>OV702290.1:133493337-143493337 GCA_916181665.1 Avena sativa
TCTTACCAAAATATCCCAGCGATTGATACTGGCTAAAACATCTAATGTGGAAACGTTCAAAATAAAAACATCTTGTGTGGTAACAGTCGGTGCAGAGCCAAGTACCACAGTAACCAGAACTATGCAGAAAGAGTAAACCTGCAAGACAATAATATTGGACTGTATATTTTGTACCTTTCTTCAAATTTTTCATCAGCCTTAAGTGTCTCGTCTGCACATGAAGGCTGTAAACAATTTTCATCATGTTAGAGTTCGGTTTATGAAGATATATTAATAAAATATTAACACATCTTAGGAATTACTCTACATAAACAGTTTCAGAAAAATATAAAAATGTAACGGTGAACAGAATAACCTTTAATTTTTCTGGCTGTAGGTCATCACCACTTTGATGGTCAAGGGCAGCAGGAACTTTACCAAATACAGCATCAAAACTGGCATCACTAATACTCCTATTAGGATCATTTACATTCTGAGCAATCCACTGTTTTATTTCTATCTGCAAAGATGGTTATCAGTTAGCACATGATGGGCAGTTGAGCAAGAAGTGGATATAACAAGAGAAACCAAGCATCCCAGATGTTAACAAACCCATTGGAATGATCTTGCAAGGGGAAGGATGACTTCACGATAATCCAGAAGAGAAACTTTGAGGAACTTAAGCCACAAGTTCTGTATTCCAAAACAAAACCCCTCAAACTGCAATTTACAACCAATTCAAGCATTAGTCTGATAAACATTATTATAAGTAGAACAGTGAAATAAGGAAGAATGATAAACTGAAACCATGTCATGTAAAAGTGCTAGACCTCAGTGCTAAGTGTATCTTTAGGCAACATCTTCAGCTTCTCCTTAATGTCCTCAAGGATCTCAGATCCTTCTCTCCATTTCCTTTGTCGCATTTCAGCAAGGGGCTCTGTTCTTATTCCAATGGATGGTGAAACGAGCAAGGATTCAAACATGTCTTGCACCTCTGGTAATTGGAAGATGTCATGCTGGCCGGAATCTTGACAGAGAGTTATCCCATCCAACGAGTGATCATCCTTTGATGCATTTTCATTAAAATCTGGACCTAAAACTGACTGCAGCTTCTCCCAGAGCTCATCCCTGTGCTTGTTGCGCATGTGTTGCCAGAGCGATCTAGTGTCCAGAAACTTCTTGCCATCGCAGCGGGAACTGGGGCAAATGAAGAAACTCCATGAACCCTGATTCTTGAGAAAGCGCAGTGCATCAGATATGGTCTTTGCTGCCGACTGGTCGATTCCATTATAGTGCTCCTGCAGCGTCTGAACCTTCACCGATATGATCCTCTCGTGGTGTGGCGTGCTTTTGATAGAGCACCAGTATAGTGCGGCCACGACTACGATATGCTTGAGGAAGACGCGGAGCTCCTTCTTGACAGAAGATACTCTGGCGTCGAAATCTGCGCCAGGAACAGATACAGCAGGAGGTATGTCGTCGAGATTGGGGTCAGTCGGCTCCTCGATGCGAAGTGCTCGGCGGCACTCTCTCTCCGATTCATCAAACTCATCCAGGACGAACAAGACCTTGGCGTGGAACAAGGCAATCAGGAGCGAGCAGTCGAAGGTAACTGCCGCATCGGAAACCAGGGCTAGAATGCGGCGCAGATGCCGCTTCCTGTCAGCTGCCAGATCGAGGGCACGGACATGCTGCAATTCGATATATACGCAGAGCAACTGGGCGCGCGCCGAGAACGGGTAGCACTGGGAGCAGAGCCTTGCACGCCGTCGCACTTCATCATTGGCGGTATCCCCGCCGAGCAGCGTCGCGGCCTCTATGGGCACAACCTCGTTGTTGATCAAGGTCTCGAAGTCCTGCATGATGGCGTTGGCCTTGGACACAGCGTCGCCCTTCCTCATCTTCGCGGTGGCACCGCCGATCATGTCGTACCCCACGTGGTGCACCGCCGGGTCGACGTGGTTGGCGTCGGGTATCGAGCATATGCGGAACAGTTCCACCTGCGCTTCGGGGATCCGACCGCAGCCGGCGAGCGCCTCGGCGTGGGCGATGGCGGTCATGACGCAGTTGGGCGCGATCTGGGCTGCGGCGGAGAAGGCTTCGAGGCTAGCTTGTTGTGATGCAGCTCCAACGCGGACGCGGCCTCGTCGTCGTCGGAGGCCCTGCCCTTCCACGCCACGCTTCCGGAGTAGCGGTGGAGGGAGCCGACGAGGTTGAGAGCGAGCGCGGGTTCTCGGCGGCGATCTCCACGCCGCGGGCCACTGCCTCCTCGTGCTTGCCCGCGCCGTGGAGCTGTAGAGCCTCCCGGGCCTGGGCGCGGAGGCCGCGAGCCATCGCAAGGGCGCGTGGGCGTGGAAACGCCGAATTGCCGCGGCGCGGAAGGGAGAGGCACGCGAGGTGCTCGTGGAAATGCCGCGACGCGGGGGAGGGCGACGCGGCGGTGGGTGCGAGACGGGCGGCGACCTAGGGTTTGGGCGGAGGAGGAGGCGAGGTTCTGGTTGAAGCGGGAGACTGGGAATGGGATTGAGGATTCGGCGGGGCTTGGTTGGTGAGGCGTGCAGGGGAAGGAGGAGGAGGTACTTATAGCGGCCGAGTCAGGGAGGAGGAGGAAGGGGCGGAACTTCTTTTTTTTGAGGTAAGGGGCGGAACTTGGAAGACCAGGAAGAGACACTCGCAAAAGAAAAAGACCAGGAAGAGACAAGCGTGCGATGCTCGGGGGAGAGTAAAATCCAGGAGTGGTACCTAAATTTGACGACCTTATTCGATACGGTCATCAATCTTAGAAATACGTGATTTACGGTCACTAAATACGTCGACTGTTTCATCACGGTCACTAGGCTTATGTACAATGATGTATTTCTCGATGTGGCACTTAATGGACCCCATCTGTCAGCCACTTAAGAACTCAATAGAGATTATTTTTAAATTATACGAAAGCACAGGGCCAAACTGAAAAAATGTCTGGACCAAATTGAAAAACCCTCATCGCCTCCCCTCTGCATACGCGACAAATCCCCTGACCCCCCGCCTCGCCGCAGCTCTCCGGGCACGAGAAAGCCAGCACCTCCCACCCCGCATGAGACGGGAGAAGAATCCCAGGCCACTGACTCCACGGACGAAGGCGAGCTTCCCTGTTCGTACGAGACCACTGCCCACACGCGCTCCCGGCCTCGACCTAGTGCTCCTTTGCGCTGTCGGCTGCTGCTGGTCGTGGAGGTCCAAGGCGAGGAAGGTGGCCTGCTTGTAGACGGCCGTGTCTTAGGATGGGGTTGCAAGGACAAGCTAGTCAATGTCCATCTACGGTATCCAGTCCATGAGCGGCGGCGGACAAATTCGTGCAGTGGCATGACCGAATCAGAGCGTGCGGACGCGGCGAGCCGGGACGGAGCAGTGGGCGAAGCCGCGGCGGGCTAGGATGGAGCAGGGTTGTAATACCCATTCCCGCCGGTATGATTTCCGGGGTTAGGGTTTGTCTAGTGGAGCATGGATTCAGGAAGGAGAAGCAAGGACGGGGAATGAAGACAGAGAGCGAGACAGGGGATTAGTTCATTCAATTTCTCGATGTCTTGTCTTACAGCCTCGACCCCCCTTATATCTGGTCGTTGTAGAACTCACACACGACACCGGTGGCCCACGGCCCACACACTACGGCCCAACCCCTCTTATACCAGGAAATACCCCTGAGGTATTCACTACCTCCCCCTCAAGATGCAGCTTGCCCCGAAGCTGCAGCCGCTGGAAAACGTTGCTTGATCACTTCATAATCTTCCCATGTAGCTGAAGTAGAAGGTAAGGAGCTCCATTTAATCAGCACCTGAAGATGAGCCTTGTTACCTTTCTTGCTTAGCCGTCGATCCAAAATCTCTTCAGGAACCACATCCAGAGTATCCAATTCCACTTGGACTGGTAATTCAGAAGAAACTAGCGTATAATCAGGTGTAAAAGGCTTAAGCTGCGACACGCGAAAAACATGATGAATAAGGCTGGTAGCTGGTAAAATCAATCTGTATGCCACCTCTCCAATCCTTGCTGCCACCTCAAAAGGTCCATAGTATTTGTAGGCCAATTTAGGACAGGGTTTGTTGACCACTGACGACTGTAGTTTCAGGTACACTTTCTCCCCCACTTGAAACACTCTTTCAGTTCTATTTTTATCAGCATAATGTTTCTGCCTCAACTGAGCTCTCTCCAAGTGGGACTTGAGCTTGTCAGAACAAGATTGTCTTTCTAGCAAGAAATCCTTTACTTCTAGATTGTCCACAGTCTGCAAATCAGGAAGGAGCCCACAATGTGGCTCATGATTGTATAAAGCTTGGAAGGGAGAACACACAATAGAAGCGTGAAAAGATGTATTGTACCAAAATTCAGCCATAGCCAGCCAACTGTACCACTTTTTGGGCTGATCATGTGTAGCACACCTCAAGTACATCTCCAGGCATAGATTCACCCTCTCTGTTTGGCCATCACTCTCACGATGATAAGCACTACTCATCTGCAGTTGGTGTCATATAATCTGAATAATTCCTTTTAGAAATTACTAGTGAAGACCTTGTCTCTGTCAGACACAATAGAGATGGGAAAACTGTGTAGTTTGATCACAGTATTGAACACTGTCTTAGCCACTGTAGCTACAGAATAGGGATGTTTGAGAGGTATAAAATGGGCATATTTGGTGAAATGATCTACCACCACTAATATGACATCATAGCCAGCAGACTTTGGCAATCCTTCAATGAAATCCATAGAGATTTCTTGCCAAGCTCCTTTTGGCAGTCTGAGTGGCTGTAACAAGCCAGGTGGTTTACAATGCTCATGCTTAGCCTGTTGGCATACACTACACTGCTTCACAAAATCCTCCACATCTGTTTTCAAGCCAGACCAAGCAAAAAATTTCTTGATTCGTTTATAAGTAGCTTGCATGCCAGAATGCCCTCCTACTGCACTTGCATGGAAAGCCTGGATAATTTTGTGTTGGATCCCCACATTAGCTCCAATCCACACTTTATCTTTCCACTTGATTAAACCCTGCTGCAGAGTATATCCTTCAGCATTTGTTCCAGAAATAGCCAATTCAGTTAATAATCCCTGGGCTTTTAGATCCACAGCATAAGAATTCAAGACTTCTTGGATCCAGACAGGTTAACCAACAGAAATAGAAAACATACTGAAAACATGCCCCACTCTGGATAATGCATCAGCTACCACATCGTCAGGTCCTTTTTTGTACTGAAAGGAGAAACTTAACCCAGCCAATTTTGCCATAGCCTTCTTCTTCAAATCAGTAGACAGAGCTGCTCCTGCAAATTACACAAGCTCTTATGATCTGTTTTGATCACAAAAGGTCCTCTAGCCAAGTATCGTCTCCATTTATCCACAGCTAAGATGATGGCCAAGAATTCTTTCTCATAGATGGAAAGTTTCTGATTATTAATACTTAAAGCTTTACTAAAGAAAGCTACTGGGTGCCCTTCTTGCATTAACACAACCCCCACTCTAGTTCCACAAGCATCAGTTTCAACCCAGAATTGTTTAGAGAAGTTAGGCATGGCTAACACAGGTGTAGAGCTCATAGATGTTTTCAACTGCTCAAAGGCATGTTGTGCTTCACTTGACCAAGAGAACCCAGATTTCTTCAAAAGCTGAGTAAGAGGTTTGGCTATCACCCCATAATTCCTCACAAACTTTCTGTAATATCTAGTAAGTCCAAGAAAACCCCTCAACTCAGTGACAGTGGTAGGCACAGGCCAAGCCAACATGGCCTTAGTCTTGTCAGCATCAGTTGCCACTCCTTTGTCTGATACAATGTGTCCCAAGTACTCCAACTGGGATTGAGCAAAAGAGCACTTGCTTCTTTTCACATAGAGCAGCTGAGTCTGTAAAATCTCAAAGACTTGGGCCAAATGCTGCAAATGTTCTGCCCAGTGCTTACTATAAACCAAAATATCATCCATGAAAACCAGCACAAATTTTCTGACAATCATGACACATTGAAAGGTTGCAAGAGCATTGGTAAGGCCAAATGCTATTACCCTGAACTGGTACTGCCCATGATGTGTTTTGAAGGCAGTTTTGAATTCATCTTCAGGCAACATCCTAATCTGATGATAACCAGCTCTTAAGTCCAGTTTGGAAATATTTTTGCTCCAGCCAACTCATCCAATAGCTCCTCACTATAGGCATAAAAAACTTGCTCTTCACAGTTGCAGAGTTTACTTTCCTGTAATCAATGCAGAACCTCCAGCTTCCATCCTTCTTCTTTACTAGCAACACATGAGAAGCAAATGGACTCATACTAGGGACAATGGTGCCATTTTGCAACATTTCCTTAACTTGTCTCTCAATCTCATCTTTTTGCATTGGTGAGTATCTGTAAGGTCTGGAATTCACAGGTTGTGTCCCTAGCAAGAGATGCACAGCATGATCAAATTCTCTATGAGGAGGTAGACTATTACGTTCCTGGAAGATTCCCTTGTACTGATGTAACAATTCCTCCAACCCATCATTGTTGGGACTAGACACACTAATCTGGGCCTCAACCCCTTCCCAGCTTAACTCAGCCATAGCCCAAATATCATTTGCTGCTAATGACTTCTGCAATTGTGTCATTGAAAGCATTTGTATCTCTGAATTTTGGCTAGGTTGCAGCCCTTTCAGAGTGATGAACTTGCCCTTTTATTGGAATGATACCCATTTCTGCTCCCACTCACACTGCATCAATCCCCACTATTTAAGCCAATCCATCCCTAGAATGCCATCATATCCACCCAAATTCAAAACTTTCATATCTTGAGAGAAGGTGTTTCCTTGTACCCACCAAGTGAAGGCAGGTACCACCTCATTGCACATCACTACTTCACCATTAGCCACTTTCACTCTTGTAGCAGCCATCTTGTGAGTGGTCAAATTCGGTTGATTCACCATGTTCCGATCAATGAAACCGTGAGAGCTTCCAGAATCAATTAACAGTAAGACTGTCTGATTTCCCACCAGCGTCTGCAGTTGAATTGTTCCATTGTCTGTGGAGCCAGACAGTGCATTAACTGACACATGGCACTCAGCAAGTTCAGAATTCTCCAGCTGATCCAAAATCTCATCAGACAAAATTTCAGTGGCTTCCATGGCTTTGGCCTGCATCAACACAGGCATAGTGCATTGATGTCCAGGTGCATACTTTTCTCCACATTTTAAACACAATCCATTGGCTATTCTGTAATCTTTCAGCTGCCTAGCTTTCCACAGTTCCCCTTTTTCAAACTTGTTGGTGAAAGAACCATCACTACTATTGTCCTTGCAATTTCCAACAAGATGCTTCTTGAATGTATTCTTCCCAACTCCTTTAGCTCTGTCTAGCACTCCCTCCTGTACTGCATCAAATGCTGTTGTTCAGGTACTGAATTTGGCAACTGCACTTCCACAATTGCCCTGAGTTCTTCCTTTAATCCCAAAATAAACTGTTGAACTAACATCATTCCTCCAATATGTGGGTCATATAGTTTAATCTGGTATACCAGTATGTCAAACTGTCTCTTGTACTCCTCCACAGAACCAGTTTGACGCAAGGTGAGCAGTTCTCTAGTCTTATCCCGCTGAGTATTCCCTTTAAACTCTGCTAACACTGCTTCACATAACATTGGCCAATCATGCCAAGGATTGGTCTGATTGTATGCTTGATACCAATGGGCAACACTATCATGCATGTACATTGTTGCTGCGGACACTTTGAAACCTTCAGCAATGATGTATAACTGGAAGAAAGTGTTACAGGTATCGACCCAGATTTTGACATCCTCCCCATGGAATTTTGGGAAATCCATTTTTGGCATCCACCCCTTCTTACTTTCCTCCCCATTGAACTCAGAATTTCCTGAACTGCTAGCTCTAGAAGTAGGTGTTGCAGTAGCAGAAGGAAACGCTACCCTCGGCACGTGTCGATCCCCAGGTGGTGGAGGTGGTGGTGGTGGTTGAGGAGGTTGAGGAGGTCGAGGCCCGATGATGCTCGCCGGATCTCTGGCTGGAATCGCCAACGAAGGTGGCCCCGAACCCTTGACTGCTCGAGAACTCAAATGTTGCTCTGCCTGCACTTGCCCCAGCGTTTCCATGGACAGATTGACCTTCACCTGCATCTGCTCGAGGAGATCGGCATGCTTGTTCAACTTCAAATCAATTTCCCCCAGATTTTCCTGCAGCTTCCCGATCGTCTCGAACTTTTGGTCCACCGCCGTGAACCGCTCCTGGATGAATTTCTTCAGATCTTCCATCGCTTTGAGCACGAACCAAGTTTGTGTCGCCGGCATAGAAACCTTCTGCGGCACCGTCGCTACTCACTCTGCACTATCCAGACGCCTATCTCGGATTTACAGCAGTTTCCCATAGGAATCCACTACCGATAGGTCGATGTTACTGGACATCGTCGAGATTACCGAGTGCAACGGCGAGCCGAGGCTCTGATACCAGATGTAATACCCGTTCCTGCCGGTATGATTGTCGGGGTTAGGGTTTGTCTAGTGGAGCGTGGATTCAGGAAGGAGAAGCAAGGACGAGGAATGAAGACAGAGAGCGAGACAGGGGATTAGTTCATTCAATTTCTCGATGTCTTGTCTTACAGCCTCGACCCCCTTATATCTGGTCGTTGTACAGCTCACACACGGCACCGGTGGCCCACGGCCCACACACTACGGCCCAACCCCTCTTATACTAGGAAATACCCCTGAGGTATTACAAGGGTGCGGAGCCGCGGCAGCTCGAGCCGGAGCAGGCTGCCGGCCAGAGCTCACTAGCCATACGCTAGGATATGTTTTTTAAAACATACGCTAGGATCTGTTTGTGCAGGGTAGGTGGAGATGTGGAGACGCTGACATATGGCCCTCCGTTTCTGATTGATTTTCTGAAAATGCTATTTGCAAATAAGCTGGCTGGTGGGCCTAGGGCATGTGCCAAAAAATACTTTTAGTCAAGGGTCTTTTTGCAAAAAAAAATAGTTATAGACCGGTCAAAGCACGCCACATCGGCAAATACATCGATGTACAGATGCCCAGTGACCATAAAAAGACTACCACCGTATTTAGTGACCGTAAATTGCATATTTCTAACGTCGATGACCGTATTGAAAAAGCGTGTCAAGTTCAGGTACTATTCGTGGATTTTACTCCTCGGGGGAACACAACGACTCTGCCCAAATTTCTGAACCTAAGAGCACTCGTTTGCTAGTCGGCTTGCGAACGCCATTTTCCCACTTGTCGCGTTCCCATACGTGGTTCTCAGGCGATGCTAAATCAACAATATTTTACCCAAATTTAGCTCAAATTCAAAGAATTCTGTATAAATATGAATACAGAGCAATCTCGGCATAATTCAGCATGACATTAAACATAACAAAGTTCGACATATATATAATTAAACACAACAAGGTTCGCCATAGTTCGCCATAGACCGAAATACAACATAGTTCGGCCTAGTATCAACCCCCAAAAAGAAGTGAAAAGGGCCTGCTGAGCATGTCTGGCCACTTTGGGAGTTTCAGGCCAAATAATCAAGGCGGGAGGGGTATTATTCAAATCACCCCCCACTCTCAAAATTGGCATAGGGTTTTTCGTGTCGAGGTGCGCGACTCTCAAATAGGGGGCGGATTGTTGCCTGTATATTTGATCGGAAATTTAGCTCAGGGCCAGATTATTGGGATGGCCGGATCATCCGGCCCTGCCCCTCCCAGGGGTGGATAATCCGCCCCAAGCAGGGTCCAACTGCTACATTTTGGAAGGGGCTATAAATACCCCTCTCCTTTTTCAATCTCAAGTCGCTCATTTCCCACCTCAAGAATCCTAAAAGCCGATCCACTACAATGCTAGATCTTCTCTCGCAACCACTCAAAATTGACGATATTTGTAGAATCGAAGGAGAAGATCTAGATCTACATCCTCACCAAAGCGATTTAATTTTCCCCCTCATTCCCTTGAGGGATTAGTGTCTAGTGTTTCCTTTGGGAACCCTAGGTGTTGTTGTCATACTGATAAGTTTGTCCTTGTATTGTGACACCTTGCAGAGATCTTGAAATCCTCTAATTTAGTTGTGGAAGTGTGTCCCAAGCTTGTTGTAAAGGCTCCCGTTTTTGCCTTGAAGGATGCCGATAGTGGAGAAGTGAACTAGGCCTCTTGTGGCAGGGTTCATAGGAGAATAGGGTGATGCCTCTCGTGGCACTGGGTATCACCCACACCCCTCCAACCAAGACGTACTTCCCCTCAAAAGGAAGGAAAACAACCCTTGTGTCTTTGCGTGCTTCACCTTCGGTTACTTCTATCCTTTTTACTTGTTTCTTGCTTTCGTGTAGTTGTTTGTAGCTATCTTGCCATATAGGTAAATTCACCTGATTTGCTCTAGGAAGACACCGGGTGGTATCGACACGCAGGTGGACCCAATATTGGCTAATTTATCAGCCTCTTCATTGCTTTCGTGACTGATGTGCTTGAGTCCACACTCATCAAATTTTCCCTCCAAGGAGTTGTAGAGGTCGCGGTAGGCAATCATGTTATAGTTGGCGGCGGTGCATATGTTTATTGTTTGCTAAACGACAAGGTTGGAGTTTCCGTATATCATCAGTCGCGTGGCGCCATAGGCTTTGGCCATCTGCATGCCGTGAATCAACGATTCATACTCCACCTCGTTGTTGGATGCATAGAATTTCATCTTAAGCATGTAGGACATCTTGTTGCATTGCGGGGATGTCAGTATGACACCAGCACCTGCACCTTCTTCGCGCTTGGAACCATCGAAGTGCATCATCTAGACACCCAACATGTCCGGGACCTCTGGTATTTGGAGTTCCATCCAATGGACTAGGAAGTTTGGGATCTCCTGTGACTTGACGGCCATGCGCCTCTCGTAGCCGGTGTCCCATGGGGACATTCCAATGCCCTAGAGGGCGACTCACCATATTGCTTTAGGGTTGTTGAGAATGTGGGATAATGGTGCGTTGTTGACCACAATGATTGGGTGCTCCATGAAGTAGTGGCGTAGTCGACGTGCTATCATAAAGACATCATACGCCAGCTTTTGGTAGTGCGGGTACCGCTTCTTCATTGGTGTGAGTACCTCGTTGAGGTAGTGTATGGGTCGCTGCACCCCGTGGATCTTTCATTCTTTCGCGCGCTCAATGACGAGCAAGGTACTCACCACCTGATTGGTGGAAACAATGTACATCAGCATTGTCTCCTTCTCCTTAGGGGTCAGCAAGACGGGCGAGGTTGACAGTAAGAGCTTGAGGTCCTCGAAGGCCACATGTGCTTCTGTGGTCCACTTGAATTTGTCCGTTTTGCAGAGGAACTGATAGAAAGGCAGCGCTTTTTCGCCCATTCGACTGATGAATCGGCTGAGTACTGCAATACGTCCTACTAGCCGTTGGAAGCCCTTGATGTTCTCTGGCTTCTGCATCGCCAGTATGGCTTTTATTTTCTTCGGGTTTGCTTCGATTGCCCTTGTGGAGATGAGGTACCCGAATAGTTGTACGGATGGGAGGCCAAATGCGCATTTGAGAGGGTTCAACTTGATCTTGTACTGATCGAGGTTGTTGAAGGTCTCCTAGAGGTCATCAATGAGTGAGGTGCTCTCCTTGGTTTTGACGAGCACATCATCCATGTAGACTTGGATGTTCTTGCTGATTTGGTCCTTGAGGCAGGCCTGCATGCATCTGGTAGGTGGCACCTGCGGTCTTCAGCCTGAAGGGCATGGTGATGTCGTAGTACACTTCAAAGGGTGTGATGAAGGCAATTTTCTCCTGGTCCTCTACTTTCATCCGAATCTAGTTGTAGCCTGAGTAGGCATCGGGGAATGATAGGTGTTCACATACTATAGTGGAGTCGATGATTTTGTTGATCCGCGACAAGGGGAAGTGGCCTTTTGGGTATTGCTTTTTCAGGGGCGTGAAGTCCACACACATGCGAAGAATGTATGTGTCCTTCTTTGGCACTAGCACAGGATTATCTACCCAGGTGCTCTCCTTGATCTCACGGATGAAGTTTACATCCATGAGTCTGTTGACTTTCACGCCAACAACTTTGGCCTTCAGCTCTAAGAGGCGACTGTCGTGGTGGTGTCACGGCAGATGCCATGGATAGGCTAAAGGTGGGGAATAATACACGCTAGGGGAATCCAGGGAGATAGTGAAGTGATTCTCCACACAGTAGTTTATATTGCTTTGCTTCCAAGATTACAAGTGCTCCTAGAGCTGTATTGGCGAGAGGAGGAAGAAGGAGCTCTCTTACTCTCACCCACAGATCACACCTGAAACCCTAGCCCAAATCAGAAAATAGCAGAACTGGAACCCCTTCTACAGAGGCCCTAGCCCCCCTTTTATAGAGGAAGCTCGGTCTCCGCCTAGGGCATACGTGGAGGCATATTCCTGAGAATATGCCTCCTCCTAAAATAGTAAGCCGACCGGGGTGCTTTTCCCCCGCGTCACACATGCTTTGGCTACGTGAGCCTCTGCAGCGCCCGCGTCAGCCGACACGAGCGTCGTCACCCTTGTCGGTCACGCCCCGGTGGTCCTGCCCTTGCTTGCTTCGCTCAGGTAGTGCATACTGGGCCTTCTTTTTGACCAGCGAGATTCCTTCCTTCTCCTAGAAGCTAGACGTGACCCGGATCATAGTTGATCCGGCCATTCCTGTTCCTGCATACAAGTAAAACAGGCACTTCCAACTTACTGCGTAAGTCGGTTAAGACTTAGTTAGGCGAACGCCCCTGGTCTAGGTTACCCCGTGATTCGGCCTGCCTTGAGGTGACCCGACCAGCATCCTCTTTGGCCTTGCCGAACCTCGGCTAACTCGGCCTTTATACCTCGGTGTGACCCTACCCGGGGGTATCCCCCCAACATTATTCCCCGAAGCTGGTGCAGTCTTAGCTGCCTTGGCCGCTAAGGCCCCATCAGGTTCAATTCTGAGCTCTGGTCGTTATTGCCGAGTTACCTCTTTACCTCGGATTATATGGATTTATGTTCCCTTCGCACATTCCAAGTTTTCACTTGCCGGTCGGGTTACCACTTTAATTCGGACCTCATGGTTTTACTTTCCCTCTGCACATTCCAAGTTTTCACTTGCTGGCCGGGTTACCACGGTTCCATCCGGGTCTTGTTTCCTTCTCTCGTACGCCAACCCATGTGGAGCGTAATCATTATGTTGTCTTATTTTAAGGGCCAGCACAGTAACCGCCACAGTAATTGTCAGTTATCACTGTGTGCAGGTCACGTCACGTCTGCCTCCTCGTTTACCGCATCACAGCGTCACGTCATGGGATCATTTTGTTGGAGATATGCCCAAGAGGCAATAATAAAGTGGTTATTATCATGTCTTCACACTTATGATAAATGTTTACATACCATGCTATAATTGTATTAACCGGAAACATTAATACTTGTGTGATTTGTAAACTAAAATAAGAGTCCCTAGTAAAGCCTCTTGTTAAACTAGCTTGTTGGTTAATATATGATCATTGTTTCCTGATCATGAACATAGAGATGTTATTAACAACAGGATCATATCGTTAGGAGAATGGTGTGATGGACATACTCCTATAGATAAGCGTAGCATAAAGATCAAGTCATTTCAATAGTTCAATTGCTATATGCTTTCTGATACATAGTAACCTAATTCCTTCGACCATGAGATCGTGCATATCACCTTTACTGGATGGATGCTTTGATGTCATCAAACACCACACCGTAACAGGGTGGCTATAAAAGTGGCATTGAGTGTTCGGAAAGTATTGGTTGAAACACATGGATCAAGAGTGGGATTTGTCCATCCACATGACGGATAGATATTCTCTGGGCCCTCTCGGTGAAATGTCATCCAATTAGCTTGCAAGCATGTGACTTGGTCACAAGGGATCACATATCACGGGAACGAGAAAAGAGTACTTATCAGTAACGAGGTTGAACTAGGTATGCAGAGATACCGACGATCATAACCTTGGATAAGTAACATATCGTGAGACAAAGGGAAATTGGTATCGTATGTAAGTGGTTCATTCGATCGCAAAGTAATCGTAGAAATATGTGGGAGCCATATGAATTTCCAGATTCCTCTATTGGTTATTGTTCGGAGAAGTGTCTCGATCATGTCCGCATAATTCACGAACCGTAGGGAGACACACTTAAGGATTCGACGTTGTTTGAGTAGTTATGGTATTATGAGAAAGAGACCGAATGTTGTTCGGAGTCTCGTATGGGATCCGGGATATCACGAGGTGATCCGGAATGGTCCGGAGAATAAGATTCATATAAGGAAAGTCCCGTTTCGGAGTTCGGGAATGATTCCGGTGTTTTCATCGGGAACATTCTAGAAGGTCCCGGAATGTCCGGCACTCCGGGGGGGAAGGGGTACATGAATGTGTCATTACATATTGGAATGATTGCATCATGTACTAAGTGTTCTTGCTGTCCCAAATATAGGATTAAATTGAATCCTAAAACAGAAAAGTCAAATGTCCAGTTTGAAAGTCAAACTGCCAAAACAAGAAACTGTGGGAAACAAGCAAGAGGAGTTGGAACCAACCTGGAGGAGGAGTTGGACTCCTCCAGGCCGGCGCCCAGCCCAAGGCCGAGTTGGGGAGGGACTCCCTCCCTCCCCTGGCGCGCCCACACCCTCCCACCTATATAAGGAGGGGCAGGGCTCCCCTCCTAGACACACAAGTTTCCTATCCTCTAAACTAAACCCTAGATCTAGACCCCGGTTTAGAGCTATTCGGTTTAGAGCCTTCTAATTGGTTTAGAGCCTTCTAATTGGTGTGTCTAATTACTAGACCACTAATAGCCTCTCTCATAAGCTCCACCATACTCGCACCGGCTTAAGGCGAAGCCCTGCGGGATCTCCCCTCTACTTCCGGTACCACGCCGTTGTGCTGCCGGAATCGCGAGGAGAGTGCTACAACCTCCGCTGCCTGCTGGAACAAGGGAGAGGAAGGTCTTCGTCGAGTACCGAACGTGTGACCGACTGCGGGAGCGCTGCGGGAACGCGGCGCTGGAAGGATCGTCTACGCGATCTTGAGATCGGAAAGAGTACGACTACATCACCCACGAGAATCTGCTCTCGTTAAACACTTTGGAATCTTCGAGGGTGAGTTATTACATCGACTCGTTGCTACAATCTAGTAGATAGATCTTGGCTTGTTTGTTTGTATGCGATAGAAAATTTTTGTTTTCCATGCTACGAACCCCTACAGTGGTATCAGAGCCGTGTCTATATGTAGATCTGTTGCACGAGTAGAACACAATGGTCATTGTGGGCGTTGATGCTTTTATTGTAGATTGCTTTTTGTGTACTTTGCATCTTGCAGTATGTTGGGATGAAGCGGCCCGGGCTAACCTTACATGACATCGTTCATGAGACTTGCTCCACGTTTGACATGCAACTTGTATTGCATAAGTGGCTTTGCGGGTGCCTGTTTCTCCTAGCATAGTTAAGATCCAATTTACAACGGGTAATCAACAATGCTAGTATCAATGTTGTGGTTCTTGTTCGTAAGTTAGAACGACACTTATGGAAAGCCCCAAACCACGTAAAATATGCAAAGAAAGTAGAAGCGTCTAACTTTGTTTTGCAGGGGTGTGCAGTGATGTGATATGGCCATGATTGTGATTATATTTGATGTATGCAATGTTCCTTATTGTAAGTTGGCAACCGGCAGGAGCCATATGGTTGTCTTTAATTTCTGTTAAGACCTGCGGGTCTATTCAAAATAGTTGTAATAGTTGATGCTGGTGGACGACAACCATGAAGAAGCATCATTGACCTTGATGCTATACCGGTGATGATGGAGATCATGTTCGTGCTTGAAGATGGAGATCGAAAGCACAAAGAAGAAAGGCCATATCATATCACATATTATGAATTGCCTGTGATGTTAATCCTTTATGCATCTTGTATTGCTTAGTAGACGACGGTAGCATTATAAGATGATCCCTCATGCACATAAATTTCAAGTTCTAAAGTGTTCACCCTTAGTATGCACCGTTGCCAAAGCTTGCTGCTTCGAAGCACCACGTGATGATCGGGTGTCTTTGATTCCGCGGGTGAATACAACGTAAGCAAGCCAGATTTGCTTATGCGGTAGCTAAGGTTTGATCTTGACGAGCCTAGCATGTACAGACATGGCCTCAGGAACACGGATCACCGAAAGGTAAAGCATGAATCATATAGTAGATATGATGAACATGTCGATTGTTCGCCATTGAAGCTATATCAACTCTCGTGATGATCGGTTTTGATGTGGTGGATTTGGTTCGTGTGATCACTAAAACAATGTGAGGGATATTGTTTTGAGTGGGAGTTCACCTAGATTAATTTAATTATTAATTAGAACTCAATTTATCATAAACTAAATCAAAGTGAATTTGCATAGTTGTTGTAGTCATTGGCATCCGTTTACCACCTTGCGCTTAGTTATAATTGAGATGATAGAACTATAGAATTCTGGTTAGAGACTTTACGAACTGGTATCGTATTGTTTTAAGTGTTAATCTAAAGTTTAAAAGTCCTATTGCAAACTTTCAGTAAGTTCCGGTTACTCCATGAAGTTTAATAATTAGTATTAAATCAAGAGTAACAATTCCAAGTGTTAGTATATAAGTATCATGTTTGTATCCATGATTCTTGATATTCAAAGGATTCCCTTAATATCAAGGTTATCTAGGATCTGAAAGAGTTGTTACAGAAACCATGATGTGTAGAAGATATTGTGATATCTGAAACGAAGTTTTGGTTGCAACATGATAGAGTATAATATGGCAAAAGTCATGTTCTCATATTTGATGAGAATTTGCAAAAGGTTGGAGATACTAGTTGTCCTAATCGTCCAAAAAGATTTGGAGAGCAACATTATACTCATGATTCACCGTTATAAGATAAAAGTAGCTTAATCATGGATAAATCCATGATGAGGGTGAATATTTGATGTAGGTAAAATGTTTACTACACCAAGAGATTACTAATGAAAGGAATTTGAAAGAACACCAAACATTTGATGATGGTGATCTACTTCAAAGTGCAAGTCCAAAGACATTGGTATTTAACTATACACGCTTTGGACTATATGTCATATGTATGACTCCACTATTGATGTTGATAGATTCTTTCAAACTGAAAAGGAAATACTGAAAGAGAATCTCATAAATATATGGCAGAAAAGAAAAGACTAGAATCGTTCAGTTTAAGTATATAGATGATATACATATTATGGCTATATTCTTTGCTTGTTAAACAAAGTGGTTCTTAAGTATTTGATACTGAATTTGTTGGTGTGAATCGTCATACGAAACAACACAATTCATGAACTACAATGGCCTAAGTAACTAGCAAAAGAATATGTGATGATGTTCATCAAGAACAAAATAAAGGGTTATTGTGTTGCTTGTTAAACATCAAAGCTTGCCTTCAAGGATTTGTTTTATCAGGTATTATGAGAACAAAAGGATTGTTCAAATAATTGCCGTAATCCATAAAAGATGGATGATTCGCAAATCTCGTTGGAGACATCACATCCATAAAACTAGTGCTAAAAATGTCGAAAGACAAATTGATTTAAAGATCACTTAGGAAGTGACATCGCCGTTTAAATTATATTTGAAAGAAAACATGAAGAAACTCCATGTTGATGGAATTTTGGAGTCTTCTGATTTTTGATCATATGACGCTTGTGAAACTTTCCTAGAGATAATTAAAACTTCGTTCATAGGCCAAAAGGGAACGAATGACTAGCTTATTGGAACTTGTACATATTGTTGTACGAAGTCCGTTATGTGTAGTCAAGAGCGATGGATTTCAACTTCATATGCTTTCTCCGAAAATTTGAGTGAATATATGAATATTTACTTAATAAGGATGAAGTATGAAACATTTGAAAAGTTCAAAGACTTTCAAGATGAAGTGCAAAATCATTGTAACAAGAATATAAACAGTTTATGATAAAGATCATAAAGGAAGATATTTGAGTTACAAGTTTAGCATAATACCTAAGATTTAAGGAATCGTTCCGTGGATTTGCATTTCCCGAAACACCATAAGAGTATGGAGCGTTCGAGATATGTAATTAAACCTTGTTTGACATGGTAAGATCGAAAGGTGTAATTCATAAAACTGCCATTGTATTTTAAAGATTAAAAGCTTTAGAGATTACCGTTTTTCCACTGAAAAGAGCTCCATCATAATCCGTTGAAATGACACCATATAAGGTTATGGTTTGGGATAAAACCCAAGTTGTCCTTTCTTAAACATTGGTATGCTATGCATAAGAAAGATGTGTGCAACCAAAGTCGGATGAACCTGTCTTTGTATAAACTGTTCCTCCATAAAACACCGGAGACAAAAGTGTTTGTTGCTTAGAACGTCAAGTTTCTTTGAGAAGAAATTTTTCGTGAAAAGTTAAGTGGGAGGACAATAGAAACTTTGATAAGGTTAAAAGAACCTTAGCTGTATGTGCAGAGTTGCGCAGCGCCGAAAAGTGTTCCGGAGGCGGCAACAATGCTCATGGCTCACGTACCTCAAAGGTTGTGGTCACGGAGATCCAAGTTCCTATTGAAACAAGTAGATCGGGTAAACAATCAAATACCAAGATTTGAGGGTTGAATCATTATTTGAGAATAATGAACCGACTACATGCAAAGAAGCGATGATGGGCCCTGACTCCGTCAAATGGCTTGAAGCCATAAAATCCGTGATAGTTCCATACACGAGAAATCAAGTTTTGAACTTGAAGGACCCTCGAGAAAGGTGTAAGACCTTATAGTTGTGTCTGGATCTATAAAGAAATAGACATGGATGTTTCACATCTATGAAATAGTCGACATGTTGGGAAAAAGTTCACAACAATGTTCAAAGGTTGACTATGACAAGATTTGATCTTTCATAGTGATATTTAGTCTAGACGGATTAATGTAGCAACCACTACATATAATTTGTTATATGGAAGTTGAATAAACAAAACAAGTTCTTCTAATAGAATCGTTACCTAGGACATGTGCATAACACGGTCCATAGGGTTTTGTTAATTCAAAGGATGCTAAAAGCATATGCAAACTTCAATGGTTAGAGTGAGCATAGCGGAGTTGGAATCTTCACTATGATGAAACTGTTAAAAGGGTTTAATTTCATCAGAGACAATGAAGATGCTTGCATTTGCAAGAAATTAAGTGGGAGCGCTAAGACATGTTTCTAATACATTATGTGGAGGACATATTGTTGATTGGAAAAGATGTATCTTTTATTAACACATATTAAGAATTTCATCCCGATGAAAGACTTAGGCAAAACCCAAATATTTGGCATCAATAGACGCTAATATGGTTGTGCCAGAAGTACATAGATAAGATATTGAATGAGTTCAATATAGAAACTACAAGAGAAGGTTCTTGTCGCACAGAAAGGATTGAATGAGTTCAATGTTGATGATATATTCAAGTGTATTGACATTTGGTAAAGTGACACAAATAATCAAGTATAGATTGATACTTGATGTATGAAATCACAAAGAGTATTTATATCAATCGTACTGTGATATGTACAAATCCAGATATGTCCTATGCTCTAAATGTTGTGAGCATATACCAGAATGATTTGTAAGATGATCATTGGACAATAGTAAGGATATTCTTATGATCTTTTGAAAGAACTAAGAGTATATTATTTGTAGAAGTGACAAATAGATGGTTAGTTCATTGTAAAAGTACTACATTGATACTAGCTTTGTCACAAAGTACAAATTAAGTTTATCTCAATCTAAACTAAGGGTGGCACAATATAATGGAAAGTGAGTTCCATAATGGATTTGGATGATTTCCAAAGTTAAGACATTGTGACAGATACTACAACAAAAGGCTAAGTATATGACTGCTATTATAACAGCAAAAGAGGGCATTTGTGTCAAGAAGTTTGTTATCAAACTAGGTGTAGTTCACAGTGGGATAATACTATGAAGATATATTGTGCGACAATATTATCAACATGTTTTAACCCCAAAGAGCTAAAGGTCACACCGAAATACCAAATTTATACAAAGCCATCTCATTAGAGAATGAGTGATGCGTAGAGACGCAAAGACATGCAATTACACACGGACCTGGAAGTGTCAGATCCGGAGATCAGTTGACCACTAGCAATCGTGTACATACAACACTGGAAAGCCATAGGTGTTATATACACAAAGGTTCGAAACTAGATTATTGACTCTAGTGCAAGTGGGAGACTGTTGGAGATATGCCCAAGAGGCAATAATAAAGTGGTTATTATCATGTCTTCACACTTATGATAAATGTTTACATACCATGCTATAATTGTATTAACCGGAAACATTAATACTTGTGTGATTTGTAAACTAAAATAAGAGTCCCTAGTAAAGCCTCTTGTTAAACTAGCTTGTTGGTTAATATATGATCATTGTTTCCTGATCATGAACATAGAGATGTTATTAACAACAGGATCATATCGTTAGGAGAATGGTGTGATGGACATACTCCTATAGATAAGCGTAGCATAAAGATCAAGTCATTTCAATAGTTCAATTGCTATATGCTTTCTGATACATAGTAACCTAATTCCTTCGACCATGAGATCGTGCATATCACCTTTACTGGATGGATGCTTTGATGTCATCAAACACCACACCGTAACAGGGTGGCTATAAAAGTGGCATTGAGTGTTCGGAAAGTATTGGTTGAAACACATGGATCAAGAGTGGGATTTGTCCATCCACATGACGGATAGATATTCTCTGGGCCCTCTCGGTGAAATGTCATCCAATTAGCTTGCAAGCATGTGACTTGGTCACAAGGGATCACATATCACGGGAACGAGAAAAGAGTACTTATCAGTAACGAGGTTGAACTAGGTATGCAGAGATACCGACGATCATAACCTTGGATAAGTAACATATCGTGAGACAAAGGGAAATTGGTATCGTATGTAAGTGGTTCATTCGATCGCAAAGTAATCGTAGAAATATGTGGGAGCCATATGAATTTCCAGATTCCTCTATTGGTTATTGTTCGGAGAAGTGTCTCGATCATGTCCGCATAATTCACGAACCGTAGGGAGACACACTTAAGGATTCGACGTTGTTTGAGTAGTTATGGTATTATGAGAAAGAGACCGAATGTTGTTCGGAGTCTCGGATGGGATCCGGGATATCACGAGGTGATCCGGAATGGTCCGGAGAATAAGATTCATATAAGGAAAGTCCCGTTTCGGAGTTCGGGAATGATTCCGGTGTTTTCATCGGGAACATTCTAGAAGGTCCCGGAATGTCCGGCACTCCGGGGGGGAAGGGGTACATGAATGTGTCATTACATATTGGAATGATTGCATCATGTACTAAGTGTTCTTGCTGTCCCAAATATAGGATTAAATTGAATCCTAAAACAGAAAAGTCAAATGTCCAGTTTGAAAGTCAAACTGCCAAAACAAGAAACTGTGGGAAACAAGCAAGAGGAGTTGGAACCAACCTGGAGGAGGAGTTGGACTCCTCCAGGCCGGCGCCCAGCCCAAGGCCGAGTTGGGGAGGGACTCCCTCCCTCCCCTGGCGCGCCCACACCCTCCCACCTATATAAGGAGGGGCAGGGCTCCCCTCCTAGACACACAAGTTTCCTATCCTCTAAACTAAACCCTAGATCTAGACCCCGGTTTAGAGCTATTCGGTTTAGAGCCTTCTAATTGGTTTAGAGCCTTCTAATTGGTGTGTCTAATTACTAGACCACTAATAGCCTCTCTCATAAGCTCCACCATACTCGCACCGGCTTAAGGCGAAGCCCTGCGGGATCTCCCCTCTACTTCCGGTACCACGCCGTTGTGCTGCCGGAATCGCGAGGAGAGTGCTACAACCTCCGCTGCCTGCTGGAACAAGGGAGAGGAAGGTCTTCGTCGAGTACCGAACGTGTGACCGACTGCGGGAGCGCTGCTGGAACGCGGCGCTGGAAGGATCGTCTACGCGATCTTGAGATCGGAAAGAGTACGACTACATCACCCACGAGAATCTGCTCTCGTTAAACACTTTGGAATCTTCGAGGGTGAGTTATTACATCGACTCGTTGCTACAATCTAGTAGATAGATCTTGGCTTGTTTGTTTGTATGCGATAGAAAATTTTTGTTTTCCATGCTACGAACCCCTACACATTTCCGCCCTGTGGCCCTCCGTGTGGCTCCCCACTGATTGGCCGAGGCAGGTGATACACGGCCACTGCGTGTGGCAGATCCACAGGATGCGATCCCACTCACCCCTTGAGGGAGTGGTTAAATAGCGGAGGGGCGCGTCCCTTAGGATTTTTCCCCTTCCGCGCCCCTCTGCCCATTGCTCTTTTCCTTCTTCTTGTTCTCCGCGACAGCGCCGCCGCTAGTTCTCCAAGTAGCAGCGCCGCCGCCGCACTGCTTCCCCGTGCCTCTGCGTCGCGGCCACCGCTACGCAACTCCCTCACCACGGGTCCTCTCCAATCCAGGCCTCTGACCCCCGCTGCCGCTAGCGCCAGCGAGGGCAGATGACGGAGGAGGAGCTCATCATCGCCGAGCAAGAAATGGAGGAGGACATCGCGGCGGCAGACCGTGGTGCGTGGGCCGGGTCTTGGGTCTGCCAAGATGACTTGGACTGGCTCTACCGGACCAGACGCATCCCCGCCGGCATCGCCGCTCATCTCCCTTCCGCCAAACTGGCCCCCTCACCCAATCCGGGTGAGTATGTCGTGTTCTTGTCCCACTTTAAACGGGGGTTCGGCTTGCCGGTGAGCGACTTCTTCCGGGATTGGCTTAGTACCTACGAACTCCAGCCGCACCATCTTCCCGCCAATGCTATTACCTCTCTCTCTGCTTTTGCTTCTACGATCGAAGGCTACGCCGGACTATGGCCCACGAAGGAGCTGTGGATCCGGTTTTTCGGCCTTCGTCGTAACGTCATCCCCAACATCCAACTTGATCCGGAGGACAAGCAGCTCACTCAATTTGGAGCTACGTCCATCTCACCCCGGAGGACTTCCATTTTCCCCCAGGTCACCGGGCTTGACTCCTGCAAAGGATGGGCCCGGACCTTCTTCTATGTCTGGAATACGGGCACTGAAGATTTGATTCGGTTGCTTCCCTATACTCCGGGTCCACCTAACCTGGAACTGTGGGATGTCGTCCCCAAGAAGCCCACAGCCTTGGCCAACCAGGTCAACAAGAGGTTCGAGGAGCTGAAGAAGTAGGGGTTGCGCAACGAGGACGCTATGATCATGTTCGTGCGTAATCGGATCTCCCCCCTCCAGAAGCGCACCCACAAGGTGTGCCATATGAGCTTCGGCCGCGACCCCAACCGGACCTCATCCTTCGAGCTGAGCAACATGGAGATTTATCACCGGGTTAAGGCTCTTTTCACCACCCACAAGGACTTCTCCTCTGAGTGGACTTGGGGAATTGAGCATTTTTGCCGTGACAGGCTTCCTCCCGCGGTAAGCTTCGTGTCGCAAACTTACTTCGGATTAACTATATGTCGGTTTTTGTTGCCTTTTTGACTCAGTTGTTCTTTCTTTTTCTCAGCTATTCCTTCAGCAGACCCTTGAGGACGGCATGAATCCGACCCTTAAGTGGGCGCCGGATCGAGAGACCCTGGATGAGGAGGAGCCGGACCAGGAGATGTTCCTCCCTATGACCGACGCTACAAAGCGACCCACCGGTAAATCCTCTTCTATTAGAGATTGGCCCGATGATGAAGATGACTCGGATGTCGAGGTTATTGAACCTGTTGAGGCTGTCCCTCTTTCTTTTGCCTTTCTGGCCTCAACTAACCCCGGTGGGCATATCCACGAGGACCCTCCACTTGCTACGGGCGAACCGGTTCCGGTGGCGTCGAAGAAGAAGCACGGAGCCGCACCAAGTTCCTCCTCCGGACCTTCTCAGCCCGCAAAAAGGCGAAAGAAGGTCGGAGACAAAACTGCCTCCAAGCCAGCAGGCAAAGCCCCGGCACGAAGGGCTCGGAAACCCAAGGAGGCCCAAACCTCGGATGCGTAAGTCATCTTTCCTTCTGTAACTTGCTCTTCCTTGCATTGTTGTGATTTCTCTTCTGACATTATTCTCTTTTGCAGGGCTCCGGTGGAGGTCCCTCAGAGTGGATCTAGCATCTCTTCACTGCTCCGACCTAGCCCTTCTCCCCCTCGTGACGACGAGTCATGCCCGCTGAGCCCTATTCCGGAGGGTTCTACTGCTGCTCCGGGTCCTATTCCGCCTTGTCAAGAGGAAGGTAACCTCGGAGCGGGGGAGACCGGCCCAGTCGAGGCGACGACATCCACAACCTCGGCTTCGCCGCAACCAACAGTTACTGAGACTACCTCGACGCCAGCACCAGCAAGTACCCCAACACCAGCTCCGGCACCAGCACCAGTTCCGGCACCAGCGACCAAAGCAGCACCAACTCCAACTCCGGCACCAGCGCCAACCTCGGTGGCAAGATCCTCCGTAGCGGCACCAAGTTCTGCACACCAGCCCAGCCCTTGCCTTGGTTGAGAGGAAGGAGGCGCACGCGAAGGGCTTGGTGGCGCCTCATATGCCCACCGGTGAGCGGTACCCTCCGAGCTTGATTGAATTTGTCATGAACTGGAACAATGCGGAGTTCGTCCACAACGACGATCTTCCGGAAAAGTTCGGCCCCGCAGAATTTTCCGCCCAAATGAACACAACCGCTAAGGTGATTAACCTCGCGGGGTGGATGATGGAGGTACGTCGCTTCTCCTTTACATGTTGTAGATAATAACCATTAGTCCCCGAGCCTCCGGGGGAGTAACTTGTTACTCGGCCGGATGCTCCTTAGAAAACTAACGTAGCTCCATGAGAACTTTGAATATGCACACACCTAGAGCCGGGTTAAGTTCCACTTGGCCCAGATTTTTGTACACTTCGAATATGCACACACCTAGAGCCGGGTTAAGTTCCACTTGGCCCGGATTTTGTAAACTTCGAATATGCACACACCTAGAGCCGGGTTAAGTTCCACTTGGCCCAGATTTTAGTACACTTCGAATATGCACACACCTAGAGAGCCGGGTTAAGTTCCACTTGGCCTGGATTTTAGTACACTTCGAATATGCACATACCTAGAGCCGGTTTAAGTTCCACTTGGCCCGGATTTTGTACACTTCGAATATGCACACACCTAGAGCCGGGTTAAGTTCCACTTGGACCGGATTTTAGTACACTTCGAATATGCACCAAGATAACTTATGTTTCTGTATTTCTTTTTAGGTGACCACCAATCACCGGAGTGCTGAATTCCAACATCTGCTGGATACCCATAAGATGCTACGCGCAAAGCAGGCTGCACTTCTCGTGGAACACGAGAAAAGGGGTAAATTTCTCCCTTGGTGCTTCTTCGGTTTTCTTCATTTTTCTCTGCCGAAATAATCTCATCATTCGGTTTCCACAACTGGGGTGGAGGCTGAAAACAAGATTATGTGGAAGAATTTGGAGCAGATCAAGGGTAAGTCGTTTTTGTCCGACCTAACAGTGCTTTCCATTTCCTTTTCTCCTTGGCTCGGCAAACATTCATTCCTCGGCTCTGCCGGGTCAACATACTATTTTAGCATCGCTTGAGGATAGTGTGCCCGTGCCTGATATGATGCTGCATTTTCTTGAACAAGCAGGGCAGCATCAAGCCGAGCTGAAGAAGAAAGACGATGAGCTCTCCCTCCTCCGGACCAAGGACGACGAGATCGCCAGGCTCAAGGCTGAGATGGAGAAGATGAAGGCCCAGCACATTTCCGAACTCCAAAAGGTTGGCCAGAATTTCACAGAAGAGCACGAGCGCCTTACTCTCCAGATCTCCAAGGACCAGGAGCTACTCAAGGAATCCGACATCTAGCTTGGGTCGGCGAATGCTGAGCTTGAGCAACTTCGCAAGAGACGCGATGATTGCACCAGAGAGTTGACCCGGATCCTCAGCCATATATCATGTAAGTTCCTTCCCTTATCCGACATACTTTTCTTGGGTTACTTCATATGTCTTTTCTTTACCTTCTTCCTTTGTCTTGCTCCTAGGCAAATTTCCTGAGGGCACTACTATTGCTAGTGCAGCAGTTGCAGACTTCCGCCGAGAAAGGGGTACTCCTGCCGCTCCTGATGGTGTGGAGATTCCCTATGACATGGAGGACCTGTTGGTCAGCCTGTCATCTCGCATGGAACTTATCAAGAATTATGGCAAGGACATCCTCGACGTTGCCGTTCGCATCTTCAACACTTTCTGGCCCAGAGAAGATACCCCGGAAACCACCACGATTCTCGTTGAGAAGCTAATGGAAACTGAGACCCAGCTTGACCTCTGGAGAGAGTCCGCTGGACGTGCCGCAGCTGATACCATCCTTCATCACATACTCACATGGTATGAGAAGATCGATCTCAGCCTCCTTACACGCCTGCGCACATGATCCAGATGGACCAATGACCCGGAGTGGGTAGCTCGGCGCCAGGCTTGCGCCCATAGCCTCATCGAATACTGTCCCATTCATGAATGGGTTGAAGGACCGAGCTTCCTGGAAACCGCTGGTGATGAAAATGCTGAGAATGTTGAAGACGGGTCGGACGAGGACGAAGAAGGTGATGCCTCAGACATTGAAGACAGCGAAGATGACGCTGAACTTCCTCCTCCTGCTGCTCCTTAAGTGAAAAACTTGAAAATTTATCAGATCCCGGTATGCTGGGTGGAATTGTATCCCATATACATGTGATATTTTGCTACTAAGTTTTTATGCCGGATTAACTTGGGCGTAGTCCCCGAGTTTCTTTTTCTTGTTCGTCCAATTTCTTGGCTCGGTTCGTGTCTACCTTGATTCGGTTTTACGACTTACGAATCCGAGCTTCAAAAATTGTCTTAACAATACTGGGAAACTTTTAGACTTAGCTCAAAAATAAAACTGCATAATAACTTGAAAATAAATACAAGGTTAGTCCAAAAAACAAACATCGGCTCGAATAAGTTCTTTTCCTTAGTCGTTTTTCATGTGCTACGCAATTCCAAACATGTTCTCTTGCTTGCCATGAAGCCAATTCTTGTTGGACAGCAGCAAGTCGAAGAGTTGGGTTCTTGGTGCTCACACATTACTAATCCAAGTTAAGTAGAACAACTTATTCCAGCTAACGCACAAGAGACAACAAAAATTATTAAGGCAGTCCCCGAGTTACTGCTCGAGGTGCCAACATTTCATTGATAAGTTCATTGCCGACATACATACCGACATATGAGACGACTCGGATACATACACTTCTTAGCAAGTGTAGAAAGGACAAAGTAGTGCTATATTCGATGGACGCTTAGATTCCTCACCGGACCTGTCCGCCTTGTTCTTCTCCTTTGGCTTTGCATCTATAATATAATAAGAATCATTGTGCAATGCCTTGCTCACGATGAATGTCCCTTCCCATGAGGGGGATAATTTGTGCATGCCAGTAGTACGTTGTACCAACCGGAGCACCATATCGCCTTCCCGAAAGACTCGGGGGCACACTTTCTGGCTATGATAGCATCGGAGATTTTGCTGATATATGGCAGATCTGGACAGTGCCGGTTCTCTCGCTTCTTCCAGCAGATCAACATCATTTTGCCGGGCTTCTTGCACTTCGGCTTCTGTGTATTGGGTGACCCTAGGCGAATCATGGTCTATGTCGGCTGGTAATACAACTTCTGCCCCATATACCAGAAAAAACGGCGTATAGCCTGTTGATCGATTCGGAGTTGTTCTTAAACTCCATAGTACCGCTGGTAGTTCTTCTATCCAGCACCCTGCTGATCTTTGCAGCGTCTCAATGAGCTGGGGTTTTATCCCAGATAATATTAATTCGTTGGATCTTTCCACTTGTCCGTTCGATGCGGGGTGAGCTACCGAGGCCACGTCCAGCCGGATCCTCTTATCCCGGCAGAAACGCGCAAATGCTCCTTCCGCAAAATTTGTGCCATTATCAGTTATGATACTGTGAGGATAACCGTACCTCAAGATGATATCTTTGAGAAACGTTACGGCCGTAGCTCCATCACATTTTCTTATAGGCTTTACCTCAATCCACTTCGTAAACTTGTCCACCATTACTAAAATGTGAGTCATATTTCCCCTTGATGGTTTGAACGGGCCAACCATATCCAAGCACCATACGGCAAATGGCCAAGTAATTGGTATGGTCTTGAGTTCCGACATTGGCATATGTGTCTTGGTAGCATACCTCTGACAGCCATTGCATTTTCTCACCAGATCTTCTACTTGCTCTAAGGCACTTGGCCAATAGAATCCATGCCGGAAAGCTTTTGCTACCAAGGCTCGGGACGAGGCATGATGCCCGCATTCCCCTTGATGTATATCTCAGAGGATGTCAAGCCCCTCTTCCGGGTCAACACATCGCTGGAGGACATTGGTCACACTCCTTTTGTATAGTTCGGAATTGATGATCGTGTACACCTTTGCCCTTCTCTGTGTTTGCCTGGATAGCACTTCCTCAGTGGGTAACGTTCCATCTTTCAGGAATTGAAATATAGGTAGTGCCCAAGCCGGTATTGCTCGCACAGGGAACACATCCTCATCGATCTCCATCTGATCCACTGGCATAACTTCAACCGAACCATGCTAAGCAGTCCCCGGGTTTACTGAAGCAGTCCCTGGGTTTGACGAGGCAGTCCCCGGGTTTCGCGCACCACTTCCCATGTCAATGTCCATGGGCACAACTTCGGATTCCGTGTCCTCCGGGACATAGATTGAGTCGGTTTCTGGGGAGGGCCTGATGGATGGTTTCCTGAGGTGCTCTAATGCTACACCCAGTGGAATTGCTTGTCGGGTTGACCCGAGCTTCGACAACAGCCTCGTTTTCCACCCGGGGTACATGGTGAAATTCGCATCCCTCAAAGTAACCAGATACCTTCTGCACATGAAATCTGTACAGTGCCATGTTTGGATCAAGGGCGTCCCATACTCCCGACACTTGCTGCACCACCAAATCCGAGTCGCCAAAGCATATGATCCAACGTATCCCAATCTCTTTTGCCACCTTGAGCCCGTGCACAAGTGCTTCATACTCAGCGACATTGTTTGATGCCGCGAAATGGATCTGCAGCACGTATTTTAGCTGGTCCTTCTTTGGCGAGGTAAGTACAACTCCGGCCCCTAGCCCGGTTTTGGTTTTTGATCCGTCAAAGTGCATCCGCCAATAGTTCAGATCGGGTAGTGGCGGTTCGTATTGCACCTCAGCCCAGTCCACGAAAAAGTCCGCCACAACTTGGGATTTGATGGCTTCTCTTCTATCATATTGCGGAGCATAAGGAGCTAGCTCAATTGCCCATTTTGCAATTCTACCACTCGCATCCTTGTTACTCATTATCTCGGAAATGGGGGCCTCACATATGACCTTGATAGGATGTTCCTCAAAGTAGTGCTTCAGCTTCTTGGCGGCCATATACACGCCATACGCCAACTTTTGATAGTGTGGGTAGTTCTGCTTTGAGGCTGACAACACCTCGCTCAAGTAATACACTGGACTTTGCACCGACTTACCTTCCTCGTCGTGCTCCACCACTATCACTGCACTTACAACTTGGTTGGTTGCGGCTATATAGAGCAACATTGGCTCCTTTGATAGTGGTGAGGCCAACACTGGTGCAGTGGCTAACATCTTCTTTAAGTGGGCAAAGGCTTCATTGGCCTGCGGTGTCCAAACGAACCTATCCGACTTTTTCATGAGTTGGTAAAGAGGCAATGCCTTTTCTCCCAACCGACATACAAACCGACTTAACAAGGCCAGGCAACCTGTGAACTTCTGGACATCGTTAATACACTTCAACAATTCCATTCGTTCGATGGCTCGGATTTTAGTTGGATTAACCTCGATACCTCGGCTGGAAACTAGAAAACCGAGCAATTTCCCAGCCGGGACACCGAAGGTACATTTTTCCGGATTAAGCTTCATCCGGAACCTCCTTAGGTTCGCGAACGTTTGCCTGATGTCGTCAAGGAGCGTTTTGCTTTCCTTGGTCTTGATAACCACATCATCCACGTATACTTGTACATTCTGACCTATTTGGTCGTGCAAACATTTTTTCATACATATCTGGTACGTTGCCCCTGCATTACGTAAACCAAACGGCATGGTGCGATAGCAATAAGCCCCATACGGGGTAATAAACGCAGTCTTTATTTGATCATCCGGATTCAGAGTATCTGGTGGAAACCAGAATATGCATCAATGAATGACAACAATTCACATCCAGTAGTTGAGTCTATGACCTGATCTATTCTTGGCAGCGGAAATGGATCTTTTGGACACGCCTTGTTCAGGTTCATGTAATCGATACACATTCGCCAAACCACTGCCACGTTCGGGTCATCCTTCTTCTTTTCCACCAGCACCGGATTAGACAGCCAATCCGGATAAAGAACCTCCATGATAAATCTTGCAGCTAGCAACCGAGCTATCTCATCCCCGATGACTTTCCTCCTATCCTCGGCGAAGCGACGAAGAGGTTGCTTCACTGGCTTAGCTCCGGGTCTCACATTCAAAGAGTGCTCGGCCAACTCCCTCGGAACACCTTGCAAGTCCTGGGTGGACCAAGAAAAAATGTCCCGATTCCCACGGAGGAAGCTGACGAGCTCGCTTTCCTATTTATCACTTAACCCGGCACCAATGGTTACGGTGCGTTCCGGGAACATGTCATCAACAGGAACCTTCTTGGTATCCTTTGTGGCCTGGAAAGAGACACTTCCGTGCGGGTTACTCAGCGCCGACATATACTGCTGCGCGGACTGAGCCAAAGCCGCCACCTCTTGAATTTTCCTTTTCTCCTGCGCAATCACAAGTGACTCGGCTAAGTTAGACCCGGCAGACGCACACTCCATGGAACGTCGGAAATCCCCTGCAATGGTAATCACTCCGTTTCATCTTCACGTAGCTAATATGACAGCTTGCCATGAACTTGTTCAGCGCTGGCCTTCCGAGTAACGCATGGTACGCACTTTCCAAGTTCACCACCTCAAACTCCAAATTTTCGGTTCGGCAGTTATCCCTCGTGCCGAACAATACGTCAACCCGGACCCTGCCTATTGGCTCACAAGAAATGCCGGGCACAATACCATGGAAAGTTGTCCTTGTGGGCTGCAGCATGTTTTCCGAGATGCCCAACTTGCGCATTGTGTCCGCGTACTTGATGTTAATGCTGCTGCCATTGTTGATCAGTATCTTTGAGAACCTAACATTAATGCTAGGCCCAATGAACGTCGGGTCCAGCACCAACGCATACGAACCAGGGCTTGGCATAAGCTTGGGATGATCCTTTATGCTCCAGGTGATTTCCTGGTCCGACCAAGGCATGTACCTCGTCACTGCCGGCATCACTGCATTCACCTCCATATGCCTACGCTACAAGCTTTTTCTGTCAGTTTCCTCAGTGGTGAACACACAATAGCTCTGATGATGCTCTCTGTACTCATTTCTCCCCTCATTTCCGGGGTACCTCTGATCCGGCTGATGCTGATTTTCTACTTGATGCACTGCATCCCTTCTCTCATTGTTATCATACCTCGGCGGAGGGGGAGGCAACATTAGCTGTTGCGTGTTCGCTCCGGAGAGCAATTGCTGTCGGGGTAACTCCTGCCGAGGCTAATAATTCCGGGGTGCCTGAGCATTCCCCAAACCACCTTGTTCAATCTTGCGCATCCACTCACATTGCCTCATCGTATGACCCGCTGGGTTACTCGGATTTGGCGTGTGAAACTTACACGGCTGGTCCAACATCGACTCATAAGTATACCTCGGACGGTCTTTCTTTTCTTGCCACTATCTCTTTTGCTCTGGCGTCCACGTTTTCTTGCCGTCGTTTCTTGGAGTCCATTGCCCTCCAGTTTTCTGGCGCTGACTGCCCCCCTGCTCCGGGCTGATCTTGATTCACAGCCGCAACTTGTTGTGAACCGTATCGATGATCTGGCCTATCATCCCTTCTTTTTCCTCTGTAGTCATTCCTCCGGGATGACCCGGCTCCATCCCTCTGATAGTACTCATCGTTTGACTCGTTTGATGCGAGCCTAGGTTGAGTCGGATCACCCAAAGCATACGAATCAGCAATCCAGATGATCTCTGCCAACGTAGTTGACATTTTCCTTTGCAACTTCATCCAAAGCTCGCTTCCATATCTGCACCCTTGCGCAAACCACGCTATGGCCTTTGCAACTCCCGGTCTGTCTCATTAGGTCTCACACGAGTTTCTCACGGTACACCACCGGGTCAAGAACTCCCGGTCTGTCTCATTAGGTCTTTGCTTGCACATAGCTAGGGTCTGTGGCCTATTTGGCCTCTGATATGTACTTGAGAAATTGCTGATAAACATTTCCTCAAAATCTATCCAGCAGTTGATGCTTCTGGGTGGCAAATTGTTCAGCCATACCCTTGCTGGCCCTTGCAACATCTGGGGTACGTATCGTACAACCCATCTCAAGTTGCCAGTGGCAATTTTCACAGCCGCAACATAGTTTATCAGCCAATCCTCCGTCTTGGTACTGCCGTCATATGTCTTCGTGCCCCTGGGCAGCTGGAAGTTGGGTACCGGTGGCTCCTTCATGATCCAGGGTCCAAAACACGCAGGACCCGGTGGACCTTGACATTCGATCTGTTCCGACCTATATAGTCGATCTAGTTTCAATCTGGCATCATCCAGCATCAAATCCCTGCTTCCCAACCTCGACCCTATCACATGATAGTCCGGTCTTGGGTATCCCGTGTTTGCCATCTACAAATCTCCATCATTATACCTGTCTTGCTCACGTGGTGCATATCTCTGTTGCATACCTCGGCCGGCATTTTGCTCTTGCCTTGGTATATTTCGCTGCTGCGGTTGTCCTGCTCCTGCCGAGTTTTGCTGTCCGGCATTGCGGTTGACTGTGTTCCCTTGACCAGCATTTCCTTGGTCGCGGTTACCTCGGCCGGCTTCACCTCGGCTCACACTCCGTCGATCATCATTTTTCGGTGGTTCTTTTCCTTTCCCTGCCCGTGTTGGGTCATACGGGACGATCTGTTTGTTCCGTGTGGCCGAGGTTACTACCTCTTCTCTCCTTGGGCCACCATGAGGTGACGATGCGGCTCCAGCGGATTTCTCTGGGTTACCCATCGCCGAATGGACGATCTTGGAGGCTCCAACTCTCTCCGGGTTAGCTCGGAGTAGTTCTTCATTTTGTCTGTTCGCGATCCGAACCAGCTCGTTAACCCTATCTTGTTGTCTTTGACGGGCTTCACCCGTCAGACCCTCTAACTCGGATGCAGCTGCATCCGCTGCTCTGAGGTTCTTTGCTGGGGTACTGTACCTCGGCAGCCCCATGGACAAACAGTTTTCTGATTCCTCAATTCCAGTATCACCCTCTCTGTTCATCTCGCTCATGAGATTTCTCCCTTTTACTTTCACAGCATCAACTTTGTTTGCTTTTGCATACTCACGCAGCATCATGTTCAACGACTGCTGAGCCACGGCTATTTTCTTTGCGCCCTCTAGTATTTTCTGCCTAGTTTCCTCCAGCTTGGCCTGCGCCCGAGCCGGATCTACTGCTGCTACTACAGGGTTTGCCAAGCTATCCATCGCTTCCCTCAACACGTTTTCCGGCCTCTCTAGTGGAGGACCTCTACCTTTCCTCGGTGCCTTAGGCGTTACCTCCGGGTCTGGCGCCGGATCCTTGTTCGCGCCCGCACCAGGCGCAGTCATCATCACTTCTACGTGGTCCGGGGAGCGAGCGATACACGCCCCGTGAGCCACGGTGAGGGGCGGCTCTCCAGCCTCGACGACGTGGCGCGGATGAACGCATGAGACGTCCATAGCAACGTAGACCTTGTGCACGCCGAGCTTGACGAAGAGGCCATTGCGCGGAAGTGGGCGCGTGCCGAAGCAGCCTGCATTGTCGCTGACGAAGTCCAGCGCTCCAAAGCGTTGAACGAGCCCAGAGACGATGCGTTCGCCGGTGCCGATGATGTTTCCCGTCCGGATCTTGACCCATGCTAGCGCCGCTAGCCCCACGGTGGGCGCCAACTGTCGTGGTGGTGTCACGGCAGATGCCATGGATAGGCTAAAGGTGGGGACTAATACACGCTAGGGGAATCCAGGGAGGGATAGTGAAGTGATTCTCCACACAGTAGTTTATATTGCTTTGCTTCCAAGATTACAAGTGCTCCTAGAGATGTATTGGCGAGAGGAGGAAGAAGGAGCTCTCTTACTCTCACCCACAGATCACACCTGAAACCCTAGCCCAAATCAGAAAATAGCAGAACCGGAACCCCTTCTACAGAGGCCCTAGCCCCCCTTTTATAGAGGAAGCTCGGTCTCCGCCTAGGGCATACGTGGAGGCATATTCCTGAGAATATGCCTCCTCCTAAAATAGTAAGCCGACCGGGGTGCTTTTCCCCCGCGTCACACATGCTTTGGCTACGTGAGCCTCTGCGGCACCCGCGTCAACCGACACGAGCGTCGTCACCCTTGTCGGCCACGCCCCGGTGGTCCTGCCCTTGCTTGCTTCGCTCAGGTAGTGCGTACTGGGCCTTCTTTTTGACCAGTGAGATTCCTTCCTTCTCCTAGAAGCTAGACGTGACCCGGATCATAGTTGATCCGGCCACTCCTGTTCCTGCATACAAGTAAAACAGGCACTTCCGACTTACTGCTTAAGTCGGTTAAGACTTAGTTAGGCGAATGCCCCCTAGTCTGGGTTACCCCGTGATTCGGCCTGCCTTGAGGTGACCCGGCCAGCATCCGCTTTGGCCTTGCCAAACCTCGGCTAACTCGGCCTTTATACCCCGGCGTGACCCTACCCGGGGGTATCCCCCCAACAGCGACGCATCGATTACTTGACCAATTTGGCATCTAGATACACGTTAAGTGCGTGCTTGGAGAATTCCCTAGGAACCTTTGGCATGTACACAGGACACCAGGCGAATATATCCCAGCACTCATGGAGGAATTCGATGATTGCAAGTATATATGCGGAAATCAAGTTGCTTGTGATGAGAGTCGTCTTCGTGGGGTCCGTCGGGTGAACCTGGACCTCCACCATGTTGACTGTGGAGTCAAAGTATTATTCGGGTGCGTTCCGCTAGCTCATAAGAGGAATACTATGGTCCGTAGAATCCTTGAGATTCACCAGTTCTTCTTGCATCCCGAAAGATTGGGCGATTCTATTGAACTCCCTATCGCAGTTGTTGGATCTTGTGAAGCTTTCGCGGATGGTAATGACACCGAGAGGTCCTGACATCTTCAGCGTGATGTAGGCCTAATGTGGCACCTCCGTGCACCGGGCGAATGCGACCCACCCAAGTATGACATGGTATTGTGATGGATAGTCGACGACTTTAAAGTCGAGTCTCTCGCGCCTGAAATTATCGGGCTTGCCTAAGATTACGTCTAGGTAGATTTTGCCCAGGGGAAGGATGGTCTTCCATGGTACTATGCCATGAAAAGCTGTTTCAGATTGCTCGAGGCTTGCCAGGTTGATGTTCATGGCACATAGAGTGATGGCGACGATGAGTTTAATGTCGCTGCCTCCATCCATGAAGACCTTGCTCATGTCGTAGCCACCAATCTATGCTCCGAGCACTAGGGCGGCGTTGCCTGGTCATGGGACCTGACATGGGTGGTTAGATGGGTCGAAGGTGATGCAGGGTTTGGATCCACTGAGGTACTCACGGATGGCAGGAGGTGAAGTTACTTCCATGCTCACTTTTTGGGAGATCGTCTTCTGGGTCCTGTTGGAGGGGTGTCCCTTCTGGATCATGCCCATGTTCTCGAGCGGTCATGAGTATTGGTCTGCCCCATTATTTTGAGCCACTACAACCATGAGTGCTGGTGGTCCATTAGCTGGTAGTGGGGTTGGTGGTGGTGCTCCGTAAGCTACAAGGCATAGGGATATCACGTAGCCTTAACTTGTTGCTTCTCTCTATAACTGGGTGTAAGCATCTTGGAGCCTCTAGAATTCATGACAGTCCATGAGGAAATGGCTGTACTTTCTCATGATGTCCTTGCTATTAATGTAGAAGTGGATGTTGCAAGGTGATACATTCGATCCGGATTACGGATGTAGTATAGCTTCTTTTTCCCTAGTAGACCTAGGTTATCGAATCCTCGGGAAGCGAATGTGTAGTGAAGTTACTTTAATGGACCGTCGGGAGTTTTAGAATTCCTTTTGTGTTTTTACCAGACCAATAGCTTGCGTCTTTTTGTTGTTGTCGATGATGGAGAGAGAGGGCCTAGGGCATTCAGTTTCACCTGTAGCTGTGCAAAACATCTGATGGGAATAAAAGATAGAAATAAAGTATGCGTGTACTTGTTAGAGCAAGTTAAATTATGTGTGGGCAGTGCATCCATAATTACTATTGTCTCAGCAACCGCTTATAGCAATAACCTATTAGTCTCATCCATAGAAGAAAGAGAACTAATGATATGCATAGTGATGTCACCGTTAATCCCAAGCAAATCCCTCACATACAGTCGAACTACCCCTTCTGTCACTGGGGTTCCCAACCTGCAGATCAATCACCACTCGTACTCCCTATACCTGGCTCAACCCTCGGGGTCTTGGGTACCTGACAAGTCCTTGGATTGAGGCAATAGAGGATACAATAATCATCATGTCATACAAACTAATATTGGGTTTGTAGCATAGAAAACAAAAAAATTCCTACGATGGGAACTATACGCCAAGATCTATCTACTAGATACAAGCAACGGGTGGATATACATCCATAGAGAACTTACGCTTGAAGACAACAAAGCTTTGTTAACGAGTTGGAACTCGTGGATGATGTAGTCATACACTTGCCAATCTCAAGATCGTGATGAAGTCCAGCAAGTCCAGCAGGTCCAGATCTAGCTCCAGCAAGTCCAGCACCACCAAGTCTGGTACCGCAAAGCAGCGGTGCATCCGTGATCGCACACACGTCCGGTACCCCGACAACCTCCATCCCTCGCTCTAGCAAAGCAGCAGAAGCAGCAACTCCTTTCCATATGAAGCCACCGGGAACATGTATCTTGCTAATCCGAGACCATGGGGAATAACTAGAGGGGGAGAGAGATCCTTCACGAGGAGGTGTGCTTTGTGAGGAGGAGAGGGGGACTTTTATAGGGAAGAAGGGGGGCAACCAAGGACCATGGTGTGGCAGCCATGATGGTGCCCCACCTCTTCCGTCATTCATGTGGTGAATTCTCCACTCACATAAATATGCCTCCACTCACACATCCACTCACATGCATTAAATTTCCACCAAATTTAATGAAAGCTCTCATTAAATAAAACTATTTTATTTAATTTATTCATAATTTTGTTAATTACTTTAATTAACAAACATTCACATAAAACCCCCTGCAACATTTCAATATCACATGCAGAACTAGTTTCTGCAATTTCACCTATTGAGGGCAAACCTCTAGGGTGGCCCGATCTTTCACGAATCCCACTCAAATCGAGGGTGGAGTGTAGGGATAGGAGGGGAGGATGAACACGACGAACTCACACACAAAGAACACGATGAACACACACACACAAAACCACAATACACACCAATAGCTCACGCCGGCGGTGACTGGTCCGACGCAATCCCTAGGATCAGCGACGAGCGGAGGACTCTCTCTTGAACCGGCATGGCAAGATGGGAGAATCGGTGAGATCTTGACGTCTAGGCAAAGGGACTCCGATGCCTAGGCCTTGTACAACACGGAGGCACGATGTAAACTCCAACGAGGTTTGGGATATTTGGTGCTCCTTTGTCAAAGGAGCATGAGTCAAGAACTAGATAGATCCACAAGGGGTTTCCACTAATTCCAAATATCATGCCTAGGGTTTACAATGGAGGTGGGGGACTATATATAGGCCAACCACTTAAACAGGGGTACTTTAGGAATAAAAGACATGTTCTGGACGGATTAAGGGGTACATGGGCTGAAGGCCCAAGGCCTTTTACATGCCTAGCGACGGTTGGTCCGGAGACTCCGGTGTGCAGGCCGGAGACTCCGGTCTGGGCCGGAGATTCCGGTGTAGTCTCTGGACCAGCCTCCGGAGGGGCATACAGATTGTCCCAGAGCCTGGTTTAGGGGGTCAGACCAGAGGTCGGGCCGGAGTCTCTAGTGTCTTCAGGCCGGAGACTTTGGTGGACCGGAGACTCCGGTGTGCACAGACCAGAGACTCCGGTCTGAGCAGTTCCAGCGGCTTCTGCTTCACGATCTGCTCCTTGTTCTCCATCCTTGGGTGATTGGTTATGTGTTGGGGCTTCGTACCTGATGATGCATAGAGTAGTTGCATGAAGTAGCACACCATCCAAGGATGTATCAAATTGGCATGAGGAGAGGAGCGAGTTCACCTTAGCTTGTAGGAGTTTAGCTCGGGCACGAGTCATGGGTACACTTGGGGGACTTTTTGGTGTAGATGTAGTAGCATCCGTAGGACGGGCTGCATCAGCTCCCCCCTTGGGAAAGAGTCGTCCTCGACTCTTCATGGGTATCATCGGTAACATCTCCATGGTAGGGTAAGAGGTCCTTGACATTGAATGTGTTGCTTGCAAGGTACTTGGAGACTGGAATGTCAATGATGTAGGCGTTGTTGTTGATTCTCTTGAAGACCTTGAAGGGACCATCACCTCTTGGATTTAGCTTGGAGTCACGTTCCTTGGGGAAGCGGTCTTTGCTTAGGTGTATCCACACAAGGTCACCTTCTTCAAAGATCATCTCCTTCTTGTCCTTGTTTAACCTTGAAGCTTGACGAAGGACTTGTTGCTAGATGGTAGCTCTTGTTTATTCATGAAGCTTCTTCATATCTTGTGCGCGCTTCTCAACATCCATGTTGGTGCACTCATGGAGAGGTAGGGGTAGAATGTCGAGCACGGTGAGGGGCTCGAAACCATAGACAATCATGAAGGGACTCATCTTGGTTGTTGAGTGTTTGGCTCGGTTGTAGGCGAACTCGGCATGGGGAATGCATTCCTCCCAATCCTTCAAGTTCTTCTTGATCAACACACATAGAAGAGTTCCGAGGCTTCGGTTGACAACTTCGGTTTGGCTATCGGTTTGAGGATGCGACGCGGATGAGAAGAGGAGCTGGACGCCAAGCTTGCCCATGAGGGTCTTCCATAAGTAGCTCATGAATTTGACATCATGGTCGGAGATGATTGTTCTTGGCACACCGTGAAGACGAACGATTTCCCTGAAAAACAGATTTGCAACATGTGAAGCATCGTTGGTCTTATGGCACGGTATGAAGTGTGCCATTTTGGAAAAGCGATCCACGACAAGAAATATAGAGTCATGACCATGCTTAGATCTAGGCAATCCTAATACAAAATCCATACTATTGTCGAACCAAGGTGTATGAGGAATAGGCAATGGCATATAAAGACCATAAGGGTTAGCTTGGGACTTAGCTTGAACACATGTCGTGCATCGTTGAACGTAGCGCTCCACGTCGCGCTTCATCTTGGGCCAAAAGTAGTGAGTGGAGAGCATGTCCAATGTCTTGTCATGGCCAAAGTGACCCATAAGGCCTCCACCATGTGATTCTTGGAGAAGCAAAAGTTGGAGGGATGACTTCGAAATGCAAAGCTTGTTTTGTTTAAAGAGGAAGCCCTTATGCAAATAGAAATCATCAACTCCTTTTTCAATGGAGCACTTTGCAAAAATTAGTTCAAAGAACGGGTCGGAAGCATACAAAGTTTTTATTTCCTCAAGACCCAACATGTTTATTTCAAGTATCGTAAGAAGGCTTGTGTTCTTGCGAGGCAAAGCGTCCGCAACTACATTATCTTTGCCCTTCTTATACTTGACAATGTACGGAAAAGACTCCATAAACTCAACCCACTTAGCGTGTCTCTTACTCAAGTTGGCTTGGCCTTTGAGATATTTCAACAACTCATGGTCGGAATGTATGATAAATTCTTTTGGCCATAGGTAGTGTTGCCAGACTTGAAGAACACGAACTAATGCAAAAAGCTCTTTGTCATAAATTGGATAATTAAGGCGAGCACCATCAAGTTTCTCGCTATGGTAGGCTATAGGACGTCCCTTTTGCATAAGGACTCCTCCAATGCCAATACCACTAGCATCACACTCTATCTCAAAAGTTTTTGTGAAATCCGGTAACGCAAGGAGAGGTGCTTCAGTGAGCCTCTTTTTGAGTTCATCAAAAGCTTTTTGTTGTGCTCTACCCCACACGAAGGTGACATTCTTTTTCGTTAACTCGTTGAGAGGACAAGCAAGGGTCGAAAAGTCTTTCACAAAGCGACGATAGTAACCGGCCAACCCATGAAAACTTCGGAGTTCACTCACATTTGTTGGGATGGGCCAATCTCATATGTCCTTTACCTTGGAAACATCAACTTCAATTCCCTTCGAAGAAACAACAAATCCAAGAAAAATCAACTTGTCTTTAGCAAAAGTACACTTGGGAAGATTAGCATAAAGCTTTTCATGTCGAAGGATTTGGAAAACTTCCTTGACATGTGTAATATGGTCCTCAAGTGACTTGCTATAAACAAGTATATCATCGAAATAGACAACAACACTTTTTCCAATGAGAGAACGCAAGATATGATTCATAAGGCGCATGAAGGTGGATGGGGCATTAGATAAACCAAAGGGCATAACCAACCATTCATAGAGACCAAGTTTGGTCTTGAAGGCGGTTTTCCACTCATCACCTTCCACCATGCGTATTTGATGATAACCACTACGAAGATCAATTTTCGAAAAAATAGTGGCTCCACACAACTCATCAAGCATGTCATCGAGACGTGGTATGGGATGTCGATAACGCACGGTGATAGCATTGATTGGATGGCAGTCCATGCATAACCGTAACGTATCATCCGTTTTTGGAACAAGAATCATGTGTACGGCACTTGGGCTAGTGCTAACTTGGATCAAACCTTTGGAGACGAGTTGGTTGATTTGATGTTAGATTTCCTTCATCTCCTCCGGGTTCATGCGGTAAGCGGCACGGTTGGGAAGTGGTGCACCGGGGATGAGGTCAATGCGATGTTCGATGCCGCAAAGAGGAGGTAGCTGATGACCCACAAGTTTAGGGGGTGTATCGCAGTATTTTCGATAAGTAAGAGTGTCGAACCCAACGAGGAGCAGAAGGTGCTGGCTAGTGATACGTCCATTTTGCATCACTATTATATGTCTTAATTCACTATTATTCATTGATATATTTCGTATTGAGAGGTGATACTTATGTTAATTCATCTGTTTTTGCATGGTTGATGACTTTTGGAGCATGGACCGCTGCAGTCAGGATTCTGATGGAAAAGGTGCTGTTTGGAGGCAAAATTCGCGAAGATCAGAAAATCCGGGAAAATATTATGGAAAATTCTATTTTTCCAGAAGACTCAGGATGCCAGAAGATGGAGTGGAGGTGGGCCACAGGGGGCCCACACCACCCCATGGCGCGGGCAGGCCTAGGCCGCTCCAGGGAGTGGTGTGGCCGCCCTGGCCCACTCCAGCCTCTCCCCTTTGGCGTATATCAACCTCCCAAAACCCTAAGACTCGGGGAACGACCATAGAAAGATTCCGCCGCCTCTGCGGGGCGGAAAACACCGAGAGAGAAAGATCTCTCCGGCAGACAGATTTCTGTCGGGGGAATCCCTTCCCGGAGAGGGGAGATCGTCGCCATCAACACCACCATCAAGCTGGACTTCATCGGGATCATCATCATCATCATCAGCAGCACCCTCATCACCATCTCCATATTGCTGTAACAATTGCGTTGAATCTTGCTAGTTCATAGGGGAAACTTTCCCGGTGTTGATTACTCCTTGTAGTTGATGCTATTGAGTGAACCATTGAATTATTGTTTATGTTCAGATTGTTATACATCATTATTCCATCTCTGATCATGATCCATATGATGTCTTGTGAGTAGCTCGTTTTGTTCTTAAGGACATGGGAGAAGTCTTGTTGTTAGTAGTGGAGTTGTGTTGAGAAAGATTCAATAGTTTGATATTTAAGTTGTGGTGTACTTCTTCTAGTGGTGTCATGTGAACGTCGACTACATGACACTTCACCTATATGGGCCTAGGGGAATGCATTGTGTATTTGGCTACTAATCGTAGGGGTTGCCGGAGTGACAGAAACCTGAACCCCCGTTAGGAAACCATTGCACAAGGGACGTAAGGGTCTTAGAGTTTAAAGCTATGGTTAGATTTCTACCTTAATTACTTTCTTGTACTTACAGATGTTTGCAAGGGGGTTTAATCACAAGTATGTATTAGTCTTGGATGGGGCGGTACATTAGCACAGGTTCACCCACACAACACTTAGCAAGCAAAAGAAGATTAATTAACTATATGAAGCGAAAGCACTTGATCGTCTTCCCATGTGTCCTCGAGAACGTTTGGTCATCTTAAGTAATACAACCGGCTTGTCCTTTGCTGCATAAAGGATTGGGCCACTTGCTGCATTTATTCCTACTATCTTTTATTTACTCGTACTTTGTTTACTTGCTTTATCAAAAACCCCTAAAAATCTGTTTGCTAAGTATTTGCAAAGAATTCCTGATCCATACCACTAGCCAGGACCTTCTGCTCCTCGTTGGGTTCGACACTCTTACTTATCGAAAATACTGCGATACACCCCCTATACTTGTGGGTCATCAAGACTATTTTCTGGCACCGTTGCCGGGGAGTGAAGCGCTATTGGAGAGTGGAACTGGTAAAGGAAACTTCTACTATGAGTATTGTTTACTTCTGCTAGTTTCTTTATTTTCGTTATGGATAATTCGCTGAGTTTCTTATTTGGTAATGCTACTACCACTGCTAAGGTAGTAGATAAGCCACCACCTGCTGAGAAAGATGTTTTCAAAATACCTACAAGAATTATTGATCGTGTTATGGATAACTACTATGTTGGGGATGGAACTGTCCATCCCGGTGATCATTTACTCTTTATACACGAATTATGCGGGTTGTTCAAGTGTGCAGGTATTACTACAGATCAAGTTAAGAAGAAGTTATTCTCTTTATCACTGAAAGGAAGAGCTTAGGAATGGTATAAGCTGCTGAAGAATGGTCAAGCTCTGGAATGGGAGGAAATAGTGCCTCTCTTTTATTCAAAGTTTTATCCTCCTAGTGAGATTCATAAAGATTGGAATCAAATATACAACTTTTGGCCTCTTGATGGAGAGAGTACAGCTCAAGCTTGGGGGAGATTGAAGTTACTAATGCTCAAATGTCCCATTCATGAGCTCCCCAACAATATTATTATCAATAACTTTTATGCAAGGCTCCCTCTACATGATAAAGATTTATTGGATGCCTCTTGTGCTAGATCATTCACTCGCATGGAATAAGAAGTTAAATGGGACCTTCTAGACCGTATTCAAGACAATGCTGAAGCTTGGGAGAATGACAAAGGTAGAAAGTCAGGTATAAATTATGATTATGAATGCATTAAATCTTTTATGGAAACTGATGACTTTCAAAATATTAGTAATCTTTATGGTCTTGATTTGCAAGTTATTACGAATTGCTTTAGAGCTTTTGCTTCCTATATCGAAATTCCAAAAAGGGATGGAACAAATGCCATGCACCTTACAAAGATATTGTTGACTATGCTCCTATTGGAAGTGCTGAGTATTGCATTATTGATCCCATCTTACCCGAACCTTATATCGAGAAGATTCGCTTTCCCGAAAAGGTAAAGGACCATCCTATGATAACTAATGTTATCACCAAAAGTGAAAAAAGAACTGTAAAACCTGATGAACAAATAAACATTGAACCTGTGGTAGCAATTGTGAAAGACCTTGTCACTAAAAGCGTAGAAGATGGGCACATAGTCTTTTGTGAAGATGCTTCTAATATTGTTTCACATCCCAATAGAACTAAAAAGGCTAGTGTTCCTGTGCTTTCTGTTAGAATTGGTGATCATTGCTATTATGGTTTATGTGATATTGGTGCAAGTTCTAGTGCTATTCCTTATGAGATTTACAGAGAAATTATGCATGAGATCAGTCCTTGCGAGTTGGAAGAGATTGATGTGGTTATTCACCTTGCTAATAGAGAGACCATCTCTCCAATTGGTATTGTGCGAGACGTGGAAGTTCTTTGCGGTAAGATTAAGTACCCCACTGATTTTCTAGTACTTGGTTCAGCTGCTAGTAAAACTTATCCTATCATTTTTGGTAGACCTTTCTTGAGTACTTGTGGAGCTATTATTGATTGCAAGAGGGAGAAAATCTTGACTAAGTTTGATGGGGAATCCTATGAGTTTAATTTTTCGAAATTTGCTAAAGAACCTTGCGAAGAGGAAACCCTTAATGAGGATTTTAGGGTTGAACAACTTGCTTCTATTTCTCTTGCTCCTAACAATGCTTTGCAGCAATTTATGGAAAACATGAAAGTGAAATCTTCATGGAAGAAAGGAATGAGATTGACATGATTCTCCGTGATCAACCTATGATGCTTAAGCACGACTTGCCTGTAGAAGACTTGGGTACCACGATGCCACCTAAAAAGGATCCGGTTTTCGATCTAAAACCTCTCCCTGATGATATTAAATATGCTTTTATTGATGATAAAAAGATATATCATGTTATTATTAGCACTAAACTTTCAGGGGAGGAAGAAGAAAGATTATTGGAAGTTTTGAAGAAACACCGAGGAGCTATGGGCTATACTGTGGATGATTTGAAAGGGATTTCACCTACTATATGTCAGCATTCTATCAACATAGAACCAGATGCGAAGCCAGTAGTGGAGCACCAACGATGTTTAAATCCTAAGATGAAGGAAGTGGTAAGGAATGAGGTATTGAAACTCCTTGATGCTGGTATTATTTACCCTATTGCTAATAGTGAATGGGTTAGTCCTGTTCATTGTGTTCCTAAAAGGGAGGTATTACTGTTGTCCCTAATGATAATGATGAGCTTATTCCTCAAAGAATAGTGGTAGGCTATAGGATGTGCATCGATTTTAGGAAAGTCAATAAAGTCACTAAGAAAGATCACTACCCGCTTCCTTTTATTGATCAAATGTTGGAAAGGTTGTCTAAAAAGACCCATTTTTGTTTTCTTGATGGTTATTCTGGTTTCTCTCAAATTGCTGTTAAACAACAAGATCAAGAAAAAACTACATTTACTTGCCATTATGGAACTTATGCTTATAGACGTATGCCTTTTGGTTTATGTAATGCTCCTGCTACTTTCCAAAGGTGCATGTCTGCTATCTTTCATGGCTTTTGTGAGGAAATTGTAGAAGTGTTCATGGATGACTTTTCTGTCTACGGAACTTCTTTTGATAATTGTCTGCACAACCTTGATAAAGTTTTGCAGAGATGTGAAGAAACTAATCTTGTTCTTAATTGGGAGAAATGCCACTTCATGGTTAATGAAGGGATTGTTCTTGGGCATAAAGTTTCTGAAAGAGGCATAGAAGTTGATAGAGCTAAGGTTGAGGCAATTGAGAAGATGCCATGCCCTAGAGACATAAAAGGTATTCGTAGTATCCTTGGTCATGCTGGTTTCTATAGAAGGTTTATTAAAGACTTTTCTAGGATATCAAAACCCCTTACTAATCTTCTTCAAAAACATGTACCCTTCATTTTTGATGATGATTGTAAGGAAGCTTTTGAAACTCTTAAGAAGGCTTTAACTACAGCCCCTATTGTTCAACCACCTGATTGGAGTTTACCCTTTGAAATAATGTGTGATGCTAGTGATTTTGCTGTAGGTGCTGTCCTTGGGCAACGTATTGATAAAAAGCTAAACGTTATCCATTATGCTAGTAAGACTCTAGATGTTGCTCAAAGGAATTATGCTACTACTGAAAAGGAATTTCTAGCTGTTGTCTTTGCTTGTGATAAGTTTAGGCCCTATATTGTGGACTCCAAAGTAACCATTCATACTGATCATGCTACTATTAAATATCTTATGACAAAGAAGGACGCTAAGCGTAGGCTTATTAGATGGGTGCTGCTTTTACAAGAGTTTGATCTACACATAGTAGATAGGAAGGGTGCTAAAAATCCTGTAGCTAATAATTTATCTCGTTTGGAAAACATCTCTTTTGATCCTATGCATGTTAATGATAGTTTCCCAAATGAACAGTTAGCCGCAGTAGGGGTGAACTCTCAAGGAAGCCCTTGGTATGCTGATTATGCTAACTTTATTGTCTCCAAGTATTTGCCTCCAACTTTTACAGCTCAGCAAATAAGAAAGTTCTTCTATGATTTGAGGCATTATTTTTGGGATGACCCACACTTATACAAAGAAGGAGTTGATGGTATTATGCGAAGATGTGTTCCAGAATATGAGCAAAAAGAGATATTGCGTAAATGTCATGGTAGCGCCTATGGAGGACATCATGTAGGAGATAGAACCGCACAAAAGGTACTACAATCAGGTTTCTACTGGCCTACCCTTTTTAAGGATGTAAGAAAATTTGTTTTATCTTGTGATGAATGTCAGCGTGTTGGTAATATTTCTAGATGCAATGAAATGCCTATGAACTACTCTCTAGTCATTAAACCTTTTGATTGTTGGGGATTCGACTTTATGGGTCCTTTCCCTCCTTTGAAGGGTTACACTCATATTCTTGTTGCCGTTGATTATGTTACTAAGTGGGTAGAAGCCATCCTACGAAGAGTGCTGACGGGGAAACCTCTCTAAAAATGCTTAAGGATGTTATCTTTCCTAGGTTTGGAGTGCCTAGGTATCTCATGACTGATGGGGGTTCACATTTCATTCATGGCGGTTTTAGGAAGACCCTCGCTAAGTATGATGTTAATCATATAATTGCTTCAGCTTATCATCCCCAAACTAGCGGGCAAGTAGAGTTATCAAATAGAGAAATTAAATCTATCTTGCAAAAGACTGTTAATAGGTCTAGAAAAAACTAGGCTAAAAAGTTGAATGATGCTTTATGGGCTTATAGAACTGCTTATAAGAACTATGGGAATGTCTCCTTATAAAATGGTTTATGGGAAAGCTTTCCACTTACCCTTAGAATTAGAACACAAAGCTTACTGGGAAGTGAAAGAACTAAATAGAGATTGTAAGCTAGCTGGTGAGAAAAGACTATTTGACTTAAGTTCTTTAGATGAATGGAGGAGTGAAGCCTATGAGAATGCTAGGCTCTTTAAGGAAAAAGTTAAAAGATGGCATGACAAGCGAATACTTAAGAGAGGATTTCATGTTGGTGAGAAAGTTCTATTGTATAGGTCTCGTCTCAGATTTTTTGCAGGTAAGCTTCTATCAAAATGGGAAGGACCTTTCATCATTGAAGAAGTATACCGCTCAGGGGCAATAAAAATTTCTTCTCTAAAAGATAATACTACACAAGTAGTGAATGGACAGCGACTCAAACACTATATTGCTGGAGATTCTTACAATGAAGATGTTGATGCCTTTCAAGTTATAACTCCAGAGAAATTCATTAAGGACCAAATTCAGAGACCTGCAGAGTCCGTTTCCAACTAGGTAACAGTTCTGGTAAGAAAAGTTCCACGAAAATACAATTCAACTATATTTTTGCAGTTTTCAGTCGGAAAGGAAAGCTACGCAGCGAAAAAGGGACGGAAACGGAGCCAGGGTGGCCCACACCGCCCCATGGCACGGGCCCACCCCTAGTCGCGCCACCAGGTGGTGAGGCCACCCAGGACTCCGCCTCCGACTCGTTTTCTCCCAGTACCTTCCTTTTGATATGAAACTTCATAATATATAACCCCTCGGATCTTCCGAGGTTCGTATATTGTGTTTTCGTCGTGTTTTTGTTTCGATCTGTTTCTGCCAGGTAGAATCCCAGATTTGGAGCCACAATGTCTTCCTCTGGATCATCCAAGGCAGACTCCTTAGAGGACATCATCAACCCATACATGAGAGAATTGAAGATTCATCCCAAGGAGTTGTTGTTCGAAGGTGGGGAGGTCCGGATTAAGGAGGTTCAAGGCCCTAAAGTATAGGAAGATGGCGGAGCGCGAAGTGGACATCATCCATAAGATTTGCTCCGAACTCATTGCCGAGCACCAAAAGGAGACCGCTGGACTCAAAGACGAAGTCCTTTCACTCCGCCAAACAACCAACGAACTGCAAGCACAATTCTATGACGTTCAAAATAAAAACTGTGAGTATGAGGCTAGATTTAAACGCATAAGTGCTGCTGCGAGTTTCAGGATGTTGGAAACCACGATGTCCTTTGTTGATGGGAAGCCTTTACCCTGGAAGACGGACGAAGATGAGAAGATACCACCACCACCAAAGGAGTAACTCGTCATCAGGTTTGGCATCCCCTTGGTTTGTTCCAAGCTTGGGGGAGTGCCGCGGTATCATATCACTATCTTTTATCTTTTTACTTTATTAGTAGAGTCATATCATGAATAAAGGAGTTATTTTGTGGTATGGTTTGCATTATGGAAGTGTCCCCTCTCTCGTTAGATTTGTATCCCTTGGTGTGAGTTTCCGTTATGGAATATTAATGAGAAGTTCTATCATTCACTCTTTTGCATAGCTTATGATAGTTTTCAATTCGTGGTTATATGATTGATCTTGTTGTTAGTATTGGTATCACTTTGGGATCATTGAGTTAATTTAGTTGGTTTTGGCAAACCTGGCTCGGTTAGTAGCAAAACCTTTTTGAGAGTTGAAAAGAAAAAGATAGAAGTACTCGAGAGAAAAATAATTTCATCATCTTTCTTTCTTGATTTGCTCATAAGTCTAGTATTCTCTAGTTAAGATCTTTTGTGCTTCCAAGGAAGATTGCATGTTTGTCTTTATCATTTGCATGTTTGGTTGTTTCCTTCAACTCTTGTACTTGCTACCCAGCCTTGCTAGCCAAAAACCTATACTGAGAGGGTATTCTTCTCGCGCATCCACTCCTTTAAACCAAAACCTTTGCCATTTGTGTCCACCATACCTACCTAGTAGCATTATTGCTATTCCAAGTAAATTCCTGTTTTGTCTACCTCCCAAATTAAACTTGTTATGTGAAAATTAGTCATTAAAGCTCTCATGAACTTGATGGCACACTTTACTTTCTTGCACTTAATAAACCTGAACCATTGTGAACTCTCCATGAAAAATATATGCTTGCAAATTATAGGCTGGGGATTAGCAGAACCGTGCTGTCACGGGGAACGCTTTCAACACTTGTAAATATATACCCAGTTGATACTTTGCTCTTTTGTTTGCGGATGTCGTCGGTGTGAAATAAAAGGGGAGCTTGTAAGTCCATGGAGTTATGTATGTGTGTTAGAGAAACGCTTGGGCCGCTGGTCTAATCCATGCTGACATGGTGGAAACCTGCAGCGTAACCATAATGATATCTATGAAGCATTCTTCTTATAAAAAAGAGAGAGATAGAGATTGAGAAAAAAGAAAGAAAAAAAGAGATATTATGAAAAGAGGAAAGAGAGAAAAAAGCACCATTTTCCCATGGTAAATAAGAAGATTGCTGAGATACTCATTGTCTGCTTGCCTTGTCATTTTGATATGGGGATTCTTCTGTATCATCGGGCAAGGGGTACCCCGTTGGCGGTTCTCAATGATACACACATACTTACGATGACAACAACTTACCGGTAACTAAAGTTGAGTAGCATGAGGAGCGGCCCTCGTACTCAAGGGACTTGGGATTTTCAGTTTATAGTCTGTCAAGCATATAACTCAGATTGGACCTCACTTTCACCGTAATCACCTAAAGATGCCTATGATAGGGGCAATGAGAGGTGAAAGCTAGTAAGTATCATAATTTTTGGGAGCTCTTTATGACACTTGCAATCCATGCTTCCCTCTTTGAAGGGCCTTTCTTTTACTTTGTAGTTGAGTCAGTAAACCCATTCCCTTCTATCTCGGCAAGTATCTTGAGTTGATGTGTTTCATTCATTCATATGATGATTTATTCAATCATGTTTCTTATGTTCCTTGTTTTGCACATTGCTCTTATCTTGAAGTTTACTACTTTGAAAGCTTTCATTGAAAAACCAGCTATTTGTGAACTCCAGCAAATTATCAACTATTCTTCGACCAAGAGCTAAGTTTGCCATTACCAATTATGATTCACTTTATGTATCTTTTTTGTGTTTCCTTTACTCATTGCAAGTTGAGTTATATAATAGTGAGTTGTTTTCTATTATGATCTATGTATTAGATGAATGTAATGCTTCTTGTCCGTATCCTTTAATCGACTCTTCACTCCATAAACTTGAGGTCATGTTTATTGAGCTCAGTTTCGCTTGGGGACAAGCGAAGTCTAAGCTTGGGGGGAGTTGATACGTCCATTTTGCATCACTATTCTATGTCTTAATTCACTATTATTCATTGATATATTTCGTATTGAGAGGTGATACTTATGTTATTTCATCTGTTTTGCATGGTTGATGACTTTTGGAGCATGGACCGCTGCAGTCAGGATTCTGATGGAAAAGGTGTTGTTTGGAGGCAAAATTCACGAAGATCAGAAAATCCGGGAAAATATACGGAAAATTCTATTTTTCCCGAAGACTCAGGATGCCAGAAGATGGAGTGGAGGTGGGCCACAAGGGTCCCACACCACCCCATGGCGCGGGCAGGCCTAGGTCGCGCCAGTGAGTGGTGTGGCCGCCCTCGCCCACTCCAGCCTCTCCCCTCTGGCGTATATCAACCTCCCGAAACCCTAAGACTCGGGGAGCGACCACAGAAAGATTCCGCCGCCTCTGCGGGGCGGAAAACACCAAGAGAGAAAGATCTCTCCGGTAGACAGATTTCTGCCGGGGGAATTCCTTCCCGGAGAGGGGAGATCGTCGCCATCAACACCACCATCAAGCTAGACTTCATCGGGATCATCATCATCATCAGCAGCACCCTCATCACCATCTCCATATTGCTGTAACAATTGCGTTGAATCTTGCTAGTTCATAGGGGAAACTTTCCCGGTGTTGATTACTCCTTGTAGTTGATGCTATTGAGTGAACCATTGAATTATTGTTTATGTTCAGATTGTTATACATCATTATTCCATCTCTGATCATGATCCATATTATGTCTTGTGAGTATCTCGTTTTGTTCTTGAGGACATGGGAGAAGTCTTGTTGTTAGAAGTGGAGTTGTGTTGAGAAAGATTCAATAGTTTGATATTTAAGTTGTGGTGTACTTCTTCTAGTGGTGTCATGTGAATGTCGACTACATGACACTTCACCTATATGGGCCTAGGGGAATGCATTGTGTATTTGGCTACTAATCGTAGGGGTTGCCGGAGTGACAGAAACCTGAACCCCCGTTAGGAAACCATTGCACAAGGGACGTAAGGGTCTTAGAGTTTAAAGCTGTGGTTAGGTTTCTACCTTAATTACTTTATTGTACTTACGGATGTTTGCAAGGGGGTTTAATCACAAGTATGTATTAGTCTTGGATGGGGCGGTACATTAGCACAGGTTCACCCACACAACACTTAGCAAGCAAAAGAAGATTAATCAACTATATGAAGCGAAAGCACTTGACATGATTCCCATGTGTCCTCGAGAACGTTTGGTCATCTTAAGTAATACAACCGCCTTGTCCTTTGCTGCATAAAGGATTGGGCCACTTGCTGCATTTATTCCTACTGTCTTTTATTTACTCGTACTTTGTTTACTTGCTTTATCAAAAACCCCTAAAATTCCGTTTGCTAAGTATTTGCAGAGAATTCCTGATCCATACCACTAGCCAGCACCTTCTGCTCCTCGTTGGGTTCGACACCCTTACTTATCGAAAATACTGCGATACACCCCCTATACTTGTGGGTCATCAGCTAGTGGTATGGATCAGGAATTCTCTGCAAATACTTAGCAAACAAATTTTTAGGGGTTTTCGATAAAGCAAGTTAACAAAGTACGAGTAAATAAAAGATAGTAGGAATAAATGCAGCAAGTGGCCCAATCCTTTATGCAGCAAAGGACAAGCCGGTTGTATTACTTAAGATGACCAAACGTTCTCGAGGACACATGGGAAGACTGTCAAGTGCTTTCGCTTCATATAGTTGATTAATCTTCTTTAGCTTGCTAAGTGTTGTGTGGGTGAACCTGTGCTAATGTACCGACCCATCCAGGACTAATACATACTTGTGATTATACCCCTTGCAAACATCCGTAAGTACAAGAAAGTAATTAAGGTAGAAACCTAACCACAGCTTTAAACTCTAAGATCCTTACGTCCCTTGTGCAATGGTTTCCTAACGGGGGTTCAGGTTTCTGTCACTCCGGCAACCCCTACGATTAGTATCCAAAGACACAATGCATTCCCCTAGGCCCATATAGGTAAAGTGTCATGTAGTCGACGTTCACATGACACGACTAGAAGAAGTACACCACAACTTAAATATCAAACTATTGAATCTTTGTCAACACAACTCCACTACTAACAACATGACTTATCCCATGTCCTCAAGAACAAAATGAAATACTCACAAGACATCATATGGATCATGATCAGAGATGGAATAATGATGTATAACAATCTGAACATAAACAATAATTCAATGGTTCACTCAATAGCATCAACTACAAAGAGTAATCTACACTGGGAAAATTTCCCCTATGAACTATGCAAGATTCAACTCAATTGTTACAACACTATGGAAATGGTGATGAGGGTGCTGATGGTGATGATGGTGGTGATGATGATCCCGATGAAGTCCGGCTTGATGGTGGTGTTGATGGCGACGATCTCCCCTCTCCGGGAAGGAATTCCCTCAGCAGAAATCTGTCTTCCGGAGAGATCTTTCTCTCTCGGTGTTTTCTGCCCCGCAGAGGCGGTGGAATCTTTCTGTGGTCGCTCCCTGAGTCTTAGGGTTTTAGGAGGATGATATATGCCAGAGGAGAGAGCCAGAGGTGGGCCAGGGCGGCCATACCACCTATTGGCGCGGCCTAAGGCTGCCCGCGCCAGGGGGTGGTGTGGGCCCCCTGTGGCCCATCTCCACTCCGTCTTCTGGCATCTTTAGTCTTCTGGAAAAATAGGATTTTTCGTATATTTTCCCAGATTTTTTGATCTTCGCGAAGTTTGCCTCCAAACAACACCTTTTCTATCAGAATCCTGACTACAGGGGTCCATGCTCCAAAAGTCATCAACCATGCAAAAACAGATGAAATAACATAAGTATCACATCTCAATATGAAATATATCAATGAATAATAGTGAATTAAGACATAGAATAGTGATGCAAAATGGACGTATCAACTCCCCCCAAGCTTAGACTTCGCTTGTCCTCAAGCGAAACTGAGCTCAATAAACATGGCCTTAGGTTTATGGAGTGAAGAGTCGATAAATGAATACGGACAAGAAGCATCACATCCATCAAATGCATAGATCATAATAGAAGACAAATCACTATTATATAACTCAGCTTGCAATGAGTAAAGGAAACACAATAAAGATACATAAAGTGAATCATAATTGGTAATGGCAAACTTAGCTCTTAGTCAAAGAATAGTTGATAATTTGCTGGAGTTTACAAATAACTGGTTTTCAAAGATAGCTTTCAAAGTAGTAAACATCAAGATAAGAGAAATGTGCAAAGCAAGGAACATAAGAAACATGATTGAATAAATCATCATATGAATGAATGAAACACAACAACTCAAAATACTTGCTGAGATAGAAGGGAATAGGTTTACTGACTTAACTACAAAGTAAAAGAAAGGCCCTTCGCAAAGGGAAGCAGGAATTGCAAGTCTCATAAAGAGCTCCCAAAAATTATGATACTTACTAGCTTTCAGCTCTCATTGCCCCTATCATAGGCATCTTTAGGTGATTAAGGTTAAAGTGATCAAATATGAGGATATGCATTGACAAGTTGTAAGTTGAGAATCTCATGTCCCTTGAATACGAGGGCCACTCCTCATGCTACTCAAGTTTAGTCACCGGTAAGTTCTTGTCATCGTAAGCATATGTGTATCATAGAGAACCACCAACGGGGTACCCCTTGCCCGATGATACGGAAGAATCCCCATATCAAAATGACAAGGCAAGCAGACAACAAGCATCTCAACAATCTTCTTATTTACCATGGGAATATGGTGCTTTTTTCTCTCTTTCCTCTTTTCATAATCTTTTTTTTTATTTTTCTCTTTTTCTCAATCTCTAACTCTTTTTTATAAGAAGAATGCTTCATAGATACTAGTTATGGTTACGTTGCAGGTTTCCACCATGTCAGCATGGATTAGACCAGCGGCCCAGCCGTTTCTCTAACACACATGCATAACTCCATGGACTTACAAGCTCCCCTTTCATTTCACACCGACGACATCCATAGACAAAATAACATGATATCAACTAGGTACAAAGTACCAGTGCAATGTTGAAAGTGTTGCCCATGACAGCTTGGTTCTGCTAATTCACAACTTATAAAGCGCAAGCATATACGTAACATAGGTGAGCACAATGGTTCAAGTTTATTAAGTGCAAGAAATTAAAGTGTGCCATCAAGTTCGTGAGAGCTTTAATCACTAATTTTAACATAACAAGTTTAATTTGGGAGGTAGATAAAAAAAGAATTTACTTGGAATAGCAATAATGCTAATAGGTAGGTATGGTTGACACAAATGGCACGGGTTTTGGTTTTAAGGAGTGGATGCACGAGAAGAATTCCCTCTCAGTACAGGTTTTTGGCTAGCAAGGTTGGGTAGAAAGTATAAGAGTTGAAGGAAACAAATAAACATACAAGTGATAAAGACAAACATGCAATCTTCCTTGGGAGCACAAAAGATCTTAACTAGAGAATACTAGACTTATGAGCAAATCAAGAAAGAAAGATGATGAAATTATTTTTCTCTCGAGTACTTCTATCTTTTTCTTTTCAACTCTCAAAAAGGTTTTGCTACTAACCGAGCCAGGTTTGCCAAAACCAACTAAATTAACTCAATGATCCCAAAGTGATACCAATACTAACAACAAGATCAATCATATAACCACGAATTGAAAACTATCATAAGCTATGCAAAAGAGTGAATGATAGAACTTCTCATTAATATTCCATAACGGAAACTCACACCAAGGGATACAAATCTAACGAGAGAGGGGACACTTCCATAATGCAAACCATACCACAAAATAACTCCTTTATTCATGATATGACTCTACTAATAAAGTAAAAAGATAAAAGATAGTGATATGATACCGCGGCACTTCCCCAAGCTTGGAACAAACCAAGGGGATGCCAAACCTGATGACGAGTTACTCCTTTGGTGGTGGTGGTATCCTCTTGATGAGCTCTCTGATCAGTTTCCCCAAGTCCTCAATCTCGAAGGTGAGAGTACGAATCAACTCCGAGTTGTGCTCAATATGGCTCATGATCATGTTGTGTTGAGAATTCCAGCTCTTGCTATTCTTTCCCCACTCTTCCTCCTTGAAGTCTTGTTTTCCTGCATGGCTAGAACGAGGCAAATCCCAATTGGAGGATAATTTCCCCTTGGGCATATTCTGGTATTGATGCTCATGGATAAGGGTATGGAAAGGATTCTTGGTGCGTGGAGGAAGTGACCAGGGATCTGAACAGTGATGAGGAGGCTTCCCTCCAATAATCTTGGAAGGGTTTGCCACCACTCCAATGCTCGCAATGGTAGTGTCGGTGTGCTTTGCCTCCTCTTCACCTTCACTCTTGATCTCCTTCTCCTTCCCGAGGTCTTGGAGGTCTTCCTCCATAGGCTCCTTCCCTTTATCCTTGGCGGATACCATTGTGCTTCTACGCTTTCAAGAATAGTTCCTGGCAGAAACAGATTGAAACAAAACACGACGAGAACACGATATACGAACCTCGGGGGATTCGGGGGGTTATATATTGCGAAGTTCCATATCAAAAGAAAGGTACTAGGAGAAAACGAGTCGGAGGCGGAGACCGGGGTGGACTCACCACCTGGTGGGGCGGCCAGAGGTGGGCCCGCGCGGCCAGGGGTGAGCCCGCGCCACAGGGTGGTGTGAGCCACCATGGCTCTGTTTTTGTCCCTTTTTTGCTTCATAGCTTTCCTTATTGACTAAAAACTGCAAAAATATAGTTGGATTGTATTTTTGCGGAACTTTTCTTACCAGAACTGTTACCTATTTGAAAACAGACTCTGCAGGTCTCTGAATTTGGTATCTAGTAGATTCTTCTGGAGTCATCACTTGAATAACATAAATATCTTCATCTTCATACACTTATTACTTGAGTCATAAAACCTTTCTCTTCCTTATTACACCATTATCTCCACTTCCTAGAAATTTCTTTCACACAGTTCTCATTAGCAACATTAGTATAAGTGAAGTGATAAAACCTTTTGAGTTCAACATCAACTGAAAACCATCAAAACATAAGCTACTGTAGCAACTCCTTTCGAAGACCCAAAAAGAATTCAAAAAGGAAATCGAATAAATAAGCAAATGCAAGAGTGGCAAAATCTGTCAAAACAGACCAGCAGGTAAAGATCAATTTTTTCTAAAATCTTCTGTTGCTCAAATCAAAAAGTGCAAAACTAACTAAAATTAAATAACAACCTGGGGCAGATGCACAAAAAATTACAGCTCAATCCGACATACAGAGATCTCTCACGAATTTTTACGGTTAAGCACAAAAATCTGTTTCGGGACAGCAAACTTTCCCAAATCTTACTTCTCTCTCATTAGAGGTTGATCTTGACACAAAAAAACAAACAAAACAGATAAGGAGCGGTTATTACCAAAGTAACAACTTCCACGACTCAAAGAAACAAAAAACAAACTGAAAGTAAAAACAATTTGGGGTGTCTCCCAAAACGCTCTTTCTTTATAGCCATTAAGATGGGCATGATAATTGTGAAGATGCTCACACAGGAATATGAATTGAAGTGAAGGAGAGCATTAAGAAGCAAAAACACACACACACATTTTAAGTCTAACCCACTTCCTATGCAAGGGAATTTTGTAAACAAACAAGTTGTTAAAACCAAAGGCAACTTGCATAAGAAGACAAAAGAAGTGCAACATAAAAACTTTCAGCATAAAACGAGGAAACTTGATATTATTGAGATGCATAAGAACACTTTCCCTCTCTCATAGTAACTTCCAGTATCATGCATAAAATTAACAATATAGCTATCAAGGACCATCATAGCAATGATCACTTATTCTAACAGAAAATACAGGAATACTAGCTCTCATAACACTACTATTTGAAACAATATTAGAGGTATCCTTACAAAGGATCGTGTGTCCCTATTTTTCATACTTAGTGACAAATTATTTCACACTTGCTATTATAGGTTCATCAACCATTTGTTTATCAGGTTCAACAGCTTTACTTGTACTTTCATTAACCATACTAGCTATCATAGAATGTTCCTTTACCTTAACTGGAAAAGGCATTTTCTCAATATAAGGTTTAGGCAAAACATGATTAGCAGTATAAACTTAAGTATTTCTTGCAGGACCACTCTTAGCAACATCTTTATAAGGTTCATGATACTTATTCCACTTCTTTTTAGGCACTTCAATGTAGGAAGCAAAATCCTTAAAATAAGAAGCAATAGCTTGAGAGTCTAGACCATAAGCATTTTTAATATTTTGAAAGTCATCAGTTCCCATAAAAGATTCAATGCATTCATAATCATAATTTATACCTGACTTTCTACCTTTGTCGTTCTCCCAAGCTTCAGCATTATCTTGAATACGGTCCAGAAGATCCCATTTAGCTTCTTCTTTCATGCGAGTGAATGATCTAGCACGAGAAGCATCCAATAAATCCTTGTCATGTAGAGGGTGCCTTGCATAAAAGGTATTGATAATAATATTGTCGGGGAGCTCATGAATGGGACATTTGAGCATTAGTAACTTCAATCTCCCCTAATCTTGAGCTGTACTCTCTCCATCAAGAGGCCAAAAGTTGTATATTTGATTCCGATCTTTATGAATCTCACTAGGAGTATAAAACTTTGAATAAAAGAGAGGTACTATTTCCTCCCGTTCCAGAGCTTGATCATTCTTCAGCAGCTTATACCATTCCTCGGCTCTTCCTTTCAGTGATAATGAGAATAACTTCTTCTTAACTTGATCTGTAGTAATACCTGCACACTTGAACAACCTGCATAATTCGTGTATAAAGAGCAAATGATCACCGGTATGGACAGTTCCATCCCCAACATAATAGTTATCCATAACACGATCAATAATTCCTGTAGGTATTTTGAAAACATCATTCTCAGCATGTGGTGGCTTATCTACTACCTTAGCAGTGGTAGTAGCATTACCAAATAAGAAACTCAGCGAATTATCCATAACAAAAATAAAGCAACTAGCAAAAGTAAACAATACTCACTATAGAAGTTTCCTTTACCAATTCCACTCTCCAATAGCGCTTCACATCCCCGGCAACAGTGCCAGAAAATAGTCTTGATGACCCACAAGTATAGGGGGTGTATCGCAGTATTTTCGATAAGTAAGAGTGTCGAACCCAACGAGGAGCAGAAGGTGCTGGCTAGTGGTATGGATCAGGAATTCTCTTCAAATACTTAGCAAATGGATTTTTAGGGGTTTTTGATAAAGCAAGTAAACAAAGTACGAGTAAATAAAAGACAGTAGGAATAAATGCAGCAAGTGGCCCAATCCTTTATGCAGCAAAGGACAAGCCAGTTGTATTACTTAAGATGACCAAACATTCTCGAGGACACATGGGAAGACTGTCAAGTTCTTTCGCTTCATATAGTTGATTAATCTTCTTTAGCTTGCTAAGTGTTGTGTGGGTGAACCTGTGCTAATGTACCAACCCAGCCAGAACTAATACATACTTGTGATTATACCCCTTGCAAACATCCGTAAGTACAAGAAAGTAATTAAGGTACAAACCTAACCACAACTTTAAACTCTAAGACCCTTACGTCCCTTGTGCAATGGTTTCCTAACGGGGGTTCAGGTTTTTGTCACTCCGGCAACCCCTACGATTAGTAGCCAAATACACAATGCATTCCCCTAGGCCCATATAGGTGAAGTGTCATGTAGTCGACGTTCACATGACACCACTAGAAGAAGTACACCACAACATAAATATCAAACTATTGAATCTTTCTCAACACAACTCCACTACTAACAACAAGACTTCTCCCATGTCCTCAAGAACAAAACGAGCTACTCACAAGACATCATATGGATCATGATCAGAGATGGAATAATGATGTATAACAATCTGAACATAAACAATAATTCAATGGTTCACTCAATAGCATCAACTACAAGGAGTAATCAACACCGGGAAAGTTCCCCCTATGAACTAGCAAGATTCAACGCAATTGTTACAGCAATATGGAGATGGTGATGAGGGTGCTGATGCTGATGATGATGACCCCGATGAAGTCCAGCTTGATGGTGGTGTTGATGGCGACGATCTCCCCTCTCCGGGAAGGAATTCCCCCGGCAAAAATCTGTCTGCCGGAGAGATCTTTCTCTCTCGATGTTTTCCGCCCCGCGGAGGCGGCGGAATCTTTCTGTGGTCGCTCCCCGAGTCTTAGGGTTTCGGGAGGATGATATACGCCAGAGGAGAGAGCCAGAGGTGGGCTAGGGCGGCCACACCACCTGCTGGCGCGGCCTAGGGCTGCCCACGCCAGGGGTGGTGTGGGCCCATTGTGGCCCATCTCCAATCTGTCTTCTGGCATCTTTAATCTTCTAGAAAAATAGGATTTTCCGTATATTTTCCCGGATTTTCTGATCTTCGCGAATTTTGCCTCCAAACATCACCTTTTCCATCAGAATCCTGACTGCAGCGGTCCATGCTCCAAAAGTCATCAACCATGCAAAAACATATGAAATAACATAAGTATCACCTCTCAATATGAAATATATCAATGAATAATAGTGAATTAAGACATACAATAGTGATGCAAAATGGACGTATCAGTAGTCCATGTGGAAGCTCTTCGGGGAACACATCCTTGAATTCCTGCAAAACAATCATCAAAGATGGAGGAACATTGATTAATTCATTCGTTCCTTGTGCTAGTCCTTTGCAAAGGAGGACATAGTGCAAGATGGATGGGTTGTTCCGAACATCTCTCATCTCACTTTTGGTGGCAAGGAGAACACTCTTAGTTTTTCCACTCGAGTTTGGCTTGTGGCTCTCACTCACTATGAGGTGGTTCTCTCTCTCACCGCTCTTCTCACAAGTAGGTGTTGTGCTTTGCGCCCTCGCTAAAGCCTTTGCATTGTCCGCAATTATTTGGCGAGGAGTCATTGGTTGCAAAACACATGTTTTGTTGTGCCATTTGAAGGTGTACACATTGGTGCAACCATCATGTAGATAAGCCTTGTCAAATTGCCATGGTCGACCAAGAAGCATGTGGCAAACTGTAATAGGAACCACATTGCACTCCACCGTATCTTTGTAAGGACCAATGGAAAAGGAGACCGATACGGTATGATTGATCTTCATGGACCCTTGGTCACTTAGCCATTGCACGTGGTAGGGGTGCTTGTGCGGATGGAGGGTGAGGTTGAGCTTCTCACACAACTCGGTGCTAGCAAGGTTGTGGCAACTCCCTCCGTCCATGATCACCTTGATAGATTTTCCATTGATGTCGGCTCGTGTTTGGAAGATGTTGGAGCGTTGGTCTTCATGCTCTTGTGCTTGAGTGGTCAAGGTCCTTGTGACGACAATCGATGGACTTGCGTCATGTTCACACATAAGGAGGTCTTGGTCATCTTCCACTCGTTGCCTTGCCATTGCTTCCTTGACTCGGGCATCAAATTCATCTTCACTCAAGTACTCTTCTTTGCCATTTTCATGGATGAACAACACTTTCTTGTTTCCACATTCGGCCGACTTGTGTCCTTTGCCTCCACACTTGTAGCATTCACTGTTGAAGGATGTATCACTCTTTGCTTGTTTGCCACTTGGGGGCACTTTTCCTTGAGGAAGTGTGGGCTTGAAGGAAGGCTTGGAGGTACTTGAGGAGCTTCCACTGAAGGTTGTTGGCGTAGTGGTTAAAGCTTGCTTATAGGTGAAATACTTCTTGGGCTTGTCGTACTTGATGTCCTCTTGCACTTGACGTTCAACCTTTGTTGCGATGTGCACAAGCTCAACCATGTTGTTGTATGTTTGGAACTCGACGATGCGCTTGATTGGGTGATTCAATCCCATGAGGAAACGTGCCATAGTTTTGTCCATGCGCTCTTCAATGTTAGCGCGGATCAAGTTGAGTTCCATTTCCTTGAAGTACTCTTCCACGGTCTTTGTCCCTTGGCGAAGCGATTGAAGGTTGTTAAATAGGTCATGCGTGTAGTGCGCGGGGACGAACGGGGATCTCATGTGAGCCTTCATGTCATGCCAAGTTGTGATTGGAGGTTCTTGTCTTGCGTCACGAGCAACTTGAACTTGTTCCCACCAAAGGTTGGCGTAATCATCAAACTCAAGCGAAGCCATGGCGACCATATTCTCGTTGCTATAGTTGTGCATGCGTAAGATCTTGTTGACTTTGAGTGCCCATGAGAGTTATTCTTTTGGGGTCATTGGATCTGGTAAACTTGGGCATTGAGAACTTGAGCTTGCCGAAAGTTTCTTCATCATTGCGGTCATTGCGACAAGCTTGGTGACCTTGTTGATGATCTTGTGGTTGATGTGGTGGAACTTGGTTCTCGCGAACTTGTTGTGGAGCTTGCTCTTGATATTGTTGTTGTGGAGCTTGCTCTTGATATTGTTGTTGGGGAGCTTGCTCTTGGTCTTGGCGCGGTTGGTGATGTTGTTGAGGCGCTTGGGCCTCATGAGGTTGTTGAGGATGTGGAGCCTCATGATGCGGTTAATGACGAAGAGGAGGCTCGTTCCTCGGTTGGTGATGTTGATTAGGCACATGGGCCTCACGGCAAAGATTATGGTCTTGAGCCTCTTGACATGGTGGGCGTCGCTCAACTTGTACCACTTGAAGCTCCATGTTTTGGTGTGGTGGAGGAGGCTCCTCGTGATGACCATGTTGTCGGTGTGGACGTTCATGACGATGATGATGAGTAGGAGGATCTTGGAGAGCTTCACGTTAATGGCGAGCTTGATTCTCCAAATTGGAGTCATCACTTGTTGTGTCAAGTATGTGTTGCGGGCGATGGTGGTAGACTTGCGATTGCACTTGTGGTTCTTCTTGTGGTTTCTCTTGTTGGATCACTAGTGCCCTTGCGTGATGACAGTGTGCTTCTTGCCTTGCTCGTGGCCTTGAAGAGAAATCACCATCATAGCTTGACGTTGCAGCGTGTCGTGGGGAAGGTACATAGTTCGAAGAACTTCCATCTTCAACCACGGGGGCATCATTGCGTCTTGGAGCACTTGGATGACGATCTTGTTGATGAGGAACATGAAGACACGAAGATCTTGAAGAGCTTGATGCACGTGACCACGGTCTTACCATTCCGTTGATGAGGCGTCGAATATTGTCATTTGTTTCGGCGACGGAGCGTTGAAGCGCTTCATTTTGGTGGCCGAAGTTGTGATGCATTGCATGCATTTGTCGTTCGAGGCCGTCAAAGCGGTTGTCGATGTTCTTGAATTCGGCTTGCGTCTCGCCAAATTTTTCATCTTGTCACGTCTCAAGGGCTTGGCAACATTCACGGAACTCTTGTCGAACGATGAAGTGACTTGCACGCGTCATGTATGGTCCTTGATCTTCTTCTTGGGGAGGTGGTTGGCTCGACTAACCGTGCCTATCCATCATGCAAAACACACAAGTATTGTATATGGAAGTGGAATATGGTGGTGTTAGCCTTGTACCTCACCTTGGGGATTGCACCAAACTAGAAACCACAAGTGAGAGCTATAAGCGTGCAAAGTGGAATTGCAAAGAAAACTCAAACTAAATAAAGAACTAACTCTCAAAAGCTTGTTGGTGGTAGGTTAGGATTGTGGAATGCCAAAGAACCAACCAAAAGAAAATGGATAGTCAAAAGTGGGTAAAATCCAAACAAAACTCAAGTCAAAGGCGAAGGTCAACAACTCAAAGGGGTGACGGGAACCTACGACTATATAAACACACATGGAGATTGATGGGATTGACAAGACTATAAAAATGAGCAAACAAAATGTCCTAACAAATACTAAGCTCGTTGTCGTGCCAATGCAAGGAGAGACCGTGGCTCGTTTGCAAAGAAGAAAAATGAGCAATGGATTTGTGCACTTGCCTTGGGCGCTCTTATTTCTCTCTTTCTTACAAGCTTTGAGACTCTCTTTTGCAAGGGGAGACTATTTTTCTTTTTCTTTTGCTTTGTATCTTTTTCTTTCTTTTGTATTTTTTTTGCTCTCCCTTGATGCTACCAAATCACTATTGCTATTGCTTTTACACTCTCACTTTCGAAGGACAAGTGAACCATGCTCAAGCAAACCCAAGATGAGCCACTCTCGTGGGATAGGTACACACAAAGGAAGATAGAGGTTAACAAGGTGACGCAAGTTATACCTTCGTTGGTGATGATGAACTTGGCGTCGGTGTTGCGGGATGATGTTCGTGGGCCGTGGTGTCGATGAGCGCAATTTTTATTGATGCAGAAGCTTGCTGTTAGTTGACGACACGCACACAGGCACAAACAACAAAAGGAAATTAGCCAATGCAAGATAAGAGGCAAAACTGTCAAAATCAGGCGTCAGGGCCGGAGACTCTGGGGTTTTAGGCCGGAAACTCCGGTTCAGGCCGGAGACTCCGATGTGGATAGGCCAAATACTCCGGTGTAGGCCGGAGACTCTGGTGTGCAGGCCAGAGACTCCGGTTTGGAGTCAGATCGTGAACTGCTCGTGTTCTTGAGTAGAAATCCATGCCTTGGGTCCTCAAATCCGCGAAAAATTGGCCAAATTGGGCTGGGAAAACGCAGGATAAAGCTGGACCAACTCCTAAGACAAGTTTTGGTTGGATCAAAACCACAAATAACACTCCAAACCAAGAGATCATCCCAAAGGAAAATTTAGGCTGTTTTTTGGGATTTTCGAATTTTTGGTGGATAGAAGAAAATTTTGTGGGGGAATTCGTGAGCAACGAAGCTCTTGATACCAATATGTTGAGGGCAAACCTCTAGGGTGGCCCGATCTTTCACGAACCCCACTCAAATCAAGGGTGGAGTGCGGGGAGAGGAGGGGAGGATGAACACGACAAACTCACGCACGAAGAACATGGTGAACACACACACGCAAAACCACGATACACACCAATAGCTCACACCGGCGGTGACCGGTCCGACACAATCCCTAGGATCGGTGATAGGCAGAGGACTCTCTCTCGAACTAGCACGACGAGATGGGAGACTCGGTGAGATCTTGATGTCTAGGCAAAGGGACTCCGATGCCTAGGCCTTGTACAACACAGAGGCACGATGCAAACTCCAACGAGGTTTGGGATATTTGGTGCTCCTTTGTCAAAGGATCATGAGACAAGAACTAGATAGATCCACAAGGGGTTTCCACTAATTCCAAATATCGTGCCTAGGGTTTACAATGGAGGTGGGGGACTATATATAGGCCAGCCACTTAAACATGGGTACTTTAGGAATAAAAGACAAGTTCTGGACGGACTAAGGGATACATGGGCCGAAGGCCCAAGGCCTTTTACATGCCTGGCGACGGTCGGTCCGGAGACTCCGGTGTGCAGGCCGGAGACTCTGGTCTGGGCCGGAGATTTCAGTGTAGTCTCTGGACCAGCCTCCGGAGGGGCATACAGATTGTCCTGGGGCCTGGTTCAGGGGGTCAGACCGGAGGTCGGGCCGAAGTCTCCGGTGTCTTCAGGCCAGAGACTTTGGTGGACCGGAGACTCCGGTGTGCGCAGACCGGAGACTCCGGTCTGAGTAGTTCCAGCGGCTTCTGCTTCACGATCTGCTCCTTGTTTTCCATCCTTGGGTGCTTGGTGATGTGTTGGGGCTTCATACCTGATGATGCATAGAGTAGTTACATGAAGTATCATGCCATCCAAGGATGTACCAAATTGGAATGAGGAGAGGAGCGAGTTCACCTTAGCTTGTAGGAGTTTGGTTCGGGCACGAGTCATGGGTCCACTTGGGGGACTTGTTGGTGTAGATGTAGTAGTGTCCATAGGACGAGCTGCATCATCACCCGAAATAATTTCAGTTTCCATCGAAATGATTCCAGCGCTTTCTTAATTCTTTATCTGAAACATATTTGCTCCAAATGGTGTCGGTATCCCTTAAGTGTGTCACCCTATGGTTCAGGAATAATGCAGACATGATCGAGACCCCTCTCCGATCAATAATAAGCAGCGAGACCTGGAGATCCGTACTGACTCCCACACATTCAACGATGACTCTCGTGATCATGTGAAATTTGAACATCGTAACTAAATCCCTTTGTCTCGTGATATATTACATGTACGAGATTCGATCATCGGTATCCAAATAGCTAGTTTGATCTCGTTACCTACATGCACTCTTTTCTCGTTCCCGTGATATAACATTCTAGTGATCACATCACTTGCTTGCAAGCTATTTCAATGTGATATCACCGAGAGGGCCCGAGTATATCTATCTGTCATCAGGATGGACAAATCCCACTCTTGATCCATGACCCTATACATAACACCTTCGTAGCACTGAACCCACCTTTATAGTCACCCTGTTACGGTGTGACGTTTGATGTTATCAAGATACTCTTCCAGTGTTAGTGATTAACATGATCTCATGGTCTAAGGACTAGGATTACTTCATATGATTTTATAGCAATATAAACATAATGACTTTGATCGTAATGCTATACTTCGGATGAATGTTCATCACACGATTCCACCAATGTTGTGACCTCGTTATTAACAACATCCAATGTCCATGATCAAGAAACCTTGATCATCTTGTTAATCAACGATCTAGTTTATATGAGAGGCATTACTAGGAACTTTGTATTTTGTTTATTAAACACACATGTATTAACGTTTCCAATTAATACAATTATAGCATGCAAAATAAACATTTATCATAAACATGGAATAAGATAATAACCATTTTATTATTGCCTCTCGAGCATATTCCCTTCAGTCTCCCACTTGCACTAGAGTTAATAATCTAGTTTGTAAACTTGTATATACAACACCTAGATGTTGAATATACACGTTTGCTAGTGGTTAACATAATCTCCGGAACTGGTACTTTCAGGTCTATGTGTATTTGCATGTCTTGGCGTCTCTACGCATCACTCATTCTCTAATGAGATGGCTTTGTATAAATTTGGTCCTTTGGTGAGACCTTTAGTTCTTTTTGGGTTAAAATATGTCGATAGTATTGTCATACAATATATATTCATAGTACTATCCCACTGTGAACCACACCTAGTTTGATAACAAACTACTTGACACAAATGCCCTCCTTTGCTGCTACTATGGCAGTCATATACTTAGCCTTTTGTTGTAGTATCCGTCATAGTGTCTTAACTTTGGAACTCATCCAAATCCATCATGGAATTTCCTTTCCATTATATTGTGCCACCCATAGTTTAAATTGAGATAAATTTAATTTGTATATTGTGACAAATTAGTATCAGTGTAACATATTACAATGAACTATTATCAACTATTTGTCACTTATACATGATATATTCTTAGTTCTTGCAAAGCTCATAAGAATATCTTTATTATCATCCAATGATCATCTTATGAATCAGTCTGGTATATGCTCATAACATTTAGAGCATTGGAAATATCTGGATATGTACATATCATGGTATTATTGATCAGAATATTCATGTGATTTTACTCACCAAGTGTTGAAACACTTGAATCTTGATACAATCCTTTCCATGCAGCAAGAACCTTTCTTATTGTTTCCATATTGAACCCTTTTTCAATATCTCATAAATGTATGTCTAGCACAACCATATTAGTGCCTCAATCTATCCATATAGACATTGATGCCGAATATTCCGATTTTGCCCAAGTCTTTCATCAAAATATAATTTTAATGAAATTCTTAACCCGTGTCAATAAAAGATACATCATTTCCAATCAACAACATGTACTCTACATAATGTATTGGAAATGTGTCTCAGCGCTCCCACTTAATTTCTTGCAAATGCAAGCATCTTCATTGTCTTCGATGAATTTAAACTCCTTTAACATTTTCATCACGGTGAAGATTCCAACTCCGCTATGCTCACTTCAACTATTGAAGTTTGCATGACCTTTTAGTACCCATTGAATTAACAAAACCCTTTGGACCATGTCATGTACACGTCCTAGGTAACCATTCTATTAGAAGAACATTGTTTTGTTTGTTCAAGTACCATACACCAAATTATATGTATTGGTTGCTAGATTAATCCGTCAAGACTAAATATCGCTATGAAAGATCAAATCTTGTCATAGTCAACTCCTTGAACATTGTCGTAAATTCCTTTTCAACATGTCGATTATTTCATAGATGTGAAACATCCATGTCTATTTCTTTATAGATCCAAACACGACCGATAGGCTTCATGCCTTTTCGGAGGGTCTTCCAAGTTCAAAAGCTTGATTTCTCGTGTATGGAAACTATCATAGATTTTATGACTTCTAGTCATTCTATGGAGTCAGGGCCCATTATCTCTTCTTTGCATGCAGTCGGTTCATTATTGTCAAAACAATAATGACTTCTTTATCAAATCTCATTATTTGATTGTTACTCGATGCATATGGTTCAAATAGGAACTATAATCTCCAAGATCACAACCTTTGTAATCACGGGAGCCATGAGCATTTTTGCCGCCACCGGAACACTTTCCACTAGTGCGCTACTTATCAAAGTTCTATTGTCCTCCCACTTAACTTTTCACGAAAAATTCCTTCTGAGGAAACTTAATGTTCCAAGTGACAAACTCTTTTGTTCTCGGTGTTATGGAGGAATACCCAACAAATTCTTTGGGATAACCTACAAAGACGTGCTTATCCGACTTTGGTTGTAAACATTTACTTATGCATAGCATACCAAAATGTTAAGAAAAGACAATTCGGGTTTTATCCCAAACCATAATTCATATGGTGTCATTTCAACGGATCACAATGGTGCTCTTTTTAGTGTAAAAGCGGTAGTCTCTAAAGCTTTAATCTTTAAAACATAATGGCAGTTTATAAATTACACCTTTGATCTTACCATGTCAAACAAGGTTTGATTTGATCTCCCGAACATACCATACTCCTATGGTTTATCGGGAAATGCAAATTTTATGGAACAATTCCTGAAATCTTAGGTGTTTTGCTAAAACTATAACTCAAATATTTCCTTTATGATCGAATCATAAAATCTTTATTTTCTTGTTACAATGATTTTCCACTTCATCTTGAAAGTCTTTGAACAATTTTCATATGTTTCATACTTCTTCCTCATTAAGTAAATATATAAATATATTCACTCAAATTTCTGGAGAAAGCATATGAAGTCGAAAATGCACCGCACATGGCTACATATAATGGACTATGCACATCATCATGCACAATTTCCAATAAGTTAGTCATTCATTCCTCTTTGGCCTATGAACGGAGTTTTAATTATCCCGAGGAAAGTTATACAAGCGTCAATTGATCAAAATCATAGACTCCAAAAATCCATCAAAATGGAGTTTGTTCATGTTCTCTTTCCAATATAATTTAAACGGTGATGTCACTTTGTAAGTGATCTTTCAATCATTTTCTTGCGACATTTTAGCATCAGTTTATGGATGTGATTTCTCTAACTAGACGTGTAAAAGTTCATCTATATTCTATGGAATACGGTAATTATTTGAACAACTATTGTTATCATTATACCAGAACAAAATAACAATTATTTAAACAAATCTTGAAGGCAAGTTTTGATGTCAACGATGAATACAATAACTCCTTATTTGTTTTCGAAGAACATCATAACATATTCTTTTGCTAGTTACTTAGGCCATTGCAGTTCATGAATTGCGTCGTTTTGTATGATATTTCATACCAACCAATTTAGTATCTAATACCCAAGAACCACATTGTTTATGTCACATCCCAAAATTCTCCTAATTTTGGAATGTAAAGTAAATAAAATAACTTGGTTGAATTGTTTGACTTTGTTGAAATTTCTCAAAGAAAAGAAACTCTCTGATATGATTTTCCTTCCTTGAATTCATAAACTTGTATGAGATTGGATTAACTGTCTGTCCAACTTGATTGCATTTCCTTCAACCATTGGATTCTTTGGATGCATCTGAAACAAATATCCAACCATGCTATAATTATTAAAGAGAGGGAATAAAATGACTTTTTTTCCAAATTATGGTGGAGTGCTATTCTAATGACCTATTTGAATCTTTAAGTCTCTACTTCAATTTGTGAAACCATTCCAGATGCTTTTCACCACTTGCTTGAAAAGAGACAAGATAAAATGACATCTTCATTTTCATTGGATGTTAAAAATGTGTTCCTTTATGTTATATGACTGAATTGGATGTTTTGGGAATTGTGGCATTGTGTGTCTTGATTGAGTGACTAAACAAATAAACCATAATAAACTATTTAGAGATACTACATAGTAGCCATATAGGGCCAATTACATAAATCCCTATATCCTTTTGATAATGCCTAGTAGCCCTATTTGGCAAAAGGGTATAAAATGATTTGTGTTTCGGTGATTGACATATGACATGCATCTATGCATTGCATAAAGCATCATGCAAAATTTTCATATTCAAAACCCTTTGTGTCAAACCCTATTTCAAAATCTCTATTTTAACCTATTAAGGTTTTATTTTAAAAATATATGTTTGTATTTTGAATGGACAGGAATATGTTCCCTAGTAGTCCTATAAAGATATTTTGAATTTTAGAAATGTTACAAACTAGTTTGAGGTCATTTGGAGCTATATTTCAAAAGTTATTAAAGAAATAAGAAAAGGAATAAAAGAACAAGAAAAGAACAAAAAACATAAACTACTCTAACTGGTGCTGGCCAGTCCGAGCCAGCCTAGCCTAGCCCACCAACTCCGAGCCTAGCTACGGACGCGTGGCCCATCTCCTATCTACCGAGCGCGCAGCACTGGGAGCAGCGCAGAGCAGCAACAAGTGCAACAGTCAGCCCACCAGGGGCCCAGCTAACAGCGCAGCTAGCCCGCGTCCTCTCCCACACCCGCTGACAGCCGGTACCCACCCCGTCACCCCTTCCTCCGAACGGTGACAGAGATGAGCACATGTTTGTCCAGGTCTGAAACGAAACCGAACGAACACCTCCAATTTCTGCGCGAATCCGCCACCCCCTTGTCCACGTAAGCCAACAATAAAAGCCCCGGACACCTCCTTCGAATCCCTCGAACATAGGATTGATTCACGCTGCTATGCTGCCACAATCTCTCGCCAGTTTTGCCAACCACTGCCACCGCCATTCAGCTCGATATGAGCTCGAGCTAGCCGCCACCGAGCCTCCCGCGCGTCTTTTCCTTGCCCGCAAGTTTTTCTGCATCGCACCTCCTCGCCCTGACCATTTTCTCTAAAGTGCAGAGCACCCGAGCCACCTCCCGTCGCCACCGGAGCTCGCTGTCATCTGAGCAGCTCCAGCCATCCGCCGCCATTACCCGAGGAAGCAAGGCAACCATACGAGGCCAACAAGGCGCTCGACATGCAGTGCCGCACCTCGTGGACCACTCCGACAAGCCGAAGGACCCCGCGTTCTCCGTCGAGCGCCACTGCCTGAAGCAGCCGCCGCTGTCCCAGTCACTGCGCCTGTGTAACATCCTAAAAATATTAATCAAGCTTATCAAGTGTTAATCACCCAAGTTCAGGGTTAACAAAAACTTTTATTATTAAACTTAAAAAGAATGCATGTGTGGTTTGCATTAGTGTTTGAATGATTGCAATTGCCATGATTGATTGTTACTAATGATAAGGATTGGGTTAAAGATGAATACTACATAATCTAGATCTTTCCCAAGCAGAATAAAATGAAAATAAAATCAAATATAAGTTATATGATCAAATAGTCATTTTTGCCAAACTTATCGACTAGACCACTTTGAGTGTTCGTAGTAAAGGATTTCTAACAGAAACAATTCCCAATCTTTGCACCCCTTGCTAAACCAAGTAAATGTGAATCCAAGCAAACCTTACAAAAAGACATAAACTATTTTTGAACCCCTTTGAGAGACATTTCAAAATTGAATCAAATGTAGGTACTAAGGTCACCACTTTTCAAAAACCACTCAAATCAATTCACCTTGGCAAACCCAAGAAACCATAGACTACCAAGCAAGTACTCAGATCACTCACCAAAAATCTTTTAAAAATTCAAAATATGAATTCATGCGGCCATTTGGTCGAACAACTGGCAGGCACAGTACAATCTCAACCACTATACACTATTTGAAACTATCAATTGTTCAGCCTGTGTACTACAATCAACTCCACTACTTGTCCTTGATCACCCTAGTCCTTTACCATGAAGTGGAGAGCCTCCTCTCCACCATTGCACCAGTGGCACGCCCGTACCGAGCCGGCAATGCCGGTCGAGCACGAGCCAGTCACAGCATGCCACGCTGCCCACTACCACGATGTCCTACAACTACTGTGACCTCACAGCCACCCCCTGACCAGCCCTTGACCAACGGAGAGGCGAGAAGGAGCCAGACGAGCCACGCCCATTTAATCCCTCGCCATGCCGAGAGCACGACGGAGCGCCACAGCTGCCTCGCACGCACCCGCCACGCGTACCCACGACCGCCGTAGCACCAGTAAGCGCCCAGACATGACCGTTCGCCGCCGCTCGCCCCGTGACCACCGTACCACGCGACAAACGCCCGTGTACTGTCCTAGAGCACCGACACATCCCGGCCAATGGAGACTGCCCCTTGTGTGCTGTCACTCGTGTGACAATCGCCATAGTCCCCTGCATCGACCCATGCCCTCCACCGTGACGAACGCGAACTATAGCGACATCGCCGGAGAAGCCAACCCATGTCGCACTGCCGTCGACCCTGGTGTATAAATAGAGGCCACCCCAGCCCTCAATCTCCACACCATTCCACTCCTCTCTCTCTCAGAAACCTCCCAGACCTTTCCCCGGAGCAAGGCGAGCACCAACCCGCCGGAATTTGATCGGAGTCCGCCGTAGCAGTCGAGAAGGGGAGCCGTTGATTGCGACCACCTAAGGAGCCGCCGTGACCGTGCCTCGAACCACCGTCGATGACAACCCCATTCGCCCCCATCACCGACCCTAGCTGAAGCCCAGCTGAGCCCCACGCGAGCCCCACCGCCGTTTTAAGGTTCGTTTCTCGCCGGAGCTATTCTACGGAGACGACGAACCACAGCCGTTAGATCCTAGTCTAATCATAGTGCTGAGATTGAACCATACCGTTTCGGCTTAGTTGAGTCACTGGCGAGTAGGACTCGCTTGTCAGTGGCCTACTGTGCTAGCGTTGTGCAGTTGGGCCGGCCCGTTTAGTTTCCCGCACAGATCCCGTGGATTCAAATAGAATTTTTCCATTTTAGTTAAAACCAGATTCTATCAGTAGATTCAAAAATTAATTCAAAGAGATTCACTAAACTAAATTGCATGATTCCAATTTTATTGGAAAGGTATTGAAATTATCTATTCACTCCTGTTGGATTGAAACTATTTAGAATTATAGATCACCTATACTAAAAATAACAAGACAAATACTTTTGAAACTTCAAACATTTTTCTAATATAAACTATAAATATTTTGAGATGATTCCACCTCTCAAAAATCACTTTTTCCATGATCTACATGCATATGTAAAAAGATTTGGTTTTACAGATATTAAACTTGGCTTAGTATTAAAATAAGGCTATATAGGCTTTTCTAGTCACTTTCATATTATTAAATAGCAATAATAAAACTTGTAATATATGATCACCATTTTAAATCACATTCCCAAATGTTGGAATAGATGGTGATGACATGTGTCAACATGATCCACTATTTTAATTGGAGAATATTAAATCTTAAGGATTTAAAATGAGTAGAAATTACTTTTCTCAATAAGATAAATAAGAATGTATAGAAATTCCTTATGATGATTGAGATGATGCTAGATCATCTAGTATGAGCCCTTGTGTGCTAAATAAAAGTAGTGAGGTGTTGTTTGGTGATTGTGTACATTGAATATGTCTATAGATGCTAGTACCGACAGGGGATTCAATGAAGAGGAGTACTTCGAGGAAGAAGAATAGAACTTCAACGACTGCAACCAACAAGGCAAGCTAGCACCATACATGATATCTAGGCAAGCTATCAGTGCAAGTTAGAGCTAGGCATGCTATATATGCAAGCCATATACCAGATGCATTAGGCATACTGGGTTGTGTCACTTTACTTATACCATTCCCAGTTTTTCTCCAAGCTTTACTTTCCCTTTTATTACCATTTTTCTTACTTAGTAATGAATTGTTATTAATGGAAATTAGATTGGATCCTATCAATATCATAGGACTAGTCTTGGATACTTATACCTTGCTAGCACCCCCAAATAGTGATAACCTCAATACTAGTGGCTATTGCTAAGCTAAAACTTGATTACTTTAGATGGGAATACTTGGTAAAAATGAGTATGAAAACCTTGGAATGAAGATTCATTCTATTGAAATGTTTTGACATGTGTTGTGAAACACAATGGTTTGATGATGAAACTGAGGAGGCATGAGCCTTGACTTTAATAAAAATTGATGGTTGGGTTTGGATGCGATACCATTCCAATTTTACCGTACAACCACAATACCTGAGTTGGGTAGGGCTTGACTGGAAGTTTATATGTCTTAGTATGGGTTCCCTTGCGGAACAGGTTTAGCTGAGGCTACCTCGTGATAAATGTCCACCTATGCAGTACCCAAGATGGCAGATGGCCATGGTTGGGAGGCCAAACTCATAGGGGAGATGCCTGTACTAGGGTGTGTAATTGAAAGGTTAAGATTTATTATCCAAATACTAAGTATGATGATTCAGGGTTATTCCCGACGGATGTATCGAATTTTGTGGTGAAAGTGTACAATCTCTGTAGAGTGTCAAACTATTCGAATAGCCACGTCCACGGTTATGGACAGTTGGAGTGGTCATACTGTTCCATTGTCAGATGTTTTCAAAATGATTTGTGACTTGAAAGATGACTTTAACTTGACCACAACAGAGTTGTGGACATGATATCTAAGTTCCCACTTCAGTAATGTAGAGAACTAAATTAGGTCTTTACCCTTGAAGCTTTATGAAATAAACCTGGGTTTTTGCAAACAAACCTAGAGCTTATGATTCCTACTAGTTTTACTTCTTTGTATACTAGTGGTAGTTTGCGAGTACTTAAAGAGTACTAATGGCTTTGTACCTGGCTATTCCCATGGCCAGACTATGAGGAGGATTACCCGGAAGATGGACAGCAGGAGGTCTATGACAATTAGGATCATCTCCCATCATCAGCATTGTCTATGATACCGAAGATGAAGCCCTGCTACGTTTACTTTCCGCTGCTTTGATTGTATTAAGACTGATTTATGAGATCCTTTATTTGTAAGACCTTATTATGGTTTGTAATGGATGATGTACTGTGTACCACTTCTTTTATGTCTCGAAAAAATGGTAATCCTGGGATTGCAATGTACAGCATAATAGGCATCTGGACTTAAAAATCCGGGTGTTGACAAGTTGGTATCAGAGAAATCCTGACCATAGGAGACCCTAGTTAGAGTGGACGTCTGCAAAAATCTAGTTTCAAGACAAAGAAAGTGAGTACTTACAAAAACCTATTCTCATTCTTATCCTTGAGATTCTTTCCAAAATAAATCCCTTGTTCCTCAAAACTCTTACAATTCTACATAAAACTTGACACACTTAATCACTCCACTAACTTACTCATCTGAATTTCTTATAGATGGAGGTCAAATACACCAAGATTTACCAGTTAGGCAACGGAGGCCAGCTTATCTTTGAGAGGGATCTGGATTCACTTTCGGAGCATCTTGAGCGCCCGCATCTAGAGTTTTTCGGAGCACAACTTAAGGACCACACTAGAGGGGAGCTATAGTGGCTGATTGTTGCTGACCTGATAGGCAGAATGGACCCACCTCTTTCTGACAAGATTCAGTTCAGTGTTCGAGAGAACAACTGGCTAGACGGATTAGCCAGGGCTATGCAAGAAGCTCTCGCTCGCTTGTGTGCTCAAAACATCAACCAGATCATCGGCACCCGTTTTGTTCACTATGCAAGACGTGACTCAATGGGACATCCCCTATCCATGCCATCCCATCCAAAGTTGAAGCACCACGTGGACCACATGGACTTCATGCTACATGAGACCCAAAGGAAGGTGGACAATGCACGTGATCACGTCAACCAGAGCAATGTTGCAACTGTTGAAAGGAAGGAAACCATTGCCATCCTTGCCAAGGAACACAAGTCACTTTGCAGTCAGCGTGACAAAAAGGATCGTGTCATCGCCCGTCTTCGCCAGAAGATAGCCACCTTGGAGGAGGAGAACCAGCTGGAGGAGCAGCAGGAGGAGGAGGGTGAAGACATCCGTGGGGATATTCACTCTTACCTAAGTGATGCCAATGACTACCTGGAGGATGAAGCCATGGAGGACAACACTGACGAGGATGATGCTGCCTTCATTAATGATGATTAGATGCACTTGAACACTATCGTAGGTGTGAGTTGTATCCGGTCCCAGTGTATCGTAGTTTCACAGAATGGTTCTTAAAACCATCTATTTCCTTGTGGTGGTGTGTGTTTGTATTGGGTGCTATGAATGAATGAATAGAAAGTTGCTAGTTTACAAAACCCGAGTCAAACTCAAAGTTTACAACTTTTGAAAACAAACCCATGAACCCTAGAAATTTCCCTCTTGACTCACTATCTATCTCAATCTTCAGATGACTCGCGGAAATCCTCGAGGAAGCAGTTCATCTCAGGACCCCATGCTGCAGATTCTGCAAATGTTAGTTTCTAACCATGAAGCTGGAAGAGCTGAACGTCAAGCCAACTTAGCCACTCTTCAACAGATAGCCCAGATGGCCCATAATAATCAAGGCCATGGAAACCAAGATCACCATGGATCCAAACTTAAGAATTTCTAGAATACCAACCCACCCATGTTTAGTAAGTCTGAGGAGCCTCTAGATGCTGATGATTGGCTGCAAACCATGGAGAACAATCTGGAAGTTGCAGGAGTTGATGCTATTGAGAAGGTGTTGTTTGCCACCCACTATTTGTCCGGATATGCAAGATCTTGGTGGAATAGTACCCGTACGATGAACGGAGGTCAGATGATCACTTGGGAGGAGTTCAAACTCAAGTTTAGTAGGACCCATGTGCCTGATGGCCCAAAATATATCGAGATTGTTGGGGAACCCCAAGAGGAAGGTATGATGAGCACAGCAACAAGTTTTCCCTCAGTAAGAAACCAAGGTTATCAATCCAGTAGGAGCAAGGAAACACCCCAAAGGTGTAGCTAGCTGAACGTTGGCAGGGCGCACTACCGGTGCCAGCAGCAACGTGGAGACCTACACAACACAACCACAGAACGTTGCTCCCAACTTGCGATGAGGTTGTCAGTCTCACCGGTTTTGTTGAAAACAAAGGATTAAACGTATCGAATGGAAGGAAGTAATAGTTTGGAGAAAGTAAACACAAAGCAGTAAACAGTTTGTAGATTGAATGTAAAAGAAAGGACCGGGGTCCATAGTTCACTAGAGGTGGCTCTCCTTAAGATAGATAACATGCTGGGTGAACAAATTACAGTGGGGCAATTGACAAACATCGAGAAAGCAATACATGCATATACTAATCATCTTGACTCCTTTGAGATTCGATTGGGCATTACAACATTATACATAGACCACCATCCAACTTAATCTATGACTAATAATCCACCTTCAGGTTATCATCCGAACCCCCTCCAGTATTAAGTTGCAAGCAACAGATTATTGCTTTACGAATTGCGTGTAAAGTAAAAAAATATGATTGTTCTATGAACAAAGGATTGTTGTTTTCTCCCTAGTAGCAACAGCACATCTAGTACCTTAGAGATTTATGTCACTTCCCCAGATTACCAGAGGCATGAACCCACTATCGAGCATAAATACTAACTCTTGGAGTTACTAGCATCTACTTGGCCATGATAGCTACTAACAACGGAAAGCATGCAAGATCACAAATAACAAAGACATGATAGAATCAATAATCAATCTGAAATAGCATCTCAATATCCATCGGATCCCCACAAACACAACATGCATAATTACAAATAGATGATCTTGATCATGAACGGAGCTCACAAGATCTAGACATGAAAGCACAAAGGAGGAGAACCAGCCATCTAGCTCCTACATGGACTCGTAGTCTAGAGATGAACTACTCACGCATCACACCGGAGGCTTGCATGATGATGAAGAAGGCCTCCAGGGTGAATTCCCCTCTCCGGCAAGGTGCCTGGAAGAGCTTCAGATCCCTCCCGATCTAGGGATGGAGATGACGACGGCTACATACTCTTTCGTGGATTTTTGATTAGATACTTAGGGTTTTGGTATCAGAGGCAATATATAGGCGGAAAGAGAGGTCGAGGGGGTACTGGGGTCGGCCAGACCACCCCCTGGCACGGGTCAGGCCTGGCCGCACGGCCAGGTGGTGTGGCCGGGCCCCAGCCCCTCACCGTCTCGTATTCTGGCTCCAGATGTCTTCCGGTAAAATAACAACTTTGGCTTTTGTCCCGTCCAATTCCGAGAATATTCATTTTCTGACTTTCCTGGAACCAAAAACAGCAGAAAACAGGTAGCTGGCACTATGGCTCTTGTTAATAGGTTAGTCCAAGAAATCATATGAAAAGTACTCCAAAGTGTGGAAAAAACACAATAAAGTAGATAAAACCAAGCATGGAACATCAAAAATTATAGATACATTTGCAATGTATCAACATCCCCAAGCTTAACTCCTGCTCGTCCTCGAGTAGGCAAGTGATAAAAAGAAAGAATAAATTTTGAGGTGACATGCACCATCATAAACTTGATCAAAGTATTTGTAAAACATTCAAAGCTGTGATCATAGTACTTCAATCATAACATGAAAGACAAAGTTCGAGAAATAAGACAAAGAAACTATGATGCAACATGAAAAGTCACAAACAAAAGATTCATGAATAACAATGCTTTGCAAGACGTTTGTTTGTTTCACATAAAGAAAACATAGCATAATAGTATTCAGCTTGTCCCTCATAGAGTAGCAATTATAAATGTATAGGACACCTTCAAAGTCATAAGAGTGACTAGACACAAATAGTTTAAAACAAGCAATATCAAGTTATGCATCAATCAACTAGTCTTGGGACAATGCACATAGAACTAAGAATGGCCACTATGCTCTCAAAGTAGGTGCATAAAGATAGAAGGTGGAGAGTCAATATAATGGTGGAAGGAAGGCCTTCATAGAAGGAAGTAGGGATTCAAGTCTCATAAAGAGCTTCCAAAAATTATGGTACTTATAGCTTTTAGCTCTCATTGACCCTATCATAAGCATCTTGAAGTGATTAAGGTTAAAGTGACACAACTAAGAGGATATGCTTGACAAGTTATAAACAGAAATCTCATGCCCCTTACTTACGAAGACCGAACCCCATGCTACTCAACTTTAGTCACAAGTAAGCTCTTATCATTGTAACTACATATGTATCATAAAGAACCGCCAACAGGGTACCCCTTGCACATGATACAAGAGCTATCCCATAATCAAAATGACAAGGCAAGCAGACAATGAGCATCTTAGCGATCTTTTTATTTCCTATTTGCATAGGTTTTTATTGAGGATGCTTCATAGAGTGATCATTATGGTGATGCTGCAAGTTTCCACCATGATTAGGCATGGCTTAGGCTAGCGGCCTAGGCGTTTGGCTAACACACATACAAACTCCATGATCTTACAAGTTCCACTTTTATTTCACACCGCCGGGATAGATAAGCAAAAGAACATGATATCAACGGGGTACAAAGTACAAGTTCAATGTTGAAAGCGTTACCCATGATACATGGTTCTGCTAATTTCAACTTATAAAGCACAAGCATATACGCAACAAAGAAGGACCCAATGGTTCAAGTATTAAGGGCAAGAAAAGTAAAGTGTGCCATCAAGTTCATGAGAGCTTTAATCACTAGTTTCCTCATAACAAGTTAATTTGGAAGGTAAACAAAAACATGAATATACTTGGAATAGCATATGCTAGTAGGTAGGTATGGTGGACTCTTTGGAATAACTTGGTTTAAGGAGTTGGATGCATGAGTGGAACTCATACTTGGTTGTGGAGGCTAGCAAAAGACTAGGAGCGATAAACTAAGAGAGCAATAATGGCCATAATCATGCAGAGCGACAAAACATCATTGATCAAAGCATAAAGTGATACTACAAGTTGAAAACTAAAGGATCATAAAGGCTATGGTGACTTGAGATAGTCATAACATGGTGTGCGCATGCGCCAAGTCAACCCAAATAAAGCATCAAAGGAGAATACCACTATACTATGCTTTAATATGCTAAAAAAACGCATGATTCATCCAAGGCACATTAAGCAATCTCAGTTGTTTATAACAAGTCATGCTAAATCAAAGAATACTAATCATAAAGCCAAAACAATATCAAGCATGGCATGACAAAGCATAGGCCACCGTCAAAAACAAGCTCTCTTTAACATTTAAGCATGAACTTTCCTACTCTTTTCCAAACCAAACCAAACTATTTGAAAACCAATGTATGAAAGAGGGGGTCCAACCAATTTATTCAGCAAACTAAGAAAACCAAAGCAAACGAAAAACAAAACAAAAATGAAAAAGAATACGCTCCAAGAACAACACAACTGTGCATGAAACAATAAAATGAAGCGTTTTGGAAGAAACCTGAGATTTTAATTGATGAAGAGGGGGATGCCTTGGGCATCCCCAAGCTTTGACGCTTGTAATTCTTGGATATTTCTTGGGATGACACATGTGGCATCCCCAAGCTTGAGATTTAGTCCATCCTTCATCTCATTACTCATTCCTTCCATACACCTGAAATTTTTCCTTCATACAAAACTTCACACAATCTTTATTAGCAACATTAGTGCACTCAAGATAATAAGTCTTTAGGTTCAGTTCTAACACCAATAAACTTCCATTAGAACACTAGCTACTGTAGCACTTTCCTCAAAAAGCTCAATTCCCCAAAAGAACTCAAAAAGGAACCAACAAGAAGCAAATGCAGAAAATGGCAGAAATCTGTCATAACAGACCAGCAGGTAAAGACGATTTTTTTTGAAGACCTTCTGTTGCTCAAATCAAAAAGTGTTGAACTAACGAATGTTAGATAACAACCTGGGTCAGAAACACAAAAATTCACACCTCAAAAACACGTTCATAGATTTTACACGAATTTTTACGGTGAAGTACAGAAATCTGTTTTGGGACAGCAACTTTTCCAATCATTAATTCTCTCTCATTAGAGGTTACTATTGGCACAAAAAGCAAATAAAAAGGATAAGGAGCAGTTATTACTGAAGTAATAACTTCCAAGACTCATCTAAAACTTTTGACTTTTGGGTTATCTACCAATAAGTACTTTTCTTTAACGCCTTTAAGTTAGGCATAATAGTTTGAGAAGATGCTCACATAAGAAATATGAATTGAAGTAAAAGAGAGCATCAAGAAGCAAATTCAAAACACATTTAAGTCTAACCCACTTCCTATGCATAGGAATCTTATACGCAAATAAACTCACAAAGAATAAAGTGACATGCATAGGAAGATAAAACGAGAGTAACTTCAAAACTTTCAGTAAATAGAGAGGTGTTTCAGTACCATGAAAACTTCTACAACCATATTTTCCTCTCTCATAATTTTTTTCAGTAGGCTCATGAATAAACTCAACAATATAACTATCACATAAACCATTCTTGTCATGATCTACAAGCACTAGAGCTTTATTATAAACATTTTCAAAAGAATCCTCAGGAACATAACATTCATCCTCCTTTAGTAAGCATGGGGGACAATCAAATATTGTAAAGGGTAAACAGTTACTCTCATTAGAAGGTAGGAATGGGTAGATCCATTCTTTCTCCTCTTGATCATCACTCTCCTCCTCTTTTTCATCCAATGAGCTTCCAGTTTCAGCAATTTCTTCTTCCATAGGCTCCTGCAAGGCATTATTCTCTTCCGCTGGTGGAGAACATCTATTAAGGTATTCAAGAATATAGCCATTTTCTTCCTTGTAATTATCAAAGAAAAATTGAAGTATATCATAAACCTCATATTTATAAGGTACATCATCAGTATTTTCAAGCAAACTAGCAAGTTCAAATGCACCCTTCCAAGCAATAAATTATTCAATTTGTTCCACATCATAAAAGTCATAATTTCCTTTAACATAAGAAGATATGGTAACATTATCATTATACTCACATTGAAAAGGGAGTGTTTATACCTCCTACAGCAACAATATTTATCAATGCAGTAAGTAACATTATAAGTAGAGCACACGTTTATAGCAATGGTATTCAATTTATCAATTTGTTCCCATAAGAGTTTCCCTTTTTGTGACAAGCGGTGTTCCTTATAATAATATTTTTGTTCTTCCGTGAATCCACCTTGCCAATTAGAATCAGTTTCAAAGAAACCAACCATTGATAGTAAGCATGATAAAGCAAGACAATAATAGACCAACGAAAATACCAACTATAGCAGGAACTAATTTTTTTGTGTTTTTGATAAAGAAACATGCAAACAAAGAAAAAATAAAACTAAGCAAAACAAAAATAATAAAGTAAAGAGATTGGTTACGAGGGACTCCCCTTGTGAAGATGTCCTTGACTCCCCAGCAACGGCTCCAGAAAAAATGCTTGATGGCCCAAAACATATCGAGCTCGTTGGGGAACCCCAAGAGGAAGGTATGATGAGCACAGCAGCAAGTTTTCCCTTAGTAAGAAACCAAGGTTATCAATCTAGTAGGAGCAAGGAAACACCCCAAAGGTGTAGCTAGCTGAACGTTGGCAGGGCGCACTACCGGTGCTAGCAACAACGTGGAGACCTGCACAACACAACCACAGAACTTTGCCCCCAACTTGCGACGAGGATGTCAATCTCACCGGTTTTGCTGAAAACAAGGGATTAAACGTATCGAATGGAAGGAAGTAATAGTTTGCAGAAAGTAAACACAAAGCAGTAAACAATTTGTAGATTGAATGTAAAAGGAAGGACCGGGGTCCATAGTTCACTAGAGGTGGCTCTCCTTAAGATAGATAACATGCTGGGTGAACAAATTACAGCAGGGCAATTGACAAACATCGAGAAAGCAATACATGCATATACTAATCATCTTGACTCCTTTGAGATTCGAATGGGCATTACAACATTATAAATAGACCGCCATCCAACTGCATCTATGACTAATAATCCACCTTCAGGTTATCATCCGAACCCCCTCCAGTATTAAGTTGCAAGCAACAGATTATTGCTTTCCGAATTGCGTGTAAAGTAAACAATACGATTGTTCTATGAACAAAGGATTGTTGTTTTCTCCCTAGTAGCAACAACACATCTAGTACCTTAGAGATTTCTGTCACTTCCCCAGATTACCAGAGGCATGAACCCACTATCAAGCATAAATACTTGTTGGATATATGCCCAAGAGGCAATAATAAAAGAGGTTATTATTATATCTTTGTGTTTATGATGAATGTTTACATCCCATGCTATAATTGTATTAACCGGAAACATTAATACTTGTGTGTTTTGTAAACATAAAAGAGTCCCTAGTAAGCCTCTTGTTAAACTAGCTTGTTGATTAATTGATGATCATGGTTTCCTAATCATGGACATTGGATGTGATTAATAACAAGGTTATATCATTAGGAGAATGATATGATGGACACACACCCATAGTAAGCGTAGCATAAGATCAAGTCATTAAGTTCGTATTGCTGTAAGCTTTGAAATACATAGTAACCTAATCCTTCGACCATGAGGTTATGTTAATCACCATCACCGGATGGGTACTTTGATGACATCAAACGCCGCTTCATAACTGGGCGGTTATAAAGGTGTCATTGGGTATTCTGAAAGTATGTGTTGAAGCGCATAGACCAAGATTGGGATTTGTCCATCCATATAACGGATAGATATACTCTGGGCCCTCTCGGTGGAATGTCATCTAGATAGCTTGCAAGCATGTGACTAGGTCACAAGGGATGACATAACATGGAACGAGTAAAGAGTACTTATCAGTAACGAGGAAGAACTAGATATGAAGATACCGACGATCAAACCTCGGATAAGTAGAATGTCGCAAGACAAAGGGAATTGGTTTCGTATGTTAATTGGTTCAATCGATCACGAAGTAATCGTTGAGTATGTGGGAGCCGTTATGGATCTCCAGATCCCGCTGATGGTTATTGATGGGAGAGGTGTCTTCATCATGTCTGCATATTCACGAACCTTAGGGTGACACACTTAAGGTTCGAAGTTGTTTGAAGTAGATATGGAATTTGCGTTGGAGACCGAATGTTGTTCGGAGTATCGGAATGGATCCGGGACATCACGAGGAGATCCGGAATGGTCCGGAGAATAAGGTTCATATATTGGTAATCATTTTCTAAGTTAGGAAATGTTCCGGAGTGTTTGTATGGATATTCTAGAAGGTTTCGGAATGTTCTGGAAGGTTCTAGAGGATTTCTTGGAGTTTGCTTGAAAACCAAGAAAGGGATCAAAGAAACCAAGTGGGGTAAAACACGGATTCGTGGGGGAGGAGGAATCCTCCCCCCCAGCCCGCCGGCCCAAGGAGGAGGGAGTCCTACTAGGACTCCCCCTCCCCAGGCGCGCCTCCCTCCTTTAAATAGAAGGGAGGGGGCGCCCCCTCTTGCACCTTGTCTCATAACTCCCAATCACAGCCGCCTCTCTCCTCCACGTTTCTTCTGCACAGGCATAGGCGAAGCCCTGCAGATTTCTCATCTCCACCACCACCACCACCACGCCGTCGTGCTGCTGGGATTCCGTGGAGAAGATCTACTACCTCTGCTGCTCGCTGGAACGGGGAGAGGAAGGTCTGCTTCGACTCCGCACGTGTGACCGTCTGCGGAAGCGCTGCCGGAACGCGGCGCCGGAAGGATCGTCCACACGATCTTGAGATCGGCAAGTGATCGACTACATCATCCACGAGATCTAATCTCGTTAATGCTTTCGGTTCTACGAGGGTTAGTACCGATCTATCTCGTTGCTCATGTCTAGTAGATTAGATCTTGGCTTTTATCTAGATTAGATCTGGGTTTTGTTTGTTCTTGCGGTAGAAATTTTTTGTTTTCCATGCTACGAACCCATCAGTGGTACCAGAGCCTTGTCTATGCGTAGATCTGTTGCACGAGTAGAACACAATGAGGTTGTGGGCATTGGTGCTCGTGCCGTCTTTTGCTATATGTGTACTTTGCATCTTGCGGTATGGTGGGATGAAGCGGCCCGGGCTAACATTACATGTCATCATACATGAGACTTGCTCCACGCTTGACGTGCAACTCGTATTGCATAAGTGGCTTTGCGGGTGTTTGTCTCTCCCATCATAGTATAGATCAAATCTACACTTTGCACTTGATAGCACTTGTATCAACGTTGTGGTTCAGTTTCGTAGGTAAGATGCGTTCTTAATCGAAAGCCCCAAGCCACATAAAACTTGCAAAGAAAATTAGAGGCGTCTAACTTGTTTTTGCAGGGGTTTTGTGATGTGATATGGCCTACATGTGATTGTGATTGTATTTGATGTATGCAATGATCCTTGTTGTAATATGGCAACCGACAGGAGCCTAATGGTTGTCTTTAATTCTGTTAAGACCTGCGTGTCTATTCATCTTGTAATAGCTTTGTTCCAAGAAGTTGTAATAATTGCTAGTGAAGATGAACAACCATGAAGCGGCACCACGGACCTTGACGCAATGCTGGTGATGATGGAGATCATGTCCGTGCTTTGGAGATGGAGATCAAAGGCATAAGAAGAAAGGGCCATATCATATCACACATATTATGAATTGCCTGTGATGTTAATCCTTTATGCATCTTGTATTGCTTAGATCACGACGGTAGCATTATAAGATGATCCCTCTCACTAAATATCAAGTAATAAAGTGTCCGTCCTTAGTTGGCACCATTGCTAAGACTCGTCGTTTCGAAGCATCTCGTGATGATCGGGTGTGATAGACTCTACGTGTGCATACAATGGGTGCAAGCCAGATTTGCACATGCGGAAACTAAGGTTAATCTTGACGAGCCTAGCATGTACAAACATGGTCTCGGAACACGGAATACCGAAAGGTAGAGCATGAGTCATATGATTGATATGATGAACATGAAGATTGTTCGCTGATGAAGCTACATCATCTCACATGATGATCGGACTTGGTGTAGTGGATTTGGTTCGTGTAATCACTAAAACAACTGCGAGGGATGTTGTTTTGAGTGGGAGTTCACCTAGTTGATTTAAGAATTAAAATTGAACACTATTTATCATAAACTTAGTCTAAATTACTTGCAAATTTGTTGTAGATTATGGCGAACGTTTCCATCAATTTCAATGCGTTCCTAGAGAAAGAAAAGCTTAAGAACAATGGAAGCAATTTCACGGACTGGTTCCGTGGACTGAAGATCGTCCTCAGGGCTGGTCAGTTGACCTATGTGCTCGAAGCACCGCTAGGTGACCCACCTGCAGAAGATGCCACTGATGACGTAAAGAATGTTTACGCCACTCGGAAATATCACTACTCCATAGTTCAGTGTGCCATCCTGTATGGTTTAGAATCGGATCTTCAAAAGCGTTTTGAGCACCATGACCCATTTGAAATCATTAAGGAGCTCAAACTCATATTTGAGACTCGCGCGGCCATGGAAAGCTATGAAGATTCCGAGAAGTTCTTTACCTGCAAGATGGAAGATGGTAGCTCCGTTAGCGAGCACGTGCTCACCATGTCTAGGCACGCAAACAAACTCCGAGAGTTGGGGATACCGATTCCTAATGAATTGGGGATTCACCGTGTCCTCCAATCACTGCCACCAAGTTACAAGAACTTTGTGATGAACTACAATATGCACTGCATGAACAAGACGTTGCCTGAACTATCGTCCATGCTGAAAATTGCTGAAGTGGAGATCATGAAAGAACACCAAGTGTTGATGGTCAATAAGACCACCAATTTCAAGAAATGGGGCAAGCCTAAGAACAAGGGCAACTTCAAGAAGGACGGCAAGAAAGCTGCCGCACCTGCTAAGAAGCCCAAGGCTGGTCCTAAACCTGAAACTGAGTGCTTCTACTGCAAGGGTGCTAGTCACTGGAAGCGTAACTGCCCCAAATACCTGGCGGATCTGAAGAACGGTAACATCAAGAAGAAAGGTATATTCAATATACATGTTATAGATGTGTATCTTACTAGTAATCGTAGTAGTGCCTGGGTATTTGATACTGGTTCGGTTGCTCATATTTGTAACTCGAAATAGGAGCTACGGAATAAACGAAGACTGGCAAGAGACGAGGTGACGATGCGTGTTGGAAATGGCTCCAAGGTTGATGCGATCGCCGTCGGCACGCTCCCTCTACATCTACCATCGGGATTAGTTTTAAACTTAAATAATTGTTATTTGGTGCCTGCGTTAAGCATGAACATTATATCTGGATCTTGTTTATTGCGAGACGGTTACTCTTTTAAGTCTGAGAATAAAGGTAGTTCGATTTATATGAGTAATATATTTTATGGTCATGCACCTGAGATGAATGGTTTATTCTTATTGAATCTCGATAGTAGTGATACACATGTTCACAACATAGATGCTAAACGAATAAAATTGAATGATAATTCTACATACATGTGGCACTGTCGTCTTGGTCACATTGGAGTGAAGCGTATGAAGAAACTCCATTCTGATGGACTTCTTGAATCACTTGATTTTGAATCACTTGAAAGATGCGAAGCATGTCTAATGGGAAAAATGACTAAGACTCCATTCTCTGGTATAATGGAGCAAGCTACAGACTTATTGGAAATAATACATACCGATGTGTGCGGTCCAATGAGTGTAGCATCGCATGGTGGATATCGTTATGTTCTCACTTTCACGGATGACTTGAGTAGATATGGGTATGTCTACTTTATGAAACATAAATCCGAAACTTTCGAGAAGTTTAAGGAATTTCAAAGTGAAGTGGAAAATCATCGTAACAAGAAGATTAAGTTTCTGCGTTCTGACCGCGGAGGTGAATATCTGAGTTATGAGTTTGGCATGCATTTAAAGAAATGTGGAATACTTTCACAGTTGACACCGCCGGGAACACCACAGCGAAATGGTGTGTCCGAACGTCATAATCGAACTCTCTTAGATATGGTTCGGTCTATGATGTCTCTTACAGATTTACCGTTATCATTTTGGGGCTATGCATTAGATACAGCCGCATTCACTTTAAATAGAGCACCATCTAAATCCGTTGAAACGGCACCGTATGAATTGTGGTTTGGAAAGAAACCTAAGTTGTCGTTCCTTAAAGTTTGGGGTTGCGAAGCATATGTAAAGAAGTTACAGCCTGATAAGCTTGAACCCAAAGCGGAGAAATGCGTCTTCATAGGATACCCTAAAGAAACAATTGGGTATACCTTCTATCATAGATCCGAAGGCAAAGTTTTCATTGCTAATAATGGATCCTTTCTGGAGAAGGAACTTCTCTCGAAAGAAGTGACTGGAAGGAAAGTAGAACTCGACGAGGTTGTTGAACCTTCTTTCGGAGTTGAGAGTAGCGCAGCACCGGAAGATGTTTCTGTGCCGCCTGCACCAACTGGAGAGGAAGCTAATTATGATGATCATGAAACTTCGAACGAAGTTACTACTGAACCTCGCAGGTCAACGAGGGTTCGTACCACTCCTGAGTGGTATGACTCTTCCTTGAACGTCATCTTGGTGGACAGCACTGATGACCCTGCGACGTATGAAGAAGCTATGGTGAGCCCAGATTCCGACAAATGGATAGAATCCATGAAATCCGAAATGGGATCCATGTACGAAAACCAAGTATGGACTTTGGTGGACTTACCGGATGGCCGTAAGGCTGTCGAGAACAAATGGATTTTCAAAAGAAAAACAGATGCTGATGGTAATGTTACCGTCTATAAAGCTCGATTTGTCGCGAAAGGGTTCCGACAAATTCAAGGAGTTGACTACGATGAGACTTTCTCACCAGTAGCGAAGCTAAAGTCTGTGAGGATTATGTTAGCAATCGCTGCATATTTAGATTATGAAATTTGGCAGATGGATGTCAAAACGGCGTTCCTTAATGGTGACATTGAGGAAGAGTTGTATATGGTACAACCCAAGGGTTTTGTCGATCCTAAAGATGCTGACAAGGTATGCAAACTTCAGCGCTCCATTTATGGACTGAAGCAAGCATCCCGGAGTTGGAATCAATGTTTTGATAAAGTAATCAAAAACTTTGGATTTATACAAACTTATGGAGAAGCTTGTATTTACAAGAAAGTGAGTGGGAGCTCTGTAGTATTCCTAGTACTATATGTAGATGACGTATTGTTGATTGGGAATGATATAGAACTTCTTAATAGCGTCAAAACCTATTTGAATAATAGTTTTTCGATGAAGGATCTTGGCGAATCGGCATATATTCTAGGCATCAAGATTTATAGAGATAGATCAAGACGCCTAATAGCGCTTTCACAAAGTACATACTTAGACAAAGTTCTAAAGAAATTTAGAATGGAAGAGAGCAAGAAAGGGTTCGTGCCCATGTTGTCAGGTAAGACCTTGAGTAAAACTCAAAGTCCGGCTACGGCAGAAGATAGAGAAAAGATGAATAAAATTCCCTATGCCTCGGCCATAGGTTCTATCATGTATGCCATGCTGTGTACGAGACCGGATATAGCACATGCTGTTAGTTTGACTAGCAGATATCAAGGTGATCCTGGAATGGAACACTCGACAGCGGTCAAGAATATCCTAAAGTACCTGAATAGGACTAAGGATATGGTTCTTTCTTATGGAGGTGATGAACAGCTTGTTGTAAATGGTTACACTGATGCTAGTTGGAACACCGGTCCAGATGACTCGAAGTCACAGTCTGGATACGTATTTATTTTGAATGGTGCTGCAATAAGCTGGAGGAGTGCCAAGCAGAGCGTTGTGGCGAAATCTTCAACTGAATCGGAATACATAGCTGCTTCGGAGGCTGCACAAGAAGGCATATGGATGAAGGAGTTCATTACTGAACTTGGCGTGGTTCCCAGCGCGTTAGACCCGATGGCCATCTACTATGACAACACAGGTGCCATAGCTAATGCACAGGAGCCAAGGTCACATAGCAAGCTGAAGCACATCAAGCTACGTTTTCATGCTATTCGCGAGTATGTCCAAGATGGTGACATAAAGATTTGCAAAGTACACACTGATCTGAATGTAGCAGATCCGTTGACTAAACCTCTCCCTAGAGCAAAGCATGACCAACACCAGAACGCCATGGGTGTTCGGTATATTACCATGTAATCTAGATTATTGACTCTAGTGCAAGTGGGAGACTGTTGGAGATATGCCCAAGAGGCAATAATAAAAGAGGTTATTATTATATCTTTGTGTTTATGGTGAATGTTTACATCCCATGCTATAATTGTATTAACCAGAAACATTAATACTTGTGTGTTTTGTAAACATAAAAGAGTCCCTAGTAAGCCTCTTGTTAAACTAGCTTGTTGATTAATTGATGATCATGGTTTCCTGATCATGGACATTGGATGTGATTAATAACAAGGTTATATCATTAGGAGAATGATATGATGGACACACACCCATAGTAAGCGTAGCATAAGATCAAGTCATTAAGTTCGTATTGCTGTAAGCTTTGAAATACATAGTAACCTAATCCTTTGACCATGAGGTTATGTTAATCACCATCACCGGATGGGTACTTTGATGACATCAAACGCCGCTTTGTAACTAGGCGGTTATAAAGGTGTCATTGGGTATTCTGAAAGTATGTGTTGAAGCGCATAGACCAAGATTGGGATTTGTCCATCCATATGACGGATAGATATACTCTGGGCCCTCTCGGTGGAATGTCATCTAGATAGCTTGCAAGCATGTGACTAGGTCACAAGGGATGACATAACATGGAACGAGTAAAGAGTACTTATCAGTAACGAGGAAGAACTAGGTATGAAGATACCGACGATCAAACCTCAGATAAGTAGAATGTCGCAAGACAAAGGGAATTGGTTTCGTATGTTAATTGGTTCAATCGATCACGAAGTAATCGTTGAGTATGTGGGAGCCGTTATGGATCTCCAGATCCCGCTGATGGTTATTGATGGGAGAGGTGTCTTCATCATGTCTGCATATTCACGAACCTTAGGGTGACACACTTAAGGTTCGAAGTTGTTTGAAGTAGATATGGAATTTGCGTTGGAGACCGAATGTTGTTCGGAGTCTCGTAATGGATCCGGGACATCACGAGGAGATCCGGAATGGTCCGGAGAATAAGGTTCATATATTGGGAATCATTTTCTAAGTTAGGAAATGTTCCGGAGTGTTTGTATGGAGATTCTAGAAGGTTTCGGAATGTTCTGGAAGGTTCTAGAGGATTTCTTGGAGTTTGCTTGAAAACCAAGAAAGGGATCAAAGAAACCAAGTGGGGTAAAACACGGATTCGTGGGGGAGGAGGACTCCTCCCCCCAACCCGCCGGCCCAAGGAGGAGGGAGTCCTACTAGGACTCCCCCTCCCCAGGCGCGCCTCCCTCCTTTAAATAGAAGGGAGGGGGCGCCCCCTCTTGCACCTTGTCTCATAACTCCCAATCACAGCCGCCTCTCTCCTCCACGTTTCTTCTGCACAGGCATAGGCGAAGCCCTGCAGATTTCTCATCTCCACCACCACCACCACGCCGTCGTGCTGTTGGGATTCCGTGGAGAAGATCTACTACCTCTGCTGCTCGCTGGAACGGGGAGAGGAAGGTCTGCTTCGACTCCGCACGTGTGACCGTCTGCGGAAGCGCTGCCGGAACGCGGCGCCGGAAGGATCGTCCACACGATCTTGAGATCGGCAAGTGATCGACTACATCATCCACGAGATCTAATCTCGTTAACGCTTTCGGTTCTACGAGGGTTAGTACTGATCTATCTCGTTGCTCATGTCTAGTAGATTAGATCTTGGCTTTTATCTAGATTAGATCTGGGTTTTGTTCGTTCTTGCGGTAGAATTTTTTTGTGTTCCATGCTACGAACCCATCAATACTAACTCTTGGAGTTGCTAGCATCTACTTGGCCAAGATAGCTACTAACAACGGAAAGCATGCAAGATCACAAATAACAAAGACATGATAGAATCAATAATCAATCTGAAATAGCATCTCAATATCCATCAGATCTCCACAAACACAACATGCATAATTACAAATAGATGATCTTGATCATGAACGGAGCTCACAAGATCTAGACATGAAAGCACAAAGGAGGAGAACCAGCCATCTAGCTCCTACATGGACTCGTAGTCTAGAGATGAACTACTCACGCATCACACCGGAGGCTTGCATGATGATGAAGAAGGCCTCCAGGGTGAATTCCCCTCTCCGGCAAGGTGCCTAGAAGAGCTTCAGATCCCTCCCGATCTAGGGATGGAGATGATGACGGCTACATACTCTTTCGTGGATTTTTGATCAGATACTTAGGGTTTTGGTATCAGAGGCAATATATAGGCGGAAAGAGAGGTCGAGGGGGTACTGGGGTCGGCCAGACCACCCCCTGGCACGGGTCAGGCCTGGCCGCACGGCCAGGTGGTGTGGCCGGGCCCCATCCCCTCACCGTCTCGTATTCTGGCTCCAGATGTCTTCCGGTAAAATAGCAACTTTGGCTTTTGTCCCGTCCAATTCCGAGAATATTCATTTTCTGACTTTCCTGGAACCAAAAACAACAGAAAACAGGCAGCTGGCACTGTGTCTCTTGTTAATAGGTTAGTCCAAGAAATCATATGAAAAGTACTCCAAAGTGTGGACAAAACACAAGAAAGTAGATAAAACCAAGCATGGGACATCAAAAATTATAGATATATTTGCAATGTATCAGTGCCCCTAGGTCTAATCAAGAGGATGAGGGACGAATGCAAAGACTTGAAGCAAGGAAGGATGACTGTGGTTGAGTACCGTGACAAAATACTGTCACTAGCCAGATATGCCCCAGATGAGATTGACAACGAAGCCAAAAAGAAGGAGAGATTCCTGAATGGTCTGCATGATGAGATGCAAACAGTGTTAGTCAACATTCCATTTGATGACCTTGAAGCCTTAGTGGATTCTGCAATTCATATGGAAGGCAAGATCAACCAGGCTAGTGACAACCGCAAGCACAGGATGATGCATCAACCAGGACCCCACCATACCCCGAAGTATCGCCCCAACCCGTCCGCAAGTTATGAACCCAGAAACAACAGACCCCCAATGAACCGTCCGAAGTACCCCAACTGTGGAGAACCCAAGGCCCGGATGAAACCACAACAACAACCCCGACAACTCCAACAATTTCAACCGTGCACCACCCAAGTCCAACAACAACACCAACAATACCGCCCCAAGGACTAGAAGCAATGGTGTACCTGTTGTAGGGAAAGACAAGTCAATGATAACTTGTTTTGAATGCGGAGTCATGGGTCACTACTCCAACGAGTGCCCCAAGAAGCTTGCCACATCAACCAATGTGAATGCACCTGCCCAACAGCAACGTCGTGTCTAGCCTGGAAAGAGATTCGCCCCAGAAAACCCGCACAACCGTAATGGCCGTCTGTTCCACATGAATGCTGAAGAAGCCTAAGAAGCGCCAGATGTCATGCTGGGTATGTTTTCTGTTAACTCAGTTCTAGCAAGAGTGTTATTTGATTCTGGAGCATCACACTCATTTGTTACCAAAGAATTTGCATGCACTAGTAAGATTCAACCAACAAATCTGAAGCATGTTATGGTAGTTCAAATCCCTGGTTCAATCACCAAAGCTAGAAAAGTTTGCAAAGCAGTACCTATTAGAATACATGGGATAGACTTTTATGCCAATCTAATAGTACTTGGAACCAAATGGTTGGAAGTAGTGATAGGGATGGATTGGATGTCGAAACATGAAGGATTAATCGACTGTGCTAAGAAAGCCATAACCATGACAAGTAGCACCGGAGTATCAGTAGAACATGTATCTGAGACTTTGCCCCATCAATTCAAGTGCAACAAGAGTCCAGCCAAGACCACCATTGACCAAGTCAAAGTAGTCTGTGAGTACCCTGACGTATTCCCAGATGAATTGCCCGGTATGCCCCCAAATCAGGATATCGATTTTATCATTGAACTAATCCCTATAACCGGACCCATAGCTCAGAGACCCTATAGTATGAACCCATCTGAACTAGTGGAGCTGAAGAAGCAACTCGATGATATGCTGGGAAAAGGACTGATTCAACCAAGTGCATCGCCATGGAGATCACCTGTTTTGTTTGTCGATAAGAAGGATGGTGCCAACCGTCTTTGTACGGATTATCGGAGGTTGAATGATGTCACCATCAAGAACAAGTACCGTTTGCCGAACATAGAAGATTTGTTTGATCAACTGACTAGAGCTAGAGTGTTTTCAAAGATTGATCGTAGAACTAGTTATCACCAACTGAAGATTCGTGCAACAGATATCCCAAAGACTGCCTTCACCACCAGATATGGATTATATGAGTATAATGTCATGTCTTTTGGATTAACCAATGCCCCCGCTTATTTCATGAACCTCATGAATACGATTTTTATGAACTTTCTGGATAAGTTTGTTGTTGTGTTTATTGATGACATTTTGATCTACTCCAAATCAGAAGAGGACCATGAGCAACATCTGAGAACCATCCTTGAAACCCTTAGAGAGCATCAGTTGTATGCCAAGTTTAGTAAGTGTGAATTTTGGTTAAAAGAAGTAGGATTCCTAGGCCATATCCTGTCAGCAGGAGGAGTCGCTATCGATCCCGCCAAGATTAGAGATGTTGAAGAATGAAAATCCCCAACCACCCAAACAGAATTCCGTGCATTTCTTGGATTAGCCGGATACTATCACAAATTTGTAGAAGGATTCTCGAGCATCACAAGACTGATGACCTAGTTGTTGAAGAAATATAAGAAGTTCGAATGGACTGACCAATGTGAAGCAAGTTTCCAAGACCTCAAGAAGAGATTGATCTCAGCCCCAATTTTGATCATGCCGGATATTAAGAAGCCTTTCGATGTGTATTGTGACGCATCCAAGATTGGTCTTAGATGTGTATTGATGCAAGAAGGCAAATTTATATCCTATTTGTCCAAACAACTGAAGCAGCATGAGCAGAACTACCCAACCCATGACCTAGAACTGGCAGCCGTAGTTTTAGCTCTGAAGACATGGCGTCATTACCTTATGGGTAACCGTTGTGAGATTTATTCGGATCACAAGAGCCTGAAGTATATGTTCACCCAGAAGGAGTTGAATATGAGGCAAAGGAGATGGATTGAGTTAATCAAATATTATGACCATGACATCCACTATCACCCCGGCAGAGCCAATGTGGTAGCGGGTGCCTTAGCCGACTACCGTGCCGATTAAATACCATGATAAAGGAAGCCCAGCCAAGCATGCATGAGGAGATGGAGAATTTCAGAATGGAGCTAGTTAGTGAAGGATTCTTAGCTAGCATAGAACTCCAACCCATACTAATTAGTCAGATAAAAGAGGCCCAGAAAGGAAATGCAACTATCGATGGAATCAAGCGTCGTATCAAGACAAGGAAGGTACCTGGATTCACCGAAGATGAAGAAGGAGTTTTGTGGTACAAAGGATGTATCTGTGTTCTGGAAGATTCAGAGTTGAAACAAGTTATTATGCAAGAAGCTCATGATACCCTTTATTCTATCCACCTAGGAGGAACGAAGATGTATCAGGATTTGAAGGAGCAATTTTGGTGGCACAAAATGAAGAGAGAAGTCGGAAACTACATAGCCAAGTGTGATATCTATCAGAGAGTCAAAGCAGAACATCATAGACCTGTGGAACTTTTGCAACCATTACAGATTCCGGAATGGAAGTGGGATTCTGTCAGAATGGACTTTATCACAGGTTTGCCTACGCAAGTAGGGGGAATGACTCTATTTGGGTCATAGTAGATAGACTATCCAAGGTAGCCCATTTCATACCCGTCAAGACAACCTACCAAAGTTCAAAGCTAGCAGAGTTGTATATCGCTAGAATAGTCAGTTTGCATGGAACCCCCAAGACCATAGTATCGGATCGAGGAACCCAGTTTACCTCAAGATTTTGGCAGAAAGTCCAAGAAGGATTAGGAACCAAACTGCATTTCAGCACATCTTATCACCGGCAAACCGACGGGCAAACTGAAAGAGTCAACCAGATACTAGAAGATATGTTGAGAGCTTGTGTGCTAGAGTATGGATCTAAGTGGGAAGATTGTCTGCCTTTCGTGGAATTTTCTTACAACAATAAATATCAAGCCAGTTTGCAAATGGCCCCATTTGAGTTCTTGTATGGAAGGAAGTGTCGTACCCCGTTAAATTGGTCACAAGTAGGAGAGAGTCAGATCTTCGGACCCGACATTCTACGAGAAGCCAAAGCGAAGGTTCACAAAGTCTGTGAGCACCTCAAGACCGCTCAACCCAGACAGAAGAGTTATGCAGATAAAAGATGTCGAGACCTGACCTTCAATGTTGGAGATTTTGTGTATCTCAAAGTATCACCTTTGAAGGGAATGCAGCGTTTTCGTCTGAAAGGAAAGCTAGCCCCCAGATATATTGGACCCTTCAAGATTTTGAACCGCCGAGGAGAAGTATCCTATCAACTGGAACTGCCTAAGGAGATGTCAGCCGTGCATAATATGGTCCATATCTCGTTACTTCGCAAATTCTTAGAAGTTCCGGAGAAGACCGAAGTTTTCAAGAACATCGATCACCGAGCCATAGATATCGACAAGGATCTAACTTATCGTGAAGTGCCTATTCGTATATTGGAAGAAGCATTTAGAACCACCCGGACAGGAAGTATCAAGTTTCTCAAGATCCAATGGAGTAACCATACGGAAGAAGAAGCCACCTGGGAACGAGAAGATTATATTAGGACTGGGTTTCCAAATCTATTTAGTTCCTAGTTTTTTCTAAATCTCGGGACGAGATTCTGTTTAAGGAGAGAAGGTTTGTAACATCCCAAAAATATTAATCAAGTTTATCAAGTGTTAATCACCCAAGTTTAGGGTTAACAAAAACTTTTATTATTAAACTTAAAAAGAATGCATGTGTGGTTTGCATTAGTGTTTGAATGATTGCAATTGCCATGATTGATTGTTACTAATGATAAGGATTGGTTTAAAGATGAATACTACATCATCTAGATCTTTCCCAAGCAGAATCAAATGAAAATAAAATCAAATATAAGTTATATGATTAAATGGTCATTTTGGCCAAACTTATCCACTAGACCACTTTGAGTGTTCGTAGAAAAGGATTTCTGACAGAAACAATTCACAACCTTTGCACCCCTTGCTAAACTAAGTAAATGTGAATCCAAGCAAACCTTACAAAAAGACAGAAACTATTTTTGAACCCCTTTGAGAGACATTTCAAAATTGAATCAAGTGTAGGTACTAAGATCACCACTTTTCAAAAACCACTCAAATAAATTCACCTTAGCAAACCCAAGCAACCATAGACTACCAAGCAAGTACTCAGATCACTCACCAAAAATCTTTCAAAAATTCAAAATATGAATTCATGCGGCCATTTGGTCGAACACCTGGCAGGCACAGTACAATCTCAACCACTATACACTATTTGAAACTATCAATTGCTCAGCCTATGTACTACAATCAACTCCACTACTTGTCCTTGATCACCCTAGTACTTTACCATGAAGTGGAGAGCCTCCTCTCCACCATTGCACCAGTGGCATGCCCCTACCAAGCCGTCCATGCCGGTCGAGCACGAGCCAGTCGCAGCACGCTGCGTCGCCCACTACCATGATGTCCTACAGCTAGTCGTGACCTCACTGTCACCCCCTGACCAGCCCTTGACCAACGACGAGGCGAGAAGGAGCCAGACGAGCTGCCCCATTTAATCTCCCGCCATGCCGAGAGCACGACGGAGCGTTCTAGCTGCCTCATACGCACCCGCCGCGCCTCGCTCTCTCCACCCGTACCCACAACTACCGTAGCACCAGTAAGCACCTAGACATGACCATTCGCCACCGCTCGCCCCGTGACCACCGTACCACGTGACGAACGCCCGCGTACTGACCCAGAGCACCGACGTATCCCGGCCAATGGAGACCGCCCCTTGCCGTGCCGTCACTCGTGTGATAATCGCCATAGTCCCCTGCACCGACGCATGCCCTCTGCCATGACGAACGCAAGTTGTAGCGACGTCGCCGGAGAAGCCAGCCCATGCCGCACTGCCATCGACCCTGGTGTATAAATAGAGACCACCCCAGCCCTCAATCTCCACACCATTCCACTCCTCTCTCTCTCAGAAACCTCTCAGACCTTTTCCCGGAGCAAGGTAAGCACCAGCCCGCCAGAATTTGACCGGAGTCCGCCGCAACAATCGAGAAGGGGAGCCGTGGATTGCGACCACCCTAGGAGCCGCCGTGACCGTGCCTCGAACCGCCATCGATGACAACCCCATTCGACCCATAGCCGACCCTAGCTAGAGCCAGGTATCTCTCGAACCGTCTACAATGTGTCAAGGGCCATAAAAATCGTCCTTGGGCCCCAAAATTGTGTGTGATAGCCCATAAAAACGGCCATAACCGCCAAAACGACGAGTTTTTATACCGCCTTGAAAACCGGGTAGCGGGTTTCATTTCCATGAAAGATCGTCTCGGGACGCCAAAACAGTGTGGGACAGGTGGCGGATGGTCGTAGTTCTCTAGGCGCTTATCATGAGCTTGTTTTGGGCGGAGACTGTTTTTTAAGACATTGATTGGGTTGGAGATTCCAAATCCAGAATCCGTGAGCCTCACACGAACCCCACCGCCGTTTTAGGGTTCGTTTCTCGCCGAAGCTATTCGACGAAGACGACGAACCACAACCGTTAGATCCTAGTCTAATCGTAGCGCTAAGATTGAACCATACCGTTTCGGCTTAGTTGAGTCGCTGACAAGTAGGACCTGCTTGTCAGCAGCCTGCTATGCGAGCGCTGTGTAGTTGGGCCGGCCCGTTTAGTTTCCCGCGCAGAGCCCGTGGATTCAAATATAATTTTTCCATTTTAGTTAAAACCAGATTCTGTCAGTAGATTCAAAAATTAATTCAAAGAGATTCATCGAACCTTATTGCATGATTCCAATTTTATTGGAAAGGTATTGAAATTATCTATTCACTCCTGTTGGATTCAAACTATTTAGACTTATAGATCACCTATACTAAAAATAACTAGACAGAGACTTTTGACACTTCAAACATTTTTCTAAAATAAACTATAAATGTTTTTGAGATGCTTCGACCTCTCAAAAATCGCTTTTGCCATGCTCTCCATGAATATGTAAAAATATTTGGTTTTACAGATATTAAACTTGGCTTAGTATTAAAAGAAGGCTATATAGGCTTTTCTAGTCACTTTCATATTATTAAATAGTAATATTAAAACTTGTAATATATGATCACCATTTTAAATCACATTCCCAGTTGGAATAGATGGTGATGACATGTGTCAACATGATCCACTATTTTAATTGGAGAATATTAAATCTTAAGGATTTAAAATGAGTAGAAATTACTTTTCTCAATAAGAGAAATAAGAATGTATTAAACTTCCTTATGATGATTGAGATGATGCTAGATCATCTAGTATGAGCCCTTGTGTGCTAAATAAAAGTAGTGAGGTGTTGTTTGATGATTGTGTACATTGAATATGTTTATAGACGCTAGTACCGACATGGGATTCAACGAAGAGGAGTACTTCGAGGAAGAAGAAGAGAAGTTCAAGGACTGCAACCAACAAGGCAAGCTAGCACCATACATGATATCTAGGCAAGCTATCAGTGCAAGTTAGAGCTAGGCATGCTATATATGCAAGCCTTATACCAGATGCATTAGGCATACCGGGTTGTGTCACTTTACTTATAGCATTCCCAATTTTTCTCCAAGCTTTACTTTCCCTTTTATTACCATTTTTCTTACTTAGTAATGAATTGTGATTAGTGGAAATTAGATTGGATCCTATCAAGATAATAGGACTAGTCTTGGATACTTATACCTTGCTAGCACCCCCAATAGTGATAACCTCAATACTAGTGGCTATTGCTAAGCTAAAACTTAATTATTTTAGATGGGAATACTTGGTGAAAATGATTATGAAAACTTTGGAATGAAGATTTATTCTATTAAAATGTTTTGACATGTGTTGTGAAACAAAATAGTTTGATGATGAAACTGAGGAGGCATGAGCCTTGACTTTAATAAAAACTAATGGTTGGGTTCGGATGCGATACCATTCCAACTTTACCGTACAATCACAATACCTGAGTTGGGTACAGCTTGACTAGAAGTTTATATGTCTTAGTATGGGTTCCCTTGCGAAAGAGGTTGAGCTGAGGCTACCTCGTGATAAATGTCCACCTATGCAGTACCCAAGATGGCAGATGACCATGGTTGGGAGGCCAAACTCATAGGGGAGGTGCCTGTACTAGGGTGTGTAATTGAAAGGTTAAGATTGATTATCCGCATACTAAGTATGATAATTCAGGGTTATTCTTGACGGATGTATCGAATTTTGTGGTGAAAGTGTACAATCTCTGCAGAGTGTCAAACTATTCAAATAGCCGGGTCCGTGGTTATGGACAGTTGGAGTGGCCATACTGTTCCGTTGTCAGATGTTTTTAAAATGATTTGTGACTTGAAAGATGACACTGACTTGACCACAACAGAGTTGTGGACATGAGATCTAAGTTCCCACTTAAGTAATGTAGAGAACTAAATTAGGTCTTTACCCTTGAAGCTTCATGAAATAAACCTGGCTTTTTGCAAACAAGCCTAAAGCTTATGATTCCTACTAGTTTTACTTCTTCGTATACTAGTGGTAGTTTGCGAGTACTTAAAGAGTACTTATGGCTTTGTCCCTGGCTATTCTCATGGCCAGACTATGAGGAGGATTACCCGGAAGATGGACATCAGGAGGTCTATGACAATTAGGACCATCTCCCATCATCATCATTGCCTATGATACCAAAGATGAAGCCCCGCTACGTTTACTTTCTGCTGCTTTGATTGTATTAAGACTGGATCATGAGATCCTTTATTTGTAAGATCTTATTATGATTTGTAATGGATGATGTATAGTGGTACACTTCTGTTATGTCTCACAAAAATGGTAATCCTGGCATTGCGATGTATGGCATAACAGGTATCTTGCCATGGTCGCCTTCAGCCGTTCGATCGCGCGCCAACGGCCCAGATCGACTGGTTGACCGTAGAGGACCACTGACCGATCAAAGCCCTATTCAGTGCAACGTCACCCTTGACCCCAGTCAGCAGGAATATTCTCTGGGAATATTCCCCCGTGTTTTTTAGAAATTAATTAATTAATCAAAAAATGACTATAAATTCAGAAATTCATAGAAAAAGATTTACATATCCAAAAAAGCAAATAATGTACCGTTGGATTCGAACTTTTATGAAGAATATTAATATGCAATTGCATACGGCATTTACTTTAAGTATTTGTCATGATTATTTAATTGATTTAATACACTTTTTGGAGCAATTAATTCATAGGAAAATAACCACTTTTCTGAAAATTACAAATGATATGTCCCTGGAATCACAAGAAGGAGTAGAATCTTATTCTGAATTTAAATCGTAGGTTTACAGTACAAACAATTTTAAGTATATTAAAATGCATTCTAGAGTATGTTAATTATTTAAAAAGATTTATAAGTCCTTTTGGCATGATTCTTTTTGCTAATGTCTCTAAATTGATATATCTATCCAGTAGTATTTTTCTCATATTTTACAATACTATTAACATCATATGCTTAATATTTTGATTAAAAGCTTATTAACTAGATCAACAGTTTGCAATAAATGGTTTTGATGCATTAAAAAGCCTTCCATGCATGTCATATTTAGGTTAATGATCAGAGAACATAACTAAACTACTGAAGATTTTATTAAAGTACCATGCATACATTGTGTTGCATTTATTGATCTCTATGTGTGGATTATTTATTTGGTTGAATTACTTTCGTGTAGATTGTGAGGATTGTAACCCTTGGAGTTAATAGCATAAAACCACCATATTTGTAGCAAAATTTATTGATTGATACCACTTTTCATTTTGCAATCAAAATCTACCACAAAATTTATCAGTTGTCTCAAAAAACACCAATTCACCGCTAAACGCGAATTGACACGAACTGACGGCAAAACTGACAGGTGGAACCCACCTATAAGGCTGACGTGGCAAAATCTAAAAAAATCGTAAGATATAAAAATATTTGAATGTCTAAAAGTAAACCAAAGACATTAAAAAAATCCAAACACGTCCCCGACCCCGTCCTCCTCCCAACCCCATTCCCGTACCCGCCCTGGTCTAGCCGTGCTCCTCCCCGTCCAACTCCGTCCCGGCGTCACCCCGTTGATCCTGCCCCAGCGTCGTCCCGGCCAGCCCGCCCCGACAATGCCCTGACCATCCCGTCCCGATGATGCCCCGTCCAGCTCCGACTAGGGCGGACGTGTCTAGCCCGCACCAGCGTCGCGCCGTCCATCTCCGGCCAGGGGTGGCCGCATCCGGCCCATCCCGGCGCCACCACATCTAGCTCTGTCTCGAGGCAGCCGCGTCCAGTCTGTCCCGGCGCCGTCCCATCCATCTCCGGCAGGGGCGGCCACATCCAGCCCATCCTGGCAGTGCCACGTCTAGCTCCGGCCAGGGAGCCGCGTCTAGCCCGTTCCGGCGGCGCCCCATATTCAGCTCTGGCCAGGGCAGCCTTGTCCAGCCCGCACCGACGCCGTCCTGTCCAGCTCCGGCCAGAGGAGGCCGCGTATAGCTTGTCCTGGTGCGGCTCCAGCCCGCCCTGTCCAGCCTGCCCGTCCAGCTCAGGTGAGGGGCGGCCGTGAGCGCCGGCGGCGGTAGTTCCGGCATGCTGCTCCGCCGGTCATCCTGCCAAGCGATGGCCAGCTCCGCTCATGGCGCGGCGGAGGGGACGAGGACCAGAGGAGGGGCGGCCGGCTAGGCTCGCGGCAATGGGAAATGTGGACGAGGAGGAGGGGCGGCCGGCCATCGGCCAGTGCTCACGGTGGCGGGGACAGAGCGGCGGCGGCTGGCCAGGCCGTCGGCCATGGCTGCGACGAGGTTAGCCGCCGACGGGGATGGGCCTGGGCGGTTGCAGATTCTTTTTCATATATATTTTGGATTTTAGATATTTAGATATTGCTATATTCGAAAATTCCTCTGATTATTGCCGCGTCAGATTTACAAGTGGGTCTCCCATGTCAGAATGAGCGTCAATTCATGTTTAGTAGTGAATTGGTGTTTTTTGAGACAACTGACGAATTTTATGGTAGATTTTGGTTCAAAAAATAGAAAGTAGTATCAATCGGTAAATTTTGCTACAAATGTGGTGGTTTTATGCTATTAACTCTAACCCTTGTGATTGCCCGGATTGTGTGTTTGACTCCGACAACTACCAAGGCACGTGGAGCTTCGTAAAAGTCCTATTTACTTTCTATATGCATTGTAGCCTTGTTTTGTTTTTTCAAGTTATATCTATTGCTATGCTATATCCTATTATGGTCGTAGCCTTCCTTGTTAGGTGACCCACCATAAGTAATTGTGCTTAGATATGCTTATGTAGACGAGGGTGAGATACACCACGATAAAGATTGTTTTGAAAGTATGTGTTTGGAAAACTTGAAAAACAACTTAATTAATGAACTCTCTGGGTGGAATTGGTAATTTCTTGGTTCGTGAATACCGGCCCATGTATATGGTTTACCCGAGTATCTCACTTGTGGATGGCCACCCAGGTTTCAGAAAAATGATTAGTGTCTTGATTTGGTAGCTTCCGTGTGCAACCATGTGCCAGTGAGTTATGGGTGGCTGGTTGGACATAGTAGGTCGTGGTAAACCGAGCTCTTCGTATCCAGAGATGTAGTGAATGTGATAGGTTGGAACGGTGCGTGGATGGGTTTGGGGAGCTACTTCCCGAATTGTCTCATCTTGGACTTCTCCCTATCATGACTCAAAATTCGTTTCATGGTACTAGCGGATCGAACATGTCACATGGTTAAAGTGTACAACCCATACAGGGTGTAAAACTAAGTACTTAGCCGTGTTCCCGGTAATGGACGGTTGAGTTGCTGAATTATGGGTGCTATGACATGTTCTCGTTCATTCTAACTTTGTAATTGCTAAAACTTGTGGTTGAAACTTAATTGGGTTGTGTGATGATGATCAAATACTTTACAAATGATAGTATGAATTATTTGCTACTGCAACTAAGCCTGAAACCCCACCAGCCAGATATGCATGTAGTGTTTAGCCTTGTTGTTCTCTCATAGTTCCACTTGCCAATACATTTAAAGTATTGACCACTCGTTGGCTGCAACCTTTCATGTTGCAGGTTACTGTTCCAATTGTTCTGAGTGATCTTATAGATTGTGATTCTCCACTCAACAGTTGTTCGTCTGTGGCACAATTAAAGATGGAGCCTACTATTTATTTATGCTTCCGTATGCTACTTAAATATTTGAGCTAGCTTAAAGCTATGTATTATATAATAATTGTAAATTCTGGATCATCTATTATATATTAAAAGTACATACCAGGCTACCAGAAAATAGAAAAATAGATTAGAAAATCTCACAAAATCAGAGACATCAAAGATTAATCAATTAAAATAAGAATCACAGCCGCATGATGATAAGAAGAATTTTCTACCACTAAACTTAAAAGTAATTACCCACATATACCACCATTTACGATACATCGGCTAAACCTAATCTAATTTTTCTCCCATCCTCGGTTGTCCCAGTCTAATTCGGCAGCCGCCATGCACCATCACCGCGTTGAGCTGCCGGCAACTTCTGTCCACCTACGTGATCGGTGTTCAACATCATCGCCACCCTACAGACTCACTTCGTTGAGTAATCAAGTGGTCCTGCCAACACTTTTTTATTCTACTCGACCACCGTGCCCGGCTGTGTGATACTTTGATGCTCGATCTGAAACAGCTGGACGAGGTACGTACACGGCTGCTTGCAATGAAGTCTATATGAGATGGTGCAACCCGGGAACACGTGATGGTGCATGCGTCGGAAAGGGTCCAGAAAGACTATGGTATCAAGAGGCTATGCGGTCAATGTTCATACCAGATCATCAAAAAGTTTGCACACGAAGAAGCCATAATCCTACACGAGATTTGGTTCCCAGCTGGTACCTTATACTCATGATCTCACCTTCTATTGCATTCTTTTATACTTTTCTCTGACCCAAATTAGTTGGAGTTAATAGTATAAAACCATCACATTTGTAGCAAAATTTACTGATTGATACTACTTTTTATTTTACAATCAAAATCTACCACAAAATTTATCAGTTGTCTTAAAAAACACCAATTCGCTGACGGCAAAACTGACAAGTGAAACCCACCTATAAGGCTGACGTGGCAAAATCTAAAAAAAAGTAAGATATAAAAATATTTAAATGTCTAAAAGTAAACCAAAGACATTAAAAAAAAATCCAAACACGTCCCCGACCCCGTCCTCCTCCCAGCCCCATTCCCGTACCCGCCCTGGCCTAGCCGTGCTCCTCCCCGTCCAACTCCGGCCCGGCGTCGCCCCGTTCATCCCGCCTCAGCGCCGTCCCGGCCAGCCCGCCCCGACAACGCCCCGACCAGCCCGTCCCGACGACGCCCCGTCCAGCTCCGACTAGGGCGGACGTGTCCAGCCCGCACCAGCGTCGCGCCGTCCATCTCCGGCCAGGGGTGGCCGCATCCGGCCCATCCCGACGCCACCACGTCCAGCTCTGTCTCGAGGCAGCCGCGTCCAGTCTGTCCCGGCACCGTCCCATCCATCTCCGGCAGGGGCGGCCACATCCAGCCCATCCTGGCAGTGCCACGTCTAGCTCCGGCCAGGGGGGCGCGTCTAGCCCGTCCCGGCGGCGCCCCATATTCAGCTCCGGCCAGGGCAGCCGTGTCCAGCCCGCACCGGCGCCGCCCCGTCCAGCTCCGGCCAGAGGAGGTCGCGTATAGGTCGTCCTGGTGCGGCTCCAGCCTGCCCTGTCCAGCCTGCCCGTCCAGCTCAGGCGAGGGGCGGCCGTGAGCGCCGGCGGCGGCAGTTCCGGCACGCTGCTCCGCCGGTCATCCTGCCAAGCGATGGCCAGCTCCGCTCATGGCACGGCGGCGGGGACGAGGACCAGAGGAGGGGCGGACGGCTAGGCTCGCGGCAATGGGGACGAGGCTCGCGGCAATGGGGACGAGGAGGAGGGCGGCCGGCCATCGGCCAATGCTCACGGCGGCGGGGATAGAGCGGCGGCGGCTGGGCAGGCCGTCGGCCATGGCTGCGACGAGGTTAGCCGCCGACGGGAATGGGCTTGGGCGGTTGCAGATTCTTTTTCGTATATATTTTGGATTTTAGATATTTAGATATTGCTATATTCGAAACTTCCTCCGATTGTTGCCACGTCAGATTTACAAGTGGGTCTCCCATGTCAGAATGAGCGTCAATTCATGTTTAGTAGGGAATTGGTGTTTTTTTGAGACAAGTGACGAATTTTGTGGTAGTTTTTGGTTCAAAAAATAGAAAGTAGTATCAATCGGTAAATTTTGCTGTAAATGTGGTGGTTTTATGCTATTAACTCAAATTAGTTGATTTAGATTTGTCTAAATTCAATTGTATCTAGACATGATTTGTACTAGATATATCCTTATCTTGACAAATTTGAGCCAACTAATTTGTGTGGGAGTGATTACTGTTAAATTCAGTCACCTGATCAGCAAGTCGCTTCACAATTAAAGTTGTATATATTTGCTTAAAAAAAGTTGTATATACTCCATGTCCCGTGTTACTTGGGCTTGAGCAGTTCTAGAAGTATCTATTATCAGACAGTGTCAAGATCCATGCTAATACCACTCCTCCGTTGGAACTCTTAGTTAATACATTGCTTCTTATTATAATATTGCGGTGCATTCATCCAATTAATGCAGAGGATGTGTACGAAGGCTCATCCTTATTCGATAGATATGCTCAATTCTGCATATGGTTTCACCGTGTACTACCCTGGCTCTGTTACCTTCAAAAGGAATGTGTTTTCTTGGTCTTTGCTTGATAGTCAGCGCTAAATTTAAATGCATTAATTATTAGTCACGGCAGGAGCTTGTATTACAAAGCACTCTGTAGATATGTATTTTACCGGTCAGTCTGCGGTTTGGAAATGTATATAGTGGATGTTCAGTCATGGTAGTATTATTATCAACCTGTAGATATCCCTGGCGGATCTGTAGTACTCCCTCCGTTTTCAAAATATAAGATGTTTTAGCTTTGTGAAAGAAGTGTATCTAGATCTCTTTTAGTATATAGGTTCATGTAGATTTAAGTAACAGTGTCTAGATACACTTCTTTCACGAAATTAAAATATCTTATATTTTAAAACGGAGGGAGTACGTGCTAAACAGAAAAATGACACGAACGATAGAAAGAGCAACAAGCTTGAGAATACGTGAAGTCTGCATGCAGATGAAATGAGATTGCTCGGAGTCAATACAAGCACATGTACGGTGAGTGGCAGATTATTTTTATTAATTTTCTAACATACATCCATGATATGAACTAGTAATTAAGGATACTAGCGCACCGGGTAAATAAATAATAAATAGTTTTTGCAAAAAATAAAATAAGTGAAATATTCTTGTCCAGTTTCGTTGATAAAAAAAATATTGAAAGGCGTCGCAGGTATTTAGTTTTCTTGGAAATCGGTGGATCTCCGCATCCTCGCAAGTCGGTAGTTTTTATCTCGCTCGGTGAGAAGACGATGAACTTTCTTTACATTGGCGTATCGACATCATGTAATGTCTACTCCATACATTTTTTGAGATTAAACTATTCCATACCTTTTATCGTGTATAAGATATATTATTTAGCGGGCAAAAAAAATTCTTATCATTGCAACATTCTATAGAGGCCCATATGCAGCGTACCATGCTCACACGCAGAGGGAGCCCTCGAGAGTCGGCGGGTTTCATTATAGGGAAAAAAGTGCCAATCATCGCCTGCCTGTGATATCTTCTCCTCTATCTCCGTCCGCTATTCTGCTCCAGTGCACACATGCAGACTCATCTTTGATACTCTCTCTCCGTCTCAAAATAGATATCGCAATTTTTTCTAAATTTATATCTAGTACTAAATAATGTCTAGATATATCTAAATTTAAACAAATTTTTGACATTTATTTTAAGATGGAGACAGTATATTTTGCATTAAGCTGACGGAGAGAACCATTCTACCGAAGGCAACACATGATAGAATAGTTCGATTAGCCCTCCTCTTTCGATGAGGTATGGGCCCTTTGTCCATGTGATGTAATGATTTGTTATCTTCTTACTAGCATAAATGTCCGTGCGTTGCAACGGAAGAGAAACAGATGACTTTGACTCGCCATCCTTACCCCTGCCGCATCAGACTACAACAACACGACCAGCTTTTGTGCAAAACTTCTTTCTTTAATGATATTTAGGCATTGATTTCAGGTCGTAAGCTATTCTGGCTTTGCCGCTGCCATGCTTTTCTGAAAACCACCTTCCTCTTTGTCAACACTATGACAACCGCTACTTCAACGATGTGATAACGGCCGCCTCGCCTGCAAGGCTGACCGTCAAGCTAGAGTACACCACTCAATCTGTGTTACCGTGGGCCTGCGCCGCCTCCACGATCTGGACCTAGACTTGTACAGATCATGGACAAACAAATCTAGGAAACCACCTACAATTATTCACATCTACGGATATTGTAGATTCATGTTAAGCATGACTTAATCATGCATGTTGTGCAGTGAACGTCTCACACACACTCTGTAGTCCTGACAAACTGTCTGTTTGTTCCGATACAAAATGACGTGCTCCAAATCTGTAATAATATTCTTAACTGGACTACAATACAGAGCCACATGCTTATACAGTTATACATCACTCCTCTCCCTATTCTCGGTTTCAGATTCTTGTCAGCATCCTCCTTCCTTCGTGCATATATTTCTAAATTAGTGTATGCACAGTAGTGCAATAGATCAACTAACTCACAATTTATTGATGTTGTGTGTCTTCTGCTGATGCCTGGTGCCTCCATGGCTGACTGTAGCAGTTTCCATCCAGAATCAGGAGACCAGAACATCCATGGCGTCACGTTGAGTGAATCTGGTACAGCAGGAGGAATTACTTCTGTTGTCGCAGATGGCTGGGGCGGATGAGCTCACATGGGGTAGCGGTGGAGGAACACTGATTACTCTGACTCTGTTCTTCGAAGGGCGTTGTCAGGCTAATCGAAGTTGGGCACCTTTAGATGGACTCCACTGCAAGCATCCTGCTGGCTCTCCAACGGCTGGTTTCTCTGGGCGACCGCATGGCCTCGCTCTGCTCCGCACGCCCGCGCCGCTGGCCAGGAGACACAGAGATGCAGGGAGGCAGGCATGTGGGCCGGAGCTGGGGAGTTGGGAAAGGCGTGTAGGCCAAGGCCATGGCGGCTGGAGGAGGCTTGGTCGCGCGCCTGGGAGGACCAGGCCAGCGTGCGCCATGTCCCTGGTGGCCTGAGCAATGTACCAGCGACGACCTGCTCCTTCCTTTGTGTTTTTTTCTCCGGTGTCAAGCCGACAAGATCTAACGCTCGATGGCCACTCCTCCCTTCGTCGTTTCTCCGCGCTGGCCATAGGTGGAGGAAACGCTGTCGTCACGGTCCACAAAGGAAGAAGAGGCTAGATCCCCGAGGACCATACCCGTGCGCGCCTCCGTCTGAATCCTCCTCCGCCCTATAGCGCCGATTTGGTTTCTACAATCGAAATCGATTTGGTTTCTACGATTTCCTTGGGAATCTTGTTCAGAGGAGAGGACTATATAAGTACAGATCATCTGAGGGCTATATATGGGCGGATTTTCGTGGACCAGGGGCAAGAAATCTGGAATCGATTTGGCAAGATTCAGTTCATTACGAACTCCGGTACGCGTGCAGGGCCGGGGTTGGGGATTATCAGCGCGAGATCTTTTTTCCGTCAAAACAAACGAAGCGCGAAGCGTAACTTCCGGGTGGCATAGGCGAGTTATTATTTACAAAGTTCAGGGACAAAACTGTCTTTTACGGACGTAAGAAGGATAGAAACCTTACCTTCTTTATTATTATTATTATTAGGTATAGATATAGATATAGATATAGATATAGATAGATATAGATTCAGAAGTCTGCATGTACTGGCATATTCAGAGGTCTGCCGGGATTCACACCGACCGACGCCTGGTACGAGCGCAACGTCCCCGGCTACTGCATCAACATTGTCCCCTCCCTCCGTCCCTCGACCTCCTTCACACTCCTACTCCCCTCAGGACGCAGCAGAGGCGGCATCGCAACCGGGCATCTGGTCCAACACCTCCGGCACATCGGGGCACTCTTCCCTCCGCTCCTTGCCTTCTTCCTGCGAGTAAATTGATAACTTAAAGAATTAAGAATATGCAAATGAAAGAATAATTTGTGGTTCAAGGAAGGCGAGCTCGCCGGCTATGGGGTGCGGCCTCCACGTGGCCCAGGTTCCGTAGCGGGTCCGGCGTCCAAGCTCGCCAGCAGGGGGATACAAGCTCCATGACAGAGGAAATAGTTCAGAGAGGACGGGAGGAAAAAGTGGCGCTGAGCATGGTGAGAGATTGAAGGCTGGAGGTGGCAATTGGGGGTGGAAATCGGCAGGAGGAAGATGGTATGTGGACTGGGAAAGCAGATCCATCGCACCTGCCTTCCTTTTGAGTCGACCGACAACGCGGGAGGCCGGTGGATGAGATTGGGGATGGATCGGGACGACCGTGCGGCGGACATGGATTGGGATGGTGAAGCACATACAGGTTTGAAGCCCAGCGTTGGACCACGGGGTAGGAAGGGGCCGGTGGTGTTTTGGATCCGCGGAGGGGGGCCGAGGGGTGCCGGTGGTGCGGGTGACCTGTGGAGGCTGTTGGCGACGGCGTTGGTGGATGAAGCGGAGGGAGCAGGTGCACGATACAGTCAGTCGTGCGTGGGAAGGGGTGACCGAGAGGAGAAAAATAGCGAACCAATCCGTTTCACTCGGCGGTGGCAGGCAGGGTAATTACTCCGAGCTTGCAGGGGCAGTTTAGTCCAAAAAAGTGTCGGTTGAGAAAGAGCAACAAGCTGGAAAATAGGTGGAGTCTGCATGCAGGAGAAATGAGATTGCTCGGAGTCAATACAAGCACATGTACGGTGAGTGGCAAATTATTTTTATTAATTTACTAACATACATCCATGACATGAACCACTAATTAAGGATATTTGACTAGGCAATAGGAGTTGAGATATGCGATCGATTCAGTATTTATATTTTAGGATTGTTAGATTTATATGGGCTGCGGCCCATGTAGGCAGCTTATCCTGTCTAATAAATCGTGGAATCTTAAGACCCATCTACTATGGCAGCTTGAGAGCTCTGTGGGAGAACATTTAGTCCCATATTGCTAGTTGAGAGAGAGAGTTGGACCGGCTTATAAGGTGAGCTGTTTCACTCCTACTATGTGAGTGAGAAGAGAAGGAGTCCACGCGCACTCCTCCTCCTCCGCCGCCCGCCCGCGCGTCGCGTTTCGTGAATCGAGTTCGAGTTAGAGACTCGTTTTGTGGGAAACTAAATTTTTGCTTGGTGCACGAGCTGTTGGTACGTGTCAACATTCGTGTGCATGTTTGACGCGTGTCCTCATCTTCCACCGCGTGACGACTCGGTCGGCTCACGTCCCAGGCTATAGAGCGAGAGACAAGCATATCTAGTAGCATCCTGTTCTTTTCTCTCTCTCTCTCTATCTATCTCTCTCTCTCTCTCGGTGCGTTCCTCTTGCTGTGCTGCTCTCTAGGGTTTCCCATCCTGGCGGATGCGTGCACTGCTGTCCGGGAGAGCAGGCCTCCGAAACCCCGTTGAGATCCTATATCGGGAGACGGGCGATAAGGTTTTTGGGGAGCATCTCGGCGCGACTACTCGCCTCCGTTCACGTGTTCTTCTTCGGCAACCGATGACCTCATCAGCACCATGGGCGACAACAACAATGACCAAGATGTTGCTATGGTGATGACCTTCCCGGTCAACCTGTACGTGCTACTCTTCTCTTTGTATACACTAGTTCTTGCTAGATTTTCTGATCTACTAGATGTGGTTGTTTGGCTGCATGTGTTTAGATCTGCTAGTGCTTACATAATGTTGATTTCGGTAATTAATCTCATGGAGAAATTGCCTAATACTCCAACAATTTAAAAACCTTATTTATTTAGGCAATTTTTGTCATCTGTCTTTGCTGCTTCGCTGAAACCGAGCCTATTTACGGGTGCTAATTTTAAGAGATGGCAAGGGAAAACCCTCTTGTGGCTCACTGCAATGGGCATAGAAAAGGTTGCAGATGACACTCTCAGAGGTCTGCTTACTCTCGAGGAAGAGAGAGCTTTCGGGGAGGCCACTGTACTTTTCGTGGGCTCTGTACTTAGTGTGCTTGGAGACAAGTTGGTTGATGCATATTTGCATATTCATGATGTCAAGGAACTGTGGGATGCGCTGGACGCTAAGTTCGGTGCTGCCGATGCCGGTGGTGAACTATATGCTATGGAGCAGTTCAATGACTACAAGATGGTTGAAAACTGATCTGTAGTAGAACAGGCTCATGAGCTACAGATCATGGCAAAGGAACTCGAACTCCTCAAGTGTGTGCTTTCGGACAAGTTTGTCGCGGGATGCATTGTCGCTAAGCTTCCCCCTTCATGGAGGAACTTTGCCACTTCTCTGAAACATCAGAGGCATGAGCTCTCTGTTGAGTACCTTATTGGTTCTCTGGATGTTGAAGAGAAGGAGAGGGCAAAAGACAAACACACTATTGGAACCGAGGGACATTCTGCTGCCAATATGGTACATAAAAATGCCCACAAGTCCAAAGAAAATAACAAAGTCTGCCAGACTACCAACTTCAAGAAGAAGAATAGGCAGAACAAGGAAAAGAAAGAACCTTGCTGGGTGTGTGGCGAGATTGGCTATTGGGATCATCGCTGTCCACATAAGAAAGGCAAGAAGAGCCAGGCTGGATAGAGTTCTAAATCTGTCAACATGGTCATTGGCAATACTGATGCAGGAACTTCAGGTTTTGGGTACATAATTTATTACCTACTGTTTTTTCAGTATTTCAACCCACAGAATGGTGGGTTGATACGGGTGGCAATGTCCATGTGTGTGCTGACATTTCCATGTTCACCTCTTATCAGGCTCGAGATTCCTCAGTCATGATGGGGAATGGATTACATGCTACTGTTCTTGGTGCTGGCACGGTAGATCTAAAGTTTACTTCAGGGAAAATCGTGCAATTGAAAAACGTTCAACATGTCCCTTCTATAAAGAAGAATCTCGTTAGTGGTTCTCGTCTTATGAAAGACGGGTTTAAGTTGGTATTTGAGTCCAATAAAGTTGTACTGTCTAAGTATGGAACTTTTGTTGGAAAAGGCTATGAATGCGGAGGGATGTTCCGTTTTCATTGGTAGACTTTTGTAATGATGTAGTGAACCATGTTTGCACTACTAATAATGAAACTAATGTTTGGCATTCACGACTTTGTCATATTAATTCGTTTGTATGTCGCGGCTTGCTGGTATGAGTTTAATTCCGAAATTTACTATTGTCAAAGGCTCTAAGTGCCATGCTTGTGTACAAGCAAAGCAGCCTCGCAAGCCTCACAAGCCTGCAGAGGAGAGAAACTTAGCACCTCTAAAGCTCATACATTCAGATCTATGTGAGATGAATGGTGTGCTGACAATTAGTGGAAAGAAATATTTCATGACTTTGATTGATGATTCTACTAGGTACTGTTATGTATATCTCTTGAAAACAAAAGATGAGGCCTTATATTTCTTTAAAATCTATAAGGCAAAAGTTGAAAATCAACTTGAGAGAAAGATCAAAATAATTCGGTCTGATCGTGGTGGAGAGTACTTTTCTAATGAGTTCAATTTATTCTGTTCGGAACATGGTATTATACATGAGAGGATGCCTCCCAATTCCCCTCAATACAATGGGATTGCTGAGAGGAAAAACCGGACTCTAACAGATTTGGTTAACGCCATGTTAGACATTGCCGGTTTATCCAAGGAATGGTGGGGGGAGGCTATATTGACTTCGTGCCATGTCCTAAACCGTGTCCCAACTAAGAATAAAGAGATTACACCATTTGAAGAATGGGAAAAGAAAAGGTTAACACTCTCATACTTACGAACTTGGGGTTGTTTGGCAAAGGTCAACATGCCAATCAACAAGAAGCGTAAGCTTCGACCGAAAACTGTGGATTGTGTCTTTCTTGGCTATGCTTCTCACAGCATTGCTTACAGATTTCTTGTGGTGAAATTTGAAATGGACGACATGAGTGTCGGTACCATTTTTGAATCAAGAGATGCTACATTCTTTGAGGATATATTACCTATGAGAGGCATGCCTAGCATATCTAATAAGGAATATGATCCAGTTTCTGAACCTGAAACTCCCATAGAGACTGATGAACAATCAGATGATGAGAGTTCAGATTCGGATGAGGGTGACAATGAAGCTCCCACAAGGAGCAAGAGATAAAAGACCGCAAGGTCTTTTGGTAATGATTTTATTGTGTACCTAGTGGATGACACCCCCACTTCTTTTTCAGAAGCTTTTGCATCTGTGGATGCAGACTACTAGAAGGAAGTAGTTCAAAGCGAGATGGATTCCATCTTGGCTAATGGAACGTGGGAGATATCTGAACGTCCGTATGGGTATAAACCTGTAGGATGTAAATGGGTATTTAAAAAGAAGCTTAGGGCTGATGGTACTATGGAAAAGTACAAAGCTCGGCTTGTGGCTAAAGGCTATACCCAAAAGGAAGGTGAACATTTCTTTGATACTTACTCACCTATGGCTAGATTGACCACAATTCGAGTACTACTATCACTGGCTGTCTCTCACGGTCTTCTCGTTCATCAGATGGACGTTAAGACGGCTTTTCTAAATGGAGAGTTGGATGAGGAAATTTACATGGAACAACCTAGTGGTTTTGTACTAGAAGGCCAAGAGAGAAAGGTGTGTAAATTGAATAAATCTTTGTATGGCCTCAAACAAGCTCCCAAGCAATGGCATGAGAAGTTTGATAGAACTTTGACATCTGTGGGCTTTGTTGTAAATAAAGCCGACAAATGTGTGTACTACCGCCATGGTGGGGGTGAGGGAGTTGTCCTATGTCTGTATGTGGATGACATATTAATTTTTGGGACAAGTCTCAAAGTGATTAATGAGGTCAAAACCTTCTTGTCTCAATGTTTTGAGATGAAGGATCTTGGAGAAGCTGATGTTATCTTAAACATCAAGCTACTGAGAGATGAGAATAATGGGATTACACTTGTGCAATCACATTATGTGGAGAAGGTGTTGAGTAGATTTGGATATAATGATTGCAAATCCTCTCCTACACCTTATGATCCTAGTGTTTTGCTTCGAAAGAATCAAAAGGCACCTAGAGATCAATTGAGATACTCTCAGATTATTGGCTCACTTATGTATTTAGCTTGCGCTACGAGGCCTGATGATCCTAGTGTTTTGCTTCGAAAGAATCAAAAGGCACCTAGAGATCAATTGAGATACTCTCAGATTATTGGCTCACTTATGTATTTAGCTTGCGCTACGAGGCCTGACATCTCGTTTGCTGTGAGCAAACTTAGCCGGTTTGTGGACAACCCGGGATATGATCATTGTCATGCTCTTGAGAGAGTAATGCACTATCTAAAGGGAACCGTGAGCTATGGAATTCATTATACCGGGTATCCAAGAGTACTAGAAGGGTATAGTGATTCAAACTGGATATCAGATGCTGATGAGATAAAGGCCACAAGTGGATATATATTCACTCTTGGTGTGGCGCTGTTTTATGGAAGTCTTGCAAGCAGACCATCTTAACAAGGTCAACTATGGAAGCAGAACTCACAGCATTAGATACAACGACTGTCGAAGCAGAATGGCTTCGTGAACTCTTAACAGATTTGCCTACGGTTGAAAAACCAATACCGGGAATCTTTATGAACTGTGACAACCAAACTGTGATTGTCAAAGTTAACAGTTCTAAGGACAATATGAAGAGTTCAAGACATGTCAAGAGAAGACTGACGTCTGTCAGAAAGCTGAGAAACTCCGGAGTTATAGCATTGGATTATGTCCAAACGGCTAAGAATCTGGCAGATCCTTTTACGAAAGGACTATCAAGAAACTTGATAGAAAATGCATCAAGGGAGATGGGTTTGAGACCCACGTGAGTTATCAAGGGGTAACCCAACCTATGTGATCGGAGATCCCGTGAATTAGGACCTGGGAAAACAAACTGAAACAACTGAGTTGAGAGAAACTTTTAATACTCCCACTCCGCTGCAGATGCAATTCTCTCATAGCAAACTGTAAGGAAGGTTGATTAAATCTTAATGTGTTCTGTCTGTCTCCTTGGGAGCAAAGACGCTATCCTACAGAGCGATCTTGAAAGAACACACCTATATGAGCTACACTGCTGGTCACAGTGTATGAGATTTGGGTGAATCTCTAGGAAGCTCATGAATGGCCGAGGAGTGTGACTTATAAGCTCCACCCGAGGGGTAGCCTATGGCAGCCAAGTACCGGTAACGACATTGAGTGAAACTTGCTGCGCAAGACTGGCAATTCAAGGCATAGTCCATTGTTCAGTTGTAGTAAGCATACCTCTTTATCTAGGTGGAAGTTCAACTTAACAGTCTCCACTGAACTGCAGATATATTAAACAGTGATTGGAACTAATATGCCATATGATGTGCCTCTGAGATCTGGTGGGGGATTGTTAGATTTATATGGGCTGCGGCCCATATAGGCAGCCCATCCATTCTAATAAATCCTAAAATCTCAAGGCCCATCTACTATGGTAGCTTGGGAGCTCTGTGGGAGACAACGTTTAGTCCCACATTGATAGTTGGGAGAGACTTGGACCAGCTTATAAGGTGAGCTGTTTCACTCCCACTATGTGAGTGAGAAGAGAAGGCGTCCACGCGCACTCCTCCTCCTCCGCCGCCCGCCTCGCCCGCACGCGCGTCGTGTTTCGTGAATCGAGTTCGAGTTAGAAACTCGTTTTGCGGAAGACTAAATTTTTTCTTGGTGCACCAGCTGTTGGGTACGTGTCAACATTCGTGTGCATGTTTGACGCGTGTCCTTGTCTTCCACCGCGTGACGACTCAGTCGGCTCACCTCCCAGGCTATAGAGCGAGAGACAGACATATCTAGTAGCATCCTGTTCTTTTCTCTGTCTCTCTCTCTCGGTGTGTTCCTCTTGCTGCGCTGCTCTCTAGGCTTCCCCATCCCGGCGGTTGCGTGCACTGCTATCCGGGAGAGCAGGCCTCCGAAACCCCGCCCGTTAAGATCCTGCACCGGGAGACGGGCGATAATGTTTTTGGGGAGCATCTCGGCGCGACTGCTCGCCTCCGTTCGCGTGTTCTTCTTCGGCAACCGACGACCTCATCAGCACCATGGGCGACAACAACAATGACCAAGGTGTTGCTATAGTGATGACCTTCTCGGTCAACCTGTACGTGCTACTCTTCTCTTTATATGCACTAGTTCTTGCTAGATTTTCAGATCTTTTGGCTGCATGTGTTTAGATCTGCTAGTGCTTACATAATGTTGATTTCGGTAATTAATCTCATAGGAAAATTGCCTAATACTCCAACAAGGATCAACTCGGCAATTCCATTAGTCAACACAAATGATTATATTTTATTGGCACTATCAAAACATGACAAGTCCATTGGGCATCTATCCAGTTCTACTCATTGATTCAAGTTCAATTTGAAATTGTCATGTCGACTTAGATAAGTGGATGTATTTTAGTTTTTTTATGCCTGAAAATTTTAGGCACACAAATAAGTCACTATATGAGTCAGCCGACTTAGAAATAGGTATTCTCAGTGAACAATTTATACCCGTTACATCAAAATGTGTTTCTTGCGCTAGAAAACCCATGGATTTATATTGAAGTGTTCTTCGGGTAACCTAGAAATAGTACCTAATATATTACTTCTAGAACTGCTCAACAAGTTTAAGAAAGAAAATGAAAAGGCGTACATCTACATAATTAAGAAATACAAATAAAGAGAGTCTCTCTTTTTGATACAATAGTGAAGGAAATCGACACTACCCAAAAAAAAACACACACTGATCATTGGTCTCCATTGATGGGCGACTACCCATCAGTGAAGTTGCACCGGGGGCTAGCTCAGAATACCTCCACCAAGGGATGAAAAAAAATAAGATTATGTTGGACTACTACTTCAAACTTTCCGATAGTGATATCTTAGAGAGTAAGTTAACCATTGAGAAATGAGGTATATACGTAAAATATTCATATTTACAAATATTTTTTCATGCAGATGATATTTGGTTGCTTACCAAAATAAAACCAATGGTTCAAAGATTATGAAACAAAAGGAAGAGTAGGAGCGGACTTCAAACATTTGGGATATTAAAGTCCTCTCATGAGAGTAAGTAACGCAAATATAGAAATTATTAAAAGTAGAATTAAAATTTAACATCAATTTACTATGGTTTGATTTCTTTGGTGGCGAGAAGATCACAACTAATCTATTGGGGGATATGTTAGCAAATATAGTAGACAAAGATCTTTCGGAGAAGCCACAGATGGTGAGCGTTACATTGAATTTGGTAAAATTAGTTTTTTGCTAAGAACTAGTTTTCTTTATGTAACCCTAAATGGCATGTTATTAATCCATTAACAACTAGATATGTTGTTGCACAAGACAGATGCATCCAAGGTTGACCCGGACAGTAAAATTTGAGAAACTAAACAAATCAGCAACATGTATGTGATACATAAGAATGTAGTCATCCATAATTTTATACTAGAAGTAACTTATGTTATGTGACAACCGTTTTTTCTGCATTGTAAAAATGGAGGTTGATGAAAGCAATAAATGAATGATTGAACAATAGATGTGTTCCATACCACGGGCATAAAGTATATGGCACCGTCATGTTGCCTTTAATTAGACATTTTGCGTGCACAAGAAAGCAAGAACCTTTGGAATGCATGGTGTTCCAGGTAAAAAAAGAAAAAAGAAAGCAATAACCGATATTATTAAATGAGGTGAAGGTTGGTGGCACATGGCATCTAAACATTGTTTTTTTGCAACAATAAGAAAAAAGATAAATATATTTTCAATTCATGTGATGAGGTAGCTGAAATGTGCATGAGAATGTCCCATATTAAGCTTATTTAATTGTAAATTATAATGTATGTTCCCTTGGAACTTAAACTTAGGGTGAGTGATGGTAGCATCCGATGGTTTTTATGCATCTATGAGGCAATAATTATCCATACTATCAAATTATTATGGAGGTTATTAACAATCCATTATGTTTTGTGTTTGCATATATTTTATTTGATACTCTGCCTTTCTCCTTAGCATCATACTGATGTACCACATAATGTATGGCCACCTGAAATTCATGATAATTCTGGATTATTTAGTGGAAAGAATACAAGCTCAAGCTAGGACATGCCACATTTCTCATACCCAAGTTTTTTTTGTTTTTTCGGTGCAATATATCACGGTCATCATTAGTTTTCTAGCTATTTGTATCGTATTATTGTGCACGAACGAGTGGATTGGGACACTCGAAAAGACTAATGATAGCAGCGATTGTTCATTGATTAATTTCTGGAAAATCTTAATGATGCATCTAATGGTTCTTCATTCCACAAGTGCATCTTCATCAAAAAAGTAAATGAATTAAGGAGTGGGCCAGAAATGCAAAGAAACCAAAGCTGACCAGTAGGTTCATCATACCATGGAAACATGTAAACGTTTTGAGTCTTTGGAGCACCAAGATGATATGGTTACATTATTATGTATTTTCCATTTTCCCGAATAATCAGTGAAGAAAAAGTAAAATTTTACAAGTCTTTTGCTATCAAAACTTGCATTCTGGATCATAGTATCTTAAAATATATATAAAATTAATTTCACATAGGATAGCATAATTCTTATGTATCAGTATGTGGTCTTAGTAAATTTTCCATAAGATAAAAACAACTCACGGTGTTGCCCGCGCAATTGCGACGGGCCACTGTGCTAGTTCGATATAATAATGATACACTGTTATATTCTTTGGTATTCATCTGTACTGTGTGTGCCAGTGAATCGATCTAGGGATTGGCACTATACACAGAAACTCAGCCTTATCAGGCGAGGGTGTTACAGTTTAACAAGCAAAGAATATAACCATAACATGTATATTATCTATATACCTTAGCTGGACATTACCAGTCTTTTATTTTCTGCCAAATATTTTATAGGTTCTCTTTCAACATTTTCTTTTCCTTTTAAAAGAATCTATCAACATCAATAATCACGCCATACATATGACACATAGTCCAAAGCATGTATAGTAAAATACAAATACCTTTGGACTTGCACTTCGAAGTATCACCATCATGAAATGTTTGGTGTTCTTCAAAAATCCATAATTCAGTAATCTTTTAGTGTAGTAAATATTTTACTTACATCTTCAATTTATCCTTAGCATGACAACTTTCATTATCAAGCTACTATGGCTTATAAGGACAAATTGTGAGCATAATGTCAGTTTCCAAAACCTTTTCGGGAGATTAGGACGTCTAGCATCTCCAACCTTCGCAAATTCTCATACAATGTGAGAACATGTATTTTGCCAAATTATACACTATAATATTGCAACCATAAACATTGTTTCAGATATCAAAATATCTTCCACGCATGATGGCTTCTGAAACAATTCTTTTAGCTCCTAGATAACTTCGATATTAAAATTAACTTTTGAATAGCAAGAATCATGGAGGCAAACATGATACTTTAGATACTAAAATTGGAATTATTACTCTCCATTTAATATTACTTATTAAACTTCATGGAGTAAATAGAGTTTGCTGAATGCAATAGGACTTCTAAAATTGACATTCAAAACAATACGATACCAGTTTGTAAAGTAAATATCCAGAATTCTATATTCTATTGTCTCAATTAAAACTAAGCATAAGGTAGTAAATAGATGTCAATGACTACAACAAATTATGCAAATTCACTCCGATTTAGTTTATGACAAATTGAGTTCGCTTATCCAAATTAGAAATGAACTCCCACTCAAAAATGACATCCCTCGTGTCTTTTTGGTGTTTACATGAACCAAATCCACTACACCAAGTCCGATCATCACGTGAGTCAGTGTAGTTTCAAAGGCGAGCATCGATATGGATATCATATCAACTATATGACTCATGCTTAACCTTTTGGTCCGTGTTTCGAGGCCATGTCTGTACATGCTAGGCTCGCTAAGTAAGAACCTTAGTACTCGCGTGTGTAAAACTATCTTACACCTGAAATATGATTGTGGATTCAAGTACACCCGATCATCACGTGATGTCTTGAAGCGGCGAAACATAAACGGTGCATACTTAAGGGAGAACACATTTTTATTTTGATATCTAAATGAGGGATCATCTTATAATGCTACTAAAATGCCAAACTAGCAATATAAGATGCAAACATCATATGTGTAAAGCGGAATGATATGGTTCATGCATTTGATCACTATCATGTGCATCATGGTATGATCTCTATCATTCCTTTGTGTGTAAGGCCAAGGTCTATGGAACTTACACATTAGGTGTGTTGTAAGGGTATCAATTATACATCAACTTACAACATTTCCATATCATGACACTAGCCCAACAACAATCTAAACTAGACGCCTCTAATTTATCCATTGCAAGTTTTACATGGCTTAGGGCTTTCGAAGATAGAACCGGTCTTACCTACGAACATGGAACCACAATGATGATAACTAAGTTATTAGCAACTCGTTGTAAATAAGATATTGACTATAGTAGGAGAGACATACACCCTCTAGCCACTTATGCAAAACTAGTTGCATGTCAGTCGTGGAACCGGTCTCATGTGCGATGACATGTAAAGTTGGTCTGGGCCGCTTCATCCCACTATGCCACCAATATCCAAAATACATGAAAGAAGCAATAACATGATCATCATCGCCCACATATAAACATATATGTACTACCCGTGCAAAGTACCTATGCATAGATTAGGCTCTGATACCATTGTTGGGTTCACAGCATAGAAAACAAAAAAAATTCCTACGATGAGAACTATACGCCAAGATCTATCTACTAGATACAAGCAGCGGGTGGATATACATCCATAGAGAACTTACCCTTGAAGACAAGAAAGCTTTGTTAACAAGTTGGAACTCGTGTATGATGTAGTCATACACTTGACGATCTCAAGATCGTGATGAAGTCTAGCAAGTCCAGCAGGTCCAGCTCTAGCATGTCCATCAGATCCAACTCCAGCAAGTCCAGCACTACCAAGTCCAGTACCGCAAAGCAGCGGTGCATCCGTGATTGCACACATGTCCGGTACCCTGACAACCTCCATCCCTTGCTCCAGCAAAGCAGTGGAAGCAACAACTCCTTTCCAGATAAAGCCATCGGGAACATGTATCTCGCTAATCCGAGACCATGGGGAATAACTAGAGGGGGAGAGATCCTTCACGAGGAGGTGTACTTTGTGAGGAGGAGAGGGGGGACTTTTATAGGGAAGAGGGGGGCAACCAAGGGCCATGGAGTGGCAGCCATGGTGGTGCCCCACCTCTTCCATCATTCATGTGGTGGATGATCCACTCACATAAATATGCCTCCACTCACATGCATTGAATTTCCACCAAATTTATTGAAAGCTCTCATTAAATAAAACTATTTTATTTAATTTATTCAGAATTTTGTTAATTACTTTATTAGCAAACATTCACATAAAACCCCCTACAACATTTCAATATCACATGTAGAACCAGTTTCTGCAATTTCACCCGAAATAATTCTGGTTTCCATCGAAATGATTCCAACGCTTTCTTAATTCTTTATATGAAACATATTTGCTACAAATGGTGTCGGTATCCCTTAAGTGTGTCACCCTACGGTTAGCGAATAATGCAGACATGATCGAGACCCCTCTCCGATCAATAATCAGCAGCGAGACTTGGAGATCCGTACTGACTCCCACACATTCAACGATGACTCTTGTGATCTTGTGAACTTTTAACGTTGTAACTAAATCCCTTTGTCTCGCGATATATTACATGTCCGATATTCGATCATCGGTATCCAAATACCTAGTTTGATCTCGTTACTAACATGCACTCTTTTCGCGTTCCCGTGATATAACATTCTAGTGATCACATCACTTGCTTGCAAGCTATTTCAATGTGATATCATCGAGAGGGCCCCGAGTATATCTATCTGTCATCGAGATGGACAAATCCCACTCTTGATCCGTGAGCCTCTACATAACACCTTCGTAGCACTGAACCCACCTTTATAGTCACCCTGTTACGGTGTGACGTTTGATATTATCAAGATACTCTTCCAGTGTTAGTGATTAACATGATCTCATGGTCTAAGGACTAGGATTACTTCGTATGATCTTATAGCAATATAAATATAATGACTTTGATCGTAATGCTATACTTCAGACGAATGTCCATCACATTATTCCACCAATGTTGTGACCTCTTTATTAACAACATCCAATGTCCATGATCAGGAAACCTTGATCATCTTGTTAATCAACGAGCTAGTTTATATGAGAGGCATTACTAGGAACTTTGTATTTTGTTGATTAAACACACATGTATTAATGTTTCCAATTAATACAATTATAGCATGCAAAATAAACATTTATCATAAACATGGAATAAGATAATAACCATTTTATTATTGCCTCTCTGGCATATTCCCTTCAACTAATACACGATCCCATATATGATAAATAACATGCACAATTGCTACATGCTAGGCCAAAGCCCTTAGCCTAAGGAGAATTACTCACACATAGAGACAAGATAAAATATCACAAACATTGTAATGAAAATCATAAGATTGATAGCAATAGTCTTACAATGTCGCCAATCGGAGAAGAGATCTACTATTACAAGTGGTGGAATATGGCTATGGAGATGGAGAAGTGTTTGGAGATCTAGAGGCGGCTGGTGATCTGTGGCAGAGACTTTTTGGCGAGGTCTAGCTTGTTTTCTCGTTGCCCAAGGCTTCTTTATATAGGGGTCCCTTCACGTAAGTTTTCTGTTTGACCTAACGGTGGCAGTGCCAACTATACGACCGGAGCTATACGACCGATTTTTTTTGCTCCGGTCGTATAGTTGGTCGCTAAAGCGTCCGCCTCTTTTATACGGCTTCTGGTTTCTTCTGGTTGTCGGAAATCTCGTATCTTTGACTTTAATGTAGTGATTTCCTCCTTTAAATGACATTATACGCACATGAAAAATATAAAAGAAAGGATTGCATACCCCTCTGAATATTAGCATTAGTGGCAGGGTTTAGAGAGATATTTCATCAAGAATATGAGTAATATCCAGTTTAAATGTGGACGTAGATGGCTATATTTCAGAGCCATGAACCTCCCCAAGCTTAAACTTGATCGTCCCCGAGCAAGAAAACCAAAATCAAAAAGGAACTCAGCATTTAAACTGAAATAATGAGATGGTGATCTTACTCATGATTAGTAGTCTCATGTTTCCTCCACTTCATAAATCTGAAAAACTTTAGCATAGATAGAGTAATGGCAAGCATATCATACGAGTTTCATGCATCCTTATAGTGCAGCAAAATTATTATAAAGATGGATGATTCAAATGAGTAAACTTTATTCCATGTCAAGTAATCAACTCATAGGCTTGCCTTTGAATAGTAAAGTATAATCATGTAAAATAAGGGTGTGAGAGTTGTCATGAAAAGCATATATACTAGAGTATCTCAATTCTCCCACATCAATAAATCAAGACTTTTCAAGCACTACTTTTCTATTCACTGTCCTTTAAGAATTTTAGCTTTTAAGTAATTGAGAGCATGCCAAAAAAATTATTAGTTTATCGGGTTGTGATGGACACTCGTGGCATCACTAAGGTTTTTGTTCCTTTTGCATAATGATTTCTCATAAAATCTAGAGGACTGGTTCCATCATGATTACAGCTACCCGAGAGTGCTAAGAATCTTACCCACTATAGCATTGCTGCTACAAGTGTTTAATCAACTCATAGCCGAAATCTAGGAGTCTCCTCCATGAAGATCGTTCGTAGGCCAGCGGAGTTATTGGCATCCCATGAAGTTTGACACGCATAAAACTATATCATTCTTATGATTAACAAGTCAAACATTGGCATGCTCACAAAAACCGCTAAACATTAATTCAATCAAACAAATCCTTTTATAGAGAGCTATCAACTCAATCAACATTTTTAGTGGTGTTGAGTATCTATAGAAATAAGCCTTCAAGACTAAGCACTAAAACACCCAAGCCTTCAATTATGAGACTTTTTCTTATTACAATTGCTTAGCAATTTTTAGGGAAGACTTGGTTAATTACGAGAGTTGGAACAAAACATAGCCAATTAAATACCCATGCAAACAAAAATCTTACTTCAATACAAAGACTCACTCCACCAATATAATATCTCAACATTTACTACTAACTATCATGGGTTTCTCAAACTTCAAAAGTGGGGAGTCATAAGGCATACCTCTCATGTTTGGTTCCACTTCTCTCTTCCTTTTTATTTGTTTCTTGGAAACTTGAAGTCGATCACTCTCCTGCAAATATATGAAGACCTCGAGGAGGAAAGAAAAGAAAGAGGGAAAATAAGGAAAAATGGAGAAATCTTTTTGTGTTTTTTAAGAAAGGAACTTTAAAGAATAGAAAATTGGCGGCAAAGATCGGCTAGAAAATTTCTAAAGGAAATGGAAAGAACTAAAAAATAAGGTGTTGGGGAAACCAACATGAGTGCTTACAACCTCTAAATAAAAGAAAATAAACGCCAAATAAAGATACATGAGGAAACTTCCCAAGCTTAGGCTTTTGCAAGCCCTTCAAATCATTGTGGTGACAGGAAAAAGTCGTTACTCCAGTTCGCAAATTGAGCTGAGAGGTTACTTGTTGATTCTCGGAGGTTGAAAGAGAGGCTATGCATCCTCTCCACAGTCCCTCCAAATCCTTGGAAATCTTGGTATGTGGCGAACCGGGTTTGTGGCTGCTGCTATTGATAAGGAAATTCTTGCTCCTCCTCTTGGTCTTCATCCTCCTCCGAATTCTCTTCCTCGGGTTGGTGTTGCTCAACCTGCGAATCATATAGCAAACGTCCTTCCTCGATAGAGAAAAGACCATTAGGCATAGGAGCAGGGTAGATACGCCCAGCTCCAGCAATATGCAGGTAATAAGCACCACCTCTCCTAGTGAGCATTCCGCAGGCTCTCAAAGTGGAGAAACCAACACGTGTCTCACCTAGTACGGGTTGCAACTCACCTAGGTTGGGGTCTAGGGCAGTGGCAAGCACGGTGATGACGCCTCCACCTGTGATTGGCCCTTGGCTTTGGGAGGCTTGGTGCTCCAAGTAGCGCATAAGGATGGCACCCAAGTTAAGTGAAAAGCCGCAGTTGATGTAAGCAGCCTTTGCAAGGACTAGGATGTCCTCCTCATTGAGTCTCATGAACTCATTACGTGCCTGCAAGGTGTTAGCAATAACATAGAACAAATTGTGAATTGTAGGATGTTGAATATTCTTCCCCTTGTTCACTCTACTAGTGAAACTCATTCCATTATAGTATTGTTCAGGGGTAGGTTCTAAACTAGTAAAGGATGCGCGTAAAGCATGAATATCATTGTTTGGAAAATTAAAACATGCACACCATTCATCTAATGTTAAGGTGTAGTTGTTGTTCATCAGACGAAAAGAAATATTATCCTCTCCTTGCCATTGTTTAACGGTGCTTTGCAACAAACTTAGAAATTCAATGGTTAAGTGGCGATAAGTAGGTACATCATTGTACACAAAGTTTTGCTGGACAACTCTATTGCAAAGTAAATTGAAGTCATCAGAAGTACCGAGTTGGTTCAATATGATGGGGCAAGCCCACTTGGTGGCCTTCACTTCGCGGTTCTTGATCCTGTTGAAGCAATCACGATGGGGCTCATCCCTGAACCGTATCCCCATGCATTCCCGAGCGGCAGCCCGAGAAGTGCTAGAGGTGGCACGAGCACGAGTTTGGCTCCTTGTGTTCATCATCTAAAACATTGAAGAAAGGCAAATTTTTTTTTGATCCAATAACAATAAGTGCATCATATTCCTCATCATAGCACACTAAATAATTCTCCTCATTATAGAAATTTAGGCAAGAAAATCATGGTAATTGGTTCATAGTAGGTCTCACCCTAGATTGATAGTGGCAATAGATCGAAGATGAATTTGCAAAAAGTAATTGGAGGATCAGAGGAGAAACATACCATAGATCACTCGTGTGAGAGGAAATCGAACGAAATTGAGTAGAGATGAAGATCCCTTGAGGTTTTGAGAGAGTTTGGAGGTAGAAGAAAGAAAAAGGATAGAAGTTTTGGAGTTGGAAGTACCTTCCCATGCAATTTTGTGGTCGGACGCAACTATATGGGCGAAACTATACGGTCGGAACAATGTGTTCTGGCCGTATAGTTTGCCTTTTGTCAAATTTTAGGGTTTCATCCTGGCGGCGTAGCTATATAGACGCAACTATACGGGCGGAACAAAATGTTCCAGCCGTATAGTTGGTCGTTAAACTGTCTGTCCCTACAAAAGAAAATATACAAAGGCATCGATATCTATACGGCTGGAACTATATGGCCAGAATTTTTATTCCTGCCGTATAGTTTGTCGTGAAACTCTCAGTACATTAACAAATAAATTGTACGGAGGCACCGATATATATATACGACCGAAACTATATGGCCAGAATTTTTATTCCTGCCGTATAGTTGGTCGTTAAACTCTGAGTACATATTGCAGAATTTTTTTCGATGGCTAAGATATCGATACGACCGGAGCTATACGGCCGGAATTTTTATTCCCGCCATATTGTTGGTCGTTAAACTCTCAGTACATATTGCAATTTTTTTCGATGGCAAAGATATCTATACGACCGGAGCTATACGGTCGGAATTTTTATTCCCACCGTATAGTTGGTCGTTAAACTCTCCGTGTGCATCAAAAAATTTCTGTTTCTTCGAAAACTATTTCTTTTCCTGTAACTTAGTGATATACCTTGTTTTTGACAGAAAATTGACAGTAAATATTGTCGACCAACAATAGCATGAATAGAGCAGAATTCAAGTACTACCAAACTTCTTCGTGGAGTTTTCTAGCACTCTTTATTAAACATAAAGTTAAACTAAAAACTTAACTCAAACCTTTATTTCTCATGGGTTGCCTCCCCTAGAGCACTCTTTTATGGTCAATAGCTTGACCTTGATGATACTCACTTGGACCAGATGAGTGGAACACCCACTCCAAAGTAGTTGGCCTTTAAAGTGATGGCCTCCTTTTCATCATGCTTGACTTTCTTCTTCTTGGGGAAATGAATAACAAAATGATCTCGCAAAGGAAATTGTATCTTCACGTTCCCTTCATGCATATTAATCAAAGCCTTGATAGTTCTTAAGAAAGGATGGCCTAATATAATAGGAGCAGTAGCATCTTCAGGCATGAAAACAATAACAAAATCAATGAGAGCAGGACAACCTTTAATGTATACTAAAGTTTCCTCCTTAATTCCTACAGCTTGTTTGTAGGTAGAATCTGCTAGATGCAATTTTAACTCAGTAATTTCAAAGGAGGCAAGATTTAACTTCTTAAGAAGACTCTTTGGAATTGTTGAGATGCTTGCACCTAGATCACAAAGTGCAGCTATCTCATTGGTTCCAATTTTAATCTTAATAGTAGGCTCAAATATGTCATCTAGTTTAACAGGTAATTTTTCAGCAATTTCCTTGTATTCTTCTTCAAGCTCACGTACCTTTATTGCTACTTGATTGACAAAGTGTTGGTACATAGCCTCCTCACTACCTTCACTTACCAGAATCTTGACGTTGATCCTTTTTACGAGATCTTCAACGGTGTAGCTTGGTGAAGGACCATTACTATAGTCAAGTTCTTCAGGCTCCTCCCTTTGGATCCTCATCATTTTGAATTCTTCAACAGGATTGGGCTCAGCTTTACCTGCAAATTTAGCTAGAATGAGAGTTTGACTCTCGGTTATCTTACCTAGTTGTGCCTCAATGATCCTTGTTATTTCTTGGAGGGCCTGTAAATCATTTCTTAAACTAACATCTTGATTAGATAATTTACCAAGCATGGCATCATGATTCTCCATAATTTTAATAATAATGTTATTTTGTTCATTTTGTGAGTCTATGAAATACTTAAGTGTTTCTTGGAGACTACCATTACTAGTTCCCATATTATTATTAGAGTTACCTGCAGGACTAGCATAATGTTTCTGAAAGTTAGGATTGTAACTCTTTTTCCATGCAGGATTATAATCATTACGATTTATGAAGTCTTTTTCTTCAATATTTGTTTCAGGGGTGGCTCTTACCTGGGTTTCCTTACCTTTTACGGCTAGTATGAGCACATCCAACTTGGCATTCAGTTCTCCATTCTCTTGTGGTGAGATAGAGTTCACCTTCTTCGTGTTTGATCTTTCCACATGCCATTGGGCATGGTTGTCTTGCATATTATCTAGCAGCTGCTTTGCTTTGGTAATATGTTTACCCATAAATGTTCCTCCACCTGCAGTATCAAGCATACACTTAGACACAGGATTAAGAGCATTATAAAATAAATGGAGGATTAACCAATCTTCCATCCCATGACTAGGACAGTTTCTTAGGCATTCTTTCATCCTCTCCCATGCAAGCGCTAGTGGTTCACGCTCTTCCTGTGTAAAGCTAGTAATATTAGATCGGAGTTGCATAGTCTTTGCAGGTGGGAAAAATTTAGTCATAAATAAAGAAGTACATCCCACCCATGATGTAATAGTATGTTTAGGCAAAGATAGCAACCATTCTTTTGCTCTCCCTCTTAGAGAGAAAGGAAATAAACATAATTTGACCGCATCAGGGTCAACGTCTTTTATACGCATCATATCACATATTTCAGTGAATGTATTCAAGTCCATACCTGCGTCTTCAACATCAGAGCCTCCAAATTGATTCTGTTGAACCGGCCTTAAGTAATGGGGCTTAATTTCATAGTCATCAGCAGCGATTGCTGGCTGGGTAATAGGAGTACACAAATAATCATTGTTGGGAGTAGCAAACTCCCCAAGCTTCTTTTCAGCCATACTTCCTTCGTTTTTGGGTTTTCTTAGATAAAGAATTATAATAGTAAAAGCAAGAATTTAAAGGCTAACTAATTTTTTTGTTTATCAAATAAAGACTGAAAGCAAACTAACAAAATTAAAAACAACAATAAAAACTAGCAAGGTTCCTAATAACCGCACTAGGGTAGCTATTGCTTCCCTGGCAACGACGCCAAAAAAAGGGTTGATACCTTGGATCCGGATTACGGATGTAGTATAGCTTCTTTTCCCTAGTAGACCTAGGTTATCGAATATTCGGGAAGGGAATGCGTAGTGAAGTTACTTTAACGGACCTTCGGGAGTTTTAAAATTCCTTTTGTGTTTTTATTGGACCAATAGCTTGCTCTTTTTGTTGTTGTCGATGATGGAGAGAGAGGGCCTAGGGCATTCAGTTTCACCTGTAGCTGTGCAAAACATCTTATGGGAATAAAAGATAGAAATAAAGTATGCGTGTACTTGTTAGAGCAAGATAAATTATATGTGGGCAGTGCATCCATAATTGTTATTGCCTCCTCTACCGCTTATAGCAATAACCTACTAGTCTCATCCATAGAAGAAAGTGAACTAATGATATGCATAGTGATGTCACCATTAATCCCAAGCAAATCCCTCACAAATAGCCGTATTACCCCTTCTATCACTAGGGTTCCCAACCTGCAGATCAGTCATCACTCATACTCCCTATACGTGGCTCAACCCTCGGGGACTTGGGTACCTGACAAGTCCTTGGATTGAGGCAAGAGAGGATACAATAATCATCATGTCATACAAACTAATACACGATCCCATCTATGATAAATAACATGCACAATTGCTACATGGCTAGGCCGAAGCCCTTAGCCCAAGGAGAATTACTCACACATAGAGATGAGATCAACAATCACAAACATTGTAATGAAAATCATAAGATTGATAGCAATTGTCTTACAATGTCGCCAATCAGAGAAGAGATCTACTATTACAAGTGGTGGAATATGGCTATGGAGATGGAGAAGGGTTTGGAGATCTGGAAGCAGCTAGTGATATGTGGCAGAGAGTTTTTGGCGAGGTCTAGCTTGTTTTCTCGTCGCCCGAGGGATCTTTGTATAGGGTTCCCTTCATGAAAGTTGTTCTGTTTGACCTAACGGTGGGGGCACCAACTATACGATCAGAGCTATACGACCAGAATTTTTGCTCCGGTCGTATAGTTGGTCGTTAAAGCATCTGCCTCTATTGTATGACTCCTGGTTTCTTCTGGTTGTTGGAAATCTCGTATCTTTGACTTTAATGTACTGATTCCCTCCTTTAAACGACATTATCCGTGCAGGAAAAATATAAAAGAAAGGATTGCATACCCTCCTGAATATTAGCATTAGTGGCAGGGTTTAGAGAGATAATTCATCAAGAATATGAGTAATATCGAGTTTAAATGTGGACATAGATGGCTATATTTCTGAGCCATCACAAGGTCCTAAGAGACTTTGCATGGGGGATGGACCATCTTTTCGGGTGCGTCGTTGCCACACCTGGGATGGCTTGCCGATGTTCTATGGCCACGGTAGCCGCAGTGGTTTCCATCATCATGCTTGTCAACGTAACCAACCGCAACCATGTCAACTCCATTGTGGTCCACATAGCCACGCATCCCGCGCTTCCCTCATCGATCGTGTTTGTGACCTTCGTAATCCTCGTCATCTGAATGCCCGCATCTATTATGGATGACGTCTTCACCATCTGCCCATCGGTTGGTGATATTCATCAGGTGGTCGATAGTTCTTGGCTTGGTGTGCGCTAGATCCTCCTTGAACTCTCGATGGTGTATGCCACTGTTGAACATGTTGATTGCCCTCTCCTCGGTGTTGTCCTATGATGGCTGTGAAAATAGCCATCTTTCTCCATGTTTAAATCGCATTTTTAGTCAAAAAAATGACCAAGAATATCTCTAGTCTTGCTACTAATGACTAACTACTGCAAATATGTGCAATCCTTTGTTTTTAAATTGTATTGTGCAAGAAATCACACTTTTAAGGCGAAATCAGGAACTATTAATGAATATTATGTGGTTGTCTACACAACCAAGCAAACTAGGGTTGAAACCCAGCCTCCAGAAGGCTTAACGACCACTGGTACATGCAAGGTCTGCGTCCCGTGCGTACCATGTGGCAGCAGCTTTGTCAAGTCAAACCCTACAACTTTTGTGAAGGCGCCTATATATTTCGAGGTCCCAGCCGCCGCGCAGAGTGTGTAACATCCCAACGTTTAGGAACCAACGAAGGGTAGATATAGTAATATGTGCATGTGCATGGGCATGCATTCATCTATAAAATTGGGGTAAATTTTTCTCAAACTAAAACACTAGAGGGATCAGGGTTTCTTTCACTTTGATGAGTTATGGTTTAGCTCATTGATGGCTCCGATTTTTGCCATGTTCCACTGCGTTTAAATGTTGTTTTTGGTCAAGCAATTGCCAAATAAACTCTCAACCTTGCTACTAATGACTAATAATTGCAAAGATATGGGAACCCCTTCTTTGGTTTATGTTGTGCAGGAAATCACTGCTTTTAAGGCGAAATAAGGAGTCATAATGAAGGATTTTGAGGAAGTACACACGGCCAAGTAATTGGAGAAGCCAACCAGGGCATCAGCATGCTTAACAACCACTGGTACGGGCGTAGTCTGCCCGTACCAGGTGGCGATGGCTTCATCTCGTGAAACCCTACAACTTTCGTGAAGACACCTATATATTTTGAGGCTCCAGCCGCCGGCCAGAGAGCCGCTATTCTCAGATTGCATCACAACACCCCCAAAGGAGATCCACACGATTGTTCATCCATAGTTCATCCATTGTTCACCACTTCCACCATCCATCCCTCCACGAGCCATAGCCATTGCTTTGTATTTTTAGATCTCCTTGTGATTTGGCGACCATTGTAAGAATATTTGATTTCAATCTAAGTATTTTCATGATGTTTTCTATCTCTGATCTGTTTGTCATGAGTGAGTAGTCCTCACGGGCTGTGGGTTGCAGAGAAACCTCACAGCAATTATGTGCATCTAGATCATGGGAGAATTGTATTTTGTTTGGATTCATGATTTGTATCTTTTGTTTCTTCATCTCTAGCCTCGATCTATGGCCTTGTAGGTACCCAAGATCCCATAGATTGATAAAGGAATGAGGTGATATACTTGGCTAGCGGCAATCTCATAGGAAACTCAGTGATAGAAAGGGAAGTACGGTCTTTGCTTAGCGCCCCATTTGGGAGAAACAACAACATCACCACTTAAAGCTTTAATATGTGTTTACACTTAATAATCGTTTGCAACCCGTGGCTTTAGTGTGTTCTCGGTTGGATTAAAAGTCTATTGCTATGCCCGCTGCATCACGGGGGCTGTAGAATATTAGGATGTATTGGGATATACTTTCCGAGTATCCTCACTGTGCCTCGCTGACTAGGGTGGCCCACTTCGGGTTAGAGCTTTGCTTCACGGGCGACCCAGTCAGGGAGAAGAGACGGAGTCCAGTCCGGCTACGGGAAGGCCCGGAAGACTTACCGACATAGGCTTGTAGTGTTACTTGTAGTTCAAGATGCACTATGTACCCGACTCTTAGTTGTAGCCGGATAGGTCTCTCTTGTAAACCCTAGGATGGATATCTATATAAGCCATCCTAGGGACCAGCCTTAAGGGAACCCCACAATAGTCTACAATCTCAACTCGCACATGCGAAACCCTTGTAACCCATATCTGGCTAAGCCATATTACTAGATTGCTAGTAGGAGTAGGATCCGTCCAAAGTTGGCAGATTCGAACCTGGGTAAACTTGTGTGCTCACTGCCTCAGAACATCGTACATCTCACACCCCTCTCTTACACACGCCCCGAGGACCCCCTCATGGCGTACTTGTCATCAATCCGACGACAGTTGGCGCCCACCGTGGGGCAAGTGAGCTTCGGATCTACGTTCAGAGCGGAATCTGCAAGAATCGGAATTGGTGAGACAATCGCTGTCGGCCGCGTCTTCTACACTAGCAATGTCCCTCTCATCGTTCTCGACGAGACCTGGATTCCGGCTATTGAGGCCGTAACTGCGTACACCATCATGTCTTTTGGTGAGATCGATGTTTACATCAGTTTTGCTGAACCTGCCCCACCCACCCAGTGGTGATGATAGAGGCAGAAGAAGCTTCTAGGTCCACTTTGTCCACGGAGGCAGTAGAGTTCTGGATCCTGGAAAATCCTAGTTACACCTAGCCCGCACCTAACATGGAGATAGTGGAGAAAGGTGAGACTGAAGCAGATCTTACAGAGAACGTCGACTCTGGAGTGGATCTCCCTAGTGAGGCCGAATCCCAGATCGATCTTCCCAATGAGATCGAAATCTAGGAGGAGCAAGACAACAACTCTGGTTTCGGCTCTACCAACACCGGAACAAATCAACCTTTCCTGAGGCACATGTTGAGGCGTATGATGCTGCATGACGCCAGCGTGGATGAGATTCTCGAGACCATCAGACATTTTGAGGAAACCCACGAGGAGAGATGCAACTACCTCAGGACGCACGCATCGCACTTTGTCGGATATGTTGGATCCGGATCCGGATCTGCCGATGCTAGAGACAACGAATGCTCGGTGTTGGAGGTGATCGTAACAAACACCAACTTACCAGCATCTTCAGATGATTCAATGACGTCGGCGGATTTCCGAAAGTTCTCCGCAAAGTATGAAGAGGAGTACAACTCCAAAGCTGTAGAAGAAGGATAAGCCATGGATAAAGGATCTGGAGAAAACTCTCCAAATCGTAGGATGATATGGATCTCGGAGATAACCCCGACATCCAGATGTCTGAAAGTACTGATCAGAGCTTGACTCAAGGAAACGGATGCAAAGCCGTCTTTGCTACCGGCGCTGCCAAGAAGGCAAGGAAGAAGAACATGAAGAAGACCCCAGCTGAGGAAGAAGTTGCCGAAGAATATGAAGAAGACTCAGATGGAGCCCTAATCCCAGACGAGCCAAAATAAACTCTAGTGGATGGACACATGGTTACCTATGGTGCCCGTAAACTCATCGGAGATGCATTAACTACGCCAGTCCCTACCACTGCAGAGCTTACACTGTAGAATTGGAAGACATGGCCCAAGCCCGAGAAGCGCGTCTCCAAGTACTCCTAGATGAGGCTAACAACCACACGGAAGAGAATAAGCACATTGCATCTTCGGGGCAGTTCAACCTCCTGCAGCACCAGAAGACCCGGAACAGCCCTGCACGGGCTAACAAATATCCGGAAACCCACAAGATCCTCTTTGAGGGAGATAAAGGAGCACCTCATCTTGATAGCAAGGGAGATATGGTGTATGGAACACTAGTGGAAAACACTGCTGTAGCCTGAGATATCCTGGCAAACAATCAAAACCCAGATCAAGTCCGGTTGTGCGTAAAGCTACTTACCAAGGGCCTGGAGCAACATAAGGCTGTGAAATCTAGGAGCAGAAAACTGGTCTCCAAATCCTACCAATGTTGCACAGATCCGGCTTGGAATGACATTAGGCCCCGACGGGACTCGGAACAACATCACCATCCCATCCGTCGGGAAGACAACTACTCAAGAACTGGATTTTTAGGGCAACGGCACAGAGCCGCATGAGACTGGATCAATGTTGCTCCAACCGCAAAGCGAGACGCAGTTGCAGCACTGGTTTCGAGACAGCCTCCTCGACAATAGTCAAATAATCGTAGGGAATATGAAGAAGAGCATAGTCGGGAGGAGGACCGACAAAGTATTCCACCTCCTAGACATACTAGCCGTCTAGCTGAACCTCATCACAATGGGGGAAATGACGAACAAAGAAACGACGCACACCATGGCGAGTCAAGTCGACAGGGCGCTCGTCGTAATCAAGACCCTCCCTAGAACCGGAATAACAATGCTCCGGATGGAGGCCGACACTCAACCAGAAACAATCCACCTGCACCACCCTCTCCACCAAGTAGCCATCATAGAGGATCTCGAGGAGGCCAAGGAGGGCGTCGTGGTGGAGGCGGTGGTGGTAGAAGCAGAAGTCCGACTCCAAGGCACCACAGCCACAGAGAACAACCAAGGCGGCGTTCTCTGTCACCAAGTGATGCGAGGCACTAGATCAACTCTAACATAGTGGCATGGCGTTACGAGTCCGACAATATTTATGTGGGTCCAAAATGCTTCAGATCGTGCATTCGACAAACAAACTTCCTGGAAGGATTTGCTATCTCAAGACACATCCAACCCTACGATGGTGTGGCCTGGCTAGATACTTGGCTTCAGGATTTTTTCTAGGATTGCTATCTCCCACTTATGCTGAGGACAATGGCACGATCCTGGCTCAATGAACTTCCGGAAAACACCATACTCAATTGGTATGACATGAAAGTGTGTTCTTTCGGAATTTAGAGGGCACATATCGGAGGCCCTGTACGCTAGGAGACCTATAGCGTTGCACCCAGAAAGCTAGAGAAACTTGCCAAGATTATCTTGGATGATGGATCGACACCAAGAACTCCTGTGAAGGAGTAAATGATCAAATTGCAATTGAAGCTTTCATTGTAGGACTCCCAATTGGTTTACTACACCGTTTGAAGTGCGACAAGGTCACTGATCTAGGAGAGATGATAGAGATGGCGAGCAAATATGCAGACACCAACGATGATGCAGAAGGACTACTAAACATCCTGGCTGTACCATAGTCGGCAAAACAGCTGAAGCAACAAACTCAGAGGCGCAAGAACACCTCCGAAGAAAAACCCAACATGGAAACAGAGGTTGTCAATGCTACTTTCGGGTCTGGAGGATGATAAGGGCATGGAGGCAGCCACGAACGTGGTCGTGGGACATCAAGAGTCCAAGGTAGAGGAGACCAGCAACCTGGCAAAACCTACTCTTGGGCCGACATTGCCAACAATCCGTGTGTGCATCACTTAGATTCCAACGCGGGCTTGTCCCACACAAATGCTGAGTGTCGTTTCAATGACGACATCAAGAAAGACGAATCCGTTGGCTATAGGGCCAAGCGAAGAATGGGAAAGAAGAATCCCGAAAAAGAAAAAGAGACCAAGGAAGATTCCGACATGGAGGAAGTAAAGCCTTCAAATCCCAAGCTGGATGGAAAGAAGAACTTCCCAACGAAAGACACTTATGTCACTTTCCTTGGGTCTCAACCAACTAAGGTCAAGAAGGCAGTTTTGCATGAGCTCAACGCAACTGTTCCGGATGTTCCTCAATTCGTGGATTGGTCGGAAGTAACAAGCACCTTTGACCATGTTGATCATCCACATAAGTTGCATAGGTGAGGAAAGTTCACTTTAGTCGTCAATCCACTTATTGATGGCTATGGTTTCTCCAAGGCTTTCATGGACGGAGGCAACAACATCAACATTCTCTACATCAAAATGCTACGTCGGATGAGGATCTCGGAAACTCAGCTGAACCACAGCTCTGTGATATTTCATGGAGTTGTCCTAGGAACACAAGTAAATTCCCTAGGAGAGATCACTTTGGATGTTAGTTTTGGAACTCCAAAGAACTACCATACGGAAGCACTTTCCTTCGAAGTGGTCCAATTCAAGAGCACATACCACGCTATATTCGGACGGCTGGCTTACTAGGCTTTCATGGCTCGTCCGTGTTACATTTATAATAGGGATTTCTATTTTCATGCGCCTAGTTCATTAGTTGTACTCACTTTCCCTAGCCGCTTAGTTTTTCCTCACTTTTTCCCTCCATCCATACCGAAACCCTCATATGTGCTCGAACAAGGGATGCCGTCAGGTCAAAGGCTTGACCATTACATGCTGACCGATGGGACCGCGTTGGGGCGGGTCGTGCATTGAGCGTTACGTTACGTTGCCTCGACTGTTACATGCTGACATGTGGGGCCAGGATACACACCGGACCATCCATCCATCTCTCGCTGATTATGGGGGACGTGGTGTGGGACCATGTGGGGCGCGTTTGGTGGTTACATGCGCCCTATCGCCTAAATTAGAAGTTTTTTATATTATTTTTATGATTGGCCTTTTTATGCGCCCTGTCGCTAATAGTTGTGTTTTTTGCCCAAAAAGGTAGCGAATCTAGATCAGCTTCTCTCTTCATTCATTGTTCCTTTTTCCCTCGTTTTTCTCCAATCTGGTAGCAAATCTAGAGCAGCAAAACTAACCAGCACCATAAATAAATTCAGTAAACAAAGCAGATGTAGATAAAGAAGCTAATATAGGTTATATAGTATGGTACTTAACGAGGTTTGATAATTAGGTTGCTCAGCAGCAGCGGACAAGTTCAACACAAACTAGACAAAAGAAGCTGCAGCAGCAATAGCAGATTAGTGGCCCCTCATGGCCTCTGCCAGGAGGGCCTCCGCCTCCTCCCTCTGGTGCCTCCACTTCTTGCTGCCCAGTCCCTTGACCTTGGGTACCTTGGGCTTGATCAGGGGCATGTGACCCTTCTTGATAGCCACCGTCTGGAGGTTGCGGAGGTGAAGACCGAGCGCCTGGTGCTTGGCTGTGAAGCCATGAATGTTCACGGACTCGCCGCAGGTCCTCACGTCCTCGGCATGCTTCACGAGGGAGTTGAAGTCCATGGCACAGAGCCTCCTGGTGGGGCAGAAGGGGCACCTGTACACGTCGCCGGCGCAGAAGTTGTTGTACTAGCCAGACTTAAGCCTCGTTAGCACATGACGAGTCCATGGCACAGAGCCTCCTGCGGACGTCGCTGCTATCCTCCTGTTGGAAAAAAACAATAGAGTGCAATAAGGACATGATTGAGATACTTTGATTATCGGGATTGATTATTTGCATAAATTAACCGATTGAGATCTCCTGATTATTCCCCAAATCTCAAACCAAATCGAATACTGATCCCAACTACAAACATGGGGGATCAAATACAAACACGGGGATTCATCAAAATATGAGATCTAACACAAGAGGATTAGCTACTGTAAAAGTACGAACAGCCAAGCCCTAATAACATACGATCTAGCATCCAGCAATGGGAACGGGGGAAGAACAAGGGAAGAGGACAAAACCCTGGTTACCTCCGACCATGGGTCGGAGATGCTGGTGTCGTAGGGTTTCTTCGACCTTATGTAAACAACCTCCTCGTAGGGGTCCCAGCCGAGCGGGGTCTGCCCGAGACCAGCGGGGGCCTCCTCGCCGGCGGCTACAGCAGATGCTGGGACGGGGACGAGAGCCTCCTCACTGGCGGCCTTGTAGGCGCCGATGGCCACCGCGCCGTTCTTCTCCATCGCCGGCATGGTTGGGGTTTTCTTAGGGGTTTGCAGAAGGTGATGGGACAGTGGAGATAGTTGAGTGAGCGTGTGAGTGATGAGTGAGAGTAGGGAGGCCTCTATTAAAGGAGAAGGGAAGCAACGTTTCGTTGCACTACCGTGCACCGCATAACCGCGTACGCTACTGCACTGTGCACAGCCACACATGTTTGCTACCTCCCCATGCACCACACACGCATACCGTGAGTCATGGTTTTTCCTCCGTGTCTAACCCTGGCGACTCAGTTGTACTTAGTTTTGCCCTCGAGTGTAACACTAGCAGTTTGGTTGTACTCAGTTTTGCCCTCTAGTACTAACACTGCGTGTGCAATATACTCAGTTTTACCCTCCGGTGGCTGGTCAACAGAGAGTCAACGAATAGGTTTTAGCTAGCTAATTGAGTCATTTTATGAACAACAAATTCAAAAAGAGCAAAACATAGTGGCATCTACCTAGGGAGTCTTATTATGTGACCTGCGCCATAAGAAATGTATATGAACCAAGTTTTAACCTAAATCACCACTTCTCAAATCACCTACTATCTATGAAGGTTCATGGCTTTCTACTCAAGCCTCTTCCCAAAACATCCCTCCCCAAAACATAGTTTGTCTGAATGAGGCAATAATTGTCAAAATGGTGTATATTTGAATTGCAAATAGTTTGATGTATGCCAAGATGTATTTTATTGTATAAAAGACGCATTTTCCATTTTTTAAATCTTTTCTATTTTCTATTTGAATCCCTTTGTCAGTCTTGCCCTTGGTTTTTAAGTTCTACTCATTTTTCCCTTGGTTCTTAAGTACTACTCAGTTTTGCCCTCTCTTTGTATCCATCTCTCACACATGTTCTCATCTTCACTGCTACACTCTGATTGGTCAAGACAGTTGTCACACAGATTGTGCCCACCAACCATTGACCCTCTGTGATCTAGTAGACAGGATAACCCCTATATCTGTCGGGGGGGGGGGCACCCCTCTATCCATGCAAAATAACGAGTATGCTGCCGGTACTTTAACACCCTAAACAAATGAACTTGAATATAATTTGAAGGGAACATGTTCGAAGGTGTATAATTTATGCATTACATTCCACTCTATAAAAATGATAATCTCTCAAGATTTTCTTAGCACAATATTATCACGTATTAAGTGCGATTTCAAAGAGTTAAAATGTGTATAATATTCGTATACGCAAGTTTATGCATTACATTCCACTCCATGGAAATGATAAATGATCAAGATTTTATTAGCACAACATTATCATGACCTAAGTGAGATTTCAAAGAGTCCAAAGGTGTATAATTTTCGTATATGCCAGTTTATGCATTACATTCCACTTTATGAAAATGATAATCTCTCAAGATTTTCTGAGCACAACATTATCATGTATTAAGTGTGATTTCAAAGAGTTCAAAGGTGTATAATTTTTGTATATGCAAGTTTATGCATTATATTTCACTTTGTAATACTACAATAAAGTGGTATATGCCTACTTGCTCTTTGCACACTCGCTCTTTTTCTTCTTCTTTTTCTTTTCTTTTGTATATATGTTCTCACACTTTTGTTTAAGTGTTGTGCAAAGGAGCTAGCCATACATTCCACTTCATGTAGGAATTCTAAGTATAACGATCTCAATTATCAAATTCCAATTGTATATGAAGCATTCTTATGACTTGAAGATTCTACCTTGACTTGTCCTCATTCTATTTTGATAGCACTTTCATTTTCCTTTGTTCAAGGTTTACTTTTCAATTTAACTGTATAGATAATTTTTCTTTGTAAATCAAACTGTAGACTTAGAACATAGTGACTAAATTATCTTTAGGTGTTCAATTAATACCGACGGTGTGGAAGACTCCTATTGCTATCATCAAGTGCAAGTAAAATTATACTCAAGGCATTCATATATAAATAAAGCAAACACAAACTCAATATTGCCCCATATATAATAATAAACTAGGAATTTCATAGAAGGGATCGACTATTCCTAAAGGGAATTCTAACGTGCAAACTTTATTTGTAGTTTGAACTAATGAAAAAACGGTAATATAAAACTTGTAAGAAAGATTACAAGGTATTTAAAGATCTCCCCAAGCTTGGAATCAAGCCAGGTGGGATCAATTAATTCCTTGTTGGTACCTATTCCTCCTCCTGGGTAGAAAGAGCGTCGCCTTCTTCTTTCACGTTGCCCTCCTTAATTATGCTTGCAAAGCGAATGCTAAGCTTGTCCATGTCGTATTGGAGCTTCAACATTTCCGTCTTGAGGAATTTCTTCTCACCTGTCAACTCAAAGAAAGTTTTAATTAAGAAACCAACTCTACCATCGATGTCATCGACCTTCTTCTCAAGGTCTTTGCTCATCATCTAGTAGGAGTCAATCCCTTCTCCAATTGTTTCAACACATGACTTAGAAGCCTTCTCTAACTCATAGATATTATCATGAATCTCATCTTGCCACACCTTCTTAGGTTTAAGAGGTGATGGACCAAGAGGAGGTTTAGAATAGGATCCTATGTTGTAGCGATAAGGATTAGGGAGGTACTTATCCTTGTTCCTTCCCCGCTCAGCTTGTCTCATCATCTCCATCCTTTGCGGGAACATGTCCTCCCAATTTGGGAGAGGCTTGATCTCCGGGCCGGATGATGACAACGATCCTTTGGGTTCTGCTTCTTCGATCCTCTTCACGGGCTTCTCTTCTTTCTTCTTCCAGATCTTTTTGACATGGAAGGGCTGCTTGGCTACGCTGCACGGATGTTATTAAAGGGGCCTGCATAGGGATGGTGAAGATCTTTTGAGGTTGGAGGCTGTAGCGAAAACTTAATGAAAAAGGTTAGATGCGATCAGCCTTAAAAGGAGGGGTCAAAAACCCTAGCCTCCTTGCATAACGAGCAACTATACAGGTGCAACCCGTATAGCTCCTGCCATATAGTTGTGAACCGACTGTAGATTAGATCTATGGTGGAACTTAACTATACGGCCAGAACTATACGGGCGGGAATTTTATTCCCGCCGTATAGTTGGTCGTTAAACTCTCTGTATCCCGAATTTTTTTTTGGAGATGGGTCGAACTATATGACCGCAACTATACATGCGGAATTTTTAATTCTGACCGTATAGTTGGTCGTTAAACTCTCAGTACTCCATAAATTATTTTTTGTCAAAGGTGTTGACAACTATACGACCACAGCTATATGGGCGGAATTTTCACTTCCGGCCATATAGTTGGTCGTTAAACTCTCAGTACCTTTTGTGAACATAATTGTTGATGCCGTAATAACGATACGACCGGAACTATACGGCCGGAATTTTTGTTCCCGCCATATATTTGGTCGTTAAACCTTATGTGTCCACCAAGAATTCCTTATTAATCTGAAACTTAACAAAATATCGAGTTTTGACAGAGAAATGTCAGCTTAGATTTTTGACCAATTTTGGCATCATCAATCTTCCTTCTTCTTTGCTAGAGCATAAATTGTTTCTCATTTAACACAATACTCAAACTATACTTTAACTGAAAATTTAAAAACTTACTCAAACCTTTATTTCACATGGGTTGCCTCAGATGAAGCACTCTTTTATGGTCAATAGCTTGACCATAGTACCGCTCACTCCATCTCAAGTCCATTCCTCCTGTAATTGTTGTTCTTCGTATATCTTCGCTTTATCACTTCTTTGGGGGTGCTCAATTCTATGGTGACTACACTTATATCTTATTTTACTCGATAATGCCTCAAGCGTTGTCCATTTACCACCCATGCAAGAGAGGGTGTTTTTCCTTGGAGCTTCACTGCTCCCGACTAATAGGCTTCTTCAACTACATATGGACCTTCCCACTTTGATCTAAGTTTTCCTAGAAACAACTTAAGATGAGAATTATAGAGCAACACTTTGTCTCCACTTTTAAAAGTTTTATTCTCTATTTTTCTGTCATGCCATCTTTTAACTTTTTCCTTAAACAACCTAGCATTCACATAGGATGCACTTCTAAACTCATCTAAAGCTTGAATATCTAATAAATGTTTCTCCCCTGCTGCCTTGAGATCATAATTTAAATTCTTGATTGCCCAAAAAGCTTTATGTTCCAGTTTTAAAGGTACATGGCATGCCTTACCATACACCATCTTATAAGGTGTCATACCCATTGTATTTTTAAACGCAGTATGGTATGCCCAAAAAGTGTCATTTTAACTTCTATGACCAATCTTTTCTTGATTTGCCCATCGTCTTCTCGAGTATGGTATTCAGTTCTCTATTAGAAAGTTCCACTTGACCACTTGTTTGGGGATGATATGGTAAAGCAACACGGTAAGTTACTCCATACTTGCTGAGGATTTTCCAAAAAGTCCCTTTCATAAAATGAGAACCACCGTCAGTAATTAAAAATCTAGGAACTCCAAACCTGGGGAATATGACATCCTTGATCATCTTCACTGAGGTAGCTGCATCTGCGTGATTTGTTGGGATAGCTTCAACCCATTAAGTAACATAGTGAACATCAACAAGAATATGAGTATAATAATTCGACTCTATAAATGGTCCCATGTAATCCATTCCCCATACATCAAAGAGTTCAATTATGAGACTATAATTCATTGCCATTTCTTGTCTCCTACCTATATTACTTCTTCTTTGGCAAGCATCGCAGTATTCCACATACCTGTGTGCATCCTTGAGCAAGGTGGGCCAATAGAATCTAGATTGAAGTACCTTTGTAGCAGTTCTCTTACCTACATGATGCCCTCCATATGGACTGTCATGACAAGCTTTCAATATCGCATTCATTTCATGGTTAGGAATACACTTCCGAATCATTCTGTCAAGTCCATGATGATATAGATACGGATCATCCCAAAAGTAATATTTAAGATCATTAAAAAATTTCATTCTTTAATTTCTTGACATACCAGGAGGTATAAATTTTGTTGCTAGATAGTTAGCATAATTTGCATACCAAGGATCAGCAATTTCCACGTTTGCTAAATATTCTCCTAGAAATGATTCATTAATAGGTACGGGGTCATTAATTATTCCCTCCATCCCAAAGAGATGATCTGCTACCAAATTATCCTTACCCCTCCTATCTACTATTTGCAAATCGTATTATTGTAGTAATAAAACCCACCTATTCAACCTGGGCTTAGCATCCTTTTTCACAAGGAGGTGACGCAAAGCTTGGTGATCCGTATGAATTATTACCTTAGAATTAATTATGTAAGATCTAAATTTGTCACAAGCAAAAATTATGGCTAGAAACTCTTTTTCTGTAGTAGCATAATGTTTTTGAATCTTATTAAGAGGTCTACTAGCCTAATAAATAACATTCAAATTCTTTCCATCTCGCTGTCCCAACACAGCCCCTAAAGCATAGTCACTGGCATCACACATGATTTCGAAAGGTTCATCCCACTTTGGAGATTGCATGGTAGGTGCTGAAACTAGTTTATCCTTAAGGTTCTAAAAAGATGCAATGCAGTCATGATCTAAATAGAATGGTGTTTGTTTATCAAGAAGATTGGTGAGGGGCACAACTAGTTTAGCAAAATCTTTTATAAACCACTTAAAAAACCGCATGTCCTAGAAACATTTTTAGGTTTTTGATGTCCTGAGGTATTGGAAGTTTCTCTATAGCATTTATATTAGTTTTATCTATTTCTATTCCCTTCTGTGAAACTTTGTGCCCGAAAAACTTTACCTTCTCTTTCGATGAAACGACATTGTTCCCAATTCAAAACCAAGTTTGCTTGCCTGCATCTCTGCAAGACTTTGGCCAGATTGTAGAGGCAATTATCAAAAGTTGTTCCATAAACAATAAAATCATTTGTTAGAACTTCCATAGTCTTCTCAACAAAATCATCAAAAATCTTTAGAACGCATTCCTGAAAAGTTGCAGCTGCATTACATAAGCCAAATGGAATTAATCAATAATCATGTGTACCATAAGGAAAAGGGAAAGTTGTTTTCTCTTGATCTTCCGGTTGTATGGAAATTTGAGAATATCCAGAATAACCATCTAGAAAACAAAAGTAAGAATTATTACTAAGTCTTTCTAAAATTTTATCCATGAATGGTATAGGTTTATGATTTTTCCGTGTCTCATGATTTAGCTTCCTAAAATAAATGCACATACGATATCCTACAATTGGCCTTACAGGAACTAGCTCACCATTCTCATTCAAAGAAACATCAAGACCACCTTGTCTTGGTATGCAATGAGCTGAGCTAACCCACTTACTGTCAGAAATAGGATATATGATGCCAGCATCTAGTAAGCGTATAACTTCTTTTCTTACTACTTCCTTCATTTTAGGAGTAAGCCTTGTCTATGTATCTACTATAGGTTCAACATCATTAAGAATGATAACCTTATGCGTTACGATATATGTATCTATTCCTTTAATATCACTCAATGCATATCCAAAGGCTTCACGATGCTTAACCAAAACAAAAATAAGTTTATTTGTTTCATTTTCCGATAGATTCTTGCTAATAATGACATGACATTTGTTTTCATTATCTAAAAACTCATACCTCATATTGTCTGGACGTCTTTTCAATTCTATAGGTGGAGGCTCTTCATCTCCTGTTCTTACTAGTTCTTCGTAGTCATGTGAATTTTATGCTTCCAGAATTGAATCAAGGTAATCATCCATGTCTTCTTTCTCCTCATCATCTGGTGCTTCCTCCCAATTAATAAGTCTCCTTTCTAGTTTATCTCGTGGAGTACTGAAATGAATTGCTGCTAGCTCGACAATCGTCTTCTCTTCCTTGATATCCTCCACTTCATATGGCCTCTTCTTTAGTTTGGGGAAGTGGAATGTCATTTCCTCTTGTCCGAACTTCAGTGAAATAGTTTCCTTCTTATTATCTACTCGAGCTTTGGTAATGGAAATAAAAGTCTTGCCTAAAAGAATAGGACAAAAAGAATCTCGAGGCATATCAACAATATGAAAATCAAGGGGATACATGAGTGAGCCAATAAAGACATAGATATTTCTGATTACTCCTTCCGGTTTTATATTGGTTCTATTAGACAATTTAATAATAGTGTCTACTGGTTCCACATCTAGATTATTTAAATTGTAGCGGAGTTCCTCATAAAGTGATGAAGGCATAATATTTGTAGTGGAAATTGGTTCACAAATTCCATATAAGAAAGTTTCTCCACAATATATAGGGGTCATTGGTTTAGAAGTTTCGTTACCTCGAACCTTACCTTTGATGAATGCTGAGGTTTCAAGGTCTAACATAACCACTTCATCGTCCACTATTCGTGTTTCCATAAGATCCTTTATTATAACATTATTTATATTTGTAGCTTCAGAATTCCTTTTTGGTTTCTTCGATCTCTTCTTCATTTGTTCTTCCTCTCTTTGTCTTTTTTCAAAGATCCCCTGTATGGGTATCGGGGAGAATTCTTCCATTAGCGCTCTTGCATGCTTTTTTTCTTTGAAGGGTTTACGAGGTTCCCATTCTGTAGGTACCTGCAAATGCCCTGCATAATTCTCCATAATTTTCTTTACTGAGTAGGAGTCAATACCGAGGGTTTTAATCATTGTATCTGTTCTTTCATCTACAAGGAAATCGTCAATACACGCATATTTAGAAAAACTAATTGTAATGTTCTCCTCATATCTAAGATTTTCCGTTGCTTCCCTCATTTTTATTATTAGATTCCAAGCTTCATCAAAGGTATTAGATAGAAAACTGCCATTAGAAGCAGTGCCTAGATTCATCCTATTTTGCAATATTTATCCCTCCATAAAAGGTATGGGTGATTAACCAATCAAGTAAACGATGATGAGGGCAATTGTCTAAGTAGCTTTTGTACCTTATATATCCTTCATATAAGCCCTCACTAGGATTGTTTTTAAAACTAATAATAATACCTGTCACCCTATGAGCTTTGCTTTCAGAATAATATTTTGATAAGAAATTGGTTGTCAATTCCTCCCAAGTCCTTGGTGCTTCTACACAAAAAGTTCTGTACCAGTCGCAAACATTATTAGAGAGAGTTTGTCTAAACAACTGGTGACATGGGTATACCCTGCCGGTACTCGAGTTTGGTATATACGGTCCAGATATGGTTGAATCCCACGGTGTTGCCACGGCCCAATGAAGATTTCGAGTGGCCTACGGACTCTCAATAACTTGCGAGACAAGAAGAAGTCTAAAGATAGAAAGTTTGAAGGGCAAACCCTAATCTGTAACCGACTCGACCTACTACCTGAGACCTGGCCTATCTATATAAAGTCCAGGAGGGGGCGGCGAGGAGAACACACGCAACCCTAGTTTCCACAACCCTCGCCAGATTGCATCTGTGCACCATTGTAATCTTCGATTCCTCTGTTAATTCCACGAGCAGACAAGCAGGAGTAGGGACCTCTACGAGGCCTGAACCTAGGTAAACCTTGCGTCCCTGTGTTCTTGTTTGCTAGCCGATTGATGCTTCCAGCGCTCCCTCCTTCTCCAAAACCCAAGTCCATAACAATGGGTATTGATGAGTTAAACCCTCGTCAATTGGCGCCGTCTGTGGGAAGTGGGAGTGCTGATATTGTGGCTTCTTCGGCCCCATCAACTGCGATCTACAACTCCGCAACAGCAGAGATTTGCCAGCTCTTCGGCGCGTTCAACTTCACCGTCCACACGCCAGCCACTCGCCTGGCTTTCGAGTCCGTGTGCGATGGAATTAGCCTGGCGATCGGGAGCTTCCGCTTCCAAGTTGGTCAGATGGGCACGCTTCGCATGCCTGGCCAGCCGACAACACCATCGATTGCTCCAGCATCGTGGTTCCCTCCATCGATCGGCACCCTTAGTGAGCTCAATGCCTCGACAACAGTTGAGAACATGGTCAGCGACAGCAGTCGCGAATCCGATCTGGGCGATCTAGCAACTAAAGATGGAGCCTATGGCTCCGGATCTGAAAGTTGTGGGAGCAAGAGCTTCCCCAACCACTTCATGTGCGCCGTCATCAACGCTGGCGACTCCTCCGCCAATCGTGAAAATGCGGGCAACGGTGGGAATGGAACCGACCCACCAAACAGTGGCATACCTATTGGCGGACCACCCAATGGTGGCCCCACCAATGGCGCCCCCGTCGATAACGGAGGGGAAGTCGAACCCCCCCACCATGGTGAACGTGTCGTGATCAAGCTCAACGATATCGAGTGGGCTCGCTACCAAGACGCCTTGCGAGGCAATACTCTGCCCCCAGGAACGCTGCAAGAACTACTGATGGGCTATCATTGGCTACTGAAGGAAGAGTACAGACGCCAGCTACAAACAATCGCGCAACTCGAAGCACGTAAAAAGGAGGCAGACGAGTCAAGCCTTCAAAGGGCCGGACTCTCCTCCCACGAAGGATCCTCCTCCAAAGGCAACGAGTACGTGGCCAATAAGAGGCGGTCTCGAATGGCTCACCTCACCGAGCAGGAACGCACTGAAGCTTCAAAAGTCCTCGACTTCGGCTCCATGACAGTCGACACACGGGGCAACATGGTCCCAAAGACGCCACAAGCAGTGGTGATAGCGGCCACCATGTACCTACCCAACAACCAGCCGCCAGCTAGAGATCCTCGAGCTTCCATGCACCGATCTACGATCGCAGGCTTGGGGCTAACCCAGGCCGCTCTCGACAAAGAGCCAACACCGGAGCCGAAGAAAAACAAGGCTCTGGCAAAATGGTATTCCTCGCCCTCATCCAGCAACGACAGTCACGATCTGTCTCGACGTCGTCGCTCACGGCGACACAACCACGACTACGACGCGCGTGATGACATCACGCAACGCAAGATCGACAAGTCAAGGGCGTGATGCGCCCGATCGACTGACTCAGAAGACGAAGATGTGGAGCTCTATGGTGAATTCCCAAGGGGTTTTAGCTCCCATCCGAGAACCCAAAGTTTGACGGCCTACAGGACCCAAAAATCTGGCTGGAAGACCACATCTCCTCCATCAGACTCCATGGTGGGAGTCGAAGCACAACCATGCAATGCCTATAGCTACAACTGCTGGGTGCCGCCCGATCTTGGCTCAATAACCTCCCGCGCAGATCCATTCGCAGCTGGGACGAACTGGTCTACAGCTTTGTGCGCAACTTCAAGGGCACCTACAAAAGGACCGCATCAATCAAAGAGCTGAGATGCTGCCAGCAAAGGTCGGGCGAATCATTACGCTCGTACATCCAGAGGTGGTCCATCATCAAGAACTCCGCAGAAAGTATCTCGGAGGACCGGGCAATTGACGAATTCAATAGCGGCGTTCATCGCATAGAGCTCAGGGAGAAGCTGGGCCGCTTGAAGCCCAAAACCATTGAACACCTGATGGAAATCGCTAATCGGTGGGCAGATGGAGAAGATTCGGTGAAAAATCGTGTTCACTCCAACGGTGAAGCAGAACTCGAGCGCAGATGTGATCGCCCAAACAAACGTCGAATGCGCATCTTTGGTGACCGCGACGACGTCAACATGGTCGTAGCCGGCTACACCGACATACGCGACGACAACCGCAACAGCGGCTACTGTAGTGGTGGACACCGCAACTCCGGAAAAACCAAGCAAGTATGGCAGCGCCGCACTCGCGACAAGGCACCCGCAACATCCATTGAGGATAAGTTGTCCGGGCCATGCACCGTGCACTTCTACATTGACAAGCATGACGGCAAAAAGAAATCCAGCCACCTCCTCAAGGACTATCGTGAGTTCCTCAAACTTCATGAGGGTCTGGCTCGGATGAATCGCGACGCGGTCAACAGGGGCTACGGGGCCACCCCAGGCGCTGTGGCACATGGAGCTCCTCCACCACCACCTGGACCACCGCCAACCGCAGCTGCGCCTGACCATCATCATGGAGGCGAGCCGTTCCCACGGCCCATGGGCACCATGATGATCCAAAAGGGCCGCCCCTCCAATCGGGTGCAAAAGGCCATCACTCGCCAAGTCAATTTGGCGACAAACTCACCACCATCCACCAATGAGTACCTCAGTGGAAGCGACTCCTGCATCACCTTCGACAAGCGTGACCATCCGCGCCAAGTACCTCGTCCAGGCCATTGTCCCCTCGTACTTGAGGCACAAATTGGAGGCTTCTACATGAGTCGCGTCTTCATGGACGGCGGAAGCGACATTAACCTCATGTTCGCAAGTACCTTACGAGCAATGAGGATCCCTTTGACCTGCCTAGAGGCCTTGGACACAACATTCCACGACATCGTTCCAGGCATGGGCGTATACGCCCTTGGAAAAATCAACCTCGACGTCATCTTCGGCCCGCCGAAAAAATTTCGACGCGAACGCATCGACTTTGAAGTCGTCGACTTGCCCTCACAGTACCACTGCATCCTCGGACATGTTGCATTCGCCAGGTTCATGGCAGTGCCACAGTAAGCCTATCTGCAGATGAAAATGCCAGGCCCCAACTGCATCATCACAATCAATGGGAGCTTTGAGAGGTCAGATAGTTGCGACAGGGAATTCAATAGAATTTCCCAGTCCTTCGGCATGCAGGAAGAACTCGCAAGATTGAAGGTGTTGACAGACAACAGTCTGCCTCCCCTGAGCCGGCCAAGTTCACCCGACCTATCCTTTGACTCGTCGATGCACACGAAGAAAGTTCAGGTCCACCCATCGGACCCCGCCAAGATGGCCCTCATCGCCAACAACTTGAGTCCCGCATAGTAACTCGCGCTCGTCGAATTCCTCCGTGAGCACTGGGAAATCTTCGCCTGGTGTCCAGCGGACATACCAGGAGTTCCCAGGGAATTCACCGATCACGCACTCAATGTCAACCCAGACGCACGGCCAGTCAAACAAACAATTCGGTGACTGTCTGAGCTAAGAGCAAAAGCGGTTGAAATGGAGATCAACAGACTCCTCGACACCAAATTCATATGCGAGATCAAGGAAAGCACTTGGCTCGCCAACACGGTGCTAGTACCAAAAAAGGACACGGATATCCTACGGATATGCGTGGACTTTACCTCTCTGAACAAGCAATGCCCAAAGGATCACTTCCCGCTGCCGCGAATCGACCAGATCATCGACTCCACCGCAGGATGTGAACGCCTCTGCTTCCTCGATGCCTACTCAAGCTACAATCAGATTCAAATGAAGGAGGAGGATCAAGAGAAAATGGCGTTTACAACGCCTTTTGGTGTGTTCTGCTATAACACAATGCCCTTCGGGCTAAAAAATGCAGGAGCAACCTATCAGCGGTGCATGCAGGCTTTCCTCAAGAACCAACTTGGTCGCAACATCCAAGTCTATGTTGACGACATCGTAATCAAGACCAAAGAGGAAGCTTCACTAATCGATGATTTACATGAAACCTTCGCCAACCTCGACCATTACCGGATCAAGCTCAATCCGGACAAGTTCGCCTTCGGCGTACCATCTGGGCAACTACTCGGGTATCTCATCTCCGCGAGAGGGATCGAGGCAAACCCGAAGAAAACAAAAGCCATACTGGCCATGGAGAAGCCGAAGAACATAAGAGGTGTCCAGCAGCTGGCTGGGCGAATTGCGGCGCTCAGTCGATTCATCAGTCGAATGGGCGAAAAGGCACTGCCCTTCTACCAACTTCTCCGCAAAGCTGACAAGTTCGAGTGGACCAATGAGGCACAGGAAGCATTCGAAGATCTCAAGCGCCTACTGTCCACCTCACCAGTACTGGTGACCCCACGAGAAAGGGAACTGCTGTTGCTGTACATCTCTGCCACTAACCAGGTGGTCAGCACGGTACTCGTGGTAGAACGAGCCGAGGAAAAAAAGGTCCACGGGGTACAATGCCCAGTCTACTACCTCAGCGAGGTACTCATGCCAACAAAGCAACGGTACCCGCACTACCAGAAGTTGGCATATGGCGTCTTCATGACAACCAGGCGACTGCGCCACTACTTCTAGGAGCACATAATCGTGGTGGTCAACGACGCCCCGCTTGGACATATCCTCAATAACCCAGACGCCACCGGACGAGTCGCACTTTGGGGAATCGAGTTGTCTCCACGAGACATTACATATGAAAAATGCGACGCGATCAAGTTGCAAGTTCTCCCTGACTTCCTCGTGCACTGGATGGAGAATCAGCTCCCTGAAAAACCAGACATGTCCTATATCTGGACAATGCACTTCGACGGATCCAAGCGAAAGGACGGAGCTGGCGCAGGTGTCATACTGACATGGCCTCAGGGAGACAAGATGAAATACATCCTGCGAATGCAGTTCACTGCCTCCAACAATGAAGCTGAATACGAGGCCCTGTTGCATGGGATGCGGATGGCAAAAGCTTGTGGCGCCAAGAGGCTAATAATCTACGGCGACTCCAAACTAGTTGTCAACCAGAAAATGCACGAGTGCGACGCACTGAACGGCAATATGATCACCTACCATGACCTCTATGACACACTCGAAGGGGACTTCGACGGTTGCGAGCTGCGGCACATAGGCCACGAAAGCAATGAATAGGCAGACGCACTCGCCAACATTGGCTCTACCTGTGCCCCCATACCACCTGGGGTATTTCTCGAGCGCATCTGCAGCAGCTCCATCAAGCAAAAGGCCGCAGAGAAGAAAACAAGCGCAACAACAGACTCGGGGGCTGCGCCGCCCAATGAGCCAATGGCACTCGATGACCTGGAGATTGACACAGGACTCGAAAGATCGATGAGTTTCATGATGATCGAGCCATCTTGGACTCAACCATACATCACATACCTTCTCAGCAAGAGGCTACTAGACGATCCGACTGATGCACAACACATTGCGCGGCGATCCAAGGCATTCGCTGTTATCAACAATTAACTGTACAAACGCAGCATCACAGGAGTACTCCAATGATGCGTCTCAAACACTGATGGAAGAGCTATTCTCCTCGACATCCATGAGGGGACTTGCGGGCACCACGCCGGTAGTCGCGCCCTCGTCGCCAAAGCTCTACGAGCTGGATTCTACTGGCCTACGGCCATGCGTGACACCAAGGACATCGTCCAAACTTGCAACGCTTGCCAGCGATTCACGGACAAACCACATGCACCTGGCGTGGAGCTCCGGCCAATACCAGTGGCCTGGACCTTCGCACAGTGGGGACTCGACATGGTCAGCAAACTCCCAAAGTCCTCGCGAGGAGGGTACGTATACCTCTTGGTCGTAGTCGACAAATTCACCAAGTGGATAGAGGCCATGCCGGTGACTAACCAATCTGGAGCTAGTGCAGTCAAGTTCTTCAAGTCCATTGTCTATCGCTTCGGAGTGCCACACAGCTTCATCATGGATAATGGGACAAACTTCACCTCTAAGGAGTTCCAGGGCTTCTGCGAGGACCTGGGAATCAACATAAGATATGCCTCCATAGCTCATCCACAGACCAACGGGCTCGTCTGCGGTGGAATCAAGAAGCGACTCCTTAGGCTACTCGAACAAGCCGCAAGATGCTGGCCAGACGAGCTGCAATCGGTACTCTGGACCCTACACACAACCCCAAATAGTGCCACGGGGTACACCCCATTCTTCATGGTGCATGGTGCTGAAGTGGTGCTACCTGCAGAGGTACAATACAAAGCACCGCGAGTGGTTGCTTACATCGAGCAAAAATCAAGTCTTGCACTCGAAGACTCCATCGACCTCCTTGATGAGGCACGGGAAATTGCCGTGGAAAGATCAATGATCTACCAGCAGAACCTGCACAACTACTACAGCAGAAGGCTACACCCTAGGTCCTTCGTCAAAGGATACTTGGTCCTGCGACTGAAACAACAAGGGCATCTCAAGCTCGAGTCCCCCTGGGAGGGACCGTACGTGATCACAGAAGTAATCCTAGGTGGGGCCTATCGCCTTAAAAATTTCGAGACAGGAGTCGCGTACTCCAACCCCTGGAACGTCACGCAGCTGCGGTGCTTCTACCCTTAGTCGTCTTTTATTTTTACATTGCAAATAAGGCTATTCAGCCAAGGCTACTTAGCCACACATTGTACCTCGTACTATCCTATGAATAAATAAAGGATACAAACTAAACTACGGTTGCAACATAAGAACGTTTGTCTGCTCCTTGAAGAAGTCGACAATTTCCTCCGCTGGACGATCCACCGCCTGGTAGTGAGGAACCATATTCCAAGTCGAACCTACTGGCGGCACTGGCGGTCCAACAACAATCGCTGCAACATCCACATCAGGCCTGTGCAGTCGCACCAGCGATAGAGCAGCCTTGGCACCAGCCACTAACTGTTGCCGTACACACTCGCGGACTACACTGGAGTCTTGAAATTTTGCAAGAAGGGCCAGTAGGCTTGATGGAACGACATCCAGCGGAAACATCGTCTGATAGATATTCCTTAAGAAGGATTATGATTTGTTCAAGAAATGAAGCACTCGTGAGGCATGATCCTATAGGGTCACCAGTTTGATTGCACGATCATGATCCACCCAGAAATACCCACTCGCCTGAAGCTGCTCTTGGGTCAGGTCATTCATGCGAACGGCAATCATGTCCTTCTCATCTTGTGGATGGCGTGCATAGACAACTATACCAAGCAAAGGCACAAGTATGAAGACAACGAACTACCGCGAGTGGCTACAAGAAAAGATAAGGAAGCAGAAAGCTAACGCTTGAATTGGCCGCCCAGCTGCATCACCTCCCGCAGCAGATATTGCTCTCGGGCAGTGGCCTTCTCTGCCCTCGACTTCCATACATCCGTGTTACCACGGAGCACGGGCAGTTCGCGCTCCAACTACTTCACGCGGTCACAGAGTCGCGAGAGCAGAGACAACTCATCCACCCTTGAGCGCGACTGCACTAAGGTATCATCAATGGATGGCATATTCCGAGGTTCACTCGAAGGACCACTCGATGTGCCCTATCACAAGTCAAGCAAGAGATAATAAGAAGACCAAGCAATACATGGGCAAACACTCAAAGTACATTCAAGCATAACAAAATGTCAACAGATACACCCGCCAACGGCATATTTAAGACAAAAGGGGTCAAGCTATTAACTATTAAAAATGTGACTACTAAGGAGCAACCGGCTTCTTTGACTTAGACTTCGGTTTCAGGGGCCTCATCGAGTCTGTGGCAGTATCAGACGCCGCAGACTTCCTGCCAGCCCCTGAGGTCGCAACCTTCGCCGCCTTCTTGGCTCGCTATAGCTCCTCAGAGTACTTCACGACTGTGTTGATTATCTGCGTCTTGTACTTGCCACATGCAGTTGCAAAAGGAGCAAAAACTACCTGTTGGCCATCCGCGCTGACAGGCATTGCCTTGGAGACTGCAGCAGGATCAATTTCGACTCCATGGGCTTGAACCATCGCGAGTGACATAGAAGCGCCAACCGCACGGAGTGAGTTCTTGAAGCCTGCAGGAATTCCTCCAGCAAGGGACTCCACCAGATCATCCACATTTTCAATTAACTCATCTTTGGGCGCCAGCTCCTCACGGAGGCGACTGAGTACGCCCTTGGCCTTGATCAGCGTCCCCTGGATGGAAGCGCTGCGATCTTCGACTGCCATGACGGCACCTTCCAGGGCATCATCATGACGGAGAGCATGGGCGTTGAAGCTCAAACTGCCGACATCTACACAAGAGCAAAGTGTTGGCACAAAAAGTCAGCACAATAAAAAATTTGAAAGAAGGGACACAACGGAAATCTAGACGAAGGAGTACCTGAAAGAGCTTTGGCAATCGAGAAGAGTTATTCTTCGAACAACTTATCCCTAGCCACGATGGAGGCGCGCAAATCCTCTTCGCGATTCCGCAATTCGTCAAGCGCTGCGCCTGCCTCATCCCGACCCTTCACCGCCGTGGTGAGCGTCATTTCGAGGGAAGCGGCATCGCGAAGTAGTGCGTTATGCTCGGCTGCGAAACAAATAAAGATAAACCGTCAATCGAGTATATCACAAGGATGAAGAAGAGGAAGCAAAAAACACTCACTTTCAACCACGTGATGGCGATTGTCTAGCATTGCATGCTAACGACCCATTGCAAGCACCTGCTCCGCCAGGCGAGCAGGTTCCTTCACAATAAGCTACGACAGGAGAAACAACAAAGGATCAACAGATGGTATGGATGATAAATTCGGCTGCAAAAATCAGAAGAGGCAACATCACACATACGTGATCCTCCAGTGACTCCGAAGACGATTGACGCGCAGTCGTCCGGACAACCATCTGGTGCTCCACATCGTGTGGAGAACTTGATGAATTGTGCCCGGAGTGGGCCGCCAATGGAGGGGAAGGAGTCTGCTCAATCACTTTTTGGCCTTGGAGTCCGCGACTCCAGATTCTTTCAAAAACTGGACGTCGCCAGAAGACGACACCGGCGGTTGACTGCAGCACAAAACCAAACTTAGGACAATGCAACTCCAAAAAAATAACCAAGAGAAGAATTGTGTACTTACCAATCAAACTTGTCAAAATCGAAGGTTTGGCCCTCCGAATCTGACGATGACTCCTTTGGCATCCGCATCTTCTTGCAGGAGGATGGCGCCACAACACTCACTGGAACGACAGGTATCGGCGACTCCGCACCAATAGCTGGGACTTCCAGATTCAAAGGAGATGACGCATCTGAATCCTCGCTGCGCGAACGCTTGCGAGTGTTCAGACCGCTGGACTCGGGGGCTTCCTCCTCCTCTTCAAATGGGACGGTCGACTCTGACTCGTCCTCCTCATCTACTTCGTGAGGAATAACCCCCTCAGGAAGAGGGGGCATACTGGTAGACACCTTCCAATCCCGCATACAAACAACAAGTCAGCACAAGTCAAGGAAAAAGAAGCACTCGACAAACAAAGCTACTTCGTAGCACAACTATACCTCAGGAGGAGGATTAGCAGCATCGAATGGAGGTACGACTGGTTCACTGGGGAGCACATCCTTGGCGGTGTACTTGGTGAGCAGTCGCACCCTCTTATCTACTTCACTCACAGAAATGCCATCGGCAGATGCACGAGTGACATCGTCCGTGCCAGCCCACTAGAACATAGGGTGGACTCTGGCCTGGAGGGGCTGGACGCAACGGACAACCATGTGCGAATAAGGGCGCAACCTCCCTCTTCTTTACCCATGCGACTCTCGAGGTCACAGACGCGCTTGTACATCACATGTCTCTCCTCAGACTCGCCAGACATCACCACGTTCTTCCAGGAGCGCCTCCTCCTGCACGGCGCTGCGGGATCGAAAGGTGCGAGCCCGAAGTGGTCTCTGTTGGCCTTCTGGTCGCGGATGTAGAACCACTTGTCCCTCCACCCTTGGACGGATGCCATGAGATTGATGTCAAAATACGTGACGGAGGAGTTGACGTGGATACCGCAGCCTCCAACATCATAGACTATGGAGCCAGACACCGACTGGCGCTTCAGCTTGAAGCGACGCTTAAAGCAAAGTGCGACTTGATTCCGAGCCAGTACTCGCAAAGCGTAATGTAGCAGGCAATATGGAGGATAGAATTGGGGGACAGCTGATTTAGCTGGACCCCATAGAAAGAAAGGAGGCCCGTGAAGAAAGGATGCAGGGGCAGAGAAAGACCGTGAATGATGAATGCTAGGAACATCACCCGAAAACCAGCCAGAGGACAAGGAGTTACCTCACCACCTGGGACTCGCGAGTCACCAGCCGCGGAAGAAAGAACTCTGTCTTGGTGCAGGAGACGGAGCTCGGATGACTTGATGATGGACGCGCGCCACACGCCATTAGTGACGCGAGTGCCCACACCCTTCTTCTTCCCGATGACAACATCGCTGGTGCCCGCAGCAGTGGAGCCGCCCTTCTTCTTGGCAGCAGCAATGGCGGCGGCGGATTCAGCTGCGGCACCTTGATTCTACACACTTATATTCTTGTAGACAGTTTTTGGGCCTCCAAGTGCAGAGGTTTGTAGAACAACAGCAAGTTTTCCCTTAAGTGGATCACCCAAAGTTTATCGAACTCAGGGAGGAAGTGGTCAAAGGTATCCCCTCTCAAGCAACCCTGCAATCAAGATACAAGAAGTCTCTTGTGTGCCCAACACACCCAATACACTTGTCAGGTGTATAGGTGCACTAGTTCGATGAAGAGAGAGTGAAATACAAGTGGTATGGATAATTATAAGTGGTAATGGTGATAGAAAATATCTTGCTGGCTTGTGGTTGACATGGGAAAAGACTAAAGGCAAACTGAAATAAAGATGGAAGCAAGCAAACATGTAACAGATCTAATTGCAAACGGTGTATCAATGCTTAGAAACAAGGCCTAGGGATCATACTTTCACTAGTGAACACTCTCATATAGATATATTCTTCTTTATGATACTACGCTGAACTACTCTCCGGTTGAACACTCTAATCCATGGTAGGGCTATAACAGCACACCTCAAAGTTCGCTTTCCGCATTTAGATAACCCCACACTGTCACCTTGAGCATTAGATGGTTCCAACAAATACCACAATTTTATAGAGACATCCAATTCCAAATATAACTCATAATAAGTATTTGTAATCTCTAGCCTAAGTGCCACCATGGTGTGCACGCTGTCACTTTCACACACATGGGGAGAGCAGAGATCTATTAAAGCACTTGAGTAGCAAGGTAGATCTACTTGATTACAAAGCTCATGATCACAATATGATCACACATAGAGAGAGAGAGATGAACACATAGCTATCGGTAGAACCCTTAGCCTCGAGAGAGAACTACTCCCTCATCATCATGGGAATCAGCAATGGTGATGGAGATGGTGGTGGAGATCGATGGAGATGGCTCCAGGGGCACTTCCCTGTCCCGGAAGGGTGCCGGAACAGAGACTTTCTGTCCCTCGAATCTCCAGTTCGGTGGCGGCGGCGCTGCGGAACTTTTCGTGGCTAGAGGCTTGACGATTTTGTGTTTATGCATTGGGAGGCTCTTATAGGCGAGAGGGGAGACCGAGGGGGTGCCGGAGGGGCCCACACCACCCCTTGGCGCGGCTTGTCCTGGCCCGCATCACCAGGTGGTGTGGCCAGCACCTGGCCCTTCTCTGTCTCGTATTCTGGCTCCAAGTGTCTTCCGATAAAATATCTACTTTGGATTTTGTCCCGTCCAATTCCGAGAATATTCATTTTCTGACTTTCCTAGAACCAAAAACAGCAGAAAACAGGCAACTGGCACTGTAGCGCCTTGTTAATAGGTTAGTCCAAGAAATCATATGAAAAGTACTCCAAAGTTGGAAAAAAACACAAGAAAGTAGATAAAACCAAGCATGGAACATCAAAAATTATAGATACATTTGTGATGTATCACACCTCCTTTCTTCTTCCCCTTCTTGCGGTGGCGATGCGATCGGAGGAAGTAACTAGGGAATACACGAGTGCCACGAAGAAGATGAACTCTAGGGAGCAGAGGAGCAGCAGAGATGGCGACAAAGGCAAAGGCAGAGAAAAGAGCAGATGGGAAAAATTACCGCCGCAGCACTGCTACTTAACCCCCTGGAAGATGTAATCCAACGGCCAGCATAAACCCTATCAGACACGTGGCACCCATCGTGATCGACACGTGGAGGACCTGAAGCACGAACCGTCTCCCACTACCCCCATTACGCGTGGAAATCAAGGAGGCCCAGTTAAGACAAAGATTACGCACGCCCGGTCAAGTCAGGGTCAGAAAATGAGACCGACCAGTCGTCCCGTCCCATCAAACCCGCACACGCGGGCAACTGAGATCATCACATCATCAGCACTGATGTCATCCAAAATTGAGCTGCAGAAGACTTCGACTACTTTAGTCCTTGCTCGAGTCTTCGACTCCACCAAGAACTTGGGGGCTACACCCATAGGGAGCGCTGGTCGCGCACCCTATGATTTTTCTTTTTCTCCGCTGCAGGAATATGGACATTCAAAGCATACCCAATCACTCAAATCCGCCATTCGACTATGGACATGGGTTACTCCCATAGGGAGCACCGGAATTAAATTCGACTGAAACAAGCAAACAAAAGACGACAGTAGTCGCAAAAATTCTTTAGTCCCTGCCTGAGTCTTCGACTCAACTAGGCACTCGTGGGCTACTCCCACAGGGAGCGCTGGTCGTGCACCCTATGATTATTTGTACATCGTACTGTGTATGGATAACATCCACACTCGAAGTTTATGGCGACATCGCCTCATAATTTTTTCCTACAAAGAGACTACGTCTCCTGGGTCACCCGAATCATCTCCGCGATGACAAAATTCGGATGCCGTGCTTGCAGCCTGAAGATAAGACCTGAATAAGGCCTGGCAACGCATTTGCTGCGCACTACCAGAAATATATCCGTGCCTACATGTACGATGAACATGCCTTGACAGACGCGTCGAGTGCTCACACCCATATACTGGAATTCGACTCCTGTAAGACCTCCGTGGCTTGAGTCAAATTACACCCGCACTTTTCTGAATTCGAGTCCGAGGACTCGAGTTCGAGTAGATTGCGTTGTTTTACCCTAAGGTAGTTAACTGATACCGATACATCGGTTAAATCAGGCATGCACATCAACAATCCCTATAACACAAACAGAGCACTCGAAAATACTCAGTCATGCACTCGAAAGGCTTCATAAAGTCCCTAGTCGAATCTGCGATTCCACTGCACACTCCGGGGCGACTGACATGGGTATACCCTGCCAGTACTCGAGTTTGGTATATACGGTCCAGATATGGTGGAATCCCACGGTGTTGCCATGGCCCAATGAAGATTTCAAGTGGCCTACAGACTCTCAATAACTTGCGAGACAAGAAAAGTCTAAAGATAGAAAGTTTGAAGGGCAAACCCTAATCTGTAACCGACTCGACCTACTACCTGAGACCTGGCCTATCTATATAAAGGCCAGGAGGGGGCGGCGAGGAGAACACACGCAACCCTAGTTTCCACAACCCTCGCCAGATTGCATTTTCGCACCATTGTATTCTACACATTCCTCTGTTAATTCCACGAGCAGACAAGCAGGAGTAATGACCTCTACGAGGCCGGAACCTGGGTAAACCTTGCGTCCCTGTGTGCTTGTTTGCTAGCCGATTGATGCTTCCAGCAATCCCTCCTTCTCCAAAACCCAAGTCCATAACAATGGGCATTGATGAGTTAAACCCTCGTTAATTGGGTTTTAACCATATCAAGATTACAGTCATTGAAAATAAAGTAACTGAGAACATCTTCAAAGAATTGTAAGTGTCCATATGGACTTTCTTCATTGGTTCCTGCAAATTTCTTAGAATGTAATAATTCAAATAATAAAGGGTGGATCTCAACTCCATCCAGATTTATGCTTTTGTTGACAGTTCTAAAAGTGTCCATGGGCGAACCCATTTTCCTTACTGCCTCAAGCTGGTTTAAATGCTTAGTGTTATCCATTGTTGCGGTCCTGCAACTCAAGTAAAACTTAGTACAATGAAAGTAAATAGCTAAAACTAAAGTGACTTATAACGCTAAGCTCCCTGGCAATAGCGCGAGAAAATAGCTTGATGACTACAAGTGAACATATCGTTTGTAGCTAGTTTCGAAATAAAGATATCCATCCCACAAGGAGCAGTAGGCGAAGACTAAAATGCTTTTAATTATAATTAAACGAAGTACTCAAGAAATAACTTTAAGATGTAAGTAAAGTAAAGTTGTTTTTGGGGTTTTAGTTGAACAAGGTAATTTAAAGTAAAGAAAAACTTAATGCAGAAAGTAAGAAATGCGTGTGTAATAGAACTTTAAAACTACAATAGGGAAAATGCGTTCTCAGGGAATAGTGGATACACTGCTAGCAATTTAGACTAAGTAGTCAAGATTATTATAACGAATATTCTCATAATGCATATGTATGTGGGAGGAGCTCCATATATGGACGAATAGCCAGCAACCGGTACACACATCATCCTCATAACCACAACAGAGAGCAATTGACATCAATCGAATTACTGCGCTATTAAGGGATTTCTCCCATGGCATGGACATGGCTTTGTGAGTTCTCCTTGATTCCCCAAGTTAGTATGTAAAGAATGACAACAACTTTATAGTCACAGTAAGTGCTATCATCCCTCCGTCTACCAACAAGTAATCACCTTCATCGAGTCCCCGTAAAAGGCAAATGTTAAGGAGGTGCAAAACTCCCAACATCAAGATGAAGAAAATTAACACATACTCATAATGATGTATAACATAATAATCTCTATCTCATCTTAGTAATATGCTAGGGTTTCTCCATCTTCCCAAGAACTAGAGATCTACTCAAACATGGAGGCAATCAACATCATAGCAATGGTAATGGAAACAATCATAGATGAATAGTACTTATATAAATCCACAATGAGTATAGCAATTACAACAAGATCTAGACAAGATGTAGATGGGATGGATGGAGATGGTGATGATGCAGTGGTGGATGATTAAGATCAACGCCTTAGCCTCCCGGATCTGTGCAGGGCGAAGATGGATCCCTTGCGGATGAGTTCCCCCTCCATATGACTTCCGGAGGTGAGGTTTCGGTGATTTCTGGGTGTTCTATATGTATTCTCCCCGAACCAATTGCACGGGGTGAAACTATTTGATGAGGCAGAGGCGACGCCAACTATACGGCCGGAAATGTTGTTCTGGTCGTATAGTTGGTCGTTGGGCTCTCTGCCTTCCTTGTTCGCTTCTAGTTTTCTTCTTGTATTATTCATATTTTCCAAATAAGCAATTTACATTGTTTTTGACCCCTTTTCTTCATAGTACAACTGCTCCAATAATTGTATCAATTGGATCCATCATCTGTCCTAATCCTGGTGAAAACAGACATAAAATATGCACGCGAGCACTGTAAAATACCAAGATCCTACAGCTACAATGCAAAATAATAATGTAAAACATGATGTAAATATGCACTCATCATAATCCTGCATGGAAAACTAATTATTCTTCTAATGTTCAAAAATATCATGCTAATCCTGCAGGAGCTCCTTATAATAATTATGATAATACTCATGGAGCAAATCATGGTAATCTACCGTTTGAGCAAACTATTAGAACATTCATGCAAGCTCAAACCGACCAAAACAATATGCTTATTACGATTACGTAGAACCATGAAAGTAGTTTAGGAAGATTATCTAACCAGGCTGTTGCAATTAGTAATGATGTACAAGCTCTATAGGAAAGAACAAAGACCATGGAGGCTTAGCTAGGTAAAGTAGACGAGAGCCAAGCTCTCATGCAAGCAAAGTTTGCCGGCAAACCCGAGCCAAATCCGGTAGAGGACCTCAAAATGACGAGGGTGGTAACCAACGATGAAAAGCCTGAAGATCTGGATTATAGCAACAAGCCAACACTAGAATATACCATGGAGGATCTATTGAAGATGATCACCATTAAGAATCCATGTGTAGAACAAGGTAATGATGCTATGTACCAATAATTTATACAACAAGTAGCATCTAAGGTTCATGATTTAGATATGGAGTATAAACGACTAGCTGATAAGATTCCAGCTATAGATGATATATTTGAGCCCGCTATTAAAATTAAGTTGGGAGTTAATGAGATATCTGCGCATTGTGATCTTGGTGCAAGCATCTCAACAATATCCAAAATCCTATTCGATAAATTAAACTTGGGGCCATTTGTTACAACTGAATTGAGACTCCATCTAGCTGATTCAACTCATAAACAAGCTGTTGGGATCAAAGAAAATATAGTTGTTGAAATTAAAGGAAGTCCCGCTCTTATTATTCTAGTTATTGTGGACATGCCTGAAGATCCCATAGCACATGTAATTCCAGGTAGGCCATTTCTAAGAACTATTAAACTTTGATTAATTTACATGAAGGAAACATAAGTATAGGGCTACCATCTAGAGATGCGTTTGTAGTCCACTTCCCTAGGAAAAAGATGGCCAAGCCTAATGATGATGATGGTATGATTACTTTAAAAGCAATATATTTTGGAGTGGGCATTCTACTCCCCAAACCTAAGTGATTGCCATCAAGGTCAAGCTAATTGACCTTAACTAGAAGCGCTTCATGGGAGGCAACCCATGTAAAATAATTTTTCTCGATGTTTTTATTATTATGTTTTATTTTCGTGTTAGTCTTGTTTTTCTTCTTGTTTTTATTAAAGAGTGTTCAAGAAGACCCATGGAAAAAGGAGAAGAAATAAGGTAATCCTCTATATTTTATTTTACTAACACATGGCCTAAGAAGTATTGCTGGACCATTATTTAGTGTTTTTGCTACTATCTAACCATTTGATAAGATGTGCGAAGGCGCACAGAGCTACTAATCAAACTCTTGAGTTTTTGTAGTTCACAACATCAATAACGACCACTAGTACAACCAGAGTAGCCCGTACCATGCGCCCGTACCACCTCAAGGCAAAGGGTATAGAAATTTTGATGATTGGCAAAGGAATCAGTGGCGATAATGACCACTGGTATGGCCGGGCGTGCCCGTACCGTACCCCCAAGAAAAACATCAGATTTCAAGCAAGTTCATCCAATAGTTAACGACCAGAAGTACGGGCGCGCGCGACCGTACCACTCGCCCGTACCGAGTGCACCGCCTGGGATCTGTTGTCGCTCCCAAGCTAAGCCACCGGTACGGGCATGTCAACGCCCGGATTTTTAATCCCAGATGCCTGTTATGCCATACATCACAATCTCAGGATTACCATTTTTGCGAGACATAACAGATTGAATATCATAGTACATCATCCATTACAAACCATAATAAGGTATTACACGAATAAAGGATCTCATGATCCAGTCTTAATACAACAAGTAGCGGAATAAAATAATAAGCATAGCGGTGGGGTCCATCTTCAGTGTCACAGGCAATGCTGACGATGGGAGATAGTCCTAGTTGTCGTGGCCGTCCTGCTGTCCTTCATCTTGGTAATCCTCTTCATAGTCTGGCCACGGGAATAGCTAGGTACAAAGCCATGAGTACTCTTTAAGTACTCGCAAACTATCACTAACAAGTAAGGTAGTTCTAGTAGGAAATGCTAACTCTAAGTTTACTTACAAAGTTTAGTTTGAAACCTAAGCTGAGTTCAGAGACAAAGAAAGATAAAGTTCTAAACTCACTTGAGTTGGGAAACTAGTTGTCATGTTCACAACTCTGTTGTGGTCAAGTTAAAGTCATCATTCATTTCATAAGTCGTTTTTGAAAACATCTGACGACGGAATAGTATGGCCACTCCAACTGTCCATGACCACGGACGCGGCTATTCGAATAGTTTCACACTCTGAAGAGGTGGTACACTTTCACCACAAAATTCGATACATCCGTCAGGGATAGCCCTGAATCATCATACTTAGTATGCGGATAATCAAACATAACCTTTCAATTACACACCCTAGTACAAGCACCTCTCCTATGAGCTTGGCCTCCCAGCCATGGCCATTTGCCATCCTGGGCACTGCATAGGTGGACAACATTGAGAGGTAGCCTCATACCAGACCTCTCCCACGAGGTAACTCATACTAATGCATATAAACTTCCGGCTAAGCCTTACCCTATTCAGGTATTGTGGTTGTACGGTTAATTTGGAATGGTATCGCATCCGAACCCAACCATCAGTTTTTATAAAGGGCTAAGGCTCATGCCTCAACATTTTCATCATCATAAACCATTTTTGTTTCTCAACACATGTCAAAACATCTCAATAGAATGACTCATCATTCCAAGGTTTTCATAAGTCATTTTCACCAAGTATTCCCATCTAAAGGGAGCAAGTTTTTGGTTTAGCTCTAAACACTAAGTTAAGAGTGTTCACTAAGGTGGGATGCTAATCTTCAATCTCATGCCATGGAATGACATCTAAATCTAACTAGATAGGCCAAGTTTTATACTCTTTATGCTATCTATAAACAATGTAAAGAACTTTGGTAAAGTAAAGCTTGTAGGGTAAAACTTGGGAGAGGTATAAGTCAAAGTGTATAACCAAGTATGCTTATGGCATCTTGCTTAGTTCATCTAGCTTGCAAGGGTTAGCTTGCATTGTTAATGATGGCTTGCATATGTATAATACTTGCAAGTGCTAGCTTGCTTAGTTCACTTGAAGTGCTAGGCTTGCCTTGAGTAGTGCAGTGGTTGAAATTCTCTTCCTCCTCTTCTGGGTAGAACTCCTCCTCCTCGTAAGCTTGGTCGGTACTATCATCTATAAATACATACGGGATACACAATCACCAAACAATACTTAACTAGTCTATTTAGCACACAAAGGCCCACATTTGATGATCTAGTATCATCACAAGATTTAATGAATTAGTTTTATTTATTTTATTTGAGAAAAGTAATTCCTACTCATTAAAAATAACTAAGATTTAATATTCTCCAATTTAAAATATGGGATCATGTGGACACATGTCATCACCACATATTCTAATACAGGGGAATGTGATTTTAATGTTGGATCACATTTTATAAAGTTTAAGATTAATATTTAATGATTTAAAGTGACTAGAAATGCCCATATAGCATTGTTTTCGTACTAGTCCAAATTCAATGCATGCAAACCTTAATATTATTACGTATTCAGATAGGTATGGTTAAATGTGATTTTTGAGAGTTTGAATCAACTCAAAAGCTATCATGGTTGATTTTAGAAAAATGTTTGAATGTGAAAAAGCTTCTGTCTTGTTATTTTTACTAGGAGAGATCTCTAACTCTAATTGATTTAAATCCAACAGTCATGGATAGATATTTCAATTACCTTTCCAAAAAAAATTTGAATCACTCAATTTGGATTTGTAAAACTCTTTGAATTGATTTTCAAACTAAAGGACATAATCTAGTTTAAGTCTAAAAAGAAAAGGATTTATTTGAATCTACTGAGTTGCGCGGGAACACTAATGGGCCGGCCCAGTTTCACTCTGCAGCGCAGAGGACAGCTGACAGAGGGGTCCTGCATGTCAGTGGCTCTTATAACACAAAGCAGTACAGGGCGCTGTGGACCGCACGATTAGAACTAGGATCAACGGTTCATAGTCATTGTCGACGACGGATAGGTCACCGGCAAGATGGAAACCTAGCGGTACGGTGGGGGTGCAGTGGGGGCATACTAGGTCTCCAACTAGCTTGGCGATGGGGGAGTTTGAACAAGGATACGACAGCGGACTCAGGCCAGGTCGCGGCAGCTCCGGGGTGGACGAAATCGACGGGATCTTCTCCTCCTCTGCTGCGGCTAACTCCGGCGAAATTCCGGCGACTGGCTGCTCGAGCAGCTTCGGCTAGAGGTGGGAAATTATTAGTCATGAGAGGGGAGCTGAGTGGTGTGAGGAAATGGTGCTAGGGAGGGCTCTTTATATAGGATCAAGGAGGGGACCGAAAGGGAGACGACGAGCTCGTCGGTGATGACGATACAGGGCGCTATCGGCATGGGTAGCATAGGCGGACGGTGGCTTGCCTCCTAGCGGTCATCTACGGCTTGATGGCGATGCTAGGGGCGGTGGAAAATGGTCGGGAGCGTCTGGCGCTTTGCGCGGCAAAGGCGGTGCTCGACGCGGTTCATGGCGGCTATGGGTCGCGCGGCAGGAGAAGGGCGTGTCTGGCAGGGTGTTGGGTTTATGGCAGAGCAGCGCACATGAGCTGGGAGCAAGGCGCGGCTCGTGGGGCTCTATCAGGGACGGCGCTCTAGCGTGCGCTGTGCATTGCACAGAGATTCAGTGCGGGGGTTGTCCATGGTGGTCCAAGGGCTGGCTGTGGCCATGGGGTGGACAGGGGAGTGTGGTAGGGTTGGGCGGAGCTAGTGGTGGTGCTGGATTGGCGCGGCGTGGTCTATGGAGCGTTGTCCACGCTTGGCCGGCAGCGACCAAAAACGGGCGGCGCGGCACTGCTGCTCTAGGTCAATTGGTAGCTTAGTTTGGGGCTGGTTAGAGCTAGGGGATACAAGGGGACCAAAATTTGCCCAATTACTCGACAATGCATTGATCATCAAATAGTAATAGTTAGGCAGAAATTTGGTGCATGCCACCTGTTCGACACAATGGCCGCATGAAGAAAATATTTGAATTTTGAAAAGATTTTGTGGGGAGTTATTGATCTTAAGCTTGAGCATCTCTGGTTGCTAGGATTTGTCAAATTGAATTCATTTGAGTGGTTTTAAAAAAGTGGGATCTAGATACATACACTTGATTCCATTTTCAAATTTCATTTAAAATTTGAGTTTGAATGTTTTTGGAAGATCACAAAGTGGGCCTTGGTAGATCATTACTTGTACTAGCAAGGGGTGCAAAGAGTTAGAATTGTTTCTGTTTGAAATTGAGTTCTAGGAACACCCAAAGTGACCTAGTTGATTAAAATGGAAAAATGACCATTTCTATTTATTAATTCTATTTGATTTCTTTTTCTTTGGATTTTGCTTGGGAATGATCTAGATGATGTGGATTTCACCTTAGAGTCATTTTACAACCATTAGAATGAACAATCATGGCAATTCAAATCAATTCCATATTAATGCAACACACATATGCATGCTTAAATCTTTTAATGATAAAAAGTTTTTGTTAACCCTAAATTGAGTGATTAAGATCTTGATTAACCTTGATTAAAGATTTGGGATGTTACAAACCTTCCCCCCTTAAACAAAATCTCGTCCCGAGATTTAAGAAAAAAACTAGGAACTAAAGAGATCTGGAAACTCTGTCCTAATATAATATTCTCGCTCCCAAGTGGCTTCCTCTTCGGTATGGTTAGTCCATTGAATCTTGAGAAACTTGATACTCCGGGTCCTAGTGGTTCTGTAAGCTTCCTCCAAGATACGGATGGGCACTTCACGATACGTCAGATCCTTGTTTATTTCAATGTCTCGGTGATCGATGTTCTTAAAAACTTCGGTCTTCTCCGGCACTTCTATGCATTTGCGAAGTAACGAGATATGGAACACATCATGGATGGCTGACATCTCCTCTGGCAGTTCCAGTTGATACGATACTTCTCCTCGATGATTCAGAATCTTGAAGGGTCCAATGTATCTGGGGGCTAACTTTCCTTTCAGACTAAAACGTTGTGTTCCCTTCAAAGGCGACACTTTGAGATACACAAAATCTCCAACATTGAAAGTCTGGTATCTATGTCTCTTGTCAGCATAACTCTTCTGTCCTGATTGGGTGGTCTTGAGGTGCTCACGGACTTTGTGAACCTTCTCTTCGGCTTCTCGTAGGATATCAGGTCCAAAAATCTGACTCTCTCCTACTTGCGACCAATTCAAAGGGGTACGACACTTTCTTTCGTATAAGAACTCAAAGGGGGCCATTTGCAAACTGGCTTGATAACTATTGGTATAGGAGAATTCTGCGTAAGGTAGACAGTCTTCCCATTTTGATCCATACTCTAACACACAAGCTCTCAACATATCTTCTAAGATCTGGTTGACTCTTTCAGTCTGTCCATCGGTCTATGGGTGATAAGCTGTGCTGAAATTCAACTTGGTTCCCAATCCTTCTTTGACTTTCTGCCAAAATCTCAAGGTAAATTGGGTTCCTCGATCCGACATTATGGTCTTGGGGGTTCCATGCAAACTGACGATTCTAGCAATGTATAGCTCTGCTAGCTTCGAACTTTGGTAGGTTATCTTGACAGGTATAAAATGGGCTACCTTGGACAGTCTATCAACAATGACCCAGATTGAGTCATTTCCCCTACTAGAAGTAGGCAAACCGATGATAAAGTCCATTCTGACAGAATCCCATTTCTATCCGGAATCTGCAATAGTTGCAACAGTCCTGCGGGTCTCTGATGTTCCACTTTGACTCTCTGACAGATATCACACTTGGCGATGTAGCTTCCGATTTCTCTCTTCATCTTGTGTCACCAAAATTGCTCCTTCAAATCCTGATACATCTTTTTCCTCCGGGGTGGATAGAATAAAGAGTATCATGAGCTTCTTTCATGATAACTTGCTTCAACTCCGAATCTGCTGGCACACAGATACGTCCTTTGTACCACAAAACCCCTTCTTCATCTTCGGTGAATCCAGGTACCTTTCATGTACCAATACGACGCTTGATTCCGTCGATACTTGCATTTCCCTTCTGGGCTACCTTGATTTGACCAATCAAAGTGGGTTGTAGTTCAATGCTAGCTAAAAATCCTTTGCTAACTAGCTCCATTCTAAACTGCTCCAACTCTTCATGCAAACTTGGCCGAGCTTCTTTGTCATGGTGTTTAGTCTACACGACAATCTGCTAAGAGCATCCGCTACCACATTGGCTTTGCCGGGGTCATAGTGAATGTCAAGGTCATAATCCTTGATTAACTCTATCCATCTCCTTTGCCTCATATTCAGATCCTTATGGATTCAAATATACTTCAAGCTCTTGTGATCTGAATAAATCTCACATCAATTACCCATAAGATAATGACGCCATGTCTTCAACGCTAGAACTACAACTGCTAGTTCTAGATCATGGGTGGGGTAATTTTGCTCATGCTGCTTCAGTTGTCTCGACAAATATGCTATGACTTTGCCTTCTTGCATCAACACACATCCGAGACCAATCTTGGATGCATCACAATACACATCAAATGGCTTCTTGATATCTGGCATGATCAATATTGGGGCTGAAATGAATCTCTTCTTGAGCTCTTGGAAACTTGCTTCACATTTGTTGGTCCATTCAAACTTCTTGTCCTTTTTCAACAATTGGGTCATGGGTCTTGTGATGCTCTAAAATCCTTCTACGAACTTGCGGTAATATCCCGCTAATCCGAGAAATGCACGGACTTGGGTTTGAGTGGTCGGGGCTTCCCATGCTTCAACATCTCTGATCTTTGCGGGATCAACAGCGAGTCCTCCTGTCGACACAATATGTCCGAGGAATCCTACCTCTTTCAGCCAGAACTCATATTTGCTAAACTTGGCATACAACTAGTGCTCTCTAAGGGTTTCAAGGATGATTCTCAGATGTTGCTCATGCTCTTCTTCTGACTTGGAGTAGATAACAATATCGTCGATAAACACAACAACAAACTTATCCAGAAAATTCACAAAGATCTTATTCATGAGATTCATGAAATAAGCGGGGGCATTGGTTAATCCAAAGGACATGACCGTATACTCATACAATCCATATCTGGTAGTAAAGGCGGTCTTTGGAATATCCGTTGCACGAATCTTAAGTTGGTGATAACTAGTCCTAAGATCAATCTTAGAGAACACTCTAGCACCAGTCAACTGATCAAACATATCCTCTATCTTGGGCAAAGGGTACTTGTTTTTGATGGTGACATCATTCAACTTCCTGTAATCTGTGCACAAACGGTTGCCTCCATCTTTCTTGTCAACGAACAGAACATGCGATCTCCATGGCGATGCGCTTGGTTGAATCAAGCCTTTCTCTAGCATAGCATCTAGTTGCTTCTTCATTTCCACTAACTCTGAGGGGTTCATGCTATAGGGTCTCTGAGCTATGGGTCCGGTTCCAGGGATTAGTTCAATAATGAACTCTATATCCCGATCCAGTGGCATACCAGGCAATTCATCTGGGAATACGTCGGGGTATTCACAGACTACTCTCACTTGGTCTATGGTGGGTAGGGCTAGACTCTTGTTGCACTTGAATTGACGGGGTAAGGTTTCAGATATATGCTCTACTGATACTCTAGAGCTACTGGTCATGGTCATGGCTTTCTTAGCACAGTCGATCAATCCTTTATGTTTCGACATCGAATCCATTCCTAGTACTACTTCCAAACCTTTGGTTCCAAGTACTATTAGATTGGCATAAAAATCTATCCCATGAATTCTGATAGGTACATCTCTGCAATTTTTTCTAGCTTTGGTGGTTGAACCAGGTATTTGAACTATCATGACATGCTTCAAATTGGTTGGGTGAATCTTACTAGTGCATGCAAATTCTTCTGTAAAAAACGAGTGTGATGCTCCAGAATCAAACAACACTCTTGCTAAAACTGAGTTCACAGAAAACATACCCAACACGACATCTGGCGCTTCCTGGGCTTCTTCGGCGTTCATGTGGAAGGGATGGCCATTGCGGTTGTGAGGGTTCCCTGGGGAGAATCTTCTTCCGGGCTGAACACGACGCTGCTATTGAGCTGGGGCATTTGCATTGGCAGTGGTTGCAATCTTCTTGTTACACTCATTGGAGTAGTGACCCTTCACTCCACACTCAAAACAAGTTATATGAGACTTGTCCTTGGCTGCAATAGGCACAACATTGCTTCCAGTTCTGGGTGCAGTATTGTTGTTATTGTTGTTGGACTTGGGCGGTGCACGATTGAAGTTGTTGGAGTTGCCGGGTTTGTTGTTGTGGTTTCCTCTAGACTTCACATTTCCTCCGCTACGGTTGGGATAGCTTGGACGAGACATTAGGGATCTGTTGTTCCTTGGGGCATATCCTGCGAACGGGTTGGGGCGATACTTCTGAACATGATTGGATCCACTCTAGTGCATCATTCTGTGCTTGCAGTTGTCATTGGCTTGGTTGATCTTTCCTTCCATCTGGATGGCAGAGTTGACTAGCTCTTCGAAATAGTCAAAACGGATGTTGATTAACACCGTTTGCATCTCATCATGCAATCCATTGAGGAATCTCTCCTTCTTCTTGACTTCTGTGTTGATCTCATCAGGTGCATACCTAGCGAGAGACAGGAATCTGTCACGGTGCTCTACTATAGTCATCCTGCCCTGCTTCAATTCTCTAAATTCATCTCTCATCCTGGTGACTAAACCTTGCAGGACATGGGTGCGGCTGAACTTGGTATTGAAGTCTTCCCACGTCATCACTTGACCGTGGTTCATAGTACGGGTGCTGTTCCACCATGCTCTTGCATCTCCTGCCAGATAGTGAGTGGCAAACAGAACTTGCTCATGGGCATCAACTCCTGCAACTTCAAGGTTATTCTCCATGGTTTGTAACTAGTCATCTGCATCTAGTGGGTTCTCCGAATTGCTAAAGATAGGGGGATTGGTATTCTGGAAATTTTTAAGCTTGGATCCCTGATGATCATGATTTCCATGGCCTTGGTTGTTATGGGCCATATGAGCGATCTGTTGGAGGTTTGCTAGGTTGGCTTGGCGCTCTTCTCTGCTAGTTTTGCGGTCGGCAACTAGCATTTGCATAATTTTCAGCATCGGGTCCTGCGATGAGTTGCTCCCTCCGGGGTTTCCACGAGTCATCTGAAGATGGAGATAGATAAAGGGGTAAGAGGGAAAGTTCTAAGGTTCATGGTTTTGTTTTCATAAGCTAAATCTTTTGAGTTTGACTCAGGTTTTGCAACTAACTTCTTTTCATTCATTCAAGAAAAGCACACGATACAAACACACACACCACAACATGAAAGGAAAATAGATGGTTTTAAGAACCATTCTGTGAGCTACGATACAATGGGACATATACTTCTCATTCCTACGATAGTGATCTAGTGCATCTACTCATCATCGATGAAGTCGGAGTCATCATCGTCAGTGTAGAAGTCCATGGCATCATCCTCCAGGTAGTCGTCATCATCGTCAGTGTAGAAGTCCATGGCATCATCCTCCAGGTAGTCGTCATCATCACTGAGGTATGAGTGAATATCACCCTGGATTCCTCACCTTCTTCTTCTTATTTTGCTGCAAGCTGAGCTTCGTGCTCCTTGATGGTATTCTCGAGGTCGGCTACCTTCTTGCGAAGACGGTCGATGGTGCGATCCTTCTTTGCACATTGACGGTGAAGTGATTGATGATCCTTGCGAAGAAAGTCTGGGCCTTCTGGGCGGCAATGTCAAGGTTGTGGTTGGCGTACTCTCGAGCATTGTCCAATTCCTTCTATCTGTCGTATAGTAGGAAGTCGAGGTTCTCCACTTGGCGCTTCAACTCCGGGTGACTTGGCATCTCTAGAAGCATTCCCGTAGAACCACGCCTTGCATAGTGAGCAAAGCGGGTTCCTTGGATCAAGTTGACATTCTGTGTGCAAAGACAAGCGAGGGCTTCATGCATTGCCCTGGCTAATCCATCTAGCCAGTTGTTCTCTCTCACGGAGAACTGAATCCTCTCGGACATTGGTGCCTCTAGCTTGCCTCGAAGATCCTCAATTACTAGCCATTGTAAATATCCTCCTGGGGGACCATTGAGTTGGGCTCCAAGGAATTCCGGATGCGGACGCTCCAAGTACTTAGACAGTGCATCAAGATCCCTCTCGAAGATAAGTTGGCCTCCGTTGCCCAACTGGTAGAACTTGCTGTACTGAACTTCCATCTATAAGAATTTAGGATGAGTAAGTTAGTGAAGTGATCAAGTGTGTCAAATTTTATGTAATAATGTAAGAAATTTTGAGGAACATGTATTTTTTTGAGAGAAATAATCCCAAGGGTAAGAGAGGAAATAGGTTTTCATAAATACTCACTTTCTTTGTTTTTGAAACTAAGTTTTTGTTCGGACGTCCATTCTAACTAAGGTCTCCTATGGTTAGGATGGCTCTGATACCAACTTGTCAACACCTGGATTTTTAATCCCAAATGGCTATTATGGCATACATCGCAATCCCATGATTACCATTTTTGCGAGACATAACAGATTGGATATCACAGTACAACATCCATTACAAACCATAATAAGGTGTTACACGAATAAAGGATCTCATGATCTAGTCTTAATACACCAAGCAGCGGAATAAAATAATAAGCGTAGTGGTGGGGTCCATCTTCAGTGTCACATGCAACTCTGACGATGGGAGATAGTCCTAGTTGTCGTAGCCGTCCTGCTGTCCTTCATCTTGGTAATCCTCTTCATAATCTTGCCACGGGAATAGCCAGGGACAAAGCCATGAGTACTCTTTAAGTACTCGCAAACTATCACTAACAAGTAAGGTAGTTCTAGTAGGAAATGCTAACTCTAAGTTTACTTACAAAGTTAAGTTTGAAACCTAAGCTGAGTTCAGAGACAAAGAAAGATAAAATAAAGTTCTAAAATCACTTGAGTTGGGAAACTAGTTGTCATGTTCACAACTCTGTTGTGGTCAAGTCAGTCATCATTCATTTCATAAGTCGTTTTTGAAAACATCTGATGACGGAACAGTATGGCCACTCCAACTGTCCATGACCGCGGATGCGGCTATTCGAATAGTTTGTCACTCTGAAGAGGTGGTACACTTTCACCACAAAATTCGATACATACATCAGGGATAGCCCTGAATCATCATACTTAGTATGCGGATAATCAAACATAACCTTTCAATTACACACCCTAGTACAAGCACCTCTCCTATACGCTTGGCCTCCTAGCCATGGCCATTTGCCATCCTGGGCACTGCATAGGTGGACAACATTGAAAGGTAGCCTCAGCTCAGACCTCTCCCGCGAGGGAACTCATACTATGCATATAAACTTCTGGCTAAGCCTTACCCAATTCAGGTATTATGGTTGTACGGTAAATTTGGAATGGTATCGCATCCGAACCCAACCATCAGTTTTTATAAAGGGCTAAGGCTCATGCCTCAACATTTTCATCATCATAAACCATTTGTGTTTCTCAACACATGTCGAAACATCTCAATAGAATGACTCATCATTCCAAGGTTTTCATAAGTCATTTTCACCAAGTATTCCCATCTAAAGTGAGCAAGTTTTTGGTTTAGCTCTAAACACTAAGTTAAGAGTGTTCACTAAGGTGGGATGCTAATCTTCAATCTCATGCCATGGAATGACATCTAAATCTAACTAGATAGGCCAAGTTTTATACTCTTTATGCTATCTATAAACAAACTAAGTAACTTTGGTAAAGTAAAATAAAGGAAAGCTTGTAGGGTAAAACTTGGGATATGTATAAGTCAAAGTGTATAACCAAGCATGCTTAAGGCATCTTGCTTAGTTCATCTAGCTTGCAAGGGTTAGCTTTCATTGTTAATGATGGCTTGCATAAGTATAATACTTGCAAGTGCTAGCTTGCTTCGTTTACTTGAAGTGCTCAGCTTGCCTTGAGTAGTGCAGTGGTTGAAATTCTCTTCCTCCTCTTCTGGGTAGAACTCCTCCTCCTCGTAAGCTTGGTCGGTACTATCATCTATATGTTGGGTCCGCATCATAGAAAACAAAATTTTTCCTACGATGTGAACTACACGCCAAGATCTATCTACTAGGTACAAAGCAACGGGTGGACATACATCCAACGAGAACTTACCCTCGTAGACAACGAGCATTGTTAACGAGTAGGAACTCGTGGTTGATGTAGTCATACACTTGCCGATCTCAAGATCATGAGGAAGTCCAGCAGGTCCGGCCCCAGCACGTCCATCAGATCCAGCTCCAGCAGCACCAAGTCCAGCACCGCAAAGCAACAGTGCATCCGTGATCGCACACACGTCCGGTACCCCGACAACATCCGTCCCTCGCTCCAGCAAAGCAGCGGAAGCAGCAACTCCTTTCCAGATAAAGCCACCGGGAACATGTATCTCGCTAATCCGAGACCATGGGGAAATAATACTAGAGGGGGAGAGAGATCCTTCACAAGGAGGTGTGAGGAAGAAGGGGAGTGAGGGGGGCCTTTTATAGGAGGAGGGGGGGTGCCCCTCTCTCCATGGCCGGCGCATGGGGGGTGACTCCTCACCTCCCCCATTCATGTGGTGGTAACCCCTCCACACTAAAATGCCCCTTCACATTCTCTTTTAAAGTCTCCACTTTAAATGCATTAAATTTCTCCAAATTTAATGCTCTATCATTTAATAAAACTCTTTTATTATTTTTATTCAGAATTTTGTTAATTACTTTAATTAAAAAACATTCACATAAAACCCCCTGCAACATTTCAATATTACATGCAGAACCAATTTCAGCAATTTAACCCGAAACAGTTTCGGTGTCTATTGAAATAATTCCAGCGCTTTCTTAAATCTTTATCTGAAACATATTTGCTCCAAATGGTCTCGGTATCCCTTAAGTGTGTCACCCTATGGTTCGCGAATAATGCAGACATGATCGAGACCCCTCTCAGATCAATAATCAGAAGCAGGACCTGGAGATCCATACTAACTCCTACACATTCAACGATGACTTCTGTGATCGTGAGAACCTTTAACGCTTGTAACTAAATCCCTTTGTCTCGCGATATATATTACATGTCCAAGATTCGATCATTGGTATCTCCATACCTAGTTTGATCTCGTTACCGACATGCACTCTTTTATCGTTCCCGTGATATAACATTCTAGTGATCACATCACTTGCTTGCAAGCTATCTCAATGTGATATCACCGAGAGGGCCTAGAGTATATCTATCCGTCATCGGGATTGACAAATTCCACTCTTGATCCATGAGTCTCAACATAACACCTTCGTAGCACTGAACCCATCTTTATTGTCACCCTGTTACGGTGTGACGTTTGATGTTATCAAGATACTCTTCCGGTGTTAGCAATTAGCATGATCTCATGGTCTATGGATAAAGATTACTTCGTATGATGTTATAGCAATATAAACATAATGACTTTGATCATAATGCTATACTTCGGATGAATGTTCATCACATCATTCCACCAATGTTGTGACCTCGTTATTAACAACATCCAATGTCCATGATCAGGAAACCTTGATCATCTTGTTAATCAACGAGCTAGTCTATAAGAGAGGCATAACCAGGAACCCTTTTTGTTTATTAAACACACATGCATTGATGTTTCCGATCAATACAATTATAGCATGCAAAATAAACATTTATCATAAACATGGAATAAGATAATAACCACTTTATTATTGCCTCTCAGGCATATTCCCTTCAGTCTCCCACTTGCACTAGAGTCAATAATCTAGTTTAAAAAACTTTGCGTATTGAACACCTATGGCTTTCTTGTGTTACATATACGCTATTGCTAGTGGTTAACATAATCTCCGGATCTGACAGTTTCAGGTCCGTGTGTATTTGCATGTCTTTGCGCCTCTACGCATCACTCATTCTCAAATGAGATGGCATTGTATAAATTTGGTCATTTGGTGAGACCTTTAGTTCATTCGACTCAAAATATGTTGATATTATTGTCACACAATATATCTTCATAGTATTAGCTCATTTTGAACCACACCTAGTTTGATAACAAACTACTTAACACAAATGCCCTCCTTTGCTGCTACTATAGCAGTTATATACTTAGCCTTTTGTTGTAGTATCTGTCACAATGTCTCAACTTTGGAACTCATCCAAATCCATCATGGAACATCCTTTCCATTATATTGTGCTACCCATAGTCTAAATTGAGATAAATTTAATTTGTATCTCGTGACAAAACTAGTATCAATGTAACACTTTACAATGAACTACCTTTAACTATTTGTCACTTATACATTATATATTCTTAGTTCTTCCAAAGCTCATAAGAATATCTTTACTATCGTCCAATGATCATCTCATGAATCATTCTAGTATGTGCTCATAACATTTAGAGCATAGGACATTCTAGATATATACATATCATGGTATAATAGATCAAAATATTCATGTGATTTTACTCACCATGTGTTGAAACACTTGAATTTTGATACAATCCTTTCCATGCAGCAAGAACCTTTCTTGTTGTTTCCATATTGAACCCTTTCAATATCTCATATATGTATGTCTGGCACAACCATATTTGCGACTTAATCTATCCATATAGATATTGATGCCAAATATTCTGGGTTTGCCCAAGTCTTTCATCGAAATCTTATTTTAATGAAATTCTTAACTTGTGTCAATACAAGATACATCATTTTCAATCAACAATATGTCCTCTACATAATGTATTAGAAATATGTCTCAGCTCTCCCACTTAATTTCTTGCGAATGCAAGCATCTTCATCATCTCCGATGAATTTAAACTCTTTTAACAGTTTCATCATGGTGAAGATTCCAACTCCGCTATGCTTACTTCAACTATTGAAGTTTACATGCCCTTTTAGCACCCTTTGAATTAACAAAACCCTTCGGACCATGTCATGTACATGTCCTAGGTTACCGTTCTATTAGAAGAACCTTGTTTTGTTTATTCAACTACCATATACCAAATTATATGTAGTGGTTGCTACATTAATCCGTCAAGACTATATATATCGCTATGAAAGATCATATCTTGTCATAGTCAACTCCTTGAACATTGCCGTAAACTTCTTTCCGACAGGTCGACTATTTCATAGATGTCAAACATCCATGTCTATTTCTTTATAGATCCAAACACGACCGATAGGCTTCACGCCTTCCCGGAGGGTCTTCCAAGTTCAGAAGCTTGTTTTCTTGTGTATGGATACTATCACGGATTCTATGACTTCTAGTCATTTTATGGAGTCAGGGCCCATCATCGCTTCTTTGCATGTAGTCGATTCATCATTGTCAAAACAATAACGACTTGCTTATCAAATCTTACTATTTGATTCTTACCGACCCACACGGTTCTATAGGAACTCTAATCTCCGAGATCACACCTTTTGTAATCACGAGAGCCATGAGCATTGTGGCTGCCACCGGGACACTTTCCGGCGCTGCGCTACTTAGCACATATAGCTAAGGTTCTACAACCTTATCAAAGTTCTATTGTCCTCCCACTTAACTTTTCATGAAAAGTTCCTTCTCAAGAAACTTGACGTTCCAAGCGACAAACTCTTTTGTCCTTGGTGTTATGGAGAAATTCCCAACAAATTCTTTGGGATAACCTACAAAGACGTGCTTATCCGACTTTGGTTGTAAACATTTTACTTATGCATAGCATACCAAAATTTAAGAAAAGACAATTCGGGTTTTATCCCAAACCATAACTCATATGGTGTCATTTCAACGGATCACGATGGTGCTCTTTTCAGTGTAACAACGGTAGTCTCTAAAGCTTCAATCCTTAAAACATAATGGCAGTTTTATAAATGACACCTTTGATCTTACCATGTCAAACATGGTTTGATTTCATCTCTCGAATATGCCATACTCCTATGGTTTACCGGGAAATCCAAATTCATGGAACAATTCCTCAAATCTTAGGTGTTTTGCTCAACATGTAACTCAAATATCTTCCTTTATGATCGAATCATAAACTCTTTATTTTCTTGTTACAATCATTTTACACTTCATCTTAAAAGTCTTTGAACAACTTTCAAATGTTTCATACTTCTTCCTTATTAAGTAAATATATAGATATATTCACTTAAATTTCAGGAGAAAGCATATGAAGCAAAAAGATCCATCGCATATGACTATACATAATGGACTATGCACATCAGCATGCACAATTTCAAATAAGCTAGTCATCCGTTCCTCTCTGGCCTATGGACGGAGTTTCAATTATCTCGAGGAAAGTCTGACATGCGTCAATTGATCAAAATCAAAGACTCCAAAAATCCATCAACATGGAGTTTCTTCATGTTTTCTTTCCAATATAATTTAAACAGCGATGTCACTTCATAAGTGATCTTTCAATCATTTTTCTTGCGACATTTTAGCAATAGTGTTTATGGATGTGATTTCTCCAACTAGACTTGTAAAAGTTCATCCATCCTTTATGGAATACAGTAATTATTTGAACAACCATTGTTCTCATAATACCAGAACAAAATAACAATTATTTAAACAAATCTTGAAGGCTTGGTTTAATGACAACGAAAAACACAATAACACTTTATTTGTTTTCGATGAACATCATCACTCATTCTCTTGGTAGTTACTTAGGCCATTGTAGTTCATGAATTGCGTTGTCATGTATGACAGTTCAGACCAACCAATTCGGTATCCAATACCGGTACCCAATACCTAAGAACCACATTGTTTAACAAGCAAGGAATATAGCCATAACATGTATATCTTCTATATACCTAAGTTGGACATCTCCAACCTTTTATTTTCTACCAAATATTTTATAGATTCTCTTTCAGCAATTCCTTTTCTTTTAAAAGAATCTATCAACATAAATAGTGGTGTCATCAACATGACACATGGTACAAAGCGTATATAGTCAAATACTAATACCTTTGGACTTGCACTTTGAAGTGGATCACCATCATCAAATGTTTGGTGTTCTTTCAAAAATCCATTCTTTAGTAATCTATTAGTGTAGTAAACATTTTACTTACATCTTCTATTCATCCTTATCATGACAACTTTCATGATCAAGCTACTATAGCTTATAAGGAAGAATCACGAGTATAATACCAGTTCCCAAAACCTTCTTGGTAGATTCGTATGCCTAGCATCTCCATCCTTCACAAATTCTCATACAATATGAGAACATGTATTTTGCTAAATTATACTCTATCATAGTGCAACCAAAAACATTGTTTCAGATATCACAATATCTTTCACACATGATGGTTTCTGAAACAATTTTCAGCTCCAATATAATATTGATATTAAAACAACTTTTTGAATATCAATAATCATGGAGGCAAACATGATACTTTAGATACTAACATTGGAATTCTTACTCTTGATTTAATACTACTTATTAAACTTCATAGAGTTTGCTGAAAGTTTGCAATAGGACTTATAAACTTTAAATTGACATTCAAAACAATACGATACCAGTTCGTAAAGTAAATATCCAGAATTCTATAGTTCTATTATCTCAAATAAAAACTAAGCATAAGGTAGAAAACGAACGCCAATGACTAAAACAAACTATGCAAATTCACTTTGATTTATTTTATGACAAATTTAGTTCGACTAATCTAAATTAGAAATGAACTCCCACTCAAAAACGACATCCCTCGTGCCCTTTTGGTGATTACATGAACCAAACCCACTACAACAAGTCCGATCATCACGTGAGTTGATGTAGCTTCAAAGGTGAGCATCTATATGGGCATCATATCAACTATATTTACTCATGCTTAACCTTTCGGTCCGTGTTCCGAGGCCATGTCTGTACATGCTAGGCTCGCCAAGTAAGAACCTTAGTAATCGCGTGTGTAAAACTGTCTTACACCCGTTTGTATGAGAGCGTAGAGTCGAGTACACCCGATCATCACGTGATGTCTCGAAACACGATCCACAAAACGGTGCATACTTAAGGAAGAACACATTTTTTATCTTGACATCTAAATGAGGGATCATCTTACAATGCTATAGAAAGCGCCAAACTAGCAGTATAAGATGCTAACATCTAATGTGTAAAGTGAGATGATATGGTCCATGCATTTGATCTCTATCATTTGCATCGTGGTATGATCTCTATCATTCCTTTGTGTGTAAGGCCAAGGTCTATGGAACTTACACGTTGACTGTGTTGTAAGAGTATCTACCATACATCTACTTACAACAATACCATATCAATACACTAGCCCATCAACGATCTAAACTAGACGCCTCTAATTTATCAATTGCAAGTTTTACGTGGCTTAGGGCTTTCGGAGATAGAACCGTTCTCACCTACGAACATGAACCACAACAAGGATAACTAAGTTATTAGCAACTCGTTGTAAATCATATATTGACTATAGTAGGAGAGACAGACACCCACCAGCCACTTCTGCAAAACAAGTTGCATGTCAGTCATGGAACCGGTCTCATGTACGATGACATATAAGGTTGGTCCGAGCCGCTTCATCCCACTATGCCACCAATATCCAAAATACATAGAAGATGCAATAACATGATCATCATCGCCCACATATCAACATATGTGTACTACCCATGCAAAGCACCTATGCATAGATCAGGCTCTGATACCACTGTTGGGTCCGCAGCATAGAAAACAAAAAATTTCCTACGATGTGAACTACATGCCAAGATCTATCTAGTAGGTACAAAGCAACGGGTGGACATACATCCAACAAGAACTTACCCTCATAGACAACGAGCTTTGTTAACGAGTAGGAACTCGTGGTTGATGTAGTCGTACACTTGCCGATCTCAAGATCGTGGGGAAGTCCAGCAGGTCCGGCTCCAGCACGTCCATCAGATCCAGCTCCAGCAGCACCAAGTCCAGCACCGCAAAGCAGCGGTGCATCCGTGATCGCACACACGTCCGGTACCCCGACAACCTCCATCCCTCGCTCCAGCAAAGCAGCGGAAGCAGCAACTCCTTTCCAGATAAAGCCACCAGGAACATGTATCTCGCTAATCTGAGACCATGGGGAAATAATACTAGAGGGGGAGAGAGATCTTTCACAAGGAGGTGTGAGGAAGAAGGGGAGTGAGGGGGGCCTTTTATAGGAGGAGGGGGGGTGCCCCTCTCTCCATGGCCGGCGCATGGGGGGGGGGGGGGTGACACCTCACCTCCCCCATTCATGTGGTGGTAACCACTCCACATTAAAATGCCCCTTCACATTCTCTTATAAAGTCTCCACTTTAAATGCATTAAATTTATCCAAATTTAATGCTCTCTCATTTAATAAAACTCTTTTATTATTTTTATTCAGAATTTTGTTAATTACTTTAATTAACAAACATTCACATAAAACCCCCTGCAACATTTCAATATTACATGTAGAACCAATTTCAGCAATTTAACCCGAAACAGTTTCGGTGTCTATTGAAATAATTCCAGCGCTTTCTTAAATCTTTATCTGAAACATATTTTCTCCAAATGGCTCGGTATCCCTTAAGTGTGTCACCCTACGGTTCGCGAATAATGCAGACATGATCGAGACCCCTCTCAGATCAATAATCAGAAGCAGGACCTGGAGATCCATACTGACTCCTACACATTCAACGATGACTTCTGTGATCGTGAGAACCTTTAATGCTTGTAACTAAATCCCTTTGTCTCGCGATATATATTACATGTCCAAGATTCGATCATTGGTATCTCCATACCTAGTTTGATCTCGTTACCGACATGCACTCTTTTCTCGTTCCCGTGATATAACATTCTAGTGATCACATCACTTGCTTGCAAGCTATCTCAATATGATATCACCGAGAGGGCCCAGAGTATATATATCCGTCATCGGGATTGACAAATTCCACTCTTGATCCATGAGCCTCAACATAACACCTTCGTAGCACTGAACCCATCTTTATTGTCACCCTGTTACGGTGTGACGTTTGATGTTTTCAAGATACTCTTCCGGTGTTAGCAATTAGCATGATCTCATGGTCTAAGGATAAAGATTACTTCGTATGATGTTATAGCAATATAAACATAATGACTTTTATCGTAATGCTATACTTTGGATGAATGTTCATCACATCATTCCACCAATGTTGTGACCTTGTTATTAACAACATCCAATGTCCATGATCAGGAAACCTTGATCATCTTGTTAATCAACGAGCTAGTCTGTAAGAGAGGCATAACTAGGAACCCTTTTTGTTTATTAAACACACATGTATTGATGTTTCCGATCAATACAATTATAGCATGCAAAATAAACATTTATCATAAACATGGAATAAGATAATAACCACTTTATTATTGCCTCTCGGGCATATTCCCTTCACTATAAATACATAGGGGATACACAATCACCAAACAATACTTAACTAGTCTATTTATCACACTAAGGCACACATTTGATGATCTAGTATCATCACAAGATTTATTTGAATTAGTTTTATTTATTTTATTTGAGAAAAGTAATTCCTACTCATTGAAAATAACTAAGACTTAATATTCTCCAATTTAAAATATGGGATCATGTGGACACATGTCATCACCACATATTCTAATACAGGGGAATGTGATTTTAATGTTGGATCACATTTTATAAAGTTTAAGATTAATATTTAATGATTTAAAGTGACTAGAAATGCCCATATAGCATTGTTTTGGTGCTAGTCTATAGTCAATGCATGCAAACCTTAATATTATTACGTATTCAGATAGGTACGGTTAAATGTGATTTTTCAGAGTTGTAATCAACTCAAAAGCTATCATGGTTGATTTTAGAAAAATGTTTGAATGTGAAAAAGCTTCTGTCTTGTTATTTTTACTATGAGAGGTCTCTAACTTTAATTGATTTTAATCCAACGGTTTTTCACAGAGATTTCAGTTACCTTTCCAACAAAATTGGAATCACTCAATTTGGATTTGTAAAACTCTTTGAATTGATTTTCAAACTAAAGGACAGAATCTAGTTTAAGTCTAAAAAGAAAAGGATTTATTTGAATCTACTGGGTTGCGCGGGAACACTAATGGGCCAGCCCAGTTTCACTCCGTGGTGCAGAGGACAACTGACAGGGGGTCCCGCATGTTAGTGGCTCTTATAACACGAAGCGGTACAGGGCGCTATGCATCGCACGATTAGAACTAGGATCAACGGTTCACAGTCATTATCAACGACAGACAGGTCACCGGCGAGACGGAAACCTAGCGGCACGGTGGGGGTGCAGTGGGGGCATACCAGGGCTCCAACTAGCTTGGTGATGGGGGTGTTTGAACAAGGATACGACATCGGACTTAGGCCAGGTCAGGGCAGCTCCGGGGGTGGACGAAATCGACGGGAGCTTCTCCTCCTCTGCTGCGGCTAACTCCGGCGACTGGCTGCTCGAGCGGCTCCGGCTAGAGGTGGGAAATGATCAGTCGTGAGAGGGGAGCTGAGTGGTGTGAGGAAATGGTGCTGGGGAGGGCTCTTTATATAGGCTCGAGGAGGGGACCGAAAGGGCGACAGCGAGCTCGTCGGTGATGACGATACAGGGCACTATCGGCATGGGTAGCATAGGTGGACGGTGGCTTGCCTCCTAGTGGTCAGCTATGGCTTGATGCCGATGCTAGGGCGATGGAAAACGGTCGGGAGCGTCTGGCGCTCTGCGCGGTAGAGGCGGTGCTCGATGCGGTTCATGGTGGTTGTGGGTCGTGCGGCGGGAGAAGGGCGTGTCTGGCGGGGTGTTGGGTTTATGGCGGAGCGGCGCACGTGAGCTGGGAGTAAGGCGTGGCTCGTGGGCTTTGTCGGGTTCGGCGCTCTAGCTTGCGCTGCGCATGGCGCATAGGCTTAGTGCGGGGGCTGTCCATGGGGGTCCAGGGGCTGGCTGTGGCCATGGGGTGGACAGGGAAGTGCGGTAGGGTTGGATGGAGCTAGTGGCAGTGCTAGATTGGCACGGCGTGGTCTGTGGAGCATTGTCCATGTTCGGCTGGTGGCGACCAAAAACGGGCGGCGTGACACTGCTGCTCTAGGTCAATTGGTAGCTTAGTTAGGGGCTGGTTAGAGCTAGGGGAGACAAGGGGACCAAAATTTGCCCAATTACTCGACAATCCATTAATCATCAAATAGTAATAGTTAGGTAGAAATTTGGTGCATGCCACCTGTTCGACACAATGGCCGCATGACGAAAATATTTGAATTTTGAAAAGATTTTTTGTGGAGTTATTGATCTTAAGATTGAGCATCTATGGTTGCTGGGATTTGTCAAATTAAATTCATTTGAGTGGTTTTTGAAAAAGTGGGATCTAGATACATACACTTGATTCCATTTTAAAATGTCATTTAAAATTAGAGTTTGAATGTTTTTGGAAGATCACAAAGTGAGCCTTGGTAGATCATTAATTGTACTAGAAAGGGGTGAAAAGAGTTAGAATTGTTTCTGTTTGAAATTGAGTTCTAGGAACAGCCAAAGTGACCTAGTTGATTAAAATGGCAAAAGTGACCATTTCTATTTATTAATTCTATTTGATTTCTTTTTCTTTGGATTTTGCTTGGGAATTATCTAGATGATGTGGATTTCATCTTAGAGTCATTTTACAACCATTAGAACAAACAATCATGGCAATTCAAATCAATTCCATATTAATGCAACACACATATGCATGCTTAAATCTTTTAATGATAAAAAGTTTTTGTTAACCCTAAATTGAGTGATTAAGATCTTGATTAACCTTGATTAAAGATTTGGGATGTTACATGGCAGGCTCTGGACGTACCGCTTGCCCGTACTAAGTACGCGAATGCCACAATATGCCTGAGGAGGTAACCTAAAAAATCCCAAATCATCTATTTTCTCTTTCTTCTTCATCCAAACTTGAAACCACCTCCCTTGGATCTTCAAATTTACTGAATCTTTTTTTGATTCTTCGCACTCACTTGATCTAAGGTATGTTTCTCCTCTGATCCCCAACTTATTTGTGGAAAAGCTTGGCTTAGTCATTCATCATTGTTAATCTAGACACGGGTCTTGTTCTTGATTCAATCTTGGTACTAAGTATGCTTAGCATTGTTTTAGAGGAGTTTCTTTTGTAGTTAGTGTAGAGAATCACTTATGCTATGTTTCTATTGGACCCAAAAATTTATTAGCAATTTTATTTACTTTGTCTTATTTTTATTTATTAGATGAACATGAGGAGTCGTACACATGAGATGGCTGCCGAGTCCTCCGCGCCACCCGTTGATACATTAACCCCGAGTCACTTGGCATCGAGTTCATCGAGGAGTTCCATCTTACCCTTTTTGATTGTCTCAAGATTCGAGAGATCAAGTCCACCAAGTGGGCGTGTCCTTATATCCTGAACCAACTTGGCATTCGTGTTGATTTCGATTTACTTTGAAACAATGTTGGTTTGTACAATTTTTTGTCTTTCAGGATGTTGCAATGTATCGCCACTTGACACTTGAGTTCTTCAGCACCTTGACACACATGATGGATCCTTATGGTTGTTCAGACTGAACAAAAGCCTGGAGTTGATCGAATCAAATTCCGCCTTATGAACTATGAGTATACTTTGACAGTCAGCCAATGGGCTCAATGCTTTGGGTTTACCAACACCACCACCGATGTACGCACAACAACCTTTGTTTTAGATCCTTCCCCTTCACAATATTTTAACTTGATGAGAATTCGTGGACACACACCCAAGGGGAACCAAATTGATCATCCTGCTATTAGATATTTGTTCTATGTTATTGCTAACACATTGTAGGCACGTGGTGAGTTTACTAGAGTTAATGAGGAGGACATGTTGATCCTCGCAAAAGCTGCACTTATCAATTGTAACTTAACACCAAATTTGGGAGCTTTACTTGTGTTTTATATTATGCATCGAGCTCTTCAATCTCAAGGACCCATATGTGGAGGAGGAATTGTGACCGTTCTTGCATGTGCACTACACATCAACCTAGGTAACATCCAACCGTTGACTGGAGGTAACCGTCTCGGTCCATCTACTCTAAGAGCATTTGGTATGATTTCTAAAAATCATGGTAGATATTTCTTCAATATACCTAGAGCGGATCACTTGATTCCTGCTCCTTTGCCTAACGGTTTATTCTCTATCGAGAATGGACGTTTGCGTTATGATGCGCAGGTTGAAGCTAATCTACCCCAGCAAGAAATACCCGTGGGAGGAGGAGAAGATGAAGAAGTCGAACAAGAAGGACCCGAACATGATGTGCAGCTACCAAACTACTACACCACCTATGAAGATATCTATGCACTCGAAGGAAATATTCAAAACATGAACAACCTATCCATCAACCTTCGAGATGCCACTGTAAGCCTCGCCACCCAGTTCCATGATTGGAGCAGCCAATGGAACATGGGAGATTATCCACCACCACCGCAATGAGCAACAAAAGGGCTTGTAAAATCCTAAGCTTGGGGATGTGTTCCCCTAGAAAATTTATTTGTGTAATAACGAGGTTGTACTCTAGCTCCTTGTGAGCTTTGAAACACTTGTGTTGGCCTGTTCCAACACTTTTCTTTTTTCCTTTGCTTTTTAAATTTGCTTTTGTTTTAGTTTATTAGTTTTCTTTTGCTTTTATTTCTTAAGCTCTTGCTTGGTCACAAGTTATTTTCTATTCTTTAATCCCTATCCTCAAAAATACAAAAGGACTTTTCTCTTTATCCATTTTTCATAAACGTGGGTTTATACTTTGCCTCTTTGCTTTAATATCATTTCAAGAGTAATCATGATTGTGTTTTGAAGGAACACATCCCTATAAGGAAGAGGATCATGAAGTTACTTATGAGAGGTATGCCATATGTCTCCCTGCTGGCTCGAGATTGATGTCGAGCTTGTTGGGGAACCCCAAGAGGAAGGTATGATGAGCACAGCAGTAAGTTTCCCTCAGTTATGAAACCAAGGTTATCGAACCAGTAGGAGCAAGGAAACACCTCCATGGTGTTGTTGCCAACTTGGAATCCTGCACAACACAACCACAAAACTTTGCCCCCAACTTAAAGTGAGGTTGTCAATCTCATCGGTTTTGCTGAAAACAAAGGATTAAACGTATTGTGTGGAAGAAAGTAATAGCTTACAGAAAGTAAACAGAAAACAGTAAACAGTTGCAGATTGATGGTAAAAGAAAGGGCCGGGGTCCATAGTTCACTAGTGGTGGCTCTCCTTAAGATAGATGACATGTTGGGTGAACAAATTAAAGCAAGGCAATTGACAAACATCGAGAAAGCATACATGCATATACTAATCATCTTGACTCCTATGAGATTTGATTGGGCATTACAATATTATACATAGACCATAATCCAACTACATCTATGACTAATAATCCACCTTCAGGTTATCATCTGAACCCCCTCCAGTATATAGTTGCAAGCAACAGATAATTGCATTAGCATTGCGTGTAATGTAAACAATACGATTGTTCTACGAACAAAGGATTGTTGTTTTCTCCCTAGTAGCAACATCACATCTAGTATCTTAGAGACTTCTGTCACTTCCCCAGATTACTAGAGGCATGAACCCACTATCGAGCATAAATACTCCCTCTTGGAGTTGATAGCATCTACTCAGCCAAGATATCTACTAACAACAGAGAGCATGCAAGATCACAAATAACAAAGACATGATAGAATCAATAATCAATCTAAAATAGCATCTTAATATCCATCAGATCCCCACAAACACAACATCTATGATTACAAATAGATGATCTTGATCATGAACGGAGCTCACAAGATCTAGAAATGATAGCACAAAGGAGAAGAACCAACCATATAGCTACTACATGGACCCGTAGTCCAGGGATGAACTACTCACGCATCACACCGGAGGCTTGCATGGTGATCAAGAAGGCCTCCAGGGTGAATTCTCCCCTCCGGAAGGGTGCTAGGAAGAGCATCAGATCCCTCCCGATCTAGGGATGGAGATGATGGCGGCTACAGACTCTTTTATGGAAATTTTGATCGGGTCCTTAGGGTTTCTGTATCGGAGGCATCTTATAGGCGAAACGGGAGGCCAAGGGGTTGCCCTAAGCGGCCACACCACCCCTGGCGCAGGCCAGGCCTGGCCGCGCAGCCAGGTGGTGTGGCGGCCCTCTGGCTCCACTCCGTCTTGTATTCTGGCTCCGTGTCCCCCTCGGTGAAAAACTGACTTTGGCTTTTGTCCCGTCCAATTCTGAGAATATTCATTTTCTGACATTCCTGGAACCAAAAACAGCAGAAAACAGGCAGCTAGCACTGTGGCATCTTGTTAATAGGTTAGTCCAATAAAGTGTATAAAAAGTACTCCAAAGTATGGACAAAACATAAGAAAGTAGATAAAAACCTAGCATGGAACATCAAAAATTATAGATACGTTAGCAACGTACCACTCCCACTTATGAAGTTTTAATTGTTTATCTTAGTTGGTCGATTTGCTAAGATGCTATTCTAGTGGGAAGTAATTTATTATGGTTAGAGTAAGACTTTTTATTAGTACGATGATTAGTTGTCGAAGCTCTTGCTTTAGTTCTTTTAGTTAATCGAGTCTTGCCTTGGAAATAATAATGCCAAACAAGTACAACAAGAAAAAGTCTAAAATTTATGACTTGTTTGATGAATGATTGTCTTGAGAGTATACCCTTGATTATACTTAACCCCATAGATATTTTGACAGTCTCGACAACACTCATGAAAGGAATTGTTTGATTGAAATAAAGTCTAGTGGTAATTGTGATGCATGCCAAAGCTAACCTTGTGGATCAAACCGTGGTTCTAGCTCAAAAAAGAGAGAAAAAGATGCGAGACAACTTTGTTCTATGTCTCTGACACACACCTTTGGGTTGCCAACAATTCCGCTAGCTTTTGAATGATCTATGGTATAACCCCAGATACTATGACTTGATGAAATTATTGACATCCGTGTCAATGTATGGGCAAATGTATTGGTACTCTCAAAGGTTATGCAAATACTAGCAAAAATAAACAAACAACAATCCTTGAAAAATGAGATGAAAAAGAAAGAAAGATATCTATGAGGATCCACATAACAAGTCCTTGGCATGGTCTCATTACTACTTTATGATATTTTCTTGGAAGACAATGATTTGATTTGAGTGTTTTAGATTTACTTGATCTATTGATGTGGGTGTAAATAAGACACTTCATTGTTATACTACTAGGGACATGAAACTCTCTTACTCAATTATGCTATTTAAACATCCTAGTGTTCCTTGGCAAGATGAGAGTTAATTAGAGGAATTGGATTGATTGCTACACTTCTAGTTATTTATACTTATATTAAACTTTACTTTGATTATCTTGACTTACCGAAGCTTGTATAGTATTCTTTTCATCTCTCTAACTTTGATAAGCTTTGCAAATGAATGAAGTGTTGAGCACATTATTGTCAGATTGATGACAAGTACGCCATGAGGGGGTCCTCGAGGCGTGCGGAAGAGATGGGTGTGAGACGTATGGTGTTCCGGGACGGTGAGCACACAAGTTTACCCAGGTTTGAATCCGCCGGCTTTGGCCGGATCCTACTCCTGCTAGCAATCCAGTAATACGGCAAAGCTGAAATATGGGTTACAAAGGTTTCGCCTGTTCAAGTTGAGATTGTAGACTATTGTGAGGTGCCCTAAAGGCGTACCCTAGCACGGCATATATAGATATCCGTCCTAGGGTTTACAGGAGAGACCTATCCGGCTACGACTAAGAGTTGGTTACATAGTACATCTTGAACTACAAGTAACATCACAGGCCTATGTCGGTAGGTCTTCTGGGCCTTCCCATAGCCGGACTGGACTTCGTCTCTTCTCCCTGACTGGGCCGCTTGTGAATCAAAGCTCTAACCCGAAGTGGGCCACCCTGGTCCGTGAGGCACATTAGGGATACCTGGAAAGTATATCCCCAACAGCAGCCCCTGGAAGCCTCCAAGATCCAGAGTCGGATTTCATCATTGTCTAGCTTGATCTTCAGCTTGCATAATCTTGAAGGGTTCCTGAAACTTCAAAAGAAAGCATAGATCCGGGTCTCAAAACAAGTCAGACCTATGAATACATTATTCGGTTTTCCAGCTTGAAATTCAAACTAAGCCAGAACTTGGTCTCTGACGTAATCTGACACCAGTCATGGTCAAGTCACATCACTGACAGACATTGCCGTCAGCACGACCATTGGTGGGTCCGCATTTTGGGGAACCGAGGCGTCGTTTTAATGTGTGCACGGAGATCGAGGCGGCATAATCATCGGGGGGAGTTTCCCGGCTCCTTCCACAACACGTGGCATGGGTACTGTTTACATTGCACGAATCTTGGTGCAGGTGAAGGATATAAGAGGTTGAGACCTATCCCTTTCCTCTCCACCAATGCCAGTGACTTCTTCCTTCCTTTTGACGCTTCCCATGAACAGAGATCCTTCGCCTCCCCCAAAATCCTCTAGCTCCGCCCATCCTAGGTCACTGGAGCATAGAAAATGGCTAAGGCCTCATCTTTTGGCACGGCGGCGACAATAGCGATGGCATCAACAGCGGAGAAAGAGAGATTTCGTAGGGTCTGGATCCCCTACGTATTGGATGAGGCCCATCTTCACGTCATCGAGAACGAAGGTCTCCTCCGCACCTGCGACTAGCGGCGCGGCTATGGCCAAACCGTCCCCACTCCTCACACCGACGTGCGGGTGCATTTAGGCACCCACCTCGACAGAGGTTTGAGCTTCCCACCCTCAGATTTCTTCTCTTAGGTGATAGATTACTACAGAGTTCAACTCCACCATCTCCCCCCGAACTCTCTCTTAGAGATGAGTGCTTACGCTTCTTTGTGAGAGGGGTATCTCGGTATTAGTACAAGTCTCGTTCTCTTCCGGTATTATTTTCATACCCGGAGAAACTCTAATACTGCTGGCAATCTGTACATTAGCGGAACTCTTAGCTTTTCTGTTAGGAGAGAGCATGTCTATCCTAGGATTAAAGATAGTGAGTCGATAAAGCAATGGCCATCAACTTTTTTCTATCACAAGGATATTCCAGCTCCCGGCAAAGCTACTGCTTTGCCGGATTTTATTGATGGTGCCGCTACGCCCCAAGAGTCCTGGGATGCAGATGTGCCGACTCTCAGTAATGACCTACTTCTTGCTAAGAGGCGGATCGAATATCTGATGAAGCACAAGGGCCTTAAAGGGTCTGACTTGATTCATTGCTGGCTGGCACGCCCGATCCAGCCTCTCCAACACCATGGTGACCGACTTATGCACTCCATCACTTTGTCCAAGGACTCTCTCCGGATTTTCCCCTGTCCTTACTCGGAAAAGGACTATGAGTCCCATATTAGATGGTTAATACGGGAGAGGATCGAGAGGAAAATTCTAGAGCTGTCCTTGGACATGCATATGGCTGATAATCCCGTGGTACTAGTAAGTTTCCAACAATAACTCAAATTTTGTGTTCATCTTTACATTATTGTCTCTTTCTGGAATACTAAGATATTTTTCCTTTTCAGCTTGCTGTCCTCCCCGAGTCGGAGCATGCTCCTATTGAGAGATATCCTCCTGAGATCTCTCAGGATGATGGAGAATTGGTTCCTCTGCCGGATACCTTTACCCAAAAGCGTAAGGCTCCGACAATTTCTATTGGCACAAAGGAGGTGCCCGTTGTGAAGAGATAATTTCCTCACAAGGTCTTTGTATTTTATTTCTTAATTCCTTCCGGGGTGTAACGCTCTTTGTTCTATCACCTCCTCAGAGCTAAACAGCTCACCAAGGGCGAGGGGAAAGGAGGCTCGTCGAAGCCCCTGCGCCAGTCAAAGCTGAACTTGACTTCTCTTGCCACAACTCCTCCGACTCCTGCCCCACAACCTTCCACATCGCTGGAGATCCGGCTCAACAAGCACAACCAGCGATGCTCGGTTCGCAAACTGACGTCACCATGGGTGACTCAGGTTTTGACAAGGGTGGACCCTCTACGGGTAATGATCCCTCGGTAGAGGTCTTCGCTGAAAACCTCCTCAACAATCCGGGTCTTGCCAAACTTGGCATTACTCGGAAATCTGTGGAGGAGATCCAACTAGCCCAACAATGCTTGGAAAGCCGGAACATTACTGCCGAGGAGGAGGCACAAGAAGCGGAAGACGTTAAGTACTCCGAACTCCTTGAGTAGATCCGTCTTTGCAACGAGAGGCTGAGAGCCGGTGTGGTTCCTCCCCCACCGGTAATCCCGTTGACCCTCGCCGAGAAGGTTAGCACTGAGGTAACCATGAGCTTAAGAAAGCTGACTCATGAACATCATGTAAGTCGAATTCTAACTCACCTTTTTTACTTTATTTCATATCATATCCTCTACCCCAAGCATGAAGTTGGATAGACAATCCGAATGTATGCTTCCATAGGATGCCAAAGAATGAACTAGTGTAGCCCCCAAGGCTCGTGCTGATATTAGTAAAAATATTAGCCCGAGTCTTTACAGACTTGTGACTCTGGGTATTCTGACTTACAAAAAGTTAATTCGTATAACCAGGAATTGTTGAAGAATATCTGCAATAAGCGGAGAGAGATCAGAACTCTCCGGCTTGAAAATTCTCAGTTAAAAGTGTCAAGGGATGAGGCTGAAGGTAAAAAATTCAGTCCTTAAACCTTGCTCTTTCTTTCATAGTCGAATTATTTATTCAACTGTTGTTCTTTTGCTTACAGCACTGGTTAAACAATCATGTGCCATGATTGAAGAGGCCGAGAATCTGAAGACCCTGGAGGTGGAGAACATCGACTTACGTCGGGAGCTAGACAAGTTGAAGGCGGATCACGAGCGGAGCATTGCTCAAGTCCTCAAATCCTCTTCTATGGCCACCGAAGAACGTTATCACCGGATCATGGCCTAGGACCAAAAGATCTCGATTATCAATGATGCTTTATTCAGAGAAAAGGACATCTCCGAAGCACTCCAGGATGAACTCCAGAGCCTTAGGGTAGAGAAGGACAAAGTTGACGATGTCATCTTCAGTATGCTTCCTACTTTCCGACTTTCTGCTTTTCCGACTCTAGGAGTTTAGATATATTTATTAACATTTGCTTTATATGTGCAGGTCCTCTTTACTTACAGGATTCTTCCTCCACCGAGTCTCGCACAAGCCGGCTTTCACAAGTCGGCGATTTACTTCACGATTTTCGCTGATCTTTGGAGGATATTGGGGAAGTACTCAAGGTTCCGGACATGAACAGAATGTCTGGCTTTGAGGTGCGAGACAAAGCCAAGGTGATGCCCCAGCTCATCTAGGACTGGAACATGTCCTATGCGCAAACCGCAGCACATAACGCTCTCACCATGGTTATGAGCCACCATGGAAGCATGGAAATCTGGAAAGTAACCAGAGGGTATTCGACTATGGATGAAGACGAACATGAGCAAGATATCAATGCCATCATGGACTCCTGTGCCAGGTATGGGTGCCACATAGCTGACTTGACCAGCTACGACACTCCTTTATTCACTCGTGTGGAGATGCCTCCTCCGCCTGTCGAAGTAACAACGAAAGTCTCCGACGATGAGAAAACCGTTTCGGATTTGAACGTCTCGGAAAGATATCAAGGCGAGGCCGATGTCTCCAGTGAGCTGGCAGCTCGTAACTCTCATCCTGCATCGTAGATCATCAGAAAAAACTGTGTGTTATTCTGAAAACAATTCGGGTTGTAAATAAGTAGTGTAATACTTTTGCTGGTGCTAAGATTTGCTACTTCTATTTAACACTTTTGGCTTTATATTTATCGTGCCTGAAAAGTTTACATAAGCACTTTTTGTTTTGCCTGTACTTATCGTTTATCTGATTTTCTGCCTTGTCCCTTTGGTGAGCCGCCCAACCTCCAACACGGAAACTTTGCTGAGCAACGGAGCTCAATTGCTAAACCAGTTTAAACCTGGAAACAAAGCCGGCTTCCAGTACCAACAATTCACTACTCAGAAAATGCCCGCATCCGGCAATCAGATAAATAACCAAAGTATAAACTAGAAAATTTATATTTATACCTGAGGGTAGCATTTTTAGAATCGGAAATCTTAACCAGAACAAACATGAGCATAAAGTACTTTCAAGTATTCTGGGATTTTTGATTGTGACATGATCATTCGAAAATAAGATGGTAATATAAAACTTCTCAGAAAAAATGAGGCAACAAATACTTTATTTCTCATTGAGCATGTACACATATATGATTACAAAGAAAGATAAATTAAGAATAAAAGGGACGTAGCTGAGCAATATTCCACGGTCTGTCTAATTCTTCTGGGTCTGTACTGCCTCCAGCTGTCTTTCTTTTCTTAGTAGCAGGTCTTTCTTTGACTGGCTGCATATTAGTTAGATAGTATGAACCATTGTGCAAAACTCGACTAACTAAAAAGGCCCCTTCCCATACTAGGGAAAGTTTCTGCTTTCTTTTCTGCACAAGCCGGAGAACCAAATCACCCTTATTGAAAGACTGGTTTCTGACTCTCTGGCTATGATACTTGCGTAACTTCTGCTGATAGGCTATTGGTCTCAGCGCAGCAACGACGCAAACTTCTTCTATTAAATCGAGATCATTTTGTTGAGAAATTTTGGCATCCTCTTTAATATACGCAGCAACTCAGGGAGAAGTATGAATCAAATCACTAGGAAGAACTACTTCTACACCATAGACCAAGAAGAAAGGTGTTTTCCGGTTGACCTATTCAGAGTTGTTTGTAAAATCCATATCATTGAAGGTAATTCCTCTACCCAAGCCCCCGCAGCATGTCGTAGTGGTGCTTCGAGCCTTTGTTTTAGGCCTTGTAGGATTAAACCATTTGCTCTTTCGACTTGTCCATTAGCTTGTGGATGTGCGACTGACGCAATGTCAAGACGGATATTTTGTTCATTGCAAAATTCAGCAAGCTCTCCCATAGAAAAGTTACTCCCGTTGGCCGTGATAATGCTATGTGGATAACCGTATCGGATTATGACATCCTTGACAAATCTTCTAGTTGTTACTCCATCACAACTGGTGACGGGTTTAGCCTCAATCCATTTTGTGAATTTATCCACCATCACTAAGAGATGAGTAAATCCACTTGGAGCCCGTTTAAATGGTCCTACCATGTCAAGCCCCCAGACCGCGAAAGGCCATGTTATAGGTATTTTTCGCAGCTGATCAGCCGAAACATGAGCTTGTTTGGCATACTTTTGGCAGCCTTTACACGTCTTGACCAGCCATTTGGCATCTACCTTGGTTGTAAGCCAGAAAAAACCGTGTCGAAAATCTTTTGCCACTAAAGATTTGGCGGCAGCATGATGGCTGCATTCGCCTTCATGGATTTCTCGTAAGATTTCCACTCCTTCTTCCGGAGATACACAACGCTGAAAGACCCTAGACACACTCCGCTTATAGAGCTCACCATTTACAATAGTATAGGTTTTTGCTCGTCGGACGATCTGACGGCTCAGAACCTCGTCTTCGGGTAATTTGCCATCTACCAAGTAATCAAGGTAGGGCTGAGTCCAGCTAGGGATTACAGCCAGAACTGCTACTAAAGGTGAGTCGGATTTGGTCGGATATTCCTCGTCTACTCCTTTTATAGAGGGAACTTTGAGGTGCTTTAAAAAAGCACCATCCGAGACCTTTTTTCGTGCAGAGCCTTGATACTTTGCAAATGTATCTATAATTTTTGATGTTCCATGCTTGGTTTTATCCACTTTCTTGTGTTTTGTCCACACTCTGGAGTACTTTTCATATGATTTCTTGGACTAACCTATTAACAAGAGCCACATTGCCAGCTGCCTGTTTTCTGCTATTTTTGGTTCCAGGAAAGTCAGAAAATGAATATTCTCGGAATTGGACGGGACAAAAGCCAAAGTGCCTATTTTTCCGGAAGTCCTCAGATGCCAGAATATGAGACGGAGAAGGGCTGGGGGCCGGCCACACCACCTGGCCGCGCGGCCAGGCCTGGCCCGTGCAAGGGGGTGGTCTGGCCGACCCCAGCACCCCCTCGGCCTCTCCTTCCGCCTATAAGATGCCCTCGAGACAAAAACCCTAAGTACCCGATCAAAAATCCACGAAAGAGTCTGTAGCCGCCGTCATCTCCATCCCTAGATCGGGAGGGATCTGAAGCTCTTCCCGGCACCCTGCCAAAGAGGGGAATTCACCCTAGAGGCCTTCTTCATCACCATGCAAGCCTCCGGTGTGATGCGTGAGTAGTTCATCCTTGGACTACGGGTCCATGTAGTAGCTAGATGGCTGGTTTTCCTCCTTTGTGCTTTCATGTCTAGATCTTGTGAGCTCCGTTCATGATCAAGATCATCTATTTGTAATTCTGCATGTTGTGTTTGCGGGGATCCGATGGATATTGAGATGCTATTTCAGATTGATTATTGATTCTATCATGTCTTTGTTATTTGTGATCTTGCAATCTTTCCCCTGTTAGTAGCTATCTTGGCCAAGTAGATGCTAGCAACTCCAAGAGTTAGTATTTATGCTCGATAGTGGGTTCATGCCTCTGGTAATCTGGGGAAGTGACAGAAATCTCTAAGGTACTAGATGTGCTGTTGCTACTAGGGAGAAAACAACAATCCTTTATTCATATAACAATCGTATTGTTTACATTACACACAATTCGTAAAGCAATAATATGTTGCTTGCAACTTAATACTGGAGGGGGTTCAGATGATAACCTAAAGGTGGATTATTAGTCATAGATGCAGTTGGATGGCGGTCTATGTATAATGTTGTAATTCCCAATCAAGTTCCAAAGGAGACAAGATGATTAGTATACGCATGTATTACTTTCTCGATGTTTCTCAATTGCCCCGCTGTAATTTGTTCACCCAGCATGTTATCTATCTTAAGGAGAGCCACCTCTAGTGAACTATGGATCCCGGTCCTTTTCTTTACATACAATCTATTAACTGTTTACTGCTTTGTGTTTACTTTCTGCAAACTATTACTTCCTTCCATTCGATACGTTTAATCCTTTGTTTTCAGCAAAACACGGTGAGATTGACAACCTGATCGCAAGTTGGGGACAGAGTTCTGTGGTTGTGTTGCACATGCCTCCATGTTGCTACTAACACCGGTAGTGTGCCCTGCCAAGGCTGAGGTAGCAACACCTTTGGGGTGTTTCCTTGCTCCTACTGGTTCGATTAAACCTTGGTTTCATAACTGAGGGAAACTTGCTGTTGTGCTCATCATACCTTCCTCTTGGGGTTCCTAACGAGCTCTACATCAATACTGAGCCATCAAGCATTTTTATGGTGCCGTTGCCGGGGAGTCAAGGACATCTTCACAAGGGGAGTCCCTCATAACCAATCTCGTTGCTTTGTTATTTTTGTTTTGCTTAGTTTATTTTTGCTTTGTTTGCTTGTTTTGTTATCAAAAACACACAAAAAATTAGTTTTACTAGTTTGATTTCTTTATCAAAAACACAAAAAAATTAAGTCACCTTTAGTTGTTGCCTCTTCTTTAGCTCACCATGTTGATCCCTAAATTCACCCTGAAAGATCTTTCAATTGGTAGTGGTTCTATTATTGGGAAAGATAATATTGAAGAATTCTTTAATCATGTTAGTAAGCATGAAGATACTGAGGATAGATCACTTGCAGAACTTGCTCCAAACTATGAGATTGATGTAGCTTCTTTAATTCACATGTTAGAAGCTAGGTTTGTTAACCTCAACCCCTTAATGCAAGTAATGTTTCTTAAGCTTAAATAAATTGTGGACCCTGAAAAGAGGGATTTTATTCTAGAAACTTTGTTTAAGGAGTTCTATGATGTTGCCAAGGAATCTAGGAAAGTCTTTGAATGTTTAAATATGCTGGGCTCGTGTGTAGATGTTGTTGGTACACGAGAAAATATGAACAAAACCGAACCTAATGGGGAGGAACCTAAGATAACAATACCCTTTAAACTGGTAGCAATACATGAAGCCATAGAAAAGAATCTTGATTGGATTGTTCCTGAAATCCCTTTTGATGAAAATAGTGAACCTAAGAGCATTGAGAGAGGATCCTCTATAACTTATTTGGATGATATACCTTGCTTGTTGAAGATATTTCTGGTATTAATCTTAATGCTTCTCATTTGAGAACACTTGATTCTTTCTTGCTTCTTATGCCTAACTTAAAGGCGTTAAAGAAAAGTACTTATTGGGAGATAACCCAAAAGTTTTAGATGAGTCTTGGAAGTTATTACATCAGTAATAAACACGCCTTATTCTTTTTATTTGCTTTTTGTGCCAAGAGTAACCTCTAATGAGAGAGAAGTAATGATTGGGAAAGTTGCTGTCCTGAAACAGATTTCTGTGCTTCACCGTAAAAATTCGTGTAAAATCTGTGAATGTCTTTTTGAGGCGTGCATTTTTGTGCTTCTTCCCCAGGTTGTTGTATAACTTTTGTTAGTTCAACACTTTTTGATTTGAGCGACAGAAGGTCTTCAAAAAAATTCGTCTTTACCTGCTAGTCTGTTTTGACAGATTTCTGTCATTTTCTGTATTTGCTTCTTATTGGTTCCTTCTTGAGTTCTTTTGGGGAATTGAGATTTTTGAGGGAAGTGCTAAAGTAGGTAGTGTTCTAGTGGAAGTTTATTTTGTGTTAGAACTGAACCTTAAGACTTATTTATCTTAAGTGCACTAATGTTGCTAATAAAGATTGTGTGAAGTTTTGTATGAAGGAAAAATTTCAGGTGTATCGAAGGAATGAGTAATGAGATGAAGGATGGACTAAATATCAATCTTGGGTATGCCATGTGTGTCACCCTAAGAAATATCCAATAAGTACAAGCGTCAAAGCTTGGGGATGCCCAAGCCATCCCTTTCTTCATCAATAAAAATCCCAGGTTTCTTCCAAACGCTACATGTTTATTGTTTCATGCACAGTTGTGTTTTTCTTGGAGCGTCTTCTTTTTCGTTTGCTTTGGTTTTCTTAGTTTTCTGAATAAATTGGTTGGACCCCCTCTTTCATACATTGGTTTGCAAATAGTTTGATTTGGTTTGGAAAAGAGTAGGAAAATTCATGCTTATGTGGTAAAAAGAGCTCGTTTTTTGACTGTGGCCTATGCTTTGTCATGCCATGCTAGATATTGTTTTGGCTTTATGCTTAGTATTCTTTGCTGTAGCATGACTGAAGGAAATATGCCGTGAGAGGCAATAATAAAATTGTTGTTTTATATTCCTTATATATGATAGATGTTTATTTTACATGCTAGAATTGTATTGATCGGAAACATCAATACATGTGTGTTTAATAAACAAAAAAAGGGTTCCTAGTTATGCCTCTCTTATAGACTAGCTTGTTGATTAACAACATGATCAAGATTTCCTGATCATGGACATTGGATGTTGTTAATAACAAGGTCACACCATTGGTGGAATGATGTGATGAACATTCATCCGAAGTATAACATTACGATCAAGTCATTATTTTTATATTGCTATAACATCATACGAAGTAATCTTTATCCTTAGACCATGAGGTCATGTTAATTGCTAACACCGGAAGAGTATCTTGATAACATCAAACGTCACACCGTAACAGGGTGACTTCAGTACTACGAAGGTGTTATGTTGAGGCTCATGGATCAAGAGTGGAATTTTTCAATCCAGATGATGGATAGATATACTCTGGGCCCTCTCGGTGATATCACATTAAGATAGCTTGCAAGCAACTGATGTGATCACTAGAATGTTATATCACAGGAACGAGAAAAGAGTGCATGTCGATAATGAGATCAAACTAGGTATGGAAATACCGATGATCGAATCTCAGACATGTAATATATCGAGAGACATAGGGATTTAGTTACAAGCGTTAAAGGTTCTCAAGATCACAGAAGTCATCGTTGAATGTGTAGGAGTCAGTACGGATCTCCAGGTCCCGCTGCTGATTATTGATCGGAGAAGGGTCTCGATCATGTCTGCATTATTCGCGAACCGTAGGGTGGCACACTTAAGAGTTACCGGACACCATTTTGGAGCACATATGTTTTAGACGAAATAATTGCAAAGCGCAGGAATTGTTTCAATAGAAACCGGAAATTGTTTCGGGTGAAATTGCAGAAGGTGGTTCTGCATGTGAAATTGAAATATTTCAAGGGGTATATGTGAATGTTTGTTAATTAAAGTAATTAACAAAATTCTGAATAAATTTAATAAAAAGAGTTTTATTAAATGAGAGAGCATTAAATTTGGAGAAATTTAATGCATTTAAAGTGGAGACTTTAAAAGGGAATGTGAAGAGGCATTTTAATGTGGAGGGGTTACCACCACATGAATGCGGGAGGTGAGGGGTCACCCCCATGCGCCAGCCATGGAGCGAGGGGGCACCCCCCTCCTCCTATAAAAGGCCACCCATTCCCTCCTTCATCCTCACACCTCCGTGTGAAGGATCTCTCTCCCCCTCTAGAATTATTCCCCCATGGTCTCCGATTAGCGAGATACATGTTCCCGGTGGCATTTCGTCTGGAAGGAGGTGCTGCTTCCGCTGGATCACTGGAGCGAGGAGGTGGAGGTTGTCCGGTGGCTTGAACGTGTGTGCGGATGCGCTGCTGAGTTGCGACGCTTGGACATCCTCACGATCTTGAGATCGGCAAGTGTATGACTACATCAACCACGAGTTCCTACTCGTTAACAAAGCTTGTTGTCTACGAGGGTAAGTTCTCGTTGGATGTATGTCCACCCGTTGCTTTGTACCTAGTAGATAGATCTTGGCGTGTAGTTCACACCGTAGGAATTTTTTTGTTTTCTATGCTGCGGACCCAACAGTGGTATCAGAGCCTGATCTATGCGTAGGTGCTTAGCACGGGTAGTACACATATGTTGATATGTGGGCGATGATGATCATGTTATTGCATCTTCTATGTATTTTGGATATTGGTGGCATAGTGGGATGAAGCGGCCTAGACCAACCTTACATGTCATCGTACATGAGACCGGTTCCATGACTGACATGCAACTTGTTTTGCATAAGTGGCTGGCGGGTGTCTGCCTCTCCTACTATAGTCAATATCTGATTTACAACGAGTTGCTAATAACTTAGTTATCCTCGTTGTGGTTCATGTTCGTAGGTGAGAACGGTTCTATCTCCGAAAGCCCTAAGCCACGTAAAACTTGCATTTGATAAATTAGAGGCATCTAGTTTAGATCGTTGCTGGGCTAGTGTATTGATATGGTATTGTTGTAAGTAGATGTATGGTAGATACTCTTACAACACACTCAACGTGTAAGTTCCATAGACCTTGGCCTTACACACAAAGGAATGATAGAGATCATACCACGTTGCAAGTGATAGAGATCAAATGCATGGACCATATCATCTCACTTTACACATTAGATGTTAGCATCTTATACTGCTAGTTTGGCGCTTTTGGTAGCATTATAAGATGATCCCTCATTTAGATATCAAGATAAAAATGTGTTCTTCCTTGAGTATGCACCGTTCTATGAATTGTGTTTCGAGACATCACGTGATGATCGGGTGTACTCGAATCTACGCTTTCATAGGAACGGGTGTAAGACAGTTTTACACACGCGAATACTAAGGTTCTTACTTGGAGAGCCTAGCATGTATAGACATGGCCTCGGAACACGGACCAAAAGGTTAAGCATGAGTCATATGGTTGATATGATGCCCATATAGATGCTCTCCTTTGAAGCTATATCAACTCACGTGATGATCAGACTTGATGTAGTGGATTTGGTTCATGTAATCACTAAAAAGGCACGAGGGATGTCGTTTTTGAGTGGGAGTTCATTAGTAATTTGGAATAGTTGAACTCAATCTATCATAAACTTAGTCTAAATAAACTTTAGAAATTCTGTTGTAGATGGCAACACCTGCTTTTAATTTCAATGTGTTCATGGAGAAAGAGAAACTTGCTACGAATGGTAGCAACTTCACCAACTGGGCTATGAATTTGAGGATTCTCCTCACTGCTGCACAAAAGCAATATGTGCTAGATGCGCCGCTAGGCCCCCCACCAGCTCCTGATGCCCCTGACGAGGAAAAGAATGTCTATGTGACTCATCAGGAGGACCACAACTTAGTTCATTGTGGCATACTGTATGTGCTAGAGCCAGAACTTCGAAAGCATTTCGAAAATGGCAATGCCTTTGATATAATGGGAGAATTGAAAATGATTTTCGATACCCATGCTACCGTAGAGAGTTATAATGCTACAGAAAAGTTCTTTAGCTGCATGATGGAGGAAAACAGCTCTGTTAGTGAGCACGTACTCAAAATGTCTGGGTACGCCGATAAGCTTGTGTCCTTGGGAATAACGATTCCCATTGACTTAGGCATACATCGTGTTCTACAATCTCTGCCACCTAGCTACAAGAGATTCGTGATGAACTATAATATGCAGGGCATGGAGAAGTCTCTTCTCGAGCTTCTGTCAATGCTTAAGACTGCAGAAGTGGAGATTAGGAAAGAATATCAAGTGTTGATGATCAATAGGACCACCGGTTTCAAGAAGGACAAGAAAGGCAAGCACAAGGGAAATAAGGGTGGCAAGTCTATTGCCACGCCTGAAAAGAAACCCCGGGCTAGCCCTAAGTCGGATACCGAGTGCTACTATTGCATGGGGACTGGCCATTGGAAGCGCAACTGCCCCAAGTATTTGGCGAACAAGAAGTCCAGCAAGGCAAACAAAGGTATACATGATATACATGTTATTGATGTGTACTTGACTAGTACTCGTAGTAGCACCTGGGTATTTGATACCGGATCGGTTGCTAATATATGTAACTCGGTTCAGGGGCTACGGAACAAGCGACAACTAGCATGGGATGAGGTCAGGATGCGGGTCGGCAATGGATCAAAAGTTGATGTGATCGCCGTCGGGACGCTACCTCTCCATTTGCCATCAGGATTAGTTATAAAACAAAATAATTGTTATTTGGTGCCTGCACCGAGCATGAACATTGCATCTGTATCGTGTTTGATGCAAAGTGGTCATTCCTTTAAATCTGAAAACGATGGTTCTTCGATTTATAAGAATGATATCTTTTATGGTCATGCACCTATGTTGAATGGTTTATTTCTGATAGATCTCGATAGTAATATTACACACATTCATAATGTTAATGCTAAAAAGATTAAACTTGATGATGATATGTCTACATATATGTGGCACTGCCGTCTAGGTCATATTGGCATTAAACGCATACAGAAACTCCATTCTGATGGACTTTTGGAATCACTTGATTTGGAATCATTTGATACATGTGAGCCATGCCTTATGGGCAAGATGACTAGAACGCCATTTTCCGGTTCAATGGATCCTTTCTTGAGAAGGAGTTTCTCGCGAAAGGTGTGAGTAGTCGGAAGGTAGAACTCGAAGAGGTTATTGATGATGGGTTCGTAGCATGGAAAACAAAAAATTTCTACCGCAAGAATGAACAAAACCCAGATCTAATCTAGATAAAAACCAAGATCTAATCTATTAGACATGTGCAACGAGATAGATCTGTACTAACCCTCGTAGATCCGAAAGCGTTAAGAGATTATATCTTGGGGTTGATGTAGTCGATCACTTGCCGATCTCAAGATCGTGTGGACGATCCTTCCGACGCCACGTTCCGGCAGAGCTTCCGCGGTCGGTCACACGTGCGGAGTCGAAGCAGACCTTCCTCTCCCCGTTCCAGCGAGCAGCGGAGGTAGTAGATCTTCTCCACGGAATCCCAGCAGCACGACGGTGTGGTGGTGGTGGTGGAGGAGAGAATTCTGCAGGGCTTCGCCTAAGCTGGAGCAGAGCGAAGGAGGACGAGAGAGGCAGCGGATAGGGATTGTTATGAGAGAGGGCCAGGAGGGGGCGCCCCCTCCCTTCTATTTAAAAGAGGGAGGCGCGCCTGGGGAGGGGGAGTCCTAGTAGGACTCCCCTCCTATGGCCGGCGGGTTGGGAAGGGGGGAGGAATCCTCCCCCCCACGAATCCGTGTCTTGCTCCACCAGGACTCCTTGATCCTTTCTTGGTTTTCAAGTAAACTCCAAGAAATCTCCTAGAACCTTCCGGAACATTCCGAAACCTTCTAGAATCCCCATACAAATACTCCGGAACATTTCCTAACTTAGAAAATGATCCCCAATATATGAATCTTATTCTCCGGACAATTCCGGATCTCCTCGTGATGTCCCGGATCCAATCCGAGACTCCGAACAACATTCGGTCTCCAACGCACATTCCATATCTACTTAAAACAACTTCGAACCTTAAGTGTGTCACCCTACGGTTCGTGAATATGTAGACATGATGGAGACACTTCTCCGATCAATAACCATCAGCGGGATCTGGAGATCCATAACGGCTCCCACATACTCAACGATGACTTCGTGATCGATAGAACTATTAACATACGAAACCAATTCCCTTTGTCACGCGATATTCTACTTATCCGAGGTTTGATCGTCGGTATCTCTATACCTAGTTCTACCTCGTTACTGATAAGTACTCTTTACTCGTTCCGTGATATGTCATCCCTTGTGACCTAGTCACATGCTTGCAAGCTAACTAGATGACATTCCACCAAGAGGGCCCAGAGCATATCTATCCGTCATATGGATGGACAAATCCCAATCTTGGTCCATGCGCTTCAACACATACTTTCAGAATACCCAATGGCACCTTTATAACCACCCAGTTACGAAGCAGTGTTTGATGTCATCAAAGTACCCATCCGGTGATGGTTATTAACATAACCTCATGGTCGAAGGATTAGGTTACTATGTATTTGAAAGCTTATAGCAATACGAACTTTAATGACTTGATCTTATGCTATGCTTACTTATGGGTGTGTGTCCATCACATCATTCTCCTAATGATATAACCTTGTTATTAATGACATCCAATGTCCATGATCAGGAAACCATGATCATCAATTAATCAACAAGCTAGTTCAACAAGAGGCTTACTAGGGACTCTTTTATGTTTACAAAACACACGAGTATTAATGTTTCCGTTTAATACAATTATAGCATGGGATGTAAACATTTATCATAAACATAAAGATATAATAATAACCACTTTATTATTGCCTCTTGGGCATATCTCCAACAGTCTCCCACTTGCACTAGAGTCAATAATCTAGTTAAAAACTTGTGCTTTCAACACCTATGGCTTTCTGGTGTTGTATAGACACTATTGCTAGTGGTAAACATAATCTTCGGATCTGACACTTCCAGGTCCGTGTGTATTTGCATGTCCTTGCGTCTCTACGCATTACTCATTCTCCAATGAGATGGCATTGTATAAATTTGGTCCTTTGGTGAGACCTTTAGTTCCTTGGGATTAAATCATGTTGATACAATTGTCATACAATGTATCTTCATAGTATTATCCCGCTATGAACCACACCTAGTTTGATAACAAACTACTTGACGCAAATGCCCTCATTTGCTGCTACAATAGCAGTCATATACTTATCCTTTTGTTGTAGTATCTGTCACAATGTTTTAACTTTGGTACTCAACCAAATCCGTTATGGAACTTCCTTTCCATTACATTGTGCCACCCATAGTTTAACTTGAGATAAACTTAATTTGTGACAAAACTAGTATCAATGCAACAATTTACAATGAACTATTTGTCACCACTATATAAATTATATATTCTTAGTTCTTCCAAAGATCATAGGAATATCCCTACTATTTTCCAATGATCATCTTATGAGTCATTCTGGTATATGCTCATAACATTTAGAGCATAGGACATATCTGGATGTATACATCTCATAGAATGATTGATCAAAATATTCTTGTGATTTCACCATGTGTCAAAACACTTGAATCTCGTGTCAACACACTTGAATCTTGATTCAATCCTTTCCGTGCGTCAATAAACTTTCTTGTTGTTTCCATATTGAACTCATTCAACATCTTATCTATGTACATTTGGCAAAACCATATTAGCGCCTCAATCTATCCATATAGATATTGATGCCTAATTCTTGGGTTATGCCTAAGTCTTTCATCAAAATGAAATTCTTAACCTATGTCAATAAAAGATACATCATCTCTAATCAACAATATGTCTTTCACATAATGTATTAGAAATATGTCTTAGCGCTCCCACTTAATTTCTTGCAAAATGCAAACATCTTCATCGTCTCTGATGAAATTAAACCTTTTAACGGTTTCATCACGGTGAAGATTCCAACTCCGCGATGCTCACTTCAACCATTGAAGTTTTGCATACTCTTTTAGCATCCTTTGAATTAACAAAACCCTTTGGATCGTGTCATGTACACGTCCTAGGTAACCATTCTATTAGAAGAACTTGTTTTGTTTGTTCAACTACCATATACCAAAATATATGTAGTGGTTGCTACATTAATCCGTCCAGACTAAATATTGCTATGAAAGATCAAATCTTATCATAGTCAATTCCTTGAACATTGTCGTAAACTCTTTCCGACATGTCAACTATTTCATAGATGTGAAACATCCATGTCTATTTCTTTATAGATCCATATACGACTGTAAGATCTTGCACCTTTCCAGAGGGTCTTTCAAATTCAAAGCTTGATTTCTCGTGTATGGAATTATCACGGATTTTATGGCTTCAAGCCACTTAACAAAGTCAGGGCCCATCATTGATTATTTGCATGTAGTCGGTTCATCATTGTCAAACAAGATGATTCAAATCTCAAATCTTGGCATTTGATTACTTACCCGACCTACTTGGTTCAATAGGAACTTAGATCCCCGTGACCACATCCTTTGAGGCACGTGAGCCATGAGCGTTGTTGCTGCCTTCGGGACACTTACCGATGCTGCGCAACTCAGCACATATTAGCCAAGGTTCAACAACCTTGTCAAAGTTCTATTGTCCTCCCACTTAACTTTTCACCAAAAAATTCCTTCTCAAGAAACTCGACATTCTTAGTGACAAACACTTTTGTCTTCGGTGTTATGGAGGAATACCCAATGGTTATTCAAAATAACCTACAAAGACATGCTCATCCGACTTTGGTTGTAAACATTTTACTGATGCCTAGCATACCAAAAATTTAAGAAAGGACAACCTGGGTTTTATCCCAAACCATGACTTATATGGTGTCAGTTCAACGGATCACGATGGAGCTCTTTTCAGTGTAAAAGCGGTAGTCACTAAAGCTTTAATCTTTAAAATATAATGGCAGTTTTATAAATGACACCTTTGATCTTACCATGTCAAACAAGGTTTCATTACATATCTTGAACACTCCATACTCCTATGGTGTTTTGGGAAATGCAAATCCATGGAACGATTCCTCAAATCTTAGGTGTTTTGCTAAACTTGTAACTCAAACATCTTTATGATGCAATCATAAACTTTTTTATTTTCTTGTTACAATAATTTTCCACTTCATCTTGAAAGTCTTTGAACATTTTCAAATGTTTCATACTTCTTCCTTATTGAGTAAGGATATACATATACTCACTCAAATCTTCAGAGAAAGCATATGAAGTTGAAATCCATCGCCCAGGACTACACATAATGGACTATATACATCAATATGTACAAATTCCAATCAGTTAGTCGTCCGTTCCTCTTTTGGCCTACGAACGGAGTTTTAATTATCTCCAGGAAAGTATCACAAGCGTCATTTGATCAAAATCAAAGACTCCAAAAATCCATCAACATGGAGTTTCTTCATGTATCTCTTTCAATATAATTTAAACGGCGATGTCACTTTGCAAGTGATCTTTCAATCATTTGTCTTGCGACATTTTAGCATTAGTTTTATGGTCGTTATTTCTCCAACCAGACTTGTATATCATCCATCTATTATGGAATGCGGTAATTATTTGAACAACCTTTTGTCGTCATAATACCTGATCAAAATAACAATTATTGAAACAGATCTTGAAGGCAAGCTTTGATGTTAACGAGCAACACAACAACCCTTTGTTTGTTTTCGATGAACATCATCACATATTCTCTTGCTAGTTACTTAGGCCATTGTAGTTCATGAATTGTGTTGTCCTGTATGACAATTCATACCAACCAATTCGGTATCCAATACCATAGAACCACATTGTTTAACAACCAAGGAATACATCCATAACATGTATCTTCTATATACCTAAGTTGGACATCTCCATTCTTTTCTTTTCTGCCAAATATTTTATAGATTCTCTTTCAACAATTCCTTTTCTTTTTAAAAGAATCTATCAACATCAATAGTGGTGTCATTCACATGACACATAGTATAAAGTGTGTATAGTCAAATACTAATACCTTTGAACATGCACTTTGAAGAGGATCACCTTCATCAAATGTTTGGCGTTCTTTCAAAGTTCCATTCTTTAGTAATCTTTTGGTGTAGTAAACATTTTACTTACATCTTCTATTCATCCTTATCATGACAACTTTCATGATCAAGCAGCTATAGCTTATAAAGGTGAATTGCGAGTATAATATTTCTTTTCCAAAACCTTTTGGAGGATTAGGATGACTGGCGTCTCCAACCTTCACAAATTCTCATCAAATACGAGGACGTATACTCTATCATGTTGTAACCAACACATTGTTTTAGATATCGCAATACCTTTCACATATGATGGTTTCTGAAACATTGCTTTCAGCTCTTAGATAAACTTGATATCAAAACCAATCTCTTGAGTATCAAGAATCATGGAGGCAAACATGATACATTAGATACTAACACTGGAATTGTTACTCTTGATTTAATACTGTTTATTAAACTTCACAGAGTAAACGGAGTTTGCTGAAAGTTTGCAACTGGACTTTTAAACTTTAGATTGACACTCAAAACAATACGATACCAGTTCGTAAAGCAAATATCCAGAATTTCTATAGTTCCACTATCTCAACTATAACTAAGCATAAGGTGGTGAACGGATGCCACTGACTACAACAAACTATGCAAATTCACTTTGATTTTGTTTATGATAAATTGTGTTCAACTTAATCATATTACTATATGAACTCCCACTCAAAACAACATCCCTCGATTTGTTTTAGTGATTACACGAACCAAATCCACTACACCAAGTCCGATCATCACGTGAGATGATGTAGTTTCAATGGCGAACAATCATCATGTTCATCATATCATATATATGACTCATGCTCTACCTTTCGGTATTCCGTGTTCCGAGACCATGTCTGTACATGCTAGGCTCGTCAAGATTAACCTTAGTTTCCGCATGTGCAAATCTGGCTTGCACCCGTTGTATGCACACGTAGAATCTATCACACCCGATCACCACGAGATGCTTCGAAATGACGAGTCTTAGAAATGGTGCCAACTAAGGACGCACACTTTATTACTTGATATTTAGTGAGAGGGATCATCTTATAATGCTACCGTCGCGATCTAAACAATACAAGATGCATAAAGGATTAACATCACAGGCAATTCATAATTAGTGTGATATGATATGGCCCTTTCTTCTTATTCCTTTGATCACCATCTCCAAAGCACGGACATGATCTCCATCATAACCAGCATTGCGTCAAGGTCAGTGGCGCCGCTTCATGGTTGTCCATCACCAATAGCAACTATTACAACTACTTGGAATAAAGCTATTACATGATGAATAGACACGCAGGTCTTAAACAAAATTTAAAGACAACCATTAGGCTCCTGCCGGTTGCCATATTACAATAAGGATCATTGCATACATCAAATATAATCACAATCACATAATGGCCATATCACATCACAAAACCCCTGCAAAAACAAGTTAGACGCCTCTAATTTTCTTTGCATGTTTTACGTGGTTTGGGGCTTTCGAATAAGAACGGAACTTACCTACGAAACTGAACCACAACGTTGATACAAGTGCTATCAAGTGCAAAGTGTAAATTGGACCTATACTATGGTGAGAGAGACAGACACCCGCAAAGCCACTTGTGCAAAGCAAGTTACACGTCAAGCGTGGAGCAAGTCTCATTTGCGATGACATGTAAGGTTAGCCCGAGCCGCTTCATCCCACCATCCCGCAAGATGCAAAGTACACAAAGCAAAAGACGGCACGAGCACCAACGCCCACAAAACCATTGTGTTCTACTCGTGCAACAGATCTATGCATAGACACGGCTCTGATACCACTGATGGGTTCGTAGCATGGAAAACAAAAAAATTCTACCGCAAGAACGAACAAAACCCATATATAATCTAGATAAAAACCAAGATCTAATCTATTAGACATGTGCAACAAGATAGATCTGTACTAAACCTCGTAGATCCGAAAGCGTTACGAGATTAGATCTCGGGGTTGATGTAGTCGATCACTTGCTGATATAAAGATCGTGTGGACGATCCTTCCGGTGCCACGTTCCGGCAGCGCTTCCGCAGTCGGTCACACGTGCGGAGTTGAAGCAGAACTTCCTCTCCCTGTTCCAGCGAGCAGCGGAGGTAGTAGATCTTCTCCACGGAATCCCAGCAGCACGACGGTGTGGTGGTGGTGGTGGAGGAGAGAATTCTTCAGGGCTTCGCCTAAGCCGGAGCAGAGCGAAGGAGGAGGAGAGAGGCAGCGACTAGGGATTGTTATGAGAGAGGGCCAGGAGGGGGCGCCCCCTCCCTTCTATTTAAAAGAGGGAGGCGCGCCTGGGGAAGGGGAGTCCTAGTAGGACTCCCCTCCTATGGCCGGCGGGTTGGGAAGGGGGGAGGAATCCCCCCCCCCCCACGAATCCGTGTCTTGCCCCACCAGGACTCCTTGATCCTTTCTTGGTTTTCAAGTAAACTCCAAGAAATCTCCTAGAACCTTCCAGAACATTCCGAAACCTTCTAGAATCCCCATACAAATACTCTGGAACATTTCCTAACTTAGAAAATGATCCCCAATATATGAATCTTATTCTCCGGACAATTCCGGATCTCCTCGTGATGTCCCGGATCCAATCCGAGACTCCGAACAACATTCGGTCTCCAACGCACATTCCATATCTACTTAAAACAACTTCGAACCTTAAGTGTGTCACCCTATGGTTCGTGAATATGTAGACATGATGGAGACACTTCTCCGATCAATAACCATCAGCGGGATCTAGAGATCCATAACGGCTCCCACATACTCAACGATGACTTCGTGATCGATAGAACCATTAACATACGAAACCAATTCCCTTTGTCACGCGATATTCTACTTATCCGAGGTTTGATCGTCGGTATCTCTATACCTAGTTCTACCTCGTTACTGATAAGTACTCTTTACTCGTTCCGTGATATGTCACCCCTTGTGACCTAGTCACATGCTTGCAAGCTAACTAGATGACATTCCACCGAGAGGGCCCAGAGCATATCTATCCGTCATATGGATGGACAAATCCCAATCTTGGTCCATGCGCTTCAACACATACTTTCAGAATACCCAATGACACCTTTATAACCATCCAGTTACGAAGTAGTGTTTGATGTCATCAAAGTACCCATCCGGTGATGGTGATTAACATAACCTCATGGTCGAAGGATTAGGTTACTATGTATTTGAAAGCTTATAGCAATACGAACTTTAATGACTTGATCTTATGCTATGCTTACTTATGGGTGTGTGTCCATCACATCATTCTCCTAATGATATAACCTTGTTATTAATCACATCCAATGTCCATGATCAGGAAACCATGATCATCAATTAATCAACAAGCTAGTTCAACAAGAGGCTTACTAGGGACTCTTTTATGTTTACAAAACACACAAGTATTAATGTTTCCGTTTAATACAATTATAGCATGGGATGTAAACATTTATCATAAACATAAAGATATAATAATAACCACTTTATTATTGCCTCTTGGGCATATCTCCAACAATTGAACCTTCTCTTCATGGAATGGCGAGTGGCGCAGCACCGAAAGTTGTTTCGGAGTTGACTTCACCTGATGAAGAGAGAGCTAATGATAATGATCATGAAACTCCGAAAGAGGACACTACCAAACCTCGCAAGTCAAGCAGGACACGTGCAGCTCCTGAACTGTACGGCAATCCCGTTGTGAATTTCATGGTTGATGAAATGGATGACCCTGCGACGTATGAAGAAGCGATGATGAGCCCGGATTCCAACAAATGGCTAGAAGCCATGAAATCCGAGATGGAATCCATGTACGAGAACCAAGTTTGGAACTTGGTGGACTTACCTCACGATCGAAAGGCCGTTGAGAATAAATGGATTTTCAAAAGAAAAACTGATGCTGATGGTAATGTGACCATCTATAAGGCTCGACTTGTCACAAAGGGGTTTCGACAAATTCAAGGAGTTGACTACGATGAGACATTCTCTCCCGTAGCGATGCTTAAATCGGTTAGGATTATGTTAGCAATTGCTGCATATTTTGATTATGAAATATGGTAGATGGATGTCAAAACTGCGTTCCTCAATGGTAAGATTGAAGAAGAGTTGTATATGATACAACCTAAGGGTTTTGTCGATCCTAAGGATGCTAATAAGGTATGCAAACTTTATCGATCCATCTATGGACTGAAGCAAGCATCCCGGAGTTGGAATCTCCGCTTTGATGAGGTGATCAAAGAGTTTGGATTTGTCCAAACTTATGGAGAGTCTTGTATTTACAAGAAAGTGAGTGGGAGCAATGTGGCATTTCTGATATTATATGTGGATGACATATTATTGATTGAAAATGATATAGATCTTTTAAACAGTGTTAAAAGTTATCTAAACAACAAATTTTTGATGAAAGACCTTGGTGAAGCATCATATATATTAGGCATTAAAATCTATAGAGATAGATCAAGGCGCCTAATTGGGCTATCGCAGAGTACATACCTTGATAAGATATTAAAGAAGTTTAATATCGATGAAAGTAAGAAGGGGTTCTTACCTATGTTGTAAGGGAAGACATTGAGTAAGACTCAAAGTCTGGCTACGGCGGAAGAAAGAAAGATGATGGATAAGATCCCCTATGCCTCGGCCATAGGCTCTATTATGTATGCCATGCTATGTACAAGACCGGATGTGGCACATGCTATTAGTTTGACTAGTAGGTACCAATCCGATCCAGGTTCGGAACACTGGATAGCGGTAAAGAACATCCTCAAGTACTTGAGAAGAACTAAGGATATGTTTCTTATATACGGAGGTGAAGAAGAGGTAGTCGCTAAGTGTTATGTCGATGCTAGCTTTGACACCGATCCGGATGACTCTAAGTCTCAATCCGGATACGTATTTCTCTTGAACGGAGCAACAGTTAGTTGGAGGAGTTCCAAACAACCTATGGTGGCTGGATCAACGACAGAGGCGGAATATGTTGCTGCTTCAGAAGCGGCGCAGGAAGCAGTTTGGATGAAAGAGTTCATTACGGAACTAGGTGTGGTTCCCAGTGCGTTGGACCCGATGGTGATCTATTGTGACAACAATAGAGCCATAGCCAACGCAAAGGAACCAAGGTCTCACAAGAATTCCAAGCATATTAAGCGCTGATTTCACTCCATCCACGAGCATGTCAAGGATGGAGATATAAAGATTTGTAAAGTACACTAAATGTAGTAGATCCGTTGACTAAAGTTCTCCCTAGGGCAAAACATGATCAACACCAGAACTCCATGGGTGTTAGATTTATCACTATGTGAACTAGATTATTGTCTCTAGTGCAAGTGGGAGACTGAAGGAAATATGCCCTGAGAGGCAATAATAAAGTTGTTATTATATATTCCGTATATATGATAGATGTTTATTTTACATGCTAGAATTGTATTGATCGGAAACATCAATACATGTGTGTTTAATAAAAAAAAAGGTTCCTAGTTAAGCCTCTCTTACAGACTAGCTTGTTGATTAACCATATGATCAAGGTTTCCTGATCATGGACATTAGATGTTGTTATTAACAAGGTCACACCATTGGTGGAATGATGTGATGAACATTCATCTGAAGTATAGCATTACGATCAAGTCATTATGTTTATATTGCTATAACATCATACGAAGTAATCTTTATCCTTAGACCATGAGATCATGTTAATTGCTAACACCGGAAGAGTATCTTGATAACTTCAAACGTCACACCGTAATAGGGTGACTATAAAGATGGGTGACTACAAAGGTGTTATGTTGAGGCTCATGGATCAAGAGTGAAATTTGTCAATCCAGATGATGGATAGATATAATCTGGGCCCTCTCGGTGATATCACATTAAGATAGCTTGCAATAAAGTGATGTGATCACTAGAATGTTATATCATGGGAACGAGAAAAGACTGCATGTCGGTAACGAGATCAAACTAGGTATGGACATACCGATGATCAAATCTCGGACATGTAATATATCGAGAGTCAAAGGGATTTAGTTACAAGCGTTAAAGGTTCTCACGATCACAGAAGTCATCGTTGAATGTGTAGGAGTCAGTACGGATCTCCAGGTCCCGCTGCTGATTATTGATCGGAGAAGGGTCTCGATCATGTCTGCATTATTCGCGAACCGTAGTGTGGCACACTTAAGAGTTACCGGACACCATTTTGGAGCACATATGTTTCAGACGAAAGAATTGCAAAGCGCATGAATTGTTTCAATAGAAATCGGAAATTGTTTCGACTGAAATTGCAGAAGGTGGTTCTGCACGTGATATTGAAATATTTCAAGGGACTATATGTGAATGTTTGTTAATTAAAGTAATTAACAAAATTCTAAATAAATTGAATAAAAAGAGTTTTATTAAATGAGAGAGCATTAAATTTGGAGAAATTTAATGCATTTAAAGTGGAGACTTTAAAAGGGAATGTGAAGAGGCATTTTAATGTGGAGGGGTTACCACCACATGAATGGGGGAGGTGAGGGGTCAACACCCATGCGCCGGCCATGGAGAGAGGGGGCACCCCCTCCTCCTATAAAAGGCCACCCATTCCCTCCTTCATCCTCACACCTCCTTGTGAAGGATCTCTCTCCCCCTCTAGAATTATTCCCCCATGGTCTCGGATTAGCGAGATACATGTTCCCGGTGGCATTTTTCGTCTGGAAGGAGTTGCTGCTTCTGCTGGATCGCTGGAGCGAGGAGGTGGAGGTTGTCCGGTGGCTTGAACGTGTGTGCGAGTGCGGATGCGCTGCTAAGTTGCGGCGCTCGGACTTCCTCATGATCTTGAGATCGGCAAGTGTACGACTACATCAACCACGAGTTCCTACTCGTTAACAAAGCTCGTTGTCTACGAGGGTAAGTTCTTGTTGGATGTATGTCCACCCGTTGCTTTGTACCTAGTAGATCTTGGCGTGTAGTTCACACCGTAGGAAATTTTTTGTTTTCTATGCTGCGGACCCAACAATGACTTGTTATAAACAATTGAGATTGCTTAATGTGCCTTGGATGAATCATGCGTTGTTTTAGCATCTTAAAGCATAGTATAGTGGTATTCTCCTTTGATGCTTTATTTGGGTTGACTTGGCGCATGCTCACACCATGTTATGACTATCTAAAGTCACCATAGCCTTTATGATCCTTTAGTTTTCAACTTGTAGTATCACTTTATGCTTTGATCAATGATGTTTTGTCGCTCTGTATGATTATGGCCATTATGGCTCTCATAGTTTGTCGCTCCTAGTCTTTTGCTAGCCTCTACAACCAAGTATGAGTTCCACTCATGCATCCAACTCCCTAAACCAAGTTATTCCAAAGAGTCCACCATACCTACCTACTAGCTTATGCTATTCCAAGTATATTCATGCTTTTATTTACCTTCCAAATTAAACTTGTTATGAGAAAACTAGTGATTAAAGCTCTCACGAACTTGATGCCACACTTTACTTTCTTGCATTTAATAAAGTTGAACCATTGGGTCCTTCTTTGTTGCGTATATGCTTGCGCTTTATCAGATGAAATTAGCAGAACCATGTATCATGGGGAACGCTTTCAACATTACACTTGTACTTTGCACCCCGTTGATATCATGTTCTTTTGCTTATGGATCACGGCGGTGTGAAATAAAAGTGGAACTTGTAAGATCATGGAGTTTGTATGTGTGTTAGATAAATGCCTAGGACGCTAGCCTAAGCCATGCCTAATCATGGTGGAAACTTTCTGCATCACCATAATGAGCACTCTATGAAGCATCCTCAATAAAAACCTATTCAAATAGCAAATAAAAAGATCATTGAGATGCTCATTATCTGCTTGCCTTGTCATTTTTATTATGGGATAGCTCCGGTATCATGTGCAAGGGGTACCCCGTTGGTGATTCTTTATGATACACATGTACTTACAATGACAAGAGCTTACTTGTGACTAAAGTTGAGTAGCATGAGGTTCGGTCTTCGTAAGTAAGGGGCATGAGATTTCGGTTTATAACCTATCAAGCATATCCTCTTAGTTGTGTCACTTTAACCTTAATCACCTTAAACATGCTTATGATAGGGGCAATGAGAGCTGAAAGCTATAAGTACCATAATTTTTGGAAGCTCTTTATGAGACTTGAATCCCTACTTCCTTTTATAAAGGCCTTTCTTCGACCATTATATTGAGTCTCCACCTTCTACCTTTATGCACTTACTTTGAGAGCATAGTGGCCATTCTTAGTTCTATATGAATTGTCCCAATACTAGTTGATTGATGCATAACTTGATATTGCTTGTTTTAAACTATTTGTATCTTGTCACTCTTATGAACTTTGAAGGTGTCCTATGCATTTATATTTGCTACTCTATGAGGGACAAGCTGAATACTATTATGATATGTTTTCTTTATGTGAAACAAACAAACGTCCTGCAAAGCATTGTTATTCATGAATCTTTTGTTTATGCCTTTTCATGTTGCATCATAGTTTCTTTGTCTTATTGCTAGAACATTGTCTTTCATGTTATGATTGAAGTACTATGATCCCAGCTTTGAATGTTTTACAAGTATGTTGATCAAGTCTTTGATGGTGCATGTCACCTCAAAAATTATTCTTTCTTTTTATCACTTACCTACTCGAGGAGGAGCATGAGTTAAGCTTGGCGATGTTGATACATTGCAAATGTATCTATAATTTTAGATGTTCCATGCTTGGTTTTATCCACTTTCTTGTGTTTCCTCCACATTTTGGAGTACTTTTCATATGATTTCTTGGACTAACCTATTAACAAGAGCCACAGTGCTAGCTGCCTGTTTTCTGCTATTTTTGGTTCCAGGAAAGTCAGAAAATGAATATTCTCAGAATTGGACGGGACAAAAGCCAAAGTGCCTATTTTTCCAGAAGTCATCAGATGCCAGAATACGAGACGGAAAAGGGCTGGGGGCCGGCCACACCACCTGGCCACGCGGCCAGGCCTGGCCCGCGCCAGGGGTGGTCTGGCCGACCCCAGCACCCCCTCGGCCTCTCCTTCCGCATATAAGATTCCCTAGGGACGAAAACCCTAAGTACCCGATCAAAAATCCACGAAAGAGTCTGTAGCCGCCATCATCTCCATCCCTAGATCGGGAGGGATCTGAAGCTCTTCCCAGCACCCTACCGTAGAGGGGAATTCACCCTGGAGGCCTTCTTGATCACCATGCAAGCCTCCGGTGTGATGCGTGAGTAGTTCATCCTTGGACTACGGGTCCATGTAGTAGCTAGATGGCTGGTTCTCCTCCTTTGTGCTTTCATGTCTAGATCTTGTGAGCTCCGTTCATGATCAAGATCATCTATTTTTATTCTGGATGTTGTGTTTGCGGGGATCCGATGGATATTGAGATGCTATTTCAGATTGATTATTGATTCTATCATGTCTTTGTTATTTGTGATCTTGCATGCTTTCCGTTGTTAGTAGCTATCTTGGCCAAGTAGATGCTAGCAACTCCAAGAGTTAGTATTTATGCTCGATAGTGGGTTCATGCCTCTGGTAATCTGGGGAAGTGACAGAAATCTCGAAGGTACTAGATGTGATGTTGCTACTAGGGAGAAAACAACAATCCTTTGTTCATAGAACAATCGTATTGTTTACATTACACGCAATTCATAAAGCAATAATATGCTGCTTGCAACTTAATATTGGAGGGGGTTCAGATGATAGGTGGATTATTAGTCATAGATGCAGTTGGATGGTGGTCTATGTATAATGTTGTAATGCCCAATCAAGTTCCAAAGGAGTCCAGATGATTAGTATATGCATGTATTGCTTTCTCGATGTTTGTCAATTGCCCCGCTGTAATTTGTTCACCCAACATGTTATCTATCTTAAGGAGAGCCACCTCTAGTGAACTATGGATCCCAGTCCTTTTCTTTACATACAATCTATAAACTGTTTACTGCTTTGTGTTTACTTTCTACAAACTATTACTTCCTTCCATTCAATACGTTTAATCCTTTGTTTTCAGCAAAACACGGTGAGATTGACAACCTCATCGCAAGTTGGGGACATAGTTCAGTGGTTGTGTTGTACAGGTCTCCACGTTTCTACTAGCACCGGTAGTGCGCCCTGCCAAGGCTCAGCTAGCAACACCTTTGGGGTGTTTCCTTGCTCCTACTGGTTCGATTAGACCTTGGTTTAATAACTGAGGGAAACTTGCTGCTGTGCTCATCATACCTTCCTCTTGGGGTTCCCAACGAGCTCTACATCAATACTGAGCCATCAAGCCTATTCGAGATAATGCATCTGCTTCCTCATTTTATGTTCGAGGGATGTGTTGAACCTCAAACCCTTCGAATGATTTAGATAGTTCATCCATGACACCTCTATATGCTGCCATGTGCTTATTTGCATTTCAGATATCCGACACTTGTTGAGCAACAAGATCCCAATATCCATAACACATTAATCATCGAATGCTGATGTCCTTAGCAATCAGGATTCCATGCAGCAGTCCTTCATATTCGGCAATGTTATTTGTTGCCATGAAGTGAATCTGCAACACATAGAAAAGTTTATCTCCTGGGGGTGATTTGAGCACCACGCCAGCCCTCGAGCCCCCGAGCGCCTTAGACCAATCAAAATGCAAGGTCTAGTATTTCGACTCTGGGAGGGTCATATTCTCCATTGTCTCTGTCCAATCAGCGACAAAGTCTGTGAGGATTTGGGATTTGATTGCTGTACGAGGTTTGTATTCAATGTCGAAAGCTGAAAGCTCTATGCCCCATTTTGCGACACGTCCTGTAGCATCGTTGTTATTGATTATATCTCTCATGGGATCTATGCTCACCATGGTAATTGGATATTCCTGAAAATAATGCCGTAACTTCTGGGATGCAAAGAACACACCATACGCTAGCTTTTGATAGTGCGAATACTGTTGCTTTCATTCAATTAGGACTTCGCTGAGATAGTAAGTCGTACGTTGCACCAGGTGTTCCTGTTTTTCTTCTGGTCTCTCCACCACCATGGCGACACTGACAACTTTATTTGTCGCAGCGAGATAGAGCAACATCGGTTCCCAAGGTTCCTGTGCTGCAAGGATAGGAGCGGATGAGAGTACTGTTTTCAGGTCTTGTAGTGCAGCTTCAAGTTCATCAGTCCAAACAATTTTTTTAGTCTTTTTCAGGAAATTGTAGAGTGGTGCGGCTCTTTCACCGAGCCAGCTTACAAACCAACTGACTGCAGCAATGCAACCTGTTAGTCTTTGAACGTCCTTCAAGCGAGTCGGCCTGGAAATATTGAGTATAGCCTTAATATTGTCTAGGTTCACCTCTATGCCTCTTTGAGACACGATGAAACCTAATAATTTTCTGGCTGGTATTCCAAAGAAACACTTCTTTGGGTTAAGCATTATGTTGTATTTGCGTAGATTTGTGAATGTTTCCTCCAAGTCGGAAATTAAGGTTTCCTTGTTTTTGGACATCATCGCAATGTCGTCCACATATGCATGCACATTGCATCCGATTTAATCATGGAGGCAACGCTTCATAGTGCGTTGGTACGTAGCTCCTGCGTTCCTGAGCCCAAAGGGCATCGTAACAAAACAGAAGGTTCTGAAGGGGGTTATGAATGAAGTTTTGACTTTGTCTGATTCCTTCATCCGAATTTGGTGATAACCGGAATATGCGTCGAGAAAACATAGGAGTTCCGAACCTGCCGTAGAATTGACGACTTGATCAATTCTAGGCAGAGCGAATGGATTTGGGACAAGCCTTGTTCAAGGAATATAATCAACACACATCCTTAAATGAGTGGTGTCATTTTTAGGGACCATTACAGGATTGGCCGACCACTCAGTGTGGATAACCTCTTCTATCAATATGGCTAACTCGAGCCGGGCTAGTTCCTTAGCTATCGCCTTTCTCTTTTTTCCGCTAAAACGTTGTAAGGGCTGTTTGACAGGTTTAGAGTTCGGGTGTACATTTAAAGAGTGCTCGGCAAGTTCCCTAGGTACTCCAGTCATGTCAGATGGCTGCCATGCGAAGATATCTTAATTTACATGGAGGAACTTGACGAGCATGCTTTGCTATGCAATATCTAGGCCTACACCTATCTGCGTCACCTTTGAGGGGTCATCATCCTTCAACAGCGTCTTCTTCGTCTCTTCCGATGCCTTGCACTCCGGAGTTGGCTTTGTCACCTCCTTCTTCGTCGCGGGCATCTCGGATGGATCAATGGTCTTCTTGATCTCCTGGTACTCCTAGGCATGCAGCACGGCTTCAGCAAAGGCGACATTTCTGTCCTTGCACTCTCGCGCCTTCTTCGGGTCTCCCCTGATGGTGATCATGCCTTTGGGACCTAGAATTTTCATCATATTGTAAATGTAACACGGACGAGCCATAAAAGCCCAGTAAGCCGGACGTCTGAATATAGCGTGATACGCGCTCTTGAACGGGACCACTTCGAAGGAAAGTGCTTCCGTCCAATAGTTCTTTGGAGTTCCAAAGGTAACATCGAAAGTGATCTCTCTTAGGGAATTTTCTTGTCTTCCTGGGACGACTCCATGAAAGATCACAGAGCTGTGGTCCAGCCGTGTCTCTGAGATCTGCGTCAAGCATAGCGTTTCGACATATACAGAATATTAATGCTGCTGCCGCCGTCCATGAGAGTCTTGGAGAAACCATAGCCATCAATAAGTGGGTTGACGACTAAGGCCTATTTTCCTTGCCTGTGCAACTTAGGCAGATGATCAGCATGGTCGAAGGTGATTGCCACTTCCGACCAGTCCAAGAATTGTGGGACAGCCGGAACAGTTGCATTGAGCTCATGCAAAACTGCCTTCTTGACCTTAGATGGTTGAGACCCAAGGAAAGTGACGTAAGTGTTTTTTTTGTTGGGAAGTTCTTCTTTCCATCCGGCCTGGGATTTGAAGGGAGAACTTCCTCCATGTCAGAATCTTTCTTGGTCTCCTTCTCTTTTTCGGGATTCTTCTTTCCCTTCTTTCGCTTAGCCTTGTAGCCACCGGTATCGTCTTTCTTGATGTCGTCGTTGAAACGACACTCGGCGTTTGTGTTAGACGAGCCCCCCTTGGCGTCTAAGTGATATACACACGGGTTGTTGGCAATGTCGGCCCAGGAATAGATTTTGCCAGGTTGCTGGTCTCCTCTACCCTGGACTCTTGATGTCCCACGACCGCGATCGCGGCCACCGCCGTGCCCTCCTCATCCCGCAGACCCAAAAGTAGCAGTGACTACTACTGTTTCCGTGTTGGGATTTTCCTCCGAGGTATTCTTGCGCTTCTGAGCTTGTTGCTTTGGTTGTTTTTCCAACTGTGGCACAGCTAGGGCATTTAGTTAGCCCTCTGCGTCATTGTCAGCATCTGCATACTTGCTCGCTGTTTCTATCATCTCTCCAAGATCAGTGACCTTGTCACACTTCAAGCGGTGACATAGTAAACCAATTGGGAGTCCTGCAATGAAAGATTCAATCGCAGTTTGATCATTTAGTCCTTCACATGAGTTCTTGGTGTCGATCCATCATCCGAGGTAATTTCGCCAAGTTTCTCCAGCTTTCTGGGTGCAACGCTGTAGGTCTCCTACCGTATAGGGCCTCCGATATGTGCCTTCAAAATTCTGAAAGAACGCGCTTTGCGTGTCATACCAGTTGTGGATGGTATTCTCCAGGAGTTCATTGAGCCATGATCGTGCTGCCTTCCGCAACATAAGTGGGAAATATCAGGCGACCAAGCTATTTCCGGCTTTGGCGATGCAGCAAGCCTGGAAAAAATCCTGGAGCCAAGTATCTGGCCAGGCCAAACCGTCGTAGGGTTGTATGTGTCTTGAGATAGCAAATCCCTCCATGAAGTTTGTTTGTCGAATATGCGGTCCGAAGCACTTTGGACCGACGTAGATATTATCCGACTCGTAGCACCACGCCTCTATGTTAGAGTTGATCCGGTGTCTCGCGTCACTTGGTGATAGGGAACGTTATCTTGGTTGTTCGCTATAGCTACGGTGCCTTGGAGCTGGACTTCTGCTTCTTCCACCACATCCTCCACCACGACGCCCTCCTTGGCCTCCTCGAGAACCGTTGTGATGGCTGCTTGGCAGAGATGGTGGTGGAGGTGGATTATTTCTGGCAGATCGCTGGCCTCCATCTGGAGCATCATGATCCTGGTTCTGCGGGGGGTCTTCATTGCGACGAGTCTCCTACCGGCTTGCCTCGGCATGGTGTCCGTCGTTCCTTCATCCGTCATTCCCATCGTGATGGGGCTTAGCCGGATGGCTTGCATGACTAGGAGGTGAAATCCTTTGACGGTCCTCCTCCCGACGTTTCTCTTTATCTTCTTCCCTACGATTGTTCGTGTCTCGCCGGGAGGATTTCTTGGATACAGTGCAGCAATCGCTTCTTGCTCCGCGGCTGGAGCGACGTTGCTCCAGTTACGTGCGGCTCTATGGTGCTGCCCTGAAGATCCGGTTCTTGAGTAGTTGTCTTCCCGATGGTCGGAACGGTAATGTTGTATTTTCGATAAGTAAGAGTGTCGAACCCAACGAGGAGCAGAAGGTGCTAGCTAGTGGTATGGATCAGGAATTCTTTGCAAATACTTATCAAACGGATTTTTAGGGGTTTTTGATAAAACAAGTAAACACAATACGAGTAAATAAAAGACAGTAGGAATAAATGCAGCAAGTGGCCCAATCCTTTATGCAGCAAAGGACAAGCCGGTTGTATTACTTAAGATGACCAAACGTTATCGAGGACACATGGGAAGACTATCAAGTGCTTTCGCTTCATATAGTTGATTAATCTTCTTTAGCTTGCTAAGTGTTGTGTGGGTGAACCTGTGCTAATGTACCGACCTTCCTAGGACTAAGACATACTTGTGATTACACCCCTTGCAAACATCTGTAAGTACAAGAAAGTAATTAAGGTAGAAACCTAACCACATCTTTTAACTCTAAGACCCTTACGTCCCTTGTGCAATGGTTTCCTAACGGGGGTTCTGGTTTCTGTTACTCCGGCAACCCCTACAATTAGTAGCCAAATACACAATGCATTCCCCTAGGCCCATATACGTGAAGTGTCATGTAGTCGGCGTTCACATGACACCACTAGAAGAAGTACAGCACAACTTAAATATCAAACTATTGAATCTTTCTACACACAACTCCACTACTAACAACATGACTTCTCCCATGTCCTCAAGAACAAAACGAACTACTCACAAGACATCATATGTATCATGATCAGAGATGGAATAATGATGTATAACAATCTGAGCATAAACAATAATTCAATGGTTCACCCAATAGCATCAACTACAAAGAGTAATCAACACCGCGAAAGTTTCCCCTATGAACTATGCAAGAGTCAACCAAATTATTACAGCAATATGGAGATGGTGATGAGGGTGCTTGATAGTGATGATGGTGGTGATGATGATGATGATGATCCCGATGAATTCCATCTTGATGGTGGTGTTGATGGCACCGATCTCCCCTCTCCGAGAAGGAATTCCCTCGGCAGAAATCTGTCTGTCGAAGAGATCTTTCTCTCTCGGTGTTTTCTGCCCCATAGAGGCGGTGGAATCTTTCTATGGTTGTTCCCCGAGTCTTAGGGTTTCGGGAGGATAATATATGCTAGAGGGGAGTGCTAGGGGTGGACCAGGGTGGCCACACCACCTGGTGGTGCGTCCTAGGCTGGCCCGCGCCAGGGGGTGGTGTGGCCCCCCCTGTGGCCCATCTCCAGCCCCCCTTCTGGCTTACTTTGTCTTCTGTAAAAATAGGATTTTCTGTATATTTTCCCGGATTTTCTGATCTTCGCGATTTTTGCGTCCAAACAACACCTTTTCCATCAAAATCCTGACTATAGCGGTCCATGCTCCAAAAGTCATCAACCATGCAAAAACAGATGAAATAACATAAGTATCGCCTCTCAATACGAAATATATCAATGAATAACAGTGAAATATGACATAGAATAGTGATGCAAAATGGACATATCAACTCCCCCCAAGCTTAGACTTCACTTGTCCCCAAGCGAAACTGAGCTCAATAAACATGGCCTCAGGTTTATGTAGTGAAGAGTCGATAAAAGAATACGGGCAAGAATCATCACATTCATCAATACATAGATCATAATAGAAGACAACTCACTATTATATAACTCAACTTGCAATGAGTAAAGGAAACACAATAAAGATACATAAAGTGAATCATAATTAGTAATGGCAAACTTAGCTCTTGGTCGAAGAATTGTTGATAATTTGCTGGAGTTCACAAATAACTGGTTTTCAATTATAGCTTTCAAAGTAGTAAACATAAGGATAAGAGCAATGTGCAAAACAAGGAACATAAGAAACATGATTGAATAAATCATCATATGAATGAATGAAACACATCAACTCAAAATACTTGCTGAGATAGAAGGGAGTAGGTTTACTGACTCAACTACAAAGTAAAAGAAAGGCCCTTCGCAGAGGGAAGCAAGGGATTACAAGTCTCATAAAGAGCTCCCATAAATTATGATACTTACTAGCTTTCAGCTCTCATTGCCCCTATCATAGGCATCTTTAGGTGATTAAGGTTAAAGTGATAAAATATGAGGATATGCATTGACAAGTTGTAAGTTGAGAATCTCATGTCCCTTTAATACGAGGGCCGCTCCTCATGCTACTCAAGTTTAGTCAACGGTAAGTTCTTGTCTTCGTAAGCATATGCGTATCATAGAGAACCGCCAACGGGGTACCCCTTGCCCGATGATACGGAAGAATCCCCATATCAAAATGACAAGGCAAGAAGACAACAAGCATCTTAGCAATCTTCTTATTTACCATGGGAATATGGTGCTTTTTCTCTCTTTCCTCTTTTCATATCTTCTTTTCTTTTTCTCTTTTTTTCTCAATCTCTATCTCTTTTTTTATAAGAAGAATGTTTTATAGATGCTCATTATGGTTAAGCTGCAGGTTTCCACCATGTCAGCATGGATTAGACCAGCGGCCCAGGCGTTTCTCCAACACACATGCATAACTCCATGGACTTACAAGCTACCCTTTCATTTCACACCGATGACATCCATAGACAAAAGAACATGATATTACATAGGTACAAAGTACCAGTGCAATGTTGAAAGCGTTCCCCATGACATCATGGTTCTGCTAATTCACAACTCACAAAGTGCAAGCATATACGCAACATAGATGGGCACAATGGGTCAAGTTTATTAAATGCAAGAAAGTAAAGTGTGCCATCAAGTTCGTGAGAGCTTTAATCACTAATTTTCACATAACAATTTAATTTGGGAGGTAGATAAAACAAAAATTTACTTGGAATAGAAATAATGCTAATAGGTAGGTATGGTGGACACAAATGGCAAAGGTTTTGGTTTAAAGGAGGTGGATGCACGAGAAGAATTCCCTCTCAGTACAGGTTTTTGGCTAGCAAGGGTGGGCAGCAAGTACAAGAGTTGAAGGAAACAAACAAACATACAAGTGATAAAGACAAACATGCAATCTTCCTCGGAAGCACAAAAGATCTTAACTAGAGAATACTAGACTTATGAGCAAATCAAGAAAGAAAGATGATGAAATTATTTTTCTTTAGAGTACTTTTATCTTTTTCATTCAACTTTCAAAAAGTGTTGCTACTGACCGAGCCAGGTTTGCCAAAACCAACTAAATTAACTGAATGATCAAAGTGATACCAATACTAACAACAAGATAAATCATATAACCACGAATTGAAAACTAATATAAGCTATGCAAAAGAGTAAATGATAGAACTTCTCATTAATATTCCATAACGGAAACTCACACCAAGGGATACATATCTAACGAGAGAGGGCACACTTCCATAATGCAAACCATCCTACATAATAACTTCTCTATTCATGATATGACTCTACTAATAAGGTAAAAATATAGAAGATAGTGATGTGATACGCGGCACTCCCCCAAGCTTGGAACAAACCAAGGTGATGCCAAACCTGATGATGAATTACTCCTTCGGTGGTGGTGGTATCCTCTCGATGAGCTTCTTGACCAATTTCCCCAAGTCCTCAATCTCAAAGGTGAGAGTACGAATCAACCTTGAATTTTCTTCGATGCGGCTCATGATCGTGTTGGGCTGTGGATCCCAGCTCTTGCTATTCTTTCCCCACTCTTCTTCCTTGAAGTCTTCTTTTCCTGCATGGCTAGAACGAGGCAAATCCCAATTGGAGGGTAATTTCCCCTTGGGCATATTCTGGTATTGATGCTCATGGATAAGGTTATGGAAAGGATTCTTGGTGCATAGAGGAAGTGATCGTGGAGCCAAGCAGTGACGAGGAGCTTTCCCCCCAGTCTGCATCCGTGCAGTCCTTCTAAACCTGGCAGGTTTTGTCACCACTCCAATGCTTCCAATGGTAGTGCCGGTGTGCGGATGTTAGCCTTGATCCTCTTCACCTTCACTCTTTATGTCCTTCTCCTTCCCGGGGTCTTGGAGGTCTTCTTTCATAGGCTCCTTCCCTTTATCCTTGGCGGACACCATTGTGCTTCTAAACCTTCAAAGATAGTTCCTGGCAGAAACAGATTGAAACAAAAACACGACGAAAACACGATATACGAACCTCGGGGATCCGGGGGGTTATATATTACGAAGTTTCATATCAAAAGGAAGGTACTGGGAGAAAATGAGTCGGAGGCGGAGTCCGGGGTGGACTCACCACCTGGTGGCGCGACCAGGGGGGACCCGTGCCACAGGTTGGTGTGAGCCACCCTGGCTCTGTTTCCATCCCTTTTTCGCTTCGTAGCTTTCCTTATTGACTAAAAACTGCAAAAATATAGTTGGATAGTATTTTCGCGGAACTTTTCTTACCAGAATTGTTACCTATTTGAAAACAGACTCTGCAGATCTCTGAATTTGGTATCTAGTAGATTCTTCTGGAGTCACCACTTGAATAACATCAATATCTTCATCTTCATACACTTAATACTTGAGTCATAAAACCTTTCTCTTCCTTATTACACCATTATCTCCACCACCTGGAAATTTCTTTCACATAGTTCTCATTAGCAACATTAATATAAGTGAAGTGATAAAACCATTTAAGTCCAACTTCAACTGAAAACCATCAAAACATAAGCTACTGTAGCAACTCCTTCCAAAAACCCAAAAAGAATTCAAAAAGGAAATTGAATAAAGAAGCAAATGCAAGAGTGGCAAAATCTGTCAAAACAGACGAGCAGGTAAAGATCAATTTTTTTGAAAATCTTCTATTGCTCAAATCAAAAAGTGCAGAACTAATGAAAGTTAAATAACAACCTGGGGCAGAAGCACAAAAAATTACAGATCAATCCTATATACAGATATCTCTCACGAATTTTATGGTGCAGCACAAAAATCTGTTTCGGGACAGCAACTTCCCCAAATATTACTTCTCTCTCATTAGAGGTTGATCTTGACACAAACCAAACAAAAAGGATAAGGAGCGGTTATTACCGAAGTAATAACTTCCAAGACTCAAAGAAACAAAAACAAACTGAAAGCAAAAACAAATTGGGTTGTCTCCCAAAAAGCTCTTTCTTTATAGCAATTAACATGGGCATGATAATTTTGAAGATGCTCACATAGGAATATGAATTGAAGTGAAAGAGAGCATTAAGAAGAAAAAATACACACATTTAAGTCTAACGCGCTTCCTATGCAAGGGAATTTTGTAAACAAACAAGTTGTTGAAACCAGAGGCTACCTGCATAAGAAGGAAAAAGAAGTGCAACATAAAAACTTTCAGCATAAAACGAGGAAACTTGATATTATTGAGATGCATAAGAACACTTTTCCCTCTCTCATAGTAACTTTTAGTATCATGCATAAAGTTAAGAATATAACTATAGCAAGGACCATCGTAACAATGATCACTTATTCTAACAAAAAATACAGGAATACTAGCTCTCATAACACTACTTTGTGAAACAATATTAGAGGTATCCTTACAAAGGATAGTGTATCCCTCTTTCTCATATTTAGTAACAAAGTCTTTCACATTTTCTATAATAGGTTCATCAACCATTTGTTTATCAGGTTGAACAGCTTTGCTTATACTTTCATTAACCATACTAGCTATCATAGAATGTTCCTTTATCTTAACTGGGAAAGGCATTTTCTCAATGTAAGGTTTAGGTAAAACATGATTAGGAGTATAAACTTCAGTATTTCTTGTAGGAACACTCTTATCAACATCTCTATAAGGTTCATGATACTTATTCCACTTCTTTTTAGGCACTTCAATGTAGGAAGCAAAAGCTTTAAAGTAAGAAGCAATAGCTTGAGAGTCTAGACCATAAGCATTTTTAATATTTTGAAAGTCATCAGTTCCCATAAAAGATTTAATGCATTCATAATCATAATTTATACCTTCCTTTCTACCTTTGTCATTCTCCTAAGCCTCAGCATTGTCTTGGATACGATCCAGAAGATCCCATTTAGCTTCTTCTTCCATGCGAGTGAATGATCCAGCACAAGAAGCATCCAATAAATCCTTGTCATGTAGAGAGAGCCTTGCATAAAAGTTATTGATAATAATATTGTTGGGGAGCTCATGAATGGGACATTTGAGCATTAGTAACTTCAATCTCCCCCAAGCTTGAGATGTACTCTCTCCATCAAGAGGCCAAAAGTTGTATATTTGATTCCGATCTTTATGAATCTCACTACGAGGATAAAACTTCGAATAAAAGAGAGGCACTATTTCCTCCCATTCCAGAGCTTGACCATTCTTCAGCAGCTTATACAATTCTTCAGCTCTTCCTTTCAGTGATAATGAGAATAACTTCTTCTTAACTTGATATGTAGTAATCCCTGCACACTTGAACAACCCGCATAATTCGTGTATAAAAAGTAAATGATCATCGGGATGGACAATTCCATCCCCAACATAGTAGTTATCCATAACACGATCAATAATTCTTGTAGGTATTTTAAAAACATCATTCTCAGCAGGTGGTGGCTTATCTACTACCTTAGCAGTCGTAGTAGCATTACCAAATAAGAAACTCAGCGAATTATCCATAACGAAAATAAAGCAACTAACAAAAGTAAACAATACTCATAGTAGAAGTTTCCTTTACCAGTTCCACTCTCCAATAGCGCTTCACTCCCTGGCAACGGCGCCAGAAAATATTCTTGATGACCCACAAGTATAGGGGGTCTATCGCAGTATTTTCGAAGTAAGAGTGTCAAACCCAACGAGGAGCAGAAGGTGCTGGCTAGTGGTATGGATCAGGAATTCTCTGGAAATACTTATCAAATGGATTTTTAGGGGTTTTTGATAAAGCAAGTAAACAAAGTATGAGTAAATAAAAGACAGTAGGAATAAATGCAGCAAGTTCCCCAATCCTTTATGCAGCAAAGGACAAGCCGGTTGTATTACTTAAGATGACCAAACGTTCTCGAGGACACATGGGAAGACTGTCAAGTGCTTTCGCTTCATATAGTTGATTAATCTTCTTTAGCTGTGCTAATGTACCGACCTTCCTAGGACTAATACATACTTGTGATTATACCCCTTGCAAACATCCGTAAGTATAAGAAAGTAATTAAGGTAGAAACCTAACCACAACTTTAAACTCTAAGACCCTTACATCCCTTGTGCAATGGTTTCCTAACGGGGGTTCATGTTTCTGTCACCCCGGTAACCCCTACGATTAGTAGCCAAATACACAATGCATTCCCCTAGGCCCATATAGGTGAAGTGTCATGTAGTCGATGTTCACATGACACCACTAGAAGAAGTACACCACAACTTAAATATCAAACTATTGAATCTTTCTCAACACAACTCCACTACTAAGAACATGACTTCTCCCATGTCCTTAAGAACAAAACGAACTACTCACAAGACATCATATGGATCATGATCAGAGATGGAATAATGATGTATAACAATCTAAACATAAACAATAATTCAATGGTTCACTCAATAGCATCAACTACAAAGAGTAATCAACACCGGGAAAGTTTCCCCTATGAATTATGCAAGATTCAACCCAATTGTTACATCAATATGGAGATGGTGATGAGGGTGCTTGATAGTGATGATGGTGGTGATGATGATGATGATCCCGATGAAGTCTAGCTTGATGGTGGTGTTGATGGCGACGATCTCCCTTCTCCAGGAAGGAATTCTGTCTGCCGAAGAGATCTTTCTCTCTCGGTGTTTTCCGCCCCGCAGAGGCGGCGAAATCTTTCTGTGGTTGCTCCTCGAGTCTTAGGGTTTCGAGAGGATAATATATGCTAGAGGGGAGTGCCAGGGGTGGACCAGGGCGGCCACACACCTGGTGGCGCGGCCTAGGCTGGCCCGCGCCAGGGGGTGGTGTAGCCCCCCTGTGGCCCATCTCTAGCCCCCTTCTGGCTTACTTTGTCTTTTGGAAAAATAGGATTTTCCATATATTTTCCCCGATTTTCTGATCTTCGCGAATTTTGCCTCCAAACAGCACCTTTTCCATCAGAATCCTGACTGCAGCGGTCCATGCTCCAAAAGTCATCAACCATGCAAAAACAGATGAAATAACATAAGTATCACCTCTCAATACGAAATATATCAATGAATAACAGTGAATTATGACATAGAATAGTGATGCAAAATGGACGTATCAACTGGTTGGGGCCTTACGTCATTTCAGGCCGGATCCGTGCGACATTGGTCAGATTGAGAGACTAGTTTTCTGCTCCTGGATTTCGCGACTTTATGTTGCTCCAGACCCTTGGTAAGTAGCTTTATGCCCAACCAGACCTGTTCAGGGCCTGGATTATTTGCCAGGATATCTCGAGCTGCGGCAGTGTTTTGTACTGGTGTTGGGTACACCAGATCTCCCTTGCTATCGAGTCGAGGCATCCCTAGGTCTCCCTCAAAGAGAAGCTTGTGGACTTCTGGAAACTTATTATCATGTGTGTGCCGTTTCTGGGTCTTCTGATGCTGTAGAGAGATGAACTTCTTCGCAGTAGCTATGCGCTTCTTTTTTTCCTCGATGTTGTTGGCTTCATCTAGGAGTACTTGGCGATGTGCTTCCAGGGCGTGGGCCCTTTCTTCCAACTCTTTAGCAGTAAATTGTGCAGCTGTAGGGATAGGCGTTGTTAACGCAACATCGATGAGTTTACAGGCACCTGCAGTGACCACGTGTCCATCCACCGAAGCTTCTTTGGGCTCGTCTGGGATTAGTGCTCCATTGGAGTCTTCTTCATATTCCTCGGCAACCACTTCCTCCGCTGGAGGGTCTTTTGCCGGGGTGTTGTTCTTCTTGTTCTTCTTCTTTGCCTTCTTGACAGCACCGGTAGCAAAGACAGCTTTGGGTCCATTTCCTAGAGTCAAGCTCTGATCGGTACTTTCGGACATCTAGATGTCAAGATTGTCTCTGAGATCTATGTCATCCTGTGTTTTGGGAGAGTTTTTCCCGGATACTTCGTCCATGGCTTCTCCTTATTCTGCAGCTTTGGAGCTAAACTCCTCTTCGTATTCCGTGGAGAACTTTCGGAAATCCGCCAACATCATGGAATCATCCGAAGATGCTGGTAAGTCGGTGTTTGTCCCGATCGCCTCCAGCACTGAGTCTTCGTTGTTTGCAGCATCGGTAGAGCTGGATCCGGATCCAACATATCCGACAAAGTGCGACACGTGTGTCTTGAGTTAGTTGTGGCTTTCCTCGTGGGCTTCCTTGAAAATTCTGATGGCCTCGAGAACCTCATCCACATTTGTGCCTTGCATCATCATGCGCCTCAACGTATACCTCTGGAAGGGTTGATCTATTACGGCATTAGCAGAGCCAGAACCAGAGTTGTTATCTTGCTCCTCCTAGTTTTCTACCTCGGTGGGTAGATTGATCTGGGATTCGGCCTTGCTAGGGAGATTCACTCCAGATTCGACTTGCACCGCAAGATCTGCTTCAGGTTCAGCTTTCTCCACTATCTCCACAACAGGTGCGGGCTGGGTGGGATTAGGGTTTTCTGAGATCCAGAACTCTGCCGCCTCCATGGACAAAGTGGACCCAGAGATTTCTTCTGCCTCTATCGTCACCGCTAGGGTGGGTGGGGCAGGTTCAACGAAACCGATGTACACATCAATCTCGCCAAAAGACATGATGGTGTAGGTAGTCACGGCCTCCCTAGCCGAAATCCAGGTCTCGTTGAGAACGATGAGACGGACGTCACTGGCGTAGAGGACGCGACCGACGACGATGGTCTCGCCGATTCCAATTCTTGTAGATTTCGCTCGGAACGCATATCCGATGCTCACTTGCCCCACAGTGGGCGCCAACTGTCATCGGATTGATGACAAGTACGCCATGAGGGGGTTCTCGAGGTGTGCGGAAGAGAGGGGTGTGAGAAATACGGTGTTCTGGGACGATGAAAGTTACCCAGGTTCGAATCTGCCGGCTTTAGGCGGATCCTACTCCTGCTAGCAATCTAGTAATACAGCAGAGCCAGAATATGGGTTACAAGGGTTTCACCTGTGCGAGTTGAGATTGCAGACTATTGTGAGGTGCCCTAAAGGCGTACCCTAGGATGACTTATATAGATATCCGGCCTAGGGTTTACAGGAGAGACCTATCCGGCTATGACTAAGAGTCAGTTACAGAGTATATCTTGAAATACAAGTAACATCACAGGCCTATGTCTGTAAGTCTTCTGGGCCTTCCCATAGCTGGACTGGACTCTGTCTCTTCTCCCTGACTAGGCGCCCATGAAGCAAATCTCTAACCAGAAGTGGGCCACCCTGGTCACTAAGGCACAGTGAGGATACCCGGAAAGTATATCCCCAACACACATTCGACTACCTACTATAAGTGAACTCTTATTCTCGTTGTTTCAAGTTTAAACGTTGAATTCCTTACAGTTCTTTTGGTTCTTCTTGCTCGAGGACGATCAAGATTTGAGCTTTGGGGAAGTTGATGGCTCCGATTTTTGCCATCTTCCACTGCATTTAAACGTTGTTTTTGGTCAAGCAATTGCCAAATAAACTCTCAACCTTGCTACTAATGACTAATAATTGCAAAGATATGAAAATCCCTTCTTTGGTTTTGTTGTGCAGGAAATCACTACTTTTAAGGCGAAATAAGGAGTCATAATGAAGGATTTTGAGGAAGTACACATGGCGAAGCAATTGGAGAAGCCAAACAGAGCGTCAACACGCTTAACAACCACTGGTACGGGCGTGGTCCACCCGTACCGCCCGCCCGTACTAGGTGGCGATGACTTCGTCTCGTCAAACCCTACAACTTTCGTGAAGAAGCCTATATATTTTGAGGCTCCAGCCGCCGGCCAGAGAGCCGCCATTCTCAGAATGCATCACAACACCCCAAAGGAGATCCACACAATTGTTCATCCATAGTTCATCCATTGTTCATCACTTACACCATCCCCCCTCCACTAGCCATAGCCATAGCTTTGTAATTTTAGATCTCCTTGTGATTTGGCGACCATTGTAAGAATATTTGATTTCAATCTAAGTATTTGCATGATGTTTTCTATCTCCGATCTATTTGTTATGAGTGAGTAGTCCTCACAGGCTGCGGGTTGGAGAAAAATCTTTCAGCAATTATGTGCATCTTGATCATGGGAGAATTGTATTTTGTTTGGATTCGTGATTTGTATCTTTTGTTTCTTCGGATCTCGCCTCGATCTATGGACTTGTAGGTACCCAAGATCCCATAGATCGATAAAGGCTTGAGGTGAGATACTTGGCTTGTGGGGCACCTGAATTAATCCTCTGAGAATCCCTGTTATGCATACACCATGATCCCATGATCAGTTAGTCATGGCACATAACCGACAAGTATCAAAGTAAACATCCATTACTTAAGAGGATACATGTCATACCTTACATGCCATTATGGCTACATCAATAATCATCAGCGGAACTTCATCAAGCGTAGAGCCCGAGCCATGCCTTAACCTATAGGCAGCTGACTGGGAGAACGTCCTAGCTCGCATAGTCGTCAACTTCACCTTCTTCTCGATATCTGACCAAGTTAATAGCCAGGGACAATGCCAGTGAGTACTTTGAATGTACTCGCAAACCACCTTAAGATAATAATAATAAGAGGATATGCATTATATTTGTGGTAGTAGGAGGGCTCCAGGAGAAGTTCTTTTCTCAAATAGTTTATCTTGTAGATATAACATCTACATATTTTTGTTGAGAACGTTTGTAAAACATTTTTTGGAAACCTTTTTGAAAAGTTTTGGAAAACACTAGGATTGGGTTACCCATTCGTTTCTTCCTTCCGGTCATCCCATGACCAAACTCCTTTCTTCCTTTCCAACCATCCCATGGTCAAATCATTTCCAAAGTCCCTTTTGAAATCAAAACCAGCACCGCTCTATAGTTGTTTGTCCAACCGTCCATAACCGTGGACATGGCTATTCGAATAGATTTACACTCTACAGAGGTTGTACACTTTACCCACACTAACCGAGTACCCTGCCCTATTCCTTACTGATCATGGGTCGAGTAACCGATCAAGGCTCTCCGGATGCCACTCTAGTATAGGCCCTACCCTATGAGTTGTTCCTCTCAACACCGAGATGTCGGGGTCACATACCAACCGGAGTGCATTCCGACTCCTCCAGAGTGGGCACTTTCAATGAGAGGCTCATAGTATCGCCCGATCAGTTGCATGGGTGATCCTGCTTCCTCTAGGTGACTGTCTAACAATTGACCTTTTTTGTAAAGGCAAGCCCGAAATTAGAGGTAGATGATCCATTATAAGAAGTTATGAGAATTCCCACACCAGAGTAGAAAGCTTCAAGTCCGGCGTTGTCCTAGTGAGAAAAACGATGTCCAAATGTTTCTAAAAATATACGCTGAAAAATTTTCATCGGCTATAGAAAAATCCCATGGTCTGAAAAATATTCGTTTGTCCGAAAAATATTCTTGGTGTGAAAAATGTTCATTGGTTTAAAATATTCATTGGTTTGAAAATAATTGTAGGTCCGAAAAAATTATATGGTTCATAAGAGTAAAAAATAGTCATGGGTTTCAAGATAAATAGTCTTATGTTTTTAAAAGAGGAAAATAAATAAGAACAGTAAAAATATTAGGACAAAACTAAAAATAAAATATGATCGAAATAAAATGTGAAGAAAATACATATCAAAATAAAGTAAAAAATATTGGAGAATGAAATGAAAAATATTGAGTAAAAACCGTGAAAATTTAAAAGACAAGCTAGTGGAAAATTGTAAAATGATAAGAAACTATAAAACAAAGATAAAGAGAAAAATAAAATAAAGAAGCATCCTAAATAAATTCTAAAAATAAAGTAGTACTACCCGAACGAGCATGCAATATGAAAGAAAATAGCAACACACGGCAAGAACTTGGGTCGACCCACACAGGAGCCTGTTGCGGGCGAGTCGATGCTCCACCACACTATAAGCAACATATAGTGGTTATGTTTCGCTACCCGTTGGTTAGTGCCTATGGATGATTGGATCGTGTCCCAGTGGGTAGGGATCGCATGCATGTGTGTTGCTGCTTTCCTGCTGATGGAATTGGGTTTCTTCTACTCATGGTTCGGTTGGGTTCGTTACTGCTGCCTTGTGCCTTTTTGTTGTGTTTTTGCTACTGGTGGCACCCCCCCCTGATGTGCTCTTTATCAGTGGAGGTTCGTTGTCGCTGATCTTCATGGAACAAGTCTAGGACACGATAAAACGAATTCAAAATCATATATACTCCAGCAACTCGAGCGCTTCTATCTCAGAATTTAAATACCATTTAACAAAGGATGGCGTGGCAGAGCGCGTTTGGTCAATCTAGTTAGATCTGAAAGGTTCTGAGGTCAAACAGGTTATTACGTACTGTCAAAGGTGGGTAATTTTCTTATACTTTGGTCTAAGCTTATTTTTAGAAGATCGGACGGCTATAAATTTTTAAAATCTCTAATAAATGGCCAGGTGTTTCTGATTTTTGTGGGATATTTTAGTGTATTTATCTATTTTTTGGTGAGTCCTTCATGTACTTTTAATATATAATAGATTGGAGTAGTTATTTTTGACGTTGCAGAACTACTAGTGAGATTTATTTAGTGAAATATTCACATGCACAAGTATTTAATTCACCCAAATTCCTAAAAGCCTTAGTAATTTTCGTGCTTCTGGATTTAGATAGGTCGCATTGCATATGTCTTGAGAGTTGGAATTAAGTCAAATACCAATTTTGTTTTGGGATTTCTATTTTCGTTCCCTCGGTTCGTTAGTTGTACTCAGTTTTTCCCAATCGTTTAATTTTCCTCACTTTTCCTTTCCCTCTATTCGGAAACCCTCACAGGCGCTCGAACGGGGGGATACCGTCAGGTAAAATGCTTGACCGTTACATGCTGACCGGTGGGACCGCGTTGGGGCGGGTCATGCTTTGAGCATTACGTTACATCGCCTCGACCGTTACATGCTGACAGGTGGGGCTGCATTGGGACGCGTCTTGCATATGTGGTGAAGGGTAGGACCACGTTGGGACTGCTCTTGCATACGTGGTGAGGGGTGAGGCCGCATGGTTACACGTCGGACCGGCCATTCTCGCTCACCTAAAGCATTCGCTTCCCCTGAGCCTGGAACAGCTCCTACACCGCCCCTCCGCTCCCCCGCCGTCGTGCCCTCCTACCTTATGTTGTCCTCGGCCGCCGAGGCGCCCCCTCCCCCTAGCCGCAGAGCCTACTTTACCTTCGGCTCTGCTCCCTCCTCTGCTAGATCTACCCCTTTTGCGGAACAGTATGCAACGCCAGCTGGTGTAATGGTCCTCCCCATCGAGTGCGCAGAAGATTGGGTGGAATCGGAGGGATCAAACCCATGGATTTAATCTGGGTAATCATAGTTTCCCTTTGTGGATTGATTATGGGCAGTAATTGAGCGAAATCACTGGTGCTCAGCTAACTGCCTTGCTTTTCGAATAGGATTGATCCAGCACTGGCATTTCGGTTGGCGGTTAGACTACATACTAGCATAATTCGTGGTTGTGAATAGTGTCTCTCTAGATTTTACTTCCTAGCGGTGATTGCAACCTCCATAACTCTCAGAGATTTGAAAGACAAAATCTATTCTAAATTTCCCTAGAGAAATGGCGATTCAGTTGATTTGCAATATTTCAAAATTAGCGAGCAAAGATTGCTCCCACTAACTAGCAAAGCTGATCTGGTAATGCTTTTCTCTTTGAATGTTGACGAATTTTTTGGTCGAATTCGTCTCCATGTGCAACCTAAAGTTGAACATACGGTAAAGAGGGTTAAAGCATCATCAGGTGGTCGGGCATCATATCTGTCTGTTGTCTCTCCTAATTGTGTGCACCCCCGCGCTCCTTGTAGGTCCACAGCAGTACCATATGTTTGCACTACAAGTGTAAGCCAAATCACTCATGCAGCCGAGGTAGAGGATGAAGCAGAGCCTGACGAGGGAGAGCCTCCACTAGATGATGAGGATGAGTTGATGTTTCCTGAATTGGTAGATAGATTTAGTAAACAGGCACTAGAGGATCAATACAAGGAGGAAATGGCCCACGGTGCCATATTTGATGAAACTGATCATGAAAAGAACGAGGAGAATGGTGACAATCTCGTTTTAGCTGAATACGATGGTGAGGACTTGCCAGTAATTGAGTGGGACATGAACGATCCTAAGATTTCAGAAGGCATCATATTTGAAACGATGCGGGACTGTCATAATGCCCTTACTACATATTGCATTCACACCACTAATGATTATGATGTTATTAGGAGTGAGCCAACAAGGTTCATAGTGAAGTGCCCATACAAGAGGTGTAGGTGGAGGATGCATGCATCCACTATGCTTAGGAGCAGTTTGCTTCAGGTATTACAACCAGTTGTGTATTTTAGATCATTGTGTAGAGTTTGTTAACTGTACCTGACATTTTCGTTATGTTTTAGATAAAAAGTAACCGGTTCGAACATTCTTGTCCACCTCAAGGGGGACAACCAAAGGACAAAACAAAACTAGCAAGTACTAGGTGGTTGGCAGATGCAATCATGGATTGGATGAGAGCGAACCCATCACTTGGTGCAACATCACTCATAAAAGAAGTTTCTCAAAAGTTTAATATTAAAGTACCTTACATGAGGATGTTCTATGCAAAGGAGATGGCTCTTGATAGGATCAATGGTCCATGGAATTAATGTTTTCAGTTGCTTTAGAGATTCAAAGCTGAAGTGGAGATGGCTAGTCCAGGTAGTGTTGTATAGATAGACAGGCATAAGTTCAGTACAAAATAAGAGGGAAGACAATGGAGAATGAGTGCTTTAGAAGGGCTTTTGTTTGTTTCAAAGCTTGTTGGCAAGGGTTTCTGGATGATTGTAGGCCTTATTTGGCCGTGGATGCAACAACTCTTCATGGCATATTTAAAGGATAGCTAGTAGCTGCTAGTACAGTTGATGTCCACAATTGGATGTTCCCTGTTGCTTTTGGATTTTTGGAGATTGAGTCAGAGGAAAGTTGGACTTGGTTTCTGGAGAATTTGCGTGACCTTATAAGTCATCCACCAGGACTTAATATCCACTCGGATGCTTGCAAAGGTTTGAAGAAAGCTGTAGAAGAAGTATTCACTGGAGATGAGCATAGGGAATGTATGCGACACTTAGTGTAGAATTTTACAAATAAATTAAAGGGTAAAGTTTATACTGACAACCTATGGCCAGCTTCATACACATGCAATTTGAGGAAGCATCTATATTATTTGGAAGTGTTGTATAAACAAAAACCTGCTGTGAAGGAGTACTTGGATGCACATCATGGAATGGTGTGGTCAAGAAGCCAATTCAATGAAATTTGCAAGGTAGACTATGTAACAAGTTACCTTGTAGAGAGTTTCAATGCAAAGGTCAAGTCATTGAAAGGGCTTATGTTGTGGCAAATATTTGATAAGATTAGGCAGATGATCATGATAAAGATCGATTTACGTCAAAGAATTGCATCAACAGTATATGCTGGCCATCTCATCCTACCATCTTTGATTAAGGCTTTGCATGCCAGGGCAAAACAATTGAAGATGAAATGCATTTGAAGAGGAATGGAGGATGAGGTAATGTACACTAACAATAAAGATATGCAATGGATGTATTTAGTGAGTTTGGTTGACAGGACATGCCATTGCAGGCAATGGCAGCTCCGTGGGAAACCCTGCATACATGCATTGTTTTTCATAGGTGTTCTAGGAGGTGAAGAGGGTGAAGTTGATCAGTACGTGTTGGAGTATTTCTCCGTTGCCAAATTTAGGGCAGCATATGCTCAGAACATTCCATCCTTGTTGGGAAAAGACCAATGGATGGAAGTGGATCTAGGCTTCAAGCTATATCCTCTAGTTTTCACTAGACCAGCAGGTAGGCCAAGGAAGAATAGGATGAGAGCTAGTGCAGAGGATGGTGCACCACCTCGACAACATAAGTGCAAACGTTGTGGGATCCTAGGTCACATTTCTAGGCTTTGTAAAAATGCAGTGGACCCAACTTATGGGATGGCTGATTAGGCAGGAGCAGCAAATGCAGATGAGGAAGAAGTATTTGAACGAGAGGGGAATGAAGAAATGGATACATTGCAGATTGAACCATCGGATCAAGAGGAGATTGAACCAAATGCAGATGAGATTGAACCAAATGGAGGGTAGATTGAACCAATGGATATAGAGGAGATTGAACCAAATGCGGGGGAGATTGAACCAATGTATCGAGAGGAGATTGAACCAAATGCAGAGGAGATTGAACCAACTGCAAGGGAGATTGAACCAAGGGATCGCGAGGAGTTTGAACCAATGTATCGAGAGGATAATAAAGGAATTTATTCATTGGAATCAGAGTTCAAATATAAAGGAATTACACAAGAGGATATCGAGGAAATGATGCCAATGCATTTTGAACCGTATGAACCAATGGATCGAAACGTGACTGAACCAATTGTACGATAGACTGAAGCAATTGATTCATTGGATGCAGAGAAAAAGAACAAAGGGAACAAACAAAAGTAGCTGATGGTGGACTCTGCAAATATTCCAGCTCGGATCACCCGGAGCAAGGTGGTGAACCCAGCGAAAAACACTAGGTGCAAGAAAAAAAGAATTTGAATTATTAATTTAAATTTGTATGATGAATTTTAACTACTGTCAATGTTTGTATTAAATTCGAACTAGTGTGACGCTCCCAAGTTTGTATGTTGGATAATCCCATAATGTATGTGTTACTGCAAGTTCTATGGTCATCCACCTAGTTGCTTAGCACTACTCAATTTTGCCCTCGACATGTGGTTACCACATGGGGTTTAGCTAGTTCATGGCTTAAACCATAGCAAACATTGACCAATTGATCCAAAATTTGGCACACTTGTGTATTTTGGATTGATTTACAATATGAAATTAGAAATTTTGGATTTACTTGTAATTAGCCACATTTTTATTTTTATAAGTGATTAAATTCAAAAATGTTTTAGGGTTAGTTTAATTCAAGAAAAGTGAAAACATAGTGCAACCTCCGCATGGAGTCTTGTTATGTTACCTACAACCTATCTTGAATAATAACAGAAAAGTAAATAAAGAGAAATGGACTTAGCCCCTAAATCACTTCTTAAACCCTTCTTGGAATGGGCTACTATCTATGAATATGCATGGCTTTCTACTAAATCAACCTCCAAAATAACCCATCCCAAAACATACTTTCTCTAAGTGAGGCCAAATTTGGAACGCCTATGTATCTTTGAGTTGAAAACAATATAATGTCGGCCAAGATGGATTTTTTTTCAAATATTTTTTTCCATTTGTTATGCCAAAAGCTTGAATTTCCCTTAGTCATTTTTATCTGAGTGCCCTTGTTTTCCTTAGATCTACTCAGTTTTCCCCTCCCGCTAAAGTTTTCATCAGTTTTCCCCTCCCACCAAACTTTTCCTCACTTTTTTCTGCCCGCTAAAGTTTTCCTCACTTTTCCCCTCTCTCACGTCTCTGTTTGGCTGCGCTCTGATTGGTCAAGATGTATGCCACACGGATCTTGGCCAGCCACCGTTGGATACATCATGATCCGACGGGCTGGAGGACTCTCTCTTTCGTTGGGCGCACCTAACCTTGTATGGCAAGGGGAGCCCGACAGGCTGAATGTCTCTCCCTACCTTTCCCTGTCACTCAGTTTGATTTTGCGTTCTGATTGGTCGAGATGTATGTCCCACAGATCTTGGCCAACCACCATTGGATAATTCATGATCCGACGGGAGAGAGGTCTGTCTCTCCTGTTGGGCTATGGAGAGGAAAGCCTGATGGGTTGTATGTCTTTCCCTCTTGCCCCTTCCCTCTACATGTCGCACGTATACCAGCCACATATTCCTCCCCTCCTATCGGCGTACGGCGGCGCGATAGTCCAAATGGCGTGCAGCGGCATGGATCCAAGCGTGGCGGTCCGAATGGCGTGCGGCGGCGAGGATCTAAGTATGCTGGTCGGGACGGCGTGCGGCAGCATGGATCTAAGCGCGGCGGTCGGAATAGCGTGCGACGGCACAGACCTAAGCGTGGGGGTAGGAACGGCTTCCGGCGGTGCGAACCTAAGGATGGCGGTTGGAACGGCGTGCGGCGACGCGGACCTAAGCGTGGGGGTCGGAACAACTTCCCACAGCGTGGACCTAAGGGTAGGGGTCGGAAGGGCTTCCGGTGGCGTGGACCTAAGCGTGGCGGTCGGAACGGTATGCGGCGGTGTTGACCTAAGCGTGTGGGTCGGAACGGCTTCCAGTGGCATGGATGTAAGCGTGGCGGCTGGAACGGTGTGCGGTGGTGAGGATCTAACCGTCTGAAATTTCGGTCACTGTCTGTCTCACTTCCGTTCACATTCCCAGATCCGTTGCTGATGAAAGACACCGATGGAAGCCATCATCCACAACATCAGTGCGACGGCGGTGGTGCCGACAGTGGTCATAGAAGCGACGACAATTGAATCCATCATCCAAAACATCACTACGACGGCGCATATCAAGCCCTCGTGAACCGAAGCTGTGGGAGGCAGGCTGCAGCCGCGGTTGGGACGTTGAGGTGCACTTCGACGATGAAGGCCAGATGTACCTCACGGACGGATGGGAGCACGTTTCCTGTACTTCTTGGAGTACACATACGGTGGGGAGGGCGGCTAGCTCACCGTCCACTTAAATTTGGGACAAATTTGAGCCCAATTTGAACCAAAATTCTATGACTTAAAATATATGTATGATTTTAATATATTTGATATGTATTTGAGTCGTGAGACCGGTGGATAAGCTCTAAATCCGATTCATAAGTAGTAGTAGTTGCTTTGACAATCTTCGGTGGGCTTGTATAAACTTGATCGAAATATGTATGATTGAATCAAAATTGATATGTATTTGAGCAATGAGGACGATGGATATGCTCTAAAGCTGATTCATATGTAGTACCCCCCTTCAACCCAAATTAGTTAATTTAGATTTATCTAGATTCAATTGTATCTTGACGAATTTGAGTCAATTAACTTGGATTGACAATCTCAGCCACTAATTTGGAACGGGGAATGGATGTTGCCCACAACACTACAAGTCTACATAGAAGCCACGATGGCAGCGACATAACAGTCAAAACTGATAGGCCCCAACCTGACCATCTAGGCATTTGGCATGCCAACTATGGGCATCTAGATCCAAAGGCAAGCAACTCAGGCCCCGCAATGCATTCTCTCGACAACTTTGGGACCGCTAGATCCAACGGCAAGCAACTTGGGCCCCGCAATGCATTCTCTCGACAACTTTGGGACCACAAAGTGACTAAATTAGTAGGAACTCACAACCATCCGTTGAATAACAATTATACTCTCTAAATTAGCTATCTATTCAACTAATCATTACACGTGCCACCCTTCACCACAACCGCATACTATAACCAATAGGACACGGATGACAACTACTAAAACTACCCACATGAATCTACTATTCTCCTCCCCCTACACCTGAAGTTCATATTTTACATTTTTTACCACTTGATCAGATACGGCAAGGTCATCCTTAAGTGTCAACTTCTCTTTGCGAATAAGGTTTGAATTCTTCCTCGATAGTACGCTTTAGCTCGAATATCAACAGGTTTTTACGAGCCAATTCATCACCTAACTTGGAAACCATCGAGGACTAATTTGCACCTGCAATATCGAGGAAATTACGAGAACCGAATCGATTAGGGTGGGCGGAGAAGGAGAAAAGGTCTTTCCAAGCACTACTAGCAATTGTTGCGACTGTTCGTCGAGCTATGGTGGTGGAACAAAATCCCGATCATCATGGGCGGTAGACCTACCTATAGTCAATACAACCTCAAAGTATGATGCATGCGGACGGAACAAGTTCTAGAGCCGTGGTCGAGGTATAGCGCTGCAGTCCATCTGATGCCTCCATAGGACGGATCCGGCAAGGAGCTGCCTAGGGCTGGGGCGGATGAGAGAGAGAGACGACGTGTCATACACGACCTCACATGTCAATGTCTGGGGCGTAGCTGCTCCATGATTTTTGCATATTTGCCAATTTTTCATGTCTACCAAAAATTTTCTTTGAAATTTGCATATTTGCCACAAGACCACCACATGTCAGTGACACACAAAATGGGGCCCATATGTCAGCGAGAGATGGATGGCTGGTTCGCCGTGTATCCTGGCCCCATCAGTCAGCATGTAACGGTCAAGGCGACGTAACGTAACGCTCAACGCACGACCCGTCCCAATGCGGTCCCACCGGTCAGCATGTAATGGTCAAGCCTTTGACCTGACGGCATCCCCCCATCCGAGCGCCTGTGAGGGTTTTAGAATAGAGGGAGGGGAAAGTGAGGAAAAACTAAGCGGCTGGAGAAAACTGAGTACAACTAATAAACCAGGGGCATGAAAATAGAAATCCCTTTTGCTTTATCCTAAAGAATTTTCTTAAAGCAGAAATAAAGGGTTTTTTCCATTTTTGCCAGATACAAACCAGGCGACTGGGCTATAGTCAAGTGATCACGGAAGGTACTCACAAAACCTTGATGAACAAATTGAGTTCATGCCATTTGGATATACCAAACTTGCTAAAAAAGATTTATTGGTGTATAAGACACATTTTGGTGTTTAAATTTCTATAATTAAATTAGACATTATTTTGGTCCACCTCTCATATTGCATGTTGAAGAAAATAGTCAGGAACATAAGGAAATTTAGATATGTCAAGTTGTAAGGATAACTCTTTTTCAAAAGGAATTAATCTTGTGAGTTAGATTGTAGATCTGGTAAAAATGAAAATGGTCTGTGTAAAAAGAGAAACAGGGCCAGATCTACAGGTAGTTGGGCCGCAATAAGAGAAATCGGCCCACTCGGCATCGAGGGTACATATGCGCGCTTGATCCCCATGGGCTAGCCCGCTGGTAAGCGAGAGGGGGTGTCGGAGCGGTATAGGGGATCAAGGACTATTGGATGAGAAGTGAATCGATGGTGTTGGCTTCGTATCCAACCTTGCATTGCTGCGGCGAAGGGGAAACCCTAGATGGCATTAGGGACGAGCGGGGAGCTCAACTGAGAGGTCTAAGGAACGGAGAGGAGGCAACGAGGCGACACGATGGTCGACGGTGAGGGAAACAAGGGCGGCATGACCAAATTCATCATTGGGAAGGGTCTCACATGGTGAAGGCCGAGAGGTCTTTGTCGGAGCTCCACGACGGCGCTAGAAGAGCTGGTCCTGGGCAAAACGGAAGGTAGGGTTAGATGTAGGAGAGAAAGGGGAGCTTGGGAAGGTCACATGCACAACGAGGGGAGTGGAGGAGAGAGTAGTACACTCGGAATCTTGAGAATGGATGATGTTGGGGATATACTTTCTGGGTAACCTCATAGTTCCTCACTGACCAAGGTGGCCCACTTCGGGTTAGAGCTTTGCTTCACGGGCGTCCTAGTCAGGGAGAAGAGACGGAGTTCTATCCGACTACGGGAAGGCCCAAAAGACTTACCGACTTAGGCCCATAGTGTTACTTGTAGTTCAAGATGTACTCTATAACCGACTCTTAGTTGTAGTCGGATAGATCTCTTCTGCAAACCCTAGGCCGGATATATATAAGCCGTCCTAGGGAGAGCCTTTAGGGCACACCTCAATCCGATGATAGTTGGCAACCACCTTGGGGCAAGAGAACTTCGGATCTGCGTTCCGAGCGGAATCTGCAAGAATCAGAATCGGCGAGACTATCGCCGTCGGTCGCATCCTCTACGCCAGCGACGTCCCTCTCATCATTCTCGACGAGACATGGATTCCGGCTAGGGAGGCCGTGACTGCCTACACAATCATGTCTTTTGGCGAGATCGATGTTTACATCGGTTTTGCTGAACCTTCCCCACCCACCCCAGCGATGATGATAGAGGCAGAAGAATCTTCTGGGTCCCCTTTGTTCGTGGAGGCGGCAGAGTTCCGGATCTCAAAAAACCATAATCCCACCCAGCCCGCACCAGCTGCGGAGATAGTGGAGAAATCTGAGCCCGAGGAAGACCTAGTGGTCCAAGTCGAATCTGGAGTGGATCTCCTTGGAGAGGCCGGATCCCAAATCGACCCACCCGCGGAAGTCAAAATCCAGGAGGAACTCATCAACGACACTGGTTCCGGCTCTGATGATGACGAGACAGACAGGCCTTTCCTAAGGTACACACTGCGACGTATGATAATGCAAGATGCAAGAACAAATGCAATTCTCGAGACCATCAAAAGTTTCGACATGGCTGATCACGAGAGCCGCAGGTACCTCAGGAAGCACGCGTCGCACTTCGTCGGATATGTGGGATCCGGATCCGGCTCTGCCGATGCTGGAGAAAACACCGACTCTGTGCTAGAGGCAATTGGAACAAACGCCGACGTACCCGCATCCTCGGATGAATCGATGACGTCAGCGGATTTCTGAAAGTTCTCCGAGGAATATGAAGAGGAGTATAACTCCAAAACTGCAGAGGAAGGAGAAGCCATGGATGAAGTATCTGGGGAACGCTCTCCCAAAGCGCAGGAAGACATGGAAGTCGGAGATAATCCCGAAGTCCAGATGTCCGAAAGTATCGGTCAGAGCTTAACTCTGGGAAACGGACCTAAAGCCGTCTTTGCTAACGGCGCTGCCAAGAAGGCAAAGAAGAGGAACGGGAAGAACAAGACCCCGGCAAAAGACCCTCTGACAGAGGAGGTGATTGCCGAGGAATATGAGGAAGACTCGGATGGAGCACTAATCCCAAAAGAGCCAAAAAAGAAGCATCGGTGGATGGACATGTGATCACTGAAGGTGCGCGTAAACTCATCGATGTTGCATTAACCACACCTATCCCTAAAGCTGCAGAACTTACTACTGAATAGCTGGACGAAAGGGCCCAAGCCCTAGAAGCACGTCGTCAACAACTCCTGGATGAATCCAAAAACATCGTGGAGGAAAAGAAGCGCATGGCAACTAAGGATTACATGTCTCGGTTGCATCAGAAGACCCGGAAATGTTACACATGTGACGGTAATTTTCCGGAAGTGAACAAGGTCCTCTTTGAAGGAGATCCAGGGATGCCTCGTCTCGACATCAAAGGAGACCGGGTGTACCCGACACCGGTACAGAACACTGTCGCAGCATGAGATATCCTGTCAAATAACCCAGGTCTAGAACAGGTTCGATTGGGCTTCAAGCTACTCACCAAGGGTCTGGAGCAATAGATGGCTGCGAAATCCTGAATTGGAAAACTGGTCTCGAAATCTGACCAATGTCACACGGACTCAGCCTGGAATGATATAAGGCCCCAGCGTGTTCCGGAACAGCGTCACCGTTCCGACCGACGAGAAGACAATTAATCCATAACCGGATCATCAGGACAACATCACAGAACCGCACGTGACTGGAGCGACGTCGTTCCAGCTGCCGAGCAAGATGCCATTGCTGCACTGTATCCGAGGAACCCTCCCCGACGAGAGTCAAACGATCAAAGGGGAGAAGATAAAGAGAAACGTCGGGAGGAGGATCGTCAGAAAATGCCACCTCCTAGACATGCAAGCCGTCCGGCTGAGCCTCACCATGGTGGGAACGACGGACGAAGGAATGACGGAAACCATGCCGGGACAAGCCGGCAGGAGGCTCGTCATAGTGAAGACCCTCCCCGTAAGCGGAATAATGATGCTCCGGACGGAGGCCGGCGATCAGCCAGAAACAATCCAGCTGCCCCACCCTCTCCACCATGTAGTCATCACAACGGCTCTCAAGGGGGACAAGGAGGACGACATGGCGGAGGAGGTGGTGGCAGAAGTCGAAGTCCGGCTCCAAGGCACCGTAGCCACAGCCGACATTCAGGACGATCGCTATCCCCGAATGACGCAAGGTACATGATCAAATCCAACATAGAGGCGCGGTGCTATGAAAATGATGATATCTACATGGGCCCAAAGTGTTTTGGACCACACATTAGAGCTACAAGATTCCCGGAAGGATTTGCTATCTCAAGACATATCCAAGCCTACGACAGCATTGCTCGGCTAGATACCTGGCTACAGGATTTTTTCCAAGGTTGCTGCATTGCCAAAGGCGGAAACAGCCTGGTCGCGACCCGATATCTCCCACTTATGTTGCGGAAGACAACACAATCATGGCTTAATGAACTTCTGGAGAACACCATCCACAACTAGTATGACATGCAAAGTGCGTTCTTTCGGAATTTCAAAGGCACATATCGGAGGCCCTGTACGGTCGGAGACCTACAGCGTTGCACCTAGAAGGCCGGAGAAACTTGCCGAGATTACCTCGGACGATGGATCAACACCAAGAACTCCTGTGAAGGAGTAAATGATCAAACTGCGATTGAAGCTTTCATCGCAGGTCTCCCAATTGGTCTACTGCGCCATCGCTTGAAGTGTGACAAGGTCACTGATTGTGGAGAGATGATAGAAACAGCGAGCAAGTATCCAGATGCCAATGACGAAGCAAAGGGATTACTCAATGCCCTAGCTGTGGCACAGTCGGCAAAACAACCAAAGCAACAGGCTCAGAAGCGCAAAAATACCTCGGAAGAAAAACCCAACACGGAAACGGCAGTGGTCACTGCTACTTTTGGGTCTGGAGGACAAGGAGGACGCGGCAGAGGCCGCGGGCGTGGGTGTGGAACTTCAAGAGTCCAAGGTAGAGGAGACCAGCAATCAGGCAAAAAACCTACTCTTGGGCCGACATTGCTAATAACCCATGTGTGCATCACCTAGACGCCAATGGGGGCTCGTCCCACACCAACGCCGAATGTCGTTTCAATGATGACATCAAAAGAGATGACACCGCAGGCTACAAAGCTAAGCAGAAGAAGGGAAAGAAGAATCCCGAAAAAGAAAAAGAGACCAGGGAAGATTCCGACATGGAGGAAGCTGATGCTTCAAATCCCAAGCCGGAAGGGAAGAAAAAAATTTCGACCAAGAAAGACACTTATGTCACCTTCCTCGGATCTCAACCAGCAAAGGTCAAGAAAGCAGTTCTACATGAGCTCAACGCAACAGTTCCGGCTGTCCCCCAATTCTTGGACTGGTCGGAAGTGGCAATCACATTTGACCATGCTGACCATCCGCCTAAGTTGCACATCCGAGGAAAATATGCCTTAATCGTCAATCCACTTATCGACGGTTATGGTTTCTCCAAGACCCTCATGGCCGGCGGCAGTAGCATCAATATTCTCTATGTCGAAATGCTACGCCGGATGAAGATCTCAGAGACCCAGCTGAACCATAGCTCTGTGATTTTTCACGGAGTTGTCCCAGGAAGACAAGTCAATTCCCTGGGAGAGATCACTTTGGATGTTACCTTTGGAGCTCCAAAGAATTATCGGACGGAGGCACTTTCCTTCGAAGTGGTCCCGTTGAAGAGCGCATACCATGCTATATTCGGATGTCCGGATTACTGGGCTTTTATGGCTCATCCATGTTACATTTACAATATGATGAAAATTCTAGGTCCCAACGGTGTGATTTCCATCAGGGGAGACCCGAAAAAAGCGCGAGAGTGCGAGGATGGAAATGCCGCCTTTGCCGAAGTCGTGCTGCACGCCCAGGAGTACCAGGAGATCAAGAAGAGCATAGATCCGTCCGAGATGCCCGCAACAAAGAAGGAGGTGCCAAAGCCAAATACGGAGTTCAAGGCATCAGAAGAGATGAAGAAGACGCCGTTGAAGGATGATGACCCCTCCAAGGTGACCCAGATAGGCGTAGGCCTAGGTAGCGCATAGGAAAGCGCGCTCGTCAAGTTCCTCCAAGCAAATCAAGATATCTTCGCATGGCAGCCATCTGACATGACTGGAGTACCTAGGGAACTTGCCGAGCACTCTTTAAATGTAAACCCTAAAGCTAAACCCGTCAAACAGTCCTTACGACGTTTCGGCGATGAAAAGCGTAAGGCAATAGCTAAGGAACTAGCACAGCTCGAGTTAGCTGGATTTCATAGAAGAGGTCATCCACACTGAGTGGTCGGCCAATCCTGTAATGGTCCCTAAAAAGTACACCACTGATTTAAGGATGTGTGTTGATTATACTACCTTGAATAAGGCTTGCCCAAAAGATCCGTTCACTCTGCCTAGAATTGCTCAAGTTATTGATTCTATTGCAGGCTCGGAACTCCTCTGTTTTCTCGACACATATTCCGGTTATCACCAAATCCGGATGAAGGAATCTGACAAAGTCCAAACTTCATTCATAACCCCTTTCGGAACCTTCTGTTTTGTTACAATGCCCTTTGGGCTGAAGAATACAGGAGCTACGTACCAGCACACGATGCAGCGTTGCCTCCATGACCGACTCGGATGCAATGTACATGCATACGTGGATGATATTGCGGTGATGTCCAAAAAGAAGGAAACGCTGATTTCCGACTTGCAGGAAACATTCGCCAATCTACGAAAATACAACATCATGCTTAACCCAAAGAAATGTTTCTTCGGAATACCAGCCAGAAAATTGTTAGGTTTCATCGTGTCTCAAAGAGGCATAGAGGTAAACCGGGACAAAATCAAGGCTATACTCAATATTTCCAGGCCAACTCGCCTGAAGGACGTACAAAGACTAACTGGTTGCATTGCCGCAGTCAGTCGGGTTGTAGGCCGGCTTGGAGAAAGAACCGCACCATTATATAAACTCCTAAAAAATACCAAGCATTTTGTTGGGAATGACGAAGTTGAAGCGACACTACAAGACCTGAAGAAAGTACTCTCATCTGCTCCTATCCTTGCTGCACCGGAACCACAAGAACCGATGTTGGTTTATCTTGCTGCGACAAACAAGGTCGTTAGTATCGTCATGGTAGTGGAGAGACCGGAGGAAAATCAGGAACACCAGGTGCATCGTCTGACTTACTTTGTTAGTGAGGTCCTGACAGCAAAACCGCGATATCCACACTATCAAAAGTTGCCTTATGGTGTTTTTCTAGCATCTCGTAAGTTACGACATTATTTTAAGGAGCATCCAATTACCGTGGTGAGCACAGCTCCCATGAGAGATATAATCAATAACAGTGACGCCACAGGACACGTCGGCAAATGGGGCATAGAGCTTTCAGCATTTGATATTGAGTATAAACCTTGGATAGCAATCAAAACCCAGATCCTTGCTGACTTTGTCGCTGATTGGTTATCTGCATAGCATTATCACGGACAATGGGAGTAACTTTTCTATGGGAGACTTGGCCAAATTCTACAACGAGCAAAATATCCGGCTTGACATTGCGTCAGTCGCACATCCACAGGCTAATGGACAAGTCGAAAGAGCAAATGGTTTAATCCCACAAGGCCTAAAACCGAGACTTGACGCACCATTACGACGTGCTGCGGGGGCTTGGGAAGAGGAATTACCCTCTGTAATATGGAGTTTATGAACGACTCCGAACAGGTCAACCGGATACACACCTTTCTTCTTGGTCTATGGCGCAGAAGCAGTTCTTCCTAGTGATTTGATTCACACTTCTCCTAGAATGGCCGCGTATATTAAAGAGGATGCCGAGATTTCTCGTCAAAACGATCTCGGCTTAGTCGAAGAAGTTTGCGTCATTGCTGAAATGAGATCAACAGCCTATCAGCAGAAATTACGCAAGTATCATGGCTAGAGAGTCAGAAACAGATCTTTCAATAAAGGCGATTTGGTTCTCTGGCTTGTGCAGCAAAGAAAGCATAAACTTTCCCCAGTATGGGAAGGGCCCTTTTTAGTTAGTCGAGTATTACATGATGGTTCGTATTACTTAACTGACATGAGGCCAGTCAAAGAAAGACCTGCTACTAAGAAGAGAAAGAGAGCTGGAGGCAGTACAAATCCGGATGAGTTAGACAGGCCGTGGAATATTGCTCAGCTATGTCCCTTTTATTCTTAGTTTATCCTTCTTTGTAATCATATATATGTACATGTTCTGTGAGAAATAAAAGTTTTGGTTGCGTCAAAATTTTCTGAGAAAGTTCTTACCATCTTATTTCCGAATGATCATGTCATAGTCGAAAATCCCAGAATGCTTGCAAGTACTTTATGCTCATGTTCGTTCTGGTTTAGATTTCCGATTTTAAAATTGCTACCCTCAGGTATAAATCTAAAGTTTTTAGTCTTTACTTAGGTTATTTGTCTGATTGCTAGATGCGGGCATTTTCCGAGTAGTGAATTGTTGGTACTAGAAGCCGGCTTTGTTTCCGAGTTTAAACTGGTTTGGCAATTGAGCTCCGTTGCTCGGCAAAGTTTCCGGGCAGAAGGTTTAGCCGGCTCACGAAAGGGATGAGGCGGAAAGCCAGATAAACGATAAGTATAGGCGAAAAAAAAGTTCAAAGTGCTTATGTAAACATTTCAGGCACACAAAAATTCAAATCCAAAAGTGCTGAATAGATCAAAAGCTTAGCACTAGAAAAATTATAGTATTTCATATTTACAGACGCATCATGTTGTTTCAGGATAATACAAATGTTTCTGGCAATCTATGATGCGGGAGGAGAAGAAGTAGCTGCCGGCTCGCTAGATACATCGCCTTGATATCGTTCCGAGATGTCTGCATCCGAAGTGGTGCGTTCATCGTCAGAAACTTCTGTTGATTCTTCTGGAGGCAGAGGCGGAGTGTCCACGCGGTGAAGAAAGGAGTTCCGTAGCTGGTCAAATCAGCCACATGGCACCCATATCCGGCGCAGGAGTCCATAATGGCTTTGATGTCCTGCTCCTGGCCGTCTTCATCCATCTTGCAGTACCCTCTGGTCACTTGCCATATTTCCATGTTTCCATGGTGGCTCATGACCATGGTAAGAGCATTCTGTGCTACGGACCGCGCGTAGGACATGTTCCATTCCTGGACAAGCTGCGGCATTTCCTTCGCCTTGTCCCGCACCTGAAAATCCGACATGCTATGCATGTCCAGAATCTTCAGAGCTTCACCAATATCCTCAAGGGATTGGTGGAAGTCATGAAGCAGGTCACCGACTTGGGTAAGCCGGTGGGTGCAAGGCTCCGCGGAGGTGGAGTCCATCAAGTTCAGAGGACCTATACATAAAACAAGTTAAGAAAATCCGACATTGAAAGAAGTAGAAGAAAATGGAAAAGTCAGACAGATGGAACGTACCGAAAATGACATCGTCAATCTTGGTCTTCTCTTCCCGAAGACTCTGGAGTTCAGCCCGGAGTGCCTCAGAAAGGTCCCTCTCTCTGCACAGCTCGTTATTGAGGTCCGATATTTTCTGATCTTGAGCAGCAATCTTGCGATCACGCTCATCAGTAGCCATGGAGGAGGACTCGAAAACTTGAGCTATGCTCTTCTCATGATCCGCTTTGAGCTTATCCAGCCCTTGGCGAAGTTCCATGTTCTCCACCACTAAAATCTTGAGGTTCTCGGCCTCTTCAATCATGGCGCAGGATTGTTTTACCAGCGCTGTAAGTCAAAAAGAACAACAGTTTAGAAAAAATTCGACTACAAAAACATGAAAGACAAGGTTTGAATCTCGGAATGTTTACCTTCGGCCTCATCCTTGGAGACCTTAAGTTCAGCATTTTTAAGTCGGAGAGCCTTGATCTCTCTCCGCTTGTCACAGACATTTTTCAACAAATCCTGGTTATAGGAACATACTTTTTATAAGTCAGAATACCCAAAGTCAGAAGTCTACTAAAGACTCGGGCTAATATTTTTACTAATATCAGCACGAGCCTTGGGGGCTACACTAGTTCATTCTTTGGCATCCTAATGAAGCATAAACCCAGATTATATATCCTACTTCATGCATGGGGGCTAGAGGATATGATATGAATGAAAAGGAAAAACAGGAGTTAGAATTCCGACTTACATATTGCTCGCGAGTGAGTTTATCCAAACTCGCATTTACTTCAAGAGCAACATTCTCGGTGAGAGTCAGAGGGATCACTGGTGCTGTTGGAAGCTCACTGGTCCTTGTCCTCTCGTCGCGAAGAAGCACTTGTGCAAGAAGGTCGAAGAACTTGGTGTCCTCTGCCTCTTGTGCTCCTTCTTCGGCAGATAAGTTTCTTTTCTCCAGGCATTGCAGGACAAGCGAAACTTGGCAAGACCCGGATTATTGAGAAGGTTTTCGGCAAAGATCTTTGCCGAGGGATCATTACCCGAAGAGGGTTCACCCTTATCTATACCAGAATCACTCATGGTGACGTCAGTTTGTGATTCAAGGATCACGGGCTCCGTTGAAGGAGCCGGATATTCTGCGACAGCCGGAGAAGGAATGATCACCGGCATTGCGAAAGGTTGGGGGCCAGGAGTCGGAGGAGCCACGGCAGGAGAAGCTATGGAAAGCTTCGTCTGTCGCAGGGGCTTCGAAGAAGTTCCCTTCCCCTTGCCCTTGATGAGTTGTTTAGCTCTAAGAATGTGATAAAGTTGAAAAAAATACATCTTGGAAGACAATTTGAGTAAGGTACAAAGGCGGAAATTGTGTTGAAATATTACCTCTTCACGACGGGCACCTCCTTTATGCCGACAGCCACTGTTGGAGCCTTGTGTTTCTTAAGCACAATGTCCGGCAATGGGACCAGTTCCGCCTCCTGAGAAAACTCTGGAGGATATCCTTCGAGAGGAACAAGTTCCGACTCGGGGAGGTCAGCAAGCTGAAAAGAAGAAAACATATCAGTATTGCAATATAACTTAAAGATTGAAACGCATAAAAAAGTTTGTTGATAGAAACTTACCGGCACTACGGGGTTTTCCGCCGTGTGGATATCCAGAGAAACCTCCAGGATCCTCCTCTCGATCCGCTCCCTTATCAGCGATTTAATCTGGCTTATATAGCCTTGCGTGGTGTAGGCTCTAGGGCTGATGCAGAGCGAGTCTTTCTTGGACGATCTGATGGAGTGCATCAGTCGGTCTCCGTGGTACTGAAGGGGCTGGATCCGGCATGACACCCAGCATTGGACCAAGTCGGATCCCTTCAATCCTTTGTGTTTGATCAGATATTCGACCCACCTCTTAGCAAGGATCAGATCATCACTGAGAGCCGGAGTAGCCTCGTCCCAAGACGGTTGGGCCGTGGCAGCTCTGTCGACAAAAGCCGGCAAAGCAGTAGCTTTGTCAGGAGCCGGAATATCCTTATGATAAAAGAATGTGGCTGGCCACTGTCTGACCGAGTCACTAGCTAAGATTTTGGGATATGCGCGCTCATGTCTAAGTGAAAAACTAATGGTACCGGTGATATCAGGAACACCGCAGTGATAGAATTTCTCTAGACATGAAAGTAATACCGGAATAAGGTCAAACTCGTCCTAATGCCGAGAAATCCCTCACACAAAGAAGCATAAGCTCTCATCTCTAGAAGAGAGTTGGGAGGAAGATGGTGGAGTTGAACACCATAATGGTCAATCACCTCGGAAAAGAATTTTGAGGGAGGGAATGACAAACCTCTGTCGAGGTGGGTGCCGAAGTGGACCCGCTCGCCGGCACGGGTTGGGGACGGTATCCCCGAAGCCGCTCCGCCAGTCGCCGGCGCGAAGGATCCCTTCTGTCTCCATGCCTTGGAGCTTCTCATCATCAAGAACGCAGGGGATCAAGACCCCGCGGAAGCTTTCCTTCTCCGCTGCCACTTCCTTCGCCGTTGTCGCTGCCGCTGTCGCCAAGCCGGAGGAGGATGAAGAAGCCATTTCTCCGGTGAGCAGATGACCTAAGATGGGCGGCGCTGGGAGTTCTTGGGGGAAAGCAGAGGAGCTCTATGCATGCGGGGGAGATTTGGAGGATAGGAAAAGGCAAGGGAACAGGTGAAGAAAGGAGGAGGAGTAGCCTAACCCCTTATATCCACCTAACCGTGTCAAGATTCGTGCAAAATGCTACAGTGCAATCACCACGCATCATGGAAGGAACTGGGAAGGACCCACGCGATGATTACATCGCCTCGATATCCATGCATGCATTAAAACGGCGCCTCGGTTCCGTGAACGGCGGACCCACCAACGGTCGTGCTGACAGGATGTCTGTCAGATGACGTGACTTGACCATGACTTGTGTCAGGTGGCGTTAGAGACCAAATTCCGGCTTAGTTTGAAATCAAACTAGAAAATCCGAGTAACCTGTTGATAGGTCCGACTTATTTTTAAGACCCAGATCGTATTTGTTGTTGTGAAGTTTCAGGAACCCTTCAAGATTATGCAAGCCAAAGATCAAGCTAGACGATGATAAATCCAACTTTGGATCTTGGAGACTTCCGGGGGCTGCAGTTGGGGATATACTTTCCGGGTATCCTCACAGTTCCTCACTGACCAGGGTGGCCCACTTCAGGTTAGATCATTGCTTCACGGGCGACCCAGTCAGGGAGAAGAGACGGAGTTCAATCTGACTACGGGAAGGCCTAGAAGACTTACCGACTTAGGACCATAGTGTTACTTGTAGTTCAAGATGTACTCTGTAACCGACTCTTAGTTGTAGCCAAATAGATCTCTCCTGTAAACCCTAAGCCGGCTATCTGTATAAGCCGTCCTAGGGAGAGCCTTTAGGGCACACCTCAATCTGACGACAGATGAAGGGCCTTCTTTCCTTTCTCTCGGCCAGGAAAGAGCAAAGGAGAAAGAGGGGTGCTTGGGGATGTTAAGTGAGAGGGAGAGGCAGAAAATGAGGGCGGATTGGGGTGCTGGGGTGGCCCAAGGAGGTAGCCGACCATGGTGGACCAAGCTCATGCTCTATCTAGAGAGGGTATGGGCTGATGATTTGTTGAGGGAGGCGATGGAGAGGATGGTGTGGGGCCACTAGAAAGCATAGAAAGGTGGGGACATAGTGAGCAGCAAGTTTTACCTCTCCTTCCTAGCTTCGGGTAAAAAAGGAAGAGGGAGAGGAAGCTAGGGTTGGCTAGGGCAGTGTTCAGTGGTGCAGAGGGAATGGGTGGGGTCGTTGATTGACTAGAGAGAAGGGGCGTGTTGTAGCTGTTGTGGAAGTGTTTAAAAGATATGGCATTTATTTGGTTGCCTCTCTCTCACTTCCAAACACATGAGACAAGGGGAGGAGGGTGATACAGGGTTTGCTACAGTATAGCTCGACCTGAGGGTTGTCCTAGTGTTGGAGAGATTAATTGGTTTGACAAGCTTTGAAGAGATGTGGAGGAGGTTTGGTTCATGTTTTTGTGAAGTGTCAAAATGTGCCATCTTGATGATCATGGGGACAAGTGTTAGTTTTTGATCTTGGCATGATGAGATAATAAAGTAGGTAGATGGATATGGCCAAAGTGTACCTCCAGGATTTATTTTAGGATTTTTGATCCACTTTATAGGAATTATTGAAATATTGTTGATTCTGTTTTAATGATTTTATTTGAAAAAGTTGAATTGTCCAAGGTGGGTTTTTTGGTTTGAGATGGTCTCAAATATGAATTCACATTTTGGATAATTTTCCCAAGATTTATTGAAGAGTAAAACTATTCAAAACAGTTATTACTTCAATTCAACCATTTAAGAAAATGGGCAAAAACAAATAATAAAAATCTTAACAAAAGTTTATTTTTGAAGTGATAAGATAGGGTATGATATATAGAATTCAAATGAGACCTAAGTTTGGGAATTGATTTGGAGTAAAACAAATTTTCCCTTATAGGAGGAGATTTTGAGATTTTTGGTAGAGAAAGGAATTATATTGTTTTTGGGTCAAAACAATTATGGATAACATTGGAAAATATATTCTCCAAGGCAGATGATGTAAACAAGATGTATCAATCATTTTCAACCTTGGGTTTTGAGAATCAAACTTGATTTTGCGGGAAAGCATGAAATGGGGATAAAAGGATGACCTTAGGGGATACTATTTTTATGCCACCAAAACCTTGTTGAATCTAGGAGCTCAGAGCTCCCCTTGGGTCACATGACATATGGATGGATAGACCAAGTGATGTAGATCACCATGTTAAGAGTTGATATTTATTATTATTTAGTGCTCCAAGAATTCATGCCAAACTTCGAATAAAAGGGTGCCAAAACAGATTATCAAATAGCCTTGAAAACCATGTGGGGTTTTGAGGCACAAGTATCAATTGAAATAAGTGAAGTAGGGATGGATATACCTTTATGCTTAGAGCAAAATCATGCCAAGATTTGGTCAAAATAAGGTAACATGGAGGGGTGAGCTTCTGCCAAATTAGGCAAGTTGATAAGATTTGCAGAAAATATTATTTTCTTGCCTACAAAACCATCAAGAACTAGTGGGTTAAGGTATGATCTAGCCAAGGGAAAGAGTGGGAATTTTGAGTCTTTAAGATGGTCTACAAGATGGTTAAAGTGCATTTCCAAAAATGCACAATGTTGGAGAAAGAGAGAGGTTCAAAGATGTGATATTGATAACCTTTTTCGAGACTTAGCCAAATTTGGCAGATTTGGGGGTTTGACTAGAATATAAGAGGGGACGGTTCGAAGAGGATGCAGGGTTCAAAACTTTGCATCATGTGGATGAGGTTGAGGTGTAGATTGAGTAGAAAGGATACATGTTTGGAGTTGGTCTTCATTGCCTTGGAAGCTTCTAGAAGAGATAATTTTAGAAGTGATTTAGTTAAGGGTTTTAGATGGTCACCTAGTGGCTAGGGTTCAGATCTAGCTTTGGAAACTTGCTTAGGGTTTGTAATCTTAATTTAGCATGATCCTAGAGGATGAGATCCTAGGGTATCTCCTACTACCTCCTATGCAAACAAGTCGAACAGCAGATCAAGGCAATACATCAGACAAACGGATCAATTACTACTATGGTTACCATCAAGCCTAGTGTCGTGGTATTGCCGACGAGTACGCCATGGAGGGGTCCTCACAGTGCGTGTTTAGAGGCGTGGGGTAAGGCGGAGAGTTGGTGGGTACGAGGTAACACAGCTTACCCAGGTTCAAGTCCCACAATGGTGGCAGAACTCTACTCCTGCTATAAATCACTGTAATGGCAATATGCCGAGTTACAGAGATAGGTTTGTTGAGCGAGGTGTTGCAGTTGTACATAGCAATCTAGGTTGTGCCCTAAAGGGTCCCACAGGTCCGCCTTATAAAGGCACCAGAACCTAGGGTTTACAGGGAAAGGTCCTTGCTGGACAAGGTAAAGAGTCCTACACTAATACGAACTAGTCTTTCATGTCTTGCACTCCAAGGCTCCAAGTATCTCGGTGACTTGCGTAGCCTTCCTTTATCCGGCATGGGCCTCCCTTCTAGATCCGTCTAACTAGGCCGCCCAGCAGGCCATAGGCGTTGCTACTAACTATGGGCCACCCGGGTTAGTCGGATTAGAGACATGCTATGATGATACCCATTTAGCATATCCCCAAAACCTAGCTTAAGGTAAAGATGGTATTTGAAAAGGTTGGAGTTTTGAATAAGGTAAGTTCCTTGGTACTTCTACCAAGAATAGAATTTAAAATATTTATAAAAAGGTTTTGGAAAACCTAGAGATAAGAGCAATTGAAGTTCAATATTGAAAACATAGGGAGATTATATTAGATCTCCATAGTTTTGTTAATAGAATCTAAGAAAATAATTGTTGTTGCAAAGGCATCTTGGCCCAGGTTTTTGAAATGCCAGAACATTGGAGAATATGTAAAACAAGCCAAGATATTTTTGTTAAATAACTTTTGTAAAACATGAGGGGAAGGTAGATGAGTATATCGTCTAATACATAGTCATATACATAAACACCAACAAGAAAGCAAGCAAACACTGCACCACTACATATGAAAAAGTTTTTGTTCCCCCTGATTTTTGCATTCTGGACAACTAATCAGGGTTGCTAAAAGTGGGATGTTACATCAAGATTCATGCACAAAGGATCTAACAGTTAATGTGTTGACAACGTGTGAGCGAACGTGCATGGTAATTTCGCCACATCTCCTGTTTGCCGCTTAACGTCTCAGATTTCATGCGCGATAAAATTCATATGATTAACCACTTCCTTATGTGAGTTTTGAGGAAGAGTAGGATGTAGCCTACGTCACTCTACTGACAGTAGCAGTGGAGTAGTCACGTATGAAGATTCCACTATGGACGGATCCTATCCGACTATGGAAGAGAAGACTGGACTTGAAGATTCTTCAACTTACACGTTGAAGACGTAGAAGATTGCAAAGTTCTCAGGGAAGACTTCAAATATTGCTTGACGAATTGCCAACATCACCTAGACGGAGCATTCCAGACTAAAAGCCAAGACGGCGCAAGATCTCAAAGTCCTCTGGGGGCTACTGTTGGGGATATGCTAAATGGGTATCACATTGTATGTCTCTAATCCGGTAACCTGGGTGGCCCACAGTTGGTACCAAGGCCTATGGCCTACTAGGCGACCCAGTTAGAAGGATGTATAAGGGAGGCCCATGCTAGAAGAAGGAAAGCTACGATGCAGTCACCGACCAACCCAGAGCCTTGGAGTGCAAGACATGAAGACTAGATAGTATTAGTTTAGGACTTTGTACCCTGTTCGGCAAGGATCTTTCCCTGTAACCCAATGTTCTAGAACATTTATAAGATGGACCTACAGGAGCCTTTATGGCACAACACAATCCATCAATTGATACAATCTCACATAGCGAACCAATCCATGTAACTCGATGTATTGCCATTATAGTGATTTATAGCAGGAGTAGGATTACGCCACCATAATGGGATTTGTACCTGGGTAAGATATGTTACGTTGTACCCACCAACTCATTGCCTTCCCCACCTCTCTAAACATGCTCTTTGAGGACACCTCCATGGCGTACTCGTCGGCAAAACCATGACATAGGGTTTAGGGAATTTTCAGTAATAATGTTCAAGATTTATATATATGCTTATATTCATGGAATAGAATGGGTTAGTAAATCTTTCAATAATGAAAGTATCTCAATTTTTTATCTGTAAGTGCATGATACCTCCTTATTAAGGGTTTAGGGGTTGAGGGTTTAGGATTTAGGGTTCTAGGGTTAGGGGTTTATTGTTTCCAAAAGAAGCTTCCGAATTTTAAGTTATTTTCAGTTTTCCAAGCAACAATAGTGGCTTTTGTCATGAAGCAACTACAAATAAGTATGGCCCAAAATCCCACTTCCCTAGTTATCACACAAATTATATAGAGCCTAGGGTTCAGGGTTTGGGTTTTTTGTGTTAAGGGTTTAGGGGTTTAGGGTTCATGGTGGTTCTTGGTTTAGGATTTTAGGATTTAGGGGTTTACGTTTCAAGATTTAGGGTTTACAATTCAGGATTTAGGTTTAGGGTTTAGGTAATTTTTAATAATAATGTTCAAGCTTTATATATATGCTTATATTCGTGGAATAGAATGGTGTTATCGCAAGTAAATGAAAGTATCTCAACTTTTGACCTATATGTGCATGATACCTTCTTGGTTAGGGGTTGAGGGATTGAGGGTTTAGGGTTCTAGGGTTTTGGGATTTATGTTTTAGGGGTTTAGGGTTTAGGTTTTAGGGAATTTTCAATAATGTTCAAGGTTTATGCTAATATTTGTGGAATATAATGGCGTTAGCGCAATTTAATGAAAGTATATCTGAAATTTTGATCTACATGTGCATGATACCTGCTTGGTCAAGGTCGTTTATGGGTTGAGGGTTTAAGGTTTTAGGGGTTTAGGGTTTATGGATTAGGGGTTTAATGAATTTTCAATAATGTTCAAGCTTTATGCTTATATTCGTGCAATATAATGGCGTTACCACAATTTAATGAAAGTATCTCAATTTTTGCTCTATAAGTGCATGCTACCTGATTGGTTAGGGTTTATGGGTGGAGGGTTGAGGGTTTACGGTTTTAGGGTTTAGGGTTTTATAGTTTAAGTTTTAGGGGTTTGTGAAGGTATAGGGTTTAGGGAATTTTTAATAATTCCCAAGCTTTATGCTTATATTCATCTAATACAATGGCATTACTCAATTTAATGAAAGTATCTCAATGTTTTATCTATAAGTGCATGATACATGCTTGGTTATGGTTAAGGGGTTTAGTATTTAGGGTTTTAGTGTTTAGGGGTTTAGGGTTTGGGTTTTTGGGGTTTAAAGTTTCGAGAATTTTCAATAATGTTCAAGCTTTATGCTTATATTCGTCGAATAGAATTGTGTTACCCAATTTTACAAAAGTATCTCAAATTTTGATCTATAAGTGCAAGATACCTGCTTTTTCAGGGTTTAGGGGTTTAGTGTTTAGGGTTTAGGTTATAGGGGTTTAGGGTTTAGGATTTTGGGAATTTTCAATAATGTTCAAACTTTATGGTTATATTCGTTGAATAGAATGGCATTACCGCAATTTAATGAAAGTGTCTCAAATTTTTATCTACAAGTGCATCATACTTGGTTGTTCATATTTTTTAAAAAATTCATTTGAAGGTACCCAAGTACTAAGCAAAGGACCAAGAGTTCCGCTAGATTTAGGCGCTGTTTGGTTGGGCTCTAATTCTGGCTTTTGATTTTTGGCTTGTAAGCCACGAGGTGTTTTTGGCTTTGGGTTTTAGCTTTTACCCTGATATAGTTGAATGATGGTATAAGCCAAAAGCCAACATCAAAAGTGGCTTATAAAATAAATGTAAAAGCGATATATAAGCTTAACCAAACAATTCCTCAACTTCATGATATGGATGCTAATGCTGCCAAATTTAGGACCATTTGATAGAAAAATCCAAATAAAAAATATATAAATAGAAGCAATGTATTTCTTTCACAGAGTATCTTGTTATGTGCACTACCTTGTTTCCTTGAAAAAGTATGCTAACTCTTGACAACTTTTAGAGGAAACTTGTTTCACAATATGGTGTACCATGTATGAACATTCATGGCTTTCAAACAAGATGACCAATATCATATCAATATGTTTGCCATAGTTTATGATAACGTGTCCATATTTGGTAGATTAGTTCATAACTGAATATTGGCATTTCAAACAATGTTTACAAAGGGTGCTTCCAAATTCGAAGTTATTTTAAATTGTCCAAGTGACAACAATGGCTTCCGTTATGAAGGATCTACAAAGACTATATGTCATTCAAAATCTCACCGCACCAATTTTCTCGCAAATTATAAAATATTTGACTGATAATGCCCAAGTTTCATGAATTTTCAAGCTCTCAAGCCAGTTTCACCGATTTTAACGAGTTTATCACGGTTTAGACAAAAAAGTTCGAATTTTGATCAACAAACAATGGGAATCTCTAGTTCCCGTAATTCCGGGTCACAGACATGTGGGTAACTTGCATGGTGGGTCCAAAAACTCAGCGTAGGTCAGAGTGCGTGGATGCGCAGGTAAATATTGAAGAAGGGCAGGGAAACATCGATGGGGTGATGCACATGGGAGAACGCAAATTTACTATTTATATTGCTCTATTATTGTAGTGCTCCCTGATTTCTTGTTTCTAGAGCAGGGATAGAAGAGGAATTTTGCATTCTAAAAAAGGTGAAGTATGTTTGAATGGATTCACGGGATATTTGAATGGATGGGTGCGATGTTTGGGCGCCGTACCAAAATTTTGAGATTGAATCTACTAGCATACGCAACTCGGACATGGGGCCACTCAGATGCGTTGTCACCGTCTAGACCCACAAGCCAGCGAGAGTTGCTTTCCAGCAATTAAACGAGTTTCTAGGAATTTGTTGAAATTTTCGAACAATTCAAGGCTTTCAAAAAGATTCCCATCATTCAAAAAAATGTGACCAACGTCATGGCCATAGTTTATGAGGACATGTTCGCGTTGGTATATTGGTGCATCTTGGCAAATCAACCAATATGTCTAGTTCCAAAATTTTGATTTTTTTGAAGTTCCAAGTGATGACAATATGTTTTGTTGTGAAGCAACTACAAATATGATGGCTTAAAATGCCACCGCCCCCATTTGTCTCACTTGGTGTCTCACCGTGTGCACTAGCTAGTTTCCATGAAAAAAATATAATCTTAAAATTTGATAACATTTGAAAAAACTTGGTTCACAATATGGCATATTATGTATGAACATTCATGACTTTCAAAAACTAGATTACCAATGTTAAGGGCACATGTGTTACCATACTTTATGATAATGTAACCATGTTTGGTAGATTGGTGCATATTGGCATTTAAACATTGTTTACGAAAAGAGCTTCCATATTTAAAGTTGTTTTAAATATTCCAATCGATAATAATGGCTTTAATTTTGTCATACAATATATGGCATACGATGTATGAATATGCATGGGTTTCAAACCAGATGACCAAGCTAATGGCCATATCTTTGCTATAGTTTATAATAACTTGTCCATATTTGGTAGATTGGTGCGTATTGGCATTTGAAATATTATTTCCAAAGGAAGCTTCCAAATTTGAAGTTATTTTCAATTTTCCAAGTGACAATAGTGGCTTTTGTTGTGAATAACTACAAATAAGTATGGCTCAAAATCCCACTACCCCAATTTTCACACGAAATATATATAGCCTAGGGTTGGGGTTCGGGGTTTTTGGGTTGAGGGTTTAAGGTTTATGGTTTAGGATTTAAGGTTTAGTATTTAGGGTTTAGGGTTCAGGATTTAGCGAGTACAGGGTCGTTTAGGGTTTTAGGGTTTAGGGTTGTTTAGGTTTTAGGTTTTAGGGTATTTTCAATAATAATGTTCAAGCTTTATATATATTCTTATATTCGTGGAATAGATTGGTGTTATCTCAACTAAATGAAAGTATCTCGAATTTTGATCTATAATTGCATGATACATGCTTGGTAAGGGATTGAGGGGTTGAGAAATTAGGGGTTACGGTTCTAGAGTTTATGGTTTAGGGGTTTAGGGTTTAGGTTTTAGGGGTTTAGGGTTTAGGTTTTAGGGAATTTTCAAAAATGTTCAAGATTTATGCTTATATTCGTGGAATCGAATGGCGTTAGTGCAATTTAATGAAAGTATATCTGAAATTTTGATCTACAATTGCATGATACCAGCTTTGTAAGGGTCGTTAGGGGTTGAGGGTTTTGATGGGTTCGTAGCATGGAAAACAAAAAAATTCTATCGCAAGAACGATAAAAACCAAGATCCAATCTATGGAAAAGCCAAGGTCTAATCTATGAGATAAGTGCAACAAGATAGAGCTATACTGACCCTTGTAGATCCAAAGCCTTGTTTGAGATCGAATCTCGTGGTCGATGTAGACAATCACTTGCCGATCTCAAGATCGAGTAGATGATACTTACGGCTCCGCGTTCCGGCAGCGCTTCCGTAGTCGGTCACATGTGCGAGTCGATGTAGACCTTCCTCTGCCCGTTGCAGCGAGCAGCGGAGGTGGTAGATTTCCACGGAATCCCAGCAGCACGACGGCGTGGTGGTGAAGAAGAATTTCTGCAGGGCTTCGCCTAAGCCAGAGCAGGGGGATGGTGGAGGAGAGAGGCAGCCAGGTTTTGGGGTGGAAGGAGCAAGGGGGGAGGCGCCCCCACCCCTCTTTATATAGAGGGGGGGTGTCCTAGGGCTGCCCCCTTGGCCCTCTAGGGCTGGCGCGCCAAGGGAGGGGGGAGGATTTCTCCCCCCCAAGTTTCCCTCTTTCTTTCTTGGTTTTCAAGTAAACCCTATGGAACCTTCGAGAACTTTTCAGAACACTCTGAAATCTTCTAGAATCTCCATATAAATAATCCGGAACATTCCAAAACCTAGAAAATGATCTCCATTATATGAATCATATTCTCCGGACAATTTCGGATCTCCTCATGATGTCCCGGATCCAATCTGAGACTCTGAACAACATTCCGTCTCCAACACATGAAACATCCCAAAACTTTAATCCAAGTGATCAAGATCAAAATCACCCAATTTAGGGTTAACAAAAACTTTTTCCCATTTAAAACATTTAAGCATGCATATGTGTGTTTCATTAAATAGGAGTTGTTTTGAATGCCATGATTGTTTGTTCTAATGGTTGTAAAATGACTCTAAGATGAATGCCACTTCATCTAGATCATTCCCAAGCAAAATCCAAAGAAAAAGAAATCAAAAAGAATTAAATAATGGAAATGGTCAATTTTGCCATTTTTAATCAACTAGGACACTTTGGGTGTTCCTAGCACTCAATTTCAAAGAGAGACAATTTTGGATCTTTGCACCCCTTGCTAGTAGTAATGTACCAAGGCCCACTTTGTGATCTTCCAAAAATATTCAAACACTAAATTTAAATGGCATTTGAAAATGGAACCAAGTGTATGTACCTAGATCACACTTTTTCAAAAACCACTCAAATGAATTCCATTTAACAAATCCTAGCAACCAGAGATGCTCAAGCATTAGACCAACCACTCCACCAAAAATCTCAGAAAAATTCAAAAGTTTTCTTCATGTGGCCGTTTGGTCAAACACTTGATATGCACTGATCAAACCCTAGTTTAGCCTCACTGTTTCTACAGGGTTTGCCACCCATTTGACCCCAATTCACTCCCTCTGTCCCTCTTTGATCTAACCATGCCTTAACTAGCCCACCCCTAGTCCCTAGCAGTAGTGCACCGCCACCCCGAGGCCATGCTCGCTGGCCAACCGTGCCCACGCCGCAGGAGACCACCAGCCCCTCTCCGCCGCTCCAGGAAGGAAGGCGTGACCTCACTGCCGTCCACAGTCCACCCCACGGCCAGTGCTAACCCCTGGACCAACGAGGCCAAGCCCCGCACTAAGTCTCTGCGTCATGCCAGCGCGCGCCAGCGCACGCCAGAGCATCGTCCCCGCCAGAGCACCACATGCTGCGGCTCGACCATAGACCGCGCGTGCAGCTCCGCCTTGACCACCTCAACCAGCCAGACACGCCCGTACCCCGCCGCTCGACCCAGAGTCGCCGGGATCCACGTCGAGCACCGCCTTTGTCTCTCCGAGCGCGAGACGCTCCAAACCGCAATCCACCGCCCCTATCACCGCCATTAAGCCCTAGCTGACCGTCAGGGAACTGCCCACTGTCTGCCTACCTCGCCCACGCTGATAGCCCCCTGTGTTGTCATCACCGACGAGCTCCGCCCATGCTTCTCTGCTGCCTCTTCGGGCCTATATAAGGGAGCCTCGCCAGCACAAATTCTTCACACTCTCACCCTCCCCACTCTCCACTGATCCTTCCCCACCTCTCGTCGGAGCCGCTCGAGCAGCGCACCGCCGGAATTTCGCCGGAGATAGCCACAGTAGAGGAGGAGACGCTCCTGTCGATTTTGTCCACCCCCGGAGTTGTCGCGACTTTGCTTGAGCCCACTGTCGTCTCCTCGTTCGTTTGCCCACCTCGCCGCACTCGTTGGAGCCCTGGTATGCCCCCACTGCACCCCCACCGAGTCGTTAGGGTTCCACCTCGCCGGCGACAAGGCCGTCGTCGATGATAAGCCCCAGCCGTAGATTCTAGTTCTAATCCTACGGTCCACATCGCCCCGTACTGCTTCTCGTTTAATGAGCCACTGATAGGTGGACCCCCTGTCAGCAGTCCTCAGCACCGCGGAGTGAATCTGGGCCGGCCCATTAGTGTTCCTGCGCAACCCAGTAGATTCAAATTTAGATTTTTATATTTTAGGTGAAACTTAGTTCTGTCCCTTATTTTTAAAATCAATTCAGGGAGTTTAATAAATCCAAATTGAGTGATTCCAATTTTGTTGGAAAGATAATTTAAATCTCTAACCAAGCCCATTGGATATAAATCAATTAGAGTGATAGATCTCTCCTAGCTAAAATAACAAGACATAAGCTTTTTCACATTCAAACATTTTTTTAAAATCAACCATAATAGCTTTTGAGTTGATTCCAACTCTCAAAAATCAGATTTAACCATACATATCTGAATATGGTATAATATTAAGGTTTCCATGCAGTGACTTTGGACTAGTACCAAAACAATGCTATATAAGCATTTATAGTCACTTTAAATCATTAACTATTAAACTTAAACTTATTAAAATGAGATCCAACCTTTAAATCACATTCCCATGCATTAGAATATGTGGTGATGACATGTGTCCACATGATCCCATATTTTAATTGGAGAATATTAAACCTTAGTTAATTTCAATGAGTAGAAATTACTTTTGTCAAATAAAATAAATGAAACTAGTTATTAAACCTTGTGATGTTTGTGATGATACTAGATCATCAAATGTGTGCTTTAGTGTGCTAAGTAGACTAGTTCAGTATTGTTTGGTGATTTTGTATTCCGTATGTACTTATAGACGATAGTACCAACCAAGTCTTCGAGGAGGAGGAGTTCTACCAAGAGGAGGAGGAAGAGAATTTCAATCACTGCACCAACCAAGGAAAGCTATTGTTGGCAAGCTATTGTTAGCAAGCTAGAATTAATCTAGATAACCTAAGCAAGATGCCTTAGGCATGCTTTGGTTATACATTTTGACTTAGACCTACTCCAAGTTTTATTTACAAGCTTTACTTTCTTTACTTCACCAAAGTCCTTTACTTTGTTTATAGATAGCATAAAGAGTATAAAACTTGACCTATCTAGTTAGACTTATATGCCATTCTATGGCATGAGATTGATCTTAGTATCCCACATTAGTGAACACTCTTAACTTAGTGATTAGAGCTAAACCAAAAACTTGATCACTTTAGATGGGAATACTTGGTGAAAATGACTTGTGAAAACCTTGGAATGATGAGTCATTCTATTGAGATGTTTTGACATGTGTTGAGAAACACAAATGGTTTATGATGATGATGAAAATGTTGACACGAGCCTTAGCCCTTTTATAAAAACTTATGGTTGGGTTCAGATGCGATACAATTCCAATTTTACCGTACAACCAGAATACCTTAATTGGGTAAGGCTTAGCCGGAAGTTTATATGCATTAGTATTAGTTCCCTCACGGGAGAGGTCTGAACCGAGGCTACCTCTCAATGTTGTCCACCTATGCAGTGCCCAGGATGGAAAATGGCCATGATTAGGAGGCCAAGCTCATAGGAGAGGTTCTTATACTAGAGTGTGTAAAGGAAAGGTTATGTTTGATTATCTACATACTAAGTATGATGATTCAGGGTTATCCCTGATAGATGTATCGAATTTTGTGGTGAAAGTGTACCACCTCTGTAGAGTGTCAAACTATTCGAATAGCCGCGTCCGCGGTTATGGACAGTTGGAGTGGCCATACTATTCCGTTTTCAGATGTTTTCAAAATGACTTACGAAATGAATTGTGACATGACTTGAACACAACATGGTTGTGACTATGACAACTAAGTTCCCACTTAGTTGTTTTCAAACTTTATTTTATCTTTCTTTGTTTTTGAACTCAGCTTAGGTTTCAAACTTAACTTTACAAATGAACTTAGAACTTAGCATTTCCTATTAGAACTATCTTACTTGTTAGTGGTAGTTTGCGAGTAATTAAAGAGTACTCATGGCTTTGTCCCTAGCTATTCCTATGGCCAGACTATGAGGAGGACTACCCTGAAGGAGGACAGCAGGACGGCTATGACAACTAGGATCATCTCCCATCGTCAGCATCGCCTGTGACACTGAAGATGGACCCAACCACTACACTATTTATTCCGCTACTTGATTGTATTAAGACTAGATCATGAGATCCTTTATTCGTGTAAGACCTTATTATGGTTTGTAATGGATGATGTACTGTGATATCCAATCTGGTATGTCTCGCAAAAATGGTAATCCTGGGATTGCGATGTATGTCATAACAGGCATCAGGGATTAAAAATCTGGGTGATGACAACACATATTCCATATCTACCTAAAATCAAACCTTAAGTTTTTCACCCTATGGTTCATGAACATGTAGACATGATCGTGACACCTCTCTGATCAATAACCATCAGCGGGATCTAGAGATCCATAATGGCTCCCACATATTCAACGACGACTTCGTGATCGATAGAACAATTAACATATGAAACCAATTCCCTTTGTCACACGATACTCTAGTTAGTAGAGGTTTGATCATCGGTATCTCCATACCTAGTTCTACCTCGTTACCGATAAGTACTCTTTACTCGTTCCATGATATGTCATCCCTTGTGACCTAGTCACATGCTTGCAAGCTAATTAGATGACATTCCACTGAGAGGGCCCAGAGCATATCATACGTCATATGGATGGAAAAATCCCAATCTTGATCTATGATCTTCAACACATACTTTCAAAATACCTAATGCCACCTTTATAACCACCCAGTTATGAAGTGGAGTTTGATGTCATCAAAGCACCCATTCGGTGATGGTGATTAACACAATCTCATGGTTGAAGGATTAGGTTACTATGTGTTTGAAATCTTGTAGCATAACGAAATTAATGACTTGATCTTTTGCTATGCTTACTATGGGTGTGTGTCCATCACATCATTCTCCTAATGCTATGATCTTGTTATTAATAACATCCAATGTCCATGATCAGGAAGCCATGGTCATCTATTAATCAACAAGCTAGTCTTGACAAGAGGCTTACTAGGGACTCTTTTACGTTTACAAAACACACAAGTATTAGTGTTTCCTAATAATACAATTATTGCATGAATGTAAACATTTATCATAAACAAAAAGATATAATAATAACCACTTTATTATTGCCTCTTGGGCATATCTCCAATAGTCTCCCACTTGCACTAGAGTCAATAATCTAGATTACATTGTAATATACCTAACACCCACGGTGTTCTGGTGTTGGTCATGTTTTGCTCCAGGAGAGGTTTAGTCAACGGATCTACCACATTCAGATCAGTGCGTACTTTGCAAATCTTTATGTTGCCATCTTGGACATACTCACGAATAGCATGGAAACACAGCTTGATGTGCTTCATCTTGCTGTGTGACCTTGGCTCCTGTGCATTGGCTATGGCACCCATGTTGTCACAATAGATGTCCATCGGGTCCAACGCACTAGGAACCACACCAAGATCAGTAATGAACTCCTTCATCCATACCGCTTCTTGTACAGCCTCCAAAGCATCTATGTATTCTAACTAAGTTGAAGATTTCACCATAACGCTTTGCTTGGCACTCCTCCAGCTCACTTCAGCACCATTCAAAATAAATACGTATCCAGACTGTGACTTCGAGTCATCTGGATCGGTGTTCCAACTAGCGTTGGTGTAACTGTTTACAACGAGCTGTTCATCATGTCCATAAGAAAGAACCATATCCTTATTCCTATTTAGCTACTTAAGGATGTCTTTGACCGCTGTCCAGTGTTCCATTCCAGGATCACTTTGATATCTACTAGTCAAACTAACAACGTGTGCTATATCCGGTCTCGTACATAACATGGCCTACATGACAGAGCCTATGGCCGAGGCATAGGGGATTTTACTCATCTCCTCTCTATCTTCTTCCCTAGCTAGACTTTGAGTCTTACTCAAGGTCTTACCTGGCAACATGGGCAAGAAACCTTTCTTGCTTTCTTCCATTCAAAATCTCTTTAGAACCTTGTCTAGGTATGTACTTTGTGAAAGCGCTATTAAGCATCTTGATCTATCTCTATAAATCTTGATGCCTAAAATGTATGTCGCTTCGCCAAGATCCTTCATTGAAAAACTATTATTCAAATAGGCTTTGACACTTTCAAGAAGTTCTATATCATTCCCAATCAACAATATGTCATCCACATATAGTATTAAGAATGCCACTAAGATCCCACTCACTTTATTTTAGATACAAGCTTCTCCATAAGTTTGTATAAATCCAAAGTTTTTGATCACCTTATCAAAACGTTGATTCCAACTCCGGGATGCTTGCTTCAATCTATAAATGGAGCGCTGAAGCTTGCACACCTTGTCAGCATCTTTAGGATCGAAAAAACCTTTGGGTTGTACCATATACAACTCTTCCTCAATGTAACCATTAAGGAACGCCGTTTTGACATCCATCTACCAAATCTCATAATCGAAATACGCAACGATTGCTAACAAAATCCTCATAGCCTTTAGCTTTGCTACCGGTGAGAAAGTCACATCACAGTCAACTCCTTGAATTTGTTGGAACCCTTTCGCGACAAGTCGAGCTTTATAGACAGTAACATTACCATCATCATTTGTTTTTCTTTTAAAGATCCATTTGTTCTCGACAGCCTTGCAACCATCCGGTAAGTCCACCAAAGTCCATACTTGGTTTTCGTACATGGATCCCATTTCGGATTTCATGGCTTCTTGCCAGTTGTCGGAATCTGGGCTCATCATAGCTTCCTCATATGTCACAGGGTCGTTGATGTTGTCCACCAACATGACATTCAACGCAGGGTCATACCAATCAGGAGTGGCACAAACCCTCGTCGACCTGTGAGGTTCAGCAGCAACTTCGTTCGAAGTTTCATGATCATCATCATTAGCTTCCTCTCTTATTGGTGCAGGCGGCACAAAAACATGTTTCGGTGCTGCGCTACTCTAAAATCCTAGAGAAGGTTCAACAACCTCGTCGAGTTCTACTTTCCTTCCCGTCACTTCTTTCAAGAGAAACTCCTTCTCAAGAGAGGATCCATTCTTAGCAACAAAAACTTTGCCTTCGGATCTATGACAGAAGGTACACGCAATTGTTTCTTTAGGGTATCCTATGAAGACGCATTTTTCCGCTTTGTGTTCAAGCTTGTCGGGTTGTAACTTCTTTACATACGCTTCATAGCCCCAAACTTTAAGGAATGACAACTTAGGTTTCTTACCAAACCATAATTCATATGGTGTCGTTTCAACGGATTTAGATGGTGCCCTATTTAAAGTGAATGCGTCTGTCTCTAATGCATAACCCAAAATGATAACGGTAAATCTGTAAGTGACATCATAGCCCGAACCATATCCAAGAGAGTTTGATTACGATGTTCGGACACACCATTACACTACGGTGTTCCTGGTAGTGTCAACTGCGAAGTATTCCACATTTATTTAAATGCATGCCAAACTAGTAACTTAGATATTTATTTCCGCGGTCAGAACGTTGAAACTTAATCTTCTCGTTACGATGATTTCTACCTCACTTTGAAATTCCTTAAACTTCTCGAAAGTTTCAGACTTATGTTTCATAAAGTAGACATACCCATATCTATTCAAGTCATCCGTGATGGTAAGAACATAACGATATCCACCGCGTGACGCTACGCTCATTGAGCCGCACACATCGGTATGTATTATTTCCAATAAGTCCGTAGCTCGCTCCATTATACCAGAGAATGGAGTCTTAGTCATTTTTCCCATTAGACATGCTTCGCATCTTTCAAGTGATTCAAAATCAAGTGATTCAAGAAGTCCATCGGAATGGAATTTCTTCATGCACTTCACTCCAATGTGACCTAGACAATAGTGCCACATGTATGTTGAATTATCATTCATTTTAATTTGTTTAGCATCTATGTTGTGAACATGTCTATCACTACTATCGAGATTCAATAAGAATAAACCATTCATCTCATGTGCATTACCATAATAAATATTACTCATATAAATCGAACAACCATTATTCTCAGACTTAAACGAGTAACCGTCTCGCAATAAACAAGATCCAGAAATAATGTTCATGCATAACGCAGGCACCAAATAACAATTATTCAAGTTCAAAACTAATCCCGAAGGTTTATGAAGAGGGAGCGTGTCGACGGTGATCACATCAACCTTGGATCCATTTCCAACGCGCATCGTCACTTCGTCTCTTGCTAGTCTTCATTTATTCTGCAACTCCTGTTTCGAGTTACAAATATGAGCAACGGAACCAGTATCAAATACCCAGGCACTACTACGATTACTAGTAACATACACATCAATGCCATGTATATCAAATATACCTTTCTTCTTGATGTTTTCGTTCTTCAGATCTACCAGGTACTTGGGGCTGTTGCACTTCTAGTGACCTTCACCCTTGTAGTAGAAGCACTCAATATCAGGCTTAGGACCAGCCTTGGGCTTCTTAGCAGGTGCCGCAGCTTTCTTGCCGTCCTTCTTCAAGATGCCCTTCTTCATAGGCTTGCCCTGTTTCCTGAAATTGGTGGACTTATTAACCATCAACACCTGGTGCTCCTTCTTAATCTCCACTTCAGGAGTTTTTAGCATGGAGAAGAGTTCAGGCAACATCTTGTTCATGCAATGCATATTGTAGTTCATCACAAAGTTCTTGTAACTAGGTGGAAGTGATTGGAGGACATGATGAATCCCCAATGCATTAGGAATCATTATTCCCAATTCTTGGAGCCTGTTCATGTGCCCAGACATTTTGAGCACGTGCTCGCTAACGGAGTTACCCTCTTCTATTTTACAGTTAAAGAACTTCTCGGAGGCCTCATAGCTCTCCACGTCTGCATGAGTCTCAAAGATCAGCTTGAGCTCATTGATAATCTCAAAAGGTCACGGTGCTCAAAGCGCTTCTGAAGCTCTGATTCTAAACCTTACATGATGGCACACTGAACTATGGAGTAGTGGTTCTTCCGAGTGACATAAACATTTTTCACATCATCGGAAGCATCCTCTGTAGGTGGGTCACCTAGTGGTGCATCGAGCACATAGGACAAATGACCAGCGCTGAGGATAATCCTCAATCCACGGAACCAGTCCATGAAGTTGCTTCCATTGTTTTTTAGCTTTTCTTTCTCTAGGAACGCATTAAAGTTGATGGAGGGGGTCGCCATGATCTACAACATATTTGCAAAGAGTGTAGACTAAGTTTATGACAAATTTGAGTTCAAATTTAATTCTTAAATTAACTAGGTGAACTCCCACACAAAACAACATCCCTCAAGTTGCCTTAGTGATTACACGAACCAAATCCACTACACCAAGTCCGATCTTCACGAGAGAAGATGTAGTTTCAATGGCGAACAATCAACATGTTCATCATATCATTCATATGACTCATGCTCTACCTTTCGTTATTCCGTTTTCTAAGACCATGTCTATACATGCTAGGCTCGTCAAGGTTAACCTTAGTATCCGCATGTGCAAATCTGGCTTGCACCCGTTGTATGCACACATAGAATCTATCACACCTGATCATCACAAGATGCTTCGAAACGAAAAGTCTTAGCAATGGTGCCTACTAAGGACAAACACTTTATTACTTGATGTTTAGTGAGAGGGATCATCTTATAATGATAATGTCCCGATCTAAGCAATACAAGATGCAAAAAGGATTAACATCACATGCAATTCATAATATGTGACATGATATGGCCTTTCTTCTTGTGCCTTTGATCTCCATCTCCAAAGCACGGACATGATCTACATCATCATTAGCGTGGCATCAAGGTCAGTGGTGCCGCTTCATGGTTGTCCACCACTTAACAGCATCTATTACAACTATTGGGAATAAAGCTATTACATGATGAATAGACACGCATGTCTTAATAAAATAAATACAACCATTAGGCTCCTGCCGGTTGCCATATTACAATAAGGATCATTGCATACATCAAATATATTCACAATCACATTATGGCCATATCACATCACATGCCCCTGCAAAAACAAGTTAGATGCCTCTAGTTTTCTTTGCATGTTTTACGTGGTTTGGGGCTTTCGTATAAGAACCGATCTTACCTACGAAAAAGAATCACAGCGCTGATACAAGTGTTGTCAGATGCTAATTGTAAATGTAATCTTAACTATGGTGGGAGAGACAGACACCCGCAAAGCCACTTGTGCAATGCAAGTTGCACGTCAATCTTGAGCAAGTCTCATGTGCGAGGACATGTAAGGTTAGCCCGAGCCACTTCATCCCACCATCCCGCAAGATGCAAAATACACGTGAATACAACGACAACAAGAACATCAACGCCCACAAAACCATTGTGTTCTCCTTGTGCAACAGATCTATGCATAGACACGGCTCTGATACCACTGATGGGTTTGTAGTATGGAAAACAAAAAAATTCTACCGTAAAAATGAACAAAACCAAGATCTAATCTATGGAAAAGCCAAGATCTAATCCATGAGATAAGTTCAATGAGATAGATCTGTACTAACCCTTGTAGATCTAAAGCCTTGTTCGAGATCAGATCTCGTGGTTAATGTAGACAATCACTTGCCGATCTCAAGATCGAGTAGACGATCCTTCTGACGCCGTGTTTCGGCAGCGCTTCCGCAGTCGATCACATGTGTGGAGTCGATGTAGACCTTCCACTCCCCATTCAATGGAATCCCAGCAGCACGATGACATGGTGGTGGTGGTGGAGAAGAATTTCTGCAGGGCTTCTCCTAAGCCGAAGCAGGAGGATGGCGGAGGAGAGAGGCGACCAGGCTTTTGGGTGGAAGGAGCAAGGGGGGATGCACCCCCAACCCTCTTTATATAGAGGGGGTGTGGCCTAGTGCTGCCCCCCTTGGCCCTCTAGGTCTGGCGCGCCAAGGGAGGGGGGGAGTATTTCTTCCCTCCCAAGTTTCCATCTTTCTTTCTTGGTTTTCAAGTAAACACTATGGAACCTTCTAGAATCTCCATATGAATACTCCGGAACATTTCCAAAACCCGGAAAATGATCTCCATTATATGAATCATATTCTCCAGAAAATTCCGGATCTCCTCGTGATGTCCTGGATCCAATCCGAGACTCCGAACAACATTTAGTCTCCAACGCATATTCCATATCCACCTAAAACAGCATCGAACCTTAAGTGTGTTACCCTATGGTTCGCGAATATGTAGACCTGATCGAGACACCTCTCCGATTAATAACCATCAGGAGGATCTAGAGATCCATAATGGCTCCCACATACTAAACAATGACTTCATGATCGATAGAACCATTAACATACGAAACCAATTCCCTTTGTCACATGATACTCTACTTATTCAAGATTTGATCATCGGTATCTCCATACCTAGTTCTACCTCATTACCGATAAGTACTCTTTAATCATTCTGTGATATGTCATCGCTTGTGACCTAGTCACATGCTTTCAAGCTAATTAGATGACATTCCACCGAGAGGTCCTAGAGCATATCTATCCGTCATATGGATGGACAAATCCTAGTCTTGATCCATGCGCTTCAACACATACTTTCAAAATACCTAATGTCACCTTTATAACCACCTAGTTATGAAGCGGCGTTTGATGTCATCAAAGCCCCCATCCGGCGATGGTGATTAACACAATCTCATGGTCGAAGGATTAGGTTACTATGTATTTGAAAGTTTGTAGCAGAACAAACTTAATGACTTGATCTTATGCTATGCTTACTATGGGTGTGTGTCCATCAAATCATTCTCCTAATGATATGATCTTGTTATTAATAACAAATGTCCATGATTAGGAAACCATGATCATCTATTAATCAACAAGCTAGTCTTGACAATAGGCTTACTAGGGATTCTTTTACGTTTACAAAACACACAAGTATTAGTGTTTCCTGATAATACAATTATAGCATGGATGTAAACATTTATCATAAACACAAACATATAATAATAACCACTTTATTATTACCTCTTGGGCATATCTCCAACAGGTTTAGGGTTTAGGAATATTTAATAATGTTCAAGCTTTATGCCTATATTCGTGGAATAGAATGGTGTTACCGCAATTTAATGAAATTATCTCAAATTTTATCTAAAAGAGCATGATAACTGCTTGGTTAGGGTTTATGGTTAGGGTTTAGGGTTTTAGGGTTTAGGGGTTTAGGGTTTAGTTTTTAGGGTTTTTTTAGGGTTTATGGTTTAGGGAATTTTCAATAATTCTCAAGATGTATGCTTATATTCATCTAATAGAATGGTGTTACCGAATTTATTGAAAGTATCTCAAATTTTGATCCATAAGTGCATGATATCTGCTTAGTTAGGGTTTATGGGTTGAGTGTTTTAGGGTTTAGGGTTTAGATTTTGGGGGTTGGTTAGGGTCTTGGAAATTTTCAATAATTCTCAAGCTTTATGCTTATATTCGTCAAATAGAATGGAATTACCCAATTTAACGAAAGTATCTCAAATTTTGATTTGTAAGTGCATGATACATGCTTGGTCAGGGCTTCGGGGTTTAGTGTTTAGGGTTTTAGGGTTTGGATTTTAGGGGTTTAAGGTTTCGAGAATTTCCAATAATGTTCAAGATTTGTGCTCATATTCGTGGAATAGAATTGCGTTACCCAATTTAATGAAAGTATCTCAAATTTTGATTTATAAGTGCATGATACCTGCCTGGTATTATTGCTTAGGGGTTTAGGGTTTAGGGTTTTCGGGTTTAGGTCTTTGGATTTTGGGAATTTTCAATAGTGTTCAAACTTTATGGTTATATTCGTGGAATAGAATGTTGTTACCACAATTTAATGAAAGTGTCTCAAATTTTGATCTACAAGTGGATGATTGATGACCCACAAGTATAGGGGGTGTATCGCAGTATTTTCGAGGGAAGTGAAACCCAATTTATTGATTCGACACAAGGGGAGCCAAAGAATATTTATAAGCCTTAACAACTGAGTTGTCAATTCAGTTGCACCTGGAAACAATCTTGCTCACAGTAGTTTATCAGTAGCAAAAGTTTTGTAGTAGGAATAGTAAAGTAACAATAGTAGTAAAGCAAAGACAGTAGTAACAAAAGCAGTAAACAGTGGGACTCTAGTGTGGTAGGCATAGGGATGGATGGACGGGCGTTGCATGGACAAGATAATTCACATAGCAATCAGAACATAGGAAAATTGCAGATAAATAAGATAAAGCATCCAAGTACTAGGCAATCCTAGGCATGTGTTCCATACAAAGTCATACGTGCTCGCAATGAGAACTTGCACAACATCTTTTGTCCTGCCAGCCCGTTTGCAGCGGGGCCTCTAGGGAACTACTGGCAATTAAGGTGCTCCTTTTAATAGAGCACCGGAGCAAAGCATTAACACTCCGTGAACACATGTGATCCTCACATCAAAGCCTTTCCCTTCCGGTTATCCCGATTTCAGTCAGTTCCGGGCCATAGGTTCCGGACAACAACGTGTGTATACAACTTGCAGATAAGACCAAGAACAAATACTATCATAATGAATCAATAATACGTTCAGATCTGAAATCATGGCACCCGGGCCCTAGTGACAAGCATTAAGCACAACAAGTCGCAACAAAGTCATAAAGCACTAATAGAAGATACTAGGCACCATGCCCTAACAATCTGATGCCATTACATGAATGATCTCATCCAATCCCTACCATCCACATAGCCTACAGCGGGGGATTACTCACTCATAGATGGGGGAAACATGGATGGTCGATGGAGAAGCGATGGTGATGATGATGGCGATGATCTCCTCCAATTCCCCGTCCCGGCAGGGTGCCAGAATGGAGTTTCTGGTGCTATTTCGTGGAATCTGAAGGTGGCGACGGAGCGGAACTCCTTCTGGAAAAATGTCAAACCCCCCGAAGTTTTTAGGTTAGAAGGCTCCTTATAGGCGAAGAGAGAGACCGAGGGGGTGCCTGGGGGGCCCACACCACCCCCTGGCGCGGCCTGGCCTGGCCCGTGCCACCAGGTGGTGTGGCCACCCCAGGGCTCTTCTCCGTCTCGTATTCTGGCTCCTGGAGTCTTCGGGTGAAATAGGATTTTCGGCACATTTTCCGGGATTTTTCCTGATAGTTGATTTTCTGCACAAAAAGTAGACACCAAGGCAATTCTGCTGAAAACAACGTCAGTTTGCATTAGTTGCATCCAAATCACACAAGTATAGAGGAGAAACAATAGCAAAAGTGTTCGGGAAAGTAGATACGTTTTGGACGTATCAACTCCCCCCAATCTTAGCTTATTGCTTGTCCTAAAGCAATTCAGTTGAAAACTGAGTGCGATAAAAGAATTTTCACGAACACATTTGCTTCGTATGATGTAAATATTCTCAGCAGTGTGATCAACTACTTAGACAATTCATAATAAAGAGTATGCAATTGAGTCTACTTAATAGTCACTGCAAGCTATGAAGAGATTCCAACTCAAGAATAATAAGTAGCATAAAGCATGAACATAAGCAACATTACAATGCTCATAGAAAGGTATGATAGAGTGGTATCTCGCTTGCCTTTGATTATGAATGTGAAGGCACCTCTGAAGTTCAAGTGATGACTAGAAGTAAAGATATCAAGGATACAAGCATCAAAGTCATAACACAAATAATCAAGTAATGAAACAAACACAAAGAATGACAACTATGCTCTCAAGAAGGTGCTCAAAGAATATGTGGAGACTCAACAAGTAGAAGAAAAGGTTTTGAATAATTTTGAAAGGCTTCCAAATGCTGAAAGTATGGTACTTGTTAGCTTTGAGCTCTCATTGCCCCTATCATAGGCATCTTTAAAGTGGTTAAGGTGAAAGTGACACAACTAAGAGGATAAGCTTGACAAGTTATAAATTTAAGTCTCATGCCCCTTACTTACGAAGACCGATCCTCATGCTACTCAACTTCAGTCACAGGTAAGCTCTTGTCATTGTAAGTATATACATATCATAGAGAACCGCCAACGGGGTACCCCTTGCACATGACACGGGAGCTATCCCATAATCAAAATACAAGGCAAGCAGACAATGAGCATCTCGGCGATCTTTTTATTTACTATGTGCATAGATTTTTACTGAGGATGCTTCATAGAATGCTCATTATGGTTATGCTGCAAGTTTCCACCATGATTAGGCATGGCTTAGGCTAGCGGCCCAAGCGTTCCTCTAACATACATACAAACTCCATGATCTTAAAAGTTCCACTTTTATTTCACATCACCGGGATCCATAAGCAAAAGAACGTGATATCAACTAGGTACAAAGTACCTATGAAGCGTTGAAAGCGGTCCCCATGATACATGGTTCTGCTAACTTCAACTCATAAACCGCAAGCATATGCACAACAAAGAAGGACGCAATGGTTCAGGATTATTAAGTGCAAGAAAATAAAGTGTGCCATCAAGTTCGTGAGAGCTTTACTAACTAACTTTCTCATAACAAGCAAACATTTTATTCGGAAGAAAACAAGGCATATTGAATATGCACGGAAGTAGCAAATGATGCTAATGGGTAGGTATGGTGGACACTTTGGAAATATTTGGTTTAGGGAGTTGGAAACTTGAGTAAAACACTCAGTGGAAGTGAAGGCTAGCAATAGTAAGGAAGCGATAAACGAGAGAGCAATAGCTGTCATTATCATGCTTGCAACAAAACAGGACTACTCATGGCATGAAAGTGATTCAAGATCCTTAAGGCAAAATAATTCATCGAGGCTCAACTGATTATTACAGTCATGTGCATGCGTGAGCATGTGCCAAGTCAATTCAAATGAAACATTCAGAGGAGGATACCACCGTGTAATACCAATTTATGAATAGAGTAATGCAAGCAAACATTCATGAGACATGCTACAAACTATTAGCGAGCTGGAGCTAATCATAAGAAAGAAAGAACTACTAAGCATCCAGAAAAACATACACTCTACATGAACGGACTAAGCATGCCCATAGTGATGAGTATATGTACAAAAATGAAAACAAATAGAGTTCGTTACCAGCCTCTTACCACGCCTCAAGTTGTCATTAATCCTCATTATTGCTCTTCACTTGTGTGGTTTGAATAATAATATGAAACCAATATTCCACTGAGAACTGCCGAACCCTGTAGCAAACTCGGAAAAACCAAAGAAGAACGACAAATATTTTTGGTGCTTTCGATTTTTAAACAAGAACCAAAAGAGAAAAACAAGCAAAGCAAAATCTTTTTGGGTTTTTCGAATAGTTCAAACAAAGCAAAAAGGGAAAAACAAAAACAAGGCAAAAAGAAGAAGTAAACCAAAAAGAAACAACAAAAATATTTTTGGTCTTTTTGTGTTTTTAGAAAGCAAAAGCAGAGAAGAACGAAAACTAAAAAGAGAAAGAAAACATGAATATACAAAGTACCGACACAACATGATATGGAGATGAGTGCGGTGTTGGCGTACCTCCCCCCAAGCTTAGGCTTTTGGCCTAAGTGGGTATCAATCCCTAGCTGGCCAGGATGAAGTGTCATCGGGGTACGACGAGGAGGTACCCTCGGCCTGGTGCGAGCCCGAGTACGCCCCTCTGTAATGTGCGGAGTAATCATAGGAGGGCACATCCTCCTAGTGCTGCTCGTGGAAACCCAACAAGCGAAGCTGCTCGTCCACCTCCTCCTTGGAGCGCGACCACGGTCTCCTGTCAACACTAAACAAAGCAGGCTGTGGCAAAAGGATCTCCCTTTCATCCCCGTCAGTGAAAGGCATCCTATATACTAGATTGTTCAAATCAGAGGTAGTAGTGACAAAGTGATGAGTTTTCATGGCAACAAGGTCGAGCCTTTGTGGTGCTAGCATAGCATCATCAGGAGCCACCGAAAGATCTAATGCATCGACTACACGCGAGGTAATGATGCCCCCATAGATAGGCCCCCTAGTAGCTAGGCAGCGAGCAATAAGCGAGCCAAGATTGTACCAAGTATCATTGTTGAGCGCAGCAGCAAGGAAAGCTAAGTGATAGTTGGAGATATTACTAGTGTTCTCCCTACCGAATACACTAGTGGCAAGATAGTAAGCAAAGTATCTAAGAGCAGGGAGTTGGATATTTCTTATCTTTCCGTGCTGCGCCACATGGTCATCATCATTGGTCACCCCTCGGTAAAGCTCCAACAAATCAGCGGGTCGCCCTTGAATTTTCTTCACGGTCCCTGTCATACGCACACCTACAATATGCAAAATCTCTCCAAAGGAATGGTGAAGGGCATATCATAGATTTTAAAAGAGACAGTGGAATGATAGGATGTGTTAGTTAATGAGAAGCTCTCAACAAAAGTTTTGGTGAGCATAGCGTATTGTGCACTCTCACCTTGCATATAAGAGGTCAAGCCAACCCTCTCAATCAGTAGCAAGAAATCATCAAGAATACCTGCAGCTTGCAAGAAAGTAAAACAAGGAAAATAGGATGGGTGAGCATCCCCATCATCCCTTTCACGGCCAATGCATGTTGCAATGAGGTCTTCATTGTATGATGGCCTAGCTTGAGAGGTTTTTCTTGAGGGCCTCGACCTCCTAGGTGCATCACTCTCAAATATCTCTCCAAAAGTGTGGTTGCTCATGCTTGGTATTCTGAAATTTAAACACCTATTAAACAAGTGATTGCAAAGTAAATATAATGAAGGAATCTACTCATAGGGATTTGCAAAAGGCCTAAACATGCATCAAAACTATATCTCTAAGCATCAAACAAGCTTACAAGCTCTCATAACCAGTCACCTACAGCAGCAAAATACTCAACATATAATCCACTAAACACAAATCTACTTGGACAAGGGGAGGAGTCACATACCAAGGAACAAATGCTCCAAATTTCAGCAAGAAAGATGGGCTGAGCAAGGAGATCGAAAAAATTGAGAGCAAGCACAGCAAGAACGTGATTTTGAGCTATGAACTGGAGCTTACTCGGGAGAGAGAAGAAAGTGGAAGGTGAGAGAGTTAGCGGGGGGCCAGGGGTGGCCCACACCAGGGCATGGCGCCACCCAGGGCTGGCCGCGCCACCACATGGTGTGCTTGCCTGGTGGGCCCCCCTGGTACCTACCAGGTACTCCTCTGCCCCTTTTTCACGTAAAAATTTAATTTGAATTTTCAGGAATTTTTTGAGACACTTTATTTTTGGGCAATGTTCAGAAATAGAAGAATGATTTTTCTGACAGACAGATTTTATTTTTCTTTTTTGGAAACATGATGCAAGGACAAAACAAGGCTAGAACTATAGAAGTTCTAACATGCAAGCAACTAACAACACAAAGAAAACTAAACGAAAGCAAAAACTAAAATGCAAAGGATAGAAATAAACAGAGATAATCAAAATGAAAACATTGTTTTGTTCAATGGAATCCTTTTGTTAGCAAGGTTGATCAAGTCTTGCTACCAAAACAATTGCATATGAGACAAACTTTGTACTCCACTAATGATTATGTTATCTTAACCTTGATAGCAATGGTCCCAATCATAATAGTTTCAAATTTTTCTTTTGGTATGGGATAATATATTTCTCCAACTTGAATGCCTTCAACATTTTCAATTGAATTCAAGCCATAAGTCCTTTCAATCTTCTTGGGAAATAGACAGTATGTTCCTTGTCATTAACATTGAAGATCACCTTTCCTTGATTACAATTAATAACAACTCCTGCAATATTAAGAAAAGGTCTCCCGAGAATAATAGACATAATATCATCTTCAGGCATTTCAAGCACAACAAAATCAGTTAATATCAAGCAATTGTGAGCCACCTGAACAGGTACATCCGCACATTACCCACAGGAATAGTGGTAGATTTATCATCCATTTGCAAAGATATATCAGTTGGTATCAATTTTTCAAGCCGGAGCCTCTTATAGAGAGAAAGGCATAACACTAACTCCATCTCCCAAATCACACAAAGCAGTTCTGACATAACTGTTCTTAATAGAGCAAGGGATAGTTGGAATCCCTGTGTCTCCAAGTTTCTTAGGAACCTTACCATTGAAGGAATAATTAGCAAGCAAAGTGGAAATTTCTTCATTAGGGATCTTCCTTTTATTCGAGACAATGTCCTTCATATACTTTGAGTAAGGAGGAAATTTAATAGCATCAGTCAGAGGAATTTGCAAGAATAAATGCTTCGTCCACTCACAAAACTTATTGTAGTGTTCATCTTCCTTTGACTTGTGTTTCTTATCGGGGAAAGGCATAGGTTTTTGGACCCAAGGTTCTCTCTCACTACCATGTTTCTTAGCAATAAAATCTTCTTTAGTGTATTTAGTAGTCTTAGTGTGGTTTTCTGGTTCTTCTTCAACTTTTTCTTCATTAGGCACTTCATTTTCTTCATTACCACTTTCAGTTTCAGCATCAAAGATAGATATACTATTAGGATCTATAGTTGGTTCTGAGGGTTCCACAACAGTTTTATGTTTCTTTTTCCTTTTCTTATGAGTAGAACCATTATTTTCAGCTTGTTGAGAGTCCTGCTCAATTCTTTTGGGATGCCCCTCAGGATATAGAGGATCCTGGGTAGCAGCACCACTTCTAGTTCTAATTTCATAAGCATGTTTTTCTTTAGCAGCATTAACTAGCAACTCGTTTTGCACTTTAACGAGTTGATCTATTTGAGTTTGAACCATTTGAAAGTGTTTAACAATCATTTTAACATCATTAGAGGTTCTTTCCACAATATCTTTCAACTCAACAATAGCTCTAGTGTTTTCCATTAGATGATTTTGCACCCTTTTATTAAAATTATCTTGCTTAACAATAAAGATAGCAAATTCTTCTAAGCATTGATCAGGAGGTTTAGAGTAAGGGATATCACCTTCATCAAAGTGTTTGAGAGAGTGTACCTCAATAGTGGGTGAGTAGGGAATAGGTTTACATAATTCTTCTATAGGAGGTAAATTCTTGACATCTGCAGTTTTAATTCCCTTCTCCTTAAGGCATTTCTTAGCTTCCTTCATCATTTAATTCAATAACTCCCCTCTTCTTTGATGTTGGAATAGGCACATGAATAGATGGTTCAGGTACAATTACTTCTGGTATAGCTTGTTTAGGAGGAGTCCAATCTTCATAATTCTTGCTTATTTTAGCCATTAATTCCTCAGCTTCCTTCGGAGTCCTATTCCTGAAAACCCAATCGGCATAACTACCCAGGTATGTCCTAGATTCTTCGGTTAGTCCATTATAAAATATATCAAGAAGCTCATTCTTAGGTAATGGACTTCTAGCCTGTGCATGAATCAAAGAACAAAACCTTTCCCAAGATTCAGGTAATACCTCTTTTTCTCCCTGTTTGAAATCAAAAAGTTCCTGCAAAATAGCATGTCTAGCACTAGGAGGAAAATATTTCTGCAGGAAAGTACTAATCAAGCACTCAGGGATATCAATAGATCCAGGAGGTAAATTACTAAACCAAGTTTTAGCTTCTCCTTGCAGTGAAAAGGGAAAAATCTTAGCAACAAAATAAGTACGCGTCTTAATATCATCAGAGAACAAGCCACTCATGGTAGAAAGTTCATTCATATGTGCTACCGCACTTTCATTCTTAGTCCCACAAAAAGGTTCTTTCTCGACAATAGCTATGTAAGATAGATCAAGAGAGAAATCATAATCTTCATCTAGAATGTTTATGGGAGAAGCAGCAAACTTAGCAGCAGGAGATAATTTTGGGTCTAATAGTACGCCTCTCAAGGAGACTCTTAGCAGCGCTCCTATCATGGGTGTTCTTACATTCTTCAATAAAATCATCGGTCATCTCAACATAATTTTCTTCAGTATCATAACTCTCACTAGACTCAGGTGAGCTAACAGGTGTGGTAGTGTATTCATTAGGAGTTTCGGTATTTCCAGCTATAGTTCTAGCAATCGTAGCATCTAGGAAAGGACCTAATGAACCACTCTTATCAAGCACAGTAGAAGCAGCATCATAAGTATCAGAAGTTTCAGATTCAGCAGTAGTAGTAGTGTGTGTAGCATGTGTATGTGGTGGTGTATGGAACTTACTCAAAACAGATGGTGAATCAAGAGCGGTAGAGGTGTTCAGAACCGTACCTCTTCTTGTAGTGGATGGTAAAATAGGAACCTTGCCATCACGAGACTTACCCATGATGGATGAATAGCAGCGAATAATAGAGAATCCAAGTGAACTTGATAAATAAAGCTATGCTCCCCGGCAACGGCGCCAGAAAATAGTCTTCATGACCCACAAGTATAGGGGGTGTATCGCAGTATTTTCGAGGGAAGTGAAACCCAATTTATTGATTCGACACAAGGGGAGCCAAAGAATATTTATAAGCCTTAACAACTGAGTTGTCAATTCAGTTGCACCTGGAAACAATCTTGCTCCAGCAGTTTATCAGTAGCAACAGTTTTGTAGTAGGAATAGTAAAGTAACAGCAGTAGTAAAGCAAAGATAGTAGTAACAAAAGCAGTAAAGAGTGGGACTCGAGTGCGGTAGGCATAGGGATGGATGGACGGGCGTTGCATGGACAAGACAATTCACAGAGCAATCAGAACATAGGGTAATTGCAGATAAATAAGATAAAGCATCCAATGACCCGACAATCCTAGGCATGTGTTCCATACATAGTCATACGTGCTTGCAATGAGAACTTGCACAACATCTTTTGTCTTGCCAGCCCGTTTGCAGCGGGGCCTCTAGGGAACTACTGGCAATTAAGGTGCTCCTTTTAATAGAGCACCAGAGCAAAGCATTAACACTCTGTGAACACATGTGATCCTCACATCAAAGCCCTTCCCTTCCGGTTATCCCGATTTCTGTCACTTCGGGGCCATAGGTTCCGGACAACAACGTTTGTATACAACTTGCATATAAGACCAAGAACAAATACTATCATAATGAATCAATAATACGTTCAGATCTGAAATCATGGCACTCAGGCCCTAGTGACAAGCATTAAGCACAACAAGTCGCAACAAAGTCATAAAGCACTAATAAAAGATACTAGGCACCATGCCCTAACAATCTGATGCCATTACATGAACGATCTCATCTAATCCCTACCATCCCCATAGCCTACAGTGGGGGATTACTCACTCATAGATGGGGGAAACATGGATGGTCGATGGAGAAGCGATGGTGATGATGATGGCGATGATCTCCTCCAATTCCCCGTCCCGACAGGGTGCCAGAACGGAGTTTATGGTGCTGTTTCATGGAATCTAATGGTGGTGGCGGAGCGGAACTCCTTCTAGAAAAACGTCGACCCCCCCCGAAGTTTTTAGGCCAGAAGGCTCCTTATAGGCGAAGAGAGAGACCGAGGGGGTGCCTGGGGGGCCAACACCACCCCCTGGCACGACCTGGCCTGGCCCGCGCCACCAGGTGGTGTGGCCACCCCAGGGCTCTTCTCCGACTCGTATTCTGGCTCCTGGAGTCTTCGGGTGAAATAGGATTTTCGGCATATTTTCCGGGATTTTTCCTGATAGTTGATTTTCTGCACAAAAAATAGACACCAAGGCAATTCTGCTAAAAACAGCATCAGTTCGCATTAGTTGCATCCAAATCACACAAGTATATAGGAGAAACAATAGCAAAAGTGTTCGGGAAAGTAGATATATTTTGGACGTATCAATGATACCTGCTTGTTTTTTGTTAAATTCAATTGAAGGTACCCAAGTACTAAAACTAGGGAGACACACCAAGAGTTCCATGAGGTTTAGGTGATTTTTTGTTGGGATTTAATTCTGGCTTTTGATTTTTTGCTTATAAGCCACGAAGGTTTTTTTGGCTTTATTTTTTAGCTTTTACCCTGGCATAGTTGAATGATGGTATAAGCCAAAAGCCAAATTCTAAAGTGTCTTATAAAACAAAGGTAAAAGCGATAGATAAGCTTAACCAAACAACCCCTCAACTTCTTGATATGAATGCTAATGCTACCAAATATGGTACCTTTTGAAAGCAAAATCCAAATAAAATTTATATAAATTGATGTATTGTCTTTCTTTCGCAGAGTATCTTATTATGTGAACTACCTAGTTTCCATGAAAAAAGTATGCTAAAACTTGACAACTTTTGAAGAAACTTGTTTCACAATATGGCGTACTAGGTATTAACATTCATGGCTTTCAAACCAGATGACCAAGATCATGGAAATATGTTTGCCATAGTTTATGATAACGTGTCCATGTTTGGTAGATTGGTGCATAACTGCATATTGGCATTTCAAACAATGTTTACAAAGGGTGCTTCCAAATTCGAAATTATTTTAAATTATCCAAGTGATAACAATGGCTTCCATTTTGGAGCAACTACACAGACTATATGTGGTTTAAAATCTCACCGCACTAATTTTCTAACAAATTATAAAATATTTGACTCATAATGCCCAAGTTTCATGAATTTCCAAGCTTTCGAGCCATTTTTGCCGATTTTAACGAGTATATCTCGGTTTAGAGAAAAATGATCGAATTTTGAATAGCAAAAGATGGGAATCTCTACTACCCGTAATTGTGGGTCACTAACATGCAGGTCACTTGCATAGTGGGTCCAAAAAGTCAGTTTAGTTTGGAGTGGGGGAGCAGGTAAATATTGAAGAAGGGCTAGGAAACATCGATGGGGTGATGCACATGGGAGAATGCAAATTTACCACCTATATCCTTCCATTCAAACATACTCCTCGGGTTCTTATTTCCAGCACAGGGATAGAAGAGGAATTTTGCATTCTAAAAAAGGTGAAGTATGTTTGAATGGATGCGTGCGATGTTTGGATGCCACAGCATAATTCTTAGGTCCAAGCTTCTAACATAAGCTACTCTGACGTCGGGCCGCTTAGATGTGCTGTCACCATATAGACCCGCACGCCAGTGAGAGTTGCTTTCTAGCATTTAAATGAGTTTCTAGGCATTTGCTAAAATTGTCGAACGATTCAAGGCTTTCAAAAAGATGACCATCATTCAAAAAAAGGTGACCAAGGTCATGGCCATAGTTTATGATGACATGTACGCATTTGGTATATCGATGCATCTTGGCAAATCAACCAATATGTCTGGTTCCGAATTTGAGGTTTGTTTTTGAATTTCCAAAATTTCCCCCTTTTCTAAAAAATAGGGAAAAAATTAAATATAATTCGAAATAAAAACATCTGTTCGCAAAGTGCAATGCTATGTGCATTAGTTTCTATGGTAACCCAAAACATAAACTTGTATTTTGACAACTTTTGTAGCTGGTGGTCCACGTATATGGTAGTGCCCAAAGTAGGGTAGCTCAGAATTTCCAAAGTTATCCCTCCCCACCGCTTTGCATTATGTAATAACATCCACCCTCCGTTGCCTAGACCCTCACCCCTTTCCCACAAAACAAACACGCTCACCGCCGCTTTTCATCATCACCATGCGTGCGAAGAAGCTTTCCCTACCCGTCGGTCTTCTTGAGACGCACCAGTGGTAACGTTGATCCCACGGTAGTCCTTCGGTCTCTAGCTGGATCTAGTTCGCATTTTATTTCCCTTTCACCCAATCTACCTCCTCAAATATGTAGTTTAATTTGTTCTCAATCTGCATGGTCATAGTTGATTCCGTGCTCGATTTGTGGTCTTAAATACCTTCACCAATTTTTGCAGTCAATATGTTTGTTGAAATGCATAGGCATATATAGTTTTTCTACTTCATCTATAATTTTCCTGCTCTCCATTTAATAAGAACCAATCTTGTATGTCATAATTAAACAGATGGATTTTTTTTGGATAGAGGCTGCTCCATTAGGCAACGCTAAACATATCCTTGGTGTTCTACAATTTATGGAGGTTTTTAGAGCTTATTGTGACAACTCAAAAGTACATTGCCCCTGCCGCTTGTGTGTGAATCATAGGTGCTTCCTCAAAGTATAGTGGAAGACCATAGTATTATATTTGGGATGCTAAGCACATAAGTTAGGTGGGAATTTCATGGTGAACCACATGATCCTCCATATGAACCAGGGGAAGCACATCTTTATCATCAAGATCAAGTAGGGGAAGCAGATGTTGATCATCTAGATCAACTGACATAGGAAGCTCCTAAGCATCTAGATCAACTTGGAGAAGGGGGAGAGACAAAGCGCAAGATGCATGAAACGAGTTTCATTTCTGATACTTCCACTATGCTAGGTGAAAAAGTATATCTATACAATGAAAAATGTTTAGGTTGTGTGTCGTTTCCATTTCTATATAAATGTATCTGTTAATATACTAATCACAGAAGAAGACAACCGAAGAGGACTTTGATGGTAATGACTATGACATATTCATTGATGAGCCTTCACATGAGGCTGTGGATCAAGTACACTGCTTCTAAATGGAGTTGATGCAAGGCTGTTGATCATCAAGGGTGTACTTTTGGTGCCGTCTTGGTTGTCTCATGACCACTAGCCTAGCTGCAAAACTCTTGGCGTGCACCTAAGATCTCTCTAAATATATGTAGAGCTATCCCATGATTGGTTCGCTACTGTCATCATGCTGTAATATGGAGCTACCTTACGATTTCTAGGCCTTTGTTAGCAAAACTCTAATTGGAAACTATTATGTATATTAGTATATATGTGTGTTTGTGTGTGTTTCTAGTCTAAAATCATAGCTTATTCTTTTATCAGTTCCCAAACGGTTTTTGAGGCATACAACGCTGGCACCCTATTCTACAACTACCGCCATCATGTCCTCTACTAGCCCTTCCCATCCCGCAATGCTCTATGATCCTAATCAGTAAGAGGATATATAAGCTAGGATCAATTTGATTCAAAGAGGGGCCATTTTCTCGGTCCTAGGAGAGTAACACGCGAGAACTAGTAGTACCGAGGGAAGGAGGAGGTTGGCTTGGTCAATTATTTATATCACCCCCTTGATGTAGGTTCTTCCTTAACTCACCCCCTTGATGTGGGTCCCACTTTAACTTATTCCCTGAAATAGTTGTAGGCCATCACGGGATAGCTGGGATAAAAAAATTAGAAATTGCGCGGCAAACTGATCCTGCCACTGCCACTTAAAAATATTATTGTAGAAAAAGTGTACTACCTTACTACTAGTAGTACTACTACTCCACTGCCCATGCCTTTCTACCGACCACAAACCACCACAAGATTGCTCCCATCCAGAAAGCAAGTGTCCAAACTGGTGCAACCATTTCTTTTCCCAATTTTCTGTGATTGGGAAGTTCTTGCCGAGATAGGTGGGTGTATTTGCTCACCTCGAAATCCGGGTTTGTTTAATTTTCCTCCAATTGGGCCATTGAGGGTACTAATAGTAGTCTTCAATATGCTTTGATTGTGGAGTTCTTGCTTATTGCTCACCTTAGAATCACCTAATTAGGGTATTTTCCCTCCTCTAATCTAACTGATTGCGTCATTTGGGTGGGGGTGGGGGTACTGATTTCATATGGATTCAGGATCAGGGCAGGGTCACCGTTGTTCTGATTGGCGCATTTGGTCAAGTTTAATTTTTGTGTTCTTCACTTCTACAACCTTTAGTTTCTACTCATTATTTGCAATGGATTTTGCGTCAGATTTTGTATGGAGAACTATGGGTCAATGGCGCGCACGGCCACAATGGACAGGGATGGTCCTATCAATTCCCTTGAAAGTTGCCTAAAAAGGTAATGTAGCAGTATATTCGTTGCGTTCTTCCATTTTTTCACATGTTGAAAGTGGTTGGCTGCAACCTGGATATATCCATGTGTTAAAAGTTGTCTTTGTTTGCATCCTGTTTTTGTGGAAGCCTCTATGACACCATCTCTTCTTTATTTACTCTAGCACGGTGGCACATACCTGCGAACGAATGGTGCTCCAGGTGCGGAAAATAGGATGGTACCGCCACATGTCGGAGGATCTGGCCAGTACCACTACTCACCAAACAAGCGCAAGCCCATTGACTAGCTGGGAGGGCCCAACTTAAAGATAAAGGTATTTTTTCTTAGTCCACTTATTACCATGGTGTAGTATGATTTAATTATTATCCGCTTGGTGTCATGCATGCTTATCATATGTTATAAACATATGTGTGATTTTATTAATTCTAGCATTATGTTTATGTGAATCTAGAACTGGATCGGTCTGACTACCTCATACAGTCATATATCATGACTATGTATTGTATTGAACTATTGAGCCATGTTGCTATTTATGCAGATTGAAGGTGCTGTTGTGAAGGCCCGGGCTATTGTAGAGGCTAGTAGATTGTCGATGCCCCCACAAAAAGCTGAAGTCAATATTTTACCGGAAGAGTCACGAAGCCTGAAGACGAGACGGAGAGGGGCCAGGGGCCAGCCACACCACCTAGTGGCGCGGGCCATGCCAGGCCACACCAGGGGGTGGTGTGGGCCCCCTGGTACTCCACCGACCTCGCCCCTCGCCTATAAGAAGCCTCCGATACAAAAACCCTAAGTACCCGATCAAAATTCCACGAAAGAGTCTGTAGCCACCGTCATCTCCATCCCTAGATCGGGAGGGATCCGATGTTCTTCTCGGCACCCTACAGGAGGGGAGAGATCACCTTGGAGGCCTTCTTCATCACCATGCCTGCCTCCGGTGTGATGTGTGAGTAGTTCATCCCTGGACTACGGGTCCATGTAGTAGCTAGATGGTTGGTTCTTCTCCTTTGTGCTACCACGTTTAGATCTTGTGACCTCCGTTCATGATCAAGATCATCTATTTGTAAATCTTACATGTTGTGTTTGCCAGGATCCGATGGATATTGATATGCTATTTCAGATTGATTATTGATTCTATCATGTCTTTGTTATTTGTGATCTTGCATGCTCTCTGTTGTTAGTAGCTATCTTGGCCGAGTAGATGCTAGCAACTCCAAGAGGGAGTATTTATGCTTGATACTTGGTTCATGCCTCTAGGAATCTAGGGAAGTGATAGAAATCTCTAAGGTACTAGATGTGTCATTGCTACTAGGGAGAAAACAACAATCCTTTGTTCATAGAAAAATCGTATTGTTTACTTTACACACTTTTCTTTATGCAATTTTATGGCACTTGCAACTTAATACTGGAGGGGGTTCGGATGATAACCTAAAGGTGGATTATTAGTCATAGATGTAGTTGGATTATGGTCCATGTATAATGTTGTAATGCCCAATCAAATCTCATAGGAGTCGAGATGATTAGTATATGCATGTATGCTTTCTCAATGTTTGTCAATTGCCCCGCTGTAATTTGTTCAGCCAACATTTCATCTATCTTAAGGAGAATCACCTCTAGTGAACTATGGACCCAGGTCCATTATTTTACCATCAATCTACAATCTATTTACTGTTTTGTGTTTACTTTCTGCAAGAAATTACTATCTTCCACACAATATGTTTGATCCTTTATTTTCAGCAAAACCGGTGAGATTGACAACCTCACTGTAAGTTGGGGGAAAATTTCCGTGGTTGTGTTGTGCAGGATTCCAAGTTGGAAACAACATCTTGGAGGTGTTTCCTTGATCCTACTGGTTTCATAACCTTGGTTTCATAACCGAGGGAAAGCTTGTTTCTGTGCTCATCATACCTTCCTCTTGGGGTTCCCCAACGAGCTCTACATATTGAGTAAGCAACGATGTTCTGGGACGGTGACCACACAAGCTTTACCTAGGTTCAAATCTGCCAGCGGTTTAAGGATCCTACTACTGCTAGCAATCCAGTAATATAGGATACCCGGAAATACAGATTACAAGAGAGGTTTCGCCTGTGCGACTTGAGGTTGTAAGTTGTGGGTTCCCTAAAGGTTGGTCCCTAGGACGGCTTATATAGATATCCGTCCTAGGGTTACAGGAGAGACCTATATGTCTACGATACAGAGTCGGTTACATAATACATCTTGGACTACAAGTAACACTAGGGGCCTAAGTCAAGTCTCTTCTGGGCCTTCCCATAGCCGGATGGACTTCCGTCTTCTCTCCCTGACTGGACCACCCGTGAAGCAAAGCTCTAACCCAAAGTGGGCCACCCTGGTCAGCGAGTCACAGTGGGTATACCCAGAAAGTATATCCCCAACAGTAGCCCCTAGAAGCCTCCAAGATCCAAAGTAATATTTCATTGTCTAGCTTGATTCTTTTTCGGCTGTAGATTCTTGAAGGGTTCTTAAAACAAAAGTAGGATCCGACTCTCAAAAATGAGTCGGACCTATGAATATTCCATTCCGGTTTTCCCCGCTCGATTTCAAACTGAGCCAGAAATTCATATCTGGCGCAACCTAACACCAGTAAAGGTTTATTCTTGTCACTAACAAACATTCCTATCAGTGTGACCGTTGGTGGGTCCGCTTCATGCAGAACCGAGGCACCATTTAATGTGCACATGGAGATCAACGCCATTTAATGCGCAATCTTCTCGAGGATGTTGCCCTGTTCCTTCTGCAACGCGTGGCACGATTTGTAGTTTGTTCACACGAATCTTGGCGCTGTGAAACGTAGATCATCGCCGTTCTTAACCGAGACTCAGGTTAAGCTCCGTCTCGGAACCGCCGTGGGGAGGCGTGGTTCATAAGGGGTTGAGATGCTCCCATTCTCCTCTCACCGGCGCCATTTCCCTCTTCTTCCTCCAATTGACACAGCGCCCTTGCCTCCTTTCCTTCCTATGCCCACCAAAGGTCACCCTCTCCGGCCAGATGGCTAACGCATCTTCTTTTGTCATGGCGGCGAGGACAGCGGTAGCTTAGTGGCGGAGAAGGAAAACTTCCGTGGGGTCTGGATCCACTATGAGAAGCTACACATCATCGATAAGGAAGGCCTCCTCTACACCGGCCAATGGCAGAGAAGCTTCAAATAAATCATCCCCACCCCTCACGACGACGAGTGGGTCCACTTAGACACCCATCTATACCAAGGTTTGAGTTTTCCTCCCTCAGAGATCTTCTCCGAGGTTATAGATTACTATGGAATTCAACTCCACAATCTTCCCCAAATATGATTCTAGAGCTTAGTGCCCATGCATCCCTTTGCGAGGGTTATCTCAGAATAAAACCGAGTATCACTTTGTTCTAGTACTACTTCAGTACCTGGAAAAATTCCATCACCGCTGGTAATCCTTACATTACCGGAACACTGAGCCTGACCCTAAGGAGAGACCGAGTTTATCCCAAAGTTATAGCTAGCAAGTCAGTGAAAAGGTGGCCGTCCTCATTTTTCTATCACAAGGATAATCCTACTCCCGGCAAAGAAGAAGCTTTGCCGGCTTTTTTTATGGTGTCGTGCCTCCAAGAGTCTTGGGATGCGGATGCACTGGCTCTCACTAATGATTTTATTCACGCTGAGAGGCGGATTGAATATCTGACGAAGCACAAATGTATGAATGAATCTGACTTAGTCCATTGCTGGCTAGCACGTCGGATTAAACCCCTTCAGTACAATGGTGATCGTCTTATGCACACAATCACCAAGAGTAAGAAAGATAGCCTGAGGATCAGCCAGCTCCCAATCCCTGACAAGGATTACGAGACTCGGATTAAGTGGTTGAGCATGGAGCGGGTCAAAAACAAGATTCCAGAGATTTCTCTGGACATGTTCAGGACCGACAAGCACTTGACACCAGTAAGTTTTCCGACTGATTCTTTCACACTGATTGATTTTCTCATCTATATTTTTATTATTTGCAATGCTGAGATAATCCATATATCAGCTTGCTAACCTCCCCGAGTCGGAGCTTGCTCCTCTCGAGGGATATCCACTTGAGGACCCGGTTCCTCAGGAGGATGAAGATAATGAGTTGCTGCGGGAGGCGCTTACCCAGAAGCGCAAAACTCCGACCGTTTCTGTTGGCACACAGAAAGTGCCCATTCTAAAGAGGTAAATTCCTTCACAAGGTTTTGCATATTAATGCATATTCTTTCTGGATTGCAACAATCTTATTCTGCTACCATTCAGAGCTAGAACATTGAACAAGGGCAAGGGAAAAGGAAATCTGGGAAAGACTTCGCGCTAACAAAAGTTTACTCTAGCCTCCCCTGCTTCCCCGGCTCTACCTCCTATCCCAAAGCCATCACCAATACTGGAGGATACTTCATCTCCACATGTTGAAGATGTTCCAGCTCAATCTGCAGTGCTAGCGAACCTTGGTTCGCAAACCGATGTCACCATGAGTGACTCGACGGTTGATAAGGGTGAACCCTCCAAGGGTAATGATCCCTTAGCTGAGACATTTGCAAAGAACCTTCTATAGAATCCGGGTATTTCCAAACATGGCCTTACTCAGAAGAGTGCAGAAGAAATCTAGAAGCTGGCTCTCCATTGCTTGGAGACCCAAAATATCACATCTGAGGAGGAGGCACAAGAAACTGACGATATCAAACTCGTCGAGTTTCTTGACCAAGTTCGTCTTTGTGACGACAAGTTAAAGGCCGGTGTCATTCCACCTCCACCAGTGGTTCCTTTAACCCTCGTTGAGAAGGTTTCTTCTGAAGTCAACATGAGCCTCAATAAACTGACTCATGAACATTATTAAGTCGTATTCCGACTCTTTTTATTATATTTCATATCATATCCTGTAGCCCCCAAGCATGAAGTTGGATAGGAATCCGAGTTTATGCTTTTATAGGATGCCAAAGAATGAACTTAGTATAACCCCAAGGCTTGTGCTCATATTTAACTTAGTTAAAATATTAGCCCGAGTCTTGGTAGACTTTTGACTCTTGTTACCATTCTGACTTACAGAAAGTTAATGATTATAACCAAGAATTATTGAAGGATATCTTCAACAAGCTGAGAGAGATTAGAGCTCTCCTACTTGAAAATGCGCAGCTCAAAGTTGCGAAAGATGAAGCATAACGTAAGAATTTCCGACTTCATTTTCATTGTCTGTTTGATTTGTGGCCGAATATTTATTCGACTTCCTTTATTGCTGCTTCAGATCTTGTGAAGCAGTCCTGCAAGCTTATTGAACAAGCTAAAGATTTCAAAGTCTTGGAAGCTAAAAATGCTGACTTGCGTTCTGAGATGGACAAACTCAAGATAGACCATGAGCGCAACATCAACAACGTTCTTGAATCTAGCAACATGGCTTCTAAAGAGCATGACTGCACCATAGAAAAACAAGACAAGTTTATCTCGAACTTGAAAGATGAACTGAACATGCAAAAAGATACCACTGAAGCCCTTCGGAATGAACTCCGAAGTCTTCGGGAGGAGAGGACCAAAGTAGATAATTCTATCTTTAGTAAGTTTGCTGTATCTGAGTTTTTTGTTTTTACTACTTTGTTTACTCGGATATATTGTTGAACCTGTTTTCTTATTTTCAGGTCCTCTCAACATTCTTGAAGCCTCTTCATCCGAGTCTCGTACCAGCTGGCTTGTTGCTGATGGAGATCTGATCCATGACTTTCGCTAATGTTTTGAGGAAATTGGTGCATCCGTCTAGCTCTTAGGCCTACCAAAAATATCTTCATTTAAGGTACGAGACAAGGCAAAGGAAATTCCCAAACGTTTTAAGGATTGGAACATGCCCTATGCACGCACGGTGGCATAGAATGCCCTGACAATGGTAAGGAGCCACCATGAAAGCATGGAAATATGGTAAGTTACTAAGGGTTACTCGACTATTTATGAAGAAGGCAAGGAGTAGAATATCAAAGAAATCTGGGATGCTTGCGCCGGATACGCTTGTCATGTAGCCGAGCTGACCATCTACGAGAACCCGTTCTTCACTCCCATTGAAGTGCCACCTCTCCCATAGAAGAAGTTGTTGATGCTTCCGAAGATGACGAAAAGACTGAGTCTAATATACTCGTCTCAGAAAGATATCGCGGTGATACAAGCGATGTCTCCAGCAAGCCAGCAGATCATCCGTCTTAACCTTCATCATAGACTTTACCAGAAAACACAATGTGTTACTCTGAAAAACAATCTGATGTAATAACTGGAATATTATTTTATTGTGCTAGTTTGTAAGAACTTATGCTTTACTTCTTAGCACTTTTAGTTTTATTTTTTTGCTTGAAAAATACTTAAGGTCTATACTTATTGTTTATCTGGCTTTCTGCCTTGTACCTTTCGTGAGACGGCAAACCTTTAGCACGAAAACTTTGCCGAGCAACAAAGCTCAATTGCTAAACCAGTTTAAACCTGGAATCAAAGCCGGCTTTCTGTACCAATAATTCACTACTCGAAAAATACCCGCATCCAGCAATCAGACAAAAACCCAAGTATAAACTAAAAATAATTTAAACTTATACCCAAAGATAGCATTTTTAGAATCATAAATCTAACTAGAACCAACATGAGCATAAAGTACATTCACATATTATAGGATTTTCTACTATGGCATGATCATTCAGAAATAAGATGGTACTTAAAAAACATCTCATAAAAACATTGAGGAGACCAATACTTTATTTCACTTTGAACATGTACATTGATAATTACAAAGAAAGTAACTTTAGCAATAAAAGGGACATAATTGAGCAATATTTCATGGATAGTCTAATTCATCTGAATCTGCACTGCCTCCGGCTCTCTTTCTCTTGTAGCGGGTCTTTATTTTTTTGGCCTAGTCTTTCTTTTTCCGGCCTCATGTTAGTCAGGTAGTAGGAACCATTGGGCAGTACTCGACTAACCATAAAGGGTACTTCCTAGATTGGGGAAAGTTTGTGCTTTCTTTTTTTGCACTAGTCAGAGAACTAGATTGCCCTTCTTGGAAGAATGGTTTTTGACTCTCTGACTATGATATCTACGTAACTTCTGATCATAGGCTATAGATCTCCGCTCAGCAACAATGTGAACTTCCTCGAGTATATCGACTTCATCTTGTCGAGTAACTTCAGCATCCTCTTCGATATACACAATAGTTAACTCGGGGAGAAGTATGGATAAGATCTCTCGGAAGGACTGCCTCTACACCGTATACCAAGGAGAAGGGTGTATATCTAGTTGACCTGTTAGGAGTAGTTCTTCAACTCCATAAAACATGTGGTACCTCTTCCGCCCAAGCCCTCGCAGCACAGTGAAGTGGTTCTTCATGTCTAGGACGGAGGCCTTGAAGAATTAAACCATTCGCCCTTTCGACTTGTGCATTGACTTGTAGATGTGCGACCGATGCAATATCATGCCGGATCCCTTGATCATCGCAAAATCAGGAAAGTTCTCCCATGGAAAAGTTACTCCCATTATCTGTAATAATAGTGTGTGGATATCCAAATCAGATTATAACGTCCTCGACGATTCTTTTGGTCGTTGCTCCATCACAACTTGTGAAGGGTTTAGCCTCAATCCATTCATAAATTTATCCACCATCACTAAGAGGTGAGTAAATCCACTTGGATCATATTTAAATGGTCCTACCATGTAAAGCCCCCAGACCGCAAAAGGCCATGTAGTTGGAATTGTTCACAGCTGATCAGCCGGAACATGGGCTTGCACTACAAGAAAAGTTTCCTTCCGCAACGAATTGGTCCGACGGTCGTCGTAGAAGGCGTGTCTTCCGTGACAAAATTCTCGGCTCGACCGTGGCCGATGGAGAACTTTTGTTTCCGGTTTCGCGGCCCTCTACTATGATGGATCTGCTAAAAACATGGAGAAAGCTCGGCCAGCGCGTGGCAGAAGCAAGATTTTCGTTTCCTCACGCGATGTTGACTCGTCGAAGTCTTTTGAGTCATGTGGGTCCCAGATGTCAGTGTCTCTAGCGGACCATACTTTTTGGTCGCGCCTTCCTGATTTGAACTCGATAACGTTGCTCGAGGTGTCTATCGTTTAGTCAGGCTGCTAGGTCCCACGTGACAGCCTCTCATTAGAAGGATCATGTGTATGATGGATTTTTTCCTTCACTCGCACTACCCTGTTATGAAGTTAATAGCACTACTCGATGCATCTACCATCTAATCAACCTCCTAGGACCCCCATGTCATCCACGCATTAGAAGAAACGTGTGTATGCCAAAAAAAATTCTTTGGCTCGCGATAGCCTGTTCCAAACTGGATAGCGCTGTTCGATGCATCTACCGTTTAATCATGATGTTGGGCCCCACATGCCATCCTCTCATTAGAAGAAACGTGTGTATGATGGATTTTTTACCCTTTATCGCACATTCGTGTTCCGAACTTGATAGCGTTGCTCGCTGCATCAGCCGTTTAATCAAACTCATAGACCCCACATGTCATCCTCTCATTAGAAGAAACGTGTGTATGATAGAATTTTTTCCCTCGGTCGCTCCTTCGTGTTTCGAACTTGATAGCGTTGCTCGAGCATTAGCCATGCTGGTGGGTTCCTTATGTCAGTCTCACATTAGAAGAATCGTTGGTATGACGGATTTTTTCTACTCCAGAGCCACCATGTTCCTAACTAGATAGCATTGCTTCACGAATCTGCCGTTTGGTCTCGCAGCTGGGTCCAACATGACAACCTCTCATTAGAAGGTTCGGTTGTATGATTGACTTTTTCTCTCCTCACACTCCGTGTTTCGAACTTGATAATGTTGGTCACTACATCAGCCATTTTTGAGGCTGCTAGGTCCCCCATGTCGATCTCTCACTAGAACAAACGTGTGTATGATGGACTTTTTTCTCGCTCGTGCCTCCCTATTTCGAACTTAGCAACGTTGCTCGATTTAACACCTATATAAGGCCGCGCTGGTGGGACCCACGTGTCAGTCTATCTTTAAATGAAATGTCTGTATGATAGACCTTTTTTCAGCCGCTTCTACTGTTTTGGACTTCCAATAGATTTAAACTGTGTGTCTCACCACTATGCCAAAGATATTTGTAGAAAATATATTATTAAACATTCCTTAGTACCTTAAAGTTATGTTTTAATGTTTTTAAAAATATGTCGTGTGTCCGTGTTTATATTTTTAAAAATAAAAGGACAGCCTCCTCGCATTTCAATTTATAAAATGCCACATATATAATGGACTAGTTTCTTAAAAATATGGCGGAGTTTTTTTAAGAGGTGGAGGCGTAATTTTTTTAAGAGGTGGGGGGCAATGCTCAAAATGCCGAATTAAAAAATATTTTGAGCTATTCTACATGGTCCATCTACATGCGCTATACTCCATGGGCTCCTTTCTTAAATTTTACATGGTTGTGCTAAGCAGTCCCTTGACCCTGACAAGGCCGAATTAAAATGTTCTTGACTATGCTTCATGGGATCCTTTCTCAAATTTCACTAGTCTATGCTCAGCAGTTCCCTGACCCTACGCTAAAAAAAACAGTTCCCTGACCTTGCAAAGGCGTGTGTATGTTGGACTGTTTTTTCGGGTCGAACTTGATAACGTTGATGGGTTCTCCATGTTATCCTCTCACCATGCTGGACTTTTTTCTCGCTCGCGCCTCCCTATTTCGAACTTGGCAATGTTACTCGATGCAGCATCTCTATAAGGCCACGCTGCTGGGTCCCATGTGTCAGCCTCTCTGTAAATGAAACGTGCGCATGATGGACTTTTTTTCAGCCCCTCCGCTGTTTTGACATCGGTCCGTTGCTAGGTCTAAATATACATGGTACAAAGTAAAGGACCAAATATACACACATACTATATAGATGTCGATCAATTTTTTTTGAGAATTATCTATTATAATTTTATATAGTGATGATACATCATATGCCAATTATTGGGTTCTCACGTGCAGGTTACGTGGAACTTACTAGTAATGCAATAGTTTCAACCAAACAACATTGGTAGGCAGAGCTTTTTCTAGGGGGGCGTGGAAGGGGATAACCATAAAGGCCGAATTAAAAAGATTCTGGGATAACTGGGGACGGATGCTCTATTCTTCATGGGCTCACTCCGAAACTGAATGTGCTATGGTCGGCGGCCACAAGACAATGAAAAGACCGAATTGAAGGTTTTGGGCTATGATTGGCCCTGATAGGCTAATTTGATGGGCTCAGTAATAAAAATTCTAGACCTCAATAAGAAAGAAAAAACGACGGAGAAAATTTTGGTCGATATTTACGCGTGAAAATTATTGACAACCAGGACACATACCCCGCGCACGCCAAAACTTTCCCACTCGCGCCTTCCAACTCGCACCTTCACTCCAGCAGCCAGCTATTATCTCTTTGCGCCATTCTTCTGGAGACGCGCAGGCGGTCAAAACCACAAGCTACACACCAAAACATTCACACTCCGTCTATCAGCCGGGGCGTCCTGACACCATTGCTGGCGGCGCCGTTCTTTTTGAGACGCACACAGGTCGGCGTTCAGCTGGTCGATCCCCACGGTACGCTTATAATATCCTTAGTTCGCTCAATCATTCCCTAGAAGTAGTTTCGTACTCGATCTACTTGTTTGACACTCTGATGCACTTGATCTGTTTGTTCTAATTGGTTGTCATTTTGTGCTCGGTGGATCTATTCTCTCAAATATGTAACATAGTTCTGCACTCAATTTCTGAAAATAAGCTAAAATTACGTGGCATTTATAGTTCTATATTCAATCAGGTTGCTCAGATATCTTGGTTTAATTAGATCTGCAATAAACCCGTTCGGTGAAATATCTTGAAAGCTTCTGATCATCTCTATCCTCAACAAATGGACATATATTGGATACTGAATGGAAAAAAGTAACACCTTCATATTGGGAAGGTGTTAATGACTTCATGAAGTTTGTTAGACAGCATAACGGCGACTCAGATGTGTTTTACCCATGCCGACAATGCCTTAATTATAAAAAGTTGAGTCAGAGCATAGTCGCAGACCATACTTTCGTTAATGAGATGCAACACACATATATTAGGTGGACTAAACATGGTGAACCATATGATTAGCCTGCTCTTGATCCTCTAGCTGATGCTGATCCACCTGAAGCTCACCAGATCGAGGATGAGGACCTTTCTGGTTTGTTAAGGGACATGCACCCCACTTCAAGCAAAAAGGCGCTCCTTCTCTTAAAATATCACTTTTCTTTGACCTCATAGATGATGCCAAGTGTTCAGTGGACCCTGGTTCTGGTATTTCAAGATTCGAACTGGTAATGAAATTACTAAAGGAGAAGTCGTTCACCAAGATTACCAACAAAGCTTTCGATTCATCGATTAAGGTGTACAGCGAGTCAATCCCTAGGGAAGGACTGCCAAAATCCTTTTATGAGATGAAACAATACATCAAGGTACTTGGACTATCATATGAGAATATCCATTTTTTCCAAATAACTGTGTACTGTTCTAGAAGGATTATGTAAACCTCGATGAATGCCCAATATGTAACGAATCAAGATGGAAAAATTATGATAAAAAGAAGAAAGATCCTTATAAGGTTCTGAGATATTTTTCAATTATAGATAGATTTAAGAGGTTGGTTCAGTCAGAACAAACATCTAAGGAAACAAGATGGCACAAAGAGATTCTCAAGCCAGACGATTACTTACTCAGACATCCAGCTGATGGCGATGAATGAAAGAACTTTGACAAGGCTCATCTAGGATTTGCAGCGGATCCAAGGAACCCGAGACCTTTCTGGATTTAACCCATTTGGCAACATGAGTAACTCGTACAACATGTGGCCAGTACTTGTTACAATTTACAACCTGCCTCTCTGGACATGTACGGATCAGTCGAACTGCTTGCTGGCTTTACTCATACCAGGTCCCAAATCACCTAGGAAGGATTTTGATCTTTTCATACAACCTCTTATACGAGACTTGCAGGAACTATGGAAGGGTGTCATGACTCCTGATATCCTTGCCAGCAACCATGAAGATGCTGAGTTTCCTATGCATGCTGTCGTGTTATTCTGCACCCATGATTTTCCAGCTCTTGGCACTATGTTAGGCAGACTAACAGTAGGTTATAGCGCATGTATTCGCTGTGAGACGCGGAAGAAGTAGCAACAGTTTCCCAAGGGAAGGAAAAGGAACCGAGAGTATTTTATAAGCGCAGATCCACTATATGGGACTTGCCGTATTGGGTTGGTAAGACACTTCGACATAATATTAATGTCATACACATGGAGAAAAATATATGTGACAGCATTATATGCACATTATTCAACATTCCATCTAAGACAAAATAGAGCTATAATGCTAGGATTGGCTGCAAAAAACTCAACATTAACAACAACTTGAAGCTGCATCCTGAAGATACGGTTGATAAGGTTGGTGAAAAACATTACAAATTTCGAGGTGCAGAATTTACCTTGCCGATGAATAAAAGGGTACTATTTTTGTGACTTCCTCCGAGGTGTGAAGTTCCCATCTAGATTTGCTTCCAACATTGCAAATTGTATCAATGCAGAGGGGAACAAGCTCCAAGGGTTGAAAACTCATGATTGTCACATCCTACTACAAAGGATTTTAGCTCTTGGTGTTAAAGGTTTAGTGAACAAGGATTTGTACAACATGCTTGCAGGGTTGGGAAAGATTTTTAGGAAAATCTGTAGCAAAACTCTGTACAGAAGAGTTGTAGCGCGTCTTCAGACGGAGTTGTAGCGCGTCTTCAGACGGACATCGCAGCAGTCCTGTGCAAGCTTGAGCTAATACATACACCAGCCTTCTTTGATGTGATGGTGCATTTGACTATTCATCTGACTGAAGATGCACTTTATAGAGGTCCCGAATAGTACGGATGGATGTACCCTATAGAACGTCGACTTTGCACTTTCAAGGGTACTGCTAGGAACAAGGCTAGAGCAGAGGCTTGCATTGCAGAGGCATACATTGCTGCTGAAGCATTTGCATTTTGCTCAAGATACATTCCTGATCGTAAAACGAGATCCAGTATGGATGGCAGAATTGAAGAAGTTGAAAAATCTGTTTTTAACCATGGTGTTTGCCTAGTAGCAAAGAAGGAACATAGAACATTAATGCAGCACGAATATAACCAACTTACTTGGTATTAGCCACCTACACTTCGTTCTGGCCAAGCGTTTTGGTCTACAAAGACATATCATGTATGCTCTTTTCCATACTAAATCATGATGAACATTTTCCATACTAAATCATGATGAACATACCATAACTACAGCTAGAATAAAGTACTGATTAGGATATATGTTGGCATTTACATGTACAATAATTACATGTACATACAATTTATAAAATGTTGGCATTTACATGTACAATAATTACATGTACATACAATTTATAAAAATGGTGCAAAAGCAACCCTACGTTACAGAGGCTAAACTCCATGCCTAGCAAAGGCTGAAGAGCAGTCACAACAAAAAAGTTAAGCGTACTAACACACCCATAGGTACAACCTAGGTACCACATGTTACACAATCTCTTGAAATATCGCATTTTATATGTAACCATGTCAACAATTCTTCGACCATTACAATTTAAGCTACCAGGACATTAACATCTCATATATTATGTTTTACACATACAGTGCTGCATTAGTCTAAAATACCCTAGGAAATCAAAGATGGGATGAGAATTATGTTGCTTCCTCCCCACAATAATTAGGGTAACATCAGTAAGCTCTAAATTATAGATAACCATTCAAATCAAATTATGTATGTAATGTCTCCCATACTATTACATCAGGAATGTTTCAAGATTTCCATTTCATTTGGAGTGCCAGAAAGATGGTCAGATGAGCTTCCATATGGCTTGAAAAAATGATGACCTGCAAAATAAAAAAAACATTGGAAGAGGGGAACACAAAAGACACTTGATCGACCTCCATGCTGCCAAGTATGATAGCTACAGGCGAGGGAACCAGAGCTTCAGATGAAAAAAGGGATGTGGAGAAAACTTTGCATGTGTATATTGGCCTCTGTTAGGAAACAGACTGGACAGTGATCTCTGCTTCCAGCGCTGCTAAACTTTTCAGTCGCTGGGTTGGAGGATCAGTTCATAGTCACCTCTATTGTACTCCAGAGAGATGAAATCGTCATGCTTGGCGGAGGTCAGAGAAGGTGAAAACACTGGTGGAGAGGGACCACGACGCCGTCGGGAGCAAAGACTATTAGAGGCAAGATTGGGGCTAAAGCGCAATTCCTGGTAAAAAAACCTAAGATCCTTCCACTTATAGCAAAAGGAATTTTTCCAATAGAACTATGGAACCCCCGAGCGGTTGCGAGCAGGGAATTGGGGCAAGTGGGGATCGATGGAGAGAACAGTTAGAAGGACATGCCTTAGTTCGGGAATGGATAGGGCGACAGATTCCAGCGATGAAGAGGTGGATGCCTGGATCTCGGCCTGATCACCGATGCGCTGCCATCAATATGGTAGAGCAAAAAAATAGAGGATGCCCAACATAGGGCAAGGAAAGGAGCGCCATCATTCGGGCATACCTACAATTCATCGGTAGCAACGTTACCTAAGGTCACATGGCAGCGATAATATGGCGGTAAGGGGCCTGAGAGAGCTCCCATCCCTTCAGGGTTATATCTTAGAGATATATCTCCAATAATTAACATGGCATCGTCCAACAAAACCAACCTAATGGCAAAGGCGTTACAAATGCAGTCAGTTCTTTGTTAATAACAACACGGTATCCCACCAGATGAATACTATACTATATTACTGAAGCAAGTACTAAAACAATAGTTAGATAAGCAAACTTCCATCATATGGTGTCGTTTGGTTAGCCCAAATTATTTCTAAAATATGGGTAGCAAATTAGCTTTACATCTGTACACAAGTTAAGACTCAGGTTGTTGTTGATGTCCTCATCCTGACACACTGAAAGTATGGTTATTAGAGGATTGACTTAGTGGTGCATCTCCAAAATTGAATGCAACAAATGAGGCCTTAAGTCAATTTGACAGTCAAGAACAGTACATAACTTATAGCAAGATGGTGTTTCTTCCTACATCAGTAAAGCTAAAAATACAGCCACATCTTTCTACACAAAGCATAGTCAAGTTGTGCCAGCTTTTAAAAAGCTTACAAACTTAAATGGAAATCACTTATCAACCAATTATTGCAAGACGGATGGCTAAATACCAACCATTAGAATTCTAGTTTTATGTTCTTTCCTGTGCCGGATTTTGCAAAAAGGATTGCAAACTTAAATGGGCAGCATTCATCAATTAATTACTACAAGATAGCTGGTTGAATATCGATCATTAGAATTCGAGTTTTCTTTTTATTCCTGGGTCGATAATCTGAGATAGGAACCATATCCGTTTTGATCACCACAATTTTACTTAATAGTTAACCTTTCAGATTTAGCTCAAATATAAAATGCACAAATAAACTAAGAAAAATATAAATCAGTATTGAGTAAACGTGAAGATTCTTGCCTGTTAGGAACCATCCTCAGGAAACTAATCTAGAAGGTGGGAAAATTAGAATATTCTCGCAGGCACGTAATTACAAAACGATAGGTTTCATATCCTCCCGGTGCGATCTTCTCCTTGAATAACAGAACATGTATATCTATTATAGAAATAAATATAGAGGGAAGAAAAATACACCAGGGAAAAGATTATTACTTAGAGCATCTCTAGTAGACACCCAAGCCCCAAAAGCAGGTATCCACCCCAAAGCAGATTTACGGATTGAAAAACGAACGCACAGACCAGAAGCTGCAAACCGAACTACATAATTTAAAACAAACATTCGCGCCAGATTGTTCCCTACATTTTTGACAGACAAAGGAGATGACTACCAAAATACAGCTAGGTTAATGTCGCCGCCGCGGCCGTTGACTACCAAAATAGAGCTCACCGGCATCGGAGAGCTTCGTGCCACGGCGGCGGAGCAAGCTGGAGCTCACTGGCTTTTGTCGAGCTCGACGTAGCAGGCGTCCTGCGCCGCCTGCTCACGGAGCCATTCCGCGTTCTTCTCGGCATCGCGGCGGCTCTGCTCCTCCACCAGCTTCGTGACGGTGTCCAGGACAGAGTCGGGGACGAAATCGCCGGCCATCAGCGCTTGGCGGCGAGCATCGGAATGTCATCCTCCTCCGCATAGTCGCCCGGGTCGAACCGCGGCACCGGGGCCAAGCTCTACGCCTCGTTGTAGGTGAGGTGGCGCGGGGGCGGACCGGTGGAGCTCGCCGCCTCACTGTAGGTGGAGCGGCGCGGCGGCGGATTGTGGGAGCTCGACGCCTGCAGTTCGCGGTAGAAATGCGATTCGCGCCACTCGAATGTGTGGCGGCTTGAGGCCATGGTGGAGGTAGCGGTAGGAGCCGCGGATGCGCGCGACATCGGAGGCCCGACGGTCCCACTCGAGCTCCTCGATGGCGAACAGTTTGTATGCGCAGGAGGAAGGGGATCCGGCGCCGCCAACCCTCCCTCCGCCGCGGCCTCCTTGATCTCCGCCGAACACCATGGCTCGAACGCGCGCAGGGGGAAGGGAATCTGCCGGATTGCTCGCCGAAGAGTGGAATGCGCGCGGAGGATTTCTCGTCGGCAGGAGTAGAAGCGGCAGCGAGGCGGATGGGGTTTGACCTGCATCTGCGTCGCCGAACAGGATATATAGCGGCAGAGAGCGGTTTTGGGCTGCAACCTGGAAAACATATCAGAGCTAGGCCATCGATAAGGTGTCTGGCCTGTCCCAAAAAACAGCCTAAACCCACATATCGGCCCAAATTGCTATACGGGGACTGGTATGGGGTGTTTGCTAGAGATGCTCTTAGTACATACTATTAGATATGAGCGCTTTATATGAAGAGTAGGCCAAAATATTCAGAAACATTCGTTTGCAGGCTAACTATTGGTTTATAACCCATTTGGCAAAGGTCCAAATAATCATACGCAAAGATCATTTCTAGACAATAACCATGGCATATGACTCCTATCCTCAATAACATACTGATTAACCTTGATCCATGCTTACACACATTTGGTGGTTTCTATGCAGCGGAATAAGGATGTGGCAATGTGACTCCGTTCGATTCTTCATGAACATCACATAGCAATGGAACACAAGCCCAAGATGAAGGACCTGGTCTAACCCAAGCATGAAAATAAAATAAAATAACCTCTGCAAACGTTAGACAATCTGGAACGCAAACAAACCCAAGATTAAGTAGAACGTGCATACTAATCATCAATCCAAGAAAATCCCGCTACACCTGAAGCTAGGTATCATATTCTCATGGGCGGCAATCGAATCTACTCCAGCCACGCCACCATGATCCACTCCAGCTAGGCCGCCTCCGCGCTCCACTCCTACCTTGGACCGGGCCACCAGGGGGCGCCGGGTCCATACTCCCCGAGCCGCGACCCGAGGCACGGGAGGGCACGAAGCAAGCCAGGAGGGCTCCCTACCCAAATCCGGCAGGGAAGGAGTCGAGCTCTCCGGCATCGCAAGCCCCCAAGTATGTGTCAACCTCCTTCTGCAGCAGCTCCGTGTGGATATGGGGAGAGGGGCATGGGTGGGGGTGGTGGTCGATAGGGTGCCAGCAGGAGCCGGGTAGGGTTCAGTGCCGGTGTGGGCCTGGAGGGTTTGGCAAAGCCACCGCAAGAAAAACCAATCCATGCCGACCGGGTCAAAGCAGCGGATATAACCAGAGCAAACGATCCCTCACCCTACGTGACAACACAGGAAACTGAAGCCACCAAACATACACTACAAATGACAAATGGGACCCGCGAAACGCCAGCCCACCCATCAGACAGTAAAGAAAACACGGCTGGGCACCCAAAGACCGCTCGACCTACATGTAGCGATGCCAATCCACCGTCCACAGTAGCCTCAGCAAGCCCACCTCCAGCGACATACAAAAGGAAGGCCCACACGTAGAAAAAGCAAACAACAGCATGATGGCAAGGGGCCTGAAATCACTCCATGCCAACCAAACCTATAGAGTAACAAGTATATAAGATAAGAAAACAAAATATATTTCCATCCCAAGGCCCAAATTTCTATTCGCAACAATAATGAGACGTCATGCTGCCATTTTGGACAGTGAACATAATACAGGAACAAAAAAAACTTACCACACATCCGCCTATCAGTATATATGTTCTTCCACTTCAACAAGCTGTTTTGTACAAATAGATTGCTTCAAACACATAACCCATACAGCCACATGTAGCAATAGATTGTATTTAATGTAAGTCAGGATTTCCATCTGTATCAGAAAAAAGAGAGAGGAAATCAACGTACTCTCAATACATGCATATTTGGGAATATACTAAGGCTCAGCTTCCCTCTGTATATAGAAAATGAGTACACGTGAGATTCTGAACTGCTATTCCGAAAAAAAGAAAAAAAAACATAACATATATTTTCCTGAGTATCACAATGGTTAAGTTTCTTGCTCTCACAAAGGCAGTGCGATCAAATAAAAATTTATGTTTCCGATCAACTAAATGACATCCTCATATCACAAAGGAACTTCAACAAAAATACTAAATGCAAATAAAGGCCGTGCCTAATCGGAGATTACATTATAGACGTCCTTGAATGGAAGCACTGAGACTAAGAGCTATCCTGAGATGCCATCGATCATGCATTACTCACCAGAAACCTTCTCACGCGGTGGCAGTTCATCCAGAATTTGGCAGCAACCTCGAAGAACTTAAATAGCGCAGATAACATACAATATATGACATCTTCTCGTTGATGAGGGTGAGCTAAAGAGCAGCCTACCTAGATCAAATCCCCATGGAAGAATATACCACACATAGAACAAACCACTCTGCAGATATGAAATCAGTGAACGAACTTTGCACCCACTGAAAAATTACCATAGTCTGGACAGAAAATTGAACGAAACTCCCTAGATCTATCTTCATATCAAGCAGTCGGTGATGGCTCCCTGCCCACTTCGGCTTCCTCTCTTCGCTCCTGACAGATGCTTGTGTTGAAGGAAGAGACCCTGGCACTCACCCTAGCCTGTAGCAGCAGGCCCCTAAACTGGTCATCAAACACATAAGCACCTTCAACAAAGTCGATCAATTCAGCTACAATGTCCTCTAAGCTACACACCTTGTATTACCAAATTTAAAATAAAATAAAGGTCAGCTAGAAGCTGTAGTAGAAAATTTCTCACATGAACATAAGGGCATGTAATTTAAATTCAGTACTTGCATGAAGAAAATAAACAAACTTTATTACACATGTAAATATATGTCGTTCGATAGTAAAAGATTTGCAGGCCATACCTCAAAAGCGTGAATAGGGAGGACTTCAGAATTCCAAACTGAATGTTACACCCAAGAAGAACATTAGGAGCAGCTTTCAGTTTCTTTATTGTCTGGTCTCATCATAGTTTTGTGACCTTGCTTAGCATTCAATAAGAGAAGGTGTGTTATATAATTTAATAATTATGAATAATTCAACAATAGCAAGAAAAACAACTTATACAGAATATTTACAGCTCGCCCTAGCTCTCTGACACCAGAAATGCCTCCTAGATACATATTGAGACATTATTTATGTTCCCTATTGTTTGAATCTTCAAAAAGCCACTAAAAACCTGCCTTCATCTATGGCCAATCAAAAAAGTAGAAATACTATTAAATAAAAGTATATTAAGTTGTTTCGTGGTTCATTTAAGCATTACGGCAAATAGTATAAAACAGTAGAAGGTTGCACTACAACTTTACGTACTTCAAGATATAAAGCACGCCATGAGATTATCGATCAAGAGAACACCAATCAGAACATACGGGAAGTGCTATCCCTTGCACTACAACTTTACGTACTTCAAGATATAAAGCACGCCATGAGATTATCGATCAAGGGAACACCAATCAGAACATACGGGAAGTGCTATCCCTTATCATGATAGAGTATCTTTTTTATAGAAAATAATTCTTTCATAGCATCAGCAAAGCGTTCATAGTGCTAAAAAGAATTGTTTCATATTAAGTAATTTTCTCAAATATGCAGAGCTGTCAATGCAAAATGTTCTGTACGACCTGATAAACATACCAACCTCGCTCTTTATACAATCTTTGCGGATATTGAGATGCGGAGCACTTGGTCAGCAAATCAAAAATAACAAACACACCTCCAAAATAGGCAGATGTGGAATACATGAACACTGACATAGCTCAAGAAATTAACCTTGTACTATACACATAGGAGAGATGGACCAACAAATCGAGCTCAGCATAGCTGCATATTCACATGGAAGAGAAGAAGATAACCCAGCAGATGCGAGAAAACTAGGACCTACAAAGAAAATATGTACACACTATCAAACACAGGACAAAAACATGCCCAGAGCTGAACTTACAGCTATACCTATATTAGAACAACCACGGTGAATTTGCTCCATGCATACAACCAACAGAAAACTGAAAATTGATAGACCTATAAACTGTCATGTTTTTTCTAGTGCTCGTGGCTGGCAATTCATGCTCTGTTAGAGGTGGCACCCAACGATTCAACGTTTGTAATTCAATCACAAGCAGGTTGCAAGATAATAAGATGCTTGCATCACTCAATAAGCGGTTATGACCATAAAAAATGATAGTTTGACAGAACATCTCTGTCTATTGACAGATTGAGCTAACCATGGACTGATAAGTTCATGGGGTATCAATAAAGAAAAAGGAAGAAAATAATACCATCAAGAGATTAAACCGGCAGTTTGCCATATGAATTGCGTGCAGTATCCATATCAACGAAGGAACCTCTAGCATGATGAACAGACGGTGCTAATTGACAATCAATAACAGAGCCAATTAACAGTAGGTGGATCGAGGCGCGCCTCCCTGCTCTCGGCCTCTAGGCGAGCGGAGCGGTCCTTCCGCCTCCCCTGCAGGACCAGTGGCGGCGCTAGATTGAACTCTCATGGTTCCTGCCCTCGGCCCCGCGGATGAGGCTGCTGCGGCTGTGCCCGGTGGACGGGATTGTTCGGTGGTGGTCGATTTGGTGGGACGGCGAGATGGACAAGCTCGGCCGTGCCGTCAGGGGGCCTCACCAAGTGATCCGAGAGAGATAAGTAGAGGGAGTGGGACTGCAGGAAAGACCGAGGACAAGGGAAGTTGGGCGGAGGTGCAAGGGACGCATGGCGGGATTCTAGGAGGCGGCACCTCATCAACGGGAGCAGGTGTCTTCAGCTCCAAGGAAGGAGTCACCGACTGGTGAAACACCGGATATGAGCATGGCGAACCAATTCCAAGATCGAGGCCACCAATTCGTCCCTCCTTCCCAGATCTGGGCATATCGGGCATATGTGGCCTGGCCTCCATCTCGATGAAAGGAGAGGACACAACAAGGTTCTCGCCCGACGGAGAGCTCCAGCTCAGCTCCGCTCCACTCATGACCTCTATACTACGCCCGATAGGTAAGCAACTGGAGCTCCGAGTGAGGCTGCCGCCATGGGCGGCGTCTCTTGGGCTTCTCGACTTGCCCCTATTCCTGGGGATCTCGCTGGCCGGAGCCAAGCATGCTTAAAAAAGGGTTCTTCAATAGGGAGGGAGTAACTGTGGCAAGGGCTCCAACGGGTGGAGTGAAAGGAATGGCCATTAGGATCCACCGCCATCTCCTTGCTCCTTCCGGCGAGGTCCCGTTGGATCGTGAACTCGTGGTGCCGCGGCGGCACGGGGTCTTCATGTGGTGAAGGCGACGGCACTAAGCAGCGGGGTCTCATAGGGCAGAGATGGCATCACGAGGTAGCCAGGTCTCAGACGGCACTAAGGCAACAAGGTCTCATACCTATTGAGGCCCACATGCTAGCGTCGTATGATTGGCAAAACGCTTAGGCCCACGCACAGTATCGAAGTGCTCCTCAATTGCTCACTGAGCTCACAATCTCTCAGCCTTAAGACTTTAAATAATGTGCTGAATAACGCTAATGAGACTGAAAACTTTGTTGCATGAGCACTATTCATACATATCTTCACATTATGAAATGAAACTTGTAGCAAGATATGTTCAGATGTCTTACTTGAGTATCGTTTTTGTAGGTTATTTAAAGCAACCAAAGGAAAAGATTATGCTGCACCAGTATGTGGGGGTGGGTTTTAGGAATGGTTTAGGAATCATGCAAGATGGTCAATTGAACTTTGAATTCCATACGAATTGTGCACATGAGATGACCTCTTGATTAGTTTGTATAACCACAGATCACGAAGCGGCATGAAGAGAATCCGGGCGATGTTAGTGATGGTCTCTATGCCCTATCACGTGGTCCGACAAAGAGGGTACAGACAGCTTCAGCTTGCAATGACGATGGTATCCACTACAACACTTATGAGCGTGAGAAACATCTGAAGACACAAAACAGTGGCATCACGACTAGTGGAGAGCACTTGACAGCCAAAATGAAGAAGTCAGATGACTATGATCATTATGGTTGCATAAAAGAGGTTATTGAGTTGAATTATAACGACAAGACTGGTGGTCGATCTGTGGTTCTATTCAAGTGTTATTGGTATGACCAAGATCCGAAAAAGAAAAGATGCCCCAGAAATGATGGGAATTTCATATCGATCAATACTACTGCTAAGTGGTACAAGGAGGAACCTTATATTTTGGTAACTCAAGCTTCCAAGGTAATTTTCTTGGATGACAGAGATAATAAGGACTGGCAATATGTGCAAAAGTTTGAGGCAAGAAGCACCTATTATGTGAATGAGTATGACGAGCCAGTCACCACAGATGTTTCCCACCAAGATGATCCCAGTGGTTGTATGGTAACTGAACTGGCTGACGTCGATGCAAATTTGATTGCTAGAGGCAGCTTTGCGCATGATGGACAAGTAGATTTCACTGTCGAGGTTAGTGTAGTCGACAAAGACAAGAATAAACTGGTTCTACCTAATGAATCTCAGGACATGTATGATGAATGGCAAGGGGAAGAAGATCCAACCCAGTCGGAATATGTGGATCTAGAACGCGGCGGTGCAGAAAGCGATGATGGCGATGATGATCAGACTGTTGTTTCATATTATGCAGTGAGATGATGAACAATGATTCGTATTGGTTTTCTATTTGTATAATGTATGAGACATGATTGTAATCCTAGGCTAATTGTTTTCCCTGTCTAAATTGGATTACGCTTAATTCGACAAGTGCAAACATATGTAGAACAGGTTCACTTGGCGTGCATTAGAAACATTGGTTCAATACATTAATTAATTGTCAACCACAAGACCAGTTTCATACAGAAGGGGGCATATGCACCTCGTGTCAGAAGAGATGGGCGAGCACATTGTCTCGGCAGATAGGGCAGCTGGCGTTGGTCTCAAACCAAGTGAAGAGGCACTTGTGGTGGTAAGGATGGTTGCATCCCGGAGACGCACCGTTGTGTGCTTTGACAACGCCTGCATGCATATGTTGTAGTGGCCATCCTCCTGCTCAACTAGGTACCAACTTTCTTGAAGCGCCGACAAGTTGATGATGAGCCGGAGATTCAGGCTGATGGTTAGGTAGAAGTGAAACCCGTCAACCCACATACACGCCTCAAGCCAGAGCTGGTGCAGAATGTCGTACGACATGATGATGTCCCACTCCTCCGCCGTGAGTTGCAGGTTGTTCAGCAGCCATACACAACCAAGAACCTTCCGCATAGTTCCCACGACCTTGCTCGCTCTTAGCAGCTTGCTGGGAGGCAGGCTGAGATTCAACACTTCCTCTTCGCAGGGTGTGGGCGCAACATCGTCCTCCGCTAGAGGGGCTGGGATGGAGCCAGGCATCCTCCTGAGCTTGTACGTCCTCGAGAAGAAGATCTTCAATGTCATTGTGTAGGGAATCGCCTCGTTAACTAACCGCGGCTCGACGACGGAGAAGTTGGTTGTGGCTGCGGAGACGCGGCATGCATGGAAGACGTGGGTCCATACTCGATGATGTGCTCCTGTGAGGAGCGCTCCAGTTCCGGCGGTGCCGCCATTTGGGGATTTTTTTGGGGGTAGGGGAGGGTAGGGGGACGGGAGGGGGCGGGGGCTAGTCGATGGTGCTGGCCTAGATGAGGGGGAAGAGGCCAGGGGAAATGGGTGAGGGCCTATTTGATTTGTAGGATAGGAAAATCGTATGAATAGGAAAAATGTAGGATTGCATTGTCATGTTCACTCTAATCCTATAGGAATTCGTATGCATCAAAGTGTGTTTGAATCCACCATAGGAATCTAAAAAAGAGGTCTGGGTGAATGTTTGATTTCCTACGAAAACTAGTACTGTACAAAGAAATCCTTAGGAAAAAATCTTATGGGAATCAATCCTACAAATCAAACAATCGTCATAGGAAAATTTTCCTATAGGATTTAATCCTACAAAATTCCTAGGCAAATCCTTGGAATCAAATGGACCCTGATAGTGGACTACTCGAACAAAAGGCGGGGCCGCGCTACCTCGTCACTCCCCAACGTCATCCCTGGCTTGTCCTCTCTTCATGGTTCTATTTAGGCTCGTCATAGTGCTAGTGGGAGTAATTTGGGTAGTACATAGTCCTAAATGTATTGCCAACTAAGCATTTAGATGACATGACATGCAATTAAATGATGATAGAGAGCCTTGGGGTAACTAGCTATGTTACCATAAGGGCGTCTCCAATGGAAAACAAGGTCAGATATAAGACACCTGTGGTCGACCTTAGTGGAATTTAAACATTGTAGAACTCGGTCTTAAGCTAAGAAACCTTGCGGTCGACCATACCAGTATGACCTGGCCATAAGAACTAGAAAATCATTGTTTCTCTCTGCTCACTACACAGCACGCTTGCGGAAGAATTTCAAGACAAAATGAGTCTACATTGCAATAAATGAGACTTTGCATGATACCACACCTATGTTACTTTCCACTATGGATGTAGTAACTTATTTTATTTTATTTTGCTAAAACGGAGGTAGTAACTTAGACTAGTAACATATGCATGTTACTACTTTAAGTTACTCCCCAGCATGACCAGCCTAAATATAGTAACTTGCATATGTTACTATCTTCATAGTGGGTGATAACATGTGTGTGGTATCATGCAAGACCTAATTAATTAGGTTCTAGACTCATATACATGTGTGATGTTATGGTCATAACTCCCTCTCTTTCATCATTAATTATCATGACATGTCACCAATTTGCTTAGTTGGCATTGCATGTACACGAAAGATACTACTCCCATGTGACGAGAGGGATGGTTGTTGTCTCTGTGTTAAATAGAGGAAGGGTTGTTGAGCTGGACAGGGAAGACCAATATTTTAACATATCCTTGATTTTTTTGTGGCATCGTCTGTGTAGTGTAGGCACCGGTGTCGGATGGATGAGACTTGGTTTGGGCACCGATATTTGCATACGCTATGGAGGGCCACCCAAGTTCTACGGATTTTCAAGCTTTTTAGCTAAAAGAGAGCAACTATGTAGATGCACATGCTGGTGGTACTTCCCCTTGCTATCGGTAAAAGAGAGAAACTATGTGGATGCGATGATGATTCAATTTGTACATAACATAACTAGTATAGGTACAACACAACCACGATAGAAACTAAACCATACTCTAGACAGAATCAACACACACATAGACACCCGAATATCATACGGTTCTTTTTTTGTCAAGAACCTATGTCACCCTCTTCCCGTGCGGGCACACCGTCTGGTGTTCGATGAACTCGAGGAAGCTACCAGCCATGTCACAACCTTTGTTGCTACACTTGAGCTTCATTCCCGAGGACATCTGATCCACGGTAGTGGTTGGTTCGAAGACAACTCCGTATTCACATCCCGGACACTGGCCATCGGAAAATTTTCCAACACATTGTGCTCATGCAATGTGCGTCGCGGCCTTGCCAAAGCACTGCTCGTGCAAGTAAAAGAGATTTAGCCGAAAAACAAGAGTCGTATCGAACCCGTGTGGGAAACATCATGAAGGAAGAAGTAGTAATAACCATGTACGCGGGACGACGAACAATCTGAGAACACAGCCTACAGCTGAAGACCTGCCTCATTGCACTCATGTCAATCATAGCTTCAAACCATTCGTCCACCATAGAGCCGCCTTCTTCAACTACAGCGGATTTGAGAGGGATTTTGAGACCGAGCGAGAGTAGAGGGAGGAGTGCAGATCTAAGAGGGTTGATGATAGCGAGCGAGAGAGACTGGTATAATAGTTAAATACTAGGAGTACTAGACTCCTCATCTCACTCTAGGCAATATCGTCCGTCCATCCAAATTCAACGGACATGAACCGATCGATACCTTATCTCTTTGGTAAGAGACCTCCGCGGAGAAAACTAGGGAAGCATTGTGTTCCCCGATTAATTATCTCCCTCTAACCCGGTGTACACATCACTTTGACGACCTAGGGCTATGTGGAAGACAAAATATTATACTCCAGTACTACTCCGGGATGGAGGTACTAGTACTACTACTCTACCTCTGTTGGGGATGAGATTATGGGACTAGCCCCAATGGGGGTATCAGGTGGTACGTACTGTATCATGCATTAGGTCTTTCACAATGGGGTGTAGCTTAGCACGTTACTATAGGAGTTATAAATACCTAATAAACAACCTCTCTAATGCATTGTATTTTAGAGGTTGTATCTTATTTTAATGTTTTTTCTCTCATGCATGCATTTTATTGGACAATCAACTGTTTTTGCCTATGATTACGTGCAAGGGGGTATCTTAGCTACTACTACTACATACTAAGATACAACACCACCCTCTCTCCTCCTTAATTGACATTCCATAAAAGCATTTTGCCTAGTATGCCGCGCTAAGAGACTCCCCCATTGTCAAAAACCTTATTACATGCATGGAAAATGCTTATGTGTCACGACAATTAATGATGAAAGAGATTGTGTTGGTATCACTGAAAAATAATTATAATTTTGAGCCACATCCATAAAGTATAGGGTGTATAATTGGTTCTTGTACCTTGTGTCATGTAGAAATCAACCTCCTACTACTAGCTACCCATTACTCGTTATTCTCGAGAGAAATGACGAAGAAGATTCTAGAATGATTGAGAAGTGTGTTCTGAGGTTTGTGCATAGCGTTCACTGTGCTAAAGACTATCAATGTAATATTCTATATGCTAGCATGGATAGAAGATCCAGCTGTTTGCAATGTTGGGATTTTCCTGGCTTGATCGATTTTTTAAAGTTCAAAGTACTGCGTACACAATATAGTGTGGTAAGATTATATAATATAGGTAACGCTCAAAAAATATAAATATGCGAGTCTCACGTGCCGGAGTACTTCTATATAGTGACTAGTAAGTTGCACCTGCCGTGCACGTGAGACTTAGATAATTGACGTATGATATATCATGGGTACTTTTCAACATGGTGGTTCTAGAACTTGGTGGAGTTTGCTCTAGGTACTATTGAACATGAATCCAGCTGCTCTAAACCATTGGATCTAACAGTCTAACGATAATGATTGGTGCTATGGATCATTCATATTCAAAACTGCTCCATTATAGTGGTAGAGAGAATACAACCTACTGTGTTATGAAATTTTTGGGTGGTGACACGATGGTTCTAGAACATGCATGGTGGAGTTTGATCTAGGTACTATTCAACACGAATCTAGCTTCTTAGAACCATTGGATTTAATAGCCCAATGGTCAGGATAGGTGCTATGGATCCAATTCAAAACTGCTCCATTATAATAGTAGAGATAATATGACATATTGTACTTCTATAGTTCTATCACGTGCCGGAGCACTAAGGCAAGTGCAACTTATTACTACTGTATACTGGAGTACATACTCCAAGAATTTACAAGACTTGTTGCTCGAGCTGCTAGCTGCACGCCACCTCTGTTTCGAGAGTGTATAATACTACTACTCCTACTATCCAATTAGACTGTGGCCAGCTGAAAGTACGACCGCTACAAGTACCGATATGACATTTCTCTTGTGAGTTAATGCCCCGGACAACCACCGACTGCGAAAAAACTCACGCGCTGCCAAGCGGTTGCTCTGCATACTCCTTGGAGCATCTAAAAAATTAATCCTTGGAGAAATGCAGAGGTCCCCTAGCGGTGGGCGTAAAACTGAGTAAAACCGCTAGTAGTACTACTAGTACTATACTTTCTCCTTCATTCTACTCTCCGGCGAAATTTCTTTCTGCCACCAAAGGCATGTTACCCTCACAAAAACTTGAAGGAATCACGGTGGATTTGCTGCGTCGTCCTCGGAGGTCTGCTTCGGCTTGAGGCTAGGCCCCGGAATAGTTCATCCGACGGGAACATGCCACCGTTGGAGCCGCTGTTGGAGCCTCCTCTGTAGAGCGCCTAGTCGCCCGCGGCAAATGTGTGTTGGCCCTGCCGACCGACACAACTTTGGGCCCCCTCGAGGCTACCGATCCTACGCTGGCCGCGTCACGGAGGCGTCAACACGGCAGGCAGAAAAAGCTGGCCCTCTGCAACAAAGCGCCGGTCCCGATGTGCCTCCCTTTTACTGTGATGGAGCTACGTCTGGGCAGGCGCTCTGGCTGGACATCAACCGTGGCCAAGTTAAGCTTGTGCGAGATAGCGGCCAATCCTTCCGCCGGGAACCTACAACCAGCAATAATGCGACCGGGGCGGACAACTTGGGTGGTTGCCAGGTTGCCGTGGCTATGGCCGACACCGTCCTGGGTCACCTCGAGCCTATCGATCCTATGCTGGCCCTTTCTTATGATCAGGACATGCTCAAGTTCGAGCTCGCGCGTGAGGAACCTACGGCCACCTAGCATGCGACCGGGCAGACAACTCGGGTGGGCGCCAAGTCGCCGTGGCCGTGGAAGACAACGCCATCCTGGGTCCCCTCGAGCCTAGTGATCCTATGCTAGCCCTTCCTCACCATCAGGACATGCTCAAGTTCGAGCTCGAGCGCGAGGAACCTGCGGCCGATGAAGGTGCGGCTAGGGGAATCGACTCGGTAGGGGGGCAGTGTGCTCCTCTACTTGTTCCAAGCAATCTCATCCCTTCGATCATGATCAACACGCAGGTGCGCGCTGTGTTTCGTGTGTGAAGCAAATAGTAGTAGCAAGAGTATGGCTCAGCTGCTCAGTTGAAATTGAGCTAGACCCGACTGCATTTCAAAACTAAATTTTAGGGGCCTTTGTGCCAATTGTATAGACTTGGATGTAATTTTATATTTTTTGATGTAACCTTTTAATTCCACCAAACGTGTTGATTGAAGCATGATGCACTTTCGGGTGAAATTAGCTATTCCCTCCGACCCAAATTAGTTGATTTAGATTTGTCTAGATTCGAATGTATCTATATTTGTTTTAGTGTTAGATACATCCGAATCTAGATAAAACTAAGTCAACTAATTTAGGTCGGAGAGAGTATAAAATTAAGTTTGAAAAATATAACATGTCATTTATCCAACAAATTCATGTAGTACAAGTAGTAAACTAGTAAGTTGTACGTGTCCTGCATGTGAGACTCAGATAATAGACGTCTGACATATCAACACTATATAAAATTATAATAGGTAAAGGAGAAAAATATAAATTTGATCAACATCGGGTTATATTTGGTTCTCGTACTCTGTATATCATGTAGAGTGAACGATTATTAGCTAATCTAAAACTTCAAAATTTCGTAACATGGTCTGGAGAAACGAGGGAGACAATTCTAGAATGATGGAGAAGTGTTTTGAGGTTCCCATGTTTCCTGACATAGCGAACCATCCATGTTTTACTTGCGATTCCTAGGTTCTTTGAGTTTTCAAGATTCGTGGATAAATTAACCCACTTAAATTACACTACTGTCTCTGATTCAAATTAATGTTCTCGGATTTGTCTAGATTCAGGTATATGTATCTAGCACAGAAACATGACTAGATATATTTGAAGCTAGATGAATCTATGAACATTAATATGGATCGGAGGGAGTATGTCGAAATTATGTCAAATTATTTGAACCACATGGAGAACACGACTGAAATATTTGAACCACATGTGAGCTGCCAATTGTTCTTTAAATTCCACAAAAATCTTTTGAAGTTGCCGACTAGATAGCCAATATATGGAGAACACGACCGAGAGTTTTCAAATATTCAACTTCTTTCTAGACTTTGCATGCCGGTAAAGTTGACCCTGCTTTGAAAAAAAAGAGAAATAGGCCAAAAAAGGGGGACTCATGCATGGCGTCCTTTTGCTTGTATAACCTGCCATGAAAAATAATAAACATGAGTTTTTCATAACTTTTGAAAAAAACCGCTTCACAAAAATAGCCTACCATGTATAAGTATGAATAGGTTTCAGGACGAGTGAAGAAGCAAGGTCTCGGACATATCCATGTTTATCGGCATTTTGTAGTAATACTACAAGAAAGTAGACGTGCACATATTAGCGTTGGTAAACAGCTTTGCCAATGGGAGTTCCCAAATACTAGCAAAAGTAACAACTCCAATTTTCTAAGCGATGGAAATATTTTTTTCTATTAAGCAAAGTAATCCACTTCCGTACTAGTACTACTCGAAAAGGGAGGCGGCTCCTTCCAAAAAAAAGGAGGCAGCGCGAGAGCAGCGGGAGGAGGAGTCGGAAGGCAATGCGATGTCAGAGCAAAGCTATAACGGGCTGCTGACACGAGGTACACTCCACTAGTAGTAAATATTGGACCTACTAGTAGTAATATGCATGCAAAACAAGTTGTGTTTTCCCTCTCCTTCATTGGCTCCTACCATCCATCCTCCATCGATCTCTTCTTTGCAGCCGTGGGTGCACAGTCCGACTTGTCTCTTCCTCGTCCACAGCGTGGCGCTACACACGTGTGACTTGGTACGGCACACCGATCTACTTCCACCAACCGTTTCCCCCCGAAATTCAAGCCATCTACTGGATTAATAATCATCTAGTTTTTGATGAACAAGTTTCAGGCCGAGCAACCTCGCAAGGTCGTGGACATATCCACATCATAGTTTATGGTAAATTTCCATACTCAAAACACACTTCTCCATCATTTTAGAATCTTCTCCCTCGTTTCTCTAGACCATGTTACCAAAAATTTCATATTTTAGATCTCAACTACTATAATGGAGCAGTTTTGAATTGGATCCATAACACCAATCCTAACCATTGTGCTGTTAGATCCAATGGTTCAAAGCAGCTGGATTCGTGTTGAATAGTATCTAGAGAAAACTCCACCATGTTCTAGAACCATCATGTCACCCCCTCCCAAAATTTCAGAGCATAATAGGTTGTATTCTAAATATGTGTATATAATTATTATTAATAAAATTAATTTATGCATTTTTTATCTAATGTATGAAATGTGATTTAACAAAAAATTGAGGTGTTATTAACCAATAGTCTTGTTAGAGAAAAAATGCATATACATTAAGTCTATTAATAATAACTATATCTACACATATTGAGAATACAGCCTAATAATGTGCTATGAAATTTTGGCGGTGGTGACATGATGGTTCTAGAACATGGTGGAGTTTTCTCTAGGTACATACTATTCAACATGAATCTAGCTTCTCTGAACCATTGGATCTAAGAGCCCAACGGTCAGGATTGGTGGTATGGATCTAATTCAAAAGTGCTCCATTATAGTAGTAGAGAGAATACAGCCTACTATGCTATGAAATTTTGGGGTGGTGACATGATGGTTCTACAACATGCATGGTGGAGTTTGCTCTAGGTGCAATTCACCACGAATCTAGCTTCTCTGAACCATTGGATCTAATAGCACAATGGTCGGGATTGGTGCTATGGATCCAATTCACAACTGGTCCATTATAGTAGTAGAGATATAACCACTATATAGTGTATGAATAATGAATGCTGACTGTTGGATCAAGACTCGTGAATCCTAATATTTCCAACAGTTGGATCTTCTTTTCCATTCTAGCATCTAGAAGATTCTATACAGAGTCTTCAATATAATGAATGCTATGCACAAACCTTAAAACACACTTCTCCATCATACTAGAATCTTCTCCCTAGTACGGAGTAGCTAATAATCGTTGACTTCTACATGATCTTATCATATCTTATCTTACCACTATATAGTGTACGAATAACTTTGAATGTTGACCATTGGATCAAGACTCGCGAATCCCAGTGTTTCTAGCCGTTGGATTTTCTTTTCCATTATAGCTTCTAGAAGAATCTGTTGATAGTCTTCAACATAATGAATGCTATGCATAAACCTGAAAACACACTTATCCATCATACTAGAAGCTTCTCCCTTGTTTCTCTAGACCATGTTATCAAAAACTTCATGTGTTAGGTAGCTAGATAATCTTTGATTTCTATATGATGGTACAAAGTACAAGGACCAAATATTCACCCATACTTTATAGATGTTGATCAAATTTTTTTTTGTGCTTTACCAATTATAATTGTATATAGTGATGATGATATGTCATACGTCTACTATTCGAGTCTCACGTGCAACTTACTAGTAGCTAATAATCTTTAACTTCTACATGATCTTACCACTAATATAGTGTACGAACAACTTTGAATATTGACCGTTGGATCATCACTCGTGAATCCCATCATTTCGAGTCGTTGGATCTTATTTTCCATTCAAGCATCTTGAAGATTCTATTGATAGTCTACATCACAAAGAATGCTATGCACGAAACCCAAATAACACTTATCATTCTAGAATATTCTCCCCTGTTTCTCTAGACCATGTTACCAAAATTTTAAAGATTTTAGATAGCTAATAATCGTTGACCTCTACATGATATCCAATAGCTATAAATGTTGGGATTCGCGAACCTTGATCCAACGGTCAACATTTAAAGTTATTCGTACACTATATATGTAACATCCCAAATCTTCAATCAATATTATCAAGAACCAAATCACCCAATTTAGGGTTAACAAAACCTTTTTATTATTAAAACAATTAGGAATGCATATGCGTGTTGCATTAATATAGAATTGTTTGGAAATGCCATGTTTGTTTGTTATAATGGTTGCAAAATGATTCAAAGATGGGTGATTTAGAAACCATTTTGTTCTAATGCCTAGTAGATCATTTAGAAACAAAATCCACAGAAAAAGAAATCAAATAAGATTAATAAAAGCAAATGGTCACTTTTGCCATTTTAATCCACTAGGCCACTTTAGGTGTTCCTAGAAGTCAATTTCAAACAGAAACATTTCTAACTCTTTTCACCCCTTGCTAATAGAAGTAAATATCTACCAAGGCCCACTTTAAAATCTTACAAAAACATTTGAACACTAATTTTAAATGACATTGGAAAATTGAATCCTTTACATATGCATAGATCCCACCTTTTCAAAAATCACTCAAATGAATTCCCCTTGATCTCTACAAGCAAACTTAGAATCTCAAGCTTAAGTGGAGAACCCTCAAAAATTTTGAATCCAAAATTCAAATTTTTTCTCCATGCGGCCATTCTGTCGAACACATGGCAGGCACAGATAAAACACTAGAGTAGCTTCACTATTTCTATAGTGATTATCAACCAATTTGGTCTCCATCTTAACCCCTTGTCCCCCTAGCATCTACCCTAGCCCGGACCAGCACCCCCATTCGCCGCTAGCAGCAGTGGCGCGCTGCCCAAATATGGTCGTCGCCGGCCAAACGTGGACAACGCGCCAGAGACAACGCCACGCCAAACCAGCACGTCCCCTAGCTCTGGCTCACCCTACCGTGATCCCCTGTCCACCCCACGGAAGCAGCCGAGCCATGGACCACCGAGGAGCGGCCGTGCACCGCCGCCTCTGTGCCATGCACGGACCGCTCCAGTGTGTCGTCCCCGACCCGCTCGCCCAGTGCACGCCTTGCTTCCAGCTTGCGCGTGCAGCATCGCCTTAACCCCAGTAGCCTCCCAAACAATCCCTCTCCCTGCCATTGTACCTGTAGCCCCCGCACGCCGCGTCAAAGGCTGTCGGACCCGCTCAGTGCGCCAGCCTTGCCCGACCAAAAGCCACCGCCCCTAGCCGCGCCATTACACCATAGCTGACCGCCAGGAGGCAGAGCACCGTCCGCCTACCCCCATGCCTTTAGCATGCTGTACCACCGCCACTGACGAGCTCACCGTCGCACCCCTCGGTCCCCTCGTTGAGCTATATAAGGAGCCCGTCCTAGCACCAGTTCTCCACACTCACACACTCCCCACCTCCCACTGAGTCCCTCACACCATCCCCGGAGCCACTCGAGCCACCGTTCGCCGGAATGTCCACTAGAGCTGCCGCAATAGAGGAGGAAGGGAGCAGTCGATTGCGACCACCCTAGGAGCCACCGCGACCTCGCCTGAGTCCACCGTCGTCCACCAGTCCGATCGCCCCCATTGAAACATTAGCTGGAGCCCTGGTAAGCCCCCAATCGACCCCCACCGAGCCTATAGGGTTCAGTCTCGCCGGCGACCAGTCCGTCGTAGACGATGAACCATGACCATTGATCTAGGTTCTAATCGCCCGGTGCACATCGCCCCGTACCGCTTCGTGTTTAGTTGTGCCGTTGACATGTGGGACCCCCTTGTCAGTTGCCAGCTGTGCTGCTGAGTGTCACTGGGCTGGTCCATTTAGTTTCCCGCGCTGGCCCTAGATTTCAAATAAGTGTTTTCTATTTAAGTTTAAGCTAGATTCTGTCCACTAGTTTAAAAACCAATTCAGAGAGTTCTACTGAACCAAATTGATTGATTCAAATTTTGTTAGGAAGATAATGAAAATATCTATCCAAGCCTGTTGGATTTAAATCAATTAGAGTTATAGATTACATATAGAAAAAATAACAAGACAAAGACTTTTGTACATCCAAACATTTTTCAAAATTCAACTATAATAGCTTTTGAGTTGATTCCAACTCTCAAAATCACATTTGACAATACCTATCTGATTATGTAATAATATTTAGGTTTGCATGAAGTGACTTTGGAATAGTACCAAAATAATGCTATATAGGCATTTCTAGTTACTTTAAAGCATTTAAATATGAAACTTAAACTTATTAAAATATGATCAAACATTTAAATCACATTCCCATGCATTAGAATATGTGGTGATGACATGTGTCCACATGATCCCATATTTTAAGTGGAGAATATTAAATCTTAGTTATTTTCAATGAGTAGAAATTACTTTTCTCAAATAAAATAAATGAAACTAGTTCATTTAATCATGTGAGGATTGTGATGATGCTAGATCATCAAGTGTGTGCCTTATTGTGCTAAATAGAATAGTTAAGTATTGTTTGGTGATTGTGTATCCCGTATGTATTTATAGACGATAGTACCGACCAAGTCTACGCAGAGGAGGAGTTCTACCCCGAGGAAGACGAGGACAATTTCAACCACTGCACCAACCGAGGCAAGCTAACACTTGCAAGTATTATACTTATGCAAGCCATCACTAGATGCAAGATAACCTAAGCAAGATGCTTTAGGCATGCTTTGGTTATACACTTTTGATTTATACACATCCCAAGTTTTACTTTCTTTTACTTTACCAAAGTTCTTTAATTTATTTATAGATAACATAAAGAGTATAAAAACTTGTCCTATCAAGTTAGACTTAGATGTCATTCTATGGTATGAGATTGATATCATCATCCCACCTTAGTGAACACTCTTAACTTAGTAGTAGAGCTAAACCAAAAACTTGATCACTTTAGATTGGAATACTTGGTGAAAATGATTATGAAAACCTTGGAATGATGAGTCATTCTATTGAGATGTTTTGACATGCGTTGAGAAACAAAAATGGTTTATGATGGTGAAATGTTGAGGCATGAGCCTTACCCCTTTATAAAAACTAATGGATTGGTTCGGATGCGATACCATTCCAATTTTACCGTACAACCACAATACCTGAATTGGGTAAGGCTTAGCTGGAAGTTTATATGCATTAGTATGAGTTCCCTCGCGGGAGAGGTTTGAGCTGAGGATACCTCTCAATGTTGTCCACCTATGCAGTGCCCAAGATGGCAGATGGCCATGGCTAGGAGGCCAAGCTCATAGGAGAGGTGCTTATACTAGAGTGTGTAATTGAAAGGTTATGATTGATTATCCGCATACTAAGTATGATGATTCAGGGTTATCCCTGACGAATGTATCGAATTTTGTGGTAAAAGTGTACCACCTCTGCAGACTGTCAAACTATTCAAATAGCCGCGTCCGCAGTCATGGAAAGTTGGAGTGCCCATACTGTTCCGTTGTTAGATGTTTTCAACATGCCTTATGAAATGAATTGTGACATGACGTGACCACAAAAGGGTTGCGACTATGAAAACTAAGTTCCCACTTAGGTGATTTTAGAACTTTATTTTATCTTTCTTTGTTTCTAATCTCAACTTAGGTTTCAAACTTAACTTTGCAAATAAACTTAGAACTTAGCATTCCTAATAGAACTACCTTACTTGTTAGTGATAATTTGCGAGTACTTAAAGAGTACTCATGGCTTTGTCCCTGGCTATTCCCGTGGCCAGACTATGAGGAGGACTATCCGAAAGAATGACAGCAGGATGACTACAACAACTAGGACCAGCTCCCATCGTTAGCATTTCCTGTGACACTGAAGATGGAGCCCACCACTACGCTTATTATTCCGCTACTTGTTTGTACTAAGAATGGATCATGAGATCCTTTATTTGTGTAAGATCTTATTATGGTTTGTAATGGATGATGTATTGTGATATCCAATCTGTTATGTCTCGCAAAAATGGTAATCCTGAGATTGCGATGTATGGCATAACAGGCATCTGGGTTTATAAATCTGGGTGTTGACAATATAGTGGTAAGATAAGATAAGATAAGATCATGTAGAAGTAAATGATTATTAGCTATGAGGGAGAAAATTCTAGTATGATGGAGAAGTTTGTTTTGAGGTTTGTTCATAACATTCATTATATATGTTGAAGACTATCAATAGAATCTTCTAGATGCTAGAATGGAAAAGAAAATCCAACAGCTGGAAATGTTGGGATTCATGAGTCTTAATCCAACGGTCAATATTCAAAGTTATTCGTACACTATATAGTGGTAAGATATCTCTATCTCTAATACTATAATGGAGCAGTTTTGAATTGGATCCATAGAACCAATCCTAACCGTTGGGCTGTTAGATCCAATAATGGTTCAGAGAAGCTGGATTCGTGTTGAATAGTACCTAGAGCAAACTCCACCATGCATGTTCCGGAACCATCATGCCACCACCCCCAAAATTTCATAGCCAGAGTAGGCTGTATTCTCTCTACTACTGTAGTGGAGCAGTTTTGAATTGGATCCATAGCACCAATCCTGACCGTGTGGCTATTAGATCCAATGGTTCAGAGCAACTAGTTTCGTATTGAATATATAGTACAAACCTAGAGGAAACTCCACCATGTTCTAGAACCATCATGTCACTACCCCCAAAATTCATAAATTAAGTCTATTAATAATAACTATCTACACATATTGAGAATACAACCTATTGTGCTATGAATTTTGGGGGTGATGAAATGATGGTTCTAGAACATGGTGGAGTTTTCTCTAGGTACTATTTAACACGAATCTAGCTACTCCGGACCATTGGATCTAACATCCCAGCGGTCAGGATTGGTGCTATGGATCCAATTCAAAACTGCTCAATTATAATAGTAGAGATAATTTAATATAGTGATGATATGTCAGGCGTGTATTATATAAGTGTCACGTGCAGGGCTTGTGAAATTTACTAATAGTGGTAAGATACGAATAACTTTGAATGATGACCGTTGGATCAGTACTCGTGAATCTCAATATTTCCAGTCATTGGATCTTCTTTTCCATTCGAGAATTTAGAAGATTCTATAGATAGTCTTCAGTAGAATAAATGCTATGCACAAACCTCAAAATACACTTCTCCATCATACTCCTAGAATCCTCTCCCTCGTTTCTCTAGACCATGTCACCAAAAATTTCAAGTGTTAGGTAGCTAATAATCTTTGACTTCTACATGATGATACAAAGTACAAGAACCAAATATACACCCATACTTTATATATGTTGATCAAATTTATAATTTTTTGTGCTTTACCTATTATAATTTTATATAATGATGATATGTCATATGTCCATTATTTGAGCCTCACGTGCATGGCACGTGCAATTTACTAGTAGCCTACAATGCATGAACATTCTTGGGTTTCAGTCCGAAGGACCAATAAGGTCATGGACATATATATCGATACCCTTGCTACACTTTATGATACGGTTCTCACATCGGGTAGATGGGTGCGTCTTGGCGTAGTAAAAAATGTTGACCGTGGGAGTTTCGAACAATTATGAAAGAATATTTTCACTTTTCCAAGTGATTACGAGGATGTTTCGTACTAGTAAATAAAATCAGAAGAATTTGGTTCGGAATGCGGCAAGCGCGCCATGTTTCCGGACATTGCGGAGCGTGCATGTTTTCCTTGTGATTCCTAGGTTCTATGAGTTTTTATGATCCGTAGTTAAATTAAACCACTTAAATTACAGTGTTGTCTGCCTAAATTAGTTCAAATGAGTTGTCATATGCATATGCGCACCATTTAGCTAAGAAACCCAAGTTCACTCATCTGTTTCGCTCACTACAGTATATGGGCCCCATTCATACAAATAACTTTGAATGCTGGCTGTTGGATCAATTATTTGAGGTATTTAAATGAATTTGAAATATTTATTTATTTTTTATGAGGGCCATGGCTGGCAGCCAGCACCACCCCAATTTTATTTTTCATCTATCCGCCACCGTACTAGAATCCGTCTTTTCTTCACAAGATGCACACACCACCGTCCCATCGCATTCAATGCATGCTGCTTTTCGAGCCTTCCTTTTAATACTACTCGGGAGGTGAGCCAAGCGTGAGTCAGCACTAAATTTTCGTGTGATATTGGCGGGATCTTCTAGTTCAAATTTTTAGAGGATTATTGGCGGGACCCTCCCTTCTACCTTTCCCAACATGTAACCCTTCCTTAACTTCTCAGTTCTCGGCAAATGCTAGCTACCTCCATACTGACGGGGCCTCTCGCTCGCTCGCCGACTCCACAATCCATACCTCACATCATCCTCTATCCCATCCCTCCTTAGCCGACTTCCAGGTCGCCGAAGTCTACTCAGCGACGCTGTCATCCACGCTACCATCGTTGCTTCGTCGCATCTGCTTCCCCCACTCAGAGTGTCAGCTTCCCCACCACCCCAATCGAGAGATGCATACGCCACGCGGAACCCTCAGCAGGGCGATGGTTAGAACTCTGTACAACCGAGACGAAGGTTGCTGCACACTTACTATGCCCGCTTTCCTTGCACTTTACTACTTCCGAATCTAGTTCATTCTTCCTTGTTGTGCCTTCTCATTACCAATTATTACTAGTGCATGCTAGTTGCAGTACTGTGGGAGCATTTCAAAGAGAAAAGAAGGCAACTGCTAGTCGTCAAGCCAAATTGGTTATCTCGCACTAGTACGAAGCCTTGCCAGCCCAATGATAACCACCAACAATCCTTCCCAGACAATGGTTTGCCTCCATTTTGCATATATGCGCATTTTCGTTATGTATTTTATTTTTGAGAGTAGTTCAGCCTTTGCTTGCCCTGTCTTGTCATACTAGTATTTATTTTTTGTAAGGCATGGAAGATGATGTACTGTAGAAACATGCCCTGTCTTGCCAATGAATCCTGAAGAGTTTTGGACATGCAGATCTAGCCCCGCTCGGCACAACACAACTGGTACAAAAACATGGCCTGGTCAAGTACCCTAAACATGGCTATTTGTTGCATCTTGCGTGTTATTTACTGATTGATTTGCTGCATTGCAATTTGCAGAAGCAAGTGCATAATCATGTCCCTGCCAAGGAGGTTCGCATCACATATATTCAGCGTGCCAGCGATACAACCATTTCTACAAACCAAACCGAAGTATGGTGCATGGCCAAAGCTAAGATTAGGCTTCTCCAAAAGGATTTGGACACAGCCACTCGGCGGATCAGATAATTGAACCGAGGATGAATTTCTACTATTGAATATGGCCTTGAGGTTGCCGCTGATCTTCAGAAGTTAGTCGCTGAAAATCATATTCCCAATTCGGCTGATGTAGATGTCAATGAGATCAACATGACGTTTTTTGGAACAGGTGAAAGCACGAGCAGAGATTCTCCGTGTATCTTTGCAGGCAGATGATTTTCGAAGGGTGATGAAAGAGCCTCCATGCAAATATATTTAGTGTGAATAGGCGCCGATGATTTTTGAAGGGTGATGAAAGAGCCGCCATGCAAATAGATGATAGATGACGCCGGAGAATTTAGTGTGAATAGGCGCCGATGATCCCCGACCATGTAATTGAATAGACGGGCTCTATTCCCGATAATTGTGATCTCCATGTGTAACTATCATGTATATATTTATATGCTCGATCTTAAGAGAAGTTATCTTATGTATGCACGAATATGTACGGTATGTGGTAGCGTAGAAAACTATTTTGAAATGAAAAAAAGGATACAAATTGAATTCTCTGCCGTGGCAGAGAAAGTGCCTAAAATTTTGCCGTGACAGAGAACTATTTGTCCGGGTTCGTAATACGAACCAGGACTAATGGGTGGCACCCCGCGCCCGCAGAGATGGCCACGTGGATACCCATTGGTCCCGGATGGTAAGCGGTCCAGAACTAGTGGGGGTGGCCTTTAGTCCCGCCCCTCCAGCCCCGGTTACCAGGACCGGGACTAAAGCCCCTTACGGGCTCGGACTGGAGGCCCTTTTCCACTAGTGTTTCTAATAATGAGGATGGCTTTCGTTGTGTTGTCAGCCTGATATTTTCTTTGGCACGCTGTATGAAACTGTACTATACCTAATTGCTGCATCTGGACAATCTATCCCAGTCTCATTCTAGCCATTCAGAAAATGGAAAAGCAACATTTTCCCGTGATAAACTTGAAACCTTATTTTGCACTTTCGTTTAGATCTGTAGACATAAGTTTTGCTGAAAAGTAACACATTACCATGAAAGGTAGTTCGTGCCCATTATCGTGAATAAGTTAGTGCACTATATACTTGTGTGGCCCTAAAGTCAAACTTTTAGACTTCAGTAGTAGATCGAGTACAAAAAAATCAACTCAGCGATAAACCACAAGCCGAAATCACCTCTTCCACCAAGCAATGCTCCAGAAACACCCGCCGCAATGGGCTCCTGTGTCCAAAATTCAAACGGTACTAAATTTTCATCTCGCCCTTTGGTCCAGAAACAACGCGCCAAAGGCCATTCCTCAAAATGATTTCCCTTGTAAATTCCCACGCCCCACACAATTCAAAGTTTCAAACATACTAGTATCACCCACTCCCTTTGGGCTGAATCACTCGAGATCACCTTGCACGACCACGACCGTGCTCCTTCAGTCCAATCTCCCCTTCACAGCCTCTCCACCAGTATGCCACCGTAGCCACCGCGAAGACGTTTTACAAGCTCCCGATGCTGGCCCGCACGAGATCAGCTCCTCTGTACACGAGGTCCACGGCGCCGGAGCCGGCTCAGCAACACCGTCGCAGCTTTGTTGGATGCACTTCCCCGACTCCACGACACCGGATCTGCTTCCTCGACCTTGTCCACGGCGCCGGAGAGATGGGGAGGCAAACCCGCTCAAGGGTGAACGGCGAGGTCGTAGCTCACCATAAGTCCGGCAGTGGCACGGGAAGGAAATCACGTAATCGCGGTCACAAAGGTTGCCGCTATACACTTGATATGCTCTTTACGCATTTGATGTCTGAAAGTAGTTCATCGCTTGTTTCACTGCATTCTCGCACTGAGTTTTTTATCTTGTACTCCGACATTTCTTGTCGTGGCATCGTATAAGTATATGTCTATCATTGTTCCTTCAGAGCTTTCAACTGCTTGCTAGCACTGTACTAACTTCCTCTTCTATACACACCTCGCTCTTAAATCTCATAAGATATATTTTTTGCTGATGCATGTAAGGTGATTTGCGGTTGACTGATGAGGAAGAACGGAAGATTAGGGAAGATAGATTATTAAATAATTCCAAATATGCAAGGTAGCTTCGCCCGCAGAGAGTTATATCTTTCGTAGCTGCCAACACCAATCATGAAGTCTAGGATTCTGATGCAGAATTTTATCCTCAAGATCAACAAAACCATGAGGGAGACCTGACTCAGGAAGATGGACTAGTCAAGAAAACCCTAATCCGCCTTCTTGTCCACTGCCCAAGGTGCTTGCTCTGTCTTGTCATTGCGATATTTGTTTCATCTTCCTTGTTTTGTACCTCAACTCCCACCAAATGTTGTGCAATGCCATCTGCTTAGTTCAAGCATCATATATGTTCAGTATATCTTGCCTTATTGTTCTTCTGTTCTATCCGCGTCTCATTTTACATAGAACTTTGATAGATTAATGTATCTCTTATGTGTGTCAGGAATCAGATGGTTCACCTAAGACCCATCTAGGTACCAACAGGGAGAAAAACTATTATCGGCAAGTGTCTGATTCAGCAATAGTTTCTATTGATGAACAATATTTCAAGGGAGACCTAACTTAGGAAGTTGGACCCGTCGAGGACCTCCCTGCTAGTCCGCCAGCTTGTCCACCCCCGAAGATGCTTACTCTATTTTTTAATTGTGATATCTGTTGTATTTTCCATGTTTTGTATTTCAATCCCACCAAATATTTTGTAATGCCCTCTGCCTAGTTCATGCATCATATATATAGAGCACATTTTGCCTTACTATTCTTCTGTTCCATGTGCATCTCATTACATATAGAACTATAACAGATTGAAGTATTGTTTATGTGTGTCAGGAATCTGCTGGTTCATGTAAGACACGTTTAGGTACCAAACGCGAAGCATCGATAAGCCGTCCTGCTAATGCTACCAGTGGAACACAAACACACGCTGTGAAATACAATAAACAAAAATCAGGAAACTCACATACAGCTAAAAAGTATCGTCTTGGCGGCACACCACATGTTCCAACAACAGTAGACGCAGCAAATACCATCCCACACATTCCACGATCACAAATTGCCAATCAAGATACCCAGCAACAATTGACAGCCGAACCAGTTTTGACCTCTATAGCATCCCAATTGTCTAACAATTGTAATGCTACTTGGTCTAGTAATATAATGCTACTTCCTACATATAATTGTTGCATCATAATTATATCATGCTCATGTCATCATGCCACCTTGCATTTGAGCATCATATAAAACCCTTTTCCATTTGGTTCTTCTCTCATATGCATTATTAATTGTTTTTGGCTCTTGATAAATTGTATTTGAATCTTGATAAATGCTAGATGCCCAAGTTGAGTTGGGGGCATATCTTTTATTCCAATCCACCACCTTTCTCTGTCACCACCTTATAATTCCACCATCCAAATTACCCATGGGATTTTATTTTTCTTTTGGCATTTAATCTAGCTCATGTGGGTTAGGGCAGATCCAATTCTAATTTCTTTTGCTTGGCCTTTATTCCACATTTTGGCAATGCATGGGAATCATGCCATGTTATATTATTATTGTATTCACAAAATAAAACATGGCAATTAATACTTTGCATGGGCCATGCAACCACCCTCATCACTTTGTTCTTGGTTTTTGAGTGAATCTTTTTCTTGTAAATTTGATCTTTGTCTTGGCACACATACATGAGGTATACTTTGTTTCCACAAAATATTCCACATGCATGCAACACTCTAGCCACATGCAATATAAGCCCTCTTTTAGTTTCCCCTTCCTTGTGGCCTTTGCATGTCTCTTTGGGTTCTCTTCTCGAGGTCCTTCCCTCTTAAACCCTAGCTAAGCTAAGCCCTAGCTAAGGCAGGCCCTAAACCACCTAAGACCAGCCCAAACCGTCTCTAGCAACCTATCTATCTATCCAAAACCCTAGACCCATCCGAGCTAAGTCCAACCCTACCCCTCCTATCCGAGCCTCTCTCATACTCGGCCTGGTTGGGCTAGACCGAGGCCACCCCTATGTGCTAACCCTGCCTTCCTTTTGATCCGACCTGGACAAGATCAGACCGAGCCGCGTGCCTCCCGTGTCCTGTTTGTCTTCCCCGGGACCATCACGTGCTCCCAGCAGGCGTACATGTCTCGTGCACGGCCCTCTCCTCCGTTCCTTTAAGCAGCCATCAGCAGGGCGTTGTCCCCATCCCCCTTCTTCTCTACCTGCCCTCCAAACCGATCCATCTCGCCAGCCTGGTCTCTGGTTCATCTACGACAGCAACCCCAGCCGTGGCCACTGCCCTGCCCTCTTATGCTAGGGAGCCACCGTTGCGGGAGGGCCCCGGCCGAGGTGTGGAGGTGGTACTGCACCGAGAGCGAGGAGGAGGAGGTCAGGAATCGCCTCGCCACCACCGTTCCTGTATCTCGCCGCTGCATTCACGCCGTCTCCATCGCCGCGCACCACCGCCGTGAGCACCATCTCCTCGCTGCTGTCCCGTCCCTTGCTCCAGCCACGTTCGCCCTCGACGTCACACCCCGGTGAGCACCCCAGATCCCTCCTATGCACGCCGATAGATCATATCGCTGCCGCCGCGCACGCATGCGCGCTACACCACCACGCTCGCCAGCCGCTCTGAACCCGCGTGCAGGCGTCCAACAGTGCACCGCGACCCGCGCCTGATCTGCTCCGTTCCACGCGTCGATGTCGCCGTCGCGATGCTCTTCTTCGAACGACACGAGAACGAAAAACCTATCTGGTAGTCCCCTCTTTCCAACGAGCCATATCACGCCCAGATCCGTCCATAGATGCGCTCGGAATCGTCTCGTGAAAACCAGTGAAAATGTCATTTTTCTGTATCTCGTCGGACAGTCCCAGACACCGTTTTTCATCCCTATTCTTCGTCAATTTCCGGGCTCCCCAATGCTCCACCGGAGAAACTCCGTACATGAAAGTTGTGCATCTTGCTGCCCTCTTCAACTTGGCTTTTTGCAGCATCCCAAAATTCCCAAGGGTTAGCTCGCCACCTTCTTCCGAAAATCAGACGAGCTAGCCCTGTTTCTGGATCGAATTCAGATTCGTTGGGCCTTTTTGCACAAAACCCTCCCGGAAGATCCTGTCCGTCACAGATAGACCCCCGTGCCCCGGCTTGCCCACGTGTACAGCGCCCGCTGGCTGCGCGCGCGCTGTGGCCCCGTCGCCCGGTGGCCCACCTGTCACTCTCTGTGGCTAGGCAACCTCTCGGTGAGAAAAGTCTATAGAAAAGCCCCACCTTACCGAACGCCAGCTCCCTGCGCTGAGTCAGCGGTTGGCCCACTGTCGGCCGCTGTGGCTAGCTGCCTCTGTGTGCAAAAAGTTCTGCGATCTTTTCTGTTAATAAAAATAATTTCAGAAATTGTTAAATATGTTTAAGTCCAGAAAAATAATAACTTTCATATTATAAATCCAAGTAATACAAATGATATATGTTTTGGAATCAGAAAAATGTGAGGAATTCAAATATGCTATTCAAAATAATGTTTGAGCATTTAATTTTTCGAGCTAATTAAAATTACGATAAAATGCCCTTTCTCTTAATTAATTAATAACTTTTGTTTTATAACTCCAAATTTGACAAATAATATGTCTAAATCGATCAGCGCGACGAGCCCGTTCTATCTATGCTTTCCATGTTCTGAGTTGCAGCATGCATCAAATAAATAATAAGTATACAGCAAGTGTTATGCAAACCGGGCTAAAAACTTAATAAAATGCTTTAATCTTGTACCCCACACCTCACCCATGCCATGCTACATTATTGCCATGCAAATTGTGCACCATTCCTCATGGCATGATTGTTTGATTGTCGCATTTTAATTCATATGCTTGTGCACTCTATTTATGTTGGCCCTTGTTTGTTTGGTTCTTCTTCGACTAGACGCTGAGCAGGGGATATATCAGGAGTCCCAGGAGCACTACCCAGATCCCTCCCTCGCTTCAACTGAGGTGCTAGGCAAGCACTACCACATGCTTGCATACATATAGTACCTATTGCCTCTATCTTATTCTTGCATCATTGAGTCGCGATTGCATTAAATTGAATCCCAAGTACTGCATAGCCTTTACTTTTAAGCCCCACCGAAGCTTGTTCCTCCATCCCATGAGCCATTACTACAGGAGTTGTCTGAGCCATGCGGGTCGTAGAACAACATGTGTAGGGTATGTGAGTGTCTGATGGATAACGAGGTACCTAAACAACTTAACCTGAGTAGTAATGGGATAACTAATGAAAGTGGCACCGGTGGGCAATATCTGCTATTTGGTTCTTCATGCTCACTTGTATCCCATAGGACCCCGAGTACTTGATTCCTGTTCCTTGACTATTCGCACTATCCACATCCGGGAGGCCTTATGGACCCCCCTGAGCCAGAGTTTGATTCATTCTTATTTCTCGGGGCCACAAAGTAGTTTGGGGCTTTATTACTATCCTGTACTTATGCCATGTTTACTGCTTTATTTAAGATTGTGCGAGGAGCACCTGTACTGTTTAGGGATCGTGGCACGATTTCGCGGTATCGACAAGCCCAGTCACATTTTCGGGTTCCCAAACGTTTACAGCCGTTCTTGCAAACCCTGGGTCCGTCTCGGAGCCGGCCAACTTCGTCGCGGGTAGCTTATTGGGGTGGCCCCCTGAAACATTTCTGAATCCTATGATCGCTTTGTCGAGAATGCCTCATTGGGTTTTGATTTGGTTTTTTCCGAGGTTGATCGAGTGTGTGTTGCTATTTGTGCACCCCTGCTGGGTAAATCTTTCTGAAAGCCGTGTCCGCGGTTATGGACGACTTGGAGCACAGTTTCTCGATCATAGACAAGTATAACTAAAGTACCGCTTTTAATTTGACTAAGTACCTGACTAGTAAATAGTGCAACACTCATGGAATGGTTAATAAAACTGCCAACGGATGGAGATTGTTCGTCCGCTTCCTCGTTGGTAAGCGAGGAGGAGGATGGATCTGTTAATTACTGTTATAATTGTTGTTATTAATTCACGGACATCCGTCTATCATTGGTTAGGTGGATGGTTAGCGAGTATCTATAGAATTGTTAGTTATTATCTTTTGCTGCAATTGCGTCACCCCAGGTTGTGTCCCCTTTAAAGGCATAAAGACTTGCTGAGTACCCTTAGGGCCTCACACGATAAATTGTTTGATTCAGATGAACAGGTATACTCGCAAGATGGATACTGGGTGGAGGAGATGGATGATGTTGGCAACGATCACTCGGTGTAGAGATTCCGGGAACGGGGATCCCTGAGATCTGTGGGCGGGATGTGTTTATTTATGTGGAATCTTATGCCGATTTGCTTCTTATCCGTACTCGGATCTTGTTTTCCGCTTCCGCCTGATACTCTGATGTTTGATGTATGAGGAGCAATCCTAAAATATTATCTCTATCTAGGATATTTCTATTTCTTTTAGATGGAATGGCTCTGAGGACTGTTGTATGTGGCTTGCATACATACTCATTTGTGTATGTAGTTGATCCCTTCGCCTGTCGATTACGCCGCTCGTTCTTGTCCCGATGTTCTGGAAATGGTTAGGACGGATGAAAGGTCTACCTGTGAGTGGCATTTGGCCCCACCGTACTATTTTAACCATTTTCGCTCATCCAAGCATACACCTAAGAGCGTAATTCATCGAGGTAGTTACAATTGGTATCAGAGCCATCCCGCCCTTCAGGGTCTCAGCCAAATGGTCGTTGTCAGTCTAGCAAATATTTTTGGTAGCTATGTATACTAGGGAAAAACAAAACGTGAGAGTAGGACTGCTTCCATTTTTCTTCTTACCCACCCACCCACCCTTTCTGGTAAGGAAGTGTAACGTTTTCAATCCTCTTCTTAAATTCAAACTAGGATTCACGTGTTCTGGGTTCTGTAGTACCATAGGTTGTCTGTCTGTCTGTGTGTGTGTGTGTGAATTCCTTGTCTATCTGTTGCATCCAACATGTTATCACTATCGGCCTTTTGGTTATCAACTGTTGGTACATTCCATATCGACAGGCTTTTGCAAACCGACGCGATCTATCTGATTTGTTGTATACCGACGCGATCTGTCTTAATCTTTGTTATCCGACGTTATCTTGTTTGGGGTGTTCGTTTCCGTAGTTACTAATCTTTAGTTTCTTCTTAACATGAAGGTATTGGGATATGTGTTTTACTTATTCATGTGCGGAGTAATGATTTGAGTGCGGGATGGAGTCGCGACCATACCACTACTTTTCTCATTCGCTCTTGTATATTAAATTGGTAGAGTTACTAATCTTGATTCGTTAAGTGGTTTTGCGCATATAGTGGTATTTTAATGCCGAAATTTGCGGAAATTTTTCTTTGTTAGTTTGTGTACCACACTCCTTGTTCAGTCATGTGCGATATGCTTAATATCTTCTCGGTGCTTTGAACTTTGTTGATATTTTAATATCATCTTAGTGAATTGTATCCTTTAATCTTGGTTAATTCCATCTTGGTACTATTTTGGAATATTATTATTCTCCATTATGGTACTAACTTGTGTTTTATATCAATCACAGGATGGCACCCCCACGCCATTCTGAGGAGGACATACAACCTGAACTGGGGGCTGCGTTGGCAAGCATCGCCAATGCCTTGGCCGCAATGCAGCAGAACCAGCAGCGATTTGAAGAAAGTGTCAGGAGGAATGAGTTTGTTCCGCTACCTCCACCTCCCAAGCGAGGAGACATCAAAAGCTTCCTGAAATTCAACCCACGTCAATTTGACGTGTCTGATCAACCACTTGATGCTGATGATTGGTTGCGTGAGATGTCAAGGTTACTGGTGACCGCTGATGTTCCTGAGCAAGAATGGGTAAAATGTGCCACTCACCTTCTGAAGGGAGATGCAGCTCTGTGGTGGGAGAATTACCTCAAGGCAAACTACACTGGTTTCCAGCCTACATGGGAACAGTTCACTGGAGCTTTCAAAGAGCAATATCTGTCAGAAATTGTCATGGAGAGGATGAAGGAAGTGTTTCTCAACCTCAAGCAGGGCAATGACAATGTCAATACCTATATCAGAAACTTCATGAACCTTTCTCGGTATGGTGGCGATGAGATCTCTGATGACAAGAAGAAGCAAAAGAGGTTCAGACAAGGGCTCAATGCATCGATTAAATATGCAATCACACATGCAAGGCCGGCGTCTTTTCTGGAACTCCAACATACAGCTCTGCAGGAAGAAGGAAGTAGGCAAGTGTTTGAGGAGTCAAAGAAACACAACCGCGATGCAGCAAGCTCTTCAGCTATGTCAACTCCTTCTAAGCGTCGTGTCTGGGTTCCTAACACCCCACCGTCGCTCCCGGCTCCACCGACACCTTCAAGCTACGCGGCAAGGCCACCAATCTCCTTCACTGCTGCTCCCAGGGGCTACAACCACAACTACCCTAGAGCGCCTGGCGGAGTCCCTGGCTACGTTGCTCCACGTCCACCTGGTGCTTGTTACACTTGTGGAAACACTGGGCATCAACACTGGAACTGTCCAATGAACAACAAAGCTCTTCCTCCACCACCTCCAAGACCTGTGGCAAGCTCTCCTATGGTTCGTGCACCACCATCTCGGGCTCTCAACATCAACACCAAGCCCGGGTCTGCTATTGCTCGTGCCAACTATGTCAACGTCGCTCAAGCTGAGCATGCACCTGGAGTTGTGCTGGGTACGCTTTCTGTTAACTCAGTTTCTGCACGAGTGTTATTCGATACTGGTGCATCGCATTCATTTGTGTCTCAAAGGTTCTCTCAGCAACATGGGCTTCCGCTTCAATCATTGTCCAAGGTTCTTAGGGTGCAATCACCGGGGACAACTATGAAGGCTTCTCAAATAATCCATGGGAACCAAATTGAAATTGCAAGCAAAAATTTTCTGGCATCCCTCATTGAATTGGGCAATTCTGACATTGATGTTATCTTGGGCATGGATTGGTTGATAGCAAATGCAGCTGTGATTGATTGTGCTGATCGCTCGGTTTCTCTGAAAATTCCTGAAGGCCATATAGTCTATTCTCCAAGTCTGACTCCTGCTTTTCAGCTTTTCTCTTTGGCGGCTCTAAATGATGATGCTATGGAAGCTATTCAGAGTGTTCCGGTGGTTTGTGAGTTCCCAGACGTCTTTCCTGAAGAGTTGCCAGGTATGCCTCCGGATCGTGAGGTCGAGTTTGTGATTGAGCTTGAACCTGGTACAGCTCCTATTTCTAAGCGGCCTTACAAAATGGGTCCTGCTGAGTTGGCTGAACTCAAACATCAGCTTGATGAGCAAGAGAAGTTGGGTTTCATTCAGCACAGCACTTCTTCTTGGGGTAGCCCAACCATCTTTGTGAAGAAGCGAGACAAGGCCGATAAACTTTGTGTTGACTATCGGGCTCTCAATGCTAAAACCATCAAGAATAAATATCCCCTTCCGCGGATTAATGATCTCTTCGATCAGCTAGCTGGAGCTGTGGTTTTCTCTAAGCTTGATTTGAGAAGTGGATATCATCAAATCAAGATTCGCAAGGAAGATGTTCCTAAAACAGCTTTCACCACCCGCTATGGCCTGTATGAGTACACGGTCATGTCTTTCGGTCTCACCAACGCACCTGCCACCTTCTCGAGGCTTATGAACTCGGTTTTCATGGAGTATCTTGATAAGTTCGTTGTTGTCTATCTGGATGACATCCTAGTCTATTCTAAGTCAAAGGAAGAACATGAAGAACACCTTTGGTGTGTCCTAATGTTAGATCCCTCCTTTATAAAGGAAAGGATCCCTGTGATTGCAATGCTAGTCCCTGGATCAATGCTAGCATCCACAGTTTAAGATGAAGTACACAGATACAAAGTTCGTTTATTACATTCGTTCCAGAGATAAACCATAGTCTTTTACAACTCGGGGCCAAAGGCCTAATACAAGAGTTTATGGAATAAGTAAATAAACATAAGTCTTCATCTTCATGTGCCACAGGCAAGCATGTTGAGTGTAGACTCATGACTCCTATTCATCATCGGAGTAACCTGCAACATCACAAGTTATAGCCATAGAGGGTCAATACTTTGGAATAGTATTGGCAAGTGATACCTTAGCTTATTTAAAGTGGACTATAATACTATATGCATTTGGCTAAGTGGAGCTTAGGTTTGCATTGCTCAAAATAGATTTTTCCTTATCATTTGAAAACACTAAGTTTTTGTTTGGCACAAATCACCCAAGGCATCTACCAATCAAAGATTGAAGATCCTTTAACCCTTGTTCAACCACAAGATTTTTAACTTAGAAATTGGGATGAGGAGATTCTTGATAGCTTCCATGTCTTGATGCTCAAATTGTCCTTTTCCAGGGACATGGCTAAGTACTTAGATTTTACACTCTGCAGAGGTGGTGCACTTTCCCCACAAGACTTGGTTTCACCAAGACATGATCTTTCATAAGCCTTCCCTTAGACCAACATGGACGCGCTCCAACCTATCAAACCCCTACCACCAACTGTCCATTTGGCTAAGTTATTGCAACCTATATGATCCAGGCAGAGCCCATAATGCCAAGTGGCTGCACTTGAAGCTTCTCAACGTTTGACATCTCAAATCTCTTTGTTCCTAGGTGGCCATCCACAAGTGAGATACACAAGCCAAGTCCATGGCCTTGTGAACCACTCAACACATACCATTCCTTCCATTCCACCCAGGTGATTCATTCACTTAGTTGTTTTATTAAACAAAACATAAGTCCACAGACTTAGAAATTTTCCATAGCATGAATATATATTCCACCCTTGTTTTCTATTAGCTAAGCTAAGCATGAAAGTAATAGGAATCTTAACTTAGGAAATTTCTACTAAGGTTTCATCTACTAGGTTTTCCCATAGCATAGTTTATACTTAGCAAAATTCCATGCAAGTCCTACTTAGAAATTTCACTAATGCATAGTGAAAATAATGGGACAAAAGTATGAAGCATCACTTGCCTTGGTAATGAGGAGAGTAGCACTCTTCACAGTCACAATCACTAGCAAAATCTACACAAAATTGTAGCATACAATTACACACAATTTATATACAATCAAAAATAATATGAATGCATGCATGCATGAATTTACTAAGTGGGGATTTTGAAAACTCTACCAAGCATGTGCATGTTTACAGAAACTTAACAAGACACAAAAAATGTCAAAACAAATTTATTTGGTACTTAACAAATTGTTAAACTAAACCATACTCAAAATAGCCTTAAACATGTTTCTACAAATAAAGTCATTTTAATGGTTACTATTTGCTAAACACTTTGCATAAACAGAAAGGCCTTGATTCACTGAATCCAACGGTATAAATTTGCAAAAAACCAACGTGGCAATCCAAAGTTATAGGCATTTGAAATTTGGATCAAATTCTGATTTTAAATCTGTTTTTAGTTCTAACACTTGCCACGCGTCGTGTCCCTATTGGCGCGTATCGCTTCGGTTGGATCGGGTCCTGCGGACCGCACGATCTAAGTGAGATCTGGCGGCTCAGACGCGCGCGTACCTCTTCGTCCTCCTTCTAATCTACGCCACAGGATCTAGATCCAACGTTCCTAATCAACCTGACCATACTCGGGCGGCGCTAGCGGCGTTGACTGGCGGCGGCGCGTCTGACTACGGCGGTGCCGGCGTTCTAGATCGCCCCAGGAAGCAAGAAGGTGCTTACCAGATCCACAAAGGCGTGCTGAAGCTCGACGTGGTACTGGTTTACGGAGGGGCACGCTGACACGGCAATGATTGCTCGTCGGAGTAGAGACAGGCGTCGGCACGGTCAGTGGTTGACGTTGGCGAGGTTCCTCGTCGTTCTAAGCCAAAATAGGAGCACCGTTAGATGCGCATGTCGATGAGGATTCTAGGCGTATTAGCCAGAGAGCAAGGGGCGGTGTCTACTTACGGAGGGAGGTCGCCGGAGTTCGTGCAGAAGATGGTGGCGGCCAGTCGTCGACGTTGCTGTAGCTACGGGTCATGCGAAGGTAAACGGAGTGTGTCAGAAGATGCGCAGAGACTCACTGAGCAAGATAGCATGAATGAGAGACAGAGGGGAACACGAGGCTCACCGGAATTTGCCGGCGCAGTCGTCAGAACAGCGGCGGAGTCGTGCGAGTCGTGGACAGCCTGGTGGCGTGAAGGCAGAATTGACTGGGGGAAAATGGTTGCTAGGAGGTGGGGATCTTATAGCCGGAGACTCGACAGGAAACGCTCGTCGCATCAATGCTAATTACGCTCGCGAGATCAGCACTGCAACGGCCAGCGGCGGAGTCGTGCGCGGAATCAGGGGGAAGACGATGCTAACGTAGAGGAGGCCCGCTCGTCAGTGAAGTGCGCGAGGTGGAGGTGGGGTCTGTCTGTCAGCGACTGATTGCGTGCGCTCGCGCGTGAGAGAAGAAAAGGAAACCCCCGGGTGAGCTAGTTGGGGCTCGATTCGAAGCTGGGCCAGAAACCTGGCGCACGGCCCTTTTCTTTTGTTTAATCCTTTTCCTTTTCTATTTTGATTTTCTGGGTAGATTTTCAAATGAAATCAGGTGCAATTTGAATTCAAATTTTCCTGGGATTTTTGCAGTGAGCAGTAGTCTCAAAAATGGTCATAAAATCATGGAGTTGCTTTGTAATGGTTTGGTTAAACTTGGAGATCAAAAAAAATCAGAGGCTAGGCACTTGGTTTGAAATTTGAAAGATGGTGTTTTGGAATCCATTTCCCATTGAAAACCTGGTTTAAAACCTACACTTGAAACCCTATGCTCGTAGAAGGTAACCTACCTATTTCACAAACAATCAAACTTTCAAAAGCTGTTGGCCATTAAAATATATCTGTCCACATAAAATCATAGCACCTGAGTTTCTGTTTTCTGAAATGATTTGAGTAAACCCTAAATGATGAAGGATGCAAGGATGATATGAATGAGCTTTGAAATATGAATTTAGGGATGTTACACCTAAACAAGCTTCATGAGAACCGCCTGTATGCAAAGTTCTCCAAATGTGAGTTTTGGCTGCCTCAAGTCACCTATCTTGGTCACATCATCTCTGCCAAGGGCATTGCCGTCAACCCAGAAACTATAAAGACAATTGTTGACTGGCTTCCTCCTGTAAATGTCAAAGAAGTCCGGAGTTTCCTTGGTTTGGCTAGTTATTGCCATCGCTTCGTTCAGAACTTCTCGAAGATTGCGAAGCCTCTTACCGATCTCCTCAAGAAAGGCAAGAAATACCTTTGGACTCCTGCATGTCAAGCAAGCTTTGAAACACTCAAAGAGAAGCTCACTTCCACACTAGTCTTGATTCCTCCAGATACATCCAAGCCTTTCCAGATATTTTGTGACGCCTCTTTGCAAGGATTGGGTGCGGTCCTTATGCAAGAAAAACAAGTTGTTGCTTATGCCTCTCAACATTTGAAGACGCATGCGATCAACTATCCTACACATGACCTCGAACTCGCAACAGTTGTCTTTGCTTTGAAAGTTGGAGGCATTACTTGCTTGGCAACCGTTGTGAAATCTTTTCTGATCACAAGAGTCTGAAGTATATCTTCACACAGCCTGATCTCAACCTTCGTCGAGGAGGTGGATTGAAGCAATCAATGTTCGATTTGACCATCAACTACACTCCGAGCAAAGCTAATGTCATGGCCGATGCTCTTAGCCGCAAAGCTTATGTCAGCAACCTCATGGTGGAAGAACAACAACCTCTCTTGTGCGAGGACTTCCGTCAGCTCAACCTTGAAATTGTGGATCAAGGGTATCTTTTGAACCTTCTGGCAACCCCTCTCTTGGAAGAAAAGGTTCGCTCCATTCAACTTGGGGATCCTTACACTAAAAAGATCATCTCCAACATTCAGCTTCCGAAGTATGAGTCCTTCCACGTCGATGACCAAGGCACTCTTTTCTTTGAACACCGGATGTTTGTTCCGAACTACCCGGGTTTAAGAGAGCAAGTTCTCAAGGAGGCGCATGATTCTGTTCTTTCTATCCACCCTGGCAGCACAAAGATGTACATGGACTTGAAAACACAATATTGGTGGCCTGGGTTGAACCGATATTGTGCCAAGTATGTCTCGGAGTGTGATGTCTGCCGCAGAGTTAAAGCTGTCCATCAGAAACCTTCCGGTCTTCTACAGCCATTGAAACCTCCGGAATGGAAATGGGAGAAAGTAGAGATGTACTTCATCACTGGTTTTCCAAGGTCGCAGAAGGGCAACAATGTAATCTTTGTTGTCATTGACAGGCTTTCTAAAGTGGCTCACTTCTTTCCCGTCAAGGAAACAATTTCTGCAATTCAGTTGGCTGAGCTCTATATCAACAAAATTGTCTCTCTGTATGGGGTTCCTCTTGAGATCAGTTCAGACCGTGGAAGCATCTTCACTTCCAAGTTCTGGGGAAGTTTCCAAAATGCTTTGGGAACAAAATTGAACTTCAGCACAGCTTACCACCCTCAGTCGCAAGGACAAGTCGAAAGGATCAATCAGATTCTAGAAGGTATGCTCCGTGCTTGCTTCATCTCTTTCGGCATGAAGTGGGAAGAATGTCTTCCTTATGCTGAATTCTCTTACAACAACAGCTTCCATAAAAGTCTAAAGATGGCACCATTTGAGGCTCCCTATGGTCGCAAATGCAGAACTCCGATTGGTTGGTCGGGCGCAGGTGAAAGAATACTGTTTGGACCCGACATTGTAACTCAAGCAGAGGAGAAAGTTCACATCATTCTTGAAAATCTGAAGATTGCTCAAAGTCGCCTGAAGAGCAATTATGCCAGAAAGCACACGGACATGGAGTATGTCCCTGGTGATCTCGTTTACCTTCGTGTCACTCCCATGAGAAGCACGCACCGGTTTGGCATCAAAGGAAAGCTGCCTCCTAGATACATCGGTCCTTTCCAAATTCGGGGAAGAAGAGGAGAAGTTGCTTATGCTCTTGAGCTCCCTGAAAAACTCAAAGTCCATGATGTTTTCCACATCTCTCAACTCAAGAAGTGCTTCAAGGATCCCGGCAGGACCGTGGATCATGAACTCATCAACCTCCTAGAAGATCTGTCTTATCAAGAACATCCCACAAAAATCCTTGAAGTCGCAGAAAGAAGGACTCGCAACAAGTCCATCAAGTTCTGCAAGGTACAGTGGTCGCACCATTCCGTTGATGAAGCCACTTGGGAACATGAAGATGAGCTCCGTGCCAAGTATCCTACCCTCTTTGAGTCTTCTTCTTCTTCCTAGAATCTCAGGGCGAGATTCCTGTTTAGTGGGGAGAGTTGTAGCATCCCAATTGTCTAACAATTGTAATGCTACTTGGTCTAGTAATATAATGCTACTTCCTACATATAATTGTTGCATCATAATTATATCATGCTCATGTCATCATGCCACCTTGCATTTGAGCATCATATAAAACCCTTTTCTATTTGGTTCTTCTCTCATATGCATTATTAATTGTATTTGGCTCATGATAAATTGTATTTGAATCTTGATAAATGCTAGATGCCCAAGTTGAATTGGGGGCATATCTTTTATTCCAATCCACCACCTTTCTCTGTCACCACCTTATAATTCCACCATCCAAATTACCCATGGGCTTTTATTTTTCTTTTGGCATTTAATCTAGCTCATGTGGGTTAGGGCGGATCCAATTCTAATTTCTTTTGCTTAGCCTTTATTCCACATTTTGGCAATGCATGGGAATCATGCCATGTTATATTATTATTGTATTCACAAAATAAAACATGGAAATTAATACTTTGCATGGGCCATGCAACCACCCTCATCACTTCTTCTCTTTTGGTTTGTTCTTGGTTTTTGAGTGAATCTTTTTCTTGTAAATTTGATCTTTGTCTTGGCACACATACATGAGGTATACTTTGTTTCCACAAAATATTCCACATGCATGCAACACTCTAGCCACATGCAATATAAGCCCTCTTTTAGTTTCCCCTTCCTTGTGGCCTTTGCATGTCTCTTTGGGTTCTCTTCTCGAGGTCCTTCCCTCTTAAACCCTAGCTAAGCTAACCCCTAGCTAAGGCAGGCCCTAAACCACCTAAGACCAGCCCAAATCGTCTCTAGCTACCTATCTATCTATCCAAAACCCTAGACCCATCCGAGCTAAGTCCAACCCTACCCCTCCTATCCGAGCCTCTCTCATACTCGGCCTAGTTGGGCTAGACCGAGGCCACCCCTATGTGCTAACCCTGCCTCCCTTTTGATCCGACCTGGACAAGATCAGACTGAGCCGTGCGCCTCCCGTGTCCTGTTTGTCTTCCCCGGGACCATCACGTGCTCCCAGCAGGCGTACATGTCTCGTGCATGCCCCTCTCCTCCGTTCCTTTAAGCAGCCAGCAGCAGGGCGTTGTCCCCATCCCCCTTCTTCTCTACCTGCCCTCCAAACCGATCCATCTCGCCAGCCTGGTCTCTGGTTCATCTACGACAGCAACCCCAGCCGTGGCCACTACCCTGCCCTCTTCTGCTAGGGAGCCACTGTTGCGGGAGGGCCCCAGCTGAGGTGTGGAGGTGGTACTGCACCGAGAGCGAGGAGGAGGAGGTCAGGAATCGCCTCGCCGCCACCGTTCCTGTGTCTCGCCGCCGCAGTCACGCCGTCTCCATCGCCGCGCACCACCACCGTGAGCACCATCTCCTCGCTGCTGTCCCGTCCCTCGCTCCAGCCACGTTCGCCCTCGACGTCACACCCCGGTGAGCACCCCAGATCCCTCCTATGCACGCCGGTAGATCATCTCGCCGCCGCCGCGCACGCGTGCGCGCTGCACCGCCACGCTCGCCAGCCGCTCTAAACCCGTGTGCAGGAGTCCGATAGTGTACCGCGGCCCGCGCCCGATCTGCTCCGTTCCATGCGTCGGTGTCGTCGTCGCGATGCTCTTCTTCGAACGACGGGAGAACGAAAAACCTAGCTGGTAGTCCCCTCTTTCCAACGAGCCATATCACGCCTAGATCCGTCCATAGATGTGCTCGGAATCGTCTCGCGAAAACCATAGAAAATGTCATTTTTCTGTATCTCGTCCGACAGTCCCAGACACCGTTTTTCATCCCTGTTCTTCATCAATTTCCGGGCTCCACAATGCTCCACCGGAGAAACTCCGTACATGAAAGTTGTGCATCTTGCTGCCCTCTTCAACTTGGCTTTTTGCAGCATCGCAAAATTCCCAAGGGTTAGCTTGCCACCGTCTTCCGAAAATCAGACGAGCTAGCCCTGTTTCTGGATCGAATTCAGATTCGTTGGGCCTTTTTGCACAAAACCCCCCGGAAGATCCTGTCCGTCATAGACAGACCCCCGTGCCCCGGCTTGCCTACGTGTACAGCACCCGCTGGCCGCGCGCGCTGTGGCCCCGTCGCCCGGTGGCCCACCTGTCACTCTCTGTGGCTAGGCAACCTCTCGGTGAGAAAAGTCTATAGAAAAGCCCCACCTTACCGAACGCTAGCTCCCTGCGCTGAGTCAGGGGTTGGCCTACTGTCGGCCGCTGTGGCTAGCTGCCTCTGTGTGCAAAAAGTTCTGCGATCTTTTCTGTTAATAAAAATAATTTAAGAAATTGTTAAATATGTTTAAGTCCAGAAAAATAATAACTTTCATATTATAAATCCAAATAATACAAATGATATATGTTTTGGAATCAGAAAAATGTGAGGAATTCAAATATGCTATTCAAAATAATGTTTGAGCACTTTAATTTTTTGAGCTAATTAAAATTACGATAAAATGCCCTTTCTCTTAATTAATTAATAACTTTTGTTTTATAACTCCAAATTTGAGAAATAATATGTCTAAATCGATCAGCGCGACGAGCCCGTTCTATCTATGCTTTCCATGTTCTGAGTTGCAGCATGCATCATATAAATAATAAGTATACAGCAAGTGTTATGAGAGCAAACCGGGCTAAAAACTTAATAAAATGCTTTAATCTTGTACCCCACACCTCACCCATGCCATGCTACATTATTGCCATGCAAATTGTGCACCATTCCTCATGGCATGATTTTTTGCTTGTCGCATTTTAATTCATATGCTTGTGCACTCTATTTATGTTGGCCCTTGTTTGTTTGGTTCTTCTTCGAATAGACGCTGAGCAGGGGTTATATCAGGAGTCCCAGGAGCACTACCCAGATCCGTCCCTCGCTTCAACTGAGCTGCCAGGAAAGCACTACCACATGCTTGCATACATATAGTACCTATTGCCTCTATCTTATTCTTGCATCATTGAGTCGCGATTGCATTAAATTGAATCCCAAGTACTGCATAGCCTTTACTTTTAAGCCCCACCGAAGCTTGTTCCTCCATCGCATGAGCCATTACTACAGGAGTTGTCTGAGCCATGCGGGTCGTAGAACAGCATGTGTAGGGTATGTGAGTGTCTGATGGATAACAAGGTACCTAAACAACTTAACCTGAGTAGTAATGGGATAACTAATGAAAGTGTCACCGGTGGGCAATATCTGCTATTTGGTTCTTCATGCTCACTTGTGTCCCGTAGGACCCCGAGTACTTGATTCCTGTTCCTTGACTATTCGCACTATCCACATCCGGGAGGCCTTATGGACCCCCCTGAGCCAGAGCTTGATTCATTCTTATTTCTCGGGGCCACAAAGTAGTTTGGGGCTTTATTACTATCCTGTACTTATGCCATGTTTACTGCTTTATTTAAGATTATGCGAGGAGCACCTGTACTGTTTAGGGATCGCGGCACGATTTCGCGGTATCGACAAGCCCAGTCACATATTCGGGTTCCCAGGCGTTTACAGCCGTTCTCGCAAACCCTGGGTCCGTCTCGGAGCCGGCCAACTTCGTCGCGGGTAGCTTATTGGGGTGGCCCCCTGAAACATTTCTGAATCCTGTGATCGCTTTGTCGAGAATGCCTCGTTGGGTTTTGATTTGGTTTTTTCCGAGGTTGATCGAGTGTGTGTTGCTATTTGTGCACCCCTGCAGGGTAAATCTTTCTGAAAGCCGTGTCCACGGTTATGGACGACTTGGAGCACAGTTTCTCGATCATAGACAAGTATAACTAAAGTACCGCTTTTAATTTGACTAAGTACCTGACTAGTAAATAGTGCAACACTCATGGAATGGTTAATAAAACTGCCAACGGATGGAGATTGTTCGCCCGCTTCCTCGTTGGTAAGCGAGGAGGAGGATGGATCTGTTAATTACTGTTATAACTGTTGTTATTAATTCACGGACATCCGTCTATCATTGGTTAGGCGGATGGTTAGCGAGTATCTATAGAATTGTTAGTTATTATCTTTTGCTGCAATTGCGTCACCCCAGGTTGTGTCCCCTTTAGAGGCATAAAGACTTGCTGAGTACCCCTAGGGTCTCACACGATAAATTGTTTGATTCAGATGAACAGGTATACTCGCAAGATGGATACTGGGTGGAGGAGACGGATGATGTTGGCAACGATCACTCGGTGTAGAGATTCCGGGAACGGGGATCCCTGAGATCTGTGGGTGGGATGTGTTTATTTATGTGGCATCTTATGCCGATTTGCTTCTTATCCGTACTCGGATCTTATTTTCCGCTTTCGCCTGATACTCTGATGTTTGATGTATGAGGAGCTGTCCTAAAATATTATCTCTATCTAGGATATTTGGATCTTGCCGTATGGCGTTGCAATATTTCTATTTCTTTTAGATGGAATGGCTCTAAGGACTGTTGTATGTGGCTTGCATACATACTCATTTGTGTATGTAGTTGATCCCTTCGCCTGCCGATTACGCCGCTCGTTCTTGTCCCGATGTTCTGGAAATGGTTAGGAAGGCCAAAAGGTCTACCTGTGAGTGGCATTTGGCCCCACCGTACTATTTTAACCATTTTCGCTCATCCAGGCATGCAACTAAGAGCGTAATTCACCGAGGTAGTTACAACCTCTACTTCCCTAACATTGATGGCACAACCCCAACAAGCTAGCGATGATCACCAACCTGTTGATCAGCCCGTCGCCTAAAAAAGTATGTGTTCCAAGGATTATCGATGCATGCTTCCTTATATATACCGTGCAAGCTGGATGTAATGGTTGAATTGGCAGCTACACGAAGATTTAAGAAAAGGGGGCCAATGGTAGGAAAAAAGCTTGAAGCTAAAATTTGCGGAACGCAATCTAAATATTGCATCAATTCTATTGTGCATGGCAAGCGAAGGCCAGAAGATCTAGAAGAATCTTTTTTTCTAGCATCCAAAATAGGCGTTTTTGTCAAGAATATCATTCCCATCTTCGCATCTATCAAGCTCCACCAACAGACCTCTGACCATTACAATTCATTACTGCAGAAGTTACATGTAAGTCATGGTGCTTTGTCCCATGCATTCAAGCTTGCTATTGGTTCTATTCTAAGTCACATAACACATCAAATGTTTCATTCCTGCTGACAGACAAAATTCAACTTCGATCAGGATAATGAGGATGTAGATTATGTTCTCACGGACATGTTCTCCTGTTCTTTGCGCCAACAGCGCCATAGGCTAAAGAACTAAATACTTTGATGGTAAGGCAAGCAAGGATATTCAAAGAATGACTCCTATGGAACACACTATGACTGACCAACACCGGATAGATCTTCTCGACCACAGGTTTAATCCAAAGATTATGTTATGGTTTGTGAAGACTGATACCATATCACATTCAAAATTCCTATTTAAACATCTGTGTCACTAGTCTCCTTTTGCAGATGAATGCTAAAAAAACAAGAGAAATCATGTTGCACCACGCTTAACAAACCGAACTAGATCTCGTGCATTAGTTGGCCACCTGAGTGCAATAGTAAGAATAATTAGTTTTTAATCTTCTATAGACTTCGTGCTTCTTATATTTTGATAATGTGTTCTGCCCACTTTGCAGAAAGGTGCGGTAAGTCTGCAACAAAAATTCTAGGCATGCCAGAGGAGCAAAAAAGAAGGGCTCAATCCCTCCACTGAGAGTGTTATTGTAAGTCTTCTGTTCGATTGATATTTTGTGATGACACACCCCAGTGATTTATATGTATAGTTATAGGTGCGACACTGCCTGAACATCTGCCTAGTTTTCTTTTCAATTTAAGTACTAGATGATTTCCAACTAGTGTGAGTTTCAGTTTTCAGCTGTACAAAGAGTTGACTTGTGTATATCATGCACCCGATGATGAAGAAACAGACTGTCAACACCCGGATTTTTAATCCCAGATGCCCGTTATGCCATACCTCGCAATCCCAGGATTACCATTTTTGCGAGACATAACGGATTGGATATCATAGTACATCATCCATTACAAACCATACATAAGGTTTTACACGAATAAGGATCTCATGATCCAGTCTTTAATACAACAAGCAGCGGAAATAAACGATAGCGTAGCGGTGGGGTCCATCTTCAGGGGCACAGGCAATGCTGACGAAGGCAGATAATCCTAGTTATCATAGCCGTCCTGATGACCATCATCTTGATAATCTCCTTCATAGTCTGGCCATGATAATAGCCAGGGACAAAAGCCATGAGTACTCTTTAAGTACTCGCAAACTACTACTAGCAAGGGTTATACTTCTAAGTTAAAGTGCTGAATTGAAAGAATAACTATCAAGTTAAGTTTGAAACCTAAGGTGAGTTCTGAAACAAGAAAAGATAAAATAAAAGTCTAGAATCACCTAAGTTGGGGAACTATTTTCATCTACACAACCCTGTTGTGGTCAAGTCAGGGTTCATCATTCATTTCAAGTCATTTAGAAAACATCTGACAACGAAACAGTATGGCCATTCCAACTGTCCATAACCGCGGACGCGGCTATTCGAATAGTTTGACACTCTGCAGAGGTGGTACACTTTCACCACAAGATTCGATACATCTGTCAGGGATAACCCTGAATCATCATACTTGGTATGCAGATAATCAAACATAACCTTCCCTTTACACACCCTAGTACAAGCACCTCTCCTATGAGCATGGCCTCCCAACCATGACCATCAGTCATCTTGGGCACTGCATAGGTGGACAACATTGAGAGGTAGCCTCAGCTCAAACCTCTCCCGTGAGGGAACTAATACTAATGCATATAAATTTCCAGCTAAGCCTTACCCAATTCAGGTAATGTGGTTATACGGTAAATTTGGAATGGTATCGCATCCGAATCCAACCATCAGTTTTATAAAAAGGGTTAAGGCTCATGCCTCATCATTTTCATCATCATAAACCAATTGTGTTTCTCAACACATGTCAAAACATCTCAATAGAATGACTCATCATTCCAAGGTTTTCATAACTCATTTTCACCAAGTGTTCCCATATAAAATGACTCAAGTTTGATCTATTCTAAAACACTAGGTTAAGAGTGTTCATTAAGGTGGAAAGGTGGGATCAATCTCATGCCATAGGATGACATCTAAGGGATTCTAATTAGGTCAAGTTTTATACTCTTTATGCTACCTTCAAAAGTAATTAAAGAACTTGGTGTAAGCTAAAGGGGTGTGATCAAGGTATGCTTAAGGCATCTTTACTAAACTACCTAGTTTTATTCTAGCTTGCTACAATAGCTTACTAAAGCATTTTTGCAAGGGTTAGCTTGCCACTAATAGCTTGCCTTGGTTGGTGCAGTGGTTGAAGTTCTCTTCTTCTTCTTCTTCTTGGTAGAACTCCTCCTCCTCGAAGGCTTGGTGGGTACTATCGTCTATAAATACATAGGGAGTGCACAATCACCAAACAATACTTAACTTAGGCTAAGTAGTATTCTAAACTACACAATTGATGATCTATTATCATCCCAAACATCACAAGTTTTAATTCAATAGTTTCAACCTTTTTATTTTGGAAAAGTAATTTCTACTCATTGAAATATTAGCTAAAATTTAATATTCACCACCAAAATATGGGATCATGTGGACACATGTCCTCACCACATATTCTAACATGTGGGAATGAGATTTAAAGGTTGGATCAATATTACTTTGGTTTAAGTTCATTATTTAATGATTTAAAGTGACTAGAAATGCCTATATAGCATTATTTTGGTACTAATCCAAAGTCACTGCCTGTAAACCTTAATATTATTACATATTTGGATAGATATGATGAAATGTGATTTTTGAGAGTTAGAATCAACTCAAAAGCTAACTTGGTTGATTTTATAAAAATGTTTCAAGTTGCAAAAGCTTCTGTCTTCTTATTTTTATTAGGACAAATCTATAACTCTAAATGACTTAAATCCAACGGGCTTGGATAGAGCATTTCAATACCTTTCAGACAAAATTAGTTTCATGTAATCTGGATTTGTCAAACTCATAGAATTGAATTTTGAAACACTGGACAGAAACTATATTCTAACTAAAAAGAAAAATCTAGATTTGAATCTACGGGCTTGCGCGGGAAAGGAAATGGGCCGGCTTAGTGGCGCTGCACGGCACAGGGCTCAGCTGACAGGGGGCCCACTGGTCAGTGACACTTAAAATGCGAAATGGTACGCGCGCTGTGGGCCGTGCGATTAGAGGCTAGATCTACGGCTGAGGGTCGTCGTCGACAACGGACGGGTCGCCGGCGAGCTCGAACCCTAGCGGCTTAGTGGGGGTCTACTGGGGGCGTACCAGGGCTCCAGCGGGGTCGGCGATGCGGGCGAACAAAGTGGAAGACGACGGCGAGGCGAGGCGTCGTCGCGGCGGAACTTGGGGTGGCCGGAATCAACGACACCCTTCTTCTCCATAGGCGGCGGCTCCGGCTGCAATTCCGGCGAGCTGCTGCTCCACTTGCTCCGATGAGGGGTGGTTGAGGTTCAGAGAGGTGAGGGGAGTGGAATGGTGTGAGTCTTTGGTGCTGGAGAGGGCTTCTTTTATAGGCTCGACCGTGAGACCGAGCGGGATGGGCGGTCGACGGTGGCGACATGGCTACGGCGAGCTAGCGGCATGGCTGGGGATGGCGATCGATGGGCGGTCCCTGGCGGTGCTCTAGCGCTTCAATGCGGCCATAGGGGCGGTGGTATGCAGTCGGGGTGAGGTGGCGCTCTGAGAGGCAGAGGCGGTGGTGTCCACGGTGAGCGGTGGCTGTGGGGCTTTGGGCGGCGAACGGGGGTGTCTGGGGTGTTCTCCAGGTCAAGGCGGAGCGGTGGGCGCGGGCTGGTGTCGAGTGGTGGCTTGTGCACGCGGGGACAGGGCGCGCTCTGTGGGCGGCGTCGGCATGGTCTGGTGGCACTGGGCGCGGCTTCTCCTCGATGGTCCACGACTGCTCTTGGCTCGGGCAAGGGACAGAGAGGGGCGGTGCGGCGTTGGCTACCTCCTAGACATGGCGAGGGAAGGGAGAGTGGTCTGCTGCGATGGTTGCAAGGTTGGCCGGCCAGGGTGGTGCTCGGCATGGCATGGCATTGCCACTAGGGTGTAGGGGATGGGCTGCAATTGGCATGGTTTGATCAAAAGGGGACAGAGAGATTAAATGGAGATCAAATGGGGGCAAAACCCTATTCAAAACAGTGAGCTAGGATTAGAGTTAGGATTCTGCCTGCCAAGTGTTTGATGAAATGGCCGCAAGAAAAAAAGTTTTGAATTTTGAGTTCAAAATTTTTGGGTGATCTCCACTAGTGCTAGGTAGGCTCTGGTTGCACGGGTTTTGAAAATGGAGCTCAAATACATGGTTTTTGAAATAGGGGTGATCTATGCATATGCATTAGATTCAATTTTGAACTGCCATTTAAAATAGTTTCCAGAATGTTTTTAGAAGATCAAAAGGTGGGCCTTGGTACCTCATTATGTGTACTAGCAAGGGGTGCAAAGATCAAGAATTGTTTCTGTTAAGAATTGAGTACTAGAAATAGCCAAAGTAGGCATGAGAGTTAATTTTGTCAAAATGACCATTCCTTTATTTTAATTCTTTTTGATATGATTTCTTTTAGGAAATGTTTGGGAATGATGTAGATGATGTTTAAATTCCCTAAGAAACATTTTAGAAGCAAAGGATCACACAATCATGGCCATTCAAAACAACTCCTATTTTAAATGCACACAAATATGAATGCCTTCATTTTAAATATGGAAAAGATTTTGTTAATCCTAAATTTGGATGATTTGATCTTTGATAAGATTGGATTGAAGTTTTGGGATGTTACAAACCTTCCCCTCTTAAATAAAATCTCGTCCTGAGATTTACAAGAAAACTAGGAACTAAAGAGATCTGGGAACTCTGCCCTAATGTAATCCTCGCGCTCCCAAGTGGCTTCCTCCTCGGTATGGTTGCTCCACTGAATCTTGAGAAACTTGATACTCTTCGTCCTGGTGGTTCTATAGGCTTCTTCTAAGATACGGATGGGTACTTCCCGATAGGTCAGGTCATTGTTGATTTCCACTGCTCTGTGATCGATATTCTTGAAAACTTCAGTCTTCTCAGGCACTTCCAAGCATTTGCGAAGTAACGAGATATGGAACACATTGTGGATGCCTGACATCTCTTCAGGCAGTTCCAGTTGATACGATACTTCTCCTCGGCGGTTTAGAATCTTGAAAGGTCCGATATATCTGGGAGCTAACTTTCCCTTTAGACTAAAGCGTTGGGTTCCCTTCAATGGTGAAACCTTGAGATATACGAAATCTCCGACATTGAAAGTCAGGTCTCTCCTTCTCTTGTCAGCATAGCTCTTCTGTCTGGATTGGGCGGTCTTGAGGTGCTCACGAACTTTGTGAACTTTCTCTTCTGCTTCTCGGAGAATGTCGGGTCCAAAGATCTGACTCTCTCCTACTTGTGACCAATTCAAAGTGGCATGACACTTTCTTCCGTATAGGAATTCAAATGGCGCCATCTACAAACTAGCTTGATAACTGTTATTATATGAGAATTCTGCGAAAGGCAGGCAGTCTTCCCATTTTGATCCGTATTCCAACACACAAGCTCTAAGCATATCCTCCAATATCTAGTTGACTCTCTCAGTCTGTCCATCTGTTTGCGGGTGATAAGCGGTACTGAAATTCAACTTGGTTCCTAAACCTTCCTGAACTTTCTGCCAAAATCTTGAAGTAAACTGAGTCCCTCGATCTGATACGATGGTCTTGTGGGTTCCGTGCAGACTAACAATCCTAGCAATGTACAACTCTGCTAGTTTTGCACTCTGGTAGGTTGTCTTGACTGGTATGAAGTGGGCTACTTTGGATAGTCTATCAACTATGACCCAGATTGAGTCATTTCCCCTACTAGAAGTAGGTAAACCGGTGATAAAGTCCATTCCGACGGAATCCCATTTCCATTCCGGAATCGGCAATGGTTGCAACAATCCTGCAGGTCTCTGATGCTCTGCTTTGACTCTTTGACAAATGTCACATTTGGCGATGTAGCTTCCGATCTCCCGCTTCATCTTGTGCCACCAAAATTGCTCTTTCAAATCCTGATACATCTTTGTTCCTCCGGGGTGGATAGAATAAAGAGTATCATGAGCTTCCTTCGTGATAATTTCCTTCAGCTCCGAATCTGCTGGTACACAGATACGTCCCTTGTACCACAGTACACCTTCTTCGTCTTCGGTGAATCCAGGTACTTTGCCTGTACCTATACGATGTTTGATTCCGTCGATACTTTCTTTCCCCTTCTAGGCTTCCTTGATTTGGCTAATCAAAGTGGGTTGAAGTTCAATGCTAGCTAGGAATCCTTTGCTAACTAACTCAGTCCTGAACTGCTCCAACTCCTCATACAAACTTGGTTGCTTCTCTTTGATCATGGTGTTAAGCCTACACGGCAATCTGCTAAGAGCATCCGCTACCACATTGGCTTTGCCGGGGTGATAGTGAATGTCAAGGTCATAATCCTTGATTAACTCTATCCATCTTCTTCGCCTCATATTCAACTCCTTCTGGGTGAAGATATACTTCAAGCTCTTATGATCTGAGTAAATCTCACAGCGATTACCCATCAAATAATGACGCCATGTCTTCAACGTAGAACCACCACTGCTAGCTCAAGATCATGGGTCGGATAGTTCTGTTCATGCTGCTTCAGTTGTCGAGACAGATACGCGATGACTTTGCCTTCTTGCATCAATACACATCCTAGACCAATCTTGGATGCATCACAATATACATCAAACGGCTTCTTGATGTCTGGCATGATCAAAATTGGGGCTGATATCAATCTCTTCTTCAGCTCCTGGAAACTGGCTTCACACTTGTCTGTCCATTCAAACTTCTTGTCCTTCTTCAATAATTGGGTCATTGGTCGGGCTATGCTTGAGAATCCTTCTAAGAATTTGCGGTAATACCCCGCTAATCCGAGAAATGAACGCACTTGGGTTTGATTGGTTGGGGCTTCCCATTCTTCGACATCTTTGATCTTGCTGGGATCAACAGAGATTCCTCCGGTAGACACAATATGTCCTAGGAATCCTACTTCTTTCAGCCAAAACTCACACTTGCTGAACTTGGCATATAACTAATGCTCTCTCAGGGTTTCTAGGATGATTCTCAGATGTTGCTCATGCTCTTCTTCTGACTTGAAGTAGATAAGGATGTCGTCGATAAACACAACTACAAACTTATCTAGGAAATTCATAAAGATCTTATTCATGAGATTCATGAAATAAGAAGGGGCATTGGTTAATCCAAAATACATAACCGTATACTCGTATAAACCATAGCGAGTAGTAAAGGCGGTGTTCGAAATATCCGTTGCACGAATCTTAAGTTGGTGATAACCAGTCCTAAGATCAATCTTTGAGAATACCTGAGCTCCAGTCAACTGATCAAATAGATCCTCTATCTTTGGCAAGGGGTACTTGTTCTTGATGGTGACATCATTCAACTTTCTGTAGTCTGTACACAGACGGTTGCCTCCATCCTTCTTATCGACGAATAACACTGGTGATCTCCATGGCGATGCACTTGGCTGAATCAAGCCGGTTGCTAACATGGCATCCAACTGCTTCTTCAGTTCTACTAACTCTGAGGGGTTCATGGTATAGGGTCTCTGGGCTATAGGTCCGGTTCCGGGGATTAGTTCGATAATGAACTCTATATCCCTATCCGGGGGCATACCTGGCAATTCATCTAGGAATACGTCGGGGTATTCACAGACTACTCTGACTTGGTCAATGGTAGGCAGGGCTACACTTTTGTTGCATTTGAATTGACGGGGTAAGGTTTCAGGGATATGTTCTACGGTTACTCCAGAACTACTGGTCATGGTGATGGCTTTCTTAGCACAGTCTATCAGTCCTTTATGCTTTGACATCCAGTCCATACCTAGTACTACTTCCAAACCTTTGGTTCCAAGTACAATTAGGTTGGCATAAAAATCTATCCCATGTATTCTGATAGGTATAGCTTTGCAAATTTTTCTAGCTTTTGTAGTTGAACCGGGGATTTGAACTATCATGACATGCTTCAGGTTGGTTGGGCGAATCTTACTAGTGCATACAAATTCTTCGGTGACAAATGAATGCGATGCTCCAGAATCAAACAATACTCTTGCTAAAACTGAGTTGACAGAAAACATACCCAGCACTACATCTGGTGCTTCCTGGGCTTCTTCTGCGTTCATGTGGAAGAGACGACCGTTGCAGTTCTGCGGGTTCCCTGGGGCAAATCTCCTGCCTTGCTGAACACGACGCTGCTGCTGAGCTGGGGCATTCACAGGGGCATTGGCAGCAGTCTTCTTGGGACACTCATTGGAGTAGTGACCCTTCACTCCACATTCGAAACAAGTGATCTGGGACTTGTCCTTGACTACAACAGGTACAACATTGCTGCCAGTTCTGGGGGCAGTGTTGTTGTTGTTGCTCTTGGGAGGGGCACGGTTGAAGTTGTTGGCATTGCCGGAGTGGTGATTGTTTCCTCCGGGCTTCACATTTCCTTCGCTACGGTTGGGGTAGCTTGGGCGATAATTTGGGGGTCGGTTGTTCCTTGGTGCATATCCTGGTGAGGGGTTGGGACGGTACTTCTGGTGACTGCTGGATCCATACTGCTGCATCATACGACGCTTGTGGTTGTCGTTTTCCTGGTTAATCTTCCATTCCATCTGAATGGCAGAGTCGACTAGCTCTTCAAGATCCTGGAAACGGATGTTGACAAGGACAGTCTGCATCTCATCATGTAGTCCGTTTAAGAATCTTTCTTTCTTCTTGGCCTCCGTGTTGATTTCATCCGGTGCATATCTGGCAAGTGACAAGAATTTGTCACGGTACTCTACTACAATCAATCTTCCTTGCTTCAGTTCACGGAATTCATCTCTCATCCTGTTGACAAGACCTTGCGGCACGTGGGTGCGGCTGAACTTGACCTTGAATGCTTCCCAGGTCATCACCTAGCCATGGTTCATGTTGCGGACGCTATTCCACCAAGCTCTTGCATCTCCTGCCAGATAGTGAGTGGCGAAGAGAACTTTCTCATTCTCATCAACTCCTGCAACCTCTAGGTTGTTTTCCATGGTCTGTAACCAGTCATCAGCATCTAATGGGTTTTCAGATTGGTTGAAGATTGGGGGATTGGTGTTCTGAAAGTTTTTGAGTTTAGATCCATGGTGATCCTGATTTCCATGTCCTTGGTTGTTGAGAGCCATTTGGGCGATCTGCTACAATGTTGCTAAGTTGGCTTGACGTTTGGCCCTGCTTGCTTCACGGTCCGCGATGAGATTCTGCAAGATCTGCAGCATTGGGTCCTGCGATGAGCTGCTCCCTCCTTGGTTTCCACGAGTCATCTGAAGATTAAGATAGATATAGGGGTAAGAGGGAAATTCTAAGGTTCATGGTTTTGGGTTTTCAAAGCTACAACTTTGAGTTATACTCAGGTCAACTAACTTCCTTCTCATTCATGCAAGCAAGCACACGATACAACACACACCACAACAAGCAAAAGGGGAAAAAAATGGTTTGAAGAACCATTCTGCAAACTACGATACAATGAGATGATACATCTCATGCTACGACAGTGCTCTAGTGCATCTACTCATCGTCAATGAAGTCGGAGTCTTCATCATCAGTGTAGAAGTCCACAGCATCCTCTGCCAGAAAATCGTCATCGTTGCTGAGGTAAGAATCCATATCTCCCTGGATGTCTTCACCCTCATCATCTTCTTCCTTGGCGGCAAGCTGAGCTTCCTGCTCCTTAACAGTCTTCTCAAGGTCGGCCACCTTCTTGCGAAGACGGGCGATGGTGCGATCCTTCTTTGCACGCTGGCGACAAAGAGACTGGCGATCTTGGACGAGCAGTGCAAAAGTCTGGGCCTTCTGGTCGGCAATTGCACGGTTCTGGTTGGCTAACTCTCTGGCATTGTCCAGTTCCTGTTGTCGGTCATGAAGCAAGAAGTCAAGGTTCTCCACTTGACGCTTCAATTCTGGGTGACTTGGCATCTCCATTGGCATTCCCATGAAGTCACGTCTTGCATAGTGGGCAAAACGGGTTCCTTGAATCTTGTTGATGCTGAGGGCACATAGACGTGCGAGAGCTTCATGCATTGCCCTGGCTAATCCATCTAGCCAGTTGTTCTCTCTCACGGAGAACTAAATTCTCCCGGAAGTTGGTGGTTCAATGCTCCCTCGAAGATCTGCGGTGACTAGCCATTGTAGGTCTCCTCCTGGGGGTCCTGGAAGTTGAGCTCCAAGAAACTCTGGATGTGGGCGTCCCAGAAATTCTGACAGTGAATCCAGATCCCTCTCGAAGATCAGCTGACCTCCGTTTCCCAACTGGTAAAACTTGCTGAACTGAGTCTCCATCTACAAGAATTTAGGATGAGGAAATTAGTGAAGTGATCAAGTGTGTCAAATTTTAAGTAGTAATGTAAGAATTTTGAGGAACATGTATTTTTGAGAAAGAATGAGTTCACAAGGGTAAGAGGGGAAATAGTTTTTCATAAATACTCACTTTGGTTTTTGAAGCTAAGTTTTTGGTTTGGACGTCCATTCTAACTAGGGTCTCCTATGGTCAGGATGGCTCTGATACCAACTTGTCAACACCCGGCTTTTTAATCCCAGATGCCCGTTATGCCATACCTCGCAATCCCAGGATTACCATTTTTGCGAGACATAACGGATTGGATATCATAGTACATCATCCATTACAAACCATACATAAGGTTTTACACGAATAAGGATCTCATGATCCAGTCTTTAATACAACAAGTAGCGGAAATAAACGATAGCGTAGCGGTGGGGTCCATCTTCAGGGGCATAGGCAATGCTGACGAAGGCAGATAGTCCTAGTTATCATAGCCGTCCTGATGACCATCATCTTGATAATCTCCTTCATAGTCTGGCCATGATAATAGCCAGGGACAAAGGCCATGAGTACTCTTTAAGTACTCGCAAACTACTACTAGCAAGGGTTATACTTCTAAGTTAAAGTGCTGAATTGAAAGAATAACTATCAAGTTAAGTTTGAAACCTAAGCTGAGTTCTGAAACAAGAAAAGATAAAATAAAAGTCTAGAATCACCTAAGTTGGGGAACTATTTTCATCTACACAACCCTGTTGTGGTCAAGTCAGGGTTCATCATTCATTTCAAGTTATTTAGAAAACATCTGACAACGAAACAGTATGGCCATTCCAACTGTCCATAACCGCGGACGCGGCTATTCGAATAGTTTGACACTCTGCAGAGGTGGTACACTTTCACCACAAGATTCGATACATCTGTCAGGGATAACCCTGAATCATCATACTTGGTATGCAGATAATCAAACATAACCTTCCCTTTACACACCCTAGTACAAGCACCTCTCCTATGAGCATGGCCTCCCAACCATGACCATCAATCATCTTGGGCACTGCATAGGTGGACAACATTGAGAGGTAGCCTCATCTCAAACCTCTCCCGTGAGGGAACTAATACTAATGCATATAAATTTCCAGCTAAGCCTTACCCAATTCAGGTAATGTGGTTGTACGGTAAATTTGGAATGGTATCGCATCCGAATCCAACCATCAGTTTTATAAAAAGGGTTAAGGCTCATGCCTCATCATTTTCATCATCATAAACCAATTGTGTTTCTCAACGCATGTCAAAACATCTCAATAGAATGACTCATCATTCCAAGGTTTTCATAACTCATTTTCACCTAGTTTTATTCTAGCCTGCTACAATAGCTTACTAAAGCATTTTTGCAAGGGTTAGCTTGCCACTAATAGCTTGCCTTGGTTGGTGCAGTGGTTGAAGTTTTCTTCTTCTTCTTCTTCTTGGTAGAACTCCTCCTCCTCGAAGGCTTGGTCGGTACTATCGTCTATAAATACATAGGGAGTGCACAATCACCAAACAATACTTATCTCTAAACTACACAATTGATGATCTATTATCATCCCAAACATCACAAGTTTTAATTCAATAGTTTCAACCTTTTTATTTTGGAAAAGTAATTTCTACTCATTGAAATATTAGCTAAAATTTAATATTCACCACCAAAATATGGGATCATGTGGACACATGTCCTCACCACATATTCTAACATGTGGGAATGAGATTTAAAGGTTGGATCAATATTACTTTGGTTTAAGTTCATTATTTAATGATTTAAAGTGACTAGAAATGCCTATATAGCATTATTTTGGTACTAATCCAAAGTCACTGCCTGTAAACCTTAATATTATTACTTATTCGGATAGATATGATAAAATGTGATTTTTGAGAGTTGGAATCAACTCAAAAGCTAACTTGGTTGATTTTATAAAAATGTTTCAAGTTGCAAAAGCTTATGTCTTCTTATTTTTATTAGGATAAATCTATAACTCTAAATGACTTAAATCCAACGGGCTTGGATAGAGAATTTCAATACCTTTCAGACAAAATTAGTTTCATGTAATTTGGATTTGTCAAACTCACAGAATTGAATTTTGAAACACTGGACATAAACTATATTCTAACTAAAAAGAAAAACCTAGATTTGAATCTACGGGCTTGCGCGGGAAAGGAAATGGGCCGGCCCAGTGGCGCTGCGCGGCACAGGGCTCAGCTGACAGGGGGGTCCCACTGGTCAGCGACACTTAAAACCCGAAACGGTACGCGCACTGTGGGTCGTGCGATTAGAGGCTAGATCTATGGCTGAGGGTCGTCGTCGACGATGGACGGGTCGCCGGCGAGCTCGAACCCCAGCGGCTCAGTGGGGGTCTACTGGGGGCGTACCAGGGCTCCAGCAGGATCGGCGACGGGGCGAACAAAGTGGAAGACGACGGCGAGGCGAGGCGTGGTCGTGGCGGAGCTTGGGGTGGCCAGAATCAATGGCACCCTTCTTCTCCAGAGGCGGCGACTCCGACTGCAATTCCGGCGAGCTGCTGCTCCACTTGCTCTGGCGAGGGGTGGTTGAGGTTCAGAGAGGTGAGGGGAGTGGAATGATGTGAGTCTTTGGTGCTGGGGAGGGCTCCTTTTATAGGCTCGACGGTGAGACCGAGCGGGATGGGCGGTCGACGGTGGCGACATGGCTACGACGAGCTAGCGGCATGGCTGGGGATGGGGATTGATGGGTGGTCCCCTAGCGGTGCTCTAGCGCTTCAATGCGGCCGTAGGGGCGGTGGTATGTGGTCGGGGTGAGGTGGCGCTCTGAGAGGCAGAGGCGGCGGTGTCCACGGCGAGCGGTGGCTGTGGGGCTTTGGGCGGCGAACGGGGGTGTCTCGGGTGTTCTCCAGGTCGAGGTGGAGCGGTGGGCGTGGGCTGGTGTCGAGTGGTGGCTTGTGCACGCGGGGACGGGGCGCGCTCTGCGGGCGGCGTCGGCATGGTCTGGTGGCACTAGGCGCGGCTTCTCCTCGGTGGTCCACGGCTACTCTTGGCTCGGGCAAGGGACAGAGAGGGGCGGTGCGGCGTTGGCTACCTCCTAGACATGGCGAGGGAAGGGGGAGTGGTCTACTGCGACGGTTGCAAGGTTGGCCGGCCAGGGTTGTGCTCGGCATGGCATGGCATTGCCACTAGGGTGTAGGGGATGGGCTGCAATTGGCATGGTTTGATCAAAGGGGGACAAAGAGATTAAATGGAGATCAAATGGGGGCAAAACCCTATTCAAAACATTGAGTTAGGATTAGAGTTAGGATTCTGCCTGCCAAGTGTTTGATGAAATGGCCGCAAGAAAAAAAGTTTTGAATTTTGAGTTCAAATTTTTTGGGTGATCTCTACTTGTGCTAGGTAGGCTCTGGTTGCAAGCGTTTTGAAAATGGAGCTCAAATACATGGTTTTTGAAATAGGGGTGATCTATGCATATGCATTAGATTCAATTTTGAACTGCCATTTAAAATAGTTTCCAGAATGTTTTTAGAAGATCAAAAGGCGGGCCTTGGTACCTCATTATGTGTACTAGCAAGGGGTGCAAAGATCAAGAATTGTTTCTGTTAAGAATTGAGTACTAGGAATAGCCAAAGTAGGCATGAGAGTTAATTTTGTCAAAATGACCATTCCTTTATTTTAATTCTTTTTGATATGATTTCTTTTAGGAAATGTTTGGGAATGATGTAGATGATGTTTAAATTCCCTAAGAAACATTTTAGAAGCAAAGGATCACACAATCATGGCCATTCAAAACAACTCCTATTTTAAATGCACACAAATATGAATGCCTTCATTTTAAATATGGAAATGTTTTTGTTAATCCTAAATTTGGATGATTTGATCTTTGATAAGCTTGGATTGAAGTTTTGGGATGTTACACAGACAGATGCCATGTTGGCATAGTCCTGTTATTGCGTGCTAGTGATAAAATTCTTATTAGTATGATCAGATAGCTATACTTTTACTACAATATATATGATGCGTAATCAGCCATGCCAACTTGTAAGATTTGTTCATAGGCAGGTTAAATGTGTTGTCTGCATGTTTCTCTGTATTAGCTTTTCTTCTCCCACCCATGTCTACCAACTGATAACCTTACAGATTAAATTGAATGAGGATATGGCAAAACCTGGGAAAGATGGTCTGGAACAAACCCAAGAAGAATGTCTAGAAACATTTAAAATGGTACTAAAAGGTGAAGGTCATCTTAAAAGCACGTTCCGCCGTAATGCTAGGTTGTGGGAGTGCAAGTCCAAGTCCAAGTCGCCGTATTTGTTTAGTCAGGAAGAAATTGTAGCACTACGTGCTTAACAGGAAGTGCATAGACGAGCAATCAATGATATGAGACAGAAAGCATTATCATGCGATGTGGAGTTGAAGATGTTACGAGATCAGCAGAATTATCGAGAGCCCATAGATGAAGAGACTTGTCTAAATTGAAGATGAACCCTGAGAATTACATGTGAGTACAATGGTCCTATGAAATGGTTCCTGCTACAGAGCCTGGTTTCTGTTTGGGGTCATGTAACAAAAATGGAGGGAGTATTTGTTTCGCATCATGATTTTATCCGTTTACCGTATGCTCGATGCACAAAAATCCTGTGCCCACCTTGGATTCATGAACCTCACAAAGGTTCTTTCTTCTTTGGACAACCGCCAAATGCAAAATATCAGTCCATCGGCAAATCCTACCGCCTACCCCATTTGAATCGGAGATTATGTATCCAATTTCTTTGCCAATAAGGAAAGTATTTTGATGATCAGTTGATGTGAATCAGCCTTAAATTCATATCGAGGGAGTACCATTAACAAAATTAAAAAATCTCAGTCGAGTGGCAAAACCTGCAAGCAACCCTGTTTGACTCGGAGTTATCAAATTTTTATTATGGATGATAAGTTAATGTCACTCTCGGCCTACAATTCCTGAATAGGGAGTACACCTTTTATCCAAATGTTGCCTAGACGCTAGCCAAATTGAAAATATCAGTCTGCACAACTATTATGCTCATGGATGATTAGTTGATGTGACTCTAGGACTTGAATTCCTAGATAGATAGCATACAGTCTACTAGATTTTTTCTATTATTATTTTGCCGGTTACCAAATTCAAAATATCAAACGAACGGCAAAATCGCACACTGAGCTTGAAGCATTTCGTGCCCCACCATTTCAAAAACTTTGTGGCAAAATCTCCCACCGGGGAGTACCATTTTTCTGTTAATATTATTTGGCCGGTAGCAAAATACAAAATCTCTATTGAGCGGCAAAATCAAAGACTGACTTTGTAGCATTTCCCGCCCCACTATTTCAAAAACTTTGAGGCCAAATCTCCCACTGGGGAGAACCACTTTTCTATTAATTATTATTTGGCCGGTAGTCAAATTCAAAATCTCTGTGGAGCGGCAGAGTCAAAAACTGACTTTGAAGCATTTTCCGCCCCACCATTTCAAAAACTTTGAGGGTAAATCTCCCACCGGGGAGTACCATTTTTCTATTATTATTATTTAGCCAGTAGCCAAATTCAAAGTCTCTGTCGAGCAGCAAAATCAAACACTGACTTTGAAGCATTTCCCGCCCCACCGTTTCAAAAACTTTGAGGCGAAATCTCCCACCCGGGAGTACCACTTTTCTATTAATTATTATTTGGCCCGTAGTCAAATTCAAAATCTCTATCGAGCAACAAAGTCAAAAACCGACTTTGAAGAATTTCCCGCCCCACCGTTTCAAAAACTTTGAGCGCAAATATCTCACCGGGGAGTACCATTTTTCTATTATTATTATTTGGCCGGTAACCAAATTGTAAATCTCTATCGGGCGGCAAAATCAAACACTGACTTTGAATCATTTCTCGCCCCACCATTTCAAAAACTTTGAGGCAAAATCTCCCACCGGGGAGTACCACTTTTCTATTAATTATTATTTGGTTGGTAGTCAAATTCAAAATCTCTGTCGAGCGGCAAAGTCAAAAACCGACTTTGAAGCATTTCCTGCCCCACCATTTCAAAAACTTTGAGGGCAAATCTCCTACCAGGGAGTACCATTTTTCTATTATTATTATTTGACTAGTAGCCAAATTCAAAATCTCTTTCGAGCGGCAAAATCAAACACTGACTTTGAAGCATTTCCCGCCCCACCATTTCAAAAAAAATTGAGGCCAAATCTCCCATCGGGGAGTACCACTTTTCTATTAATTATTATTTGGTCGGTAGTAAAATTCAAAATCTCTATAGAGCGGCAAAGTCAAAATCTGACTTCGAAGCATTTCCCGCCCCACCATTTCAAAAACTTTGAGGCCAAATCTCCCACCGGGGAGTACCATTTATCTATTATTATTATTTGACCGGTAGCCAAATTCAAAATCTTTGTCGAGCGGCAAAATCAAACACTGACTTTGAAGCATTTCCCGCCCCACCGTTTCAAAAACTTTGAGGCCAAATCTCCCACTGGGGAGTACCACTTTACTATTAATTATTATTTGGCCGGTAGTCAAATTCAAAATCTCTGTCGAGCGGCAAAGTCAAAAACCGACATTGAAGCATTTCCCGCCCCACCGTTTCAAAAACTTTGAGGCCAAATCTCCCACCCAGGAGTACCACTTTTCTATCAATTATTATTTGGCCGGTAGTCAAATTCAAAATCTCTACCGCGTGGCAAAATCAAAAACCGACTTTGAAGCATTTCCTGCCCCACTATTTCAAAAACTTCGAGGCCAAATCTCCCACCGGGGAGTACCACTTTACTATTAATTATTATTTGGCCGGTAGCCAAATTCAAAATCTATGTCGAGTGGCAAAATCAAAAACCGACTTTGAAGCATTTCCCGCCCCACTATTTCAAAAACTTTGAGGCCAAATCTCCCACCGGGGAGTACCACTTTACTATTAATTATTATTTGGATGGTAGCCAAATTCAAAATCTATGTCGAGCGGCAAAATCAAACACCGACTTTGAAGCATTTCCCGCCCCACTGTTTCAAAAACTTTGAGCCGAAATCTCCCACCGTGGATGACCACATTTCTATTATTATTATTCAGCCGGTAGCCAAATTCAAACTCTCTATCGAGCGGCAAAATAACACACTGACTTTGAAGCATTTCGCGCTCCTCCGTTTCAAAAACTTTTGACTTTAAAATTCCCATCCTACCCATTGTTCAGACGCCCCATGGGCACGCTAAAGTCGGTAGCTTGGGGGCTCGATCATAATTATTTTTATGTTCACCTCCGTAGTCCCGATTTGTGCAGTTTTTCAAGATGGCCCTCCCAAAATCCCAGGCTTCTCTCCCATGCCCTCACATCCACGACTACCATGCGCACTGCCCGACGGCAATTCCACGACTGTCAGAGCCGCTTCATCGATGCCCACCCCAACGGATCTAGTTCACCGGGTCTCTCTGCCACTCCACCAGAGCTGTGGTCTCGCTAACCGCGCCTATGGCATCGTCGACCACCCACGCTCTACTTGCCCGCTGTAGAAAGCTACCCAACTGTACCGAAGCAACTTCACCGTTGTCCACCAGACGGGATCTAGTTCAACAAGTTCCATGTCCACCGCTCCAGACTAGATACACGGTCGTCGCTGTTGACTACACCGGCATCGACCGCCCAAGATCAGCTTCCTCGATGCCAATAGCCACCGCAATTGCAGCACCCTCGGTGACATGGACGTCACTCGCACGGTACCGATGATGTTTAGACGCCTCTCCGACCAAGGTAACCAAATCTCCAACCCGTTTTTGTTTTGTCAGCAGTATAGCAGGTTCAAACCTATCAGAGTGAACTGCATTTTTTGTAATCGTGCTAGTACATGCAAGTCAGTGGACATGCCTGTTCTTCGTGCTAGTACATACAATGTCATTAGACATGTTGGCTTGCATTCGCTTCTCTACAAATTTCAAGTCATTCACATGTCTGTTATATTGTCATGCACATGTTCTTATCTTAGCTGTTCCGTACACCAGTAATTGCCTACTATTCTGTAGTTCTTGCAAAATGTAATGTTAGTGGAAAATATTAGCGTGGATTCCCTGCTCCACATTTACTGAATCTATTTGGTTTTCCTGAGCTAAGTTCCTGCTATTATTTCCTCTTTGGCATCATTCTGCTATCCTGTAGTTGATATGTTGTAAACGTATCTATAATTTTTGATGTTCCATGCTTGTTTTATATCTACTTTCTTATTTTCTGTCCATACTTTGTAGTATTTTTACACATTTTCTAGAACTAACCTATTAACAAGATGCCATAGTGCTAGTTGCCTATTTTCTGCTGTTTTTGGTTTCAGAAAAGCTGGAAAAGAAATATTCTCGGAACTGGACTGGACAAAAGCCAAAGTCAATATTTTACTAGAAGACTCACTGAGCCAGAAGTAGAGACGGAGGAGGGCCAGGGCTGGCCACATATAACATCCCAAATCTTTAATCAAGGTTAACAAGATCCAAATCACCCAATTTAGGGTTAAGAAAAACTTTTTACTATTAAAAATATTCATGAATGCATGTGTGTTTGCATTAATATAGAATTGTTTGAAAATGCCATGTTTGATTGTTCTAATGGTTGTGAAGTGATTCAAAGGTGAATGCCACATCATCTAGATCATTCAAAAACAAAATCCAAAGAAAAAGAAATCAAATAAGAATAAAAAGAGAAAATGGTCATTTTGACCATTTTAATCCACTAGGCCACTTTAGGTGTTCCTAGAAGTCAATTTCAAACAGAAACATACTCAACTCTTTTCACCCCTTGCTACTACAAGTAAAGATCTACCAAGGCCCGTTTTAAAATATTATAGAAACCTTTAACAAGACAATTTAAATGAATTTTGAAAATTGAATCCATTACATATGCATAGATCCCAATTTTTCAAAAACCACTCAAATGAACTCCACTTGCAAATACCAAGCTAACAAAGACTACTAAGAATAAGATCAAGTCACCAACCAAAAATCTTTTCAAAATTCAAATTTGAATTCCTTGCGGCCACTGTGTCGAACACCTTGTGATCACCAAATAATCTGCCTAACTAATACTATTGATTGATCAAAGCTTTGTGCCCCATTTGACCCTCTCATCTCTCCTCTGTCCCCTCTTATCCTAACCCATCCCTAGACAACACTCCCCCTGCACCGATGCGCCAGTACCACGCCGCCCAAAGATGGTCGTCGTCGGTCGACCATGCCCAAGTCGCAGTAGACCGCCCCTCTCTCTCCCGCCATGTCTACGATGATGTCGCAGCCTACCACCACGCACTGTCTCTTCCCCGAGCGCAGCCATGCCCTCGACCACCCACAGAGTGCCGCGCTCTCCGCCTCTGTGCCATGCACAGACCACGCCAGTGCGCCGCACCCGACAACTTTGCACGGACCCTGCCTTTCCCTCTGCTCGCATGTGCGCACCCGCCTTAACACGAACATGCCCCCAGACATCCCCGCTCGCCACCGTTTGACCCGCAACCACCGCACGTCGCATCGAACGCCGCCTCTGCAGCTCAGAGCATGAGCCGCGCCCGACCAAATACCATTGCCCCTAGCCGTGCCTTTACGCCGTAGAGGACCGCTAGGAGACCGCGCATCGATCGCCGCTCGCAGCCATGCCTCTAGCAGCCCATAGCCATGTCGCCCACGCCGTGCTGTCCCGTTGTCGAGCCTATAAAAGGAGGCCACCCCTAGCCTCATTCTGCACACCTCTCACCTCCTCTCAAACACCTAAGCCTTCCCACTTTTCCCCGCAGCCAATCGAGCCCGCAGTCGCTGGAATTCCACCAGAGCTATCCGCCACTGGAGGAGAAGGGCCACGCTGATTGCGACCACCCAGGAGCCACCGCGACCACGCCTGGAACTGCCTTCGTCCACCAGTTCGATCGCCCCCATCGCCACATCTAGCTGGAGCCTTGGTAAGCCCCCACATACCCCCACCATGCCACTAGGGTTAGCTCCCGCCGGCGACCTGTTCGCCAGGGACGAAGATCCTCAGCCGTTGATCCACCTCTTAATCGTAGCACTAAGAGTGCCCCGTACCGTTTCGGGACCAGCCTGTCAGTCGCCGTCTACGCCGTGAGTGCCACTGGGCCAGCCCGTTTAGTTTCCCGCGCTAGCCCATAAATTCAAATAGATGTTTTTCTATTTATACTTAAACTAGATTTTATCCACTTGTTTAAAAATCATTTCGGAGAGATCCACTTAACCAAAATGCATGATCCAAATTATTCTAGAAAGATAATTAAATTATCTATCTAGGGCCATTGGATTTAAATCAATTTAAGTTATAGATCACATATAGTAAAAATAACAAGACACAGACTTTTCTACCTTCAAACATTTTTCAAATATCAACCATAATAGCTTTTGAGTTGATTCCAACTCTCAAAAATCACATTTGATAATACCTATCTGAATATGTCATAATATTTCGTTTTGCATGCAGTGACTTTGGACTAGTACCAAAATAATGCTATATAGGCATTTCTAGTCACTTTAAATCATTTAAATAATAAACTTAAACTTAGTGAAATATGATCAAACATTTAAATCACATTCCCATGCATTAGAATATGTGTTAATGACCTGTGTCCACATGATCCAATATTTTAATTGGAGAATATTAAATCTTAATTAATTTCAATGAGTAGAAATTACTTTTCTCAAAGAAAATAAAGGAAACTAGTTCATTAAAATCTTGTGATGATTGTGGTGATACTAGATCATCAAGTGTGTGCCTTAGTGTGCTAAATAGACTAGTTAATTATTCTTTGTTGATTGTGTATCCCGTATGCATGCTATTGTTTGCAAGCTAGAATTATACAAGATGACTAAGCAAGATGCATTATGCATGCTTTGGTTATACCTTTTGATTTATACCCATTCCAAGTTTTACTTACAAGTTTTATCTTTTGCTTTACCAAAGTTTCTTTACTTCTAGTAATGCTTTGTGAGATTTTTAGAAAGTAGTATAGATAACATAAAGAGTATAAAACTTGGCCTATACTAGATGTCATTCTATGGAATGAGACGGAGATTAGCATCCCTCCTTAGTGAACACTCTTAACTTAGTGATTAGTGCTAAACCAAAAACTTGATCACTCTAGATGGGAATACTTGGTGAAAAGACATATGAAAACCTTGGAATGATGAGTCATTCTATTGAAATGTTTTGACATGTGTTGAGAAACACCAATGGCTTATGATGATGAAAATGTTGAGGCATGAGCCTTAGCCCTTTATAAAAACTGATGGTTGGGTTCGGATGCGATACCATTCCAATTTTACCATACAACCACAATACCTGAATTGGGTAAGGCTTAGCCGGAAGTTTATATGCATTAGTATGGGTTCCCTCACGAAGGATGTTTGAGCTGAGGCTACCTCTTGATGATGTCCACCTATGCAGTGCCCAGGATGGCAGATGGCTATGGCTGGGAGGCCAAGCTCATAGGAGAGGTGCTTATAATAGAGTGTGTAAAGGAAAGGTTATCATCGATTATCCGCATAGTAAGTATGATGATTCAAGGTTATCCCTGGTGGATGTATCGAATTTTGTGGTGAAAGTGTACCACCTCTGCGGAGTGTCAAACTATTCGGATAGCCGCGTCCGCGGTCATGGATAGTTGGAGTGTTCATACTGTTCTGTCGTCAGATGTTTTCAAAACGACTTATGAAATGAATCGTGACTTGACTTGACCACAATAGGGTTGTGACTATGAAAACTAAGTTCCCACTTAGGTGATTTAGAACTTTCTTTTATCTTTCTTTGTTTCTGAACTCAGCTTATGTTTCAAACTTAACTGTGCAAATAAACTTAGATCTTAGCATTTCCTACTAGAACTACCTGACTTGTTAGTGATAGTTTGCGAGTACTTAAAGAGTACTCATCGATTTGTCCCTGGCTATTCCCGTGGCTAGACTATGAGGAGGACTATCTGGAAGAAGGACATCAGGATGGATACGACAACTAGGATAACCTCCCATCGTCAGCATTGCCTGTGCTACTGAAGATGGAGCCCACCGCTACGCTTATTATTCCGCTACTTGTTTGTATTAAGACTGGGTCATTAGATCCTTTATTGGTGTAAGACCTTATTATGGTTTCTAATGGATGATGTACTATGATATCCAATCTAATATGTCTCGCAAAAATGGTAATCCTGGGATTGCGAGGTATGGCATAACAGGCATCTGGGATTAAAAATCCGGGTGTTGACAAGTTGGTATCAGAGCCATCCTGACCATAGGAGACCCTAGTTAGAATGGACGTCCGAACAAAAACTTAGTCTCAAAATAAAAGAAGTGAGTATTTATGAAAACCTATTCCCACTCTTATCCTTGAGATTCTTTCAAAAAAAATCATGTTCCTAAAAAATTCTTACATTACTACCTAAAATTTGACACACTTGATCATCTCACTAACTTACTCATCCTAAATTCTTATAGATGGAAGTTCAGTACTTTAAGTTCTACCAGTTGGGCAACGGAGGCCAACTGATCTTCGAGAGGGATCTAGATGCACTGTCTGAGTACCTTGAGCGTCTGCATCCAGAATTCTTCGGAGCTCAGCTCAAGGATTTTCTAGGAGGAGATTTACAATGGCTGATAGTTGTTGATCTTTGAGGCAAGATGGAAGCACCACTTTCTGAGAAGATTCAATTCACCGTGAGAGAGAACAACTGGCTAGATGGATTAGCCAGGGCTATGCATGAAGCTCTCGCCCGTCTTTGCAGACAGAACGTCAACTTGATCAAGGGAACTCGCTTTGCTCATTATGCAAGGCGTGATTCTATGGGAATGCCTCTGGAGATGCCAAGCCACCCGGAGTTGAAGCGCCAAGTGGAGAACCTCGACTTCCTGCTATATGATAGACAGAATGAATTGGACAATGCTCGAGGCTACGCCAACCACAACCTTTCCATTGCCGCCCAGAAGGCCCAAACTTTCTCACTGCTTGTCAAGGATCACCAATCCCTTCATCGGCAACGCGAGAAGAAGGATTACACCATCGCTCGTCTTCGTAAGAAGGTGGCCAACCTCGGGAAGACCATCTAGGAGCAAGAAGCTCAGCTTGCAGCAAAAGAAGAAGAAGAGGAAGAAGGTGAAGACATCCAAAGAGATATTCACTCATACCTCAGTGATGACAATGACTATCTAGAGGATGATGCCATGGACTTCTACACCGACGATGATGACTCCGACTTCATCGACGATGAGTAGATGCACTAGAGCACTATCGTAGGAGTAAGAAGTATCGGTCCCATTGTATCTTAGCCCATAGAATGGTTCCTAAAACCATATATTTCCCTTCATGTTGTGGTGTGTGTTGTATCGTGTGCTTTGATTGAATGAATGAGAAGAAGTTAGTTTGCAAAACCTGAGTTCAAACTCAAAGTTTTAGCTTTGAAAATAAAACCATGAACCTTAGAACTTTCCCTCTTACCCCATTATCTATCTGAATCTTCAGATGACTCCTGGAAACCAAGGAGGGAGCAGCTCATCGCAGGACCCGATGCTGCAGATTCTGTAGATGCTAGTTTCCAACCGTGAAGCTAGTAGAGCAGAGCGCCAAACCAACCTAGCCACCCTGCAATAGATCGCCAAGATGGCCCACAATTATCAAGGCCATGGAAATCCGGATCATCATGGATCCAAACTCAAAAACTTCCAGAATACCAATCACCCTATCTTTAACAAGTTTGAAGACCCGTTGGATGCTGATGATTGGTTACAGACCATGGAGAACAACCTAGAAGTCGTAGGAGTTGATGCAAATGAGAAAGTTCTGTTTGCCACCCACTATCTGGTAGGAGATGCAAGAGCCTGGTGGAACAGCACCCGTACAATGAACCATGGTCAAGTGATGATGTGGGAAGCTTTCAAGGTCAAGTTCAGCCGCACCCATGTGCCGCAAGGTTTAGTCACCAGAATGAGAGATGAATTCAGAGAACTAAAGCAAGGCAGAATGACTATAGTGGAGTACCGTGATAGATTTTTGTCCCTCGCCAGGTATGCACCTGATGAGATCAACACTGAAGCCAAGAAGAAGGAGAGATTCCTGAACGGACTGCATGATGAGATGAAGACGGTGCTAGTCAACATACGTTTTGATGATCTCAAAGAGCTAGTCGACTCCGCCATCCAGATGGAAGGGAAGATAACCCAAGCGAATGACAACCGCAAACACCGGATGATGCACCAGGTTGGGCCCACAATACCTAGAAGTATCGCCCCAACCCATCTACAGGATATGCCCCGCGGAACAATAGACCCCCAATGCCTCGCCCAAGCTATCCTAACCGTAGCGGAGGAAATGTTAAGACCAGAGGAAACAACAACAACCACCCCGGCAACTCCAACAACTTCAACAGTGCACCGCCCAAGTCCAACAACAACAACAACAACAATACTGCCCCAAGGACTGGAAGCAATGCCGTGCCTGTTGCAGCCAAAGACAAATCTCGGATTACTTGTTTTGAGTGTGGAGTGAAGGGTCACTACTCCAATGAGTGGCCCAAGAACAGCCACTGCCAATGTGAATGCCCCAGCTCAGCAGCAGCGCCATGTTCAACCCGGAAGAAGATTCGCCCCGGGGAACTCTCTCAACCGCAACGGCCATTGATGACCCATAAATATAGGGGGTGTATCGCAGTATTTTCGAGGGAAGTGAAACGCAATTTATTGATTTGACACAAGGGGAGCCAAATAATATTTATAAGCCTTGACAACTGAGTTGTCAATTCAGCTGCACCTGGAAACAATCTTGCTCACAGCAGTTTATCACTAGCAACAGTTTTGTAGTAGGAATAGTAAAGTAACAGCAGTAGTAAAGCAAAGACAGTAGTAACAAAAGCAGTAAACAGTGGGATTCGAGTGCGGTAGGCATAGGGATGGATGGACAGGCGTTGCATGGACAAGGCAATTCACATAGAAATCAGAACATAGGGCAATTGCAGATAAATAAGATAAAGAATCCAAGTACTAGACAATCCTAGGCATGTGTTCCATACATAGTCATACGTGCTCGCAATGAGAACTTGCACAACATCTTTTGTCCTGCCAGCCCGTTTGCAGCGGGGCCTCTAGGGAACTATTGGCAATTAAGGTGCTCCTTTTAATAGAGCACCGGAGCAAAGCATTAACACTCCATGAACACATGTGATCCTCACATCGAAGCCATTCCCTCCGGTTATCCCGATTTCTGTCACTTCGGGGCCATCGGTTCTGGACAACAACGTGTGTATACAACTTGCAGATAAGATCATAAACAATACTATCATAATGAATCAATAACATGTTCAGATCTGAAATCATGGCACTCGGGCCCTAGTGAAAAGCATTAAGCACAACAAGTCGCAACAGTCATAAAGCACTAATAAAAGATACTAGGAACCATGCCCTAACAATCTGATGCTATTACATGAACGATCTCATCCAATACCTACCATCCCCATAGCCTACAGCGGGGGATTACTCACTCATAGATGAGGGAAACATGGATGGCCGATGAAGATGATGGTGGAGATCGATGGAGATGGCTCCGGGGGCACTTCCCCGTCCTGGCAGGGTGCCGGAACAGAGACTTCCTGTCCCCCGAATCTCCCCTTCGGTGGCGGCAGCGCAGCGGAACTTTTCGTGGAAAAACGTCGAACCCCCCGAAGTTTTTAGGTCAGAAGGCTTCTTATAGGCGAAGAGGGATACCAAGGGGGTGCCTGGGGCCACCACACCATGCCCTGGCGCGGCCAGGCCCAGCCCGCGCCTGGGGGGGGGGGGGGTGTGGCCAGACCCTGGCGCTCCTCCGTCTCGTATTCTGGCTCCTAGAGTCTTCTGGAAAAATAGGCACTTTGGCTTTTGTCCCGTCCAATTCCGAGAATATTCATTTTCTGACTTTCCTGGAACCAAAAACAGCAGAAAACAGGCAGCTGACACTGTGGCTCTTGTTAATAGGTTAGTCCAAGAAATCATATGAAAAGTACTCCAAAGTGTGGACAAAACACAAGAAAGTGGATAAAACCAAGCATGGAACATCCCAAATTATAGATACATTTGCAATGTATCAACATCCCCAAGCTTAACTCCTGCTCGTCCTCAAGTAGGTAAGTGATAAAAAGAAAGAATAATTTTTGAGGTGACATGCACCCTCAAAGACTTGATCAAAGTATTTGTAAAAAATTGATAGCTAGGATCATAGTACTTTAATCATAACATGAAAGACAAAGTTCTAGCAATAAGACAAAGAAACTATGATGCAACATGAAAAGGCACAAACAAAAGATTCATGAATAACAATGCTTTGCAAGACGTTTGTTTGTTTCACATAAAGAAAACATAGCATAGTGGCATTCAGCTTGTCCCTCGTAGAGTAGCAAACATAAATGCATAGGACACCTTCAAAGTTCACAAGAGTGACTAGATACAAATAGTTTAAAACAAGCAATATCAAGGTATGCATCAATCAACAAGTCTTGGGACAATGCACATAGAACTAAGAATGGCCAATATGCTCTCAAGAAAGTGCTCATAGAATGTGTGGAGACTCAACAAGGAAATGAAAAGGTTTTGAATAGTTTGAAAGGCTTCGAAATGCCGAAAGTATGGTACTGATTAGCTTTGAGCTCTCATTGCCCCTATCATCAGCATCTTTAATGTGGTTAAGGTGAAAGTTAGGTCCAATCTGAGTTATATGCTTGACAAACTATAAACTGAAAATCCCAAGTCCCTTGAGTACGAGGGGCGTTCCTCATGCTACTCAACTTTAGTTACCGGTAAGTTCTTGTCATCGTAAGTATGTGTGTATCATTGAGAACCGCCAACGGGGTACCCCTTGCCTGATGATACGGAAGAATCCCCATATCAAAATGACAAGGCAAGCAGACAATGAGTATCTCAGCAATCTTCTTATTTACCATGGGAAAATGGTGCTTTTCTCTCTCTTTCCTATTTTCATAAAACTCTTTTTTTTCTTTTTCTCAATATCTATCTCTCTCTTTTTTCTTATAAGAAGAATGCTTCATAGATATCATTATGGTTACGCTATAGGTTTCCACCATGTCAGCATGGATTAGCCAGCGGCCCAGGCGTTTCTCTAACACACATACATAACTCAATGGACTTACAATTTCCCCTTTTATTTCACACCGACGACATCCGCAAACAAAAGAGCAAGGTATCAACTAGGTATATATTTACAAGTGTTTAAAGCGTTCCCCGTGACAGCACGGTTCTGCTAATCCCTAGCCTATAATTAGCAAGCATATAACTTTCATGGAGAGTTCACAATTGTTCAGGTTTATTAAGTGCAAGAAAATAAAGTGTGCCATCAAGTTCGTGAGAGCTTTACTAACTAACTTTCTCATAACAAGCAAACATTTTTATTCGGAAGAAAACAAGGCATATTGAATATGCACAGAAGTAGCAAATGATGCTAATAGGTAGGTATGGTGGACACTTTGGCAATATTTGGTTTAAGGGAGTTGGAAACATGAGTAAAACACTCAGTGGAAATGAAGGCTAGCAATAGTAAGGGAGCGACTAACGAGAGAGCAATAATGGTCATAATCATGCAGAGCGACAAAACATCATTGATAAAAGCATAAAGTGATACTACAAGTTGAAAACTAAAGGATCATAAAGGCTTATGGTGACGTGGGATAGTCATAACATGGTGTGAGCATGCGCCAAGTCAACCCAAACAAAGCATCAAAAGAGAATACCACTATACTATGCTTTAATATGCTAAAACAACGCATGATTCATCCAAGGCATATTAAGCAATCTCAATTGTTTATAACAAGTCATTCTACAACAAATAATACTAAGCATAAAGCCAAAACAATATCAAGCATGGCATGACAAAGCATAGGCCACAGTCAAAAACAAGTTCTCTTTACCACTTAAGCATGAACTTTCTTACTCTTTTCCAATCCAAACCAGACTATTTGAACACCAATGCATGAAAGAGGAGGTCCAACCAATTTATTCAGCAAACTAAGCAAACCACGCAAACTAAAACCCAAAACAAAAACGAAAAATAAGACGCTCCAAGAACAACACAACTGTGCATGAAGCAATAAAAATGAAGTGTTTGGAAGAAACCTGGGATTTTTATTGATGAAGAAGGGGAATGCCTTGGGCATCCCCAAGCTTTGACGCTTGTAATTCTTGGATGTTTCTTGGGATGACACACGTGGCATTCCCAAGCTTGAGCTTTTTTCCATTCTTCATCTCATTACTCATTCCTTCCATACACCTAATTTTTTTCCTTCATACAAGACTTCACACAATCTTTATTAGCAACATTAGTGCACTCAAGATAAATAAGTCTTAAGGTTCAGTTCTAACACCAAATAAACTTCCATTAAAACACTAGATACTGTAGCACTTCCCTCAAAAATCTCAATTCCCCAAAAGAACTCAAAAAGGAGCCAACAAGAAGCAAATGTAGAAAATGGCAGAAATCTGTCAAAACAGACCAGCAGGTAAATACGAATTTTTTCGCAGACCTTCTATTGCTCAAATCAAAAAGTGTTGAACTAACGAAAGTTAGATAACAACCTGGGTCAGAAGCACAAAAAATCACGCCTCAAAAAGACGTTCAGAGATTGTACACAAATTTTTACGGTGAAGCACGGAAATCTGTTTCGGGACAGCAACTTTCCCAATCATTACTTCTCTCTCATTAGAGGTTACTCTTGGCACAAAAAGCAAATAAAAAGGATAAGGAGCGGTTATTACAAAGGTAATAACTTCCAAGACTCATCTAAAACTTTTGGGTTATCTCCCAATAAGTACATTTCTTTAATGCCTTTAAGTTAGGCATAAGCAAAAACTAAAAATGGATAGAATAGAAGTTAGCGGAGATAATCATGGTGAAAACATTGTTTTGTTCAATGAAATCCTTTCATTAACAAGGTTGATCAGGTCTTGTTACCAAAACAATTTCGTATGAGACAAAACTTTGTATTCCACTAATGATTATGTTACCTCAACCTTGATAGCAATGGTCTCAATCATAATAGTTTCAAAATTTTCTCTTGGTATGGAACAATATATCTCTCCAACTTGAATGCCCTCAACATGTTCCATTGAATTCAAACCATAAGTCCTTTCAATCTTCTTGGGGAAATAGATAGTATGTTCCTTGTCCTTGACATTGAAGGTCACCTCCCTTGATTACAACTAATAACAACTCCTGTAGTGTTTAAGAAAAGGTCTCCCAAGAATAATAGACATGTTATCATCTTCGGGCATATTAGTTTGAGAGGATGCTCACATAAGAAATATGAAGTGAAGTAAAAGAGAGCATCAAAAAGCAAATCCCCAACACATTTAAGTCTAACCCACTTCCTATGCTTTTCATGATCTACAAGCACTAGAGCTTTATCATAAACATCTTCAATAGAATCCTCAGGAACATAACATTCATCCTTTTTTAGTAAGCATGGGGGACAATCAAATAATGTAAGGGATAAAGAGTTACTCTCATTAGAAGGTAGGCATGGGTAGCTAATCCATTCTTCCTCCTTTTGTTCATCACTCTCCCCCTCTTTTTCATCTAATGAGATTTTAGGTTCATCAATTTCTTCTTCCATAGGATCCTGCAAGGCATTAGTCTTTTCCATTTGTGGAAAGCATCTATTAAAATATTCAAGAATATAGACATTTTCATCCCTGTAATTATCAAAGCAAAATTTAAGTATACCATAAACCTCATATTTGTAAGGTGAATCATCAATTTTTTCAAGCAGACTAGCAAGTTCAAAAGCACCCTTCCAAGCAATAAATTCCTCAATTTGTTCCACATCATAAAGGTCATAATTTCACTTAACATAGGAAGATATGGTAACATTATCATTATACTCACATTGAAAAGGGAGGTGTTTATACCTCCTGCAGCAACAAGATTTATCAAGGCAATAAGTAACATTATAAGTAGAGCACATGTTTCTAGCAATGGTATACAATCTATCAATTTGTCCCCATAAGTGTTTCCCTTTTTGTGACAAGCGGTGTTCCTTATAATAATATTTTTGATCTGCTGTGAACCCACCTTGCCAATAAGCTTCAGTTTCAAAAAAAACAACCATTGACAACAAGCATGATAAGGCAAGACAATAACAGACCAACGAAAATAACAACTACAGAAGGATCAACTTTTTTTTGTATTTTTGATAAACAAACAAACAAACAAGAAAATAAACTTAGCTTGAACAATAGTGAATCCAAGTGAACTTGATAAATAAAGCTATCCTCCCCGGCAACATCGCAAGAAAATAGTCTTGATGATCCACAAGTATAGGGGGTGTATCGCGGTATTTTCGAGGAAAGTGAAACCCAATTTATTGATTCGACACAAGGGGAGCCAAAGAATATTTATAAGCCTTAACAACTGAGTTGTCAATTCAGCTCCACCTGGAAACAATCTTGCTCACAGCAGTTTATCAGTAGCAACAGTTTTGTAGTAGGAATAGTAAAGTAACAGCAGTAGTAAAGCAAAGACAGTAGTAACAAAAGCAGTAAACAGTGGGATTCAAGTGCGGTAGGCATAGGGATGGATGGACGGGCGTTGCATGGACAAGACAATTCACATAGAAATCAGAACATAGGGCAATTGCAGATAAATAAGATAAAGAATCCAAGTACTAGACAATCCTAGGCATGTGTTCCATATATAGTCATACGTGCTCACAATGAGAACTTGCACAACATCTTTTGTCCTGCCAACCCGTTTGTAGTGGGGCCTCTAAGGTTCTCCTTTTAATAGAGCACCGGAGCAAAGCATTAAAACTCCATGAACACATGTGACCCTCACATCGAAGCCATTCCCTCCGGTTATCCCGATTTCTGTCACTTCGGGGCCATCGGTTTCGGACAACAACGTGTGTATACAACTTGCAGATAAGACCATAAACAATACTATCATAATGAATCAATAACATGTTCATATCTGAAATCATGGAACTCGGGCCCTAGTGACAAGCATTAAGCACAACAAGTCATAACAAAGTCATAAAGCACTAATAAAAGATACTAGGCACCATGCCCTAACAATCTAATGCCATTACATGGACGATCTCATCCAATCCCTACCATCCCCATAGCCCACAGCGGGGGATTACTCACTCATAGATGGGGAAACATGGATGGTCGATGAAGATGACGGTGGAGATCGATGGAGATCGCTCCGGGGGCACTTCCCTATCCCGGCAGAGTGCCGGAACAGAGACTTCCTGTCCCCCGAATCTCCCCTTTGGTGGTGGCGGCGCAGCGGAACTTTTCATGGAAAAACGTCGAACATCCCGAAGTTTTTAGGTCAGAAGGCTTCTTATAGGCGAAGAGGGAGACCAAGGGGGTGCCTGGGACACCACACCATGCCCTGGTGCGACCAGGCCTAGCCCGCGCCTAGGGGGTGTGGCCAGCCCCTAGCCCTCCTCCGTCTCGTATTCTGGCTCCTTGAGTCTTCTCGAAAAATAGGCACTTTGGCTTTTGTCCCGTCCAATTCAAAGAATATTCATTTTCTGACTTTCCTGGAACCAAAAACAGCAGAAAACAGGCTGCTGGCACTATGGCTCTTGTTAATAGGTTAGTCCAAGAAATCATATGAAATGTACTCCAAAGTGTGGATAAAACACAAGAAAGTGGATAAAACCAAGCATGGAACATCAAAAATTATAGATACATTTGCAATGTATCAGCCGTCTATTCCACATGAACGCCGAAGAAGCCCAAGAAGCGCCAGATGTCATGCTAGGTATGTTTTCTGTTAACTTAGTATTAGCAAGAGTGTTGTTTGATTCTGGAGCATCGCACTCATTTGTTACCGAAGAATTTGCATGCACCAGTAAGATTCACCCAACCAACTTGAAGAATGTTATGATAGTTCAAGTACCTGGTTCAACCACCGAAGCTAGAAATTTTTTGGAAGGCTGTGCCAATCTAATAGTACTTGGAACCAAAGGTTTGGAAGTAGTACTAGGAATGGATTGGATGTCGAAACATAAAGAATTGATTGACTGTGCCAAGAAAGCCATCACCATGACAAGTAGCTCTGGAGTGTCAGTAGAGCATATATCTGAAACCTTGCCCCATCAATTCAAATGCAACAAGAGTCTAGCCCTGCCTACCATAGACCAAGTCAGAGTAGTCTGTGAATACCCCGACATATTCCGAGATGAATTGCCCGGTATGCCCCCAGATCGGGATATCGAGTTCATTATTGAACTAATTCCTGGAATGGGACCCATAGCTCAGAGACCCTATAACATGAACCCTTCAGAGTTAGTGGTGCTGAAGAAGCAACTTGATGCTATGCTGGACAAAGGCTTGATTCAACCAAGCGCATCACCATGGAGATCGCCCGTGTTGTTTGTCGACAAGAAATATGGAAGCAACCGTTTGTGCACAGATTATCGGAATATGAATGATGTCACCATCAAGAACAAGTACCCACTGCCCAAGATAGAGGATCTGTTTGATCAGTTGACCGTGCCAGAGTGTTCTCTAAGATTGATCTTAGCGCTGCTTATCATCAACTCAAGAATCGTGCAACGGATATTCAAAAGACCGCCTTTACCACTAGATATGGATTGTATGAGTATATGGTCATGTCGTTTGGATTAACCAATGCCCCCGCTTATTTCATGAATCTCATGAATAAGATTTTTATGAACTTCCTGGATAAGTTTGTCGAAGTGTTTATTGACGATATTCTTATCTACTCCAAGTTAGAAGAAGACTGATGGCCCAAAATATATCGAGCTCATTGGGGAACCCCAAGAGGAAGGTATGATGAGCACAACAACAAGTTTTCCCTCAGTATGAAACCAAGGTTTAATCGAACCAGTAGGAGCAAGGAAACACCCCAAAGGTGTTGCTAGCTGAGCCTTGGTAGGGCGCACTACCGGTGCTAGTAGCAACATGGAGACCTGCACAACACAACCACAAAACTTTGCCCCCGACTTACGATGAGGTTGTCAATCTCACCGGTTTTGCTGAATACAAACGTATCGAATGAAGAAAGTAAACACAAAGCAGTAAACAGTTTATAGATTGAATGTAAAAGAAAGGACCGGGGTCCATAGTTCACTAGAGGTGGATCTCCTTAAGATAGATAATATGCTGGGTGAACAAATTACAGCGGGGCAATTGACAAACATCGAGAAAGCAATGCATGCATACACTAATTATCTTGACACCTTTGAGACTTGATTGGGCATTACAACATTATACAAAGACCGCCATCCAACTGCATCTATGACTAATAATCCACCTTCAGGTTATCATCCGAACCCCCTCCAGTATTAAGTTGCAAGCAACAAATTATTGCTTTAAGAATTGCGTGTAAAGTAAACAATACGATTGTTCTATGAACAAAGGATTGTTGTTTTATCCCTAGTAGCAACAACACATCTAGTACCTTAGAGATTTCTGTCTTCCCCAGATTACCAGAGGCATGAACCCACTATCGAGCATAAATACTAACTCTTGGAGTTGCTAGCATCTACTTGGCCAAGATAGCTACTAACAACGGAAAGCATGCAAGATCACAAATAACAAAGACATGATAGAATCAATAATCAATCTGAAATAGCATCTCAATATCCATCGGATCCCTGCAAACACAACATGCAGAATTACAAATAGATGATCTTGATCATGAACGAAGCTCACAAGATCTAGACATGAAAGCACAAAGGAGGAGAACCAGCCATCTAGATACTACATGGACCCGTAGTCCAGAGATGAACTACTCACGCATCACACCGGAGGCTTGCATGATGATGAAGAAGGCCTCCAGGGTGAATTCCCCTCTCCGTCACGGCGCTGGGAAGAGCTTTAGATCCCTCCCGATCTAGGGATGGAGATGACGGCGGCTACAGACTCTTTCGTGGATTTTTGATTAGGTCCTTAGGGTTTTGGTATCGAAGGCAATATATAGGCGGAAGGAGAGGCCGAGGGGGTGCCTAGGGCGGCCAGACCACCCTCTAGCATGGGCCAGGCCTGGCCGCACGGCCAGGTGGTTTGGCCAGGCCCCAGCCCCTCTCCGTCTCGTATTCTGGCTCCAAGTGTCCCCCAGTAAAATAGTGACTTTGGCTTTTGTCCCGTCCAATTCCGAGAATATTCATTTTCTGACTTCCTAAAACCAAAAACGGCAGAAAACAGGCAGCTGGCACTATGGATCTTGTTAATATTTTAGTCCAAGAGATCATAAGAAAAGTACTCCAAGGTGTGGACAAAACTCAAAAAACAAGCATGGAACACCAAAATATATAGATACATTTGCAATGTATCAACATCCCCAAGATTAACCCCGGCTCGTCCTCGAGTAGTTAAGGGATAAAAATAAAGAATAATTTTTGAGGTGACATGCACCATAATAAACTTGATCAAAGTACTTGTAGAACATTCAAAGCTGGGATCATATTACTTCAATCATAACATGAAAGACAAAGTTCTAGCAATAAGACAAAGAAACTATGTTGCAACATGAAAAGGCACAAATAAAAGATTCATGAATAACAATGCTTTGCAAGACGTTTGTTTGTTTCACATAAAGAAAACATAGCATAGTAGTATTCAGCTTGTCTCTCATAGAGTAGCAAATATAAATGCATAGGACACCTTCAAAGTTAACAAGAGTGACTAGATACAAATAGTTTAAAACAAGCAATATCAAGGTATGCATCAATCAACTAGTCTTGGGACAATGCACATAGAACTAAGAATGGGCACTATGCTCTCAAAGTAGGTGCATAAAGGTAGATGGTGGAGAATCAATATAATGGTGGAAGAAAGGCCTTCATAGAAGGAAGAAGAGATTCAAGTTTCATAAAGAGCTTCCAAAAATTATGGTACTTATAACTTTCAGCTCTCATTGACCTATCATAAGCATCTTGAAGTGATTAAGGTTAAAGTGAACAAACTATGGTGTATATGCTTGACGAAGTATAAGTTAGAAATCTCATGTCCCTTGAATACGAGGGCCGCTCCTCATGCTACTCAAGTTTAGTCACCGGTAAGTTCTTGTCATCGTAAGTACATGTGTATCATAGAGAACCGCCAATGGGGTACCCCTTGCCTGATGATGCGGAAGAATCCCCATATCAAAATGACAAGGCAAGCAGACAACGAGCATCTCAGCAATCTTCTTATTTACCATGGGAATATGGTGATTTTTCTCTCTTTCCTATTTTCATAATCTCTTTTTTTTTTCTCTTTTCTCTTTTTTTCTCAATATAGGACTCTTTTTTTACAAGAAGAATGCTTCATAGACATATCATTATGGTTACGCTACAGGTTTCCACCATGTTAGCATGGATTAGACCAGCGGTCCAGGCGTTTCTCTAACACATATACATAACTCCATGGACTTACAAGCTCCCCTTTCATTTCACACCGACGACATCCATAGACAAAAGAGCATGATATCAACTAGGTACAAAGTACCTGTGCAATGTTGAAAGCGTTCCCCATGACAACATGGTTATGCTAATTCCCAACAAATAAGTGCAAGCATATACAACATAGACGACACAATGGTTCAAGTTTATCAAGGGCAAGAAAAGTAAAGTGTGTCATCAAGTTCATGAGAGCTTTAAGCACTAGTTTTCTAATAACAAGTTTAATTTGGAAGGTAAACAAAAACATGAATATACTTGGAATAGCATATTCTAATAGGTAGGTATGGTGGACTCTTTGGTATAACTTGGTTTAGGGAGTTGGATGCATGAGTGGAACTCATACTTGGTTGTGGAGGCTAGCAAAAGACTGGGAGCGACAAACGAAGAGAGCAATAATGGCCATAATCATGCAGAGCGACAAAACATCATTGAGCAAAGCATAAAGTGATACTACAAGTTGAAAAGTAAAGGATCATAAAGGCTATGGTGACTTTGTATAGTCATAACATGGTGTCAGCATGCGCCAAGTCAACCCAAATAAAGCATCAAAGGAGAATACCACTATACTATGCTTTAATATGCTAAAATAACACATGATTCATCCAAGGCACATTAAGCAATCTCAATTGTTTATAACAAGTCATGCTACAACAAAGAATACTAAGCATAAATCTAAAACAATATCAAGCATGGCATGACAAAGCATAGGCCACAGTCAAAAACAAGTTCTCTTTACCACTTAAGCATGCACTTTCCTACTCTTTTCCAATCCAAACTAAACCATTTGAAAACCAATGTATGAAAGAGGGGGTCCAACCAATTTATTCAGAAAACTAAGCAAACAAGCAAACGAAAAACCAAAACGAAAATGAAAAAGAAGACGCTCCAAGAACAACACAACTGCGCATGAAACAATAAAAATGAAGCGTTTGGAAGAAACCTGAGATTTTTATTGATGAAGAAGGGGATGCCTTGGGAATCCCCAAGCTTTGACGCTTGTACTTCTTGGATATCTCTTGCGGTGACACGCATGGCATCCCCAAGCTTGAGCTTTAGTCCATCCTTCATCTCATTACTCATTCCTTCCATACACCTGATATTTTTCATTCATACAAAAATTCACACAATCTTTATTAGCAACATTAGTGCACTCAAGATAATAAGTGTTTAGCTTCAGTTATAACACCAATAAACTTCCATTAAAACACTAGCTACTGTAGCACTTCCCTCAAAAAGCTCAATTCCCCAAAAGAACTCAAAAAAGGAATCAACAAGAAGCAAATGCAGAAAATGGCAGAAATCTGTCAAAACAGACCAGCAGGTAAAGACGAATTTTTTCGAAGACCTTCTATTGATCAAATCAAAAACTGTTGAACTAAAAAAAGTTAGATAACAACCTAGGGCAGAAGCACAAAAATTCACGCCTCAAAAGAACGTACAGAGATTTTACACGAATATTTACGTTGAAGCACAAAAATCTGTTTCGGGACAACAACTTTCCCAATCATTACTTCTCTCTCATTAGAGGTTACTCTTGGCACAAAAAGCAAATAAAAAGGACAAGGAGCGGTTATTACTGAAGTAATAATTTCCAAGACTCATCTAAAACTTCTGGGTTATCTCCCAATAAGTACTTTTCTTTAACGCCTTTAAGTTAGGCATAAGAAGCAAGAAAAAGAATCAAGTGTTCTCAAATGAAGAAGCATTAAGACCAAATTTCTTATCCTTACCTCTCGTACTTTTATTCTTAACCTTGGGGAAAATATGATTGTTTGGTGGAGAATCAAGGTGCATGGTCCCCTTTCCCACAACTATGATGGCTCCAAGGAGTTCTAATAGGGACCTTCCAAGTGTAATTTGTCCTTTTCCTGCACATTCAATAACAAGATAATCAGTAGAAATCATTTTTCCAAGGATCTTTGTAAACACTCCTTCAGCTATTCCAATAGGTAATATTGTAGCATTATTACCAAGAGATATTTATTCTCCTCCTTCAGAAAGCCCCTAAAGATTCAAAGACTCATAAATATCTTTGGGCATAAGACAAAATTCAGACATGATATCACAGCAAGCTTGAAAAGTTTCATTATTTATATCAATCTTTACTGTGGGGAGCCATTTTGATGGTTCAGAATTTATTGGAACATAATTATGATGCTCCCTAAGCGTATTATAGCAATCTTTCAAACTAGAAGTGCTGGTCACAAGAGTGTTCAATCTAGCAAATATGTTTGTGAAAGAAATATCAATTTTGCTAGGCAAGTTGTAAGTAAAGACCAATTTCTTTATGGCATTAACAACATCATCCTCATTGCATTGGAGGAAATATCCTCCCACAACAGCATCTAAAGCATATCTATAGCAAAGAGCAATTCCAAGGTAAAAACTATTAAGGAACAAGCTTTGAGTCATTTTAGGCTCAGCTTTTTCATGTAGATCAGAGATTCTAGACAAAGCTTCCTTGATGATCTCCTCAATTCCTTGTTTAAAAGTGAAAATCATTTCCTCAGATGACATAGTGATTGGATCAAGGCTAGACATAATAGCAACTTTAAGATAGAGACTAATTTTTTTGTGTTTTCAATAAAGAAAGAAAACTTGTAAAACTAATTTTTGTGTGTTTTTGATAAAGAAACAAGCAAACAAAACAAAAGTAAACTAAGAAAAACAAAAATAACAAAGTAAAGAGATTAGTTATGAGGGACTCCCCTTGTGAAGATGTCCTTGACTCCCCAGCAACGGCGCCAGAAAAGTAGCTTGATGGCCCAAAATATATCGAGCTCGTTGGGGAACCCTAAGACGAAGGTATGATGAGCACAGCAACAAGTTTTCCCTCAGTACGAAACCAAGGTTGAATCGAACCAGTAGGAGCAACGAAACACCCCAAAGGTGTTGCTAGCTGAGCCTTGGAAGGGCGCACTACCGGTGCTAGTAGCAACATGGAGACCTGCACAACACAACCATAGAACTTTGCCCCAACTTACGATGAGGTTGTCAATTTCACCGGTTTTGCTAAAAACAAAGGATTAAACGTATCAAATGGAAGGAAGTAATAGTTTGCAGAAAGTAAACACAAAGAAGTCAACAGTTTGTAGATTGAATGTAAAAGAAAGGATCGGGGTCCATAGTTCACTAGTGGTGGCTCTCCTTAAGATAGATAACATGCTGGGTGAACAAATTACAGCGGGGCAATTGACAATCATCGAGAAAGAAATACATGCATATACTAATCATCTTGACTCCTTTGAGACTTGATTGGGAATTACAACATTATACATAGACCGCCATCCAACTGCATCTATGGCTAATAATCCACCTTCAGGTTATCATCCGAACCCCCTCCAGTATTAAGTTGCAAGCAACATATTATTGCTTTATGAATTGAATGTAAAGTAAACAATACGATTGTTCTGTGAACAAAGGATTGTTGTTTTCTCCCTAGTAGCAACAGCACATCTAGTACTTTAGAGATTTCTATCACTTCCCCAGATTACCAGAGGCATGAACCCACTATCGAGCATAAATACTAACTCTTGGAGTTGATAGCATCTACTTGGCCAAGATAGCTACTAACAACGGAAAGCATGCAAGATCACAAATAACAAAGACATGATAGAATCAATAATAAACTGAAATAGCATCTCAATATCCATCGGATCCCCGCAAACACAACATGCAGAATTACAAATAGATGATCTTGATCATGAATGGAGCTCACAAGATCTAGACATGAAAGCACAAAGGAGGAGAACCAGCCATATAGCTACTACATGGACCCGTAGTCTAGAGATGAACTACTCACGCATCACACCGGAGGCTTGCATGATGATGAAGAAGACCTCCAGGGTGAATTCCCCTCTCCGGCAGGGTGCCGGGAAGAGCTTTAGATCCCTCCTGATCTAGGGATAGACATGACGGCGGCTACATACACTTTCGTGGATTTTTGATCGGGTCCTTAGGGTTTTGGTATCAGAGGCAATATATAGGCGGAAGGAGAGGACGAGGGGGTGCCTGGGGCGGCCAGACCACCCCCTAGCACGGGCCAGGCCTGGCCGCACGGCCAGGTGGTGTGGCCAGGCCCCAGCCCCTCTCCGTCTCGTATTTTGGCTCCAAGTGTCCCCCGGTAAAATAGTGACTTTGGCTTTTGTCCCGTCCAATTCCGAGAATAATCATTTTCTGACTTCCGGAAACCAAAAACAGCAGAAAACAGGCAGCTGGTGCTGTGGCTCTTGTTAATAGGTTATTCTTATAAATCATAAGAAAAGTACTCCAACGTGTGGACAAAACTCAAGAAAGTAGATAAAACCAAGCATGGAACACCGAAAATTATAGATACATTTGCAATGTATCAAATACCATGAGCAACATCTGAGAATCATCCTTGAAACCCTTAGAGAGCATCAGTTGTATGGCAAGTTTAGCAAATGTGAGTTTTGGCTGAAATAAGCAGGATTCCTCGGACATATTGTGTCTGCCGGAGGAGTCACCGTTGATCCCGCCAAGATCAAAGATGTTGAAGAATGGGAAGCCGCAACCACTCAAACCCAAGTCCGTGCATTTCTCGGATTAGTGGGATTTTACCGCAAGTTTGTTGAAGGATTTTCGAGCATGACAAGACCAATGACCCAATTGTGGAAGTAGGACAAGAAGTTTGAATGGACCGACAAATATGAAGCAAGTTTCCAAGAACTCAAGAAGAGTTTGATTTCAGCCCCAATATTGATTATGCCAGACATCAAGAAGCCATTTGATGTGTATTGTGATGCATCCAATATTGGTCTCGGATGTGTGTTGATGCAAGAAGGCAAAGTCATAGCATATATGTCCCGACAATTGAAGCAGCATGAGAAAAACTACCCCACCCATGATCTTGAATTAGCAGTTGTAGTTTTAGCCTTGAAGACATGGCGTCATTACCTTATGGGTAATTGCTGTGAGATTTATTCAGATCACAAGAGCTTGAAGTATATTTTCACTCAGAAGGAGCTGAATATGAGGCAAATGAGATGGATAGAGTTAATCAAGGATTATGACCTTGACATTCACTATCACCCCAGCAAAGCCAATGTGGTAGCAGATGCTCTTAGCAGATTGTCGTGTAGCTTAAACACCATGATCAAAGAGAACTAGCTAAGTTTGCATGAAGAGTTGGAGCAGTTTAGAACTGACTTGTTAGCAAAGGATTTTTAGCTAGCCTTGAACTTCAACCCACCTTGATTAGCCAAGTCAAGGAAGCTCAGAAGGGAAATGCAAGTATCGACAGAATCAAATGTCATATTGGTATAGAAAAGGTAACTGGATTCACCGAAGACGAAGAAGGAGTTCTGTGGTACAAAGGACGTATCTGTGTGCCAGTAGATTCGGAGCTGAAGCAAGTTATCATGCAAGAAGCTCATGATACTCTTTATTCTATCCACCCCGGAGGAACAAAGATGTATCAGGATTTGAAGGAGCAATTTTGGTGGCACAAGATGAAGAGAGATATCAGAAGCTACATCGACAAGGGTGATATCTACCAAAGAGTCAAAGCGGATCATCAGAGACCTGCAAGACTTTTGCAACCATTGCAGATTCCGGAATGGAAATGGGATTCCGTCGGAATGGGCTTTAGCACCGGTTTGCCTACTTCTAGTAGGGGAAATGACTCTATCTGGGTCATCGTTGATAGACTGTCCAAGGTATCCCACTTTATACCTTTCAAGACAACCTACCAGAGTTCGAAGCTAGCAGAATTGTACATTGCCAGAATTGTTAGTTTGCATGGAACCCTCAAGACCATAGTGTCGGATCGAGGAACCCCATTTACCTCAAGATTTTGGCAGAAAGTCCAAGAAGGATTAGGGACCAAGTTGAATTTTAGCACAGCTTATCACCCACAAACCGACAGACAAACTGAAAGAGTCAACCAAATCTTAGAAGATATGTTGAGAGCTTGTGTGTTACAGTATCAAAATGGGAAGATTGCCTGCCATTCGCAGAATTCTCATACAACAACAGTTATCAAGCCAGTTTGCGAATGGCCCATTTGAATTTGAATAAGGAAGAAAGTGCCGTACACCTTTGAATTGGTCGCAAGTAGGAGAGAGTCAGATTTTCGGACCCGACATCCTACGAGAAGCTAAAGAGAAGGTTCACAAAGTCCGTGAGTACCTCATGACCTCCCAATCTAGATAGAAGAGTTATGCTTACAAGAGACGTAGAGACCTGACTTTCAATGTCGGAGATTTTGTGTATCTCAAAGTGTCGCAGTTGAAGGGAATGCAACATATTAATCTGAAAGAAAAGTTAGCCCCCAGATATATTGGACCCTTCAAGCTTCTGAATCATCGAGGAGAAGTATCGTATCAACTGGAACTGCCAGAAGAGATGTCAGCCATCCATAATGTGTTCCCTATCTCGTTACTTTGCAAATTCCTAGAAGTGCCGGAGAAGACCGAAGTTTTCAAGAACATTGATCACCGAGCCGTTGATATCAACAAGGATTTGACATATCGTGAAGTGCCCATCCGTATCTTGGAAGAAGCCTTCGGAACCAACAGGACCCGGAGTATCAAATTTCTCAAGATCCAACGGAGCAACCATAACAAAGAAGAAGCCACTTGGGAGAGAGAAGATTACATTAGGTCTGAGTTTCCAGATCTCTTTAGTTCCTAGTTTTTCTTAAATCTCAGGATGAGATTTTGTTTAAGGGGGGAAGGTTTGTAACATCCCAAATCTTTAATCAAGGTTATCAAGATCCAAATCACCCAATTTAGGGTTAACAAAAACTTTTTACTATTAAAAATATTCATGAATGCATGTGTGTTTGCATTAATATAGAATTGTTTGAAAATTCCATGTTTGATTGTTATAATGGTTGTTAAATGATTCAAAGGTGAATGCCACATCATCTAGATCATTCAAAAACAAAATCCAAAGAAAAAGAAATCAAGTAAGAATAAAAAGACCAAATGGTCATTTTGACCATTTTAATCCACTAGGCCACTTTAGGTGTTCCTAGAAGTCAATTTCAAACAGAAACATTCTCAACTCCTTTCACCGCTTGCTAGTACAAGTAAAGATCTACCAAGGCCATTTTAAAATCTTACAGAAACCTTTAATAAGACAATTTAAATGTCTTTTGAAAATTGAATCCATTACATATGCATAGATCCCACTTTTTCAAAAACCACGCAAATGAACTCCACTTGCAAATCCCAAGCAAACAAAGACTACCAAGCATTAGATCAAGTCACCCACCAATAATATTTTCGAAATTCAAATTTGAAATCCTTGCGGCCATTGTGTCGAACACCTTGTGATCACCAAATAATCTGCCTAACTAATACTGTTGATTGATCAAAGCTTTGTCCCCCATTTGACCCTCTCATCTCTCCTCTGTCCCATCTTATCCTAACCTAGCCCCAGACAACACTCCCCCTACACCGCTGCGCCAGTACCACGCCGCCCAAAGATGGTCGTCGCCGGCCGACTATGCCCAAGTCCCAGCAGACCGCCCCTCTCTCTCCCTCCATGTCTAAGACGATCGCCGCACCCTATCACCGCCACTGTCCCTTCGCTATGCGCAGCCATGCCTTGGACCACCCACAGAGCGCCGCGCTCTCCGCCTCTGCGCCATGCACAGACCGCGCCAGTGCGCCACACCCGACAACATCACATGGACACCACCTTGCGCTCAGCTCGCATGCGCGCACCCGCCTTAACACCAGCATGCCCCCAGACATCCCCGCTCGCTGTCATTTGACCCGCAGCCACCGCACGCCGCGTCGAACGCCGCCTCTTCCGCTCAGAGCACGAGCCACGCCCGACCAATTACCACCGCACCTAGCTGCTCCTTTATGCTGTAGATGACCGCTAGGAGACCGTGCATCGATGGCCGCTCGCAGCCATGCCTCTAGTAGCCCATAGCCATGTCGCCACCATCGCCTGCCCGTGCCGTGGTGTCCCGTCGTCGAGCCTATAAAAGGAGGCCACCCCCAGCCTCATTCTGCACACCACTCACCTCCCCTCTCACCCCTGAGACGTCCCACTTTTCCCCGGAGCCAATCGAGCCCGTAGTCGCCGGAATTCCCCCGGAGCTGTCTGCCACTAGAGGAGAAGGGCCCCGCTGATTGCAACCGCCCCAGGAGCCGCCGCGACCACGCCTGTAACCTCCGTCATCCACCAGTTCGATCGCCCCCATCACCACGTCTAGATGGAGCCTTGGTAAGCCCCCACGTACCCCCACCGTGCCGCTAGGGTTAGCTCTCGCCGGCGACCTGTTCGCCGGCGACGACAATCCTCAGCCGTTGATCCACCTCTTAATCATAGCGCTAAGAGTGCCCCGTACCGTTTCGGCTTTGAAGTGACGCTGACGTACGGGAGCAGCCTGTCAGTCGCCCTCTACGTCACGGAGCACCACTGGGCCGGCCCGTTTAGTTTCCTGCGCTAGCCCATTAATTCAAATAGATGTTTTTCTATTTAGACTTAAACTAGATTCTGTCCACTTGTTTAAAAATCATTTCAGAGAGATCCACATAACCAAAATGCATGATTCAAATTTTGCTAGAAATATAATTAAATTATATATCAAGGCCCGTTGGATTTGAATCAATTGGAGTTATAGATCACATATAGCAAAAATAACAATACGGAGACTTTTCTACATTCAAACATTTTTCAAAAATCAACCATAATAGATTTTGAGTTGATTCCAACTCTCAAAAATCACATTTGATAATACCTATCTGAATATGTAACAATATTTAGGTTTGCATGCAGTGAATTTGGACTAGTACCAAAATAATGCTATATAGGAATTTCTAGTCACTTTAAATCATTTAAATAATAAACTTAAACTTAGTGAAATATGATCAAACATTTAAATCACATTCCCATGCATTAGAAGATGTGGCGATGACATGTGTCCACATGATCCCATATTTTCATTGGAGAATATTAAATATTAATTAATTTCAATGAGTAGAAATTACTTTTCTCAAATAAAATAAAGGAAACTAGTTCATTAAAATCTTGTGATGATTGTGGTGATACTAGATCATCAACTATGTGCCTTAGTGTGCTAAATAGACTATTTAAGTATTGTTTGGTGATTGTGTATCCCGTATGTATTTATAGACGATAGTACCGACCAAGTCTACGAGGTGGTGTTGGGGATATACTTTCCGGGTATCCTCAATGTACCTCACTGACCAGGGTGGCCCACTTTAGGTTAGAGCTTTGCTTCATGGGCGGCCCAGTCAGGGAGAAGAACGGAGTTTGATCCGGCTACGAGAAGGCCTAGAAGCCTTACCGACATAGGCCATAGTGTTACTTATAGTTCAAGATGTACTTTGTAATCGACTCTTACTCGTAGCCGGATAGATCTCTCCTGTAAACCCTAGGCCGGATATCTATATAAGCCGTCCTAGGGAGAGCCTTTAGGGCACCCTCACAATAGTCTACAATCTCAACTCGCACAGGAGAAACCCTTGTAACCCATATTCTAGCTCTGCCGTATTACTGGATTGCTAGTAGGAGTAGGATCCATCCAAAGCCGGTGGATTCGAACATGGGTAAACTTGTGTGCTCACCTTCTCGGAATCCCGTACAACTCACACCCCTCTCTTCCGCACGCCTCGAGGACCCCCTGATGGTGTACTTGTCATCAATATGACGACAGTTGGCGCCCACCATGGGGCAAGTGAGCGTCGGATCTGCGCTCCGAGCAGAATCTGCAAGAATCGGAAGGGGCGAGACTATCGATGTTGGTCACATCCTCTACACCAGTGACGTCCCGCTCATCTTCCTCGACGAGACTTGGATTCTGACTAGGGATGCCGTGACCACTTACACCATCATGTATTTTGGTGAGATTGATGTTTACGTCGGTTTCGCTGAGCCTGCCCCACCCACCCCAGCAGTGCTGATAGAGGAAGTAGAAATTTCTCGGTCCCCTTTGTCCGTGGAGGCGGCAGAGTTCCGGATCTCGGAAAAACCTAATCCCACCAAGCCCGCACCAGTTGCGGAAATAGTGGAGAAAGCTGAAGCTGAGGCAGATCTCGCGGTACATGTCAGATCTGGAGTGGATCTCCCTAGCGAGGTCAAATCCCAGATCGATCCACCTGCGGAGGTCGAAATCCAGGAGGAGCAAGAAGATAACTCTGGTTCCGGATCTAATGATGCTGGGACAGACAGGCCTTTCCTGAGATACACGTTAAGGCGCATGATGATGCGAAACTCAGGCGTAGATGCAATCCTCGTGACCATCAGGCATTTCGACGAGGCCTACTATGAAGACCACAGTTATCTTAGGAGGCACGAGTCGCACTTTGTCGGATACGTTGGATCCGGATCCGGCTCTTCTGATGCTGGAGACAACACCGACTCGGTGCTGGATGCTATCGGAACAAGCGTCAAATTACCGGCATCTTCGGATGACTCCATGACATCGGCAGATTTCCAGAAGTTCTCCGCAGAATATGAAGAGGGAGTGTTGAGGCTAGTAATAGCTCTACTACTAAGTCGCACGATTTCCGAGGCATTTCTCTCTGAGGCCCTTTCCACCGGCTCTCACCGGCGTCAATCCGGCGTCATCGCACACCAATTCATGGGTTCCTCTGTTCTAGATTCTTCTGGTGGTGATTGGAAGACTACCTACTCAGGAAGTTCCACAGATCGTAAGTTCCTTGTTGGCTCTCTGATTCTCTCGGCAAAGCGCTGGCTGGTTATTCTCAACGCCGGTGGTTTTCCTCTAGAGGGTAAATCCATGGAAAATGGTGAGGTGCTCTCGGTTGGATCAGTGGTGAGGTTCCCCTCTGATCTTGCTAGGATCAATGATATCTCGACCTCCTCTTCTGGATTTCTTGGGAATTCTTCTTCTGAGGTTGACAAGGCTGAAGATTTGAAATTTATGTGGCACGTTACCTGTTCTTCCTTGCCTTCTGATGATTCGGACAAAGTCCCTGGGTTTTTGATCCTTTATTCTCTTGCTAAGCGGATTGTGTTGCTTAATCAAGATAAGGTGGTGATTGATGCTAGATTCCTTCTTCAAAATGAGAAGATCTTCTCGGGAGTGACTTTAGATCTTGTTGACAAAAAAGTTGTTGTGGGTGCTCAAATCCTTGAGGACCTTAATTCCGAAAAGGTTCAAGTTTCATAGGACAGGATCAACAAGTGCACTTCATTGGATTTCTCTAAAGGAAAAAAAATTTAGATGAATATTTTCAAAATATTCGAACACCACATTAATTTCTCAGGAGGTTTTCGAAGAAGACCTTTTTTTTGGTTGGCTCTTTTGGTCGTGCCAACTTTAAAATTGATATTCATACAATTGGCATTGCCCTTCAAGCTTGTTTTGGTGGTCTAGCTTCAAAATTTCAAGTCGAAATTCTTCAAGATAGAACTTTTCGGTTTTCAGTCGCTTCACGTGCTGTGGGTTTTGAGATCTATAATTCAAGTACTTTCTCAAATGAGTTTTTTGTCTTGAAAATCAACTTATGGGGTGAGGGCGATCCGAATTGGAGATTTGAGGAGAGACAATATTACAAAGAATTAGACAAGGACTGGACTTTTATCTCGTACAAAAATAAAAATAATCCTTAGGTGTTTGATCGTATCGGATCGCCGATTTCCTCGTCAAATGCCCCTTGCAATAACGGTCAAATCATGGGTGAAATTAAGAGAAATAAACCTGGCACGTCGTTTGTGGAAATTGTGGTTAATGGGAGAGTTATTGAGGATGCAAAATCTCCTGCAGACATCAAATCGTCTACATTTAATCAGCCTGGTCTTTTACCTTATTTGAAATTCCCAACTATCCCCACACGTCCTTGGCCTGACAAATCCTAACTTAATTGGTTCAGGGCCCATGTCTCGCCGCAAATCTCGCGGCCCAGGGTGTTTGGTTGTCCAAAGGACTTTGCCCTTGCCCAAAAAAAGAAAAATCCTGAACCCCCTGCCTCCTCAACTCCCATTCCTGCAGAAACCCCAACCACCTCGCTCCGCTCGTCTCCAGTGACAACCGTTGCCGCAATGGCGAACATTGCGCTGGACCCACAGCCTTTCCTACCCCATGGCTTTGAGATTTTGTAGGTGGCTGGCAGGAATCGTGTCAAGAGGGTGGTGGTTCCTCGACGTCCACGGGCTCATGAACAGTATGCTATTGCGAACATTCATCCCCTCCCCCTAGTCCAGTTCCTTTTGAAAATATCAGAGATGTGTTGCAAGATTTCTTTTTCAATGAGGCTCATGTGGATTTCTGTGATATCCAAGATTGTCCTTTTGGTTCTGCATATGTTCAATTTAACAATGTCAGCGACCGTGACCACTTAATCGCTGCTGGACCAATCCCTTTCCAAGATGTTGTAATCTCGTTTGCTAGCCACAATGAAGGAATCAACAGGCGTAGAACTTAGTTTAACAATGAATGTTGGGTCATGCTTCTAGGCCCTCCTCTTGATCACTGGCATACTGATGATCTGAATGCTGTATTTTCTGATATTGGAAAGATGTTGCTTTGGGAAAGGGACCCTGAGCACCAAGGCAGAATCATTGCTAATTTTAGATTCACTGACCTATTGGATGTGCCTAAAAGTGTTAGATTCACCATTGGGGACCTTGTGGAAACTGAATCCTAGACTTTGTCTGTGGAACTTTTAAACAGCAACCTCCTGGGTGGGGGCCCACCTGATGAGGACCCACTACCTGATGAAGATGCTGACCCTCATCCTCTGCCTGTCACGGGACCTATTTTTGGTCCTTCTCCCCCACCACCTCCTCCTTAGCATGAAGGTGACATTAGTGGATGGGACCAATGGGTTGATCCTTCTCCTCAACAGAATAATGCTAGTTGGGCACAATGGAATGCACCTTCTCATGGGCCTGTTTATGCAGAGGGAGTGGATATGCCTATTGATAACTTGGATTTGCCACCTCAGGAGGCAGACAATGCTGTTACTGGTTCCTTTACTGCTGTTAATATTTCCTCTGACAATGCGAATGCTTCTGTTCATGGGGATGATGATATTGAGGTTGAGCAGCAGACTGTTGAAGTTACCCAGGATGTTGGCATGGGTGAGGGACTGTTCAACATCCTCCAGAATTACCAGGATGATGACGAGGAGGGCCAACATTCTAATGAGGGGAATCAGTAGGATGATTGGATGATTGAGGACACTAATCTTTTCTCTCCCAATAAGGCTCATTTGCAAGTGGGGATGGCTTTCACTCCTTTTGTCAATACCTCTGATGTGCTGACTGCTAAACAGTCCTTCTCCAAGCAAGGACTGGGACTCTGGGACAGATTCTTTTCTCCTCACATCAACAATTCTTCACCTGGCAAAAACGGACTGCAATGTGATATTCCTGTAAGTTGGTTTAACTTTATAACCCTCATGCTCCTCACTCCTGAAAAATTCAGTTGGGCAAAACACTTTCTTACTTCTCCTCTTTGGGATATTATAAAGGAGCCAATTGCTGAAGAAAATACCTTTACTTTCATTATCCCTGATGAATGTGTTGGACAGATGCCTCCTCACTGCCTGAATGTTTCTCCATCAAACCTGATGGTGCCCAATGCTCCATCCAAAAAAAGAAGGGGAAAAGAACCAATGGTGGACACTGAGGTGAGAAGGAGTCCTAGAATTGTGGAGCTTAATGGGGGATTTAAAAGTCATGTGAATTGCTATGATATAAATTGTCTCTTGCAATGCTGCTCCACCTTGTCTCAGCAATAAAGTTGTTAAAAACCTTGTTGATTCTTTTTGTAAGGTTAAGGAGGGAGAGCTTGAGAAAAGGCTGCTGAAGAAGAGCAGGATCAATGATCTGACCATCAAGCCACCTGGAAAGCCTGGACCAAAGAAGAATGGTACTGACACAAACTTGTCTGGCAAGAAGAAATGTGGAGTTGCTGAATCTTGTGGATAGCAGTCTAAGAACAAATCTCCTAAATAGATGTTTTAATGTCTAAAAACTATTGTCATTTTGTGTCTGGACGAATTGCTCTTGGGTTTTGTTATGAGATTCTTAGAATCATTATGCTACTATGTATGACTATGACTTCAGTACATTGTGAAAAGTTTTAGTCGATTTGTGTGGCTACATATCTTGTGTCACCCCAATGTTATATGCTCCAAGTTATCAATGAATAACAACAGAAAATGGAACATTCTGAACTGGAATCTCATAGGCATTAACTCTGAGAAGAAATGGTTGGCTTTAAAAAGCAAAATCATTGAATCTGAATGTGACATCTTTTGTCTCCAAGAAACTAAAAGAGACCACTTTAACATGAATTACTTAAAGAAATTCTGTCCAAGTAAGATTGACAGCTTTGACTTTCTCCCTTCAATTGGTGCTTCTAGAGGGAATATCATCATCTGGAACAGTACTTTGTTTAATGGAACCAGAGCATTCCAAAATGAATTTTCCACTTCTGTCACTTTCTCCTCCCTGCTTTCTAATGACTCCTAGACACTTACAAACATCTATGGTCCATGCCAAGCTGATAGAAAAGATGATTTTTTGGATTGGTTTTCCAACATCATGATGCTTGATAATATGGACTTGCTTGTTTTAGGGGACTTTAATCTTATCAGAATACTTACTGACAGAAATAAAAGTGGAGGTGATGTTAATGATATTTTTCTTTTTAATGAGGCTATCAGCAACCTGGGGCTTATTGAGTTACCTCTGAAAGGAAGAAAATATACCTGGAGCAACATGCAGAAAGACCCCCTTCTGGAAAGGCTGGACTGGTTTTTTACTTCTAGTTCCTGGACCCTCAAATACCCATATACTTTTTTCCCCTCTTTCCAAGCCTACTTCAGATCACCTTCCTTGTGTCATTTCAATTGGAACTAACATTCCCAAAGCACAAGTTTTTAGATTTGAAAATTACTGGCTACATCATTCTGACTTTAAGTAAATTGTGCAAAGTGCCTAGAATATACTAGTGGATCACCATGACTTGGGAAAAAGGATTTGTGCCAAAATGAAAAATGTGAGGAGAGGTATCAAGATTTGGGACAAACAACTGCCATGTTTAAAAGATCAAATAAAGAAGGTTAATGAAAATTGACCTCCTAGATTTGCTTAAAGAGTCTAGAACTTTAACCATCAATGAATGGCACCTCAGAGACCTCCTGAAATCTCATATAATTTCTCTACTCCAGAATCAAAACACCTATTGGAAACAAAGAGGGAAAATAAAATGGGTGAAATTAGGTGATGAAAACACAAAGTTTTTCCACTCCAAGGCCACCATCAGTTATAGACACAATTATATTTCAATGATTAAGAATGATAATGGACAAGAATTCTTTGCTCACTCTGACAAGGCTGATATTCTATGGAATGACTTCAAAGCTAGAATGGGTACTTCAATTAAAACTGAGATGCTTTTCAATCTTGAAGATTTCTATGGAAATGGTATGACTAATGAGATGAAAATCTCACTTGAAAGACCTTTTCTTGACAAAGAAATTGAGGAGGTAATATCTGAATTGCCAAATGACAAGTCTCCTGGACCTGATGGTTTTAACAATGAATTTATCAAAAGTTGTTGGTCTATCATTGGAAATGATATCAAATTGCTCATCCATGGTTTCTATAATGAGAAGGTCTCTCTTGAAAGTATCAACTCCTCCTATAATACTCTCATTCCTAAAGTGTCAAACCCTTATACCCCTGCTGATTTCAGACCAATTTCCTTATTAAACTATATGTTTAAAATTATTACCAAACTCCTTGCAAATAGACTTCAAACTGTTATTCTGGAATTGGTACATAAAAATCAATATGGCTTCCTCAAAGACAGGTCTATTCAGGATTGCCTTGGTTGGGCTTTTGAATATCTCTTCCAATGTCACAAATCAAAGGAGGAAATTCTCATTTTAAAATTAGATTTTAAAAAGGCATTTGATACAATTGATCATTCATCCATCATAAACATCCTAAAGGCTAGAGGATTTGGCAGAAAATGGATCAAATGGATTGAGATTATTTTTGTGTCTGGATCCTCTGAAATTCTCCTAAATGGAGTGCTAGGAAAAAAATTACTGCAGGAGAGGTGTGAGACAAGGAGACCCCCTTTCACCACTCCTTTTTTTCTTGCTGCAGACCTTCTTCAATCTGTCCTGAATAAAGCCATGCACCTCCAACTTCTGACCCCTCCAATAGATGGACCTCCTAACAATGACTTTCCTGTGATTCAATATGCTGATGATACATTGGTTGTTCTAAAGGCAGATGCTACTCAATTATTGTGGTTAAAAGCTCTTCTTCAAACTTTTGCATGTTGGGAATATGCCCTACAGGCAATCATGGTTGATGATATTTCCCAAAGTATTCACAAAGTAAAATTGTCCTTATATGAACATCAGATATATATCACTGAATGCGTGATTTAGTTGTGGAACTATTTATTCATGATTTTTCATATTAGATTGTCCTTGGTCGTTGAGGTTGTGCTGGACACACAACTTAGACCAATGTGCAAGTCAGCTGATGAAACAGTTCCACTTGTCATGGGCATGGTGATGCTATTCCAACTTACACTGATTCAGCTAAAGAGTTTAGCGAGTCAGACTGACCAACAGTTGAGATGCAACGAGCATGTTGTCATTTGCAGTCTCAAGCAATGGAATCCTTTGACCTGAGGTGATTGCATGATCTGAGTTGTGGATCGCCAACTTAGGTTCTATCAAACGTTGTTCCGTAAATGGGCAGTTATAAAGGTAGAGTTCGGGTTGGTCGTGAAGCAAGCTGCATGACGTGGATTACCAAGATGTGATTTGCCCCTCCGTAATGGAGAGATATTCTCTAGGCCCTCTCGTCTGATATGATTCGGAAGCATGGCCATGCGCTACTCAGTTAAGTGTTAATTAATGAGTCGGACTAAGAGTTAGTCTAGTGAATCACATATCATGGTACGAGAAGAGAGTTAAGCTATTTAAGGGATGGCAACTACTCGCCTATAGCTTAACAAATATATCGTGAGGCAAAGGGACTTGGACAAAAGTCACATTGAAGGTTCGTCTTCTGACTTTACGGCACTTGGGAGTTGGCACGTCTTGCTAGAGACCGCTACCATCTATTGACTTGAGACCGAGTGTTCATGGGAGTGAGTTGGACTCAAAGCCATGATGGGATACTTGGAGGAGTAGCTCATGTCGTGTCCAGCTGCACGTGAACCTACAGGGTCACACACTTAAGGGTAAGGAGCCCATGTGGATTAGATCGATATGGATATTGGAGTACAACCTAGATGGGCCTCAAGAGTTGTGCCCAACTAGGAGTGTATATAAGTGGAGTGACAAGGGATAGTCCCTGACCTAGCCGTCACTTTCTCCACTTCCATTTCGGGCTAGACAGGATCTAGCAATCCTCTGTCCGAAGCTCCTTCCGGTATGTGTGGATACCGGTAGAGGCGTTGCACGTGCGACGCTGGAGATAGGGAAGCTCGTGGGGATCTGGCGAAGGAGTTTGTGGGATCCGGTGTAGCTATCCGTGGGATTCGGAGGGCTGTCCGTGGGATCGTGCGACACTGCTTCGATGCGCAGTATGAACTTCCGCATCTGCGCGTCTAGCGGTAATCTCGTGGCCTATTACCTGACCTGGATCTTGGGAGTACCGTGTTAGGGAAAAAGTTTTGTTTATCACTGTGTGGCCCAACATTGCACTGTCCATTGGTCTCAAAGTCAACTATTTGAAATCAAGCAAGATGCCAATAAATTTATGCAATGATAGGCTGATACACTTTGCTCAGACAATCAATTCTCAAACTAGCGGCCTCCCTTTCACTTATCTTGGATTACCACTAAGCTTATCAAAGCCATCCATGGTACCTTTTCTGCCTATTGTTCAAAGAGTTGAAAGAAGACTTTGTGGTATTGCTGACTTCTTAAACTATGGAGGAATACTGCAACTAGTTAAATCTATATTATCCTCACTTCCTTTATTTTTCATGAGTTGTCTGGAGGTGCCAATTACCATCAAAGATCAAATCATAAAATATATGAGACACTGTATTTGGAGAAAAAACACTGTAGATGTTCAAGCCAAGGGACAGGCACTGGTGTCATGGGATAAGATTTGTCGTCCTAAAAATCAAGGGGGTCTCGGAGTCCTGGATCTTAACATTCAAAATGCTGCCCTCCTTTTAAAAAACCTTGACAAAATTCTACAATCACCATGATATCCCTTGGGTTCATCTCATTTGGGAAACTTAATATAAGAATGGAAAATTACCTAGAAGAAGCATGGAAGGATCATTCTGGTGGAATGCTCATATCAAATTAATTGATAATTTTAAGGTCATGGCTAAGTGCAGTCTGAAATCTGGGAAAACTGCTTATTTTTGGTCTGATCTTTGGCATGATGATTGCTTTATGAATAAATTCCCACATCTGCTGTCCTATGCAAAGTCTTCAAATATCAGTGTACAGGAATTTTTACAAGCTGATTTCTTGGAGGATAATTTTCACCTCCCTCCTTCTCAACAAGCTTACTCTAAGTTTTTAATCATGGAAGAAAGATGCCAGGAGATCCTTCCAACCATACATGAGAATCTCCATGATAATTGGAATTACATTTGGGGATCAGATAAATTTGAAGTGAAAAAGGCCTACTCCTCCATGATTGGTTATTCCCCTTCACCTCCTCATTTTTCTTGGCTTTGGACATCCTCTTGCCAGAATAAACACAAATTCTTCTTTTGTCTTTTGCCTCTAGATAGACTAAATACAAGAAATCTTCTAAAAAGGAAACAATTTATTCTGCCTGACTACAATTGTGTAATTCTCAATTGCCACTTGGAGGAATCGGTTAACCATTTATTCTGGGAATGCTCCTTTGCAAAAAACTGCTGGGATCATATTTGCATAGACAGAACAACAAATTTATTAGGATTAGAGGCTTTTTCAGACATCAAAAACAAGTTGCATCTGCCTTTTGCAATGGAAATCATTATCTTGACTACTTGGGGTATCTAGATCTGTAGAAATGAGAAAAAATTTAATGATAAAAGACCTACATTAGAAAGATGGAAGGCAATTTTTTATCAATAGATGAGATGGGTACAATTCAGAATCAAAAGAAAATTCTAGGAGAAATTCAAAACCTGGCTGAGCCAACACCTAGATCAGAGATAGAGTAGACTAATGCCCTCTTTGAGGTGGCTCTTTTACTTTTTATGATCTTTCTTAGATCAGTAGACTAATTTGTAATTTCACATTGTAACATACCCATACTTTTATAATAAAAATTGGAGTGGGGACTTTCCCTACTGTTTCACCTAAAAAAAGAATATGAAGAGGAGCTTAACTCCACAACTGCTGCAGAAGGAGAAGACATGGACGAAGGATACGGAGAAAACTCTCCCAAAGCACAGGATAACATGGATCTTGGAGACGATACCGAGAACCAAATGGCCGAATGTACCGATCAAAGCTTGACTCTAGGAAACGGGCCCAAAGCCGTCTTTGTTACCGGCACTACCAAGAAGGCAAAGAAGAAGAACAAGAAAGACAAGACCCTGACAAAAGATATTCCGGCAGAGGAGGTGATTGCCGAGGAATACGAGGAAGACTCGGATGGAGCACTTATCCCAGATGATCCAAAAGAAGAATCGGTGGATGGACACGTGATCACTGAAGATGCGCGTAAAATCATCGATGCTGCATTAACCACACCTATCCCTACAACTGCAGAACTTACTGCCGAAGAACTAGATGAAAGGGCCCAGGCCCTAGAAGCGCTTCTTCAAGTACTCCTGGATGAAGCCAAAAACATCAAGGAGGAAAAGAAACGCGTCGCAACTGCGGAGAAGTACATCTCTTGGCAGCATCAGAAGACCCGGAAGCGCCACACGCGTGACGATCAATTCCCGGAAGTACACAAGGTTCTCTTTGAAGGAGACCTAGGGATGCCTCGTCTCGATAGCAAGGGAGATCTAGTGTATCCAACACTAGTACAGAACACTGTTGCAACTCGAGATATACTATCGAACAACCTAGGCCTAGAACAGGTTCGATTGGGCATCAAGCTAGTCACCAAGGGTCTGGAGCAGCAAAGGGCCGCGAAATCTGGAATCGGAAAACTGGTCTCGAAATCCGACCAATGTTGCACGGACACGGCCTGGAATGATATAAGGCCCCAGCGTGTTCTGGAACAGCATTACCGTTCCGACCGTCGGGAAGACAACTACTCAAGAACCGGATCTTCAGGACAACATCACATAACTGCACGTGACTGGGGCAACGTTGCTCCAGCTGCCGAGCAAGAGGCAATTGCTACACTGTATCCGAGAAACCCTCCCTAACGATAGTCGAACGATCGTAAGGGAGAAGATAAAGAGAACCGTTGGGAGGAGGACCGTCAAAGAACGCCACCTCCTAGACCAATAAACCATTCGGCTGATCACCACCATGGTGGGAGTGGAGGACGAAGAGACGACGGAAACCATGCTGAGACTAGCCGGAAGGGGTTCGTGGTAATGAAGATCCTCCCCGGAACCGGAATAATGACTCTCCGGACGGAGGTCGGCGATCAGCCGGAAACAATCCAGCTGCCCCACCATCTCGACCAAGAAGCCATCACAACGGCTCTCAAGGAGGCCAAGGAGGAGGACGCCGCGGAGGAGGTGGTGGTAGAATCCGAAGTCGGGCTCCAAGGCACCGCAGCCATTGCCGTCACTTAGGACGACGATCTTTGTCTCCAACTGATGCGCAACACCGGATTAACTCCAACATAGAGGCACAACACTACGAGAATGATGATATATACGTGGTCCCAAAATGCTTCGGACCATGCATAAGAGCAACAAAGTTCTCTAAAGGATTCGCTATCTCACAACACATCCAGGCCTACGACGGTACAACTCGGCCAGATACTTGGCTCCAGGATTTTTTCCAGGCTTGCTGTATCGCCAAAGGTGAAAATAGCTTGGTTGCAACCTGATATCTCCCACTCATGTTGCGGAAAACGGCACGATCATGGCTCAATGAACTTCCGGAGAACACCATCCACAACTGGTATGACATGCAAAGCGCGTTCTTTCGGAATTTCGAAGGCACATACCGGAGGCCCTGTACGGTCGGAGACCTATAGCGTTGCACCCAGAAAGCCGAAGAAACTTGCCTGGATTATCTCGGATGATGTATCGACACCAAGAACTCCTATGAGGGAGTAAATGACCAAACTATGATTGAATCTTTCATTGCAGGACTCCCAATTAGTTCACTACGTCATCGCTTGAAGTGTGACAAGGTCACTGATTTAGGAGAAATGATAGAAATAGCAAGCAAGTATGCAGATGCTGACGACAATGCAGAGGGATTGCTGAACACCCTAGCTGTGCCACAGTTGGCAAAACAACCAAAGCAACAAGCTCAGAAGCGCAAGAATACCTCGTAAGAAAAGCCCAACATGGAAACGACGGTGGTTACTTCTACTTTCGGGCCTGGAGGACGAGGATGACATGGCGGTGGCTGCGGATGTGGTCGTGGGACATCAACAGTTCAATGTAGAGGAGACCAGCAACCTGGCAAAACCCACTCTTGGGCCGACATTGCCAATAACCCATGTGTGCATCACCTCGACACCAATGGGGGCTCATCTCACACAAACACCGAGTGTCGTTTTAATGACAACATCAAGAAAGATGATACCGCTAGCTACAGGGCCAAGCGGAAGAAAGGAAAGAAGAATCCTGAAAAGGATAAAGAAACCAAGGAAGATTCCGACATGGACGAAGCTGATGCTTCAAATCCCAAGCCAGAGGGGAAGAAAAACTTTCCCAGAAAGAAAGACACCTATGTCACCTTCCTCGGATCTCAGCTAGCTAAGGTCAAGAAAGCAGTACTGCATGACCACAACGTGATAGTTCCGGCCGTCCCTCAGTACGTGGACTGGTTGGAAGTTGCAATCACCTTTGACCGCGCTGATCATCCGCCAAGGAAAATACGCCTTAGTCGTCAACCCACTTATTGATGGCTATGGTTTCTCCAAGACCCTCATGGACGGTGGTAGCAGCATCGATATTTTGTATGTAGAAATGCTACGCCGGATGCGAATCTCGGAGACCCAGCTGAATCACAGCTCTGTGATTTTTCACGGAGTTGTCCCAGGAAGACAAGAAAATTCCCTGGGAGAGATCACTTTGGATGTTACCTTTGGAACTCCAAAGAACTATCGGATGGAAGCACTTTCCTTCGAAGTGGTCCTGTTCAAGAGCGCGTACCATGGTATATTTGGACGTCCAGCTTATTGGGCTTTTATGGCTCGTCCGTGTTACATTTACAATATGATGAAATTTCCAGGTCCCACGGCGTGATCACCATCAGCGGAGACCCGAAAAAAGTGCGAGAGTGCGAGGATGGAAATGTCGCCTTTGCTGAAGCTGTGTTGCACGCCCAGGAGTACCAGGATATCAAGAAAACCATAGATTCGTCTAAGATGCCCGCAACGAAGAAGGAGGTGACAAAGCCAAATCCGGAGTTCAAGGCATCAAAAGAGACGAAGAAGACGTCATTGAAGGATGATGACCCCTCCAAGGTGACCCAGATAAGCGTAGGCCTAGATAGCACATAGGAAAGCATGCTGGTCGAGTTCCTCCAAGCAAATCAAGATATCTTCGCATGGCAGCCATTTGACATGACCGGAGTACCTAGGGAACTTGACGAGCACTCTCTAAATGTAAACCCAAACACGAAACCCGTCAAACATTCCTTACGATGTTTTGGCGATGTAAAGCGTAAGGCAATAGCTAAGGAACTATCCTGGCTCGAGTTAGCCGGATTCATAGAAGAGGTCATCCATACTAATTGGTCGGCCAACCCTGTAATGGTCCCTAAAAAGGACACCACTGATTTAAGGATGTGTGTTGATTATACTGCCTTAAACAAGGCTTGTCCCAAAGATCTGTTCGCTTTGCCTAGAATTGATCAAGTTATCGACTCTACGGAAGGCTCGGAACTCCTCTGTTTTTTCGACGCATATTCCGGTTATCACCAAATTCGGATGTAGGAATCGGATAAAATAAAAACTTCATTCCTAATCCCCTTCGGAACATTCTGTTTTGTTACGATGCCCTTTGGGCTGAAGAACGCAGGAGCTACGTACCAGCGCACTATATCGTGTTGCCTCCATGATCAAACTGGACGCAACGTACATGCATATGTGGATGATAATACGGTGATGTCCAAAAAGAAGGAGACATTAATTTCCGACTTGGCAGAAACATTCGCAAATTTATGAAATACAACATTATGCTCAATCCGAAGAAGTGTTTCTTTGGAATTCTACCCAGAAAATTGTTAGGTTTCATCATGTCTCAGAGAGGCATAGAGGTAAACCGACACAAGATCAAGGCTATACTCAATATTTCCAGGCCAACTCGCCTGAAGGACGTTCAAAGACTCACTGATTGCATTGCTGCAGTTAGTCGGTTTGTAAGCCGGCTCGGAGAAAGAGTCGCACAACTTTACAAGCTCCTGAAAAAGACCAAGAAATTCATTTGGACTGATGAAGCTAAAGTTGCACTACAAGACTTGAAAGAAGTACTCTCGTCTGATCCTATCCTTGCAGCACCAGAACCAAGAGAACCGATGTTGCTCTATCTCGCTGTGACAAACAGGGTCGTCAGTGTTGTCATGGTAGTGGAGAGACCAGAGGAAAATCAGGAACACCTGGTGCAATGTCCGACTTACTATCTCAGCGAGGTTCTAACTGAATCAAAACAGCGGTATTCGCACTACCAAAAGTTGGCTTATGGTGTGTTCTTCGCATCCCGTAAGTTACGACACTATTTTAAGGAACACTCAATTACCATGGTGAGCACAGCTCCCATGAGAGATATAATCAATAACAACGAGGCTATAGGACACGTCGCAAATTGGGGCATAGAGCTTTCAGCTTTTGATATTGAGTATAAACCTCGGATAGCAATCAAATCCCAAATCCTTGCTGACTTTGTTGCTGACTGGAGAGAGACAAAGGATAATATGACCCTTCTTGAGTCGGAATATTGGACCCTATATTTTGATGGGTCTAAGGATCGAGGGGGCTCGGGGGCTATTGTGGTACTCAAATCACCCCATGGACATAAACTTCTATACGTGTTGCAGATCCACTTCACAGCGACAAATAACATTGCCGAGTATGAAGCACTGCTGCATGGAATCCGGATTGTAAGGTTATCGGCATCCGACGATTGATGTGTTATGGAGATTCGGATCGTGTTGCTCAACAAGTGTCAGATATTTATAATGCAAATAAACACATGGCAGCATATAAAGCTGTCGTGGATGATTTATCTAAATTGTTCGAAGGGTTTGAGGTTCAACACATCCCTCGAGCAGAAAATGAGGAAGCAGATGCATTATCTCGGATAGGCTCTGCATGGAAAGAGGTCCCGGATGACGCTTTTTTAGAGAACCTCAAAGTTCCCTCCATAAAGGGAGTAGACGAGGAATATCCGACCAAATCCGACTCACCTTTAGTAGCAACTCTGGCTGTAATTCCCAGCTGGACTCAACCCTACCTTGATTACTTGGTAGATGGCAAATTACCCATAGACGAAGTTCTGAGCCGACAGATCGTCCGACAAGCAAAATCCTACACTATAATTAGTGGTGAGCTCTATAAGCGAAGCGTATCTGGGGTTTTTCAGCGCTATGTATCTCTAGAAGAAGGAGTGGAAACCTTAAGAGAGATCCACGAAGGCGAGTGTGGTCACCATGATGCAGCAAAATCTTTAGTGGCAAAAGCTTTTCGACACGGTTTTTTCTGCCTTACCGCCAAGGCAGATGCCGAACGGCTGGTCAAGACGTGCAAGGGCTGCCAAAAATACGCCAAACAAGCTCATGTTCCGGCTGATCAGTTGCGAACAATACCTATAACATGGCCTTTTGCGGTCTGGGGGCTTGACATGGTAGGACCGTTCAAACGGGCTCCAAGTGGATTTACTTACCTCTTAGTGATGGTGGATAAATTCACCAAATGGATTGAGGCTAAACCCTTCACTAGTTGTGATGGATCAACATCCAGAAGATTTGTCGAGGATGTTATAATCTAGTATGGTCATCCGCATAGCATTATCACGGACAACGGGAGTAATTTCTCTATGGGAGAGCTTGCTGAATTCTGCAACGAACAAAGTATCCGGCTTGCCATTGCATCAGTCGCACATTCGCAGGCTAATGGACAAGTTGAAAGGGCAAATGGTATAATCTTAAAAGGCCTAAAACCAAGACTCGAAGCGCCACTTAGACGCGCAGCGGGGGCTTCGGCAAAGGAATTACCCTCTATAATATGGAGCTTGCGAACAACTCCAAACATGTCAATGGGATATACGCCTTTCTTATTGGTATAGGGTGCTGAAGCAGTTTCTTCCTAGCGATTTGATTTATAATTCTCCTAACGTTGCCGCGTACATCAAAGAGGATGCCGAGATTTCTCGACAAAATGATGTCGACTTAGTCAAAGAAGTTTGCGTCGTTGTTGAAATGAGATCATCAGCCTATCAGCAGAGGTTACGCAAGTATCATAGCCAGAGAGTCAGAAACCGGTCTTTCAATAAGGGCAATTTGGTTCTCCGGCTTGTGCAACAAAGAAATCACAAACTTTTCCTAGTATGGGAAGGGCCTTTTCTGGTTACTCGAGTAATGCACAATGGTTCATACTAGCTAACTAATATGCGGCCAGTCAAGGAAAGACCTGCTACTAAGAAGATAAAGAGAGCTAGAGGCAGTACAAATCAGAAGAATTAGGCACACCATGAAATATTTCTCAGCTACGTCCCTTTTATTCTTAGTTTATCTTTCTTTGGAATCATATATCTGTACATGTTTAGTGAGAAATAAAACTAGTGGTTGCCTCAAAAAAATCCGGAGAAGTTTTTACCATGTTATTTCCGAATGATCATGTCACAGTCGAAAATCCCAGAATACCTAAAAGTACTTTATGCTCATGTTTGTTCTGGTTTAGATTTCCAACTCTAAAAATGCTACCTTCGGGTATAAGTCTAAATTTTCTAGTCTATACTTCGGTTATTTGTCTGATTGCTAGATGCGGCATTTTCCGAGTAGTGAATTGTTGGTACTAGAAGCCGACTTTGTTTCCGAGTTTAAACTGGTTTAGCAATTGAGCTCAGTGGCTCGGCAAAGTTTCTATTCTAAAGGTTTGCCGACTCACGAAAGGGATGAGGCGGAGAGCCAGATAAACGATAAGTGTAGACAAAAACACAAGTGCTTATGCAAACATTTCAGGCACATAAATGTTTAAGCCAAAAGTGCTAAATAGATAAAAACTTGGCACTAGCAAAAGTATCACACTACTTATTTACAGATCCATAATGTTTTCAGAATAACCCATTTCTTCCCTCTGATGTTCTATGATGTAGGAGGAGAAGCAGGAGCTACCGGCTCGCTAGATACATCAACCGCACCTTGATAACGTTCTGAGATATCCAAATCTGATGCGGTTTGGTCATCGTCGGAAACTTCAGCTGTTTCTTCGGAAGGCGGAGGCGGCGTATCCACGCGAGTGAAGAAAGGAGTGTTGTAGCTGGTTAAGTCGGCTACGTGGCACCCATATCCGGCGCAGGAGACCATGATGGCTTTAATATCCTGCTCCTGACCATCTTTGTCCACAGTAGAATATCCCCTGGTCACTTGCCAGATCTCCATGCTTCCATGGTGGCTCATGACCATGGTTAGAGCGTTTTGTGCTAAGGTTCGCGCGTAGGACATGTTCCAGTCCTAGAAAAGTTGTGGCATCCCCTTGGCCTTGTCCCGAACCTCAAAGCCGGACATGCTATGCATATCTGGAACCTTGAGAGCTTCGCCAATATCCTTGATGGATTGGCGGAAGTCATGAAGAAGATCGTCGACTTGTGTAAGCCAGTTGGTGCGATACTCGGAAGAGGTGGAGTCCATTAAGTTCAGAGGACCTATGCATATAATGCAAAATAGTTAAAAAAATCCGACGTCGAAAGAGTCGAAGAATGTAGACAATTCAGAAAGATGGAAACATACCAAAGATGACATTGTCGACTTTGGTTTTCTCCTCACGAAGGCTCTGGAGTTTAGCCCAGAGTGCCTTAGTGATATCCCTCTCTCTGAATAAATCATTACTCAGATCCGAGATTTTCTTGTCCTGAGACGCAATCTTACGATCACGCTCGTCGGTGGCCATGGAGGAGGATTCGAGAATCTGAGAAATACTCTTCTCATGATTCGCCTTAAGCTGATCCAGCTCTTGACAGAGTTCCTTGTTCTCCACCACCAGGGTCTTAAGATTCTCAGCCTCTTCAATCATTGCGTAGGACTGCTTTACCAGTGCTGAAAGTCAAAAGAACAACAGTTCAACAAAATATTCTACTATGATAACGCAAGACAAGGTTTGAGTCTCGGAATGTTTACCTTCGGCCTCATCCTTGGAAACTTTCAATTGTGCATTTTCAAGCTGGAGAGCTCTGATCACTTTCGGCTTGTTGCAAACATTCTTCAATAAATCCTTGTTATAGGAATATACTTTCTGTAAGTCAGAATACCAAAAGTCAGAAGTGTACTAAAGACTCGGGCTAATATTTTTACTAATATCACCACGAGCCTTGGGGGCTACACTAGTTCATTCTTTGGCATGCTAGTAAAAGCATAAACCAGGATTATAAAGGGAATATGCCCGAGAGGCAATAATAAAGTGGTTATTATCTTATTCCATGTTTATGATAAATTTTTATTTTGCTTGCTATAAATGTATTAATTGGAAACGTTAATACATGTGTGTTTAATAAACAAAATACAAAGTTCCTAGTAATGCCTCTCATATAAACTAGCTCGTTGATTAACAAGATGATCAAGGTTTCCTGATCATGGACATTGGATATTGTTAATAACGAGGTCACCACATTGGTGGAATGGTGTGATGAACATTCATCCAAAGTATAACATTACGATTAGAGTTATTATGTTTATATTGCTATAACATCATACGAAGTAATCTTAGTCCTTAAACCATGAGATCATGTTAATTGCTAACACTGGAAGAGTATCTTGATAACATCAAACGTCACACCGTAACAGGGTGACTATAAAGGTGTTATGTTGAGGCTCATGGATCAAGAGTGGGATTTTTCCATCCCGATGACGGATAGATATACTCTAGGCCCTCTCGGTGATATCACATTGAAATAGCTTGCAAGCAAGTGATGTGATCACTAGAATGTTATATCACGGGAATGAGAAAAGAGTGCATATCAGTAACGAGATCAAACTAGGTATTTGGATGCCAATGATCAAATCTCGGACATGTAATATATCGCGAGACAAAGGGATTTAGTTACGACATTAAAGGTTCACACGATCACAAGGGTCATCATTGAATATGTGGGAGTCAGCACGGATCTCCAGATCCCGCAGCTGATTATTGATCGAAGAGGGGTCTCGATCATGTCTGCATTATTCGAGAACCATAGGGTGACACACTTAAGGGATACCAACACCATTTAGGAGCAAATATGTTTCAGATAAAGATTAAGAAAGCGTTGGTATCATTTTGATGGAAACCGGAATTGTTTCGAGTGAAATTGCTGAAACTGGTTCTACATGTGATATTGAAATGTTGTAGGGAGTTTTATGTGAATGTTTGTTAATTAAAGTAATTAACAAAATTCTGAATAAAATAAATAAAAGTATTTTATTTAATGAGAGCTTGCATTAAATTTGGTGGAAATTTAATGCATGTGAGTGGACATGAGTGGAGGTGTGTGTTTATGTGAGTGGGTGCTCCACCCACATGAATGAGGGATAGGTGGGGGCACCCACCATAGCCGGCGCCATGCCCCCTTGGGTTGCCCCCTCCCCTATATAAGTAGCACCTCCTCCTCCTCTCCTCTTACACCACCTCCTCATGAAGGTTCTCTTCTCCCTCTAGTTATTCTCCATGGTCTCGGATTAGCGAGATACATGTCCCCGGTGGCTTTATCTAGAAAGGAGTTGCTGCTTCCGCTGCATCGCTGGAGCGAGGAGGCGGAGGTTGTTCGGTGGACCGAACGTGTGTGCGATCACGGATGCACCGCTACTTTGCGGTGCTAGAGTTGATGGTGCTGGACCTGATGGTGTTGGAGCTGCTGGACCTGAAGGACTTCATCACGATATTGAGATCGGCAAGTGCACGACTACATCATCCACGAGTTGCAACTCGTTAACAAAGCTTTGTTGTCTTTGAGGGTATGTTCTATATGGATGTATATCCACCCATTACTTGCATCTAGTAGATAGATCTTGGCGTATAGTTCCCATCGTAGGATTTTTTTTTGTTTTCTATGCTGCGAACCCAACAGTGGTATCAGAGCCTGATCTATGCATAGGTGCTTTACATGGGTAGTACACATATGATTATATGTGGGCGATGATGATCATGTTATTGCTTCTTTCATGTATTTTGGATATTGGTGGCATAGTGGGATGAAGCGGCCCGGACCAACATTACATGTCATTGTACATGAGACCGGTTCCACGACTGACATGCAACTAGTTTTGCATAAGTGGTTGGCGGGTGTATGTCTCTCCTACTATAGTCTATATTTGATTTACAACGAGTTGCTAATAACTTGGTTATCCTCGCTGTGGTTCATGTTCGTAGGTAAGACCGGTTCTATCTCCGAAAGCCCTAAGCCACGTAAAACTTGCAATTGATAAATTAGAGGCGTCTAGTTTAGATCGTTGCTGGGCTAGTTACTTGATATGGTATTGTTGTAAGTAGATCTATGATAGATACTTTTACAGTACACTCAACGTGTAAGTTCCATAGACCTTGGCCTTACACACAAAGGAATGATAGAGATCATACCACGATGCAAATGATAGAGATCAAATGCATGGACCATATCGTCTCACTTTACACATTAGATGTTAGCATCTTTATTAAGAAAGTTTGGCGCTTTTGGTAGCATTATAAGATGATCCCTCATTTAGATATCAAGATAAAATGCGTTCTTCCTTCAATAGGCACCATTCTATGGATCATGTTTCAAGACATCACGTGATAATCGGGTGTACTCAACTCCGCGCTTTCATACAACGAGTGTAAGACAATTTTACACACGCGGATACTAAGGTTCTTACTTGACGAGCCTAGCATGTACAGACATGGCCTCGGAACACGGACCGAAAGGTTATGCATGAGTCATATAGTTGATTTGATGCCCATATTGATGCTCGCCTTTGAAGCTACACCGACTCACGTGATGATCAGACTTGGTGTAGTGTATTTGGATCATGTAATCACCAAAAAGGCACGAGGGATTTCGTTTTTGAGTGGGAGTTCATTTCTAATTTGGATTAGTTGAACTCAATTTGTCATAGACTAAATCAAAGTGAATTTGCATAATTTGTTGTAGTCATTGGTGTCTGTTCACTACCTCATGCTTAGTTTTAATTAAGATAATAGAACTATAGAATTCTAGATATTTACTTTACGAACTGGTATCATATTCTTTTGAATGTCAATTTAAAGTTTATAAGTCCTATTGCAAACTTTCAGCAAACTCTATTTACTCCATGAAGTTTAATAAGTATTATTAAATCAAGAGTAAGAATTCCAATGTTAGTATCTAAAGTATCATGTTTGCCTCCATGATTATTGATATTCAAAAGTTGTTTTAATATCAAGATTATCTAGGAGCTGGAAAATTGTTTCAGAAACCATTATGTGTGGAAGATATTGTGATATCTGAAACAATGTTTTTTGATTGCATTATGATAGAGTATAATTTAGCAAAATACATGTTCTCATATTGTATGAGAATTTGTGAAGGATGCAGATGCTAGGCATCCGGATCTCCCAAAAAGGTTTTTGGAACTAACATTATACTCGCGATTCTTCCTTATAGGCTATAGTAGCTTGATCGTGAAAGTTGTCATGATAAGGATGAATAGAGGATGTAGGTAAAATGTTAACTACACTAATAGATTACTAAAGAATGGATTTTTGAAAGAACACCAAACATTTGATGATGGTGATCCACTTCAAAGTGCAAGCTCAAAGGTATTAGTATTTGACTATATACATTTTTGTACTATGTGTCATGTGAATGACACCACTATTGATGTTGATAGATTCTTTTAAAAGAAAAGGTATTACTGAAAGAGAATCTAAAAAATATTTGGCAGAAAAGAAAAGGTTGGAGATGTCCAACTTAGGTATATAGAAGATATACATGTTATGGCTGTATTCTTTTCTTGTTAAACAATGTGGTTCTTAGGTATTGAATACCGGTATTGGATACCAAATTGGTTGGTGTGAAGTGTCATACAGAACAACACAATTCATGAACTGCAACAACCTAAGTAACTAGCAAGAGAATAAGTGACGATGTTCATCGAAAACAAATAAAGTGTTATTGTGTTTTGGTTGTCGTCAAACCTAGCCTTCAAGATTTGTTTTAATAATTGTTATTTTGTTCCGGTGTTACGAGAACAATGGTTGTTCAAATAAATTACCGTATTCCATAAAGGATGGATGAACTTTTACAAGTCTAGTTGGAGAAATCACATCCATAAACATTATTGCTAAAATGTCGTAAGACAAATGATTGGAAGATCACTTATGAAGTGACATCGCTGTTTGAATTATATTGGAAAGTAAACATGAAGAAACTCCATGTTGATGGAATTTTGGAGTCTTTTGATTTTGATCAATTGACGCTTGTGAAACTTCCCTTGAGATAATTGAAACTCCGTTCATAGGCCAAAGAGGAACGGATGACTAGCTTATTGGAAATTGTGCATGCTGATGTGCATAGTCCATTATGTGTAGCCATATGCGATGGATCTTTTTGCTTCATATGGCTTGGATAAGAATCTACAACGCACTAGAACGCCCTTGGTAATGATTCTTTACTGCGACAGCATCCAGGGTTTCTCGAATAATGCGATATCTCACACCGGGTAAATCCTTAACCCTTCCTCCTCTTACTAATACTACAGAATGTTCTTGTAAATTATGGCCAATACCAGGTATATAAGCAGTTCCTAATGGAATAGGTAACAAAGCCACTTTGCCGCCTACTGCTACTAACTCGCCACCTCCCCACGTTAAGCTAGTACTTGTTGTTGCACCAGGAGCTGTTACGCTAGTCGCGAAAGGGCGCCGCGTCTGGGCGGGCTGAATGGATGAGCGAAAGATGCCATGGAGTGGGGAATATCCCGAGTTTCTCTTTCTAGATATAGCAGCCTACCCATATTGATAGTGGAATTATTGATCTCCTCTTTCGGATAGCCCTTTTGGAATAAGTGTTATGGGTAAGGGCTTGACCTACCTGTTGAATGGAATCTGTTTCTCCAAAAATTTGAGTGAATATATCTGTATATTTACTTAATAAGGAAGAAGTATGAAACATTTGAAAATTGTTCAAAGACTTTCAAGATGAAGTGAAAAATCATTGTAACAAGAAAATGAAAGAGTTTATGATTTGATCATAAAGGAAGATATTTGAGTTACAGGTTTAGCAAAACACCTAAGATTTCAGGAATTGTTCCATGAATTTACATTTCCCGATAAACGACAGGAGTATGGTATGTTCGAGAGATCAAATCAAACCTTGTTTGACATGGTAAGATCAAAGGTGTCATTTATAAAACTGCCATTATGTTTAAGGATTAAAGCTTTAGAGACTACCGCTTTTACACTAAAAATAGCACCATCGTGATTCGTTGAAATGACACCATTTGAGTTATGGTTTGGGATAAAACCCGAATTGTCTTTTCTTAAATTTTGGTATGCTATGCATAAGTAAAATGTTTACAACCAAAGTCGTATAAGCACGCCTTTGTAGGTTATCCCAAAGAATTTGTTGGGAATTCCTCCATAACACCGAGGACAACAGAGTTTGTCGCTTGGAATGTCAAGTTTCTTGAGAAGGAAATTTTCATGAAAAGTTAAGTGGGAGGACAATAGAACTTTGATAAGGTTGTTGAACCTTAGCTATATGTGCTAAGTAGCACAGCGCCGGAAAGTGTCCCGGTGGCGGCCATAATGCTCATGGCTCCCATGATTACAAAGGGTGTGATCTTGGAGATTAGAGTTCATATTGAACCATGTGGGTCGGTAAGAATCAAATAGTAAGATTTGAAACAAAAGTCGTTATTGTTTTGACAATGATGAACCGACTGCATGCAAAGAAGCGATGACGGGCCCTGACTCCATAAAATGACTAGAAGTCATAGAATCTGTGATAGTATCCATACACGAGAAATCAAGTTTCTGAAATTGGAAGACCCTCCGGAAAGGCGTAAAGCCTATCGGTTGTGTTTGGATCTATAAAGAAATAGACATGGATGTTTAACATCTATGAAATAGTCGACATGTAGGAAAGAAGTTTACGGCAATGTTCAAGGAGTTGACTATGACAATATTTGATCTTTCATAGCAATATTTGGTCTTGACGGATTAATGTAGCAACCACTACATATAATTTGGTATATGGTAGTTGAATAAACAAAACAAGGTTCTTCTAATATAATGGTTACCTAGGACGTGTACATGACACGGTCCAGAGGGTTTTGTTAATTCAAAGGGTGCTAAAAGGGCATGAAAACTTCAATAGTTGAAGTGAGCATAGCGGAGTTGAAATCTTCACCATGATGAAAATGTTAAAGGAGTTTAATTTCATCGGAGATGATGAAGATGCTTGCATTTGCAAGAAATTAAGTGGGAGCGCTGAGACAAATTTCCAATACATTATGCAGAGTACATATTGTTGATTGGAAATGAAGTATCTTTTATTGACACAAGTTAAGAATTTCATTAAAATAGGATTCTGATGAAAGACTTGGGCAAAACCGGAATATTTGCCATCAATATCTATATGGATAGATTGAGGCGCTAATATGGTTATGCCAGACGTACATATATGAGATATTGAAAGGGTTCAATATGGAGACAACAAGAAAGGTTCTTGTTGCATGGAAAGGATTGCATCAAGATTCAAGTGTTTCAACACTTGGTGAGTAAAATCACATGAAGATTTTGATCGATTATACCGTGATATGTATATATCCAGATGTGTCCTATGCTCTAAAAGTTATGAGCACATACTAGAATGATTCATAAGATGATCATTGGATGATAGTAAAGATATTCTTATGAGCTTTGGAAGAACTAAGAATATATCATGTATAAGTGAAAAATAGTTATAGGTAGTTCACTGTAAAGTGTTACATTGATACTAGTTTTGTCACAAGATACAAATTAAATTTACCTCAACTTAGACTATGGGTGGCACAATGTAATGGAAAGGATGTTCCATGATGGATTTGGATGAGTTCCAAAGTTGAGACATTGTGACGGATACTACAACAAAAGGCTAAGTATATGACTACTATAGTAGCAGCAAAGGAGGGCATTTGTGTTAAGTAGTTTGTTATCAAACTAGGTATGGTTCAAAGTGGGATAATACTATGAAGATATATTGTATGACAATAATATCAACATATTTTAACCCGAACGAACTAAAGGTCTCACCAAAGGACCAAATTTATACAATGCCATCTCATTTGAGAATGAGGGATGCGTAGAGACGCAAAGACATGCAAATACACACGGACCTGAAACCGAAAGATCCAGAGGTTATGTTAACCACTAGAAATCGCGTATACGCAACACCAGAAAGCCATAGGTGTTCAATACGCAAAGTTTTTCAAACTAGATTATTGAATCTAGTGCAAGTGGGAGACTGAAGGGAATATGCCCGAGAGGCAATAATAAAGTGGTTATTATCTTATTCCATGTTTATGATAAATGTTTATTTTCCATGCTATAATTGTATTAATTGGAAACGTTAATACATGTGTGTTTAATAAACAAAATACAAAGTTTCTAGTAATGCCTCTCATATAAACTAGCTCGTTGATTAACAAGATGATCAAGGTTTCCTGATCATGGACATTGGATGTTGTTAATAACGAGGTTACAACATTGGTTGAATGATGTGATGAACATTCATCCAAAGTATAGAATTACGATCAGATTCATTATGTTTATATTGCTATAACATCATACGAAGTAATCTTAGTCCTTAGACCATGAGATCATGTTAATTCCTAACACCAGAAGAGTATCTTGATAACATCAAACGTCACACCGTAACAGGGTGACTACAAAGGTGGGTTCAGTGCTACGAAGGTGTTATGTTGAGCCTCATGGATCAAGAGTGGGATTTGTACATCCCGATGATGGATAGATATACTCTAGGCCCTCTCGGTGATATCACATTGAAATAGCTTGCAAGCAAGTGATGTGATCACTAGAATGTTATATCACGGGAATGAGAAAAGAGTGCATATTGGTAACGAGATCAAACTAGGTATTTGGATGCCAATGATCGAATCTCGGACATGTAATATATCTCTAGACAAAGGGATTTAGTTACAACGTTAAAGGTTCACATGATCACAAGGGTCATCATTGAATATGTGGGAGTCAGTACGGATCTCCAGGTCCCGCTGCTGATTATTGAACAGAGAGTGGTCTCGATCATGTTTGCATTATTCGCAAACAGTAGGGTGACACACTTAAGGGATACCGACACCATTTAGGAGCAAATATGTTTCAGATAAAGATTAAGAAAGCGCTGGTATCATTTCGATGGAAACTGGAATTGTTTTGGGTGAAATTGCTAAAACTGGTTCTGCATGTGATATTGAAATGTTGTAGGGAGTTTTATGTGAATGTTTGTTAATTAAAGTAATTAACAAAATTCTGAATAAAATAAATAAAAGCGTTTTGGTTAATGAGAGCTTGCATTAAATTTGGTGGAAATTTAATGCATGTGAGTGGACATGAGTGGAGGTGTGTATTTATGTGAGTGGGAGCTCCACCCACATGAATGAGGGAGAGGTGGGGGCACCCACCATGGCTGGCGCCATGCCCCCCTGGGCTGACCCCTCCCCTATATACGGAGCACCTCCTCATCCTCTCCTCTTGCACCACCTCCTCGTGAAGGTTCTCTTCTCCCTCTAGTTCTTCCCCATGGTCTCGGATTAGCGAGATACATGTTCTCGGTGGTTTTATCTAGAAACGAGTTGCTGCTTCCGCTGCATCGCTGGAGCGAGGAGGCGGAGGTTGTTCGGTAGACCGAACGTGTGTGCGATCACGGATGCACCACTACTTTTAGGTGCTAGACTTGATGGTGCTGGACCTGATGGTGCTAGAGGTGCTGGACCTGAAGGACTTCATCACGATCTTGAGATCGGCAAGTGTATGACTACATCATCCACGAGTTCCAACTCGTTAACAAAACTTTGTTTTCTTCGAGGGTAAGTTCTCTATGGATGTATATCCACCCGTTGCTTGCATCTAGTAGATAGATCTTGGCGTATAGTTCCCATCATAGGGAAAATTTTGTTTTCTATGTTGCGAACCCAACAGATTATCTATCCAACTTCATGCTTGGGGGATAGAGGATATGATATAAAGTAACATAAAGAAAAATGTGAGTTGGAATTCTGACTTAGATATTGTTCACAAGCGAGCTTGTTCAAACTTGCATTCACTTCGGTGGTAACCTTCTCGGCGAGAGTTAGGGGGACAACTGGCGAAGTTGGAAGTTCACCGGTCCTCAGCTTCTCGTCTCGAAGACGGACTTGTTCAAGAAGATCAGCGTTCTTGATGTCCTCTGCTTCTTGTGCTTCTTCTTCGACAGAAAGGGTTAGGTTCTCAAGGAATTCCTTGGCCAACCACTAGATCTCCTCTGCAGATTTCCGAGATAAGCCAAATTTGGCAAGTCCCGGATTGCTCAGAAGGTTATCAGTGAAAACTTCTATCGAGGGATCATTACCCAAAGAGGGTTCACCCTTATCAAAACCTAAGTCACCCATGGTGACGTCAGTCTGTGACTCAAGGATCGCTGGCTCTACTGAGGGAACCGGATCTTCTACAACGGTTGGAGATGGAGTAATCTCCTGCACTACAAAAGGCTAAGGGGCAGGAGTCAGAGGAGCCACGGTAGGAGAAGCCAAAGTTAGCTTCGTCTGACGTAGGGGCTTAGTAGTAGCTTCCTGCCCCTTGCCCTTGATGAGCTGCTTAGCTGAGAGAGTAATAGAACAATGAACATTACATCTTGGAAGAAATCACAAGTGAAACACAAAGGCAGAAGTTGTGCAGAAAGTTACCTCTTCACAACAGGCACCTCCTTTGTGCCTATAGCCACTGTCGGAGCTTTACGCTTCCAAGGAACAACATCCGGCAGTGGAACTATTTCCTCCTCCTATGAAAACTCAGGAGGATACCCCTCGATAGGAGCTAATTCCGACTCGGGGAGGTCGGCAAGTTGAAAAGAAGATAGTAACTCAGTGTTGCGAAATAACTTAAAGATGAGCACATAAGAAAGGGTTGTTGCTAAAGCTTACCAGCACAACGGGATCTTCTGTTGTATGCATGTCCAGGGATACCTCCGGAATCTTCATCTCGATCCTCTCCCTTATCAGCCACTTGATCTGGCTTATGTAATCTCTCTCCTTGTAGGATTTGGGGTTGATGCGGAGGGAGTCTTTTTTCGACTTTGTGATGGAATGCATTAGTCGGTCGCCATGGTGTTGCAGGGGTTGGATCCGGCGTGATACCTAGCACTGGACCTAGTCGGACCCTCTCAGGCCCTTGTGCTTCATCAGATATTCGATCCGCCTCTTGGCGAGAAGCAGATCATCACTAAGAGCCGGTGCGACCTCGTCCCAAGATGCTTGAAACGTGGTGGTTCCATCGACGAAAGACGGCAATGCAGTAGCTTTGTCGGGAGTGGGAATATCCTTGTGATAGAAAAAGGTAGACGACCATTGTTTGACCGACTCACTAGCTAAGATCCTAGGATAAACACGTTCACGCCTAACCAATAAACTAATTGTACCGGTAATATAAGGATTACCGGCAGTGATGGAGTTTCTCCGGACTAAGAAGTAGTACCGGAAGAGAGTGAGACTCGGCCTAATGCCGAGATACCCCTCACACAAAGATGCGTAAGCGCTCATCTCTAAGATGGAGTTCGGGGGGAGATGGTGGAGTTGAAGTACATAATGATCTATAACCTCGGAAAAGAAATCTGAGGGAGGGAAACTTAGACCTCTGTCCAGGTGAGTGCCGAAGTTCACTCGTTCACAATCGCGGGGTTGAGGGATGGCTTCGTCGAAGCCGCTCCGCAGTCGCCTGCGCGGAGGAGCCCTTCTTCTTCTATGCTGTGGAGCTTGTCATTGTCGAGGATGCACGGGATCCAGACCCTGTGGTTGCTCTCCTTTTCCACCACCGCTACCGTTGCTGTCGTCGCTGCCATGCCGGAGGATGATATGGAAGCAATTTTTCCGGTGCGCCGGTGACCTTGGATGGGCGGCGCTGTGAATCTCTGGAGGAAAGGGAGCTCTGTGCGTGTGGGAGAAGTAGAGGAGAAGTAAATGACCCTGGGAATAGGTGAAGAAGATGAGGAAAAGGAATCCTCACCCCTTATAACCGCCAGCCGCGCAAAGATTCGTGCAAATGTTACAGTAAATATGCCACGCGTCGTGGAAAGAACTGGGAAGCCCCCACGCGATGATTACGCTACCTCGATCACCACACACGCATTGAAATGGCGCCTCGGTTCCGCGAAAGGCGGACACAAACGGTCGTGCTGACAGGAAATGTCAGTTAGTGATGTGACTTGACCATGAATGGTGTCAGATGACGTCAGAGACCAAGTTCCGGCTTAGTTTGAATTCCAAGCTGGAAATCTGAATAACGTATTTATAGGTCCAACTCGCTTTGAGACCCGGATCATATTCTTTCTTGTGAAGTTTAAGGAACCCTTCAAGATTCTGCAAGCCAAAGATCAAGCTAGACGATGATGAATCTGACTTTGGATCTTGGAGGCCTCCGGGTGCTGCTGTTGGGGATATACTTTCCGGGTATCCTCAACTTACCTCACTGACTAGGGTGGCCCACTTCGGGTTAGAGCTTTGCTTCACGGGCGGCCCATTCAGGGAGAAGAACAGAGTCCAATCCGGCTACGGGAAGGCCCAGAAGACTTACCGACATAGGCCCATAGTGTTAATTGTAGTTCAAGATATACTTTGTAACCGACTCTTAATCGTAGCCGGATAGATCTCTCTTGTAAACCCTAGGCCGGATATCTATATAAGCCATCCTAGAGAGAGCCTTTAGGGCACCCTCACAATAGTCTACAATCTCAACTCGCACAGGCGAAACCCTTGTAACCCATATTCCGGCTCTGCCGTATTACTGGATTGCTAGTAGGAGTAGGATCCATCCAAAGCCAGTGGATTCGAACCTTGGTAAACTTGTGTGCTCACCGTCCTAGAATCCCGTACGACTCACACCCCTCTCTTCAACACGCCTCGAGGACCCCCTCATGGCGTACTTCTCATCAATACGACAACAGGAGGAGGAGTTCTACCCCAAAGAAGACGAGGATAATTTCATCCACTGCACCAATCAAGGCAAGCTATTTTTAGCAAGCTAGAATTATACAAGATGACCTAAGCAAGATGCATTAGGCATGCTTTGGTTATACCAAAGTTTCTTTACTTCTAGTAATGCTTTGTGAGATTTTAGAAAGTAGTATAGATAGCATAAAGAGTATAAAACTTGGCCTATACTAGATGTCATTCTATGGCATGAGATTGATATTAGCATCCCACCTTAGTGAAGACTCTTAACTTAGTGGTTAATGCTAAACCAAAAACTTGATCACTCTAGATGGGTATACTTGGTGAAAATACTTATGAAAACCTTGGAATGATGAGTCATTCTATTGAAATGTTTTGACATGTGTTGAGAAACACCAATGGTTTATGATGATGAAAATGTTGAGGCATCACTACTAGGAAAACGGCTATAGGTAATCAGCACATCCGTGGCTCACATGGTTGAAGTGCCCCACGGCTAAAACAGGCGTGGCTCACCTGTGGGCAGTGCCCTACTAATAACTAGAACAACTGTGGCGCACATGACTATAGTGCGCCACAGATGTGTGTGGGCCAGGGCCCTGTTGGCCGCACGCCAAACATCTGTAGCGCACTACAGTCATGTGCGCCACGGTTGTTAGGGTCATCTGTGGCGCACATGGGGCTGGTGCGCTACGCCTAAGCGCATGCCCCCCTCTACTCTGAAACGGCCACAAACTTCTGTGGCGCACTCGGCCTAGTGCGCCACAGGGAGTAGGAGCATCCGTGGCGCACTTGGCATAGTGCGCCACAGATGTTTGTACTCCCTGTGGCGCACTAGGGCCGTGTGCGCCACGGATGTGTCGATTTCTTTAGGACAGCACTTTATGTGCACATGTGTGACCACATCCACCACCCCACACTTCACTTTCCCCTTCTTCTTCCTCCTTAGATCTAGTCGGGATCTTCTCCTTCCCACCTCAATTTCTCCACACATTCACCATTTTTAGCATGTAAAACTTGCTTTGGATGTTACATAAGTAATAGAGGAGGTCTCCGGTCTCTCATCTATCCTTCTCCGGTCGACGCGCGCACCTCTCCTTTCCATCTTTCTCGCGATCGGTAAGTTGTCCATGTAAGGATGTGTTCATGTGTATATGGATGATGCTGTGCTCATATGTATGTAGATGATCGATGCTCATGATGTGTGTATGTGGAAAGGATCGATGGTCATATGTGTGTGTATATGGAGAGTATCGATGATGCTCATGCATGTGTGTATGGAGAGGATAATGATATGTTCATGTGTGTATGGATCGGTCTCTCTCTCTCTCTCTTGTGTTTGTATGTGAACAAGTTGCCATTTGTTTTGCCAAAATGTTGATTCATTTCCATTCTGGCAAGATTTTGGCATTTCGCAAAGGTCCTAATTTTAGGATAGGTCATGCCGAAATTTTCTATCGACCATTGCATGCATGCATTCATTATGTGGTTCTAATAGACTTCAAAATTGTACCATGTACATCGTGCAGGCAAAAATGGTCCGCATAATGAGCGAAGGAATTGTGGCTAGATTTTTGAAATGTGCGACGGCCGACATGATACGAAATAACAAGACAGATATAAGATGTCCGTGTAGAAGATGCAAACTCAACTGGGTGATCGACCCAGATTCCGGGAATCTCCAGGCGCACCTGCTCCGCCATGGTTTCATGGATGGATACACTCGTTGGATAAGCGATGACGTAGATGATGGAGACGGTGAAGAAGGTGGCCAACATGACGATGATCATCATCAGGCGAGAACGGGCGAGATGATGAAGAGTCTCCTGGAGATGGTGAAGGTGCGGAAGCAGACCGGGATGATGATGATCTAGATGGCGGAGGAGCAGACGACGATGGAACAACGTCAGGCTGGGTGCGGGACCCTTATGTGCAAGAGGTGCTTCTCAAGCAGACGAGTAACGCCAGGGCTGCCGCTAGAGAGAAAGCCAAGCTTGCGCAACTTGAGAAAGACGCGGTTACTCCATTGTATGAAGGATGCAGGCCCGATGATACCCGGTTGAATGTAACGCTCAAGGCTATGGAGATGAAGGCAAAGCACAAATTGAGCGACGCAAGCTTCGACGATATGATGGCATTCTAGCACGATCGTCTCCCGGAGGGGAACACATGTCCAACTAGTATCGAGGATGCCAAGAAAATCGTCTGTCCTCTCGATCTATCGCACGTTAGATATCACGTATGCATCAACGATTGCATCATTTATCGGGGCGAGGACACGGAGAAAACCACATGTCCGGTGTGCGGCGTGAGTCGATACAAGAAAGGGAAGAAAGCACCTCGAAAAGTGGTATGGTACTTTCCTATCACTCCTCGTCTCCAGCGCTATTTCGCGGACCCTAAGGAAGCGAAGCTCATGCGATGGCATGCAGAAAGGAAGAAGCCAGGATATGATGATGACCCCGAAAAGGATGAGCTGCTGATGCACCCTTCAGATGCTAGCCAGTGGAAAGCATTGGACCTCAAATTCCCAGAATTCGGTGGAGATTCGAGGAACATCAGGCTTGGTGCGAGCACCGATGGACTCAATCCGTTCGGTAGCCAGAGCAGCACGCACATCACTTGGCCCGTGTTTGTATGGATGTACAACCTCCCTCCATGGTTGTGCATGAAGAAGAAGTACATACAAATGAGTATGCTAATTCAAGGGCCGAAACAACCTGGTACCGACATCAATCTGTATCTCGGGCTGTTGAAAGAGGAGCTAGCCACGTTATGGGAATCTGGAGCCAATACTTACGACGCCGTCGCACAAGATTATTTCACTATGAGAGCCGCGTTGGTCACTACGGTGCAAGACTATCCAGGTTGCGGGTATATCTCGGGGCAGGTTATCCAAGGATTCTGCGCATGCGTTAGGTGCATGGATAACACAAGCTATCTCCAACTAGAGAAAGATCCAGGGTCATCGAAAACCGTGTTCATGGCGCACCGGAGGTGGCTCGGAAAGAATGATCCATGGAGAAAACGTGGAGACCTGTTCGATGGCAAATCAGAGACCCGAGGAATCCCAGAGCGTAGGAGCAGCGAAGAAGTGGAAGAGTTGCTGAAAAACTGGAAAGATTGTCCTAAGCCTGGAAAGAAGCGAAAGAGGCAGCAACACGACAAGCCGCTGATGAAGGTATGGAAAACAAGGTCTGTTTTCTGGGAGTGGCCATACTGGAAGTTTCTCCGCACGCCTCATAGCCTCGACATCATGCATATCACGAAAAACATGTGCGAGAGTCTGGTCGCCACCATAATCAACATGCCAGATAGGACGAAAGATGGTCCGAAAGCAAGGCACGACCTGATATGCTTGGGTATCCGGAAGGAGCTTCACGGAGGACGCACTACTCCTGATGATCAGGAAGATGACGATGATCATGAGTCGGAGACGACACAAGGTCGTCGGAAGGGTAAAAAGTTCAAGAAGAATGAATATTACTGCCCTCCTTCTTGCTTCACTCTAAGCCAGGATGAGATCAAACAGTTTTTCAAGTGCCTTCTAGGAGTCAAATTTCCTTACGGCTACGCGGGCAAGATAAGCAGATACCTAGACGAGGCGAAGCAGAGGTTCAGTGGCATGAAGTCTCACGACTGTGCCGTGCTAATGACGCAGGTACTTCCGGTCGCACTTAGAGGGATAATGGACGAGCACGTCCGTGAAACGTTATTTGGCCTATGCAAGTTTTTCGACGTCATCTCTAGGAAGTCGATTGGCTTGAATCAGCTCGGAAGGCTACAGGAGGAGATCGTGGTGATACTATGTGAGCTTGAGGTCTACTTCCCACCCGCATTCTTCGACATTATGGTGCATCTGCTGGTCCATGTCGTGGAGGACATCGTACAACTCGGGCCGATGTTCCTCCGCAGCATGATGGCGTTCGAAAGGATGAACAGACACATCAAAGGATACGTTTGCAACAGGTCCCGTCCAGATGGAAGCATAGCCAAGGGCTTTCTGGCTGATGAGTGCATCTCTTTCTGCACAAATTATCTTGACATCGAGAACCCTATCGGTCTTCCCGTCAACAGACACCTTGGCAAGCTCGACGGATCTGGTCACCGAGAGGGTCGTCGCATACTGCATGCAGACTTCAATTTTCGACGCACAGACTTTGATCAAGCAAACCTCGTTGCGCTATAGCATTTAGAACTGGTCGATCCTTGGGTACAGAAGCACAAAAGGTTAATCGAGAATAAGTACAGTGACCGAGGCATACAGAGGACGCAGGGAGAAATAATCAAAGAGCACAACTTAGATTCCACGCGTTGGTTTAGGCAGACGCTCCTTGATAATCCCCCGCGCTCGCATTCTTCTGACATGGAAAGGATCATATTCACCTTGTCGCAGGGACCGATGCAAAACCTGGTGACCTATCAGGCGTATGATATCAACGGCTACACATTCTACACGGAGGAAAAGGACAGCAAGTGTGATTATCAGAACTCAGGTGTAACGTCGGAATTCTACACCGATGACAACGTGAAGGAAATATTCTACGGAAGAATCGAGGAGATCTGGGAGCTCGACTACTATGGAGAAAAGGTGCCGATGTTCCGTGTCAGATGGGCAAAGAGCGTCGAAAGAGAAGACCGGTATTTCACAACCATGGTTATACCCGAAGCAGCCAAATCCAAGGCCGCCGGTGCAAACGTGGCCGCGAAAAATGAACCGTGGGTACTGGCTACCAAAGTGGACCAATGTTTTTTCATTACCGACCCGACAAAGCCTAGGCGTGTTGTCGTGAGGAGAGGAAAAAGAAACATCATCGGAATGGATGGAGTCGCCAACGAGCAAGACTTCGACCAGTACGGCGATCCAAAGATTGAAGATGACGACGACTACGATGCAGCAACATACATCACAAGAAGAAAAAGGACAACCCTACCCAAAAAAGGTAGCCCGTTCGAAATAAGAAACATTAAAGTGCCGGGGCTAAATTATTTAACCGCGACAAAGATGGGAAAAAAGATTGTAAAACGCTAGCTCAAAATATATTGTAAAACGCGTGGTCGAAAAAGATTGTAATATTAATGGACAAATTATTATGAAATTTAGTTATACTTTGAATCACCACTTTTATGACATATATCACCACTTTTGGGCATTTTTGGAATATTTAAAAGTATTTTAAAAACAAAACAAAACTTGTATGGCATATATCACCACTTATGGGCATTTTTTGGAACATTTAAAAGTATTTTTAAAATAAAAATAAAAAGTGGAGCACCAGGATTCGAACCTGGGTGCTCATAGTTTAGAATAGAGCTAAGGGGCAGAACCAGTGGGATAAGAGAGTACTAGTGTTAACTAGTGGGGTGGCCGCCCTCTTATCTGGTAGTCCAACCCACATAGGCGTAGCGCACCCTGGCCCGCCGTCGTCCGCCCGTCAGAGGTGAGCGTCGCCCCTCCCCTGTCTCTCTCTCTCCCTCTCTCTCCCTCCGTCCCTCTCTCCCTCTGTATGGTGGCCTCGGACACGCCAGAGTCACCCCTCCCCTGTCTCTCCCTCTCTCTCCCTCTGTCCCTCTCTCTCCCTCTGTATGGTGGCCTCGGACACGCCGGAGTCGCCCCTCCCCTGTCTCTCCCTCTCTCTCCCTCTGTCCCTCTCTCTCCCCCTGTCTCCAGCAGTTAGGGTTCATGGTTCATGGTTCTGGTTCATCTCTCTGTTACCATTAGGGTTCATGATAGCCACTGTCTGCTCCTAGAGAGAGATTCCTAATTAGGGTTTACCTATTCCATTAAGGTTTCACTCCTCTGTGTTGATAATTGAGGATAATGAGGTATTTAGAAATATTTCTGGTGGTTATTCTTTGCTGATCCATTGCCTACTGACGGGCTTGGGAATTGCTAATAGTTCTATAAGATAAATTTTATCTAAACCTGGTTACTTTCATTGCACAAATGGGGATGTTGTGACTCTAATCTAGCCTAGTATCTGAGTAGTGGTGATGGTTAACTAATTTCAGTACTGGAACATGTATTTGGCTATCTGGGAATTACCATTGATGTCTCTGGTGATAGTTGTTCTATGTAAGAGAATGATTCCTAATTAATATATTAGGAAGATGATTGAATATTCTTTTTAACTGACCAAGATTATGTAATCACTGGGTAGGATCTGCTTGGTTAGGACAAATCCTTGTGACACCTTCCTTGGATAAAATGAGTTGAAAACTCCTGCTGGCTATATTGGCCTATGATACTCAATAATTTCATTATGCATGTGATGCTGGTTTGAGGCAATACTAGATAGAAACTAATGTTTTTATCTAAGGTGTCCCTCTCAAGTGTGGTTTGGTACTCAGTTTAGAACAATGATTCTCATAGCCTTTAAGAAAATGATTTGCTAAACCATGATGTGTATTATAGAGCTTTAATATGAACTAATTTCTGAGGTGCTGCCATCCTTTGGATGTGGCCAGAAACATCAAGTTAACGCTGATGAATAAGTGAATGTATAAGCATGTTTTATTCTCCAAGATCAATGATGCATAGGCTGAGATCTTGGTATTGTTTGCAAAGGTTAACTGGTTGTCTTGAATTCAAATCCTTCTATGATGGATACACCCCAGTCGGGTGAATCTGAGAGGATCATGTATAAAACAACACATGCTCATCTGAGAATTAGCATGTGATGGTTTTGTATAACTCACCACACAGGTTGTTTGCTGCTGTTGTGATGGTGTTGCTTGTGGATTGAGCTTGTGGACTGGTTCTTTCTGGCTTGATTTTGTGGACTGGTTCTTGCTGGCTTGATCTTGGCCTGCACCTCCTGGTCTCCTGTGCCCTGGAACATGCCCTTGCTATCCTTCTCCTGATACTTGTATATGACCAGCTACTCATTCTCCGATGTGGACAGGGTTTATTCTAGTATTGGCTTTATTCTACCTATGTTGAATAAAATGAGTTGAAAACTCCTGCTGGCTATATTGGCCTATGATACTCAATAATTTCATTATGCATGTGATGCTGGTCTGAGGCAATACTAGATAGAAACTAATGTTTTTATCTAAGGTGTCCCTCTCAAGTGTGGTTTGGTACTCAGTTTAGAACAATGATTCTCATAGCCTTTAAGAAAATGATTTGCTAAACCATGATGTGTATTATAGAGCTTTAATATGAACTAATTTCTGAGGTGCTGCCATTCTTTGGATGTGGCCAGAAACATCAAGTTAACGCTGATGAATAAGTGAATGTATAAGCATGTTTTATTCTCCAAGATCAATGATGCATAGGCTGAGATCTTGGCATTGTTTGCAAAGGTTAACTGGTTGTCTTGAATTCAAATCCTTCTATGATGGATACACCCCAGTCGGGTGAATCTGAGAGGATCATGTATAAAAAAACACATGCTCATCTGAGAATTAGCATGTGATGGTTTTGTATAACTCACCACACAGGTTGTTTGCTGCTGTTGTGATGGTGTTGCTTGTGGATTGAGCTTGTGGACTGGTTCTTTCTGGCTTGATTTTGTGGACTGGTTCTTGCTGGCTTGATCTTGGCCTGCACCTCCTGGTCTCCTGTGCCCTGGAACATGCCCTTGCTATCCTTCTCCTGATACTTGTATATGACCAGCTACTCCTTCTCCGATGTGGACAGGGTTTATTCTAGTATTGGCTTTGTTCTACCTATGTTGAATAAAATGAGTTGAAAACTCCTGCTGGCTATATTGGCCTATGATACTCAATAATTTCATTATGCATGTGATGCTGGTCTGAGGCAAACTAATGTTTTTATCTAAGGTGTCCCTCTCAAGTGTGGTTTGGTACTCAGTTTAGAACAATGATTCTCATAGCCTTTAAGAAAATGATTTGCTAAACCATGATGTGTATTATAGAGCTTTAATATGAACTAATTTCTGAGGTGCTGCCATCCTTTGGATGTGGCCAGAAACATCAAGTTAACGCTGATGAATAAGTGAATGTATAAGCATGTTTTATTCTCCAAGATCAATGATGCATAGGCTGAGATCTTGGTATTGTTTGCAAAGGTTAACTGGTTGTCTTGAATTCAAATCCTTCTATGATGGATACACCCCAGTCGGGTGAATCTGAGAGGATCATGTATAAAACAACACATGCTCATCTGAGAATTAGCATGTGATGGTTTTGTATAACTCACCACACAGGTTGTTTGCTGCTGTTGTGATGGTGTTGCTTGTGGATTGAGCTTGTGGACTGGTTCTTTCTGGCTTGATTTTGTGGACTGGTTCTTGCTGGCTTGATCTTGGCCTGCACCTCCTGGTCTCCTGTGCCCTGGAACATGCCCTTGCTATCCTTCTCCTGATACTTGTATATGACCAGCTACTCCTTCTCCGATGTGGACAGGGTTTATTCTAGTATTGGCTTTATTCTACCTATGTTGAATAAAATGAGTTGAAAACTCCTGCTGGCTATATTGGCCTATGATACTCAATAATTTCATTATGCATGTGATGCTGGTCTGAGGCAATACTAGATAGAAACTAATGTTTTTATCTAAGGTGTCCCTCTCAAGTGTGGTTTGGTACTCAGTTTAGAACAATGATTCTCATAGCCTTTAAGAAAATGATTTGCTAAACCATGATGTGTATTATAGAGCTTTAATATGAACTAATTTCTGAGGTGCTGCCATCCTTTGGATGTGGCCAGAAACATCAAGTTAACGCTGATGAATAAGTGAATGTATAAGCATGTTTTATTCTCCAAGATCAATGATGCATAGGCTGAGATCTTGGTATTGTTTGCAAAGGTTAACTGGTTGTCTTGAATTCAAATCCTTCTATGATGGATACACCCCAGTCGGGTGAATCTGAGAGGATCATGTATAAAACAACACATGCTCATCTGAGAATTAGCATGTGATGGTTTTGTATAACTCACCACACAGGTTGTTTGCTGCTGTTGTGATGGTGTTGCTTGTGGATTGAGCTTGTGGACTGGTTCTTTCTGGCTTGATTTTGTGGACTGGTTCTTGCTGGCTTGATCTTGGCCTGCACCTCCTGGTCTCCTGTGCCCTGGAACATGCCCTTGCTATCCTTCTCCTGATACTTGTATATGACCAGCTACTCCTTCTCCTGATAATCTGACCATATTTGCTAGTGCTGATCTAAAATGCTCCTGGTTTAAAATGCTCCTGGTTTGAAAATACATGGTGAAAACTTGCTGTCATATAATCTGACCATATTTGCTGTCATATTTGATGTCATATAAGTTATTTGTTGTCATATAAGTTACTTGTTGTCATATAAACTTGTATTTGCTTGCTGTCATATAATGACAGGTGCTATAATCTGCATGTATTTGCTTGCTATCATCAATGACAGGTGATATAATCTGTGGTGATATAATTGTAGCACTTGAAATTGTGATTGTGCTTGTATGAGGCACTTTATTATGTCGTGCATGCAGGTTCTTGTATGAAATGAGTCCCGATTTTTGCCGGAATGTTGATTAACTTCCGTTTCGGCAGAAATCGGGCACTCCTAGTTTAAGAAAATTAGCAAAGGTCATGCCGGATTTTTCCGTGCATTTAACCAATTATTTGTTTTTTATTAGTGCAAAGATGTGTGACAACGACGAGGCTGGATGTTCTAAGCGCATCAGCGCTGAAGGAGAACTCAGACCTCCGAATAAACAATTGACATTCTGGGAGGCGGCCCAGCGTCTAGAAGACGATGAAGAATACCATCCCCAGGAGAGCGAGGATGATGAGATGGAAGACGCGGAGGAAGAAGCCGAAGGAACGGCGGACGATGAAACCACTGATGGAGGCGAGGGCACAGGGAGTGGTAGCAACCCTCCTAAGAAGAAGCCGAAGGACCGGCGCCCGAACACGGTCGGCACGGTCAGGGAGGAAATTACCGAAGTGAGCCCATCCGGGGTTCCTTTGGAGCCCGCCCTTGTCGTCAAAGGGTACGGTGGGCAAGTGGCGGCGATCACTCGGACAACCATCTCGATCAACACCGAGAATCTCCGGCATAAAGATAATGGCCACTTGCGCACACTCCTCTTTGAGAAGCTGCACGCAAGATACAAGTTCCCCGCTAAGTATCAGAACACAAATTATCATGGGAACGAAGTAAACAAATCCGCCCTCACAAAGATGAGCACCGCCCTGGCCAGCTGGAGAACCCGGATAAAGAAGAAGATCTATAAAGAAGGCAAAAGTCTCGAGGAGATCCAGAAGATTGACCCGCAGATCACCGAAGATCAGTTCCGGGAGTTCAAGGAGAGGTGTGAATCCGAAAGAGCCCTGGCCAATAGTAATCGGGGAAAGGCGCTGCAGGCGATGAATATAGGTCATCACCATCTCGGATCTGGTGGATACAGAACCGCGGAGGCCAAATGGAATAAGGAGGACGAAGAGTATAGATCCAAGGGGATAGAAAACCCCTTTGCTAAATTCGAACCCGGGCAGGTTCAAAACTTCATCAGGGCCCGTTACCATGTGGACCCAAAAACCAAACAACTCACCGCGGATCCTGCGGTGAAGGAATTCGAGGAAATTGTGGTAAGTATAATCTAATTACCGCGGATCAACACGATTGCAATCTAATCGATGATCTAAATGATTCACTGTTACTTCTTCTGCAGGAGGAGGAAATTGTTGCTAGTCATGGATCCCAGGGTTCCTCATCCCAGGGGTCGACGGCGGCCACCCGATGGGATAACCCTTTTAACAGGGCGATGAACCGAGCCAAGAAAATAGAGCCGGTTACGAAGAAGCCGTCGTCGGCTGGCCGTCTGGCCGGCCTCGGGGGTAAGAATTGGGTGGATCATTTTGGTCCACCGCCGAGGATGCATGTGGCGCCGTCGGGAAGGAGCGAGGAGGAAAACTGAGAGGTTCAAGAACTTAAGGCACAAGTGGCGCGGATCCCGCAGATCGTCCAAGACAACGTGGCAATCACCCTCACGTCCTTCCTGCCTACCTTGGTGGAGTCAATAGCGAACTGGAGTGCGGGTGGTCGAGTAGGGCCATGCCCGATTCCAAGCATGGTCAGCAGCCACTCGAATAACGCGGCGCCGATGAATCAGGCAAACTACGTGTTCGTGACTCCGCCAGCTAGCACCGCGGCGCCGCAAGTGTTGGTGACTCCCCCTGCCATCACCGCGGCACCGGAGTACATGTTGGTGCCCCCCTGCCATCGTCGTGGCGACACCGGAGCTCCAAGCACCAGTCGGTAGGGAGAATACACCGGCGGCCAGCACCGCGCCATCAAGCAGCCCTTCCGTCTCTTGCACGCCCGTCGCCGTATGCGGTGCGTCGACATTAGCCGATCTCGACGCCATCACGGTAAACAAATTGCTTTAATTACCGCCTTTCATGCCATCTATTACTCTTATGGCATCTCGCTCTGACGACGCCGTACATGTTTTCCGTAGACGGATGTTCCTTGCACTCTCTTATGCTACGTGAACAACGAGCTGAGGGATGTTGCCAAGGGTACCATCGTTCAACCCTTGCAGCGCACGTTCCACTCAAAGCCGATGCCAGATAGCGTGCACAGGGTTAAAATTAGTCGGGTGCTAAGGGGCTGCGACGACCTGGAACCTCCCATTCAACCCCCAGGAGCGGATGAAGAAGAGCCGTCTGTCCTCAGAAGTTGCTTCGGCTTATTCTTGCTATGGCCAAAGAGCATGATCCGTTTGGGGACGGCGGGGGCCATCACGCCACAGACAACAGCACCGCCTGTCGTGCCAGCGACAAGCGGTGGCAAGGCCCCCTTACCGCCCTTGTCGTCACCTCCACGCGGTGGGTCGGATGATCATGTTGATGATATGCACATGGCGCAGGATCCGGCCGAGGACGACGAAGACTGGAATGATCACTTCTTCAGCACTCAGTTTGGCAACGAAGAAGACCTAGCTGGTGGCCCCACAGAGAAAGCCACTATCACCAAGCGTCTGTTTGGTTCTCAGGAGACGCCTCCAGCTTGCGCCTTTACAGAGCCAGCTGATACAACCAAGCGGCCCTTTATTCTAAGCCCTGACACACTACATAGGGCGGCCAGTGCTCAGATTGCGGTGCCTGCCCGCTCTCCAAAAGGAAAAAAGGGCAGGAAAAGAAAATCTAGCAGCTTGAGCCAGCCGGTGGCGTCAACAACTACGAATCCGATCAGGTTTCGGGACGGGCCACCAAGACCCGAGGGTATTATGTGGAGGATTCATGTGGCGGGTGAGCCCATGCTACCTAAGAATTTGCGGAAGCTCGCCAGTTCGGAACTGCAGAGTGTGCATGACAGCGTGCTGACGATAGAGAGACGCCTTCTATCGGAGAAAGATCCCTCGCACCCGGTATTCGTGGTTAAGGTGCCACCAGGCTTGGGCTTCGTCGACACTGCCCCCGCGGATCTGTTCTTCCTGCGGTTCGAGGACATCTTCAATATGTTCCACCTATACCCGCTGCACTATACCATGGTCCGTCTGTTTTCTCTCAGCCTGGCCATGCAGATCATTAGAGAGAAGACACCGGGCATCGCTATAGTGGACCCCTACTACATGCGTGACGGCTGCTTGGGTTCCCCCGCCGAACGACGTATCGTGGCCTCGTACCTAAAAAGAATCCTCGTGGCGAACAAGACAAAGGAATACATTCTCGTGCCTTACTTTCCCGAGTAAGTCGTTATTCACTCGCCACCGTCGATTGGCTTTATTAGATCATCATCATTCTTTTTCCAACACATTCCATTTGAATTTTTTGCGCAGAGATGAACACTGCACGCTCATCTCCTTATCGCCGAAGCATTCCCACGCCACGTATTTCGACTCGGGGAGTCTAGAAAAGAAGAAAAACTACGACAAGATCAAGGAAGTTCTGGATGATGCTCTCACTGGCTTTGCCTCGACGGAAGGCACCAGCTTCATGCGTAAGAAGGTCAAGTTCGGCAGGCACGTCTTCAACCACGTAACGGAGTTCCCCTGCGTGAAGCAGCCGGAAAACAGTAAGAAGGAAGCCTACTATGCACTCCATCACATGAGGGCGTTCCTACTTGACCAGCAGAATTCTACGCTGCCAGATCATCTCAAACAGTGGGCCGAAGCAAAGGCCAAGATCAATGATTCAGATATTAGACAAGAGATGTATCGCATCCAGCAGCAGTTTGGGGTAATCATCTTTCGTGATGTCATGACTTCGGGGGGGGATCTTCTACGGAGGAAATATCCCGAATAACCGTGACATAGAAGATCGCCTAGAGATGCAGGGTGACTATAGGAAGTTCATGACGAGACAGGGCGTCCTCCCGTTCCCTAAGCCGAGCCAGAAGGCTTGATGTTGGCCTAGTTGTAGTTACAAACTATAGATGACCTTTTTGTGTGTGTGGACGACAAGTGAACTTATTTTGCTTATTATTATTATATATCAATCAATGCTTGGTTTTTTTGCTTACTCTTTGGTCCTTTGCTCAATTTGGTCCTTCTTTTTTTCCTTACTCTTTTTTCGAGAATAATGCCGATGATTGAAAGTCGTGGCACACTATATATGTGAATGTGCTACGATGGGACTATGAGCCTTGTGATATGCACAAGTCCAGGTCATGTGCATCCTACTTGGCTCACCGTTCCATCGTAGCATATTCCTGTGTCCAACGACCTATGTATATATATGAGGCATTCTTTTCGAGTTATTTTTGTCTTTTTCGAGAATATGGCGATGATTGAAATGTCGTGGCACAATATATATGTGAATGTGCTATGACGGGATAGTTAGCCTTGTGATATGCACAAGTCCAGGAATTGTGCATCCTACTTGGCTGACTGTTCCGTCATAGCATATTCCTGTGTCCAACGACCTAGCTAGTTATATATGAGGCATTCTTTTCGAGCTACTTTGGTCTTTTTCGAGAATAATGCCGATGATTGAAATGTCGTGGCACACTATATATGTGAATGTGCTACGATGGGTTTGTTTGCCTTGTGCTATGCACAGGTCCAGGTGTTGTGCATCCTACTTGGCGAACACTTCCATCGTAGCATATTCCTATGTCCAACGACCTAGCTAGTTATATATGAGGCATTCTTTTTGAGTTACTTTGGTCTTTTTCGAGAATAATGTCGATGATTGAAATGTCGTGGCACACTATATATGTGAATGTGCTGCGATGGGATTGTACGCCTTGTGCTATGCACAAGTCCAGGTGTTGTGCATCCTACTTGGCGTACGGTTCCATCGTAGCATATTCCTGTGTCGAACGACCTATGTATATATATGAGGCATGCTTTTTGAGTTATTTTGGTCTTTTTAGAGAATAATGCCGATGATTGAAATGTCGTGGCACACTATATATGTGAATGTGCTACGATGGGATTGTACGCCTTGTGCTATGCACAAGTCCAGGTGTTGTGCATCCTACTTGGTGTACCGTTCCGTCGTAGCATATTCCTGTGTCGAACGACCTATGTATATATATGAGGCATGCTTTTTGAGTTACTTTGGTCTTTTTCGAGAATAATGCCGATGATTGAAATGTCGTGGCACACTATATGTGAATGTGCTGCGATGGGATTGTCCGCCTTGTGCTATGCATAGGTCCAGGTGTTGTGCATCCTACTTGGCGGACAGTTCCATCGTAGCATATTCTTGTGTCGAATAACCTAGTTATATATGAGGCATGCTTTTTGAGTTTGGTCTTTTTGATTTAGGAGTACTTTCTATAAGTGTATCTTCATATGCGACTTTAATTATATATGTTTTTTTCAATAGTCGGTTAATTATTATTGTCAACTTATAGATGACGTGGTACGTCGTGTACAAGGGACGGGTTCCCGGAGTCTACGATGATTGGAAAGACTGCCGGAGACAGGTGCACCGTTTTAGCGGCAATAGCTACAAAGGGTACAACACTATGGCGGAGGCGGAAGCTAGATACACGCGCTATCTAGCGGGAGTTAGGACAAGGAACCGGATGAAGACCTACACCTTCGTCGCGGCGGTGATCATGCTTATCTTCTTTGGTTATTTATACCGCGTTTGTGTCTAGCTAGCTAGTTTAGATGTCTAGGCGAGCTTCCGAGCTCTAACTTGTTCGATCGACACATGTATTCGCATGTCACCAACTACTACTTTGTAACATGATCGAAACAATGTAATTAACTTAGACTATGTATTCATGTATGAGACTTATCTATATGTATTTGTTTCAATCTTGTTTTTCATATTGAGTATTTATATATATAATTGTATATATTGTATCTGTGTGTGTATATCTGCTGTAATATTGTATATAATTTGTATTGCATATAATCTGGCTCGGAAATTAAAAAAAACAAAAAATACATCTGTGGCGCACATGGTCTACCTTCTGTGGCGCACTACACCTAAAGCGCACTATGGAAGTTTAGTGGCGCACTTGGTAGTGCGCCACAGAAGATCCCAGGGGTAGCGCACCTGCCCAAACATCTGTGGCGCACTATCAGGTGCGCTACGCCTGTCTCTACACAACCGTGGCGCACTAGGCAGTGCGCCACGGCTGAGAGATAGCCGTAGCGCACGGCCCGTGGCGCACTGCTAGTGCGCCACGGATGATGATTCCAGGTGCGCCACTAAAGGCCAATTTCCTAGTAGTGCATGAGCCTTAGCCCTTTATAAAAACTGATGGTTGGGTTCGGATGCGATACCATTCCAATTTTACCGTACAACCACAATACCTGAATTGGGTAAGGCTTAGCCAGAAATTTATATGCATTAGTATGGGTTCCCTCGCGGAGGAGGTTTGAGCTGAGGCTACCTCTTGATGACGTCCACCTATGCAGTGCCCAGGAAGGCAGATGGCCATGGCTGGGAAGCCAAGCTCATAGGAGAGGTTCTTGTACTAGAGTGTGTAAATGAAAGGTTATGATTGATTATCTGCATACTAAGTATGATGATTTAGGGTTATCCCTGACGGATGTATCGAATTTTGTGGTGAAAGTGTACCACCTCTGCAGAGTGTCAAACTATTCAAATATTCGCGTCCGTGGTCATGGACAGTTGGAGTGGCCATACTGTTCTGTCGTCAGATGTTTTCAAAATGACTTATGAAATGAATCGTGACTTGACTTGACCACAACAGGGTTGTGACTATGAAAACTAAGTTCCCACTTAGGTGATTTAGAACTTTCTTTTATCTTTCTTTGTTTCTGAACTCAGCTTATGTTTCAAACTTAACTGTGCAAATAAACTTTGATCTTAGCATTTCCTACTAGAACTACCTGACTTGTTAGTGATAGTTTGCGAGTACTTAAAGAGTACTCATCGATTTGTCCCTGGCTATTCCCGTGGCCAGACTATGAGGAGGACTATCTGGAAGAAGGACATCAGGATGGATACGACAACTAGGATAACCTCCCATCGTCAGCATTGCCTGTGCTACTGAAGATGGAGCCCACCGCTACGCTTATTATTTCGCTACTTGTTTGTATTAAGACTGGGTCATTAGATCCTTTATTGGTGTAAGACCTTATTATGGTTTGTAATGGATGATGTACTATGATATCCAATCTAATATGTCTCGCAAAAATGGTAATCCTGGGATTGCGAGGTATGGCATAACAGGCATCTGGGATTAAAAATCCGGGTGTTGACAAGTTGGTATCAGAGCCATCCTGACCATAGGAGACCCTAGTTAGAATGGATGTCCGAACAAAAACTTAGTTTCAAAACAAAAGAAGTGAGTATTTATGAAAACCTATTCCCACTCTTATCCTTGAGATTCTTTCAAAAAAAATCATGTTCCTAAAAAATTCTTACATTACTACCTAAAATTTGACACACTTGATCATCTCACTAACTTACTCATCCTAAATTCTTATAGATGGAAGTTCAGTACTTTAAGTTCTACCAGTTGGGCAACGGAGGCCAACTGATCTTCGAGAGGGATCTAGATGCACTGTCTGAGTACCTTGAGCGTCTGCATCCGGAATTCTTCGGAGCTCAGCTCAAGGATTTTCTAGGAGGAGATTTACAATGGCTGATATTTGTTGATCTTTGAGGCAAGATGGAAGCACCACTTTCTAAGAAGATTCAATTCACCGTGAGAGAGAACAACTGGCTAGATGGATTAGCCAGGGCTATGCATGAAGCTCTTGCCCGTCTTTGCAGACAGAACGTCAACTTGATCAAGGGAACTCGCTTTGCTCATTATGCAAGGCGTGATTCTATGGGAATGCCTATGGAGATGCCAAGCCACCCGGAGTTGAAGCGCCAAGTGGAGAACCTCGACTTCCTGCTATATGATAGACAGAATGAATTGGACAATGCTCGAGCCTACGCCAACCACAACCTTTCCATTGCCGCCCAGAAGGCCCAAACTTTCTCACTGCTTGTCAAGGATCACCAATCCCTTCGCCGGCAACACGAGAAGAAGGATCACACCATCGCTCGTCTTCGTAAGAAGGTGGGAAACCTCGGGAAGACCATCTAGGAGCAAGAAGCTCAGCTTGCAGCAAAAGAAGAATAAGAGGAAGAAGGTGAAGACATCCAGAGAGATATTCACTCATACCTCAGTGATGACAATGACTATCTAGAGGATGATGCCATGGACTTCTACACCGACGATGATGACTCCGACTTCATCGATGATGAGTAGATGCACTAGAGCACTATCGTAGGAGTAAGAAGTATCGGTCCCATTGTATCTTAGCCCATAGAATGGTTCCTAAAACCATATATTTTCCCTTCATGTTGTGGTGTGTGTTGTATCGTGTGCTTTGATTGAATGAATGAGAAGAAGTTAGTTTGCAAAACCTGAGTTCAAACTCAAAGTTTTAGCTTTGAAAAGAAAACCATGAACCTTAGAACTTTCCCTCTTACCCCATTATCTATCTGAATCTTCAGATGACTCCTGGAAACCAAGGAGGGAGCAGCTCATCGCAGGACCCGATGCTGCAGATTCTGTAGATGCTAGTTTCCAACCGTGAAGCTAGTAGAGCAGAGCGCCAAACCAACCTAGCCACCCTGCAATAGATCGCCAAGATGGCCCACAATTATCAAGGCCATGGAAATTCGGATCATCATGGATCCAAACTCAAAAACTTCCAGAATACCAATCACCCTATCTTCAACAAGTCTGAAGACCCGTTGGATGCTGATGATTGGCTACAGACCATGGAGAACAACCTAGAAGTCGCAGGAGTTGACGCAAATGAGAAAGTTCTGTTTGCCACCCACTATCTGGTAGGAGATGCAAGCGCCTGGTGGAACAACACCCGTACAATGAACCATGGTCAAGTGATGATGTGGGAAGCTTTCAAGGTCAAGTTCAGCCGCACCCATGTGCCGCAAGGTTTAGTCACCAGAATGAGAGATGAATTCAGAGAACTAAAGCAAGGCAGAATGACTGTAGTGGAGTATCGTGACAGATTTTTGTCCCTCGCCAGGTATGCATCTGATGAGATCAACACTGAAGCCAAGAAGAAGGAGAGATTCCTGAACGGACTGCATGATGAGATGAAGACGGTGCTAGTCAACATACGTTTTGATGATCTCAAAGAGCTAGTCGACTCCGCCATCCAGATGGAAGGGAAGATAACCCAAGCGAATGACAACCGCAAACACCGGATGATACACCAAGTTGGGCCCACAATACCTAGAAGTATCGCCCCAACCCATCTACAGGATATGCCCCGCGGAACAATAGACCCCCAATGCCTCGCCCAAGCTATCCTAACCGTAGCGGAGGAAATGTTAAGACCAGAGGAAACAACAACAACCACCCCGGCAAATCCAACAACTTCAACAGTGCACCGCCCAAGTCCAACAACAACAACAATACTGCCCCAAGGACTGGAAGCAATGCCGTGCCTGTTGCAGCCAAAGACAAATCTCGGATTACTTGTTTTGAGTGTGGAGTGAAGGGTCACTACTCCAATGAGTGGCCCAAGAAGACTGCAGCCACTGCCAATGTGAATGCCCCAGCTCAGCAGCAACGCCATGTTCAACCCGGAAGAAGATTCGCCCCGGGGAACTCTCTCAACCGCAACGGCCGTTGATGACCCATAAATATAGGGGGTGTATCGCAGTATTTTTGAGGGAAGTGAAACGCAATTTATTTATTTGACACAAGGGGAGCCAAAGAATATTTATAAGCCTTAACAACTGAGTTGTCAATTCAGCTGCACCTGGAAACAATCTTGCTCACAGCAGTTTATCACTAGCAACAGTTTTGTAGTAGGAATAGTAAAGTAATAGCAGTAGTAAAGCAAAGACAGTAGTAACAAAAGCAGTAAACAGTGGGATTCGAGTGCGGTAGGCATAGGGATGGATGGACGAGCGTTGCATGGACAAGACCATTCACATAGAAATCAGAACATAGGGCAATTGCAGATAAATAAGATAAAGAATCCAAGTACTAGACAATCCTAGGCATGTGTTCCATATATAGTCATACGTGCTCGCAATGAGAACTTGCACAACATCTTTTGTCTTGCCAGCCCGTTTGCAGCGGGGCCTCTAGGGAACTATTGGCAATTAAGGTGCTCCTTTTAATAGAGCACCGGAGCAAAGCATTAACACTCCGTGAACACATGTGATCCTCACATCGAAGCCATTCCCTCCGGTTATCCCGATTTCTGTCACTTCGGGGCCATCGGTTCTGGACAACAACGTGTGTATACACCTTGCAGATAAGATCATAAACAATACTATCATAATAAATCAATAACATGTTCAGATCTGAAATCATGGCACTCGGGCCCTAGTGAAAAGCATTTAGCACAACAAGTCGCAACAAAGTCATAAAGCAGTAATAAAAGATACTAGGCACCATGCCCTAACAATCTGATGCCATTACATGAACGATCTCATCCAATCCCTACCATCCCCATGGCCTACAGCGGGGGATTACTCACTCATAGATGAGGGAAACATGGATGGTCGATGAAGATGATGGTGGAGATCGATGGAGATGGCTCCGGGGGCACTTCCCTGTCCTGGAAGGGTGCCGGAACAGAGACTTCCTGTCCCCCGAATCTCCCCTTCGGTGGCGGCAGCGCAGCGGAACTTTTCGTGGAAATACGTCGAACCCCCCAAAGTTTTTAGGTCAGAAGGCTTCTTATAGGCGAAGAGGGAGACCGAGGGGGTTCCTGGGGCCACCACACCATGCCCTGGCGCGGCCAGGCCCAGCCCGCGCCTAGGGGGGGTGTGGCTAGCCCCTAGCGCTCCTCCGTCTCGTATTCTGGCTCCTAGAGTCTTCTGGAAAAATAGGCACTTTGGCTTTTGTCCCGTCCAATTCCGAGAATATTCATTTTCTGACTTTCCTGGAACCAAAAACAGCAGAAAACAGGAAGCTGACACTGTGGCTCTTGTTAATAGGTTAGTCCAAGAAATCATATGAAAAGTACTCCAAAGTATAGATACATGCATGGAACATCCCAAATTATAGATACATTTGCAATGTATCAACATCCCCAAGCTTAACTCCTGCTCGTCCTCGAGTAGGTAAGTGATAAAAAGAAAGAATAATTTTTGAGGTGACATGCACCATCAAAGACTTGATCAAAGAATTTGTAAAACATTGATAGCTAGGATCATAGTACTTTAATCATAACATGAAAGACAAAGTTCTAGCAATAAGACAAAGAAACTATGATGCAACATGAAAAGGCACAAACAAAAGATTCATGAATAACAATGCTTTGCAAGACGTTTGTTTGTTTCACATAAAGAAAACATAGCATGGTGGCATTCAGCTTGTCCCTCGTAGAGTAGCAAACATAAATGCATAGGACACCTTCAAAGTTCACAAGAGTGACTAGATACAAATAGTTTAAAACAAGCAATATCAAGGTATGCATCAATCAACAAGTCTTGGGACAATGCACATAGAACTAAGAATGGCCAATATGCTCTCAAGAAAGTGCTCATAGAATGTGTGGAGACTCAACAAGGAAATGAAAAGGTTTTGAATAGTTTGAAAGGCTTCCAAATGCCGAAAGTATGGTACTCATTAGCTTTGAGCTCTCATTGCCCCTATCATAAGCATCTTTAATGTGGTTAAGGTGAAAGTTAGGTATAATCTGAGTTATATGCTTGACAAACTATAAACTGAAAATCCCAAGTCCCTTGAGTACGAGGGGCGTTCCTCATGCTACTCAACTTTAGATACCGGTAAGTTCTTGTCATCGTAAGTATGTGTATATCATTGAGAACCGCCAACGGGGTACCCCTTGCCCGATGATACGGAACAATCCCCTTATCAAAATGACAATGCAAGCAGACAATGAGTATCTCAGCAATCTTCTTATTTACCATGGGAAAATGGTGCTTTTCTCTCTCTTTCCTATTTTCATAAAACTCTTTTTTTTTCTTTTTCTCAATAGCTATCTCTCTCTTTTTTCTTATAAGAAGAATGCTTCATAGATATCATTATGGTTACGCTGCAGGTTTCCACCATGTCAGCATGGATTAGCCAGCGGCCCAAGCGTTTCTATAACACACATACATAACTCAATGGACTTACAATTTCCCCTTTTATTTCACACCGACGACATCCGCAAACAAAAGAGCAAGGTATCAACTAGGTATATATTTACAAGTGTTTAAAGCGTTCCCCGTGACAGCACGGTTCTGCTAATCCCCAGCCTATAATTAGCAAGCATATAACTTTCATGGAGAGTTCACAATTGTTCAGGTTTATTAAGTGCAAGAAAATAAAGTGTGCCATCAAGTTCGTCAGAGCTTTACTAACTAACTTTCTCATAACAAGCAAACATTTTATTCGGAAGAAAACAAGGCATATTGAATATGCACGGAAGTAGCAAATGATGCTAATAGGTAGGTATGGTGGACACTTTGGCAATATTTGGTTTAAGGGAGTTGGAAACATGAGTAAAACACTCAGTGGAAATGAAGGCTAGCAATAGTAAGGGAGCGACAAACGAGAGAGCAATAATGGTCATAATCATGTAGAGCGACAAAACATCATTGATAAAAGCATAAAGTGATACTACAAGTTGAAAACTAAAGGATCATAAAGGCTTATGGTGACGTGGGATAGTCATAACATGGTGTGAGCATGCGCCAAGTCAACCCAAACAAAGCATCAAAAGAGAATACCACTATACTATGCTTTAATATGCTAAAACAACGCATGATTCATCCAATGCATATTAAGCAATCTCAATTGTTTATAACAAGTCATGCTACAGCAAATAATACTAAGCATAAAGCCAAAACAATATCAAGCATGGCATGACAAAGCATAGGCCACAGTCAAAAACAAGTTCTCTTTACCACTTAAGCATGAGCTTTCTTACTCTTTTCCAATCCAAACCAGACTATTTGAACACCAATGCATGAAAGAGGAGGTCCAACCAATTTATTCAGCAAACTAAGCAAACCACGCAAACTAAAACCCAAAACAAAAACGAAAAATAAGACGCTCCAAGAACAACACAACTGTGCATGAAGCAATAAAAATGAAGTGTTTGGAAGAAACCTGAGATTTTTATTGATGAAGAAGGGGAATGCCTTGGGCATCCCCAAGCTTTGACGCTTGTACTTCTTGGATGTTTCTTGGGATGAAACACGTGGCATTCCCAAGCTTGAGCTTTTCTCCATTCTTCATCTCATTACTCATTCCTTCCATACACCTAATTTTTTTCCTTCATACAAGACTTCACACAATCTTTATTAGCAACATTAGTGCACTCAAGATAAATAAGTCTTAAGGTTCAGTTCTAACACCAAATAAACTTCCATTAAAACACTAGATACTGTAGCACTTCCCTCAAAAATCTCAATTCCCCAAAAGAACTCAAAAAGGAACCAACAAGAAGCAAATGTAGAAAATGGCAGAAATCTATCAAAACAGACCAGCAGGTAAATACGAATTTTTTCGCAGACCTTCTATTGCTCAAATCAAAAAGTGTTGAACTAACGAAAGTTAGATAACAACCTGGGGCAGAAGAACAAAAAATCACGCCTCAAAAAGACGTTCAGATATTGTACACGAATTTTGACGGTGAAGCACAGAAATCTGTTTCGGGACAGCAACTTTCCCAATCATTACTTCTCTCTCATTAGAGGTTACTCTTGGCACAAAAAGCAAATAAAAAGGATAAGGAGCGGTTATTACAAAGGTAATAACTTCCAAGACTCATCTAAAACTTTTGGGTTATCTCCCAATAAGTACATTTCTTTAACGCCTTTAAGTTAGGCATAAGCAAAAACTAAAAATGGATAGAATAGAAGTTAGCGGAGATAATCATGGTAAAAACATTGTTTTGTTCAATGAAATCCTTTCATTAACAAGGGTGATCAGGTCTTGTTACCAAAACAATTTCGTATGAGACAAAACTTTGTATTCCACTAATGATTATGTTACCTCAACCTTGATAGCAATGGTCTCAATCATAATAGTTTCAAATTTTTCTCTTGGTATGGGACAATATATCTCTCCAACTTGAATGCCCTCAACATGTTCCATTGAATTCAAACCATAAGTCCTTTCAATCTTCTTGGGGAAATAGATAGTATGTTCCTTGACATTGAAGGTCACCTCCCTTGATTACAATTAATAACAACTCCTGCAGTGTGTAAGAAAAGGTCTCCCAAGAATAATAGACATGTTATCGTCTTCAGGCATATTAGTTTGAGAGGATGCTCACATAAGAAATATGAAGTGAAGTAAAAGAGAGCATCGAAAAGCAAATCCCTAACACATTTAAGTCTAACCCACTTCCTATGCATAGGAATCGTGTATGCAAATAAATTCACAAAGAACAAAGTGACCGGCATAGGAAGATAAAACAAGAGTGACTTCAAAACTTTCAGCACATAGAGAGGTGTTTCAATACCATGAAAACTTCTACCACCATATTTTCCTCTCTCATAATAATTTTCAGTAGCCTCATGAATAAACTCAACAATATAACTATCACATAAAGCATGCTTTTCATGATCTACAAGCACTAGAGCTTTATCATAAACATCTTCAAAAGAATCCTCAGGAACATAACATTCATCCTTTTTTAGTAAGCATGGGGGACAATCAAATAATGTAAGGGATAAAGAGTTACTCTCATTAGAAGGTAGGCATGGGTAGCTAATCCATTCTTCCTCCTTTTGTTCATCACTCTCCCCCTCTTTTTCATCTAATGAGATTTTAGGTTCATCAATTTCTTCTTCCACGGGATCCTGCAAGGCATTAGTCTCTTCCATTTGTGGAAAGCATCTATTAAAATATTCAAGAATATAGACATTTTCATCCCTGTAATTATCAAAGCAAAATTTAAGTATACCATAAACCTCATATTTGTAAGGTGAATCATCAATTTTTTCAAGCAGACTAGCAAGTTCAAAAGCACCCTTCCAAGCAATAAATTCCTCAATTTGTTCCACATCATAAAGGTCATAATTTCCCTTAACATAGGAAGATATGGTAACATTATCATTATACTCACATTGAAAAGGGAGGTGTTTATACCTCCTGCAGCAACAAGATTTATCAAGGCAATAAGTAACATTATAAGTAGAGCACATGTTTCTAGCAATGGTATACAATCTATCAATTTGTCCCCATAAGTGTTTCCCTTTTTGTGACAAGCGGTGTTCCTTATAATAATATTTTTGATCTTCTGTGAACCCACCTTGCCAATAAGCTTCAGTTTCAAAAAAACAACCATTGACAACAAGCATGATAAGGCAAGACAATAACAGACCAACGAAAATAACAACTACAGAAGGATCTACTTTTTTTTGTATTTTTGATAAACAAACAAACAATAAAATAAAATAAACTTAGCTTGAACAATAGTGAATCCAAGTGAACTTGATAAATAAAGCTATCCTCCCCGGCAACGGCGCAAGAAAATAGTCTTGATGATCCACAAGTATAGGGGGTGTATCATGGTATTTTCGAGGAAAGTGAAACCCAATTTATTGATTCGACACAAGGGGAGCCAAAGAATATTTATAAGCCTTAACAACTGAGTTGTCAATTCAGCTGCACCTGGAAACAATCTTGCTCACAGCAGTTTATCAGTAGCAACAGTTTTGTAGTAGGAATAGTAAAGTAACAGTAGTAGTAAAGCAAAGACAGTAGTAACAAAAGTAATAAACAGTGGGATTCGAGTGCGGTAGGCATAGGGATGGATGGACGGGCGTTGGATGGACAAGACAATTCACATAGAAATCAGAACATAGGGCAATTGCAGATAAATAAGATAAAGAATCCAAGTACTAGACAATCCTAGGCATGTGTTCCATATATAGTCATACGTGCTCACAATGAGAACTTGCACAACATCTTTTGTCCTGCCAGCCCGTTTGTAGCGGGGCCTCTAGGTAACTACTGGCAATTAAGGTGCTCCTTTTAATAGAGCACCGGAGAAAAGCATTAACACTCCGTGAACACATGTGACCCTCACATCGAAGCCATTCCCTCCGGTTATCCCGATTTCTGTCACTTCGGGGCCATTGGTTATGGACAACAACGTGTGTATACAACTTGCAGATAAGACCATAAACAATACTATCATAATGAATCAATAACATGTTCATATCTGAAATCATGGCACTCGGGCCCTAGTGACAAGCATTAAGCACAACAAGTCGTAACAAAGTCATAAAGCACTAATAAAAGATACTAGGCACCATGCCCTAACAATCTAATGCCATTACATGGACGATCTCATCCAATCCCTACCATCCCCATAGCCTACAACAGGGGATTACTCACTCATAGATGGGGGAAACATGGATGGTCGATGAAGATGACGGTGGAGATCGATGGAGATCGCTCCGGGGGCACTTCCCTGTCCCGGCAGAGTGCCGGAATAGAGACTTCCTATCCCCCGAATCTCCCCTTTGGTGGTGGCGGCGCAGCGGAACTTTTCATGGAAAAACGTCGAACCCCCCGAAGTTTTTAGGTCAGAAGGCTTCTTATAGGCGAAGATGGAGACCGAGGGGGTGCCTGGGCCACCACACCATGCCCTGGCGCGGCCAGGCCTAGCCCACGCCTAGGGGGTGTGGCCAGCCCCTAGCCCTCCTCCGTCTCGTATTCTGGCTCCTGGAGTCTTCTCGAAAAATAGGCACTTTGGCTTTTGTCCCGTCCAATTCTGAGAATATTCATTTTCTGACTTTCCTGGAACCAAAAACAGCAGAAAACAGGCTGCTGGCACTGTGGCTCTTGTTAATAGGTTAGTCCAAGAAATCATATGAAATGTACTCCAAAGTGTGGACAAAACACAAGAAAGTGGATAAAACCAAGCATGGAACATCAAAAATTATAGATACATTTGCAATGTATCAGCCGTCTATTCCACATGAACGCCGAAGAAGCCCAAGAAGCGCCAGATGTCGTGCTAGGTATGTTTTCTGTTAACTTAGTATTAGCAAGAGTGTTGTTTGATTCTGGAGCATCGCACTCGTTTGTTACCGAAGAATTTGCATGCACCAGTAAGATTCACCCAACCAACTTGAAGCATGTTATGATAGTTCAAGTACCTGGTTCAACCACCGAAGCTAGAATTTTTTTGGAAGGCTGTGCCAATCTAATAGTACTTGGAACCAAAGGTTTGGAAGTAGTACTAGGAATGGATTGGATGTGGAAACATAAAGAATTGATTGACTGTGCCAAAAAAGCCATCACCATGACAAGTAGCTCTGGAGTGTCAGTAGAGCATATATCTGAAACCTTGCCCCGTCAATTCAAATGCAACAAGAGTCTAGCCCTACCTACCATAGACCAAGTCAGAGTAGTCTGTGAATACCCCGACATATTCCGAGATGAATTGCCTGGTATGCCCCCAGATCGGGATATCGAGTTCATTATTGAACTAATTCCTGGAATGGGACCCATAGCTCAGAGACCCTATAACATGAACCCTTTAGAGTTAGTGGTGCTGAAGAAGCAACTTGATGTTATGCTGGAGAAAGGCTTGATTCAACCAAGCGCATCACCATGGAGATCGCCCGTGTTGTTTGTCGACAAGAAATATGGAAGCAACCGTTTGTGCACAGATTATCGGAATATGAATGATGTCACCATCAAGAACAAGTACCCACTGCCCAAGATAGAGGATCTGTTTGATCAGTTGACCGTGCTAGAGTGTTCTCTAAGATTGATCTTAGCGCTGCTTATCATCAACTCAAGAATCGTGCAACGGATATTGAAAAGACCGCCTTTACCACCAGATATGGATTGTATGAGTATATGGTCATGTCGTTTGGATTAACCAATGCCCCCGCTTATTTCATGAATCTCATGAATAAGATTTTTATGAACTTCCTGGATAAGTTTGTCGTAGTGTTTATTGACGATATTCTTATCTAATCCAAGTTAGAAGAAGACTGATGGCCCAAAATATATTGAGCTCATTGGGGAACCCCAAGAGGAAGGTATGATGAGCACAACAACAAGTTTTCCCTCAGTATGAAACCAAGGTTTAATCGAACAAGTAGGAGCAAGGAAACACCCCAAAGGTGTTGCTAGCTGAGCCTTGGTAGGGCGCACTACCGGTGCTAGTAGCAACATGGAGACCTGCACAACACAACCACAAAACTTTGCCCCCGACTTACGATGAGGTTGTCAATCTCACCGGTTTTGCTGAATACAAACGTATCGAATGAAGAAAGTAAACACAAAGCAGTAAACAGTTTATAGATTGAATGTAAAAGAAAGGACCGGGGTCCATAGTTCACTAGAGGTGGCTCTCCTTAAGATAGATAATATGCTGGGTGAACAAATTACAGCGGGGCAATTGACAAACATCGAGAAAGCAATACATGCATATACTAATTATCTGCACTCCTTTGAGACTTGATTGGGCATTACAACATTATACAAAGACCGCCATCCAACTGCATCTATGACTAATAATCCACCTTCAGGTTATCATCCGAACCCCCTCCAGTATTAAGTTGCAAGCAACAAATTATTGCTTTAAGAATTGCGTGTAAAGTAAACAATACGATTGTTCTATGAACAAAGGATTGTTGTTTTATCCCTAGTAGCAACAACACATCTAGTACCTTAGAGATTTCTGTCACTTCCCCAGATTACCAGAGGCATGAACCCACTATCGAGCATAAATACTAACTCTTGGAGTTGCTAGCATCTACTTGGCCAAGATAGCTACTAACAACGGAAAGCATGCAAGATCACAAATAACAAAGACATGATAGAATCAATAATCAATCTGAAATAGCATCTCAATATCCATCGGATCCCCGCAAACACAACATGCAGAATTACAAATAGATGATCTTGATCATGAACGGAGCTCACAAGATCTAGACATGAAAGCACAAAGGAGGAGAACCAGCCATCTAGCTACTACATGGACCCGTAGTCCAGAGATGAACTACTCACGCATCACACCGGAGGCTTGCATGATGATGAAGAAGGCCTCCAGGGTGAATTCCCCTCTCCGGCACGGCGCTGGGAACAACTTTAGATCCCTCCCGATCTAGGGATGGAGATGACGGCGGCTACAGACTCTTTCGTGGATTTTTGATTAGGTCCTTAGGGTTTTGGTATCGAAGGCAATATATAGGCGGAAGGAGAGGCCGAGGGGGTGCCTAGGGCGGCCAGACCACCCTCTAGCATGGGCCAGGCCTGGCCGCACGGCCAGGTGGTTTGGCCAGGCCCCAGCCCCTCTCCGTCTCGTATTCTGGCTCCAAGTGTCCCCCAGTAAAATAGTGACTTTGGCTTTTGTCCCGTCCAATTCCGAGAATATTCATTTTCTGACTTCCTGAAACCAAAAACGGCAGAAAACAGGCAGCTGGCACTATGGCTCTTGTTAATAGGTTAGTCCAAGAAATCATAAGAAAAGTACTCCAAAGTGTGGACAAAACTCAAGAAAGTAGATAAAAACAAGCATGGAACACCAAAATATATAGATACATTTGCAATGTATCAACATCCCCAAGATTAACTCCGGCTCGTCCTCGAGTAGGTAAGTGATAAAAATAAAGAATAATTTTTGAGGTGACATGCACCATAATAAACTTGATCAAAGTACTTGTAGAACATTCAAAGCTGGGATCATATTACTTCAATCATAACATGAAAGAAAAAGTTCTAGCAATAAGACAAAGAAACTATGTTGCAACATGAAAAGGCACAAATAAAAGATTCATGAATAACAATGCTTTGCAAGACGTTTGTTTGTTTCACATAAATAAAACATAGCATAGTAGTATTCAGCTTGTCCCATAGAGTAGCAAATATAAATGCATAGGACACCTTCAAAGTTCACAAGAGTGACTAGATACAAATAGTTTAAAACAAGCAATATCAAGGTATGCATCAATCAACTAGTCTTGGGACAATGCACATAGAACTAAGAATGGGCACTATGCTCTCAAAGTAGGTGCATAAAGGTAGATGGTGGAGAATCAATATAATGGTGGAAGAAAGGCCTTTATAGAAGGAAGAAGAGATTCAAGTTTCATAAAGAGCTTCCAAAAATTATGGTACTTATAACTTTCAGCTCTCATTGCCCTATCATAAGCATCTTGAAGTGATTAAGGTTAAAGTGAACAAACTATTGTGTATATGCTTGACGAAGTATAAGTTAGAAATCTCATGTCCCTTGAATACGAGGGCCGCTCCTCATGCTACTCAAGTTTAGTCACCGGTAAGTTCTTGTCATCGTAAGTACATGTGTATCATAGAGAACCGCCAATGGGGTACCCCTTGCCTGATGATGTGGAAGAATCCCCATATCAAAATAACAAGGCAAGCAGACAACGAGCATCTCAGCAATCTTCTTATTTACCATGGGAATATGGTGATTTTTCTCTCTTTCCTCTTTTCATAATCTCTTTTTTTTCTCTTTTCACTTCTTTTCTCAATATAGGACTCTTCTTTTTACAAGAAGAATGCTTCATAGACATATCATTATGGTTACGCTACAGGTTTCCACCATGTTAGCATGGATTAGACCAGCGGCCCAGGCGTTTCTCTAACACATATACATAACTCCATGGACTTACAAGCTCCCCTTTCATTTCACACCGACGACATCCATAGACAAAAGAGCATGATATCAACTAGGTACAAAGTACCCGTGCAATGTTGAAAGCGTTCCCCATGACAACATGGTTATGCTAATTCCCAACAAATAAGTGCAAGCATATACAACATAGACGACATAATGGTTCAAGTTTATCAAGGGCAAGAAAAGTAAAGTGTGTCATCAAGTTGATGAGAGCTTTAAGCACTAGTTTTCTAATAACAAGTTTAATTTGGAAGGTAAACAAAAACATGAATATACTTGGAATAGCATATGCTAATAGGTAGGTATGGTGGACTCTTTGGAATAACTTGGTTTAGGGAGTTGGATGCATGAGTGGAACTCATACTTGGTTGTGGAGGCTAGCAAAAGACTGGGAGCGACAAACGAAGAGAGCAATAATGGCGATAATCATGCAGAGCGACAAAACATCATTGAGCAAAGCATAAAGTGATACTACAAGTTGAAAAGTAAAGGATCATAAAGGCTATGGTGACTTTGTATAGTCATAACATGGTGTGAGCATGCGCCAAGTCAACCCAAATAAATCATCAAAGGAGAATACCACTATACTATGCTTTAATATGCTAAAACAACACATGATTCATCCAAGGCACATTAAGCAATCTCAATTGTTTATAACAAGTCATGCTACAACAAAGAATACTAAGCATCAATCTAAAACAATATCAAGCATGGCATGACAAAGCATAGGCCATAGTCAAAAACAAGTTCTCTTTACCACTTAAGCATGCACTTTCCTACTCTTTTCCAATCCAAACTAAACCATTTGAAAACCAATGTATGAAAGAGGGGGTCCAACCAATTTATTCAGAAAACTAAGAAAACAAGCAAACGAAAAACTAAAACGAAAATGAAAAATAAGACGCTCCAAGAACAACACAACTGCGCATGAAACAATAAAAATGAAGCGTTTGGAAGAAACCTGAGATTTTTATTGATGAAGAAGGGGATGCCTTGGGAATCCCCAAGCTTTGACGCTTCTACTTCTTGGATATCTCTTGTGGTGACACGCGTGGAATCCCCAAGCTTGAGCTTTAGTCCATCCTTCATCTCATTACTCATTCCTTCCATACACCTGATATTTTTCATTCATACAAAACTTCACACAATCTTTATTAGAAACATTAGTGCACTCAAGATAATAAGTCTTTAGCTTCAGTTATAACACCAATAAACTTCCATTAAAACACTAGATACTTTAGCACTTCCCTCAAAAAGCTCAATTCCCCAAAAGAACTCAAAAAGGAACCAACAAGAAGCAAATGCAGAAAATGGCAGAAATCTGTCAAAACAGACCAGCAGGTAAAGACGAATTTTTTCGAAGACCTTCTATTGATCAAATCAAAAACTGTTGAACTAACAAAAGTTAGATAACAACCTAGGGCAGAAGCACAAAAATTCACGCCTCAAAAGAACGTACAGAGATTTTACACGAATTTTTATGGTGAAGCACAAAAATCTGTTTCGGGACAACAACTTACCCAATCATTACTTCTCTCTCATTAGAGGTTACTCTTGGCACGAAAAGCAAATAAAAAGGACAAGGAGCGGTTATTACTGAAGTAATAATTTCCAAGACTCATCTAAAACTTATGGGTTATCTCCCAATAAGTACTTTTCTTTAACGCTTTTAAGTTAGGCATAAGAAGCAAGAAAAAGAATCAAGTGTTCTCAAATGAAGAAGCATTAAGACCAAATTTCTTATCCTTACCTCTCTTACTTTTATTCTTAACCTTGGGGAAAATATGATTGTTTGGTGGAGAATCAAGGTGCATGGTCCCCTTTCCCACATCTATGGTGGCTCCAAGGAGTTCTAATAGGGACCTTCCAAGTGTAATTTGTCCTTTTCCTGCACATTCAATAACAAGATAATCAGTAGAAATCATTTTTCCAAGGATCTTTGTAAACACTCCTTCAGCTATTCCAATAGGTAATATTGTAGCATTATTACCAAGAGATATTTCTTCTCCTCCTTCAAAAAGCCCCTAAAGATTCAAAGACTCATAAATATCTTTGTGCATAAGACAAAATTCAGACATGATATCACAGCAAGCTTGAAAAGTTTCATTATTTATATCAATCTTTACTGTGGGGAGCCAGTTTGATGGTTCAGAATTTACTGGAACATAATTATGATGCCCCCTAAGCGTATTATAGCAATCTTTCAAACTAGAACTGCTGGTCACAAGAGTGTTCAATCTAGCAAATATGTTTGTGAAAGAAATATCAGTTTTGCTAGGCAAGTTGTAAGTAAAGACCAATTTCTTTATAGAATTAACAGCATCATCCTCATTGCATTGGAGGAAATATCCTCCCACAACAGCATCTAAAGCATATCTATAGCAAAGAGCAATTCCAAGGTAAAAACTGCTAAGGAACAAGCTTTGAGTCATTTTAGGCTCAACTTTTTCATGTAGATCAGAGATTCTAGACCAAGCTTCCTTGATGCTCTCCTCAATTCCTTGTTTAAAAGTGAAAATCATTTCCTCAGATGACATAGTGATTGGAGCAAGGCTAGACATAATAGCAACTTTAAGATAGAGATTATTTTTTTTGTTTTTTCAATAAAGAAAGAAAACTTGTAAAACTAATTTTTGTGTGTTTTTGATAAAGAAACAAGCAAACAAAACAAAAGTAAACTAAGAAAAACAAAAATAACAAAGTAAAGAGATTAGTTATGAGGGACTCCCCTTGTGAAGATGTCCTTGACTCCCCAGCAACGACGCCAGAAAAGTAGCTTGATGGCCCAAAATATATCGAGCTCGTTGGGGAACCCTAAGACGAAGGTATGATGAGCACAGCAACAAGTTTTCCCTTAGTACGAAACCAAGGTTTAATCGAACCAGTAGGAGCAACGAAACACCCCAAAGGTGTTGCTAGCTGAGCCTTGGCAGGGCGCACTACCGGTGCTAGTAGCAACGTGGAGACCTGCACAACACAACCACAGAACTTTGCCCCAACTTACGATGAGGTTGTCAATTTCACCGGTTTTGCTAAAAACAAAGGATTAAACGTATCAAATGGAAGGAAGTAATAGTTTGCAGAAAGTTAACACAAAGAAGTAAACGGTTTGTAGATTGAATGTAAAAGAAAGGATCAGGGTCCATAGTTCACTAGTGGTGGCTCTCCTTAAGATAGATAACATGCTGGGTGAACAAATTACAGCGGGGCAATTGACAATCAGAGAGAAAGAAATACATGCATATACTAATCATCTTGACTCCTTTGAGACTTGATTGGGAATTACAACATTATACATAGACCGCCATCCAACTGCATCTATGGCTAATAATCCACCTTCAGGTTATCATCCGAACCCCCTCTAGTATTAAGTTGCAAGCAACATATTATTGCTTTATGAATTGCGTGTAAAGTAAACAATACGATTGTTCTGTGAACAAAGGATTGTTGTTTTCTCCCTAGTAGCAACAGCACATCTAGTACTTTAGAGATTTCTATCACTTCCCCAGATTACCAGAGGCATGAACCCACTATCAAGCATAAATACTAACTCTTGGAGTTGATAGCATCTACTTGGCCAAGATAGCTACTAACAACGGAAAGCATGCGACATCAGAAATAACAAAGACATGATAGAATCAATAATAAACTGAAATAGCATCTCAATATCCATCGGATCCCCGCAAACACAACATGCAGAATTACAAATAGATGATCTTGATCATGAACGGAGCTCACAAGATCTAGACATGAAAGCACAAAGGAGGAGAACCAGCCATCTAGCTACTACATGGACCCGTAGTCTAGAGATGAACTACTCACGCATCACACCGGAGGCTTGCATGATGATGAAGAAGACCTGCAGGGTGAATTCCCCTCTCCGGCAGGGTGCCGGGAAGAGCTTCAGATCCCTCCTGATCTAGGGATAGACATGACGGCGGCTACATACTCTTTCATGGATTTTTGATCGGGTCCTTAGGGTTTTGATATCAGAGGCAATATATAGGCGGAAGGAGAGGACGAGGGGGTGCCTGGGGCGGCCAGACCACCCCCTAGCACGGGCCAGGCCTGGCCGCACGGCCAGGTGGTGTGGCCAGGCCCCAGCCCCTCTCCGTCTCGTATTTTGGCTCCAAGTGTCCCCTGGTAAAATAGTGACTTTGGCTTTTGTCCCGTCCAATTCCGAGAATAATCATTTTCTGACTTCCTGAAACCAAAAACAGCAGAAAACAGGCAGCTGGCGTTGTGGCTCTTGTTAATAGGTTAGTCCAAGAAATCATAAGAAAAGTACTCCAACGTGTGGAAAAAACTCAAGAAAGTAGATAAAACCAAGCATGGAACACCAAAAACTATAGATACATTTGCAATGTATCAAATACCATGAGCAACATCTGAGAATCATCCTTGAAACCCTTAGAGAGCATCGGTTGTATGGCAAGTTTAGCAAATGTGAGTTTTGGCTGAAATAAGTAGGATTCCTCGGACATATTGTGTCTGCTGGAGGAGTCGCCGTTGATCCTGCCAAGATCAAAGATGTTGAAGAATGGGAAGCCGCAACCACTCAAACCCAAGTCCGTGCATTTCTCGGATTAGTGGGATTTTACCGCAAGTTTGTTGAAGGATTTTCGAGCATGAAAAGACCAATGACCCAATTGTGGAAGAAGGACAAGAAGTTTGAATGGACCGACAAATGTGAAGCAAGTTTCCAAGAACTCAAGAAGAGTTTGATTTCAGCCCCAATATTGATTATGCCAGACATCAAGAAGCCGTTTGATGTGTATTGTGATGCATCCAATATTGGTCTCGGATGTGTGTTGATGCAAGAAGGCAAAGTCATAGCATATATGTCCCGACAATTGAAGCAGCATGAGAAAAACTACCCCACCCATGATCTTGAATTAGCAGTTGTAGTTTTAGCCTTGAAGACATGGCGTCATTACCTTATGGGTAATTGCTATGAGATTTATTCAGATGACAAGAGCTTGAAGTATATTTTCACTCAGAAGGAGCTGAATATGAGGCAAAGGAGATGGATAGAGTTAATCAAGGATTATGACCTTGACATTCACTATCACCCTAGCAGAGCCAATGTGGTAGCAGATGCTCTTAGCAGATTGTCGTGTAGCTTAAACACCATGATCAAAGAGAACCAGCCAAGTTTGCATGAAGAGTTGGAGCATTTTAGAACTGACTTGTTAGCAAAGGATTTTTAGCTAGCCTTGAACTTCAACCCACCTTGATTATCCAATTCAAGGAAGCTCAGAAGGGAAATGCAAGTATCGACAGAATCAAATGTCATATTGGTATAGGAAAGGTACCTGGATTCACCGAAGACGAAGAAGGAGTTCTGTGGTACAAAGGACGTATCTGTGTGCCAGTAGATTCGGAGCTGAAGCAAGTTATCATGCAAGAAGCTCATGATACTCTTTATTCTATCCACCCCGGAGGAACAAAGATGTATCAGGATTTGAAGGAGCAATTTTGGTGGCACAAGATGAAGAGAGATATCGGAAGCTACATCGGCAAGGGTGATATCTACCAAAGAGTCAAAGCGGGTCATCAGAGACCTGCAAGACTTTTGCAACCATTGCAGATTCCGGAATGGAAATGGGATTCCGTCGGAATGGGCTTTATCACCGGTTTGCCTACTTCTAGTAGGGGAAATGACTCTACCTGGGTCATCGTTGATAGACTGTCCAAGGTATCCCACTTTATACCTTTCAACACAACCTACCAGAGTTCGAAGCTAGCAGAATTGTACATTGCCAGAATTGTTAGTTTGCATGGAACCCTCAAGACCATAGTGTCGGATCGAGGAACCCCATTTACCTCGAGATTTTGGCAGAAAGTCCAAGAAGGATTAGGGACCAAGTTGAATTTTAGCACAGCTTATCACCCACAAACCGACGGACAGACTGAAAGAGTCAACCAAATCTTAGAAGATATGTTGAGAGCTTGTGTGTTACAGTATGGATCAAAATGGGTAGATTGCATGCCATTCGCAGAATTCTCATACAACAACAGTTATCAAGCCAGTTTGCGAATGGCCCCATTTGAATTTCAATAAGGAAGAAAGTGCCATACACCTTTGAATTGGTCGCAAGTAGGAGAGAGTCAGATTTTCGGACCCGACATCCTACGAGAAGCTAAAGAGAAGGTTCACAAAGTCCGTGAGTACCTCAAGACCTCCCAATCCAGATAGAAGAGTTATGCTGACAAGAGACGTAGAGACCTGACTTTCAATGTCGGAGATTTTGTGTATCTCAAAGTGTCGCAGTTGAAGGGAATGCAACATATTAATCTGAAAGAAAAGTTAGCCCCCAGATATATTGGACCCTTCAAGCTTCTGAATCATCGAGGAGAAGTATCGTATCAACTGGAACTGCCAGAAGAGATGTCAGCCATCCATAATGTGTTCCCTATCTCGTTACTTTGCAAATTCCTAGAAGTGCCGGAGAAGACCGAAGTTTTCAAGAACATTGACCACCGAGCCGTTGATATCAACAAGGATTTGACATATCGTGAAGTGCCCATCCATATCTTGGAAGAAGCCTTCGGAACCAACAGGACCCGGAGTATCAAATTTCTCAAGATCCAACGGAGCAACCATAACAAAGAAGAAGCCACTTGGGAGCGAGAAGATTACATTAGGTCTGAGTTTCTAGATCTCTTTAGTTCCTAGTTTTTCTTAAATCTCAGGATGAGATTTTGTTTAAGGGGGGAAGGTTTGTAACATCCCAAATCTTTAATCAAGGTTATCAAGATCCAAATCACCCAATTTAGGGTTAACAAAAACTTTTTACTATTAAAAATATTCATGAATGCATGTGTGTTTGCATTAATATAGAATTGTTTGAAAATTCCATGTTTGATTGTTATAATGGTTGTTAAATGATTCAAAGGTGAATGCCACATCATGTAGATCATTTAAAAACAAAATCCAAAGAAAAAGAAATCAAGTAAGAATAAAAAGACCAAATGGTCATTTTGACCATTTTAATCCACTAGGCCACTTTAGGTGTTCCTAGAAGTCAATTTCAAACAGAAACATTCTCAACTCTTTTCACCGCTTGCTAGTACAAGTAAAGATCTACCAAGGCAATTTTAAAATCTTACAGAAACCTTTAACAAGACAATTTAAATGACTTTTGAAAATTGAATCCATTACATATGCATAGATCCCACTTTTTCAAAAACCACGCAAATGAACTCCACCTGCAAATCCCAAGCAAACAAAGACTACCAAGCATTAATCAAGTCACCCACCAATAATCTTTTCGAAATTCAAATTTGAAATCCTTGCGGCCATTGTGTCGAACACCTTGTGATCACCAAATAATCTACCTAACTAATACTGTTGATTGATCAAAGCTTTGTCCCCCATTTGACCCTCTCATCTCTCCTCTGTCCCATCTTATCCTAACCTAGCCCCAGACAACACTCCCCCTACACCGCTGCGCCAGTACCACGCCGCCCAAAGATGGTCGTCACCGCCCGACCATGCCCAAGTCCCAGCAGACCGCCCCTCTCTCTCCCGCCATGTATACGATGATCTCCACACCCTATCACCGCCACTGTCCCTTCCCTATGCACAGCCATGCCTTGGACCACCCACAGAACGCCGCGCTCTCCGTCTCTGTGCCATGCACAGACCGCGCCAGTGCGCCGCACCCGACAGCCTCACATGGACCCCACCTTGCGCTCAGCTCGCATGCGCGCACCCGCCTTAACACCAGCATGCCCCCAGACATCCCCGCTCGCTGTCATTTGACCCGCAGCCACCGCACGCCGCGTCGAACGCCGCCTCTTCCGCTCAGAGCACGAGCCACGCCCGACCAATTACCACCGCACCTAGCTGCTCCTTTATGTTGTAGATGACCGCTAGGAGCCGTGCATCGATCGCCGCTCGCAGCCATGCCTCTAGTAGCCCGTAGCCATGTCGCCACCGTCGCCTGCCCGTGCCGCGTTGTCCCGTCGTCGAGCCTATAAAAGGAGGCCACCCCCAGCCTCATTCTGCACACCACTCACCTCTCCTCTCACCCCTGAGACGTCCCACTTTTCCCCGGAGCCAATCGAGCCCGTAGTCGCTGGAATTCCCCCGGAGCTGTCTGCCACTAGAGGAGAAGGGCCCCGCTGATTGCGACCGCCCCAGGAGCCGCCGCGACCACGCCTGTAACCGCCGTCATCCACCAGTTCGATCGCCCCCATCATCACGTCTAGATGGAGCCCTGGTAAGCCCCACGTACCCCCACCGTGCCGCTAGGGTTAGCTCTCGCCGATGACCTGTTCGCCGGGGACGACAATCCTCAGCCGTTGATCCACCTCTTAATCATAGTGCTAAGAGTGCCCCGTACCGTTTTGGGTTTTAAGTGACGCTGACGTACGGGAGCAGCCTGTCAGTCGCCCTCTGCGTCACGGAGCACCACTGGGCCGTCCCGTTTAGTTTCCTGCGCTAGCCCATAAATTCAAATAGATGTTTTTCTATTTAGACTTAAACTAGATTCTGTCCACTTGTTTAAAAATCATTTCAGAGAGATCCACATAAACAAAATGCATGATTCAAATTTTGCTACAAATATAATTAAATTATATATCAAGGCCCGTTGGATTTGAATCAATTGGAGTTATAGATCACATATAGCAAAAATAACAATACGGAGACTTTTCTACATTCAAATATTTTTCAAAAATCAACCATAATAGATTTTGAGTTGATTCCAACTCTCAAAAATCACATTTGATAATACCTATCTGAATATGTAATAATATTTAGGTTTGCATGCAGTGAATTTGGACTAGTACCAAAATAATGCTATATAGGCATTTCTAGTCACTTTAAATCATTTAAATAATAAACTTAAACTTAGTGAAATATGATCAAACATTTAAATCACATTCCCATGCATTAGAAGATGTGGCGATGACATGTGTCCACATGATCCCATATTTTCATTGGAGAATATTAAATATTAATTAATTTCAATGAGTAGAAATTACTTTTCTCAAATAAAATAAAGGAAACTAGTTCATTAAAATCTTGTGATGATTGTGGTGATACTAGATCATCAAGTGTGTGCCTTAGTGTGCTAAATAGACTATTTAAGTATTGTTTGGTGATTGTGTATCCCGTATGTATTTATAGACGATAGTACCGACCAAGTCTACGAGGTGGTGTTGGGGATATACTTTCCGGGTATCCTCAATGTACCTCACTGACCAGGGTGGCCCACTTTAGGTTAGAGCTTTGCTTCACGGGCGGCCCAGTCAGGGAGAAGAACGGAGTTTGATCCGGCTACGAGAAGGCCTAGAAGACTTACCGACATAGGCCATAGTGTTACTTGTAGTTCAAGATGTACTTTGTAATTGACTCTTAGTCGCACCCTCACAATAGTCTACAATCTCAACTCGCATAGGCGAAACCCTTGTAACCCATATTCTAGCTCTGCCGTATTACTGGATTGCTAGTAGGAGTAGGATCCATCCAAAGCCGGTGGATTCGAACATGGGTAAACTTGTGTGCTCACCTTCTCGGAATCCCGTACAACTCACACCCCTCTCTTCCACACTCCTCGAGGACCCCTGATGGTGTACTTGTCATCAATATGACGACAGTTGGCGCCCACCATGGGGAAAGTGAGCTTCGGATCTGCGCTCCGAGCAGAATCTGCAAGAATCAGATGGGGCGAGACTATCGATGTTGGTCACATCCTCTACACCAGTGACGTCCCGCTCATCTTCCTCGACGAGACTTGGATTCTGACTAGGGATGCCGTGACCACTTACACCATCATGTATTTTGGTGAGATCGATGTTTACGTCGGTTTCGCTGAGCCTGCCCCACCCACCCCAGCAGTGCTGATAGAGGAAGTAGAAATTTCTCGGGCCCCTTTGTCCGTGGAGGCGGCAGAGTTCCGGATCTCGGAAAAACCTAATCCCACCAAGCCCGCACCTGTTGCGGAAATAGTGGAGAAAGCTGAAGCTGAGGCAGATCTCGCGGTACATGTCAGATCTGGAGTGGATCTCCCTAGCGAGGTCAAATCCCAGATCGATCCACCTGCGGAGGTCGAAATCCAGGAGGAGCAAGAAGATAACTTTGGTTCCGGCTCTAATGATGCTGGGACAGACAGGCCTTTCCTGAGATACACGTTAAGGCGCATGATGATGCAAAACTCAGGCGTAGATGCAATCCTCATGACCATCAGGCATTTCGACGAGGCCTACTATGAAGACCACAGTTATATCAGGAAGCACGGGTCGCACTTTGTCGGATATGTTGGATCCGGATCCGGCTCTTCTGATGCTGGAGACAACACCGACTCGGTGCTGGATGCTATCGGAACAAGCGTCGAATTACCGGCATCTTCGGATGACTCCATGACATCGGCAGATTTCCGGAAGTTCTCCGCAGAATATGAAGAGGGAGTGTTGAGGCTAGTAATAGCTTTACTACTAAGTCGCACGATTTCCGAGGCATTTCTCTCTGAGGCCCTTTCCACCATCTCTCACCGGCGTCAATCCGACGTCATCGCACACCAATTCATGGGTTCCTCTGTTCTAGATTCTTCTGGTGGTGATTGGAAGACTACCTACTCAGGAAGTTCCACCGATGGTAAGTTCCTTGTTGGCTCTCTGATTCTCTCGGCAAAGCGCTGGCTGGTTATTCTCAACGCCGATGGTTTTCCTCTGGAGGGTAAATCCATGGAAAATGGTGAGGTGCTCTCGGTTGGATCAGTGGTGAGGTTCCCCTCTGATCTTGCTAGGATCAATGATATCTCGACCTCCTCTTCTAGATTTCTTGGGAATTCTTCTTCTGAGGTTGACAAGGCTGAAGATTTGAAATTTATGTGGCACGTTACCTGTTCTTCCTTGCCTTCTGATGATTCGAACAGAGTCCCTGGGTTTTTGATCCTTTATTCTCTTGGTAAGCGGATTGTGTTGCTTAATCAAGATAAGGTGGTGATTGATGCTAGATTCCTTCTTCAAAATGAGAAGATCTTCTCGGGAGTGACTTTAGATCTTGTTGACAAAAAAGTTTTTGTGGGTGCTCAAATCCTTGAGGACCTTAATTCCGAAAAGGTTCAAGTTTCATCGGACAGGATCAACAAGTGCACTTCATTGGATTTCTCTAAAGGAAAAAAAATTAGATGAATATTTTCAAAATATTCGAACACTACATTAATTTCTCAGGAGGTTTTCAAAGAAGACCTTTTTTCTGGTTGGCTCTTTTGGTCGTGCAAACTTTAAAATTGATATTCATACAATTGGCATTGCCCTTCAAGCTTGTTTTGGTGGTCTAGCTTCAAAATTTCAAGTCGAAATTCTTCAAGATAGAACTTTTCGGTTTTCAGTCGCTTCACGTGCTGTGGGTTTTGAGATCTATAATTCAAGTACTTTCTCAAATGAGTTTTTTGTCTTGAAAATCAACTTATGGGGTGAGGGCGATCCGAATTGGAGATTTGAGGAGAGACAATATTACAAAGAATTAGACAAGGACTGGACTTTTATCTCGTACAAAAATAAAAATAATCCTTCGGTGTTTGATCGTATCGGATCGCCGATTTCCTCGTCAAATGCCCCATGCAATAACGGTCAAATCATGGGTGAAATTAAGAGAAATAAACCTGGCACGTCGTTTGTGGAAATTGTGGTTAATGGGAGAGTTATTGAGGATGCAAAATCTCCTGCAGACATCAAATCGTCTACATTTAATCAGCCTGGTCTTTTACCTTATTTGAAATTTCCAACTCTCCCCACACGTCCTTGGCCTGACAAATCCTAACTTAATTGGTTCAGGGCCCATGTCTCGCCGCAAATCTCGCGGCCCAGGGTGTTTGATTGTCCAAAGGACTTTGCCCTTGCCCAAAAAAAGAAAAATCCTGAACCCCCTGCCTCTTCAACTCCCACGCCTGCAGAAACCCCAACCACCTCGCTCCGCTCGTCTCCAGTGACAACCGTTTCTGCAATGGCGAACATTGCGCTGGACCCACAACCTTTCCTACCCCATGGCTTTGAGATTTTGTAGGTGGCTGGCAGGAATCGTGTCAAGAGGGTGGTGGTTCCTCGACGTCCACGGGGTCATGAACAATATGCTATTGCGAACATTCATCCCCTCCCCCTAGTCCAGTTCCTTTTGAAAATATCAGAGATGTGTTGCAAGATTTCTTTTTCAATGAGGCTCATGTGGATTTCTGTGATATCCAAGATTGTCCTTTTGGTTCTGCATATGTTCAATTTAACAATGTCAGCGACCGTGACCACTTAATCGCTGCTGGACCAATCCCTTTCCAAGATGTTGTAATCTCGTTTGCTAGCCACAATGAAGGAATCAACAGGCATAGAACTTAGTTTAACAATGAATGTTGGGTCATGCTTCTAGGCCCTCCTCTTGATCACTGGCATACTGATGATCTGAATGCTGTATTTTCTGATATTGGAAAGGTGTTGCTTTGGGAAAGGGACCCTGAGCACAAAGGCAGAATCATTGCTAATTTTAGAGTCACTGACGTATTGGATGTGCCTAAAAGTGTTAGATTCACCATTGGGGACCTTGTGGAAACTGAATCATGGACTTTGTATGTGGAACTTTTAAACAGCAACCTCCTGGGTGGGGGCCCACCTGATGAGGACCCACTACCTGATGAAGATGCTGAGCCTCATCCTCTGCCTGTCACGGGACCTATTTTTGGTCCTTCTCCCCCACCAGCTCCTCCTTAGCATGAAGGTGACATTAGTGGATGGGACCAATGGGTTGATCCTGCTCCTCAACAGAATAATGCTGGTTGGGCGCAATGAAATGCACCTTCTCATGGGCCTGTTTATGCAGAGGGAGTGGATATGCCTATTGAAAACTTGGATTTGCCACCTCAGGAGGCAGACAATGCTGTTACTGGTTCCATTACTGCTGTTAATATTTCCTCTGACAATGCGAATGCTTCTGTTCATGGGGATGATGATATTGAGGTTGAGCAGCAGACTGTTGAAGTTACCCAGGATGTTGGCATGGGTGAGGGACTGTTCAACATCCTCCAGAATTACCAGGATGATGATGAGGAGGGCCAACATTCTAATGAGGGGAATCAGTAGGATGATTGGATGATTGAGGACACTAATCTTTTCTCTCCCAATGAGGCTCATTTGCAAGTGGGGATGGCTTTCACTCCTTTTGCAAATACCTCTGATGTGCTGACTACTAAACAGTCCTTCTCCAAGCAAGGACTGGAACTCTGGGACAGATTCTTTGCTCCTCAGATCAACAATTCTTCACCTGGCAAAAACGGACTGCAATGTGATATTCCTGTGAGTTGGTTTAACTTTATAACCCTCATGCTCCTCACTCCTGAAAAATTCAGTTGGGCAAAACACTTTCTTACTTCTCCTCTTTGGGATATTATAAAGGAGCCAATTGCTGAAGAAAATACCTTTACTTTCATTGTCCCTGATGAATGTGTTGGACAGATGCCTCCTCACTGCCTGAATGTTTCTCCATCAAACCTGATGGTGCCCAATGCTCCATCCAAAAAAAGAAGGGGAAAAGAACCAATGGTGGACACTGAGGTGAGAAGGAGTCCTAGAATTGTGGAGCTTAATGGGGGATTTAAAAGTCATGTGAATTGCTATGATATAAATTGTCTCTTGCAATGCTGCTCCACCTTGTCTTAGCAATAAAGTTGTTAAAAACCTTGTTGATTCTTTTTGTAAGGTTAAGGAGGGAGAGCTTGAGAAAAGGCTGCTGAAGAAGAGCAGGATCAATGATCTGACCATCAAGCCACCTGGAAAGCCTGGACCAAAGAAGAATGGTAATGACACAAACTTGTCTGGCAAGAAGAAATGTGGAGTTGCTGAATCTTGTGGATAGCAGTCTAAGAAGAAATCTCCTAAATAGATGTTTTAATGTCTAAAAACTATTGTCATTTTGTGTCTGGACGAATTGCTCTTGGGTTTTGTTATGAGATTCTTAGAATCATTATGCTACTATGTATGACTATGAATTCAGTACATTGTGAAAAGTTTCAGTCGATTTGTGTGGCTACATATCTTGTGTCACCCCAATGTTATATGCTCCAAGTTATCAATGAATAACAACATAAAATGGAACATTCTGAACTGGAATCTCATAGGCATTAACTCTGAGAAGAAATGGTTGGCTTTAAAAAGCAAAATCATTGAATCTGAATGTGACATCTTTTGTCTCCAAGAAACTAATAGAGAACACTTTAACATGAATTACTTAAAGAAATTCTTTCCAAGTAAGATTGACAGCTTTGACTTTCTCCCTTCAATTGGTGCATCTAGAGGGAATATCATCATCTGGAACAGTACTTTGTTTAAATGGAACCAGAGCATTCCAAAATGAATTTTCCACTTCTGTCACTTTCTCCTCCCTGCTTTCTAATGACTCCTGGACACTTACAAACATCTATGGTCCATGCCAAGCTGATAGAAAAGATGATTTTTTGGATTGGTTTTCCAACATCATGATGCTTGATAATATGGACTTGCTTGTTTTAGGGGACTTTAATCTTATCAGAATACTTACTGACAGAAATAAAAGTGGAGGTGATGTTAATGATATTTTTCTTTTTAATGAGGCTATCAGCAACCTGGGGCTTATTGAGTTACCTCTGAAAGGAAGAAAATATACCTGGAGCAACATGCAGAAAGACCCCCTTCTGGAAAGGCTAGACTGGTTTTTTACTTCTAGTTCCTGGACCCTCAAATACCCATATACTTTTTTCCCCTCTTTCCAAGCCTACTTCAGATCACCTTCCTTGTGTCATTTCAATTGGAACTAACATTCCCAAAGCACAAGTTTTTAGATTTGAAAATTACTGGCTACATCATTCTGACTTTAAGCAAATTGTGCAAAGTGCCTAGAATATACTAGTGGATCACCATGACTTGGGAAAAAGGATTTGTGCCAAAATGAAAAATGTGAGGAGAGGTATCAAGATTTGGGCCAAACAACTGCCATGTTTAAAAGATCAAATAAAGAAGGTTAATGACAATTGACCTCCTAGATTTGCTTGATGAGTCTAGAACTTTACCCATCAATGAATGGCACCTCAGAGACCTCCTGAAATCTCATATAATTTCTCTACTCCAGAATCAAAACACCTATTGGAAACAAAGAGGGAAAATAAAATGGGTGAAATTAGGTGATGAAAACACAAAGTTTTTCCACTCCAAGGCCACCATCAGTTATAGACACAATTATATTTCAATGATTAAGAATGATAATGGACAAGAATTCTTTGCTCACTCTGACAAGGCTGATATTCTATGGAATGACTTCAAAGCTAGAATGGGTACTTCAATTAAAACTGAGATGCTTTTCAATCTTGAAGATTTCTATGGAAATGGTATGACTAATGAGATGAAAATCTCACTTGAAAGACCTTTTCTTGACAAAGAAAATGAGGAGGTAATATCTGAATTGCCAAATGACAAGTCTCCTGGACCTGATGGTTTTAACAATGAATTTATCAAAAGCTGTTGGTCTATCATTGGAAATGATATCAAATTGCTCATTAGTGGTTTCTATAATGAGAAGGTCTCTCTTGAAAGTATCAACTCCTCCTATAATACTCTCATTCCTAAAGTGTCAAACCCTTATACCCCTGCTGATTTCAGACCAATTTCCTTATTAAACTATATGTTTAAAATTATTACCAAACTCCTTGCAAACAGACTTCAAACTGTTATTCTGGAATTGGTACATAAAAATCAATATGGCTTCCTCAAAGACAGGTCTATTCAGGATTGCCTTGGTTGGGCTTTTGAATATCTCTTCCAATGTCACAAATCAAAGGAGGAAATTCTCATTTTAAAATTAGATTTTGAAAAGGCATTTGATACAATTGATCATTCATCCATCATAAACATCCTAAAGGCTAGAGGATTTGGCAGAAAATGGATCAAATGGATTGAGATGATTTTTGTGTCTGGATCCTCTGAAATTCTCCTAAATGGAGTGCCAGGAAAAAAAATTACTGCAGGAGAGGTGTGAGACAAGGAGACCCCCTTTCACCACTCCTTTTTTTCTTGTTGCAGACCTTCTTCAATCTGTCCTGAATAAAGCCATGCACCTCCAAGTTCTAACCCCTCCAATAGATGGACCTCCTAACAATGACTTTCCTGTGATTCAATATGCTGATGATACATTGGTTGTTCTAAAGGCAGATGCTACTCAATTATTGTGGTTAAAAGCTCTTCTTCAAACTTTTGCATGTTGGGAATATGCCCTAGAGGCAATCATGGTTGATGATATTTCCCAAAGTATTCACAAAGTAAAATTGTCCTTATATGAACATCAGATATATATCACTGAATGCGTGATTCAGTTGTGGAACTATATATTCATGATTTTTCATATTAGATTGTCCTTGGTCGTTGAGGTTGTGCTGGACACACAACTTAGACCAATGTGCAAGTCAGCTGATGACACTGTTCCACTTGTCATGGGCATGGTTATGCTATTCCAACCTACACTGATTCAGCTAAAGAGTTTAGCGAGTCAGACTGACCAACAGTTGAGATGCAACCAGCATGTTGTCATTTGCAGTCTCAAGCAATGGAATCCTTTGACCTGAGGTGATTGCATGATCTGAGTTGTGGATCGCCAACTTAGGTTCTATCAAACGTTGTTCCGTAAATGGGCAGTTATAAAGGTAGAGTTCGGGTTGGTCGTGAAGCAAGCTGCATGACGTGGATTACCAAGATGTGATTTGCCCCTCCATCATGGAGAGATATTCTCTGGGCCCTCTCGTATGATATGATTCGGAAGCATAGCCATGCGCTACTCAGTTAAGTGTTAACTAATGAGTCGGACTAAGAGTTAGTCCAGTGAATCACATATCATGGTATGAGAAGAGAGTTAAGCTATTTAAGGGATGGCAACTACTCGCCTATAGCTTAACAGATATATCGTGAGGCAAAGGGACTTGGACGAAAGTCACATTGAAGGTTCGTCTTCTGACTTTACGGCACTTGGGAGTTGGCACGTCTTGCTAGAGACCTCTACCATCTATTGACTTGAGACCTAGTGTTCATGGGAGTGAGTTGGACTCAAAGCCATGACGAGATACTTGGAGGAGTAGCTCATGTCGTGTCCAGCTGCACGTGAACCTACAGGGTCACACACTTAAGGGTAAGGAGCCCATGTGGATTAGATCGATATGGAGATTGGAGTACAACCTAGATGGGCATCAAGAGCTGTGCCCAACTAGGAGTGTATATAAGTGGAGTGACAAGGGATAGTCCCTGACCTAGCCATCACTTTCTCCACTTCCATTTCGGGCTAGATAGGATCTAGCAATCCTCTGTCCGAAGCTCCTTCCGGTATGTGTGGATACCGGTAGAGGCGTTGCACGTGCGATGCTGGAGATAGGGAAGCTCGTGGGGATCTGGCGAAGGAGTTCGTGGGATCCGGTGTAGCTATCCGTGGGATTCGGAGGGCTGTCCGTGGGATCGTTCGGCACTGCTTCGATGCGCAGCATGAACTTCCGCATCTGCGCGTCTAGCGGTAATCTCGTGGCCTATTACCTGAGCTGGATGCCAATAAATTGGTGTGCCAATAAAGGGAGTACCGTGTTAGGGAAATTTTTTTGTTTATCTCCGCGTGGCCCAACATTGCACTGTCCACTGGTCTCAAAGTCAACTATTTGAAATCAAGCATGATGCCAATAAATTTATGCAATGATAGGCTGATACACTTTGCTCAGACAAGCAATTCTCAAACTAGCGGCCTCCCTTTCACTTATCTTGGATTACCACTAAGCTTATCAAAGCCATCCATGGTACCTTTTCTGCCTATTGTTCAAAGAGTTGAAAGAAGACTTTGTGGTATTGCTGACTTCTTAAACTATGGAGGAATACTGCAACTAGTTAAATCTATATTATCCTCACTTCCTTTATTTTTCATGAGTTGTCTGGAGGTGCCAATTACCATCAAAGATCAAATCATAAAATATATGAGACACTGTATTTGGAGAAAAAAACACTGTAGATATTCAAGCCAAGGGACAGGCACTGGTGTCATGGGATAAGATTTGTCGTCCTAAAAATCAAGGGGGTCTTGGAGTCCTGGATCTTAACATTCAAAATGCTGCCCTCCTTTTAAAAAACCTTGACAAAATTCTACAATCACCATGATATCCCTTGGGTTCATCTCATTTGGGAAACTTAATATAAGAATGGAAAATTACCTAGAAGAAGCATGGAAGGATCATTCTGGTGGAATGCTCATATCAAATTAATTGATAATTTTAAGGTCATGGCTAAGTGCAGTCTGAAATCTGGGAAAACTGCTTATTTTTGGTCTGATCTTTGGCATGATGATTGCTTTATGAATAAATTCCCACATCTGCTGTCCTATGCAAAGTCTTCAAATATCAGTGTACAGGAATTTTTACAGGCTGATTTCTTGGAGGATAATTTTCACCTCCCTCCTTCTCAACAAGCTTACTCTGAGTTTTTAATCATGGAAGAAAGATGCCAGGAGATCCTTCCAACCATACATGAGAATCTCCATGATAATTGGAATTACATCTGGGGATCAGATAAATTTGAAGTGAAGAAGGCCTACTCCTCCATGATTGGTTATTCCCCTTCACCTCCTCATTTTTGTTGGCTTTGGACATCCTCTTGCCAGAATAAACACAAATTCTTCTTTTGGATTTTGCCTCTGGATAGACTAAATACAAGAAATCTTCTAAAAAGGAAACAATTTATTCTGCCTAACTACAATTGTGTAATTCTCAATTGCCACTTGGAGGAATTGGTTAACCATTTATTCTGGGAATGCTCCTTTGCAAAAAACTGCTGGGATCATATTTGCATAGATAGAACAACAATTTGATTAGGATTAGAGGCTTTTTCAGACATCAAAAACAAGTTGCATCTGCCTTTTGCAATGGAAATCATTATCTTGACTACTTGGGGTATCTAGATCTGTAGAAATGAGAAAAAATTTAATGATAAAAGACCTACATTAGAAAGATGGAAGGCAATTTTTTATCAATAGATGAGATGGGTACAATTCAGAATCAAAAGAAAATTCTAGGAGAAATTCAAAACCTGGCTGAGCCAACACCTAGATCAGAGATAGAGTAGACTAATGCCCTCTTTGAGGTGGCTCTTTTACTTTTTATGATATTTCTTAGATCAGTAGACTAATTTGTAATTTCACATTGTAACATACCCATACTTTTATAAAAAAATTGGAGTGGGGACTTTCCCTACTGTTTCACCTAAAAAAAGAATATGAAGAGGAGCTTAACTCCACAACTGCTGCAGAAGGAGAAGACATGGACGAAGGATACGGAGAAAACTCTCCCAAAGCACAGGATAACATGGATCTTGGAGACGATCCTGAGAACCAAATGGCCGAATGTACCGATCAAAGCTTGACTCCAGGAAACGGGCCCAAAGCCGTCTTTGTTACCGGCGCTACCAAGAAGGCAAAGAAGAAGAACAAGAAAAACAAGACCCTGACAAAAGATATTCCGGCAGAGGAGGTGATTGCCGAGGAATACGAGGAAGACTCGGATGGAGCACTTATCCTAGATGAGCCAAAATAAGAATCGGTGGATGGACACGTGATCACTGAAGATGCGCGTAAAATCATCGATGCTGCATTAACCACACCTATCCCTACAACTGCAGAACTTACTGCCGAAGAACTAGATGAAAGGGCCTAGGCCCTAGAAGCGCTTCTTCAAGTACTCCTGGATGAAGCCAAAAACATCAAGGAGGAAAAGAAACGCGTCGCAACTGCGGAGAAGTACATCTCTCGGCAGCATCAGAAGACCCGGAAGCGCCACACGCGTGACGATAAATTCCCGGAAGTACACAAGGTTCTCTTTGAAGGAGACCCAGGGATGCCTCGTCTCGATAGCAAGGGAGATCTAGTGTATCCAACACTAGTACAGAACACTATTGCAGCTCGAGATATACTATCGAACAACCTAGGACTAGAACAGGTTCGATTGGGCATCAAGCTAGTCACCAAGGGTCTGGAGCAGCAAAGGGCCGCGAAATCTGGAATCGGAAAACTGGTCTCGAAATCCGACCAATGTTGCACGGACACGACCTGGAATGATATAAGGCCCCAGCGTGTTCTGGAACAGCATTACCGTTCCGACCGTCAGGAAGACAACTACTCAAGAACCGGATCTTCAGGACAGCATCACATAACTGCACGTGACTGGCGCAATGTCGCTCCAGCTGCCGAGCAAAAGGCAATTGCTACACTGTATCCGAGAAACCCTCCCTAACGATATTCGAACGATCGTAAGGGAGAAGATAAAGAGAACCGTCGGGAGGAGGACCGTCAAAGAATGCCACCTCCTAGACCAACAAACCGTTCGGCTGATCACCACCATGGTGGGAGTGGAGGACGAAGAGACGACAGAAACCATGCTGAGACTAGCCGGAAGGGGTTCGTGGTAATGAAGATCCTCCCCGGAACCGGAATAATGACTCTCCGGACGAAGGTCGGCGATCAGCCGGAAACAATCCAGCTGCCCCACCATCTCGACCAAGAAGCCATCACAACGGCTCTCAAGGGGGCCAAGGAGGAGGACGCGGCGGAGGAGGTGGTGGTAGAATCCGAAGTCGGGCTCCAAGGCACCGCAGCCATTGCCGTCACTCAGGACGATGATCTTTGTCTCCAACTGATGCGCGACACCAGATTAACTCCAACATAGAGGCACAACACTACGAGAATGATGATATATACGTGGTCCCAAAATGCTTCGGACCATGCATAAGAGCAACAAAGTTCTCGAAAGGATTCGCTATCTCACGACACATCCAGGCCTACGACGGTACAACTCGGCCAGATACTTGGCTCCAGGATTTTTTCCAGGCTTGCTGTATCGCCAAAGGTGAAAATAGCTTGGTTGCAACCTGATATCTCCCACTCATGTTGCGGAAAACGGCACGATCATGGCTCAATGAACTTCCGGAGAACACCATCCACAACTGGTATGACATGCAAAGCGCGTTCTTTCGGAATTTCGAAGGCACATACCGGAGGCCCTGTACGGTCGGAGACCTATAGCGTTGCACCCAGAAAGCCGAAGAAACTTGCCTGGATTATCTTGGATGATGGATCGACACCAAGAACTCCTATGAGGGAGTAAATGACCAAACTATGATTGGATCTTTCATTGCAGGACTCCCAATTAGTTTACTACGTCATCGCTTGAAGTGTGACAAGGTCACTGATTTAGGAGAAATGATAGAAATAGCGAGCAAGTATGCAGATGCTGACGACAATGCAGAGGGATTGCTGAATGCCCTAGCCGTGCCACAGTCGGCAAAACAACCAAAGCAACAAGCTCAGAAGCGCAAGAATACCTCGGAAGAAAATCCCAACATGGAAACGGCGGTGGTTACTTCTACTTTCGGGCCTAGAGGACGAGGACGACATGGTGATGGCTGCGGATGTGGTCGTGGGACATCAACAGTTCAAGGTAGAGGAGACCAGCAACCTGGCAAAACCCACTCTTGGGCCGACATTGCCAATAACCCATGTGTGCATCACCTCGACGCCAATGGGGGCTCATCTCACACAAACACCGAGTGTCGTTTTAATGACAACATCAAGAAAGATGATACCGCTAGCTACAGGGCCAAGCGGAAGAAAGGAAGAAAAACTTTCCCAGAAAGAAAGACACCTATGTCACCTTCCTCGGATCTCAGCTAGCTAAGGTCAAGAAAGCATACTGCATGACCACAACGTGATAGTTCCGGCCGTCCCTCAGTACGTGGACTGGTTGGAAGTTGCAATCACCTTTGACCGCGCTGATCATCCGCCAAGGAAAATACGCCTTAGTCGTCAACCCACTTATTGATGGCTATGGTTTCTCCAAGACCCTCATGGACGGTGGTAGCAGCATCGATATTTTGTATGTAGAAACGCTACGCCGGAGACCCAGCTGAATCACAGCTCTGTGATATTTCACGGAGTTGTCCCAGGAAGACAAGAAAATTCCCTGGGAGAGATCACTTTGGATGTTACCTTTGGAACTCCAAAGAACTATCAGACGCAAGCACTTTCCTTCGAAGTGGTCCTGTTCAAGAGCGCGTACCACGCTATATTTGGACGTCCGGCTTATTGGGCTTTTATGGCTCGTCCGTGTTACATTTACAATATGATGAAATTTCCAGGTCCCACGGCGTGATCACCATCAGCGGAGACCCGAAAAAAGTGCGAGAGTGCGAGGATGGAAATGTCGCCTTTGCTGAAGCTGTGTTGCACACCCAGGAGTACCAGGAGATCAAGAAAACCATAGATTCGTCTGAGATGCCCGCAACAAAGAAGGAGGTGACAAAGCCAAATCCGGAGTTCAAGGCATCAAAAGAGACGAAGAAGACGTCATTGAAGGATGATGACCCCTCCAAGGTGACCCAGATAAGCGTAGGCCTAGATAGCGCATAGGAAAGCATGCTCGTCGAGTTCCTCCAAGCAAATCAAGATATCTTCGCATGGTAGCCATTTGACATGACCGAAGTACCTAGGGAACTTGACGAGCACTCTCTAAATGTAGACCCAAACGCGAAACCCGTCAAACAGTCCCTACGATGTTTTGGCGATGTAAAGCGTAAGGCAATAGCTAAGGAACTATCCTGGCTCGAGTTAGCCGGATTCATAGAAGAGGTCATCCATATTGATTGGTCGGCCAACCCTGTAATGGTCCCTAAAAAGGACACCACTGATTTAAGGATGTGTGTTGATTATATTGCCTTAAACAAGGCTTGTCCCAAAGATCTGTTTGCTTTACCTAGAATTGATCAAGTTATCGACTCTACGGAAGGCTCGGAACTCCTCTGTTTTCTCGATGCATATTCTGGTTATCACCAAATTCGGATATAGGAATTGGATAAAATAAAAACTTCATTCCTAATCCCCTTCGGAACATTCTGTTTTGTTACGATGCCCTTTGGGCTGAAGAACGCAGGAGCTACGTACCAGCGCACTATGTCATGTTGCCTCCATGATCAAACCGGACGTAACGTACATGCATATGTGGAAGATATTACGGTGATGTCCAAAAAGAAGGAGACATTAATTTCGACTTCGCAGAAACATTCGCAAATTTATGAAAATACAACATTATGCTCAATCCGAAGAAGTGTTTCTTTAGAATTCTACCCAGAAAATTGTTAGGTTTCATCATGTCTCAGAGAGGCATAGAGGTAAACCGACACAAGATCAAGGCTATACTCAATATTTCCAGGCAAACTCGCCTGAAGGACGTTCAAAGACTCACTGATTGCATTGCTGTAGTTAGTCGGTTTGTAAGCCGGCTCGGAGAAAGAGCCGCACAACTTTACAAGCTCCTGAAAAAGACCAAGAAATTCGTTTGGACTGATGAAGCTAAAGTTGCACTACAAGACTTGAAAGAAGTACTCTCGTCTGATCCTATCCTTGCAGCACCAGAACCAAGAGAACCGATGTTGCTCTATCTCGCTGCGACAAACAGGGTCGTCAGCATTGTCATGGTAGTGGAGAGACCAGAGGAAAATCAGGAACACCTGGTGCAGCGTCCGACTTACTATCTCAGCGAGGTTCTAACTGAATCAAAACAGCGGTATTCGCACTACCAAAAGCTGGCTTATGGTGTGTTCTTCACATCCTGTAAGTTACGGCACTATTTTAAGGAACACTCAATTACCATGGTGAGCATAGCTCCCATGAGAGATATAATCAATAACAACGAGGCTATAGGACACGTCGCAAATTGGGGCATAGAGCTTTCAGCTTTTGATATTGAGTATAAACCTCGGTTAGCAATCAAATCCCAAATCCTTGCTGACTTTGTTGCTGACTGGACAGATACAAAGGATAATATGACCCTTCTTGAGTCGGAATTTTGGACCCTATATTTTGATGGGTCTAACGATCGAGGGGGCTCGGGGGCTATCGTGGTACTCAAATCACCCCATGGACATAAACTTCTATACGTGTTGCAGATCCACTTCACAGCGACAAATAACATTGCCGAGTATGAAGCACTGCTACATGGAATCCGGATTGTAAGGTTATCGGCATCCGACGATTGATGTGTTACGGAGATTCGGATCGTGTTGCTCAACAAGTGTCTGATATTTATAATGCAAATAAACACATGGTAGCATATAAAGCTGTCGTGGATGATTTATCTAAATCGTTCGAAGGGTTTGAGGTTCAACACATCCCTCGAGAAGAAAATAAGGAAGCAGATGCATTATCTCGGATAGGCTCTGCACGGAAAGAGGTCCCGGATGACGCTTTTTTAGAGAACCTCAAAGTTCCCTCCATAAAGGGAGTAGACGAGGAATATCCGACCAAATCCGACTCACCTTTAGTAGCAACTCTGGCTGTAATTCCCAGCTAGACTCAACCCTACCTTGATTACTCGGTAGATGGCAAATTACCCGTAGACGAAGTTCTGAGCCGACATATTGTCCGACAAGCAAAATCCTACACTATAATTAGTGGTGAGCTCTATAAGCGAAGCGTATCTGGGGTTTTCCAGCGCTATGTATCTCTAGAATAAGGAGTGGAAACCTTAAGAGATATCCACGAAGGCGAGTGTGGTCACCATGCTGCAGCCAAATCTTTAGTGGCAAAAGCTTTTCGACACGGTTTTTTCTGGCTTACCGCCAAGGCAGATGCCGAACGGCTGGTCAAGACGTGCAAGGGCTGCCAAAAATACGCCAAACAAGCTCATGTTCCGGCTGATCAGTTGCGAACAATACCTATAACATGGCCTTTTGCGGTCTGGGGGCTTGACAAGGTAGGACTGTTCAAACGGGCTCCAAGTGGATTTACTCACCTCTTAGTGATGGTGGATAAATTCACCAAATGGATTGAGGCTAAACCCTTCACTAGTTGTGATGGAGCAACATCCAGAATATTTGTCGAGGATGTTATAATCTGGTATGGTCATCTGCATAGCATTATCACGGACAACGGGAGTAATTTCTCTATGGGAGAGCTTGCTGAATTCTGCAACGAACAAAGTATCCAGCTTGACATTGCATCAGTCGCACATTCGCAGGCTAATGGACAAGTTGAAAGGGCAAATGGTATAATCTTAACAAGGCCTAAAACCAAGACTCGAAGCGCCACTTAGACGCGCAGCGGGGGCTTCGGCAAAGGAATTACCCTCTGTAATATGGAGCTTGCGAACAACTCCAAACATGTCAATGGGATATACGCCTTTCTTATTGGTCTAGGGTGCTGAAGCAGTTTCTTCCTAGCGATTTGATTTATAATTCTCCTAACGTTGCCTCGTACATCAAAGAGGATGCCGAGATTTCTTGACAAAATGATGTCGACTTAGTCAAAGAAGTTCGCGTCGTTGTTGAAATGAGATCATCAGCCTATCAGCAGCGGTTACGCAAGTATCATAGCCAGAGAGTCAGAAACCGGTCTTTCAATAAGGGCAATTTGGTTCTCCGGCTTGTGCAACAAAGAAATCACAAACTTTCCCTAGTATGAGAAGGGCCTTTTCTGGTTACTCGAGTAATGCACAATGGTTCATACTAGCTAACTAATATGCGGCCAGTCAAGGAAAGACCTGCTACTAAGAAGAGAAAGAGAGCTAGAGGCAGTACAAATCAAAAGAATTAGACACACCATGGAATATTTCTCAGCTACGTCCCTTTTATTCTTAGTTTATCTTTCTTTGGAATCATATATGTGTACATGTTCAGTGAGAAATAAAACTAGTGGTGGCCTCAAAAAAATTCAGAGAAGTTTTTACCATCTTATTTCCGAATGATCATGTCACAGTCGAAAATCCCAGAATACCTAAAAGTACTTTATGCTCATGTTTGTTCTGGTTTAGATTTCCAACTCTAAAAATGCTACCTTCGGGTATAAGTCTAAATTTTCTAGTCTATACTTCGGTTATTTGTCTGATTGCTAGATGTGGGCATTTTCCGAGTAGTGAATTGTTGGTACTAGAAGCCGACTTTGTTTCCGAGTTTTAACTGGTTTAGCAATTGAGCTCAGTTGCTCGGCAAAGTTTCTATTCTAAAGGTTTGCCGACTCACGAAAGGGATGAGGCGGAGAGCCAGATAAACGATAAGTGTAGACAAAAACACAAGTGCTTATGCAAACATTTCAGGCACATAAATATTTAAGCCAAAAGTGCTAAATAGATAAAAACCTGGCACTAGCAAAAGTATCACACTACTTATTTATAGATCCATAATGTTTTCAGAATAACCCATTTGTTCCCTCTGATGTTCTATGATGTAGGCGGAGAAGCAGGAGCTGCCGGCTCGCTAGATACATAAACCGCACCTTGATAACGTTCTGAGATATCCAAATCTGATGCGGTTTGGTCATCGTCGGAAACTTCAGCTGTTTCTTCGGAAGGCGGAGGCGGCGTATCCACGCGAGTGAAGAAAGGAGTGTTGTAGCTGGTTAAGTCGGCTACGTGGCACCCATATCCGGCGCAGGAGACCATGATGGCTTTAATATCCTGCGCTTGACCATCTTTGTCCACAGTAGAATATCCCCTGGTCACTTGCCAGATCTCCATGCTTCCATGGTGGCTCATGACCATGGTTAGAGCGTTTTGTGCTAAGGTTCACGCGTAGGACATGTTCCAGTCCTAGAAAAGTTGTGGCATCCCCTTGGACTTGTCCCGCACCTCAAAGCCAGACATGCTATGCATATCTGGAACCTTGAGAGCTTCGCCAATATCCTCGATGGATTGGCGGAAGTCATGAAGAAGATCGTCGACTTGTGTAAGCCAGCTGGTGCGAGACTCGGAAGAGGTGGAGTCCATTAAGTTCAGAGGACCTATGCATATAATGCAAAATAGTTCAAAAAATCCGACGTCGAAAGAGTCGAAGAATGTAGAAAATTCAGAAAGATGGAAACATTCCAAAGATGACATTGTCGACTTTGGTTTTCTCCTCACGAAGGCTCTGGAGTTTAGTCCAGAGTGCCTTAGTGATATCCCTCTCTCTGAATAAATCATTACTCAGATCCAAGATTTTCTTGTCCCGAGACGCAATCTTACGATCACGCTCATCGGTGGCCATGGAGGAGGATTCGAGAATCTGAGAAATACTCTTCTCATGATTCTCCTTAAGCTGATCCAGCTCTTGACGGAGTTCCTTGTTCTCCACCCCCAGGGTCTTAAGATTCTCAGCCTCTTCAATCATTGCGTAGGACTGCTTTACCAGTGCTGAAAGTCAAAAGAACAATAGTTCAACAAAATATTCTACTATGATAACGCAAGACAAGGTTTGAGTCTCGGAATGTTTACCTTCGGCCTCATCCTTGGAAACTTTCAATTGTGCATTTTCAAGCTGGAGAGCTCTGATCACTTTCGGCTTGTTGCAAACATTCTTCAATAAATCCTTGTTATAGGAATATACTTTCTGTAAGTCAGAATACCAAAAGTCAGAAGTGTACTAAAGACTCAGGCTAATATTTTTACTAATATCACCACGAGCCTTGGGGGCTACACTAGTTCATTCTTTGGCATCCTAGTAAAAGCATAAACCAGGATTATAAAGGGAATATGCCCAAGAGGCAATAATAAAGTGGTTATTATCTTATTCCATGTTTATGATAAATGTTTATTTTGCTTGCTATAAATGTATTAATTGGAAACGTTAATACATGTGTGTTTAATAAACAAAATACAAAGTTTCTAGTAATGCCTCTCATATAAACTAGATCGTTGATTAACAAGATGATCAAGGTTTCCTGATCATGGACATTGGATGTTGTTAATAACGAGGTCACCACATTGGTGGAATGGTGTGATGAACATTCATCCAAAGTATAACATTACGATCAGAGTCATTATGTTTATATTTCTATAACATCATACGAAGTAATCTTAGTCCTTAAACCATGAGATCATGTTAATTGCTAACACTGGAAGAGTATCTTGATAACATCAAACGTCACACCGTAATAGGGTGACTATAAAGGTGTTATGTTGAGGCTCATGGATCAAGAGTGGGATTTTTCCATCCCGATGACGGATAGATATACTCTAGGCCCTCTCGGTGATATCACAGTGAAATAGCTTGCAAGCAAGTGATGTGATCACTAGAATGTTATATCACGGGAATGAGAAAAGAGTGCATATCAGTAACGAGATCAAACTAGGTATTTGGATACCAATGATCAAATCTCGGACATGTAATATATCGCGAGACAAAGGGATTTAGTTACGACGTTAAAGGTTCACACGGTCACAAGGGTCATCATTGAATATGTGGGAGTCAGTACGGATCTCCAGATCCCGCAGCTGATTATTGATCGGAGAGGGGTCTCGATCATGTCTGCATTATTCGTGAACCGTAGGGTGACACACTTAAGGGATACCGACACCATTTAGGAGCAAATATGTTTCGGATAAAGATTAAGAAAGCGCTGGTATCATTTTGATGGAAACCGGAATTGTTTCGAGTGAAATTGCTGAAACTGGTTCTGCATGTGATATTGAAATGTTGTAGGGAGTTTTATGTGAATGTTTGTTAATTAAAGTAGTTAACAAATATCTGAATAAAATAAATAAAAGTATTTTATTTAATGAGAGCTTGCATTAAATTTGGTGGAAATTTAATGCATGTGAGTGGACATGAGCGGAGGTGTGTGTTTATGTGAGTGGGTGCTCCACCCACATGAATGAGGGATAGGTGGGGGCACCCACCATGGCCGGCTCCATGCCCCCTTGGGCTGCCCCCTCCCCTATATAAGTAGCACCTCCTCCTCCTCTCCTCTTACACCACCTCCTCATGAAGGTTCTCTTCTCCCTCTAGTTATTCTCCATGGTCTCGGATTAGCGAGATACATGTCCCCGGTGGCTTTATCTGGAAAGGAGTTGCTGCTTCCGCTGCATCGCTGGAGCGAGGAGGCGGAGGTTGTTCGGTGGACCAAACGTGTGTGCGATCACGGATGCACCGCTACTTTGCGGTGCTGGAGTTGATGGTGCTGGACCTGATGGTGTTGGAGCTGCTGGACCTGAAGGACTTCATCACGATATTGAGATCGGCAAGTGTACGACTACATAATCCACGAGTTGCAACAAAAGCTTTGTTGTCTTTGAGGGTATGTTCTATATGGATGTATATCCACCCATTACTTGCATCTAGTAGATAGATCTTGGCGTATAGTTCCCATCGTAGGAATTTTTTTGTTTTCTATGCTGCGAACCCAACAGTGCTATCAGAGCCTGATCTATGCGTAGGTGCTTTACATGGGTAGTACACATATGTTTATATGTGGGTGATGATGATCATGTTATTGCTTCTTTCATCTATTTTGGATATTGGTGGCATAGTGGGATGAAGCGGCCCGGACCAACATTACATGTCATTGTACATGAGACCGGTTCCACGACTGACATGCAACTAGTTTTGCATAAGTGGTTGGCGGGTGTCTGTCTCTCCTACTATAGTCAATATTTGATTTACAACGAGTTGCTAATAACTTGGTTATCCTCGTTGTGGTTCATGTTCGTAGGTAAGACCGGTTCTATCTCCGAAAGCCCTAAGCCACGTAAAACTTGCAATTGATAAATTAGAGGTGTCTAGTTTAGATCGTTGCTGGGCTAGTTACTTGATATGGTATTGTTGTAAGTAGATGTATGATAGATACTCTTACAATACACTCAACGTGTAAGTTCCATAGACCTTGGCCTTACACACAAAGGAATGATAGAGATCATACCACGATGCAAATGATAGAGATCAAATGCATGGACCATATCGTCTCACTTTACACATTAGATGTTAGCATCTTTATTGCTAGTTTGGCGCTTTTGGTAGCATTATAAGATGATCCCTCATTTAGATATCAAGATAAAATGTGTTCTTCCTTCAATATGCACCGTTCTATGGATCATGTTTCGAGACATCACGTGATAATCGGGTGTACTCAACTCCGCGCTTTCATACAACAAGTGTAAGACAGTTTTACACACGCGGATACTAAGGTTCTTACTTGACGAGCCTAGCATGTACAGACATGGCCTCAGAACACGGACCAAATGATTAAGCATGAGTCATATATTTGATTTGATGCCCATATTGATGCTCGCCTTTGAAGCTACACCGACTCACGTGATGATCGGACTTGGTGTAGTGTATTTGGTTCATGTAATCACCAAAAAGGCACGAGGGATTTCGTTTTTGAGTGGGAGTTCATTTCTAATTTGGATTAGTTGAACTCAATTTGTCATAGACTAATTCAAAGTGAATTTGCATAATTTGTTGTAGTCATTGGCGTCTGTTCACTACCTCATGCTTAGTTTTAATTAAGATAATAGAACTATAGAATTCTAGATATTTACTTTACGAACTGGTATCATATTCTTTTGAATGTCAATTTAAAGTTTATAAGTCCTATTGCAAACTTTTAGCAAACTCTATTTACTCCATGAAGTTTAATAAGTATTATTAAATCAAGAGTAAGAATTCCAATGTTAGTATCTAAAGTATCATGTTTGCCTCCATGATTATTGATATTCAAAAGTTGTTTTAATATCAAGATTATCTAGGAGCTGGAAAATTGTTTCAGAAACCATTATGTGTGGAAGATATTGTGATATCTAAAACAATGTTTTTTGGTTGCATTATGATAGAGTATAATTTAGCAAAATACATGTTCTCATATTATATGAGAATTTGTGAAGGATGCAGATGCTAGGCATCCGGATCTCCCAAAAAGGTTTTTGGAACTAACATTATACTCACGATTCTTCCTTATAGGCTATAGTAGCTTGATCGTGAAAGTTGTCATGATAAGGATGAATAGAGGATGTAGGTAAAATGTTAACTGCACTAATAGATTACTAAAGAATGGATTTTTGAAAGAACACCAAACATTTGATGATGGTGATCCACTTCAAAGTGCAAGCTCAAAGGTATTAGTATTTGACTATATACATTTTTGTACTATGTGTCATGTGAATGACACCACTATTGATGTTGATAGATTCTTTTAAAATAAAAGGTATTACTGAAAGAGAATCTAAAAAATATTTGGCAGAAAAGAAAAGGTTGGAGATGTCCAACTTAGGTATATAGAAGATATACATGTTATGGCTGTATTCTTTGCTTGTTAAACAATGTGGTTCTTAGGTATTGAATACCGGTATTGGATACCGAATTGGTTGGTGTGAAGTGTCATACAGAACAACACAATTCATGAACTACAACAGCCTAAGTAACTAGCAAGAGAATAAGTGATGATGTTCATCGAAAACAAATAAAGTGTTATTGTGTTTTCGTTGTCATCAAACCTAGCCTTCAAGATTTGTTTTAATAATTGTTATTTTGTTCCGGTATTACGAGAACAATGGTTGTTCAAATAAATTACCGTATTCCATAAAGGATGGATGAACTTTTACAAGTCTAGTTGGAGAAATCACATCCATAAACATTATTGCTAAAATGGCGTAAGACAAATGATTGGAAGATCACTTATGAAGTGACATCGCTGTTTGAATTATATTGGAAAGTAAACATGAAGAAACTCCATGTTGATGGAATTTTGGAGTCTTTTGATTTTGATCAATTGACGCTTGTGAAACTTCCCTTGAGATAATTGAAACTCCGTTCATAGGCCAAAGAGGAACGGATGACTAGCTTATTGGAAATTGTGCATGCTGATGTGCATAGTCCATTATGTGTAGCCATATGCGATGGATCTTTTTTGCTTCATATGTCTTGGATAAGAATCTACAACGCACTAGAACGCCCTTGGTAATGATTCTTTACTGCGACAGCATCCAGGGTTTCTCGAATAATGCGATATCTCACACCGGGTAAATCCTTAACCCTTCCTCCTCTTACTAATACTACAAAATGTTCTTGTAAATTATGGCCAATACCAGGTATATAAGCAGTTCCTAATGGAATAGGTAACAAAGCCATTTTGCCGCCTACTGCTACTAAATCGCCACCTCCCCACGTTAAGCTAGTACTTGTTGTTGCACCAGGAGCTGTTACGCTAGTCGCGAAAGGGTGCCGTGTCTGGGCAGGCTGAATGGATGAGCGAAAGATGCCATGGAGTGGGGAATATCCCGAGTTTCTCTTTCTAGATATAGCAGCCTACCCATATTGATAGTGGAATTATTGATCTCCTCTTTCGGATAGCCCTTTTGGAATAAGTGTTATGGGTAAGGGCTTGACCTACCTGTTGAATGGAATCTGTTTCTCCAAAAATTTGAGTGAATATATCTGTATATTTACTTAATAAGGAAGAAGTATGAAACATTTGAAAATTGTTCAAAGACTTTCAAGATGAAGTGAAAAATCATTGTAACAAGAAAATGAAAGAGTTTATGATTTGATCATAAAGGAAGATATTTGAGTTACAGGTTTAGCAAAACACCTAAGATTTCAGGAATTGTTCCATGAATTTACATTTCCCGATAAACCACAGGAGTATGGTATGTTCGAGAGATCAAATCAAACCTTGTTTGACATGGTAAGATCAAAGGTGTCATTTATAAAACTGCCATTATGTTTAAGGATTAAAGCTTTAGAGACTACTGCTTTTACACTAAAAATAGCACCATCGTGATTCGTTGAAATGACACCATATGGGTTATGGTTTGGGATAAAACCCGAATTGTCTTTTCTTAAATTTTGGTATGCTATGCGTAAGTAAAATGTTTACAACCAAAGTCGTATAAGCACGCCTTTGTAGGTTATCCCAAAGAATTTGTTGGGAATTCCTCCATAACACCGAGGACAACAGAGTTTGTCGCTTGGAATGTCAAGTTTCTTGAGAAGGAATTTTTCATGAAAAGTTAAGTGGGAGGACAATAGAACTTTGATAAGGTTGTTGAACCTTAGCTATATGTTCTAAGTAGCACAGCACCGGAAAGTGTCCCGGTGGCGGCCATAATGCTCATGGCTCCCATGATTACAAAGGGTGTGATCTTGGAGATTAGAGTTCATATTGAACCATGTGGGTCGGTAAGAATCAAATAGTAAGATTTGAAACAAAAGTCATTATTGTTTTGACAATGATGAACCGACTGCATGCAAAGAAGCGATGGCGGGCCCTGACTCCATAAAATGACTAGAAGTCATAGAATCTGTGATAGTATCCATACACGAGAAATCAAGTTTCTGAACTTGGAAGACCCTACGGAAAGGCGTAAAGCCTATCGGTTGTGTTTGGATCTATAAAGAAATAGAAATGGATGTTTAACATCTATGAAATAGTCGACTTGTAGGAAAGAAGTTTACGGCAATGTTCAAGGAGTTGACTATGACAATATTTGATCTTTCATAGCAATATTTGGTCTTGAAGGATTAATGTAGCAACCACTACATATAATTTGGTATATGGTAGTTGAATAAACAAAACAAGGTTCTTCTAATATAATGGTTACCTAGGACGTGTACATGACACGGTCCAGAGGGTTTTGTTAATTCAAAGGGTGCTAAAAGGGCATGCAAACTTCAATAGTTGAAGTGAGCATAGCGGAGTTGAAATCTTCACCATGATGAAAATGTTAAAGGAGTTTAATTTCATCGGAGATGATGAAGATGCTTACATTTGCAAGAAATTAAGTGGGAGCGCTGAGACAAATTTCCAATACATTATGCAGAGTACATATTGTTGATTGGAAACGAAGTATCTTTTAGTGACACAAGTTAAGAATTTCATTAAAATAGGATTCTGATGAAAGACTTGGGCAAAACCGGAATATTTGCCATCAATATCTATATGGATAGATTGAGGCGCTAATATGGTTATGCCAGACGTACATATATGAGATATTGTCACATCCCAAGATTTTCCAAATCTTGTAATGTGAAAAATAAATAAACAAAATAAATTTTGTTGAAAATCAGGGTGAAAAGAAATCTTTGTTTCTAAAAGGAGACTTAAAATCCCATCTTGAACAAACTTTGGAAGAAGTTTGAATTCAACAAAAATCCAAATCAAGGGAAATACATTCCTCAATGAATGTATCTGGAAATTTAAACACTTGGAAAATAAATCAAAATCCCTAAGCCCTAATGGAAGGAAATCATTTTCCAAAGTATCTCCAAATCTATGGATTTGATCCATACCAAAAATTGATCAACAAATAATCACAAAGGATCAAGAAAGACCTTAGAAGTTGGTTTCACTTAGTTTGGAACCATGGACAAAATCTTATGAATATAATAAGATAAGGAAATTGAATTTCCAAAGCTAATAAAGCCCATACCAATTGGTGATCAAATAATCCTAAAGGGATTAAAAAGATAAACATTTGATAAAGGAAAATAAAATGTTTTGGAGTTACTATTTTGGATCTTTTTATAAAAGGTTTTGGTTTTCAAAATAAAAAGAAATGTTTTAAATAAAGATTATTTTATAAAGCCAAATTAAACTTTGGCCAAGTTTCTTTTAAACAAAAAGTTTTGCTTTGATTTAAAATGAGTAAAGGTTTATTTAAGTAAAATAATAAGGGTTTAAATATCCAATTTTATTTAAATAAAGGCTTTTCCCATTTTAAATGAACACTAAAACTTATTTGTTTATTTTGATTAAGTTTTCCAAAGTATTTTGTTTTCTCAAATAAAACCTTTTGAAGTGTTTTGGTTTTTGTTCTTGATTTCAAAATAAAGTTTTTAAATAAACAAATCCTATTTTGTTTTTATTTAAGGTCCATTATATTTAATTATTAATGGAACCAAAAACAAAAGGTTATTTTGTTTTAAACAAGTTTTCCAAATATCTTTTATTTTCAAATAAAACCTTCTGTTTTGGTTTTTGAAAATATTTGGTTTTTAAATGGAGATTTTATTAAATCAAAACCTATTTTATTAAATAACTAAAGATCCATTTTATTTAATTAATAAATGGATCCTAAAAAGAATAAAAATATTGTTTTATTTTGAGATTTGGATTATGTTAATAAACAGAACCAAATTCAAAGTTCAAAATTGAGTGTTTGTTCGAATTGTTTGAACTTTGTTTGAATGCTTGAATAATTGATTGAATTTCAAAACAGAAAAGTTTTAGAAAAAGAAAAATGTTTCAGACAGAAAAAAAATAAGAAAAGAACAGACCCAGCCCAATAGGCCCAATTCCAGCCCAGCTCCTCTTCCCCGGAGCATTCTTTTCACACCCAGTTTCTTACCCACTCAGTCACAGACAATCTGGACCCCACCCCACTCCCTTTCCTTCACTGCCAAGACGACCCCACCTCTCCCTTTCCCCCGAGCGAACCGTTTTCTTTATCGTGGAAAGAACCCACTGAGTGAATGACAGTCTGGACCCACTCCTCCTTCCCCTCTTTCGCTGACCGGTGGACCCCACCTCTACTGTTCTTCTCTCTCACCCGCAGCGACCAGTTCTTCTCCTCGCCGTTCTGCCGCTGATTTCTCCGACTTAATTCTCCTTAACGCGACCGCCGTTACTCGAGTTGATCACGCAGACTTAAACGCCTCCCTCTCCTCTATAATTCCCCTCTGACACCCCGCGCTGGCATGCCTTAGACCGCCCCCAATTTCTCCCCGAGCCGCTCTGTCTCCGACGAACTCCCTCCATGATTCCGGCAGCCCCTCGCCGCCCCTTGCCTCGTCGACCTAGCACACATACTCCACGCATCCAGACGCATCTATCCATACCACCCATTCATCCGCGGGTACCCTGTAACCTCGCCTTCGACGAAGACCACCGTCGCCACCGTCTGCTTCATCTCCGGCGAAGCCCACAGGTAGTATCTGACCGCCCCGCGCCTTCTCATTCACGCACACACATTCGCTGTGTCCTTGCGCATCTAACCGCATCGGTTTCTTGCCCTCTGGTGGACAGCAGCCCCATCCCCATTGTCAAGCAGAAGCTCCCGACGCCGCCACGAACTCTGGTGAGGAATTGTCGCAGACCCCGAGCGCCCCTTGACCAACCGCGAGTACGTTAAGCATCACCGTGACCCCCTGAGCCCAGTGAGCAACTCCTCTTTCTCCCTCACCCCCTGTAGCACCAGCACCGTCGTCGACCGACCGCTCCGCCGCCGGTAGCCACCGCGCAGCGCCGCCCGTCTGTGACCAGGCAGTAGCAGCCGTTAGATCTGGATCGAACGAATCGGATAGATTACTTAAACACCGAAGGGGTAAGTCCTTTGGACCGCACGATTTAACTTAGATCCAACGCTCCACAGCCACGATCCGGCCGAACCGGTATCGACCAATGATATCACGCCGCGTGTCGCCTATTAGGTTTAAAAACAGTTTTGAAAACAGAAACTTTTGCCATTTTCAAACCCTTGTATCTTTTGATCCACACGTCCAAAAATTACAAATTTTATGTCGTTGGAATCAGCGAGACAAGCCCTAGCCAACCCTGCCCTTAGTTTAGCAAATAGTATCTGTTAGCTTGTTTGATTTTGCAGATTCTTTTGTGTGCTTGCTAACATTAGAAAAATTGTTTAAAAATGTTTTTAAGGTTAAAACCTTTGCAAATTGGTTTGTTGTGACCTTACTGACCCTAGGAACCACCCTATGTTTTGGAAAATGATTTTGGAAAAGTTTAGAATGGATTAACTGGATTAGTCCATTTCTAGCTAACAAAAACTATTGATTTGTTTATGAAAATGTTTTTGTAAATAAAACTTTGGGAAAATGATTTGGACCAAACCTACTGACCCAAAACACCAAGTTTTGCAATAGCAACTCATTTGGTGAAACAAAATAAGGAATCTTTGATTTAAAACCATTTCTAGTCAAATAGAAATGTGGTTTTCATAAAAAATGATTTTGAAGGAAAACCTTTGGAAAATGTTTTGTTTTAAACTCACTAACCCCAAAACCCCAAGTTTTGTGTTTTGAAAAACATATTGGGTGAACCCTATAGGTTAAATTCCCTAGTAAAATATTTCTACACCACATAAAATGACCCTTTGTTTTGGAAATGGTTTTGAGGTGAAACCCCTGTTGCATATGACTTTGCCATTTTGGTAAATGACCAATTTGGAACTTACAAAGTTTAGAAGCCTAGTGGAGACCACCTTTGCAATTAGAACCATCTTTTGCATGCTTGCATGCATTACCTTGACTTTAGGATTTTATGTGTGTTGTTTTGCTTGATTGGTAGATTTAGTTTGTGCCTTGCTTGATTGATTTGTAGTGACTTGAAGAGTGTGATTGTTGCAAGAACAAGGAGAGAACCTATACCCTCTACCAAAAAGGCAAGTGATGCTTCATATCTTATATCCCATTATTTTTCACTATGCATTAGTGTTTTTGCTAAGTAAAACTTGCATGGTTTTTATTTTGCTAAGTTTAGACCTTGCTATAGGAAAACCTAGTAGATGAATCCTTAGTAGGATTTTCCTAAATTAAGAATCCTATTACTATCAAGCTTAGCCTAGCTAATAGAAAACTTGGGTGGAATATATATTCATACTATGAAAATTTCTAAGTCTATGGACTTGTGTTTTGTTTAATAAAACAACTAAGTTAATGAATCACCTGGGTGGAAATGGAAGGAATGGTTTGTGTTGAGTGGTTCACAAGGCCATGGACTTGGCTTGTGTATCTCACTTGTGGATGGCCACCCAGGAACAAAGAGATTTGAGATGTCAAATGTTGAGAAGCTTCAAGTGCAACCACTTGGCAATATGGGCTCTGCCATGATCATATAGGTTGCAAGAACTTAGCCATATGGAAAGTGGGTGGTAGTGTTTGATAGGTTGGAGCGCGTCCATGATGGTCTAAGGGAAAGATTCTGAAAGATTTTGTCTTGGGAAACCAAGTCTTGTGGGAAAAGTGCACCACCTCTGCAGAGTGTAAAATCTAAGTACTTAGCCATGTCCCTGGTAAAGGACAATTTGAGCATCAAGACATGGAAGCAATCAAGAATCTCATCATTCAAATTTTCTAAGTTAAAACTTGTGGGTTGAACAAGGGTTGTTTGAAAGGATCTTCAATCTTTGATTGGTAGATGCCTTGAGAGGATCTTCAGTCTTGATTGATAGATGCCTTGAGTGATTTTGAAAACTTCAATCTTTGATGGAGAGATGCCTTGAAGGATCTTGAAATCTTTGATTGAGGAAAAATGTTTTTGCCAAACAAAACTTAGTATTTTCAAAATGATAAGGAAAAATCTATTTTGAGCAATGCAAGCCTCAACCCCACTTAGCCAAATGCATATAGATGATAGACTCCACTATACTACCAAAGTATCACTTGCCAATACAATTCAAATGTATTGACCCTTGTGGCTGTAACTTGTTATGTTGCAGGTTTGATTGTTTTAGTGAAGATTGTACGTTTAGGATTACAAAGTCTACAACCAACATCTGCCTGTGGCACTTTGAAGATGAAGGACCCATGACTATAGTTATTCCGCTGCAATGTATTGTAATAGCCAAATGAGCTATGTATTGATGTAATAAAAAAATTATGTTATTCCTGGTTATAAAGTTGTATTATGACCTTTGTTTCTTGATATTACATCTGAACTGTGGATGCTAGCTATTGATCCAGGGACTAGCATTGTAAACACAGGGGGCTCAATCTTATTAAAGGTTGGGGACCCTACATAATGGTATCAGAGCATTGTGTTGCCTGTAGGATTTGTAAACCTAGGATTGGACAAAAACCCTTAGAAAATATAGGAGTTGTATTTTGTTCCAAAACTTATTTATAAAACAATCTTGTAAACTCTTTCCTCAACCATTTTGGTTTCAACTCTACATCTCTTCTATTTTAACTTGATAGAAAAGCCTACCCCATGACCAAAGACTTCACCATGTGCAAAGGACTTCTTCAACTTCATCAACTCTAAGGACTTCAACTTCATCAACTCTAAGGAATTCAACTCCATCAACTCTAATGACTTCAACATCTTCAACATTTACACCAAGGACTTCCAACATGGATATCACTAAAAACTACAAGTAAGACAAGAAATAATGCTCAAGATTTGAAGACTAAGGAAACACAACTTAGAAGGAGCCATCACCACCTTTGAAGTTTTGTGACCAAAGACACAAGAATTCTCCAAATATACAAAGATCTCATTCAAGAAGAATCAACCAAAGAAGAATGGAAAGATCACAAGTGAACCATATAGATGGACCACCATATTATAGATAAAGTCTAACACACCAACTTATGTGGTGTAACAAAATTATTTTGTTGCCTAAGTATGTGCTTGAACCTTGTTTGAGTGAAATGTTTGATTGTGATTGCTTGCACATTGCTTGTGTGATTTGTGATGTGTGTGATTAGAAATATTTCTTTAGAAAAATCTTTTGCCTATTCTAATCCCAATCCAACCCAAACAGATGACTTCTCCAAGAGACTCCAACATCAAGGATGATGACAACAACAACAATCAAGAGGACAACATGAGAGAGCTCATAGCAACCCAACACCAGTTGAGCCAACTGACAGCTCAGTTCATAGCCAGCAATAGTGATAAAGACCCTACCTTGCAAAAGTTTTTGGAAGAACAATCCCAACTGATGCTTAAGGTGACTAATCAAATGATTAGCATGGAAGAAAACTATCCCAACAGAGTGTATGACAACAAGGATGACAAGAATGTTATTCTAGATGGAGCCCCAGCTTGCATTATTTGTGGAGACAAGGATCACACTTCCAAAGAGCATGAACATCAATGCCCTAACTGTGAAGAGAAACATCCTATTGGACAATGTCCTACCTCTCAAACTACCTGTTACCTTTGTGAAGGAAACGACCATGTACCTATCCAATGCCCTATCTACTCCATTGTTGAACAAAGGAAACAAGAAGGATCCAAGTATGCCATGAATATTGATGGCAAAGTAAAAGGACCACTCATACCTCCAAACAAGACAACCCAATTCAAAGGATCAAAGAAATCCAAGAAACCAAAGCAAGACATGAGCCTTGTGCAATGTCGTAAATGTAAGGAAATGGGACACTACCCCAGTGGATGCCCAGAGACCATGAAGAATAAAAGGATGGACCAAGTGGTGTGCAACAACTGCAAAAGAGCCAGGCCACTATGTAGCAACTTGTCCACAGGAGCAACGTAAAGAACTCCAAGATATCCACTGTTTCAACTGCAAGAATCTAGGGCATTATGCAAGCAACTGCCCAGAAAAGATGAAGAACAAGTTGAATAAGCCTATGAAGGATCTCAACCTTGGCCCATGAGCCAAGTGTGGAAGCCAAGGACACTACACAGAAGGTAGCCCAAGGAAGTTTCATCAAGATTCCAAGCAAGCCAAGATGTAATTTAGTTAGAAAAAGTTTTAAGGGTGGTAGTACCCTAGTTGTTTTGAACTTGCTTGTAACCCTAGCCTCCCCAAATCTCGGGACGAGATTTCTTTTAAGGGTGGTAGCCTGTCACATCCCAAGATTTTCCAAATCTTGTAATGTGAAAAATAAATAAACAAAATAAATTTTGTTGAAAATCAGGGTGAAAAGAAATCTTTGTTTCTAAAAGGAGACTTAAATCCCATCTTGAACAAACTTTGGAAGAAGTTTGAATTCAACAAAAATCCAAATCAAGGGAAATGCATTCCTCAATGAATGTATCTGGAAATTTAAACACTTGGAAAATAAATCAAAATCCCTAAGCCCTAATGGAAGGAAATCATTTTCCAAAGTATCTCCAAATCTATGGATTTGATCCATACCAAAAATTGATCAACAAATAATCACGAAGGATCAAGAAAGACCTTAGAAGTTGGTTTCACTTAGTTTGGAACCATGGACAAAATCTTATGAATATAATAAGATAAGGAAATTGAATTTCCAAAGCTAATAAAGCCCATACCAATTGGTGATCAAATAATCCTAAAGGGATTAAAAAGATAAACATTTGATAAAGGAAAATAAAATGTTTTGGAGTTACTATTTTGGATCTTTTTATAAAAGGTTTTGGTTTTCAAAATAAAAAGAAATGTTTTAAATAAAGATTATTTTATAAAGCCAAATTAAACTTTGGCCAAGTTTCTTTTAAACAAAAAGTTTTGCTTTGATTTAAAATGAGTAAAGGTTTATTTAAGTAAAATAATAAGGGTTTAAATATCCAATTTTATTTAAATAAAGGCTTTTCCCATTTTAAATGAACACTAAAACTTATTTGTTTATTTTAATTAAGTTTTCCAAAGTATTTTGTTTTCTCAAATAAAACCTTTTGAAGTGTTTTGGTTTTTGTTCTTGCTTTCAAAATAAAGTTTTTAAATAAACAAATCCTATTTTGTTTTTATTTAAGGTCCATTATATTTAATTATTAATGGAACCAAAAACAAAAGGTTATTTTGTTTTAAACAAGTTTTCCAAATATCTTTTATTTTCAAATAAAACCTTCTGTTTTGGTTTTTGAAAATATTTGGTTTTTAAATGGAGATTTTATTAAATCAAAACCTATTTTATTAAATAACTAAAGATCCATTTTATTTAATTATTAAATGGATCCTAAAAAGAATAAAAATATTATTTTATTTTGAGATTTGGATTATGTTAATAAACAGAACCAAATTCAAAGTTCAAAATTGAGTGTTTGTTTGAATTGTTTGAACTTTGTTTGAATGCTTGAAAAATTGATCGAATTTCAAAACAGAAAAGTTTTGGAAAAAGAAAAATGTTTCAGACAGAAAAAAAATAAGAAAAGAACAGACCCAGCCCAATAGGCCCAATTCCAGCCCAGCTCCTCTTCCCCGGAGCATTCTTTTCACACCCAGTTTCTTACCCACTCAGTCACAGACAATCTGGACCCCACCCCACTCCCTTTCCTTCACTGCCAAGACGACCCCACCTCTCCCTTTCCCCCGAGCGAACCGTTTTCTTTACCGCGGAAAGAACCCACTGAGTGAATGACAGTCTGGACCCACTCCTCCTTCCCCTCTTTCGCTGACCGGTGGACCCCACCTCTACTGTTCTTCTCTCTCACCCGCAGCGACCAGTTCTTCTCCTCGCCGTTCTGCCGCTGATTTCTCCGACTTAATTCTCCTTAACGCGACCGCCGTTACTCGAGTTGATCACGCAGACTTAAACGCCTCCCTCTCCTCTATAATTCCCCTCTGACACCCCGCGCTGGCACGCCTTAGACCGCCCCCAATTTCTCCCCGAGCCGCTCTGTCTCCGACGAACTCCCTCCACGATTCCGGCAGCCCCTCGCCGTCCCTTGCCTCGTCGACCTAGCACACATACTCCACGCATCCAGACGCATCTATCCATACCACCCATTCATCCGCGGGTACCCTGTAACCTCGCCTTCGACGATGACCACCGTCGCCACCGTCTGTTTCATCTCCGGCGAAGCCCACAGGTAGTATCTGACCACCCCGCGCCTTCTCATTCACGCACACACATTCGCTGTGACCTTGCGCATCTAACCGCATCGGTTTCTTGCCCTCTGGTGGACAGCAGCCCCATCCCCGTTGTCAAGCAGAAGCTCCCGACGCCGCCACGAACTCCGGTGAGGAATTGCCGCAGACCCCGAGCGCCCCTTGACCAACCGCGAGTACGTTACGCATCACCGTGACCCCCTGAGCCCGGTGAGCAACTCCTCTTTCTCCCTCACCCCCTGTAGCACCAGCACCGTCGTCGACCGACCGCTCCGCCGCTGGTAGCCACCGCGCAGCGCCGCCCGTCTGTGACCAGGCAGTAGCAGCCGTTAGATCTGGATCAAACGAATCGGATAGATTACTTAAACACCGAAGGGGTAAGTCCTCTGGACCGCACGATTTAACTTAGATCCAACGCTCCACAGCCACGATCCGGCCGAACCGGTATCGACCAATGATATCACGCCGCGTGTCGCCTATTAGGTTTAAAAACAGTTTTGAAAACAGAAACTTTTGCCATTTTCAAACCCTTGTATCTTTTGATCCACACGTCCAAAAATTACAAATTTTATGTCGTTGGAATCAGCAAGATAAGCCCTAGCCAACCCTACCCTTAGTTTAGCAAATAGTATCTGTTAGCTTGTTTGATTTTGCAGATTCTTTTTTGTGCTTACTAACATTAGAAAAATTGTTTAAAAATGTTTTTAAGGTTAAAAGCTTTGCAAATTGGTTTGTTGTGACCTTACTGACCCTAGGAACCACCCTATGTTTTGGAAAATGATTTTGGAAAAGTTTAGAATGGATTAATTGGATTAGTCCATTTCTAGCTAACAAAAACTATTGATTTGTTTATGAAAATGTTTTTGTAAAGAAAACTTTGGGAAAATGATTTGGACCAAACCTACTGACCCAAAACACCAAGTTTTGCAATAGCAACTCATTTGGTGAAACAAAATAAGGAATCTTTGATTTAAAACCATTTCTAGTCAAATAGAAATGTGGTTTTCATAAAAAATGATTTTGAAGGAAAATCTTTGGAAAATGTTTTGTTTTAAACTCACTAACCCCAAAACCCCAAGTTTTGTGTTTTGAAAAACATATTGGGTGAACCCTATAGGTTAAATGCCCTAGTAAAATATTTCTACACCACATAAAATGACCCTTTGTTTTGGAAATGGTTTTGAGGTGAAACCCCTGTTGCAAATGACTTTGCCATTTTGGTAAATGACCAATTTGGAACTTACAAAGTTTAGAAGCCTAGTGGAGACCACCTTTGCAATTAGGACCATCTTTTGCATTCTTGCATGCATTACCTTGACTTTCGGATTTTATGTGTGTTGTTTTGCTTGATTGGTAGATTGAGTGTGTGCCTTGCTTGATTGATTTGTAGTGACTTGAAGAGTGTGATTGTTGCAAGAACAAGGAGAGAACCTATACCCTCTACCAAAAAGGCAAGTGATGCTTCATATCTTATATCCCATTATTTTTCACTATGCATTAGTGTTTTTTCTAAGTAAAACTTGCATGGTTTTTATTTTGCTAAGTTTAGACCTTGCTATAGGAAAACCTAGTAGATGAATCCTTAGTAGGATTTTCCTAAATTAAGAATCCTATTACTATCAAGCTTAGCCTAGCTAATAGAAAACCTGGGTGGAATATATATTCATACTATGAAAATTTCTAAGTCTATGGACTTGTGTTTTGTTTAATAAAACAACTAAGTTAATGAATCACCTGGGTGGAAATGGAAGGAATGGTTTGTGTTGAGTGGTTCACAAGGCCATGGACTTGGCTTGTGTATCTCACTTGTGGATGGCCACCCAGGAACAAAGAGATTTGAGATGTCAAATGTTGAGAAGCTTCAAGTGCAACCAATTGGCAATATGGGCTCTGCCATGATCATATAGGTTGCAAGAACTTAGCCATATGGAAAGTGGGTGGTAGTGTTTGATAGGTTGGAGCGCGTCCATGATGGTCTAAGGGAAAGCTTCTGAAAGATTTTGTCTTGGGAAACCAAGTCTTGTGGGAAAAGTGCACCACCTCTGCAGAGTGTAAAATCTAAGTACTTAGCCATGTCCCTGGTAAAGGACAATTTGAGCATCAAGACATGGAAGCAATCAAGAATCTCATCATTCAAATTTTCTAAGTTAAAACTTGTGGGTTGAACAAGGGTTGTTTGAAAGGATCTTCAATCTTTGATTGGTAGATGCCTTGAGAGGATCTTTAGTCTTGATTGATAGATGCCTTGAGTGATTTTGAAAACTTCAATCTTTGATGGAGAGATGCCTTGAAGGATCTTGAAATCTTTGATTGAGGAAAAATGTTTTTGCCAAACAAAACTTAGTATTTTCAAAATGATAAGGAAAAATCTATTTTGAGCAATGCAAGCCTCAACCCCACTTAGCCAAATGCATATAGATGATAGACTCCACTATACTACCAAAGTATCACTTGCCAATACAATTCAAATGTATTGACCCTTGTGGCTGTAACTTGTTATGTTGCAGGTTTGATTGTTTTAGTGAAGATTGTACGTTTAGGATTACAAAGTCTACAACCAACATCTGCCTGTGGCACTTTGAAGATGAAGGACCCATGACTATAGTTATTCCGCTGCAATGTATTGTAATAGACAACTGAGCTATGTATTGATGTAATAAAAAAAATTATGTTATTCCTGGTTATAAAGTTGTATTATGACCTTTGTTTCTTGATATTACATCTGAACTGTGGATGCTAGTTATTGATCCAGGGACTAGCATTGTAAACACAGGGGGCTCAATCTTATTAAAGGTTGGGGACCCTACATATATTGAAAGGGTTCAATATGGAGACAACAAGAAAGGTTCTTGTTGCATGGAAAGGATTGCATCAAGATTCAAGTGTTTCAACACTTGGTGAGTAAAATCACATGAAGATTTTGATCGATTATACCGTGATATGTATATATCCAGATGTGTCCTATGCTCTAAAAGTTATGAGCACATACTAGAATGATTCATAAGATGATCATTGGACGATAGTAAAGATATTCTTATGAGCTTTGGAAGAACTAAGAATATATCATGTATAAGTGAAAAATAGTTATAGGTAGTTCACTGTAAAGCGTTACATTGATACTAGTTTTGTCACAAGATACAAATTAAATTTACCTCAACTTAGACTATGGGTGGCACAATGTAATGGAAAGGATGTTCCATGATGGATTTGGATGAGTTCCAAAGTTGAGACATTGTGACGGATACTACAACAAAAGGCTAAGTATATGACTACTATAGTAGCAGCAAAGGAGGGCATTTGTGTTAAGTAGTTTGTTATCAAACTAGGTGTGGTTCAAAGTGGGATAATACTATGAAGATATATTGTATGACAATAATATCAACATATTTTAACCCGAACGAACTAAAGGTCTCACCAAAGGACCAAATTTATACAATGCCATCTCATTTGAGAATGAGGGATGCGTAGAGACGCAAAGACATGCAAATACACACGGACCTGAAACCGAAAGATCCAGAGGTTATGTTAACCACTAGCAATCGCGTATATGCAACACCAGAAAGCCATAGGTGTTCAATACGCAAAGTTTTTCAAACTAGATTATTGAATCTAGTGCAAGTGGGAGACTGAAGGGAATATGCCCGAGAGGCAATAATAAAGTGGCTATTATCTTATTCCATGTTTATGATAAATGTTTATTTTCCATGCTATAATTGTATTAATTGGAAACGTTAATACATGTGTGTTTAATAAACAAAATACAAAGTTTCTAGTAATGCCTCTCATATAAACTAGCTCGTTGATTAACAAGATGATCAAGGTTTCCTGATCATGGACATTGGATGTTGTTAATAACGAGGTTACAACATTGGTGGAATGATGTGATGAACATTCATCCAAAGTATAGCATTACGATCAGATTCATTATGTTTATATTGCTATAACATCATACGAAGTAATCTTAGTCCTTAGACCATGAGATCATGTTAATTGCTAACACCAGAAGAGTATCTTGATAACATCAAACGTCACACCGTAACAGGGTGACTACAAAGGTGGGTTCAGTGCTACGAAGGTGTTATGTTGAGCCTCATGGATCAAGAGTTGGATTTGTACATCCCGATGACGGATAGATATACTCTAGGCCCTCTCGGTGATATCACATTGAAATAGCTTGCAAACAAGTGATGTGATCACTAGAATGTTATATCACGGGAACGAGAAAAGAGTGCATATCGGTAACGAGATCAAACTAGGTATTTGGATGCCAATGATCGAATCTCGGACATGTAATATATCTCGAGACAAATGGATTTAGTTACAACGTTAAAGGTTCACATGATCACAAGGGTCATCGTTGAATATGTGGGAGTCAGTACGGATCTCCAGGTCCCGCTGCTGATTATTGAACAGAGAGTGGTCTCGATCATGTCTGCATTATTCGCAAACAGTAGGGTGACACACTTAAGGGATACCGACACCATTTAGGAGCAAATATGTTTCAGATAAAGATTAAGAAAGCGCTGGTATCATTTCGATGGAAACTGGAATTGCTTTGGGTGAAATTGCTAAAACTGGTTCTGCATGTGATATTGAAATGTTGTAGGGAGTTTTATGTGAATGTTTGTTAATTAAAGTAATTAACAAAATTCTGAATAAAATAAATAAAAGTGTTTTGGTTAATGAGAGCTTGCATTAAATTTGGTGGAAATTTAATGCATGTGAGTGGACATGAGTGGAGGTGTGTGTTTATGTGAGTGGGAGCTCCACCCACATGAATGAGGGAGAGGTGGGGGCACCCACCATGGCTGGCGCCATGCCCCCCTAGGCTGACCCCTCCCCTATATAAGGAGCACCTCGTCATCCTCTCCTCTTGCACCACCTCCTCGTGAAGGTTCTCTTCTCCCTCTAGTTCTTCCCCATGGTCTCGGATTAGCGAGATACATGTTCTCGGTGGTTTTATCTAGAAACGAGTTGCTGCTTCCGCTGCATCGCTGGAGCGAGGAGGCGGAGGTTGTTCGGTAGACCGAACGTGTGTGCGATCACGGATGCACCACTAATTTTAGGTGCTAGACTTGATGGTGCTGGACCTGATGGTGCTAGAGGTGCTGGACCTGAAGGACTTCATCACGATCTTGAGATCGACAAGTGTATGACTACATCATCCACGAGTTCCAACTCATTAACAAAACTTTGTTTTCTTCGAGGGTAAGTTCTCTATGGATGTATATCCACCCGTTGCTTGCATCTAGTAGATAGATCTTGGCGTATAGTTCCCATCGTAGGGAAAATTTTGTTTTCTATGTTGCGAACCCAACAGATTATCTATCCAACTTCATGCTTGGGGGCTAGAGGATATGATATAAAGTAACATAAAGAAAAATGTGAGTTGGAATTCTGACTTAGATATTGTTCACGAGCAAGCTTGTTCAAACTCGCATTCACTTCGGTGGTAACCTTCTCGGCGAGAGTTAGGGGGACAACTGGCGAAGTTGGAAGTTCACCGGTCCTCAGCTTCTCATCTCGAAGACAGACTTGTTCAAGAAGATCAGCGTTCTTGATGTCCTCTGCTTCTTGTGCTTCTTCTTCGACAGAAAGGGTTAGGTTCTCAAGGAATTCCTTGGCCAACCACTAGATCTCCTCTGCAGATTTCCGAGATAAGCCAAATTTGGCAAGTCCCGGATTGCTCAGAAGGTTGTCAGTGAAAACTTCTATCGAGGGATCATTACCCAAAGAGGGTTCACCCTTATCAAAACCTAAGTCACCCATGGTGACTTCAGTCTGTGACTCAAGGATCGCTGGCTCTACTGAGGGAGCCGGATCTTCTACAACGATTGGAGATGGAGTAATCTCCTGCACTACAGAAGGCTAAGGGGCAGGAGTCAGAGGATCCACGGTAGGAGAAGCCAAAGTTAGCTTCGTCTGACGTAGGGGCTTAGTAGTAGCTCCCTGCTCCTTGCCCTTGATGAGCTACTTAGCTGAGAGAGTAATAGAACAATGAACATTACATCTTGGAAGAAATCACAAGTGAAACACAAAGGCAGAAGTTGTGCAGAAAGTTACCTCTTCACAACAGGCACCTCCTTTGTGCTGATAGCCACTGTCGGAGCTTTACGCTTCCAAGGAACAACATCCGGCAGTGGAACTATTTCCTCCTCCTATGAAAACTCAGGAGGATACCCCTCGATAGGAGCTAATTCCGACTCGGGGAGGTCGGCAAGTTGAAAAGAAGATAGTAACTCAGTGTTGCGAAATAACTTAAAGATGATCACATAAGAAAGGGTTGTTGCTAAAGCTTACCGGCACAACGGGATCTTCTGTTGTATGCATGTCCAGGGATACCTCCGGAATCTTCATCTCGATCCTCTCCCTTATCAGCCACTTGATCTGGCTTATGTAATCTCTCTCCGTGTAGGATTTGGGGTTAATGCGGAGGGAGTCTTTTTTCGACTTTGTGATGGAATGCATTAGTCGGTCGCCATGGTGTTGCAGGGGTTGGATCCGGCGTGATACCTAGCACTGGACCTAGTCGGACCCTCTCAGGCCCTTGTGCTTCATCAGATAATTGATCCGCCTCTTGGCGAGAAGCAGATCATCACTAAGAGCAGGTGCGACCTCGTCCCAAGATGCTTGAAACGTGGTGGCTCCATCGACGAAAGCCAGCAATGCAGTAGCTTTGCCGGGAGCGGGAATATCCTTGTGATAGAAAAAGGTAGTCGGCCATTGTTTGACCGACTCACTAGCTAAGATCCTAGGATAAACACGTTCACGCCTAACCAATAAACTAATTGTACCGGTAATATAAGGATTACCGGCAGTGATGGAGTTTCTCCGAACTAAGAAGTAGTACCGGAAGAGAGTGAGACTCGGCCTAATGCCGAGATACCCCTCACACAAAGATGCGTAAGCGCTCATCTCTAAGATGGAGTTCGGGGGGAGATGGTGGAGTTGAACTACATAATGATCTATAACCTCGGAAAAGAAATCTGAGGGAGGGAAACTTAGACCTCTGTCTAGGTGAGTGCCGAAGTGCACTCGTTCACAATCGCGGGGTTGAGGGATGGCTTCGCCGAAGCCGCTCCGCAGTCACCGGCGCGGAGGAGCCCTTCTTATTCTATGCTGTGGAGCTTGTCATTGTCGAGGATGCACGGGATCCAGACCCCATGGTTGCTCTCCTTTTCCACCGCCACTACCGTTGCTGTCGTCGCTGCCGTGCCGGAGGATGATATGGAAGCAATTTTTCCGGTGCGCCGGTGACCTTGGATGGGCGGCGCTGTGAATCTCTGGAGGAAAGGGAGCTCTATGCGTGTGGGAGAAGTAGAGGAGAAGTAAATTACCCTGGGAATAGGTGAAGAAGATGAGGAAAAGGAATCCTCACCCCTTATAACCGCCAGCCGCACAAAGATTTGTGCAAATGTTACAGTAAATATGCCACGCATCATGGAAAGAACTGGGAAGCCCCCACGCGATGATTACACTACCTCGATCACCACACACGCATTGAAATGGCGCCTCGGTTCCGCGAAAGGCGGACACAAACGGTCGTGCTGACAGGAAATGTCAGTTAGTGATGTGACTTGACCATGAATGGTGTTAGATGACGTCAGAGACCAAGTTCCGTCTTAGTTTGAATTCCAAGGTGGAAATCTGAATAACATATTTATAGGTCCAACTCGCTTTGAGACCCGGATCATATTCTTTCTTGTGAAGTTTAAGGAACCCTTCAAGATTCTGCAAGCCAAAGATCAAGCTAGACGATGATGAATCTGACTTTGGATCTTGGAGGCCTCCGGGTGCTGCTGTTGGGGATATACTTTCCGGGTATCCTTAACTTACCTCCTGACTAGGGTGGCCCACTTCGGGTTAGAGCTTTGCTTCACGGGCGGCCCATTCAGGGAGAAGAACAGAGTCCAATCTGGCTACGGGAAGGCCCAGAAGACTTACCGACATAGGCCCATAGTGTTACTTGTAGTTCAAGATATACTTTGTAACTGACTCTTAATCATAGCCGGATAGATCTCTCTTGTAAACCCTAGGCCGGATATCTATATAAGCCATCCTAGAGAGAGCCTTTAGGGCACCCTCACAATAGTCTACAATCTCAACTCGCACAGGCGAAACCCTTGTAACCCATATTTCGACTCTGCCGTATTACTGGATTGCTAGCAGGAGTAGGATCCATCCAAAGCCAATGGATTCGAACCTTGGTAAACTTGTGTGCTCACCGTCCCAGAATCCCGTACGACTCACGCCCCTCTCTTCAACACGCCTCGAGGACCCCCTCATGGCGTACTTCTCATCAATACGACAACAGGAGGAGGAGTTCTACCCCAAAGAAGATGAGGATAATTTCATCCACTGCACCAATCAAGGCAAGATATTTTTAGCAAGCTAGAATTATACAAGATGACCTAAGCAAGATGCATTAGGCATGCTTTGGTTATACCAAAGTTTCTTTACTTCTAGTAATGCTTTGTGAGATTTTAGAAAGTAGTATAGATAGCATAACGAGTATAAAACTTGGCCTATACTAGATGTCATTCTATGGCATGAGATTGATAGTAGCATCCCACCGTAGTGAAGACTCTTAACTTAGTGGTTAGTGCTAAACCAAAAACTTGATCACTCTAGATGGGTATACTTGGTGAAAAGACTTATGAAAACCTTGGAATGATGAGTCATTCTATTGAAACGTTTTGACATGTGTTGAGAAACACCAATGGTTTATGATGATGAAAATGTTGAGGCATGAGCCTTAGCCCTTTATAAAAACTGATGGTTGGGTTCGGATGCGATAACATTCCAATTTTACCGTACAACCACAATACCTGAATTGGGTAAGGCTTAGCCAGAAATTTATATGCATTAGTATGGGTTCCCTCGCGGAGGAGGTTTGAGATGAGGCTACCTCTTGATGACGTCCACCTATGCAGTGCCTAGGAAGGAAGATGGCCATGGCTGGGAAGCCAAGCTCATAGGAGAGGTTCTTATACTAGAGTGTGTAAATGAAAGGTTATGATTGATTATCCGCATACTAAGTATGATGATTCAGGGTTATCCCTGACGGATGTATCGAATTTTGTGGTGAAAGTGTACCACCTCTGCAGAGTGTCAAACTATTCAAATAGTCGCGTCCGTGGTCATGGACAGTTGGAGTGGCCATACAGTTCCATCGTCAGATGTTTTCAAAATGACTTATGAAATGAATCGTGACTTGACTTGACCACAACAGGGTTGTGACTATGAAAACTAAGTTCCCACTTAGGTGATTTAGAACTTTATTTTATCTTTCTTTGTTTTCTGAACTCAACTTAGGTTTCAAACTTAACTGTGCAAATAAACTTAGATCTTAGCATTTCCTACTAGAACTCAGCTTAGGTTTCAAACTTAACTGTGCAAATAAACTTAGATCTTAGTGATAGTTTGCGACTACTTAAAGAGTACTCATGGCTTTGTCCCTGTCTATTCCTGTGGCTAGACTATGAGGAGGACTATCTGGAAGAAGGACAGCAAGATGGCTACGACAACTAGGATCATCTCCCATCGTCAGCATTGCCTGTGCCACTGAAGATGGAGCCCACTGCTGCGCTTATTATTCTGCTACTTGTTTGTATTAAGACTGGATCATGAGATCATTTATTGGTGTAAGACCTTATTATGGTTTATAATGGATGATGTACTATGATATCCAATCTGTTATGTCTCACAAAAATGATAATCCTAGGATTGCGAGGTATGGCATAACAGGCATCTGGATTAAAAATCCAGGTGTTGACACCACACCACCTGGTGGACCGGACTAGGCCAGGCCGTGCCAGGGGGTGGTGTGGGCCCCTCGGGCGCCCACCGACCTTGCCTCTTCGCCTATATATTCCTCTCGGGACGAAAACCGTAAAGAGAAGATCAGAATTCCACGAAAAGTTCCGTAGTGCCACCGCCACCGAAGAGGAGATTCAGGGGATAGAAGTCTCTGTTCTAGCACCCTGCCGGGATGGGGAAGTGCCCCCGGAGCCATCTCCATCAACTCCACCGCCATCTCCATCGCTGTTCCTGACTCCCACGATGAGGAGGGAGTAGATCTCTCTAGAGGCTAAGGGCTCTACAAGTAGCAATGTGTTCATCTCTCTCTCTCTATGCATGATCTTATTGAGATCATGAGCTTTGTAATCTATAGATCTATTCTGATACTCAAGTGCTTTAATTAATCTCTGCTTATCCCCACGTCTGTGAAGTCGACACTGTGCACATCGTGTGGCACTTTGGCTAAGGTTACATAAATACTTATCATGAGTATAATTTGAGTTTGATGTCTCTATGAGATTGTGGTGTTTGTTGGAACCATCTAGCGCTCAAGGTGATAGTGAGGGGTTATCTAGATGGGGAATGCGAACTTTAAGGTGTGTTGTTATAGCCCAACATCATCCAACCGGAGAGTATTTCAGGGTAGCTTAATGAAGAGAAGATATTTATATGAGTGTCCACTAGTGAAAGTATGATACCTAGGCCTTGTTTATAAGCATTGAAACACCATTTACAATTAGTTCTGTTAAATGTTTGCTTGCTTCCACTCTTATTTCAGATTGAAATTACCACTTATAGTCATCCATATTACTTGTATTTCACTATCTCTATGCTGAACTAGTGCACCTATACACCTGACACGTGTATTGGGTGTGTTGGGGACACAAGAGACTTCTTGTATATCCATTGCCGGGTTGCTTGAGAGGGATACCTTTGACCACTTCCTCCCTGAGTTCGATAAACCTTGGGTGATCCACTTAAGGGAAACTTGTTGCTGTTTTACAAACCTCTACACTTGTAGGCCCAACACTGTCTACAAGAATAGAAGCGTGTGTAGACATAAAGCTATTTTCTAGCGCCGTTGCCGGGGAGGTAAGGTAAAAGGTACTCACATCCTCTGGCTACTAAGCTATGTTCTAGCATTGTTGCTGGTGTGTGAGTGCTCGAACTTATTTCCTTTAGATTCTGCAATTATATCTTTTTTTTCTTGTTTTTATTTTCACTAGTTAGGCTTAATGGAAAACAACAAAAAAATTAGAGAGTTTTATAGTATTTATCTTGAGTTAGGACATGACGTGTTTGAAGAGAAAATGAAAAAACCTATGGAACTTTATTTTCATACTAATAGCAATATTATTAGTATGAATTCTTTGAACACCATTATTGCTAATGCTATGGAAAAGTCTAAGCTTGGGGAAGCTAGTTTTTATGAAAATGATCTTTTTAGTCCCCCAAGCACGGAGGAGAAAATTTACTTTGATGATACTATACCTCCAATATGTGATGATTACAATGATGAGTGATATTTTCCGTCCACCTACTATTGAGGAGGAAATTAATTATGATTACAATAAGCCTCCTATATTTGATGATTATGGTGATCAGAATAAAAATGATAGCTATTTTGTTGAATATGCTCCCACTACAATTAATAAGAATGACTATGTTTATGTGGAGAGTATTAATTCTTTTATTCATGTGGCTCATGATAAGAATGATTTAGGTGGTAGTTATATTGTTAATTTTGTTAATGATTCTATTGAAAGTTATTATGAGAGAGGGAAACATGGTTTTATGTATCTCAACAATATTAAGTTTCCCCTCTTTATGTTGAAAATTTTGAAGTTGGACTTGTTTTGCTTTCCTATGCTTGTTGCTTTGTTCTTTCATTACTTGTTTATTTACAAGATTATTTTTCATAGGAAGTGGGTTAGACTTAAATTTGTTCCATATTTTCTTCTTGATTCTCTCTTTTACTTCAATTCATATTTCTTATGTGAGCATCATCAAAATTATCATTCCCATCTTAATGGCTATAAGAAAGTGCTTTTGGGAGATAACCCATTATATTTTTACTTTGAGTTTATTTTTGTTTTGTTGATTCTTGGAACTTATTGACTCTGTAATAACCTCTCCTTATCCTTTTTGTTTGGTTTTTGTGCCAAGAATAACCTCTAATGAAGAGAGAAGTAAGACTTGGGAAAGTTGCTGTCCTAAAACAGATTTTTTGTGCTTCACTCTAAACATTCGTGAAAACCCTCTGTACGTCAGATTGAGCTGTGATTGTTTGTGCTTTTGACCCAGGTTATTATCTCACTTTCGATAGTTTATCACTTTTCGATTTGAGCAACAGAATGTCTTCAAAAAATCGGTTTTTACCTATTGGTCTATTTTGACAGATTTCTGTCATTATTTGAATTTCCTTCTTAATCTCTTTCTCTTTGAGTTCTCTCTGATCACTTGAGATTTTATCAGGAATTGCTACAGTAGCTTGTGCTTTAATGGAAGTTTTACTTGTGTTGAAACTGAACCTAAAGACTTATTATCTTGAGTACACTAATGTTGCTAATGAAGATTGTGTGAAGTTTTGTATGAAGGAAATTTTCATGTCTAGGGGAAGAATAATGAGATAAGATGAAGTATGGACAAATCAATCTTGGGGATGCCACCCGTGCCACCCCAAACAATATTCAAGAAGTACAAGCGTCAAATCTTGGGGATGCTCAAGGCATCCCCTTCTTCATGAATAAAAATCTCAGGTTTTCTTCCAAAGACTTCATTTTTTCATGCAAAATTGCTTTGTTCTTGGAGCGTCTTTGTTTTTGTTTTTAGTTTTCTTTTATTTGGTTTGCTTAAAAAAGTTGGAGAGAGACATAGTTCTTTTGGAGAGAGACACACCCTGTTATTCATTTCCTAGAACACTCTAGTTTTCACTCTTATTGTTCTGTGAGTGTTCTCCTTTGCTAGCACTGCGTTTAGCTTTAGTTTTCGATTGATGTTGGAAAAGAGTAGGAAGTTTCATGCTTATAGTGGTACAAAAGGAAGCTTGTTTTGACTGTGACTTAAACTTTATCATGTCATGTTTGATATTGCTTTGACTTTATGCTTAGCAATTATTGTTGTAGCATGACTTGTTCCAAATAATTGAGATTGCTTAATGTGCTTTGAAAGAATCATGCATTGTTTTAGCATACAAAGGCATAATATTGTGGTATTCTCCTTTGATGCTTTATTTGGGTTGACTTGGTGCATGCTCACACCATGTTAAGACTATACCAAGTCACCATAGCCTCTATGATCATTTAGTTTTAGACTTGTAATATCACTTTATGCTTTAATTAATAAAGTTGTGTTTCTTTGCATGATTATGGCCATTATTGCTCTCTTAGTTGGTCACTCCCAGTCTTTTCCTAGCCTCCACATGTACCAAGTATGAGATCCACTCAATCATCCAACTCCAAATAAAACCAAGTTATTCCAAAGAGTCCACCATTCCTACCTATTAGCATTATTGCTATTCCAACTTCATAAACTTGTTATGTGAAAAATAGTGATTAAAGCTCTCACGAACTTGATGGAACACTTTACTTTTCTTGCACTTAATAAACTTGAACCATTGTGCCCATCTATGTTTCGTATATGCTTGCGTTTTGTAAGGTGTGAATTAGCAGAACCATGTTACCACGGGGAATGCTTTCGACATTGCACTTTATTTAGTTGATATCATGTTCTTTTGCTTATGGATCCCGGTGGTGTGAAATTAAAGGGAAGCTTGTAAGGCTCATGGAGTTCATATATGTGTTGGAGAAACGCCTGGGTGGCTGGTCTAAGCCATGCCTAATCATGGTGGAAACCTGCAGCGTAACCATAGTGAGCAATCTATGAAGCATCCTCTATAAAAAACCTATGCAAATAGGTGATACGTCCAAAACATATCTACTTTCCCGAACACTTTTTGTTGGAGATATACTTTCCGGGTATCCTGATAGTTCCTCACTGACCAGGGTGGCCCACTTCGGGTTAGAGCTTTGCTTCATGGGCGGCCAAGTCAGGGAGAAGATACGGAGTCCAGTCCGGCTACGAGAAGGCCCAGAAGACTTACCAACATAGGCCCGTAGTGTTACTTGTAGTTCAAGATGTACTCTGTAACCGACTCTTAATCGTAGCCGGATAGATCTCTCTTGTAAACCCTATGCCGGATATCTATACAAGTCGTCCTAGGGAGAGCCTTTAGGGCACCCCTCAATAGTCTACAATCTCAACTCGCACAGGCGAACCCTTGTAACCCATATTCCGTCTCTGCCGTATTACTGGATTGCTAGCAGGAGTAGGATCCGTCCAAAGCCGGCGGATTCGAACCTGGGTAAACTTGTGTGCTCACTGTCCCACATCCTCTACGCCATCGACGTCCCTCTCATCGTTCTCGACGAGACCTAGATTCCGGCTAGGGAGGCTGTGACTACCTACACCATCATGTCTTTTGGCGAGATCGATGTTTACATCGGTTTTGCTGAACCTGTCCCACCCACCAAGTGGTGATGATAGAGGCAAAAGAAATTTATGGGTCCCCTTTGTCCGCGGAGGCAATAGAGTTCTGGATCTCAGGAAATCCTAGTCCCCCCAGCCCACACCAGTTGAGGAGATAGTGGAGAAATCCAAGCCTGAGGCAGACCTAGCGGCCCAAGTCGAATCTGGAGTGGATCTCCCTGGAGGAACCGAATCCTAGATCGACCCACCCGCTAAGGTCGAAATCTAGGAGGAGCACAACAACAACGGAGGTTCCGGCTCTGATGATGCCGGGACAGACATGCCTTTCTTGAGGTACACACTAAGACGCATGATGATACAAAACTCAGGCGTAGATGCAATTCTCGAGACCATCAAATGTTTCGACGAAGCCTACTATGAAGACCGCAATTATCTCAGGAGGGGCGCATCGCACTTTATTGGATATGTGGGCTCCGGATCCGGCTCTGCCGATGCTGGGGACAACACCGACTCTGTGCTGGAGGCGATTGGAACAAATGCCGACTGACCAGCATCCTCGGATGAATCGATAACATCAGCAGATTTCCAAAAGTTGTGTGATTTGGATACAACTAATGAGGACTAATGCTGTTTTCAGCAGAATTGTTTTGGTGTCTCGTTTTTGTGAAGAAAATCAACTTTTAGGAAAAATCCTGGAAAATATCGCAAAACTCCTATTTTACCAGAAGACTCATGGAGCTAGAAGACGGGATGAAGAGGGGCCACGAGGGGCCCACACCCCCGGGCCACGCGGGCCAGGCCAGGCCACGCCACCAGGGGGTGTGGCCGCCTAGGACTCCGCCTAGACCTCTCCTTTCGCCTATAAAAGCCTCTAACCTTCTCAACACTCGGATTTTTAATCCCAGATGCCTGTTATGCCATACATGGCAATCCCAGGATTACCATTTTTGCGAGACATAAGAAATTGGATACCATAGTACATCATCCATTACAAACCATAATAAGGTCTTACACAAATAAAGGATCTCATAATCCAGTCTTAATACATCGGAATAAATAGCGTAGCAGTGGGGTCCATCTTCAGTGTCACAGGCAATGCTGACGATGTGGGGCCCCCGGATTAATCCTCCGAGAATCCCAGTTATGCATACAACCACGATCCCATGATCAGTTAGTCGTGGCACATAACCGACAAGCATCAAAGTAAACATCCAATAATGTACCGAAATACAAGACTTATAGGAATGCCATTATGGCTACATCAATAATCAGCAGTGGAACTTCATCAAGCGTAGAGCCCGAGCCATGCATTAACCTACAGGCATCTGACTGGGAGAACGTCCTAGCTCGCATAGGCGCCAATGTCCTCTTCTTCTTGATATCTGACCTAGTTAATAGCCAGGGACAATGCTAGTGAGTACATGGAATGTACTCGCAAACAACCTTAAGAGAGTAGTACTTAACAAGGGGATATGCAATATGGTTGTGGTAGTAGGAGGGCTCCAAGAGGGGTTATTTTCTAAATAGTTTCTCTTGTAGATATAGCATGTACATATCATTGTTGAAAGCTTTTGTAAAACATTTTGGAAATCGTTTTGAAAAGTTTTGGAAAACACCAGGACTGGGTCACCCATTTGTTTCCTTCTCCCAGTCGTTCCACAACCAAACTCCTTCCATCCCTTTCTGACCATCCCATGGTCAAAACAGGGATCCTTTCCGACCATCCCATGGTCAAAACATTTCTAAAAGCCATTTCTTTTCGGAAATCCTTTTTGAAATCAAAACCAGCACCGCTCTACAGAAGTTTGTCCAACCCGTCCTTAACCGTGGACATGGCTATTCGAATATATTTACACTCTGCAGACGTTGTACACTTTACCCACACCATCCAGGTACACTACCCTGATCTTCACCGATCGTGGGTCGAGTAACCGATCAAGACTCTTCGGATGCACACTCCAATTTAAGTGCCTACCCTATGAGTGTTAATCCCCTCAAAACCAGGACGTCGGCCGAGGACCAACCGGAGCGCTTTTTCCACTTCTCGAGTGTGCGCTTTCAATGAGGGGCTCATAGTAACACGTGGAGGCCTGCCGACCCTTTGTTCCTTCTCTAGGTCCCACCTTTATCGGAGAAGGCCCACCCTCCAGGGATCCCCGATCCCCTGTAGTTGTTGCGAGGCAGCTTATACCGGAATAGACAACCATCAAATCCATCCCTGTTCCATACCAGAGTAATGTGGTTGCACAGGGTTAAGTTGTTATAGCTAGACTACAAAGAACTAGGTGCGTTTTTGTAAACCTTTTTCCTCCGGTTTTCCTCCACCCTTTTTGTAAAACAAAACCTCTTTCTTTCTCAACATCTCTTGGGAGGTCCCACCTCACCAAGGTTTTATCATAAAATAGTTGGTAAAATGTTTTCTGGGGTCTTCCCATACTAGCTTCGCTTCGGCCAAATCGGGGTCTCCAAAGGGGTATGGTGTAATACACCATCTATTCTACTAGGGGAAAGTAGGTAACACCAAAGGGGTTGTACTTACTAGTACAAAGTGTAATAATTCGGAGGAGCCAAACCACTACCATATATATATATATTAACATATAGTAAAACATGGCAATTTTAATAAACAGTAGATAAAACATGCATAAGTAAAATAGTAGGACAAGGCTTATGAGCAAGAAGGTGGCTTGCCTGATGATCAGTAATATGGCATGATGTACCTGGACTTCTTCTTTGGATAACAAAAAATACCATAGATATCAATAGTAATACCCCTCTTCTGCTCTCCGAGATAATCGCAACTATCGTCGTCATGGAGCACACATGCAATACAAACTAGGTCACAATCAACACCAGGCATACAACTAAGAATAAAATACATCAAACAATTGAATAATACAGAATTAAGATTCATATGGTTTTGAGAGGATTGATTATAGGAGATTGGGGTGGCCTTGGGGAAGGGAATGAATACTCCTTAGGATTTATAGTCTAGAAACTACCTAAGAGATGGATTTTTGGATAAGACCACATTCTATATGGTACCATTGTAAAAACATGATACCAATAGATAGGTATTGATAAAATGAAACCAACAAAAGTGGTTTCATCAAATTATCAATTTCCAATGATTTATAATGAATATTCTAGTGGAGAAAACTCTAGTTTTAGGAAATAATTCACCGAAAGAGGTTCTGGAGCTCCAAAAATTATTTCCTTGGAGGGTTCCGTAGGGTATTAAGTAATTGAACACCGATCGTTGGAATCAGGTCAAGATAATAACCAGAATGCCCTCAGGAAATTCCCAAAGGCAGTTCTATACACAACTTGTCTTTTTCAACAGATTAAATCTGCAGTAGATTTTGATTTGATTCCAAGTACACATGGTAGGTATTTGCAATACCTTTCTGTAGAAATTGGAATCAACCTTTTTGGAGCTATATAGCTACTGTAGTAAATTTATAGGTGAATAAACCATGCACATAATAGTTTAATTCACAGATAATTATCTAAGGATCAATAAATCATGAGCTCCTGGATTTGGATAGGCCTTAGTGTACCACATCCATCATAATTGTCCTTGGGTCAATTGGACTCATGATTTGGTCTAGGGAATTTTATAAAGTCAGAACTGGAGGGATTTTGTTATTTTTACCAAGGGCAAACTACTATTCACCTTGGCATGAGACCTATGCTGGTTGATTGGTACAGAAAATACCTTCCATTAGAACTTTGATTCATGCTATTTGAGTATATAGAAGTCCCTGGGAAATTTATTGATTGTCAAAGACACTATTTAGAAGATTAAATGCCAGAAAATAATAAGTATTATTTTTGGCAAAGGACTGGTTCTACATGCTAGACAATTCATATGGGAACATGGTAAAGATTCCATTTAGGCAAAATGCTTCATTTTCCATTTTTAAATCGATTTAAAACTGCTCAGATAAATCACAGGTCTGGAAGAAAATTATAAAGAAAAAGGCAGGGGCGCCGCGGGCTGGATCTGGAGAGGGAACTGGGCTGCGGAGGAGGGAAGCGGCCCATCCGGCAAAGCTCTACACGGCTCGGCCGGCCCAGCTCGCACCGGCACGCGCGGGAAGGGGATTGTAATCCCGCGGCGTGGGGCCCGGCGGTCAGTGGCTGGCAGGGTGAAGCGGTATGGGGGCCTGGGGACCGTCGGATCTGAAGGGGGATCGACGGCCGGGAGGCCTTCTTCTCCCCAGCGAGACGGTGGCGGGCCAGAAACCCTAGGGGGCTCGGGTGGCGCTCGGGGAGCTTACCTGGGGTCGTCTCTAGAGACGAGGATGGGCGGAGGCGACGCGGTAGTTTGCGGCGAGTCCGGGGATGGGCAGCAAGGGCAGGTTCTACGACGGAGCTTAGATAGCGCGAAGCCGGTGGCGGGGCGCCTCGGGAGCTCGTCGGAGAACGTCCTTGGGTGCCTGCAAGCACAAGGGGAGGGGACCATTAGCATCGGGAGGAGGTGGGGAGCTCTAGGGTAGGACATGAAGAGGTAGAACTGCAAGGATAAGAGATTATAGCTCAGGATCTCGGAGGAGGCCGAGGGCTTATCCTTCTTCCTTCCAGCCAGACAAAGCTGGGGAGAGTGAGTGGGGGGTTCGGGGGAGATGAGTGGGGAGCGGAGGGGGTGAATGAGCAGCAGGGAGAGTGCGGGGGTGGCCTGTTGGCTTATAAACCAAGGGAGAGGGGTGTAGAGTGGACTAGGTCCATGAGAGCAAGAGGGAGGGGGTGAAACTAGGGGAGATTGTTGTGGGCATGAGAGTGGTATTCTAGTCTGTGTTGAGGGCAGAGAAGAGGTAGGAGAGCTGCTGCAAGCTGATTGGCCATGCTTATCCTTAACTCTCTCCTCCTCACATCCAAGCACATGGGACAAGGGGAGAGGGGCTGCTACAGTAGCTTATCTACAGTGCAGCTCGACCAGAGGAGTGTGCTTGTGTAGTGGAGGCTTGCTGTGGAAGGCTTGAGGGGTTTTGACTTTATATTGACCAACATCTTGGAAATAGGCAAGATTGGCAATGTAGATGATCATGATATAAGTCTCAAATCTTGGCTTAGGCAAGATGAACAAAAGATGTTGGTAGATAGAGGGGGCCAAGATACCCCTCTAGGAATTATTTGAGGTTTTTCCATGATTTATAAGTCCTCTTAAATCCATTTGTTCTGAAATGGTCCTAGATACCATGCCACACCTTGAGGAATTTTGTTGGGATTTATTGAGGTGGGAAGGTATTTTTAAAGGATTATTTCTTGTTTATGCCATTTAAGAAAATGGGCAAAAATAAATAATAAAGATCTTCAATTTTTTTATTTTTTAAGTGGGAAGATATGGTATGATATAAGGGCCTCAAAAGTGCTTATAGTTGGGGAAGTGTTTTGGCAAAAAACAAAACTTTCCCTTATGGAAGAGGTTTTGAAGAATTGGTCTATTAATGAATTAAATTGATTTGGAGCCAACATAATTATGGATAATATTTTATAAATCTTTATGATCAAGTTATATGATGTAGACAAGGTGTATAAAGCATTTGCAACCTTGGGATTGGAGATTCCAAGTTGATTTTTGTGAGAACTAGAGATTTGGGGATCTTGGGTAAGATTGTTTTCATGCCACCAAAAGCTTATTGCATCTTGGAGCTCAGATCTCACCTTGATGCAAGAGATATATGGATGGATATACCAAGTGATGTAGATTGCGATGGTGTAGGGGTTTGAGCTTGATCCTGCTTGAGCTCACCATGGCAAGCTTTCAAACTTTGAATAAAATAAGCCTCCCAAGGCAGATTATCAACTAGCCTTCAAAACCTGGTGGGTGTAAACAGCTCAAGGATCCAATTGGAACAAGTGAAGTAGGTAATGATATACCTATATGAGTAGAACACAACCATGCAAAGAGTTGGTCCATAGAAGGTTGGATGTTGGTGTGAGCTTATACCAAAGCAGGCATGTTGACTAGATCTGCATGAAAAGTTAGTTTCTTGCCTGCAAAACCATCAAGGACAAGTGGGTTGGAGGATGATCTAACCAAGGGCAAGAGTGGGAATTGGTAGTCCTTAGGATGGTTAACAAGATGGTTCAAGTTCATTACCAAAAATGCACAAGGGTTGAGAAAGGGAGACATTCAAAAAGGTGATGTTGGAAACAGATTTCGAGACAGCCAAATTTGGCAGATTTATAGTTTTTGACTAGAACATGAGAGGGGATGTTTTTGTTGGTTTGAAAGGTACCCAAGCATCATCAAGTGAATTATGTTGGAGTGTAGATTGAGTAGAAAGGCTCCATGCTTTATATTGGTCTTCATTGACTTGGAAGCTTCTGGAAGGAATCACTTCTGAATTGACTCTAGTTAGGGGTTTTAGATGATCACTTAGTAGCTAGGGATCAGATCTAGATTGTATTCTTCCTTAGGGTGGGATGATTTGGAAACATCTTGATCCTAGTGATGAGCTCCTAGAGTAGCTCATACTAATTCTAAACAAGCAAGTCAAACAGCAGACCAAGGCAATTCATCTTATAAGCTAAGCAAACCTATTACTAGGGTTACCCTCAAGTCTTACTTGAGGTAAGGTTGGGAAATTTGAAAAGGGTTGGAGTTTGAATAAGATGAGGGTCACTTGGTATCTCTACCAAGGGTAGAATTCAAATGTTCCATAAAAAGGTTTTGTTAAATCTAGAGATAAGAGTAGTAGAAGGTTCTATCTTAAAAACATAAGGAGTTTATGTTATATAGCTCTCCATAGTTTGATCAATAGAATCTACTAAGATAGTGGGTTTGCAAAGGCTTCTTGGCTCAGGTTTTGAAATGCTAGAACATTTGAAAAAATGTAGAATGAGCCAAGATAGTTTTGTTAAATAGCTTTTTGACAACTGGTGTTGAGGTAAGGAGTACTTCATCTAATATACATTCATATACATAAGCATATCCAAACAACAAGCAACATTCAGCATTAAGCAAGAAAAAGTTTTTGTTCCCCCTGATTTTTGCATTCTGGTCAACTAATCAGGGTTGCCGAAATTGGGATGTTATAGACGATGGGAGATAGTCCTAGTTGTCGTAGCCGTCCTGCTGTCCTTCTTCCAGATAGTCCTCCTCATATTATGGCCACAGGAATAGCCAGGGATAAAGCCATGAGAACTCTTTAAGTACTCGCAAACTACACTAACAAGTAAGGTAGTTCTAGTAGTAATGCTAGGTTCTAAGTTTATTTACAAAGTTAAGTTTGAAACCTAAGCTGATTTCAGAAACAAAGAAAGATAAAAAAATAAAGTTCTAAATCACCTAAGTGGGAACTTAGTTTTCATAGTCCCAACCCTGTTGTGGTCAAATCAAGTCACAATTCATTTCATAAATCATTTTGAAAACATCTGACAACGGAACAGTATGGCCACTCCAACTGTCCATGACCACGGACGCGGCTATTCGAAAGGTTTGACACTCTGCAGAGGTGGTAAACTTTCACCACAAAATTTGATAGATCCGTTAGGGATAACCCTGAATCATCATACTTAGTATGCGGATAATATCATAACCTTTCAATTACACACCATAGTACAAGCACCTCTCCTATGAGATTTTCCTCCCAACCATGGACATCTCCCATCCTAGGCACTACATAGGTGGACAACATTGAGAGGTAGCCTTAGCTCAAACCTCTCCCGCGAGGGAACTCATACTAATGCATATAAACTTCTGGCTAAGCCTTACCCAATTCAGGTATTATGGTTGTACAGTAAAATTGGAATGGTATCGCATCCGAACCCAACCATCAGTTTTCATAAAGGGCTAAGGCTCATGCCACAACATTTTCATCATCATAAACCATTTGTGTTTCTCAACACATGTTAAAACATCTCAATATAATGACTCATCATTCCAAGGTTTTCATAATCATTTTCACCAAGTATTCCCATCTAGAGTGATCAAGTTTTTGGTTTAGCTCTAACTACTAAGTTAAGAGTGTTCACTAAGGTGGGATGCTAATATCAATATCATACCATAGAATGACATCTAAGTCTAAATAGATAGGCTAAGTTTTATACTCTTTATGCTATCTATAAATAACGTAAAGAACTATGGTAAAGTAAAAGAAAGTAAAGCTTGTAAGTAAAACTTGGGATAGGTATAAATCAAAGAGGTATAACAAAAGCATGCCTAATGCATCTTGCTTAGGTTATCAAGCTTGCAAAGGTTAGATTGCATTGTTAATGATGGCTTGCAAGTAATCACTTGCATGGTTAACTTGTCTAATGCTAGCTTTCCTTGGTTGGTGTAGTGGTTGAAATTCTCCTCCTCTTCCTCGGGGTAGAACTCCTCCTCTTCGTAGACTTGGTCGGTACTATCGTCTATAAATACATACGGATTACACAATCACCAAACAATACTTAACTAGTCTATTTAGTACACTAAGGCACACACTTGTTGATCTAGCATCATCACAATCATCACAAGATTTAATGAAATAGTTTCATTTATTTTATTTGAGAAAATTAATTTCTACTCATTGAAAAATAACTAAGATTTAATATTCTCCAATAAAAATATGGGATCATGTGGACACATGTCATTAGCACACATTCTAATACATGGGAATGTGATTTAAATGTTTGATCATATTTTAATAAGTTTAAGTTTATTATTTAAATGATTTAAAGTGACTAGGAATGCCTATATAGCATTGTTTTGGTACTAGTCTCAAGTCACTGCATGCAAACCTAAATATTATTAGATATTCAGATAGGTATTGTCAAATGTGATTTTTGGGAGTTGGAAGCAACTCAAAAGCTATTAAGGTTGAATTTTGAAAATGTTTAAGTGGATAAAAGTCTTTGTCTTGTTATTTTTGCTAGGTGAGATCTCTAAATCCAATTGATTTAAAACAAACGGGCATGGGTAGAGATTTTAATTATATTTCCAAGAAATTTTGAATCATTCATTTTGGTTAAGTGGATCTCTCTAAAATGATTTTTAAACTAGTGGACAGAAACTAGTTTAACTCTAAAAAGAAAAACACTTATTTGAATTCTAGGGCCAGCGCGGGAAACTAAATGGGCCGGCCCAGTGACGCTCAGCGGCACAGCAGGCAACTGAAAAGGGGGGTCCACACGTCAGCGGCACAACTAAACGCGAAGAGGTACGGGGCGATGTGGGTCGTGCGATTAGAACCTAGATCAATGGTCGTGGCTTATCATTGACGACGAACTAGTCGCCGGAGAGATTGAACCCTAGCGGCTCGGTGGGGGTCAATTGGGGGTTACAAGGTCTCCAACTAACATGGCGATGGGGGCGATCGGTCGTGGAGACAACATCAGACTCAGGTCTGGTCGCCGCGTCTAATGGGGTGGTCGCAATCGACTGCCCCTTCCTCCTCTACTGCGTCGGCTCCGGTGGAAATTCCGGCGAACGGTGGCTCGAGTGGCACCGGGGATGGTGTGAGGGACTCAGTGGGAGGTGGGGAGTGTTGGAGTGTGGAGAAATGGTGCTGGGGAGGGCTCCTTATATAGGGTCGATGAAGGGGCAGAGCGGCATGGGCGTGGGTTGTCGGAGACAACAGTACAGGGGGCTAATGGCATGGGCGAGGTATGCGGACAGTGGGCTGCCTCTTGGCGGTCATCTACGGTGCAATGGCGCAGCTAGGGGCGGTCGCTTTTGGTCGGGCAAGGCAGGCACTCTGAGCGGCAGAGGCGGTGCTCGACGCTGCGTACAGTGGCTACTCATCGTGCGGCGGGAAAAGGGCATGTCCTGGAGCATGTTGGGGTTATGGCGAAGCGGCGCGTGCAAGCTGAGGTCGAGGCGTGGCTTGTGTTGGCCTGTCGGGGACGATGCTCTGGCGTGCTCCGTGCATGGCGCAGAGGCTAGGTGCACGTGCTATCTGTGGCGGTCCAATGGCTGGCGTGGCTGGGGAAAGCGACCATGGGCGGCGGTGTGATCACGCCTATCTCCCTGGTGTGGCGGAAGAGGGCGGATTAGTCTCATGCGGCTTGGGAAAGGTTGGCCGGCGGCGACCATTCTCGTGCGGTGTGACACTGCGCTAAAGGCTAAAGGGTAGCTCCTTGATGGCTTGGTTAGAACTAGGGAGATAGGGAAGAGCAGAGGGGGTCGAATGGGGTACAAAGAGTTGATTAGCAATAGTATTAGTTAGGCTAAATTTTCTTTGCGTGCCAACTGTTTGACAAAATGGCTGCAAGAAAGTTTTGTTTGAATTTTGAAAAGATTTTTGTGGGTGTGTTAGTCATATGCTTGAGCATCTGTGGTTGCTTGGGATTGTCAAGGTGAACTCATTTGAGTGGTTTTTGAAAAAGTGGGATCTATGCACATACACTTGATTCCATTTTTCAAATGTCATTTAAAATTAGTGTTTAAATGTTTTTCTAAGATTTCAAAGTGGGCATTGGTAGATCTTTACTTGTACTAGCAAGGGGTGAAAAGAGTTAGAATTTTTTCTGTTTGAAAATGACTTCTAGGAACACCTAAAGTGGCCTAGTGGATTAAAATGGCAAAAGTGACCATTTGCATTTATTAATCTTATTTGTTTTCTTTTTTCTTTGGATTTTGTTTGGGAATGATCTAGATGATGTGGAATTCACCTATGAATCATTTTAGAACCATTAGAACAAACAAACATGGCATTTACAAAAAAGTCTATATTAATGCAACACACATATGCATTCCTAATTACTTTAATGATAAAAGTTTTTGTTAACCCCAAATTGGGTGATTTGGATCTTGATAACTGTGATTAAAGATTTGGGATGTTACAGACCTAAAACAGACGGGGGGTTCGACATTTTTCCAGATAAAGTTACGCTGCGCCGACACCACCAGATACCGCGATTTGAACTAGAAACTCTGTTCTGGCACCCTTCCGGGACGGGTAATTGGAGGAGATCATAGCCATCATCATCACCATCGCTTCTCCATCAACCATCCATGATTCCCCATCCATGAGTGAGTAATCCCCTACTGTCGTCTATGGGGATGGTAGGGATTGGATGAGATTGCTCATGTAATTGCATCAGATTGTTAGGGCATGGTGCCTAGTATCTATTATTAGTGCTTTTTGACATTGTTGCAACTTGTTATGCTTAATGCTTATCACTAGGTCCCGAGTGCCATGATTTCATATATGAACATGTTATTGATTCAGGATGATAGTATTATTTATGATCTTACTTGCAAGTTGTATACACATATTATTGTCCGGAACCAAAGGCCCCGAAGTGACAATAATCGGGATAACCAGAGGGAATGGCTATGATATGAGGATCACGTGTGTTCATGGAGTGTTAATGTTTTGCTCCGGTGCTCTATTAAAAGGAGCACCTTAATTGCCAGTAGATTCCTTTGAGGCCCCGTTGCAAACGTGCTGGCAGGACAAAAGATATTGTGCAAGTTCTCATTACGAGCACGTACAACTATATATGGAACACATGCCTATGATTATTTAGTACTTGGATGCTTTACCTTATTTATATGCAAATGCCCTATATCTTGATTGTTATATGAATTGTCTTGTCCATGCAATGCCCGTCCTTCCATCCCTATGCCTACCGCGCTTTAATCCAACTATTTACTGCAATTGTTACTACTGTCTTTACTTTTACTACTGCTATTACTTTGCTATTGCTACTATAAAACTATTGCTAAAATAAACTACTGCGAGCAAGATTGTTTCCAGGTGCAGCTGAATTGACAACTCAGTTTTAAAGTGTTATAAATATTCTTTGGCTCCCCTTGTGTTGAATCAATAAATTGGGTTTTACTTCCCTCGAAGACTGTTGCGATCCCCTATACTTGTGGGTCATCAAGACTATTTTCTGGCACCGTTGCTGGGGAGCACGGCTCTATTTATCAAGTGTACTTGGAATCACTATTGTTCGCTACCATCCATTGATCATGGGTAAATATCGTGATGGCAAGGTTTCTATATTACCATCCACTACAAGGAGAGGTACGGTTCTGAACACCTCTGTTGCTCTTGATTCACCATCTTTGATGAGTAAGCTCCTTACACCACCACCACGACATACACATGCTACACATACTGCTACTTCTGCTGAATCTGAAACTTCTGATACTTATGATGTTGCTTCTACTGTGCTTGATAAGAGTGGTTCATTAGGTCCTTTCCTAGATGCTAACATTGCTAGAACTATAGCTGGAAATACTGAAACTCATAATGAAGACACTACTACACCTGTCAGTTCACTTGAGTCTATAGAGAGCTATGATATTGAAGACGGATATATAGAAATGACTGATGAATTTATTAAAGAATGTCAAAATACTCATGGTAAAAGTACTATTAAGAGTCTCCTTGAGAGGCATACTATAAAACCCACATTATTTCCTAAAGATAAGTTTCTACATCTCCCGTAACCATTAAAGATAAGGATTGTGATTTCTCCCTTGATTTATCTTATATAACCATTATTGAGAAAGAACCTTTTTGTGGGACTAAGAATGAAAGTGTTGTAGCACATATAACTGAGATTTCTACCATGAGTGGCCTATTTTCTGATGAAATTAAGAGGCGCACCTACTTTGCTGCTAAAATTTTCCCTTTTTCACCGAAAGGAGAAGCTAAGGCTTGGTTTAATAATTTACCTCCTGGATCTATTGATAGCCCTGATTGCTTGATTATTACTTTCTTTCAGAAATATTTCCCTCCTAGTGCTAGACATGCCATTTTGCAGGAACTTTTTGATTTTAGACAGGGAGAAAAGGAGATATTGCCTGAATCATGGGTAAGGTAGCCTAGATGTCCATTACCTAAAAATGAGCTTCTTGATATATATTATAATGGACTAACTGAAGAATCTAGGACATACCTAGATAGTTGTGCTGATTGTGTTTTCAGGAAGAGAACTGCCAAAGAAGCTGAGGAATTAATGGATAAATTAATTAAGAATTATGATGACTAGACTTCACCTGAGTCAACTCCACCTGAGTCAACTTCACCTAAGTCAATTACACCTGAGTTAACTGTGCCTGAGCCAAAACCGACACTAAATAAGAGGGGAGTTATTGAACTAAATGATGAAGTGATGAAGGAATCTAAGAATTGACTTAAGGAGAAAGGGTATTAAATCTAAAGATATGAAGAATTTACCTCCTATAGAAGAATTATGTAAGCCGATCTCCCACTCATCCACTATTGAGGTACACTCTCTCAAACATTTTGATGAAGGTGATATTCCTTATTCTAAACCTCCTAATCAATACTTAGAAGAATTTGATATTTTTATTCTTAAGCAAGATAATTTTAATAAAAGAGTGCAGAATCATTTGATGGAAAACTCTAGAGCTATTATTGAGTTAAGGGATATTGTGGAAAGAACCTATAATGATGTTAAAATGCTTGTTAAACATTTCCAAATGGTTCAAACCCAAATTGACCAGCTTATTAAAGTACAAAAAGATTTGCTAGTTAATGCTTCCAAAGAAAAACAAGCTTATGAAATTAGAACTAGAAGTGGTGCTGCCACTCAGGATCCTCTATATCCCGAGGGGCATCCCAAAAGAATTGAGCAAGATTCCCGACAAATTGAAAATAGTGGTACTTCTTCTAAGAGAAAGAAAAAGAATTATAAAACAGTTGTAGAATCTTCTGAACCTGCTAAAGATCCTAATAGTATATCTGTCTCTGATGCTGAAACTGAGAGCGGTAATGAGAAAAATGACGCTCCTAATAAAGAATAAATTGAAGAAGAACCTAAAAGGAACACTAAAAGTGCTAAGTACACTAAGGAAGATTTTGTTGCTAATAAACATGGTAGTGAAAGAGAGCACTGGGTTCAAAAACTAATGCCTTTCCCTGATAAGAAACACAAGTCAAAAGAAGACGAACACTATAATAAGTTTTGTGAGTGGATGAAACCTTTGTTTTTGCACATTCCTTTAACTGATGCTATTAAATTACCTCCTTATTCAAAGTATATGAAGGATATTGTCTCTAATAAAAGGAAAATCCCTAATGAGGAAAATTTTACCTTCTTGCTAATTATTCCTTTAATGGTAAGGTTCCAAAAAAGAAACTTGGAGACCCAGGTGAAAGATCACGGATGTTGCCTACAGGGGGGATGAATAGGCAATTAAAACTTCTACGAGATGGGCTTAACAAAGGCGGAGCAAAACTAGTGTTTTCTTTTGTTAAGCACAAAATCTAGATATACTAAGGTTCACCTATGTGCATCAACAACTTATGCTAATCAAGACAAGCAACAATATGATAGCAATATAATTACTTCAAGGACGATGGCTATCACAATGTAAATTAAATAAGTAAAGAGCTCGGGTATAGAGATAACCGAGGCACGCGGGGACGACGATATTTTACCGAGTTCCTCCCAACAAGGGAGTACGTATAGTTGGAGGGGTGCTAAGACCACCAACGCTACCCTATTCTCCTGAGCACCCACCACGTGGGCAAGCACCTGTTTCACTATGGGACACTTGAGGGTGGTCACCGAACTCGTACAAGATTGGGGCTATCTCCACAACTTAATTGGAGGCTCAAATAATCGCCACCAAGGACTCAATCTTGGGGGAGCTTCACAACGTAATTGAAGACCCCAAGCACACACCACAAAGGCCACACAACTGTCTAGGGTTCCAAGAACCCAAGAGGGACAGGCAACAATGAATATCACCAAACAAATCCTCCAGAGAGAACACACACCGATGCACCAAATGCAAATGGCAAGAACACCACAAAGATGCTCCAAATATTCACTCTCAAGTTCCAACAAGGCTACTAAATAACTTGGGGAAACAAGAGAGGAAGAACACAAAAGGGGAACACAAAATGCTCCAAAGATCTAGATCCCAAAGATCCACTCACAAAGAGGAGATATGGTTTAGTCAAAACATGGACCTAGATCCCCTCTATCTACCCCTCAAATATTGGAAAGAATTAATGGAGGGGTGTGAAGAAATCAAGATAGAGATGAGTCAAAGGAAATAGCAAAGCTTGAAGAAAGAGGGAGAAGAACGTACTAGTCAAAAAGAGAAAGGGGCTATTTATATGGGGTCAAAGAAATCAGCCCGTTGGGGCTTTTTCCTGCCTGGGCCGGTAGTATCGGATGGGCCCGGTACTACCGCACCCGCCCATCGAAGTAAGGCAGCAGCCAACACGCGCGGCAGAACAGCAGGGAAGGCAGCGAGCGAACCAAGGGGATCAGGGCGAGCCAGCAGGCGCGCGCGAGCGAGATCGAGTGGCAGCAAGCGCTCGCGTGAGCGGGGCCGAAGCGAGAAAACACCCGTGGCGGCCCAGAAGCAAGGCGGAAGCGGCAAGAGGCAGGCTGGGTGGGTCGAACCTGGGCCACCCGGTAGTACCGGCCCACCCGGGCGATACAACCGGGCCAGGCCGGTACCACCGGATGGCCCTACCGGGGAGAACAGAAGGAGGGATGGGACGGATTAGTACCGCCCGGTACGGACCCTGGTAGTATCGGTTGGCCCAAAAACATAAAAGCCTATTTTCCTTTTTCCAATTAAATACGAAAAGGCAAAATACAAACTGCGATAACTTTTGATTGGTAACTCCGATTCACCCGAATCCAATTGTGTTGGAAAAGGACAACAAGATCTACCCAATAGAAATTTAAAAATATTAGATATAACCAAGTGTGAATGTATAAAGTAGTATAATGAGCGATACCTCACTCGGTGAAAATCCGGAAAACCGCCAAGATCAAAATCACAACAAGATATAAAAGGGGATCCAATTTTGATGAACAAGAGATTGCTATGAAGAATACCACAAGCTCTATATCCTCACATGGATAAGACAAAATAACAACCAAATACGATGATGCAAGTATGCAAAGGTTTGAGCTTTCTCCGAATGATATGATCGAGATACTCACTCGAGAGCCTCTCTTGATAGTACGGTTATCTATCCTAAACCCGGTCAACATGAGACCGGCAAAAGGGAAAACTTATCAAGAATACCTTTGCCTTGAGCATCCTTTGGCCTTGTCTTCATTGATCCATAAACACCGAGGATGGCAGACACCAAAGATGAGATCTTATAGGAATGGCGCATATTGAGCTCACACAACGCATCTTCTTCTTCATTTCATCGACCTTGAATCCAACACATGCTCCAAGCGATGCTAATGGACAAATCGTATAAGTACAACTTAATACACACATTAGTCCCTAAAGATTGTCATTAATTACAAAAACCACACATGGGGGCCCACAAGCTATTTCACCAGGGATTCCAACTATTCCATGTTCTATTAAAAATAATTATGTTAGAACTGCTTTGTGTGATTTGGGAGCAGGAGTTAGTGTTATGCCTTTTTCTCTGTACAAAATACTTCAATTGGAGAAATTAATACCAATTGATATATCTTTGCAAATGGCTGATAAATTTACCACTATTCCTGTTGGTATATGTAAGGATGTACCTGTTGAAGTGGCTCATAATTGCTTGATATTAACTGACTTTGTTGTGCTTGAAATATTATTCTTCGGAGACCTTTTCTTAATACTATAGGAGCTGTTATTAATTGCAATGAAGGAAAGGTAAATAGCATACTGTCTATTTACCCAAGAAGATTGATAGGAATTTTGGCTTAGATTTAATTGAAAATATTGAGGGCATTCAAGTTGGAGAAATATATTGTCCCATACCAAGAGAAAAATATGAAACTATTATGATTGGGACCATTGCTATGAAGGTTGAGGTAACATAATCATTTAGTGAAATGCAAAGTTTTGTTTAATATAAAATTTTTTTGGTAAGAAGACCTGATCAACCTTGTTAACAAAGGGATTTTAAAGAACAAAACAATGTTTTCACCATGATTATATTTGCTTACTTTTAGTTTATCCATTTTAATTTTTGCTTTCACTTACTTCACTTTTCTACTTTGTTAATTGCTTGCATATTGGAGTGTATTAGAACTTCTGAAGTTTTAGTTTTGTTTTGTTATTGCATCATTCCAAAATTATCTTTCTGCCAGAAAATTATTCATCAGTACCTAAAAATTGCTAAAAAATAAAGTGTCTCGAAAAATACCAGAAATTTCATATTATTTTTTTTACATCAAAAGAGGGGCAGAGAAGTACTTGGAGTGACCCAGGGGGCCCACCAGGCAGGCACACCACCTGGTGGCGCGGCCATACCAGGGGCGCGCCTGGCCATGGTGTCGCCACCCCTGGCCCTCCACTTACTCTCCCTCTTTCCACTCCTTTCTCTCTCCCGAGAAAACACCAGTGCATTGATCAAACCCATGTTATTGCTGTTCTTGCTCATGATTTTCGATCTCCTTGATCAGCCCATCTTTGCTGTTGAGATTTGGAGCATTTGATCTCCGGTATGTGACTCCTCCGCTTGTCCAAGTAGATTTGTGATTAGTGGATTATATCTTGATTATTTTGCTACTGTAGGTGATAGGTTATGTGATCTTGTAGGCTTGTTTGATGCTTAGAGAAATTGTTTTGATGCATGTTTAGGCCTCTTACAAGTCCCTATAAGTAGTTCCTTTCATTATGTAATCATTTTGCAATCACTTGTATGACGGTTGTCTAAAATTTCAGAAAAGGAGATGAATGAACACCAACTCAAACCACATGAATTAAGGGTGCCCGCGGTTATGAAGGTTCACCGAGAGGAGGAAGTATTTCCTTCTATCTATCCATGCCTCGAATTCGTGAGGGCTGCTTTATTTCTGCTTTCCAAAACACAAAAAGACCAAAAATATTTTCATTATTTCCCTTTGTTTGCTTCTTTATCTTTTTAGCCTTTGTTTGCTTCTTCCTTTTAGCTTTGTTTTGATTATTCAAAAAACCCAAAAAGATTTCGCTTTGCTTGTTCTTCCTTTTGGTTCTTGCCTTTAAAAATTGAGAATCCAAAAATATTTGCTTATTCTTCCTTTTGGTCCTTAGTGACTCCCTAGAGATTGGATTTATCTTATTATTCAAGTGACACTAGTGAAAGGCAATAATGATTTACGACAACTCGAGGTGTGGTACGAGGCTGGTATGAACTCTATTTGTTTTCATTTTTGTACATATACTCATCATTGTGAGCATGCTTAGTCTGTTTATGTAAGGTGTATGTTATTTAATGGATACTTAGTGGTCCTTGCCTGCTTATGATCAGTTCCAATCCATTACTAGTTTGTAACACGTCATAATAACTGTTTGCTTGCATTGTTCTATTCATAACTTGGTATGACATTGTGGTGTCCTCGTCTGAATGTTCTATTTGAATCGACTTGGCAGATGCTCACGCATGCATATGACTAAACAAAAAGTCAGTTAAGCCTTGATGATTTATTCTGCCTTAGAGTTCTTGTGTCACTTTTATGCCACTATTAATTTTGTTTTGTTGCAAGCACGATTATGACAGTTACTGCCCTCTCGATTGTTGCTCCCTTTCTATTGCTAGCCTTCACTTGTGCTGAGTACTTTACTCGTGCATCCAACTCCCTAAAACCAAAGTTTTTTAAAAGAGTCCACCATATCTACCTATTAGCATTATTGTTATTCCTTGCATATTTAATGCTCTGTTTTATTCCAATAAAATGTTTGCTTATTATGTGAAAATTAGATAGTAAAGCTCTCACAAACTTGATGGCACACTTTACTTTCTTGCACTTAGTAAACTTGAACCATTGTGCCCATCTATGTTGCATATATGCTTGCGCTTTATAAGTTGTGAATTAGCAGAACCATGTTATCATGGGGAACGCTTTCAACATTGCACTTTATTTAGTTGATATCATGTTATTTTTCTTATGGATCCCGGCGGTGTGAAATGAAAGGGGAGCTTGGAAGGCTCATGGAGTTCGTATATGTGTTAGAGAAACTCCTGGGCGGTTGGTCTAAGCCATGCCTAATCATGGTGGAAACCTGCATCGTAACCATAGTGAGCAATCTATGAAGCATCCCTTATATAAAAAACCCTATGCAAATAGGAAAAAAAAGAGAAAGAAAAGAAAAAAGAGAAAAAAAGACCTATGCAAATAGGAAATAAAAGGATTGATGATATGCTCATTGTCTGCTTGCCTTGTCATTTTGATATGGGGAATCTTCCGTATCATCGGGCAAGGGGTACCCTGTTGGCGGTTCTCTATGATACACATGTACTTACAATGACAAGAAATTACCTGTGACTAAACTTGAGTAGCATGAGGAACGGTACTTTTAAGTAAGGGGCATGAGATTTTCAGCTTATAACTTGTCAGGCATATCCTCATATTTGATCACTTTAACCTCAATCACCTAAAGATGCTTATGCTAGGGGAAATGAGAGCTCAAAGCTAATGAGTACCATACTTTCAACATTTGGAAGCCTTCCAAACTTTTAAATCTTTTTCTTTCACTTTTATGTTGAGTCACCATTTATTCTCTAAGGACCTTCCCGTGAGCACAGCTATCATTCTTAGTATAATTTGCTTGTCCCAAAACACGGTTAATTATGACATGGCTTTAACACTTGTATCTTTGATATGTTTATTTCTAGTCTTCACTTAAACTTCAGAGGTGTCTAGGCATTTATGTTTTTCTCCAAAGAAAGGCAAGCAAGAGACACCACTTTATCGTATCTTCTTATAGCACTACAATCTTGCATATGCCTATGTTTCATGTTGCTTATTATTAATGAGTTGGAATCTCTTCATTGCTTCCATGACTACTGGGTAAACTTATTTGCATACTCTTTATTATGAATTGCATAAGTATTTGATCATATGCTGAGAATATATACATCTTATGAAGCAAATGTGTTCGTGAAAGTTTCTTTTATCGCACTCAGTTTTCAACTGAATTGCTTGAGGACAAGCAATAAGCTAAGATTGGGGGGAGTTGATACGTCCAAAACGTATCTACTTTCCCGAACACTTTTGCTATTGTTTCTCCTCTAATTTGTGTGATTTGGATACAACTAATGTGGACTAACGCTGTTTTCAGCAGAATTGCTTTGTTGTCTCGTTTTTGTGCAGAAAATCAACTTTCAGGAAAAATCTTGGAAAATATCGCAAAACTCCTATTTTCCCAGAAGACTCACGGAGCCAGAAGACAGGACGAAGAGGGGCCACGAGGGGCCCACACCCCCTGGCCGCGCGGGCTAGGCCGGGCCACGCCAGGAGGGGGTGTGGCTGCCTCGGACTCCGACTTAACCTCTCCTTTCTCCTATAAAAGCCCTCTGACCTAAAACAGACAGGGGGTTCGACATTTTTCCATATAGAGTTCCGCTGCGCCGCCACCACCATATACCGCGATTCGAACCAGAAACTCCATTCTGACACCCTGCCGGGATGGGGAATTGGAGGAGATCATTGCCATCATCATCACCATCGCTTCTCCATCAACCATCCATGATTCCCCCATCCATGAGTGAGTAATCCCCCGCTGTAGGATATGGGGATGGTAGGGATTGGATGAGATCGTTCATGTAATTGCATCAGATTGTTAGGGCATGGTTCCTAGTATATAATGTTAGTGCTTTTTGACATTGCTGCAACTTGTTATGCTTAATGCTTTGTCACTAGGGCCTGAGTGCCATGATTTCAGATCTGCACATGTTATTGATTCATGATGATAGTATTGTTTATGATCTTACCTAAAAGTTGTATACACATATTATTGTCCGGAACCAAAGGCCCCGAAGTGACAATAATCGGGTTAACAAAAAGGGAATGACTATGATATGAGGATCACATGTGTTCACGAAGTGTTAATGCTTTGCTCAGGTGCTCTATTAAAAGGAGCACCTTAATTGCTAGTAGATTCCCTTGGGGCCCCGCTGCAACCGGGCTGGCAGGACAAAAGATGTTCTGCAAGTTCTCATTACGAGCACGTATGACTATATATCGAACACATGCCTATGATTATTTAGTACTTGTATGCTTTACCTTATTTATCTGCAAATGCCCTATATATTGAGTATTATATGAATTGTCTTGTCCATGCAATGCCCGTCCATCCATCCCTATTCCTACCGTGCTTTAATCCTACTGTTTACTGCAATTGTTACTATTGTCTTTACTTTTACTACTGCTATTACTTTGCTATTGCTACTATAAAACTGTTGCTACTCATAAACTAATGCGAGCAAGATTGTTTCCAGGTGCAGCTGAATTGACAACTCAGGCTTATAAATATTCTTTGGCTACCTTTGTGTCGAATCAATAAATTGGGTTTTACTTCCCTTGAAGACTGTTGCGATCCCCTATACTTGTGGGTCATCAATAGGAAAGAAAAACAAGAGAAAGAAAAAAAGAGTCCCATGCAAATAGGAAATAAAAGGATTGATGAGATGCTCATTGTCTGCTTGCCTTGTCATTTTGATATGGGGAATCTTTCGTATCATCGGGCAAGGGGCACCCTGTTGGCGGTTCTCTATGATACACATGTACTTATAATGACAAGAACTTACCTGTGACTAAAGTTGAGTAGCATCAGGAACGGTACTCGTAAGTAAGGGGCATGAGATTTTTAGCTTATAGCTTGTCAAGCATATCCTCATATTTGTTCACTTTAACATTAATCACCTAAATATTCTTATGATAGGGGAAATGAGAGATGAAAGGTAATAAGTACCATAATTTTTGGAAGCTCTTTATGAGACTTGAATCCCTGCTTCCTTCTATGAAGGGCCTTTCTTTTACTTTTATGTTGAGTCTCCATATTCTATATTTATGCACCTATTGAGAGAGCATAGTGGTCATTCTTAGTTTAATGTGCATTGTCCCAAAACTTGTTGATTGATTCATAACTTTGATATTGCTTGTTCTTAAATTATTTGTATCTAGTCACCTGTCAGGGGGATGATCCCCAGGTACCCCAACCGGGCAAGAAACCAAGCAGTCGGATCTCGTCCGGCTGATCGGATACAGCCGGACAGGGCAAGACAGGCCGACTATCACATGGTAGCCGGATCAGCAAGAGGTAGCCGGATACGGCGACGTAGCCGGACGCAATCAGAGAGACAGGACGACGTGCGTATCAGTGCACGGTACGCCCTGTACGATGACAAGACTGGCAACCACCCGGCCATACCGAAGACTTTGCGGGCATGACGTAGGAACAGTGGCCCGGTGCTGATGACGGGCTCGCACGGCGTCCACTGTGCCCACAACAGCCATACCGCTCATACTCCGATAAGACATACCATGCCGGACACTATGGATGACCAGCCGGCTGGGACCCGCATGTGGGGCCCGCCAGTCGGTTTGGCCAGTGAGACCGTTGCCTCTCTGCCTATATAAGGAGAGGCAAGGCCTCAGTAGAAAGGGTTGGCCTCAGAGCATTTAAGGCAGTAGCTAGCAGACACAACTCAAGGAGCACTTGTAGTTCGTATATCCTACATAGTCAGATCTGGCAGGAGTAGGGGTTTTACCTCATCACGAGGGTCCCGAACCTGGGTACTTCCTGCATCCAGCTACGCTCGCTTGTATCCAATCCCGCCTACAGACGCCGTCGATAGTTTCCCTGCTAGTCCCCACACCTCTATCTAACCTCTTCAGGTATTGCCGTTCCCAATACAACGACAGTTGGTGCCCACCGTGGGGCAAGATGGCTTCGACCGGAGTCACGTTCCGCACGGGACCCCGCACTTCAGCCGGTGAGCGCGTGGCCTCTGGCATGGTGCTTACGCTGGGCAAGTTCGACTGCGTCATCGACAACGCATCTTGCTTCGCCAGAACCTCCTTCCCGGCGAACGGCACCGTCCTGCTATTCGGCGGTCTCCCTGTCTACATCGCCATCGTCCCAGAGCGTTTCCCTAGGGAAATCGTCTCTGTCGCGGAGCTGCCGTGCTCAGGCAGCAGCACCTCTGCCGCATCCTGTGGCGTGGAGGTCACGATGGCCGGTTCCAGCTCTCATCCCCGCCAGCCGCGGGAGCGAGGCGTGGACGAGGTCGGAACTTCCGCTCCCTCGCAGCCTCGGAACCCGGTGGAGGACGCCATCGATCGGCTCCTGACACCGGTTATCTTCGGGGATAACCCGGAGGAAGCGGAGGCCAACTTCACCATGGAGAGACAGATCCTCCTCTAGGAGGCCATGGAGCTGGCGGCAGCGCGCAAGCAACTCGAGATCACCCGGCGCGAGTACGACCGCGCGCACGGCCTCAGTCCGACTACTGCGGAGCCGAGCCGGTGCGTCCAGGTGCAGCGTCGGGGCGGCGAGCTAGGTGGTAGGATGGAAAAGGATGGGGAACCGGACCCCGGGGCCGCCCTCACCCGGCCCACCTACAGCACGCCCATCAAGAACCTACACGTGGCGCGAGCCGCGGCAGAAGAACTACCTAGCCTAGAGGGCGAGGAGCGAACCTGCCAGCACACTCGCGTGCAGGAGCTCCTCCACGTCGCGGACGAGCAAGCCGGTGCCAATCGGCAGATGCAGGAAGACCTTAGCTATTCTAGGGGGAGAAAGCTACCTGCCAACAGCAGGGGCACGCCGCGCGATACCCAGCAGGTGTCCTCCCCTCAGCCGGCTAGGGCCCGCAGCAGGCGCTGCAGCTCTGGCAAAAGGGGCCAGCCGCGTCAGGAGCAGACGGTGAACAGCAACCCGCCGCCTCCCCCTCCACCAACCGGGGCGCACGGACCAGCCGGTTCCCGTCTCTCGGGCCGGGTGGGAGCGCCAAACCCGGATTGTTCGGATGCCCGCGACCACATCGAGCTCCTCGCTCAAGCGCGCGTCATGGAAGATGAAGATTCTACCGGTCCGATTTGTTTCGGACCCCGCATCCGGAACGAGCCGTTTCCGGATAAATTCTCCCTGCCCAGGGACACCCCAAAGTACGACAGCAGCATGAAGCCGGAGGACTGGCTGACCGACTATGCTACGGCAGTCGGCATCGCCCACGGGAACAAGCGCACAGCCGTGCGCTACGTCCCCCTCATGCTAACCGGGTCGGCAAGGACGTGGCTCAACAGCCTTGCGCCCCACAGCATCAACGCCTGGCCCGACTTCGAGAAGGTGTTCGTCCGCAACTTCAACAGCACGTACAAATGTCCAGGCACCCGCGCGACCTGGCCTTGTGCGTCTAGGGTGACCGCGAGACCGACCGCGAGTACCTCGCCAAGTGGATGGAGCTGCGCAACACCTGCGAGGGCATCCTGGAGAGCCAACCCATCAGTTTCTTCATCGAGGGTTGCCGAGAGGGCACCATGCTTCGCCACCGCTACTGTGTGATGAGCCAAAAACCATGGCAGAGCTAATGACGGTTGCGGACCAGTACGCCATGGCGGATGTCGCCATGAAGAAGCCCGTCCGACTCCCACGGAGCCGGCTCGCGACCGACCAAGCAATCCGGCTAGAGAAGCCGGATCCTCCAGGCGCCATGGCAACGACAACCGGTTCCAGGGGGACCACCAGGCCGGACAGCAGAATCCTCGCTACCACGCGCGGCAGGTCAATGTTGTGGAGGACGCGCCCGACACACCAACTAATGAGGCAAGAAGGCATAAGCCACGGCTCACCTTCGACCAAATGTTTGACGGCCCGTGCAAGTGGCATAGCGGTCCCTTCAAACCGGCTACCCACACCACCTGGAACTGCAGCTGGACCTGCCAGCTAAAAGACCAGGGCAACCAGCCTCGTCTCCCGCCTCCCCCTTCGGGTGGACCTCCACCACCGGCTAGAGGAGCCGGTAACGATGGTAATGGCAGCAACGGCGACAACAACAACGGCTACCCCCAGCCGCACGCCGCCTACCAAATCTTCGAGATGGAGCAAGACGACAATCACGGCCGCAGGCGACGCTCCAAGGAGGTCAATGCCATCGTCTCTCCGGTCCCCCAGTACCAGAACTGGTCGGAAACCCCATCACCTGGAGCCGTGCAGATCAGCCGGAGCAGCTGCCGACTCCCGGGGGCTACGCCATGGTGCTCGACCCCCTCATCGTCTCCACCGCGTGCACCTACAAATTTTCGTGCTACGGCATGTACCTGGCATGCAAGAAGCTTAAGCACTACTTCCAGGAGCATCTGATTAAGGTCGTGTGCGAAAGCTCAAAATAGATTCTTGTTATTGTGGAAGGACGACTATCTCATGCACCCCTTTTGGAAATCATCGGCAATAAGGACGACACTGGTCGAGTCGCCAAATGGGCCATCGAGCTTGCCGCCTACTCCATCCAGTACGAGCCCCGGCTCACGGTCAAGTCACAGGCATTGCCGGACTTCCTCGTCGACTGGGCAGAGACCCAGTATCTCCCACCAGTTCCGGATTCGGACCATTGGAAGATGCACTTCGACGGGTCGAAGATGCTCGGGGGCTTGGGAGCCAGCATCGTGCTCACCTCGCCCAAGGGAGACCGGCTGGAGTACGTGCTGCAGATCCACTTCAAGGCCTCCAACAATGTAGCCGAATATGAGGCATTGGCGCACGGGCTCCGGCTGGCCAGGGAGATCGGTGTCAACCGGATCCTGTGCTTCGGTGATTCGGATCTGGTGGTGCAGCAAGTATCAGGAGAATGGGACGCCAAAGATGCAAACATGGCCCTCTACCGGTTCCACATTCAGAAGCTCAGCGCCTCCTTCGACGGGTGCGAATTTCACCACGTCCCTCGCGTCAACAACGAGGGAGCCGACGCGCCCTCCAAGATCGGATCCACCAGGAAGGCGATCCCACCAGGGGTCTCCTTGGAGCACCTGCGCAAACCGTCCATCAACCCGTCACCAGAATCAGACTCCATCATCTGGGCAGGTAGCGTTCCGGCTGATGGAACGGCAGAAGCGGAGCCGGAAGAACCACCGAAGAAAAAGACCCGCACCAATTCCAGTCGGGCAATACCCTCCGGCTCGCAAGACCCGGGGGCTGCCGGCTCGCCTAGTGGCTCGGGGGCCGTCGTCCCGGGTACGCCACCCGGACGACCCCCCGACATCCGCCAACCGAAGGACAGGATCATCCTCGTCATTCGAGAAGTGCCATCCTAGGCACAGCCCTTCATGAACTACATCGCCAATGGAGAACTTCCGGATGACGAGGTAGAGGCCAGGCAAATCCGGTGCCGCGCGCACACGTACACCATCATAAACGGTGAGCTATACAAGCGCGACGTATCTGGTATCTTCCAAAGATGTGTCGATGCGGACACGGGCTACCGACTACTCAAGGACATCCACCAGGGCGAGTGCGGGCAACATGCTTCGTCAAGGGCGATAGTCGCCAAGGCATTCTGCCATGGTTTCTATTGGCCCACCGCCCTCGAGGATGTTGAGCAGCTGGTCCGCGCATGCAACGGGTGCTAGCGCTTCGGGCAGCTCAGGCACATGCCAACTTCGGTACTCAAGACCATACCGATCACCTAGCCCTTTGTAGTTTGGGGCCTCGACATGGTCGGTCCATTCAAGCGAGCACGCGTGGGCATGACCCACCTACTGGTAGTGGTGGACAAGTTCACAAAATGGATCGAGGACAAGCCTATCCGGAAGCTGGATGGGGCGACAGTCGCTACCTTCTTCACTGACATCATCAACCGCTTCGGCTACCCCAACAGCATCATCACCGACAACGGCACCAACTTCGCTAAGGGGGCCTTCGCCCGGTTCTGTAGCAACAAAGGCATCCGACTGGACCTCGCCTCCGTCGCGCACCCGCAATCCAATGGGCAAGTCGAAAGAGCAAACGGCTTGGTGCTAGCCGGCATCAAGCCACGCCTCATGGAGCCGTTAGAGTGGTCACCCGGATGTTGGATCGAAGAACTTCCGGCTGTGCTCTGGAGCCTCCGCACCACACCGAATAGGTCAACCGGCTACACGCTGTTCTTCCTGGTCTACGGATCGGAAGCCGTCCTCTCCGCCGACATCGAGTTCGACTCCCCGCGCAAGCTCCTGTACGACGAAAAGGCCAACCAGGAGGCGCGGGAGGACGGAGTGGACCCCCTGGAGGAGGCCCGTGAGCTGGCCCTATCCAGATCAGCCCTGTACTAGCAATGACTACATTGCTACCATTCAAGCCGGATCCGCCCAGTCGCATTCCGCGAGGGTGACCTGGTTCTCCAGCTGGTCCAAGACACCAAGGGCATGAACAAGCTATCACCACCCTGGGAGGGCCCCTTCATCATCAGCCGGGCGCTGCCCAACGACTCCTACTACCTCATCGACGTGCAGCAGCCGTGCAGGAACAAGATAGACAAATCAGACGAGGAGACCAAGCGTCCCTAGAACGCGGCCCTGCTGCGCCCGTTTTACACCTAGTCGCGAGGCAGTATATGTATCCAGAAAACCCCATGAATGAAAATGCGGACCCCCACGAGAATCTCAGGGGCTCCTTGCTATAAACATGTGTATATATGTTTTTCGGATCAAATTTTCCGGCACCGGCAACCCCTACCCGGGGGCTCGCCGGCTGGCCCGGCCTGCTAAGTCAATAAACCGGCTGAGTAGTGTGCGATGATGTCAGAGGCCTACTCTTTGTCTCAGCTACAAACCGCAACCCGGCTGTCTGGCTAGCAAGAGGAAAATCCCGAGGCATCCCACATGAAAAATGGGGAGGAGACGCAACAGACCGGGCGTCCCGGCCCTGCAACTAGCTCGAACCAATCTAGTTGCTAAGCCGTTAGTACCGTGCGCAAAGTACTGTCAGCTCCCTTCGGTTCCGGATGCAGACCGCAACCCGGCTGCCTGGCAAGGACGCAGTGAAAACAACAGAGCACACGGGAAAGCGACTAAGTGTCTAGAAAGGGACAAGCCAGTTTTCGAAAAAACAGGCCGTTTTCCGGCTACAATTTGGCAGACTAACCTACTAACCTATGAGGACATATGTGTATGTGTATGTACATTATTGTCTGACTACCTTGAGTCAGAATTCCGGGAAAGGAAAGAAGATTCGAAGTCCTTGCCTTCATCAAGCGCTCCAAATCTCGGGGGCTACACCCACTGGGTGCGCTCGCGCGCCCCCAGTGGAATCTTGTAGTTCCCGACCGGCTAAGGGCATTTAGCCGGCCGTTGGGAGCCCAGGTGAGGGCAAGGGCAGGAGCAAGAGAAGACAAGGATGATTCGAAGCACGTGGCTATGCCAGCTACTCCGAATCTCGGGGGCTACACCCAGTGGGTTCGCTCGCACGCCCCCACTGGAATGTTAGTTCCCCCGGCTGAAGGCGTTCAGCCAGCGAAAGTAGCCGACTAAAGCGAGCCTAATCGGATAAAGTTAGAAGACTTGGGAAAAATAAGGAAGATTCGAAGCACCTGGCTACGCCAGCTACTCCGAATCTCGGGGGCTACACCTAGTGGGTGCGCTAGCGCGCCCCCACTAGAGGCGTAGTTCGTCCGGCTAAAGGTGCGTAGCCGGACGAGGTTAGCCGGGCAAAGTGAGCCGGCAAAATATCGAAAGGAAATTCAATGCACAAGTCAAGGGAGACTCAAGAATTCAACATTAACAAGCAAAGGGGAGACGAAGCTCCCATAAGTTACCCGGCGTCAAAGATAGCCGGCACAGGCAGACAAGGTTCATGAATATGTAAGATAAGACAAATACACCCAGCATCCTGGGGCGATAACTAGACGGCAGGTCCCTTGCCGTGAGGAGGATCTTGGCTGGCAGAAGCTTCGGGCGGAGGAGGAGGCGCGGAGCTTGATCCGGTTCTGGCGCCTGCAGGCGGCGGCATCGGGCCATCCATGTCAAGAGTACCGACGGACTCTGAGTCGGTGAGCGCCTCGTCGGGATCCACGTAGTCGGCAATCTTGATGGCGGATCCGCGGAGCTCTGGATGCGCTTGGTGGATGGCGGCAAGATCGGCTCCGGCATGGAAGCCACCGTCGATCTTCTCGACACGGGCATCGTTATACCAGGAGAGCATGAGGGCTAGATCCATCTCCGCTCTGGCCCGCGCCGTCAAGTCCCGCAGCCGGTCCATCGTAGCCGGCACCTCTCCCACCTTCGCGGCCAACTGCGCCATCGTCTCTGGAACCGGAGCCTCCGGCCACATGAAGGAGAAGACGTACCGTGCCGCTTGATGAAGTTTGGCAGCCTCTTCACCAAGAAGGACGACGAGCTCCTGGGCCGTCGGCTGTGCTCCCTGCCAGTTCTCCTGCAGCCGGTTGTAGGCCAGCAGGTCTATGCCGGGGTAAAAGGTTGTCAGAAAAAAGGGTCAGATCCGGCTACCGGATCCGGAAAGAAAAGAAGACGGAAAAAGGAACTCACCCTTAGCAGTATGGCCGACCTGCATCAGCTCCTCCACCAAGGCCTTCTCCTTGGTTGCCAGCCGTTTGATCTCCTTCTCTTGGTCCTTGTTCTAGGCCTCGAGAAGGGTGAAGGCTTCGGTCCGGCTAGCGAGCGAGGCGTCGCGCTCCTTGATGGTGGCCTCCAGACCATCAACCCTCGCGTGCCAATCCTTGGTCTTCAGCCGCAGAGTGGAATTGGACTTGCTCAGCCAGTCATTCACTTTCTTCAAGCGATCGATCTCGCGCTGAGCGCACAAGAGAATGGCTGCGAAAATTCTGGCTATCAGTGAAAAAAAAGAGGAGCAAGCCAAGAGAAGCGAACTTACTCTGGGAAATCCCGTTGGCGGCAGCAAGCTTCTGCTCCAACGTCCGGTTCCTGCCGGCTGTGGCCTCCAGCAGCCGGATTTCCTTCACCGCTAGCTCGAGCGTGGCGGTAAGGTCCGACAGCGAGGCGGTGGAGGAAGTGTCATCGTCCATGGCGTTGACGGCCAAGGACTCCTTCGCTGCAACCACCGCCGTTTGCCATTCCTCCCCGGGCTCCTCGTTGGAGTTGTCATTGCCAACAACGACGAGATCCTTGCCGGCAGCCCCCCGCGCGCCCGCGGAGGAACCTTCCGGCTGGGAGTACTCCGTTTCCGGCTGGGGACCTTCCGGCTAGGCGGAGGCGGTCGGCTCAGCTCGAAGGGGAGGCGAAGGCTGCGCCTCAGAAGAAGGAGAGGTGCCGGTTGGCGCAGTCGGGGCACGGGGCGGCGACCCAGTCGGCGCTCGGGCTGGGCTCGCAGCTCCAAAAGAGACCAGCGTGCTAAGAAGAAGGAGGAGAAGGCAAATGAACCAAAGTCAGAAAAAGAGGGAAGAAGGCAAGCAGACAAAAAATCGCAGAAAGGAAACAGGGGAGAAGGGACGTACCCCGACACAACTGGGGCGGCCCCTTCTTCCGGCCAAGCCGGCTCGGCGGCAGGGTGCTAGACCGGCTCCTCTTCAGGGCCGGCTCCTCCGTCGCGGGCCGGCAGGAACTGGAACGGCTAGAGCCGCTCCCGCCTGCCTCACCGTCCGTCGCGGAGCGCATCTCCGGATCCACGGTCGGCGCGGCCTCCTCCTCCTCATGCACCTCCGCGTGCGGGTCGCCAGCGGGCTCATCATTCCGGCTTGGAAAGGCATCGCCGTCCCTGTCCGACTCCTCGCCGGACCGTCGCGCGCGCGGTCTAGGCAAGTCAGGCGTGAACTCCTCAAGGGGAGCCTCACCCTCCTCACGAAGGATGCAAGCGAAGATCTGCTGAATACAAAGAAGTCAGCCGGACAGAACAAGAAGAAACACAAGAAGAACAAGACGAAGTTTCCGATTGCAAAAACTTACCCGGGGCACGCGGTTCTCCTGGCTGTAGGGTGCCAGACTGAACTTCTAGTTCTCCGGCAGCCGCTCCTTGGTGATCGTCCACACCCACTCCTTCAAGTTGTGGTAGCGGGGATCACAGTGCGACAGCCGGGTCGGGTCCAGTCGGCCAGAGTAGTAGCACATTTTGTGTGCTCGCTGTTGCAACGGCATCATCAGCCCGGACATCCAGCTAAGGGTGATGTCCAGGCTGGTTAGCCGGCAGGTGACGAGGGAGCGCATGCACTGCAGCATCGCGTCCGTCTCCGCCTTGTCACAATGGATCTTCAGCTCCCAGTTCTGCCGGCTGGACTCGACCTCCTGGAAAGCCGGAAGATTGATCTGGTCGACGTTGGTGACGTTCTTGACGTAAAAATACGACTGCTGCCACAGCCGTACCGTGTCCTGAAGAAAGAACTTGGGTTAGCCGGATTGGGTGCGGGAGTAGATGGAGGCGCCACCACAGACGACTAGCGGGCCCTTCCTGTGCTGCACCTGCGGCCAGACTCGGAAGAGCCGGCAGAAGAGCCCGAGATCCGGGTGGATCCCGAGGTAGCTCTCGTAGAACGCCATGAAGTGTGCCAGTGTCCCGATGGCGTTGGCGTCGAGGTGGTGAAGACAGAGATCGAAGAAGGCGAGGAAGGTCAAGAAGAACGGGTGCACCGGAAGGGAGAACCCGCGCGCTAGGTGGGAGAATGCGCTCTCCCTCCGCCGGGTGCAGCGACACCTCCCCCGATGGCGCCAACCGCACCGCCACCTCCTCCGGCGGCGGCAGAACGCGGGTGGCGCGGTACTTCGCGATGTGGTCCTTAGTGACGGAGGAGCCGCACCAAGCCCCGCGGTCGGCGGCCATCTCCGGCTGGCAGGGGGAACGGCGACGGAAGACTAGCGGTGGCCCGTAGCGATGATGACAACGAGCGGGCGGCGCAGCAGGCTATGGCACAAAAGGCAAGGGCGCAGAAGCAGAAGCGCGAGAGAGAAGGAGACTGCAGCAGGGGAGCAAAGGAAAGAAACTGCCTCCCCCGCGGCGTCCCTTTAAAGAGACGGAAAGGGCAACCGTCAACGGGGCCACGTGGCGCGCATCCGGACGGCCCTCACTCCAAACCGTCACCTAGATCCCGTGTGCCGAAGCAGGATGCACAGAAGATCCTAGAGCAGGAGCCGAAGCGCCGAACAACGGTTTCCCGAGGCGACGCGCGACAGGACGTTACGCTGCCCGCCGTAGAGCAATGATGGCACGTGCGCACGTGGCCGGCGTGAGCACTGACGTCACGAGTAGCGCAATTGCCAAGCATAGCCGGACACAAATGCAAAAACAAGGAGGAGCGCGTGCATATTTCTCCTAAGGGCGGAATCCATATGCGCTCGGGGGCTAGTGTGAGGGGGATGATCCCTAGGTACCCCAACCGGGCAAGAAACCAAGCAGTCGGATCTCGTACGGCTGACCAGATGCAGCCGGACAGGGCAAGACAGGCCGGCTATCTCATGGTAGCCGGATCAGCAAGAGGTAGCCGGATACGGCGACGTAGCCGGACCCAATCAGAGAGACAGGACGACGTGCGTATCAGTGCACGGTACGCCCTATACGACGACAAGACTGGCAACACATGACCATACCGAAGACTTTGCGGGCATGACGTAGGAACAGTGGCCCGATGCTGACGACGGGCTCGCACGGTGTCCACTGTGCCCACGACAGCCATACCGCTCATACTCCGATAAGACATACCATGCCGGACACTATGGATGACCAGCCGGCTAGGACCCGCATGTGGGGCCCGCCAGTCGGTTTGGCCGGTGAGACCGTTGCCTCTCTGCCTATATAAGGAGAGGCAAGTGACGAGGTTTAATCTCGTCAATGCCCATTGTTATGGACTTGGGTTTTGGAGAAGATGGGGATGCTGGAGATCGTGGCACGGTTAACAGACAAGCAACCAGGGGACACGAGATTTACCCAGGTTCAGGCCCCCGGAGGGAAAACCCTACTCCTGCTTGTCTGCTCTTTGATTACGGCGGAACCGAAGGTTACAGGGGTGCGCAGATTCGATCTGGCGTGGAGGTGTGTATGTCGTAATCTCTCCTCCTCATTGGACCCTCCTAGCCTTTATATATGGGGAGGCTAGGTCTCGGGTACGGATACGAGTAGTTTACAAGTTGTATTCAAACTCTAGTCTTGCTCTCCAAGGATCCGAAGGCGTCATGGGCCTAGGCCACCCGAAAATCTTCATGGGCCGGCGTATATTTGCCGTGGGACTTCCTTGGGCTGGACTAGGTATGCCAAGGTCGTGTACCCGTAGGGTATAACCATGTCAGTAGCCCCCGAGTGTTCAGTCGAATCGTAGATTCGGCTGAGGACTCTTCAATCCTTCGGGTGCAACTCTGTTTTTCAAGAGAAAGGTGTGTAGGGATTGTTGATACATGTGCCTGACTCTCCCGACGGATCAGGGTCAGTTAACTGTCTTAGGACAAAGCAACACGATCTTCTTCAGGTTCGGGTCCCTCAACCCGGACCTGGAACATATGCTGGCGTAATTCGACTCAGTCCGCAGAGGACTTATAGGTAGTGGAATTCCAGTGGTTTTAATTGGTGTACCCAACGGGTCCGTCGGGATTTTTCATCGTACCTGCTGGTACGGATTCATACTAGCAGAGCTTAGTCAGGTGTGTTGCCAGGCCATCAGATGATATCTGTAGGTCTTATCTTTGCGTCGCAGACGCAGCATCCGAATGTTTATCACCGCGGAGGTGTTTCGGGTGGCCGAGGAGATTGTTGCTCACTCAGTGTTTTGTTGGGGCAGAGTTGCCAAAAAAGTTTTTGCATGCAGATCCGGAAGATCGCAGTCGAAGATTTCATAGGGTGCGCGACCAGCGCTCCCTATGGGAGTAGCCCCCAAGTGTCTGTTCGAGTCGTAGACTCGAACGGAGACTTTTAGTTCAAGCATTGCTTCAATCATTCGATCCGCAGGACTCGAAAATTTTCGGATGCTTAAATCCATCCTCCCTATGGGAGTAGCCCCCGAGTGTCTGGCGGAGTCGCAGACTCGGGCAGAGACTCGAGTCTTGTATCACGCAACTGTAGTAGGAAATCTCGTGGGCGTACCGCTGACCCGGAAGTACATCGGGTGCGCGACCAGCGCTCCTGATAGGAGTAGCCCCCAAGTATTTAGTCGAATCGTAGATTCGAGTGAGTACTTTTAGCTGTGGAGCCGAAGTGGTGCTAGTATAGCTTTTGATGACGTCAGTGCTGACGATCGATGACCTCAAGCGTCTGCTACGCCAGAGATGACTTGACTGGACGAAGCGTGGGTCCCACCTCCTGACTTTGAATTGACCGGTCATGCGCGGCGTGGAGATGATTACAGCGTCTCCTCGATTTCCGCATGTAGTGGACGGCGTGGTAACGACGGTTCGTTTTGGTGCTGACACGTGTACGGCCTAATCTACCGTTGGCGTTAGGTCTTCTCGATGGACGGCCAGCGTGCGTCGTCTTCGCTGTTATAATCCCTGGTGAAATCGTGGTTTGTTTTTCACCGCAGCAGTTCATCGATTTACTGCCCCCTTGTTCTTGAGCTGTTCTTGCTGCGCGCTGAGAGTTTCCTCCACATTTCCTTTGTCTTTCTTCATGGGCAACGCCACCACCGCCGTAGCGCCATGGTGAAAAAGAAGTCCTCATCTGCAGTTGGGACCAGCGCTGCCGGAGGCAAGAAAGGCACCGCCACTGCTCGCGTCACCGACGGTGGCTGGCGGCGATCAGAAACGCGGGAGAGCGATCTCCGCAAACTGCGCGAGCGAAGCCTGATTCTGCAAGACGCGACGGCCGTGCGACTCCCCGGCAATGAGGTAATCCCCCGTCCCCCATCTGGGTATCGGGTTATGTTTGTTGCCTTCATGATTCGCGGGTTTTCCTTTCCAGTCCATGACTTCCTTCGTGGACTGCTCTTTTTCTATGGGGTTCAACTCCATCATCTGTCTCCCAACTCCCTTCTCCACATTGCGTGTTTTATCACGCTTTGCGAGTGTTGGCTTGGCATTGAGCCACACTTTGGCCTCTTTCGGAAGCTTTATTCTGTGAAGAGGCAGTCTGGTTCGGATGGTGTGTATCCCATTGGGGGTTTCATCATCTCTCTCAGTCCCAATGTGCAATTCTTTTCCTTTTCCATGTCTGAATCTGTCCAGTACTGGCGGAGGAAATGGTTTTACATCCGTGATTCCGTACTGCCTGGGCAAGATTTTGGTCTCGTTCCTTTTGACCCCTCCCAATTGATTGAGAAGAAAAGATCCTGGAAGAACCAAATCTTAGACGGTGAGGTGGCGGAGATAGAGGCCCTGTACCGTCGTGTGGAGGAGCTCCAATTGATTCCTGAGAAGGAAGTGAACGGTGTCGACATCATCCGGACGTTTCTTGAGCGTCGGGTGCAGCCGCTCCAAGCGAGGGCGCAACCGATGTTTCTTTACTCTGGGTGCCATGATCCGACGAGGGTTTCGAGTGAGAAAATCTCTGAGGTGGAACTTGACAAGGCTCTTCGCGCGCTGTTGAAGTTCAAGGCCGACGAAGAAATCCCGGAGAAGTCGCTGACTCCTCCCTTTTCTTCGACGCTGGTCGTACCGAAGGTGTAGATTTGCGCACGTAGTGCTTCCCTTTTGTTTTGTCAGCTGTGTACTTTTTCCTTTGTTTGCTAACAAAGTTCCTTTTCCTTTTGCAGAGATTCAAAGTGCCGGGCATGGCACCACCGTTGCCCGAGAGGTATCCGAATGCCCCAGATAATGAAGTGGTGGATTCCGTGTCCGAGCTACCGTCAGCGCGATCCCCAGCGGAGGATGCCGACGAATCGACTGAGGACCATTCTCGCGAACGGTCACGGAGCTCTAGCGAGTCGTCAGATGCTTCGACTCCTCCGACTCCCAGGAATCCTCTGGGCCTTGAGCGTCATGATGATGTTCAGGGGGGTTCTTCCTCTCCCCTTCCTGCCATTCCTATGCGGGCTGTTGCTCCGCACCCGCCAGCAAAGCGGAAGAAGGAAGAAAAGAAGGAGGAGAAGAGGGCCCGAAGGGCTTCTCCTATCTTCCACCTGAGCGCGTTGGGCTCGTAAGTTTTCTTGTTGTACTTTTTTCCTTTTCTCTTTATGATGTGTGCACCTGTGTTGATTAGCTTCGTATGCAGGCAATCATCCCACGACTCCAGTGATGGTGCGCGAGAGATGATGGGGGAGTCGAACATTGCGTCGCCTCCTCCTCAGACGGTGGCGACTTCGGGTGGCGCCGCTCCGGATCCTCCTGTGCAGGAGAGGCTGGTGGTTGCGCCTCAGAATTTCGCAGGCGGGCCTGCGGGTTCGCCTTCGGAGCACGTAAGTTTGCTGCTTGATGTTACGGGGGGAGCCCCCGAGTGTCTTCGTATGCTGATGTTGTTTATGCTGCTTTGTGTTGGGCGTAGCCCCCAAGTCCTGCTCTTATTATTATTGCCTGTTGCTGTAGCCTTTTGTCCAAGAGGCCAAGCGGCTGGTGGAGGAAGGCCTGACGCTGGAGGCGAAACTGCGGCAACTTCAAGGTATTCGTCTGCCTTGTAGTACTTCTCTTGCTTATCCTGGTCCTGTTCTTTGACACTTGCTTGTTGTAAATGCAGAGGAGCATAACGACTCTCTCCGTGAGGTTGATGCTCTGAAGAAGAGCCTTGGCCAATCGGAGCAGAAGGCCGAAGCTGCCGCTGATGCGAAAGAGCGCCTTGAGCTGGAGCTGACGAAGGCAACCGAAGCGAAAGAGCGTCTGTAGCAGGAGGCCACAGATCGTGAGGAGCAGCTGGCCACCGTTGCGGCTGCTCATGAAAAAGGGGTGGCGGAGAAGCTCATGGCTGCTGCCAAGGCTATTTCGGGTGAGCGTTAGCTTTTGTACTTGCTCCTTTTTCTACGGATCTTCTTCTATGTTGCCTTTCTTCATGTTGTCTTCTTTTTTGTCTCAGATGCCGCAGGCATCGAGTTCGACCGCGGTGCTCTAGAGAACGGGAGTGCTCTAGATGATGCCAATGTAGCGGTCGAAGACCGCTGCAGCACCGTCGTCAACTCCCTCGCCAAGGCGAAAGAGGTCCTTGGTCGCTTCTACCAGGAGCTCTTCCCAAAGGGCGCATCCCTTGAAGATGTGAATGCTCTGGCAGAGGCTCTGTCAGCCGAAGCGCATGCAGCATATAAGCGCAAGCAGAAGGGCATCGGCGCATCCGTCGGGCCGGCGATGGCCATGGCGGCTGGGGCGGAGCTGGACCTGCCCCAGATTACTTCTCGGATGCCGACGGCCGCCTACTCCGCTCGCTGCAGACGATATGGGCCCAAGGTCATTGACTTGCTATCTGAGTATGCACTGCGGCAGCAGGGCGAGGGCAAAGCTAGGCAGTCTGGTTCTGAGGCGACTCAGTGTCCTCCGCCGTAGGCGTAGTAGACGTAGGGTAGCTTGTAGTCTATTCTTGTTGTAAATATCTTTTGTAGTACCATCCTTGTGCCACGTAGTGGCCTTATATACTTTAATGAATTTCTCCGAGTTGTGCTCTATCCTTGGCTGAATGTCTGTGTGCCTTCTTTTTTCTTCTGCTATAGGTTCCTTCGGGTGCTGACCCGGTTGACACGTCATCCGAAAGGCCCTTGCGAGCATCATTGGATGATTCCTCGCAGCTCGCTTTTCTTCGAGATCGCGTGCGCAGCTTGGAGAGAGATTTGCTTGGGTTACGTGGTCGTGCTGACGTTTGGAAGTCCAAAGCAGACCGTGGTGCAGCCAGAGAGGAGTATTTGATGGCGGAGCTGGGTCGGTTGTCCGAGCAGCTGCAATGTAAGTTGATCCTTCTTTCGAGCTGTAGCTCACTTCTTCGGGTGAGCCTGCTGGCCTTACTCTTGTTTTGTGCCGTTGTCGCAGGGGCCAATCTTGCTCCGAGGGAAGAAAAGGAGCGTATTGCTATTCGAGTCAATTGCTTGACTCAACAGGACATGGAGGCCGGCGGCTTCTTCTGGATGGATCGTGATCGCGCCATAGTTCTAGCGACGGTGCAAGATCGTGTCTACCAGGTTTCGCGGGTGCTCCGCCAGGTGCAGACATCGCTTTCCTCGGTGTTGCACGTCATGTTTCCGTTGGATGCCGTGCCAACGACCCTTGCCGGTCTTTTGACGAAGTTTCAGAGTGCCAGCAATGTCAAGGAGCTGGTGCGGCAGTAGCTCGTCGCAGGGGTGAAGGCTGCCTTGTCTCTTGTGAGGGTGCACCGTCCCTGATGTAGATTTGGCTGCTGTGGCGACTGGGCCACCTCCTCGACCAGATGGTGGCGAGTGGAATATGCGTCCGCATTACGCAGCTGTAAGGCAGTATGCCGAACAGATTGTAGATTTGTTTGAGCAGCGTGCTCAGGTTATTCTTCAGAATAGGTAGGACCTGAAAATAAACAGATAGATGTAAAATTTGTATATTGCGGCTGGGCGTGTATGTGCCCTTTGTTGTAAAGGTTTGCTTGTTAGCGAGCACGCAGTGCTTTGATTTAGTACGTGCCCTTTTCGTTTGCCTGACGTGGTCAGCTACTCAGGTGTACACGTTTTGTCCTCAGTCGATGAAATCTTGAGGTGGGGGGAGCCCCCGAGTGCGTATGTAACATGTAGTAAATTTGCAGAAAGTAGTCAACCGAAGGTTGGGGGCGAGGTACTTAGCTTTATTGATATCGTAATGGAGGAGGTACATGATTCGGCTGAGTAGCCTTGGCTGAAAGCCTTATTGAAAGTAAAGGGGGGTAGGTCGCTACGGGTAGAATCGCCGCAGGTGCGAGACGTTCCACGGGTTGGAGTATGCGACTCCAGACTCCACGTGCTTGAGGCGATAGGCGCCACCTGGGATGACTTCGGTGATGGCATAGGGTCCTTCCCATGGCGAATCGATTTTGTTCGGTCGCTTTTGCTTGAGTCGCAAGACGAGGTCTCCTTCGACGAAGGACCTTGGGCGCAGCCGGCGGCTGTGATAGTTGCGGAGACTCTGCTGGTACACCGCTGATCGAGCGGCTGCTATATCCCGCGCTTCATCGAGTGTGTCGACGGTGTCTTCGAGTGCAGCCGTGGATTCGGCTTCGCTGTACGCGACGACTCGTGGAGCCTGATGGTGTACTTCGGCTGGTAGCACTGCCTCGGCTCCGTGTACCATGAAGAATGGTGTGTAGCCGGTGGAGCTGTTTGGCGTAGTCCGTAAGCTCCACAGGACAGACGGTAGCTCTTTCGTCCAGTTTCCAGCTTTGTGCTCGAGTGAGCTCATGAGGCGCTTCTTGATGCCGGCGCCGATTAGGCCGTTGGCCTTTTCCACTTTCCCGTTTGTTTGCGGGTGTGCCACTGAGGCATACGTGATATTGATCCCGAGGCCTTCGCAGAAGTCCTGGAATTCTTCGGAGATGAAGTTCGATCCGTTGTCGGTGATGATGCTGTGCGGTACGCCAAACCTGTAGACAATGGATTCGAAGAACTTGACGGTGGTTTTGCCCTTCTGGTTGGTGACTGGCATGGCTTGGATCCACTTGGTGAATTTGTCGACTGCGACCAGGAGGAAGACGTGTCCTCCCTTCGAGGATTTTGGCAGTTTGCCGATCATGTCGAGGCCCCATTGGGCAAAAGGCCAGGCTATTGTTATGGGTCGAAGTTCGGACCCAGGTGCGTGCGGTTTGTCGGCGAACCGTTGGCACCCGTTGCATCTTCGGACGATGTCCTTCGAGTAGCTCATGGCCGTTGGCCAGTAGAATCCTGCTCGCAGAGCTTTGGCAACGAGGGAGCGACTGCCTGCATGGTGGCCGCAGATGCCCTCGTGGATATCTTGGAGTATGGCCTTGCCGTCGTTGATGGTGACGCACCGTTGTAGTACGCCCGTAATGCTTCGTTTGTATAGCTCGCCGTTGATGATGGTGAAGGCTTTTGACCGACGAGATACGCGCCGGGCATCTGTCGGGCTGTCTGGCAATTCTCCGTTTATCAAGAACTGGAGGTATGGACGTGTCCAAGTTTCTTCGATTGCCATGACCTGCATCAGGTTGACCATGGCGACTTCGGTATCCGGCTTTTCGGGTCCTTCATGACCTTCGGGTAGCGTAGCCCCCGAGTGTTCTGCTTCTTCGGGTGATCCCTTGGGGAATTTCCGCTTGATGGATGGCACGCAGATCTGTTCGAGGAACACACCTGGTGGTACCTTTGCACAAGTGGAGCCGATGTTGGCGAGTCTATCGGCCTCCTCGTTGCTCTCTCTTCCAACGTGCCGGAGTTCGCAGCCGTCGAATTCTCCTTCGAGTGCGTTGTATAGCGCGCGGTACGCGATCATGTTTTCGGCGTGTGCGTCGCACTCATTCATCGTCTGCTGTACGACAAGGTTGGAGTCACCGTAGATGACCAGGCGCGTTGCGCCGCATATTTTTGCCATCTTCATGTCGTGGATGAGGGCTTCGTATTCGGCCTCGTTGTTGGAGGCTCTGAATTTCATCCGAAGGACGTACTTCATCTTGTCGCCTTGCGGGGAGGTCAGTATGACTCCTGCCCCTGCTCCGGCTTCGCGTTTGGAGCCGTCAAAATGCATTGTCCAGGACTGCGACATGTCTGGGGTGTCAGGCAGCTGCAGCTCCATCCAGTGCACCAGGAAGTCCGGAAGGACTTGAGATTTGATTGTGTGTCGCTTCTCGTAGATGATGTCCAGGGGTGATAGTTCAATGCCCCACAGGGCCACGCGTCCTGTGGCCTCTGGGTTGTTCAGGATGCTGTTTAGGGGTGCCTCGTTGACGACCATCACCTGATGCTCCTGGAAGTAGTGGCTCAGTCGTCGAGCCGTCATGAACACGCCGTAGGCCAGCTTCTGGTAGTGCGGGTACCGCTGTTTTGTTGGAGTGAGAACCTCGCTGAGGTAGTAAATTGGGTGTTGTACCCCGTGGGTCTTGCCTTCTTCGGGTCGTTCGACCACGAGTACTGTGCTGACCACCTGGTGTGTGGCTGCTATGTACAGCAACAGGGGCTCGCGCTCTTTTGGCGTGACCAAAACGGGCGAGGTGGAGAGGAGTCGCTTGAGGCTTTTGAATGCGTCGTTGGCTTCTGGTGTCCAGTCGAACTTGTCTGCCTTGCGCAGCAGCTGGTAAAATGGTAGGGCCTTCTCGCCCATGCGGCTAATGAACCTGCTTAGTGCCGCTACTCGCCCTGCGAGCTGCTGAACGCCCTTGAGGTTTTTCGGCTTCTCCATTGTCATGATGGCTTTGATTTTCTTCGGGTTCGCTTCGATCCCTCGTTGAGAGATGAAGTACCCAAGCAGCTGACCCGAGGGGACGCCGAAGGCGCACTTTTCAGGATTGAGCTTGATCCTGTAGCGATCAAGGTTGTCGAACGTCTCGCGGAGATCGTCGATAAGTGTTCTTGCCTCCTTGGTTTTTATGACTATGTCGTCGACATAGACCTGGACGTTGCGACCGATCTGGTCCTTGAGGCAGGCCTGCATGCATCGCTGGTACATGGCACCCGCGTTCTTTAGCCCGAAGGGCATTGTGTTGTAGCAGTATACTCCGAACGGTGTGATGAACGCCGTTTTCTCTTGATCTTCGACCTTGAGTCGAATCTGGTTATAGCCTGAGTAGGCGTCGAGGAAGGAGAGTTTCTCACAACCTGCAGTCGAATCGATGATCTGGTCGATCCGAGGAAGAGGGAAGTGGTCCTTAGGGCAGTGTTTATTTAGTGACGTGAAATCCACGCACATCCGGAGGATGTCCGTGTCCTTCTTCGGGACCATCACCGTGTTTGCCAGCCACTCGCTTTCCTTGATTTCCCGGATGAAGTCTGCTGCGAGTAATCTATTGATCTTCTTGCCGATAGCTTCGGCTCGTGGCTCCGACAGTATTCAGATGGACTGCTTGACTGGTTTGGTGTCTGGGAAGACATTGAGTGCGTGCTCGGCGAATTCCCTGGGAACTCCTGGCATGTCCGCAGGACACCAGGCGAAGATTTCCCAGCGCTCACGGAGGAATTCGACGAGCGCGCCTTCCTATGCGGTGCTGAGGTCGTTGGCGATCAGCGCCGTCTTGGAGGCATCCGTTGGATGGACCTGCACCTTCTTGGTGTTGATGGTGGAGTCGAAAGACATGTCAGGTGCGTTCTGCCTTGTGACTGGGGGTAGCCCATTGTCCGTCACCTCGCGGAGCCTTACAAGCTCCTCTTGCATGCCGAAAGACTGGGAGATTTTATTGAAATCCCTGTCGCATTGGTCCGATCGGGTGAAGCTCCCATGGACTGTGATGACGCCCCTTGGTCCTGGCATCTTGAGTAGTAGGTATGCGTAGTGTGGGACGGCCAGGAACCTTGCGAATGCTACACGTCCCAGGATGGCATGGTATTGCGACGGCCAGTCCACCACTTCGAATTCTAGGCGCTCCTGCCGAAAGTTGTCCGGCTTCCCGAAGATGACGTCGAGCCTTATTTTATCCACGGGGAAGATGCCCTTCCCTGGGACAATGCCGTGGAACGTTGTGTCTGATTGTTCTAGGCTGCATTGCGGGATCCGCATAGCTGCTAGAGTGCTTGCGAACATTAGGTTGATGCCGCTGCCGCCGTCCATGAAGACGCGACTCATCTCGAAGCCTCCGATCTGCGCCTCCAGCACCAGGGCAGCATGACCTGGGCGAGGGATCTGGCAAGGGTGATCCGCGCGAGTGAATGTGATGCAGGACTCCGATCCGCTGAGGTACTCAGGGATTGCAGGCGGAGTTGCCATGGCCATGTTGATTTGTCGGGTGATTTTCTTCTGCACCTTATTTGTGGGGCGTCCCTTCTGTATCATATTGAGCGCTCCTTTTGGTGGGGAGTATGCGACCCCGGCGTTGTTGTGCGCTGGTGCGACTGGTTGACTTGGGCCTCCGATAGGCGGCGGTGGAGGAGCTCCGTGTGCTATTTCACCTGGCGCAGGTGCGCTTCCGAACGCAGGGATTGGAGCTTGTTGCCTCATCTGCATCATGCCTTCGCTGAGTTTCTGGAACTCGCGGCAGTCCTTGAGCATGTGGCTAGCTTTCTTTTTGCCATCTTGTTTGTCGATGTAGAAGTGGATGGTGCATGGACCCGAAAGTTTGTCGAATGCTGAGGTTCCGTTTTCGCGGTCGCGGCGTTGCCACGACTGCGTTGGTCATCCGTTGTCGCGGAAGTTTCCGCTGCGGTATCCTCCACTGTTGCGGCTGTTGTCGTTACGGCGGTCGGCGTAGCCGGCTGCGACCATGTCGGGTCCGTCGCGGTCCTCGTAGACGCGCGATCTCCTCTTGCTACGGCGTTCGCGTCTTCGGCCGTAGTCGTCCTCTTCATCTGATTGCGCCCGCTGGATGCAATCTTCGCCGTCTGCCCAACTGTTGGCGATTTCCATGAGCTGGTCGAGTGTCTTGGGCTTTACACGTCCAAGTTTCTCCTTGAAGTCTGGGCGTTTGACGCCGTCCCAGAAGGCGTCGATGGCTCGCTCTTCGGAGATGTGTGCTGCGGAGTTCTTGGTTGTGGACCAGCGTAGTATGTACGAGCGAATAGATTCACCTGTTCTCTGAGTGCAGGCTCGCAACTCTTCGATTGAGGCGGGCCTTTTGCTGGTGCCTTTGAAATTTCGGATGAAGATATAAGCGAGCTCCTCCCAGCTTCGGATGGATCCTGATGATAGGCTGCTAAGACAGACCCGCGCCACGCCTGTCAGCTGCAGCTGAAGGCATTGCATGGCGGTTTCTTTGTTACCTCCGTGAAGCTTGACGGATGACAGATGGTCACTGAGCCAGGACTTTGGATCTTGCGTGCCGTTGAACTTCGGAGTATCCGAAGGAAGCTTGAAGTTGCGTGGCATCTGTGTTCGCCGGACGGTTCTGCTGAAGCATCAAGCCCCGCAGAGTTCTCCTTCGTCTTCATCCATCTCAGATTCAGATGAGCATGCGCGTTTGGTGCGTGCTTTGTCGATCTTGCGCTGTGTAAGCTTGTCTCTGGCGTCGTAGTCGCGTTTATGGCGGTGCGAGCTCTTCTTCCTTCGAGGAAGATCGTGTTCCTCTTCATCTTCGGATGAGGGAGTGGGGCTCCGGTCGCGCCTGGCCGGAGCTTTCTTCTTCGGCTCCGTAGGAGCGTCTTCGTGGAGCTCAACTCTGATTAGTCCTAGTCCGGTAAGTGCGGACCTATGCATGGCCCTTTTCGGGTCCCCCTCCGGAGGTGGGTGAGCCGCGAGATACGCAGTGGCTGCCATGATCGCTGCTTGTGGCTTCTTCGGGGTGATGTTGCCGTTGGCGTCCATATCCATGAATGATGTGTGGAGAGTTCGGGTCACGTCATGCCGCTCCTTCGGGCCCATGTTTTCCACCCGAGAGCGGTGCTTGTTTCCCTGGTTTCTTTTTGTGCTAGAGCCGGGTCCCATGGCGGAGAGTGCAGCTCGTCGCGCACTGGACTCAGAGGCTGCTTTCTTGCGTTTGTCGAGCATCTCCTGCATCTTGACTTGCTTCTTGTGCTCCTCGATGAGGAGGTAGTGGTATGCCATCAGCAGATCACGTGGGGAGTCCAGAGGTAGGACTATTTCGCCTGCGATGGCGCGGCGTGCTTCGACCCATCCTTCTTTGCTAAGTTGGATGAGGTGGCCCCTGTTTTCCCCGTTTTCGCCGTGTCCGTCCTGCGGGTTAGGGTTGGGCGGCGGGTTAGGCGTTTCCTCGTCGGTTTGGATGACTGCGGCGCACAGATAGCGCCTGCAGATTGGTTGGCTGCTGCCGCAGCTTTCGGATCCGGAACCGTAGGTCCCTTCATCCGAAGGTGGATCGCACAGATCGGAGTTGCAGCAGCTGCTGCTGTAGAACTCATCTGTTGATGGTGACGTGCGTAGCACGGGGTGTGGAGCCCACGAAGCGGGCCTGATTGATGGCACGGGCACCCGCTCAGGGAGGCGGAGGGTGCCAGTTTGTCCCACCTGGAAGCAGAAGCTCCCGAACAAGATTTCGAGTCCGTCGCCTACGAGCTCGAAATCCTTCATGGTATCCGGCGAGTGGGCGGTGAAGTCGAAAGCGCCAAAGAGGAGGTGATTCTCCGTCGCCGCGGAGTGGTAGATCGATCGGGTCGGAACCGTCACGACCGCACAATCAGCAGCCCCAATTCCCACAGACGGCGCCAATTGACGAGGTTTAATCTCGTCAATGCCCATTGTTATGGACTTGGGTTTTGGAGAAGATGGGGATGCTAGAGATCGTGGCACGGTTAACAGACAAGCAACCAGGGGACACGAGATTTACCCAGGTTCAGGCCCCCGGAGGGAAAACCCTACTCCTGCTTGTCTGCTCTTTGATTACGGCGGAACCGAAGGTTACAGGGGTGCGCAGATTCGATCTGGCGTGGAGGTGTGTATGTCGTAATCTCTCCTCCTCGTTGGACCCTCCTAGCCTTTATATATGGGGAGTCTAGGTCTCGGGTACCGATACGAGTAGGTTACAAGTTGTATTCAAACTCTAGTCTTGCTCTCCAAGGATCCGAAGGCGTCATGGGCCTGGGCCACCCGAAAATCTTCATGGGCCGGCGTATATTTGCCGTGGGCCTTCCTTGGGCTGGACTAGGTATGCCAAGGTCGTGTACCCGTAGGGTATAACCATGTCAGCAAGGCCTCAGTAGAAAGGGTTGGCCTCAGAGCATTTAAGGCAGTAGCTAGCAGACACAGCTGAAGGAGCACTTGTAGTTCGTATATCCTACATAGTCAGATCCGGCAGGAGTAGGGGTTTTACCTCATCACGAGGGCCCCGAACCTGGGTACTTACTGCATCCATCTACGCTCGCTTTTATCCAATCCCGCATGCGCAAACTGTCTATAGCTTCCCTGCTAGTCCCCACACCTCTATCTAACCTCTTCAGGTACTGCCGTTCCCAATATGACGACATCACCCTTATGAACTTTGAAGGTGTCCTATTGATGTACTCGACGATCGATGTAGAGCTCATTGGGAACCCCAAGAGGAAGGTATGATGAGCACAGCAGTAAGTTTTCCCTCAGTTATGAAACCAAGGTATAATCTAACCAGTAGGAGCAAGGAAACACCCCAAAGGTGTTACTAGCTGAGCTTTGGCAGGGCGCACTACCGGTGCTAGTAGCAACGTCGAGACCTGCACAACACAACCACAAAACTTTGTCCCCAACATGCTATGAGGTTGCCAATCTCACTGTGTTTTGTGGAAAACCAAGGATTAAACGTATCGAATGGAAAGAAGTAAAAGTTTGCAGAAAGTAAACACAAATCTGTAAAAGATTGTAGATTGTATGTAAAGTAAAAGGACCAGGATCCATAGTTCACTAGAGGTGGCTCTCCTTAAGATAGATAACATGCTGGGTGAACAAAATACAGCGGGGCAATTGATAAACACCGAGAAAGCAATACATGCATATACTAATAATCTTGACTCCTCTAAGACTTGATTGGGCATTACAACATAATACATAGACCGCCATCCAACTGCATCTATGACTAATAATCCACCTTCAGGTTATCATCCAAACCCCCTCCAGTATTAAGTTGCAAGCAACAGATTACTGCTTTACAAACTGCGTGTAAAGTAAATAATATGATTGTTCTATGAATAAAGGATTTTTGTTTTCTCCCTAGTAGCAACAACACATCTAGTACCTTAGAGATTTCTGTCACTTCCCCAGATTACTAGAGGCATGAACCCACTGTCGAGCATAAATACTAACTCTTGGAGTTGCTAGCATCTACTTGGCCAAGATAGCTACTAACAACGGAAATCATGCAAGATCTAAAATAACAAAAGACATGATAGAATCAATAATCAATCTGAAATAGCATCTCAATATCCATAGGATCCCCGCAAACACAACATGTATGAATTACAAATAGATGATCTTGATCATGAACGGAGCTCACAAGATCTAAACATGAAAGCACAAAGGAGGAGAACCAGCCATCTAGCTACTACATGGATCCGTAGTCCAAGGATGAACTACTCACGCATCACACCGGAGGCTTGCATGGTGATGAAGAAGGCATCCAGGGTGAATTCCCCTCTCCGGCAGGGTGCCAGGAAGAGCTTCAGATCCCTCTCGATCTAGGGATGGAGATGACGGCGGCTACAGACTCTTTCGTGGATTTTTGATCGGGTACTTAGGGTTTTTGTTCCGAGGATAATATATAGGCGGAAGGAGAGGCCGAGGGGGTGCCGGGAGCGGCCACAGCACCCCCTGGCGCGGGCCAGGCCTGGCCGCGCGGCCAGGTGGTGTGGTGGCTCCCTGGCCCTTCTCCGTCTCGTATTCTGGCACTTGATCAGTTCCGAAAAAATAGGCACTTTGGCTTTTGTCCCGTCCAATTCCAAGAATATTCATTTTCTGACTTTCCTGGAACCAAAAACATCAGAAAACAGGCAGCTGGCACTGTGGCTCTTGTTAATAGGTTAGTCCAAGAAATCATCTGAAAAGTACTCAAAAGTTGGAACAAAACACAAGAAAGTGGATAAAACCAAGCATGGAACATCAAAAATTATAGATACATTTGCAATGTATCAGCTATGAATTTATGTTTTGTTACACCATGAGGGACAAGCTGAATACCATTCTCATTATGTTTTCTATATGTGAAACAAACAAACGTATTTGAAAACGTTATTATTCATGAGGACGAGCATGAGTTAAGCTTGGGGATGTTGATACATTGTAAACGTATCTATAATTTTTGATGTTCCATGCTTGTTTTATATCTACTTTCTTATGTTTTGTCCACACTTTGGAGTATTTTTACACATTTTCTAGAACTAACCTGTTAACAAGATGCCGCTGTGCCAGTTGCATGTTTTCTACTATTTTTGGTTTCAGAAAAGCTGGAAAAGAAATATTCCTGAAATTGGACTGGATAAAATCCAAAGTCAATATTTTACGAGAAGACTCACGAAGCCAGAAGTAGAGACCGAGGAGGGCCAGGGGCTGGCCACACCACCTGGTGGCACGGGCTAGGTCAGGCCGCACCAGGGGTGGTGTGGGCCCCTCGGGCGCCCAGTTACCTTGCCTCTTCGCCTATATATTCCTCCCGAGACGAAAACCCTGAAGAGAAGATCAAAATTCCACAAAAAGTTCCGCAGCATCGCCACCAGCGAAGAGGAGATTCGGGGGACAGAAGTCTCTATTCTAACACCCTGCTGGGACGGGGAAGTTCCCCCGAAGCCATCTCCATCGACTCCGCCGCCATCTCCATCGTCGTTGCTAATTCCCACGATGAGGAGGGAGTAGATCTCCCTCTCGAGGCTAAGGGTTCTACAAGTAGCTATGTGTTCATCTCTCTCTATGCATGATCTTATTGAGATCATGAGCTTTGTAATCTATAGATCTATTCTGCTATTCAAGTGCTTTAATTAATCTCTGCTTATCCCCACGTGTGTGAAGTTGACAGTGTGCACACCGGGTGGCACTTTGGCTAAGGTTACATAAATACTTATCATGAGTATAATTTGAGTTGGATGTCTCTATGAGATTGTGGTGTTTGTTGGAACCATCTAGCACTCAAGGTGATAGTGAGGGATTATCTAGATGGGGAATGCGAACTTTAAGGTGTGCTGTTATAGCCCTATATCGTCCAACTGAAGAGTAGTTCAGGGTAGCTTAATGAAGAGAAGATATTTATATGAGAGTGTCCACTAGTGAAAGTATGATCGCTATGCCTTGTTTCTAAGCATTGAAAACCCGTTTACAATTAGTTCTATTTCATGTTAGCTTGCTGCCAATCTTATTTTAGATAGCAATTACCACTTATAATCATCCATATTACTTGTATTTCACTATCTCTTCGCCGAACTAGTGCACCTATACACCTGACAAGTGTATTGGGTGTGTTGGGGACACAGGAGACTTCTTGTATCCTGATTCCAGGGTTGCTTGAGAGGGATACCTTTGACCACTTCCTCCTTGAGTTCAATAAACCTTGGGTGGTCCACTTAAGGGAAAATTGCTGCTGTTCTACAAACCTCTGCACTTGGAGGCCCAACACTGTCTACAAGAATAGAAGCGTGCTTAGACATCAGTAGTACCCGTTCAAACTATTCGTACTAGTTCGATTATAATTTTGTTGTTGCCATCTGGTTATTCAAAAGCCGCAACACTGACTATTTTCTTTTTTTGCGTAGAGCTCAAAAAGGCAACACTGAACATGTTGGTTTGCACAGCCTATAGGTCCACCAGCGATGCCATTATATATTTTCTGCATCTGATGCTGGTTCGTCCTAATAAACGGCATAATTATTCTTTACTATATAGTTCATTTGTGTTTTTCGTTCCTTCTCACAACTTCTGGTATGTTGTGGTTATAATTTCTATGTTGTTCATTCTTAGCTACGACAGTAGCTGCATGCCATATATATTTGCTGAAATGACCGAGTCACCCAACGTCTCTTGCATTCTAGGAGATACCACTGCTTCCATATATATTTGCTGAAATGACCTTGTTAGTTTATACTAAAATTCTAAGAAACACTTTGTTTGATTGCTCATTTCATTGTTGGCATACTTGTCTAATGTTTGTTTGTCCTGTTCTACAGGTTCACAAGCCACACCATTATATCTCGTATCTGGTTCTGGTTCGTCCTAGGCAACGACATAACTATCCTCTACTATATAGTTAATTCATGGTTTGCATTCCTTCTCTACATGTTCGTATTATGCAGTTATAATTCCTATATGGTTCATTCTTAGCTATGAGTAGTTTCTCTTCTTTGCTGTATTAACTTGTTATTAGTTAGTTTCAGACTACAATTATTGCCGTCGCCACCAAAGAGGGGACTGCAAGATCATTTTTCTCAAGGTGGTTTTCCAATGTAGTTGTCCCACTCAAAGGGATATGCAGTTGATGGATTGAGAAATCAAATTGAGGACTATGCTATCAACTTGATTGGCAACTGAAATGCTAAATTTTCTTTCCCTTTTGTTCATATTATGTAATATTTTTAAGAAGTTTGCAGATGATATAATATCTAGATAACTCGCATAGGCCATGTAGGCATTTAGTTGACGCCGTCCACGAATGGCGGTACCATAACTGCACCATCCAGGTCGATCAGGTAACTGTATAGGTTTTTGTTATTTGCCCTTCTTGTATTGTGCCTTCCATGAACAGTAAAAGATGATTGCTAATTACACTCTTTTTATGATATTTGCATGGCCTTCAGAATGACCCAAATAGTAACGGCAACTAGGTAGAACAGTAACAGACCAAAACAGTAACAGGCCAAAACAGTAACAAGCCAAAACAATAACATGCCAGAACAGTAACAGGCCAGAAGAGGAATAAGCTAGAACAGTAACAATCTAAAACAGTAACATGCTAAAATAAAAACAGGCCAAAACAGTAGCAGGCCAAAACACCAGTAGACCACAATAGTGGCAACCCAGCATAGTAACAGGCCAGAACAGTAACAGACCAAAAAAGCAACAGGCCAGAACAGTAACAGGCATGAACAGCGGCAACCAGCATAATAACGGGCCAGAATAGTAAAGGATCGTAATAGTAATGGACATGAACAGTAGATGGCCAGAATAGTAACGAGCCTGGATAGTAAAAGGCCAGAACAGTATTAGACCTTCTCAAAATTGGGCCATTTGTAGGCGGCCCAGGACGAGCTAGAAACAGTAACATGCCATAATCTTATTGGGATCCCCTAATGGGCCGACCCACTTAATTATTAGCAGGCCTTGGCTGGGACTAGCTTCAACCACGGTTTCTGTGGCCGTTAACAGTGGTAACTAGGCACTAACGTTGTTTGCCACGTGGCATTTTGCATGATGTCAGCAGTCAACGCGGCTGGCGAACAGATCTACGACGGAACAAGTTTTCGTGGCTGAAGGGTGTGATCCGCCACGGTCAGGAAAAAACAGTGGTGTATGTTGGGGGGATACCCTCGGGTAGGGTAACACCATGGTATAAGGGCCGAGTTAGCCGGGGTACGGCCTGGTCAAAGCAAGTGCTGACCGGGTCACCTCAAGGCAGGCCGAATCACGGTGTGACTCGGCCCATGGAGCATCTCCTTGACAATGGTCCGGTCGGCATAAGATTTATGTCGGCCATGTCTATCTGTTTTGCAGGTAAATGGGTAAGACGGATTAGCTATATGCTAGCCGGATTATCTTAGCTTCCAAGAGAAGGAATCCCTCGCTGGTCAAAAGGTGGCTTTATTAGCTATAGCATGAGCAAAGTAAAGTAAAGAAGAGAACCAGCGGGTCAGGGCGACCAAGGTGACGCAGGCAAAGCCGGATAACGCAGCCCGTGTCTGGTGACGCCAAAATACAAGGATTACGCCATGGGTTACGTCCAAAGTCCAGACGAGCCGTTAAAGGGGATAAAGAAGCATTTGCTTTAGGAAAGGACAATATTCATAGAATATGTTGCCACCTGTGCCCTAGGATTGTAACCTGGGCTCCCCTATATAAGGAGGACCGGGGCCTCCATAGAGAGGGATGGCCGATAGCTCAATCATTCTCTGTCTAAGGTAGAACTCCAGGGCTAGTGGACAGGGAGTAAGAGACTTCGTCTCCTTCTTGTTGAGAGCCTTAGGAGCACTTGTAAATACCATTGATAGAGAATATACAAGAACTTCCGTGCGTGGAATCACCACGCTCTCCCTCCCTGGATTCCCCTAGCACTCATTGGCCCCATCTTTAGCCTATCCATGGCATCTGCCGTGCCACCACCACGACAGTTGGCACCCACCGTGGGGCTAGCGGTGCTAGCCGGGGTGAAAATTCAGACGGGAAACTTCTCAAGCATAGGTGAGCGTATTGTCTCAGGCTTGGTTTAGCGCTTTGGAGCGCTGGACTACATCAGCAACAATGCGGGAAGCTTCGGCAGTCACCCTCCACCGTGCAACGACGTCTTCCTCAAGCTTGGCGCGCACAAGATCTACGTCGGGTGGATGAGTCCTGTGTTCACCCACGGCACATCGTCGAGGGAGGCGAGCCACCTCTTAGCGCAGCTCGTGGAGTGCGGGTCGCTTGCCCCACTAATAGCGTTGAGGTCCTGATGACCGCGCCTGACGCGGGACCAAGCAAAGATCTAGCGCCAGAGCCAGAGGTAACACCAAAACAGACCAGGTCTAGGTTTCCCCATTAGAAAGGCTAGAAAATGTTCTCCAGCAAGCGATAGATAGTCTAGCAACGCCAATAGCACCTGTGGCAGATCCGGCTCAGGCACAAGTTGAGTTAGAGGAAACTAGGCGGAAAATGTTAGCTGGAGCAAAGAAAGTAGCAGAGCTACATCAATCGTTGAATATCACCTTGAGAGAGTATGCTAACGCAAACCGTATCGATGGAGTGAAAATCCAGGGAAGGAACCTGATCACTGAGATTGACAAGGAGTATGAGCCTAGGCCAGGTCAGACAACCACAATAGTTAGGAGGGTTGGATTAGTATAGTACCCCGGCAAAGAACCTCAGGGCAGCAAATGCGGCCGCATCCGAGTTAGAAGGTTTAACCGGAGAAGCCCAGCAAAGGCAGCAAGAGAGGGTAAATCACTTGTTGAGAGTTGCATGCCAACAAAATGAAGAAATAAACAAGGCTAACCCGGCACCACCAGGGGCCTCACAGGTGGTACATTCGGCCAGAAATAACCCGGCAAGATCCAGAGGAGCCGCGTCGTCTCCGGGTCATAATCCCAGGAGAGAAGAGGTAGTGGACTCCAGAAGAAGAGACAAGAAAATGGTTCCTTATGACCCGGTAAGGGCTGGAAAAGGAAAAGCAGTGCAAGTTTATGAGGACCGACACAGTACCAGCCGAGGTGTGGCTGCCCGAGGTAACCGTGACCAAGGCAATGCCGGTCAAAGAAATGCTGCCAACGGCAATGCCGGACAGCGCGATCCTGTTGGAATGGGGCAAAATTTACCTCGGACGCAGCAACAGCGAGTACCTTGGCAAGAGGGGAGTGCGGGACAAGCAGCACAATAGCATCATACACGTCTGGATCAGGAAAGGTACAATGATGGTTACTCGGCTATGGTCAACGATGGATACCCCAGACCGGATCACCATGCAATTGGATCAAGGCTGGGAAGCAGGAACTTGTAGCCAGATGATGCAAGGTTGAAGTCGGATAGGATTTATAGGTTGGATCAAATCGAGATACAAGGTCTCCCGGGTCCAGCATGTTTCGGGCCCCGGATCATGAATGAGCCACCAGTGCTAAACTTTTAGCTGTCTAGAGGAACCTGAAATTATGATGGTAGTAACAGGCTAGAGGATTGGCTGATTGACTATGCCACAGCAGTCAAGATCGCTACAGGAAATTTGAGATGGGTGGTGAGGTATGTACCACAGATGTTGGAAGGACCAGCGCGAGTTTGGTTGAACAATTTGACACCAGGAAGCGTTAACTGCTGGTTGGATTTCTAGGAGCTGTTCGTTAGCAATTTCTCAAGCACTTACAAGAGACCCAACAGACCACAAACCCTTGCGTTATGCCGGCAGAGACCGAATGAGCCAGATAGAGATTTCCTGACTAGGTGGTGCAATGTGCGAAACTCGTGCGAAGGAGTAATTGAATCACAAGCTATTGCGTAGTTCGCTCAGGGATGCATATATGGAAGTATGCTGTCACAAAGATTAAAGTGAGATATGCCAACTACCTTGGCTGAGACAATCCGGATCACAGACTCATATGCCTTGGGAGATCCAACGCAACCCCTGTTAATGTCTAGCGAGGCAAACGAAGAGTATTACGGCCGGGATGGCCCCGGATCGTCAAGGAGGAATGATTTTCGAGGAAAAAGAAGGGATGAGCGTCCGGATTATCGGCGCAGCAAGTCACATCAGTGGACCGAGATCAATCCAATGCCGGAGCCAGTCAACGCCAAAAAACTGAGGGGCAGAGCTGGCAACAGAAAAACGAAGGGAGAAAGCCTTGGACCCCAGAACAGAAAAAGCAGTGGCAAGAACGAAAGGATAGACCGAGGTATACATTTGATTCTATGCTAGATCAACCTTGCAAGTTCAATACGACAAGCCCGAATAGCCCGGCGAATCATACAACCCGGCAATGTGAATGGATGAAGAAACTAGAGCAGGGAAGTTCGGGGAATGCTTAGGCACCTCGGAATGAAGCACCCCGGCCATCGTTAATGACAGGGGAAATGGACAGCAACTAATGCTACCACCACCTCCTCTGGGATACGAGAATCCAGAAAGAAGGGACGGTGTACATCAAATGGGCAATAACCAGCAACAAGGTCAAGGTTACAACGAGAATGAGGGACGAAATGAGTACAAGGAACATCATCAAAGCTACTGTGTGTTCACCACAAAAGAGAATGGCCAGAAAAGCTTGCAGCACCGGCATATGGAGGTAAACACAGTAATGCCAGCGGTGGTGAGGTATATGCCTTGGGAGGATCAGGAGATTATATGCAGTGTCAAGGATCACCCAAAGATCATGCCAAGCCCAAGAACCTACGCTCTGGTCCTGGATCCAATGTTCATCGGGCCGAATCTTAATGTAAGATTTTCCAAGGTATTGATTGACAATGGTAGCAGTATCAACATTATGTACAAGGATACCATGCACAAGTTGGGGATAATAGAGAACATGTTGCAAACAACAAGGACCACCTTTCATGGCATTATGCCAGGCATTTCTTGTAAACCAATTGGTAAAGTCCGGGTTGACGTGTTATTCAGCACAAGAGACAACTGCCGCACTAAGAACTTGGAATTCAAAGTGGTAAATCTGGAGAGCGCTTATCACGCGTTACTCAGCGGGCCAACGCTAAACAAATTCATGGCAACTACCCATATCAGTTACCTTAAGATGAAGTTTCCCGGACTAAGGGGCGTGATAACTATATCAGGGGACTTCCGGCGTTCGATCGAGTCCGCCTCAGCCAGATCCAATTTGGCTGAGTCACTCATGATAGCTCAAGAAAAAAGGAAGATACTGGAAGTGGCCGCATTGGCTCAATCCATGCAACAATATATGCCGGCCCTGACCAACCGCACAGGAGCGTATTGTTCCAAGCAATTAAGGACACAAAGAAATTGCCAATCGATGATTGGTTCCCAGAGCGCACCGTGACCATTGGTGTCGGATTAAGCAGCAAATAGGAAAGCGAGCTCGTCAACTTCCTCCATAAGAATCGGGATATCTTTGCTTGGTCTATGCAAGATCTGCAAGGTGTACCGAGGGAGTTGGCTGATCACTCATTAAATGTAAGACCCGGGGCTAAGCTGGTAAAGAAGCCTCTCAGGCGTTTCGCAGAAGATAGAGGGAAAGTTATTGGAGATGAGATAGCAAGACTACTAGCGGCCAAGATTATCATGGAGGTACTCTATCCGGATTGGCTCTCTAATCCGGTGCTGGTGGAGAAAAAGAAAGATGATCCAAACGTGGATGTGGTATGGCGCATGTGTATCGACTACATGAACCTGCATAAGGCGTGTCCTAAAGATACATTTCCGCTCCCTAGAATAGATCAAGTCATAGACTCAACGGCCGGATGTGAGCTACTGTCATTCATTGACGCGTATTGGTTTCCACCAGATACCTATGAATCCAGATGATCAAATAAAGACTGCATTTATTAGCCTGTACGAGGCTTATTGCTATCGAACTATGCAGTTTGGGTTACGTAATGCAGCAGCAACGTACCAGAGATGCATGCAAAAATGCTTACATGATCAGATAGGTCGGAATGTGCAAGTTTATGTGGATGATGTGGTAATAAAAACCAAGGAAGGCAATACGCTCCTTGAGGATATCCGGCAGACGTTCGCGAACTTGAGAAGGTTCCGAATGAAACTGAACCCGGAGAAATGCACCTTTGGTGTACCAGCTAGAAAGTTACTCGGTTTTTTGGTGTACAGCCTTGGCATTGAATCTAACCCGACAAAAATCTGGGCCATTGAAAGAATGGAATTGCCGAAATGCCTTAACGATGTGCAGAAGTTAAGTCGATTCATTTGTCCGTTGGGAGAGAAGGCCTTTCCCCTCTACCAGGTAATGAAAAAGGCAGACAAGTTCACGTGGACGCCACAGGCGGATCTTGCATTTCGAGAATTGAAAAAGATTTTATCTACCGCGCCAATCCTAGTTGCGCCACTACCTAAGGATCCAATGTTGCTTTACGTAGCCGCGACCAACCGAATCGTAAGTGCAGTGATCGTAGTGGAGCGTGAGGAGGAAGGAAAGTCGGTGCAAAGGCCGGTGTATTATCTGAGCGAAGTATTATCAGCCTCAAAACAGAACTACCCTCATTATCAAAAGATGGCATACGGCGTATATATGTCGGCCAAGAAACTCAAACACTATCTTGAGGAACACTCCATCAAGGTGATATGTGAGGCACCCATTTCAGAGATCATGAATAACAAAGACGCAAGCGGCCGAATAGCAAAGTGGGCTATCGAGTTAGCTCCATATGCACCACAGTTCGACAGAAGGGATGCGACCAAGTCACAAGCTGTGGCAGATTTCTTTGTGGACTGGGCTGAAATGCAATACGAGCCACCCCTGGCGGACTCCAATTATTGGTGAATGCATTTGGACGGATCAAAACTCAAAGATGGGTTGGGCGCCGGAGTGGTACTTACCTTGCCCAAGAAGGATCAACTGAAGTATGTCCTTCGAATCCACTTTAGTGCCTCGAATAACGTGGCAGAGTACGAAGCGTTGGTGCATGGTCTCAAAGTGGCAAAAGAAGTGGGAATACGTCGGATACAATGCTTTGGAGACTCGGATTTGGTGGTACAACAACTAACATGGGTATACCCTACAGGTACTCGAGCTTGGTATATATGGTCCAAATACGTACAGGCCCACGGTGTCGCCAAGGCCCAGATGAAAGGACTCGAGTAACCCGCGGAATCTCGATTGCTTGAAGAACAAGAAGAAGCTGAAGATAGAAAGTTTGAAGGGGAAAACCCTAACTTGTAACCGACTCGACTTGCTACCCGAGACCTAGCCTATCTATATAAAGGCTAGGAGGGGGTGGCGAGGAGGACACACGCAACCCTAGTTTCCACAACCCTCGCCAGATTGCATCTGCGCACCATTGTAACTTTCCACTCCTTCGATAATTCCACGAGCAGACAAGCAAGAGTAGGGACCTCTACGAGGCATGAACCTGGGTAAATCTTTGTCCCCTCTGTGCTTGTTTGCTAGCCGATAGATGTCTCCAGCGCTCCCTCCTTCTCCAAAACCCAAGTCCATAACAATGGGCATTGATGAGTTGAACCCTCGTCAATTGGCACCGTCTGTGGGAATTGGGAGTGGTGATGTTGCGGCTTCTTCGGCCCCATCAACTACGATCTAAAACTCCGCAACAATGGAGATTCGCCAGCTCTTCGGCTCCTTTGACTTCACCATCCACACGCCGGCCACCCGCCCGGCCTTCGCGTCCGTGGGCGACGGAATCAGCCTGGCGATTGGGAGCTTCCGCTTCCAAGTTGGTCAGATGGGCACGCTTCGCATGCCTTATCAGCCGACAGCACCGGCGATTGCCCCGGCGTCATGGTCCCCTCTGTCAATCGGCACCCTCAGCGAGCTCAACACCCAGGTGGCAGTCGAGAACACGATCAGCGACAGCAGTCGCGATTCCGATCTGAGCGATCTGGCCACTGAAGATGGAACCTACTGTTCCGGATCTGAAAGTTGTGGAAGCAATAGCTTCCCCAATCACTTCATGTGCACCGTCATCAACGCAACGACACCTCTGCCAATCGCAACAACGGTGGCAACACTGGTAATGGCACCGATCTGCCCAACACCGGCAATGGTGGCAACGTCGGTAACGATGGCAATCATGCTCATGTCAACAACAGAGGGGCAGTCGAACCTCCCAGCATAATCAATGAGCAAACCGGCGAACGTGTCGTAATCAAGCTCAACGGGCAAGAGTGGGATCGCTGCCGCGAGGCCTTATGGGGTACACCTCTACCCTTTGGTCCCCACAGGAACTGTTGATGGGCTACCACTGGCTCCTGAAAGAAGAATTCAAGTGCCAACTACAAACAATCGCGCAACTTGAAGCGCGTAAAAAGGCAGCGGACGAATCGAGCCTTCGTCGCGCTGGGCTCTCCTCCTACGGAGGATCCTCCTCAAGAGGCAACGAGTACCTCACCAAGAAGAGGGAATCGTGAATGGCTCATCTTACCGAACAAGAGCGCATAAAAGCCGCGAAAGTCCTCGACTTCGGCTCTATGACAGTCGACACGAGAGGCAACATGGTCCCCAGGACGCCGCAGGCTGTGGTGACAGCAGCCACCATGTACCTCCTCAATAACCAGCCGCCAGCTGGACATCCCCGAACTGCCATGCACTAATCTACGATCGCGGGTTTGGGATTAATCGAGGCCGCCCTCGACAAGGAGCCAACCCCAGACCTAAAAAAGGGCAAAGCGCTAGCAAAGCGCCACTCCTCGCCCTCATCCAGCGATGACAGTCATGACCTGTCTCGGCGACGCCGCTCATGGCGACACGACCGTGACTATGATGCGTGTGACGACCGCATGCAGCGTAAGATCGACAAATCAAGGGCACGACATGCTCGGTCGACTGACACGGAAGAATAAGATGGGGAGCTCTCCGGCACAAGATGCTTCAGCAGATCAATTAGGCAAAAGTGAATGCCTAAAGGGTTTAAACTCCCATAGGAGAACCCGAAATTTGACAGTCTACAGGACCCGAAGATCTGGCTGGAGGACCACATCTCCTCCGTTAGACTCCACGGAGGCAGTCGAAGCACTGGCATGCAATGCTTGCAGCTACAGCTACAGGGCGTCGGTCGGGCATGGCTGAATAACCTCCCATGCGGATGCATTCGCAGTTAGGATGAGCTGGTTTACAGCTTCTTGCGCAACTTTAAAGGCACGCACAAACGGCCAGCATCAATCGAAGAGCTGAGATGCTGCTAGCAAAGATCTGGCGAATCGCTGCGCTCCTACATCCAAAGGTGGTCCATCATCAAGAACTCCACGGAAAACATCTCGGAAGACTGCGCGATTGATGCATTCAATTGTGGTGTCCGCCGTCTAGAGCTCAGGGAGGATCTGGGCCGCTCAAAGCCCCAGACCATCGACCATTTGATGGAGATCACGAATCGGTGGGCCGATGGAGAAGATTCGGTAAAGAATCGCGCTCACTCCGACGAGGAGGCAGAACTCGAACGCAGACGCGACCGCCGAGGCAAGCCCCGCATGCGCACCTACGATGACCGCGACAATGTCAACATGATCGCGGCCGGCTACACCGATAGACGCGACGATAACCGCAATAGAGGATACCATGACTCCGGGAAAACCACGCAAATATGGCAATGCCGCACTCACGATGAGGCACCCGCGACCTCCATCGAGGACAAACTGTCCGGGCCATGCACGGTACACTTCTATATCGACAAGCATGATGGCAAGAGAAAGTCCAGCCACCTCCTCAAAGACTGCCACGAGTTCCTCAAGCTACATGATGGATTGGTTCGGATGAACCGCAATACAGACTAAAGAGGCTACGGAGCCGCTCCAGGCGCCGTGGCACATGGTGCACCACCACCGCCACCTGGGCCACCCCCGAACGGAGCCTCACCAGACCAGCACCACGGGAGCGAACCGTACCCACGGGCCATGGGTACCATGATGATTCAAAAGGGACGCCCCTCCAACAGGGTGCCGAAGGCCATCACTCGCCAAGTCAACTTGGCCACGCACTCGCCGCCGTCCACCACTGCGTACCTCAGTGGAAGCGAGTCGTGCATCACCTTCGACAAACGCGACCACCCGCCTGAGATACCCCGTCCATGTCATTGCCCCCTCGTACTCGAGGCGCAAATTTGAGGCTTCGACATGAGTCACGTCTTCATGGATGGCGGAAGCGGCATCAACCTCATATTTGCGAGTACCTTGCAAGAGATGAGGATCCCTCTAACCTTCCTGGAGGCATCAGACACAACGTTCCGCGACATCGTCCCAGGGAAAGGCGTATACCTCCTGGGCAAAATCAACCTCAACGTCATCTTCGGCACGCCGAAGAACTTCCGGCACGAGCGCATCGACTTTGAGGTCGTCGACTGGCCCTCACAATACCATTGCATCCTCGGGCGTGTCGCGTTCGCTAGGTTCATGGCAGTGCCCCACTACGCCTACCTACAGATGAAAATGCCAGGTCCCAATGGCGTCATCACGATCAACGGGAGATTTGAACGATCTGACAGTTGCGACAGGGAATTCAACAGAATCTCCCAGTCCTTCAGCATGCAGGAGGAACTCGCAAGATTGAAAGAGACGATAGACAACGGTCTGCCTCCCCTGAATAGGCCAAGCTCACCTGATCTCTCCTTCAATTCATCGGTGCACACAAAGAAAGTGCAGGTCCATCCATCGGATCCCGCCAAGACGGCCCTCATCGCCAACAACTTGAGTCCCGCATAGGAACTCGCGCTCGTCGAATTCCTCCGTGAGCACTGGGAAATTTTTGCCTGGTGTCCTGCGGACATGCCAGGAGTTCCCAGGGAATTCGCTGAGCACGCACTCAACGTCAACACCGAAGCAAGGCCAGTCAAGCAAACAATCAGGCGACTGTCTGAGCCACGAGCGCAGGTAGTTGGAATGGAGATCAACAGAGTCCTCGAGGCCAAGTTCATACGCGAGATCAAGGAAAGCACTTGGCTCACCAAAAAAGGACACGGATATCCTACGGATGTGCATGGACTTCACTTCTTTAAACAAGCACTGCCCAAAAGATCACTTCCCGCTGCCACAGATCGACCAGATCATCAACTCCACCGTAGGATGCGAGCGCCTCTGCTTCCTCGACGCCTACTCAGGCTATAATCAAATTCGAATGAAGGAGGAAGATCAAGAGAAAACAGTGTTTACAACGCCCTTCGGTGTGTTCTGCTACAACACAATGCCCTTCGGTCTAAAAAACGCGGGAGCCACCTACCAGCGGTGCATGCAGGCTTGCCTCAAGGAACAACTGGGTCGCAACATCCAAGTCTATGTCGACGACATAGTAATCAAGAATAAGGAGGAAGCCTCTCTAATCGACGATTTGCACGAAACCTTCACCAATCTCGATCGCTACCGGATTAAGCTCAATCCGAACAAATGCGCCTTCGGCGTACCATCTGGGCAGCTACTCGGGTATCTCATCTCCGCGAGGAGGATCGAGGCAAACCCGAAAAAGATAAAAGCCATACTGGCCATGGAAAAGCCGAAGAACATAAGAGGCATCCAGCAACTGGCCGGACGAATCACAACCCTCAGTCGATTTATCAGTCGGATGGGTGAAAAGGCACTGCCCTTCTACTAGCTCCAACGCAAAGCTGAAAAATTCGAGTGGACCAATAAAGTGCAAGAAGCATTCGAAGAATTCAAGCGCCTGCTATCCACCTCGCCAGTGTTGGTGACTCCACGAGATAGGGAACCACTGTTGCTATACATGTCCGCCACCAACTAGGTGGTCAGCACAGTGCTCGTCGTCGAGCGAGCTGAGGAAAACAAGGTCCATGGCGTACGACGCCCGGTATACTACCTCAACGAGATCCTCACGCCAACAAAACAGCGGTACCCACACTACCATAAGCTGGCGTACGGCGTCTTTATGACCGCCCGGCGACTGCGCCACTACTTCCAGGAACACCCAGTCGTGGTGGTCAACGATGCTCCCTTGGGACATATCCTTAATAACCCCGACGCCATGGGGCGAGTCGTGCTTTGGGAATAGAGTTGTCTCTACGAGACATCACATACGAAAAGCGCGACGCAATCAAGTCGCAAGTTCTCCCTGACTTCCTTGTGCACTGGATGGAGAACCTACTCCCCGACAAGACAGATATGTCCTACCTCTGGACAATGCACTTTGATGGGTCCAAGCGGAAGGACGGGGCAGGCGCAGGTGTCATGCTGACATCACCTCAAGGGGACAAACTGAAGTATATCCTGCGAATGTAGTTTACAGCCTCAAACAATGAGGCTGAATACAAGGCCCTGTTGCACGGGATGAGGATGGCAAAAGCTTGCGGCGCCAAGAGGCTCATCATATATGGCGACTCCAAGTTGGTCGTCAACCAAACAATGCATGAGTGCGACGCACTGAACGACAACATGATCGCGTACCGTGACCTCTACGATACACTCGAAGGAGACTTCGACGGTTGGGAGCTGCGACACGTAGGTCGCGAAAGCAATGAAGAGGTGGATGCACTCGCCAACATAGGCTCTACCTGCGCCCCCATACCACCTGGGGTATTTCTCGAGCCCATATGCGAACGCTCCATCAAGCCAAAGGCCGCAGAGAAGAAAACAAGCGCAGCAACGGACTCGGGGGCTGCGCCACCCAATGAGCCAATGGCACTCGATGACGTGGAGCTGGATACAAGACTCGAGGGACTAATGAGCGTCATGATGATAGAGCAATCCTGGATGCAACCGTACATTACGTACCTCCTAAGCAAGAGACTACCGGAAGATCCGACAGATGCACGGCACATCGCGCGGCGATCCAAGGCATTCGCCATTATCAACGGCGAACTGTATAAACACAACATCACCGGAGTACTCTAGCGATGCGTTTCCCTGGCTGACGGAAAAACAATTCTCCTTGATATCCATGAAGGGACCCGCGGGCACCACGCCGGCAGTCGTGCCCTCGTTGCCAAAGCTCTACGAGCTGGATTCTACTGGCTTATGGCCATGCGCGACGCCAAGGACATTGTCCAAAAATACAACGCTTGCCAGCAATTCGCGGACAAGCCGCACGCACCGGACGCAGATGTACGGCCAATCCCATTGGCCTGGCCCTTTGCACAATGGGGGCTCGTCATGGTCAGAAAGCTACCAACGGTTACGTCTACCTCTTAGTCGCAGTCGACAAATTCACCATATGGATTGAGGCCATGCCAGTAACCAACCAATCAGGGCACAACGCAGTCAAGTTCTTCGAGCCCATCATCTACCGCTTCGGAGTGCCGCACAGCATCATCACCGATAATGGGACGAACTTCACAACCAAGGAGTTCCAAGAATTCTGCAAGAACCTGGGGATCAACATTAGCTACGCCTCAGTGGCGCATCCACGGACAGATGGTCAGGTGGAAAAAGTAAACAGGCTCGTCTGCAGCGGCATCAAGAAGCGACTCCTCCGACCACTCGAACAAGCCGTGGGTTGCTGGCCGGATGAACTGCAATCTGTACTTTGGAGCCTACGTACAACTCCAAACAGCGCCACGGGCTACACACCATTCCTAATGCTGCACGGAGCAGAGGCAGTGCTACCCGCTGAAGTACGATTCAAGTTGCCACGCGTGGTCGCCTACAGTGAGCAGGAGTCATCCCTCACACTCGAAGACTCTGTCGACCTCCTTGACAAAGAAAGAGAAATCGCCACCGAAAGATCCACGATCTACCAGCAGAACCTGCGCAACTATCACAGTAGGAGGCTTCGCTCTAGATCCTTCATCGAACGTGACCTGGTCCTGCGACTGAAGCAGCAGGGGCATCTCAAACTCGAGTCTCCCTAGGAAGGACCGTACGTGATTACACAAGTAATCCCAGGTGGCGCCTATCGCCTTCAAGATTTAGAGACAGGAGTTGCATACTCCAACCCTTGGAACATCGCACAACTGCGACGCTTCTACCCCTAGTCGTTTTTTACTTTTACATTGCAAATAAGGCTACTCAGCCAAGGCTACTTAGCCTCACATTGTACCTCGCACTGTTCTTCGAATAAATAAAAGCTAAGTGCCCCAAAACTCTATTTCTACTTTACTTTGTCAATTTTCATACTCGGGGCTACGCCACCCTATACACATCTGTTCTTCGAACCAAAACGCGATATCCTGAGTAGATGGCACATCAATCGAACCCCTTAACACAACCTCAACCCAGCTGCAACGCACCTGACAGGTTGACAAGGGACTAACATAGAACATGGCCATGCTAACGAAAAAGGACTCGCATAGGGCAACGCACCCCGTGCTAACAAAGCTCTTTGTACATATTCGATAATAAATTATCTACAGCGTTTATACGAACTTTACAACACAAGTACACTTATGTGCAGGATACAAACTAGGCTACTATTGCAGCAGAAGAACGTTGGTTTGTTCCTCGAAGAAGTCGACGATCTCCTCTACAGGGCGGTCCACCGCCTGATAGTGCGGCACCATATTCCAAGCAGATCCTGCTGGCGGTGCTGGCGGCCCAGACGCAATGGCGGCAACATCCATGTCAGGCATGTGCAATCGCACCATTGAGAGAGCAGCCTTGGCACCAGCCACCAACTGTTTCCTCACGCACTTGCGAACCGTGGACAGATCTTGAAATTTGGCAAGGAGAGCCAGTAGGCTTGATGGAGTGTCATCTAGCGGGAACATCGCCCGATAAATGTTCTTCAAGCATGACTGCGACTTCTTCAGAAAGAGCAGCACTCACGATGCAGATTCCTGCAGGGTCGCCAGCGTAGTCGCACGATCATGATCTACCCAGAAGTATCCACTCTCTTGAAGTTGCTCCTGGGTAAGATCATGCAGGCGAATGGTAATTCTATCCTTCTCCTCCTGCGGATGGCGCGCGCTAACAACTACACGAAGCAGCACCAATAGCATGAGTACAATGTACCGCTGCGAGTGACTACAAAGGAAAAGACGAGAATAAGCAAACTAACACTTGAACTGGTCGCCCAGCTGCGTCACCTCGCCAAGCAGATATTGCTCACGGGTGGCGGCTTTTTCCGCCTTCGACTTCCACATGTATGCGCTACCGCGGAGCACGGGCAACTCACGCTCCAGCTGCTTCACGGGATCACGAAGTCGCGAAAGCAAAGATAGCTCCTCTACCCTGGATCATTAAGAGATGACGAGTCCTGGGTTCCCCTCACATGATCACTTGATGTACCCTACCACAAGTCAAGATAGAAGCAAATTACACGACCAAATCAACACAAAGACAAAAGGGTCAGATGCATTCAAGACCATCATAAGTATCAACAGACACACTCTCCAGTAGGCATGTTCTTAAACAAAAAGGACAATTACTCAACTATTTACAAAAGCTAACTACGGAGCACCTGGCTTCTTCGACTTCGACGGCTTCGGGGGCTTCATCAAGTCCATGGCAGTGTCAGACGCCACTGACTTTCTGCCGACCCCTGAGGCCGAAGCTTTCATCGCCTTCTTGGCATGTTGGAGCTCCTCCGAGTACTTCGCAATAGTATTTATCAAGTGATGCCCATATTTACCACAGGCAGTCACGAAAGGAGCGAAGACTACCTGCTGACCATGCGCGCCAATAGGCATCGCCTTTCACACCGCGAAAGGATCGATCTCGACTCTGTGGGCTTGCACCATGGCGAGTGACATGGACGCGCCAGCCGCGCGAAGGGAGTTCTTGTAGGTGGAAGGCACACCACCGGCGAGTGACTCCACCAGCTCATCCATATTATCGATCAGCTCCGCCTTCAGCATCAACTCCTCCCGGAGGCGACTGAGGGCAACCTTGGCCTTGGAAAGTGTATCTTGGACGGCGGTGCTACGATCCTCGACTGCAGACACCGCACCTGCCAGAGCGTCATCGCGACGAAGGGCCTTTGGGTCAAAGCTCAAATCACCAGCATCTGTACATGAACCCACACATGGATCAAAACTTCAGCGCCACCAGCAAAACCATTAGATGCAGAGAAGGACAACAATATACACAAGCAAAGGTACCTGAGAGAGCCTTGGCGATTAAGAACATTTGTTCTTCGAACAACTTTTCCCTGGCCGGAAAGGAGGCACGCACATCCTCTTCACGCTTCTGTGCCTCGTCACGCATAGCGATTGCCTCGTCGCGACCCTTCACAACCGCGGCAAGTGTCTTCTCCAAGGCGGCGACATTACGCAATAAGGCGTTATGTTCAGCTACATGGCAATCAAAAGTTGATTATCAGTCGACTATACCAAAAAGAGAAAACGAAGAAGAATAAGTGTAGAACACTCATTTTCAACCACGTAGTGATGCGTCTCCAGCATTGCATGCTGGCGGCCCATCGCCATCACTTGCTCTGCCAAGTGTGCGGCTTCCTTAACAAGGAGCTGTCGCACAAACAAGGAATCAGCGGAGGCAACAGATAATGTCGACTACAACACTAAAAAGAAGAAAAACTATACTCACATGGTCCTCCAATGACTCCGAAGATGTTTGTTGTACCGTCATCCGAGCAACCATTTGATGCTCCCCTGCGTGAGGAGGCTGGAAGAATTATGCGCGGAGTAGGCCGCCACTGGAGGGGAAGGAGCTCACTCGACCTCTTTCTTGGCTGTTGAGGTCGCGACTCCAGATTCCTTCTAAAATTCGACGTCACTAGAAGATGATGACGCCTCTTGACTGCAAGACAAAACCAACCTTGAGAAAGGGCAAACTCTGGGACAAGCCAACACGAAGACAACAGAGAAGAACAAATGAACTCGAAAACTTACCAGTCAAACTTGTCAAAATCAAACGTGGCCTCCACCGACTCCGACGAAGACTCCTTAGGCAATCGCATCTTCTTGCGAGAAGACAGTGCCACAGCCTCACAGGAACGGCAGGAATTGGTGACTCCGCGCGAACGGTCGTACCTTCTGGAGTCGAAGGAGATGACACATCAGAATCCTTGTTGCGTGAACACTTGTGAGTATCTGGACTCTCGGACTCGGGGGCTTCCTCTTCCACATCAGAAGGGACAGTCGACTCAGACTCGTCCTCTTCCAAAGCTTCGCGAGGAATAATCCCCTCAGGGAGAGGAGGCATACAAGGCGACACCGCCCAATCCTGCATACAGACAACAAAGATCAGCAAATAAACAAGTAAGCAACAGAAAAACAATCAACAAAATAAGCTACTACGTAGCACAACTATACCTCAGGAGGAGGATTCGAAGCATCAAAGGGAGGAACAACTGGATCACTAGGAAGCACATCCTTGCTAGTGTACTTCGTGACCAGTCGAACCCTCTTGTCCACCTCACTCGCGGACATGGCATCGGCAGACACGCGAGTGGCATCATCATCACCAGCCCATCGAAACATGGGGTGGACTCTGGCTTGAAGGGGCTGGACGCGACGGCGCAACCAAGTTCGGATGAGGGCGCAGCCTCCCTCTTCTTTGCCTATGCGACTCTCGAGGTCGCAGACGTGTTGATACAGCACGTCTGTCTTCGCGAATTCACCAGGCATAACTATGTTCTTCCAGGAGCGAATCTTCTTGCACGGAGTCGCGGGATCGAAGGGCGCGAGTCTAAAGTGCTCATCTTTGGCCTTCGGATCACGGACATAGAACCATTTGTCCCTCCACCCTTGGACGGACTTCGTGAGCTTGATGTCGAAGTAGGTGGCGAATGGGTCGACGTGGATTCCGCAACCACCTACGTCGTAAACTAAAGAGCCAGATGCGGACTGGCGCTTCAATTTGAAGATGCGCTTGAAAAGGCCAAAGTGTGGCTCGATTCCGAGCCAGCACTCGCAAAGTGTGATGAAGCAAGAGATGTGGAGGATCGAATTTGGGGACAACTGATGGAGCTGGAGCCCGTAGAAACAAAGAAGACACATAAGAAAGGGGTGAAGAGGCAAGGAAAGACCGCGAATGATGAATGCAAGAAACATCACTCGAAAACCAGCAGGAGGAGCAGGAATGGTCTCACCGCTGGGGACGCGCGCATCAGCGACTGCTGCGGAGAGCACTCCGTCTTGGCGAATAAGACGGAGATCAGACACCTTGATGATGGAAGGGCACCATGCACCATTTGTGACGCGGGTTCCCGCGACTTTCTTCTTCCCGCCGGTGGCGGTGCTAGCGCCCTCAGCGGCGGAGCCACCCTTCTTCTTCGCCGCGGCAACAGTAGCCGCGGAATCAGCTGCGGCGCCTCCCTTCTTCTTCCCCATTGCACGACAGCGATGTGAGCAAAAGAAGTAGCTCGGGAACGAGTGGAGCTGGTCCAGCGTCGTGGAGGAAACGGGCGTAGGAGAAAGCAGAGGAGCAGAAGCAATGGCGATGGCAGCAGAAGAATGTGCACCGATGGGAAATTACCGTCGTAGCGCCGCTACTTAACCCCTGGAAGATGCAATCCAACGGCTCAGAAAAACCCTATTGGACACGTGGCACACATCGTGTTGGACACGTGGAGAAGGGGAAGCACGAACCGTCCCTCCACTACTCCCATTATTCACGGAAATCGACGAGGCGCAGTTAAAATAAAGATTACGCACGCCCAGTCAAATCAGAGTTAGGAAGTGGGACCCACCGCTCGTCATGTCCAGTCAAACTCACTCACGCGGGAAACTGAGGTCATACAAGCGTTAGCACTGACGTCATCAAAGCTACGTAGTGGAAAAATTTGACTACTTTAGTCCCTGCCTGATTCTTCGACTCCACCAAGCACTCGGGGGCTACTCCCATAGGGAGCGCTAGACGCGCACCCTATGATTGTTTATACAGAAAACTGTGTGTTGATAACATCTGCACTCAAATCTTATGGCGACACCACCTCATAATTTCCCTACAAAGAGACTGTGTCTCCTGGGTCACCCGAATCGTCTCCGCGATGATAAATTTCGGATGCCGCGCTTACAACATGAAGGTAAGACTTGAATAAGGTCCGGCAACGCATTTAGCTGCGCACTACCAGAAATATATCTATGCCTACAGGCACGATGAACATGCCTTGACGGACGCGTCGAGTGCTGACACCCATATAACTGGAATTCGACTCCTGTAAGACCTCTGTGGCCTGAGTCGAATTACACCAGCACTTTTCCGGATTCGAGTCCGGGGACTCGAGTTCGAGTAGATTGTGTTGTTTCACCCTAAGGTAGTTAACTGATACTGATACTTCGGTTATATTAGTCACGTAAATGAATAATCCCTATGACACAAATAAAAGCAGTCGAAATGTACTCAATCAAGCACTCGAAGACTTCAAAAAAGTCCCCAGTCGAATCTGTGATTCCACTGGACACTCGGGGGCTACTGACATGGGTATACCCTACAGGTACTCGAGCTTGGTATATACGGTCCAAATATGTACAGGCCCGCGGTGTCACCAAGGCCCGGATGAAAGGACTCGAGTAACCCGCAGACTCTCGATTGCTTGAAGAACAAGAAGAAGCTAAAGATAGAAATTTGAAGGGGAAAACCCTAACTTGTAACCAACTCGACCTGCTACCCGAGACCTAGCCTATCTATATAAAGGCTAGGAGGGGGCGGCGAGGAGGAGACACGCAACCCTAGTTTCCACAACCCTCGCCAGATTGCATCTACACACCATTGTAACTTTCGACTCCTTTGATAATTCCACGAGCAAACAAGTAGGAGTAGGGACCTCTACGAGGCCTGAACCTGGGTAAATCTTTGTCCCCTGTGTGCTTGTTTGTTAGATGATAGATGTCTCCAGCGCTCCCTCCTTCTCCAAAACCCAAGTCCATAACAATGGGCATTGATTAGTTAAACCCTCGTCAACAAGTGTCTGGAAATTGGGATGCCTTGGATACTAACATGGCATTATATAGGTTCCATGTTCAGAAAATAAGCGGGTTCTTCGAAGGATGTGAGTTCCATCACATACCTCAGATTGAAAACAAGGCAGCAGATACGCTGTCCAAGCTGGGCTCATCCTGGCAACCAATTCTGCCAAACGTGGCTTTGGAGCACTTGAGAAAACCATCTATCACACCGTCACCCAAATCAGATTCAATTTATATCCGTCACTTCCCGGATCAGGAGCTGCACCTATGGAGATAGAATGGGGAAGCACCTCCGCAAACCCGGGGACTGCTTCAGCAAACCCAGGGACTGCCTCAGCACACCCGGGGATTGTTCAGCTTGACCCGGAAGGAGTTATGTCGGTGGATGCAATGGAAGTTGATGAGGAACCATTTCCCGTCTGTACTATACCAACTTGGGCAAATCCAATATTTGATTTCCTGAAAGAGGGAATTTTGCCGGATGATGAAATAAGCTCAAGGCAGATTTAGAGAAGGGCAAAGGCCTATACAATTATGAATGTCGAACTATACAAAAGAAGTGTGACAGCGGTACTACAACGGTGTGTTCATCCAGAGGAAGGACTTGACATACTCCGGGATATTCACCAAGGGGAATGTGGCCACCATGCCTCCTCAAGAGCCTTAGTAGCAAAAGCTTTCTGGCATGGATTTTAATGGCCCAGTGCGTTGCAGCAAGCAGAGGACTTGGTAATAAAATGTAATGGTTGTCAAAGGTATGCCACAAAAACTCACCTACCAATGTCGGAGATAAAAACTATCCCCATTACATGGCCATTTGATGTATGGTGCCTAGACATGGTAGGACCATTTAAGACGGCCAAAGGAGGGATGACCCATATTCTAGTCATGGTTGATAAGTTCACCAAATGGATTGAAGTGAAACCAATTCGGAAATGTGATGGGGAAATAGCAGCAAGATTCCTCAAAGATATAATCCTTAGGTACGGCTATCCCCATAGCATCATAACTGATAATGGAGCGAATTTCGCTGAAGGAGCATTCACGAGGTTCTACCGAGAGAAGAAGATCCGGTTAGATGTTTCCTCAGTCACCCACCCCGCATCGAACGAGCAAGTGGAAAGATCCAACGGACTGGTATTGTCCGGGATAAAACCCTGGCTCATAGAGCCGCTGCAAAGATCAGCGGAGTGCTAGATAGAAGAACTACCAGCGGTACTGTGGAGTTTAAGAACAACTCCGAATCGATCAACAGGCTATATGCCATTCTTTCTGGTATATGGGGCAGAAGCTGTATTACCAGCCGACATAGAGCATGATTCGTCGAGAATCACCCAATACACAGAAGCCGAGGTGCGCGAAGCCTGACAGAACGATGTTGATCTGATGGAAGAAGCAAGAGAACTGGCCTTGTCCAGATCCGCCATATATCAGCAAAATCTCCAATGCTATCAAAGCCAGAAAGTAAACCCCCGAGTTTTCTAGGAAGGTGATTTGGTGTTACGGCTAATACAGCATACTACTGGCATGCATAAGTTATCCCCTCCATGGGAAGGACCTTTCATTGTGAGCAAAGCTTTGCGCAATGATTCCTTCTATCTTATTGATGCACAACCCTAGCAAAAGAACAAGGCGGACAGGTCCGGAGAAGAATCCAAAAGACCATGGAACGTAGCACTGCTTCGTCCTTTCTACACCTCAGAGGTGAATGTATCTGAATTACTCGTATGTCGGTATGTATGTCGGCGATGAGCTTATCAATAAAAACTTTGCCGCCCCGAGTAGAGACTCGGGGACTGCTATAATACTAGTCTATTGTTTTCGTATTTTTGTGTTTGCTAGGTTAAGATGCTTATATCTTAGTCGGGTTAGTAATGTGTGAGCACCAAAAACCTAACTCTTCGACTTTCCTGCTGTCCAACAAGAATTAGCTTCATGACAAGCAAGAGAACAAGTTTGGAATGGCAAGGCACATGAAAAACGACTAAGGGAAAGAACTTAAGCGGGCTGACTTTGGTTTTTTGGCTAACCCTTAGTTTATTTTATTCACTAAAATACCGAATTATTTTGAGCTAATCCCAAGGTTTTAGTATTGTTAAGTCAATTTTTTGAACCTCGGACTCGTAAGTCGAAAAACAGAATCAAGGTAGACGCGAACCGAGTCAAATAATTGGGGGAACAAGAAAAGGAAACTCGGGGACTTTGTTCACAATAATCCGGCAATAAAACTTTGTTCAGAACATAAAATTGTAGCACAAACAAACCAAAGTATTTAAATACATCTGTGCCTAGCATTCTACGGATCTGATAAATGTGACAAGTGTTTTTCAAGGGGCAGGAGCAGCAGATGAATCATCTGTCGAGGAGGGAGGTACTCCAGAGTGTGGGGGTGGAGCGCTAGATCCGGCTTCGTCGTCTAGGTTAACTTCGTTATCCTTCGGCTTTTCAGCCTTGTCGCCTAGCTTGGAGCCCTCGCTCTCGCTCCCTTCCTCTTCAGCTCCAGAGACAATTTCTTCGTCAGTCGTGTCAAGATAGCTCGGCCCCTCATTCCAAGCATGGCAGAAGGAGTACTGGATGAGCTTATTAGCATAGGCCTGGCGGCGCGCGGTCCACTCCTGATCCTCACACCACTTAGACCCGGTGCGCATGCGGGTGAGCAATGCCAAGTCAATTCCTTTATACCACGAGAGCGCGAATTGCAGAGAAATGTCGGCCCCAGCCCGTGCAACAGACTTGCACCACAAATGCAGCAGCGTGTCACATTCCATGAGTTTGGCTATAAAAGTCGAGCCTTTGTTCGGAATGGTTTCACTAGGCCAGAGGCAGCTGAACATTCGTGTTGCCACCAGGATGATGTCCGCACCATGATTCTTTACTACCTCAAGGCGAGCAGTGAGACTCGCTAGGAGATCCTCTGTGGTATAAGGGATTGGTTCGGCATCAAGGGCAGTAGGAATTCTACGCTGTTCGTGGGACTAGCGTACGACAGAGGCAGCGAGCGTATCGCTCTCCGGAAATTTGCATAAGGGTAAGAAGAAAAATAGTGAACAAAAGGACCAGATCCGGATGGTAGAAGATCAAACAAGGGCAGAAAACTTACGCGCAATTTGGAAGAGGAGTCGCTGAAGATCGGAATCAACATCGGCACTATGGGCCTGGAGTTTCTCATATTCTGTGGTCACCGACATAAGCTTGACGTCGGCTTCCTCCAATAGGATTTTATCCTTGGAGATTTGCATGGTTAAATGCTCTTTCTCCTCGGCAAACTCCTGGTCGGCCTTCTCCAACTCGGACAGATGGCAGCTCTTAAGCCTCTGGATTTTGGCATTCAGCCGAGTGATCTCCGAGTCCTGCTGTTGGAACCGAGCTATCTCTGCGTCTTTCTTTTTCAGCTCAGCCTCATGATTCCCTGCTTGTTTGAGGAAGTGAGTCATCATTTCAGGCATGGTTACAATATCCTCGAGAGCAACTGCAATAGCACAATGATCCAAAGGACCCAAAGTATGAGTGTCCACCGGATGAAGCAAGGAAAATACAATGATCATGTTAAAGGGATAAGTTTACCTTTGATTTCAGCAAGGTTTTTCCTCATGATTATGTTCTCAGCTTCAACCTCTGTTGTATGATTCGAACAACAAGTTCATATAGGACCTAAGAAGTTTGAAGGAACAAGGAAGAGCAAGAATGGAAACTTACCCCTCTTCTGGTACTCCACCAAGACTTTACCATAACATGCGTGAATGTCTTTGTAGGAGTCCAGCAGGCGCTGGAATTCAGCGGATCGGTGGTTAGTGGTAATCTGAAATAAGCAAGGAAAAAACAAAGTTCAAAGGCAAGGTAACAACAATTTGAAGTCTACAAAACCCGGGCCAATGGGAACTTAACCTGGCTCTAGGTGTGTGAATATTTGAAGTCTACAAAACCCGGGCCAAGTGGAACTTAACCCGGCTCTAGGTGTGTGAATATTCGAAGTCTACAAAACCCGGGCCAAATGGAACTTAACCCATCTCTAGGTGTGTGGATATTCGAAGTCTACAAGACCCGGGCGAAGGGGAACTTAACCCGGCTCTAGGTGTGTGAATATTCGAAGTCTACAAAAGCCGAGCAAAGGGGAACTTAACTCGGCTCTAGGTGTGTGAATATTCGAAGTCTACAAGACCCGGGCCATGTGGAACTTAACCCGGCTCTAGGTATGTGGATATTCGAAGTCTACAAGACCCGGGCCAAGGGGAACTTAACCTGTCTCTAGATGTGTGGATATTTGAAGTCTACAAGACCCCAGCCAAGTGGAACTTAACCTGGCTATAGGTGTGTGGATATTCAAAGTCTACAAGACCCGGGCCAAGTGGAACTTAACCTGGCTCTAGGTGTGTGGATATTCGAAATACATAAGGTACGAGCCAAGGGAACTAGACCCGGCTCAAAATCTACTAAAACTTGATTGTTAGGAACAAGTTCTACGAGAAGCATCCGACCTAATAACAAGTTATTCCCTCGGAGGCTCGGGGACTAGGGGTTATATCCACAAGTGATCAGTTATGTAAAACATCAACAACAGAGCAACAAAATTACCTCCATCATACGGCCAGCCAAGGAGATAGCCTTGGTAGCGGAGTTCATCTCGGCGCTGAACTCGGCTGGGCCGAATTTATCTGGCAGATCGTCTTGGGGGTTGACAAATTCATCTTTGTTCCAGTTTTTCACATACTCAAGGAGTAGTGGACTATAGCTTTCGCCGCTCAGAGAGTAGTTCGCCACAAGGACCTTCACGTGGGCCTCCTGCCTAGTGGATTGAGCTGCAGCGGGGCTGGTATGCAAAACCAACTGCTGGCTGCCCTCTGATCCGGAAGCGGTATACCCGGATGAAGTTACTTTGGCTGACCCGGAGGTCTTCTTGGCTTTGATAGATGAGGGTGGAGGAATTGACTGAAAGATATCTGCCATGGAAGGAGTAGACCCGGAGGGAGCCGATGGAGCTTTTCCCCTCGGAGGCTTGGAGGGTCTTGCTGTTGTTGATGTTGTTGGTGCTGCTACTAGTGCTGGTACTGGTGCTGCTGGTGCTACTATTGCTGGTGCCGGTGCTGGTGCTGGTGTTGCTGGCGCTGGTGCTGGTACTAGGGATGCTGGAGGCGGTGTCGATGAAGCTGGCACCTCAGGAGCTGGCGCTGAGGCCGAGGAACCGGGGAGATCCGGCATCGCCGTATCCTGATCCGGCCAACTACCCCCCGCACTGACATTGCCCTCCTCGCGAGGTGGGCTCTGGTTAGGCGCAGCCGTGGAGCCCTCTTGAATAGGGCTGAGCGGACGATAATCATCACTACGGGGGGGGAGAGGGATTATTCCGGAGTGGGGAGGCAATGCCGGGGCCGCTCTAAGGGATATCCCTAGGAGCTCTGAGTAAAAGATAAGGCATCAAGTTAAAAAGAAGAATCAGTAAGAAACAAAGGCAAGCAAAGGAAAAAATCCCAATGAGTACTAGAGAACTTACTCATCCGCGGTAGGAGGATCTCGGGGTTTGGGCACCCTCCGAACCATGCTCTTGGCGGCAGGCTTGGCCGAGGGTTTAACCCCGGACTTCTTTTGCCTCCTCTTGGGTGGAGGCGCCTCCGAAGCTGTGGCCGAGGTAGCTGCCCGCTTCTGGGACAGAGCCGGGGCCGGGCCACTAGTTGCAAGGGGAGGAACCTCGTGGACCTGATTGTCGGGGTTAGCTGAACATTCGAACAGAGCCAGGTGCGTTTAAGGGATAAGAACTGAATCAAATACCTCAAGGACCTCAACGGCCCATTCATCATCACAGGCCAATCCCTTAGAGAAGAGGCCTTACCAGCGCTACATCTGACGACATCCGGGAAAGGCAGGAAAGCCTCCGGATCAGGCTCCTCCTCATCCTCCTCGGTGCGGTATGGCAACCATTTGCATGCCAGCACCTCGCCATCCTCCAGTGGCTACTGGAGGAATCGCTGAGAACAAAGCAACAATTGACAAGTTACAAGACTAAAATCAACATACAGAAGAGATTCGGAAAAAGAGAAGGAAAACTAACCCAGGGTGGAGGGTTGACCCGTGTGAAGGGCTCGAGTTCCCACTCCCAATCCTCGAAGAACTCCTTCTCCACATTGAATATGGACTTAACTCGGCGGTAAAACACCGAGTTATCTAGCTCGAAGGAAGAAGTCAGGTGAGGGTCAAGAGGGCCGCTAAGATAGCAGATCTTGTGGGCTCGCTTCTAGAAAGGGAGACCCGGCTAAGGAGGAAAGTGATCATGATGTCCCCCCCTCGGAGTTTCTACTTAGGAAGCTCCTTGATCCAACGCTCCAATTGATTCGCCAGTGCCGTGGGCATCTTCGAAATGCTCTCCCAACGCGAGGTGCCAGGAGGGCCAAGTTTGAAGGGGAGCAACCGGATCAGGTCCTCCTTGGTGGTGTTCTGAGCATAAAAGAAAGTCCGGGCCTAGCCCTTGCAAGATTCGAGTCCCGTAACCCAGGGGAACACGGACTGTTTCCGGGGAGAAATGGAGGCAGCGCCGCACTGGGTCAACTGCTTGTTATCCGGGGTACTCTCCTTATCTGGAACCACATTCCTCCGCAGGCCAAAGAACTTGATCCAAAGTTCTTTGGTTGGCCAGAGGCCAATGTACCCCTCGATGCCAGAAGCAAAGGAGGACAGAGAGGTAATGGCATTTGCGGGGAGATGATGCGGTTGCAACTTGTATGTGGAAACAAAATCAAAGAAGAAATCAGAAGTGGGAAGGCCGAAGCCACGCTAGAAATGCGATAGAAAAACTACATATTCCCTAGATTTGGGGGAAGGAGAGACTTCACCGGAGGCGAGGCGGCAGGCGATGCCAGCGGGGATGCGCCGCATGGCGCGGAGCCAATCAAGGTCCTCCCCGCGGATGACGGAGCCGTCCAAACCGCCGTGCTCGCAGCCCTCCGCTCCTTCTTCCTGCTGTGCCACCACCGCTGCCTCCGCCTCAGACATGGTGGATTCAAGATCTTCTAGGGAGTAATCGGAGTAGAGGTAGCCAGAAGAAGGGAAGCAGGAAGCGCAAGGCCCCGTGGTTGAAATTAGCACTGGGAACGGTGGCGCTGGCGCCAAATGCTGCCAGAGCACGGTGGCGGTGGCGCTCGTGGAGCAGAAAACTGGTGGCGGCGGCGGAGTCGCTGTGAAAGAGAGAGAGGCTGGGAAGCGCAGGGGAAATGGGGGAACATCCCCTAAAATTGCCCCACGCCTCCTACTTAACCGCGCTGCACGCGCGTCGTGGGATCCTATGCGGGCGACACGCTACGCGCAACCAGCGTGTATGAGGCCAGAACAACCAATCAGAGCAAGGCCACAGGAGGGGCTACATGAGCAGATGACCCCATGATGTGAATCAAGGTTACGGTTAACGAGGCGCTGTAGTGAAGAGACGTTTACAACAGTTATTCCTGACATTGCGATAGTAACCGGCGCATTAAATGCGCGTGGCCTTTAAAATGAGGCCAAAATTATGATTACCCTCCATGTAGGATATGGAGAAGCATACAAGAGAAGGAAAAGTAACCAGGATAAGCAAGCAAAAGACCTGGCCAATGAGGAATAACTCAGAAAGAGCAAAGGGTCACAAGATAAGAAACTCTGAGCTACGAGGTAACTCGGCCTAAGGAGCAAAAGATCTGGATATGGGAACCTACTATGGGCTTAACAACTAAAAGTTGCTAAGACCGCACCAGCTTCATGGACTAATGTTGGGGGGATACCCTCGGGTAGGGTAACACCGGGGTATAAGGGCCGAGTTAGCCGGGGTACGACGTGGTCAAAGCAAGTGCTGACCAGGTCACCACAAGGCAGGCCGAATAACGGTGTGACCCGGCCCTTGGAGCATATCCTTGACAATGGTCCAGCCGGCATAAGATTTATGCCGGCCATGTCTATCTGTTTTGCAGGTAAATGGGTAAGCCGGATTAGCTATATGCTAGCCGAATTATCTTAGCTTCCATGAGAAGGAATCCCCCGCTGGTCAAAAGGTTGGCTTTATTAGCTGTAGCATGAGCAAAGTAAAGTAAAGAAGAGGACCAGCGGGTCAGGGGCGACCAAGGTGACACATGCAAAGCCGGATGACGCAGCCCGTGTCTGGTGACGCCAAAAGACAAGGATTATGCCATGGGTTACGTCCAAAGTCCGGACGAGCCGTTAAAGGGGATAAAGAAGCATCTTCTTTAGGAAAGGAGAATATTCATAGAATATGCTGCCACCTGTGCCCTAGAATTGTAACCCGGTCTCCCCTATATAAGGAGCACCGGGGCCTCCATAGAGAGGGACGGCCGATAGATCAATCATTCTCTGTCTAAGGTAGAACTCCAGGGCTATTGGACAGGGAGTAAGAGACTTCGTCTCCTTCTTGTTGAGATCCTTAGGAGCACTTGTAAACACCATTGATAGAGAATATATAAGAACTTCCGTGTGTGGAATCACCACGCTCTCCCTCCCTGGATTCCCCTAGCACTCATTGGCCCCATCTTTAGCCTATCCATGGCATCTACCGTGCCACCACCACGATATTGTATTCTTTTGTGACGGGGCTTTTACCACGAGGGGCATCTGTCGTAGAAGACTTTTTAGCCACGAAAAACGGGCCTTCAACCATGAAAATCGTCCATTGTAAAAGCCTACTTTTCTTGTAGTGTTGTTTGGCGTACTTCTAGAAACCTTTGCATGCCTTGACAAGCCGTTCGACATCTACCTTTGTTGTAAGCCAGAAAAATCCGTGTCGAAAAGCTTTTGCCACCAAAGATTTGTCTGTGGCATGAGTTCCCTTAGGATTTCCACTCCTTCTTCCGGAGGAACACAACGCTGAAAGATCCTAGACACACTCCATTTATAGTGCTCACCACTCACCAATGTGTAGGATTTTTCTCGTCAGATGATCTGTTGGCTCAGAACTTCGTCTTCGGGTAATTTTCTGTCTAACAGGAATTCCAGTTAGGGTTTCCGGCTAACTTCGTTTGCTATGAGAGGTGGGTCGGATTGGTCGGATACTCCTAAAAAATTCCTTTGATAGAGGGAACTCTTAAATGCTCTAGAAGAGTACCATCCATGACCTTTTTCTGCGTAGAGCCTATTCTACATAGTGCATCTGCTTCCTTGTTTTTTGTTTCAAGAATGTGTTGAACTTAAAATCCTTTGAATGATTTTGCTAATTCATCCATGATAACTCTATACGCTGCCATATGCTTATTTGCATTGCAGATTTCAGATACTTGCTGAGCAACTAAATCCGAATCTCCGTAGCACATGAGTCAACAAATGCCAATGTATTTTGCAATTCAAATTCCATGTAGAAGGGCTTCATATTCAACAATGTTATTTGTCGCTGTGAAATGAATCTACAACACATAGAATAATTTGTTGCCTAGGGGTGACTTGAGCACCATGCCAGCCCTAAGCACCCGAGCACTTTAGACCTGTCAAAGTGCAAGGTCCAAACTTCCAACTCTGGGAGACCTGTGTTTTGTACCATCTATGTCCAATTAGCGACAAAATCGGCAAGAATCTGGGATTTGATTGCTATGCGAGGTTTATACTCAATATCAAAAGCTGCTAGCTCAAATCCCCCACTTAGCAACACGTCATGTGGCTCACTGTTGTTGATTATGTTTCTCATAGGAGTTGTCCTCACCACATTAATCTTGTGCTCTTGAAAATAATGTTATAGCTTTCAGGATGCAAAGAACACACCATAGTCTATGTTTTGGTAATGAGGATACCTTTGTTCTGATTCAGTTAGGACCTCACTAAGATAATAAGTCGGACGTTGCACCAGTTGTTCCGGTTTTTCCTCGAGCCTTTCCAACACCATGATGACACTGACGACTCTGTTTGTCGCAGCTAAGTAGAGCAACATTGGTTCCTATGGTTTTAGTGCTGTAAGGATAGGCGCAGATGAGAGCATAGCGTTCACATCCTGAAGTGCAGCTTCAGCTTCATCAGTACAGACAAAATTCTTGGTCTTTTCAAGAGCTTGTACAATGGTGCGGCTCTTTCATCGAGCCGGCTTATGAACCAACTGACCGCGACAATGTAGAAGTTAGCCGTTTTATGTCCTCCAGGTGAGTTAGCCTGGAAATGTTGAGTATAGCCTTTATTTTGTGACGGTTCACCCTGTGCCCCTTTGGGACACGATGAAACCTAACAATATTCTAGCTTATATTCCAAAGAAACATTTCTTCGAGTCAACAAATATATTGTATTTTCCTAGATTGTTGAATCTTTCCTCCAAGTCAGAAATAACCATTTCTTTCTTTTTGGACATCACATCGATATCATCCACATATGCATGTACATTGCGTCCGATCTGATCATGGAGGCAATGTTGCATAGTGCGCTGGTACAGAGCTTCTGTGTTTTTGAGCCCAAAAGGCATCATCACGTAGCAAAAAGTTCCGAAGGGGGTGATGAACAAAGTTTTTAGTTTGTTTGCTTCCTTCATCTAAATTTGGTGGTATCTGGAATATGCGTCAAGAAAACATAGGAGTTCCAAGCCTGTGGTCGATTCTATAACTTGATTGATTCTAGGTAGAGTGAACGGATCATTAGAACAAGCCTTGTTCAAGGCAGTATAATCAACACATATCCTTAGATCAATGGTTAGGGACAGTTACATGATTCACCGACCACTCAGTGTGGATGACCTATTCTATGAATCCAGCTAACTCGAGCCGGATAGTTCCTTACATATTGCTTTGCGCTTTTCATCGCAGAAACATCAAAAGGACTGTTTGATTGGTTTAGCACTCAAATACACGTTTAAGCTATGCTCGACAAGTTTGATTGAAGTACTATGATCCCAGCTTTGAATGTTTTGCAAATACTTTGATCAAGTCTTTGATGGTGCATGTCACCTCAAAAATTATTCTTTCTTTTTGTCACTTACCTACTCGAGGATGAGCAGGAGTTAAGCTTGGGGATGTTGATACATTGCAAATGTATCTATAATTTTTGATGTTCCATGCTTGGTTTTATCCACTTTCTTGTGTTTTGTTCCAACTTTGGAGTACTTTTCATATGATTTCTTGGACTAACCTATTAACAAGAGCCAAAGTGCTAGCTGCCTGTTTTCTGCTGTTTTTGGTTCCAGGAAAGTCAGAAAATGAATATTCTCAGAATTGGACGGGACAAAAGCCAAATTGCCTATTTTTCCGAAAGGGATCAAGTGCCAGAATATGAGACGGAGAGGGGCCAGGGGCCGGCCACACCACCTGGCCGTGTCGTGGTGGTGTCACAGGAGATGCCATGGATAGGCTAAAGGTGGGGACTAATACACGCTAGGGGAATCCAGGGAGGGATAGTGAAGTGATTCTCCACACAGAAGTTTGTATTGCTTAGTTACCAAGATTACAAGTGCTCCTTGAGCTGTATTGGCGAGAGGAGGAAGAAGGATCTCTCTTACTCTCACCCACAGATCACACCTGAAAACCCTAGCCCAAACAGAATAGCAGAAAAAACCAACCCTCACTGCAGAAGCCCCACCCCCCCTTTTATAGAGGAGGGTCGGTTTCTGCCTAGGGCATACATGGAGGCATATTCCTAAGAATATGCCTCCTCCCAAAGTGGCAAGCCGACTGGGGTGCTTTTCCCCCGCGTCACACATGCTTTAGCTATGTGAGCCTCTGCGGCGCCCGCGTCAGCTGACACGGGCGTCGTCACCCTTGTCGGCCATGACCCGGTGGTCCTACCCTTGTCTGCTTCGCTCATGCAGTGCGTACCGGGCCTTCTTTTTGACCAGCGAGATTCCTTCCTTATCCCAGAAGCCAAACATGACCCGGATCATAGTAGATCCAGCCACCCCTGTTCCTGCGTACAATACAAACAGATACTTCTGACTTACTGCTTCGGTTGAGACTTAGTTAAGCGAACACCCCCTGGTCCGGGTTACCCCGTGATTCGTCCTGCCTTGAGGTGACCCAGCCAGCATCTGCTTTGGCCTTGCCGAACCTCGGCTAACTCGGCCTTTATACCCTGGAATGACCCTACCCGGGGGTATCGCCCCAACATTAGTCCCCGAAGCTGGTGCGGTCTTAGCTGCCTTGGCCGCTAAGGCCACATCAGGTTCAATTCCGAGCTCTGGCAGCTATTGCCGAGTTACCTCTCTACCTCGGATTATATGGATTTACGTTCCCTTCGCACATTCCTAGTTTTCACTTGCCGGCCAGGTTACCACTTTAATTCGGACCTCATGGTTTTACTTTCCCTCTGCACATTCCAAGTTTTCACTTGTTGGCCGGGTTACCACGGTTCCATCTGGGTCTTGTTTCCTTCTCTCGTACGCCAACCCACGTGGAGCGTAATCATTAAGTTGTCTTATTTTAAGGGTCTGCACAGTAACCGTTGCAGTAACTGTCAGTGATTACTGTGCGTGGGTCACGTCATGCCTGCCTCCTCGTTTATCGCATCACAGTGTCGCGTCATGGGATCGCCTCTACTCTGTGGCCCTCCGTGTGGCTCCTTGATAATTGGCCGAGGTGTGCGATACATGGCCACACCATGTGGCTCATTCACAGGATGCGATCCCACTTGCCCCTTGCGGGAGCAGTTAAATAGCGGAGGGGTGCATCCCTTAGGATTTTCCCCTTCCGCGCCCCTCTGCCCGTTGCTCTTCTTCTTCGTCCTCCTCGCGACCGCGCCGCCGCCAGCGCTCCAAATAGCAGCATCGCCGCCGCGCTTTTCCCTCACACTTCTGCATCATAGCCACCGTACTGCTTCCCCATGCCTCTGCGCCACCTCCACCGCTGCGCAACTTCCTCGCCACGGGTCCTCGTCAATCCTGGCCTCTGCCCCCCGCCGCCGCTAGCGCCAGCGAGGGCAGCGAAGACCAAATGATGGAAGAGGAGCTCATCATCGCTGAGCAGGAGATGGAGGAGGACGCCACAGCGGCGGACCGCGGCGCGTGGGCCGGGTCATGGGTCTGTCAAGATGATCTTGACTGGCTCTACCGGACTAGGCGCATCCCTGCCGGTGTCGCCGCTCATCTCCCCTCTGCCGAACTGGCCCCCTCACCCAATCCGGGTGAGTTCGTCATGTTCTTATCCCACTTCCAACGGGGGTTCGGCCTGCCAGTGAGCGATTTTTTCCGGGATTGGCTTTGCACCTACAAGTTGCAGCCGCACCACTTTCCAGCCAATGCTATCACCTCTCTCTCTGCCTTTTCTTCTACGATCGAAGGCTACGCTGGACTGTGGCCGATGAAGGAGCTGTGGATTCGTTTTTTCGGCCTTCGTCACAACGTTATCCCAAACATCCACACCGATCCGGAGGACAAGCAGCTTGCTCAATTCGGAGCGGTTTCCATCTCACCCCGGAGGTTTTTCGTTTTCCCCTGGGTCACCGGGCTTGACTACTGCAAAGGATGGGCCCGGACCTTCTTCTATATCCGGAATACGGGCACAGAAGATTTGATCAGACTTATTTCTTATACTCCGGGTTCTCCCGACACGGAAATGTGGGACGAGATCCCGAAGAAGCCCACGGCGTTGGCCAACCAGGTCAACAAGATGTTCGCGGAGCTGACGAAACTCGGGCTGCGCAACGAGGATGATATGATCAATTTTGTGCGCAACCGAATTTCCCCCCTCTAGGAGCGCACCCACAAGGTGTGCCACATGAGCTTCGGCCGCGACCCCAACCGGACCTCATCCTTCGAGTTGAGCAACACGGAGATATACCACCCACAAGGACTTCTCCTCCAAGTGGACTTGGGGAATGGAGCATTATTGCCGCGATAAGCTCCCTCCCGTGGTAAGCTTCATGTTGCAAATCTTACCCCGGACTAATTACATGTCGGTTATTGTTGTGTTTTTAACTCTTTTTTTCATTCCTTTCCTCAGCAATTTCTCTAGCAGACCCTCGAGGACGGCACCGATCCAACCCTTAAGTGGGCGCCGGACCGAGAAACTCCGGAGGAGGAAGAGCCGGACCAGGAGATGTTCTTCCCGATGACCAATGCCATGAAACGACCCATGGGTAAATCCTCTTCTATTAGAGGTTGGCCCGATGATGAAGATGACTCGGATGTCGAGGTGATTGAACCTGTTGAGACTGTCCCCCTTTCTTTTGCTTTTCCGCCATCAGCTCACCCCGATGGTCATATCCACGAGGATCCTCCAATTGCTACGGGCGAACCTGTTCCGATGGCGCCGAAGAAGAAGCGCGGAGCCGCACCAAGTTCTTCGTCCGGACCTTCTCAGCCTGCAAAAGGGCGAAAGAAGGCCGGGGACAAGACTGCCTCCAAGCCAGCAGGCAAGGCCCCAGCACGAAGGGCTCGGAAACCCAAGGAGGCTCAAACCTCGGATGCGCAAGTCATTCTTCCTTCTGTAACTTGCTCTTCCTTACATCATTGTAATATTTCTTCTGACATCATTTGATTTTGTAGGGCTCTGGTGGAGGTCCCTCAAAGTGGATCTAGTATCTCTTCACCTCTCCGACCTAGCCCTACTCCCCGTCGCGACGACGAGTCACGTCCGCTGAGCCCTATTCCAGAGGGCTCTGCGGCCGCTCCGGGTTCTGCTCCACCTCGGAAAGAGGAGTGTAACCTTGGAGTCGGGGAGACCGGCCCAGCCGAGGCGACGACATCCACCACTTCGGCATCGCCGCAACCAGCAGCCATTGAAGCTACCTCGGCTCCAGCACCAGTAAGAACAACTAGACCAGCACCAATACCAACTCCGGCCTCAACACCAACTCCGGCTGCAAAAACATCAGCAGCAGCACCACCTCCAGCAACAAGAGCACCAGCGCCTAGCTCCTCTGCCTCGTCCGAGTCTTCTCAACCTCGGCAAGGAACTGGGACGGCCGTTCCTAAGGGGAAATCCACTGGGATGGCTTCCTCTTCCCAGCAAGCCAAGGGAAAGAAGGCTCCGGACGCTACCAAGCCAACACTCGCCGAGGCTGGGCAGTGTACCCTCGCTTCAATGCTTTCCAAGAAAACTCCAGCAGCGAAGGATGCCCCTGCCGAGCCAACTGATACACAGCAGATTGTTCTGCATACCAGCCCAGCCCTTGCCTTGATTGAAAGGAACGAAGCGCACGCGAAGGGCTTGGTGGCGCCCCATATGCCCACTGGTGAACGGTACCCTCCGAGCCTAATTGAGTTTGTCATGAATTGGAATAAGGCAGAGGTAGTTCAAGATGCAGATCTCCCAGAGAAGTTCAGCCCCGCCGAGTTTTCCGCCTAGATGAACACAGCCGCAAAGGCAATTAACCTCGCTGGACGGATGATGGAGGTACGTCGCTGCCCCTTTACATGCTGTAGATAATAACCATTAGTCCCCGAGCCTCCGGGTGAGTAACTTGTTACTCGGCCGGATGCTCTTTAGAAAACTAACGTAGCTCCATGATAACTTCAGATATGCACACACCTAGAGCCGGGTTAAGTTCCACTTGGCCCGGGTTTTAGTACACTTCGAATATGCACACATTTAGAGCCGGGTTAAGTTCCACTTGGCCCGGATTTTAGTACACTTCGAATATGCACACACCTAGAGCCGGGTTAAGTTCCACTTGGCCCGGATTTTAGTACACTTCAAATATGCACACACCTAGAGCCGGGTTAAGTTCCACTTGGCCCGGATTTTAGTACACTTTGAATATGCACACACCTAGAGCCGGGTTAAGTTCCACTTGGCCCAGATTTTAGTACACTTCGAATATGCACACACCTAGAGCCGGGTTAAGTTCCACTTGGCCCGGATTTTAGTACACTTCGAATATGCACACACCTAGAGCCGGGTTAAGTTCCACTTTGCCCGAATTTTAGTACACTTCGAATATGCACACATCTAGAGCCGGGTTAAGTTCCACTTGGCCGGGATTTTAGTACACTTCGAATATGCACACACCTAGAGCCGGGTTAAGTTCCACTTGGCCCGGATTTTAGTACACTTCGAATATTCACCAAGCTAACTTATGCTTTTGAACTCCTTTCAGGTGACCACTAACCGCTGGAGTGCGGAATTCCAATGTTTGCTGGATACCCACAAGACGCTCCGTGCCATGCATGGTACGAATATGAGAAAAGGGGTAAATTTCTTCCTTATCACTCCTCATTTTTCTTCATCTTCCTTTGCTGAACTAATCTCATCCTTCCATTTCCGCAGCTGGGTGGAGGCTGAGAACATTATAATGCGGAAAAATCTGGAGCAGATCAAGGGTAAGTCATTTCTATCCGACCTTGTCGTGCTTTCTGGTTCCTTTTTTCCTTGGCTCGGCAAACATTCATGCCTTATCTCTGCCGGGCCAACACACCATTTCAGTATCGCTTGAAGATAGTGTGCCCGTGCCTGATATGATGCTTCATTTTCTCGAACAAGCAGGGCAGCATCAAGCCGAGCTGAAGAAAAAAGATGATGAGCTCGCCCTCCTCCGGACCAAAAGACGATGAGATTGCCAGGCTCAAGGCTGAGATGGCAAAGATGAAGGCGCAGCACAAAACAGAGCTTAAAAAGGCTGGCCAGGACTACACCGAAGAGCGTGAGCGCCTCAACCTCCAAATTGCTAAGGACCGTGAGCTTCTCTAGGAGGTTGACGTCAAACTTGAGTCGGTGAACGCTGAGCTTGAGCAGCTTCGGAAGAGACGTGATGATTGTACCAAAGAATTGACCCGGATTCACAGCCACATCTCACGTAAGTTCCTTTCCCTTATCCGCCTTACTTCTCCGGGTTACTTCATACGTCTTGTTTTTCTGCTTCTTCCTTTGCCTTGTTTTTCAGGCCACTTTCCAGAGGGTACTGCTATTGCTAGCGTTGCTGTTGCCAATTTCCATCGAGAGAGGGGTACTCCCGTCGCTCTTGACGGTGAGAGCATTCCCTTGGACATGGAGGACCTATTGGTTAGCCTGTCATCTCGCGTGGAAATCATCAAGAACTACGGCAAGGATCTCCTCGACGTTTCAGTCCGAGTCTTCAACACGTTCTGGCCCTGTGAGACCGCTCCGGAGAGAATCACACTTCTTGCTGAAAAGCTGTCGGAGATTGAGACCCAGCTCAACCTCTGGAGAGAGTCCACTGGATGTGCTGCAGCTGATACCATCCTTCATCATATTCTTACCTGGTATGAGAAGATTGATCTCAGCCTTCTTACACGCGTGCGCACGGGATCCAGATGGACCAATGACCCGGAGTGGGTAGCTCGGCGTCAGGCTTGCGCCCACAACCTCATCGAATATGCTCCCATTCACGACTGGACTGAGGGTCCGAGCTTCCTGGAAGTCGCTCGTGATGAAGAGGTCGAGAATGTTGAGGATGATTCAGACGAGGACGAAGAAGACGATGCCTCGGATATCGAAGAGGGCGAAGATGATGCCGAACTTCCTCCTGCTGCTCCTTGAGCGAAAAAACTCGAAAATTTATCAGATCCCCGGTATGCCGGGTGGAGTTGTATTCCAAACACATGTGATATTTGGTACTAAGTTCTTATGCTAGATTAACTTGGGCGTAGTCCCCGAGTTCCTTTTTTCTTGTTCGTTCAATCTTTTGGCTCGGATCATGTCTACCTTGATTCGGTTTTACAACTTACGAATCCGAGCTTCAAAAATTGTTTTAACAATACTGGGAAACTTTTAGACTAAGCTCAAAAATAGAACTGCATAATAACTTGAAAATAAATACGGGGTTAGTCTGAAAAACAAACGTCGTCTCGAATAAATTCTTTTCCTTAGTCGTTTTTCATGTGCTACGCAATTCCAAACTTGTTCTCTTGCTTGCCATGAAGCCAATTCTTGTTGGACACCAGCAAGTCAAAGAGTTGGGTTTTTGGTGCTCACACACTACTAATCCGAGTTAAGTACAATAACTTATTCCAGCTGACGCGCGAAAAACAATAAACATTACTAAGGCAGTCCCCGAGTTACTGCTCGAGGCACCAACATTTCATTGATAAGCTCATTGCCGACATACATACCGACATATGAGATGACTCGGATACATACACTGCTTAGCTAAGTGTAGAAAGGACGAAGTAGTGCTACATTCCATGGTCGCTTAGATTCCTCTCCGGACCTGTCCACCTTGTACTTTTCATGTGGCCTTGCATCTATAAGATAATAAGAATCATTGTGCAATGCTTTGCTCATGATGAATGGCCCTTCCCATGGGTGGGATAATTTGTGCATGCCAGTAGTATGTTGTACCAACCGGAGCACCAGATCGCCATCCCGAAAGACTCGGGGGCACACTTTTCGGCTATGATAGCGTCGGAGATTTTGCTGATATATGGCAGATCTGGACAGTGCCAGTTCTCTCGCTTCTTCCAGGAGATCAACATCATCTTGCCGGGCTTCTTGCACTTCAGCTTCTATGTATTGGGTGACCCTAGGTGAATCATGCTCTATGTCGGTTGGTAATACAGCTTCTGCCCCATATACCAGAAAGAATGGCGTATAGCCTGTTGATTGATTCGGAGTTGTTCTTAAACTCCATAGTACCACTGGTAGTTCTTCTATCCAGCACCCCGCTGATCTTTGCAGCGGCTCAATGAGCCGGGGTTTTATCCCGGATAATACTAATCCGTTGGATCTTTCCACTTGTCCATTCGATGCGGGGTGGGCTACCGAGGCTACGTCCAGCCGGATCCTCTTATCCCGGCAAAAACACGCAAATGCTCCTTCCGCAAAATCTGTGCCATTATCAGTTATGATACTGTGAGGGTAACCGTACCTCAAGATAATATCTTTGAGAAATGTTACAGCCATAGCTCCATCACATTTTCTTATAGGCTTTACTTCAATCCACTTCGTAAACTTGTCCACCATGACCAAAATGTGAGTCATATTTCCCTTTGCTGGTTTGAATGGACCAACCATATCCAAGCACCATACGACAAATGGCCATGTAATTGGTATGGTCTTGAGTTCCGACATTGGCATATGTGTCTTGGTAGCGTACCTCTGACAACCATTGCATTTTCTCACCAGATCTTCTACCTGCTCTAAGGCACTTGGCCAATAGAATCCATGCCGTAAAGCTTTTGCCACCAAGGCTCGGGATGAGGCATGATGCCCACATTCCCCTTGGTGTATATCTCGGAGGATGCAAAGCCCTTCTTCCGGGTCAACACAACGCTGGAGGACATTGGTCACACTTCTTTTCTATAGTTCGGAGTTGATGATCGTGTACGCCTTTGCCCTCCTCTGTGTTTGCCTGGACAACACTTCCTCAGTGGGTAGCGTTCCATATTTCAGGAAATGAAATATAGGCAGTGCCCAAGCTGGTATTGCTCGCATAGGGAACACATCCTCATCAATCTCCATTTGATCCACCGGCATAACTTCAACCGGATCGCGCTGAGCAGTCCCCGGGTCTGCCGAGGTAGTCCCCGGGTTTCGCGCACCACTTCCTGTGTCGATGACCATGGGCACACCTCCGGATTCCATGTCCTCCGGGACATAGATTGACTCGGACTCTGGGATGGCCTGATGGATGGTTTCCTGAGGTGCTCTAATGCTACATCCGGTGGAATTGCTTGTCGGGTTGACCCGAGCGTCGACAGTACGTCGGCAGCCTCATTTTCTACCCGGGGTACATGGTGAAATTCGCATCCCTCAAAGTAATCAGATATCTTCTGCACATGAAATCTGTACAGTGCCATGTTTGGATCCAGGGTGTCCCACACTCCGGACACTTGCTGCACTACGAAATCCGAGTCGCCAAAGCATATGATCTGACGTATGCCAATCTCCTTTGCCACTTTGAGCCCGTGCACCAGTGCTTCATACTCAGTGACATTGTTCGATGCCGTGAAATGGATCTGCATCACATATTTTAGCTGGTCCTTCTTTGGCGAGGTAAGCACAACTTTGTCGCCTAATCCAGTTTTGGTTTTTGATCCGTCAAAGTGCATCCACCAATAGTTCGGATCAGGAAATGGTGGTTCATACTGCACCTCGTCCCAGTCCATGAAAAAGTCCGCCACAGCTTGAGATCTGATTGCTTCTTGTCTGTCATACTGTGGCGCATAAGGAGCTAGCTCAATTGCCCATTTTGCAATTCTGCCGCTCGCATCCTTATTACTCATTATCTCGGATATGGGGGCCTCACATATGACCCGGATAGGATGCTCCTCAAAGTAGTGCTTCAGCTTCTTGGCGGCCATATACACGCCATACGCCACATTTTGATAATGTGGGTAGTTCTGCTTTGAGGCTGATAACACCTCACTCAAGTAATACACTGGCCTTTGCACCGACTTACCTTCCTCATCGTGCTCCACCACTATCACTTCACTTACAACTCGGTTTTTTGTGGCTATATAGAGCAACATTGGCTCCTTTGATAGTGGTGAGGCTAGCACTGGTGTTGTGGCTAACATCTTCTTCAGGTGGGTAAAGGCTTCATCGGCCTGCGGCGTCCAAACGAACTTATCCGAATTTTTCATGAGTTGGCAGAGAGGCAATGCCTTCTCTCCCAACCGACATACAAACCGACTTAACGATGCCAGGCAACCTGTGAACTTCTGGACATCGTTAAGACACTTCGGCAGTTCCATTTGTTCGATGGCCCGGATTTTGGTTGGATTAACCTCGATACCTCGGCTAGAAACAAGAAAACCAAGCAATTTTCCAGCCGGGACACCGAAGGTGCACTTCTCCGGGTTCAGTTTCATCCGGAACCTCCTTAGGTTCGCAAACGTTTGCCTGATATCGTCAAGGAGCATTTTGCTTTCCTTGGTCTTAATAACCACATCATCCACGTACACCTGTACATTTTGACCTATTTGGTCGTGCAAACGTTTTTGCATACATCTCTGGTACGTTGCCCCTGCATTACGTAAACCAAACGGCATGGTGCGATAGCAATAAGCCCCATACGGGGTAATAAACGCAGTATTTATTTGATCATCCGGATTCAGTGGTATCTGGTGAAAGCCAGAATATGCATCTATGAATGACAACAGTTCACATCCAGCAGTTGAGTCTATGACCTGATCTATTCTTGGCAGTGGAAATGGATCTTTCGGACATGCCTTGTTCAGGTTCGTGTAATCGATACACATGCGCCAAACCACTGCCACGTTCGGGTCAGCCTTCTTCTTTTACACCAGCACCGGATTAGACAGCCAATCTGGGTAAAGTACCTCCATGATAAATCCTGCAGCTAGCAATCGAGCTATCTCATCCCCATTGACTTTCCTCCTATCTTCGGCGAAGCGGCGGAGAGGTTGTTTCACCGGCTTAGCTCCGGGTCTCACGTTTAAAGAGTGCTCGGCCAACTCCCTCGGAACACCTTGCAAGTCCTGTGTGGACCAAGAAAAAATGTCCCGATTCTCACGGAGGAAGATGACAAGCTCGCTTTCCTATTTGTCACTCAACCCGACACCAATTGTTACGGTGCGCTCCGGGAACACGTCATCAACTGGAACCTTCTTGGTATCTTTCGTGGCCTGGAAGGACACACTTCCATGCGGGTTACTCAGCGCCGGCATATACTGCTGCGCGGACTGAGCCAAAGCTGCCACCTCTTGAATTTTCCTTTTCTCCTGCGCGATCACCAGTGACTCAGCTAAGTTTGACCCGGCAGATGCACATTCCATGGAACGTGGGAAATCCCCCGCAATGGTAATCACTCCGTTTGGTCCGGGCAACTTCATCTTCAAGTAACTAATATGACTACTTGCCATGAACTTGTTCAACGCTGGCCTTCCGAGTAATGCGTGATACGCGCTTTCTAAGTTCGCCACTTCAAACTCCAGATTTTCAGTTCGGCAGTTGTCTCTTGTGCCGAACAACACGTCAACCCGGACCTTGCCTATTGGCTCACAAGAAATGTCGGGCACAATACCATGGAAAGTTGTCCTCGTGGGCTATAACATGTTTTCCGAGATGCCCAACATGCGCATTGTGTCCGCGTACATGATGTTAATGCTGCTGCCATTGTCGATCAGTAACTTTGAGAACCTAACATTTATGCTCGGCCCAATGAACGTCGGGTCCAACACCAAAGCATACGAACCAGGGCTTGGCATAAGCTTGGGATTATCCTGTATGCTCCAGGTGATTTCCTGGTCTGACCAAGGCATGTACCTCGTCACGGCAGGCATCACTGCATTCACCTCCATATGCCTACGCTGCAAGCTCTTTCTATCTGTTTCTTTAGTGGTGAACACACAATTGCTCTGATGATGCTCCCTGTACTCATTTCTCCTCTCATTTACGGGGTACCTCTGATCCGGCTGGTGGTGATTTTCCACCTGATGCACTGCATCCCTTCTCTCGTTGTTATCATACCTTGGCAGAGGGGGAGGCAACATTAGCTGTTGCGTGTTTGCTCCGGAGAGCAATTGCTGCCGGGGTAACTCCTGCTGAGGCTGATCATTCCGGGGTGCCTGAGCATTCCCTGAACCGCCTTGTTCAATTTTTCGCATCCATTCACATTGCCTCGTCGTATGACCCGCCGGGTTATTCGGATTTGGCGTGTGAAACTTGCACGGCTGATCCAACATCGACTCATAGGTGTACCTCGGTCGGTCCTTCCTTTCTTGCCACTGTTTCTTTTGCTCTAGCGTCCATGTTTTCTTGCCGTCGTTTCTTGGAGTCCATTGCCCTCCAGTTTTCTGGCGCTGATTTCCTCCTGCTCCGGGCTGATCTTGATTCACATCTGCAACTTGTTGCGAACTGTACCAATGATCCGGTCTATCATCTCTTCTTTTTCCTCTGTAGTCATTCCTCCGGGATGACCTGGCTCCATCTCTCTGGTAGTACTCATCGTTTGATTCGTTTGATACGAACCTGGGTTGAGTCGGATCGCCTAAAGCATATGAATCAGCAATCCGGATCATCTCTGCCAATGAAATTGGCATTTTCTTTTGCAACTTCATCCACAGCTCGCTTCCATATCTGCATCCTTGTGAAAACCATGCTATGGCCTGTGACTCGATCACGCCCTCACATGAGTTTCTCACGATACACCACCGGGTCAGAAATTCTTGATCCGTCTCATTAGGTCTTTGCTTGCACATAGCTAGGGTTTGTGGCCTATTTGGCCTCTGATACGTACTCGAGAAATTGCTGATGAACATTTCCTCAAAACCTATCCAGCAGTTAATGCTTCCGGGTGGCAAGTTGTTCAGCCATACCCTTGCTGGCCCCTCCAACATCTCGGGTACGTATCGTACAGCCCATCTCAAGTTGCCAGTGGCAATTTTCACAGCCGTAGCATAATTTATCAGCCAATCCTCCGGCTTGGTACTGCTGTCCTACGTCTTCGTGCCCCTAGGCAGCTGGAAGTTGGGTACCGGTGGTTCTTTCATGATCCGGGGTCCAAAGAATGCTGGACCCGGTGGACCTTGACCTTCAATCTGTTCTGACCTATATAGTCGATCCAGTTTCAACCTGGCATCGTCCAGCATCAAATCCCTACTTCCCAATCTCAACCCTATCAGATGATAGTCCTGCCTTGGGTATCCCGCATTCACCATCTCCGAATCACCGTCGTTGTACCGGTTTTGCTCTTGTGGCGCACCTCTCTGTTGCATACCTCGGCCGACACTTTGCTCTTGCCTTGGTATATTCCACTGCTATGGTTGTCCTGCTCCTGCCGAGTTTCGCTGTCCGGCATTGCCGTTGGCAGCGTTCCCTTGACCGGCATTGCCTTAGTCGCGGTTACCTCGGCCAGCTTCACCTCGGCTCACACTTCGTCGATCATCATTTTTCTGTGCCTCTATTCCTTTCCCTACCCGTGTTGGGTCATACGGGATGATCTGTTTGTTCCGTCTGGCCGAGGTTACTACCTCTTCTCTCCTTGGACCACCATGAGGAGACGATACGGCTCCAGTGGATTTCTCCGGGTTACCCATCGCCGAATGGACGATCTTGGAGGCTCTAGCTCTCTCCGGGTTAGCTCTCAGTACCTCTTTGTTCTGCCTGTTCATGATCCGAACCAGCTCGTTAACCCTATCTTGTTGTCTTTGACGGGCTTCACCCGTCAGACCCTCTAACTCGGATGCAGCTGCATCCGCTGCTTTAAGGTTCTTGGCCGAGGTACTATACCTCGGCAGCCCCACGGACAAGCAGTTTTCTGAGACCTCCACTCCATTATCACTTTCTCTGTTCATCTCACTCATGAGATTTCTCCCTTTTACCTTTGCCACATCGACTTTGTTAGCCTTTGCGTACTCACGTAGCGTCATGTTCAATGACTGCTGAGCCATGGCTATTTTCTTAGCGCCCTCTAGTATTTTATGTCTAGTTTCCTCCAGCTCGGCCTGCGCTCGAGCCGGATCTACTACTGCTACTACAGGGTTTGCCAAGCTATCCATCGCCTCTCTCAGCACATTTTCCGGCCTCTCTAGAGGAGGACCCCTAGCTTTCCTTGGTGCCTTAGGCGTTACCTCCGGATCTAGTGCCGGATCCTTGCTTGCGCCCGCACCAGGCGTGGTCATCATCACTTCTGCGCGGTCCGGGGAGCGAGCGATACGCGCCCCGTGAGCCACAGTGAGGGGTGGTTCCCCTGCTTCGACGACGTGGCGCGGATGAACGCAAGACACGTCCACCGCAACGTAGACCTTGTGCGCGCCGAGCTTGACGAAGAGGCCGTTGCACGGAAGAGGGCGCGTGCCGAAGCAGCCTGGGTTGTCGTTGACGAAGTCCAGCGCTCCAAAGCACTGAACGAGCCCGGAGACGATGCGTTCGCCGGTGGCGATGATGTTTCCCGTCCGGATCTTGACCCCTGCCAGCGCCGCTAGCCCCACGACGGGCGCCAACTGTCGTGGTGGTGTCACAGCAGATGCCATGGATAGGCTAAAGGTGGGGACTAATACACGCTAGGGGAATCCAGGGAGGGATAGTGAAGTGATTCTCCACACAGAAGTTTGTATTGCTTAGTTACCAAGATTACAAGTGCTCCTTCAACTGTATTGGCGAGAGGAGGAAGAAGGAGCTCTCTTACTCTCACCCACAGATCACACCTGAAAACCCTAGCCCAAACAGAATAGCAGAAAAAACCAAGCCCCTCTGCAGAAGCCCCAGCCCCCCTTTTATAGAGGAGGCTCGGTTTCTGCCTAGGGCATACATGGAGGCATATTCCTAAGAATATGCCTCCTCCCAAAGTGGCAAGCCGACCGGGGTGCTTTTCCCCCGCGTCACATGCTTTAGCTACGTGAGCCTCTGCAGCGCCCGCGTCAGCCGACACGGGCGTCGTCACCCTTGTCGGCTATGACCCGGTGGTCCTGCCCTTGTCTCCTTCGGTCATGCAGTGCGTACCGGGCCTTCCTTTTGACCAGCGAGATTCCTTCTCCCAGAAGCCGAACGTGACCCGGATCATAGTAGATCCGGCCACCCCTGTTCCTGCGTACAATACAAACAAATACTTCCGACTTACTGCTTAAGTCGGTTGAGACTTAGTTAAGCAAACACCCCCTGGTCCGGGTTACCCCGTGATTCGGCCTGCCTTGAGGTGACCCGTCCAGCATCTGCTTTGGCCTTGCCGAACCTCGGCTAACTCGGCCTTTATACCCCGGAGTGACCCTACCCGGGGGTATCCCCCAACAGGCCGTGCGGCCAGGCCTGGCTCGCGCCAGGGGGTGGTGTGGTGGGTCCCGGCACCCCCTCGGCCTCTCCTTCCGCCTATAAGTTTCCCTCGGGACGAAAACCCTAAGTACCCGATCGAAAATCCACAAAAGAGTCTGTAGCCGCCGTCGTCTTTGTCCCTAGATCGGGGGGATCTGAAGCTCTTCCCGGCACCATGCCGGAGAGGGGAATTCACCCTGGAAGCCTTCTTCATCACCATGCAAGCCTCCGGTGTGATGCGTGAGTAGTTCATCATTGGACTACGGATCCATGTAGTAGCTAGATGGCTGGTTTCTCCTCCTTTGTTCTTTCATGTTTAGATCTTGTGAGCTCCGTTCATGATCAAGATCATCTATATGTAATCCATACATGTTGTGTTTGCGGGGATCCAATGGATATTGAGATGCTATTTCAGATTGATTATTTATTATATCATGTCTTTGTTATGTGAGATCTTGCATACTTTCCGTTGTTAGTAGCTATCATGGCCAAGTAGATGCTAGCAACTCCAAGAGTTCGTATTTATGCTCGATAGTGGGTTCATGCCTCTGGTAATCTGGGGGAAGTGACAGAAATCTCTAAGGTACTAGATGTGTTGTTGCTACTAGGGAGAAAACAAAATCCTTTGTTCATAGAACAATCGTATTGTTTACTTTACACGCAGTTCGTAAAGCAATAATCTGTTGCTTGCAACTTAATACTGGAGGGGGTTCGGATGATAACCTGAAGGTGGATTATTAGTCATAGATGCAGTTGGATGGAGGCCTATGTATTATGTTGTAATGCCCAATCAAGTCTTAGAGGAGTCAAGATGATTAGTATATGCATGTATTGCTTTCTCGGTGTTTGTCAATTGGCCTGCTGTAAATTGTTCACCCAGCATGTTATCTATCTAAGGAGAGCCACCTCTAGTGAACTATGGATCCTGGTCCTTTACTTTACATACAATCTACAATATTTTACTGCTTTGTGTTTACTTTCTGCAAACTTTTACTTCTTTCCATTCGATACGTTTAAGCCTTTGTTTTCCGCAAAACACGGTGAGATTGACAACCTCATCGCAAGTTGGGGACAAAGTTCTATGGTTATGTTGTGCAGGTCTCCATGTTGCTACTAGCGCCGGTAGTGCGCCCTGCCAAAGCTCAGCTAGTAACACCTTTGGGGTGTTTCCTTGCTCCTACTGGTTCGATTAAACCTTGGTCTCATAACTGAGGGAAAAGTTGCTGATGTGCTCATCATACCTTCATCTTGGGGTTCCCAACGAGCTCTACATCAACCACGAGCCAGCAAAGATTTTTCTGGCGCCGTTGCCGGGGAGTCAAGGACATCTTCACAAGGGGAGTCCCTCATAACCAATCTCTTTACTTTGTTGTTTTTGTTTTTCTTAGTATCCTTTTGCTTTGTTTGCTTGTTTTGTTCTTCAAAAACACAAAAAAATTAGTTTTGCTAGTTTGCTTTCTCATTTGAAACCCCAAAAAAATGACTACTCTTGAAAACACTAAGTTGTGTGGCTTCACTAGCACCAACAACAATGATTTTATGAGCACTCCTATTGCTCCACCTATGGCTGAAAATACTTTCTTTGAGATAAAACCTGCTTTGCTCAATCTTGTTATGAGAGAACAATTTTCTGGTATTGGTAATGAAGATGCTGCTTCCCATCTAAATAACTTTGTTAAACTTTGTGAGATGCAAAAGCATAGGGATATAGATGGTGATATTATTAAGCTGAAATTGTTTCCTTTCTCTTCGAGAGGAAAAGCTAAAGAATGGTTGAATTCCTTAACTAGGAATAGTATTGATTCTTGGACTAAATGTAAAGATGCTTTTATTGGAAAATACTATCCTCCTGCTATGATTATATCCATGAGAAGTGAAATAATGAAGTTTAAACAACTTGATAATGAGCATGTTGCTCAAGCTTGGGAAAGAATGAAATCTTTGGTAAAGATTTGTCCCACTCATGGACTGACTGCTTGGATGATCATCCAAACTTTTTATGCAGGATTGAACTATTCTTCAAGGAACCTATTGTATTCAGCTACTGGAGGTACCTTTATGACCATCACTTTGGGTGCTGCAACAAAACTATGGGATAATATGATGGTTAATTATTCTGAATGGCATACTGAGAGAGCTCCACAAGGTAAATTCTGTTGAAGAAACCTCCTCCTTGAGTGATAAGATTGATATTATTATGTCTATGCTTGTTAATGGGAAAGCCCATAATGATCCAAATAATGTTCCTTTAGCCTCTTTGGTTGCTCAAGAAGAGCAAGTTGATGTGAACTTCATAAGAAATACTAATTTTGGCAATAATGCTTATGGTAATAATGCTTATAGGAACAATTTTGGTAACAATAATTATAAGCCATATCCTCCCAACAATGGTAATGCTTATGGAAACTCTTACAACAATAATAAGAGTGCTCCCTCTGAACTTGAAGTTATGCTTAAAGAGTTTATTAGTAAACAAACTGCTTTCAATAAAACTATTGAGGAAAAACTCTCTAATGCTGAAAGAAATATAGCATCTTTCGGTGAAGCTCAATCTACTTTGAATAAAATGGCTGCTAAACCTGAAACTAATGAGAATCCCTTTATATCTACTAATGCCATACAAGTAAGAATTGATGAAAATGATAGACTATTAGCTGAATTACATGCTAAGTGGGAAAGAGAAGATGAAATTTCTAGAAACATTAGTGTTTCTACTATTACCACCACTAGTGTTGAGGCTACTAATAGTTCTACTACTTTAGATAATAAAGTTGATTTTGATCTTGATGGTTGCAATATCTCTGAAGTTATTAAGTTCCTACAAAATCTTGCTAAAAGTCCTAATGCTAGTGCTATGAACATGGCTTTTACAAAACACATTACTGATGCTCTCATAAAGATTAAAGAAGAAAAGATGAAACATAAAATTTCTATTCCTATAAAGAAAGAAGATGGTTGGGAACCCATCATTAATATGAAAGTGAATGACTTTGATTTCAAAGCTTTGTGTGATCTTGATAGTAGTGTTTCCATTATGCCTAGAAGGATTTATGATATGCTTGATTTGCCTCCTCTTGAAGATTGTTATTTGAATGTCCCACTTGATGATAATGCTAAAAAAACTCATGGGGAGTCTTAATGATGTTCTTATTATGGTTGACGATTCCTATGTCCTCGTTGATTTCTATGTTTTGGATGTTGAATACAATGCTTCTTGTCCTATTACTTTCGGAAGACCTTTTCTTAGAACTGTTGGTGCCATCATTGATATGAAAGAAGGAACCATTAAATATCAACTCCCACTCAATAAAGGTATAGAACACTTCCCTAAAAAGAGAGAAAATATTTCTTTTGCTTCTCCTATGAAAACAAAATTTGGTCTTAATGCTTCTTCATTTGAGAACACTTGATTCTTTCTTTGCTTCTTATGCCTAACTTAAAGGCGTTGAAAAAAAGTACTTGTTGGGAGATAACCCAAGAGTTTTAGATGAGTCTTGGAATTTATTACCTCTGTAATAACCTCTCCTTATCCTTTTTATTTTATTTTTGTGCCAAGAGTAACCTCTAATGAGAGTCAAGTAATGATTGAGAAAGTTGCTGTCCCGAAACAGATTTCCGTGCTTCACCGTAAAAATTCCTGAGAGAGCGATGTACGTCAGATGGAGCTGTAATATTTTGTGCTTCTGACCCAGGTTGTTATCTAACTTTCGTTAGTTCAGCACTTTTTGATTTGAGCAACATAAGGTCTTCGAAAAAATTCGTCTTTACCTGCTGGTCTGTTTTGACAGATTTCTGCCATTTTCTGCATTTACTTCTTGTTGGTTCCTTCTTCAGTTCCTTTGAGGAATTGAGCTTTTTGAGGGAAGTGCTACAGTAGCTAGTGTTCTAATGGAAGTTTATTTGGTGTTAGAACTGAACCTTGAGACTTATTTATCTTGAGTGCACTAATGTTGCTAATGAGATTGTGTGAAGTTTTGTATGAAGGAAAAATTTCAGGTGTGTGGAAGGAATGAGTAATGAGATGAAGGATGGACTAAGGCTCAAGCTTGGGGATGCCAGGCGTGTCACCCCAAGAAATATCCAAGAAGTGCAAGCGTCAAAGCTTGGGGATGCCCAAGGCATCCCCCTTCTTCATCAATAAAAATCCCAGGTTTCTTCCAAACGCTTCATTTTTATTGTTTCATGCACAGTTGTGTTTTTCTTGGAGCGTCTTCTTATTCGTTTTCGTTTTGGTTTTTAGTTTGCTTGGTTTGATTAGTTTTGTGAATAAGTTGGTTGGACCCCCTCTTTCACACTTTGGTTTGCGAATAGTTTGGTTTGGTTTGGAAAAGAGTAGGAAAGTTCATGCTTATGTGGTAAAAAGAGCTCGTTTTTGACTGTGGCCTATGCTTTGTCATGCCATGCTTGATATTGTTTTGGCTTTATGCTTAGTATTCCTTGTTGTAGCATGACCTGTTATAAACAATTGAGATTTCTTAATGTGCCTTGGATGAATCATGCGTTGTTTTAGCATATTAAAGCATAGTATAATGGTATTATCCTTTGATGCTTTATTTGGGTTGACTTGGCACATGCTCACACCATGATATGACTATCTCAAGTCACCATAGACTTTATGATCCTTTAGTTTTCAACTTGTAGTATCACTTTATGCTTTGATCAATGATGTTTTGTCGCTCTGCATGATTATGGCCATTATTGCTCTCTTAGTTTGTCGCTCCCAGTCTTTTGCTAGCCTCCACAACCAAGTATGAGTTCCACTCATGCATCCAATTCCCTAAACCAAGTTATTCCAAAGAGTCCACCATACCTACCTACTAGCTTATGCTATTCCAAGTACATTCATGCTTTTGTTTACCTTCCACTTGTTATGAGAAAACTAGTGATTAAAGCTCTCACGAACTTGATGGCACAATTTACTTTTTGCCTCTAATAAACTTGAACCATTGGATCCTTCTTTGTTGCGTATATGCTTGCGCTTTATAAGTTGAAATTAGCAAAACCATGTTTCATGGGGAATGCTTTCAACATTGCACTTGTACTTTGTACCCCGTTGATATCATGTTTTTTTGCTTACGGATCCCGGCGGTGTGAAATAAAAGTGGAACTTGAAAGATGATGGAGTTTATATGTGTGTTAGAGAAACACTTGGGCCGCTAGCCTAAGCCATGCCTAATCATGGTGGAAACTTGCAGCATCACCATAATGAGTACTCTATGAAGCACCCTCAATAAAAACCTATGCAAATAGCAAATAAAAAGATCACTGAGATGCTCATTGTCTGCTTGCCTTGTCATTTTGATTATGGGAAAGCTCCCATATCATGTGCAAGGGGTACCCCATTGGCGGTTCTTAATGATACATATATACTTACAATGACAAGAGCTTACTCGTGACTAAAGTTGAGTAGAAGGAGGATCGGTCTTCGTAAGTAAGGGGCATGAAATTTCGGTTTATAACTTGTCAAACATATCCTCTTAGTTGTGTCACTTTAACCTTAATCACATTCAAGATGCTTATGATAGGGGCAATGAGAGCTGAAAGCTATAAGTACCATAATTTCTGGAAGCTCTTTATGAGACTTGAATCCCTACTTCCTTTTACAAAAGGCCTTTCTTCCACCGTTATATTGAGTCTCCACCTTCTATAATTATGCACCTACTTTGAGAGCATAGTGGCCATTCTTAGTTCTATGTGCATTGTCCCAAGACTAGTTGATTGATGCATAACTTGTTATTGCTTGTTTGAAACTATTGTATCTAGTCACTCTTATGAACTTTGAAGGTGTCCTATGCATTTATATTTTCTACTCTATTGAGGGACAAGCTGAATACTTTTATGCTATGTTTTCTTTATGTGAAACAAACAAACATCTTGCAAAGCATTGTTATTCATGAATCTTTTGTTTGTACCTTTTCATGTTGCATCATAGTTTCTTTGCTTATTGCTAGAACCTTGTCTTTCATGCTATGATTGAAGTACTATGATCCCAGCTTTGAATGTTTTGCAAATACTTTGATCAAGTCTTTGATGGTGCATGTCACCTCAAAAATTATTCTTTCTTTTTATCACTTACCTACTCGAGGACGAGCAGGAGTTAAGCTTGGGGATGTTGATACATTGCAAATGTATCTATAATTTTTTATGTTCCATGCTTGGTTTTATCCACTTTCTTGTGTTTTGTTCCAACTTTGGAGTACTTTTCATATGATTTCTTGGACTAACCTATTAACAAGAGCCACAGTGCCAGCTGCCTGTTTTCTGTTGTTTTTGGTTCCAGGAAAGTCAGAAAATGAATATTCTCAGAATTGGACGGGACAAAAGCCAAAGTGCCTATTTTTCCAGAAGGGATCAAGTGCCAGAATACGAGACGGAGAGGGGCCAGGGGCCGGCCACACCACCTGGCCGTGCGGCCAGGCCTGGCCCGCGCTAGGGGGTAGTGTGGTGGCTCCAGGCACCCCCTCGGCCTCTCCTTCCGCCTATAAGTTGCCTTCGGGACGAAAACCCTAAGTACCTGATCGAAAATCCACGAAAGAGTCTGTAGCCGCCGTCGTCTCTGTCCCTAGATCGGGGGGATCTGAAGCTCTTCCTAGCACCCTGCCGGAGAGGGGAATTCACCCTGGAGGCCTTCTTCATCACCATGCGAGCCTCCGGTGTGATGCGTGAGTAGTTCATCCTTGGACTACGGATCCATGTAGTAGCTAGATGGCTGGTTTCTCCTCCTTTGTGCTTTCATGTTTAGATCTTGTGAGCTCCGTTCATGATTAAGATCATCTATTTGTAATCCATACATGTTGTCTTTGCGGGGATCCGATGGATATTGAGATGCTATTTCAGATTGATTATTGATTATATCATGTATTTGTTATTTGAGATCTTGCATGCTTTCCATTGTTAGTAGCTATCTTGGCCAAGTAGATGCTAGCAACTCAAGAGTTAGTATTTATGCTCGATAGTGGGTTCATGCCTCTGGTAATCTGGGGAAGTGACAGAAATCTCTAAGGTACTAGATGTGATGTTGCTACTAGGGAGAAAACAACAATCCTTTGTTCATAGAACAATCGTATTGTTTACTTTACACGCAGTTCGTAAAGCAATAATCTGTTGTTTGCAACTTAATACTGGAGGGGGTTCGGATGATAACCTGAAGGTGGATTATTAGTCATAGATGTAGTTGGATGGCGGTCTATGTATTATGTTGTAATGCCCAATCAAGTCTTAGAGGAGTCAAGATGATTAGTATATGCATGTATTGCTTTCTCGGTGTTTGTCAATTGCCCCGCTGTAATTTGTTCACCCAGCATGTTATCTATCTAAGGAGAGCCACCTCTAGTGAACTATGGATGTCGATCCTTTACTTTACATACAATCTAACAATCTTTTACTGCTTTGTGTTTACTTTGTACAAACTTTTACTTATTTCCATTCGATACGTTTAATCCTTTGTTTTCCGCAAAACACGGTGAGATTGACAACCTCATCGCAAGTTGGGGACAAAGTTCTGTGGTTGTGTTGTGCAGGTCTCCACGTTGCTACTAGCACCGGTAGTGCGCCCTGCCAAAGCTCAGCTAGTAACACATTTGGGGTGTTTCCTTGCTCCTACCGGTTCGATTAAACCTTGGTCTCATAACTGAGGGAAAACTTGCTGCTGTGCTCATCATACCTTCCTCTTGGGGTTCCCAACAAGCTCTACATCAACCACGAGCCAGCAGTGGCCTAAACCTATGCCTATCTACGTCACCTTGGAGGGATCATCATCCTTCAATATCATCATCTTCATCTCCTTCGATGCCCTGAACTCCAGGGTCGGCTTTGTCACCCCCTTGTTTGTCACGGGCATCTCAGATGGGTCAATGTTCTTCTTGATCTCCTATTACCCCTAGCATGCAGTATGACTTCAAAAAAGGCGGCATTTCTGTCCTTGAATTAACGTGCCTTGTTCGGGTCTCCCTGGTTTGTGATGACACTATTGGGACCTAGATTTTTTACCATGTTGTAAATATAACAAGGGCGAGCCATAAAATTCCAGTAAGCCGGATGCCCAAAGATAGCGTGGTATGCGCTCTTGAATGGGACCACTTCAAAGGATAGTGCTTCCATTCGATAGTTTCTTGGAGTTCCAAGGTAACATCCAAGGTGATTTCTCATAGAGAGTTTGCTTGTCGTACGTGGACAACTCCATGGAAAACCACAAAGCTGTGACTCAACTGTGTTTCTGATATCCTCATACGGTGCAGTGTTTTGATGTAGATGATGTTGATGCTACTGCCACTGTCCATGAGGGTCTTGGAGAACCCGTAGATATCAACCAATTGATTAATGGCCAGGGCGTACTTTCCTCGCATGTGTGGTTTAGGCGGATGATCGCTTTGGTCGAAGGTAATTGTTACTTCCGACCAGTCTAGAAACTGAGGGACAGCCGGAAGAGTTAAGTTAAGCTCATGCATCACTTCCTTTTTGACCTTAGCTGGTTGGGATCCAAGGAAGCAGACATAGATGTCTTTCTTGGTTGGGAAGGTATTCTTTCCATCCAACTTGTGATTTGAGGCTTCTGCCTCTGATGGCTATGAAATACTAGCTCTTTTAGCCATATAAAATGAGCCACATATCTCTCATATCATGTTTCTTCCAGCTATAGCTATGCCTTATATGCATGACTTCTTGTTCTCATTTTCTTTCATATAGTAGTTTAGGTAGAATTTTATCACTTTCCTTGTCTATGACATGTGTGTAGGTGTTGATGATGATTATGTATAAAACAAAGGAAAAAGGAAGAAAGAAAGCATAGAATGAAGGCAAAAGTGAATTTTCCAACTTCTCAAAATAAATATCCAAGACCATGGGGTTGTAGCCCTAGATGATACGAATCCAACGAGCCAAAGAACACGCAAAATGGAGTTCGTATGAAGAAATGGCACCAAAAACACTACAGAACCCGAAGGTTCAACAACCAACTATACGGCCAAAACTAAAAGTTCCCGTCGTATAGTTTGGTCATGTAGTTGGTAAAAAGGTCGCAAATGACGGGAATTCGCCCCAAAGAAGCTCTAGAACCGTCCCTAAGTCATATGACGATATTGGGGGAACCCTAGGGCACCCCCAAGGCCAATATAAAGGTGGGAGGACCCAAGAGAGAGCCACCAAGCCATATCCTCCACCACAACGGAGCCCTGCCGCCGTGCCACCGCCATAGCCACCTCCAATCAGATCTACACCATCACCATCGCACAAGAGGAGAAGGGACTAGGATCTTGAAGGCCTCCGCATCGATCTACATTGTCATCTTCATCAACAACGTCTCCATCACCGATCCCCTTTAGTTACTTGTTGTAATTATAGATTGAATCTTGGATTTGCACTTGTCTTCAATTGTATCATCATACTTCATCCATATTATATCCATGACGTTGATTGCCTTCATGTGTGAGTAGTTTCCTTTGTCCTTGAGGAGATGGAGAAACCCTAGTATGATACTGAATTGAGATAAAGATTATTATGTGATATTGTTTATTATGTTTCTGTGTTAGATTTCCTTCATTTTAATGTTGGCTGAAGCGCGCCACTCAATATTTGCCTCACTGAGGACTAGATGGAGGGAACTAGTTTTTGGTAGACGGAGGGATGATATCACTTACGGTGACTATAAAGCTGTTGTCATTCCTTACATATCAACTTAGGAACCGAGGAGAACTCGCGGAACATTGTCCATGCCATGGGATACATCATATGGGGTAAAGTCCCTTAATAGCATAGTAATTCGATTCATGTCGATTGCTGTCTGCTGTGGTTTTGACGGATTATGTGTATAGTGGTTGCTTCCTATTCGTCCATATATGGAGCTCCTCCCACACATATCATAAATGGTCTTATTCATTATAATAATTTTGATCACTCTTTCTAATTACTAGCGGTGGATCTACTACTCCCAGAGAACTCTTTCCATCATCTTGCAGACTTTCATAATCATACGTGCATGCTCTTGTTTACTTACAACTTTAGTTAACTTATTGTTTTCTTATTTGAAAACCCAAAAATATTTTTTACAAAAAACTCGCATTTTATCTTATTACTTAGAACGTTATTCAGAATTACTATTTCCGTATTTAGTTCAAAGAGTTATTAGACTTTAGACTCCTTCACCCTGTGGAATTGATATCTTTATTTCGAAACTAGCTACAAACGATCTATGCACTTGTAGTCATCAGCCTCTTTTCTAGCGCTATTGCCGAGGAGCTAAGCGTTGTAGGTCTTTTAGCTTTTGTTTATCTATTTTAGTTTTGCTAAATTTTGTTTTAAGCGTTCTTTATTTGCTGCAATTGCATTGTTGCTTTTGTTTACAAACCAAAAACCCATAAAAATATTTGTTACTAACCATGTCTTCCGAGATAACTACCTTCCAAAGATGAAATCTATAATGGATGAGTCAAAGAGAAGGACTTTGGGAGATATTCATAAGAGGCAAGGCATATTAAAAGAATGGTTGACTTGGGTGGACAAGTATTCATCCACACTATGTACCTCTTATCAATTATGTTGTGATTGTTGCGGATCTCCAGATCACCTCAATTATCAATGTAAGTATAATTTTGATACCGAACTAGCAGACTATAATAGAGATGAGTTTAAATTCCTTGCTGGGGAGGACACATTACAATTTGTGCTTTTTACTGGTTGCAAAGATTTGTTATTTTGTTTAAGAGATATACAGGTAGAAAGTAAACCACTCGATATGATCTATAAAGAAGTTCACCCTATATTTTGCTATTTCCAAGATAACTACCAGGATAATGAATTTATTGTTGGGCAGATTAAATCTACCATGGAAGAATCTAACCTTTTGCAGAGTGCTCCAAAAGATAATGTGGAGGGAACTCCACTCAAATAGCCTCCGCCTAAACCACCAGAACATGTTGTTAATAAAGAGGTGGAACTTGATGTTGCACCCTATCAACTAGTGGAAGGTAACCCCGAAGGTAATAATATCGCTGAGCTACTCGTGTATTATCTTAGTAAGAATGAAGAGGAGCAACTTGATTAACCACTTGAATCTCGTACTTCTGAAAATAACTTTCCACACACAAATAGCATGCATGCAAATGATATCTCATTATCTAGTAGTGATTTCTATAAGTCTCGGACTTATGATGATTGTTCTGAGGAGGATTCATGCCTAGAGAGTGATTTTGGGGACTTTGGTGAGGGACTAGAAGATGAATCTTTCTATGAATATTGTGATGCTATGAACATGGGAGAGGAATCCTCATTGGAAGAGGAGGATGAGGATTTTGAAGAACAAGTTAGCAATATGATGGTAAGAGAAATGTATTCCCAAATAGTGGAATATGTTAAAAAGTTAATTTCTTCGGATACGATAGATGACCCAATAATATGTCCTCAATGTATGAAACTTGGGCACTAATTTCATTTTCAATGCTTTGAAACCTTTCATCAATCTTCAGTGTCTTATAATAATGGTGATGTTACTAGTGTAGTATTAGAGTATATTATATTTGGAGGTACCCATGAGTTGATAATACATGCCATATCACATATTAATAGTGAAGATAGTGTTCTCATAAAAACATCTTACGAAATCCTGCAAGATATTTCTTGGTATTCTCATGAACATTTTAGTGAGAATAGCCTTATTATGAGGAGTAAGGCATGGATAAAACCCATAGCGCACAAAGTTACTTGTTTGTAGGAAATATCATTAGAGAAGGACGAAGTTCCTTCCCAAGAAGAGGATGAACACGAAGAAGAACCACTAATACTTGAGGATATGCATCTAATGGACACGTGGGAGCAGGTGGATTACTGTTCTCGTAATTGGTCAAATTTATTGAAAGGGATGAGGCAATATAATGGTAAGCCTAACAAGGTTTATCATTATGAATGCATTCCTCTCTTTAAAGAATTTTTATCAACCAATACTCACATAAATGGTAATAATGTAAAACTCTTAGAATACATAGTTTATGAAGGGTCTTACGAGCTGCTTAGGAAACATGGTATTATTATGAAAAGTAGCGATAATGAGGATTTAGCAAGGTATCATAATATTATGGATTATATTGTCAATTATTGTCAAGAACATTTTAATGGGAATGCACTTGTGATAAAGAGTAAGGACCTATTTAAAACAATAGTTCCCAAAACTAACATTTTGCGGGAACCACTTGATAACAAGGAGGAACACCAAAAAGGTGAGGTTGAAGACAAACATCATTCTACTAATAATATGTTTTTTTATGATGCCTTAGTCTCTAGTAATGATTCTTATTTTGTTGAAACTTAAGATAATTTATCTACGAAGGCTTTATGTCTAGATGCTCATTTCGAGAACACTAATAATTATGAACTGGAGGTAAATCCTTGTAGTATTAATGAGAAGGTTTCGGGAGAGCACATATTTGATTAAATATTTGTTGATGATTCTTCTTTTTGTGAGTGGATTGATAACTCTAGAACTGATGAACTTGATAGCAAGGGTGATGAACTAGATAATAGAGACACTTTTGAATTTTTCCTAGCTGCTAAAGATGATGAGTATTATGAAGTGTTCCCTCGTGATAGTGTAGCCCAAGAAGAGTACTATGAGTTGTATCCCGATGATGCTATTAAATGTAAAATATTTGAATTTATATGTAAATATCTAATCCTTTTGTTGAAGCGATCTAATGGGTATGCTCACCACACATGGCGCATCAATCATCATTTGTGAGCAATAACACATTTATCTACATGATTCCGATGCACCGTAAGCAGGTGAGACTTCGGCCAGGCTATAATAGTAAGTGCTCCAAACCTCTTTTGGAGGCAAGAATAAATAATTCTCTAGCTCCTATCTATTGAAATAATAATGGAGAAAAGCCTGGCTACTTGGTTATAAGAAAGCGCATCCTAGGAGGGAACCCATAAGTCATTAGGTGTCTTTCTTAGTTTTGTGTATTGAGTCTTGATGATTCATATTGCATTGGCATTTTTATTCTTTGCATGATTTGCTATTAGAGTTATATTTTTATAGTTTTCAAAAGGTAGAATTTATTGTTACTATGTGTTGCATAACTCGGTTGTACTTAAAATCCCGTTTTATACATGCTATTGTTGGTCGAAAATTAAAGTCGTTATTTTTCTATAAAAAACAAGGTGTTTCGCTAAGATTAAGGATAAGAAAGAATTCTCGAATAAATAGAAATTTTTTGATGTCTACTGAAGGTCTAACGACTAACTATACGGCGGGAATAAAAAATTCCAACCGTATAGGTTGGCCGTATAGATATCTTTGCCATCGACAAATTTTCTTTCTTAGGTATAGAAGGTTTAACGACCAACTATATGTTTGGAATAAAAAATTTGGCCGTATAGTTCTGACAGTATAGATATCTAGGTCTTTGTAAAATTTCTTTTCTAGGATACTGAAGGTTTAACGAGTAGCTATACGACGAGACCTTTTTGGTCCAGCCATATAGTTGCGGCCGTATAGTTGGGAAAACACCAACTGGAAGGTAGCCATTGCTCAAAATTTTATTCTTTCTTCTTCTAAAAACCTTGAAACACCACCTGGGAGCTTCTCCCATGATCTAGAGAAGCCGAGCAAATGTAAGCAACAAGATTCTACCTAAGAAACCACCTAGACTGTAATTCTCTATATAAGTTCATGTTCTCTTTTTTACTTTATTTCTGTTGGTTGTGTGAACGAACTTCGTTTGTACACCTAAACGATGTCTTTTATTTTGTGTGTTATTTTTGCAGGGATTTGAACCTTGTGTGACAATGTGTACAGTAGTGCCGACCATGCAAACACTCACATGAGCCACTTGGTTGCTTCAAATCAACATGCTTACATATTAATGGCTGCTAAAACCTTCCAAATTCGAACCTCTCCCAATTAAGCACATAGGGGCTGCACACTCGTGTTTCATATTTTGTCTCACTTGCACTTCATCAAAATCTAGGAGTATGTACAACTCTTGGACTTAGTTTGTTGACTTAAGCATGGTGCTTAGGTTGATGGACCGACTCAGTGGGACTTATATTTTTATGACTTTGAGCTAATCCCCGTGCTTTCAAAAACACAAAGTGTTTCATTTTCTTCTTAGTTTCCAAGTAGGTTCTCAAGGAAGGCAACCACTAGGCTATATCAAGAAATATACGTTAAAGCAAAGGTTCTTTGTCCATCAGAATAGAGGTTACTTGTACCTCAAACGGTAAAGTGTGCCACCCTTTTTTTTACTAAGCTTGGGGAGGTAACCAATTATCACACTCTCTTTTGGAAACTGAATTTTCTCTTTTCTTTTGGTTATATACTCAACATTGGTTCTTGTAAAGTTCTAAGCTTGGGTAGGTTACTTCTGCATGTGTAGAGTCTTGTGCAATGTTCGTATTTGATGAAGATTTAATGCAATCATGTATCCTGCTATTTTTGAATGCTTGTTTAAGTGAGTGTAGTTCTGTATTCATATGGGGATACAATTGCTCATGATAGGCACCATAGGAGTTGAATTAGAGCTTGTATGCCTCTTGCCAAATTGTTTATCAAGCTTGTGACACTATTTGTAATCCGCTAGAAAACATTGCCATAGTCTCTACACTTTGAAATAATGAATACTTGATCAAGATCTTTTGAAATTTGTTAGTTGTCACTAAATAGCTTTGTCTTAAATGAATAGGTTATACTCGACCCCATAATGTCAAAACAATAGACTTTATAGTTTACTTATGGAAGGAGTTGTTAATTGGAAATGATATTTCGAAGTTTTGAGTTCTATGTTAAATAAGGTGTTGTTTATCTGTCGTAAGAGTTCAGCCTTAAAGATACTCAACACCATAGATGTGATGATCCACTTGATAGTACTCTTTGAAAGGATTTGTTTGAAGAAATTAATATTTGGCGGTAATTGAGATGCATGCCAAATCTTGACCTGTTGATTAAAGTATGATATTTCTTTATGCGTGTCTGCACCACTGTCGCACAACATGGGATGTTAACAACTCCGCTGGCCTTTGAACTGTCCAAAAAGAGGAAACTCTTGGAGTTTGGCTATGAGTTGCCCAACATATGTAGCAGAAATGCTATATTTGGGTATGCATTGGTATTCTCATGGGCCTGCGTTCAAAGGAAAAGAGGGAATACTCATCTGACCATTAGGATAAATGATTATACCAAAAAGGGAAACATTGGTAATGGTCACGAGTATCCATTCATAACCTGCACAGTCTGATTAAACACGCTAAGTTTTGGCATGATCTCATTACTGATGAACTGAAGTTTTGGAAAGACAAAGAATACAAAATGAGTGTTTGATATCCATGATTCATTGATGTGGGTGACCAAAAGAGAAACTCTAATGCTATGCTTATTTTGACATGTTCACGCATTTCCTTTTGGCGTAAATCTCGTTACTAAGAGATAACTTTCTAAAACTCAATAACTGATGTTTGCACTTGAGAGCCTTAACTAGTTGACATGATTGGGTCGAATCGATAAACTTTATTTCTATTTATGCTTGACATCTATTTGTGACTAAGTTTTGCCTCATAAAAAATAATGATATGAAAAGTTATACAAAAGGTGCAATAATAGGATCACAAGTTTGTCTACAAGTAGATTCACTGTTGAGATGGAGCATATAAGTTTTGATGAATCTTTACTAGTCTTTATAACTGATCTTGTGTTGCCTTGTATGAATACATGTTTTCTCTCTTTGAGCTATTAGAAGAAATAAGGATGCAAGGCATTGATTTCCAAAGATAAGCTATTTCACAACCATTAACTTATTATCGATCCTTCCTGCTCGAGGACGAGCAAGGTCTAGCTTGGGAAGTTGATGTCTGTGAAATACCACCTCTTTTATCCATATAAAATGATTCATTTATCTCTCATATCATGTTTCTTCCAGCTATAGCTATGGCTTATATGCATGACTTCTAGTTCTCATTTACTTCCATATGAGCTTTGCACATTTAGTAGTTTAGGTAGAATTATATCACTTTCCTTGTATATGACATGTGTGTAGGTGTTGATGATTATGGATAAAACAAAGGCAAAAGGAATAAAGAAAGCATAGTATGGAGGAGCTACAGGGACCAGACTTAGCCATTCGCGAGGTTGGAAAAGTGAATTTTTCCAACTTCTCAAAATAAATATCCAAGAGCATGGGGTTGTATACCTCGATGAGACTAATCCAACGAGCTGAAGAACACACAAAACGGAGTTCGTATGAAGAAATGTCGTCCAAAACACTGTAGAACCCGAAGGTTCAACAACCAACTATACGGCCGGAACTAAATGTTCCCGCCGTATAGTTGGTAAAAAGATCCCAAATGATGGGAATTCACCCCAGAGAAGCACCAAAACCTTCCCTAAGTCATATGACAGTATTGGGGGAACCCTAGGGCACCCCCAAGGCCTAATAAAGGAGGGAGGACCCAAGAGAGAGCCACCAAGCCATATCCTCCACCACAACGGAGCCCTGCCGCCGTGCCACCACCATAGCCGCCTCCAATCAGATCTACACCATCATCATCACACAAGAGGAGAAGGGACTAGGATCTTTAAGGCCTCCACATCAATCTACATTGTCATCTTCATCAACAACATCTCCATCACCAATCCCTTTTGGTTACTTGTTGTAATTCTAGATTGAATTTTGGATTTGCACTTGTCTTCGATTGTATCATCATACTTCATCCATATTCTATCCATGACGTTGATTGCTTTCATGTGTAAGTAGTTTTCTCTGTCCTTGGGGAGACGGGGAAACCCTAGTATGTGATTGAATTAAGATAAAGATTATTATGTGATATTGTTCATTATATGTCTGTGTTAGATTTCCTTCATCGTGATGTTGGGTGAAGCGCGCCACTCAATATTTGCCTCAGTGAGGACTAGATGGAGGGAACTACTTGTTATTAGATGGAGGGATGATAGCACTTACGGTGACTATAAAGTCGTTGTCATTCCTTACGTATCAACTTGGGAACCGAGGAGAACTCACGGAACATTGTCCATGCCATGGAATACATCCTATAGGGTAAAGTCCCTTAATAGCACAGTAATTCGATTGATGTCGATTGCTGTCTGCTGTGGTTATGACGAGATGATGTGTGCAGTGGGTGCTGCCTATTTGTCCATGTATGGAGCTCCTCCCACACATATCATAAATTTTCTTATTTATTATAATAATTTTGATCACTCTTTCTAATTACTAGTTGTGGATCTACTACTCCCTGAGAACTCTTTCCATCATATTGCGGACTTTCGTAATCATACTTGCATGCTCTTGTTTACTTACAACTTTAGTTTACTTATTGTTCTCTTATTTGAAAACCTAAAAATATCTTTTACACAAAACTCGCATTTTATCTTGTTACTTAGAACGTTAGTTAGCATTACTATTTACATATTTAGTTCAAAGAGTTATTAGACTTCAGACTCCTGCTCCCTGTGGGATCGATATCTTTCTTTCGCAACTAGCTACAAATGATCTATGCACTTGTAGTCATCTCGACCCTGAGTAGGTTTTGTCTGGTTGCTGGTCTTCTCTACCCTGGACTCTGGAAGTTCCATGGCCTCGTCCCCGGCCACCTCCACGGCCTTCTCGTCCTCTAGACACGAATGCTACGTGGACTGTTGCAGTTTCTGGAGTGGGTTTATCTTTTGAGGTTTTCTTGTGTTTTTGGGTCTACTACTACTTTGGCTGCTTTGCCGATTGTGGCACAACTGTAATACCTTGGAGACTACGCTCTAAGAAACAAGCCAGTATGATCCAAAAGTGGACATGACGTACTACCATGGGGCCGTGCTGCCACACATAGTAGGCCCACCTCGTGGAGCAGGGCAAGGTACCAGCCAACCATTCCACCCACTTCTATAATCATAGCTTCAGGTGCGAACGACATAGTCGAAAGGTAAATCGATAAAAAACATACAGAAATGAGTATGTATGTTAGGGACATACAATAGTACATCAGAGCTACGCCATCTAGAAGAAATAGAAATATTGCAACTCCATACGACAAGATCTAGATATCCTATATAGCATAATAGTTTGGGATTTCTATTTTCGTGCCCTCGATTCGTTAGTTGCACTCAGATTCTCCAACCTCTTAGTTTTTCATCACTTTTTCCCATCTTCTTGTACGAAACTCTCACATGGTTTGAAAGTCGCCATCTGTCAGCCTTGCCATTACATGCTAACAAGTGGGTCCGCCTTCAGTCGTGTCCTATAGTTGACCCTCGCCATTATGTGCTGATGAGTAGGGCCGCGTTCTGTCGGGTCCCATAATGTACCCTTGCCGTTACATGCAAACAAGTGGGGCCGCGTTCAGTCGATTCCCGTAGTGGAAACCTCTCTCAACTTATCCAGACCAGCATCGGACCCACAACTTATCCACGTGAGTGCCAGACCCACAGCTTATCCACGTGAGATCCGGACCCACAGCTTACCCAGTTTGGCGTTGCAAGATGGGACCCAGAGCCAGCCCCGTGCCCGCGCCCGTGCCATTGCTTTATTTTCATATAGTGAAATGTAATGCATATATGAAAATTATACACCTTTGAACTCTTTTAAATCACACTTAGGACATGATAATGTTGTGCTAATAAAATCCTGATCATTTATCATTTCCATGGAGTGAAATATAATACATAAACTTGCGTATACAAAAATTATACACCTTTGAACTCTTTGAAATCGCACTTAATACGTGATAATGTTGTGTTAAGAAAATCTTGAGAGATTATCATTTTCATAGAGTGGAATGTAATGCACAAACTTGCGTATGCGAAAATTTTAAACCTTTGAACACTTTTAAATCGCACTTAATACATGATAATGATGTGCTAACAAAATTTTGAGAGATTATTATTTCACCCCAATTTTTGTAGAGTGGAATGTAATGAATAAACTTGCATATATGAAGTTTATACACCTTTGAACTCTTTAAAATCGCACTTAATACGTGATAATGTTGTGCCAAGAAAATCTAGAGAGATTATCATTTCCATGGAGTGAAATAGAATGCATAAACTTGTGTATACAAAAATTATACACCTTTGAACCCTTTTAAATTGCACTTATTACGTGATAATGTTGTGCTAAGAAAATCTTGAGAGATTATCATTTCCATGGAGTGAAATATAATGTATAAACTTGCGTATACAAAAATTATACACCTTTGAACTCTTTGAAATCGCACTTAATACGTGATAATGTTGTGCTAAGAAAATCTTGAGAGATTATCATTTTCATAGAGTGGAATGTAATGCACAAACTTGCGTATGCAAAAATTTTAAACCTTTGAACACTTTTAAATCGCACTTAATACATGATAATGATGTGCTAACAAAATTTTAAGAGATTATTATTTCTCCCCCATTTTTGTAGAGTGGAATGTAATGAATAAACTTGCATATACGAAGTTTATACACCTTTGAACTCTTTAAAATCGCACTTAATACGTGATAATGTTGTGCCAAGAAAATCTAGAGAGATTATCATTTCCATGGAGTGAAATATAATGCATAAACTTGTGTATACAAAAATTATACACCTTTGAACCCTTTGAAATTGCACTTATTACGTGATAATGTTGTGCTAAGAAAATCTTGAGAGATTATCATTTCCATGGAGTGAAATATAATGTATAAACTTGCGTATACAAAAATTATACACCTTTGAACTCTTTGAAATTGCACTTAATACGTGATAATGTTATGCTAAGAAAATCTTGAGAGATTCCCTTTTCCCTGGAGTGAAATATAATGCATAAACTTGCATATACAAAAATTATACACCTTTGAACTCTTTGAAATCGCACTTAATACGTGATAATGTTGTTCTAAGAAAATCTTGAGAGATTATCATTTTCATATAGTGGAATGTAATGCATAAACTGGCATATACGAATATTATACATATTTGGACTCTTTGAAATCGCACTTAGGTCATGATAATGTTGTACTAATAAAGTCCTGATTATTTAGCATTTCCATGGAGTGGAATGTAATGCATAAACTTGCATATACAAAAATTATACACATTTGAACTCTTTGAAATCACACTTAATACGTGATAATATTGTGCTAAAAAAATCTTGAGAGATTATCATTTTCATAGTGGAATGTAATGCAAAAATTATACACCTTCGAACACGTTCCCTTCAAATTATATTCAAGTTCATTTATTTATGGAGTTAAAGTATCGGTGGCATACTCGTTATTTTGCATGGATAAAGGGGTGCCCTCGACAGATATAGGGGTTATCCTGTTTGCCAGATCACAGAGGATCAACGGTTGGTGGGCACGATCCGTGTGACAATTGTCTCAACCAATCAGAGCGTAGCGGCGAAGATGAGGACAGGTGCGAGATATGGTACAAAGAGAGGAGAAAACTAAGTAGCACTTAAGAACCAAAGGCAAAACTGAGTAGAACTTAAAAACAAAGGGCAAGACTGACAAAGGGATTCAAATAGAAAATAGAAAAGGATTTAAAAATGGAAAATGCATCTTTTATACAATAAAATACATCTTGGCATACATCAAACTATTTGCAATTCAAATATACACTAGCTTGACAATTATTGCCTCATTTAGACAAACTATGTTTTAGGGAGGGATGTTTGGGGATGAGGCTTGAGTAGAAAGCCATGAAACTTTATAGATAGTAGGTGATTTGAGAAGTAGTGATTTAGGTTGAAACATGGTTTATATACATTTCTTATGGTGGCAGGTCACATAATAAGACTCCCTAGGTAGATGCCACAGTGTTTTGCTCTTTTTGAATTTGATATGCATAAAATGACTCTCTGTTAAAACCTATTCATCGACTCTCTGTTAACCAGCCACTGTAGGGTCAAACAAAGTATATTGCACATGGCAGTGTTAGTACTGGAGGGCAAAACTGAGTACAGCCAAACTGCTAATGTTACACTCGAGGGAAAACTGAGTATAACTGAATCGCCAGAGTTATACACGAGGGAGAAAACGTGACTCACGGTACGCGTGTGCGGTGCATGGGGCGGTAGAGGACACGTGTGGGCGTGCACGATGTAGTAGCGTACGCGGTTACGCGGTGCGTGGTAGTGCAACAAAATTTCGCTTCCCTTCTCCTTTAATAGAGTCCTCCCCACTCTCACTCGCTCACTCTACCGTCTCCACTATCCCATCACCTTCTGCAAACCCCCAAGATAACCCCAACCATGCCTGCGATAGAGAAGAATGGCGCGGTGGCCATCGGCGCCTCCGTGGCTGCCGGCGAGGAGGCCCACGTCCCCGTACAGGCCCCCGTCCTTGTCGCTGCATCCTCCATAGCCACCGACGAGGAGGCCACCGCTGGTCTTGGGCAGATCCCGCTCGGCTGGGACCCCTACGAGGAGGTTTTTTACATAAGACCGGAGAACCCCTACGACACCAGCATCTCCGACCCATGGTGGGAGGTAACTAGGGTTTTCTCCCCTTCCCTTGTTCTTCCCCTGTTCCCATCGTTGGATGCTAGATCGTATGTTATTAGGGCTGGGTTGTTCGTATTTTTACAGTAGCTAATCCTCTTGTCTTAGATATCTTATTTCGATGAATCACAATGTTTGTATTTGAACCCCCCTATTTGTAGTTGGGATCAGTATTCGATTTGGTTTGAGATATGGGGAATAATCAGGAGATCTCAATCGGTTAATTTATGCAAATAATCAATTCCGATAATCAAAGTATCTCAATTATGTCCTTATTGCACTCTACTATTTTCTAACAGAAGGATAGCAGCGATGTCCACAGCGACGACAAGTCCAAGGACACCAAGACTCGTCATGTGCTGAGGAGGCTAAAGTCCGGTCAGTACAACAACTTCTTTGCCGACGACGTGTATAGGTGCCCCTTCCGCCCCACCAAGAGGCTCCACGCCACAGACTTCAACCTCCTCATGATGCATGCCGAGAACGTGTGGACCTACAGGGAGTTCGTGAACATGCACAACTTCATAGCCAAGCACCAGGCGCTTAGTCTTCACATGCGCAACCTCCAAAAGGTAGGTATCGAGGAGGGTCGCATGCCCCCGATCAAGCACAAGGCACTGAAGGTCAAGGGACAAGGCAGCAAGAAGTGGAGGAGGTGCCAAAGGGAGGAGGAGGCCCTCCTGGCAGAAGCCATGAGGGGCTAGTGATCTGCTATTGCTGCTGCTGTTGTAAAGCAGCTTCTTTTGTATTGTTTGTGTTTAACTTGTCTGCCGCTGCTGCTGAGCAGCCTAATTATCAAACCTTGTTAAGTACCATACTATATAACATATATTAGCTGATTTATCTACATATGCTCTATTTACTCAATTTATTTATGGTGCTGGTTAGTTTTGCTGCTCTAGATTTTCTACCAGATTGGGGAAAAACAAGGGCAAAAGGAACAATGAATGAAGAGAGAAGCTGCTCTAGATTCGCTACCTTTTTGGAAAAAAACACAACTGTTAGCGAGAGAGAGAGGGGAAAATGCGCTCTTAAAAAGGCCAATCATAAAAATAACAAAAAACTTCCAATTTAGGCGACAGGGCGCACGTAACCACCAAACGCACCCCACATGGTCCCACACCACGTGCCCCATAATCAGCGAGAGATGGATGGCTGGTCTGCTGTGTATCCTGGCCCCACCTATCAACATGTAACAGTCGAGGCGACCTAACGTAATGCTCTACGCACGACCCACCCCAACGCGGTCCCACCGGTCAGCATATCACGGTCAAAGCCTTTGACCTGACGGCATCCCCCTGTCCAAGCGCATGTGAGGGTTTCAGAATAGAGGGAAGGGAAAAGTAAGGAAAAACTAAGCGGCTGGGGAAAACTGAGTACAACTAACGAACCAGGGGCACGAAAATAGAAATACCTAATAGTTTAGGATACATCCTCATACATGACACATCAGATATCAAGCGGAAGAGGAAAACAAGATCTGAGTACGGATTAAGAAGCAAATCGGCATAAGATGCCTCTAAAATAATCAAATCCTGTCCATAGATCTCATGGATCTCCGTCCTTGGAATATCTACACATGAGGATCATTGCCACCATCATCGGCCTCCTCGATCCAGTAATCTTCTTGGGAGTAATCCTATCCATCTGAATCAAATATTTATTGTGTGAGGCCCTAGGGGTACTCAGAAAGTCTTAATGCATCTAAAGGGAACAACCTGGGGTGACGCAATTGCAGTGAAAGATGATATCTAAAAATTTCAATAGAAAAACGCTACAACATCTTCCAACCAGAGATGGATGGATGCTCGTTAATTAGATACAACATTTATAACAATAACATAATTAAACATCACTCACCCTCCTTCCTGCTTACCGACGAGAATGAAGAAGAACATCACATCCGTTGGTAGTTTTATTAACCATTCTAAAGGGTTGCACTATTTACTAGTCATGTCTTAGTCAAAGTGAAGGTAGTACTTTAGTTATAATTATCTATGATCGAGAAACTATGCTCCAAGTTGTCCATAACCGCGGACACGGCTTTCGGAAAGATTTACCCTACAGGGGTGCACAAAAAGCAACACACGCACGATCAACCTCATGAAAATCCAAATAAAAAGCAACGAGGCCTCATGACAAAGCATTCACAAGATTCATAAATGATTTCAGGGGATTCCCCACTAAGCTACCCGCAACGAAGTTGCCCGGCTCCGAGATAGACTCAGGGTTTGTGTAGACGGTTGTAAACAACTGGGAACCCGAAAGTGTGACTGGGCATGTCGATACCGCGAAAACATGTCACAAGTCCTAAACAATACAGGCTCTCCACACGCAATAGTAAATCAAGCAGTAAAGCATGACATAATTATAAGATAGTAATAACGCCCCAAATTAGTTTGTGGCCCCAATAAACAAAGTGTGAATCAAGCTGAGGCTAAGGGGATTCATGGCTGCACATGCGGATAGTGTGATATTCAAGGAACATGAATCAGTACTCGGGGTTCTACGGGACCCAAGTGAGTGTGGAAGAACCAAATAACAGTTATTGCCCACCAATGCCTATTTCTTTAGGTATCCCATTACTACATAGTTTAAGTTGTTTAGCTACCTCGTTATTCAAAGACTCTCACAAACCCTACACATGCAGTTTTATGACTCGCATGGCTCAAACAACTGCTGTAGTAATGGCTCATAGTATTAAGGAACAAGTTTTGGTTGGAGTTTAAAAGTAAAGGCTATGAAGTACTTGGGATTCCAATTTAATGCAATCATGACTCACTAATGCAAGAATAAGATAGAAGCATAGGTGCTATATGTATGCAAGCATGGGTAATTGCTTGCCTATCATATGATAAGTGGGGTAACCGGAATCCGAGTAGTACTCTAGGTTCTCTTGGTAGTTCCCTTGCTCGGCGTTTGTCCGGAATAAAAGCCAAACACACAAAATGGCCATAATAAATAAAGTGCGCAATCATATGAATAAATGCAACAAGCAAACAAGGTATGACATGATAGAATGATGTACAATTACATGGTATAACATATGATGGCATGGATGAGGTGTGGAAACAATAATAAAGCACTTTATTTAATTATTTAGGCATGTTTTGCTCCCATAAACAGTTATTAATATTTAATATTTTCAGGATGCATGCTTCCATTGATAACATGGAATGCATAGTCAGAATGGGCTCATCGCATTGATCGATTTAGACATATTACTTGTCGAATTCCGAACTACGGAATGAAACTTATGAATTAATTAAGAAATAGCCATTTATTGGCATTTAATTAATTTCGAAATTTTAAATTGCTCAAAAATTATTTTTGATGGCATATTTGAATTCCTAACATTTTTCTAATCAGAAAACATATATCATTTTTATTATTTGGAAATAAAAATTTAAAACAATATTTGAATACAAAATAATTCAAAAGGGGTCAAAATTCAAAGATTTGACTAGTTAGATTTGATTCTAGTCAAATTTGTAATTTGATTTGAATTTATATTTGGAAATGATTCATATTTAATTTTGAAAGTTTTGTGAAATTCAAATTATTTAAAAAGACATGAAATAAATTAGGTATATTCATTATTCTGGATTTTAATTGAAATTAAAAATATACAAAGAACTTTTCTTACTGGGGCTTGGTCTACCAACGTTAGTGACATGTGGGTTCAGTGGTACTGGCGCCACTCCACGCGCGCGGCTAGTGGGGTGGCAACACGTGGCGGAACCAGGTGCGTTCGAGCGAAAACTTTGGAAGTTGGGTACCTTTTCATAAAATGCCTAGACGGTGAGGGGGCTAGGTGGCTGACAAGTGGGGCCATGGGTTGGGTCGTGGTAGAGATGCGGAAAAAGCTAGGGGTAAGTGCAAAAGGTATTGCGCTGGTTAACTGAGTCTAACGATGGATCCAAAGCGTGTGGCGGATCCGGTCATCTTCAGTCGACGATGGTGACTACATGGATGGATGGATCGCGATGGCTCCAAAATTAAAATTGAAGAGGAACCATCGGCCTACAACTTTCGTACAACAGGTTTTCTTGGAGGAGGTCTGCAAGGCTTGGGACACTACGAGGAATAGAGGGGGTGCATACGCTGCTGTTGTTACTGCTGTCTGTGCTTGCGGATAGAGCACGGCGCGCGTGGCGGATGAACCTAACGGTGGGGACCAATGATTGGTGGCAGAGATCATGTGGGATATCTAGGGATGGAAAAGTGGATGCTCACCTCACTCGATTCCCACAGGAACCGGATGATGGGGTGGCCGGAGGTAATGTTGGCGACGGCAACAGAGGCGACTCCACTCAGGCTCTGGCAGGAAGAAGAGAGGGGTATCACTCCTAGGCACGTCTGGCTCCGCTGCTTCTGCGAGTTCGATGGGGAGGAATCTGGTGGTGCCTTCCTGCTACTCCATGGTGTTCGGCAATGACAGATGCGATGGCGGGAGGTGGCACAAGGCAGTGGCCAAGGTTGTGCGATGATGTGGGGGAAAAGGGGGTTAGGGTTCCTGGGATAATGGCTCTACGAGAGATAAGTAGGCGCACGACATGAACGGTTCATGCACGTAGCGTGCGTGCTGACGCATCTGACAGGGCAGAAGGCAACCTGCTCCACCCTTAGAAGCACTTAGAGAGACAAGGCGATGGAGACGATGAACAGAGACGGCATCGCCGTCCCTGTTGTGAAGCGGTATCGGGCTAGAAGAGGGTGCTGGGTCAGGCTAGGGAGAGCTAGGACGAGGTGGTGGATCGCTGTGCTGCTTGTCTAGGATGCAGCAGGTCATGCTCTTCTCTCTCTCTTATCTAATTCTTTCTAGTTTTTATTTCTTTTGTTTGGTTCAGTTTTAGACAATTTGTTGTTTAAAGAACATATGAAATGATCAAGGCAAAACAGAAATAAAGGACAGGGAGATTGTGACTAGAAGGTGTAGATTCAGACTAGGATTGAATTTCCAAGAAAATCAGGTGATATCAAAAGAAGGAAATTGAATGATAGGAAGCAAGTGTGCATGGCCCATGCATTCATTGAACATATACTTGCTAGTTGTGAAAACAACCACCATTTGATATTGGCCATGATTACAAATAACTCCATATATTGCAATAAATTCCCAATAGAGAAGTTTATGGAAGCCTTACCCATCCACATGGGGTAACTTGGGTTCATGATCATACTTGAATAAAGGTGGATCATGATAGTGTGTATGATCCACTATTAAAATGGCCACTATCTATTCAAACAATACCATGATCCAAAAAGAAACCATATGAGAGGCTAAGAAGGATTTCTACTCACATAGCATGCAAATGTGGCCATGTGGGTCTCATATTCAATATTGTGAAAAAAACATATACCACATATGGGAGCATGTATAACTAGGAGTGGATCCATCTTATTATATATGAGCTAGACATAATACCAAAAAGAAATGCAAATTCTCATATATAGTTTGTATGGTGGAATTATAAGGTGGTGACAAAGAAAGGTGGTGGAGTCAAGAAAAGATATGCCCCGAACTCACTTGGGCATGCAGCAATTTACAAGAAGCAAATACAATATATCAAGAGGCAAATACAAGTGACACAATATAATGCATATGAAGGAAGAACCAAATAAAAGGGTTTTATATGATTCTCAAATGCAATGTGGCCTCGTGACATAAGCATGATATAAAGATGATGCAATACTGATATGTAGGAAGTAGCATTATATAGACTAGGCAAGGAGCATTACAATTGTTAGACAATTGGGATGCTACAACAACCAGTATGTTTAGCAGTCCCTCTAAATCATCGTCGGTGTCACATATTTGCTTCTCATCTCTATCAGCTCCCCCAAGTCGGTAACTTTTTCGCACTTCAGGCGATGACGCAGTAATACGATTAGGAGTCCTGTGATGAAATCTTCGATCACGGTCTGGTCGTTTACTCCTTCACAAGAGTTCTTCATGTCAATACATCATTCGAGGTAGTCCCACCAAGTTTCTCCAGGTTTCTGGTGCACCGTTACAAATCTCAAACCATGCAGGGCGTCCTGTATGTTCCCTCGAAGTTCCAAAAGAAAGCACTTTGCATGTCATACCAGTTATGGATGGTGTTTTTCGGTAGTTCATTGAGCCATGATTGAGCCTTCTTCCTCAGCATAAGCAAGAGATACTGGGTCGCGACCAAGTTGTTTCCTCATTTCGCACTGTAGCAAGCCTGAAAAAATCCCAGAGCCAGGTGTCTGGCCGAGCCATACCATTATAGGGTTGAATGTTCCTTGAGATAGCAAATCCCTCTTGGAAATCTATTTGTCGAATTTGCTTCCCAAGGAATTTTTGGCTCATGTATATATTATCTGACTCGTAGCACCGCTGATGACTGCAAGTGCTCAGATCTTTTGTAGCTAGTTTCGAAATAAAGATATCGATCCCACAAGGAGCAACATGCGAAAGAATAAAATTCTTTTAACTACAACTAAACAAAATACTTAAGAAATAACTTTAAGATGCAAGATAAGTAGAGTTGTTTTGGGGTTTTTGGTTGAACAAGGTAATTTAAAGTAAAGCAAAACTTAATGCAGAAAGTAAGAATCACATGTGTAATAGAACCTTTGAACTATAATAAGGAAAGGCATTCTCAGGGAGTAGCAGATACACCGCTAGCAATTTAGACTAACTAATCGAGAGTATTATAACGAATATTATCATAGTGTGTATGTATGTGGGAGGAGCTCCATATATGGACGATTTGCTAGCAACCGCTGCACACATCGTCCTCATAACCACAATAGACAGTAACCGACAGTAAGAGATAGTAACCGCATTACCGTGCAATTAAGGGATTTCTCCCATAGCATGGACATGGCTTGATGAGTTCTCCTTGGTTCCCCAAGTTAGTACGTAAAGAATGACAACAGGTTTATAGTCACAGTAAGCGCTATCATCCCTCCGTCTACTAACAAGTAATCCCCTCCATCGAGTCCCCATAGGAGGCAAATATTAAGAAGGTGCACTTCTCTTTAATATCAAGATGAAGACAATTAACATGTACACATAATGATGTATAACATAATAATCTCTATCTCATCTCAGTCATATCCTAGGGTTTCTCCATCTCCCCAAGAATTAAAGATCTACTCAGACATGGAGACAATCAACATCATGGAAATGGTAATGGAAACAATCATAGATGAATAGTACTTGTATAAATCCACAACTAGTATAGGAATTACAACAAGATCTAGACAAGATGTAGAAGGGATGGATGAGGATGGTGTTGATGAAGTGGTGGTTGATGGAGATCGATGCCTTAGCCTCCCGGATCTGCGCAGAGTGAAGATGGATCCTTGGCGGATGAGTTCCCCCACCAGATGCCTTCCAGAGGTGAGGTTTTCGCGATTTCTGGGTATTCTTTATGTCGTCTCCCCGAACCAATTGCACGGGGTGAAACTATTTGACGAGGTGGAGGCGGCGCCAACTATATGGCCAGAGCTATACGGGCGGAAGAAATTCTCCGACCATATAGTTGGTCGTTACGCTCTCTGCCTCGTTTGTTCGCTTCTGGTTTTCTTCTGGTATTATTAATATTTCCCAAATAAGCGATCTACGTTGTTTTTGACTCCTTTTCTCCATAGTACAACTGCTTCAATAATTCTATCCATTGGATCCATCATCTGTCCTGAAAACAGACATAAAATGTGTGCCCGAGCACCGTAAAATACCAAGATCCTATGTCTTCAATGCAAAATAGTAATATAAAACATGATGCAAATATGCACTCATCAACTTCCCCAAGCTTAGACTCTTGCTTGTCCCGAGCAAGTTTTTAGCTTAATGGATGTGATCCTCATATTCATGAAGTTGAGTTGATAAAATAAATGAGGCAATTGCAGCATGGGTTTATCATGTTTGATACAGGGGAATAAGTTCATGAATAGTACCTTACTCGAAACATCTGAATAGTATTGGGAGGCTTCCACACCTTAGTTATCAATAGTTCAAAAAAGATGAATCTCAACATAATGTAAAAGAATTCGGTTCAACCAAATGAGTTAACGAGGTAGTCCCAAGTGTTTTAGGACCAACGTATTCACTTGGGATTCAAAATCTCAAAAGTGTATCTTTGTCATACTACAATACAGTGGTATATGCCTATTTGCTCTTTGCACATTCGTTCTTTTTCTTCTTTTCTTTTTCTTTTCTTTTGCATATATGCTCACACTTTTTTAAGTGTTGTGCAAAGGAGCTAGCCATCTATTCCACTTCATGTAGGGATTCAAAGTCCAACAATCTCAATTATTAAATTCCAACTATATCTGAAGCATTCTTATGACTTGGAGATTCTACCTCGACTTGTTCTCACTCTATTTGGATAGCACTTTCATTTTCCGTTGTTCAAGGCTCCTTTTTCAACTTGATTGAATAGATAATTTTTCTTTGTGAATCAAGCCATAGACTTACAGCATATTGACCAAATTATCTTTATGTGTCCATTAATACCAATGGTGTGGAAGACTCCTATTGATATCATCAAGTGCAAGTGAAATCATACAAAAGCCATTCATATATCAATAAAGTAAACACAAACTCAATATTTCTCCATATATAATAATAAACTCGGAATTTCATAAAAGGGATCGACTATTCCTGAAGGGAATTCTAATGGTGCAAACTTTTGAACTAATCCAATAACAAAAATATAAAACTTATAAGAAAGATTACAATGAAGGGAATATGCCCAAGAGGCAATAATAAAGTGGTTATTATCTTATTCCATGTTTATGATAAATGTTTATTTTGCATGCTATAATTGTATTAATTGGAAACATTAATACATGTGTGCTTAATAAACAAAATACAAAGTTCCTAGTAATGCCTCTCATATAAACTAGCTCATTGATTAACAAGATGATCACGGTTTCCTGATCATGGACATTGGATGTTGTTAATAACGAGGTCACAACATTGGTGGAATGATGTGATGAACATTCGTCCGAAGTATAGCATTACGATCAAAGTCATTATGTTTATATTGCTATAACATCATACGAAGTAATCTTAGTCCTCAGACCATGAGATCATGTTAATTTCTAACACCAGAAGAGTATCTTCATAACACCAAACGTCACACCGTAACATGGTGACTATAAAGGTGGGTTCAGTACTACGAATGTGTTATGTTGAGGCTCATGGATCAAGAGTGGAATTTGTCAATCCCGATGACGGATAGTTATACTCTGGGCCCTCTCGGTGATATCACATTAAGATAGCTTGCAAGCAAGTGATGTTATCACTAGAATGTTATATCACGGGAACAAGAAAAGAGTGCATGTCGTTAACTAGATCAAACTAGGTATTTGGATATTGATGATAGAATATCCGACATGTATTATATCATGAGACAAAGGTATTTGGTTACTAGCGTTAAAGGTTCTCACGATCACAGAAGTCATCGTTGAATGTGTAGGAGACAGTATGGATCTCCAGGTCCCGCTTTTGATGATTTATCTGAGAGAGGTCTCGATCATGTATGTATTATTCGTGAACCGTAGGGTGACACATTAAGGTATACCGACACCATTTGGAGCAAATATGTTTTAAATAAAGATTTAAGAAAGCGCTGGAATTATTTCAATAGACACCAAAACTATTTCGGGTGAAATTGCTGAAATTGGTTCTGCATGTAATATTGAAAAGTTGTAGGGGGTTTTATGTGAATGTTTGTTAATTAAAGTAATTAACAAAATTCTGAATAAAATTAATAAAAGAGTTTTATTAAATGAGAGAGCATTAAATTTGGAGAAATTTAATGCATTTAAAGTGGGGACTTTAAAAGAGAATGTGAAGGGGCAAATTTATGTGGAGGGAGTTACCACCACATGAATGAAGAGGTGAGGGGTCACCCTTGGGCGACGGCCATGGGGAGGGGCACCCCCCTCCTCCTATAAAAGGCCCCCCTCACACCCCTTCTTTCTCACACCTCCTCGTGAAGGATCTCTCCCCCCTCTAGTATTATTCCCCCATGGTCTCGGATTAGTGAGATACATGTTCCCAGTGGCTTTATCTGAAAAGGAGTTGCTACTTCCGTTGCTTTGCTGGAGCGAGGGATGGAGGTTGTTGGGGTATCGGACGTGTGTGCGATCACGGATGCACCACTGCTTTGCGGTGCTAGATTGGTGGTGCTGGACTTGCTAGAGATGGATCTGAAGGACGTGTTGGAGCCAGACCTACTGGACTTCATCACGATATTGAGATCGGCAAGTGTACGACTACATCAACCACGAGTTCCTACTCGTTAACAAAACTCATTGTCTTCGAGGGTAAGTTCTCAATGGATGTATGTCCACTCGTTGCTTTGTATCTAGTTGATAGATGTTGACATATAGTTCTCATCGTAGGAAATTTTTTGTTTTCTATGTTGCGAACCCCAACAGTGGTATCAGAGCCTGATCTATGCGTAGGTTCTTTGCACGGGTAGTACTCATATGGTTATATGTGGGCGATGATGATTATGTTATTGCATCTTCTATGTATTTTTGATATTGGTGGCATAGTGGGATGAAGCGGCTCGGACCAACCTTACATGTCATCGTACATGAGACCGGTTCCACGACTGACATGCAACTAGTTTTGCATAAGTGGCTGGCGGGTGTCTGTCTCTCCTACTATAGTCAATATCTGATTTACAACGAGTTGCTAATAACTTAGTTATCCTCATTGTGGTTCCATGTTCGTAGGTAAGAACGGTTATATCTCCGATAGCCCTAAACCACGTAAAACTTGCAATTGATAAATTAGAGGCGTCTAGTTTAGATTGTTGCTGGGCTAGTGTCATGATATGGTAATGTTATAAGTTAATGTATAGTTGATGCTCTTACAACACACCTAACGTGTAAGTTCCATAGACCTTGGCCTTACACACAAAGGAATGATAGAGATCATACCACGATGCAGATGATGGTGATCAAATGCATGGACCATATCATCCCACCTTACACATTAGATGTTTGCATCTTATATTGCTAGTTTGGCGTTTTAGTAGCATTATAAGATGATCCCTCATTTAAATATCAAGATAAAATGTGTTCTTCCTTAAGTATGCACCGTTCTATGGATCGGTTTTCGAGACATCACGTGATGATCGGGTGTACTCAACTCTACGCTTTCATAAAACAGGTGTAAGACAGTTTTACACACGCGAATACTAAGGTTCTTACTTGGCGAGCCTAGCATGTACAGACATGGCCTCAGAACACGCACCGAAAGGTCAAGCATGAGTCATATAGTTGATGTGATGTCCATATTGATGCTCGCCTTTGAAGCTACACCGACTCATGTGATGATCGGACTTGGTGTAATGGATTTGGTTCATGTAATCACTAAAAAGGCACGAGGGATGTCGTTTTTGAGTGGGAGTTCATTTCTAATTTGGTTTAGTCGAACTCAATTTGTCATAAACTAAATCAAAGTGAATTTGCATAATTTGTTGGAGTCATTAGCATATGTTCACTACCTTATGCTTAGTTTTAATTGAGATAATAGAACTATAGAATTCTAGATATTTACTTTACGAACTGGTATCGTATTGTTTTGAATGTTAATTTAAAGTTTAGAAGTCCTATTGCAAACTTTCAGCAAACTCTATTTACTCCATGAAGTTTAATAAGTAGTATTAAATCAAGAGTAAGAATTCCGATGTTAGTACCTAAAGTATCATGTTTTCCTCCATGATTATTGATATTCAAAGGTTGTTTTAATATCAAGATTATCTAGGAGCTGGAAATTGTTTTAGAAACCATCATGTGTGAAAGATATTGTGATATCTGAAACAATGTTTTTGGTTGCATTATGATAGAGTATAATTTAGCAAAATACATGTTCTCATATTGTATGAGAATTTGTGTAGGATGGAGATGCTAGGCATCCGGATCTCCCAAAAATGTTTTGGGAACTAACATTATACTCGCGATTCTTCCTTATAGGCTATAGTAGCTTGATCATGAAAGTTGTCATGATAAGGATGAATAGAAGATGTAAGTAAAATGTTTACTACACTAATAGATTACTAGAGAATGGATTTTTGAAAGAACACCAAACATTTGATGATGGTGATCCACTTCAAAGTGCAAGTCCAAAGGTATTAGTATTTTACTATATACGCTTTGTACTATGTGTCATGTGAATGACACCACTATTGATGTTGATAGATTCTTTTAAAAGAAAAGGAATTGTTGAAAGAGAATCTATAAAATATTTGGAAGAAAAGAAAAGGTTGGAGATGTCCAATTTAGGTATATAGAAGATATACATGTTATGTATGTATTCTTTGCTTGTTAAACAATGTGGTTCTTAGGTATTGGATACCGAATTGGTTGGTATGAAGTGTCATACAGGAGAACGTGATTCATGAACTGCAATTCCCTAAGTAACTAGCAAGAGAATAAGTGATGATGTTCATCGAAAACAAATAAAGTGTTATTGTGTTTTTCGTTGTCATCAAACCTAGCCTTCAAGATTTGTTTTAATAATTGTTATTTTGTTCCGGTATTAGGAGAACAATGGTTGTTCAAATAATTACCGTATTCCATAAAGGATGGATGAACTTTTACAAGTCTAGTTGGATAAATCACATCCATAAAAATTATTGCTAAAATGTCGTAAGACAAATGATTGGAGTCTTTGATTTTGATCACTTATGAAGTAACATCGCTATTTGAATTATATTGGAAAGAAAAGATGAAGAAACTCCATGTCGATGGATTTTTGGAGTCTTTGATTTTGATCAATGACGCTTGTGGAACTTTCTTCGAGATAATTGAAACTCCGTCCATAGGCCAAAGAGGAGGGGATGACTAACTTATTGGATATTATACATTTTGATGTATATAGTCCATTATATGTAGACATATGCGATGGATCTTTTTGCTTCATATGCTTTCTCTAGAAATTTGAGTGAATATATCTATATATTTACTTAATAAGGAAGAAGTATGATACTTTTGAAAATTGTTTAAAAACTTTCAAGATGAAGTGGAAAATCATTGTAACAAGAAAATAAAGAGTTTATGATTCGATCATAAAGGAAGAATTTGAGTTACATGTTTAGCAAAACACCTAAGTTTTGAGAAATTGTTCAATGATTTGTGTTTCCCGATAAACCATAGGAGTATGGCATATTAGAGAGATGAAATCAAACCATGTTTGACATGGTAAGATCAAAGGTGTCATTTGTAAAACTGCTATTATGTTTTAGGGATTAAAGCTTTAGAGACTACCACTTTTACACTGAAAAGAGCACCATCGTGATCCGTTGAAATGACACCATATGAGTTATGGTTTGGGATAAAACACGAATTGTCTTTTCTTAAATTTTGGTATGCTATGCATAAGTAAAATGTTTACAACCAAAGTCGGATAAGCACATCTTTGTAGGTTATCCCAAAGAATTTGTTTGTAATTCCTCCATAACACCGAGGACAAAAGAGTTTCTCACTTCGAACGTTAAGTTTCTTGAGAAGGAATTTTTCGTGAAAAGTTATGTGGGAGGACAATAGAACTTTGATAAGGTTGTTTGAACCTTATCTATATATACTAAGTAGCGCAGCACCGGAAAGTGTCCCGGTGGCGGCCACAATGCTCATGGCTCCCGTGATTACAAAGCGTGTGATCTTGGAGATTAGAGTTTCTATTGAACCATGTGGGTCGGTAAGAATCAAATAGTAGGATTTGAAACAGAAGTCGTTATTGTTTTGACAATGATGAACCGACTGCATGCAAAGAAGCGATGATGGGCCCTGACTCCATAAAATGACTAGAAGTCATAGAATCCGTGATAGTATCCATACACGAGAAATCAAGTTTCTGAACTTGGAAGACCCTCTGAAAAGGCGTAAAGCCTATCGGTCGTGTTTGGATCTATAAAGAAATAGACATGGATGTTTAACATCTATGAAATAGTCGACATGTCAGAAAGAAGTTTACGACAATGTTCAAGGAGTTGACTATGACAAGATTTGATCTTTCATAGCGATATTTAGTCTTGACGGATTAATGTAGCAACCACTACATATAATTTGATGTATGGTAGTTGAACAAACAAAACAATGTTCTTCTAATAGAACGGTTACCTAGGACATGTACATGACTTGGTCCGAAGGGTTTTGTTAATTAAAAGGGTGCTAAAAGGGCATGCAAACTTCAATTGTTGAAGTAAACATAGCGGAGTTGGAATCTTCACCATGATGAAACTGTTAAAAGGGTTGAAATTCATCGGAGATGATGAAGATGCTTGCATTTGCAAGAAATTAAGTGGGAGAACTAAGACATATTTCTAATATATTATGTAGAGAACATATTGTTGATTGGAAATGATGAATCTTGTATTGACACGAGTTAAGAATTTCATTAAAATAAGATTTCGATGAAAGACTTGGGAAAACCCGGAATATTTGGCATCAATATCTATATGGATAGATTGAGGCGCTAATATGGTTGTGCCAGACATACATATATGAGATATTGAAAGGGTTCAATATGGAAACAACAAGAAAGGTTCTTGCTGCATGGAAAGGATTGTATCAAGATTCAACTGTTACAACACTTGGTGAGTAAAATCACATGAAGATTTTGATCGATTATACCATGATATGTATATATCCAGAATGTCCTATGCTCTAAATGTTATGAGCACATACCAGAATGATTCATAAGATGATCATTGGACGATAGTAAATATATTCTTATGAGCTTTGGAAGAACTAAGAATATATCATGTATAAATGACAAATAGTGAAAGGTAGTTCATTGTAAAGTGTTACATTGATACTAGTTTTGTCACAAGATACAAATTCAAATTTATCTCAATTTAGACTATGGGTGGCACAATGCAATGGAAAGGATGTTCCATGATGGATTTGGATGAGTTCCAAAGTTGAGACATTGTGACGGATACTACAACGAAAGGCTAAGTACATGACTGCTATAGTAGCAGCAAAGGAGGGCATTTGTGTAAAGTAGTTTGTTATCAAACTAGGTGTGGTTCAAAGTGGGATAATACTATGAAGATATATTGTATGACAATAATATCAACATATTTTTACCAGAACAAACTAAAGGTCTCACCAAAGGACCAAATTTATACAATTCCATCTCATTTGAGAATGAGTGATGCGTAGAGACGCAAAGACATGCAAATACACACAGACCTGAAACTATCAGATCCGGAGATTATGTTAACCACTAGCAATCGCGTATATGCAACACCAGAAAGCCATAGGTGTTCGATATGCAAAGTTTTTCAAACTAGATTATTGACTATAGTGCAAGTGGGAGACTGAAGGGAATATGCCCGAGAGGCAATAATAAAGTGGTTATTATCTTATTCCATGTTTATGATAAATGTTTATTTTGCATGCTATAATTGTATTATTTGGAAAAGTTAATACATGTGTGCTTAATAAACAAAATACAAAGTTCCTAGTAATGCCTCTCATATAAACTAGCTCATTGATTAACAAGATGATCAAGGTTTCCTGATCATGGACATTGGATGTTGTTAATAACAAGGTCACAACATTGGTGGAATGATGTGATGAACATTCATCCGAAGTATAGCATTACGATCAAAGTCATTATGTTTATATTGCTATAACATCATACAAAGTAATCTTAGTTCTTAGACCATGAGATCATGTTAATTGCTAACACCAGAAGAGTATCTTGATAACACCAAACGTCACAGCGTAACAGGGTGACTATAAAGGTGGGTTCAGTACTACGAAGGTGTTATGTTGAGGATCATGGATCAAGAGTGGAATTTGTCAATCGCGATGACAGATAGATATACTCTGGGCCCTCTCGGTGATATCACATTAAGATAGCTTGCAAGCAAGTGATGTGATCACTAGAATGTTATATCACGGGAACGAGAAAAGAGTGCATGTCGGTAACGAGATCAAACTAGGTATTTGGATACCGATGATCGAATCTCGGACATGTATTATATCATGAGACAAAGGGATTTGGTTACTAGCATTAAATGTTCTCATGATCACAGAAGTCATAGTTGAATGTGTAGGAGTCAGAATGGATCTCCAGGTCCCGCTTCTGATTATTGATCTAAGAGGAGTCTCGATCATGTCTGCATTATTCACAAACCGTAGGGTGACGCACTTAAGGGATACCGACACCATTTGGAGAAAATATGTTTCAGATAAAGATTTAAGAAAGCGCTGGAATTATTTCAATACACACTGAAACTGTTTCGTGTGAAATTGTTGAAATTGCTTATGCATGTAATATTGAAAAGTTGCAAGGGGTTTTATGTTAATGTTTGTTAATTAAAGTAATTAACAAAATTCTGAATAAAATTAATAAAAGAGTTTTATTAAATGAGAGAGCATTAAATTTGGAGAAATTTAATGCATTTAAAGTGGGGACTTTAAAAGAGAATGTGAAGGGGCAAATTTATGTGGAGGGATTTACCACCACATGAATGAGGATGTGAGTGGTCACCCCTTGGGCGCCGACCATGGGGAGGGGCACCCCCTCCACCTATAAAAGGGCCCCCTCACACCCCTTCTTCCTCACACCTCCTCGTGAAGGATCTCTCTCCCCCTCTCGTATTATTCCCCCATGGTATCGGATTAGCGAGATACATGTTCCGGGTGGCTTTATCTGGAAAGGAGTTGCTGCTTCCGCTGCAACTCCAGCGATCCAGCGGAAGCAACAACTCCTTCTAGACGAAATGCCACCGGGAACATGTATCTCGCTAATCCGAGACCATGGGGGAATAATTCTAGAGGGGGAGAGAGATCCTTCACAAGGAGGTGTGAGGATGAAGGAGGGAATGGGCGGCCTTTTATAGGAGGAGGGGGGGTGCCCCCTCTCTCCAAGGCCGGCGCATGGGGGGTGACCCCTCACCTCCCCCATTCATGTGGTGGTAACCCCTCCACATTAAAATGCCTCTTCACATTCCCTTTTAAAGTCTCCACTTTAAATGCATTAAATTTCTCCAAATTTAATGCTCTCTCATTTAATAAAACTCTTTTTATTAAATCTATTCAGAATTTTGTTAATTACATTAATTAACAAACATTCACATATAGCCCCTTGCAACATTTCAATATCACATGCAGAACCACCTTCTGCAATTTCACTCGAAACAATTTCCGGTTTCTATTGAAACAATTCCTCCGCTTTGCAATTCTTTCGTATGAAAAATATGTGCTCCAAAATGGTGTCCGTTAACTCTTAAGTGTGCCACACTACGGTTCGCGAATAATGCAGACATGATCGAGACCCTTCTCCGATCAATAATCAGCAGTTGGACCTGGAGATCCGTACTGACTCCTACACATTCATCGATGACTCCTGTGATCGTGAGAACCTTTAACGCTTGTAACTAAATCCATTTGTCTCTCGATATATTACATGTCCGAGATTCGATCATCGGTATGTCCATACCTAGTTTGATCTCGTTACCAACATGCACTCTTTTCTCGTTCCCGTGATATAACATTCAAGTGATCACATCACTTGCTTGCAAGCTATCTTAATGTGATATCGCCGAGAGGGACCAGAGTATATCTATCCGTCATCTGGATTGAAAAAGTCCACTCTTGATCAGTGAGCCTCAACATAACACCTTCGTAGTATTGAACCCATCTTTATAGTCACCCTGTTACGGTGTGACGTTTGATGTTATCAAGATACTCTTCCGGTGTTAGCAATTAACATGATCTCATGGTCTAAGGATAAAGATTACTTCGTATGATGTTATAGCAATATAAACATAATGACTTGATCGTAATGCTATACTTCGGATGAATGTTCATCACATCATCCCACTAATGGTGTGACCTTGTTATTAACAACATCCAATGTCCATGATCAGGAAACCTTGATCATCATGTTAATCAACAAGCTAGTCTATAAGAGAGGCATAACTTGGAACCCTTTTGTTTATTAAACACACATGTATTGATGTTTCCGATCAATACAATTCTAGCATGTAAAATAAACATCTATCATATATAAGGAATATATAATAACAACTTTATTATTGCCTCTCAGGGCATATTTCCTTCAGTCTCCCACTTGCACTAGAGTCAATAATCTAGTTCACATAGTGATAAATCTAACACCCATGGAGTTCTGGTGTTGATCATGTTTTGCCCTAGGGAGAACTTTAGTTAACGGATCTGCTACATTTAGGTCCGTGTGTACTTTACAAATCTTTATATCTCCATCCTTGACATGCTCGCGGATGGAGTGAAACCGTCGCTTAATATGCTTGGAATTCTTGTGAGACCTTGGTTCCTTTGTGTTGGCTATGGCTCCATCATTGTCACTGGGAACCACACCCAGTTCCGTAATGAAATCTTTCATCCAAAATGCCTCCTGTGCCGCTTCTAAAGCAGGAACATATTCCGCCTCCGTTGTTGATCTAGCCACCACAGGTTGTCTGGAACTCCTCCAACTAACTGTTGCTCCGTTCAAAAGAAATACGTATCCAGATTGAGACTTAGAGTCATCCGGATCGGTGTCAAAGCTAGCATCGACATAACACTTAGCGACTAGCTCTTATTCACCTCCGTATATAAGAAATATATCCTTAGTTCTTATCAAGTACTTGAGGATGTTCTTTACCGCTATCTAGTGTTCCGAACCTGGTTCAGATTGGTACCTACTAGTCAAACTAATAGCATGTGCCACATCCGGTCTTGTACATAGCATGGCATACATAATAGAGCCTATGGCCGAGGCATAGGGGATCTTATCCATCATCTCTCTTTCTTCCGCCGTAGCCGGACTTTGAGTCTTACTCAATGTCTTGCCTTGCAACATAGGTAAGAACCCCTTCCTACTTTTGTCCATATTAAACTTCTTTAATATCTTATCAAGGTATGTACTCTGCGATAGCCAAATTAGGCGCCTTGATCTATCTCTATAGATTTTAATGCCTAATATATATGATGCTTCACCAAGGTCTTTCATCGAAAATTTGCTGTTTAGATAACTTTTAACACTGTTTAAAAGATCTATATCATTTCCAATCAATAATATGTCATCCACATATAATATCAGAAATGCCACATTGCTCCCACTCACTTTCTTGTAAATACAAGCCTCTCCATAAGTTTGGATAAATCCAAACTCTTTGATCACCTCATCAAAGCGGAGATTCCAACTCCAGGATGCTTGCTTTAGTCCATAGATGGATCGCTGAAGTTTGCATACCTTATTAGCATCCTTAGGATCGACAAAACCCTTAGGATGTATCATATACAACTCTTCTTCAATATTACCATTGAGGAACGCAGTTTGACATCCATCTGCCACATTTCATAATCGAAATATGCAGCAATTGCTAACATAATCCTAACCGATTTAAGCATCGCTACGGGAGAGAATGTCTCATCGTAGTCAACTCCATGAATTTGTCGAAACCCCTTTGCGACAAGTCGAGCCTTATAGATGGTCACATTACCATCAGCATAAGTTTTTCTTTTGAAAATCCATTTATTCTCAATGGCCTTTCGGTCGTGAGGTAAGTCCACCAAGTTCCAAACTTGGTTCTCGTACATGGATTCCATCTCGGATTTCATGGCTTCTAGCCATTTGTTGGAATCCGGGCTCATCATCGCTTTTTCATACGTCGCAGGGTCATCCATTTCATCAACCATGAAATTCACAACAGGATTACCGCACAGTTCAGGAGCTGCACGTGTCTTGCTTGACCTGCGAGGGTCGGTAGTGTCCTCTTTCGGAGTTTCATGATCATTATCATTAGCTCTCTCTTCATCAGGTGAAGTAAACTCCGAAACAACTTCCGGTGCTGCGCCACTTGCCATTCCATGAAGAGAAGGTTCAATAACCTCTTCGAGTTATACCTTCCGACTACTCACACCTTTCATGAGAAACTCCTTCTCAAGAAAGGATCCATTCTTGGCAACAAAAACCTTGCCCTCGAATCTGTGATAGAAGGTATACCCAATTGTTTCCTTAGGGTATCCTAAAGACTTATTTTTTCCGCTTTGGGTTCGAGTTTATCCGGTTGAAGTTTCTTCACATAAACATCGCATCCCCAAACTTTAAGAAATGACAGCTTAGGTTTGTTTCCAAACCATAATTCATACGGTGTCAATTCAACGGATTTAGATGGTGCCCGATTTAAAGTGAATGCAGCTGTTTCCAGTGCATAACCCCAAAATGACAGAGGTAAGTCAGTCAGAGACATCATAGATCGAACCATATCCAATAAGGTATGATTAAGACGTCCAACACACCATTACGTTGTGGTGTTCCGGCAGGCGTGAGTTGTGAAACTATTCCACACTCTTTCATGTGTGTGCTAAACTCGTAACTTAGATACTCTCCTCCACGGTCAGACCGCAGAAATTTGACCTTTCTATTACGATGATTTTCCACTTCATTCTGAAATTCCTTGAACTTTTCAAAAGTTTCAGACTTGTGTTTCATCAAATAGATATACCCATATCTACTCAAATCATCCGTGAAAGTAATAAAATAACGATATCCACCTCGCGCCGACACACTCATTGGTCCACACACATCAGTATGTATGATTTCCAATAGATCTGTCGCCCGTTCTATTGAACCGGAAAACGGCGTTCTAGTCATCTTGTCCATAAGGCATGGCTCACATGTATCAAATGATTCAAAATCAAGTGATTCCAAAAGTCCATCAGAATGGAGTTTCTTCATGCGTTTAACGCCAATATGACCTAGACGGCAGTGCCACATATATGTAGACATATCATCATCAAGTTTAATCTTTTTAGCATTAACATTATGAATGTGCGTAATATTATTATCGAGATCTATCAGAAATAAACCATTCAACATAGGTGCATGACCATAAAAGATATCATTCTTATAAATCAAACAACCATTGTTTTCAGATTTAAAGGAATGACCACTTTGCATCAAACACGATCCAGATACAATGTTCATGCTTAGTGCATGCACTAAATAACAATTATTTAGGTTTATAACTAATCCCGGTGGCAAATGGAGAGGTAGCGCCCCGACTGCGATCACATCAACTTTTGATCCATTGCCGACCCGCATCCTGACCTCATCCCTTGATAGTTGTCGCTTGTTCCGTAGCCCCTGAACCGAGTTACATATATTAGCAACCGATCCAGTATCAAATACCCAGGTGCTACTGCGAGTACTAGTCAAGTACACATCAATAACATGTATATCATATATACCTTTGTTTGCCTTGCTAGACTTCTTGTCCGCCAAATACTTGGGGCAGTTGCGGTTCCAATGGCCAGTCCCCTTGCAATAGTAGCACTCGGTATCCGACTTAGGGCCAGCCCGGGGTTTCTTTTCAGGCGTGGCAACAGATTTGCCACCCTTCTTTCCCTTGTGCTTGCCTTTCTTGTCCTTCTTGAAACTGGTGGTCCTATTGATCATCAACACTTGATGTTTTTTCCTAATCTCCACTTTTGCAGTCTTAAGCATTGACATAAGCTCGGGAAGAGACTTCTTCATGCCTTGCATATTATAGTTCATCACGAAGCTCTTGTAGCTAGGTGGCAGAGATTGAACATGATGTATGACTAAATCAATGGGAATCATTATTCCAAGGACACAAGCTTATCGGCGTACCCAGACATTTTGAGTACGTGCTCACTAACGGAGCTGTTTTCCTCCATCATGCAACTAAAGAACTTTTTTGTAGCATTATAACTCTCTACGGCAGCATGGGTATCAAAAATCATTTTCAATTCTCCCAAGGTATCAAAGGCATTGCCATTTTCGAAACGCTTTCGAAGTTCTGGCTCTAGCCCATACAATATGCCGCAATGAACTAAGTTGTGGTCCTCCAGACGAGTCACATAGACATTCTTTTCCTTGTTAGGGGCATCAGGAGTTGGTGTGGGGCCTAGCGCGCATCTAGCACATATTGCTTTTGTGCAGCAGTGAGGAGAATCCTCAAATTCATAGCCCAGTTGGTGAAGTTGCTACCATTCGCAGCAAGTTTCTCTTTCTCCATGAACACATTGAAATTAAAAGAAGGCGGTGCCATCTACAACATAATTTGTAAAGTTTATTTAGACTAAGTTTATGATAGATCGAGTTCAACTAATCCAAATTACTAATGAACTCGCACTCAAAAACGACATCCCTCGTGCCTTTTTAGTGATTACATGAACCAAATCCACTACACCAAGTCCGATCATTACGTGAGTTGATATAGCTTCAAAGGCGAGCATCTATATGGGCATCATATCAACCATATGACTCATGATTAAACTTTCGGTCCGTGTTCCGAGGCCATGTTTGTATATGCTAGGCTCGCCAAGTAAGAACCTTAGTATTCGCGTGTGTAAAACTGTCTTACACCCGTTCCTATGAAAGCGTAGATTCGAGTACACCCGATCATCATGTGATGTCTCGAAACACGATCCACAGAACGGTGCATACTCAAGGAAGAACACATTTTTATCTTGATATCTAAATGAGGGATCATCTTATAATGCTACCAAACGCGCCAAACTATCAGTATAAGATGCTAACATCTAATGTGTAAAGTGAGATGATGTGGTCCATGCATTTGATCTCTATCACTTGCATCGTGGTATGATCTTTATCATTCCTTTGTGTGTAAGGCCAAGGTCTATGGAACTTACGAGTTGAGTGTGTTGTAAGAGTATCTACCATACATCTACTTACAACAATAACATTTCAATACACTAGCCCAACAACGATCTAAACTAGACGCCTCTAATTTATCAATTGTAAGTTTTACGTGGCTTAGGGCTTTCGGAGATAGAACCGTTCTTACCTACGAACATGAACCACAACGAGGATAACTAGGTTATTAGCAACTCGTTGTAAGTAAGATATTGACTATAGTAGGAGAGACAGACACCCGCCAGCCACTTATGCAAAACAAGTTGCATCTCAATCGTGGAACCGGTCTCATGTACAATGACATGTAAGGTTGGTCGGGGCCGCTTCATCCCACTATGCCATCAATATCCAAAATACATAGAAGATGCAATAACATGATCATCATTGCCCACATATCAACATATGTGTACTACCCATGCTAAGCACCTACGCATAGATCAGGATCTGATACCACTGTTGGATCCGCAACATAGAAAACAAAAAATTTCCTACGGTGTGAACTACACGCCAAGATCTATCTACTAGGTACAAAGCAATGGGTGGACATACATCGAACAAGAACTTACCCTCGTAGACAACGAGCTTTGTTAACGAGTAGGAACTCGTGGTTGATGTAGTCGTACACTTGTCGATCTCAAGATCGTGAGGAAGTCCGAGCGCCGCAACTCAGCAGCGCATCCGCACTCACACACACGTTTAAGCCACCGGACAAGCTCCACCTCCTCGCTCCAGCGATCCAGCGGAAGCAGCAACTCCTTCCAGACGAAATTCCACCGGGAACATGTATCTCGCTAATCCGAGACCATGGCGGAATAATTCTAGAGGGGGAGAGAGATCCTTCACATGGAGGTGTGAGGATGAAGGAGGGAATGGGTGGCCTTTTATAGGAGGAGGGGGGTGCCCCGTCCCTCCATGGCTGGCGCATGGGGGGGTGACCCCTCACCTCCCCCATTCATTTGGTGGTAACCCCTCCACATTAAAATGCCTCTTCACATTCCCTTTTAAAGTCTCCACTTTAAATGCATTAAATTTCTCCAAATTTAATGCTCTCTCATTTAATAAAAATCTTTTTATTAAGTTTAATCAGAATTTTGTTAATTAATTTAATTAACAAACATTCACATATAGCCCCTTGCAATATTTCAATATCACATGCAGAACCACCTTCTGCAATTTCACCCGAAACAATTTTTGGTTTCTATTGAAACAATTCCTACGCTTTGCAATTCTTTTTTCTGAAACATATGTGCTCCAAAATGGTGTACGGTAACTCTTAAGTGTGCCATCCTACGGTTCGCGAATAATGCAGACATGATCGAGACCCTTCTCTGATCAATAATCAGCAGCGGGACCTGGAGATCCGTACTGACTCCTACACATTCAACTATAACTCCTGTGATAGTGAGAACCTTTAACGCTTGTAACTAAATCCCTTCGTCTCTCGATATATTACATGTCCGAGATTCGATCATTGGTATCTCCATACCTAGTTTGATCTCGTTACCGACATGCACTCTTTTCTCGTTCCCGTGATATAACATTATAGTGATCACATCACTTGCTTGCAAGCTATCTTAATGTGATATCACCGAGAGGGCCCAGAGTATATCTATCCGTCATTTGTATTGACAAATTCCACTCTTGATCCATGAGCCTCAACATAACACCTTCGTAGTACTGAACCCATCTTTATAGTCACCCTGTTACGGTGTGATGTTTGATGTTATCAAGATACTCTTCCGGTGTTAGCAATTAACATGATCTCATGGTCTAAGGATAAATATTACTTCGTATGATGTTATAGCAATATAAACATAATGACTTGATCATAATGCTATACTTCGGATGAATGTTCATCACATCATTCCACCAATGGTGTGACCTTGTTATTAACAACATCCAGTGTCCATGATCAGGAAAACTTGATCATCATGTTAATCAACAAGCTAGTCTATAAGAGAGGCATAACTAGGAACCCTTTTTGTTTATTAAACACACATGTATTGATGTTTCCGATCAATACAATTCTATCATGTAAAATAAACATCTATCATATATAAGGAATATATAATAACAACTTTATTATTGCCTCTCAGGGCATATTTCATTCACCCCTAGCTCCACGCCACCTCCCCTTCTTGGATCTTCCCGGAGGAAGAAGGAGAGGCTTCGGCCCTCCACAAAAATCGAGCAAGGATCTCTACCCTCTGCTTCCCTTCCTCTGCATTTTGGCACTAGAGTTCCTCTATCTCTCCTGCATCTAACCCTAGCCTTGTTTTTGCTCATGACCGACCCCTCCGTCCTCGCCAGCGAGCTCCGACGAGGTCGCTCTCAGCCGCCACTGCACGAGCTGCTTCCAATGGATCTCCGCCGCTGTGCCGCCCACCGATCTACCCGCCATCGTCTATCGCGTTGCCCTGCCACCTCCACGACCTTCCTCGTTCCCTATGTGAGCCTCCCGACTGAGCTACGCCACTCACTAGGGTTCCGTCGCCGGCGCTCTGCCTCTACGAAGACTACGTCGGTGAGCCCTTCGTTGCGACTTGATCCAATGGCCGAAAGCTCCCTATACCGCTTTGGCGCCCTCCTCCACTGACCGCCGGGCCCCGCTTGCCAGGTTCAAGCAATGGCTCCTGCGTGTCGCGTTGATCTGCCTTGGGCCGGCCCGCCTCTATGCGGCTTAGCCTCCCTAGACCCCGGCCCAGCTGCTTTGCTTCTTTTCTTTTTATTTTCAGATCCAGAAATAGATCAGTAGGTTTAAATCCAAATAAAATGGTAAACCAAGTCCAAATGCCTAGATCTAAATTTCTGATAGTACTCTGATGTTTTCTCAAACATGCAGAGGCAACCCCTTGTCCAAATCAAATTCCAATAATTACTGGAATTTATTCTGCTAAAATGTATCTGATCCACTAAATAATTTTCCCAGAGAGTTCTGGATCCCCATTTGAGATGAACCAAAGTCCTACTGGAAGGTATTTGAAATACCTATCATCCAGCACAGGTCCCATGCCAAGGTGAACAGTATGCTGCCTTTAGCAAAAATAACAAAAATAGCAACTATCTGTCTTAGATAAATTCCCAGGTCTAACCAAATGTGGTATTGACTTGATTCCAATTCCCATTACACCCTAGCATCAATATCTAGCAAATCCACATAGCTCAGAATTTATTGAGCTCTAGTTGAATTTTTGTAATTTAAATACCTCTGTAATGGGTATTTTCACTAACTAAATCACTCCAGGAGTTTGGCTACTCCAAAAAGAGTGAATCCAATTTCCATAGAAAGGTATTTTAAATACCTATGACCTGCCCTTGGAACCAACTCAATAGCTTCGGTAGAATTAATTTGGTGAAAAGGAGGAGAACTATACAGAACTGCCTTGGGGAACTTCCTGAGGGCATTCTGGTAATTATTTTGACAAGATTCCAACTATAGGTGGTTCATTACATCAAATACTACCAAACCACCCAATTAAATAATTTTTGGAGCTCCATAACTCTTCTGGTGAATTATTTCCTTAAACTAGAGTTTATTCCACTTTAGAAAAGCATAACTAATTCTAGGAAATTGATATTCAAGTGAAACCACTGGTGTGGACTTTGTTTTGACAGGACATATCTGAGGATATCACTTTTGCACATTGGTATCCTACATACTTCAAAGTCCCCAATCCAAGTTCAAGATATCTACCCTAGACAACTATCTTCCAAGAGAGAACAATACAGTGGCAATCTAGTAAATTCCACCACCAATACTCAACTTCTCCAAAACCTACCAAGTTTAGTAGTATTCAGTATGCTTGCTTGCTTTATGGTTTGATGCTTGCCTTCTCTGTATTGATTGTGGTATTGTCTGTCTGCATGTGTACTCGATGACGATGATAGTGTGAGTGCCTGATGATAAGAAGGAAAGGAATTCTTATTAATTGTTATTCGGTATTCTTGGTCATCTAAGGAAGTCCAGGGACTTATTGCTGACCACAGGCAAGCCACCACTCCTGAACTCTGATATATGTCCTATTCTCTTTTACCTGTTTTGTATCCTCTTTATAAATTGCATTACCTAGCTGCATGTTTAGCTTTACAAATACCGCGATAGTAACTTGGCTCTTCCAAGTTACGACTTCATGTCCATAGAGGCACCACCCTGCTGCACCTACCATTTTATCCCTTTAGATCGAGAGTATGATGGTTAGCATCCTACCCCGTTGGAAAACCCCCGGTTTTGAGAAAATAAACTGTTTTGGGATTTACCCCACTACAAATGTTTCAAAATCCTTTTGTAAAACCCGTGGAAAAAGGCATCGTTCCAAGCGGATGTTTTAGCAACAGAAATGGCGATGATGAGAAGTGAGAAGGTGATGGGATGTTCTACGCCTTTACTGGAACAATTTTTATCCGCGCAACCACATTACCCCAGGTGTTGGGGCTTAACTCGTAGTTTGTCCGCATTAGCCAAGGCAACTTCTACCATGCTTATAGGGAGAGATCCCTGGAATTCCGGGCAGGCGCCACCTGATCACGGATCTGAAGCCTGTTGCTTGTTTTGGCAAGAGTGAGCCTAAACTGGCAGGAGGCCGGTGCAACAATTGGGTCTCGCGCGGATGGTATGACTTGGAGTACGGAAGGAAGTGGAGTCACCAGATTTAAGGTATACGTCAAGTTGTGTCTTGGGTATGCGCGTGTACGGAAGGCAGGACTATGGCTGGGAGCCACATACTCGTTGCCGGGGAGAAAAAACCCAAGAGGAAAAGCATGCCTTTGCTAGGGTTGACAAGCGAAAGGTTAGGTTTGATTATCCGGACCCCCATCTACAGTGGTAGTGGGCCATGGTTGTATCCCGGTGGATGTATTGATTCTTGTGGGGAAAGTGTGCAAACTCTGCAGAGTATAACCTATTCGAATAGCCGTGTCCACGGTCAAGAACGATTGTAAAGGTGTTGGCTAGGAGTACCCAGACTGTGATTGTGTGGGACACAAGGACGAAGAGGACAAAGGTTTTAAAAAGGGTTTCTTTAACTACAAAACTATTTTCAAAACTCTTTTTCAACAAAGATATGGAGATGGTTTGATTTATGAAATAGAAGCATGTTTTCAAACCTCTTTCTTAACAAAGATATGGAGATGCCATAACGTCAAAAGTTAGTTTAGGCTTTTTTTTTCCAAAAGCAACGCCAGATAGAGCTATCTCGCCCCAGCCAGAATTGCATTTCCTTGTTTCTCTTATCTTGGAGGTTGCGAGTACATTCGATGTACTCACGGCTGTGTCCCTGGCTATTTACTTGGCCAGACTTTCAGGAGTTTAAGGTGACGTCCAACGAGCTAGGCCGTCTTCCCAGTCAGCTGCCTGTTGGTTGAGGCATGATTGGGCTCTGCGCTTGGCAATGTTCCGCTATTAATGATGAGGTAGCCATAATGGCATTTATCTAAGTCTTGTAATTCGTTATGTTTCGGATGTTGTAATGGTACCTGTCGGTTATGTTGCATGACTCACTGATCATGGGAACGTGGATGTGTGCATAACAGGGATTTCTAGGATGAATAATCCGGGGAGCCCACAGACTTGGTATTAGAGCCATCCTGACTATAGGAGACCTTAGTTAGCATGGACGTTAGACAAGAAAACGACAAACCTATTTTCTAAAAGACACGGGAGAAATGATGACTATTTGCAAAAGTGCTTATGCCTTTTCCCCCTCTGATTCTGAAAACCTACTTGCAGTAATATGATTTCATAAGCTTAAAATCCTGCACACTGCCACTAACCCAACCCCATCTCACAAATCTGCTGTAGATGGCCTCCTTCCGCTCAGAGCGCATCATCGTTGGAGATAGTTTCTGGCCCTTTGAAGAGCAGCTTCACAACCTACTGAAGATAGTCAAGAGGCCCGTGCCAACTATTGAAGGAACCAAACTTCCTCGCATTAACACCAATGTGATGCAATGGGTCATCAAGGCTGGTATTCCTTCCCCCGATGAGGACACCGCGCCCACAATCTTCACCTTCCTCGATAGCAACTGGGTAAATGGCATGGTGCAAGCCATACAGGAGATCATGGCGCGCCTCTACAAGATCCACGAAGATGAGTTGAAAGATACTCCCTACCACTTGTTTGGAAAGCGAGATGAAGATGGACTACCTACTGAGTCTTTCCTCACCTGCTGCATCGGGAATCAGCTGGAGAATACGGAATACCTACTCCAACATTCACAGGAAGATCTTGACAAAGCCAGACGCGAGAATCTACTCCTAAAGATGGATATCAACCTACTTCGTAAGCGCAAAAGAAGTCTTCAAGCCACCAATGCCCGCTTGGCGAGGAAGCTGATCCTTGAAGTACCCCCAACTCCTGAAGACGAGAATCCTGAGACTGACGACGAACTCTCCTTCCTCAATGAGTACCACCCTATCGTCCAGTCACCCGCGCAGACCGAGTAAACATCCAACCCTGTACCCTGGGAAGGCACCACTCTCACCTTCACTAAAGACGAGCTGAATATCCCGCAAACCCTAGAGGATCTGTAGTAGTGGAAACCCCGAAGTCTGCCACGACCCCGCAGATGCATCCTACGAGTAATCACCCGCGTCGTGGTGCTCGCCCAGCTAGCAATAGGGTAGAGTCATGTATCGTCCCTGAGCGCATTTTGTAATGCTTAAGTACCATTGATACCTTCAGGTACAGACTGGTCGGTTTGTATTGACTTTCTTAAATTGCTATTCTTGCTTGGTTTGTTTTTCCTTCTTGCGTGTTTTACCCAAGTCGTTGCATTAGATCCAACCTAGAAACTCGTACCATCAACCGGAGATTTCCCAGGATGGCCATGGAGACAGGAAGCTCGAAGAAGGCATGTAGCCATTGCGGAGATGGAAGACATCAAGCCGACAGATGCTCCTGCTGCTGTCCCAACTGTGGAGAACCCCATTCGCCCAAAGTTTGCCCATCTCGACTTATCACTTGTTCCCACTGCGAAGGCCAAGACCATGTCCCCATCAAATGCCCCATATATCCCCTCATTGGTAGACAGGGGGTCCCGCTTGTCAGTGGGTCTTAACATGCGACACGGTACACGTGCTGTGGGCCGTAGGATTAGAAGGGGGATCTACGGCTGAGGGTCGTCGTCGACGACGAACAGGTCGCCGGTGAGCTTGAACCCTAGCGGCTTGGTGGGGGTCTGCTGGGGACGTACCAGGGCTCCAACACGGTCGGCGAGGCGGGCGAACGAACTGGTGGTCGACGACGAGGCGAGGCGCGGTTCTGGGGGAACTTGGGGTGCCCTAAATCGCAGGCGCCCTTCTCCTCCAGAGGCGGCCTGCTCCGGTGAAATTCCGGCGAGCTGCTGCTCCCCTTGCTGTGGCTAGAGGTGGGTGAGGTTCGGTGAGGTGAGGGGAGTGGAGTGGTGTGCTTCAAACGGCTAGGGGTGGCCTCCTTTTATAGGCCCGACGGTGAGACCGAGCGGGATGGGCAAGCGACGGTGGTGACATGGCTACAACCAGTTAGAGGCATGGCTGAGGGTGGCGATCGATAGGCGGTCTCCTGACGGTGCTCTAGGAAGTGAATGCGGCCGTAGGTGCGGTGGTATGCGGTCTGGGCGAGGTGGCGCTCTGAGCGGCAGAGGCGGTGGTGTCCACGTCGAGCGGTGGCTGTGGGGCGTTGGACGGCCAGCGGGGGTGTCTAGGGTGTTCCCCAGGTCGTGGCGGAGTGGTGGGCGCGGGCTCCGGCCAAGGGGCGATCTGTGCACGCGGGGACAGAGCATGCTCTGCGGGCGGCATCGGCATGGTCGACCAGCTCTGGGCGTGGCGGTTCCTGGCCACTCTGCTCTCTGTCTCTGGCCTGGGGCTGGTTGGACGGTGGCAGTGGACCATAGGTGATGTGTTGGACAAGGTGAGATAGGCTGGAGAGGTCTGCTGCTGCGAGTGCATGGTCGGCCGGCGAGGAGTGGCTCGGCATGGCAATGCAGTGCAGCTAGGAGGTAGGGGATGTGCTGGTGTGGGTCTGGTTGGGCTTGAGGGAGACAAAGATGATCAAAGCACTTCAATTTTCTAGACAAGATCAACCCAAAAACAGTAATAGTTAGGCCACTTTGATCTTGTCCACAAGGTGTTTGATAGAATGGCCGAAAGAGAAAAACTTTTGAATTTTGGTTTCAAAATTTTTGGGTGTTCTCCACTAGTGCTAGGTAGTCTCTGGTTGCAAGGGTTTTGAAAGTGGAGCTCAAATAGATGGTTTTTGAAATAGAGGTGATCTATGCATATGCATTGGATTCAATTTCAAATGCCATTTAAAATAAGTAAAAGAATGTTTTTAGCAGAGCAAAATGTGGGCCTTGGTACCTCATTATGTGTACTAGCAAAGGGTGCAAAGATCATGAATTGTTTCTGTTAAGAAATGAGTGATAGGAACACTCAAAGTAGTGTAGTGGATTAAAATGGCCAAAATGATCATTCCTCTTTAATTCTTTTTGATTTGATTTTCTTTAGGAAAAGTTTGGGAATGATGTAGATGATGTTTAATTCACTCAAGAAACATTTTAGAAGCAAAGGATCACACAATCATGGAAATTCAAAACAACTCCTATTTTAAATGCACACATATATGAGTGCTTTCATTTTAAATTTGGAAAAGTTTTTGTTAACCCCAATTTTGATGATTTAGATCTTGATAAGCTTGGATTGAAGTTTTGGGATGTTACAAACCTTCCCCCCTTAAACAAAATCTCGTCCCGAGATTTACAAAGAAAACTAGGAACTAAAGAGATCTGGGAACTCTGTCCTAATATAATCTTCGCGCTCCCAAGTGGCTTCCTCCTCGGTATGGTTGCTCCACTGAATCTTGAGAAACTTGATACTCCTGGTCCTGGTGGTTCTGTAGGCTTCTTCTAATATACGGATGGGTACTTCTCTGTAAGTCAGGTCATTGTTGATTTCCACAGCTCTGTGATCAATGTTCTTTAAAACCTCCGTCTTCTCAGGCTCTTCCAAACATTTGTGAAGTAACGAGATATGGAACACAATGTGGATGGCTGACATCTCTTCAGACAGTTCCAGTTGATATGATACTTCTCCTCGAAGGTTCAGAATCTTGAAAGGTCCGATATATCTGGTGGCTAACTTTCCCTTCAGACAAAAGCGTTGAGTTCCTTTCAATGGTGAAACCTTGAGATTTACAAAATCTCCGATATTGAAAGTCAGGTCTCTCCTTCTCTTGTCAGCATAACTCTTTTGTCTGGATTGGGCGGTCTTGAGATGCTCACGGACTTTGTGAACTTTCTCTTTCGCTTCCCTAAGAATGTCGGGTCCGAAGATTTGACTCTCTCCTACTTGCGACCAATTCAAAGGGGTACGACACTTTCTTCCGTATAGGGATTCAAACGGTGCCATCTGCAGACTAGCTTGATAACTGTTGTTATATGAGAATTCTGCGAACGGCAGGCAGTCTTCCTATTTTGATCTGTATTCCAACACACAAGCTCTAAGCATATCCTCTAGGATCTGGTTGAATCTCGCAGTCTGTCCATCTATTTGCGGGTGATACGTTGTGCTGAAGTTCAACTTGGTTCCTAATCCTCCTTGGACTTTCTGCCAAAATCTTGAGGTAAACTGGGTTCCTCGATCTAATACGATGGTCTTGGGGGTTCCATGCAGACTAACAATCCTAGCAATGTATAGCTCGGCTAACTTTGCACTCTGGTAAGTTGTCTTGATAGGTATAAAGTGGGCTACCTTGGACAGTCTATCAACTATGACCCAGATTGAGTCATCCCCCATACTAGATGTAGGTAAACCGGTGATAAAGTCCATTCCGACGGAATCCCATTTCCATTCCGGAATCTGCAATGGTTGCAATAGTCCTGCAGGTCTCTGGTGCTCTGCTTTGACTCTTTGACAGATGTCACATTTGGCGATGTAGCAGCCGATCTCTCTCTTCATCTTGTCCCACCAACATTGCTCTTTCAAATCCTGATACATCTTTGTTCCTCTGGGGTGGATAGAATAAAGAGTATCATGAGCTTCCTTCATGATAACTTCCTTCAGCTCCGAATCTGCTAGAACATAGATACGGCCTTTGTACCACAATACTCCTTCTTCATCTTCAGTGAATTTAGGTACCTTTCTTGTACCAATACAATGTTTGATTCCGTCGATACTTTCATTTCCCTTCTCGGCTTCCTTGATTTGGCTAATCAAAGTGGGTGGAAGTTCAATGCTAGCTAGAAATCCTTTGCAAACTTATTCAGTCCTGAACAGCTCCAACTCTTCATACAAACTTGGTTGCTTCTCCTTGATCATGGTGTTAAGCCTACACGGCAATCTGCTAAGAGCATCCGCTACCACATTGGCTTTGACAGGGTGATATTGAATGTCAAGGACATGATCCTTGATTAACTCTATCCATCTTATTTTCCTCATATTCAGTTCCTTCTGAGTGAAGATATATTTCAAGCTCTTATGATCTGAGTAAATCTCACAGCGATTACCCATCAGATTATGACGCCATGTCTTCAGTGCTAGAACCACAGCTGCTAGCTCAAGATCATGGGTCGGATAGTTCTGCTCATGCTGCTTCAGTTGTCGAGACAGATACGCGATGACTTTGCCTTCTTGCATCAATACACATCCTAGACCAATCTTGGATGCGTCACTTGGAAACTGGCTTCTTGATGTCTGGCATGACCAATAATGGAGCTGATATCAATCTCTTCTTCCGCTCTTGGAAACTGGCTTCACATTTGTCTGTCCATTCAAACTTCTTGTCCTTCTTCAACAATTGGGTCATTGGTCGGGCTATGCTCGAGAATCCTTCTATGAACTTGCAGTAATATCCCGCTAACCCGAGAAATGCACGGACTTGGGTTTGAGTGGTTGGGGCTTCCCATTATTTGACATCTTTAATCTTGGCGGGATCAATAGAGACTCCTCCGGCAGACACAATATGTCCTAGGAATCGTACTTCTGTTAGCCAAAACTCACACTTGCTGAACTTGGCATATAACTGATGCTCTCTCAGGGTTTCTAGGATAACTCTGAGATGTTGCTCATACTCTTCTTCTGACTTGGAGTAGATAAGGATGTCGTCGATAAACACAACTACAAAATTATCTAGGAAATTCGTAAAGATCTTATTCATGAGATTCATGAAATAAGCAGGGGCATTGGTTAATCCAAAAGACATAACCGTATACTCGTATAAACCATAGCGAGTAGTAAAGGCGGTCTTCGGAATATCCGTTGCAAGAATCTTAAGTTGGTGATAACCAGTCCTAAGATCAATCTTTGAGAATACCCGAGCTCCGGTCAACTGATCAAATAGATCCTCTATCTTTGGCAAAGTGTACTTGTTCTTGATGGCGACATCATTCAACTTTCTATAATCTGTGCACAGATAGTTGTCTCCATCTTTATTGTCGACGAATAACACTTGTGATCTCCATGGCGATGCACTTGGTTGAATCAAGCCTTTGGCTAGCATAGCATCCAACTGCTTCTTTAGTTCCACTAACTCTGAGGGTTTCATGCTATAGGTTCTCTAGGCTATAGGTCCGGTTCCAGGGATTAGTTCGATAATGAACTCAATATCCCTATCCGGGGGAATACCTGGCAATTCATCTGGGAATACGTCAGGGTATTCACAGACTACTCTGACTTGGTCTATGGTGGGCAAGGCTACACTCTTGTTGCACTTGAATTGACGGGGTAAGGTTTCAGAGATATGCTCTACTGTTACTCCAGAACTACTGGTCACGGTAATGGCTTTCTTAGCACAGTATATTAGTCCTTTATTCCTTGACATCCAGTCCATACCTAGTACTACTTCCAATCCATTGGTTCCAAGTATAATTAGGTTGGCATAAAAATATATCCCATGTATTCTGATAGGTACAACTTTGCAAATTTTTCTAGCTTTGGTTGTTGAGCCAGGGATTTGAACTATCATGACATGCTTCAGGTTGGTTGGACGAATCTTACTAGTGCATGCAAATTCTTTGGTGACAAATGAATGCGATGCTCCCGAATAAAACAATACTCTTGCTAAAACTGAGTTGATAGAAAACATACCCAACACTACATCTGGCGCTTCGTGGGCTTCTTCTGCGTTCATGTGGAAGAGACGGCCATTGCGGTTGTGAGGGTTCCCTGGGGAAAATCTCCTTCCTGGTTGAACACGACGCTGCTGCTGAGCTAGGGCATTCACATTGGCATTGGGTGCAGTCTTCTTGGGACATTCATTGGAGTAGTGACCCTTCACTCCACACTCAAAGCAAGTGATCTAGGACTTGTCCTTGACTGCGACAGGCATAGCATTGCTGCCAGTTATGGATGCAGTGTTGTTGTTGTTGTTGTTGTTATGGTTCTTGGGAGGGGCACAGTTGAAATTGTTGGCATTACTGCAGTTGTGATTGTTTCCTCCGGACTTCACATTGCCTCCGCTACGGTTGGGGTAGCTTGGGCGAGACGTTGGGGGTCGGTTGTTCTTTGGTGCATATCCTGGTGAAGGGTTGGGATGGTACTTCTGGTGACTGTTGGATCTAGACTGCTGCATCATACGGTCTTGCGGTTGTCGTTTGCCTGATTAATCTTCCCTTCGATCTGAATGGCAGAGTCGACTAGCTCTTAGAGATCCTGGAAACGGATATTGACGAGGACAGTCTGCATCTCATCATGTAGTCTGTTCAAGAATCTCTCCTTCTTCTTGGCCTCCGTGTTGATCTCATCAGGTGCATATCTAGCAAGTGACAGGAATCTGTCACGGTACTCCACCGCAGTCATTCTTCCTTGCTTCAATTCGTGGAATTCATCTCTCATTCTGTTGACTAGACCTTGCAGCACGTGGGTGCGGCTGAACTTGACTTTGAATGCTTCCCATATCATCACTTGACCATGGTTCATATTGCGGATGCTATTCCACCAAGCTCTTGCATCTCCTACCAGATAGTGGGTAACAAAGAGAACTTTCTCATTTTCATCAACTCTAGCAACTTCTAAGTTGTTTTCGATGGTCTGTAACCAGTCATCAGAATCTAATGGGTTCTCAGATTGGTTGAAGATTGGGGGATTGGTGTTCTGAAATTTTTTGAGTTTGGATCCCTGGTGATCCTGATTTCCATGCCCTTGGTGGTTGAGGGCCATCTGGGCGATCTGTTGAAGTGTTGCTAAGTTGGCTTGGCATTCTGCCTTGCTTGCTTCCCGGTCTGCGATGAGATTCTGCAAGATCTGCAGCATTGGATCTTGCGACGAGCTGCTCCCTCCTTGATTTCCATGAGTCATCTGAAGATTGAGAAGGATATAGGGGTAAGAGGGAAATTCTATGGTTCATGGTTTTGGGTTTTCAAAGATAAAACTTTGAGTTAGACTATGGTTTTTCAACTAACTCCATTTTCATTCATGCAAGCAAGCACATGATACAACACACACCACAACAATAAAAGGGAAAATAGATGGTTTGAAGAACCATTCTACAAGCTGCGATATAGTGAGATCGATAGATATCATGCTACGACAGTGCTCTAGTGCATCTACTCATCGTCGATGAAGTCGGAGTCCTCATCATCAATGTAGAAGTCCATGGCATCCTCCTCCAGAAAGTCATCATCGTTGCTGAGGTAAGAATCCATGTCTCCCTGGATGTCTTCACCTTCATCTTCTTCTTCCTTTGCTGCAAGCTGAGCTTCCTTCTCCTTGACGGTCTTCTCGAGGTCGGCCACCTTCTTGCAAAGACGGGCGATGGTGCGATCCTTCTTGGCACGCTGATGGCGAAGATACTGGCGGTCTTGGACAAGCAGTGCGAAAGTTTGGGCCTTCTGGTCGGCAATGGCACGGTTCTGGTTGGGTAACTCTCTGGCATTGTCCAGTTCCTGTTGTCTGTCATGAAGCAAGAAGTCAAGATTCTCTACATGACGCCTCAACTCTGGATGACCCAACATCTCCATAGGCATTCCCATGAAGTCACGTCTTGCATAGTGGGCAAAACGAGTTCCTTGGACCTTGTTGTCACTGAGGGCACATAGACGTGCGAGAGCTTCATGCATTGCCCTGGCTAATCCATCTAGCCAGTTGTTCTCTCTCATGGAGAACTTAATTCTTCCAGAAGTTGGTGCTTTAATGCTTCCTCTAAGATCCGCGGTGACTAGCCACTGTAGGTCTCCTCCTGGGGGTCCTGGAAGTTGAGCTCCAAGAAACTCCGTATGCGGGCGTCCCAGTAACTCCGATAGTGAATCCAGATCCCTCTCGAAGATCAGCTGACCTCCATTCCCCAACTGGTAAAACTTGCTGAACTGAGTCTCCATCTACAAGAATTAAGGATGAGGAAGTTAGTGAAGTGATCAAGTGTGTCAAATTTTAAGTAGTAGTGTAAGAATTTTGAGGAACATGATTTTTTTTGAGAAAGAATCCACAAGGGTAAGAGAGGAGATAATTTTTCATAAATACTCACTTTGGTTTTGAAACTAAGTTTTTGTTTGAACGTCCATTCTAACTAGGGTCTCCTATGGTCAGGATGGCTGTGATACCAACTTGTCAACACCCGGATTTTTAATCCCAGATGCCCGTTATGCCATACCTCGCAATCCCATGATTAGCATTTTTGCGAGACTTAACGGATTGGATATCATAGTACATCATCCATTACAAACCATACATAAGGTCTTACACAAATAAGGATCTCATGATCCAGTGTTAATACAACAAGCAGCGGAAATAAAAGATAAGCGTAGCGGTAGGGTCCATCTTCAGGGGCACAGGCAATGCTAACGAAGTCACATAGTCCTAGTTATCATAGCCGTCCTGCTGGCCATCATCTTGATAGTCTCCTTCATAGTCTGGCCATGATAATAGCCAGGGACAAAAGCCATGAGTACTCTTTAAGTACTCGCAAACTACCACTAACAAGTATTATAATTCTAAGTTAAAGTTCTAAATCTAAGTTTAACTATAAAGTTAAGTTTGAAACCTAAGCTGAGTTCAGAAGCAAAAAAAGATAAAGTAGGTTCTAGAATCACTTAAGTTGGGAAGCTATTGTCAGAAACACCACCCTGTTGTGGTCAAGTCAAGATTCATCATTCATTTCAAAGTACTTAGAAAACATCTGACAACGAAACAGTATGGCCATTCCAACTGTCCATAACCGCGGACGCGGCTATTCAAATAGTTTGACACTCTGTAGAGGTGGTACACTTTCACCACAAGATTCGATACATCTGTCAGGGATAACCCTGAATCATCATACTTAGTATGCAGATAATCAAACATAACCTTCCCTTTACACACTCTAGTATAAGCACCTCTACTATGAGCAAGGCCTCCCAACCATGACCATCAGTCATCTTGGGCACTACATAGGTGGAAAACATTGAGAGGTAGCCTCAGCTCAGACCTCTCCCGTGAGGGAACTAATACTAATGCATATAAATTTCCATCTAAGCCTTACCCAATTCAGGTAATGTGGTTGTACGGTAAATTTGGAATGGTATCGCATCCGAATCCAACCATCAGTTTTATAAAAAGGGTTAAGGCTCATGCCTCACATTTTCATCATCATCAACCATTTGTGTTTCTCAACACAAGTCAAAACATCTCAATAGAATGACTCATCATTCCAAGGTTTTCATAATTCATTTTCACCAAGTGTTCCCATCTAAAGTGACTCATGTTTTTGATCTACTCTAAACTACTAAGTTAAGAGTGTTCACTAAGGTGGAAAAGATGGTTTCAATCTCATGCCATAGAATGACATCTAAAGGGTTCTAAATAGGTCAAGTTTTATACTTTTTATGCTACCTTCAAAACAAGTAAAGAACTTTTTGTAAACTAAAGGGGTAAAACTTGTAAATAAGACTTGGGGTACTAATAGTCAAAGGGGTGGGATCAAAGCATGGCTAAGGCCTCTTTGCTAAACCATCTAGTTGATCCTAACTTGTTAAACACTAAACTTCCAAGTGTTAGCTTGCATTGTTAATGGTGTCTTGCCTTGGTTGGTGCAGTGGTTGAAGTTTTCTTCTTCGTCTTCTTGGTAGAACTCCTCCTCCTCGAAAGCTTGGTCTGTACGATCGTCTATAAATACATACGGAGTACCCAATCACCAAACAATACATAACTAGGCTAAGTAGTATTCTAATTCACACATTTGATGATCTATTATCATCACAAGCATCACAAGTTTAATTCAATAGTTTCCTCCTTTTTATTTTAGAAAAGTAATTTCTACTTATTGAAAAATTAACTAAAATTTAATATTCACCACCTAAAATATGGTATCATGTTGACACATGTCATCACCACATATTCTAACATGGGGGAATGATATTTAAAGGTTGGATCCATATTAATTTGGTTTAAGTTCATTATTTAATGATTTAAAGTGACTAGAAATGCCTATATAGAATTATTTTGGTACTAGTCCAAAGTCACTGCATGTAAACCTTAATATTATTACATATTTAGATAGATATGATAAAATGTGATTTTTGAGAGTTGGAATCAACTCAAAAGCTAACTTGGTTGATTTTATAAAAATGTTGCAAGATGCAAATGCTTCTGTTTTATTATTTTTATTAGGAGAGATCTATAACTCTAATTGAATTAAATCCAACGGGCTTGGATAGATCATCTCAATACCTTTCAGGAAAAATTGGTTTCATGCAATTTGGATTTGTAAAACTCCCAGAATTGAATTTTACACTAGTGGACAAAAACTAGATTTAACTTAAAAAGAAAAATCCAGATTTGAACGGTTGGGCTAGCGCGAGAAAGAATTTGGGCCGGCCCAGTGGCGCTCCGTGGTGTGGGGCTCAGCTGACAGGGGGTCCCGCTTGTCAGTGGGTCTTAACACACGAAACGGTACGCGCGCTGTGGGCCGTAGGATTGGAAGGGGGATCTACGGCTGAGGGTCGTCGTCGACGATGAACAGGTCACCGGCGAGCTCGAACCCTAGCGGCTCGGTGGGGGTCTGCTGGGGACGTACCAGGGATCCAGCAAGGTTGGCGAGGCGCGCAAACAAACTGGTAGTCGACGGCAAGGCGAGGCGCGGTTGCAGGGGAGCTTGGGGTGCCCTAAATCGCAGGCGCCCTTCTCCTCTAGAGGCGGCCTGCTCCGGTGAAATTCCGGCGAGCTGCTACTTCCCTTGCTCCGGCTAGAGGTGGGTGAGGTTCAGTGAGGTGAGGGGAGTGGAGTGGTGTGCTTCAAACGGCTGGGGGTGGCCTCCTTTTATAGGCCTGACAGTGAGACCGAGCGGGATGGGCAGGCGACGGTGGCGACATGGCTACGGCCGGTTAGAGGCATCGCTGAGAGTGGCAATCGACAGGCAGTCTTCTAGCGGTGCTCTAGGAAATGAATGCGGCTGTAGGGGCGGTGGTATGCAGTCTGGGCAAGGTGGCGCTCTGAGCGGCAGAGCCGGCGGTGTCCACGGCGAGCGGTGGCTGTGGGGCGTTGGGCGGCCAGCGGGGGTGTCTGGGGTGTTCCCTAGGTCGTGGCAGAGCGGTGGGCGCGGGCTGCGGCCAAGGGGCGGTCTGTGCACGCGGGGACAGAGCGTGCTCTGCGGGCGGCGTCGGCATGGTCGACTAGCTCCGGGCGCGAGGGTTCCTGGCCGCTCTGCTCTCTGTCTCTGGCATGGGGCTGGTTGGACGGTGGCAGTGGACCACAGGCGGTGTGCTGGACAAGGTGAGAGAGGCTGGAGAGGTCTGCTGCTGCGAGTGCACGGTCGGCCGGCGAGGAGTGGCTCGGCATGGCAATGCAGTGCAGCTAGGAGGTAGGGGATGTGCTGGTGTGGGTCTGGTTGGGCTTGAGGGAGACAAAGATGATCAAAGCACTTCAATTTGCTAGACAAGATCAACCCAAAAACAGTAATAGTTAGGCCACTTTGATCTTGTCCACAAGTTGTTTGATAGAATGGCCGAAAGAGAAAAACTTTTGAATTTTGGTTTCAAATTTTTTGGGTGTTGTCCACTAGTGCTAGGCAGTCTCTGGTTGCAACGGTTTGGAAAGTGGAGTTCAAATAGATGGTTTTTGAAATAGAGGTGATCTATGCATATGCACTGGATTCAATTTTCAAATGCCATTTAAAATAAGTAAAAGAATGTTTTTAGCAGAGAAAAAGGTGGGCCTTTGTACCTCATTATGTGTACTAGCAAGGGGTGCAAAGATCATGAATTGTTTCTGTTAAGAAATGAGTGCTAGGAACACACAAAGTAGTGTAGTGGATTAAAATGGCCAAAATGACCATTCCTCCTCTTTAATTCTTTTTTATTTGATTTTCTTTAGGAAATGTTTGGGAATGATGTAGATGATGTTTAATTCACTCAAGAAACATTTTAGAAGCAAAGGATCACACAATCATGCCAATTCAAAACAACTCCTATTTTAAATGCACACATATATGAGTGCTTTCATTTTAAATTTGGAAAAGTTTTTGTTAACCCCAATTTTGATGATTTAGATCTTGATAATCTTGGATTTAAGTTTTGGGATGTTACAGTTCCTCTATCTCTCCTGCATCTAACCCTAGGCTTGTTTTTGCTCAGGACTGACCTCTCCGTCCTCGCCAGCGAGCTCCGACGAGGTCGCTCTCGGCCGCCGTTGCACGAGCTGCTTCCAATGGATCTCCGCCGTCCTGCCGCCCACCGATGTACCTGCCGTCGTCTACCGCGTCGCCCTGCCGCCTCCACGACCTTCCTCGAGCCCCAGGTGAGCCTCCCGGCCGAGATACACCGCTCACTAGAGTTTCGTCGCAGCCGCTCTGCCTCTTCAAAGACGACGTCGACGAGCCGTTCATTGCGACTTGATCCAACGGCCGACAGCGCCCTATAACGCTTCGGGGCTTCGGCGCCCTCCTCCGCTGACCGCCGGGCCCCGCTTTCCAGGTTTGCGATGGCTCTTACGCGTCGCGTTGCCCCGCCTTGGGCCAGCCTGCCTCTGTGCAGCTCAGCCTCCCCAGACCCCAGCCCAGCTGCTCTGCTTCTTTTCTTTTTATTTTCAGATCCAGAAATAGATCAGTAGGTTTAAATCCCAATAAAATGGTAGACCAAGTCCAAATGCCTAGATCTAAATTTCTGATAGTACTCTGATGTTTTCTCAAACATTCAGAGGCAACCCCTTGTCCAAATCAAATTCCAAGAATTACTAGAATTTATTCTGCTAAAATGTATCTGATATACTAAATAATTTTCCCAGAGAGTTATGCATCCCCATTTGATATGAACCAAAGTCCTACTGGAAGGTATTTGAAATACCTATCATCTAGCATAGGTCCCATGCCAAGCTAGAGAGTATGCTGCCTTTAGAAAAAATAACCAAAACAGCAACTCTCTGTCTTAGATAAATTTCCCAGGTCTAACAAAATGTGGTATTGACCTGATTCCAATTCCCAGTACACCCTAGCATCAATATCTAGCAAATCCTCGCAGCTCAGAATTTATTGAGCTCTGGTTGAATTTTTGTAATTTAAATACCTCTGTAATGGATATTTTCACTAACTAAATGACTCTAGGAATTTGGCTACTCCAAAAATAGTGAATCCAATTTCCACAGAAAGGTATTTTAAATAACTATCACCTTCCCTTGGAACTAACTCTGTAGCTTCGGTAGAATTAATCTGGTGAAAAGGAGGAGAACTGTACATAACTGCCTTGGGGAATTTCCTAAGGGCATTCTGATAATTCTTTTGACAAGATTCCAACTCTAGGTGGTTCAGTACATCAAATACTACCAAACCACCCAAGGAAATATCTTTGGAGCTCCAGAACTCTTCTGGTGAATTATTTCCTTAAACTAGAGTTTATTCCACTTTAGAAAGCATAACTAATTCTAAGAAATTGATGTTCAAGTGAAACCACTTGTGTGGGCTTTGTTTTGACAATACCTATCTGAGGATATCACTTTTGCACATTGGTATCCTATAGACCTCAAAGCCCCCAATCCAAGTTCAAGAAATCTACCCTAGACAAATATCTTCCAAGAGAGAACAATATAATGGCAATACTGTAAATTCCACCACCAATACTCAACTTCTCCAAAACCTACCAAGTTTAGTAGTATTCAGTATGCTTGCTTGCTATATGGTTTGATGCTTGCCTTCTCTGTATTGATTGTGGTATTGTGTGCCTGCATGTGTACTCGATGACGACGATAGTGTGAGTGTCTGACGACAAGAAGGAAAGGACTTCTTATTAATTGTTATTGGGTATTCCTGGTCATCTGAGTAAGTCCTGGGACTTATTGCTGACCACAGGCAAGCCACCACTCCTGAACTCTGATATATGTCCTATTCTCTTTTACCTTTTTTGTATCCTCTTTATGAATTGCATTACCTACCTGCATGTTTAACTTTACAAATACTGCGATAGTAACTTGGCTCTTCCAAGTTACGACTTCGTGTCCATCGAGGCACGACCCTGCTACACCTACCATTTTATCCCTTTAGATCGTGAGTATGATGGTTAGCATCCTACCCCGTTGTAAAACCCACGGTTTTGAGAAAATAAACTGTTTTAGGATTTACCCCACTACAAATGTTCCAAGCGGATGTTTTAGCAAAAGAAATGGCGATGATGAGAAGTGAGAAGGTGATGGGATGTTCTACGCCTTTACTGGAACAATTTTTATCCACGCAACCACATTACCCCAGGTGCTGGGGCTTAACTCGTAGTTTGTCCGCATTAGCCGAGGCAACTTCTACCATGCTTATAGGGAGAGATTCCTGGAATTCCAGGCAGGCGCCACCAGATCATGGATCTGAAGCTTGTTGCTTGTTTCAGCAAGAGTGAGCCTGAACTGGCACGAGGCCGGTGGAACAATTGGGTCTCCCGCGGACGGTATGACTTGGAGTACGGAAGGAAGTGGAGTCACCAGATTTAAGGTATAGGTCAAGTTAAGGCTTGGGTATGCGCGTGTACGGAAGGCAGGACTATGGCTGGGAGCCACATACTCGTTGCCGGGGAGAACAAACCCAGAGGAAAAGCATGCCTTTGCTAGGGTTGACAAGCGAAAGGTTAGGTTTGATTATCTGGACCCCCATCTACAGTGGTAGTGGGCCGTGGTTGTATCCCGGTGGATGTATTGATTCTTGTGGGGAAAGTGTGCAAACTCTACAGAGTATAACCTATTCGAATAGCCATGTCCACGGTCAAGGACGGTTGTAAAGGTGTTGGCTAGCAGTACCCAGACTGTGCTTGTGTGGGACACGAGGACCAAGAGGACAAAGGTTTCGGGGGAACCCTTGTTCGGAAAATTTGGTTCGACCTGAGGTGGTCAAAAAGGTTTAAAAAGGGCTTCTTTAACTACAAAACTGTTTTCAAAACTCTTTTTCAACAAAGATATGGAGATGGTTTTATTTATAAAACAAAAGCATGTTTTGAAACCTCTTTTTCAACAAAGATATGGAGATGCCATAACGTCAAAAGTTAGTTTAGGATTTTTTTCCAAAAGCAACCCGAGATAGAGCTATCTCGCCCCAGCCAGAATTGCATTTCCTTGTTTCTCTTATCTTGGTGGTTTGCGAGTACATTCGATGTACTCACGGCTGTGTCCCTGGCTATGTACTTGGCCAGACTTTCAGGAATTTAAGGTGACGTCCAGCGAGCTAGGCCGTCTTCCCAGTCAGTTGCATGTAGGTTGAGGCATGATTGGGGTCTGCGCTTGGCAATGTTCCGCTGCTAATGATGAGGTAGCCATAATGGAATTTATGTAAGTCTTGTAATTCGTTATGTTTCGGATGTTGTAATGGTACCTGTCGTTTATGTTCCACGGCTCACTGATCATGGATAGTGTGAGCATAACAGGGATTTCCTGGATGAATAATCCGAGGAGCCCACACTAGTGTCATGATATGGTAATGTTGTAAGTTGATGTATAGTTGATGCTCTTACAACAGACCTAACGTGTAAGTTCCATAGACCTTGGCCTTACACACAAAGGAATGATAAAGATCATACCACAATGCATATGATGGTGGTCAAATGCATGGACCATATCATCCCACCTTACACATTAGATGTTTGCATCTTATATTGCTAGTTTTGCGTTTTAGTAGCATTATAAGATGATGCCTCATTTAAATATCAAGATAAAATGTGTTCTTCCTTAAGTATGCACCGTTCTATGGATCGTGTTTCAAGACATCACGTGATGATCAGGTGTACTCGACTCTACGCTTTCATAGAACGGGTGTAAGACAATTTTACACACGCGAATACTAAGGTTCTTACTTGGCGAGCCTAGCATGTACAGACATGGCCTCGGAACATGGACCGAAAGGTTAAGCATGAGTCATATAGTTGATGTGATGCCCATATTGATGCTCTCCTTTGAAGCTACACCGACTCACGTGATGATTGGACTTGGTGTAGTGGATTTGGTTCATGTAATCACCAAAAAGGCGCGAGGGATGTCGTTTTTGAGTGGGAGTTCATTTCTAATTTGGACTAGTCGAACTCAATTTGTCATAAACTAAATCGAAGTTAATTTGCATAATTTGTTGTAGTCATTGGCATCTTTTCACTACCTTATGCTTTGTTTTAATTGAGATAATAGAACTATAGAATTCTAGATATTTACTTTACGAACTAGTATCGTATTGTTTTGAATGTCAATTTAAAGTTTTGAAGTCCTATTGCAAACTTTCAGCAAACTCTATTAACTCCATGAAGTTTAATAAGTAGTATTAAATCAAGAGTAAGAATTCCAATGTTAGTACCTAAAGTATCATGTTTGCCTCCATGATTATTGATATGCAAAAGTTGTTTTAATATCAAGATTATCTAGGAGCTGAAAATTGTTTCAGAAACCATCATGTGTGAAAGATATTGTGATATCTGAAACAATGTTTTTGGTTGCATTATGATAGAGTATAATTTAGCAAAATACATGTTCTCATATTGTATGAGAATTTGTGTAGGATGGAGATGCTAGGCATCTAGATCTCCCAAAAATGTTTTGGGAACTAACATTATACTCGCGATTCTTCCTTATAGGCTATAATAGCTTCATCATGAAAGTTGTCATGATAAGGATGAATAGAAGATGTAAGTAAAATGTTTACTACACTAATAGATTAAAGAATGGATTTTTGAAAGAACACCAAACATTTGATGATGGTGATTGATGGCTCAATGCACGGCGCCGGCAAAGTACTGGTGCGGTGTTGATGTAGAGCTCGTTGGGAACCCCAAGAGGAAGGTATGATGAGCACAACAGCAAGTTTCCCTCAGTTATGAAACCAAGTTTTAATCGAACCAGTAGGAGCAAGGAAACACCCCAAAGGTGTTGCTAGCTGAGCCTTTGCAGGGCGCACTACCGGTGCTAGTAGAAACGTGGAGACCTGCACAACACAACCACAGAACTTTGTCCCCAACTTGCGATGAGGTTGTCAATCTCACCGTGTTTTGTGGAAAACAAAGGATTAAACGTATCAAATGGAAATAAGTAAAAGTTTGCAGAAAGTAAACACAAAGAAGTAAAAGATTGTAGATTGTATGTAAAGAAAAAGGACCGGGATCCATAGTTCACTAGAGGTGGCTCTCCTTAACATAGATAACATGCTGGGTGAACAAATTACAGCGGGGAAATTGACAAAGATCGAGAAAGCAATACATGCATATACTAATCATCTTGACTCCTTTGAGACTTGATTGGGCATTACAAAATTATACATAGACCGCCATCCAACTGCATCTATGACTAATAATCCACCTTCAGGTTATCATCCGAACCCCCTCGAGTATTAAGTTGCAAGCAACAGATTATTGCTTTACGAACTGCATGTAAAGTAAACAATACGATTGTTCTATGAACAAAGGATTATTGTTTTCTCCCTAGTAGCAACAACACATCTAGTACCTTGGAGATTTCTGTCACTTCCCAAGATTACCAGAGGCATGAACCCACTATCGAGCATAAATACTAACTCTTGGAGTTGCTAGCATCTACTTGGCTAAGATAGCTACTAACAACGAAAAGCATGCAAGATCACAAATAACAAAGACATGATAGAATCAATAATCAATCTGAAATAGCATCTAAATATCCATCGGATCCCCGCAAACACAACATGCATAATTACAAATAGATGATCTTGATCATGAACGGAGCTCACAGGATCTAAACATGGTAGCACAAAGGAGGAGAACCAACCATCTAGCTACTACATGGATCCGTAGTCCAAGGATGAACTACTCACGTATCACACCGGAGGCTTGCATGGTGATGAAGAAGGCCTCCAGGGTGAATTCCCCTCTCTGGCAGGGTGCCAGGAAGAGCTTCAGATCCCTCCCGATCTAGGGATGGAGATGACGGCGGCTATAGACTCTTTCGTGGATTTTTTGATCGGGCGCTAGGGTTTTTGTTGGAGATATGCCCTAGAGGCAATAATAAATATAGTTATTATTATATATCTTTGTGTTTATGATAAATGTTTGCATTCATGCTATAATAGTATTAACAAGGAAACCATTAATACTTGTGTGATTTGTAAACTTAATTTGAAGTCCCTAGTATAGCCTCTATACTTCACTAGCTTGTTGGTTGATTGATGATGTGGTTTCTTTGTCATGAACATTGAGATGTTATCAACAACAAGATCATATCGTTAGGAGAATGATATGGTGGACATACTCCTATAGACAAGCGTAGCATAAAGATCAAGTCATTTCAATAGTTCAATTGCTATATGCTTTCTGATACATAGTAACCTAATTCCTTCGACCATGAGATCATGCATATCACCTTTACTGGATGGATGCTTTGATGTCATCAAACACCACACCGTAACAGGGTGGCTATAAAGGTGGCATTGAGTGTTCGGAAAGTATTGGTTGAAACACATGGATCAAGAGTGGGATTTGTCCATCCACATGACGGATAGATATACTCTGGGCCCTCTCGGTGGAATGTCATCCAATTAGCTTGCAAGCATGTGACTTGGTCACAAGGGATCACATATCACGGGAACGAGAAAAGAGTACTTATCAGTAACGAGGATGAACTAGGTATGCAGAGATACCGACGATCATAACCTCGGATAAGTAACATATCGTGAGACAAGGGAAATTGGTATCGTATGTAAGTGGTTCATTCGATCGCAAAGTAATCGTAGAAATATGTGGGAGCCATATGAATTTCCAGATTCCTCTATTGGTTATTGTTCGGAGAAGTGTCTCGATCATGTCCGCATAATTCACGAACCGTAGGGAGACACACTTAAGGATTCGACGTTGTTTGAGTAGTTATGGTATTATGAGAAAGAGACCGAATGTTGTTCGGAGTCTCGGATGGGATCCGGGATATCACGAGGTGATCCGGAATGGTCCGGAGAATAAGATTCATATAAGGAAAGTCCCGTTTCGGAGTTCGGGAATGATTCCGGTGTTTTCATCGGGGATATTCTAGAAGGTTCCGGATTGTCCGGCACTCCGGGGGGGAAGGGGTACATGAATGTGTCATTACATATTGGAATGATTGCATCATGTACTAAGTGTTCTTGCTGTCCCAAATATAGGATTAAATTGAATCCTAAAACAGAAAAGTCAAATGTCCAGTTTGAAAGTCAAACTGCCAAAACAAGAAACTGTGGGAAACAAGCAAGAGGAGTTGGAACCAACCTGGAGGAGGAGTTGGACTCCTCCAGGCCGGCGCCCAGCCCAAGGCCGAGTTGGGGAGGGACTCCCTCCCTCCCCTGGCGCGCCCACCCCCTCCCACCTATATAAGGAGGGGCAGGGCTCCCCTCCTACACACACAAGTTTCCTATCCTCTAAACTAAACCCTAGATCTAGACCCCGGTTTAGAGCTATTCGGTTTAGAGCCTTCTAATTGGTTTAGAGCCCTCTAATTGGTGTGTCTAATTACTAGACCACTAATAGCCTCTCTCATAAGCTCCACCATACTCGCACCGGCTTAAGGCGAAGCCCTGCGGGATTTCCCCTCTACCTCCGGTACCACGCCGTTGTGCTGCCGGAATCGCGAGGAGAGTGCTACAACCTCCGCTGCCTGCTGGAACAAGGGAGAGGAAGGTCTTCGTCGAGTACCGAACGTGTGACCGACTGCGGGAGCGCTGCGGGAACGCGGCGCCGGAAGGATCGTCTACGCGATCTTGAGATCGGAAAGAGTACGACTACATCACCCACGAGAATCTGCTCTCGTTAAACACTTTGGAATCTTCGAGGGTGAGTTATTCCATCGACTCGTTGCTACAATCTAGTAGATAGATCTTGGCTTGGTTGTTTGTATGCGATAGAAAATTTTTGTTTTCCATGCTACGAACCCCTACAGTGGTATCAGAGCCGTGTCTATATGTAGATCTGTTGCACGAGTAGAACACAATGGTCATTGTGGGCGTTGATGTTTTTATTGTAGATTGCTTTTTGTGTACTTTGCATCTTGCGGTATGTTGGGATGAAGCGGCCCGGGCTAACCTTACATGACATCGTTCATGAGACTTGCTCCACGCTTGACATGCAACTCGTTTTGCATAAGTGGCTTTGCGGGTGCCTGTTTCTCCTAGCATAGTAAAGATCCAATTTACAACGGGTGATCAACAATGCTAGTATCAATGTTGTGGTTCTTGTTCGTAAGTTAGAACGACACTTATGGAAAGCCCCAAACCACGTAAAATATGCAAAGAAAGTAGAAGCGTCTAACTTTGTTTTGCAGGGTTGTGCAGTGATGTGATATGGCCATGATTGTGATTATATTTGATGTATGCAATGTTCCTTATTGTAAGTTGGCAACCGGCAGGAGCCATATGGTTGTCTTTAATTTCTGTTAAGACCTGCGTGTCTATTCAAAATAGTTGTAATAGTTGAAGCTGGTGGACGACAACCATGGAGAAGCGTCATTGACCTTGATGCTATGCCGGTGATGATGGAGATCATATTCGTGCTTGAAGATGGAGATCGGAAGCACAAAGAAGAAAGGCCATATCATATCACATATTATGAATTGCATGTGATGTTAATCCTTTATGCATCTTGTATTGCTTAGTAGACGACGGTAGCATTATAAGATGATCCCTCATGCACATAAATTTCAAGTTCTAGAGTGTTCACCCTTAGTATGCACCGTTGCCAAAGCTTGCTGCTTCGAAGCACCACGTGATGATCGGGTGTCTTTGATTCCGCGGGTGAATACAACGTAAGCAAGCCAGATTTGCTTATGCGGAAGCTAAGGTTTGATCTTGACGAGCCTAGCATGTACAGACATGGCCTCAGGAACACGGATCGCCGAAAGGCAAAGCATGAATCATATAGTAGATATGATGAACATGATGATTGTTCGCCATTAAAACTATATCAGCTCTCGTGATGATCGGTGTTGATGTAGTGGATTTGGTTCGTGTGATCACTAAAACAATGTGAGGGATGTTGTTTTGAGTGGGAGTTCACCTAGTTTAATTTCATTAATTAATTTGAACTCAATTTGTCATAAACTTAGTCTAAACTATTGCAAATATGTTGTAGATCAATGGCAGCCCCTACCATCAATTTTAATGCGTTCCTAGAGAAAGAAAAGTTGAAAAACAATGGAAGCAACTTCGCGGATTGGTTCCGCAATTTGAGGATTGTCCTCACAGCTGGTAATTTGACCTATGTGCTGGATGCACCGCTAGGTGACCCACCTGCAGCTGATGCTACTGATGAAGTAAAGAATGTTTACCTTGCTCGGAAGAATCAGTACTCCATAGTTCAGTGTGCTATCTTGTATGGTTTAGAATCGGAGCTTCAGAAAAGGTTTGAAGAGTCAGATCCATATGATATTGTCGAGGATCTCAAATTAATCTTTGAGACTCATGCGGCAATTGAAAGTTATGAAGCTTCTGAAAAGTTCTTTAACTGCAAGATGGAAGAGGGCAGCTCCGTCAGTGAGCATGTGCTTAAGATGTCTGGGCACGCAAACAAACTTCAAAGCTTGGGTATAGTGATTCCTAATGCTTTGGGAGTTTACCGCATCCTCCAATCACTACCACCAAGTTACAAGAACTTTGTGATGAACTACAACATGCAGAACATGAACAAAGAGTTGCCAGAACTATTTGCTATGTTAAAATCTGCAGAAGTGGAGATCAAGAAAGAGCACCAAGTGTTGATGGTCAATAAGACCACCAAATTCAAGAAAGGCAAGTCTAAGCAAAAGGGACACTTCAAGAAGGGTGGTAAGAAAGTTACCACGCCGACGAAGAAGACCAAGGCTGGACCTAAACCTGAAACTGAGTGCTTTTACTGCAAGGGAGAAGGTCACTGGAAGCGGAATTGCCCAAGGTACTTGGCGGATTTGAAGAACGGCAACATCAAGAAGAAAGGTATATCTGATATACATGTTATTGATGTGTATCTCACTAGTACTCGTAGTAGTGCCTGGGTATTTGATACTGGTTCGGTTGCTCATATTTGTAACTCGAAACAGGAGCTGCAGAATAAACGGAAGCTAGTGAAGAACGAGGTGACGATGCGCGTAGGAAACGGATCAAAGGTTGATGTGATCGCGGTCGGCACGCTACCTCTTCATCTACCATCGGGATTAGTTTTATACTTAAATAATTGTTATTTGGTGCCTGCATTAAGCATGAACATTATATCAGGATCTTGTTTATTGCGAGACAGTTACTTGTTTAAATCCGAGAATAATGGTTGTTCGATTTATATGAGTAATGTGTTTTATGCACATGCACCTTTGATAGATGGTCTATTCATATTGAATCTCGATAGTAGAAATACACATATTAATAACATTGAGGCTAAACGTTTGAAATCAAGCGATAATTTGACCTATATGTGGCACTGTCGTCTTGGTCACATTGGAGTGAAGCGTATGAAGAAACTCCATTCCGATGGACTTCTTGAATCACTTGATTTTGAATCACTTGAAAGATGCGAAGCATGTCTGATGGGTAAAATGACTAAGACTCCATTTTCTGGTATGATGGAGCGAGCTACGGACTTATTGGAAATCATACATACCGATGTGTGTGGTCCAATGAGTGTAGCATCGCGCAGTGGTTATCGTTATGTTCTTACCTTCACGGATGACTTGAGTAGATATGGGTATATCTATTTCATGAAACATAAGTCCGAAACTTTCGAGAAGTTTAAGGAGTTTCAAAGTGAGGTAGAGAATCAACGTAACAAGAAGATTAAATTTCTACGTTCTGATCGTGGAGGTGAATATCTAAGTTACGAGTTTGGCGAGCATTTGAAGAAATGTGGAATACTTTCGCAGTTGACACCGCCGGGAACACCACAGCGTAATGGTGTGTCTGAACGTCGTAATCGAACCCTCTTAGATATGGTTCGTTCTATGATGTCACTTACAGATTTACCGCTAACATTTTGGGGTTATGCATTAGAAACAGCCGCATTCACTTTAAATAGGGCACCATCTAAATCCGTTGAAACGACACCATATGAATTATGGTTTGGGAAGAAACCTAAATTGTCGTTCCTTAAAGTTTGGGGATGCGAAGCCTATGTAAAGAAGTTACAGCCGGACAAGCTTGAACCCAAAGCGGAAAAATGCGTCTTCATAGGATACCCGAAGGAAACTATTGGGTATACCTTCTATCATAGATCCGAAGGCAAAATCTTTGTTGCCAAGAATGGATCCTTTCTAGAGAAGGAATTTCTCTCGAAAGAAGTGACTGGAAGGAAAGTAGAACTCGACGAGGTTGTCGAACCTTCTCTCGAAATTGCGAGTAGCGCAGCACCGGAAGAAGTTCCTGTGGTGCCTGCACCAATAAGAGAGGAAGCTAATGATAGTGATCATGAAACTTCGGTTGAAGTTGCTACAGAGCCTCGGAGGTCAACGAGAACTCGTACCACTCCAGATTGGTATGATTCCATTATGAATGTCATGTTGGTGGACAACACCGATGACCCCGAGACATATGAGGAAGCGATGATGAGCCCAGATTCCAATAAATGGCAAGAAGCCATGAAATCCGAGATTGGATCCATGTACGAAAACCAAGTATGGACTTTGGTGGACTTACCGGATGGCCGGAAGGCTGTCGAGAACAAATGGATTTTCAAGAAGAAAACAGATGCTGATGGTAATGTTACTGTCTATAAAGCTCGACTTGTCGCAAAAGGGTTTCGACAAATTCAAGGAGTTGACTACGATGAGACTTTCTCACCGGTAGCGAAGCTAAAGTCTGTGAGGATTATGTTAGCAATCGCTGCATATTATGATTATGAGATATGGCAGATGGATGTCAAAACAGCATTCCTCAATGGAGACATTGATGAAGAGTTGTATATGATACAACCCAAAGGTTTTGTCGATCCTAAAGATGCTAACAAGGTATGCAAGCTTCAACGGTCCATCTATGGATTGAAGCAAGCATCCCGAAGTTGGAATCAACGTTTTGATAAGGTAATCAAAAGTTTTGGTTTTATACAAACTTATGGAGAAGCTTGTATTTACAAGAAAGTGAGTGGGAGCTCTGTAGCATTCTTAATACTGTATGTGGATGACATATTGTTGATTGGGAATGATGTAGACCTTCTTAATAGTGTCAAGGAATATTTGAATAATAGTTTTTCAATGAAGGATCTTGGCGAAGCAGCTTACATATTAGGCATAAAGATTTATAGAGATAGATCGAAACGCCAAATATCATTGTCACAAAGTACATATTTAGACAAAGTTCTAAAGAAGTTTGGAATGGAAGAAAGCAAGAAAGGGTTCTTGCCCATGTTGCCCAATACGACCTTGAGTAAAACTCAAAGTCCGACATCGGCAGAAGATAGAGAAAGGATGAGTAAGACTCCCTATGCCTCAGCCATAGGATCTCTAATGTATGCCATGCTATGTACTAGACCCGACATCGCATATGCTGTTAGTTTAACTAGCAGATATCAAAGTGATCCAGGAGTGGATCATTGGACAGCGGTCAAAAACATCCTTAAGTACTTGAGAAGAACTAAGGATATGGTTCTTTCTTATGGAGGTGATGAACAGCTCGTTGTTAATGGTTACACCGATGCTAGTTGGAACACCGATCCAGATGATTCTAAATCACAATCTGGATACGTATTTATTTTGAATGGTGCAGCAGTTAGCTGGAGGAGTGCAAAGCAAAGCGTTGTGGCGAGATCTTCAACTGAATCGGAATACATGGCTGCTTCGGAGGCTTCACAAGAAGCGATATGGATGAAAGAGTTCATTACAGAGCTGGGTGTGGTTCCTAGTGCGCTGGACCCAATGTCTATCTACTGTGATAACATGGGCGCCATAGCCAATGCGCAAGAACCAAGGTCACACAAGAAGCTGAAGCATATCAAGCTACGTTTTCACGCTATTCGAGAACATATCCAGGATGGGGATATAAAGATTTGCAAAGTACACACAGATCTGAATGTGGCGGATCCGTTGACTAAACCTCTCCCGAGGGCAAAACATGACCAACACCAAACTGCCATGGGTGTTCGGTATATTACCATGTAATCTAGATTAGATGACTCTAGTGCAAGTGGGAGACTGTTGGAGATATGCCCTAGAGGCAATAATAAATATAGTTATTATTATATATCTTTGTGTTTATGATAAATGTTTGCATTCATGCTATAATAGTATTAACAAGGAAACCATTAATACTTGTGTGATTTGTAAACTTAATTTGAAGTCCCTAGTATAGCCTCTATACTTCACTAGCTTGTTGGTTGATTGATGATGTGGTTTCTTTGTCATGAACATTGAGATGTTATCAACAACAAGATCATATCGTTAGGAGAATGATATGGTGGACATACTCCTATAGACAAGCGTAGCATAAAGATCAAGTCATTTCAATAGTTCAATTGCTATATGCTTTCTGATACATAGTAACCTAATTCCTTCGACCATGAGATCATGCATATCACCTTTACTGGATGGATGCTTTGATGTCATCAAACACCACACCGTAACAGGGTGGCTATAAAGGTGGCATTGAGTGTTCGGAAAGTATTGGTTGAAACACATGGATCAAGAGTGGGATTTGTCCATCCACATGACGGATAGATATACTCTGGGCCCTCTCGGTGGAATGTCATCCAATTAGCTTGCAAGCATGTGACTTGGTCACAAGGGATCACATATCACGGGAACGAGAAAAGAGTACTTATCAGTAACGAGGATGAACTAGGTATGCAGAGATACCGACGATCATAACCTCGGATAAGTAACATATCGTGAGACAAAGGGAAATTGGTATCGTATGTAAGTGGTTCATTCGATCGCAAAGTAATCGTAGAAATATGTGGGAGCCATATGAATTTCCAGATTCCTCTATTGGTTATTGTTCGGAGAAGTGTCTCGATCATGTCCGCATAATTCACGAACCGTAGGGAGACACACTTAAGGATTCGACGTTGTTTGAGTAGTTATGGTATTATGAGAAAGAGACCGAATGTTGTTCGGAGTCTCGGATGGGATCCGGGATATCACGAGGTGATCCGGAATGGTCCGGAGAATAAGATTCATATAAGGAAAGTCCCGTTTCGGAGTTCGGGAATGATTCCGGTGTTTTCATCGGGGATATTCTAGAAGGTTCCGGATTGTCCGGCACTCCGGGGGGGAAGGGGTACATGAATGTGTCATTACATATTGGAATGATTGCATCATGTACTAAGTGTTCTTGCTGTCCCAAATATAGGATTAAATTGAATCCTAAAACAGAAAAGTCAAATGTCCAGTTTGAAAGTCAAACTGCCAAAACAAGAAACTGTGGGAAACAAGCAAGAGGAGTTGGAACCAACCTGGAGGAGGAGTTGGACTCCTCCAGGCCGGCGCCCAGCCCAAGGCCGAGTTGGGGAGGGACTCCCTCCCTCCCCTGGCGCGCCCACCCCCTCCCACCTATATAAGGAGGGGCAGGGCTCCCCTCCTACACACACAAGTTTCCTATCCTCTAAACTAAACCCTAGATCTAGACCCCGGTTTAGAGCTATTCGGTTTAGAGCCTTCTAATTGGTTTAGAGCCCTCTAATTGGTGTGTCTAATTACTAGACCACTAATAGCCTCTCTCATAAGCTCCACCATACTCGCACCGGCTTAAGGCGAAGCCCTGCGGGATTTCCCCTCTACCTCCGGTACCACGCCGTTGTGCTGCCGGAATCGCGAGGAGAGTGCTACAACCTCCGCTGCCTGCTGGAACAAGGGAGAGGAAGGTCTTCGTCGAGTACCGAACGTGTGACCGACTGCGGGAGCGCTGCGGGAACGCGGCGCCGGAAGGATCGTCTACGCGATCTTGAGATCGGAAAGAGTACGACTACATCACCCACGAGAATCTGCTCTCGTTAAACACTTTGGAATCTTCGAGGGTGAGTTATTCCATCGACTCGTTGCTACAATCTAGTAGATAGATCTTGGCTTGGTTGTTTGTATGCGATAGAAAATTTTTGTTTTCCATGCTACGAACCCCTACAGTTTTCGTCCTGAGGGCATCTTATAGTCGGAAGGGGAGGCCGAGGGGGTGCCTAGGGCCACCACACCACCCCCTGGCGTGGTCCAAGCCTGGTCGTGCGACCAGGTGGTGTGGCTGGCCTCTGACCCCTCTCCGTCTCGTATTCTGGCATCTGATGACTTCCGAAAAAATAGGCACTTTGGCTTTTGTCTTGTCCAATTCCGAGAATATTCATTTGTGACTTTCCTGGAACCAAAAACAGCAGAAAATAGGCAGCTGGCACTGTGGCTCTTGTTAATAGGTTAGTCCAAGAAATCATATGAAAAGTACTCCAAAGTGTGGACAAAACACAAGAAAGTGGATATAACCAAGCATGTAACATCAAAAATTATAGATACATTTGCAATGCATTAGTGATCCACTTCAAAGTGCAACTCCAAAGGTATTAGTATTTTACTATATACGCTTTGTACTATGTGTCATGTGAATGACACCACTATTGATGTTGATAGATTCTTTTAAAATAAAATGAATTGTTGAAAGACAATCTATAAAATATTTGCCAGAAAAGAAAAGGTTGGAGATGTCCAATTTAGGTATATAGAAGATATACATGTTATGGATGTATTCTTTGCTTGTTAAACAATGTGGTTCTTAGGTATTGGTACCGAATTGGTTGGTATGAAGTGTCATATAGGACAACACAATTCATGAACTGCAATGGCCTAAATAACTAGCAAGAGAATAAGTGATGATGTTCATCGAAAACAAATAAAGTGTTATTGTGTTTTTCGTTGTCATCAAACCTAGACTTCAAGATTTGTTTTAATAATTGTTATTTTGTTCCGGTATTACGAGAATAATGGTTGTTCAAATAATTACCATATTCCATAAAGTATGGATGAACTTTTACAAGTCTAGTTGGAGAAATCATATCCATAAAAATTATTGCTAAAATGTCGTAAGACAAATGATTGGAAGATCACTTATGAAGTAACATCGTATTTGAATTATATTGGAAAGAAAACATGAATAAACTCCATGTTGATGGATTTTTGGAATATTTGATTTTGATCAATGACGCTTGTGAAACTTTCCTCGAGATAATTGAAACTCCGTCCATAGGCCAAAGAGGAACAGATGACTAACTTATTGGATATTATACATTTTGATGTATATAGTCCATTATATGTAGCCATATGCGATGGATCTTTTTGCTTCATATGCTTTCTCCAGAAATTTGAGTGAATATATCTTCATATGCTTTAACTTTTGAAAATTGTTCAAAAACTTTCAAGATGAAGTGGAAAATCATTGTAACAAGAAACTAAAGAGTTTATGATTCGATCATAAAGGAAGATATTTGAGTTACATGTTTAGCAAAACACCTAAGTTTTGAGAAATTGTTCCATGATCGGCATATTCGAGAGATGAAATCAAACCATGTTTGACATGGTAAGATCAAAGGTGTCATTTATAAAACTGCCATTATGTTTTAAGGATTAAAGCTTTAGAGACTACCACTTTTACACTGAAAAGAGCACCATCGTGATCTGTTGAAATGACACCATATGAGTTATGGTTTGGGATAAAACCCGAATTTTCTTTTCTTAAATTTTGGTATGCTATGCATAAGTAAAATGTTTACAACCAAAGTAGGATAAGCACGTCTTTATAGGTTATTCCAAAGAATTTGTTGGGAATTCCTCCATAACACCAAGGACAAAAGAGTTTGTCACTTGGAACATTAAGTTTCTTGAGAAGGAATTTTTCGTGAAAAGTTAAGTGGGGGACAATAGAACTTTGATAAGGTTGTTTGAACCTTAGCTATATGTGCTAAGTAGCACAGCACCGGAAAGTGTCCTAGTGGCAGCCACAATGCTCATGGCTCCCGTGATTACAAAGGGTGTGATCTTGGAGATTAGAGTTCCTATTGAACCATGTGGGTCGGTAAGAATCAAATAGTAGGATTTTAAACAGAAGTCGTTATTGTTTTGACAATGATGAACCGACTGCATGCAAAGAAGCGATGATGGGCCCTGACTCCATAAAATGACTGGAAGTCATAGAATCCGTGATAGTCTCCATACACGAGAAATCAAGTTTCTGAACTTGGAAGACCCTCTGAAAAGGCGTAAAGCCTATCGGTCGTGTTTGGATCTATAAAGAAATAGACATGGATGTTTAACATCAATGAAATGGTCGACATGTCGGAAAAAAGTTTACAACAATGTTCAAGGAGTTGACTATGACAAGATTTGATCTTTCATAGCGATACTTAGTCTTGACGGATTAATGTAGCAACCACTACATATAATTTGATGTATGGTAGTTGAACAAACAAAACAATGTTCTTCTAATAGAACGGTTACCTAGGATGTGTACATGACATGGTCCGAAGGGTTTTGTTAATTCAAAGGGTGCTAAAAGGGAATGCAAACTTCAATAGTTGAAGTAAGCATAGCGGAGTTGGAATCTTCACCATGATGAAATTGTTAAAAGAGATGATGAAGATGCTTGCATTTGCAAGAAATTAAGTGGGAGTAGTGAGACATATTTCTAATATATTATGTAGAGAACATATTTTTGATTGAAAATGACGAATCTTGTGTTGACACAAGTTAAGAATTTCATTAAATTAAGATTTCGATGAAAGACTTGGGCAAACCTGGAATATTTGGCATCAATATCTATATGGATAGATTGAGGCGCTAATATGGTTGTGCCAGACATACATATATGAGATATTGAAAGGGTTCAATATGGAAACAACAAGAAAGGTTCTTGCTGCATGGAAAGGATTGTATCAAGATTCAAGTGTTTCAACACTTGGTCAGTAAAATCACATGAAGATTTTGATCGATTATACCATGATATGTATATATCCAGAATGTCCTGTGCTCTAAATGTTATGAGCACATACCAGAATGATTCATAAGATGATCATTGGACGATAGTAAAGATATTCTTATGAGCTTTGGAACATCTAAGAATATATTATGTATAAGTGACAAATAGTTAAAGGTAGTTCATTGTAAAGTGTTACATTGATACTAGTTTTGTCACAAGATACAAATTAAAATTTATCTGAATTTAGACTATGGGTGGCACAATATAATGGGAAGGATGTTCCATGATGGATTTGGATGAGTTCCAAAGTTGAGACATTGTGACGGATACTACAAGGAAAGGCTAAGTACATGACTGCTATAGTAGCAGCAAAGGAGGCCATTTGTGTTAAGTAGTTTGTTATCAAACTAGGTGTGGTTCAAAGTGGGATAATACTATGAAGATATATTCTATGACAATAATATCAACATATTTTTGCCCGAACAAACTAAAGGTCTCACCAAAGGACAAAATTATACAATGCCATCTCATTTTAGAATGAGTGATGCGTAGAGACGCAAAGACATGCAAATACACACGAACCTGAAACTATCAGATCCAGAGATTATGTTAACCACTAGCAATCGCGTATATGCAACACCAGAAAGCCATAGGTGTTCGATACACAAAGTTTTTCAAACTAGATTATTGACTCCAGTGCAAGTGGGAGACTGAAGGGAATATGCCCGAGAGGCAATAATAAAGTGGTTTTTATCTTATTCCATGTTTATGATAAATTTTTATTTTGCATGCTATAATTGTATTAATTGGAAACGTTAATACACGTGTGCTTAATAAACAAAATACAAAGTTCCTAGTAATGCCTCTCATATAAACTATCTCATTGATTAACAACATGATCAAGGTTTCCTGATCATGAACATTGGATGTTGTTAATAACGAGGTGACAACATTGGTGGAATGATGTGATGAACATTCATCCGAAGTATAGCATTACGATCAAAGTCATTATGTTTATATTGTTATAACATCATACGAAGTAATCTTAGTTCTTAGACCATGAGATCATGTTAATTGCTAACACCAGAAGAGTATCTTGATAACACCAAACGTCAGACCATAACAGGGTGACTATAAAGGTGGGTTAAGTACTACGAAGGTTTTATGTTGAGGATCATGGATCAAGAGTGGAATTTGTCAATCGCGATGACGGATAGATATACTCTGGGCCCTCTCGGTGATATCACATTAAGATAGCTTGCAAGCAAGTGATGTGATCACTAGAATGTTATATCACGAGAACGAGAAAAGAGTGCATGTCGGTAACGAGATCAAACTAGGTATTTGGATACTGATGATCGAATCTTGGACATGTATTATACCATGAGACAAAGGGATTTGGTTACTAGCATTAAAGGTTCTCACGATCACAGAAGTCATCGTTGAATGTGTAGGAGTCAGTATGGATCTCCAGGTCCCGCTTCTGATTATTGATCTGAGAGGGGTATCGATCATGTCTACATTATTCGCGATACGTAGGGTGACACACTTAAGGGATACCGACACCGTTTGGAGCAAATATGTTTCAGATAAAGATTTAAGAAAGCCCTGGAATTATTTCAATAGACACCGAAACTATTTTGGGTGAAATTGCTGAAATTGGTCCTGCATGTAATATTGAAAAGTTGTAGGGGGTTTTATGTGAATGATTGTTAATTAAAGTAAATAGCAAAATTCAGAATAAAATTAATAAAAGATTTTATTAAATAAGAGAGCATTAAATTTGGAGAAATTTAATGCATTTAAAGTGGGGACTTTAAAAGAGAAGTGAAGGGGCAAATTTATGTGGAGGGAGTTACCACCACATGAATGAGGAGGTGAGGGGTCACCCCTTGGGCGCCGGCCATGGGGCGGGGCACCCCGCCTCCTCCTATAAAAGGCCCCCCCTCACACCCCTTCTTCCTCACACCTCCTCATGAAGGATCTCTCTCCCCCTCTAGTATTATTCCCCCATGGTCTCGGATTGGCGAGATACATGTTCCCGATGGCTTTATCTAGAAAGGAGTTGCTGCTTCTGTTGCTTTGCTGGAGCTAGGGACGGAAGTTATCGGGGTATCGGACGTGTGTGCGATAACAGATGCACCGCTGCTTTGCGGTGCTAGACTTGCTGGAGCTGGATCTGAAGGACATGCTGGAGCCGGACATGCTGGACTTCATCACGATCTTGAGATCGGCAAGTGTACGACTACATCAACCACGAGTTCGTACTTGTTAACAAAGCTCGTTGTCTTCGAGGGTAAGTTCTCGATGGATGTATGTCCACCCGTTGCTCTATATCTAGTAGATAGATCTTGTCGTATAGTTCTCATCGTAGGAAATTTTTTTCTATGTTGCGAACCCCAACATACAAGGCCTTTAAAGATCTCTCCAAGCTTGGAATCAAGCTAGGTGGGATCAATTAACTCCTTGTGGGCACCTATTCCTCCTCTTGGGTAGATAGAGCATCGCCTTCTTCCTTTATGTTGCCTGCTTTAACTATGCTTTCAAAGCGATTGCTGAGCTTGGCCATGCGTATTGGAGCTTCAACATTTTCCTCTTGAGGAATTTCTTCTCATCTATTAACTCAAAGACAGTTTTAATCAAGAAACCAATTCTACCATCAATTGCATCGACTTTCTTTTCAAGGTCTTTGCTCATCATCTAGTAGGAGTCAATCCCTTCTCCAATTGTTTCAGCGCATGCCTTAGAAGCCTTTTCTAACGCACAGATCTTATCTAAATCTCATCTTGTCGCACCTTCTTAGGTTTAAGAGGTGATGGACCAAGAGGAGGTTTATAATAGGATCCCATGTTGTAACGATAAGGATTAGGGAGGTACTCATCCTTGTTCCTTCCCCGCTCAGCTTATCTCATCATCTCCATCCTCTGTGGGAACAAGTCCTCCCAATTTGGGAGAGGATTGATCTCCAGTACAGATGATGATGACGATCCATTAGGTTCTTCTTCCTCGATACTCTTCACGGTCTTCTCATATTTCTTCTTCCAGATCTGGTTGACGTGGAAGGGTTGCATGGCTGCGCTGCACGAATGTTATTAGACAACCTGTATTGGGATGGCGAGGATTTTTCGAGGCTGGGGGCTGTAGCTCTGCGAAGACTTAATGAAAAAGGTTAGATGCGACCAACTTTAAAAGGAGGGATCAAAGACCCTAGCCGTCTTGCGTAACGAGCAACTATACGGGCACAACCCATATAGCTCCCGCCGTATAGTTGTGAACCGACTATAGATTAGATCTACGGCGGACCCTAACTATACGGCCGGAACTATACAGGCAAATTTTTTATTCTGGCCGTATAGTTGGTCGTTAAACTCTTTGTTTCCTCGATAATTTTTTTGAAGCAGGGTCGATAACTATATGACCGCAACTATAAGGGCGGAATTTTTAATTCCGGCCGTATAGTTGGTCGTTAAACTATCAGTATTCTAGAAATTATTTTGTCAAAAGTGTAGACAACTATACGACCGCAACTATATGGGCGGAATTTTTAATTCCGACTACATAGTTGGTCGTTAAACTCTCAGTACCTTTTGTGAATTGAAGCGTTGATGCTGCAACAACTATACGGCTAGAACTATACGACTGGAATTTTTATTCCCGCCATATAGTTGGTCGTTAAACCTTCTATGTCCACCAAAATTTTTCTTCTTCTCTAGGTATTCTTTATTAATCTGAAACTTAACGAAATATCGAGTTTTGACAGAGAAATGTCAGCTTAGACTTTCGACCAATTTTGGCATCATCAATCTTCCTTCTTCTTTGCTAGATCATAAATAATACTCAAACTAGACTTTAACTTAAAATTTAAAAACTTACTCAACCTTTATTTCACATGGGTTGCCTCCCATGAAGCGCCCTTTTATGGTAAATAGTGCGACCTTAGTATCGCTCATTACATCTTGATTCCATTCTTCTTGTAATTGTCGTTCTTCGTATATTTTCGCTTTATCATTTCTTCCAGGGTTCTCAACTCTATAGTGATTGCACTTATATCTTATTTCACCCGATAATGCTTCAAGCGTTGTCCATTTACAACCCATGCAAGATAGGGTGTTTTTCCTTGGAGCTTCACTACTCCTGACGAATAGGCTTCTTCAACTACATACAGACCTTCCCACTTCGACGTGAGTTTTCCGTACACCATCTTATAAGGTTTCATACCCATTGGATTTTTAAATGCAGTATGGTATGCCCATAGAGTGTCATTTAACTTGTATGACCAATCTTTTCTTGATTTGTCCACTGTCTTCTCGAGTATGGTCTTTAGTTCTATATTTGAGATTTCCACTTGACCACTTGTTTGGGGATGATATGGTGAAGCAACGCGGTGAGTTACTCCATACTTGCTGAGGATTTTCCTGAAAGTCCCTTTCATAAAATGAGAACCACTGTCAGTAATTAAAAATCTAGGAACTCCAAACCTTGGGAATATGACATCCTTTATCATCTTCACTGAGGTAGCTGCATCTGCATGATTTGTTGGGATAGCTTCAACCCACTTAGTAACATAGTCAACAACAACAATAATATGAGTATAGCTATTTGAATCTGTAAATGGCCCCATGTAATCCATTCCCCATACATCAAAGGGTTCAATTATTAGACTATAATTCATTGCCATTTCTTGTCTCCTACCTATATCACCTCTTCTTTGGCAAGCGTCACAATATTCCACATACCTGTGTCCATCCTTGAGCAAGGTGGGCCAATAGAATCCGGATTGAAGTACCTTTGCAGCAGTCCTTTTACCTGCATGATGCCCTCCATATGGATTGTCATGACAAGCCTTCAATATTGCATTCATTTCCTGATTAGGAACACACTTCTGAATCATTTCGTCAAGTCCATGACAATATAGATAGGGATCATCCCAAAAGTAATATTTAAGATCATTAAAGAATTTCATTCTTTGATTTCTTGACACACCGAGAGGTAAAAAAATTGTTGCTAGATAGTTAGCATAATCTTCATACCATGGATCAGCAATTTCTACCTTTGCTAAATATTCCCCCGAAAATGATTCATTAATAGGTATAGGGTCATTAATTATTACCTCCATCCTAGAGAGATGATCTGCTACCGGATTATCCTTACCCCTCTTATCTACTATTTGCAAATCACATTCTTGTAGTAATAAAACCCACCTAATCAACCTAGGCTTAGCATATTTTTCACAAGAAGATGACACAAGGCTTGGTGATCAGTATGAATTATTACCTTAGAATTAATTATGTAATATCTAAATTTGTCCCAAGCAAAAATTATAGCTAGAAACTCCTTTTCCGTAGTAGCATAATGTTTCTGAATCTTATTAAGAGATCTACTAGCGTAATAAATAACATTCAAATTCTTTCCATCTCGCTGTCCCAACACAACCCCTAAAGCACAATCACTAGCATCACACGGAATTTCGAAAGGTTCATCCCACTTTGGAGGTTGCATGATAGGTGCTGAAACTAGCTTATCTTTAAGGTTCTCAAAAGCTGCAATGCAGTCATGGTCTAAATAGAATGGAGTTTCTTTCTCAAGAAGATTGGTAAGGGGCATAGCTAGTTTAGCAAAATATTTTATAAACCGCTTATAAAATCATGCATGCCCCATAAACATTTTTAAGCTTTTAATTTCCTGAGGTATTGGGAGATTTTCTATAGCATTTATATTAGTTTTATCTATTTCTATTCCCTTCTCCAAAAACTTGTGCCTGACAACTTTACCTTTTCTTTCCATGAAACAGTTTTTCTACTAATTCAAAACCAAGTTTGATTGCCTGCATTTCTACAATAATCTGGTCAGATTGTAGATACAATTATCACAAGTTATTCCACAAAAAACAAAATCGTTTGTTAGGACTTCCATAGTCTTCTCAACAAAATCATCAAAATCTTTAGAACACATTCCTGAAAAGTTGTTGCTGCATTACATAAGCCAAATGGAATTAATCTATAAGCATGTGTGCCATAAGGAAAAGTAAAAGATGTTTTCTCTTGATCTTCCGGTTGTATGGTAATTTGAGAATATCCAGAATAACCATCAAGAAAACAAAAATAAGAATTAGTACTAAGTCTTTCTAGAATTTTATCCATGAACGGTATAGGTTTATGATTCTTTTGTGTCTCACGATTTAGTTTCCTAAAATCAATGTAGATACGATATCCTACAATTGATCTCACAGGAACTAGTTCACCTTCCTCATTCAGAGCAGCATCAAGACCACCTTGTCTTGGTATGCAATGAGCTGGGCTAACCCACTTACTATCAGAAATAGGATATATTATTGTCGTGGAAATGGCCACAGCAGTCGCTGCTATAGGCAGTGATTGATTGTAAGGTGAGGAAGGGATGGCAGCCATCTACGGTGCGAGATGGGGGCGGATGCACATGGTTTACCCAGGTTCAGCCCCCAGAGGGTAAAGACCTAATCCTGCTAGATTGGATTAATGGAGAACGAGTTATAGGGGTGGCGAGCTCGGCATCTAAGCAGCGAGTTGCTTGAGGGGGTATATGATGGAACGTAAGTCCTCAAGGTACCGTAGGAAGGTTTATATATGAGGCACCTCGCTAGGGTTTATAGTTTACCACCGAACAAGATATGGATTGAGAGGCTTTTTACCTAATCCGACTGGGCTTCAAGTATGCTTCTGGGCCTTTAGTCTCCAGTCGCTAGACCCTCTCCTATGTCGCATTCCAGTCGCCGTCCTTCAGGCCCACACGCAGACCCTTCGGCCCAATCGGAACGTCCTGCTGGGCATACCCCCTGCGACATATCCCCATCAGTAGTCCCCGAGGCCATTGTTGATTCAGGCGCAGGTGTCCTCTAGCCGGTCAAAGTAGGCGAGCCCAATTTGGGAGCCCAGTCGAGTTGGCGATGGACTCCACTAAAACCGAGGAAATTTCCCCAGGCTTCCATTCGCCGCTTCAGCGAATGTCACTGCTGCCAAGTCGCTGCTTCGGCGAGTGGAGAGGACTAGCGGGTAGGGAATGGAATGGAGGAGTTGGACCGTCAATCTCGTCAAACTATCCATTGGATATTCCAACGGTAACTTCGGCGTAATTACCGCAGGTAACGACTACTCCGAATCTGGCGGGTAGCGTTCCTTTATAACGGGAGTGGCAAATTAGCTCTGCAGATCCTTCCCCGCATTCTTCATTCTCCCACATTCATTCTTTCTGCCTTCCTTCGATTCGATCCTTCCGCACCGAGCGACTCCACATCCTTTCTGACGGCGCCTCCCAAAAGCTGATGGGGCAAATCCAAGTGCACCACGACCCAGCTCAAGTCCTTTGAGGACGCCGGAGTCCTCCGCAAGGGAAACTGGTGGGTGCCCCCCCCCTTCGAGACCGAGCCAAAACTGCGAGCTGGTGAATTCATTTGTTTCCCAAGCCATCTGGTGAGAGGTTTGGGGTTTACCACCTCGCTCTTCTTCCGGCACTTCTGCGTGTATTACGCAATCTAGCCGTCGGATCTTGGCCCGCACAGCATCGAGCAGCTAGCGATCTTCGTCGCCTTCTGCGAATGCTACCTCGGCTGCAGGCCGTATTTTCCGCTATGGCTGGAGCTCTTCAACGACCGCATCGGGCACGAGGCGTCCGGCGGGTGGATGCTAGCGACTGGCAGCGTCACGTTCCAATTGAAAGCCAAGGCCAACTTCATCAAGCTCCTTCTGCCGAAGAAAGCCACCAGCGAGTGGAAGAAGAGCTGGTTCTATGTGAAGGAATCCACTCCCTCCAGCGAGGTGGCGCTTCCTGAATTCATCGCCAAAAGGAGCGAGCCTGCCGGCTGGCGCCGAAGAAGCTCCCCGAAGACCAGAAGATGGCCGTCACGGAGATGATGGACCAGACCCAGAGGTTGAAGGACCAGGGGTTGATTTCGATCAACCTTTAGAACTGCTGGCTCGGGCGGCGTCTGGTTCCACTGGCAGCTGGACCGCATTGGATGTACAAGTATAGCGGAAAGCACAACCCCTCCCGAACCATCAAGGACTCGTTGGAGTCCGAAGACTACAAGGCCGCCCTGGAGAAGATTACCGACGCGGAGTTCACCACCGTATCGGTCAAGCTCGCCCTGTATATTCTCGTGAAGAATGAAGCCCCCATGGTAAGTTTTCTCTCCGGTCGCCAATCCCGCAATGTAATTTGCAGTCGCATCATTTGGTATTCACTCGTTGTTGTTCTCAGCTATTCCAGGTGTTGGAAGGCTGGCTCCCTTCGCTCGACGGAGAGGTTCTCCGAGAACTCGAAGAGGCCTCCGAAGGATACTCCTCCGAAGCGGTGAGGAGGAGGAGGAGGTTCCTCCCCCAACGTCTATGGCTCATAAGAGTCGCATGCAGAAACAACACGAGTTCGAGGCGAGCCGCAGCCTCGATAAACATGAAGGAGGCGATAAGATCGCGCAGGAGCACACATCCCAGCGCACAGCCATGCCGTAGAAGCCCGCGCGCAAACCTAAGTCGGCAGCAAAGAAGCCAACATCACCATCCAAGTAGGCGGTGGTGCGAGTCAGATGATGACTCTGACGATGAAGACACTCCCAAAATTTCGCACAAGGACCTAGAGGATACGATTCCAATGAAGGGGCTGGAGGGCGAGGACACGAGGCAGCGGTAGAGGTTCCCCTGGCGGTGATTGCGCCAACGGTTTCGAGGGTTCCAAGCCAGGAGGTGGTTGAGGCAGCGGCGTCGAAGTTGCCGCAGCCATCGAGAGCGGCCGTGTCTTCGGAGTCGAAAATTCCGGCGATCATGGCTTCATCATCGAGGAAGCCCGTAGTGTCGTGGGCCTCAGATGTTTTTGAGAGAGGGCTCACACGCAAGCTGGGTCTAGAATTGGATAAGCCCGCCCATATCAGCACCGGGTTGTGTGTTCTCCTAGTCGCCAAGTAAGCCTTGAATTTTCCATTCCAAGTTGTGTTCCATTTTTGTGTCGTCTTTGTCTTGATTTTGACATTTTGACAGGTCTATACTGAAAAAGATCGTCCGCCCTTCGGTGGCGAAGATTCCGCTGAGTACCACCACAGGAGACGGCGACCTCCCCAAGAAGAGGAAGTCTGCTCACGACGCAGCGACCATGGAGGGCGTGAAGAGGCAAAAAGGTGGTGCCGATGATTCCGTCGAGATGACTAGCGCCAAGGGGAGCGACCCCGCTGCAGTCATCGAAGAGGTGGTGGCTGCGTGGTCGGAGCCAGTCGCCCCTGCGATGGGAGCGCCGGCTCCGGCGACCAGTGCCCTGGCTAGAGCGTCGGTGACGTTCCCTCGCTTCATGGCGAGGGGGTTCCCAGGTGTGGCAGACAACCAGTCTCTGCAGAGCCCGAAGGTCGTCGATGGAGACATTGGATCTCGTCATGGGCGCACCTCCTTCACGATCCCGTCGACTGACACCGGCGAGCTTCACAAATTGCTTGGCGCCGCCATTTAGGTACGTCCAGTCCCCGAGTCTCTAGCTGCTGAATTTTAGCGACTAGGCACTGAGTTGCTTCTACTCTCTAGTCCCCGAGTTCCTAGTCGCTGAATTTCAGCGGCTAGGAACTTGATATTGTTCTTTGTAAGTACTGAACTTTGTTGTTTTTGCAGGGTTTGCAGAAGGAGTCGACCGATCGACAGGCAGCCAAGGAGTGTTTGGAGCAGGATCTACGCGTAGCGCAAGAGGATAGCCGACGACTATAGGGGACTGTTGGTAAGTATTTGCATCTTTTCGTTTTTTCTCTTTAAGTTGTGAATTGTTGGTGTGTGACGCGTTGATGATTTGTCTGTTTCTTTTTCAGATGGCCTTCCTGATGCAATAGCTAAGGCCCGTGAAGGGTATGTTCCAGTCGCCGAGCTGGACACGGCGAATGAGCGAATTGCTTCGCTAATCCGTGACTTGGAGGAGGAGAGAGCGGACTCAATTTCGTCTAAGGACCGAGCTAAAGCTGTTGTTGTTGTGGCTGAGGAGTAACGCAAGGCCACGGACTCGATCATCATGGGGTTGCAGAATGATCATGCCGCCTTGGAGAAGCATGTCACGGAGAACTGCTGCAAGCTCCTCCATGAGTCTCCGTCTTTGCTTGACTCGTTTGGCGAATCCCTGATTGAGGAAGTCCGTAGTTTCACTAACGTCCGATTTTGCAGTTGTGATAGGGCAAAGCGACCCGATGGTTCAGACCTTCAATGCTTCGAAGTGCGTGACTACCGTGGTGAACGCGGCGACGACTTCGGCGTTATGTGTCCAAGCGTTTCTTCAAGGCATGTCTCCCACCGAGGTTATTCCTGGGGGCTTACGGAAGTGTGGCGCTAACTAGAGGAGGCGCCTGTCATCGTGGAATGGATGGCACGCTCGGCATTCAGGCGCGGGGCCACCACGGCATTGAGCCTAGGTCTCGCCCACTTCCCCGATGATTTCGACCTTGACGACGTCACCAGTGGCTACCCATCAGCGACCGGCATGGTGGAGATGTCAGAGGTGCTGAAGCTGACTGCAAAGGCCGCCCCTTTTGACGGTTGGGTGTTGGCGATGGGGGTTCTTCTGCCGTACCAGGAGACAGTGTTGGCGCCTGGCGACCCCGAGCTGGAGCATCGCGACATGAAGTCGGAGTAGCCCTTCCGGTCGGTGTTGTCGAAGTCGCTGATGACCTACCGGACGAACCCGTGGTAGCCTTTTGTTTGTGTCAAGGGGGTGGTGGTGCTTCTTCGTCAGGAACTGTGGAATAGACAGTGTAGTTGGGCAGTTTGTAATATATGCCAAGTGGCAACTACTGTAATGTGACCAATTTTTTGAGTAAAGGGGAGTCAATCGACTCGTATTGCAACCACAATTGTGTGGTGTGCTTGTTTTTGTTTGAGCGAGTCCCCGAGCGCGTCCGCCCTTTAATGGGGTATACTTATGTGTTTTCTTTTGGTTGTGCACTGTTTTGTCATTTGCATCTTCTGAGGGGGCGAGTCCCCGAGCGTGGTGCTCAACCGTACTAGGTGCATTCCTGTTGTAGGTTGTTTTAATGCGTTGTTTGTAACACGTCTCTTCCCCTGGCTCGGAAAGCCAGTCGCTGGGCGAGTCCAAGGCAGCTCTCTTACTTGGTGTGTTCCCGAGCCGCGTGAGGATTCCATTCTTGCGGAGTCCCCGTGCGTGGTACTTAGCCGTTCGAGTCGCTTTGCGTGAGTATGGGAAGGACATGTCGTTGTGAGGAGCGTATATTGGTGGTTTTGGCCCGGTGGGCCAGTCGAGCTAGGCGACTCCGATGGTGGATCCGGATTGGCGTATTCGTGGATGTCCTAGGGCCCGAATATTTTTGGTGCCCTTAGGCCGCACTACTTAGCCATGTCGGTCGCTCGACCAACGGTTGAATTCTGTGGGTAGCGTATTGCTAATTTGTGCGAGTGCGAGTGGCACAAGAATATGGCGAGTAGACACAATTTGTGTGATCCGAATGAATTGCATTATATATTATCTGGGTACAAGTTTGAGTTCTATGTATAGAACTTTTGGATAAGGTTTACATTCCATGGCCTTCCGACCTCGAGTTGGTCGTCACCCCGTATGTCGATGAGGTAGTAGGCGTCGTTGCCGAGGACTCGCCCTATGGCGAATGGTCCCTCCCATGGGCACTACTAGGAAACAGCTCTTCTGTGGTGCATGCAAATACATCTTCTGTGGCGCATATCCTAGTCGCCACTGGTATCTCGCCACTGATATCTTCTTCCTGTGGCGCATATGGATATGCGCCACAGAAGTTCCATACTTCTGTGGCGCATTGCTTCATATGCGCCACAAGAAGAACTTCTGTGGCGCATTTACGTGTATGCGCCACAGATATGCCATGCGCCATTGACTATATAATTATATGCGCCACTGATTGCGTAACACATGTTCAAAGTAAAATACTTTTCCTGGTGTATAATCAGGTAATTATACAGGATTTATACTGTATTTAACCAGATGAGTATAAAATACATTGCACAAGTAGTAGATGCATGAAAACTGACATATATATAATACAAACACTTAGAGCCCGATCGAGATACATATATAGTGTCAAGTGCCAAATTTTTACGCAAGCGCCGAATACAAAGTTCATATCATCTCACATTACAAATATGAAGTGGCCACCGCCGCCTACACTAGGATCAAATAGAATACAACTGTGATAATGGTGAGCAACAGCATTAGCCCGACCAATATCTTCATTCGGTTCTTCTTCCACAAGTGGTTCCTCCACTTGGCTATCGCCTCCTCTCTAGTCGCGTATCCTTTGTAGATGTTGCCGCTGAACTTGTTCACTTGTTTGTGGCAATCCTCCCACTCCTCGTAGACTCCTAGAACCCTACCCATGTACACCACATACCACCTCGTCGCCATCTCTATAGACGACAAGGCATATTAGTAAAAATACAACGAAAAGAATGAGTAAAGGGTTCACATCCATATATATATATATATGTTCATAGAATATAAAACAAAGGATCCATAAACCTAAAAGTTAGATCATCATAGAAGCAATAAGTTCAACGACAACACGACCACAAGGTAGTTTAAGTCTAACAACAATGACCATTTTGACCACGAGATAGTAAAGTTTATGACACACACACACACTAATACAGAAGGCGTCCATCAAGAATATACACACACTGGATCATGCTAGAGGAACACATCGATCATGATGAAGACTTCCTCATATCGCTCGGCTTCCAGAACGGTAGATAGCCCTCTTTCGTCATCCACGTCCTTGTGTCACCCTGCTTACGGAGGCGTTCTTCGATCTCCCTCTTACTCAACCCTATGGCTTGTTGTAGGGCACCGCCCCTTGTGTTGACATCTTCAATGATGATTTGCGACAACTTCATCTGAATGCGATGGAAGTCTTCTCTAAGATCAGCATCGTCGATTTTCGCCAAAGTTTCGGCCCATCCTCAGAGACTAGATGGCAGCGTTAGGTTATGGCAATCCCAAACATAGCCTTTAAGGTGATGGAGGACGTAGAAGGCCTCCTTGGCACCAGTAGTCGACTGCTTGATGCAGGGGAAGTCGAGCACGTGCTTGAACACGTGTTTTCCATCCTTGATACATTCCCCCTTATCTACGAAGGTGCATCCCTTCTTGGTGTAGCCCTCAAGAGCCTCATTGGGAACACCCCTTATTCTGGTGTAGTCTTTCTTCTTCGTCAAACTCCGCGAGTCGAAATACATGGCTAGCGAATACCTCGGGGCAAGGACGATGAGTGTGTAGTATTTGTCTCTGCGCAACACAATTGGAATGGAATGTTGGAAAAAGAGCAAAGGAAAGAAATCTATAAGAAATGCATAAGTTACGGTAGCGATGAGCGAGTGTGTGTACTTACTCGGGAAAGAAAGGAAAAAGAAGTGTGCCCTTCCTCTTGTTGTCCACCATGAACTTCTCGAGGTACGCTGTTGCCTTGGTCCGTGTCTCTGATCCTTCGACCAACTGGCTATCCCGCATGTAGTAGGGATCCACTATCGCGATTTCCGGGGTACTTTCTCTCTTGATCGTGAGCGCTAGATTGAGCGCGTATAGGCGGACCAAGTTATAGTCTAGCCGTTTCGTGAGAAACAGCTTGAATATGTCCTCGAACGCTATGAAGAATATATTCGCGGGGGGTTCATCGACGAAGCCCATGTCCAATGGCACCTTGGCCGTGAAAACCGAGTAATTTGGATCTTCGTCTTTAAGAAGGAGGGCCTCTAGTGTCTTGACACCCTCGTGCAAAGTTAACATGGCTCCAACCGCAATGTGGATCATATCCGAAGTAAATATTGGATCACCAGCTACATGCACTCGGGGCAAGCCAAATTGTGTGGATGGTACGACGACGGCATCCTGACCCCGTATCCTCTTCGGAAGAGGCTGGCTTGCACCCTTCTTCTTATTATTATTACCTCTCTTCCTATAGTGCTTCTTCTTCACAACAGTGTCAGCCAGTGCCATCTGCTCATCAGTCGCCTTTCAGAGTGTGTTGGGGCTGAAAACCAATCCCGGTTTCTCTTGTGGTGGATCGGCGGCCGGAGGCATCTCTTGGGAAAGACCAAGGAAGACCAGGCGCGGCGTGCATGTATTGGGCCGACCAGCTTGATGGTCGTCGCGAGCTGCAAAGGGTTTTTCATCCACAGAAGGCATATACAATCCTTTGGCGGCGCCGGTGTTGATGAAGTCATCAACGTTGACCAATTCATCATCATCTTCATGGGTGCCATCATGTGGTGGTGGTAGCGGGGGGCGACGGCGGTTGCGGCACAACGTCTTTGCCATGTGGCGGTGCACACGCTGCCAAGAGTTGATGGTGACGGCTGGTGGTTTCGACAACGGCGGCTACTGGCTTCCGAGGTGGTGGCCGGGCGATGATCGGTCGATAGGTGGCGCCAGTGCTCCCCCCGCAAGTCGAATCTGGGTCTTTGGCCATGTCAAGGGCCAGTTGTAGCATTCCCCAAGGGTTTTGTGTTCGTTGGCTCCCTGAGGTTGAAAGGGGGGGTCCATGTCATTGCACCCTGGTAACACCCGAGCCAACCTAACCATGATCACGTCATCATCCATTGGATTGTTGTGCATCGTGCGGCTCGCCGGTTGTATAAGAGTGCCCTTGGCAACATCCTTCAACTCACCGCCGACATCTTTAAGCAGGAGTACGCAAGAAGTGTCTTGAGGCAAAAACATGTTGTTGGGTGTCATGAGATGGCAACAGTCATGCATCAAAGGCATAAAGGAGATGACATGCACTAACTAATTAGTTACCTTGGTGATGGCGTGGATCTCAGCTAATGTAGAGACACGGCTGATGCCGGCGGCCGGCCTATCAGCATCTGCAATCTCCCGCTCGGGTTCCTCACGAAGCACCACCGCCGTCGGCCTATCAGCATCTATCTGCGCCTTATTGGTATCTTTGGCGGGAGGGGGCGTCGATGTGACCAAAACGAGGGGCTGCGTCCCGATGTTGACGGCCGGTGGGGTCACCAGGTCCGGCGACACGGTAACATTGATGCCTGAGTTGCTGCCGCTTAAGCTGGGTAGATGTATCAGCCCCTGTCGACCTCCTGCATTCCAAGGTGGTGGTTACCTATGTTCTGTTCCCGCATACTCCTTCCCATTGAGCCCATTTTATAGCGTCAACGGTAGCTATATCCTCCTTGAAATTTTCTTACTAATAACCTCCCAGCTTTCACCTTTGTCAATGCTATTCTTCATCCGGGTTTTCCAGCTGCTCAAGGCGTTGCTCATCTTCGTGAGGGCTAGTTTGTTCACCGGGTTCTTATTTATCTCGAGATTTCTAAACTGCTCTGGGAATCTGTATCGCTTGTGAAGCTTCTTAAGGAGGTTATCGACCAAAGCTGCATGGTCAGCATGTCTGATGTACTTTCTTGTTGATCGACATGCTTTCCCGGACGATGCACCCGAGTTGCAGGCCATACCCTTTAGCAATCGCCTCTGGCGCAATGGGTTGGCCACTTTCTGTGACCTCAGTGAACTCATCGCAGACGGTGGCGAGCACTGGCACCTTCTGCTCCTTCTGTTCCTTCTTCTTCTTCTTCGTCGTCTTCTGAGAAGCGGCCGGGTTGCCGCTACCACCATCCGTGCGCTCGTCGCCATCGGTGCGGGCACCGCCATCGGTGGTGTCATCCTCTTTGCCGCCGCCTTCACTAGTTCCATCGTAGTCATCTTCGTCCCCCTCGTCATCAGGATCTCCGCCCTCATTGGCCCTAGCAGCTCTAGTGACGGTCGCCTCCTCCTCTGGTGGTGGTGTCATCCTCATCACCTCCTCCTCCTCCTCCTGTTGGGACCCCTGCCAGAATGACTGGTTGGCCTGTCTAGCTTGTTCTTCGACGCTGATCATGTGCTTAGAAGGGCCAGACTCCTTGTTGCCCGACATGTTTGCACTACTCTATTTAAAAGAGGCAAAAAGTTAGCACAAATCTCGGCAGAAAAATTCGGCATGACCTTTGCTAATTTTTTGACCTAGGAGTGCCCATTTCTCAACCGAAATGGAAGTGAATAGACACTTCGGGAGAAATGGGCAACTCAAATGAAATCCCTGCAAGACAAAACACCCCATCCCCATATTGACAGCCCCATGCATTGACCCGAGCATCCATCATATCCATCATCCACATGCAGTATATATATAACAGATATAGTACTAGTACATCATCACATCACAGCCCCATGTATACATAACAGATATAGTAGTGTAACAGAAGTACTTGCTGAACAACAGAAGTGTAATAGAAGTGTAGTACTTGATGTAGTACTAGGCTGAAGTGTAACAGAAGTACTTGCCGAATAGCAGATAACAGTTTAACATCCTAATAAATCCAGGTACAGGTCAATTAAATAGATGACACAAGGATTAAGGCATCTATATGTTGTGGATTCAGTACCAGATTTTTAAGGATTATTCAATTAGCAACTGACATAGGACTGAACTGAATGCAAGTGAACATTGTCTAGCAGACAATGTTATCTAGCATGGTAACTCATACTGATGGGTTCATGAACACACATTAGTGTATGGACCCAGCAATACAAACATGCTGTCCGTCTCAGCTTGAAGTTAGCGTCACATGCCGCTGTTATGACAGAAACATGGAATAGCAATGTTTTCTCAGTTATTATCATATCATTATATTTTAACTAAATCAGTGATGACTGCTGAGTTAGTAGCTATTAAATTCTGTCCACTACAAGTTGAGTGTGCACAATCTACCCACAGGTTTTTCTTAGGGAGTTTGTCAATGATACATGAAATTCATCATGTAGTTCGCTGGGCATGGATAGGGTCACCCTGGCCTAGACCAATTACCTTGTGCTAAAGTGGGCTGTGCTAGTAATGCTCTGGTGAAGGAACTAACAAGTAGCATTTTACTTTCATTCAATAACTGTAATTTTTTAGTAAAAAATATTGATTATATCAAAACACAAAGTTGTAAAGCAAATTTTAGTAAGAATTCTTCTATTTGACCATTGAAAGCAAAAGAAAACATGCTTATGGTGATGGGCATGACCAGGGAGTACATGTCAGAGTAGCTTTAGATCAATTATCCATTATATATATGTGACTTCTTCACAGTCAATATGATAAAGCAGGAAAGAGGTTCCAGAAAATTAGGGTTATGAACAAAATGCTTTTCCGAGAAAACGTAATGACACTGCATTTCATTTCATTACAAAGATAGGGTTTTTGGTTACAATCCTCCTAGGAGGTTATGAACAAAATGTGGTGTCCTACTATGATACTATCTAGTAAATCTCAAGCTCGCATAGTATCATCACGATCTCTTCCTGTAGCCTGTCGAGCTGCTTCACACCGATTGACTTCCTAGATATGATGCCGAAAAAGTTATAGAGGCCAAACAACGTCTCACGGACACGCTCGTCCATTATCCCACGGATCGCAACAGGGAGTATCTGCGTCATCAGCACGTGACAGTCGTGAGACTTCATACCTCTGAACCTCTTCTTCGCCACGTCCAGATATCTACTTATCTTCCCCGAGTAACCGTGAGGAACTTTCACTCCTAAGAGGCACCTGAAAAACTGCTCGAGCTCCTCCAGACTCAGAGTGAAGCAGGCAGCGCGAAGCACCACCTCATTCTTCTTAACTCTTTTGCGGCAACCTTGAGTCCCTTCCTGATGATGATCATGATCATCATCATCACTATCAAGGTACTGAAGATCTTTCTTTTATGCCAAGCAATTTAAGGTCCTTTCTTGCTTTTGGCCCATCCTTGGTCCTCTCCGGCATGTCCAGTAGAGTGCCAAGCAGACTCTCGGTAACATTCTTCGTGATGTGCATTACATCGAGGGTATGGGGAGTGTGAAGGACCTTCCATACACCCAGCAGCGGCTTTGTCCTCGGTCGTTTTTTTCCAGGCGCAGGGCAATCTACCCAATTATTCAAAAGCTCCTCGATTTATTTGCCGCTCCTCGGACGCGGGGCTCTTTCGAGCTCGTCCTTACCATTGAACAGGTCACCATGTTTTCTTCACGGGTGATCCATGCGGAGCCACTTTCGAGTACATTGGAACACGGTTTTCAAAGACCCGGGATCCCTTGATAGCTGGAGATGTGGTGTCTCATCCATGCACTTGACGCATGCATTGTGTCCGTGGTTCACCTAGGCCGATACATATGCATAACCAGGATCATGCACGGTCGTGAGCAACGCGGATCTCAGATGGAAATATTCTTTAGTGTAGGTGTCCCACATACGGGCCGACGTCTCCCACAAGCTGGCTAACTCCTCTCTCAATAGCCCGAGATACAGATGCATATCGATACCTGGTTGTTTCGGCCCCTGAATAAGAATGCTCATGTGTACATACCTTTGCTTCATGCATAGCCATGGGGGGAGGTTGTATGGCCATACAAACACGGGCCAGGTGCTATGCGTGCTACTCTCGTATCCAAAAGGATTGAGTCCATCGGTGCTCATACCCAGCCAGACGTTCCTTGGATCACCCCCAAACTCTTCGAACTCGATGTCTAATGCGTTCCACTGGCTAGCGTCTGAAGGGTGTGTCAAGATCTTGCCCTTCTCTGGATCATCTTCGGGTTTCTCTCTTTCCGCGTGCCATTGCATGAGCTTTGCTTCCTTAGGATCTACGAAATATCGCTGTAGACGAGGGGTGATAGGAAAGTACCATACCACTTTTGGAGGAACTTTCTTGTTCCCTCTCTTGTACCGTCCTTGGCCACACGCCAGACAAGTGGTTCTATTCGCGTATCCGTTCCGATAAAGTGCGCAATCATTGATGCATGTGTGGTATTTAATTTGTGGTAGGTCGAGAGGGCACACGATTTTCTTGGCCTCCTCGATACTTGTTTGCAATGTGTTCCCCTTAGGAAGTTGGTCGTGCCAGTATTCCATGTTCGTGTTGAAGCTCACATCGATCCATTTGTGTTCGGCCTTCATCTCTAGAGCCTTGAGCGTTACACTCAAACGTGTATCCTCGGGGCGACACCCAGGATACAATGGAGTCATCCCATCTACCTCCATTTGGGCCACCTTGGCTTTCTCTCTGGCTGCAGCTTTGTCATTGATCGTCTCCTTGAGGAGCAGTTCTTGAACATGAGGGTCCTGCAAGATCGAAGTTAGCAGCGTCTATGTGTTCACATCTTCTCCTTCATGATCATGCCCGTCGTCATATCCTTCTCCATGTTGATCATGCCCGCCAGCATCTCCTTCGTCATGATGATCATGCCCGCTGGCATCTCCTTCGTCATGATGATCATGCCTGGTAGACTCTTCGTCTTCTCGCCCGCCCACGTCTTCGTGACCACCACCATGTCCTGCCGGCGCCTCATTGAGGTTGCGCATGAAACCGCGCCTAAGCAGGTGACCCTCCAATTTTCCAGATTCAGGGTCGATCCAGCGCTGTAGTTTGCATGTTCGACATGGACATCTTATCATGGTCTTGTTGTTCAGAATCATGTCCTCCTTCGCGCCTTTCTTGTACCTAGCAATTCGACCTTCGCTCATTGTGAGGACCATGGTTGCCTGAGCGGTCAAAACAGAGAGTATAGGTGAGAACCACACCATATGAACACACACATGCATGAATGTTAGCCAGAAAAAAATCGACATGACCTTTCCTAAAATTAGGACATATGGGTAGTGCAAAAATTTGCCGAAATGGAAATGAATCAACATTTCGGCAAACATCCCTGCAACCACACCGGCCGGGCCCGACAACAACAAGCAACCAACAAAGAACTTCCTCCCATTGCAAACATTCATGCACCACACAAGCATCGTCTCACCATGGATCGCACACACACACCGCCCGCGCGACAAGCTTCACCTACATGTTCATGATGGCCAAGTACTCACCTATAGTAGACACAATAATAGCGAGATGAGACCGAGCGATGAGAGAGTGTGGACAAATAGATCTACAATGCAAGTTGGTGGAGAGGAAATTAGTAAACAAATAGAGATGTCAGAGAGAAGAGTAAGGAACTTTTAGATGTAGAAGTTGGAGCGAAGCTTCCACTTACCAATCTATGGATTAAAGTAGGTTTAGTTACAAGAAAATGGAGAAACTATGGGTAAGATGGGTGTGAGGGAGGAGGAATACGAGTTGGGAGGAGGTAGAGATGTGAAATGGTTGGTGGTGGATAGATAGATAAGAAAGCTAGCTCTTGTCACCTTTTTAACATGGATCTGGACGCCCTCATCTGTGGCGCATATGGAGGGAATGTGCCACAGATGTGAAACTTCTATGGCGCATGTTGGCATATGCGCCACAGATGTGTGTCACCTCTGTGGCGCATAAGTCCATATGCGCCACAGAAGTGGGTGAATAAGATTCGCTGTGTGGGGCTCACCTCCAAGTTCTGTGGCGCATGGCGGACTTATGCGCCACAGAGGTGATAGACATCTGTGGCGCATATGCCAACATGCGCCACAGAACTTGGGTGAATTAGATTCCGTGGTGGGCCCCCCCTCCATGTTCTATGGCGCATGATACAATATGCGCCATAGAAGAGGCAACTTCTGTGGCGCATAATTCAGAATGCGCCACAGAACTTGGATCAACCCACCACAGCCGGTGGGTCCCACCAATCTTCTGTGGCGCATGTTCTGGATAATGCGCCATAGAACTTCCAATCTTCTGTGGCGCATGCTTTCTGGTGGGCCACTAATGTTTTCCTGTGGCGCATTGTTTGGCATATGCGCCACTGAACATCTTGTCTATCTATATGTCGTTTCCTAGTAGGGGAGGGACAGTTTGTGCATGCCCTTATTGTCTTGGGCCAGTCGGAGGACCATGACGCCCTCCTAGAAGGTGCGTGTCCGGACTCGGCGGCTGTGGTAGCGGTATAGTCCTTGCTGGTAGATGGCGGTGCGGGAGCGGGCCAGGTCGCGTGCCTCGTCGAGTTGGTCGACGCTGTCTTGGCAGGCGATCTCGTTGGTCGCCTCGAAGTAATTGGCAACTCGAGGTGAATCGTCCTCCAGGTCAGTTGGCATTACGGCCTCGGCGCCATACACCATGAAGAAGGGTGTGAACGGTGGAGCGATTGATGGACGTGCGGATACCCCATATTACGGAGGGGAGCTCGTCGACCTAGCATCCTAGGGTGCGCTCGAGGGGCACCTGGAGTCACGGCTTGAGCCCATGGAGGATGCTCTGGTTGGCGCGTTCTGCTTGGCTGTTCGACTACGGGTGGGCGACTGAAGCGAGGTCGAGTCGTATGCCATGTTCTTCACAGAATTCCGCCATGGCCCCCTTAGCGAAATTGGTGTCGTTATCCGTTATGATGCTGTGCGAGTAGCCGTATCGGTACATGAGGTCGCGTAAGAACTTGGCGGGTAGTCGTCTTGCCGTCGCACTTTTTGATCGGCTTGGCCTCAACCCATATGGTGAACTTGTCGATCGCGACCAGGACATGGGTGAAGCCAAATGGGGCCTTCTAGAACGGGCCTACCATGGCCATGCCCCATACGGCGAATGGCCATGTGATGGGGATGGTCTTGAGTGCCGAGCCAGGGAGGTGCGTCTGGTGGGCATACTTCTGGCATCCGACACATCGCTGGACGATGTCGGTGGTGTAGGCGTATGCGGTGAGCTAGTATAAACCTTGCCGCAAGGCCTTGGCGACCAGTGGTGCGCTCGACTTTCGACATAGAGCTCGTTGGGAACCACAAGAGAAAGGTATGATGAGCACAATAGTAAGTTTTCCCTCAGTTATGAAACCAAGATTTAATCAAACTAGTAGGAGCAAGGAAACACCCCAAAGGTGTTACTAGCTGAGCTTTGGCAGGGCACACTACCGGTGCTAGTAGCAACGTGGAGACCTGCACAACACAACCACAGAACTTTGTCCCCAACTTGCGATGAGCTTGTCAATCTCACCGTGTTTTGCGGAAAACAAAGGATTAAACATATCGAATGGAAAGAAGTAATAGTTTGCAGAAAGTAAACACAAAGCAGAAACAGTTTAGATTGTATGTAAAGAAAAGGACCGGGATCCATAGTTCACTAGAGGTGGCTCTCCTTAGATAGATAACATGCTGGGTGAACAAATTACAGCGGGGCAATTGACAAACACCGAGAAAGCAATACATGCATATACAAATCATCTTGACTCCTCTGAGACTTGATTGGGCATTACAACATAATACATAGACCGCCATCCAACTGCATCTATGACTAATAATCCACCTTCAGGTTATCATCCGAACCCCACTCCAGTATTAAGTTGCAAGCAACAGATTAATTCTTTACGAACTGCGTGTAAAGTAAACAATACGATTGTTGTATGAACAAAGGAATGTTGTTTTCTCCCTAGTAGCAACAACACATCTAGTACCTTAGAGATTTCTGTCACTTCCCCAGATTACAAGAGGCATGAACCCACTATCGAGCATAAATACTAACTCTTGGAGTTGCTAGCATCTACTTGGCCAAGATAGCTACTAACAACGGAAAGCATGCAAGATCTCAAATAACAAAGACATGATATAATTAATAATCAATCTGAAATAGCATCTCAATATCCAGCGGATCCCCGCAAACACAACATGTATGAATTACAAATAGATGATCTTGATCATGAACGGAGCTCACAAGATCTAAACATGAAAGCACAAAGGAGGAGAACCAGCCATCTAGCTGCTACATGGATCCGTAGTCCAAGGATGAACTACTCACGCATCACACTAGAGGCTTGCATGGTGATGAAGAAGGCCTCCAGGGTGAATTCCCCTCTCCGGCAGGGTGCTGGGAAGAGCTTCAGATCCCTCCCGATCTAGGGATGGAGATGATGGCGGCTACAGACTCTTTCGTGGATTTTTTATCGGGTACTTAGGGTTTTCCTCCTGAGGGCAATATATAGGCGGAAGGAGAGGCCGAGGGGGTGCCGGAAGCGGCCACACCACCCCCTTGCACGGGCCAGGCCTGGCCGCGCGGCCAGGTGGTGTGGTTGCTCCCTAGCCCCTCTCCGTCTCGTATTCTGGCACTTGATCACTTCCGAAAAAATAGGCACATTGGCTTTTGTCCCGTCCAATTCCGAGAATATTCATTTTCTGACTTTCCTGGAACCAAAAACAGCAGAAAACAGGCAGCTGGCACTGTGGCTCTTGTTAATAGGTTAGTCCAAGAAATCATATGAAAAGTACTCCAAAGTTGGAACAAAACAAAAGAAAGTGGATAAAACCAAGCATGGAACATCAAAAATTATAGATACATTTGCAATGTATCAACATCCCCAAGCTTAACTCCTGCTCGTCCTCGAGTAGGTAAGTGATAAAAAGAAAGAATAATTTTTGAGGTGCATGCACCATCAAAGACTTGATCAAAGTGTTTGCAAAACATTCAAAGCTGGGATCATAGTACTTCAATCATAACATGAAAGACAAAGCTCTAGCAATAAGCAAAGGAACTATGATGCAACATGAAAAGGCACAAACAAAAGATTCATGAATAACAATGCTTTGCAAGATGTTTGTTTGTTTCACATAAAGAAAACATAGCATAATAGTATTTAGCTTGTCCCTCAATAGAGTAGCAAATATAAATGCATAGGACACCTTCAAAGTTCATAAGAGTGACTATATACAATAGTTTAAAACAAGCAATAACAAGTTATGCATCAATCAACTAGTCTTGGGACAATGCACATAGAACTAAGAATGGCCACTATGCTCTCAAAGTAGGTGCATAAAGATAGAAGGTGGAGACTCAATATAATGGTGGAAGAAAGGACTTTTGTAAAAGGAAGTAGGGATTCAAGTCTCATAAAGAGCTTCCAAAAATTATGGTACTTGTAGTTTTGAGCTCTCATTGCCCCTATCATAAGCATCTCGAAGGTGATTAAGGTTAAAGTGACACAACTAAGAGGATATGCTTGACAAGTTATAAACCGAAATCTCATGCCCCTTACTTACGAAGACTGATCCTCATGCTACTCAACTTTAGTCACGAGTAAGCTCTTGTCATTGTAAGTATATGTGTATCATTAAGAACCGCCAATGGGGTACCCCTTGCACATGATACGGGAGCTTTCCCATAATCAAAATGACAAGGCAAGCAGACAATGAGCATCTCAGCGATCTTTTTATTTGCTATTTGCATAGGTTTTTATTGAGGATGCTTTATAGAGTGCTCATTATGGTGATGCTGCAAGTTTCCACCATGATTAGGCATGGCTTAGGCTAGCGGCCCAGGCGTTTCTCTAACACACATACAAACTACATGATCTTACAAGTTCCACTTTTATTTCATACCGCCGGGATCCATAAGCAAAATAACATGATATCAACGGGGTACAAAGTACAAGTGCAATGTTGAAAGCGTTCCCCATGAAACATGGTTCTACTAATTTCAACTTATAAAGCGCAAGAATATACGCAACAAAGAAGGACCCAATGGTTCAAGTTTATTAGAGGCAATAAAGTAAAGTGTGCCATCAAGTTCGTGAGAGCTTTAATCACTAGTTTTCTCATAACAAGTGGAAGGTAAACAAAAGCATGAATGTACTTGGAATAGCATAAGCTAGTAGGTCGGTATGGTGGACTCTTTGGAATAACTTGGTTTAGGGAGTTGGATGCATGAGTGGAACTCAAACTTGTTTGTGGAGGCTAGCAAAAGACTGGGAGCGACAAACTAAGAGAGCAATAATGGCCATAATCATGCAGAGCGACAAAACATCATTGATCAAAGCATAAAGTGATACTACAAGTTGAAAACTAAAGGATCATAAAGGCTATGGTGACTTTGGATAGTCATAACATGGTGTGAGCATGTGCCAAGTCAACCAAAATAAAGCATCAAAGGAGAATACCACTATACTATGCTTTAATATGCTAGAACAATGCATGATTTATCCAAAGCACATTAAGCAATCTCAATTGTTTATAACAAGTCATGCTACAACAAAGAATACTAAGCATAAAGCCAAAACAATATCAAGCATGGCATGACAAAGCATAGGACATAGTCAAGAACAAGCTCCTTTTACCACATAAGTATGAACTTTCCTACTCTTTTCCAAACCAAACCAAACTATTTGCAAACCAAAGTATGAAAGAGGGGGTCCAACCAATTTATTCAGAAAACTAAGAAAACCAAGCAAACGAAAACCAAAACAAAAACGAAAAAGAAGACGCTCCAAAAAAACACAATTGTGCATGAAACAATAAAAATGAAGCGTTTGGAAGAAACCTGGGATTTTTATTGATGAAGAAGGGGATGCCTTGGTCATCCCCAACCTTTGACGCTTGTAATTCTTGGATATTTCTTGGCGTGACACGCGTGGCATCCCCAAGCTTGAGCTTTAGTCCATCTTTCATCTCATTACTCATTCCTTCCATACACCTGAAATTTTTCCTTCATACAAAACTTCACACAATCTCATTAGCAACATTAGTGCACTTAAGATAAATACATCTTAAGGTTCAGTTCTAACACCAAATAAACTTTCATTAGAACACTAGATACTGTAGCACTTCCCTCAAAAAGCTCAATTCCCCAAAAGAACTCAAGAAGGAACCAACAAGAAGCAAATGCAGAAAATTGCAGAAATATGTCAAAACAGACCAGCAGGTAAAGACAAATTTTTTAGTAGACCTTCTGTTGCTCAAATCAAAAAGTGTTGAACTAGTGAAAGTTAGATAACAACCTGGGGCAGAATCACAAAACATTACAGCTCCATCTGACGTACATCACTCTGTTAGGAATTTGTACGGTGAAGCACAAAAATATGTTTCGGGACAGCAACTTTCCCAATCATTACTTCTCTCTCATTAGAGGTTACTCTTGGCACAAAAAGCAAATAAAAAGGATAAGGAGAGGTTATTACAGAGGTAATAACTTCCAAGACTCATCTAAAACTTTTGGGTTATCTCCCAATAAGTACTTTTCTTTAACGCCTTTAAGTTAGGCATAAGAAGCAAAGAAAGAATCAAGTATTCCCAAATGAAGAAGCATTAAGATTAATGCCAGAAAATTTTTCAACAAGGCAAGGTATATCATCCAAATAAGTTCTAGAGGATCCTTTCTTAATGCTCTTGGGTTCACTATTCTCATCAAAAGGGTTTGCAGGAACAATCCAATCAAGATTATTTTCTATGGCATCATGTATTGCTACTAGTTTAAAGGGTATTGGTATCTTAGGTTCCTCCCCATTAGGTTCGGCTTTGTTCATCTTTTCTCGTGTACCAACAACATCTACACATGAGCCTAGCATATTGAAACATTCAAAAACTTTTCTAGCTTCCTTGGCAACATCATAGAACTCCTTAAACAAAGTTTCTAGAATAAAATCCCTCTTTTCAGGATCCTCAATTTCTTTAAGCTTAAGAAACATTACTTGCATTAAGGGGTTGAGGTTAACAAACCTAGCTTCTAACATGTGAATTAAAGAAGCTGCAGGAATCTCATAGTTTGGAGCAAGTTCTAGAAGGGATCTATCCTCAGTATCTTCGTGTTTGCTAACATGATTAAAGAATTCTTCAATATTATCTTTCCCAATTATAGAACAACTACCAATTGAAAGGTCTTTCAAGGTGAAAGTAGGGATCAACATGGTGAGATAAGGAAGAGGTGACAACTAAAGGAGACTTAATGTTTTTGTGTTTTTGATAAAGAAAGCAAACTTGCAAAACTATTTTTTTTTGTGTTTTTGAAGAATAAAACAAGCAGACAAAGCAAAACAAAAACAACAAGGTAAAGAGATTGGTTATGAGGGACTCCCCTTGTGAAGATGTCCTTAACTCTCCGGCAACGGCGCCAGAAAAGATCTTGATGCGCTCGACTTTCAACGTAGAGCTTGTTGGGAACCCCAAGAGGAAGGTATGATGAGCACAATAGTAATTTTTCCCTCAGTTATGAAACTAAGGTTTAATGGAACCAGTAGGAGAAAGGAAACACCCCGAAGGTGTTACTAGCTGAGCTTTGGCAGGGCGCACTACCAGTGCTAGTAGAAACATGGAGACCTGCACAACACAACCACGAACTTTGTCCCCAACTTGCGATGAGGTTGTCAATCTCACCGTGCTTTGCAGAAAACAAAGGATTAAACGTATCGAATGGAAAGAAGTAATAGTTTGTAGAAAGTAAACACAAAGCAGAAACAGTTTAGATTGTATGTAAAGAAAAGGACCGGGATCCATAGTTCACTAGAGGTGGTTCTCCTCAGATAGATAACATGCTGGGTGAACAAATTACAGTGGGGTAATTGACAAACACCGAGAAAGCAATACATGCATATACTAAATCATCTTGACTCCTCTGAGACTTGATTGGGCATTACAACATAATACATGGACAGCCGTCCAACTGCATCTATGACTAATAATCCACCTTCAGGTTATCATCCGAACCCCCTCCAGTATTAAGTTGCAAGCAACAGATTATTGCTTTAGAACTGCATGTAAAGTAAACAATACGATTGTTCTATGAACAAAGGATTGTTGTTTTCTCCCTAGTAGCAACAGCACATCTAGTACCTTAGAGATTTATGTCACTTCCCTAGATTACCAGAGGCATGAACCCACTATCGAGCATAAATACTAACTCTTGGAGTTGCTAGCATCTATTTGGCCAAGATAGCTACTAACAACGGAAAGCATGCAAGATCTCAAATAACAAAGACATGATAGAATCAATAATCAATCTGAAATAGCATCTCAATATCCATCAGATCCCCACAAACACAACATGTATGAATTACAAATAGACACTGTTCAAAAAATCGTCCGAATCAACGATTAATAGGCCGATTAATCGCTACTAGGGACCTAACTGTGTCGATTACCACTAATCCTTTGAGTTAATCCTTTATCCTGACTAATATCTCTAACAGGCCGATTACTAGGTATATTCCCGATTAACTACTACACTTGATCAAAAAAGTTGCACAATTTTCAATGCATATCGCCCATCGAATCGCTAGACCGCCCCAATGAAGTAGGTTTTGTGAAGCTCCCACTCGATTCCCACCCCCAAGAGCTCGGTTCCCACTGTCACCAACAAGTACCTTGGGCAGGTGGTGGGATAAGAACAACTTCAGAGGTTAGAGGAGAAGCGTATGTGTTTTATTAGGATTTTGGGCTCTAGATAAGTAGGGTTGGGCATATATAGTCCCATATACTATTTCTTTCTTATATACACGTGTTTTAGGTCCTAATTTGTGTAGGTAGCACCGATTAATTGCTGACCGATTAAATCAGTTAATCATCCGAATTCCGATTACTTGCTACTCCCAAGACGACCGAGTAGCTAACGATTACCGATTTCCTCACCATTGCAAATAGATGATCTTGATCATGAAGGGAGCTCACAAGATCTAAACATGAAAGCACAAAGGAGGAGAACCAGCCATATAGCTACTACATGGATCTGTAGTCCAAGGATGAACTACACACGCATCACACCGGAGGCTTGCATGGTGATGAATAAGGCCTCCAGGGTGAATTCCCCTCTCCGGCAGGGTGCCGGGAAGAGCTTCAGATCCCTCCCGGTCTAGGGATGGAGATGATGGCGGCTACAGACTCTTTCGTGGATTTTTGATCGGGTACTTAGGGTTTTCGTCCTGAGGGCAATATATAGGCGGAAGGAGAGGCCGAGGGGGTGCCGGGAGCGGCCACACCACCCCCTGGCGCGGGCCAGGCCTAGCCGCGCGGCCAGGTTGAGTGGGGGCTCCCTGGCCCTACTCTGTCTCGTATTCTGGCACTTGATCACTTCCGTAAAAATAGGCACTTTGGCTTTTGTCCCGTCCAATTCGGAGAATATTCATTTTCTGACTTTCCTGGAACCAAAAACAGCAGAAAACAGGCAGCTGGCACTGTGGCTCTTGTTAATAGGTTAGTCCAAGAAATCATATGAAAAGTACTCCAAAGTTGGAACAAAACACAAGAAAGTGGATGAAACCAAGCATGGAACATCAAAAATGATAGATACATTTGCAATGTATCAACCAGCGACTTGGCGCCAGCGTGATGGCTGCAGTCGCTGGTATGAATCTCCTGGAGGATCTGGCAGCCTTCTTCTGGATGTACGCAGCGCTGGAACACGCCAGTCATGCTGCGTTTGTGGAGCTCACCATTGATGATGACGAAGGATTTGCAGCGGCGCATGATCATTCGTGCCTCCGTCTTGTTGCTTGGTAGGATCTTGTGCTCGAGGAAGGCGACGTATGGTGCCGTCCAGTCGCTAGGATCCACAACCATGGCGACTAGGGCCGGCTCTGGTTGCAGTGGTATCCCAACGTCGATCTCCTTTGGTGGGCTGACCGAAGGATTGTGGATAATGTCAAGGAAGACACCTGCTGGTGGCGCTTGTCGGGGCAATCCGATGCGGGAAAGGGCGTCTGCCTCCTTGTTCTTGCGTCTGTCGATCCACTCGATGGAATAGCCGTCAAAGTGTCCTCGCAGCTGGTCTACTGCTTGGTGGTACGCGATCATTGTTGGAGAAACGGCGTCGCATGTCCCGGCGACCTGGCCGGCGACTAGGTCGGAGTCACCATAGCATCGTAAGTGGTTGATGTTCATCTCCTTACCGGCTCTCATGCCATGGAGGAGGGCCTCGTAGTCTACCATGTTGTTGGTGCAGGGCTTGAAGTTGAGGTGGAGCATGTAACGGAGCTTGTCTCCTTTGGGAGAGGTTACTATGACCTTGGCCCCTGCACCGTCGGTGTTCTTGGAGCCGTCAAAATGGAGCGACCAGTAGTGGAGGTACGGGAGCTTCTCTGGCTGCTATGCTTCTTCCCAATCTATGAGGAAATCAGTTAGGGCTTGTGACTTGATCGCTTTGCGGGGCTCATATTTGATGTTGTGGACGCCGATTTCAACGGCCCACTTGGTGATTCACCCGTTCGCCTCGCGATTGCGTATTATGTCCTACTTTGGTGCAGAGGAGACCACCGTGATTGGGTGCTCCTGGAAATAGTGCGGGAGTCGCCGCTGAGCTCGGAATACCGCGTACACCAGTTTCTGGTACTGCGGGTAGCGCTGTCGTGAATCCGTCAGGACTTCGTTGATGTAGTAGACATGACGGTGTATGAGGCGCTCCTTTCCCTCCTCCGGTCGTTCGACGACCATCACGGCGCTGATGACTCGAGTGGAGGCCGCCACGTAGACGAGCATTGGCTCTTTGTCGAGTGGAGAAGCAAGGAGTGGAGCCGCGAGTAGCACTTCTTTGAGCGCTTTTAGTGCATCGTCTGCCTCCGCGTCCCATTGGAACGTGGGGTTCTTGCGCATCAGGCGATAGAGGGGCATGGCCTTCTCGCCTAGTCGGGGGATGAAGCGACTTAGAGCCGCGACTCACCCGGCTAACTTCTGGACATCGCACAGGCACTCGGGTGTCCCGAGTCGCGTGATGGTCTTGATCTTGGTGGGGTTGGCTTTGATGCCTTGCCTGGAGACTACGTACCCTAGTAGCTGTCTGGTGGGGACGCCAAAGGTGCACTTCCCTGGGTTCAGCTTGATGTTGTACCTTTGCAGATTTGTGAAGGTTTCGGCCAGGTCGGCCAGCAGGTCATCCTGGCAGATGGATTTTACCACCACATCGTTGATTTAGACATGAATTTTGCGGCCAATTTGGCTCGCTAGGCAGTCCTGCATGCAGTATGTGGCGCCGGCGTTCTTGAGGCCGAACGTCATGGCCGTGTAGCAGAAGGCGCCGAATGGCGTGATGAACACCGTCTTCTCCTCATCCTCGACCGCCACCTTGATCTGGTTGTAACCAGAGTAAGCCTCGAGGAAGCACAACGACTCCGATCCTGTGGTCGAGTCGATGATCTGATCGATGCATGGTAACACGAAATCCTCCTTCGGGAAGGCGCTGTTGAGATTGGTGTAGTCGATATACATTATCCGTGTGTTCTTCTTTTTCAGAACCAGGACTGGGTTTGCCAGCCACTTGTAGTATTTGATTGGCCGAATGAACCCTACGGCTAGCAGGCGTTGTACTTCTTTGGCGATTGCTCGACGGCGCTCTTCATTGAAGGGCCGTACCGACTGCTTTACTGGTCACACTTTGGGGTCGGCGTTGAGTTTGTGCTCAGCAAGTTCCCTCGGGACACCTAGCATGTCAGATGGCTTCCATGCGAAGATGTCGCGGTTCTCACGGACCAACCCGATGAACGCGCTTTCCTATGCGGGGCTGATATATTGCAAATGTATCTATAATTTTTTATGTTCCATGCTTGGTTTTATCAACTTTCTTGTGTTTTGTTCCAACTTTGGAGTACTTTTCATATGATTTCTTGGACTAACCTATTGACAAGAGCCACAGTGACAGCTGCCTGTTTTCTGCTGTTTTTGGTTCAAGGAAAGTCAGAAAATGAATATTCTCAGAATTGGACGGGACAAAAGCCAAAGTGCCTATTTTTCCGGAAGTCATCATATGCCAGAATACGAGACGGAGAGGGGCCAGAGGCCAGCCACACCACCTGGCCACGCGGCCAGGCTGGGGCCGCACCAGGGGTGGTGTGGTGGCCCCTGGCACCCCCTCGGCCTCCCCTTACGACTATAAGATGCCCTCGGGACGTGAACGCTAAGTGCCCGATCAAAAATCCACGAAAGAGTCTGTAGCCACCGTCATCTCCATCCCTAGATCGGGAGGGATCTGAAGCTCTTCCCGGCACCCTGCCGGAGAGGGCAATTCACCCTGGAGGCCTTCTTCATCACCATGCAAGCCTCCGGTGTGATGCGTGAGTAGTTCATCCTTGGACTATGGATCTTGTGAGCTCCGTTCATGATCAAGATCATTTATTTGTAATTCTGCATGTTGTGTTTGCGGGGATCCGATTGATATTGAGATGCTATTTCAGATGGATTATTGATTCTATCATGTCTTTGTTATTTGTGATCTTGCATGCTTTCCGTTGTTAGTAGCTATCTTGGCCAAGTAGATGCTAGCAACTCGAAGAGTTAGTATTTATGCTCGATAGTGGGTTCATGCCTCTGGTAATCTGGGGAAGTGACAGAAATCTCTAAGGTACTAGATGTGTTGTTGCTACTAGGGAGAAAACAACAATCCTTTGTTCATAGAACAATCGTATTGTTTACTTTACACGCAGTTCGTAAAGCAATAATCTATTGCTTGCAACTTAATACTGGAGGGGGTTCGGATGATAACCTGAAGGTGGATATGTTAGTCATAGATGCAGTTGGATGGCGGTCTATGTATTATGTTGTAATGCCCAATCAAATCTCAAAGGAGTCAAGATGATTAGTATATGCATGTATTGCTTTCTCGATATTTGTCAATTGCCCTGCTATAATTTGTTCACCCAGCATGTTATCTATCTTAAGGAGATCCACCTCTAGTGAACTATGGATCCCGGTCCTTGTCTTTTACATACAATCTACAATCTTTTACTGCTTTGTGTTTACTTTCTGCAAACCATTACTTATGTCCATTCGATACGTTTAATCCTTTGTTTTCCACAAAACATGTTGAGATTGACAACCTCATCGCAAGTTGGGGACAAAGTTCTATGGTTGTGTTGTGCAGGTCTCCACATTGCTACTAGCACCGGTAGTGCGCCCTGCAAAGGCTCAGCTAGTAACAGCTTTGGGGTGTTTCCTTGCTCCTACTGGTTCGATTAAACCTTGGTTTCATAATTGAGGGAAACTTGCTGCTGTGCTCATCATACCTTCCTCTTGGGGTTCCCAACGAGCTCTACATCAACCACGCTCCAGCATTTTTCTAGGCGCCATACTCAGAGCCATCGAGCATTTTTCTGGCGCTGTTGCCGGGGAGTCAAGGACATCTTCACAAGGGGAGTCCCTCATAACCAATATCTTTACTTTGTTATTTTTGTTTTGCTTTGTTTCTTTTTTTTGCTTGTTTCTTTATCAAAAACACACAAAAAATAGTTTTACAAGTTTGCTTTCTTTATTCAAAAACACAAAAAAAATCAGTTCCTATCTTGAGTTGCCACTATGTCTAGCCTTGCTCCAGTCACTATGTCACCCGAGGAAATGATTTTCACTTTTAAACAAGGAATTGAGGAAAGTTTTAAGGAAGCTTGGTCTAGAATTTCTGATCTACATGAAAAAACTGAGCCTAAAATGACTCAAAGCTTGTTCCTTAGCAGTTTTTACCTTGGAATTTCTCTTTGCTATAGATATGCTTTAGATGCTGTTGTGGGCCGAGATTTCCTGCAATGTAATGAGGATGATGCTATTAATGCTATAAATAAATGGATCCCCACTTACAACTTGCCTAGCCAAACTGATATTTCTTTCACAAAAATATTTGCTAGGTTGAACACTCTTGAGACTAGCACTACTAGCTTAAAAGATTGCTATAATATGCTTAGGGACCATCACAATTATGTTCCAATAAATTCTGAATCATCAAAGTGGCTCCCTACAGTAAAGATTGAGATAAACACTGAAACTTTTCCAGCTTGCTGTGATATCATCTTTGGATTTTGTCTTATGCCCAAAGATATTTATAAATCTCTAAATACTTGGGGGCTTACTGAAGGAGGAAAAGTAATATCTCTTGCTAATAATACTACCATATTACCTCTTGGAATAGCTGAAGGAGTGTTTACAAAGATCCTTGGGAAAATGATTTCTACTGATTATCTTGTTATTGAATGTGCAGGAAAAGGACAAATTACACTTGGAAGGTCCCTATTAAAACTCCTTGGAGCAATAATAGATGTGGGAAAGGGGACCATGCTCCTTTTTTCTCCACCAAACAATCACATTTTCCCCAAGGTTAAGAACAAAAGTAAGAGAGGTAAGGGCAAGAAATTTGGTCTTAATGCTTCTTCATTTGAGAACACTTGATTCTTTTTCTTGCTTCTTATGCCTAACTTAAAGGCATTAAAAAAAGTACTTATTGGGAGATAACCCAAAAGTTTTAGATGAGTCTTGGAATTTATTACCTCTGTAATAACATCTCCTTATCCTTTTTATTTGCTTTTTGTGCCAAGAGTAACCTCTAAAGAGAGAGAAGTAATGATTTGGAAAGTTGCTGTCCCGAAACAGATTTCTGTGCTTCACCGTAAAAATTCGTGTAAAATCTCTGAACGTCTTTTTGAGGCATGAATTTTTGTGCTTCTGCCCCAGGTTGTTATCGAACTTTAGTTAGTTCAACACTTTTTGATTTGAGCAACATAAGGTCTTCGAAAGAATTCTTCTTTACCAGCTGGTCTGTTTTGACAGATTTCTGCCATTTTCTGCATTTGCTTCTTGTTGGTTCCTTTTTGAGTTCTTTTGGGGAATTGAGATTTTTGAGGGAAGTACTACAGTAGCTAGCATTCTAATTGAAGTTTATTTGGTGTTTGAACTGAACCTTAAGACTTATTTATCTTGAGTGCACTAATGTTGCTAATAAAGATTGTGTGAAGTTTTGTATGAAGGAAAAATTTCAGGTGTATGGAAGGAATGGGTAATGAGATGAAGGATGGACTAAAGCTCAAGCTTGGGGATGCCACACGTGTCACCCTAAGAATTATCCAAGAAGTACAAGCGTCGAAGCTTGGGTATGCCCAAGGCATCCCCTTCTTCATCAATAAAAATCCTAGGTTCCTTCCAAACGCTTCATTTTTATTGTTTCATGCACAGTTGTGTTGTTCTTGGAGCGTCTTCTTTTTCGTTTTCTTTTTGGTTTTTTGTTTGCTTCGGTTTTCTTAGTTTTCTGAATAAATTGGTTGGACCCCCTCTTTCATACATTGGTTTGCAAATAGTTTGGTTTGGTTTGGAAAGAGTAGGAAAGTTCATGCTTATGTGGTAAAAAGAGCTCGTTTTTGACTATGGCCTATGCTTTGTCATGCCATGCTTGATATTGTTTTGGCTTTATGCTTAGTATTCTTTGCTGTAGCATGACTTGTTATAAACAATTGAGATTGCTTATTGTGCCTTGGATGAATCATGTGTTGTTTTAGCATATTAAAGCATAGTATAGTGGTATTCTCCTTTGATGCTTTATTTGGGTTGACTTGGGGCATGCTCACACCATGTTATGACTATCTCAAGTCACCATAGACTTTATGATCCTTTAGTTTTCAACTTGTAGTATCACTTTATTCTTTGATCAATGATGTTTTGTCGTTCTGCATGATTATGGCCATTATTGCTCTCTTAGTTTGTCGATCCCAGTATTTTGCTAGTCTCCACAACAAAGTATGAGTTCCACTCATGCATCCAATTCCTTAAACCAAGTTATTCCAAAGAGTCCACCATACCTACCTACTAGCTTATGTTATTCCAAGTATATTCATGCTTTTGTTTACCTTCCAAATTAAACTTGTTATGAGAAAACTAGTGATTAAAGCTCTCACGAACTTGATGGCACACTTTACTTTTCTTGCCCTTAATAAACTTGAACCATTGTGTCATCTATGCTATATATGCTTGCACTTATTTGTTGGGAATTAGCAGAACCATGCTTTCATGGGAAACTCTTTCAACATTGCACTTGGTACTTGTACCTAGTTGATATCATGCTCTTTTGTATATGGATGTCGTCGGTGTGAAATGAAAGGGGAGCTTGTAAGTCCATGGAGTTATGTATATGTGTTAGAGAAATGCCTAGGCCACTGGTCAAATCCATGCTGACATGGTGGAAACCTGCAGTGTAACCATAATGAGCTGTCTATGAAGCATTCTTCTTATAAAAAGAGAGTCCTATATTAAGAAAAAAGAGAAAAGAAAAAAAAGAGATACTATGAAAAGAGGAAAGAGAGAAAAAAGCACCATATTCCCATGGTAAATAAGAAGATTGCTGAGATGCTAGTTGTCTGCTTGCCTTGTCATTTTGATATGGGGATTCTTCCATATCATCGGGCAAGGGGTACCCCGTTGACGGTTCTCTGTGATACACATGTACTTACAATGACAAGAACTTACCGGTGACTAAACTTGAGTAGCATGAGGAGCAACCCTCGTATACAAGGGACATGAGATTTCTAACTTATACATCGTCAAGCATGTACACCATAGTTTGTTCACTTTAACCTTAATCACTTCAAGATGCTTATGATAGGGGCAATGAGAGCTGAAATCTATAAGTACCATAATTTTTGGAAGCTCTTTATGAGACTTGAATCCCTACTTCCTTTTATAAAGGCCTTTCTTCCACCATTATATGTCCCCACCTTCTACCTTTATGCACCTACTTTGACAGCATAGTGGCCATTCTTAGTTCTATGTGCATTGTCCCAAGACTAGTTGATTGATCCATATCTTGATATTGATTGTTTTAAACTATTGTATCTAGACACACTTATGAACTTTAAAGGTGTCCTATGCATTTATATTTGCTACTCTATTGAGGGACAAGCTGAATGCTATTATGCTATATTTTCTTTATGTGAAACAAACAAACGTCTTGCCAAGCATTGTTATTCATGAATCTTTTGTTTGTGCCTTTTCATGTTGCATCATAGTTTATTTGACTTATTGCTAGAACTTTTTATTTCATGTTATGTTTGAAGTACTAGGATCCCAGCTTTGAATGTTTTACAAATACTTTGATCAAGTCTTTGATGGTGCATGTCACCTCAAAAATTATTCTTTCTTTTTATAACTTACCTACTCGAGGACGAGCAGGAGTTAAGCTTGGGGATGTCGATACATTGAAAATGTATCTATAATTTTTGATGTTCCATGCTTGGTTTTATCCACTTTCTTGTGTTTTGTTCCAACTTTGGAGTACTTTTCATATGATTTGTTGGACTAACCTATTAACAAGAGCCATAGTGCCAGCTGCCTGTTTTCTGCTATTTTTGGTTCCAGGAATGTCAGAAAATGAATATTCTCGGAATTGGACGGGACAAAATCCAATGTGCCTATTTTTCTAGAAGGGATCAAGTGCCAGAATACGAGACAGAGAAGGGCCAGGGAGCCACCACACCACCTGGCCACGCGGCTAGGCCTGGCCCGCGCCAGGGGGTGGTGTGGCCACTGCCGGCACCCCCTCGGCCTCTCCTTCCGCCTATATATTGCCCTCAGGACGAAAATCCTAAGTACCCGATCAAAAATCCATGAAAGAGTCTGTAGCCGCCGTCATCTCCATCCCTAGATCGGGAGGTATCTGAAGCTCTTCCCGGCACCCTGTCGGAGAGAGGAATTCACCCTGGAGGCCTTATTCATCACCATGCAAGCCTCCGGTGTGATGCTTGAGTAGTTCATCCTTGGACTACGGATCCATGTAGTAGCTAGATGGCTGGTTCTCCTCCTTTGTGCTTTCATGTCTAGATCTTGTGAGCTCCGTTCATGATCAAGATCATCTATTTGTAATTCTGCATGTTGTGTTTGCGGGGATCCGATGGATATTGACATGCTATTTCAGATTGATTATTGATTATATCATGTCTTTGTTATTTGTGATCTTGCATGCTTTCCGTTGTTAGTAGCTATCTTGGCCAAGTAGATGCTATCAACTCCAAGAGTTAGTATTTATGCTCGATAGTGGGTTCATGCCTCTGGTAATCTGGGGAAGTGACAAAAATCTCTAAGGTAATAGATGTGTTGTTGCTACTAGGGAGAAAACAACAATCCTTTGTTCATAGAACAATCGTATTGTTTACTTTAGATGTAGTTCGTAAAGCAATAATCTGTTACTTGCAACTTAATACTGGAGGGGGGTCGGATGATAACCTAAAGGTGGATTATTAGTCATAGATGCAGTTGGATGGCGGTCTATAATGCCCAATCAAATCTCAAAGGAGTCAAGATGATTAGTATATGCATGTATTGCTTTCTCGATGTTTGTCAATTGCCCCGCTATAATTTGTTCACCCAACATGTTATCTATCTTAAGGAGAGTCACCTCTAGTGAACTATGGATCCCGGTCCTTGTCTTTTACATACAATCTACAATCTTTTACTGCTTTGTGTTTACTTTCTGCAAACTATTACTTCTTTCCATTCGATACGTTTAATCCTTTGTTTTCCGCAAAACACGGTGAAATTGACAACTTCATCGCAAGTTGGGGACAAAGTTCTGTAGTTGTGTTGTGCAGGTCTCCACGTTGCTACTAGCACCGGTAGTGCGCCCTGCCAGGCTCAGCTAGTAACACCGTTGGGGTGTTTCCTTGCTCCTACTGGTTCGATTAAACCTTGGTTTCATAACTGAGGGAAACTTGCTGCTGTGCTCATCATACCTTCCTTTTGGGGTTCCCAACAAGCTCTACATCAACCATGCTCCAGCATTTTTCTGGGCGCCATACTTAGAGCCATCAGGGGCTCATGTGCGCCCCGATGGTGACCGTATGGCTGGAGTCTCCCGGGACGAGCTCGACGGTGCGGGTGTGCGTGCTCGCCTTGAACGTGGAGTTCGCGGCGGTTGGCTTCTTCAGGATGGTGGGGTCATCCTTGTTGAATTGCCCGCGTATTTTGCAAGCTCCTCCGCATGGTCGGTCTCCGCACTGATGACGGCGTCGGCGAGCTCGGCTCCTTTATCCTCGCATTCCATGGCCATATCGGGGTCGCCGTGGACGGTGATGATGCCGCTTTGCCCTCGGAGCTTCATCATGTTGTAGGCATAGTGTGGGGTCGCCATGAATTTTGTGAACGCTTGGCGGCCCAGGACGCAGTGGTAGGGGCTGCGGAAGCTCACTAGCTCGAATACGATCCTCTCCGTGCGGTAGTTTGCCGGTGTGCCGAAGGTGACTGGCAGCGTCACTTTTCCGATCGGGTACGCCTTCCGACCGGGGATGATACTGTGGAAGGTCGTTAGGGTTGGCTTGATGGCTGCTTCTGGGAGCTGGAGCCTCTTGAACGTATCCAGGTACATGATGTTGACGGAGCTCCTACCGTCCATCAGTGTCTTGGGCAGCCAGTAGTCGGCCACCTTGGGCCTGACCACCAGGGCGACTCGCCCTGGGTATTCGATTCTTGGCGTGTGGTCCTGGCAACTCCAGGTGATGCTCTGCTTGGACCAGTAGAGGAAGCGAGGGATGCCGACTTGGGTCACCCCGTTGACGGCAACCGCGCGGGCGAGCACCTTCTTCTCGCGCTTGGTGCCGAGTCGGGTGAAGGTGTGTAGCGAGCCGACGGCGTTGCCGAAGCCGCCGGTGTTGTCGTTGTCCCTTGGCGGGTTGTTGTTGGGGTCCTCCCTCGCTCTCCTCGCCTTTTCGATCTCTTTGAGAGAGTGGCAATCGGTGGTGGCGTGGGTGGCGGGTTTTCCCTTCCTGCTGTGGTAGATGCAGGGCTGATTGAGCAGGGCAGCGGGGTCGAATTTCGGCCTCGCTGTATTGTTGGAGCGGTAGTTTCCGCTGTCGTGGTAATTTCTGCCGTCGCGGCGGTAGCTCTTGGGGTCGCGTTGGCCGTAGCTGGCATTGGCGACGAACTCGACTCGCCCCTCACTGTGGCGCTTGCCAGTGATGCGGGTGTTGCTGTAGCGCATGTTGCGTAGGCGTCCGCTGTCGTGGATGCTGGTTCGGCATCTTCGTCCCGACTCGTCGTTAGAGTCTTCGTTGGGATCCTCCTCCGTGTAGCGCTTGGCGATCTCGAGGAGGTCAGGGACGTTGTCGAGCGTCCGGTAGACCCTCTTGATCTTAGCGACCAGGGGTTCGTACCAGCACGCGTTCTTGAAGCAATGTATCGCCGTATCTGGGAGGATGCCGGAGGCGTTGATCCACAGTTCTTTCCACCTTTGAATCCAACTGCGAGTCGACTCGCGTTGTCCCTGCATGCATCTCTCCAGGTCTTCTATGGTGGTGGCGTGGGTGTAGGATCCCTCGAAGTGCCTGATGAAGGCGTCCCGCATTTCTTCCGAGGAATCGATGCTGTCAGCGGGGAGGGTGTTGATCCATTGCCGAGTCACACCCTCCATCATCTGGGGGAGGTAGCGAGCGGCGAGCAGGTCGGCGTGGCCGACGATTCCCATCTCCATGAGGTATGTGTCCAGCCAGACAGCTGGATCGTACATCGGGTCATACTTTTCGATCTCCTTGGGCGCCTTGAAGTTGGCGGGGTATTTTTCCCCACGAATCATGGACCCAAAGCATTGCGGCCTGACTCGACAGAGCGAGCCTCTTGGTTCCGGGTCGCCACGATTGGTGAGGGTGTGCCTCAAGTTGTTGGGCTAGCACGCCCGTCACGCCTAGTTGTTGACGATGTACATTTGGGCATCAATGGGCTACCCGTTGGCGGCGACCGTGTTATTTGCCGGTCGCGGCTCGTTGGTGGACAGCGCGGGGTTTGCGGCCCATGGTTGATTCACCAGGGACTGCGATGGGGGGTATGTCACTGTGTTGGTGACGGTGGGGTGACCTCTTGATGCTTCTCTACTTGCTGAGGAGCGGGAATACATCTGCCCCCATGGGTCGACTCCCGCAGCTTGTTGCTTGACAGCCCTGGCGAGTAGGGCCTTGGCGGACTAGATCTGCAGCGCGCCGTCGCCTTGGGCATCAAGGTTGGCGACCGCGGCGTCGGCGGAAACAACGTTGTCCATAGGGGTGGAGTAGAGTGGTAGTCCGTTGGCGTCGCGGGCTTGAGGCGAGATGATGATCCGCGGCTGGTCCAGCGAGGGCGCGCGACCAATGGGTGGTGGAGGGGCTCCGGTCGCCGGTGTGCCAGGTGATGGTCTCGCAGGGTTGCTTCCGCCTAACGGTGCATTCTCGCAGTATTCGCGCTCGGCCGCACGTGTGGGGTCGCTTTTGTCGTTGAAGTTCAGGACGTGGCCCTAGACGTTGGAGTTCAGGCAGGTCCTGATGCGGCGCTGGTGATAGAGAGATAGCTCCCACGCTGTTTCCCGCTCGAGGCAGTATTTCTCGCGCTCGATGAGTTTGTTGCGTTGCGCCTCCGCGAGTCGCAGGTGGGCTTCCTCCACCTCTGTGGCCGTAGAAGTCGGCGGGATCAGCGTGGAGAACGGATTTGGCGGGGCGGCCGTGCTGCCCGCCATGTAGACGCGTTAAAGCGATTGGATCTGGCGCGGAAGTCTTTAGGCGACCCCGAGCTGGAATTGGATTCGAAGATCCCGAGGATGGAAGGGTCCTCGAAATCCTCCGGGTTGGAGACTCGCGTGATGGAGTCCTCTCGTGATGCCGTGGTGATAGATCCGTCGACCGAGGCAGGGGTCGCGGAGTCGGCGTCGTTGTTTAGGGCCTCATCGTTTGTGGTGGCGTTGGTCACGGCCACGTTGCTGGTGTCCGAGTCATACTCGGTGACGAGGCTCCTGATGGAGCAGACCTGCTTTTCCGTGAGCAAATCGTGGTGCGGTGGCGATCCACCAATGATCACCGTTGCAGCTGGGTCGACCACACTAGTGAAGCCGACGAAGAGGTTGATGGAGCCGACCGTCATCACCACACCGTGAGTGACCGGGCGTGACGCTTGGATGTAGCTGATGGGCAGGATCTGTAAGATCCCGCCGATGGAAATCATGCGGCCAGTGGCGAGCGGCCGATCGATCGGTGAGTAGGGTCTCGCCGCAGAACTCAGGCCAGTCCTACTATGCCCCAAGGTGGGCACCACTGTCGTGGAAATGGCCACGGCAGTCGCTGCTACTGGCAGCGATTGATTGTAACATGATGAAGAGCTAGGGGCCATCTGTGGTGCGAGATGGGGGCAGATGCACATGGTTTACCCAGGTTCGGCCCCCCGGAGGGTCAAGACCTACTCCTGCTAGATTGGATTAATGGAGAGTGAGTTACAGGGGTGGCGAGCTCGGCGTCTAAGAAGCGAGTCGCTTGAGGGGGTATATGATGGAAAGTAAGTCCTTAAGGTACCCTAAGGATGTTTATATATGAGGCACCTCGCTAGGGTTTACAGTTTACCACCGAGCAAGATATGGATTCAGAGGCTTTTGACCTAATCCGACTGGGCTTCAAGTACGCTTCTAGGCCTTCAGTCTCTAGTCGCCAGGCCCTCTCCTATGTCGCATTCCAGTCGCCGTCCTTCAGGCCCACTCGCAGACCCTTCGGCCCAATCGGAACGTCCTGCTGGGCATACCCCCTGCGGCATATCCCCATCAATTATGCCAACATCAAGTAAACGTATAACTTCTTTTCTTACTACCTTCTTCATCTTAGGATTAAGCCTTCTTTGCATATCTACTTCTGGTTCAGCATCATCAAGCATTGTAATCTTATGTGTTACGATAGATGAATCTATTCCTTTAATATCGCTCAATGTATATCCAAAGGCTTCATGATGCATAACAAAAAATGAAATGAGTTTATTCCTTTCATATTATGATAGATTCTTGCTAATAATAATGGGACATTTATTTTCATTATCTAAAAACTCATACCTCATATTATCTGGAAGTTTTTTCAATTCTATTGGTGGAGGTTCTTCATCTCCTGTTCTTACCAATTCTTCATATTCATGTGGAATTTGTGCTTACAGAATTGAATCAAGGTAATCATCCATGTCTTCTTTCTTCTGATCATCCGGTGCTTCTTCCCAATTAATCAAGCTCCTTTCTAATTCATCTTGTTGAGTGCTGAAAGGAATTGCCGCTAGCTCGACAATCGTCTTTTCTTCCTTAATATCCTCCAATTCATATGGCCTCTTCTTTAGTTTGGCGAAGTGGAATGTCATTTCCACTTCTCCAAACTTTAGTGAAATGGTTTCCTTCTGATTATCCACTCGAGCTTTGGTGATGGAAATAAATGGTCTGCCTAACAGAAAAGGTCAAAAAGAATCTCGAGGCATATCAACACTATGAAAGACATAGATATTTCCGATTACCCCTTCCGGTTTTATATTGGTTCTATTAGACAATTTAATAATAGTGTCTACCGGTTCAACATCTGGATTATTTAAGTTGTAGCAAAGTTCTTGATAAATTGATGATGGCATAATATTTATGGTGGAAATTGGGTCACAAATTCCATATAAGATAGTTTCTCCACAATATATAGGGGTCATAGGTTTTGAAGTTTCGTTACCTCGAACCTTACCTTGGATAAATTCTGAAGTTTCACGGTCTAACATAACCACTTCATCATCCACTATTCATGCCTCCGTAAGGTCTTTTATTATAACATTATTTATATTTGTAGCTTCGGAATTCCTTTATGGTTTCTTCAGTCTCTTCTTTATTTGTTCTTCCTCTGTTTGTCTTTTTTCAAAGATTCCTTGTATAGGTATCATGGAGAAATCTTCCATTAGTGTTCTTGCATGCTTCTTTTCTTCGAGAGGTTTACAAGGTTCCCATTCTATAGGTACCTGCAAATGTCGTGCATAATTCTCAATAATTTTCTTTACTGAGTAAGAATCAGTACCAAGGGTTTCAATCATTGTATATGTCCTCTCATCTGCAAGGAAATCATTAATGTAAGCATATTCTGAAAAACTATTTTTAATATTTTCCCTATCTTTAGAATTTTCAGTTGATTCTTTCATTTTTTATTATTAGATTCCAAGCCTCATCATAGGTATAAGATTTAGCCTTCCATAAAATGTATGAGTGATTAACCAATCAAGTAAACGATGATGGGGGCAATTATCCAGGTAACTTTTATATCTTAGATATCCTTCATATAAGCCTTCACTAGGATTATTTTTGAAATTGATTATAATACCGCTCATCGTGTGAGCTTTGCTTTCAGAATAATATTTTGATAGGAACTTAGTTGTCAATTCCTCCCAAGTCCTTGGTGCTTCTGCATAAAAAGATTTGTACCAGTCGCAAACATTATTAGAGAGAGTTTGTCTAAACAACTAGATTATAACCATATCAAGATTACAGTCGTCGAAAATAAAGGAACTGAGAATATCTTCAAAGAATTGTAAATGTCCATATGGACTTTCTTCATTGGTTCCTGCAAATTTCTTAGAGTGTAATAGTTTGAGTAATAAAGGATGGATCTCGACTCCACCCGGATTTATGCTTTTGTTGACAGTTATAAAAGCATCCATGGGCAAACCCATTTTCCTTATTTCCTCAAGCTGGTTTAAATGCTAAGTATTATCCATTGTTGTGGTCCTGCAAATCAAGTAAAAATTAGTACAACAAAAGTAAATAACTAAAAGTAAAGTGACTTATAGCACTAAGCTCCCCCGCAACGGTGCCAGAAAATAGCTTGATGGCTGCAAGTGTAGAGATCGTTTGTCGCTAGTTTCGAAATAAAGATATTGATCCCACAGGGAGCAATAGGCGAAAGACTAAAATGCTTTTAACTATCACTAAACGAAATACTTAACAAATAACTTTAAGATGCAAGATAACTATAGTTGTTTTGGGTGTTTGGTTAAGAAAGGTAATTTAAAGTAAAGCAAAACTTAATGCAGAAAGTAAGAATTGCGTGTGTAATAGAACTTTGGAACTATAATAGGGAAAAGGCGTTCTCAGGGAGTAGCAGATACACCGCTAGCAATTTAGGCTAGGTAATCGAGAGTATTATAACGCATATTCTCATAGTGTGTATGTATGTGGGAGGAGCTCAATATATGGACGATTTGCCAGCAACCACTGCACACATCATCCTCATAACCACAGCAGAGAGTAACCGACAACCATCGCATTACCACGCTATTAAGGGATTTCTCCCGTGGCATGTACATGGCTTGATGAGTTCTCCTTGGTTCCCCAAGTTAGTACGTAAAGAATGACAGCAACTTTATTTTCACAGTAAGCGCTATCATCCCTCCGTCTACTAACAAGTAATCTCCTCCATCGAGTCCCCATGGGAGGAAAATATTAAGAAGGTGCACTTCTCCTTAATATCAAAATGAAGACAATTAACACATACACATAATGATGTATAACATAATAATATCTATCTCATCTCAGTCATATGCTAGGGTTTCTCCATCTCCCCAAGGACTAAAGATCTACTCAGACATGGAGGCAAACAACATCATGGAAATGGTAATGGAAACAATCATAGATGAATAGTACTTGTATAAATCCACAACGAGTATAGGAATTACAACAAGATCTAGACAAGATGTAGATGGGATGGATAAGGATGGTGTTGATGCAGTGGTGGTTGATGGAGATCGATGCCTTAGCCTCTCGGATCTACGCAGGGTGAAGATGGATCCCTGGCGGATGAGTTCCCCCTCTAGATGCCTTCCGGAGGTATGGTTTTCGCGATTTCTAGGTGTTCTGTATGTCATCTCCCTGAACCAATTGCACGGGGTGAAACTATTTGATGAGGTGGAGGCGGTGCCAACTATACGACCAGAGCTATACGGGCGGAAGAAATTCTCCCACCGTATAGTTGGTCGTTCCGCTCTTTGCCTCCTTGGATCGCTTCTGGTTTTCTTCTAGTATTATTAATATTTCCCAAATAAGCGATTTATGTTGTTTCTGACTCCTTTTCTCTGTAGTACAACTGCTTCAATAATTGTATCCATTGGATCCATCATCTGTCATGATCATAGGGAAAACATACATAAAATGTGCGCGCGAGAGCCATAAAATACCAAGATCCTACGTCTACAATGCAAAGTAGTAATGTAAAACATGATGCAAATATGCACTCATGACCTCTCTATTGGGTCCGCCGCATAGCAAACAAAAAATTCCTACGATGAGAACTATACACCAAGATCTATCTACTACATACAGAGCAATGGGTGGAACTCGTGGTTGATGTAGTCGTACGCTTAAAATTAGCGCTGGAGGTGGAGGTGGAGGTTGTCCGGTGGTTGATGTACTCGTGGAACTCGTGGAAGTCCGAGCGCTGAAAATTAGCAGCGCATCATTCCTCGCACACACGTTCAAGCCACCGGACAACCTCCACCTCCTCGCTCCAGCGAATCAGCGGAAGCAGCAATTCCTTCCATACGCAAGGCCACCAGGAACATGTATCTCGCAAATCCGAGACCATGGGGGAATATCTAGAGGGGGAGAGAGATCGTTCACGAGGACGTGTGTTTTGTGAGGGAGGAGAGGGGGGCCTTTTATAGGAGAGGGGGATCCTCCCCTCCCATGGCCGGTGGCCAAAGGGGGGTGCCCCCACCTCTTCCTCATTCATGTGGTGAAGCTCCACTCACATAAATTTTGATTCCACCAAAAATTCCACTCACATGCATTAAATTTCCACCAAATTTAATGCCACTCTCAATTAATAAACTCTTTTATTTATTTTATTCAGAATTTTTTTAATTACTTTAATTAACAAACATTCACATTAAAACCCCTTGCAACATTTCAATATCACATGCAGAAACACTTTCTGCAATTTCACCCGAAACAATTCCGGTTTCTATCGAAACATTTCCTGCGCTTTCCAAACCTTTTGTCTGAAACATATGTGCTCCTAAATGGTGTTCGGCAACCCTTAAGTGTGTCACCCTACGGTTCGCGAATAATGCAGACATGATTGAGACTCCTCTCAGATCAATAATCAGAAGCGGGACCTAGAGATCCATACTGACTCCTGCACATTCAACGATGACTTCTGTGATCGTGAGAACCTTTAACACTAGTAATTTAATCCCTTTGTCTCAAGATATAATACATGTCTGAGATTCGATCATCGGTATCCAAATACCTTGTTTGATCTCATTACCGACATCCAGTCTTTTCTAGTTCCCGTGATATAACATTCTAGTGATCACATCACTTGCTTGTAAGCTATCTTAATGTGATATCACCGAGAGGGCCCAGAGTATATCTATCCGTCATCGGGACTGACAAATTCCACTCTTGATCCATGAGCCTCAACATAAAACCTTCGTACTCACTGAACCCACCTTTATAGTCACCCTGTTATGGTGTGACGTTTGATGTTGTCAAGATACTCTTCCGGTGTTAGCAATTAACATTATCTCATGGTCTAAGGACTAAGGTTACGTCGTATGATATTATAGCAATCTAAACATAATGACTTGATCGTAATGCTATACTTCAGATGAATGTTCATCACATCATTTCACAAATGCTGTGACCTCGTTATTAACAACATCGAATGTCCATGATCAGGAAACCTTGATCATCTTGTTAATCAACGGGCTAGTCTTTAAGAGAGGCATAACTAGGATCCCTTTTTGTTTATTAAACACACATGTATTGACGGTTCCTATCAATACAATTATAGCATGCAAAATAAACATCTATCATATACAAGGAATACATAATAACAACTTTATTATTTACTCTCAGGGCATATTTCCTTCAGTCTCCCACTTGCACTAGAGACAATAATCTAGTTTACATAGTGATAAATCTAACACCCATGGAGTTCTGGTGTTGATCATGTTTTTCCCTAGGGAGAACATTAGTCAACGGATCTGCTACATTCAGGTTCGTGTCCACTTTACAAATCTTTATATCTCCATCCTTGACATGCTCGCGGATTGAGTGAAACCGGCGCTTAATATGTTTGGAATTCTTGTGAGACCTTGGTTCCTTGGCGTTGGCTATGGCTCCATTGTTGTCACAATAGATAACCATTGGGTCCAATGCACTAGGAACCACACCTAGTTCCGTTATGAACTCCTTCATCCAAACCGCTTCCTGCGCCGCTTCTGAAGTAGCAACATATTCCGCCTCCGTCGTTGATCCAGCCACCACAGGTTGTTTGGAACTTCTCCAAATAACTTCTACTCCATTCAAGAGAAATACTTTTCCGGATTGAGACTTTAGAGTCATTCGGATCAGTGTCAAAACTAGCACTGACATAACACTTAGCGACTAGCTCTTCTTCACCTCCGTATACAAGAAACATATCCTTAGTTGTTCTCAAGTACTTAGGATATTCTTGACCGCTATCCAGTGTTCTGAACCTAGATCAGATTGGTACCTACTAGTCAAACTAATAGCATGTGCCACATCCGGTCTTGTACATAGCATGGTGTACATTATAGAGCCTATGGCTGAGGCATAGGGGATCTTATCCATTATCTCTCTTTCTTCCGCCGTAGCTGGACTTTGAGTCTTACTCAATGTCTTGCCTTGCAACATAGGTAAGAACCCCTTCTTACTTCCGTCCATATTAAACTTCTTTAATATCTTATCAAGGTATGTACTCTGCGATAGCCCAGTTAGGCGTCTTGATCTATCTCTATAGATTTTAATGCCTAATATATATGAAGCTTCACCAAGGTCTTTCATCGAAAATTTGCTATTTAGATAACTTTTAACACTATTTAAAAGATCTATATCATTTCCAATCAATAATATGTCATCCACATATAATATTAGAAATGCCACATTGCTCCTACTCACTTTCTTGTAAATACAAGCCTCTCCATAAGTTTGGACAAATCCAAACTCTTTGATCACCTCATCAATGCGGAGATTCCAACTCCGGGATGCTTGCTTTAGTCCATAGATGGATCGCTGAAGTTGGCATACCTTATCAGCATCCTTAGGATCGAAAAAACTCATAGGTTGTATCATATGCAACTCTTCTTCAATATTACCATTGAGGAACGCAGTTTTGACATCCATCTGCCATTTTTCATAATCGAAATATGCAGCAATTGCTAACATAATCCTAACCGACTTAAGCATCGCTACGGGAGAGAATGTCTCATCGTAGTCAACTCCTTGAATTTGTCGAAACCCCTTTGCGATAATTCGAGCCTTATAGATTGTCACATTACCATCAGCATCAATTTTTCTTTTGAAAATCCATTTATTCTCAACGGCCTTTCGATCGTGAGGTAAGTCCACCAAGGTCCAAACCTGGTTTTCGTACATGGATTCCATCTCGGATTTCATGGCTTCTAGCGATTTGTTGGAAACCGGGCTCATCATCGCTTCTTCATACGTCGCAGGGTCATCTATTTCATCAATCATGAAATTCATAACAGGATTGCCATACAGTTTAGGAGTTGCACGTGTCCTGCTTGACCTGCGAGGTTTGGTAGTGTCCTCTTTCGTGGTTTCATGATCAATATCATTAGCTCTCTCTTCATTAGGTGAACTCCGAAACAACTTCCGGTGCTGCGCTACTCGCCATTTCATGAAGAGAAGGTTCAATAATCTCTTCGAGTTCTACCTTCCGACTACTCACACCTTTCGGGAGAAACTCCTTCTCAAGAAAGGATCCATTATTGGCAATCAAAACCTTGCCCTCGGATCTATGATAGAAGGTATACCCAATCGTTTCCTTAGGGTATCCTATGAAGACGCATTTTTCCTCTTTGGGTTCGAGTTTATCTGGCTGAAGTTTCTTCACATAAACATCGCATCCCCAAACTTTAAGAAATGACAGCTTAGGTTTGTCTCCAAACCATAATTCATACGGTGTCATTTCAACGGATTTAGATGGTGCCCGATTTAAAGTGAATGCAGCGGTTTCCCGTGCATAACCCCAAAATGACAGTGGCGAGTCAGTCAGAGACATCATAGATTGAACCATATCCAATAAAGTACGATTAAGACGTTCTGGCACACCATTACGTTGTGGTGTTCCAGCAGGCGTGAGTTGTGAAACTATTCCACAATTTTTCATATGTGTGCTAAACTCGTAACTAAGATACTCTCCTCCACGGTCGGACCGCATAAATTTGATCTTTCTGTTACAATGATTTTCCACTTCATTCTGAAATTCCTTGAACTTTTCAAAAGTTTCAGACTTATGTTTCATCAAATAGATATACCCATATCTACTCAAATCATCTGTGAAAGTAACAAAATAACGATATCCACCTCGCGCCGACACACTCATTGGTCCACACACATCAGTATGTATGATTTCCAATAAATCTGTCACCCGTTCCATTGAACCGGAAAACGGCGTTCTAGTCATCTTGCCCATAAGGAATGGCTCACATGTATCAAATGATTCAAAATCAAGTGATTCCAAAAGTCCATCAGAATGGAGTTTCTTCATGTGTTTAATGCTAATACGACCTAGACGGCAGTGCCACATATATGTAGATATATCATCATCAAGTTTAACCCTTTTAGCATCAACACAATGAATATGCATAATACTACTATCGAGATCCAATAGAAATAAACCATTCAACATAGGTGCATGACCATAAAAGATATTATCCATATAAATCGAACAACCATTGTTTTCAGATTTAAAGGAATAACCACTTCGCATCAAACACGAGCCGGATACAATGTTCATGCTCAGTGCAGGCACCAAATAACAATTATTTAGGTTTATCACTAATTCCGATGGCATATGGAGAGGCAGCGTTCCGACGGTGATCACATCAACTCTTGATCCATTGCCAACCCGCATCGTGATCTCATCCCTTGCTAGCTGTCGCTTGTTCCACAGCCCCTGAATCAAGTTACATATATTAGCAACCGGTCCTGTATCAAATACCCAGGTGCTACTGCGAGTACTAGTCAAGTACACATCAGTAACATGTATATCACATATACCTTTGTTTGCCTTGCCGGCATTCTTGTCCGCCAAATACTTGGGGCATTTGCGCTTCCAATGGCCAGTCCCCTTGCAATAGTAGCACTCGGTATCAGACTTAAGGCCAGCTCGGGGTTTCTTTTCAGGTGCAGCAACAGATTTGCCGCCCTTCTTTCCCTTCTGCTATCCTTTCTTGTCCTTCTTGAAACCAGTGGTCTTATTGATCATCAACACTTGATGTTCTTTCCTAATCTCCACTTTTGCAGTCTTAAGCATTGACAGAAGCTCGGGAAGACACTTCTTCATGCCCTGCATATTATAGTTCATCATGAAGCTCTTGTAGCTAGGTGGCAGAGATTGGAGAACACGATGTATGCCTAAGTCAATGGGAATCGTTATTCCCAAGGACACAAGCTTATCGGCGTACCTAGACATTTTGAGTACGTGTTCACTAACGGAGTCGTTCTCTTCCATCATGCAGCTAAAGAAGTTTTCAGAAGCATTATAACTCTCTACGGCAGCATGGGTATCGAAAATCATTTTCAATTCTCCCATGGTATCAAAGGCATTGCCATTTTCGAAACGCTTTTGAAGTTCTGGCTCTAGCCCATACAGTATGCCGCAATGAACTAATTTGTGGTCCTCCTAACAAGTTATATAGACATTCTTTTCCTCGTCAGGGGCATCAGGTGCTGGTGGGGGGCCTAGCGGCGCCTCTAGGACATATTGCTTTTGTGGAGCAGTGAGGAGAATCCTTAAATTCATAGCCCAATTGGTGAAGTTGCTACCATTCGCAGCAAGCTTCTCTTTCTCCATGAACACATTGAAATTAAAAGCAGGTGGTGCCATCTACAACAGAATTTGTAAAGTTTATTTAGACTAAGTTTATGATAGATTGAGTTCAACTAATCCAAATTATTAATGAACTCCCACTCAAAAACGACAACCCTCGTGTCTTTTTGGTGATTACATGAACCAAATCCACTACACCAAGTACGATCATCATGTGAGTCGGTGTAGCCTCAAAGGCGACCATCAATATGGGCATCATATCTATATGACTCATGCTTAAACTTTCGGTCCGTGTTCCGAGGCCATGTCTATACATGCTAGGCTCGTCAAGTAAGAACCTTAGTATTCCGCGTATGTAAAACTGTCTTACACCCATTGTATGAAAGCGCGGAGTCGAGTACACCTAATCATCACGTGATGTCTCGAAACACGATCCATAGAACAATGCATACTGAAGGAAGAACACATTTTATCGTGACATCTAAATGAGGGATCGTCTTATAATGCTACCGAAAGCGCCAAACTAGTAGTATAAGATGCTAACATCTAATGTGTAAAGTGAGATGATATGGTCCATGCATTTGATCTCTATCATTTGCATCGTGGTATGATCTCTATCATTCCTTTGTGTGTAAGGCCAAGGTCTATGGAACTTACACGTTAAGTGTGTTGTAAGAGTATCTATCATACATCTACTTACAACAATACCATATCAAGACACTAGCCCAGCAATGATTTAAACTAGACGCCTCTAATTTATCATGCAAGTTTTACGTGGCTTAGGGCTTTCGGAGATAGAACCGGTGTTACCTACGAACATGAACCACAACAAGGATAACCAAGTTATTAGCAACTCGTTGTAAATCATATATTGACTATAGTAGGAGAGACAGACACCCGCTAGCCACTTATGCAAAACTAGTTGCATGTCAGTCGTAGAACCGGTCTCATGTACGATGACATGTAAGGTTGGTCCGGGCCGCTTCATCCCACTATGCCACCAATATCCAAAATACATAGAAGATGCAATAACATGATCATCATCGCCCACATATAAACGAATGTGTACTACCCGTGCAAAGCACCTATGCATAGATCAGGCTCTGATACCACTGTTGGGTCCACAGCATAGAAAACAAAACAATTCATACGATGAGAACTATACGCCAATATCTATCTACTAGATAGAGAGCAACAGGTGGACATACATCCATCGAGAACTTACCATCGAACACAACGCGTTTTGTTAACGAGTAGGAACTCGTGGTTGATGTATTCATACGCTTGCCGATCTCAAGATCGTGTGGAAGTCCGAGCGCCTCAAATCAGCAGCGCATCTGTCCTCGCACACACGTTCAAGCCACCGGACAACCTCCACGTCTTCGCTCCAGCGAATCAGCAGAAGCAGCAACTCCTTCCAGACGCAAGGCCACCGGGAACATGTATCTCGCTAATCCGAGACCATGGGGGAATATCTAGAAGGGCAGAGAGATCCTTCACAAGGAGGTGTGTTTTGTGAGGGAGGAGAGGGTGCCTTTTATAGGAGAGGGGGCCTCCTCCCCTCCCATGGCTGGCGGCCAAAGGGGGGTGCCCCCACCTCTTCCTCATTCATGTGGTGAATCTCCACTCACATAAATTTTGATTCCACCCAAAATTCCACTCACATGCATTAAATTTCCACCAAATTTAAAGCCACTCTCAATTAATAAAACTCTTTTATTTATTTTATTCAGAATTTTGTTAATTACTTTAATTACCAAACATTCACATAAAACCCCTTGCAACATTTCAATATCACATGCAGAAACACTTTTTGCAATTTCACCCGAAACAATTTCGGTTTCTATCGAAACAATTCCTGTTTCGATCGAAACATTTCCTACGCTTTGTGAACCTTTTGTCTGAAACATATGTGATCCTAAACGGTGTTCGGCAACCCTTAAGTGTGTCACCCTACGGTTCACGAATAATGCAGACATGATTGAGACTCCTCTTAGATCAATAATTAGAAGCGGGACTTGGAGATCCATACTGACTCCAGCACATTCAACAATACTTTTGTGATCGTGAGAACCTTTAGCGCTAGTAATTTAATCCCTTTGTATCATGATATAATACATGTCCTAGATTCGATCAGCGGTATCCAAATACCTAGTTTGATCTTGTTACCGACATGCACTCTTTTCTCGTTCCCGTGATATAACATTCTAGTGATCACATCACTTGCTTGCAAGCTATCTTAATGTGATATCACCGAGAGGGCCCAGAGTATATCTATCCATCATCGGGATTGAAAAATTCCACTCTTGATCCATGAGCCTCAACATAACACCTTCGTAGCACAGAACCCACCTTTATAGTCACCTTGTTACGGTGTGACGTTTGATGTTATCAAGATACTCTTCCGATGTTAGCAATTAACATGATCTCATGGTCTATGGACTAAGGTTACTTCGTATGATATTATAGCAATGTAAACATAATGACTTGATCGTAATGCTATACTTCGGATGAATGTTCATCACATCATTTCACAAATGATGTGACCTCATTATTAGCAACATCCAATATCCATGATCAGGAAACCTTGATCATCTTGTTAATCAACGAGGCATAACTAGGAACCCTTTTTGTTTATTAAACACACATGTACTAACGTTTCCTATCAATACAATTACAGCATGCAAAATAAACTTCTATCATATACAAGGAATACATAATAACAACTTTATTATTGCCTCTCGGGACATATTTCCTTCACTCTCCTCTATGTTTGAGTTGATCTGGTGCCTGGCATCACTTGGTGACAGGGAGCACCGTCTCGGATGTTTGTTGTGGCTACGGTGCCATGGAGCCGAATTTCTATTTCCTCCTCCACTGCCTTCGCGTCGTTTCCCTCCTTGGCCTCCATGGGAGCCGTTACGAGAGCTGCTTGGTGGAGAGGGTGGTGCCAGTGGGTTGTTTCCTCCAGCTGGAGCTTCATGGTGATGGCCACCATGCCAGCTTGATCCTGCGGGGTGCTTGTCATTCCTTCGTCCGTCATTGCCGTCATGGTGACGTGGCTCAGTCGGATGACTTTTATGTCTAGGAGGAGGCTTTCTTTGCTGGCCCTACTCCCGATGTTGTGCTTCTTCATCTTCCTTGCAGTTATTCGATTGCTACCGGGGAGGTTGATGTTGGACCATTGCTGCAACGGTGTGTCGCTCTGCTGCTGGGTCGACGTTGCTCTAGCTTCGTGCGGGTTTGTGCCGCTGTCCTGAAGGTCTGGTTCATGAATAATTGTCTTCCTGTGGGTCAGAATGGTAACGTCGTTTCGGCTCCTGTCGGGGCCTTATATCTTGACGTTGACCACTGTCCGTGTGGCATTGGTCGCATTTGGAGACCAGATTTCCACTATAGGACGTGGCGACCTTCTGTTGCTACAGGCCCTTGGTGAGTAGTGATGTCTACGCACTTCTATTCTTGTAGACAGTTGTTGGGCCTCCAAGTGCAGAGGTTTGTAGAATAGCAGCAAGTTTTCCCTTAAGTGGATCACCCAAGGTTTATCGAACTCAGGGAGGAAGTGGTCAAAGGTATTCCCTCTCAAGCAACCCTCCAATCAAGATAGAAGAAGTCTCTTGTGTCCCCAACACACCCAATACACTTGTCAGGTGTATATGTGCACTAGTTCGGCGAAGAGATAGTGAAATACAAGTGGTATAGATAATTATAAGTGGTAACGGTGATAGAAGATAGCTTGATGGCGTGGAGAAGACTAAAGGAAAACTAAAATAAAGGTGGAAGCAAGCAAACATGTAACAAATCTAGTAACAAACGGTCTTTCAATGCTTAGAAACAAGTCCTAGGGATCATACTTTCGCTAGTGAACACTCACATATAAATATCTTCTCTTTATGATACTACTCTTAACTACTCTCCAGTTGGACACTCTAATCGATTGTAGGGCTATAATAGCACACCTCAAAGTAAGCCTTTCCCATCTAGAAAACCCCACAATATCACCTTGAGCACTAGATGGTTCCAACAAACACCACAATTTCATAAAGACATCCAACTCCAAATATAACTCATAATAAGTATTTGTAATCTCTAGCCTAAGTACCACCATGGTGTGCACGCTGTCACTTTCACACACATGGGGAGAGCAGAGATTCATTAAATCACTTGAGTAGCAGAATATATCTATAGATTACAAGCTCATGATCTCAATAAGATCATGCATAGAGAGAGAGATGAACACATAGGTACCGGTAGAACCCTTAGCCTCGAGAGAGAACTACTCCCTCCTCATCATGGGAATCAGCAATGAGGATGGATATGGCGGTGCAGATCGATGGAGATGGCTCCGGGGGCACTTCCCCGTCCCGGCAGGGTGCCGGAACAGGGACTTTTGTCCCCCGAATCTCCCCTTCGGTGGCGGCGGCGCTGCGGAACTTTTCGTGGCTGGAGGCTTGACTATTTAGGGTTTATGCATCGGGAGGCTCTTATAGGCGAAGGAGGCAAGGTCGGTGGCTGGCAAGGGGGCCCACACCATGCCCTGGCGCGGCCTGGGGGGACCCGCGCCATGGGGTGGTGTGGCCACCCTGTGGCCCCTCTTCGACTCTCCTTCTGGCTCCATGAGTCTTCCGGGAAAATATCAACTTTGGCTTTTGTCCGGTCCAATTCCGAGAATATTGATTTCCTGACTTTCTTGGAACCAAACACAGCAGAAAACAGGCAACTGACACTGTGGCACTTGTTAATAGGTTAGTCCAAGAAATCATATGAAAAGTACTCCAAAGTGTGGACAAAACATAAGAAAGTAGATAAAACCATGCATGGAACAACAAAAATTATAGATACATTTGCAATGTATAAACATCCCCAAGCTTAACTCCTGCTCGTCCTCGAGTAGGTAAGTGATAAAAAAGAAAGAATAATTTTTGAGGTGACATGCACCATCATAAACTTGATCAAAGTATTTGTAAAACATTCAAAGTTGGGATCATAGTACTTCAATCATAACATGAAAGACAAAGTTCTAGCAATAAGACAAAGAAACTATGATGCAACATGAAAAGGCAGAAACAAAAGATTCATGAATAACAATGCTTTGCAAGACGTTTGTTTTTTCACATAAAGAAAACATAGCATAATAGTATTAAGCTTGCCCCTCATAGAGTAGCAAATATAAATGCATAGGACACCTTCAAAGTTCATAAGAGTGACTAGATACAAATAGTTTAAAACAAGCAATATCAAGGTATGCATCAATCAACAAGTCTTGGGACAATGCACATAGAACTAAGAATGGCCACTATGCTCTCAAAATAGGTGCATAAAGATAGAAGGTGGAGACTCAATATATATAGTGGAAGAAAGGCCTTCATAGAAGGAAGTAGGGATTCAAGTCTCATAAAGAGCTTCCAAAAATTATGGTACTTATTTGCTTTCAGCTCTCATTGCCCCTATCATAAGCATCTTGAAGGTGATTAAGGTTAAAGTGACACAACTAAGAGGATATGTGATGACCCACAAGTATAGGGGGTGTATCGCAATATTTTCGAGGGAAGTGAAACCCAATTTATTGATTCGACACAAGGGGAGCCAAAGAATATTTATAAGCCTTAACAATTGAGTTGTCAATTCAGCTGCACCTGGAAACAATCTTGCTCACAGCAGTTTATAAGTAGCAACAGTTTTGTAGTAGGAATAGCAAAGTAACAGCAGTAGTAAAGCAAAGACAGTAGTAACAAAAGCAGTAAACAGTGGGATTCGAGTGCGGTAGGCATAGGGATGAATGGACGGGCGTTGCATGGACAAGACAATTCACATGACAATCAGAACATAGGGCAATTGTAGATAAATAAGATAAAGCACCCAAGTACTAGACAATCATAGGCATGTGTTCCATATATAGTCATACGTGCTCACAATGAGAACTTGCACAACATCTTTTGTCCTGCCAGCCCGTTTGCAGCGGGGCCTCTAGGGAACTACTGGCAATTAAGGTGCTCCTTTTAATAGAGCACCGGAGCAAAGCATTAACACTCCGTGAACACATGTGATCCTCACATCAAAGCCTTTCCCTTCCGGTTATGCCGATTTATGTCACTTCGTGGCCATAGGTTCCGGACAATAACGTGTGTATACAACTTGCAGATAAGACCCAAAACAATACTATAATAATAAATCAATAACATGTTCAGATCTGAAATCATGGCACTCGGGCCCTAGTGACAAGCATTAAGCACAACAATTCGCAACAAATTCATAAAGCACTAATAAAAGATACTAGGCACCATGCCCTAACAATCTGATGCCATTACATGAACGATCTCATCCAATCCCTACCATCCCCATAGCCTACAACGGTGGATTACTCACTCATAGATGGGGGAAACATAGATGGTCGATGAAGATGATGGTGGAGATCGATGGAGATGGCTCCGGGGGCACTTCCCTATCCCGGCAGGGTGCCGGAATAGAGACTTTCTGTCCCCCGAATCTCCCCTTCGGTGGCGGCGGCGCAGTGGAACTTTTTGTGGAAAAACGCCGAACCCCCCGAAGTTGTTAGGTCAGAAGGCTTCTTATAGGCGAAGAGGAGACCGAGGGGGTGTCTGGGGCCACCACACCATGCCCTGGCGCGGCCAGGCCCAGCCCGCGCCTAGGGGTGGTGTGGCCAGCCCCTAGCCCTCCTCCGTCTCGTATTCTGGCTCCTAGAGTCTTCTAGAAAAATAGGCACTTTGGCTTTTGTCCCGTCCAATTCCGAGAATATTCATTTTCTGACTTTCCTGGAACCAAAAATAGCAGAAAACAGGCAGCTGGCACTGTGGCTCTTGTTAGTAGGTTAGTTCAAGAAATTATATGAAAAGTACTCCAAAGTGTGGACAAAACACAAGAAAGTGGACAAAACCAAGCATGGAGCATCAAAAATTATAGATACATTTGCAATGTATCAATATGCTTGACAAGTTATAAGCTGAAATCTCATGCCCCTTACTTACGAAGACCGAACCTCATGCTACTCAACTTTAGTCACAAGTAAGCTCTTATCATTGTAAGTACATATGTATCATAAAGAACCGCCAACGGGGTACCCCTTGCACATGATACAGGAGCTATCCCATAATCAAAATGACAAGGCAAGCAGACAATAAGCATCTCAGCTATCTTTTTATTTGTTATTTGCATAGCTTTTTATTGAGGATGCTTCATAGATTGCTCATTATGGTGATGCTGCAAGTTTCCACCATGATTAGGCATGGCTTAGGCTAGCGGCCCAGGCGTTTCTCTAACACACATACAAACTCCATGATCTTACAAGTTCCACATTTATTTCACACCGCCGGGATCCATAAGCAAAAGAACCTGATATCAACTGGGTACAAAGTACAAGTGAAATGTTGAAAGCGTTCCCCATGATACATGGTTATGCTAATTTCACCTTAAAGCGCAAGCATATACGCAACAAAGAAGGACCCAATGGTTCAAGTTTATTAAAGGCAAGAAAAGTAAAGTGTGCCATCAAGTTCGTGAGAGCTTTAATCAGTAGTTTTCTCATAAGAAGTTTAATTTGGAAGGTAAACAAAAGCATGAATATACTTGGAATAGCATAAGATAGTAGGTAGGTATGGTGGACTCTTTGGAATAACTTGGTTTAAGGAATTGGATGCATAAGTGGAACTCATACTTGGTTGTGGAGGCTAGCAAAAGACTGGGAGCGACAAACTAAGAGAGCAATAATGGCCATAATCATGCAGAGCGACAAAACATCATTGATAAAAGCATAAAGTGATACTACAAGTTGAAAACTAAAGGATAATCAAGGCTATGGTGACTTGGGATAGTCATAACATGGTGTGAGCATGCGCCAAGTCAACCCAAATAAAACATCAAAGGATAATACCACTATACTATGCTTTAATATGCTAAAACAACGCATGATTCATCCAAGGCACATTAAGCAATCTCAATTGTTTATAACAAGTCATGCTACAACAAAGAATACTAAGCATAAAGCCAAACCAATATCAAGCATGGCATGACAAAGCATAGGCCACAATCAAAAACAAGCTCTTTTTACCACATAAGCATAAACTTTCCTACTCTTTTCCAAACCAAACCAAACTATTTGCAAACCAAAGTATGAAAGAGGGGGTCCAACCAATTTATTCAGCAAACTAAGCAAACCAAAGCAAACGAAAAACCAAAACGAAAACGAAAACGAAAAAGAAGACGCTCCAAGAACAACACAACTATGCATGAAACAATAAAAATGAAGCATTTGGAAGAAACCTGGGATTTTTATTGATGAAGAAGGGGATGCATTGGCCATTCGCAAGCTTTGATGCTTGTAATTCTTGGATATTTCTTGGGGTGACATGCGTGGCATTCCCAAGCTTGAGCTTTAGTCCATCCTTCATCTCATTACTCATTCCTTCCATACACCTGAAATTTTTTCTTCATACAAAACTTCACACAATCTTTATTAGCAACATTAGTGCACTCAGGATAATAGGTCTTTAGGTTCAGTTATAACACCAATAAACTTACATTAAAACACTAGATACTGTAGCACTTCCCTCAAAAAGCTCAATTCCCCAAAATAACTCAAAAAGGAACCAACAAAAAGCAAATGCAGAAAATGGCAGAAATCTGTCAATACAGACCAGATGATAAAGACGAATTTTTTCGAAGACCTTCTGTTGCTCAAATGAAAAAGTGTTGAACTAACGAAAGTTATATAACAACCTGGGGCAGAAGCAGAAAAATTCACGCCTCAAAAAGATGTTCATAGATTTTAAACGAATTTTTACGGTGAAGCACAGAAATCTATTTTGGGACAACAACTTTCCCAATCATTACTTCTCTCTTATTAGAGGTTACTAGTGGCACAAAAAGCAAATAAAAAGGATAAGCAGCGGTTATTACAGAGGTAATAACTTCCAAGACTCATCTAAAACTTTTAGGTTATCTCCCAATAAGTACTTTTCTTTAACGCCTTTAAGTTAGGCTTGATAGTTTGAGAAGATGCTCACATAAGAAATATGAATTGAAGTAAAAGCGAGCATCAAGAAGCAAATTCAAAACATATTTAAGTCTAACCCACTTCCTATGCATAGGAATCTTGTAAAGAAACAAGTCATGAAAGCACAAAGCAACTAGCATAATAAAGCAAAACAAGTGCAACTTCAAGACTTTCAACATAATAAGGGGAAACTTAATATTGTTGAGATACATAAAACCATGTTTCCCTATCTCATAATAACTTTCAGTAGCATCATGAATAAAATTAACAATATAACTATCACATAAAACATTCTTAGCATGAGCCACATGCATATAATCATTATTACTCTCCACATAAGCATAGTTATTCTTATTAATTGTAGTGAGAGCAAATTCAACAAAATAGCTATCATTATTATTCTCATCGCCATAATCATCAAATATATGAGGCATATTGTAGTCATAATTATTTTTCTCCTCAATAGTACGTGGACTAAAAATAACATATTCATCATTGTAATCATCATATATTGGAGGTTTGGTATCATCATAAGAAATAAAATAGCTATCTTCCAAACCTGGGGAAATAAAAATATCATTTTCATAAAAACTAGTTTCCCCAAGCTTAGACTTTTCCATAGCATTAGCAATAATGATGTCCAAAAATTCATACTAACAACATTGCTATTAGCATGCAAATAAAGTTCCATAGGTTTTTTAATTTTCTCTTCAAACACTTCATGTCCTAACTCAAGATAAATACTATAAAGCTCTCTAATTTTTTGTTGTTTTCCATTAAGCCTAACTAGTGAAAACAAGAAAAAAAAGACAAAATTGCAGAATCTAAAGGAAATAACTTCGAGCACTCACACCGGAGGATGTGAGTACCTTTTACCTTACCTCCTCGGCAATGGCGCCAGAAAATAGGCATTTGCCATGGGAGGTTCTTCTTCTTTAATCCTCCGGTGTGAATACCTTTTACCTTACCTCCCCGGCAATGGCGCTAGAAAATAGCTTGATGTCTACGCACTTCTATTCTTGTAGACAGTTGTTGGGCCTCCAAGTGCAGAGGTTTGTATAATAGCAGCAAGTTTTCCTTTAAGTGGATCACCCAAGGTTTATCGAACTCAGGGAGGAAGTGGTCAAAGGTATTCCCTCTCAAGCAACCCTGCAATCAAGATACAAGAAGTCTCTTGTGTCCCCAACACACCCAATACACTTGTCAGGTGTATAGGTGCACTAGTTCGGCGAAGATATAGTGAAATACAAGTGGTATAGATAATTATAAGTGGTAACAGTGATAGAAGATAGCTTGATGGCGTGGAAAAGACTAAAGGAAAACTAAAATAAAGGTGGAAGAAAGCAAACATGTAACAAATCTAGTAGCAAATGGTCTTTCAATGCTTAGAAATAAGGCCTAGGGATCATACTTTCGCTAGTGAACACTCTCATATAAATATCTTCTCTTTATGATACTACTCTTAACTACTCTCCGGTTGGACACTCTAATCGATGGTAGGGCTATAACAGCACACCTCAAAGTAAGCCTTTCCCATCTAGAAAACCCCACACTGTCACCTTGAGCACTAGATGGTTCCAACAAACACCACAATTTCATAAGGACATCCAACTCCAAATATAACTCACAACAAGTATTTGTAATCTCTAGCCTAAGTGCCACCATGGTGTGCACGCTGTCACTTTCACACACATGGGGAGAGCAGAGATTCATTAAAGCACTTGAGTAGCAGAATAGATCTATAGATTACAAGCTCATGATCTCAATAAGATCATGCATAGAGAGAGAGATGAACACATAGCTACCGGTAGAACCCTTAGCCTCGAGAGAGAACTACTCCCTCCTCATCATGGGAATCAGCAATGGTGATGGAGATGGCGGTGGAGATGGCTCCGGGGGCACTTCCCCGTACCGGCAGGGTGTCGGAACAGAGACTTTCTGTCCCCCAAATCTCCCCTTCGGAGGCGGCGGTGTTGCGGTACTTTTCGTGGATTTCTGGCTTGACTATTTAGGGTTTATGCATCGGGAGGCTCTTATAGGCAAAGGAGGCAAGGTCGGTGGCCGGCCAGGGGGCCCACACCATGCCCTGGCACGGCTTGGGGGGAACCGTGCCATGGGATGGTGTGGCCACCCTGTGGCCCCTCTCCTACTCTCTTTGTGGCTCCGCGAGTCTTCCGGGAAAATATCAACTTTGGCTTTTGTCCGGTCCAATTCTGAGAATATTGATTTCCTGACTTTCCTAGAACCAAAAACAGCAGAAAATAGGCAACTGGCACTATGGCACTTGTTAATAGGTTAGTCCAAGAAATCATATGAAAAGTACTCCAAAGTGTGGACAAAACATAAGAAAGTAGATAAAACCAAGCATGGAACATCAAAAATGATAGATACATTTGCAATGTATCAAGTAGCTTCACACTTAGTCGGACCTGGTCTGGACTGGGATTATTTGCCACGATCTCTCGGGCCACGGAAGTGTTTTATACCAGCGTGCTATACACCCGGTTTCCTTTGCTGTCGATCTGAGGCTTTCCTACGGCTACATCTCCTTTGAAACGGATCCTGTGCACTTCTAGATTTTTATTGGCCAATTCAGGGCCATTCCGGGTCTTCTGATGCTATAGGGAGCTAGGTTTCCCTTTTGCTTTAATGCACTGCTTGTCCTCGAGTATATGAGTGGCTTCATCAAGGAGTACCTAGCGATGCGCTTCTAGTGATTGGGCCCTATCCTCCAACTCTGCGGGTGTATGATCTGCGGTCGTCGGGATTGGTGTTGTAAGTGCATCTCTAAGTATCTTATGGGCACCAGGGGTAACCATGTGTCCGTCTAACAGAGTGATTTTTGGTTTGTCGAGGATCAGAGCTCCATCTGGATCTTCTTCATATTCTTTGGTGATTACCTTATCAGCTAGAGGATCCTTAGAAGGAGTCTTCTTCTTCTTTGCCTTCTTGGTAGCACCGGTAGCAAAGATGGCTTTGGGTCCAATTCCTGGAGTCAAGCTTCTATCAGTACTTTCGGACATCTAGACATCAGGGTTATCTCCGGGATCCATATCATCATGCGGTTCGGGAGAGTTTTCTCCGGATCCTTCATCCATACTCTTCTAGGGGCTTTAATCCATAGCTTCACCTTCTTCCGCGACCTTGGAGTTGATCTCCTCTTCAATTTCGGCGGAGAATTTTCAGAATTCTGCTGGCGTCATGGAATCATCCGAGGATGCTAGTATGTTATTGTTCATTCTGATTGCCTCTAGCACCGAGTCGTTGTCGTCTCCAGTATCGACAGAGCCGGATCTGGATGCAACATATCCGACGAAGTGCGATGTGTGCTCCTTGATGTAGTTGCGACTTTCTTCGTTGTCCTCCTCAAAACTTTTGATGGTCTTGAGGATCTCTTCCATGCCGGCATTTCCACGCAGCATCATCTGCCTTAACATGTGCCCTAGGAGTGATTTTCCTGCTCCAGCATCGGTAGAGCCAGATCAGAGTTGTTGCTACTTTGATCTTCCTGAGATTCGACCTCCTTGGGGAGATACCCTTTAGATGGGATCTTCTCCACTATCTCCGCTTCAGGTGCGGGCTAGGTGGGATTAGGGTTTTCTGAGACCCGGAACTCTGTCGCTTCCATAGACAAAGTGGATCCAGAAGTTTATTTTGCCTCTATCATCACCGCTAGGGTGGGTTGGGCAGGTTTGGCAAAACCGAGTTAGACATCGATCTCGCCAAAGGACATGATTATGCTGTTGGTCATAGGTTCCCTAGCTAGAATCCAAGTCATGTCGAGAAGGACAAGAGGGACATCGCTGGCGTAGAGGACCCGGCCAACGATGATTGTCTTGCTGATTCCGATTCACGCTAATTCCACCTGAAACGCAGATCCAAAGGTAACCTACCCCACGGTGGGCACCAACTGTCATCGGATTGAATACATGTACGCCGAGAGGGGGTTAATGACCCACAATTATAGGGGATCGCAATAGTCTTCGAGGGAAGTAAAACCCAATTTATTGATTCGGCACAAGGGGAGCCAAAGAATATTTATAAGCCTTAACAACTGAGTTTTCAATTCAGCTGCACCTGGAAACAGTCTTGCTCACAGCAGTTTATCAGTAGCAACAGTTTGGTAGTAGTAATAGCAAAGTAAAAGCAGTAGTAAAAGTGAAGACGGTAGTCACAATTGCAGTAAAAGGAGGATTAAAGCGCGGTAGTCATAGGGATGGATGGATGGGCGTGGCATGGACAAGAAAATTCATATAGCAATGAAGATACAAGGCATTTGCAGATAAATAAAGTTAAGCATCCAAGTAATAAATAATCATAGGCATGTGTTCCATATATAGTCATACGTGCTCGTAATGAGAACTTGCACAACATCTTTTGTTCTGCTAGGATGTTTTTGTACTGGGGCCTCAAGGGAACTACTGGAAATTAAGGTGCTCATTTTAATAGAGCACCGGAGCAAAGCATTAACACTCCATGAACACACGTGATCCTCATATCACAGCCATTCCCTCCGGTTATCCCGATTATTGTCACTTTGGGACCTTTGGTTCCGGACAATAATATGTGTATACAACTTGCAGGTAAGATCATAAACAATAATATACTCATGAATCAATAAAATGTTCCAATCTGAAATCATGCCACTCGGGCCCTAGTGACGTGCATTAAGCATAACAAGTTGCAACAAAGTCACTAATAATAGATACTAGGCACCATGCCCTAACAATCTGATGCCATTACATGAACGATCTCATTCAATCCCTACCATCCCCATAGCCTATAGAGGGGGATTACCTACTCATCGATGGGGGAATCATGGATGGTTGATGGAGAAGCGAGGATGATGATGATGATGGAGAGGATCTCCTCCAATTCCACGTCCCGGCAGGGTGCCAGAATGGAGTTTCTGGTTCCGAATCGTGGTATCTAGTGGTGGCGGCGCAGCGGAACTCTCTCTAGAAAAACATCGACCCCCCTGGGTTTTTATGTCAAGGGGCATCTCATAGGCAAAGAGGCAGGCCAATGGGGTGCCCGAGGCGGCCACACCCCTCCCAGGTGCGGCCTGGGCTGGCCCACGCGGCCAGGTGGTGTCGGCCCCTCGTGGCCCTCCTCCGTATCGTCTTCTAGCTCCTTGAGTGTTCTAGTGAAATAGGATTTTTGGCATATTTTCCGGGATTTTTCCTGATAGTTGATTTTCTACACAAAAACTAGACACCAAGGTAATTCTGCTGAAAACAACATCAGTCTGTGTTAGTTGTAGCCAAATCACACAAGTTTAGAGGAGAAACAATAGCAAAAGTGTTCGGGAAAGTAGATACGTTTTGGACGTATCAACTCCCCCCAAGCTTAGCTTATTGCTTGTCCTCAAGCAATTCAGTTGAAAACTGAGTGCGATAAAAGAACTTTCACGAACACATTTGCTTCATAAGATGTATATATTCTCAGCATATGATCAAATACTTAGGCAATTCATAATATAAATTATGCAAATAAGTTTACTTAATAGTCATTGCAAGCTGTGAAGAGATTCCAACTCAAAAGTAATAAGTAGCATGAAACATAAACATAAGCAACATTGTAATGCTCATAAAAAGGTATGATAGAGTGGTATCTCGCTTGCCTTTGATTGTATAGAAAACATAAATGCCAAGGAACCTCTGAAGTTCAAGTGAAGACTAGAAGTAAAGATATCAAAGATACAACATCAAAGTCATGACACAATTAACCAAGTTTTGAGACAAGCACATTACACTAAGAATGATAACTATGCTCTCAAGAAAGTGTTCATAGAATAAATGATGACTCAACAAGGAAGTGAAAATGTTTTGAAAAGTTTGAAAGGCTTCCAAATGCTGAAAGTATGGTACTCAATAGCTTTGAGCTCTCATTGCCCCTATCATAAGCATGTTTAAATGGTTAAGGTGAAAGTGAGGTCCAATATGAGTTATATGATTGACAGACCATAAACGGAAATCTCATGTCCCTTGAGTATGAGGGTCGCTCCTCATGCTACTCAACTTTAATTACCTGTAAGTTCTTGTCATAGTAAAATACATGCATATCATAGAGAACCGCCAAAGGGGTGGAACTGTTCGTCTGCAGTACCAAAGTCCTTAGTCCAGCGTATGGCGGTACCTAAGTTGCCTGAAATTGCCGCGTTTCGAAATGTTGGGCCACCAACTACTGAGAGGGGCCATTTCGAGGCAAACTCATCTCACCCCTGCCAAATTCAAACATTCCGTTAAACTTCCCCGTGAAGTAGACGGTCGGGACCCTCATGTCGATCATCTGTCCGTGACGCGAGCGCCAACGCGGCAACCTCTTAGGAAAATCGAGTAACTAAGTGGACTGGATGCGTTGACCAATTTCACAAATCCATTCCCACCTTTCCCCTAGCACCGACAGCGTCGAAATCCACCCTCCCGGCAGGACGATCCCTTCGGATATTTGACTTCCGGCACCAAGTTGCTGCGCCCAGTTGCTGATCCCGAGCTCCAATGGCGCATGCCGTAGCCGCCGTTGCGAGGCTCTAGCCCGCCTCCGCCACCGACAAGCCGAGCAGCTCGGAGGATGGTAGATCCTACTACCAAGGAAGAAGAAGTTCTGGCCACAAGTGGGTGACCAACCCTTCTCTTAGCTATTCGCACTATTTATAACTACTAGCTGGCTACTGAACCTAAAATTGTTTGTTAGCCCAACGCTGACAAACATATTTTGTCCACAGTTTTCTGTCAAGTGGGATCTCCACGGACCACTCTTACCTGGTTACGGTAGTCCTCTTCAGGTACGACTCTAAGGGCAAGTGATATGGACACCATTGTATCACGGTGGAAGAAGCGCTTGCACAGATCTACACTATATCTAGTATGGTTGCTGCTCTGCGTAATCATGATGAATTATGGCCGAAGCAGACTGCAAAGTTCAGATTCATGGATGAACGTGGCATCATGGTTCCTCTAACGTGTGACAGTCAGCTAATTAGTTTGATGAAAAGGTATGCTTCGGCTTGTATGTTTGAGCTGAATTGTGATGTACTGGATGTGGAAGCTGCTGCAACTGGGAGTTGCCCTTCTATTCTTGGACACGGTGGTTGCTCGAACCCAATTAGCCCCTCGTAAGCAAAAGTCTCTTGGGGTTCGCATGTTTGTGCTGAATTGTAATTTTTTTGTTTTATTTACTCTGTAGATTTTGGGCAGTTATGCACCAGTCCTCTTTCTTTGACAGGACACGCCGCAAGGTTAGAAATATGACTGCCGGGTCATTCATTTTGCTGCCTGAAGAAATTAAAAACGAGTCGAAAGATGATGCTGGACACGATTCTGGTGCCCACTGTCCTGGTGATGCAGAGTACGTGAAGCTAAGAAAATTGGCACCGAGGAAGAGGAAGAAGGCAGGAAATGAAGAACCCAGTCGACGTGAAGGCTTGGCACCCAGGTTGCGGAAGAAGGCTGCTAGCAATGAAGATGCATACTAATGTGTTGAACTTGAACCTATATATGTAATTATGTTAAATTCTGGAGCTCTGTGTGTGGCACATTGCTGGGCGAAACAATCTACCCACGTTCTCTGAGTAAAATGTACCGCGACTTAGGGTTTGGAAACGCCTGAGTCAGTAGTTGAATCTGAAATGGTGATTGTGCCACTGCTATTTGAAAACACGCAGCACCGGTTCCACGATTGCTGAGGGGCAGGTGGTCTCCAAATACGATGGAATGTAAGTGGCACAGAAATAAATTATTTAAGCTACTACACTCCACGAAGCAGCAACTTATTCCAGCTGCTGCACACAATGACATGGCAACATAAACAACAATGGCAACCAATAATGCCCAGATGAGGAGGAAATCGGTACCACTTTCTGGCCTAATCTTGAGCCCGTCTATCTCACAGCCTCTCTGCTTCTGCATCCCCTGCATCTGGTGAAGCTCCCAGATCTCCAGTAACCGGGTGTGCGTGCTTCCACTTCATAAATTGTGGTTGTTCTATTTGCATGCGGCACAATCCACGTAGATTACATTTAAACAAACCACCAATGTAAGAATACACTAGTAGAAAAGGGGTCTTTGGTCCACGGTCATGTTCCCAATCCGGGACAGAGATCTAAATCAAGGCAGAAATTGATCTAAATCACAAATTCTTCCACAAATTAATCGAGACAGAGATCTAAATCGAGGCATTTCATTAATTCAACCACAAATTCTTCTAAACAAAGGTGCGATTTCACATCCTACATTAATTCAACCACTAGTCAACAATTTCACTTCTGTTGCTGCTATCCTCCGAGCAGTCGGCTTCCTCGTCGTTGTCGGACGGAACCTCCACGATTTCCGCATTGTTCGCGAGACAGATCACCTCTTCGCAGCAAGCGGCAGTGATGACGATGTACTTGGTCCGTCCAGGGACGGACCAGAACCTCTCCCGCCCTTCTCGGTTGCGGCGATCCCGGTGCACCACACGCCCGTAAACGATGCGGTTGCCAATCTTGTCCTTCCGCTCCTTCTAGAACAGCGCCGACTAGTACGGGCTGGGCGCCGCATACCGGGGCAACGCCCTCTTCCACGCGGGCATCTAGCGACGGCGCACAGCAATTTCGCTCTCCATTGCGGCTCTGCCAGGGACGAGGAGCGGAGCCACAGGTACCCCCGCATAGCTGATGCGCCATCTATGGGGCACCGTCACAGTCGGCGGCGCGAGGATGTTGAAGTGCGTGAACATCACTGCCTCGTAGAAGTTCAGCGCGGGCATATCCATGGCGGCGCGGTGGAGATTGGAGAGGGAGCGAGGGGATGGACGATGAAGCGACGGCGCGGTGGAGATTGGAGAGCGCGGGGGGATTGACGACGAAGCGACGCGCTGTGGCGCCTCCTATTTGTACACGAGGACGACAAAGCGACTGGCGGAATATCCAAGGGGCATTGGTCAGACAAAAGGAAGTAATGCAGGGTTAAGACAGATTAACCGGCGACCAATTTTTTTCCTCCCAGGACTCCGGGGCCAATAGTTCAGACCGCTAGGTCAACAAGTACAACTATTACAACTTAAAAGGGCACGGAGCTCAACCTAAATAGAACTACTAGTTATCACACATCTCCTTGATCTTCCTAATCTTAGCCCGATGCGCATCTTCCTGCGAGAGCAAGGATCGAATCGTCTGCTCCTTCCTTTTAGCATGTTCCTTGCCCAACTTCAATTGTTTCTCTGCATTTTTCCTCATGCACTTGTCAATACTCGTAGTTGTGAATTGCAGGACTTTGGCCTGGTGAAGATCATTCCTTGCTTGAGTCAGTTCTTGCTCTACTTTAGCCTTCAGGGCCAATGCCGCGTCCCTCTCCCTCTCGACTTTTCTAACCTTGTCTTCCACCCACCTGAGATCTCGCTTATGCTTGGTCGTGTCAACTGGTTCCCATAGCTTCATCTCAACACTGTCAAGAAGTGAGCTGAATGCTGATTATTTCAACTCAACAGTCATTTCCCATAGTTTTTCCAGCGTTTTCTGCATCGATTTGGGCCACTCTGGATCTACCCATTTGACAACACCACAACATCTGCCTCGCATCATTGCACGATGTCCTTGACACCGTAGAAACCTCATGCCTGCGTTTCGTCCTTCGAACGCTACAAATTTAGCGGGCACATATCCATGTTTACATACCAGAGGACTATCTTCATCCACTAAACCGTGATAGTCAGCGTCATACATCATCTGGTTGGCCTAATACATCATACGCGCATGAGTAAACGAGTATATCTAGCTCAAAAAATAGATAAGTGGCCACGGATGATAGAGATAGAGATGAGACAACTCACATCGAAATCACCGTCCCTATCGTCACGACGCGCTTTCTCGCTGTCTCCCCTTGAACCCATGGCGAGAGGGGAGGGGGGTGGCTGCCGGAGAGGGGATTGGGATGGAGGCACCGTCGGCTTGCAGCTATGGTAGGATGGGAGTGAAGTGGGGAAAGTGGATTCGAGGGGAAGGAAGAGAAGTACGGGGAGGAAGAGAACTAATGGGGACATAACACTAGGATATGGCCCACTAAACTCGTGAGTCGTGACACTCGCAACAGGGGAACCCCCGGTGTTGCTAGTTTGTCCAGAGTAAGCGTGGCCAATCATGCCACAAAACAAACTACTCGCGGATCACTCTCACGAAGACCATCCCAATCGTCCAAGCGCCCTGATCGAACGGTATGTAACAATCTTCAAGCAGAATAACTGTGTTAGGGTGTGCCTTCTAGCAGACTCGGTCTAATGGCCACCGATTGGGGGCTAAGGTTAGGTCTCTCCTCAGGTTAATTAGGGTCCATATGTGGTTTGTGAAAAGAACACACATGCAATCACACTTGGTGGATCCATGTATGGTTTGTGAGAAGAACACACATGCAATCACACTGGGTGGATCCATATGTGGTTTATAAGAGGAACACACATGCAATGACACTAGTGATATGTGGTTTGTGAGAGGAACACACATGCAATGACACTGGGTGTGGTTCATGAGAAGAACACACATGCAATGACACTGGTGTATCCTTATGTGGTTTGTGAGAATAACAGACATGCAACGACTCTTGTTGTGGTTCATGAGAAGAACACACATGCAATGACAGTGGTAGATCCATGTGTGGTTTGTGAGAGGAACAGACATGCAATGACACTGGTTGTGGTTCATGAAAAGAACACACATGCAATGACACTGGTGGATCCATATGTGGTTTGTGATAAGAACACACATGCAATGACGCTTGGTGGATCCATGTGTGGTTCATGAGAAGAACACACATTCAATGACACCGGTGGATCCATGTGTGGTTCATGAGAGGAACACATATGCAATGACACTGGTGTATCCTTATTTGGTTTGTGAGAAGAAAAGACATTCAATGACACTGGGTGTGGTTCATGAAAAGAACACACATCCAATGAGACTATTGGATCCATGTGTGGTTTATGAGTGTTACACATATCCAATGACACTGGGTGTGGTTCATGAGAAGAACACACATGGAATGACACTGGTGGATCCATGTGTGGTTTGTGAGAAGAACACACATGCAATGACACTAGGTGTGGTTCATTAAAAGAACACGCATCCAATGACACTGGTGGATCCATATGTGGTTTGTGAAAAGAACAGAAATGCAATCACACTTGGTGGATCCATGTGTGGTTAATGAAAAGAGCATACATGCAATGATACTGGTGGATCCATGTGTGGTTTGTGAGAAGAACACACATCCAATGACACCGGTGGATCCTTATGTGGTTTGTAAGAAGAACATACATTGAATGACTCTAGATGTGGTTCATGAGAAGAACACACATCCAATAACACTGGTGGATCGATGTGTACACTATGAGAGGAACACACATGCAATGACACTGGGTGTGGTTCATGAGAAGAACGGACATGCAATGACACTTGGTGGATCCATGTGTGGTTCATGAGAAGAACACACATGCAATGAAACTGGTGGATCCATGTCTGGTTTTTGAGAAGAACACACATCCAATGACACTGGGTGTGGTTCATGAGAAGAACGCACATCCACTGACACTGGGGGATCCATGTGTGGTTTGTGAGCGGAACACACATGCAATGACACTGGGTGTGGTTCATGAGAAGAACACACATCTAATGACATTGGTGGATCCATGTGTACAATGTGAGAGGAACACACATGCAATGACAATGGGTGTGGTTCATGAGAAGAACACACATGCAATGACACTAGTGTATCCTATTGTGGTTTGTGAGAATAACAGACATGCAATGACTCTTTCTATGGTTCATGAGAAGAACACACATGCAATGACACTGGTGGATCCATGTGTGGTTTGTGAGAGGATAGACATGCAATGACACTGGTTGTGGTTCATGAAAAGGACACAGATGCAATGACACTGGTGGATCCATATGTAGTTTGTGAGAAGAACACACATGCAATCACACTTGGTGGATCCATGTGTGGTTCATGACAAGAACACACATGCAATGACACTGGTGGATCCATGTGTGGTTTATGAGTGTTACACATATCCAATGACACTGGGTGTGGTTCATGAGAAGAACACACATGGAATGACACTGGTGGATCCATGTGTGGTTTGTGAGAAGAACACACATGCAATGACACTAGGTGTGGTTCATTAAAAGAACACGCATCCAATGACACTAGTGGATCCATATGTGGTTTGTGAAAAGAACAGAAATGCAATCACACTTGGTGGATCCATGTGTGGTTAATGAAAAGAGCACACATGCAATGATACTGGTGGATCCATGTGTGGTTTGTGAGAAGAACACAAATCCAATGACACCGGTGGATCCTTATGTGGTTTTTGAGAAGAACAGACATTGAATGACTCTAGATGTGGTTCATGAGAAGAACACACATCCAATAACACTGGTGGATCCATGTGTACACTATGAGAGGAACACACATGCAATGACACTGGGTGTGGTTCATGAGAAGAACGGACATGCAATGACACTTGGTGGATCCATGTGTGGTTCATGAGAAGAACACACATGCAATGAAACTGGTGGATCCATGTCTGGTTTGTGAGAAGAACACACATCCAATGACACTGGGTGTAGTTCATGAGAAGAACACACATCCACTGACACTGGGGGATCCATGTGTGGTTTGTGAGAGGAACACACATGCAATGACACTTGGTGGATCCATGTGTGGTTCATGAGAAGAACACACATGCAATGACACTGGTGGATCCATGTGTGGTTTATGAGTGTTACACATATCCAATGATACTGGGTGTGGTTCATGAGAAGAACACACATGGAATGACACTGGTGGATCCATGTGTGGTTTGTGAGAAGAACACACATGCAATGACACTAGGTGTGGTTCATTAAAAGAACACGCATCCAATGACACTAGTGGATCCATATGTGGTTTGTGAAAAGAACAGAAATGCAATCACACTTGGTGGATCCATGTGTGGTTAATGAAAAGAGCATACATGCAATGATACTGGTGGATCCATGTGTGGTTTGTGATAAGAACACACATCCAATGACACCGGTGGATCCTTATGTGGTTTGTGAGAAGAACAGACATTGAATGACTCTAGATGTGGTTCATGAGAAGAACACACATCCAATAACACTGGTGGATCCATGTGTACACTATGAGAGGAACACACATGCAATGACACTAGGTGTGGTTCATGAGAAGAACGGACATGCAATGACACTTGGTGGATCCATGTGTGGTTCATGAGAAGAACACACATGCAATGAAACTGGTGGATCCATGTCTGGTTTGTGAGAAGAACACACATCCAATGACACTGGGTGTAGTTCATAAGAAGAACACACATCCACTGACACTGGGGGATCCATGTGTGGTTTGTGAGCGGAACACACATGCAATGACACTGGGTGTGGTTCATGAGAAGAACACACATCTAATGACACTGGTGGATCCATGTGTACAATGTGAGAGGAACACACATGCAATGACACTGGGTGTGGTTCATGAGAATAACACACATGCAATGACACTGGTGTATCCTTGTGTAGTTTGTGAGAATAACAGACATGCAATGACTCTTGTTGTGGTTCATGAGAAGAACACACATGCAATGACACTGGTGGATCCATGTGTGGTTTGTGAGAGGAATAGTCATGCAATGACACTGGTTGTGGTTCATGAAAAGAACACACATGCAATGACACTGGTGGATCCATATGTGGTTTCTGAGAAGAACACACATGCAATCACACTTGGTGGATCCATGTGTGGTTCATGAGAAGAACACACATGCAATCACACCGGTGGATCCATGTGTGGTTCATGGGAGGAACACACATCCAATGACACTGGGTGTGGTTCATGAAAAGAACACACATGCAGCGACACTGGTGGATCCTTATGTGGTTTCTGAGAAGAACAGACATTCAATGACACTGGGTGTGGTTCATGAAAAGAACACACAACTAATGACACTGGTGGATCCATGTGTGGTTTGTGAGAGGAACACACATCCAATGACACTGGGTGTGGTTTGTGAGAAGAACACACATCCAATGACACTGGTGTATACATGTGTGGTTTGTGAGAGGAACACACATGCAATGACACTGGGTGTGGTTCATGAGAAGAACACACATCCAATGACACTGGTGGATCCATGTGTACAATGTGAGAGGAACACACATTCATTGACATTGGGTTTGGTTCATGAGAAGAACACACATGCAATGACATTGGTGTATCCTTATGTGGTTTGTGAGAATAAGACACATGCAATGACTCTTGTTGTGGTTCATGAGAAGAACACACATGCAATGACACTGGTGGATCCATGTGTGGTTTGTGAGAGGAACATACATGCAATGACATTGGTTGTGGTTCTTGAAAAGAACACACATGCAATGACACTGGTGGATCCATATGTGGTTTGTGAGAAGAACACACATGCAATCACACTTGGTGAATCCATGTGTGGTTCATGAGAAGAACATACATGCAATGACACTGGTGGATCCATGTGTGGTTCATGAGAGGAGCACACATCCAATGACACTAGGTGTGGTTCATGAAAAGAACACACATGCAATGACACTGGTGGATCCTTTTGTGGTTTGTGAGAAGAACAAACATTCAATGACACTAGGTGTGGTTCATGAAAAGAACACACATCCAATGACACTGGTGGATCCATGTGTGGTTTGTGAGAGGAACACACATCCAATGACATTGGGTGTATCCATGTTTTGTTAATGAGAAGAGCAGACATGCAATGACACTGGTGGATCCATGTGTGGTTTGTTAGAAGAACACACATGCGATGACACTATTGGATCCTTATGTGGTTGTGAGAAGAACAGACATGCAATGACTCTAGATGTGGTTCATGAGAAGAACACACATCCAATGACACTGGTGGATCTATGTGTACACTGTGAGAGGTACACACATGCAATGACACTGGGTGTGGTTCATGAGAAGAACAAACATGCAACGACACTTGGTGGATCCATGTGTGGTTCATGAGAAGAACACACATGCAATGACACTAGTGGATCCATGTGTGGTTTGTGAGAAGAACACACATCCAATTACACTGGGTGTGGTTTATGAGAAGAACACAATGACACAGGTGGATCCATGTGTGGTTTGTGAGTAGCACACACATGCAATCACACTGGGTGTGGTTCATGAGAGGAACACACATGCAATGACACTGGTGGATCCATGTGTACAATGTGAGAGGAACACACATGCAATGAAACTCGGTGTGGTTCATAGAAGAACACACATGCAATGACACTAGTATATCCTTATGTGGTTTGTGAGAATAATAGACATGCAATGACTCTTTCTATGGTTCATGAGAAGAACACACATGCAATGACACTGGTGGATCCATGTGTGGTTTGTGAGAGGATAGACATGCAATGACACTGGTTGTGGTTCATGAAAAGGACACAGATGCAATGACACTGGTGGATCCATATGTAGTTTGTGAGAAGAACACACATGCAATCACACTTGGTGGATCCATGTGTGGTTCATGAGAAGAACACACATGCAATGACACTGGTGGATCCATGTGTGGTTTATGAGTGTTACACATATCCAATGACACTGGGTGTGGTTCATGAGAAGAACACACATGGAATGACACTGGTGGATCCATGTGTGGTTTGTGAGAAGAACACACATGCAATGACACTAGGTGTGGTTCATTAAAAGAACACGCATCCAATGACACTGGTGGATCCATATGTGGTTTGTGAAAAGAACATAAATGTAATCACACTTAGTGGATCCATGTGTGGTTAATGAAAAGAGCATACATGCAATGATACTGGTGGATCCATGTGTGGTTTGTGAGAAGAACACACATCCAATGACACCGGTGGATCCTTATGTGGTTTGTGAGAATAACAGACATTGAATGACTCTAGATGTGGTTCATGAGAAGAATACACATCCAATAACACTGGTGGATCCATGTGTACTCTATGAGAGGAACACACATGCAATGACACTGGGTGTGGTTCATGAGAAGAACGGACATGCAATGACACTTGGTGGATCCATGTGTGGTTCATGAGAAGAACACACATGCAATGAAACTGGTGGATCCATGTCTGGTTTGTGAGAAGAACACACATCCAGTGACACTGGGTGTGGTTCATGAGAAGAACACACATCCACTGACACTGGGGGATCCATGTGTGGTTTGTGAGCGGAACACACATGCAATAACACTGGGTGTGGTTCATGAGAAGAACACACATCTAATGACACTGGTGGATGCATGTGTACAATGTGAGAGGAACACACATGCAATGACACTGGGTGTGGTTTATGAGAAGAACACACATGCAATGACACTGGTGTATCCTTGTGTAGTTTGTGAGAATAACAGACATGCAATGACTCTTGTTGTGGTTCATGATAAGAACACACATGCAATGACACTGGTGGATCCATGTGTGGTTTGCGAGAGGAATAGTCATGCAATGACACTGGTTGTGGTTCATGAAAAGAACACACATGCAATGACACTGGTGGATCCATATGTGGTTTGTGAGAAGAACACACATGCAATCACACTTGGTGGATCCATGTGTGGTTCATGAGAAGAACACACATGCAATCACACCGGTGGATCCATGTGCGGTTCATGGGAGGAACACACATCCAATGACACTGGGTGTGGTTCATGAAAAGAACACACATGCAGCGACACTGGTGGATCCTTATGTGGTTTGTGAGAAGAACAGACATTCAATGACACTGGGTGTGGTTCATGAAAATAACACACAACTAATGACACTGGTGGATCCATGTGTGGTTTGTGAGAGGAACACACATCCAATGACACTGGGTGTGGTTTGTGAGAAGAACACACATCCAATGACACTGGTGTATACATGTGTGGTTTGTGAGAGGAACACACATGCAATGACACTGGGTGTGGTTCATGAGAAGAACACACATCCAATGACACTGGTGGATCCATATGTACAATGTGAGAGGAACACACATGCATTGACATTGGGTTTGGTTCATGAGAAGAACACACATGCAATGACACTGGTGTATCCTTATGTGGTTTGTGAGAATAAGACACATGCCATGACTCTTGCTGTGGTTCATGAGAAGAACACACATGCAATGACACTGGTGGATCCATGTGTGGTTTGTGAGAGGAACATACATGCAATGACACTGGTTGTGGTTCATGAAAAGAACACACATGCAATGACAGTGGTGGATCCATATGTGGTTTGTGAGAAGAACACACATGCAATCACACTTAGTGGATCCATGTGTGGTTCATGAGAAGAACATACATGCAATGACACTGGTGGATCCATGTGTGGTTCATGAGAGGAGCACACATCCAATGACACTAGGTGTGGTTCATGAAATAACACACATGCAATGACACTGGTGGATCCTTATGTGGTTTGTGAGAAGAACAAACATTCAATGACACTAGGTGTGGTTCATGAAAAGAACACACATCCAATGACACTGGTGGATCCATGTGTGGTTTGTGAGAGGAACACACATCCAATGACACTGGGTGTATCCATGTTTTGTTAATGAGAAGAGCAGACATGCAATGACACTGGTGGATCCATGTGTGGTTTGTTAGAAGAACACACATGCGATGACACTATTGGATCTTTATGTGATTTGTGAGAAGAACAGACATGCAATGACTCTAGATGTGGTTCATGAGAAGAACACACATCCAATGACACTGGTGGATCTATGTGTACACTGTGAGAGGTACACACATGCAATGACACTGGGTGTGGTTCATGAGAAGAACAAACATGCAATGACACTTGGTGGATCCATGTGTGGTTCATGAGAATAACACACATGCAATGACACTAGTGGATCCATGTGTGGTTTGTGAGAAGAACACACATCCAATTACACTGGGTGTGGTTTATGAGAATAACACACATGCAATGACACAGGTGGATCCATGTGTGGTTTGTGAGTAGAACACACATGCAATCACACTGGGTGTGGTTCATGAGAGGAACACACATGCAATGACACTGGTGGATCCATGTGTACAATGTGAGAGGAACACACATGCAATGAAACTCGGTGTGGTTCATAAGAAGAATACACATCCAATGACACTAGTGTATCCTTATGTGGTTTGTGAGAATAACAGACATGCAATGACTCTTGCTATGGTTCATGAGAATAACACACATGCAATGACACTGGTGGATCCATGTGTGGTTTGTGAGAGGATAGACATGCAATGACACTGGTTGTGGTTCATGAAAAGGACACAGATGCAATGACACTGGTGGATCCATATGTAGTTTGTGAGAAGAACACACATGCAATCACACTTGGTGGATACATGTGTGGTTCATGAGAAGAACACACATGCAATGACACCGGTGGATCCATGCGTGTTTCATGAGAGGAAAATACATCCAATGAAACTAGGTGTGGTTCAACAAAAGAACACACATGCAATGACATTGGTGGATCCTTATGTGGTTTGTGAGAAGAACATACATTCAATGACACTGGGTGTGGTTCATGAAGAGAACTCACATCCAATGACACTGGGTGTGGTTCATGAAAAGAACACACATGCAGTGACACTGGTGGATCCATGTGTACAATGTGAGACAAACACACATGCAATGACACTTGGTGTGGTTCAGGAGAAGAACACACATGCAATGACACTGGTGTATCCTTATGTGGTTTGTGAGAATAATAGACATGCAATGACTCTTGCTGTGGTTGATGAGAAGAACACACATGCAATAAACATAGGTGGATCCATGTGTGGTTTGTGAGAGGAACAGACATGAAATGACACTGGTCGTGGTTCATGAAAATAACACATATGCAATGACACTAGCGGATCCATATGTGGTTTGTGATAAGAACACACATGCAATCACACTTGGTGGATCCATGTGTGGTTCATCAGAATAACACACATGCAGTGACACCGGTGGATCCATGTGTGTTTCATGAGAGGAACATACATCCAAAGAAACTGGGTGTGGTTCAAGAAAAGAACACACAAGCAATGACACTGGTGGATCCTTATGTGGTTTGTGAGAAGAACAGACATTCAATGACACTGGGTGCATTTCATGAAAAGAACACACATCCAATGACACTGGTGGATCCATGTGTGGTTTGTGAGAATAATAGACATGCAATGACTCTTGCTGTGGTTGATGAGAAGAACACACATGCAATAAACATAGGTGGATCCATGTGTGGTTTGCTGAGAGGAACATACATGAAATGACACTGGTTGTGGTTCATGAAAATAACACATATGCAATGACACTAGTGGATCCATATGTGGTTTGTGATAAGAACACACATGCAATCACACTTGCTGGATCCATGTGTGGTTCATGAGAAGAACACACATGCAATGACACCGGTGGATCCATGTCCGGTTCATGAGAGGAACACACATCCAATGACACTGGATGTGGTTCATGAAAAGAACACACATGCAATGACACTGGTGGATCCTTATGTGGTTTGTGAGAAGAACAGACATTCAATGACAGTGGGTGTGGTTCATGAAAAGAACACACATCCAATGAAACTAGGGGATCCATGTGTGGTTTGTCAGAGGAACACACATCCAGTGACACTGGGTGTGGTTCATGAAAAGAACACACATGCAAGGACACTGGTGGATCCATGTGTACAATGTGAGAGGAACGCACATGCAATGACACTTGGTGTGGTTCATGAGAAGAACACACATGCAAAGACACTGGTGTATCCTTATGTGGTTTGTGAGAATAATAGACATGCAATGACTCTTGCTGTGGTTCATGAGAAGAACACACATGCAATAAACATTGGTGGATCCATGTGTGGTTGGTGAGAGGAACAGACATGAAATGACACCGGTTGTGGTTCATGAAAAGAACACACATGTAATGACACTGGTGGATCCATATGTGGTTTGTGAGAAGAACACACATGCAATCACACTTGGTGGATCCATGTGTGGTTCATGAGAAGAACACACATTCAATGACACCGGTGGATCCATGTGTGGTTCATGAGAGGAACACACATCCAATGACACTGGATGTGGTTCATGAAAAGAACACACATGCAATGACACTGGTGTATCCTGATGTGGTTTGTGAGAAGAACAGACATTCAATGACACTGGGTGTGGTTCATGAAAAGAACACACATCCAATGACACTGGTGGATCCATGTGTGGTTTGTAAGAGGAACACACATCTAATGACACTGGGTGTATCCATGTTTTGTTAATGAGAAGAGCAGACATGCAATGACACTGGTGGATCCATGTGTGGTTGGTTAGAAGAACACACATGCAATGACACTGGTGGATCCTTATGTGGTTTGTGAGAAGAACACACGTGCAATCACAATGGGTGTGGTTCATGAGAGGAACACACATGTAATGACACCGGTGGATCCATGTGTACAATGTGAGAGGAACACACATGCAATGGAACTGGGTGTGGTTCATAAGAAGAACACACATGCAATGACACTAGTGTATCCTTATGTGGTTTTTGAGAATAACAGACATGCAATCACTTTTTTGTGGTTCATGAGAAGAACACACATGCAATGACACTGGTGGATCCATGTGTGGTTTGTGAGAGGATAGACATGCAATGACACTGGTTGTGGTTCATGAAAAGGACACACATGCAATGACACTGGTGGATCCATATGTGGTTTGTGAGAAAAACAAACATGCAATCACACTTGGTGGATCCATGTGTGGTTAATGAGAAGAACACACATGCAATGACACCGGTGGATCCACGTGTGTTTCATGAGAGGAACATACATCTAATGAAACTTGGTGTGGTTCAAGAAAAGAACACACATGCAATGACATTGGTGGATCCTTATGTGGTTTGTGAGAAGAACATACATTTAATGACACTGGGTGTGGTTCATGAAAAGATCCATATGTGGTTTGTGATAATAATAGACATGCAATGACTCTTGTTGTGGTTGATGAGAAGAACACACATGCAATCAACATAGGTGGATCCATGTGTGGTTTGTGAGAGGAACAGACATGAAATGACACTCGTTGTGGTTCGTGAAAAGAACACACATGCAATGACACTAGTGGATCCATATGTGATTTGTGAGAAGAACACACATGCAATCACACTTGGTGGATCCATGTTTGGTTCATGACAAGAACACACATGAAATGACACCGGTGGATCCATGTGTGGTTCATGAGAGGAACACACATCCAATGACACTAGATGTGGTTCATGACAAGAACACACATGCAATGACACTGGTGGATCCTTATGTGGTTTGTGAGAAGAACAGACATTCAATGACACCGGGTGTGGTTCATGAAAAGAACACACATCCAATGAAACTAGTGGATCGATGTGTGGTTTGTGAGAGGAACACACATCCAATGACACTGGGTGTGGTTCATGAATAGAACACACATGCAATGACACTGGTGGATCCATGTGTACAATGTGAGAGGAACACACATGCAATGACACTTGGTGTGGTTCATGAGAAGAACACACATGCAATGACACTGGTGTATCCTTATGTGGTTTGTGAGAATAATAGACATGCAATGACTCTTGCTTAGGTTCATGAGAAGAACACACATGCAATAAACATTGGTGGATCCATGTGTTGTTTGTGAGAGGAACATACATGAAATGACACTGGTTGTGGTTCATGAAAAGAACACACATCCAATGAAACTAGGGGATCCATGTGTGGTTTGTGAGAGGAACACACATCCAATGACACTGGCTGTGGTTCATGAAAAGAACACACATGCAAGGACACTGGTGGATCCATGTATACAATGTGAGAGGAACACACATGCAATGACACTTGGTGTGGTTCATGAGAAGAACACACATGCAAAGACACTGGTGTATCCTTATGTGGTTTGTGAGAATAATAGACATGCAATGACTCTTGTTGTGGTTCATGAGAAGAACACACATGCAATAAACATTGGTGGATCCATGTGTTGTTTGTGAGAGGAACATAGATGAAATGACACTGGTTGTGGTTCATGAAAAGAACACACATGCAATGAGACTGGTGGATCCATATGTGGTTTGTGAGATGAACACACATGTAATCACACTTGGTGGATCCATGTGTGGTTCATGTGAAGAACACACATGCAATGACACCGGTGGATCCATGTGTGGTTCATGAGAGGAACAGACATCCAATGACACTGGATGTGGTTCATGAAAAGAACACACATGCAATGACACTGGTGTATCCTTATGTGGTTTGTGAGAAGAACAGACATTCAATGACACTGGGTGTGGTTCATGAAAAGAACACACATCCAATGACACTGGTGGATCCATGTGTGGTTAGTGAGAGGAACACACATCCAATGACACTTGGTGTATCCATGTTTTGCTAAGGAGAAGAGCAGACATGCAATGACACTGGTGGATCCATGTGTGGTTGGTTAGTAGAACACACATGCAATGACATTGGTGGATCCTTATGTGGTTTGTGAGAAGAACACACATGCAATCACACTGGGTGTGGTTCATGAGAGGAACACACATGCAATGACACTGGTGGATCCATGTGTACAATGTGAGAGGAACACACATGCAATGGAACTGGGTGTGGTTCATAAGAAGAACACACATGCAATGACACTGGTGTATCCTTATGTGGTTTTTGAGAATAACAGACATGCAATCACTTTTTTGTGGTTCATGAGAAGAACACACATGCAATGACACTGGTGGATCCATGTGTGGTTTGTGAGAGGATAGACATGCAATGATACTGGTTGTGGTTCATGAAAAGGACACACATGCAATGACACTGGTGGATACATATGTGGTTTGTGAGAAGAACAAACATGCAATCACACTTGGTGGATCCATGTGTGGTTCATGAGAATAACACACATGCAGTGACACCGGTGGATCCATGTGTGTTTCATGAGAGGAACATACATCCAATGAAACTGGGTGTGGTTCAAGAAAATAACAGACATGCAATGACACTGGTGGATCCTTATGTGGTTTGTGAGAAGAACAGACATTCAATGACACTGGGTGCAGTTCATGAAAAAAACACACATCCAATGACACTGGTGGATCCATGTGTGGTTTGTGAGAGGAACACACATCCAATGACACTGGGTGTGGTTCATGAAAAGAACACACATGCAATGACACTGGTGGATCCATGTGTACAATGTGAGAGGAAGACACATGCAATGACACTTGGTGTGGTTCATGAGAAGAACACACATGCAATGACATAGGTGTATCCTTATGTGGTTTGTGAGAATAATAGACATGCAATGACTCTTGTTGTGGCTCATGAGAAGAACACACATGCAATAAACATTGGTGGATCCATGTGTGGTTTGTGAGAGGAACATACATGAAATGACACTGGTTGTGGTTCATGAAAAGAACACACATGCAATGACACTGGTGGATCCATATGTGGTTTGTGAGAAGAACACACATGCAATCACACTTGTTGGATCCATGTGTGGTTCATGAGAAGAACACACATGCAATTACACCGGTGGATCCATGTGTGGTTCATGAGAGGAACACACATCCAATGGCACTGGATGTGGTTCATGAAAAGAACACACATGCAATAACACTGGTGGATCCTTATGTGGTTTGTGAGAAGAACAGACATTCAATGACACTGGGTGTGGTTCATGAAAAGAACACACATCCAATGACACTGGTCGATCCATGTGTACACTATGAGAGGTACACACATGCAATGACACTGGTTGTGGTTCATGAGAAGAACAGACATGCAATGACACTTGGTTGATCCATGTGTGGTTCATGAGAAGAAAACACACCCAATGACATTGGTGGATCCATGTGTGGTTTGTGAGAAGAACACACATCCAATGACACTAGGTGTGGTTCATGAGAAGAACACACATGCAATGACACTGGTGGATCCATGTGTGGTTTGTGACAAGAACACACATGCAATCACACTGGGTGTGGTTCATGAGAAGAACACACATGCAATGACACTGGTGGATCCATGTGTACAATGTGAGAGGAACACACTTGCAATGAAACTGGGTGTGGTTAATTAGAAGAACACACATGCAATGACACTGGTGTATCCTTTTTTGGTTTTTGAGAATAACAGACATCCAATGACTCTTGATGTGGTTCATGAGAAGAACACACATGCAATGACACTTGTGGATCCATGTGTGGTTTGTGAGAGGATAGACATGCAATGACACTTGTTGTGGTTCATGAAAAGGACACACATGCAATGACACTAGTGGATCCATATGTGGTTTGTGAGAAGAACACACATGCAATCACACTTGGTGGATCCATGTGTAGTTCATGAAAAGAACACACATGCAATGACACTGGTGGATCCATGTGTGTTTGATGAGAAGAACACACATCCAATCACACTGGGTGTGGTTCAAGAAAAGAACACACATGTAATGACACTGGTGGATCCTTATGTGGTTTGTGAGAAGAACAGACATTCAATGACACTGGCTGTGGTTCATGAAAAGAACACACATCCAATGATACTGGTGGATCCATGTGTGATTTGGGAGAGGAACACACATCGAATGACACTCGATGTATCCATGTGTGGTTAATGAAAAGAGTAGACATGCAATGACAGTGGTGGATCCATGTGTGGTTTGTCAGAAGATCACACATCCAATGATACCGATGGATCCTTATGTAGTTTGTAAGAAGAAGAACATGCAAGGACTCTAGATGTGGTTCGTGAGAAGAACACACATCCAATGAAACTGGTGGATCCAAGTGTACACTGTGAGAGGAACACACATGCAATGACACTGGGTGTGGTTCATGAGAAGAATAGACATGCAATGACACTTGGTGGATCCATGTGTGGTCCATGAGAAGAACACACATGCAATGACACTGGTGGATCCATGTGTGGTTTGTGAGAACAACACACATCAAATGACACTGGGTGTGGTTCATGAGAAAAACACACATGCAATAACACTGGTGGATCCATGTGTGGTTTGTGAGAAGAACGCACATGCAATCACACTGGGTGTGGTTCATGAGAGTAACACACATGCAATGACACTGGTGGATCCATGTGTGGTTTGTGAGAAAAACACACATGCAATCACACTGGTTGTGGTTCATGAAAATAACACACATGCAATGACACTAGTGGATCCATATGTGGTTTGTGATAAGAACACACATGCAATCACACTTGGTGGATCCATGTCAAGTTCATTTGAGGAACACACATCCAATGACACTGGATGTGGTTCATGAAAAGAACACACATGCAATGACACTGGTGGATCCTTATGTGGTTTGTGAGAAGAACAGACATTCAATGACACTGGGTGTGGTTCATGAAAAGAACACACATCCAATGAAACTAGGGGATCCATGTGTGGTTTGTGAGAGGAACACACATCCAATGACACTGGGTGTATCCATGTTTTGTTAATGAGAAGAGCAGACATGCAATGACACTGGTGGATCCATGTGTGGTTGGTTAGAAGAACACATGCAATGACACTGGTGGATCCTTATGTGGTTTGTGAGAAGAACACACATGCAATCACACTGGGTGTGGTTCATGAGAGGAACACACATGCAATGACACTGGTGGATCCATGTGTACAATGTGAGAGGAACACACATGCAATGGAACTGGGTGTGGTTTATAAGAAGAACACACATGCAATGACACTAGTGTATCCTTATGTGGTTTTTGAGAATAACAGACATGCAATCACTTTTTTGTGGTTCATGAGAAGAACACACATGCAATGACACTGGTGGATCCATGTGTGGTTTGTGAGAGGATAGACATGCAATGACACTGGTTGTGGTTCATGAAAAGGACACACATGCAATGACACTGGTGGATCCATATGTGGTTTGTGAGAAGAACAAACATGCAATCACACTTGGTGGATCCATGTGTGGTTAATGAGAAGAACACACGTGCAATGACACCGGTGGATCCACGTGTGTTTCATTAGAGGAACATACATCTAATGAAACTTGGTGTGGATCAAGAAAAGAACACACATGCAATGACATTGGTGGATCCTTATGTGGTTTGTGAGAAGAACAGCCATTTAATGACACTGGGTGTGGTTCATGAAAAGAACTCACATCCAATGACACTTGGTGTGGTTCATGAAAAGAACACACATGCAATGACACTGGTGGATCCATGTGTACAATGTGAGAGGAACACACATGCAATGACACTGGGTGTGGTTCATGAGAAGAACACACATGCAATGACACTGGTGTATCCTTATGTGGTTTGTGAGAATAATAGACATGCAATGACTCTTGCTGTGCTTCATGAGAAGAACACACATGCAATGACACTGGTGGATCCATGTGTGGTTTTTGAGAGGAACAGATATACAATGACACTGGTTGTGGTTCATGAAAAGAACACACATGTAATGACACTGGTGGATCCATATGTGGTTTGTGAGAAGAACACACATGCAATCACACTTGGTGGATCCATGTGTGGTTCATGACAAGAACACACATGCAATGACACCGGTGGATCCATGTGTGGTTCATGAGAGGAACAGACATCCAATGACACTGGATGCGGTTCATGACAAGAACACACATGCAATGACACTGGTGGATACTTATGTGGTTTGTGAGTAGAACAGACATTTAATGACACCGGGTGTGGTTCATGAAAAGAACACACATCCAATGAAACTAGTGGATCGATGTGTGGTTTGTGAGAGGAACACACATCCAATGACACTGGGTGTGGTTCATGAATAGAACACACATGCAATGACACTGGTGGATCCATGTGTACAATGTGAGAGGAACACACATGCAATGACACTTGGTGTGGTTCATGAGAAGAACACACATGCAATGACACTGGTGTATCCTTATGTGGTTTGTGAGAATAATAGACATGCAATGACTCTTGCTTGGTTCATGAGAAGAACACACATGCAATAAACATTGGTGGATCCATGTGTGGTTTGTGAGAGGAACAGACATGAAATGACACTGGTTGTGGTTCATGAAAAGAACACACATGCAATGACACTGGTGTATCCTTATGTGGTTTGTGAGAAGAACAGACATTCAATGACAGTGGGTGTGGTTCATGAAAAGAACACACATCCAATGACACTGGTGGATCCATGTGTGGTTTGTGAGAGGAACTCAAATCCAATGACACTAGGTGTATCCATGTTTTGTTAATGAGAAGAGCAGACATGCAATGACACTGGTGGATCCATGTGTGGTTGGTTAGAAGAACACACATGCAATGACACTAGTGGATCCTTATGTGGTTTGTGAGAAGAACACACATGCAATCAAACTGGGTGTGGTTCATGAGAGGAACACACATGCAATGACACTGGTGGATCCATGTGTACAATGTGAGAGGAACACACATGCAATGGAACTAGGTGTGGTTCATAAGAAGAACACACATGCAATGACACTGGTGTATCCTTATGTGGTTTTTGAGAATAACAGACATGCAATCACTTTTTTTTGGTTCATGAGAAGAACACACATGCAATGACACTGGTGGATCCATGTGTGGTTTGTGAGAGGATAGACATGCAATGACACTGGTTGTGGTTCATGAAAAGGACACACATGCAATGACACTGGTGGATACATATGTGGTTTGTGAGAAGAACAAAATGCAATCACACTTGGTGGATCCATGTGTGGTTCATCAGAATAACACACATGCAGTGACACCGGTGGATCCATGTGTGTTTCATGAGAGGAACATACATCCAATGAAACTGGGTGTGGTTCAAGAAAAGAACACACATGCAATGACACTGGTGGATCCTTATGTGGTTTGTGAGAAGAACAGACATTCAATGACACTGGGTGCAGTTCATGAAAAGAACACACATCCAATGACACTGGTGGATCCATGTGTGGTTTGTGAGAGGAACACACATCCAATGACACTAGGTGTGGTTCATGAAAAGAACACACGTGCAATGACACTGGTGGATCCATGTGTACAATGTGAGAGGAAGAAACATGCAATGACACTTGGTGTGGTTCATGAGAAGAACACACATGCAATGACATAGGTGTATCCTTATGTGGTTTGTGAGAATAATAGACATGCAATGACTCTTGTTGTGGTTCATGAGAAGAACACACATGCAATAAACATTGCTGGATCCATGTGTGGTTTGTGAGAGGAACATACATGAAATGACACTGGTTGTGGTTCATGAAAAGAACACACAGGCAATGACACTGGTGGATCCATATGTGGTTTGTGAGAAGAACACACATGCAATCACACTTGTTGGATCCATGTGTGGTTCATGAGAAGAACACACATGCAATGACACCGGTGGATCCATGTGTGGTTCATGAGAGGAACACACATCCAATGACACTGGATGTGGTTCATGAAAAGAGCACACATGCAATAACACTGGTGGATCCTTATGTAGTTTGTAAGAAGAAGAAACATGCAATGACTCTAGATGTGGTTCGTGAGAAGAACACACATCCAATGAAACTGGTGGATCCATGTGTACACTGTGAGAGGAACACACATGCAATGACACTAGGTGTGGTTCATGAGAAGAACAGACATGCAATGACACTTGGTGGATCCATGTGTGGTCCATGAGAAGAACACACATGCAATGACACTGGTGCATCCATGTGTGGTTTGTGAGAAGAACACACATCATATGAAACTGGGTGTGGTTCAAGAGAAAAACACACATGCAATGACACTGGTGGATCCATGTGTGGTTTGTGAGAAGAACGCACATGCAATCACACTGGGTGTGGTTCATGAGAGTAACACACATCCAATGACACTGGTGGGTCCATGTGTACAATGTGAGAGGAACACACATGCAATGACACAGGGTGTGGTTCATGAGAAGAACACACATGCAATGACACTGGTGTATCCTTATGTGGTTTGTGAGAATACCAGACATGCAATGACTCTTGCGGTGGTTCATGAGAAGAACACACATGCAACGACACTGCTGGATCCATGTGTGGTTTGTAGAGTAACAAACATGCAATGACACTGGTTGTGGTTCATGAAAAGAACACTCATGCAATGAAACTAGTGGATCCATATGTGGTTTGTGAGAAGAACACACATGCAATCACATGTGGTGGATCCATGTGTGGTTCGTGAGAAGAACACACATGCAATGACACCGGTGGATCCATGTGCGGTTCATGAGAGGAAACCACATCCAATGACACTGGGTGTGGTTCATGAAAAGAACACACATGCAATCACACTGGTGGATACTTATTTTGTTTGTGAGAAGAACAGACATTCAATGACACTGAGTGTGGTTCATGAAAAGAACACACATCCAATGACACTGGTGGATCCATGTGTGGTTTGTGAGAGAAACACACATCCAATGACACTGGGTGTATCCATGTTTAGTTAATGAGAAGAGCAGACATGCAATGACACTGGTGGATCCATGTGTGGTTTGTCAAAAGAACACACATGTAATGACACTTGTGGATCCTTATGTGGTTTGTGAGAAGAACAAACATGGAATGACTATAGATGTGGTTCATGAGAACAACACACATCTAATGACACTGGTGGATCCAGGTGTACACTATGAGAGGAACACACATGCAATGACACTAGGTGTGGTTCATGAGAAGAACAGACATGCAATGACACTTGGTGGATCCATGTGTGGTTTATGAGAAGAACACACATGCAATGACACTGGTGGATCCATGTGTGGTATGTGAGAAGAACACACATCCAATGACACTAGGTGTGGTTCATGAGAAGAACACACATGCAATGACACTAGTGGATCCATGTGTGGTTTGTTAGAAGAACACACATGCAATGACACTGGGTGTGGTTCATGAAAGGAACACACATCCAATAACACTGGTGGATCCATCTGTACAATGTGAGAGGAACACACATGCAATGACACTGGGTATGGTTCATGACAAGAACACACATGCAATGACACTAGTGTGTCCTTATGTGGTTTGTGACAATAACATACATGCAATGACTCTTGCTGTGGTTCATGAGAAGAACACACATGCAATGACACTGGTGTATCCTTATGTGGTTTGTGAGAAGAACAGACATTCAATGACACTGGGTTAGGTTCATGAAAAGAACACACATCCAATGACACTGGTGGATCCATGTGTGGGTTGTGAGAGGAACACACATCCAATGACACTGGGTTTATCCATGTTTTGTTAATGAGAAGAGCAGACATGCAATGACACTGGTGGATCCATGTGTGGTTGCTTGGAAGAACACACATGCAATGACACTGGTGGATCCTTATGTGGTTTGTGAGAAGAACACACATGCAATCACACTGGATGTGGCTCATGAGAGGAACACACATGCAATGACACTGGTGGATCCATGTGTACAATGTGAGATGAACACACATGCAATGGAACTGGGTGTGGTTCATAAGAAGAACACACATGCAATGACACTAGTGTATCCTTATGTGGTTTTTGAGAATAAGTGACATGCAATCACTTTTTTGTGGTTCATGAGAAGAACACACATGCAATGACACTGGTGGATCCATGTGTAGTTTGTGAGAGGATAGACATGCAATGATACTGGTTGTGGTTCATGAAAAGGACACACATGCAATGACACTGGTGGATACATATGTGGTTTGTGAGAAGAACAAACATGCAATCACACTTGGTGGATCCATGTGTGGTTCATGAGAATAACACACATGCAGTGACACCGGTGGATCCATGTGTGTTTCATGAGAGGAACATACATCCAATGAAACTGGGTGTGGTTCAAGAAAATAACAGACATCCAATGACACTGGTGGATCCTTATGTGGTTTGTGAGAAGAACAGACATTCAATGACACTGGGTGCAGTTCATGAAAAGAACACACATCCAATGACACTGGTGGATCCATGTGTGGTTTGTGAGAGGAACACACATCCAATGACACTGGGTGTGGTTCATGAAAAGAACACACATGCAATAACACTGGTGGATCCATGTGTACAATGTGAGAGGAAGACACATGCAATGACACTTGGTGTGGTTCATGGGAAGAACACACATGCAATGACATAGGTGTATCCTTATGTGGTTTGTGAGAATAATAGACATGCAATGACTCTTGTTGTGGCTCATGAGAAGAACACACATGCAATAAACATTGGTGCATCCATGTGTGGTTTGTGAGAGGAACATACATGAAATGACACTGGTTGTGGTTCATGAAAAGAACACACATGCAATGACACTGGTGGATCCATATGTGGTTTGGGAGAAGAACACACATGCAATCACACTTGTTGGATCCATGTGTGGTTCATGAGAAGAACACACATGCAATGACACCGGTGGATCCATGTGTGGTTCATGAGAGGAACACACATCCAATGACACTGGATGTGGTTCATGAAAAGAACACACATGCAATAACACTGGTGGATCCTTATGTGGTTTGTGAGAAGAACAGACATTCAATGACACTGGGTGTAGTTCATGAAAAGAACACACATCCAATGACACTGGTGGATCCATGTGTACACTATGAGAGGTACACACATGCAATGACACTGGTTGTGGTTCATGAGAAGAACATACATGCAATGACACTAGGTTGATCCATGTGTGGTTCATGAGAAGAAAACACACCCAATGACATTGGTGGATCCATGTGTGGTTTGTGAGAAGAACACACATCCAATGAGACTAGGTGTGGTTCATGAGAAGAACACACATGCAATGACACTGGTGGATCCATGTGTGGTTTGTGACAAGAATACACATGCAATCACACTGGGTGTGGTTCATGAGAAGAACACACATGCAATGACACTGGTGGATCCATGTGTACAATGTGAGAGGAACACACTTGCAATGAAACTGGGTGTGGTTAATTAGAAGAACACACATGCAATGACACTGGTGTATCCTTATGTGGTTTTTGAGAATAACAGACATCCAATGACTCTTGATGTGGTTCATGAGAAGAACACACATGCAATGACACTTGTGGATCCATTTGTGGTTTGTGAGAGGATAGACATGCAATGACACTTGTTGTGGTTCATGAAAAGGACACACATGCAATGACACTAGTGGATCCATATGTGGTTTGTGAGAAGAACACACATGCAATCACACTTGGTGGATCCATGTGTAGTTCATGAGAAGAACACACATGCAATGACACTGGTGGATCCATGTGTATTTGATGAGAGGAACACACATCCAATCACACTGGGTGTGGTTCAAGAAAAGAACACACATGTAATGACACTGGTGGATCCTTATGTGGTTTGTGAGAAGAACAGACATTCAATGACACTGGCTGTGGTTCATGAAAAGAACACACATCCAATGATACTGGTGGATCCATGTGCGATTTGGGAGAGGAACACACATCGAATGACACTCGATGTATCCATGTGTGGTTAATGAAAAGAGTAGACATGCAATGACAGTGGTGGATCCATGTGTGGTTTGTCAGAAGATCACACATCCAATGATACCGATGGATCCTTATGTAGTTTGTAAGAAGAAGAAACATGCAATGACTCTAGATGTGGTTCGTGAGAAGAACACACATCCAATGAAACTGGTGGATCCAAGTGTACACTGTGAGAGGAACACACATGCAATGACACTGGGTGTGGTTCATGAGAAGAACAGACATGCAATGACACTTGGTGGATCCATGTGTGGTCCATGAGAAGAACACACATGCAATGACACTGGTGGATCCATGTGTGTTTTGTGAGAACAACACACATCAAATGACACTGGGTGTGGTTCATGAGAAAAACACACATGCAATAACACTGGTGGATCCATGTGTGGTTTGTGAGAAGAACGCACATGCAATCACACTGGGTGTGGTTCATGAGAGTAACACACATGCAATGACACTGGTGGATCCATGTGTGGTTTGTGAGAAAAACACACATGCAATCACACTGGTTGTGGTTCATGAAAATAACACACATGCAATGACACTAGTGGATCCATATGTGGTTTGTGATAAGAACACACATGCAATCACACTTGGTGGATCCATGTCTAGTTCATGAGAGGAACACACATCCAATGACACCGGATGTGGTTCATGAAAAGAACACACATGCAATGACACTGGTGGATCCTTATGTGGTTTGTGAGAAGAACAGACATTCAATGACACTTGGTGTGGTTCATGAAAAGAACACACATCCAATGAAACTAGGGGATCCATGTGTGGTTTGTGAGAGGAACACACATCCAATGACACTGGGTGTGGTTCATGAAAAGAACACACATGCAAGGACACTGGTGGATCCATGTGTACAATGTGAGAGGAACACACATGCAATGACACTTGGTGTGGTTCATGAGAAGAACACACATGCAAAGACACTGGTGTATCCTTATGTGGTTTGTGAGAATAATAGACATGCAATGACTCTTGTTGTGGTTCATGAGAAGAACACACATGCAATAAACATTGGTGGATCCATGTGTGGTTTGTGAGAGGAATAGACATGAAATGACACCGGTTGTGGTTCATGAAAAGAACACACATGCAATGACACTGGTGGATCCATATGTGGTTTGTGAGAAGAACACACATGAAATCACACTTGGTGGATCCATGTATGGTTCATGAGAAGAACACACGTGCAATTACACCGGTGGATCCATGTGTGGTTCATGAGAGGAACACACATCCAATGACACTGGATGTGGTTCATGAAAAGAACACACATGCAATGACACTGGTGTATCCTTATGTGGTTTGTGAGAAGAACAGACATTCAATAACACTTGGTGTGGTTCATGAAAAGAACACACATCCAATGACACTGGTGGATCCATGTGTGGTTTGTGAGAGGAACACACATCCAATGACACTGGGTGTATCCATGTTTTGTTAATGAGAAGAGCAGACATGCAATGACACTGGTGGATCCATGTGTGGTTGGTTAGAAGAACACATGCAATGACACTGGTGGATCCTTATGTGGTTTGTGAGAAGAACACACATGCAATCACACTGGGTGTGGTTCATGAGAGGAACACACATGCAATGACACTGGTGGATCCATGTGTACAATGTGAGAGGAACACACATGCAATGGAACTGGGTGTGGTTTATAAGAAGAACACACATGCAATGACACTGGTGTATCCTTATGTGGTTTTTGAGAATAACAGACATCCAATGACTCTTGATGTGGTTCATGAGAAGAACACACATGCAATGACACTTGTGGATCCATGTGTGGTTTGTGAGAGGATAGACATGCAATGACACTTGTTGTGGTTCATGAAAAGGACACACATGCAATGACACTAGTGGATCCATATGTGGTTTGGGAGAAGAACACACATGCAATCACACTTGGTGGATCCATGTGTAGTTCATGAGAAGAACACACATGCAATGACGCTAGTGGATCCATGAGTGTTTGATGAGAGGAACACACATCCAATCACACTGGGTGTGGTTCAAGAAAAGAACACACATGTAATGACACTGGTGGATCCTTATGTGGTTTGTGAGAAGAACAGACATTCAATGACACTGGCTGTGGTTCATGAAAAGAACACACATCCAATGATACTGGTGGATCCATGTGTGATTTGGGAGAGGAACACACATCGAATGACACTCGATGTATCCATGTGTGGTTAATGAAAAGAGTAGACATGCAATGACAGTGGTGGATCCATGTGTGGTTTGTCAGAAGATCACACATCCAATGATACCGATGGATCCTTATGTAGTTTGTAAGAAGAAGAAACATGGAATGACTCTAGATGTGGTTCGTGAGAAGAACACACATCCAATGAAACTGGTGGATCCAAGTGTCCACTGTGAGAGTAACACACATGCAATGACACTGGGTGTGGTTCATGAGAAGAACAGACATGCAATGACACTTGGTGGATCCATGTGTGGTCCATGAGAATAACACACATGCAATGACACTGGTGGATCCATGTGTGGTTTGTGAGAAGAACACACATCAAATGACACTGGGTGTGGTTCATGAGAAAAACACACATGCAATAACACTGGTGGATCCATGTGTGGTTTGTGAGAAGAACGCACATGCAATCACACTGTTTGTGGTTCATGAGAGTAACACACATGCAATGACACTAGTGGATCCATGTGTGGTTTGTGAGAAAAACACACATGCAATCACACTGGTTGTGGTTCATGAAAATAACACACATGCAATGACACTAGTGGATCCATATGTGGTTTGTGATAAGAACACACATGCAATCACACTTGGTGGATCCATGTCTAGTTCATGAGAGGAACACACATCCAATGACACTTGATGTGGTTCATGAAAAGAACACACATGCAATGACACTGGTGGATCCTTATGTGGTTTGTGAGAAGAACAGACATTCAATGACACTTGGTGTGGTTCATGAAAAGAACACACATCCAATGAAACTAGGGGATCCATGTGTGGTTTGTGAGAGGAACACACATCCAATGACACTGGGTGTCGTTCATGAAAAGAACACACATGCAAGGACACTGGTGGATCCATGTATACAATGTGAGAGGAACACACATGCAATGACAATTGGTGTGGTTCATGAGAAGAACACACATGCAAAGACACTGGTGTATCCTTATGTGGTTTGTGAGAATAATAGACATGCAATGACTCTTGTTGTGGTTCATGAGAAGAACACACATGCAATAAACATTGGTGGATCCATGTGTGGTTTGTGAGAGGAATAGACATGAAATGACACCGGTTGTGGTTCATGAAAAGAACACACATGCAATGACACTGGTGGATCCATATGTGGTTTGTGAGAAGAACACACATGAAATCACACTTGGTGGATCCATGTGTGGTTCATGAGAAGAACACACGTGCAATGACACCGGTGGATCCATGTGTGGTTCATGAGAGGAACACACATCCAATGACACTGGATGTGGTTCATGAAAAGAACACACATGCAATGACACTGGTGTATCCTTATGTGGTTTGTGAGAAGAACAGACATTCAATAACACTTAGTGTGGTTCATGAAAAGAACACACATCCAATGACACTGGTGGATCCATGTGTGGTTTGTGAGAGGAACACACATCCAATGACACTGGGTGTATCCATGTTTTGTTAATGAGAAGAGCAGACATGCAATGACACTGGTGGATCCATGTGTGGTTGGTTAGAAGAACACATGCAATGACACTGGTGGATCCTTATTTGGTTTGTGAGAAGAACACACATGCAATCACACTGGGTGTGGTTCATGAGAGGAACACACATGCAATGACACTGGTGGATCCATGTGTACAATGTGAGAGGAACACACATGCAATGGAACTGGGTGTGGTTTATAAGAAGAACACACATGCAATGACACTAGTGTATCCTGATATGGTTTTTGAGAATAACAGACATGCAATCACTTTTTTGTGGTTCATGAGAAGAACACACATGCAATGACACTGGTGGATCCATGTGTGGTTTGTGAGAGGATAGACATGCAATGACACTGGTTGTTGTTCATGAAAAGGACACACATGCAATGACACTAGTGGATACATATGTGGTTTGTGAGAAGAACAAACATGCAATCACACTTGGTGGATCCATGTGTGGTTAATGAGAAGAACACACGTGCAATGACACCGGTGGATCCACGTGTGTTTCATTAGAGGAACATACATCTAACGAAACTTGGTGTGGATCAAGAAAAGAACACACATGCAATTACATTGGTGGATCCTTATGTGGTTTGTGAGAAGAACAGACATTTAATGACACTGGGTGTGGTTCATGAAAAGAACTCACATCCAATGACACTTGGTGTGGTTCATGAAAAGAACACACATGCAATGACACTGGTGGATCCATGTGTACAATGTGAGAGGAACACACATGCAATGACACTGGGTGTGGTTCATGAGAAGAACACACATGCAATGACACTGGTGTATCCTTATGTGGTTTGTGAGAATAATAGACATGCAATGACTCTTGCTGTGCTTCATGAGAAGAACACACATGCAATGACACTGGTGGATCCATGTGTGGTTTTTGAGAGGAACAGATATACAATGACACTGGTTGTGGTTCATGAAAAGAACACACATGTAATGACACTGGTGGATCCATATGTGTTTTGTGAGAAGAACACACATGCAATCACACTTGGTGGATCCATGTGTGGTTCATGACAAGAACACACATGCAATGACACCGGTGGATCCATGTGTGGTTCATGAGAGGAACACACATCCAATGACACTGGATGTGGTTCATGACAAGAACACACATGCAATGACACTGGTGGATACTTATGTGGTTTGTGAGAAGAACAGACATTCAATGACACCGGGTGTGGTTCATGAAAAGAACACACATCCAATGAAACTAGTGGATCGATGTGTGGTTTGTGAGAGGAACACACATCCAATGACACTGGGTGTGGTTCATGAATAGAACACACATGCAATGACACTGGTGGATCCATGTGTACAATGTGAGAGGAACACACATGCAATGACACTTGGTGTGGTTCATGATAAGAACACACATGCAATGACACTGGTGTATCCTTATGTGGTTTGTGAGAATAATAGACATGCAATGACTCTTGCTTGGTTCATGAGAAGAACACACATGCAATAAACGTTGGTGGATCCATGTGTGGTTTGTGAGAGGAACAGACATGAAATGACACTGGTTGTGGTTCATGAAAAGAACACACATGCAATGACACTGGTGGATCCATATGTGGTTTGTGAGAAGAACACACATGTAATCACACTTGGTTGATCCATGTGTGGTTCATGTCAAGAAGACACATGCAATGACACCGGTGGATCCATGTGTGGTTCATGAGAGGAACACACATCCAATGACACTGGATGTGGTTCATGAAAAGAACACACATGCAATGACACTGGTGTATCCTTATGTGGTTTGTGAGAAGAACAGACATTCAATGACAGTGGGTGTGGTTCATGAAAAGAACACACATCCAATGACACTGGTGGATCCATGTGTGGTTTGTGAGAGGAACTCAAATCCAATGACACTGGGTGTATCCATGTTTTGTTAATGAGAAGAGGAGACATGCAATGACACTGGTGGATCCATGTGTGGTTGGTTAGAAGAACACACATGCAATGACACTGGTGGATCCTTATGTGGTTTGTGAGAAGAACACACATGCAATCACACTGGGTGTGGTTCATGAGAGGAACACGCATGCAATGACACTGGTGGATCCATGTGTACAATGTGAGAGGAACACACATGCAATGGAACTGGGTGTGGTTCATAAGAAGAACACACATGCAATGACACTAGTGTATCCTTATGTGGTTTTTGAGAATAACAGACATGCAATCACTTTTTTTTTGTTCATGAGAAGAACACACATGCAATGACACTGGTGGATCCATGTGTGGTTTGTGAGAGGATAGACATGCAATGACACTGGTTGTGGTTCATGAAAAGGACACACATGCAATGACACTGGTGGATACATATGTGGTTTGTGAGAAGAACAAACATGCAATCACACTTGGTGGATCCATGTGTGGTTAATGAGAAGAACACACGTGCAATGACACCGGTGGATCCACGTGTGTTTCATTAGAGGAACATACATCTAACGAAACTTGGTGTGGATCAAGAAAAGAACACACATGCAATGACATTGGTGGATCCTTATGTGGTTTGTGAGAAGAACAGACATTTAATGACACTGGGTGTGGTTCATGAAAAGAACTCACATCCAATGACACTTGGTGTGGTTCATGAAAAGAACACACATGCAATGACACTGGTGGATCCATGTGTACAATGTGAGAGGAACACACATGCAATGACACTGGGTGTGGTTCATGAGAAGAACACACATGCAATGACACTGGTGTATCCTTATGTGGTTTGTGAGAATAATAGACATGCAATGACTCTTGCTGTGCTTCATGAGAAGAACACACATGCAATGACACTGGTGGATCCATGTGTGGTTTTTGAGAGGAACAGATATACAATGACACTGGTTGTGGTTCATGAAAAGAACACACATGTAATGACACTGGTGGATCCATATGTGTTTTGTGAGAAGAACACACATGCAATCACACTTGGTGGATCCATGTGTGGTTCATGACAAGAACACACATGCAATGACACCGGTGGATCCATGTGTGGTTCATGAGAGGAACACACATCCAATGACACTGGATGTGGTTCATGACAAGAACACACATGCAATGACACTGGTGGATACTTATGTGGTTTGTGAGAAGAACAGACATTCAATGACACCGGGTGTGGTTCATGAAAAGAACACACATCCAATGAAACTAGTGGATCGATGTGTGGTTTGTGAGAGGAACACACATCTAATGACACTGGGTGTGGTTCATGAATAGAACAGACATGCAATGACACTGGTGGATCCATGTGTACAATGTGAGAGGAACACACATGCAATGACACTTGGTGTGGTTCATGATAAGAACACACATGCAATGACACTGGTGTATCCTTATGTGGTTTGTGAGAATAATAGACATGCAATGACTCTTGCTTGGTTCATGAGAAGAACACACATGCAATAAACGTTGGTGGATCCATGTGTGGTTTGTGAGAGGAACAGACATGAAATGACACTGGTTGTGGTTCATGAAAAGAACACACATGCAATGACACTGGTGGATCCATATGTGGTTTGTGAGAAGAACACACATGTAATCACACTTGGTTGATCCATGTGTGGTTCATGTCAAGAAGACACATGCAATGACACCGGTGGATCCATGTGTGGTTCATGAGAGGAACACACATCCAATGACACTGGATGTGGTTCATGAAAAGAACACACATGCAATGACACTGGTGTATCCTTATGTGGTTTGTGAGAAGAACAGACATTCAATGACAGTGGGTGTGGTTCATGAAAAGAACACACATCCAATGACACTGGTGGATCCATGTGTGGTTTGTGAGAGGAACTCAAATCCAATGACACTGGGTGTATCCATGTTTTGTTAATGAGAAGAGGAGACATGCAATGACACTGGTGGATCCATGTGTGGTTGGTTAGAAGAACACACATGCAATGACACTGGTGGATCCTTATGTGGTTTGTGAGAAGAACACACATGCAATCACACTGGGTGTGGTTCATGAGAGGAACACGCATGCAATGACACTGGTGGATCCATGTGTACAATGTGAGAGGAACACACATGCAATGGAACTGGGTGTGGTTCATAAGAAGAACACACATGCAATGACACTGGTGTATCCTTATGTGGTTTTTGAGAATAACAGACATGCAATCACTTTTTTTTGGTTCATGAGAAGAACACACATGCAATGACACTGGTGGATCCATGTGTGGTTTGTGAGAGGATAAACATGCAATGACACTGGTTGTGGTTCATGAAAAGGACACACATGCAATGACACTGGTGGATACATATGTGGTTTGTGAGAAGAACAAACATGCAATCACACTTGGTGGATCCATGTGTGGTTAATGAGAAGAACACACGTGCAATGACACCGGTGGATCCACGTGTGTTTCATTAGAGGAACATACATCTAACGAAACTTGGTGTGGATCAAGAAAAGAACACACATGCAATGACATTGGTGGATCCTTATGTGGTTTGTGAGAAGAACAGACATTTAATGACACTGGGTGTGGTTCATGAAAAGAACTCACATCCAATGACACTTGGTGTGGTTCATGAAAAGAACACACATGCAATGACACTGGTGGATCCATGTGTACAATGTGAGAGGAACACACATGCAATGACACTGGGTGTGGTTCATGAGAAGAACACACATGCAATGACACTGGGGTATCCTTATGTGGTTTGTGAGAATAATAGACATGCAATGACTCTTGCTGTGCTTCATGAGAAGAACACACATGCAATGACACTGGTGGATCCATGTGTGGTTTTTGAGAGGAACAGATATACAATGACACTGGTTGTGGTTCATGAAAAGAACACACATGTAATGACACTGGTGGATCCATATGTGTTTTGTGAGAAGAACACACATGCAATCACACTTGGTGGATCCATGTGTGGTTCATGACAAGAACACACATGCAATGACACCGGTGGATCCATGTGTGGTTCATGAGAGGAACACACATCCAATGACACTGGATGTGTTTCATGACAAGAACACACATGCAATGACACTGGTGGATACTTATGTGGTTTGTGAGAAGAACAGACATTCAATGACACCGGGTGTGGTTCATGAAAAGAACACACATCCAATGAAACTAGTGGATCGATGTGTGGTTTGTGAGAGGAACACACATCCAATGACACTGGGTGTGGTTCATGAATAGAACACACATGCAATGACACTGGTGGATCCATGTGTACAATGTGAGAGGAACACACATGCAATGACACTTGGTGTGGTTCATGATAAGAACACACATGCAATGACACTGGTGTATCCTTATGTGGTTTGTGAGAATAATAGACATGCAATGACTCTTGCTTGGTTCATGAGAAGAACACACATGCAATAAACGTTGGTGGATCCATGTGTGGTTTGTGAGAGGAACAGACATGAAATGACACTGGTTGTGGTTCATGAAAAGAACACACATGCAATGACACTGGTGGATCCATATGTGGTTTGTGAGAAGAACACACATGTAATCACACTTGGTTGATCCATGTGTGGTTCATGTCAAGAAGACACATGCAATGACACCGGTGGATCCATGTGTGGTTCATGAGAGGAACACACATCCAATGACACTGGATGTGGTTCATGAAAAGAACACACATGCAATGACACTGGTGTATCCTTATGTGGTTTGTGAGAAGAACAGACATTCAATGACAGTGGGTGTGTTTCATGAAAAGAACACACATCCAATGACACTGGTGGATCCATGTGTGGTTTGTGAGAGGAACTCAAATCCAATGACACTGGGTGTATCCATGTTTTGTTAATGAGAAGAGGAGACATGCAATGACACTGGTGGATCCATGTGTGGTTGGTTAGAAGAACACACATGCAATGACACTGGTGGATCCTTATGTGGTTTGTGAGAAGAACACACATGCAATCACACTGGGTGTGGTTCATGAGAGGAACACGCATGCAATGACACTGGCGGATCCATGTGTACAATGTGAGAGGAACACACATGCAATGGAACTGGGTGTGGTTCATAAGAAGAACACACATGCAATGACACTGGTGTATCCTTATGTGGTTTTTGAGAATAACAGACATGCAATCACTTTTTTTTGGTTCATGAGAAGAACACACATGCAATGACACTGGTGGATCCATGTGTGGTTTGTGAGAGGATAGACATGCAATGACACTGGTTGTGGTTCATGAAAAGGACACACATGCAATGACACTGGTGGATACATATGTGGTTTGTGAGAAGAACAAACATGCAATCACACTTGGTGGATCCATGTGTGGTTAATGAGAAGAACACACGTGCAATGACACCGGTGGATCCACGTGTGTTTCATTAGAGGAACATACATCTAACGAAACTTGGTGTGGATCAAGAAAAGAACACACATGCAATGACATTGGTGGATCCTTATGTGGTTTGTGAGAAGAACAGACATTTAATGACACTGGGTGTGGTTCATGAAAAGAACTCACATCCAATGACACTTGGTGTGGTTCATGAAAAGAACACACATGCAATGACACTGGTGGATCCATGTGTACAATGTGAGAGGAACACACATGCAATGACACTGGGTGTGGTTCATTAGAAGAACACACATGCAATGACACTGGGGTATCCTTATGTGGTTTGTGAGAATAATAGACATGCAATGACTCTTGTTGTGCTTCATGAGAAGAACACACATGCAATGACACTGGTGGATCCATGTGTGGTTTTTGAGAGGAACAGATATACAATGACACTGGTTGTGGTCCATGAAAAGAACACACATGTAATGACACTGGTGGATCCATATGTGTTTTGTGAGAAGAACACACATGCAATCACACTTGGTGGATCCATGTGTGGTTCATGACAAGAACACACATGCAATGACACCGGTGGATCCATGTGTGGTTCATGAGAGGAACACACATCCAATGACACTGGATGTGGTTCATGACAAGAACACACATGCAATGACACTGGTGGATACTTATGTGGTTTGTGAGAAGAACAGACATTCAATGACACCGGGTGTGGTTCATGAAAAGAACACACATCCAATGAAACTAGTGGATCGATGTGTGGTTTGTGAGAGGAACACACATCCAATGACACTGGGTGTGGTTCATGAATAGAACACACATGCAATGACACTGGTGGATCCATGTGTACAATTTGAGAGGAACACACATGCAATGACACTTGGTGTGGTTCATGATAAGAACACACATGCAATGACACTGGTGTATCCTTATGTGGTTTGTGAGAATAATAGACATGCAATGACTCTTGCTTGGTTCATGAGAAGAACACACATGCAATAAACATTGGTGGATCCATGTGTGGTTTGTGAGAGGAACAGACATGAAATGACACTGGTTGTGGTTCATGAAAAGAACACACATGCAATGACACTGGTGGATCCATATGTCGTTTGTGAGAAGAACACACATGTAATCACACTTGGTTGATCCATGTGTGGTTCATGTCAAGAAGACACATGCAATGACACCGGTGGATCCATGTGTGGTTCATGAGAGGAACACACATGCAATGACATTGGTGGATCCTTATGTGGTTTGTGAGAAGAACAGACATTTAATGACACTGGGTGTGGTTCATGAAAAGAACTCACATCCAATGACACTTGGTGTGGTTCATGAAAAGAACACACATGCAATGACACTGGTGGATCCATGTGTACAATGTGAGAGGAACACACATGCAATGACACTGGGTGTGGTTCATGAGAATAACACACATGCAATGACACTGGTGTATCCTTATGTGGTTTGTGAGAATAATAGACATGCAATGACTCTTGCTGTGCTTCATGAGAAGAACACACATGCAATGACACTGGTGGATCCATGTGTGGTTTTTGAGAGGAACAGATATACAATGACACTGGTTGTGGTTCATGAAAAGAACACACATGTAATGACACTGGTGGATCCATATGTGTTTTGTGAGAAGAACACACATGCAATCACACTTGGTGGATCCATGTGTGGTTCATGACAAGAACACACATGCAATGACACCGGTGGATCCATGTGTGGTTCATGAGAGGAACACACATCCAATGACACTGGATGTGGTTCATGACAAGAACACACATGCAATGACACTGGTGGATACTTATGTGGTTTGTGAGAAGAACAGACATTCAATGACACCGGGTGTGATTCATGAAAAGAACACACATCCAATGAAACTAGTGGATCGATGTGTGGTTTGTGAGAGGAACACACATCCAATGACACTGGGTGTGGTTCATGAATAGAACACACATGCAATGACACTGGTGGATCCATGTGTACAATGTGAGAGGAACACACATGCAATGACACTTGGTGTGGTTCATGATAAGAACACACATGCAATGACACTGGTGTATCCTTATGTGGTTTGTGAGAATAATAGACATGCAATGACTCTTGCTTGGTTCATGAGAAGAACACACATGCAATAAACGTTGGTGGATCCATGTGTGGTTTGTGAGAGGAACAGACATGAAATGACACTGGTTGTGGTTCATGAAAAGAACACACATGCAATGACACTGGTGGATCCATATGTGGTTTGTGAGAAGAACACACATGTAATCACACTTGGTTGATCCATGTGTGGTTCATGTCAAGAAGACACATGCAATGACACCGGTGGATCCATGTGTGGTTCATGAGAGGAACACACATCCAATGACACTGGATGTGGTTCATGAAAAGAACACACATGCAATGACACTGGTGTATCCTTATGTGGTTTGTGAGAAGAACAGACATTCAATGACAGTGGGTGTGGTTCATGAAAAGAACACACATCCAATGACACTGGTGGATCCATGTGTGGTTTGTGAGAGGAACTGAAATCCAATGACACTGGGTGTATACATGTTTTGTTAATGAGAAGAGGAGACATGCAATGACACTGGTGGATCCATGTGTGGTTGGTTAGAAGAACACACATGCAATGACACTGGTGGATCCTTATGTGGTTTGTGAGAAGAACACACATGCAATCACACTGGGTGTGGTTCATGAGAGGAACACACATGAAATGACACTGGTTGTGGTTCATGAAAAGAACACACAGGCAATGACACTGGTGGATCCATATGTGGTTTGTGAGAAGAACACACATGCAATCACACTTGTTGGATCCATGTGTGGTTCATGAGAAGAACACACATGCAATGACACCGGTGGATCCATGTGTGGTCCATGAGAGGAACACACATCCAATGACACTGGATGTGGTTCATGAAAAGAACACACATGCAATAACACTGGTGGATCCTTATGTAGTTTGTAAGAAGAAGAAACATGCAATGACTCTAGATGTGGTTCGTGAGAAGAACACACATCCAATGAAACTGGTGGATCCATGTGTACACTGTGAGAGGAACACACATGCAATGACACTAGGTGTGGTTCATGAGAAGAACAGACATGCAATGACACTTGGTGGATCCATGTGTTGTCCATGAGAAGAACACACATGCAATGACACTAGTGGATCCATGTGTGGTTTGTGAGAAGAACACACATCAAATGACACTGGGTGTGGTTCATGAGAAAAACACACATGCAATGACACTAGTGGATCCATGTGTGGTTTGTGAGAAGAACGCACATGCAATCACACTGGGTGTGGTTCATGAGAGTAACACACATCCAATGACACTGGTGGGTCCATGTGTACAATGTGAGAGGAACACACATGCAATGACACAGGGTGTGGTTCATGAGAAGAACACATGCAATCACACTGGTGTATCCTTATGTGGTTTGTGAGAATACCAGACATGCAATGACTCTTGCGGTGGTTCATGAGAAGAACACACATGCAACGACACTGGTGGATCCATGTGTGGTTTGTGAGAGTAACAAACATGCAATGACACTGGTTGTGGTTCATGAAAAGAACACACATGCAATGACACTGGTGGATCCATATGTGGTATGTGAGAAGAACACACATGCAATCACACATGGTGGATCCATGTGTGGTTCGTGAGAAGAACACACATGCAATGACACCGGTGGATCCATGTGCGGTTCATGAGAGGAAACCACATCCAATGACACTGGGTGTGGTTCATGAAAAGAACACACATGCAATGACACTGGTGGATACTTATTTTGTTTGTGAGAAGAACAGACATTCAATGACACTGAGTGTGGTTCATGAAAAGAACACACATCCAATGACACTGGTGGATCCATGTGTGGTTTGTGAGAGGAACACACATCCAATGACACTGGGTGTATCCATGTTTAGTTAATGAGAAGAGCAGACATGCAATGACACTGGTGGATCCATGTGTGGTTTGTCAAAAGAACACACATGTAATGACACTTGTGGATCCTTATGTGGTTTATATGAAGAACAGACATGGAATGACTCTAGATGTGGTTCATGAGAAGAACACACATCTAATGACACTGGTGGATCCAGGTGTACACTATGAGAGGAACACACATGCAATGACACTAGGTGTGGTTCATGAGAAGAACAGACATGCAATGACACTTGGTGGATCCATGTGTGGTTTATGAGAAGAACACACATGCAATGACACTGGTGGATCCATGTGTGGTTTGTGAGAAGAACACACATCCAATGACACTAGGTGTGGTTCATGAGAAGAACACACATGCAATGACACTAGTGGATCCATGTGTGGTTTGTTAGAAGAACACACATGCAATGACACTGGGTGTGGTTCATGAAAGGAACACACATCCAATGACACTGGTGGATCCATCTGTACAATGTGAGAGGAACACACATGCAATGACACTGGGTATGGTTCATGACAAGAACACACATGCAATGACACTAGTGTGTCCTTATGTGGTTTGTGACAATAACATACATGCAATGACTCTTGCTGTGGTTCATGAGAAGAACACACATGCAATGACACTGGTGTATCCTTATGTGGTTTGTGAGAAGAACAGACATTCAATGACACTGGGTTAGGTTCATGAAAAGAACACACATCCAATGACACTAGTGGATCCATGTGTGGGTTGTGAGAGGAACACACATCCAATGACACTGGGTGTATCCATGTTTTGTTAATGAGAAGAGCAGACATGCAATGACACTGGTGGATCCATGTGTGGTTGCTTGGAAGAACACACATGCAATGACACTGGTGGATCCTTATGTGGTTTGTGAGAAGAACACACGTGCAATCACACTGGATGTGGCTCATGAGAGGAACACACATGCAATGACACTGGTGGATCCATGTGTACAATGTGAGATGAACACACATGCAATGGATCTGGGTGTGGTTAATAAGAAGAACACACATGCAATGACACTGGTGTATCCTTATGTGGTTTTTGAGAATAACTGACATGCAATCACTTTTTTGTGGTTCATGAGAAGAACACACATGCAATGACACTGGTGGATCCATGTGTGGTTTGTGAGAGGATAGACATGCAATGACACTGGTTGTAGTTCATGAAAAGGAACATACATCCAATGAAACTGGGTGCGGTTCAAGAAAAGAACACACATGCAATGACACTAGTGGATCCTTATGTGGTTTGTGAGAAGAAAAGACATTCATTGACACTGGGTGCGGTTCATGAAAAGAAAATACATCCAATGACACTAGTGGATCCATGTGTGGTTTGTGAGAGGAACACACATCCAATGAAACTATGTGTGGTTCATGATAAGAACACACATGCAATGACACTGGTGGATCCATGTGTGGTTTGTGAGAAGAACACACATGCAATGACACTGGGTGTGGTTCATGAAAAGAACACACATCTAATGACACTGGTGGATCCATATGTGGTTTGTGAAAAGAATAGACATGCAATCACACTTGGTGGCTCCATGTGTGGTTAATGAAAAGAGCAGACATGCAATTACACTGGAGGATCCATGTTTGGTTTGTGAGAAGAAAACACATCCAATGACACCGGTGGATCCTTATGTGGTTTGTGAGAAGAACGGGCATGCAATGACTCTAGATGTGGTTCATGAGAAGAACACACATCCAATGGCACTTGTGGATCCATGTGTACACTGTGAGAGGAGCACACATGCAATGACACTGGGTGTGGTTCATGAGAAGAACAGACATGCAATGAAACTTGGTGGATCCATGTGTGGTTCATTAGAAGAACACACATGCAATAAAACTGGCGGATCCATGTGTTGTTTGTGAGAAGAACACACATGCAATCACACTGGGTGTGGTTGATGAGATGCACACACATCCAATGACACAGGTGGATCCATGTGTGGTTGGTGAGAGGAACACACATGCAATGACAAAGGGTGTGGTTCATGAGAAGAACACACATCCAATGACACTGGTGGATCCATGTGTACAATGTGAGAGGAACACACATGCAATGACACTGGGTGTGGTTCATGAGAAGAACACACATGCAATGACACTGGTGTATCCTTATGTGGTTTGTGAGAATAATAGACATGCAATGACTCTTGATGTGCATCATGAGAAGAACACACATGCAATGACACTGGTGGATCCATGTGTGGTTTTTGAGAGGAACAGATATACAATGACACTGGTTGTGGTTCATGAAAAGAACACACATGTAATGACACTGGTGGATCCATATGTGGTTTGTGAGAAGAACACACATGCAATCACACTTGGTGGATCCATGTGTGGTTCATGAGAAGAACACACACGCAATGACATCGGTGGATCCATGTGTGGTTTGTGAGAAGAACACACATCCAATGACACTAGATGTGGTTCGTGAGAGGAACACACATGCAATGACACTGGTGGATCCATGTGTGGTTTGTGAGAAGAACACACATGCAATCACACTGGGTGTGGTTCATGAGAAGAACACACATGCAATGACACTGGTGGATCCATGTGTACAATGTGAGATGAACACAGTTGCAATGAAACTGGGTGTGGTTAATTAGAAGAACACACATGCAATGACACTGGTGTATCCTTATGTGGTTTGTGAGAATAACAGACATCCAATGACTCTTGCTGTGCTTCATGAGAATAACACACATGCAATGACACTTGTGGATCCATGTGTGGTTTCTGAGAGGATAGACATGCAATGACACTAGTTGTGGTTCATGAAAAGGACACACATGCAATGACACTAGTGGATCCATATGTTGTTTGTGAGAGGAACACACATGCAATCACACTTGGTGGATCCATGTATAGTTCATGAGAAGAACACACATGCAATGACACCGGTGGATCCATGTGTGTTTGATGAGAGGAACACACATCCAATGACACTGGGTGTGGTTCATGAAAAGAACACACATCCAATGATACTGGTGGATCCATGGTGGTTTGGGAGAGGAACACACATCGAATGACACTCGATGTATCCATGTGTGGTTAATGAAAAGAGTAGACATGCAATGACACTGGTGGATCCATGTGTGGTTTGTTGGAAGATCACACATCCAATGATACCGATGGATCCTTATGTAGTTTGTAAGAAGAAGAAACATGCAATGACTCTAGATGTGGTTCGTGAGAAGAACACACATCCAATGAAACTGGTGGATCCATGTGTACACTGTGAGAGGAACACACATGCAATGACACTTGGTGTGGTTCATGAGAAGAACAGACATGCAATGACACTTGGTGGATCCATGTGTGGTCCATGAGAAGAACACACATGCAATGACACTGGTGGATCCATGTGTGGTTTGTGACAAGAACACACATCAAATGACACTGGGTGTGGTTCATGAGAAAAACACACATGCAATGACACTGGTGGATCCATGTGTGGTTTGTGAGAAGAACGCACATGCAATCACACTGGGTGTGGTTCATGAGAGTAACACACATCCAATGACACTGGTGGGTCCATGTGTACAATGTGAGAGGAACACACATGCACTGACACAGGGTGTGGTTCATGAGAAGAACACACATGCAATGACACTGGTGTATCCTTATGTGGTTTGTGAGAATACCAGACATGCAATGACTCTTGCGGTGGTTCATGAGAAGAACACACATGCGACGACACTGGTGGATCCATGTGTGGTTTGTGAGAGTAACAAACATGCAATGACACTGGTTGTGGTTCATGAAAAGAACACACATGCAATGACACTGGTGGATCCATATGTGGTTTGTGAGAAGAACACACATGCAGTCACACGTGGTGGATCCATGTGTGGTTCGTGAGAAGAACACACATGCAATGACACCGGTGGATCCATGTGCAGTTCATGAGAGGAAACCACATCCAATGACACTGGGTGTGGTTCATAAAAAGAACACACATGCAATGACACTGGTGGATACTTATTTTGTTTGTGAGAAGAACAGACATTCAATGACACTGAGTGCGGTTCATGAAAAGAACACACATCCAATGACACTGGTGGATCCATGTGTGGTTTGTGAGAGGAACACACATCCAATGACACTGGGTGTATCCATGTTTAGTTAATGAGAAGAGCAGACATGCAATGACACTGGTGGATCCATGTGTGGTTTGTCAAAAGAACACACATGTAATGACACTAGTGGATCCTTATGTGGTTTGTGAGAAGAACAGACATGCAATGACTCTAGATGTGGTTCATGAGAAGAACACACATCTAATGACACTGGTGGATCCAGGTGTACACTATGATAGGAACACACATGCAATGACACTAGGTGTGGTTCATGAGAAGAACAGACATGCAATGACACTTGGTGTATCCATGTGTGGTTTATGAGAAGAACACACATGCAATGACACTGGTGGATCCATGTGTGGTTTGTGAGAAGAACACACATCCAATGACACTAGGTGTGGTTCATGAGAAGAACACACATGCAATGACACTGGTGGATCCATGTGTGGTTTGTTGGAAGAACACACATGCAATGACACTAGGTGTGGTTCATGAAAGGAACACACATCCAATGACACTGGTGGATCCATCTGTACAATGTGAGAGGAACACACATGCAATGACACTGGGCATGGTTCATGACAAGAACACACATGCAATGACACTGGTGTGTCCTTACGTGGTTTGTGACAATAACATACATGCAATGACTCTTGCTGTGGTTCATGAGAAGAACACACATGCAATGACACTAGTGTATCCTTATGTGGTTTGTGAGAAGAACAGACATTCAATGACACTGGGTTAGGTTGATGAAAAGAACACACATCCAATGACACTGGTGGATCCATGTGTGGGTTGTGAGAGGAACACACATCCAATGACACTGGGTGTATCCATGTTTTGTTAATGAGAAGAGCAGACATGCAATGACACTGGTGGATCCATGGGTGGTTGCTTGGAAGAACACACATGCAATGACACTGGTGGATCCTTATGTGGTTTGTGAGAAGAACACACATGCAATCACACTGGATGTGGTTCAAGAGAGGAACACACATGCAATGACACTGGTGGATCCATGTGTACAATGTGAGACGAACACACATGCAATGGAACTGGGTGTGGTTCATAAGAAGAACACACGTGCAATGACACTGGTGTATCCTTATGTGGTTTTTGAGAATAACAGACATGCAATCACTTTTTTGTGGTTCATGAGAAGAACACACATGGAATGACACTGGTGGATCCATGTGTGGTTTGTGAGAGGATAGACATGCAATGACACTGGTTGTGGTTCATGAAAAGGACACACATGCAATGACACTGGTGGATACATATGTGGTTTTTGAGAAGAACAAACATGCAATCACAATTGGTGGATCCATGTGTGGTTCATGAGAAGAACACACATGCAATGACACCGGTGGATCCATGTGTGTTTCATGAGAGGAACATACATCCAATGAAACTGGGTGTGGTTCAAGAAAAGAACACACATGCAATGACACTAGTGGATCCTTATGTGGTTTGTGAGAAGAACAGACATTCATTGACACTGGGTGTGGTTCATGAAAAGAAAATACATCCAATGACACTGGTGGATCCATGTGTGGTTTGTGAGAGGAACACACATCCAATGAAACTGTGTGTGGTTCATGAGAAGAACACACATGCAATGACACTGGTGAATCCATGTGTGGTTTGTGAGAAGAACACACATGCAATGACACTGGGTGTGGTTCATGAAAAGAACACACATCTATTAACACTGGTGGATCCATATGTGGTTCGTGAAAATAATAGACATGCAATCACACTTGGTGGTTCCATGTGTGGTTAATGAAAAGAGCAGACATGCAATGACACTGGAGGATCCATGTTTGGTTTGTGAGAAGAAAACACATCCAATGACACCGGTGGATCCTTATGTGGTTTGTGAGAAGAACGGGCATGCAATGACTCTAGATGTGGTTCATGAGAAGAACACACATCCAATGGCACTGGTGGATCCATGTGTACACTGTGAGAGGAGCACACACGCATTGACACTTGGTGTGGTTCATGAGAAGAACAGACATGCAATGAAACTTGGTGGATCCATGTGTGGTTCATTAGAACAACACACATGCAATAACACTGGCGGATCCATGTGTGGTTTGTGAGAAGAACACACATGCAATCACACTGGGTGTGGTTGATGAGAAGCACACACATCCAATGACACAGGTGGATCCATCTGTGGTTTGTGAGAGGAACACACATGCAATGACACTGGGTGTGGTTCATGAGAAGAACACACATCCAATGACACTGGTGGATTCATGTGTACAATGTGAGAGGAACACACATGCAATGACACTGGGTGTGGTTCATGAGAAGAACACACATGCAATGACACTGGTGTATCCATGTGTGGTTTGTGAGAAGAACACACATCAAATGACACTGGGTGTGGTTCATGAGAAAAACACACATGCAATGACACTAGTGGATCCATGTGTGGTTTGTGAGAAGAACGCACATGCAATCACACTGGGTGTGGTTCATGAGAGTAACACACATCCAATGACACTGGTGGGTCCATGTGTACAATGTGAGAGGAACACACATGCAATGACACAGGGTGTGGTTCATGAGAAGAACACATGCAATCACACTGGTGTATCCTTATGTGGTTTGTGAGAATACCAGACATGCAATGACTCTTGCGGTGGTTCATGAGAAGAACACACATGCAACGACACTGGTGGATCCATGTGTGGTTTGTGAGAGTAACAAACATGCAATGACACTGGTTGTGGTTCATGAAAAGAACACACATGCAATGACACTGGTGGATCCATATGTGGTCTGTGAGAAGAACACACATGCAATCACACATGGTGGATCCATGTGTGGTTCGTGAGAAGAACACACATGCAATGACACCGGTGGATCCATGTGCGGTTCATGAGAGGAAACCACATCCAATGACACTGGGTGTGGTTCATGAAAAGAACACACATGCAATGACACTGGTGGATACTTATTTTGTTTGTGAGAAGAACAGACATTCAATGACACTGAGTGTGGTTCATGAAAAGAACACACATCCAATGACACTGGTGGATCCATGTGTGGTTTGTGAGAGGAACACACATCCAATGACACTGGGTGTATCCATGTTTAGTTAATGAGAAGAGCAGACATGCAATGACACTGGTGGATCCATGTGTGGTTTGTCAAAAGAACACACATGTAATGACACTTGTGGATCCTTATGTGGTTTATATGAAGAACAGACATGGAATGACTCTAGATGTGGTTCATGAGAAGAACACACATCTAATGACACTGGTGGATCCAGGTGTACACTATGAGAGGAACACACATGCAATGACACTAGGTGTGGTTCATGAGAAGAACAGACATGCAATGACACTTGGTGGATCCATGTGTGGTTTATGAGAAGAACACACATGCAATGACACTGGTGGATCCATGTGTGGTTTGTGAGAAGAACACACATCCAATGACACTAGGTGTGGTTCATGAGAAGAACACACATGCAATGACACTAGTGGATCCATGTGTGGTTTGTTAGAAGAACACACATGCAATGACACTGGGTGTGGTTCATGAAAGGAACACACATCCAATGACACTGGTGGATCCATCTGTACAATGTGAGAGGAACACACATGCAATGACACTGGGTATGGTTCATGACAAGAACACACATGCAATGACACTAGTGTGTCCTTATGTGGTTTGTGACAATAACATACATGCAATGACTCTTGCTGTGGTTCATGAGAAGAACACACATGCAATGACACTGGTGTATCCTTATGTGGTTTGTGAGAAGAACAGACATTCAATGACACTGGGTTAGGTTCATGAAAAGAACACACATCCAATGACACTAGTGGATCCATGTGTGGGTTGTGAGAGGAACACACATCCAATGACACTGGGTGTATCCATGTTTTGTTAATGAGAAGAGCAGACATGCAATGACACTGGTGGATCCATGTGTGGTTGCTTGGAAGAACACACATGCAATGACACTGGTGGATCCTTATGTGGTTTGTGAGAAGAACACACGTGCAATCACACTGGATGTGGCTCATGAGAGGAACACACATGCAATGACACTGGTGGATCCATGTGTACAATGTGAGATGAACACACATGCAATGGATCTGGGTGTGGTTAATAAGAAGAACACACATGCAATGACACTGGTGTATCCTTATGTGGTTTTTGAGAATAACTGACATGCAATCACTTTTTTGTGGTTCATGAGAAGAACACACATGCAATGACACTGGTGGATCCATGTGTGGTTTGTGAGAGGATAGACATGCAATGACACTGGTTGTAGTTCATGAAAAGGAACATACATCCAATGAAACTGGGTGCGGTTCAAGAAAAGAACACACATGCAATGACACTAGTGGATCCTTATGTGGTTTGTGAGAAGAACAGACATTCATTGACACTGGGTGCGGTTCATGAAAAGAAAATACATCCAATGACACTAGTGGATCCATGTGTGGTTTGTGAGAGGAACACACATCCAATGAAACTATGTGTGGTTCATGATAAGAACACACATGCAATGACACTGGTGGATCCATGTGTGGTTTGTGAGAAGAACACACATGCAATGACACTGGGTGTGGTTCATGAAAAGAACACACATCTAATGACACTGGTGGATCCATATGTGGTTTGTGAAAAGAATAGACATGCAATCACACTTGGTGGCTCCATGTGTGGTTAATGAAAAGAGCAGACATGCAATTACACTGGAGGATCCATGTTTGGTTTGTGAGAAGAAAACACATCCAATGACACCGGTGGATCCTTATGTGGTTTGTGAGAAGAACGGGCATGCAATGACTCTAGATGTGGTTCATGAGAAGAACACACATCCAATGGCACTTGTGCATCCATGTGTACACTGTGAGAGGAGCACACATGCAATGACACTGGGTGTGGTTCATGAGAAGAACAGACATGCAATGAAACTTGGTGGATCCATGTGTGGTTCATTAGAAGAACACACATGCAATAAAACTGGCGGATCCATGTGTTGTTTGTGAGAAGAACACACATGCAATCACACTGGGTGTGGTTGATGAGATGCACACACATCCAATGACACAGGTGGATCCATGTGTGGTTGGTGAGAGGAACACACATGCAATGACAAAGGGTGTGGTTCATGAGAAGAACACACATCCAATGACACTGGTGGATCCATGTGTACAATGTGAGAGGAACACACATGCAATGACACTGGGTGTGGTTCATTAGAAGAACACACATGCAATGACACTGGTGTATCCTTATGTGGTTTGTGAGAATAATAGACATGCAATGACTCTTGATGTGCATCATGAGAAGAACACACATGCAATGACACTGGTGGATCCATGTGTGGTTTTTGAGAGGAACAGATATACAATGACACTGGTTGTGGTTCATGAAAAGAACACACATGTAATGACACTGGTGGATCCATATGTGGTTTGTGAGAAGAACACACATGCAATCACACTTGGTGGATCCATGTGTGGTTCATGAGAAGAACACACACGCAATGACATCGGTGGATCCATGTGTGGTTTGTGAGAAGAACACACATCCAATGACACTAGATGTGGTTCGTGAGAGGAACACACATGCAATGACACTGGTGGATCCATGTGTGGTTTGTGAGAAGAACACACATGCAATCACACTGGGTGTGGTTCATGAGAAGAACACACATGCAATGACACTGGTGGATCCATGTGTACAATGTGAGATGAACACAGTTGCAATGAAACTGGGTGTGGTTAATTAGAAGAACACACATGCAATGACACTGGTGTATCCTTATGTGGTTTGTGAGAATAACAGACATCCAATGACTCTTGCTGTGCTTCATGAGAATAACACACATGCAATGACACTTGTGGATCCATGTGTGGTTTCTGAGAGGATAGACATGCAATGACACTAGTTGTGGTTCATGAAAAGGACACACATGCAATGACACTAGTGGATCCATATGTTGTTTGTGAGAGGAACACACATGCAATCACACTTGGTGGATCCATGTATAGTTCATGAGAAGAACACACATGCAATGACACCGGTGGATCCATGTGTGTTTGATGAGAGGAACACACATCCAATGACACTGGGTGTGGTTCATGAAAAGAACACACATCCAATGATACTGGTGGATCCATGGTGGTTTGGGAGAGGAACACACATCGAATGACACTCGATGTATCCATGTGTGGTTAATGAAAAGAGTAGACATGCAATGACACTGGTGGATCCATGTGTGGTTTGTTGGAAGATCACACATCCAATGATACCGATGGATCCTTATGTAGTTTGTAAGAAGAAGAAACATGCAATGACTCTAGATGTGGTTCGTGAGAAGAACACACATCCAATGAAACTGGTGGATCCATGTGTACACTGTGAGAGGAACACACATGCAATGACACTTGGTGTGGTTCATGAGAAGAACAGACATGCAATGACACTTGGTGGATCCATGTGTGGTCCATGAGAAGAACACACATGCAATGACACTGGTGGATCCATGTGTGGTTTGTGACAAGAACACACATCAAATGACACTGGGTGTGGTTCATGAGAAAAACACACATGCAATGACACTGGTGGATCCATGTGTGGTTTGTGAGAAGAACGCACATGCAATCACACTGGGTGTGGTTCATGAGAGTAACACACATCCAATGACACTGGTGGGTCCATGTGTACAATGTGAGAGGAACACACATGCACTGACACAGGGTGTGGTTCATGAGAAGAACACACATGCAATGACACTGGTGTATCCTTATGTGGTTTGTGAGAATACCAGACATGCAATGACTCTTGCGGTGGTTCATGAGAAGAACACACATGCAACGACACTGGTGGATCCATGTGTGGTTTGTGAGAGTAACAAACATGCAATGACACTGGTTGTGGTTCATGAAAAGAACACACATGCAATGACACTGGTGGATCCATATGTGGTTTGTGAGAAGAACACACATGCAGTCACACGTGGTGGATCCATGTGTGGTTCGTGAGAAGAACACACATGCAATGACACCGGTGGATCCATGTGCAGTTCATGAGAGGAAACCACATCCAATGACACTGGGTGTGGTTCATAAAAAGAACACACATGCAATGACACTGGTGGATACTTATTTTGTTTGTGAGAAGAACAGACATTCAATGACACTGAGTGCGGTTCATGAAAAGAACACACATCCAATGACACTGGTGGATCCATGTGTGGTTTGTGAGAGGAACACACATCCAATGACACTGGGTGTATCCATGTTTAGTTAATGAGAAGAGCAGACATGCAATGACACTGGTGGATCCATGTGTGGTTTGTCAAAAGAACACACATGTAATGACACTAGTGGATCCTTATGTGGTTTGTGAGAAGAACAGACATGCAATGACTCTAGATGTGGTTCATGAGAAGAACACACATCTAATGACACTGGTGGATCCAGGTGTACACTATGATAGGAACACACATGCAATGACACTAGGTGTGGTTCATGAGAAGAACAGACATGCAATGACACTTGGTGTATCCATGTGTGGTTTATGAGAAGAACACACATGCAATGACACTGGTGGATCCATGTGTGGTTTGTGAGAAGAACACACATCCAATGACACTAGGTGTGGTTCATGAGAAGAACACACATGCAATGACACTGGTGGATCCATGTGTGGTTTGTTGGAAGAACACACATGCAATGACACTAGGTGTGGTTCATGAAAGGAACACACATCCAATGACACTGGTGGATCCATCTGTACAATGTGAGAGGAACACACATGCAATGACACTGGGCATGGTTCATGACAAGAACACACATGCAATGACACTGGTGTGTCCTTACGTGGTTTGTGACAATAACATACATGCAATGACTCTTGCTGTGGTTCATGAGAAGAACACACATGCAATGACACTAGTGTATCCTTATGTGGTTTGTGAGAAGAACAGACATTCAATGACACTGGGTTAGGTTGATGAAAAGAACACACATCCAATGACACTGGTGGATCCATGTGTGGGTTGTGAGAGGAACACACATCCAATGACACTGGGTGTATCCATGTTTTGTTAATGAGAAGAGCAGACATGCAATGACACTGGTGGATCCATGGGTGGTTGCTTGGAAGAACACACATGCAATGACACTGGTGGATCCTTATGTGGTTTGTGAGAAGAACACACATGCAATCACACTGGATGTGGTTCATGAGAGGAACACACATGCAATGACACTGGTGGATCCATGTGTACAATGTGAGACGAACACACATGCAATGGAACTGGGTGTGGTTCATAAGAAGAACACACGTGCAATGACACTGGTGTATCCTTATGTGGTTTTTGAGAATAACAGACATGCAATCACTTTTTTGTGGTTCATGAGAAGAACACACATGGAATGACACTGGTGGATCCATGTGTGGTTTGTGAGAGGATAGACATGCAATGACACTGGTTGTGGTTCATGAAAAGGACACACATGCAATGACACTGGTGGATACATATGTGGTTTTTGAGAAGAACAAACATGCAATCACAATTGGTGGATCCATGTGTGGTTCATGAGAAGAACACACATGCAATGACACCGGTGGATCCATGTGTGTTTCATGAGAGGAACATACATCCAATGAAACTGGGTGTGGTTCAAGAAAAGAACACACATGCAATGACACTAGTGGATCCTTATGTGGTTTGTGAGAAGAACAGACATTCATTGACACTGGGTGTGGTTCATGAAAAGAAAATACATCCAATGACACTGGTGGATCCATGTGTGGTTTGTGAGAGGAACACACATCCAATGAAACTGTGTGTGGTTCATGAGAAGAACACACATGCAATGACACTGGTGGATCCATGTGTGGTTTGTGAGAAGAACACACATGCAATGACACTGGGTGTGGTTCATGAAAAGAACACACATCTATTAACACTGGTGGATCCATATGTGGTTCGTGAAAATAATAGACATGCAATCACACTTGGTGGTTCCATGTGTGGTTAATGAAAAGAGCAGACATGCAATGACACTGGAGGATCCATGTTTGGTTTGTGAGAAGAAAACACATCCAATGACACCGGTGGATCCTTATGTGGTTTGTGAGAAGAACGGGCATGCAATGACTCTAGATGTGGTTCATGAGAAGAACACACATCCAATGGCACTGGTGGATCCATGTGTACACTGTGAGAGGAGCACACACGCATTGACACTTGGTGTGGTTCATGAGAAGAACAGACATGCAATGAAACTTGGTGGATCCATGTGTGGTTCATTAGAACAACACACATGCAATAACACTGGCGGATCCATGTGTGGTTTGTGAGAAGAACACACATGCAATCACACTGGGTGTGGTTGATGAGAAGCACACACATCCAATGACACAGGTGGATCCATCTGTGGTTTGTGAGAGGAACACACATGCAATGACACTGGGTGTGGTTCATGAGAAGAACACACATCCAATGACACTGGTGGATTCATGTGTACAATGTGAGAGGAACACACATGCAATGACACTGGGTGTGGTTCATGAGAAGAACACACATGCAATGACACTGGTGTATCCTTATGTGGTTTGTGAGAATAATAGACATGCAATGACTCTTGCTGTGCTTCATGATAAGAACACACATGCAATGACAGTGGTGGATCCATGTGTGGTTTTTGAGAGGAACAGACATACATTGACACTGGTTGTGGTTCATGAAAAGAACACACATGTAATGACACTGGTGGATCCATATGTGGATTGTGAGAAGAACACACATGCAATGACACTTGTGGATCCATGTGTGGTTTGTGAGAGGATAGACATGCAATGACACTAGTTGTGGTTCATGAAAAGGACACACATGCAATGACACTAGTGGATCCATATGTTGTTTGTGAGAAGAACACACATGCAATCACACTTGGTGGATCCATGTATAGTTCATGAGAACAACACACATGCAACGACACCGGTGGATCCATGTGTGTTTGATGAGAGGAACACACATCCAATGACACTGGGTGTGGTTCAAGAAAAGAACACACATGTAATGACACTGGTGGATCCTTATGTGGTTTGTGAGAAGAACAGACATTCAATGACACTGGGTGTGGTTCATGAAAAGAACACACATCCAATGATACTGATGGATCCATGTGTGGTTTGGGAGAGGAACACACATCGAATGACACTCGATGTATCCATGTGTGGTTAATGAAAAGAGTAGACATGCAATGACACTGGTGGATCCATGTGTGGTTTGTGAGAAGAACACACATCCAATGACACTAGGTGTGGTTCATGAGAAGAACACACATGCAATGAAACTAGTGGATCCATGTGTGGTTTGTTAGAAGAAAACACATGCAATGACACTGGGTGTGGTTCATGAAAGGAACACACATCCAATGACACTGGTGGATCCATCTGTACAGTGTGAGAGGAACACACATGCAATGACACTGGGTATGGTTCATGACAAGAACACACATGCAATGACACTGGTGTGTCCTTATGTGGTTTGTGAGAATAACATACATGCAATGACTCTTGCTGTGGTTCATGAGAAGAACACACATGCAATGACACTGGTGTATCCTTATGTGGTTTGTGAGAAGAACAGACATTCAATGACACTAGGTTAGGTTCATGAAAAGAACACACATCCAATGACACCGGTGGATCCATGTGTGGGTTGTGAGAGGAACACACATCCAATGACACTGGGTGTATCCATGTTTTTTGAATGAGAAGAGCAGACATGCAATGACACTGGTGGATCCATGTGTGGTTGCTTAGAAGAACACACATGCAATGACACTGGTGGATCCTTATGTGGTTTGTGAGAAGAACACACATGCAATCACACTGGATGTGGTTCATGAGAGGAACACACATGCAATGACACTGGTGGATCCATGTGTACAATGTGAGACGAACACACATGCAATGGAACTGGGTGTGGTTCATAAGAAGAACACACATGCAATGACACTGGTGTATCCTTATCTGGTTTTTGAGAATAACAGACATGCAATCACTTTTTTGTGGTTCATGAGAAGAACACACATGCAATGACACTGGTGGATCCATGTGTGGTTTGTGAGAGGATAGACATGCAATGACACTGGTTGTGGTTCATGAAAAGGACACACATGCAATGACACTGGTGGATACATATGTGGTTTTTGAGAAGAACAAACATGCAATCACAATTGGTGGATCCATGTGTGGTTCATGAGAAGAACACACATGCAATGACACCGGTGGATCCATGTGTGTTTCATGAGAGGAACATACATCCAATGAAACTGGGTGTGGTTCAAGAAAAGAACACACATGCAATGACACTAGTGGATCCTTATGTGGTTTGTGAGAAGAACAGACATTCATTGACACTGGTTGCGGTTCATGAAAAGAAAATACATCCAATGACACTGGTGGATCCATGTGTGGTTTGTGAGCGGAACACACATCCAATGAAACTGTGTGTGGTTCATGAGAAGAACACACATGCAATGACACTGGTGGATCCATGTGTGGTTTGTGAGAAGAACACACATGGAATGACATTGGGTGTGGTTCATGAAAAGAACACACATCTATTAACACTGGTGGATCCATATGTGGTTCGTGAAAATAATAGACATGCAATCACACTTGGTGGTTCCATGTGTGGTTAATGAAAAGAGCAGACATGCAATGACACTGGAGGATCCATGTTTGGTTTGTGAGAAGAAAACACATCCAATGACACCGGTGGATCCTTATGTGGTTTGTGAGAAGAACGGGCATGCAATGACTCTAGATGTGGTTCATGAGAAGAACACACATCCAATGGCACTGGTGGATCCATGTGTACACTGTGAGAGGAGCACACATGCATTGACACTGGGTGTGGTTCATGAGAAGAACAGACATGCAATGAAACTTGGTGGATCGATGTGTGGTTCATTAGAAGAACACACAAGCAATAACACAGGCGGATCCATGTGTGTTTTGTGAGAAGAACACACATGCAATCACACTGGGTGTGGTTTATGAGAAGCACACACATCCAATGACACATGTGGATCCATCTGTGGTTTGTGAGAGGAACACACATGCAATGACACTGGGTGTGGGTCATGAGAAGAACACACATCCAATGACACTGGTGGATCCATGTGTACAATGTGAGAGGAACACACATGCAATGAGACTGGGTGTGGTTCATGAGAAGAACACACATGCAATGACACTGGTGTATCCTTATGTGGTTTGTGAGAATAATAGACATGCAATGAATCTTGCTGTGCTTCATGATAAGAACACACATGCAATGACACTGGTGGATCCATGTGTGGTTTTTGAGAGGAACATACATACAATGACACCGGTTGTGGTTCATGAAAAGAACACACATGTAATGACACTGGTGGATCCATATGTGGATTGTCAGAAGAACACACATGCAATGACACTTGTGGATCCATGTGTGGTTTGTGAGAGGATAGACATGCAATGACACTAGTTGTGGTTCATGGAAAGGACACACATGCAATGACACTAGTGGATCCATATGTTGTTTGTGAGAAGAACACACATGCAATCACACTTGGTGGATCCATGTATAGTTCATGAGAACAACACACATGCAACGACACCGGTGGATCCATGTGTGTTTGATGAGAGGAACACACATCCAATGACACTGGGTGTGGTTCAATAAAAGAACACACATGTAATGACACTGGTGGATCCTTATGTGGTTTGTGAGAAGAACAGACATTCAATGACACTGGGTGTGGTTCATGAAAAGAACACACATCCAATGATACTGGTGGATCCATGTGTGGTTTGGGAGAGGAACACACATCGAATGACACTGGGTGGATCCATGTGTGGTCCATGAGAAGAACACACATGCAATGACACTGGTGGATCCATGTGTGGTTTGTGAGAAGAACACACATCAAATGACACTGGGTCTGGTTCATGAGAAAAACACACCTGCAATCACACTGGTGGATCCATGTGTGGTTTGTGAGAAGAACGCACATGCAATCACACTGGGTGTGGTTCATGAGAGTAACACACATCCAATGACACTGGTGGGTCCATGTGTACAATGTGAGAGGAACACACATGCAATGACACAGGGTGTGGTTCATGAGAAGAACACACATGCAATGACACTGGTGTATCCTTATGTGGTTTGTGAGAATACCAGACATGCAATGACTCTTGCAGTGGTTCATGAGAAGAACACACATGCAACGACACTGGTGGATCCATGTGTGGTTTGTGAGAGTAACAAACATGCAATGACACTGGTTGTGGTTCATGAAAAGAACACACATGCAATGACACTGGTGGATCCATATGTGGTTTGTGAGAAGAACACACATGCAATCACACGTGGTGGATCCATGTGTGGTTCGTGAGAAGAACACACATGCAATGACACCGGTGGATCCATGTGTGGTTCATGAGAGGAAACCACATCCAATGACACTAGGTGTGGTTCATGAAAAGAACACACATGCAATGACACTGGTGGATACTTATTTTGTTTGTGAGAAGAACAGACATTGAATGACACTGAGTGTGGTTTATGAGAAGAACACACATGCAACGACACTGGTGGATCCATGTGTGGTTTGTGAGAGTAACAAACATGCAATGACACTGGTTGTGGTTCATGAAAAGAACACACATGCAATGACACTGGTGGATCCATATGTGGTTTGTGAGAAGAACACACATGCAATCACACATGGTGGATCCATGTGTGGTTCGTGAGAAGAACACACATGCAATGACACCGGTGGATCCATGTGTGGTTCATGAGAGGAAACCACATCCAATGACACTAGGTGTGGTTCATGAAAAGAACACACATGCAATGACACTGGTGGATACTTATTTTGTTTGTGAGAAGAATAGACATTCAATGACACTGAGTGTGGTTTATGAAAAGAACACACATCCAATGACACTGGTGGATCCATGTGTGGTTTGTGAGAGGAACACACATCCAATGACACTGGGTGTATCCATGTTTAGTTAATGAGAAGAGCATACATGCAATGACACTGGTGGATCCATGTGTGGTTTGTCAAAAGGACACACATGTAATGACACTGGTGGATCCTTATGTGGTTTGTGAGAAGAACAGACATGCAATGACTCTAGATGTGGTTCATGAGAAGAACACACATCTAATGACACTGGTGGATCCATGTGTACACTATGAGAGGAACACACATGCAATGACACTGGGTGTGGTTCATGAGAAGAACAGACATGCAATGACACTTGGTGGATCCATGTGTGGTTTATGAGAAGAACACACATGCAATGACACTGGTGGATCCATGTGTGGTTTGTGAGAAGAACACACATCCAATGACACTAGGTGTGGTTCATGAGAAGAAGACACATGCAATGACACTAGTGCATCCATGTGTGGTTTGTTAGAAGAACACACATGCAATGACACTGGGTGTGGTTCATGAAAGGAACACACATCCAATGACACTGGTGGATCCATCTGTACAGTGTGAGAGGAACACACATGCAATGACACTGGGTATGGTTCATGACAAGAACACACATGCAATGACACTAGTGTGTCCTTATGTGGTTTGTGAGAATAACATACATGCAATGACTCTTGCTGTGGTTCATGAGAAGAACACACATGCAATGACACTGGTGTATCCTTATGTGGTTTGTGAGAATAACAGACATTCAATGACACTAGGTTAGGTTCATGAAAAGAACACACATCCAATGACACTGGTGGATCCATGTGTGGGTTGTGAGAGGAACACACATCCAATGACACTAGGTGTATCCATGTTTTGTTAATGAGAAGAGCAGACATGCAATGACACTGGTGGATCCATGTGTGGTTGCTTAGAAGAACACACATGCAATGACACTGGTGGATCCTTCTGTGGTTTGTGAGAAGAACACACATGCAATCACACTAGATGTGGTTCATGAGAGGAACACACATGCAATGACACTGATGGATCCATGTGTACAATATGAGACGAACACACATGCAATGGAACTGGGTGTGGTTCATAAGAAGAACACACATGCAATGACACTGGTGTATCCTTATGTGGTTTTTGAGAATAACAGACATGCAATCACTTTTTTGTGGTTCATGAGAAGAACACACATGCAATGACACTGGTGGATCCATGTGTGGTTTGTGAGAGGATTGACATGCAATGACACTGGTTGTGGTTCATGAAAAGGACACACATGCAATGACACTGGTGGATACATATGTGGTTTTTGAGAAGAACAAACATGCAATCACACTTGGTGGATCCATGTGTGGTTCATGAGAAGAACACACATGCAATGACACCGGTGGATCCATGTGTGTTTCATGAGAGGAACATACATCCAATGAAACTGGGTGTGGTTCAAGAAAAGAACACACCTGCAATGACACTAGTGAATCCTTATGTGGTTTGTGAGAAGAACAGACATTCATTGACACTGGGTGCGGTTTCATGAAAAGAAAATACATCCAATGACACTAGTGGATCCATGTGTGGTTTGTGAGAGGAACACACGTCCAATGAAACTGTGTGTGGTTCAAGAGAAGAACACACATGCAATGACACTGGTGGATCCATGTGTGGTTTGTGAGAAGAACACACATGCAATGACACTGGGTGTGGTTCATGAAAAGAATACACATCTAATGACACTGGTGGATCCATATGTGGTTTGTGAAAAGAATAGACATGCAATCACACTTGGTGGCTCCATGTGTGGTTAATGAAAAGAGCAGACATGCAATGACACTAGAGGATCCATGTTTGGTTTGTGAGAATAAAACACATCCAATGACACCGGTGGATCCTTATGTGGTTTGTGAGAAGAACGGGCATGAAATGACTCTAGATGTGGTTCATGAGAAGAACACACATCCAATGGCACTGGTGAATCCATGTGTACACTGTGAGAGGAGCGCACATGCATTGACACTGGGTGTGGTTCATTAGAAGAACAGACATGCAATGAAACTTGGTGGATCCATGTGTGGTTCATTAGAAGAACACACATGCAATAACACTGGCGGATCCATGTGTGGTTTATGAGAAGAACACACATGCAATCACACTGGGTGTGGTTGATGAGAAGCACACACATCCAATGACACAGGTGGATCCATGTGTGGTTTGTGAGAGGAACACACATGCAATGACACTCGGTGTGGTTGATGAGAAGAACACACATCCAATGACACCGGTGGATCCATGTGTACAATGTGAGAGGAACACACATGCAATTAAGGATGGCAATTTTATCCATGGATCCGGGTATCCACAGATATCCGACCCGGTGGGCAAGGGTATGGAGGCCTAATTATATCCACGGATTTCATGGGGCGGATATCCGCTAATTCATGGGGTGGACATGGGTAGTGGTTTCTCTCCATGGATATCCAACAGATACCCGGCTGACACGTGGGACCCACATGTCAGTAAGATTGTTTTTTACACATGTAATATGTACTCAATAAAGGCCCCAACTTCCAAGCCATAGTCCAAAAATCCCACCTAAGTAGTAATCCTAATTAACCATAATCCACCCCCCAATTACTATATTGTCAGCGAGGAAAGAGACTATAATCATCCAAGTTTCAACTCAACATTTCTACTATGCATTTCTATATCTATTGAATGTATGAGATGTTGTATTGGAAACTTGTAATAAAAAGCATTCTCTAAGACTATTATGAGACATCTATGTACTTTGTGATGTTATTGTGTGAGATTTGACATATTTTAAGTACTGTGTGGTTAAAATATTGTTTCTTTGATATTTCTATATATTATCCATATAATATTTGCTGAAATGCTGTCGAAAATTGCTATTATGTTATTGTTATGCTGAATGTTGATATGATTATTGTATATAGTGTGTAAACCAATGGATATCCATGGATACATGGATATCCGGCGGGTTTGGATCTGGAGCGACATCCATGCCCATGGATATCTTCGTGGGCGGGCTAGAGTGAGGTTCATGGATTTGGATTTGGATTTGGTTTTGGTATATCCGTCCAAACCCGCTCCATTGCACTTGTGGATCCATGTGTACAATGTGAGAGTAACACACATGCAATGACACTGGGTGTGGTTCATGAGAACAACACACATGCAATGACACTGGTGTATCCGTATGTGGTTTGTGAGAACAATAGACATGCAATGACTCTTGCTGTGCTTCATGAGAAGAACACACATGCAATGACACTGGTGGATCCATGTGCGGTTTTTGAGAGGAACAGACATACAATGACACTGGTTGTGGTTCATGAAAAGAACACACATGTAATGACACTGGTGGATCCATATGTTGTTTGTGAGAAGAACACACATGCAATCACACTTGGTGGATCCATGTGTGGTTCATGAGAAGAACACACATGCAATGACATCGGTGGATCCATGTGTGGTTCATGAGAGAAACACACATCCAATGACACTGGGTGTGGTTCAAGAAAAGAACACACATGCAATGACACTGGTGGATCCTTATGTGGTTTGTGAGAAGAACAGACATTCAATGACACTGGGTGTGGTTCATGAGAAGAACACACATCCAATGCCACTAGTGTATCCATGTGTTGTTTGTGAGAGGAACACACATCCAATGACACTGGGTGTGGTTCATGAGAAGAACACACATGCAATGACACTGGTGGATCCATGTGTGGTTTGTGAGAAGAACACACATGCAATGACACTGGGTGTGGTTCATGAAAAGAACACACATCTAATGACACTGGTGGATCCATATGTGGTTTGTGAAAATAATAGACATGCAATCACACTTGGTGGCTCCATGTGTGGTTAATGAAAAGAGCAGACATGCAATGACACTGGAGGATCCATGTTTGGTTTGTGAGAAGAAAACACATCCAATGACACCGATGGATCCTTATGTGGTTTGTGAGAAGAACGGACATGCAATGACTCTAGATGTGGTTCATGAGAAGAACACACAACCAATGGCACTGGTGGATCCATGTGTACACTGTGAGAGGAGCACACATGCATTAACATTGGGTGTGGTTCATGAGAAGAACAGACATGCAATGAAACTTGGTGGATCCATGTGTGGTTCATTAGAAGAACACACATGCAATAACACTGGCATATCCATGTGTGGTTTCTGAGAAGAACACACATGCAATCACACTGGGTGTGGTTGATTATAAGCACACACATCCAATGACACAGGTGGATCCATATGTGGTTTGTGAGAGGAACACACATGCAATGACACTGGGTGTGGTTCATGAGAAGAACACACATCCAATGACACTGGTGGATCCATGTGTACAATGTGAGAGGAACACACATGCAATGACACTGGGTCTGGTTCATGAGAAGAACACACATGCAATGACACTGGTGTATCCTTATGTGGTTTGTGAGAATAATAGACATGCAATGACTCTTGCTGTGCTTCATGAGAAGAACACAGATGCAATGACACTGGTGGATCCATGTGTGGTTTTTGAGAGGAACAGACATACAATGACACTGGTTGTGGTTCATGAAAAGAACACACATGTAATGACACTGGTGGATCCATATGTGGTTTGAGAGAAGAACACACATGCAATCACACTTGGTGGATCCATGTGTGGTTCATGAGAAGAACACACATGCAATGACATCGGTGGATCCATGTGTGGTTCATGAGAGAAACACACATCCAATGACACTTGGTGTGGTTCATGAAAAGAACACACATGCAATGGCACTGGTGGATCCTTATGTGGTTTGTGAGAAGAACAGACATTCAATGACACTGGTGTGGTTCATGAGAAGAACACACATCCAATGCCACTAGTGGATCCATGTGTTGTTTGTGAGAGGAACACACATCCAATGACACTGGGTGTGGTTCATGAGAAGAACACACATGCAATGCCACTGGTGGATCCATGTGTGGTTTGTGAGAAGAACACACATGCAATGACACTGGGTGTGGTTCATGAAGAGAACACACATCCAATGACATTGGTGGATCCATATGTGGTTTGTGAAAAGAACAGACATGCAATCACACTTGGTGGATCCATGGGTGGTTAAAGAAAAGAGCAGAAATGCAATGACACTAGTGGATCCATGTGTGGTTTCTGAGAAGAACACACATCAAATGACACCAGTGGATACTTATGTGGTTTGTGAGAAGACCGGGCATGCAATGACTCTAGATGTTGTTCATGAGAAGAACACACATCCAATGGCACTGGTGGATCCATGTGTACACTGTGAGAGGAACACACATGCAATGACACTTGGTGTCGTTCATGAGCAGAACATACATGCAACAAAACTTGGTGTATTCATGTGTGGTTCATAAGAAGAACACACATGCAATGACACTCGTGGATCCATTTGTCGCTTGTGAGAAGAACACACATCCAATGACATTGGGTGTGGTTCATGAGAAGAACACACATCCAATGACACTGGTGGATCCATGTGTGGTCTGTGAGAGGAACACACATGCTATGACACTGGGTGTGGTTCATGAGAAGAACACACATCCAATGGCACTTGTGGATCCATGTGTACAATGTGAGAGTAACACACATGCAATGACATTGGGTGTGGTTCATGAGAAGAACACACATTCAATGACACTGGTGTATCTTTATGTGGTTTGTGAGAATAACAGACATGCAATGACTCTTGCTGTGGTTCATGAGAAGAACACACATGCAATGACACTGGTGGATCCATGTGTGCTTTGTGAGAGGAACAAACATGCAATGACACTGGTTGTGGTTCATGAAAAGAACACACATGTAATGACACTGGTGGATCCATATGTGGTTTCTGAGAAGAACACACATGCAATCACACTTGGTGGATCCATGTGTGGTTCATGAGAAGAACACACATGCAATGACACCGGTGGATCCATGTGTGGTTCATGAGAGAAACACACATCCAATGACACTGGGTGTGGTTCATGAAAAGAACACACATGCAATGAAACTGGTGGATCCATATGTGGTTTGTGAAAAGAACATACATGCAATCACACTTGGTGGATCCATGTGTGGTTAATGAAAAGAGCAGGCATGCAATGACACTGGTGTTGGGTTCGCATCATAGAAAACAAAAAATTCCTACGATGGGAACTATATGCCAAGATCTATCTACTAGATACAAGCAACGGGTGGATATATATCCATAGAGAACTTACCCTTGAATTCAACAAAGCTTTGTTAACGAGTTGGAAATTGTGGATGATGTAGTCGTACACTTGCCGATCTCAAGATTTTGATGAAGTTTTTCAGGTCCAGCAGCTCCAGCACCATCAGGTCCAGCACCATCAACTCCAGCACCGCAAAGTAGCGGTGCATCCGTGAGCCCACACACGTTCGGTCCGCTGAACAACCTCCGCCTCCTTGCTCCAGCGATGCAGCGGAAGCAGCAACTCCTTTCCAGATAAAGCCACCGGGAACATGTATCTCGCTAATCCGAGACCATGGGAATAACTAGAGGGAGAAGAGAACCTTCATGAGGAGGTGGTCCAAGAGGAGAGGAGGAGGAGGTGCTCCTTATATAGGGGAGGGGGCAGCCCAAGGGGGCATGGCACCGGCCATGGTGGGTGCCCCCACCTCTCCCTCATTCATGTGGGTGGAGCTCCCACTCACATAAACACACACCTCCACTCATGTCCACTCACATGCATTAAATTTCCACCAAATTTAATGGAAGCTCTCATTAAATAAAACAGTTTTATTTATTTTATTCAGATTTTTTTAATTACTTTAATTAACAAACATTCACATAAAAATCCCTACAACATTTCAATATCACATGCAGAACTAGTTTCAGCAATTTCACTCGAAACAATTCCGGTTTCCATCAAAATGATTCCAGCGCTTTCTTAATCTTTATCTGAAACATATTTGCTCCTAAATGGTGTCGGTGTCCCTTAAGTGTGTCACCCTATGGTTCGCGAATAATGTAGGCATGATCGAGACCCCTCTCCGATCAATAATCAGTAGCGGGACCTGGAGATCCATACTTACACCGACATATTCAACGATGACCCTTGTGATCGTGTGAACCTTTAACATCGTAACTAAATCCCTTGGTCTCGCGATATATTACATGTCCAAGATTCAATCATTGGCATCCAAATACCTAGTTTGATCTTGTTACCGACATGCACTCTTTTCTCGTTCCCGTGATATAACATTCTAGTGATTACATCACTTGCTTGCAAGCTATTTCAATGGTATATCACCGAGAGTGTAACATCCCTAAAATCATATTTCAAAACTTATTCATATCATCTTTGCATCCTTCATTCATTTAGGTTTTTTTTTTCAAAATCATTTAGAGACAGAAGTTTGTGCTATTATTTCATGTGAGCTATTTATCTCAATTGGCCATCACTCTTTGAGATTTGATTGCTTAAGAACTTGTTTGCTTGCCTCCATTGTTGGAAAGTTAGGTGAAGCATTTTAACCAAAGTTTTCAACTTGGAAATAGTTTCAAAACCCTTTTTCAAACATTTTGCTAAATAGAAGCAAAGTCTCTGTTTATTTTGAAACCCAAGCTTGACCAGGCCCTTGCAAGGTAACCACTTGGTTATTTGACTGATTTTGAAACCACAGTACCCTACAAAAATTCCCAGATTTGTTTGAATTCAACAAGGATTTGAATTCATATCAAAATCATTCCAGAAAATAAATTTAGAAAAGAAAAAGACTTAAACAAAGGAAAAAGGCCGAGCGCCAGGTTTCTGGCCCAGCAGTGAAACAGGCCCATCAAGCCCACCCGGGATTTTTCTTTTCCCTCTCTCACGCGCGAGCGCACACACCCAGTCACTGACAGCCAGACCCCACCTTCACACTGCACGCTTCGCTGACGAGCAGGCCCGGTCCACGTCGTCCTCGTCTTCCCCAAAACGCGCCTGCGACCACGTCGCTGCTGCAGTCACTGCCGGTAATGGCGCGGCGTAATTGGGCATTAAACCGCGAGCGTTTCCTGTCGAGCCTCTGGCTATAAGACCCCCTCTGCCTCGCGATCTTTTTCCCCCAAACACCTCGCTCACTCCGCCACCAGGCTGCCCTTAATCAACTTTGCACCGCCGCAGACAGAGCCACTCCGGCGATCGATTCCGGTGAGCCTCGTGTTCTCCTCTACGTCTCGTTCTTGCTGTTAGATTCAGTGAGACTCTGTGCTTCTTCTGACACCCTCCGTTTTCCTTCGCATGACCCGTAGCTTCGGCAGCGTCGACGACTGGCTGCCACCGTCTTCTGCACGAACTCCGGCGAGCTCTAGTGGTAAGTCTAGACCGCCCCGAACCTTGTCGTTCACGCACGCATCTTCGCCATGATCTTCTGCATCTGACCACGCCCTTTGTTTGCATCCTAGTGATCTACAACGTCGCCTCCGACCTTGAACAGAACCACCGTTGCCAGATTCAACTCCGGCGAGAAATCTACCGCAACTCAGTGCGCCCCTTGACAAACCAGAGCCACCTTGAGCTTCAGCAGCCTCTTGCGAACCTGGTATGACCCTTCTCCCTCTCGCGGACGACCTGAAACGCAAGTGCCGCCGTAGACCGAGCGCTCCGCCGCTCGCTGACACCGCGCGCCGCCAGGAAGTGGTCGTTTGAACGAGCACCGTTAGATCCAGATCAGAGCGCTAGGATAGATTCACTTAACCCCGAAGCGGTACGCGATCTGGAGCGTACGATCTGTTTAGATCCTGCGGCTGCAGAGCGTGATCCAACCGAAGCGGTACGCGCCAATCACAGAGCGACGCGTGGCTAGGGTTAGATCTAAAAAATAGATTTAAAACCAGAATTTTGATCCAAATTCAAATGCTTATAACTTTTGAATGCCACGTTAGATTTCTGCAAATTTTATACCGTTGGATTCAGTAAAACAAGACCTTTCTGCCTATCCAATTTGTTTAACAAATAGTAACCATTAGATTGGCTTTATTTGCAGAAACTTGTTTGAGGCCTTTTTGAGTATAGATTTAGTTTAGTATTCTGTTTTAGGGTTAATTAAGTTTGTCTTGGCTATTTTTGTGACTTGTTTAGTTTCTGTAAACTTGCACTTGCTTGGTAGAGTTTTCAAAAATCACCACTTAGTAGATTCATGCATGCATGCATTCATATTATTTTTGTTTGTATATATTTGTGTGTAATTGTGTGCTACAACTTTGTGTGTAGATTTTGCTAGTGATTGTGATTGTGACGAGTGCTACTCTCCACATTACCAAGGCAAGTGATATCTTCATGAGTATTCCCTTCCCATATTTTATACTTGCATTAGATATTTTGCTAAGACTTGCATGCCACTTTTGTCAAAGGTTATGTTGGGAAATCCTATGTAGAATAGAATGGTAGAAATTGCTAGGAAAAATTTCCTAAGGATAAGTTGCCATGCCATGCTTAGCCTAGCTACTAGAAAACAAGGGTGGTTTATATATTCACACTATGGAAAAATATTCTAAGTCTGAGGACTTGTGTTTTATTTAACAAAACAACTAAGTAAATGAATCACCTAGGTGGAATGGAAGGAATGGTTTATGTTGAGTGGTTCACAAGGCCATGGACTTGGCTTGTGTATCTCACTTGTGGATGGCCACCCAGGAACAAAGAGATTTGAGATGTCAAATGTTGAGAAGCTTCAAGTGCAACCACTTGGCAATATGGGCTCTGCCATGATCTTAGGTTGCTAGAACTTAGTCTCTTGGACAGTTGGTGGTAGAGGGAATGATAGGTTGGAACGCGTCCATTTGACTAAGGAAAGGCTTCTGAAGGATCTTGTCTTGGGAAACCAAGTCTTGTGGGGAAAGTGCACCACCTCTGCAGAGTGTAAAACCTAAGTACTTAGCCACGTCCCTGGTAAAGGACAATGTGAGCATCAAGACATGGAAGCTTCTAGAATCTCATCACTCCAATTTCTAAATAAAACTTGTGGGTGAACAAGGGTTAAAAGGATCTTCAGTCATTGATTGGTAGATGTCCTGAGTGGATCTTCAGTCTTTGATAGGTAGATGCCTTGGGAGATTTGTGCCAAACAATAACTTAGTATTTTCAAAAGATAAGGAAAAATCTATTTTGAGCAAAGCAAGCCAAGCTCCACTTAGCCAAAATGCATATAGTATTATAGTCCACTTAATATATACTAAGGTATCACTTGCAAATACTATTCCAAAGTATTGACCCTCTGTGGCTGTAACTTGTAATGTTGCAGGTTACTCCGACGATGATTAGGAGTCATGAGTCTACACTCAACATGCTTGCCTGTGGCACATGAAGATGAAGACTTATGTTTATTTACTTATTCCATAAACTCTTGTATTAGGCCTTTGGCCCTGAGTTGTAAAGACTATGTTTTATCTCTGGAATGACTGTAATAAACGACCTTTGTATCTGTGTACTTCATCTTAAACTGTGGATGCTAGCATTGATCCAGGGACTAGCATTGCAATCACAGGGATCCTTTCCTTTTTGCAAAGGAGGGATCTTACAGATGGTATCAGAGCACTGTGTTGCCTGTAGGATTATGACCCTAGGATTGGAAACCACTAAGGAAAATTTTTAACTACTTCTACACTTGTCTATTCTTCTCGTAAACTTTTCTAATCTTCTCATTCTCATCTCTATTTGTAGATGAACTCCATCAACGATGTCGTGAAGAAAGGACCACTCCTGACCATGACCTTGGAGTGTGAGACTGAGTTTCCCAAGATTCTCAAGGACCTCATGGAGACCATGGGAGTACATGGTGCAGCTGTATACAAGGGCTTTCCAGTGATGGAGGAAGGGGTGGAGTATTGGTGGGTGCAACTTCACTTGTACAAAAACAAGGAAGACTACCACAAAGAAAAAGGCTTATGCATGTACACCAACACTTTTATGCACACCACATTCTTTGAGTCAGCAAAAGAAGCAGCTTGGAAGACTATCAAAGAACTAAGTGCTAGAGTCAAGTGCAAGATGCTCAACCTCCAAAAAGACTTAGAGAAGGAGAAGGAACATACCCAAGAGTTGGAAGTCACCAACCAAACCTTAAGAGGAGATATTATAGACTTAGTGATAGAAGCATGTGAACAAGATAGGGTGATTGCCACTAGGAACATTGTGTTAGCCACCAGATCTAGTGAGATAGGTTTGTGAACGCACTTCGTTAATTGGACCACCACCTATCACCTTATTTTCCAAATGATACCTTGAATAAGTCTGAACCTTGGTTGATGTAATGGATTCCTGTATACATGACTTGTGTGTTTTTGTGTTCCAAGAATGTGTATGAATGTTTGTCTTGTTTATCTTAAATTGTGTTGTTCTAACTTTTTCAATCTTATAAATAGATGCCTATTGCCATCAGCACTGTTGCGGAGTTCCAGGTTACCCATTTTGGACCTCGTATCGTAGAGCTTACTACTTTACTCGATCTCCCTCTTCCTATCATCACGGTGCACCCACTCACCAAGTTTGAGAGGAAGGACCTCTGGGGCTTCAAGGTGAACCAGCCAGGACATCAGACAGAGCCTACTACGGAGGCCATCATCTTCAAGCTTATGCACGATGACAGGGAGAGACGCATGGAGGTTGTCATGCAGGATCTGATATGACGTATGTTAGGCCGTCACTCCCGACAGGTTAGAGGCACTCACTTCCACGCTTTCGGAAGGCGTGATGATGACGGAGAGTCCATCGACTTTGAGGACGACACGAGGGCCACAGCAGAGCCGATACGCCTGTACCTCCAGGACTTAGAGACTCTTATTAGGCACGTGGATACTGACAGGACCAACGTCATGCTCAGCAATGACGAGCTCCAGGTGCAGCTTCGCGAGAAGGACAAGCTCTTCGCGCAGCAGGATGAGATAGTCAAGGAGATGGAGGCGAAGTTCGAGGCCCAAGACCGTAAGTTCAAGAGTCAAGAGAAGCGTGTCCAGGATAGGAACAAGAGGATTCGTGATATGACCGAGGAACTGCAGTCCAAGGACTTCGAGTTAGAGCAGCAGCAGACAGTGATTGAGAGGCTTCGTTCCCAGAAGAGGGCTCTCAAGGCCAAGATCGACTCTTTGACCACTACCATCGAGGAAAACAAGACCGCAATGGAGAACGCAGGTCTTACCTTTGTCGAGGAGGAGATTGATGCTGACGAGTAGACTTGACTACTCAGTTATCTTTATTTACCGCACTTGTTATTTGTGAACTTATTATTTGGACCATCCGACATGTGGATGGCTTGCCACTTGTGTGTTCTTACTTTGAGACTTTTGTTATCTTGTTGTTGAGCTTCTATCTTTGTGTTGCATGCTATGTGTTTGTTTTAGTAATGTATTGTGCATAAATCATGTAAGGGTATCTCATTCTTATCTCTATATGAACAAACCACAGATGCCTCCCCGTCGCGCAAACCCCAACCCCAACCCCAACATTACCCCGGAAATGCAACAAATGATGAATGCGCAGACACAGCTTATGCAAATGATGACGACGTTCATCCAGAACCAGAACAACAATAACAACCCCAACAACAACAACAACAATAACAACAACAACAACCCTCCAGGTTTTGATATGCTCACCAGATTTCTGCGTCTGAGGCCAGCTAAGTTTTCGGGAACGACTGATCCCATGGTGGCCAATGATTGGCTACGTTCTGTAAACAAAGATTTGGTGACCGTGGGCTGCACGGATGCTGAAAAAGTCAGGTTCGCGGCACATCTATTGGAAGGACCAGCCGCAGCATGGTGGGACAACTTCCAGATCACCACTCCTATCGATGAGGTGACTTGGGCTATATTTGAAGTTGGCTTTCGCACTACTCATATCTCACCAGGAATGATGAGCCTGAAAAAGAAAGAGTTTCACAACCTGAAGCAGCGCCACCACAGCGTGGCTGAATATATCGAAGAGTTCAACAATCTGGCGCGCTATGCACCGGATGAGGTTGACACAGATGCCAAAAGAAAGGAAAAGTTTCTAGAAGGCCTGAATGATGAGCTAAATCTGCAGTTGTCTGTGGAATATGTTCCAACTTATCATTCGCTGTGTGACAAGGCTGTTATTGTGGAGAATAAAATGAAGCAAGTCGAGAGTAGGAAGAGGAAACACTCCGACAAGCACAGCTCGGGATCGTCTCATAAACGATCACACTATGATGATAATGTCAGCTCAGGATCCCACAAGCATGGGAAATTTAACAAGCACCACAACCACAACCGTCATGACAACAAGCATCATCGCAGTCATGACAACGATAAGTACAAGAATCACAAGAGTGGACATAAGAGCCACCATAGTGGAAGTGGAAGTGGAAGTAGAAGCCAGCCTAAGACGGACATCAGTCAGGTTGAATGCTACAAATGTAAGAAGCTGGGGCACTATGCTAATGAGTGCCTTGAAAAGAAAGTTGAAGGACCTAACAAGCCCAATCCTTTTCAGAAGGGACAGGTTAACCACCTCAATGTGGAGGAGGTCTATGAAGAGCCTGATGCTGTTGCTGGTAAGTTCAGACTCAATTCCATCTCAACATTTGTACTCTTTGACACTGGTGCATCTCATTCATTCATATCAAAAGCATTTGCCGAAAGAAATGAACTACCGGTAGAAACCATTGGGTGTCCTATAAGAGTAAGTTCTCCTGGTGGAGAAATGATAGTAAACTCAGGATGTCATGATTTAGTCATAGAGTTTGGAAAACATAAGTTTCCAGTGAACTTAATAATCCTGAATTCCCAAGGATTGGATGTAATTTTGGGAATGGATTGGATGGCCAAGTATGAGGGAGTACTAGATTGTGCCAATCGTACAGTTTCACTCACAACCCCTGAAGGTAAGAGGATAAAATTCAAGTCCAATTTTAAATCTAAAGGAAGTAAGCTGAATTCTCTTAAGGGGGTTAGCATGGACATGGTGCCAATTGTGTGTGAGTATCCGGATGTGTTTCCGGAAGAGTTACCGGGAATGCCACCAGATAGAGATGTAGAGTTTATAATAGATTTGGTACCAGGCTCTGGACCAAGAGCAAAGAGGCCTTATAAAATGTCAGTTGACGAACTTAAGGAACTCAAGAAACAACTTGGAGAACAATTACAGAAAGGATTCATCCAGCCAAGTTCTTCATCTTGGGGAGCTCCAATTTTGTTCGTAGAAAAGAGAGACATAACTCAAAGGTTATGCATAGACTACCGTTCTCTCAACGATGTAACCATCAAGAACAAATATCCTTTGCCAAGAATCAATGACTTGTTTGATCAGCTAGAAGGAGCGTGTGTGTTCTCGAAGATTGATCTTCGGTCAGGCTATTTTCAACTCAAGATAAGAGAGCAAGACATACCTAAAACAACATTCACCACAAGGTATGGATTGTATGAGTACACTATGATGCCTTTTGGGTTAACCAACGCTCCAGCATACTTCATGAATATGATGAACAAAGTGTTCATGGAATTTCTCGACAAGTTCGTTGTCGTTTTCATCGACGACATCTTAATCTACTCCAAGAGCAAGGAAGAGCATGAAAGACATCTAAGCTTGATACTTGAGAAACTAAGGGAACATAAGCTTTATGCTAAATTCAGCAAGTGTGAGTTTTGGTTAGAGGAAGTTGGATTTCTTGGTCACGTTATGACAAAGGATGGTGTAGCAGTTGATCCTGCTAAAGTTTCAGCTGTGACAGAATAGGAATCTCCTAAGAATGTGAAAGAGGTTCATAGTTTCCTTGGCTTAGTAGGTTACTACAGAAGGTTCATTGAAAATTTTTCAAAGGTTGCTAAACCAATGACAGAATTGTTAAAGAAAGATAAGAAATTTGCTTGGTCTGAAGGTTGTGAACTCAGCTTTCAAGAATTAAAGAAGAGACTTGTGTCAGCACCAGTTCTGTGCCTACCAGATTTAGAAAAGGATTTCCAAGTGTATTGTGATGCTTCGCATCAAGGATTAGGTGTCGTGCTTATGCAAGGCGGAAAAGTTGTGGCTTATGCCTCGAGACAACTCAAAACTCATGAAGTAAATTATCCTACTCATGATTTAGAGTTAGCCGCTGTTGTCCATGCACTCAAAACATGGAGACATTACCTTTTGGGAAAACGTTGTGAAGTATTCACCGATCATAAGAGTTTGAAGTATATCTTCACCCAGAAGGAAATCAATATGAGACAAAGAAGATGGCTAGAGCTTATCAAGGATTACGACTTGAGTTTGCAATACCAACCCGGTAAAGCAAATGTAGTAACAGATGCTCTAAGTCGTAAGGCGTTTGTAAATGACCTTACCAAAGGTAAATTGCCAGATGACTTGTGTAAGCAATTCAAGGAACTCAGGTTGGAGATTGTGCCAGAAGGACATCTCATGACATTGGATGTTCAACCCACTCTGTTGGATAAGATTAAAGAAGCCCAAAAGACGGATAAAGAAATCGAAGAGATTAGGGAAAGGATTAGCCAAGGGAAAGCTAAAAGTTTCCATATGGACGAACAAGGTACTTTATGGCACGGGAAACGTATTTGCGTTCCACAAGATCCAGAATTGCGTAAACTGATTCTACAAGAAGCCCATAACTCTCCGTATTCTATTCACCCGGGAAACACCAAAATGTACATGGATATGAAAGAAAGATTTTGGTGGAATAATCTCAAAAGGGACATCGCCGAACACATTGCTTTGTGTGATGTGTGTAGTAGAGTGAAAGCGGAGCATCAGAAACCAGCAGGATTGCTTCAACCAATGCCTATTCCTGAATGGAAGTGGGAGAAAATTGGTATGGATTTCATTACCGGATTACCAAGGACCAGGTCAGGGTATGATTCCATATGGGTAGTAGTGGATCGCCTAACTAAAGTGGCTCATTTTATACCCGTAAAGACAACTTATACCAGTTTCAAGTTAGCCAAAATCTACATGAGCAGAATTGTATGCCTTCACGGTGTGCCTAAGAGTATTGTGTCTGATAGAGGAACTCAGTTCACTTCTCACTTTTGGAGACAGCTTCATGAATCTCTAGGAACAAGGTTGGAATTCAGCACTGCTTTTCATCCTCAAACGGATGGACAGACAGAAAGGACTAATCAAATTCTTGAGGACATGTTGAGGGCATGTGCCCTAGACTATGGAGCAAGTTGGGATGAAAGTCTGCCTTACGCAGAGTTTTCTTACAACAACAGTCACCAATCTAGCATTGGGATGGCACCATTTGAGCTTCTCTACGGAAGGAAGTGTACCACCCCATTGCTATGGGATGGTGTGGGAGAAAGAAGTTTGTTTGGACCAGATCTTATCAAGGACGCCGAAGAAAAGGTCAAATTGGTTAAGGACAGGTTGAAGATAGCACAGTCTCGACAGAAAAGCTACGCAGATTCTAAGCGTAGAGAAGTCACCTACGAAGTTGGGGATAGAGCCTATCTTAGAGTATCACCACTCCGTGGAGTGAAAAGATTTGGAGTCAAAGGAAAGTTGGCACCAAGATATGTTGGACCATTCAACATTCTAAGTCGCAAGGGAGAAGTTGCATATGAAATCGAACTGCCAGCATCTTTATCAGTAGTCCATAATGTTTTTCATGTGAGTCAGCTCAAGAAATGTCACCCAGAAATGGAAGAATCATCTTTGAAGGATACCATATCTTTGGAAGAAGTTCAACTAGAAAGTGACCTCACCTATGAAGAAAAGCCTGTCAAAATTCTTGAGACCACTGAAAGAGTCACAAGGACAAAGACTATCAAGTTTTGCAAAGTGCAATGGAGTCATCACTCCGAAGAGGAATCAACATGGGAAAGAGAAGATGATCTTCGGAAAGACCACCCTCACCTATTTGCTAGCCAATCCGAATCTCGAGGGCGAGATTTATCTTAAGGGGGTTAGATTTGTAACATCCCTAAAATCATATTTCAAAACTTATTCATATCATCTTTGCATCCTTCATTCATTTAGGTTTTTTTTTTCAAAATCATTTAGAGACAGAAGTTTGTGCTATGATTTCATGTGAGCTATTTATCTCAATTGGCCATCACTCTTTGAGATTTGATTGCTTAGGAACTTGTTTGCTTACCTCCATTGTTGGAAAGTTAGGTGAAGCATTTTAACCAAAGTTCTCAACTTGGAAATAGTTTCAAAACCCTTTTTCAAACATTTTGCTAAATAGAAGCAAAGTCTCTGTTTATTTTGAAACCCAAGCTTGACCAGGCCCTTGCAAGGTAACCACTTGGTTATTTGACTGATTTTGAAACCACAGTACCCTACAAAAATTCCCAGATTTGTTTGAATTCAACAAGGATTTGAATTCATATCAAAATCATTCCAGAAAATAAATTTAGAAAAGAAAAAGACTTAAACAAAGGAAAAAGGCCGAGCGCCAGGTTTCTGGCCCAGCAGTGAAACAGGCCCATCAAGCCCACCCGGGATTTTTCTTTTCCCTCTCTCACGCGCGAGCGCACACACCCAGTCACTGACAGCCAGACCCCACCTTCACACTGCACACTTCGCTGACGAGCAGGCCCGGTCCACGTCGTCCTCGTCTTCCCCAAAACGCGCCTGCGACCACGTCGCTGCTGCAGTCACTGCCGGTAATGGCGCGGCGTAATTGGGCATTAAACCGCGAGCGTTTCCTGTCGAGCCTCTGGCTATAAGACCCCCTCTGCCTCGCGATCTTTTTCCCCCAAACACCTCGCTCACTCCGCCACCAGGCTGCCCTTAATCAACTTTGCACCGCCGCAGACAGAGCCACTCCGGCGATCGATTCCGGTGAGCCTCGTGTTCTCCTCTACCTCTCGTTCTTGCTGTTAGATTCAGTGAGACTCTGTGCTTCTTCTGACACCCTCTGTTTTCCTTCGCATGACCCGTAGCTTCGGCAGCGTCGACGACTGGCTGCCACCGTCTTCTGCACGAACTCCGGCGAGCTCTAGTGGTAAGTCTAGACCGCCCCGAACCTTGTCGTTCACGCACGCATCTTCGCCATGATCTTCTGCATCTGACCACGCCCTTTTTTTGCATCCTAGTGATCTACAACGTCGCCTCCGACCTTGAACAGAACCACCGTTGCCAGATTCAACTCCGGCGAGAAATCTACCGCAACTCAGTGCGCCCCTTGACAAACCAGAGCCACCTTGAGCTTCAGCAGCCTCTTGCGAACCTGGTATGACCCTTCTCCCTCTCGCGGACGACCTGAAACACAAGTGCCGCCGTAGACCGAGCGCTCCGCCGCTCGCTGACACCGCGCGCCGCCAGGAAGTGGTCGTTTGAACGAGCACCGTTAGATCCAGATCAGAGCGCTAGGATAGATTCACTTAACCCCGAAGCGGTACGCGATCTGGAGCGTACGATCTGTTTAGATCCTGCGGCTGCAGAGCGCGATCCAACCGAAGCGGTACGCGCCAATCACAGAGCGACGCGTGGCTAGGGTTAGATCTAAAAAATAGATTTAAAACCAGAATTTTGATCCAAATTCAAATGCTTATAACTTTTGAATGCCACGTTAGATTTCTGCAAATTTTATACCGTTGGATTCAGTAAAACAAGACCTTTCTGCCTATCCAATTTGTTTAACAAATAGTAACCATTAGATTGGCTTTATTTGCAGAAACTTGTTTGAGGCCTTTTTGAGTATAGATTTAGTTTAGTATTCTGTTTAGGGTTAATTAAGTTTGTCTTGGCTATTTTTGTGACTTGTTTAGTTTCTATAAACTTGCACTTGCTTGGTAGAGTTTTCAAAAATCACCACTTAGTAGATTCATGCATGCATGCATTCATATTATTTTTGTTTGTATATATTTGTGTGTAATTGTGTGCTACAACTTTGTGTGTAGATTTTGCTAGTGATTGTGATTGTGACGAGTGCTACTCTCCACATTACCAAGGCAAGTTATATCTTCATGAGTATTTCCTTCCCATATTTTATACTTGCATTAGATATTTTGCTAAGACTTGCATGCCACTTTTGTCAAAGGTTATGTTGGGAAATCCTATGTAGAATAGAATGGTAGAAATTGCTAGGAAAAATTTCCTAAGGATAAGTTGCCATGCCATTCTTAGCCTAACTACTAGAAAACAAGGGTGGTTTATATATTCACACTATGGAAAAATATTCTAAGTCTGAGGACTTGTGTTTTATTTAACAAAACAACTAAGTAAATGAATCACCTGGGTGGAATGGAAGGAATGGTTTATGTTGAGTGGTTCACAAGGCCATGGACTTGGCTTGTGTATCTCACTTGTGGATGGCCACCCAGGAACAAAGAGATTTGAGATGTCAAATGTTGAGAAGCTTCAAGTGCAACCACTTGGCAATATGGGCTCTGCCATGATCTTAGGTTGCTAGAACTTAGTCTCTTGGACAGTTGGTGGTAGAGGGAATGATAGGTTGGAACGCGTCCATTTGACTAAGGAAAGGCTTCTGAAGGATCTTGTCTTGGGAAACCAAGTCTTGTGGGGAAAGTGCACCACCTCTGCAGAGTGTAAAACCTAAGTACTTAGCGACGTCCCTGGTAAAGGACAATGTGAGCATCAAGACATGGAAGCTTCTAGAATCTCATCACTCCAATTTCTAAATAAAACTTGTGGGTGGACAAGGGTTAAAAGGATCTCCAGTCATTGATTGGTAGATGCCCTGAGTGGATCTTCAGTCTTTGATAGGTAGATGCCTTGGGAGATTTGTGCCAAACAATAACTTAGTATTTTCAAAAGATAAGGAAAAATCTATTTTGAGCAAAGCAAGCCAAGCTCCACTTAGCCAAAATGCATATAGTATTATAGTCCACTTAATATATACTAAGGTATCACTTGCCAATACTATTCCAAAGTATTGACCCTCTGTGGCTGTAACTTGTAATGTTGCAGGTTACTCCGACGATGATTAGGAGTCATGAGTCTACACTCAACATGCTTGCCTGTGGCACATGAAGATGAAGACTTATGTTTATTTACTTATTCCATAAACTCTTGTATTAGGCCTTTGGCCCTGAGTTGTAAAGACTATGTTTTATCTCTGGAATGACTGTAATAAACGACCTTTGTATCTGTGTACTTCATCTTAAACTGTGGATGCTAGCATTGATCCAGGGACTAGCATTGCAATCACAGGGATCCTTTCCTTTTTGCAAAGGAGGGCTCTTACAGAGAGGGCCCAGAGTATATCTATCCGTCACCGGGATGGACAAATCCCACTCTTGATAAATGAGCCTCAACATAACACCTTCGTAGCACTGAACCCACCTTTATAGTCATCCTATTACGTTGTGACGTTTGATGTTATCAAGATACTCTTCCGGTGTTAGCAATTAACATGATCTCATGGTCTAAGGACTAAGATTACTTCGTATGATGTTATAGAAATATAAACATAATGACTCTGATCGTAATGCTATCCTTTGGATGAATGTTCATCACATCGTTCCACCAATGTTGTGACCTCGTTATTAACAACATCCAATGTCCATGATCAGGAAACCTTGATCATCTTGTTAATCAACAAGCTAGTTTATATGAGAGACATTACGAGGAACTTTGTATTTTGTTTATTAAACACACATGTATTAACGTTTCCAATTAATACAATTATAGCATGCAAAATAAACATTTATCATAAACATGGAATAAGATAATAACCACTTTATTATTGCCTCTCGGGCATATTCCCTTCAACTGGTGGATCCATGTGTGGGTTGTGAGTAGAACACACATCCAATGACACCGGTGGATACTTACGTGGTTTGTGAGAAGAACAGACATGCAATGACTCTAGATGTGGTTCATGAGAAGAACACACATCCAATGACACTGGTGGATCCATGTGTACACTGTGAGAGGAACACACATGCAATGACACTGGGTGTGGTTCATGAGAAGAACATATATGCAATGACACTTGGTGGATCCATGTGTGGTTCATGAGAAGAACACACATGCAATGAAACTGGTGGATCCATGTGTGGTTTGTGAGAAGAACAGACATCCAATGACACCGGTGGATCCATGTGTGGTTTGTGAGAGGAACACCCATGCAATGACACTGGTTGTGGTTCATGAGAAGAACACACATGCAATGACACTGGGTGTGGTTCATGAAAAGAACACACATCTAATGACACTGGTGGATCCTTATGTAGTTTGTGAGAGGAACAAACATGTAATGACACTGGTGCTATGTGGTTTGTGAAAAGAACACACATGCAATGACACTGGGGGATCCATATGTGGTTTGTCAAAAGAACAGACATGCGATCACACTGGGTGGATCCATGTGTGGTTCATGAGAAAAACACACATGCAATGACACCGGTGATTTGTGGTTTGTGAAAAGAACAGACATGAAATGACTCTAACTGTGGTTAACGAAAAGAGTAGACATGCAATGGCACTGGTGGATGCATGTGTGGTTTGTGAGAGGAACACACATCCAATGACACCGGTGGATCCATGTGTGGTTTGTAAGAAGAACACACATCCAATGACACCGGTGGATCCTTATGTGGTTTGTGAGAATAACAAACATGCAATGACTCTTGCTGTGGTATATGAGAAGAACACACATGTAATGACACTGGTGGATCCATGTGTGGTTTGTGAGAGGAACAAACATGCAATGACACTGGTTGTGGTTCATGAAAAGAACACACATGCAATGACACTGGTGGATCCATATGTGTTTTGTGAGAAGAACACACATGCAATCAGACTTGGTGGATCCTTGTGTGGTTCATGAGAAGAACACACATGAAATGACACCGGTGGATCCATGTGTGGTTCATGAGAGGAACACACATCCAATGACACTGGGTGTGGTTCATGAAAAGAACACACATGCAATGACACTAGTGGATACTTATGTGGTTTGTGAGAAGAAAAGACATTCAATGACATTGGGAGTGGTTCATGAAAAGAACACACATCCAATGACACTGGTGGATCCATGTGTGGTTTGTGAGAGAAACACACATCCAGTGACACTGGGTGTATCCATCTGTGGTTAATGAAAAGAGTAGACATGCAATGACACTGGTGGATGCATGTGTTGTTTGTTAGAAGAACACACATCCAATGACACTAGTGGATCCTTATGTGGTTTGTGAGAAGAACGAACATGCAATGACTCTGGATGTGGTTCATGAGAAGAACACACATCCAATGACACTGGTTGATCCATGTGTACACTGTGAGAGCAACACACATGCAATGACACTGGTTGTGGTTCATGAGAAGAACAGACATGCAATGACACTTGGTGGATCTATGTGTGGTTCATGAGCAAAAACACAAATGCAATGACACTGGTGGATCCATGTGTGGTTCGTGAGAAGAACACGCATCCAATGACATTGGGTGTGGTTCATGAGAAGAACACACATCCAATGACACTGGTGGATCCATGTGTGGTTTGTGAGAGGAACACACATGCAATGAAACTAGTTGTGGTTCATGAGAAGAACACACATCCAATGACACTGGTGGATCCATGTGTACAATGTGAGAGGAACACACATGCAATGACACTGGGTGTGGTTCATTAGAAGAACACACATGCAATGACACTGGTGGATCCTTATGTGGTTTGTGAGAAGAACATACATTCAATGACACTGGGTGTGGTTCATGAGAAGAACACACATCCAATGACATTGGTGGATCCATGTGTGGTTTCTGAGACGAACACACATCCAATGACACTATGTGTGGTTCATGAGAAGAACACACATCCAATGACACTGGTTGATCCATGTGTGGTTTGTGAGAGGAACACACATGCAATGACACTGGATGTGGTTCATGAGAAGAACACACATCCAATGACATTGGTGGATCAATGTGTACAATGTGAGAGTAACACACATGCAATGACACTGGGTGTGGTTCATGAGAAGAACACACATTCAATGACACTGGTGTATCCTTATGTGGTTTGTGAGAATAACAGACATGCAATGACTCTTGCTGTGGTTCATGAGAAGAACACACATGCAATGACACTGGTGGATCTTTGTGTGCTTTGTGAGAGGAACAGACATGCAATGACACTGGTTCTGGTTCATGAAAAGAACACACATGTAATGACACTGGTGGATCCATATGTGGTTTCTGAGAAGAACACACATGCAATCACACTTGGTGGATCCATGTGTGGTTCATGAGAAGAACACACATGCAATGACACGGGTGGATCCATGTGTGGTTCATGAGAGAAACACACATCCAATGACACTGGGTGTGGTTCATGAAAAGAACACACATGCAATGAAACTGGTGGATCCATATGTGGTTTGTGAAAATAACATACATGCAATCACACTTGGTGGATCCATGTGTGGTTAATGAAAAGAGCAGGCATGCAATGACACTGGTGTTGGGTTCGCATCATAGAAAACAAAAAAAATCATACGATGGGAACTATACGCCAAGATCTATCTACTAGATACAAGCAACGGGTGGATATATATCCATAGAGAACTTACCCTCGAATTCAACAAAGCTTTGTTAACGAGTTGGAACTCATGGATGATGTAGTCGTACACTTGCCGATCTCAAGATTTTGATGAAGTCCTTCAGGTCCAGCAGCTCCAGCACCATCGGGTCCAGCACCATCAGGTCCAGCACCATCAACTCTAGCACCGCAAAGTAGCGGTGCATCCGTGATCGCACACACATTCGGTCCGCTGAACAACCTCCGCCTCCTCGCTCCAGCGATGCAGCGGAAGCAACAACTCCTTTCCATATAAAGCCACCAGGAACATGTATCTCGCTAATCCGAGACCATGGGAATAACTAGAGGGAGAAGAGAACCTTCATGAGGAGGTGGTGCAAGAGGAGAGGAGGAGGTGCTCCTTATATAGGGGAGGGGGCAGCCCAAGGGGGCATGGCGCCGGCCATGGTGGGTGCCCCCACCTCTCCCTCATTCATGTGGGTGGAGCTCCCACTCACATAAACACACACCTCCACTCATGTCCACTCACATGCATTAAATTTCCACCAAATTTAATGGAAGCTCTCATTAAATAAAACAGTTTTGTTTATTTTATTCATAATTTTTTTAATTACTTTAATTAACAAACATTCACATAAAAATCCCTGCAACATTTCAATATCACATGCAGAACTAGTTTTAGCAATTTCACCCGAAACAATTCCGGTTTCCATCAAAATGATTCCAGTGCTTTCTTAATCTTTATCTGAAACATATTTGCTCCTAAATGATGTCGGTGTCCCTTAAGTGTGTCACCCTACGGTTCGCGAATAATGCTGACATGATCGAGACCCCTATCCGATCAATAATCAGTAGCGGGACCTGGAGATCCATACTTACACCGACATATTCAACGATGACCCTTGTGATCGTGTGAACCTTTAACATCATAACTAAATCCCTTTGTCTCATGATATATTACATGTCCAAGATTCAATCATTGGCATCCAAATACCTAGTTTGATCTTGTTACCGACATGCACTCTTTTCTCGTTCCCGTGATATAACATTCTAGTGATTACATCACTTGCTTGCAAGCTATTTCAATGTGATATCACCGAGTGGGCCCAGAGTATATCTATCCGTCATCGGGATGGACAAATCCCACTCTTGATAAATGAGCCTCAACATAACACCTTCGTAGCACTGAACCCACCTTTATAGTCATCCTGTTACGTTGTGACGTTTGATGTTATCAAGATACTCTTCCGGTGTTAGCAATTAACATGATCTCATGGTCTAAGGACTAAGATTACTTCGTATGATGTTATAGAAATATAAACATAATGAGTCTGATCGTAATTATATCCTTTGGATGAATGTTCATCACATCATTCCACCAATGTTGTGACCTCGTTATTAACAACATCCAATGTCCATGATCAGGAAACCTTGATCATCTTGTTAATCAACGAGCTAGTTTATAGGAGAGGCATTACTAGGAACTTTGTATTTTGTTTATTAAACACACATGTATTAACGTTTCCAATTAATACAACTATAGCATGCAAAATAAACATTTATCATAAACATGGAATAAGATAATAACCACTTTATTATTGCCTCTCGGGCATATTCCCTTCAACTGGTGGATCCATGTGTGGGTTGTGAGTAGAACACACATCCAATGACACTGGTGGATCCTTACGTGGTTTGTGAGAAGAACAGACATGCAATGACTCTAGATGTGGTTCATGAGAAGAACACACATCCAATGACACTGGTGGTTCCATGTGTACACTGTGAGAGGAACACACATGCAATGACACTGGGTGTGGTTCATGAGAAGAACATACATGCAATGACACTTGGTGGATCCATGTGTGGTTCATGAGAAGAACACACATGCAATGACACTGGTGGATCCATGTGTGGTTTGTGAGAAGAACAGACATCCAATGACACTGGTGGATCCATGTGTGGTTTGTGAGAGGAACACCCATGCAATGACACTGGTTGTGGTTCATGAGAAGAACACACATGCAATGACACTGGGTGTGGTTCGTGAAAGTAACACACATCTAATGACACTGGTGGATCCTTATGTGGTTTGTGAGAGGAACAAACATGTAATGACACTGGTGATATGTGGTTTGTGAAAAGAACACACATGCAATGACACTGGTGGATCCATATGTGTTTTGTCAAAAGAACAGACATGCGATCACACTGGGTGGATCCATGTGTGGTTCATGAGAAGAACACACATGCAATGACACTGGTGATTTGTGGTTTGTGAAAAGAACAGACATGAAATGACTCTAACTGTTATTAACGAAAAGAGTAGACATGCAATGGCACTGGTGGATGCATGTGTGGTTTGTGAGAAGAACACACATCCAATGACACCGGTGGATCCATGTGTGGTTTGTAAGAAGAACACACATCCAATGACACCGGTGGATCCTTATGTGATTTGTGAGAATAACAAACATGCAATGACTCTTGCTGTGGTATATGAGAAGAACACACATGCAATGACACTGGTGGATCCATGTGTGGTTTGTGAGAGGAACAAACATGCAATGACACTGGTTGTGGTTCATGAAAAGAACACACACGCAATGACACTGGTGGATCCATATGTGGTTTGTGAGAAGAACACACATGCAATCACACTTGGTGGATCCTTGTGTGGTTCAAGAGAAGAACACACATGAAATGACACCGGTGGATCCATGTGTGGTTCATGATAGGAACACACATCCAATGACACTAGGTGTGGTTCATGAAAAGAACACACATGCAATGACACTAGTGGATACTTATGTGGTTTGTGAGAAGAACAGACATTCAATGACATTGGGAGTGGTTCATGAAAAGAACACACATCCAATGACACTGGTGGATCCATGTGTGGTTTGTGAGAGTAACACACATCCAGTGACACTGGGTGTATCCATCTGTGGTTAATGAAAAGAGCAGACATGCAATGACACTGGTGGATCCATGTGTGGTTTGTTAGAAGAACACACATCCAATGACAATGGTGGATCCTTATGTGGTTTGTGAGAAGAACAAACATGCAATGACTCTGGATGTGGTTCATGAGAAGAACACACATCCAATGACACTGGTTGATCCATGTGTACACTGTGAGAGCAACACACATGCGATGACACTGGGTGTGGTTCATGAGAAGAACAGACATGCAATGACACTTGGTGGATCCATGTGTGGTTCATGAGAAGAACACAAATGCAATGACACTGGTGGATCCATGTGTGGTTCGTGAGAATAACACGCATCCAATGACATTGGGTGTGGTTCGTGAGAAGAGCACACATCCAATGACACTGGTGGATCCATGTGTGGTTTGTGAGAGGAACACACATGCAATGAAACTACTTGTGGTTCATGAGAAGAACACACATCCAATGACACTGGTGGATCCATGTGTACAATGTGAGAGGAACACAGATGCAATGACACTGGGTGTGGTTCATTAGAAGAACACACATGCAATGACACTGGTGGATCCTTATGTGGTTTCTGAGAAGAACATACATTCAATGACACTGGGTGTGGTTCATGAGAAGAACACACATCCAATGACATTGGTGGATCCATGTGTGGTTTCTGAGACGAACACACATCCAATGACACTGGTTGATCCATGTGTGGTTTGTGAGAGGAACACTCATGCAATGACACTGGGTGTGGTTCATGAGAAGAACACACTTCCAATGACACTGGTGGATCAATGTGTACAATGTGAGAGGAACACACATGCAATGACACTGGGTGTGGTTCATGAGAACACACATGCAATGACACTGCTGGATCCATGTGTGGTTTGTGAGAAGAAGACACATGCAATGATACTGGGTGTGGTTCATGAAAAGAACACACATCCAATGACACTGGTGGATCCATATGTGGTTTGTGAAAAGAACTAACATGTAATCACACTTGGTGGATCCATGAGTGGTTAATGAAAAGAGCAGACATGCGATGACATTGGTGGATCCATGTGTGGTTTGTGAGTAGAACACACATCCAATGACACCGGTGCATCCTTATGTGGTTTGTGAGAAGAACAGACATGCAATGACTCTAGATGTGGTTCATGAGTAGAACACACATCCAGTGTCACTGGTGGATCCATGTGCACACTGTGAGAGGAACACACATGCAATGACACTGGGTTTGGTTCATGAGAAAAACATACTTGCAATGATACTTGGTGGATCCATGTGTCGTTCATGACAAGAACACACATGCAATGAAACTAGTGGATCCATGTGTGGTTTGTGAGAAGAACACACATCCAATGACACCGGTGGATCCGTGTGTGGTTTGTGAGAGGAACACACATGCAATGACACTGGCGGATCCATATGTGGTTTGTGAGAAGAACACACATGCAATCACACTTGGTGGATCCATGTGTGGTTCATGAGAAGAACACACATGCAATGACACCGGTGGATCCATGTGTGGTTCATGAGAGAAACACACATCCAATGACACGGGTGTGGTTCATGAAAAGAACACACATGCAATGACACTGGTAGATTCTTATGTCTTTTGTGAGAAGAACATACATTCAATGACACTGGGTGTGGTTCATGAGAAGAACACACATCCAATGACACTGGTGGATCCATGTGTGGTTTGTGAGAGGAACACACATCCAATGACACTAGGTGTGGTTCATGAGAAGAACACACATGCAATGACACTGGTGGATCCATGAGTGGTTTGTGAGAAGAACACACATGCAATGACACTAGGTGTGGTTCATGAAAAAACACACATCCAATGACACTGGTGCATCCATATGTGGTTTGTGAAAAGAACAGACATGCAATCACACTTGGTGGATCCATGTGTGGTTAATGAAAAGAGCACACATGCAATGACACTGGTGGATCCATGTGTGGTTTGTGAGTAGAACACACATCCAATGATATCGGTGGATCCTGATGTGGTTTGTGAGAAGAACAGACATGCAATGACTCTAGATATGGTTCATGAGAAGAACACACATCCAATGTCACTGGTGGATCCATGTGTACACTGTGAGAGGAACACACATGCAATGACACTGGGTTTGGTTCATGAGAAGAACATACATGCAATGACACTTGGTGGATCCATGTGTGGTTCATGAGAAGAACACACATGCAATGACACTGGTGGATCCATGTGTGGTTTGTGAGAAGAACACACATCCAATGACACCGGTGGATCCATGTGTGGTTTGTGAGAGGAACACACATGCAATGACACTGGTTGTGGTTCATGAGAAGAATACACATGTAATGACACTGGGTGTGGTTCGTGAAATGAACACACATCCAATGACACTGGTGGATCCTTATGTGGTTTGCGAGTGGAATACACATGCAATGACACTGGTGATATGTGGTTTGTGAAAAGAACACACATGCAATGACACTGGTGGATCCATATGTGGTTTGTGAAAAGAAAAGACATGCGATCACACTGGGTGGATCCATGTGTGGTTCATGAGAAGAACACACATGTAATGACACTAGTGATTTGTGGTTTTTTTGAAAAGAATAGAGATGCAATGACTCTAACTGTGGTTAATGAAAAGAGCAGACATGCAATGGCACTAGTGGATCCATGTGTGGTTTGTGAGAAGAACACACATCCAATGACACCGGTGGATCCATGTGTGCTTTGTGAGAAGAACACACATCCAATGACACTGGTGGGTCCTTATGTGGTTTGTGAGAAGAACATACATGGAATAATTCTAGCTGTGGTTCATGAGAAGAACACACATAAGGAGACACCTCTCTCTATCTTTCATAGAAGCCCAAACCTGTGCTCACCCTATCTCCTACTCCCTGATTGGTTGTCATAGTTGTCACACAGATCGTGTGCACCAACCGTTGATTCTGTGTGATCCAACATTGATCGTTGAACACGTCGTGCCATTCACAGTACAACGTGAGACAACACAGACGTCTCCCTCAGTGAGACTTCTACAAGAAGGAACACGATGCCGTCCATGGAAAAAGTCGTCGAGCGGTCATGTCATGTGTAATCAAGTCTGAAAAGCCTACTACTGCTACTACTATGCCACAACACATGCGTCATCGAGTGCATGGTCTTCGATGGACAGCTGCAATTTATTGCCACTTGATTTTAATAAGACATATCCCAATTTTTACGCAGCGGCTCTCAATCTCACTTCCAACTGGGCCCGACTATAAGAAGCTTGCACGCGCTAGCCAGAGGCCGAAGAGCTGAGCTCGACGAGACCTAATGTCTCCGCCTTCAACAACACATCCCTCTACCCGATCTATCACAACCCCACAAATCTCGCCGTATAGCCACCTACCTTCCCCTCTACATTTCCACTTTTAACTATCGCCAATTTTAGGGCCGTGTCAAACTTCATACATAGAAATTGTGTATGTGCCCGTTGCATGCGGCTCAATACAGAACTGCCATGCATGGCCCGGGAAAAAAAACATGACGTACCGTGCGTGTGTCGCGGTGCACGGTGCAGTAGAGTGCACGGTGCATTGCACGGTGGTGCAACGAAACGTGACTTGCTTCCGTCCACCTTAACTATAGAGCCCCTCTCCGCACACCCACTCCCACTCCTGCTTTCACTCTTCCCACACAACGCTCTCCACTGTCCCACCAGTACCCGCAAACTCCCAAGAATACCCCGTCCACGCCGACGATGGTCGAGGAGGATAAGGTGGCCATCGTCGCCTCCGAGGCCATTGGCGAGGAGGCCCCCGTCTCCTTGCTGGTCCCCCTCGATGCGTTGAAAGCAGACGCCATCCCTGTCCATGCCCTAGTCGAGGCCCCTGCCTGTCACAAGAAGATCAAGCACTTCTTGGGCACCTATGATCCAGATAAGTACATCGCTCCGCTGAACCCCTACCACACCGGAATCAACGACCCATGGTCGGAGGTAACTAGGGTTTGCTCCCCTCCCCTGGTTCTTCTACCGTTCCCATCGTTGGATGCTATATCTTGGTTTATTAGGATTCGCTTGTTCGCATTTCGATTGCTCGATCTTCTTACGTCATCTACTCCCCCATTTTCCTTTTCTTCCATTAGGTTTACGGCAGCGACGTCTGCAGCGATGATGAGTCCATTCACACCAAGGATCATCAGGTGCTGAGGAGGTTGTGGGCTGGCCAGTATGACGGCTTCCTCAGGCGCGGCGACTACAGCTGCCCCTTCCACAAGGGGATCGCCTACTGATGGGCGAGTCATGTCAGCGGCACCGATTTCAACACCTTACTGAAGCATGCAGAGGTTGCAGGCTCCGGCATCCCCAAAGGCGGCAAGCGTGAGACCGTGAACATCAATGCCTACATCGCTGAACATCGGGCTCTTGGCATTCACCTCCGAAACCTCTAGTTGGTGGCCATCAAAGAGGGTCGCATGCCTCCAATTAGGCCCAAGGCCCCCAAGATCAAGGGACTGGGCAGCAAGAAGTGGCGGAGGCGCCGGAGGGAGGCGAAGGCGCTGGTAAATGAACGGGTTGGATGTATCCTTGAATGTATCTGCATCTGTGGCGGCTGCTGCTGCTAAGCAGCTTCTTTTGATTTTCTATATTTTGCTTACATCCTATTTTTGGCTGAATGCACCAAACCTTGTTAAGCAACCTACCTTCTATCGCTATATCCTATTTAACCACGCACAACTATATCTACATTTGTTTTGTTTTCTGAATGAATGTATTCTGCCTGGTGTGATTTGCTGCTCTAGATTTGCTACCTGATCGGAGGAAAAAGATGTCCAAAAGGGAACGAATTATCAAAGAGAGAATCTTCTCTAGATTTGTTACCAATTTGGGCAAAATGAAACATATCTGTTTAGCGAGAGAGAAAAAGGGTACTCTTTCAAACTGCCAGTTAATGAGCTAACATCTTGACGAGGCCCCATCTTGACGTCTCCCTCTACAAGAAGGAACATGTTGTTGTCCATGGAAAAAGTAGTCGAGCGGTCATGTCACGTTTAATCAAGTCTAAAAAGCCTACTACTGCTACTACAACACATGCATAGGGCCACAGGGTCATCGAGTGCACGGTTGTCGACGGGACGCTGTAATTTATTGCCACTTGATTTTAATAAGACATATCCCATTTTTATGCAGCGCTCTCAATCTCACTTCCAACTGGGCCCTACCGCTAGTAACTTCCATGAGTCAAGGGCCCCCCTCGAGTAGATCTAACGTTGCTAGAAATTGGTTCCGCGCCACTTGCATGTAGTGGAATCGAGGTCTGCCATGAGCGTGTTTTCAATGCAGCTCTAAAGTAGATATAGTGGTAGCCCCCCACCCACCACACGTGTCCACGAGAGGACTACGAACGGTCCGGTGTTTAACCCCCCTCGGCCTTCTTCTTCCATGTGCTCATGTCATTTTCCCCTGGTCTATCTAGTCCCAAGACCCAAATCTACACCTACCGCGTGTGCCGAAGCTCCCTCGCTTGCACTACCTCCTTCCCTTGGTGCGCCATGAAGCGTACGCGTGGAGATGAGCCAGAGGTGAAGCCAGTTGAAGGGCGCAGCAACAGATGGCTCGGTCGTCACCAAGCAGGCAGATGCATCTTCTCCGAGCATGAACACCGCTCGTCGCTGCGCCGTGGAGGGTGCGAGCTCATCCGTCCAGCGAGTAGCCATCACCGTCGAGCAGCAGGTAGTAGTCGTCGCTGCCGAGCAGCAGGTGGCCAACAAAGTCATGGTGGCAGCAGCAGATCTGGATGGGGGGCAGGAGGCAGGCAGAGGCAATCCGGTGCTCCACATAACCAACCCCATCGCCGTAGAAGAAATCTTCGATGCAATCATGGAGAATGACGAGTTCAAGGACGAGGTCCGTGACGAGGTGTCCGAGGTACTTCATTGCTAGCTTCTCTACTCGCAGCCAGAGATTTCACTGTTCATACATAGGATTTGCTCAATCGTGTACAGATTCTTTTGCTCTTGAAGTAGGGTAGTATATATATGGTTCGATCGGTCGATCGATGCATCTGTCATCTAGTCACAAAACCCCAATCCGTCTAGTCACAAAACCCAAGTCTACTCATCTACCATCTAGTTGAGTTTGCTAGTTGAATGTTGATTTCGATACACAACATGCCTATAACATTACATTTCTATTCCTTACTGGTCCCAATGATTCAATTTTGCCCCAAAATAATGCAAGGGCATCTGATGGTGTAGTTTTCTTTGGGATGGTTAGTGAACCTGAGGCAGCAATACACATAAACAATATAGGTTGTGTTGTTGGTATTTTGGTTCTCCGACTCCATCGTTGAAAATAATGAGGCCCTAATTTTTTTCTCATATGGAACCTATATATATGATCTTTGTATTTTTCCTGATCTATAAATGCGTTGTATGATGCATATGTATATCCCTGAGTATTGTTTTGTATGGTTACATTTCAATTTCTTATTATGGCCTATGATTCAAATTTTCCCCAAAGAGAGGCAAACACATTGGTGTCAGATTTTTCTAGGGATGAGTTAGCGAGCCTATGGCCATGTACACGATCAATATAAGCTATGCAATTGTTACTTGGTTCGCTTACGCCATCCCTGTAGAAACTTATGAGGCCACAATCTTTATTCTACATTCATAGAACTATGCTATTTGAATTATCTATTCCATGCATTCATAGTGTATAAGAATTACATTTTAGTTTGTCACCGAGGCCGATGATTGAAATTTGCCCCAAAAGATTTCAAGGGGAGACACGTATGATGGTGTCGTGTTTTAGGGATGGGTTGGTGAACCTGATGCAGCAATGCACACAAACAATATAGGTTGTGTTGTTGGTACTTTGGTTCTCCAATTCCATCTCTAAAACAAATTATGAGGCCCTTGCTTTATTCTCATATGGAACTATATATATGATCCTTGATTTGTTTCTGATCTTTTAATGATTGGTATGATGCATATGTATATGAATGGTTTTGATCATAAGTATTTTTAACATGTACCTGAAGATCAATTGTTTGGTTTTTTATTTATAATTACAATATTTAGGCTTGTTTTTGTACTTGACTATGTATATCCCTGAATATTGTTTTGTACAATTGCATTTCAATTTCTTGAGTTGTAATACAATTCAATCATATGTATGAGTTCTAAGTTATGTTCTTAAAAATCAACAGGAGGATGATGATGAAGTGGACGATAGCAAGGTATCTAGGGACAACAAGAGCCGCTACATGCTGAGGTGGTTACTGTCTGGGCTAATCCGTTTCCATCGTAGGGGGAAACTATTTTGCCCATTCTGTAGCAGAGCAATCAACGTGGACCTCGACAGCATGATCCAGCACGCGGATGGCGTTGCCACAGGGGGAGGCAGAAGCCATAGGCCGATTACCTTGGCGCGGCATGCATCCTTTCCTCCAGGATTATGTCAGGACTGGCCTATATCTCATCTACTAGGCTGTCCCTGCCTACTGCTAATGCCCCTGCCCTGCTAGGTGTCTCCATGTCACGGCCTCCTACTGCTGCCCCTGCTTTTATTTTGTTCTAGTTAATTATTACCTGTGTGTGGCATGTAAGACAATATATCCATGGTGCCTCTGGTGAACCTTCTATATTAATCTACTCCTTTAAATGGAGTGCCTTAAAGTTTTTAGTGTTCAATTATATTTTTGCTGATCATGCTCATGCACACTACACAATATTTCTAGTGCTTGATTATATTATAATTGTCAAGAAATACATCAACAAGTTAAATTGGTCAAAATTTGAATTAAAGTAACTAAATGTATCAGACACATAATAAACTAGAAACTAAAATCTAGTTCAAACACATAATGTATCACCACCACTTGGTGTCGTCCTTGACTTGCTTCCCCTTCAACCGCTTGATGTCGCCACCGTCCCAAGATCCCTGCTCGTCTTGAAACCGCTTTCTGTCCTCCTTGCGCTTCATCTCCTGGGCTAGCTTGCAACCAGGGCATAGCTCTCTTGCGAAAAACCCCGCCTTAACCATCCCATATTTCATGGTAATGAGCTTACTGTACAACTCGTACGCCATGTAGGCGTCTCTGGCTGCATACTCGAGGTGCACCTGGCTCATCGGCTTCCACTCCCAGTAGTCGTGATCGTGTTGCTTCAATTTCTTCAGTTTTTCATAGGATTTATCGATGATTTCCGCTGCCAGATCACCCATGCCATCCTTTGCTAGGTATGGTTTTATCTTGTACATATTTTGGATGTCGATGTGGTGCCCATCTGGGATTTTTATCAACGCACGAGAAAGCATAATTGTGTCATTTGTGATATCCACGCTAGTGAAAGTTATCCCTTTCCTACACAAGAGCTCGACCAGAGCCGGACAATGCATCTCAGTTGGTTTACTCCTGCACTTAGATGGTTTTAGGGATGTTAGGGAACAAGGGATGCAGAAGTGGTGATCTCAAATTTAAATTTCAGATACCTGTAGAAGTGGTAAACGAGGATCTCCACATGTATGGCGATTTGCACGACAGCGATCTCTTGTGGAGGATTTTTTTCGCTTATTTGCACGGGTGTACTCCAAGTCTAGCCCCACAAACTTGTTTTTCTCTTTCTCAAGCAATTGCTCAAACCTGGCGAGAGTTGTCTCCACAGTCGCTTCATCATTTGTGTACACCACTGTCAAATTCGTGGTGCCATGGGCAGGGACCAAGTGGGTCTCTGTTGTGCGTTTCCCATCGTCCATGCCTCCAAGGAAATGGGTGAAAGGAAAAGCCTGCAAGGAACTGCCTGCAAGAGGAACAAGAAGATGAACTGACGGTTCGAGAACAGAGGAAGAAGAAGCACCCAGGAAAAACTGCAGTGGAATGACTAAGGAAAAGGAATGACTACAGAAGAAATGTGGTAACTACAACTTTCGGTTCAAGAACTTACCGTGGTTACATGGAGATCATGGCAGTGCCACCGGTTCAACAAGTGGGGCCAGTTCCTGCGAGAATATGGAATTAGTTGAGCATTTTTCTATGCGAGAAATTGAGAGAAATCATTTATATTTTGTCTTTCAAGATTAAACACAATGAAGTTGGTATAGCCCAAGAGATTTGAACAAAAGAGATTTGCTAGTTTAACATACAACAACACAAAAGTTTCTGAGCATGTATTCTTGCAATTTAAATTCTGATGATTTATTCAGAAGTTCTGAGCTACAACCGGCATTACAGAGCCAACGCTCTCGTCTTTGTCCTCCTTGTGCTGCTCATCGTTTTCGTCTTCCGCATCCTCTTGTTTCCTCTGCCGGACCGGTGACCACCTCCATAACTAGCTTGATATAGTGCCTCATCACATTGACCTAGACGACGAGCAGATCATCAAGGCAAATTCTATTTTTAGCACAGAATTCAGCCTAGGGGTCGGTGAACTCAATGCAATCGTCATATACTTTCGATATGCGATATCGCCCCAAGATTTTCACGACTTTGTTACAATTATTCTTCAGGCATACACAATAGAACCCTTACAGGTCCAACATGGCAAAACTTGAGCTACCACAGAGACCTCGGCAGAGGTGGCAGAATTGGTGCGGGTGCAACCACGGTGACGGTGAGCTTGGATTCTAGAGGAGGAAAATAGAACCGAGCATGGTCGACATGGTGCTAGATCTCACCGGGAACCAATGCTCGTCCCTGCACCGTGGCATGGGTGTGTCCATGGTGAGGGCGAGCTCCGACTCGGGATGGGGAGGAGAGCGGGGCCGAGCAGCTTCGTCATGTACCAGCTCTGCGCCAAGGCCGCGACCACAGATTGCCGCTCTGGGAAGAAGAAGATGCGTAATGGATGCAGGCTCCAACGCTGCAAGCCTACAGGGAGGAGAGATGGGCCGAGCAGGTTCGTCCATGTCCCAGCTCCGCGCCTAAGCTGTGACGCCCCACAGATTGCCGCTCTGGGGAAGAAGATGACGCGTAATGGATGCAGGCGCCAACGCTGGAAGCCTAATTGACACCTAAGCGACGGGGGCGACATAACGGCGAGAACTGACACGGTGGCCCAACTTGATGGACGTTAGCCTGATTTTTTGTATTGAAACGTAAAGTTGATTTCATCCCGAAAAAGACCCTCTGAGTATTTGGCACACCAACTGTAGTCATCACGGCTGATTTCAGGGAACTTGGGTACCGCATTGCCTAGGCGACCCAACTTTCGGGCGGCAAACTGATATTCTCCAACGGGGTACCCCTTGCACATGATACAGGAGCTATCCCATAATCGAAATGACAAGGCAAGCAGACAATGAGCATCTCAGCAATCTTCTTATTTACCATGGGAAAATGGTGCTTTTTTCTCTCTTTCCTCTTTTCTCATCTGTTTTTTCTTTTTCTCAATCTCTATCTCTTTTTTATAAGAAGAATGCTTCATAGATTGCTCCATGATCCGGCATGGCTTAGGCTAGCGGCGCAAGCGTTTATCTACCACACGTACATAACTCCATGTACTTACAAGCTCCCCTTTTATTTCACACCGACGACATCCGTAAACAAAAGAGCATGATATCAACTAGGTATACATTTACATGTGTTGAAAGCATTCCCCATGATAGCACGGTTCTGCTAATTTCCAGCCTATAATTTCCAAGCATATAACTCTCATGGACAGTCACAATAGTTCAGGTTTTTTAAGTGCAAGAAATAAAGTGTGCCATCAAGTTCGTGAGAGCTTTACTAACTAACTTTCTCATAATAAGCAAACATTTTATTCGGAAGAAAACAAGGCATACTGAATATGCACGGAATAGCAAATGATGCTAATAGGTGGGTATGGTGGACACTTTTGGCAATATTGGTTTTGGGCAGTTGGAAACACGAGTAGAGCTCATACTCAGTGCAAGTGAAGGCCAGCAATAGAAAGGGAGTGACAAACGAGAGAGCAATAACTGTCATAATCATGCTTGAAACAAAACATGACTAATTATTATTTCAGGCATATGCATCCGTGAGCATGTGCCAAGTCGATTCAAATGAAACATTCAGAGGAGGATACCGCAATGTCATACCAAGTTCTGAATAGAACAATGCAAGCAAACATTCATATGACATGCTACAACCATTAGCAAGCGGGAGAAAATCATAAGAAAGCAAGAACTACTAAGCATACATTAAATAACATACACCTTACATGAAAAGACTAAGCATGCCCACAATGATGAGTATATGTACAAAAATGAAAACAAATAGAGTTCATTACCAGCCTATCACCACACCTCAAGTTGTCATTAATCTTCATTATTACCCTTCACTTGTGTGGCTTGAAAAATAATCATGAAACCAAACTCCACCTAACTTTGTGTTTTAGATTTTTTTAAGCAAGTACCAAAAGGAAAATCAAGCAAAGCAAAATATTTTTGGGTTTTTATAATAATTAAGACAAAACTAAAAGGAAAAAGCAAACCAAGGCTAAAAGATAAAGAATCAAGAAAAGAGAAATAATGAAAATATTTATGGTCATTTTGTGTTTTGGAAAGCAGAAATAAAGCAAGAGCGAAGACTAAAAAGAAAAAGAAACATGGATATACAAAGTACCGACTGAACATGATCTATAGATGAGTGTGATGTCGGTGTACCTCCCCTAAGCTTAGGCTTTTGGCCTAAGTGGGTATCAACCCCAACGCGGGTAGGAACTCTAGGCCGCCGCGTCGTCATAAGAATGATCGTAGTTAGGCCCTTGCAAATAAGAAGAAACTCCCCAGTCATAGGCAGGCTGTTGGTACAAGGACTCCCCCTCATTTGAGGTCTGGACCGAATCATCTGTAACCTCCCTTCAATTATCCTTCCCTTACTGGGAGATCTCCCCTAGATATGTATCGAGCTCTTCCTCGGTGAGTCACCATCCTACCCTGGTGTCAAGGTTAAACAAAACTAGCGCAGGCAAAAGAACAACACGCTCGAACATACCCCTTCTCCAACCAGCCTTAAGGAAGGTTATTTCATAAGATAATTCACTCAAATGAGCCCAGGAAGAAACGAATTTATGTTGTATCATAGAATTGAGGCCAAGCCTCTCTATGGAAAACTGTAGGTCTAAATGATGAGGCGCTACACCATTCATAGCTAATAAATGAGAAGCGATGAGGCCTCCACAAATTCCACTTTTCTCGTGATTAGCAGCAAGACGGAAAGCTATCAAGGCACCCAAATTATAAGTCTTATCTTGTTTTAAGGCAGCTGAGATGAAGGCTAGATCATATGAGGATAATTTATTAGAATTTTTCCTAGCGAGAACACACTTGGCAATAAAGTAGGCAAAGTATCGAATAGACGGGAGATGAATATTACGAATTTGACCACTCTCCTTTGAGAAGCTGCTCCCGTGGCAAATCTCTGTGTACAAGTCCATGAGTGGTGTAGGTCGCTCTCTAATCCTTTCACACAAACCCCACTATGGTACTTTAATAGCTGCACAAAAATCATCAAAAGGAAGATTGACAGCTACATTGTAATTTTGTAGTGGACCACGGGGTTAGGCAAGGAGCAACTAAATCGGGAATCCTGCACCATAGACATAGTTAGTTTCACATATTGGTAAGCTTCATCTCCCACAAAATGCTCCAATCCTGCATTAGTAATTAAAGTATGGAAATCGTGAGAAATCCCTGCAGCCCTCATGAATTTGGGGCATAGATAGGTAGAAGGAAAGACTTCCTCCTCACGGTGAACCTTCATTACCACAGGCACCCTTAATTCATGTTGGTTGAGTTGGTGTTCATTCATCTTCTTTTCTGAAATTTTAGACAACCATCACACAAATGATTGCAAAGTGATTACATAATGGAAGGAACTACTTATAGGGACTTGTAAGAGGCCTAAACATGCATCAAAACAATTTTTCCAACCATTGAACAAGCTTGCAAGCTCACATAACCTGTCACCTATAGTAGCAAAATACTCAAGAAATAATCCACTAAACACAAATCTACTTGGACAAGCGGAGGACTCATATACCGGAGAACAAATGCTCCAAATTTCAGCAGCAAAGATGGGATGAGGAGGGAGATCGTAAAATCATGAGCAAGAACAGCAAGAACGAGAGTTTGAGCAATGAACTGGTGTTTTCTCGGGAGAGAGAAAGGAGTGGCAGGTGAGAGAATAAGTGGAGGGCCAGGGTGGCCCACACCATGGCTAGGCGCGCCCCTGGGGTAGCCACGCCATCAGGTGGTGTGTCTGCCTGGTGGGCCCCCTTGGGTCACTCTAGGTACTTCTTTGCCCCTCTTTTGATGTAAAAATTTAATATGAATTTTCTGGAATTTTTTGAGATGCTTTATTTTTTAGCAATTTTCAGGTATTGATGAATATTTTTCTGGCAGAAAGATAATTTTGGAATGATGCAATAACAAAACAAAACAACTTCAGAAGTTCTAAGACACTCTAATATGCAAGAAACTACCAATAGAAAAGTAAACTAAGTGAAAGCAAAAATTAAAATGGATAAAATAAAAGTAACCAATGATAATCATGGTGAAAGCATTGTTTTGTTCATTAAAATCCGTTTGTTAACAAGGTTGATCAGGTCTTGTTACCAAAACAATTCTATATGAAACAAAACTTTGTATTCCACTAAATTATTATGTTACCTCAACCTTGATAGCAATGGTCCCAATCAAAATAGTTTCATATTTTTCTCATGGTATGGGACACTATATTTCTCCAACTTGGATGCCCTCAGTATTTTCAATTGAATTTGAGCCAAATTTCCTATTAATCTTCTTGGGGAAATAGACAGTATGCGCCTTGTCATTAACATTAAAAGTTACCTTTCCTTGATTGCAATTAATAATAGCTCCTGTAGTATTAAGAAAAGGTCTCCCAAGAATAATAGACATATTATCATCTTCAGGAATTTCAAGCACAACAAAGTAAGTTAATATCAAACAATTATGAGCCACTTGAACAGGAACACCCTCACATATACCAACAGGAATAGTGGTATATTTATCAGCCATTTGTAAAGATATATCAGTTGGTATTAGTTTCTCCAATTGAAGTCTTTTGTAAAGAGAAAAAGGCATAACACTAACTCTTTCTCCCAAATCACACAAGGCAGTTCTAACATAATTATTTTTAATAGAGCATGGAATAGTTGGAATCCCTAGGTCTCCAAGTTTCTTTGGAACCTTACCATTAAAGGAATAATTAGCAAGCAAAGTAGAAATTTTCTCTTTAGGGATCTTCCTTTTATTAGAGAGAATATCCTTCATATACTTTGAATAAGGAGGTAATTTAATAGCATCAGTTAAAGGAATTTGCAAAAATAAAGGTTTCATCCACTCACAAAACTTATTATAGTGCTCCTCTTCCTTTGACTTGTGTTTCTTATCAGGAAAAGGCATTGATTTTTGAACACAGGGTTCTCTTTCACTACCATGTTTATTAGCAACGAAATCTTCCTTAGTGTACTTAGCATTTTTAGTGTTCCTTTTAGGTTCTTCTTCAATTTCTTTTTATCAGGAGCATCATTTTTCTCATTACCATTCTCAGTTTTAGCATCAGAGACAGATATACTATTAGGATCTTTAGCAGGTTCAGAAGATTCTACAAGTATTTTATGTTTCTTTTTCTTTCTCTCAAAAGAAGTACCTCTATTTTTAGTTTGTTGAGAATCTTGCTCAATTCTTTTAGGATGACCCTTAGGATATAGAGGATCCTGGGTGGCAGCACCACTTCTAGTTCTAATTTCATAAGCTTGTTTTTCCATAGAAGCATTAACTAGCAAATCTTTTTGTACCTTAATAAGCTGATAAATTTGAGTTTGAACCATTTGGAAATGTTTAACAAGCATTTTAACATCATTAGAGGTTCTTTCCACAATATTCCTTAACTCAATAATAGCTCTAGAGTTTTCCATCAAATGATTCTGTAGTATTTTATTAAAATTATCTTGCTTAACAATAAAAATATCAAATTCTTCTAAGCATTGATCAGGAGGTTTAGAATAAGGAATATCACCTTCATCCAAATGTTGGAGAGAGTGTACCTCAATATTAGATGAGTGGGAGATTGCCTTACATAATTATTCTATAGGAGGTAAATTCTTCACGTCTTAGCTTCCTTCATCACGTCTTAGCTTTAATACCCTTCTCCTTAAGACATTTCTTAGCTTCCTTCATCACTTCATCATCTAGTTCAATAACTCCACTCTTCTTTGGTGTTGGTGGTGGCTCAGGCACAGTTAACTCAGGTGTAGTTGGCTCAGGTGAAGTCCAGTCATCATAATTCTTGCTTATTTTAGCCATTAATTCCTCAGCTTCTCTTGGAGTTCTCTTCCTGAAATACAATCATCACAACTATATAGGTATGTCCTAGATTTTTCAGTTAGTCCATTATAATATATATCAAGAAGCTCATTTTTAGGTAATGGACATCTAGCCTGTGCATGAATCAAAGCACAAAACCTTGCCCATGATTCAGGCAATATCTCTTTTTCTCCCTGTTTAAAATCAAAAAGTTCCTGCAAACTGGCATGTCTAACACTAGGAGGGAAATATTTCTTAAGGAAAGTACTAATCAAGCAATCAGGGTTATCAATAGATCCAGGAGGTAAATTATTAAACCAAGCCTTAGCTTCTCCTTTTAGTGAAAAAGGGAAAAAATTAGCAACAAAGTAGGTGTGCATATTAATATCATCAGAAAATAGGCCACTCATGGTAGAAAGCTCAATCATATGTTCTACAACACTTTCATTCTTAGTCCCACAAAAAGGTTCTTTCTCAACAATGGTTATGTAAGACAAATCAAGAGAGAAATCATAATCTTTATCTTTAATGTTTATGGGGGATGTAGCAAACTTAGTATTAGGAGATAATTTGGGTTTTATAGTGCGCCTCTCTAGGAGACTCTTAATAGCACTTTTACCATGAGTATTTTGACATTGTTTAATAAATTCATCATTAATTTCTATATATCCGTCTTCAATATCATAGCTCTCTATAGACTCATGTGAACTGATAGGTGTAGTAGTGTCTTCATTAGGAGTTTCAGTACTTCCAGCTATAGTTCTAGCAATCGTAGCATCTAGGAAAGGACCTAATGAACCACTATTATCAAGCACAGTAGAAGCAGCATCATAAGTATCATAAGTTTCAGATTCAGCAGTAGTAGTATATGTAGCATGTGTATGTCGTGGTGTAAGGATCTTACTCATCACCGATGGTGAATCAAAAGCAACATAGGTGTTCTGAACCGTACCTCTCCTTGTAGTGGATGGTAATATAGGAACTTTTCCATCACAAGACTTACCCATGATGAATGTATAGCACCGAAAAATAGTGATTCCATGTGAACTTGATAAATAGAGCTTTGCTACCCTGCAATGGCGCCAGAAAATAGTCTTGATGACCCACAAGTATAGGGGATCGCAACAGTCTTCGAGGGAAGTAAAACCCAATTTATTGATTCAACACAAGGGGAGCCAAAGAATATTTATAAGCCTTAACAACTGATTTGTCGATTCAGCTGCACCTAGAAATAGTCTTGCTCACAACAGTTTATTAGTAGCAATAGTTTTGTAGTAGTAATAGCAAAGTAAAAGCAGTAGTAAAAGTAAAGACAATAGTAAGAATTGCAGTAAAGAGTAGGATTAAAGTGCGGTAGGCATAGGGATGGATGGAGGAGCATTACATGTAAAAGACAATTCGTAGAGAAATCAAGATACAGGGCATTTGTAGATAAATAAAGTAAAGCATCCAAGTACTAAATAATCATAGGCATGTGTCTCATATATAGTCATGCGTGCTCGTAATGAGAACTTGCACAACATCTTTTGTCCTGCCAGCCCGTTTGCAGCGGGGCCTCAAGGGAACTACTGGCAATTAAGGTGCTCCTTTTAATAGAGCACCGGAGCAAAGCATTTACACTCCGTGAACACATGTGATCCTCATATCATAGCCATTCCCTCCGTTATCCCGATTATTGTCATTTCGGGGCCTTTGGTTCCGAACAATAATATGTGTATACAACTTGCAGCTAATATCATAAACAATAATATCATCATGAATCAATAACATGTTCAGATCTGAAATCGTGGCACTCGGGCCCTAGTGACAAGCATTAAGCATAACAAGTTGCAACAAAGTCAAAAAAGCACTAATAATAGATACTAGGCACCATGCCCTAACAATCTGATGTTATTACATGAATGATCTCATCCAATCCCTACCATCCCCATAGCCTACAGCGGGGGATCAATCACTCATGGATGGGGGAATCATGGATGGTGGATGGAGAAGCGATGATGATGATTGATACATTGCAAATGTATCTATGATTTTTGATGTTCCATGCTTAGTTTTATCCACTTTCTTGTGTTTTGTTCCAACTTTGGAGTACTTTTCATATGATTTCTTGGACTAACCTATTAACAAGAGCCACAGTGCCAGCTGCCTGTTTTCTGCTGTTTTTGGTTCCAGGAAAGTCAGAAAATGAATATTCTCGGAATTGGATGGGACAAAAGCCAAAGTGCCTATTTTTCCGGAAGGGATCAAGTGCCTGAATACGAGACGGAGAAGGGCCAGGGAGCCACCACACCACCTGGCCACGCGGCCAGGCTTGGCCCGCGCCAGGGGGTGGTGTGGCCGCTCCCAGCACCCCCTCGGCCTCTCCTTCCGCCTATAAGTTGCCCTTGGGACAAAAACCCTAACTACCCGATCAAAAATCCATGAAAGAGTCTGTAGCCGCCGTCATCTCCATCCCTAGATCGGGAGGGATCTGAAGCTCTTCCCGGCACCCTGCCGGAGAGGGGAGTTCACCCTGGAGGCCTTCTTCATCACCATGCAAGCCTCCGGTGTGATGCGTGAGTAGTTCATCCCTGGACTACGGATCCATGTAGTAGCTAGATGGCTGGTTTCTCCTCTTTTGTGCTTTCATGTTTAGATCTTGTGAGCTCCGTTCATGATCAAGATCATCTATTTGTAATTCATACATGTTGTGTTTGCGGGGATCCGATGGAAATTGAGATGCTATTTCAGATTGATTATTGATTCTATCATGTCTGTTATTTGAGATCTTGCATCCTTTCCGTTGTTAGTAGCTATCGTGGCCAAGTAGATGCTAGCAACTCCAAGAGTTAGTATTTATGCTCGATAGTGGGTTCATGCCTCTAGTAATCTGGGGAAGTGATAGAAATCTCTAAGGTACTAGATGTGATGTTGCTACTAGGGAGAAAACAATGATTCTTTGTTCATAGAACAATTGTATTGTTTACTTTACACGCAGTTCCTAAAGCAATAATCCGTTGCTTGCAACTTAATACTTGAGGGGGTTCGGATGATAACCTGAAGGTGGATTATTAGTCATAGATGTAGTTGGATGGCGGTCTATGTATTATGTTGTAATTCCCAATCAAGTCTCAGAGGAGTCAAGATGATTAGTATATGCATGTATTGCTTTCTCGGTGTTTGTCAATTGCTCCCCTGTAAGTTGTTCACCCAGCATGTTATCTATCTAAGGAGAGCCACCTCTAGTGAACTATGGATCCCGGTCCTTTTACTTTACATACAATCTACAATCTTTTACTGCTTTCTGTTTACTTTCTGCAACAATTCTTTCCATTCGATACGTTTAATCCTTTGTTTTCCGCAAAACACGGTGAGATTGACAACCTCATCGCAAGTTGGGGACAAAGTTCTGTGGTTGTGTTGTGCAGGTCTCCACATTGCTACTAGCACCGGTAGTGCGCCCTGCCAAAGCTCAGCTAGTAACACCTTTGGGGTGTTTCCTTTCTCCTACTGCTTTGATTAAACCTTGGTCTCATAACTGAGGGAAAACTCGCTGCTGTGCTCATCATACCTTCATCTTGGGGTTCCCAACGAGCTCTACATCAACCACGAGCTAGCAAAGATTTTTCTGGCACCGTTGCCGGGGAGTCAAGGACATCTTCACAAGGGGAGTCCCTCATAACCAATCTCTTTACTTTGTTGTTTTTGTTTTGCTTAGTTTTCTTTTTGCTTTGTTTTACTTGTTTGCTTTCTTATTTCAAAAAAAAATTAGTTCATTTCTTAAGTTGCCTTTATGACTAGATCTTCTCCATCACTATGTCATTATGGATAGCTCACTCAGTTTCCTATTTGGGAACAGTTTTATGACTGCTAAGGTAATAGATGAACCACCGCCTGCTAGAACCTCCATGGAAGAAGAAATTGCTGAACCTGAAAGCTCATTAGATTAAAAAAAGGAGGAGAGTGATGGTCAAAAGGAGGAAGAATGGATCTACCATGCCTACCTTCTAATGAGAGTAACTCTTTATCCCTTACATTATTTGATTGTCCCCCATGCTTATCAAACGAGGGTGAATGTTATGTTCCCGAGGATTCTTTTTGAAAATGTTTATAATAAAGCTCTAGTGCTTGTAGATCATGAAAAGCATGAGGCTAATGAAAAAATTTATGAGGCTAATGAAAAAATTTATGAGAGAGGAAAATATGGTTGTAGAAGTTTTTATGGTAATGAAACACCTCTCTATGTGCTGAAAGTTTTGAAGTTACTTTTGTTTTACCTTCCTATGCCTGTTACTTTGTTCTTTGTGCATTTATTTGCATACAAGATTCCTCTGCATAGGAAGTGGGTTAGACTTAAATGTGTTTTGAATTTGCTTCTTGATGCTCTCTTTTACTTCAATTCATATTTCCTATGAGAGCATCTTATCAAATTTCCATGCCTAACTTAAAGGCGTTAAAGAAAAGTACTTGTTGGGAGATAACCCAAGAGTTTTAGATGAGTCTTGGAAGTTATTACCTCTGTAATAACCGCTCCTTATCCTTTTTATTTGCTTTTTGTGCCAAGAGTAACCTCAAATGAGAGTGAAGTAATGATTGGGAAAGTTGCTGTCCCGAAACAGATTTCTGTGCTTCACCGTAAAAATTCCTGAGAGATCTATGTACGTCGAATTGAGCTGTAATTGTTTTTGCTTCTGCCCCCGGTTGTTATCTAACTTTCATTAGTTCAACACTTTTTGGTTTGAGTAACAGAAGGTCTTCGAAAAAATTCGTCTTTACCTGCTGGTCTGTTTTGACAGATTTCTGCCATTTTCTGCATTTGCTTCTTGTTAGTTCCTTCTTGAGTTCTTTTAGGGAATTGAGCTTTTCGAGGGAAGTGCTACAGTAGATAGTGTCGTAGTGGAAGTTTATTTGGTGTTAGAACTGAACCTTGAGACTTATTTACCTTAAGTGCACTAATGTTGCTAATGAGATTGTGTGAAGTCTTGTATGAAGGAAAATTTTCAGGTGTATCGAAGGAATGAGTAATGAGATGAGGGATGGACTAAATCTCAAGCATGGGGATGCCACGCGTGTCACCCCAAGAAATATCCAAGAAGTACAAGCGTCAAATCTTGGGGATGCCCAAGGCATCCCCTTCTTCATTAATAAAAATTCTAGGTTTCTTCCAAACGCTTCATTTTTATTGTTTCATGCACAGTTGTGTTTTTCTTGGAGCGTCTTCTTTTTCGTTTTTGTTTTGGTTTTTAGTTTGCATGGTTTGCTTAGTTTTCTAAATAAGTTGGTTGGACCCCCTCTTTCATACATTGGTTTGCAAATAGTATGGTTTGGTTTGGAAAAGAGTAGGAAAGCTCATGCTTATGTGGTAAAAAGAGCTCGTTTTTTACTGTGGCTATGCTTTGTCATGCCATGCTTGATATTGTTTTGGCTTTATGCTTAGTATTATTTGTTGTAGCATGACTTGTTATAAACAATTGAGATTGCTTAATGTGCTTTGGATAAGTCATGCATTGTTTTAGCATATTAAAGCATAGTATAGTGGTATTCTCCTTTGATGCTTTATTTGGGTTGACTTGGCACATGCTCACACCATGTTATGACTATCCAAAGTCACCATAGCCTTTATGATCCTTTAGTTTTCAACTTGTAGTATCACTTTATGCTTTGATCAATGATGTTTTGTCGCTCTGCATGATTATGGCCATTATTGCTCTCTTAGTTTGTCACTCCCAGTCTTTTGCTAGCCTCCACAAACAAGTATGAGTTACACTCATGCATCCAACTCCCTAAACCAAGTTATTCCAAAGAGTCCACCATACCTACCTACTAGCTTATGCTATTCCAAGTACATTCATGCTTTTGTTTACCTTCCACTTGTTATGAGAAAACTAGTGATTAAAGCTCTCACGAACTTGATGGCACACTTTACTTTATTGCCTCTAATAAACTTGAACCATTGGGTCCTTCTTTGTTGCGTATATTCTTGCGCTTTATAAGTTGAAATTAGTAGAACCATGTTTCATGGGGAACGCTTTCAACATTGCACTTGTACTTTGTACCCCGTTGATATCATGTTCTTTTGCTTACGGATCCTGGCGGTATGAAATAAAAGTGGAACTTGTAAGATCATGTAGTTTGTATGTGTGTTAGAGAAACGCCTGGGCCGCTAGCCTAAGCCATGCCTAATCATGGTGGAAACTTGCAGCATCACCATAATGAGCACTCTATAAAGCATCCTCAATAAAAACCTATGCAAATAGCAAATAAAAAGATCGCTGAGATGCTCATTGTCTGCTTGCCTTGTCATTTTGATTATGGGAAAGCTCCCGTATCATGTGCAAGGGGTACCCCGTTGGCGGTTCTTAATGATACACATATACTTACAATGACAAGAGCTTACTCGTGACTGAAGTTGAGTAGCATGAGGATCGGTCTTTGCAAGTAAGGGGCATGAGATTTCGGTTTATAACTTGTCAAGCATATCCTCTTAGTTGTGTAAATTTAACCTTAATCACCTTCAAGATGCTTATGATAGGGGCAATGAGAGCTGAAAACTATAAGTACCATAATTTTTGGAAGCTCTTTATGAGACTTGAATCCCTACTTCCTTTTACGAAAAAGGCCTTTCTTCCACCATTATATTGAGTCTCCACCTTCTATCTTTATGCACCTACTTTGAGAGCATAGTGGCCATTCTTAGTTCTATGTGCATTGTCCCAAGACTAGTTGATTGATGCATAACTTGTTATTGCTTGTTTGAAACTATTGTATCTAGTCACATTTATGAACTTTGAAGGTGTCCTATGCATTTATATTTGATACTCTATCGAGGGACAAGCTGAATACTTTTATGCTATGTTTTCTTTATGTGAAACAAACAAACGTCTTGCAAAGAATTGTTATTCATGAATCTTTTGTATGTACCTTTTCATGTTGCATCATAGTTTCTTTGCTTATTGCTAGAACTTTGTCTTTCATGTTATGATTGAAGTACTATGATCCCAGCTTTGAATGTCTTGCAAATACTTTGATCAAGTTTATTTCTTTTTATCACTTACCTACTCGAGGACGAGCAGGAGTTAAGCTTGGGGATGTTGATACATTGCAAATGTATCTATAATTTTTGATGTTCCATGCTTAGTTTTATCCACTTTCTTGTGTTTGGTCCAACTTTGGAGTACTTTTCATATGATTTCTTGGACTAACCTATTAACTAGAGCCATAGTGCCAGCTACCTGTTTTCTGTTGTTTTTGGTTCCAGGAAAGTCAGAAAATGAATATTCTCGGAATTGGATGGGACAAAAGCCAAAGTGCCTATTTTTTGGAAGGGATCAAGTGCCAGAATACGAGACGGAGAAGGGGCAGGGAGCCACCACACCACCTGGCCGCGCGGCCAGGCCTGGCCCACGCCAGGGGGTGGTGTGGCCGCTCCCGGCACCCCCTCAGCCTCTCCTTCTGCCTATAAGTTGCCCTCGGGACAAAAACCCTAAGTTCCCGATCAAAAATCCACAAAAGAGTCTGTAGCCACCGTCATCTCCATCCCTAGATCGGGAGGGATCTGAAGCTCTTCCCGGCACCCTACCGGAGAGGGGAATTCACCCTGGAGGCCTTCTTCATCACCATGCAAGCCTCCGGTGTGATGCGGGAGTAGTTCATCCTTGGACTACGGATCCATGTAGTAGCTAGATGGCTAGTTTCTCCTCCTTTGTGTTTTCATGTTTAGATCTTGTGATCTCTGTTCATGATCAAGATCATCTATTTGTAATTCATACATGTTGTGTTTGCGGGGATCCGATGGATATTGAGATGCTATTTTAGATTGATTATTGATTCTATCATGTCTTTGTTATTTGAGATCTTGCATGCTTTCCGTTGTTAGTAGCTATCGTGGCCAAGTAGATGCTAGCAACTCCAAGAGTTAGTATTTATGCTCGATAGTGGGTTCATGCCTCTGGTAATCTAGGGAAGTGACAGAAATCTCTAAGGTACTAGATGTGCTGTTGCTACTAGGGAGAAAACAACGATCCTTTGTTCATAGAACAATTGTATTGTTTACTTTACACGCAGTTCCTAAAGCAATGATCTATTGCTTGGAACTTAATACTGGAGGGGGTCGGATGATAACCTGCAGGTGGATTATTAGTCATAGATGCAGTTGGATGGCGGTCTATGTATTATGTTGTAATGCCCAATCAAGTCTCAGAGGAGTCAAGATGATTAGTATATGCATGTATTGCTTTCTCGGTGTTTGTCAATTGCTCCACTGTAATTTGTTCACCCAGCATGTTATCTATCTAAGGAGAGCCACCTCTAGTGAACTGTGGACCCCGGTCCTTTTACTTTACATACAATCTACAATCTTTTACTGCTTTGTGTTTACTTTCTGCAAACTTTTACTTCTTTCCATTCGATACGTTTAATACTTTGTTTTCCGCAAAACACGGTGAGATTGACAACCTCATCGCAAGTTGGGGACAAAGTTCTGTGGTTGTGTTGTGCAGGTCTCCACGTTGCTACTAGCACCGGTAGTGCGCCCTGCCAAAGCTCAGCTAGAAACACCTTTGAGGTGTTTTATTGCTCCTACTGGTTCGATTAAACCTTGGTCTCATAACTGAGGGAAAACTCACAGCTGTGCTCATCATACCTTCCTCTTGGGGTTCCCAACGAGCTCTACATCAACCACGAGCTAGCAATGATGATCGCAATGATCTCCTCCAATTCCGCGTCCCGATAGGGTGCCAGAATGGAGTTTCTGGTTCCGAATCGCGGTATGTGGTGGTGGCGGCACATCGGAACGCTCTCTGGAAAAACATCGACCCCCCTGGGTTTTTAGGTCAAGGGGTATCTTATAGGTGAAGAGGGAGGCCGAGGGGGTGCCCGAGGCGTCCACACCCCTCCCAGGCGCGGCCTGGGCCGGCCCGCGTGGCCAGGTGGTGTGGGCCCCTCGTGGACCTCCTCTGTCTCGTCTTCTGGCTCCATGAGTATTCTGGTGAAATAGGATTTTTGGCATATTTTCCGGTATTTTTCCTGATAGTTGATTTTATGCACACAAAAACTAGACACCAAGGTAATTCTGCTGAAAACAGCGTCAGTCCGTGTTAGTTGAAGCCAAATCACAAAAGTTTAGAGGAGAAACAATAGCAAAAGTGTTTGGGAAAGTAGATACGTTTTGGACGTATCAGGGGTCCTTGAGGCATGGAGAGAGATGGGGTGTGAGACGATGGTGTTTCGGGATGGTGAGCATGCAAGCTTTACCCAAGTTCGAATCCGCCAGCGGTGGATGGATCCTACTCTTGCTAGTAATTAATAATATGGCAGAGCCGAAAGTACGGATTACAAGAGAGGTTTCGCCTGTGTGAGTTGAGGTTATAAGTTGTTGGTGCCCTATAGTCTGGTCCCTAGGACGGCTTATGTAGATGTTTGTCCTAGCGTTACAGGAGAGACCTATCCGGCTACGATAAATAGTCGGTTACATAGTACATCTTGGACTACAAGTAACTCTACGGGCCTAAGTTGGTAAGTTTCCTCGGCCTTCCCGTAGCTAGATAGACTTCCATCTTCTCTCCCTGAATGGGCCGCCCATTAAGCAAAGCTCTAACCCAAAGTGCGCCACCCTAGTTAACGAGTCATAGTGGGTATACCCGGAAAGTATATCCCCAACACAAGCTTGTGGATTGAAAGGGTCCCATGTATGCCCTTCCAAAGGAAGAGGGAAGAAAAATGGTGCATGGACACCCTTCGCGAAGGGTACCCATGGTATCAAGTATGGATTCCAAGTGGTTTAGACCGACTTCATGTAAGATCTTGTATCTCACTTTTCATCTTGTCACCTTACTTCTCTATCAATTTTCTCATGAAGGTTGTCCCTTGTGTCGCTCGCCCCATCATAAACAAGCTGTTAGGAAACGACAAGTTCCTAACTCATTATAGCGAGGGCCCTAAAGGCATGCAGCAACTATATGATGTGGATGTCTTCCATATGATGGCCACCACCTATTTGTGTGGCCGAGGTTGGTCCAAGTATGTCCATGAGAATGCTTTGAAGAAAGGGGACGAGATAGCATTCGATTTTAGCAAGCCTAGGCAGATACCTGCAAGACATCGTACACCTATTGACCTAGGAACCAAGAACATAGGTAGTACTGATTAATTTGCTTTTGTACTCATCACAACCTTTGATGAATTTCTTGCAAATAATAGTTTGGCACCACTGTCTTTACTCATCATATGACTCTGACCACTTTTGCAGTACACTTCCCCTTATGTACCCCTAGAAGGGTGCTAACATCAAGCTGCTGGCACCGGCACAGGCCCAATTCCTGCAATGGTACCTGTTGACCTAAGTAGGAGAAAGAATAGAGGTAGTAACTTAATTCTCTATATACTCTGGTCACTTTCTAGGAGTAACTATTGTATAAGAAAACATTTTGCTTGTACACATATCATATGCCTCTTTGACTAGTGATATAGTCCCCTTACCTACCCCAGACGGTAACCAACATCAAGCTGCTGGCACCGGCACCGGCATCGACACTAGCTCTAGTTCCTGATCCGGCACCTGGTGACCAAAGGAGAAAGAATGGAGGTAGTAACTTAATTTCCTTGCATACTCATAATATCCTTTGATAACTATCTTCACTACAAGAATATGGATGATTCATGATGTTTTTTTATGATGCGACCTAAAAACATAGCAGATTCCTAACATTCTAGAATGTTTCATCACAACAAGCTCCAAGCCCCTCCATCCCGGTTATCCATGACGTTCCTTGCTTTCATTGTGGTAAATTCGTCGCAGATTTCGTCCCAGGCCCTGAAGCCAAGTTTGACATTTCATCTGGAGCCAAATTCGTCATGGATTTCGTCATGACACATGTTCTCCTCTTTTTTCCCATCGATCGTCTCCTCCGTGCTTCAACCCCACATGTCATCTCGATGTCCAAGGTAGTCTCTCACGATAGTGCTGGGTTTGATGCTGCTTCAAGCTGTTTTTGGCCGGCCCGAGCTGTCAGTGCGTTTGATAGAAGTTAGATAACAAAAAAATAGTTTGTGTAGGTAGACGGAATCGAACCGGCAACCAACCTTTGGCAGTACCAACTTGCAACTGTTGCAACTGTCCATTAGTTTTGTGCAGATCTATTACTTTAGGCTATATATTGCATACCAGCTCTCAGTCACAGGAAATGAAGTAATTCGAAAATAGAAAATCAACACATTATGTATCGACACGGTTGATACATATCATACATTTCACACTACTATAAAAGATAAAAAAAGAGCATATTTTTAGATCATCTTCTACGAGTACGTAGAAAAGAAACAACATGCACATAATCAACCAAATATATACATAGCATACAGAGATAATATTACTTAGCATGTAGAGCACCATGTTGATAACAAGTTCCTTACGACTAAAATTTCACTGACAACATATTACATTAATGGTTCATCCAACACCAACATAAACAAGATAATTCTTGGCCACACTACAGAACATTAACACAACCCATGAAGCCATGTAGCCCCTCATTTAAAAAGGTGAAGAGGCACACGTTTCCCTCCCTGATTCTAGCGAGTTCGAGAACCTTAGACCAACCTCTTGTCATCTAGGAAGCATCATTCATCCCTTGGAAGAAGTTAACATGCTAAAAAGTGGTCTTATAGGAGCTAGTCAAAAAGTACTATAGGAGAAGAATAATATTAGTTGTTGTCCAGAGTTCAATGTGCATAAGAAAATTTAAATATTGAAATGTAATAATCATCGAATTCCTCACACCTTCATCCTTGGAACTAGAAAGAAAATATTAGAAAGTAATAACTTGTAACTGCATATAAATGTATCAAATAAAACATGTACTTAGCCAATGCCACACCTCTAGAAATAAGGATCCTCAGTTTCTCGACTAATTTAAATCTTTTCATATAAGCCTTAGCTCTTTGCCTTATTATCTTATCTTTCATCTTGTGAAAAACCACAACAAGTTTCTTCACATCATCATCAGATGAGATATCGATGATAATAGCCTTAGTTTCACCAACCTTGCAGGCATCCTTTTTAGCCTAAATTAGAGATTGCACTAAGTAGAATGTTTAGTTTTTATACCATATATAGTAGTGTCATTAGCATCAATTTTAGAACCTACTCATGTATCTCCCTGGCCTTCATCCTACCTGCCCCAAAGAGTAAATACAAGAATTAAGTTATAATACAATTCTAATTAGTGAATTATTAGTAGAATCAAATACAGTGAGTAAAACTAAATGGCGCTTCTAGTGAACTAGACTGAGACTTTGCTGTAAGCAGCAACATCGACACACAGAGCACTAGATTGAGTACAAACACTCTGCCATAGAACAAGGAGGAGACCCATGGAACTAGAACAATGTAGCATCCGAAGAATAAAACTATGACATAGAACTAAACAACAATGTCAGTGCGGTGACCTAGAACAAGGAGGTGACGCGTCGAGCTAGAACAAGGAGGCGACCACATCGCCAGTCGGGTAACAATGAGTTGACGCGATGAAAAGGCAGTAGGATGAAGAGCACTTAAACATAAGTTTGCAGCCTCCGCTGCCACTTTCGTCGCCAGGATTTGGTCATTAGATGGGAGGGGAGATGGTTTTTTCTAATGCGAATTTGGGGGAAGTGGTGTGGGATTTGGGAGTGGCATGGAGGGGAGAGTGTTTTTCTAGCTTCTATGACAGGTGGGTCCCAAGCATGAGTGGTTTTGGTCCACACTAGTATCGTATGTGAGGCTAACGAATGAGTCCCACACGGACTAAATAATAGCACAATGTTTCTACCAAAAAAGAGCTTATGTTCATCCAAGTTTGATAGACCGAATAACATCACAATGTTTTGGCTAATTTTCCCAATGGATAACTATTAATTCCACGAACTAAAGGACGTTGATATTGATCAGTTCAAAGGCATGCACACGACCATTAGTGCAACACAGGCATGCACGCAACCATTAGTTCAAGCATGTAACACAAAGCATGCACACACGGTCATTGGGTCAACAGAAGCATGCACACATCCATCAGTTCAAGCATGCAACACAAAACATCCACACCATCATTAGTTCAACACTCCACCACCATAAGGTGGAACTATGCTTTGTAAGTATCATCTTGTACGTCATCTTCTTTGTCACTACAATACTCCTCAATTGTGTCATCTACTTCAGGCTCATTGTCAAATTCTTCCTCTTCAACAACTTTCCTTTTACCTCTGGTATGCTCTAACACTGATGCATCTATGATGTGGCCTCTGTTGATAGAGGGTGGACATTTCCTGACAGGCATAGCCTTAGATATAGTCTCATCGTCAGAGCCTACAAACTCTTGGTATGCTACATCAGTATACACCACCTCCTCCACCTCCTATCCTTCAACAACATGAAACTTATGTCTTTGAGCTATTTTTTGAACCATCCTCCAATTTTTTCCCTTGGTTGTGTCTGGCACGTAGAACACTTTTGTAGCCTAGGTTGCCAAGATGTAACTATCATCTTTGTACCAAAAATTGGTAATTTTGACACTCCAGAAGAGTTTATCATACACCATCTATGTATCCTTGCGGCCCTCAAGTTGATACCCCAATCATAGTGGAATAACAAAACTGGTCCTTGGTGTTCCAAATCAGAGTTAAAATACACCACCTTGATATCCTTAAGGACACCATAAAAATGGATATGCTTCTCCAAGTGATAACCTTCAGTCATTACTCCACCATTTTGTGTTTTCTTTCCCTTCTCATGGCCAGCGATTAGGAACCAAACACCAACCACAATACAAGCTGCATATGTTCTTACTCGCAAGTCTGGGCCACACGCCAATGAAAAAAGCTCCATCCATAGCTTCTGGATTCTCCCATCGCTTATTCAGGATCTATACGTACTGTAGCATAAATACAATATGGTCAAATCTTGCATTGAAATTCTATATATGAAGGACAGAGCTAAATACAAAAGGAAACTAACATGGTCCTTGAACCATCTTTGAAATCCCTGCTCAAGCCTTATTTCCACATTAGGCTTCCCATCATTCACCAGCTGTTCTCAGCAAAGACTGCAATCCAGAGAGTAACTCGGAATTAAAATCTTTAGGTGTATGGCAATATTGAATTCATAAGTATGGGAGATCAGAACATACATGATATATGGATTAACCTCCTCGTAGTTGTTCATATCGAACCAGTATCATCGCTTCATCCATAACAGGTGACGTGGATTCCTCCAATCAAATTCACACCCTGGACAAACACATCACAAGATTATTCATGTTGGTCACCTACATTTCTCACTGGCCAATTAAATATTCTCACAATATCATCAAGGTATATAGAGAAAAAAGTCACACACTCGGTAGCAATGTAGGCCTCTGCCACAAAGCCTTCTGGACGTGACATCAGTACAAGAAAAGTGTCCTTCTGCAATGACTTGTCCCGACGGTCATCATAGAAGGCGCGTTTTCCGCGACGAGTTTCTCGGCTTGAACGTGGTGGATGGAAAACGTTTTTTCTGGTTTCACGACCCGCTATTACGATGGAACCGCTAAAAACATGGAGGAAGCTTGGCCAGCGCGTGGAAGAATCAAGAGTTTAGTTTCCTCTCATGACGTTTACTCGCGGAAGTCTTTTGAGGCGAGTGGGTCTCGGACTTCAGCGTCTCTAGCAGACCATACTTTTCACTGGCGCTTCCTTGATTTGAAATCGATAACGTTGCTCGATGCGTCTACCGTTTAGTTAGGCTGCTGGGTCCCACATGTTGGCATCTCATTAGAAGAATTGTCTGTATGATGGATTTTTTTCCTTGGCTCACGCTACCCTATTCTAGACTTGATAGCGTTTCTCGATGCATCTACCATTTAATTAGGCTGCTAGGGCCCACATGTCATCATCTCATTAGAAGAAACATGTGTATCATGGACTTTTTTCCTTCGCTCGCGCTACTCTATTCCGAACTTAATAGCGCTGCTCGATGCATCTATCGTTCAGTCATGCTAGTGGGTTCCCCATTTCAGCCTCTCATTAGAAGAAATGTGAATGATGGCTTTTTGCCCCCGATCGCACATCCGGGTTTTGAACTTGATAGGGTTGCTCGCTGCATCAGCCATTTAATCGGGCTAGTGGGTCCCTTATGTCAGCCTCTCACTAGAAGAATCGTGTGTATGATGGACTTTTTTTCTTCTCTAGCACTACCCTATTCCGAACTAGGAGTAGATAGCGTTGCTCGACGAATCTACCATTTGATCACGCAGCTGGGTCCCTCATGTCAGCCTCTCATTAGAAGGATCGGTTGGATGATTGACTTTTTTATTTTGCTTGGGCCTCCGTATTTCAAACTTGATAGAGTTGCTCACTACATTAGCCCTTTTTTAGGCTGGTGGGTGTCACATGTTAATCTCTCTATAATTGAAACGTGTGTATGATGGACATTTATTTCGGTCGCGTCCACTATTTTGGCCTTTCCTATGTTGCTCGATGCGGCAGTCGTGTATGGTCTTGCTATCTGGGGCCGCATGTCATCCTATCTACTATGTTCTGGTTGTGTGTCCTGATGCATCCTTGTATGTTCTGGCTGATGGGTCCGTGATTTCAGCCTCTCTGTATAGGTATTTAACTTTTTTTTCAAACCCAACTATTAAACTCTAGGGATGATGCAGGCAGGTGGGTCCATAATATCAGCCTCTGCATAATGTGATATTACTAAAAGAAAAATGTAAACCCAAGATATATATATATGTACGCGAAGGGGATTCGAACTCAAGACCTTTCAAATCAAATAGACGTAAACCGAGTGCTTTGCCACTACACCAAAGATGTTTATATAATATATATCATTAAACTAATATTAGTACTACAACTTATGTATCGGTTTTCTTAAAAATATTTTGTGTGTCTATGTTTATATCTTTTAAAATATAAAATGGCAGTGCTCAGGCATCTCAATTTATAAAATGCCACACAATGAAGCAGTTTCTTTAAAACATGGGTAGGCATAGATTTTATTATTTTGAGAGGTGGGCGGAAATGCCCAAAAGGTGGAATTAGAAAAGTTTGACTACCTACATGGGTTGATCTACATGGGCTCCTTTATCAAATTTCACTATGTGCTGCTCAGTAGTCCCCGACTCCTAAAAGGATGAATTAAAATCTGTTCAGGGCTATGATCCATGGGTTGCTTGCTCAAATTTCTCTAGGGTATGGTCTGCAGTCCCCCATGTCATCCTCTCATTAGAAGAAACGTGTGCATGCTGGAATTTTTTCTCGCTCTACCCTCCCTGTTTCGAACTTTGCAATGTTGCTTGATGCAACACCTATATAAGGTCTCACTATTGGGCCCCCCATGTCAGTATCTCTGTAAATGAAATGTGTGTATAATGGAATTTTCATTAGGTTATATCTGCTGTTTTGACATTAGCAATGTTGCTCGATGCGGTAGTCGTGTATGGTCTTGCTGATGGGGCCCACATGTCAGCCTCCCTGGTATGTTATGGCTTGTTAATGTCAGCCTCCCTGGTATGTTCTAGCTTGTGGGTCCCCAACACCAGCCTCTCTATACATATACTAAACTTTTTTTTAAACCCACCCATCAAACTTGAGGGATGATCCAGGCTGGCGAGTCCGTGATGTCAACCTCTCCATAAAGCAATAAGAAAAAAATGTAAAACCAAGATAATTTTATGTCAAGCATAGAGAATCGAACTCAAGACTTCAAAACATGTATAAACTGTGTGCATCGCCACTACAACAAGAAAATAAGATGAACATTATCATTAAAATCTTTATAGTATCTATAACTTACGTATTAGTCTTCTTAAAAATATTTTATGTGTCCATGTTATCTATCTTAAAAAAAAGGGAAGTGATCCTGGCATGTCAATTTATTAAATGCCACATAATGGAGTAGTTTCTTAAAAACATGGGTAGGCAGATTTTTTTAAAGGGCAATTCTAAAAATGCCAAATTAAAGATTTTGGGATATTCTACATCCACTCAATGGGATATACTCCATGCGCTATTGTCCATGGGCTCCTTGATAAAAATTTAAATGGGCTATGGTCAGCAAGTCCCCTAACCTCTATAGGGCTGAATTAAATTGTTCTGGGCTAAAGAGGGGTATAATGGGCTAGATTTTATCTCCTCGTAAGTAACATTGGCATTGTGCTGTGGCTCGGCCGGATTGAGAACACAGACCTCACTACAAAGGAAAAAAAGCGATAATTATTTTGATAGATATTCGTGTAAAAATATCTAAAGAATAATGGACCCAGACCGCGTGTGCGAAAACTGGACTTGTATCCAATGACTTCACTTGGTACCCTCTCAGTTCTGTCCAAAACATATCCAATGGTTCTGGTCACACACAGGAAAAAGCACTAGTGCAAGCAGCCCAGCAATAGCGACAAAACTTTTCACAAATTCAGTAGCATTTCAAAGATCCAGTAGTATAGAATAAGATAAAAAAATATCGATAGATTCCTTGTTCATATTCCACAACACTTGATCGATTCAGCAACATTCGAAAGTGACTATTTTAGCAATACAGACACTGAGATTCAGTATTAGTTCTAGAAAATACCATAATAATAGTAACAACACAACACTCGACCTATTCAGTAGAATTTGAAGATTGAGTAGTACAAAATAAGATCAAAAAAATATCGACAGATTCCCAGTTCATATTCAGCACCACTTGACAGATTCAGTAGTATTTCATAGTGAATGATTCAGCAGTATAGACAATGGACAAAAGAAATGATAGATTCAGCAATGTAGACATTGAAAGTCAATAGTTGTAGCAAGGCCATGACTCAGAAGGAAAGAGAGTCCATATTCAACACTCGATCGATCGATCTGAACAAGTACCCGTACATATGTATTACTACAAAATAGATTAGCAGTGGCAGACCTCCATACAAACTACTTGGCATAATAAACCAACATGTCCAAGTGATGACCGGGTAGCGCTTTCTTTCCTTCCTGTTACGCTTTCCTTGTCACAACGTCACCTGTGGGCCCACTATGTCAGTAGCGTACATTGGAAATAGGTATACATTGTCACAATCTTGTTCGACCTCTACACAAACAAATTGAATCTGTCACCAACATAAAGTAGTAATTAATTAGTATGATGTTACATATCTTAACATTGGGATTATCACAAGAAGATTTAGATGTTTTATCTCACTTTTGAAACTTGTCGATGCAATACTCCTAATCCACAACGAATCCTGACAAATGCTTCAGAAGCTTCTAGTTAACACCGCGGCTGATGACGGCCTGCTCGTCACCTCAGATGTCGCCACCATTTCGACCGCATGGAGCTTATGCCACAGAGACAATCACCAAAGCCTTGTTCGGTGTTGATTCACACACCCTTGTACTGACAAACCTGGGGGATATGACGATGCCCATGGTATATCCGTAAATTTGGGCGATGAACCCGGAGCCCACTTTCTGGATGTTTATGATATCTGCTCTCCATAAGCCTCTTGTGGGCACCGGCTTAGACAGCTCCTAGTGTTTGTGTCTAAAGGGAATTATAGCCGTAGTCCTCGAGTGGGAAACTCTGAGGTCACAGACAAGCTTGACCATAGGTGTTAGCTCTACCGGCAAGGTGATGAACTCGCATCCAGGCCCCATGAAGACTTGATGGCCGTGAAAGCAACAACTTATGTTATCGTAGACGTCGTTGTAGGGGATGAATGTCCTGCAGTGGTCGTTGGGGCATCTGCAACCTCTTTTTCCTGTGTTTTCGCGGTTTAGCTCCTTGGAGAATGCGGCTAGCCGGGCGACACTTGTAGTGTCCAGACGCATAGATATTTTGTTGAAAACGCCGTCGCCGACCTTGCTCCAGACGCCGTGCAGCCGGTTCTGTGTTGATTGTGACATCGGGATGGATTGGGGGGAAGAGGTCAGACCATAGTATGACGGTCGAGGTACTTTTGGAGAGGGGTGGAACACCCTGCAAGATCCGGTGCAGAGGGCGAGGAAAATATGTGAAGTGCGCACTAGAGATGATATCAAATGCGGCCAAGCGGTGTGGGTGAGTGGGGATAAAAACAACGAAGATGTTGAAGATGGGATGGCTCTTTTAATGAGGTTTTTTTGCAAGGCCTCTGGAGATACATCCAGGACACCGACTATAGCTTGGCTGGCATGCTGTAGTGCACTAAATTAACCATTTGAAATCTTGGCGCATTTTATAGCTAGGTTGTAACATCCCAAATTCAGCAACCCTGATTTGTTGTCTGGAATGCAATTATCAGGGGAACAAAAACTTTTCGTGTTTAGTGATGCAATGTTTTGTTGCTTGTTTGTTGATTCTTATGCTTTGAGTGTGTAGTAAATGATAAACTCCTTACCTCATCCTAATTTGATAAAAGCTATTTAACAAAAACTGTCTTGGCTTATTTTTCATATTCTCAAATGTTCTGGCATTTAAAAATGTAAGCCAAGATGCATCTGCACCAATAACTATTTTATTATCTTCTATTGACCAAACTATGGAGAGATATATAATATAATCTCCTTATGTTTTTGTAGCCCCAAAAATTTTCATCTGAAAACCATCATCATTGCACTCATATCATCATGGCATGTGTTGCATTGCATCTAGTCTGTCCTCCAAAAATTTGGTGAAATTTTGAGGCAATTTGGAGCCCTTTTGCTAAATTCAAAAAAAACTAGGAAAAGAAAATCTAAAAAAGAAAAAGAAAAGGGAGAGAAAAATAGGCAGCAGCAGCAGTTCTGGCCTTTCGGCCCAACCCAGCCCAGCTAGCCCGCCCAGGCCACCCCTCCCCCTCTCTTTATTTTTCTCACGCCCCCTCTGCACACCCCCTCCCACTTACACACCAGCCACACTCCCACGTCATCGCCACCTTGTCGTCTTCAACCCAGGCGACGAACAGACCCCCAGTCCCTCTGCCGTTTCTGAAATCCGCTCGAATTCGAGCGTTGTCGCATTAAATCTCCACCGTGATCATTCCTTCTTAATCCCCTATCATTTCTCTTCCGTTTCCCCTCAATCACTACCCCCGGAGATCCCCCAGGCTCCCCAATTGCAAGCTCGAACCGCCGCTGGCTGACACAACTCCGGCGACGATTACGGTGAGCTCCGACCACCTTGCGCCCTCCCCTCTGCCCTATCCCCTTTGCCGTGTCCTGGCGCATGTTTTAACCCTGGCCACGTGCTTCTTCTTGCCCCAGGTCAACGACACGATCATCGCCGGCGAACTCCCTCTGCCGTCGCCGTCCGTCGAGTTTTCCGGTGAGTCTAGGGTTTCCGCCGCCCCTTTTTAGCCTCTACTAGATGGTGTTGATCCGAGCGCACCTCCCTAACCTGGCCCCTTGCTTATTCGAGCCCCAGGTCATCGTCACCGACGTAGAGACACGAGCTCCGCCGTCGACAGAACTCCGGCGAGGAATCTGGAGTGAAGCAGAGCGCCCCTCCCTCCACCGTGACCTCCATAAAGACCGCCACGACCGCCTCGACCTCTGGTAAGAGTCCACGGACCCGCTGCCCCTGTAGAACCGCCGGAACACCGCCACCCGATGCGCCGCCGCCGCACACGGTCGGTCAGCGCCGCCCGTTCTCGGCCAAGCCCTAGGAGCTGTTGGATCTGTCGCCAGCGGCTCAGATTAGATTGACGACCGAAGCGGTACGGGCTGATCCGATCCGTCCATTTGCCACTTAAAATCTGACGGCCCGCAGCAATCGATCCGACCGAAATGGTACGGAACAATAGGGTTGTGCCACGTCGGCTAGGAAATCTGTTTAATTAGAGAAATAGACAGAATATGAATTAAACTTAGAAATTCAATAACTTTTGATCCACAATTCAGAAAATGCAATTTTGGTGTCTATGGATTTAGAAAAATGAGATCTTTATTATAGAGGCCTTATTTCACACTTTTGCTTCCAAAAAATTGAAGTTATAGGTAGAACCTTTTTAGGAGTATTTTGCTAATAAAAATTACTTCATAAATTGTTTTTAGGTTTTTCTTATGCCTTTAGATAGGATATTTTAACTTCTGTACTGTAGACTCTGTAAGTTTTAGAGCTTTGTTCATATCATTGCATTTGCATGCATTCCTATTTTTGTGATACTATATTGATTGAATTATTGTTATGTATTGTTCTTTGTGTAGATTGTGCGGATTGTGAAGTTTGCTGCTGTGAGGATTGTACCTATTCCCCAAGCTACCAAGGAAAGTGATATTGCATCTTATGTCCCATTATTTTCACTATTGCACTAGTATTATTTTTGTGAGATCTTAGCATGGTAGGATTATTTATATGTTACTATGCTATGCCATCCTATAGCTTATATCTTGGTAGTATTTCCTAGTTGAAAGACTTCATATGCTAGAGTGCTTAGCCATGCTATTAGATTTTGTGGGTGGAAATTCATACCAAGATAGTATGGAAGGATATTATTTTTGTTTGACTAAGAAATCAACTAATGTTAATGAAACACCTGGGTGGAATGGGACTAAGAAATCAACTAATGGTAGGATTACTCAGGGGCCATGTCTATGGTCAGCTGGCGTATCGCACTTGCGGACGACCACCCAGGAACAAAGAGATTGGAGATGTTCTTGTCACGAAGCTTCGAGTGCAGCCACATGGCATATGGGCTCTGCCTTGACCGACTAAGTTGCGAGAACTCAGCCAGAAAGACATAGGGTGGTAGTGATGATAGGATGGAACGCGTCCGTGGTGGTCTGAGGGATTGCTTCTGAAAAGTCTCGTCTCGATGCATGTCGAGTCTTGTGGGGAAAGTGCACCATCCCTCGAGAGGGTAAAACTAAGGACTTAGCCGTGTCCCCGGTTATGGACAATTTATGAGCCTCAAGATAGTGAAGCAGTTCAATAATCTCCTCATCCAAATTTCTCTAAGTTAAAACTTGCGGGTGAACAAGGGTAGAGGTTCAGTGATGTCTATCATTGGTACCTTAGTGTTTCGAAAGAGAAAACTTAATCTTCAAAAACTATTAGATAAAAACTTGCTTTTAGCAAAGTCAGCCAAAACCATACTTAGCCATATATTCATGTAGTTGTTGGATTATCCTAAGTATCTATGGTACCACTTGCCAATACAATTCCAAATGTATTGACCCTTTGTGGCTGTACCATATTATGTTGCAGGATACTCTGATGATGAGTAGGGTTGCGGGTCTACACTCGACATGTTTGCCTATGGCGCATGAATACAAAAGACCCTATTATTATACTATGTATTATGAACTTTGAGTAATCTTAGCCTTGGGCTAAGTGAGTTGTAAGAACCATTATATTCCTGGATATGCGATGTAATAATGACCTTTGTTTCCGTGTACTTCATCTTAAACTGTGGGTGCTAGCATTTTGATCCAGGGACTAGCACTACAATCACAGGGATCTTACCTTATTATGGTGAGATCTTACAGATGGTATCAGAGCACTGTGTTGCCTGTAGGTTCATGACCCTAGGTTGGATTAGACTAAGGAAAACCCTTAGGAAAAATAACTTTATATTCAAACTTTACACTTGTCTTTTCATCTCGTAAAACTTTCCCTGATCATTCTTTCTCATCTATTTTGTAGATGTCCACCATCAATGAATCGATCAAGAAGGGACCACTGATGACTATGACCCTTGAGTGTGAAATAGAATTTCCCAAGGCACTCAAGAACCTCATGATCGGCTTGGGAATGGATGGTGAAGCTGTGTACAAGGGATTTCCTATGATAGACAAGGGACAAGAGTATTGGTGGGTGCAACTCCATTTGTATAAGAACAAGGAAGATGATCCCAAGAGTACGGGATTCTACATGTTCACCAACTCTGAAATGCACACGTCATTCTTTGGCTCTGCAAGGAATGCTGCGTGGAAGGCCATGGAGGAACTTGGGGAAAGACTCAAGTATAGAATGCTCAATACTCAGGAGGATCTCAAGGAGGAGAAACGTCTTGTGCAAGATTAAAAGGCCACTGTAAAACGACTAAGTAAGGATATCATAGGCTTGGCTTTGGAGCTATGCGACCAAGACAAGCAGATTGCTGCCAAGGACGCCCAGATTGCTACCTTGGTTAATAAGGAGTGAAATACTAGTTGGACCACCACCCTTGGCGTTTTACCACGTTAGTATTTTGAACATACCGACCTGTGTGGTATGGCAAAAATAAGTTATGTCTGGAACCTTGACTGCTTTGAGTTGAATAATGTATCGCTACTTGGTATGAGGAATGTTTTGTTGGTTGATTTCATTTTATATTTGCATATTTTGTGACTTGTGTTTTCTTTCTCTGGACTTGTGTTATTACTAATTTTCTCCATGCTATGCAAAAGATGCCGAATTTTGTTTACAACACAACCGAGGATTTCAAGGGAACTTGCTTCGAGACTCGTATGTTGGAGCTCGTCCATGTGCTCGATCTTCCAATCCCTACCATTTAGGGGCTTCAGCTGAGGAAGTTTCAGAGGAAGGACTTATGGGGATTCCGAGTTACCCAGCCAGGACGTGAGACAGAGCCCCAAACTAGGGAGATTGCCTTCAAGATACGCCATGATGACATGGAGAGGGGCCTCGACATCGCTATGCAGGATCTGTTGGGACGCCTATGTGGACATCACTCTTCTAAGATCAGGAGCCACTACTTCCACTTCTTTGGAAGACACGACGACGACGGAGAGCTTATTGTGTTGGATGAGGCCACTAAGGAGACTATCAAGCCCGTGCGTCACCACCTCCAGGATTTAGAGAGCCTTATCAGACACCTTGACACTGATAGGACTAATGTGATGCTTAGCAACGATGCACTATGAGTCCAACTTAAGGAGAAGGACAAGGCCTTCCAGGAACAGGAGAATCGAATCAAGGAAATGGAGAACAAGTTTGAAGACCAGGAGAAGAAATTCAGGAGCCAAGAGAAGAGGGTTTAGGAGAAGAACAAGAAGATCAGATACTTGGAGACCGAGTTAGAGCTTGAGGACATTGAGCCGGAAGCGGATCACGAGGTGATAGAGAGGCTACGCACACAGAAGAGGGAATTGCAGGCAAAGATCGATGCTTTGTCAACAAGCTTGGAATAATACAAGGCAGGATTTTCCGCAGTAGGACTTGCACTAGTGGAGGAGGAAGTTGACATGGAAGAGTAGTGATACTTATCCATCTATCTATCGTTTTATTATCGAGTCGCATAGATCATACCGACTTGTGGGTGACTATGCTAGTATGTTTATTTTCACAAACTCTATTATTGTCATGATGTTGAACCTACATGTGCTTGTTTGTTTGAATGTTGTTATTCTACTTAGGTTATCTACCTTTACTTACCCTTATTAAACCCACAGATGCCTCCCCGCCGCAACAACGAGGACAATAAGGACAATTGTAATGGAATGCAGCAAATGATGGCTGCACAGACACAATTGATGCAAATGATGACTCAATTCATGGCAAACCAGAATCAGAACAACAATAATAACAATAACAACAACTCGAACAATCCACCACCTCTGGATATGCTCACAAGATTTCTAAGGCTGAGACCTGCTAAGTTCTCTGGTACTACTGATCCCATGGCAACAAATGACTGGCTATGCTCGGTGAATAAGGACCTAGTCACAGTTGGATGCACTGATGCAGAAAAGGTCAGATTTTTATCACACTTACTGGAAGGTCATGCAGCTACTTGGTGGGACAATTTCCATGTTACTGACCCATTGAAGAGGTAACTTGGGCAATATTTGAGGATGGATTTCGTACCACTCACATCTCTTCTGGAATAATGGGGTTGAAGAAAAAGGAGTTTCACAACCTCAAGCAACACCACCGCAGTATTTCTGAGTACATCGAAGAGTTCAACAATCTGTCACATTATGCACTAGATGATCTTGACACTAACGCAAAGAGAAAGGAAAGTTCCTTGATGGGTTGAATGATGAGATATCTATGCAACTATCTATTGCTTATGTTCCAACCTATCAATCTATGTGTGATAAAGCTACCATCCTAGAAAACAAGATGAAGCAAGTGGAAGGTAGAAAAAGGAAGCACCATTTTGATAAGTTTGGATCAGGATCACTTGACAAGCGTTCCCATGGTGATGGAAGCAGGAGTTCAGGATTCCACAAGAATTGGAATCATAACAATCATCGTAACAATAACCACCACCACGATGGGAACAATCATCATGGACATCACAAGGTGGGTTTAGGAACAACCACAATGGTCATGGGAATCAAAATGGTCAGAATCGTCACAATCAGCCAACAAAGAAAGACATCAGTCAGATGGAATGTTTCAAGTGCAAGAAGGCAGGGCACTATGCTAATGAATGCCTAGAGAAGAAGACTGATGGGGCTAAGCCGAACCCATTTCAAAAGGGTCATGTGAATCACATCAATGTGGAGGAAATTCAAGAAGGATCTGATGTCGTTATCGGTAAGTTCAAGGTTAACTCCTTTCCTGCACTTATCCTTTTCGATACCGGCGCATCGCATTCATTCATTTCAAGAGCATTTGTAGTCAAAAACAAACTCTCCACTGAAACCATTGGATGCCCCATTAAGGTAAGCTCCCCGGGTGGAGAAATGATAGTAAATTCTGGGTGCCGGCAGATAATCCTAGAGATTGGAAAGAACAAGTTTCCAGTTAATTTAATAATCCTAGATTCCCAAGGATTAGATGTAATATTAGGGATGGACTGGTTGACACGTTATGAGGGAGTGATTGATTGTGCCAAACAAATTGTTATGCTCACCACCCTAGAAAAGAAACGGATCAGGTTCAAGTCTAACTTTGAACCCAAGGGGAGCAAGGTTAATTCTCTTAAGGGGGTTAGCCTAGACAGTGTACCAATAGTGAAGGGGTACCCGGATGTGTTCCCCGAAGAATTACTTGGCATGCCACTGGATAGAGATGTGGAGTTTCTGATAGACCTACTGCCCGGAACTGGACCTATAGCAAAGAGACCTTACAAAATGTCGGTGGACGAGTTAAAAGAACTCAAGAAACAGCTCGGAGAACAGTTGAAAAAGGGATTTATCCAACCAAGTTCTTCATCTTGGGGAGCACCAGTTTTATTTGTTGAGAAGAAGCACTAAAGTCAAAGGCTACGCATAGATTATCGATCACTTAATGAAGTGACCATAAAGAATAAATATCCCCTACCTAGAATAAATGATCTCTTTGATTAGCTAGAGGGAGCATGTGTGTTCTCAAAAATTGATCTTCGATCAGGATACTTCCAACTAAAGATTAGAGAACATGATATACCAAAGACTACATTTACCACTAGATATGGGTTGTATGAATATACAGTGATGCCGTTTGGGTTGACCAATGCACCGACCTATTTCATGAACATGATGAATAAGGTATTCATGGAATTTCTTGACAAGTTCGTAGTGGTATTCATCGATCACATATTGGTATATTCCAAGAGCAACAAAGAACATGAAGAACATGTACGCCTAATTCTAGAGAAACTGAGGGAACACAAACTATATGCCAAGTTTAGTAAATGTGAATTTTGGCTGAATGAAGTGGGTTTTCTTAGGCATATAGTATCTGGAAAGGGTATAGCTGTTGACCCAGCAAAAGTGGCAGCTGTGACAGAATGGGGACCTCCTAAATCGGTTAAATAAATCCGTAGTTTCCTAGGCCTAGCAGGATACAACCGGAGGTTCATTGAAAATTTCTCTAAGATAGCAAATCCTATGACTGATCTGCTAAAGAAAGAGAAGAAGTTTAACTGGACAGAAGCATGTGAAACCAGCTTTCAAGAGTTGAAGAGAAGATTAGTGTCAGCACTAGTGTTATGTTTGCTAGACCTTGAGAAAGACTTTCAAGTCTATTGTGATGCATCTCACCAAGGACTAGGAGGTGTACTAATGAAGGAAGGTAGAGTTGTAGCTTATGCATCAAGGAAAATCAAAAATCACGAAGTGAACTATCCTACTCATGACCTAGAGTTGGCATCAGTTGTGCATGCCTTAAAAACATGGAGGCATTATCTTATGGGAAAGCGTTGTGAAATGTTCACTGATCACAAGAGTCTAAAATACATTTTTACACAGAAGGAACTCAACATGAGACAAAGAATATGGCTAGAACTTATCAAGGATTACGACTTAAGTTTGCAATACCACCTTGGAAAGGCAAATGTCGTAGCCGATGCATTAAGCCGCAAGGTTTATGTAAATGGCCTCAACAAAGGAGAATTTCCGGAAGAGTTATGTGCCCAATTTAGGGAGTTGAGATTAGAGATAGTGCTTGAAGGATACCTTGCATCCTTGGAAGTGCAACCCACACTGATCAACAGAATCCAAGAAGCTCAAAAGATGGACAAAGAAATAGAAGAAATCAAAAGTAAAATTTGTGAAGGCAAGGCAAAAGGATTTCATGTAGACAAACAAGTAACCTTATGGTATGAAAAATGTATCTGTATTCCGCAAGATCTTGAGCTTAAGAAGTTGATATTACAAGAAGCTCACAACTCACCATATTCAATTCATCCTGGCAACACCAAGATGTATATGGATGTTAAGGAAAGATTCTGGTGGAATAATTTAAAGAAGGATATAGCAGAGCACATTGCCTTGTGCGACATGTGTAGTCGTGTAAAGGCAGAACATCAGAAACCGGCGGGATTATTACAACCACTGCCAATACCTGATTGGAAATGGGATAAAATAGATATGGATTTTATCACCGGACTGCCAAGGACTAAATCTGGATATGATTCTATATGGGTTATTGTTGATCGCTTGACAAAAGTGGCTCATTTCATACCGGTGAAGACCACATACACAAGTGCCAAGCTAGCCAAGATATACATGAATAGAATTGTATGTTTACATGGGGTGCCTAAGAGTATTGTGTCAGATAGAGGAACTCAATTCACTTCGCACTTTTGGCGACAACTTCACGAGTCATTGGGAACTCGACTAGAATTCAACACTGCGTTTCATCCACAGACTGATGGGCAGACAAAAACGACCAATCAGATATTGGAAGATATGCCAAGATCATGTGTGTTAGACTATGGATCTAATTGGGATGAAATTCTACCATATGCGGAGTTCTCCTACAACAATAGCTATCAATCAAGCATAGAAATGGGTCCGTTCGAATTCCTTTATGGAAGGAAGTGTACTACACCATTGTTGTGGAATGGAGTAGGATGAAAGGAATTTGTTCGGACCAGACCTAATCAAGGAGGCCGAAGAGAAAGTCAAGATGGTGAGGGATAGGCTAAAGGTAGCCCAATCTCGACAAAAGAGCTATACAGATCCAAAACATAGAGAGGTCACCTATGAGATTGGTGATAGAGCTTATCTCAGGGTATCACCCCTTCGTGGTGTGAAGAGATTTGGAATCAAAGGAAAATTAGCGCCACGCTATGTGGGACCCTTCAAGATTTTGAGCCGCAAAGGAGAAATGGCATATGAGATAGAATTACCAGAATCTCTGTCAGCAGTTCATAATGTGTTTCATGTCAGTCGGCTGAAAAGGTGTCACCCAGAGATGGAAGAAACTTCATTAAAAGACACTATACCGTTAGAGGAAGTTCAGCTAGAGAATGATATCACTTATGAAGAGAAACCTATTAATATTCTAGCGACAGCAGAAAGAACTACACGTACCAAGACAATCAAATTCTGCAAAATGCAGTGGAACCATCACACTGAATCAGAAGCAACATGGGAGGGAGAGGATGAACTTTGGAGAGATCACCCTCACCTATTTGCTAGCCAACCCGAATCACGAAGGCGAGATTCATCTTAAGGGGGTTCGATTTGTAGCATCCCAAAAAATTTCATCTGAAAACCATCATCATTGCACTCATATCATCATGGCATGTGATGCATTGCATCTAGTCTGTCCTCCAAAAATTTGGTGAAATTTTGAGGCAATTTGGAGCCCTTTTGCTAAATTCAAAAAAACCTAGGAAAAGAAAATCTAAAAAAGAAAAAGAAGAGCGAGAGAAAAATAGGCAGCAGCAGTAGTTCTGGCCTTTCGGCCCAACCCAGCCCAGCTAGCCCACCCGGGCCACCCCTCCCCCTCTCTTTTTTTCCTCACGCCCCCTCTGCACACCCCCTCCCACTTACACACCGGCCACACTCCCACGTCATCGCCACCTTGTTGTCTTCAACCCAGGCGACAAACAGACCCCCAGTCCCTCTGCCGTTTCTAAAATCCGCTCGAATTCGAGCGTTGTCGCATTAAATCTCCACCGCGATCATTCCTTCTTAATCCCCTATCATTCCTCTTCCGTTTCCCCTCAATCACTACCCCCGGAGATCCCCCAGGCTCCCCAGTTGCAAGCTTGGACCGCCGCTGGCTGACACAACTCCAACAACGATTCCGGTGAGCTTCGACCACCTTGCACCCTCCCCTCTGCCCTATCCCCTTGGCCGTGTCCTGGCGCATCTTTTAACCCTGGCCACGTGCTTCTTCTTGCCCCAGGTCGACGACACGATCATCGCCGGCGAACTCCCTCTGCCGCCGCCGTCCGTCGAGTTTTCCGGTGAGTCTAGGGTTTTTGCCGCCCCTTTTTATCCTCTACTAGACGGTGCTGATCCGGGCGCACCTCCCTAACCTCTCCCCTTGCTTGTTCGAGCCCCAGGTCATCGTCACCGATGCGGAGACACGAGCTCCACCGTCGACAGAACTCCAGTGAGGAATCTGGAGTAAAGCAAAGCTCGCCTCCCTCCACCATGACCTCCATCGAGACCGTCACGACCGCCTCGACCTCTGGTAAGAGTCCACGGACCCCCTGCCCATGTAGAACCGCCGGAACACCGCCGCTCGCTGCGCTGCCGACGCGCGCGGTAGGTCAGCGCCACCCGTTCCCGGCCAAGCCCTAAGAGCCGTTGGATCTGTTGCCAGCGGCTCAGATTAGATCGACGACCAAAGCGGTACAGGCTTATCCGATCCGTCCATTTGCCACTTAAAATCTGACGGCCCGCAGCGATCGATCCGACCGAAACGGTACGGACCAATAGGGTTGCGCCACGTCGGCTAGGAAATTTGTTTAATTTAGAGAAATAGACAGAATATGAATTAAACTTAGAAATTCAATAACTTTTGATCCACAATTCAGGACGGTTCAACCTGGGCCGTCCTGCCCTAGTCCGGCCAATTTACCACATAATCCAGCCTGATTGCTCCAGTTCCCTTTATCCTTTAACTAATAGTTTAGAATATGATTATTACCCTTTGGTTTAATTCAAAACAAAAATGGAAAAATAAAAGTTATACCCAGATCCAAATTTTTACATGTTCCTGTATGTTTTGTCTAACATGTAGAACCAACCCTAGTCCAAAAAGGTTTGTTAATAATATCTAGGAATAAATCTATAAAAAAGTATCTATTTCAAGAAATAATTTTCCTAGAGAGTTACACTCATCCAAATGAAATAAATCCAAATCTCTAAGGAGGATAATTAAAGTGCCAATCCACTAGATTTGGCCCAATGCCAATTGGAGCCCTGATTTTCCTCTATTAAAAATAACAAAAACAATTCATATTTGAGTTTAGAAATTTCTCTTAGCCAAACCATGATAAGTCTGGACCTAATTCCAACTATTAGTGATAAATTATATCCATACATATAAAAAACCAGGAGCTCACTATTTATTGAGCCTTTAACAATTTATAGTGAATTAAAACCTTCTGTATCCACAGATAGTGATACCAATTTCTACTGGAAGGTATTTGTAATACCTAGCCACTATCCTTTGTATCATACTATTTGTACCTATAAAATAAATTTGGTTAAAAACACAATTTAACGACATAACTGACTTTATGATTTCTCAAGGGCATTCTGGTAATTATTTTGAGGTGATTCTAACTCTCAAAAATCACAAACCCACATATATACAAAACCATATGAGGAAATTTTTAATTGAGCTATAGATATTTTCTGGTTAATTATTCACCTGAACTAGAGTTTATCCTAATAAAAATTTCATATCCAATTAAATAAAACTAGTCGTCAACCCGTGCAGCAGCACGGGCTAGAGCACTTGTTTTAGCGCATGAACCTTTTTCATAATTTGTTATCTAAGAGAAAATTGGAATTTGAACACTTGAACTTAAGAGAGCATAAACTAAAACTATTTACTTAAAATATGTAATAATTAGTAGGTAGAGATAGTTCGTTTTATTTTGCATTAACTTTCAAATCGTGTTCATTTGTAGTTTTTTCCAATTGTATTGAAGTATACCGACTCTCATTTGTAGCATTGTCTATCACCTTCATTTTAAATATTTAGGGCATTTGATGCTCAGATTAAAACTGAAGGGGTGTTCCTTATATTACATAGGCATGTTTTTATGATAATTGCTAGATAGACTTATATAGGATATATACATGTGAGTTCTCCCGGTGATAAGAAAGTTCTTAATTCTTGTTGGCATGTGCATGTAAACAAATCTATCTGGATAATGGTATGACTATCTGTACTCAGATACATGACTAAGATAAATTCAAAATAGCATCTAGAGTATTGGTATCAGTTTCCTTTTGGCGATTGGGTGATTATTTTAACTCGTACAATACAACCGACAACATAATCATTCGTGTATACGTGTGTATGAACTCAGAAATTGAAATATATTTTTGTTCATGTATGTCCACGGCTAAACCAATGGGCTAAAGAAATATAATATATAAATGTGCAAACAGCAGGAAGTGAAAAATTTAAAGCTACAATACAACAGACCATGTCGTGATTCCTTGATCCACTAATTAAGACAAAATGGCAACACATTAGCATATAATTTATCTAAACTATTCTCGCAAAAAAAGGTTATCTTTGTGTCGTCGGATTGATGACAATTATGCCATGAGGGGGTCCTCGAGGCGTACGGAAGAGAGAGGTGTGATACGTACGGTGTTTCGGGACGGTGAGCACACAAGTTTACCCAGGTTCGAATCCGCCAGTTTTGGACGGATCCTACTCCTGCTAGCAATCCAGTAATATGGCAGAGCCGGAATATGGGTTATAAAGATTCGCCTGTGCGAGTTGAGATTGTAGACTATTGAGGGTTGCCCTAAAGGCTCTCCCTAGGACGGATTATATAGATATCCGGCCTAGGGTTTACAGGAGAGATCTATCCAGCTACGACTAAGAGTCGGTTACAGAGTATATCTTGAACTACAAGTAACACAATGGTCCTAAGTCGGTAAGTCTTCTGGGTCTTCCCCTAGTTACAGAGTACATCTTGAATTGGACTCCGTCTCTTCTCCCTGACTGGGCCGCCCGTGAAGAAAAGCTCGAATCCAAAATGGGCCACCCTGGTCAGTGAGGATAACCGAAAAGTATATCCCAACAACAGCCCCCGGAAGTCTCCAAGATCTAAAGTCGGATTCATCATCGTTTAGCTTGATCTTCGGCTTGCAGAATCTTGAAGGGTTTCTGAAACTTCACAACAAAAAATACGATCCGGATCTTAAAAATAAGTCGGACCTATTAATATGTTACTCGGATTTCCCAACTTGATTTTCAAACTAAGTCGGAACTTGGTCTCCGACGTCATCTGACACTGGTCATGGTCAAGTCATGTCATCTGACAAACATCCTGTCAGCACGACCGTTGGTGGGTCCGCCCTTCGCGGAACCGAGGCGCCGTTTCAATGCGTACGCGGAGATCAATGCGACGTAATCATCACGTGGGTCCTTCCCAGTTCCTTCCACGACGCGTGGCATTTATACAGTGCGATTTGCACGAATCTTGGCGCAGGTAGGTGGTTTTAGGGGGTGAGGATCTTTCTTCTCCTCTCTTCACCTGTTCTGTTTGCCGTTTCTTCTCCTCCACATCTCCCTAGCGCACAGAGCTCTCCTACCTCCCAGATTTCATAGCGCTGCCCATCTAAGGTCACCGGCGCACCGGAGAAATGGCTTCTTCTTCCTCTTCCGGCTTAGCACCGGTGGCGACGGCGACGGTAGAGAAGGAAAGCAACCGGGGAGTCTGGATCCCGTGCCTCCTTGATGACGAGAAGCTTCAAGGCGTGGAGAATGAAGGTCTCCTCCGCGCCGGCGATTGGCGGAGCGGTTTCGGGGAAACCATCCCCCACCCGCACGCCGACGAGCCGGTCCACTTCGGCACCCACCTCGATAGAGGTTTGTCCTTTCCTCTCTCGGTATTCTTTTCCGAGGTGATTGATCACTACGGTGTCCAACTCCACCATATTCCCCTGAACTCCATCTTAGAGATGAGTTCTTACGCAGCTTTGTGTGAGGGGTATCTCGCCATTAGGCCGAGTCTCACTTTGTTTTGTTTCTACTTCCATGTTCGTAGAAACTCCATTACTGCCGGTAATCCCTACATTACCGGCACCATTAGCCTTTCTCTTAGACGCGAGCGTAGCTATCCTCGCATGTCTGCCAGTGAGTCGGTCAAACAATGGCCGGCCACTTTCTTCTATCATAAGGATATTCCTGCTCCCGACAAAGCTAATGCTTTGCCGGCTTTCATTGATGGAACTGCCACGGCCCAACCGTCTTGGGACGAGGCCCCTCCGGCTCTCAGTGATGATATGATCCTTGCTAAGAGGTGGATCGAATATCTGATAAAACACAAGGGCTTGAAAGGATCCGACCTAGTCCAATGCTGGGTCGCACGCCAGATCCAGCCTCTCCAATACCATGGCGACCGTCTGATGCACTCCATCACAACCTCGAAGAATGATTCCTTCTGCATCAGTCATGAGGCTTTAAAGCCACAGGATTACATAAGCCAGATCAAATGGCTGATCAAGGAGCGGATCGAAAGGAAAATTCCGGACTTGTCTCTGGATATGCATACAGCGGAAGACCACGTGGTTCCGGTAAGCTTCAGTAATAAATCCTTGCATGTGTTTCACCTTTTTATTTCACAATACTGAGATATTTTGTTCTTTTCAGCTTGATGACCTCCCCGAGTCGGAGCTAGCTCCCCTCGAGGGATATCCTCCAGAGTTTTCTCAGGAGGCGAAACTGGTCCCACTACCGGACGTTGTGCCTAGGAAGCGCAAAGCTCCAACAGTGGCTGTCGGCACAAAGGAGGTGCTAGTTGTGAAGAGGTAAAATTTCAACACAGATTCCGTCTTTGATCCTTACTCGAATTTTGTTTCCGAGATGTAATGCTTTCCATTCTTATTACATTCTCAGAACTAAGCAGCTCATCAAGGGTAAGGGGAAGGGAACTTCTTCGAAGCCCTTGCGGCAGACGAAGCTGACAATGGCTTCTCCTGCCATGGCTCCTCCGACTCCTGCCCCACAACCCTCTGCAAGGCTAGTGATTACTCCATCACCGATTGTCGTAGAAGATCCGACTCCTTCAACGGGGCCAGCGATCCTTGAATCACAGACTGACGCCACCATAGGTGGCTCAGGTTTAGATAAGGGTGAACCCTCCTCGGGTAATGATCCCTCGACAGAGACCTTTGCCGAAAACCTCCTTAACAATCCTGGGCTTACCAAGTTTGGCCTGTCCCGGAAATCTGCGGATGAGATCCAACGGCTGGCCCGGCAATGCTTGGAGAAGAGAAATCTCTCTGCCGAAGAAGAAGCGCAAGAGGCAGAGGACACCAAGCACTCTGACCTTCTTGAACAAGTGTGTCTTCGCGACGAGAAGCTAAGGACCATTGAGCTTCCGACTGTGCTAGTGGTTCCTCTGACTCTCGCCGAGAAGGTTGCTGTCGAAGTGAATGCGAGTTTGGACAAACTTACTCGCGAACAATATGAAAGTTGGAATTCCAACTCCCGTTTTTCCTAATTTCATATCATATCCTGTAGCCCCCAAGCATGAAGTAGGATATACAATCCGAGTTTATGCTTCTTTAGGATGTCAAAGAACGAACTAGTGTAGCCCCCAAGGCTCGTGTTGATATTAGTAAAAATATTAGCCCGAGTCTTTAGTAGACTCCTGACTCTGGGTATTTTGACTTACAGAAACTATATTCCTATAACCAGGATTTGTTGAAGAACATCTGCAACAAGCGGAGAGAGATCCGAACTCTCCGACTTGAAAATGCTGAGTTGAAGGTCTCCAAGGATGAGGCCGAAGGTAAACATTATGAGACTCAAACCTTGTTGTTCGTGTTTTCATAGTCGAATATTTTCGTTGAACTGTTGTTCTTTTTGACTTACAGCACTGGTAAAACAATCCTGCGCTATGATTGAATAGGCCGAGAAGCTCAAAACATTGGTGGTGGAGAACAAAGAACTTCGCCAAGAGATGGATAAGCTCAAGGCGGATCATGAGAAGAGCATCGCTCAAGTTCTCGAATCCTCCTCCATGGCTACTGACGAGCGTGATCATAAGATTGCGGCTCAAGATCAGAGAATCTCGGATCTCAGTAATGAACTTTGCAGAGAGAAGGATCTTTCTTAGGCGCTCCGGGCTGAACTCCGGAGTCTTTGAGAAGAGAAGATCAAAGTTGACGATGTCATCTTCGGTAAGTTCCCATCTTTCTGACTTATCTGTATGCTTCAACTATTTCAATGTCGCATTTGTCTTAACTATTTTGTGTGATGTGTATAGGTCCTCTGAACTTGAAGGACTCCACCTCTACCGAGCCTCGCACCCATCGGCTTACCCAAGTCGGTGATCTGCTTCATGACTTCCGCCAATCCCTTGAGGATATTGGCGAAGCTCTCAAGATTCCGGACATGCATAGCCTGTCGGAATTTCAGGTGTGAGACAAGGCAAAGGAGATGCCGCAACTTGTCCAGGATTGGAACATGTCCTACGCGCGATCCGCAGTGCAGAACGCTCTCACCATGGTCATGAGCCACCATGGAAGCATGGAGATATGGCAAGTGACCAGAGGGTATTCTACAGTGGATGAAGACGGACAGGAGCAAGACATCAAGGCCATTATTGACTCCTGCGCCGGATATGGATGTCATGTAGCTGACTTAACCAGCTATGACACTCCCTTCTTCACCCGCGTGGACACACTGCCTCCGCCACCAGAAGAAGCAGCTGAAGTGTTCGACGATGAACAGACCGTATCGGATCTGAACATCTCAGAACGTTATCAAACCGAGGCCGATGCATCCAGCGAGCCAGCAGCTCCTGCATCCTGTCCTACATCATAAATTGTCAGAAGCAAATGTATTATTCCGAGAAACATTTATGGGTCTATAAATATGGAGTACTATAATTTTGCTAGTGCTAAGCTTTTGATCTATTCAGCACTTTTTGCTTTAATTTTTTGTGTGCCTGAAATGTTTACATAAGAACTTATACTTTTTCATCTATACTTATTGTTTATCTGGCTTTCTGCCTCGTCCCTTTCGTGAGCCGGCTAAACCTTCTAGACGGAAACTTTGCCGAGCAACGGAGCTCAACTGCTAAACCAGTTTAAACTCGGAAACAAAGCCGGCTTCCAGTACCAACAATCCACTACTCGGAAAATACCCGCATCTGGCAATCAGACAAATAACCAAAGTGTAGACTGGAAACTTTAGATTTATACACGAAGGTAGCATTTTTAACATTGGAAATCTAAACCAAAACAAACATGAGAATAAAGGACTTTCAAGTATTCTGGGATTTTCAACTATGTGATGATCATTCGGAAATAAGTTGGTAAAAACTTCTCAGAAAAAACTTGAGGCAACCAAGACTTTTATTTCTCACAGAACATATACACATATGTGATTACAAAGAAGGATAAACTATGAGTAAAAGGGACGTAGCTGGGCAAAGTTTCATGGTCTGTCTAACTCATCCGGATTTGTACTGCCTCCAGCTCTCTTTCTCTTCTTAGTAGCAGATCTTTCTTTGATTGGCCTCATGTCAGTTAAGTAGTACGAACCATTATGCAATACTTGACTAACTAAAAAGCGCCCTTCCCATACTGGGGAAAGTTTGTACTTTTTTTGTTGCACAAGCCAGAGAACCAAATCGCCTTTATTGAAAGATCTATTTCGGACTCTCTGGCTATGATACTTGCGTAACTTCTGCTGATATGCTGTTGATCTCATTTCAGCAACGACGCGAACTTCTTCGACTAAGTCAAGATCATTTTGTCGAGAAATCTTGGAATCCTCTTCGATATACGCGGCCACTCTAGGAGAAGTGTGAATCAAATCACTAGGAAGAACTGCTTCTGCGCCATAGACCAAGAAGAAAGGTGTGTATCCTGTTGACCTGTTCGGAGTTGTTCGTAAACTCCATATTACAGAGGGTAATTCCTCTGCCCAAGCCCCCGCAGCATGTCGTAATGGTGGTTCGAGTCTCGGTTTTAGGCCTTGTAAGATTAAACCATTTGCTCTTTCCACTTGTCTAATAGCCTGTGGATGTGCGACTGACGCAATGTCAAGCCGTATATTTTGTTCGTTGCAGAATTCGGCCAATTCTCCCATAGAGAAATTACTCCCGTTGTCCGTGATAATACTATGCGGATAACCATACCGGATTATAACATCCTCGACAAATCTTTTGGCTATTGCTCCATCACAACTAGTGACGGGTTTGGCCTCAATCCATTTTGTGAACTTATCCACCATCACTAAGGGTTGGTGAATCCACTTGGAGCCCGTCTAAACAGTCCTACCATGTCAAGCCCTCAGACCGCAAAAGGCCATGTTATAGGTATTGTCCGTAGCTGATCAGCCAGAACATGAGCTTGTTTGGCGTACTTTTGGCAGCCCTTACACGTCTTGACCAGCCATTCGGCATCTGCCTTGGCTGTAAGCCAGAAAAAACCGTGTCTGAAAGCTTTTGCCACTAAAGATTTGGCTGCAGCGTGGTGACCACACTCGCCTTCGTGGATTTCTCTTAGGATTTTCACTCCTTCTTCCGGAGATATGCAGCGCTGAAAAACCCCAGAAACACTCCGCTTATAGAGCTTACATTTAACTATAGTATAGGCTTTCGCTCGTCGGATGATCTGCCGGCTCAGAACCTCGTCTTCGAGTAATTTGCCATCTCCCAGATAATCAAGGTAGGGTTGGGTCCAGCTGGGAATTACAGCCAGAACTGCTATTAGAGGTGAGTCGGATTTGCTCGGATATTCCTCATCCACTCCCTTTATTGAGGGAACTTTGAGGTGCTCTAAAAAAGCACCATCCGGGACCTCTTCCCGTGTAGAGCCTATCAGAGATAGTGCATCTCCTTCCTCATTTTCTGCTCGAGGGATGTGTTGAACCTCAAACCCTTCGAACAATTTAGATAAATCATCCACGACAGCTTTATATGCTGCCATGTGTTTATTTGCATTACAAATATCCAACACTTGTTGAGCAACAAGATCCAAATCTCCATAACACATCAAACGTCGGATGTCGATATCCTTAGAAATCCGGATTCCATGCAGTAGTGCTTCATACTCGGCAATATTATTTGTCGCTGTGAAGTGGATCTGCAATACGTATAGAAGTTTACCTCCTGGGGGTGATTTGAGCACCACGCCAGCCACCGAGCCCCCACGAGGCTTAGATCCATCAAATTATAGGGTCCAATATTCTGACTCAGGGAGGGTCATAGTCTCCTTCGTCTCTGTCCAATCAGCAACAAAGTCGGCAAGGACTTTGGATTTGATTGCCGTCCGAGGTTTGTACTCAATATCGAAAGTTGAAAGCTCTATGCCCCATTTGGCGACGCGTCCTGTGGCGTCACTTTTGTTAATTATGTCTCTCATGGGAGTTGTGCTCACCACGGTAATTGGATACTCCTGGAAATAGTGTCGTAGCTTACGAGATGCTAGAAAAACACCATAAGCCAACTTTTGATAGTGCAGATACCGCTGTTTTGATTCTGTCAGGACCTCGCTGACAAACTAAGTAGGACGCTGCACCAGGTGTTCCTGATTTTCCTCCGGTCTCACCACCACCATGACGATACTAACGACTTTGTTTGTTGTAGCAAGATAAAACAACATCGGTTCATGTGGTTCCGGTGCAGCAAGGATAGGAGCAGATGAGAGTATTTTCTTAAGGTCCTGTAACGCAGCTTCAGCTTCGTCGGTCCATACAAAATCCTTGGTCTTTTTCAGGAGTTTGTATAATGGTGCGGCTCTTTCACCAAGCCGGCTTACAAATCGACTGACTGCAGCAATGCAACCAGTTAGTATTTGTACGTCCTTCAGGCGAGTTGGCCTATAAATATTTAGTATAGCCTTGATTTTGTCCCAGTTCACCTCTATGCCTCTTTGAGACACGATGAAACCTAACAATTTTCCGGCTGGAATTCCAGAGAAGCATTTCTTCGGATTAAGCATGATGTTGTATTTTTGTAAATTGGCGAATGTTTCCTCCAAGTCGGAAATCAGCATTTCCTTCTTATTGGACATCACCGCAATATCACCCACGTATGCATGTACATTGCGTCCGGGTTGGTCATGGAGGCAATGCTGCATCGTGTGCTGGTACGTAGCTCCTGCGTTCTTCAACCCAAAGGGCATCGTAACAAAACAGAAGGTTCCGAAGGGGGTTATAAATGAAGTTTTGACTTTGTCAGATTCCTTCATCCCGATTTGGTGATAACCGGAATATGCGTCGAGAAAACAGAGGAGTTCCGAGCCTATCGTAGAATCGATAACTTGATCAATCCTAGGCAGAGCGAACGGATCTTAAGGACAAGCCTTGTTCAAGGCAGTATAATCAACACACATCCTTAAATTAGTGGTGTCCTTTTTAGGGACCATTACAGGATTGCCGACCACTCAGTGTGCATGACCTCTTCTATGAATCCGGCTAACTCGAGTTGTGTTAGTTCCTTTGCTATTTCCTTACGCTTTTCATTGCTGAAACATCGTAAGGGCTATTTGACGGGTTTAGCACACGGGTTTACATTTAAAGAGTTCTCGGCAAGTTCCCTAGATACTCCGGTCATGTCAGATGGCTGACATGCAAAGATATCTTGATTTGCTTTGAGGAACTTGACAAGCGCGCTTTCCTATGCGCTATCTAGGCCTACACCTATCTGGGTCACCTTGGAGGGGTCATCATACTTCAACGGTGTTTTCTTCTTCTCTTCTGATGCCTTGAACTCTGGATTCGGTTTTGTCACCTCCTTCTTCATTGCGGGCATCTCAGACGGATCTATGCTCTTCTTGATCTCCTAGTACTCATGGGCGTGCAACACGGCTTCAGCAAAGGCGGCATTTCCATCCTCGCACTCTCGCGCTTTCTTCAGGTCTCCCCTGATGGTGATTACACCGTTGGGACCTGGAATTTTCATCATATTTTAAATGTAACACGGACGAGGCATAAAAGCCCAGTAAGCCGGACGTCCGAATATAGCGTGGTACGCGCTCTTGAACGGGACCACTTCGAAGGAAAGTGCCTCCGTCCGATAGTTCTTTGGAGTTCCGAAGGTAACATCCAAAGTTATTTCCCCCAGGGAATTGGCTTGTCTTCCTAGGACAACTCCGTGAAAGATCACAGAGCTATGGTTCAGCTAGGTCTCCGAGATCATCATCAAGCGTAGCGTTTCGACATACATAATATTGATACTTCTACCGCCGTCCATGAGGGTCTTGGAGAAACCATAACTGTCAATAAGTGGATTAACGATTAAGGCGTATTTTCCTCGCCTGTGCAACTTAGGCGGATGATGAGCGCGGTTAAATGTGATTGCCACTTCCTACCAGTCCAAGAATTGGGGGACAACCGGAACTGTTGCATTGAGCTTATGTAGAACTGCTTTCTTCACCTTTGCTGGTTGAGATGTGAGGAAGGTGATAAGTGTCTTTCTTGTCGGAAATTTTTTCTTCCCTTCCGGCTTGGGATTTGAAGCATCGGCTTCCTCCATGTCGGAATCTTCCTTGGTCTCTTTATCTTTTTCAGGATTCTTCTTTCCCTTCTTCCACTTAGCTTTGTAGCCAGCGGTGTCATCTCTTTTGATGTCGTCATTGAAACGACACTCGGCGTTGGTGTGGGACGAGCCCCCATTGGCATCTAAGTGATGCACACATGGATTATTGGCAATGTCGGCCCAAGAGTTTGTTTTGCCTGGTTGCTGGTCTCCTCTACCTTGAACCCTCGAAGTCCCACGGCCACGCCCGTGGCCTCCACCGTGTCCTCCTCGCCCTCTAGACCCGAAAGTAGCAGTGACCACTGCCGTTTCTGTGTTGGGTTTCTCTTCCGAGGTATTCTTGCGCTTTTGAGCTTGTTGCTTAGGTTGTTTTGCCGACTGTGGCACAGCCAGGGCGTTGAGTAATCCCTCTGCATCGTCGTCAGCATCTACATACTTGCTCGATGTTTCTATCATCTCTCCCAAATCAGTGACCTTGTCACACTTCAAGCGATGACGCAGTAGACCAATTGGGAGACCTGCAATGAAAGCTTCAATCGCAGTTTGATCATTTACTCCTTCATAGGAGTTCTTGGTGTCGATCCATCATCCGAGGTAATCTCGACAAGTTTCTTCGGACTTCTGGGTGCAACGCTGTAGGTCTCCGACTGTACAGGGCCTCCGGTATGTGCCTTCAAAATTCTGAAAGAACGTGCTTTGCATGTAATACCAGTTGTGGATGGTGTTCTCTAGAAGTTCATTCAGCCACGATCGCGTTGTCTTCCCCAACATGAGTGGGAGATATCAGGTTGCGACCAGGCTATTTATGCCTTTAGCGATGCAGCAAGCTTGGAAGAAATCATGTAGCCAAGTATCTGGCTGAGCAATGCCGTCGTAGGCTTCAATATGTTGTGAGATAGCAAATCCTTTCGGGAATCTTGTAGCTCTGATGCGTGGTCCGAAGCACTTTGGGCCCACGTATATATCATCATTTTCGTAGCGTCGCGCCTCTATATTGGAGTTGATCCTGTGCCTTGCGTCATTTGGGGATAGAGATCGTCCCGAGTGTCGGCTATGGCTGCGGTGCCTTGGAGCCGGACTTCGTCTTCTGCCACCACCTCCTCCACCGCGACGCCCTCCCTAGCCTCCTTGAGAGCCATTGTGATGGCTACTTGGTGGAGAGGGTGGAGTAGCTGGGTTATTTCTGGCTGATCACCGGCCTCCGTCCGGAGCGTCATTATTCCGGTTCCGGGGAGGGTCTTCGTCGTGACGAGCCCCCTGCCAGCTTGTTCCAGCACAGTGTCCATCGCTCCTTCGTCCGTCATCCAGACGGCTTGCATGTCTAGGAGGTGGCATTTTTGTCGGTCCCCGATGTTTCTCCTTATCATCGTCCCTGCGGTCTTTTGACTCTCGCCGGGGCGGGTTCCTCGGATTCAGTGTAGCAATTGCCTCTTGCTCTGCAACTGGGTTAACGTTACGCTAGTCACGGGAAGCTTTATGGTGCTGTCCTGAAGATCTGGTTCTTGAGTAATTGTCCTCCCGGCGGTCGGAACGGTGATGCTTCTCCGGAACGCGCTGGGGTCTTACGTCAGCCCATGCCGAATCTGTGCGACATTGGTCAGAATCAGAGACCAGTTTTTGACTTCCGGACATGGCGACCTTTTGCTGTTCTAGTCCCTTTTTGATTAGTTTAATTCTCAACCGGATCTCCTCCGGGCCTGGATTAGCCGATAAAATTTCTCGGGCCGCCACGGTGTTCTGTACTGGGTTTGGATACAACCAATCCACTTTTCTATCTTTCCGAGGCTTCCCCATTTCTTCTCCAACAAGGATAGCGTGAATCTGCGGGAATTGGTTATCATTGGTATGACGCTTCCTGGTCTACTGGTATTGCCTGGAGTTGTACTTCTCCGCAGATGTTATGCGTTTCTTTTCCTCCTCAATGTTTTTGGCTTCATCGAGGAGTACTTGATGACACTCTTCTAGGGCATGTGCCCTCTCGTCTACTTCTTCAGCAGTAAGTTCTGCAGTTGTAGGAATAGGTGTGGTTAATGCAGCATCGATGAGTTTACGCGCACCTTTAGTGATCACGTGTCTATCTACCGATTCTTCTTTTTTGGGCTCTTCTGGGATAAGTGCTCCATCCGAGTCTTCCTCGTATTCCTCGGCAATCACCTCCTCTACTAGAGGGTATTTTCCCGGGGTCTTGTTCTTCTTGTTCTTCTTCTATCCCTTCTTGGCAGCGCCGGTAGCAAAGACGGCTTTGGGTCCGTTTCTCAGAGTCAAGCTCTGATCGGTACTTTCGAACATCTGGACATCGGGGTTATCTCCGACTTCCATGTCATCCTGCGCTTTGGTAGAGTGTTCCCCGGATCCTTCATCCACGGCTTCTCCTTCTTCTGCAGTTTTGGATTTGTACTCTTCATATTCCGTGGAGAACTTTCGTAAATCTGCTGGCGTCATCGATTCATCCGAGGATGCGGGTACATCGGTGTTTGTTCCAATTGCCTCCAGCATAGAGTCTGTGTTGTCTCCAGCATCGGCAGAGCCAGATCTGGATCCCACATATCCGACGAAGTGCGACGCGTGCTTCCTGAGGTACATGTGGCTCTCGCGATCAGCTTCGTCAAAACTTTTGATGGTCTCGAGAATTGCATCTACGCCTGAGTTTTGCATTATCATACGCCATAGCGTGTACCTCAGGAAAGGTCTGTCTGTCCCGGCGTCATTAGAGCCGGAATCAGTGTCGTTGCTATGCTCCTCCTGGATTTCGACTTCAGTAGGTGGGCCGATCTGGGATTCGGTCTCTCCAAGGAGATCCACTCCAGATTTGACTTGGACTGCTAGGTCTGCTTCATGCTCGGATTTCTCCACTATCTCCGCAACTGGTGCAGGCTGGGTGGGATTAGGATTTTCTGAGATCCGGAACTCTGGTGCCACCGCGGACAAAGGGGACCCAGAAGATTCTTCTGCCTCTATCATCACCGCTGGGGTGGGTGGGATAGGTTCAGCAAAACCGATGTAAACATCGATCTCGCCAAAAGACATAATGGTGTAGGCAGTCAAAGCCTCCCTAGCCGGAATCCAGGTCTCGTCAAGAACAACGAGAGGCACATCGCTGGCGTAGAGGATGCGACCGACGGCGATAGTCTCGCCGATTCAGATTCTTGCAGATTTCGCTCGGAACGCAGATCCGAAGCTCACTTGCCCCACGGTGGGTGCCAACTGTCGTCGGATTGATGACAAGTACGCCATGAGGGGGTCCTCGAGGCGTGCGGAAGAGAGGGGTGTGAGACGTACGGTGTTCCGGGACGGTGAGCACCTGCTAGCAATCCAGTAACGCAGAGCCGGAATATGGGTTACCCAGGATCGAATCCGTCGGCTTTGGACGGATCCTACTCCTGCTAGCAATCTAGTAACGCAGAGCCGGAATATGGGTTACAAGGGTTCGCCTGTGTGAGTTGAGATTGTAGACTATTGAGGGTTGCCCTAAAGGCTCTCCCTAGGACGATTTATATAGATATCTGGCCTAGGGTTTACAGGAGAGATCTATCCGGCTACGACTAAGAGTCGGTTACAGAGTACATCTTGAACTACAAGTAACGCTATGGGCCTAAGTCGGTAAGTCTTCTGGGCCTTCCCGTAGCCAGACTGGACTCCGTCTCTTCTTCCTGGCTGGGCCGCCCGTGAAGCAAAGCTCTAACCCAAAGTGGGCCACCCTGATCAGCGAGGAACTGTGAGGATATCCAAAAAGTATATCCCCAACACTTTGGTTCTCATGAAAATATCACACATGCTTTCCCTGGTGCGTTCAGTGCATCTTTTCTGTAACTAATATTGCTTTATTTTTAGATCAACTCGCCAGTAAAAAGTTGTCAAAAGTATAGAAAGTAAAATACCTTCTCATATATGACTATTTAGAAGTGATGTGTTGCACTTATAAATCAAACATGCTTTATGCCCTGCAACATATACATGTTAAACTTGTGCAAGAAAAAATTGTACTTACGTGGGGAAGGATACGTACATATGTAAATACTTGTTTAGCACACTCATCACAGCCGTCTCAATGAACAGAATTCTCCAATTTTTTTACTTTATTGGGAGGATCAAACATTTGGATTCATATGTGTAATTATGTTTCTGAGAAAATCATCCCGAATACAATCAGATGGAAAATGTCTTAAATGAATACTTAGGCTGCCTTAAGCTATTGCTCATTTATAGATGATCCTTTAGCTATCACAAATTGGATGGGTGCAGCTTAATTGATAGAATTGCTTTTGTTTTGCAAAACGATAACTATATTAAAAAATTGGTTACAGGTTATTACTGACCAACTGCATTTAGGAGTGGAGAGGACATGGAGGTGACCATAGTAACTAAGCTGAACAGTGCCTCTGGTTCAAAAAGTTGCCTAAGATCTAACGATGAAACTTAGGCACAACTGTAGTAGCATTGCAAAATGCAAATCAATACTCAACAGTAACAGGAGGCTATAAAAGGGAAGAAATTTATTTTCTTTTCAGAACGCTATGAGACTTATAGTTCATTGCTATGATGAAGCAGCTCATCAAATCTGCAAGTAAAGAAACCATCATTTAATTCTAAAAATTTAATATCCATTAATCCCCTTACTTACCTGTTGATGGTGTCACTTTTCCCAGCTGCCAGAATACGCTGAAGAGCAGCAAACGATGCTAATTCAGCTTTTCTCACGATACATTAACATATATTCTTGGTTTTCAGGAAAATGCATCTGGGAGCTGATGCTTATCACTATTTTTTAGTAAAACTGCAGTATTGTATTACCATAAGAATTATTTCCAAAGGGTGTACATCAAGTAGCCAAGCAATTACTTGCTGAATTATTTCTAGAAACTGCATATCATGTAGTTAGACAATCGCGATACAACATCCCATTACCTGTAGCACTACACCACTATTTCCCAACACAAAATCGTAGGTATGACTCCCAGATCCAACAATATGATGCAATCATACGGTAGTACTTAAACAAAGATGTTAATTCAGCTTTGGCCAACAGCTACACTTATACTGCAGTTGAGTATCATACCGAGTGCACAATTAACAAAGAACACTTCGTGTCTACACTTGCAATTTCCTCCATGGCATTCCCTATTCACAAAAAAAGGGTTTCATCCATGCTAATTAGCACTTCAGCAGCATCCTCCAACCGTTATGCACCATACACCGTGCGTGCCCTTTGCCCGAAGCCTGGAATCCCAGAAAGCGAGCCAGGGTTAGGAATATGCATACACATCTGCATGTGTAATAATTGGCAATATTTGATCCTTTCGAGTGCACTATCTCTAGACTCAATCTACAAAGAATACTTCGTATCTATCAATCCAGTTTCCTTCATACCGCACAGCTGCATGCGTGCCATCGTGATGAACCATACACTCTCGCGGCCGGCCGGCCGGCCATCAGGGCGCTGCTTTCCGCAAGCTGCAAGGTCGCCACCATTAGGAATATGTATGCAGTTACACGTCTTCCTCGATTGAAAATCCACGTACGTTAATTTTAAGATGCTCGCTGCTCGGTATAGATGGCATGGTGTGTCGCCATAAATTGAGGCCAATCTTAGGAAGCAGGGTTGAATCATGTTTATCCGGTGGAGGGAGTCGTGAGGTAGGAGGGAACGATTAGATTCGTTGTTTTTTCTTTGTTTGGAATCCGAAAGAGATGAGTCCGCCTCAGGTGGGTGGACGTGCGGAGCAGATACCATACGAAGGCTCATAATGAATCATCGATACATCCTATGGTTAAAATTTTCTTACCCATCAGGATTAACGTGGTGCTTTCTACGATGACTCCAATTAGTAAATATAAGATTGATAAAATCATGAAACCACTTTTGTGGCCTTCTTATTTTAATACCTATCTGATGATATCACTAGTAGAAAATAGACCTTTGGTCCAGGGGTATTAGCCCGGGTTTAGCTACAAACCGGGACTAATGCCCCGGTCCAACGGCTAGAACTGGCCCAGGGGGGTGGCAGACACTAGCTCCGGTTCGAACGGGACCTTTAGCCCCGGGTCGTGTAATAAACCGGGGCTAAAACCCTTTAGCCCCGGTTTATTACACGACCCGGGGCTAAAGGTGGACCTTTAGCCCCAGTTCTAGACACGAACCGGGGCTAAAGGTCTGACTATATCTTCTTCCCCTGCCCGAGCCACCATTCAAGCTGGTGGCTCTCCTCTCTCTCTCTTTCTTGCTTCAAGCTCGAGTTCATGCCTTTTTTTTCTCAAGATTTGTCTAGATTTTGTGGTGTCCCATCTATCCAAAGGTTCTAAAAGGTGAGCAAACTTCATCCTTTGAACTCTCATTGCTATATTAGCTCATTTCATGCTCTATCTTGTAGATGGATTTGTGGATTTAGTTTGGTAGTAATTTTTGCAGTGATAGCACGATATAAATGTTTAGATTCTATCTATCTTGTATTAATGTAAGAAACTCTAAGGTAAATATCACAATATATGGATTATTCTATCAATATATATCTTGTTTTGGTACATAGAGTCTCGAAAATTGATTTTAGAAGCACACACATGCGTGAGTTAATCATTCTAACTAACTAGCTAGCTGGGCAAAACATCCTTCTTCGTCTACCTGCGTTCAACAAACTGAAAAATTTGTAACAAAGATAGGCTTAATTCATAAAAGCTTGATAAGAAGACATCACAATTCACATATTAGGGAGTGCCTCTATGGCGAGCTCCTCGAAGATGTCTGAGGACGGGATCCTAAGACATCTTCGAGAAGCTCTGCCGTAGTGGTGTCCCTACTCTCCCACACCATCTTTCGGTTTATATCTTCTCTAGCTAAATCAGTATGCTGGTGGAGCTAACTAATTTCACATATTAGAGAGTGCCTCTATGGCGAGCTCCTCGAAGATGTCTGAGGACGAGGTCCTAAGACATCTTCAAGAAGCTCCGCCGTAGTGGTGTCCCTGGTCTCACACACCATCTTGCAGTTCTTCACAAGAATGCATACCTATTTATAGATTAAGCAACACAACATAGTCTCGGGCACTGATGACATAATGTCGACACACTCACGCTGGCATAGTGCTGCCACCCACCCAAAATAGTGTCGGCATTTAATTTACTGGCTTAGTGCTGCCCACTGAGGACATAGTGTCGACATGTTGTCTCCACATCCACATTTAGTCCCGGTTGGTGCCTCCAACCGGGACTAAAGGTTCATCATATCTTTAGTCCCGGTTGCTGGTTTTAGATTAATACTAATTAATTATGATTATGTTTGATGTACTTAATTAATTATATATTGCAGATGAGCCGGCAATGGATGTACGCTGACCGACTCTCTAACGAGTTCATTAAAGGCGTGCATTCTTTTCTTCTTGTGGCCGAGGCAGCGGAGTGGTTTTATGTCTTGTCCATGTGGTGTCTGTCGGAATCATAAATAATACTCTTCCTCAAGAGTCCTTCACAGTCACCTGTTTCGGTCTGGTTTCATGACCAGCTATAATTGATGGAAGACAACGAAGAAGAAGAGAATGACAACGACTACCCTGAATACGATGGTACTACAATGGAAGACATTGATGAAGAAAAAGATGAAGAACGAGCATCAGATCTGCCCCATGATGATCTTAGTCGGGCCATTGCTGATGCCCAGGAAGAATGCATAACTGAAAGGGACAGGTTGAAGTTCAAGAAGATGTTAGAGGATCACAAAAAATTGTTGTACCCAAATTGTGAAGATGGGCACAAAAAACTAGGTAGCACACTGGAATTGCTGCAATGGAAGGCAGAGAACGGTGTGACTGACAAAGGATTTGAAAAGTTGCTGAGAATAATGAAGAAGTTGCTTTCAAAGGATAACGAACTGCCCGCCAGTACCTACGAAGCAAAGAAGGTTGTCTGCCCTCTAGGATTAAAGGTGTAGAAGATACATGCATGCATTAATGACTGCATCCTGTACCACGGCGAGTACGAGAATTTGGATGCATGCCCAGTATGCACGGCACTGCGGTATAAGATAAGACGAGATGACCCTGGTGATGTTGAGGGCGAGCGCCGCATGAAGAGGGTTCCTGCCAAGGTGATGTGGTATGCTCCTATAATACCACGGTTGAAACGTTTATTCATGAACAAAGAGCATGCCAAGTTGTTGTGATGGCACATGGAAGACCGTAAGAAAGACGAGATGTTGAGACACCCCGCTGATGGGTCGCAGTGGAGAAAAATCGAGAGAGAGTTTCCGGACTTTGCAGGTGATGCGAGGAACTTATGGTTTGGTCTAAGTACAGATGGCATGAATCCTTTTGGGGAGCAGAGCTGCAGTCATACCACCTGGCCTGTGACTCTGTGTATTTATAACCTTCCTCCTTGGTTGTGCATGAAGCGGAAGTTTATTATGATGCCAGTGCTCATCCAAGGCCCGAAGCAACCCGGCAACGACATTGATGTGTACCTAAGGACATTAGTTGAAGAACTCTTACAGTTGTGGCACAGACAAGGTGTATGCGTGTGGGATGAGAACAAAGAGGAGGAATTTGACCTACGAGCGTTGTTGTTCATAACAATCAATGATTGGCCTGCTCTTAGTAACATTTCAGGACAAACAAACAAGGGATATAATGCATGCACACACTGTTTAAACGATACTGAAAGTATATATTTGGATAAATGTAAGAAGAATGTGTACCCGGGGAATCGTCGTTTTCTTCCACCCTCGCATATCCTAAGAAAGAAAGGTAAGTATTTCAATGGTGAGGCAGACAGCCGGTGTAAGCCTATCCGCCATACTGGTGATAATGTATTTGACATGGTGAAGGATTTAAAAGTAATCTTTGGAAAGGGTCCTGGTAGACAATCTGTTCCGAAGGACGATGTCGGACATGCACCCATGTGGAAAAAAAAATCTATATTTTGGGAGCTACCCTATGTGAAAGTCCTAGAGGTCCGCTCTGCAATTGACGTGATGCACCTGACAAAGAATCTTTGCGTGACGCTGCTAGGCTTCTTGGGCGCGTATGGGAAGAGCAAAGATACACCTGAAGCACGGCAGGACCAACAACGTATAAAAGACCGAGACGGCATGCATCTAGAGCCGTTTGAAGGTACTGCTAGCTACGCTCTTACCAAAGAAGAGAAGGAAATCTTTTTTGAAGTCCTTCACAGTATCAAGGTCCCGTCTGGTTTCTCGTCGAACATAAAGGGAATAATAAATGTGGCAGAGAAAAAATTTCAAAACCTAAAGTCTCATGACTGCCACGTGCTTATGACCCAGCTGCTTCCGATTGCATTGAGGGGACTCCTGCCAGAAAATGTTCGAGTACCCATTGTGAAGCTATGTGCGTTTCTCAATGCAATTTCTCAGAAGGTAATCAGTCTAGATAGTCTACTAAGGTTACAGAAAGATGTGGTCCAATGCCTTGCCAGCTTCGAGTTGGTGTTCCCACCATCCTTCTTCAATATTATGACTCACCTCCTAGTTCACCTATTCGATGAGATTAACATTCTTGGTCCTGTATTTCTACACAATATGTTCCCCTTCGAGAGGTTCATGGGAGTGTTAAAGAAATATGTTCATACCCGTGCTAGGACAGAAGGAAGCATCTCAAAGGGATATGGAACAGAGGAGGTCATTGAGTTTTGTGTTGACTTTATTCCTGACCTTAAGCCCATCGGTGTTCCCGAATCACGGCATGAGGGTAGAATTAGTGGAAAAGGCACGCTAGGAAAGAAAGCAAGGATATGTATGGATGCACATTCTCTCACTAAAGCACACTACACAGTTCTGCAAAGTTCCACCTTGGTGGCTCCGTATATCAAGGAACACAAGAATATTGTACACTCCAACAACCCGGGGAAGCCTGGCTCCAAGATTAGAGATGAACATATGAGGAATTTTGGCGGTTGGTTGCAGTCACATCTCATGAATGACATAAATGTTGGAGAGCGGTTGTACTTGTTGGCCAGGTCACCATCTTTGACTATATTGACTTTCCAAGGATACGAGATAAATGGGAATACATTTTACATGATCTCCCAAGATAAAAAGAGCACCAATCAAAACAGTGGTGTCCGATTTGATGCAACATACGAGAATGGGCAAAAGGATACATATTATGGTTACATAGAGGAGATATGGGAACTTGACTATGGACCTTTTTTTAAGGTTCCTTTGTTTCGGTGCAAATGGGTCAAGCTGACAGGAGGCGGGGTTGAGGTAGACAAGAAATACGGAATGACAACAGTGGATCTCAACAACCTTGCGTATAGAGATGAACCATTTGTCCTAGCCAATGATGTGGCTCAGGTTTTTTATGTGAAGGACATGTCTACCAAACCGAGAAAAAGGAAAGATAAGCAAAAGAATATAGCATCCGATGAGCCAAAGCGCCACATAGTTCTTTCAGGAAAAAGAAACATCGTCGGGGTGGAGGATAAGACAGACATGTCAGACGATTATGATAAGTTTCATGAAATTCCGCCCTTCGCTGTGAAGGATGACCCAAGCATCCCGTTAAATAAGGAAGATGCTCCATGGTTACGGATTAGAAGAAAACCCTAATATGTGTGGATGTTGGTGATGTACAATATTATTAAACCTTTATTTTTAATGATCTTCTTATATGTATATGGATATGAACTTTCTCGATATCAATAGGTAGTATTGCAACTTGTTGTAGCCAGACATTTATTAATATTAAAACGTAAAAAATAGTCATAATCATATCTAGCCCTGTAGTACTGTCAACACCCGGATTTTTAATCCCAGATGCCCGTTATGCCATACCTCGCAATCCCAGGATTACCATTTTTGCGAGACATAACGGATTGGATATCACAGTATATCATCCATTACAATCCATACATAAGGTTTTACACAAATAAGGATCTCCTGATCCAGTCTTAATACAACAAACAGCGGAAATAAAAGAAAGCGTAGCGGTGGGGTCCATCTTCAGGGGCAGAGGCAATGCTGACGAAGGCAGATAGTCCTAGTTATCATAGCCGTCCTGCTGACCATCATCTTGATAATCTCCTTCATAGTCTGGCCATGATAATTGCCAGGGACAAAATCCATGAGTACTCTTTAAGTACTCGCAAACTACCACTAACAAGTATATAGTTCTAAGTTAAAGTGCTAACTCTATATTTAACTGTCAAGTTATGATTGAAACCTAAGCTGAGTTCTGAAGCAAAGAAAAGTAAGATAAAACTCTAGAATCACTTAAGTTGGGGAAACTATTTCCATACACACAACCTTGTTGTGGTCAAGTCAAGATTCATCATTCATATCAAGTTATTTGGAAAACATCTGACAACGAAACAGTATGGCCATTCCAACTATCCATAACCGCGGACGCGGCTATTCGAATAGTTTGACACTCTGCAGAGGTGGTACACTTTCACCACAAGATTCGATACATCTGTCAGGGATAACCCTGAATCATCATACTTGGTATGCAGATAATCAAACATAACCTTCCCTTTACACACCCTAGTACAAGCACCTCTCCTATGAGTATGGCCTCCCAACCATGAACATCAGTCATCTTGGGCACTGCATAGGTGGACAACATTGAGAGGTAGCCTCAGCTCAAACCTCTCCCGTGAGGGAACTAATACTAATGCATATAAATTTCCAGCTAAGCCTTACCCAATTCAGGTAATGTGGTTGTACGGTAAAATTTGGAATGGTATCGCATCCGAATCCAACCATCAGTTTTATAAAAGGGTTAAGGCTCATGCCTCATCATTTTCATCATCATAAACCAGTTGTGTTTCTCAACACATGTCAAAACATCTCAATAGAATGACTCATCATTCCAAGGTTTTCGTAATTCATTTTCACCAAGTGCTCCCATCTAAAGTGACTCAAGTTTTTGATCTATTCTAACTACTAAGTTAAGAGTGTTCACTAAAGTGGAAAGGATGGGTTCAATCTCATGCCATAGAATGACATCTAAAGGTTTCTAAGTAGGTCAAGTTTTATACTTTTTATGCTACCTTCAAAACTAAGTAAAGAACTTTGTGTAATCTAAGGGAGGTAAAACTTGTCAATAAGACTTGGGGTACTAATAGTAAAAGGGGTGTGATTAAAGCATGCTTAAGGCATCTTTGCTAAACCATCTAGTTTTATTCTAGCTTGCTAACAATAGCTTGCTAAAGTATGTTTTGCAAGGGTTAGCTTGCCACTAATAGCTTGCCTTGGTTGGTGAAGTGGTTGAAGTTTTCTTCTTCGTCTTCTTCTTGGTAGAACTCCTCCTCCTCGAAAGCTTGGTCGATACTAGCGTCTATAAATATATAGGGAGTATACAATCACCAAATAATACTTAACTAGGCTAAGTATCATTCTAAAACACACAATTGATGATCTATTATCATCACAAGCATCAAAAGTTTAAATCAATAGTTTCAACCCTATTATTTTGGAAAAGTAATTTCTACTCATTGAAATATTAACTAAAATTTAATATTCACCACCAAAATATGGGATCATGTGGACACATGTCCTCACCACATATTCTAACATGTGGGAATGAGATTTAATGGTTGTATCAATATTACGTTGGTTTAAGTTTATTATTTAATGATTTAAAGTGACTAGAAATGCCTATATAGCATTATTTTGGTACTAGTCCAAAGTCACTGCATGTAAACCTTAATATTATTTCATATTTAGATAGATATGATGAAATGTGATTTTTGAGAGTTGGGATCAACTCAAAAGCTAACTTGGTTGATTTTATAAAAATGTTTCAAGTTGCAAAAGCTTATGTCTTCTTATTTTTATTAGGAGAGATCTATAACTCTAATTGAATTAAATCCAACGGGCTTGGATAGATCATTTTAATACCTTTCAGACAAAATTGGTTTCATGCAATTTGGATTTCTAAAACTCTCTGAATTGATTTTCAAACTAGGGGACAGAAACTAGTTTTAACTAAAAAGAAAAATCCACATTTGAATCTATGGGCTAGCGCGGGAAAAGAATCGGGCCGGCCCAGTGGCGCTCCACGGCACGGGGCTCAGCTGACAGGGGGGTCCCGCTTGTCAGCGGCACTTAACACGCAAAACGGTACGCGCGCTGTGGGCCGTGCGATTAGAGGCTAGATCTACGGCTGAAGGTCGTCGTCGACGACGAACAGGTCGCCGGCGAGCTCGAACCCTAGCGGCTCAGTGGGGGTCTGCTGGGGTCATACCAGGGCTCCAGTAGGGTCGGCGAGGCAGGCAAACGAAGTGGAAGACGACTGCGAGGCGAGGCGTGGTCGCGGCAGAGCTTGGGGCGGCCGAAATCAACGGCACCCTTCTCCTCTAGAGGCGGCGGCTCCGGCTCCAATTCCGGCGAACTGCTGCTCCACTTGCTCCGGCAAGAGGTGGGTGAGGTTCAGAGATGTGAGGGGAGTGGAATGGTATGGATAGAAGAGGCTGGGGAGGGCTCCTTTTATAGGCCCGACGGTGAGACCGAGCGGGATGGGCGGTCGACGGTGGCGACATTGCTACGGCGAGCTAGCGGCATGGCTGGGGATGGCGATCGATGGGCGGTCCCCTGGCGATGCTCTAGTACTTAAATGTGGCCGTAAGGGCGGTGGTATGCGGTCTGGGCGAGGTGGCGCTCTGAGAGGCAGAGGCGGCGGTGTCCACGGCGAGCGGTGGCTGTGAGGCGTTGGGCGGCGAATGGGGATGTCTGGGGTATTCTCCAGGTCGTGGCGGAGCGGTGGGCGCGGTCTAGTGCCAAGGGGCGGTCTGTGCGAGCGGGGACAGGGCATGCTCTGGGGGCACCATCGGCATGGCGCTGTGGCACTGGGCGCGGTTTCTCCTCGGTGGTCCACGACTGATCTTGGCTCGGGCAAGTGACAGAGAGGGGCGGTGAGGTGTTGGCTACCTCCTAGACATGGAGAGAGGGGGGAATGGTCTGCTGGGGTGAGTGCATGGGGTGGCCGGCAAGTTGGTGCTCGGCATGGCCTTGCACTGCCACTAGGGTGGTAGGGGATGGGTGCTAATGGCATGGTTAGATCATGTGGGGACCAAAGGATTAAATGAAGATCAAATGGGGGCAAAACCCTGTTCAAAACAGTGAGCTATGGTTTAGAGTTTAACCATGCCTGCCAAGTGTTTGATTAAATGGCCGCAAGAAAAAAAGTTTTGAATTTTGGTTTCAAAATTTTTGAGTGATCTCCACTAGTGATAGGTAGTCTCTGGTTGCAAGGTTTTTGAAAGTGGAGCTCAAATTGATGGTTTTGAAAAAGTGGGATCTTCCCATATGAAATAGATTCAATATTCCAATGTCTTTTAAATATAGTGTTTGCAATTTTTTAGCACATCAAAAGGTGGGCCTTGGTACCTCATTATGTGTACTAGCAAGGGGTGCAAAGATCAAGAATTGTTTCTGTTAAGAATTGAGTACTAGGAATAGCCAAAGTAGGCATCAGAGTTAAATTTGCCAAAGTGACCATTCCTTCATTTTAATTCTTTTTGATTTGATTTTCTTTAGGAAAAGTTTGGGAATGATGTAGATGATGTTTAAATCACCTAAGAAACATTTTACATGCATTGGATCAATTAATCATGGCAATTCAAACAACTCCTATTTTAAATGCACACATACATGAATGCTTTCATTTTAAATTTGGAAAAGTTTTTGTTAACCTCATTTTTGGATGATTTGATCTTGATAAGGTTGGATTGAAGTTTTGGGATGTTACAAACCTTCCCCCCTTAAAAAAATCTCGTCCCGAGATTTACAAAGAAAACTAGGTACTAAAGAGATCTGGGAACTCTATCCTAATGTAATCTTCTTGTTCCAAAGTAGCTTCCTCCTCGGTATGATTGCTCCACTGAATCTTGAGAAACTTTATATTCCTGGTCCTGGTGGTTCAGTAGGCTTCTTCTAAGATACGGATGGGTACTTCTCGATAGGTCAGGTCATTGTTGATTTCCACAGCTCTGTGATCGATGTTCTTGAAAACTTCTGTCTTCTCGGGCACTTCCAGACATTTGTGAAGTAACGAGATATGGAACACATTGTGGATGGCTGACATCTCTTCAGGCAGTTCCAGTTGATACGATACTTCTCCACGACGGTTCAGAATCTTGAAAGGTCCGATATATCTGGGGGCTAACTTTCCCTTCAGACTAAAACGTTGGGTTCTCTTCAATGGTGAAACCTTGAGATATACAAAATCTCCGACATTGAAAGTCAGGTCTCTCCTTCTCTTGTCAGCATAGCTCTTCTGTCGGGATTGGGCTGTCTTGAGGTGCTCACAGACTTTGTGAACTTTCTCTTCTGCTTCTCGGAGAATGTCGGGTCCAAAGATCTGACTCTCTCCTACTTGCGACCAATTCAAAGGTGTACGACACTTTCTTCCGTATAGGAATTCAAATGGTGCCATCTGCAAACTAGATTGATAACTGTTGTTATACGAGAATTCTACGAAAGGCAGGCAGTCTTCCCATTTTGATCAGTATTCCAATACACAAGCTCTAAGCATATCCTCTAGGATCTGGTTGACTCTCTCAGTTTGTCCATCTGTTTGCGGGTGATATGCGGTGCTGAAGTTCAACTTGGTTCCTAAACCTTCCTGAACCTTCTGCCAAAATCTTGAAGTAAACTGGGTTCCTCGTTCTGATACGATGGTCTTGGGGGTTCCATGCAGACTAAAAATTCTAGCAATGTACAGCTCTGCTAGTTTTGCACTCTGGTAGGTTGTCTTGACTGGTATGAAGTGGGCTACCTTGGATAGTCTATCAACTATGATCCAGATTGAGTCATTTCCCTTACTAGAAGTAGGTAAACCGGTGATAAAGTCCATTCCGACGGAATCCCATTTCCATTCCGGAATCTGCAATGGTTGCAATAGTCCTGCAGGTCTCTGATGCTCTTCTTTGACTCTTTGACAGATGTCACATTTGGCGATGTAGCTTCCGATCTCTCTTCATCTTGTGCCACCAAAATTGCTCTTTTAAATCCTGATACATCTTTGTTCCTCCGGGGTGGATAGAATAAAGAGTATCATGAGCTTCCTTCATGATAACCTCCTTCAGCTCCGAATCTGCTGGCACACATATACGTCCTTTGTACCATAGTACACCTTCTTCATTTTTGTAAATCCAGGTACCTTTCCTGTACCGATACAACGTTTGATTCCGTCGATACTTTCATTCCCCTTCTGGGCTTCCTTGATTTGGCTAATCAAAGTGGGTTAAAGTTCAATGCTAGCTAGGAATCCTTTGCTAACTAATTCAGTCCTGAATTGCTCCAACTCTTCATACAAACTGGGTTGCTTCTCCTTGATCATGGTGTTAAGCCTACACGGCAATCTGCTAAGAGCATCCGCTACCACATTGGCTTTGTCGGGGTGATAGTGAATGTCAAGGTCATAATCCTTGATTAACTCTATCCACCTTCTTTGCCTCATATTCAGCTCCTTCTGGGTGAAGACATACTTCAAGCTCTTATGATCTGAGTAAATCTCACAGCGATTACCCATCAAATAATGACGCCATGTCTTCAATGCTAAAACCACGGCTACTAGCTCAAGATCATGGGTCGTATAGTTCTGCTCATGCTACTTCAGTTGTCGAGACAGATACGCGATGACTTTGCCTTCTTGCATCAATACACATCCTAGACCAATCTTGGAAGCATCACAATACACATCAAACGGCTTCTTGATGTCTGGCATGATCAAAATTGGGGCTGATATCAATCTCTTCTTCAGCTCCTGAAAACTGGCTTCACACTTATCTGTCCATTCAAACTTCTTGTCCTTCTTCAACAATTGGGTAATTGGTCGGGCTATGCTCGAGAATCCTTCTACGAACTTGCGGTAATATCCCGCTAATCCGAGAAATGAACAAACTTGGGTTTGATTGGTTGGAGCTTCCCATTCTTCGACATCTTTGATCTTGGCAGGGTCAACAGAGACTCCTCCGGCAGACACAATATGTCCTAGGAATCCTACTCCTTTCAGCCAAAACTCACACTTGCTAAACTTGGCATATAACTGATGCTCTCTTAGGGTTTCTAGGATGATTCTCAGATGTTGCTCATGCTCTCTTTCTGACTTGGAGTAGATAGGATGTCGTCGATAAACACAACTACAAACTTATCTAGGAAATTCATAAAGATCTTATTCATGAGATTCATGAAATAAGCAGGGGCATTGGCTAATCCAAAAGACATAACCGTATACTCGTATAAACCATAGCGAGTAGTAAAGGCGGTCTTCGGAATATCCGTTGCACAAATCTTAAGTTGGTGATAACCAGTCCTAAGATCAATCTTTGAGAATACCTGAGCTCCAGTCAACTGATCAAATAGATCCTCTATCTTTGGCAAGGGGTACTTGTTCTTGATGGTGACATCATTCAACTTTCTGTAGTCTGTACACAGACGGTTGCCTCCATCTTTCTTGTCGACGAATAACACTGGTGATCTCCACGGTGATGCACTTGGTTGAATCAAACCTTTGGCTAGCATAGCATCTAACTGCTTCTTCAGTTCCACTAACTCTGAGGGGTTCATGCTATAGGGTCTCTGGCTATAGGTCCGGTTCCGGGGATTAGTTCGATAATGAACTCAATATCCCTATCCGGGGGCATACTAGCAATTCATCTGGGAATACGTCGGGGTATTCATAGACTACTCTGACTTGGTCAATGGTAGGCAGGGTTACACTCTTGTTACACTTGAATTGACGGGGTACGGTTTCAGAGATATGCTCTACTGTGACCCCAGAACTACTGGTCATGGTGATGGCTTTCTTAGCACAGTCTGTCAGTCCTTTATGCCTTGACATCTAGTCCATACCTAGTACTACTTCCAAACCTTTGGTTCCAAGTACGATTAGGTTGGCATAAAAATCTATCCCATGTATTCTGATAGGTACAGCTTTGCAAATTTTTCTAGCTTTTGTTGTTGAACCGGGGATTTGAACTATCATGACATGCTTCAGGTTGGTTGGACGAATCTTACTAGTGCATGCAAATTCTTCAGTGACAAATGAATGCGATGCTCCAGAATCAAACAATACTCTTGCTAAAACTGAGTTGACAGAAAACATAACCAGCACTACATCTGGCGCCTCCTGGGCTTCTTCTACGTTCATGTGGAAGAGACGACCGTTGTGGTTGTGCGGGTTCCCTGGGGCAAATCTCCTTGCTGGCTGAACACGACGCTGCTGCTGAGCTGGGGCATTCACAGGGGCATTGGCGGCAGTCTTCTTGGGAGACTCATTGGAGTAGTGACCCTTCACTCCACACTCAAAACAAGTGATCTAGGACTTGTCCTTGACTGTGACAGGTACAGCATTGCTGCCAGTTCTGGGCGCAGTGTTGTTGTTGTTGCTCTTGGGAGGGGCACGGTTGAAGTTGTTGGCATTACTGGAGTTGTGATTGTTTCCTCCGGACTTCACATTGCCTCCGCTATGGTTGGGGTAGCTTGGGAGAGAATTTGGGGGTCGGTTGTTCCTTGGGGTATATCCCGGTGAAGGGTTGGGATGGTACTTCTGGTGACTACTGGATCCAGACTGCTACATCATACGACGCTTGCGGTTGTTGTTTGCCTGGTTAATTTTCCCTTCCATCTGGATGGCAGAGTCGACTAGCTCTTTGAGATCATCGAAACGGATGTTGACGAGGACAGTCTGCATCTCATCATGCAGTCCGTTCAAGAATCTCTCCTTCTTCTTGGCCTCCGTGTTGATCTCATCAGGTGCATATCTGGCAAGTGACAGGAATCTTTCACGGTACTCCACCACAGTCATTCTTCCTTGCTTCAACTCACAGAACTCATCTCTCATTCTGTTGACTAAACCTTGCGGCACGTGGGTGTGGCTGAACTTGACTTTGAATGCTTCCCATGTCATCACTTGACCATGGTTCATATTGCGGATGCTATTCCACCAAGCTCTTGCATCTCCTGCCAGATAGTGGGTGGCGAAGAGGACTTTCTCATTTGCATCAACTCCTGCAACTTCGAGGTTGTTCTCCATGGTCTGTAACCAGTCATCAGCATCTAATGGGTTCTCATATTGGTTGAAGATTGGGGGATTGGTGTTCTGAAAGTTTTTAAGTTTAGATCCATGGTGATCCTTATTTCCATGTCCTTGGTTGTTGAGAGCCATCTGGGCGATCTGTTGAAGTGTTGCTAAGTTGGCTTGGCGTTCTGCCCGGTTTGCTTCACGGTTTGCGATGAGATTCTGCAAGATCTGCAGCATTGGGTCCTGCGATGAGCTGCTCCCTCCTTGGTTTCCACGAGTCATCTGAATATTGAGATATATATAGGGACAAGAGGGAAATTCTAAGGTTCAGGGTTTTGGGTTTTCAAAGCTAAAACTTTGAGTTAGACTCAGGTTTTTCTACTAACTTCATTTCATTCATGCAAACAAGCACACGATACAATACACACCATAACAATCAAAGGGAAAACAGATGGTTTGAAGAACCATTATGCAAGCTACGATACAATGAGATGATACATCTCATGCTACGACAGTTCTCTCGTGCATCTACTCATCGTCGATGAAGTCGGAGTCCTCATTGTCCGTGTAGAAGTCCACGGCATCCTCCTCCAGAAAGTCATCATCGTTGCTGAGGTAAGACTCCATGTCTCCCTGGATGTCTTCACCCTCATCTTCTTCTTCTTTTGCTGCAAGCTGAGCTTCCTTCTCCTTGACGGTTTTCTCGAGGTCGGCCACCCTCTTGCGAAGACGGGTGATGGTGCGATCCTTCTTAGCACGCTGGCAACAAAGAGACTGACGGTCTTGGACAAGCAGTGCGAAAGTCTGGGCCTTCTGGTCGGCAATGGCACGGTTCTGGTTGGCTAATTCTCTGGCACTGTCCAGTTCCTGCTGTCTGTCATGCATCAAGAAGTCAAGGTTCTCCACTTGACGCCTCAACTCAGGGTGGCCCGGCATTTCCATTGGCAGTCCCATGAAGTCACGTCTTGCATAGTGAGGAAAACGGGTTCCTTGGGTCTTGTTGACACTGAGGGCACATAGACGTACGAGAGCTTCATGCATTGCCCTGGCTAATCCATCTAGCCAGTTGTTCTATCTCATGGAGAACTGAATTCTCCCGGAAGTTGGTGCTTAAATGCTTCCTCGAAGATCTGCGGTGACTAGCCACTGTAAGTCTCCTCCTGGGGGTCCTGGAAGTTGAGCTCCAAGAAACTCCGGATGTGGGCGTCCTAGTAACTCCGATAGTGAATCCAGATCCCTCTCGAAGATCAGCTGACCTCTGTTTCCCAACTGGTAAAACTTGCTGAACTGAGACTCCATCTACAAGAATTAAGGATGAGGAAGTTAGTGAAGTGATCAAGTGTGTCAAATTTTAAGTAGTAATGTAAGAGTTTTGAGGAACATGAAGTTTTTGAGAAAGAAAGAATTTCCAAGGGTAAGAGGGGAAATAGTTTTTCATAAATACTCACTTTGGTTTTGAAACTAAGTTTTTGTTCGGACGTCCATTCTAACTAGGGTCTCCTATGGTCAGGATGGCTCTGATACCAACTTGTCAACACCCGGATTTTTAATCCCAGATGCCCGTTATGCCATACCTCGCAATCCCAGGATTACCATTTTTGCGAGACATAATGGATTGGATATCACAGTACATCATCCATTACAAACCATGCATAAGGTTTTACACAAATAAGGATCTCATGATCCAGTCTTAATACAACAAAGAGCGGAAATAAAAGATAGCGTAGCAGTGGGGTCCATCTTCAGGGGCACAGGCAATGCTGACGAAGGCAGATAGTCCTAGTTATCATAGCCGTCCTGCTGACCATCATCTTGATAATCTCCTTCATAGTCTGGCCATGATAGTATCCAGGGACAAAAGCCATGAGTACTCTTTAAGTACTCGCAAACTACCACTAAAAAATATATAGTTCTAAGTTAAAGTGCTAACTCTATATTTAACTATCAAGTTACGATTGAAACCTAAGCTGAGTTCTAAAGCAAAGAAAAGTAAGATAAAACTCTAGAATCACTTAAGTTGGGGAAACTATTTTCATACACTCAAGATTCATCATTCATATCAAGTTATTTGGAAAACATCTGACAACGAAATAGTATGGCCATTCCAACTGTCCATAACCGCGGACGCGGCTATTCGAATAGTTTGACACTCTGTAGAGGTGGTACACTTTCACCACAAGATTCAATACATCTGTCAGGGATAACCCTGAATCATCATACTTGGTATGCAGGTAATCAAACATAACCTTCCCTTTACATACCCTAGTACAAGCACCTCTCCTATGAGTATGGCCTCCCAACCATGACCATCAGTCATCTTGGGCAGTCCATAGGTGGACAACATTGAGAGGTAGCCTCAGCTCAAACCTCTCCCGTGAGGGAACTAATACTAATGCATATAAATTTCCATCTAAGCCTTACCGAATTCAGGTAATGTGGTTGTACGGTAAAATTAGGAATGGTATCGCATCCGAATCCAACCATCAGTTTTATAAAAGGGTTAAGGCTCATGCCTCATCATTTTCATCATCATAAACCAGTTGTGTTTCTCAACACATGTCAAAACATCTCAATAGAATGACTCATCATTCCAAGGTGACTCAAGTTTTTGATCTATTCTAACTACTAAGTTAAGAGTGTTCACTAAAGTGGAAAGGATGGGTTCAATCTCATGCCATAGAATGACATGTAAAGGTTTCTAAGTAGGTCAAGTTTTATACTTTTTATGCTACCTTCAAAACTAAGTAAAGAACTTTGTGTAATCTAAGGGAGGTAAAACTTGTCAATAAGACTTGGGGTACTAATAGTAAAAGGGGTGTGATCAAAGCATGCTTAAGGCATCTTTGCTAAACCATCTAGTTTTATTCTAGCTTGCTAACAATAGCTTGCTAAAGTATGTTTTGCAAGGGTTAGCTTGCCACTAATAGCTTGCCTTGGTTGGTGCAATGGTTGAAGTTTTCTTCTTCGTCTTCTTCTTGGTAGAACTCCTCCTCCTCGTAAGCTTGGTCGGTACTAGCGTCTATAAATATATAGGGATTAGACAATCACCAAACAATACTTAACTAGGCTAAGTAGCATTCTAAAACACACAATTGATGATCTATTATCATCACATGCATCACAAGTTTAATTCAATAGTTTCAACCCTTTTATTTTGGAAAAGTAATTTCTACTCATTGAAATATTAACTAAAATTTAATATTCACCACAAAAATATGGGATCATGTGGACACATGTCCTCACCACATATTCTAACATGTGGGAACGAGATTTAAAGGTTGGATCAATATTACTTTGGTTTAAGTTTATTATTTAATGATTTAAAGTGACTAGAAATGCCTATGTAGCATTATTTTGGTATTAGTCCAAAGTCACTGCATGTAAACCTTAATATTATTACATATTTAGATAGATATGATGAAATGTGATTTTTGAGAGTTGGGATCAACTCAAAAGCTAACTTGGTTGATTTTATAAAAATGTTTCAAGTTGCAAACGCTTCTGTCTTCTTATTTTTATTAGGAGACATCTATAACTCTAATTGAATTAAATCCAACGGGCTTGGATAGATCATTTTATTAACTTTCAAACAAAATTGGTTTCATGCAATTTGGATTTCTAAAACTCTCTGAATTGATTTTCAAACTAGGGGACAGAAACTAGTTTTAACTAAAAAGAAAAATCCACATTTGAATCTATGGGCTAGCACGGGAAAAGAAATGGGCCGGCCCAGTGGCGCTCCACGGTGCGGGGCTCAGCTAACAGGGGGTCCCGCTTGTCAGCGGCACTTAACACGTGAAACGGTACACGCACTGTGGGCCGTGCGATTCGAGGCTAGATCTATGGCTGAGGGTCGTTGTCGACGACGAACAAGTCGCCGGCGAGCTCGAACCCTAGTGGCTCGTTGGGGGTCTGCTAGGGGCGTACCAGGGCTCCAGCAGGGTCGACGAGGCGGGCAAACAAAGTGGAAGACGACAGCGAGGCGAGGCGTGGTCGCGGCGAAGCTTGGGGCGGCCGAAATCAACGGCACCCTTCTCCTCCAGAGGCGGCGGCTCCGGCTCCAATTCCGGCGAACTGCTGCTCCGCTTGCTCCGGTGAGAGGTGGGTGAGGTTCAGAGAGGTGAGGGGAGTGGAATGGTGTGGAGAGAAGAGGCTGGGGAGGGCTCCTTTTATAGACTCGACGGTGAGACCGAGTGGGATGGGCGGTCGACGGCGGCGACATGGCTACAGCGAGCTAGCGGCATGGCTGGGGATGGCGATTGATGGGCGGTCCCCTGGCGATGCTCTAGGACTTAAATGCGGCCGTAGGGGCGGTGGTATGCAGTCTGGGCGAGGTGGCGCTCTGAGAGGCAGAGGCGGCGGTGTCCACGACGAGCGGTGGCTGTGAGGCGTTGGGAGGTGAATGGGGATGTCTGGGGTGTTCTCCAGGTCGTGGCGGAGCGGTGGGCGTGGGCTGGTGCCAAGGGGCGGTCTGTGCGAGGGGGTTTTGAAAGTGGAGCTCAATTGATGGTTTTTGAAAAAGTGGGATCTTCCCATATGAAATAGATTCAATTTTCCAATGTCTTTTAAATATAGTGTTTGCAAGTTTTTAGCAGATCAAAAGGTGGGCCTTGGTACCTCATTATGTGTACTAGCAAGGGGTGCAAAGATCAAGAATTGTTTCTGTTAAGAATTGAGTACTAGGAATAGCCAAAGTAGGCATGAGAGTTAAATTTGCCAAAGTGACCATTCCTTCATTTTAATTCTTTTTGATTTGATTTTCTTTAGGAAATGTTTGGGAATGATGTAGATGATGTTTAAATCACCTAAGAAACATTTTACAAGCATTGAATCAATCAATCATGGCAATTCAAACAACTCCTATTTTAAATGCACACATACATGAATGCTTTCATTTTAAATTTGGAAAAGTTTTTGTTGACCTCATTTTTGGATGATTTGATCTTGTTGAGCTTGGATTGAAGTTTTGGGATGTTACAAGTACACAGCTTCTGGGTCGTCTTCGGAATCGTCATCGTGATCGTCGTTGCTCGTAGCACACGGATGGATCCTCAGCCCTTCCTCGTAACACGCGGATGGATCCTCCGGCCTCAGATTCACGACACGCGGGGGAGGGGGCTCCCGGATGACGACCCAAGTACGTCCTAGGCCTTCACCACCACCACCATTCTTGTGGCTATGCTGCTGGTGAAAGTGCGGGTACCTCTGGCGAGGATGGTCTCCCATGGCGATGTAGCGCATCACACCGGCGATAGTCCGTTTCGCCCACCATAGGCGGCGACCAGTCTCGTTGTGGTTCACTGGGGGCGGGCCGTCACCCTCATACCTGGCGAGCTCCATTTCCTTCCGGTTTGCAAAGAAGGCATTCCAGGTGTCGAGGTTGTCGGGATCCCAATGGGGATCCATCCGCTGCTCCAGCGTGAGCTCGAGGTAGAAGTGGTTCATGATGGCCGCCTGGCGGGCCGAACCTTGAGACATAGGAGGAACAGGAACCCCTCCAGCGCTCAGCATCCAGCCAGCGGGCAGCCGGTACCCCGGCGGGCATGGGTAGCTGGAGGCGCACAGCGCCTTGGTCTCCTCGAGCGTCAGAAAAGCCCAGTAAGCGGTGTCCATTGTTGTGAGAGAGAAGGTGTGGATGTGTCGATGGAAATGGCGGTCGGCCTAAATATAGAGGGACATGGCGGGAGAACATGGCGGGAAGCGGAGGAAATGGCGGGAGAACATTTATACTATATTTTTGTGAATATTTTGCTATATTATATGTATTTTTCCATTTTTAAATAATAAACTATATTTTTATTATTTTTGTGAACATTTCTACTAAATATAATACTTGTTAGGTAACAGATAATTTCATTTAAGTTGTATAATAAAGTATGATAATAGATTTAAATTATAGATCTTCTTTTTCTGAATTTTTTTATATATAATACATAATTTTCTGAAAATAAACCATTTTTGAGTTTGGCGCCAAAAATAACCTTTAGCCCCTTTAGCCCCGGTTTGTATTACAAACCGGGACTAAAGGGTTTTGGCGCGCGGGAAGTGCGGCGGGCAGAAAACACCTTTAGCCCCGGGTGGTAATATGAACCGGGGCTAAAGTGTGACCTTTAGTCCCGGTTCATATTCCCACCCGGGGCTAAAGGGAGGGTGGTATAAATACCACCCCCGCCCCGGGTCGAGCCACGCCAGTTTCTCTTCTCTTCTCCGCGCCCATGCCGTCCGCCGCACCGCCGCCCGGGCCCGCGCCCGTGAGAAGCCCCGCGCCGTCGCCCGCGCCCGTCTCCGCCCTGCGCCGCACCGCCCCGCCGCGTCTCCGCTCCACCCCGCCCGGCCCCGCCCCGCCCTGCCACGCCCCGCGCCGAGTCGCCGCGCCCCGAGCCGCCTCCCCGCCGCACCTTCTCCGCCCCACGTCGTCTCCGCCCCGTGCCGCCTCGTCGTACGTCAGGTGATAGCCGTGCTAGATTTGGTTAATTAGGGTTAATTATATTAGTTAATTTTGGTTAGTAGTGTTAATGTTAGTTATTAGTAGTATATTAGTGTTTAGTGTTAATTAATTAGTGTTAATTGTATTAGTTATTAGTATTTTGGTTAGTAGTATATTAGTATATTAGTATATTAGTTATTTAGTGTTAGGTAGTAGTATATTAGTTAGTGTTAATTGTATTAGTATTTAGTTAGTGTCAGTGTTAGTGTTATGGTTAGATAATATTTTAGTTAGTGTAAATTAGTGTTAGTTAGTAGTATTAGTATTTTAGTTAGTAGTATATTAGTTAGTAGTATTAGTATTTTAGTTAGTGTTACTTAGTAGTATTAGTATTTTAGTTAGTGTTAATTGTATTAGTATTTAGTTACTATTAGTGTTATGGTTAGATAGTATTTTAGTTAGTGTTAATTGTATTAGTATTTAGATAGTATTAGTATTTTGGTTAGTGTTAGTTAGTAGTATTAGTTAGTGTTAGGTTTAGGGTTAGTGTTAGTAGTATTAGTATTTAGAATACTTAGTTAATGAGGTTTAGTTTAGTTAGTGATAGGTTTAGGGTTATTATTATTAGGGCAATATATACTTAATTAGTGATTTAGTTACTATTTATGATTGTTTATTGCTATTATTTAGTTATGCCGCGTCCATCTCGTCCGAGCCTACTGGACTCCGTCGGGGATGTCCGAGTCTGGGCTACGCCGGGTTGGCACTAGGAGGTGCTACCTGTCAGGACTCGTACCTTGGTGAGGAATCCGGGTATCATCGTCGACCCGGAGCTTCTTTGGTGGCATCCACGAGGTCCAGGAGCGGTTCAGAGAGAGCCAGCCCCCGAGGAGGTGGTACGTCATCGTATCAGGGAGGAGGACGAGCATGTACGGCGATACATGTATCTTTTGGAGACTAGGTTCTCTAATATCTGGCAGGTTCACGGATCTCACCCGAGCTATTCTCCAGTGATGGTTCCTCTTCTGTGGCTGCAGAGCTCCCATAGCACAGAACACGGCAGCCGCGTTTGCTAGTTTATCTTAATAATGTACTTTATCTTATACTTTATCCTATAATGCACCCGAGCTATTCTCCGGTGATGTATTAATAATGTACTGTATCTTATACTTTATCCTATAATGCACCCGAGCTATTATCCGGTGATGTATTAATAATGTACTTTATCTTATACTTTATCCTATAATGCACCCGAGCTATTCTCCGGTGATGTATTAATAATGTACTTTATCTTATATTATTGTAATTTATCTTAATCACTAAGTACTGTATCCGAGTTGTCGCAGTTGTAATATTCTTTTACTTAATGCAATATTCTTTTTCTGTATTAGTTAAGCTATGGACGGTAGACAGAATGAAGAGGAGCTTCTCAACATGATAGATGAGGGTACTGGGGGGTCTTATTATGATGGCTTTGAATATCTTAATTTTTCTGGGGGATACGATAGTGGACCAAATAGTGGAGACGATGGTGCTAACCATCGTGGAGACCATGGTGAAGACACCATAATAATGACAAGCTCCGTCAAGGTATATAAAGCCTCTATTACTGGTTCACTAGTATAGATGCACTAATTGATTCGTATATATGTACTGACGAATGTTTCTTCTCTTAGACCTCCGCTTCCGGCCAATCTTCTACAAATACAAGAGGCCCGACACACTAGTTGCCCGCTGATGTCCGTTTCAGCATTGACTTAGTCTCTCCACAGGGTCAACCTCTGGAGCCCAAAGAAGCTGCGAATGCATTTACAAGTCAATGCGGAGTGATTGTTAGAGACAAAGTCCCGATCACCACGCGAAACTGGAACAAGCCAGGAAAGAAAAAGGATCCAGCTGGGGCTAGTTTTGTAGATGATAGAGCGAAAGATACAATGTGGAATTCTCTCATGACACATTTCACCCTACCTGTCTTAGAGACTGATGAGCTCACACAGCAAATGACGAGGAAAGTCAAGCACTATGCTCTTAAGAAGATGGCCGAACTATTCAAGGAATGGAAAAAAAGATTATACCACAAGTATGTCTTGAAGGAAACAACTCCTCCATTCGTTGGCCCACTAGAGTTGCAGCAGGATAACTGGGCCACATTTGTGGAATACAAGACCTCAGCACCAGCTAAGGCAATATCAGCAAAAAATAAGGAAAATGCAGCCAAAAAGAAATATCACCATCATATGGGCACAGGTGGCTACAGGAGTGCCATGCCTAAGTGGGATAAAGCTGAGGCTGACCTAGAGGCTAAAGGGGTCACTCCAGCTACGTCTAGTTGGCCCTTGAGGTCAAGAAATTGGGTATTCGGGCATGGGGCATCATTAGACCCAGAAACAGGCGAGATTGTTGCAGCCGAAGAAATTTCTACACCCAAGAAAGAACTTGTTAAAGTGATCAAAGAGGTTGAAGAGGGAACGTTTGTTCCCGACAGAGAGAACGATGAGCTGACAAAGGCTCTTGGGAATCCTAAAAAGGCTGGACGAACAAGAGGGTTCAGACCTTCTTATCCATGGGTTATCGGGTTTCCCGAGCACCGTGACACATACAGAAGCCGATCGAGAAGAACAAATCGGCAAAAAGAGGAGGATACGGAGCGGTTCGCGAGGTTTGAAGCCGCGCTGCAGGAGTATCGCCAAGAGGTTAATGAACTTAAAGGACTCCGACAGCAAGATCCTACACCGGACAGTACGGTCGGACATTGCATCGGAAAAGCAGCATGGCTTCCACGGATGGCCACGGTAATGATGCAACAATGGATGTGTACCCCGTGGATGCACTTAAGGAGAAGACTAGTTGTGAGCTGCATGTTGAACTGAAGAATATATCCATGAAGGTGGCGGTCGGCTTTGCTTTAGCTTGTGCACCGGGAGCGACCTACCATTGCAATCCGATTCTAGCTGTCTACGCTCGTGTCGGTGTGGATGAAATTCTACCTATGTGTCAGTCACTACAGCTTGACATCCCTAGAGGTGAAGGGGAGACGACACTGGGAGAAGTCACGAGTGGCTTCATTCTTTGGAAAAAAGAATACATCAAGTTTCCAGGCTCGACACCAAGGCCACCTTCTCCACCAAGGCAACCGTCAGCTCCCAGTGCACCGTCTCCTCCAAGTCCACCTCCAAGTGCACCGTCTCCTCCTAGTAATAGTCCAATCCATGACCCCAACACGAGTCCATCTCAATCTAAGCAGCCGCCTCCACCCACTAAGGGGCAAAAGCGGAAGAATACCACCGTTCCGTCGAGCGATAACCAACGCCCGAAGCGACAGTTGTCGCCCCTCCCAAGAGTACCGCTGGTTCCTCCAAAGAGGGCTTACGACCTGACCGATGAGGAGACCGATGTGGTCGTACGTGCCGAAGTGGATGCTCATTTTAAAAAGAAACAACCTGAGCCAGAGGTCCAAATAAAACCGTAAACCAAGGAGCACTTTAGGAAATTACTGACACAGCCATCCAAAGCTCAGTTAAATGCGCCAGATGACTATACACGATGTCTTTAGAAGACATTGAAACAAAAGAGATCAAGCGGTAGAGGAAGCATCAGAAAAGAACAATCGAGTGGTAGCGGAAGCATCAGACCAGACGTCCCTCAGCTGGGGAAACAAGCAAAACAATCAAGTGGTAGCCGAAGAACCAAAAGAGATGTTCCCCAGCTGGGGAAACAAGCAAACCAATCACTCCCCCTACTCCAGGTGAACATACCCAAACCTCAACTATATGAGGAAGAACCTATGGATCCGGAAACGGCTAGGATATTGACCGAGCAATGTGGTATGCCTATTCATGAAATTATTCACGGCGTTATGCCCAAGGCTGAGGTAACACCCAAATTTGTTAACGAGGAGCCTCTAGTCAGTTCTGAGAGGCTTCGGGATATGCCAACACAAATGCGACGATTCCATGAATGGTACATGAAAGCATCAAAAGAACAGCGAAATTGGCTCATACTGAAAGTTAGAAAATCGCATTACTTCATTGAAGACGAGGTCCCTATTGTATTTACAGAATTATTTCAGTTATTCAATCTAAAGGAACTCGACAAAACTATCCTCAGTTCGTATTGTTTGTAAGTGATTACTTTATTTATGTAATTAGGTCTCTATCTCAGCTTTTTCAATTCATTGCCGGTAAGTATACTCACTATATTCTTTTGTACGCTATATATAATGATGCAGAATGAAGATACTCAATTGTAAAAGAAAGGCTATCAACAGATTTGGGTACATTGACCCACATCTAGTTCATGGAGCTATACTAAAGGATAAACCACCGGAGACCGAGCACAACTTGTTGCGGTTTCTCATGAAACAGCATTTCTGTAACGAAATACTATTTCTTTACCACGACGGCAAGTGAGTTTTTGTACACATTAACTTTTTCTTACTCGATGTTCAGTGTAAATGATGAGTTACTGACGTATGTAAACCATGCGTAGGTACCACTGGATTCTTCTAAGCATTTCACTTGACATGGGAAGAGTTCACATCATGGACTCACTAAACAAAGACATTGAAAACTATCGCATCATTATCGATGCGCTCCAGAGGTAATTTCAACCATTATCGCACTATATCAGTTTCTTTCGTTCATTTTCTGGGATATCAAGTAGTTATTAACTCATACATTAATTTTATTTATCGGGCAGGGTTTGGAAACATGTTCAAGAAACATATTTTTTAAATCACTCTCGGTAAGTAGTACGAGCTAAGTCTGCGCATCTATTTAATTCTAGTTTATGTGCATTTATCATGCTAGCGTTATTATTTGATTGAATTCTATTCTTGTAAAGTGCGCGAGGCAGCCACAAGGAACTAATCTATGTGGATTCTACATGTGCGACTTCATTCGCATCAGTATTGAGAACCCCTCGGAAAATGTTTGAGTAAGTAAACAATATATTCACCCTTTATTTTTATTACAAAATGTCGCGTTGAGTCTAATTCATACGATCTCCTTTTTACATAGTTGGACGCGATGCGGGACAAGATCCTACCAGAGGACCGCCTAATAGCAATCCAAGAGGAATTTGCTGCATTTTTTCTTGATGAGGTCATAGACCCATGCGGAGAATACTGTATAAGTAGACCCTAAAGCATCCATGTAATGATCTCCAGTAATCAAATAGACATGCTCTGGACCCGGTTGGGACTACATATATGCTTGTAAGAGTAATTATATTATATATTGCATCAATGTGTACAAGTACTGTGTAGTAGCGTTCTGTATGTATACGAAAACTTGTTTCTAATGAAACACAGAATGAAAAATAATTGAAGACAAAACACAAAATGAAAAGAAAAACACAAAACCCTAAAACCCCATCCCCTGCCGCGGCAGCCAAATGGCCCAAAATGCTGCCGCGGCAGGGAACCTTTAGTCCCGGTTCGTAACACGACCCGGGGCTAAATGTCCTGCCGCCCAGCGCGCCTAGCAGGCCACGTGGTTGGACCTCTAGCCTCGGGTTGTAACTGAACCGGGGCTAAAGCTTGGACCTTTAGTCCCGCTTCTGCAGCCCGGTTCGAAATCCGGGGCTAAAGGCCCTTACGAACCGGGGCAAATTGCCCGGTTTCTACTAGTGTATCATTTTACACATTGTTATCTCACAAACCCACTTCATTAAGTGGTATTTCATAAGTAAACCATAAAGGAAATTCCACAATGGCAATTATAGTATTTCCCAATTGCAAGAAACTCAATCTATCAAAACTACTGAAGATAATAATGGTTACATGTTTGTTTGATATGTGGTATTAGTGCTTGTGTGCCTTGTGTTGATTGTGCCCTTATTTGTTTGCATGTATGGTCCCTGACGATGATAGATTGCAATTATATCAAAGACCAGAGGAAGATAATTAATATTGGTCATTATTGGGGGTTTCTAAGAATAAGTCTAGGGACATATTGCTATATTGTTGATCACAGGCAAGCCACCTTCTTGCTCATATGCTTTGTTCTACAATTTTACCTATGCATGTTTTATCTACTGTTTATAAAAACTGCACTTTTTATTTATACGAGGACCTATATCTGGTATTGGCTTGGCTTCGCCAAACCATTACACTTTTGTACTAAGAAGTACAACCCCCTTGATGACACCTATCTATCCCTAGTATGGTAGATAGTGTACAACACCATACCCGTTTGCACACCCCAATTTAACCGAAGCAAAGCTATAGGATGGGAAGACCTTGGAAAAGTCTAACAAAATGTGTTATGATAAAACCTTGGTGAGGTTTGACCTACCAAGAGAAGTTGAGAAAAGAAGAAGGTTTTGTTTTACAAAATGCTGAAAGAAAGAGGAGGAAATATGCTTATGATAACGCATCTGGTTCTTTGCAGTTGCCTAGAACAATTAACCCATGCAACCACATTACTTCTATATGGGAAGGGGCTAGACTTGAAGTTTGTTTACTCTGGTATGAGTTGCGTCGTAACTACTATAGGGGATGTCAATCTCTCGGGGCTAGGGCTTCTCCTGTAATGGTCCACGAAGCATCGACCAGGTGAAGAAACGAATTATATGTGGGTAATTAGGCGTTACTATGAGCCTCTCATTGAAAGCGCACAGTTTCTGCAATAAAAAAGGCGCTCAGGTTGGTCCACGGTAACCGACATCCCGATGTTGAGGAGAGCAACTTAAAGGGTAGGCCCTTGTACTAGAGTGAGCATTCCGAAGGTCTTGACCGGTTACTCGACCCACGATCCATAGGAGATCAGGGCAGGGTACTCGAATGGTGTGGTCAAAGTGTACAACCTATGTAGAGCGTAAGTCTATTCGAATAGCTACGTCCATGGTAATGGATGGTTGGGAAGGTTGCTGTAGAGTGGTGCTGATTTTGATCTCAAAAAGGACTTCAGAAAAGCAAAGGATTTGGAAATGTTTTGACCATGTGATGCTCGGAAAGGAAGGAAAGGAGTTTGGTCATGGGATGACCAGAAGGAAGAAACGAATGGGTGACCCAATCCTAGTGTTTTTCCAAAACTTTTCAGAATGGTTTCCAAAATGTTTTACCAAAGTTTTCAACAAAGATATGTAGATACTATTATCGACAATTGAAACTTTTTTAGAAAAGAACCTCTCATGGAGCCATCCTACTACCACAACCATACTGCATATCCTCTTATTGTTATTCTTTTAAAGTGGTTTGCAAGTACATTCAAAGTACTCACTGCCATTGTCCCTGGCTATTAACTTGGTCATATATGAAGAAGAAGGTGACATTGACGCCTATGCGAGCTAGGGCGTTCTCCCAGTCAGTTGCATGTAGGTTAAGGCATGGATCGGGCTCTACGTTTGATGAAGTTTCACTGATGTTGATTGATGTAGCCATAATGGAATTAAGGTATGACTTGTATCCTCTTAAGTATTGGATGTATACATTCATATTTGTTGTCTATGTGCCACGACTGACTGATCATGGGATCGTGGTGGTGTGACTAACAGGGATCTCGGAGTATTAATCCAGTGGCCCGGCATAATTGGTATCCAAGGTATCCTGACTATAGGAGAACCTTAGTTAGCATGGTTGTTAGACAGGAAAACTATTTATAGGAACACTGGTTTTTGAAAACTACTTTCTCAAAAGCTTTTTAAAATTGGTTTCCTCTATCTCCCATCCAAATTTCAAACCTACGGATTTCAAACAACTAGGACCTAGAAACCGATGAAGACGAAGAGGATGATATGAATAGAATCAACTACTAACAAAAAAAAGGATACTACAATATTGCCCTACAAGAAGAATCCACATAACCAGAAGAAATCAAGTATTGCACTATCAAGAAGCGTTTGATGACACTACAGGAAAAGTTGGCTTTTACAACGGACGATTTTCATGGTTGAAGGCCTGTTTTACGTGGCTAAAAATTCTTTCATGACGGATGACCTTCGTGGTAAAATCCCATCACAAAATGAGTCAACCACGTTTTGTTGACCGTGGCTGATCACACCCTTCGGCCACAAAAACTTGTTCCATCGTAGATCTGTTCGCCAGCCGTGCTGACTGCTGATGTCACGCAACCTGCCATGTGGCAGCTGCCATTAACGTCCGGTTACCGCTTCTAACGGTCGCAAAAACCATGGTGGAAGCTAGGCCTAGTCAAGGCCTGCTAATAATTAAAAGGGTTGACCCATGTGGAGAGCCCAATAAGAACACGACCCTTTAATGTTTCGTCCTGCACTATCTGGAATCGTCCCAGTACTGCAGCCAGCTGCAGCTCGTACACTTTCTGGCCCGACACTGCTTTGGCCTGTTTAAGGCCCAAGTTGGCCCAACACTGTGTTGTCACTTGATGCCTGCACCAAGACGGCCTGGCACTGTTCAAGCATGTTGCCAATCTAGCCTTTTACTATTCAGTCATGTTACTGTTCGAGTGTTTTACGTTTTCCTGATTTAATGTTTAGGCACTTTAGAGTTTGGGATTTTTCCGGCTGGTACTATTTGGCCTGTTAATGTACTAGCCTGCCACCGTATTGGCCTTTTATTGTACTAGCCTGCCACCATTCTGGCATTTTACTATTTTGTTTACTGTTCCTGCTATTTGTTATTGAGCCCATTCACGGTTCCGGCCTTTCATTGTTCTGGCCTTTTCTCTGCTCTGGCCTTCTACTATTCTAGTCTTTTACTGTTCTGGCCTTTTTCTGTTCTGGCCTTTTACTGTTCTAGCCTTTCGTTGTTCTGTCCTTTAAGTGTTCTTGCCTTTTACTGTTCAAGCCTTTTACTATTCTCGCCTTTTACTGTTCTCGCCTTTTACTGTTCAAGCCTTTTAGTGTTCTGGCCTTTTACTATTCTGGCCATTTATCATCATGTCCTTCTACCGTTATGGCCTTTTATTGTTCTCGTCATTTTGGACCGTCCATGCGCATGTTGTGTGAATGTTTGGCATGTTACTGCTCTAGCCTATTACTGTTTCAGCCTTTTTTGCTAGCACCTACTTTTGGCAGAACTGGTGAATATCAAGACATCAATTAATAAACACGCACAAATTAAAACTACTTATTACACAACAATAAAAGTTTGTTACAACAGGTTATACAAAAAGATCGAAATTCTTAAAGATTACAATGTGTTAGTATCATCAATAAGAGAATAGTAAATGACCATTCGCTTCAATGTATCATCTGTCCTCTTCTTCAACATTTCAGCTACAGATCTAAGAGCAGCTACACCCGTTCGTTCTGCAAGAAATACATCCTTTATATATTTATCACCTACAGGAGTTGTTCTAGGTGGATTGTTAAGTAAGTTGTTTGCTTCAGAAATGCAATGGGAGGATGAATGGGAAGAGGGATCACAACTTTCAGTCCTGCCTTCCAAGGACTCTTGCTGGGTTTTAACTGCAGTTTGCTAAAATATGGTGAATGAGGTTAAAACAAAGAACAAGGGAAACAAGTAGTATTATACAATGTAGAGATCATTTAAAGTAGGTATGAACTTACAATAGCACATTTAGACTGACAGTAGCTCCTTGTGCGGGTGCGACTCCTGGTCAATCTTCCAGAAGAATATGAGCCGAGCAGTTGGAACTCTGGTCCTTGTACTCCATTGTAATTTCTCTCCATGACATTTAAAACCAAGTTAGCAGGTTTGGAAGGATGAAAACTCTTGAAAAACACCAAAAACATAGCATTAAAAATGACTAGATATATGATTCAAACTATATGGACTTTTTCTGAATTAAGCATTCATAGATAGAAACACAATATAACATGAATGCAAATGTCATGGCAAGGTCTTAGGTATAATGAATTATTAACTTATTAGGCATGCAGGTTATACAACTTATCAACATGACAAGAAACTAGCCTAAGTAACACAAGGAAAGCTCACAGTTCAGCCTTGTTGGGCGTTACATTGTCAGTGTTGGATCCTCTATGAGCTGTTTGTATGACCCATGCGAGCGCTCGGAAAGAATAGCATCTATGAGTTGGTGTTGGAGGATTAAACCGATAGTGTGAGAATGTAAGAAAGGGAATAAAAGCCAAAAGTTAATGATGTGGATAGGACCTACCAGATGAAGGGTGCAAACGAAATGGCAATAGCATCTAAGATATTGAGCAACATCCTAACGATTTCTTAGCTTACGAGCACCAAAAATATAGCAAACGGCCAAGAGAAATTACCGTTGTATGGCAAGGACGGATGGGATGGGCAAGAGGGTGGCGAGGGCGGCGGCTCAGCATTTTAGGGTCAGCAACGAGTGATTTAGTGAAGCGGCCCTAGTAGGGTAGACGATGGCATTGGCGAAGTAGATCTAGTGCAGCGAGTGAGTTAGTGAAATAGTTCTAGTGAAGAGCGTCGACAGTGGAGGAGCTCTGATGTGGAAGAGAGGGCCGATGGTGATGCAGCTAGAGGAAGGTCGAGGTTGGAGGGGTGTGGGCAGGGAAGATACGATGGGGGGATATAGGTGGGATGATGCACATTTACCACATATACCCCTCTATTATTGTAGTATTCCCACGGTTCTTGTTTCCGGAGCTGGGATATAAGAGGAATTTTGCACTTGCAAAAATTAGGGTGTTGGGGGGATACCCCCGGGTAGGGTAACACCGGGGTATGAGGGCCCAGTTAGCCGGGGTACGACGCAGTCAAAGCGAAGTGCTGACTGGATCACCTCAAGGGCAGGCCGAATCACAGTGTGGTCCGTCCCATGGGGCGTTTCTATGACAATGGTCTGGCCGGCATAAGATTTATGTCGGCCATGTCTATCTGTTTTGCAGGTACATGGGTGCGCCGAGTTAGCTAAATGCCTGCCGGATTATCTTAGCTTCCAAGACAAGGAATCCCACGCTGGTCAAAAGGTGGCTTTATTAGCTGGAGCATGTGCAAAGTAAAGTAAATAAGAGGACCAACGGGTCAGTGGCGACCAAGGTGATGCTGGAAAAGCCGGATGACGTAGCCCGTGGCTGGTGATGCCCAAAAGACAAGCATGACGCTGTGGATTACGTCCAAAGTTCGAACGAGCCGTTAAAGAGGAATAAAGAAGCATCTGCTTTAGGAAAAGAGCATATTCATAGAATGTGCTACCACCTGTGCCCTAGAATTGTAACCCGGGCTCCTCTATATAGGAGCACCGGGGCCTCCATAGAGGGGGACGGAAAATAGAGGAATCACTCTCTGTCTAAGGTGGAACTCTAGGGCTAGTTGGTGGGGAGTAAGAGACATTGTCTCCTTCTTGCTAAGAGCCTCAAGAGTACTTGTAAACACCATTGATAGAGAGAATTCAAGAACTTCCGTGCGTGGAATCACCACGCTCTCCCTCCATGGATTCCCCTAGCACTCATTGGAACCATCTTTAGCCAATCCATGGAATGTGCCGTGCTACCACCACGACAGTTGGCGCCCAATGTGGGGCTAGCGGTGCTAGCAGGGGTGAAAATCCAGACGGGAAACTTCTTGAGCACCGGCGAGCGTATCGTCTCAGGCTTGGTTCAGTGCTTTGGAGCACTGGACTACATCAGTGACAACACGGGAAGCTTCGGCAGGCACCCTCCACCGTGCAATGGCGTCTTCCTCAAGCTTTGCGCGCACAAGATCTACATCGGGGTGGATGAGTCCTGCGTTCACCCGCGGCTCGTCGTCGAAGGAGGCAAACCACCTCTCAGCGCCGCTCGTGGAGTGCGTATCGCTCGCCCCACTAGCAGCGTTGAAGTCCTGATGATCGTGCCAGATGCGGGACCGAGCAAAGATCCGGCGCCAGATCCGGAGGTAACGCCCAAACAGATCAGGTCTAGGTTTCCTCCGCTAGAGAAGCCAGAGAATGTGCTCCGGCAAGCGATACATAGCATAGAAACACCAATAGAACCTGTGGTAGATCCGTCTCATACGCAAGTTGAGTTAGAGGAAACTAGGTGGAAGATGTTAGCCGGAGCAAAGAAGGTAGCAGAGCTGCATCAGTCGCTGAACATGACCTTGAGAGAGTATGCTAAGGCAAACCGTATTGATGGAGTAAAAATCTGGGGCAGAAACCTGATCACTGAGATTGACAAGGAGTACGAGCCTAGGCCAGGTCAGACAGCTACGATAGTAACATGAGGGTTGGATCGATACAGTACCCCGGCAAAGAACCTCAGAGCAGCAAATGCGGCCGCGTCCGAGTTAGAAGGATTAATCGGTGAGGCTCGACAAAGGCAGCAAGAGAGGGTAAATCACTTGTTGAGAGTTGCATGCCAACAAAATGAAGAAATAAACAAAGCTAACCTCGCACCACCAGGGGCCTCACAGGTGGTACATTCGGCCAGAAATAACCCGGCAACATCCAGAGGAGCCGCATCGTCTCCGGGTCACGATCACAGGAGAGAAGAGGTAGTGGATTCTGGTAGAAGAAACAAGCAAATGGTCCCTTATGACCCGGCAAGGGCTGGAAAAGGTAAAGCAGTGCAAGTTGATGAGGACCACCATAGTACCAGCCGGGGTGTGGCTGCTCGAGGTAACCATGAACAAGGCAATGCTAGTCAAAGAAATGTTGCCAGCAGCAATGCCGGACAGCGCAATCCCGTGGGAGCGGGGGAAAATTTACCTCAGACGCAACGACACGTACCTCGGCAAGGAGGAAGTGTAGGACAAGCGGCACAACAACATCATGCACGCCCGGATCAGGAAAGATACAATGTTGGTTATCTGACTATGGTCAATGATGGATACCCCAGACCGGATCACACGTAATTAGATCACGGTTGGTAAGCAGGAACTTGCAGCCAGATGATGCGAGGTTGAAGTTGGATAGGATTTATAGGACAGAGCAAATCGAGTTACAAGGTCCACCGGGTCCAGCATGTTTTGGGACCCCGGATCATGAATGAGCCACCAGTGCCGAATTTTGAGCTAGCTAGGGGAACCCGAACTTATGGTGGAAGTACCAGGCCAGAGGATTTGCTGAGTGACAATGCCACAACAGTCAAGATCGCGACAGTAAATTTGAGATGGGCGGTGAGATATGTACCACAGATGTTGGAAGGACCAGCATGAGTATGGTTGAACAATTTACCACCAGGAAGCATTAACTGCTGGCTGGATTTCCAGGAGCTGTTCGTTAGCAATTTCTCAAGCACTTACAAGAGACCCAACAGACCACAAACCCTCGCGTTATGCCGGCAGAGACCGAATGAGCCAGATAGAGATTTCTTCACTCGGTGGTGTAATGTGAGAACCTCGTGCGAAGTGGTGATTGAGTCACAAGCTATCGCGTGATACGCTCAGGGGTGCAGATATGGAAGTATGTTGTGGCAAAGGTTACAACGAGATATGCCAACTACCTTGGCTGGGACGATCCGGATTGCAGATTCATATGCCTTGAGAGATCCAACTCAACCCTGGATAATGTCTAGCAAAGCGAACGAAGAGTATTACAGTCGAGATGGCCTCGGATCGTCAAGTATGAACAATTTCTAAGGAAAGAGAAGGGATGAGCGCCCGGATTATCGGTATAACTCGCAACAAGTCGCGGCAGTGGACCGGGATCAACCCAATGCCGGATCCAGTCAACGCCAAAAAACTGGAGGACAGAGCTGGCAACAGAAAAACGAAGGGAGAAAGCCTTGGAACCTAGAGCATAAAAGCAATGGCAATAACGAAAGGATACACCGAGGTATACATTCGAATCTATGCTAGATCAACCATGCAAATTTCATACGCCAAGTCCGAACAGTCCAGCGAATCATACGACCCGGCAGTGTGAATGGATGAGGAAATTGGAACAGGGGAGTTCGGGGAATGCTCAGGCACCTCGGAACGAAGCACCTAGAAATGAAACACCCCGGCCACCATTACTAACAGGGGGAAATGGACAGCAACTGATGCTTCCACCACCTCCGCCGAGGTACAAAAATCTGGAAAAAAGGGACGATGTACATCAAGTCGGCAATAACCAACAACAAGGCCAAGGTTACAACGAGAATGAGGGACGGAATGAGTACAACGAACATCATCAAAGCTATTGCGTGTTCACCATAGAAGATAATGACCGGCAAAGCTTATAGTGTCGGCATCTGGAGGTGAACACAGTAATGCCGGCTGTGCTAAGATATATGCCTTGGGCGGATCAAGAGATTACATGGAGTGTCAAGGATCACCCAAAGATCATGCCAAGCCCAGGAACCTACGCTCTAGTCTTGGATCCGACGTTCATCGGGCCGAATCTCAACTTGAGATTTTCCAAGGTATTGATTGACAATGGCAGCAGTATCAACATTATGTACAAGGATACCATGCACAACTTCGGGATAATAGAGAACATGTTGCAAGCGATAAGGACCACCTTTCATGGCATTGTGCCGGGTATTTCTTGTGAACCAATTGGTAAGATCTAGGTTGACGTGTTATTTGGCACAAGAGACAACTGCCGCACTAAGAACTTGGAATTCGAGGTAGTGAATCTGGAAAGTGCTTATTACGCGTTACTCGGCAGGCCAGCGGTGAGAAAATTCATGGCAACTACCCACGTCAGCTACCTTAAGATGAAATTTCCCGGACCAAGGGGCGTGATAACTATATCATGGGACTTCGGGCGTTCGATCGAGTGCGCATCAGCCGGATCCAATTTAGCTGAGTCACTCGTGATAGCTCAAGAAAAAAGGAAGATACTAGAGGTGGCGGCATTGGCTCAATCCACGCAACAACATATGCCGGCCCTGACCAACCCGCACGGGAGCATATCGTTCCAGGCAACTAAGGATACGAAAAAAGTAACAATTGATAGTCTATTCCCAGAGCACACCGTCACCATAGGTGCCGGGTTAAGCACCAAATAGAAAAGCGAGCTCGTCAACTTCCTCCGTGAGAATCGGGATATCTTTGCTTGGTCTACACAAGATGTGCAAGGTGTACGAAGGGAGTTGGCTAAGCACTCATTGAATGTAAGACCCGGAGCTAAGCCGGTAAAGCAGCCTCTCAGGCGTTTCATAGAAGATAGAAGGAAAGTTATTGGAGATGAGATAGCAAGATTACTAGCGGTCGGGTTTATCATGGAGGTACTCTATCCGGATTGGCTCTCTAATCTGGTGCTGGTGGAGAAAAAGAAAGACGATCTGAACATGGCAGTGGTATGGCACATGTGTATTGACTACACGAACCTTAATAAGGCGTGTCCAAAATATCCATTTCCACTCCCTAGAATAGATCAGGTCATAGACTCAACGGCCGAATGTGAGATACTGTCATTCATTGATGCGTATTCTGGTTTCCATGAGATACCCCTGAATCCGGATGATCAAATAAAGACTGCATTTATTACCCCGTACGGGGCTTATTGCTATCGAACTATGTCGTTTGGATTACGTAATGCAGGAGCAACGTACCAGCGATGCATGAAAAAATTCTTGCATGACCAAATAGGTCGGAATGTGCAGGTGTATGTGGATGATGTGGTGATAAAAACCAAGGAAAGCAATACGCTCCTTGAGGATATCCGGTAGACATTCGCGAACTTAAGAAGGTTCCAATGAAACTGAACCCAGAGAAATGCACCTTCAGCATACCAGCAGCAAAGTTACTCGGTTTCTTTGTGTCTAGCAGCGACATTGAAGCTAACCCGACAAAAATCCGGAACATAGAAAGAATGGAGTTGCCAAAGTGTCTTAACGATGTGCAGAAGTTCACTGGTTGCCTGACATCGTTAAGTCGGTTCGTATGTCGGCTGGGAGAGAAGGCCTTGCACCTCTATCAACTAATGAAAAAGGAAGATAAGTTCGCATGGACACCACAGGCGGATCTTGCATTTCGTGAATTGAAAAAGATGTTATCTACCGCGCCAATCCTAGCTGCACCACTACCTAAGGAACCAATGTTGCTTTACGTAGCCGCGACCAACCGAGTCATAAGTGCAGTGATCATAGTGGAGCGCGAGGAGGAAGAAAAGTCGGTGCAAAGGCCGGTGTATTATCTGACCGAAGTATTGTCAGCATCAAAACAGAATTATCCTCATTATTAGAAGATGGCGTATGGCATATATATGTCGGCCAAGAAACTCAAGCACTATTTTTAGGAACACCCCATCAAGGTGATATGTGAGGCACCCATTTCATAGATCATGAGTAACAAGGACGCAAGCGGCAGAATAGCAAAGTGGGCTAATGAATTAGCTCCATACGCGCCACAGTTCGACAGAAGGGATGCGATCAAGTCATAAGCTGTGGTAGATTTCTTTGTGGACTAGGTTGAAATGCAATACGAGCCACCCCTACCAGACTCCAATTATTGGCAAATGCATCTTGACGGATCGAAACTGAAAGATGGATTAGGCGCTAGAGTAGTGTTTACCTCGCCCAAGAAGGATCAACTGAAGTATGTCCTTCAAATCCATTTCAGTGCCTCGAATAATGTGGCGGAGTACGAAGCATTGGTACATGGTCTCAAAGTGGCAAAGGAAGTGGGGATACGTCGGATACAATGCTTTGGAGATTCGGATTTTGTGGTATAGCAAGTATCTAGAAATTGGGATGCCTTGGATGCTAACATGGCCTTGTGTAGGTTCCATGTCCAGAAGATAAGCGGGTTTTTCGAAGGGTGTGAGTTCCATCACATACCTCGGATCGAAAACGAGGCAGCAGATACACTATCCAAGTTGGGATCATCCCGGCAACCCATTCCGCCAAAGGTAGCTTTGGAGCACCTGAGAAAACTTTCTATCACACCGTCACCCGAATTAGATTCAATTTATATCCTGTCACTTCCCGGATCAGGAGCTGCACCTATGGATATAGAATGGGGAAGCACCTCCGCAAACCTGAGGACTGCTTCAGCAAACCCGGGGACTGTTCAGCTTGATCCTGCAGGAGTTATGTCTATGGATGCAATGGAGGTTGATGAGGAACCATTCCCTGTCCAGACTATACCAACTTGGGCAAAGCCACTTTTTGATTTCCTCAAAGAGGGAATCTTGCCGGATGATGAAATAAGTTTGAGGCAAATTTAGAGAAGGGCAAAGGCCTATACCATTATCAAAGCCAAATTATATAAAAGAAGTGTGACAGCGGTACTACAACGGAACGTTGATCCGGAAGAAGGACTTGACATACTCCGGGATATTCACCAAGGGGAATGTGGCCACCATGCTTTCCGGCATGGATTTTATTGGCCTAGTGCTTTGGAGTAGGCAGAGGACTTGGTTAGAAAATGTAACGGTTGTCAAAGATACGCCACGAAAACTCACCTACCAATGTCGGAGCTGAAAACTATCCCCATTACATGGCCATTTGCTGTATGGTGCCTAGATATGGTAGGACCATTTCAGCCGGCCAAAGGAGGGATGACCCACATTCTGGTCATGGGTGACATGTTCACCAAATGGATTGAAGTGAAACCGATTCGGAAATGTGATGGGGCAACAGCAGTAAGATTCCTCAAGGATATAATCTTAAGGTACGGCTACCCCCATAGCCTCATAACTGATAACGGGACAAATTTTGCTGAAGGAGCATTTGCGAGATTCTTCCAGGAAAAGAAGATCCGGTTAGACGTTGCCTCAGTCGCCCACCCCACGTCGAACTGGCAAGTGGAAATATCCAACGGACTGGTGTTGTCCGGGATAAAACCCCGGCTCATAGAGCCGCTGCAAAGATCAGCGGGGTGCTGGATAGAAGAACTACCAGCGGTACTGTGGAGTTTAAGAACAACTCCGAATCGATCAACGGGTTATACGCCATTCTTTCTACTATATGGGGCAGAAGCTGTATTACCAGCCGACATAGAGCATGATTCGCCTAGGGTCAACCAATACACAGAAGCCGAAGTGCATGAAGCCCGGCAGAATGATGTTGATCTACTGGAAGAAGCGAGAGAACTGGCCTTGTCCAGATCCGCCATATATCAGCAAAATCTCTGACGCTATCATAGCCAGAAAGTAAATCCCCGTGTTTTTCGGGAAGGTAATTTGGTGCTAAGGCTAATACAGCGCACCATTGGCAAGCATAAGTTATCTCCTCCATGGGAAGGACCTTTCATTGTGAGCAAAGATTTGCGCAATGATTCCTACTATCTTATCGATACATAACCTCAGTAAAAGAACAGGGCGAACAGGTCCGGAGAAGAATCCAAAAGGCCATGGAACGTAGCACTGCTTCGTCCTTTCTACACATAAGAGGTGAATGTGTTCGAACTACTCGTATGTCGGTATGTATGTCGGCTATGAGCGTATCAATAAAAACCTTGCCACCCCGAGCAGAGACTCGGGGACTAGTATATCACTTGTCTCTTGTTTCTGTATTTTTGTGTCGGCTAGGTTAAGGCGCTTATGTCTTAGTTTGATTAGTAATGTGTGACCACCAAAAACCTAACTCTTCGACTTCGCTGCTGTCCAACAAGAATTGGCTTCATGGCAAGCAAGAGAACAAGTTTGGAATGGCAAAGCACATGAAAAATGACTAAGGAAAAGAACTTAAGCGGGCCGACATTAGTTTTTTAACTAACCCTTAGTGTATTTTCTTCGCTAAAGTGCTGAATCATTCTGAGCTAATCTCAAGGTTTCAAGTATTGTTAAGTCAATTTTTTGAACCTCGGACTCGTAAGTCGAAAAACCGAATCAAGGTAGACGCGAGCCGAGTCAAAAAATGGGGGAACAAGAAAGTGAAACTCGAGGACTCCGCCCACGATAATCCGGCAATAAAACTTAGTTCCGAACATAAAATTGTAACACGAACAAACCAAACTGTTTAAATACGTCTGCACCCAGCATTCCGGGGATCTGATCAATATGGTAAGTGTTTTTCAAGGCGTAGGAGCAGCAGGTGAATCATCTGCTGAGGAGGGAGGTACTCCGGAGTGTGGGAGAGGAGCGCTAGCTTCGGCTTCGTCCTCCGGGTCAACTTCGTTGCCCTCCGAGTCTTCAGCATAATCGCCTAGCTCGGAGCCCTTGCTCTTGCTCGCTTCCTCTTCTGCTCCAGAGACAATCTCGTCGTCAGCGACATCAAGATAACTCGTCCCCTCATTCTAGGCTTGGCAGAAGGAGTACTGGATGAGATTGTTCACACAGGCTTGGTGGCGCGCAATCCACTCCGGGTCCTCGCACCACTTTGACCCGGCGCGCAGGCGGTTGAGCAATGCCAAGTCAATTCCTTCATACCACGAGAGCGCAAATTTCAGAGCAGTGTCGGCCCTAGCCCGGGTAGCAGATTCGCGCCACAAATGCAGCTGCGTGTCACATTCCATGTGTTTGGCTATAAAAGCCGAGGTTTTCATGGGAATGGTCTCACTGGGATAGAGGCAGCCGAACATCCATGTTGCCGTTGGGAGAATATCCACGCCAAAATTCTTTACTACCTCAAGACGAGCGGTGAGACTCACCAGGAGATCCTCTGTAGTATAAGGGATTGGCTCGGCACCCGGTCCAACAAAAATTCCACGCTGCTCATGGGATTGCCGTACGGCAGAGGCGGCGAACGTGTCACTCTCTGGAATTTTTCCTAAGGATAAGAGGAGAAAAAGTGAGCGAATGAACCAAATCCGAATAGTAATAGATCAAGCAAGGGCGGAGAACTTACATGCAATTTGGAAGAGGAGTCGCTGAAGCTCGGAATCAACGTTGGCATTGTGGACCCGGAGTTTTTCGTACTCGGTGATCGCCGACGTAAGTTTGACGTCGGTTTCCTCCAGTAGGCTCTTGTCCTTAGAGATTTGCATGATTAAATGCTCCTTCTCTTTGGCAAACTCCTAGTCGTCCTTCTCCAGCACGGACTGATGAGAGCTCTTAAGCCTCTGGATTTCGGCATTCAGCCAATTAATCTCTGAGTCCTGCTGCTGGAGCCGAGCTATCTCAGCGTCTTTCTTCTTCAGCTCAGCTTCATACTTCATTGCTTGTTCGAGGTAGTGGGTCATCAGTTCAGGCATGGGTACACTATCGTCAAGACCAACTGCAACATGATCCGGAGGACCCAAAATATGAGTGTCCACCGGATAAAGCAAGGAAGGTACAATGATCATGTAAAGGGGATGAGTTTACCTTTGATCTCCACAAGGTTCTTCCTCATAATTATATTCTCAGCTTCAACCTTGGCTGCGTAATTCGGACAAGACATTCATATAAGTCCTAAGAAGTTTGAATGAACAAGGAAGGAAAAGAAATGGAAACTAACCCCTCTTCTGGTACTCCTCCAGGAGTTTACCATAACGCCCGCGAATGTCTTTGTAGGAGTCTAGCAGGCGCTGGAACTTAGCAGTTCGGCGGTTAGTGGTAATCTGAAATAGTTAAGAGATAAAAGTTCAGAGGCAAAGTAGAAATAATTCGAAGTCTACAAGATCCGGGCCAAGTGGAACTTAACCCGACTTTAGGTGTGTGGATATTCGAAGTCTACAAGATCTGGACCAAGTGGAACTTAACCCGGCTCTAGGTGTGTGTATATTTGAGGACTACAAGATCCGGACCAAGTGGAACTTAACCCGGCTCTAGGTGTGTGGATATTTGAAGTCTACAAGATCCGGGCCAAGTGGAACTTAACCCGGCTCTAGGTGTGTGGATATTTGAAGTCTACAAGATCCGGGCCAAGGGAACTAGACTGGGCCCATAATTTATTGCAAATTAATGACATTACGAACAAAAACTAAGGAGCATCCGACCGAATAACAAGTTATTCCCTCAGAGGCTCGGGGACAGGGGATATATCTACAAATGCTAAGTTATGAAAAACACCAACACCAGAGAAAAAGGATTACCTCCATCATCCGGCCAACCAGGGAGATAGCCTTGGTAGCGGAGTTCATCTAGGCGCTGAACTCGGCTAGGCCGAACCTTTCTGGGAGATCGTCTTGGCGGTCGACGAATTTGGCATTGTTCTAGTTTTTCACGTACTCAAGGAGTAGTGGACTGTAACTCTCGCCGCTCGGAGAATGGCTCGTCACTAGGCTCTTCACATGGGCCTCACGCTTGGCGGATTGAGCTACAGCAGGGCTGGTGTGCAAAACCAGCTGTTTGCTGCCCTCTGATCCGGAAGCTAGCCCGGATGAAGCTAACCCGGAAGTCTTCTTAGCTTTCCGGATGAGGATCGAGGAGCGTGTTGAAAGAAATCAGTAATTGAAGGGCCAGACTCGATGGGAGCAGAAGGAGCTTTTCCCTTCGGAGGCTTGGAATCTCTTGCTATTGCTGGTGCTGGTGCTATTGTTGCTGCTGGTGCTGGTGCTGTTGCTGCTGGTGCTGGTGCTGTTGCTGCTAGTGCTGGTACTGGGGTTGCTAGGGGCGGCGCGGATGAAACTGGCGCCTCAACATTAGGCACAGAGGCCGAGGAGCTGGGGAGATCCGGCATCGCTGTGTATCGAGCTGCCCCACTATCCCCGCGCCGACGTTGCCCTCCTCTTGGCCAGGTGGGCTCTGGTCAGGCGCGACCGCAGAACCCTCTTGAATAGGGTTAAGCGGACGATGATCAATGTTGCAGGGCAAAAGGGACTGCTACGGAGTGAGGAGGCTATGCCAGAACCGCTCTGGGAAATATCCACATGAGCTCTAGAAAAAAGGAAGGACAACGAGTCAAAAAGAGAGAACCAACCAGAATCAAAGGCAAGCAAAGAAGAAAATCCGAAGTAGCAATGCTAAAAGGACTTACTCGTCTGCGGTAGGAGGAGCCCGAGGTTTGCGTGCCCTCTGAACTATGCCCTTGGTGGCAGGCTTGGCCGAGGGTTTAACCCCGAAATTCTTTTGCCTCTTCTTGGGTGGCGGCGCCTCCGAAGCTGCGGCCGGGGTAGCTGCACGCTTCTGGGAAGGGGCCGGGGCCAGGCCACCGGTGGCAAGCGGAGGAACCTCATGGACCTGATCGTCCGGGTTAGCTGAACATTCGAATATGAGCCATATGCAAATAAGAGATAAGAACCAGATCAAGTACCTCAAGGACTTCAATGTCCGAATCATCATCATCTAGCCAATCCCTTAGAGAAGAGGCCTTACCAGCGCTGCCTTTGACGATGTCCAGGGCATGCAAGAAGGCCTCCGGATCAGTCTCCATCTCGTCTCCCTCGGGGCGGTCCCCCAACCACTTGCTCGCCGGTACCTCGCCATCCTACAGTGGTTGTGGAAGGAATTTCTGAAAGAATAGTGGCCAAGTTACAAAGGGAAACCGACATACGTTGATGATTCGGAAAATAGAAAAGGGTAATTTACCTTTGGAGGGGGCTTGGTACGGGTGAAGGCCTCAAGTCCCAACTCCCAGGCCTCGGAGAACTCCTTCTCCATGTTAAATATGGACTTAACCCGGCGGTAAACTGCCGAGTTATCCAGCTCAAAAGAAGAGGTCCGGTGAGGGTCAAGAGGACCGCTAAGATAGAAGATCTTGTGGGCTCGCTTCTGGAGGGGGGAGACCCAGCTGCGGATGAAAGTAATCATAATATCCCCCCTGGAGGTTCTCCTTAAGTAGCTCTGTGATCTTGCATGCCACTTGATTCGCCAGAGCCGTGGCGCTCTTGGGAATGCTTTCCCAAAGTGAGACATCTGGAGGGCCAAGCCTAAAAGGGAGCATCCGGATCTGGTCCTCCTTGGTGGTGTTCCGAACATAGAAGAATTTCCGGGCCCATCCCTTGCAAGATTCAAGCCTAGTGACCTGGGGGAACATGGACTACTTGCGTGGAGAGATGGACGCAGCACTGCATTGGGTCAGGTGCTTGTCCTCCGAGACAACCTCCGGATCTAGAACCACGTTCCTCCACATATCAAAGAACTTAATCCAGAGTTCTTTGGTTGGCCAGAGGCCGAGGTATCCCTCAATGCCGAAGGAAAAGGAGGAGAGAGTAATGATAGCATTTGCCGGGAGATGATCTGGTTGTAGTTTGTAGGTGGAAATGAAATCGAAGAAAAAATTAGAAATGGGGAGGCCGAAGCCACGCTAGAAATGCGATAAGAAAACCACATATTCCCCAGATTTGGGGGCAGGAGTAATCTCACCGGCGGCGAGACGGCAGGCGACGCTGGCGGGGATGCGACGGGAGGCGTGGAGCCAGGCCAAATCCTCCTCGCGAACGATGGAGTCATCCCAGCAACCGCACTCGCGGCCCTCCGCCCCTTCTTCCTGTTGCGCTACCACCGCTGCTTCCGCCTCAGACATGGTGGATTCAAGATCTTGCAAGGAGTAATTGGAGTAAACGTAGCCAGAAGAAGGGAAACGGGAAGCGCAAGTCCTCATCATGGATACCACAAGCGGGAACAGTGGCGCAGAGGTGAGTGGCTACCTGAGCATGGTCACGGTGGAGCTCGTGAAGCAGAGAGATGGCGGCGGCGGAGTCGCTGTCAAAGAGAAAGGTTGGGAAGCACTGGGGAAATGGAAGAATATCCCCTGAAATCACACCACGCCTCCTACTTAACCATGTTGCACGCACGTCGTGGGATCTATTGCGGGCAACGTGCCACACGCAACAAGCTTGTATGAGGCCAGAACAAACCAGTCAGAGCAAGGCCACAGGAGGGGTTACAGGAGCAAATGATCCCATGACATGGCGTTACGGTTAACGAGGCACCGCAGTGATGGGACGTTTACAGCAGTTATGCCTGACGTAGCGACAGTAAATGAAGCAAATGATGATTACCCTCCACGTAGGATGTGGAGAAGCGTACGAGAGAAGGAAAGACAACCCGGATAAGCAATTGAAAGACCTAGTCAACGAGGAATGCCTCGTAAAGAGAAAAAGGGTCGCAAGAAAAGAAACTATGGGTTACTAGGTAACTTGGCCTAGGGAGCGAAAGATCTGTATAAGGGAACCTACTGTGGCCTTAGCAACTAAAAGTTGCTAAGACCGCACCAGCTTCGGGGACTAATGTTGGGGGATACCCCCGGGTAGGGTAACACCAGGGTACGAGGGCCGAGTTAGCCGGGATACGACGTGGTCAAAGCGAAGTGCTGACCGGGTACCTCAAGGCAAGCCGAGTCACGGTGTGGTCCGGCCCATGGGGCGTTTCCATGACAATGGTCCGGCCGGCATAAGATTTATGTCGGCCATGTCTATCTGTTTTGCAGGTACATGAGTGAGCCAGGATACCTAAATGACAGCTGGATTATCTTAGCTTCCAAGAGAAGGAATCCCCCGCTGGTCAAAAGGTGGCTTTATTAGCTAGAGCATGTGCAAAGTAAAGTAAAGAAGAGGACCAGCGGGTCAGTGGCAGCCAAGGTGACGCGGGCAAAGCCGGATGACGTAGCTCGTGCCTGGTGACGCCCAAAAGACAAGGATGACGCTGTGGATTACGTCCAAAGCTCGGACGAGCCGTTAAAGAGGAATAAAGAAGCATCTTCTTTCGGAAAAGAGCATATTCATAGAATATGCTGCCACCTGTGCCCTAGAATTGTATCCCGGGCTCCTCTATATAAGGAGCACCGGGGCCTCCATAGAGGGGGACGGAAAATACAGGAATCACTCTCTATCTAAGGTAGAACTCTAGGGCTAGTTGGTGGGGAGTAAGAGACATTGTCTCATTCTTCCTAAGAGCCTCAAGAGCACTTGTAAACACCATTGATAGATAGAATACAAGAACTTTTGTGCGTGGAATCACCACACTCTCCCTTCCTGGATTCCCCTAGCACTCATTGGCCCCGTCTTTAGCCTATCCATGGCATCTTCGTGCCACCACCATGACATAGGGCGGGATATTTGAATAGATGTGCGCGCGATGTTTGGGCACCTTGCGGAAATTTTGAGGTTGAAGCTTCCGACGTATGCTACTCCGAAGAGGGCGCTCTCATTTGTTGGCCCCGTCTAGACCCACACGCCATTGAAAGTATGCTTACCAACATATAAATGAGTTTCCACACATTTTTTGAAATTCATAAACAATATATTTTGAAGGCTTTCATACAAGATGACCAAGGTCACGGGCATATCTCTATTATAGTTTATGATAGCGTGTCAATATTTGGTAGATCAATGCATCTTGGCATTTCCAAACTTCCTAGCTAAATCTATGCAATAAAATGATGGACAATGCCCAACTTTCATGAATTTCCAAAATTTCATGAATTTCCAAACTTCCTAGCTGAATCTATGCAATAAAATGACTTTTTGACAATCTAAAGTAAGTATGTCTAAATTCGAACTAGGAAGTGTGTGATATACCTTGCTCTTGACTTTTTAAAATAATTCAAAGATACTAAGTAGTCAAATATTGGAGAACCACCGAGAGTTTCACAAAATTATTTTTTTGATATGAATGGTAATGACACTTAATTTTGGCCATTTTTAAAAAACTACAAAGAAACAAAATATAAAACGAAATACATCCATTCTTTTCTCTCTTTGTGTCTCACTATGTGCACTAGCTAGTTTCCATGGGAAAATATAATCTTAAATTTTGATAACTTTTGAGAAAAAATTGTATCACAATATATGGAGTACCATGTAAGAATATGCATGGCTTTCAAACCAGATGGCCAAGAGAATGGCCATATATTTTCTATAGTTTATAATAACCTATCCATATTTGCTAATTGTTGCGTATTTTCATTTACAATATTATTTACAAAGGAAGCTTCCGAATTCGTTGTTATTTCAATTTTCTAAGGCATACCAATGGCTTTTGTCATGAAGCAACTACAAAATATGGCTCAAAATCCCACTGCCCCAGTCTTCACACAAAGTATATATAGCCTAGGGTTAAGTTTAGTGTTTAGGGTTTATTTTCGGTTGAGGTTTTAAGGGTTCATGGTTTATGGTTTAGGATTTTAGGGTCTAGGGGTTTAGGGTCCATGATTTAAAGTTTAGGTTTGCTCAGGGTTTTAGGGTTTATGATTCTTTAGGTTTTAGGGTTTTGGGAATTTTCCATAATAATGTTCAAGCTTTATATATGGTTATATTCATGCAATAGAATGGAGTTATCTCAACATAATAAAAGTATCTCAAATTTTGATCTATAAGTGCATTATACCTCCTTGGTAAGGGTTTAGGGTTCTAGCGTTAGGACGTTAGGATTCTAGAGTTAGGAGGTTATTAGGGTTTATGGCTAAGGGTTTTTAATTTTCAATAATGTTCAAGCTTTATGCTTATATTCATGGAATAGAATGGCGTTACCGCAATTTGATGGAAGTATCTAAAATTTTGATCTATAAGTGCTAGGTACCTGCTTGATTTAGGGTTTATGGGGGAGGAATTAGGGTTTTACGGTTTATGTTTTATGGGTTGATTAGGGTTTAGGGATTAGCGATTTTTCAATAATCCTCAAAGATTTATGCTTATATTCGTCGAATAGAATGACGTTACCTGCTATAATGGAAGTATCTCAAATTTTGATCTATAAGTGCATGATACCTTCTTGGTTAGGGTTTATGGGTCATGTGTTTTGGTTATTAGGGTTTTGCAATTTAGGTATATGGTTGTATAGGGTTTAGGATTTAGCGAATTTTCAATAATGCTCAAGCTTTATGCTTATATTCGTCGAATAGAATGGCATTACCTACTTTATTAAAAGTGTCTCAAATTTTGATATATAAAGTGCATGATACTAGCTTGGTTAGTGTTTATGGGTTGAGGGTTTGGGGTTTTAGGGTTTAGGGTTTAGGGGTCGTTTAGGGTTAGGGTTTAGGGAATTTTCGATAATGCTCAAGATTTATGCTTATATTCGTCGAATAAAATGGCGTTACAAAATTAAATAAAAGTATATCAAATTTTGATCTATAAGTGCATGCTATGATCTTGGTAAGGGTTTAGGGTTTCGAGTTTTAGGGGTTTAGGGTTTGGGGTTTCATGAATTTTGAATAATTTTCAAGCTGGTTTATACTCATATTCATGGAATAGAATGGGATTACATCAATTTATTGAAAGTATCTCAAATTTTGATCTATAAGTGCACAATACCTGATGTGGTTAGGGTTTATTGGTCGAGGTAGGGATTTAGGTTTTTACGGTTTAGTTTTATGGTTGTTAGGGTTTGGAGAATTTTCAATAATGCTCAAGGTTTATGCTGATACTCGTAGAATAGAATGGTGTTATCTGATTTAATGAAAGTATCTCAAATTTTGATCAATGTGGGCATGAGACCTGCTTGGTTAGGGTTTATGACTGAAGGTTTAGGGTTTAGGTTTTAGGGGTTGTTTATGATCTAGGGTTTAGGGATTATTTATATTGCTCAGGATTTATGCTTATATTCATCAAGTAGAATGGCATTACCCAATTTAATGAAATTATCTTAAATTTTGATCTATAAGTGCATGCTACGTGCTTGATCAGGGTTTGGGGTTTAGGGTTATAGGGGTTTATGATTTGGGTTTTAGGGGTTTAGGGTTTCGAGAATTTTCAATAATGTTCAAGCTTTATGGTCATATTCATGGAATAGAATGGTGTTATCCAATTTAATGAAAGTATCTCAAATTTTGATCTATAAGTGCATGATACCTGCTTGGTCAGGGTTTAGGGGTTTAGATTTTAAGGTTTAGGATTCCGTGAATTCTCAATAATATGTTCAAAGTTTCTGGTTACATATTTGTCGAATAGAATGGTGTTACCGCAATTTAATGAAAGTATCTCAAAATTTGATCTACAAGTCGATGATACCCTGCTTGGTCATATTTTTTGTTAAATACAATTGAAGGTCCCCAAGTACTAAAAGAAGGGAGAAACACCAAGAGTTCCATGAGATTTAGGCGCTATTTGGTTGGGCTCTAATTCTGGCTTTTGACTTTTGTCTTCTAAAGCCAGGAACGTGGTTTTGGATTTGTTTTTTTAGCTTTTACTCTGACATAGTAGAATGATGGCATAAGCCAAAAGTAAAAAATATAAAGTGGCTTATAAAATAAAGCTAAAAGCGACAGCTAAGCTTAACCAAACAACCCCTCAACTTCTTGATATGAATGCTAATAATGTAACATCCCATTTTTAGCAACCTTGATTAGTTGTCTAGAAAGCAAAAATCAGGGGGAACAAAAACTTTTTCTTGTTTAGTGATGAAGAGTTTGCCTGTTGTTTGACTATGTTTATGCTTAAGATTGTGTATTAGAAGATATACTCCTTACCTCAAAACCAGTTGACAAAAGCTATTTCCCAAAACTGTCTTGGCTTAATTTCCATATTCTCAAATGTTCTGACATTCCAAAACCTGAGCCAAGAAGCCTTTGCAAAACCACTATTTTAGTAGCTTCTATTTCCCTTAACTATGGAGAGCAACCTATTATAATCTCCTTATGTTTTATAGGCAGAACCTTCAACCATTCTTATCTCTAGGTTTCCCACAACCTCTTTTTAAAGCTTTTGAATTCTACTCTTGGTAGAGATACCAAGGACTCTCACTAACTCCAACCACAACCTTTTCAAAATACCCATCCTTACCTCGAGCTAGGCTTGATGGTAACCCTAGTAGTAGGTTTGCTTTGTTTGTAAGATGAGTTGTCTGGATCTGTTGCTTGATTAGTCTGATTAGGATATAGTATGAGCTACTCTAGGAACTCATCACTACGATCAAGATGTTTCCAAATCACCACACCCTAAGGAAGAATACAAAGCTTGATCTGATCTCTAGCTACTAGGGATCATCTAAAACCCCTAACCAGACCCCTTCGGAAGTGATCCCTTATAGAAGCTTCCAAGTCAATGAAGAACAATATCAAGCATGGATCTCTTCTAAACAATCTACCCGTCAACATTATCCACTTGATGATGCTTTGATACCTTGCAAACCCTCAAAAGCATCTCCACTAATATTCTAGTCAAAATCCCCAAATCGGCCAAATTTGGCTAAGTCTGGAATCTGTTCCAACATCACTTTTTAAATGCCTCCCTTTCTCAACCCTTGTGCATGTTTCAAAATGCATCTGAACCATATTGTTACACATCCTAAGGACTACCAAGGCCCACTCTTTCCCTTGGTTAGATCATCCTCCAACCCACTTGTTCTTGATGGTTTTGCAGGCAAGAAAATAACTATTTCTGCAAATCTACTCATCATGCCTACTTTGACAGAAGCTCACACCTTCATCCAACCTTCTATGGACCAACTCTTTTCATGGTTGTTATCTAATCATATAGGTGTATTAATACCTACTTCACTTGTTCCAATTGGATCTTAGTACTTCTTAAACCCACATGGTTTTGAAGGCTACCTGATAATCAGCTTTGGCAAGCTTATTTTATTCAAAGTTTCAAACCAATTGTTGGTGAACTCAAGTAAGATCAAGCACAAACCTCTATACCATGTTGATGCACATCACTTGGCCTATCCATCAATCTATCCCATGCCCCAAGGGGAGCCTTGATCTCCAAGATCCAGCAATGTTTTGGTGGCATGAAAACAATCATACCCAAGATCCTTAAATCTCTAGTTTACACCAAAATCAACTTGGATTCTCCACTATCAAGGTTGAAAATGTTGGTTACACATTTTCTACATAATCTACCTTGATCATTAAGATTTATCAAAAAATTTCCATATTTATTATGGACCAAATCTATTTAATTCCCTTAATAGACAAAATCTCCAAAACTCCTTCCCCAATGGAAAGTTTGGTTCTTGACAAAACACTTCCCTAACTTTTGGCTCAATTGAGATCCATATATCATAACCTACCTTCCCATATTAAGAAAAAATATTTTTGAATAACTTTATTATTTCTTTTTGCCTATTTTCTTAAATGGCATAAATGGAATAATAATAGTTTAAAATACTTTTAATCCAAAATAAATCTCGGAAAAATTCTCCTATGTGTGTATTCACATTTGGGATCACCTCACATCAAAATCCAACAAGGTCCAATGTAAAAGTATCCAATGAGCTCCAATACTTCACTTTTGCAGTTTTTGAATAAATGGATTTAAGTGGACTTCTAATCTTCTGAAAAATCCCAAATAAATCCTAGAGATGCATCCCAACCTTACCCATCTACCAACATCATTTTATCAACTGGTCAAGATCAAAAATCAAGAAATAAACCTTGATCATCCCTTATGCCAGAATTGAACATTTAGCCTACTAGTACCAAAAACACAATCAAACCTCTTCTAATTTTCCCCAACAAGCCTCCACAGCACCACTCTCTCCTCTGGTCGACCACCCCATGTATCATGTACTGTAGCACCACCTCCCCCTTGTCCTCTTATGCTTGGAGGTGAGAAAGAGAGAGATAGACAAGCAAGTGGGGCCAATTAATTGCAGCAGTTGCCACTCCCTCCCTCTCTGAGCTCCAGCACTACCAGACCCCACCTCACCACCCTCCACCACCCCTGTTGTCCAATGGAAGGCCAACTCCCTTCCCATCGTCTCCTTGGACCAAATCCACCATGGACCTATCCACTTTGATTTAAATAGGCCAGAGGCCACCCCGTGCCTCCCGCTGCCTCCCATTTGCTCCCTCACCACCCACCTACCCTCCCGAGAGCTCCTCTCCCTCTCCCCTGCTCTGTGCAACCCGAGAGAGAAAAGAAGAGAAGATTCGGCCTCCTCCTCGAAAACGAGCTAATCTCCCTCCTCCTCCCCTCTCCTCCTCTGCATGTCACTCCTTGGTGCTCCCCTCCCCTCTCATACTCTTCCCCTTCTGTTTTCCTTACTCAGGATCCGCTCCCCGTCCAGCACCCGCGAGCTCCGCTGAGGTGCCTCTCGGTTTTCTTCGCGCGAGCCCAGATCTGGTCGAAAAACCACAATTTCCGCCCATCGCCGGGACTGTTGTCGAGCATTGCGTCACCTCTGCCCATCCTCGGTGCCTCCCGGCGCCCCAGGTGAGCTCCCCGCCACCGCCCGCCGCGCCTAGGGTTTCCCCAGTCACCGATGGTGTCTTTGCTAGGGAGACGACCTAGGGACGTGGATCGCCTCTTGATCCAACGGCCCAGGAGGCCCCGTACCCCTTCGGCCGCAGCGGCCACTGACCAGCGGGTCCCGCCTGGTGGGTTCGAATCCGCCTCCCGCGCGTGCGCAGCCTGGGTGGGCTAAATCCGCCGCTGTGGCCCAAGTCTCCTCTAGATCTGGCCCGACCAGCCTTGTCCTTTTATTCATTTTGCTCAGATCCAGATTGAGGCCTTCAGTTTAAATCTTTAAAAAAATGCTAAACAACTCCAATTGCCCAAATCTAAATTTTCCTTGATCCCTACAGGTTTTCTTCAACATTCATTACCCCTGGTTAGCCCAGTTGATATACAGATTAAATATATTAAATCAATTTCCAGATAGTAGTTAAAACACTCCTTAAATCCCCCAGGGAGATTCACATCTCCCAAGGGAGTAAATCCAAGTCCCTCTTAAAGGTATTTGCTTTACCTATTAGATAATATTTATCTCATGCCAAGGTGAACATTAGTTTGCCCTTAGAAAAAATAGCAAAAACAACTCTGATCTGACTTTAGAAATTTCTCTAGATCAAAACAAAATTGTTATTGACCCAATTCCAACTCTTAATGTTCCTAAAACATTGTACCCTTCAAATCCCTGGAGTCCATAATTTTCTAAGCCCCTGTGGATTTATCTTGAATTAATCTGTTCTGGGCTTAGTCAATTCACTAGAAAAATCATCACAGTAGCTCTGCAAATCCAAAAAGGTTGATTCCAATTTATATATAAAGGTATTATAAATGCTTACAATGTGCCCTTGAAATCAAGCCAAAAGCTTTTGTAGATTTAATTTGGTGAAAAAGACAAAAAACCCACAGAACTGCCTAAGGGATTTTCGTGAGGGCATTATGGTAACTATTTTGGAGCAATTCCAACTCTCCGCTACTCAGTACATCAAAAACCACTTATTCATCCAAGGAAATAATTTTTGGATCTCCAGAACTTTTCTGGTGAATTATTTCCTAAAACTAGAGATTTTATCACTAGAATATTCATAAGAAATTAAAGAAAAGTGATAAAATAGTGAAACCACTTTTGTTGGCCTTATTTTATCAATACCTACCTTTTGGTATCATATTTGCATACTGATATCATATAGACCCAGGCCTAGTTGTAAATCCCCTTAACTGGTGGTATTTGGACAAGTACATCATAAAACAAAGACCACAAGGGTGATTAAAGTAATTCCAATTACAACCCACTCAATCTATCAAAACCTACTGAATAAATACTTCATTTCTGCAGTTTTTGAATAAATGGATTTAAGTGGACTTCTAATCTTCTGAAAAATCCCAAATAAATCCTAGAGATGCATCCCAACCTTACCCATCTACCAGCATCATTATATCAATTGGCCAAGATGAAAAATCAAGAAATAAACCTTGATCATCCCTTATGGCATAATTGAACATTTAGCCTACTAGTACCAAAAACACAATCAAACCTCTTCTAATTTTTCCCAACAAGCCTCCACAGAACCACTCTCTCCTCTGGTCGACCACCCCATGTATCATGTACTGTAGCACCACCTCCCCCTTGTCCTCTTATGGTTGAAGGTGAGAAAGAGAGAGATAGACCAGCAAGTGGGGCCAATTAATTGCAGCAGCTGCCACTCCCTCCCTCTCTGAGCTCCAGCACTACCAGACCCCACCTCACCACCCTCCACCACCCCTGCTGTCTAATGGAAGGCCAACTCCCTTCCCATCCTCTCCTTGGACCAAATCCACCATGGACCAATCCAACTTGATTTAAATAGGCCAGAGGCCACCCCGCGCCTCCCTCTGCCTCCCATTTTCTCCCTCACCACCCACCTACCCTCCCGAGAGCTCCACTCCCTCTCCCTTTCTCTGTGCAACCCGAGAGAGAAAAGAAGAGAAGCTTCGGCCTCCTCCTCGAAAACGAGCTAATCTCCCTCCTCCTCCCCTCTCCTCCTCCCCTCTCCTCCTCTGCATGTCACTCCCTGGTGCTCCCCTCCCCTCTCATACTCTTCCCCTTCTGTTTTCCTTACTCAGGAACCGCTCCTCGTGCAGCACCCGCGAGTCCCGACGAGGTGCCTCTCGTTCTTCTTCGCGCGAGCCCAGATCTAGTAGAAAACCACAATTGTCTCCCATCGTTGGGACTGTCGTCGAGCGTTCCGTCACCTCTGCCCATCCTCGGTGCCTCCCGGCGCCCCAGGTGAGCTCCCCACCGCCGCCCGATGCGCCTTGGGTTTCCCCCGTGACAGCAGTGTCTCAGCGAGGCAGACGACCCAGGGCCATGGATCGCCTCTTGATCCAACGGCCCAGGAGGCCCGTACCCTTCGTCCGCCGCGGTCGCTAACTAGCGGGTCTCGCCTAGTGGGTTCGAATCCACCTCCCGCGCGCGCGCATCTCGGGTTGGCCGAATCCGTTGCTGTGGCCCAAGTCTCCTCTAGATCTGGCCCGACCAGCCTTGTCTTTTTATTCATTTTGCCCAGATCTAGATTTAGGCCTTCAGTTTAAATGTTTTCAAAAATGGTAAACAACTCCAAATGCCCAAATCTAAATTTTCCTTGATCCCTACAGGTTTTCTTCAACATTCATTACCCCTGGTTAGCCCAGTTGATATATAGATTAAAAATATTAAATCAATTTCCAGATAGTAGTTAAAACACTACTTAAATCCCTCAGGGAGATTCACATCTCCCAAGGGAGTAAATCCAAGTCCCTCTTAAAGGTATTTTCTTTACCTGTTAGATAATATTTATCTCATGCCAAGGTGAACATCAGTTTGCCCTTAGCAAAAATAGCAAAAACAACTCTAATCTGACTTTAGAAATTTCCCTGGATCAAACCAAAATTGTTATTGACAAAATTCCAACTCTCAAGGTTCCTAAAACATATTATACTTCAAATCCCTAGAGTCCATAATTTTCTAAGCCCCTGTGGATTTATCTTTTATTAATCTATTCTGGGCTTAGTTAATTCACTAGAAAAATCATCACAGTAGCTCTGCAAATCCAAAAAGGCTATCTCCAATTTCCACAGAAAGGTATTCTAAATGCCTACCATGTTCCCTTGAAATCAACCCAAAAGCTTCTGTAGATTTAATTTGGTGAAAAAGACAAAAACCCCACAAAACTGCCTTTGGAATTTTCCTGAGGGCATTCTGGCAACTATTTTGGATCGATTCCAACTCTCGGCTACTCAGTACATCAAAAACCACTTATTCATCCAAGGAAATAATTTTTGGAGCCCCAGAACTTTTCTGGTGAATTATTTCCTAAAACTAGAGCCTTTATCACTAGAATATTCATAAGAAATTAAAGAAAAGTGATAAAATAGTGAAACCACTTTTGTTGGACTTATTTTAGCAATACTTGCCTGATGGTATCGTCTTTGCATATTGATATCATACAGATCCAAGCCTAGTTCTAAATCCCCTTAACAGATGGTATTTGGACAAGTACATCATAAAACAAAGACCACAAGGGTGATTAAAGTAATTCCAATTACAACCCACTCAATCTATCAAAACCTACTGGTTTGAGTAATGTGTGGTATGTTTGTTTGTTGTATTGTAATGATGCTTGTAAGCCTTGTGTTGATTGTGGTTTGGTTTGCTTGCATGTGCTATCTTGACGACGATAGTTGCTGTGAAATCGGAGATCAGAAGATGGTTCTTATTATTGGTATTATTGGGTATTCTAAGAGGAAGTCCAGGGACATTTTGCCATATTGCTGATCATCAGGCAAGCCACCCTCTTGCTCATAATCCTTGTCCTACTGTTTTACTTATGCATGTTTTATCTACTGTTTATTTAAACTGCACTATTTTACTATATGTTGATGTATATATGGTAGTGGTTTGGATCCTCCGAACTATTACAATTTTGTACTATTAAGTACAACCCCCTTGATGACACCTACTTGTCCCTAGTATGGTAGATAGTGTAACACACCATACCCTTTGGAGACCCCGTTTTAGCTGAAGCAAAACAAGAGGATGAGAAGACCCCCGACAAAGTTTTTACCAAATGTTTTATGATAAAACCATGGTGAGGTGGGACCTCCCAAGAGAGGTTGAGAAAGAAAAAGGTTTTGTTTTACAAAATGCTGGAGGAAAAGCTGGAGGAAAAAGGTTTACAAAAATGCACCTGGTTCTTTGCAGTTTTGCTAGAACAATTAACCCGTGCAACCACATTACTCTGGAATGGGACAGGGCTGGATTTGATGTTTGTCTATTCCGGTATAAGCTGCCTCGCAACTACTACAGGGGGATATAACAATCCCTGGAGGGTGGGCCTTCTCTGGCAGGGTACATGATAAACATCGACCGGGAGAAGGAACGAAGGGTCTACGGTCCTCGACGCGTTACTATGAGCCCCTCATTGAGAGCGCACACTTGGGAAGTGGAAAAATGCGCTCTGGTTGGTCCTCGGTACCCGACGTCCCGGTTTTGAGGGGAGTAACACTCATAGGGTAGGCACTTATATTTGAGTGGGCATCCGGAGACTCTTGACCAGTTACTCTACCCACGATCGGTGTAGATCAGGGTAGTATACCCGAATGGTGTGGGTAAAGTGTGCAACCTCTGCAGAGTGTAAATCTATTCGAATTGCCATGTCCGTGGTCATGGACGGTTGGGAAGGTTGCTGTAGAGCAGTGCTGATTTTTTTTCAAAAGGGATTTCGGAAAAGAAGTGGGTTTGGAAATGTTTTGACCATGGGATGGTCATAAAGGAGAAAGGTTTGACCATGGGATGGTCGAAAGGAGGAGAAACGAGTTTGGTCGTGGGACGACCGAAAGACGGGAACAAATAGGTACCCTAATCCTAGTGTTGCAAAAGTTTTCAAAAGGTTTCCCAAAATAGTTTACAAAAGTTTTCAACAAAGATATGTAGATGCTATATCTACAAGAGAAATTAATTGAGAAAAGAACCTCTCTTGGAGCCCTCCTACTACCACAGCCATAATGCATATCCTCTTGTTATCATTGTTATCTTAAGGTGGTTTGTGAGTACATTCAAAGTAATCACTGGCATTGTCTCTGGCTATTAACTTGGTCAGATATCAAGAAGAAGAGGATGTTGGCGACTATGCGAGCTAGGATGTTCTCCCAGTCAATTGCCTGTAGGTTAAGGCATGGCTCGGGATCTATGCTTGATGAAGTTCCGCTGATTATTATTGATGTAGCCATAATGGCATGAAAGGTATGACATGTATCCGCTTAGGTATTGGATGTTTTACTTTGATACTTGTCGGTTATGCGCCTCGACTAACTGATCATCGGATCATTGTGTATGCATAACAGGGATTCTCGGAGGATTAACCCGGGGAGACCACAAACTTGGTATCAGAGCCATCCTGACTATAGGAGAACCTTAGTTAGCATGGACGTTAGACAGGAACACTATCTTGAAAACACCAGCTTTCGAAAACTAGTTTCTCAATGAGTTTCAAAAAGTTCTACTTCTTCTCTTACTCTAAGTAAATGCTTTTGAAAATGGTTTCATCTAACTCATATCCAAACTTCAAACCAACAGATTTTAAATAACTAGGATCTAGAACCTGGTGAAGACAGTGAGAACAAGATGAAGACAAGCAACTACCAGCAAACACAAGGAGACTACAATATCGCTCTACCAGCGGAATCCCCATAATTAGAAGACATCAAGTGTTGCACCATCAAGAAGCGTCCAAGATACGATGAAGGCTTCACCTACAAGATAGTGAGTCTGACCTGAAGAAAGACAATATATAGGGTCAATAGTCCTAAGAATAGGATTCCCTACATCGCGAGTAGTTAACTCCTTGGTCCCTCGCGTTGACCGTGTTTGCTTCCCTAAGTGCATACTATGTTGCTTGATGTGTGATGTTTGCCGAGGACATGGCGATCCTCTTCGCTTTGTTCGCCTTGTATGTTGTGCTGGTTTGCTTTGACCTCAGTAAACGTTTTTCGAGGATCGATAACCCACCAAGTATTTCAGGCACCTCTATCAGTTGTTGCTAACGATAACCTAGACTAACATCGCGAGTATATGAGAGGAAATGCATCGCCAGAACCAGCAGCTTGATCCCATCAAGTCAGAACCACTAGAAGCCTTCACCTCAGCAGGATGACATACCTTGTCCAACTCACCTCTCAAGACTCATCGATGGCGCAACACTCCCTTGTTCATCAGTCTACTACAACGAGAATCCCGTGAAGCCGGAAGTCAATCACCGAAGGATCCTCACTATCCGCAAGGAACCACAAGACTTACCTACAAAGACAAGAAGTGAAGACCTAACTATGCTAACCTCCGGTATATTAGACCTTCTAACCACCTCAGGAGACTAACTATAGTCGACCCTACCCAACCCAACGGAAAGTTCCCCCTCTAGAAGGAAAAAATAATCCAAAAACCTGAAGACGAGGATGCATGAAGACAACGAGTCCACTCCGCCCTCAAGGAGGAGCAACGCAAGATATTCAAGTGAAGAACTCTCTTAGACGCTGACTGCTTCAACCCTGACTAAAGACCAGCCAGGAGAGTCATAAACCGCTAGTTTTCCCTGAGCTAACTCCATAAGGCTTCGTTAGGAAACCACCCTCGCCAAGGTTTATAGAATAGGGCGTCACTCGAAGACATCATCTCAAGACTCCGAGAAGATACAACCTTCCGCTAACATCGGGTCAGCACTCCAAGACAGAAGATCCGCACCCCTCCCGAAGCACCTTAGTAAAGCTCTAAGGTGGAAAGACTGCATCTTCCCACTCAATCTTCAGAAAACTGTCTACCAGAAGATACTTCAGAAAATATCTCCAAATCCAAAGTCTTCCCGCCAAACAACAACTCGTGAGTTATCCGAAGAGAAAATAACTAAAGATTCTACAAAGTCCCTCCACTACTTCAGGTGAAGACCCACCCGAAGGACCGCCGAACCGCTGACCCCTAGGTTCCATAATGCTTAGAGGATGTGATACTCCAACGAGTCCACCAGGGTAAGTATGAAGAATAGTAGTATATAAGTCTCGTAGGCCATAGCTTCACGAACGCCTTCTGAAGATCTCGAATCCAGGAGAAAGATGGACGACAGTCTTCCAAACTTCATCCAATGACTTCAAGAAGGAAGGACGTGTTATCCCTGAGCTAACCTAGTCTAATCCTAAGGGGGAAAGATCGCGTCTTTCCCACAAAAATAGAGTAACCTTTCGCTAGAAGAAAACTCACGAGTTTTAACAATAAAGTCGCTAAATATAATACGCTACGCCCCTAAGGAAGAGTTGTGAATCCTTAGAGGAAGGTACACCAAGCCGCAGATTCTATCCTCTAACAACTACTCCTTGAAACTTATATTTGAGCTAGTCCGCCCAACCTAAACTCTCGAGATATCGAGTCTGGAAGGAGCAGAAGATCATCCCTCGCAATCAGGCTGAATCTGCTCAACTCTCCATGCATCCAAGAAGACTGAAGATCATACTTCACCGATGTAATGACCACTTTCAGAGACAAAGTACGTAAGGTATTATGCCTAAGACACCTAGTACCAACCCGACGCTAATTCCCCGAACCCTACTCTCCTAAATCTCGGGACGAGATTCTTTTAAGGGGACAGGTCTGTAACATCCCAATTTTAGCAACCCTGATTAGTTTTCTAGAATGCAAAAATCAGGGGGAACAATTTTTTTTCTTGTTTAGTGATGAAGTGTTTTCCAGTTGTTTGACTATGTTTATGCTTAAGATTGTGTATTAGAAGATATACTCCTTACCTCAACACCAGTTGACAAATACTACTTCCCAAAACTGTCTTGGCTTAATTTCCATACTCTCAAATGTTCTGACATTCCAAAACCTGAGCCAAGAAGCCTTTGCAAACCATACTATTTTAGTAGCTTCTATTTCCCTAAACTATGGAGAGCAACCTATTATAATCTCCTTATGTTTTATGGACAGAACCTTCAACCATTCTTATCACTAGGTTTCCCAATACCTCAAGATACCAAGGACTCTCACCTGACTCCAACCACAACCTTTTCAAAATACCTCGAGCTAGGCTTGATGGTAACCCTAGTAGTAGGTTTGCTTTGTTTGTAAGATGAGTTGCCTGGATCTGCTGCTTGATTTGTCTCCTTAGGAGATAGTATGAGCTACTCTAGGAGCTCATCACTAGGATCAATATGTTTCCAAATCACCACACCCTAAGCAAGAATACAAAGCTAGATCTAATCTCTAGCTACTAGGGATCATCTAAAACCCCTAACCAGACCCCTTCTGAAGTGATCCCTTCTAGAAGCTTCCAGGTCAATGAAGAACAATATCAAGCATGGTTCCCTTCTCTCAATCTACCCTTCAACATCATACACTTGATGATGCTTTGCTACCTTGCAAACCCTCAAAAACATCCCCACTCATATTCTAGTTAAAATCCCTAAATCTGCCAAATTTTGCCAAGTCCGGAATATGTTCCAACATCACCTTTTTGAATGCCTCCCTTTCTCAACCCTTGTGCATGTTTGAAAATGCATATGAACCATATTGTTAACCATCCTAAGGAATAACAAGGCCCACTCTTTCCCTTGGTTAGATCATCTGCCAACCCACTTGTTCTTGATGGTTTTGTAGGCAAGAAAATAACTATTTCTGCAAATCTACTCAACATGCCTACTTTGACAGAAGCTCACACCATCATCCAACCTTCTATGGACCAACTCTTTTCATGGTTGTGATCTAGTAATATAGGTCTATCAATACCCACTTCACTTGTTCCAATTGGATCTTAGTACTTCTTAAACCCACATGGTTTTGAAGGCTACCTCATAATCTGCTTTGGCAAGCTTATTTTATTCAAAGTTTGAACTCAATTCTTGGTGAACTCAAGCAAGATAAAGCTAAAAACTCTATACCATGTTGATGTAAATCACTTGACCTATCCATCCATCTATCCGATGCCCCAAGGGAAGCCTTGAGCTCCAAGATCCAGCAAGGTTTTGGTGGCATGAAAACAATCTTACCCAAGATCCTTAAATCTCTAGTTTACACCAAAATCAACTTGGCTTATCCACTCCCAAGGTTGCAAATACTGGTTACACCTTTTATACATCATCTACCTTGATCATCAAGATTTATCAAATTTTATCCATATTTATTATGGACCAAATCTATTTAATTCCCTTAATAGACAAAATCTCCAAAACTCCTTCCCTAATGGAAAGTTTGGGTTTTGCCAAAACACATTACCAACTTTTGGCTCAATTGAGATCCATATATCATAACCTACCTTCCCATCTCAAAAATAAATATTTTTGAATAACTTTATTATTTCTTTTTGCCTATTTTCTTAAATGGAAGAAATGGAATAATAATAGTTTAAAATACTTTTAATCCTCAATACATCTCGGGAAAATTATCCTAAGTGTGTATTCACATTTGGAACCACCTCACATAAAAATCCAACAAGTTCCAATATAAAAATATCCAATGAGCTCCAATACTTCATTTCTGCAGTTTTTGAATAAATGGATTTCAGTGGACTTCTAATCTTCTGAAAAATCCCAATAAATCCTAGAGATGCATCCTAACCATACCCATCTACCAACATCATTATCTCAATTGGTCAAGATCAAAAATGAAGAAATAAACCTTGATCATCCCTTATGGATGAATTGAACATTTAGCCTGCTAGTACCAAAAACCCAATCAAACCTCTTTCAATTTTCCCCAACAAGCCTCCAAAACACCACTCTCTCCTCTGGTCGACCACCCCATGTATCATGTACTGTAGCACCACCTCTCCCTTGTCCTCTTATGCTTGGAGGTGAGAAAGAGAGAGATAGAAAATCAAGTGGGGCCAATTAATTGCAGCAGCTGCCACTCCCTCCCTCTCTGAGCTCCAACACGACTAGACCCCACCTCACCACGCTCCACCACCCCTGCTGCCCAATGGACGAACAACTCCCTTCCCATCCTCTCCTTGGACCAAATCCACCATGGACCGATCCACCTTGACTTAAATAGCCCAGAGGCCACCCCGCGCCTCCCTCTGCCTCCCATTTGCTCCTCACTACCCACCTACCCTCCCGAGAGATCCTCTCCCTCTCCCCTGCTCTGTGCAACCCGATAGAGAGAAAAGAAGAGAAGCTTCGCCCTCCTCCTCGAAAACGAGCTAAGCTCCCTCCTCCTCCTTTCTCCTCCTCTGCATGTCACTCCCTGGTGCTCCCCTCCCCTCTCATACTATTCCCCTTCTATTTTCCTTACTCAGGAACCACTCTCCGTGTAGCACCCGCGAGCTCCGCCGAGGTGCCTCTCGCTCTCCTTCGCGCGAGCCCAGGTCTGGTCAAAAACCACGATTGTCGCCCATCGTCGGGACTGTTGTAGAGCGCTGCGTCGCCTCGGCCGATGCTCGCAGCCTCCCGACGCCCCAAGTGAGCTCCCCGCCGCCGCCCGACACGCCTAGGGTTTCCCCCGTCACGGAGGTGTCTCAGCGAGGGAGACGACCTAGGGGCGTTGATCGCCTCTTGATCGAATGACCTAGGAGGCCCCGTACCCCTTCGGCCGCCGTGGTCGCTGACCAGCGGGTCCCGCCTAGCAGGTTCGAATCCGCCTCTCGCGCGTGCGCAGCCCAGGTGGGCTAAATCCGCCACTGTGTTCCAAGTCTCCTCTGGATCTGGCCCGACCAGCTTTGTCCTTTTATTCATTTTGCCCCGATCCAGATTTAGGCATTCAGTTTTAATCTTTTCAAAAATGCTAAACAACTCCAAATGCCCAAATCTATATTTTCCTAGATCCTAAAGGTTTTCTTCAACATTCATTACCCATGGTTACCCAATTGATATATAAATTAAATATATTAAATCAATTTCTAGATAGTAGTTAAAACACTCCTTAAATCCCTTAGGGAGATTCACATATCCCAAGGTAGTAAATCCAAGTCCCTCTGAAAGGTATTTGCTTTACCTGTTAGATAATATTTATCTCATGCCAAGGTGAACATTAGTTTTCCCTTAGCAAAAATAGCAAAAATAGCTCTGATCTGACTTTAGAAATTTCTCTGGATCAAACCAAAATTGTTATTGACCCAATTCCAACTCTCAATGTTCCTAAAACATAGTATCCTTCAAATCCTAGGAGTCCATAATTTTCTAAGCCCCTGTGTATTTATCTTGAATTAATCTGTTCTGGGCTTATTCAATGCACTAGAAAAATCATCACAGTATCTCTGCAAATCAAAAAAGGTTTGTTCCAATTTATATAGAAAGGTATTCTAAATGCCTACAATTTTCCCTTGGAATCAACCCAAAAGCTTATGTGGATTTAATTTGGTGAAAACGACAAAACCCCCACAAAACTGCCTTTGGGATTTTCCTGAGGGTATTCTGTTAACTATTTTGGAGCGATTCCAACTCTCAGCTACTCAGTACATCAAAAACCACTTATTCATCCGAGGAAATAATTTTTGGAGCTCCATAACTTTTCTAGTGAATTATTTCCTAAAACTAGAGCTTTTATCACTATAATATTCATAAGAAATTAAAGAAAAGTGATAAAATATTGAAACTCCTTTTATTGGCCTTATTTGATCAATACCTACCTTCTGGTATCATCTTTGCATATTGATATCATACAGAACCTAGCCTAGTTCTAAATCCCCTTAACAGGTGGAATTTGGACATTTACATCATAAAACAAAGACCACAAGGGTGATTAAAGTAATTCCAATTACAACCCACTCAATCTATCAAAACCTACTGATTTGAGTAATGTGTGGTATGTTTGTCTGTTGTATTGTAATGATGCTTGTATGCCTTGTGTTGATTGTGGTTTGGTTTGCTTGCATGTGCTATCTTTACGACGATAGTTGCGGTGAAATCGGAGATCGGAAGATGGTTCTTATAATTGGTATTATTGGGTATTCTAAGAAGTCCAAGAACATTTTGCCATATTGATGATCATCAGGCAAGCCACCATCTTATGCATGTTTTACTTATGCATGTTTTATCTACTGTTTATAAAAACTACACTGTTTACTATATGTTGATGTGTGTATGGTAGTGGTTTGGCTCCTCCTAACTATTACACTTTTGTACTATTAAGTACAACCCCCTTGATGACACCTACTTGACCCTAGTATGGTAGATGGTGTAACACACCATACCCATTGGAGACCCCGTTTTAGCCGAAGCAAAACTAGAGGATGGGAAGACCCCCGACAAAGTTTTTACCAAATGTTTTATGATAAAACCTTGGTGAGGTGGGACCTCCCAAGATAGGTTGAGAAAGAAAAAGGTTTTGTTTTACAAAATGCTGGAGGAAAAAGGTTTATAAAAACACACCTGGTTCTTTGCAGTTTTGCTAGAACAATTAACCCGTACAAGCCCATTACTCTAGAATATGACAGGGCTAGATTTGATGTTTGTCTATTCCGGTATAAGCTACCTCACAACTACTACAGGGGGATATAACAATCCCTGGAGGGTGGGCCTTCTGTGGTAGACTCCATGAAAAACATCGATCGGGAGAAGGAACGAAGGGTCTGCGGGCCTCCACGCGTTACTATGAGACCCTCATTGAAAGCGCACACTTGGGAAGTGGAAAAATGCGCTCCGATTGGTCCTCGGTACCCGACGTCCCGGTTTTGAGGGGAGTAACACTCATGGGGTAGGCACTTATATTTGAGTGGGCATCCGGAGAGTCTTGATCGGTTACTCTACCCACGATCGGTGTAGATCAGGGTAGTGTACCCGAATGGTGTGGGTAAAGTGTGCAACCTCTTCAGAGTGTAAATGATTTTGTTTTCAAAAGGGACGGTTCGGAAGGTTGCTGTAGAGCGGTCCTGATTTTGTTTTCAAAAGGGATTTCGGAAAATAAGTGGGTTTGGAAATGTTTTTACCATGGGATGGTCGTAAAGGAGAAAGGTTTGACCATGGGATGGTCGGAAGGAGGAGAAAGGAGTTTGGTCGTGGGACGACCGGAAGACGGGAACAAATGGGTGCCCCAATCCTAGTGTTTGCAAAACTTTTCAAAAGGTTTCCCAAAATAGTTTACAAAAGTTTTCAATAAAGATCTGTAGATGCTATATCTACAAGAGAAATTAATTGAGAAAAGAACTTCTCTTGGAGCCCTCCTACTACCACAACCACAATGCATATCCTCTTGTTATTATTGTTATCTTAAGGTGGTTTGCGAGTACATTGAAAGTACTCACTGGCATTGTCCCTGGCTATTAACTTGGTCAGATATCAAGAAGAAGAGGATGTTGGCGACTATGCGAGCTATGACGTTCTCCCAGTCAGGTGCCTGTAGGTTAAGGCATGGCTCGGGCTCTACGCTTGATGAAGTTCTGCTGATGATTATTGATGTAGCCATAATGGCATGAAAGGTATGACATGTATCTGCTTAGGTATTGGATGTTTTACTTTGGTACTTGTCGGTTATGTGCCACGACTAACTGATCATGGGATCGTGGTGTATGCATAACAGGGATTCTCGAAGTATTAACCCGGGGGGCCCTGAAATAATGTGGCCTAATTTGAGACCTTTTGAAATAAAAATATATAAATTGAAGCAATGTTTTTCTTTCACAGAGTATTTTGTTATGTGCACTACCTAGTTTACATGAAAAGTATGCTAAAATTTGACAACTTTCGAATAAACCCATTTCACAATATGGCGTACCATGTATGAACATTCATGGCTTTTAAACGAGATAACCAAGGTCATGGCAATATGTTTGCCATAGTTTATGATAATGTGTCCATGTTTGGTAGATTGGTGCATAACAGGATACTAGCATTTCAAACAAGGTTTACAAAAGAGGGTGCATCTAAATCAAAGTTATTTTAAATTATCTAAGTGACAACAACGACTTCCATTGTGAAGCAACTACAAAGATTATATGTGTTTTAAAATCTCACCACACTAATTTTCTCATAGAGTATAATTTTTTTGACGAATAATGCCCAAGTTTCATGAATTTTCAAGCTTTCGAGCTAGGTTCGATGATTTTTACGATTTTATCTCGGTTTAACAAAAAATGTTCAAATTTTGAACAACAAGTGATGGGAATATCTACTTCCTATAATTCTGGTTCACTGACATGTGGGTCACTTTCATAGTGGGTCTAAAAAGTCAGTGTAGGTAGGAGTGGGCGGGCAGGTAAATATTGAAGAGAGGCTGGGAAATGTCGATGGGGTCATGCACTTGGGAGAACGTAAATTTACCACCTATATCCTCAATTATTGTACTGCTCCTCGGATTCTTGTTTGTGGAGTAGGGATCGAAGAGGAATTTTGCATTGTAGAAAGAGGTGAAGCATGTTTGAGTGGATGCATGGATATTTTAATGGATGGGTGTGATGTTTGGGTGTCGTACCAAAATTTTGAGGTCGAAGCTTCTAGCATACGCTACTCGACGCGCTGTCACCGTCTAGACCCACACACCTGCGAGAGTTGCTTCCCATCATTTAAATGAGTTTCTAGGCATTTGCTGAAATTTTCGAACAATATAAGGCTTTCAAGAAGATGACCATCATCCAAAAAAAAAGGTGACCGAGGTCATGGAAATAGCTTATGATGACGTGTCCGTATTTGGTGATGGGTGCATCTTTGTAAATCAACCAATATGTCTGGTTCCAAATTTGAAGTTTGTTTTCGAATTTCCAAGTAACAACAATGTATTTTGTTGTGAAGAGACTACAAAGTTGATGGCTCAAATGCCACTGACCCCTTTTTTCACACAATGTATAATGCCCTTTCAAGCTTCTAGGCTAAATTTGTGCAATAAAATAATTTTTGGGGCTAGATGTTTGAATGGATGGGCGGGATGTTTGAATGGGTGGGTGGGATATTTTGGCGCTCTGCCAAACTTTTGAAGTTGGAGCTTCTAAGGTACGCTACTCCCACTTGGGATGTTGTCTCTGTCAGATGGACCCACAGGCCTGTATGCTTTCCAGCATTTAGTGAGTTTATAGACATCTGTCGAAATTAACGAACATTAATTCAATGCTTTCAAACAAGAGGAGAAGGGATAGAAGAGATATTATGCATCTATACTTTCTTATAAAGCTAAACCCCACTATCTATTATTAAAGTAGTCTATTTGCCACCATAGTGATCCACGTCAACCGTAATTTCTAGTAGTCCGATTGGAATGCCTGGACATAATTGGTCCATCCATTGTCTATAGTTTAACCCAGGCCCAGCCCCAGCCCCCTCATCTCCTATCCTTGGTATTGGAAAGTAAAACGCATTTGATGCCCATAAATTACTCCTCTTTGTAACTGATTTGTAGACAGGCGAGTGGGAGGAACTTCTTTTATCTCCTCTGCCCACCGCTTGCATGCAAAACATTGACATTTCGATGGCATTGCCTGCCTGCCTCTTCTAGCCCCGCTCGCCCCAGTGAAGGACGTCTCCGGTTGACGAATTTTAGGCCATCGCCTGCATGCACTCCCTAATCGTATCTCTATAGCGCAAGGAGGTAGTCGGTTCATCAGGATTTTTCCACCTGTTGGCAGTAGCAGCCTCCCTCTCTCTGGACAAGACATCACCTCCTGGACCAGGTGCCTGGTATGTGTTCAACTTCTCTATCTCTCTACAGCATGGTCTTCGGCTCTATACTTTTTCGATTCTAATTTAATTTCCTAATAACTGAAGTTTGCATGTCTACAGGACCTCTCTTCTTACCCGCTAGTTTCCTTTCTTTGATGCTGCTTGAGCTAATGTTTGGGCTTATATATCCTAGGCTTGGGGCTCTTCATGGACTGCGGGTATCTTGCAGATGCTGCAGCTCAGAAGTGAGATGTTGACGTCTAGCTCTACAAATTCCTACAGATTGCGGCCACGCAAGATTTTATAGCACATGAAGGATAGATGGGCATCTCCCTACCATTCCATACATGTTTACATGGTTGTGCCCCCATCCAAATCTACTAAGGCATGTGATTCTTTCACAATATTTGCAATACGAGGTTATTTCTCTCTCAATTGCAAGTATATTTTAGTCATGTACCTTATCTCTAAGAGTTTCTTTGGTTAACTGGAGTTTTTATTTCTGTATGAATTTTCAGGAGGTGGCATGCAGTATTGTATTTCATGAATTTCCAGATTGAGTTACCAGACGTTCTTTCGCACTTATGGGAAACATCTTCTCTAGAGTTTTAGTTTCATTAATTGGAGTTGTTTCCCCCTCAAGGATTTTGGACAGAGCGATCTGTCATTATTGTATTTTGGTATATCGTAGAATGAGGTACATTCCCTAACATTAATAGCATTTAGGTGAAATACACAACCTTTTTATTTAATTGAGCATGTTGTCTACCGTGGCAATTTATATAGATATATTCATGAATATAATTTTGTGTTCCATGTGTCTTATATTGTCCCATCCACACAATGTGTTCTTGAGGAGATTCCCGCTGCAAACGCGCGAGGTATATTTCTAGTTCTAAAAAAGATGAAGTATGTCTGCATGGATACGTGGGATATTTTAATGGATATGTGCGATGTTTGGGCCAAATACCAATATTTTAAGGTCGAAGCTTCAAACATACGCTGCTCCGACGTGGGGCCACTCAGATTCGCTGTTACACTCTAGACCCACATACCAATGAGAGTTGTTTTCCAACATTTAAATGAGTTTTTATGCATTTGCTGAAATTATCGAACAATTCAAGGCTTTCAAAAAGATGACCATCATCAAAAAAAGGTGACCAAGGTCATGGGCATAATTTATGATGACGCGTCCGCATTTGGTATATGGGTGCATCTTGGCAAATCAACCAATATGTTTGGTTCCAAATTTGAAGTTTACTTTCGATTTTCCAAATTTGGCCCCTTTTCGAAAAAATAGGGATGAAATTAATATATGTTGAAATAGAGTCATTAGTTTGCAAAGTGCAATGCTATCTGCATTAGTTTCCATGGTAAAACATAAACTTGTAATTTGATAAGTTTTGGATTAATTTTGATCTACGGCGACTGGCAGGTGGGCCACGTATATGGTGGTTCCCAAAGCAGGGTAGGTCAGAAGCTTCAAACATACGCTGATTTCCAACATTTAAATGAGTTTTTAGGCATCTTCTGAAATTATTGAACAATTCAAGGATTTCTAAAATATGACCATCGTCCAAAAAAAGGTGGTGCCCAAAGCAGGGTAGGTCAGAATTTCCAAAGTTCTCCCTCCTCACGCCTTCACACCCTCCGCCGCCTAGGCTCTCACCCCCTTGCCCACAAAAAAGACGTGCTTACAGCCGCTCCTCGTCACCACCATGCGCGAAGAAGCTTTCCCTAACCGTCGGTCTTCTTGAGATGCACCGGGTGGCACGTGGATTCCATAGTAGTCCTTCTATATTTAGCTCGATCTGGTTGGCATTGTATTTCCCTTGACCCGATATGCCTCTTCAAATACCTAGTTTAATTTGTCATCAATCTACATGGTCATAGTTTCTTCTGTGTTGGATCCGTGTTCCTAAATACCTTCAGCGATTTTTTTGTCAATATGTTTATTGAAATGCATAGACATATATAGTTTTTATACTCCATCTATATGTTTCCTGCTTTTCTTTTAATAATAACCAACCTTGTATATCATAATTAAACAGATGGGCAGATTTTGGATAGAGATTTCTCCATTAGGCAGCGTTAAACATATCCTTGGTGTTCTATGATTTATGGGGTTTGTTAGAGATCATTGTGAGAACTCAAAAATACATTGTCCCTGCTGGTTGTGTGTGAATCATAGGGTGCTGCCTCAAAGTATAGTGGAAGACCATATTTTTACATTTGGGATGCTAAGCACATATGTTAGATGGGTATTTCATGGTGAACCATATGAACTGGGGGAAGCACATCTTTATCATCAAGATCAAGTTGGGGAAGCAGATGTTGATCAACTAGATCAACTGACAGAGGCAGCTCCTGTGCTTCTAGATCAACATGGAGAAGGGGGAGGAGACAAAAAGCGCAAGCTGCATGAAACGGGTTTCATTTCTGGTACTACCGCTATGTCAGATGACAAGGTATATCGGTAGAACAAAAAATGTTCAGATTGTGTGTCTTTGATGTTTCTCTATAAACGTAGTTGTTAATCTACTAATCGCAGAAGACAACAACCGAAGAGGACTTTGATGGTAATGACGATGACCTGTTCATTAATGAGGCTGCACCTAAGGCTGTGGATCGAGTTCACTGCTTCTGGATGGATTTGATGCAAGGTTGCAGATCATCAGGTTGTGTACTTCTGGAGAATATCATTTTGCGGCCCGAAAGTTGAGGCACCCAGGAGGTGGAGAGGGGTAAGGTGGGTATTTGGGTCGTGCAGGGGCAGAGTGGGGAGCTGTGGTGATTAATGGACAAGATCCTTGTACGATTTTTGTTGCATCTCTCTCTCTTACTATTAGTACAAGGGCAAAATGGGTAAGGCTGAGGTGGATCTATAGTGTTTGTCGACCAGTTGGCTGTCCTGGTGCTGATGATGATCTTTGATCAAGTTTTTATGGAATTCAGAAAGGCTTGGAGTAGTGAATTTGCTTAATTAGCAATGTTGATCCTATTGATGGTTGTGAAGGAAGTCCAAAATCTTGCATTGGACCAGAGTAGAAAATTGGTACTGGTAGATAGATGGGGTAAAGGTAGGCTCCTAGGATTTATTTGAGATTTTTTAGAGGAGTTTTAGTCCTCCTAAATCCAATTACTCAAAAAGGACAGAAATGATTTCTAGAAGATCATTTGATAAATTTCCATTGGTCAAGGATGGATTTTTGTTTCGAGAGGATCCCAAATGGGAATCTTCCAAAGATTTATTGAGGCATAAACGTATTTAGAACATTTATTATTTCAATTCCGCCATTTAAGAAAATGAGCAAAAAGAAATAATAAAGCTTCTCAAAAAATATTTATTTTTGAGGAGGGAAGGTGTGGTATGATAAATGGAACTCACTGGAGCCAAAAGTTGGAGAAGTTTTTTGGTAAAAACCAAACTTTCCTTTATGGACGAAATTTTGGAGATTTTGACTATTAAGGGAATTAAGTAGTTTGGGGCCTCAAAAATTATGGATAATTATTGATAAGTATTGAGGATCAAGGTAGAGGGAGTATACAAGGTGTAGCAAGCATTTGCAACCTTGTGGAATGGAATTCCATCTTGACTTAGGTGGAGCTATATGGAATTGAGGATCTAGGGTGGTGTTATTTTTATACCACCAAAGCATGCTTGCATCTTGGAGTTTAGAGCTCACACTGGTGCAAGGGATAGATGGGTGGTTTGACCAGGTCATATAGATGATCATGGCAGAAAGAGTTTGAATTAATTGTATTTGAGGTGATCTAGAAATGGTGGCAAACTTTGTTGAAATTAAGGCTGCCATGCATAATGAGTCATGAAGACTTCTAAACCAAGTGGGTTTAGGCAGCTGTCAACACCCGGCTTTTTAATCCTAGATGCCCTTTATGCCATACCTCGCAATCCCAGGATTACCATTTTTGCGAGATATAACAGATTGGATATCACAGTACATCATCCATTACAAACCATACATAAGGTCTTACACAAATAAGGATCTCATGATCCAGTCTTAATACAACAATCAGCGGAAATAAAAGATAAGCGTAGCGGTGGGGTCCATCTTCAGGGGCACAGGCAATGCTGACGAAGGCAGATAGTCCTAGTTATCATAGCCATCCTATTGGCCATCATCTTGATAGTCTCCTTCATAGTCTGGCCATGATAATAGCCAGGGACAAAAGCCATGAGTACTCTTTAAGTACTCGCAAACTACCACTAACAAGTATCTAAGTTAAAGTGCTAAAACCAAGTTTAACTATAGAGTTAAGTTTGAAACCTAAGCTGAGTTCAGAAGCAAAAAAAGATAAAGTAAAGTTCTAGAATCACTTAAGTTGGGGAAACTATTGTCATAAACACAACCTTGTTATTTAGAAAACATCTGACAACAAAACAATATGGCCATTCCAACTGTCCATAACCGCAAACGTGGCTATTCGAATAGTTTAACACTCTACAGAGGTAGTACACTTTCACCACAAGATTCGATACATCTGTCAGGGATAACCCTGAATCATCATACTTAGTATGCAGATAATCAAACATAACCTTCCCTTTACAGACCCTAGTATAAGCACCTCTCCTATGAGCATGGCCTCCCAACCATGACCATCAGTCATCTTGGGCACTGCATAGGTGGACAACATTGAGAGGTAGCCTCAGCTCAGACCTCTCCCGTGAGGGAACTAATACTAATGCATATAAATTTCCAGCTAAGCCTTACCCAATTCAGGTAATGTGGTTGTACGGTAAATTTGGAATGGTATCGCATCCAAATCCAACAATCAGTTTTATAAAAGGGTTAAGGCTCATGCCTCAACATTTTCACCATCATAAACCATTTGTGTTTCTCAACACATGTCAAAACATCTCAATAGAATGACTCATCATTCCAATGTTTTCATAATTCATTTTCACCAAGTGTTCCCATCTAAAGTGACTCAAGTTTTTTATCTACTCTAAACTACTAAGTTAAGAGTGTTCACTAATGTGTAAAAGATGGGTTCAATCTCATGCCATAGAATGACATCTAAAGGGTTCTAAATAGGTCAAGTTTTATACTTTTTATGCTACCTTCAAACAAGTAAAGAACTTTGTATAACCTAAGAGGGATAAAACTTGTAACCAAGACTTGGGGTACTAGTAGTCAAAAGGGGTGTGATCAAGGCATGCTTAAGGCATCTTGACTAAACCATCTAGTTGATCCTAGCATGTTAAACTCTAAACTTGTAAGTGTTAGCTTGCATTATTAATGGTGGCTTGCCTTGGTTGGTGTAGTGGTTGAAGTTTTCTTCTTCTTCTTCTTGGTAGAACTCCTCCTCCTCGAAAGCTTGGTCGGTACTATCGTCTATAAATACATAGGGAGTGCACAATCGCCAAACAATACTTAACTAGGCTAAGTAGCATTCTAAGACACACATTTGATGATCTATTATCATCACAAACCTCACAAGTTTAATTTCAATAGCTTCATCCTTTTTATTTTAGAAAAGTAATTTCTACTCGTTGAAAAATTAACTAAAGTTTAATATTCACCACCAAAATATGGGATCATGTGGACAAATGTCCTCACCACATATTCTAACATGTGCGAATGAGATTTAAAGGTTGGATCAATATTACATTAGTTTAAGTTCATTAGTTAATGATTTAAAGTGACTAGAAATGCCTATATAGCATTATTTTGGTACTAGTCCAAATTCACTGCATGTAAACCTTAATATTATTACATATTTAGATAGATATGATGAAATGTGATTTTTGAGAGTTGTAAACAACTCAAAATCTAACTTGGTTGATTTTATAAAAATGTTGCAAGTTGCAAATGCTTATGTCTTCTTATTTTTATTAGGAGAGATCTATAACTCTAATTGAATTAAATCCAACGGGCTTGGATAGATCATCTTAATACCTTTCAGGAAAAAATTGTTTCATGCAATTTGGATTTGTCAAATTCCCAGAATTGAATTTTAAAATAATGGACAAAAACTAGATTTAACTAAAAAGAAAAATCCAGATTTGAATGGGTGGGGTAGCGCCGGAAAAGACTTGGGCCGGCCTAGTGGCGCTCCGCAGCACGGGGCTCAGCTGATAGGGGGGTCCCGTTTGTCAGCGGCACTTAACACGCGAAACGATACGCGCCCGGTGGGCCGTAGGATTAGAAGGGGAATCTACGGCTGAGGGTCATCGTCGAGGACAAATAGGTCGCCGGCGAGCTCGAACCCTAGCGGCTCGGTGGGGGTCTGCTGGGGACGTACCAGGGCTCCAGCAGGGTCGGCGAGGCAGGCAAACGAAGTGGAAGATGACGACGAGGCGAGGCGCGGTTGCGACGGAGCTTGGGGTGGTCTCAATTAGCGGTGCCCTTCTCCTCCATAGGCGGCGGCTCCGGATCCAATTCCGGCGAGGCAGAGCTCGCCTTGCTCCGGCTAGAGGTGGGTGAGGTTCAGAGAGGTGAGAAAAGTGGAATGGTGTGGAGAGAAGAGGCTGGGGAGGCCTCTTTTTATAGGCCCGACGGTGAGACCGAGCAGGATGGGCAGGCAACAGTGGCGACATGGCTACGGTAGGGTAGAGGCATGGCTACGGGTGGCGATCGACGTGCGGTTCCTTGGCGGTGCTCTAGGAATTGAATGCGGCCATAGGGGCGGTGGCATGCAGTCTGGGCGAGGTGGCGCTCTGAGCGGCAGAGGCGGCGGTGTCCACGGCGAGCGGTGGCTGTGAGGTGTTGGGCGACCAGCAAGAATGTCTGGGGTGTTCTCCAGGTCGTGGCGGAGCGGCGGGCGTGGGCTGCAGCCAAGGGGCGGTCTATGCGAGCGGGGACAGAGCGCGCTCTGGGGGCGGCACCGGCATGGTGCGGTGGCACTAGGCGCGTGGTATCCTCGGTGGTCCACTGCAGGGCTGGGCTCGGGCAGGGGACAGAGGGTGGCGGTGAGGTGTGAGCTACCTCGTAGACATGGAGAGAGAGAGGGGAAGATGGTCTGCTGCAGCGGGGCAAGGTTTGGCCGGCCACCACACCCTCGGGTTGGCATGGCATGGGGGCTAGGGACAAGGGAGAGGGGTGCTAAGGGTCTGGTTAGACCAAGAGGGGACATAGGGGTTAAATGTAGATCATTTGGGGGCAAAACCCTGTTCAAAACAGTGAGCTAGGATTAGGGTGGAAATCATGCATGCCAAGTGTTTGATGAAATGGCTGCATGAGATTTAGTTTTGAATTTCGAAAAGATTTTTGGTGGGTTTGCTAGGAGTAAGCTTGAGACTCTGTGGGTGCTTGGGTTTTGAAAATTGAGCTTGTTTGAGTGGTTTTTGAAATAATGGGATCTTCCTACATGAATTAGATTCAATTTTAAACTGTCATTTAAAATTAGCATTTGAATGTTTTTAGCAGATCACAAAGTGGACCTTGGTACCTCATTATGTGTACTATCAAGGGGTACAAAGATCTAGAAATGTTTCTGTTAAGAAAAGAGTGCTAGGAATAGCCAAAGTAGGCATGAGAGTTAATTTTGCCAAAATGACCATTCATTTCAAATATTCATTTTGAGTTGTTCTTCTTTGGAAAAAGTTTGGGAATGACTTAGATGATGTTTAAATCACCTAAGAAACATTTTACAAGCATTGGATCACTCAATCATGGAAATTCAAACAACTCCTATTTTAAATGCACACATATATGAATGCTTTCATTTTAAATTTGGAAAAGATTTTGTTAACCCTATTTTTGGATGATTTGATCTTTGATAAGCATGAATTAAAGTTTTGGGATGTTACAGCAGGATAGAGATCCACATGGGGTAAGTGAAGTAGGGTTTGATATACATCAATGAGTAGATCACAACCATGCAGAGAGTTGGTCCATAGAGGTTTGGATGGTGGTGTGAGCTTCTAGCAAAGTAGGCATGATGACTAGATTTGCATGAAATGTTATTTTCTTATGTGCAAAACCATCATGGACAAGTGGGTTGGAGGAGGATATAACTAGGGGCCAATGTGGGCCTTGGTAGTCCTTAGGATGTTAATAAGATGGTTCAAGTGCGTTTCCAAAAATGCATATGGTTTGGGAAAGGAGGCATTCCAAAAGGTGATGTTCGAACTGTTTCCAGACTTAGTCAAAATTGGCAGTTTTGAGAATTTTGACTAGAGTAGGAGAGGGAATGTTCTTGGAGGAGCTGCAAGGTATCAGAACATTAGCAAGAGGATGATCTTGAAGTGCAGATTGAGTAGAGGAGGTACATACTTGATAGTGGTCTTCAAGGACTTGGAAACATCTAGAATGGAAACTTCAGAACGGACCTGGGTGCGGGTTTTAGATGATCACCTAATGACTAGGGATCATACCAAGGTTGTATTCTTGCTTAGGGGTTGATGATTTGGAAACATCTTGATCCTAGTGATGAGTTCCTAAAGTAACTCCTACTACTTCCGAAGCAAACAAGTCAATCGGCAGATCAAAACAACTCATCAGACAGCAGATCAAGGCAACTCATCTTATAAACAAATCAACTACTACTAGAGTTACCATCAAGCTTAGCTTGAGGTAAGGTTGGGGCATTTTGAAGAGGTTGAGTTTTGAATAAGGTGAGAAACCTTGGTATCTCTACCAAGAATAGAATTTAAATGCTTTGAACAGAAGTTTTGGGAAAACTAGAGGTAAGATTAGTGGAGTGTTTTGTCTTGAAAACATAAGGAGATTGTATTAGATATCTCTCCATAGTTTTGTCAATAGAAGCTACCAAAAATAGTTTTGGTTACATAGGCATCTTGGCTCATGTTTTGAAATGCCAGAATGTTTGAGAATATGTAAAATGAGCCAGGTAGTTTTGGTAAATAGCTTTTGTTAACTAGGTTGAGGTAGGGAGTATCAATTGATACACTCTCTTAGGCACAAGTGCCAACAAACAACAAGCAAGTACTGCACCAAAGCACCAGAAAAAGTTTTTGTTCCCCCTGATTTTCGCATTCTAGACCACTAGTCAGGGTTGCTGAAATTGGGAAGTTACAATTGCATGTGTGTTCTTTTCACAAACCACATATGGACCCACTAGAGTCATTGCATGTATGTTGTTTTCCACAAACCACATGGATCCACTAGAGTCATTGCATGTGTATTCTTTTCATGATTCACATATAGATCCACTAGAGTCATTGCATGTGTGATCTTTTCATAAACCAGCACTAGAGTCATTGCATGTATGTTCTTTTCATGAACCACACCTAGAGTCATTGCATGTGTGTTATTTTGATGAAACTAGAACTAGATTCATTGCATGGGTGTTCTTTTCATGAAACTATCACGAGAGTCATTGCATGTGTGTTCTTTTCACAAATCACATATGGACCCACTAGAGTCATTGCATGTGTGTTATTTTTTCATGAACCACATATGGACCCACGAGAGTCATGGCATGTATGTTCTTTTCATAAACTAGAACTAGATTCATTGCATGTGTGTTCTTTTCACAAACCATATATGGATCCACCAGAGTCATTGCATGTGTGTTCTTTTCATGAACCACGTATGGATCCACTAGAGTCATTGCATGTATGTTCTTTTCATAAACTAGCACTAGAGTCATTGTATGTGTATTCTTTTCACAAACCACATATGGATCCACCAGAGTCATTGCATGTATGTTCTTTTCATAAAACACATGGATCAACCAATGTAATTGCATGTATGTTCTTTTCACAAACCACATATGGATCCACTAGAGTCATTGCATGTCTATTCTTTTCACAAACCCCATATGGATCCACAAGAGTCATTGCATGTCTTTTCTTTTCACAAACTATATATGGATCCACTAGAGTCATTGCATGTATGTTCTTTTCATGAACCACACATGGATCCACCAATGTCATTGCATGTGTGTTATTTTCACAAACCAAATATGGATCCACCAGAGTCATTGCATGTATGTTCTTTTCGCAAGCCACATATTGATCAACCAATGTCATTGCATGTGTGTTCTTTTCACTAACCACATTTGTATCCACTAGAGTCATTGCATGTATGTTCTTTTCCACAAATTTCATGGATCCACTAGAGTTATTGCATGTGTGTTCATTTCATGGTGCACATATGGATCCACTAGAGTCACTACATGTGTGTTCTTTTGATAAACCAGCACTAGAGTCATTGCATGTGTGTTCTTTTCATGAACCACACCTAGAGTCATTGCATGTGTGTTCTTTTCATGAAACTAGCACTAGAGTCATTGCATGGGTGTTCTTTTCATGAAACTAGCAGTAGAGTCATTGCATGTGTGTTCTTTTCACAAATCACATATGGATCAACAATGTCATTAGATGTGTGTCCTTTTCACAAACCACATATGGATCCACTAGAGTCATTGCATGTATGTTCTTTTCCACAAACCACATGGATCCACCAGAGTCATTGCATGTGTGTTCTTTTCATGATTCACATATGGATCCACTAGATTCATTGCATGTGTGTTCTTTTCATAAACCAGCACTAGAGTCATTGCATGTGTGTTATTTTCATGAACCACACCTACAGCCATTGCATGTGTGTTATTTTCATGAAACTAGCACTAGAGTCATTGCATGGGTGTTCTTTTCACGAACCACATTTGGATCCACTAGTGTCATTGCATGTATGTTCTTTTCACAAACCACATGTGGATTAACTAATGTCATTGCATGTGTGATCTTTTCACAAACCACATATTGATGCACCAGAGTCATTGCATGTGTGTTCTTTTCATGAACCACATATGGATCCACTAGAGTCATTGCATGTATGTTCTTTTCATAAACCAGCACTAGAGTCATTGCATCTGTGTTCTTTTCACAAACCACATATGGATCCACCAAAGTCATTGCATGTGTGTTCTTTTGATGAACCACATATGGATCCACTAGAGTCATTGCATGTATGTTCTTTTCGTAAACTAGCACTAGAGTCATTGTATGTGTGTTCTTTTCACAAACCACACATGGATCCACCAGAGTCATTGCATGTATGTTCTTTTCATAAAACACATGGATCAACTAATGTCATTGAATGTATGTCCTTTTCACAAACCACATATGGATCCACTAGAGTCATTGCATGTCTATTCTTTTCACAAACCCCATATGGATCCACAAGAGTCATTGCATGTCTTTTCTTTTCACAAACCAAATATTGATCCACTAGAGTCATTGCATGTATGTTCTTTTCATGAACCACACATGGATCCACCAATGTCATTGCATGTGTGTTATTTTCACAAACCACATATGGATCCACCAGAGTAATTGCATGTATGTTCTTTTCACAAACCACATGTGGATCAACCAATGTCATTGCATGTGTGCTCTTATCACAAACCACATATGGATCCACTAGAGTCGTTGCAGTTATGTTCTTTTCCACAAACCACATGGATCCACCAGAATCATTGCATGTGTGTTCTTTTCATGAACCAGCAATAGAGTCATTGCATGTGTGTTCTTTTCATGAACCAGCAATAGAGTCATTGCATGTGTGTTCTTTTCATGAACCACACCTAGAGTCATTGCATGTGTGTTATTTTCATTAAACTAGCACTAGAGTCATTGCATGGGTGTTCTTTTCATGAAACTAGCAGTAGAGTCATTGCATGTGTGTTCTTTTCACAAATCACATATGGATCAACCAATGTCATTAGATGTGTGTTCTTTTCATGAACCACATATGGATCCACTAGAGTTATTGCATGTATGTTCTTTTCCCCAAACCACATGGATCCACTAGAGTCATTACATGTGTGTTCTTTTCATGATTCACATATGGATCCACTAGAGTCATTGCATGTGTGTTTTTTCATAAACCAGCACTAGAGTCATTGCATGTGTGCTCTTTTCATGAACCACACCTAGAGTCATTGCATGTGTTTTCTTTTCATGAAACTAGCACCAGAGTCATTGCATGGGTGTTCTTTTCTTGAAACTAGCACTAGAGTCATTGCATGTGTGTTCTTTTCACAAACAACATATGGATCCACCAGAGTCATTGCATGTGTGTTCTTTTCAAGAACCACATATGGATCCACTAGAGTCATTGCATGTTTGTTCTTTTCACAAACCACATATGGACCCACTAGAGTCATTGCATGTGTGTCTTTTCACAAACCACATATGGATCCACCAAAGTCATTGCATGTGTGTTCGTTTCATGAACCATATATGGATCCAATAGAGTTATAGCATGTATGTTGTTTTCAAAAACTAGAACTAGAGTCATTGCATGTGTGTTTTTGCACAAACCACATATGGATCCACTAGAGTCATTGCATGTATGTTCTTTTCGTAAAACACATGGCTCCACCAATGTCATTGCATGTGTGTTCTTTTCATAAACCACATATGGATCCACTAGAGTCATTGCATGTATGTTCTTTCCATTAACCACATATGGATCCACTAGAGTCATTGCATGTGTGTTCTTATCCTAAACCAGCACTAGAGTCATTGCATGTGTGTTCTTTTCACAAACCATATATGTATCCACTAGAGTCATTGCATGTATTTTATTTTCACAAACCACAGATGGATCAACCAATGTCATTGCATGTGTGTTCTTTTCACAAACCACATATGGATCCACTAGAGTCATTGCATGTATGTTCGTTTCATAAAACACATGGATCCACCAATGTCATTGCATGTGTGTTGTTTTCACAAACCACATATAGATGCACTAGAGTCATTGCATGTCTATTCTTTTCACAAACCCCATATGCATCCACAAGAGTCATTGCATGTCTTTTCTTTTCACAAACCACATATGGATCCACTAGAGTCATTACATCTTTGTTCTTTTCATGAAGCACACATGGATCCACCAATGTCATTGCATGTGTGTTATTTTCAGAAACCACATATGGATCCACCAGAGTCATTGCATGTATGTTCTTTTCACAAACCACATATGGATCAACCAATGTCATTGCATGTGTGTTCTTTTCACAAACCACATATGGATCCACTATAGTCATTGAATGTGTGTTCTTTTCCATAAACCACATGGATCCACCAGAGTCATTGCATGTGTGTTCTTTTCATGATTCGCATATGGATCCACTAGAGTTATTACATGTGTGTTCTTTTCATAAACTAGCACTAGAGTCATTGCATGTGTGTTCTTTTCATGAACCACATCTAGAGTCATTGAATGTGTGTTCTTTTCACGAAACAAGCACTAGAGTCATTGCATGGGTGTTCTTTTCATGAAACTAGCACTAAAGTCAGTACATGTGTGTTCTTTTCACAAATCACATATAGATCCACCAGAGTCATTGCATGTGTGTTCTTTTCACAAACCACATATGGATCCACCAAAGTCATTGCATGTGTGTTCGTTTCATGAACCATACATGGATCCACTAGATTTATTGCATGTGTGTTCTTTCCATAAACTAGCACTAGAGTCATTGCATGTGTGTTCTTTTCACAAACCACATATTGTCGTGGTGGTGGCACGGTAGATGCCATGGATAGGCTAAAGATGGGGCCAATGTCTGCTAGGGGAATACAGAGAGGGAGAACGTGGTGATTCCACGCATAGAAGTTCTTGTATTCTCTCTATCAATGGTGTTTACAAGTACTCTTCAAGCTCTTGGTAAGAAGGAGACTATGTCTCTTACTCTCTACAAGCTAGCTTAAGAGTTCTTTCTAAGACAGAGAAAATGATCGATCCCTCTCTATGGAGGCCCCGGTGCTCCTTATATAGGGGAGCCCGACTTACAATGTTAGGGCACACGTGGCAGCATATTCTCCAAATATGCTCCTCGTCTAAAGCTAGATGCTTCTTTATTCTCTTTAACGGCTCGTCCGGTCTTTGGACGTAACCCGCAACGTAATCCTCGTCTTTAAGCATCACCAGACACGGACTACGTCATCCGACATTGCCCGCATCATCTTGGTCGCCCCTGACCTGCTCGTCCTCCTCTCTGCTTTTCTTCGCTCATGCCACGGCTAATAAAGCCACCTTGTGACCAGCGGGAGATTCCTTCCTTCTCTTGGAAGCCATATGATAGTCCGGCTAGCACGTGGCTAATCCGGCTACTAAGATACCTGCAAAACAGATAGACAAACATGGCTGTCATATATTTTATGCTGGCCGGGCTACAGCTAAGGAGATTCTCCACGGGCCGGGTCACTCCATGGTTCGGCCTGCCTTGTGTTGACCGCGTCGTACCCTGGCTAACTCGGCCTTTATACCCTGGCATTACCCTACCCGGGGGTATCCCACAACATTAGTCCCCGAAGCTGGTGTGGTCTTTGCAACTTTTAGTTGTTAAGGCCATAGCAGGTTCCCGTATCCAGATCTCTGCCTTTTTGGCCGAGCTACCCCGTAACCCGGGGCCTTTCCTCTGGCGATTCCTTGGTTCATTCCGAGTTACTCCTCGCTGGCCGGGTCCTTTTCCTGCCTATCCGGCTTACCGTTCCTTCTCTTGTACGCTTCCCCACATCCTACATGGAGGGTAACCATCGTTTCGCCTCATTTTAAGGGCCATGCGCATTTCATGCGCTAGTTACTGTCGCAATGTCAGGAATAACTGCTGTGTGCGTCCCTTCACTACAGCGCCTCGTTAACTGTAACATTACATCGCGTCAGGGGAACCTATGCCCTGGTGGTCCTTGCTGTGGCCACACTCTGATTGGCTGACTCTGCTGTGTACAGGCCCGTTGCATGTGACATAGCAACCGTAAAGGATCCCACTACATGCCCCCACACGCAGTTAAGTAGAGGGCCTGGGGAAATCTTTGGGGAAGTTCCCCATTTCCTCCGCGCTTCCTAGCCTCCTTTCTCTCTGACTGCAACCTCACCGCCGCTGCTAGTTCCTCGTCACACCCGCACTGTCGCGACCGTGCACAGGCAGCACCTTGTGCCTGTGCCACCGTTCCCGCTCAAGAGCTTCACCACGGGGCCTTGCGCTGCTCGGTTCCCCTCCACCGGTTATTTCTATTCGGATTTCCATCTCGAAGACCTTGAGTTCACCTTGACTAAGGAGGAGGCAGCCGTGGTGGCACAACAAGAGGAGGAAGGAGAAGGCCACGAGCGCGGCGGCTTGGACGGCGCATTTGTCTGCGAGGATGATCTGGACTGGCTCCGGGCCATGCGCCGCATCCCCGCCGGCATTGCCTGTCGCCTTGCCGCCGGCAAAGTTTTCCCCGTTCCCAATCCTGGAGAGTATGTTGTTTTTTTTCTCATTTTCAGCACGGCTTCGGCCTTCCAACCTCAGATTTCTTTTTTTATTTCATCTCTACGTATCAACTGCAACCACATCATCTCCCTGCCAATGCCATCACTTCTTTGTCCTCTTTTGCCTCTGGCATTGAGGGATATATCAGCCTCTGGCCATCTAAGGAACTGTGGATCAAATTCTTAGATCTCCGGAGGAATGTGGTTCTGGATAAGGAGCTTATTCCGGAGGAGAAGCACCTGACTCAGTGCGGCGCTGCCTCCATATCTCCCAGCAAAGGCTCCGTATTTCCCTAGGTCATCGGGCTCAAGTCCTGCAAAGGCTGGGCCCAGACTTTCTTCTATGTCCGGACCACCACCAAGGAAGATCTGATCCGGCTCCTCCCCTTCAAACTCGGCCCTCCAGATACCTCTCTTTGGGAGAGCATCCCCAAGCGACCCACAGCCGTGGCGAATCAGGTGGAGTGTCGGATCAAGGAGTTTCTCAAGGAGAAGCTTCTAGGGGCCACATCATGCTCACTTTTGTCAGCAGCCGGGTCTCCCTCCTTCAGAAGTGTGCCCACAAGATCTGCTACTTGAGCGGCCCCCTCGACCCCCACCAGACTTCATCTTTTGAGCTCGATAACTCGGCGGTTTACCATAGGGTTAAGGCCATTCTCAATGTGGAGAAGGAATTCTCCGAAGATTGGGAATGGGGGCCCGAGCCCTTCACCCGAGACAACCCTCCTCCAAAGGTAAACTTACTTCTTACTGTTTTCCGGATCTTCTTTGTATGTCAGTTTACTTTCGTAACATCGCAATTGTTTTCTTGTTCTCAGCGATTCCTCAAGCTGCCACTAGAGGATGACGAGGTGCTGGAGAGCAAGTGGGTACTAGACCGCGCCGATGAGGATGAGGAGGATCCTGATCCTGAGACCTTCCTGCCTACTCCGGACATCGTCAAATGCAACTCTCGTAAGGCCTCTTCTCTAAGGGATTGGCCGGATGATGATGACTCAGACTTTGAGGTCCTGGAGGTAATTGATCGGGTTCTCATCTCTTACACACATCTGGTTATGTCCAAATCTTCAGCTAACCTGACCGATCAGGTCCACGAGGTTCCTCCCCTTGCCACCGGTGGTCCGGTCCCTGCTTCTTCCCAAAACCACATGGGTGCCTCGGCCACAGCTTCGGAGGCACCGCCACCCAAGAAGAGGCAAAAAAACTCTGGGGTGAAAGCCTTGACTAAGTCGACTGCCAAGAGCACGGTCTGGAGTATGCCCAAACCTCGGGCTCCCCCAACCTCAGATGAGTAAGTCTCTTTGCATTTTCCCTTCGAGTGTTTTCCTTTCCATGTTTGCTTTTGTCTCTTACTGGTTCTTTTCTCTTTTTGACTTGGTTCTTTTCTGCTTCTCAGAGCTCCTAGGGTCATTCCCCAGAGCGGCTCCGGCATAGCATCTCCAATCCGGAGCATCCCTTCCCCCTCGCGATGACAACACTTGCCCCCTCAGCCCTATCCAAGAGGGATCCATGGCTGCGCCTGATCTGAGCTCACCTCATCATGAGGAGAGCAATGTCAGCACGGGGGGTGGTGGGGCAGCTTTGGATACGGCCATGCCAGATCTTCCCAATTCCTCTTTGGCCCCAGCGCCAAGTGTTGAGGTGCCAGCTCCATCGGCACCGCCCCAATCAAGTTCCTCCCTCATTCAAGTGTCTTCAAGACCAGTAGCACCAGCACCAACAGCATCACCAGCAGCAGCAACAGCAACAACATCATCAGCACTAGCACGAACAATAGCACCAGGAGCAACAACATCGACCAAGGCCGCAAAGAAGAAGGCTCCATCGACAGCCCCTAGATCAACGGCGACTATTGCAGATATTTTTCCGCCAGCTTCTCAAGTTCCTTCTGGGTTAGCAGCCTCGGATCTTCCGCCGCGTCCTTCGTCATCCGACAAGCTCAAGAAAGTTGTCGGATCAGCTAAGGGTATCTCTTTTGGGTCACACGCTGCCGGATCATAGGGTAACAGGCAGCTGGTTCAGCATACCAGCCCTGCTGCAGCTCAATCTGCAGGGCGAGAGGCCCACGTCAAAGGCCTTGTGGAGAACTACTCTCCTAGGGGCAAAAGTTATAGTCCACTGCTCCTGGAGTATGTGAAGAACTGTAACAATGCTGAATTGATCGATCCAAAAGATGATCTGCCGGAAAAGTTTGGCCCCGCCGAGTTGAATGCACAGATGAACTCTGCGACCAAGGCCATCTCTTTGGCTGGCCGGATGATGGAGGTAATTCTTTTCCTCCGCTGTGGTACTTTGTATATATGAGCACTTATAGATATAACCCTAGTCCCAGAGCCTCCGAGGGAGTAACTTGTTACTCGGTCGGATGCTCCTAGAGAATTTGGTTTGTGTCCTTAGCAATTTCACATATTTACATAGAGCCGGGTTAAGTTCCCTTGGCCCAGATCTTGGACACTTGAAATATCTACACACCTAGAGCCGGGTTAAGTTCCACCTAGCCCGGATATTGTGGACTTCAAATATCCACACACCTAGAGTCGGGTTAAGTTCCACTTGGACCGGATCTTGTAGACTCCGAATATCCACACACCTAGAGCCGGGTTAAGTCCCACTTGGCCTAGATCTTGTATACTTTGAATATACACACACCTAGAGACGGGTTAAGTTCCACTTGGCCCGGATCTTATAGACTTCGAATATCCACACACCTAGAGCCGGGTTAAGTTCCACTTGGCCCGGATCTTGTAGACTTCGAATATCCACACCTAGAGCTAGGTTAAGTTCTGCTTGGCTCGGATCTTGTAGACTTCGAATATCCACACACCTAGAGACCAGTTCAGTTCCACTTGGCATGGATCTTGTAGACTTCGAATATGTACACACCTAGAGCCGGATTAAGTTCCACTTGACCCGAATCTTGTAGACTTCGAATATCCACACACCTAGAGCCGCGTTAAGTTCCACTTGGCCTGGATCTTGTAGACTTCGAATACCCACAAACCTAGAGCCGGGTTGAGTTCCACTTGGCCCGGATCTTGTAGACTTCGAATTACTTTGTACTTTGCCTTTGATCTTGACATTGCCTTGCTTATTTCAGATTACCACTAACCGTCGATCTGCCGAGTTCTAGCGCCTACTAGACTCCTATAAAGACATTCAAGCGCGTTATGGAAAGCTCCTGGAGGAGCACTAGAAGAAGGGTAATGTTTTTGACTTAGACTTTTCCTTCTTCCATTGTCATTTGTTCGAGTTTTCTATGATCCATATTAATTTGTTTATCCGGACTATGCAGCCGAGGTAGAAGCGGAGAATATCATCATGCGGAAGAATATGGCTGAGATCCAAGGTATCTTATCTCGTTCACCCCATTATTGTGCGCTCTTTTCTACATCCGGTGTATATTTATACTCCGGCTCTGCCGGATTAACCCACTATTGTAGTTGCTCTTGAAGATAGTGTACCCATGCCTGATATGATAACCTATTTCCTCGAACAAACAAGGAAGCATCGGGCTGAACTAAAGAAGAAGGATGATGAGATAGCTCAGCTGCGGCTCCAGGACTCGGAGATTACTCGGCTGTGTGCCGAAATCCAGAGGCTCAAAGACCTCCACAAAACCGAGTTGGACAAGGCGGACCAGTAGTTTGCCGAGGAAAAAGAGCGTTTGACGACTCAAATTTCCATGGATAAGGATCTATTAGAGGAAGACGATGTAAAACTTACGTCGGTGTACTCCAAATATAAGAAACTCCAGGCCAGCAGTGCCAATGTCGATGCCAAGCTTCAGCGTCTCCTCTTCCAGATTTCCCGTGAGTTTCTTCCACTTGTTCAATTTTCTTTTTTTCTGGATTAATGCGCTTGCTCATTACTTCATCCGCTATATTCTCAGGCAAGTTTCCAGAAGGTGATACTCTTGTCGGTGTTATTGTAACCCGGTATCGTGAGCAGCGTGGTATTCCCACGGGCCCTAGCTCCGGGTCAGTCCCTTACACGACACATGATCTACTTGTTAGCCTTGCTGCTCGCCTGGAGCTGGTAAAGAATTATGGCGCTGATATCATGCCTGCCGTGATGCCGATGCTGAAATCTCTATGGACTAGCGAGCCCACTCCAAAGGGGAATGCCGCTCTCATTGCCAAACTGAAGGAGTGCGATACGCAGCTGCATCTGTGGCGTGAGTCAGCTGCGCGAGCCGGGGCTAACATTGCCTTGCATTTCATCCTCTCATGGTACGAAGGAATAGACTTGGAGCTGCTTACCCGCATGCGCACCGAATCCAAGTGGAACGAAGATCTCGCGTGGGTTGCGCATCGCAAAGCCAGTGCTAACAAACTTATCCAATATTCCTTCTGACATGCTTGGAATGATGGGCTCAGCTACCTCAATGTTTTCGATGATGAAGCTGCTTCTGAAGATGAAGAAGATGAAGGGAGCGAGGGTGAAGCCTCCGACCTTGGCGAGGAGGCCGAAGATCTGGAGGACGGCGAGGCCAACCCTGAGGATGAAGCAGAGGCTAGCACCCCTCCCCCAAATTCCGAAGTACCTCCTTCTTCGGCTGATGATTCAGCTTCTGCCCCTGCTCCTTTGAAACACTTGATCATATTTGTCAGATCCCCGGAATGCCGGGCGGAAATGTATCTAAGTACTTTGGTTTGGTTGTGCTACAACTTATTGTTTTGAACTAAGTTCTTAATGCTGGATTATCATGGGCAAAGTCCCCGAGTTTCGTTTTCTTGTTCCCCCATTTTTTGACTCGGCATGCGTCTACCTTGATTCTTTTTTTGACTTACGACTCCGAGGTTCAAAAAATTGACTTAACAATACTTGAAATTTTGAGATTAGCTCAAAATAATCCGGCGTTAGATAAATATAGTAAACAAAGGGTTAGTCAAAATAACCAATGTCGGCCCGCTTAAGTTCTTTTCCTTACTCTTTTTTCATGTGCTTTGACATACCAAACTTGTTCTCTTGCTTGCCATGAAGCCAATTCTTGTTGTACAATAGGAAAGTCGAAGATTTGGGTTTTTAGAACTCACACATTACTAATCCGACTAAGATATAAGCGACTTAACCCAGCCGACATAAAAAGATACGAAAACAAGAAAGACAATTATTACGGCAGTCCCCGAGTCTCTGCTTGGGGTGCCAAAGTTTCATTAATAATCTCATTGCCAACATACATACCGACAAGTGAGTAGCTAGGATACATTCACCCCTTTGTCAGGTGTAAAAAGGACGAAGTAGTGCTACATTCCACGGTCGCTTAGATTCCTCTCCGGACCTGTCCGCCTTGTTCTTTTCCTGGGGCTGTGCATCAGTAAGATAGTAGGAATCATTGTGCAAGGCTTTGCTTACAATGAAAGGTCCTACCCATGGAGGGGATACCTTATGCATGCCAGCAGTGCGCTGTATCAACTGGAGTACCAGGTCACCTTCCCAGAAGACTCGGGGGTTCACTTTCCGGCCATGGTAGCGTTGGAGATTTTGCTGATATATGGCGGATCTAGACAAGGCCAGTTCTCTCGCTTCTTCCAGCAGATCAACCTCATTTTGCCGGGCTTGGCGCACTTCGGCTTCTGTGTATTGGGTGAACCTTGGCGAATCATGCTCTATGTCGGCTAGTAATACAGCTTCTGCCCCATATACCAGAAAGAATGGTGTATAGCCTGTTGATCGATTCAGAGTTATTCTTAAACTCCATAGTACCGCTGGTAGTTCTTCTATCCAGCACCCTGCTGATCTTTGCAGCGGCTCTATGAGCCGAGGTTTTATCCCGGACAAAACTAGTCTATTAGATATCTCCACTTGCCCGTTCAATGCGGGGTGAGCGAATGAGGCGACATCTAGCCGGATCTTCTTTTCTTGGCAGAACCTCGCAAATGCTCCTTCAGCAAAATCTGTGCCATTATCAGTTACGATGCTATGGGGATAGCCATATCTTAGGATTATGTCCTTGAGGAATCTTACTGTTGTTGCCCTGTCACATTTCTTAATTGGCTTCACTTCCATCCACTTTGTGAACTTGCCGAGCATAACTACGATATGGGTCATTCCTCCTTTAGCCGTCTTAAATGTCCCTATCATGTCTAGGCACCATACATCAAATGGCTAGGTAATGGGGATAGTTTTGAGTTCCGACATTGGTAAATGAATTTTCATGGCGTATCCCTGACAGACATTGCATTTTCTCACCAAATCCTCTGCTTCCTCCAAAGCACTTGGCCAATAAAATCCATGTCGGAAAGCTTTCGCCACTAACACTCTTGAGGAGGCATGGTGGCCACATTCCCCTTGGTGAATATCTCGGAGTATGTCGAGTCCTTCTTCCGAGTCAACACACTACTGCAGCACTGTTGTTACACTCCTTTTATATAATTCGGCGTTGATAATAGTATATGCCTTTGCTCTCCTTTGGATCTGCCTTGAGGATATCTCGTCATCCGGCAAAGCTCCTTCTTTCAGGAAATCATATATTGGCTTGGCCCAAGCTGGTATAGCCCATACGGGACATGGTTCCTCATCAATTTCCATCGCATCTACTGACATAACTCCTACCGGTTTGCTGATCAGACCCCGGGTTTGCCGAGGCAATCCCCGGGTTTGCTGAGGTGCCTCCCCACGCTATCTCCATAGGTGCAGCTCCTGATCCAGAGAGTGCCGGGATATAAATTGAGTCTGATTCAAACGATGGCGTGATGGATGGTTTTCTCAAGTGCTGCAAAGCAACATTCGGCGGGATTGGCTGCCGGGATGAGCCTAACTTGGATAGCGTATCTACCGCCTCGTTTTCAATCCGAGGTATGTGATGGAATTCACACCCTTCAAAAAATCCACTTATCTTTTGAACATGGAATCTATATAGGGCCAATTTAGCATCCAAAGGATCCCAGTTTCTAGAGACTTGTTGCACCACCAAATTCGAATCTCCAAAGCATTGTATCCGACGTATCCCCACTTTTTTCGCTACCTTGACACCATGTACCAATGCTTCGTACTCCGCAACATTGTTCGAGGCATTAAAGAGGATTTGAAGGACATATTTCAATTGATTTTTCTTGGACGAGGTAAGCACTACTCCGGTGCCCAACCCAGCTTTCAGTTTCGTTCCATCAAAGTGCATTCGCCAATAATTGGAGTCCGGCAGAGGTGGCTCATATTGCATTTCACCCCAGTCCACAAAGAAATCCGCCACAACTTGCGATTTTATATCATCTCTTCTGTCAAATTGTGGCGCATATGGGGCTAACTCAATTGCCCATTTTGCTATCCTGCTACTTGCATCTTTGTTACTCATAATCTCTGATATGGGTTCCTCACATATCACTTTGATGGGATGTTCCTCAAAATAGTATTTGAGTTTCCTGGCCGACATATATACGCCATATGCCATCTTTTGATAGTGAGGGTATTTCTGTTTTGAAGTAGACAATACTTTGCTTAGATAATACATCGGCCTTTGCACCAACTTTCCTTCTTCCTCGCGCTCCACTACAATTACGGAACTTACGACTCGGTTGGTCGCGGCTACGTAGAGCAACATTGGCTCCTTGGGTAGTGGTGCTGCTAGGATCGACACAGTAGATAACATCTTTTTCAATTCTCGAAACTCAATGTCCGCCTGTGGCGTCCATGTGAATTTGTCTGCCTTTTTCATTACCTCGTAGAGGGGTAAGGGCTTCTCTCCCAGCTGACATATGAACCGACTTAACGATGCCAGGCAACCAGTGAACTTCTGCACATCGTTAAGGCATTTTGGCAGTACCATTCTCTCTATGGCCCGGTTTTTCGTCGGGTTAGCTTCAATACCTCGGCTAGACACTAGAAAACGGAGTAACTTTCCAACAGGTATGCCAAAGGTGCACTTCTCCGGGTTAAGCTTCATTCGGAACCTTCTTAAGGTCGCGAATGTCTGTCAAATATCATCAAGGAGCGTATTGCTTTCCATAGTCTTTATCACCACATCATCCACATAAACTTGCACATTTCGACCTATTTGGTTGTGTAAGCATTTTTGCATGCATCATTGGTACGTTGCTCCTGCACTACATAGTCCAAACGGCATAGTGCAATAGCAATAAGCTCCGTACGGGGTAATAAACACAGTCTTTATTTGATCATCCGGATTCAAGGGTATCTGGTGGAAATCAGAATACGCATCAATGAATGATAGTAGTTCACATCCGGCTGTTGAGTCTATGACTTGATCTATTATATGGAGCAGGAATGGATCTTTGGGACATGCCTTATTCAGGTTCGTGTAATCAATGCACATGCGCCATACCACGACCACGTTCGGATCATCCTTCTTCTTTTCTACGAGCATCGGATTAGAGAGCCAATCCGGGTAGAGTACTTCCATGATAAACCCGGCTGCTAGGAGCCTAGTTATCTCATCCCCAATGACTTTCCTTCTGTCTTCGACAAAATGCCGGAGAGGGTGCTTTACCGGCTTAGCCCCGGGTCTTACGTTCAATGAGTCATCGGCCAACTCCCTCGGCACACCTTGGAGATCCTGAGTGGACCAAACTAAGATGTCCCGATTCTAACGGAGGAAGTTGACGAGCTCGCTTTCCTATTTGCTGCTTAACCCAGCACACATGATTACAGTGCGCTCTGAGAATTGAGCATCAATTGGCACTTTCTTTGTGTCCTTGGTTACTTGGAATGACACACTTCCGTGAAGTTTGGTCAGAGCCGGCATATGCTGCTGCGCAGATTGAGCCAATGCCGCCACTTCTAGTATCTTCCTTTTTACTGAGCTATCACGAGTGACTCCACTAAGTTACATCTGGCTGAGGCGCACTTGATCGAACGCTAGAAGTCCCATGATACAGTTATCACACCCCTTGGCCCGGGCAGTTTCATCTTAAGGTAGCAGATGTGAGTAGTTGCCATGAACTTGTTCAGCGTGGGCCTGCCGAGTAATGTGTGATAAGCGCTCTCCAGATTCACCACTTCGAACTCCAAATTTTCAGTCCAGCAATTGTCTCTCGTGCCGAATAACACATCAACCCGGACCTTACCGATCGGCTCACAGGAAATACCTGGCACAATGCCATGAAAGGTGGTCCTCATTGCTTGCAGAATGTTCTCTGTTATTCCCAACTTGTGCATGGTATCCTTGTACATAATGTTGATACTACTGCCTATTGTCAATCAGTACTTTGGAAAACTCACATTGAGATTCGGCCCGATGAACGTTGGATCCAGGACCAGTGCATAGGTCCCAGGGCTAGGAATGATCTTTGGGTGATCCTTAATACTCCACGTGATCTCCTGATCCGCACAGGGCATGTATCTCACTAATGTCGGCATTACTGCGTTTACCTCCATATGCCGACGCTACAAGCTTTTCCGGTCATTTTCTTCCATGGTAAACACACAGTAACTTTGATGATGCTCCCTGTACTCGTTTCGTCTCTCATTCACGTGGTAACCTTGACCTTGTTGCTGGTTATTGTATACTTGATGTACCGCATCCCTCCTTTCCTGATTTTCGTACCTCGGTGGAGGTGGTGGTAACATTAGGTGTTGTCCATTTCCCCTTGTTAGTAACAGCTATCATGGTGCCTTGTTCCTAGGTTCTTCGTTCCGAGGTGACTGAGCATTCCCCGAACTGCCCTGCTCTAACTTTCTCATCCACTCACATTGCCGGGTCGTGTGGTTTGCCAGACTATTCGGACTTGGTATATGGAACTTGCAAGGTTGATCCAACATAGACTCGAACGTATACCTCGGTCTATATTTCCGCTCTTGCCATTGCTTTTTTTGCTCTGGGTTCCAAGGCTTTTTCCCTTTGTTTTTCTGTTGCCAGTTTTACCCTCCAGTTTTCTGGCGCTGGCTCTCACCGGCATTGGGCTAGTCCCAGTCTACCGTCGCCAACTATTGCGAGTTATATCTGTAATTTGGGCGCTCGTTCCTTTTCTTTCCTCAAAAATCATTTCTCCTCGATGACCCGGAGCCATCTCGGTTCTAATATTCCTTGTTTGCCTCGCTTGACATTAGCCGAGGTTGTGTTCAATCTCCCAAAGCATATGCATCTGCGATCTGGATTGTCTCAGCCAAAGTGGTTGGCATATCTCGCTACAGCCTCTGCCACAACATACTTCCATATCTGCATCGTTGGGCGAACCACACAATAGCTTGTGATTCAGTTACTTCCTCGCATGAGTTACGCACGTTGCACCACCGAGTCAAGAATTCCCGGTATGCCTCATTCGGTCTTTGCTGGCATAGTGCCAGAGTTTGTGGCCTGTTGGGCCTCTTGTAGGTGCTCGAGAAGTTGCTAACAAAAAACTCCTCAAAATCCAGCCAACAGTTAACACTTCCTGCTGGCAAATTGTTCAGCCAAACTCTCGCTGGTCCTTCCAACATTTGTGGCACATATCTTACTGCCCATCTCAAATTTCCGGTTGCGATCTTGACCGTCGTTGTGTAATCAATCAGCCAATCCTCTGTCCTAGTACTACCATCATAGGTTCTGGTTCCTCTGGCCAGCTGGAAGTTCGGCACTGGTGGATCCTTCATGATCCGGGGCCCAACGCATGCCGGACCTAGTGGACCTTGTACTTCGATTAGCTTCGACCTATAAATTCTATCCAGTTTCAGCCTTGCATCATCTGGCTGCAAGTTCCTGCTTCCCATCCTTGACCCAATTATGTGGTGATCCGGTCTGGGATACCCGTCGCTGATCATAGCCGAATAACCATCATTGTATCTTTCCTGATCCGGACATTCATTTTGTTGTTGTACTGCTTGTCCTGCACTTCCTTCTTGCCGAGGTGCGCACTGCTGCAGCTACCGAGGTACATTTTGCCCCGTTCCCACGGGATCACGTTGTCCGGCATTGCCGTTGTTAGCATTCCTCTAACCAGCATTGCCTTGGTCGCGGTTACCTCGACCGACCACACCTCGGCTGGTACTATGCCGATCTTCATCAACTTGCACTGCTTTGCCCTTTCTAGCCCTCACTGGATCATAAGGAACCATCTGCTTGTCTTTTCTTCCGGATTTTATAACTTCCTCTCTCCTAGGATTGTGACCCGGAGATGATGCGGCTCCCCCAGATCTTGTCGGGTTATTCCTAGCCGAATGAACCACATGTGATGCTCCCGCTGGTACCGGGTTTGCCTTGATCATTTCCTCATTTTGCTGGCAAGCGACTCTCAGCAAGTGGTTCACCCTTTCTTGTTGCCTTTGTTGGGCCTCTCCGGTTAAACTTTCTAACTCGGATGTGGCCGCATTTGCTGCCCTGAGGTTCTTTGCCAGGGTACTGTACCTATCCAGCCCTCCCGTTACCATCGTGACTGTCTGACCCAGTCTAGGTTCGTATTCCTTGTCAATATCAGTAATCAGATTTCTACCTCGGATCTTCACCCCATCTATGCGATTTTCCTTTGGATATTATCTCAAAGTAATGTTCAAGGACTGTTGCAGCTCTGCTACCTTCTTTGCCCCAACTAACATTTTTCACCTAGTTTCTTCTAACTTAGCTTACGCCTGAGTCGGATCTACCATAGGTTCTATCGGTGTTGCTAGGCTATCTATTGCTTGTTGGAGCACATTCTCCGGCCTTTCTAGTAGGGGAAACCTAGACCTGGTCTGCTTCGGCATGTCTTCCAGCTCTGGCGTCGGGACCTTGTTTGCTTCCTCGTTTGGCGCGGTCATCAAGACCTCAACGCTGCTGGTGGGGCGAGTGATACGCACACCAAGGGCTACGCTGAGAGGTGGTTCAACTCCCTCGACGATGTGCCGCGGATGAATACAGGTCTCGTCCACATCGACATAGATCTTATGCGTGCCAAGATTGATGAAGACGTCGTTGCGCGGAGGGGGGTTCCTGTTGAAGCTCCCTACATTGTTGCTGACGTACTCCAGCGCTCCAAAGCGCTGAACCAGGCCGGAGACGACGCGCTTGTTGGTGTTGGAGAAGCTTCCCGTATGGATTTTCACCCCTGCTAGCATCGTTTTCCCCACGCGCCAACTGTCGTGGTGGTGGCACGGCAGATGCCATGTATAGGCTAAAGATGGGGCCAATGTGTGCTAGGGGAATCCAGGGAGGGAGAACGTGGTGATTCCACGCACATAAGTTCTTGTATTATCTCTATCAATGGTGTTTACAAGTATTGTTCAAGCTCTTGGTAAGAAGGAGACTATGTCTCTTACTCCCTACAAGCTAGATCAAGAGTTCTATCTAAGACAGAGAAAATGATCGATCCCTCTCTATGGAGGCCCCGGTGCTCCTTATATAGGGGAGCCCGGGTTATAATGTTAGGGCACACGTGGCAGCATATTCTCTGAATATGCTCCTCGTCTAAAGCTAGATGCTTCTTTATTCTCTTTAACGGCTCGTGCTGGCTTTGGACATAACCCGCAATGTAATCCTCGTCTTTAAGCGTCACCAGACATGGACTACGTCAGCCGACATTGCCCGCGTCATCTTGGTCGCCCTGACCCAATTGTCCTCCTCTCTGCTTTGCTTCCCTCATGGCACAGTTAATAAAGCCACCTTTTTACCAGCGGGAGATTCCTTCCTTCTCTTGGAAGCCATATGATAGTCCGACTAGCACGTGGCTAATTCGGCTACTAAGATACCTGCAAAACAGATAGACAAACATGGCCAGCATATATTTTATGCCGGTCGAGCTACGGCTAAGAGGATGCTCCACGGGACGGGTCACAACGTGGTTCGGCCTGCCTTGAGGAGACCCGGTCAGCACTTGCTTTGACCGTGCTGTACCTCGGCTAACACGGCCTTTGTACCCCGATGTTACCCTACCCGAGGGTATCCCCCAACACATATGATTCCACCAGAGTCATTGCATGTATGTTGTTTTCACAAACCACATATGGATCCACCAGAGTCATTGCATGTATGTTGTTTTCATGAACCACATATGGATCAACTAGAGTCATTGCGCGCATGTGTGTTCTTTTCACAAACCACATATTGATCCACCAAAGTCATTGCATCTATGTTCTTTTCACAAACCACATGGATCCACCAATGTCATTTCATGTGTGTTATTTTCATGAACTACATATGGATCCACTAGAGTCATTGCATTTATGTTCTTTTCACAAACCACATGGATCCACCAATTTCATTGCATGTGTGTTATTTTCATCAACCATATATGGATCCACTAGAGTCATTTCATTTGTGTTCTTTTCAAAAAACCAGCACTAGAATCATTGCATGTGTGTTCTTTTCATGAACCACATCTAGAGTCATTCCATGCGTGCTCTTTGAATGAAACTAGCACTACAGTCATTGCATGTGTGTTCTTTTCATGAACCACACATGGATCCACTATAGTCATTGCATGTATGTTCTATTCATAAACCAGCACTAGAGTCATTGCATGTGTGTTCTTTTCACAAACGACATATGGATCCACCAGAGTCATTGCATGTCTATTCTTTCCACAAACCACATGGATCAACCAATGTCATTGCATGTGTGTTCTTTTTTATTAGCCACATATGGATCCACTAGAGTGTAACACCCCAAAACTTTAATCAATGTTACCAAGGTTCTATTCACCCAAATTTAGGGTAAACAAAAACTTTTATTAAGAAAATTAATATGAAGGCATGTGTGTTTGCATTAGTGTAGAATTGAGTGTATATGCCATGCTTGATTGTTCTAAATGTTGTGAAATGGTTTAAAGGTCAATGCCACATCATCTAGACGATTTACAAACAAAATCCAAAGAAAAAGAAATCAAATAAGAATAAATAAAGCAAACGGTCACTTTGACCATTTTATACCACTAGGCCACTTTAGGTATTCCTAGAGGAGATTTTCTAACAAAAATATTTCTATCTCTTTTCACCCCTTGCTTGACCAAGTAAAAGTGTATCAAGGCCCACTTTACAAACTTACAAAAACATCTAGCAAATCAATTAAATAGACAATGGAAAATTGAGTCTCATTCATATGTGAAGGTCACACTTTTTTAAAAACCCATCAAATGAGTTCACCTTGACTATGTCAAGCAAACCTAGCCTCTCAAGCTTAATACAAGATCACTCAAAAATTTGAATCAAAAATTCCAAACTTCATCTCATGCGGCCATTAACACAAATACTTGGCATGCACAGATTAATCTCTAGCCTAACTCCACTTTTTTGGAGCAGTAATCCACCACCCCTCTGTCCCCTCTTCACTCCCTTGTCCCCCTGCGTGTCTAGCAGCAGTAGACAAGCCCCCCTTCGCCATAGAGAACAGTGGAGCACCACCCATTTGTGGTCGTCGCTGGCTGACCACGGCCAGCTTGCACCAGACAGCCCCGCGCCCATCCAGCATGTCCACTAGCACCGCCCCACCCTACCGCCCCTCCTTGTCCAAGCCACAGCCCCACACGAGCCGTGGACCACCCTAGTCGCGCCGCGCACCGCCTCTCTGCGCCATGTCCAGAGCGCGCCAGTGCGCCGTGCCCGAATAGCCCCACAAGCTCGCACCTTTACCTCCCCTCACGTGCACAGACCCGGCATGATCACGCCACCCCGGCAGACACCCCCGTTCGCCGCCGTGCGACCCGTAGTTGTCGCACACCGTCGCAAACACCACTGCCTCCGCCCAGAGCGCCGCACACGCCAGACCCAACCCAGCCGCCCCAAGCCGTGCCATTAAGTCCGTGAGAACTGCCAGGGAGCACCACACCGTCCTACCCCCTCGCCCATGCCCTTAGCTCTCTGTGCCGCCCTCGCCGGAGGCGCCATCCTGCACCATTCGTTCCCCTCGTCGAGCTATAAAAGGAGGCCACCCCATCCTCAATTCCTCACACCATTCGACTCCCCACTCACCACTGAGCCTCCCACACCCCTTCCCAGATCAAGCGAGCACCACCGTGCCGGAATTACACCAGAGTCCGCCGCTGCTGGAGTAGAAGGGTGACGTCGATTACGACCACCCCAAGCCTCGTCGTGACCGCACCTCGCCTCGCCGTCGTCTACCACGTTGTTTGCCCCTGTCGCCGAGCCTAGTTGGAGCCCAGGTGAGCTCCGCTAGACCCCCACTGCCGCGTTAGGGTTCAGACCTCGCCGGAGCTGTTCGTCGTCGATGACGATCCTCAGGTGTTGGATTAGATTTAGATCGTAGCGTCTAGATTGAGAGATACCGGTTCACGTTAGATAAGTCATTGACCAGTGGACCCCCTCTGTCAGCCGTGCGCTGCCCTGCGCTGTGCAGATGGGACGGCCCGTTAGCTTTCCCGCGCTGGCCCAAAAATTCAAATAAGTGATTTTTCAATTTAGTTGAAATCATATTCTGTCCAATTATTCAAAAATCAATTCAGGGAGTTTCACTTAACCAAATGTCATGATTCCAATTTCGTTAGAAATACAATTAAAATATCTAACCAAGCCTGTTTGAATTAAATGATTTGGAGTTAGAGATAATCTATAGAGAAAATAACAAAACAGAGACTTTTGCAACTTTAAACATTTTTCAAAAATCAACCATAATAGCTTTGGAGTTGATTCCAACTCTCAAAAATCACATTTGATAATAACTATCTGAATATGTAAAAATATTTAGGTTTGCATGAAGTGACATTGGACTAGTACCAAAATAATGCTATTAGGGCATTTCTAGTCACTTTAAATATATTAAATAATAATCGTAAACTTTAGAAAAGGTGATCAACCCTTTAAATCACATTCTCATGTATTAGAATATGTGGTGATGACATGTGTCCACATGATCCCATATTTTAATTAGAGAATATAAAACCTTAATTAATTTCAATGAGTAGAAATTAGTTTTCTCAAATAAAATAATTGAAACTATTGCTTTAATGCATGTGATGTTTGTGATGATGCTAGATCATCAAGTATGTGCCTTAAGGTTCTAAATAGACTTAGTTAAGTATTGTTTGGTGATTGCATACTCTCTATTTATTTATAGACGACAGTACCGACCAATTCTACGAGGAGGAGGAGTTCTACCTCGAAGAATATGAAGAAAACTTCAATCACTGCACCAATCAAGGCAAGCTATTATTGGAAAGCTAGAACTAAGCAAGTTAGCACTTCCCCCCCCCCCCATTGATAACTTAAGCACTTGCACTAGGCAATCTTGGTTATACCTTTTGATTTATACCCATCCCAAGATTTACTTGCAAGCTTTACTTTTTGCTTTACCAAAGTTCGTTACTTTTAGTTAATGCTTTGTGAGATTTTGGAAAGTAGTATAGATAGCATAAAGAGTATTAAACTAGGCCTATACTAGATGTTATTCTATGGCATGAGACTGAGATTAGCATCCCTCATTAGTGAACACTCTTAACCTTAGTGGCTAGTGCTAAGCATAAAACTTGATCACTTTAGATGGGAATACTTGGTGAAAATGCTTATGAAAACCTTGGAATGATGAGTCATTCTATTGAGATGTTTTGACATGTGTTGAGAAACACAAATGGTTTGATGATGAAAATGTTGAGGCATGAGCCTAAGCCCTTTATAAAAATTGATGGCTGGGTTCGGATGCGATACCATTCCAATTTTACCGTACAACCACAATACCTAAATTGGGAAAGGATTAGCCAGAAGTTTATATGCATTAGTATGGGTTCCCTCGTGGAGGAGGTTTGAGATGAGGCTACCTCTTGATGATGTCCACCTATGAAGTGCCCAGGATGGCAGATGGCCATGGCTGGGAGGCCAAGCTCATAGGAGAGGTGCTTATACTAGAGTGTGTAAAGGAAAGGTTATGATTGATTATCCGCATACTAAGTATGATGATTCAGGGTTATCCCTTATGGATGTATCGAATTTTGTGGTGAAAGTGTGCCACCTCTGTAGAGTGTCAAACTATTCGAATAGCCGTGTCCATGGTCATGGACAGTTGGATTGGCCATACTATTCCATCGTCAGATCTTTTCAAAATGACTTGTGAAATGAATTGTGACTTGAGCACAACAGGGTTGTGAATATGAAAACTAGGTTCCCAACTTAAGTGATTTAGAACATTAATTTATGTTTCTTTACTTCTGAACTCATCTTAGGTTAAATTTAGCTTTTGCAAATAAACTTAGAGCTTAGCATTCCTACTAGAACTACCTTACTTGTTAGTGATAGTTTGCGAGTACTTAAAGAGTACTCATGGCTTTGTCCCTGGCTATTCCCGTGCCAGACTATGAGGAGGACTATCAGGAAGATGGAAAGAAGGATGGCTATGACAACTAGGATCATCTCCCATCGTCAGCATTGCTAGTGACACTAAAGATGGATCCCACCGCTACGCTTATTATTCCGCTGTTTGTTTGTATTAAGACTGGATCATGAGATCCCTTATTTTGTAAGACCTTATTATTGTTTGTAATGGATGATTTACTGTAATATCCAATCTGTTATGTCTAGCAAAAATGGTAATCCTAGGATTGCGATGTATGGCATAACTGGCATCTTGGATTAAAATCCGGGTGTTGACAAGTTGGTATCAGAGCCGTCCTAACTATAGGAGACCCTAGTTACAATGGACGTCCGAACAAAAACATAGTTTTAAAACCAAAGAAGTGAGTATTTATGAAAACCTATTCCCACTCTTATCCTTGATTCTTAAAAAAAATCATGTTCCTCAAAATTCTTACATTCTTACATAAAATTTGACACACTTGATCACCTCACTAACTTACTCATCCTAAATTCTTATAGATGGAAATTCAGTATTGCAAGTTCTACCAGTTGGGAAACGGAGGCCAGCTAATCTTTGAGAGGGTTCTTGATGCATTGTTTGAGTACCTTGAGCGTCCGCATCTGTAATTCTTCGGGGCACAACTCAAGGATTTCCCAGGAGGAGATCTACAATGGTTGATAGTTGCAGATCTCAGAGGCAAAATGGAAGCACCCCTTTCTGAGAAGATTCAATTCACCATGCGAGAGAACAACTGGCTAGATGGATTAGCCAGGGCTATGCATGAAGCTCTTGCCCGTCTGTGTGGGCAAAACATCAACTTGATCCAGGGAACTCGCTTTTCTCACTATGCAAGGCGTGATTCTATGGGAATGCCATTGGAGATGCCAAGTCACCCGGAAATGAAGCGCCAAGTGGAGAATTTGGACTTCCTACTATATGATAGGCAGAAGGAATTGGACAATGCTTGAGCCTACGCCAACCACAACCTTGCCATTGCCGCCAAGAAGGACCAGACTTTCTCCATGCTCGTCAAGGATTGCCAATCAGTTCGCCGTCAACGCGAGAAGAAGGATCGCACCATCGCTCGTCTTTGCAAGAAGGTGGACGACCTCGAGAAGACCATCCAATAGCAAGAAGCCCAGCCTGTAGCAAAAGAAGAATAGTAAGAAGGTGAAGACATCCAGGGAGATATTCACTCGTACCTCAGTGATGACAACGACTACCTGGAGGATTATGCCATGGATTTCTACACCGATGATGATGATTCCGACTTCATCGATGATGAGTATATGCACTTGATCACTACCATAGGAAAGAGTTGTATCGGTCCCACTGTATCTTAGTTCATAGAATGGTTCTTAAAACCATCTGTTTGCCTTTTGTGTTGTGGTGTGTGTGATGTATTGTGTGCTTGAATGAATGAGAAGAAGTTAGTTGCAAAACCTGAGTTAAAACTCAAAGTTTAAATCTTTTGAAACAAAACCATGAACCTTAGAACTTTCCCTCTTACCTCATGATCTATCTCAATCTTCAGATGACTCGTGGAAACCAAGGAGGAAGCAGCTCATCGCAGGACCTGATGCTGCAGATTCTGCAAATGCTAGTTTCTGACCGTGAAGCTAGTAGAGGAGAGCGCCAAGCCAACCTAGCCACCCTGCAACAGATAGCTCAGATGGCCCACAATAATCAAGGCCATGGAAATCAAGATCACCATGGATCCAAACTCAAGAACTTTCAGAATACCAATCCCCCTATCTTTAGCAAGTCGGAAGACTCGTTAGATGTGGATGATTGGTTGCAAACCATGGAGAACAACCTGGAAGTCGCAGGAGTTGATGCCAATGATAAGGTACTGTTTGCCGCCCACTATCTGGCAGGAGATGCAAGAGCCTGGTGGAATAGCACCCGTACTATGAACCACGGTCAAGTGATGACGTGGGAAGCTTTCAAGATCAAGTTCAACCGCACCCATGTGCCACAAGGATTAGTCACCAGAATGAGAGATGAGTTCAGAGAACTGAAGCAAGGCAGGATGACGGTAGTTGAGTACCGTGACAAATTTCTCTCCCTCGCTAGGTATGCCCCTGATGAGATCAACACTGAAGCCAAGAAGAAGGAAAGATTCCTGAATGGATTGCATGATGAGATGCAGACTATGTTAGTCAACATCCTTTTTGACGACCTAGAAGATCTAGTTGACTCTACCATCTAGATGGAAGGGAAGATAAACCAAGCCAAGGAAAACCGCAAGCGTAGAAGGATGCACCAGACTGGGTCCCACAATACCCAAAAGTATCGCCCTAACCCATCCACAGGATATGCCCCAAGAAACAATAGACCCCCGATGTCTCGTCCAAGCTACCCCAATCGTAGCAGAGGAAAGTTGAAGTCCGGAGGAAACCACAACAACAACCCTGGCAACTCCGACAACTTCAACCGTGCACCGCCCAAGTCCAACAACAACAACAATAATACTTCCCCAAGGACTGGAAGCAATGTCGTGCCTGTTGCAGCTAAAGACAAGTCCCGGATTACTTGCTTTGAATGTGGAGTCAAGGGTCACTACTCCAACGAGTGTCCCAAGAAGCTTGCAGTCACCACCAATGTGAATGCCCCAGCTCAGCAGCAACGCCGTATTCAGCCTAGAAGAAGATTTTCCCCAGGGAATTCGGTCAACCGCAACGTCCGTCTGTTCCACATGAATGCTGAAGAAGCCCAGGAAGCGCCAGATGTCGTGTTGGGTATGTTTTCTGTTAACTCTGTACTTGCAAGAGTGTTGTTTGATTCTGGAGCATCGTACTCGTTTGTTACAGACGAATTTGCATGCACTAGTAAGATTCAACCAACAAAATTTAAGAATGTTATGATAGTCCAAATCCCTGGTTCAACCACCAAAGCTAAAAAAATTGCAAGGCTGTACCTATCAGAATCCATGGGATAGATTTTTATGCCAATCTAATAGTACTTGGAACCAAATGTTTGGAAGTAGTACTAGGAATGGATTGGATGTCAATACATAAAGTATTGATCGACTGTGCCAAGAAAGCCATAACCATGACCCGTAGCTCTGGAGTATTGATACGTCCATTTTGCATCACTATTCTATGTCTTAATTCACTATTATTCATTGATATATTTCATATTGAGAGGTGATACTTATGTTATTTCATCTGTTTTTGCATGGTTGATGACTTTTGGAGCATGGACCGCTGCAGTCAGGATTCTGATGGAAAAGGTGCTGTTTGGAGGCAAAATTCGTGAAGATCAAAAAATCTGGGAAAATATACGGAAATTTCTATTTTCCAGAAGACTCAGGATGCCAGAAGATGGAGTGGAGGTGGGCCACAGGGGGCCCACACCACCCCATGGCACGGGCAGGCCTAGGCCGCGCCAGGAAGTGGTGTGGCCGCCCTGGCCCACTCCAGCCTCTCCCCTCTGGCGTATATCAACCTCCCGAATCCCTAAGACTCGGGGAGCGACCACAGAAAGATTCTGCCGCCTCTGTGGGGCGAAAAACACCGAGAGAGAAAGATCTCTCCGGTAGACAGATTTCTGCCGGGGGAATTCCTTCTCGGAGAGGGGAGATCGTCGCCATGAACACCACCATCAAGCTGGACTTCTTCGGGATCACCATCATCATAACCACCATCATCATCATCAGCAACCTCATCACCATCTCCATACTGCTGTAACAATTGCATTGAATCTTGCATAGTTCATAGGGGAAACTTTCCTGGTGTTGATTACTCCTTGTAGTTGATGCTATTGAGTGAACCATTGAATTATTGTTTATGTTCAGATTGTTATACATCATTATTCCATCTCTGATCATGATCCATATGATGTCTTGTGAGTAGTTCGTTTTGTTCTTAAGAACATGGGAGAAGTCTTGTTGTTAGTAGTGGAGTTGTGTTGAGAAAGATTCAATAGTTTGATATTTAAGTTGTGGTGTACTTCTTCTAGTGGTGTCATGTGAACGTCGACTACATGACACTTCACCTATATGGGCCTAGGGGAATTCATTGTGTATTTGGCTACTAATCGTAGGGGTTGCTGGAGTGACAGAAACCTGAACCCCCGTTAGGAAACCATTGCACAAGGGACGTAAGGGTCTTAGAGTTTAAAACTGTGGTTAGGTTTCTACCTTAAATACTTTCTTGTACTTACGGATGTTTGCAAGGGGTTTAATAACAAGTATGTATTAGTCTTGGATGGGGTGGTACATTAGCACAGGTTCACCCACAGAACGCTTAGCAAGCTAGAGAAGATTAGTCGACTATATGAAGCGAAAGCGCTTGACAGTCTTCCCATGTGTCCTCGAGAACGTTTGGTCATCCATAGAAATACAACCGGCTTGTCCTTTGCTGCATAAAGGATTGGGCCACTTATTGCATTCATTCTTACTGTCTTTTATTTACTCGTACTTTGTTTACTTGCTTTATCGAAAACCCCTAAAAATCCGTTTGCTAAGTATTTGTAGAGAATTCCTGATCCATACCACTAGCCAGCACCTTCTGCTCCTCGTTGGGTTCGACACTCTTACTTGTCGAAAATAGTGCGATACACCCCCTATAGTTGTGGGTCATCAAGACTATTTTCTAGCGCCCATGCCGGGGACTGAAGCGCTATTTTTGGAGAGTGAAACTGGTAAAGGAAACTTCTACTGTAAGTATTGTTTACTTCTGCTAGTTGCTTTATTTTCGTTATGGATAATTCGCTGAGTTTCTTATTTGGTAATGCTACTACCACTACTAAGGTCGTAGATAAGCCACCACCTGCTGAGAAATATGTTTTCAAAGTACCTACAAGAATTATTGATCGTGTTATGGATAACTACTATGTTGGGGATGGAACTTTCCATCCCGGTGATCATTTACTCTTTATACATGAATTATGCGGGTTGTTCAAGTGTGTAGGTATTACTACAGATCAAGTTAAGAAGAAGTTTCATTATCATTGAAAGGAAGAGATGAGGAATGGTATAAGCTGCTGGAGAATAGTCAAGCTCTGGAATGGGAGGAAATAGTGCCTCTCTTTTATTCAAAGTTTTATCCTCCTAGTGAGATTCATAAAGATTGGAATCAAATATACAACTTTTGGCCTCTTGATGGAGGGAGTACAGCTCAAGCTTGGGGGAGATTGAAGTTACTAATTCTCAAATGTCCCATTCATGAGCACCCCAACAATATTATTATCAATAACTTTTATGCAAGGATCCCTCTACATGACAGAGATTTATTGGATGCTTCTTGTGCTGGATCATTCACTCGTATGGAAGAAGAAGCTAAATGGGACCTTCTAGACCGTATTCAAGATAATGCTGAAGCTTGGGAGAATGAAAAAGGTAGAAAGTCGGGTATAAATTATGATTATGAATGCATTGAATCTTTTATGGAAACTGATGACTTTCAAAATATTAAAAATGCTTATGTTCTAGACTCTCAAGCTATTGCTTCTTATTTTAAGGCTTTTGCTTCCTACATTGAAGTGCCTAAAAAAAGTGGATTAAGTATCATGAACCTTATAAAGATATCTCTAAGAGTGTTCCTGCAAGAAATACTGAAGTTTATACTGCTAATCATGTCTTACCTGAACCTTATATTGAGAAAATTCCCTTCCCAGTTAAGGTAAAGGAACATTCTATGATGACTAGTATGGTAGATGAAAGTATGAATAAAGTTGTTGAACCTGATAAACAAATGGTTGATGAACCTATAATTGCAAATGTGAAAGACTTTGTCACTAAGTATGAGGAAGAGGGACACCCTATCCTTTGTAAGGATACCTCTAATATTGTTTCACAAAGTAGTGTTATGAGAGCTAGTATTCCCGTGTTTTCTGTTAGAATAAGTGATCATTGCTATGATGGCCCTTGTGATAGATATATTTTTAAGTTTATGCATGATACTGAAATCTACTATGAGAGAGGGAAAAGTGTTCTTATGTATCTCAACAATATCAAGTTTCCCCGTTTTATGCTGAAAGTTTTTATGTTGCACTTCTTTTGCCTTCTTATGCAAGTTGTCTTTGGTTTACAAAATCCCCTTGCATAGGAAGTGGGTTAGACATAAATGTGTGTGTGTTTTTTCTTCTTATTGCTCTCTTTCACTTCAATTCATATCCCTATGAGAGCTTCTTCAAAATTATCATGCCATCTTAATGGCTATAAAGAAAGAGCTTTATGGGAGACAACCCAATTTGTTTTTTCTTTCAGCTTGTTTTTGTTTCTTTGAGTCTTGGAAGTTATTACTTCGGTAATAACCACTCCTTATCCGTTTTGTTTGGTTTTTGTGTCAAGATCAACCTCTAATGAGAGGGAAGTAATATTTGGGGAAGTTGCTGTCCCGAAACAGATTTTTGTGCTTCACCGTAAACATTCGTGAGAGATCTCTGTATGTCGGATTGACCTGTAATTTTTTGTGCTTCTGATCCAGGTTGTTATTTAACTTTCGTTAGTTTTGCACTTTTTGATTTGAGCAACATAAGATTTTCGAAAAAAATTGATCTTTACCTGCTGGTCTGTTTTGACAGATTTTGCCAATCTTGCATTTGCTTCTTTATTCGATTTCCTTTTTGAATTCTTTTTGGGTTTTCAGAAGGAGTTGCTACAGTAGCTTTTGTTTTGTTGGTTTTCAGTTGAAGTTGGACTCAAAAGGTTTTATCACTTCACTTATGCTAATGTTGCTAATAAGAACTATGTGAAGTTTTGTGTGAAAGGAATTTCCAGGAAGTGGAGATAATGGTGTAATAAGGAAGGGAAAGGTTTTATGACTCAAGTAATAAGTGTACGAAGATGAAGATATTGATGATTCAAGTGGTGACTCTGGGAGGATCCACTAAATACCAAATTCAGAGACCTGCAGAGTCTATTTCCAACTAGGTAACAGTTCTGGCAAGAAAAGTTCCGCGAAAATACAATTCAACTATATTTTTGTAGTTTTTAGTCGAAAAGGAAAGCTACGAAGCGAAAAGGGACGGAAACGGAGCCAGGGTGGCCCACACCACCCCATGGCACGGGCCCACCCCTATCCGCACCACCAGGTGGTGAGGCCACCCAGGACTCCGCCTCTGACTCGTTTTCTCCCAGTACCTTCCTTTTCATATGAAAACTTCGTAATATATAACCCCCTGGATCCCCCAAGGTTCGTATATCGTGTTTTCGTCGTGTTTTTGTTTCAATCTGTTTCTACCAGGACATACTCTTTGAAGGTTTAGAAGCACAGTGGTGTCTGCCAAGGATAAAGGAAAGGAGCCCATGGAGGAAGACCTCCAAGACCCCAGAAAGGAGAAGGAGATCAAGAGTGAAGGTGAAGAGGAGCAAGGCCAATGTCCGCACACCGGCACTACCATTGCAAGCATTGGAGTGGTGGCAAATCCAGCCATTGGAGGGAAGCCTCCGCGTCACTGCTTGGCGCCAAGGACACCTTCTCCGAACACCAAGAGTACCTTCCATACCTTTACCCATAACCATGCAGGAAAAGAAGACTCCAAGTGGGAAGAATGGAAGAAGAATCACAAGATCTAGGATTCACAAACTGAAATGATTATGGGCCGCATTGAGCCCAACTCGGAGTTGATTCGTACTCTCACCTGCGAGATTGAGGACTTTGGGAAACTGATCAAGGAGCTCATCAAGAGGATACCACCACTGTCAAAGGACTAATTCGTCATCAGGTTTGGCATCCCCTTGGTTTGTTCCAAGCTTGGGGGAGTGTCGCGGTATCATATCACTATCTTCTATCTTTTTACCTTATTAGTAGAGTCATATCATGAATAGAGGAGTTATTATGTAGTATGGTTTGCATTATGGAAGTGTCCCCTCTCTCGTTAGATATGCATCCCTTGGTGTGAGTTTCCGTTATGGAATATTCATGAGAAGTTCTATCATTCACTCTTTTGCATAGCTTATATTAGTTTTCAATTCATGGTTATATGATTGATCTTGTTGTTAGTATTGGTAGCACTTTGGGATCATTGAGTTAATTTATTTAGTTTTGGCAAACCTGGCTCGGTCAGTAGCAGCACCTTTTTGAGAGTTGAAAAGAAAAAGATAGAAGTACTCTAGAGAAAAATAATTTCATCATCTTTCTTTCTTGATTTGCTCATAAGTCTAGTATTCTCTAGTTAAGATCTTTTGTGCTTCCAAGGAAGATTGCGTGTTTGTTTTTATCATTTGCATGTTTGTTTGTTTCCTTCAACTCTTATACTTGCTACCCAGCCTTGCTAGCCAAAAACCTGTACTGAGAGGGTATTCTTCTCGTGCATCCACTCCTTTAAACCAAAACCTTTGCCATTTGTGTCCACCATACCTACCTAGTAGCATTATTGCTATTCCAAGTAAATTCTTGTTTTGTCTACCTCTCAAATTAAACTTGTTATGTGAAAATTAGTGATTAAAGCTCTCACGAACTTGATGGCACACTTTACTTTCTTGCACTTAATAAACCCAAACCATTGTGAACTCTCCATGAAAGTTATATGCTTGCAAATTATAGGTTGTGGATTAGCAGAACCGTGCTGCCACGGGGAACGCTTTCAACACTTGTAAATATGTACCCAGTGGATACCTTGCTCTTTTGTTTCCGGATGTCGTCGGTGTGAAATAAAAGGGGAGCTTGTAAGTCCATGGAGTTATGTATGTGTGTTAGAGAAACGCCTGGGCCACTGGTTTATATGCTGACATGGTGGAAACCTGGAGCGTAACCATAATGATATCTATGAAGTATTCTTCTTATAAAAAAAGAGAGAGATAGCTATTGAGAAAAAGAAAAGAAAAAAAGAGATACTATGAAAAGAGGAAAGAGAGAAAAAAGCACCATTTTCCCATGGTAAATAAGAAGATTGCTGAGATACTCATTGTCTGCTTGCCTTGTCATTTTAATATGGGGATTCTTCCGTATCATCGGGCAAGGGGTACCCTGTTGGCGGTTCTCAATGATACGCACATAGTTACGATGACAAGAACTTACCGGTAACTAAAGTTCAGTAGCATGAGGAGCGGCCCGCGTACTCAAGGGACTTGGGATTTTCAGTTTATAGTTTGTCAAGCATATAACTCAGGTTGGACCTCACTTTCACCTTAATCACCTAAATATGCCTATGATAGGGGCAATGAGAGCTGAAAGCTAGTAAGTATCATAATTTTTGGGAGCTCTTTATGAGACTTGCAATCCATGCTTACCTCTTTGAAGGGCCTTTCTTTTACTTTATAGTTGAGTCAGTAAACCTATTCCCTTCTATCTCAGCAAGTATCTTGAGTTGATGTGTTTCATTCATTCATATGATGATTTATTCAATCATGTTTCTTATGTTCCTTGTTTTGCACATTGCTCTTATCCTGAAGTTTACTACTTTGAAAGCTTTCATTGAAAAACCAGCTATTTGTGAACTCCAGCAAATTATCAACTATTCTTCGACCAAGAGCTAAGTTTGCCATTACCAATTATGATTCACTTTATGTAGCTTTATTGTGTTTCCTTTACTCATTGCAAGTTGAGTTATATAATAGTGAGTTGTTTTCTATTATGATCTGTGTATTAGATGAATGTGATGCTTCTTGTCCGTATCCTTTTATCGACTCTTCACTCCATAAACTTGAGGTCATGTTTATTGAGCTCAGTTTCGCTTGGGGACAAGCGAAGTCTAAGCTTGGGGGGAGTTGATACGTCCATTTTGCATCACTATTCTATGTCTTAATTCACTATTATTCATTGATATATTTCGTATTGAGAGGTGATACTTATGTTATTTCATCTGTTTTTGCATGGTTGATGACTTTTGGAGCATGGACCACTGCAGTCAGGATTCTGATGGAAAAGGTGTTGTTTGGAGGCAAAATTCATGAAGATCAGAAAATCTGGGAAAATATACAGAAAATTCTATTTTTCCAGAAGACTCGGGATGCCAGAAGATGGAGTGGAGGTGGGCCATAGGGGGCCCACACCACCCCATGGCGCGGGCAGGCCTAGGCCGCGCCAGGGAGTGGTGTGGCCGCCCTGGCCCACTCCAGCCTCTCCCCTCTGGCGTATATCAACCTCCCGAAACCCTAAGACTCGGGGAGCGACCATAGAAAGATTCCGCTGCCTCTCCGGGGCAGAAAACACCAAGAGAGAAAGATCTCTCCAGCAGACAGATTTCTGCGAGGGGAATTCCTTCCCGGAGAGGGGAGATCGTCGCCATCAACACCACCATCAAGCTGGACTTCATCGGTATCACCATCATCATCATCACCACCATCATCATCAGCAGCACCCTCATCACCATCTCCATATTGTTGTAATAATTGCGTTGAATCTTGCATAGTTTCATAGGGGAGACTTTCCCGGTGTTGATTACTCCTTGTAGTTGATGCTATTGAGTGAACCATTGAATTATTGTTTATGTTCAGATTGTTATACATCATTATTCCATCTCTGATCATGATCCATATGAAGTCTTGTGAGTAGTTCATTTTGTTCTTCAGGACATGGGAGAAGTCTTGTTGTTAGTAGTGGAGTTGTGTTGAGAAAGATTCAATAGTTTGATATTTAAGTTGTGGTGTACTTCTTCTAGTGGTGTCATGTGAACATCGACTACATGACACTTCACCTATATGGGCCTAGGGGAATGCATTGTGTATTTGGCTACTAATCGTAGGGGTTGCCGGAGTGACAGAAACCTGAACCCCCGTTAGGAAACCATTGCACAAGGGGCGTAAAAGTCTTAGAGTTTAAAGCTGTGGTTAGGTTTCTACCTTAAATACTTTCTTGTACTTACGGATGTTTGCAAGGGGTTTAATCACAAGTATGTATTAGTCTTGTATGAGGAGAAACATTAGCATAGGTTCACCCACACAACATTAGCAAGCTAGAGAAGATTAATCGACTATATGAAGCGAAAGCACTTAACAGTCTTCCCATGTGTCCTCGAGAACATTTGGTCATCTATAGAAATACAACCGGCTTGTCCTTTGCTACATAAAGGATTGGGCCACTTGCTGCATTCATTCTTACTGTCTTTTATTTACTCGTACTTTGTTTACTTGATTTATCGAAAACCCCTAAAAATCCGTTTGCTAAGTATTTGCAGAGAATTCCTGATCCATACCACTAGCCAGCACCTTCTGCTCCTCGTTGGATTCGACACTCTTACTTATCGAAAATACTACGATACACCCTCTATACTTGTGGTACATCAATTATTAGTAGAGCGTGTTTCTGAAACCTTGCCCTGTCAATTCAAATGCAACAAGATTCTAGCCCTACCAACCATAGACCAAGTCAGAGTCGTCTGTGAATACCTCGACATATTCCCAGATGAATTGCCCGGTATGCCCCCATATCGGGATATCGAGTTCATTATTGAACTAATTCCTGGAACTGGACCCATGGATCAGACACCTTATAGTATGAACCCATCAGAACTAGTGGAGTTGAAGAATCAACTTGATGCTATGATAGAGAAAGGACTGATTCAACCCAGCGCATCACCATGGAGATCGCCAGTTTTGTTGATCGACAAGAAAGATGGAGGTAACCATTTGTGCACGGATTACCGGAAGCTGAATGGTGTCACCATCAAGAACAAGTACCCACTGCTCAAGATCGAGGATCTGTTTGATCAGTTGACTGGTGCCAGAGTGTTTTCTAAGATTGATCTTAGAACTGGTTATCACCAACTCAAGATTCGTGCAACGGATATTCCAAAGACCGCCTTTACCACCAGATATGGATTAACCAATGCCCCCGATTATTTCATGAACCTCATGAATAATATTTTTATGAACTTGTAGATAAGTTTGTCGTTGTGTTTATCGACGACATTGTAATCTATTCCAAGTCATAAGAAGACCATGAGCAACATCTAAGAACTATCCTTGAAACCCTTAGAGAGCATTAGTTGTATGCCAAGTTTAGCAAATGTGAGTTTTGGCTGAAAGAAGTAGGATTCCTCGGACATATTGTGTCGGCAGGAGGAGTCGTTGTCGATCCCGCGAAGATCAAATATGTTGAAGAATGGGAAGCCCCAACTACTCAAACCCAAGTCCGTGCATTTCTCGGATTAGCGGGATATTACCGCAAGTTCGTTGAACGATTTTCGAGCATCGCAAGACCAATGGTCCAATTGTTGAAGAAATATAGAAAGTTTGAATGGACCGACAAATGTGAAGCCAATTTTCAAGAGCTCAAGAAGAGATTGATTTCAACCCCACTTCTGATTATGCCAGATATCAAGAAGTTGTTTGATGTGTATTGTGATGCATCCAAGATTGGTCTCGGATGTGTATTGATGCAAGAAGGAAAGTCATAGCGTATCTGTCCAGACAACTGAAGCAGTATGAACAAAACTACCCTACCCATGATCTTGAACTAGCAGCTGTAGTTTCAACTATGAAGACATGGCCTCATTACCTGATGGGTAACCGTTGTGAGCTTTATTCCGATCATAAGAGCCTGAAGTATATTTTCACTGAGAAGGAGCTGAAAATGAGGCAAAGGAGATGGATAGAGTTAATCAAGGATTATGACCTTGGCATTCCCTATCACCCCAGCAAAGCTAATGTGGTAGCGGATGCTCTTAGCAGATTACCGTGTAGATTAAACACCATGATCAAAGAAGCCCAGCCAAGTTTGTATGAGGAGTTGGAGTAGTTTAGAACAGAGCTAGTTAGCAAAGGATTATTAGCTAGCATTGAACTTCAACCCATGTTGATCAGTCAAATCAAGGAAGCCTAGAAAGGAAATGCAAGTATCGACGGAATCAAACATCGTATTGGTACAAGAAAGGTACCTGGATTCACAGAAGATGAAGAAGGAGTTTTGTGGTACAAAGGATGTATCTGTGTGCCAGTAGATTCAGAGCTAAAGCAAGTTTTCGTGCAGGAGCTCATGATACTCTTTATTCTATCCACCCTAGAGGAACGAAGATGTCTTAGGATTTGAAGGAGCAATTTTTGTGGCACAAGATGAAGAGAGAAATCGGAAGCTACATCGCCAAGTGTGATATCTGTCAGAGAGTCAAAGTGGAACATCAGAGACCCACATGACTGTTGCAACCATTGCAGATTACGGAATGGAAATGGGATTCCGTCAGAATGGACTTTATCACCGGTTGGCCTACTTCTAGTAGGGGAAATGACTCTATTTGGGTCATAGTTGACAGACTGTCCAAGGTAGCCCATTTTATACCTATCAAGACAACCTACCAGAGTTTGAAGCTAGCAGATTTGTACATTGGTAGAATCATCAGTTTGCATGGAAGCCCCAAGACCATAGTGTTGGATCAAGGAACCCAATTTACCTCAAGATTTTGGCAGAAAGTCCAAGAAGGATTAGGAACCAAGTTGAATTTCAGCACAGCTTATCACCCGCAGACTGATGCACAGACTGAAAGAGTCAACTAAATCTTAGAAGATATGTTGAGAGCTTGTGTGTTAGAGTATGATCAAAATGGGAAGATTGTCTGCCTTTCGCAGAATTCTCCTACAACAACAGTTATCAAGCCAGTCTGCAAATGGCCCCATTTGAATTTCTATATGGAAGAAAGTGTCGTACCACCTTGAATTGGTCGCAAGTAGGAGAGAGTCAGTTTTCCGGACCCGATATCCTACGAGAAGCTGAAGAGAAGGTTCACAAAGTCCGTGAGCACCTCAAGGCCACCCAATCCATGCAGAAGAGTTATGCCGACAAGAGACGTAGAGACTTGACTTTCAATGTCAGAGATTTCGTGTATCTCAAAGTTTCGTTGTTGAAAGGAATGCAACACTTTCATTTGAAAGGAAAGTTAGCCCCCAGATATATTGGACCCTTCAAGATTCTGAATCACCGAGGAGAAGTATCTTATCAACTGAAACTGCCAGAGGAGATGTCAGCCATCCATAATGTGTTCCATATCTCGTTACTTTGCAAATGCTTAGAAGTGCTGGAGAAGACCGAAGTGTTCAAGAACATTGATCACCAAGCCATAGATATCAACAAGGATCTGATGTATCATGAAGTGCCCATCCGTATTTTGGAAGAAGCTTTCAGAACCACCAGGACCCGGAGTATCAAATTTCTCAAGATCCAATGGAGCAACCATACCGACAAGGAAGCTTTTGGGAGCAAGAGGATTATATTAGGACTCAGTTTCCAGATCTCTTTAGTTCCTAGTTTTTCTTGAATCTCGGGACGAGATTTCATTTAAGAAGGGAAGGTTTGTAACACCCCAAACCTTTAATCAAGGTTATCAACGTTCTAATCACCCAAATTTAGGGTTAACAAAAACTTTTATTAAGAAAATGAATATGAAGGCATGTGTGTTTGCATTAGTGTAGAATTGAGTGTATATGCCATGCTTGATTGTTCTAAATATTGTGAAATGGTTTAAAGGTGAATGCCACATCATATAGACCATTTACAAACAAAATCCAAAGAAAAGAAATCAAATAAGAATAAACAAAGCAAATGGTCCCTTTGACCATTTTAAACCACTAGGAGACTTTAGGTGTTCCTAGAGGAGATTTTCTAACAGAAACATTTCTATCTCTTTTCACCCCTTGCTAGACCAAGTAAAAGTGTATCAAGGCCCACTTTACAAACTTACAAGAACATCTAGCAAATCAATTAAATAGACAATGGAAAATTGAATCTCATTCATATGTGAAGATCACACTTTTTCAAAAACCCATCTAATGAGTTCACCTTGACAATCCAAGCAAACCTAGATTCTCAAGCTTAATACAAGATCACTCAAAAATTTGAATCAAATTTTCCAAACTTCATCTCATACGGCGATTAACAAAAACACTTGGCATGCATAGATTAATCACTAGCCTAACTCCACTATTTTGGAGCAGGAATCCACCACCCCTCTATCCAGGGAACAGTGGAGAACAACAGGAATCAAAATTTCCAAACTTCATCTCATACGGCGATTAACAAAAGCCCCCACTTCGCAGTGGAGAACAGTGGAGCGCCGCCCATTTGTGGTCGTCGCCGGCCGACCACAGCCAGCTCGCACCAGATAGCCCCGTGCCCATCCAGCATGTCCACTAGCACCGTCGCACCCTACCACCACTCCCTATCCATGCCACAGCCCTAGCCGAGTCGTGGAACACCCTAGTCGCGTTGCGCACCGCCTCTTTGCGCCATGTCCAGAGCGTGCTAGTGCGCCATGCCCGACCAGTCCCGCTAGCTCACGCCTGGACCTCCCCTCGCATGCATAGACCCGCCATGATCACGCCACCCTGGCAGTCACCCCCATTCGCCGCCGTGCGACCCGTAGCTGCTGCACACCGTCACAAACACCACTGCCTCTGCCCAGAGCGCCGCACGCGCCGGACCAAACCTAGCCGCCCTACACCACACCATTAAGTCCGTGAGAACTGCTAGGGAGTACCGCACCATCCTACCCCCTCGCCCATGCCCTTAGCTCCCTGTACCGCCATTGCCGGAGACGCCAACCCGCACCGTTAGTTCCCCTCATCGAGCTATAAAAGGAGGCCACCCCAGCCTCCATTCCTCACACCATTCGACTCCCCACTCACCACTGAGCCTCCCACACCCCTTCCTGGAGCAAGGTGAGCACCACCATGCCGAAATTGCATCGGAGTCCGCTGCTGCTTGAGGAGAAGGGCACCGTCGATTGTGACCACCCCAAGCCTTGCCGTGATCGTGCCTCGCCTCGCCGTCGTCTACCACGTCGTTTGCCCCTATCACTGAGCCTTCTGGAGCGCAGGTGAGCCCCGATAGACCCCCACCGCCGCGTTAGGGTTTAGACCTTGCTGGAGCTGTTCGTCGTCGACGACGACCCTCAACCATCGGATTAGATTTAGATCGTAGCATCCAGATTGAAAGATACAGGTTCACGTTAGATAAATCACTGACTATTGGACACCCTCTATCAACCGTGCGCTGCGCTGCGCTGTGGAGTTGGGCCGGCCTGTTAGCTTTCCCGCGCTGGCCCAAAAATTCAAATAAGTGATTTTCCAATTTAGTTGAAATCATATTCTGTCCACTTATTCAAAAATCAATTCGGAGAGTTTCACATAAGAAAATGGCATGATTCAAATTTTGTTAGAAAAAAAATTAAAATATCTATCCAAGCCCGTTGGATTTAAATCATTTGGAGTTAGAGATAATCCATAGAAAAAATAACAACACAGAGACTTTTGCAAATTCAAACATTTTTCAAAAATCAACCATAATAGCTTTGGAGTTGATTCCAACTCTCAAAAATCATATTTGATAATACCTATCTGAATATGTAAAAATATTTAGGTTTGCATGTAGTGACATTGGACTAGTACCAAAAGAATGCTATTAGGGCATTTCTAGTCACTTTCAATCTATTAAATAATAATCTTAAACTTTATAAAAGGTGATCAACCCTTTAAATCACATTCCCATGTATTAGAATATGTGGTGATGACATGTGTCCACATGATCCCATATTTTAATTGGAGAATATTAAATCTTAATTAATTTCAATGAGTAGAAATTACTTTTCTCAAATAAAATAATTGAAACTAGTGCTTTAATGCATGTGATGTTTGTGATGATGCTAGATCGTCCAGTATGTGCCTTAGTGTGATAAATAGACTTAGTTAAGTATTGTTTGGTGATTGTGTACCCCGTATTTATTTATAGACGATAGTACCGACCAAGTCTACGGGGAGGAGGAGTTCTACCCCGAAGAAGACGAAGAAAACTTCAATCACTGCACCAATCAAGGCAAGGTATTATTGGCAATCTAGAACTAAGCAAGTTAACACTTCCCCCCCCCCTTGATAACTTAAGCACTTGCACTAGGCATGCTTGGTTATACCTTTTGATTTATACCCATCCCAAGTTTTACTTGCAAGCTTTAATTTTTTCTTTACCAAAGTTCGTTACTTTTAGCTAATGCTTTGTGAGATTTTGGAAAGTAGTATAGATAGCATAAAGAGTATAAAACTAGTCCTATACTAGATGTTATTCTATGGCATGAGATTGAGATTAGCATCCCTCATTAGTGAACACTCTTAACCTTAGTGGCTAGTGCTAAGCATAAAACTTGATCACTTTAGATGGGAATACTTGGTGAAAATTCTTATGAAAACCTTGGAATGATGAGTCATTCTATTGAGATGTTTTGACATGTGTTGAGAAACACAAATGGTTTGATGATCAAAATGTTGAGGCATGAGCCTTAGCCCTTTATAAAACCGATGGTTGGGTTCGAATGGGATACCATTCGAATTTTATCGTACAACCACAATACCTAAATTGGGTAAGGCTTAGCCATAAGTTTATATGCATTAGTATGGGTTCCCTCGTGGAGGAGGTTTGAGCTGGGGCTACCTCTTGATGAGGTCCACCTTTACAGTGCCCAGGATGGCAGATCGCCATGGATGGGAGGTCAAGCTCATAGGAAAGGTGCTTATACTAGAGTGTGTAAAGGAAAGGATATGATTGATTATCCGCATACTAAGTATGATGATTCAGGGTTATCCCTGACGGATGTATCGAATTTTGTGGTGAAAGTGTACCACCTTTGCAGAGTGTCAAACTATTCGAATAGCCGCATCCGCGGTCATGGACAGTTGGAGTAGCCATACTGTTCCGTGGTCATATATTTTCAAAATGACTTATGAAATGAATTGTGACTTGAGCACAACTGGTTTGTGAATATTAAAACTAGTTTCCCAACTTAAGTGCTTTAGAACATTAATTTAGATTTCTTTACTTCTGAACTCATCTTAGGTTAAATTTAGCTTTTGTAAATAAACTTAGAGCTTAGCATTCCAACTAGAACTACCTTACTTGTTAGTGATAGTTTGCCAGTACTTAAAGAGTACTCATGGCTTTGTCCCTGGCTATTCCCGTGGCCAGACTATGAGGAGGACTATCAGGAAGAAGGACAACAGGACGGCTACGACAAGTAGGATCATCTCCCATTGTCAGCATTGCCTGTGACACTGAAGATGGAGCCCATCGCTACGCTTATTATTTCGTTGTTTGTTTGTATTAAGACTGGATCATGAGCTCCCTTATTTGTGTAAGACCTTATTATGGTTTGTAATGCATGATGTACTGTGATATCCAATCTGTTATGTCTCGCAAAAATGGTAATCCTGGGATTGTGATGTATGGCATAACAGGCATCTGGGATTAAAAATTCGGGTGTTGACAAGAGTCATTGCATGTGAGTTCTTTTCACAAAACCAGCACTAGAGTCATTACATGTGTGTTGGTTTAATGAACCACATATAGAGTCATTGCATGTGTGTTCTTTTCATGAAACTAGCACTAGAGTCATTGCGTGTATGATCTTTTCACAAACCACATATGGATCAACCAATGTCATTGCATGTATGTTCTTTTTGTAAACGACATATGGATCAACCAATGTCATTGTATGTGTGTTCTTTGCAGAAACCACATATGGATCCACCAGAGTCATTACATGTCTATTCTTTCCACAAACCACATCGATCCACCAATTTCATTGCATGTGTGTTCTTTTAATGAACCACATATTGATCCACTAGGGTCATTGCATGTGTGTTCTTTTCACAAAACCAGCACTAGAGTCATTGGATGTTTGTTCTTTTCATGAACCACAGCTAGAGTAATTACGTGTGTGTTCTTTTCATGAAACTAGCACTAGAATCATTGCATGTGTGTTATTTTCATGAAACTAGCACTAGAGTCATTGCATGTGTGTTCTTTCAAAAAACCACATATGGATCCACCAGAGTCATTGCATATGTGTTGTTTTCATGAACCACATATGGATGCACTAGAGTCATTGCATGTATGTTCTTTTCATAAACCAGCACTAGAGTCATTATATATCTGTTCGTTTCACAAACCACATATGGATCCACCAGAGTCATTGCATGTATGTTCTTTTCATAAAACACATGGATCCTCCAATGTCATTGCATGTGTGTTCTTTTCATGAACCACGTATGGATCCACTAGAGTCATTGTATGTCTATTCTTTCCATTAACCATATATGGATCCACTAGAGTCATTGCATGTGTGTTCTTATCCTAAACTAGCACTAGAATCATTGCATGTGTGTTCTTTTCAAAAACCACATATGGATCCACCAGAGTCATTGCATGTATGTTCTTTTCATAAAACACATGGATCAACCAATGTCATTGCATGTGTGTTCTTTTCACAAACCACATACGGATCCACTAGTCATTGCATGTATGTTCTTTTCATAAACCACATATGGATCAACCAATGTCATTGCATGTGTGTTCTTTTCACTAACCACATATGGATCCACTACAGTCATTGCATATATGTTCTTTTCCACAAACCACGTGGATCCACTAGAGTCATTGCATGTGTGTTCTTTTCATGAACCACATATGGATCTACTAGTGTCATTACATGCGTGTTCTTTTCATAAACCAACACTAAATTCATTGCATGTGTGTTCTTTTCATGAACCACATATGGATCCACTAGATTCATTGCATGTGTGTTCTTTTCACAAAACTAGCACTAGAGTCATTGCATGTGTGTTCTTTTCATGAACCACAGCAAGCGTTATTGCATGTCTGTTGTTTTCATGAAACTAGCACTAGAGTCATTGCATGTTTGTTCTTTTGATGAAACAAGTACTAGAGTCATTGAATGTGTGTTCTTTTCACAAACCACATATGGATCCACTAGAGTGATTGCTTGTATGTTCTTTTCATGAACCACATATGGATCCACCAGGGTCATTTCATGTATGTTCTTTTCAAAAACCAGCACTAAAGTCATTGCATGTGTGTTCTTTTCACAAACCACATATGGATCCACCAGAGTCATTGCATGTATGTTCTTTTCATAAAAACACATGGATCCACCAATGTCATTGCATGTGTGTTCTTTTCATGAACCACATATGGATCCACTAGATTCATTGCATGTGTGTTCTTTCCATTAACCACATATTGATCCACTAGAGTCATTGCATGTGTGTTCTTATCACTAAACCAACACTAGATTCATTGGATGTGTTCTTTCCATGAACCACATCTAGAGTCATTGCATGCGTATTCTTTTCATGAAACTAGCGCTAGAGTCATTGCATGTGTGTTCTTTTCACAAACCACATATGGATCCACCAGAGTCACTACATGAACCACATATGGATCCACTAGGGTCATTCCATGTATGTTCTTTTCATGAACCACATATGGATCCACTAGAATCATTGCATGTGTGTTTTTTCATAAACCAGCACTAGAGTCATTGCATGTGTGTTCTTTTCACAAACCACATATGGATCCACCAGAGTCATTGCATGTATGTTGTTTTCACAAACCACATATGGATCAGCCAATGTCATTTCATGCGTGTTGTTTTCACAAACCACATATGGATTCACCAGAGTCATTACATGTGTATTGTTTCCACAAACCACATGGATCGACCAATTTCATTGCATGTGTGTTCTTTTCATGAAGCACATATGGATCCACTAGAGTCATTGCATGTGTGTTCTTTTCACATAACCAGCACTAGAGTCATTGCATGTGTGTTCTTTTCATGAACCACAACTAGAGTAATTACATGTGTGTTCTTTACATGAAACTAGCACTAGAGTCATTGCATGTGTATTCTCTTCATGAAACTAACACTAGAGTCATGTTCTTTTCACAAACCACACTTGGATTCACCAGAGTCACTACATGTGTGTTCTTTTCATGAACCACATATGGATCCACTAGAGTCATTGCATGTATGTTCGTTTCATAAACCAGCACTAGAGTCATTGCATATATGTTCCTTTCACAAACCACATATGAATCCACCAGAGTTATTGCATGTATGTTCTTTTCATAAAACACATGGATCCACCAATGTCATTGCATGTGTGTTCTTTTCATGAACCACATATAGATCCGCTAGAGTCATTGCATGTCTATTCTTTCCATTAACCATATATGGATCCAGTAGAGTCATTGCATGTGTGTCCTTATCCTAAACCATCACTAGAATCATTGCATGTGTGATCTTTTCACAAACCACATATGGATCCACCAGAGTCATTGCATGGATGTTCTTTTCATAAAACACATGGATCAATCAATGCCATTGCAGGTGTGTTCTTTTCACAAACCACATATGGATCCACCAGAGTCATTGGATGTATGTTCTTTTCATAAACCACATATGGATCAACCAATGTCATTGCATGTCTGTTCTTTCACTAACCACATATGAATCCAATAGAGTCATTGCATGTATGTTCTTTTCCACAAACCACATGGATCCACTAGAGTCTTTGCATGTGTGTTCTTTTCATGAACCACATATGGATCCACTAGAGTCATTGCATGTGTGTTCTTTTCATAAACCAGCACTAGAGTCATTCAATGTGTGTTCTTTTCATGAACCACATACGGATCCACTAGAGTCATTGCATGTGTGTTCTATTCACAAAACCAGCACTAGAGTCATTGCATGTGTGTTCTTTTCATGAACCACAGCTAGAGATATTGAATGTGTGTTCTTTTCATGAAACTAGCACTAGATTCATTGCATGTTTTGTATTTGATGAAACTAGCACTAGAGTAATTGCATGTGTGATCTTTTCACAAACCACATATGGATCCACCAGAGTCATTGCATGTGTGTTCTTTTCATGAACCACATATGGATCCACTAGACAGACTCCATGTATTTTCTTTTCACAAACCAGTACTAGAGTCATTGCATGTGTGTTCTGTTCACAAACCACATATGGATCCACCAAAGTCATTGCATGTATGTTCTTTTCATAAAACACATGGATCCACCAATGTCATTGCATGTGTGTTCTTTTCATGAACCACAAATGGATCCACTAGATTCATTGCATGTGTGTTCTTTCAATTAACCACATATGGATCCACTAGAGTCATTCCATGTGTGTTATTATCACTAAACCAACACTAGAGTCATTGGATGTGTTCTTTCCATGAACCACATCTAGATTCATTGCATGCATGTTCTTTTCATGAAACTAGCACTAGAGTCATTGCATGTGTGTTCTTTTCACAAACCACATATGGATCCACCAGAGTCACTACATGAACCACATATGGATCCACTAGGGTCATTCCATGTATGTTCTTTTCATGAACCACATCTGGATCCACTAGAGTCATTGCATGTGTGTTCTTTTCATAAACCAGCACTAGAGTCATTGCATGTGTGTTCTTTTCACAAACCACATATGGATCCACCAGAGTCACTACATGAACCACATATGGATCCACTAGGGTCATTCCATGTATGTTCTTTTCATGAACCACATATGGATCCACTAGAATCATTGCATGTGTGTTTTTTCATAAACCAGCACTAGAGTCATTGCATGTGTGTTCTTTTCACAAACCACATATGGATCCACCCGAGTCATTGCATGTATGTTGTTTTCACAAACCACATATGGATCAGCCAATGTCATTTCATGCGTGTTGTTTTCACAAACCACATATGGATTCACCAGAGTCATTACATGTGTATTGTTTCCACAAACCACATGGATCGACCAATTTCATTGCATGTGTGTTCTTTTCATGAACCACATATGGATCCACTAGAGTCATTGCATGTGTGTTCTTTTCACATAACCAGCACTAGAGTCATTGCATGTGTGTTCTTTTCATGAACCACAACTAGAGTAATTACATGTGTGTTCTTTACATGAAACTAGCACTAGAGTCATTGCATGTGTATTCTCTTCATGAAACTAACACTAGAGTCATGTTCTTTTCACAAACCACACTTGGATTCACCAGAGTCACTACATGTGTGTTCTTTTCATGAACCACATATGGATCCACTAGAGTCATTGCATGTATGTTCGTTTCATAAACCAGCACTAGAGTCATTGCATATATGTTCCTTTCACAAACCACATATGAATCCACCATAGTTATTGCATGTATGTTCTTTTCATAAAACACATGGATCCACCAATGTCATTGCATGTGTGTTCTTTTCATGAACCACATATAGATCCGCTAGAGTCATTGCATGTCTATTCTTTCCATTAACCATATATGGATCCAGTAGAGTCATTGCATGTGTGTCCTTATCCTAAACCATCACTAGAATCATTGCATGTGTGATCTTTTCACAAACCACATATGGATCCACCAGAGTCATTGCATGTATGTTCTTTTCATAAAACACATGGATCAATCAATGCCATTGCAGGTGTGTTCTTTTCACAAACCACATATGGATCCACCAGAGTCATTGGATGTATGTTCTTTTCATAAACCACATATGGATCAACCAATGTCATTGCATGTCTGTTCTTTCACTAACCACATATGAATCCAATAGAGTCATTGCATGTATGTTCTTTTCCACAAACCACATGGATCCACTAGAGTCTTTGCATGTGTGTTCTTTTCATGAACCACATATGGATCCACTAGAGTCATTGCATGTGTGTTCTTTTCATAAACCAGCACTAGAGTCATTCAATGTGTGTTCTTTTCATGAACCACATACGGATCCACTAGAGTCATTGCATGTGTGTTCTATTCACAAAACCAGCACTAGAGTCATTGCATGTGTGTTCTTTTCATGAACCACATCTAGAGATATTGAATATGTGTTCTTTTCATGAAACTAGCACTAGATTCATTGCAAGTTTTGTATTTGATGAAACTAGCACTAGAGTAATTGCATGTGTGATCTTTTCACAAACCACATATGGATCCACCAGAGTCATTGCATGTGTGTTCTTTTCATGAACCACATATGGATCCACTAGACAGACTCCATGTATTTTCTTTTCACAAACCAGTACTAGAGTCATTGCATGTGTGTTCTGTTCACAAACCACATATGGATCCACCAAAGTCATTGCATGTATGTTCTTTTCATAAAACACATGGATCCACCAATGTCATTGCATGTGTGTTCTTTTCATGAACCACAAATGGATCCACTAGATTCATTGCATGTGTGTTCTTTCAATTAACCACATATGGATCCACTAGAGTCATTGCATGTGTGTTATTATCACTAAACCAACACTAGAGTCATTGGATGTGTTCTTTCCATGAACCACATCTAGATTCATTGCATGCGTGTTCTTTTCATGAAACTAGCACTAGAGTCATTGCATGTGTGTTCTTTTCACAAACCACATATGGATCCACCAGAGTCACTACATGAACCACATATGGATCCACTAGGGTCATTCCATGTATGTTCTTTTGTTGAACCACATATGGATCCACTAGAGTCATTGCATGTGTGTTCTTTTCATAAACCAGCACTAGAGTCATTGCATGTGTGTTCTTTTCACAAACCACATTTGGATCCACCTGAGTCATTGCATGTATGTTGTTTTCACAAACCACATATGGATCAACCAATGTCATTTCATGCGTGTTGTTTTCACAAACCACATGTGGATCCACTAGAGTCATTGCATGTATGTTCTTTTCATAAAACACATGGATCCACCAATGTCATTGCATGTGTATTCTTTTCATGAACCACATATGGATCCACTAGATTCATTGCATGTGTGTTCTTTCCATTAACCACATATCGATCCACTAGAGTCATGGCATGTGTGTTCTTATCACTAAACCAACACTAGAATCATTGGATGTGTTCTTTCCATGAACCACATCTAGAGTCATTGCATGCGTGTTCTTTTCATGAAACTAGCGCTAGAGTCATTGCATGTGTGTTCTTTTCACAAACCACATATGGATCCACCAGAATCACTACATGAACCACATATGGATCCACTAGGGTCATTCCATGTATGTTCTTTTCATGAACCACATATGGATCCACTAGAATCATTGCATGTGTGTTCTTTTCATAAACCAGCACTAGAGTCATTGCATGTGTGTTCTTTTCACAAACCACATATGGATCCACCAGAGTCATTGCATGTATGTTGTTTTCACAAACCACATATGGATCAACCAATGTCATTTCATGCGTGTTCTTTTCACAAACCACATATGGATTCACCAGAGTCATTACATGTCTATTGTTTCCACAAACCACATGGATCGACCAATTTCATTGCATGTGTGTTCTTTTCATGAACCACATATGGATCCACTAGAGTCATTGCATGTGTGTTCTTTTCACATAACCAGCACTAGAGTCATTGCATGTGTGTTCTTTTCATGAACCACAACTAGAGTAATTACATGTGTGTTCTTTACATGAAACTAGCACTAGAGTCATTGCATGTGTATTCTCTTCATGAAACTAACACTAGAGTCATGTTCTTTTCACAAACCACAATTGGATTCACCAGAGTCACTACATGTGTGTTCTTTTCATGAACCACATATGGATCCACTAGAGTCATTGCATGTATGTTCGTTTCATAAACCAGCACTAGAGTCATTGCATATGTGTTCCTTTCACAAACCACATATGAATCCACCAGAGTCATTGCATGTATGTTCTTTTCATAAAACACATGGATCCACCAATGTCATTGCATGTGTGTTCTTTTCATGAACCACATATGGATCCGCTAGAGTCATTGCATGTCTATTCTTTCCATTAACCATATATGAATCCACTAGAGTCATTGCATGTGTGTCCTTATCCTAAACCATCACTAGAATCATTGCATGTGTGATCTTTTCACAAACCACATATGGATCCACCAGAGTCATTGCATGCATGTTCTTTTCATAAAACACATGGATCAATCAATGCCATTGCAGGTGTGTTCTTTTCACAAACCACATATGGATCCACCAGAGTCATTGGATGTATGTTCTTTTCATAAACCACATATGGATCAACCAATGTCCTTGCATGTCTGTTCTTTTCACTAACCACATATGAATCCACTAGAGTCATTGCATGTATGTTATTTTCCACAAACCACATGGATCCACCAGAGTTATTGCATGTGTTTTCTTTTCATGAACCACAAATGGATCCACTGGATTCATTCCATGTGTGTTCTTTCAATTAACCACATATGGATCCACTAGAGTCATTGCATGTGTGTTATTATCACTAAACCAACACTAGAGTCATTGGATGTGTATTCTTTTCATGAACCACAACTAGAGTCATTGCATGTGTGTTCTTTGCACAAACCACATATGGATCCACCAGAGTCACTGCATGTGTGTTCTTTTCATGAACCACATATGGATCCACTAGAGTAATTGCATGTGTGTTCTTTTCATAACCACATATGGATCAACCAATGTCATTGCATGTGTGTTCTTTTTACTAAACACGTATGGATCCACTAGAGTCATTGCATGTACGTTCTTTTCCACAAACCACATGGATCCACCAAAGTCATTGCATGTGTGTTCATTTCATGGACCACATATGGATCCACTAAAGTCACTGCATGTGTGTTCTTTTCATAAACCAGCACTAGAGTAATGGCATGTGTGTTCTTTTCATGAACCACATATGGATCCACTAGAGTCATTACATGTGTGTTCTTTTCACAAAACCAGCACTAGAGTCATTGCATGTGTGTTATTTTCATGACCCACAACTAGAGTCATTGCATGTGTGTTCTTTTCATGAAACTAGCACTAAAGTCATTACATGTTTGTTCTTTTGATGAAACTAGCACTAGAGTCATTACATGTGTGTTCTTTTCACAAAACCAGCACTAGAGTCATTGCATGTGTGTTATTTTCATGACCCACAACTAGAGTCATTGCATGTATGTTGTTTTCACAAACCACATATGGATCAACCAATGTCATTTCATGCGTGTTGTTTTCACAAACCACATGTGGATCCACTAGAGTCATTGCATGTATGTTCTTTTCATAAAACACATGGATCCACCAATGTCATTGCATGTGTATTCTTTTCATGAACCACATATGGATCCACTAGATTCATTGCATGTGTGTTCTTTCCATTAACCACATATCGATCCACTAGAGTCATGGCATGTGTGTTCTTATCACTAAACCAACACTAGAATCATTGGATGTGTTCTTTCCATGAACCACATCTAGAGTCATTGCATGCGTGTTCTTTTCATGAAACTAGCGCTAGAGTCATTGCATGTGTGTTCTTTTCACAAACCACATATGGATCCACCAGAATCACTACATGAACCACATATGGATCCACTAGGGTCATTCCATGTATGTTCTTTTCATGAACCACATATGGATCCACTAGAATCATTGCATGTGTGTTCTTTTCATAAACCAGCACTAGAGTCATTGCATGTGTGTTCTTTTCACAAACCACATATGGATCCACCAGAGTCATTGCATGTATGTTGTTTTCACAAACCACATATGGATCAACCAATGTCATTTCATGCGTGTTCTTTTCACAAACCACATATGGATTCACCAGAGTCATTACATGTCTATTGTTTCCACAAACCACATGGATCGACCAATTTCATTGCATGTGTGTTCTTTTCATGAACCACATATGGATCCACTAGAGTCATTGCATGTGTGTTCTTTTCACATAACCAGCACTAGAGTCATTGCATGTGTGTTCTTTTCATGAACCACAACTAGAGTAATTACATGTGTGTTCTTTACATGAAACTAGCACTAGAGTCATTGCATGTGTATTCTCTTCATGAAACTAACACTAGAGTCATGTTCTTTTCACAAACCACAATTGGATTCACCAGAGTCACTACATGTGTGTTCTTTTCATGAACCACATATGGATCCACTAGAGTCATTGCATGTATGTTCGTTTCATAAACCAGCACTAGAGTCATTGCATATGTGTTCCTTTCACAAACCACATATGAATCCACCAGAGTCATTGCATGTATGTTCTTTTCATAAAACACATGGATCCACCAATGTCATTGCATGTGTGTTCTTTTCATGAACCACATATGGATCCGCTAGAGTCATTGCATGTCTATTCTTTCCATTAACCATATATGAATCCACTAGAGTCATTGCATGTGTGTCCTTATCCTAAACCATCACTAGAATCATTGCATGTGTGATCTTTTCACAAACCACATATGGATCCACCAGAGTCATTGCATGCATGTTCTTTTCATAAAACACATGGATCAATCAATGCCATTGCAGGTGTGTTCTTTTCACAAACCACATATGGATCCACCAGAGTCATTGGATGTATGTTCTTTTCATAAACCACATATGGATCAACCAATGTCCTTGCATGTCTGTTCTTTTCACTAACCACATATGAATCCACTAGAGTCATTGCATGTATGTTATTTTCCACAAACCACATGGATCCACCAGAGTTATTGCATGTGTTTTCTTTTCATGAACCACAAATGGATCCACTGGATTCATTCCATGTGTGTTCTTTCAATTAACCACATATGGATCCACTAGAGTCATTGCATGTGTGTTATTATCACTAAACCAACACTAGAGTCATTGGATGTGTATTCTTTTCATGAACCACAACTAGAGTCATTGCATGTGTGTTCTTTGCACAAACCACATATGGATCCACCAGAGTCACTGCATGTGTGTTCTTTTCATGAACCACATATGGATCCACTAGAGTAATTGCATGTGTGTTCTTTTCATAACCACATATGGATCAACCAATGTCATTGCATGTGTGTTCTTTTTACTAAACACGTATGGATCCACTAGAGTCATTGCATGTACGTTCTTTTCCACAAACCACATGGATCCACCAAAGTCATTGCATGTGTGTTCATTTCATGGACCACATATGGATCCACTAAAGTCACTGCATGTGTGTTCTTTTCATAAACCAGCACTAGAGTAATGGCATGTGTGTTCTTTTCATGAACCACATATGGATCCACTAGAGTCATTACATGTGTGTTCTTTTCACAAAACCAGCACTAGAGTCATTGCATGTGTGTTATTTTCATGACCCACAACTAGAGTCATTGCATGTGTGTTCTTTTCATGAAACTAGCACTAAAGTCATTACATGTTTGTTCTTTTGATGAAACTAGCACTAGAGTCATTACATGTGTGTTCTTTTCACAAAACCAGCACTAGAGTCATTGCATGTGTGTTATTTTCATGACCCACAACTAGAGTCATTGCATGTGTGTTATTTTCACGAAACTAGCACTAAAGTCATTACATGTTTGTTCTTTTGATGAAACTAGCACTAGAGTCATTGCATGTGTGTTCTTTTCACAAACCACATACGGATCCACCAGAGTCATTGCATGTGTTTTTTTAAATGAACCACATATGGATCCACTAGAGTGACTCCATGTATGTTCTCTTCACAAACCAGTACTAGAGTCATTCCATGTGTGTTCTTTTCACAAACCACATATGGATCCACCAAAGTCATTGCATGTATGTTCTTTTCATAAAACACATGGATCCACCAATGTCATTGCATGTGTGTTCTTTTCATGAACCACATATGGATCCACTGGATTCATTGCATGTGTGTTCTTTAAATTAACCACATATGGATCCACTAGAGTCATTGCATGTGTATTCTTATCACTAAACCAACACTAGTGTCATTGGATGTGTGTTCTTTTCATGAACCACAGCTAGAGTCATTGCATGTGTGTTATTTTCATGAAACTAGCACTAGAGTCATTGCATGTGTGTTCTTTTCACAGACCACATATGGATGCACCAGAGTCACAGCATGTGTGTTCTTTTCATGAACCACATATGGATCCACTACAGTCATTGCATGTATGTTCCTTTCATAAACCAACACTAGAGTCATTGAATATGTGTTCCTTTCACAAACCACATATGAATCCACCAGAGTCATTGCATGTATGTTCTTTTCATAAAACACATGGATCCACCAATGTCATTGCATGTGTGTTCTTTTCATGAACCACATATGGATCCACTAGATTCATTGCATGTGTGTTCTTTAAATTAACCACATATGGATCCACTAGAGTCATTGCATGTGTATTCTTATCACTAAACCAACACTAGTGTCATTGGATGTGTGTTCTTTTCATGAACCACAGCTAGAGTCATTGCATGTGTGTTATTTTCATGAAACTAGCACTAGAGTCATTGCATGTGTGTTCTTTTCACAGACCACATATGGATGCACCAGAGTCACTGCATGTGTGTTATTTTCATGAACCACATATGGATCCACTCGAGTCATTGCATGTGTGTTCTTGTCATAAACCATCGCTAGAGCCATTGGATGTGTGTTCTTTTCACAAACCACATATGGATCCACCAGAGTCATTGCATGTATGTTGTTTTCACAAACCACACATGGATCAACCAATGTCATTTCATGCATGTTCTTTTCACAAACTACATATGGATCCACTAGAGTCATTACATGTCTATTCTTTCCACAAACCACATGGATCCACCAATTTCATTGCATGTGTGTTCTTTTCATGAACCACATATGGATCCACTAGAGTCATTGCATGTGTGTTCTTTTCACATAACCAGCACTAGAGTCATTGCATGTGTGTTCTTTTTATGAACCACAACTAGAGTAATTACATGTGTGTTCTTTTCCTGAAACTAGCACTAGAGTCATTGCATGTGTATTCTCTTCATAAAACTAAAACTAGAGTCATGTTCTTTTCACAAACCACACTTGGATCCACCAGAGTCACTTCATGTGTGTTCTTTTCATGAACCACATATGGATCCACTACAGTCATTGCATGTATGTTCGTTTCATAAACCAGCACTAGAGTCATTGCATATGTGTTCCTTTCACAAACCACATATGAATCCACCAGAGTCATTGCATGTATGTTCTTTTCATAAAACACATGGATCCACCAATGTCATTGCATGTGTGTTCTTTTCATGAACCACAAATGGATCCACTAGATTCATTGCATGTGTGTTCTTTCAATTAACCACATATGAATCCACTAGAGTCATTGCATGTGTGTTATTATCACTAAACCAACACTAGAGTCATTGGATGTGTATTCTTTTCATGAACCACAACTAGAGTCATTGTGTGTGTGTTCTTTTCATGAAACTAGCACTAGAGTCATTGCATGTGTGTTCTTTGCACAAACCACATATGGATCCACCAGAGTCACTACATGTGTGTTCTTTTCATGAACCACATATGGATCCACTAGATTAATTGCATGTGTGTTCTTTTCATAACCACATATGGATCAACCAATGTCATTGCATGTGTGTTCTTTTTACTAAACACATATGGAACCACTAGAGTCATTGCATGTATGTTCTTTTCCACAAACCACATGGATCCACCAGAGTCATTGCATGTGTGTTCTTTTCATGGACCACATATGGATCCACTAAAGTCACTACATGTGTGTTCTTTTCATAAACCAGCACTAGAGTAATTGCATGTGTGTTCTTTTCATGAACCACATATGGATCCACTAGAGTCATTACATGTGTGTTCTTTTCACAAAACCAGCACTAGAGTCATTGCATGTGTGTTCTTTTCATGAACCACAGCTAGAGTCATTGTATGTGTGTTCTTTTCATGAAACTAGCACTAGAGTCATTACATGTTTGTTCTTTTGATGAAACTAGCACTAGAGTCATTGCATGTGTGTTCTTTTCACAAACCACATATGGATCAACCAATGTCATTTCATGCATGTTCTTTTCACAAACCACATATGGATCCACCAGAGTCATTGGATGTATGTTCTTTTCATAAACCACATATGGATCAACCAATGTCATTGCATGTCTGTTCTTTCACTAACCACATATGAATCCACTAGAATCATTGCATGTATGTTATTTTCCACAAACCACATGGATCCACCAGAGTTATTGCATGTGTGTTCTTTTCATGAACCACAAATGGATCCACTGGATTCATTCCATGTGTGTTCTTTCAATTAACCACATATGGATCCACTAGAGTCATTGCATGTGTGTTATTATCACTAAACCAACACTAGAGTCATTGGATGTGTATTCTTTTCATGAACCACAACTAGAGTCATTGCATGTGTGTTCTTTGCACAAACCACATATGGATCCACCAAAGTCACTGCATGTGTGTTCTTTTCATGAACCACATATGGATCCACTAGAGTAATTGCATGTGTGTTCTTTTCATAACCACATATGGATCAACCAATGTCATTGCATGTGTGTTCTTTTTACTAAACACATATGGATCCACTAGAGTCATTGCATGTACGTTCTTTTCCACAAACCACATGGATCCACCAAAGTCATTGCATGTGTGTTCATTTCATGGACCACATATGGATCCACTAAAGTCACTGCATGTGTGTTCTTTTCATAAACCAGCACTAGAGTAATTGCATGTGTGTTCTTTTCATGAACCACATATGGATCCACTAGAGTCATTACATGTGTGTTCTTTTCACAAAACCAGCACTAGAGTCATTGCATGTGTGTTATTTTCATGACCCACAACTAGAGTCATTGCATGTGTGTTCTTTTCACAAACCACATACGGATCCACCACAGTCATTGCATGTGTTTTTTTAAATGAACCACATATGGATCCACTAGAGTGACTCCATGTATGTTCTCTTCACAAACCAGTACTAGAGTCATTCCATGTGTGTTCTTTTCACAAACCACATATGGATCCACCAAAGTCATTGCATGTATGTTCTTTTCATAAAACACATGGATCCACCAATGTCATTGCATGTGTGTTCTTTTCATGAACCACATATGGATCCACTGGATTCATTGCATGTGTGTTCTTTAAATTAACCACATATGGATCCACTAGAGTCATTGCATGTGTATTCTTATCACTAAACCAACACTAGTGTCATTGGATGTGTGTTCTTTTCATGAACCACAGCTAGAGTCATTGCATGTGTGTTATTTTCATGAAACTAGCACTAGAGTCATTGCATGTGTGTTCTTTTCACAGACCACATATGGATGCACCAGAGTCACTGCATGTGTGTTATTTTCATGAACCACATATGGATCCACTCGAGTCATTGCATGTGTGTTCTTGTCATAAACCATCGCTAGAGCCATTGGATGTGTGTTCTTTTCACAAACCACATATGGATCCATCAGAGTCATTGCATTGTATGTTGTTTTCACAAGCCACACATGGATCAACCAATGTCATTTCATGCATGTTCTTTTCACAAACTACATATGGATACACCAGAGTCATTACATGTCTATTCTTTCCACAAACCACATGGATCCACCAATTTCATTGCATGTGTGTTCTTTTCATGAACCACATATGGATCCACTAGAGTCATTGAATGTGTGTTCTTTTCACATAACCAGCACTAGAGTCATTGCATGTGTGTTCTTTTCATGAACCACAACTAGAGTAATTACATGTGTGTTCTTTTCATGAAACTAGCACTAGAGTCATTGCATGTGTATTCTCTTCATGAAACTAACACTAGAGTCATGTTCTTTTCACAAACCACACTTGGATCCACCAGAGTCACTTCATGTGTGTTCTTTTCATGAACCACATATGGATCCACTACAGTCATTGCATGTATGTTCGTTTCATAAACCAGCACTAGAGTCATTGCATATGTGTTCCTTTCACAAACCACATATGAATCCACCAGAGTCATTGCATGTATGTTCTTTTCATAAAACACATGGATCCACCAATGTCATTGCATGTGTGTTCTTTTCATCAACCACAAATGGATCCACTAGATTCATTGCATGTGTGTTCTTTCAATTAACCACATATGGATCCACTAGAGTCATTGCATGTGTGTTATTATCACTAAACCAACACTAGAGTCATTGGATGTGTTCTTTCCATGAACCACATCTAGATTCAATGCATGTGTGTTCTTTTCATGAAACTAGCACTAGAGTCATTGCATGTGTGTTCTTTTCACAAACCACATATGGATCCACCAGAGTCACTACATGAACCACATATGGATCCACTAGGGTCATTCCATGTATGTTCTTTTCATGAACCACATATGGATCCACTAGAGTCATTGCATGTGTGTTCTTTTCATAAACCATCACTAGAGTCATTGCATGTGTGTTCTTTTCACAAACCACATTTGGATCCACCTGAGTCATTGCATGTATGTTGTTTTCACAAACCACATATGGATCAACCAATGTCATTTCATGCGTGTTGTTTTCACAAACCACATGTGGATCCACTAGAGTCATTGCATGTATGTTCTTTTCATAAAACACATGGATCCACCAATGTCATTGCATGTGTATTATTTTCATGAACCACATATGGATCCACTAGATTCATTGCATGTGTGTTCTTTCCATTAACCACATATCGATCCACTAGAGTCATTGCATGTGTGTTCTTATCACTAAACCAACACTAGAGTCATTGGATGTGTTCTTTCCATGAACCACATCTAGAGTCATTGCATGCGTGTTCTTTTCATGAAACTAGCGCTAGAGTCATTGCATGTATGTTCTTTTCACAAACCACATATGGATCCACCAGAGTCACTACATGAACCACATATGGATCCACTAGGGTCAATCCATGTATGTTCTTTTCATGAACCACATATGGATCCACTAGAATCATTGCATGTGTGTTCTTTTCATAAACCAGCACTAGAGTCATTGCATGTGTGTTCTTTTCACAAACCACATATGGATCCACCAGAGTCATTGCATGTATGTTGTTTTCACAAACCACATATGGATCAACCAATGTCATTTCATGCGTGTTCTTTTCACAAACCACACATGGATTCACCAGAGTCATTACATGTCTATTGTTTCCACAAACCACATGGATCGACCAATTTCATTGCATGTGTGTTCTTTTCATGAACCACATATGGATCCACTAGAGTCATTGCATGTGTGTTCTTTTCACATAACCAGCACTAGAGTCATTGCATGTGTGTTCTTTTCATGAACCACAACTAGAGTAATTACATGTGTGTTCTTTACATGAAACTAGCACTAGAGTCATTGCATGTGTATTCTCTTCATGAAACTAACACTAGAGTCATGTTCTTTTCACAAACCACAATTGGATTCACCAGAGTCACTACATGTGTGTTCTTTTCATGAACCACATATGGATCCACTAGAGTCATTGCATGTATGTTCGTTTCATAAACCAGCACTAGAGTCATTGCTTATGTGTTCCTTTCACAAACCACATATGAATCCACCAGAGTCATTGCATGTATGTTCTTTTCATAAAACACATGGATCCACCAATGTCATTGCATGTGTGTTCTTTTCATGAAAAACATATGGATCCGCTAGAGTCATTGCATGTCTATTATTTCCATTAACCATATATGGATCCACTAGAGTCATTGCATGTGTGTCCTTATCCTAAACCATCACTAGAATCATTGCATGTGTGATCTTTTCACAAACCACATATGGATCCACCAGAGTCATTGCATGCATGTTCTTTTCATAAAACACATGGATCAATCAATGCCATTGCAGGTGTGTTCTTTTCACAAACCACATATGGATCCACCAGAGTCATTGGATGTATGTTCTTTTCATAAACCACATATGGATCAACCAATGTCATTGCATGTCTGTTCTTTTCACTAACCACATATGAATCCACTAGTCATTGCATGTATGTTATTTTCCACAAACCACATGGATCCACCAGAGTTATTGCATGTGTGTTCTTTTCATGAACCACAAATGGATCCACTGGATTCATTCCATGTGTGTTCTTTCAATTAACCACATATGGATCCACTAGAGTCATTGCATGTGTGTTATTATCACTAAACCAACACTAGAGTCATTGGATGTGTATTCTTTTCATGAACCACAACTAGAGTCATTGCATGTGTGTTCTTTGCACAAACCACATATGGATCCACCAGAGTCACTGCATGTGTGTTCTTTTCATGAACCACATATGGATCCACTAGAGTAATTGCATGTGTGTTCTTTTCATAACCACATATGGATCAACCAATGTCATTGCATGTGTTTTCTTTTTACTAAACACATATGGATCCACTAGAGTCATTGCATGTACGTTCTTTTCCACAAACCACATGGATCCACCAAAGTCATTGCATGTGTGTTCATTTCATGGACCACATATGGATCCACTAAAGTCACTGCATGTGTGTTCTTTTCATAAACCAGCACTAGAGTAATGGCATGTGTGTTCTTTTCATGAACCACATATGGATCCACTAGAGTCATTACATGTGTGTTCTTTTCACAAAACCAGCACTAGAGTCATTGCATGTGTGTTATTTTCATGACCCACAACTAGAGTCATTGCATGTGTGTTCTTTTCATGAAACTAGCACTAAAGTCATTACATGTTTGTTCTTTTGATGAAACTAGCACTAGAGTCATTGCATGTGTGTTCTTTTCACAAACCACATACGGATCCACCAGAGTCATTGCATGTGTTATTTTAAATGAACCACATATGGATCCACTAGAGTGACTCCATGTATGTTCTCTTCACAAACCAGTACTAGAGTCATTCCATGTGTGTTCTTTTCACAAACCACATATGGATCCACCAAAGTCATTGCATGTATGTTCTTTTCATAAAACACATGGATCCACCAATGTCATTGCATGTGTGTTCTTTTCATGAACCACATATGGATCCACTGGATTCATTGCATGTGTGTTCTTTAAATTAACCACATATGGATCCACTAGAGTCATTGCATGTGTATTCTTATCACTAAACCAACACTAGTGTCATTGGATGTGTGTTCTTTTCATGAACCACAGCTAGAGTCATTGCATGTGTGTTATTTTCATGAAACTAGCACTAGAGTCATTGCATGTGTGTTCTTTTCACAGACCACATATGGATGCACCAGAGTCACTGCATGTGTGTTATTTTCATGAACCACATATGGATCCACTCGAGTCATTGCATGTGTGTTCTTGTCATAAACCATCGCTAGAGCCATTGGATGTGTGTTCTTTTCACAAACCACATATGGATCCACCAGAGTCATTGCATGTATGTTGTTTTCACAAACCACACATGGATCAACCAATGTCATTTCATGCATGTTCTTTTCACAAACTACATATGGATCCACCAGAGTCATTACATGTCTATTCTTTCCACAAACCACATGGATCCACCAATTTCATTGCATGTGTGTTCTTTTCATGAACCACATATGGATCCACTAGAGTCATTGCATGTGTGTTCTTTTCACATAACCAGCACTAGAGTCATTGCATGTGTGTTCTTTTCATGAACCACAACTAGAGTAATTACATGTGTGTTCTTTTCATGAAACTAGCACTAGAGTCATTGCATGTGTATTCTCTTCATGAAACTAACACTAGAGTCATGTTCTTTTTACAAACCACACTTGGATCCACCAGAGTCACTTCATGTGTGTTCTTTTCATGAACCACATATGGATCCACTACAGTCATTGCATGTATGTTCGTTTCATAAACCAGCACTAGAGTCATTGCATATGTGTTCCTTTCACAAACCACATATGAATCCACCAGAGTCATTGCATGTATGTTCTTTTCATAAAACACATGGATCCACCAATGTCATTGCATGTGTGTTATTTTCATGAACCACAAATGGATCCACTAGATTCATTGCATGTGTGTTCCTTCAATTAACCACATATGGATCCACTAGAGTCATTGCATGTGTGTTATTATCACTAAACCAACACTAGAGTCATTGGATGTGTATTCTTTTCATGAACCATAACTAGAGTCATTGTGTGTGTGTTCTTTTCATGAAACTAGCACTAGAGTCATTGCATGTGTGTTCTTTGCACAAACCACATATGGATCCACCAGAGTCACAACATGTGTGTTCTTTTCATGAACCACGTATGGATCCACTAGATTAATTGCATGTGTGTTCTTTTCATAACCACATATGGATCAACCAATGTCATTGCATGTGTGTTCTTTTTACTAAACACATATGGAACCACTAGAGTCATTGCATGTATGTTCTTTTCCACAAACCACATGGATCCACCAGAGTCATTGCATGTGTGTTCTTTTCATGGACCACATATGGATCCACTAAAGTCACTGCATGTGTGTTCTATTCATAAACCAACACTATAGTAATTGCATGTGTGTTCTTTTCATGAACCACATATGGATCCACTAGAGTCATTGCATGTGTGTTCTTTTCACAAAACGAGCACTAGAGTCATTGCATGTGTGTTCTTTTCATGGATCACATATGGATCCACTAAAGTCACTACATGTGTGTTCTTTTCATAAACCAGCACTAGAGTAATTGCATGTGTGTTCTTTTCATGAACCACATATGGATCCACTAGAGTCATTACATGTGTGTTCTTTTCACAAAACCAGCACTAGAGTCATTGCATGTGTGTTCTTTTCATGAACCACAGCTAGAGTCATTGTATGTGTGTTCTTTTCATGAAACTAGCACTAGAGTCATTACATGTTTGTTCTTTTGATGAAACTAGCACTAGAGTCATTGCATGTGTGTTCTTTTCACAAACCACATATGGATCAACCAATGTCATTTCATGCATGTTCTTTTCACAAACCACATATGGATCCACCAGAGTCATTGGATGTATGTTCTTTTCATAAACCACATATGGATCAACCAATGTCATTGCATGTCTGTTCTTTCACTAACCACATATGAATCCACTAGAGTCATTGCATGTATGTTATTTTCCACAAACCACATGGATCCACCAGAGTTATTGCATGTGTGTTCTTTTCATGAACCACAAATGGATCCACTTGATTCATTCCATGTGTGTTCTTTCAATTAACCACATATGGATCCACTAGAGTCATTGCATGTGTGTTATTATCACTAAACCAACACTAGAGTCATTGGATGTGTATTCTTTTCATGAACCACAACTAGAGTCATTGCATGTGTGTTCTTTGCACAAACCACATATGGATCCACCAAAGTCACTGCATGTGTGTTCTTTTCATGAACCACATATGGATCCACTAGAGTAATTGCATGTGTGTTCTTTTCATAACCACATATGGATCAACCAATGTCATTGCATGTGTGTTCTTTTTACTAAACACATATGGATCCACTAGAGTCATTGCATGTACGTTCTTTTCCACAAACCACATGGATCCACCAAAGTCATTGCATGTGTGTTCATTTCATGGACCACATATGGATCCATTAAAGTCACTGCATGTGTGTTCTTTTCATAAACCAGCACTAGAGTAATTGCATGTGTGTTCTTTTCATGAACCACATATGGATCCACTAGAGTCATTACATGTGTGTTCTTTTCACAAAACCAGCACTAGAGTCATTGCATGTGTGTTATTTTCATGACCCACAACTAGAGTCATTGCATGTGTGTTCTTTTCATGAAACTAGCACTAAAGTCATTACATGTTTGTTCTTTTGATGAAACTAGCACTAGAGTCATTGCATGTGTGTTCTTTTCACAAACCACATACGGATCCACCAGAGTCATTGCATGTGTTTTTTTAAATGAACCACATATGGATCCACTAGAGTGACTCCATGTATGTTCTCTTCACAAACCAGTACTAGAGTCATTCCATGTGTGTTCTTTTCACAAACTACATATGGATCCACCAAAGTCATTGCATGTATGTTCTTTTCATAAAACACATGGATCCACCAATGTCATTGCATGTGTGTTCTTTTCATGAACCACATATGGATCCACTGGATTCATTGCATGTGTGTTCTTTAAATTAACCACATATGGATCCACTAGAGTCATTGCATGTGTATTCTTATCACTAGACCAACACTAGTGTCATTGGATGTGTGTTCTTTTCATGAACCACAGCTAGAGTCATTGCATGTGTGTTATTTTCATGAAACTAGCACTAGAGTCATTGCATGTGTGTTCTTTTCACAGACCACATATGGATGCACCAGAGTCACTGCATGTGTGTTATTTTCATGAACCACATATGGATCCACTCGAGTCATTGCATGTGTGTTCTTGTCATAAACAATCGCTAGAGCCATTGGATGTGTGTTCTTTTCACAAACCACATATGGATCCACCAGAGTCATTGCATGTATGTTGTTTTCACAAACCACACATGGATCAACCAATGTAATTTCATGCATGTTCTTTTCACAAACTACATATGGATCCACCAGAGTCATTACATGTCTATTCTTTCCACAAACCACATGGATCCACCAATTTCATTGCATGTGTGTTCTTTTCATGGACCACATATGGATCCACTAGAGTCATTGCATGTGTGTTCTTTTCACATAACCAGCACTAGAGTCATTGCATGTGTGTTCTTTTCATGAACCACAACTAGAGTAATTACATGTGTGTTATTTTCATGAAACTAGCACTAGAGTCATTGCATGTGTATTCTCTTCATGAAACTAACACTAGAGTCATGTTCTTTTCACAAACCACACTTGGATCCACCAGAGTCACTTCATGTGTGTTCTTTTCATGAACCACATATGGATCCACTACAGTCATTGCATGTATGTTCGTTTCATAAACCAGCACTAGAGTCATTGAATATGTGTTCCTTTCACAAACCACATATGAATCCACCAGAGTCATTGCATGTATGTTCTTTTCATAAAACACATGGATCCACCAATGTCATTGCATGTGTGTTCTTTTCATGAACCACAAATGGATCCACTAGATTCATTGCATGTGTGTTCTTTCAATTAACCACATATGGATCCACTAGAGTCATTGCATGTGTGTTATTGTCACTAAACCAACACTAGAGTCATTGGATGTGTATTCTTTTCATGAACCACAACTAGAGTCATTGCGTGTGTGTTCTTTTCATGAAACTAGCACTGGAGTCATTGCATTTGTGTTCTTTGCACAAACCACATATGGATCCACCAGAGTCACTACATGTGTGTTCTTTTCAGGAACCACATATGGATCCACTAGATTAATTGCATGTGTGTTCTTTTCATAACCACATATGGATCAACCAATGTCATTGCATGTGTGTTCTTTTTAATAATCACATATGGAACCACTAGAGTCATTGCATGTATGTTCTTTTCCACAAACCACATGGATCCACCAGAGTCATTGCATGTGTGTTCTTTTCATGGACCACATATGGATCCACTAAAGTCACTACATGTGTGTTCTTTTCATAAACCAGCACTAGAGTAATTGCATGTGTGTTCTTTTCATGAACCACATATGGATCCACTAGAGTCATTACATGTGTGTTCTTTTCACAAAACCAGCACTAGAGTCATTGCATGTGTGTTCTTTTCATGAACCACAGCTAGAGTCATTGTATGTGTGTTCTTTTCATGAAACTAGCACTAAAGTCATTACATGTTTGTTTTTTGATGAAACTAGCACTAGAGTCATTGCATGTGTGTTCTTTTCACAAACCACATATGGATCAACCAATGTCATTTCATGCATGTTCTTTTCACAAACCACATATGGATCCACCAGAGTCATTACATGTCTATTATTTCCACAAACCACACAGATCCACCAATTTCATTGCATGTGTGTTCTTTTCATGAACCACATATCGATCCACTAGAGTCATTGCATGTGTGTTCTTTTCACATAACCAGCACTAGATTCATTGCATGTGTGTTCTTTTCATGAACCACAACTAGAGTAATTACATGTGTGTTCTTTTCATGAAACTAGCACTAGAGTCATTGCATCTATATTCTCTTCATGAAACTAACACTAGAGTCATGTTCTTTTCACAAACCACACTTGGATCCACCAGAGTCACTGCATGTGTGTTCTTTTCATGAACCACATATGGATCCACTAGAGTCATTCCATGTATGTTCGTTTCATAAACCAGCACCAAAGTCATTGCATATGTGTTCCTTTCACAAACCACATATGAATCCACCAGAGTCATTGCATGTATGTTCTTTTCATAAAACACATGGATCCACCAATGTCATGGCATGTGTGTTCTTTTCATGAACCACAAATGGATCCACTAGATTCATTGCATGTGTGTTCTTTCAACTAACCACATATGGATCCACTAGAGTCATTGCATGTGTGTTATTATCACTAAACCAACACTAGAGTCACTGGATGTGTATTCTTTTCATGAACCTCAACTAGAGTCATTGCGTGTGTGTTCTTTTCATGAAACTAGCACTAGAGTCATTGCATGTGTGTTCTTTGCACAAACCACATATGGATCCACCAGAGTCACTACATGTGTGTTCTTTTCATGAACAACATATGGATCCACTAGAGTAATTGCATGTGTGTTCTTTTCATAACCACATATGGATCAACCAATGTCATTGCATGTGTGTTCTTTTTACTAAACAAATATGGATCCACTAGAGTCATTGCATGTATGTTCTTTTCCACAAACCACATGGATCCACCAGAGTCATTGCATGTGCGTTCTTTTCATAAACTACATATGGATCCACTAAAGTCACTGCATGTGTGTTCTTTTCATAAACCAGCACTAGAGTAATTGCATGTGTGTTCTTTTCATGAACCACATATGGATCCACTAGAGTCATTGCATGTGTGTTCTTTTCACAAAACGAGCACTAGATTCATTGCATGTGTGTTCTTTTCATGAACCACAACTAGAGTAATTACATGTGTGTTATTTTCATAAAACTAGCACTAGAGTCATTGCATGTGTATTCTCTTCATGAAACTAACACTAGAGTCATGTTCTTTTCACAAACCACACTTGGATCCACCAGAGTCACTGCATGTGTGTTCTTTTCATGAACCACATATGGATCCACTAGAGTCATTGCATGTATGTTCGTTTCATAAACCAGCACCAGAGTCATTGCATATGTGTTCCTTTCACAAACCACATATGAATCCACCAGAGTCATTGCATGTATGTTCTTTTCATAAAACACATGGATCCACCAATGTCATGGCATGTGTGTTCTTTTCATGAACCACAAATGGATCCACTAGATTCATTGCATGTGTGTTCTTTCAACTAACCACATATGGATCCACTAGAGTCATTGCATGTGTGTTATTATCACTAAACCAACACTAGAGTCATTGGATGTGTATTCTTTTCATGAACCACAACTAGAGTCATTGCGTGCGTGTTCTTTTCATGAAACTAGCACTAGAGTCATTGCATGTGTGTTCTTTGCGCAAACCACATATGGATCCACCAGAGTCACTACATGTGTGTTCTTTTCATGAACCACATATGGATCCACTAGATTAATTGCATGTGTGTTCTTTTCATAACCACATATGGATCAACCAATGTCATTGCATGTGTGTTCTTTTTACTAAACACATATGGAACCACTAGAGTCATTGCATGTATGTTCTTTTCCACAAACCACATGGATCCACCAGAGTCATTGCATGTGTGTTCTTTTCATGGACCACATATGGATCCACTAAAGTCACTACATGTGTGTTCTTTTCATAAACCAGCACTAGAGTAATTGCATGTGTGTTCTTTTCATGAACCACATATGGATCCACTAGAGTCATTACATGTGTGTTCTTTTCACAAAACCAGCACTAGAGTCATTGCATGTGTGTTCTTTTCATGAACCACAGCTAGAGTCGTTGTATGTGTGTTCTTTTCATGAAACTAGCACTAGAGTCATTACATGTTTGTTCTTTTGATGAAACTAGCACTAGAGTCATTGCATGTGTGTTCTTTTCACAAACCACATATGGATCAACCAATGTCATTTCATGCATGTTCTTTTCACAAACCACATATGGATCCACCAGAGTCATTACATGTCTATTATTTCCACAAACCACACGGATCCACCAATTTCATTGCATGTGTGTTCTTTTCATGAACCACATATCGATCCACTAGAGTCATTGCATGTGTGTTCTTTTCACATAACCAGCACTAGATTCATTGCATGTGTGTTCTTTTCATGAACCACAACTAGAGTAATTACATGTGTGTTCTTTTCATGAAACTAGCACTATAGTCATTGCATGTGTATTCTCTTCATCAAACTAACACTAGAGTCATGTTCTTTTCACAAACCACACTTGGATTCACCAGAGTCACTGCATGTGTGTTCTTTTCATGAACCACATATGGATCCACTAGAGTCATTGCATGTATGTTCGTTTCATAAACCAGCACCAGAGTCATTGCATATGTGTTCCTTTCACAAACCACATACGAATCCACCAGAGTCATTGCATGTATGTTCTTTTCATAAAACACATGGATCCACCAATGTCATGGCATGTGTTTTCTTTTCATGAACCACAAATGGATCCACTAGATTCATTGCATGTGTGTTCTTTCAACTAACCACATATGGATCCACTAGAGTCATTGCATGTGTGTTATTATCACTAAACCAACAATAGAGTCACTGGATGTGTATTCTTTTCATGAACCACAACTAGAGTCATTGCGTGCGTGTTCTTTTCATGAAACTAGCACTAGAGTCATTGCATGTGTGTTCTTTGCGCAAACCACATATGGATCCACCAGAGTCACTACATGTGTGTTCTTTTCATGAACCACATATGGATCCACTAGATTAATTGCATGTGTGTTCTTTTCATAACCACATATGGATCAACCAATGTCATTGCATGTGTGTTCTTTTTACTAAACACATATGGAACCACTAGAGTCATTGCATGTATGTTCTTTTCCACAAACCACATGGATCCACCAGAGTCATTGCATGTGTGTTCTTTTCATGGACCACATATGGATCCACTAAAGTCACTACATGTGTGTTCTTTTCATAAACCAGCACTAGAGTAATTGCATGTGTGTTCTTTTCATGAACCACATATGGATCCACTAGAGTCATTACATGTGTGTTCTTTTCACAAAACCAGCACTAGAGTCATTGCATGTGTTTTCTTTTCATGAACCACAGCTAGAGTCATTGTATGTGTGTTCTTTTCATGAAACTAGCACTAGAGTCATTACATGTTTGTTCTTTTGATGAAACTAGCACTAGAGTCATTGCATGTGTGTTCTTTTCACAAACCACATATGGATCAACCAATGTCATTTCATGCATGTTCTTTTCACAAACCACATATGGATCCACCAGAGTCATTACATGTCTATTATTTCCACAAACCACACGGATCCACCAATTTCATTGCATGTGTGTTCTTTTCATGAACCACATATCGATCCACTAGAGTCATTGCATGTGTGTTCTTTTCACATAACCAGCACTAGATTCATTGCATGTGTGTTCTTTTCATAAACCACAACTAGAGTAATTACATGTGTGTTCTTTTCATGAAACTAGCACTATAGTCATTGCATGTGTATTCTCTTCATGAAACTAACACTAGAGTCATGTTCTTTTCACAAACCACACTTGGATTCACCAGAGTCACTGCATGTGTGTTCTTTTCATGAACCACATATGGATCCACTAGAGTCATTGCATGTATGTTCGTTTCATAAACCAGCACCAGAGTCATTGCATATGTGTTCCTTTCACAAACCACATATGAATCCACCAGAGTCATTGCATGTATGTTCTTTTCATAAAATACATGGATCCACCAATGTCATGGCATGTGTGTTCTTTTCATGAACCACAAATGGATCCACTAGATTCATTGCATGTGTGTTCTTTCAACTAACCACATATGGATCCACTAGAGTCATTGCATGTGTGTTATTATCACTAAACCAACACTAGAGTCATTGGATGTGTATTCTTTTCATGAACCTCAACTAGAGTCATTGCGTGTGTGTTCTTTTCATGAAACTAGCACTAGAGTCATTGCATGTGTGTTCTTTGCACAAACCACATATGGATCCACCAGAGTCACTACATGTGTGTTCTTTTCATGAACCACATATGGATCCACTAGAGTAATTGCATGTGTGTTCTTTTCATAACCACTTATTGATCAACCAATGTCATTGCATGTGTGTTATTTTTACTAAACAAATATGGATCCACTAGATTCATTGCATGTATGTTCTTTTCCACAAACCACATGGATCCACCAGAGTCATTGCATGTGTGTTCTTTTCATGGACCACATATGGATCCACTAAAGTCACTGCATGTGTGTTCTATTCATAAACCAACACTAGAGTAATTGCATGTGTGTTCTTTTCATGAACCACATATGGATCCACTAGAGTCATTGTATGTGTGTTCTTTTCACAAAACGAGCACTAGAGTCATTGCATGTGTGTTCTTTTCATGAAACTAGCACTAGATTCATTACAGGTTTGTTCTTTTGATGAAACTAGCACTAGAGTCATTGCATGTGTGTTCTTTCCACAAACCACATATGGATCTACCAGAGTCATTGCATGTGTGTTCTTTTCATGGACCACATATGGATCCACTAAAGTCACTGCATGTGTGTTCTATTCATAAACCAACACTAGAGTAATTGCATGTGTGTTCTTTTCATGAACCACATATGGATCCACCAGAGTCATTGTATGTGTGTTCTTTTCACAAAACGAGCACTAGAGTCATTGCATGTGTGTTCTTTTCATGAAACTAGCACTAGATTCATTACATGTTTGTTCTTTTGATGAAACTAGCACTAGAGTCATTGCATGTGTGTTCTTTCCACAAACCACATATGGATCCACCAGAGTCATTGCATGCATGTTCTTTTCACAAACCACATATGGATCCACCAGAGTCATTACATGTCTATTATTTCCACAAACCACACGGATCCACCAATTTCATTGCATGTGTGTTCTTTTCATGAACCACATATCGATCCACTAGAGTCATTGCATGTGTGTTCTTTTCACAAAACGAGCACTAGAGTCATTGCATGTGTGTTCTTTTCATGAACCACAACTAGAGTAATTACATGTGTGTTATTTCCATAAAACTAGCACTAGAGTCATTGCATGTGTATTCTCTTCATGAAACTAACACTAGAGTCATGTTCTTTTCACAAACCACACTTGGATCCACCAGAGTCACTGCATGTGTGTTCTTTTCATGAACCACATATGGATCCACTAGAGTCATTGCATGTATGTTCGTTTCATAAACCAGCACCAGAGTCATTGCATATGTGTTCCTTTCACAAACCACATATGAATCCACCAGAGTCATTGCATGTATGTTCTTTTCATAAAACACATGGATCCACCAATGTCATGGCATGTGTGTTCTTTTCATGAACCACAAATGGATCCACTAGATTCATTGCATGTGTGTTCTTTCAACTAACCACATATGGATCTACTAGAGTCATTACATGTGTGTTATTATCACTAAACCAACACTAGAGTCATTGGATGTGCATTCTTTTCATGAACCACAACTAGAGTCATTGCGTGTGTGTTCTTTTCATGAAACTAGCACTAGAGTCATTGCATGTGTGTTCTTTGCGCAAACCAGATATGGATCCACCAGAGTCACTACATGTGTGTTCTTTTCATGAACCACATATGGATCCACTAGATTAATTGCATGTGTGTTCTTTTCATAACCACATATGGATCAACCAATGTCATTGCATGTGTGTTCTTTTTACTAAACACATATGGAACCACTAGGGTCATTGCATGTATGTTCTTTTCCACAAACCACATGGATCCACCAGAGTCATTGCATGTGTGTTCTTTTCATGGACCACATATGGATCCACTAAAGTCATTACATGTGTGTTCTTTTCATAAACCAGCACTAGAGTAATTGCATGTGTGTTCTTTTCATGAACCACATATGGATCCACTAGAGTCATTACATGTGTGTTCTTTTCACAAAACCAGCATTAGAGTCATTGCATGTGTGTTCTTTTCATGAACCACAACTAGAGTCATTGTATGTGTGTTCTTTTCATGAAACTAGCACTAGAGTCATTACATGTTTGTTCTTTTGATGAAACTAGCACTAGAGTCATTGCATGTGTGTTCTTTTCACAAACCACATATGGATCAACCAATGTCATTTCATGCATGTTCTTTTCACAAACCACATATGGATCCACCAGAGTCATTACATGTCTATTATTTCCACAAACCACACGGATCCACCAATTTCATTGCATGTGTGTTCTTTTCATGAACCACATATCGATCCACTAGAGTCATTGCATGTGTGTTCTTTTCACATAACCAGCACTAGATTCATTGCATGTGTGTTCTTTTCATGAACCACAACTAGAGTAATTACATATGTGTTCTTTTCATGAGACTAGCACTAGAGTAATTGCATGTGTATTCTCTTCATGAAACTAACACTAGAGTCATGTTCTTTTCACAAACCACACTTGGATCCACCAGAGTCACTGCATGTGTGTTCTTTTCATGAACCACATATGGATCCACTAGAGTCATTGCATGTATGTTCGTTTCATAAACCAGCACCAGAGTCATTGCATATGTGTTCCTTTCACAAACCACATATGAATCCACCAGAGTCATTGCATGTATGTTCTTTTCACAAAACACATGGATCCACCAATGTCATGGCATGTGTGTTCTTTTCATGAACCACAAATGGATCCACTAGATTCATTGCATGTGTGTTCTTTCAACTAACCACATATGGATCTACTAGAGTCATTGCATGTGTGTTATTATCACTAAACCAACACTAGAGTCATTGGATGTGTATTCTTTTCATGAACCACAACTAGAGTCATTGCGTGTGTGTTCTTTTCATGAAACTAGCACTAGAGTCATTGCATGTGTGTTCTTTGCGCAAACCACATATGGATCCACCAGAGTCACTACATGTGTGTTCTTTTCATGAACCACATATGGATCCACTAGATTAATTGCATGTGTGTTCTTTTCATAACCACATATGGATCAACCAATGTCATTGCATGTGTGTTCTTTTTACTAAACACATATGGAACCACTAGAGTCATTGCATGTATGTTCTTTTCCACAAACCACATGGATCCACCAGAGTCATTGCATGTGTGTTCTTTTCATGGACCACATATGGATCCACTAAAGTCACTACATGTGTGTTCTTTTCATAAACCAGCACTAGAGTAATTGCATGTGTGTTCTTTTCATGAACCACATATGGATCCACTAGAGTCATTACATGTGTGTTCTTTTCACAAAACCAGCACTAGAGTCATTGCATGTGTGTTCTTTTCATGAACCACAACTAGAGTCATTGTATGTGTGTTCTTTTCATGAAACTAGCACTAGAGTCATTACATGTTTGTTCTTTTGATGAAACTAGCACTAGAGTCATTGCATGTGTGTTCTTTTCACAAACCACATATGGATCAACCAATGTCATTTCATGCATGTTCTTTTCACAAACCACATATGGATCCACCAGAGTCATTACATGTCTATTATTTCCACAAACCACACGGATCCACCAATTTCATTGCATGTGTGTTCTTTTCATGAACCACATATCGATCCACTAGAGTCATTGCATGTGTGTTCTTTTCACATAACCAGCACTAGATTCATTGCATGTGTGTTCTTTTCATGAACCACAACTAGAGTAATTACATATGTGTTCTTTTCATGAAACTAGCACTAGAGTCATTGCATGTGTATTCTCTTCATGAAACTAACACTAGAGTCATCTTCTTTTCACAAACCACACTTGGATCCACAAGAGTCACTGCATGTGTGTTCTTTTCATGAACCACATATGGATCCACTAGAGTCATTACATGTATGTTCGTTTCATAAACCAGCACCAGAGTCATTGCATATGTGTTCCTTTCACAAACCACATATGAATCCACCAGAGTCATTGCATGTATGTTCTTTTCATAAAACACATGGATCCACCAATGTCATGGCATGTGTGTTCTTTTCATGAACCACAAATGGATCCACTAGATTCATTGCATGTGTGTTCTTTCAACTAACCACATATGGATCCACTAGAGTCATTGCATGTGTGTTATTATCACTAAACCAACACTAGAGTCATTGGATGTGTATTCTTTTCATGAACCTCAACTAGAGTCATTGCGTGTGTGTTCTTTTCATGAAACTAGCACTAGAGTCATTGCATGTGTGTTCTTTGCAGAAACCACATATGGATCCACCAGAGTCACTACATGTGTGTTCTTTTCAAGAACCACATATGGATCCACTAGAGTAATTGCATGTGTGTTCTTTTCATAACCACATATGGATCAACCAATGTCATTGCATTTGTGTTCTTTTTACTAAACAAATATGGATCCACTAGATTCATTGCATGTATGTTCTTTTCCACAAACCACATGGATCCACCAGAGTCATTGCATGTGTGTTCTTTTCATGGACCACATATGGATCCACTAAAGTCACTGCATGTGTGTTCTATTCATAAACCAACACTATAGTAATTGCATCTGTGTTCTTTTCATGAACCACATATGGATCCACTAGAGTCATTGCATGTGTGTTCTTTTCACAAAACGAGCACTAGAGTCATTGCATGTGTGTTCTTTTCATGAACCACAGCTAGAGTCATTGCATGTGTGTTCTTTTCATGAAACTAGCACTAGATTCATTACATGTTTGTTCTTTTGATGAAACTAGCACTAGAGTCATTGCATGTGTGTTCTTTCCACAAACCACATATGGATCCACCAGAGTCATTGCATGCATGTTCTTTTCACAAACCACATATGGATCCACCAGAGTCATTACATGTCTATTATTTCCATAAACCACACGGATCCACCAATTTCATTGCATGTGTGTTCTTTTCATGAACCACATATCGATCCACTAGAGTCATTGCATGTGTGTTCTTTTCACATAACCAGCACTAGATTCATTGCATGTGTGTTCTTTTCATGAACCACAACTAGAGTAATTACATTTGTGTTCTTTTCATGAAACTAGCACTAGAGTCATTGCATGTGTATTCTCTTCATGAAACTAACACTAAAGTCATGTTCTTTTCACAAACCACACTTGGATCCACCAGAGTCACTGCATGTGTGTTCTTTTCATGAACCACATATGGATCCACTAGAGTCATTGCATGTATGTTCGTTTCATAAACCAGCACCAGAGTCATTGCATATGTGTTCCTTTCACAAACCACATATGAATCCACCAGAGTCATTGCATGTATGTTCTTTTCATAAAACACATGGATCCACCAATGTCATGGCATGTGTGTTCTTTTCATGAACCACAAATGGATCCACTAGATTCATTGCATGTGTGTTCTTTCAACTAACCACATATGGATCCACTAGAGTCATTGCATGTGTGTTATTATCAATAAACCAACACTAGAGTCATTGCATGTGTATTCTTTTCATGAACCTCAACTAGAGTCATTGCGTGTGTGTTCTTTTCATGAAACTAGCACTAGAGTCATTGCATGTGTGTTCTTTGCACAAACCACATATGGATCCACCAGAGTCACTACATGTGTGTTCTTTTCATGAACCACATATGGATCCACTAGAGTAATTGCATGTGTGTTCTTTTCATAACCACATATGGATCAACCAATGTCATTGCATGTGTGTTCTTTTTACTAAACACATATGGAACCACTAGAGTCATTGCATGTATGTTCTTTTCCACAAACCACATGGATCCACCAGAGTCATTGCATGTGTGTTCTTTTCATGGACCACATATGGATCCACTAAAGTCACTACATGTGTGTTCTTTTCATAAACCAGCACTAGAGTAATTGCATGTGTGTTCTTTTCATGAACCACATATGGATCCACTAGAGTCATTACATGTGTGTTCTTTTCACAAAACCAGCACTAGAGTCATTGCATGTGTGTTCTTTTCATGAACCACAACTAGAGTCATTGTATGTGTGTTCTTTTCATGAAACTAGCACTAGAGTCATTACATGTTTGTTCTTTTGATGAAACTAGCACTAGAGTCATTGCATGTGTGTTCTTTTCACAAACCACATATGGATCAACCAATGTCATTTCATGCATGTTCTTTTCACAAACCACATATGGATCCACCAGAGTCATTACATGTCTATTATTTCCACAAACCACACGGATCCACCAATTTCATTGCATGTGTGTTCTTTTCATGAACCACATATCGATCCACTAGAGTCATTGCATGTGTGTTCTTTTCACATAACCAGCACTAGATTCATTGCATGTGTGTTCTTTTCATGAACCACAACTAGAGTAATTACATATGTGTTCTTTTCATGAAACTAGCACTAGAGTCATTGCATGTGTATTCTCTTCATGAAACTAACACTAGAGTCATCTTCTTTTCACAAACCACACTTGGATCCACAAGAGTCACTGCATGTGTGTTCTTTTCATGAACCACATATGGATCCACTAGAGTCATTACATGTATGTTCGTTTCATAAACCAGCACCAGAGTCATTGCATATGTGTTCCTTTCACAAACCACATATGAATCCACCAGAGTCATTGCATGTATGTTCTTTTCATAAAACACATGGATCCACCAATGTCATGGCATGTGTGTTCTTTTCATGAACCACAAATGGATCCACTAGATTCATTGCATGTGTGTTCTTTCAACTAACCACATATGGATCCACTAGAGTCATTGCATGTGTGTTATTATCACTAAACCAACACTAGAGTCATTGGATGTGTATTCTTTTCATGAACCTCAACTAGAGTCATTGCGTGTGTGTTCTTTTCATGAAACTAGCACTAGAGTCATTGCATGTGTGTTCTTTGCAGAAACCACATATGGATCCACCAGAGTCACTACATGTGTGTTCTTTTCAAGAACCACATATGGATCCACTAGAGTAATTGCATGTGTGTTCTTTTCATAACCACATATGGATCAACCAATGTCATTGCATTTGTGTTCTTTTTACTAAACAAATATGGATCCACTAGATTCATTGCATGTATGTTCTTTTCCACAAACCACATGGATCCACCAGAGTCATTGCATGTGTGTTCTTTTCATGGACCACATATGGATCCACTAAAGTCACTGCATGTGTGTTCTATTCATAAACCAACACTATAGTAATTGCATCTGTGTTCTTTTCATGAACCACATATGGATCCACTAGAGTCATTGCATGTGTGTTTTTTTCACAAAACGAGCACTAGAGTCATTGCATGTGTGTTCTTTTCATGAACCACAGCTAGAGTCATTGCATGTGTGTTCTTTTCATGAAACTAGCACTAGATTCATTACATGTTTGTTCTTTTGATGAAACTAGCACTAGAGTCATTGCATGTGTGTTCTTTCCACAAACCACATATGGATCCACCAGAGTCATTGCATGCATGTTCTTTTCACAAACCACATATGGATCCACCAGAGTCATTACATGTCTATTATTTCCATAAACCACACGGATCCACCAATTTCATTGCATGTGTGTTCTTTTCATGAACCACATATCGATCCACTAGAGTCATTGCATGTGTGTTCTTTTCACATAACCAGCACTAGATTCATTGCATGTGTGTTCTTTTCATGAACCACAACTAGAGTAATTACATTTGTGTTCTTTTCATGAAACTAGCACTAGAGTCATTGCATGTGTATTCTCTTCATGAAACTAACACTAAAGTCATGTTCTTTTCACAAACCACACTTGGATCCACCAGAGTCACTGCATGTGTGTTCTTTTCATGAACCACATATGGATCCACTAGAGTCATTGCATGTATGTTCGTTTCATAAACCAGCACCAGAGTCATTGCATATGTGTTCCTTTCACAAACCACATATGAATCCACCAGAGTCATTGCATGTATGTTCTTTTCATAAAACACATGGATCCACCAATGTCATGGCATGTGTGTTCTTTTCATGAACCACAAATGGATCCACTAGATTCATTGCATGTGTGTTCTTTCAACTAACCACATATGGATCCACTAGAGTCATTGCATGTGTGTTATTATCAATAAACCAACACTAGAGTCATTGCATGTGTATTCTTTTCATGAACCTCAACTAGAGTCATTGCGTGTGTGTTCTTTTCATGAAACTAGCACTAGAGTCATTGCATGTGTGTTCTTTGCACAAACCACATATGGATCCACCAGAGTCACTACATGTGTGTTCTTTTCATGAACCACATATGGATCCACTAGAGTAATTGCATGTGTGTTCTTTTCATAACCACATATTGATCAACCAATGTCATTGCATGTGTGTTCTTTTTACTAAACAAATATGGATCCACTAGATTCATTGCATGTATGTTCTTTTCCACAAACCACATGGATCCACCAGAGTCATTGCATGTGTGTTCTTTTCATGGACCACATATGGATCCACTAAAGTCACTGCATGTGTGTTCTATTCATAAACCAACACTAGAGTAATTGCATGTGTGTTCTTTTCATGAACCACATATGGATCCACTAGAGTCATTGTATGTGTGTTCTTTTCACAAAACGAGCACTAGAGTCATTGCATGTGTGTTCTTTTCATGAAACTAGCACTAGATTCATGACATGTTTGTTCTTTTGATGAAACTAGCACTAGAGTCATTGCATGTGTGTTCTTTCCACAAACCACATATGGATCCACCAGAGTCATTGCATGCATGTTCTTTTCACAAACCACATATGGATCCACCAGAGTCATTACATGTCTATTATTTCCACAAACCACACGGATCCACCAATTTCATTGCATGTGTGTTCTTTTCATGAACCACATATCGATCCACTAGAGTCATTGCATGTGTGTTCTTTTCACATAACCAGCACTAGATTCATTGCATGTGTGTTCTTTTCATGAACCACAACTAGAGTAATTACATGTGTGTTCTTTTCATGAAACTAGCACTAGAGTCATTGCATGTGTATTCTCTTCCTGAAACTAACACTAGAGTCATGTTCTTTTCACAAACCACACTTGGATCCACCAGAGTCACTGCATGTGTGTTCTTTTCATGAACCACATATGGATCCACTAGAGTCATTGCATGTGTGTTCTTTTCATAACCACATATGGATCAACCAATGTCATTGCATGTGTGTTCTTTTTACTAAACAAATATGGATCCACTAGAGTCATTGCATGTATGTTCTTTTCCACAAACCACATGGATCCACCAGAGTCATTGCATGTGTGTTCTTTTCATAAACTACATATGGATCCACTACAGTCACTGCATGTGTGTTCTTTTCATAAACCAGCACTAGAGTAATTGCATGTGTGTTCTTTTCATGAACCACATATGGATCCACTAGAGTCATTGCATGTGTGTTCTTTTCACAAAACGAGCACTAGAGTCATTGCATGTGTGTTCTTTTCATGAACCACAACTAGAGTAATTACATGTGTGTTATTTTCATAAAACTAGCACTAGAGTCATTGCATGTGTATTCTCTTCATGAAACTAACACTAGAGTCATGTTGTTTTCACAAACCACACTTGGATCCACCAGAGTCACTGCATGTGTGTTCTTTTCATGAACCACATATGGATCCACTAGAGTCATTGCATGTATGTTCGTTTCATAAACCAGCACCAGAGTCATTGCATATGTGTTCCTTTCACAAACCACATATGAATCCACTAGAGTCATTGCATGTATGTTCTTTTCATAAAACACATGGATCCACCAATGTCATGAATGTGTGTTCTTTTCATGAACCACAAATGGATCCACTAGATTCATTGCATGTGTTCTTTCAACTAACCACATATGGATCCACTAGAGTCATTGCATGTGTGTTATTATCACTAAACCAACACTAGAGTCATTGGATGTGTATTCTTTTCATGAACCACAACTAGAGTCATTGCGTGTGTGTTCTTTTCATGAAACTAGCACTAGAGTCATTGCATGTGTGTTCTTTGCGCAAACCACATATGGATCCACCAGAGTCACTACATGTGTGTTCTTTTCATGAACCACATATGGATCCACTAGATTAATTGCATGTGTGTTCTTTTCATAACCACATATGGATCAACCAATGTCATTGCATGTGTGTTCTTTTTACTAATCACATATGGAACCACTAGAGTCATTGCATGTATGTTCTTTTCCACAAACCACATGGATCCACCAGAGTCATTGCATGTGTGTTCTTTTCATGGACCACATATGGATCCACTAAAGTCACTACATGTGTGTTCTTTTCATAAACCAGCACTAGAGTAATTGCATGTGTGTTCTTTTCATGAACCACATATGGATCCACTAGAGTCATTACATGTGTGTTCTTTTCACAAAACCAGCACTAGAGTCATTGCATGTGTGTTCTTTTCATGAACCACAGCTAGAGTCATTGTATGTGTGTTCTTTTCATGAAACTAGCACTAGAGTCATTACATGTTTGTTCTTTTGATGAAACTAGCACTAGAGTCATTGCATGTGTGTTCTTTTCACAAACCACATATGGATCAACCAATGTCATTTCATGCATGTTCTTTTCACAAACCACATATGGATCCACCAGAGTCATTACATGTCTATTATTTCCACAAACCACACGGATCCACCAATTTCATTGCATGTGTGTTCTTTTCACATAACCAGCACTAGATTCATTGCATGTGTGTTCTTTTCATGAACCACAACTACAGTAATTACATATGTGTTCTTTTCATGAAACTAGCACTAGAGTCATTGCATGTGTAGTCTCTTCATGAAACTAACACTAGAGTCATGTTCTTTTCACAAACCACACTTGGATCCACCAGAGTCACTGCATGTGTGTTCTTTTCATGAACCACATATGGATCCACTAGAGTCATTGCATGTATGTTCGTTTCATAAACCAGCACCAGAGTCATTGCATATGTGTTCCTTTCACAAACCACATATGAATCCACCAGAGTCATTGCATGTATGTTCTTTTCATAGAACACATGGATCCACCAATGTCATGGCATGTGTGTTCTTTTCATGAACCACAAATGGATCCACTAGATTCATTACATGTGTGTTCTTTCAACTAACCACATATGGATCCACTAGAGTCATTGCATGTGTGTTATTATCACTAAACCAACACTAGAGTCATTGGATGTGTATTCTTTTCATGAACCTCAACTAGAGTCATTGCGTGTGTGTTCTTTTCATGAAACTAGCACTAGAGTCATTGCATGTGTGTTCTTTGCACAAACCACATATGGATCCACCAGAGTCACTACATGTGTGTTCTTTTCATGAACCACATATGGATCCACTAGAGTAATTGCATGTGTGTTCTTTTCATAACCACATATGGATCAACCAATGTCATTGCATTTGTGTTCTTTTTACTAAACAAATATGGATCCACTAGATTCATTGCATGTATGTTCTTTTCCACAAACCACATGGATCCACCAGAGTCATTGCATGTGTGTTCTTTTCATGGACCACATATGGATCCACTAAAGTCACTGCATGTGTGTTCTATTCATAAACCAACACTATAGTAATTGCATGTGTGTTCTTTTCATGAACCACATATGGATCCACTAGAGTCATTGCATGTGTGTTCTTTTCACAAAACAAGCACTAGAGTCATTGCATGTGTGTTCTTTTCATGAACCACAGCTAGAGTCATTGCATGTGTGTTCTTTTCATGAAACTAGCACTAGATTCATTACATGTTTGTTCTTTTGATGAAACTAGCACTAGAGTCATTGCATGTGTGTTCTTTCCACAAACCACATATGGATCCACCAGAGTCATTGCATGCATGTTCTTTTCACAAACCACAAATGGATCCACCAGAGTCATTACATGTCTATTATTTCCATAAACCACACGGATCCACCAATTTCATTGCATGTGTGTTCTTTTCATGAACCACATATCGATCCACTAGAGTCATTGCATGTGTGTTCTTTTCACATAACCAACACTAGATTCATTGCATGTGTGTTCTTTTCATGAACCACAACTAGAGTAATTACATGTGTGTTCTTTTCATGAAACTAGCACTAGAGTCATTGCATGTGTATTCTCTTCATGAAACTAACACTAGAGTCATGTTCTTTTCACAAACCACACTTGGATCCACCAGAGTCACTGCATGTGTGTTCTTTTCATGAACCACATATGGATCCACTAGAGTCATTGCATGTATGTTCGTTTCATAAACCAGCACCAGAGTCATTGCATATGTGTTCCTTTCACAAACCACATATGAATCCACCAGAGTCATTGCATGTATGTTCTTTTCATAAAACACATGGATCCACCAATGTCATGGCATGTGTGTTCTTTTCATGAACCACAAATGGATCCACTAGATTCATTGCATGTGTGTTCTTTCAACTAACCACATATGGATCCACTAGAGTCATTGCATGTGTGTTATTATCACTAAACCAACACTAGAGTCATTGCATGTTTATTCTTTTCATGAACCTCAACTAGAGTCATTGCGTGTGTGTTCTTTTCATGAAACTAGCACTAGAGTCATTGCATGTGTGTTCTTTGCACAAACCACATATGGATCCACCAGAGTCACTACATGTGTGTTCTTTTCATGAACCACATATGGATCCACTAGAGTAATTGCATGTGTGTTCTTTTCATAACCACATATTGATCAACCAATGTCATTGCATGTGTGTTCTTTTTACTAAACAAATATGGATCCACTAGATTCATTGCATGTATGTTCTTTTCCACAAACCACATGGATCCACCAGAGTCATTGCATGTGTGTTCTTTTCATGGACCACATATGGATCCACTAAGGTCACTGCATGTGTGTTCTTTTCATAAACCAACACTAGAGTAATTGCATGTGTGTTCTTTTCATGAACCACATATGGATCCACTAGAGTCATTGCATGTGTGTTCTTTTCACAAAACGAGCACTAGAGTCATTGCATGTGTGTTCTTTTCATGAACCACAACTAGAGTCATTGCATGTGTGTTCTTTTCATGAAACTAGCACTAGATTCATTACATGTTTGTTCTTTTGATGAAACTAGCACTAGAGTCATTGCATGTGTGTTCTTTTCACAAACCACATATGGATCCACCAGAGACATTTCATGCATGTTCTTTTCACAAACCACATATGGATCCACCAGAGTCATTACATGTCTATTATTTCCACAAACCACACGGATCCACCAATTTCATTGCATGTGTGTTCTTTTCATGAACCACATATCGATCCACCAGAGTCATTGCATGTGTGTTCTTTTCACATAACCAGCACTAGATTCATTGCATGTGTGTTCTTTTCATGAACCACAACTAGAGTAATTACATGTGTGTTCTTTTCATGAAACTAGCACTAGAGTCATTGCATGTGTATTCTCTTCATGAAACTAACACTAGAGTCATGTTCTTTTCATAAACCACACTTGGATCCACCAGAGTCACTTCATGTGTGTTCTTTTCATGAACCACATATGGATCCACTAGAGTCATTGCATGTATGTTCGTTTCATAAACCAGCACCAGAGTCATTGCATATGTGTTCCTTTCACAAACAACATATGAATCCACCAGAGTCATTGCATGTATGTTCTTTTCATAAAACACATGGATCCACCAATGTCATGGCATGTGTGTTCTTTTCATGAACCACAAATGGATCCACTAGATTCATTGCATGTGTGTTCTTTCAACTAACCACATATGGATCCACTAGAGTCATTGCATGTGTGTTATTATCACTAAACCAACACTAGAGTCATTGGATGTGTATTCTTTTCATGAACCTCAACCAGAGTCATTGCGTGTGTGTTCTTTTCATGAAACTAGCACTAGAGTCATTGCATGTGTGTTCTTTGCACAAACCACATATGGATCCACCAGAGTCACTACATGTGTGTTCTTTTCATGAACCACATATGGATCCACTAGAGTAATTGCATGTGTGTTCTTTTCATAACCACATATGGATCAACCAATGTCATTGCATGTGTGTTCTTTTTACTAAACAAATATGGATCCACTAGAGTCATTGCATGTATGTTCTTTTCCACAAACCACATGGATCCACCAGAGTCATTGCATGTGTGTTCTTTTCATGGACCACATATGGATCCACTAAAGTCAATGCATGTGTGTTCTTTTCATAAACCAGCACTAGAGTAATTGCATGTGTGTTCTTTTCATGAACCACATATGGATCCACTAGAGTCATTGCATGTCTGTGCCTTTCACAAAACAAGCACTAGAGTCATTGCATGTGTGTTCTTTTCATGAACCACAGCTAGAGTCATTGCATGTGTGTTCTTTTCATGAAACTAGCACTAGATTCATTACATGTTTGTTCTTTTGATGAAACTAGCACTAGAGTCATTGCATGTGTGTTCTTTTCACAAACCACATATGGATCCACCAGAGTCATTGCATGCATGTTCTTTTCACAAACCACATATGGATCCACCAGAGTCATTACATGTCTATTATTTCCACAAACCACACGAATCCACCAATTTCATTGCATGTGTGTTCTTTTCAAGAACCACATATCGATCCACTAGAGTCATTGCATGTGTGTTCTTTTCACATAACCAGCACTAGATTCATTGCATGTGTGTTCTTTTCATGAACCACAACTAGAGTAATTACATGTGTGTTCTTTTCATGAAACTAGCACTAGAGTCATTGCATGTGTATTCTCTTCATGAAACTAACACTAGAGTCATGTTCTTTTCACAAACCACACTTGGATCCACCAGAGTCACTGCATGTGTGTTCTTTTCATGAACCACATATGGATCCACTAGAGTCATTGCATGTATGTTCGTTTCATAAACCAGCACCAAAGTCATTGCATATGTGTTCCTTTCACAAACCACATATGAATCCACCAGAGTCATTGCATGTATGTTCTTTTCATAAAACACATGGATCCACCAATGTCATGGCATGTGTGTTCTTTTCATGAACCACAAATGGATCCACTAGATTCATTGCATGTGTGTTCTTTCAACTAACCACATATGGATCCACTAGAGTCATTGCATGTGTGTTATTATCACTAAACCAACACTAGAGTCATTGGATGTGTATTCTTTTCATGAACCTCAACTAGAGTCATTGCGTGTGTGTTCTTTTCATGAAACTAGCACTAGAGTCATTGCATGTGTGTTCTTTGCACAAACCACATATGGATCCACCAGAGTCACTACATGTGTGTTCTTTTCATGAACCACATATGGATCCACTAGAGTAATTGCATGTGTGTTCTTTTCATAACCACATATGGATCAAACAATGTCATTGCATGTGTGTTCTTTTTACTAAACAAATATGGATCCACTAGAGTCATTGCATGTATGTTCTTTTCCACAAACCACATGGATCACCAGAGTCATTGAATGTGTGTTCTTTTCATGGACCACATATGGATCCACTAAAGTCACTGCATGTGTGTTCTTTTCATAAACCAGCACTAGAGTAATTGCATGTGTGTTCTTTTCATGAACCACATATGGATCCACTAGAGTCATTGCATGTCTGTTCTTTTCACAAAACGAGCACTAGAGTCATTGCATGTGTGTTCTTTTCATGAACCACAACTAGAGTCATTGCATGTGTGTTCTTTTCATGAAACTAGCACTAGATTTATTACATGTTTGTTCTTTTGATGAAACTAGCACTAGAGTCATTGCATGTGTGTTCTTTTCACAAACCACATATTGATCAACCAATGTCATTGCATGTGTGTTCTTTTTACTAAACAAATATGGATCCACTAGATTCATTGCATGTATGTTCTTTTCCACAAACCACATGGATCCACCAGAGTCATTGCATGTGTGTTCTTTTCATGGACCACATATGGATCCACTAAAGTCACTGCATGTGTGTTCTATTCATAAACCAACACAATAGTAATTGCATGTGTGTTCTTTTCATGAACCACATATGGATCCACTAGAGTCATTGCATGTGTGTTCTTTTCACAAAACAAGCACTAGAGTCATTGCATGTGTGTTCTTTTCATGAACCACAGCTAGAGTCATTGCATGTGTGTTCTTTTCATGAAACTAGCACTAGATTCATTACATGTTTGTTCTTTTGATGAAACTAGCACTAGAGTCATTGCATGTGTGTTCTTTCCACAAACCACATATGGATCCACCAGAGTCATTGCATGCATGTTCTTTTCACAAACCACATATGGATCCACCAGAGTCATTACATGTCTATTATTTCCATAAACCACACGGATCCACCAATTTCATTGCATGTGTGTTCTTTTCATGAACCACATATGGATCCACTAGAGTAATTGCATGTGTGTTCTTTTCATAACCACATATGGATCAACCAATGTCATTGCATGTGTGTTCTTTTTACTAAACAAATATGGATCCACTAGAGTCATTGCATGTATGTTCTTTTCCACAAACCACATGGATCCACCAGAGTCATTGCATGTGTGTTCTTTTCATGGACCACATATGGATCCACTAAAGTCAATGCATGTGTGTTCTTTTCATAAACCAGCACTAGAGTAATTGCATGTGTGTTCTTTTCATGAACCACATATGGATCCACTAGAGTCATTGCATGTCTGTGCCTTTCACAAAACAAGCACTAGAGTCATTGCATGTGTGTTATTTTCATGAACCACAGCTAGAGTCATTGCATGTGTGTTCTTTTCATGAAACTAGCACTAGATTCATTACATGTTTGTTCTTTTGATGAAACTAGCACTAGAGTCATTGCATGTGTGTTCTTTTCACAAACCACATATGGATCCACCAGAGTCATTGCATGCATGTTCTTTTCACAAACCACATATGGATCCACCAGAGTCATTACATGTCTATTATTTCCACAAACCACACGAATCCACCAATTTCATTGCATGTGTGTTCTTTTCAAGAACCACATATCGATCCACTAGAGTCATTGCATGTGTGTTCTTTTCACATAACCAGCACTAGATTCATTGCATGTGTGTTCTTTTCATGAACCACAACTAGAGTAATTACATGTGTGTTCTTATCACTAAACCAACACTAGAGTCATTGGATGTGTATTCTTTTCATGAACCTCAACTAGAGTCATTGCGTGTGTGTTCTTTTCATGAAACTAGCACTAGAGTCATTGCATGTGTGTTCTTTGCACAAACCACATATGGATCCACCAGAGTCACTACATGTGTGTTCTTTTCATGAACCACATATGGATCCACTAGAGTAATTGCATGTGTGTTCTTTTCATAACCACATATGGATCAAACAATGTCATTGCATGTGTGTTCTTTTTACTAAACAAATATGGATCCACTAGAGTCATTGCATGTATGTTCTTTTCCACAAACCACATGGATCACCAGAGTCATTGCATGTGTGTTCTTTTCATGGACCACATATGGATCCACTAAAGTCACTGCATGTGTGTTCTTTTCATAAACCAGCACTAGAGTAATTGCATGTGTGTTCTTTTCATGAACCACATATGGATCCACTAGAGTCATTGCATGTCTGTTCTGTTCACAAAATGAGCACTAGAGTCATTGCATGTGTGTTCTTTTCATGAACCACAGCTAGAGCCATTGCATGTGTGTTCTTTTCATGAAACTAGCACTAGATTTATTACATGTTTGTTCTTTTGATGAAACTAGCACTAGAGTCATTGCATGTGTGTTCTTTTCACAAACCACATATTGATCAACCAATGTCATTGCATGTGTGTTCTTTTTACTAAACAAATATGGATCCACTAGATTCATTGCATGTATGTTCTTTTCCACAAACCACATGGATCCACCAGAGTCATTGCATGTGTGTTCTTTTCATGGACCACATATGGATCCACTAAAGTCACTGCATGTGTGTTCTATTCATAAACCAACACTATAGTAATTGCATGTGTGTTCTTTTCATGAACCACATATGGATCCACTAGAGTCATTGCATGTGTGTTCTTTTCACAAAACAAGCACTAGAGTCATTGCATGTGTGTTCTTTTCATGAACCACAGCTAGAGTCATTGCATGTGTGTTCTTTTCATGAAACTAGCACTAGATTCATTACATGTTTGTTCTTTTGATGAAACTAGCACTAGAGTCATTGCATGTGTGTTCTTTCCACAAACCACATATGGATCCACCAGAGTCATTGCATGCATGTTCTTTTCACAAACCACATATGGATCCACCAGAGTCATTACATGTCTATTATTTCCATAAACCACACGGATCCACCAATTTCATTGCATGTGTGTTCTTTTCATGAACCACATATGGATCCACTAGAGTCATTGCATGTGTGTTCTTTTCACATAACCAACACTAGATTCATTGCATGTGTGTTCTTTTCATGAACCACAACTAGAGTAATTACATGTGTGTTCTTTTCATGAAACTAGCACTAGAGTCATTGCATGTGTATTCTCTTCATGAAACTAACACTAGAGTCATGTTCTTTTCACAAACCACACTTGGATCCACCAGAGTCACTGCATGTGTGTTCTTTTCATGAACCACATATGGATCCACTAGAGTCATTGCATGTATGTTCGTTTCATAAACCAGCACCAGAGTCATTGCATATGTGCTCCTTTCACAAACCACATATGAATCCACCAGAGTCATTGCATGTATGTTCTTTTCATAAAACACATGGATCCACCAATGTCATGGCATGTGTGTTCTTTTCATGAACCACAAATGGATCCACTAGATTCATTGCATGTGTGTTCTTTCAACTAACCACATATGGATCCACTAGAGTCATTGCATGTGTGTTATTATCACTAAACCAACACTAGAGTCATTGCATGTTTATTCTTTTCATGAACCTCAACTAGAGTCATTGCGTGTGTGTTCTTTTCATGAAACTAGCACTAGAGTCATTGCATGTGTGTTCTTTGCACAAACCACATATGGATCCACCAGAGTCACTACATGTGTGTTCTTTTCATGAACCACATATGGATCCACTAGAGTAATTGCATGTGTGTTCTTTTCATAACCACATATTGATCAACCAATGTCATTGCATGTGTGTTCTTTTTACTAAACAAATATGGATCCACTAGATTCATTGCATGTATGTTCTTTTCCACAAACCACATGGATCCACCAGAGTCATTGCATGTGTGTTCTTTTCATGGACCACATATGGATCCACTAAGGTCACTGCATGTGTGTTCTTTTCATAAACCAACACTAGAGTAATTGCATGTGTGTTCTTTTCATGAACCACATATGGATCCACTAGAGTCATTGCATGTGTGTTCTTTTCACAAAACGAGCACTAGAGTCATTGCATGTGTGTTCTTTTCATGAACCACAACTAGAGTCATTGCATGTGTGTTCTTTTCATGAAACTAGCACTAGATTCATTACATGTTTGTTCTTTTGATGAAACTAGCACTAGAGTCATTGCATGTGTGTTCTTTTCACAAACCACATATGGATCCACCAGAGTCATTTCATGCATGTTCTTTTCACAAACCACATATGGATCCACCAGAGTCATTACATGTCTATTATTTCCACAAACCACACGGATCCACCAATTTCATTGCATGTGTGTTCTTTTCATGAACCACATATCGATCCACCAGAGTCATTGCATGTGTGTTCTTTTCACATAACCAGCACTAGATTCATTGCATGTGTGTTCTTTTCATGAACCACAACTAGAGTAATTACATGTGTGTTCTTTTCATGAAACTAGCACTAGAGTCATTGCATGTGTATTCTCTTCATGAAACTAACACTAGAGTCATGTTCTTTTCATAAACCACACTTGGATCCACCAGAGTCACTTCATGTGTGTTCTTTTCATGAACCACATATGGATCCACTAGAGTCATTGCATGTATGTTCGTTTCATAAACCAGCACCAGAGTCATTGCATATGTGTTCCTTTCACAAACAACATATGAATCCACCAGAGTCATTGCATGTATGTTCTTTTCATAAAACACATGGATCCACCAATGTCATGGCATGTGTGTTCTTTTCATGAACCACAAATGGATCCACTAGATTCATTGCATGTGTGTTCTTTCAACTAACCACATATGGATCCACTAGAGTCATTGCATGTGTGTTATTATCACTAAACCAACACTAGAGTCATTGGATGTGTATTCTTTTCATGAACCTCAACCAGAGTCATTGTGTGTGTGTTCTTTTCATGAAACTAGCACTAGAGTCATTGCATGTGTGTTCTTTGCACAAACCACATATGGATCCACCAGTCACTACATGTGTGTTCTTTTCATGAACCACATATGGATCCACTAGAGTAATTGCATGTGTGTTCTTTTCATAACCACATATGGATCAACCAATGTCATTGCATGTGTGTTCTTTTTACTAAACAAATATGGATCCACTAGAGTCATTGCATGTATGTTCTTTTCCACAAACCACATGGATCCACCAGAGTCATTGCATGTGTGTTCTTTTCATGGACCACATATGGATCCACTAAAGTCAATGCATGTGTGTTCTTTTCATAAACCAGCACTAGAGTAATTGCATGTGTGTTCTTTTCATGAACCACATATGGATCCACTAGAGTCATTGCATGTCTGTGCCTTTCACAAAACAAGCACTAGAGTCATTGCATGTGTGTTCTTTTCATGAACCACAGCTAGAGTCATTGCATGTGTGTTCTTTTCATGAAACTAGCACTAGATTCATTACATGTTTGTTCTTTTGATGAAACTAGCACTAGAGTCATTGCATGTGTGTTCTTTTCACAAACCACATATGGATCCACCAGAGTCATTGCATGCATGTTCTTTTCACAAACCACATATGGATCCACCAGAGTCATTACATGTCTATTATTTCCACAAACCACACGAATCCACCAATTTCATTGCATGTGTGTTCTTTTCAAGAACCACATATCGATCCACTAGAGTCATTGCATGTGTGTTCTTTTCACATAACCAGCACTAGATTCATTGCATGTGTGTTCTTTTCATGAACCACAACTAGAGTAATTACATGTGTGTTCTTTTCATGAAACTAGCACTAGAGTCATTGCATGTGTATTCTCTTCATGAAACTAACACTAGAGTCATGTTCTTTTCACAAACCACACTTGGATCCACCAGAGTCACTGCATGTGTGTTCTTTTCATGAACCACATATGGATCCACTAGAGTCATTGCATGTATGTTCGTTTCATAAACCAGCACCAAAGTCATTGCATATGTGTTCCTTTCACAAACCACATATGAATCCACCAGAGTCATTGCATGTATGTTCTTTTCATAAAACACATGGATCCACCAATGTCATGGCATGTGTGTTCTTTTCATGAACCACAAATGGATCCACTAGATTCATTGCATGTGTGTTCTTTCAACTAACCACATATGGATCCACTAGAGTCATTGCATGTGTGTTATTATCACTAAACCAACACTAGAGTCATTGGATGTGTATTCTTTTCATGAACCTCAACTAGAGTCATTGCGTGTGTGTTCTTTTCATGAAACTAGCACTAGAGTCATTGCATGTGTGTTCTTTGCACAAACCACATATGGATCCACCAGAGTCACTACATGTGTGTTCTTTTCATGAACCACATATGGATCCACTAGAGTAATTGCATGTGTGTTCTTTTCATAACCACATATGGATCAAACAATGTCATTGCATGTGTGTTCTTTTTACTAAACAAATATGGATCCACTAGAGTCATTGCATGTATGTTCTTTTCCACAAACCACATGGATCACCAGAGTCATTGCATGTGTGTTCTTTTCATGGACCACATATGGATCCACTAAAGTCACTGCATGTGTGTTCTTTTCATAAACCAGCACTAGAGTAATTGCATGTGTGTTCTTTTCATGAACCACATATGGATCCACTAGAGTCATTGCATGTCTGTTCTTTTCACAAAACGAGCACTAGAGTCATTGCATGTGTGTTCTTTTCATGAACCACAGCTAGAGTCATTGCATGTGTGTTCTTTTCATGAAACTAGCACTAGATTTATTACATGTTTGTTCTTTTGATGAAACTAGCACTAGAGTCATTGCATGTGTGTTCTTTTCACAAACCACATATGGATCCACCAGAGTCATTGCATGTGTTTTTTTAAATGAACCACATATGGATCCACTAGAGTGACTCCATGTATGTTCTCATCACAAACCAGTACTAGAGTCATTCCATGTGTGTTCTTTTCACAAACCACATATGGATCCACCAAAGTCATTGCATGTATGTTCTTTTCATAAAAGACATGGATCCACCAATGTCATTGCATGTGTGTTCTTTTAATGTACCACATATGGATCCACTAGATTCATTGCATGTGTGTTCTTTCAATTAACCACATATGGATCTACTAGAGTCATTGCATGTGTGTTCTTATCACTAAACCAACACTAGTGTCATTGGATGTGTGTTCTTTTATGAAGCACAACTAGAGTCATTGCATGTGTGGTATTTTCATGAAACTAGCACTAGAGTCATTGCATGTGTGTTCTTTTCACAAATCACATATGGATGCACCAGAGACACTGCATGTGTGTTCTTTTCATGAACCACGTATGGATCCACTAGAGTCATTGCATGTGTGTTCTTGTCATAACCCAGCACTAGAGTCATTGGATGTGTGTTATTTTCACAAACCACATATGGATCCACTAGAGTCATTGCATGTATGTTGTTTTCACAAACCACATATGGATGAACCAATGTCATTTCATGCGTGTTCTTTTCACAAACCACATATGGATCCACCAGAGTCATTACATGTCTATTCTTTCCACAAACCACATGGATCCACCAATTTCATTGCATGTGTGTTCTTTTCATGAACCACATATGGATGCACTAGATTCATTGCATGTGTGTTCTTTTCACATAACCAACACTAGAGTCATTGCATGTGTGTTCTTTTCATGAACCACAACTAGAGTAATTACATGTGTGTTCTTTTCATAAAACTAGCACTAGAGTCATTGCATGTGTATTCTCTTCATGAAACTAACACTAGAGTCATGTTCTTTTCACAAACCACACTTGGATCCACCAGAGTCACTGCATGTGTGTTCTTTTCATGAACCACATATGGATCCACTAGAGTCATTGCATGTATGTTCGTTTCATAAACCAACACTAGAGTCATTGCATATGTGTTCCTTTCACAAACCACATATGAATCCACCAGAGTCATTGCATGTATGTTCTTTTCATAAAACACATGGATCCACCAATGTCATTGCATGTGTGTTCTTTTCATGAACCACATATGGATCCGCTAGAGTCATTGCATGTCTATTCTTTCCATTAACCATATATGGATCCACTATAGTCATTTCATGTGTGTCCTTATCCTAAACCATCACTAGAATCATTGCATGTGTGATCTTTTCACAAACCACATATGGATCCACCAGAGTCATTGCATGTATGTTCTTTTCATAAAACACATGGATCAACCAATGCCATTGCAAGTGTGTTCTTTTCACAAACCACATATGGATCCACTAGAGTCATTGGATGTATGTTCTTTTCATAAACCACATATGGATCAACCAATGTCATTGCATGTGTTTACTTTTCACTAACCACATATGAATCCACTAGAGTCATTGCATCTGTGTTCTTTGCACAAACCACATATGGATACACCAGAGTCATTGTATGTGTGTTCTTTTCATGAACCACATATTGATCCACTAGAATCATTGCATGTGTGTTCTTTTCATAAACTAGCACTAGAGTCATTCCTTGTGTGTTCTTTTCATGAACCACATACGGATCCACTAGAGACATTGCATGTGTGGTCTGTTCACAAAACCAGTACTAGAGTCATTGAAGGTGTGTTCTTTTCATGAACTACAGCTAGAGACATTGCATGTGTGTTCTTTTCATGAAACTAGCACTAGAGTCATTGCATGTTTTCTATTTTGATGAAACTAGCACTAGATTAATTGCATGTGTGTTCTTTTCACAAACCACATATGGATCCACCAGAGTCATTGCATGTGTGTTCTTTTCATGAACCACATATGGATCCACTAGACTGACTCCATGTGTGTTCTGTTCACAAACCAGTACTAGAGTCATTGCATGTGTGTTCCTTCCACAAACCACGTATGGATCCACCAAAGTCATTTCATGTATGTTCTTTTCATAAAACACATTGATCCACCAATGTCATTGCATGTGTGTTCTTTTCATGAACCACAAATGGATCCACTAGATTCATTGCATGTGTGTTCTTTCAATTAACCACATATGGATCCACTAGAGTCATTGCACGTGTGTTCTTGTAACTAAACCAACACTATAGTCATTGGATGTGTATTATTTTCATGAACCACAACTAGAGTCATTGCATGTGTGTTCTTTTCATGAAACTAGCAGTAGAGTCATTGCATGTGTCTTCTTTGCACAAACCACATATGGATCCACCAAAGTCACTGCATGTGTGTTCTTTTCATGAACCACATATGGATCCACTAGAGTCATTGCATGTGTGTTATTTTCATAACCACATAAGGATCAACCAATGTCATGGCATGTGTGTTCTTTTTACTAACAACATATGGATCCACTAGTGTCATTGCATGTATGTTCTTTTCCACAAACCACATGGATCCACTAGAGTCATTGGATGTGTGTTCTTTTCGTGGACCACATATGGATCCACTAAAGTCATTGCATGTTTGTTCTTTTCATAAACCATCACTAGAGTAATTGCATGTGTGTTATTTTCATGAACCACATATGGATCCACTAGAGTCATTGCATGTGTGTTATTTTCACAAACCACATATGGATCCACCAAAGTCATTGCATGTATGTTCTTTTCATAAAACACATTGATCCACCAATGTCATTGCATGTGTGTTCTTTTCGTGAACCACGAATGGATCCACTAGATTCATTGCATGTGTGTTCTTTCAATTAACCACATATGGATCCACTAGAGTCATTGCACGTGTGTTCTTATCACTAAACCAACACTATAGTCATTGGATGTGTATTATTTTCATGAACCACAACTAGAGTCATTGCATGTGTGTTCTTTTCATGAAACTAGCACTAGAGTCATTGCATGTGTGTTCTTTGCACAAACCACATATGGATCCACCAGAGTCACTGCATGTGTGTTCTTTTCATGTACCACATATGGATCCACAAGAGTCATTGCATTTGTGTTCTTTTCATAACCACATATGGATCAACCAATGTCATGGCATGTGTGTTCTTTTTACTAACCACATATGGATCCACTAGAGTCATTGCATGTATGTTCTTTTCCACAAACCACATGGATCCACCAGAGTCATTGCATGTGTGTTCTTTTCGTGGACCACATATGGATCCACTAAAGTCATTGCATGTTTGTTCTTTTCATAAACCATCACTAGAGTAATTGCATGTGTGTTATTTTCATGAACCACATATGGATCCACTAGAGTCATTGCATGCGTGTTCTTTTCACAAAACCAGCACTAGAGTCATTGCATGTGTGTTCTTTTCATGAACCACAGCTAGAGTCATTGCATGTGTGTTCTTTTCATGAAACTAGCACTAGAGTCATTACATGTTTATTCTTTTGATGAAACTAGCACTAGAGTCATTGCATGTGTGTTCTTTTCACAAACCACATATGGATCCACCAGAATCATTACATGTGTTTTTTTCATGAACCACATATGCATCCACTAGAGTGACTACATGTATGTTCATTTCACAATCCAGTACTAGAGTCATTCCATGTATGTTCTTTTCACAAACCACATATGGATCCACCAAAGTCATTGCATGTTTGTTCTTTTCATAAAACACATGGATCCACCAATGTCATTGCATGTGTGTTCTTTTCATGAACCACATATGGATCCGCTAGAGTCATTGCATGTCTATTCTTTCCATTAACCATATATGGATCCACTATAGTCATTTCATGTGTGTCCTTATCCTAAACCATCACTAGAATCATTGCATGTGTGATCTTTTCACAAACCACATATGGATCCACCAGAGTCATTGCATGTATGTTCTTTTCATAAAACACATGGATCAACCAATGCCATTGCAAGTGTGTTCTTTTCACAAACCACATATTGATCCACTAGAGTCATTGGATGTATGTTCTTTTCATAAACCACATATGGATCAACCAATGTCATTGCATGTGTTTACTTTTCACTAACCACATATGAATCCACTAGAGTCATTGCATCTGTGTTCTTTGCACAAACCACATATGGATACACCAGAGTCATTGTATGTGTGTTCTTTTCATGAACCACATATTGATCCACTAGAATCATTGCATGTGTGTTCTTTTCATAAACTAGCACTAGAGTCATTCCTTGTGTGTTCTTTTCATGAACCACATACGGATCCACTAGAGACATTGCATGTGTGGTCTGTTCACAAAACCAGTACTAGAGTCATTGAAGGTGTGTTCTTTTCATGAACTACAGCTAGAGACATTGCATGTGTGTTCTTTTCATGAAACTAGCACTAGAGTCATTGCATGTTTTCTATTTTGATGAAACTAGCACTAGATTAATTGCATGTGTGTTCTTTTCACAAACCACACATGGATCCACCAGAGTCATTGCATGTGTGTTCTTTTCATGAACCACATATGGATCCACTAGACTGACTCCATGTGTGTTCTGTTCACAAACCAGTACTAGAGTCATTGCATGTGTGTTCCTTCCACAAACCACGTATGGATCCACCAAAGTCATTTCATGTATGTTCTTTTCATAAAACACATTGATCCACCAATGTCATTGCATGTGTGTTCTTTTCATGAACCACAAATGGATCCACTAGATTCATTGCATGTGTGTTCTTTCAATTAACCACATATGGATCCACTAGAGTCATTGCACGTGTGTTCGTGTAACTAAACCAACACTATAGTCATTGGATGTGTATTATTTTCATGAACCACAACTAGAGTCATTGCATGTGTGTTCTTTTCATGAAACTAGCAGTAGAGTCATTGCATGTGTCTTCTTTGCACAAACCACATATGGATCCACCAGAGTCACTGCATGTGTGTTCTTTTCATGAACCACATATGGATCCACTAGAGTCATTGCATGTGTGTTATTTTCATAACCACATAAGGATCAACCAATGTCATGGCATGTGTGTTCTTTTTACTAACAACATATGGATCCACTAGTGTCATTGCATGTATGTTCTTTTCCACAAACCACATGGATCCACTAGAGTCATTGCATGTGTGTTCTTTTCGTGGACCACATATGGATCCACTAAAGTCATTGGATGTTTGTTCTTTTCATAAACCATCACTAGAGTAATTGCATGTGTGTTATTTTCATGAACCACATATGGATCCACTAGAGTCATTGCATGTGTGTTCTTTTCACAAACCACATATGGATCCACCAAAGTCATTGCATGTATGTTCTTTTCATAAAACACATTGATCCACCAATGTCATTGCATGTGTGTTCTTTTCGTGAACCACGAATGGATCCACTAGATTCATTGCATGTGTGTTCTTTCAATTAACCACATATGGATCCACTAGAGTCATTGCACGTGTGTTCTTATCACTAAACCAACACTATAGTCATTGGATGTGTATTATTTTCATGAACCACAACTAGAGTCATTGCATGTGTGTTCTTTTCATGAAACTAGCACTAGAGTCATTGCATGTGTGTTCTTTGCACAAACCACATATGGATCCACCAGAGTCACTGCATGTGTGTTCTTTTCATGTACCACATATGGATCCACAAGAGTCATTGCATTTGTGTTCTTTTCATAACCACATATGGATCAACCAATGTCATGGCATGTGTGTTCTTTTTACTAACCACATATGGATCCACTAGAGTCATTGCATGTATGTTCTTTTCCACAAACCACATGGATCCACCAGAGTCATTGCATGTGTGTTCTTTTCGTGGACCACATATGGATCCACTAAAGTCATTGCATGTTTGTTCTTTTCATAAACCATCACTAGAGTAATTGCATGTGTGTTATTTTCATGAACCACATATGGATCCACTAGAGTCATTGCATGCGTGTTCTTTTCACAAAACCAGCACTAGAGTCATTGCATGTGTGTTCTTTTCATGAACCACAGCTAGAGTCATTGCATGTGTGTTCTTTTCATGAAACTAGCACTAGAGTCATTACATGTTTATTCTTTTTATGAAACTAGCCCTAGAGTCATTGCATGTGTGTTCTTTTCACAAACCACATATGGATCCACCAGAATCATTGCATGTGTTTTTTTCATGAACCACATATGCATCCACTAGAGTGACTACATGTATGTTCATTTCACAAACCAGTACTAGAGTCATTCCATGTATGTTCTTTTCACAAACCACATATGGATCCACCAAAGTCATTGCATGTTTGTTCTTTTCATAAAACACATGGATCCACCAATGTCATTGCATGTGTGTTCTTTTCATGAACCACATATGGATCCACTAGATTCATTGCATGTGTGTTCTTTCAGTTAACCACATTTGGATCCACTAGAGTCATTGCATGTGTGTTCTTATCACTAAACCAACACTAGTGTCATTGGATGTGTGTTCTTTTCATGAACCACAGGTAGAGTCATTGCATGTGTGTTCTTTTCACAAACCACATATGGATCCACCAGAGTCACCGCATGTGTGTTCTTTTCATGAACCACATATGGATCCACTAGAGTCATTGCATGTATGTTCTTTTCATAAACCAGCACTAGAGTCATTGGATGTGTGTTATTTTCACAAACCACACATGGATCCACCAGAGTCAATGCATTTATGTTCTTTCCACAAACCACATATTTATCAACCAATGACATTGCATGTGTGTTCTTTTCACAAACCATATATGGATCCACCAGAGTCATTGCATGTATGTTCTTTGCATAAAACACATGGATCCACCAATGTCATTGCATGTGTGTTCTTTTCATGAACCACATATGGATCCACTAGAGTCATTGCTTGTCTATTCTTTCCATTAACAACCTTTGGATCCACTAGAATCATTGCATGTGTGTTCTTATGGTAAACTAGCACTAGAGTCATTGCATGTGTGTTCTTTTCACAAACCATATATGGATCCACTAGAGTCATTGCATGTATGTTCTTTTCATAGAACACATGGATCAACCAATACCATTGCATGTGTGTTCTTTTCACAAACCACATATGGATCCACTAGAGACATTGCATGTATTTTTCTTTTCATAAAACACATGGATCAACCAATGTCATTGCATGTGTGTTCTTTTCACAAACCACATATGAATCCACTAGAGTCATTGCATGTGTTTTTTTTCATAAACCACATATGGATCAACGAATGTCATTGCATGTGTGTTCTTTTCACAAACCACATATGGATCCATTAGAGTCATTGCATGTATGTTCTTTTCAAAAACCACATATGGATCAACCAACGTCACTGCATGTGTGTTCTTTTCACAAAGCACATATGGATCCACCAGAGTCATTGCATCTATGTTCTTTTCACAAACCACATATGGATCCACGAGAGTAATTGCATGTATTTTCTTTTCATGAAGCACATATGGATCCACTAGAGTCATTTCATGTGTGTTCTTTTCGCAAACCACATATGGATCCACTAGAGTGATTGCATGTCTATTCTTTCCACAAACCACATGGATCCACCAATGTCATTGCATGTGTGTTCTATTCATGAACCACATATGGATCCACTAAAGTCATTGCATTTATGTTCTTTCCACAAACCACATGGTTCCACCAATGTCATTGCATGTGTGTTCTTCTCATGAACCATATATGGATCCACTAGAGCCATTGCATGTGTTTTCTTTTCACAAAACCAGCACTAGAGTCATTATATTTGTGTCCTTTTCATGAACCAGATCTAGAGTCATTGCATGTGTGTTCTTTTCATGAAACTAGCACTAGAGTGATTGCATGTATGTTCTTTTCACAAACATATGGATCAACCAATGTAATTGCATGTGTGTTCTTTTCACAAACCACATATGGATCGACTAGAGTCATTGCATGTCTATTATTTCCATGAACCACACATGGATCCACCAATGACATTGCATGTGTGTTCTTTTCACAAACCACACATGGATCCACTAGTGTCACTGCATGTATGTTCTTTTCACAAACCACATATGGATAAACCAATGTCATTTAATGTGTGATATTTTCGCAAACCACATATGGATCCACCAGAGTCATTGCATGTGTGTTCTTTTCATGAACCACATATGTATCCACTAGAGTCATTGGATGTATGTTCTTTTCATAAACCAGGACTAGAGTCATTGCATGTCTGTTCTTTTCACAAACCACATATGGATCCACCAGAGTCATTGCATGTCTATTCTTTTCACAAACCACATGGATCCACCAATGTCATTGCATGTGTCTTATTTCCATGAACCACATATGGATCCACTAGAGGCATTGCATGTGTGTTCTTATCACTAAACCAACACTAGAGTCATTGCGTATGTGTTCTTTTCATGAACAATAGCTAGAGTCATTTCATGTGTGTTCTTTTCATAAAACTAGCACTAGAGTCATTGCATGTGTTTTGTTTTCACAAACCACATATGGATCATCCAGAGTCATTGCATGTGTGTTCTTTTGATGAACCACATGTGGATCCACTAGAGTCATTGCATGTGTGTTCTTTTCATAAACTGTCACTAGAGTCATTGCATGTGTGTTCTTTTCACATACCACATATGGATCCACCAGAGTCATTGCATATATGTTATTTTCATAAAACACATGGAGCCACCAATGTCATTGCATGTGTGTTCTTTTCACAAACCACATATGGTTCCACTAGTGTCATTGCATGTATGTTCTTTTCACAAACCACATATGGATCCACTAGAGTCATTGCATGTATGTTCTTTTCATAGAACACATGGATCAACCAATATCATTGCATGTGTGTTCTTTTCACAAACCACATATGGATCCACTAGAGTCATGGCATGTATTTTTCTTTTCATAAAACATATCTAGAGTCATTGCATGTATGTATTTTTCATAAACCACATATTGATCAACCATTGTAATTGCATGTGTGTTCTTTTCACAAACCACATATAGATCCATATGAGTCATTGCATGTATGTTCTTTTCAAATACCACATATGGATCAACCAACGTCAGTGCATGTGTGTTCTTTTCACAAACCAGATATGGATACACCAGAGTTATTGCATGTATGTTCTTTTCACAAACCACATATGGATCCACCAGAGTAATTGCATCTGTGTTCTTTTCATGAACCACATATGGATCCACTAGAGTCATTTCATGTGTGTTCTTTTCACAAACCACATATGGATCCACTAGAGTCATTGCATGTATGTTTTTTTCATAAACCACATATGGATCAACCAATGTCATTGCATATGTGTTGTTTTCACAAACCACATATGGATCCATTAGAGTCATTGCATGTATGTTCTTTTCAAAAATCACATATTTATCAACCAACGTCACTGCATGTGTGTTCTTTTCACAAAGCATATATGGATCCACCAGAGTCATTGCATGTATGTTCTTTTCACAAACCACATATGGATCCACGAGAGTAATTGCATGTGTGTTCTTTTCATGAACCACATATGGATCCACTAGAGTCGTTTATGTGTGTTCTTTACACAAACCACATATGGATCCACTAGAGTCATGGCATGTCTATTCTTTCCACAAACCACATGGACCCACCAATGTCATTGCATGTGTGTTCTATTCATGAACCACATATGGATCCACTAAGTTATTGCATTTATGTTCTTTCCACGAACCACATGGTTCCACCAATGTGATTGCATGTGTGTTCTTCTCATGAACCATATATGGATCCACTAGAGCCATTGCATGTGTGTTCTTTTCACAAAACCAGCACTACAGTCATTGCATGTGTGTTCTTTTCATGAACCACATCTAGAGTCATTGCATCTGTGTTCTTTTCATGAAACTAGCACTAGAGTGATTGCATGTATGTTCTTTTCACAAACCACATATGGATCAACCAATGGCATTGCATGTGTGTTCTTTTCACAAACCACATATGGATTGACTATAGTGATTGCATGTCTATTATTTCCATGAACCACACATGGATCCAACAATGTCATTGCATGTGTGTTCTTTTGACAAACCACACATGGATCCACCAGTGTCATTGCATGTATGTTCTTTTCACAAACCACATATGGATAAACCCATGTCAATGCATGTGTGATATTTTCACAAACCACATACGGATCCACCAGAGTCATTGCATGTGTGTTCTTTTCATGAACCACATATGTATCCACTAGAGTCATTGGATGTATGTTCTTTTGATAAACCAGCACTAGCGTCATTGCATGTCTGTTCTTTTAACAAACCACATATGGATCCACTAGTCATTGCATATCTATTCTTTTCAGAAACCACATGGATCCACCAATATCATTGCATCTGTGTTCTTTACACAAACCACATATGGATCCACTAGAGTCATTGCATGTATTTTTTGGTTCATAAAACAAATGTATCAACCAATGTCATTGCATGTGTGTTCTTTTCACAAACCTCATATGGATCCACTAGAGTCATTGCATGTATGTTTTTTTTCATAAACCACATATGGATCAACCAATGTCATTGCAGGTGTGTTCCTTTCACAAACCACATATGGATCCATTAGAGTCATTGCATGTATGTTCTTTTCAAAAAACACATATGGATCAACCAACGTCATTGCATTTGTGTTATTTTCACAAACCACATATGGATCCATTAGAGTCATTGCATTTATGTTCTCTTCACAAACCACATATGGATCCACCAGAGTAATTGCATGTGTGTTCTTTTCATGAACCACATATGGATCCACTAGAGTCATTTGATGTGTGTTCTTTTCACGAACCACATATGGATCCACTAGAGTCATTGCATGTCGATTCTTTCCACAAACCACATGGATCCACCAATGTCATTGCATGTGTGTTCTATTAATGGACCACATATGGATCCACTAAAGTTATTGCATTTATCTTCTTTCCACAAAGCACATGGTTCCACCAATGTCATTGCATGTGTGTTCTTCTCATCAACCACATATGGATCCACTAGAGCCATTTCATGTGTGTTCTTTTCACAAAAGCAGCACTAGAGTCATCGCATGTGTGTTCTTTTCATGAACCACATCTAGAGTCATTGCATCTGTGTTCTTTTCATGAAACTAGCACTAGAGTGATTGCATGTATGTTCTTTTCACAAACCACATATGGATCAACCAATGGCATTGCATGTGTGTTCTTTTCACAAACCACATATGGATTGACTAGAGTGATTGCATGTCTATTATTTCCATGAACCACACATGGATCCAACAATGTCATTGCATGTGTGTTCTTTTGACAAACCACACATGGATCCACCAGTGTCATTGCATGTATGTTCTTTTCACAAACCACATATGGATAAACCCATGTCAATGCATGTGTGATATTTTCACAAACCACATACGGATCCACCAGAGTCATTGCATGTGTGTTCTTTTCATGAACCACATATGTATCCACTAGAGTCATTGGATGTATGTTCTTTTGATAAACCAGCACTAGCGTCATTGCATGTCTGTTCTTTTAACAAACCACATATGGATCCACTAGTCATTGCATATCTATTCTTTTCAGAAACCACATGGATCCACCAATATCATTGCATCTGTGTTCTTTACACAAACCACATATGGATCCACTAGAGTCATTGCATGTATTTTTTGGTTCATAAAACAAATGTATCAACCAATGTCATTGCATGTGTGTTCTTTTCACAAACCTCATATGGATCCACTAGAGTCATTGCATGTATGTTTTTTTTCATAAACCACATATGGATCAACCAATGTCATTGCAGGTGTGTTCCTTTCACAAACCACATATGGATCCATTAGAGTCATTGCATGTATGTTCTTTTCAAAAAACACATATGGATCAACCAACGTCATTGCATTTGTGTTATTTTCACAAACCACATATGGATCCATTAGAGTCATTGCATTTATGTTCTCTTCACAAACCACATATGGATCCACCAGAGTAATTGCATGTGTGTTCTTTTCATGAACCACATATGGATCCACTAGAGTCATTTGATGTGTGTTCTTTTCACGAACCACATATGGATCCACTAGAGTCATTGCATGTCGATTCTTTCCACAAACCACATGGATCCACCAATGTCATTGCATGTGTGTTCTATTAATGGACCACATATGGATCCACTAAAGTTATTGCATTTATCTTCTTTCCACAAAGCACATGGTTCCACCAATGTCATTGCATGTGTGTTCTTCTCATCAACCACATATGGATCCACTAGAGCCATTTCATGTGTGTTCTTTTCACAAAAGCAGCACTAGAGTCATCGCATGTGTGTTCTTTTCATGAACCACATCTAGAGTCATTGCATGTGTGTTCTTTTCATGAAACTAGCACTAGAGTGATTGCATGTATGTTCTTTTCACAAACCAAATATGTATCAACCAATGTCATTGCATGTGTGTTCTTTTCACAAACCACATATGGATCGACTAGAGTCATTGCATGTCTATTCTTTCCATGAACCACACATTGATCCACCAATGTCATTGCATGTGTGTTCTTTTCACAAATCACACATGGATCCACCAGTGTCATTGCATGTATGTTCTTTTCACACACCACATATGGATCCACCAGAGTCATTGCATGTGTGTTCTTTTCATGAACCACATATGGATCCATTAGAGTCATTGGATGTATGTTCTTTTCATAAACCAGCACTACAGTCATTGCATGTCTATTCTTTTCACAAACCACATATGGCTCCACCAGAGTCATTGCATGTCTATTCTTTTCACAAACCACATGGATCCACCAATGTCATTGCATGCGTGTTCTTTTCATGAACCACATATGGATCCACCAGAGGCATTGCATGTGTGTTCTTATCACTAAACCAATACTAGATTCATTGTGTGTGTTCTTTTCATGAACAATAGCTAGAGTCATTGCATGTGTGTTCTTTTCATAAAACTAGCACTTGAGTCATTGCATGTGTGTTCTTTCCACAAACCACATATGGATCCACCAGAGTCATTGCATGTGTGTCCTTTTCATGAACCACATGTGGATCCACTAGAGTCATTGCATGTGTGTTCTTTTCATAAAATGGCACTAGAGTCATTGCATGTGTGTTCTTTTCACAAACCACATATGGATCCACAAGAGTCATTGCATATATGTTATTCTCATAAAACACATGGAGCCACCAATGTCATTGCATGTGTGTTCTTTTCACGAACCACATTTGGATCCACTAGTGTCATTGCATGTATGTTCTTTTCACAAACCACATGTGGATTAACTAATGTCATTGCATGTGTGATCTTTTCACAAACCACATATTGATGCACCAGAGTCATTGCATGTGTGTTCTTTTCATGAACCACATATGGATCCACTAGAGTCATTGCATGTATGTTCTTTTCATAAACCAGCACTAGAGTCATTGCATGTGTGTTCTTTTCACAAACCACCTATGGATCCACCAGAGTCATTGCGTGTCTATTCTTTTCACAAACCACATGGATCCACCAATGTCATTGCATGTGTGTTCTTCTCATGAACCACATATGGATCCACTAGAGCCATTGCATGTGTGTTATTTTCACAAAACCAGCACTAGAGTCATTGCATGTGTGTTCTTTTCATGAACCACATCTAGAGTGATTGCATGTATGTTCTTTTCATGAAACTAGCACTAGAGTCGTTGCATGTGTGTTCTTTTCACAAACCACATATGGATCCACAAATGTCATTGCATGTGCGTTCTTTTCACAACCCACATATGGACCCACTAGAGTTAATGCATGTCTATTCTTTCCACAAACCACATGGATCCACCAATGTCATTGCATGTGTGTTCTTTCCACAAACCACATATGGATCCACTAGAGTCAGTGTGTAACATCCCAATTTCAGCAACCCTGATTAGTTGTTCAGAATGCAAAAATCAGGGGGAACAAAAACTTTTTATTCTTTAATGCTTAAGTGCTTGCTTGATGTTTGATATGCTTATGCATATGAATGTGTATTAGATGATATAATCCTTATCTTATGCATATGTTTGGAAAAAGCTACTTCCCAAAACAGTCTTGGCTGAATTTCCCTATTCTCAAATGTTCTGGCATTTCAAACCTTGAGCCAAGAAGCCTTTACAAACCAACTATTTTAGTAGCTTCTATTGATCAAACTATGGAGAGATATATAACATAATCTCCTTATGTTTCAAGACAGACCCCTTCTACTACTCTTATCTCTAGATTTAACACAACCTTTTATGAACCATTTGAATTCTACTCTTGGTAGATATACCAAAGACTTACCTCAAGTCCGACTTGATGGTAACCCTAGTTGTAGTTGATTTGTTTGCAAGATGAGTTGCCTTGATCTATTGTCTAATGAATTGCCTTGATCTGCTGCTTAATTTGTTTTCTTAGGAGATAGTATGAGCTACTCTAGGAGCTCATCACTAGGATCAAGAGGTTTCCAAACCACCACCCCTAAGCAAGAATACAAATCTGGATCTGATCTCTAGCCACTAGGTGCTCATCTAAAACCCTAAACTAGATCAACTCTAGAATGATCCCTTCTAGAAGCTTCCAAGTAAATGAAGACCAATATCAAGCATGGATCCCTTATAATCAATCTACTCTTCAAACTCATCCACTTGATGATGCTTTGGTACCTTGCAACCCATCAAAAACATCCCCTCTCATGTTTTAGTCAAAAACCCTACATCTGCCAAATTTGGCTGTCTAGAAAACTATTTCCAACATCACCTTTTTGGATGTCTCCCTCTCTCAACCCTTGTGCATTTTTGGAAATGCACTTGAAACATATTGTTAAAAATCCTAAGGACTACCAAGGCCCACTATTTACCTTGGTTAGATAATCCTCCAACCCACTTGTTCTTGATGGTTTTGCAGGCAAGAAATTAACTATTCCTGCAAATCTAGTCAACATGCCTACTTTGATAGAAGCTCACACCACCATCCAACCCTCTATGGCCCAAATCTTTGCATAGTTTTGTTCTACTCATATAGGTATACCAATACCTACTTCACTTGTTCCAATTGGATCCTTGATCTGTTTAAACCCACAAGGTTTGGAAGGCAAGTTGATAATCTGCTTTGGCAAACTTATTTTATTCAAAGTTTGAAAGCTTGCCATAGTGAGCTCAAGCAGGATCAAGTACAAATCCCTACACCATTGCATTCTACATTACTTGGTCTACCCATCCATATATCCCATGCCCCAAGGCGAGCCCTGAGCTCCAAGATCCAACAAGGTTTTGGTGGCATGATAGCAATCTTACCCAAGATCCTTATATCTCTAGTTTTCACCAAAATCAACATGGATTCTCTAAACCCAAGGTTGAAAATGCTTTCTACTTCATCATCTACCTTGATCATCAAGATTTATAAAATATTACCCATAATTATTATGGACCCAGACCTAATTAATCTCCTTATTACTCAAAATCTCCAAAACTACTTCCATAAAGGAAAGTTTGGTTTTAGCCAAAACACTTCCCAAAATTTTGGATCAATTGAGGTCCACATATCATACCCTATCTTCCAACTTCAAAAATAAATATTTTTGAAGAGCCTTATTATTTCTTTTTGCCCATTTTCTTAAATGGCTGAATTGGAATAATAATTGTTTTAAATACTTTTATCTTCCAGTAAATCTTGGGAAATTCCTATAAGTGTGTATTGACACGTGGGACCATGTCACATCAAAAAATCTACTTGTCCAATTCAAAAATATCAAATAACTTCCTAAAACCATTTCTGGACTATTTGAATAATTGTTATAAAGTGCATCTAAAATTCCTTGAAAAATCTCAAATAAATCTCAGAGATGCAGAGTAACCCCACACATCTACCAACATCCTTATCTCTATTGGTAAAGATCAAAAATCAAGAAGTAGACCTTTATCATCCCTTATGGATGAATTGATCTTTGAACCTTTTTTGTACCAAAACCCCACTCCAACTCCATCCAATCTCCTCCAACAAGCCTACACGACACACTTCTCTCGTCCTGGTCGAGCAGCCCTGTAGCAAGACCACTGTAGCACCATCTTCCTCTTGTCCTCTAGTGTTTGGATGTAGAGATTAAACTAGGACAACCACTTATTGCCAACAACTTTTGACACAGCAACACCCCTCCCTCTCTCTGTCCCCTGCACGACCCCAGTGCCTCTCCACCACCCCTGATGCCCAATGGCAAGACCATGGACCTTCCATAGCTCCTCCTTAGGCTACGTCCACCATGGACCTCTCTCTTCTGTTTATAAGGCCAGAGGCCCGTGCAGCTAGCCTCTGCCCCTCCATTTTACACCACACCACTCCCTCCTCCTTCCCTAGAACACCCTCTCCCTCTCCTCTGCTTTGCTCTTCTCGAAGGAAGGAGAAAGAGATCCTCTCGTCCTTGGTCAATATCTGGCCGTAAGACCTCTCTACCACTCCCCTTTCCTCTGCATGCCGTGGTACTGTGACCCTCTCGTCCTCCTCTATCTATCCTTGTCTCTCTACTCATCATGCATGCACCAGAGGTGCCAGCTCTGGAGAGTACCAACGCAAGCCCGATGGCGTGGAGTGCATGCAACCCTCCGGAGTGCCCACGATAGAACCACCCCCGCCACCCCTCTCCGGAGTCACAGTCGTCTTCCACATCATCCCCACAACCCTCTGTCGTCTCCAATGCTCAAATGGGCCGCCCCGCCGAGCTCCGGTGAGCACCCTCGGTTGCCTTCACATGAGGCACCTTCCTAGGGCCAAACCCTTCACGGCCGCCCATCATCGTAATCCTTGCGCTACGTCGTGTCTCCCTTGCCACCCCACAATCGCTGGCAAGCCTCCAGGTGAGCTTCGTCGCCACTGCCCAATGCCCTTGGGTTCTGTCCCGCCGCCACCGTCGGGAGAAGGACGACGGTCGTCGACCGTCGATCCCCTTCTAATCCTACGGCCAAGGGGAGCCGATACCCCTTTGTCCCTCCTCACTCGCTGACGAGTGGGCCCCACTCGGCCGCGATTCAAACTAGCTCCCGCGTGTTACCCCCAACACCGTGGGTCGAAATTCCCCTAGCCGGCCCAATAGCCCTTAGATCCCAGCCCAACCCCCTGACCGTTTTAAGCATTTTCTCAGATCCAGAAACTATGGCTTTCAGTTTAAATCACTTTAAAAATGGAAACAAACTCCATTTGCCCAGATAAAAAATTCCTAAGGTTCCTGAGTGTTTTCTTGAACAGGCAGTACTAAAACTTTGACCAAATTTATTTTGATGATTTTTTGAGATTTAATATACTAATAAGTATCCTCTGCACTAAATAAATTCCCTAGCAAATTCTATAATCCTAAATGGAATAAATCTAGTTGTATCTGATAGATATTCCTTTCTCCCGTCTAGGAGCATTGGTCCCATATCCACTTGAGTTACTTCTTGCCTATAGCAAAAATAACAAAAATAGCCCCTGCTTGACTTTAGGATTTTCTCTAGGTCAAACTAAAATAGGTACTGACCTAAATCCAACTCTCCTAGTTCCTAAACATAAGACCTACCAAATTCGAGGAGATCAATATTTTCTGTGCTCTCCTTGTATTTTGTGCATGGCTAATTCACCAATAATTTGACCACAGTAGCTCTGAAACTCTAAATAGGTTGATTCCAATTTCTAGAGAAAGGTACTCTAAATACCTACAATTTTTCCTTGAAATCCAATCAAAAGCTTTCGTAGATTTAATTTGGTGAAAAAGACAAAACAACTACAGAACTGCACTTGGGAATTTCCTGAGGGCATTCTGTTAATTATTTTGACATGAATCCAACTCTAAGTGAACCAGTACATCAAACCCTACCTAACCGTCCAAGGAAATTATTCTTGGAGCTCCAGAACTTTTCTGGTGATTTATTCCCTAAAACTAGAAGTTATTTCATTAGGAAAATCATAACTATTTAAATAAAAGTGATAAATAAGTGAAACCACTTTTGCTGGTTTCATTTTATCAACATCTACTTGTGAGTATCACTGGTATACAATGGTATCATCTAGATATTGTCCTTGGTCCAAAACGACCTCCTAGGTAGTTCCTCGACAATAAACCCTAAGGGGTGTTCTTTCGCTTCTTCAAAGACATCTCAAATCTCCTAAATCCAATCCTCTCAAAACCATCTGAATCTTAATCTGATATTGTTCATTTGCTTGCTGTATTATATTGGTGCTCGTATGCCTTGTTTTGATTTTTGGTCTTGCTTGTTTGCATGTGTGCTTCCTGACGATGATAGTTGCGATGTAATCGGAGAGCAGAAGAAGTGGTATTTATTATTGGTACTGGTATTCTGGGTTATCTAAAGAAGAAGTCCAGGGACATATTGTCATATGGCTGATCATCAGGAAAGCCACCTTCTTGCTCATCAACCTTGTCCTACTATTTTACTTATGCATGTCTTTGCCTACTATTTGTGAAATTGCATTTTTTTACTATATGCTGATGTATATATACAGTAGTGGTTTGGCTCCTCCGAACTATTACTCTTTGGTACTATTAAGTACACCCCCACCTTGGTGATACATATTTTCCCGTAGTAGAATAGATGGTGTATTACACCATACCCCTTTGGAGACCCCCGATTTAGCTGAAGCAAAACTAGAGGATGGGAAGACCCCAGACAAAGTTTTACTAAATGATTTATGATAAAACCTTGGCGAGGTGGGACCTCCCAAGAGATGTTGAGAAAACAAAAGGTTTTGTTTAACCAAATGCTGGAGGAAAACTGGAGGAAAAAGGTTTACGAAAACGCACCCGGTTCTTTGCAGTTTTGCTACAACAATTAACCCTGTGCAACCTCATTAATCTGGTATGGGATAGGGCTGGATTCAGTGTTTGTCTATTCTGGTATAAGCTGCCTCGCAACAACTACAGGGGATCGGGGATCTCTAGAGGGTGGGCCTTTTCCAATATAGGTCCATGTGGGACATCGACCTGGAGAAGGAATGAAGGGTCGGCAGGCCTCCACGCGTTACTGAGAGCCCCTCATTGAAAGCGCACACTCGAGAAGTGGAAAAAGCGCTCCGGTTGGTCCTCGCCCGACGTCCCGGTTTTGAGGGGATTAACTCTCATAGGGTAGGCACTTATATTGGAGTGGGCATCCGGAGAGTCTTGATCGGTTACTCGACCCATGATCGTTGAAGATCAGGGTAGAGTACCCGGATGGTGTGGGTAAAGTGTACCACCTCTACAGAGTGTAAATCTATTCGAATAGCTGTGTCTGTGGTCATGGACGATTGGGAAGGTTGCTGTAGAGAGGTGCTGGTTTTGTTCTCAAAAAGGACTTCTGAAAAGCAATGTCTTTGAAATGTTTTAACCATGGGATGGTCGGAAAGGATCCTTGTTTTGACCATGGGATGGTCAGAAAGGGATGGAAAGGAGTTTGGTCGTGCGACGACCAGAAGAAAGGAACAAATGGGTGACCCGGTCCTAATGTTCAAAAATTGTTTCCAAAATGTTTACAAAAGTTTTCAACAAAGATATGTAGATGCTATATCTACAAGAAAAACTATTTGAGAAAAGAACCTCTCCTAGAGCCCTCCTAATACCACAGCCATATTGCATATCCTCTTGTTATTATTATTTTCTCAAGGTGGTTTGCGAGTATATTCAAAGTACTCACTGGCATTGACCCTGGCTATTAACTTGGTCAGATATCAAGAAAAGGATTATGTTGACGACTATGCGAGCTAGGACGTTCTCCTAGTTAGTTGCCTGTAGGTTAAGGCATGGCTCGGGCTCTACCCTTAATGAAGTTCCACTTTTGTTGATCGATGTAGCCGTAATGGAAAATAAGGTATGTCATGCATTCGCTATGTTTTGGATGTTTACTTTAAAACTTGTCGTTTATGTGCCACGACTATCTGATCATGAGATCGTGGTTGTATGCATAACAGGGATTCTCGGAGGATTAATCCAGGGGCCCCACAGACTTGGTATTAGAGCCATCCTAACTGTAGGAGAACCTTAGTTCGCATGGTCGCTAGATAGATACCTTATTTTGAAAACCCCAGCTTTCGAAAACTTGCTTCTCAATGAGTTTCAAAAAGTTCTACTTCTTCTCTTACTATAAGTAAATGTGTTTGATAATGGTTTACTCTAAATCTCGTACAAACTCCAAATCTACGGATTTTAAACATCAAGGATCTAGAACCCGGTGAATACAATGAGACCAAGACAAAGACAAACAACTACCAGCAAACAAAAGGAGACTACAATATCGTTGTATCAGCAGAATCCTCACAATCAGAAGAAATCGGGTGCTGCACTATCAAGAAATGTCCAAGATACGACGAAGAATTCCTCTGCAAGATAGTGACTCTGACCTAAAGAAAGACGAATATCTAGGGTCAATAGTCCTAAGAATAGGATTCCCCTACATCGCGAGTAGTTAACTCCTTGGTCCCTAGCGTTGACCGTGTTTGCTTTCCTAAGTGCATCCTGTGTTTGCCGCGGACATTGCAAGCCCCTCGCTCTGTTTTCCTTGTTTGTATGCTCTGGTTTGCTTTGACCTCCTTAAAAATTTGACTCGAGGAGAATAACCCACCTAGTAACCTAGGAAACCCCTGTGATAGCTGTCGATAATGAGAACCAGACTAACCTTGAGAGTATATGAGAGGAAAAGCACCGCAAGAACCAGGAGTTCTACATCGTCAAGTCAGAATCAACTTGAAGATTTCACCTCGGCAGGGTGGCATACCTCGTGAAACTCACCTCGCAAGACTCGTCAATAGCACCCCACTCCCTTGTTCCTTAGTCTACTACAACAAGAATCCCATTAAAGCCAGAAGTCAATCACCGAAGGATCCTCATTATTCACAAGAAACCACCAGAGATATCTACTAAGACAAGAAGTGAAGACCTAACTACACTGACCTTCAGTATCTTAGACCTTCCGACCACCTCAGGAAACTAACAAATCTAATCGACCCTATCCCAACCGACAGGAAGATCCTCCCTAGAGGTCAGAACTACCTGAAGCCAGATGATAAGGAAACGTGAAGACAATGAGTCTACCCCGCCCTCAAGCAGAAGCAATGCGAGAAATGAAAATGTTGACTGCTTACCCGACGCTTAATACTTCAACCCTAACTAAACTAGCAAGAAGAGTCATAAACCACTAACTGGTGCGCAACTGACTCTTTAAAGCTTCGTTAGGAGACCACCCCCACCAAGGTTTGTGAGAATAGGACGTCACTCGAAGATCTCAGCTCAAGATTCATGTAAGATATATACTTCCGCTAACCGCAAGTTAGCTTTCCAAGACAGAAGATCCAAACCCTTCTCAATGAACCTTAGTGAAGCTCTAAGGTGGAAATACTACGTCTTTCCACTCAATCTCCCGGAGACTGTCTACCAGAAGATACTTCAGAAGATATCCCCGGATCCGAAGTCTTCCCGCCAAGCAACAACCCGTGAGACATCAGAAGCGAAACTAACTGAAGGCCCTCCGAAGTCCCTCTGCTATTTCAGCAGAAGACCCACCCGAAGGACCGCCGAACCGCTAACCCCTAGGTCCTTAATGCTTAGAAGAGGTAAGTCACCGATGGCTTCAACAGGCTAAGTACAAATAATAGTAGTATATAAGCCCCATAGGACCTACCTTCGCGGACGTCATCGCAAGATTCCAACTCTAGGAGAAAGAGTCACGATAGTCTTCAGGACATCAATCTACGACTCCAAGGAGGAAGGACTATGACAACTCTCCGGTCTACCGCAATTTAATCCTAAGGTGTCTTTCCTACAAAAGTAGAGTAACCCTTCACTAGAAGCAAATCCAGGAGTTTCAACCGTAATATCATTAATTAGGATATGCTACGCCCCCAAGGTAGAGCGGTACACCAGGCCGTAGATTTTATCCTCCGACGAGTACTCCGTGAAGTTCAGCATCGAGGTAGTCTGCCCAGTCTAAGCCCTCGATGATATAGAGTCCGGAAGGAAAAGAAGGTCATCTCTCAAAATCAAAACTAGACTTTGCTCAACTCTCACTGCAACCCGGGAGACTGAAGCTCAACTTCATCGACAAAGTAGTCATTTTAAAAGACGGAATCCGTAAGATAGTACACATAGGACACCTAGTATCAAACCGACTCAAAATCCCCTAACCTTAATCTCCCGAATCTCGGGACGAGATTCTTTTAAGGGGGAAAGGTCTGTAACATACCAATTTCAGCAACCCTGATTAGTTGTCCAAAATGCAAAAATCAGGGGGAACAAAAACTTTTCTTGTTTAATGCTGAAGTGCTTGCTTGATGTTTGATATGATTATGCATATGAATGTGGATTAGATGATATACTCCTTACCTTAACACCAGTTGACAAAATCTACTTCCCAAAACAGTCTTGGCTGAATTTCCTTATTCTCAAATGTTCTGGCATTTCAAAACTTGAGCCAAGAAGCCTTTACAAACCAACTATTTTAGCAACTTCTATTGATCAAACTATGTAGAGATATAACATAATCTCCTTATGTTTTAAGACAGAACCTTCTACTACTGTTATCTCTAGATTTAACACAACCTTTTATGAACCATTTGGATTCTACTCTTGGTAGAAATACCAAAGACTCTCATCTTATTCAAACTCCAACCCTTTCCAAATTGCCCAACCTTACCTCAAGTCCGACTTGATGGTAACCCTAGTAGTAGTTGATTTGTTTTCAAGATGAGTTGCCTTGATCTGTTGTCTAATGAATTGCCTTGATCTGCTGCTTGATTTGTTTGCTTAGGAGATAGTATGAGCTACTCTTGGAGCTCATCACTAGGATCAAGAGGTTTCCAAACCACCACCCCTAAGCAAGAATACAAATCTGGATCTGATCTCTAGCCACTAGGTGCTCATCTAAAACCCTTAACTAGATCAACACTAAAATGATCCCTTCTAGAATCTTCCAAGTCAATGAAGACCAATATCAAGCATGGATCCCTTCTAATAAATATAGTCTCCAACCACATACACTTGATGATACTTTGGTACCTTGCAAGCCATCAAAAACATCCCCTCTCATGTTTTAGTCCAAAACCCTACATCTGCCAAATTTGGCTGTTTGGAAAACTATTTCCAAAATCACCTTTTTGGATGTCTCCCTTTCTCAACCCTTGTGCATTTTTGGAAATGCACTTGAACCATCTTGTTAACAATTCTAAGTACTGCCAAGGACCACCCTTGCCCTTGGTTATATCATCCTCCGACCCACTTGTTCTTGATGGTTTTGCAGGCAAGAAATTAACTATTCCTGCAAATCTAGTCAACATGCCTACTTTGATAGAAGCTCACACCACCATCCAAACCTCTATGGACCAAATATTTGCATGGCTGTGTTCTAATCATATAGGTCTACCAATAACTACTTCACTTGTTCCAATTGGATCCTTGAGCTATTTAAACCCACAAGGTTTGGAAAGCTAGTTGATAATCTGCTTTGGCAGGCTTATTTTATTCAAAGTTTGAAAGCATGCCATGGTGAGCTCAAGCAGGATCAAGTACAAACCCCTACACCATTGCATTCTAAATAAAATGGTCTACCCATCCATATATCCCATGCTCCAAGGGGAGCCCTGACCTCCAAGATCCAACAAGGTTTTGGTGGCATGATAGCAATCTTACCCAAGATCCTTAAATCTCTAGTTTTCACCAAAATCAACATGGATTCTCTAAACCCAAGGTTTCAAATGCTTGATACACCTTGTTTAAATCATCTACCTTGATCATAAAGATTTATAAAATATTACCCATAATTATTATGGACCCAAACCTAATTAATCTCCTTATTACTCAAAATCTCCAAAACTCCGTCCATAAAGGAGAGTTTGGTTTTTGCCAAAACAATTCCACAACTTTTCGCTCAATTGAGGTCCACATATCATACCCTATCTTCCAACTTCAAAAATAAATATTTTTGAAGAGCCATATTATTTCTTTTTGCCCATTTTCTTAAATGGCTTAATTGGAATAATAATTGTTTTAAATACTTTTATCTTCCAATAAATCTTGGGAAAATTCCCCTAAGTGTGTATTCACATGTGGGACCATCTCACATCCAATTTAAAATATCAAATAACTTCCTAAAAACCATTTCTGCACTATTTGAATAATTGTTATAAAAATCTCAGATATGCATAGTAACCCTACCCATCTACCAGCATCCTTATCTCTATTGGTCAAATTCAAAAATCAAGAAGTAGACCTTTATCATCCCTTATGGCTGAATTGATCTTTTAACCTTTTTTGTACCAAAACCCCACTCAAACTCCATCCAATCTCCTCCAACAAGCCTGCACAACACACTTCTCTCCTCCTGGTCGAGCAGCCCTGTAGCAAGACCACTGTAGCACCATCTTCCTCTTGTCCTCTAGTGTTTAGATGTAGAGATTAAAGTGGGACAACCACTTATTGCCAAAAACTTTTGACACAGCAACACCCCTCCCTCTCTCTGTCCCCTGCATGACCCCAGTGCCTCTCCACCACCCCTGATGCCCAATGGCAAGGCCCTGGACCTGCCATAGCTCCTCCTTAGGCTACGTCCACCATGGACCTCTCTCTTCCATTTATAAGGCCAGAGGCCCGTGCAGCTAGCCTCTGCCCCTCCATTTTACACCACACCACTCCCACCTCCTTCCCTAGAACACCCTCTCCCTCTCCTCTGCTTTGCTCTGCTTGAAGGAAGGAAAAAGATCTCCTCTCGGCCTTGGTCAAGATCTGGCCATAAGACCTCTCTTCCACTCCCCTTTCCTCTGCATGCTGTGGTAATGCGACCTTCTCGTCCTCCTCTATCTAACACTGTCTCTCTACTCATCATGCATGCACCACAGGTGCCAGCTCCGGCGAGTCCCGACGTAAGCTCGACGGCGTGGACTGCATGCGAAATGTGCCCACGATAGAACCACCCCCGCCACCCCTCTTCGGAGTCGCAGTCATATTCCACATCGTCCCCGCCACCCTCCGTCGTCTCCAACGCTCAAATGGGCCACCCCGCCGAGCTTAGGTGAGCACCCTCGGTCGCTTTCACGCGAGGCACCTTCCCGGGGCCAAACCCTTCACGGTCGCCCATCATCGTGATCCTCGCACTACGCCGTGTCTCCCTCGCCACCCCACGGTCGTCGACAAGCCCCCAGGTGAGCTTCCCCGCCGCCGCCCGACAACCTAGGGTTCTGTCCCACCGCCGCCGTCGGGAGAAGGACGATGGTTGTCGACCGTCGATCCCTTTCTAATCCTATGGCCCAGGGGAGCCGATACCCCTTCATCCCTCCTCACTCGCTGATGAGTGGGCCCCGCCCGACCAGGATTCAAACTATCTCCCACGCGTCACCTCCAGCACCGTGGGCTGAAATCCCCCTAGCCGGCCCAGTAGCCCTTAGATCCTAGCCCACCGCCCTGGCCGTTTTAAGCATTTTCTCACATCCAGAAACTGTGGCTTTTAGTTTAAATCACTTTAAAAATGGAAACAAACTCCATTTGCCCAGATAAAAAAATCCTAATGTTTCTGAGTGTTTTCTTGAACAGGCAGTACCAAAACTTTGACCAAATTTTTTTTGATGAATTTCTGAAATTTAATATACTAATAAGTATCCTTTGCACTAAATAAATTCCCTAGAAAATTTTATAATCCTAAATGGAATAAATCCAATTGTATCTGATAGATATTCCTTTCTCCTATATAGGAGCATTGGTCCCATATCCACTTGAGTTACCTCTTGCTTGTAGCAAAAATAACAAAAATAGCCCATGCTTGACTTTAGGATTTTATCTGGGTCAAACTAAAATAGGTACTGACCTAAATCCAACTCTCCTAGTTCCTAAATCATAAGACCTACCAAAGTATAGGAGCTCAATATTTTCTATGCTCTGCTTGTATTTTGGTGAATTACACAATTTTGTGCATGGCTAATTCACCAATAATTTGACCACAGTAGCTCTGTAACTCCAAATAGGTTGATTCCAATTTCTAGAGAAAGGTATTCTAAATACCTACAATGTGTCCTTGGAATAAAATCAAAAGCTTCTGTAGATTTAATTTGGTGAAAAAGACAAAACAACTACAAACCGCACTTGGGAATTTCCCGAGGGCATTATGTTAATTATTTTGACATGAATCCAACTCTCAGTGAACCAGTACATCAAACCCTACCAAACCATCCAAGGAAATTATTTTTGGAGTTGCAGAACTTTTCTGGTGATTTATTCCCTAAAACAAGAAGTTATTTCACTAGGAAAATCATAACTATTTCAAGAAAAGTGATAAATTAGTGAAACCACTTTTGCTAGTTTCATTTTATCAACATCTACTTGTGAGTATCATTGGTATACAATGGTATCATCCAGATATTGTCCTTGGTCGAAAACCACCTCCTAGGTAGTTCCTCGACAATAAACCCTAAGGGATGTTCTTTCCCTTCTTCAAAGACATCTCAAATCTCCTATATCCAATCCTCTCAAATCCATCTGAATATTAATCTGATATTTTTCATTTGCTTGTTGTATTGTATTGGTTCTCGTATGCCTTGTTTTGATTTTTGGTCTTTCTTGTTTGCATGTGTGCTTCCTGACGATGATAGTTGCGATGTAATCGGAAAGCAGAAGAAGTGGTATTTATTATTGGTACTGGTATTCTCGGTTATCTAAAGAAGAACTCCAGGGACATATTGTCATATGGCTGATCATCAGGCAAGCCACTTTCTTGCTCATAAGCCTTGTCCTACTGTTTTACTATATGCTGATGTATATATACGTAGTGGTTTGGCTCCTTCGAACTATTACTCTTTGGTACTATTAAGTACACCCCCCTTGGTGATACCTATTTGCCCGTAGTAGAATAGATGGTGTATTACACCATACCCCTTCGGAGACCCCCAATTTAGCCGAAGCAAAACTAGAGGATGGGAAGACGCCAGACAATGTTTTACTAAATGATTTCTAATAAAACTTTGGCGAGCTGGGACCTCCCAAGAGATGTTGAGAAAGAAAAAGGTTTTGTTTTACCAAATGCTGGAGGAAAACTGGAGGAAAAAGGTTTACGAAAACGCACCAGGTTCTTTGCAGTTTTGCTAGAACAATTAACCCTGTGTAACCACATTACTCTGGTATGGGACAGGGCTAGATTCGATGTTTGTCTATTCTGGTATAAGCTGCCTCACAACAACTATAGGGGATCGGGGATCCCTGGAGGGTGGGCCTTCTCCGATATAGGTCCATGTGGGACATCGACCTGGAGAAGGAATGAAGGGTCGGCAGGCCTCCACGCGTTACTGTGAGCCCCTCATTGAAAGCGCACACTCGAGAAGTGGAAAAAGTGCTCCGGTTGGTCCTCGCCCGATGTCCCAGTTTTGAGGGGATTAACACTCATAGGGTAGGCACTTATATTGGAGTGGGCATCCGAAGAGTCTTGATCGGTTACTCGACCCACGATCCGTGAAGATCAGGGTAGAGTACCCGGATGGTGTGGGTAAAGTGTACAACCTCTGCAGAGTGTAAATCTATTCGAAAAGCCGTGTCCGCAGTCATGGATGGTTGGGAAGGTTGTTGTAGAGTGGTGTTCGTTTTGTTTTTAAAAAGGACTTCTAAAAATCAATGGCTTTGAAATGTTTTTACCATGGGATGGTCGGAAAGGATCCCTTTTTTGACCATGGGAAGGTCAGAAAGGGATGGAAAGGAGTTTGGTCGTGGGACAACCGGAAGAAAGGAACAAATGGGTGACATAGTCCTAATGTTCAAAAATGGTTTCCAAAATGTTTACAAAAGTTTTCAACAAAGATATGTAGATGCTATATCTACAAGAAAAACTATTTGAGAAAAGAACCTCTCCTGGGGCCCTCCTAATACCACAACCATATTGCATAACCTCTTGTTATTATTATTTTCTCAAGGTGGTTTGTGAGTACATTCAAAGTACTCACTGGCATTGTCCCTGGCTATTAACATGGTCAGATATCAAGAAGAGGATGACGTTGGAGACTATGCGAGCTAGGGCATTCTCCCAGTCAGTTGCCTGTAGGTTAAGGCATGGCTCGGGCTCTACGCTTAATGAAGTTCCACTGTTGTTGATCGATGTCACCGTAATGGCAAATAAGGTATGTCATGCATTCGCTATGTTTTGGATGTTTACTTTGATACTTGTCGGTTATGTGCCATGACTAACTGGTCATGGGATCGTGGTTGTATGCATAACAGGGATTCTCGGAGGATTAATCTAGGGGCCCCACACATTGCATGTATGTTCTTCCACAAACCACATGGATCCACCAATGTCATTGCATGTGTGTTCTTTTCATGAACCGCATATGGATCCACTAGAGTCATTGCATGGGTATTGTTTTCACAAAACCAGCAGTAGAGTCATTGCATGTGTGTTCTTTTCATTAACCACAACTAGAGTCATTGTATGTGTGTTCTTTTCATTAACCACAACTAGAGTCATTGCATGTGTGTTCTTTTCATGAAACTAGCACTGGAGTCATTGCATGTGTGTTTGTTTCATGAACCACATATGGATCCACTAGAGTCATTGCATGTATGTTCTTTCCACAAACCACATGGATCCACCAATGTGATTGCATGTGTGTTATTTTCATGAAACACATATGGATCCACTAGTGTCATTGCATGTGTGTTATTTTCACAAACCACATAAGATAGCGTCTTCTAGAAGGCCCACCCCCTGAAGAACTAGCTGTCTGATCCGATTGTTGCAGACCATTCGATTAGGGCGTGTGGACGAATAAGATGGTTCTTCGTAAGAGCAATCCGCGAGTAGGCTATTCTGCGACATGATTGTCCGCGCTTACATTTTCACTTATATTTGTATTATTTCCACTCCCCTATAGCTTACTAGTAATATCATAGAGCTTGTGAGTGAGAACGTCTACTCCACAACCCCCTCATCTACCACATGTCACCGTGCCCGAACGATGCCACCGACTTTCGTGCACCGTGCCCGGACGACAGCCACTGATTCTCGGGTCGCTGCCTTCATGCTAAGAAATCATTTTACAAGATTTTGAATTTATCTTACATATTCCTACTATTCACCGATCTAACTGCTGATCTTTTACCCAATTTCTCGACGAACTTCAGATGTGGCAAATGCTGCAGCCTAAGAATCTCGAGATCTTCGCACGCAACTTCGCAGCAATGTTCTCGCTCGTGTGCTCCCACCCAGGATGCTTTCGCAGTTACTCATACCACAAGCTCCCGCTCTACGAGCTCGCGTGCCCGTGCGGCCCGTGCTCCTGCACGGAGCCGGGATTCAAATACACCGGCCTTCCGGTAGAGCTTGTCGTCCACCTTGCATTGGAGCACTTGATTGAAGTGATTAGGATCTTGTACGGCCACGCCCAACTTCTCCAGGAGTAGGTGTCGTTCACTGACTCGACATGCCGCCGACTAATTTTCCAGGGGGGGTGATACGTTGCTAACGTATCCATAATTTTTTATGTTTCATGCTTGGTTTTATCTACTATCTTATGTTTTGTTCCAGCTTTGGAGTACTTTTCATATGATTTCTTGGACTAACCTATTAACAAAGAGCCACAGTGCCAGCTGCCTGTTTTCTGCTGTTTTTGGTTCCAAGAAGTCAGAAAATGAATATTCTCGGAATTGGACGGGACAAAAGCGAGTCAGTTTTTCACCGAGGGACACATGGAGCCAGAATACGAGACGAAGAGGGGCCAGAGGGAGGCCACACCACCTAGCCGCGTCGCTAGGCCTGGCCCGCGCCAGGGGGTGGTGTGGACAGCCTAGGCACCCCCTCGGCCTCCCCTTCCGACTATAAGATGCCTCCGATACAGAAACCCTAAGTACCCGATCAAAAATTCCACGAAAGAGTCTGTAGACTCCATCGTCTCCATCCCTAGATCGGAAGGGGTCTGAAGCTCTTCTAGGCACCCTGCAGGAGAGGGGAATTCACGTTGGAGGCCTTCTTCATCATCATGCAAGCCTCCGGTGTGATGCGTGAGTAGTTCATCTCTGGACTACAGGTCCATTTAGTAGCTAGATGGTTGGTTCTCCTCCTTTGTGCTATCATTTTTAGATCTTGTGAGCTCTGTTCATGATCAAGATCATCTATTTGTAATTCTACATGTTGTGTTTGCGGGGATCTGATGGATACTGAGATGTTATTTTAGATTGATTATTGATTCTATCATGTCTTTGTTATTTGTGATCTTGTATGCTTTCCATTGTTAGTAACTATCTTGGCCAAGTAGATGCTAGCAACTCCAAGAATTAGTATTTATGCTCGATAGTGGGTTCATGCCTCTAGTAATCTGGGGAAGTGACAGAAATCTCTAAGGTACTACATGTGCTCTTGCTACTAGGGAGAAAACAACAATCCTTCGTTCATAGAACAATCGTATTGTTTACTTTACACGCAATTCGTAATGCAATTATCCGTTGGTTGCAACTTAATACTGGAGGGGGTTCGGGTGATAACCTGAAGGTGGATTATTAGTCATAGATGCAGTTGGATGGCGGTCTATGTATAATGTTGTAATGCCCAATCGAATCTCAAAGGAGTCAAGATGATTAGTATATGCATGTATTGCTTTCTCGATGTTTGTCAATTGCCCCGTTGTAATTTGTTCACCCAACATGTTATCTATCTTAAGGAGAGCCACCACTAGTGAACTATGGACCCCAGTCCTTTCTTTTACAATCAATCTACAACTGTTTACTGCTTTGTGTTTACTTTTCTGCAAACTATTACTTTCTTCCACCCGATACGTTTAATCCTTTGTTTTCAGCAAAACAGGTGAGATTGACAACCTCATCGCAAGTTGGGGGCAGAGTTATGTGGTTGTGTTGTGCAGGTCTCCACGTTGCTACTAGCACCGGTGGTGCGCCCTGCCAAGGCTCAGCTAGCAACACATTTGGGGTGTTTCCTTGCTCCTACTGGATTGATAACCTTGGTTTCATAACTGACGGAAAACTTGATGCTGTGCTCATCATACCTTCCTCTTAGGTTCCCCAACGAGGTCCATATATTTTGGGCCATCAAGCATATTTTCTGGCGCCGTTGCCGAGGAGTCAGGGACATCTTCACAAGGGGAGTCCCTCATAACCAATCTCTTTACTTTGTTGTTTTTGTTTTGCTTAGATAATTTTTGTTTTGTTTGCTTGTTTCTTTATCAAAAACACACAAAAAATAGTTTTACAAGTTTGCTTTCTTTATTCAAAAACACAAAAAAATAGTTCCTACTATAGTTATTATTTCCATTGGTCTGTTATTGTCTTGCTTTATCATGCTTTCTATCAATGGTTGGTTTATTTGAAACTGAATCTTATTGGCAAGGTTGGCTCGCGGAAGAACAAAAATATTATTATAAGGAACACCGCTTGTCACAAAAAGGGAAACAGTTATGGGAACAAATTGATAAATTGTATACAATTGCGATAAATGTGTGCTCTACTTATAATGTTACTTATTTCTTTGATAAATCTTGTTGCCGTAGGAGGTATAAACACCTCCCTTTTGAATGTGAGTATAATGATAATGTTACCATATCTTCTTATGTTAAAGGGAATTATGACTTTTATGATGTGGAAGAAATTGAAGAATTTATTGCTTGGAAGGGTGCATTTGAACTTACTAGTTTTCTTGAAAATACTGATGATTCACCTTATAAATATGAGGTTTATGATAATTATAAGGTATCAAATGGCTATATTCTTGAATATCTTAATAGATGCTCTCCACCAATGGAAGAGACTAATGCCTTGCAGGAGCCTATGGAAGAAGAAATTGCTGAAACTGGAAGCTTATTGGATGAAAAAGAGGAGGAGAGTGATGATCAAGAGGAGGAAGAATGGATCTACCCATCCCTACCTTCTAATGAGAGTAACTCTTTACCCCTTACATTATTTGATTTTCCCCCATGCTTACCAAAGGAGGACGAATGTCATGTTCGTGAGGATTCTTTTGAAAATGTTTATAATAAAGCTCTAGTGTTTGTAGATCATGAAAAGCATGCTTTATGTGATAGTTATATTGTTGAGTTTATTCATGAGGTTACTAAAAATTATTATGAGAGAGGAAAATATGGTTGTAGAAGTTTTCATGGTATTGAAACACCCCTCTATGTGCTAAAAGTTTTGAAGTTATTCTCGTTTTATCTTCCTATGCATGTCACTTTGTTCTTTGTGAATTTATTTGCATACAAGATTCCTGTGCATAGGAAGTGGGTTAGACTTAAATGGGTTTTGAATTAGCTTCTTGATGCTCTCTTTTACTTCAATTCATATTTTTTAAGTGAGCATCTTCTCAAGCTATCATGCCTAACTTAAAGGCGCTAAAGAAAAGTACTTATTGGGAGATAAACCAAAAGTTTTAGATAAGTATTGGAAGTTATTACCTCTGTAATAAACGCTCCTTATCCTTTTTATTTGCTTTTTGTGCCAAGAGTAACCTCTAATGAGAGAGAAGTAATGATTGGGAAAGTTGTTGTCCCCAAACAGATTTCTGTTCTTCACCATACAAATTCGTGTAAAATCTCTATACGTACTTTTGAGGCGTGAATTTTTGTGCTTCTGCCCAAGGTTGTTATCTAACTTTCATTAGTTCAACACTTTTTTATTTGAGGAACATAAGATCTTCGAAAAAAATTGTCTTTACCTGCTGTTCTGTTCTGACAGATTTCTGCCATTATTTGCATTTGCTCCTTGTTGGTTCCTTTCTGAGTTCTTTTGGGGAATTGAGCTTTTTGAGGGAAGTGCTATAGTAGCTTGTGTTTTATTGGAAGTTTTATTGGTGTTGAAACTAAACCCAAAGACTTATTATCTTGAGTGCACTAATGTTGCAAATAAAGATTGTGTGAAGTTTTGTATGAAGGAAAAATTTCAGGTGTACGGAAGGAATGAGTAATGAGATGAAGGATGGACTAAAGCTCAATCTTGGGGATGCCACGCGTGTCACCCCAAGAAATATCCAAGAATTACAAGCGTCAAAGCTTGGGGATGCCCAAGGCATCCCTTCTTCATCAATAAAAATCCCAGGTTTCTTCCAAACGCTTCATTTTTATTATTTCATGCACAGTTGTATTGTTCTTGGAGCGTCTTCTTTTTCCTTTTCATTTTGGTTTTCGTTTTCTTGGTTTTCTTAGTTTTCTGAATAAATTGGTTGGACCCCCAGTTTCTTGCATTGGTTTTCAAATAGTTTGGTTTGGATTGGAAAAGAGTAGGAAAGTTCATGCTTAAGTGGTAAAGAGAACTTGTTTTTGACTGTGGCCTATGCTTTGTCATGCCATGCTTGATATTGTTTTGGCTTTATGCTTAGTATTATTTGCGGTAGCATGACATGTTATAAACAATTGAGATTGCTTAATGTGCATTTGAAGAATCATGCGTTGTTTTAGCATATTAAAGCATAGTATTGTGGTATTCTCCTTTGATGCTTTATTTGGGTTGACTTGGCGCATGCTCACACCATGTTATGACTATCCCATGTCACCATAGCCTTGATGATCCTTTAGTTTTCAACTTGTAATATCACTTTATTCTTTGATCAATGATGTTTTGTCGCTGTGCATGATTATGGCCATTATTGTTCTCTTAGTTGGTCGCTCCTAGTCTTTTGCTAGCCTCTGTAACCAAGTGTGAGTTCCACGCATGCATCCAACTCCTTAAACCAAGTTATTCCAAAGAGTCCACCATACCTACATATTAGCATATGCTATTCCAAGTATATTCATGTTTTTATCTACCTTCTAAATTAAACTTGTTATGTGAAAATTAGTGATTAAAGGTCTCAAGAACTTGATGGCACACTTTACTTTCTTGCATTTAATAAAGTTGAACCATTGGGTCCTTCTTTCTTGTGTATATGCTTGCGCTTTATAAGTTGAAATTAGTAGAACCATGTATCATGGGGAACGCTTTCAACATTGCACTTATACTTTGTACCCCGTTGATATCATGTTCTTTTTCTTATGGATCCCGGCGATGGGAAATAAAAGTGGAACTTGTAAGATCATGGAGTTTCTATGTGTGTTAGAGAAACGCCTGGGCCGCTAGCCTAAGCCATGCCTAATCATGGTTGAAACTTGCAGCATCACCATAATGAGCACTCTATGAAGCATCCTTAATAAACAACCTATGCAAATAGCAAATAAAAAGATCGCTGAGATGCTCATTGTCTGCTTGCGTTGTCATTTTGATTATGGGATAACTCCTGTATCATGTGTAAGAGGTACCCCGTTGGCGGTTCTTTATGATACATATGTACTTACAATGACAAGAGCTTACTCGTAGCATGAGGTTCGGTCTTCGTAAGTAAGGGGCATGAGATTTCGGCTTATAACTTGTCAAGCATATCCTCTTAGTTGTGTCACTTTAACCTTAATCACCTTAAAGATGCTTATGATAGGGGCAATGAGAGCTAAAAGCTATAAGTACCATAATTTTTGGAAGCTCTTTATGAGACTTGAATCCCTACTTCCTTTTATAAAAAGGCCTTTCTTGCACCATTATATTGTGTCTCCACCTTCTATATTTATGCACCTACTTTGAGAGCATAGTGGCGATTCTTAGTTCTATGTGCATTGTCCCAAGACTTGTTGATTGATGCATACTTTGATATTGCTTGTTTTAAACTATTTGTATCTAGTCACTCTTATGAACTTTGAAGGTGTCATAAGCATTTATGTTTTGCTACTCTATGAGGCACAAGCTGAATGCCACTATGCTATGTTTTCTTTATCTGAAACAAACAAATGTCTTGCAAAGTATTGTTATTCATGAATCTTTTGTTTGTACCTTTTCATGTTGCAACATAGTTGCTTTGTCTTATTGCTAGAACTTTGTCTTTCATGTTATGATTGAAGTACTATGATCCCAGCTATCCATGTTTTACAAATACTTTGATCAAGTTTATGATGGTGCATGTCACCTCAAAAATTATACTTTCTTCCACTCGATACGTTTAATCCATTGTTTTCAGCAAGACCGGTGAGATGGATAACCTCATTGCAAGTTGGGGGAAGAGTTCTGTGGTTGTGTTGTACAGGTCTCCACGTTGCTACTAGCACCGGTAGTGTGCCCTGCCAAGGCTCAGCTATCAACACCTTTGGGGTGTTTCCTTGCTCCTACTAGATTGATAACCTTGGTTTCATAACTGAGGGAAAACTTGCTGCTGTGCTCATCATACCTTCCTCTTGGTGTTCCCCAACGAGCTCGATATATTTTGGGCCATCAGGGGGCGGCTCTGTTTTCATCCTGACCATCACCACCGGTGTTCCGGGAACCAGAGTTGTGCCCACCTTTGTGTGTGCGGTATGCGTCAGGTCGGTCTCGTGCACCTGGCCCCTATACACGGTGCGCATGTGGACAAATGCCTAGCCGCCGTAGTACATGGTGCGCATGTGGGCGAACGCCCAGCCGCCATAGCCGAGGCGCGGAGCTGCCCGACGCCGCGAGAGGTGGAGTATGTAGACCTAAGGTCGATCCTATGTGTGCCATTTCAGTACCTTGTCGGTGCTGGACCGAACAGGCAGATGCATTTCTACATTTGTATCGAGAAGACCGATAGGGAAATGTAGTACTTATGTTGTCGTTACTGTTAGACTTAAGCGATGCTTCTTAGGTGCGTAGAGCATACGTGTTGTGTGAATGTACCCCAGTTGTAGTTTGTTAGTACTCCTTAATAATTCGACGAGTTATTGGTCCCATCACCTTGTTGTTGTCACATTGCAAAGTCCACTTGCTCTGGACAGACTGGCAATACCGCATCCTCTCGCATGCAAGTGTCACGTGTTCCGTGGGCCCACCTGCCAGTGTCACGTCCCCCTTACTTCTCTTCCTTCCCCACGAAGCCACTGTCCCCACTTCTCTTCCATCCTGCCACTACCATCTGATGGTTGTAATCTTATTTTCATTGGATTGTTTACATGTAATGTACGTTGATAATGCAACATGCAAATGGCACAAACACAATTTCTAAAGTGGAAGCACATACACGCTGCTATTGCACATATTTCTCAATATAGCTTGATAAACCCATTACAATAGTTGTACTCGCACTAAACACAACCGAAATTGCAACCATCCTAAACAACATCTAAACCCACATCACAGCATTGTCGTCGGAGTCCACCTCGACTGGTGACACTGCTATGCCCTTCCCAGCGACATCCACTCCCGCCTGTAGCTTGCCCTTCACCAAGGAGGCAACAATGGTGTTCTGCACAGCTTCATCCCCGTCGTCCTCCACATCGGAATCGACAATGATGAAGGGGATGGGTTTGGCATGGACCGAGCCCGTCGCGCCTGGCGGCTCCTGCTCGAGCTCGACGCCACATTGGTCCTTCTACATGTAGAAGGGGCCGAGCTCGAAGACGTTGCGTCCTTTCTCCACTCAAGAAACCATGGCTATTTCATACTGTGATGGTAGGATCTTGGGGTGGATCCGCCGCGGTGAGCCCGACCGGGAGCAGTGGAGTGGATGGATCTGCCGACATGAGCCATGACAAGTTCCAAGGGATTAAGAGTGTGGGCCAGGCGTGTCTGGTTCCTGATCAAGGCCTTCCAGTGATATTTACGCGAGAAAGGTGCCACAAATTTTTCTCCAATGCGCGCTAGAGGGCCACCACGAAGGCGCGAGGTTTGGTTGATAAGTCTGCACGCTAGGTCCCCCACCTATCAGCCGAATGTGGACGTTAGGATTCTACCCGAGTTATTAAGTGGGGACAAATTATGCTTCACCACGCCACTGCCCTGACATCCAAAGGCTCCTCTTTGCTCTGCCCTCGCTCATGGCTCGGAGCTCATACAGTTCGTATTGGGCGGAATCAGGGTCGGCTCAACACCGTCCGGCGGGTGCCCCCATCAGGTACTAGAGGGCGCCCTACGACTACTACCCCAGTATGATGTGTTTGTATTGTGAGAAGATGCCTACATGGATTTCGTGCACTGACAAAAATATTGCAGGAAAATTCAGCAACTGCAGCATTAGAGCGGTAAGTTCGTACTGTAGGTACAATGGTAACCCGGATCCGGAAAGTGTAATGTAATTATTTTTTTTGTTTCCTTCGATCTACTTCACTGGAAGGGAGGGGAACTGGCAGTGACAAGTTTATGTGGAACGAAAAGCCACTGACAAGTTTTCACAGTGATATCTAGGAGCTTCTCCAGGTGCAGGGGAGGAAGGAGCATGGAGGTGGTGAGATAGACGGGCTCAAGATTAGGATAGATACTGGAAACAATTTTCTCATTATCTGGGCATAATATATTGCTTTTGCAGTTTATGTTGCCATGTCGTTGTCCAGCAGCTGAAATAAGTTGCTGCTTCGTGGAGTGTAGCAACCCACTTAGAACTTGTTTTTAGATCAGAACCTTATCATAAGTGTAATGCCAATAGAAGGGATTTATTAAGCACCTATAAATAATTCATGTTTGTGCCAGTAACACCCATTGATTTTGGAAACCCCTTAACCGCTCTGCTATCGCGGTCCGGGTGGTGCGATTGTTCAGATAGTAGTGGCACAGTCATAATTTTGGATTCAACTAGTGGCCTCGGCCATATCCAATCCTCAAGTCGCGATACATTTTACTCCGAGTACGGGAGGTATATTGTTTCGCCCGACAAGTTCCACGCACACAACTCTAGAGTTTAACCGAACGACATATATAGGTTCAAGCTTAATACATTATTAGGCTTCTACACTACTAGCCTTGTTTCTCTGCTTGGGTGCCAACTTTCTTCCTCTTGCCTTCACGTCCACTGGCTTCTTCATTTCCTGCCTTCTTCCTCTTCCTGGGTGCCAATTTTCTTACCTTCACATACCCAGCATCTCCGGGTGGAGGGAAGTCAGGCCAATCAGCAACAGAATCTTGCACACCATCATCACTCCACTTGTTTTTTTCCTTCCCACGACAAAATCACTGAGTCGGCTATCTTGTTTCTTACCTTGCGCTTCCTGTAAAAAAACAGTACATGGATTACTACCTTATATCTACAGACTATAAACAATTTTTTGTGAATGTACCATCTCATACCTAGGTTTGGGAGCATTAAAGGGACAACCCGCTGTTCTATGGCCTATAAGATGGCAGGTCTTGCATCTGTTTTTCCCTTCTTGGTAGCACAGAAAGCCGAACCCTTCTTGTCGAAAAATTCTTAAACCTATTCACCTGAGGTATTCCTCTGCCCATTTTGGTAACTGGCTGGCAAAGCTCGAAAGTTAGTTGGGCTTGACGCCACTGAGATGGGTCTATACATGGCTCGACGGATCAAGCGTACGCAGCTCTGGACTTTTCCATAGAGTAGTAGTTTGACAAATACTGATCCAAATGTGGTAGAGTTATTTTCTTCACCAAGAAGGCCAAGGCGTGGTCGCAGGGTTCCCGCTATGCTGCCACTCTAAGAAGGTGCATTCTCGGAGCTGGATGTTCACATCATCCCTTTTGCCACTCTTGGACATATCGACCACCTCACAGCTGTTGTTGGTTGACATGAGAACCTTAAGATGAGCAAGTCCTTGGCTTCTCTTGTGAATTTGTTGTACAATTGGCGGTAGCATATGCCCTCTAAGTCTCCTACCGATCTCTCTCCTTATATTTAATAGCTTCATGATCATACCACATATGTTGTCGATCAGGATATAAATAGGATGCACTTTTATGTCCTTCACCCAGTTATTCAGGCATTCTACAAGGTTGTTGTTTATGTAATCAACTTTGATGTCAGGCTTGAATTGACTACTTTTCCATAGCCGCGAATGATGGATGGCTAAGTACTTTGGAAGTTCAGGTGCTTCCACAAAAATCTTTCTCATGAAATATTCGCTGCTACTAGGTTTGTAAGCTCTAGCAGCAGGTAACATGTAACGAAATACGCTGCATGCGTAGTGTGAGTACAAGTTGAGCATCATATGGGCATGGCGTTCTCTACCTTCGCCTCGCGTGAACACCTCCTTCACTGCATTCGTCGGCCCTTTGCATGCATCTGTGGATATAGGCAATGTATTCAAGTGGCCTATTGATCTCCTGAGCTGCCTCATAAACTAGACCCAGTTTTCCTTCGTTTCTGTTTCAAACAGCCCGAATGCCACTAGGAACATCTAGTTGTGACCATCAAGTGTTGTGGCAGATGGTAGGCAGCCTTTCCATTTGCCAGTTAGTACAATGCTGTCTACACTTAAATACAGCCTACAGCCGACCTTGAATCCCTGGATGCAAGGTTTCAGCGCCATGAAAACTCTTTTGAAATATATTTTACCACGTATTGCTTCAGTGTCAATCTCCACAACACTCCTCGGACACCTAGCTTGTACCTCTGCCTTGAAGTTGTACATCATCCTGAAGCTATTGGTCCAATCCCCGTGCAAGACCCTCAGAGCTTTCTTTTTACCTTTCCAAACCGTGTAATACGGTAGGAAAATGTTGTATTTAGAACCAAGGCTAGTCTGAATATTCTTCGCGGTCTCCTTAGGGTTATCCTTTAGTATGGACATAGCTTGTATAGCCACCCACTCCGTATCAGCCACTGAGGATTTCAGTTTGCTGCCTGTCGGACACATGGGTGGAGGGCCCATTTTGTTCACCTGCAACACGGATTCATTTAAAATATAAGCGGATTCCACTAGTTGCTAGAAAGATATCGCACATCAATTGTAGTTATAGACTGAAAAGAGAGAAAGTTCTAATGGTTTACTGCATCCATTGCCCAGTACCCTAACTGCCTTCGACACAGGTAAGACTCTTGCTGTGATCTTCCATGGATAATTTACCTCTACCCATCCATTCATCCATGTTAACTTGCAAATGGCCTTATACCTCTGGGCAGTGTTCTTCAATAAATAAACGTCGAACTCCCCCTTGATACAAAAATGCCAGAACAACATACTGAACTCATGCACGCTCTTGAACTTGGGCAGTGTTCTTCAATCAATACTCGTGGTCATGTTTCATTTCTTCTACTTCAACACCCAAATCATCGACTAGAATAACTAGCCTCATCGTTAAGTTCCTCGTCTATTTCATCATCACCAGATTCTTGATCCTCTACAGTGTCTTCTTCTTCATCTGATTCAAAATCTTGGCCATCGTCTCTAATGCCTAGTACTACACACATCGTATTGACTACCATGGGTGGGGCTGCACCATCATCTCCACCCGGATGGACCGGAACATTGCCCCAATCTACCTCACCGGCAACTCTATCTCTCCAAGACACTCGGTTGGTTCTGCTGCAACCACATGGGGTGGTCTTATGTTTGCATGCATCCCAAGTACTTCAGTAGACAAACAGTAGTCAAAATCAAGTTCATCTTGACTGTACAGAACCCTCTTGCTCTTCTTGTGTACATCCTCCTTCCTGATGTAATCTTTCCTGATGGTATCAGTAGGGCTTGATATCTGCGTTTCGTTCCCCATCGAACTAGGCTTTTTGCTGCCGCTCTTGGTTAAGATCTCCTTCCTGCTTCCCCTCATGGGTGTTGGCTCCAGGGTGCTAGCATTATTCCCTGACCTTTGTGGCGTGTTCTTCTTTGAATTAGCCCTTTTGCTACTACTATTGGGGGTGTTCTCCTTCGTACTGGCATTATTGCCTGACCTCAGCGGCATGTTCTGCTCCAAATTAGCCCTTTTGCTGCTACTATTGGGTTTTTTCTCCTTCGTGCTGGCATTATTACCTAACCTCACGGCGTGTTCTGCTCCAAATTAGCATTTTTCTGCCCCCACTAGGTGTCGTAGCCTCTGTGCTGGGAATCTTTGCCTTTTTGCTACCACTAATGGGAGTGTTAACCAACATGCTATCCCTCTTAGCGTTTTTGCTGCTACAGTTTGGTGTGGAATTTTGACTGGATCTTAGGGGTGTACTCTGTGGCGTGGTGCCTTTTTTCGTGCGACTCTTGTGCGTCCTCTTCTCTGGCATGCTCTCCTTGGTGATGTTATTCTTCGGGGTGCCCTTTCTATGGATGCTCTTCCTGCTCCTCTTTATGAGGTTCCCCTGTAAGACTCTCCTCTGTTGGAAGCTACCCTCAGTCACACCAGCCCTAGTGATGCCATGGATCAGGTCACGCATGCCTTCTACAATCCATCATCTCTATTGTCGAAATCCAATTCCTCTCCAACCATTTGCACAATCAAGTGGAAGTACACTTCACGTCTATAATGCTTCCTTGTAAACGATATGAATAAGTCCCTAGTATCTTTCACTTCTATAGCCTTTTTGCTCCTGTTACCAAAATATACCAAACGTGCTACCTGGGAGGACCCCCACAGCACCTTCACACGTAACGATGCCATCAGGTCAGATAACTCTATCACTTCAGGATCGTATCTGCCAAGGATTACATCAAACTTGTCATAGAATTTTTCTATGCCATCATCTAATTTTGCATTATACTCCTCGACACCGATACAAACGATTACTTTGCCATCATCAGGTTCTGCAAGATAGAAACCTCCGAGAGGTTCGAGAGGTGGAGCAGCACCATTACACCCAGCCACAATGCCACTATCACCGTCACCAACATCATCGTTAGCTAGAGCAACCTCAGTGGAAGTACGAGGACCAGGAGCAAGGCGAGGGCCCTTAGCAGTGGGAGCTACAATACCTGGTGGACAGGCAGGGCCCCGGCTAACGACAACCACAATAGGATCAGCTACTACGACGTCACATCGACAATCAGGAGCAGTTCTCACAACAACAGTGTTTCGAGTGCTAGCAGAGTCCAGACCATGAGCTAGCTCTAGACCAGCAGCTCGCTGAACCTGAGCACGGTTTCAAGGAGGACACAAGGCAGCAGTCTTGGCAACAATAGTGGGGATGCCTCCGGAAGCCTTAGTTTGCTCAACAACAGCAGGGATTGGGTCAATAGTGGCCAGATGAACAACAACACGGGGACGACCAGTACCAACAGATTCCAGAGCAGGGGTTCGCACAACTTGAGCACCGTTTCAAGGAGGAGGAGCACACAAGGCAGCGGTCTTGGCAACAATAGCGGGGCAGCCTCCGGAAGCCTTAGTTTGCTCAACTGCAGCATAATTGGGTCAGCAGCAGCCGGAGCAACAACACCACGTGGATGACCAGTACCAGCAGATTCCAGAGCAGAGTTTTACACAACTAGAGCACGGTTTCGAGGAGGAGCAACACACAAGGCAGCGTTCTTGGAAACAACAACGGGGCAGCCTCCGGAAGCCTTAGTTTGCTCAATAGCAGCATGGATTGTGTCAGCAGCAGCAACACCACGGGGACGACTAGTACCAGCAAATTCTAGAGCAGTGTTTTGCACAACAGCAATACGGGGACTCCTACGAGGAGGTTGCCTGACAAAAGCATGGCGCGGACGAGGAACCACATTTTTCTCAACAATAGCAGGGGTTCAAGTTAGACCATCATGTCCAATAATAGTTGAGTGACTCCTAGTAGCAGGAGCTTCCACATCCAGTATTTTACAAATCAGCATAAACACGCGAAGCCCAACAAACTATTTCATCAACCCAATTAGCTGACTGTCACACACTATAGGAACCGTGAAGCCACGTTCATCAATGAAGCTGAACCGTGCAGTATTCTCCGGCCCCATTTTAGCATGTTCACGCATAGCAGCAACCATAACAGGGATATTGCATAACTGCGCAGGCACTACATTCATCTTCAGACCGCTATCTTGATTCCACTTGCTCTTCCCATCTGCTAATTTAATGTGGTAGCCATAGAAGGTGACCATAATCGTGTATTTGGGTTCAGCGGAGATCCTACTTGATAGAAAATTGGGGACAAAAGATAAGAATTGTTTGTCAACGTCGTGCTAGCAAACAATTCTAGGTTCGATCTATCTCTATAATGCCAATAGCCATCTAGTAGTTATAGATAGTGCAAATAGCAAAGAGAAGAGTAGCTCACTAGCAATTAGCCAGAGTACTTCTTCCTAGGCAATAGGATCTGCCATCCTTCGCGCTACTCAGCTCGTCGGTGGTAGAGGCGGGCTAGAGCATCGCAACGGCTGGAACAGCATTCGGCATTAGAGCTCGGTACCAGCGAGTAGGCGCAGCAACTTGGCGCTGGAAGTCAAATGCCCGAAGGGGTCATTCTGGTTGGAGAGGGGATTTCTACGCTATCGGTGCTAGGGTTCATGCAAAAGGAGGGAGGGAGTGGATTTGTGAATTTGGTCAACGCACCAAGCTCCTTTAGTCCCTTGTTTTGCCAATGCGGTTGCCGCATTGTCGCTCGTTTCATGGACATATTACTAACATGAGGGTTCTGACCATGTACTTCATGGGGCAGTTTCATAGAATTTTTGTATTTGGTAGGGGTGAGATGAGTTTGCCTCAAAATGCCCCCTCTCGATAGTTGGCAGCCCAACATTTTGAAACGCGGCAATTGCAGGCAACTTAGGTACTATGATGCACTCGCTCGGGAACTTTGGTACTGCAAACAAACAGGCCCGTACTTTTGGTGCCGTCTAGGTAGTCTCATGACCACTAGCCTAGCTGCAAAACTCCTGGGGTGTAGAGCTATCTCATGATTGGTTCGCTACTGTCATAGTTCTGTAATATGGAGCTACCTTATGATTTGTCAGGGGGATGACCCGCGGGTACCCCAACCAGGCAAGAACTAAGGTAGGCACGTCATGTCCGTCTAGCAGATCGTAGCCAGACACAGGCAATTCATACCGGCTGCCAGCCGATAGCCAGAACCAGGAAGGGTGGCAAGATACGGATCCAACTACACGAACATAGCTGGGCTCAATCAAGAGGACAGAGCGACGTTCTGCACAATGCACGTTAAGCCCTAGTACAGCGACAAGACCCCCAACTACAAGACCATACCAAAGACTTTGCTGGTGACGAGGGCACATTGTCTAGATGCTGACGACATGCTCGCACGACATTCACTGTGCCCATGACGGCCGGCACGGCATGTACTTCAACAGGACACACCATACCGAATATTGTAGATGACCAGCTGTTTGGGGCCCGCCTGTGGGACCCGCCAGCCGGACTTGCCAGTAAGACCATTGCCCATCTGCCTATATAAGGGGGGCAAGGCTCTTGTAGCAAGGGTTGGACTCTAAGCATTTAAGAGGGAGCTAGATCATATAGTTCGAGGAGTGATTGCACCCCGTATTCTACTCATAGTCAGATCAGTACGAGTAGGAGTTTTACCTCACCATGAGGGCTCTGAACTTGGGTACTTATTGTGTCTCGCTACACTAGAGTTGGCGCCTGCGAGTTTTACCTCACCGCGAGTCCCCACACCTCTATCTAACCTTTTTAGGTATTGCCGTTACCAATACAATGACAGTTGGCGCCCACCATGGGGCAAGATGGCTTCGACCGGAGTCACGTTCCACACGGGACCCTGCACTTCAGCCGGTGAGCGTGTGGCCTCCGGCCTCATGCTTACGCTTGGCAAGTTTGACTGTGTCATCGACAATGCGTCGTGTTTCGCCGTATCCACCTTTCCGGCGAACGGCTCCATCCTGCTATTCGGTGACCTTCCCGTCTACGTCGCCACCGTGCCGGAGTGTTTCCCTAGGGAGATCGTCTCCACCTTGGAGTCGCTGCTCCCCAGCAGCGGCATTTTCGTTGCTCCGCATGGCGTTGAGGTCATGATAGCCAGCTCCAGCTCCCAGCCTCGCCGTCCTTAGGAGCAGGGCGGCGACGAGGCCGGAACTTCTGCCCCACCATGGCCAAAGAACCCAGTGGAGGAGTCCATTGATCGGCTCCTAACTCCGGTTAACCTTGGGGACAACCCGGAGGAGGCAGAAGCGAACTTCGCCATGGAGAGGAAGCTCCTCCTGCAAGAGGCCATCGAGCTAGAAGCTGCCAAGAAGCAAGTCGACATCACAAGGCGTGAATATGACCGTGCTCATGGCCACTATCCGACTCCCAAGGAGCCGAGCTGGCGCAGACAAGTGCGACATCGGGGCGACGAGCTAGGCGGAAGGATGGAGAGGGACGGCGAGCTAGAGCCACCGCCTCTGCTTATCCGGCCCACCTACAGCACGCTCATCAAGAACCTACGCGCAGCACAAGCCGCGGCGGACGAGTTGCCCAACATGGAGGGCGAGGAGAAAGAATAGCAACACGCCTGGGTACAGAAGCTCCTCCAGATCACGGACAAGCAGGTCGACGCCATCCGGCAGATGCACGAGGACCCTAGCTACTCCAAGGGAAGCAGGCCCACTAGCAACAACAAGGGCGCACCCCGCAAGACCCAACAAGCATCCTCTCTTGTAGCAAGATCCTGCAGTAAGTATCACAATTCTAGCCACAAGGGCCAGCCGCGTCAGGAGCAGACGGTGAACAGCAACCCACCACCTCCTATTCCACCAACCGGAGTGCCACGACCTACCGACTCCCGTCTCTCGGGCCGGGTAGGAGCGCCCTACCCGGACCGTCCGGATGCCCGTGACCATATTGAGCTCCTAGCTCAAGCGCGCATCACATCAGAGGAAGATTCCACCGAGCTGGTTTGTTTTGGACCTCGCATCGGGAACGAACCGTTTCCGAATAAGTTTACACTGCCGCGGGGTACCCCCATGTACGACAGCAGCATTAGGCCAAAGGATTGGCTGACTGACTACACCACGGCAGTCGGCATTGCCCATGGGAACAAGCGCATAGCAGTGCGCTACATCCCCCTCATGCTAACCGGGTCAACGAGGACGTGGCTTAACAGCCTCGCACCCATTAGCATCAACGCCTTGCCGGACTTCGAGAGGGTGTTCGTCCGCAACTTCAACGGCACGTACAAGCATCCCGGTCGGCCTCCGGATCTGGCCCTCTGCATCCAAGGCAACCATGAGTCGGACCACGAGTACCTCGCTAGATGGACGGAGGTGCACAACACTTGTGAGGGCATCCTAGAGATCCAGGCTATCGGGTTCTTTGTCGAGGGGTGCCGAGAACACACCATGCTTCTCCACCGGCTACTATGTGTCGAGCCGAAAACCATGGTGGAGCTCATGAAGGCTGCAGACTAGTACACCACGGCTGATGCCGTGATGAAGAAGCCCCCCGGGTGAATGCCGACAGCCGACCGACTCACACAGAACCGTCTCGGGACCGGCCAAGTAACCCGGGTGGAGAAGCCGGATCCTCTAGGCGGCACGGCAACAACAACCGGTTCCACGGGGATCGCCAAGTCGATCAGCAGAAGCCCCGCTACCACGCGAGGAAAGTCAATGTTGTGGAGGGCGTCCCCGATGCGCCGGCTGGCGACGCAACAAGACAGAAGCCATGGTTCACCTTCGAACAAAAGTTCGATGTCCCATGCAAGTGCCACAGCGGACCCTTGAAACCGGCTACTCACACCACTCGTAACTGCAGCTGGACCTGCTAGATGAAAGACCAAGGAGGCCAACCCCGTCTATCACCACCCCCTCCCAGCGAACCACCACCGGCTAGGGGAGCCAGCAACAACGGCAACAACAACAACGGTGGCAACAATAACAACGGCTACCCTTAGCCGCACGCCGCGTACCACATCTTCGAGACCGAGATGGACGAAAAGCATAGCCGCAGGTGGCGCTCCAAGGAAGTCAACGCCATTGTCTCCCCAATTCGCGAATACCTGAACTGGTCGGAGACCCCCATCACTTTGAGCCGGGAGGATCATCACTATCGCCTCCCAAATCCCAGGGGTTACGCAATGGTGCTTGACACCCTCATCGTATCCAACAAGCGCACCTGCCGCTTCTTGCGCGTCCTCATCGATGTTGGCAGCATTCTCAACCTGCTCTACCGATCCTCCCTGGAGAAGCTCGGCCTCCACGAGTGCGACCTGCGCCCGACTACCACGGTGTTCCACGGCGTACTGCCAGGACTGGCTTGCGCCGTGCTAGGTAAAATCAAGTTGGACGTCATCTTCGGAACCGAGGATAACTTCTGGCGTGAACCGGTATGTTTCGAGGTGGTGGACCTAATAAGATCCTACCATGCTCTCCTTGGCCGCCCCGCTCTCGCCAAGTTCATGGCCATCCCCCACTATGCATACCTCAAGACGAAGATGCCGGGGCCAAAGGTGTGATCATCATCACTGGCTGCTTCAGGCGGTCAATGGAATGCACGTCGACTGGCTCCAAGCTGGCTGAAGCCCTCATCATAACCGAGGAGAAGCGCGAGATCATGAACAACGTTGCGTTGGCCCAGCAAGAGGTGCCGGCTAATAGGAAGCCGACTGGTGATGCGGTTTTCCAGCCGGCCAAGGAGACAAAGAGGATCCTGCTAGACCCCAGCGACCTGACCAAGTTCGTCACCATTGGTGCCAACTTCGACAGCAAATAGAAAGGCGCGCTCGTCGACTTCCTCCATGAGAATCGGGACATCTTCGCATGGTCACCCAAGGACATGCCAGGTGTTCTAAGGGAGTTTGCCGAGCATTCACTCCATGTGCAATCGGATGCCAAGCCAGTCAAGTAGCCTCTACGCCGGTTCAAGAGGAAGATCATTGGCAATGAGATCACCTGGCTCCTTGCAGCCGGGTTCATCATGGAAGTGTACCACTCGGACTGGCTAGCCAACCCAGTCCTGGTGTTGAAGAAAAACAAGACCTAGCGCATGTGTATCGACTACACCAGCCTAAACAAGGCGTGCCCGAAAGACCCTTTTGCTTTTCCCCATATCGATCAGGTTATCAATTCCACGGCCGGCTGCGACTTGTTGTCCTTCTAAGACTATTATTCCGGATACAATCAGATCCGGTCAAACCCGACTGACCAGATCAAGACATCATTTATCACCCTGTACATGGCTTTCTATTACGTAACCATGCCCTTCGGTCTAAAAAATGTAGGCGCTACCTATCAGTGTTGTATGCAGGAATGCTTGCACTCACAGATTGGCCGAAACATGCATGATTATGTGGATGACTTCATCATCAAGACAAAGGAGAAGCGCACCCTCCTCGAGGACATGAGGGAAACGTTCGGCAACCTCCGCTGGTACTAGATGAAGCTGAACCCGGAGAACTGCGTTTTTGGTGCCCATCCGGCCAGCTACTTGGTTTTTTCGTTTCACAAAGAGGGATTGAGTAAAACTCGGAGAAGATTGCAGCTATCGAGAGGATGCATCCACCCAAGAGCTTGCTCAGTGTCCAAAAGTTCACCTGCTGCCTGGCCTCCCTTAGCCGTTTTGTCAGCCTGCTGAGGGAAAAGGCACTCCCGCTGTACCAGCTGATGAAGAAGACGGACAAGTTCTCCTGGACGTCGCAAGCCGATGGTGCCTTCCATGACCTCAAGCGCATGCGATCCACATCACAGGTTCTAGCCACGTCGTCTAGCAAGGAGCCGATGTTTCTCTTTATAGCAGTCATCAGTCGAGTCGTCAGCATTGTCCTGGTGTTGGAGCGCCCTGAGGAAGGAAAGGCTCAGCCGGTTCAGAGGCCCGTCTACTACCTCAACGAGGTCCTCTTCCTCTCCAAGCAGAACTACCCCCACTACGAGAAGATGTGCCACAGCGTTTACCTGGCATGCAAGAAGCTCAACACTATTTCTAGGAGCATCCTATTAAGGTGGTGTGCACCGCACCCCTTTCGGAGATCATCAGCAACAATGAAGCCACCGGCCGAGTCACCAAGTGGGCAATCGAGCTTGCCGCCTACTCCATCCAATACGAGCCAAGGCTCATGATCAAGTCCTAGGCCTTGGTGGACTTCCTCGTCGACTAGGGTGAAACCCAGTACCTGCCACTGGTTCCTGACTCGGACCACTGGAGGATGCACTTCGATGGTTTGAAGATGCTCGGGGGCTTGGGAGCCGGCATCATCCTCACCACGCCCAAGGGAGATAGGCTAGAGTATGTTCTCTAGATCCACTTCAAGGCCTCCAACAACATCCCGAATACGAGGCACTGGTGCATGGCTTCCTGCTAGCCAGGGAGATTAGCATCAACCGGATCCTTTGCTTCGGTGATTTGGATATGGTGGTGCAGCAAGTGTCCGGCGAATGGGACACCCGCGACGCGAACATGACCCTCTACCGATTCCACGTGCAGAAGATTAATGCTTGTTTCAACGGATGTGAGTTCCATCACATCCCTCGCATAAACAACGAGGCAGCCGACTCGCTCGCTCGAATCAGATCCACCAGGCAGGCGATCCTGCCAGGGGTGTCCTTGGAGCATCTGCACAAGACGTCCATCACCCCGTCTCCCAAGTTGGATTCCATCATCTGGGCCGGAAGCACGAGGGCTGATTGCTCGATAGACACAGAACCCATAGAACCCGCAAAGAAGAAGGCTTGCACTGACTCCGGCGCATACGCACCCTTTGGCTCGAAAGACCTAGGGGCTGCCAACTTGACAAGTGGCTTAGGGACTGCCCTCCTAGGTGCGTCACCTGGATGACCCCCCGACATCCCTTATCCGGAGCACAAGAGCATCCTCACCATCTGGGAGATACCATCCTGGGTGCAGCCCCTCATGAACTACATCGCCAATGGAGAGCTTCCGGATGACGAGGTGGAGGCCAGGCAGATTTGGCGACACGCGCACACTAACACCATCATCAACAAACAGCTGTAAAAATGCAGCTTATCTGGCATTTTCCAGCATTGTGTTGACGTAGACATGGGCTACCGGCTACTGAAGATCATCCACCAGGGTGAGTGCGGACACCGCGCTTCATCTCGGGTGATAGCCACCAAGGCTTTTCACCGCAGCTTCTATTGGCCCACCACCATCGAGGATGCCGAGCTACTAGTCCATGCATGCAACGGATGCCAACACTTTGGACAGTTGAGGCACAATGCCAGGTACGGTGCTCAAGACCATACCGATTACCTGGCCCTTCAGCGTCTAGGGGATCGACATGGTCGGCCCCTTCAAGCGAGCACGCGTGGGCATGACCCATCTGCTGGTGGCAGTGGACAAGTTCACAAAGTGGATAGAGGCCAAGCCTATCCGGAAGCTGGACGGGGCGGCAGTCGTCACCTTCTTCACACACATCATCATGCAGTTCGGCTACCACAACAACATCATCACGAATAACGGCATGAACTTTGCCAAGGGGGCCTTTGCCCGGTTCTGCAGCAACAAGGGTATCCGGCTGGACCTAGCATCCGTCGCACATCCGCAGTCCAATGGGCAAGTCGAAAGGGAAAACAACCTAGTGCTAGCCGGCATCAAGCTGCGGCTCATCGAGCCTTTAGAGCGGTCGCTCGGATGTTGGATCGAAGAATTTCAAGCTGTGCTGTGGAGCCTCCACACCACGCCGAATAGGTCAACCGGCTTCACCCTGTTCTTCCTCGTCTATGGCTCGGAGGCCGTCCTCTCAACGAACATCGAGTTTGACTCACTGCGCAAGCTCCTCTACGGTGAAAGGGACAATCAGGAGGCACAGGAGGACGGTGTGGACCTCCTCGAGGAGGCCCGCGAGTTGGCGCTGTCCAGATCAGCATTATACCAACAATGTCTGTGCCACTACCATTCGAGCCGGATCTGACCCGTCGCATTTCGTGAGGGTGATCTAGTTCTCTGGCTGGTGCAGGACACGAAGGGCATGCACAAGCTATCACCACTGGGGGAGGGCCCCTTCATCATGCGCTGAGCACTGCACAACAATTCCTACTACCTCATCAAAGTGCAGCAGCCACACAAGAACAAGATGGACAAGTTGGACGAGGAGACAGAACGCCACTTGAACGCGGCCCTGCTCCGTCCGTTTTACACCTAGTCATCTGATAGTGTATGTATCCCACGAACTCTATGAATGAAATATGTGGAACCCCGAGAGATACTCGGGGGCTCCTTGCTATAAATTTGCATATGTTCTTTTCTGGTTCACTTTTCCCGGTTCGGTAACCCCTACCCGGGGCTCGCCGGTTGGCTCGGCCTGCTAATTCTATAAACCGGTTGAGTAGTGTGCGATGGTGTCAGAGGCCCACTCTTCGTCTCAGCTAGAGACTACAACCCGACTGTCTGGCTAGCAAGAGCAAAAGCCTGAGGCACCCCACACGAAAAATGGCGAAAAGATGCGATAGATCGAGTGGTCTGGCCTTGTGCCTAGTTTGCGATTATCCTGCTACTGAGCCTCCGGTACCTTGCACAATGTATTGTCAGCTCCCTTCGATTCCGACTACAGGCTGCAACCTGGGTGCCCAGCAAGGACGCACCATAAACAACAAAGTGCACGGGAAAGAGACTAAGTGTCTAGAGAAGCACAAGCTGGTTTCTGAAAAAACCAAAGCTATTCTCCGGCTGATAAAAACTACCTTAACCGACTAACATCTTAACAATGAACCTATATATGTGTTTGTTTTGTACGACCACAAAGAGTCGATCATCAAAATGGGAGAAGATTGAAAGTCCTTGCCTTCATCAAGCTCTCCGAATATCGGGGGCTACACCCACTGGGTGCGCTCGCGTGCCCCCAATGGAATCATGTAGTTCCAACCCGCTAAGGAGTTCAGCCGGATACGAGCCTAGGTGAGGGAAGGGCAGGAAAAGAAGAGAAGATTTGAAGCACTTGGCTTTGCCAACTACTCTGAATCTCGAGTGCTACACCTAGTGGGTGGTGCTGGCGCGCCCCCACTATTGGTTATGGTTGACCGGCTAGTCCAAGAAAGGTTAGGCTAGCCGGCTAGAGGTGTCTAGTCGAAAGAAGCTAAGAGTTTGAAGGAAAAAAATAAGAAGATTCAAAGCACTTGGCTTCGCCAACTACTCTGAATCTCGGGGGCTACACCCAGTGGATGCGCTAGTGTGCCCCCACTAGAGTCGGAGTTCATCCGACTAAAAGAGTTTAGCCAGACAAAGATAGTCGGATGATTGTAACCAGCAAAAGATAAAAACTTCAAAGCACACAAGATCACAAGGAAAAACGAGAACAAGCAAACAACATCTAAAGATAAGGGGAGCCGAAGCTCCCAGAGGTTCAACCGACATCAACAACAGTCAGCACTGGCAACAAGTTCAACAAAAGAAAATTACTACAAATCCACACGACATCCTGGGTATCAAATCTAAATGGCGGGGCCCTTGCCGTGAGGTTGCTCCTGGATGGCCATGGCATCGGGAGGCGGAGGAGGCGCGCTGGAAGTTCCGGCTCCAGCATCCCCTCCTTCTGGCTATGGCGTCGGCTCGACCTCCGTATCTGGCATCCCGGGACTCCGAATCTGTGAGGACCTCGTCGACAACGGTGTAGTAGGTGATCTTAATGACGGAGGAATGAAGTTCGGGTGAGCCTGGCCGATGGCGGCGAGGTAGGCGCCAGCATGGAAACTCCTGTCGATCTTCTCGACGCGTGCAACCTTGTACCAAGATAGTATCAGCGCCAAGGCCATCTCCGCTCTGGCTCGCGCCGCCAGATCCCTCAGTCGGTCAATAGCAGTCGACACCTCCGCGACCTTGGTCGCCAGCTAGGTGATCGTTTCCAGCATGGCCACATCCGGCCACAGGAAATCTAAGACCGTGTGAGCCGCTTTTCGTAGCTCAGCGGCCTCCTCGCCAAGAAGGGCAACCAATTCCTTGGAGGTCGGCTACTCCCCTGGCCAGTTCTCCTGGAGCCGGTTGTAGGCTAGTAGGTCTATGCCCAGATAAAAAGCTATTAGAAAAGTAAAGTCAGGTCTGGCTACCGGATCCGGACAGGAAAAACTAGCAAGAAAAAGACTTTCCCTTGGTTGTACGGCTGATCTGCATCAACTCCTCCAGGAGAGCCTTCTCCCGCTCCCCTAGCCGCTTGATCTCCGTCTCCTGATCCTTGCTCTAGGCGTCAAGAATATCAAAGGTTGGGCCCGGCTAGCAAGGGCGGAGTCGTGCTCCTTGATGATGACCTCCAGCTGGTCTGTCTTGGAGTGTCAGTCCTTGTTCTAAAGCCGAAGGGAGGAGTTGGACTTCGACAACTAATCATTCGCGTTCATTAGGCGATCGATCTCCCGCTGGGCGCACACCATGATGGCTACAGGAAACTAGCTATTAGCAAAAAAAGATAGAAGGAGAAGGAAAAGTCGAGTAAAATGACTTACTCTAGGAGGTGTTGTTCGCAGCGGCCAGCTTCTGCTCCAGCAACCGGTTGCTCCCAGCTGCAGCTTCGAGCAGCCGGATCTCCTTCACCGCCAGCTCCAGAGTGGCGGCCAGATCCACCAGCGAGGTGGCGGGGAGGCATCATCATTGACGGCATTGAGGGTCAGCGACTCCTTCAACTCGCGGACCGCCACCCGCCATTCCTCCCCCGGCTCGCCCTCAGAGTTGTCGTCCTGGACCACAACTAGCTCCTTGCCAGATGCAGCCCTCCTCGTCCCCGTGGAGGAGCCATCTCTGCTATCTAGGCTCGACGCGGCGGCTTTTGGCTGCACCACCGTAGTCGGTGGGGTGTCTTTGTACCGGCTAACATAGACGTATCCGCTCGGGGTGGCGGCAGTGGCGGATCCCTAGACGTCGGAGTGGGGCGGCCGTGGTAGGAGGAGGCAGGGCGATAGGCGGCGTGTGGAGCGGCGAGCCAGTCGACGCCCATGCCGGGCTGGCAGCACCGAAGGAGACAAGCGAGCCGCAAAAAAAGGAAAATAAGAAAACAAGAAGAAGAAGGAAAAATTCTACAAGAAGAATAGGGGAAGAAGCACAGGGCAAGGACGACAAGTACTTACCCTTGCACCACCAGCGGTGGCACATTCTTCTAGCCAAGCCGGCTCAAGAGCGGGGCGCCGGTCCGGCTCCTCTTTGTGGTCGGCTCCTCCACCTGGGGCTGGCTGGACCTGCTTCCCCTGGTACCAGACCGGCTGGAGTCGTCGTCCATCGCCCGGCGCCGGGTTAGCTCGGGAGCTGGGGAGGCCTCCTCCTCCTTGTCAACCTGCGCATGGGGATCATGGGCTGGCTCGTCGTTCCAGTTAGGGAAGACGTCGGTGTCAACATCCGGCTCCTTGCTAGACTGACGTGCACGCATCTCGGGGAGGTCAGACATGAAGACCTGGATGGGGGTCTCGCCCTCCTCCCGGATGATGCAAGGGAAGTTATGTCAGAAGAAAAGACGAAAAAGTGTCAGCCGGATGAAAATAGCAGAACAGAGGATGAAAAGTACCTGCTGGATAATAGAACTTAACCGGGGCGCCCGGTTGTCACGGGTGTACGGTGCCTGCCTGAACCTCCAGTCCTCCGGTAGCCTCTCCTTGGTGATCGTCCACACCCACTCCTTCAGTTTGTGGTAGCAGGGATCACGACAAGACAGCCGGGTAGGGTCCAGCCGGCCAGAGTAGTAGCACATCTTGTGGGCGCGCTGCTGCAGTGGCATCATTAGCCGGGACATCCAGCTGAGCGTGATGTCCAGGTCGGTTAAGCTTGTAGTGACGAGGGAGCGCATCTAGTGCAGCATCACATCCGTCACCGCCTTGTTTCCATGGATCTTCAAGTCCTAGTGCTACCTTGTCCGACGTCCTAGAAAGCTGGCAGGTTGATCCAGTCGACCTCGATGACATTGCTGACATAGAAATACGACTGCTGCCACAATCGGAATGTATCCTGGAGATTGAATTTGCGGTAGCCGGTCTACGAGCGGGAGTAGATCAATGCTCCGCCGTAGGCGACCAACAGGCCCTACGTGAATTGGACTTGTGGACGGATGTGGAAGAGCCTGAGATCCGGCCGGATCCTAAGATAGCACTCGCATAAAGCTGTGAAGTGCGCGAGGGTGCCGATGGCGTTGGCGCCAGGGTGGTGGAAGCGGAGGTCGAAGAACGCGAGAAAGGTCAAGAAGAAGGGGTGAAAGAGCAAGGAGAAGCCACATGTGAGGTGGTAGAGGAAGATCACCCGCTCCCCCTCCTCCGGGTGTGGCCACTCCTCCTCCGGTGGTGCAAGCCACACCTTCTCTTCCGTCTCCGGTTGCAGCACCCGGGTCACGCGATACTTGGCGATGTGGTCCTCCGTGATGGAGGACCCGCACCAGGCGCCGCGTTCCTAGGGCATCATGGTTTCGTCTGACGTGGTGATGGGTCCTAAGTGGCAGTGGCCCGTGCCGTCGGCGAGCTAAGCGGGCGGTGCTGCTAAGTCCAACAGCGAGTGCGTAGAAACAATGGCGAGGGCTCAAGGAGGAAGTGAGGAAGCAACAAGCGGAAGTGGGGAACGGCTCCCCTGGACGGCCTTTTAAAGCCCAAGGAGAGAAACCGTCTACCGCGCCACATGGTGTCCACTGTGCCGCACCACACCCCCGCCACCACTCCACTTCTTTGTTGGCACCGAATATGCAAGAGATCCAAGGAAAAAACCGAAACGGCAGACGGCAGTTCCCGAGGCGACGTGCGACGCGACATATCGTTGCATGCGGCAGTGCAATAATGACGCGTGCGCGCGTGGCCGGCGCAAGCGCTGATGTCACGGGTAGCACAACTGTGAGGGGCCAGCCGGACACAAATTTCAAACACAAGAGGGAGCGCGTGCACATTTCACCTAAGGGCGGAATCCACACGCACTCAGGAAGACAGGCGGCTTGTGTCCTGCTAGTAGATCGTAAACGGACATAGGCAATTCGTATCGGCTACACGAATGTAGCCGGGCACAATCAAGAGGATAGAACGACGTGATGCATAGTGCGTGCTACACCTTGGTACAGTGACAAGACCCCCGAACTACAAGACCATACCGAAGACTTTGCTGGTGACGCGGGCATAGTGTCTGTATGCTGATGATAGGCTCGCTCGACGTTCACTATGCCCACGACGAACCGCACGGCATGTACTTTGATAGGACACACCATACTGGATACCCTAGATGACCAGCCGGCTAGGGCCCACCTGTGGGACCCGCTAGCCGGACTGGACAGTAAGACCATTGCCCCTCTTCCTATATAAGGGGGGGGGGGGCAAGGCTCTCGTAGCAAGGTTGCACTCTAATCATTTAAGAGGGAGCTAGATCATAGAGCTCGAGGAGCGATTGTACCGCGTATTCTAATCATAGTCAGATCGGGAGGAGTAGGAGTTTACCTCACCACGAGGGCTCCGAACCTCGGTACTTCTTGTGTCTCGCTATAGTAGCTCGTACCCAATCCTGCATGCAGATGCCGTCAAGGGATTCCCTACTAGTCCCCACACCTCTATCTAACCTTTTCAGGTACTATCGTTCCCAATACATCGACATGATTTTTAGGCCTTTGTTAGCAGAACTACAATTGGAAACTATTCTGAATATTAGTATATATATGTGTGTTTGTGTGTGTTTCTAGTCTGAACTCCGAGCTTATCAGTTTATTGGTTCCTAAACTATTTTTGAGGCCCCAACGCTGGTGCCCTATGCTACAACTACTGCCGCTTATCCACTGCTAGCCCTTTCCCTCCCTCAATGCTTCGTGAAACGAATCAGCAAAAGGATAATAAGCTAGGGTCAATTTGATTTGAAGAGGGGAGATTTTATCTTTCCTTAGAGAGGAACCCGGTTTAACACCCCAGTTTAGTTAATTAGTAATTAGGGTTTGATTGTGCATAGCATGAGCATCTTATTCTCTAAATAAATTGCATGCAAACAAAATAAAGACAAAACCCTAAAACCCTAGTTTCCTTCTTCCTCACAAACAATTCAAAAGGGTTTTGAATTTCGAAAACTACCAAAAATGTGTGGAGCCCAAATTGACTAGAAGGGTCCCTGCAATATTTTATATACTTTTATACACCCTTTGGTATTGTGGTAATATTTGAAAAAGATCTGAATTTGAAATACAAACAAAAAAGGAAAAAGTTTTGCTAAATAAAAATAAGAAGCAGAGCTAGAACCAGGTCGGCCCAGCCTTCTTCATCTTCTATCTGCCACACAGAGCTACCCGCAGCGTCCCAGCCTTGGCCCATTTGCAGCCTGTTCCTGGCCCGGTACCGCTTCGATGTTTTGTCCGAGTTATCGTCAACCTCCGTCCGATGAACCTCCTGCGTGTCATCGCCCCGTCGGCCGCCACGCGCCAAGATGACCATCGCCATCACGCCGCCCTCTGGTCGAGGATAAGTTGCTTTCCCTCACGCCTCTCTCTTCCTGGCCTCATCGCCCCCATCGCACGCGTTGTCCTCCTCTTCCTTTGCGGGCCGAAACCCTAGCCGGACACTGTCGCCACTCGCCGTCGTCTCCGATCGTCCCTTGCCCAGATGAGAGTACCACTGGAACTGCCTCATCCACCTAGTTCTTTTGCCCCTAGCAGAGAAAGCTGGCACGGTCCTGATCGTCCCAATTGGAACCTCTGTTCCTGATGACGTCATGCATCGCTGCCATGGATTCCGGCCTCACCTCGCCCCGCCATCAAGACCACTGCATTCTTGGTGAGCTTCTGGTCCATGTGGACCCCGCCTATCGTCGCTTCGTCCCCGCAAGCACCTACAGCAGCCGCCACCGCTCATCGTTGTAGCCCTATTTCCAGCGACCAATAGGCAACAGCGCCGCCACCGTTTGGTTCCTAGTACCCTCCTAGTTCGAACGCTAGTAACCACGCTTCCCAGCGAGCCCTCTAGCGCCGTCGCCGGTGACCATCTGCCGCTGGCCGGTGACATGACGTCACCGTGACGTAATGATGACGTGCCTCGTGGGCCCATTGACCGTTGTCTGCCAGTGTGGCACCTGACGTGGCATGAGGCCCACCAATTAGTCACTGTAGGTAGACTCTGCCCCAGTAGAAAACAACCACACCCCTTTGCTGACGTCAGCCTAGAGTCATGCTGACGCAATAAAGTTTCATAAATAGTTTAATAATTCCAGAAATTGCTTAAATCTTTTAAATTCAATAAGTAATTATTTGCAAGTCAGAAAAATAGGTATAATATATCAAAACGTTCAGAAAAATGAGATCTAAATCATAGTATCAAAAGCATGCATTGTTCAACAACTTTAATTGGAAGTTTAATTAGAGAAATAAATGAACCCTCGTAGGTGATTCTGAAGTCTCTCATGTATTAGGTTTTGGACTCCTTGGATCCCGCTTAAATTGCTAAGCATTCTTTAGGGTTTCATTACAATACTATTAAACATGTCATCTCACCATCCTTGCTTGAGTATTGCATCGATGCCATGTGTTAATTGTTGTTTCCCCTTTCTTTCCGGTGTTTGCTTCTTCTCGGTAGAATACGGTATTGAGATCAAGATCGAAGACCTAGATCAACACCATCGAAGATCGACGAACAATACTTGACCAACTGTAATCAAGTGAAGTATAAGGCTTCCGAAGATCTATATCTGGGTATCAACAAACAGGGCAAGCAAAGCCCCACCATTATACAATCATATGATTTCGAAAGCATTTCAATTCTTGCCATGATGCATATGATTCTACTGTGGTATTTTATCTATAGATAGAGTATCCTATATATTGAATTACTCCCTTCGAACTTATATTACCTGATCCACTGCTCCTAGCATAACTAGGTTTGGCTTGTGTGCACTGCTAGAGCTTATATCTGTGTCTTGCTTAGCCATGCTTAGCAGTCAGTGCTGGTTCATCCAGATGATGTATCAGATGCAGAGAATATAGTATAGTAGGAGAACAAGGTGCATAGAAAACATAGTTCAGGCGTTCCATTAAACATATGCATCAAAAACATTTTGAAATATTTGGCGGGTCAAGGTGCATCATAACAGGTAGGTAAGCATGGACAGGGTTCCTTGGGGTGGATCGAGCCCCTACTAAACCAACCTCGCCTCACATCTCTAGGGATCGGCTTCGGGATTTGACCCATTACGGCGGAACCCTCCTTAGGGCGTGACTCATGGTCTCGGCGAAAGCAAGATAAAGGTCTTGTCCAACCACCCTCTTCCAGCCTTCCAAGGAAGAGGGCACAACTATAGTGGCATTAAGAGTCGGTTGGTACGTGTGGGTAAAGTTCTACACCCCTGGAGGGTTAAATCTTTTCAGAAAGTCATGTCCACGGTTTTGGACAACTTGGGAACGGACATGAAGATCATAGAGAACATTAACCTAACAGTAAAACTTGGCAGTTCAACGTGTGCTTAAGGATGCTTCCTCTTGGGTACGAGGCGGTGATCCTAGTTGTCAGATGAGGATTACTTTGGTGGATATCAAGACGATGATTAATTCTTCGGAGATGTCGCTCTCTTATCCCCTTTTAAAATATTCTGATTAGACGAGCTTCTTCTCTCTCTTGTTTTACAAACAAAGATGGCTTTATGCAAAATAACCCCACCAGCCATAAGTCTTGCAGAGTACACCCTGTGCTCACCCGTGCTTTGTTGATACTTTTGTAGCAGAGTAAGTGTTTCCCTAAAGACACGTTTGGTACGACATAGACACCGACGAGTAGCTTGGGGTTGCCGGCCGGCAGCCTGGAATGAATGGGCTGGGACGTCATCGTTATGCTTCAGCCTCTTAGGCCATTTGTTAAGTTTGCTATACTTAATAGCATAATTTTCCTTCCGTTGTTTGATGTTTGTGGTCAGTGACCTCTGCTTGTAATATTTTTGTTCTTTGCTCAGTTATGAGCTTGCTTTAATAATTTTTGTGTCGCAGGGTTACTGTTGTGTTATTAATTTCTCACTAGATATCCTCGAGTTCTAGGTTAAGCTTATGTTAGGCTAAGGTCTGGTTTTGTTTAACCCTGATCCCGAGGGTATCACAGTTCTTGGTATCAGAGCAGTATCGACCATAGGAAAAGTGAAAACTATTTCAAATACGAAAATTATTCGCGAAAACTCTAGTATGCTCCTTTTGCTCCTTATCTGGTATCGCTCTAACTCTGGGTCATCTTATCTTGTGTTGATTTGGAAAAGTTTTGATATCTCTTCTCGTCTTTCATAGCTTAGGTGCCTTCTAGGCATGCCGTTTCTCTGCCAGTTCACCTAGTGTTGAGTTCTCTAGAGTTAGGTGTTTGTGAATTCCTTGTGTTCCCTTTGCTCTGCTTCGTCCAAGAGATTCCTTTCGATCATGATCTCTTTGTCTTATGGGCCCACAATATTATATTGTAGGATCCATATTGTTCTATTCTAGGCTTCGAGGTTTCCTTTCACCATGTGTGCCTCCTTTTCATTTGTTGGGTACTTTAGAAGGCGTTCCATCTTTTGGAACCTACCTCGTGATTACTGTCATTGTATTGGGAACGGCAGTACCTAAGTAGGTTAGATAGAGGTGTGGGGACTAGCAAGGAAGCTATCGACGGTGTCCACAGGCGGGATTCGATACAAGAAAGTGTAGCTGGACAGAGGAAGTACCCAGGTTCGGAATCCTCGTGATGTGGTAAAGCTCCTACTCCTGCTGAACTGAGTATGAGTGATATACGGGCTACAAGTGCTCCTCGAGTTGTATTCTCTAGCTACTGCCATAAATGCACTGAGACCAACCCTTTCTACTGAGGCCTTGCCTCTCCTTATATAGGCAGAGAAGCAACGGTCTCACTGGCTAGTCCGGCTGGCAGGCCCCACAGGCGGGTCCCAGCCGACTAGTCATCTACAGTACTCGGTACACTTACGTCTCATCAGAGTACGAGCGGTATGGTCGTCATGGGCATAGTGAACACCATGCGAGCCTGTCATCAGCATTGGGCCACTGTTCCCGCATCACCCTGCAAAGTCTTCGGTATGGCCGAGCAGTTGCACTATCCTGCACGTCGCTCTGTCCTCTTGATTTGTTCTGGCTACGCTGATGCACCCGGTCCCGCACCTTGTGCTACTTGCCGATCCGGTTACCATGAGGTAGCCGGCTTGACTTGCTCCTGTCTGGCTGCGCTCAGCTAGCCGGACACGATCCGTCTGCCATGATTCTTGTCTGGTTGGGGTATCGAAAGTCATCCCCCCGACACTAGCCCCCGAGCACGTGTAGATTTCGCCCTTAGGTGAAATGTGCGCACGCTCCTTCTTCATTTTGAATTTTCTGGCCGGCTACGTTTGGCGGTTGCGCTACCCTTGACGTCAGTGCTGACGCCGGCCATGCGTGCACGCGCCATCGTTACTTTGTGGCGGGCAGTGTAACGTCCCATTGCACGTAGCCTCGAGAACTACCGTCTGCCTCTTTGGTTTCTGCTCTAGGATCGTCTGCGCGTCATGCACCTGCGCAAAGGATCCTGCACTGTGCAGGGAGCGTGGAGTGTTTGGGTGTGAGCCCGCGGGGAGAGGTTTGTCCCTCCGTTCACTGCTTCCCCATTCTTCTCCTACGCCCTTGCCTTCCTCGCAACGCCTCGCTCGCCGCTGCTATTGTAGTCCACCGTGCCGCCCGCTTAGCATCGTCGGTGGTGCGGGACATCGCCACTCCTCCACCAGAGCGCCTCCCAACGAACCAGTGATGGCAGCCGAACGTGGAGCCTGGTGTGGCTCCTCCGTGATGGAGGAGCACATCGAGAATTATTGTGCGACCCGCGTTCTACTGTCGGAGGAGGAGGTGCGGGTGCGGCTCACGCCGGTGGGGGCAGAGTCACCTCACCCGGTGGAGGGGGAGCGGGTGATCTTCTTGTCGCATCTTGCACGCAGCTTCGCGCTGCTGGTGCATCCTTTCTTCCTCATGTTTCTCGCGTTCTTCGATCTCCGCCTCTACCACCTAGGCGCCAACGCCATCAGGACGCTAGCGCACTTCGTGGCTTTCTGCGAGAGCTACCTCGGGATCCAGCCGGATCTTAGGCTCTTTTGTCGGCTCTTCTGAGTCCGGACGCAGGTTCAGTTCACCAAGGGGCCACTGGTGACGTGCGGCGGCGCCTCCATCTACTCCCGCACGCAGACCGGCTACTCCAAATTCCGGCTGCAGGACACGGTACGACTATGGCAACAGTCGTACTTCTACCTCCGCAACCTCACCGCCGAGGACCGGATCAACCTGCCGGCTTTCCAGGACGTGGAATCTAGCCGGAAGCAGTGGGATCTGAAGATTTATGGCGATAAGACGGAGTCGGATGCGATGTTGCAGCGCATGCACGCCCTCATCACCGCCGGTCTGACCGGCCTAGACATCACCCTCAACTAGATGTTTAGGCTGATGATGTCGCTGCAGCAGTGGGCACACAAGATGTGCTTCTACTCCGGCCGGCTGGACGCGACCCGACTATCCGGCCGTGATCGCCGCTACCACAACCTGAAGGAGTGGGTGTGGACCATCACGAAGGAGTGGCTACCGGAAGGCTGGAAGTTCGGGCTGGTCCCTTACAGCCGCGACAATCGCACGCCCCGGGTAAGTCTTGCCAACCGTATTTTCTCCTGCGTTTCTTGCCATTTTACCGTCCGACTAATATGTTCGCTTCTTTTTTTCCTTGGCAGATATTCCCTTGCATCCTCCAGGAGGAGGGCGAGACCCCCCTTCAGAACTTCACGCCCAACTTGCCCGAGCCACGCGCTCGTCGGTCCGGCAAGGAGTATGATAGGGACGACGACGTCTTCCCCAGTCGGAATGACGAGCCGGCCACCGACCCTCACGCGAAGGTCGTCGAAGAGTAGGAGGCCACACCGGCTCCCGATCCGTCTCGGCGCCGTGCGACGGATGGTGACAACAGCCAGTCCGGTGCCGGCGGGTGCGGCTACAGCTGGTCTGGGGCCGGCGGGGGTGGCTCCAGCCGGTCCAGCGAAGGAGGGGGTGGGGACAGCCGGCCCGTCGTGGAGGAGCTGGCCCCCAAGAGGAGCCGAACTAGCACTCTTCTGCCGAGCCGCCTCGGTCGCAAGAAGGGGCCACCCTCGGTGGTGCAAGGGTAAGCTTTCTTCTCTGAGTGTTTTTACTTTCTTCTGCTCTCTGTGCTCTCCTGGTCTGTCTTTGGCTTACTTTCTTTTTTGCCTCTTTTCTGCCTTCTGTTGCTCAGCCCGCTAGTTTCCTTCGATGATGCGAGCCCGGCACGGCCGCCGACTGGCTCTCTGCCCCGCGCGCCGGACAACGCGCCGCCCGCATCTTCCTCCTCTCCTCCTCCATCTTCCAGGGCACCGCCTCCGCCACTGCCTCGAGCTAATCCGGCTGCGACTGCCGGAGCGGGGGGCGCTCCGCCGACCACTGTGGTACAGCCTGAAACGGTTGTGACCACCTCACAAAGTGGACGTAGTCCTCCTATGGGGGCGCGGAGGGCCGCCATCGGCAAGAAGCTCGTGATTGTCGGCGACGACAACTCTGACAACGAGGCCGGGGAGGAGTGGTGGACGGCGGTGGCCGCGGCAAAGGAATCATTCGTTGCCAACACCGTCGATGACGATGCCTCCTCCGCCGCCTCTCTGAAGGACCTTGCCGCCACCCTCGAGCTGGCGGTGAAGGAGATCCGGCTTCAGCCGGTGGCAACCGGACCCTGGATCAGAAGCTTACTGCTGCCAACGGGACCTCGCAGAGTAAGTTCCCTCAGCCGGAATCCTATTTTTTTGATAGTCAGCTTTTTGCAGCCATCATGGTGTGTGCTCAGCGGGTAATCGATCGCCTGAAGAAGGCGAACAACCAGCTGAGCAAGTCGAATTCTATGCTTTGGCTGTAGAATAAAGACTGGCACGCCAAGGTGGACGCGCTAGTGGCCAAGGAGCGCGATGCCACCCTCGCCAGCCAGGCCCAAGCCTTCAACCTTCTTGAAGCCCATAACAAGGACCAACAGAAGGAAGTCAAACGGCTGATGGTCCAGGAGAAGGCCCTAGTGGAGGAGCTGATGTAGGTCGGGCACACGGCCAAGGGTAAGTTCCTTTCTGACTCCCCTCGTCTTTCCGGATCCGGTAGCCGGATCTGATGTTCTTTTTTCTGACAGCTTTTTATCCCAGCGTAGACCTGCTCGCATAACACCGGCTGCAGGAGAACTGGCCGGGGGAGCAGCCGACGGCCTACGAGCTGATTGTCCTTCTTGGCGAGGAGGCTGCCAAACTTCGCCAGGCGGCGCAGGCCATCTTCACCTTCTTATGGCCAGATTCTCCGGTTCCGGAGATGATGGCGTAGCTGGCAGCCAAGGTGTTGGAGGTGCCGACTACCATCGACCGCCTGAGGGATCTGGCGGCGCGAGCTAGGGCAGTCATGGCCCTGGCCCTTATGCTCTCCTGGTACAAGGACACCCGCATCAAGAAGATCGACGGGGGTTTCCACGCTGGTGCCGACCTTGCCGCCATCCGCCAGGCCCATTCGGAGCTCCGGGCCTCCGCCATCAAGATTGCCGACTACGCGGACATCGACGAGGCATCCTCACCAACTCGGAGTCTACCGGCACTCTAGATGCTGAAGCCTCGTCGCAGCCGACTGGTGGGGACGCCGGAACCGGATAAGCCGCCGTGCCTACTCCTCCCGAGACTGCCGCCAGCCAGGATCCTCCGCACGGCAAGGGCCCTACCGCTTAGTTATGGTCCCCGGGATGCTGGGTGTATTTGTCACCTTGCTTTGTTCGAACCTTACTGTCTGTGCTGGTTGTCTCCAACGCCAGGTGAACCCATGGGAGCTTCGTCTCCCTCTCCTTTTTTATATCAGTCTGAATTGTTTCGGCTAGCTTTGAACTTGTGTTTTTTGTGTGTCTCTTCAATATTTCGCCGATTGAATTTATCTGGCTGACTTCACTCGGCTGGACGCCTTTAGCCAGGGGAACTCCAATTCTAGTGGGGGTGCGCCAACACACCCACTGGGTGTAGCCCCCGAGATTCAAAGTGGCTAGCGTAGCCAGGCGCTTCGAATCTTCTTTCTTTCCTCAAGTCTTTAGTTTTATCCGACTAGACACCTCTTAGCTGTTGCTCTCGCTGGATGGACACCTGCAGCCGGGGGACTTCCATTCAAGTGGGGGGGCGCTAGGTGCTTCGAATCTTCTTCTTTTCGTTTTGACCTTGCCCTCACCTGGGCTCCAAATATCTGGCTAAGTCCTTTAGTCGGTCGGAAGCTACAAGATTCCACTAGGGGCACGCGAGCGCACCCAGTGGGTGTAGCCCCCCGAGATTCGGAGTGCTTGATGAAGGCAATGCCTTCGAATCTTCTTCTTTCCTTCCTGCCCTTGCCCTAACCTGGGCTCCCAATATCTGGCTAGCTCCTCTAGCCGGTCGAAAGCTACGAGATTCCACTGGGGGCTCGCGAGCACACCTAGTGGGTGTAGGCCCCTAGATTCGGAGCGCTGGATGAAGGCAAGGACTCCGAATCTTCTTTCTTCCTGAATTCCGACTTGAAGTAGTCGTACAAAAAATACACATACATACATACATTATCACCCGCCAATAGGTTAGTCTATTAAACTTTAGTTAGAAGGTGGATTTGTTTTTTGAAAACCAGCTTGTGCTTCTCTTGACACTTAGTCATTTTCCTGTGTGCTCTGCTATTTCCGCTATGACCTTGTCGGGCAGCCAGGTTACAGTCTGCAGCCAGAATTGAAGGGCGCTGACAGTACATTGTGCATGGTACTGACGGCTTAGTAGCCGGATCATCTCAAACTAGTTGCAGGGCCGGGACACCCGACCTGCCGCATCTCCTCCCTTTTTTTTCATGTGGGGTGACTCGGGCTTTTGCTCTTGCTAGCCGGACAGCCGGGTTGCGGTCTATAGCTAAGACAAAGAGTGGGCCTCTGACGTCTTCGCACACTACTCAGTCGGTTTGTTGATTTAGCAGGCCGGGCCAGCCGACGAGACCCCGGGTAGGGGTTGCCGGAGCTGGAAAAACTGAACCGGAATAGATATACATGAAATTATAGCAAGGAGCCCCCGAGTATCTCGTAGGGGTCCGCATTTTCATTCATAAGGTTTGCGGGATACATACACTCTCCGGTGACTAGGTGTAAAACGGGCGGAGCAGGACCGTGTTCCAAGGGCGCTTTGTCTCCTCATCTGACTTGTCCATCTTGTTCTTGCGCGGCTGCTGAGCGTCGATGAGGTAGTAGGAGTCGTTGGGCAACGCTCGGCTAATGATGAAGGGATCCTCCCAGGGTGGTGATAGCTTGTGCATGCCCTTCGTGTCTTGCACCAGCCGGAGAACCAGGTGGCCCTCACGGAATGCGACATGGTGGATCTGGCTCGAATGGTAGTGGCATAGGAATTGCTGGTACAAGGCCGATCTGGACAATGCCGGCTCGCGGGCCTCCTCGAGGAGGTCCACACCATCTTCCTGCGCCTCCTAGTTGGCCTTTTCATCGTAGAGGAGCTTGCGCAGAGAATCGAACTCGATGTTCGTGGAGAGGATAGCTTCCGAGCCGTAGACGAGGAAGAATGGGGTGTAGCCGGTTGACCTATTCGGCGTGGTGCGGAGGCTCCATAGCACTGCCAGAAGTTCTTCGATCCAGCATCCGGGCGACCGCTCCAGGGGCTCAATGAGGCGTGGCTTGATGCCGGCTAGCACTAGGCCGTTTGCCCTTTCGAATTGCCCGTTGGACTTCGGGTGTGCAACGGAAGTGAGGTCCAGCTGGACGCCCTTGTTGCTACAGAACCGGGCAAAGACCCCCTTGGCGAAGTTCGTGGCATTGTCGGTGATGATATTGTTGGGGTAGCCGAACCGGTTGATTATGTCGGTGAAGAAGGTGACGACTGTCGCCCCATCCAGCTTCCGGATAGGCTTGGTCTCTATCCATTTTGTAAACTTGTCCACCGCCACCAGCAGATGGGTCATGCCCACGCGCTCCCGGTTGAAGGGACCGACCATGTCGAGGCCCCAAACAGCAAAGTGCCAGGTGATTGGTATGGTCTTGAGCACTGAAGCTGGCATGTGCCTGAGCTACCCAAAGTGTTGGCACCCATTGCACATGCAGACTAGCTGTTCGGCGTCCTCGAGGGCGGTGGGCCAATAGAAGCCGTGGCGGAACGCCTTGGCGACTATTTCCCTAGATGAGGTGTGATGCCCACACTCGCCCTGGTGGATGTCCTTGAGCAGCCGGTAGCCTGTGTCCACGTCGACACAGCTTTGGAAGATGTCGGATACGCTGCGCTTGTACAGTTCTTTGTTGATGATGGTGTACGTGTGTGCTGGGTGCTGGATTTGCCTGGCTACCACCTCATCATCCGGAAGCTCTCCATTGGCGATGCAGTCCATGAAGGGCTGCGCCCAGGATGGTATCTCCCGGATGGTGAGGATGCTTCCGCTCTCCGGTTGATGGTCGTCGGGGGGTCGTCCGGATGAGGTACCCGGAACGGCAGCCCCCAAGCCACTTGACAAATCGGCAGCCCCCGGGTCTTGCGAGCCGGCGGGTACGGACTTGCCAGAGTTGGTGCGGGCCTTCTTCTTTGGGGGTTCCGCCGGCTCTGCGTCTATCGTGCCATCAACCAGAGCACTCCCTGCCTAGATGATGGAATCTGACTCAGGGCATGGGTTGATGGAGGTATTGCACAGGTGATCCAAGGAAACTCCAGGTGGGATCGCCTGTTTGTGGATCCGATTCGTGCGAGCGAATCGGCTGGCTCGCTGTTGACGCGAGGGACGTGATCGAACTCACATCCGTCGAAGCAGGCGCTGATCTTCTATATGTGGAACCGGTAGAGAGCCATGTTTCCATCACGGGTGTCCCACTCTCTGGATACCTGCTGCACCACCAGATCCGAATCACCAAAGCAGAGGATCCGGTTGACACCAATCTCTCTGGCTAGCCGGAGGCCGTGCTCCAGCGTCTTGTATGTGGCCACGTTGTTGGAGGCCTTGAAGTGGATCTAGAGGACGTACTCTAGCCGGTCTCGTTTGGGCGAGGTGAGCATGATGCCGGCTCCCAATCCCCTGAGCATCTTCGACCCATCGAAGTGCATCCTCCAATGGTCCGAATCCCGAACCGATGGGAGGTATTGGGTCTCGGCCCAGTCGACGAGGAAGTCCGCCAGGGCTTGCAACTTGATCGTGAGCCGGGGCTCGTACTAGATGGAGTAGGGCGGCAAGCTCCATGGCCCATTTGGTGACTCGGCCGGTGGCATCCTTGTTGCCGATGATTTCCGAAAGGGGTGCGGTGCACACGGCCTTAATCAGATGCTCCTGGAAGTAGTGCTTGAGCTTCTTACACGCCAGGTACACGCCATAACACATCTTCTGGTAGTGGGGGTAGTTCTGCTCGGAGTGGAAGAGAACCTCGCTGAGGTAGTAGACGGGTCGCTCAACCAGTTGAGCCTTGCCTTACTCGGGGCGCTGAACCACCAGGACGATGCTGATGACCCGACTGATGGTTGCTATATAGAGCAACATCGGCTCCTTGATAGCTGGCGTGGATAGAACTGGCGCTATGGATAGCATGCGCTTGGGGTCATGAAAAGCGGTGTTGGCATGCGAGGTCTAGGAGAACTTGTCCGTCTTCTTCATCAGCTGGTACAACGGAAGTGCCTTCTCCCCCAACCAGTTGACGAAATGGCTGAGGAAGGCTAGGCATCCGGTGAACTTCTGGACTCTAGCAGGCTCCTAGGTGGCCCCATCCTCTCGACGGCCGTGATCTTTTCTGGATTCGCCTCAATCCCTCATTGTGAAACGAGGAAACCGAGTAGCTGGCCGGATGGGACTCCGAAGATGCATTTCTCCGGGTTCAACTTCATCTAGTACTGCCGAAGGTTGCCAAATGTCTCCCCCAGGTCCTCGAGGAGGGTGCGCTTCTCCTTGGTCTTGATGACCACATCATCCACATAGGCATGCATGTTTCGGCCAATCTACGAGTGCAAGCACTTCTGCATGCAGTACTGATAGGTAGCGCCTGCATTCTTTAGACCAAAAGGCATGGTTACATAGCAGAAAGCCCCGTATGGGGTGGTAAACGATGTTTTTTTCTGGTCAGCCGGGTTTATCCGGATTTGGTTGTAACCAGAATAACAATCCAGGAAGGACAACAAATCACAGCCGGTCGTGGAATCGATAACTTGATCGATACGGGGCAAGGTGAAGGGTTCCTTCGGGCACACCTTGTTCAGGCTGGTGTAGTTCTTCTTCAACACCAGGATTGGGTTGGCCAGCCAGTCCGGGTGGTACACCTCCATGATGAACCCGGCTGCAAGGAGCCAGGTGATCTCGTCACCAATAATCTTCCTTTTCTCCTCTACGAACCGGCAAAGAGGCTGCTTGACCGGCTTGGCATCCAACCGCACATGAAGTGACTGCCCGGCGAACTCCCTCGGCACACTTGGCATGTCCTTGGGGAACCATGCGAAGATGTCCCGATTCTCACGGAGGAAGTCGACGAGCATGCCTTCCTATTTGATGTCCAAGTTGGCACCAATGGTGACGAACTTGGTCGGGTCAAAGGGGTCGAGCAGGGTCCTCTTCGTCTGCTTTGCCGGCTGGAAAGCTCCTTCCCCAGCCGGCTTGCTGCTAGTCGACACTTCTTGCTGGGCCATGGCCACATTGTGCATGATCACACGCTTTTCTTCGGCTATGATGAGGTCCTCTGCTAGCTTGGAGCCAGCTGAGGCGCACTCCATCGACCGCCTGAAGCAGCCGGCGACGGGGATCACTTTGTTTGGTCACGACATCTTCGTCTTGATATATGCCTAGTGGGGGACGACCATGAATTTAGTGAGGGCGGGGCGGCCGAGGAGAGCATGGTAGGAGCTCGTCAGGTTTACCACCTCGAACCAAATCGGCTCGTGGCGGAAGTTCTCCTCGGTCTTGAAGATGACGTCCAGCTGGATTTTACCCAGCGGAGCGCAAGCCGGTCCCGGCAGTACGCCGTGAAACATTGTGGTAGTCGGGCCCAGCTCGCACTCGCGGATGCCCAGCTTCTCCAGCAAAGACCGGTAGAGGAGGTTGAGGTTGCTGCCTCCGTCAACGAGGACGCGCGAGAAGCGGCATGTGAGCTTGTTGGAGACGATGAGGGGGTCAAGCACCATAGAGTAGCCCCCAGGAGTCGGAAACTGCTCAAGCTGATCTTCTCGGCTCCAGGCGATGGGGGTTTCCTACCAGTTCAGGTACTGGTGGACCAGAGAGGCGATGGCATTGACCTCCTTGGAGCTCCGTCTGCGGTTGTGCTTGTCGTCCAACTTCATCTCGAAGATGCGCTAGGCGGCATGCGGCTGGGGGTAGCCATTATTGTTGTTTCCGCTGTTGCCACCGTTACCATCATTACCGGCTCCCCTAGCCGGTGGTGGTGGTCCACGAGGAGGGGACGGGGGAGACATTGCTGGTTGCCCTGGTCCTTTAGATGGAGGGTCTAGCTATAGTTCCGGGTGGTGTGCATAGCCTCTTTGAAGGGACCGCTATGCCACTTGCACGGGCCATCAAACATCTGGTCGAAGGTGAGCCGCAGCTTCTGCCTTCTTGCATCGTTAGCCGGCACGTCAGGCGCGCCCTCCACAGCATTGACCTGCCGCGCGTGGTAGAGGGGCTTCTGCTGTCCGTCCTGGCGGTCCCTATGGAACCGGTTGTCGTTGCCATGGCGGCTGGAGGATCCATCTTCTCTAGCCGGATTGCTCGGACGGTCGCGAGCCGGCTCCGTTGGAGTCGGACACCCGTTAGCACTTACTTGGAGGGGCTTCTTCATGGCGGCGTCCGCCGTGGCGTACTAGTCCACAACCGTCATGAGCTCCGCCATGGTTTTCGGCTCGTCACATAGTAGCCGGTGGCGAAGCATGGTGCCTTCTCGGCATCCCTCGATGAAGAAGCCGATGGCCTAGCTCTCTAGGATGCCCTCGCAAGTATTGCGCAACTCTGTCCACTTGGCGAGGTACTCACGGTCCGTCTCGCGGTCTCCCTGGACGCATAGGGCTAGGTCGTGTGGGCGGCCCGAACACTTGTACGTGTCGTTGAAGTTGCGGACAAACACCTTTTCAAAGTCTGGCCAGGCGTTGATGTTGTTGGGTGCGAGGCTGTTGAGCCATGTCCTCGCTGACCTGGTTAGCATAAGGGGAATGTAGTGCACAGCTGTGCGCTTGTTCCCATGGGTGATGCCGACTGCTGTAGCATAGTCGGTCAGCCAATCTTCCGGCTTCATGTTGCTGTCGTACTTGGGGGTGTCCCTGGGTAGGGTGAATTTATCCGGAAACGGTTCGTTCTGAATGCGGGGACCAAAACAAACCGGTCAGGTGGACTCTTATTCCTCCGTAATGCGCGCTTGAGCGAGGAGCTCGATGTGTTCATGAGCATCCAGACGATCCGGGTTGAGCGCTCCCACCCGTCCCGAGAGACAGGAACCGGCAGGTCTTGGTACTCCGATTGGGGGAGGGGGAGACGGTGGGTTGTTGTTCACCGGCTGCCAGAACCACGACGCTTGCTGAGGGCCTTAGCCAGAGGAGAGGACACCTACTAGGTGTCGCAGGGCACACCCTTGCTGTTGGCAGGCGGCTTACTCCCCTTGGAGCAGCTGGGGTCCTCCTGCATCTGCTAGTTGGCATCAGCCTGCTCGTCCGCGATCCGGAGGAGCTCTTGCTCGTCCCGCGCCTTGCTGCTCCTTGCCGATCCGATTACTGTGAGGTAGTCGGCTTGACTTGCTCCTGTCTGGCTACGCTCAGCCAGCCAGACACGATCCGACTGCTGTGATTCTTGTCTAGTTGGGGTATCCAGAGGTCATCCCCCCGACAATTACTATCTTGTGTACGCCGTGTCACCCAAGTAGTAATTACTTCTTTCTCATGTTTTAACCCTTGGACTTGAACCGAAGATCCCGGATTGTGCTGGATTCTAGTGTTATGAATCTTGTACATGAAGTTGATCTTTAACCCAAGATCCATTTCATTGTCCCATGTTGTTAATGTAAAAATATTACCTTAGGATGGCTGGTACTACAATTCTAGCCTTCAATCTTGTGGTCGTTGTCGCGATTGAATCTCGACAATTGAGGACTTCCCCTACCACATGTTACAGCAGATGTTCTTTAATGGAACCAAATAGATCACGACAAGAGTACTCCTCGTGAGTATCTCATATATACTCGTGACTCTGTCACACCCTTCCTTCTATGCATTGGTTCTCGGAAGAATGATAATCTATGCATCCACATCTCGGGATTCTATCGTGAGCATGTTCCTTTCCTCTTGTTGTTTCTGACCTTTGTCTATCAGTTGGTAGGCAAGTAGTAATTTGCATTGGTGTCTTCCGATGCAATATACTCTTGTGGTCCATCATGACAAACCGTTTTAGGATGTCAGGAGAAACAAACTCCAGTACCTCGTCATATCTAGGACTAGGTCAAAGTGTTGTAATCCGTAGAACAAGATGCATTATTAGCTTTTGTCTGTTTTACCTTAGAGTATCACACTCTTTCATACTAAGAGGTTGTGCTAACTTTCATGATCCCTTAATGAAGTGATGCTCTTACACATATTTACCCACCCTTCCTCTAAGCTTTCGTTCTTATGAATGATGCATGTGCGTAAGAATGTGGCCATCCAAGATTCTTAGCAATTCGTTATAGGTTTGAACTCCAAGGAAATTTTTATGTCATTCTTAGCATGACTGGATAACCCTAATGCTAAGCGAAGTTTGACTGCTACCAAGTCCGCTATTCAGGTACACTGTCCTCAGTCAAAGAGTTAGGCTTGTGCCGAAGCTCTCATACTATGCCATCTTGCCTTACCAAGCAAGTTTCCTCTCGAACTAAGTGACATAACAGTGGTCCGTGATATTATAGATGTCTACTAGAAGTATCGCCATGTTTCCACATGACCGTGTTCATCAAGTTCTTGATCAAGAAAGTTCTCTGAACTGCTCCTTTCTCCAAGGATCCGTACTGGATACACCTGAACTAGTTGGTTGAGCTTAAGCAACAACTTGGAGAGTTGTAAGAAGAAAGTTCTACCCAAGTTCCTTCTTAAAGGGATGTATAGTGTTTTTCGTGACGAAGAAAAATAGTATTTCCTCCATGGATATGTTATCTTCCCCCGCATTTGATTTGATTTGGGTTATCGTCAAATCAAACTTAGTTCCAAGGACTATCTTGATGATGTTGCTACTTGTGATGTTTCACTAGAGTACGTCCTCATGTCCGTTGGTTTGACCAGTATTTCTGCCTTGATTATACAACATATGAGTTCATGTTCTTGGAGTATCTTGATAAGTTCGTCATTGAGCCCATCGATGACATCCTTATCTTCTCCATGCTAAAATAGATTTGGCCTTAATGTTGGAAAATTTTCGAGAACCTTCTTCATCTCATCTTGAAGTATGTGTTCTAGATGTTAGAAGTGACCTTCTCCAATCCACGTGCAAACGTTGAAAGATGTCGCCGTGGATTCAAATAGAGTTAACTCCGTATCTTAAGGGCACAATTGTATTTTTTTGCAAGTACTTGATGTATGAGCAGTTGTATTTTGAAAAGTTATTAATACATGGGTCTAGCAATCGCTCAGTCTTTTGGAGCTTGACATTGTATTCCATGTCTTGAGAATCCAGTAACTTTACCTTCGTGGTAAATGTTGCACACTTTCTATTCGGACATGCTGAGTCTAAAGTATCATTCCACCTAGCCAAATCTGAATCTCAAGCAGATATGATGGTTGGTGTTCTTCAAGGTTTTCACATAGGTTTCTATGTAAATCCGACAAGATTGATGTAATGGTTGACACAACTAGTTGGAATCCCTATTGTCATATTCTCTTGAATTAGCAATAGCAACCACTCTTCATGATGCTTCTTCTATAATTTATTATAGGAGTTGTGCTTATTGTTTACTTTGTATCCAAAGTCCAACCTATAATTGATGACTAATTGAAGGATCGTTAGAAGTCTGATATTAGTATTCCGAACATCAAAGAGAACATTTAAAGTAGTGGTGCTAAATGTCTGTCGGTTGATCGTCCAGACTTTTTACGTTGGCAAGCCTCTTGTTGTTCCAAGTAATTGAAGTCTGAGAATGAAGTTTATTTTTGCTCGTGTCATCAGGAATCTTCTTATCTATTCATCTGGTGGAGTAAAGAGATATCATGATCTTTGGTAAAGATTTTGATAAATCTAGATGAATAAAGTGTTTCCTTCGTGTCTCGATCATGTTCAAAGAGCGATTATGATTTTGTTAATCACTAGTTCCTCTTTATACATGTTCCTTGTAACTCTTACGAGTCCTCTCCACAAAAACACCTTTCTGTCTTAACCTTTTGTTGAACGAAGAGTGGCCCTTCTGTATCAAAAGTAGTTCAACAGCTTGGTTATCCATATCTTTGTATCCCTGAAAGCTCTACTTAAGCCATTTAGTAGAGGTTCTCTATTGAAGTCTATGACCATGCTCTTTACATTGTAAGCTTTCCTTTTTCAGAAGCCTAAACTCTTCTGAAACTCCATGGTCTCAATCCTTATGAAGATGAGCTGTCTAACAACTTGAAAACCTTATCGTTTTGTTTCCTCCGTTACCTTGACGTGTTTCATGTTCGTCATCTTAGAGTTGTTTCTGAACACTCCTTGATGAGTTGACCATGAGATACTCGGTGTGTTGTTAGTGTGTTTCCCTCTTATCCTTAGAAGTGACCCTGTTTCTCTTTCTTCTTCCTACCAGCGGAATCTCGGGTTGAGATTCTCGTAAGGGGGATAGAGCTATAACACCCTAGTTTTAGTTAATTAGTAATTAGGGTTTGATTGTGCATAGCATGAGCATCATATTCTCTAAATAAACTGCATGCAAAGAAAATAAAGACAAAACCCTATTTTCCTTCTTCCTCACAAACAATTCAAAAGGGTTTTGAATTTTGAAAACTACCAAAATTGTGTGGAGCCCAAATTGACTAAAAGGGTCCCTGCAATATTTTATATACTTTTATACATCCTCTGGTATTTTGGTAATATTTGAAAAAGATCTGAATTTGAAATCCAAACAAAAAAGGAAAAAGTTTTGCTAAATAAAAATAAGCAGCAGAGCCAGAACCAGGCCGGCCCAGCCTTCTTCCTCGTCTATCTGCTCCACAGAGCAGCCCGCAACGACCCAACCTTGGTCCATCTGCAGCCCGTTCCCGGCCCAGTACCGCTTCGATGTTTTGTCTGAGTTATCATCAACCTCCCTCAAGCGAACCTCCTGCGTGTTGTCGCCCCGTCGGCCGCTGCGCGCCAAGTTGACCGCCGCTGTCACGCCGCCCTCTAGTCGAGGATAAGAAGCTTTCCCCGGACGCCTCTCTCTTCCCTGGCCTCATCCCCCCATCGCGCGCGCTGCCCTCCTCTTCCTTTGTAGGTCGAAACCCTAGACGGACCCCGCCACCACTCGCCGTCGTCTCTAGTTGTCCCTGGCCCATATGAGAGTACCACCGGAACCGCCTCATCCACCTAGTTCTTTTGCCCCTAACAGAGCAAGCTGGCGCGGTCCTAACCGTCCCAATTGGAACCTTCGTTCCTGACGACAGTAGCCGTCGCTGCCATGGAATTCCTGGTGAGCTTCTGGTCCATATGGACCCCGCCGTTTCATCGATTGCATGCCCTAGCTTTGTCCCCATGAGCACCTGCAGCCACCGCCGCCGCCCATCGTCGTAGCCCTACCTCCGGCGACCAATAGGTAGCAGTGCCGCCACTATTTGCTTCCTCGTACCCTCCCGGTCCGAACGCTAGCAAGCACACTTCCCAGCGAGCCCTCTAGTGCCATCGCCGGTGACCGGTGACAAGACGTCACCGTGACGTCGTGATGACGTGGCTCGTGGGCCCATTGACTGTTGTCTGCCAGCATGGCACCTGACATGGCACGTGGCCCACCCGTCAGTCACTTCAGGTAGCCTCTATCCTAGTAGAAAACAACCACACCCATGTGCTAACGTCAGCCTACAGTCGTGCTGACGCAATAAAGTTCAATAATTCCAGAAATTGTTTAAATCTTATAAATTCAATAAGTAATTATTTATAAGTCAGAAAAATGTGTATAATATATCAAAATGTTCACAAAAATGAGATCTACATCATAGTATCAAAAGCATGAATTATTCAACAACTTTAATTGCAAGTATAATTAGAGAATTAAATGAACCGCCGTAGGTGATTCCGAAGTCTCTCCTGTATTAGGGTTTGGACTCCTCGGATCCCGCTTAAATTGCCAAGCATTCTTTAGGGTTTCATTTAAATAATATTAAACTTGTCATATCATCATACTTGCTTGAGAATTGCATCGATGCCATGTGTTGATTGTTGTTTCCCCTTTCTTTCCAGTGTTTTCTTCTTCCTGGTAGAATACGATATCGAGATCGAGATCAAAGACTGAGATCAGCACCATGGAAGATCGACCAACAATACTTGACCAACTGTAATCAAGTGAAGTAAAAGGCTTCCGAAGATCTATATCTGGGTATCAACAAACAAGGCAAGCAAAGCCCCGCCATTATACAATCCTATGATTTCGAAAGCATTTCAATTCTTGCCATGATGCATACAATTCTACCATGGTCTTTTATCGATAGATAGAGTATCCTATCTATTGCGTAACTCCCTTTGAACTTATATTACCTGATCCACTACTCCTAGCATAACTAGGTTTGGCGTGTGTGCACTGCTAGAGCTTATATCTGTGTCTTGCTTAGCCATGCTTAGCTGTTAGTGCTGGTTCATCCAGATGATGTATCAGATGCAGAGAATCTAGTATGACATGAGAGAAAGGTATACTGATGAGGTAAGATCAGTGGTAAAGGTTAAACATGCTAAGTCTTGTATGGGAGGCCACGGTGGGATGTGGTTTTTGTAGTCCCATGCTCGCCACTACTAGGACCCGAGTTCTAGCCACTTGAACCAAGACGAGCGTACAGCCACACGGGGCCTGGAAAACCTCACGAGTAGCTAACTTGCCTAGTAGATTCCATGAGTCACGTAGTTCAGGCGTTCCATTCGACATATGCATAGAAAATGTTTTAAAAGATTTGGCAGGTCAAGGTGCATCATAACAGGTAGGTAAGCGTGGACATGGTTGCTTGGGGTCGATGGAGCCCCTGGTAAACCAACCTCGCCTCACATCTCTAGGGACTGGTTCGGGATTTTACCAGTTATGGTGGAACCTTCCTTAGGGCATGACTCATGGTCTCGGTGAAAGCAAGGTAAAAGTCGTGTCCTGCCAGCCTTCCAAGGAAGAGGGCGCAACTGTAGTGGCATTAAGAGTCGGTTGGTACATGTGGGTAAAGTTGTACACCCCTTTAGGGTTAAATGTTTTCGAAAAGCCATGTCCACGGTTATGGACGACTTGGGAACGGACGTGAAGATCATAGAGAACATTAACCTAGCCGTAAAACTTAGCTGTTCAACGTGTGCTTAAGGATGCTTCCTCTTGGGTACTAGGGGGTGATCCTAGTTGTGAGATGAGGATTACTTTGGGGGATATCAAGACGATGATCAATTCTTCGGAGATGTCGCTCTCTTATCCCCTTTTAAAATATTGTGATTAGACGAGCTTATTCTCTCTCTTATTTTACAAACAAAGATGTCTTTATGCAAAATAACCCCACCAGCCATAAGTCTTGCGGAGTACACCCTATACTCACCCTTGCTTTGTTGATACTTGTAGAAGAGTAAGTGTTCCCCTGAAGACAAGTTTGGTATGACATCAACACTGACGAGTAGCTTGGGGTTCCCGACCGATACCTTGGAATCTATTGTCTGGAACATCATCGTTATGCTTCAGGCCTCTTAGGCCATTTGTTATGTTTGTTATACCTAATAGCATAATTTTCCTTTTGTTTTTTGATGTTTGTAGTGAGTGACCTCTACATGTAATATTTTGGTTCTTCGCTCGGTTATGATCTTGCTGGAATAATTTTTCTATCACATGGTTACTGTTGTGTTACCGATTTCTCACTGGATATCCTCGAGCTCTAGGTTAAGCTTATGTCAGGCTAAAGTCTGGATTTATTTAACCCTGATCCTGGGGTGTCACACCCGGAGAACTAGTACTAGTACCAAGGGAAGGAGGAGGTTGGCTCAGTGAATTATCTCACCCACCATATGTGGGACCCCTAAACTCACCCCTTACGTGTGTCCCGCTTGATACAGCTCTAGGCCACCACGTGATAGCTGGGATAAAAAATTCGGGATTCTCTCCCGGCAAAATGTTACCACCACTGCCACTTAAAAATACTTACTGTATAAAAAGTCTACTTCCTAGACCTAGTACTACTACTACTCCCCTGCCCATGCCTTTCTACCGACAATAAGACAAGAAACCCTCACTAGCTAGCTCCCATCCAGCAAGCAACTGTTGGAACTGGTGCAACCTCCGATTGGGGAGTTCTTGTTGAAATAGGTGGGTGTAATTTCTCACCTTGAAATCCAACATTGCTTATTTTTCTTCCGATTGGGCCATTGGGGGTACTATTAGTACTAGGAGTAGCAGTATTCTGTATGCTTTGATTGTGGACTTCTTGCTTATTGCTCACCTCAGAATCACCTAATCAGGATATTTTTCCTCTTCACTGATCGATTGGGTCATTTGGGTGGGGTGGTGGTGGTGGGGGGGGGGGGGGGGGGGGTGGGGTGGGGTGGGGAGGTGGTACTGATTTCTTATGGATTCAGGATCAGAGCATGGTCACGGTTGTTCTGATTGGGGAATTTTGTCAGGTTCTATTTTTGTCTTCTTCACTTCTATAACCTTTATTTGCTACTCGTAATTTACAATAGATTTTGTGTCGGATTGTGTATGGAGAACTACGGGTCAGTGGCGTGCACGGCCACTACGGACATGGATGGTCCGCCAGTTCCCTTAAAAGTTGCCTAAAAGGGTAATGTAACAATATATTTGTTGTGGAGTTCTTCCATTTTTCCAATGATGAAAGTGGTTGGCTGCAACCTAGATGTATCCCTATCCTAAAAGTTATCTCTGTCTGCACTGTGTTTTTATGGAAGCCTCTGTGACACCATCTCTTCTTTATTTATTGTAGCATGGTGGTACATACATGCGAACCTGTGGTGCTCCAGGTACGACAAACAGGATGGTACCCCACATGCCGCAGGACCCGACCAGTACCACTACTCACCAAACAAGCACACGGCCACCGACCAGCTGGGAGGACCCAGCTTAAAGAGAAAGGTATTTGTTCTTAATACCCTTATTACCATGGTGTAGTTAGATTTAATTATTACCCGCTTGGTGGCATGCATGCTTATTAGATGTTCAGAAACATATGTGTGATTTACTAATTCTGCCACTGTGTTTATGTGAATTCAGATCTGGATCTGTCTGACTATCTCATACAGTCCGTATTTGACTACTATGTACTGTACTCCCTCTGTCCCAAACCTTAAGACTTTTTTTTAAACTGAAGCTACGGAAAGTTTGACCAATTTTTTTGAATAAAGTCAAAAACTATCATGAACTATGATGTATCCAAGGATATATAATTCATATTATAAATATTAATATTTTTTCCTAAAAACTTGGTCAAACTTTACATAGTATTGAACTATTGAGCTATGTTGCTATTTATGCAGATTGAAGGTGGTTCTGCGGAGGCTGAGGCTGCTGTAGAGGCTAGTAGATTTATGATGCGCACACCAAAAGAGGACATTCTCTACACAATGAGGAAGCACCAACACAGTACATAGGTGGGCATTGACCTCTCTAAGAAGTGAGTATAATTGGGAAATCCACAATTTCACATGTTATTATTTTCCATGTTATTGTTATCAGCTAGTACTATATGTTTACGCTCATCAGAAGTTCACAAAAATCAAATCTGTTTACTTTACATGCAATGGTTTTGTGTTATATTATTAGATTTACTTGCTCTTTACATAATTTAACCTTTCCACTTAATTTCAATCAGTGCCATGCACCAGCTGCTCAGCCCATTTCTGCTACCCTCCTCTTGTTAAGCTTGTGGATTGAAATGGGGCCCCTGTATACCGTTCCAAAGGCAGAGGGAAGAAAAATGGTGCATGGCCACCCTTCACAAAGGGTACCCATGGTATCAGGTATGGATTCCAAGTGGTTTAGACCGACTTGATGTAAGATCTTGTATCTCACTTTTTTTGTTGTCTCCTTACTTCTCTATCAAATTTATCATGAAGGCTGACCCTTGTGTCACTCTCCCCATCATAAACAAGATGTTCGGAAATGACAAGTTTCTAACTCTATATAGCAAGGGCCCTAAAGGCATGCAGAAACTATATGAGGTGGATGTCTCCCATACGATAGGCACAACCTATTTGGGTGGCCGAGGTTGGTACAAGTATGTCCATGAGAATGCTTGTACTCGGTTTTCTCCAGTCGCTTAGTTTTTCCTTTCTTTTCCCCTCTCTCTATTCTGAAACCCTCACATGCCCTTGGATGGGGGGATGCCGTCATGTCAAAGGCTTGACCGTTACAAGTTGACCGGTGGGACCGCGTTGGGGAGGGTCATGCATTGAGCATTACGTTACGTCGCCTCGACCGTTACATGCTAACAGGTGGGGCCGGGTTGGGACGGGACTTGCGTAAGTGGTGAAGGGTGGGGTGGCGTTGGAACGGGTCTTGCATAAGTGGTGAAGGATGGGGAAGATTGGGTGGAATCAGAGGGATCTAACACATGGGTTCCATCTGGTTAAGCATCATTTCCCTTTGTGGATTGATTATGGGCACTAATTGAGCGCGAATCGCTGGTGCTCAGCTAACTGCCTTGCTTTTCGAATAGGATTGATCCAACGCTGGCATTTCGACTAGCGGTTAGACTGGATACTAGCGTAATTCGTGGTTATGAACATTATCTCTCTGGATTTTAATTCTTAGCGGTGGTTGCAACATCCATATCTCTTAGAGATTTGAAAGCTAAAATATATTCTAAATTCCCTTGGAGCAATGGAGATTTAGTTGATTGGCAATATTTCAACATTAGCGAGCAAAGATTGCTCCCACTAACTAGCGAATCTGATCTGGTAATGCTTTTCTCTTTGAATGTTACCGAATGGTTTGGTCAAATTCGTCTCCATGTGCAACCTAAAGTTGAACATACGGGAAAGAGGGTTAAAGCATCATCTAGTGGTCAGGAATCCTCAGGTGGTCGGGCATCATGTGTCTCTTCTGTCTCTGCTAATAGTGTGTGCCCCCGCGCTCCTTGTTGGTCCACAACAGTACCATCTGTTCGCACTGCGAGTGTAAGCCAAATCGCTTGTGCGGCCGATGTGCAGGATGAAGAAGAGCCTAACAAGGGAGCGCCTCCACTAGATGATGAGGATGAGTTGATGTTTCCTGAATTGGTAGATAGATTTAGTAAATAGGCACTAGAGGATTAGTACACGGAGGAAATGGCCCACGGTGCTAGATTTGATGACACTGATGACGAAGAGAATAAGGAGAACAATGCCATTCTCGTTTTAGCCGAGTACGATGGTGAGGACTTGCCAGTAATTGAGTGGGATAGGAACGATCCTAAGATTTTAAAAGACACCGTATTTGAAACGATGCGAGACTGTCATAATTCCCTCACTACATAATGCATTCACACAAATAATGATTATGATGTTATTAGCAGTGAGCCAACAAGGTTCATAGTGAACTTCCCAAACAAGAGGTTTAGGTGAAGGATGCATGCATCCACTATGCTCGGGAGCAGTTTGGTTTAGGTATTACAACCAGTTGTGTATTTTAGGTCATTGAGTAGAGTTTGTTAACTGTACCTGACATTTTCATTATGTTTCAGATAAAAAGTAACCGGTTCGAACATTCCTGTCCATCTCAAGGGGGCAGCCAAAGGACAAAACAAAACTAGCAAAGACTAGGTGCTAGGCAGATGCAATCATGGATTGGATGAGATCGAACCCATCACTCGGTGTAACAACGCTCATAAAAAGATCTTTTTTCAAATGTTTAATATTATAGTACCTTACATGAGGATGTTCTATGCAAACGAAATGGCTCTTGATAGGATCAATGGTCCATGGAATGAAAGTTTTCAGTTGCTTTACAGCTTCAAAGCTGAAGTGGAGATGGCTAGTTCAGGTAGTGTTGTACAGATAGACGGGCATAAAGTTCAGTACAAAATAAGAGGGAAGACAAAGGAGAAGGAGTTCTTTAGAAGGGCTTTTGTTTGTTTCAAATCTTGCTGGCAAGGGTTTCTGGATGGCTGCAGGCCTTATTTGGCCGTGGATGCAACAACTCTTCATGGCAGATTTAAAGGGCAGCTATTAGTTGCTACTGCAGTTGATGGCCACAATTGGATGTTCCCTGTTGCTTTTGGAGGTTTGGAGATTGAGTCAGAGGAAAGTTGGACTTGGTTCCTAGAGAATTTGTGCAACCTTAGTGCAGAATTTTACAAATAAATTCAAGGGTAAAGTTTATACTGACAACCTAAGGCTAGCTTAATACAAATGCAGATTGAGGAAGCATCTGTATCATTTGGAGGTGTTGTATAAACAAAAACCTGCGTTGAAGGAGTACTTGGATGAACATCATGGAATGGTGCGGTGAAGAAGCCAATTCAATGAAATTTGCAAGGTAGACTATGTAACAAGTAACCTTGCAGAGAGTTTCAATGCAAAGGTCAAGTCATTGAAAGGGCTTATGCTGTGGAAAATATTTGATAGGATTAGGCAGATGATCATGATAAAGATCGATTTCCGTCGAAGAAATGCATCAACAATATATGCTGGACATCTCATCCTCCCATCTTTGATTAAGGCTTTGCATGCCAGGGCAAAAAAATTGAATATGAAATGCATTAGAAGAGGAATGGAGGCTGAGGTAGCGTACACTGACAGTAAAGATATGCAATGGAGGTATCTAGTGAGTTTGGTTGATAGGACATGTCGTTGTAGGCAATGGCAGCTCCGTGGGAAACCCTGCATAAATGCATTGTTTTTCATGGGTGTTCTAGGAGGTGAAGATGGTGAAGTTGATCAGTAAGTGTCGAAGTATTTCTCTGTTGCCAAATTGAGGGCAGCATATGCTCAGAATGTTCCAGCCTTGTTGGGAAAAGACCAATGGATGGAAGTGGATCTAGGCTTCAAGCTATACCCTCCAGTTTTTACTAGACCAGCAGGTAGGCAAAGGAAGAATAGGATGAGAGCTAGTGTAGAGGGTGGTGCACCACCTCAACGACGTAAGTGCAAATGTTGTGGAATCCTAGGGCACATTGGTAGGCTTTGTAAAAATGTAGTCGACCCAGCTTATGGAATGGATGATCAGGCGGGAGCAGCAAATGTAGATGAGAATGAAGTATTTGAGCGAGAGGAGAATGAAGCAATGGATACATTGCATACTGAACCAACAAATCGAGACAAGATTGAGCCAAGTGCAGATGAGACTGAACCAAATGCAGGGAAGATTGAACCAATGGATCTATAGGAGATTGAACCAAATGCAAGGGAGATTGAACCAATTGATATATAAGAGATTGAACCAATGGATCGAGAGGAGAATAAAGTAGTTTATTCATTGGAAGCAAAGTTCAAGCATAAAGGAATTCCACAAGAGGATATTGAAGAAATGATGATAATGCATTTTGAACTGTATGAACCAATGGATCGAGAGGAGAATAAAGGAGTTTATTCATTGAAAGTAGAGTGCAAACATAAAGGAATTACGCAAGAGGATCTAGAAGAAATGCTGCCAATGCATGTTGAACCGTATGAACCAATGGATCGAAACGTGATTGACCAATTGTACGATAGACAGAAGCACTTGATTCATTGGATGCAGAAAAAAAGAACAAACGGAACAAACGGAAGAAGATGATGGTGGACTCCGCGAATATTCTAGCTAGGATCACCCGGAGCAAGGTGGTGAACCGAGCGAAAAACAATAGGATCAAGAAAAAAATGAATTTTAATTATTAATTTGAATTTGTATGATGAATTTGAACTACTATCAATGTTTGTATTGAATTGAACTAGTGTGATGCTCCCAAGTTTGTATGTTGGATAATCCCATAATATATGTGTTATTGCAAGTTTCTCATCCACATAGTTGCTTATCATTACTCAGTTTTTCCCTCAACATGTTGGGATTTAGCTAGTTCATGGCTTAAACCATAGCAAATGTTGACCAATTGAACCAACAATTGGCACACTTGTGTATCTTGGATTGGTTTACCATATGAAATTTAAAATTTTGGACTTACTTGTAATTAGCCACATTTTTTATTTTTCTAACTGATTAAATACAAAAAATGGTTTTAGGGTTAGTTTAATTCAAAAAAGGTCAAAACATAGTGCAACCTTCGCACAGAGTCTTGTTTTATTACCTACAACGTAGCATGAATAATAAAGGAAAATGAAATAAAGAGAAATGGACTTATCCCCTAAACCACTTCTTAAAACCTTCTTGGAATGAGCTACTAGCTATGAAGATGCATGGCTTTCTACTCAACAAGCCTCCAAAATAACTCATCCCACAACATACTTTGTCTAAATGAGGCCAAATTTGGAAAACTTATGTATCTTTGATTTGCAATCAATATAATGTCGGCCAAGATGGATTATTTTGTTCAATTAACACATTTTCCATTTATTATGCCAAAATCTTGAATTTTCCTTAGTCATTTTTATCTGAGTGCCCTTGTTTTCCTTAGCTCTACTCAGTTTTCCCCTCCCGCTAAAATTTTCCTAATTTTTCCCTCCCACTAAAGTTTTCCTCACTTTTCCCCTCCCGCTAAAGTTTTCCTCACTTTTCCCTTCTCTCACGTCTCAGTTTGGCTGTGCTCTGATAGGTCGGGATGTATGTCACACGGATCTTGGCTAACCACCATTGGATACATCATTATCCAACGGGCTAGAGGTTTCTCTCTCTCCCATTGGGTGCACCTAACCTTGTACAGCGAGGAGACCCGATAGGCTGGATGTCTCTCCCTCCCTTTCCCTGTCGCTTAGTTTAGCTACGCTCTGATTGGTCGAGATGTAGGTCACACGAATCTTGACCAACCACCGTTGGATACATCATGTTCCGACGGGCTGGAGGTCTCTCTATCTCGTTGGCTATGGAGAGGAGAGCCCGACGGGCTGGACTTCTCTCCCTCTCGCCCCTTCCTCTCCATGTCGCACGTATCCCAGCCACATCTTCCTCCCCTCATATCGACGTACGACGTCAAGGCAGTCCGAACGGCATGCGGTGGTGCGGATCTAAGCATGGCGGTCCGAACGGAGTGCGGCGGCACGAATCTAAGCATGGCATTCCAAACGGCGTGCGGCAGCGTGGATCTAAGCATGGCGGTCCGAACGGCGTGCGGTAGCGTGAACCTAAGCATGGGCGTCAGAACAGCTTGCAGCGGTGCGGATCTAAGCGCGGCCGTATGAAATTTCTTTCTCTGTCTGTCTCACTTCCATTCACATCCCTATATCTGTTGCTGATGAAAGACACCGATGGAAGCCATCATCCGCAATATCAATGCTATGGTGGTGGTGCCGATAGTGGTCATCGAAGTGAAGCAGATTGAAGCCATCATCCGCAACATCACTGCGACAGTGCTGATCAAGCCCTAGTGCACTTCGACGGTGAAGGCCAGATGTACCTCATGGCCATATGGGTGCACTTTGCCCGTACTTCTTGGAGTACACATACGGCAGGGAGGGCGGCAAGCTCACCGTACACTTAAATTTGGGAAAAATTTGGGCCCAAATTGAACCATAATTCTGTGACTTAAAATATATGTATGATTTGAATAAATTTGATATGTATTTGATCCGTGATACCGGTGGATATGCTCTAAAGACGATTCATAAGTAGTAGTACCTGCTTTGAGAATCTCCTGTGGGCTTCTATAAATTTGATCGAAATATGTACGATTTGAATCAAAATTGATACTCCATCCATTTTATAATATAAGATGTTTTAGGTTTGTGAAGAAAATGTATCTAGACTTATTTTAGTGTGTACATTCACTCCGCAACCTAAGTGAATCTACATACTAAAAAAAGTCTAGATACATTTGCTTCACAAAGCTAAAACATCGTATATTTCAAAACAGAGGGATTATGTATTTGAGTTGTGAGGACGATGGATATGCTCTAAAGCTGATTCATTAGTAGTACTCCCTCAGACCCAAATTATATGATTTAGATTTGTCTATATTCGATTGTATCTTGACGAATTTGAGTCAACTAACTTGGATTGACAATCTCATCCACTAATTTGGAACGCGGAATGGATGCTGCCCTCCGACCCAATGCTGCAATTGTAAATGGCAGCCACGTGGGAGGGACAGAACAGTCAAAACTGATAGGTCCCAACTTGACCCTCTAGGCATTTGGCACGCCAACTATGGGCATCTAGATCCAATGGCAAGCAACTCGGGCCCTGCAATGCATTCTCTCGACAACTTTGGGACCACTAGATCAATGGCAAGGAACTCAGGCCCCATAATGCATTCTCTTGACCACTTTGGGACCGCTAGATCCAATTTCAATCAACTCGGGCCCCACAATGCATTCTCTCGACAACTTTGGTACCGCAAAGTAACTAAATTAGCAGGAACTCACAGCCATCCATTGAATAACAATTCTACTCTCTAAATTAGCTATATATTCAACTAATCATTACACGTGCCACCCTTCGCCAAAACCGCATACTGTAACTGATAGGTCGCGGATGGCAACAACTAAAACTGCCCACATGAATCTACTATTCTCCTTCCCCTTCAGTTCAGGTTCATGTTTTAGATTTTCTACCACTTGATCAGACACGGCAAGATCATCCTCAAGTGTCAAGTTCTCTATGTGAATAAGCTGTGAATTCTTCCTCGATAGTATGCTTCAGCTCGAAGATCAATAGGTTTTTACGGGCCAATTCATCACCTAACATGGAAACCATCTCCTCCAAATCCATCCTCTAGCTAGGCCACTGGGTTGAAATGTACCATGGATCATCGGCCTTCATAGAACATTGTAACAATCCCAAAACACACCCCATTGAAATCAGTCCAACATGCCATGGCAGCACTTCAAATCCAACGGTAGTACCAAGAGAAGGAGCTACATGCACTTCCGACGTGGTAGGAGAAGGAGAATGTGGCCATGACATGATCGATTCCCTACCCTCGCCATTGTACCCACTACGAACTGACACTGAGGTCTAATTTGCACCTGCAATATCGAGGAAATTACGGGAACCGAATCGATTAGGGTGGGCAGAGAAGGAGCGAAGGTCTTACCAAGCACTACTAATTGCTGGACTGTTTGTCAAGCTATGGTGGCAGAACCAAATCTCGGTCGTTCTGGGTGGCGGACCTGCCTGCGGTCGGTACTTCCCCAACATACCATGCATGTAGACAAAATAGGTGATGTGGTTGAGGTGCAGCGCGACAGTCCGTCTGATACGGCCATAGGACCGATCCGGCAATGCGCCGACGCGCCGACGATGGCTGCTCAATCCGACTATGGAATAGGAGCTGCTCGGGGCTAGGGCTGGGGGGAGATGAGAGAAAGATATCCGACATGTCATACATGACCCCACATGTCAATGTTTGGGGAGTAGCTTCTATGGGTTTGTTTGCATAATTCCAATTTTGCATGTCTGCCAAACTTTTTCTTTGAAATTTGCATATTTGCCACATGACCACCACATGTCAGTGACACACAAAATGGCAAATATGCAAGTTGCAAAGTAAAACATGGGAAATATGCAATCCCCTCTCCAGCCCCACATGAGGGCCCCACCGATCATTGGCTTCGGCAGCCCCACAGATCGGCCCCACATGGTGGCCCCATCGTTCATTGGCTTCGAGGACCCCATTTGTCATTTGCTGCACCGTCCACACAGTCAGGAAAAATGTGGCCCAGAAGTCAGTGAGAGATGGATGGCTGGTCCGCCCTGTATCCTGGCCCTACCTGCAAGTAGGTATCGGTCGAGGCAATGTAACGTAACGCTCAACACAGTACCCTCCCCAACACGGTCCCACCGGTCAGCATGTAACGGTCTAGCCTTTAACCTGACGGGATCCCCCCGTTCGAGCGCCTGTGAGGGTTTTAGAATAGAGGGAGGGGAAAAGTGAGGCAAAACTAAGCGGCTGGGGAAACTGAGTACAACTAATGAACCAAGGGTAGGAAAATAGAAATCCCTACATTTTAATATTGCATTACGGAGAGGCTGACATCGGCGACCCACCAGCCTGCAGCATTCCTTGAGTTTAATGGTCGGGTTTCAAAAAAAGTTAAATACTTGTATAGAGAGGCTAGCATCTAGGACCCACCCGCCAGAACATACAGGTTGCATCTAGGACCCACCCGCCAGAACATACAAGTGCTGCCTCGAGCAACGTTGCCAAGTTCAAAATAGGGAGGCGCGATCGAGAAAAAAGTCCAGCATGCACACGTTTCTTCTAATGAGAGGCTCACATGGGGGACCCAGCAAACTGGAAAAACGGCTGATGCATCGAGCAATGCTAAATACGGAGGTGCGACCGAGAGAAAAAATTCCATCATACACACATTTCTTCTAATGAGTGGATGACATATGGGTCCCTGTAGCATGATTAAACAATAGATGCAGCGAGCAACGCTATCATGTTCGGAACACGGAGGCGCGACCGAGGGAAAAAATTCTATCATACACATGTTTCTTCTAATGAGAGGATGACCTGTAGGTTCTAGGATTTTGATTAAACGGTATATGCATCGAGCAACGCTATCAAGTCCGGAACAGGGTAGCGTGAGCGAAGAAAAAAATTCCATCATACACACGATTCTTATAATGTGAGGCTAACATGGAGGACCTAGCAGCGTGACTAAAATGCAGATAGATCGAGCAGCGTTATCAAGTTGAAATCAGGAAGGCAATAACCAAGGGAAAAAATTCCATCATAGACACGTTTCTTCTAATGAGAGGATGCCATGTGGGTCCAAGCAGCCTGACTAAACGGTAGATGCATCGAGTAACGCTATAAGTTTCGTAAAAGGGTAGCTCGAGCAAAGGAAAAATTCCATCATACACACGATTCTTGTAATGAGAGGCTGACATGTGGGACCTAATAGCCTGACTAAACGGCAGACGCATTGAGCAGCTTTATCGAGTTCAAATCAGGGAGGAGCGACTGAAAAGTATTGTCTGCTAGAGACACTAACGTCCGAGACCCACAAGCTTCAAAAGACTTCGGCGAGTCAACATCATGCGAGGAACCAAAAATCTTTCTTCTGTCATGCGCTAGCCGAGCTTCCTCCATGTTTTTAGCGGTTCTGTCATAGTAGAGGGGCGCGAAACCGAAAAAAAAAGTTTTCCATCGGCCACGACTGAGCTGAGAAATTCGTCGTGGAAGAAGCGCCTTCTACGACGACCGTCGGGCCAAGTTGTTGTGGAAGGAAATATTTCTTGTAGTGTTACATGGCGAAGGCTTTATTCACAAAATAGTGACCCAAACCTCAATAACATGATCTCTAGGATCAATAGTCCTAAGATAAGGATTCCCCTATATCGCGAGTAGTTAACTCCTTGGTCCCCCTAGTTGGCCGTGTTTGCTTGCCTAAGTGCATCATGTGTTGCTTGATGTGTGCTATTTGCCAAGGACATTGCAATCCCCTCGCTATATTCAACTTGTATGTGTGTTCTGGTTTGCTTTGACCTCCATAAAATGTGACTCGAGGAGCAATAACCCACCTAGTGACACAAGAAACCCCCCTTGTTAGTTGTCGATAACGAGACCCCTACTAACCTTGGGAGTTATGAGAGGAAAATCCTTGATAGAACCAGGAGTCGACATCATCAAGATTGAAAAACCTTGAAGACACCTCCTCAGCAGGATGTCATACCTTGTCAAACTCAACTCTCAAGACTTACCATAAACTTTGCGCGCCATCATTCACCTGCCGATAGTAGCAAGAGTCATGTTGAAGCCGGAAGTGTACTACCGAAGGATCTTCACTATCCACGAGAAATCCCAAGACTTTCTAACCTAGACAAGGAGTGAGGACCTGATTACACTAACCCTCGGTATATTAGAGCTTTTCAAAAACCCCAATAGACTAACTATGTTAGTCAATCCTACCCAAAGCAAGGGGAAGTTCCTCACCAAAAGGACAGAATACTCCAAAGCCTGGAAGACAAGGATGCATGAAGACAACAAGTTTACTCCATCGAGCAAAAGCAACACTAGAATTCAAGAGAAAACAATTATTGTGAAGCTAGATGCCTCTACTTCGACTAAAAACTAACCCTAAATGCCGCTAACCGCTAACTTCCCAAGAACCAATATCATAAGGCTTTGTTAGGAAACCGCCACCGACAATGTTTACGCAATAGAACGTCACTCAAGGACTTCAACTCAAGACTCAAGGAGATACAACCTTCTTCAGCCAACACCTTAAGACATAAGATCTAGACAGAATTCCCTATATAACACTACTTGAAAATTTGATTCCCTATTTGACACTGGAAAAGTATTTCTTCCCTGTATGTCACTTGGCCAAAAAAATTGCGTTATATGACACTCTAGTTCATTTTGACCACTAACGGTGTTTAACAGGGACATAAAAAGACATTTTTTCCACTGATGCATTATGTGACAAAAACTTAGTATAAGAGTAAAAAAAATACTAAATGAGTCGGTAGCGTTTGGTCACGAAACTGACTTGAATCGAAACCCCGGATGCGCCATAATTTGATGACATACCACTTTACATAGTCCATTTGTTCCAACAAAATTTGATCCCGAACTTGTTCCCTCCCACGAATGCATGTAGATTACATCAATCCATTCAGTACAATGTCCTATTCAAGTGATGATGCATTACAATTAGCCTCGTGGGACACGTCTTTTTTGGTTACACTACAACATACAGTAACTACAAGCTACAGCCAGCCTACACTAGATTAGCATTAGTGGAAGTATTCTATGGACTGGGACGTGGAATTCCACCACAACACCCGGTAGATAGCCGCCACGACCTGATGAGCAAGCAGAAGGGTACCGAAGAGTGCGCCCAGACGCTTTGCTAGGAGAAGATCGCCGTAGAGCAGTTCGATGGCCACCGACCGGACGAGAACGTGTCAGAATGGGAGGCGAAGATGTCTTACTTCGGTTGGTACTACGCGGTGGCCAACGTGGCCATCCTGACCGCCGGGATGCAGTTGTTTTGGGTACAGGACACGGTGAGCTGGGGGTTAGGGTACGGTGCTGGCGTGTATTCATCACGGTGGCCATCGCCGGCCTCAATGCCACAACGCCGATGTAATGGATCCCGGCCACGTCGCTAGTGTCCGTCGACACAGTTTGCGTTGTTGCTGCTGAAGTGCTCATGGGGTACACGCACGCCAGGATGACCGTTGCGGGGCTGTGATCGGATGGCGCCTTCACGGATGTGCGCATGCTGCGATTGCCGGGGGTCATCGGGTTATGGGGCGTGGCTCGAAGGACATGGTGACGGCGAGCAGTCCCGAACCGTTCGCTGCTGGCTCTCTTTTTCCAGCACTGCACAACATAGGGGTAGTTTGGTTCCAGAAAAATATATCTCACGGCACAGCCTAACGGAATGGATGGTGATGTCATAGGAGGCAAAGAAATTGGAAGAAAAACTTTTCCAATGTCAAATTTTCGAGTAGTGTCATATAGGAATTTTCTCTAAGATCTACGCCCTTCCCGAAGTACCCTAGTGAAGCTTTAAGGTGGAATACGTCTTTCCACTCAACTTCCAGAAGACCACCTACCAGAAGACACCTTCGAAGATTTTCAATCCGACTCCCTTCTCCAAGAAGCAACTTGAGAGTCCTCATCTGGGAAATAACAAAAGATAGATCCCCGTAACAATGCCAGAATACTATCCAACTTCTCTAGTACAGAACAATCTCAGAATCAAGACAATCCGAATACCTGAAACTGGCAAGACTATCCTCTCAAAGGTTTGAAGCGGACTAAGAAGTCAATATCTAAGACGATCCCATGAAGATCCTCCTCGGCAACTTCAGTTAAAGACCCACCTGAAGGATCACCAAACCACTAACCCCTCAGTTATAACCCGCTTAGAGGACTTGTGACTTCAACTATCTCGACAGGCTAAGTACGAGCAAAATTAGCATATGAGCCCCATAGGACCAGCTGGCAGACATCATCAAAAGATTCCTACTCTGAAGGAAAGGTTGGCAAACATCTTAAAAACCTCCCCTACGACTCCGTGAAGGAAGGACCACTTCAAATCTCTGATCAACCCTAGTTTAACCCTAAGGTGGAAAGACTACGTCTTTCCCTCAAAAATAGAGTACCCATCCGCCCAAAGCAACCTCATGAGTTGTGACCCTAAGCCATCGACTAGGGTGCGATAAGCCTGTGAAGAAACACCGTGGATCTTTATAGACGAGACATCAAGCCATAGTTTCTATCCTTAGAAGAGTACTTGGTGAAGTTCCAAGTTATAGGTAGTTCGCCCAGCTTAGGCCTTAGAGACATCGGGTCTGAAAGAAAAAAGGAAGATCCTCCATCACAATCAGGAATGAAGCCTGCTCAACTCTTCGTGCATCCAAGAAGACTAAAGTTCAACTTCATCGACACGATAATCGAGTTCAAAGATGAAGATCCTAAGTCAGTATGATTAAGACGGATAGTACTAACTCGAGCCCCAATCCCCTAACCCGACTCTCCCGAATCGCGGGACGAGATTCTTTTAAGGGGGAAAGGTCTGTAACATCCAAAATTCAGCAACCCTGATTTGTTGTCCAGAATGCAAAAATCAGGGGGAACAAAAAAAATTCTTGTTTAGTGATGCAATGTTTGCTTGCTCGTTTGTTGATGCTCATGCTTTGAGTATGTGTAGTAAATGATATACTCCTTACCTCATCCTTAATTGACAAAAGCTATTTAACAAAAATTGTCTTGGCTTATTTCTCATATTCTCAAATGTTCTGGCATTTCAAAACCTGAGGCAAGATGCCTCTTCAACACTAACTATTTTATTAGCTTCTATTGACCAAACTATGGAGATCTATATAATATAATATTCTTATGTTTTCAAGATAAAACTCTCAACTACTCTTACCTCTAGGTTTCCCCAAAACCTTTTCTAGGCTTTTGAATTCCATTCCTGGAAGAAATACCAAGGACTCTTATATACTTAAAAACCCAACCTTTTCAAAATACGCATCCTTACCTCAGGTTAGGCTTGATGGTAACCCTAGTAGTACTTGAATTGCTTGTAAGATGAGTTGCCTCGAACTACTAAGATGAATTGCCTTGATCTGCTGCTTGACTTGGTTGCTTAGGAGTAGTATAAGCTACCCTAGAAGCTCATCCTCTAGGACCAAGCTAACTTAATAATACAAACCCTAAGTAAATTTCCAGAGATGGATCCGATCCCTAGCCACTAGGTGATCATCTCAAACACTTAACCAGATCACTTATGGAATTATCATATTCCATAAGCTTCCAAGTCAATGAAGACCAACCTCAAGCATGGATGCTTTATAATAAATCTACACTTCAACATAATCTATTTGATGATGATTTGGAACCTTGCAACCCATCAAAAACATCAACACTTGTATTCTAGTCAAAATCCTTAAATCTGCAAAAAATGACAAAGTTTTGAGAAATGTTATCTTTATCACATCTTTAAGTCTCCCTCATTTCCAACACTTGTGCATTTTTGGCAATGAGCTTGAACCATATTGCATACCATCATAAGGACTACCAATCCACTATTTCCCTTGGCTAGAGCAACCTCCAACCAACTTGTTCTTGATGGTTTTGCAGGCAAGAAAATAATATTTTCTGCAAATCTTATCAACATGCCTACTTTGGCATAAGCACACATCTTCATACAATGTTATTTTAACCAACTCTTGGTATGATTATGCTCTAAACATGAAGGTATATCCATGCCTAATTGACTTGTTTCAATTGGAGCTTTGTGCTTCCAAAACCCCCATGGTTTTGTAGGCTAGTGGATAATCTGTTTGGCAACCTTATTTTAATTCAAAGTTTATCATAAATCCTTGGTGATCTCAACCATGATCAACCTCAATCCTCTATACCATGGTTATCTCCATCACTTGTTATATCCATCCATATATCCCATGTTCCAAGGGGAGCTTTGAGCTCCAAGATCCAACAAGGGTTTTGTGGCATAAAAATAACCTTCCCCTAGATCCTTAATTCCTTGTTTCCTTCCAAAATCAAGTTGGATTTCCAAAATGCAAGATTCCAAATGATGGATATATATGGTGTACATCATCTACAATAGAGATATAATTTTATCCAATATTATCCATATTTATTTTGACACAAAAAGAATTAAATTCCCTTCTTTTACTGAAACTTAAAAACTCCCTCCATAAAAGAAAGATTGATTTCATCCAGAACACATTACCAACGTAAGGAACACTTGATGCCTATAAACCATACCCTATACTCCCACTTCAAAAGAATTATTCTTGAAGAGTTTTAACAATTCTTTTTGCCCATTTTCTTAAATGGCAGAAATATGAAATTAAATATCTTAAATACTTTTATTCTTCAATAAACATAGGGAAATTGTCCAAAGTGTGAATTCATATTTGGGATAATCTCAAACCAAAAACCAATCTTTCACAACTAAAATATTTCAAATAAAATCCATTAAACAGATTCAACAATTTTTTAATGTTCCAAAATCATCTTATAAATCCCAAACAATTCCCACTAGGTAAGCTTGACCATATATACCAACCAATACTCTCGAACCACTATTTCAGGATCAATTTGGAGAACTTTCCTCCTAATCTTTACTACGGCCTAAACTTGAAAATGATCTATCAGTATACACTAACCACATCTAAATCCCTTCAAACTTGCCACACACTTCTCTCCAGCACCCAACACTCTCGCCTGGTCGACACCACTATAGCACCCACTATAGAAACTATGTTCCCTTTTTCTCTTATGCTTGGACATGAAGGAGACCCATGTGAGGACATATCCACACCATTTAATGACTTGCAACACCAGCCCCTGCCCTCTCTGTCCCTCAGCACGACCAGAAGCTACCTCACCACCCTTTCCACTGTCCCTAGCAGCCAATGGCCGAGCCATGGAACAAACCTAAGCCTTGATTGAACTAGGTGTACCATACACCAATCTCCTCAAGTTAAATAAGCCTAAGGACACTCCAACATGCCCTGCTCTCTCGTTCCTCTCCCTAGCCTCCAGAACACCACCTCACCGACCCGTGCTCACTCCCTCTGCCTCCTTCTCCATAGAGAGTAAGAACAACCTCACTTCGGCCATTTTCGAGCTCTCAAGCTCATGCTCGTTTCCAACCATCTTGAGCCCCTCCACCACTGCCAGCACCCTCCCGTACTTTGGTATTCTCTTCCCCCACACACCTAGACATCCTCTCAATCTCTGCAGCCCGGTGTTCATCGTGCATGCAATTTTGGAGGTCAGATCGACTCCTCCACCTCTGCCTCTCTACTCCTGCATGTCACCAAGTTGTGACCCTCATACCTTCCTGCCACTAATCCCCTCCTTTTATTAGACAAGAAGATGCCCAGAGGCCTCCTTCGGTGCGCTCCCTATCAACCATATGAACACCATCATGCAAACAACCTCACAGTGTTGAACCACGTCCCTCCGCCCATCTCCAAGGTCATCGACGAAATCTTCTTCCTCCCGTCGCATTTCTTCTACCTCCCGGTGCCCAGGTTAGCCACCCCATCACCTGCCCGAACTGCCGCTATGGTTAGAGCCCGCTGCCACGATGCTGGGATGGACGACGACGGGGAGTCATCGATCTCCCTCTAATCGGTCGGCTCCCATCGCTCCATACCCCTTCGATCGCCATCCCTCACTGACCGCCAGTCCCCACACCTCGCGTTTGAACGTAGTCAAGCGTGTGCGTCCGCGGGTGAACCTATGCCGGCCTGCCCTAGTGCGGCCCATTTACCACACAAATCCATCTCGGTTGCTCCAGTTCCCTATTTCCGTTAACTAATAGTCCATAATCTGATTATTACCCTTTGTTTTAATACAAAACAAAAATTGAAAAATACAAGTTATACCGAGATCCAAATTTTTACATGTTCTTGTATGTTTTGTATAACATGTAGTGCAAAAAGGTTTGTCAATAAATATCTAGCAATAAATCTACAAAAGTGTATCTTTTTTAGTAAATAAATTCCCCAAAGAGTTCCACTTATCCAAATGAAATAAATCCAACTCTCTATGGAGGTTAATTGAAGTGCTAATCCACTAGACTTGGCCCCATGCCAAGTAGAGCCCTGGTTTTCCTCTATCAAAAATAACAACAACAATTCATATTTGAATTTAGAAATTTATCAAGACCAAACCATGATATGTCTGGACATAATTCCAACTCTTAGTGATGAGGTATATCCATACATATAATAACCTAGGAGCTCACTATTTATTGACCCTTTAACAATTTATAGTGAATTAAAACCTTCTATGTAGGGTCGTTTCACTAGATAATGCACATCTATAGTTATACAACCCCAAAATATTGATTCCAATTTATGCTGGAAGGTATTTGTAATACCTATACATTGTCATTTGTCGCGTGCTGTTTGTACCTATAAAATAAATTTGTTTAAAAACACAAATTAACTCTAGAACTGAATTTGGGATTTACCAAGGGCATTCTAGTAATTATTTTTACTGTGATTACAACTCTCAAAAATCAGAAACCCACATATATACAAAACCCTATGAGGAAATATTTAATTGAGCTATAGATATTTTCTGGTTAATTATTCACTTAAACTAGGGTTTATCCCAATAGAAAATTCATATCTAATTAAATAAAATTGATAAAATCACGAAACCACTGTTGTGGCCTTGTTATTTCAATACCTATCTGATGATATCATTTTGCACATTGATATCACCCAAACCTAAGCCTTAGTCCGAAACCCATTCATTAAGTGTTATTTGACAACTAAATCATAAAGGAAATTCCACAAAGGCAATTATAGAATTTCCCGATTAAAGAAACTCAATCTATCAAAACCTACTGAAGATAATAATTGTTGTATGTTTGTTTGTTATGTGGTATTAGTGCTTGTATGACTTGTGTTGATTGTGCCATTGTTTGTTTGTATGTATGATCCCTGATGACAATATATTGTGATTATATCAAAGACAAGAGGAAGATAATTAATATTGGTCATTATTATGGTTTTCAAAGAAGAAGTCCAGGGACATATTGCCATATTGATGATCACAGGCAAGCCACCTTCTTGCTCATAAGTTTTGTGCTACTATTTTACCTATGCATGTTTTATCTACTGTTTATGAAAACTACATTGATTATTTATATGAGGATCTATATCTGGTATTGGCTTGGCTTCTCCAAACCATTACACTTTGGTAGTACAAAGTACAACCCCCTTGATGACACCTATATGTCCCTAGTATGGTAGATGGTGTACAACACCATACCCCTTTGGAGACCCCAATTTAGCTGAAGGAAAGCTATAGGATGGGAAGATCCCGGAAAAGTCTTACAAAATGTTTTATGATAAAACCTTGGTGAGGTATAACCTACCAATAGAAGTTGAGAAAAGCAGAAGGTTTTGTTTTACAAAATGCTGAAAGAAAGAGGAGGAAAGATGCCTACAAAAATGCACCATGTTCTTTGCAGTTTGCTAGAACAATTAAATCATGCAACCACATTACTCCTATATGGAAGGGGCTAGACTCGAAGTTTGCTTACTATGTTATGAGTTTCCTCGCAACTACTATAGGGGATGTCGATCTATGGAGGCTGGGTCTTCTCCTATAATAGTCCATGAAGCATCCACCAGGTGAAGAATCGAAATGTCTGCAGGTAGCCAGACATTACTATGAGCCTCTCATTGAAAGCGCACACTTTGTAAAGTGAAAAAGGCGCTCCATTTGGTCCGTGGTACCCGACGTCCCGATGTTGAGGGTAACACCTCACAGGGTAGGTGCTTGTACTAGAGTGACCATTCTGAAGGTCTTGATCGGTTACTCGACCCACGATCCATAGGAGATCAGGGTACGATAGTCGGATTATGTGGGCAAAGTGTACAACCTCTGCAGAGTATAAGTCTATTCGAATAGTCGTGTCCATGGTCATCGATGGTTGGGAAGGTTGTTGTAGAGCGGTGGTAGTTTTGATTTCAAAGAGGACATCGTAAAAGAAAAGGCTTTGGACATGTTTTGACCATGGGATGGTCATAAAGGAAGGAAAGGAGTTTGGTCATGGGATGACTAGAAGGAAGAAACGAATGGGTGACCCAATCCTAGTGTTTTTCCAAAACTTTACAAAATATTTTCCAAAAGTTTTCAACAAAGAGATGTAGATGCTATATCTACAAGAGAACCAATTTAGAAAAGAGCCTCTCATGGCGCCCTCCTACTACCACAGCCATACTACATATCCTCTTATTGTTATTATTTTAAGATAGTTTGCGAGTACATTCAAAGTACTCACTGGCATTGTCCCTCGCTATTAACTTGGTTAGATATGAAGAAGAAGGTGATGTTAACGCCTATGCGAGCTGGTACGTTCTCCTAGTCAGTTGCCTGTAGGTTAAGGCTTGGCTCGGGCTCTAGACTTGATGAAGTTCTGCTGATGTTCATTGATGTAGGCATAATGGAATTAAGGTATGACTTGTGTCCGCTTAAGTATTGGATGTATACTTTGATACTTGTCGGTTATGTGCCATGACTAATTATTCATGGGATCATGGTGGTGTACATAACAGGGATTCTCGGAGGATTAATCCGGGGGCCCGACATAGGCTAGCACATTGCCGTGCACTAAATTAACCATGTCACATCCTGGGCCATTACAGCTAGGCCAGCATGCTGCCGTGTACGCCGACTAGAGTTACTACTATTGTCATGTTTGACTAGATGATGTTTATTTACAGCTTCTATTTTCCAAAAAAATAGTACTCCTACCTAGTAGTAATACACTTGTACTAGTACAATACAACTACTACAAGTATAGTACAACGAACAATCATCTCATTAGTTCCGCTACATACAGGAGATGATCTGGAAGAGGCCGTCATGAACTTTGCCATGGAGAGGGAGCTTCTCATGCCGGAGGCCATCGACTTAGCTGCTACCAAGAAGAAGATCGACAACACCATGCGCAAGTAAGACCATGCTCATGGGCACACTGCGGCTAGCAAGGATCCGAGTCGGCACAGACAGGTGTGGCGCCGGGACGGCGAGCTAGGCGGAAGGTTAGAGATGTACAGCGAGTCAGATCCATCTCCTCTCCCTCCACGGCCTGCCTACAACACGCCCATCAAGAACCTGCGCGCGGTAGGAGCCGTAGCAGACAAGCTGCCAACCCTGCAGGGCGAGGAGCAATACAGGCAACATGCCCGGTTGCAGGAGCTTCTCCGGATCATGGACGAGCAGGCCGATGCCATCCGGTAGATGCATGAGAACCCCAACGACTCCAGGGGAGCAAGATTCCTGGCAGCAAGGGTGCACACCGTGAGAAGCAGAAGGCATCCTCTCCTTCGGTAGTGAAATCCCGCAGCAAGCACCACGACTCGGGCCACAAGGGCCAGCCGCGAGGGGTAAACGGTGAACAACAACCCACCACCACCCCCTCACCCAACCAGAGCGCCACGACCTATCGGTTCTCGTCTCTCGGGCCAGGTAGGAGCGCCCAATCCAAATCCTCCAGACACCCGTGACCGCATCGAGCTCCTAGCTCAAGCGCACATCATGGAGGATGAAGACTCTACCAGACCAGTTAGTTTCAGACCTAGCATCCAGAATGAAATGTTCCCAAATAAGTTCACGTTGCCGCCGGACACCCCCAAGTATGACAACAACATGAAACCAGAAGATTGGCTAACCAACTACACCATGGTAGTCGGCATTACCCATGGGATTAAGAGCATGGTGGTGCGCTACGTCCGCCTCATGCTGACCGGGTTGGTGAGGACGTGGCTCAATAGCCTCACACCCAATGGCATCAACGCGTTTCCTGACTTCAAGAAGGTGTTCGTCCGCAATTTCGACGACACATACAAGCACCTGGGTCGCCCTCGTGATCTGGCCTTGTGCATCCAGGGAGACCGCGAGTCAGGCCGCGAGTACCTCGCCAGTTTGATGGAGCTACGCAACACCTGTGAGGGCATCCTAGAGAGCCAGGAGATCGGGTTCTTCATCGAAGGATGCCGAGAGGGAACCATGCTTCGCCACCAGCTACTGTGTGACGAGACGAAAACCATGGCAGAGCTCATGATAGTTACGGACCAGTATGCCATGGCCGACACAACAATGAAGGAACCCCTCCGGGTGAACATCGATGGTCGTCCGATCCCTGCAGATCCGGGTCACAAACCGCCAAGTATCCTAGGTGGAGAAGCCGGATCGTCCAGGCAGGAGGGTAATGACAACCGCTTCTAGGGCGATCGCCAAGACAGATCGCAGAAGCCCCGCTACCACGCGAGGCAGGTCAACGATGTGGAGGGCGTGCTAGAGGAATTGCAGCTAGACCCGCCAGATGAAAGACCAAGGGGGCTTACCCCATCCCCCACCGCCTCTCCCGGTGGACCGCCACCACCGGCTAGGGGAGCCGGCAACAACGGTAACAACAACAACACGGCTACCCACAGCCACACGCCGCCTACCACATCTTCGAGACTGAGCCAGACGACAAGCACAACCACATGAAGCTCTCCAAGGAGGTGAACGCCATCGTCTCCCTGTTCCCCCAGTACATGAATTGTTTGAAGACTCCCATTACATGGAGCCGGGAAGATCAGCCGGATCGCTTCCCGAATCCCGGGGGCTACACGATGGTGCTCGACTCCCTCATTGTCTCCAACGAGCGCACCTGTCGCTTCTCTCCCGTCCTCATTGACGGGGGCAGTAGCCTCAACCTGCTCTACTGGTCTTCCCTGGAAAAGCTAGGCATCAGTGAGTTTGACCAGTGCCCGACTACCACGGTGTTCCACGGTGTATTTCCAAGGCCAGCACACGCTCCATTGGGAAAAATCTGGCTGGGTGTCATCTACGGAACTGAGGAGAACTTCCACTGCAAGCTGGTGTGGTTCGAGGTGGTGACGCTGACAAGCTCCTACCACATTCTCCTCGGGCGTCCCACCCTTGCCAAGTTCATGGCTGTCCCCGACTACACATACCTCAAGACAAAGATGTCGGGGACTAACAGCATGATCACCATGGACGGATGATTCAGGTGGTCGATGGAGTGCACGTCGGTGGGCTCGAATATAGTGGAAGCCCTCATCATCACTGAGGAGAAGTGTGAGATCAGACGCAATGTTTCATTGGCTCAGCAAGAAGTGTTGGCGCCGTCTTGGATAGCAAATAGGAAGGTGCGCTCATCGACTTCCTCCGTGAGAAAAGGGACATTTGTCCATGGTCGCCAAAAGACATGTTGGGTGTCTAGAGCGAGTTCGCCGAGCACTCACTTCATGCGCGGCTGGATGCCAAGCCGGTTAAGAAGCCCCTCCGCCGGTTTGCGGAAGAGAAGAGGAATATCATCAGTGATGAGATCACCCGGCTCCTCACAGTGTACCGCCCGGACTGGTTGGCCAACCTAGTCCTGGTGTTGAAGAAAAACAAGACCTGGCGCATGTGTGTCGACTACACCAGCCTGAACAAGGCCTGCCCGAAAGACCCCTTCACCTTGCCCCGTATCGATCAAGTTATCGATTCCACGACCAGCTGTGACCTATTGTCCTTCTTGGACTGTTATTCTAGCAACAATCAGATCCGGTTAAATCCGGCTGACTAGCTGAAGATGTCATTCATCACCCCGTACGAGGCTTTCTGTTATGTAACGCCTTTCAGTCTGAAAAATGCAGGCGCCACTTATCAGTGCTGCATGCAGAAGTGCCTGCGCTCGCAGATTGGGAGAAACATGCATGCCTACGTGGATGACATCGTCATCAAGACGAAGGAGAAGTGCAGCCTTCTCGAGGACCTAGTGGAGTAATTTGGAAACCATCACCGGTACTAGATGAAGCTGAACCCAGAGAAATGTGTTTTCGGCGTCCCATCCAGATAGCTCCTCGGGTTCCTCTGTTCACAACGAGGAATCGAGGCGGACCAGAGAAGATTGCAGCCATCAAGAGGATGCAGCCGCCCAAGAGCTTGCTCGAAGTCCAGAAGTTCACCAGATGCCTAGCCTCCCTCAGTCGTTTCGTCAGCCGGCTGGGTGAGAAGGCACTCCCACTGTACCAGCCAATGAAGAAGACGACAAGTTCTCCTGGACCTAGCAAGCCGATGCCGCTATTCACGACATCAAGCGCATGATATCCACAATATCGATGCTGGACACGCCGGCTACCAAGGAGCCGATGTTGCTCTATATAGCAGCCATCATCCCAGTGGTCAGCATCGTCCTGGTGGTGGAGCACCCTGAGGAAAGCAAGGCTCAGCTGGTGCAGAGGCCCATCTACTACATGAGCGAGGTTCTGTCCCTCTCCAAGCAGAACTACACCCACTGGCAGAAGATGTGCTACGGAGTGTACTTGGCATGCAAGAAGGTCGAGAACTACTTCTAGGAGCATCCGCTTGAGGTGGTGTGCACCGTGCCCCTTTCGGAAATCATCGGCAACAAGGACGCCACCGGCCGAGTTGCCAAATGGGCAATCGAGCTTGTCGCCTACTCTGTCCAGTATGAGCCAAGGCTGACGATCAAATTGTAGGCCTTACCGGACTTCTTGGTTGACTGGGCCGATACCCAGTACCTGCCGCCATTTCGAGACTCGGATCACTAGAAGATGCACTTCGACGGCTCGAAAAAGCTCGGAGGCTTGGCAGCCAGCATCGTCCTCACCTTGCGCAAGGGGGACTTGCTGGAGTATGTTCTCTAGATCCACTTCAAGGCCTGCAATAAAGTCACTGGGTACGAGGCATTGGTGCAAGACCTCCGACTCGCTAGGGAGTTAGGCATCAGCCGAATCCTCTGCTTCGGAGATTCGGATCTGGTGGTGCAGCATTTTTCTGGCGCCGTTGCCGGGGAACGAATAAGAAGAAGCTCCCACGGCAACCAGGCACCACCAAAGACATTTTTCTCGCGTCGTTGCCGGGGAGTCAAGAACATCTTCACAAGGGGAGTTCCTCATAACCAATCTCTTTACTTTGTTATTTTTGTTTTGCTTAGTTTCCTTTTGTTTTCTTTGCTTGTTTCTTTATCAAAAACACAAAAAACTAGTTTTACTAGTTTGCTTTCTTATTTGAAAACACAAAAAAATGACTACTCTTGTAAACACTAAGTTGTGTGACTTCACTAGCACAAACAACAATGATTTTATGAGCACACCTATTGCTCCGCCTGTGCCTAAAGATACTTTCTTTGAGATAAAACCCACTCAATCTTGTTATGAGAGAGCAATTTTCTGGTATTGGTAATGAAGATGTTGCTTCCCATCTAAATAACTTTGTTGATCTTTGTGAGATGCAAAAGCATAGGGATATAGATGGTGATATTATTAAGCTGAAATTGTTTCCTTTTCTTTGAGAGGAAAAACTAAAGAATGGTTGAATTCCTTAACTAGGAATAGTATTGATTCTTGGACTAAATGCAAAGATGCTTTCATTGGAAAATACTATCCTCCTGCTAAGATTATATCTATGAGAAGTGAAATAATGAAGTTTAAACAACTTGATAATGAGCATGTTGCTCAAGCTTGGGAAAGAATGAAATCTTTGGTAAAGAATTGTACCACTCATGGACTGACTGCTTGGATGATCATCCAAACTTTTTATGCAGGATTGAACTATTCTTCAAGGAACCTATTGGATTCTGCTGCTGGAGGTACCTTTATGACCATCACTTTGGGTGCTGCAATGAAACATGTGGACAATATGATGGTTAATTATTCTGAATGGCATATTGAGAGAGCTCCACAAGGTAGGAAGGTACATTCTGTTGAGGAAACCTCCTCCTTGAGTGATAAGATTGTTATTATTATGTCTATGCTTGTTAATGGGAAAGCCCATATTGATCCAAATAATGTTCCTTTGGCTTCTTTGGTTGCTCAAGAAGATCAAGTTGATGTGAACTTCATAAGAAATAACAACTTTGGCAATAATGCTTATAGGAGTAATTTTGGTAACAACAATTATAAGCCATATCCTCCCAACAATGGTAATGCTTATGGAAATTCCTACAACAATAATAGGAGTGCACCCTCTGAACTTGAAGTTATGCTTAAAGACTTTATTAGTAAGCAAACTGCTTTCAATAGAACTATTGAGGACAAACTCTCTAATGCTAAAAGAGATATAGCATCTTTGGCTGAAGCTCAATCTTCTTTGAATAAAATGGCTGCTAAACCTGAAACTAATGATAATCCCTTTACAGCTACTAATGCCATACAAGTGAGAATTGATGAAAATGTTAGAGTATTAGCTGAATTACATGCTAAGTGGGAAAGAGAAGATGAAATTGCTAGAAATATTAGTGTTTGTACTATTACCACCACTAGTGTTCAGACTAGTAATAGTTCTACTACTTTAGATGATAAATTTTATTTTGATCTTGATGGTTGCAACATCTCTGAAGTTATTAAGTTCCTACAAAAGCTTTCTAAAAGTCCTAATGCTAGTGCTATGAACATGGCCTTTACAAAACATACTGCTGATGCTCTCATAAAGATTAAAGAAAAATATATGAAGCATAAAGCTTCTATTCCTATTAAACAAGAAGATGGTTGTGAACCCATCATTAATATGAAAGTGAATGACTTTGATTTCAAAGCTTTATGTGATCTTGATAGTAGTGTTTATATTATGCCTAGAAGGATTTATGATATGCTTGATTTTCCCCCTCTTGAAGATTGTTATTTGAATGTCCCACTTGATTATAATGCTAAAAAGAAACTCATGGGGAGTCTTAATGATGTTCTTATTATGGTTAACAATGCCTATGTCCCCTTTGATTTCTATGTTTTGGATGTTGAATACAATGCTTCTTGTCCTATTACTTTGGGAAGACCTTTTCTTAGAACTGTTGGTGCCATTATTGATATGAAAGAAGGCACCATTAAATATCAACTCCCACTCAACAAATGTATAGAACACTTCCCTAAAAAGAGAGAAAAGAATTTTTTTGCTTCTCCTATGAAAACAAAATTTGGTCTTAATGCTTCTTCATTTGAGAACATTTGATTCTTTCTTTGCTTCTTATGCCTGACTTAAAGGCGTTAAAGAAAATTACTTATTGGGAGATAACCCAAAAGTTTTAGATGAGGCTTGGAAGTTATTGCCTCTATAACAACGTCTCCTTACCCTTTTTATTTGCTTTTTGTGCCAAGAGTAACCTCTAATGAGAGAGAAGTAATGATTGGGAAAGTTGTTGTCCCAAAATAGATTTCTGTGCTTCACCATTAAAATTCGTGTAAAATATCTGTACGTCTTTCTGAGGCGTGAATTTTTTTGCTTCTGCCCCAGATTGTTATCTAACTTTCGTTAGTTCAACACTTTTTGACTTGAGCAACAGAAGGTCTTCGAAAAAAATCGTCTTTACCTGCTGGTCTGTTTTGATAGATTTCTGCCATTTTCTGCATTTGCTTCTTGTTGTTTCCTTCTTGAGTTATTTTGGGGAATTGAGCTTTTTGAGGGAAGTGCTACAGTAGATAGTGTTCTAATGGAAGTTTATTTGGTGTTAGAACTGAACCTTAAGACTTATTTATCTTGAGTGCACTAATGTAGCTAATAAAGATTGTGTGAAGTTTTGTATGAAGGAAAATTTTCACGTGTATGGAAGGAACGAGTAATGAGATGATGGATGGACTAAAGCTCAAGCTTGGGGATGACACGCCTGTCACCCCAAGAAATATCCAAGAAGTACAAGCGTTAAAGCTTGGGGATGCCCAAGGCATCCCCTTCTTCATCAATAAAAATCTCAGGTTTCTTCCAAACGCTTCGTTTTTATTGTTTCATGCACAGTTGTGTTTTTCTTGGAGCGTCTTCTTTTTCGTTTTCGTTTTAGTTTTTCGTTTGCTTGGTTTTCTTAGTTTTATGAATAAATTAGTTGAACCCCCTCTTTCATACATTGGTACGCAAATAGTTTGGTGTGGGCATCCCCTTCTTCATCAATAAAAATCTCAGGTTTCTTCCAAACGCTTCGTTTTTATTGTTTCATGCACAGTTGTGTTTTTCTTGGAGCGTCTTCTTTTTCGTTTTCGTTTTAGTTTTTTTTTGCTTGGTTTTCTTAGTTTTCTGAATAAATTAGTTGGACCCCCTCTTTCATACATTGGTATGCAAATAGTTTGGTTTGGTTTGGAAAAGAGTAGGAAAGTTCATGATTATGGCCATTATTGCTCTCTTAGTTTGTCACTCCCAGTCTTTTGCTAGCATCCACAACCAAGTATGAGTTCCACTCATGCATCCAACCCCCTAAACCAAGTTATTCCAAAGTGTCCACCATACCTACCTATTATCTTATGCTATTCCAAGTATATTCATGCTTTTGTTTACCTTCCAAATTAAACTTGTTATGAGAAAAATAGTGATTAAAGCTCTCACGAACTTGATGGCACACTTTACTTTTCTTGCCCTTAATAAACTTGAACCATTGTGTCTTCTATGTTGTATATTCTTGCACTTATTTGTTAGGAATTAGCAGAACCATGCTTTCATGGGGAATGCTTTCAACATTGCACTTGGTACTTGTACCTAGTTGATATCATGCTCTTTTGTATATGGATGTCGTCGGTGTGAAATGAAAGGGGAGCTTGTTAGTCCATGGAGTTATGTATATGTGTTAGAGAAACGCCTGGGCCGTTGGTCTAATCCATGCTGATATGGTGGAAACCTGCAGCGTAACCATAATGAGCTGTCTATGAAGCATTCTTCTTACAAAAAAGAGTCCTATATTGAGAAAAAAGAGAAAAGAGAAAAAAAGATATACTATGAAAAGAGGAAAGAGAGAAAAAAGCACCATGTTCCCATGGTAAATAAGAATATTGCTGAGATGCTCGTTGTCTGCTTGCCTTGTCATTTTGATATGGGGATTCTTCCGTATCATCGGGCAAGGGGTACCCCATTGGCGGTTCTCTATGATACACATATACTTACAATGACAATAACGTACCGGTGAATAAACTTGAGTATCATGAGGAGCGGCCCTCGTATACAAGGGACATGAGATTTCTGACTTATACTTCGTCAAGCATGTACACCATAGTTTGTTCGCTTTAACCTTAATCACTTCAAGATGCTTATGATAGGGGCAATGAGAGATGAAAGTTATAAGTACCATAATTTTTGGAAGCTCTTTATGAGACTTGAATCCCTACTTCCTTTTATAAAAAGGCCTTTCTTCCACCATTATATTGTGTCTCCACCTTCTATCTTTATGCACCTACTTTGAGAGCATAGTGGACATTCTTAGTTCTATGTGCATTGTCCCAAGACTAGTTGATTGATGCATAACTTGATATTGCTTGTTTTAAACTATTGTATCTAGTCACTCTTATGAACTTTGAAGGTGTCCTATGCACTTATATTTGCTACTCTATTGAGGGACAAGCTGAATACTATTATGCTATGTTTTCTTTATGTGAAACAAACAAACATCTTGCAAAGCATTGTTATTCATGAATCTTTTGTTTGTGCCTTTTCATGTGTTGTCATAATTTCTTTGTCTTATTGCTAGAACTTTGTCTTTCATTTTATGATTGAAGTACTATGATCCCAGCTTTGAATGTTTTACAAATACTTTGATCAAGTCTTTGATGGTGCATGCCACCTAAAAAATTATTCTTTCTTTTTGTCACTTACCTACTCGAGGATGAGCAGGAGTTAAGCTTGGGGATGTTGATACATTGCAAATGTATCTATAATTTTTGATGTTCCATGCTTAGTTTTATCCACTTTCTTGTGTTTTGTTCCAACTTTGGAGTACTTTTCATATGATTTCTTGGACTAACCTATTAACAAGAGCCATAGTGCCAGCTGCTTATTTTCTGCTGTTTTTGGTTCTAGGAAAGTAAGAAAATGAATATTCTCGGAATTGGAGGGGACAAAAGCCAAAGTGCCTATTTTTCCGGACGTCATCAGATGCCAGAATACGAGACGGAGAGGGGCCAGAGGTCGGCCACACGACCTGGCCGCGCGGCCAGGCTAGGCCTGCGCCAGGGGGTGGTGTGGTGACCTTGGCACCCCTTCGGCCTCCCCTTCTAACTATAAGATGCCTCGGGACATAAACCCTCAGTGCCCGATCAAAAATCCACGAAAGAGTCTGTAGCCGTTGTCATCACCATCCCTAGATCGGGAGGCATCTGAAGCTCTTCCCGGCACCCTACCAGAGAGGGGAATTCACCCTGGAGGCCTTCTTCATCACCATGCAAGCCTCCGGTGTGATGCGTGAGTAGTTCTTCCTTGGACTAAGGATCCATGTAGTAGCTAGATGGCCGGTTCTCATCCTTTGTGCTTTCATGTTTAGATCTTGTGAGCTCCGTTCATGATCAAGATCATCTATTTGTAATTCTACATGTTGTGTTTGCGGGGATCCGATGGGTATTGAGATGCTATTTTGGATTGATTATTGATTCTATCATGTCTTTGTTATTTGTGATCTTGCATGCTTTCTGTTGTTAGTAGCTATATTGGCCAAGTAGATGCTAGCAACTCCAAGAGTTAGTATTTATGCTCGATAGTGGGTTCATGCCTCTAGTAATCTGGGGAAGTGACGGAAATCTCTAAGGTACTAGATGTGCTATTGCTACTAGGGAGAAAACAACAATCCTTTGTTCATAGAACAATCATATTGTTTACTTTACACGCCGTTTGTAAAGCAATAATCTGTCGCTTGCAACTTAATACTGGAGGGGGTTCAGATGATAACCTGAAGGTTGATTATTAGTCATAGATGCAGTTGGATGGCAGTCTATGTATAATGTTGTAATGCCCAATCGAATCTCAAAGGAGTCAAGATGATTAGTATATGCATGTATTGCTTTCTCGATGTTTGTCAATTGCCCCGCTGTAATTTGTTCACCCAGCATGTTATCTATCTAAGGAGAGCCACCTCTAGTGAACTATGGATCCCGGTCCATGTCTTTTACATTCAATCTACAATCTTTTACTGCTTTGTGTTTACTCTTTACAAACTTTTACTTCTTTACATTCAATACGTTTAATCCTTTGTTTTCCGCAAAACACGGTCAGATTGACAACCTCATCGCAACTTGGGGACAAAGTTCTTTGGTTGTGTTGTGCAGGTCTCCACGTTGCTACTAGCACCAGTAGTGCGCCCTGCCAAAGCTCAGCTAGTAACACCTTTGGGGTGTTTCCTTGCTCCTACTAGTTCGATTAATCCTTGGTTTCATAACTGAGGGAAACTTGCTGCAGTGCTCATCATACCTTCCTCTTGGGGTTCCGAACGAGCTCTACATCAACACCGCACCAACAATTTTCTGGGCGCCATACACAGAGCCATCAGCTCCACCTCGACTTCACGCCCTGCACCAACAACATGGCCGAGTACAAGGCCCTTCTTCACGGCATGCGGACTGCCAAGGAGATGAATGTCAATCGCCTACGGTGCTACAGGATTCAGACTTAGTCGTCGGCCAAGTCGCTGAGACCTGTGACACCGTCTCCCCGACAATGATAGCGTACCGCCAAGTGGTCGACCAGCTCAGAGGGCACTTCACCAGCTACTCAGTCGAGTTGATCGACAGGCGCAAAAATGAGGAGGCATACGCCCTCTCCCGAATCAGGTCGGCCAGGCAAATGCCACCAGCAGGAGTCTTCCTCAACGTCATTCACAAGCCTTCGTTCTCCCCGCCAAAGGAGATCGACATCGGGATACCACTCCAGCCCGAGCCGTCCCTCGTCGCCATGGTCACAAAGCCTAGCGACTGGACTGCACCATACATCGCCTTCCTCGAGCACTAGATCATCCAAAGCAACGAGACCGGAGAGTGAATGATTGTGCATCGCAACAAATCCTTCGTCATCATCAATCGCGAGGTCCACAAGTGCAGCGTGACTGGCGTGTTCCAGCGCTGCGTACAACCAGAAGGACACAAGATCACACAGGACATCTACGCCGGCGACTGCGGCCATCACGCTGGCACCAAGTCGCTGGTCGCCAAAGCCATGTGGCATATCTTCTAATGGCTCACCGTGCACGCCGACGCCACCGACATCGTCCAACGATGCTTCGGGTGCCAGAAGTACGCCAACAATACGCATCTCCCTCGCTCGGCACTCAAGACCATCCCCATCCCGTGGCCATTCACCGTATGAGGCATGGACATGGTTGGCCCGTTCAAGAAGGCCCCATCCGGCTTCACCCACCTCCTGCTCACGGTCGACAAGTTCACCAAGTGGGTCAAAGTCAAGCTGATCAAAAAGTGTGACGGCAAGATGGCCACAAAGTTTCTCCACGAGCTCATCTACCGGTACGGCTACCCGCACAACATCAAAACAGACAACGGCACAAACTTCACCAAGGGCGCCATGGCAGAATTCTGCGAAGAACACAGCATACGACTCAACCTCGCCTCAGTCGCCCACCCGGAGTCGAACGGCCATGCGGAACGCGCTAATTAGAGTGTCTGCCACGGGCTTAAGCCGCGACTTCAAGTGTCCCTCGAGCGAACCCCAGGATGCTGGGTCGAAGAGCTCCCTTGTGTAATATGGGGATCCGCACCTTCGTCAACCGCTCCACGGGATTCACGCCCTTCTTCATGGTGTATGGCACCGAGGCCATAATGACAACCGACTTGGAGCACGATTCACCTCAAGTCGCCAACAACGTTGAGGCGACAAACGACACCGCCCACCAAGACAGCGTCGACCAACTCGACGAAGCACGTGACCTAGCTTGCTCCCGCACCACCATCTACTAGCAGGGACTCCGCCGCAACCACAGCCGCCTAGTTCGGACCCACACCTTCTAGGAAGGCGACTTGGTCTTACGACTAACCCAGGACAAGAAGGGCATGCACAAGCTTCCCCAATGGGAAGGGCCATTCGCCATAGGGCGCGTCCTCGGCAACAATGCCTACTACCTCATCGACATACGAGGCAATGGCCAGCTTGAAGTCGGGAGGTCATGGATGTAAACTTCCTCCAAAAGTTCTATACATAGAACTTAAACATGTACCCAAATGATACATAAATGAAATACATCTGGATCGCACAAATTGTGTCTACTCGCAATCTTCTTGTGCCACTCGAACTCGTACATTTAGCAATACGCTACCCACGGAAGTCAACCCTTGGTTGAGCGAACAGCACGGCTAAGTAGTGTGACCCAAGGGAACCGAAGATATTCGGGCTTTGTGTCGTCCACGAAAACACCAACCCGGAGCCACCATCGGAGTCGCCCCGCTCGACTGGCCCGCCGAGCCAAGACGACCGATTAACGCTTCCCACAATGACATGTCCTCCTCATCCTCATGCAAAGCGACTCGAACTGTTAAGTACCACGCACAGGGACTTTGCAATAAGAAAACCTCACGCGCCTCAAGAACACACCAAGTAAGAGAGCTGCCTTGGACTCCCCACGCGATTGGCTCTCCGAGCCATGGGTAGAGACGTGTTACAAACAACACATTAGGCCTTACAGTAGGCACATGCCCAAAACGGCTAAGTACCACACTCGGGGACTCGCCTAAATCGACCCCACTCGCGCTCGAGGACTCAACTAAAAACAGAGCCCCTTCGGAGTCGCAAGGCGGCTGGCCCAACACGCCACAACAAATCAGTCTCAACCAAAACAAAAATCCAAAGAAAACACACATGCACATAAACAAGTTATACCCTACTAAAAGGCATACGCGTTCGGGGACTCGCTCAAACAAAAAGTCAACATATCACATAACTGACCATGCATTGAGAGTCGATTGACTCCCCTCACTTTCATACATACGTATTGTTCAAATCACAAATGGCCATCAGGCATAATTTACAAAAGCCCCCAGGGCATCTATCTATTTTGCAGGCCCCGACGAAGAAGCGCCACCACTGCCCTTGACACGATTCGTTGGGTACATCATCAGCGACTTTGATAGCACCAACCGGAAGGGTTGCTTTGACTTCAGGTCGAGATGCTCCGGCTCGGGGTCGCCCGACGCCACCACCATCTCCTAGTATGGCAGCAAGACCCCCATCACTAGCACCCTATCTACGAAGGGAGTAGCCTTGGCGGTTAGCCTCAACACCTCCGACATCTCCACCGAGCTAGTCGCTGAAGGTTAGCCGCTGGTGACGTCTTCAAGGTTGAAGTTGTTAAGGAAATGCGCGAGCCCCAGGCTAAACACACCTGAAGGCCGAACGCTCCATCCATTCTACAACAGTGGGGGCCTCTTCTAGGTAGTGCCATACTTCAGTCAGTCCCCTAGGTATAACCTCGGTGGGGGACATCCCTTGAAGCACCGCCTAGACGCACAACGCCGAGACGGTGGCCGCGTTCACCATCACGCTCATGCATTATGAGGCGTCGAAGGTCTGCACCACCGAATCGCCTTGCCCTATCAAAGCTGCAAGGTCAGACACCCAATGTCACTACTAACTCACCCACTCAGGGACTCACCGCAAACATCAAAGAGGAAAGCAACCACTCACCAAGGAGTTTCCGGTAGTTCTCCGTCGCGTGCTTCTCAAGGGCAGCAGGGTCACCCTGCAGCCCGAGGATGATTGAATCAGTAGCCTTCCACCGCAGCGACTACGGCCTTGGCTATCTACTCAGAGGAGACCATCGACGCCTTCGCTTCCCCCAGTTCCTTCTCCAATGAGTCGATCCGCTCCTTTGCTATGTCCAGTTCAGCAGCTAGGACACACCCCTCTTGGGCCTTGGCAATCGCAGCCATACGACCATCTAAAAGGAACAGCAACAACAGTCAGCCTCCCGCAAACACCAGGAGCTCGCGATAGCCAAGTAAAACAATTACTCAGCAGTAGTCTCCTTGGAGTCGCTGGTTAGCCTCCTGCGCCACGTGCAATTCACACTGAAGGCGATCCTTCGCGGCTTCCTGATCAGGTAATTCCCTCTGCAAGCCCTGCAAGTAGCATGAACAATCAGCAACTGCAAAAAGCACAATTTTAGTGCCTAGCCGCTGAAATTCAGCGACTAGACACTCGGGGACTGGTGACTAGAAGAAATTCAGTGCCTAGCCGCTCTAATTCAGCGACTTGACACTCGTGGACTTGCGACTAGAAGAAATTCAGTGCCTAGCCGCTGAAATTCAGTGATTAGACACTCGGGGACTGGACTTACCTGCATGGCGACACCAAGCATGCTATGAAGCCCATTGGCGTCCGTGGAAGAGACCACGAAGGAGGTGCACCCTCAACGAGGTCCAACGACCTCTGGCATCTGCGGAGACTGGTTTTCCGCCAAGATCGGAAAACCCTTCGCCATGAAGCGCGGAAACGACGCAGATGCCCTCGCTGGGGCACTGGTTGTTGGGTGTGGTGGTTCTATCGCCGGAGCCCTTAGCCGGCTCCGATTGAGTGACCGCCACCTCCTCGGCGCTGGCGGCAGGGTCACTCCCCTTGGTGCTATCTTCTGCAGCAGCATCATCGGCATCACCCCTCTGCTTCTTCGCACCCTTAGCAGGCACGACATTCGCAGCAGGCTTCCTCCTCTTGGGGGGATCGCTTTCCCCCGCTGTGACGACCGGCGGAATCTTAGCCACTGAAGGGCGACCTATCTTTTTAGCGTTAGGCCTACAAAACCACCAAAGTCAGCAAAGAAATCATACAAGAAATCACCTAAGAATTGAAAGGAAAACTCGTGACTCACTTGGCGACCGGAAGAACGCGTAACCCTGTGCTGATGTGGGCGGGTTTGTCTAGCTCCAGGCCTATCTTGCGCGTGAGACCCTTCTCAAAAACATATGAAGCCCATGATACCGCAGGCTTCTTCGATGATGAAGCAGCGGTCGTGGGAATTTCCGGGCCACACGACGTGGCCATCCCCGAAGGTTGTGGTGACTTTGGCGCCGCAGCTTGAGCAGCCTCCCGTTCCGACGTAGCCGAAGCTGTCGGAGCGATCACCGCAAGCGGAACTTCTACCTCCACTGCTGCATCCGCTACCGCCGGTCCCATCATCGGAGTCGTATCCTCCGGGACCTTGGACGAGACTTTAGTCACATCGTCGTCGGACTCATCATCCGATCCGAACACCACCGTCGACCTGGGCGGTGACACCGGCTTCGCGAAACGCTTCTTTGCGGGCGACTTTTGTTTGCACACGGGTTTCACCAGCGTGGCGGTGCGCCGCGAACTGTGCTCCTGCAAAATGTCATCATCTTCATCCCGCTCGTCAAGACTGCGGCTCGCATCGATCTCACGCTGCTTCTGCATGCGACTCCTGCGAGCCACATGTGCTGGGGGAGGAACCTCCCTCTCTTCTTCTTCGCTCTCGGAGGAGGTCCCTTCTGACCGCTCTTTGAGCTCTCTAGGGACCTCTTCGTCGAGTGGGGTAAGCCATCCCTCGAGAACCTGAAACAACTAAGAATGGCCACAAACAGACATCAAAGGATGCAGTTGCAAATTGCCCCACGAGAGTCATGACTGAAGATAAATCTAGTGAAGCCTGGCTTACCGTAGGAGCTTCATTCTTCCCGTGCATGTATGGGGCGAGCCCGGCCGACGTGGTCGTAAATTCCACGTCGATGATCTTTTTCAGGGCGGTCTTGTAGTCTGCGGCGTCCCATGACTCCCTGCTGGTCTGGGAAGGATCGTTCTTCCCGGTGTATTCATACATCCAATGGTGCCAGATCGCCAACGGGACCAAGTGCCGCCCAAGCCAGAAGTTGTACAAATTGATTGTGGATACTCCATGGTCCTTCAGCTTCTAGATCTGGTCCATCATCTCCGCGACGGCCATTCTTTGATTGTCGGGGAGCTTGTCCGTTGTCAGTCGACAGGGCTTGCTTCTCTCCGCGACGAACTCGGGAAGTGCCACTATGCCGGTGGGGGTGGATTCTTTCACATATAACCATCTTTTCTTCCACTCGCTCGTAGCCATCTTTGACAGCAGGAGCTTGAAGAAGTTGGCATTTTGCTTCAACTGAAACGTAACGCCACCTACCACCAAGATCGGGCCGCCGGACCCCTCGCGACCGATGCGGCCGTGGAACAGCTCCAACCATAGTGGAAAGTACGGCATGCAGCTGATGTAACATTCATAGAAGGCGACAAAGATTTCCAGTTGCTCGATGTTGTGCGGGCCGAGATCCGACGGCTTGATCGCGTAGTACGCGCAAAACCGCCGGAAGAATACTAAGTGTCGTGGTGGTGCCACGGCAGATGCCATGGATAGGCTAAAGGTGGGGACTAATACACGCTAGGGGAATCCAGGGAGGGATAGTGGAGTGATTCTCCACACAGAAGTTTATATTACTTTGCTTCCAAGATTGCAAGTGCTCCTCGAGCTGTTTTGGCGAGAGGAGGAAGAAGAAGCTCTCTTACCCTCACCTATAGCTCACACCTAAAACCTTGGCCAAATCAGAATAGCGGAACCCCTTCTACTGAAACCCTAGCCCCCTTTTTTAGAGGAGGCTCGGTTTCTGCCTAGGGCATACGTGGAAGAATATGCTTCCCCCCAAAGTGGTAAGCCGACCGGGGTGCTTTTCCACCGCGTCACTCATGCTTTAGCTATGTGAGCCTCTGCGGCGCCCACGTTAGCCGACATGGGCATCGTCACCCTTGTCGGCCATGACCAAGTGGTCCTGCCCTTGTCTGCTTTGCTCATCCAGTGCGTACCAGGCCTTCTTTTTGACCAGAAAGATTCCTTCCTTCTCCTCGAAGATAAACGGGACCTGGATCATAGTAGATCTGGCTATACCTGTTCCTGCATACAAGTTAGACACGCATTTCTGACTTACTCCTTGAGTCGGCCGAGACAATGTTAGGCGACCCCCCCTCGTCCGGGTTACTCTGTGATCCGGCCCGCCTTGAGGTGACCCGGCCAGCATCCGCGTTGACCTTGCCGAACCTCGGCTAACTTGGCCTTTATACCACGGAGTGACCCTACCCGGGCGTATCCCCCCAACATTAGTCCCCGAAGCTGGTGCGGCCTTAGCTGCCTTGGCCGCTAAGGCCACATCAGGTTCATTTATGCTCGAGTCTTGGAGATTATTTCCGAGTTTGCTCCTTATCTTGGATCACATGGATTTACGTTCCCTTCGCACGTTCCAAGTTTTCACTTGTCGGCCGGGTTACCACGTTAACTCGGATCTCATGGTTTTACTTTCCCTCTACACATTCTAAGTTTTCACTTGTTGTCCGGGTTACCATGGTTCAATCCGGGCCTTGTTTCCTTCTCTCGTACGCCAACCCATGTGAAGGGTAATCATTATGTCGTCTTATTTTAAGGGCCTGCACAGTAACCACCGCAGTAATTGTCAGTTATCACTGTGAGAGGGTCACGTCACGCCTGCCCCCTCGTTTACCGCATCGGTGCGTCATGTCATGGGATCGCCTCCGCTCTGTGGCCCTCCGTGTGGCTCCCCACTGATTGGTCCGGGCTAGTGATACACGGCCACTGCGTGTGGCCGATCCGCAGGATTCGATCCCACTCACCCCTTGCGGGAGCAGTTAAATAGCGGAGGGGCGCATCCCTTAGGATTTTCCCCCTTCCGCGCCCCTCTGCCCATTGCTCTTCTTCTTCGTCCTCCTCGCGACCGCGCCGCCGCCAGCGCTCCAAATAGCAGCGTCGCCGTCGCGCTTTTCCCTCACACTTCTGCATCACAGTCACTGTACTGCTTCCCCGTGCCTCTGCACCGTCGCCATCGCTGCGCAACTTCCTTGCCACTGGTCCTCGCCAATCCAGGCTTCTGCCCCCCGCTGCCGCTAGCGCCAGCGAGGGCAACGAAGACCAAATGACGGAAGAGGAGCTCATCGCCGCTGAGCAGGAGATGGAGGAGGACGGCACGGCGGCGGAGCGCGACACGTGGGCCGGGTCATGGGTCTGTCAAGACGATCTTGACTGGCTCTACCGGACCAGGTGCATCCCTGCCGGTGTTGCCGCTCGTCTCCCCTCTGCCGAACTATCCCCCTCACCCAATCCGGGTGAGTTTGTCGTGTTCTTGTCCCACTTCCAAAGGGGGTTCGGCTTGCTAGTGAGTGATTTTTTCCGGGATTGGCTTAGCACCTACAAGTTGCAGCCGCATCACCTTCCAGCCAATGCTATCACCTCTCTTTCTGCCTTTGCTTCTACGATCGAAGGCTACGCCAGACTGTGGCCCACGAAGGAGATGTGGATCCGTTTTTTCGGCCTTCGTCGCAACGTTATCCCAAACATCCACACCGATCCGGAGGACAAGCAGCTCGCTCAATTTGGAGCAGCTTCTATCACACCCCGGAGGTTTTCGGTTTTCCCCCGGGTCACCGGGCTTGACTCCTGCAAAGGATGGGCCGGACCTTCTTCTATGTCCGGAATACGGGAAACAGAAGATTTTATCAGACTTCTTCCTTATACTCCGGGCCCTCCCAACATGGAAACGTGGGACGAGATCCCGAAGAAGCCCACGGCCTTGGCCAACCAGGTCAACAAGCTGTTCGCGGAGCTGAAGAAACCCGGGCTACGCAACGAGGATGCTATGATCACTTTCGTGCACAACCGAATTTCCTCCCTCCAGAAGCGCACCCACAAGGTGTGCCACATGAGCTTCGGCCGCGACCCCAACCGGACCTCATCCTTTGAGTTGAGCAACACGGAAATATATCGCCGGGTCAAGGCTCTTCTTCACCACTCACAAGGACTTCTCCTCCGAGTGGACTTGGGGAATGGAGCAGTATTTCCGTGATAGGCTCCCTCCCGTGGTAAGCTTCATGTTTCAAATCTTACACCGGACTATTTACATGTCGGTTATTGTTGTGTTTTTAACTCCTTTGTTCATTCCTTTCCTTAGCAATTTCTCCAACAGACCCTCAAGGTCGGCACTGATCCGGCCCTTAAGTGGGCGCCGGACCGAGAAACTCCGGATGAGGAAGAGCCGGATCAGGAGATGTTCCTCCCGGTGACCGACACCACGAAACGACCCATGGGTAAATCCTCTTCTATTAGAGATTGGCCCGATGATGAAGATGACTCGGATGTCGAGGTGATTGAACCTGTTGAGGCTGTCCCTCTTTCTTTCGCTTTTCCGCCATCAGCTCACCCCGGTGGTCATATCCACGAGGATCCTCCCCTCGCTACGGGCGAACCTGTTCCGGTGGCGCCGAAGAAGAAGCGCGGGGCCGCACCAAGTTCTTCGTCCGGACCTTCTCAACCCACAAAAAGGCGAAAGAAGGCCGGAGACAAAACTGCCTCCAAGCTGGCAGGCAAAGCCCCGACACGAAGGGCTCGGAAACCCAAGGAGGCTCAAACCTCGGATGCGTAAGTCATTCTTCCTTCTATAACTTGCTCTTCGTTACATCGTTGCAATTTTTCTTCTGACATCATTTGATTTTGCAGGGCTCCGGTGGAGGTCCCTCAAAGTGGATCTAGTATTTCTTCACCTCTCCGACCTAGCCCTTCTCCCCGTCGCGACGACGAGTCTCGTCCGCTAAGCCCTATTCCAGAGGGTTCTGTGGCCGCTCCGGGTTCTGCTCCACCTCGGCAAGAGGAGGCTAACCTTGGAGTGGGGGAGACCGGTCCAGCCGAGGCGATGGCATCCAACACTTCGGCATCGCCGCAACCAGCAACCACTGAAGCTACCTCGGCTCCAGCACCAGTACCAACAACCAGACCAGCACCAATACCAACTCCGGCATCAGCACCAACCCTGGCTACAAAAACATCAGCAGCGGAACCAATTCCCGCAACAAGAGCACCAGCGCCTAGCTCCTCTGCCTCGTCCGAGTCTTCTCAACCTCGGCGAGGAACTTCCCCAGCCGTTCCTAAGGGGAAATCCGCTGTGACGGCTTCCTCTTCCCAGCAAGGCAAGGGCAAGAAGGCTCCAGACGCTACCAAGCCAACACTCGTCGAGGTTGGGTAGCGTACCCTCGCTTCAATGCTCTCCAAGAAAACTCCAGCAGCGAAGGACGCCCCTACCGAGCCAACTGATAGACAGCAGATGGTTCTGCATACCAGCCTAGCCCTTGCCTTGATTGAAAGGAACGAAGCGCACGCAAAGGGCTTGGTGGCGCCCCATATGCTCACCGGTGAACGGTACCCTCCGAGCCTAATTGAGTTTGTCATGAATTGGAATAAGGCAGAGGTAGTTCAAGATGCTGATCTCCCGGAGAAGTTCGGCCCCGCCGAGTTTTCCGCCCAGATGAACACAGCCGCAAAGGCAATTAACCTCGCTGGACGGATGATGGAGGTACGTCGCTGCCTCTTTACATGATGTAGATAATAACCATTAGTCCCCGAGACTCCGGGGGAGTAACTTGTTACTTGGCTGGATGCTCCTTTAAAAAATCAACGTAGCTCCATGAGAATTTCGAATATGCACACACCTAGAGTCGGGTTAAGTTCCACTTGGCCCGGATTTTAGTACACTTCGAATATGCACACACCTGGAGCCGGGTTAAGTTCCCCTTGGCCCGGATTTTACTACACTTCGAATATGCACACACCTAGAGCCGGATTAAGTTCCACTTGGCCTGGATTTTAGTACACTTCGAAGATGCACACACCTAGAGCCGGGTTAAGTTCCCCTTGGCCCGGATTTTAGTACACTTCGAATATGCACACACCTAGAGCCGGGTTAAGTTCCACTTGGCCCGGATTTTAGTACACTTCGAATATGTACACACCTAGAGCCGGGTTAAGTTCCCCTTGGCCCGGATTTTAGTACACTTCGAATATGCACACACCTAGAGCCGGGTTAAGTTCCCCTTGGCCTGGATTTTAGTACACTTCGAATATGCACACACCTAGAGCCGGGTTAAGTTCCACTTGTCCAAGATTTTAGTATACTTCGAATATGCACACACCTAGAGCCGGGTTAAGTTCCACTTGGCCCGGATTTTAGTACACTTCGAATATGCATCAAGCTGACTTAAGTTTCTATATCTCTTTCAGGTGACCACCAACCACCGGAGTGCGGAATTCCAACGCCTGCTGGATACCCACAAGACACTCTGTGCCAAGCATGGTGCACTCATCGCGGAATACGAGAAAATAGGTAAATTTCTTCCTCATCACTTCCTCATTTTTCTTCAACTCCCTTTGCCGAACTAATCTCATCCTTTGGTTCCCGCAGCTGGGGTGGAGGCTGAGAACATTATCATGCGGAAAAATCTAGAGCAGATTAAGGGTAAGTCCTTTTTGTCTGTCTTTACCGTGCTTTCCATCGGCTTTCCTCCTTGGCTCGGCAAACATTCATACCTCGGCACTGCCGGGCCACGACACTATTTCAGCATCGCTTGAAGATAGTGTGCCCGTACCTGATATGATGCTGCATTTTCTCGAATAAGCAGGGCAGCATCAAGCCGAGCTTAAGAAGAAAGATGACGAGCTCGCCCTCCTCCGGACCAAGGATGATGAGACTGCTAGGCTCAAGGCTGAAATGGAGAAGATGAAGGCCCAGCATCAATCCGAACTCAAAAAGGCTAACCAGGATTACACCGAAGAGCGTGAGCGCCTCCACCTCCAAATTGCTAAGGACCGCGAGCTTCTCCAGGAGACCGACGTCAAACTTGAGTCGGCGAACGCTGAGCTTGAGCAGCTTCGGAAGAGACGTGATGACTGTACCAAGGAATTGACCCGGATTCACAGCCACATCTCACGTAAGTTCCTTTCCCTTATCCGCCTTACTTCTCCGGGTTACTTCATACATCTTGTTTTTCAGCTTCTTCCTTTGCCTTGTTTTTCAGGCCACTTTCCAGAGGGTACTGCTATTGCTAGCGCTGCTGTTGCTAATTTCCGCTGAGAGAGGGGTACTCCCGTCGCTCTTGACGGTGAGAGCATTCCCTTGGACATGGAGGACATATTGGTCAGCCTGTCATCTCGCTTGGAAATCATCAAGAACTATGGCAAGGATCTCCTCGACGTTTCAGTCCGAGTCTTCAACACGTTCTGGCCCTGTGAGACTGCTCCGGAGAGAATCATGCTCCTTGCTGAAAAGCTATCGGAGATTGAGACCCAGCTCGACCTCTAGAGAGAGTCCGTAGGACGTGCTGCAACTGATACCATCCTTCATCATATTCTTACGTGGTACGAGAAGATTGATCTCAGCCTTCTTACACGCGTGCGCACAGGATCCAGATGGACCAATGACCCGGAGTGGGTAGCTCGGCGTCAGGCTTGCGCCCACAGCCTCATCGAATATGCTCCCATTCACGACTGGACTGAGGGTCCGAGCTTCCTGGAAGTCGCTGGCGACAAAGAGGTCGAGAATGTTGAGGATGATTCAGACGAGGACGGAGAGGACGATGCCTCGGATATCGAAGAGGGCAAAGATGACGTCGAACTTCCTCCTGCTGCTCCTTGAGCGAAAAAACTCAAAAAATTATTAGATCCCCGGTATGCCGGGTGGAGTTGTATTCCGAACACATGTGATATTTCTACTAAGTTCTTATGCCGGATTAACTTGGGCGTATTCCCCGAGTTTCTTTTTCTTGTTCGTTCAATCTCTTGGTCCGGTTCGTGTCTACCTTGATTCGGTTTTATGACTTATGAATTCGAGCTTCAAAAATTGTCTTAACAATACTGGGAAACTTTTAGACTTAGCTCAAAAATAAAACTACATAATAACTTAAAAATAAATACAGGGTTAGTCTGAAAAACAAACGTCGGCTCGAATAAATTCTTTTCCTTGGTCGTTTTTCATGTGTTACGCAATTCCAAACTTGTTCTCTTGCTTGCCATGAAGCCAATTCTTGTTGGACAGCAGCAAATCGAAGAGCTCACACACTACTAATCCGAGTTAAGTAGAATAACTTATTCCATCTGACGCACAAAAAACAATAAACATTATTAAGGCAGTCCCCGAGTTACTGCTTGAGGCGTCAATATTTCATTGATAAGCTCATTGCCGACATACATGCCGACATATGAGATGACTCGGATACATACACTGCTTAGCTAAGTGTAGAAAGGACGAAGTAGTGCTACATTCCATGGTCGGTTAGATTCCTCTCCTGTGGCTTTGCATCTATAAGATAATAAGAATCATTGTGCAATGCTTTGCTCACGATGAATGGCCCTTCCCATGGGGGGATAATTTGTGCATGCCAGTAGTACGTTTCACCAACCGGAGCACTAGATCGCCTTCCCGAAAGACTCAGGGGCACAATTTTCGGCTATGATAGCGTCGGAGATTTTGCTGATATATGGCGGATCTGGACAGTGCTAGTTCTCTCGCTTCTTCCAGCAGATCAACATCATTTTTCTGGGCGTCTTGCACTTGGGCTTCTGTGTATTGGGTGACACTAGGCGAATCATGCTCTATGTCGGCTGGTAATACAGCTTCTGCCCCATATACCAGAAAGAATGGCGTATAGCCTGTTGATCGATTCGGAGTTGTTCTTAAACTCCACAGTACCGCTTGTAGTTCTTCTATCCAGCACCCCGCTGATCTTTGCAGCGGCTCAATGAGCCAGGGTTTTATCACGGATAATACTAATCTGTTGGATCTTTCCACTTGTCCGTTTGATGCGGGGTGGGCTACCGAGGCTACGTCCAGCCGGATCCTCTTATCCCGGCAGAAACGCGCAAATGCTCCTTCCCCAAAATTTGTGCCATTATCAGTTATGATACTATGAGGGTAACCGTACCTCAAGATAATATCTTTGAGAAACTTTACGGCCGTAGCTCCATCACATTTTCTTATAGGCTTTACTTCAATCCACTTCGTAAACTTGTCCACCATGACCAAAATGTGAGTCATATTTCCCTTTGCTGGTTTGAATGGACCAACCATATCCAAGCACCATACGGCAAATGGCCATGTAATGGGTATGGTCTTGAGTTCCGACATTGGCATATGTGTCTTGGTAGCGTACCTCTAACAACCATTGCATTTTCTCACCAGATCTTCTGCCTGCTCTAAGGCACTTGGCCAATAGAATCCATGCCGGAAAGCTTTTGCCACCAAGGCTCGGGACGAGGTGTGATGCCCACATTCCCCTTGGTGTATATCCTGGAGGATGTCAAGCCCTTATTCCGGGTTAACACATCGCTGGAGGACATTGGTCACACTTCTTTTGTATAGTTCGGAATTGATGATCGTGTAGGCCTTTGCCCTCCTCTGTGTTTGCCTGGATAGCACTTCCTCAGTGGGTAGCGTTCCATCTTTCAGGAATTGAAATATAGGCAGTGCCCAAGCTAGTATTGCTTGCACAGGGAACACATCCTCATCAATCTCCATTTGATCCACCGGCATAACTTCAAAAGGATCGCGCTGAGCAGTCCCCAGGTCTTGCGAAGCAGTCCCCGGTTCTCGCGCACCACTTCCTGTGTCAATGTCCATGGGCATGGCTCCCGATTCCGTGTCCTCTGGGACATAGATTGACTCGGATTCTGGGGATGCCCTGATTGATGGTTTCCTGAGGTGCTCTAATGCTACACCCGGTGGAATTGCTTGTCGGGTTGACCCGAGCTTCGACAGTATGTCGGCAGCCTCATTTTCCGCCCGGGGTACATGGTGAAATTCGCATCCCTCAAAGTAACCAGATATCTTCTGCACATGAAATCTGTACAGTGCCATATTTGGATCCAGGGCATCCCACACTCCGAACACTTGCTGCACTACTAAATCCAAGTCGACAAAGCATATGATCCGACGTATGCCAATCTCCTTTGCCACTTTGAGCCCGTGCACCAGTGCTTCATACTCAGCGACATTGTTCGATGCCGTGAAATGGATCTGCAACACATATTTTAGCTGGTCCTTCTTTGGCGAGGTAAGCACAACTCCGACGCCTAATCCGGTTTTGGTTTTTGATCCGTCAAAGTGCGTCCGCCAATTGTTTGGATCAGGAAGTGGTGGTTCATACTACACCTCGGCCCAATCCACAAAAAAGTCCGCCACAGCTGGAGATTTGATTGCTTCTCTTCTATTATACTGCGGCGCATAAGGAGCTAGCTCAATTGCCCATTTTGCAATTCTGCTCCTCGCATCCTTGTTACTCATTATCTAGGATATGGGGGCCTCGCATATGACCCAGATAGGATGCTCCTCAAAGTAGTGCTTTAGCTTCTTGGCAGCCATGTACACGCCATACGCCACCTTTTGATAGTGTGGATAGTTCTGCTTTGAGGCTGACAACACCTCACTCAAGTAATACACTGGACTTTGCACCGACTTACCTTCCTCGTCACGCTCCACCACTATCACTGCACTTACAACTCGGTTGGTTGTTGCTATATAGAGCAACATTGGCTCCTTTGATAGTGGTGAGGCTAGCACTGGTGCCGTGGCTAACATCTTCTTCAGGTGGGCAAAGGCTTCATCGGCCTGCGGCGTCCAAATGAACTTATCCGACTTTTTCATGAGTTGGTAAAGAGGCAATACCTTCTCTCCCAACCGACATACAAACTGACTTAACGATGCCAGGAAACCTATGAACTTCTGGACATCGTTAAGACACTTCGGCAGTTCCATTCGTTCGATGGCCCGGATTTTGGTTGGATTAACCTCAATATCTCGGCTAGAAATGAGAAAACTGAGTAATTTCCCAGCTGGGACACCGAAGGTACATTTCTCCGAGTTAAGCTTCATCCGGAACCTCCTTAGGTTTGCAAACGTTTGCCTGATATCGTCAAGGAGCGTTTTGCTTTCCTTGGTCTTGATAACCACATCATCCATGTACACCTGTACATTTTGACCTATTTGGTCGTGCAAACATTTTTGCATACATCTCTGGTACGTTGCCACTGCATTACGTAAACCAAACATATGGTGCGATAGCAATAAACCCCATACGGGGTAATAAACACAGTCTTTATTTGATCATCCGGATTCAGAGGTATCTGGTGGAAACCAGAATATGCATCTATGAATGACAACAGTTCACATCCAACAGTTGAGTCTATGACCTGATCTATTCTTGGCAGTGGAAATGGATCTTTTGGACACGCCTTGTTCAGGTTCGTGTAATCGATACACATGCGCCAGACCACCGCCACATTCGGGTCATCCTTCTTCTTTTACACCATCACCGGATTAGATAGCCAATCCGGGTAAAGTACCTCCATGATGAATCCTCCAGCTAGCAACCGAGCTATCTCATCCCCAATGACTTTCCGCCTATCTTCGGCGAAGCGGCAGAGAGGTTGCTACACCGGCTTAGCTCTGGGTCTCACGTTTAAAGAGTGCTCGGCCAACTCCCTCGGAACACCTTGCAAGTCCTGTGTGGACCAAGCAAAAATGTCCTGATTCTCACGAAGGAAGTTGACGAGCTCGCTTTCCTATTTATCACTTAACCAGGCACCAATTGTTACGGTGCGCTCCGGGAACATGTCATCAACTGGAACCTTCTTGGTATCTTTCGTGGCTTGAAAGGACACACTTCCATGCGGGTTACTCAGCGCCGACATATACTGCTGGGTGGACTGAGCCAAAGCTGCCACCTCTTGAATTTTCCTTTTCTCCTGCGCAATCACAAGTGACTCGGCTAAGTTGGACTCGGCAGACGCACACTCCATGGAACGTCGGAAATCCCCTACAATGGTAATCACTCCATTTGGTCCGGGTAACTTCATCTTCAAGTAGCTAATATGGCAACTTGCCATGAACTTGTTCAGCGCTGGCCTTCCGAGTAACGCGTGATATGCGCTTTCTAAGTTCACCACTTCGAACTCCAGATTTTCAGTTCGGCAGTTCTCTCTTGTGCCGAACAACACGTCAACCCGGACCTTGCCTATTGGTTCGCAAGAAATGCTGGGCACAATACCATGGAAAGTTGTCCTCGTGGACTGTAGCATGTTTTCCGAGATGCCCAACTTGCGCATTGTGTCCGCATACATGATGTTAATACTGCTGCCATTGTCGATCAGTACCTTTGAGAACCTAATATTAATGCTAGGCCCTATGAACGTCGAGTCCAGCACCAACGCGTATGAACCAGGGCTTGGCATAAGCTTGGGATGATCCTTTATGCTCCAGGTGATTTCCTCATCCGACCAATGCATGTACCTCGTCACTCCAGGCATCACTGCATTCAGCTCCATATGCCTACGCTACAAGCTCTTTCTATCTGTTTACTCAGTGGTGAACACACAATAGCTCTGATGATGCTCCCTGTACTCATTTCTGGGGTACCTCTGATCTGTCTGGTGCTAATTTTCCACCTGATGCACTGCATCCCTTCTCTCATTGTTATCATACCTCAGCAGAGGGGGAGGCAACATTAGCTCTTGCGTTTTCGCTCCGTAGAGCAATTGCTGCCGGGGTAACTCCTGCCGAGGCTGATCATTCCGTGCCTGAGCATTCACTGACCCACCTTGTTCAATCTTGCGCATCCACTCACACTGCCTCGTCGTATGACCCGCCGGGTTACTCAGATTCGGCGTGTGAAACTTGCACGGCTGATCCAACATCGACTCATATACCTCGGTCGGTCCTTCCTTTCTTGCCACTGTTTCTTTTGCTCTGGCGTCCATGTTTTCTTGCCATCGCTCCTTGGAGTCCATTGCCCTCCAGTTTTCTGGCGCTGATTTCCTCCTGCCCCGGGCTGATCTTGATTCACAGCTGCAACTTGTTGCGAACTGTACCGATAATCCGGTCTATCATCTCTTCTTTTTCCTCTGTAGTCATTCCTCCGGGATGACCCGGCTCCATCTCTCTGGTAGTACTCATCGTTTGATTCGTTTGATACGAACTTGGGTTGACTCGGATCGCCTAAAGCATGCGAATCAGCAATTCGGATCATCTTTGCCAACGTAATTGGCATTTTCCTTTGCAATTTCATCCACAACTCGCTTCCATACCTGCACCCTTGCGCAAACCATGCTATGGCCTGTGATTCTATCACGCCCTCGCATGAGTTTCTCATGGTACACCACCGGGTCAAGAACTCTCGATCCGTCTCGTTAGGCCTTTGCTTGCACATAGCTAGGGTGTGTGGCCTATTTGGCCTCTGATACGTACTCGAGAAATTGCTGATGAACATTTCCTCAGAATCTATCCAGCAGTTAATGCTTCCGGGTGGCAAGTTGTTCAGCCATACCCTTGCTGGCCCCTCCAACATCTGGGGTACGTATCGCACAGCCCATCTCAAGTTGCCAGTAGCGATCTTCATAGCCGTAGCATAGTTTATCAGCCAATCCTCCGGCTTAGTACTACCGTCATATGTTTTCGTGCCCTTGGGCAACTGGAAATTGGGTACCGGTGGCTACTTCATGATCCGGGGTCCAAAGCATGCTGGACCCGGTGGACCTTGACATTCGATCTGTTCCGACCTATACAGGCGATCCAGTTTCAACCTGGCATCATCCGGCATCAAATCCCTGCTTCCCAATCTCGACCATATCACATGATAGTCTGGACTTGGGTATCCCGCGTTTACCATCTCCGAATCACCGTCGTTGTACCAGTTTTGCTCTTGTGGCACACCTCTTTGTTGCATACCTCGGCCGTCACTTTGCTCTTGCCTTGGTATATTCCGCTGCTGCGGTTGTCCTGCTCCTGCCGAGTTTCGCTATTCGGCATTGCCGTTGGCAGCGTTCCCTTGACCGGAATTGCCTTGGTCGCGGTTACCTCGGCCAGCTTCACCTCGGCTCACACTTCGTCGATCATCATTTTTCTGTGCCTCTTTTCCTTTCCCTACCCGTGTTGGGTCATACGGGACGATCTGTTTGTTCCGTCTGGCCGAGGTTACTACCACTTCTCTCCTTGGATTGCCATGAGGCAACGATGCGGCTCCAGCGGATTTCTCCGGGTTACCCATCGCCGAATGGACGATTTTGGAATCACCAGCTCTCTCTGGGTTAGCTCTGAGTAGCTCTTCGTTCGGTCTATTCGCAATCCGAACCAGCTCGTTAACCCTATCTTGTTGTCTTTGACGGGCTTCACCCCTCAGACCCTCTAACTTGGACGCAGCTGCATCTGCTGCCCTAAGGTTCTTAGCCAGAGTACTATACTTCGGCAGCCCCACGGACAAACAGTTCTCTGATTCGTCAGCTCCAGTATCACCTTCTCTGTTCATCTCACTCATGAGATTTCTCACTTTTACTTTTACCGCATCAACTTTGTTAGCCTTTGCGTACTCACGCAGCATCATGTTCAATGACTGCTGAGCCGCGACTATTTTCTCAGCGCCCTCTAGTATTTTCTGCCTTGTTTCTTCCAGCTCGGCGTGCGCCCGAGACGGATCTACCGCTACTACTACAGGGTTTGCCAAGCTATCCATCGCCTCCCTCAGCACATTTTCCGGCCTCTCTAGTGGAGGACCCCTAGCCTTCCTTGGTGCCTTAGGTGTTACCTCCGGATCTGGTGCCGGATCCTTGCTTGCGCCCGCACCAGGCGCGGTCATCATCACTTCTGCGCAGTCCAGGGAGCGAGCGATACACGCCCCGCGAGCCACAGTGAGGGGCGGCTCCCTTGCCTCGACGACGTGGCGCTGATGGACGCAAGACACGTCCACTACAACATAGACCTTGTGCATGCCGAGCTTGACAAAGAGGCCGTTGCGCGGAAGTGGGCGCGTGCCGAAGCAGCCTGCGTTGTCGCTGACGAAGTCCAGTGCTCCAAAGCGTTGAACGAGCCTAGAGACGATGTGTTTGCTGGTGCCGATGAAGTTTCCCGTCCGGATTTTGACCCCTGCTAGCGCCGCTAGCCCCACGGTGGGCGCCAACTGTCGTGGTGGTGTCACGGCATATGCCATGGATAGGCTAAAGCTGGGGACTAATACACGCTAGGGGAATCCAGGGAGGGATAGTGGAGTGATTCTCCACACAGAAGTTTATATTACTTTGCTTCCAAGATTACAAGTGCTCCTCGAGCTGTTTTGGCGAGAGGAGGAAGAAGAAGCTCTCTAACCCTCTCCTACAGCTCACACCTAAAACCTTGGAAAAATCAGAATAGCGGAACCCCTTCTACTGAAACCCTAGCCCCCTTTTATAGAGGAGGCTCGGTTTCTGCCTAGGGCATACGTGAAAGCATATTCCTAGGAATATGCTTCCCCCCAAAGTGGTAAGCCGACCGGGGTGCTTTTCCCCCGCATCACTCACACTTTAGCTATGTGAGCCTCTGCGGCGCCCGCGTCAGCCGACATGGGCGTCGTCACCCTTGTCGGCCATGACCCGGTGGTCCTGCCCTTGTTTGCTTTGCTCATCCAGTGCGTACCGGGCCTTCTTTTTGACCAGCAAGATTCCTTCCTTCTCCTCGAAGCTAAACGGGACCCGAATCATATTAGATCCGGCTATACCTGTTCCTGCATACAAGTTAGACACGCATTTCCGACTTACTTCTTGAGTCGGTCGAGACAATGTTAGGCGACCCCCCTTGGTCCGGGTTACTCTGTGATCTGGCCCGCCTTGAGGTGACCCGGCCAGCATCCGCTTTGACCTTGCCAAACCTCGGCTAACTCGGCCTTTATACCCCGGACTAACCCTACCCGGGGGTATCCCCCCAACACTAAGGTGGAGAATCCCAAGCCCCTATCCAAGTGGCTCGACCTCAGAAGATGCGGGAATCCGCCAATGCCCCTTACAGAGGACCCCCGCGTCCTCAAATGACTTGATCTGCGCCGCAGTACACTTGGATTTCCCCCACAGATCTTTCGGAGGCGCCATCAAGAAAGAAGCAAGGTCACTTGGTCTGGAGAATCTAGATCGAGGAGAGACAGAGAGAATGGATGCGCGAATATGAGGAATGCGGGCAAGGGTCTATGGGACTGATCCATCACTCCCCTTATAAAGAACCGTTACCCGCCAATCTCGGGATAGTCGTTACCCGCGGTAATTGTGCCGGAGTTACCGTTGGACTACCCAACGGATAGTTTGACCAAGCTGACGGTCCAACTCCTTCCACTCGACTCGCCTGCACCTATACCCTGTCCAGTCGATGGGAGCAGCGACTCGATAGTGATTGCATACACCAAAGCTCCGACTGGAAACACGGTCGAAAATTTCCTCGGTTCTCGGCAGAGTCCATCTCTGATTCAACTGGGCATCTAAATTGGCCTCGCCTTCTCCGACTGTCAAATGAACACCTGTGTTTGAATCAACAATGGTCTCAGGGACTACTGATGGGGATATGCCAAATGGGGTATGCCCAGCAGGACTATCCGATCAGTCCAAAGGCCTAACGAGTGGGCCTACAGGACGACGACTGGAATGTGACTGAGGACAAGGCCTGGCGATTGGAGACTGGAGGCCCAGAAGCATACTTGAAGCCCTGTCGGATTAGGTCAAAGCCTCTGAATCCATATCTTGTTCGGTTGTGAACTGTAAACCCTAGCAAGGTGCCTCCTATATAAGTCTCCCTAGGATAGACTTAGGACTTACGTTCCATCATACACCCCTTCAAGCGACTCGCTTCTTAGACGCTGAGCACGCCACCCCTGTAACTCGCTCTCCATCAATCTAATCTAGCAGGAGTAGGTCTTTACCCTCTGGGGGGGCGAACCTGGGTAAATCCATGTGCATCCGCCCCGATCTCGCACCACAGATGGCCGCTAGCTCTCGCCCCTGACTCTATCAATTGCTGCCTATGGTAGCAACTGCCATGGCCATTTTGACGACATCAGGGGTCTCCTTGGAGCATCTGCGCGAGCCATCCATCACCCTGTCTCCCGAATCCGACTCTATCATCTGGGCCGGAAGCCCGAGGGCTGCCAGATCATACGACCTAGAGCCTTCAAAGCCATCAAACAAAAAGGCCCGCACCAACTCGGGATCGCCCGCACCCTTCGGCTCGAAAGTCCCGAGGGATGCCGGCTCATCAAGCGGCTCAGGGGCTATCGTTCAGGGTACACCACTCGGATAACCTCTCAACATTCCCTAGCCAGAACATGGGAGCATCCTCACCATCTGAGAGATACCATAGTGGGCACATCCCTTCATGAACTATATCGCTAACGGGGAGCTCCCGGCTGACGAGGTAGAGGCAAGGCTGATCCGGTGGCGTGTGCACACTTATACCATCATCAACAAAGAACTGTACAAGTGCAGCGTATCTGGCATTTTCCAACGATGTGTCGATGTGGAAACGGGCTACCGGCTATTGAAGGACATCCACGAGGGCGAATGCGGACACCACGCTTCATCCCGAGCAATAGTCGCCAAGGCCTTCTGCCATGGCTTCTATTGGCCCACCGCCCTCGATTATGCAGAGCAGCTGGTTCGCGCGTGTAATGGGTGCTAGCGCTTCAGTCAACTGAGGCACATGCCGACTATGGTAATCAAGACCATCTCGATCACGTGTCCCTTTGCTTTTTGGGGGCTGGACATGGTCATCCCCATTAAGTGGGAACACGCGGGCATGACCCATCTATTGGTGGTGGTGGACAAGTTCACCAAGTGGATAGAGGCGAAGCCTATCCGGAAGCTGGATGGGGCGACAATAGTCAACTTCTTCACCGACATCATCAGCTGGTTTAACTACCCCAATAGCATCATCACGGATAATGGCACAAACTTCACCAAGGGGCCTTCGCCCGGTTCTGCAGCATCAAGGGGATCCGGCTGGACCTCGCATCCATCACGCATCCATAGTCCAATGGGTAAGTCGAAAGGTCAAACGGCCTAATACTAGCTGACATCAAGACGCGACTCATCGAGCCCTTGGAGTGGTCTCCCAAATCCTGGATCGAGGAACTTCCGGTTGTGCTGTAGAGCCTCGGCACCACCTAAAATTGATCAACCGGCTTCACCCCGCTCTTCCTCTTCTACGGCCCAGAGGTCGTCCTCTCCGTGGACATCGAGTTCGACTCGCCCCGCAAGCACCTCTACGACGAGAAGGACAATCATGAGGCATGATAGGACATCTTGGACCTCCTCGAGGAGGCCTGCAATCTAGCATTGTCTAAATCGGCACTGTACCAGCAAAGCCTATGCCGCTACCATACGAGCCGGATCTAGCTCATCACATTCCGCGAGGGAGATCTGTTTCTATGGCTCGTGCAAGACATGAAGGGCATGCACAAGCTGTCTGAAGGAAATATGCCCTGAGAGGCAATAATAAAGTTATTATTATATATTCCTTATATATATGATAGATGTTTATTTTACATGCTAGAATTGTATTGATCGGAAACATCAATACATGTGTGTTTAATAAACAAAAAGGGTTCCTAGTTATGCCTCTCTTATAGACTCGCTTGTTGATTAACAAGATGATCAAGGTTTTCTGATCATGGACATTGGATGTTGTTAATAACAAGGTCACACCATTGGTGGAATGATGTGGTGAACATTCATCCGAAGTATAGCATTACGATCAAGTCATTATGTTTATATTTCTATAACATCATACGAAGTAATCTTTATCCTTAGACCATGAGATCATGTTAATTGCTGACACTGGAAGAGTATCTTGATAACATCAAATGTCACACCGTAACAGGGTGACTATAAAGATGGGTTCAATACTACGAAGGTGTTATGTTGAGGCTCATGGATCAAGAGTGGAATTTGTCAATCCATATGACGGATAGATATAGTCTGGGCCCTCTCGGTGATATCACATTAGGATAGCTTGCAAGCAAGTGATGTGATCACTAGAATGTTATATCATGGGAACGAGAAAAGAGTGCATGTCGGTAACGAGATCAAACTAGGTATGGAGATACCGATGATCAAATCTCGGACATGTAATATATCGAGAGACAAAGGGATTTAGTTACAAGCGTTAAAGGTTCTCACGATCACAGAAGTCATCATTGAATGTGTAGGAGTCAGTACAGATCTCTAGGTCCCGCTGCTGATTATTGATCGGAGAAGGGTCTCGATCATGTCTGCATTATTCGCGAATCGTAGGGTGGCACACTTAAGAGTTATTGGACACCATTTTGGAGCACATATGTTTCAGACGAAAGAATTGCAAAGCGCAAGAATTGTTTCAATAGAAACCGGAAATTGTTTCGGGTGAAATTGTAGAAGGTGGTTCTACATGTGATATTGAAATATTGCAAGGGGCTATATGTGAATGTTTGTTAATTAAAGTAATTAACAAAATTCTGAATAAATTTAATAAAAAGAGTTTTATTAAATGAGAGAGCATTAAATTTGGAGAAATTTAATGCATTTAAAGTGGAGACTTTAAAAGGGAATGTGAAGAGGCATTTTATTGTGGAGGGATTACCACCACATGAGTGGGGGAGGTGAGGGGTCACCCCCCATGCGCCGGCCATGGAGAGAGGGGGCACCCCTCCTCCTATAAAAGGCCACCCATTCCCTCCTTCATCCTCACACCTCCTTGTGAAGGATCTCTCTCCCCCTCTAGAATTATTCCCCCATGGTCTCGGATTAGCGAGATACATGTTCCCGGTGGCATTTTGTCTAGAAGGAGTTGCTGCTTCCACTGGATCGCTGGAGCGAGGAGGTGGAGGTTGTCCGATGGCTTGAACGTGTGTGCGAGTGCGGATGCGCTGCTGAGTTGCGGAGCTCAGACTTCCTCACGATCTTGAGATCAGCAAGTGTACGACTACATCAACCACGAGTTCCTACTCGTTAACAAAGCTCGTTGTCTACGAGGGTAAGTTCTCATTGGATGTATGTCCACGCGTTGGGTTGTACCTAGTAGATAGATCTTGGCGTGTAGTTCACACCGTAGGAATTTTTTTGTTTTCTATGCTGCGGACCCAACAGTGGTATCAGAGCCTGATCTATGCGTAGGTGCTTAGCACGGGTAGTACACATATGTTGATACGTGGGCGATGATGATCATGTTATTGCATCTTCTATGTGTTTTGTATATTGGTGACATAGTGGGATGAAGCGGCACGGACCAACCTTACATGTCATCGTACATGAGACCGGTTCCATGACTGACATGCTACTTGTTTTGCATAAGTGGCTGGCGGGTGTTTGTCTCTCCTACTATAGTCAATATATGATTTGCAACGAGTTGCTAATAACTTAGTTATCCTTGTTGTGGTTCATTTTCATAGGTGAGAACGGTTCTATCTCCGAAAGCCCTAAGCCACGTAAAACTTGCAATTGATAAATTAGAGGCGTCTAGTTTAGATCGTTGCTGGGCTAGTGTATTGATATGGTATCGTTGTAAGTAGATGTATGGTAGATACTCTTCCAACACAGTCAATGTGTAAGTTCCATAGACCTTGGCCTTACACACAAAGGAATGATAGAGATCATACCACGATGCAAGTGATAGAGATCAAATGCATGGACCATATCATCTCACTTTACACATTAGATGTTAGCATCTTATACTGCTAGTTTGGCGCGTTTGGTAGCATTATAAGATGATCCCTCATTTAGATATCAAGATAAAAATGTGTTCTTCCTTGAGTATGCACCGTTCTATGGATCATGTTTCGAGACATCACGTGATGATTGGGTGTACTCGAATCTATGCTTTCATAGGAACGGGTGTAAGACAGTTTGACACACGTGAATACTAAGGTTCTTACTTGGCGAGCCTAGCATGTACAGACATGGCCTCGGAACACGCACTGAAAGGTTAAGCATGAGTCATATGGTTGATATGATGCCCATATAGATGCTCGCCTTTGAAGCTATATCAACTGACGTGATGATCAGACTTGGTGTAGTGGATTTGGTTCATGTAATCACCAAAAGGACACGAGGGATGTCGTTTTTGAGTGGGAGTTCATTAGTAATTTGGATTAGTTGAACACAATCTATCATAAACTTAGTCTAAATAAACTTTACAAATTCTGTTGTAGATAGCACCACCTGCTTTTAATTTCAATGTGTTCATGGAGAAAGAGAAACTTGCTACGAATGGTAGCAACTTCACCAACTGGGCTATGAATTTGAGGATTCTCCTCACTGATGCACAAAAGCAATATGTGCTAGATGCCCCCCCCAGCTCCTGATGCCCCTGACGAGGAAAATAATGTCTATGTGACTCGTCAGGAGGACCACAACTTAGTTCATTGCGGCATACTGTATGGGCTAGAGCCAAAACTTTGAAAGCGTTTCGAAAATAGCAATGCTTTTGATACCATGGGAAAATTGAAAATGATTTTCGATACCCATGTTGCCGTAGAGAGTTATAATGCTACAGAAAAGTTCTTTAGCTGCATGATGGAGGAAAACAGCTCCGTTAGTGAGCACGTACTCAAAATGTCTGGGTACGCCGATAAGCTCGTGTCCTTGGGAATAACGATTCCCATTGACTTAGGCATACATTATGTTCTCCAATCTCTGCCACCAGGCTACAAGAGCTTCGTGATGAACTATAATATGCAGGGCATGAAGAAGTCTCTTCCCAAGCTTCTGTCAATGCTTAACACTGCAGAAGTGGAGATTAGGAAAGAACATCAAGTGTTGATGATCAATAGGACCACTGGTTTCAAGAAGGACAAGAAAGGCAAGCAAAAGGGAAAGAAGGGTGGCAAGTCTGTTGCCACGCCTAAAAAGAAACCCCGGGATGGCCCTAAGTCTGACACCGAGTGCTACTATTGCAAGGGGACTGGCCATTGGAAGCACAACTGCCCCAAGTATTTGGCGGACAAGAAGTCCAGCAAGGCAAACAAAGGTATATGTGATATACATGTTATTTATGTGTACTTGACTAGTACTCGCAGTAGCACATGGGTATTTGATACCGGATCGGTTGCTAATATATGTAACTCGGTTCAGGGGCTATGGAACAAGCGACAACTAGCAAGGGATGAGGTCAGGATGCGGGTCGGCAATGGATCAAGAGTTGATGTGATCACCGTCGGGACGCTACCTCTCCATTTGCCATCGGGATTAGTTATAAACCTAAATAATTGTTATTTGGTGCCTGCACTGATCATGAACATTGTATCTAGATCGTGTTTGATGCAAAGTGGTCATTCCTTTAAATCTGAAAACAATGGTTGTTCGATTTATAAGAATGATATCTTTTATGGTCATGCACCTATGTTGAATGGTTTATTTCTTTTGGATCTCGATAGTAATATTACGCACATTCATAATGTTAATGCTAAAAAGATTAAACTTGATGATGATATGTCTACATATATGTGGCACTGCCATCTAGGTCATATTGGTGTTAAATGCATGAAGAAACTCCATTCTGATGGACTTTTGGAATCACTTGATTTTGAATCATTTGATACATGTGAGCCATGCCTTATGGGAAAGATGACTAGAACGCCATTTTCCGGTTCAATGGAACGGGCGACATATCTATTGGAAATCATACATACTGATGTGTGTGGACCAATGAGTGTGTCAGCGCGAGGTGGATATCATTATTTTGTTACTTTCACGGATGATTTGAGTAGATACGGGTATATCTATTTGATGAAACACAAGTCTGAAACTTTTGAAAAGTTCAAGGAATTTCAGAATGAAGTGGAAAATCATCGTAATAGAAAGATCAAATTTCTATGGTCTGACCGTGGAGGAGAGTATCTAAGTTACGAGTTTAGCACACACATGAAAGAGTGTGGAATAGTTTCACAACCCACGCCTGCCGGAACACCACAACGTAATGGTGTGTCGGAACGTCGTAATCGTACCTTATTGGATATGGTTCGATCTATGATGTCTCTGACTGACTTACCTCTGTCATTTTGGGGTTATGCACTGGAAACAGCTGCATTCACTTTAAATTGGGCACCATCTAAATCCGTTGAAACGACACCGTATGAATTATGGTTTGGAAACAAACCTAAGCTATCATTTCTTAAGGTTTGGGGATGCGATGTTTATGTGAAGAAACTTCAGCCGGATAAACTCGAACCCAAAGCGAAAAAATGCGTCTTCATACGATACCCTAAGGAAACAATTGGGTATACCTTCTATCACAGATCCGAGGGCAAGGTTTTTGTTGCCAAGAATGGATCATTTCTTGAGAAGGAGTTTCTCACGAAAGGTGTGAGTAGTCAGAAAGTAGAACTCGAAGAGGTTATTGAACCTTCTCTTCATGGAATGGCGAGTGGCGCAGCACCGGAAGTTGTTTCGGAGTTGACTTCACCTGATGAAGAGAGAGCTAATGATAATGATCATGAAACTCCGAAAGAGGACACTACCGAACCTCGCAAGTCAACCAAGACACGTGCAGCTCCTGAACTGTAGGGCAATCCTATTGTGAATTTCATGGTTGATGAAATGGATGACCCTGCGACGTATGAAGAAGCGATGATGAGCCCGGATTCCAACAAATGGCTAGAAGCCATGAAATCCGAGATGGAATCCATGTACGAGAACAAAGTTTGGAACTTGGTGGACTTACCTCACGACTGAAAGGCCGTTGAGAACAAATGGATTTTCAAAAGAAAAACTGATGCTGATGGTAATGTGACCATCTATAAGGCTCGACTTGTCGCAAAGGGGTTTCGACAAATTCAAGGAGTTGACTACGATGAGACATTCTCTCTCGTAGCGATGCTTAAATTGGTTAGGATTATGTTAGCAATTGCTGGATATTTCGATTATGAAATATGGCAGATGGATGTCAAAACTGCGTTCCTCAATGGTAAGATTGAAGAAGAGTTGTATATGATACAACCTAAGGGTTTTGTCGATCCTAAGGATGCTAATAAGATATGCAAACTTCAGCGATCCATCTATGGACTGAAGCAAGCATCCCGGAGTTGGAATCTCCGCTTTGATGAGGTGATCAAAGAGTTTGGATTTGTCCAAACTTATGGAGAGGCTTGTATTTACAAGAAAGTGAGTGGGAGCAATGTAGCGTTTTTGATATTATATGTGGATGACATATTATTGATTGGAAATGATATAGATCTTTTAAACAGTGTTAAAAGTTATCTAAACAGCAAATTTTCGATGAAAGACCTTAGTGAAGCGTCATATATATTAGGCATTAAAATCTATAGAGATAGATCAAGGCGCCTAATTGGGCTATCATAGAGTACATACCTTGATAAGATATTAAAGATTTTTAATATGGACGAAAGTAAGAAGGGGTTCTTACCTATGTTGCAAGGCAAGACATTGAGTAAGACTCAAAGTCCGGCTACGGAGGAAGAAAGAGAGATGATGGATAAGATCCCCTATGCCTCGGCCATAGGCTCTATTATATATGCCATGCTATGTACAAGACCGGATGTGGCACATGCTATTAGTTTGACTAGTAGGTACCAATCTGATCCAGGTTCGGAACACTGGATAGCGGTAAAGAACATCCTCAAGTAGTTGAGAAGAACTAAGGATATGTTTCTTATATACGGAGGTGAAGAAGAGCTAGTCGCTAAGTGTTATGTCGATGCTAGCTTTGACACCGATCCGGATGACTCTAAGTCTCAATTCGGATACGTATTTCTCTTGAACGGAGCAGCAGTTAGTTGGAGGAGTTCCAAACAACCTATGGTGGCTGGATCAACGACGGAGGCGGAATATGTTCCTGCTTCAGAAGCGGCGCAGGAAGAAGTTTGGATGAAAGAGTTCATTACGGAACTGGTTGTGGTTCCCAGTGCGTTGGACCCGATGGTGATCTATTGTGACAAGAATGGAGGTCTCACAAGAATTCCAAACATATTAAGCGTTGGTTTCACTCCATCCGCGAGCATGTCAAGGATGGAGATATAAAGCTTTGTAAAGTACACACAAACCTAAATGTAGCAAATCCATTGACTAAAGTTCTCCCTAGGGAAAAACATGAACAACACCAGAACTCCATGGGTGTTAGATTTATCACTATGTGAACTAGATTATTGTCTCTAGTGCAAGTGGGAGACTGAAGGAAATATCCCTGAGAGGCAATAATAAAGTTGTTATTATATATTCCTTATATATGATAGATGTTTATTTTACATGCTAGAATTGTATTGATCGGAAACATCAATACATGTGTGTTTAATAAACAAAAAGGGTTCCTAGTTATGCCTCTCTTATAGACAAGCTTGTTGATTAACAAGATGATCAAGTTTTCCTGATCATGGACATTGGAAGTTGTTAATAACAAGGTCACACCATTGGTGGAGTGATGTGATGAACATTCATCTGAAGTATAGCATTGCGATCAAGTCATTATGTTTATATTGCTATAACATCATACGAAGTAATCTTTATCCTTAGACCATGAGATCATGTTAATTGCTAACACCGGAAGAGTCTCTTGATAACATCAAACGTCACACCGTAACAGGGTGACTATAAAGATGGGTTCAGTACTATGAAGGTGTTATGTTGAGGCTCATGGATCAAGAGTGGAATTTGTCAATCCAGATGACGGATAGATATACTCTGGGCCCTCTCGGTGATATCACATTAGATAGCTTGCAAGCAAGTGATGTGATCACTAGAATGTTATATCACAGGAACGAGAAAAGAGTGCATGTCGGTAACGAGATCAAACTATGTATGGAGATACCGATGATCGAATCTCGGACATGTAATATATCGAGAGACAAAGGGATTTAGTTACAAGCGTTAAAGGTTCTCACAATCACAGAAGTTATCGCTGAATGTGTAGGAGTCAGTACGGATCTCTAGGTCCCGCTGCTGATTATTGATCGGAGAAGGGTCTCGATCATGTCTTCATTATTCGCGAACCGTAGGGTGGCACACTTCAGAGTTATTGGACACCATTTTGGAGCACATATATTTCAGACGAAAGAGTTGCAAAGCGCAGGAATTGTTTCAATAGAAACCGAAAATTGTTTCGGGTGAAATTGTAGAAGGTGGTTCTGCATGTGATATTGAAATATTGCAAGGAGCTATATGTGAATGTTTGTTAATTAAAGTAATTAACAAAACTCTGAATAAATTTAATAAAAGAGTTTTATTAAATGAGAGAGCATTAAATTTGGAGAAATTTAATGCATTTAAAGTGGAGACTTTAAAAGGGAATGTGAAGAGGCATTTTAATGTGGAGGGGTTACCACCACATGAATGGGGGAGGTGAGGGGTCACCCCCCATGCGTCGGCCATGGAGAGAGGGCGCACCCCCCTCCTCCTATAAAAGGCCACCCATTCCCGCCTTCATCCTCACACCTCCTTGTGAAGGATCTCTCTCCCCCTCTAGAATTATTCCCCGATGGTCTCGGATTAGCGAGATACATGTTCCCGGTGGCATTTCGTCTGGAAGGAGTTGTTGCTTCCGCTAGATCGCTGGAGCGAGGAGGTGGAGGCTGTCCGGTGGCTTGAACGTGTGTGCGAGTGCGGATGCGCTGCTGAGTTGCGGCGCTCGGACTTCCTCACGATCTTGAGATCGGCAAGTGTAGGACTACATCAACCACGAGTTCCTACTCATTAACAAAGCTCGTTGTCTACGAGGGTAAGTTCTCGTTGGATGTATGTCCACCTTTTGGTTTGTACCTAGTAGATAGATCTTGGCGTGTAGTTCACACCGTAGGAATTTTTTTGTTTTCTATGTTGCGGACCCAACACTGTCGCTGCATTGGGAGGGCACCTTTATCATTAGTTGGGCACTACGCAACAAATCCTACTACCTCATTGATGTGTAGCTGCCGTGCAAGAACAAGATGGACAAGTCAGACGAGGAGAAATAGCGCCCCTGGAACGCGGCCATGCTCCATCCACTTTACACCTAGTCGTCTAACAATGTATTTATCTCATGAACTCTATGGATGAATGAAAAAGGTGGAACCCCGTGAGATACTCAGGGGCTCCTTGCTAGAAATTTGCATATCATTCTTCTTCGATTCAGTTTTCTGGCTCCGGCAACCCCTACCTAGTGGCTAGCTAGTTGGCCTGACCTGCTAATTCTATAAACCGACTGAGTAGTGTGCGATGGTGTCAGAGGCCTACTCTTCATCTCAGCTACAGACCGCAACCCGGCTGTCCGACTAGCAAGAGCAAAAGCCCGAGGCATCCCACATGAAAAACGACGAAAGATGCGACATATTGGATGTTCCGGCCTTCTGCCTAGTTTGAAATTTTCTGGCTACTAAGCCTCCAGTACCATGTGCAATGTATTGTCAGCTCCCCATTCGACTTTGGCTCCAGACCGCAACCCGGCTCCCCGGCAAGGAGACAACGTAAACAACAAAGCGCACAAGAGAGTGAAAGTGTCCAGAGAAGCACAAGCTAGTTTTCGAAAAAAACAACCCCATTACCCAATTTATAATGCACGTACTGACCGACTAATATATTAATACACAAATCCATCTATATGTCTATTTTGCATGACTACACTGAGTCGGATATCAAACCAATTAAGATTTTAAGTGCTTACCCTTACCAAGCATTCTGAATCTCGGGGGCTACACCCACGGTGGAATCATGTAGTTTTGGCCAGCCAAAGGAGTTTAGCCAGATATTCGGGCCCATGTATAGGCAAGGGAAAGAGCAAGAGAAGAGGAGAAGCTTCAAAGCACTTAGCTTCGCCAACTACTTCGAATCTCGGGGTCTACACCTCACGGGTGCGCTAACGTGCCCGCACTGTTGGTCGTGGTTGTCCGGTTGGTCAAGCAAGGTCAGGCTGTCCGGCTAAAGGTGTTTAGCCAAAAGAAAGTAAAATCTTGAAAGAAATGAAGAAGGAGAAAAGATTCGAAGTCCTTGACTCCATCAAGTACTCCGAATCTCGGGGGTTACACCCAGTGGGTGTGCTGACGCGCCCCCACTAGAATAAGTAGTCCTCCAGAAAAAGGAGTTTCGCCAGATGAAAGTAGTCGGGCAGGCCTAATCGGCGAAATCGGAAGAGATCCAAAGTACAAAAAACTAGAAGGAAAAACAAGGAGAAAACATTCACTGCATAATGATGAGGGGAGTCGAATCTCCCACAAAGTCACCAATTCATACGTATGAGATCAGCAAAAGGAAGTTATTACAATTCCACCCTGCATCTCGGGGATAAGATCTAGGCGGCGGGACCCTTGCCATGAGCCTGGTCCTGGCTAACCGCGGCTTCAAGAGGAGGAGGCACGCTGGAGGTTCTGGCTCCATCTTCTCCACCATCCGACTGCGAGGTCGGCTCTGCCTCCGGGTTCGGTGTCCCAGCAGAATCTGAGTCGGTGAGAACCTCATCGACATCGGCATAGATGTTGACCTTGATGGCGGAGGCACGTAGTTCTGAATGGGCCTAGTGGATGGCGGCAAAGTCCACGCCGGCACACAAGTCTCCGTCGATCTTTTCGACGTGCGCACCCTTGTACCAAGACAACATCAACATAGACACCATCTCAGCCTCGGCCCACACTGCCAAATCCCTTAGCCGGTCGATGGCAGCAGGCACCTCCTCTACATTCACCGCTAGCTGAGCGATGGTGTCTGGCGTGGCTGCGTCTGGCCATAGGAAGGTGAAGACGCCGTGGGTAGCCTTGTGCAGTTCGGCAGCCTCCTCGCCAAGTAGAGCGACGAGCTACTGGGAGGTAGGCTGCCCTCCCAGCCAATTCAACTGGAGCTGGTTGTAGGCTAGCCGGTCTATGCCCGGATAATACGCTATCGGAAAAATGGAAGTCAGATCTGGCTACCGGATCCGGACAAAGCAAGTACTCGGCAGAAGTCTTAGCTTTGGAAGTGCTTCGACCTACATCAGTTCCTCAAGGAGGACCTTCTCCTGCTCCACCAGCCGCTTCACCTCCTTCTCCTGATCCTTGCACTGGGTGACGAGCAACTCGAAATATTGGGCCCGGTTGGCGAGGGCATCATCGCGCTCCTTGACGACAGCTTCCGGCTTCTCCACCTTGGAGTGCCACTCCTTGTTCAAGAGGCAGAGGTTGGAGTTACTCTTGCTGAGTCGTTCGTTCGCCTTCGTCAACCATTTGATCTCTCGCTGGGCGCAGACCATGACGGCTACGAGACAACCGGTTGTCAGTAAAAAAACAGCACGAAGAAAAAGGTCGTAGCCGGATAGGAAAACACTCTAAGAAGTGCCATTCCCCACGGTGAGGTTCTGCTCCAGCATTCGGCTAGCCCCGAGCAAGGCCTCGAGCAGCCGAACCTCCTTCACTGCCACCTCCATGCTGGCGGCCAAATCTACCAGCGACGTGGCTAAGGAGGAGTCGTCGTCAACAGCATTGAGGGTCATGGACTCCTTCGCCTCACATAGAACCACGCGCCACTCCTCCCTCGGCTCGCCTTTGGAGTTGTCGTCGGCCACCACCAGCAGCTCTTTGCCAGCTACGGACGTCCTCCCTCCCGCAGAGGAGCCCCCGACATTACTCGGGCTTGTCGTGGCGATGTCCGGCTGGACCATGATAGTCGGCAGGGCGTCGCTGGCCCTGGTCGCCATAGCCAGATCCGCGCAACGCGGCGGCAGGGTCCCTTGCGAGGGAGTGGGAGCAGCAGCAGAGGTAGTGGCTGGATTGGCAGGTGGGGCGCGAGGCGGCGAGGTGGTGCGCACGCACGGGGCTCGCGGCGCTGAAGGAGATGAGGGTGCTGAAAGAGAAAAATAGGGCCAGTAAGAAAAGGAAAAGAAGCAAGCTGGAATAGTTGAACCAGTCAAGAAAAGAGCAAGACCGGAAGAAGTCATCCAACGGAAGGACGAAAACATAAAGACAAGCATAAAATTCGTTGAAGGGGGAGATGTATTACGCCTGGACCACCGGAGGCACCACCTTCTTCTGGCCACCCTGACTCGGGTGCGGCGTGCCGATCTGGCTACTCTTGGGCATCGGCTCCTCCACCGCAGGCCGCCTAGGCCCGCTTCCCCCCTTCGTGGACAAGCTGGGTTCGCCATCCACTGATTAGCGCTAGGTCCGCTGAGGGGTAGGGGCGCCCTCCTCATCCTCAACAACTAGCGCATGGGGGTTGCTCACCGGCTTGTTGTTCTGGTTGGGGAAGACATCGGCCTTGCTGTCGGACTTATCGCCGGACTTCCATGCGCGTGGCTCTGGAAGATCGTTAGTAAAGACCTGGAGGGGAGTCTTGTCCTCCTCACAGATGCTACACAAGGAAAGGGACAAAAACGTCAGTCGGATGAACACATGCAGCAAGAGACGAAAAACAAAAGAGGGAGTAGAAGACTTACCCGGGGCGTGCGGTTCTCGCGTGTGTATGGGGCCAGCCCGAACTGCCAGTCCTCCGGAAGTTGCTCCTTCATAATCGTCCACACCCACTCCTTGAGGTTGTGGTAGCAGGTATTGCGACAGGAGAGCTAGGTTTGGTCCAGCCGACCGGAGTAGAAGCACATTTTGTGCGCCCAGTGATGGAGAGGCATCATCAGCTGTGACATCTAAGCGAGTACGATGTCCAGGACGGTTAGGCCGGTAGTGATGAGTGCCCTCATTCGCTGCAGCATCTCGTCCGACTCCGCCTTAGAGCCGTGAACCTTCAGGTCCTAGTGTTGCCAGCTGGACTCCACATCTTGGAACACAGGTAGGTTGATCCGTTCGATGTTGGTGACATTGCAGATGTAGATGTACGACTGCTGCTAGAGCCGGACCATATCATGCAGCCAAAACTTCGGGTAGCCAGTCTGTGCACGGGAGTAGATGGAGACGCCGCCGCAGCGGACCAGAGGACCCTGGGCGAACTAAACCTACGGCCGTACATGGAAGATCCGGAAGAAAAACCCGAGATCCAGTTGGATCCTGAGGTAGCACTCGCAGATGGCGGCGAAGTGGGTGAGGATGCCGATGGCATTGGCACCGAGGTGGTGAAGGCGCAGGGAAACGAATACAAGGAAGATGAGGAAGAAAGGATTAGCGGGGAGGGAGAAGCGGCGTGCGAGGTGGGACATAAAGACAACCTGCCCCCCTCCTAGGGGTGCGACGACTCCTCTAGTGGCACGAGCCGCACTTCCACCTCTGACTTCGGCGGGAGGACCCACGTGGCGTGGTACTTGGCGATGTGGTCCTCCGTCACTGAGGTACGCCAGGCCCGCACGGTGTTCACTGTGCCCATGATGAGGATATTATTTTGCGGCCCGAAAGTTGGTGCGCCCAGGCAACACGGTACCCAAGTTGATTTTAATCACCACGATTCGGAAAGTTGGGGCGCCAATTACTGAGAGGGGTGTTTCGAGTGAATGATGGCCAAACCCAATATTTTCAAATCGCGCCCGTTCAATCAGGATATTCCGTTACACTAGTTCCTGTTGTGCCCCTTCTTCGCCGGTCACTCTTCTTTGCCACCCTGCACATGTCATAGGGGAAAATCCATTATTGTACTTTCCTAACTCTCGACACTGAATCTTGCTGCGGTGGCGGTGGTCCCTTTTCTTCCCTTCCCTGACCCTAAATCTGCCAGCGGTGGAGGACCTTTTTCTCCCTCTCCCAACAATGAATCCGACGGCAGCGGCCCAGCATGTCTTGTAAGGAGAAGGTTGTAGCTACGTCTCCGACTGATTCGGGTCCATTTGGGCCCAAGTTTGGGGATCAACGCGAAGCAACGGCGAGGTCTTCAGCCCCGGTTAGCAAGGAGGCCAGCAAGAATTCTGCTCCCAAGGTACCTACGAACAGCGTGTTGAAGAGAAAAGCAAGGACGACAGCGGATTGTTCGGCTCCGGTGGGCGAATGCGGCACCCAGATCTCGAAGAAAAAACCCGGGAGAAGAGCAAGAGGTGAATTTTTCTTATATGTGCCTTATCTTGCAAGTACATTAGTTACGGCATAATAGAATCGAATGAGCTGAAAAGTTCCCCTTTTAATCAAATTAGGCACAACTTGGATACAAGGGACCTATATGAGTTCACGGTTCATATTCGCCAGTACACTGCAAAACTTGATTTTGGTTGCCAGAGAGTTGTGTTCGGGCAAGATGTGCATCTGCTTGTGAATTGCAAAGAGGTTGTGTCTGTTTCGCAGATGGTAGATATGCTTGCCGCTAGAATTCCCTGGGTTCTAGACAGAGGACAAAATTGGTGTGGCGCAACACGAATGATACCTATCAGCAAATTGAGCATTCCCATGAGCTTCAGATGGTTTGGGAGTGTTGTGCAGCTGATCTTAAGGTGAAAGTTGAAGTGATGATTGATGATATGTATGCAGATGCTGGAGATTTTGCTGCCAGAGCTTCTGCTCCTAGATAATACGGACAAATAGATGCTGATCTAGATAAGTTTAGTATACGCATAGAGGTGGATTCATACATGGAAAAAATTGATGAGGGAGTTAATAAGCCAGTTTCGTCATGTACTATGGAGATCACTGTCGATTCCAAAAACATAACTCTTGATGAAATGAGAGAGATGATCGGTAAGGAAATCAGTATCGGCCCTAAGCATATGGCAAAAATCTGGTGGTGGCATCATAAGAAGCAGCAATTCATAGATGTTTTGGATACTGAAGATCTTATGCAGATTATGTGACGGAAGAAGCGAACCAGGAAGGTGTTCTTCCTTGGTACCATTTCTGATGTTGTTGAACAGGTTATAGTGGATGTAGATGCCCCTATAGTGGCTGAACAGAATGAGGTGGTCGATGTTGATGAGATATGATGAGAGCTGCTACCCTAGGCTTGTCATATGGACTGTGGGGTTCCCCTGCCTGTATTTGTATATTGACTACTGATGTATTTAGAGCGTGTTTCTGTGATTATGTTTGTTCAGAGATTGCGATATAATGTTGTGCGAGCTGTTGAGATTTTCCGACATGTCACTCACTAAAACCATCGTTCTTGTAATAAGACATAAGTACATTGTAGTTGACATGATTATATTTCTTAAGATGATGCACCATACTTGGTTGGGGATATACTTTCTGGGTATCCTCACAGTTCCTCACTGACCAGGGTGGCCCACTTCGGGTTAGAGCTTTGCTTCACAGGCGGCCCAGTCAGGGAGAAGAGACGGAGTTCTGTCCGGCTAAAGGCCCAGAAGACATACCGACTTAGGCCCATAGTGTTACTTGTAGTTCAAGATGTACTTTGTAATCGACTCTTAGTTGTAGCCGGATAGATCTCTTCTGTAAACCCTAGGCCGGATATCTATATAAGCCGTCCTAGGGAGAGCCTTTAGGGCACACCTCAATAGTCTACAATCTCAACTCGCACAGGCGAAACCCTTGTAACCCATATTCCAGCTCTATCATATTACTGGATTGCTAGCAGGAGTAGGATCCGTCCAATGCCGGCGGATTCGAACCTGGGTAAACTTGTGTGCTCACCGTCTTGGAACACCGTACGTCTCACACCCGTCTCTTCCACACGCCTCGAGGACACCCTCATGGCGTACTTGTCCTTAATCCGACGACAGTTGGCGCCCACCTTGGGGCAAGTGAGCTTCGGATCTGTGTTCCGAGCGGAATCTGCAAGAATTGGAATCGGTGAGACTATCGCTGTCGGTCTCATCCTCTACGCCAGCGATGTACCTCTCATCATTCTCGACGAGATGTGGATTCCAGCTAGGGAGGCCGTGACTGCCTACACAATCATGTCTTTTGGCAAGATCGATGTTTACATCAGTTTTGCTGAACCTGCCCCACCCACCCCACCGCTGATGATAGAGGCAGAAGAATCTTCTAGGTCCCCTTTGTCCGTGTAGGCGGCAGAGTTCTGGATCTCAGAAAACCCTAATCGCACCTAGCCCGCACCAGCTGCGGAGATAGTGGAGAAATCCGAGCCTGAGGAAGACCTAGAGGTCCAAGTCGAATCTGGAGTGGATCGCCTTGGAGAGGCCGGATCCCAGATCGACCCACCCACGGAAGTCGAAATCCAAGAGGAACTCATCAACGACACTGGTTCCGGCTCTGATGATGCCGGGACAGACATGCCTTCCCTAAGGTACACACTGTGACGTAGGATAATGCAAGATGCAAGCGCAGATGCAATTCTCGAGACCATCAAAGGTTTCGACATGGCTGATCGCGAGAGCCGCAGGTACCTCAGGAAGCACGCATCGCACTTTGTCGTATATGTGGGATCCGGATCCGGCTATGCCGATGCTGGAGAAAACACCGACTCTGTGCTGGAGGCAATTGGAACAAACTCTGACGTACCCACATCCTCGGATGAATTGATGACATCAGCGGATTTACGAAAGTTCTCTGCAGAATATGCAGAGGAGTATAACTCCAAAACTGCAGAGGAAGGAGAAGCCATGGATGAAGGATCCGGGGAACACTCTCCCAAAGCGCAGGATGACATGGAAGTCGGAAATAATCCCGAAGTCCAGATGTACGAAAGTACCGGTGAGAGCTTGACTCCGGGAAACGGACCTAAAGCCGTCTTTTCTACCGGCGCTGCCAAGAAGGCAAAGAAGAAGAAAAAGAAGAACAAGACCCCGGCAAATGACCCTTTGACAGAGGAGGTGATTGCCGAGGAATATGAGGAAGACTCGGATGGAGCACTATACCCAGAAGAGCCGAAAAAAGAAGAATCGGTGGATGGACATGTGATCACTGAAGGTGTGCGTAAACTCATCGATGCTGCATTAACCACACCTATCCCTACAGCTGCAGAACTTACTGCTGAAGAGCTGGACAAAATGGCCCAAGCCCTAGAAGCGCGTCGTCAACAACTCTTAGATGAAGCCAAAAACATCGAGGAGGCAAAGAAGCGCATGGCAACTAAGGATTACATGTCTCGGTTGCATCAGAAGACCCGAAAACATTACACAGGTGAAGGTAAGTTTCCGGAAGTGAACATGGTCCTCTTTGAAGGAGATCCAGGGATGCCTCGTCTCGACAGCAAAGGAGACCTGGTGTACCCGACACCGGTACAGAACACTGTCGCAGCACGAGATATCCTGTCAAATAACCCAGGTCCAGAACAGGTTCGATTGGGCATCAAGCTAATCACCAAGGGTCTAGAGAAACAGATGGCTGTGAAATCCGGAAGTGGAAAACTGGTCTCGAAATCCGACCAATGTCACACAAACTCAGCCTGGAATGATATAAGGCCCCAGCGTGTTCCGGAACAACGTCACTATTCCAACCGATGGGAAGACAATTACTCTAGAACCGGATCATCAGGACAACATCACAGAACCGCACGCGACTGGAGCAACTTCGTTCCAGCGGTCGAGCAAGATGCCATTGCTGCACTGTATCCGAGGAACCATCCCCGACGAGAGTCGAACAATCGAAGGGGAGAAGATAAAGAGAAACGTCGGGAGGAGGATCGTCAAAAAATTCCACCTCCTAGACATGCAAGTCGTCCGGCTGAGCCTCACCATGGTGGGAACAACAGACGAAGGAACGAAGGAAACCATGCCAGGACAAGCCGGCAGGAGGCTCGTCATAGTGAAGTCCCTCCCTGGAACCGGAATAATGACGCTCCGGACGGAGGCCAGCGATAAGCCGGAAACAATCCACCTGCCCCACCCTCTCCACCAAGTAGTCATCACAATGGCTCTCAAGGGGGACAAGGAGGACGACATGGCGGAGGAGGTGGTGGCAGAAGCCGAGGTCTGGCTCCAAGGCACCGCATCCACAGCCGACATTCGGGACGATCGTTATCCCCGAGCGACGCAAGGCACAGGATCAATTCCAACATAGAGGTGCGGCGCTACAAAAACGATGATATCTACGTGGGCCCAAAGCGTTTCGGACCACGCATTAGAGCTACAAGATTCCCGGAAGGTTTTGCTATCTCAAGACATATCCAAGCCTACGACGGCATTGCTCGGCCAGATACCTGGCTATAGAATTTTTCCAAGCTTGCCGCATTGCCAAAGGCGGAAACAACCCAGTCACGGCCCGATATCTCCCACTTATGTTGCGGAAGACGGCACGATCATGGCTTAATGAACTTCCGGAGAACACCATCCACAACTGGTATGACATGCAAAGTGTGTTCTTTTGGAATTTCGAAGTCACATATCAGAGGCCCTGTATGGTTGGAGAGCTACAGCGTTGCACCTAGAAAGCCAGAGAAACTTACCGAGATTACCTCGGACGATGGATCGACACCAAGAACTCCTGTGAAGGAGTAAATGATCAAACTGCGATTGAAGCTTTCATCGCAGGTCTTCCAATTGGTCTACTGGGCCATCGCTTGAAGTGTTACAAGGTCACTGATTTGGGAGAGATGATAGAAATAGCGAGCAAGTATGCAGATGCCGACGACGATGCAGAGGGATTACTCAATGCCCTAGCTGTTCCACAGTCGGCAAAACAACCAAAGCAACAGGCTCAGAAGCGAAAAAATACCTCGGAAGAAAAACTCAACACGGAAACGGCAGTGGTCACTGCTACTTTTAGGTCTAGAGGACGAGGAGGACGTGGCGGAGGCTGCGGGCGTGGGCGTGGAACTTCAAGAGTCCAAGGTAGAGGAGACCAGCAACCAGGCAAAACCTACTCTTGGGCCGACATACCCAATAACCCATGTGTGCATCACCTAGAGGCCAATGGGAGCTCGTCCAACACCAATGCTGAATGTCTTTTCAATGACGACATCAAAAGAGATGACACCGCGGGCTACAAAGCTTAGCAGAAGAAGGGAAAGAAGAATCCCGAAAAAGAAAAAGAGACCAAGGGAGATTCCGACATGGAGGAAGCTCATCCTTCAAATCCCTAGCCGGAAGGAAAGGAAAAATTTCTGACCAAGAAAGACACTTATGTCACCTTCCTCGGATCTCAACCAGCAAAGGTCAAGAAAGAAGTTCTACATGAGCTCAACCCAATAGTTCCGGTTGTCCCCCAATTCTTGGACTGGTCGGAAGTGGCAATCACATTTGACCGCGCTAATCATCCGCCTCAGTTGCATAGGTGAGGAAAATACACCTTAATCGTCAATCCACTTATCGACAATTATGGTTTCTCCAAGACCCTCATGGACGGCGGCAGTAGCATCAATATTCTCTATGTCGAAACGCTACGCCGGATGAAGATCTCGGAGACCCAGCTGAACCATAGCTCTATGATTTTTCACGGAGTTGTCCCAGGAAGACAAGCCAATTCCCTGGGAGAGATCACTTTGGATGTTAACTTTGGAACTCCAAAGAATTATCGGACGAAGGCACTTTCCTTCGAAGTGGTCCCGTTCAAGAGCGCATACCACGCTATATTCGGACGTCCGACTTACTGGGCTTTCATGGCTCGTCTGTGTTACATTTACAATATGATGAAAATTCCAGGTCCCAACGGCGTGATCACCATCAGGGGAGACCTGAAGAAAGCACGAGAGTGTGAGGATGGAAATGCCGCCTTTGCCAAAGCCGTGCTGCACGCCCAGAAGTACTAGGATATCAAGAAGAGCATAGATCCGTCCGAGATGCCCACAACGAAGAAGGAGGTGACAAAGCCAAATCCGGAGTTCAAGGCATCGGAAGAGACGAAGAAGACGCCGTTGAAGGATGATGACCCCTCCAAGGTGACCCGGATAGGCATAGGCCTAGGTAGCGCATAGGAAAGCGCGCTCGTCAAGTTCCTCCAAGCAAATCAAGATATCTTTGCATGGCAGCCATCTGACATGACCGGAGTACCTAGGGAACTTGCCAAGCACTCTTTAAATGTAAACCCGAACGCTAAACCCATCAAACAGTCCTTATGACGTTTCGGTGATGAAAAGCGTAAGGCAATAGCTAAGGAACTAGCACGGCTCGAGTTAGCCAGATTCATAGAAGAGGTCATCCACACTAAGTGGTCGACCAATCCTGTCATGGTCCCTAAAAAGGACACCACTGATTTAAGGATGTGTGTTGATTATACTGCCTTGAACAAGGCTTGCCCAAAAGATCCGTTTGCTCTGCCTAGAATTGATCAAGTTATCGATTCTCCGGCAGGCTCGGAACTCCTCTGTTTTCTCGACGCATATTCCGATTATCACCAAATCCGGATGAAGGAATCTGACAAAGTCAAAACTTCATTCATAACCTCTTTCGGAACCTTCTGTTTTGTTATAATGCCCTTTGGGCTAAAGAATGCAGGAGCTACGTACCAGCGCACGATGCAGTGTTGCCTCCATGACCAACTCGGACACAATGTACATGCATACGTGGATGATATTGCGGTGATGTCCAAAAAGAAGGAAACGCTGATTTCCGACTTGGAGGAAACATTTGCCAATCTACAAAAATACAACATCATGCTTAACTCGAAGAAATGTTTCTTCAGAATACCAACCAGAAAATTGTTAGGTTTCATCATGTCTCAAAGAGGCATAGAGGTAAACCGGGACAAAATCAAGGCTATACTCAATATTTCCAGGCCAACTTGCCTGAAGGACGTACAAAGACTAACTGGTTGCATTGCCGCAGTCAGTCGGTTTGTAAGCAGGCTTGGAGAAAGAGCCGCACCATTATATAAACTCCTGAAAAAGACCAAGGATTTTGTTTGCACTAACAAAGTTGAAGTTGCACTACAAGACCTAAAGAAAGTACTCTCATCTGCTCCTATCCTTGCTGCACCGTAACCACCGGAACCGATGTTGCTTTATCTTGCTGCGACAAACAAGGTCGTTAGTATCGTCATGGTAGTGGAGAGACCGGAGGAAAATCAGGAACACCTGGTGCAGGGTCCGACTTACTTTGTCAGCGAGGTCCTGACAGAAACAAAACAGCGATATCCGTACTATCAAAAGTTGGCTTACGGTGTTTTTCTAGCATCTCGTAAGTTACGACATTATTTTCAGGAGCATCCAATTACGGTGGTGAGCACAGCTCCCATGAGAGATATAATCAATAACAGTGACACCACAGGACGCGTCGCCAAATGGGGCATAGAGCTTTTATCTTTTGATATTGAGTATAAACCTCGGACAGCAATCAAATCCTAGATCCTTCCTGACTTTCTCGCTGATTGGACAGAGACGAAGGAGAACATGACCCTCCCTGAGTCGGAATACTGGACCCTCTACTTTGATGGGTCTAAGGCTCGAGGGGGATCGGGGACTAGCGTGGTGCTCAAATCACCCCAAGGAGAAAAACTTGTATACGTATTCCAGATCCACTTCACAGCGAAAAATAATATTGCCGAGTATGAAGCACTGCTACATGGAATTCGGATTGCTAAGGATATTGGCATCCAACATTTGATGTGTTACGGAGATTCGGATCTTGTTGCTCAACAGGTGTTGGATATTTGTAATGCAAATAAACACATGGCAGCTTATAAAGGTGTTGTGGATGATCTATCTAAATCGTTCGAAGTGTTTGAGGTTCAACACATCCCTCGAGCAGAAAATGAGGAAGCAGATGCACTATCTCGGATAGGCTCTGCACGGAAAGAGGTCCCGAATGGCGCTTTTTTAGAGCACCTCAAAGTTCCCTCAATAAAGGGAGTAGATGAGGAATATCCGGCCAAATCCGACTCACCTTTAATAGCGGTCCTGGCTGTAATTCCCAGTTGGACCCCACCCTACCTTGATTATCTGGTATATGGAAAATTACCCGAAGACGAAGTTCTGAGCCGGCAGATCATCCGACGAGCAAAAGCTTATACTATAATAAAATGTGAGCTCTATAAGCAGAGTGTTTCTAGGGGTTTTCAGTGCTGCGTATCTCCGGAAGAAGGAGTGGAAATCTTAAGGGAAATCCACGAAGGTGAGTGTGGTCACCACACTGCAGCCACATCTTTAGTGGCAAAGCTTTTAGACACGGATTTTTCTGGCTTACAGCTCAGGCAGATGCCGAACGATTAGTCAAGACGTGTAAAGGCTGCCAAAAGTACGCCAAACAAGCTCATGTTCCGGCTGATCAGCTGTGAACAATACCTATAACATGGCCTTTTGTGGTCTGGGGGCTTGATATGGTAGGACCATTTAAACGAGGTCCAAGTGGATTTACTCATCTCTTAGTGATGGTGGATAAATTCACCAAATGGATTGAGGCTAAACCTGTCACTAGTTGTGATGGAGCAACAGACAAAATATTTGTCGAGGATGTTATAATCCGGTATGGTTATCCGCATAGCTCCAATTGGCCGAATTCTGCAACGAGCAAAATATCCGGCTTGACATTCCGTCAGTCGCACATCCACAGGCTAATGGACAAGTCGAAAGAGCAAATGGTTTAATCCTGCAAGGCCTAAAACCGAGACTTGAAGCACCATTACGACTGGCTGTGGGGGCTTGGGAAGAGGAATTACCCTCTGTAATATGGAGTTTACGAACGACTCCAAACAGGTCAACCAAATATACATCTTTCTTCTTGGTCTATGGCGCAGAAGCAGCTTTTCCTAGTGATTTGATTCACACTTCTCCTAGAGTGGCCGCATATATTGAAGAGGATGCCGAGATTTCTCGACAAAACCATCTTGACTTAGTCGAAGAAGTTCGCGTTGTTGCTGAAATGAGATCAACAGCCTATCAGCAGAAGTTATGCAAGTATCATGGCCAGAGAGTCAGAAACAGATCTTTCAATAAAGGCGATTTGGTTCTCCGGCTTGTGCAGCAAAGAAAGAAGAAACTTTCCCCAGTATGGGAAGGGCCCTTTTAAGTTAGTCGAGTATTGCACAATGGTTCGTATGACTTAACTAACATGAGGCCAGTCGAAGAAAGACCTGCTACTAAGAAGAGAAAGAGAGCTGGAGGCAGTACAAATCCGGATGAGTTAGATAGACCGTGGAATATTGCTCAGCTACGTCCCTTTTATTCTTAGTTTATTCTTCTTTGTGATCATATATATGTACATGTTCTGTGAGAAATAAAAGTTTTGGTTGCCTCAATTTTTTCTGAGAAGTTCTTACCATCTTATTTCCGAATGATCATGTCATAGTCGAAAATCCCAGAATGCTTGAAAGTACTTCATGCTCATGTTCGTTCTGGTTTAGATTTCCAATTTTAAAATTGCTACCCTCGCGTATAACTCTAAAGTTTCTAGTTTTTACTTTGGTTATTTTTCTGATTGCTGGATGCGGGCATTTTCCGAGTAGTGAATTGCTGGTACTTGAAGCCGGCTTTGTTTCCGAGTTTAAACTAGTTTGGCAATTGAGCTCCGTTGCTTGGAAAAGTTTCCGGGCAGAAGGTTTAGCCAGCTCACGAAAGGGACGAGGCGGAAAGCCAGATAGACGATAAGTATAGGCGAAAAAAGTTCAGAGTGCTTATGTATACATTTCAGGCACACAAAAATTCAAAGCCAAAAAAGTGCTGAATAGATCAAAAGCTTAGCACTAGCAAAATTATAGTATTTCATATTTACAGACGCATGATGCTTTTTTAGGATAATACAAATGTTTCTGGCAATCTATGATGCAGGAGGAGAAGAAGGAGCTGCCGGCTCGCTGGATACATCACCTTGAAATCGTTCCGAGATGTCTGCATCCGAAGTCGTGCGTTCATCGTCGGAAACTTCTGCTGATTCTTTTGGAGGCGGAGGCGGAGTGTCCACGTGGGTGAAGAAAGGAGTTTCGTAGCTGGTCAAATCAGCCACGTGGCACCCATATCCGGCGCAGGAGTCCATAATGGCTTTGATGTCCTGCTCCTAGTCGTATTCATCCACCTTGCAGTACCCTCTGGTCACTTGCCATATTTCCATGTTTCCATGGTGGCTCATGACCATGGTAAGAGCGTTCTGCACTGCGGACCGCGCGTAGGACATGTTCCAATCCTGCACAAGCTACGGCATTTCCTTTGCCTTGTCCCGCACCTGAAAATCCGACATGCTATACATGTCCGGAATCTTGAGAGCTTTGCCAATATCCTCATGGGAGTGGCGGAAGTCATGAAGCAGGTCACCGACTTGGGTAAGCCGGTGGGTGCGGGGCTCGGCGGAGGTGGAGTCCATCAAGTTCAGAGGACCTATACATAAAACAAGTTAAGAAAATCCGACATTGAAAGAAGTCGAAGAAAATGGAAAAGTCAGACAGATGGAACGTACCGAAAATGACGTCGTCAATCTTGGTCTTCTCTTCCCGAAGACTCTAGAGTTCAGCTCGGAGCGCCTCGGAAAGGTCCCTCTCTCTACACAACTCATTATTGAGGTCCGAGATTTTCTGATCTTGAGCAGCAATCTTGCGATCACGCTCATCAGTAGCCATGGAGGAGGACTCGAGAACTTGAGCTACCCTCCTCTCATTATCCGTTTTGAGCTTATCTAGCTCTTGGCGAAGTTCCTTGTTCTCCACCACTAAAGTTTTGAGGTTCTCAACCTCTTCAATGATGGTGCAAGATTGTTTTACCAGCGCTGTAAGTCAAAAAGAACAACAGTTCAGAAAAAATTCGACTATGAAGACAAGGTTTGAATCTAGGAATGTTTACCTTCGTCCTCATCCTTGGAGACCTTAAGTTCAACATTTTTAAGTCGGAGAGCCCTAATCTCTCTCCGCTTATCACAGACATTTTTCAACAAATCCTGGTTATAGGAACATACTTTCTGTATGTCAGAATACCCAAAGTCAGAAGTCTACTAAAGACTCGGGCTAATATTTTTACTAATATCATCACGAGCCTTGGGGGCTACACTAGTTCATTCTTTGGCATCCTAATGAAGCATAAACCCGGATTATATATCCTACTTCATGCTTGGGGGCTAGATGATATGATATGAAACAAAGGAAAAACAAGAGTTAGAATTCCGACTTACATATTGCTCGCGAGTGAGTTTATCCAAACTCGCGTTTACTTCAATAGCAACCTTCTCGGCGAGAGTCAGAGGGATCACTGGTGATGTTGGAAGCTCACCGGTCCTTATCCTCTTGCCGCGGAGACGCACTTGTGCAAGAGGGTCAGAGAACTTGATGTCCTTGCCTCTTGTGCTTCTTCTTAGGTAGATAAGTTTCTTTTCTCCAGGCATTGCCTGGCCAGCCGCTGGATCTCTTCCGCAGATTCCGGGACAAGCCAAACTTGGCAAGACCCGGATTGTTGAGAAGGTTTTCGGCAATGATCTCTGCCGAGGGATCATTACCCGAAGCAGGTTCACCCTTATCTATCCCTAACTCACTCATGGTGACGTCAGTTTGTGATTCAAGGATCATGGGCTTCATTGAAGGAGCCAGATCTTCTGTGACAGCCGGAGAAGGAATGATCACCAGCATTGCGGAAGGTTGGGGGCAGGAGTCGGAGGAGCCACGGCAGGAGAAGCTACGGAAAGCTTCATCTGTCCCAGGGGCTTCGAAGAAGTTCCCTTCCTGTTGCCCTTGATGAGTTGTTTAGCTCTGAGAATGTGATCAAGTTGAAAACATTACATCTCGAAAGACAATTCGAGTAAGGTACAAAGGCGGAAATTGTGTTGAAAGATTACCTCTTCACGATGGGCACCTCCTTTGTGCCGACAACCACTGTCGGAGCCCTGCGTTTCTTAAGCGCAATGTCCAGCAATGGGACCAGTTTCGCCTCCTGAGAAAACTCCGGAGGATATCCTTCGAGAGGAGGAAGTTCCGACTCGGGGAGGTCAGCAAGCTGAAAAGAAGAAAACATATCAGTATTGCAATATAACTTAAAGATTGAAACGCATAAAAAGGTTTGTTGATAGAAACTTACTGGCACTACAAGGTTTTATGCCGTGTGTATATCCAGAGAAACCTCCGGGATCCTCCTCTCGATCCGCTCCCTTATCGGCCATTTAATCTGGATTATATAGCCTTGCGTGGTGTAGGCTCTGGGGCTGATGCGGAGGGAGTCTTTCTTGGACGACATGATGGAGTGCATCAGTCGGTCTCCGTGGTACTGAAGGGGCTGGATCCGGCATGACACCCAGCATTGGACCAGGTCGGATCCCTTTAGTCCTTTGTGTTTGATCAGATATTCGACCCGCCTCTTAGCGAGGATCAGATTGTCACTGAGAGCCGGAGCAGCCTCGTCCCAAGACGGTTGGTCCATGGCAGCTTCGTCAACTAAAGCCGGCAAAGGAGTAGCTTTGTCGGGATCCAGAATATCCTTATGATAAAAGAATGTGGCTGGCCACTATTTGACCGAGTCACTAGCTATGATTTTTGGGATATGCACGCTCGCGTCTAAGTGAAAAACTAATGGTACCGGTGATATAAGGAACACCGGCAGTGATAGAATTTCTCCGGACATGAAAGTAATACCGGAATAAGGTCAAACTTGGCCTAATGCCGAGAAATCCCTCACACAAAGAAGCATAAGCGCTCATCTCTAAAAGAGAATTGGGAGGAAGATGGTGGAGTTGAACACCATAATGGTCAATCACCTTGGAAAAGAATTCTGAGGGAGGGAATGACAAACCTCTGTCGAGGTGGGTGCCGAAGTGGACCCGCTCGCCGGCGTGCGGGTTGGGGATGGTTTCCCCGAAGCCGCTCCGCCAGTCGCCGACATGGAGGAGCCCTTCTCTCTCCATGCCTTGGAGCTTCTCATCATCAAGAACATAGGGGATCCAGACCCCGCGGAAGCTTTCCTTCGCCGCAGCCGCTTCCATCGCCGCCGTTCCCGCCGCTTCCGCCAAGCCGAAGGAGGATGAAGAAGCCATTTCTCCGGTGAGCAGATGACCTAAGATGGACGGCGTTGGGAGTTCTTGGGGGAAAGCATAGGAGATCTGTGCATGCGGGGGAGATTTGGATGAGAGGAAAAGGCAATGGAACAGGTGAAGAAAGGAGGAGGAGTATCCTAACCCCTTATATCCACCTTACCCCGCCAAGATTCGTGCAAAATGCTATAGTGCAACTGCCACGCGTCGTGGAAGGGACTAGGAAGGACCCACGCGATGATTACGTCGCCTCGATCTCCGTGCATATATTAAAACGGCGCCTCGGTTCCGTGAACCGCGGACCCACCAACGGTCGTGCTGACAGGATGTCTGTCAGATGACGTGACTTGACCATGACTTGTGTCAGGTGGCATTAGAGACCAAATTCCATCTTAGTTTGAAATCAAACTGGAAAATCCTAGTGACCTGTTGATAGGTCCGACTTATTTTGATACCCGGATGTATTTTTTGTTGTGAAGTTTCAGGAACCCTTCAAGATTCTACAAGCCGAAGATCAAGCTAGACGATGATAAATCCGACTTTGGATCTTGGAGACTTCCGGGGGCTGCTGTTGGGGATATACTTTCCACGTATCCTCATAGTTCCTCACTAACCAGGGTGGCCCACTTCGTGTTAGAGCTTTGCTTCACGGGCGGCCCAGTCAGGGAGAAGAGATGGAGTTCAGTCCGGCTACGGGAAGGCCCAGAAGACTTACCGACTTAGGCCCATAGTGTTACTTATAGTTCAAGATGTACTCTATAACCGACTCTTAGTTGTAGCCGGATAGATCTCTTCTGTAAACCCTAGGACGGAATTCTATATAAGCCGTCCTAGGGAGAGCCTTTAGGGCACACTTCAATAGTCTACAATCTCAACTCGCACAGGCGAAACCCTTGTAACCCATATTCCGGCTCTGCCGTATTACTGGATTGCTAGCAGGAGTAGGATCCGTCCAAAGCCGGCGGATTCGAACCTGGGTAAACTTTTGTGCTCACCGTCCCGGAACACCATACGTCTCACACCCCTCTCTTTCGCACGCCTCGAGGACCCCCTCATGGCGTACTTGTCCTCAATCCGACGACAGAAACCATCGTTGTTATAATAAGACATAAGTAAATTGTAGTTCACATGATTATATTTCTTAAGATATGCACCATACTTGTTTCTGTTATTATGTTTGTTGGGACATTGTAATGTAATGTTTTGTGAAACCATGACTAGACAAGTGATGCATAAATACATTGTAGTTGACATGATTATGTTTCTTGAGATGATGTACTGTACTTGTTTCTGTTATTTTGTTTGTTGAGAGATTGTAATGTAATGTTTTGCGAAACCATGACAGGACAAGTTATGCGTAAGTACCGTGTAGTCGACATGATTTTGTTTCTTGAGTTGATGTAATATACTTGTTTCTGTGATTATGTTTGTTTAGAGATTGTAATGTGATGTTCTGTGAAACCATGACGTGATTATGTTTGTTGAGAGATTGTAATGTAATGTTTTGTGAAACCATGACTGAAGAAGTGATGCATTAGTACCTTGTAGTTGACATGATTTTGTTTCTTTAGATGATCTAATATACTAGTATGTTTTCGTTAGGCAATGAAATTGGGATGGAGGGAGTATAGGTTTAATATTTGAAATGAGAATGTATGAAGAGAATCCATAATAGGCAGGAGATAGTAATCCAGGGAAAGGGCATTGTACCCATTAAACTATTGTAGCATGCCAATTTAGTTATTCTTGCAGCGGTAAAAGGGGCTGCTCTCTCTCTCTCTCTATCTCTATCTCTCGCCGACGATGTGAGTTCCTATGTTTTCTCGGGCTAGGGTTAGGCAATGGTAAATCTCTCGATCTCAGCTCCATCTGTGCATGCAATCATGTTCGATTTCATCTTTGCGTTTACCTATAGGTACCACGGACGATCTATGACTCCGAATGGGAGGGCCTAGATCTCGATGGAGAAGTGACATGTGACCATGGGCTAAAACTGGGGAGATATGTTGCATTCAAAGGTAGTAACACTGGGAGAAGGTTTTTGGGCTGTACAAATCAGGTTTGTTTACATTATGTGCAACTGTGACATGAAGTAAAATGTATCGTGCATGTTCATAACACTATAGTGTGTGTGTTTTTAGCTTGGCCCATTGTGTAAAGCAGTAGATTGGGTGGATCTTGAGTGGCCAGATGCACTTAAGAAATGTTTGGCACAATTATGGGAGATATATGAGTTGGAAAGCTTGGGGAGATTTACTGATGTAAGTGATGCAGCTGAAAAAAATTACAAGTTGTCGGTACGAAATAAGGAGCTGGAACAAGAAATTGAGAATTTGCAGTTAGAGCTAACTGACGGAATCGATGGGAGCTTGGTTGTTGGAACTACAAAGAAGCTTAAGGATAGTCACAGGTTGCTGATTCATAATGCAAAAAAGGAGAGGGATCAGCTCAGGTAAGACAAGAAGAAGCTAGAGTACTGCATTGCAGATCTTTTGAAGGAACTTAAGAAGGCGCGCGAGGGTGAACAAGGACAGACTATAGAGGATAAAGGAAATTCGAGATGAATAACTTATGTTGTGCCAATGCCTAAAACTAGTTAACTACAAGACTTGCAGTTGTGCTTTCTTAACTAAGACAAACTCAATCCTCGAGCAAACTAATTTTAGACGAACACACATATCGTGCATAGAGTTAAGTGCATGCTTACAAAATCACCACTCTAGTGGATAAACCAGTCAGTTCAATACGAAATAGACATATGGTGTGTCAAGCGAGCCTGGCCCGGAGCTGCTCGTTTTCCTCCCTAAGATTGGCTAGCTCCTTCAGTACTATGTCGTGCTTCAGCTATAGGTTCTAGCGCTCTGTCACGGATTGGAGAAGTTGGTCCATAGCCATACGATTTTCCTTCAAGATCCCTTTCATGATCTCCGTCTGCTTCCTAGCCGAGGTGCGACCTTCACTGTTTAGATTCGCCTAGCCGGTGGTTAACTCCTTTAGTTTCTAGCACTTGTCAGAAAGGACCGCGAGTTCAGCGCGCATGTGGTCAAAGGCCAGTTTCTGGGAATTGTGCTTCTCCCTTTCAATTGCTATCTTGTCATTTAGCCAGGTCCCCAGGTCCTAGTCGATCTTTCGCCTCTTTTTCTGCAACAAAATACATAGTATGGTTTGTTCAGTTCACTAGGAGAAGCTGGTTAGTTTCCATAATTAACTAAATCGACTAGTGGCACTGTCATAATTTCACGGAAGAAGCAATCTAGGACTAATCAACATTTTATGAATCGACTAGTGGCACTGTCATAATTTCAATTTCAAAGACAAAAAAGATTTATCTACAGTTTAGTCTGTTGTGGGTTTTTCCCAATATCACCAAATAGTAGTGGGAGACTGGCAAACTCACAGTGCAGAAACCCATGTCCAGATACATAATGGAAAGAGCACATGGTGTCCATTCATGAACATGAACACCAACACATGTCTAGATAGATAAGGAGTTTCCCTAGGATTCTTATTGCACCCTATAATGGGAAGCAAACTTGGGCATTTCTCCCTGAACCCTAAACATTACAAAAGGAGTGGAGGACGAACTGATATTCGTGTCCCTGCTAACGGGAATCCGACTTGGGAATTGTTCCGATACGCCTCCAGACAAGCCCTTAGCTCCTTGTTGTCTTTCCGAACACTCTTGAGTACGGTGATCCCTCTGCTCATGTCCTCCTTCATCTCCTTCACTGCATCCAGGCAACGATTCCTGTCATGGTAGGCTCGGATGGTAGCCTTGGTTTCCTCGACACGTCCTCTAAGTGCCTCGGTGACTTCGTCCTGCAGGAGAATGCACCTTTCCACGAGATTCTTCTTCTCCTCCATGAGCTCGTTGATTATCTTGATGGCCTGTTCTTGGATGTTCAAGTTACGGTCGAGCACTTTCTGCAGCCTCACGACGTCACGTGCAAAATCTAGCGAGATATCCTTCTCCACATATAATTGCTTGAGTAGGCTCTCATTTGCTTGGGTGAGGGAGCGTGCAAGCTCATGTTGGTTTACAATCTTGGAACTGATCGCGGCCACATTGTCACGGTACTCGGCCTTCGATCGCTGCATCGTTCATGTTAATAGAAATAGGAATTCTATAATTACACTCCAGGTTCCAGTTGAATACTAATACAGATCAAAAAAATCCCCGTTGAATCTATTGACCGCAATGTTAAAAAATGGACCTAGAGATCTATTCATGACCACGATAAACGAATCCTAATCACAAATAATCCACAGTGAATCTGTGAACAGCGGTATTGAGGAAAGACCAAGAGATCCAGTCATATTCAAGAAAACTAGTACAACTCGCAAAAGAAGAAGACAAACCAATGCAGGGCGGACAGGATCTAAGAAATCACATCACAACTCGGAGAAATAACAGTGTGGAGATTTGCTACCTCGTTGAGACATGGAACATGGCCGAATGGGTCCTGCAACGCCTCCGTCGTGGTGGATTCGGGCTCCACGGCCGACCTGTAATATGTAGAAGAGGAAGAGTAAGAAGAAGAAGAAAAACAAGAAGAAGCTGAATAAGATCATGAGGTAGAGGGAGATGGAGAAGAAGTAGAACAAGAAGACTGTACCGGGAGGAGCCCTCGCCTACTAGAACATTCGGCGCCATTGTCGGGGGAGATTGGGCCTCGATGAGTGGGTGGGCTTGAGCAGCTGGTAGAGCAAGAAGTGCCTCGCAGCGATTTCTCTCCCTTTTCTCCGCGAGGATCCTCGACCGGCCTCTCCCCCTCCTAACTGGAGCCATGTCTTGCAGGGTGAGGGTGGCGGCGGCAGGAGGAAGGAGATAGTGATTAGTGTGGGAGAAGAGTCAAAGAGTATAGGCCGTGGTCCAATAGTACTAGTACTATTATACAAGACCACCCTGTACGGTCTACCTTCTCAAAGAAGCCATGGAGGCAGGGCTAGGGAATCGATGGGACTTGTCTTTATTGGGATGGGCGCTTCAATGGTCTTCGGTGCCACGCAAAATCTAGTAATAATAAGGGGAGTGCGGGCCGGGTGGTCATCACGGGAATTGGCGCGCACATCCCGCATGCGTGTGTCACGTGTTGATGGGGCAATGACGCGCGCAACTTCTGCACGATCACGTCAGCACGTCGAACTCCATCGAACTCCACGTCGACAGGCACACACATGATATTTACGAGTCTAGAATATGATGTGCCACTTTTGTTGTGATCAAATTATGTTTAGTACACGAGATATTACACGAAACCGCTGCTCATCCTTTATCAGATTGGCACCCCACTATGTGTACCCGCCTTTGACCATTTGGAGGAACTACCTTGAGCACGATGCCCCCTCGATGTGGCAATGGCACGTCCAAGCTATCCACTGACCGCCATACGTCACCGGCTCTTCGCTGCATCATTCGCACTCGTGAGTTGCCTGTCGAGGTAGCATGTCGTGTCTGACCATGCCAGGATCCATCGACATCGGCACTCGAGGACACCGCGACGTTGAAGATCGTATCGTCCGTGTAGGAGGAGCGTGGGGTACCTGTAGCGTTGGACGAGCGCAAAGCAGCAGCCAGGATGGGGACACGTGTTGCACCAGCGAGTACGGACAAGAAGAGGAACGAGAAGAAGACCAGGAAGAACAGAGGAGGTAGCTATTTGGACGAGTCTGACTCGGCCAACGAGGAGGCGTTCAACGATCACTTGGAGGCAGAAGCGGAGGAGAGTGACGTGGACCCGTGGGACTACAAAGAGGAGAGGAGGACTCCGACGAGGAGATAGTGCGGTTATTCAAGGAAGGGGGCAGTGTCGAGTCGTCAGAGGAGGACACCGACGGCAGCGATGGCAGGTACCATGGCATTGACGAAGACGAGGACGAACCGGAAGACAGGGACGATGGCTTCTTTGAAATATGATCATTTATTTTATTTATTTTAGTTAGATAGATGGATTTTCACTTGTTTATGGAGGTAAAGTATCGGTGGCACGGATAGAGAGGTGGCACGGATTGACCATGCATAAAAGAAGTGGAGAAGGGAGGAGTTATCCTGCCCGTTGGATCACATAGGATCAACGGTTGGTGGAGATGATCCGCTTGACATCTGTGTCGGCCAATCAGGGCATAGCACCCAGAGTGAGCACAGGTTTAGGATCTCCACACGTTTGGGCTTTTGTGATAATTGTGACCGAGAGAGAGGGCAAATCTCTTTTCACAATCCGCCTATGGATCGACCTGTGTCATTGCACATGCGTTCTTCTCATTAACCACAGATAGAGTCATTGCATGTGTGTTCTTTTCACAGACCACATATGGAACCACCATTGTCATTGAAATGTGTATTCTTTCATTAACCACAACTGGAGTCATTTCATGACTGTTCTTTTCACATACCACATATGGATCCACCAGTGTCATTGAAATGTGTGTTCTCTTCAAAGACCACACATGGATCCACCAGTATCATTGCATGTGTGTTCTTTTTACTAACAACAACCAGAGTCATTGCATGTGTGTTCTTTTTACTAACAACAACCAGAGTCATTGCATGTGTGTTCACAGACCACATATGGAACCACCATTGTCATTGAAATGTGTATTCTTTCATTAACCACAACTGGAGTCATTTCATGACTATTCTTTTCACATACCACATATGGATCCACCAGTGTCATTGAAATGTGTGTTCTCTTCATAGACCACACATAGATCCACCAGTGTCATTGCATGTCTGTTCTTTTTACTAACAGCAACCAGAGTGATTGCATGTGTCTTCTTTTTACTAACAACAGCTAGAGTCATTGCATGTGTGTTCACAGACCACATATAGAACCACCATTGCCATTGAAATGTGTATTCTTTCATTAACCACAACTGGAGCCATTTCATAACTATTCTTTTCACATACAACATATGGATCCACCAGTGTCATCGAAATGTGTGTTCTCTTCAGAGACCACACATGGATCCACCATTGTCATTGCATGTGTGTTCATTTTACTAACAACAACCAGAGTCATTGCATGTGTGTTCTTTTCACATACCACATATGGATCCACCAGTTTCATTGCATGTGTGTTCTCTTCAGAGACCACACATGTATCCACCAGTGTAATTGCATGTGTGTTCTTTTTACTAAACACAACTAAAGTCATTTCATGACTGTTCTTTTCACATACCACATATGGATCCACCAGTGTCATTGAAATGTGTGTTCTCTTCAGAGAGCACACATGGATCCACTGGTGTCATAGCATGTGTGTTCGTTTCACATACCACTAGAGACATTGAAGTGTGTGTTCTCTTCAAAGACCACACATGGATCCACCAGTGTCATTGCATGTGTGTTCTTCTCATTAACCACAACTAGAGTAATTGCATGTGTGTTCTCTTTAGAGACCACACATGGAACCACCAGTGTAATTGCATGTGTGCTCTTTTTACTAACAACAACTAGAGTCATTTCATGACTATTATTTTCACATACCACATATCGATCCACCAGTGTCATTGAAATGTGTGTTCTCTTTAGAGACCACACATGGATCCACTCGTGTCATTGCATGTGTGCTCTTTTGACTAACACCATCCAGAGTCATTGCATGTCTGTTCTTTTCACAATCCACTTATGGATCCACCAGTGTCATTGCATGTGTGTTCTCTTCAGAGACCACGCATGGATCCCCCAGTGTAATTGCATGTGTGCTCTTTTTACTAACCATAACTAGAGTCATTTCATGACTATTCTTTTCACATACCACATATGGATCCACCAGTGTCATTGCATGTGTGTTCTTTTTACTAACAACAACAAAAGTCATTGCATGTGTGTTCTTTTCACAATCCACCTAAGGATCCACCAGTGTCATTGCATGTGTGTTATCTTCAGAGACCACACATGAATCCACAAGTGTAATTGCATGTGTGCTCTTTTTACTAACCACAACTAGAGTCATTTCATGACTGTTATTTTCACATACCACATATGGATCCACCAGTGTCGTTGAAATGTGTGTTCTCTTCAGAGACCACACATGGATCCACCATTGTCATTGCATGTGTGTTCATTTTACTAACAACAACCAGAGTCATTGCATGTGTGTTCTTTTCACATGCCACATATAGATCCACCAGTTTCATTGCATGTGTGTTCTCTTCAGAGAACACACATGGAACCACCAGTGTAATTGCATGTGTACTCTTTTTACTAACAACAACTAGAGTCATTTCATGACTATTCTTTTGACATACCACACATCGATCCACCAGTGTCATTGAAATGTGTGTTCTCTTCAGAGACCACACATGGATGCACTAGTGTCATTGCATGTGTGCTCTTTTGACTAACAACATCCAGAGTCATTGCATGTGTGTTCTTTTCAGAGTCCACTTATGGATCCACCAATGTCATTGCATGTGTGTTCTCTTCAGAGAAAACACATGGATCCCCCAGTGTAATTGCATGTGTGCTCTTTTTACTAACCACAACTGGAGTCATTTCATGACTATTCATTTCACATACCACATATGGATCCACCAGTGTCATTGCATGTGTGTTCTTTTTACTAACAACAACCAAAGTCATTGCATGTGTGTTCTTTTGACAATCCACCTAAGGATCCACTAGTGTCATTGCATGTGTGTTCTCTTCAGAGACCACACATGAATCCACAAGTGTAATTGCATGTGTGCTCTTTTTACTAACCACAACTGGAGTCATTTCATGACTGTTCTTTTCACATACCACATATGGATCCACCAGTGTCATTGAAATGTGTGTTCTCTTCAGAGACCACACATGGATCCACCAGTGTCATTGCATGTGTGTTCGTTTCACATACCACCAGAGTCATTGAAATGTGTGTTCTCTTCAAAGACCACACATGGATCCACCAGTGCCATTGCATGTGTGTTCTTCTCATTAACCACAACTAGAGTAATTGCATGTGTGTTCTCTTCAGAGAACACACGTGGAACCACCAGTGTAATTGCATGTGTACTCTTTTTACTAACAACAACTAGAGTCATTTCATGACTATTCTTTTCACATACCACATATCGATCCACAAGTGTCATTGAAATGTGTGTTCTATTTAGAGACCACACATGGATGCACTAGTGTCATTGCATGTGTGTTCTTTTGACTAACAACATCCAGAGTCATTGCATGTGTGTTCTTTTCACAATCCACTTATGGATCCACCAGTGTCATTGCATGTGTGTTCTCTTCAGAGACCACACATGGATCCCCCAGTGTAATTGCATGTGTGCTCTTTTTACTAACCACAACTAGAGTCATTTCATGACTATTCATTTCACATACCACATATGGATCCACCAGTGTCATTGCATGTGTGTTCTTTTTACTAACAACAACCAAAGTCATTCCATGTGTGTTCTTTTGACAATCCACCTAAGGATCCACTAGTGTCATTGCATGTGTGTTCTCTTCAGAGACCACACATGAATCCACAAGTGTAATTGCATGTGTGCTCTTTTTACTAACCACAACTGGAGTCATTTCATGATGTTCTTTTCACATACCACATATGGATCCACCAGTGTCATTGAAATGTGTGTTCTCTTCAGAGACCACACATGGATCCACCAGTGTCATTGCATGTGTGTTCGTTTCACATACCACCAGAGTCATTGAAATGTGTGTTCTCTTCAAAGACCACACATGGATCCACCAGTGTCATTGCATGTGTGTTCTTCTCATTAACCACAGCTAGAGTCAATGCATGTGTGTTCTCTTCAGAGACCACACATGCATCCACCAGTGTAGTTGCATGTGTGCTCTTTTTACTAACAACAACTGGAGTCATTTCATGACTATTATTTTCACATACCACATATGGATCCACTAGTGTCATTGAAATGTGTGTTTTCTTTAGAGACCACACATGGATCCACCAGTGTCATTGCATGTGTGCCCTTTTTACTAACAACATCCAGTGTCATTGCATGTGTGTTCTCTTTAGAGACCACACATTGATCCACCAGTGTAATTGCATGTGTGCTCTTTTTACTAACCACAACTAGAGTCATTTCATGACTGTTCTTTTCACATACCACATATGGATCCACCAGTGTCATTGCATGTGTGATCTTTTTACTAACAACAACCAGAGTCATTGCATGTGTGTTCTTTTCACAATCCACCTATGGATCCACCAGTGTCATTGCATGTGTGTTCTCTTCCGAGACCACACATGAATTAACCAGTGTAATTGCATGTGTGCTCTTTTTACTAACCACAACTGGAGTCATTTCATGACTGTTCTTTTCACATACCACATATGGATCCAACAGTGTCATTGAAATGTGTGTTCTCTTTAGAGACCACACATGGATCCACCAGTGTCATTGCATGTGTGTTCTTTTCACATACCACTAGAGTCATTGAAATGTGTTCTCTTTTTACTAACAATAACTAGAGTCATTGCATGTGTGTTCTTTTCACAATCCACCTACGGACCCACTAGTGTCATTGCATGTGTGTTCTCTTGAGAGACCACACATGGATCCACCGTTGTAATTGCATGTGTGCTCTTTTTACTAACAACAGCTGGAGTCATGTCATGACTATTATTTTCACATACCACTGGTGGATCCACCAGTGTCATTGAAATATTTGTTCTCTTCAGAGACCACACATGGATCCACCAGTGTCATTGCATGCGTGTCTGATACGTCCATTTTGCATCACTATTCTATTTCATAACTCACTATTATTCATTGATATATTTCGTATTGAGAGGTGATACTTGTTATTTCATCTGTTTTTGCATGGTTGACGACATTTGGAGCATGGACCGCTGCAGTCAGGATTGTGATGGAAAAGGTGCTGTTTGGAGGCAAAATTCGTGAAGATCAGAAGATCCGGGAAAATATACGGAAAATCCTATTTTTTCATGAGACGAAGGAAGCCAGAAGAGGGAGTGGAGATGGGCCACAGGGGTCCCACACCATCCCCTAGCGCGGGCCACCCTAGGCCATGCCACTAGGTGGTGTGGCCGCCCTGGCCCACCTCTAGCTCTCCCCTCTAGCGTAAATATTCCTCCCGAAACCCTAAGACTTGGGGAGCGACCACAGAAAGATTATGCTTCCTCTGCGGGGCGGAAAACACCGAGAGAGAAAGATCTCTCCTGCAGACAGATTTCTGCCAGGGGAATTCCTTCTCGGAGAGTGGAAATTGTCGCCATCAACACCACCGCCAAGCTGGACTTCATCGGGATGATCATCATCATTATCACCACCATCATCACCATCAGAACCCTCATCACCATCTCCATATTGCTGTAACAATTGGGTTGAGTCTTGCATTAGTTCTTAGGGGAAACTTTCCCGGTGTTGATTACTCTTTGTAGTTGATGCTATTGAGTGGAACCATTGAATTATTGTTTATGTTCAGATTGTTATACATCATTATTCCATCTCTGATCATGATCCATATGATGTCTTGTGAGTAGTTCGTCTTGTTCTTGAGGACATGGTAGAAGTCATGTTGTTAGTAGTGGAGTTGTGTTGAGAAAGATTCAATTGTTTGATATTTAAGTTGTGGTGTACTTCTTCTAGTGGTTTCATGTGAACGTCGACTACATGACACTTCACCTATATGGGCCTAGGGGAATGCATTGTGTATTTGGCTACTAATCTTAGGGGTTGTGGGAGTGACAGAAACCTGAACCCCCGTTAGGAAACCATTACACAAGGGACGTAAGGGTCTTAGAGTTTACAGTTGTGGTTAGGTTTCTACCTTAATTACTTTATTGTACTTACAGATGTTCGCAAGGGGTATAATCACAAGTATGTATTAGTCCTAGGAAAGTTGGTACATTAGCACAGGTTCACCCACACAACACTTAGCAAGCTAAAGAATGTTGACCAACTATATGAAGCAAAAGCACTTGACAGTTTTCCCATGTGCCCTCGAGAACGTTTGGTCACCTTAAGTAATACAACTGGCTTGTCCTTTGCTGCATAAAGGATTGGGCCACTTGCTGCATTTATTCTTACTGTCTTTTATTTACTCGTACTTTGTTTACTTGCTTTATCAAAAAAACCATAAAAATCCGTTTGCTAAGTATTTGCAGAGAATTCCTAATCCATCACACTAGCCAGCAACTTCTACTCCTCGTTGGGTTCGACACTCTTACTTATCGAAAATTGCGCGATTCACCCCCTATAATTGTGGGTCATCAGTGTTCTTTTTACTAACAACAACTGGAGTCATTGCATTTGTGTTCTTTTCACATACCACATATGGATCCACTAGTGTCATTGGAATGTGTGTTCTCTTCAGAGACCACACATGGATCCACCAGTTTCATTGCATGTGTGATCTTTTTACTAACAACAACCAGTGGCATTGCATGTGTACTCTTTTTACTAACAATAACCAGAGTCATTGCATCTATGTTCTCTTCTGAGACTACACATGGATCCACCAGTGTCATTGCATGTGTGTTCTTTTTACTAACAACAACCAGAGTCATTTCATGACTATTCTTTTCACAATCCACCTATGGATCCACTAGTGTCATTGCATGTGTGTTATCTTCAGAGACCACACATGGATCCACCAGTTTCATTGCATGTGTGATCTTTTTACTAACAACAACCAGTGGCATTGCATGTGTGCTCTTTTTACTAACAACAACCAGAGTCATTGCATGTGTGTTCTCTTCAGAGACTACACATGGATCCACCAGTGTTATTGCATGTGTGTTCTTTTTACTAACAACAACCAGAGTCATTTCATGACTATTCTTTTCACGATCCACCTATGGATCCACCAGTGTCATTGCATGTATGTTCTCTTCAGAGACCACACATGGATTCACTAGTGTAATTGCATGTGTGTTCTTTTTACTAACAACAACTGGAGTCATTTCAAGACTGTTCATTTCACATACCACATATGGATCCACTAGTGTCATTGCATGTGTGTTCTCTTCAGAGACCACACATGGATCCACCAGTGTCGTTGCATGTGTGTTCTTTTTATTAACAACAACTGGAATCGTTACACGTGTGTTCTTTTCACACGCCACATATGGATCCACCAGTGGCATTGAAATGTGTGTTCTCTTCAGAGACCACACATGGATCCACCAATGTCATTACATGTGTGCTCTTTTTACTAACAACAACCAGTGTCATTGCACGTGTGTTCTTCTCATTAACCACAGCTAGATTCATTGCATGTGTGTTCTCTTCAGAGACCACACATGGATCCACCAGTTTAATTGGATGTGTGCTCTTTTTACTAACAAAAACTGGAGTCATTTCACGACTATTATTTTCACATACCACATATGGATCCACCAATGTCATTGAAATGTGTGTTCTCTTCAGAGACCACACATGGATCCACCAGTGTCATTGCATGTGTGTTATTTTTACTAACAACAACTGGAGTCATTTCAAGACTATTCATTTCACATACAAGATATGGATCCACCAGTGTCATTGCATGTGTGTTCTCTTCAGAGACCACACATGGATCCACCAGTGTCATTGCTTGTGTGTTCTCTTCACAATCCACCTATGGATCCACCAGTGTAATTGCATGTGTGCTCTTTTTACTATCAACAACTAGAGTCGTTGCACGTGTGTTCTTTTCACACACCACATATGGATCCACCAGTGTCATTGAAATGTGTGTTCTCTTCAGATACCACACATGGATCCACCAGTGTCATTGCATGTGTGCTCTTTTTACTAACAACAACCAGTGTCATTGCATGTGTGCTCTTTTTACTAACAACAACCAGTGTCATTGCATGTGTGACCTTCTCACTAACCACAGCTAGATTCATTGCATGTGTGCTCTTTTTACTAACAACAACTGGAGTCATTTTAGGACTATTCTTTTCACTTACCACATATGGATCCACCAGTGTCATTGAAATGTGTGTTCTCTTTAGAGACCACACATGGATCCACTAGTGTCATTGCACGTGTGTTCTTTTTACTAACAACAAATAGAGTCACTACATGTGTGTTGTTTTCACAATTCACCTATGGATCCACCAGTGTCATTGCATGTGTGTTCTTCTCATTAACCACAACTAGAGTCATTGCATGTGTGTTCTCTTCCTAGACCATACATGGATCCACCATTGTCATTGCATGTGTTTTCTTTTTACTAGCAACAACTAGAGTCATTGCATGTGTTTTCTTTTCACATACCACATATGGATCCACCAGTGTCATTGAAATTTCTATTCTCTTTAGAGACCACACATGGATCCAGAATGGTCATTGCATGTGTGTTCTTTTTACTAACAACAACTGGAGTCATTGCATGTGTGTTCTTCTCACATACCACATATGGATCCACCAGTGTCATTGAAATGTGTGTTCTCTTCAGAGACCACACATGGATCCACCAGTGTCATTGCATGTGTGTTCTTTTCACAATCCACCTATGGATCCACTACTGTAATTGCATGTGTGCTCTTTTTACAAACAACAACTGGAGTCATTTCATGTGTTTTCTTTTCACATACCACATATGGATCCACCAGTGTCATTGAAATGTATGTTCTCTTCAGAGACCACACATGGATCCACTAGTGTCATTGCATGTGTGTTCTTTTTACTAACAACAACTAGAGTCAATACATCTGTGTTCTTTTCACAATCCACCTATGGATCCACCAGTGTCATTGCATGTGTGTTCTTTTTACTAACAACAACTAGAGTCATTGCATGTGTGTTCTTTTCACATACCACATATTGATCCACCTGTTTCATTGAAATGTGTGTTCTTCTCATTAACCACAACTAGAGTCATTGCATGTGTGATCTCTTCAGAGACCACACATGGATCCACTAGTGTCATTGCACGTGTGTTCCTTTTACTAACAACAATGGGAGTCATTGCATGTGTCTTCTTTCCACATACCACATATGGATCCACAAGTGTCATTGAAATGTGTGTTCTCTTCAGAGACCACAAATGGATCCACCAGTGTCATTGCATGTGTGTTCTTTTCACATACCACCACAGTCACTGAAATGTGTGCTCTTATTACTAACGAAAACCAGAGTCATTGCATGTGTGTTCTTTTCACAATCCACCTATGGATGCACCAGTGTCATTGCATGTGCGTTCTCTATAGAGACCACACATGGATCCACAAGTGTAATTGCATGTGTTCTCTTTTTACTAACAACAACTGGAGTCATTTCATGACTATTCTTTTCACATACCACATATGGATCCACTAGTGTCATTAAAATGTCTGTTCTCTTCAGAGACCACACGTGGATCCACCAGTGTCATTGCATGTGTGTTCTTTCTAGTAACAACAAGCAGTCATGGCATGTGTGTTCTTTTCACAATCCACCTATGGATCCACCAGTGTCATTGCATTTGTGTTCTTCTCATTAACCATAGCTAGAGTCATTGCATGTATGTTCTCTTCAGAGACCACACATGGATCCATCAATGTCATTGCATTTGTGTTCTTTTTACTAACAACAACTAGAGTGATTTCATGTGTGTTCTTTTCACATACCACATATGGATCCACCAATGTCATTGAAATGTGTTCTCTCTTCAGATACCACACATGGATCCACCAGTGTCATTGCATGTGTGCTCTTTTTACTAACAACAACCAGTGTCATTGCATGTGTGGTCTTTTTAATAACAACAACCAAAGTCATTGCATGTGTGTTCCCTTTAGAGACCACACAGGGATCCACTAGTGTCATTCCATGTGTGTTCTTTTTACTAACAACAACTGGAGTCATTCCATGACTATTCTTTTAACATACCACATATGGATCCACCAGTGTCATTGAAATGTGTGTTCTCTTCAGAGACCACACATGGATCCACCAGTGTCATTGCATGTGTGTTCTTTTTACTAACAATAACTAGAGTCATCACATGTGTGTTCTTTTCACATACCACATATGAATCCACCTCTGTCATTGAAATGTGTGTTCTTCTCATGAACCATAGCTAGAGTCATTGCATGTGTGTTCTCTTCAGACACCACACATGGATCCACCAGTCTCATTACATGTGTGTTCTTTTTACTAACAACAATTGGAGTCATTGCATGTGTGTTCTTTCCACATACCACATATGGATCCACTAATGTCATTGAAATGTGTGTTCTCTTCAGAGACCACACATGGATCCACTAGTGTCATTGCATGTGTGTTCTTTTTACTAACAACAACTGGAGTCATTTCATGTGTGTTCTTTTTATTAACAACAACTTGACTCGTTGCACGTGTGTTCTTTTCAGACACAACATAAGGATCCACCAGTGTCATTGAAATGTGTGTTCTCTTCAGAGACCACATATGGATCCACCAGTGTCATTGCATGTGTGCTCTTTTTACTAACAACAACCAGTGTCATTGCATGTGTGTTCTTCTCACTAACTACAGCTAGATTCATTGCATGTGTGTTCTCTTCATAGACCACACGTGGATCCACCAGTGTAATTGCATGTGTACCCTTTTTACTAACAACAACTGGAGTCATTTCATGACTATTCTTTTCATAGACCACATATGGATCCACTAGTGTCATTGAAATGTGTGTTCTCTTCAGAGACCACACATGGATCCACCAGTTTCATTGCATGTGTGTTATTTTTACTAACAACAACTAGAGTCATTTCATGACTGTTCTTTTCACATACCACGGATGGATCCACCAGTGTCATTGCATCTGTGTTCTCTTTAGAGACCACATATGGGTCCATCAGTGTCATTGCATGTGTGTTCTTTTCATAATCCACCTATGGATCTAGTAGTGTAATTGCATGTGTGCTCTTTTTACTAACAAAAACTAGAGTCATTTCATGTGTGTTCTTTTCACATACCACATATGAATCCACCAGTGTCACTGAAATGTATGTTCTCTTCAGAGACCACACATGGATCCACTAGTGTCATTGCATGTGTGTTCTTTTTACTAACAACAACTAGAGTCATTGCATTTGTGTTCTTTGCACAATCTACCGATGGATCCACTAGTTTCATTGCATGTGTGTTCTTCTCATTAACCACAGCTAGAGTTATTGCATGTGTGTTCTCTTCATAGACCACACATGGATCCACCAATGTCCCTGCATTTGTGTTCCTTTTACTAACAGCAATTGGAGTCATTCCATGTGTGTTCTTTCCACATACCACATATGGATCCACCAGTGTCATTGAAATGTGTGTTCTCTTCAATAACCACAACTAGAGTCATTGCATGTGTGTTCTCTTCAGAGATCACACATGGATCCACCAGTGTCATTGCATGTGTATTATTTTTACTAACAACAACTAGAGTCATTGCATGTGTGTTCTTTTCACACACCAAATATGGATCCACAAGTGTCATTGGAATTTTTGTTCTCTTCAGAGACCACACATGGGTCCACCAGTGTCATTGCATGTGTGCTCTTTTTACTAACAATAACCAGTGTCATTGCATGTGTGTTCTTCTCATTAACCAGAGCTAGATTCATTACATGTGTGTTCTCTTCAGAGACCACACATGGATCCACCAGTGTCATTGCATGTGTGTTCTTTTTACTAGCAACAACTAGAGTCATTTCATGACTGTTCTTTTCACATACCACAGATGGATCCACCAGTGTCATTGCATGTGTGTTCTCTTTAGAGACCTCATATGGATCCATCAGTGTCATTGCATGTGTGTTCTTTTCATAACCCACCTATGGATCCAATAGTGTAATTGCATGTGTGCTCTATTTTCTAACAAAAACTGAAGTCATTTCATCTGTGCTCTTTTCACATACCACATATGAATCCACCAGTGTCATTGATATGTATGTTCTCTTCAAGACCACACATGGATCCACTAGTGTCATTGCATGTGTGTTCTTTTTACTAACAACAACTAAAGTCATTGCATGTGTGTTCTTTTCACAATCCACCTATGGATCCACCAGTGTCATTGCATGTGTGTTCTTCTCATTAACCACAACTAGAGTCTTTGCATGTGTGTTCTTTTCACAATCCACCTATGGATCCACTAGTGCAATTGCATGTGTGCTCATTTTACTAACAACAACTGGTGTCATTTCATGTGTGTTCTTCTCACATACCACATATGGATCCAGCAGTGTCATTGAAATGCGTGTTCTCTTCAGAGACCACACATGGATCCACCAATGTCATTGCATGTGTGTTCTTTGTACTAACAACAACCAGAGTCATTGCATGTGTGTTCTTTTCACAATCCACCTATGGATCCACCAGTGTCATTACATGTGTGTTCTGCTCATTAACCACAGCTAGATTCATTGCATGTGTGTTCTCTTCAGAGACCACACATGGATCCACCAATGTCATTGCATGTGTGTTCTTTTTACTAACAACAACTGGAGACATTTCAAGACTATTCTTTTCACATACCACATATGGATCCACGAATGTCATTTAAATGTGTGTTCTCTTCAGAGACCACACATGGATCCAACAGTGTTATTGCATGTGTGTTCTTTTTACTAACAACAAATAGAGTCACTGCATTTGTGTTCTTTTCACAATCCACCGATGGATCCACCAGTTTCATTGCATGTGTGTTATTCTCATTAACCACAGCTAGAGTTATTGCATGTGTGTTCTCTTCATAGACCACACATGGATCCACCAGTGTCCCTGCATGTGTGTTCTTTTTACTAACAACAGTTGGAGTCATTGCATGTGTGTTCTTTCCACATACCACATATTGATCCACCAGTGTCATTGAAATGTGTGTTCTCTTCAGGGACCACACATTGATCCACCAGTGTCATTGCATGTGTCTTCTTTTTACTAACAACAATTGGAGTCATTTCATGTGTGTTCTTTTCACATACCACATATGGATCCACTAGTGTCATTGAAATGTGTGTTCTCTTCAGTAACCACAACTAGAGTCATTGCATGTGTGTTATCTTTAGAGACCACACATGGATCCACCAGTGTCATTGCATGTGTGTTCGTTTTATTAACAACAACCGGAGTCGTTACACGTGTGTTCTTTTCACACACCACATATGGATCCACCAGTGTCATTGAAATGTGTGTTCTCTTCAGAGACTACGCATGGATCTACCAATGTCATTGCATGTGTGCTCTTTTTACTAACAACAACCAGTGTCATTGCATGTGTGTTCTTCTCATTAACCACAGCTAGATTCATTGCATGTGTGTTCTCTTCAGAGACCACACATGGATCCACCAGTTTAATTGCATGTGTGCTCTTTTTACTAACAACAATTGGAGTCATTTAACGACTATTCTTTTTACATACCACATATGGATCCACCAGTGTCATTGAAAGGTGTGTTCTCTTCAGAGACCACAGATGGATCCACCAATGTCATTGCATGTGTGTTCTGTTTACTAAAAACAATTGGATTCATTTCAAGACTGTTCATTTCACATACCACATATGGATCCACCAGTGTCATTGCATGTGTGTTCTCTTCAGAGACAAACACATGGATCCACCAGTGTCATTGCTTATGTGTTCTTTTCACAATACACCTATGGATCCACTAGTGTAATTGCATGTGTGCTCTTTTTACTAACAACAACTGGAGTCATTTCATGTGTGTTCTTTTCACATACCACATATGGATCCACCAGTGTCATTGAAATGTATGTTCTCTTTAGAGACCACACATGGATCCACTAGTGTCATTGCATGTGTGTTCTTTTTACTAACAACAATTGGATTCATTGCATGTGTGTTATTTTCACATACCACATATGGATCCACCAATATCATTGAAATGTGTGTTCTCTTCAGAGACCACACATGGATCCACTAGTGTCATTGCATGTGTGTTCTTTTTACTAACAACAACTAGAGTCATTTCAGGTGTGTTCTTTTAACATACCACATATGGATCCATCAGTGTCATTGAAATGTGTGTTCTCTTCAGTAGCCACAGCTAGATTCATTGCATGTGTGTTCTCCTCATTAACCACAGCTAGATTCATGGCATGTGTGTTCTCTTCATAGACCATACATGGATCCACCAGTGTAATTGCATGTGTGCTCTTTTTACTAACAACAACTAGAGTCATTTCAGGACTATTCTTTTCACTTACCACATATGGATCCACCAGTGCCATTGAAATGTGTGTTCTCTTCAGATACCACACATGGATCCACCAGTGTCATTGCATGTGTGTTCTTTTGACAAACCACAAATAGAGTCACTGCATGTGTGTTGTTTTCACAATCCACCTATGGATCCACCAGTGTCATTGCATGTGTGTTCTTCTCATTAACCACAGCTAGATTCATTGCATGTGTGTTCTCTTCAGAGACCACACATGGATCCACCAGTTTAATTGCATGTGTGCTCTTTTTACTAACAACAATTGGAGTCATTTAACGACTATTCTTTTCACATACCACATATGGATCCACCAGTGTCATTGAAATGTGTGTTCTCTTCAGAGACCACACATGGATCCACCAGTGTCATTGCATGTGTGTTCTTTTTACTAACAACAATTGGATTCATTTCAAGACTGTTCATTTCACATACCACATATGGATCCACCAGTGTCATTGCATGTGTGTTCTCTTCAGAGACAAACACATGGATCCACCAGTGTCATTGCTTATGTGTTCTTTTCACAATACACCTATGGATCCACTAGTGTAATTGCATGTGTGTTCTTTTTACTAACAACAACTGGAGTCATTTCATGTGTGTTCTTTTCACATACCACATATGGATCCACCAGTGTCATTGAAATGTATGTTCTCTTCAGAGACCACACATGGATCCACTAGTGTCATTGCATGTGTGTTCTTTGTACTAACAACAATTGGATTCATTGCATGTGTGTTCTTTTCACATACCACATATGGATCCACCAATATCATTGAAATGTGTGTTCTCTTAAGAGACCACACATGGATCCACTAGTGTCATTGCATGTGTGTTCTTTTTAGAGTCACTGCATTTGTGTTCTTTTCACAATCCACCGATGGTTCCACCAGTGTCATTGCATGTGTGTTCTTCTCATTAACTAGAGCTAGATTCATTGCATGTGTGTTCTTCTCATTAACTAGAGCTAGATTCATTGCATGTGTGTTCTCTTCAAAGACCACACATTGATCCACCAGTGTAACTGCATGTTTGTTCTTTTTACTAACAACAACTAGAGTCATTTCATGACTATTCTTTTCACATACCACATATGGATCCACCAATATCATTGAAATGTGTGTTCTCTTTAGAGACCACACATGGATCCACTAGTGTCATTGCATGTGTGTTCTTTTTACTAACAACAACTAGAGTCATTTCAGGTGTGTTCTTTTAACATACCACATATGGATCCATCAGTGTCATTGAAATGTGTGTTCTCTTCAGTAGCCACAGCTAGATTCATTGCATGTGTGTTCTCCTCATTAACCACAGCTAGATTCATGGCATGTGTGTTCTCTTCATAGACCATACATGGATCCACCAGTGTAATTGCATGTGTGCTCTTTTTACTAACAACAACTAGAGTCATTTCAGGACTATTCTTTTCACTTACCACATATGGATCCACCAGTGCCATTGAAATGTGTGTTCTCTTCAGAGACCACACATGGATCCACCAGTGTCATTGCATGTGTGTTCTTTTGACAAACAACAAATAGAGTCACTGCATGTGTGTTGTTTTCACAATCCACCTATGGATCCACCAGTGTCATTGCATGTGTGTTCTTCTCATTAACCACAGCTAGATTCATTGCATGTGTGTTCTCTTCAGAGACCACACATGGATCCACCAGTTTAATTGCATGTGTGCTCTTTTTACTAACAACAATTGGAGTCATTTAACGACTATTCTTTTCAAATACCACATATGGATCCACCAGTGTCATTGAAATGTGTGTTCTCTTCAGAGACTACACATGGATCCACCAGTGTCATTGCATGTGTGTTCTTTTTACTAACAACAATTGGATTCATTTCAAGACTGTTCATTTCACATACCACATATGGATCCACCAGTTTCATTGCATGTGTGTTCTCTTCAGAGACAAACACATGGATCCACCAGTCTCATTGCTTATGTGTTATTTTCACAATACACCTATGGATCCACTAGTGTAATTGCATGTGTGCTCTTTTTACTAACAACAACTGGAGTCATTTCATGTGTGTTCTTTTCACATACCACATATGGATCCACCAGTGTCATTGAAATGTATGTTCTCTTCAGAGACCACACATGGATCCACTAGTGTCATTGCATGTGTGTTCTTTGTACTAACAACAATTGGATTCATTGCATGTGTGTTCTTTTCACATACCACATATGGATCCACCAATATCATTGAAACGTGTGTTCTCTTAAGAGACCACACATGGATCCACTAGTGTCATTGCATGTGTGTTCTTTTTACTAACAACAACTGGAGTCATTTCATGTGTGTTCTTTTAACATACCACATATGGATCCATCAGTGTCATTGAAATGTGTGTTCTCTTCAGTAGCCACAGCTAGATTCATTGCATGTGTGTTCTCCTCATTAACCACAGCTAGATTCATTGCAGGTGTGTTCTCTTCATAGACCATACATGGATCCACCAGTGTAATTGCATGTTTGCTCTTTTTACTAACAACAACTGGAGTCATTTCAGGACTATTCTTTTCACTTACCACATATGGATCCACCAGTGTCATTGAAATGTGTGCTCTCTTCAGAGACCACACATTGATCCACCAGTGTCATTGCATGTGTGTTCTTTTGACTAACAACAAATAGAGTCACTACATGTGTGTTGTTTTCACAATCCACCTATGGATCCACCAGTGTCATTGCATGTGTGTTCTTCTCATTAACCACAGCTAGATTCATTGCATGTGTGTTCTCTTCAGAGACCACACATGGATCCACCAGTTTAATTGCATGTGTGCTCTTTTTACTAACAACAATTGGAGTCATTTAACGACTATTCTTTTCACATACCACATATGGATCCACCAGTGTCATTGAAATGTGTGTTCTCCTCAGAGACCACACATGGATCCACCAGTGTCATTGCATGTGTGTTCTTTTTACTAACAACAATTGAATTCATTTCAAGACAGTTCATTTCACATACCACATATGGATCCACCAGTGTCATTGCATGTGTGTTCTCTTCAGAGACAAACACATGGATCCACCAGTGTCATTGCTTATGTGTTCTTTTCACAATACACCTATGGATCCACTAGTGTAATTGCATGTGTGCTCTTTTTACTAACAACAACTGGAGTCATTTCATGTGTGTTCTTTTCACATACCACATATGGATCCACCAGTGTCATTGAAATGTATGTTCTCTTCAGAGACCACACATGGATCCACTAGTGTCATTGCATGTGTGTTCTTTGTACTAACAACAATTGGATTCATTGCATGTGTGTTCTTTTCACATATCACATATGGATCCACCAATATCATTGAAATGTGTGTTCTCTTAAGAGACCACACATGGATCCACTAGTGTCATTGCATGTGTGTTCTTTTTAGAGGCACTGCATTTGTGTTCTTTTCACAATCCACCGATGGTTCCACAAGTGTCATTGCATGTGTGTTCTTCTCATTAACTAGATCTAGATTCATTGCATGTGTGTTCTCTTCAAAGACCACACATGGATCCACCAGTGGAATTGCATGTTTGTTCTTTTTACTAACAACAACTAGAGTCATTTCATGACTATTCTTTTCACATACCACATATGGATCCACCAATATCATTGAAATGTGTGTTCTCTTTAGAGACCACACATGGATCCACTAGTGTCATTGCATGTGTGTTCTTTTTACTAACAACAACTGGAATCATTTCATGTATGTTCTTTTAACATACCACATATGGATCCATCAGTGTCATTGAAATGTGTGTTCTCTTCAGTAGCCACAGCTAGATTCATTGCATGTGTGTTCTCCTCATTAACCACAGCTAGATTCATTGCATGTGTGTTCTCTTCAGAGACAAACACATGGATCCACCAGTGTCATTGCTTATGTGTTCTTTTCACAATACACCTATGGATCCACTAGTGTAATTGCATGTGTGCTCTTTTTACTAACAACAACTAGAGTCATTTCATGTGTGTTCTTTTCACATACCACATATGGACCACCAGTGTCATTGAAATGTATGTTCTCTTCAGAGACCACACATGGATCCACTAGTGTCATTGCATGTGTGTTCTTTTTACTAACAACAACTGGAGTCATTTCAGGTGTGTTCTTTTAACATACCACATATGGATCCATCAGTGTCATTGAAATATGTGTTCTCTTCAGTAGCCACAGCTAGATTCATTGCATGTGTGTTCTCCTCATTAACCACAGCTAGATTCATGGCATGTGTGTTCTCTTCATAGACCATACATGGATCCACCAGTGTAATTGCATGTGTGCTCTTTTTACTAACAACAACTAGAGTCATTTCAGGACTATTCTTTTCACTTACCACATATGGATCCACCAGTGTCATTGAAATGTGTGTTCTCTTTAGAGACCACACATGGATCCACCAGTGTCATTGCATGTGTGTTCTTTTGACTAACAACAAATAGAGTCACTGCATGTGTGTTGTTTTCACAATCCACCTATGGATCCACCAGTGTCATTGCATGTGTGTTCTTCTCATTAACCACAGCTAGATTCATTGCATGTGTGTTCTCTTCAGAGACCACACATGGATCCACCAGTTTAATTGCATGTGTGCTCTTTTTACTAACAACAATTGGAGTCATTTAACGACTATTCTTTTCACATACCACATATGGATCCACCAGTGTCATTGAAATGTGTGTTCTCTTCAGAGACCACACATGGATCCACCAGTGTCATTGCATGTGTGTTCTTTTTACTAACAACAATTGGATTCATTTCAAGACTGTTCAATTCACATACCACATATGGATCCACCAGTGTCATTGCATGTGTGTTCTCTTCAGAGACAAACACATGGATCCACCAGTGTCATTGCTTATGTGTTCTTTTCACAATACACCTATGGATCCACTAGTGTAATTGCATGTGTGCTCTTTTTACTAACAACAACTAGAGTCATTTCATGTGTGTTCTTTTCACATACCACATATGGATCCACCAGTGTCATTGGAATGTATGTTCTCTTCAGAGACCACACATGGATCCACTAGTGTCATTGCATGTGTGTTCTTTGTACTAACAACAATTGGATTCATTGCATGTGTGTTCTTTTCACATACCACATATGGATCCACCAATATCATTGAAATGTGTGTTCTCTTCAGAGACCACACATGGATCCACTAGTGTCATTGCATGTGTGTTCTTTTTACTAACAACAACTAGAGTCATTTCATGTGTGTTCTTTTAACATACCACATATGGATCCATCAGTGTCATTGAAATGTGTGTTCTCTTCAGTAGCCACAGCTAGATTCATTGCATGTGTGTTCTCCTCATTAACCACAGCTAGATTCATTGCATGTGTGTTCTCTTCAGAGACAAACACATGGATCCACCAGTGTCATTGCTTATGTGTTCTTTTCACAATACACCTATGGATCCACTAGTGTAATTGCATGTGTGCTCTTTTTACTAACAACAACTAGAGTCATTTCATGTGTGTTCTTTTCACATACCACATATGGATCCACCAGTGTCATTGAAATGTATGTTCTCTTTAGAGACCACACATGGATCCACTAGTGTCATTGCATGTGTGTTCTTTGTACTAACAACAATTGGATTCATTGCATGTGTGTTCTTTTCACATACCACATATGGATCCACCAATATCATTGAAATGTGTGTTCTCTTTAGAGACCACACATGGATCCACTAGTGTCATTGCATGTGTGTACTTTTTACTAACAACAACTGGAGTCATTTCATGTGTGTTCTTTTAACATACCACATATGGATCCATCAGTGTCATTGAAATGTGTGTTCTCTTCAGTAGCCACAGCTAGATTCATTGCATGTGTGTTCTCCTCATTAACCACAGCTAGATTCATTGCAGGTGTGTTCTCTTCATAGACCATACATGGATCCACCAGTGTAATTGCATGTGTGCTCTTTTTACTAACAACAACTGGAGTCATTTCAGGACTATTCTTTTCACTTACCACATATGGATCCACCAGTGTCATTGAAATGTGTGCTCTCTTCAGAGACCACACATGGATACACCAGTGTCATTGCATGTGTGTTCTTTTGACTAACAACAAATAGAGTCAATACATGTGTGTTGTTTTCACAATCCACCTATGGATCCACCAGTGTCATTGCATGTGTGTTCTTCTCATTAACCACAGCTAGATTCATTGCATGTGTGTTCTCTTCAGAGACCACACATGGATCCACCAGTTTAATTGCATGTGTGCTCTTTTTACTAACAACAATTGGAGTCATTTAACGACTATTCTTTTCACATACCACATATGGATCCACCAGTGTCATTGAAATGTGTGTTCTCCTCAGAGACCACACATGGATCCACCAGTGTCATTGCATGTGTGTTCTTTTTACTAACAACAATTGGATTCATTTCAAGACTGTTCATTTCGCATACCACATATGGATCCACCAGTGTCATTGCATGTGTGTTCTCTTCAGAGACAAACACATGGATCCACCAGTGTCATTGCTTATGTGTTCTTTTCACAATACACCTATGGATCCACTAGTGTAATTGCATGTGTGCTCTTTTTACTAACAACAACTGGAGTCATTTCATGTGTGTTCTTTTCACATACCACATATGGATCCACCAGTGTCATTGAAATGTATGTTCTCTTCAGAGACCACACATGGATCCACTAGTGTCATTGCATGTGTGTTCTTTGTACTAACAACAATTGGATTCATTCCATGTGTGTTCTTTTCACGTACCACATATGGATCCACCAATATCATTGAAATGTGTGTTCTCTTTAGAGACCACACATGGATCCACTAGTGTCATTGCATGTGTGTTCTTTTTACTAACAACAACTGGAGTCATTTCATGTGTGTTCTTTTAACATACCACATATGGATCCATCAGTGTCATTGAAATGTGTGTTCTCTTCAGTAGCCACAGCTAGATTCATTGCATGTGTGTTCCCCTCATTAACCACAGCTAGATTCATTGCATGTGTGTTCTCTTCAGAGACAAACACATGGATCCACCAGTGTCATTGCTTATCTGTTCTTTTCACAATACACCTATGGATCCACTAGTGTAATTGCATGTGTGCTCTTTTTACTAACAACAACTAGAGTCATTTCATGTGTGTTCTTTTCACATACCACATATGGATCCACCAGTGTCATTGAAATGTATGTTCTCTTCAGAGACCACACATGGATCCACTAGTGTCATTGCATGTGTGTTCTTTTTTACTAACAACAATTGGATTCATTGCATGTGTGTTCTTTTCACATACCACATATGGATCCACCAATATCATTGAAATGTGTGTTCTCTTCAGAGACCACACATGGATCCACTAGTGTCATTGCATGTGTGTTCTTTTTACTAACAACAACTGGAGTCATTTCAGGTGTGTTCTTTTAACATACCACATATGGATCCATCAGTGTCATTGAAATGTGTGTTCTCTTCAGTAGCCACAACTAGATTCATTGCATGTGTGTTCTCCTCATTAACAACAGCTAGATTCATGGCATGTGTGTTCTCTTCATAGACCATACATGGATCCACCAGTGTAACTGCATGTGTGCTCTTTTTACTAACAACAACTAGAGTCATTTCAGGACTATTCTTTTCACTTACCCCATATGGATCCACCAGTGTCATTGAAATGTGTGTTCTCTTCAGAGACCACACATGGATCCACCAGTGTCATTGCATGTGTGTTCTTTTGACTAACAACAAATAGAGTCACGGCATGTGTGTTGTTTTCACAATCCACCTATGGATCCACCAGTGTCATTGCATGTGTGTTCTTCTCATTAACCACAACTAGATTCATTGCATGTGTGTTCTCTTCAGAGACCACACATGGATCCACCAGTTTAATTGCATGTGTGCTCTTTTTACTAACAACAATTGGAGTCATTTAACGACTATTCTTTTCACATACCACATATGGATCCACCAGTGTCATTGAAATGTGTGTTCTCTTCAGAGACCACACATGGATCCACCAGTGTCATTGCATGTGTGTTCTTTTTACTAACAACAATTGGCTTCATTTCAAGCTGTTCATTTCACATACCACATATGGATCCACCAGTGTCATTGCATGTGTGTTCTCTTTAGAGACAAACACATGGATCCACCAGTGTCATTTCTTATGTGTTCTTTTCACAATACACCTATGGATCCACTAGTGTAATTGCATGTGTGCTCTTTTTACTAACAACAACTAGAGTCATTTCATGTGTGTTCTTTTCACATACCACATATGGATCCACCAGTGTCATTGAAATGTATGTTCTCTTCAGAGACCACACATGGATCCACTAGTGTCATTGCATGTGTGTTCTTTTTACTAACAACAATTGGATTCATTGCATGTGTGTTCTTTTCACATACCACATATGGATCCACCAATATCATTGAAATGTGTGTTCTCTTCAGAGACCACACATGGATCCACTAGTGTCATTGCATGTGTGTTCTTTTTACTAACAACAACTGGAGTCATTTCATGTGTGTTCTTTTAACATACCACATATGGATCCATCAGTGTCATTGAAATGTGTGTTCTCTTCAGTAGCCACAGCTAGATTCATTGCATGTGTGTTCTCCTCATTAACCACAGCTAGATTCATTGCATGTGTGTTCTCTTCATAGACCATACATGGATCCACCAGTGTAATTGCATGTGTGCTCTTTTTACTAACAACAACTGGAGTCATTTCAGGACTATTATTTTCACATACCACATATGGATCGACCAGTGTCATTGAAATGTATGTTCTCTTCACGGACCACACATGGATCCACCAGTGTCATTGCATGTGTGTTCTTTTGACTAACAACAAATAGAGTCACTACATGTGTGTTGTTTTCACAATCCACCTATGGATCCACCAGTGTCATTGCATGTGTGTTCTTCTCATTAACCACAGCTAGAGTCATTGCATGTGTGTTCTCTTCCTAGACCACACATGGATCCACCATTGTCATTGCATGTGTTTTCTTTTTACTAACAACAACTAGAGTCATTGCATGTGTGTTCTTTTCACATACCACATATGGACCCACCAGTGTCATTGAAATTTCTATTCTCTTTAGAGACCACACATGGATCCACCAATGTCATTGCATGTGTGTTCTTTTTACTAACAACAACTGGAGTCATTGCATGTGTGTTCTTCTCACATACCACATATGGATCCACCAGTGTCATTGAAATGGGTGTTCTCTTCAGAGACCACACATGGATCCACCAGTGTCATTGCATGTGTGTTCTTTTCATAATCCACCTATGGATCCACTAGTGTAATTGCATGTGTGCTCTTTTTACAAACGACAACTAGAGTCATTTCATGTGTGTTCTTTTCACATACCACATATGGATCGACCAGTGTCATTGAAATGTATGTTCTCTTAAGAGACCACACATGGATCCACGAGTGTCATTGCATGTGTGTTCTTTTTACTAACAACAACTAGAGTCATTGCATGTGTGTTCTTTCCACAATCCACCTATGGATCCACCAGTGTCATTGCATATGTATTCTTCTCATTAACCACAGCTAGAGTCATTTCATCTGTGTTCTTTTCAGAGACCGCACATGGATCCACTAGTGTAATTGCATGTGTGCTCTTTTTACTAACACCAACTGGAGTCATTTCATGACTATTATTTTCACATACCACATATGGATCGACCAGTGTCATTGAAATGTATGTTCTCTTCAGGGACCACACATGGATCCAGTACTGTCATTGCATGTGTGTTCTTTTTACTAACAAGAACTAGAGTCTTTACATGTGTGTTCTTTTCACAATCCACCTATGGATCCACCAGTGTCATTACATGTGTGTTCTTTTTACTAACAACAACTAGAGTCATTGCATGTGTGTTCTTTTCACATACCACATATTGATCCACCTGTGTCATTGAAATGTGTGTTCTTCTCATTAACCACAACTAGAGTCATTGCATGTGTGTTCTCTTCAGAGACCACACATGGATCCACCAGTGTCATTGCATGTGTGCTCTTTTTACTAACAACAACTAGTGTCATTGCACGTGTGTTCTTCTCACTAACTACAGCTAGATTCATTGCATGTGTGTTCTCTTCATGGACCACACATGGATCCACCAGTGTAATTGCATGTGTGCTCTTTTTAGTAACAACAACTGGAGTCATTTCAGGACTATTCTTTTCACTTACCACATATGGATCCACCAGTGTCATTGAAATGTGTGTTCTATTCAGAGACCACACATGGATCCACCAGTGTCATTGCATGTGTGTTCTTTTTACTAACAACAACTGGAGTCATTTCATGACTATTCTTTTCACATACCACATATGGATCCACCAGTGTCATTGAAATGTGTGTTTTCTTTAGAGACCACACATGGATACACCAGTGTCATTGCATGTGTGTTCTTTTTACTAACAACAAATAGAGTCACTGCATGTGTGTTCTTTTCACAATCCACCTATGGATCCACCAGTGTCATTGCATGTGTGTTATTCTCATTAACCACAGCTAGAGTCATTGCATGTGTGTTCTCTTCATAGACCACACATGGATCCACCAGTGTCATTGCATGTGTATTCTTTTTACTTACAACAACTAGAGTCATTTCATGTGTGTTCTTTTCACATAACACATATGGATCCACCAGTGTCATTGAAATGTCCATTCTCTTCAGAGACCACACATGGATCCACCAATGTCATTGCATGTGTGTTCCTTTTACTAACAACGACTGGAGTCATTGCATGTGTGTAATTCTCACATACCACATATGGATCCACCAGTGTCATTGAAACGTGTGTTTCAGAGACCACACGTGGATCCACCAGTGTTATTGCATGTGTGCTATTTTTACTAATAACAACTGAAGTCATTTCATGTGTGTTCTTTTCACATACGACATATGTATGCACCAGTGTCATTGAAATGTATGTTCTCTTCAGAGACCACAAATGAATCCACTAGTGTCATTGCATGTGTGTTCTTTTTACTAACAACAACTAGAGTCATTGCATGTGTGTTCTTTTCACAATCCACCTATGGATTGTAGGGTCCCCAACCTTTAATAAGATTGAGCCCCCCTGTGTTTACAATGCTAGTCCCTGGATCAATAGCTAGCATCCACAGTTCAGATGTAATATCAAGAAACAAAGGTCATAATTCAACTTTATAACCAGGAAAAACATAATTTTATTACATCAATACATAGCTCATATGGCTATTACATTACATTGCAGCTGAATAACTATAGTCATGGGGTCCTTCATCTTCAAGTGCCACAGGCAGACATGTTGGTTGTAGACTTTGTAATCCTAATCAATCAATCTTCACTAAAATCAATCAAACCTGCAACATTACAAGTTACAGCCACAGGGGTCAATACATTTGAATTGTATAGGCAAGTGATACTATGGTAGTATAGTGGAGTCTATCATCTATATGCATTTGGCTAAGTGGAGCTGAGGCTTGCATTGCTCAAAATAGATTTTTCCCTATCATTTTGAAAATACTAAGTTTTGTTTTGACAAAAACACTCAAGGCATCTACCAATCAAGACTGAAGATCCTCTCAAGGCATCTACCAATCAAAGATTGAAGATCCTTTCAAACAACCCTTGTTCAACCCACAAGTTTTAATTTAGAAATTTGAATGATGAGATTCTTGATTGCTTCCATGTCTTGATGCTCAAATTGTCCTTTACCAGGGACATGGCTAAGTACTTAGGTTTTACACTCTGCAGAGGTGGTGCACTTCCCCACAAGACTTGGTTTCCCAAGACAAAATCTTTCAGAAGCATTCCCTTAGACCATCATGGACGCGTTCCAACCTATCAAACACTACCACCAACTGTCCATATGGCTAAGTTCTTGCAACCTATATGATCATGGCAGAGCCTATATTTCCAAGTGGTTGCACTTGAAGCTTCTCAACATTTGACATCTCAAATCTCTTTGTTCCTGGGTGGCCATCCACAAGTGAGATACACAAGCCAAGTCCATGGCCTTGTGAACCACTCAACACAAACCATTTCTTCCATTCCACCCAGGTGATTCATTCTCTTAGTTGTTTTATTGAACAAAAACGTAAGTCCTCAGACTTAGGATAATTTTCATAGTGTGAATATATATTCCACCCAGGTTTTCTATTAGCTAGGCTAAGCTTGATAGTAATAGGATTCTTAACTTAGTAGAATCCTACTAAAGATTCTTCTACTAGGTTTTCATATAGCAAGATCTATACTTAGCAAAATCAAAACCATGCAAGTTTTACTTAGCAAAAACACTAATGCATATTGAAAATAATGGGATAGATAGTATGAAGTATCACTTGCCTTATTGGTAGAGGGTATAGGTTCACTCCTTGTCCTTGCAACAATCACACTCTTTAAGTCACTACAAATCAATCAAGCAAGGCACAACTCAATCTACCAATCAAGCAAAACAACACACAAAAATAACAAAGTCAAGGTAATGCATGCAAGCATGCAAAAGATGGTTCTAATTGCAAAGGTGGTCTCCACTAGGCTTCTAAACTTTGTAAGTTCCAAATTGGTCATTTACCAAAATGGCAAAGTCATTTGCAAAAGGGTTTCACCTCAAAACCAATTCCAAAACAAAGGGTCATTTTATGTGGTGTAGAAATATTTTACTAGGGCATTAGCCTATAGGGTTCACCAATGAGTTGCTATTGCAAAACTTGGTGTTTGGGTCAGTAGGTTTGGTCTAAACCATTTTCTCTAAGTTTTTACTCAAAAACATTTTCATAAAAAAAACTATAGTTTTTAGTTAGCTAGAAATGGACTAAACTAATTAATCCATTCTATTCTTTTCCAAAATCATTTTCCAAAACATGGGTTGGTTCCTAGGGTCAGTAAGGTCACAACAAACCATTTTGCAAAGGTTTTAACCCTAAAAACATTTTTAAACCATTTTTCTACTCTAAACTAGCACACAAAAGAATTTGCAAAAACAAACAAACTAACAGTTACTATTTGCTAAACCAAAGGCAGGGTTGGTTAGGTCTTGTCTTGCTGATTCCAACTACATAAAATTTGTAATTTTTGGACGTGTGGATCAAAAGATACAAGGGTTTGAAAATGGCAAAAGTTTCTGTTTTCAAAACTGTTTTTAAACCTAATAGGCGACACGTGGCGTGATATCATTGGTCGATACCGGTTCGGCCGGATCGTGGCTGTGGAGCGTTGGATCTAAGTTAAATCGTGCGGTCCAGAGGACATACCCCTTCGGTGTTAAGTGAACTAATCGTGAGCGCCAGATCTAGATCGAACGGTGCTGATGAGTTTGACCTAAAGTGGGCGGTGCTGCGCTGGCTACCGGCGGCGGAGCAGTCGGTCGACGACGGAGGCGATGCTATAGGAGGTGAGGGAGAAGGAGGGGTTGCTCACCGGGCTCAGGGGGTCACAGCGATGCTCAAGGTACTCGCGGTTGGTCAAGGGGCGCTCGGGGTCTGCGGCAATTCCTCACCGGAGTTCGTTCCGGCGGCGGTTGGCTCTGGTTGCTGTTGAGGACGTTGCTGTGGTTCTCTCCGAAGCAAAAAGAAGGCACGGTTAGATGCGCAGGACCAAGACAAAGCTGTGTGCGTGAACGAGGAGTGAAGGGGCGGTCTGGTCTTACCGGTGGGGCTCGTCGGAGCGGAGGCAGACAGTGGCGACGGTGGTCGTCGTCGTTGGCGAGCCTGCAGGGCACTCGCGGTCGAGTTTGAGGCACTAGCAGATGCGCCTGAGAGTGGGGATGCTGTGAGCTTGGTCGGGGAGGAGAGGGGCGGCGAGGGGCTGCCGGAATCGGCGAGGAAGGTCGTCGGAGACAGAGGGAGTGTAGGGCAAAATTTGCTCGGCCTGGGGGCAGAGGGGGTGCAGCGTTTAGGGGAAAGGGAGGAGGAGGAGTAGGCGGTTAAATGGGCATTGTCACGGCGAGGTTTAATGGAGAGATTAACGCGGATTGACGGAGCTCTCAACGGGCAGAAACGGCCGCACGGTGAGGGGGAGAAGGAGTCGCGGGGAGGAAGAAGGGGTCGTGGCTGTGGGGTCCTCTGGTCAGTGGGAAAAGGAGAGGAAACGGGGTCCACTTGTCATGCTTAGTGCGGGTAAGTTCCTGAGTGCGAAAAAATGGTTCGGGGAGGAGGAGGTGGGCTGGTCTGGCTTAGTGGGCTGGGCCTTGGCACTATTTTTTTTCCTGTCTGTTTTCTTTTTCCTTTTCTAATTCTTTTCTGTTTTGAATTTTCAAACAAAATTCAAACAATCAAACCACACTCAAATCAATTCAAACAAACACTCAACTTGGTATTTTGAATTTGGTTCTGTTTATCAACATAATCCAAATCTCAAAATAAATTAATAATTTATTCTTTTTAGGATCCATTTAATAATTAAATAAAATGGATCTTTAGTTATTTAATAAAATAGGGTTTGATTTAATAAAATCTCCATTTAAAAACCAAATATTTTCAAAAACCAAAACAGAAGGTTTTAATTGAAAATAAAAGATATTTGGAAAACTTGTTTAAAACAAAATAACCTTTTGTTTTTAGTTCCATTAATAATTAAATATAATGGACCTTAAATAAAAACAAAATAGGATTTGTTTATTTAAAAACTTTATTTTGAAATCAAGAACAAAAACCAAAACACTTCAAAAGGTTTTATTTTGAGAAAACAAAATACTTTGGAAAACTTAATTAAAATAAACAAATAAGTTTTAGTGTTGATTTAAAATGGGAAAAGCCTTTACTTAAATAAAATTGGATATTTAAATCCTTATTATTTTATTTAAATAAACCTTTACTCATTTTATCAAAACAAAAACTTTTTGTTTAAAAGAAACTTGGCCAAAGTTTAATTTGGCTTTATAAAATATTATCTTTATTTATAAAACCACCTTTTCAATTGAAAACAAAGTCTTTTATTAAAAGATCCAAAATAGTAACTCCAAAACATTTTAATTTCCTTTAATAAATGTTTAACTTTATAAATCCCTTTAGGATTTAATTGTTCAAAATAGGTTTGGAGATTCCTATTGGAACTCAAAAAGTTTCTTCTGGCCTTGAAAATCAAACAAAGTTTTATTTTATTCATTTATTTTCACATTACAAGATTTGGAAAATCTTGGGATGTGACAGGCTACCACCCTTAAAAGAAATCTCGTCCCGAGATTTGGGGAGGCTAGGGGTTACAAGCAGGTTCAAAACAACTAGGGTACTACCACCCTTAAAAATTTTCCAACTAACTACATCTTGGCTTGCTTGGAATCTTGGAAAACTTCTGCATAGTGTCCTTTGTTTCCACACTTGACTCATGAGCCAGGGTTGAGTTTCTCCATAGGCTTGTTCAACTTGTTCTTCATCTTTTCTGGACAGTTGCTTGCATAGTGTCCTGGGTTCTTGCAATTGAAACAGTGGATATCTTGGAGTTCTTTATGTTGCTCCTGTGGACAAGTTGCTACATAATGGCCTGGTGCTTTGCAGTTGTTTCACACTACTTGGCCAATCTCCTTATTCTTCGAGTTCTCTGGGCATCCACTGGGCTAGTGTCCCATTTCCTTACATTTACGACATTGCACAAGGCTCATGTCTTGCTTTGGTTTCTTGGATTTCTTTGATCCTTTGAATTGGGTTGTCTTGTTTGGAGGTATGAGTGGTCCTTTTCCTTTGGTAGACTTGGATTCTTCTTGTTTCCTTTGTTCAACCATGGAGTAGATAGGGTATTGGATAGGGACATGGTCGTTTCCTTCACATAGGTAACAAGTAGCTTGAGAGGTAGGACATTGGTCGATTGGATGTTCCTCTTCACAATTGGGGCATTGATCTTCATGCTCTTTGGAAGTATGGTCCTTGTCTCCACAAATAATGCAAGCTGGGGCTCCATCTAGAATAACATTCTTGTCATACTTGTTGTCATACACTCTGTTGGGATAGTTTTCTTCCATGCTAATCATTTGATTAGTCACCTTAAGCATCAGTTGGGATTGTTCTTCCAAAAACTTTTGCAAGGTAGGGTCTTTATCACTATTGCTGGCTATGAACTGAGCTGTCAGTTGGCTCAACTAGTGTTGGGTTGCTATGAGCTCTCTCATGTTGTCCTCTTGATTGTTGTTGTTGTCATCATCCTTGATGTTGGAGTCTCTTGGAGAAGTCAACTGTTTGGGGTTGGATTGGGATTAGAATAGGCAAAAGATTTTTCTAAAGAAATATTTCTAATCACACACATCACAAATCACACAAGCAATGTGCAAGCAATCACAATCAAACACTCCACTCAAATAACAAATTTCAAGCATATTTTTAGGCAAAAAAATAATAATTTTGTTACACCACATAAGTTGGTGGGTTTGACTTAAATTAAATATGGTGGTCCATATATATGGTTTACTTGTGATCTTTCCATCCTTCTTGGTTGATTCTTCTTGAATGAGATCATGGTTTCTTTGAAAAACTCTTGGTCACAAAACTTCAAAGGTGATGATGGCTCCTTCTAAGTTGTTTTTCCTTAGTCTTCAAGTCTTGAGTAATATTCCTTGTCTCACTTGTAGTCCTTAGTGATATCCAAGTTGGAAGTCCTTGGTGAAAATGCTGAAGATGTTGAAGTCATTAAAGTTGAAGGTGTTGAATAGGTCCTTTGCACATGATGAAGTCTTTGGTCATAGGGTAGGCTTTTCCATCAAGTTGAAATAGAAGAGATGTAGAGTTGAAACCAAAATGGTTGAGGAAAGAGTTTACAAGATTGTTTTATAAATAAGTTTTGGAACAAAATACAACTCCTATATTTTCTAAGGGTTTTTGTCCAATCCTAGGTTTACAAATCCTACAGGCAACACAATGCTCTGATACCATTCTGTAGGGTCCCCAACCTTTAATAAGATTGAGCCCCCCTGTGTTTACAATGCTAGTCCCTGGATCAATAGCTAGCATCCACAGTTCAGATGTAATATCAAGAAACAAAGGTCATAATTCAACTTTATAACCAGGAAAAACATAATTTTATTACATCAATACATAGCTCATATGGCGATTACATTACATTGCAGCGGAATAACTATAGTCATGGGGTCCTTCTTCTTCAAGTGCCATAGGCAGACATGTTGGTTGTAGACTTTGTAATCCTAATCAATCAATCTTCACTAAAATCAATCAAACCTGCAACATTACAAGTTACAGCCACAAGGGTCAATACATTTGAATTGTATTGGCAAGTGATACTACGGTAGTATAGTGGAGTCTATCATCTATATGCATTTGGCTAAGTGGAGCTGAGGCTTGCATTGCTCAAAATAGATTTTTCCCTATCATTTTGAAAATACTAAGTTTTGTTTTGACAAAAACACTCAAGGAATCTACCAATCAAGACTGAAGATCCTCTCAAGGCATCTACCAATCAAAGATTGAAGATCCTTTCAAACAACCCTTGTTCAACCCACAAGTTTTAATTTAGAAATTTGAATGATGAGATTCTTGATTGCTTCCATGTCTTGATGCTCAAATTGTCCTTTACCAGGGACATGGCTAAGTACTTAGGTTTTACACTCTGCAGAGGTGGTGCACTTTCCCCACAAGACTTGGTTTCCCAAGACAAAATCTTTCAGAAGCATTCCCTTAGACCATCATGGACGCGTTCCAACCTATCAAACACTACCACCAACTGTCCATATGGCTATGTTCTTGCAACCTATATGATCATGGCAGAGCCCATATTGCCAAGTGGTTGCACTTGAAGCTTCTCAACATTTGACATCTCAAATCTCTTTGTTCCTGGGTGGCCATCCACAAGTGAGATACACAAGCCAAGTCCATGGCCTTGTGAACCACTCAACACAAACCATTTCTTCCATTCCACCCAGGTGATTCATTCTCTTAGTTGTTTTATTGAACAAAAACATAAGTCCTCAGACTTAGGATAATTTTCATAGTGTGAATATATATTCCACCCAGGTTTTCTATTAGCTAGGCTAAGCTTGATAGTAATAGGATTCTTAACTTAGTAAAATCCTACTAAAGATTCTTCTACTAGGTTTTCATATAGCAAGATCTATACTTAGCAAAATCAAAACCATGCAAGTTTTACTTAGCAAAAACACTAATGCATATTGAAAATAATGGGATAGATAGTATGAAGTATCACTTTCCTTATTGGTAGAGGGTATAGGTTCACTCCTTGTCCTTGCAATAATCACACTCTTTAAGTCACTACAAATCAATCAAGCAAGGCACAACTCAATCTACCAATCAAGCAAAACAACACACAAAAATAACAAAGTCAAGGTAATGCATGCAAGCATGCAAAAGATGGTTCTAATTGCAAAGGTGGTCTCCACTAGGCTTCTAAACTTTGTAAGTTCCAAATTGGTCATTTACCAAAATGGCAAAGTCATTTGCAAAAGGGTTTCACCTCAAAACCAATTCCAAAACAAAGGGTCATTTTATGTGGTGTAGAAATATTTTACTAGGGCATTAGCCTATAGGGTTCACCAATGAGTTGCTATTGCAAAACTTGGTGTTTGGGTCAGTAGGTTTGGTCTAAACCATTTTCACTAAGTTTTTACTCAAAAACATTTTCATAAACAAAACTATAGTTTTTAGTTAGCTAGAAATGGACTAAACTAATTAATCCATTCTATTCTTTTCCAAAATCATTTTCCAAAACATGGGTTGGTTCCTAGGGTCAGTAAGGTCACAACAAACCATTTTGCAAAGGTTTTAACCCTAAAAACATTTTTAAACCATTTTTCTACTCTAAACTAGCACACAAAAGAATTTGCAAAAACAAACAAACTAACAGTTACTATTTGCTAAACCAAAGGCAGGGTTGGTTAGGTCTTGTCTTGCTGATTCCAACGACATAAAATTTGTAATTTTTGGACGTGTGGATCAAAAGATACAAGGGTTTGAAAATGGCAAAAGTTTCTGTTTTCAAAACTGTTTTTAAACCTAATAGGCGACACGCGGCGTGATATCATTGGTCGATACCGGTTCGGCCGGATCGTGGCTGTGGAGCGTTGGATCTAAGTTAAATCGTGCGGTCCAGAGGATATACCCCTTCGGTGTTAAGTGAACTAATCGTGAGCGCCAGATCTAGATCGAACGGTGCTGATGAGTTTGACCTAAAGTGGGCGGCGCTGCGGTGGCTACCGGCGGCGGAGCGGTCGGTCGACGACGGAGGCGACGCTACAGGAGGTGAGGGAGAAGGAGGGGTTGCTCACCGGGCTCAGGGGGTCACAGCGATGCTCAAGGTACTCGCGGTTGGTCAAGGGGCGCTCGGGTCTGCGGCAATTCCTCACCGGAGTTCGTTCCGGCGGCGGTTGGCTCTGGTTGCTGTCGAGGACGTTGCTGTGGTTCTCTCCGAAGCAAAAAGAAGGCACGGTTAGATGCGCAGGACCAAGACAAAGCTGTGTGCGTGAACGAGGAGTGAAGGGGCGGTCTGGTCTTACCGGTGGGGCTCGTCGGAGCGGAGGCAGACGGTGGCGACGGTGGTCGTCGTCGTTGGCGAGTCTGCAGGGCACTCGCGGTCGAGTTTGATGCACTAGCAGATGCGCCTGAGAGTGGGGAAGCTGTGAGCTTGGTCGGGGAGGAGAGGGGCGGCGAGGGGCTGCCGGAATCAGCGAGGAAGGTCGTCGGAGACAGAGGGAGTGTAGGGCAAAATTTGCTCGGCCTGGGGGAAGAGGGGGTGCAGCGTTTAGGGGAAAGGGAGGAGGAGGAGCAGGCGGTTAAATGGGCGTTGTCACGACGAGGTTTAATGGAGAGATTAACGCGGATTGATGGAGCTCTCAACGGGCAGAAACGGCCGCGCGGTGAGGGTGAGAAGGAGTCGCGGGGAGGAAGAAGGGGTCGTGGCTGTGGGGTCCTCTGGTCAGTGGGAAAAGGAGAGGAAACGGGGTCCACTTGTCATGCTCAGTGCGGGTAAGTTCCTGAGTGCGAAAAAATGGTTCGGGGAGGAGGAGGTGGGCTGGTCTGGCTTAGTGGGCTGGGCCTTGGCACTATTTTTTTTTCCTGTCTGTTTTCTTTTTTCTTTTTCTAATTCTTTTCTGTTTTGAATTTTCAAACAAAATTCAAACAATCAAACCACACTCAAATCAATTCAAACAAACACTCAACTTGGTATTTTGAATTTGGTTCTGTTTATCAACAAAATCCAAATCTCAAAATAAATTAATAATTTATTCTTTTTAGGATCCATTTAATAATTAAATAAAATGGATCTTTAGTTATTTAATAAAATAGGGTTTGATTTAATAAAATCTCCATTTAAAACCAAATATTTTCAAAAACCAAAACAGAAGGTTTTAATTGAAAATAAAAGATATTTGGAAAACTTGTTTAAAACAAAATAACCTTTTGTTTTTGGTTCCATTAATAATTAAATATAATGGACCTTAAATAAAAACAAAATAGGATTTGTTTATTTGAAAATTTTATTTTGAAATCAAGAACAAAAACCAAAACACTTCAAAAGGTTTTATTTTGAGAAAACAAAATACTTTGGAAAACTTAATTAAAATAAACAAATAAGTTTTAGTGTTCATTTAAAATGGGAAAAGCCTTTACTTAAATAAAATTGGATATTTAAATCCTTATTATTTTATTTAAATAAACCTTTACTCATTTTATCAAAACAAAAACTTTTTGTTTAAAAGAAACTTGGCCAAAGTTTAATTTGTCTTTATAAAATATAATCTTTATTTATAAAACCACCTTTTCAATTGAAAACAAAGTCTTTTATTAAAAGATCCAAAATAGTAACTCCAAAACATCTTAATTTCCTTTAATAAATGTTTAACTTTATAAATCCCTTTAGGATTTAATTGTTCAAAATAGGTTTGGAGATTCCTATTGGAACTAAAAAAGTTTCTTCTGGCCTTGAAAATCAAAAAAAGTTTTATTTTATTCATTTATTTTCACATTACAAGATTTGGAAAATCTTGGGATGTGACATGGATCCACCAGTGTCATTGCATGTGTGTTCTTCTCATTAACCATAGCTAGAGTCATTGCATGTGTGTTCTTTTCAGAGGCCACACATGGATCCACCAGTGTGATTGCATGTGTGTTCTTTTTACTAACAACAACTGGAGTCATAGCATGTGTGTTCTTTTCACATACCACGTATGGATCCACCAGTTTTATTGAAATATGTCTTCTCTTCAGAGACCACACATGGATCCACCAGTGTCATTGCATGTGTGTTCTTCTAATTAACCATATCTAGAAACATTGCATGTGTGTTCTCTTCATAGACCACACATGGATCCACCAGTGCCATTGCATGTGTGTTCTTCTACTAACAACAACTAGAGTCATTGCATGTGTGTTCTTTTTACTAACAACAACTAGAGTCATTGCATGTGTGTTCTTTTCACATACCACATATGGGTCCACCAGTGTCATTGAAATGTTTATTCTCTTCAGAGACCATACATGGATCCACCAGTGTAATTGCATGTGTGCTCTTTTTACTAACAACAACTGGAGTCATTTCAGGACTATTCTTTTCACTTGCCACATATGGATCCACCAGTGTCATTGAAATGTGTGTTCTCTTCAGAGACCACACATGGATCCACCAGTGTCATTGCATGTGTGTTCTTTTTACTAACAACAAATAGAGTCACTGCATGTGTGTTGTTTTGACAATCCACCTATGGATCCACCAGTGTCATTGCATGTGTGTTCTTCTCATTAACCACAGCTAGATTCATTGCATGTGTGTTCTCTTCAGAGACCACACATGGATCCACCAGTTTAATTGCATGTGTGCTCTTTTTACTAACAACAATTGGAGTCATTTAACGACTATTCTTTTCACATACCACATATGGATCCACCAGTGTCATTGCATGTGTGTTCTTTTTACTAACAACAACTAGAGTAATTGCATGTGTGTTCTTTCCACAATCCACCTATGGATCCACCAGTGTCATTGCATGTGTATTCTTCTCATTAACCACAGCTAGAGTCATTTCATTTGTGTTCTTTTCAGAGACCGCACATGGATCCACTAGTGTAATTGCATGTGTGCTCTTTTTACTAACAACAACTGGAGTCATTTCATGACTATTATTTTCACATACCACATATGGATCGACCAGTGTCATTGAAATGTATGTTCCCTTCAAGGACCACACTTGGATCCACTACTGTCATTCCATGTGTGTTCTTTTTACTAAACAGAACTAGAGTCATTACATGTATGTTCTTTTCACAATCCACCTATGGATCCACCAGTGTCATTACATGTGTGTTCTTTTTACTAACAACAACTAGAGTCATTGCATGTGTGTTCTTTTCACATACCACATATTGATCCACCTGTGTGATTGAAATGTGTGTTCTTCTCATTAACCACAACTAGAGTCATTGCATGTGTGTTCTCTTCAGAGACCACACATGGATCCACCAGTGTCATTGCATGTGTGCTCTTTTTACTAACAACAACCAGTGTCATTGCACGTGTGTTCTTCTCACTAACTACAGCTAGATTCATTGCATGTGTGTTCTCTTCATGGACCACACATGGATCCACCAGTGTAATTGCATGTGTGCTCTTTTTACTAACAACAACTGGAGTCATTTCAGGACTATTCTTTTCACTTACCACATATGGATCCACCAGTGTCATTGAAATGTGTGTTCTCTTCATAGACCACACATGGATCCACCAGTGTCATTGCATGTGTGTTCTTTTTACTAACAACAACTAGAGTCATTGCATGTGTGTTCTTTTTACTAACAACAACTAGAGTCATTGCATGTGTGTTCTTTTCACATACCACATATGGGTCCACCAGTGTCATTAAAATGTCTATTCTCTTCAGAGACCATACATGGATCCACCAGTGTAATTGCATGTGTGCTCTTTTTACTAACAACAACTGGAGTCATTTCAGGACTATTGTTTTCACTTACCACATATGGATCCACCAGTGTGATTGAAATGTGTGCTCTCTTCAGAGACCACACATTGATCCACCAGTGTCATTGCATGTGTGTTCTTTTGACTAACAACAAATAGAGTCACTACATGTGTGTTGTTTTCACAATCCACCTATGGATCCACCAGTGTCATTGCATGTGTGTTCTTCTCATTAACCACAGCTAGATTCATTGCATGTGTGTTCTCTTCAGAGACCACACATGGATCCACCAGTTTAATTGCATGTGTGCTCTTTTTACTAACAACAATTGGAGTCATTTAACGACTATTCTTTTCACATACCACATATGGATCCACCAGTGTCATTGCATGTGTGTTCTTTTTACTAACAACAACTAGAGTAATTACATGTGTGTTCTTTCCACAATCCACCTATGGATCCACCAGTGTCATTGCATGTGTATTCTTCTCATTAACCACAGCTAGAGTCATTTCATTTGTGTTCTTTTCAGAGACCGCACATGGATCCACTAGTGTAATTGCATGTGTGCTCTTTTTACTAACAACAACTGGAGTCATTTCATGACTATTATTTTCACATACCACATATGGATCGACCAGTGTCATTGAAATGTATGTTCCCTTCAAGGACCACACTTGGATCCACTACTGTCATTGCATGTGTGTTCTTTTTACTAAATAGAACTAGAGTCATTACATGTGTGTTCTTTTCACAATCCACCTATGGATCCACCAGTGTCATTACATGTGTGTTCTTTTTACTAACAACAACTAGAGTCATTGCATGTGTGTTCTTTTCACATACCACATATTGATCCACCTGTGTGATTGAAATGTGTGTTCTTCTCATTAACCACAACTAGAGTCATTGCATGTGTGTTCTCTTCAGAGACCACACATGGATCCACCAGTGTCATTGCATGTGTGCTCTTTTTACTAACAACAACCAGTGTCATTGCACGTGTGTTCTTCTCACTAACTACAGCTAGATTCATTGCATGTGTGTTCTCTTCATGGACCACACATGGATCCACCAGTGTAATTGCATGTGTGCTCTTTTTACTAACAACAACTGGAGTCATTTCAGGACTATTCTTTTCACTTACCACATATGGATCCACCAGTGTCATTGAAATGTGTGTTCTCTTCATAGACCACACATGGATCCACCAGTGTCATTGCATGTGTGTTCTTTTTACTAACAACAACTAGAGTCATTGCATGTGTGTTCTTTTTACTAACAACAACTAGAGTCATTGCATGTGTGTTCTTTTCACATACCACATATGGGTCCACCAGTGTCATTAAAATGTCTATTCTCTTCAGAGACCATACATGGATCCACCAGTGTAATTGCATGTGTGCTCTTTTTACTAACAACAACTGGAGTCATTTCAGGACTATTGTTTTCACTTACCACATATGGATCCACCAGTGTCATTGAAATGTGTGTTATCTTCAGAGACCACACATGGATCCACCAGTGTCATTGCATGTGTGTTCTTTTGACTAACAACAAATAGAGTCACTGCATGTGTGTTGCTTTCACAATCCACCTATGGATCCACCAGTGTCATTGCATGTGTGTTCTTCTCATTAACCACAGCTAGATTCATTGCATGTGTGTTCTCTTCGGAGACCACACATGGATCCACCAGTTTAATTGCATGTGTGCTCTTTTTACTAACAACAATTGGAGTCATTTAACGACTATTCTTTTCACATACCACATATGGATCCACCAGTGTCATTGCATGTGTGTTCTTTTTACTAACAACAACTAGAGTAATTACATGTGTGTTCTTTCCACAATCCACCTATGGATCCACCAGTGTCATTGCATGTGTATTCTTCTCATTAACCACAGCTAGAGTCATTTCATTTGTGTTCTTTTCAGAGACCGCACATGGATCCACTAGTGTAATTGCATGTGTGCTCTTTTTACTAACAACAACTGGAGTCATTTCATGACTATTATTTTCACATACCACATATGGATCGACCAGTGTCATTGAAATGTATGTTCCCTTCAAGGACCACACTTGGATCCACTACTGTCATTGCATGTGTGTTCTTTTTACTAAATAGAACTAGAGTCATTACATGTGTGTTCTTTTCACAATCCACCTATGGATCCACCAGTGTCATTACATGTGTGTTCTTTTTACTAACAACAACTAGAGTCATTGCATGTGTGTTCTTTTCACATACCACATATTGATCCACCTGTGTGATTGAAATGTGTGTTCTTCTCATTAACCACAACTAGAGTCATTGCATGTGTGTTCTCTTCAGAGACCACACATGGATCCACCAGTGTCATTGCATGTGTGCTCTTTTTACTAACAACAACCAGTGTCATTGCACGTGTGTTCTTCTCACTAACTACAGCTAGATTCATTGCATGTGTGTTCTCTTCATGGACCACACATGGATCCACCAGTGTAATTGCATGTGTGCTCTTTTTACTAACAACAACTGGAGTCATTTCAGGACTATTCTTTTCACTTACCACATATGGATCCACCAGTGTCATTGAAATGTGTGTTCTCTTCATAGACCACACATGGATCCACCAGTGTCATTGCATGTGTGTTCTTTTTACTAACAACAACTAGAGTCATTGCATGTGTGTTCTTTTTACTAACAACAACTAGAGTCATTGCATGTGTGTTCTTTTCACATACCACATATGGGTCCACCAGTGTCATTAAAATGTCTATTCTCTTCAGAGACCATACATGGATCCACCAGTGTAATTGCATGTGTGCTCTTTTTACTAACAACAACTGGAGTCATTTCAGGACTATTGTTTTCACTTACCACATATGGATCCACCAGTGTCATTGAAATGTGTGTTATCTTCAGAGACCACACATGGATCCACCAGTGTCATTGCATGTGTGTTCTTTTGACTAACAACAAATAGAGTCACTGCATGTGTGTTGCTTTCACAATCCACCTATGGATCCACCAGTGTCATTGCATGTGTGTTCTTCTCATTAACCACAGCTAGATTCATTGCATGTGTGTTCTCTTCGGAGACCACACATGGATCCACCAGTTTAATTGCATGTGTGCTCTTTTTACTAACAACAATTGGAGTCATTTAACGACTATTCTTTTCACATACCACATATGGATCCACCAGTGTCATTGCATGTGTGTTCTTTTTACTAACAACAACTAGAGTCATTGCATGTGTGTTCTTTCCACAATCCACCTATGGATCCACCAGTGTCATTGCATGTGTATTCTTCTCATTAACCACAGCTAGATTCATTTCATCTGTGTTCTTTTCAGTGACCGCACATGGATCCACTAGTGTAATTGCATGTGTGCTCTTTTTACAAACAACAACTGGAGTCATTTCATGACTATTATTTTCACATACCACATATGGATCGACCAGTGTCATTGAAATGTATGTTCTCTTCACGGACCACACATGGATCCACTACTGTCATTGCATGTGTGTTCTTTTTACTAACAAGAACTAGAGTCATTACATGTGTGTTCTTTTCACAATCCACCTATGGATCCACCAGTGTCATTACATGTGTGTTCTTTTTACTAACAACAACTAGAGTCATTGCAATGTGTGTTCTTTTCACATACCACATATTGATCCACCTGTGTCATTGAAATGTGTGTTCTTCTCATTAACCACAACTAGAGTCATTGCATGTGTGTTCTCTTCAGAGACCACACATGGATCCACCAGTGTCATTGCATGTGTGCTCTTTTTACTAACAACAACTAGTGTCATTGCACGTGTGTTCTTATCACTAACTACAGCTAGATTCATTGCATGTGTGTTCTCTTCATGGACCACACATGGATACACCAGTGTAATTGCATGTGTGCTCTTTTTACTAACAACAACTGGAGTCATTTCAGGACTATTCTTTTCACTTACCACATATGGATCCACCAGTGTCATTGAAATGCGTGTTCTCTTCAGAGACCACACATGGATCCACCAGTGTCATTGCATGTGTGTTCTTTTTTACTAACAACAACTAGAGTCATTTCATGACTATTCTTTTCACATACCACATATGGATCCACCAGTGTCATTGAAATGTGTGTTTTCTTCAGAGACCACACATGGATCCACCAGTGTCATTGCATGTGTGTTCTTTTTACTAACAACAAATAGAGTCACTGCATGTGTGTTCTTTTCACAATCCACCTATGGATCCACCAGTGTCATTGCATGTGTGTTATTCTCATTAACCACAGCTAGAGTCATTGCATGTGTCTTCTCTTCATAGACACACATGGATCCACCAGTGCCATTGCATGTGTCTTCTTTTTACTTACAACAACTAGAGTCATTGCATGTGTGTTCTTTTCACATACCACATATGGATCCACCAGTGTCATTGAAATGTCCATTCTCTTCAGAGACCACACATGGATCCACCAATGTCATTGCATGTGTGTTCCTTTTACTAACAACGACTGGAGTCATTACATGTGTGTAATTCTCACATACCACATATGGATCCACCAGTGTCATTGAAACGTGTGTTTCAGAGACCACACGTGGATCCACCAGTGTCATTGCATGTGTGCTCTTTTTACTAATAACAACTGAAGTCATTTCATGTGTGTTCTTTTCACATACGACATATGTATCCACCAGTGTCATTGAAATGTATGTTCTCTTTAGAGAGGACAAATGGATCCACCAGTGTCATTGCATGTGTGTTCTTTTTACTAACAACAACTAGAGTCATTGCATGTGTGTTCTTTTCACAATCCACCTATGGATCCACCAGTGTCATTGCATGTGTGTTCTTCTCATTAACCATAGCTAGAGTCATTGCATGTGTGTTCTTTTCAGAGGCCACACATGGATCCACCAGTGTGATTGCATGTGTGTTCTTTTTACTAACAACAACTCGAGTCATAGCATGTGTGTTCTTTTCACATACCACGTATGGATCCACCAGTTTTATTGAAATATGTCTTCTCTTCAGAGACCACACATGGATCCACCAGTGTCATTGCATGTGTGTTCTTTTTACTAACAACAACTAGAGTCATTGCATGTGTGTTCTTTTTACTAACAACAACTAGAGTCATTGCATGTGTGTTCTTTTCACATACCACATATGGGTCCACCAGTGTCATTGAAATGTCTATTCTCTTCAGAGACCATACATGGATCCACCAGTGTAATTGCATGTGTGCTCTTTTTACTAACAACAACTGGAGTCATTTCAGGACTATTCTTTTCACTTACCACATATGGATCCACCAGTGTCATTGAAATGTGTGTTCTGTTCAGAGACCACACATGGATCCACCAGTGTCATTGCATGTGTGTTCTCTTGACTAACAACAAATAGAGTCACTGCATGTGTGTTGTTTTCACAATCCACCTATGGATCCACCAGTGTCATTGCATGTGTGTTCTTCTCATTAACCACAGCCAGATTCATTGCATGTGTGTTCTCTTTAGAGACCACACATGTATCCACCAGTTTAATTGCATGTGTGCTCTTTTTACTAACAACAATTGGAGTCATTTAACGACTATTCTTTTCACATACCACATATGGATCCACCAGTGTCATTGAAATGTGTGTTCTCTTCAGAGACCACACATGGATCCACCAGTGTCATTGCATGTGTGTTCTTTTTACTAACAACAATTGGATTCATTTCAAGACTGTTCATTTCACATACCACATATGGATCCACCAGTCTCATTGCATGTGTGTTCTCTTCAGAGTCAAACACATGGATCCACCAGTGTCATTGCTTATGTGTTCTTTTCACAATACACCTATGGATCCACTAGTGTAATTGCATGTGTGCTCTTTTTACTAACAATAACTGGAGTCATTTCATGTGTGTTCTTTTCACATACCACATATGGATCCACCAGTGTCATTGAAATGTATGTTCTCTTCAGAGATCACACATGGATCCACTAGTGTCATTACATGTGTGTTCTTTGTACTAACAACAATTGGATTCATTGCATGTGTGTTCTTTGTACTAACAACAATTGGATTCATTGCATGTGTGTTCTTTTCACATACCACATATGGATCCACCAATATCATTGAAATGTGTGTTCTCTTAACAGACCACACATGGATCCACTAGTGTCATTGCATGTGTGTTCTTTTTACTAACAACAACTGGAGTCATTTCATGTGTGTTCTTTTACCATACCACATATGGATCCATCAGTGTAATTGAAATGTGTGTTGTCTTTAGTAGCCACATCTAGATTCATTGCATGTGTGTTCTCCTCATTAACCACAGCTAGATTCATTGCATGTGTGTTCTCTTCAGAGACAAACACATGGATCCACCAGTGTCATTGCTTATATGTTCTTTTCACAATACACCTATGGATCCACTAGTGTAATTGCATGTGTGCTCTTTTTACTAACAACAACTGGAGTCACTTCATGTGTGTTCTTTTCAAATACCACATATGGATCCACCAGTGTCATTGAAATGTATGTTCTCTTCAGAGACCACACATGGATCCACTAGTGTCATTGCATGTGTGTTCTTTTTACTAACAACAATTGGATTCATTGCATGTGTGTTCTTTTCACATACCACATATGGATCCACCAATATCATTGAAATGTGTGTTCTCTTCAGAGACCACACATGGATCCACTAGTGTCATTGCATGTGTGTTCTTTTTACTAACAACAACTGGAGTCATTTCAGGTGTGTTCTTTTAACATACCACATATGGATCCATCAGTGTCATTGAAATGTGTGTTCTATTCAATAGCCACAGCTAGATTCATTGCATGTGTGTTCTCCTCATTAACCACAGCTAGATTCATTGCATGTGTGTTCTCTTCATAGACCATACATGGATCCACCAGTGTAATTGCATGTGTGCTCTTTTTACTAACAACAACTGGAGTCATTTCAGGACTGTTCTTTTCACTTACCACATATGGATCCACCAGTGTCATTGAAATGTGTGTTCTCTTCAGAGACCACACATGGATCCACCAGTGTCATTGCATGTGTGTTCTTTTGACTAACAACAAATAGAGTCACTACATGTGTGTTGTTTTCACAATCCACCTATGGATCCACCAGGGTCATTGCATGTGTGTTCTTCTCATTAACCACAGCTAGAGTCATTGCATGTGTGTTCTCTTCCTAGACTACGCATGGATCCACCATTGTCATTGCATGTGTGTTCTTTTTACTAACAACAACTAGAGTCATTGCATGTGTGTTCTTTTCACATACCACATATGGATCCACCAGTGTCATTGAAATTTCTATTCTCTTTAGAGACCACACATGGATCCACCAATGTCATTGCATGTGTGTTCTTTTTACTAACAACAACTGGAGTCATTGCATGTGTGTTCTTCTCACATACCACATATGGATCCACCAGTGTCATTGAAATGTGTGTTCTCTTCAGACAACACATGGATCCACCAGTGTCATTGCATGTGTGTTCTTTTCACAATCCACCTATGGATCCACTAGTGTAATTGCATGGGTGCTCTTTTTAGAAACAACAACTGGAGTCATTTCATGTGTGTTCTTTTCACATACCACATATGGATCGACCAGTGTCATTGAAATGTATGTTCTCTTAAGAGACCACACATGGATCCACGAGTGTCATTGCATGTGTGTTCTTTTTACTAACAACAACTAGAGTCATTGCATGTGTGTTCTTTGCACAATCCACATATGGATCCACCAGTGTCATTGCATGTGTATTCTTCTCATTAACCACAGCTAGAGTCATTTCATCTGTGTTCTTTTCAGAGACCGCACATGGATCCACTAGTGTAATTGCATGTGTGCTCTTTTTACTAACAACAACTGGAGTCATTTCATGTGTGTTCTTTTTACTAACAAGAACTAGAGTGATTACATGTGTGTTCTTTTCACAATCCACCTATGGATCCACCAGTGTCATTACATGTGTGTTCTTTTTACTAACAACAACTAGAGTCATTGCATGTGTGTTCTTTTCACATACCACATATTGATCCACCTGTGTCATTGAAATGTGTGTTCTTCTCATTAACCACAACTAGAGTTATTGCATGTGTGTTCTCTTCAGAGACCACACATGGATCCACGAGTGTCATTGCATGTGTGCTCTTTTTACTAACAACAACCAGTGTCATTGCACGTGTGTTCATCTCACTAACTACAGCTAGATTCATTTCATGTGTGTTCTCTTCATGGACCACACATGGATCCACCAGTGTAATTGCATGTGTGCTCTTTTTACTAACAACAACTGGAGTCATTTCAGGACTATTCTTTTCACTTACCACATATGGATCCACCAGTGTCATTGAAATGTGTGTTCTCTTCAGAGACCACACATGGATCCACCAGTGTCATTGCATGTGTGTTCTTTTACTAACAACAACTGGAGTCATTTCATGACTATTCTTTTCACATACCACATATGGATCCACCAGTGTGACTGAAATGTGTGTTTTCTTCAGAGACCACACATGGATCCACTAGTGTCATTGCATGTGTGTTCTTTTTACTAACAATAAATAGAGTCACTGCATGTGTGTTCTTTTAACAATCCACCTATGGATCCACCAGTGTCATTGCATGTGTGTTATTCTCATTAACCATAGCTAGAGTCATTGCATGTGTGTTCTCTTCATAGACCACACATGGATCCACCCGTGTCATTGCATGTGTGTTCTTTTTACTTACAACAACTAGAGTCATTGCATGTGTGTTCTTTTCACATACCACATATGGATCCACCAGTTCATTGAAATGTCCATTCTCTTCAGAGACCACACATGGATCCACCAATGTCATTGCATGTGTGTTCCTTTTACTAACAACGACTAGAGTCATTGCATGTGTGTAATTCTCACATACCACATAGGGATCCACTAGTGTCATTGAAACGTGTGTTTCAGAGACCACACGTGGATCCACCAGTGTCATTGCATGTGTGCTCTTTTTACAAATAACAACTGAAGTCATTTCATGTGTGTTCTTTTCACATACGACATATGTATCCACCAGTGTCATTGAAATGTATGTTCTCTTCAGAGACCACAAATGGATCCACCAGTGTCATTGCATGTGTGTTCTTTTTACTAACAACAACTAGAGTCATTGCATGTGTGTTCATTTCACAATCCACCTATGGATCCACCAGTGTCATTGCATGTGTGTTCTTCTCATTAACCATAGCTAGAGTCATTGCATGTGTGTTCTTTTCAGAGGCCACACATGGATCCACCAGTGTGATTGCATGTGTGTTCTTTTTACTAACAACAACTGGAGTCATAGCATGTGTGTTCTTTTCACATACCACGTATGGATCCACTAGTTTTATTGAAATATGTGTTCTCTTCAGAGACCACACATGGATCCACCAGTGTCATTGCATGTGTGTTCTTTTTACTAACAACAACTAGAGTCATTGCATGTGTGTTCTTTTTACTAACAACAACTAGAGTCATTGCATGTGTGTTCTTTTCACATACCACATATGGGTCCAGCAGTGTCATTGAAATGTCTATTATCTTCAGAGACCACACATGGATCCACCAATGTCATTGCATGTGTGTTCTTTTTACTAACAACAACTTGAGTCATTGCATGTGTGTTCTTCTCACATACCACATATGGATCCACCAGTGTCATTGAAATGTGTGTTATCTTTAGAGACCACACATGGATCCACTAGTGTCATTGCATGTGTGTTCTTCTCGTTAACTGTAGCTAGAGTCATTGCATGTGTGTTCTTTTCAGAGGCCACACATGGATCCACCAGTGTGATTGCATGTGTTTCTTTTTACTAACAACAACTCGAGTCATTGCATGTGTGTTCTTTTCACATACCACATATGGATCCACCAGTGTTATTGAAATATGTGTTCTCTTCAGAGACCACACTTGGATCCACCAGTGTCATTGCATGTGTGTTCCTCTCATTAACCACAGCTTGAAACATTGCATGTGTGTTCTCTTCAAAGACCACACATGGATCCACCAGTGTCATTGCATGTGTGTTCTTTTTACTAACAACAACTAGAGTCATTGCATGCGTGTTCTTTTCACATACCACATATGGATCCACCAGTGTCATTGAAATGTGTTTTCTCTTCGGAGACCACACATGGATCCGCTAGTGTCATTGCATGTGTGCTCTTTTTACTAGCAACAACCAGTGTCATTGCATGTGTGCTCTTCTTATTAACCATAGCTAGAGTCATTACATGTGTGTTCACTTCCGAGAACACACATGGATCCACCATTGTCATTGCATGCGTGTTCTTTGTACTAACAATAACTAGAGTCATTTCATGACTATTCTTTTCACATACCACATATGGATCCACCGGTGTCATTGAAATGTGTGTTCTCTTCAGAGACGACACATGGATCCACCACTGTCATTGCATGTGTGTTCTTTTTACTAACAACAACTAGAGTCATTGCATGTGTGCTCTTTTTACTAAATCGCATATGGATCCACTAGTGTCATTGAAATGTGTGTTCTCTTCAGAGACCACACATGGATTCACCAGTGTAATTGCATGTGTGCTCTTTTTACTAACAACAACTGGAGTCATTTCATGACTATTCTTTTCACATACCACATATGGATCCACTAGTGTCATTCAAATGTGTGTTCTCTTTAGAGACCACACATGGATCCACCAATGTCATTGCATGTGTGTTCTTTTTACTAACAACAACTAGACTCATTGCATGTGTGTTCTTTTTACTAACAACAACTAGAGTCATTGCATGTGTGTTCTTTTCACATACCACATATGGGTCCACCAGTGTCATTGAAATGTCTATTCTCTTCAGAGACCACACATGGATCCACCAATGTCATTGCATGTGTGTTCTTTTTACTAACAACAACTTGAGTCATTGCATGTGTGTTCTTCTGACATACCACATATGGATCCACCAGTGTCATTGAAATGTGTGTTATCTTTAGAGACCACACATGGATCCACTAGTGTCATTGCATGCGTGTTCTTATCACAATCCACCTATGGATCCACTAGTGTAATTGCATGCGTGCTCTTTTTACTAATAACAAATGAAGTCATTTCATGTGTGTTCTTTTCACATACCACATATGGATCGACCAGTGTCATTGAAATGTATGTTCTCTTCAAAGACCATAAATGGATCCACCAGTGTCATTGCATGTGTGTTCCTTTTACTAACAACAACTAGAGTCATTGCATGTGTGTTCTTTTCACAATGCACCAGTGTCATTGCATGTGTGTTCTTCTCATTAACTATAGCTAGAGTCATTGCATGTGTGTTCTTTTCAGAGGCCACACATGGATCCACCAGTGTTATTGCATGTGTTTCTTTTTACTAACAACAACTCGAGTCATTGCATGTGTGTTCTTTTCACATACCACATATGGATCCACCAGTGTTATTGAAATACGTGTTCTCTTCAGAGACCACACTTGGATCCACCAGTGTCATTGCATCTGTGTTCCTCTCATTAACCACAACTTGAAACATTGCATGCGTGTTCTCTTCAAAGACCACACATGGATCCACCAGTGTCATGGCATGTGTGTTCTTTTTACTAACAACAACTGGAGTCATTGCATGCGTGTTCTTTTCACATACCACATATGGATCCACCAGTGTCATTGAAATGTGTTTTCTCTTCGGAGACCACACATGGATCCACTAGTGTCATTGCATGTGTGCTCTTTTTACTAGCAACAACCAGTGTCATTGCATGTGTGCTCTTCTTATTAACCATAGCTAGAGTCACTGCATGTGTGTTCTCTTCCGAGAACACACATGGATCCACCATTGTCATTGCATGTGTGTTCTTTGTACTAACAACAACTAGAGACATTGCATGTGTGCTCTTTTTACTAAATCACATATGGATCCACCAGTGTCATTGAAATGTGTGTTCTCTTCAGAGACCATACATGGATTCACCGGTGTAATTGCATGTGTGCTCTTTTTACTAACAACAATTGGAGTCATTTCATGACTATTCTTTTCACATACCACATATGGATCCACTAGTGTCATTCAAATGTCTGTTCTCTTTAGAGACCACACATGGATCCACCAATGTCATTGCATGTGTGTTCTTTTTACTAACAACAACTAGAGTCATTTCATGACTATTCTTTTCATAATCGACCTATGGATCCACTAGTGTCATTGCATGTGTGTTCTCTTCAGAGAACACACATGGATCCACCAGTGTGTGTGTTATTTTCACAATCCACCTATGTATCCACCAGTGTAATTGCATGTGTGCTCTTTTTACTAACAACAACTGGAGTCATTTCATGTGTGTTCTTTTCACGTACCACATATGGATCCACCAGTGTCATTGAAATGTATGTTCTCTTCAGAGACCACACATGGATCCACTAGTGTCATTGCATGTGTGTTCTTTTTACTAACAACAATTGGATTCATTGCATGTGTGTTCTTTTCACATACCACATATGGATCCACCAATATCATTGAAATGTGTGTTCTCTTCAGAGACCACACATGGATCCACTAGTGTCATTGCATGTGTGTTCTTTTTACTAACAACAACTGGAGTCATTTCAGGTGTGTTCTTTTAACATACCACATATGGATCCATCAGTGTCATTGAAATGTGTGTTCTCTTCAATAGCCACAGCTAGATTCATTGCATGTGTGTTCTCCTCATTAACCACAGCTAGATTCATTGCATGTGTGTTCTCTTCGTAGACCATACATGGATCCACCAGTGTAATTGCATGTGTGCTCTTTTTACTAACAACAACTGGAGTCATTTCAGGACTGTTCTTTTCACTTACCACATATGGATCCACCAGTGTCATTGAAATGTGTGTTCTCTTCAGAGACCACACATGGATCCACCAGTGTCATTGCATGTGTGTTCTTTTGACTAACAACAAATAGAGTCACTACATGTGTGTTGTTTTCACAATCCACCTATGGATCCACCAGGGTCATTGCATGTGTGTTCTTCTCATTAACCACAGCTAGAGCCATTGCATGTGTGTTCTCTTCCTAGACTACACATGGATCCACCATTGTCATTGCATGTGTGTTCTTTTTACTAACAACAACTAGAGTCATTGCATGTGTGTTCTTTTCACATACCACATATGGATCCACCAGTGTCATTGAAATTTCTATTCTCTTTAGAGACCACACATGGATCCACCAATGTCATTGCATGTGTGTTCTTTTTACTAACAACAACTGGAGTCATTGCATGTGTGTTCTTCTCACATACCACATATGGATCCACCAGTGTCATTGAAATGTGTGTTCTCTTCAGACAACACATGGATCCACCAGTGTCATTGCATGTGTGTTCTTTTCACAATCCACCTATGGATCCACTAGTGTAATTGCATGGGTGCTCTTTTTAGAAACAACAACTGGAGTCATTTCATGTGTGTTCTTTTCACATACCACATATGGATCGACCAGTGTCATTGAAATGTATGTTCTCTTAAGAGACCACACATGGATCCACGAGTGTCATTGCATGTGTGTTCTTTTTACTAACAACAACTAGAGTCATTGCATGTGTGTTCTTTGCACAATCCACATATGGATCCACCAGTGTCATTGCATGTGTATTCTTCTCATTAACCACAGCTAGAGTCATTTCATCTGTGTTCTTTTCAGAGACCGCACATGGATCCACTAGTGTAATTGCATGTGTGCTCTTTTTACTAACAACAACTGGAGTCATTTCATGACTATTATTTTCACATACCACATATGGATCGACCAGTGTCATTGAAATGTATGTTCTCTTCAGGGACCACACATGGATCCACTACTGTCATTGCATGTGTGTTCTTTTTACTAACAAGAACTAGAGTGATTACATGTGTGTTCTTTTCACAATCCACCTATGGATCCACCAGTGTCATTACATGTGTGTTCTTTTTACTAACAACAACTAGAGTCATTGCATGTGCGTTCTTTTCACATACCACATATTGATCCACCTGTGTCATTGAAATGTGTGTTCTTCTCATTAACCACAACTAGAGTCATTGCATGTGTGTTCTCTTCAGAGACCACACATGGATCCACGAGTGTCATTGCATGTGTGCTCTTTTTACTAACAACAACCAGTGTCATTGCACGTGTGTTCATCTCACTAACTACAGCTAGATTCATTGCATGTGTGTTCTCTTCATGGACCACACATGGATCCACCAGTGTAATTGCATGTGTGCTCTTTTTACTAACAACAACTGGAGTCATTTCAGGACTATTCTTTGAACTTACCACATATGGATCCACCAGTGTCATTGAAATGTGTGTTCTCTTCAGAGACCACACATGGATCCACCAGTGTCATTGCATGTGTGTTCTTTTTACTAACAACAACTGGAGTCATTTCATGACTATTCTTTTCACATACCACATATGGATCCACCAGTGTCACTGAAATGTGTGTTTTCTTCAGAGACCACACATGGATCCACTAGTGTCATTGCATGTGTGTTCTTTTTACTAACAACAAATAGAGTCACTACATGTGTTTTCGTTTCACAATCCACCTATGGATCCACCAGTGTCATTGCATGTGTGTTATTCTCATTAACCACAGCTAGAGTCATTGCATGTGTGTTCTCTTCATAGACCACACATGGATCCACCCGTGTCATTGCATGTGTGTTCTTTTTACTTACAACAACTAGAGTCATTGCATGTGTGTTCTTTTCACATACCACATATGGATCCACCAGTTCATTGAAATGTCCATTCTCTTTAGAGACCACACATGGATCCACCAATGTCATTGCATGTGTGTTCCTTTTACTAACAACGACTAGAGTCATTGCATGTGTGTAATTCTCACATACCACATATGGATCCACTAGTGTCATTGAAACGTGTGTTTCAGAGACCACACGTGGATCCACCAGTGTCATTGCATGTGTGCTCTTTTTACTAATAACAACTGAAGTCATTTCATGTGTGTTCTTTTCACATACGACATATGTATCCACCAGTGTCATTGAAATGTATGTTCTCTTCAGAGACCACAAATGGATCCACCAGTGTCATTGCATGTGTGTTCTTTTTACTAACAACAACTAGAGTCATTGCATGTGTGTTCTTTTCACAATCCACCTATGGATCCACCAGTGTCATTGCATGTGTGTTCTTCTCATTAACCATAGCTAGAGTCATTGCATGTGTGTTCTTTTCAGAGGCCACACATGGATCCACCAGTGTGATTGCATGTGTGTTCTTTTTACTAACAACAACTGGAGTCATAGCATGTGTGTTCTTTTCACATACCACGTATGGATCCACCAGTTTTATTGAAATATGTGTTCTCTTCAGAGACCACACATGGATCCACCAGTGTCATTGCATGTGTGTTCTTTTTACTAACAACAACTAGAGTCATTGCATGTGTGTTCTTTTTACTAACAACAACTAGAGTCATTGCATGTGTGTTCTTTTCACATACCACATATGGGTCCACCAGTGTCATTGAAATGTCTATTCTCTTCAGAGACCACACATGGATCCACCAATGTCATTGCATGTGTGTTCTTTTTACTAACAACAACTTGAGTCATTGCATGTGTGTTCTTCTCACATACCACATATGGATCCACCAGTGTCATTAAAATGTGTGTTATCTTTAGAGACCACACATGGATCCACTAGTGTCATTGCATGTGTGTTCTTATCACAATCCACCTATGGATCCACTAGTGTAATTGCATGTGTGCTCTTTTTATTAATAACAAATGAAGTCATTTCATGTGTGTTCTTTTCACATACCACATATGGATCCACTAGTGTCATTGAAATGTATGTTCTCTTCAGAGAACACAAATGGTTCCACCAGTGTCATTGCATGTCTGTTCTATTTACTAACAACAACTAGAGCCATTGCATGTGTGTTCTTTTCACAATCCACCAGTGTCATTGCATGTGTGTTCTTCTCGTTAACTTTAGCTAGAGTCATTGCATGTGTGTTCTTTTCAGAGGCCACACATGGATCCACCAGTGTGATTGCATGTGTTTCTTTTTACTAACAACAACTCGAGTCATTGCATGTGTGTTCTTTTCACATACCACATATGGATCCACCAGTGTTATTGAAATATGTGTTCTCTTCAGAGACCACACTTGGATCCACCAGTGTCATTGCATGTGTGTTCCTCTCATTAACCACAGCTTGAAACATTGCATGTGTGTTCTCTTCAAAGACCACACATGGATCCACCAGTGTCATTGCATGTGTGTTCTTTTTACTAACAACAACTAGAGTCATTGCATGCGTGTTCTTTTCACATACCACATATGGATCCACCAGTGTCATTGAAATGTGTTTTCTCTTCGGAGACCACACATGGATCCGCTAGTGTCATTGCATGTGTGCTCTTTTTACTAGCAACAACCAGTGTCATTGCATGTGTGCTCTTCTTATTAACCATAGCTAGAGTCATTACATGTGTGTTCACTTCCGAGAACACACATGGATCCACCATTGTCATTGCATGCGTGTTCTTTGTACTAACAATAACTAGAGTCATTTCATGACTATTCTTTTCACATACCACATATGGATCCACCGGTGTCATTGAAATGTGTGTTCTCTTCAGAGACGACACATGGATCCACCACTGTCATTGCATGTGTGTTCTTTTTACTAACAACAACTAGAGTCATTGCATGTGTGCTCTTTTTACTAAATCGCATATGGATCCACTAGTGTCATTGAAATGTGTGTTCTCTTCAGAGACCACACATGGATTCACCAGTGTAATTGCATGTGTGCTCTTTTTACTAACAACAACTAGAGTCATTTCATGACTATTCTTTTCACATACCACATATGGATCCACTAGTGTCATTCAAATGTGTGTTCTCTTTATAGACCACACATGGATCCACCAATGTCATTGCATGTGTGTTCTTTTTACTAACAACAACTAGAGTCATTGCATGTGTGTTCTTTTTACTAACAACAACTAGAGTCATTGCATGTGTGTTCTTTTCACATACCACATATGGGTCCACCAGTGTCATTGAAATGTCTATTCTCTTCAGAGACCACACATGGATCCACCAATGTCATTGCATGTGTGTTCTTTTTACTAACAACAACTTGAGTCATTGCATGTGTGTTCTTCTGACATACCACATATGGATCCACCAGTGTCATTGAAATGTGTGTTATCTTTAGGGACCACACATGGATCCACTAGTGTCATTGCATGCGTGTTCTTATCACAATCCACCTATGGATCCACTAGTGTAATTGCATGTGTGCTCTTTTTACTAATAACAAATGAAGTCATTTCATGTGTGTTCTTTTCACATACCACATATGGATCCACCAGTGTCATTGAAATGTATGTTCTCTTCAGAGACCATAAATGGATCCACCAGTGTCATTGCATGTGTGTTCTTTTTACTAACAACAACTAGAGCCATTGCATGTGTGTTCTTTTCACAATCCACTAGTGTCATTGCATGTGTGTTCTTCTCATTAACTATAGCTAGAGTCATTGCATGTGTGTTCTTTTCAGAGGCCACACATGGATCCACCAGTGTTATTGCATGTGTTTCTTTTTACTAATAACAACTCGAGTCATTGCATGTGTGTTCTTTTCACATACCACATATGGATCCACCAGTGTTATTGAAATACGTGTTCTCTTCAGAGACCACACTTGGATCCACCAGTGTCATTGCATCTGTGTTCCTCTCATTAACCACAACTTGAAACATTGCATGCGTGTTCTCTTCAAAGACCACACATGGATCCACCAGTGTCATGGCATGTGTGTTCTTTTTACTAACAACAACTGGAGTCATTGCATGCGTGTTCTTTTCACATACCACATATGGATCCACCAGTGTCATTGAAATGTGTTTTCTCTTCGGAGACCACACATGGATCCACTAGTGTCATTGCATGTGTGCTCTTTTTACTAGCAACAACCAGTGTCATTGCATGTGTGCTCTTCTTATTAACCATAGCTAGAGTCACTGCATGTGTGTTCTCTTCCGAGAACACACATGGATCCACCATTGTCATTGCATGTGTGTTCTTTGTACTAACAACAACTAGAGTCATTGCATGTGTGCTCTTTTTACTAAATCACATATGGATCCACCAGTGTCATTGAAATGTGTGTTCTCTTCAGAGACCACACATGGATTCACCGGTGTAATTGCATGTGTGCTCTTTTTACTAACAACAATTGGAGTCATTTCATGACTATTCTTTTCACATACCACATATGGATCCACTAGTGTCATTCAAATGTGTGTTCTCTTTAGAGACCACACATGGATCCACCAATGTCATTGCATGTGTGTTCTTTTTACTAACAACAACTAGAGTCGTTTCATGACTATTCTTTTCACAATCGACCTATGGATCCACCAGTGTCATTGCATGTGTGTTCTCTTCAGAGAACACACATGGATCCACCAGTGTGTGTGTTATTTTCACAATCCACCTATGTATCCACCAGTGTAATTGCATGTGTGCTCTTTTTACTAACAACAACTGGAGTCATTTCATGTGTGTTCTTTTCTCATACCACATATGGATCCACCAGTGTCATTGAAATGTCTGTTCTCTTCAGAGACCACACATGGATCCACCAGTGTCATTGCATCTGTGTTCTTTTTACTAACAACAACTAGAGTCATTGCATGTGTGTTCTTCTCACAATCCACCTATGGATCCACCAGTGTCATTGCATGTGTGTTCTTCTCATTAACCACAGCTAAAGTCATTGCATGTGTGTTCTCTTTAGAGACCACACATGGATCCACTAGTGTAATTGCATGTGTGCTCTTTTTAATAACAACAACTAGAGTCATTTCATGATTATTCTTCTCACATACCACATATGGATCCACCAGTGTCATTGAAATGCGTGTTCTCTTCAGAGACCACATATGGATCCACCCGTATCATTGCATGTGTGTTCCTTTTTACTAACAACAACTAGAGTCATTTCCTGACTATTCTTTTCACAATCCACCTATGGATCCACCAGTGTCATTGAATGTGTGTTCTTTTCACAATCCACCTATGGATCCACCAGTGTCATTGCATGTGTGTTGTTTTTACTAACAACAACTGGAGTCATTTCATGTGTGTTCTTTTCACATAGAGTATATGGATCCACCAATGCCATTGAAATGTCTTTTCTCTTCAGAGACCACACATGGATCCACCAGTGTTATTGCATGTGTGTTCTTTTTACTAAGAAGAAGTAGAGTCATTTCATGTGTGTTCTTTTCAGATACCACATATGGATCCACCAGTGTTATTGAAATGTGTGTTCTCTTCAATAACCACAGCTAGAGTCATTGCATGTGTGTTCTCTTCAGAGACCATAAATGGATCCACCAGTGTCATTGCATGTGTATTCTTTTTACTAACAAGAACTAGAGTCATTGCATGTGTGTCCTTTTAACACACCACATACGAATCCACCAGTGTCATTGAAATGTGTGTTCTCTTCAGAGACCACACATGGGCCCACCAGTGTCATTGCATGTGTGTTCTTTTTACTAACAACAACAAGTGTCAATTCATGTGTGTTCTTTTCACAATCCACCTACGGATTCACCAGTGTCATTGCATGTCTGTTCTCTTCAGAGACCACACATGGATCCACCAGTGTCATTGCATGTGTGTTCTTTTCGCAATCCACCTATGAATCCACCAGTGTAATTGCATGTGTTCTCTTTTTACTAATAGCAACTGGAGTCATTTCATGTGTGTTCTTTTCTCATACCACATATGGATCCACCACTGTCATTGAAATGTCTGTTATCTTCAGAGACCACACATGGATCCACTAGTGTTAATGCATGTGTGTTCTTTTTGCTACCAACAACTAGAGTCATTGCATGTGTGTTCTTTTCACAATCCACCTATGGACCCACCAGTGTCATTGCATGTGTATTCTCTTCAAAGACCACACATGGATCCACCAGTGGAATTGCATGTGAGCTCTGTTTAATAACAACAACTAGATTCATTTCATGACTATTCTTTTCACATACCACATATGGATCCACTAGTGTCATTGAAATATGTGTTCTCATCAGAGACAACACATGGATCCACCAGTGTCATTGCATGTGTGTTCTTTTTACTAAAAACAACCAGAGTCATTGCATGTGTGTTCTATTCACAATCCACCTATGGATCCACTAGTGTTATTGCATGTTTGTTCTTCTCATTAACCACAGCTAGAGTCATTGCATGTGTGTTCTCTTCAGAGACCACACATGGATCCACCAGTGTCATTGCATGTGTGTTATTTTTACTAAGAACAACTAGAGTCATTGCATGTGTGTTCTTTTCACAATCCACCTATGGATCCACCAGTGTCATTGCATGTGTGTTCTTTTTACTAACAACAACCAGAGTCATTGCATGTGTGTTCTATTCACAATCCACCTATGGATCCACTAGTGTTATTGCATGTTTGTTCTTCTCATTAACCAAATCTTGAGTCATTGAATGTGAATTCTCTTTAGAGACCACACATGGATCCACCAGTGTCATTGCATGTGTGTTCTTTTCACAATCCACCTATGGATCCACCAATGTCATTGCATGTGTGTTCTTTTTGCTAACAACAACTAGAGTCATTTCATGTGTGTTATTTTCACATACCGAATATGGATCCACTAGTGCCATTGAAATGTCTGTTCTCTTTAGTGACCACATATGGATCCACCAGTGTCATTGAAATGTTTTGTTCTCTTCAATAACCACAACTAGAGTCGTTGCATGTGAGTTCTCTTCAGAGACCACACATGGATCCACCAGTGTCATTGCATGTGTATTCTTTTTACTAACAACAACTAGAGTCATTGCATGTGTGTTCTTTTCACACACCACATATGGATCCACCAGTGTCATTGAAATTTGTGTTCTCTTTAGAGACCACACATGGGTCCACCAGTGTCATTGCATGTGTGCTCTTTTTACTAACTCATTGCATGTGTGTTCTTCTCATTAACCAGAGCTAGATTCATTGCATGTGTGTTCTCTTCAGACACCACACATGGATCCACCAGTGTAATTGCATGTGTGTTCTTTTTACTAACAACAACTAGAGTCATTTCATGACTATTCTTTTCACATACCACATATGGATCCACCAGTGTCATTGAAATGTGTGTTCTCTTCAGAGACCACACATGGATCCACCAGTGTCATTGCATTTGTGTTCTTTTTACTAACAACAACTAGAGTCATTTCATGACTATTATTTTCACAATCCACCTATGGATCCACCAGTGTCATTGCATGTGTGTTCTTTTCACAATCCACCTATGGATCCACGAGTGTAATTACATGTGTGCTCTTTTTACTAACAACAACTGGAGTCATTTCATGTGTGTTCTTTTCTCATACCACATATGGATCCAGCAGTGTCATTGAAATGTCTATTCTCTTCAGAGACCACATATGGATCCACCAGTGTTAATGCATGTGTGTTATTTTTACTAATAACAACTAGAGTCATTGCATGTGTGTTCTTTTCACAATCCACCAATGGACCAACCAGTGTCATTGCATGTGTGTTGTCTTCAAAGACCACACATGGATCCACCAGTGGAATTGCATGTGTGCTCTTTTTACAAACAACAACTAGAGTCATTTCATGACTATTCTTTTCACGTACCACATATAGATCCACTAGTGTCATTGAAATATGTGTTCTCATCAGAGACAACACATGGATCCACCAGTGTCATTGCATGTGTGTTCTTTTTACTAAAAACAACCAGAGTCATTGCATGTGTGTTCTATTCACAATCCACCTATGGATCCACTAGTGTTATTGCATGTTTGTTCTTCTCATTAACCACAGCTAGAGTCATTGCATGTGTGTTCTCTTTAGAGACCACACATGGATCCACCAGTGTCATTGCATGTGTGTTATTTTTACTAAGAACAACTAGAGTCATTGCATGTGTCTTCTTTTCACAATCCACCTATGGATCCACCAGTGTCATTGCATGTGTGTTCTTTTTACTAACAACAACCAGAGTCATTGCATGTGTGTTCTATTCACAATCCACCTATGGATCCACTAGTGTTATTGCATGTTTATTCTTCTCATTAACCACAGCTTGAGTCATTGCATGTGAATTCTCTTTAGAGACCACACATGGATCCACCAGTGTCATTGCATGTGTGTTCTTTTCACAATCCACCTATGGATCCACCAGTGTCATTGCATGTGTGTTCTTTTTACTAACAACAACTAGAGTCATTTCATGTGTGTTATTTTCACATACCGAATATGGATCCACCAGTGCCATTGAAATGTCTGTTCTCTTTAGTGACCACATATGGATCCACCAGTGTCATTGAAATGTGTGTTCTCTTCAATAACGACAACTAGAGTCGTTGCATGTGAGTTCTCTTCAGAGACCACACATGGATCCACCAGTGTCATTGCATGTGTATTCTTTTTACTAACAACAACTGGAATCATTGCATGTGTGTTCTTTTCACACACCACATATGGATCCACCAGTGTCATTGAAATTTGTGTTCTCTTCAGAGACCACACATGGGTCCACCAGTGTCATTGCATGTGTGCTCTTTTTACTAACAATAACCAGTGTCATTACATGTGTGTTATTCTCATTAACCAGAGCTAGATTCATTGCATGTGTGTTCTCTTCAGAGACCACACATGGATCCACCAGTGTAATTGCATGTGTGTTCTTTTTACTAACAACAACTAGAGTCATTTCATGACTATTCTTTTCACATACCACATATGGATCCACCAGTGTCATTGAAATGTGTGTTCTCTTCAGAGACCACACATGGATCCACCAGTGTCATTGCATGTGTGTTCTTTTTACTAACAACAACTAGAGTCATTTCATGACTATTATTTTCACAATCCACCTATGGATCCACCAGTGTCATTGCATGTGTGTTCTTTTCACAATCCACCTATGGATCCACGAGTGTAATTACATGTGTGATCTTTTTACTAACAACAACTGGAGTCATTTCATGTGTGTTCTTTTCTCATACCACATATGGATCCAGCAGTGTCATTGAAATGTCTATTCTCTTCAGAGACCACATATGGATCCACCAGTGTTAATGCATGTGTGTTATTTTTACTAATAACAACTAGAGTCATTGCATGTGTGTTCTTTTCACAATCCACCTATGGACCAACCAGTGTCATTGCATGTGTGTTCTCTTCAAAGACCACACATGGATCCACCAGTGGAATTGCATGTGTGCTCTTTTTACAAACAACAACTAGAGTCATTTCATGACTATTCTTTTCACGTACCACATATGGATCCACTAGTGTCATTGAAATTTGTGTTCTCATCAGAGACAACACATGGATCCACCAGTGTCATTGCATGTGTGTTCTTTTTACTAAAAACAACCAGAGTCATTGCATGTGTGTTCTTTTTACTAAAAACAACCAGAGTCATTGCATGTGTGTTCTATTCACAATCCACCTATGGATCCACTAGTGTTATTGCATGTTTGTTCTTCTCATTAACCACAGCTAGAGTCATTGCATGTGTGTTCTCTTCAGAGACCACACATGGATCCACCAGTGTCATTGCATGTGTGTTATTTTTACTAAGAACAACTAGAGTCATTGCATGTGTGTTCTTTTCACAATCCACCTATGGATCCACCAGTGTCATTGCATGTGTGTTATTTTTACTAACAACAACCAGAGTCATTGCATGTGTGTTCTATTCACAATCCACCTATGGATCCACTAGTGTTATTGCATGTTTATTCTTTTCATTAACCACAGCTTGAGTCATTGCATGTGAATTCTCTTTAGAGACTACACATGGATCCACCAGTGTCATTGCATGTGTGTTCTTTTCACAATCCACCTATGGATCCACCAGTGTCATTGCATGTGTCTTCTTTTTACTAACAACAACTAGAGTCATTTCATGTGTGTTATTTTCACATACCGAATATGGATCCACCAGTGCCATTGAAATGTCTGTTCTCTTTAGTGACCACATATGGATCCACCAGTGTCATTGAAATGTGTGTTCTCTTCAATAACCACAACTAGAGTCGTTGCATGTGAGTTCTCTTCAGAGACCACACATGGATCCACCAGTGTCATTGCATGTGTATTATTTTTACTAACAACAACTGGAATCATTGCATGTGTGTTCTTTTCACACACCACATATGGATCCACCAGTGTCATTGAAATTTGTGTTCTCTTCAGAGACCACACATGGGTCCACCAGTGTCATTGCATGTGTGCTCTTTTTACTAACAATAACCAGTGTCATTGCATGTGTGTTCTTGTCATTAACCAGAGCTAGATTCATTGCATGTGTGTTCTCTTCAGAGACCACACATGGATCCACCAGTGTAATTGCATGTGTGTTCTTTTTACTAACAACAACTAGAGTCATTTCATGACTATTCTTTTCACATACCACATATGGATCCACCAGTGTCATTGAAATGTGTGTTCTCTTCAGAGACCACACATGGATCCACCAGTGTCATTGCATGTGTGTTCTTTTTACTAACAACAACTAGAGTCATTTCATGACTATTATTTTCACAATCCACCTATGGATCCACCAGTGTCATTGCATGTGTGTTCTTTTCACAATCCACCTATGGATCCACGAGTGTAATTACATGTGTGCTCTTTTTACTAACAACAACTGGTGTCATTTCATGTGTGTTCTTTTCTCATACCACATATGGATCCAGTAGTGTCATTGAAATGTATATTCTCTTCAGAGACCACATATGGATCCACCAGTGTTAATGCATGTGTGTTATTTTAACTAATAACAACTAGAGTCATTTCATGACTATTCTTTTCACGTACCACATATGGATCCACAAGTGTCATTGAAATATGTGTTCTCTTCAGAGACCACACATGGATCCACCAGTGTCATTGCATGTGTGTTCTTTTTACTAACAAAAACTGGAGTTATTGCATGTTTGTTCTTTTCACATACCACATATGGATCCACATGTGTCATTGAAATGTGTGTTCTTCTCATTAACGACAGCTAGAGTCATTGCATGTGTGTTCTCTTTAGAGACCACACATGGATCCACCAGGTTCATTGCATGTGTGTTATTTTTACTAACAACAACTAGAGTCATTGCATGTGTGTTCTTTTCACACACCACATATGAATCCACTAGTGTCACTGCATGTGTGTTCTTCTCATTAACCACAGCTAGATTCATTGCATGTGTGTTCTCTTCAGAGACCACACATGGATCCACCAGTGTCATTGCATGTGTGTTCTTTTTACTAACAACAACTGGAGCCATTGCATGTGTCTTCTTTTCACATACCACATATGGATCCACCAGTGTCATTGAAATGTGTGTTCTCTTCAGAGACCACACATGGATCCACCAGTGTCATTGCATGTGTGTTCTTTTTACTAACAACAACTGGAGTTATTCCATGTTTGTTCTTTTCACATACCACATATGGATCCACCTGTGTCATTTAAATGTGTGTTCTTCTCATTAACCACAACTAGAGTCATTGCATGTGTGTTCTCTTCAGAGACCACACATGGATCCACCAGTGTCATTGCATATGTGTTCTTTTTACTAACAACAACTGTAGTCGTTGCATGTGTGTTCTTTTCACATACCACATATGGATCCACCGATGTCATTGAAATGTGTGTTCTCTTCAGATAGCACACATGGATCCACCAGTGTCATTGCATGTGTGTTCTTTTTAGTAACAACAACTAGTGTCATTGCATGTGTGTTCTTTTTAGTAACAACAACTAGAGTCATTGCATGTGTGTTCATTTCACATACCACATATGGATCCACTAGTATCATTGCATGTGTGTTCTCTTCAGAGACCACACATGGATCCACCAGTGCCATTGCTTGTGTGTTCTTTTTACTAACAACAACCGGAGTCATTTCATGACTATTCTTTTCACATACCACATATGGATCCACCGGTGTCATTGACACGTGTTTTGTTCTCATTAACCATAGCTAGAGTCATTGCATGTGTGTTCTTTTCGGAGACCACACATGGATCCACAAGTGTCATTGCATGTGTGTTATTTTTACTAACAACAACTGGAGTTATTGCATGTTTGTTCTTTTCACATACCACATATGGATCCACATGTGTCATTGAAATGTGTGTTCTTCTCATTAACGACAGCTAGAGTCATTGCATGTGTGTTCTCTTTAGAGACCACACATGGATCCACCAGTGTCATTGCATGTGTGTTCTTTTTACTAACAACAACTGGAGTCATTGCATGTGTGTTCTTTTCACATACCACATATCGATCCACCAGTGTCATTGAACTGTGTGTTCTCTTCAGAGACCACACATAGATCCACTTGTGTCATTGCATGTGTGCTATTTTTACTAACAACAACCAGAGTCATTTCATGACTATTATTTTCACATACCACATATGGATCCACCAGTGTCATTGAAATGTGTGTTCTCTTCACAGACCACACATGGATCCACTAGTGTCATTGCATTTGTGTTCTTTTTACTAACAACAACCAGAGTCATTGCATGTGTGTTCTTTTCACAATCCACCTATGGATCCACCAGTGTCATTGCATGTGTGTTCTACTCATTAACCATAGCTAGAGTCATTGCATGTGTGGTCTCTTACCACACATGGATCCACCAGTGTCATTGCATGTGTGCTCTTTTTACTAACAACAAAGAGAGTCATTGCATGTGTGTTCTTTGCACATACCACATATGGATCCACCAGTGTCATTGCATGTGTGTTCTTCTCATTAACCACAACTAGAGTCATTGCATGTGTGTTCTCTTCAGAGACCACATATGGATCCACCAGTGTCATTGAAATGTGTATTATTTTCAACGATATCCGTTGGCCACAAACAATATGGACGCAGAGCAAACCAGCCACCGCTCTGGGCTTCTAGAAGACCTGATCCCCGATTGTTAGGCGCTGTTGGATCGGGGTGCGTGGAAGATAAGGATGTCCTTCGAAAGGACGATCCGCGAGAAGTCTGTTCTACGAACTGATTGGTAGTGGCAATGAAGCTGGGCCTACATCCTTGCCCTTATCCCCTTAACCTCGGGGCCGAAGCTCAGATCGTGTTCCTTCATCGCCATGGAGAGGGAGAGGCCCAAACTTAGCTTGCACAAGGCTCAGATGTTCGCCCACTATGACATAATCACGCCGCCGTTCGCGAGGCTTCTGGCCGGCTTCGAGCTCAGCTACGCTGGGGTTCCTGTCGTAGAAGAGGGCAGATCGAGGAGCGCTACCACCAGCTGTCGGAGCAGAAGAGGGCAATGGCATGGTACTCGCACATTTGCGTGTACTGGCAAAAGTTGTTCAAGAAGGAGTGGGATGCGTTGATTGAGCTGTGCAGAACCCACCGATGGGAGATCCACCCGGATCTGCGCAACCACGAAGGGAGGCAACGCTTCTGGGCAGTGCTTGGGTGTACGACCTCCACCGCTATCGATGTAGCGCGCCGTGAAGAATCCATGAGGAGGAGGAACGCTACCAGGAACGTCGGCATCGATTCCGACACAGAGGAGGTTGGCGGCGACGCGGACAACGTTGTCAATGATGGAGACTACGGGAGCGTCACAGTCGATTAGGGCCACTTAAGCATAAATGAAATCTCTGTACGGTATCTTAATGCCCTCTTTGGATCTAGGTCACTTGAGTCATGGTCGATTATCGTCATAATCTATATATGTTGGCCATGTTTTAGTTGTCTTTGTCTTTGAAACTAGTCGATTGAAACTCGTCCGATCCTGAAAATAAAGTCCACGCGTTCCTGGCATATCTGATGGGACAATACACTGACTCTGCTCCTAGCACTTGATGGAACAGCCATAATTTGGAGCGCGCTAGAGGAGAAGGGATCGAGCGTGTTGTAATAGTGTACTACTCTTGTCCAGATATAACTGACTTAGTTTTTTTAGATATTTAATAAATGTGTCTAGATACATGTTTTAGGTTTCTCTGTCTTTCAAACTAATCAAAAGTGGTCAAATTCTGAACAAAAAAAGTCATTGCGTTCACATCTGATGGGACAATACGCTGACTCTGCTACTTGATGGCACAGCCATAATTCTGGAGTGTGCCAGAGGAGATGGGAATGCAAGGGAGATGGGAGCTAGGAGCCGCGTCCAAACGCAGGTATAAAATTAATGTAATAATATTTAAAAAATTGTAATCTGGTCCACATGACCCCATCACAGACATGTTGCATGCGCCAGATATAAATAAAGACGACACGACTAGTTTAGTTTCAATGATATAATTCAACACACAATGTTACTGTGCCTGCATCTTTCTGCTCCTCTTATTAGTCTGCTAGCCCACTCTGCATTAAGCATCATTTGATCAGGATAAAAAATGATAAAATGGCAAATAAAACAATTTTTAAGGTTACCTTTCATCCGAGAATCGTACAAAGATGAAATTGGCAGGGATTTATTATTTCTCCTGAAGTTATCCGAAAGATCCTCCAGAACATCCTCAATCACCCTGCAACTTCTTCATATTCTAATACACCTCCATTATTTTCCCTTTCCTCCCTGTTCTGCTTACCCTTTTTTTTATTTTCACACCCTTTTCTCGCCGGCACCTCCAATTCTTCATAAATTGGCTTCTTACGTTCGTTTTCCTCCGAGTGACCGTCACCGTCTTCGCGCTGCTCTTCCTCCAGTTCTGGCTGAGAAGCCTCATTTTCTGCCACCGGGGTGTGAATAGGAACAATATCATGTGTTTTTGCACAACCTCTTGATATCGCCGAATCCGCCACAACATTTGCATTTCCTTTTCCGACCTCCCAGCCTTGAACCTTTATCGGTGGAGGCTTTGATCCTTAGCTTTCTAGGCCTCCCAGGTGGCCTCCTAAGAACTGGTGGTTGAAGTTTGAACCCTGGATCGACAATCTCCCAATCATTTTCATCGGCCATAGGTGGTATGTTTTCTGCATAAGTTGTAGCAAGCTTGTCCATGGAGATATAGTTGTCGACATAGTTCTCTATTTTAGCTCCACTACCTCTAATCTTTATGATGAAGTAAATTGCATGGTGATATGGCAGACTAGTAATCTGCCACTGCTTGCATGAACAATTCTTGTTTCCAATGTCTACATTGTACCTCCGTTCACTTCCACGCTTGTATTCTGCATAAACTTCAACCAATGTTCTGGAACTTCTGACCATCCTCATCTTTATCATTCTCATTGCCCTGGTTCTTGCATTCAGTAACATAACCAACTTTGGAACTATTTTATGCCCTAAAAGTTTTCTTGCACAAATTCTTTGCCTTAAATCTATCTTCACCATTATGCACTATCTTATTTCATCCAACAAAATAACAATTCCAAGTGTCTTCATGCCCTAAATCTTATCATTGAAACTCTCTGCCAAATTATTGCAAACAAAATCCACCTTGCTTAACTCACCAAACTTGCTTCTGGCCCATAGCTTGGTGTGATGTTCTTCAAGGTATTTTTTCACCTTTTGCACTACATACATGTTCTGCAAGTAAGTAGCATGCGTGCTTGGGGTGTATTTGTATGCTGATCGCCACAAGTCCTCTTCAAGGATCTTTCCTTTGAACTTGTTCGTGAAGTTAGTAGTGAGGTGCCGCATGCATTCCCTATGCTCAACCCCAGGAAACACAACATCAACAGCATTCTCAAGACCCTCGCATGCACTGGTGTGTATCACCAAGCCTTCAGGGTGACCAATTACTTCATGTAGTCTCTGCATGAACCATGTCCAGATTTCATTTGATTCACCCTCAAGAACAGCATAAGCTACGGGTAGAAGCCAATTATGGGCGTCCAAAGCACAAGAAGAAGCAACATGTCCCCTGAACTTCCCTATTAAAGAAGTTGCGCCTATTGCCAAGTATGGCTTGCAGCCGTCTAGGAACCCCTTCCAGCATACCTTCAGGCTGACAAAACATCTCCTGAAGCATATCTTATCTGCCTGCTTATACCTGACCCCCCTCGAGACATTTTCTATTCCCTTCACAACCTCGTAATCGATGTCAACAACACTACCAGGTGATGTTTTCTCTACCTCAGCTTTAAAACTATACAACATATGAAAATTGTCATTCCACTTGCCTTGAATGAAGTCTAGATCCATCTCCTTCCCATCAAAGACTCTGTGGTAAGGAATCAAAATGTTAAACTTTTTGCTAATCTTTGCTCTAAGTTCAGCAGGTCCAATGTTATGATCCTGCCTCACATAGTCAAGTACAGTAGAAATAATCCACTTGGTAGTCGCTGGTCTAATTTTATCACTTAAATAAGTATTAGGGCAGTTGTGTTCCTTCATGTTTACTTTGATCTGCATTCGATAAGAATCCAAATAATTCAGAGCTAGTTATCAGCAGAATAAATATGTGAAATACTAAAACTAAATGTAGCTATTGCAACCTGAAATGGGTGTCCACCCCGCATTGGAGATACATGTAATCTCCATTTACACACATTAATTTCCCTATAGTGCAACCTAAATATTTTGTGGTCGCTCTTTTCAATGATAAATTTGAACCCAACTCTGATTGCATAGGTTGCAACTACATATCTGCAGTCCTCCACATTATCAAAGGCAGTCCCCTCATCAATTGTAGGATTGTCCCTGTTAAAGTGTATCACTGGGTTGTCCTCGTCTTCGTCGTTATATCTACATCCCATTTCCACATCTTCACATTACTCTTCCTCATCAGTCCCATAGTCAGGCTCAAAGTTCGAATCAACCAAATATTCCCTACTCTCCATCCAATCAGGGTAAGCAACCATGTCTAGATATGCTTTCTCATCATCATCTGCCCGCCACAAATTTCAGTGCCTTCATGATCGCTTGACAAAGCATCATGCTAAAGGACAAGTTGTACAGACGTCCCGTGGTTACCAACACATATCCTTGCCATCACCACGGGACTAGAAACGCTAATTGCGGTTTGTAGAAAAGGAATCACACTGTAACTACCTCGGTGAATTACGCTCCTAGTACAAGCCTGGATGTTCAGAAATGGTTGAAATAGTACGGTGGGGCCCAAATGCCACTCACAGGTAGACCTTTCGGCCGTCCCAACCATTTCCAAACATCGGGACAAGAACGGGCGGCGTAATCGGCAGGCGAAGGGATCAACTACATACACAAATGAGTATGTATGCAAGCCACCATACAACAGTACATCAGAGCCATTCCATCTAAAAAGAAAGGAAATATAGCAACGCCATACAGCAAGATCCAAATATCCTAGATAGATATAATAGTTTAGGATATCTCCTCATACATCAATCAACAGAGTATCAAGCGGAAGCGGAAGACAAAATCCGAGTACGGATAAGAAGCAAATCGGCATAAGATGCCCCATAAATAAGCACATCCCGCCCACAGATCTCACGGATCCCCGTTCCCGGAATCTCTACACCGAATGATCGTTGCCCACATCGTCCATCTCTTCCACCCAGTATCCATCTTGCGAGTGTACCTGTTCATCTGAACCAATAATTTATCGTGTGAGACCCTAGGGGTACTCAGCAAGTCTTTATGCCTCTAAAGGGGACACAACCTGGGGTGACGCAATTGCAGCAAAAGATAAACCCTAACAGTTCTATAGATACTCGCTACCCATCCGCCTAACCAGAGATAGAATGATGTCCGTGAATTAATAACAACAGTTATAACGGTTATAACGGTAATATCCACAGATCCATCCTCCTCCTCGCTTACCGACGAGGAAGCGGACGAACAACCCCCCCCCATCCGTTGGCAGTTTTATTATCCATTCCGTGAGTGTTGCACTATTTATTAGTCAGGTACCTAGTCTAGTCAAATTAAAAGCGGTACTTTAGTTATGCTTGTCTATGATCGAGAAACTGTGCTCCAAGTCGTCCATAACCGCGGACACGGCTTTCAGAAAGTTTGCAGTACCTCGCACAATTTAAATAAAGCAGTAAAGCATGGCATAAGTACAGGATAGTAAATAAAACCTCAAACTAGTTTGTGGCCCCAAGAAATAAGAATGAATCAAGCTCTGGCTCAGGGGGGTTCATAAGCCTCCCGGATGTGGATAGCGCGAATATTCAAGGAACAGGAATCAAGTACTCGGGGTCCTACGGGACACAAGTGAGCCTGAAAAACCAAATAGCAAATATGGCCCACCGATGCCACTTTCATTAGTTATCCCATTACTACTCAGGTTAAGTTGTTTAGGTACCTCGTTATCCATCAGACACTCACATACCCTACACATGCTATTCTACGACTCGCATGGCTCAAGCAACTCCTGTAGTAATGGCTCATGGGATGGAGGAACAAGCTTCGGTGGGGTTTAAAAGTAAAGGCTATGCAATACTTGGGATTCAATTTAATGCAATCGCGACTCAATGATGCAAGAATAAGAAAGAGGCAGTAGGTACTATATGTATGCAAGCATGTGGTAGTGCTTGCCTGGCATCTCAGTTGAAGCGAGAGAAGGATCTAGGTAGTGCTCCTGGTTCTCTTGATATATCCCCTGCTCAGCGTCTATTCGAAGAAGAACCAAACAAACAAGGCCAACATAAATAAAGTGCACAAGCATATGAATTAAATGCATCAAGCAAACAATCATGCCATGATGAATGATGCACAATTTGCATGGCAATAAGGTAGCTTGGCATGGGTGAGGTGTGGAATACAAGATTAAATCATTTTATTGAGTTTTGGTCACATTTTATCCTCATATTAGTTGCTGTACACAATATATTTATATGATGCATGCTGCAGAACAGATAATGGAATGCCTAAACAGAAAGGTCTCGTCGAGCTAATCATTTTAGACATATCATTTATTAAATTTGGAGTTATAAATCAAAAGTTATTAATTATTTAAGACAAAAGGGCATTTTATTGTAAATTAAAGCAACTTGAATTTTTAAGTGTTAAAAAATATATTTTGGAGGGCATATTTGAATTCCTCATATTTTTCTGAATTGAAAACATATATTATTTGCATTATTTGGATTTGTATTTTAAAAGTTATGTAAAAACAGAATTTAAATTTGAATTTGAATTAATTTAAAAAGGATTTGAATTTAAACAGATTACAGAATTACTTTTGCTACTCAGTCGCAGCTAGCCACAGCCAATGACCAGTGGGGCCAGCAGCTGACTCAGCAGCGCACTTCGCAGAAAAGGTTTTTACACCGCGAGCTAACCTAGCCTAAGCGACAGACAGGCGGGCCCGACAGTGACTCCGGCCCCACGTGACAGCGAAGGTCCAGGGTGGAACACGTGGCGTCGCGAGGGGAGCGCGGGTTAAGGAATCCAAAAGCCAAGGGGGTTTTCTGCAAAAGCGTTGGCGCGGCTGACTGGTGGGGTCTGCGGACCGCGGGTTGATCAGAAAAAGAACAGAGGGCTAAACTACAAAACAACCACAGCCGTACTGTGGATCTTCTTCTCTGCGTTGAGCGACAGGTCGATGCACAGCGCGGGCAAGGATCGATCTCTGGACCTGGGGCTAGTGCGCGGAAGCGGCTACCGGTACGGTGGGGTGGGGATCGCTGACAGAGGACAGATCGGTGGCTAGGTAGGGTTTTCTGCGCGTCGCGGGAGCGGGCAGACACTAGCGCCGCCGGCGCACGCAGCCTGTTCAACGGAGCGGACGGCGACACTAGGGCTGTACGGCGAAGGGGACCATGTCAGGGAGGTGGTTCAGCTCACCGTGGGGCTGTCGGTGGCGTTGGATCGGGCAGGCGAGCAGCAGGGCGACGATGATGCAGAGGCCCAGGGTAGCTAGGGTTTGGCGTCGGCTCGGCGGTGACCTCCGGCTCTGGCGCTTCTCCTCCTCGACGGTGGGTACATGCGGCCTCCTAGGCGTCTCCTCGTTCTCCCAGGCTTCTTCTCGGACGCGCGGCTCGACTGGATCGGCGGAACGGAGTAGAGGCCGACGGTGGCGGCTATGGGATAGCTGGTGGTGGTGGAGAAGAAGGGAGGAGAGCGGCCGGCTTGGGGCGGATCTGGCAAAGCAGAGGCGAGGCGGAGAGGTGGTGGGGTGGTGTTAGGTAGCAGAGAGAGGGGGAGGTGCCGTGGGCGCGGGGCAGATGGATAAAGGTGGCTCGGTGCCACCTTTCCTCCATCTCGCTCATGTGGTAGGCTCGGGCAGGACCAGGGCAGGGGCAAGGGGAGCGGCCAGGTGGGGTAGGGCAGGCCAGGGTCGGGGTGGGGCACACCAGGTAGAGAGAGGAGAAAGGAGGAGAGGGGAGGCTCGGGTTTAGGGCGTGGTAGAGGAATGGGTGGCTCGGGTGTAGCTAGGGTTTTGGTTGGGATGGAGGGTAGCTAGGGCAGGGGTAGGTGGCCAGGTGGGACTTGCAAGGTGGGGCTCGGCATGGAGACTAAGGGGAGGGTATAGTGATGGAGGTGTCACTAGGGTAGATGAGGGGGATGCTTTAGATTAGGTATAGATTAGAGAGGAGGTTTAGAGGGAGAGGGTGGGGCTTAGGGTTTAGAAGCATGCATGCTCCAAACCTAGATCAAGCAAGAACATGAAGCTCCCACAAGATCAAAACAAGAAGAAGAGAGGGAGGTGGTGGTAGGGTTTAACAAGATCAACATAGATCAAGCCAAAAGGAGGGGATATAGGTGGCACATGCATGGCCCATGCAAAATATCTCATACCATGTTGATTCTTGTGAAAACAATAATATTAAACATGGCATTGTTCATTTGCATTTCCAAAGGTGGAATAAAGCCAAGCAAAAGAAATGAAAGGAGGCCCCATGTGGAGTAGTTGGAGATGGCCATGTTTGGGTAAAATTGGGACTTGCTAGTGTGTGTATACCACTAGATGCTTAATAGTCCCCAAATTATCCCAACATGGGCATAAACCCATAATAATCCATATTAGAGGCTAGGAAAAAGGGTTCTACTCACAAGGCATGCAAAGGTGGCCATGTGGCTCTCATATATCAATGAGGTGAAAACAACATGATGCCAAGATGAGAGCATGTGGAAAAGAAATTGGATCCATCCCAACCCACAAGAGCTAGAGGTGAAACCACTAAGTGCCAAGATCATATTTAGTTGGATGGTGGAATTATAAGGTGGTGAAAGAAAGGTGGTGGAGTTAATAAAAGATATGCCCCCAACTCAACTTGGGCATTAAAACAATATATCAAGAACCAAATACAATATCAAGAGGCAAAAACAATTAACAATGCATATGAGATAAGAACCAAATGAAGAGGGTTTTATATGATGCTCAAATGCAAGGTGACATGATGACATGAGCATGATATAATGATGATGCAACAATTATATATTTGAAGTAGCCATTATATTACTAGACCAAGTAGCATTACAATTGTTAGACATTTGGGATGCTACAACTCTCCCCCACTAAACAGGAATCTCGCCCCGAGATTCTAGGATGAAGAAGAAGACACAAAGAGGGTAGGATACTTGGCACGGAGCTCATCTTCACGTTCCCAAGTGGCTTCATCAACGGAATGGTGCGACCACTGCACCTTGCAGAACTTGATGGACTTGTTGCGAGTCCTTCTTTCTGCGACTTCAAGGATTTTTGTGGGGTGTTCTTGATAAGACAGGTCTTCTTGGAGATTGATAAGCTCATGGTCCACGGTCCTGCCGGGATCCTTGAAGCACTTCTTGAGTTGAGAGATGTGGAAAACATCATGGACTTTGAGTTTTTCCGGGAGCTCAAGAGCATAAGCAACTTCTCCTCTTCTTCCACGAACTTTGAAGGGACCGATGTATCTAGGAGCCAGCTTTCCTTTGATACCAAAGCGGTGCGTGCCTCTCATGGGAGTGACACGAAGGTAAACGAGATCACCAGGGACATACTCCATGTCCGTGTGCTTCCTGTCATAATTGCTCTTCTGGCGACTTTGAGCAATCCTCAGATTTTCCAGAATGATATGAACCTTCTCCTCCGCTTGAGTCACAGTGTCAGGGCCAAAAAAGATTCTTTCACCTGCACCCGACCAACCAATCGGAGTTCTGCACTTGCGACCATAGAGAGCCTCGAATGGTGCCATCTTTAGACTTTTCTGGAAGCTGTTGTTGTAAGAGAACTCAGCATAAGGAAGACATTCTTCCCACTTCATGCCAAACGAGATGACGCAAGCACGAAGCATATCCTCCAGAATCTGATTGATCCTTTCAACTTGTCCTTGCGACTGAGGGTGGTAAGCTATGCTGAAGTTCAACTTTGTTCCCAACGCATTTTGGAAACTCTCCCAGAACTTGGAAGTGAAGATGCTTCCACGGTCTGAACTGATCTTTAGAGGAACCCCATACAGAGAGACAATTCTGTTGATATAGAGCTCCGCCAACTGAATTGCAGAAATGGTTTCCTTGACGGGGAAGAAGTGAGCCACTTTAGAAAGCCTGTCAATGACAACAAAAATTGCATTCTTGCCCTTCTGCGACCTCGGAAAACCAGTGATGAAGTCCATCTCTACTTTCTCCCATTTCCATTCCGGGGGTTTCAATGGCTGTAGAAGACCGGAAGGTTTCTGATGGACAGCTTTCACTCTGCGGCAGACATCACACTCCGAGACATACTTGGCACAATACCTTTTCAAACCAGGCCACCAATATTGTGTTTTCAAGTCCATGTACATCTTTGTGCTGCCAGGGTGGATAGAAAGAACAGAATGATGCGCCTCCTTGAGAACTTGCTCTCTCAAACCCGGGTAGTTCGGAAAAAACATCCGGTGTTCAAAGAAGAGCGTGCCTTGATCATCGACGTGGAAGGACTCATACTTCGGAAGCTGAATCTTGGAGATGATCTTTCTTGTGTACGGATCACCAAGCTGAGAAGAGCGAACCTTTTCTTCCAAGATAGGTGTTGCTAGAAGGATCAGGAGATACCCTTGTTCCACAATTTCCAGGTTGAGCTGACGGAATTCCTCGCACAAGAGAGGCTGTTGTTCTTCCATCATGAGGTTGTTGACATAAACTTTGCGGCTGAGAGCATCTGCCATAACATTAGCTTTGCCCGGAGTGTAGTTGATGGTCAAATCAAAATCATTGATTGCTTCAATCCATCTCCTTTGCCGAAGGTTGAGATCAGGCTGAGTAAAGATATACTTCAGACTCTTGTGATCAGAAAAGATCTCACAACGGTTGCCAAGCAAGTAGTGCCTCCATACTTTCAAAGCAAAGACAACTGCTGCGAGCTCGAGGTCATGTGTAGGATAGTTGATCTCATGCGTCTTCAACTATCGAGAGGCATAAGCAACAACTTGTTTTTCTTGCATAAGGACCGCACCCAATCCATGCAAGGAGGCGTCACAGAAGATCTGGAATGGCTTGGATGTATCCGGAGGAACCAAGACTGGTGTGGAAGTGAGCTTCTCTTTGAGTGTCTCAAAGCTTGCTTGACATGCAGGAGTCCAAAGGTATTTCTTGCCTTTCTTGAGAAGATCGGTAAGAGGCTTCGCTATCTTCGAGAAGTTCTGAACGAAGCGACGGCAATAACTAGCCAAACCAAGGAAACTCCGCACTTCTTTGACATTGACAGGAGGAAGCCATTCAACAATTGTCTTCACAGTTTCCAGATTTACTACAATGCCCTTGGCAGAGATGACGTGACCAAGATAGGTTACTTGAGGCAGCCAAAACTCACACTTGGAGAACTTTGCATACAGGCGGTTCTCACGAAGCTTGCTTAGAACACACCGAAGGTGTTCTTCATGCTCTTCTTGAGACTTAGAATAGACTAGGATGTCATCCAGGTAGACCACAACGAACTTGTCAAGATACTCCATGAAAACCGAGTTCATGAGCCTCGAGAAGGTGGTAGGTGCGTTGGTGAGACCGAAAGACATGACCGTGTACTCATACAGGCCATAGCGGGTGGTGAAAGCTGTCTTCGGAACATCTTCCTTGCGAATCTTGATTTGGTGATAACCACTTCTCAAGTCAAGCTTAGAGAACACCACAACTCCAGCTAGCTGATCAAAGAGATCATTAATCCGCGGAAGGGGATATTTATTCTTGATGGTTTTAGCATTGAGAGCCCGATAGTCAACACAAAGTCTATCAGTCTGATCTCGCTTCTTCACAAAGAGGGTTGGGCTACCCCAAGAAGAAGTACTATGCTGAATGAAACCCAACTTCTCTTGTTCATCAAGCTGTCGTTTGAGTTCAGCCAACTCAGAAGGACCCATCTTATAAGGCCGCTTGGAGGTAGGAGCGGTACCAGGTTCAAGCTCAATTACAAACTCAACCTGACGATCCGGAGGCATACCTGGCAACTCTTCAGGAAAGACATCTGGGAACTCACAGACCACCGGAACACTCTGAATAGCTTCCATAGCTTCAACATTCAGAGCCGCCAAAGAGAAAAGCTGGATAGCAGGAGTCTGACTTGGAGAATAGACTATATGGCCTTCAGGAACCTTCAGATAAACCGAGCGTTCAGCACAATCAATCACAGCTGCATTTGCTGTCAACCAATCCATGCCCAAGATGACATCAATGTCAGAATTGCCCAGAATAATTAAGGACGCCGAGAACGAAGAGCCACCAATCTCAATTTGATTGCCATGGCTGTTAAGAGCAGCCCTCATGTTTGAACCGGGAGATAGAACCACCAGACGATGTGCTAAAGGAACCATATACAGATCCTGCTCATGCGCAAACTTGTGCGAAACAAAAGAATGCGAAGCACCAGAATCAAACAAAACTCTTGCACGAACTGAGTTAACGGGAAGCATACCCATCACAACTCCAGGTGCATGCTCAGCTTGAGCGGCGTTGATGCAGTTGGCACGAGCAACAGTAGACCCGGGCCTGGTGTTGATGTTGAGAGCCCGAGGTGGTGGTGCACGAACCAAAGGAGAGCTTGCCGCAGATCTTGGAGGTGGTGGAGGAAGAGCCTTGTTCTTCATCGGACAGTTCCATTGTTGATGCCCAGAGTCTCCACAAGTGTAACAAGCACCAGGTGGACGTGGAGCAACGTAGCCAGGGACTCCGCCAGGCGCTCCAGGGTAGTGGTGGTTGTAGCCCCTAGGAGTAGCAGTGAGGAAGTTTGGTGGCCTTGCCGCGTAGCTTGAAGGTCTTGGTGGAGCCGGGAGCGACGGTGGGGTGTTAGGAACCCAGACACGACGCTTAGAAAGAGCTGACATAGCTGAAGAGCCTGCTGCATCACGGCTGTGTTTCTTTGACTCCTCAAACACTTGCCTACTTACCTCTTCCTGCAGAGCTGTATGCTGAAGTTCCAGAAAAGACGCCGGCCTTGCATGTGTGATTGCATATTTAATCGATGCATTGAGCCCTTGCCTGAACCTCTTTTGCTTCTTCTTGTCATCAGAGATCTCATCGCCACCATAACGAGAAAGGTTCATGAAGTTCCTGATGTAGGTATTGACATTATCATTTCCCTGCTTGAGGTTGAGAAACACTTCCTTCATCCTCTCCATGACAATTTCTGACAGATACTGCTCTTTGAAAGCTCCAGTGAACTGTCCCCAAGTAGGCTGAAAACCAGTGCAGTTTGCCTTCAGGTAATTCTCCCACCAGAGAGCTGCATCTCCCTTCAGAAGGTGAGTAGCACACTTTACCCATTCTTGCTCAGGAACATCAGCAGTTGCCAGTAACCTTGACATCTCACGCAGCCAATCATCAGCATCAAGTGGTTGATCAGAAACATCAAACTGGCGAGGGTTGAACTTCAGGAAGCTTTTGATGTCTCCTCGCTTGGGAGGTGGAGGTAGCGGAACAAACTCATTCCTCCTGACACTTTCCTCAAACCGCTGCTGGTTCTGCTGCATTGCTGCCAAGGCATTGGCGATGCTTGACAATGCTGCCCCCAGTTCAGGTTGTATGTCCTCCTCAGAACGGCGTGGTGGTGCCATCCTATGATTGATATAAAACACAAGTCAGTACTATGATGGAGAATAAAAATAATCCACAATAGTACCAAAATGGAATTAACCAAGATTAAAGGATACAATTTACTAAGATGATATTAAAATATCAACGAAGTTTAAAGCACCTAGAAGATATTAAGCATATCGCACACGACTGAAAAGGAGTGTGGTACACATATATATCAAAGAAAATTTTTTCCACAAATTTCGGCATTAAAATACCAATAGATGCGCAAAATTACTTAACGAATCAAGATTAGTGACTCTACCAACTCAATATACAAGAGCAATGATAAAAGTAGTGGTATGGTCGCGACTCCATCCCGCACTCAAATCATTACTCCGCACATGAACAAGTAAAACACATATCTCAACACCTTCTTCTCGAGATGATCCTAAAGATTAGCAACTACGGAAACGAACACCCCAAACAAGATAACGTCGGATAACAAAGAATAAGACAGATCGCGTCGGTATACAACGAATCAGATAGATCGCGTCGGTTTGCAAAAGCCTGTCAGTATGGAATGTACCAACAGTTGATAACCAAAAGGCCGATAACGATAACAACTTGGATGCAATAGATAGACAAGGAATTACACACACACACTCACACACACAGATACACAACCTATGGTACTACGGAAACCCAGAACACGTGAATCCTAGTTTGAATTTAAAGGAGAGGATTGAAAACGTTACACTTCCTTACCAGAAAAGAGTGGTGGTTGGGTAAGAAGAAAATGGAAGCAGTCCTACTCAAACGTTTTGTTTTTCCCTGATATACATAACTACCAAAAATATTTGCTAGACAGACAACGACCATTTGGCTGAGACCCTGAAGGTCGGGACGGCTCTGATACCAATTGTAACTACCTCGGTGAATTACGCTCCTAGTACAAGCCTGGATGTTCAGAAATGGTTGAAATAGTACGGTGGGGCCCAAATGCCACTCACAGGTAGACCTTTCGGCCGTCCCAACCATTTCCAAACATCGGGACAAGAACGGGCGGCGTAATCAGCAGGCGAAGGGATCAACTACATACACAAATGAGTATGTATGCAAGCCACCATACAACAGTACATCAGAGCCATTCCATCTAAAAAGAAAGGAAATATAGCAACGCCATACGGCAAGATCCAAATATCCTAGATAGATATAATAGTTTAGGATATCTCCTCATACATCAATCAACAGAGTATCAAGCGGAAGCGGAAGACAAAATCCGAGTACGGATAAGAAGAAAATCGGCATAATATGCCCCATAAATAAGCACATCCCGCCCATAGATCTCACGGATCCCCGTTCCCGGAATCTCTACACCGAATGATCGTTGCCCACATCGTCCGTCTCTTCCACCCAGTATCCATCTTGCGAGTGTACCTGTTCATCTGAACCAATAATTTATCGTGTGAGACCCTAGGGGTACTCAGCAAGTCTTTATGCCTCTAAAGGGGACACAACCTGGGGTGACGCAATTGCAGCAAAAGATAAACCCTAACAGTTCTATAGATACTCGCTACCCATCCGCCTAACCAGAGATAGACGGATGTCCGTGAATTAATAACAACAGTTATAACGGTTATAACGGTAATATCCACAGATCCATCCTCCTCCTCGCTTACCGACGAGGAAGCGGACAAACAACCCCCCCCCATCCGTTGGCAGTTTTATTATCCATTCCGTGAGTGTTGCACTATTTACTAGTCAGGTACCTAGTCTAGTCAAATTAAAAGCGGTACTTTAGTTATGCTTGTCTATGATCGAGAAACTATGCTCCAAGTCGTCCATAACCGCGGACATGGCTTTCAGAAAGTTTTACCCTGCAGGGGTGCACAAATAGCAACACACACTCGATATGCCTCGGAAAAACCAAATCAAAACCCAACGAGACAGTCACGACAAAGCAAATACAGGATTCAGAAATATTTCAGGGGGCCACCCCATTAAGCTACCCGCAACGAAGCTGGCCGGCTACGAGACGGACTCAAGGTTTGTGTGGCCGGATGTAAACGACTGCGAACCCAAAAGTGTGACTGGGCTTGTCGATACAGCGAAAACGGGTCACGGACCTAAACAGTACAGTGTGCAGTACCTCGCACAATTTAAATAAATCAGTAAAGCATGGCATAAGTACAGGATAGTAAATAAATCCTCAAACTAGTTTGTGGCCCAAGAAATAAGAATGAATCAAGCTCTGGCTCAGGGGGGTTCATAAGCCTCCCGGATGTGGATAGCGCGAATATTCAAGGAACAGGAATCAAGTACTCGGGGTCCTACGGGACACAAGTGAGCCTGAAAAACCAAATAGCAAATATGGCCCACCGATGCCACTTTCATTAGTTATCCCATTACTACTCAGGTTAAGTTGTTTAGGTACCTCGTTATCCATTAGACACTCACATACCCTACACATGCTATTCTACGACTCGCATGGCTCAAGCAACTCCTGTAGTAATGGCTCATGGGATGGAGGAACAAGCTTCGGTGGGGTTTAAAAGTAAAGGCTATGCAATACTTGGCATTCAATTTAATGCAATCGCGACTCAATGATGCAAGAATAAGAAAGAGGCAGTAGGTACTATATGTATGCAAGCATGTGGTAGTGCTTGCCTGGCAGCTCAGTTGAAGCGAGAGAAGGATCTGGGTAGTGCTCCTGGTTCTCTTGATATATCCCCTGCTCAGCGTCTATTCGAAGAAGAACCAAACAAACTAGGCCAACATAAATAAAGTGCACAAGCATATGAATTAAATGCATCAAGCAAACAATCATGCCATGGCAATAAGGTAGCATGGCATGGGTGAGGTGTGGAATACAAGATTAAATCATTTTATTGAGTTTTGGTCACATTTTATCCTCATATTAGTTGCTGTACACAATATATTTATATGATGCATGCTGCAGAACAGATAATGGAATGCCTAAACAGAAAGGTCTCGTCGAGCTAATCATTTTAGACATATCATTTATTAAATTTGGAGTTATAAATCAAAAGTTATTAATTATTTAAGACAAAAGGGCATTTTATTGTAAATTAAAGCAACTTGAATTTTTAAGTGTTAAAAAATATATTTTGGAGGGCATATTTGAATTCCTCATATTTTTCTAAATTGAAAACATATATTATTTGCATCATTTGGATTTGTATTTTAAAAGTTATGTAAAAACAGAATTTAAATTTGAATTTGAATTAATTTAAAAAGGATTTGAATTTAAACAGATTACAGAATTACTTTTGCTACTCAGTCGCAGCTAGCCACAGCCAATGACCAGTGGGGCCAGCAGCTGACTCAGCAGCGCACTTCGCAGAAAAGGTTTTTACACCGCGAGCTAACCTAGCCTAAGCGACAGACAGGCGGGCCCGACAGTGACTCCGGCCCCACGTGACAGCGAAGGTCCAGGGTGGACCACGTGGCGTCGCGAGGGGAGCGCGGGTTAAGGAATCCAAAAGCCTAGGGGGTTTTCTGCAAAAGCGTTGGCGCGGCTGACTGGTGGTGTCTGCGGACCGCGGGTTGATCAGAAAAAGAACGGAGGGCTAAACTGCAAAATGACCACAGCCGTACTATGGATCTTCTTCTCTGCGTTGAGCGACAGGTCGATGCACGGCGCGGGCAGGGATCAATCTCTGGACCTGGGGCTAGTGCGCGGAAGCGGCTACCGGTGCGGTGGGGTGGGGATCGCTGACAGAGGACAGATCGGTGGCTAGGTAGGGTTTTCTGCGCGTCGCGGGAGCGGGTAGACGCTAGCGCCGCCGGCGCACGCAGCCTGTTCGACAGAGCGGACGGCGACAATAGGGCTGTACGGCGAAGGGGACCATGTCAGGGAGGTGGTTCAGCTCACCGTGGGGCTGTCGGTGGCGTTGGATCGGGCAGGCGAGCAGCAGGGCGACGATGATGCAGAGGCCCAGGGTAGCTAGGGTTTGGCGTCGGCTCGGCGGTGACCTCCGGCTCTGGCGCTTCTCCTCCTCGACGGCGGGTACATGCGGCCTCCTAGGCGTCTCCTCGTTCTCCCAGGCTTCTTCTCGGACGCGCGGCTCGACTGGATCGGCGGAACGGAGTAGAGGCCGACGGTGGCGGCTATGGGATAGCTGGTGGCGGTGGAGAAGAAGGGAGGAGAGCGGCCGGCTTGGGGAGGATCTGGCGAAGCAGAGGCGAGGCGGAGAGGTGGTGGGGTGGTGTTAGGTAGCAGAGAGAGGGGGAGGTGCCGTGGGCGCGGGGCAGATGGATAAAGGTGGCTCGGTGCCACCTTTCCTCCATCTCGCTCACGTGGTAGGCTCGGGCAGGACCAGGGCAGGGGCAAGGGGAGCGGCCAGGTGGGGTAGGGCAGGCCAGGGTCGGGGTGGGGCACACCAGGCAGAGAGAGGAGAAAGGAGGAGAGGGGAGGCTCGGGTTTAGGGCGTGGTAGAGGAATGGGTGGCTCGGGTGTAGCTAGGGTTTTGGTTGGGATGGAGGGTAGCTAGGGCAGGGGTAGGTGGCCAGGTGGGACCTGCAAGGTGGGGCTCGGCATGGAGACTAAGGGGAGGGTATAGTGATGGAGGTGTCACTAGGGTAGATGAGGGGGATGCTTTAGATTAGGTATAGATTAGAGAGGAGGTTTAGAGGGAGAGGGTGGGGCTTAGGGTTTAGAAGCATGCATGCTCCAAACCTAGATCAAGCAAGAACATGAAGCTCCCACAAGATCAAAACAAGAAGAAGAGAGGGAGGTGGTGGTAGGGTTTAACAAGATCAACATAGATCAAGCCAAAAGGAGGGGATATAGGTAGAGAGAGAGATGATGATCCACTCAAGATTCAAATAAAAACCAAATACTAGAAAAGGTGGCACTTGCATGGCCCATGCAAAATATTTCATACCTTGTTGATTCTTGTGAAAACAATAATATTAAACATGGCATTGTTCATTTGCATTTCCAAAGGTGGAATAAAGCCAAGCAAAAGAAATGAAAGGAGGCCCCATGTGGAGTAGTTGGAGATGGCCATGTTTGGGTAAAATTGGGACTTGCATGGCCCCATCTAGTGTGTGTATAACACTAGATGCTTAATAGTCCCCAAATTATCCCAACATGGGCATAAACCCATAATAATCCATATTGGAGGCTAGGAAAAAGGGTTCCACTCACAAGGCATGCAAAGGTGGCCATGTGGCTCTCATATATCAATGAGGTGAAAACAACATGATGCCAAGATGAGAGCATGTGGAAAAGAAATTGGATCCATCCCAACCCACAAGAGCTAGAGGTGAAACCACTAAGTGCCAAGCTCATATTTAGTTGGATGGTGGAATTATAAGGTGGTGAAAGAAAGGTGGTGGAGTTAATAAAAGATATGCCCCCAACTCAACTTGGGCATTGAAACAATATATCAAGAACCAAATACAATATCAAGAGGCAAAAACAATTAACAATGCATATGAGATAAGAACCAAATGAAGAGGGTTTTATATGATGCTCAAATGCAAGGTGGCATGATGACATGAGCATGATATAATGATGATGCAACAATTATATATTTGAAGTAGCCATTATATTACTAGACCAAGTAGCATTACAATTGTTAGACAATTGGGATGCTACACACACTTCTTACCCTTCAATGTGGAAGCACGACACCTTCTTTGGGCTCCATACCTCCAAATCTCTGCACCCCGCGTCCTCTTCCCCTGTTTCGTTGTCCTCTATGCTCTCTAGACTTGAAGGAGATTCCGTGCTCTCCAGCCGCGCAGGATCCATCTCCATGTTCTCAAGCCTTGCAAGATCCATCTTCGAGCGGGATCTGGATCACCAGTGTTGTTGGGCCCCTAACCCAACGGCTGACTCTCGGTTTTCGTTGCCAAACGCGTCTGGGTGATGGACGGCAGCATGGAGACAGCACAGGGAGGGAAGGAGAGGGGACATGAGGGGATGGTTGGGAGGGGAGGGAGGGAGGGAGGACGACGAACCAAGGGGACGACGAGAGCGGTGCACGACTGAGCGGAGTGGCGACGACAGGAGCAAAGGAGCGGAGCGGAGCTGGTTTCGACAAAGTATGGAAAATTGCACAATAATGTGTTGGTGGGATACACTAGCCCTCGAACCTGGGACGCGCACCATCGAAGGTGGAGGAGGCGGGCCCGCTAGTTCGAAAACATGCCACCTGTCAGCGTACTATGCATGGTAGCACTTCATGGAATTTTTTAGCAGGTCCCACATGTGAGTCTGTTTGATCAAAACTTGCATGCAGTGCATGGGTGGTTCACGCGCTAGTTCCGAAAAAAAGCCCATTGATCCAAACTTGAAGTGGCAGTTCTGCTTATTCTCCCTCGTCTCCTTGAAGTGCCAGTTTCACCTCGTCTCCCTCGTATGTTCTCCTCTTCTTCTTATCCTCGCAGTGGTAGTTCTTCTTTCTTCCTCAATCAAAACATTCCTGCACGTCAGCCATGGCCACTAGCCGGATGAAGACGAACTGTTCCGATCTCCCGGCCGACCCACTAGTCTGCACCGATTGGGAAGTCTGCACCGATTGGATCTCAACAACTAGATCATGATAGATCACACACTTCCAGACGTTGGCGACTTCACCTTCCTCAACCTCGCCACTGGTCATTGCTTCAGGACAAATCTAATGGACGTCCACCATAGGTTCACATTCACATCCGATATTTATTGGTATTTTCCATTGTAAACATCTTAGTGCTAACTGATGCTCTCTTCTTCCAAAAGATTCTACTTCGTCGGTGTTTTTCGTGCCGTCATCATGCTTGCTCAGAGGGTGGAGCTGTACCAGATTCGACTTCTGAACCCAATCACTCATAAGTATAACACTGAGTTTCAAGCACACATACCATCTGATCTTCTGCAATCTGTCATCGTGACGAAGTCCCCGACGATGGTGTTCATTTGCACTGATTATCCAGATCATATTGCATGGGCCGATGAGAGCACCCCAATGGGGCAAATCAATGAATCATTTGGAGAAGGATTGTATTCGCCACCTCCTGATACGCTTCTAGACTGCATGACAGCATTTTGAGGGGAAGTATATGCATTACTTGAGAATGGAGACATCTTGTCGACCAACATCCAGTTCGAGCAGCACATGAGCACTGTCACGATGGCCAAAATAATTTCAGCCCCAGTCTTTGAATAGGTACGCGGAACTTACAAAATTTACCTTGTGGAGTCAAATGGTGATCAGCTTCTTGTGTTGAATGGTGATTTCGCCAAAGGGCAACCGATGTTGTACCGGGTGGACACGGAGAACCGCTCTGTCGAGGCCGTCAGTGACATTGGAAGTCGTGCCCTCTTTGTTGATTACAATCGGTCTATCTCCATTGACATCAGGTTACACCCCACAGTCAAGCCCGGTTGCATATAGTACAGGAATTATATTAGACTGTATGATCATGAGGTTCATGCCTGGGAAGAGGAACCAACAATGGTAATGCATAACTTAAGTCTGGAACATACACCGAGGCCTTACCCTCCGGATCAGATACTGGCAGCACATTGCAGGCGGAGAGAGTACTCTGAATATGTGTTGAGCACACGGGAGCCGACGACGAAATATATAGGGGAGAATGAATCCTATATTCATCCTGGGTTATTTGCTAGCATTTTCATGTCTATTTTTCGAAGTATAAATTTGTATGGTATTTATATTATTTCGATCAGCACTATGCGTATTACCTTTCAGACAAAATTGTAATGTATTTAATTTTAGTACTTTCAGAATTCAAAGTATTTATTTTTAGTAGCTTCTTTCAGAATTTTGTGTTCGACATGGGCATCCGCTCAGCACCAAAATTCAGGATCCACATGGAAAATTGCACAATAATGTGTTGGTGGGCGGCACCAGCCCTCTAACCTGGGATGCGCGCCGCCGAAGGTGGAGGAGGCGGGCCCGCCAGTCAGAAAACATGCCACGTCGGCATCCCTTGTTTCTAATACCCTTTAAAAACAGAAAACATGCCACGTCGTCATCCCCTGTTTCTGATGGTGTTGCTACAATCGACGGTACATGGTGGCATAGACATAATATCATATAATCATAAGGGCACAATCGTCAACATTTCTAAAATGAAACCTGGTCTCCTACCTGTCCTGGTACATTGACCGATGAGGTTGATAGCCACGAGCGATCTTTTTAATACGTTCACACTCTTATGCTGAGAAGGGAAATAAATATTGAGCGGTTAATGCAACGAGTCTCGAATTATTACCCTCTAAGGAAATGGGAGATGGTTATTTTCACGCGTGCCCGTAGTCCAACCTACTGTCAGTCTTTCACTCCCCTTGTCCGACAAACCACAGTCCACCTTGCACAGCTCCTCCACGCCATACCACCTAGGGTAACATGGCCCCGCCCAAGCAGCCGCCGCCGAAACTGGGGTATTTAGCCCCTCTAAGTCAGGCCATGAAGCTCTACTTCAAGGCCGTTCTCCCATTTCCCTGCTAGGCGGATGATTTCCTCGAATGTGCCGAATCGTCCGTGGCGGCGATGGAAGCATCGTAGGCGCCAGATGTGGCATGCAAGGCCAAGAGAGCGATGTGGAGAAATCGCGCGGTGGCATTACAACATACTCTAGGCAGTGGGAACAAGGTATGTATTAAATCGTTCACGAGAGCATTCCACCGAGGGTACACACCCTCGAACAGGGAAGCGCCAAGGTCTAGCAACTCTCGCGTCCACGCTTCAGCGTGGACTACCTTACCGTTGTGGGGGAGTCTGGGAACACGCCGTCTGCGGCAAAGACGCTCCATCCTACGCACGGTCGGAGGCCGTACCGTGGCGGCGACTAAGCATCTACACTCAGCATGCTGGATTGTTGGACAGCCAGAGCCGATGGTGGGCATCAGCTCAGCCCCGAAATTCAGGTTCGAGTTCACACGGACCTACGATCTGAAGAAGGAGATGCCGAATTTCAGTTTCGAAGACATTGTTGCGGCGGTGAGGATGGTCCAACTGAACCGGGACTGGCGCACGCAAATCGCTCGTGCATGAATGATGCAGATTTCTTGTAGTTTGGCAGGAAGGCAATCCATCAGTTTGAGTTAAATGTTGGGGATATACTTTCCGGCTATCCTCACAGTTCCTCACTGACTAGGGTGGCCCACTTTAGGTTAGAGCTTTGCTTCATGGGTGGCCCAGTCAGGGAGAAGAGATGGAGTTCAGTCTGGCTACGGGAAGGCCCAAAAGACTTACCGACTTAGGCCCATAGTGTTACTTGTAGTTCAAGTTGTACTCTATAACCGACTCTTAGTCGTAGTCGGATAGATCTCTCTAGTAAACCCTAGGACGGATATCTATTTAAGCCGTCCTAGGGAGAGCCTTTAGGGCACCCTCAATAGTCTACAATCTCAACTCGCACAGGCAAACCATTGTAACCCATATTCCGGCTCTGCCGTATTACTGGATTGCTAGCAGGAGTAGGATCCGTCCAAAGCTAGCGGATTCGTACCTAGGTGAACTTGTGTGCTCACCGTCCCGAAACACCGTACGTCTCACACCCCTCTCTTCCGCACGCCTCGAGGACCCCCTCATGGCGTACTTGTCATCAATCTGACGATAGTTGGCGCCCACCGTGGGGCAAGTGAGCTTCGGATCTGCGTTCCAGGCGGAATCTGCAAGAATCGGAATCGGCAAGACTATCAGCGTCGGTTGCATCCTCTATGCCAGCGACGTCCCTCTCATCGTTCTTGACGAGACCTGGATTCCGGCTAGGGAGGCCGGGACTGCCTACACAATCATGTCTTTTGGCGAGATCGATGTTTACATCGTTTTTGCTGAACCTATCCCACCCACCCAAGCGGTGATGATAGAGGCAGAAGAATCTTCTAGGTCCCCTTTGTCTCCGCTTTATGTTAGAAGCTTACCGGCACCACGGGGTTCTCCGCTGTATGCATATCTAGAGAAACCTCCGGGATCTTCCTCTCGATCCGCTCCCTTATCAGCCATTTAATCTGGCTTATATAACCTTGCGAGGTATAGGCTCTAGGGCTGATGCGGAGGGAATCTTTTTTGGATGACGTGATGGAATGCATCAGTTCGTCTCCGTGGCACTGAAGGGGTTGGATCTGGCGTGACACCCTACATTGGACCAAGTCGGATCCCTTTAGTCCTTTCTGTTTAATCAGATATTCTATCCGCCTCTTAGCGAGGATCAGATCGTCACTGAGGGCCGGAGGGGCCTCATCCCAAGACGGTTGGGCCATGGCGGCTCCATCGACGAAAGCCGGCAAAGCAGTCTCTTTGCCGGGAGCCGGAATATCCTTGTGATAAAAGAAAGTGGCTGGCCATTGTTTGACCGAGTCACTGGCTAGAATCTTGGGATATGCACGCTCACATCTAAGTGAAAAGCTAATTGTACCGGTAATATACGGATTACCGGCAGTGATAGAATTTCTCCGGATATGGAAGTAGTACTGGAATAAGGTAAGACTCGGCCTATAGTGCACAAAGACGCATAGGCACTCATCTCTAGGAGGGAGTTGGGAGGAGGATGGTGGAGTTGAACACTATAGTGAACTATCACCTTGAAAAAGAATTCCGAGGGAGGAAACGACAAACCTCTGTCGAGGTGGGTGCCGAAGTGTACCCGCTCACCGGCGCGCGGGTTGGGGACGGTCTCCCCGACACCGCTTCGTTAGTCGCCGGCACAGAGGAGCCCTTATGTCTCCACACCGCGGAGCTTCTTGTCGTCGAGCACGCAGGGGATCCAAACCCCGCGGAAGCTTTCCTTTTCTGCCACCGCCTCCACCGTTGTTGTCGCTGCCAAACTGGAAGATGAAGATGAAGCCATTTCTCCGGTGCGCCGGTGACCTCAGATGGGCAACGCTGGGAGTTTTTGGGGAAATCAGAGGAGCTCTATGTGCGGGGGAGATTTGGAGGAGAAGAAATGGCAAAGGAACAGGTGAAGAAAGGAGGAGGAGAATCCTCACCCCTTATATCCACCTAACCGCGCCAAGATTCGTGCAAATGGTACAGTGTAACCGCCAAGCGTCGTGGAAGGAACTGGGAAGGACCCACGCGATGATTATGTCGCCTCGATCTCCGTGTACGTATTAAAACAACGCCTCGGTTCCGCGAGCTGCGGACCCACCAACGGTCGTGCTGACAGGATGTCTAACAGATGACGTGAATTGGCCATGACTGGTGTCAGGTGGCGTTAGAGACCAAGTTCCGGCTTAGTTTGAAATCAAGCTGGAAAATCCGAGTAACCTGTTGATAGGTCTGACTTATTTTTAAGACCCGGATCGTATTTTTTGTTGTGAAGTTTCAGGAACCCTTCAAGATTCTGCAAGCCGAAGATCAAGCTAGATGATGATGAATCCAACTTTGGATCTTGGAGACTTCCGGGGGCTGCTGTTGGGGATATACTTTCCGGGTATCCTCACAGTTCCTCACTGTCTAGGGTGGCCCACTTCGGGTTAGAGCTTTGCTTCACGGGCGGCCCAGTCAGGGAGAAGAGACAGAGTTTAGTCCGGCTATGGGAAGGCCCAGAAGACTTACCGACTTAGGCCCATAGTGTTACTTGTATTTCAAGATGTACTCTATAACCGACTCTTAGTCATAGCCGGATAGATCTCTCCTGTAAACCCTAGGCGGGATATCTATGTAAGCCGTACTAGGGAGAGCATTTAGGGCACCCTCAATAGTCTACAATCTCAACTCGCACTGGCTAACCCTTGGAACCCATATTCCAGCTCTGCCGTATTACTGGATTGCTAGCAGGAGTAGGATCCGTCCAAAGCCGGCGGATTCGGACCTGGGTAAACTTGTGTCCTCACCGTCCCGGAACACCGTACGTCTCACACCCCTCTCTTCCGCACGCCTCAAGGACCCCCTCATGGTGTACTTTGTCATCAATCCAACGACATTAAATGATCAAAGAACTTATGTCCTCTCAAGGAAATTGGCCAGCCAACTTTTCTGGTGGAGATCTGTAGTTTCTTCAGTCTAGAATAGTTAAGTTCAGACTAAAGAATGGCTTTTGTAGATGAAATGCTGACGAATTGTTCTATAAACTAGGAGGAAGTTTAGCCCACATTCGTGTAGGTATACGACCCTTTTTTATGGAAGTACTACTGTTGTAAGCAAATACTATCAAGTTTATATTTCCTTCAATTACTAGTCGTGGTTAAATCCAGTTAACTAGCATTTTTTATCCGGGACTACAGATTTTACATCTACTGTCTGTGCTGTAAACCATTTTTCCTTTGTCTTGTGTTGTCTGCAAAAAGGTCCCGCAGTTCAACGTGTTACAAATGTAACTACCTTGTACTTGAAGAGGAGATGGACTAAATTTTCCTGGCATCCACAGAATTGACATTGCTCATTGCCATACCACCCTCTTTTCATGAGGTTGTCCTTGGTTATTCACAGAAATTATAAAGCATGATGTTCAACTACATCGATTCAAACTATTACACACACACTACATCAAATTCATTACCCACACATACTTCATCACAATTTCATCGAGTAGATGCTAGCAACTCCAATGTAACATCACAATTTCAGCAACCCTGATTAGTTGTCTAGAATGCAAAAATCAGGGGGAACAAAAACTTTTTCTGGTTCATTGGTGCAGTGTTTGCTTGTTGTTTGTTTGTGCTTGTGCATGTGAGTGTATACCATATGATACTCCTTACCTCACCATCAGTTGACAAAAGCTATTTAACAAAACTATCCTAGCTCATTTTACATATTCTCAAATGTTCTAGAATTTCAAAACCTGAGCCAAGAAGCCTTTGGAAACCAACTATTTTAGTAGCTTCTATTGATCAAACTATGGAGAGCTATATAACATAATCTCCTTATGTTTCCAAGACAGAACCTTCTACTATTCATATCTCTAGATTTAACAAAACCTTGTTATGAAGCATTTGAATTCTACACTCGGTAGAGATACCAAGAGACCCTCATCTTATTACAAACTACAACCTTTTCGAAATACCCAACCTTACATCAAGCCAAGCTTGATGGTAACCCCCAGTAGTAGGTTTGCTTAGTTTATAAGATGAGTTGCCTTGATCTGCTGTCTGATGAGTTGCCTTGATCTGCTGTCTGACTTGATTGCTTAGGAAGTAGTATGAGCCACTCTAGGATCTCAACCCTAGGATCAATATATTTTAAACTCACCAAACCCTAAGCAAGAATAGAATCTGGATCTAATCCCTAGCTACTAAGTATTCATCTAAAAACCTTTAACCAGATCAGCTCTGAAGTGATTTAATTTCCAGAAGCTTCCAAGTAAATGAAGACCAATATCAAGCATGGATCCCTCTACTCAATCTACTCTCCAACCTCATCCACTTGATGATGCTTTGGTACCTTGCTACCCATCAAAAGCCTCCCCTCTCACATTCTAGTCAAAAAACCCTAAATCTACCAAATTTGACTAAGTGTGGAATCTGTTTCAACATCACCTTTTTGAATGCCTCCCTTTCTCAAACCATGTGCATTTTTGGAAATGCATTTGAACCCTCTTGTTAACCCTCCTAAGGAACACCAAGGCCCACTCTTCCACTTGGTTATATCATCATCCAACCCACATGGTCTTGATGGTTTTGCAGGCAAGAAAATAACTTTTCCTGCAAATCTAGTCAACATGCCTACTTTGACAGAAGCTCATACCCTCACCAACCTTCTATGGAACAACTCTTTGCATGGTTGTGTTATACTCATATAGGTCTATCAATATCTACTTCACTTGTGCCAAGTGGATCTTTGTGCTTATTAAACCAACATGGTTTATATGGCATCATGACTCATCTGGTATGGCAGCCTTATTTTAACCAAAGTTTGCCATCACTTCCCGACCACCTCAAATGTAACCAATCCAAACTCCCTCTGCCTTGATAATCTATAGGACATGGTCAAATTACCCATCTATCTCTTGCATAAAGGTGAGCTCTTAGCTCCAAGATCAACAAGGTTTTGGTGATATAACAATTCAAGTTGGATTTCCAATTCCCAAGGTTGCAAATGCTTGCTACACCTTTTCTACATCATCTACCATGATCATCTAGATTTATCAAATTTTATCCATAATTATTTTGGCTCCAAACCTAAATAATCTCTTTAATAGTCAAAATCTCCAAAACTTCTTCCATAAAGGAAAGTTTGTTTTTGCCAGAACACTTCCCCAACTCTAAGCAATTTTGAGGCCCATATATCATACCCTATCTTCCCACTTCAAAAATAAATATTTTTGAAGATCTTTATTATTTCTTGTTGCCTATTTTCTTTAATGGCAAAAATGGAATAATAATAGTTTTAAATACTTTCAAGCCTCAATAAATCTTGGGAAAATTCCCCTAAGTGTGCATTCACATTTGGGACCATCTCACATCAAAAACTCCACATGTCCAATTAAAAAATATCAAATGATCTTCTAGAATCTACTTCTACCCTTTTTGAATAAATGGATTTAAGAGGACTAACACCCCTTAGAAAAATCCCAAATAAATCCGAGGAATGTACCTTGACCATACCGATCTACCAGTAGCATCTCCCCCACTTTTTCCAATGCAATTTAGTGAACTGCTTCACAAGCACTCTTGTGATCATATTATGCAAAACAATCAAACCGTGAACTAAACAAAAACGAAATTATCACCAAGACTGGCATCACACTTCTCCACAGCACTAACACCCCCTCCTGGTCATGCTACACTGTAGCCCACTACTGTAGAATCACCCTCCCCCATGTCCTTTACCCCTTAAAAGGAGGAAAAGCTATGCCATTTATTGGTGTGTCCCTCCTTACATCAAAACCTGGGCAGCAACATCCCCCTATCTCTCTATCTGCACGAACCCAGGACCCTTCAGCACTCACTTAGCCCACCTATCAGCCTCCATGGCTAGCCCTATCCCTCCTCCTCTCCATTTCTTTTTTTGGGGCTAAAAAATAGAGAGAGGTCTCATCCTCTCAGTACAAGGCCCTATAGACACCTCTGTACCACCCTTGACCTCTCAACCGACCTCTCCACCACCCCTGCTGCCCAATGGAAGGCCAGCTCCCTCCCTATCCCCTCCTTGGACCAAACCCACAACGGACCGATCCACCTCGAGTTAAAAAGGCCACATGCCACCCCTACACTCCCTTCCTCGTTCATTCACTCCCTCTGGTCCCCACTCACCTCCCCCAAGCACCACTCCCGCTTCCCTGCCCTCTCCTGCCCATGAGAGAGAGGGAGAAGAAGCTTCGGCCTCCCCCATGGATTCGAGCAATGACCCCTCCTCCCTGCCCCTCTCCCTCTGCATGCGGCTATTCCAGGACTCCCTCCTCATCCTCTACCTAACCCTTCCTCTTTTCTTGCTTAGGACCTCCTCTACCATCACCACGGTCCTGCCCCGACAAGCTCGCCTCGGCCTTCATCGCGGGAGCCGCACTCTATCACGGAACCGTCAGTTTCCGCCCATCCCTGGAGTCGTCGCGCCACGTCGCTTCATCTTCGCCACCCCACGGTCGTCGGCGAGCCCTCTTGTAAGCTTCCTGAGCCCCGCCGCTGCCCTCTAGGGTTTCGGTCGACCGCCTCCAGTCGCGGGGAAGATGACGCCTAGGGGCCATCGATCTCCACTTGATCGAGCGTCCCCCGTCGCTTTATACCGCTTTGCCCGCCCCGGGCGGCTAACCGGCGGGCCCCTCCTATCAAGACTCTGTCCCGACACGAGCTGGGCCGGCCGAGCCCTTTAAAGCTCCTTCCTGCGCTCACCGGCGCGAGCTGGGCTAGCCGAGCCGCGTTGTGCTCCGCCTGAATGGGCCGATTTCTCCCCCATACGGCCCAGCTGCCTCTAGATCCCAGCCCAACAAGTCTCTGTGCCTTATTCTTTTTATTTCAGATCTGTTTTGACTATTTGGTTTAAATCTTTTTGAAAATGGAAATCAACACAAAGTGCCCAGATCTAAATTTTCCTAGGTGCATGTATGTTTTCTCTAACACTCAGTATGTTTGGATAGCCTAGATTATGTATAGATTCTTTATATTAAATCAATATCTAGAAGGTATCTAAAACCCTCCTAAAATACTACTGGTAGCTTTATAACTCCAATTAGAGTGAAACCTCTGGGTACTGAAATCCATCCTAGATAACTTGCATGTCACCTTGGCCTAACCCTATTTTGATTCCTAGATTGCCTATGTCAAAAATAACAAAAATAGAGCAGATCTTCCTTAGGTAATTTCTCTATGCTAAACAAACAGAGGTATTAACCCAATTCCAACTCTTTATGATGTGGTACACTTAGTTCTACCAAAATCCAGGAGATCAATTTTTATTGAGGGTCTGATGAATTTTGGTGAATTATTGATCTTTGTATAGGGTTATGTCAATAGAAAAATCACTAAAGGAGTTTGACAAATCCAAAAAGAGTGAATCCAATTCCTACAGAAAGGTATTCATAATACCTACCATGTGGCATTGTTTTCCTATCAAAATCTACTGTAGTTTTACTCTGGTGAAAAAGACAAGTTGTCTATAGAACTGCCTTCGGGAATTTTCTCAGGGCATTCTGGTAATTTTTTTCACATGATTCCAACTCTCAGTGAACAAGTGCATCAAGCATTACCGAACCACCCAAGGAAATAATTTTTGGACATATAGAACATTTCTAGCGAATTATTTCCTAAAACTAGAGCTTTTACCACTAGAATATTCATAAGATATTAAAGAAAAGTGATAAATTAGTGAAACGACTTTTGTTGGTTTCATCTTATCAATACTTATCTTTTGGTATCATGCTTTTACAATAGTATCTTATAGAATAGTCCTTGTTCCCAAACCCTCTCATCCCTAATTTCTAGACTATGAAACCCATATGGTCCCTTCAAATGTTCCAAGACATGCTCTCAATCCTTCTAATCCATTTTCTCAACACCACTACGGATTTGTAAACTTGTTTTGAAATTTGCTTGCTGTATGGATTTGATGCTCGAATGCCTTGATTGATTGTGGACTTGTTTGTTTGCATGTATGCTTGATATCGGCGATAGTTGTGTTTGTGTGACGCCGAGAAGAAGGAAGCATCGGGTTATTCTATTTCATTTATTATTGATATTATGGTATTCTAAGAAGAAGCCCAGGGACATATTGCCATATTGCTGAATACAGGCAAGCCACCTTGTTTCTCATGAGCCTTGTCCTACTGTTTTACTCATGCATGTTTTATCTACTGTTTATTAAAGGTGCATTGTTTTACTATATGTTGATGTATATATGGTAGTGGTTTGGCTCTTCCGAACTATTACACTTTTGTACTATTAAGTACAACCCCCTTGGTGACACCTACTTGTCCTTAGTAGAATAGATGGTGTATATCACCATAACCCTCTAGAGAACCTGTTTTTGGCCAAAGCAGAGCTAGAGGATGGGAAGACCGCGACAAAAGTTTTACCAAATGTTTTATGGTAAAACCTTGGTGAGGTGGGACCTCCAAAGATTTGTTGAGAAAGAAAAAGGTTTTGGTTTTACAAAATGCTGAAGGAAAGCTGGAGGAAAAAGGTTTACGAAAACGCATCCAGTTCTTTGCAGTTTAGCTATAACAACTTAACCTATGCAACCACATTACTCTGGAATGGGACAGGGCTGGATTTGATGTTTGTCTATTCTGGTATAAGCTGCCTTATAGGGGATCGCGATTCCTGGAGGCTGGGTCTTCTCCCTTAAAGGGACATGTGGGACATCGACCTAGAGAAGGAATGAACTGTCTGCGGATAGCCAGGCGTTAGTATAAGCCCCTCATTGAAAGCGCACACTCGAGAAGTGGATAAAGCGCTCCGGTTGGTCCTCGATACCCGATGTCCCAGTTTTGAGGGGAGTAACACTCATAGGGTAAGCACTTATACTGGATGGTCATCCGGAGAGTCTTGATCGGTTTCTCGACCCACGATTAGTGTAGATCAAGGTAGTGTACCCGGATGGTATGGGTAAAGTGTACAACCTCTGCAAAGTGTAAATCTATTTGAATAGCCGTGTCCGCGGTCATGGACGGGTTGGACAAACTTCTGTAGAGCGGTGCTAGTTTTGATTTCAAAAAGCATTTCGGAAAAGAAATGGCTGTAAAGCAGAAAGGTTTTGACCATGGGATGGTCGGAAGGAGGAGAAAGGAGTTTGGTCGTAGGACGACCCGAAGACAGGAACAAATGGGTGACCTAGTCCTAATGTTTTCCAAAACTTTTCAAAAAGGTTTCCAAAATGTTTTACAAAAATTCTCAATAAAGATATGTAGATGTTATATCTACAAGAGAAACTATTTGAGAAAAGAACCTCCCTTGGAGCCCTCCTACTACCACAGCCATAATGCATATCCTCTTGTTGTTATTGTTATCTTAAGGTGGTTGGCAACTACATTCAAAGTACTCACTAGCATTGTCCCTGGCTATTAACTTGGTCAGATATCAAGAAGAAGGTGGTGTTGACGACTATGGGAGCTAGGACGTTCTCCCAGTCAGCTGCCTGTAGGTTAAGGCAAGGCTCGGGCTCTACGCTTAATGAAGTTCTTCTGTTGTTGATCGATGTAGCCATATTGGCACATAAGGTATGATATGTATTCGTTATGTATTGGATGTTTACTTTGATACTTGTCCGTTATGTGCCACGACTAACTGATCATGGGATCGTGGTTGTATGCATAACAGGGATTCTAGGAGGATTAATCCGGTGGCCCCACAGACTTGGTATCAGAGCCATCCTGACTGTAGGAGAACTTTAGTTAGCATGGTTGTTAGACAAGAACCTTAATCTTGAAAATCCCGGCTTTCAAAAACTAGTTTCTCAATGAGTTTCAAAAAGTTCTACTTCTTCTCTTACTATAAGTAAATGCTTTCGAAAATGGTTTCCTCTAACTCTCATCCAAACTTCAAACCTACGGATTTTAAATGACTAGGATCTAGAACCCGGTGAAGACAATGGGAACAAGATGAAGACAAGCAACTACTAGCAAAAACAAGGAGATTACAATATCACTCTACCAGCGGAATCCCCATAATTAGAAGACATCAAGTGTTGCACTACCAAGAAGCGTCCAAGATACGACGAAGGCTTCACCTGCAAGATAGTGACTCCGACCTGAAGAAAGACGATATCTAGGGTGGATAGTCCTAAGAATAGGATTCCCCTACATCACGAGTAGTTAACTCCTTGGTCCCTAGCGTTGACCGTGTTTGCCTGCCTAAGTGCATCCTGTGTCGCTGGATGTGTGTTGTTTGCCGAGGACATTTCGATCCCCTCGCTCTGTTCGCCTTGTTTGTATGCTCTAGTTTGCTTTGACCTCCTTAAAAATATGTGACTCAAGGAGCGATAACCCACCTAGTAACTCAGGAAACCCCTGTATTAGCTGTCGATAATGAGACCTAGACTAACCTCGAGAGTATATGAGAGGAAAAGCATCGCAAGAACTAGGAGTTCGACATCGTCAACTCAGAATCAACTCGAAGAGTTCACCTCAGCAGGACGGCATACCTCGTCAAACTCATCTCGCAAGACAGGTCAATCGCACCACACTCCCTTATTCCTCGATATATTACAACAAGAATCCCGTTGAAGCCGGAAGTCGACCACCGAAGGGTCCTCAATATCCATAAGAAACCACCCGATAAGTCAACCAAGACAATAAGTGAAGACCTAATCACACTAACCTTTAGTGTATTAGAGCTTCTGACTGCCTTAGGAGACTACCTAATCTAGTCGACCCTACTCAAACTAACGAAATGATCCTCCCTAGAAGGTCAAAACCACCCCTGAAGTCAGATGCTAAGGAAGCGTGAAGATAACGAGTCCACTCTGCCATCAAGCAGAAGCAACGCACAAATGCAAATGATGACCACTTACCCGACGCTGACTGCTTCAACCCTGACTAACTACTAGCAAGAAGAGTCATAAACCGCTAAATTACCTTGAGCTAACCCCTTAAAGGCTGCATTAGGAAACCATCCCGCCAAGATTGATAAAGTAGGGCATCGCTCGAAGATCTCATCTCAAGATTCAGGTAAGATATATCCTTCCAGTAACAGCAAGTCAACTTTCCAAGACAGAAGATCCAAACCCTTCTCGATGAACCTTAGTGAAGCTCTAAGGTGGAAAGACTATGTCTTTCCACTCAATCTCTAGGAGACTATCTAGTAGAGGATACTTTAGAAGACCTCCAGAATTGGATGCCTTCACTCCAAAAAACAACCTTGGAGTTATCAGAGGAGAAACTAGCTGAAGATGCTACGAAGTCTCTTTGCCACTTCAGCTGAAGACCTACCTGAAGGACCCCAAGATCGCCAACCGTTCAGTTCCAATCGCTTAGAGGACGTGAGACTCCCATGGCTCCAACAGACTAAGTACGGATAATCGTAGTATATAATCCCCGTAGGACCTACCATCGCGGACATCATCAGGAGATTCAAACTCTAGGAGAAAGAGTGACGATAGTCTTCAATACATCAATCCATGACTCCAAGAGGGAAGGACTATGTTAACTCTCCGATCTACCCCCGTTTAATCCTAAGGGGGAAAGACTACGTCTTTTCCACAAAAAAGGGTAACCCTTCGCCGAAGCAAACTCAGGAGTCCCGACCCTAACATCGTTAAATAGGAAGAGCTGTGAATCCTTAGACAAAGGTACTCCCAGCTATAGACTCTATCCTCCGACGAGTACTTCGTGAAGTTCAGAATCGAGATAGTCAACCTAGTCTAAGCCCTCGAGATATAGATTTTGAAAGGAAAATAAGGTCATCCTAGGACTAGACTTTGCTCAACTTCATCGATGTAGTAACAACTTCCAAGGACTAGTACCGTAAGATAGCATGCTTGAAACCAGTAGCACTAACCTTGACTCAATATTCCCTAACCCTGCTCCCCTGAATCTCGGGATGAGATTATTTTAAGGGGGAAAAGGTTTGTAACATCCCAATTTCAGCAACCCTGATTAGTTGTCTAGAATGCAAAAATCAGGGGGAACAAAAACTTTTTCTAGTTCATTGGTGCAGTGTTTGCTTGTTGTTTGTTTGTGCTTGTGCATGTGAGTGTATACCATATGATACTCCTTACCTCACCATCAGTTGACAAAAGCTATTTAACAAAACTATCCTAGCTCATTTTACATATTCTCAAATGTTCTGGCATTTCAAAACCTGAGCCAAGAAGCCTTTGCAAACCAACTATTTTAGTAGCTTCTATTGATCAAACTATGGAGAGCTATATAGCATAATTTCCTTATCTTTCCAAGACAGAACCTTCTACTATTCCTATCTCTAGATTTAACAAAACCTTGTTATGAAGCATTTGAATTCTACCCTTGGTAGAGATACCAAGAGACCCTCATCTTATTCCAAACTAAAACCTTTTCGAAATACTCAACCTTATCTCAAGGCAAGCTTGATGGTAACCCCCAGTAGTAGGTTTTCTTAGTTTATAAGATGAGTTGCCTTGATCTGCTGTCTGATGAGTTGGCTTGATCTGTTGTCGGACTTGATTGCTTAAGAAGTAGTATGAGACACTCTAGGAGCTCATCCCTGGGATCAATATACTTTAAACTCACCAAACCCTAAGCAAGAATACAATCTGGATCTGATCCCTAGCTACTAAGTATTCATCTAAAAACCTTTAACTAGATCAGCTCTGAAGTGATATAATTCCAGAAGCTTCCAAGTCAACGAAGACCAATATCAAGCATGGATCCCTCTACTCAATCTTCTCTCCAACCTCATCCACTTGATGATGCTTTGGTACCTTGCTACCCATCAAAAGCCTCCCCTCTCACATTCTAGTCAAAAACCCTAAATCTGCCAATTTTGGCACAGTCTGGAATCTGTTTCAACATCACCTTTCCGAATACCTTCCTTTCTCAAACCATGTGCATTTTTGGAAATTAATTTGAACCACCTTGTTAACCCTCCTAAGGACTACCAAGGCCCACTATCCCCCTTGGTTAGATAGTTCTCCAACCCACTTGTTCTTGATGCTTTTGCGGGCAAGAAAATAACTTTTCCTACAAATCTAGTCAACATGCCCACTTTGACAGATGCTCACACCCTCATCCAACCTTCTATGGACCAAATATTTTCATGGTTGCGTTCTACTCATATAGGTATATCAATATATACTTCACTTGTTCCAAGTGGATCTTCGTGCTTCTTAAACCAACATGGTTTATAAGGCATCATGACTCATCTAGTATGGCAGCTTTATTTTCAACAAAGTTTGCCATCACTTCCAGACCACCTCAAATGTAACCAATCCAAACTCCCTCTGCCTTGATCATCTATAGGACTTGGTCTAACTACCCATCTATCCCTTGCAGCAAGGTGCGCTATTAGCTCCATGATCCAACAAGGTTTTGGTGATATAAAAATATCATCACCCAAGATCCACAACTCCTTGTTTTCCATATAATTCAAGTTGGATTTCCAATTCCCAAGGTTGCAAATGCTTGCTACACCTTGTCTACATCATCTACCATGATCATCTAGATTTATCAAATATTATCCATAATTATTTTGGCTCCAAATCTAAATAATCTCTTTAATAGTCAAAACTTCCATAAAGGAAAGTTTGGTTTTTTCCAAAACACTTCCCCAACTCTAAGAACTTTTTAGGCCCATATATCATACCCTACATTCCCACTTCAAAAATAAATATTTTTGAAGAGCTTTATTAATTCTTGTTGCCTATTTTCTTAAATGGCAGAAATGGAATAATAATAGTTTTAAATACTTTCAAGCGTCAGTAAATCTTGGGAAAATTCCTCTAAGTGTGCATTCACATTTGGGACCATCTCACATAAAAAACTCCACATGTCCAATTCAAAAATATCAACTGGTCTTCTAGAATCTACTTCTGCCCTTTTTGAATAAATGGATGTAAGAGGACTAACACCCCTTATAAAAATCCCAAATAAATCCTATGAATTTACCTTGACCATACCCATCTACCAGTACCACCTCTCCCTCTTTTTCCAATGCAATTTATTGAACTCCTTCACAAGCACTCTTGTGATCAAATTATGCAAAACAACCAAAACGTGAACTAAACAAAAACCAGATCATCACCAAGGCTGGCATCACACTTCTCCACAGCACTAACACCACCTCCTGGTCGTGCTACACTGTAGCCCACTACTATAGCATCACCCTCCCCCATGTCCTTTACCCCTTAAAAGGAGGAAAAGCTATGCCATTTATTGGTGTGTCCCTCCTTACATCAAAAGCTAGGCAGCAGCATCCCCCTATCCCTCTATCTGCTCGAACCCAGGACCCTTCAGCACTCCCTTACCCCACCTATCAGCATCCATGGCTAGCCCTAGCCCTCCTCCTCTCCATTTCTTTTTTTGGGCCGAAGAATAGAGAGAGGTCCCATCCTCTCAGTACAAGGCCCTACAACCACCTCTGTACCACCCTTGACCTCTCAACCGACCTCTCCACCACCCCTGCTACCCAATGGAAGGCCAGCTCCCTCCGCATCCCCTCCTTTGACCAATCCCACCATGGATCGATCCACCTCGAGTTAAAAAGGCCACAAGCCACCCGAACACTCCCTTCCTCATTCATTTACTCCCTCTGCTCCCCACTCACCTCCCCTAAACACCACTCCCTCTCACATGCCCTCTCCTGCCTGTGAGAGAGAGAGAGAAGAAGCTTCGGCCTCCCCCATGCATTCGAGCAAGGACCCCTCCTCCCTGCCCCTCTCCCTCTGCATGCGGCTATTCCAGGACCCCCTCCACATCCTCTACCTAACCCTTCCTATTTTCTTCCTCAGGACCTCCTCTACCATCGCCACAGTCCCATCCCGACGAGCTCGCCTCGGCCTCCATCGTGGGAGCCGCACTCCATCGCGGAACCATCGGTTGCCGCCCATCCCCAGAGTCGTCGCGCCATGCTGCTTCATCTCCGCCACCCCACGGTCGCCAGCGAGCCCTCTGGTAAGCTTCCCGAGCCCTGTTGCCGCCCCCTAGGGTTTCGGTCGACCGCCTCCAGTCGTGGGGAAGACGACGCCTAGGGGCCATCGATTTCCACTTGATCGGGCGACCCCCGTCACCCTATACCGCTTCGCCCGCCCTGGGCGGCTGACCGGTGGGCCCTTCCTGTCAGAACTTTAAAGCTCCTTCCCGCACTCACCAGCGCGAGCTGGGCCGGCCGAGCCGTGCTGTGCTCCGCCTGAATGGGCCGATTTCTCCCCCATACGGCCCAGCTGCCTCCAGATTCCAGCCCAACAAGCCTTTGTGCCTTAGTCTTTTTATTCGAGATCTGTTTTGACTATTTGGATTAAATCTTTATGATAATGGAAATCAACAAAAAGTGCCCAGATCTAAATTTTCCTAGGTGCATGTATGTTTTCACTAACACGCAGTACCTTTGGATAGCCCAGATTATGTATAGATTCTTTATATTAAATCAATACCTAGAAGGTATCTAAAACCCTCCTAAAACCCTACAGGTAGTTTTATATCTCCAATTGGCGTGAAACCTCTAGGTACTGAAATCCATCCTAGATAACTTGCATGTCACCTTGGCCTAACCATATTTTGATTCCTAGATTGCCTGTGTCAAAAATAACAAAAATAGAGTAGATCTGGCTTAGGTAATTTCTCTAGGCTAAACCAACAGAGGTATTGACCCAATTCGAACTCTTTGTGATGTGGTACACTTAGATCTACCAAAATCCAGGAGATCAATTTTTATTGAGGGTCTGATGAATTTTGGTGAATTATTGATCTTTTTATAGGGTTATCCTAAAGGAGTTTGACATTGGTTTCCTACAGAAATATATTCATAATACCTACCATGTGGCATTGGTTTCCTATCAAAAGCTATTGTAGTTTTAATCTGGTGAAAAATACAAGTTGTCTACATAACTACCTTCGGGAATTTCCTGAGGGCATTCTGGTAATTTTTTTGACATGATTCCAACTCTCAGTGAACAAGTACATCAAGAATTACCCAACCACCCAAGGAAATAATTTTTGGACATACAAAACATTTTGGCGAATTATTTCCTAAAACTAGAGCTTTTACCACTAGAATATTCATAAGAAACTAAAGAAAAGTGATAAATTAGTGAAACCACTTTTGTTGGTTTCATCTTATCAATAGCTATCTGTTGGTATCATGTTTTTACAATAGTATCTTATAGAATATTCCTTGGTTCAAAACCCTCTCATCCCTAGTTTCTAGACTATGAAACCCATATGGTTCCTTCAAATGTTCCAAGACATGCTCCCAATCCTTCTAATCCATTTTCTCAACACCACTACTGATTTGTAAACTTGTTTTGACATTTTATTGCTGTATGGATTTGATGCTCGAATGCCTTGAATGATTGTGGACTTGTTTGTTTGCATGTATGCTCGATGTCGGCGATAGTTGCGTTTGTGTGACGCCGAGAAGAAGGAAGCATTGGGTTATTCTATTTCGGTTATTATTGATATTATGGTTTTCTAAGAAGAAGCCTAGGGACATATTGCCATATTGCTGAATACAGGCAAGCCAGCTTCTTTCTCATAAGCCTTGTCCTACTGTTTTACATATGCATGTTTTATCTACTGTTTATTAAAGCTGCATTTTTTTACTATATGTTGATGTATATATGGTAGTGGTTTGGCTCTTCCGAACTATTACACTTTTGTACTATTAAGTACAACCCCCTTGGTGACACCTACTTGTCCCTAGTAGAATAGATGGTGTATATCACCATAACCCTCTAGAGACCCTGTTTTTGGCCAAAGCAGAGCTAGAGGATGGGAAGACCCCGGCAAAAGTTTTACCAAATGTTTTATGATAAAACCTTGGTGAGGTGGGACCTCCCAAGAGTGGTTGAGATAGAAAAAGGTTTTGGTTTTAGAAAATGCTGAAGGAAAGCTAGAGGACAAAGGTTTACGAAAACGCACCCGGTTCTTTGCAGTTTAGCTATAACAACTTAACCCGTGCAACCACATTACTCTAGAATGGGACAGGCCTGGATTTGATGTTTGTCTATTCTGGTATAAGATGCCTTGCAACAACTACAGGGGATCGCGATCCCCGGAGGCTGGGTCTTCTCCCTTAAAGGTCCATGTGGTACATCGACCTGGAGAAGGAACGAACTGTCTACGGACAGCCAGGCGTTACTATGGGCCCCTCATTTAAAGCACACACTCGGGAAGTGGAAAAAGCGCTCCGGTTGCTCTTCGGTACCCGTCCTGGTTTTGAGGGGAGTACCACTCATAGGGTAGGCACTTATACTGGAGTGGGCATCCGGAGAGTCTTGATCGGTTACTCGAGCCACGATCGGTGTATATCAGGGTAGTGTACCCGGATGGTGTGGGTAAAGTGTACAACCTCGGCAGAGTGTAAATCTATTCGAATAGTCGTGTCCGCAGTTATGGACGGGTTGGACAAACTTCTGTAGAGCGGTGCTGGTTTTGATTTCAAAAAGGATTTCGGAAAAGAAATGGCTTTGGAAATGTTTTGACCATGGGATGGTCGTAAAGGATAAAGGTTTTGACCATGAGAAGGTCGGAAGGAGGAGAAAGAAGTTTGTTCGTGGGACGACCCGAAGACGGGAACAAATGGGTGACCCAGTCCTAATGTTTTCCAAAACTTTTCAAAAAGGTTTTGAAAATGTTTTACAAAAGTTCTCAATAAAGATATGTAGATGCTATATCTACAAGAGAAACTATTTGAGAAAAGAACCTCCCTTGGAGCCCTCCTACTACCACAACTATAATGCATATCCTCTTATTGTTATTGTTATCTTAAGGTGGTTTGCGAGTACATTCAAAATACTCACTAGCATTGTCCCTGGCTATTAACTTGGTCAGATATCAAGAAGAAGGTGGTGTTGACGACTATGCGAGCTAGGACGTTCTCCCAGTCAGCTGCCTCTATGTTAAGGCATGGCTCGGGCTCTACGCTTAATGAAGTTCCGCTGTTGTTGATGGATGTAGCCATAATGGAAAATAAGGTATGACAGGTATTCGTTATGTATTGTATGTTTACTTTGATACTTGTCTGTTATGTTCCACGACTAAGTGATCATGGGATCATGGTTGTATGCCTAATAGGGATTCTCAGAGGATTAATCCGGGGGCCCCACATCCAAGTGTTAGTATTTATGCTCGATCGTGGGTTCATGCCTCTAGTAATCTGTGGAAGTGACAGAAATCTCTAAGGTACTAGATGTGATGTTGCTACTAGGGAGAAAACAACAATCCTTTGTTCATAGAACAATCGTATTGTTTATATTACACACAATTCGTAAAGCAATAATCTGTTGCTTGCAACTTAATACTGGAGGGGGTTCGGATGATAACCTGAAGGTGGTTTATTAGTCATAGATGCAGTTGGATGGCGGTCTATGTATAATGTTGTAATGCCCAATCAAGTCTCAAAGTAGTCAAGATGATTAGTATATGCATGTATTGCTTTCTCGATGTTTGTCAATTGCCCCGCTGTAATTTGTTCACCCAGCATGTTATCTATCTTAAGGAGAGCCACCTCTAGTGAACTATGGATCCCGGTCCTTTTCTTTTACATACAATCTACAAACTGTTTACTGCTTTGTGTTTACTTTCTGCAAACTTTTACTTCCTTCCATTCGATATGTTTAATCCTTTGTTTTCAGCAAAACACTGTGAGATTGACAACCTCATCGCAAGTTGGGGACACGGTTCTGTGGTTGTGTTGTGCAGGTCTCCATGTTGCTACTAGCACCGTTAGTGCGCCCTGACAAGGCTCAGCTAGCAACACCTTTGGGGAGTTTCCTTGCTCCTACTGGTTCGATTAAACCTTGGTTTCATAACTGAGGGAAACTTGCTGCTGTGCTCATCATACCTTCCTCTTGGGGTTCCCAACGAGCTCTGCATCAACACTAAGCCATCAGCGCCATGGAGCTTACAGGAACAGCAGGAATCGACTCCTCTGCACCAATAGCTGGGCCTTCTGGAGTCGACGGACACGAAGCATCCGAATCCTTGCTGCGAGAATGCTTGCGGGTGTCCGGATCACTGGACTCGGGGGCTTCCTCCTCCTCTTCAAGTGGGACGGTCGATTCTGACTCGTCCTCTTCCTCCCCTTCGCGAGGAATAACCCCCTCAGGGAGAGGGGGCAAACTGGGAGACACCTTCCAATCCTGCATTCAAAAGACAATTCATCATACATCAAGAAATTAACGGCAACCAACAAAGATAGCTACTTCGTAGCGCAATCATACCTCAGGTGGAGGGTTGATACGTCCATATTGCATCACTATTCTATATCATAATTTACTGTTATTCATTGATATATTTCACATTAAGAGATGATACTTATGTAATTTCACCTATTTTCCCATGGTTGATGACTTTTGGAGCATAGACCGCTGTAGTCGGGATTCTGATGGAATAGGGGCAGTTTGGAGGCAAAATTTCTGAAGATCAGAAAATTTCGGAAAATACATGGAAAATCCTATTTTTCCAGAAGATGAAGATAGCCAGAAGGAGGAGTGGAGATGGGCCACAGGGGTCCCACACCACCCCCTAGCGCGGGCCATCCCAGGTCGCGTCACCAGGTGGTGTGGCACCCTGGTCCACCTCTAGCTCTCCCCTTTGTTGTATATTATCCTCCCGAAACCCTAAGACTCTAGGAGTGACCATAGAATTATTCCGCCGCCTCTGTGGGGTGGAAAACAACAAGAGAGAAAGATCTCTCCAGCAGACAGAATTCTACTAGGGGAATTCCTTACCGGAGAGGAGAGATCGTCGCCATCAACACCACCATCAAGCTAGACTTCATCGGGATCATCATCATCATCGCCATCATCTCCATCAGCACCATCATCACCACCATCATCTCGTTGTAACAATTGGGTTGAATCTTTCATAGTTCTTAGGAGAAACTTTCTCGGTGTTGATTACTCTTTGTAGTTGATGCTATTGAGTGAACCATTGAATTATTGTTTATGTTCAGATTGTTATACATCATTATTCAATGTCTGATCTTGATCCATATGATGTCTTATGAGTAGTTTTTTTTGTTCTTGAAGACATGGGAGAAGTCATGTTGTTAGTAGTGGAATTGTGTTGAGAAATATTCAATGGTTTGTTCATTAAGTTATGGTGTACTTCTTCTAGTGGTGTCATGTGAACGTCCACTACATGACACTTCACCTATATGGGCCTAGCGGAATGCATTGTGTATTTGGCTACTAATCGTAGGGGTTGCCGGAGTGACAGAAACCTGAACCCCTGTTAGGAAACCATTGCACAAGGGACGTTAGGGTCTTAGAGTTTAAAGCTGTGGTTAGATATCTACCTTAATTACTTTCTTGTACTTGCGGATTCTTGCAAGGGGTATAATCACAAGTATGTATTAGTCCTAGGAAGGTCGGTACATTAGCACATGTTCACCCACACAATTCTTAGAAAACTAAAGAAGATTAATCAACTATATGAAGCGGAAGCACTTGACGATATTCCTGTGTGTCTTCGAGAATGTTTGTTCATCATAAGTAATACAACCGGCTTGTCCTTTGCTGAATAAAGGATTGGGCCACCTGTTGCATTTATTCTTATTGTCATTTATTTACTCGTACTTTATTTACCCGCTTTGTCAAAAAACCCTAAAAAAATCCGTTTGCTAAGTATTTACAGAGAATTCATGCTCCAAGCCACTAGCCAGCACCTTCTTCTCCTTGTTAGGTTTGACAGTCTTACTTATCGAAAATACTACGATACACCCCCTATATTTGTGGGTCATCAAGACTATTTTCTGGCGCCGTTGCCGGGGAGTGAAGCGCTATTGGAGAGTGGAACTGGTAAAGGAAACTTCTACTACGAGTATTGTTTATTTATGTTAATTGCTTTATTTTCAATATGGATAATTCACTGAGTTTCTTATTTCTTAATGCTACTACCACTACTAAGGTATTATATGAACCACCACCGGCTGAGAATGATGCTTTTAAAGTACCTACAAGAATAATTGATCGTGTTATGGATAACTACTATGTTGGAGATGGAACTGTCCATCCCGGTGATCATTTGCTCTTTATACACGAATTATGCGAGTTGTTCAAGTGTGCAGGTATCACTAAAAGATCAAGTAAAGAAGAAGTTATTCTCATTATCACTAAAAGGAAGAGCTGAAGAATGGTATAAGCTACTGAAGAATGGTCAAGCTCTTGAATGGGAGGAAATTGTACCTCTCTTTTACTCAAAGTTTTATCCTCCTAGTGAGATTCATAAAGATCAGAATCAAATATAGAACTTTTGTCCTCTTGATGGAGAGAGTACAGCTCAATCTTGGGGGAGATTGAAGTTACTAATGATCAAATGTCCCATTCATGAGCTCCCCAACAATATTATTATCAATAACTTTTATGCAAGGCTTTCTCTTCATGATAAGTATTTATTGGATGCTTCTTCTGCTGGATCAGTCACTCGCATGGAAGAAGAAACTAAATTGGATCTTCTGGACCATATTCAAGACAATGCTAAAGCATGGGAGAATGACAAAGGAAGAAAGTCAGGTATAAATTATGATTATGAATGCATTGAACCTTTTATGGGAACTGATGACTTTCAAAATATTAGAAATCCTTATGGTCTAGACTCTCAAGCTATTGCAACGTATTTTAAGGCTTTTGCTTCCTATATTGAAGTTCCTAAAATGAAGTGGAATAAGTATCATGAACCGTAGAAAGATGTTGAGAGAGTGTTCCTGCAAGAAATACTGAAGTTTATACTACTAATCATGTCTTACCTAAACCTTACATTGAGAAAATGCCTTTCCCATAAAGATAAAGGAACATTCTATGATAGCTAGTATGGTTAATGAAAGTACAAATAAAGCCGTTGAACCTGATAAACAAAAGGATGATGAACCTATATTAGTAAATGTGAAAGATTTTGTCACTAAATATGTAGAAGAGGTACACATTATCCTTTGTATGGATACCTCTAATATTGTTTCACAAAGTAGTGTTATGAGAGTTAGTATTCCTGTGTTTTCTGTTAGAATAAGTGATCATTGTTATGATGGTCCTTGTGATAGGTATATTGTTAAGTTTATGCATGATACTAAAAGTTACTATGAGAGAGGGAAAAGTGTTCTTATGCATCCCGATAATATCAAATTTCCTCATTTTATGCTTAAAGTCTTTATGTTGCACTTGTTTTGCCTTCCTATGCTTGTAGCCTCTGGTTTCAACAACTTGTTTGTTTACAAAATTACCTTGCATAGGAAGTGGGTTAGACTTAAACATGTGTGTTTTTGCGTCTTAATGCTCCCGTTTACTTCAATTCATATTCTTATGTGAACATCATTAAAATTATCATGCCCATCTTAATGGCTATAAAGAAAGAGCTTTTTGGGAGACAACCCAATATATTTGTGTTTTCAGTTCGCTTTCGTTTAGTTAAGTCTTTGAAGTTATTACTATGAGATCAAAAATCCACGAAAGAGTCTATAGCCGCCGTCATCTCCATCCCTAGATCAGGAGGGATCTGAAGCTCTTCCCGGCACCCTGCCGGAGAGGGGAATTCACCCTAGAGGCCTTCTTCATCACCATGCAAGCCTCCGGTCTGATGCATGAGTAGTTCATCCTTGGACTACGGATCCATGTAGTAGCTAGATGGCTGGTTCTCCTCCTTTGTGCTTTCATGTTTAGATCTTGTGAGCTCCGTTCATGATCAAGATCGTCTATTTGTAATTCTGCATGTTGTGTTTGCGGGGATCCGATGGATATTGAGATGCTATTTCAGATTCATTATTGATTCTATTATGTCTTTGTTATTTGTGATCTTGCATGCTTTCCATTGTTAGTAGCTATCTTTGCCAAGTAGATGCTAGCAACTCCAAGAGTTAGTATTTATGCTCAATAGTAGGTTCATGCCTCTGGTAATCTAGGGAAGTGACAGAAATCTCTAAGGTACTAGATGTGTTGTTGCTACTAGGGAGAAAACAACAATCCTTTGTTCATATAACAATCGTATTGTTTACATTACACGCAATTCGTAAAGCAATAATTTGTTACTTGCAACTTAATACTGGAGGGGGTTCGGATGATAACCTAAAGGTGGATTATTAGTCATAGATGCAGTTGGATGGCAGTTTATGTACAATGTTGTAATGCCCAATCAAGTCTCAAATGAGTTAAGATGATTAGTATATGCATGTAAGTTCTCGATGTTTGTCAATTGCCCCGCTGTAATTTGTTCAGCCAACATGTTATCTATCTTAAGGAGAGCCACCTCTAGTGAACTATGGATCCTGGTATTTTTCTTTTACATACAATCTAGAAACTGTTTACTGCTTTGTGTTTACTTTCTGCAAACTATTACTTCCTTCCATTCGATACGTTTAATCCTTTGTTTTCAGCAAAACACGGTGAGATTGACAACCTCATTGCAAGTTGGGGACACGGTTCTGTGGTTGTGTTGTGCAGGTCTCCACGTTGCTACTAGAACCGGTAGTGTGCCCTGACAAGGCTCATCTAGCAACACCTTTGGGGTGTTTCCTTGCTCCTATTGGTTTGATTAAACCTTGGTTTCATAACTGAGGAAAACTTGCTGCTGTGCTCATCATACCTTCCTCTTGGGGTTCCCAACGAGCTCTGCATCAACACTGAGCCATCAACACCATGGAGCTTACAGGAACAGCAGGAATCGGCTCCTCTGCACCAATAGCTGGTCCTTCTAGAGTCGACGGAGACGAAGCATCCGAATCCTTGCTGCGAGAACGCTTGCGGGTGTCCGGATCATTGGACTTGGGGGCTTCCTCCTCCTCTTCAAGTGGGACGGTCGATTCCGACTCGTCCTCTTCCTCCCCTTCATGAGGAATAACCCCCTCGGGGAGAGGGGGCAAACTGGGAGACACCTTCCAATCCTACATTCAAAAGATAATTCATCATACATCAATAAATTAACGACAATCAACAAAGATAGCTACTTCGTAGCGTAATCATACCTCAGGTGGAGGGTTGATACGTCCATATTGCATCACTATTCTATATCATAATTTACTGTTATTCATTGATATATTTCACATTAAGAGGTAATACTTATGTAATTTCACCTATTTTCGCATGGTTGATGACTTTTGGAGCATAAACCGCTGTAGTCGGGATTCTGATGGAACAGGGGCAGTTTGGAGGCGAAATTTGGGAAGATCAGAAAATTTCGGAAAATACATGGAAAATCCTATTTTTCCAGAAGATGAAGATAGCCAGAAGGAGGAGTGGAGATGGGCCACAAGGGGCCCACACCACCCCCTAGAGCGGGCCATCCTAGGCCGCGCCACCAGGTGGTGTGGCCACCCTGGTCCACCTCCAGCTCTCCCCTCTGGCGTATGTTATCCTCCCGAAACCCTAAGACTTGGGCAGTGACCACACAAATATTCCGCCGCCTCTGTGGGGCGGAAAACACCGAGAGAGAAAGATCTCTCCAGTAGACAGAATTCTGCCGGGGGAATTCCTTTCCGGAGAGGGGAGATCATCGCCATCAACACTACCATCAAGCTAGACTTCATCGGGATCATCATCATCATCATCACCATCATCTCCATCAGCAACATCATCACCACCATCATCTCGCTGTAACAATTGGGTTGAATCTTGCATAGTTCTTAGGGGAAACTTTCCCGGTGTTGATTACTCTTTGTAGTTGATGCTATTGAGTGAACCATTGAATTATTGTTTATGTTCAGATTGTTATACATCATTATTCAATGTCTGATCTTGATCCATATGATGTCTTATGAGTAGTTCGTTTTGTTCTTGAGGACATGGGAGAAGTCATGTTGTTAGTAGTGGAATTGTGTTGAGAAAGATTCAATGGTTTGTTAATTAAGTTATGGTGTACTTCTTCTAGTGGTGTCATGTGAATGTCAACTACATGACACTTCACCTATATGGGCCTAGCGGAATGCGTTGTGTATTTGGCTACTAATCTTGGGGTTGCCGGAGTGACAGAAACCTGAACCCCTGTTAGGAAACCATTGCACAAGGGACGTTAGGGTCTTAGAGTTTAAAGTTGTGGTTAGGTATCTACCTTAATTAATTTCTTGTACTTGTGGATGCTTGCAAGGGGTATAATCACAAGTATGTATTAGTCCTAGGAAGGTCGGTACATTAGCACAGGTTCACCCACACAACACTTAGCAAACTAAAGAAGATTAATCAACTATATGAAGCGAAAGCACTTGACGATATTCCCGTGTGTCTTCGAGAACGTTTGGTCATCTTAAGTAATACAACCGGCTTGTCCTTTGCTGAATAAAGGATTGGGCCACTTGTTGCATTTATTCTTATTGTCTTTTATTTACTCGTACTTTATTTACCCGCTTTATCAAAAACCCCTAAAAATCCGTTTGCTAAGTATTTACAGAGAATTCATGCTCCAAGCCACTAGCCAGCACCTTCTTCTCCTTGTTAGGTTTGACACTCTTACTTATTGAAAATACTACGATACACCCCCTATACTTGTGGGTGATCAAGACTATTTTCCGGCACCGTTGTTAGGGAGTGAAGCGCTATTGGAGAATGGAACTATTAAAGGAAACTTCTACTATGAGTATTGTTTATTTCTGTTAGTTTCTTTATTTTCAATATGGATAATTCACTGAGTTTATTATTTCTTAATGCTACTTCCACTGCTAAGGTATTATATGAACCACCACCTACTGATAATGATGCTTTTAAAATACCTACAAGAATAATTGATCGTGTTATGGATAACTACTATGTTGAAGATGGAACTGTCCATCCCGGTGATCATTTGCTCTTTATACACGAATTATGCGGGTTGTTCAATTGTGCAGGTATCACTACAGATCAAGTCAAGAAGAAGTTATTCTCATTATCACTGAAAGGAAGAGCTGAAGAATGGTCAAGCTCTTGAATGGGAGGAAATAGTACCTCTCTTTTACTCAAAGTTTTATCCTCCTAGTGAGATTCATAAAGATCAGAATCAAATATACAACTTTTGGCCTCTTGATGGAGAGAGTACAGCTCAAGCTTGGGGGAGATTGAAGTTACTAATGCTCAAATGTCCCATTCATGAGCTCCCCAACAATATTATTATCAATAACTTTTATGCAAGGCTTTCTCTTCATGATAAGGATTTATTGGATACTTCTTGTGCTGGATCAGTCACTCGCATGGAAGAAGAAGCTAAATTGGATCTTCTGGACCATATTCAACACAATGTTGAAGCATGGTAGAATGACAAAGGAAGAAAGTTAGGTATAAATTATGATTATGAATGCATTGAATCTTTTATGGGAAATGATGACTTTCAAAATATTAGAAATCCTTATGGTCTAGACTCTAAGGCTATTGCAACGTATTTTAAGGCTTTTGCTTCCTATATTGAAGTTCCTAAAATGAAGTGGAATAAGTATCATGAACCGTAGAAAGATGTTGAGAGAGTGTTCCTGCAAGAAATACTGAAGTTTATACTACTAATCATGTCTTACCTAAACCTTACATTGAGAAAATGCCTTTCCCATAAAGATAAAGGAACATTCTATGATAGCTAGTATGGTTAATGAAAGTACAAATAAAGCCGTTGAACCTGATAAACAAAAGGATGATGAACCTATATTAGTAAATGTGAAAGATTTTGTCACTAAATATGTAGAAGAGGTACACATTATCCTTTGTATGGATACCTCTAATATTGTTTCACAAACTAGTGTTATGAGAATTAGTATTCCTGTGTTTTCTGTTAGAATAAGTGATCATTGTTACGATGGTCCTTGTGATAGCTATATTGTTAAGTTTATGCATGATACTAAAATTTACTATGAGAGAGGGAAAAGTGTTCTTATGCATCCCAATAATATCAAGTTTCCTCATTTTATGCTTAAAGTCTTTATGTTGCACTTGTTTTGGCTTCCTATGCTTGTAGCCTCTAGATTCAACAACTTGTTTGTTTACAAAATTCCCTTGCATAGGAAGTGGGTTAGACTTAAACATGTGTGTTTTTGCGTCTTAATGCTCCCGTTTACTTCAATTCATATTCTTATGTGAACATCATTAAAATTATCATGCCCATCTTAATGGCTATAAAGAAAGAGCTTTTTGGGAGACAACCCAATATATTTGTGTTTTCAGTTCGCTTTCGTTTAGTTGTGTCTTGGAAGTTATTACTTCGGTAATAAACTCTCCTTATACTTTTTGTTTGGTTTTTGTGTCAAGATCAACCCCTAATGAGAGAGAAGTAATATTTGGGGAAGTTGCTGTCCCGAAACAGATTTTTGTGCTTTGCCCTAAACATCCGTGAGAGATCTCTATATGTCGGATTGAGCTGTAATTTTTTGTGATTCTGCCCCAGGTTGTTATTTAACTTTCGTTAGTTTTGTACTTTTTGATTTGAGCAACTGAAGATTTTGGAAAAAATTGATCTTTACCTGCTGGTCTGTTTTGACATATTTTGCCATTCTTGCATTTGCTTCTTAAAACGACTTCCTTTTTGTATTCTTTTTGGGTTTTCGGAAGGAGTTGCTACAGAAGCTTATGATTTGATGGTTTTCAGTCGAAATTGGACTTAAAAGGTTTATTACCTCGCTTACACTAATGTTGCTAATGAGAACTGTGTGAAGTTTTGTGTGAAAGAAATTTCCAGGTTAGTGGAGAAATGGTGTCATAAGAAAGTGAAAGGTTTCATGACTCAAGAAATATGTGTATGAAGATGAAGATATTGATGTTAATCCAGTGGTTACTCCGGAAGAATCTACTAACTACCAAAATTCAGAGACCTGCAGAGTCCATTTTCGAATAGGTAATAGTTCTGGTAAGAACAGTTCCGTGTAAATTCGGTCAAATTATATTTTTGTAGTTTTTATCCAACAAGGAAAGCATCGAAGTGAAAAAGGGACGAAAGCGGAGCCTGGGTGGCACACACCACCCTGTGGCGTGGGCCCACCCTGGCCGCACCACCAGGTGGTGTGGCCACCCCGGACTCCGTCTCCGACTCGTTTTCTCCCTGTACCTTCCTTTTATTGTGAAACTTCGTAATACATAATCCCCTAGATCCCCCGAGGTTTGTATATCGTGTTCTCGTCATGTTTTAGTTTCGACCTGTTTCTGCTAGGAACTATCATTAGAAGTTTAGAAGCACAATGGTGTCCACCAATGATAAGGGAAAGGATCCTATGAAGGAAGATCTCCAAGACTACGGGCAAGAGAAGGAGATCAAGAGTGAAGATGAACAGGAGGCAAAGCACATCGGCACTACCGTTGCAAGCATTGGAGTAGTGGCAAACCCTGCCAAGATTATGTCAACTAGAAGGAAGCCTCCTCGTCACTGTTCGGATCCATGGTCACTTCCTCCACGCATCAAGAATCCTTTCCATACCCTTATCCATGAACATCAATACCAGAATATGCCCAAGGAGAAACTACCCTCCAATTGGGATTTGCCTCATTCTAACCATGCAGGAAAAGAAGACTACAAGGAGGAAGAGTGGGTGAAAGAACCGCAAGAGATGGAATTCGCAACCCGACATGATCATGAGCCGCATCAAACAAAACTCAAAGTTGATTCGTACTCTCACCTTCAGGATTGAGGACCTAGGGAAATTGATCAAAAAGCTCATCAAGAGAATACCACCACCACCGAAGGAGTAATTTGTCATCAGGTTTTAGCATCCCCTTGGTTTGTTCCAAGCTTGGGGGAGTGTCGCGATATCACATCACTATCTTCTATCTTTTTACCTTTTTAGTAGATTCATATCATGAATAGAGAAGTTATCATGTAGGATGGTTTGCATTATGGAAGTGTCCCCTCTCTCGTTAGATATGTATCCCTTGGTGTGATTTGTCGTTATGGAATATTAATGAGAAGTTCTATCATTTACTCTTTTGCGTATCTTATATTAGTTTTCAATTCATGGTTATATGATTGATCTTGTTGTTAGTATTGGTATCACTTTGGGATCATTGAGTTAATTTAGTTGGTTTTGGCAAACCTGGCTCGGTCAGTAGCAACACTATTTTTGAGAGTTGAATGAAAAAGTTAAAAAGTACTCTAAAGAAATATAATCTCTTCATCTTTCTTTCTTGATTTGCTCGTAAGTTTAGTATTCTCTAGTTAAGATCTTTTGTTCTTCCAAGGAAGATTGCATGTTTGTTTTTATCGCTTGTATGATTGTTTGTTTCCTTCAACTCTTATACTTGCTACCCATCCTTGCTAGACAAAAACCTGTACTAAAAGGAAATTATTCTCATGCATCCATTCCTTAAGCCAAAAACCTATGCCATTTGTGTCCACCATACCTACCTATTAGAATTATTGCTATTCGAAGTAAATTCAAGTTTTTATCTAGCTTCCAAATAAAACTTTTTATGTGAAAATTAGTGATTAAAGCTCTCACGAACTTGATGTCACAATTTACTTTCTTGCATCTAATAAACTTGAACCATTGGGTCAATCTTTGTTGCGGATATGCTTGCGCTTTATAAGTTGAAGTTATCAGAACCATGTATCATGGGGAATGCTTTCAACACTGCATTGGTGCTTTGTACCTAGTTGATATCATGATCTTTTGCTTATGGATCCTGGCGGTATGAAATAAAAGGGGAACTTGTAAGATAAATGGAGTTCGTATATGTGTTAGTGAAATGCCTAGGCCGCTAGCCTAAGCCATGCCTAATCATGGTGGAAACTTATGCTCAATAAAAATGGAGTTCGTATATGTGTTATTGAAGCATCCTCAATAAAAACCTATGCAAATAGCGAATAAAAAGATCGATGAGATGCTCATTGTCTACTTGCCTTGTCATTTTTATTATGGGATAGCTCATGTATCATGTGTAAGGGGTACCCCGCTGGCGGTTCTCTATGATACATATGTATTTATAATGACTAGAGCTTACTTGTGACTGAAGTTGAGTAGCATGAGGTTCGGTCTTCGTAAGTAATGGGCATGAGACTTCAATTTATAACTTGTCAAGCATATCCTCTTAGTTGTGTCACTTTAACCTTAATCACATAAAGATGCCTATGATAGGGGAAATGCGACCTGAAAGCTCATAAGTATCATAATTTTTGGAAGCTCTTTATGAAACTTGAAATCCCTACTTCCCTCTGCGAAGGGCCTTTCTTTTACTTTCTAGTTGAGTCAGTAAACCTATTCCCTTCTATCTCAGCCAGTATTTTGAGTAGTTGTGTTTCATTCATTGATATGATGATTTATTCAATCATGTTTCTTATGTTCCTTGTTTTGCACATTGCTCTTATCTGAGTGTTTACTACATTGAAAGCTATCACTGAAAACTAGTTATTTGTGAAACTCCTGCAAATTGTCAACTATTCTTCGACCAAGAGATAAGTTTACCATTACCAATTGTGATTTACTTTATGTATCTTTATTGTGTTTCCTTCACTTATTGCAAGTTAAGTTATATAATGGTGAGTTGTCTGCTATTATGATCTATGTATTGATGAATGTGATGCTCCTTGTCCGTATTCTTTTATCGACTCTTCACTCCATAAACCTGAGGTAATGTTTATTGAGCTCAGTTTCGCTTGGGGACAAGCGAAGTCTAAGCTTGGGGGGAGTTGATACGTCCATTTTGCATCACTATTCTATATCATAATTTACTGTTATTCATTGATATATTTCATATTAAGAGATGATACTTATGTAATTTCACCTGTTTTCGCATGGTTGATAACTTTTGGAGCATGGACCGCTGCAGTTAGGATTCTGATGGAAAAGGGGCAGTTTGGAGGCGAAATTCGTGAAGATCAGAAATTTTTGGAAAATAAATGGAAAATCCTATTTTTCCAGAAGGTGAAGATAGCCAGAAGGAGGAATGGAGATGGGCCACAGGGGCCCACACCACCCCCTGGCGCGGGCCATCCCAGGCCGTGACACCAGGTGGTGTGGCCACTCTGGTCCACCTCCAGCTCTCCCCTCTGGCGTATATTATCCTCCCTCAACCCTAAGACTTGGGGAGTGACCACAGAAATATTCCGCCGCCTCTGTGGGGCGGAAAACACCGAGAGAGAAAGATCTCTCCGGCAGACAGAATTCTGCCGGGGGAATTCCTTCCAGGAGAGGGGAGATCATCGCCATCAACACCACCATCAATCTAGACTTCATCGGGATCATCATCATCATCACCATCATCTCCAGCAACACCATCATCACCACCATCATCTCGCTTTAACAATTGGGTTGAATCTTGCATAGTTCTTAGGGGAAACATTCCCGGTGTTGATTACTCTTTGTAGTTGATGCTATTGAGTGAACCATTGAATTAATGTTTATGTTTAGATTGTTATACATCATTATTCCATGTCTGATCTTGATCCAAATGATGTCTTATGAGTAGTTCGTTTTGTTCTTGAGGACATGGGAGAAGTCATGTTGTTAGTAGTGGAATTGTGTTGAGAAAGATCCAATGGTTTGTTAATTAAGTTGTGGTGTACTTCTTCTAGTGGTGTCATGTGAATCTCGACTACATGACACTTCACCTATATGGGCCTAGGGGAATTCATTGTGTATTTGGCTACTAATTGTAGGGGTTGACACAGTGATAGAAACCCGAACCCCCGTTAGAAAACCATTGCACAAGGGACGTCAGGGTCTTAGAGTTTAAAGCTGTGGTTAGGTCTCTACCTTAATTACTTTCTTGTACTTGCGGATGCTTGCAAAGGGTATAATCACAAGTATGTATTAGTCCTAGGAAGGTCGGTACATTAGCACAGGTTTACCCAAACAACACTTAGCAAACTAAAGAAGATTAATCAACTATATGAAGCGAAAGCACTTGACGATATTCCCGTGCGTCCTCGAGAACGTTTGGTCATATTAAGTAATACAACCGGCTTGTACTTTGCTGAATAAAGGATTGGGACACTTGTTGCATTTATTCTTATTGACTTTTATTTACTCGTACTTTATTTACATGCTTTATCAAAAACCCCTAAAAATCCGTTTGCTAAGTATTTATAGATAATTCCTACTCCAAGCCACTAGCCAGCACCTTCTGCTCCTCGTTGGCTTCGACACTCTTACTTATCAAAAATACTGTGATACACCCCCTATACTTGTGGGTCATCAAGGGTTAGAGGCATCGAAGGGAGGCACAACTGGTTCGCCGGGGAGAACCTCCTTGGTGGTGTACTTGGTCACCAGTCGAAACCTCTTATCTACTTCACCCGCGGAAATGCCATTGGAAGATACGCGAGGGACATCTTCCGCACCAGCCCACTGGAACATGGGGTGGACTCTGGCCTGCAGAGGCTGGATGCTTTGGTGCAACCATGTGCGAATGAGGGCGGCGCCTCCCTCTTCTTTACCCATGCGACTCTCGAGGTCGCAGACGCGCTTGTCCAGCACTTCCGTCTCCTCGGACACGTCGGGCATCACTATGTTCTTCCAGGAACGCCTCCTCTTGCACGGCGTCGCGAGATCGAAGGGCGCGAGTCCGTAGTGATCTCCGTTGGCGTTCTGGTCGCGGATGTAGAACCACTTGTCTCTCCACCCTTGGACGAACACCGTGAGCTTGATGTCGAAATAGGTAGCAGAGGAGTCGACATGAATCCCGCAGCCGCCTACGTCACAGACTAACGAGCCAGAAGCCGACTAATGCTTTAACTTAAAAAGTCTCTTGAAGAGACCAAAGTGTGGCTCGACTCTGAGCCAGCACTCGCAACGCATGATATAGCATGCAATGTGAATGAAAGAATCTGGGGACAACTGATGCAGCTAGAGCCCATAGAAACAAAGAAGGCCCTTGACAAAGGGATGCAGGGGCAGAGACAGACCATGGATGATGAACGCGAGGAACATCACCCGGAAACCGGATGGAGGACGCGGGGTTACCTTGTCACCAGGCACTCGCGAATCGTCTTCCGCGCGCGGAAGAACTCTATCTTGACGCAGAAGATGGTGCTTAGAGGCCTTGATGGTGGATGCGCGCCACGCGCCATTGATAACACGGGTGCCCGCACCCTTCTTCTTGCCAGTGCTGGCGGCGCTGGTACCCACGGCGGCGGAGCCACCCTTCTTCTTGGCAATGACGGTGGCTGTAGCAGACCCAGTGGCGGCGCCTCCCTTCTTTTTTCCCCATCTTGCGATGGCGGTGCGAGCGGAGGAAGTAGCTTGGGAACACGCGGAGTTGGTCCAGCGCCACAAAGAGGACAAGCTCTAGGAAGTAGAGAGCAGCGTCAATGGCGATGGAAGCATAAGCACAGAAAGGGAAGATGGGAAAATTACCGCACCTGCACTGCTACTTAACCCCATTGCGGATGCAATCCAACAGCCAGTAGAAACCCTACTGGACGCGTGGCACACATCGCGGTCGACACGTGGGGAGGATAAAACACGAACCGTCCCCCACTATCTCCATTACGTGCAGAAATTGAGCAGGCGCAGTTAAAACGGAAGATTACACACGCCCGGTCAAATCAAAGTCATAAAGTGGGACCTACCGCTCGTCACGTCCCGTCAATGCCGCTCACGCGGGCAACTGAGGTCATCGCATCGTCAAACACTAACGTCATCAACATCAGCAACTGAAGATTTTGACTACTTTAGTCCTTGCTCAAGTCTTTGACTCCACCAAGCACTCAGGGGCTACTCCCATAGGGAGCGCTAGTCGCACACCCTACAATTTATCTTTTTGCAGGAATATGAACATTCAAGGCATACCCACCACTCGAATCATGGGTTACTCCCATAGGGAGCGCAGGAAACAAATTCTACTGAAACAAGCAACAAAAGATGACAGCAGTCGCAAAAGTTCTTTAGTCCCCGCTGGAGTCTTCGACTCAACCAGGCACTCAGGGACTACTCCCATAGGGAGCACTGGTCGTGCACCCTATGATTATTAGTACGTCGTACTGTGTGTTGATAACATCCAGAACCAAAATCTATGGAGACACCGCCTCATATTTTTCCATACAAAGAGACTGCGTCTCCTGGGCCACCCGAATCATCTCCGCGATGACAACAAATTCGGATGCCGTGCTTGCAGCGTGAAGATAAGACCTGAATAAGGCATGACAACACATTTGTTGTGCACTACCAGAAATAATATCCATGCCTACAGGTACGATGAACATGCCTTGATGGACATGTCAAGTGCTCACACCCATATACTGGAATTCGACTCCTGTAAGACCTCCGTGGCTTGAGTCGAATTACACCAGCACTTTTCTGAATTCGAGTCCAGGGATTCGAGTTTGAGTAGATTGCGTTGTTTTCCCTAAGGCAGTTAACTGAAACTGATAGATCGGTTTAATCAGGCAGGCATATCAACAATCCCTACGACATAAACATAACACTCAAAAATATACTCAGTCGTGCACTCGAAAGTCTTCATAAAGTCTCCAGTCGAATCTACGATTCCACTGGACACTCGGGGGCTAGTGACATGGGTATACCCTATAGGTACTCGTGTTTGGTATATATGACCTGGATACAGTGGAAGCCCATGGCGTTGCCAAGGCCCAAATGGAGAACTCGAGTGGCCCATAGACTCTTGATTGCTTGCGAGAAAAGAAGAAGCTAAAGATATAAAGTTTAAAGGAAAAACCCTAACTTGTAACCGACTCGACTCCTTGCCGCCCACTCCTATCCAGGCTAGGAGTGGGCGGCAAGGAGGACACACGGAACCCTAGTTTCCACAACTCGCCAGATTGCATCTGTGCGTCCCTGTAATCTTCGATTCCTTCATTAATTCCAAGAGCAGACAAGCAGGAGTAGGGACCTCTACGATGCCTAAACCTGGGTAAACCTTGCGTCCCTGTGTGCTCGTTTGCTAGCCAACTGATGCCTCCAGCGCTCCCTCCTTCTCCAAAGCCCAAGTCCATAACAATGGTAATTGATGAGTTAAACCCTCATCACATACTACTTCAAACTATTACACACACGTACTACATCGATTAAAACTATTACACATTTTTAGTCGATGCTAACTTCCTTCTACGCTCTCCATACTACAAATTCATTAGCCACACATACCACATCAATTCACTAGAGCTCTGTCTTCACTCGAGGGAAAACAGAACCACCAGCTCGTCCAAGCCCGGTTCCCCCACCGAAACTGTGTGCGCCGTCGCAAAACGGTGGTGGTCCTGTGCCATCGATCCATCCAGGCCAACACTACAGGCGACGCGGACGTTTTCGGGTAGCCTCTTCGGGGCCCTGAATGCCATGTACCGATTCCAGAACCTTCTCTAGGTGGATGATGACCGGGTGCTTCCAGCAAAGCTGTCGCCCTGCCCTGCTTGGAATATGCACCTCGTACATCTTAGGAACAACGTTAGGATCTTTCAGCAACGCCTGTACCTCGATGACCCATTTGTTGCTCGGTGGCACGATTTCCACCATCTCGTCGCCAAGGCTACCGACGACCTGCTTGAGGGCCTTCGGCTCCCAAGCATCCAATGGGAGGCTGTAGCACCCCGGGTAAATCCACTACTAGAAAATCGCCGTGTTTTTGTTTTGTGCATCATCATGACATCATCCTGCATGTTTTTCATAAAACTATTTTACTAAAAACCTATTTTTGTTTTCTATTTATCGCTCCCCTTTATTTCAAATATAAAATCCTAGTCTTCTAGATATTTCGTATTCTCTACAAACTATTTATAAAGGCTTAATAAAAATAAAAGTTTAATCTAATATAATAAAAATATTTTATAAACCGGGAGGGGCAGGCCGACCGTTTAGGCCAGCCCACCTACTACCCTAGTGGCCCAGCCCGTTTCAAACCCTAACACTAGACACACCCAACCCTAACCCTAATTCCCAAACCACCCAACACCCCTGCCGCCGCCACCCACCTATCTACCAGACCCAGCGACGCAACCCAGCAACCACCACAGCACGCTGGCACGCACCCGCGCGCGCAGCAACCCAACCTGCCATTGCTCCCTCTCTCACCACCGGGACCCACCCACTCCCCACCAATCTCTCCCCGCCCGAACCGGTCAAACACGCCACGCGCGTGTCTTGCCATCGCTCCTAGCCCCACCCACCAACGCGCCTCGCGTTCGCCTGCCTCCTCTCGTCTCCCTGCCCCGCGTGGACCCCACCTCCTGGGATGGACAGGAGCGACCCGGCGCCCTTCCTCTCTCCTCCCTTCTCTGGCCCACCACCTCACCTCGCCCCGCACTCGATGCAACCCCTGCATCCCCTCTTCTCTCCTTCCTCCCGAGAGCCTCCGCCGCCACCGATCCTCCTCCCGCTCATGAGCGACCGTCGCTCGACCCTGCCCCCCGCTGCTAGCCTGCGCATCGGCGCCTCCCCGGACCTCCCAGTCGCCTCCCCCGTCCCTGCTCCCCCTGTAGCACAGGCCGCCACCGACGAGCCTACCTATCACCCTCTGCGCGGCCTCGCCGGATCCGAGCGGGTCGCATCCGCGACGCTCGCCACCGCCCTGCGGACCCCGCTGCCTCCGCGTCGGCCTCCATCGGCCACCCCGCCTCTGCCAGTCGCCTTGTTCGCCGTTGGTCGCCCCTGCCTCCCGTTCGCGAGCCAGCGCCGGCCACCAGCTCGCAGGAGCGACCCCGCGCCCTCCTTGCTGCTCCTCTGCCCGAGCTCGCCCGCGACCTCGAGTTCTACGACCGCCTCCGCCGTCCGCTCAAGCCCAGCGCCTCTAGCTGCGCCCGTCTCTCCGTTCCTCCGTGAGCCGGCCGCCTGGAGTCGCCGCCTCCACCCTGTCCTCCGTCCATCGCCCGGGTCAAGCAGCACCACCGTCGGCCTTCTTCCGCCCTGCGCCTCGGCCATCCTCCGCTCGCGTCTGTCACCGCCGTGCCTGCCCCGTCTCCTCTTTCCTGCAGGAGGCCGTCCCCGTCGAGCGCTGCCGGCCAATCCACCGCCATCGGCCCATGCGCTGAGGTCGCCAGCATCGGCGCCGTTCTGCCACCTCCCTGCTCGCCCCTGTTGGTTGCTATGTGCTCACCCGTTTCTGTTTACTCCTCTGCCATGATTCTGTTTTGGCATTGTAGATGTAACCTTTGGCCTTAGGGCGTGTGGGCTGGTTGTATCTGAAATCTCCAATGTCTCCATGTTGTTGTCCAAGATACCAAGACCCACAAGGTTTTCGTCAGTGACAAGACCGTCGTGAATCGTCAAGTTCGTCAACCGACAACGCCACTCAAGACCGACGCCACGAGAAGTAACCGCCACGATGCCAAGTTCGGCTAACGACAAGACCGACACGAGTCGAGACCCGGGGAACTATGCAAGACCACGGCGCCGGACCCGAAAACCGAACCTCGACACGCCAAGTTCGCCGAGACCCCGGTACGACAAGACCTCCTTCCCGCACCGATGCCCGGAAGTCGGATGCCAAGTTCTACTTCCAACGAGTTGACCGATGATCGAGATGGCACCCCAAGGTTTTCATCCTGGTACGACAAGCACTTCGCCGCGGAACGCCAAGATCTTCATCCCGAACGCCAAGACCGATCTGATTCGAGGACCCGACAAGATCTTCATGACGACAATATTCACACGGAACAACAAGATCTACTTCGCGGGCACCGTGCGACAAGATCTACTCCACGGATCCCAAGACCCCCGGTACCCGATCCACTCAAATTCGTCGTCAGCGGCAAGATCGACCGTTGGAAACCAAGTTCTCCGTCACGACACGACAAGTTCTCCTCTTGTATCCGAACCTCGTTGTTCCCGTCAAACCCTGAGACCGAACCCCGGACCCCCGAAACCCAAGATCTTCCGAACTCAGATGTGTGAACCTTTTCCTGAGCCCCTATTTTTTTTTAAATGTTATATATAAAACTTGTTGCATATTAAATTGCCATGCTTGCATACATATAGTGTGGTTTGAGGGCCTTATGCCAATTCACCTCATAATTAAATATTGAGACCATATGAGGCTTTTCTAGTCTTATATGGGCTCTATTTAAAATTGTGTATCAAACCGATGCTATGTTTTGCCATGTTAAGACAACATTTAAAATGTGGGGTATCTAAACAACATGAACCTAGTAAATAATTATCGGACCCCGGTTCCGCTTAATATGTCCTAATTGCATCGCACCCCTGCCATGTCATACATCATACATGCATCATGCCCGATCTTCTGTCAAAGTATTAAATAGTCCATCCGGTGTTTCTTCTAGTGCTTTGCTTCTTCACGGATTAGGCCGATGAGTTGATGCGAGTGTCGACCCGATCTTCGGATGAACCTTCGGCAATGTTTTTCAGGCGAGCATCTCCCCCTTTCTACCTATCTTACTTTTATAGTATTTATTCCCTCCTGTTGATCTATTGCTATCTGTGTTGCGATGCTCTAGTTTTCGTACCCGTGATATCCCTTGCAGCCTTATATTGCCTTGGACACATCCTATTACCTGTTGATTGGTAGATAGTTGGACTCGCGCGTCGTAGTCGCTTGCTCAAGTGCTGTTGCGCGTCGTCAAGTACCACAGTTGTTGGAGTATTGCCGCATGTTTAATGTTGGAGATGATCATGGATTTAATTATTGTTTAATAACTAAAATTGAAAGTAGGTAAATGCAGAGGCACCGGTGGGTAATAGAAAATATTTGGTTTTTAACCGCTCACTGGTGTCCCGTAGGACCCCGAGTTCTTGACACCTGTTCCGAGATCGAGCGCGCTAACCACAGGTGGGGTGTGTGGGCACCCCCATCGATTAGTACCTGATTTCAAAGTATTGTACTAGGGGCCACAAAGTAGTTTGGGGCTTTATTACTATCATGTACTTATGCCATGCTTTACTGCTTTATTTAAGATTGTGCGTGGAGCACCTGTACTGTTTAGGATTGCGGAGTGTTTTCGCGGTATCGACAAGCCCAGTCACACTTTCGGGTTCCTAGTCGTTTACAGCTACTGACGCAAACCCTGGGTCCGTTTCGAAGCCGGCCAACTTCATTGCGGGTAGCTTAGTGGGGTGGCCCCCCGTGCTTGCTTTGGGTCTGGGAAACGTCATGTCCGAAACCCCGTCGACATACCATTGGGTGTATGTTTTGTGATCTTGTACCTACCTGATCTGACAACAAGGGTGTAGGTGCGTGTGGAAACTTTGGTGCACCCCTGCAGGGTTTAATCTTTTCGAGAAGCCGTGTCCGCGGTTATGGACGACTTGGAGCACAGCTCTCGATCATAGACAACTATAACTAAAGTTTACTGTTATAAATTGACTTGTATCCGGTATGACTAGTAATCAGCTCCACTACAACGGAATGGCTAAATAAAAGTACCAACAACTGCTGGGTTTGGGATATCTCATGCTAATTGTATCTGACTAGTAAGTGTTGCAACTACAATGGAATGGTTAACTAAAACTGCCCACTGCTTATTATATCAGGATGACTATCTATACCTGGCTAGTAATTGCTGGAATGATAACTGAATAAATAAAACTGCCAACGGTGTGAGTTCCTCGGTTGACTTCCTCGTCTGGTCTCGAGGGGGAAATCCCAGGATGGGTATGTTTGGTGGTAGTATCAGGTTGGTTCCGGATAGGTCTTTATTATCCCTCTCTGATAGCCGACAGTTATATCGAGTCTCTATAGGTTGTTTAGTGCATGCTGCGCTGCCGCTTCAGTCCACCATACCTATGTAGGCGAGGACCGCCGAATTCTAGCCTCGCCGTGTACTGGCCTCAGTACTGACCGCTCTCTTTTTCCTTTGCCCTTTGTCGGCATCCCTTTTGTTTAAGCAGGTTTTGAGATCGACGTCGTTAGCAGGGTTACCCTTCCGGCTTGGCCTGGGCAGGGTTATGGACGCCATTGGTTATTCTTCAGGGCTCTTAGCTCAATTTGCATCTTGTCTGTACTCGGACGCTGTATCGTTTTCCAGGTGATTTGGATCTTTGTATGTTATATCTGTATTCTTGACTCTTTGAGTCGCTGTTGTATATATATTTCTGTGGGTTCCATCGTGGACTATTGTGTAATGATATTACTTCGTTTTCCACCCGCACGAAAGTGCCTGGTGGGCACCTTTGAATCGTTTCTATGCGGGTTTTGGCGGGAATCGCTGAAACTTGCATAGGGTCGATTCCGAGGGTGTTACAGAGGCCGTCAAAGCTGAGTTTGGAGAAGAAACGAAGCTTCCCCAAGTGATTGTCCCACCCACAGGCGTGATGCCAATGCAAGAAGCTCATTTTCTCCCCACAGCACTCAAAAGAACGGGAAGAATGCAGAACACGCTCGGTGTCTGAGCTGTGCTCGAACTGGACGAAAACATCGAATGGCGGCGCGCATACCTCAATCTTGACCTCATTTTGTCTGATCCCAAAACGAGACCGGAAAGCCGTCAATAACTCTGCGGGCAACACAACAGGACGGACGCCTAGCACGGTGGCCATGAGAGCGTGGTCGTCGAACTGTCGTGCCAGGACTACCATGCCTGGGTGTGCGGCAGCACGCAACTTCTCGTGGCCGGTCGCCGGCCTGGATCGCCCGACGGGATGCGCTCTGCCGTGCGAGAATGACTAGCCAGAGGCAAGATATTATTCCGGGGACACGAAGCTCCGATACGGCGGATGATGCGACAACGACGGGTGCGAGCTTCGATTATAGGCATGGGAGGTTGACTGGACATGGTGGGAACACAAATTAGAGCAAGTGCGAGCTCCGATCTGAGACGAGCAACTGGAGATGAGCAAATGTTATGGGGAGGGGAGCAGGGGAGAAGACCAGAGCAGAGCAAAGAAATATATATGGTCCACTCAGGGATCAGGTCCACGCAGGGGTAAGCTAGTCCATGACCGCAAAAGATAACGGGGAATACTGACAGGGCGGGCCAAGAAGAGTTGATCTAACGGTGGTATTTGAGTTCAACCGTTTTTCGTCTGGTTCAAACAACCGTTTGGCTGTTAGATTTGTATTCACCCCAATTTGGCCATTCTGGACAATTGGCGATTCTACTACGGCCCCTCCGCGCTATTGATGACAACTCGGGTACTGCGGTGCACTCGCCCGAGAAGTTTGGCACCGCAAACAAACATTCCCGCCCATGACGACCCGCACGGCATGTACCCTCGACAAGACCCGCCACTACGCGGCACTGTAGATGACTAGCCGGTTGGGGCCTAGCTGTGGGACCCGCCAGCTAGCCTTGTCGATAAGCTCACTGCCCCCAGCCTATATAAGGGGGACGAGGCTCTCGTAGCAACTTGTACCTCTCATATCATCTCATAGTTAGATCCGCAGGAGTAGGAGTTTTACCTCACCACGAGGGCTCCGAACTTGGGTACTTCCTTTGTCTCAGTTATGTTGGCTTGTATCCAATCCCGCCTGCGGATGCTGTCGATAGCCCCCCTGCCATTTGCCCATACCTCTATCTAGCCTCCTTAGGCACTGTCATTTCCATAACAACGATCGTCAACATATAGTGTTAGGAACAGAGTCAAGGTGGTGAAGGTGAAGAATGACAAGAGAAGGATAGATGCAATTTGCCAGCCTGGATGTTCTTGGTTTCTAAAATCTACTATTGATAGCAGGATAGATGGGGCTTTCACAGTGAGAAAGTATTTAGGGAAGCACACCTGCAATGGGAAATCCAGGCACTAACTGCTCCTTTCCTTGCCAAGAAATTCATTGATGAAGTAAGAGACAATCAAAAGATTGATTTAGCAACATTTTTAGCTCAATTTCAGAGGGAATACAATTTGTGCCCAAATAGGTGGAAGTTGAGCAGGGCAAGGAAACTAGCTCTTAATATTATCCATGGAGATGAGGATGGCAAGTTTGCTCTATTCTGGGACTATGGACAAGAACTAAGAAGAAGCAATCCAGGTTCTACTTTTTTTCTTGTCCACAAACAGAGTGCCAGGGATTGGGAATGAGCCACCAAAATAACACCTGTCCACACTATATTGGTCATATGGTCCAATCAAAAGGGGATTTCTAAGAGGACGTAGGACATTTATTTGTGTGGATGGCTGCCCCATCAAGACCAAGTACAAAGGGATATTACTTACAATTGTTCGTGTAGACCCAAATAATTTTATCTATCCACTGTTATGGGATTAGTGGAAGTTTAGTGCACTAGTGCATGCGAATGGTTTCTTACAACACTTAAAGGATATTTTAATGTCACAAACACATCTCTGTCGGGGGGATGACCCCCGGGTAGGCCAAGACGGGACCAACCGGACGGCTCCAAGGAGCACATGCCGTCTAGACCCAGATCAAGGAACCACAACCGGGTGGAATCCCCACCCGGTCCGCATTCAAGTTTCCCCGGCTGGCCCGTCTAGCCGGGTAGCCAGAAGAACCTGCTGGGAGGCCGCTCCTAGCCGGCCGCCTCAGATCCGCTGGTCATGGTACGGTGGGATGACGCTCCTTGCTGAGCGCACCCTTGACCGGACAGGGTGGCTGGCCTAGCCGGTGCTACTGGACAAGTGTGCCAATGTGGGAGGCTGACGAGCAAAGCAAGGGCTGACGAGGAACCGGCTGACAGATAACGATCTGGATGACAAGTAAAGCAGGGGCGCTGTACACTGCAGCATGGTCCTCCCCTGTACTGGAGGCTTGACTGGACCCATGCCTACCATTTGTCCCTGTCCAGCCGGCCCACTTTGTAAGGCCCAAATCCAAATAGTAAACCCTAGAACCCACCTTGTAAGCTACCTCCTCAACCTGTATATGAAGGGGGTAGCACTAGGGTTCTAGGTAAGCAGAAAATAGACACTAGAAGAAGGACTCAGACAATTCCGAGCAAGAAATAGCTAAGGAAACAACTCAAGGAGCACCTGTATTTGGCATTCATCCCCTTTGATAGTAGATCCTTGCAGGAGTAGGTGTTTTACCTCACCAAGAGGGCTCCAAACCTGGGTATATCGCTATGTTTGCAGTATCTGTGCCCAACCCGTTGCGAGTAGCCACCGATAGCATCCTGATTGTCCCCTTCAATCCATCCCTGATGGTACTGTCGTGTTCCACACCACGACAGTTGGCGCCCACCGTGGGGCACAGCGCTTCGGCTGGGATCATCTTTCACACGGGACTTCCACTCGTCGCCAGTGAGCGAGTAGTCTGTTGCCTCGTCCTCACTCTCGGCCCCTACGACTGCGTCCTCACTCTCGGCTCCTACGCCAAGCGGGGCTCCATCGTGTACTTCGGCGAGCACTGCGTCTACGTCATCACCGTCCCTGAGACCTTCCCTCGTGAGGTCGTCACCATCTTCGGCGCACCCCCTGGCTTCTCCACCTCGCGCGCTGCCAGCGGCAGCGTCAACGTCATGATGGAGGGCTCGGTGGAGAACCGTCGTCCACCTTTGGAGCACAACATGGACGGTCGCGCAACTAACTCACGCCTCCTGAACCTGGACCTGATCAACATGTCCATCAAGCACCTACGTGTGGCATCCCGCAAAAACCACTACTAGAAAATCGCTGTGTTTTTGTGCATTGCATCATCATGAACGCATGCTCATGTCATCATGCCACATTGCATTTGAGCATCATCATCATCTTGCATGGTTTGTTTAAAAACTATTTTCGAAAAGCCTAGTTTTGGTTTTCTAAATATCCTGCCTTTATTTCAAATTAAAAACCCAGGTCTCACGAATATTTTGGTTTGTCTAAATACGGTTTACAAAAGTCCCATTTTAAATAAATAAAATTTTTATATTATTTTGGGAGGCAGCCCGCTAGGCCCGGAAGCCCGGCCGGCCACCTCCAAACCCTAACAAAAACGGCCTACCCCAAAACCCTATCTACCCTAACCCCACCTACCTTCTCTCTCACGCCATAGTCGCCGCAGCAAACCCTCCTACACACACTCTCTCTCCCTTCCTTTTTCTCCACCCGGCCATCCCCCCCGCCCCCCCCTAAGATGAGTAAACCCTGCTTTTCCCCTTGTCCGTTTCTCGCCAGCCCGCTCCGCACGCTTCCCCTGGCCGGCCCCCAACCGAACCATCTCCCCACACATGGTCAACACCAGCCTTGCCCCACCCCGCATGCCTTGCCCGCACTCGCCCCCGTGGCCCCTGCCTCTCCCGTCCCGCGGGCGACACGCCTCTCCCGTCCCGCGTGAGACGCGCCTCGCGTCGCCCGCCACGACACCACCTCGGGATCCCCTGCTCCCGTACCTGGCCCCACCACTCCTGTCTGTCCCACCAACCCTTGCCCGCCATACACGCACGCACATGCCTGTACGGCTCCCTCGACACATCCCGGGAAACCGACCCGCGTGGTCCGCTGGCCCCACATGCCGCCACCAGCCCGCTCGCCCCGCTCTCCCTCACCCCACCCACCACACGCCCGCGCGAGCTAGCCCAAACCCTGCACTTCTCCCTCACCCCACCAGCACCTACCGCCGCCGCCAGACCTCGCCTCCTTCCTCCTGAGCCGCCGCCGCCGCTCGCCCGTCCTCGGCCCGAGCGCCTCTGCTTGCTCTGTAGAGCCGCCCGTCGCTGGCTTCCCTGCCTCCAATCACGGCGGCCACCACCACGGAACCACGCCTCCTGCTCAACCTCCGCCGCGAGCAACCGTCGACCCCGCCGCCTCCGACGGCTCTCCTCCGCCGTCCCCGTCCGTGCCTTCTCCCACAGAGCCGCCACCGGCACCGCCGCTCGCGCCTCCTCTTACCCGGACGCCTCCATCCTCGTCACCCTCCCCAATGACCTCCTCGAGCGCCTCCCTCGCTCCCTGTCCAAGCCGCCTCCGCGACCTCCCCCGTCGCCTTCTGGTCCTTGCCCCCACCAAGCTCGCCTCCGCCACCTTGGGCCCGAGCCTCCATCCTCCAGCAACTCCTCTCTCCCCCGCGCCTCTACTCACCAACCTCGGCCTCTTCTCTGTCCAGGGTGCCGCCGCCGGCAGCGTCTCCTCCGACGTCCTCGATCCCCGCGACTGACTATCGGCCGCTCGAGCTTTGCCTCGGGAAGTTGCTATTTCAGTCTAGCACGCCTCATGTTCAAGTTGCACACAGATCTGAGCATATGCCGATGTGTGTTCACTGTTGTGGTTTTTGTTGTCTCTGTTGGTACTCAGTGATCTGGTGAGCATTGCATGGCTGACCAAAGAAAACGTCAAGACCATCCAGAAGTTGGGCAAGGACCTCGGGATGCAAGAACACCTACTTTGACCCTAGCTATGATCCGAGCTCGGTACGACAAGAACTCCAACATAGGAATCGGACGCGATGACGTCGGATCGCCAAGATCTTCTACCATGTGCTGATGCCTACCCAAGTTCGTCCACGAGACCGTTCGACGCCAAGCCCCGTAAAACCAAGTTCTTCTTCACAGAACGTCAAGACCAGCCACCTGAAGACAATGGACCCGGAGAATCCCTGGACACCAAGACCGTCGACATGATCTTCCTTGGGCCTTCGACATGGAATCGCCAAGATCTACCGGCGCCGAACCCAAGGCCGACAACGTCACCCGAGCACTCCGACAAGGACGCCAAGTTCTTCTCCCTGAACGCCAAGACCGACCCGATACACGGACCCGACAAGATCTTCGCGACGACAAGACCAACACTGACCAGGGCGAATCCGATGCGCCCCGACGCAAAACCAAGTCCTTCTTCCCAGAATGCCAAGCTCTCCTTCCGTTGTCCGAGAACGATCCTGATCCCGATCCTGTCCCTCGATCTCGTCCAACCCTGTCAAACCCCGGACCCCCGGAACCCAAGATCTTCCGAACCCTTATGTGTCACACCTATCCGAGACCCCCCTTATTTTTATAAAATATGACATTCATCTGTTGCATATTAAATTGTTCACACATGCATACATATTTTGTGGGTCTGGGTTATTTTGTCGATTCACCTATAATTAAATATGGAGACTATATGTGGGCTATATTTTGTCTCATATCGCCTCCATTTAAATTTGCATAGCGAACCGATGACATGCTTTGCATTGATAAATCAACATTTAAATTGCGGGGTAGCTAAATAACATGAACCTGGTAATCAATTATCGGGACTCCGGTTCCGCTTAATACTGCCTAATTGCACCACATCTGCATCATATCATAATCATGCCGGATCTTCTGCCGTAGTATTAAATATTGCATCTGGTGTTTCTTCTAGTGTTTGCTTCTTCGCGGATTAGGCCGATGAGTTGATGCGAGTATCGACAAGTTCTCCGAAAATGAACCTTTGGCAGTGTCTCCCAGGCGAGCATCTCTCCCCCTTCTACCTATTTTGCATTTATAGTATTTATTTCCTCATGTTGATCTATTGCTATCTTTATCGTGATGCTTTAGTTTCCGTACACCAGTTATATCCCGTGCAGCCTCTATATTGCCTTGGACACCTCCTATTACCTGTGTTTGGTAGATAGCTAGCCTTGCGAGTCGTAGTTGCTTGCTCAGGTGCGATCTCGTGTTGTCAAGTATCACAGTTGTTGGAATGCTGGCAGATGTTTATGGTGGAGATGAGCATGACTTTAATTATAACTATTAAATTGCTGTGATAACTAATGAAAGAGGCACCGGTGGGCAATATATGCTATCTGGTTTTTCACGCCGACTTGTGTCCCGTAGGACACTGAGTACTTGATACCTGTTCCTTGATTTTTTGCACTATCCACATCCTGGAGGCCTTATGGACCCCCCTGAGCCAGAGCTTGATTCATTTCTATTTCTTGGGGCCACAAGTAGTTTGGGGCTTTATTACTATTCTGTACTTATGCCATGCTTTACTGCTTTATTTAAGATTGTGCGTGGAGCACCTGTACTGTTTTGGATCGTGGAATGTTTTCGCGGTATCGACAAGCCTAGTCACACTTTCGGGTTCCCAGTCATTTACAGCCATTGACACAAACCCTGGGTCCGTCTCGGAGCCGGCCAACTTTGTTGCAGGTAGCTTAGTGGGGTGGCCCCCTGAAATATTTTATGAATCCTGTGATTGCTTTGTCGTGAAAGCCTCGTTGGGTTTTGAGTTGGTTTTTCCGAGGTTGATCGAGTGTGTGTTGCTATTTGTGCACCCCTGCAGGGTAAATCTTTCTGAAAGCCGTGTCAGCGGTTATGGACGACTCGGAGCACGGTATCTCGATCATAGACAAGCATAACTAAAGTAGTGCTATAAACTTGACTTAATATATGACTAGTAATCAGATTTAACTATAACAAAATGTAAATTAAAAATGCCAACAACTGGTGGATCTGTGGTGATCTGTATCATACTATACCTGCCTAGTAAGTATTGCAACTCCAATGGAATGTGATAAAAGTGCTAACAACTTCTGGGTTTTGGGATTCCTCAGGACAATTATATCTGACTAGTAAATGATCCAACTCCCACGGAATGGTTAATTAAAACTGCCCACTACTTATGCTTCAGGATGACTCATGCGATCTATATCTGACTAGTAAGTGCTTCAACTATAATTTAATGAATAAAACTGCCAACCGTGTGAGTTCCTTGGTTCGACTTCCTAGATTTCGTATCGAGGGGGGAAATGCCAGGATGGGTATGTTTGGTGTTAGTATCAGGTTGGATCCGAATAGGTCTTTATTATTCCTCTCTAGTAGCCGCCAGTTTCATTGAGTCTCTATAGGTTTTTTAGTGCTGCTTTGTTGCCGCTTCAGTCCACCATACCTATGTATGCGAGAGCCGCTGAAGTCTAGCCTCTCCATGTACTGGCCTCAGTACTGACGCTCCTCTTTTTCCTTTGCCCTTTGTCGGCACACCTTTTGTTTTAGCAGCTTTGAGATCGACGTCGTTAGCAGGGTTACCCTTCCGGCTTGGCCTGGGTAGGGTTACAGACACCATTGGTTATTCGTCAGGGCTCTTAGCCCCATTTGCATCTTGTCCGTAGAGGGACGCTGTATCATTTTCAAGGTGATTTGGATGTTTGTATACTATATCTGTATTCTCGACTCATGGAGTCGTTGTTGTACATATATGTTCCGTGGGTCCCATTGAGGACTGTTGTGTAATGGTATTACTTTGTTTTCCACTCGCACGAAACTGCCTGGTGGGCGTTCTTGAATCGTTTCTATGCAGGTTTGGCGGGGAGCGCTAAAACTTGCATATGGCCGATTCGAGGGTGTTACAGAGTGGTATCAGAGCTCAGCAGTTGCAATACCGCACAAGTCCAGCCTGTAGGATAACCTAGCTAACGGCCGAAGTAGAGTGTCAAACTATTTTGGAAAATCGGTTGGATAGATCTGATTAGGTCTGATTTTACTCCTTACCCTCTACTGTTCTCCTCTTACCTCTGCGTGTTTTGAATCTGCTCTTATCTTTTCTTCGAGTCCAGGAATTCTCGTGGTCGGGTTTCCGTCGTACCTTTAGGGTTTCGCTTCCTCCTTTGGCAACGGTGTTTCTACCTACGGACTTCATGCTATCTGAGTGATCCTTTATCTATGGTACCATTCTTTGTTCCTTCTTTGTGCGTTCCGGTGTTTTCTGACACGACGACATCATCTACGCTAGATCCGATGCAGAGCATGCATCATTCCTTTGCTCCGAACCTCGATTGTCGAGATCTTCAGTCTGAATTCCAAGAGTTGGTTGCATAATTCTCATATTCATGTGCAAAGTAATGCTTTGAGTGCAGGATGGAGTAGCTACCATACCACTACTCTTATCATTCGCTTTTGTACATTGAATTGGTGGATTAATGCGTTTTATTCCGTCCACGGAAGCTAGAGGTGGCTTTATTTGTGGATACCTTTACCTTCGTCCTTTGTTTCCCGGAGTGTTCTCTCGATGATCATGGACCACGACCTCTTGTTAGTGGTGTCACTAGCATCTACACGAAGTGAGAAGATTCAGACTATCGGCCTTCTTCCCCGTACCATGAGGCGGATCTCGAGGGCGAGATCCATTGTTAGTGGTGTCGAATTGTGGCATCCCGCAAAAACCACTACTAGAAATTCGCTGTGTTTTTGTGCATTGCATCATCATGACCGCATGCTCATGTCATCATGCCACATTGCATTTGAGAATCGTCATCATCTTGCATGGTTTGTTTAAAAACTATTTTCGAAAAGCCTAGTTTTGGTTTTCTAAATATCCCGCCTTTATTTCAAATTAAAAACCCGGGTCTCCGGAATATTTTCGTTTGTCTAAATACGGTTTGCAAAAGTCCCGTTTCAAATAAATAAAATTTTCAAATTGTTTTGGGAGGCAGCCCGCTAGGCCCGGAAGCCCGGCCGGCTACCTCCAAACCCTAACAAAAACAGCCTACCCCAAAACCCTATCTACCCTAACCCCACGTACCTTCTCTCTCACACCACAGCCACCGTAGCAAACCCTCCTACACGCACACTCCCTTCCTTCCTTTTTCTCCCCCATGCCGTCCCCCCCGCCCCCCCCCCCCCGCGTAGATGCACAAACCCTGCTTTTCCCCTTGTCCGTTTCTCGCCAGCCCGCTCCTGCATGCTTCCCCTGACCGGCCCCCAACCGAACCCTCTCCCCACACATGGTCAACACCAGCCTGGCCCCACCCCGCACGCCATGCCCGCACTCGCCCCCGTGGCCCCTGCCTCTCCCGTCCCGCGCGAGACGCGCCTCGCATCGCCCGCCACGACACCACCTCGAGATCCCCCGCTCCCGTAACTGGCCACACCACTCCTGTCTGCGCCACCAACCCCTGCCCGCCATACACGCATGCACATGCCTGCACGGCTCCCTCGACACATCCCGGAAAACCGACCCCACGTGGTCCCCTGGCCCCACCTACCGCCACCAGCCCGCTCGCCCCGCTCTCCCTCACCCCACCTACCACACGCCCGCGCGAGCCAGCCCAAACTCAGCACGTCTCCATCACCCCACCAGCACCTACCGCCGCCGCCAGACCTCGCCACCTTCCTCCTGAGCCGCCGCCGCCACTTGCCCCTCATCGGCCCGAGCGCCTGTGCTTGCTCTACAGATCCGCCCGTTGCTGGCTTCCCCGCCTCCAATCACGGCGTCCACCACCGCGGAACCACGCCTCCTGCTCAACCTCCGCCGCGACCAACCGTCGACCCTGCCGCCTCCAACGGCTCTCCTCCGCTGTCCCCGTCCGCGCCTTCTCCCATAGAGCCGCCACCGGCACTGCCACCCATGCCTCCTCTTCACCGCGACGCCTCCATCCTCGTCGCCCTCCCTAATGACCTCCTCGAGCGCCTCCCTTGCTCCCTGTCCGAGCCGCCTCCACAACCTCCCCCGTCACCTTCCGGTCCTCGCCCCCACCAAGCTTGCCTCTGCCACCTCAGGCCCGAGCCTCCTTCCGCCAACAACTCCTCTCTCCCCCGCGCCTCTACTCACCAACCTTGGCCTCTTCTCTGTCCAGGGCGCCGCCGCCGGCAGCGTCTCCTCTAGCGTCCTCGATCCCTGCGATCGACCATCGGCCGCTCAAGCTTTGCCCCAGGAAGTTGCTATTTCAGTCTAGCACGCCTCATGTTCAAGTTCCACACAGATCTGAGCATATGCCGATGTGTGTTCACTGTTGTGGTTTTTGTTGTCTCTGTTGGTACTCAGTGATCTGGTGAGCATTGTATGGTTGACCAAAGAAAACGTCAAGACCATCCAGAAGTTGGGCAAGGACCTCGGGATGCAAGAACAACTACTTTGACCCTAGCTATGATTCGAGCTCGGTACGTCAAGAACTCCAACATAGGAACCGGACGCGATGACATTGGATTGCCAAGATCTTCTACTATGTGCTGATGCCTACCCAAGTTCGTCCACGAGACCATTCGACGCCAAGCTCCATAAAACCAAGTTCTTCGACACGGAACGTCAAGACCAGCCACCCGAAGACCACAGACCCGGAGAATCCCCGGACACAAAGACCGTCGACATGATCTTCCTTGGGCCTTCGACATGGAATCACCAAGATCTACCGGCGCAGAAACCAAGGCCAACAACGTCACCCGAGCACTCCGACAAGGATGCCAAGTTCTTCTCCCCGAACGCCAAGACCGACCCGATACGCGGACCCGAAAAGATCTTCATGACGACAAGACCGACACTGACCAGGGCGAATCCGATGCGCCCCCGACGCCAAACCAAGTCCTTCTTCCTGGAATGCCAAGCTCTCCTTTCATTGTCCGAGAACAATCCCGATCCCGTCCCTAGATCTCGTCCAACCCTGTCCAACCCCGGAACCCAAGATCTTCCGAACCCTTATGTGTGACCCCTATCCGAGACCCCCCTTATTTTTATAAAATATGACATTCATCTGTTGCATATTAAATTGTTCACACATGCATACATATTTTGTGGGTCCGGGTTATTTTATCGATTCACCTATAATTAAATATGGAGACTATATGCGGGCTATATTTTGTCTCATATCGCCTCCATTTAAATTTGCATAGCGAACCGATGACATGCTTTGCATTGATAAATCAACATTTAAATTGCGGGGTAGCTAAATAACATGAACCCAGTAATCAATTATCGGGACCCCAGTTCCGCTTAATACTGCCTAATTGCACCGCATCTGCATCATATCATAATCATGCCAGATCTTCTGCCGTAGTATTAAATATTGCATCCGGTGTTTCTTCTAGGGTTTGCTTCTTCGCGGATTAGGCCGATGAGTTGATGCGAGTATCGATAAGTTCTCCGGAAATGAACCTTCGACAGTGTCTCCCAGGCGAGCATCTCTCCCCCTTCTACCTATTTTGCATTTATAGTCTTTATTTCCTCCTGTTGATCTATTGCTATCTGTGTCGCGATGCTTTAGTTTCTGTACACCAGTTATATCCCGTGTAGCCTCTATATTGCCTTGGACACCTCCTATTACCTGTGTTTGGTAGATAGCTGGCCTTGCGAGTCGTAGTTGCTTGCTCAGGTGCGATCTCGTGTTTGGTAGATGTTTATGGTGGAGATGAGCATGACTTTAATTATAACTATTAAATTCCTGTGATAACTAATGAAAGAGGCACCGGTGGGCAATATATGCTATTTGGTTTTTCACGCCCACTTGTGTCCCGTAGGACACCGAGTACTTGATACATGTTCCTTGATTTTTCGCACTATCCACATCCGGGAGGCCTTATGGACCCCCCTGAGCCAGAGCTTGATTCATTTCTATTTCTTGGGGCCACAAGTAGTTTGGGGCTTTATTACTATTTTGTACTTATGCCATGCTTTACTGCTTTGTTTAATATTGTGCGTGGAGCACCTGTACTGTTTTGGATCGTGGAATGTTTTCGCGGTATCGACAAGCCTAGTCACACTTTCGGGTTCCCAGTCGTTTACATCCATTGACACAAACCCTGGGTCCGTCTCGGAGCCAGCCAACTTTGTTGCGGGTAGCTTAGTGGGGTGGCCCCCTGAAATATTTTATGAATCCTGTGATTGCTTTGTCGTGAAAGCCTCGTTGGGTTTTGAGTTGGTTTTTCCGAGGTTGATCGAGTGTGTTGCTATTTGTGCACCCCTGCAGGGTAAAACTTTCTGAAAGCCGTGTCCACGGTTATGGACGACTCGGAGCACAGTATCTTGATCATAGACAAGCATAACTAAAGTAGTGCTATAAACTTGACTTAATATATGACTAGTAATCAGATTCAACTATAACAGAATGTAAATTAAAAATGCCAACAACTAGTGGATCTGTGGTGTTCTGTGTCATACTATACCTGCCTAGTAAGTATTGCAACTCCAATGGAATGTGATAAAAGTGCCAAAACTGCTGGGTTTTGGGATTCCTCAGGACAATTATATCTGACTAGTAAATGTTCCAACTACCACGGAATGGTTAATTAAAACTGCCCACTACTTATGCTTCAGGATGACTCATGCTATCTATATCTGACTAGTAAGTGCTTCAACTATAATTGAATGAATAAAACTGCCAACAGTGTGAGTTCCTTGGTTCGGCTTCCTCGATTTGGTATCGAGGGGGGAAATGCCAGGATGGGTATGTTTGGTGTTAGTATCAGGTTGGATCCGAATAGGTCTTTCTTATCCCTCTCTAGTAGCCGCCAGTTTTATTGAGTCTCTATAGGTTGTTTAGTGGTGCTTCGCTGCCGCTTCAGTCCCCCATACCTATGTAGGCGAGAGCCGCCGAAGTCTAGCCTCGCCATGTATTGGCCTCAGTACTGATGCTCCTCTTTTTCCTTTGCCCTTTGTCGGCACCCCTTTTGTTTTACCAGGTTTGAGATCGACGTCGTTAGCAGGGTTACCCTTCCGGCTTGGCCTGGGCAGGGTTGTGGATGCCATTGGTTATTCTTCAGGGCTCTTAGCCCCATTTGCATCTTGTCCGTAGACGGACGCTGTATCGTTTTCAAGGTGATTTGGATCTTTGTATACTATATCTGTATTCTTGACTCATGGAGTCGTTGTTGTATATATATGTTCTGTGGATCCCATCGAGGACTATTGTGTAATGGTATTACTTCGTTTTCCACCCGCACGAAAGTTCCTGGTGGGCTTCCTTGAATCGTTTCTATGCGGGTTTGGTGGGGAGCACTAAAACTTGCATAGGGCCGATTCGAGGGTGTTACACTACGCAACCCCATCGCCCCCATCGAGGAGGATCCAGCCGCAGCTGCGGCAACCCTAGAGACCACCCGCCAGAACCTTTCTGGAAGAAGCTGACAAGGTGGTAGCCCCCCAACGGCGGATAAATGCAACCATGCGGGAGTACAACATCGTGCATGGCTTCACGCGCTTGCCCGACACCTGCCGCATGGCTCAGCCACAATACCGGAACCTCGGTTCGGAGATGGATCGCGCCGCTGATTCGCGTATACCCGTGGTGCAGCCGGTCTACAGCACCCCCACCTAAAATATGTGGGCCGCGGAGGCGGCAGTTGCGAAACTAAGCCACCTAGAGGGCGAAGAAATATGAGGGCACGTGTCCAGCTCCTTGTGGTCACGATGAACAAGTAGCAGGCCGATGGAGAACTTAGCATGGCTGGCAACAGAAGAACCCAACCGACTCTCCAGATGGCGGACCTGGCTACAAGCGGCAGCAAGGCATCTTCCCCAAATGGAGCAAGGCAGAGCAACCGCCCACGTGGTGGATCTGCAGGTCGTGGGCACAACGCCCATGAAGCAGCAGCTGTTACCAGCAAAAACCGCGAGCCGGCCGACGAAGCCGGAAAGGGCCAAGCACTTCCCAAATCCTGCCTATCTGGCTGACTGGGACCACTCGAGCCGGATGAACAGCCAGACGCGCGCTGGAGGAAGAAATCCCAGCTGGACCAAGGTGCTTCGCACTGTGCATCCGGAACAAACCGTTTCCAAAGGGATTTTTGCTCCCAAGGGATATGCTAAAGTACAACGGCTCGGTCAAGCCGGAGGACTGGCTGGTGGATTAAACCACTATCGTAGGCATCGCCAATGGTAACCGCCGGGTAGCAGTACGCTACGCCCCTCTCATGCTCCTCGACTCAGCCGTAATGTGGCTAAATAGTCTCCCCGACAACAGCATCAGTGCTTGGATCGATTTCGAGCAAGCATTCGTTTGCAACTTCACCGGCACCTACAAGCGCCCAGGTGAGCCTAGCGAGCTTGCTCTCTGTGTGCAGGGCCCGGATGAATCCGATCACTCCTACATCACCAGATAGACGAGCATGCACAACTCCTGTTAGGGGGTACGCGGACATCAGGCGGTTGATTTCTTCATCAACGGCTGCAGAGACGGCACTATGCTCAAGCAAAAGCTTTGCCTGGTGGAACCCACAACCATGGCACAGACCATGGCCATCGCGGACAAGTACGCCATGGCCGAAGTGGCAATGAAAAGATCCGTCTGGGTGAAAGACCAAGGGCAAATAATCGTCGACATCGCCGTAGATCGGCGCCAGCCGGAAGGGCATGGCCACAATTCGATGCGGCACGACAACCGCCACGGTAAAAGAAAGGACGACCAGCTGGATAACCAATACGGCTCCAGGCAGGTGGCGGCAGTGCAGGAGGATCCGGCTGTAGGCGGAAGCCAGAGACAAAATCCTGATGATCGGCCTCCAAGGCCCAAGTACACCATTGAGTCGATGCTTGATGGGCCATGCAAGTTCCATAGCTTGGCAACAAGCCCGCTATGCATACCACACGCCAGTGCACCTGGACGAAGAAGATGGCGGCAATTGCCGGCGCACCGGCTGGACAGGCGCCACCTCCTCCAGCCGGCGGGACGCTAGGCGATCGCAATAACCAACGTCGAAGGGAAGATGATGATAACAACTACCCTCGTCAGGTGGGAAACTACCATATATTCACCACGGAGCCAGATACCAAGCACAACAAAAGGCGTTGCGAGGCGGAAGTGAACGCAATCGTTCCTCCTGTTCCCTAGTACCTCAGCTGGTCGGAGCAAGAAGTTGCGTGGAGCCGGAAGGACCAGCAAGCTGAGCTGCCTCACCCAGTCACCTACATGATGGTTTTGGATCCTATCATTGTCTCCAAGAAGTATTCCTACAGATTCTCCCGCGTCCTCGTACACGGAGGGAGCAACATCAACCTCCTATACTATAGCTTGCTCGACCGGCTCTGTATCAGCGAGTCACAACTAGAGCCATCAAGCACCTCCTTCCACGGAGCAGTCCCAGGCCCGTTGCACTCCCCCATCGGAAAAATCCGGCTGGACGTCATCTTCAGCATGGAGGACAACTTCCGCCGCCAGCCCATCTGGTTCGAGGTGGTCAACCTCTACAGCGCGTACCACGCAATCCTGGGACGCCTAGCGCGCACCAAGTTCATGGCGGTACCACATTACGCGTACCTCAAGATGAAGCTACCAGGGCATCATCATTGTGGCTGGTTGCTACAGACGGTCTGTGGAATGTGCCACAGACGAGTCCAAAATAGAGGAAGCCATGATCATCGCGGAAGAAAAATGCGTAATCATGCAGAACATGGCGGCCATGCAGAAGGACATGCCGGCTGGCGAGCCCAAGCCGGCGGGAGATGCACAATTCAAGCCATCCAAGGGCCGAGGAAGATCCTGCTGAACGAGGCCGAGCCGGACAAGTTCGTCCTGGTCGGAGACGGCCTTGACAACAAATAGGAAAGCGCGCTCATTGACTTCCTCTGTGAGAATCAAGATATCTTCGCATGGTCCCCCATGGACATGCCAGGTGTTCTGAGAGACCTCGCCGAGCACTCTTTACATGTCAGGCCGGACGCAAAGCCGGTCAAACAATCACTACGCCACTTCGTGTAAGAAAAAAGAAGAATAATTGGGGACGAGATCACCCGGCTGCTCGTAGCTGGATTCATCATGGAGATTTTCTACCCGGAATGGCTGGCAAACCCCATACTCGTACTGAAGAAGAACAACACTTGGTGCATGTGTGTTGACTACACCAGTCTGAACAAAGCATCCCCCAAAGATCCATTCGCCTGGCCAAGGATAGACCAAGTGATCGATTCCACGGCCGGCTGCGAGCAGTTGTCACTTCTGGACGCGTGTTCCGGCTACCACCAGATCCGGCTGAACCACGCTGATCAAATAAAGACATCGTTCATCACTCCTTACAGAGACTATTGCTACACCACAATGCCATTTAGACTGAAGAAAACTGGAGCAACATGCCAGCGCTGCATGCAGAAGTGCTTACAGACTCAGATTGGCAGAAACATACATGCCTACATCGATGATGTGGTAGTCAAGACCAAGGAACGCCGGTTCCAGATGAAGCTAAACCCGGAGAAGTGCATGTTCGGTGTTCCAGCCGGCCAACTACTCGGTTTTCTCGTGTATGAGTGAGGAATCGAGGCGAACCCGGAGAAGATCGGCGCAATTGAGCGCATGCAGCCGCCCAATAACTTGAGAGATGTCCCAAAGTTTACCGGATGCCTGGCCTCCCTCAGCTGTTCATCGGCCAGCTGGGGAGAAAACACTCCCACTGTACCAGCTCATGAAGAAGACAGACAAATTCGTCTAGACATCACAAGCGGATGAAGCCTTCCGCGACCTCAAGCGCATGCTCACTTCACCACCTATTCTGGCAGCACCAGCAGCAAAGGAACCCATGTTGATGTACATCGCAGCAACAAACAGGGTTGTCAGTGTGGTGTTGGTGGTGGAGAGGCAGGAATAAGGAAAGGCGCAGCTGGTGCAACGACCGGTGTATTACCTGACTGAGGTGCTCTCGCTTTCAAAGCAGAATTACCCTCATTACCAAAAGCTGGTGTACGGCGTGTACATGGCTACCAAGAAACTGAAGCACTACTTCCAAGAACATACCATACGGGTGGTGGCGCTAGCGCCACTTTCGGAGATCATCGGCAATAGAGATGCCACAGGACGGGTGGCGAAATGGGCCATAGAGCTCGCTGCCCACAACATACAGTACGAGCCAAGAATGGCGATAAAGTGTCAGGCCTTGGCAGATTTCCTCGTCGATTGGGAAGAAACACAGTACCTACCACCTTGCCCTGACTCCACGCATTGGAAGCTGCATTTCGATGGCTCCAAGATGTATGGAGGACTCGGAGGCGGAGTGGTCATCACCTCTCCAAAAGGAGACCGGATGGAATGCGTGCTGCAGATCCACTTCTGCGCGTCCAACAACATCGCTGAGTATGAGGCGCTCGGCCATGGCCTCAAGATGGCAAAGGAAATAGGCATCCAACGCATCCTATGGTTCGACGATTCTGATCTGGTGGTGCAGCAAGTGTAAGGTGATTGGGACGCTAGAGATGCAAACATGGCTCTATATCGTTTCTTCGTACAACTGCTATGCGCCTGTTTTGAAGGGTGCGAGTTTCACCATGTTCCTAGGGTAAACAACAAGGCCGCGGACATGCTCGCCTGCATCGGGTCAACAAGATAACCAATTCCGCCTGGAGTATCCGTTGAGTACCTGCGCAAGCCATCAATCACGCCGTCTCCCGAATACAACCCCATAATATTGGACGCGGACCAGGGGACTGCCGGATCCAAGACCTCCGCGATGGCTGCACCCCACCAGGGGACTGCTTCGCCGCACCCGGGGACTTCTTCGCCGCACCCGGGGACTGCCGGCTCCAAGACCTCTGCGACAGCTGCACACCACACTCAGGGACTGCTTCGCCGCACTCGGGGACTGCCGGCTCCAAGACCTTCATGACGGCCGCAGTGCACCCGGGAATTGCTCCCCCACACCCGGGGACTGCTGCCTCTAGCCTAGAGGCTACCGGCTCCACCGCTCCACCCGGTCGGCCTCCGGATGAGCCTGACCCGGCCATCCGGGCAGAAGTGAATCTGCTAATGAAGGCGGTATGCGCCATCCGGGAAACCCCAACATGGGCCAAGCCGTTCATGGACTTCCTATCCAAAGGAGAGCTGCCCGAAGAGGAGGTACAGGCAAGACAGGTGAAGCGCAGAGCCAGCGCATACACCATCATCTACAACTAGCTCTACAAGCGCAGCGTTGGTGGTATCTATCAACAATGTGTGATCCAAGAGGAAGGAGTCTGGCTGCTAGTCGACATCCACCAGGGCAAATGCGGACACCACGCATCGTCATGAGCCATAGTGGCAAAGGCATTCCGCCACGGGTTCTACTATCCCATGGCATTAGAAGACGCTGAGCAGATTGTCAAGGCGTGCAACGGGTGTCAGCGGTTCAGCCAGCAGAAGCACACTCTGTCTGCAGCACTCAATTCCCATCACCTGGCCATTCGCCGTCAGGGGGCTGGACATGGTTGACCCTTTCAAGACGGCTAGATCCTGCATGACCCACTTGTTGGTGGCGATGGACAAATTCACCAAGTGGATAGAGCCAAAGAAAATAAAGAAGCTGGATGGTCCAACGGTGGTCAAGTTCTTCACAGACATAATTACACACTTTGGCTACCCCAACAGCATCATAACCGACAATGGCACAAATTTCGCCAAGGGAGCTTTTGCACGATTTTGTGGAGATAAGGGCATCTGCCTGGACCTTGCATCTTTGGCACACCCCCAGTCCAACAGGCAGTGTGAGCGAGCAAATGGCCTGGTCCTAGCCAGAATCAAGCCCCGACTGATCCACTTATGCGATCCCCTAGCTGCTAGATTGAGGAGTTGTCGGCTATACTATGGAGCCTTCGCACCACGCCAAACCGGTCCACTGGCTACACTCCCTTCTTCCTCGTTTATGGGGAGGAGGCGGTTTTGTCCACTGACATCGAGTTCGACGCACCCCGCAAACTGCTCTACACAGAACAACAAGCCAAAGAAGCACGGGAAGACAGCGTCGATCTCCTGGAAGAAGCACTCAAACTGACCATGTCCAGATCCACCATCTACTAGCAAAAATTGCACCGCTACCATGCCAGCCGGATACGCAGCATCTCGTTCCGCGAGGGCGACCTGGTTCTAAGGCTAGTTCAAGACCCCAAGGGGATGCACAAGCTGTCCCCAGCTTGGGAGGGCCCATTCGTAATTAGCTGGGCACTGCAGAACAACTCATACTACCTCATCGATGCTCGCAAGCCAGAAAAGAACAAGATGGACCGCTCAGGTGAACTAACTGAACACCCATGGAACGTGAGCCTGCTCCGCCCCTTTTACACTTGAGCAAGAAGTGTATGTACCTTACGTTAATGTAATGAACAAGCATAGGAGCCTCGACACAGTCTCAGGGACTCCGCAATAAATAAGAAAGTCTTGTTGCACAAATTGTTTTTTCCGGTTGCATTAATCTAACCCATGAGGCGGCGATCCGTCTCGGGGACTCGCCGGTTGGCCCAGACGGCTGCGCGACCCACACAGCTACTCGGTTCCTAAGGCTTCCTCTTCGGTTCCGGCTGCATACCGCAAGCCGGCTGACAGATCTGGCAAGAGCAGAACGCTCAAAGGCCCCTACATGAAAAAGCCACGAGGAAAACAAAAACGTCTGGATGACCCCGTTGTGCTCGCTCGCTCAAAGGCAATGACGCAAACCCGAAGTATCATGTAGTACGCCTACTAAGCTACCCCTTTGACTTTGGCGAAAGGCCAACAAGGGAACAACATCGAAACTGCCAATGCTCAGTAAGAAAAGGGCAAAGACATTGGATTTGCGCGAAACAGCAAAAATTTCAAACACTAGCCAACCTAAGATTACAGTTGAAACTTGCATATGCTTAACTAGGCAAACAACTTGTTTGTTTCTATGTTTGCATGAGCCAAAGTTTAACGACGGACACCGTCAAGACGAAGGCAGATAGCTTCCAGGCGGTAGCAGAGCAGGTCAAGGAGCTTCGACCCGGCTGTATCCTCCAGCCGGCCCGAATCTCGGGGACTACACCCTGTGGGTGCGCTTGCATGCCCCCACATAGAAACCTGCAAACAAAAAACACAAAGGAGCTTCGCCCCGGCTGTATTCTCCAGCCGTCTCGAACCTCGGGGACTATACCCCCGTGGGTGCGCTCGCGCGCCCCCACACAGAAACATGCGTGCAAAAGATGCAAAGCAGAAAGTGCAAACAAAAGAGCACGAGAAAATATACAAAGGGAAGTGATGCTCCCACAAACGTTCAATAACAAGAGGACGGACAATTGTTCACATAGAAAAGATAAGTGTTTCACATCACAAATACTCCCAGCATACCAGGGATCAAATTCATTGGGGGCAAATGGGCCGGAGCCATCATCTGGAGCTCTGCTGCTGGAGGCGACGTCCGTTGAGGCGGTCTGCGGCTCAGCCAGAGCGTTAGTGCGTGGCGCATCTGGGTTGTGGAAGTACCGCTCTGTTCCAGCTAGGTCACTGAAGTCCCTGTCCAGCGCAACGAAGCTCCCGATCGTCACGCCACAGGAGCGGATGTCAGGAACCTCGGTGCGAAGCTGGTCATAACTGGTCCCTTGGTGAAATCCGCGGGAAAGGCTCCACAGATCCACATCTGGTTACCAGGACTTCAGCAGCGCCAACACCATCTTCGCGCCTCCGCGAGCTTCCCACTCCCGGGACACATTCATGATCTCCAGAGTGCCCCAAAGACGCTCGGCCAAGACATCCATGGTGGCGGGCGGGATGGCCTTGGGCCAGACATAGTCAAAGACCTCGAGAGCGGTGGCACGAAGCCGGTTCGCCTCCTCGCTGATGACCGTCACCAGCTCACCCGGATGGAGGTCCCGATCTGGGTCCGTCTCGGAAATCTGGCCCAGCGCCTGATCTGTAGTTGCATCTAGAGATTCAATTCTAGGTGCTAAGGTTAGAGTGACAACTACTACTGGGATGGAGGAAGAACATCATCTGCTAGGGGAAGAGCTGCAGGTGCTACAAGAGGAAGAGCAAGATCTACAACTGGTGGGCAAGGAAGATGAAGGGGAAGTTCTGCAAGTGCAGGCCAAGGTAAAGGCAAAGGCTAAGTTACTAAAAGAAGCATAGAAACAAATGAAACTTCAAATTCAGATATAGATGTTGCTGGTGATGGAGTAAGTCAATATGAAAATCAAAATTCCAAATCAAGGAAGAGAGGATATAATACAGGACCTGGATCAGCTCACTACCTCTTGTTTCGTGATGATGAGCAAAGGGAGAGGTAGTCAATATTTCATCTCAATGTAATTGTGGAGGCTGAGGAAGTTGATCTTACCCAAAGTGCACCTATAGATGCTAACAAGGATATCTACAACCGTTGTTCTGACTTTGAGTACATAAGTTACAATGCTACATGCATGTTCTAGGATAGTTAGGTCTATGTGAAAGAAATGTCATTAGTTTATCATTTTTGTGCAACAGTTTTGTTCCATGTTTTTCAATATTCAGAGTTTTTTATTCTAGCTCATTGATTTACTGAATCTGCACACATATGTTTAGAGGTTAATATGTTCACAATGATTTTCTCTATGCTCAACTACACATTCACAGTGATTTGCACATTGATGTCTTTCAATATTCAGAGTTTAATATGTTCACACTATTATCAAGGAATATGAACACATATATTCAGAACAATTACCACTTTATTATACATAGATCTTGTCCACTACACTCTCAAACTAACAAACAAAGAACACTACACATTCAAGCTGACAAACTGACAAGCATTACACATACTAAGCAACATTGCACATTCTAATGATTATATTCTAAGAAGCTCACTACCTTCTAAAAAGCTCAGTACATTCTAAGCAGCATTGCACATTCTTAGCATCTCAGCACACAAACATTCTTAGTAGAGTACTTTTCTAAGATTCATTCTTCTCCTTCTTCTTCATGCTCCCCTTCCCTTCTTAGTCTCTCCCTTCTCTGCAATTTCAGCACATTGCAGATAAAATTCAGCGAAATTTGATCAAACTGACCTAGAACTTGGAGGTTTCAGAGAAAGGGACATACCCTATACCTGGAGGTGCCGATGGCCGCTTGCTGCTCATCACATCCAACTGAACCTAGTGGTCACGTTCTTGCCTCTCTAGGTTATCCATGTCCTTGAGGAGGGAAGGCCACCATCCCGTCGAATCACTCCCCTCTTCCTATGCGAGCCGATATTATAGCAACATCACCTTCTCAAACAGACTGTGATGTGTAATCCACTTCTCCATATTCTCTGCCTCCTACTTTACCATCCACCTCCTTCTCCCCTCTGCCTCTGCCTCGGCCTGCCTCTGCCTCGCCTTGGCCTACGACATCGATCCAACACGAGCAGGTGCCCTCTACGATGAACCTGGACGATGGGGTATAGTGGACCTCACAGTGTTATCCAGCAATCCCTCGCTCTGCTCTGCCATCTATAATCCGCCTTGTAGTGTTGGACAGTGTCACTGGTTCTCAATTTTGGACAGAGATAGAGACATGGAAAGGGCTCCTCCGATTTGGGCCAGAGAAAGGGAAAGGTCAACACGAGAAGGGCCACTAGACAGGTGGTAGAACAAAAAAATCAAAATAGCAGACATAGAAGGACAAGTGTCACGAGCTAAGCCTACGAGACAACTAGTGCACCTTAACTACAACCTTTGGGACTACCTCATCCCATTTTGCAAGAATTGGGACCAAAGTGCACCTAGTGGACAACTTTTTGGTCTAGTGGTGTATTTAACTCTTTGGAAAAGTAGGCTTAAGATTATTTGGAAGTTCTGTATTGAAAACATAAGGAGATGATATCATATAGATTTCCATAGTTTTGGTAAATACAAGCTACCAAAATACTTGTTGTAGCAAGGGCATCTTGGATTTTATTTTTGAAATGCCAGAACATTTGAGAATAGCAAAATTAAGACGAGAAACTTATTTTGTTAAATAGTTTTTGTCAAAGGAGGTTGAGGTAAGGGGTAAGTACAGTTAGCCAAGCAAACCTTACATCATTAAGCAATAAAAATTTTTCATTCCCCCTGATTTTTGCATTCTAGACAACTACACAAGGTTACTGAAATTGGGATGTTTCACTAACGCTGATGGTAATGTGACCATCTATAAAGCTCGACGTGTTGCAAAGGGGTTTCGACAAATTCAAGGAGTTGACTATGATAAGACTTTCTCACCCGTAGTGATTGTAAATTCTGTTAGGATTATGTTAGCAATTGTTGCATATTTTGATTATGAAATTTGGCAGATGGATGTCAAAACCGCGTTCCTTAATGGTAATATTGAAGAATACATGCATATGATACAACCAAAGGGTTTTGTCGATCCTAAGGATGCTAACAAGGTATGCAAACTTCAGCGATCTATCTATGGACTAAAGCAAGCATCCCCGAGTTGGAATCTCCACTTTGATGAGGTGATCGAAGAGTTTGGATTTGTTTAAACATACGGAGAAGCTTGTATTTACAAGAAAGTGAGTGGGAGCTCCGTGGAATTTCTAATATTATATGTGGATGACACATTATGGATTGGAAATAATATAGATCTTATAAACAGGGTTGAAAGTTAACTAAACAACAATTTTTTAAAGAAGGACCGTGGTGAAGCATAATACATATTAGGAATCAATACCTATAGAGATAGATCAAGACTCCTAATTGGGCTATCACAAAGTTCATACCTTGATAAGATTTTAAAGAAGTTTAAAATGGTTGGAAGTAAGAAGGGGTTCTTACCTATGTTCTAAGGCAAGATATTGAGTAAGACTCAAAGTCTGGCTATAGTAGAAGAAACAGAGATAATTGATAAGATCCCATGTGCCTCAGCCATAGGCTCTATAATGTATGCCATGCTATCTACAAGACCGGATGTGGAACATGCTATCAGTTTGACTAGTAGGTACCAATCTTATCCAGGTTTGGAACACTAGATATCGGTGCAGAATATCCTTAAGTACTTAAGAAGAACTAAAAATATGTTTCTTGTGTACGGGGGTGAATAAGAGATGGTCGCTAAGTATTATGTCGACCCTAGCTTTGACACTGATCCGGATGACTCTAACTCTCAATCCAGATACATATTTATCATGAATGGAGTAGCAGTTAGTTATAGGAGCTCCAAACAACCTATGGTAGCGGGATCAACAACAGAGGCAGAATATGTTGGTTCTTTAGAAGTAGCACATGAAGCTTTTTGGATGAAGGAGTTCATAACTGAATTGGGTGTGGTTCCTAGTGTGTTGGACCCAATGGTGATCTATTGTGACAACAATGGAGCCATAGCCAATGCCAAGGAACCAAGGTCTCACAAGAATTCAAAGCATATCAAGTGTTGGTTTCACTCCATCCGCGAGCATGTCAATGATGAAGTTATAAAGATTTGTAAAGTACATACGGATCTGAATGTAGCAGATCCGTTGACTAAAACTCTCCCTAGGGAAAAACATGATCGACAATTGAACTTCATGGGTGTTAGATTTACCATTGTGTAAACTAGATTATTGTCTCTAGTGCAAGTGGGAGACTGAAGGGAATAGGCCTGATGGCCCAAAATATATCGAGCTCGTTGGGGAACCCCAAGAGGAAGGTATGATGAGCACAACATCAAGTTTTCCCTCAGTACGAAACCAAGGTTATCAATCCAGTAGGAGCAAGGAAACACCACAAAGGTGTTGCTAGCTGAATGTTGGTAGGGCGCACTACCGGTGCCAGCAGCAACGTGGAGACCTACACAACACAACCACAGAACTCTGTCCCCAACTTGCGATGAGGTTGTCAATCTCACCGGTTTTGCTGAAAACAAAGGATTAAACGTATTGAATGGAAGGAAGTAATAGTTTGCAGAAAGTAAACACAAAGAAGTAAACAGTTTATAGATTGTATGTAAAAGAAAGGACCAGGATCCATAGTTCACTAGAGGTGGCACTCCTTAAGATAGATAACATGTTGGGTGAACAAATTACAGCGGGGCAATTGACAAACATCGAGAAAGCAATACATGCATATACTAATCATCTTGACTCCTTTGGAACTTGATTGGGCATTACAACATTATACATAGACTGCCATCCAACTGCATCTATGACTAATAATCCACCTTCAGGTTATCATCTGAACCCCCTCTAGTATTAAGTTGCAAGCAACAGATTATTGCTTTACGAATTGCGTGTAATGTAAACAATACGATTGTTCTATGAACAAAGGATTGTTGTTTTCTCCCTAGTAGCAACAACACATCTAGTACCTTAGAGATTTCTGTCACTTCCCCAGATTACCAGAGGCATGAACACACTATCGAGCATAAATACTAACTCTTGGAGTTGCTAGCATCTACTTGGCCAAGATAGCTACTAACAACGAAAAGCATGCAAGATCACAAATAACAAAGACATGATATAATCAATAATCAATCTGAAATAGCATCTCAATATCCATCGGATCCCCACAAACACAACATGCAGAATTACAAATAGATGATCTTGATCATGAACGGAGCTCACAAGATCTAGACATGAAAGAACAAAGGAGGAGAACCCGACATCTAGCTACTACATGGATCCGTAGTCCAAGGATGAACTACTCACGCATCACACCGAAGGCTTGCATGATGATGAAGAAGGCCTACCGGGTGAATTCCCCTCTCCGGCAGGGTGCAGGGAAGAGCTTAAAATCCCTCCCGATCTAGGGATGGAGATGACGGCGGCTACAGACTCTTTCGTGGATTTTTTTATCTGGTACTTAGGGTTTTCGTCCTGAGGGCATCTTATAGGAGGAAGGAGAGGCCGAGGGGGTGCTGGGGTCGGCCAGACCACCCCCTGGCGCGGGCCAGGCCTGGCCGTGCGGCCAGTTGGTGTGGCCAGCCCCCAGCCCTTCTCCATCTCGTATTCTGGCATCTGATGACTTCCGAAAAAATAGGCACTTTGGCTTTTGTCCCGTCCAATTCCAAGAATATTAATTTTCTGAATTTCCTGGAACCAAAAACAGCAGAAAACAGGCAGTTGGCACTGTGGCTCTTGTTAATAGGTTAGTCCAAGAAATCATATGAAAATTACTCCAAAGCATGGACAAAACACAAGAAAATAGATAAAACCAAGCATGGAACATCAAAAATTATAGATACATTTGCAATGTATCAACATCCCCAAGCTTAATTCCTGCTCGTCCTCGAGTAGGTAAGTGATAAAAAAGAATAATTTTTCAGGTGACATGCATCATCAAAGACTTGATCAAAGTATTTGTAAAACATTCAAAGCTAGGATCATAGTAGTTCAATCATAACATGAAAGATAAAGTTCTAGCAATAAGACAAAGAAACTAAGATGCAACATGAAAAGGCACAAACAAAAGATTCATGAATAATAATGCTTTGCAAGACGTTTGTTAGTTTCACATAAAGAAAACATGGCATAATAGTATTCAGCTTGTCCCTCATAGAGTAGCAAATATAAATGCATAGGACACCTTCAAAGTTCATAAGAGTGACTAGATACAATAGTTTAAAACAAGCAATATCAAGTTATGCATCAATCAACTAGTCCTTGGACAATGCACATAGAACTAAGAATGGCCATATGCTCTTAAAGTAGGTGCATAAAGGTAGAAGATGGAGACTCAATATAATGGTGGAAGAAAGGCCTTCATAGAAGGAAGTAGGGATTCAAGTCTCATAAAGAGCTTCCAAAAATTATTGTACTTATAGCTTTCAGCTCTCATTGCCCCTATCATAAGCATCTTGAAGCTGATTAAGGTTAAAGTGACACAACTAAGAGGATATGCTTGACAAGTTATAGACTGAAATCTCATGCCCCTTACTTACGAAGACCGAACCTCATGCTACTCAACTTTAGTCACGAGTGAGCTCTTGTCATTGTAAGTACATATGTATCATAAAGAACCGCCAACGGGGTACCCCTTGCACATGATACAGGAGCTATCCCATAATCAATATGACAAGGCAAGCAGACAATGAGCATCTCAGCGATCTTTTTATTTGCTATTTGCATAGGTTTTTATTGAGGATGCTTCATATAGTGCTCATTATGGTGATGCTGCAAGTTTCCACCATGATTAGGCATGACTTAGGCTAGCGGCCCAGGCGCTTCTCTAACACACATACAAACTCCATGATCTTACAAGTTCCACTTTTATTTCACACCGCTGGGATCCATAAGGAAAAGAACATGATATCAACGGGGTACAAAGTACAAGTGCAATGTTGAAAGCGTTCCCCATGATACATGGTTCTGCTAATTTCAACTTATAAAGCGCAAGCATATACGCAACAAAGAGGGACCCAATGGTTCAAGTTTATTAGATGCAAAAAAGTAAAGTGTGCCACCAAGTTCCTGAGAGCTTTAATCACTAGTTTTCTCATAACAAGTTTAATTTGGGAGGTAAACAAATGCATGAATATACTTGGAATAGCTTAAGCTAGTTGGTAGGTATTGTGGACTCTTTGGAATAAAATGGTTTAGGGAGTTGGATGCATGAGTGGAACTCATACTTGGTTATGGAGGCTAGCAAATGACTGTGAGCGACAAACTAATAGAGCAATAATGGCCATAATCATATAGAGCGACAAAACATCATTGATCAAAGCATAAAGTAATACTACAAGTTGAAAACTAAAGGATCATAAAGGCTATGGTGACTTGAGATAGTCATAACATGGTGTGAGCATGTGCCAAGTCAACCCAAATAAACATCAAAGGAGAATGCCACTATACAATGCTTTAATATGCTAAAACAACGCATGATTCATCCAAGGCGCATTAAGCAATCTCAATTGTTTATAACAAGTCATGCTACAGCAAAGAATACTAAGCATAAATAAAGAAAAGAAAGAAGAAGATTTGAAGCACCTTACTGCGCTAGCTACTCCGAATCTCAGGGGCTACACCTAGTGGGTGCGCTGGCGCGCCCCCAATGGAGTTGGAGTTCCCCTAACTAAAGGCGTTTAGCCGGGCAAAGGCAGCTGGACAAGTGTAACCAGCAAAAGATAAAAACTTCGAAGGACACAGAAAATATGAAGGAAGATGGAAGCAAGCAAATAGTACGATTGGATAAAAAAGGGAGTCGAAGCTCCCATAAGTTCACCCGGCGTCAGAGACAGCCGACACAGACAAACAAAGTCAACAAAGAGAAATAATTACAAGTTCACCCAACATTCCGGGGGTCATATCTAGGAGGCAGGGCCCTTGCTGTGAGGGTGATCCTGGCTAGAGGCGGTCTCGAGAGTCGGAGGAGGCATGCTGGCAGTACCGGATCCGACGTCCCCGCTAGTAGGTTGCGAAGATGCTTCGGCTCCCGCATCCGGTGTCCCGGCAGACTCCGAGTCAGTGAGGACCTTGAGGATGTCCATGTAGTCGGCAATCTTGATGGCGGAGGCATGGAGCTTTGGATGAGCTTGGCGGATGGCGGCGAGGTCAGCACCGGCACGGAAGCCCCCATCGGTCTTCTCGACGCGCACGTCCTTGTACCAGGAGAGCAGCAAGGCCAAGGCCATCTCTGCTCCGGCTCGTGCCGCCAGGTCCCGCAGACGATCGACGACAGCGGGCACCTCCGCCATCTTGGCCGCCAGCTACGCCATCGTCTCTAGAGCCGTCGCGTCTGGCCATAGGAACACGAAGACCGCCTGAGCCGCCCGGCGGCGCTTAGTGGCCTCCTCACCAAGAAGGACGACCAGCTCCTGGGCAGTGGGTTGGTCCCCTAGCTAGTTCTCCTTCAATCGGTTGTATGCTAGCAGGTCTACACCGGGATAAAATGCTGTCAGAAAAAAGGAAAGTCAAGATCCGGCTACCGGATCCGGAAAGACGAAGATAATCGAAAAGAACTTACCCTTGGCGATGTGCCCGACCTGCATCAACTCCTCGACCAGAGTCTTCTCCCGAACCGTCAGCCGTTTGATCTTCGTCTCTTGATCCTTGTTCTGGGCGTCGAGGAGGTCAAAGGCCTGGGCCCAGCTGGCGAGGGCAGAGTCGCACTCCTTGATTGTGGCCTCGAGGGCATCCGGCTTGGCGTGCTAGTCCTTGTTCTATAGCCGGAGCATGGAGCTGGACTTGCTCAGCCGGTCATTCTCCTTCTTCAGGCAAACGATCTCCTCCTAGGCGCACACCATAATGGATGTGGAAACTGACTATCAGCAAAAAAATGTGGGAAGAGGAGAAGAACAAAAGTATCCGGCAACAGAATCCGGATAAAAGGACTTACTCTGGGAGGTCCCGTTGGCAGCTGTCAGCTTCTGTTCCAGGGTCCGGTTGCCGCTGGTCATGTCCTCGAGCAGCCGGATCTCCTTCACCGCTAGCTCGAGGGTGGCAGCAAGATCCGCCAGCAAGGCAGTACAGGAAGCATCGTCGTCAACGGCATTGGCGACCAGCGACTCCTGCGCCTCCAACACCTCCGTTTGCCACTCTTCCCCTGGCTCATCGTCGGAGTTGTCGTTAGCGATGACCACAAGATCCTTGCCGGTGGAGGACCTCCATGCCGCCACGGGGAACTACCTCCACTTTGTGGGGCTACCGCAGCCGTTTCCGGCTGCACCACTGTGGTCGGCGGGGCATCCCCTGCTCCGGCTACGGTAGCTGGATCAGCCTGGGGAGGGGGTGGAGATGGAGCCCTTAGCAAAGGAGGGAGAGCAGAAGCAGCCAGAGGTGGCGCGGTGTCTGGCGCGTGGGGCGGCGAGCCAGTGGGCGTCCGCGCCGGGCTCACGGCACCGAAGGAGACCAGTGAGCTGAATAACAGAAGAGAAGGGAAAGAAGAAAGTAAGTAAGGCAAGCGATAGGAAAGGTCGTCTGAGAGCAAAAAGAGGAAAAGGTGTAAAGGTTAGCATGTGACTTACCCCGGCACCACGGAGGGCAGCCCCTTCTTGCGGCCAATGCGGCTGGGGGGGAAGGGCGCCGGTCTAGCTCCTCTCGGGAGCCGGCTCCTCCACGACAGGACGACTGGCCCTGCCTCCTCCTCCACTAAACCGGCTAGAGCCGCTCCCACAGGCGCCCGACCGGCCGGAGTTGTCGTCCGCCGCACGGTGCTGGGCTGGCTCAGGGGATGACGCGTTGGGGTCGTGCGCCGGCTCATCGTTCCAACTGGCGAAGAGGGTGCCGTCCCCATCCGACTCCTCACCGGACCGGCGAGCGCATGGCTTGGGAATGTCAGGCATGACGTTTTGGAGGGGGGTCTCGCCCTCCTCCTGGATGATGTAGGGAAGGTCTGCAAAAGAAAGAAGACAAGGGTCAGCCGAACAAAAAGACGGAACAAGAAAACAAAAACCGGCTGGGGAGACTTACCCGGGCCACCCGGTTGTCGCGGCTGTAGGGAGCCAGCCCGAACTTCCAGTGCTCCAGCAGCCACTCCTTCGTAATCGTCCACACCCACTCCTTCAGGTTGTGGTAGCGGGGATCACGGCGGGACAGCCGGGTTAGGTCCAGCTGGCCGGAGTAGTAGCTTATCTTGTGTGCGCGCTGCTGCGGCGCCATCATCAATCGGGACATCCAACTGAGTCTGATGTCCAGGCTAGTCAAGCCGGCGGTGACGAGGGAGCGCATCCGCTGCAGCATCGCGTCCGACTCCTCCTTCTCCCCATGGATCTTCAAGTCCCAGTTCTGCCGTCTAGATTCGATGTCCTGGAAAGCCGGCAGATTGATCCAGTCCATGTCGGTGATGTTACGGACGTAGAAGTACAACTGCTGCCATAGTCGCACTGTGTCCTGTAGCCAGAACTTCGGGTAGCTGGTCTGCGTGCGGGAGTAGATGGAGGCGTCGCCGCACGTCACCAGCGGCCTTGGGTGAACTGCACCTGCCATCGGATGAGGAATAGCTGGCAGAACAACCCGAGATCCTAATGGATCCCGAGATAGCTCTCGCAGAACGCCACGAAATGTGCCGACGTGCCGATAGCAATGGCGCCGAGGTGGTGGAGGCGGAGATCAAAGAAGGCGAGGAAAGTGCGGAAGAAGGAATGCACCGGCAGCGCGAAGCCACGGGCGAGGTGCGAAAGGAAGATAACCCTCTCCCCCTCCGCTGGGTGCGGTGACTCCTCTCCCGCCGGCACCAACCGCACCTCCACCTCCATCTCCGGTGGTAGTACTCGGGTGGCGCGATACTTCTCTATGTGCTCCTCCGTCACGGAGGAACCGTTCCACGCTCCACGCTCCGAGGCCATCACCGACTTGTTCAACATCGCGCCAACTTTGGAGTGGTGATGGCCCGTGTCTCCGGTGGTGCTAAACGAGCGGCACGACGAGCTACAGCGACAAGGGGAAGCGAGGCAAGGCGAGAAGGAAAGAGCGCAGGGAGGCAAATGGGAAGGCAATGAGCGGAAGGAGGAACCGCCCTTCCCTGGGTGACTCTTTAAAGGCCCCGTAGGGCAACCATCCACGGTGCCACGCGGCGCCCATCGAGCAGCGCCATGCTCCCTCCACCGCACAGATCCTTTGTGCAGGCGCCAAGTGCGCAGAAGTTCCCGGAGCAGAAACCGAAGAGCCAAACGGCAGTTCCCGATGCGATGTGCGATAGGACGTTACACTACGCGTCGTAGCACAATGATGGTGCATGTGCGTGTGGCAGACGTCAGCACTGACATCACGAGCAGCGCAACCGGCAGACGTAGCCAGTCACAAATTTCAAAATTGAGGAGGAGCCCGTGCACATTTCACCTAAGGGCGAAATCTACATGCGCTCGGGGGCTAGTGTTGGGGGGATGACCTCTGGATACCCCAACCGGACAAGAATTAAGACAGTCAGTTCGCGTCCGGCTCGCTGAGCGCAGCCGGACACGAGCGAATCATACCGGCTACTTTGTGGTATCCGGAACCAAAAGGAGCAACAAGACACACAACCGGCTATATCAGCATAGCCGGACGCAATTAGGAGGACAGGATGACATGCTGCACAGTGCACGGTACACCCTGGTATGATGACAAGACCCACAACTACACGGCCATACCGAAGACTTTGCTGGGTGACGCGGGTATAGTGGCCAGATGCTGACGACAGGCTACTGTAGATGACCAGCCGGCTAGGACCCGCCTATGGGACCCACCAGCCGGACTGGCCAATCCCTCCCGTGGACGCCATCGAGAGCTTCCCTGCTAGTCCCCACACCTCTATCTAACCTGTTTAGGTACTGCTGTTCCCAATACAACGACAGACTACGTCTTTCCACTCAATTCTAGGAAACCACCTACCAGAAGATACTTAACGAAGAACTTCAATCCAATGTCCTTCTACAAGAATTGACTCGAGAGTACCTAGTGGGAAAAATAAAAGAAGATAAACCCTAGCAATGACGTCAAAAATCTTCTCAACCTCTCTAGTACTAAAGAAGCTCAGAATCAAGACAACAAAAATACTTGATGTCGGAAAGGTTACCATCCCACGAGTATGAAGCAACCTAAAAAGACATAGCAATTACTAAAAAAATTATGAAGCCCCTCCCTTACTTCAACTGAAGAACCACTTGAAGGATCCCCGATCCACTAACCCTCTCAGTTTTGGAAGCGACGAGGAGGTTCGCGAATTCAACTACTCCAATAGGCTAGGTATGAATAAAAAAAGTATGTGAGCCTCGTAGGACCTACTTTGCAGACATCATCTAAAGATATCAATTCCAGACTGAAGATTGGCGATAGTCTCCAAACATCATCCGACGACTCCAAGAAGGAAGGACTACATCATCTCTAATCTACCTTAGTTTAGTCCTAAGGGAGAAAGACCACAAAAATAGAGTAACTCTCCGCCCGAAGTCACCTTAGGAGTTTGGTCCTATGTCGTCAAATAAGATATGATAGGACTCTAAAGAAATGTCGTGGACCCGCCAGAAAGGACGTCAATTTATAGATTCAATCCTCAGAAAGCTACTTTGCAAAGTTACATTTAGAGGTAGTCCACCCAGCGTAAGCCCGTGAGATCGCGAGTCTGAAGGGAAAAGAAGATCAACTATTCGCAATCAGTTCTGGAACTCGCTCAACTCTTCATGCACCAAAGAAGGTTGAAGTTTAACTCTATCGACACACTATTCATGTTCAAAGATGAAGCCCATAAGTTAGTACGTTTGAAACACATATTACTATTCCCAACCCAAAATCCTCAAACCCTACTCTCTCGAATCTCAGGATGAGATTCTTTTAAGGAGGAAAGGTGTGTAAAATCCCAATTTCAGCAACCCTGATTAGTTGTCTAGAATGGAAAAATCAGGGGAACAACAACTTTTTCTTATTTAGTGACCATGCTTTTTGAACCATTTATAAAACATTTGAATTCTATTCTTGGTAGAAGTACGAAGAAATATTACCTTCTTGACAACACAAGCACTTCAAAATACCCATCCTTACCTCAAGCTAGGCTTGATGGTAACCCTAGTAGTAGTTTGATTTGTTTGGAAGATGAACTGCCTTGATCTACTTTCTGCTGCTTTGCCCTGATCTGCTATTTGACTTGTTTGCACATGAAGTAGTATGAGATTCCCTAAGAGATCATCCTCCAGGATCAAGCAAAGATAAGATTACATACCCTAATCAAGTTACACATGATCTATCCGATCTCCAACCACTAGGCGACCATCTAAACCCCTTAACCCGATCACTTTTGAAGTTATCCCTTCTAACAGTTCCAGGGCAATGAAGACCAATCTCAAGCATAGATCCATTCCACTAAATCTCCCCCTCAACCTCTCCACTTGGTAAAATTTTGGTAACCTAGCATCCTCTCAAAATCATCCCTCTTGTGTACTAGCTAAAAAACCCAAAACTACCAAAAATGGCTAAGTGTGAAACTAATATCAAAATCACATATTTGAGACTCTCTCTTTCTCAATCATTGTGCATTTTTGGAAATTCACTTGAAACATGTTGTAAACCATCCCAACGACTTCCAAGGACCACTCTTTCCCTTGGCTATATCAACTTTTAATCCACTTGTTCTTAATGGTTTTGTAGGCAAGAAAATTATCTTTTCTATAAATTTTATCAACAAGTCTACTTTGACATAAGCTCACATCACCATGTCATCTTATTTTTACCAAATCTTTGCATGGTTGTACTCAGCTCATAAAGTTCTATCCACCCATACATCACTTGTTTCAAGTGGATCTTTGTGCATCCTAAACCCACATGGTTTTGGAGGCTATTTGATAATCTATTTTGGCACCAATTCAAAGTTTGGCATCAATTCTTGGAGAACTCAAGCATGATCAAGCTAAAATATTTGTACCATGGTAATCTACTTACGTTGGTAAATCTTTCCATATAGCCCATGTCCCAAGTTGAGCTCTAAGCCCCTAGATCCAATAAGGTTTTGATGGTATAAAAATAACCTTGGCCAAGATCCTATTTGTCATGTTCTCTACCAAAATCATGTTTGATTTTCAAAACCCAAGGTTTCAAATGATAAATACACCTTGTGTACATAGTCTACCTTGGAGATAAAAAATTATCAATTTTTTCCATAATTATTTTGGCACAAAAACTATATAATTCCTTTCTTTTACAAAAACCTTAAAAGTCCTATAAAAGAATGTTTGTTTTTCTCCAAAACACTTCTCAAAATTTAGGCACATTTGAGGCCTATAGATCATACGTCATATACCCACTTCAACAATAAATATTTTTGAAGAGTCTTATTATTTATTTTTTCCTATTTTCTTAAATGACCGAAATAAGAAAATAAATGTTTTAAATACTTTTACCTCCCAATAAATCTTGGGAAAAATCTCCAATGTGTAGTTTGATGTTAAGAACCATCTTAACCCAAAAAATCACCTTATACAAATAAAAAATCTCAAATGAATTCATAAAATAGAGTATGTACTTTTTGAATAAGTGTTATAAAAGGGATCTAAACCTCTTAGAAAAATCCCAAACAATTATATCTAGAACATATTGACCCTACCCGTATCCCAGGACTCTTATCTTACCTGGTCAAGATAAAATATCAAGAAATAACCCATGATCATCTGTTGAGGAAGATTTGAACATAATAAAAAAACCTGTCCCCAAACCCCTCCAACCCTCATCAAACCTTGCCAAATAGTTTTCTCCAGCACCCCATCACCCTCTGGCCGACCTGCACTATAGCCTTCCACTGTAGCACCTCTCTCCCTTTTTGCTCTTATGCTTGGAACAATGGGAGACAAAAGAAGACACCAAATCTTCCTCTTTACAAATTTGTAGATACTACACCATGCCTCCCTGTCCCCCTCTTCATCCCTGCTCAAACAAGAGACCCACCACACACCTCTTCACCGCCCTTGCTGCCCAAGCAGAGGCAACCTTCTCCCCATGCCCTCATATGAACCTAGTCCACATGGACCTCCTCACTTCGGTTTTTAAGGCCAGACGCCACTCCAGCCTCTTTGCCCTCTCTCAGAATACTCCTCCCTCTCACTCTTTCCTCCCAGAACTCCAGCCACGCCCCAACCTCTACCTCACCATGAAAGGAGAGAGCCTCTCTCCTCTCGGGTATACAAAGAAGAAATCAGGTTCCACTAGAACCACATTTCTAGGGCAGGAATGGCTTCATGCGGTCGGAGTTGTGAACCTCTTTCTCATCCCTCTTAATCTCTAGGACTTCCATTCTTTGATTCACCTACCCGTTCTCCTTTTTCCACGGGGGCCGGAGATGCCGATATCCATGCATGCCCGAGAGAAGCGTCACCTGACGAACCACACAACTCCGACCGCATGAAGCCATGCATGTACCTCCCCATGACCAATATGAGCACCAGTACCTCCCTCCGTCGCCCACCAACGACATCCATCGACCATAGTCATCTCTCCAACAATCTCCCAAGCCCATCTGCATCCTCTAGCGTGCGTGCAGGACCGGTCATGGAAAACCCTACTGCCGCCCATCTCTAGAGTCATCGTCTACCATCGCTTCTCCTTTGCTATGTCCCCACTTCCACTGATCCCTCTGGTAAGCACCCGCTCCCCTCTAGAGCATGCTGGGGTTCCATCTTGGCTGTTGTAGGCGCGAGAAGGACGACGACCCTAGGTTGTTTATCCTAACTTAAGCCAATGGCTGAGATCGCCTAATACCGGTTCAACCACTGTTGCAACTAATAGCTTGGCCCTTCCCCTAAGTTTAAAACCCGTGCTAACTCTTCAGGGTCCCTATGCTAATAAATGCATGGACATGGATGCAGTTTTCATTTTTATGAGGTCCTTGATGTAACTTGTATTTCCACCAACCGTGTTAACTCTCAAGCACCTCTGTCCTATGAGACCTACCATTTGATAGTCCATTCGTAGTACTTCTTATCTTCTCTTTATCATTTCTTATCTCTTACAATACAATAAACCACTACATAGTGTACGGATTAACTTTGGACATTGACAGTTGGATCAAGACTAGCAAATCAAAACATTGCCAACCTCTTGATCTTTTTTCTGTTCTTAGCATCTAGAAATATTCTACTTTAGCACAATGAATGCTACTATTCGCAAACCTAAAAGCACAAACTCCATTGCTCAGTTTTCAGGGTCCTTGTGCTAATAAATGCATCGACTTGGGTGCAGTTTTCATTTTTATAAGGTCCTTGATGTAACTTGTACTTCCACCGACCGTGTTAACTCTCAAGCACCTCTCTCCTACGAGACCTACCATTTGATAGCCATTCGTGGTACTTCTTATCTTCTCTTTATCATGTCTTATCTCTTACAATACAATAAACCACTGCATAATGTATGGATTAACTTCGAACATTGACCGTTGGATCAAGACTAGCAAATCCAAACATTGCCAACCTCTTGATCTTCTATTCCATTCATAGCATCTAGAAAGATTCTACTTTATCATGATGAACACTACTATGCGCAAACCTAAAAACGCAAACTCCATTGCTTAGTTTTCAGGGTCCTTGTGCTAATAAATGCATCGACTTGGGTGCAATTTTCATTTTTATAAGGTCCTTGATGTAACTTGTACTTCCACCGACCGTGTTAACTCTCAAGCACCTCTCTCCTATGAGACCTACCATTTGATAGCCATTCGCAGTACTTCTTATCTTCTCTTTATCATGTCTTATCTCTTACAATACAATAAACCACTGCATAGTGTACGGATTAACTTTGAACATTGACCGCTGGATCAAGATTAGCAAATCCAAACATTGCCAACCTCTTGATCTTCTTTTCCATTCTTAGCATCTAGAAAGATTCTACTTTAGCACAATGAACGCTACTATGCGTAAACCTAAAAACACAAACTCCATTGCTTAGTTTTTAGGGTCCTTGTGCTAATAGATGCTTGGACTTGGATGCAATTTTCATTTTTATGAGGTCCTTGATGTAACTTGTACTTCCACCGACCGTGTTCACTCTCAAGCACCTCTCTCCTACGAGACCTACCATTTGATGGCAATTCGCAGTACTTCTTATCTTCTCTTTATCATATCTTATCTCTTACAATACCATAAACCACTTCATAGTGTACGGATTAACTTTGAACATTGACCGTTGGATCAAGACTAGCAAATACAAACATTGCTAACCTCTGGATCTTCTTTTCCATTCTTAGCATCTACAAAACCTCAAAACACACACTTTATTGCTCTCAGTTTCAGGGTCCTTGTGCTAATAAATGCATGGACTTGGATGCAATAATTATCATTTTCATGAGGTCGTTGATGTAACTTGTACTTCCATCGACCGGGTTAACTCTCAAGAACCTCGCTCCTACGAGACCTACCATTAGATCGGCCATTCGTAATAATTCTTATCTTATATTTATCTTCTCTTATCTCTTACAATATCATACCATCACTATAGAGTGTACGAACCATTGACCGTTTGATCAAGACTGGCAAATCCAAACATTGCTAACAACCATTGGATCTTATTTTCCATTCTTAGCATCTAGAAAGATTCTGCTGAAAGTCTTTAGCACGATGAACTCTAGTATGCGCAAACCTCAAAACACACACTTCATTCAGTTTCAGGGTGCTTGTGCTAAATGCATGGACTTGGATGTAATTTTTTATTTTTTACGAGGTCCTTGATGTAACTTATACTTCCACAGACTGTGTTAACTCTCGAGCACCTCGCTCCTATAAGACCTAAAGTTAGATCGGCCATTCGTATTACTTCTTATCTTATATTTATCTTGTCTCTTATCTCTCACAATACCATATATACCACTGCATGGTCTACGGAACAATGAATCTTTGATCAAGGCAGGAAAATCCAAACATTGCTAACCATTGGATCTTCTTTTCCATTTTTAGCATCTAGAAAGATTCTACTTTAGCACGATGAACGCTATTATGCGCAAACCTCAAAACACACACTTCATTGCTAAGTTTCAGGGTCCTTGTGCTAAATGCATGGACTTGGATGCAATTTTTATTTTTATGAGGTCCACTTGTACTTTCTTAACAAAGAAAATCATCATGGTGCTCACTCCTGCAGCCTTACAGTGTGCTACTCCTCCTCTATGCAAGGAAACTAAATTGTATACTACTCTCTCCTTTGTTGCGTCACACCCATCCTCTAGCTGATATCTCCCTCGTCCACAGTGTGGCGCTGCGCATGTGTGCCATGGTACTACACCATCTCTGTTTCTATCTCTTTTTTTCATAACTTTGCTCTGACATCAAATCACGTTCATCGCCTCTTTGTTGTAGCCCTCTCGGGCTGCATTCTCTAACCCCATAATTTCTCCTACAGTATCTCTCCATTTCCCCCCTCCATTTTGATCCTTCTTTTTCCTAGTACTACTATTTGGTTTGCGGAAATTAACGTTCCAGTTTTCGCAAACAAAAATCATGTCACATGGAAATTTGAGATCATCTCTTTTCATAATACTTTGTGTAAACTCCCCTTGGCAAACTATTGTTTACAATAATGCCAAGATGCATCAATCTACATAATATGGGGAAATTACCATAAACTATGATGTGGATCACAGGATATTGCATTGACCTTGGTCGTCCGACTCAAAACCTATTCCTACGCATTGAGGACAATTTTGTGAACCTGGTTTTTGAAAAGTTGTCAAAACAAAAGTTTATCATCTTGCATGGCATGTGATACTTTCAAAAGGACGCCATGCACATGTCCTCCGTAAAATTTTAAGAACAATCTACCTCAGCCTCATGTTACAATTCCTTTAGTTTCCTGTGAATCTAACACTTCTTTAAGAAAAATTCTTGTAGGCTCCAAATCTTATAGGATTCAACTAGACATGATATTCTAATAATACTGTGTTTTCCCTATTCCTTTGTTTTTCCTATCCCGTGAATCAAGCAGGCCCAATGTTGATACTCCCACGAGCAACATTTCCTACTATGCCAAGATGCACACACACTAGTAGAAAAACTGCCTTTGTTTGCAGCCTCCCAGAGCATTTGTCCCGGTTCCTCCATAAACTGGGACTAATGCTCGCATTTGTCCCGTTTCGAGGGGCCTGAGCGACGGACGGGAGCCAGGGGGTATACGTCCTGGTTCGTAAGTGACCATTCGTCCCGGTTTGTAATACGAACCGGGACTAAAGGTTGGGCCCTAGACATGTGGCCTGCCGCACACCTTTAGTACCGATTCCTATTACGAACCGGGATGAATAGTCTGCCTATAAATGCGCCACCCCAGCCAACCCCATGCCTCAGTTTTTTCTCTTGGTAGAAGGAGTGAGGCATGTGTGCTAGTTTTTTTCCTATGCACATTAAGTGTTCGACGAAATGTCCAAGAGAATCATACGCTTGATTTCACAAAAAACAAAAATGATATGAGGTGCCCGAGCTAGACTTAACCCTTTCTCCTCTTTCTTTCCTTCTTGATCGAGGTTAGCAATCTTATCCTTCATCTGTCATTGATATAATAATGCATGTGTCGACGTAAAGTGGTCATATATTCATGATGTTCTGTAATGATGCAGATGAACCGACAGGGATGGATGTACGGTGATCGACGTGAATCCGTGTACATTCCAGGCATGGATAAATTTATCGTTGTGGCTAAGGAAAACAAAGAGAATCGATTTATGTGTTGTCCATGTGTTCAATGTCGGAACATCAATGAGTACTCTTCCTCGAAAATCATTCGCGGCCACCTGGTTTGGAGAGGTTTCATGCCCAGCGATAATTGCTAGACCAAGCACGAAGAAAGAGGGGTTATGATGGAAGACAATGAAGAATAAGAGGATGATGACAACTATTGTCATATGTTCCCTAAATACGATGATACTGCAATGGAAGAGAATGAAGAATAAGGAGGTGAAGAACGGGCATCAGATGAGCCCATTGATGATCTTGGTCAAGTCATTTCTGATGCAAAGCGAGACTGTGAAATGGAGAAGGAGAATTTGAAGTTGGAGGGCATGTCAGAGGATCACAAAAAATTGTTGTACCCAAATTGCAAAGATGGCAGAACAAAGCTCGGTACCACACTAGAATTGCTGAAATGGAAGGCAGAGACTGGTTTATCTGACAAGGTATTTGAGAAGTTATTGAAAATAATGAAGCCAAAGCTTCCAAAGGATAACTAATTTCCCGAGAGTAATTACGAAGCAAAGAAGATTCTCTGCCCTCTAGGATTAGATGTGAAGAAGATACATGCTTGCATAAATGACTGCATCCTTTACCGTGGTGAGGAGTACGAGAATTTAGATAAATGTCCGGTATGCACTGCACTGCGGTATAAGATCAGACGAGATGACCCTGGTGATGTTGATGGTGATGACGGGCCCCCCAGGGAGAGGATTCCTGCTAAGGTTATGTGGTATGCTCCTATAATACGAAGGTTGAAATGTTTACTTAGAAATAAAGAGCATGCCAGGTTGTTGCGATGGCACAATGAAGACCGTAAGAAAGACGGGAAGTTGAGACACCCCGGTGATGGTTCGCAGTGGAGAAAAATTGAGAGAGAGTTCCTAGACTTTGCAGGTGACATGAGGAACTTATGGTTTGGTCTAAGTACAGATGGCATGAATCCTTTTGGGGAGCAGAGCTACAGTCACGGGACCTGGCCTGTGACTCTATGTATCTACAACCTTCCTCCTTGGCTGTGCATGAAGCGTAAGTTCATTATGATGCCAATGCTTATCCAAGGCCCGAAGCAACCCGGCAACGACATTGATGTGTGCCTAAGGCCATTAGTTGAAGAACACTTACAGTTGTGCGGAAAACCAGGTGTACATGTGTGGGATGAGCACAAACAGGAGTGATTTGACCTACGAGAGCTGCTTTTCGTAACCATCAATGATTGGCCTGCACTTAGTAACCTTTCAGGACATACAAACAAGGGATACAAGGCATGCCAACACTGCTTATATGATACTGAAGCTACATATTTGCATAAATGTAAGAAGGTTGTGTACCTGGGGAATCGTCGATTTATACCGATCAATAATCAAGTAAAAAAGAAAGGCAAGCATTTCAAAGGTGAGGCAGATTACGGAAGAAGCCTGACCTCCCTACTGGTGATGATGTATTTGGTATGGTCAAGGACACAGAAGTAATCTTTGGAAAGGGTCCTGGTGGTCAATCTGTTCCGAACGATGCCACTACTAGACATGTGCCCATGTGGAAGAAGAAATCTATATTTTGGGAGCTACCCTATTTGAAACTCCTACGTGTCCGCTCTTCAATCAATGTGATGCACGTAACGAAGAATCTACTAGGCTTCCTGGGCATGTATGGGAAGAAAACAGATACACCAGAAGCACAGGAGGACCAACAACCTATGAAAGACCCACAAAACATGCATCCACAGAACAAGACGGATAAAGGGCGTCACTTAAGTGCTACCAGCTATGCTCTTACGAAAGCAGAGAAGGAAATCTTTTTTGAAGTCCTTTACAGTATCAAGGTGCCGTCTGGATTCTAGTCTAACATAAAGGGGATATTAAATATGGCAGAAAAAATTCCAAAACCTGAAGTCTCATGACTATCACGTGATTATGACGCAGTTTCTTCCGTTTGGATTGAGTGGGCTTCTACCAGAAAATGTTCGATTACCCATTGTGAAGCTATGTGCATTCCTCAATGTAATATCTTAGAAGGTGATCAATCAAGATATTCTGACAAGGTTACAAAAGGATGTGGTCCAATGTCTTGTTAGTTTTGAGTTGGTGTTGCCACCATCCATCTTCAATATTATGACGCATCTCCTGGTTCACCTAGTCGAAGAGATTTCCATTCTCGGTCCTGTATTTCTAAACAATATGTTCCTTTTGAGAGGTTCATGGGAGTGTTAAATAAATATGTTCATAACCGTGCTAGGCCAGAAGTAAGCATCTCCAAGGTCTATGGAACAGAGGAGGTCATTGAGTTTTGTGTTGACTTTATTTCTGACCTGAAGACGATTGGTGTTCCTGAATCGCAGCATGAGGGGAGACTGAGTGGAAAAGGCACACTGGGAAAGAAAGCAATGATATGTAGGGACGTACAATCTTTCACTCAAGCACACTACACGGTTCTACAGAATTGCACCTTGGCAGCTCCGTATATCGGGGAACACAAGAATATTGTATGCTCCAATAACCTGGGAAAGCCTGACTCCTGGATTAGAGATGAACACATGAAGACTTTCGGTAGTTGGTTGCGAACACATCTAATGAATGACACCGCTATTGGAGATCAGCTCTACTTGTTGGCTGGGTCACCATCTTCTACTATATTGAATTACCAAGGGTACTAGATAAATGGGAATACATTTTACACGATCACCCAAGGTAAAAAGAGCACCAACCAGAATAGTGGTGTCCGCTTTGATGCAACCAACGAGAATGGAAAAAAGATCACATACTATGGTTACATAGAGGAGATATGGGAACTTGACTATGGAGTTACATAGAGGAGATCACATACTATGGTTCCCTTTGTTTAGGTGCAAATGGATCAACCTGAATGGAGAAGGGGTAAAGGTAGACCAGTTGTACTGAATGACAATAGTAGATCTCAACAATCTCGGTTATAGAGACGAGCCATTTGTCCTATCCAATGATGTCGCACAAGTTTTCTATTTGACGGACATGTCCTCCATACCGGAAAAAAATAAAAAATAAGCAAACGAATACATCACACGATGAGCCAAAGCGTGACATAGTTCTTTCAGGAAAAAGAAATATCGTGGGAGTCGAGGACAAGACCGACATGTCAGAAGATTATAATAAGTTTGATGAAATTCCGCCCTTCATGGTGAAAACTGACCCAAGCATCCCGTTAAGCAAAGAAGATGCTCCATGGTTATGGTTGAAGCAACCATAAAAGGGCATAAGCAATTCAAAAACGGCCCAAACAATGTAAATCATTCGCGTGGTGTCATATTATATGACATAGTTGCAAGGAAAAATACCAAACTTGGTATATTGATTATGTCCTATGATGTTCGAGGTTTCATGGCTTTCAGTCCAAATGAGCAATGTTATGTGCATAATCAAGGCATAATTTTTTATAATAATAAATGTCTTCAGTGTTAGTCCCGGTTTGTGGCTGGTTCGGGACTATGATGATGTTTTTCTATTCTTGTGTCGGGTAACTAATTTCACATATTAGGGAGTACATCTATGGCCAACTTGTTGGAGATGCCGGAGCACTAGGCTCCGCCAGCATCTCCCTAAAGTTGGCTGTAGTGTTTTCACTGCTCTCGCACACCATCTTGCAGTTTATAACTTCTCTAACTAGATCAATACAACGGGGAGCTAACAAATTTCACATATTAGGGACTGCGTCTATGGCCAGTTTGTTGGAGATGCCAGAGGACTGGTCTCCGCCGGCATCTCCCTCAAACTGGTCGTAGTGTTTTCCCTGCTACCGCACACCATATTGTTTGTAGTTCATAACTTCACAGGGATGCCTATTTATAGATTAACCAGCACAACATAGTGTCGACACTCACGACATAATGTCGACACTCTTGTCGATAATCCTGGTTGGAGCCACTAACCAGGACTAAAGATATTTCCCGCCATTTCCCACCGCTTCCCGCTATGTTTTCTTGCCCTTTTCCTCTAATCGAGTGTTTTTGTCCCAGTTGGAGCCACTAAACGGGACTAAAGTTTTTCCTGCCATTTCCCACCACTTTCCGCTATGTTTTCCCGACCATTTCCTCCAACTGGGTCTTTTTGTCCTAGTTGGATCCACTAATCGGTACTAAATATATTTCCCGCCATTTCCCGCCGCTTCCCGCTATGCTTTCCTGCTCTTTTCCACTAACCGGGTCTTTTAGTCCCAGTTGTAGCCACTAACCGGGACTAAAGATATTTCCCGCCATTTCCCATTACTTTCCGCTATGTTTTCCCACCCTTTCCCTCTATATCTAGGCCGACCATGCCATGTCTATCCACATATCCACAACGTCCTCTCTCAAAAATGGACACCGCATGCTGGGCCATTCTCACACTCGAAGAGAGCGAGGTGCTCTCCGCCTCCAGCTACCCATGCCCGTCGGGCTACCGAGTGCCCACTGACTGGATGTTGAGCGTTGGAGGAGTTCCAATCCCTTCTGTGCCTCAAGGTTCTGCCTGTTAGGAGGCCATCACGAACCACTTCTACCTAGATCTCACGCCGGAGCAGCGGATGGATCCCCATTGGGATCCCGACAACTACGACACCTGGAATGCCTTCTTCGCTAACCGACGGGAAAGGGATCTTGCTAGGTACGAGGGTGACGTTCCGCCCCCGGTGAACCATAATGAAACCGGTCAGCGCCTGTAGTGGGTGAACCAGACTATCACCGGTGCGATGTGCTACATCGCTGAGGGAGATCATCCCTGCCTGCGGTACCCACACTTGCACCCACCGCAAAGCCACAATAAGGGAGGTTGTGGTGAAGGCCACGGGCATAGCAACATCGTCATTCGGGAGCCCCCTCCCCCCTACTTCATGCATCCATGGCCGGAGTGGTAGATGCCCCTGGAATATGTCATGGTTCACGTTCCCCGGTTCCCCCTACGCAAGCCAGGGAAGGGCTGAGGATCCCCGAAATATGCCATAGCGACGACAACGAAGATGATTCGGAAGATGACCCTAAAGATGTGTACTATAGGGATAAACATGATTATGACTAAATCCATTGTCTAGGATGAATGGTTCGTCCGTGTACCCAAGATTGTTGAGAGATCCACTGTTTTCATTCTGTAATTGCATTTTAATTTGAAAATGGAAAAATGGAAAATAGTTTGAACAATTACTTTAGGAAACAGAAAATGGTTCTGCATTAGTTATTCAAATTCAAACACTTTTCATGTTGAAAGTGTTATAAATTCAAATTTAAACTATTTCAAATTTAATAGTTTGAATAACTATTTTATAAGACAGAAAGTTTTTTCAAATTCAAATAATTTAAATGTGAAGACCTAAATAAGAAATAAGAAATAAGATCGGAACATCTGAAAAGTTTGAAAAACTTTTGAAAAAAGGACTTTTAGTCCCGATTGGTGCCACCACCCGGGACTAAAGGTCCTCTAGACGCACCGCTTTGGTGGCCATCATACGTCCCGGTTGGTGCCTCCAACCGGCACGTATACTCTGGCCTTTCGTCCTAGTTGGAGCCACGAACCGGGACATATGGCCTTTACATCCCGGTTGGTGGCTCCAACCCGGACGTTTGTCCCTCCCCTTTATAACGCCACGTCTTTCCTTTCTCCTTCCCCATCTTGCATTTCTTCCAAGTCCCAAGCGCACCTCCGACCCCGACGTCGGCAAGCTGCCCAATTTCGGTGCAGTGGTCCTCGCCCTCGCACGCCGCCGCTCATGCCGCATGCGCCGGACGGAAGGCCGCCACTTCCCCAGCTCTGGCACCGCCGCTCTCTTCCTAGAGGCTGCCGCCACTCTCTCCCGGCCCGGAGGCGCATGCGTCCCCATCGCATGGTGCGCCACCACTCTCCCCCGTCATGCACGGCACCGTCACTCTCCTAGAGGCCACCGCCGCTCTCCCCCTGTCACGCTCCCCCCAGGTACCGGCCGCCGCGCCCGCACCCTCTCTCCCTCTCCTTCTGTGTTTTTCTCTGTTTAGTTAGTTTAGTTTAATTAGTTATTAGCTAGGGTAATTAGTTAGAGTATTAGAGTAGTAGTAGTTAGTTAGTATTATTAGGGTAGTAGTAGTAGTAGTTAGTTAGTAGTAGTAGTTAGTAGTAGTAGTAGTAGTAGTAGGGATGGTACCAACCGGGTTCGGGGCCGGGTTCGGCCCCCCATACGCGCGCCGTTTAATTAGTCGGGTCTCATATTTTACCAGACCCGTGACCCGACCGGGTACGGGGCCCCAACGGGTACCCGCGAATGCGTGAGACTTGGTGGGTCTAACTTTTTACGAAACCCTCCCCTCTTAAGGTGGGTACCCGTCGGGTTTGCTGGTTTTGGAGTTACTGCTTTTCCCCTTAGAGTTACATGATCCCGCCGGCGTTTGAGGTTAGCGACGGGCGCGGCAACACGTGCCATATATTAGGGTTTCTTTGAATTATGGTTTATACTCCTAGCCCGTCAAACCACGCCTACCTAACCTCCTCGCTTGGCCGCTTCGACTCATCCGCTTTTACCCTTTTGCACAAAATATGGAACCTAGAGACAAAGAAAAGGAAATGGTGCTTGAGGATATGATCAACGAGGGAGGATATATCGATAACGATGTCACCTCGCTATATCTGAACAACTTCGGTGAGGGAGATCCATTTTTTGACCGAATAGACGGCTCCGGTCAGGGAGAAGCCAACGAGGTGCATATATATATATTAATTAATTGAGCCTATGTTGTCTATATACATATATATTAATGCTCTTTCTTATTTTAGCCTTCCAGATCCAATAAATCTTCTGCAAAGAGTATACGAGGCCCAGCCAAAAAGTTGGGAGACCATGAAAGGTACAGGATCGAAGAAATCGCTCTAGACGGTGAACCAAAGGCTCCCATTGATACTGCAAATAAATTTATAAGGAAATCCGGAGTTATTGTTAGGGACTATATCCCGATCACCGTCAGAGAATGGAATAGGTCGTCAAAGGATCCGGCGTCTCTATATGTCAGTGAATTAGCCAAAGACACTCTTTGGAAATATCTCATGGTTAATTTCACCCTACCGATGTTAGAGGTGGATCTAGATGACTACGATGCAGATGAGCAGATTCCAACTCAGGAGGAACTGTAGAAACACATGGAGAAAAAATTCAAGGAGTGGGGCTCTGAAGAAGATGGCCCAACTATTCAACAACTAGAAGAAAAGATTGCACCTTGACTTTGTCATGAAAGAAAAGACTCTGGATTTCACTAGAGCATATGAGAGGATAAAATACTACTGGGCTGATTTTGTGGCGTACAAGACATTGGCGGCAACTAAGAAAAGGTCTGAAATGAATAAGGAAAATGCTACTAAAAAGCAGTATCACCATACTATGGAGAATATCATTTTGCGGCCCGAAAGTTGGGTCGCCCAGGCAACGTGGTACCCAAGTTGCTTACAATGAGCTGCGCTGCCCAAAGTTGGCGTGCCAAATACTCAGAGGGTCTTTTTCGGCATAAATTCAACTTTACATTTCAATACAAAATATCAGGCTAACGGCCGTCAAGTTGGGCCCCCTGTCAGCTTTCACAGTTATGTCGCTGTTGTCATGGCTGCCATGTAGGTTTGCAGCGTTCGCGCATGCATCCTTTACGCGTCTTCTTCTTCCTCCGGGGCGACAATCTGTGGTCGTGGCCATGGCGCAGAACTAGGACTTGGACGAACCTGCTCGGCCCCTCTCTCCTCCCCATCTGGAATCGGAGCTCGCCCTCACCATGGCCGCACCCATGGGACGACACGGGGACATGGATTCATTCTCGGGTGAGATCTATCACCATGCCGACCATGCTTGGTCCTGTTGGCCTCCTCCAGAATCCGAGCTCGCCGTCGCCATGGTCGCACACGCACCAGCCATGGCACCTTCATCTCCGAACCCCAAAGCCACATCCACCCAGTTCGGCACAACGCCAATAAGGTGAAAATGCATCATGTTCTCTTCTTGTGATTGTAGAAAAACATGTATGTACCGTGACCGTAGCATACTCTAACAATGTACACATATGTTGTTTACTAGATTTTCATTTGAAATAAGTAGCTCGGTGATGACAAAACATAGAGAACCTAAATGGAATGACGATGAAGACCATGTTCTGTACTTTGCATTGCATCAACAGTTTCTCGCTGATGAAGCATGTTACCAAGAGAGTGGAGTTCATCAGCCATTGCCAAAAAATATGTGAACAAATCAATGAGATATTCAATGCAAATGCACGCATAAAAGCTAGATCCATGTCATCAATCATCAATAGGTGGCACATTCTAGTGATGCGTTCAAATGCATACACGATGTACCATTTACTTGAAGTGGTTGTTATGATGAGCAAAAATGCCTAGTATGCACATTACCTTTGTATGTTCTATGCTGCAATTCTGTTGTTATGGGCATAGAAAGAGAAGCTGGGATTCACTGAATATTACGCAGTTAGGCCTAACTTAGTCTTACACAAATAAGCACAGCTTAGTCTTTGCACAAATAAGCGTAACAAGTGATAAAGATAAAGACAAATGGTTCATTGGATCTGCTAGTATGAGCACTAGGTCCCTAGAGCTGGTGGTATTGTCAGAACGAACCAGAATGCTGCGTTTGGCCATTTGTCATTCTCCATCAAATCGTCCGACCCCATTGATGAGCCAATTGTAGGCCCACTCCCCCCGACGTGGATTCGGCTCCAGGTCGGATCTGGAGTGTCAACATGATAAGCGCGTTGTCGGGGGGATGATCCCCAGATGCACCAATTGGACAAGAAACAGGGCAGTCGGATCGCGTGCGGCTGGCCAGAGGCAGTTGGATCGCGTCCGGCTGGCCAGAGGCAGCCGGACAAGGCAGGTCGGGCCGGCTACCGCATGGTAGCCGGATCGGCAACAAGCAGCCAGCTACAGTAGTGTAGACGGAACCAATCAAGGAGACAGCACGACGTGTGGATCAGTGCACGGCACGCCCTATACAACGACAAGACTGGCAACTACTCGGCCATACCGAAGACTTTGCGGGGATGACGCAGGAACAGTGGCCCGATGCTGACGACAGGCTCGCATGGCATCCACTGTGCCTACGACAGCCATACCACTCATACTCCGATGGGACATATCGTACCGGATACTGTAGATGACTAGTCGGCTGGGACCCGCCTGTGGGGCCCGCTAGTCAGATTGGCTAGTGGGACCGTTGCCTCTCTGCCTATATAAGGAGAGGCAAGGCCTCGGTAGAAAGGGTTGGTCTCAGTGCATTTAAGACAATAGCCAGAGAATACAACTCGAGGAGCACTTGTAGTTTGTATATCCCTCATAGTCAGATCCGGCAGGAGTAGGAGTTTTACCTCATCGCGAGGGCTCCGAATCTGGGTACTTCCTGCGTCCAGCATTGCTTGCTTGTATCCAATCCCGCCTGTGGACGCCATCGATAGCTTCCCTGCTAGTCCCCACACCTGTATCTAACCTTCTTAGGTACTGCCGTTCCCAATACAATGACAATTGGCGCCCACCGTGGGGCCTATGGCTTCGACCGGAGTCACGTTCCGCACGGGACCCCGCACTTCAGCCGGTGAGCGTGTGGCCTCTGGCCTGGTGCTCACGCTCGGCAAGTTCGACTGCGTCATCGACAACGCCTCCTGCTTCGCCAGAACCTCCTTCCCGGCGAACGGCTCCATCCTGCTCTTCGGCGACCTCCCCGTCTACGTCGCCACCGTTCCGGAGCGTTTCCCTAGGGAGATCGTCCCCGTCGCGGAACTACCGCATCCGGGCGGTAGCACCTCCATCGCCTCCTGTGGCGTGGAGGTCATGATGGCCGGCTCTAGTTCCCATCCCCGCCAACCACGGGAGCGGGGCGCAGACGAAGGCGGAACCTCCACGCCTCCGCAACCTCGGAATCCGGTGGAGGATGCCATTGATCGGCTCCTGACGCCTATTAACCTCGGGGATAACCCGGAGGAGGCAGAAGCCAACTTCACCATGGAGAGACAGATCCTCCTCCAGGAGGCCATGGAGCTGGCGACAACCCGCAAGCAACTCGAGGTCACCCGGCGCGAGTACGACCGTGCGCACGGCTTCGCTCCGGCTACGGCGGAGCCGAGCCGACGCGGCCAGGTACGGCGCCGGGGCGGCGAGCTAGGCAGAAGGATGGTAAAGGATGGGGAGCCGGATCCCGCGCCCGCCCTCATCCGTCCCACCTACAGCACGCCCATCAAGAACCTGCGTGCGACACGAGCCACGGCAGAGGAACTTTCCAACCTGGAGGGCGAGGAGCGAGCCCGCCAGCACGCTCGCATGCAAGAGCTCCTCCGCATCGCGGATGAGCAGGCTGATGCCAACCGGCAGATGCAGGAGAACCCCAGCTACTCTAGGGGGAGCAAGCTGCCTGTCAGCAGTAGGGGCGCACCCCGCGACACCCAACATGTGTCCTCCCCCCAGCCGGCTAAGGCCCGCAGCAGGCGTCACAGCTCTGGCAACAAGATCCAGCTGCGCCAGGAGCAAACGGTGAACAACAACCCACCGCCTCCCCCTCCACCAACCGGAGCACCTAGACCCACCGGTTCCCGTCTCTCGGGCTGGGTGTGAGCGCCCAACCCAGATTGTCAGGATTCCCATGACCGCATCGAGTTCCTCGCTCAAGCGCGTGTCATGGAGGAAGAAGACTCTATCGGCCCGGTTTGTTTTGGACCCCGCATCTGGAACGAGCCATTTCCGGATAAGTTCTCCCTGCCCAGGGACACCCCCAAGTACGACAGCTACATGAAGCTGGAAGATTGGCTGACCGACTATGCTACAGCAGTCGGCATCGCCGATGGGAACAAGCACACAACTGTGCGCTACGTCCCCCTTATGCTAACTGGGTCGGCAAGGACATGGCTCAACAGCCTTGCGCCCAACAGCTTCAACGCCTAGCTAGATTTCGAGAAGGTGTTCGTCCGCAACTTCAATGGCACGTACAAGCATCCGGGACGCCCACGTGAACTGGCCTTGTGCGTCCATGGTGACCACGAGACCGATCGCGAGTACCTCGCCAAGTGGACGGAGCTGCACAACACTTGCGAGGGCATCCTGGAAAGGCAGGCCATCAGCTTCTTCATCGACAGATACCGAGAAGGCACCATGCTTCGCCACTAGCTACTATGTGACGAGCCGAAAACCATGGCGGTGCTCACGACGGTGGCGGACCAGTACGCCACAGCGGATGCCGCCATGAAGAAGCCCCTATGAGTAAATGCTGATGGGTGTCCGACTCCTATGGAGCCGTCTCGCGACCGTCCAAGAAATCCGGCTAGCAAAGCCGGATCCTTCAGACGCCATGGCAACGACAACCGGTTCCATGGGGACTGCCAAGCCAGACAACAGAAGCCCCGCTACCACGCGCGGCAGGTCAATGCTGTGGAGGGTGCACCCGACGCACCAGCTAACGATGCAAGGAGGCAGAAGCCACGGCTCACCTTTGACCAAATGTTTGACGGCCCGTGCACGTGGCATAGCGGTCCCTTCAAACTGGCTACGCATACCACCCGGAATTGAAGCTGGACCCGCCAGCTGAAAGACCATGGTAACCAGCCCCGTCTCTCCCCGCCCCCTCCTGGTGGACCACCACCACCGGCTAGGGGAGCCGGCAATGATGGTAACGGTGGCAACAGAGGCAACAACAACAATGGCTACCCCCAGCCGCACGCCGCCTACCACATCTTCGAGACGGAGCTGGATGACAAGCACAGCCGTAGGCGATGCTCCAAGGAGGTCAATGCCATCGTCTCTCTGGTCCCCCAGTACCTGAACTGGTCGGAACTGGTCGGAAACCCCCATCACCTGGAGCCGAGCGAACTAGCCGGAGCAGCTGCCGACTCCCGGGGGCTATGCCATGGTCCTCGACCCCCTCATCGTCTCCAACGCATGTAAGTGCCATTTCTCTCGCGTCCTCATCGATGGAGGCAGCAGCCTCAAGCTCCTCTATCGGTCTTCGCTGAAGAAGCTGGGCGTTCGCAAATGCGAACTGCGCCCGACCACCACAACGTTCCATGACGTACTGCCGGGGCAAGCTTGCACCCCGTTGGGTAAAATCCAATTGGACGTCATCTTTGGGACCGAGGAGAACTTCTGCCGTGAACCGATCTAGTTCGAGGTGGTAAACCTGACGAGCTCCTACCACGCTCTCCTCGGGTGCCCTGCCCTCGCCACGTTCATGGACGTCACCCACTATGCATACCTCAAGACAAAGATGCCGGGACCCAATGGCGTAATCACAGTCGCCGGCTATTTCAAGCGGTCGATAGAGTTCGCCTCAGCCAGTTCCAAACTAGCAGAGGCCCTCATCCTAGCCGAGGAGAAGCGCGTTATCATGGGCAATGCGGCCATGGCCCAGCAAGACATACCGGTTAGCAGCAAACCGGCTGGAGAAGGAGCCTTCTACGTGGCAAAGGAGACGAAGAGGATCCTGCTCGACCCCTCCGACCCGACCAAGTTCATCACCATTGGTGCCAACTTGGACAGCAAATAGGAAGGCGCGCTCGTCGACTTCCTCCGTGAGAATCGGGACATCTTTGCATGGTCACCCAAGGACATGCCAGGTGTACCGAGGGAGTTCGTCCAGCACTCATTTCATGTGCGAACGGATGCCAAGCTGGTCAAGCAACCTCTGCGCCGGTTCACAGAGGAGAAGAGGAAGATAATCGGTGACGAGATCACCCGGATCCTCGCAGCTGGGTTCATCATGGAAGTGTACCACCCGGATTGGCTGGCAAACCCAGTCCTGCTGCTGAAGAAGAACAAGACCTGGCACATGTGTATTGACTACACCAGCCTGAACAAGGCGTGCCCGAAAGACCCCTTCGCATTGACTCGTATCGATCTAGTCATCGATTCAACGGCCGGCTATGATTTGTTGTCCTTTCTAGATTGCTATTCCGGTTACAATCAGAGCTGGTTAAACCCGGCTGATTAGATTAAGACATCATTTATCACCCCCTACGGGGATTTCTTCTACATAACCATGCCTTTCGGGTCTAAAGAATGCAGGAGCTACATATCAGCGCTACATGCAGAAGTGCTTGCACTCGCAGATAGGCCAAAACATGCATGCCTATGTGGACGATGTGGTCATCAAGACCAAGGAGAAGCGCACCCTCCTCGAAGATCTAGGAGAGACATTTGGAAACCTCCGCCAGTACCAAATGAAGCTGAACCCGAAGAAGTGCATCTTCGGAGTGCCATCCGGACAGCTACTCGGTTTCCTCGTATCACAATGAGGTATCAAAGCAAATCTGGAGAAGATCGCGGCTATCGACAGAATGCAGCCGCCCAGGAGCCTGCTTGGAGTCCAAAAGTTCACCGGATGCCTGGCCTTCCTCAGCCGTTTCGTCAGCCGGCTAGGGGAGAAGGCACTCCTGTTGTACCAACTGATGAAGAAGACGGACGAGTGCTCCTGGACTTCGCAAGCCGACACCACATTCCATGACCTCAAGCGCATGTTGTCCACAACGCTGTTTCTAGCCACGCCGGCTAGCAAGGAGCCGATGTTGCTCTATATAGCAGCCAGTAGCCAGGTCATCAGCGTCGTCCTGGTGGTGGAGTGCCTCGAGGCAGGCAAGGCTCAGCCGGTTCAGAGGCCCGTCTACTACCTCAGCGAGGTCCTCTCCCTCTCCAAGCAGAACTACGGCCACTACCAGAAGATGTGCTACGGCGTTCACCTGGCATGCAAGAAGCTCAAGCACTACTTCCAGGAACATCCGATTAAGGTCGTGTGCACCGCACCCCTTTCGGAAATCATCGGCAACAAGGACACCACCGGCCGAGTCGCCAAGTGGGCATCGAGCTCACCACCTACTCCATCCAGTACGAGCCCCGGCTCACGATCAAGTCGCAGGCGTTGGCGGACTTCCTCGTCGACTGGGCCGAGACCCAATACCTCCCACCAGTTCCAGATTCGGACCACTGGAAGATGCACTTCGACTAGTCAAAGATGCTCGGGGGCTTGGGAGCCGGGATCGTGCTCACCTCGCCCAAGGGAGACTGGCTGGAGTACGTATCGCAGATCCACTTCAAGGCCTCCAACAACGTAGCCGAATACGAGGAACTAGTGCACGGACTCCGGCTAGCCAAGGTGATCGGTGTCAACCGGATCCTTTGCTTCGGCGATTCGGATCTGGTGGTGCAGCAACTATCTGGAGAATGGGACGCCAGAGATGCAAACATGGCCCTCTACCGGTTCCACATCTAGAAGCTCAGCGCCTCCTTCGACGAATGCGAATTCCATCACGTCCCCCATGTCAACAACGATTCACTCGCCCAAATCGGATCCACCAGGCAGGCGATCCCACCCGGGGTCTCCTTGGAGCACCTGTGCAAGCCCTCCATCAACCCGTCACCTGAGTCGGATTCCATCATATGGGCAGGGAGCGCTCCGGCTGACGGAGTGGCAGAAGCAGAGCCGGCAGAGCCTCTAAAGAAGAAGACTCGCACCAACTCTGGCAAGGCAGTACCCTCTGGTTCGCAAGACCCGGGGGCTACCGGCTCGTCAAGCGGCTCGGGTGCTGCCGTCCCGGGTACTTCATCCGGACGACCCCGGATGACAATCAACCGGAGAGCAGGAGCATCCTCGTCATCCGGGAAGTGCCATCCTAGGCACAACCCTTCATGAACTACATCGCCAACGGGGAACTTCCGGATGACGAGGTGGAAGCCAGGCAAATCCGGCACCACGCGCACACGTACACCATCATCAATAGCGAACTGTACAAGCGTAGCGTATCCGGCATCTTCCAATGGTGTGTCGATGTGGACACAGGCTACCGGCTACTCAAGGACATCCACCAGGGCGAGCGCGGGCACCATGCTTCATCAAGGGCGATAGTCGCCAAGGCGTTTCACCATGGCTTCTATTGGCCCACCACCCTCGAGGACGCTGAACAGCTGGTCCGCGCTTGCAATCGGTGCGAGCGCTTCGGGCAGCTCAGGCACATGCCGAATTTGGTGCTCAAGAACATACTGATTACCTGGCCCTTCGCGGGTTGGGGCCTTGACATGGTCGGTCCCTTCCAGCGAGCGCGCGCGGGTATGACCCATCTGCTGGTGGCAGTGGACAAATTCATGAAGTGGATCGAGGACAAGCCCATCCGGAAGCTGGACGGGGCAACGGTCATCACTTTCTTCACTGACATCATCAATCGGTCGGCTACCCCAACAGCATCATCACCGACAATGGCACGAACTTCGCCAAGGGGGCCTTTGCCCAATTCTGCGGCAACAAGGGCATCCGGCTAGACCTTGCCTCCATCGCGCACCCACAGTCTAACGGGTAAGTCGAAAGAGCAAACGGCTTGGTGCTAGCCGGCATCAAGCCTCTCCTCATCGATCTGTTGGAGCGGTCACCCGGAAGGTGGATCGATGAGCTTCCGGCTGTGCTATGGAGCCACCGCACCATGACGAATAGATCAACCGGCTACACTCTGTTCTTCCTAGTCTATGGATCGGAGGCCATCCTCTCCACGGATATCGAGTTCGACTCCCCGCGCAAGCTCCTATAGGACGAAAAGGCCAACCAGGAGGCGCGGGAGGACGGTGTGGACCTCCTGGAGGAGGCCCGCGAGCTAGCATTGTCCAGGTCGGCCTATACCAGCAACGACTACGCCGCTACCATTCAGGCCGGATCCGCCTAGTCGGGTTCCACGAGGGCGACCTGGTCCTCCGGCTAGTGCAAGACACGAAGGGCATGCACAAGCTATCGCCACCTTGGGAGGGCCCCTTCATCATTAGCCAGGCGCTGCCCAACGACTCCTATTACCTCATCGACGCGCAGCAGCCACGCAAGAACAAGATGGACAAATCAGACAAGGAGACCGAGCATCCCTGGAACACGGCCTTGCTGCGCCCGTTTTACACCTAGTCGCCAGACAGTGTATGTATCCCGCAAACCCTATGAATGATAATGCGGACCCCTACGAGATGCTCGGGGGATCCTTGCTAGAAATGTGTTTGCACCTGTTTTCTGGTTCTGATTTTCCGGCTCTTGCAACCCTTACCCGGGGGCTTGTCGGCTGGCCCGGCCTGCTAAGTCAACAAACAGACTGAGTAGTGTATGACGGTGTCAGAGGCCCACTCTTCGTCTTAGCTACAGACCGCAACCTGGTTGTCCGGCTAGCAAGAGAAAAAGCCCGAGGCATCCCACATGAAAAACAGGGAGAAGACGGAATAGATCGGGCGTCCCGGCCTCGCAACTAGCTTAAGACAATCTGGTTGCTAAAGCCGCTAGTACCGTGCGCGGTGTATTGTCAGCTCCCTTCGATTTTGGCTGCAAACCGCAACCCGGGTGCCTGGCAAGGACGCAGTGAAAACAGCAGAACACACGAGAAAACGACCAAGTGTCCATAAAGGCGCAAGCTAGTTTTCAAAAAAAAAAAAGCAAATCCGCCTTCCGGCTACAGTTTAGCAGACTAACCTATTAACATGTGAGAATGTATGTGTATGAATACTATTGTAAGACTACCTTGAGTCAGAACTCAGGAAGAAAAGAGAAGAAGATTCGAAGTCCTTGCCTTCATCAAGCGTTCCGAATCTCGGGGGCTACACCCACTGGGTGCGCTCGCCCGCCCCCAGTGGAATCTTGTAGTTTCCCGACCGGCTAAAGGTGTTTAGTCGGGCATTCACAGCCCAGGTGAGGGCAAGGGCAGGAGCAAAAGGAGACAAAGAAGATTCGAAGTCAGCCGGATAAAGTCAATCGGCGAAATATTGGAAGAAAATGCAAAGTACACAAGTTGAAGGGAAATGAAGCTAGTTCAAAATTAACATGGAAAGAAAAATAGGAGGCGAAGCTCCCATAAGTTTACCCGGCGCAAGAGGCGGCTGGTACAGACAGACAAGTTTCAAACAGGATTAAACAAGACAAATACACCCGGCATCCTGGGGAGATAGCTAAGCGGTAGGACCCTTGCCATGCGGAGCATCTTGGTTGGCGGCAGCCTTAGGCGGAGGAGGAGGCGCGGCGCTCGACCCGGTTCCGGCGCCCGCAGCCGGCTGCGTTGAACCTTCCGCATCCGGAGTACCGATAGACTCTGAGTCGGTGAGCACCTCATTGAGATCCACGTAGTCGGATCTCTTGATGGCAGAGCCTCAGAGCTTCGGATGGGCCTGGCGGATGGCCGCAAGGTCGGTGCCGGCGCGGAAGCCTCCGTCGATCTTCTCGATGCGGGCGTCCTTGTACCATGAGAGCATAAGGGCCAGAGCCTTCTCCGCCCTGGCTCGCACCGCCAAATCCCGCAGCCGGTCCATCGCAGCCGGCACCTCCCCCACCTTCGCAGCAAGCTGCGCCATCGTCTCTGGGACTGGAGCATCCAACCACAGGAATGAGAAGATAGCCTGAGCCGCTTGGCGGAGCTTGGCAGCCTCCTCAACAAGAAAAACGACGAGCTCTTCGGCCGTCTGCTACGCTCCCTGCTAGTTCTCCTACAACCGCTTGTACGCCAGCAGGTCTATGCCGGGATAAAACGGTGTTAGAAAAAGAGAGTCAGATCCGGCTACCGGATCTGGAAAGACAGGGAGACGGAAAGAGGGAACCTACCCTTAGTCGTGTGACAAACTTGCATAAGCTCCTCCACTAGAGCCTTCTCCTTCATCACCAACACCTTGATCTCCTTCTCTTGGTCCTTGTTTTGGGCCTCGAGAAGGTTGAATGCTTCGATCCGGCTGGCGAGCAAGGCGTCGTGCTCCTTAACAGTGGCCTCTAGACCGTCCACCTTCGCGTGCCAATCCTTGTTCTGAAGCTGCATAGTGTAGTTGTATTTGCTCAGTCGGTCATTCACTTTCTTCAAGTGTTGATCTCGCGCTAAGCCACATGAGGATAGCTGCAACAAAGCTGGCTATCGAAAAAAAGCAAGCCGGATGAAGCAAACTTACTCTGGGAGGTTCCGCTGGCGGCAGCAAGCTTCTGCTCCGAGGACCAGTTCCTGCCGGCTGCGGCGTCCAGCAGCTGAATCTCTTTCACCGCCAGTTCGAGGGTGGTGGCGAGATCTGTCAGCGAGGGGGCGGAGGAGGTGTCGTCATCCACGGCGTTGACAGCCAGAGACTCCTTCACGGCAACCACCGCTATCCTCCACTCCTCTCCTGGCTCATCGTCGGAGTTGTCATCGCCGACAACCACGAGTTCCTTGTTGGTTGTGGCCCCCTGCGTGCCCACGGAAGAGCCACCCGGCTGAGGACCCTTCGCTCCGGCTGAGGCAGCCGGTTCAGCTCGAGGTGGCGGCGGAGGCGGTGCCTCGGAAGAAGGAGGGGTGTTGGCACACTTGGTCGGGGCACGAGGTGGCGACCCGGTCGGCACTCGCGCCAGGCTCGCGGCTGCAAGGGAGACCAGCACGCTAAGAAGATAGAAGAAGAGAAGAAGGAAAGAAAAGAAAATAAGACAAAGGCAGAAAGGGAGAAAAAGAAAGAAACAGAAGATGGTGAAAGAAAAAGGAAGAAAGACGTACACCTGCACCACCGGAGGCGGCCCCTTCTTCCGGCCAAGGCAACTCGGCGGAAGGGTGCTGGTCCGGCTCCTCTTTGGCAGGCCGGCTGGCGCTGGAACGGCCGGAGCCGCTCCCGCCAGCACCAGACTGGCTAGAGTCACCGTCCATCGCAAGGCGTTGCGCCGGATCGGAGGCCGGCGCGGCCTCTTCCTCCTTGTCAACCTCCACATGGGGGTCGGAGGCTGGTTCGTCGTTCTGGCTGGGGAAGGCATCCCCATCCCCATCCGACTCCTCGCCCAGACCGCCGAGCACGCGGCTCGGGCAAGTCAGGCGTGAATGTCTCGAGGGGGGCCTCTCCCTCCTCACGAAGAATGCAAAGGAAGATCTGCCGAATACAAGAGATTAGTCAGATAATACAAAAAAGAAGGGCAGGAGATACGAAAGAAGACTCCGACTAAAAGGACCTACCCGGGGCGCGCGGTTGTCCCGGCTATAGGGCGCCAGGCTGAAGGTCCAGCCTTCTGGCAACCGCTCCTTGGTGATCGGCCACACCCACTCCTTCAGGTTATGGTAGCGGGGATCACGGCGTGACAGCCGGGTCGGGTCCAACCGGCCGGAGAGAAGCACATCTTGTGCGCTCGCTGCTGCAATGGCATCATCAACCGGGACATCCAGGTGAGGGTGATGTCCAGGCCAATCATCCGGCAGGTGACGAGGGAGCGCATGAGTTGCAGCATCGTGTCCGACTCCACCTTGTTGCCATAAATCTTCAACTCCCAGTGTTGGCGGCTGGACTCGACATCCTGGAACGCCGGAAGGTTGATCCGGTCCATGTTGGTGACGTTCTTGATGTAGAAGTACGACTGCTGCCACAGTCGTACCGTGTCATGCAGCCGGAACTTCGGGTAGCCGGTCTACGCATGGGAGTAGATGGAGGCGCCACCATAGACGACTAGCGGCCCCTTCGTAAACTGCACGTGCGGCCGGACTCGGAAGAGCCGACAGAAGAGCCCGAGATCCGGCTGGATCCCGAGATAGCTCTCGCAGAACGCCATGAAGTGCGCCAGCATTCCAATTGCGTTGCGGCCGAGATGGTGGAGTTGGAGGTCGAAGAAAGCAAGGAACGTGAGGAAGAATGGGTGCACCGGCAGTGCAAAACCACGCGCCAGATGCAAAAGGAAGATTACCCACTCTCCCTCTGCCAGATGCGGCGACACCTCTACCACCGGCGCTAGCCGCACCTCTACTTTCTCCTCCGGCGGAAGAACACGGGTGGCACGGTACTTCTGGATGTGGTCCTCCATGACGGAGGAGCACCACTAGGCTCCGCGCTTGGCTGCCATCTCTGGCTCACAGGAAGACGCGGGGGTGGAGGAGTGGCGGTGGCCCATACTACCGATGACGACAAATGGGCGGCGCAGCGGGCTACAGAGTTAGCGAAGGAAGGGTGTAGAGGGCAGGAGTGCATAAGGGAAGAGGGCAACTGCAAGCAGGGGAGCAGAGGAAAGGAACTGCTCCCCCCGCGGCGTCCCTTTAAAGGGCCGGAAGAGCAACTGTCCATGACGCCATGTGGCACCCATCCAGGCGACCCCCACCCCAACCGCCGCCCAGATCCCGTGTGCAGACACAGCATGCACAGAAGATCCTGGAGAGGGAACCGAAGCGCCAGGCGGCAGTTTCTCGAGGCGACGTGCGACGGGACATTACGCTACCTTCCACAGAGTAATGATGGCGCGTGCACGCGTGGCCGGCGTCGACACTTACGTCACGGGTAGCGCAACTGCTAGGCGTAGCCGGTCACATATTAAAAAGCGAAGAGGGAGTGCGTGCACATTTCACCAAAGGCGGAATCCACACGCGCTCGGGGGCTAGTGTCGGGGGGATGATCCCCAGATACCCCAACCGGAGAAGAAATAGGGCAATCGGATCGCGTCCGGTTGGCCAGAGGCAGCCGGACAAGGCAGATCGGCGAGACGCAGCCGGCTACGGCAATGTAGCCGGAACCAATCAAGGAGAAGGGACAACGTATGCACCAGTGAACGTTACGCCCTGTACGACGACAAGACTGGCAACTACTCGGCCATACCGAAGACTTTGCAGGGATGACGCAGGAACAGTGGCCCGATGCTGACGACCGGCTCGCACGGCGTCTACTGTGCCTACGATAGCCATACCGCTCATACTCCGATGGGACATATCGTACCGGATACTATAGATGACCAGTTGGATGGGACCCGCCTGTGGGGCCCGCCAGTCGGATTTTCTAGTGAGACCGTTGACTCTCTTCCTATATAAGGAGATGCAAGGCCTCAGTAGAAAGGGTTGGTCTCAGTGCATTTAAGACAGTAGCTAGAGAATACAGCTCGAGGAGCACTTGTAGTTCGTATGTCCCTCATAGTCAGATCCGGCAGTAGTAGGAGTTTTACCTCATCGCGAGGGCTCCGAACCTAGGTACTTCCTGCGTCCAACTACACTTGCTTGTATCCAATCCCGCCTACGGACGGTGTTGATAGCTTCCCTGCTAGTCCCCACACCTCTATCTAACCTTCTTAGGTACTGTTGTTCCCAATACAACGACACGCGTGAGTGTGCAGCAAACACATAGTCTTCTATAAACACTGGAAGTGCTGGAACCTCAGCAACAACACCCGGATGTTCTTCCTGGACACCGGCAGCAGCCTTAGTAGGTATTTCATCAGCTTCACCAGCAGCAGCCTCAACAGGTATTTCGTCAGCTTCACCAGCAGCAGCATTAACAAGTATTTCGTCAGCTTCACCAACAACAGCATCACCAATTTTGTCGTCAGCTTCACCAGGAGCAGCAGCAGCTAGTTCTTTGTCAGCTCCACCACCACCACCACCACCAGCAGCACCATCAGGATCCAGGGCTACCTGAGCAATTACAGGTTCGAGAGCTCCAGGGGCTCCGACAAAGAAAGGGTAGTTAATCCCAAGAAACACAGATTGTCCCTTCACATTGTCGACTCTGTTCCAGACTTGCTCTATTGGGTCTTTGGATGGGCATGCGGACCTCGAGAAAACGTCACACCGCAGCATTGGGTATGAAGAAAGTTGTGTCCCCATATGTTCTATTATATAACTAACGTTGTTTAGTGCTCCCCTGATATGAATCCACATGAGTTCAACATCCTGTTTCGTGTTGCCTCCAAGAGGTGCCAGGAACCAGTGCCGTGTCCCAAGTTCAGCATCTTCTACTGCATCTTCGATGACCGGAGCTAGAATGATGCGCGGGGCTGCGTGGGTACCTGCGTGTTACTTACAGTCAGTAAGAATAATTTTGAATGGGATTTTACATGCTATATGACACCATGACTCACCCCAAATGGACGGCTCCCAAACATGCCTATCGCCGCTAGGTTCAGTGACCGCATAAATGTGTTGCGGTTTGTACGAATAGTAGCTGGAGGTGAAGATGGCGTCGACATACTTCTCCGGCCACAGGAAGTCGTCGCACAAGACTGTCCATTCCTTACCTTCTGGGCATCTAATGAATGTGATTTCCTTGTCAAACACCACTAAGAGGTCGTACTCCTAGGTATTCCACGCCTCTCGCGGTTTATGTGGGAGTTGTACCTTCAATAGCTCAAGTTCTGCCATGTTGAACCTGTAAGTGAATTCGAAAATGGGTGGTGGCCACCCATTGTTGAATGCAGTAATGCCGACACCCTCCAAAGATGGCAATGTAAGTCTCAACAATCTGTAGCAATTTTTTAGAGTCCAAGTACTCCCATCATTGGATAAATGGACACACCACTCTCCGTTGCCACCCACCCAGTTCTGGTCATCTCCCATTTCAGTCTCTTCTTCTTCCTTGATATTCACTACTACTGATTCCGACCACTTATCCAGGAGCATCAGTTTTGCATGAATAATCTGTAGAGTTTGTTTTCAGTTGGTACAATCACCTAGCATGGATTTCATTGAACATACAATTTGACAACTGGACCTTCAGATTAAAGTACACAAAATATCGCCTAAATACGAGTGTCTCCTCAAATATCGCCTCAATTGTGCCTATATCACTACGAAGATACCCAATATATGGAGTAGAAGCAGAGCCCCCTAGAACAAACTCCTGACGATGATCATAAAAAGCTCGGGGCATAACAACCTTAATTCATCTAATCTGTTTGTTTTTATTTTAGGAAACAGAATATCACCTAGCAGGCATTCCATTGCAAATCAAAATTGATAACTCATCTATCACCTAAAGTAAGACTGCGTCACTATGAAAATACCACAATATCAGGTACGAGCAGACCTTCCGCTGTACATAATAGTCTTAAATGGTTCAATTTGTTCACACCGCGCGTGCACACAACACGTTCGACGAAAGGAACATAGGATTTCGATGAGAGTTCAACACATATGAATCAATGATATGACTGAACCAATAAGCAAGATACTGGAACTTACGTGGCCATCGCGGTCGTTTGGCCATTTGCTCGTATCGGGGTAAAGAAGGCCTGGCATGCGGAACGGTTGTTCGTCCATGTCCCGCATCGTGAAGCGATAGCCAGGGATGCAGCAAGCGAGGCGGCCAACTGAGATGATGTCCAACCCCGTGGCAATCCTGTGCATGTTCGCGGCGCTGAGGTTCGGCCATGCCCAATCCTCGTTGTAACTACCTCGGACCCTACGCTCTAAGTTCAAGCCTGGATGAAACGGAAGTGGTTAAAATAGTATAGCGGGGGTCCAGAGGACCACCCACGTGTACACCCATCGGTCGTCCTAACCACTTCCAAGACATCGCGGTGTAGGCAACAGGCGAAGAGATCAAATACATACACAAGTGAGTATGTATGCAAGCTACCATACAACAGTTCTCAGAGCCATTCCATCTAAAAGAAATAGAAATATTGCAAAACCATACGGCAAGATCCAAATATCCTATATAGAGATAATAGTTTAGGATAGCCCTCATACATCAAACATCAAAGTATCAAGCGGAAGCGGGAAACAAGATCTGAGTAAGGACAAGAAGAAAATCGGCATAAGATGCCACAGAAGTAAGCACATCCCGCCCACAGATCTCACGGATCCCCATCCCCGGAATCTCTACACTGAGTGATCGTTGCCAACATCATCTGTCTCCTCCACCCAGTATCCATCTTGCGAATACACCTGTTCATCTGAATCAAACAATTTATCGTGTGAGACCCTAGGGGTACTCAGCAAGTCTTTTTGCCTCTAAAGGGGACAAAACCTCGGGTGACGCAATTGCAGCAAAAGATAATAACTAACAAGTCTATAAATACTCGCTAACCATCTGCCTAACCAAAGATAGACGGATGTGCGTTAATTAGTAACAATAGTTATAACAGTATAAGGTAACAGATCCATCCTCCTTCTCACTTACCAACGAGAAAGCGGACGAACAACCCATCCATTGGCAGTTTTATTAACCATTCCATGAGTATTGCACTATTTACTAGTCAGGTATTTAGTCAGATTAAAAGCGGTACTTTAGTTATGCTTGTCTATGATCGAGAAACTGTGCTCCAAGTCGTCCATAACCGCGGACATGGCTTTCAGAAATATTTACCCTTCAGGGGTGCACAAATATCAACACACACTCGATCAACCTCGGAAAAACCAACTCAAAACCAAAGGGGGCATTCACGACAAAGCGATCACAGGATTCAAAAATATTTCAGCGGGCCACCCCATTAAGCTACCCACAATGAAGTTGGCCGGCTCCAAGACGGACCCAAGGTTTGCGCCAATGGTTGTAAATGACTGGGAACCCGAAAGTGTGACTGGGCTTGTCGAATACCGCGAAAACACTCCGCCATCCTAAACAGTACAGGTGCTCCTCACACAATCTTAAATAAAACAGTAAAGCATGGCATAAGTATAGGATAGTAACAAATCCCCAAACTACTTTGTGGCCCCAAGAAATAGAAATGAATCAAGCTCTAGCTCAGGGGGTCCACGGCCTCCCGAATGTGGATAGTGCGAATAGTCGAGGAACAGGAATAAGGTACTCGAGGTCCGACGGAACACAAGTGAGCATGAAAAACCAAATAACAGATATTTCTCACCGGTGCCTCTTTCATTAGTTATCCTATTACTACTCAGGTTAAGTTGTTTAGGTACCTCGTTATCCATCAGACACTCACATACCCTACACATGCTGTTCTACGACTCGCATGGCTCAGACAACTCCTGTAGTAATGGCTCATGGGATGGAGGAACAAGCTTCAGTGGGGTTTAAAGTAAAGGCTATGCAGTGCTTGGGATTCAATTTAATGCAATCGCGACTCAATGATGCAAGAATAAGATAGAGGCAATAGGTACTATATGTATGCAAGCATGTGGTACTGCTTTCCTGGCAGCTCAGTTGAAGCGAGAGACGGATCCGGGTAGTACTCCTAGGATTCTTGATATTTCACCTGCTCGGCGTCTATTCGAAGAAGAACCAAAAAAACAAGGGCCAACATAAATAAAGTGCACAAACATAGGAGTGAAAATGCGGCAAGCAAACAAGCATGCCATGATGAATGATGCATAATTTACATGGCAATAATGTGGCATGGCATGGGTGAGGTGTGGGGTACATGAATAAAGCGTTTTATTAAGTTTTAGTCATGTTTTGCCCCCAAATAAGTTGCTGTATACTATTTATATGATGCATGCTGCAATTCAGAACATGGAATACATAGTTAGAACGGGCTCGTCGTGCTGATTGATTTAGACATATTATTTGTCGAATTTGGAGTTGTAGAATTAAAGTTATTAATTATTTAAGAAAAGGAATTTTTATTACAATTAATCAATTTCAAAAATTTAAAAGTGGTCAAACATTATTTTGGTTGGCAGATTTGAAATCCTCACATTTTTCTGATTCCAAAACATATATTATTTGTATTATTTGGAATTACCAATTAAAAGTTATAAAAAACAGAATTTAAATCATATTTAACATTTCTAGAATTTGTTTTTATAAAACAGAAAAACGGCAGACACTTTTTACACACAGCAACAGCTAGCCACAGTCACAGACAGGTAGGGACGAGCTGAGCTGGCGACACTGCGCGTGACAGAGAGTTTTATTACTGCGCGCTCAGCCAGCCACATGGACTGACCGGTGGGATCGGCGTTCGTGCGGACCCACACGCGGATGCGCCAACAGGGGCCTGCCACGTGGGGGATCCGGGGAAGCGCGAGTGTGAAACAACAAAAGTCGCGGTGCGTTTTCGTAAAACGGCATCAGCCGATGACAGGTGGGGCCTGGGGAGCGCGGGTTGAGCCGGCAAAAAGGTGGGGGGGGGGGTTATCTGGAAAATTGCACCGACTACTATTTTTCTTCTCGCGGATTACTGACGAAACTGACAGAGACGCGCGGTGCGGCACAGCGGGGCTCGAACTCGCGACCTCTCGCGCGCGTGCATGCGACGGCGACCGCTGCGGTGGATGGGGATTGGTGTTAGGGGAAGGCTGCGCGGCTAGATGAGGCTACCGCGGCGCAACTGCGAGGAAACGCTCGCGAGCACGCCGCACCGAGAGCGTTCGACGAAGTGATCTAAGCGTGCAGGGAATGACGACAAGCGGGAGGTTGTCAGGGGGAAATGGGGCCTCACCGCGAGGCTTATGATGGTGGTGGAACGGAGAGGAGCGCAGCCGATCGGCGAGGAAGCAGACGCTCTGAGGCTAGGGTTTCGTCTCGGCATCGTCGGCGTGCAGCGGGGGTGGGGCTTCTCCTCTTCGATGCCGGGTACAGGGGCGATGCAGGGGTGGTCCTCGGTCTTCCTCGACAACCATACACCACGCCCGCCTCCTTGATCTGTTAGTGGACACCGATGCCGAGGTTGGTGGCCGGAGATGGAAGAGAGGGCGGCATGGGTAGATGGGGGAAGGGGTTGTGGTGCGAGGCCAGGGAGGATCTAGGACACGGTAGAGAAACGGGAGGGGGTGGAGATAAGGACGGGGTGAGAGGGGGTGCCGTGGGACTCGGGTGGAGAAAATGGTGGCTCGGCCACCTTTCTCCTCCTTCTCCTCACCTGCCCAGCGTGGCTTGGGTCTAGGGGGTGGCTGCAGCTGGACTAGGTAGGGAGGAAGGCAGGAGGCTCGGGCGGGACCTTCTTGCAGCGAGAGAGAGAGGGGAACCGAGAGGGGAGGCGTAGATGGCATGGGGGTGTCGAGCAAGGGAGGCTCGGGCTAGGGTTAGGGTGTGAGAAGGGGTGGATGGGGTGGTGCCTCGGCATGGGGCTGGTTAGGGGTTTAGGGTTTTTGATATGATCTAACAAGATCAAGTGCATGGTGGGGGGAGATGGAGGTGAGGGTAGGGCTTAGAGGTGCACATGGCAAGGAGAGAAGGAACAAGATGGTGAGGGTTGAGAGAGAAGGGAGTAGAGCTCAACAAAAGAAAGATTCACTCAAAAGCCAAGTAAAACCCAAAAGAATAGAATGGTGGTGATTGTTGCATGGCCCATGCATATTTATTAAGTTCCATGTTTAATCTTGTGAAAACAAAATAAAATCTCATGGCCTTGATTCACATGCATTCCAAAAATATGGATCTAGGACTAGACCAAAAGAATTAAAAGGATGTTCCATGTGGGGTAGATGGAGATGCTCAAATTTGAATGTAATTTGGACATGCTAGTGTGTATATTCCACCAAGTGTATAGTATCCTCAACAATATTCCAACATGAGGAATTATTCCAAAACAATCCATATGGAAGCTAGAAAAAGGGGTACCACTCACAGGGCATGCAAAGGTGGCTCCACATATCAATAATGTGAAAACAACATGATGCTAGTGTGAGAGCATGTGGAAATAGAAGTGGATCCATCCCAACCCACATGAGCTAGATTTAAATGCCAAAGGAAAAAATGTAAAAGCTCATGTATAATTAGGATGGTGGAATTATAAGGTGGTGACAGGAAAGGTGGTGAAGTTAATAAAAGATATGCCCCCAACTCAACTTGGGCATCAAGCATTTATCAAGAACCAACTACAATATAACAAGAGGCAAATACAATTAATAATGCATATGAAATAAGAACCAAAAGAAAAATGGTTTTATATGATGCTCAAATGCAAGGTGGCATGATGACATGAGCATGATACAATTATGGTGCAACAATTATATGTACGAAGTAGCATTTTATTATTAGACCATGTAGCATTACAGATGTTAGACAGATGTGATGCTACAACTCTCCCCCACTAAACAGGAATCTCGCCCGGATATTCTAGGAAGAAGAAGAAGACACGAAGAGGGTAGGATACTTGGCACAGAGCATATCTTCCAGAATCTGATTGATCCTTTCAACTTGTCCTTGCGACTGAGGATGGTAAGCTGCGCTGAAGTTCAACTTTGTTCCCAAAGCATTTTGGAAACTTCCCCGGAATTTTGAAGTGAAGATGCTTCCACGGTCTGAACTGGTCTCCAGTGGGACCCCATACAGAGAGACGATTCTGTTGATATAGAGCTTAGCCAACTGAATTGCAGAAATTGTTTCCTTGACGGGGAAGAAGTGAGCCACTTTAGAAAGCCTGTCGATGACAACAAAGACTGCATTGTTGCCCTTCTGCGACCTTGGAAAACCAGTTATGAAGTCCATCTCTACTTTCTCCCATTTCCATTCCAGAGGCTTCAATGGCTGTCGAAGACCGGAAGGTTTCTGATGGACAGCTTTAACTCTATGGCAGACATCACACTCCGAGACATACTTGGCACAACATTGTTTCAACCCAGGCCACCAATATTGTGTTTTCAAGTCCATGTACATCTTAGTGCTGCCGGGTGGATAGAAAGAACAGAATCATGTGCCTCCTTAAGAACTTGCCCTCTCAAACCCGAGTCGTTCCGAACGAACATCCGGTGTTCAAAGAATAGACCTCCTTGATCATCGACGTGGAAGGACTCATACCTTGGCAGCTGAATGTTGGAGATGATGTTTTTGGCATAAGCATCACCTCGCTGACTAGCACGAATCTTTTCTTCCAAGAGAGGGGTTGCCAGAAGATTCCGAAGATAACCTTGATCCACAATTTCAAGGTTGAGTTGGCAGAATTCCTCGCATAAGAGAGGTTGTTGTTCTTCCACCATGAGGTTGTTGACATAAGCTTTTCAGCTGAGAGCATCGGCCATCACATTAGCTTTGCCCGGAGTGTAGTTGATGGTCAAATCGAAATCATTAATTTCTTCAATCCATCTTTTGTGACGAAGGTTGAGATCAGGTTGTTTGAAGGTATACTTCAGACTCTTGTGATCAGAAAAGATCTCACAACGGTTGCCAAGCAAGTAGTGCCTCCATACTTTCAAAGCAAAGACAACTGCTGCGAGTTTGAGGTCATGTGTAGGATAGTTGATCTCATGCGTCTTCAAATGTCGAGAGGTATAAGCAACAACTTGTTTTTCTTGCATAAGGACTGCACCCAATCCTTGCAATGAGGCGTCACAGAATATCTAGAAAGGCTTTGATGTATCTGGAGGAATCAAGACTGGTGTGGAAGTGAGCTTCTCTTTGAGTGTTTCAAAGCTTGCTTGACATGCAGGAGACCAAAGGTATTTCTTCCCTTTCTTGAGGAGATTGGTAAGAGGCTTCGCAATCTTCGAGAAGTTCTGAACGAAACGACGATAGTAACTAGCCAAACCAAGGAAACTCCGGACTTCTTTGACATTTTTGGGTGGAAGCCAGTCAACAATTGTCCAAACAGTCTCTGGGTTGACGGCAATGCACTTGGCAGAGATGACGTGACCCAGATAGGTGACTTCAGGCAGCCAGAACTCACACTTGGAGAACTTTGCATACAGGCGGTTCTCACGAAGCTTGTTTAAGACACACCGAAGGTGTTCTTCATGTTCTTCCTTTTACTTAGAATAGACTAGAATGTCATCCAGATGGACCACAATGAACTTATCAAGATACTCCATGAAAACCGAGTTCATAAGCCTCGAGAAGGTGGCAGGTGCGTTGGTGAGACCGAAAGACATGACCGTGCACTCGTACATGCCATAGCGGGTGGTGAAAGCTGTTTTGTGAACATCTTGTTTGCGAATCCTGATTTGATGATATCCACTTCTCAAGTCAAGCTTAGAGAAAACCACAGCTCCAGCTAGCTGATCGAAGAGATCATTAATCCGCAAAAGGGGATATTTATTCTTGATGGTTTTAGCATTGAGAGCCCGATAGTCAACACAAAGTCTACCAGTCTTGTCTCGCTTCTTCACAAAGATGGTTGGGCTATGCCAAGAAGAAGTATTGTGCTGAATGAAACCCAACTTCTCTTGTTCATCCAGCTGATGTTTGGGTTCAGCCAACTCAGCAGGACCCATTTTATACGGCCGCTTGGAGATAGGAGCGGTTCCAGGTTCAAGCTCAATCACAAACTCGACCTCTCGATCAGGAGGCATACCCGGTAACTCTTCAGGAAAAACATCTGGGAACCCACAGACCACCGGAACACTCTGAATAGCCTCCATAGCATCATCATTGAGAGCCGCCAAAGATAAAAGCTGAATTGTAGGAGTCAGACTTGGGGAATAGACTATATGGCCTTCAGGAATTTTCAGAGAAACCGAGTGACATGGGTATACCCTGCGGGTACTCGAGCTTGGTATATACGGTCCAAATACATACAAGCCCATGGTGTCGCCAAGGCCCAGATAGAGGGATTCGAGTAACCTACGGACTCTCGATTGCTTGAAGGACAAGAAGAAGTTCAAGACTAGAGTTTTAATACAACTTGTAACCGACTCGACCTGCTACCTAGCCTATCTATATAAAGGCTAGGAGGGGATGGCGAGGAGGACACACGCAACCCTAGTTTCCACAACCCTTGCCAGATTTCATCTGCGCACCATTGTAACTTTCGACTCCCTCGATAATTCCATGAGCAGACAAGCAGGAGTAGGGACCTCTTGGCGCCGTTTGTGGGAATTGGGAGTGCTGATGTTGCGGCTTCTTCGGCCCCATCAACTGTGATCTATAACTCCGCAACAGCGGAGATTCGCCAGCTCTTCGGCGCCTTCGACTTCACCGTCCACACGCCGGCCACCCGCCCTTCCTTCGATTCCATGGGCGACGGAATCAACCTGGCGATTGGGAGCTTCCGCTTCCAAGTTGGTCAGATGGGCACGCTCTGCATGCCTAATCAGCCGACAACACCGGCGATTGCCCCGGCATCATGGTTCCCTCCATCGATCGGCACCCTCAGCGAGCTCGATGCTCTGGTGGCAGTCGAAAACACGATCAGCGACAGCAGTCGCGACTCCGATCTTAGCGATCTGGCCACTGAAGAGGGAACCTACGGTTCCGGATCTGAAAGTTGTGGAAGCAATAGCTTTCCAAATCACTTCATGTGCGCCGTCATCAACACGGGCGACACCTCTGCCAACCGCGGCAACGGCACCGACCCACCCAACGCCGCCAATAGCGGCAACGGTGTCAATGGAGGAGCAGTCGAACCTCCCACCATAATCAATGAGCAAACCGGCGAACGCGTCGTGATCAGGCTCAACGAGCAAGAGTAGGAACGCTGTCGCGAAGCCCTACGAGGTACACCTCTACCCTTCGGGTCCACGCAAGAACTGCTGATGGACTACCACTGGCTCCTAAAGGAGGAATTCAAGCAACAGAAACAAGCAATCGCGGAACTTGAGGCGCGTAAAAAGGCGGCAGACGAGTCAAGCCTTCGTCGTGTTGGGCTCTCCTCCTACGGAGGATCCTCCCCAAGAGGCAACGAACATCTCGCCAAGAAGAGGCAGTCGCGGATGGCTCACCTCACTGAACAAGAACGCATAGACGCCGCAAAAATCCTCGATTTCGGCTCTATGACAGTCGACACGAGAGGCAACGTGGTTCCCAGAACGCCGCAAGCCGCAGTGACGGCGGCCACCATGTACCTTCTCAATAACCAGCCACCAGCTGGAGATCCTCGGACGGCCATGCACCGATCTATGATCGCGGGCCTTGGGCTAATCGAGGCCGCCCTCGATAAAGAACCAGTACCAGACCCCAAAAAGGGCAAAGCGTTAGCAAAACGCTACCCCTCGTCCTCGTCAAGCGACGACAGTCACGGCCTGTCTCGACGTCGCCGTTCACAACGACACGATCGCGACTACGATGCACGCGACGAGCTCACACAACGCAAGATCGACAAGTCAAGGGCACGACGTGCTCGGTCGACTGACTCGGAAGAAGAAGATGGAGAACTCTGCGGCGCCAGATGCTTCAGCAGATCCATCAGGCAAAAGCGAATGCCCAAAGGGTTCAAACTCCCATCGGAGAACCCGAAATTTGACGGTCTGCAGGACCCCAAGATCTGGTTGGAGGATCACATCTCTTCAGTCAGGCTGCACGTGGACGCGTGGCACGCATCACGTAGGACACGTGGAGAAGAGGAAGCGCAAACCATCCCCCCACTCCTACCATTAAGCACGGAAATCAAGGAGGCACAGTTAAAAATAAAGATTACGCACGCCCAGTCAAATCAAAGTCAGAAAGTGGGACCCACCGCTCGTCACGTCCCATCAAACTCGCTCACGCGGGCAACTAAAGTCATACATGCGTCAGCACTGATGTCACCAAAAGGCTATGCAATGGAGAACTTCGACTATTTTTAGTCCTTGCTGGAGTCTTCGACTCCACCAAGCACTCGGGGGCTACTCCCATAGGGAGCGCTGGCCGCGCCCCCTACGACTTTCTTTTTCTTGTTACAGGAACATGGACCATCACAAAGAGCAAACCCAATCACTCGAAGCATAGTTCGATTATGAACATGGGTTACTCCCATAGGGAGCGCCGGAAACAAGCAGGCGGAAGACGACAGCAGTCGCGAAAATATTTAACCGCCTAAGTCATCGACTGAAACAAGCAGACAAAGACGACAACAGTCGCGAAAGTTTTAGTACCTGCTTGGGTCATCAACTAAACAAGCAAGCAGAGGACGATAGCAGTCGCAAAAGTTTTTAGTCCCTGCCTAAGTCTTCGACTCAACCAGGCACTCGGGGGCTACTCCCATAGGGAGCACTGGTCGCGCACCCTATGATTATTTGAACAAAAACTGTGTGTTGATAACATCCACACCCGAAACTCATGGCGACACCGCCTCATAATTTTTTCCCTATAAAGAGACTGCGTCTCCTAGGTTACCCGAATCATCTCCGTGATGGCAAAAAGTTCGGATGCCGCGCTTACAGCGTGAAGATAAGACCTGAATAAGGCCTGGCAACGCATCTGCTGCGCACTACCAAAGATATATCCGTGCCTGTAGGTACGATGAACATGCCTGGATGGACGCGTCAAGTGCTCACACCCATATAACTGGAATTCGACTCCTGTAAGACCTCCGCGGCCTGAGTCGAATTACACCAGCATTTTTCCGGATTCGAGTCCGGGGACTCGAATTTGAGTAGATTGCGTTGTTTCACCCTAAGGTGGTTAACTGATACCGTTGTTTCACCCTAACAATCTCTACGACACAAATAAAAGCAATCAAACATACTCATTTAGGCACTCGAAGGCTTCAAAAGTCCCCAGTCGAATCTGCGATTCCACTAGGCACTTGGGGGCTACTAACATGGGTATACCCTGCGGGTACTCGAGCTTGGTATATACGGTCCAAATACATACAAGCCCATGGTGTCGCCAAGGCCCAGATAGAGGGATTCGAGTAACCTACGGACTCTCGATTGCTTGAAGGACAAGAAGAAGTTCAAGACTAGAGTTTTAATACAACTTGTAACCAACTCGACCTGCTACCTAGCCTATCTATATAAAGTCTAGGAGGGGACGGAGAGGAGGACACACGCAACCCTAGTTTCCACAACCCTCGCCAGATTTCATCTGTGCACCATTGTAACTTTCGACTCCCTCGATAATTCCACGAGCAGACAAGCAGGAGTAGGGACCTCTACGAGGCCTGAACCTGGGTAAATCCTTTGTCCTCTGTGTGCTTGTTTGCTAGCCGATAGATGTCTCCAGCGCTCCCTCCTTCTCTAAAACCCAAGTCCATAACAATGGGCATTGACGAGTTAAACCCTCGTCACCGAGCGTTCGACACAATCAATCACAGCTGCATTTGCCGTTAACCAATCCATGCCCAAGATAACAAATGTTAGAATTGCCCAGAATGATTAAGGAAGCCGGTAACGAAGAACCACCAATCTCAATTTGATTGCCATGGCTGATTTTGGAAGATGCCATTGTTGCTCCAGGAGAAAGGAGCATTAACCGTTTAGGGAGAGGACCCATAGATAACCCATTCTCATCAGCAAAACTTGTAGAGACAAAAGAATGCGATGCACCATAATCAAACAAAACTCGTGCAGGAACTGAGTTAACAGGAAGCATACCCATCACAACTCCAGGTGCATGCTCAGCTTGAGCGACGTTGACATAGTTGGCACGAGCAACCGTAGACCCGGGCTTGGTGTTGATGTTGAGAGCCCGTTGTGGAGGTGCACGAACCATAGAAGAACTTGCCGTAGGTCTTGGAGGTGGTGGAGGAAGAGCTTTGTTGTTCATGGGACAACTCCAGTGTTGATGCCTAGTGTTCCCACAGGTGTAACAGGCACCAGGTGGACGTGGAGCAGTGTAGCTAGGGACTCCGCCAGGCGCTCCAGGGTAGTTGTGGTTGTAGCCCCTAGGAGACGCGGTGAAGGAGTTTGGTGGCCTTGCCGCGTAGCTTGATAGTCTTGGTGGAGCCGGGAGCGACGGTGGGCTGTTAGGAACCCACACGCGGCACTTAGAAGGAGCTGTCATAGCTGAAGAGCTTGCTGTTTCACGGCTATGTTTCTTGGACTCCTCAAACACTTGCCTACTTGCTTCCTCCTATAGAGCTGTATGTTGGAGTTCTAGAAAAGACCCCGGCCTTGCATGAGTGATTGCATATTTGATAGATGCATTGAGCCCTTGCCTGAACCTCTTTTGCTTCTTCTTGTCATTAGAGATCTCATCGCCACCATAACGAGAAAGGTTCATGAAGTTTCTGATATAGGTATTGACATTGTCATTGCCCTGCTTGAGGTTGAGAAACACTTCCTTCATCCTTTCCATGACAATTTCTGACAGATATTGCTCTTTGAAAGCCCAGTGAAGTGCTCCCAAGTAGGCTGAAAACCAGAGTGGTTTGCCTTCAGGTAATTTCCCCACCACGGAGCTGCGTCTCCCTTCAGAAGGTGACTAGCACATTTTACCCATTCTTGCTCAGGAACATCAGCGGTCATTAGCAACCTTGACATCTCACGCAGCCAATCATCAGCATTGAGTGGCTGATCAGACACCTCAAAGTGGCGCGGGTTGAACTTCAGAAAACTCTTGATGTATCCTCGCTTGGGAGGTGGAGGTAGCAAAACAAACTCATTTCTCCTGACACTTTCTTCAAATCGCTGTTGGTTCTGCTGCATTGCTCCCAAGGCATTAGCAATACTTGCCAACGCAGCCCCCAGTTCAGGTGGTATGTCCTCCTCAGAACGACGTGGTGGTGCCATCCTGTGATTGATATAAAACTCAAGTCAGTACCATAATGGAGAATAATAATAATCCAAAATAGTACCAAAATGGAATTAACCAAGATTTAAAGGATACAATTTACTAAGATGATATTAAAATATCAACAAAGTTCAAAGCACCTAGAAGATATTAAGCATATCGCACACGACTGAACAAGGAGTGTGGTACACAAGCTAACAAAGAAAAAAATTCCGCAAATTTCGGCATTAAAATACCACTATATGCGCAAACCCACTTAACGAATCAAGATTAGTAACTCTACCAATTCAATATACAAGAGCGAATGATAAAAGTAGTGGTATGGTCGCGACTCCATCCCGCACTCAAATCATTACTCCGCACATGAATAAGTAAAACACATATCCCAACACCTTCTTCTTAAGATGAACCTAAAGATTAGAAACTATGGAAACGAACACCCCAACAAGATAGCGTCGGATAACAAAGAGTAAGACAGATTGCACCGGTATACAACAAATCAGATAGATCGCGTTGGTTTACAAAGGCCTGTCGGTATGGAATGTACCAATAGTTGATAACCAAAAGGCAGATAGTGATAACATTTGGATGTAACAGATAGACAAGGAATTCACACACACACACCCTATGGTACTACGGAACCCCGAACACGTGAATCCTAGTTTGAATTTTAGGAGAGGATTGAAAACGTTACACTTCCTTACCAGAAAAGGGTGGGTGGGTGGGTAAGAAGAAAAATTGAAGCAGTCCTACCCTCACTTTTTGTTTTTCCCTAGTATACATAGCTACCAAAAATATTTGCTAGACTGACAACGACCATTTGGCTGAGACCCTGAAGGGCGGGATGGCTCTGATACCAATTGTAACTACCTCGGACCCTACGCTCTAAGTTCAAGCCTGGATGAAACGGAAGTGGCTAAAATAGTACAGCGGGGGTCCAGGGGACCGCCCACGTGTAGACCCATCGGACCTCCTAACCACTTCCAAGACATCACGACAAGAGCGAGCGGTGTAGGCAATAGGCGAAGAGATCAAATACATACACAAGTGAGTATGTATGCATGCTACCATACAATAGTTCTCAGAGCCATTCCATCTAAAAGAAATATAAATATTGCAACGCCATACGGCAAGATCCAAATATCCTAGATAGAGATAATTGTTTAGGATAGCCCTCATACATCAAACATCAGAGTATCAAGCGGAAGCGGGAAACATGATCCGAGTACAGACAAGAAGCAAATCGGCATAAGATGCCACAAAAGTAAGCACATCCCGCCCACAGATCTCACAGATCCCCATCCCCGGAATCTCTACACCGAGTGATCATTGCCAACATCATCATCTGTCTCCTCCACCCAGTATCCATCTTGCGAATACACCTGTTCATCTGAATCAAACAATTTATCGTGTGAGACCCTAGGGGTACTTAGCAAGTCTTTATGCCTCTAAAGGGGACAAAACCTAGGGTGACGCAATTGCAGCAAAAGATAATAACTAACAAGTCTATAGATACTCGCTAACCATCCGCCTAACCAAAGATAGATGGATGTCCGTTAATTAGTAACAACAGTTATAACAGTATAAGGCAATAGATCCATCCTCCTTCTCGCTTACCAACGAGAAAGCGGATGAACAACCCATCCATTGGCAGTTTTATTAACCATTCCATGAGTATTGCACTATTTACTAGTCAGGTATTTAGTCAGATTAAAAGCGGTACTTTAGTTATGCTTGTCTATGATCGAGAAACTGTGCTCCAAGTCGTCCATAACCGCGGACACGGCTTTCAGAAAGATTTACCCTGTAGGGGTGCACAAATAGCAACACACACTCGATCAACCTCGGAAAAACCAACGCAAAACCCAACGAGGCATTCACGACAAAGTGATCACAGGATTCAGAAATATTTCAGGGGGCCACCCCATTAAGCTACCCGCAACGAAGTTGGCCGGCTCCGAGACGGACCCAAGGTTTGCGCCAATGGCTGTAAACAACTAGGAACCCGAAAGTGTGATTGGGCTTGTCGATATCGCGAAAACACTCCGCCATCGTAAATAGTACAGGTGCTCCTCGCACAATCTTAAATAAAACAGTAAAGCATGGCATAAGTACAGGATAGTAACAAAGCCCCAAACTACTTTGTGGCCCCAAGAAATAGAAATGAATCAAGCTCTGGCTCAGGGTTTTGTTTTTCCCTAGTATACATAGCTACCAAAAATATTTGCTAGACTGACAACGACCATTTGGCTGAGACCCTGAAGGGCGGGATGGCTCTGATACTAATTGTAACTACCTCGGACCCTACGCTCTAAGTTCAAGCCTGGATGAAACGGAAGTGGTTAAAATAGTACAGCGGGGGTCCAGGGGACCGCCCACGTGTAGACCCGTCGGACCTCCTAACCACTTCCAAGACATCACGACAAGAGCGAGCGGTGTAGGCAATAGGCGAAGAGATCAAATACATACAAGTATGTATGAACGCTACCATACAACAGTTCTCAGAGCCATTCCATCTAAAAGAAATAGAAATATTGCAACGCCATACGGAAAGATCCAAATATCCTAGATAGAGATAATAGTTTAGGATAACCCTCGTACATCAAACATCAGAGTGTCAAGCGGAAGCGAGAAACAAGATCCGAGTACATACAAGAAGCAAATCGGCATAAGATGCCACAGAAGTAAGCACATCCCGCCCACAGATCTCACAGATCCCCATCCCCGGAATCTCTACACCGAGTGATCGTTGCCAACATCATCTGTCTCCTCCACCCAGTATCCATCTTGCGAATACACTTGTTCATCTGAATAAAACAATTTATCGTGTGAGACCCTAGGGGTACTCAGCAAGTCTTTATGCCTCTAAAGGGGACAAAACCTGGGGTGACGCAATTGCAGCAAAATATAATAACTAACAAGTCTATAGATACTCGCTAACCATCCGCCTAACCAAAGATAGACGGATGTCCATTAATTAGTAACAACAGTTATAACAGTATAAGGTAACAGATCCATCCTCCTTCTCACTTACCAACGAGAAATCGGACGAACAACCCATCCATTGGCAGTTTTATTAACCATTCCATGAGTATTGCACTATTTACTAGTCAGGTATTTAGTCAGATTAAAAGCCGGTACTTTAGTTATGCTTGTCTATGATCGAGAAACTGTGCTCCAAGTCGTCCATAACCGCGGACACAGCCTTCAGAAAGATTTACCCTGCAGGGGTGTGCAAATAGCAACACACACTCGATCAACCTCGGAAAAATCAACTCAAAACTCAACGAGGCATTCACGACAAAGCGATCACAGGATTCAGAAATATTTCAGGGGGCCACCCCATTAAGCTACCCGCAACAAAGTTGGCCGACTCCGAGACGGACCCAAGGTTTGCGCCAATGGTTGTAAACGACTAGGAACCCGAAAGTGTGATTGGGCTTGTCGATATCGCGAAAACACTCCGCCATCCTAAACAGTACAGGTGCTCCTCGCACAATCTTAAATAAAACAGTAAAGCATGGAATCAGTACAGGATAGTAACAAAGCCCCAAACTACTTTGTGGCCCCAATAAATAGAAATGAATCAAGCTCTGGCTCAGGGTTTTGTTTTTCCCTAGTATACATAGCTACCAAAAATATTTGCTAGACTGACAACGACTATTTGGCTGAGACCCTGAAGGGCGGGATGGCTCTGATACTAATTGTAACTACCTCGGACCCTACGCTCTAAGTTCAAGCCTGGATGAAACGGAAGTGGTTAAAATAGTACAGTGGGGGTCCAGGGGACCGCCCACGTGTAGACCCGTCGGACCTCCTAACCACTTCCAAGACATCACGACAAGAGCGAGCAGTGTAGGCAATAGGCGAAGAGATCAAATACATACACAAGTGAGTATGTATGCATGCAACCATACAATAGTTCTCAGAGCCATTCCATCTAAAAGAAATAGAAATATTGCAACGCCATACGGCAAGATCCAAATATCCTAGATAGAGATAATAGTTTAGGATAGCCCTCAAACATCAAAGTATCAATCGGAAGCGGGAAACAAGATCTGAGTACAGACAAGAAGCAAATCGGCATAAGATGCCACAGAAGTAAGCACATCCCGCCCACAGATATCACAGATCCCCATCCCCGGAATCTCTACACCGAGTGATCGTTGCCAACATCATCTGTCTCCTCCACCCAGTATCCATCTTGCGAATACACCTGTTCATCTGAATCAAACAATTTATCGTGTGAGACCCTAGGGGTACTCAGCAAGTCTTTATGCCTCTAAAGGGGACAAAACCTAGGGTGACGCAATTGCATCAAAAGATAATAACTAACAAGTCTATAGATACTCGCTAACCATCCGCCTAACCAAAGATAGATGGATGTCCGTTAATTAGTAACAACAGTTATAACAGTATAAGGCAACAGATCCATCCTCCTTCTCGCTTACCAGCGAGAAAGCGGATGAACAACCCATCCATTGGCAGTTTTATTAACCATTCCATGAGTATTGCACTATTTACTAGTCAGGTATTTAGTCAGATTAAAAGCGGTACTTTAGTTATGCTTGTCTATGATCGAGAAACTGTGCTCCAAGTCGTCCATAACCGCGAACACGGCTTTCAGAAGGATTTACCCTGTAGGGGTGCACAAATAGCAACACACACTCGATCAACCTCGGAAAAACCAACTCAAAACCCAACGAGGCATTCACGACAAAGCGATCACAGGATTCAGAAATATTTCAGGGGGCCACCCCATTAAGCTACCCGCAACGAAGTTGGCCGGCTCCGAGACGGACCCATGGTTTGCGCCAATGGCTGTAAACAACTAGGAACCCGAAAGTGTGATTGGGCTTGTCGATATCGCGAAAACACTCTGCCATCCTAAATAGTACAGGTGCTCCTCGCACAATCTTAAATAAAACAGTAAAGCATGGCATAAGTACAGGATAGTAACAAAGCCCCAAACTACTTTGTGGCCCCAAGAAATAGAAATGAATCAAGCTCTGGCTCAGGGTTTTGTTTTTCCCTAGTACACATAGCTACCAAAAATATTTGCTAGACTGACAACGACCATTTGGCTGAGACCCTGAAGGGCGGGATGGCTCTGATACTAATTGTAACTACCTCGGACCCTACGCTCTAAGTTCAAGCCTGGATGACACGGAAGTGGTTAAAATAGTACAGCGGGGGTCCAGGGGACCGCCCACGTATAGACCCGTCGGACCTCCTAACCACTTCCAAGACATCACGACAAGAGCGAGCGGTGTAGGCAATAGGCGAAGAGATCAAATACATACACAAGTGAGTATGTATGCACGCTACCATACAATAGTTCTCAGAGCCATTCCATCTAAAAGAAATAGAAATATTGCAACGCCATACGGCAAGATCCAAATATCCTAGATAGAGATAATAGTTTAGGATAGCCCTCATACTTCAAACATCAGAGTATCAAGCGGAAGCGTGAAACAAGATCCGAGTACAGACAAGAAGCAAATCGGCATAAGATGCCACAGAAGTAAGCACATCCCGCCCATAGATCTCGCAGATCCCCATCCCCGGAATCTCTACACCGAGTGATCGTTGCCAACATCATCTGTCTCCTCCACCCAGTATCCATCTTGCGAATACACCTGTTCATCTGAATAAAACAATTTATCGTGTGAGACCCTCGGGGTACTCAGCAAGTCTTTATGCCTCTAAAGGGGACAAAACCTGGGGTGACGCAATTGCAGCAAAATATAATAACTAACAAGTCTATAGATACTCGCTAACCATCCGCCTAACCAAAGATAAACGGATGTCCATTAATTAGTAACAACAGTTATAACAGTATAAGGTAACAGATCCATCCTCCTTCTCGCTTACCAACGAGAAATCGGACGAACAACCCATCCATTGGCAATTTTATTAACCATTCCATGAGTATTGCACTATTTACTAGTCAGGTATTTAGTCAGATTAAAAGCCGGTACTTTAGTTATGCTTGTCTATGATCGAGAAACTGTGCTCCAAGTCGTCCATAACCGCGGACACAACTTTCAGAAAGATTTACCTTGCAGGGGTGCGCAAATAGCAACACACACTCGATCAACCTCAGAAAAACCAACTCAAAACCCAACGAGGCATTCACGACAAAGCGATCACAGGATTCAGAAATATTTCAGGGGGCCACCCCATTAAGCAACCCGCAACAAAGTTGGCCGGCTCCGAGACGGACCCAAGGTTTGCGCCAATGGCTGTAAACGACTAGGAACCCGAAAGTGTGATTGGGCTTGTCGATATCGCGAAAACACTCCTCCATCCTAAACAGTACAGGTGCTCCTCGCACAATCTTAAATAAAACAGTAAAGCATGGCATAAGTACAGGATAGTAACAAAGCCCCAAACTACTTTGTGGCCCCAAGAAATAGAAATGAATCAAGCTCTGGCTCTGAATCAAGCCCCAAATAGTAAAGCTTTGTGGCCCCAACAATCCTGTGACAATGTGCAACAATTATTAGACCGTGTGCAACAATTATAGAAGTACATGGCGGGAAGAAGATCAAACTCGTCTACACCACCAATCCTGTGATGGTGAGGAAGACTCTGAGTAATTACACGAGTTGGCTGTGGTTCGAAGAAAATAGGTTCGTAGGTCTCAACCTTGAGTACAGCCACGATCACCGTAGGATCGTCGTGGTGCAACTCTCCATGAAGGGGCACGCCCTCGTATACCAGCATTTTTGCGAGAAGGGGGCTGACAGGGTTTGGTAGACTTTGCTATCTGTTTGTTCCTAAACCGTGTGTTTGCAAAAGTTATTGCTATATTATTTATCTGAATTCATTTTCATGAAGGTGGGGTGAGAGCATTAGGGATCTGTTTCATGACATTCCCGTGAACTAGCACATAACATTTACTAGTGTTGACATCACGAATGCCACTAAACTGCTTGAAAGCCCGACTGTCAACATTAGAATCCCAAAGAAGTGCAAAGTGGACATCCAGGAAATTTACTGGATCCCAGGGACGAAGGGCGGCAGGACCGGGATTGCCACTCTTGCCTGCGAACTCATCGACCCGTGGTACGCTGACATGAAGGGAAAATTGTTGAGATGTTCGTGGGGGTGTTTAGGGCAATATATTGGGAGGATAAGCTGCTTTCTGAACCTTATTTGAAGTACGCTACAATTGACGGGTATGTTAGCCACGAGTTGTACCGCCATATTGTAAAATCTTGTTCTAGGCATCGCATCATTGAACCACCACCAAGGCAGGTTGTTTGTCCCAGATGCTGGAGTGTAGATGAATCTACAAGCTAGGGCAAGTGACCGAAGGCATCCTGGGATTGGTTGCCTTCTCCAGCAGGTTGGGATGTAGACTTTTAGTGCATGATTGTTGTGTCTGTATGGGGCTTGTTATGTTTATGAAAACATGTTATTTCAGAAGTACACTATGTGATCAATTACGAACTGCTGTGTGTTACCTTTGTCAAACTATAATCTGGGTTTGGTTATGACTGTATCCTTCGCTATAATCTGGGTTTGGTTATGACTTATGACTGTATCACACCTTATGCATGTCAGTCCTGGATTCTGCCACATGCAAATGGCACAGACAGAATTTGTAAGAATGAAGGTTGAGCATACAAAAGGGGGAATGTAATTCATACAGGTTAAGTAGCTAATAGCATAGGGATCATACGAGCTTGGTTCTTACACACAGAATGCTTAGAAAATACATGTGAGATAAAATACAGGCGAGATAAAACTAGGAACAAAATGCGAAACTAGTAGTGGTAAACAGCACACTCACCCACCTGCCAGATCCTGTTGAGCATCTCATAGCGGACATACGCGTCCTTGGCTGCGTACTTGATCGCATCGTAATCCAGGTGCCTCCACTCCCATCGCTCATGTAGGTGCTTCGGGAACTCGACTTTCATGTTGGCGTACTCGCGGTCGATAATGTCGGCAGCGAGTCTAGCCATGCCGGCTTTCCCTGTATCGCCATCCGGGTACCTCCACAAATGTTGGAGATCAACGTGATTGACGACATGAAGGAGGAGATCCCGCTCTAGCTTCGGAGTGTCATTCTTGATGTCGACGCTGGCAAGGTAGATCTCCCACCTGTGTAGGAACTTGCGAAGCTCCGGGCATACAGATTTGGCCCGACATACGTGGTATAGGAGGCAGTGGTTGCGCATGGACAGCTGCAAAAGCGCCATCCTCTTCCTATCTCCGGTATACTTGAGGTCAAGGTCGACGATCTTGTACCTGTCCATTGGCTCCTGTAGCCACCGCTCGTACATTGCGATGATCTTGGCGAGCTCCGCTTACGCATTTGTGTGGACGACTGTTAGCTTGGTGGTGCCATGGGCGATGACGGTGTACTCGTCGGTGAAGTCGCTCCCATCGCTGAACACGTCGTACTCTGCATCCATGGAAGTAGCTAATGCGGTGGTGGTGGCCTAGGGTCGGTAGCGGTGGCTCGGACTGGGCATGGCAGTGGAGTGATCTGTTGCGGTGGTATGGCCCGTCGAAGACGGTGCCTACTGCAGCATCGATGGTTCTTGCGGTGGGTGCGGCGGCGGCGGAGGGCGGAAGAAGAAATGAGTTGGGGATTTTTGCACAGTGATGTGCTGAGGAGACGGAAGGCGATGCTTAAATTGCGTTTACCAATCCTAGCGATTAAATTCGGCGTCCGTCCCGGTAGGCGGTGGGACGGGTGTGTGACGTGGCTTTGGCGTGGCAGAGACCAGTCACGTAGACTACCATCCCATTGCCGATCTGCAGCGGGTACGTGGTGCTGACACGACGTAACGTGACAGGACAGAAGGAAGTGTACAACTATTATTCCTAACAAGTTTAAGAAGTGTAAGCATAGATAGGGACCTAGCATCCCTACACCCCAGGGCAGCCGCCCAGCCGATCAGGCCTGCCGATTGCGCAAAGCTTGCAATTTCATTTTGTCCAGAATTTGCCAAATTGAAGCTCGTTTGCCCATGTTTCTATAAGTTTCTATGTAGGCCACTTGTGTAAGCATGCACGATCAAGCAACTTTGCAACACACGTGTTGGTGGAAAAGCATGAGGTTTCAACGCACCACATAGTTTAGGGATTTAGAATAGCTACATTGTGGAGTGCTAGCCAGATTGCATGGTAAAGCCAAATTCAGCTTTTTATCATATTTAGCTATAGCAACAGTGTGTCTCGTATGTCCTCACTTTTTCCCTCGCGGTATTCTGAAGCCCTCACATGCGCTCGGAGGGGGGTGCCGTTTGGTCAAAAGCTTGGCCGTTACGTGCGCCCTGACGCCAAAATTGGAAGTTTTTTTTGTTATTTGGCCTTTTTAAGAGCGCCTTTTTCCCTCTCTAGCTAACAGTTGTGTTTTTTGCCCAAAAAGGTAGGGAATCTAGAGCAGATTCTCTCTTCATTCATTGTTCCTTTTGTCCTTGTTTTTCCTCAATCTGGTAGAAAATCTAGAGCAGCAAAACAAACCAGCACCATAAATAAATTCAGTAAATAGAGCGGATGTAGATAAAGCAGCTAATATAGGTTATATAGTACGATACTTAATGAGGTTCGACAATTAGGCTGCTCAGCAGCAGCAGCTGACAGGTTCAACACAGACAAGACAAAAGAAGTTGCTTTACAGCAGCAGCAGCTAATCAGTGGCCCCTCGTGGCCTCTGCTAGGAGGGCCTCCGCCTCCTCCGTCTAGCGCCTCCTCCACTTCTTGCTGCCCAGCCCCTTGACCTTAGGCTCCTTGGGTTTGATCGGGGGCATGCGACCCTCCTTGATAGCCACCTTCTGGAGGTTGTGAAGGTCAAGACCGAGCGCCTGGTGCTTGGCTATGAAGCCGTGGACGTTCACGGACTTGAAGCAGGTCCTCACGTCCTCGTCATGCTTCACGAGGGAGTTGAAGTCTGTGGCGTGGAGCCTCCTGGTGGGGCAGAAGGGGCACCTGTACACGTCGCCGGTGAAGAAGTTGTTATACTGGCCGGACTTTAGCCTCCTCAGCACATGACGAGTCTTGGTGTCCTTGGTCTCGTCGTTGCTACGGACGTCGCTGCTATCCTCCTGTTGGAAAAAAACAGTAGAGTGCAATAAGGACATGATTGAGATACTTTGATTATCGGGATTGATTATTTGCATAGATTGACCGACTGAGATCTCCTGATTATTCCCCACATCTCAAACCAAATCGAATTTGATCCGAACTACGAACAGGGGAATTCATCGAAAATCGAGATCTAACACAAGAGGATTAGCTACTGTAAAAATACGAACAACCGAGCCCTAATAACATACGATCTAGCATCCAACGATCGGAACAAGGGAAGAACAAGGGAAGGGGAGAAAACCCTGGTTACCTCCAACCATGGGTCGGCGATGCTGGTGTCATAGGGGTTCTCCGGACTTATCTAGAGAACCTCCTCGTAGGGTGTAACACCCTCCAATCGGCACTATGCAGATTTTAGCGTTTCCCGCCAAACCAGGCACTTTCGTGCGGGTGGAAAACGAAGTAATACCATTACACAATAGTCCATGATGGAACCCACAGAAACATATATACACAACAACGACTCAAAGAGCCAAGAATACACATATACAATACAAAGATCCAAATCACCTTGAAAATAATACAACATCCGAGTACGGACAAGATGCAAATGGGGCTAAGAGCCCTGAACGATAACCAATGGCGTCCATAACCCTGCCCAGGCCAAGCCAGAAGGGTAACCCTGCTAACGACGTCGAACTTATACCAGTTAAACAAAAGGGGTGTCGACAAAGGGCGAAGGAAAAAGGGAGCAGTCAGTACTGAGGCCAGTACATGGCGAGGCTACAATTCAGCGGCTCTCGCCTACATAGGTATGGTGGACTGAAGCGGCAGCACAGCATGCATAAACAACCTATAGAGACTCGACGTAATTGTTGGCTATTAGAGAGGGATAAGAGAGACCTATTCAGGACCAACCTGATACTAACACCAACCATACCCATCCTGACATTTCCCCCTCGAGACCAAATGAGGAAGTCAAACTGAGAAACTCACACAGTTGGCAGTTTTATTCATTCTATTATAGTTGAAGCACTTACTAGTCAGATATAGATAGCATGGGTCATCCTGATAGCATAAGTAGTGGCCAGTTTTAGTTCACCATTCAGCTGTAGTTGCAGTACTTACTAGTCAGATACAATTAGCATGTGACATTCCAAACCCAGCAGTTGTTGGCACTTTTATTTTATTCCATTGGAGTTGCGATACTTACTAGGCAGGTATAACATGACACGATACACCCCAGTTTCACCAGTTGTTGGCACTTTTATTATCCATTTCATTGTAGTGAAGTTGATTACTAGTCACATATTAAGTCAAATTTATAGCACTACTTTAGTTATGCTTGTCTATGATCGAGATACTGTGCTCCAAGTCGTCCATAACCGCGGACACGGCTTTCAGAAAGATTTACCCTACAGGGGTGCACAAATAGCAACACACACACGATCAACCTCGGAAAAACCAAATTAGGATCTGGCACTGAGGCCGAGGAACCAAGGAGATCTGGCTTTGCCGTATCCAGATCCGCCCCACTACCCCCCGCGCTAACGTTTCCCTCCTCTTGGCGAGGTGGGCTCTGGTCAGGCGCAACCGCGGAGCCCTCTTGAATAGGTCTGAGCGGACGATAAGCATCGTTGCAGGAGGAAAGGGACTGCTCTGGAGTGGGGAGGCAATGCCGGAGCCGCTCTGAGGGATATCCCTAGGAGCTCCGAGAAAAAGAATAAGCAGCAAGTCAAAAAGAAGAGTTAATAAGAAACAAAGGCAAGCAAAGGAAAAAAATCCCAAGAAGCAGTATTAAAGAACTTACTCATCTAGGGTAGGAGGAGCCCAACGTTTGGGCGCCCTCCGAACCGTGCTCTTGGCGGCAGGCTTGGCAGAGGCTTTAACCCCAGAATTCTTTTCCCTCTTCTTGGGCGGCGGCACCTCCGAAGCTGTGATCGAGTCGCTGCGTGCTTCTGGGATAGAGCCTAGGCCGGGCCACCAATGGCAAGGGGAGGAACCCCGTGGACCTGATCGTCCGGGTTAGATGAACATTCGAACATAGCCAAGTGCGCGTAAGGGATGAGAACCGGATCAAATACCTCAAGGACCTCAACGTCCGAGTCAACATCGTCAAGCCAATCCCTTAGAGAAGAGGCCTTACCAGCGCTACGTCTAACGATGTCCGGGGTAGGTAGGAAGGCCTCCGGATTAGGCTCCTCCTCGTCCTCCTCGGTGCGGTGCGGCAACCACTTGCTCTCCAACACCTCACCATCCTCTAGTGGCTGCTGGAGGAATCGCTGAGAACAAGATAACAATTGACAAAGTTACAAAAGTGAACCGACATACAGAGAAGATTCGGATAACAAGAACAGGAAAATTCACCTATGGAGGAGGGTTGACCCGGGTGAAGGGCTCAAGTCCCACTCCCAATCCTCGGAGAACTCCTTCTCCACATTGAATATGGACTTAACCCGGCGGTAAACCGCCGAGTTATCCATCTCGATGGAAGAAGTCTAGTGAGGGTCGATAGGGCCGCTAAGGTAGCAGATCTTGTGGGATCGCTTCTGGAGGGGGGAGACGCGGCTGCGGAGGAAAGTAATCATAATGTCCTCCCCCCGGAGTTTCTCCTTGAGCAGCTCCTTGATCCGACGCTCCACTTGATTCGCCAGGGCCGTGGGCCGCTTCGGAATGCTCCCCCAACGCGAGGTGTCAGGAGTGTCAAGTTTGAAGGGGAGTAGCCGGATCAGGTCCTCCTTGGTGATGTTCCGGAAATAAAAGAAAGTTCGGGCCCAGCCCTTGCAAGATTCAAGTCCGATGACCCGGGGGAACACAGACTGCTTCCGGGGAGAAATGGAGGCAGCGCCGCACTGGGTCAAGTGTTTGTCCTCCGGGGCATGCTCCTTATTCGGAACTACGTTCCTCCGGAGGCCAAAGAACTTGATCCCAAGTTCTTTGGTTTGCCAGAGGCCGATGTACCACTCAATGCCAGAAGCAAAAGAGGACAAAGAGGTAATGGCATTTGCGGGGAGATGATGCGGTTGCAACTTATATGTAGAAATGAAATCGAAGAAAAAATCGGAGGTGGGAAGGCCGAAGATATGCTGGAAATGCGAGAGAAAGACAACATACTCCCCAGATTTGGGGGAAGGAGTAACTTCACCGGAGGGAAGGCGATAGGCGACACCGACGAGGATGTGCCGCCACTTGGCATTATGGGCTCTGCCTGGATCATATAGGTTGCAATAACTTAGCCAAATGGACAGTTGGTGGTAGGGGTTTGATAGGTTGGAGCGCGTCCATGTTGGTCTAAGGGAAGGCTTCTGAAAGATCTTGTCTTGGTGAAACCAAGTCTTGTGGGGAAAGTGCACCACCTCTGCAGAGTGTAAAATCTAAGTACTTAGCCATGTCCCTGGAAAAGGACAATTTGAGCATCAAGACATGGAAGCTATCAAGAATATCCTCATCCCAATTTCTAAGTTAAAAATCTTGTGGTTGAACAAGGGTTAAAGGATCTTCAATCTTTGATTGGTAGATGCCTTGGGTGATTTGTGCCAAACAAAAACTTAGTGTTTTCAAATGTTAAGGAAAAATCTATTTTTGAGCAATGCAAGCCTCACCTCCACTTTGCCAAATGCATATAGATGATAGACTCCACTATACTACCATAGTATCACTTGCCAATACAATTCAATTGTATTGACCCTCGTGGCTGTAACTTGTGATGTTGCAGGTTTGATTGAATTTAGTGAAGATTGATTGATTAGGATTACAAATTCTATAACCAACATCTTTGAAGATGAAGGACCCCATGCTTATAGTTATTCCGCTGCAATGTAATGTAATAGCCAAATGAGCTATGTAAAGATGTAATAAAATTATGTTATTCCTGGTTATAAAGTTATATTATGACCTTTGTTTCTTGATATTACATCTTAAACTGTGGATGCTAGCTATTGATCCAGGGACTAGCATTGTAAACACAGGGATCTCTACCTTATTAAAGGTTGGGAGTTCTACAGGGTAATCGGAGTAGAGATAGCCGGAGGATGGAAAGCGGGAAGCACAAGGCCCCGTGATGGAAACTGTGAATGGGAACGGCGGTGCAGCTACGAGTGGCTGCCTGAGCGCAGTCACGGTGGTGCTCGTGTAGCAGAAAACTGGCGGTAGCGGCGAAGTTGCTGTGAAAAATAGAGAGGCTGGGAAGCGAAGAGGAAATGGGGGAACTTCCCCTGAAATAGCCCCACGCCTCCTACTTAACCGCGCAGCACGCGCGTCGTGGGATCCTTTGTGAGCGGCATGCTGTGCGCACCGAGCGTGTACACGGCCAGAGCAGCCAATCAAGGCAAGGCCATAGGAAGGGCTACATGAGCAGATGACCCATGATGTGATGTAATGTTACGGTTAATGAGGCGCTGTAGTGATGAGATGTTTACAGCAGTTATTCCTGACATTGCGATAGTAACCGGCGCATTAAATGCCCGTGGCCCTTAAAATGAGGCAAGATGATGATTACCCTCCACGTAGGATGTGGAGAAGTGTACAAGAGAAGGAAAGGTGACCCGGATAAGCGAGCAAGAGACCTGGCCAATGAGGAATAACTCGGAATGAGCGAAGGGTCACAAGATGAGAAACTCTAGGCTACGAGGTAACTCGGCCTAAGGAGCAAAAGATCCGGATATGGGAACCTACTGGGGCCTTAACAACTAAAAGTTTCTAAGACCGCACCAGCTTCGGGGACTAATGTTGGGGGGATACCCCCGGGTAGGGTAACACCGGGGTATAAGGGCCGAGTTAGCCAGGGTACGGCGCGGTCAAAGAAAGTGCTGACCAGGTCACCTCAAGGAAGGCCGAATCACGGTGTGACCCGGCCCATGGAGCATCTCCTTGACTATGGTCCATCCGGCATGTCTATCTGTTTTGCAGGTAACTTGGTAAACTAGATTAGATGTATGCTAGCCAGATTATCCTAGCTTCCTAGAGAAGGAATCCCCTGCTGTAACTTGGTAAACTATATTAGCTATATGCCGGCCATGTCTATCTGTTTTGCAGGTAACTTGGTAAACTAGAATAGCTGTATGCTAGCCAGATTATCCTAGCTTCCAAGAGAAGGAATCCCCCGCTGGACAAAAGGTGTCTTTATTAGCTGTAGCATGAGCGAAGTAAAGTAAAGAAGAGGAACAGCGGGTCAGGGGCGACCAAGGTGACATGAGCAAAGCCGGATGATGTAGCCCGTGTCTGGTGATGCCAAAAGACAAGGATTACGCTATGGGTTACGTCCAAAGCACTGACGAGCCGTTAAAGGGAATAAAGAATCATCTGCTTTAGGAAAGGAGCATATTCGTAGAATATGCTGCCACCTGTGCCCTAGAATTGTAACCCGGGCTTTCCTATATAAGGAGCACCGGGGCCTCCATAGAGAGGGCCGATCGATCAATCATTTTCTCTGTCTAAGGTAGAATCCTAGGGCTACTTCGTAGGGGGTAAGAGACATTGTCTCCTTGCTGAGAGCCTCAAGTGCATTTGTAAACTCCATTGATAGAGGAAATACAAGAACTTCCGTGCATGGAATCACCACGCTCTCCCTCCCTGGATTCCCCTAGCACTCATTGGCCCCATCTTTAGCCTATCCATGGCATCTGCCATGCCACCACCATGACACAAACCACACATGGATCAACCAATGTAATTTCATGTGTGTTCTTTGCACAAACCACATATGGATCCACCAATGTCATTGCATGTGTGTTATTTTCCACAAACCACACATGGATCAACCAATGTCATTCATGTGTGTTCCTTCCACAAACCACATATGGATCCACCAATGTCATTGCATATGTGTTATTTTTCACAAACCACATATGTATCCACTAGAGTCATTCAATGTGTGTTCCTATCATGAACCACCTATGGATCCACCTTGTTCATTACATGTGTGTTCGTTCCACAAACCACATATGGATCCACTAGAGTCATTGCATGTGAGTTCTTTTCACAAACCATATATGGATCCACCAATACCATTGCATGTGTCTTCTTTCTATGAACAACATATGGATTCACCAATGTCATCGCATGTGTCTTCTTTCCACTAACCACACATGGATCCACTAGAGTCATTGTATGTGTGTTCTTTTCACAAACCACGTATGGATCTAGCAGAGTCATTGCATGTTTGTTCTTTTCCACAAACCACATATGGATTAACCAATGGCATTGCATGCTTGTTCTTTTAACAACCCACATATGGATCAACCAGTGTCATTGCATGTGTGTTCCTGTCATGAACCACATATGCATACACCAGTGTTCATTGCATGTGTGTTCTTTCCACTAACCACATATGTATCCACTAGAGTCATTGCATGTGTGTTCTTTTAACAAACCACACATGGATCAACCAATGTCATTGCATGTGTGTTCTTTCCACAAACCACATATGGCTCCACCAATGTCATTGCATGTGTGTTCTTTCTACAAACCACATATGGATCCACAAGAGTCATTGCATGTCTGCTCTTTTCAGAAACCACATATGGACCCACTTGAGTCATTGCATGTGTGTTCTTTCCACAAACCACACATGGATCAACTAATGTCATTACATGTGTGTTCGTTTCCACAAACCACACATGGATCAACCAATGTCATTGCACGTGTGTTATTGTCACAACCCACATATGGATCAACCAATGTCATTGCATGTGTGTTCATGTCATGAACCACACATGGATCCACCAGAGTAATTGCATGTGTGTTCTTTTCACAAACCACACATGGATCAACAAATGTCTTTGCATGTGTGTTCTTTTCACAAGTCACATATGGATCTGCCAGTGTTCAGTGCATGTGTATTCTTTCCACAAACCACATATGGATCCACTAGAGTCATTGTATGTGTGTTCTTTTAACAACCCACATATGGATCAACTAGTCTCATTGCATGTGTGTTCCTGTCATGAACCACATATGGGTCCACCAGTGTTCATTGCATGTGTCTTCTTTCCACTAAACACATATGTATCCACTAGAGTCATTGCATGTGTGTTCTTTTCACAAACCACACATGGATCAACCAATGTCATTGCATGTGTGTTCTTTCCACAAACCACAGATGGATCCACCAATGTCATTGCATGTGTGTTCTTTCCACAAACCACACATGGATCAACCAATGTCATTGAATGTGTGTTCCTTCCTCAAACCACATATGGATCCACCAATATCATTGCATGTGTGTTCTTTTCCACAAACCACATATGTATCCACTAGAGTCATTGCATGTGTGTTCCTGTCATGAACCACCTATGGATCCACCAGTGTTCATTGCATGTGTGTTCTTTCCACAAACCACATATGGATCCACTAGATTCATTGCATGTGTGTTCTTTTCACAAAACACATATGGATCCACCAATGTCATTCCATGTGTGTTCTTTCCATGAACCACATATGGATTCACCACTGTCATTGCATGTGTCATTTTTCCACTAACCGCACATGGATCTACTAGAGTCATTGTATGTGTGTTCTTTTCACAAACCACGTATGGATCCACCAGAGCCATTGCATGTCTGTTCTTTTCCACAAACCATATATGGATTAACCAATGGCATTGCATGTGTGTTCTTTTAACAACCCACATATGGAAACCAGTGTCATTGCATGTGTGTTCCTGTCATGAACCACATATGGATCCACTAGTGTTCATTGCATGTGTGTTCTTTCCACTAACCACATATGTATCCACTAGAGTCATTGCATGTGTGTTCTTTTTACAAACCACACAAGGATCACCCAATGTCATTTCATGTGTGTTCTTTCCACAAACCACACATGCATCCACCAATGTCATTGCATGTGTGTTCTTTCTACAAACCACACATGGATCCACTAGAGTCATTGCATGTGTGTTCTATTCACAAACCACATATGGACCCACTTGAGTCACTACATGTGTGTTCTTTACACAAACCACACATGGATCAACCAATTTCATTGCATGTGTGTTCTTTTCCACAAACCACATGTGGATCAACCAATGGCATTGCATGTGTGTTCTTTTCACAAACCACATGGATCAACCAATGGCATTGCATGTGTGTTCTTTTTACAAACCACACATGGATCAACCAATGTCATTGCATGTGTGTTCCTTCCTCAAACCACATATGGATCCACCAATGTCATTGCATGTGTGTTCTTTTCCGCAAACCACATATGTATCCACTAGAGTCATTGCATGGGTGTTCCTGTCATGAACCACCTATGGATCCACCAGTGTTCATTGCATGTGTGTTCTTTCCACAAACCACATATGGATCCACTAGAGTCATTGCATGTGTGTTATTTTCACAAACCACATATGGATCCACAATTGCCATTGCATGTGTGTTCTTTTCATTAACCACATATGGATCCACCAGTGTTCACTTCATGTGTGCTCTTTCCACAAACCACTTATGGATCCACCAGTGTTCATTGCATGTGTGTTCTTTTCCACAAACCACATATGGATCACCTGTGTCATTGCATTGTGTTCTTTCCACAAACCACATATGGATCAACCAATGTCATTGCATGTGTGTTTCTTTCCACAAACCACATATGGATCCCCCAGTGTCATTGCATGTTGTTGGGTTCGCAACATAGAAAACAAAAAATTTCCTACGATGGGAACTATACGCCAAGATATATATATTAGATGCAAGCAATGGGTGGATATACATCCATAGAGAACATACCCTCGAAGAAAACAACGATTCGTTAACGAATTGGAACTCGTGGATGATGTCCAGCACCATCAAGTCCAGCACCGCAAAGTAGCGGTGCATCCGTGATTGCACACACGTTCGGTCCACCGAACAACCTCTGCCTCCTCGCTCTAGCGATGCAGCGGAAGCAGCAACTCCTTTCCAGATAAAGCCACCGGGAACATGTATCTCGCTAATCCGAGACCATGGGGAATAACTAGAGGGGGGGAGAGATCCTTCACGGGGATGTGTGGTTGTGAGGAGGTGAGGGGGGCCTTTTATTGGGGACGGGGGGGCACCCAAGGGCCATGGCGTGGGAGCCATGGTGGTGCCCCCACCTCTTCCACATTCATGTGGGTGGAGCTCCCACTCCCATAAAAAGCCTCCACTCAAAATTCCACTCACACATGCAGTAAATTTACACCAAATTTAATGCAAGCTCTCGTTAAATAAAATTATTTTATTCAGAATTTTGTCAATTACATTAATTAACAAACATTCACATAAAACCCCCTGCAACATTTCAATATCACATGCAGAACCAGTTTCTGCAATTTCACCCGAAATAATTCCGGTTTCCATCGAAATGATTCCAGCGCTTTCTTAAATCTTTATCTGAAACATATTTGCTCCAAATGGTGTTGGTATCCCTTAAGTGTGTCACCCTATTGTTCATGAATAATGCAGACATGATCGAGACCCCTCTCCGATCAATGATCCGCAGCGGGACCTGGAGATCCGTACTGACTCCCACATATTCAATGATGACTATTGTGATCGTGTGAACCTTTAACGTCGTAACTAAATACCTTTGTCTCGCAATATATTACATGTCCGAGATTCGATCATCGGTATCCCAATACCTAGTTTGATCTCATTACCGACATACACTCTTTTCTTGTTCCCGTGATATAACATTCTAGTGATCACATCACTTGCTTGCAAGCTATTTCAATGTGATATCACCGAGAGGGCCCAGAGTATATCTATCCGTCATCGGGATGGAAAAATCCCACTCTTGATCCATGGGCGTCAACATAACACCTTCGTAGCACTGAACCCACCTTTATAGTCACCCTGTTACGGTGTGAGGTTTGATGTTATCAAGATACTCTTCCGGTCTTAGCAATTAACATGATCTCATGGTCTAAGGACTAAGATTACTTCGTATGATGTTATAGAAATATAAACATAATGACTCAGATCGTAATGCTATACTTTGGATGAATGTTCATCACATCATTCCACCAATGTTGTGACCTCGTTATTAACAACATCCAATTTCCATGATCAGGAAACCTTGATCATCTTGTTAATCTACGAGCTAGTTTATATGAGAGGCATTACTAGGAACTTTGTATTTTGTTTATTAAACACACATGTATTAATGTTTCCAATTAATAAAATTATAGCATGCAAAATAAATATTTATCATAAACATGGAATAAGATAATAACCACTCTATTATTGCCTCTTGGGCATATTCCATTCAGTCTCCCACTTGCACTAGAGTCAATAATCTAATTTGAAAAACTTTGCGTATTGAACACCTATGGCTTTCTAGTGTTGCATATACGCGATTGCTAGTGGTTAACATAATCTTTGGATCTGACTGTTTCAGGTCTGTGTGTAATTGCATGTCTTTGCGTCTCTACGCATCACTCATTCTCAAATGAGATGGCATTGTATAAATTTGGTCCTTTGGTGAGACCTTTAGTTCGTTTGGGTTAAAATATGTTGATATTATTGTCATACAATATATTTTCATAGTATTAGCCCACTTTGAACCACACCTAGTTTGATAACAAACTACTTAACACAAATGCCCTCCTTTGTTGCTACTATAGTAGTCATATACTTAGACTTTTGTTGTAGTATCCGTCACAATGTCTCAACTTTGGAACTCATCCAAATCCATCATGGAACATCCTTTCCATTACATTGTGCCACCCATAGTCTAAATTGAGATAAATTTAATTTGTATCTTGTGACAAAACTAGTATCAATGTAATGCTTTACAATGAACTACCTATAACTATTTGTCACTTATACATGATATATTCTTAGTTCTTCCAAAGCTCATAAGAATATATTTACTATCGTCCAATGATCATTGAATCATTCTGGTATGTGCTCATAACTTTTAGAGCATAGGACACATTTGGATATATACATATCACGGTATAATCGATCAAAATCTTCATGTGATTTTACTCACCAAGTGTTGAAACACTTGACTCTTGATGCAATCCTTTCCATGCAGCAAGAACCTATCTTGTTGTTTCCATATTGAACCCTTTCAATATCTCATATATGTACGTCTGACATAACCATATTAGCGCCTCAATCTATCCATATAGACATTGATGCCAAATATTCTGGTTTTTCCCAAGTCTCATCGAAATCCTATTTTAATGAAATTCTTAACTTGTGTCAATACAATATAGATCATTTCCAATCAACACCATGTCCTCTACATAATGTATTAGAAATATGTCTCAGCGCTCCCACTTAATTTCTTGCAAATGCAAGCATCTTCATCATCTCCGATGAAATTAAACTCCTTTAACATTTTCATCATGGTGAAGATTCCAACTCCGCTATGCTCACTTCAACTATTGAAGTTTGCATGCCCTTTTAGCACCCTTTGAATTAACAAAACCCTTCAGACCGTGTCATGTACACGTCCTAGGTAACCATTCTATTAAAAGAACCTTGTTTTGTTTATTCAACTACCATATACCAAATTATATGTAGTGGTTGCTACATTAATCCGTCAAGACCAAATATCGGTATGAAAGATCAAATCTTGTCATAGTCAACTCCTTGAACATTGCCGTAAACTTCTTTCCGACATATCGACTATTTCATAGATGTTAAACATCCATGTCTATTTCTTTATAGATCCAAACACAATCGATAGGCTTTACACCTTTCCGGAGGGTCTTCCAAGTTCAGAAACTTGATTTCTCGTGTATGGATACTATCACGGATTCTATGACATCTAGTCATTTTATAGAGTCAGGGCCCATCATGGCTTCGTTGCATGCAGTCAGTTCATCATTGTCAAAACAATAACGACTTTTGTTTTCAAATCTTACTGTTTGATTCTTACCGACCCACATGGTTCAATATGAACTCTGATCTCCAAGATCACACCCTTTGTAATCATGGGAGCCATGAGCATTATGGCCGCCACCGGGACACTTTTCGGTGCTGCTCTACTTAGCACATATAGCTAAGGTTCAACAACCTTATCAAAGTTTTATTGTCCTCCCAATTAACTTTTCACGAGAAATTCCTTCTCAAGAAACTTGACATTCCAAGCGACAAACTCCGTTGTCCTTGATGTTATGGAGGAATTCCCAATAAATTCTTTGGGATAACCTACAAAGACGTGCTTATCCGACTTTGGTTGTAAACATTTTACTTATGCATAGCATACCAAAAATTAAGAAAAGACAATTCGGGTTTTATCCCAAACCATAATTCATATGCTGTCATTTCAACAGATCACGATGGTGCTCTTTTTAGTGTAAAAGCGGTAGTCTCTAAAGCCGTGATACTTAAAACATAATGGTAGTTTTATAAATGACACCTTTGATCTTACCATGTCAAACAAGGTTTGATTTGATATCTCAAACATACCATACTCCTGTGGTTTATCGGGAAATGCAAATTCATGGAACAATTCCTGAAATCTTAGGTGTTTTGCTAAACCTGTAACTCAAATATCTTCCTTTATGATCAAATCATAAACTCTTTTCTTTTCTTGTTACAATGATTTTTCACTTCATCTTGAATGTCTTTGAACAATTTTCAAATGTTTCATACTTCTTCCTTATTAAGTAAATACATAGATATATTCACTCAAATTTCTAGAGAAAACATATGAAGCAAAAATATCCATAGCATATGGCTACACATAATGGACTAAATACATCAACATGCATAGTATCCAATAAGTTCCTCTTTGGCCTATGGACGGAGTTTCAATTATCTCGAGGAAAGTTTCACAAGCGTCAAATGAACAAAATCAAAAGACTCCAAAAATCCATCAACATGGAGTTTCTTCATGTTTACTTTCCAATATAATTGAAACAGCGATGTCACTTTGTAAGTGATCTTCCAATCATTTGTCTTACAACATTTTAGCAATAATGTTTATGGATGTGAGTTCTCCAAATAGACTTGAAAAAGTTCATCCATCCTTTATGGAATACGGTAATTATTTGAACAACCATTGTTCTCATAATACCGGAACAAAATAACAATTATTAAAACAAATCTTGAAGGCAAGGCTTGACAACAATGAAAAACACAATAACACTTTATTTGTTTTCGATGAAGATCATCACTTATTCTCTTGTCAGTTACTTAGGCCGTTTTAGTTCATGAATTGTGTTGTTCTGTATGACACTTCACACAAACCAATTCGGAATCCAATACCTCAGAACCACATTATTTAACAAGCAAGGAATACAACCATAACATGTATATCTTCTATATACCTAAGTTGGATATCTCCAACCTTTTCTTTTCTACCAAATATTTTATAGATTCTCTTTCAACAATTCCTTTTCTTTTAAAAGAATCTATCAACATCAATAGTGGTGTCATTCACATGACACATAGTACAAAAATGTATATAGTCAAATACTAATACCTTTGAACTTGCACTATGAAGTGGATCACCATCATCAAATGTTTGGTGTTCTTTCAAAAATCCATTATTTAGTTATCTATTAGTGTAGTAAACATTTTACGTACATTCTCTATTCATCCTTATCATGACAACTTTCATGATCAAGCTACTATAGCCTATAAGGATGAATTGCGAGTATAATGTTAGTTCCCAAAACCTTTTTGGGAGATCCGGATGCCTGTCATCTCCATCCTTCACAAATTCTCATACAATATGAGAACATGTATTTTGATAAATTATACTCTATTATAATGCAACCAAAATATATTGGTTTAGATATCACAATATCTTCCACACATGATGGTTTCTGAAACAATTTTTCAGCTCCTAGATAATCTTGATATTAAAACAACTTTTGAATATCAATAATCATGGAGGCAAACATGATACTTTAGATACTAACATTGGAATTCTTACTCTTGATTTAATACTACTTATTAAACTTCATGGAGTAAATAGAGTTTGCTGAAAGTTTGCAATAGGACTTATAAACTTTAAATTGACATTCAAAACAATACGATACCAGTTCTTAAAGTAAATATCCAGAATTCTATAGTTCTATTATCTCAATTAAAACTAAGCATAAGGTAGTGAACATATGCCAATGACTACAACAAATTATGCAAATTCACTTTGATTTAGTTTATGACAAATTGAGTTCGACTAATCCAAATTATAAATGAACTCCCACTCAAAAATGACATCCCTTGTGCCTTTTTGGTGATTACATGAACCAAATTCACTACACCAAGTCCGATCATCACGTGAGTCGGTGTAGCTTCAAAGGCGAGCATCTATATGGGCATCAGATCAACTATATGACTCATGATTAACCTTTCGGTCCGTGTCCCGAGGCCATGTCTATACATGCTAGGCTCGTCAAGTAAGAACCTTATTATTTGTGTGTGTAAAACTGTCTTACACCCGTTGTATGAAAGTGTAGAGTTGAAAACACCCGATCATCATGTGATGCCTCAAAACACGATCCACAAAACGGTGCATACTTAAGGAAGAACACATTTTATCTTGATATCTAAATGAGGGATCATCTTACAATGCTACAAAAAGCGCCAAACTAGCAGTATAAGATGCAAAACATCTAATGTGTAAAGTGAGATGATATGGTCCATGCATTTGATCTTTATCATTTGCATCGTGGCATGATCTCTATCATTCCTTTGTGTGTAAGGCCAAGGTCTATGGAACTTACACGTTGAGTGTGTTGTTAGAGTATCTATCATACATCTACTTACAACAATACCATATCAATACACTAGCCCAGCAACGATCTAAACTAGACGCCTCTAATTTATCAATTGCATGTTTTACGTGGCTTAGGGCTTTTAGAGATACAACCGGTCTTACCTACGAACATGAACCACAACGAGGATAACCAAGTTATTAGCAACTCGTTGTAAATCAGATATTGACTATAGTAGGAGAGACATACACCCGCCAGCCACTTATGCAAAACTAGTTGCATGTCAGTCGTGGAACCGGTCTCATGTACAATGACATGTAAGGTTGGTCCGGGCCGCTTCATCCCACTATGCCACCAATATCCAAAATAAATCAAAGAAGCAATAACATGATCATTATCGCCCAGATATAAACATATGTGTGTTCGGCCACGTAGAGAAAAACAAAACTTTTCCTACGTGGTGATCCCAAGATCTAGCTGAGGTAGTAGGCCACGAGAATTACCACTAGACGCGCGGTTGCGAAATTGATGAAGCATGTCGCTTGATGCAGTGCAGTCCTCACGATCCGTTCCGATCCACGATCGTCGAAGTGCTGAACGTACAGCAACTCCTACGATGGGAACTATACACCAAGATCTATCTACTAGATGCAAGCAACGGGTGGTTATACATCCATAGAGAACTTACCCTCGAAGACAACAAAGCTTTGTTAACAAGTTGGAACTCGTGGATGATGTAGTCGTACACTTGCCGATCTCAAGATCGTGATGAAGTCCTTCAGGTCCAGCAGCTCCAGCACCATCAGGTTCAGCACCATCAAGTCCAGCACCTCAAAGTAGCGGTGCATCCGTGATCGCACACACGTTCGGTCCTCCGAACAACCTCTGCCTCCCCGCTCCAGCGATGCAGCGGAAGCAACAACTCCTTTCCAGATAAATCCACCAGGAACATGTATCTCGCTAATCTGAGATCATGGGGAATAACTTGAGGGGGAGAGAGATCCTTCACGAGGAGGTGTGGTTTGTGAGGAGGAGGAGAGGGGGCCTTTTATAGGGGACAGGGGGCACCCAAGGGCCATGGCGTGGCAGCCATGGTGGTGCCCCCACCTCTTCCACATTCATGTGGGTGGAGCTCCCACTCCCATAAAAAGCCTCAACACAAAATTCCACTCACACATGCATTAAATTTCCACCAAATTTAATGCAAGATCTCATTAAATAAAACTATTTTATTTATTTTATTCAGAATTTTGTCAATTACATTAATTAACAAACATTCACATTAAACCCCCTGCAACATTTCAATATCACATGTAGAACCAGTTTCTGCAATTTCACCTGAAACAATTCCGGTTTCCATCGAAATGATTCCAGCGCTTTCTTAAATCTTTATCTGAAACATATTTGCACCAAATGGTGTCGGTATCCCTTAAGTGTGTCACCCTACGGTTCGTGACTAATGCAGACATGATCGAGACCCCTCTCTGATCAATAATCAGCAGCGGGACCTAGAGATCCATACTGACTCCCACATATTCAACGATGACTCTTGTGATCGTGTGAACCTTTAACGTCGTAACTAAATCCCTTTGTCTCGCAATATATTACGTGTCCGAGTTTCGATCATCTGTATCCCAATACCTAGTTTGATCTTGTTACTGACATGCACTCTTTTCTCGTTCTCGTAATATAACATTCTAGTGATCACATCACTTGGTTGTAAGCTATTTCAATGTGATATCACCGAGAGGGCCCAGAGTATATCTATCCGTCATCAAGATGGACAAATCCCACTCTTGATCCATGATCCTCAACATAACACCTTCTTAGCACTGAACCCACCTTTATAGTCACCATGTTACGCTACGAGGTTTGATGTTATCAAGATACTCTTCCGGTGTTAGCAATTATCATGATCTCATGGTCTAAGGAATAAGATTACTTCGTATGATGTTATAGCAATATAAACATAATGACTCTGATCATAATGTTATACTTTGGATGAATGTTCATCACATCATTTCACCAATGATCTGGCCTCGTTATTAACAACATCCAATGTCCATGATCAGGAAACCTTGATCATCTTGTTAATCAACGAGGTAGTTGATATGAGAGGCATTACTAGGAACTTTGTATTTTGTTTATTAAACACACATGTATTAATGTTTCCAATTAATACAATTATAGCATGCAAAATAAACATTTATCATAAACGTGGAATAAGATAATAACCACTTTATTATTGCCTCTCGGGCATATTCCCTTCACATGTGTGTACATGTCATGAACCACATATTAATCCACCAGTGTTCATTGCATGTGTGTTCTTTCCACTAACCACATATGTATCCACTAGAGTCATTGCATGTGTGTTCTTTTTACAAACCACACATGGATCAACCAATGTCATTGCATGTGTGTTCTTTCCACAAACCACATATGGATCGACCAATATCATTGCATGTGTGTTCTTTCTACAAACCACATATGGATCCACTAGAGTCATTGCATGCGTGTTCTTTTCAAAAACCACATATGGACCCACTTGAGTCATTGCATTTGTGTTCTTTCCACAAACCACACATGGATCAACCAATGTCATTGCATGTGTGTTATTTTCCACAAACCACACATGGATCAACCCATGTCATTGCATGTGTGTTACTGTCACAAACCACACATGGATCAACCAATGTTATTGCATGTGTGTTCTTTCCACAAACCACACATGGATCCACCAATGTCATTGCATGTGTGTTCTTTCTACAAACAACACATGGATCCATTAGAGTCATTGCATGTGTGTTCTTTTCCCAAACCACATATGGACCCACTTGAGTCATTGCATGTGTGTTCTTTCCAAAAACCACACATGGATCAACCAATGTCATTGCATGTGTGTTCTTCTCCACAAACCACACATGGATCAACCAATGTCATTGCATGTGTGTTATTGTCACAATACACATATGGATCAACCAATGTCATTGCATGTGTGTTCCTGTCATGAACCACATATGGATCCACTAGTCATTGCATGTGTGTTCTTTTCACAAACCACACATGGATCCACCAGAGTCATTGCATGGGTGTTCTTTCCGCAAACAACAGATGGATTAACCAATGGCATTGCATGTGTGTTATTGTCACAAACCACATATGGATCAACCAATGTCATTGCATGTGTATTCCTGTCATGAACCACATATGGATCCACCAGTATTCATTGCATGTGTGTTCTTTCCACAAACACATATGGATCCACTAGAGTCATTGCATGTGTGTTCTTTCCACAAACCACATATGGATCAACCAGTGTCATTGCATGTGTGTTCCTGTCATGAACCACATATGGATCCACCAGTGTTCATTGCATGTCTGTTCTTTCCACTAACCACATATGTATCCACTAGAGTCATTGCATGTGTGTTCTTTTCACACACCACACATGTATCAACCAATGTCATTGCATGTGTGTTCTTTCCACAAACCACATATGGATCAACCAATGTCATTGCATGTGTGGTCTTTTCCACAAACTACACATGTATCGACCAATGTCATTGTATCTGTGTTCCTTCCACAAACCACATATGGATCCACCAATGTCATTGCATGTGGGTTATTTTCCACAAACCACATATGGATCCACTAGAGTCATTGCATGTGTATTTGATACGTCCATTTTCCATCACTATTCTATGTCTTAATTCACTTTTATTCATTGATATATTTCATATTGAGAGGTGATACTTATGTTATTTCATCTGTTTTTTCATGGTTGATGACTTTTGGAGCATGGACCGCTGCAGTCAGGATTCCGATGGAAAAGGTGCTGTTTGGAGGCAAAATTCGTGAAGATCAAAAAATCCGGGAAAATATACGGAAAATCCTATTTTTCTAGAAGACTAAAGATGCCAGAAGATAGAGTGGAGATGGGCCACAGGGGGCCCACACCAATCCCTGGCGCGGGCAGCCCTAGGCCGCGCCAGCAGGTGGTGTGGCCGTCCTGGCCCACCTCTAGCTCTCTCCACTGGCGTATATTATTCTCTCGAAACCCTAAGACTAGGGGGCGACCACAGAAAGATTCCGCCGCCTCTGCGGGGTGGAAAACACCGAGAGAGAAAGATCTCTCCGGTAGACAGATTTCTGCCGTGGGAATTACTTCCCGGAGGGGGAGATCGTCGCCATCAACACCACCATCAAGCTGGACTTCATCGGGATCATCATCATCACGACCATCATCACCATCAGCACCCTCATCACCATCTCCATATTGCTGTAACAATTGAGTTGAATCTTGCATAGTTCATAGGGGAAACTTTCCCGGTGTTGATTACTCTTTGTAGTTGATGCTATTGAGTGAACCATTGAATTATTGTTTATGTTCAGATTGTTATACATCATTATTCCATCTTTGATCATGATCCATATGATGTCTTGTGAGTAGTTCATTTTGTTCTTGAGGACATGGGAGAAGTCATGTTGTTAGTAGTGGAGTTGTGTTGAGAAAGATTCAATAGTTTGATATTTAAGTTGTGGTGTACTTCTTCTAGTGGTGTCATGTGAATGTCGACTACATGACACTTCACCTATATGGGCCTAGGGGAATGCATTGTGTATTTGGCTACTAATCGTAGGGGTTGCCGGAGTGATAGAAACCTGAATCCCCGTTAGGAAACCATTGCACAAGGGACATAAGGGTCTTAGAGTTTAAAGCTCTGGTTAGGTTTCTACCTTAATTACTTTCTTGTACTTACAGATGTTTGCACGTTATATAATCACAAGTATGTATTAGTCCTGAATGGGTCGGTACATTAGCACAGGTTCACCCACACAACACTTAGCAAGCTAAAGAAGATTAATCAACTATATGAAGCGAAAGCACTTGACAGTCTTCCCATGTGTCCTCGAGAACGTTGGGTCATCTTAAGTAATACAACCGGCTTGTCCTTTGCTACATAAAGGATTGGGCCACTTTGTTTATTCCCAGTGTCTTTTATTCCTACTGTCTTTTATTTACTCGTACTTTGTTTACTTGCTTTATCAAAAACCCCTAAAAATCCGTTTGCTAAGTATTTTCAGAGAATTCCCGATCCATACCACTAGCCAGCACCTTCTGCTCCTCGTTGGGTTCGACACTCTTACTTATCAAAAATACTGCGATACACCCCCTATACTTGTGGGTTATCAAGACTATTTTCTGACGCCATTGCCGGGGAGTGAAGCGCTATTGGAGTGTGGAACTAGTAAAGGAAACTTCTACTGTGAGTATTGTTTACTTCTGCTAGTTGCTTTATTTTCGTTATGGATAATTCACTGAGTTTCTTATTTGGTAATGCTACTACCACTGCTAAGGTAGTAGATAAGCCACCACCTGCTTAGAATGATGTTTTTAAAATACCTACAAGAATTATTGATCGTGTTATGGATAACTACTATGTTGGGGATGGAACTGTCCATCCCGGTGATCATTTGCTCTTTATACACGAATTATGCGGGTTGTTCAAGTGTGCAGGTATTACTACAGATCAAGTTAAGAAGAAGTTATTCTCATTATCACTGAAAGGAAGAGCTGAGGAATGGTATAAGCTGCTAAAGAATGGTCAAGCTCTGGAATGGGAGGAAATAGTACCTCTCTTTTATTCACAGTTTTATCCTCCTAGTGAGATTCATAAAGATCGGAATCAAATATACAACTTTTGGCCTCTGGATTGAGAGAGTACGGCTCAATCTTGGGGGAGATTGAAGTCACTAATGCTCAAATATCCCATTCATGAGCTGCCCAACAATATTATTATCAATAACTTTTATGCAAGACTCCCTCTACATGACAAGGATTTATTGGATGCTTCTTGTGCTGGATCATTCACTCGCATGAAAGAAGAAGCTAAATAGGATCTTCAGGACCGTATTCAAGACAATGCTGAAGCATGGGAGAATGACAAAGGTAGAAAGTCAGGTATAAATTATGATTATGAATGCATTGAATCTTTTATGGGAACTGATGACTTTCAAAATATTAAAAATGCTTATGTTCTAGACTCTTAAGCTATTGCTTCTTATTTTAAGGCGTTTGCTTCCTACATTGAAGTGCCTAAAAAGACGTGGAATAAGTATCATGAACCTTATAAATATGTTGCTAAGACTGTTCCTGCAAGAAATACTGAAGTTTATACTACTAATCATGTTTTACCAACACATTATATTGAGAAAATGCCTTTTCCAGTTAAGGTAAAGGAACATTCTATGACAGCTAGTATGGTTAATGAAAGTACAAGTAAAGCTATTGAACCTGATAAAAAATGGTTGATGAACCTATAATAGAACGTGTGAAAGACTTTGTCACTAAATATGAAAAAGAGGGACACACTATCCTTTGTAAGGATACCTCTAATATTGTTTCACATAGTAGTATTATGAGAGCTAGTATTCCTGTGTTTTCTGTTAGAATAAGTGATCATTGCTATGATGCTCCTTGTGATAGCTATATTGTTAAGTTAAAGCATGATACTGAAAATTACTATGAGAGATGGAAAAGTGTTCTTACACATCTCAATAATATAAAGTTTCCTCGTTTTATGCTGAAAGTTTTTATGTTGCACTTCTTTTGCCTTCTTGTGTAAGTTGCCTTTGGTTTCAACAACTTGTCTGTTTACAAAATTCCCTTGTATAGGACGTGGGTTAGACTTAAAATGTGTGTGTGTGTTTTTTCTTCTTAATGCTCTCCTTCACTTCAATTCATATTCCTGAGTGAGCATCTTCACAATTATCATGCCCATCCTAATGGCTATAAAGAAAGAGCTTTTTGGGAGACAACCCAATTTGCTTTTGCTTTCAGTTTGTTTTTTGTTTCTTTGAGTCGTGGAAGTTATTACTTCGGTAATAACCGCTCCTTATCCGTTTTGTTCGTTTTTTGTGTCAAGGTCAACTTCTAATGAGACAGAAGTAAGATTTGGGCAAGTTTGCTGTCTCGAGACAGATTTTTGTGCTTCACCATAAAAATCCGTGAGAGATCTCTGTATGTCGGATGGAGCTGTAATTTTTTGTGCTTCTGCCCCAGGTTGTTATTTAACTTTCATTAGTTTTGCACTTTTGATTTGAGCAACAGAAGATTTTCGAAAAAATTGATCTTTACCTGCTGGTCTGTTTTGACAGATTTTGCCACTCTAGCATTTGCTTCTTTATTCGATTTCCTTTTTTTATTTCTTTTTGGGTCTTTGAAAGGAGTTGCTACAGTAGCTTATGTTTTGATGGTTTTTAGTTGATGTTGAACTCACAAGGTTTTATCACTTCACTTATACTAATGTTGCTAATGAGAACTGTGTGAAGTTTTGTGTGAAAGAAATTTCCAGGAAGTGGAGATAATGGTGTAATAAGGAAGAGATAGGTTTTATGACTCAAGTAATAAGTGTATGAAGATGAAGATATTGATGCTATTAAAGTGATGACTCCGGAAGAATCTACTAGATACCAAATTCAGAGACCTGCAGAGTCTGTTTTCAAATAGGTAACAATTCTGGTAAGAAAGTTCCGCGAAAATCCAATCCAACTATATTTTTGCAGTTTTTAGTCAATAAGGAAAGCTACGAAGCGAAAAAAGGGGCGGAAATGGAGCCAGGGTGGCTCACACCACCCTGTGGCGCGGGCCCACCCCTGGCCGCGCCACCAGGTGGTGAGTCCACCCCGGACTCCGCCTCCGACTCGTTTTCTCCCAGTACCTTCCTTTTGATATGAAACTTCGTAATATATAACCCCCCCGGAGCCCCCGAGGTTCGTATATCATGTTCTCGTCATGTTTTTGTTTCGATCTATTTCTGCCAGGAACAATTCTTGAAAGCGTAGAAGCACAATGGTGTCCGCCAAGGATAAAGGGAAGGAACATTTGGAGGAATACCTCCAAGACCCCGGTAAGGAGAAGGAGATCAAGAGTGAAGGTGAAGAGGAGCAGGGCCAACGCCCGCACACCGGCACTACCATTGCAAGCATTGGAGTGGTGACGAAACCTGCCAGGGTTAGAAGGACTGCACGGATGCAGACTGGGGGAAAGCTCCTCGTCACAGTTTGGCTCCACGGTCACTTCCTCCACACACAAAGAATCCCTTCCATACCTTTATCCATAACCATGCAGGAAAAGAAGACTCCAAGAGGGAAGAATGGAAAAAGAATCAGAAGAGATGGGATCCACAAATTGAAATGATTATGAGTTGTATTGAGCACAACTCGGAGTTGGTTCGTACTCTCACATTCGAGATTTAGGACTTGGGGAAATTGATCAGAGAGCTCATCGAGAGGATACCACCACCACCTAAGGAGTAATTCGTCATCAGGTTTGGCATCCCCTTGGTTTGTTCCAAGCTTGGGGGAGTGCCGCGGTATCACATCACTATCTTCTATCTTTTTACCTTTTTAGTAGAGTCATATCATGAAAATAAGAGTTATTATGTAGTATGGTTTGCATTATGGAAGTGTCCCCTCTCTCGTTAGATATGTATCCCTTGGTGTGAGTTGCCGTTATGGAATATTAATGAGAAGTTCTTTCGTTTACTCTTTTGCATAGCTTATATTAGTTTTCAATTCGTGGTTATATTATTGATCTTGTTGTTAGTATTGGTATCACTTTGGTATCATTGAGTTAATTTAGTTGGTTTTGGCAAACCTGGCTCGGTCAGTAGCAACACTATTTTTGAGAGTTGAATGAAAAAGATAAGAGTACTCTAAAGAAATATAATTTCATCATCTTTCTTTCTTGATTCGCTCATAAGTCTAGTATTCTCTAGTTAAGATCTTTTGTTCTTCCAATGAATATTGCATGTTTGTTATTATCACTTGTATGTTTGGTTGTTTCCTTCAACTCTTGTACTTGCTACCCAGCCTTGCTAGCCAAAAACCTGTACTGAGAGGGTGTTCTTCTCGTGCATCCACCTCCTTAAAACCAAAACCTTTGCCATTTGTGTCCAACATACCTACCTAGTAGCATTATTGCTATTCTAAGTAAATTCTTGTTTTATCTACCTCCCAAATTAAACTTGTTATGTGAAAATTAGTGATTAAAGCTCTCACGAACTTGATGGCACACATTACTTTCTTGGACTTAATAAACTTGAACCATTGTGCTCACCTATGTTGCGTATATGCTTGCGCTTTGTAAGTTGTGAATTAGCAGAACCATGCTGTCATGGGAAACGCTTTTAACATTGCACTAGTACTTTGTACCAAGTTGATATCATGTTCTTTTGTCTATGGATATCGTCGGTGTGAAATGAAAGGGGAGCTTGTAAGTCCATGGAGTTATGCATATGTGTTAGAGAAACGCTTGGGCCGCAGGTCTAATCCATGCTGACATGGTGGAAACCTGCAGCGTAACCATAACGAGTATCTATGACGCATTCTTCTTATAAAAAAGAGTTAGAGATTGAGAAAAAGAGAAAAATAAAAAAAGAGATTATGAAAAGAGGAAAGATAGAAAAGCACCATATTCCCATGGTAAATAAGAAGATTGCTGAGATGCTTGTTGTCTGCTTGCCTTGTCATTTTGATATGGGGATTCTTCCATATCATCGGGCAAGGGGTACCCCGTTGGCGGTTCTCTATGATACACATATGCTTACGATGACAAGAACTTACCGGTGACTAAACTTGAGTAGCATGAGGAGAGGCCCTCGTATTCAAGGGACATGAGATTCTCAACTTACAAGCTGTCAATGCATATCCTCATATTTGATCACTTTAACCTTAATCACCTAAAGATGTCTATGATAGGGGCAATGAGAGCTGAAAACTAGTAAGTATCATAACTTTTGGGAGATCTTTTACTTTGTAGTTGAGTCAGTAAACCTATTCCCTTCTATCTCAGCAAGTATTTTAAGTTGTTGTGTTTCATTCATTCATATGATGATTTATCCAATCATGTTTCTAATGTTCCTTGCTCTACACATTGCTCTTATCTTGATGTTTACTACTTTGAAAGCTATCTTTGAAAACCAGTTATTTGTAAACTCCAGCAAATTATCAACTATTCTTCGACCAAGAGCTAAGTTTGCCATTACCAATTATGATTCACTTTATGTATCTTTATTGTGTTTCCTTTAATCATTGCAAGTTGAGTTATATAATAGCGAGTTGTCTTCTATTATGATCTATGCATTTGATGGATGTGATGCTTCTTGTCTGTATTCTTTTATCGATTCTTCACTCCATAAACCTGAGGCCATGTTTATTGAGCTCAGATTCCCTTGAGGACAAGCGAAGTCTAAGCTTGGGGGGAGTTGATACGTGCATTTTGCATCACTATTCTATGTATTAATTCACTTTTATTCATTGATATATTTCATATTGAGAGGTGATACTTATGTTATTTCATCTGTTTTTGCATGGTTGATGACTTTTGGAGCATGGACCGCTGTAGTCAGGATTCTGATGGAAAAGGTGCTGCTTGGAGGCAAAATTCGCGAAGATCAGAAAATCCGGAAAAATATACGGAAAATCCTATTTTTCTAGAAGACTAAAGATGCCAGAAGACGGAGTGGAGATGGGCCAGAGGGGGCCCACACCACCCCCTAGCACGGGCAACCCTAGGCCGCGCCAGCAGGTGGTGTGGCCGCCCTAGCCCACCTCTGGCTCTCTCCTGTGGCGTATATTATCCTCCCAAAACACTAAGACTCAAGGGGCGACCACAGAAAGATCCTGCCGCCTCTGCGGGGCGGAAAACACCGAGAGAGAAAGATCTCTCTGGCAAACAGATTTCTGGCAGGGGAATTCCTTCCCGGAGAGGGGAGATCATCGTCATCAACACCACCATCAAGCTGGACTTCATCGGTATCATCATCATCATCATCACCACCATCACCATCAGCACCCTCATCACCATCTCCATATTGCTATAAAAATTGAGTTGAATCTTGCGTAGTTCATAGGGGAAACTTTCCTGGTGTTGATTACTCTTTGTAGTTGATGCTATTGAGTGAACCATTGAACTATTGTTTATGTTCAGATTGTTATACATCATTATTCCATCTCTCATCATGATCCATATGATGTCTTGTGAGTAGTTCGTTTTGTTCTTGAGGACATGGGAGAAGTCATGTTGTTAGTAGTGGAGTTGTGTTGTTAAAGATTCAGTAGTTTTATATTTAAGTTGTGGTGTACTTCTTCTAGTGGTGTCATGTGAACGTCGACTACATGACACTTCACCTATATGGGCCTACGGGAATGTGTTGTGTATTTGGCTACTAATCGTAGGGGTTGCAAGAGTGACAGAAACCTAAAACCCCGTTAGGAAACCATGCACAAGGGACGTAAGGGTCTTAGAGTTTAAAGTTGTGGTTAGGTTTCTACCTTAATTACTTTCTTGTACTTACGGATGTTTGCAAGGGGTATAATCACTAGTATGTATTAGTCCTGGATGGGTCGGTACATTAGCACAGGTTCACCCACACAACACTTAGCAAGCTAAAGAAGATTGATAAATGATATGAAGCAAAAGCACGTGACAGTCTTCCCATGTGTCCTCGAGAACGTTTGGTCATCTTAAGTAATACAACCGGCTTGTCCTTTGCTGCATAAAGGATTGGGCCACTTGCTGCATTTATTCCTACTGTCTTTTATTTACTCGTACTTTGTTTACTTGCTTTATCAAAAAACCCTCAAAATCCGTTTGCTAAGTATTTGCAGAGAATTCCTGATCCATACCACTAGCCAGCACCTTCTGCTCCTTGTTGGGTTCGACACTCTTACTTATCGAAAATACTGCGATACATCCCCTATACTTGTGGGTCATCAGTGTTCTTTTCACAAACCACATATGGATCCACCAATGTCATTGCATGTGTGTTATTTCCATGAACCACATATGGATCCACAAGTGTTCACTCCATGTGTGTTCTTTCCACAAACCACTTTTGGATCCACCAGTGTACATTGCTGAAGGAAATATGCCCTGAGAGGCAATAATAAAGTTGTTATTATATATTCCTTATATATGATAGATGTTTGTTTTACATGCTAGAATTGTATTGATCGGAAAATAGCTAGTTATGCCTCTCTTATAGACTAGCTAGTTGATTAACAAGATGATCAAGGTTTCCTGATCATGGACATTGGATGTTGTTCATAACAAGGTCACACCATTAGTGGAATGATGTGATGAACATTCATCTGAAGTATAGCATTACGATCAAGTCATTATGTTTATATTGCTATAACATCATACGAAGTAATCTTTATCCTTACACCATGAGATCATGTTAATTGCTGACACCGGAAGAGTATCTTGATAACATCAAACGTCACACCGTAACAGGGTGACTATAAAGATGGGTTCAGTACTACGAAGGTGTTATGTTGAGGCTCATGGATCAAGAGTGGAATTTTGCAATCCAGATGACAGATAGATATACTCTAGGCCCTCTCGGTGATATCACATTAGGATAGCTTGCAAGAAAGTGATGTGATCACTAGAATGTTATATCACGGGAACGAGAAAAGAGTGCATGTCGGTAACGAGATCAAACTAGGTATGGAGATACCGATGCTCGAATCTCGGACATGTAATATATCGAGAGACAAAGGGATTTAGTTACAAGCGTTAAAGGTTCTCACGATCACAGAAGTCATCGTTGAATGTGTAGGAGTCAGTACGGATCTCCAGGTCCCGCTGCTGATTATTGATCGGAGAAGGGTCTCGACCATGTCTGCATTATTCGCGAACCATAGGGTGGCACACTTAAGAGTTACTAGACACCATTTTGGAGCACATATGTTTCAGACGAAAGAATTGCAAAGCGCATGAATTGTTTCAATAGAAACCGGAAATTGTTTCGGGTGAAATTGCAGAAGGTGGTTATGCATGTGATATTGAAATATTTCAAGGGGATATATGTGAATGTTTGATAATTAAAGTAATTAACAAAATTCTGAATAAATTTAATAAAAAAGAGTTTTATTAAATGAGAGAGCATTAAATTTGGAGAAATTTAATGCATTTAAAGCGAAGACTTTAAAAGGGAATGTGAAGAGGCATTTTAATGTGGAGGGGTTACCACCACATGAATGGGGGAGGTGAGGGGTCACCCCCCATGCGCCGGCCATTGAGAGAGGGGGCACCCCCCCTCCTCCTATAAAAGGCCACACATTCCCTGCTTCATCCACACACCTCCTTGTGAAGGATCTCTCTCTCCCCCTCTAGAATTATTCCCACATGGTCTCGGATTAGCGAGATACATGTTCCCGGTGGCATTTCATCTGGAAGGAGTTGCTGCTTCTGCTGGATCGCTGGAGCGAGGAGGTGGAGGTTGTCCGGTGGCTTGAACGTGTGTGCGAGTGCGGATGCGCTGCTGAGTTGCGGCGCTCGGACTTCCTCACGATCTTGAGATCGGCAGGTGTACGACTACATCAAGCACGAGTTCCTACTTGTTAACAAAGCTCGTTGTCTACGAGGGTAAGTTCTTGTTGGATGTATGTCCACCTGTTGCTTTGTACCTAGTAGATAGATCTTGGCGTGTAGTTCACACTATAGGATTTTTTTGTTTTCTATGCGGTGGACCCAACAGTGGTATCAGAGCCTGATCTATGCGTAGGTGCTTAGCACGGGTAGTACACATATGTTGATATGTGGGCGATGATGATCATGTTATTGCATCTTCTATGTATTTTGGATATTGGTGGCATAGTGGGATGAAGCGGCTTGGACCAACCTTACATGTCCTCGTACATGAGACCGGTTCCACGACTGACATGCAACTTGTTTTGCATAAGTGGCTGGCGGGTGTCTGTCTCTCCTACTATAGTCAATATCTGATTTACAACAAGTTGCTAATAACTTAGTTATCCTCGTTGCGGTTCATGTTCGTAGGTGAGAACGGTTCTATCTCCGAAAGCCCTAAGCCACGTAAAACTTGCAATTGATAAATTAGAGGCGTATAGTTTAGATCGTTGCTGGGCTAGTGTATTGATATGGTAATGTTGTAAGTAGATGTATGGTAGATACTCTTACAACACAGTCAACGTGTAAGTTCCATAGACCTTGGCCTTACACACAAAGGAATGATAGAGATCATACCACTATCTAAGTGATAGAGATCAAATGCATGGACCATATCATTTCACTTTACACATTAGATGTTAGCATCTTATACTGCTAGTTTGGAGCGTTTGGTAGCATTATAAGATGATCCCTCATTTAGATATCAAGATAAAAATGTGTTCTTCCTTGAGTATGCACCGTTCTATGGATCGTCTTTCGAGACATCACGTGATGATCGGGTGTACTCGAATCTACGCTTTCATTGGAACGAGTGTAAGAAATTTTTACACACGCGAATACTAAGGTTCTTACTTGGCGAGCCTAGCATGTATAGACATGGCCTCGGAACACGGACCAAAAGGTTAAGCATGAGTCATATGGTTGATATGATGCACATATAGATGCTCGCCTTTGAAGCTATATCAACTCACGTGATGATCGGACTTGGTGTAGTGAATTTGGTTCATGTAATCACCAAAAGGGCACGAGGGATGTCGTTTTTGAGTGGGAGTTCATTAATAATTTGGATTAGTTGAACTCAATATATCATAAACTTAGTCTAAATAAACTTTACAAATTCTGTTGTAGATGGCAACACCTGCTTTTAATTTCAATGTGTTCATGGAGAAAGAGAAACTTGCTGCGAATGGTAGCAACTTCACCAACTGGGCTATGAATTTGAGGATTCTTCTCACTGATGAACAAAAGCAATATGTGCTAGATGCGCTGCTAGGCCCCCCACCAGCTCCTGATGCCCCTGACGAGGAAAAGAATATCTATGTGACTCGTCAGGAGGACCACAACTTAGTTCATTGCAGCATACTCTATGGGCTAGAGCCAGAACTTCGAAAGCGTTTCGAAAATGGCAATGCCTTTGATACCATGGGAGAATTGAAAATGATTTTCGATACCCATGCTGCCATAGAGAGTTATAATGCTACAGAAAAGTTCTTTAGCTGCATGATGGAGGAAAACAGCTCCGTTATTGAGCACGTACTCAAAATGTCTGGGTACGCCGATAAGCTTGTGTCCTTGGGAATAACGATTCCCATTGACATAGGCATACATCGTGTTCTCCAATCTCTGCCACCTAGCTACAAGAGCTTCGTGATGAACTATAATATGCAGGGCATGAAGAAGTCTCTTCCCGAGCTTCTATCAATGCTTAAGACTGCAGAAGTGGAGATTAGGAAAGAACATCAAGTGTTGATGATCAATAGGACCACCGGTTTCAAGAAGGACAAGAAAGGCAAGCACAAGGGAAAGAAGGGTGGCAAGTCTGTTGCCATGCCTGAAAAGAAACCCCGGGCTGGCCCTAAGTCTGACACCGAGTGCTACTATTGCAAGGGGACGGGCGATTGGAAGTGCAACTGCCCCAAGTATTTGGCGGACAAGAAGTCCAGCAAGGCAAACAAAGGAATATGTGATATACATGTTATTGATGTGTACTTGACTAGTACTCGTAGTAGCACCTAGGTGTTTGATACCAGATCGGTTGCTAATATATGTAACTCGGTTCAAGGGTTATGGAACAAGCGACAACTAGCAAGGGATGAGGTCAAGATGCGGGTCGGCAATGGATCAAGATTTTATGTGATCGCCGTCGGGACGCTACCTCTCCATTTGCCATCGGGATTAGTTATAAACCTAAATAATTGTTATTTGGTGCCTGCACTGAGCATGAACATTGTATCTGGATCGTGTTTGATGCAAAGTGGTCATTCCTTTAAATCTGAAAACAATGGTTTTTCGATTTATAAGAATGATATCTTTTATGGTCATGCACCTGTGTTGAATGGTTTATTTCTGTTAGATCTCGATAGTAATATTACGCACATTCATAATGTTAATGCTAAAAAGATTAAACTTAATGATGATATTTCTACATATATGTGGCACTGCCATCTAGGTCATATTGGCGTTAAATGCATGAAGACACTCCATTCTGATGGACTTTTGGAATCACTTGATTTTGAATCATTTGATACATGTGAGCCATGCCTTATGGGCAAGATGACTAGAACGCCGTTTTCCGGTTCAATGGAACAGGCAACAGATCTATTGGAAATCATACATACTGATGTGTGTCGACCAATGAGTGTGTCGGCGTGAGGTGGATATCGTTATTTTGTTACTTTCACGGATGATTTGAGTAGATACGGGTATATCTATTTGATGAAACACAAGTCTGAAACTTTTGAAAAGTTCAAGGAATTTCAGAATGAAGTGGAAAATCATTGTAATAGAAAGATCAAATTTGTACGGTCTGACCGTGGAGGAGAGTATCTAAGTTACGAGTTTAGCACACACATGAAAGAGTGTGGAATAGTTTCACAACTCACGCCTGTCGGAACACCACAACGCAATGGTGTGTCGGAACATCGTAATCGTACCTTATTGGATATGGTTTGATCTATGATGTCTCTGACTGACTTACCTCTGTCATTTTGGGGTTATGCACTGGAAACAACTGCATTCACTTTAAATCGGGCACCATCTAAATCCGTTGAAACGACACTGTATGACTTATGGTTTGGAAACAAACCTAAGCTGTCATTTCTTAAGGTTTGGGATGCGATTTTTATGTGAAGAAACTTCAATCGGATAAACTCGAACCCAAAGCGGACAAATGCGTCTTCATAGGATATCCTAAGGAAACAATTGGGTATACCTTCTATCACAGATCCGAGGGCAAGGTTTTTGTTGCCAAGAATGGATCCTTTCTTGAGAAGGAGTTTCTCGCGAAAGGTGTGAGTAGTCGGAAGGTAGAACTCGAAGAGGTTATTGAACCTTCTCTTCATGGAATGGCGAGTGGCGCAACACCGGAAGTTTTTTCGGAGTTGACTGCACCTGATGAAGAGAGAGCTAATGATAATGATCATGAAACTCTGAAAGAGGACACTACCGAACCTCGCAGGTCAAGCAGGACACATGCAGCTCCTGACTGTACGGCAATCCTGTTGTGAATTTCATGGTTGATGAAATGGATGACCCTGCAACGTATGAAGAAGCGATGATGAGCCCGGATTCCAAGAAATGGCTAGAATCCATGAAATCCGAGATGGAATCCATGTATGAGAACCAAGTTTGGAACTTGGTGGATTTACCTCACGACCAAAAGGCCGTTGAGAATAAATGGATTTTCAAAAGAAAAACTGATGCTGATGGTAATGTGACCATCTATAAGGCTCGACTTGTCGCAAAAGGGGTTTCAACAAATTCAAGGAGTTGACTACAATGAGACATCCTCTCCCGTAGCGATGCTTAAATCAGTTAGGATTATGTTAGCAATTGTTGCATATTTCGATTATGAAATATGGCAGACGGATGTCAAAACTGCGTTCCTCAATGGTAAGATTGAAGAAGAGTTGTATATGATACAACCTAAGGGTTTTGTCGATCCTAAGGATGCTAATAAGGTATGCAAACTTCAGCGATCCATCTATGGACTAAAGAAAGCATCCCGGAGTTGGAATCTCCGCTTTGATGAGGTGATCAAAGAGTTTGGATTTTTCCAAACTTATGGAGAGGCTTGTATTTACAAGAAAGTGAGTGGGAGCAAGTGGCATTTCTGATATTATATGTGGATGACATATTATTGATTGGAAATGATATAGATCTTTTAAACAGTGTTAAAAGTTATCTAAACAGCAAATCTTCGATGAAAGACCTTGGTGAAGCGTCATATATATTAGGCATTAAAATCTATAGAGATAGATCAAGGCGCCTAATTGGGCTATCGCAGAGTACATACCTTGATAAGATATTAAAGAAGTTTAATATGGACGAAAGTAAGAAGGGGTTCTTACCTATGTTGCAAGGCAAGACATTGAGTAAGACTCAAAGTCCGGCTACGGCGGAAGACAGAGAGATGATGGATAAGATCCCCTATGCCTCGGCCATAGGCTCTATTATATATGCCATGCTATGTATAAGACCGGATGTGGCACATGCTATTAGTTTGACTAGTAGGTACCAATCTGATCCAGGTTCGGAACACTGGATAGCGGTAAAGAACATCCTCAAGTACTTGAGATGAACTAAGGATATGTTTCTTATATACGGAGGTGAAGAAGAGCTAGTCGCTAAGTGTTATGTCGATGCTAGCTTTGACACCGATCAGGATGACTCTAAGTCTCAATCCGGATACGTATTTCTCTTGAACGGAGAAGCAGTTAGTTGGAGGAGTTCCAAACAACCTGTGGTGGCTGGATCAACGATGGAGGCAGAATATGTTGCTGCTTCAGAAGCGGCGCAGGAAGCAGTTTGGATGAAAGAGTTCATTATGGAACTGTGTGTGGTTCCCAGTGCGTTGGACCCGATGGTGATCTATTGTGATAACAATGGAGCCATAGCCAACGCAAAGGAACCGAGGTCTCACAAGAATTCCAAACATATTAAGCGCCAGTTTCACTCCATCCGCGAGCATGTCAAGTATGGAGATATAAAGATTTGTAAAGTACACACGGACCTAAATGTAGCAGATCCGTTGACTAAAGTTCTCCCTAGGGCAAAACATGATCAACACCAGAACTCCATGGGTGTTAGATTTATCACTATGTGAACTAGATTATTGTCTCTAGTGCAAGTGGGAGACTGAAGGAAATATGCCCTGAGAGGCAATAATAAAGTTGTTATTATATATTCCTTATATATATGATAGATGTTTATTTTACATGCTAGAATTGTATTGATCGGAAATATAAATACATGTGTGTTTAACAAACAAAAAGGGTTCCTAGTTATGCCTCTCTTATAGACTAGCTTGTTGATTAACAAGATGATCAAGGTTTCCTGATCATGGACATTGGATGTTGTTAATAACAAGGTCACACCATTGGTGGAATGATGTGATGAACATTCATCCGAAGTATAGCATTACGATCAAGTCATTATATTTATATTGCTATAACATCATACGAAGTAATCTTTATCCTTAGACCACGAGATCATGTTAATTGCTGACACCGGAAGAGTATCTTGATAACATCAAACGTCACACAGTAACAGGGTGACTATAAAGATGGGTTCAGTACTACGAAGGTGTTATGTTGAGGCTCATGGATCAAGAGTGGAATTTGTCAATCCAGATGACGGATAGATATACTATGGGCCCTCTCGGTGATATCACATTAGGATAGCTTGCAAGCAAGTGATGTGATCACTAGAATGTTATATCACGGGAACAAGAAAAGAGTGCATGTCGGTAACGAGATCAAACTAGGTATGGACATACCGATGATCGAATCTCGGACATGTAATATATCGAGAGACAAAGGGATTTAGTGAGAAGCGTTAAAGGTTCTCACGATCATAGATGTCATCGTTGAATGTGTAGGAGTCAATACGGATCTCCAGGTCTCGCTGCTAATTATTGATCGGAGAAGGGTCTCAATCATGTCTGCATTATTCGCGAACCGTAGGGTGGCACACTTAAGAGTTACTGGACACCATTTTGGAGCACATATGTTTCAGACGAAAGAATTGCAAAGCGCATGAATTGTTTCAATAGAAACCGGAAATTGTTTGGGTGAAATTGCAGAAGGTGGTTCTGCATGTGATATTGAAATATTGCAAGGGGCTATAAGTGAATGTTTGTTAATTAAAGTAATTAACAAAATTCTGAATAAATTTAATAAAAAGAGTTTTATTAAATGAGAGAGCATTAAATTTGGAGAAATTTAATGCATTTAAAGTGGAGACTTCAAAAGGGAATGTGTAGAGGCATTTTAATGTGGAGGGGTTACCACCACATGAATGGGGGAGGTGAGGGGTCACCCCCCATGCGCCGGCCATGGAGAGAGGGGGCACCCCCCTCCTCCTATAAAAGTCCACCCATTCCCTCCTTCATCCACACACCTCCTTGTGAAGGATCTCTCTCCCCCTCTAGAACTATTCCGCCATGGTCTCGGATTAGCGAGATACATGTTCCCGGTGGCATTTCGTCTGGAAGGAGTTGCTGCTTCCGTTGGATCACTGGAGCGAGGAGGTGGAGGTTGTCCGGTGGCTTGAACGTGTGTGCGAGTGCGGATGCGCTGCTAAGTTGCGGTGCTCGGAGTTCCCCACGATCTTGAGATCGGCAAGTGTACGACTACATCAACCACGAGTTCCTACTCGTTAACAAAGCTTGTTGTCTACGAGGGTAAGTTCTGGTTGGATGTATGTCCACCCGTTGCTTTGTACATAGTAGATAGATCTTAGCGTGTAGTTCACACCATAGGAATTTTTTGTTTTCTATGCTGCGGACCCAACAAATGCATGTGTGTTCTTTTCCACAAACCACATATGGATCAACTAGTGTCATTGCATTGTGTTCTTTCCACAAACCACACATGGATCAACCAATGTCATTGCATGTGTGTTCTTTCCACAAACCACATATGGATCCACTAGAGTCATTGCATGTGTGTTCTTTTAACAACCCATATATGGATCAACCAGTGTCATTGCACGTGTGTTCCTGTCATGAACCACATGTGAATCCACCAGTGTTCATTGCATGTGTGTTCTTTCCACTAATGACATATGTATCCACTAGAGTCATTGCATGTCTGTTCTTTTTACAAACCACACATGGATCAACCAATTTCATTGCATGTGTTCTTTCCACAAACCACATATGGATCCACCAATGTCATTGCATGTGTGTTCTTTCTGCTAACCACATATGGATCCACTAGAGGCATTGCTTGTGTGTTCTTTTCACAAACCATATATGGACCCACTTGAGTCATTGCATGTGTGTTCTTTCCACAAACCACACATGGATCAACCAATTTCATTGCATGTGTGTTCTTTTCCACAAACCACACATGGATCAACCAATGTCATTGCATGTGTGTTATTATCACAAACCACATATGGATCAACCAATGTCATTGCATGTGTGTTCCTGTCATGAACCACATATGGATCCACTAGAGTCATTGTATGTGTGTTCTTTTCAAAAACCACACATGGATCCACTAGAGACATTGCATGTGTGTTCTTTCCATAAACCACACATGGATTAACCAATGGCATTGCATGTGTGTTATTGTCACAAACTAGATATCGATCAACTAATGTCATTGCATGTGTGTTCGTGTCATGAACCACGTATGGATCCACCAGTGTTCATTGCATGTGTGTTCTTTCTACGAACCACATATGAATCCACCAATGTCATTGCATGTGTGTTCTTTCCACAAACCACATATGTATCCACTAGAGTCATTGCATGTGTGTTCCTGTCATGAACCACATATGGATCCACTAGTGTTCATTTCATGTGTGTTCTTTCCACTAACCACATATGTATCCACTAGAGTCATTGCATGTGTGTTCTTTTCACAATCCACACCTGGATCAACCAATGTCATTGCATGTGTGTTCTTTCCACAAACCGCGTATGGATCCACCAATGTCATTGCATGTGTGTTCTTTCCACAAACCACACATGGATCAACCAATGTCATTGCATGTGTGTTCCTTCCACAAACCACATATGGATCCACCAATGCCATTACATATGGTTTTTTTCCACAAACCACATATGTATCCACTAGAGTCATTGCATGTGTGTTCTTGTGATGAACCACCTACGGATCCACTAATGTTCATTGCATTTGTGTTCTTTCCACAAAGCACATATGGATCCACCAGAGTCATTGCATGTGTGTTCTTTTCACAAACCACATATGGACCCACTTGAGTCATTGCATGTGTGTTCTTTCCACAAACCCCACATGGATCAACAATTGTCATTGTATGTGTGTTCCTATCATGAACCACATATGGATCCACTAGAGTCATTGCATGTGTGTTCTTTTCACAAACCACACATGGATCCACCTAGGTCATTGCATGTGTGTTCTTTCCACAAACCACACATGGATTAAATAATGGCATTGCATGTGTGTTATTGTCAAAAACCACATATGGATCAACCAACGTCATTGCATGTGTGTTCCTATCATGAACCACATATGGATCCACTGGTGTTCAGTGCATGTGTGTTCTTTCGATAAACCACATATGGATCCACTAGAGTCATTGCATGTGTGTTCTTTCCACAAACCACATATGGATCAACCACTGTCATTGCATGTGTGTTCCTGTCATGAACCACATATGGATCCACCAGTGTTCATTGCATGTGTGTTCTTTCCAATAACCACATATGAACCCACTAGAGTCATTGCATGTGTGTTCTTTTCACACACCACACATGGATCAACCAATGTCATTGCATGTGTGTTCTTTCCACAAACCACATATGGATCCACCAATGTCATTGAATGTGTGTTCCTGTCATGAACCACATATCGATCCACCATTGTTCATTGCATGTATGTTCTTTCCACTAACGACATATGTATCCACTAGAGTCATTGCATGTGTGTTCTTTTTTACAAACCACACATGGATCAACCAATGTCATTGCATGTGTGTTATTTCTAGAAACCACATATGGATCCACTTGATTCATTGCATGTGTGTTCTTTTCAAAAACCACATATGGACCCACTTGAGTCATTGCATGTGTGTTCTTTCCACAAACCACACATGGATCAACCAATGTCATTGCATGTGTGTTCGTTTCCACAAGCCACACATGGATCAACCAATGTCTTTGCATGTGTGTTATTGTCGCAAGCCACATATGGATCAACCAATATGATTGAATGTGTGTTCCTATCATGAACCACATATGGATCCACTAGAGTCATTGCATGTCTGTTCTTTTCACAAACCACACATGGATCCACCAGAGTCATTGCATGTGTGTTCTTTCCATAAACCACACATGGATTAACCAATGACATTGCATGTGTGTTATTGTCACAAACCAGATATGGATCAACCAATGACATTGCATGTGTGTTCCTGTCATGAACCACATATGGATCCACCAGCGTTCATTGCATGTGTGTTCTTTCCACAACCCCACATATGTATCCACTAGAGTCATTGCATGTGTGTTCCTGTCATGAACCACGTATGGATCCACCAGTGTTCATTGCATGTTTATTCTTTCAACTAACCACATATGTATCCACTAGAGTCATTGCATGTGTGTTATTTTCACAAACCACACAAGAATCAACCAATGTCACTACATGTGTGTTCTTTCCACAAACCACATATGGATCCACCAATGTCATTGCATGTGTGTTCTTTTCCACAAACCACATATGTATCCACTAGAGGCATTGCATGTGTGTTCCCGTCATGAACCACCTATGGATCCACTAGTGTTCATTGCATTTGTGTTCTTTCCACAAACCACATATGGATTCACTAGAGTCATTGCATGTGTGTTCTTTTCACAAACCACATATGGATCCACCATTGTCATTGCATGTGTGTTCTTTCCATGAACCACATATGAATCCACCAGTGTTCACTGCATGTGTGTTCTTTCCAAAAACCACTTATGGATCCACCAGTGTTTATTGCATGTGTGTTCTTTTCCACAAACCACATATGGATCAACCAGTGTCATTGCATTGTGTTCTTTCCACAAACCACATATGGATCAACCAATGTCATTACATGTGTGTTCTTCCCACAAACCACATATGGATCCACTAGAGTCATTGCATGTGTGTTCTTTTCACAAACCACACATGGATCAACAATTGTCATTGCATGTGTGTTGTTTCCACAAACCACATATGGTTCCACCAATGTCATTACATGTGTGTTCTTTCTACAATCCACATCTGGATCCACTAGAGTCATTGCATGTGTGTTCTTTTCACAAACCACATATGGACCCACTTGAGTCATTGCATGTGTGTTCTTTCCAGAAACCACACATGGATCAACCAATGTCATTGCATGTGTGTTCTTTTCCACAAACCAAACATGGATCCACCAATGTTGTTGCATGTGTGTTATTGTCACAAACTACATATGGGTCAACTAATGTCATTGCATGTGTGTTCTTGTCATGAACCACCTATGGATCCACCAGTGTTCATTGCATGTGTGTTCTTTCCACAAACCACATATGGATCCACTAGAGTCATTGCATGTGTGTTCTTTTCACAAACAACATATGGATCCACCAATGTAATTTAATGTGTGTTCTTTCCATGAACCACATATGGATCCACCAATGCCATTGCATGTGTGTTCTTTCCACTAACCACACATGGATCCACTAGAGTCATTGCATGTCTGTTCTTTTCACAAACCACGTATGGATCCACCAAAGTCATTGCATGTCTGTTCTTTTCCACAAACAACATATGGATTAACCAATGGAATTACATGTGTGTTCTTTTAACAACCCACATATGGATCAACCAATGTAATTGCATGTGTGTTCCTATCATGAAGCACATATGGATCCACCAGTGTTCATTGCATGTGTGTTCTTTCCACTAACCACATATGTATCCACTAGAGTCATTGCATGTGTGTTCGTTTTACAAACCACACATGGATCAAGCAATTTCATTGCATGTGTGTTCTTCTTACAAACCACACATGGATCCACCAATGTCATTCCATGTGAATTCTTTCTACAAACCACATATCGATCAACCAGAGTCATTGCATGTGTGTTCTTTTCACAAACCACACATTTATAAACCAATGGCATTGCATGTGTGTTCTTTCCACCAACCCCACATGGATCAACCAATGTCATTGCATGTGTGTTCTTTCTACAAACCACATAAAATGGGCTCTCACATAAGATCGCGTCTTCTAGAAGCCCCCCCTCCTGAAGTAGTTGTCTGATCCGATTGTCGCAGACCATTCAATTGGGGCGGGTGGACGAATAAAATTGTTCTTTGTAAGAGTGATCCGCAAGTAGGCTGTTCCGTGACATGATTGGCCACGCTTACATTTTCACTTATATTACTATTATTTCTACTCCCATATAGCCTACTAGTAATATTATAGAGCTCGTGAGTGAGCACGTCTACTCTGCAGCCCCCTCTCGTCTCATCCACCACACGTCACTATGCCTCGACGACGCCACCGGCTTTGGTGCGCCGTGCCCGGACGACATCCGCCAATTCTCGGGTCGCTACCTTCATGCTAAGAAATCATTTTACAAGCTTTTGAACTTATCCTACATATTCCCGCTATTCGCCAATCTAACTGCTGATCTTTTTTCCGATTTCTCGACGAACTTCAGATGTGGCAGATGCTGCAGCCCAAGAATCTAGAGATCCTTGCGCGCAAATTCACAGTGACGTTCCTGCTAGTGTGCTCCCACCCAGGATGCTTTCGTCGTTACTCCTACCACGAGCTCCTGCTCCATGAGCTCGTGTGCCCGCACGGTGCGTGCTCCTGCATGGAGCCGGGCTGCAACTACATCGGCCTGCCGGCAGAGCTCATCGTCCACCTTGCAGAGGAGCACTTGATCGAGTGATTAGGATCTCGTACGAGCAAGCCCAACTTCTCCAAGAGAAGGTGTCGTTCACTGACTCGGCAGAGCCGCCGGCTAATTTTCTAGGGGGACGACTCTGTTTTCGTCCTGACCATCACCGCCAGTGTTCCGGGAACCAGAGTCGGGCCCACCGTCGTGTTTGTGGTATGCGTTAGGTCGGTATCGTGCCCCTAGCCCGTATACATGGTGCGCATGTGGGCGAACGCCCAGCCGCCATTGTCCGATAGCATTCTTGTGCTAGCCGAGGCGCCGAGCTGCCCGACGCCGCAGGAGGTGGAGTATGAGGACCTAAGGTCGATCCTATGTGTGCCATCTCAGTACCTTGTCGGTGCTGGACCGAACAGGTAGATGCATTTCTACATTTGTATGAAGAAGACCGACAGGGAAATGTAGTAGTTATGCTGTCGTTACTGTTAGACTTAAGCGATGCTTCTTAGGTGCGTAGAGCATAAGTGTTGTGCGAATGTACCCCAGTTGTAGTGTTTTTAGTACTCCTTAATAATTCGACGAGTTATTGGTCCAATCAGCTTGCCGTTGTCATGTTGCAAAGTCCGCTTGCTCTGGACAGACTGGCAATACCGTGTGCTCCCGCCTTCGCATGTCAGTGTCACGTGTTCCGAGGGCCCACCTGCCAGTGTCACGCCGCCCTTCTCTTCCTTCCCCTCGAATCCACTGTCCCAACTTCTCTTCCATCCTGCCACTCCTGTCTAATGGTTGTAATCTCAATTTCGTTGGATTGTTTACATGTAATCTACATTGATAATGCAACATGCAAATGGCATAGACACAATTTCTAAAGTGGGAGCACTCACACGCTGCAATTGCACATATTTCTCAATATAGATCGAAAAACCCATTACAATAATTGTACTTGCACTAAACACAACCGAAATTGCAACCATCCTAATCAACTCTAAACCCACATCACAACGCTATCGTCGGAGTCCACCTCGATTGGTGACACCGTTGTGCCCTTTCCAGCAACATCCACTCCCGCCCATGGCTTGCCCTTCGCCAAGGAGGCAACAATGGCGTTCTGCACAGCTTCGTCCCTGTCGTCCTCCACATCGGAATCGATAATGACGAAGGTGACGAGGTTGGCATGGACTAAACACCGTCGCGCCTGGCGTCTCCTACTCGAGCTTGACGCCGCATCAATCCTTCTACAAGTAGGAGGGGCCGAGCTCGAATACGTAGCATCGTCACTCCTCTCAAGAAACATGGCCATTTGATACTGTGACAGTAGGATCTTGGGGTGGATCCGCTGCGGCGAGCCCTACCGGAAGCAGTGGAGCGGTTGGATCTGCCGGCATGAGCCATGCCAAGTCCCTAGGAGGGAGTAAGATTGTGGACCAGGCGTGTATGGTTCCTGAGCAAGGCCTCCCAGTGATATGTACACGAGCAAGGTGCCAAAACAATACGTCCAATGCGCGCGAGAGGGCCTTTGAACCACGAAGGCGCGAGGTTTGGTTGACAAGTGTACGCGCTAGGTCCCCCAGCTGTCAGCCGAATGTGGACAGTAGGATTCTGCCCGAGTTAGTAAGTGGGGATAAATCATGCTTCACCACTACCCTGACATCCAAAGGATCCTCTTTCCTCTGCCCTCGCTCCTCTCTCTCATGACTCGCAGCTCCTGCAGTTCGTCTCGGGCGGAATCAGGGTCGGCTCAACATCGTCAGGCCGGTGCCCCCATCAGGTACCGAAGGGCGCCCTACGATTACTACCCCGATATGATGTGTTTGTGCAGTGAGAAGATGCCGAGATGGATTTCGTGGACCATTGAAAATACTTCAGGAAAATTCAGCAACTGCAGCATCATAGCGGTAACTTCGTATTGTAGGTACAATGGTAACCCGGATCCGGAAAGCGTAATGTAATTTTTTTTGTCTCCTTCGATCTACTTCGCAGGAAGGGATGGGGACTGGCTATGACAAGTTTGTGTGGATCGAAAAGCCACTGACAGGTTTTCCCAAAGAGCTTGTTCAAGATCTACGTGATGCTGTGTGGGACAAGAAAGAGTAGATTCGTGTGATGGAGCGAGAGATCCGAGAGCTTCACCAGGTGCCGGGGAGGTAGGGGCAGGGACGTGGTGAGACAGACAGGCTCAAGATTAGACTAGATAGTGGAAATAATTTCCTCATTATCTAGGCATTATCTGTTGCATTTGCAGTTTATGTTGCTATGTCGTTGTCCAGCAGCTGAAATAAGTTGCTGCTTCGTGGAGTGTAGCAGCCAGCTTAGAATTTGTTTTCAGCCCATAAACTTATCATAAGTGTAATGCCAATAGCAGGAATTTATTAAGCGCCTATAAAGAATTCATGTTAGTGCCACTAACACCCATCGATTTTGGAGACCCCTTAACCACTCAGCTATCGCGATTGTTCAAATAGTAGTGGCACAATCACAATTTTGGATTCAACTAGTGGCCTCGGCCATATTCAATCCTAAAGTCACGATACATTTTACTCCGAATACGGGAGGCAGATTGTTTCGCCCGACAAGTTCCACGCACACAGCTCCAGAGTTTAACCGAACTACATATATAGGTTCAAGTTCAATACATAATTAGGTGTCTACACTGCTAGCCTTCTTTCTCTGCTTGGGTGCCAACTTTCTTCCTGTGGCCTTCTTTCTCTAGTTGGGTGCCAACATTCTTCCTCTTGCCTTCACGTCCTCTGGCTTCTTCATCTCCTACCTTCTTCCTCTTCCTGGGTGCCAATTTTCTTACCTTCACGTACCCTGCATCTCCGGGTCGAGGGAAGTCAGGCCAATCAGCACCAAAATCTTGTCCAGCATCATCACTCCACTCGTTTTTGTTTTCTTCCCGCAGCAAAATCACTGAGTCAGTTGTCTTGTTCCTTACCTTGCGCTTCCTGTAAAAAAACAATACATGGATTACTACCTTATATCTACATACTATAAACATTTTTTGTGTGTGAATGTACCATGTCATACCTAGGTTTGGGAGCATTAAGGGGACAACCCGCTTCTCTATGGCCTATAAGATGGCAGGTCTTGCATCTATTTTTGCCTTCTTAGTAGCATAGAAAGATGAACCCTTCTTCTCGAGAAAATTATTAAACCTATTCACCGAGGTCTTCCTCTATCCGTTTTTGTAACTGGCTGGCAAAGCTCGAAAGATAGTTGGACTTGAGGCCACTGATATGGGTTTGTACATGGCTCGACGGATCTAGTGTACGGAGCTCTGAACTTTTCCATAGAGTAGTAGTCTGACAAATACTGATCCAAATGTGGTAGAGTTCTTTTCTTCACCAAGAAGGCCAAGGCGTGGTCGCAAGGTTTCCAGGTATGCTGCCACTCTAAGTAGGTGCATTCTCGCAGCTGGATGTTCACAACATCCCTTTTGCCACTCTTGGAAATATCGACCACCTCACAGCTGTTGCTGGTTGACAGGAGAACCTTAAGATGAGTAAGTCCTCGGCTTCTCTTGTGCAGTTGCTGTACAACTGGCAGTAGCATATGTCCTCTAAGTCTCCTACCAATATCTCTCCTTATATTTAATAGCTTCGTGATCATACCACATATGCTATCCATCAAGATATGAATAGGACACACTTTTATGTCCTTCACCTAGTCATTCAGGCATTCTGAAAGGTTGTTGTTTATGTAATCAACATTGATGTCAGGGTTTAATTGACTCCTCTTCCATAGATGCGAATGATGGATGGCTAAGTACTCTGGAAGTTCAGGGGCTTCCGCAAAAATCTTGTTCATGAAATATTCGTTGCTACTAAGTTTGTAAACTCTAGCAGCAGGAAACATGTAACGAAATACGCTGCCTGCATACTGTGAGTACAAGTTGACCATCATATGGGCATGGCAATATCTACCTTCAGCTCACAGGAACACCTCCTTCACTGCATTCGTCAGCTCTTTGCATGCATCTGTGGATATAGACAATGGATCCATGTGTCCTATTGATCTCCTGAGCTGCCTCATAAACCAGATCCAGTTTTCTTCCGTTTCAGTTTCAAACAGCCTAAATGCCACTGGGAACATCCTGTTGTGACCATCAAGTGATGTGGCAGATGGCAGATAGCTTTTCCATTTGCCAGTTAGGACAGTGCTTTCTACACTCAGATACGGCCTACATCTGTCCTTGAATCCCTGGATGCAAGGTTTAAGCGCCATGAATAATCTTTTGAAATATATTTTACCACATACTTATTAGGTGTCAATCTCCACAACACTCCCAGAAACCTAGCTTGTACCTCCGCCTTGAAGTTGTATAGCATCCTGTAGCTATTGGTCCAATCCTCGTGCGAGACCCCCAGAGCTTTCACTTTACCTTTCCAAACCGTGTAATACGGTAGGACAATGTTTTATTTAGAACCGAGGCTAGTATGAATATTCTTCGCGGTATCCTTAGGGTTATCGTTTAGTATGGACATAGATTTCATAGCCACCCACTCCGTATCAGCCATTGAGGATTTCAGTTTGCTGCCTATCAGACACATGTGTGGACGGCCCATTTTGTTCACCTACAACACAGATTCATTTAAAAGATAAACGGAGTCGACTAGTTGCCAGAAAGATATCTCACGGTAATTGTAGTTATAGAGTGAATAGAGAGAATGTTCTAATGGTTTGCTGCATTCATTGCCCCATTACCCTAATTGCCTTCAACGCAGGTAAGGGTCTTGCTGTGATCCTCCATGGACAATGTACCTCGGCCCGTCCATTCATCCATGTTAACTTGCAAACGGCCTCATACCTCTGGGCAGTGTTCTTCAGTCTATAAACATCAAACTCCCCCTTGATACAAAAATGCTGGAACAACATCCTGAACTCATGCATGCTCCTAAACTCGGTGCTGACCGAAATTATAGGATACTCGTGGTTATGTTTCATTTCTTCTACTTCAACACCCAAATCATCGACTGAAATACTAGCCTCATCATTAAGTTCCTCATCTATTTCATCATCACCAAATTCTTGGTTCTCTATAGTGCCTTCTTCGCCATGTGATTCAGAATCCTCACACTCTTCTCTAATGCCTAGTACTGCACACATCATATTGATTCCCATGGGTGGGGCTGCACCATCGTCTCCACCCGGATGGACCGGAACATTGCCCCAATCCACGTCACCGGCAACTCTGTTTTCTCCAAGACACTTGGTTGGTTCTGGTGCAACCACATGGGGTGGTCTTACGTTTGCACGCAGCCCAGGTACTTCAGTGGACAAACAGCAGTCGGAATCAATTCCATCTTGACTGTACAGAACCCTCTTGCTCTTCCTGTGTACATCCTCCTTCATGATGTAATCTTTCCTGATAGTATCAGTAGGGCTTGACATCTGTGTTCCATTCCCCATCGAACTTGGCTTTTTGCTGCCGCTCTTGGGGTGTGATCTCCTTACTGCCTCCCCTCACGCATGTTGGCTCTAGGGTGCTGGCATTATTGCCTGACCTCTGTGGCGTGTTCTTCTTTGAATTAGCCCTTTTGCTGCTACTTTTGGGCGTGTTCTCCTTTGTGCTGACATTATTTCCTGACCTCAGTGATGTGTTCCGCTCCAAATTAGCCCATTTGCTGCTACTATTGGGAGTGTTCTCCTTCATGCTGGCATCATTCCCTGACCTCAGCAGCGTGTTCTGTTCAAAATTAGTATTATTTCTGCTCCCACTAGGTGTGGTAGCCTCCGTGCTGGCCATCTTCGCCTCTTTGCTACCACTCCTAGGAGTGTTCACCATCATGCTAACCCTCTTAGCGTTTTTGCTGCTACCATTCGGTGTGGCATTTTGACTGGATCTCAGGGGTGTACTCTGCGGCATGGTGCCTTTTTTCGTGTGACTCTTGGGTGTCCTCTTCTCTTGTGTGGTCTCCTTGGTGACGTTCTTCTTCGGGGTGCCCTTTTTGGGGATTCTCTTCCTGCTCCTTGATACATTGCAAATGTATCTATAATTTTTGATGTTCCATGTTTGGTTTTATCCACTTTCTTGTGTTTTGTTCCAACTTTGGAGTGCTTTTATTATGATTTCTTGGACTGACCTATTAACAAGAGCCACAGTGCCAGCTGCCTGTTTTCTATTGTTTTTGGTTCCAGAAAAGTCAGAAAATGAATATTCTCGGAATTGGACGGGACAAAAGCCAAAGTGCCTATTTTTCCGGAAGGGATCATGTCCCAGAATACGAGACGGAGAAGGGCTGGGGGCCGCCCACACCACCTTGCCACGCGGCCAGGCCTGGCCCGCGCCAGGGGGTGGTCTAGCCGCCCCCAACACCCCCTCGGCCTCTCCTTCCGCCTATAAGTTGCCCTCGGGATGAAAACCCTAGGTACCCGATCAAAAATCCACGAAAGAGTTTGTAGCCGCCGTCATCTCTGTCCCTAGATCGGGGGGATCTGAAGCTCTTCCCGGCACCCTGCCGGAGAGGGGAATTCACCCTGGAGGCCTTCTTCATCACCATGCAAGCCTCCGGTGTGATGCGTGAGTAGTTCAAGCTTGGACTACGGATCCATGTAGTAGCTAGATGGCTGGTTTCTCCTCCTTTGTGCTTTCATGTTTAGATCTTGTGAGCTCTGTTCATGATCAAGATCATCTATTTGTAATTCATACATGTTGTTTTTGCGGAGATCCGACGGATATTGAGATGCTATTTCAGATTGATTATTGATTCTATCATGTCTTTGTTATTTGAGATCTTGCATGCTTTCCGTTGTTAGTAGCTATCTTGGCCAAGTAGATGCTAGCAACTCCAAGAGTTAGTATTTATGCTCGATACTAGGTTCATGCCTTTGGTAATCTAGGGAAGTGACAGAAATCTCTAAGGTACTAGATGTGCTGTTGCTACTAGGGAGAAAACAACGATCTTTTGTTCATAGAGCAATCGTATTGTTTACTTTACACGCAGTTCGTAAAGCAATAATCAGTTGCTTGCAACTTAATATTAGAGGGGGTTCTGATGATAACCTGAAGGTGGATTATTAGTCATAGATGCAGTTGGATGGCGGTCTATGTATTATGTTGTAATGCCCAATCAAGTCTCAAAGGAGTCAAGATGATTAGTATATGCATGTATTGCTTTCTTGGTGTTTATAAATGGCCCCGCTGTAATTTGTTTACCCAGCATGTTTTCTATCTAAGGAGAGCCACCTCTAGTGAACTATGGATCCCGGTCCTTTTTCTTTACATACAATCTATTTCTGCTTTGTGTTTACTTTCTGCCAAATTTTACTTCTTTCCATTCGATACGTTTAATCCTTTGTTTTCCACAAAACACGGTGAGATTGACAACCTCATCGCAAGTTGGGGACAAAGTTCTGTGGTTGTGTTATGCAGGTCTCCACATTGCTACTAGCACCGGTAGTGCGCCCTGCCAAAGCACAGCTAGTAACACCTTTGGGGTGTTTCCTTGCTCCTACTGGTTCAATTAAACCTTGGTTTCATAACTGAGGGAAAACTTGCTGCTGTGCTCATCATACCTTCCTTTTGGGGTTCCCAACGAGCTCTACGTTGATCATCGAGTGCATCACTCCTCTTTATGATGCTCCTCTGTAAGACTCTCCTCTGTTCGAAGCTACCCTCAGACGCACTAGCCCCAGTGATGCCATGGATCAGGTCACGCATTCGTTCTAAAAGTGCATCATCTCTATTGTCGAGTTCCAATTCCTCTCCAACCATTTGCACTATCAAGTGGAAGTACACTTCACCTCTATAATGTTTCCTTGTAAATGGTACGACTAAATCCCTGGTATCTTTCACTTCGATAGACTTTTTTCCCCTGTAACCAAAATATAACAAACGTGCTTCCTGGGAGGACCCCCACAACACCTTCACACATAACAATGCCATCATGTCAGATAACTCTACCACTTCAGGATCATATCTGCCAAGGATTACATCAAACTCATCATAGAATTTTTCTGTGCCATCATCTAATTTTTTGTAGTATAATCCGCGACACCGATACGAACGATTACGTTGCCATCATCAGGTTATTTATGATAGAAACCTCTGAGAGGTTCGAGAGGTGGAGCGGCACCATCAGACCCAGGCCCAATGCCACCGTTGCCATCACCAGCATCATCGTTAGCTGGATCAACCTCGGTGGAAGTACCAGGACCAGGAGCAAGGCGAGGGACCTTAGCAGCGGGAGCTACATTACATGGTGGACAGGAAGGGCCCTTTCTAACGGCAACCACAATAGGATTAGCTACTGCCATGCCACATCAATGATCAGGACTAGTTCCCACAACAGCAGTGTTTCGAGTGCTAGCAGAGTCAGACCATGAGCTAGCTCCAGACCAGCAGCTCGCTGAACCTAAGCACGGGTTCGAGGAGGACACAAGGCATTAGTCTTTGCAACAACAGTGGGGCAGCCTCCGGAAGCCTTAGTTTGCTCAACAACGGCAGGTATTGGGTCAACAGCGGCCAGATCAACAACAACACGAGGATGACTAGTACCAGCAGATTCTAGAGCATGGGTTCGCACAACTTGAGGACGGTTTCAAGGAGGAGCAGCACATAGGGCAGCGGTCTTGGCAACAATAGCGGGGCAGCCTTCGGAAGCCTCAGTTTTCTCAACAGCAACATGGATTGGGTCAGCAGCAGCCGGTGCAACAACACCACAGGGACGACCAGTACCAGCAGATTCCAGAGTAGAGTTTTCCACAATAGCAATACGGGGACTCCTACGAGGAGGTTGCCTGACAGAAGCATGTCGCGGACGAGGAACCACATTTTGCTCAACAACAGCAGGGGTTCGAGTTAGACCTCCCTGTCGAATAATAGTTAGCTGACTCCTAGTAGCAGGAGCTTCCCCATCCAGTATGTTACAAATCAGCATAACCACGCGAAGCCCAGCATGTTTTTTCATCAACCCAATTAGCTGACTGTCACACGCTATAGGAACCTTGAAGCCTCCTTCATAAAGGATGCTAAACTGTCCAGTCTGCTCCGGCCTCATTTCTGCAAGTTCATGCACAGCAACAACCAAACCAGGGATAGTGCATAACTGCACAGGCGCTATTTCCATCTTCAGATTGTGAGCTTGATTCCACGTGCTCTTCCCATCTGCTAATTTAATGTGGTAGCCGCAGATGGTGACCCAAATCGTGTATTTGGGTTCAGCGGAGATCCTACTTGACAGAAAATTGGGACAAAAGATAAGAATTGTTTATCAGTGTCGTGCTAGCAAACAATTCTATGTTCGATATCTCTATGTAATGCTAATAGCCAGCTAGCAGTTATAGGTAGTGCGAATAGAAAAGAGATGAGTAGCTCACCCGCAATTAGCCATAAGTACTTCTTCCTCGACAAATGGATCTGCCATCCTTCGCGCTACTCAGCTCGTCGGCGGTAGAGGCGGCCTAGATCGTTACAACGGCTGGCACGGCATTCGGCATTGGAGCTCAGTAGCAGCGAGTAGGTGCAACTACTTGGTGCCGGAAGTCAAAAGCCCGAAGAGATCATTCTGGTTGGAAAGGGGATTTCGATGCCACTGGTGCTAGGATTCATGCGAAAGGAGGCAGGGAGTGGATTTGTGAATTTGTTCAATGCACCATGCACCTTTAGTCTCTCGTTTCGCCTACGTGGTTGCCGCGTTGGCGCTCGTGTCACGGAAATATTGCTGACATGGGGGTCCCGACCATCTACTTCACGGGGCAGTTTCATGGAATATTTGGATTTGGTAGGGGTGAGATGAGTTTGCATCAAAATGGACCCTCTCGGTAGTTGGCGGTCCAACATTTTAAAATGCGTCAATTTTAGGAAACTTAGGTACGGCGGTGCACTAGCCCGGGAACTTTGGTACCACAGACGAACATGCCCCATGCTATGGGGCAAGGTGGCTACAAGGCTAGCAAGCCTAAGTGGGAGAAACGCGAGTCCGAGCTGATTGCTAAAGTGGTCACCCTAGAGCCATACAATTGGATCGAACGGGTAAGGAATTGGATTTATGGGCATGGGGGAACGTTGGACTCAGAAAGGAAGTGCATATATAACATAAGACATAAAGAAACTCCCATACCCGTCGAAGACATTAGAAATGTAGTAAAGGATATTCAAGATGGGGAGTTCATTCCCGATAGAGAGAATGACGAGCTCGTACTCGCCCTTGGGAACAAGGAACACAAGGGACGAACACGAGGAATAGAAGGCTCCAAACCATGGAACATTGGGTTTCTCGACATCCGAAAAATATCCCGATAGAAGCCGTCAGAGGAGAAAGGAAAGGGAGGAAATTAAAGTAATGAAGTAGGCAGACCGGATGTGCAACATATAACAACAATTAAAGCAGCATCAGAATCAACTTGACAAACTTAGCCAGCAAGCTACCGGCCCATCTCAGCAGCACATGGTAGCCGAAGCTGCCTTTGATGCTACTGGCCCATCCACTAATCGAAAAAGAAGCGTGGCTTCCATGGAGCTCCCCGGTGATGATGCTGATGATGCACTGGCGATGGCTCCTCTTCGCTATCCAGTGGATGATATCACGGAGATGATACATTGTGATCTGCATGTGAAAGTTTTCAACATAACCTTTAAGGTGGCGGTCGGCTATGCCTTACCACTAGTTGTACTGGTACCAATTTACCATTGTTGTCTGGTTCCACACGGCTACGCTATTGCCGGGGTGGATGAAGTTATGGACGGATTCGCGCAGCTTAAGCTTGACTACCCTGCAGGTGAAGGGGATGTGACTAAGATGCTAGAAGCAAAAAACATGAACATTTTATGGCGAAAGGAACACATCATGCTTTCAAATCGGATGCTAAGGCCATCCACTCCTTAGAGCACAACTCCATCTTCTTCGCAACCTCACCCGTCTCCAGCGCATCAGCCATCTTTGCCGCCGCATCAGCCGTCCCCAGCATGGCCGTCTTCGCTGCCGCGTCAGCCATCTCCAGCACGGCCGTCTTAGCCGCCGTGTCAGCCATCTCAGCCCCTCCTAAAAGTACAAAAGGGCCGGGGCCAAAAGAGTAACTGATCAGCAAAGCGTCTATCGGAGCCCCTCCCAAAACTACCAAAGGTTGCTCCCAAGAGAGCCGAAGACTATACTGAAGAGGAGAATACGGTGATCGCAAAGGCCTAAGCAAAACAGTGGTTTGATAGCCTCAAGCGGCCGAAAGAGCCACAGTTCCCCAACACTAAAGAAGAAAAAGGCAAAGTGCAAAAAATGTCGAAGAACCTTCATCAACACGAGCCAAGGCTGTCATCAGAGTATGACCGCTCTATTGTCAAGTCACATCAGTTAATGGTCCGATCGAAGAACACTAGTGCAAGCGGGAATTTAGTTCCCAGGTCGGTTTACAGAAAAACAAGGAACATCCGATACCATGGTGGAGTCGGGAAAAGCTGCGAACGAGCAGTATGATCCAGAAGTTGTTGCACTGTATGGAGAAGCGGCTACTGCTCAAGGTATGACTATTGCTTAGTACTTAGACCAGTTAGATTTCCCCGTGACTAAGGAATCATACGAATACGAGTACAGGAAGTCTCTCATGAGACCTGAGGATGTCAAGTATCTACCAACAAAAATCCAAAGATTGCATAATTGGTACATTAAAGCCACAAACGAAGGGGCAAACTGGATAGTGATCAGAGTTTGAAAATGAGCATTACGGGTATGGAGATGCCCAGATACTGATTGAATTTCCTAAACTACATCAGTTTTTCAATCAAGACGCCCTCAACAAATCAATAGTCAGTGCCTATTTTCTATAAGTATTATTTCCTTAATAATTAAGTCTCTAGTTATGTCACCTCGTTTATATCGCATGTATAATCATACTCACTACATTATGCAGACTGAAGATTCTCGAATGCATAAGAGGACAGATCTATGACATTGGGTTCATTGACCCATATTGGGTTCATGAACTTACCGTGAAACTTAATCCCGAGGACACAGAGGATAAACTTGTAATGGCTCTAAGGTTTCAAGAAACCTAAAGGGAAATATTATTACCTTACAACTTCGAGTGAGTGTTATTGTCCTGTACACATTCTATTTTTCTTACTCGATGTTAACTGTATAATTGATGAGTTATGCATGCGCACATTATATTCTGCTAATCATTCAACCTGACAATGTAGAAGTACAAGTTATGGACTCTAAATGTAAACCCCTTGAGAAGTGGGCCCCCATGCAGGATATGCTCCAGCAGTCATTTCAGTCATTATGACACTATATCTGCAACTTTTGTTCATTTACTAATATCAAGTAATTAATAACTCATTTTATTTATTTTATTTGCCGGGAAGCGCTTGGAAACGATTCATCAACAAGGCTAAGGGTGCCTGGAAAGAGAAGCTTACATTTAAACCACTAAATGTAAGTACTACTAGCTAGATCCGTGCATCTCTTTGATTCTAGTTTTGATACCATTATCATGCTTAATTATTATTATTTTGATTGATCTTTGTTCTCGTAAAGTGTCTAAGCCAGGAAGACGGAAATAACTTATGTGGATAGTATATCTGCGAGTTCATTCGTCAGACGACCTATGAGAAGGGAAGAAATTTAGAACAACTTCAAGTATGTAAATAATATTCAGAAAATTGTTTTATTACCATTAATTGTGTTTAGTTTCATCCATATATGTTGACTCATTCTTTTAAATTAGATCGAATGGTTGCGGGACCATCTTCTACCAAAGGATCGCATACAAGTAATCCAAGAGGAAATTGCGGGATTCTTAGATGTAGAGGTCCTAGATCCAAAAGGAGAATACTATCAGAAGATTATGATAATGTAATAGGGATCATAATAGACTTTATATTGTATATATGCATGAATGTAATATATTCGATACTGGCTGTGTAATATAATCGGGAGATGTTTTGTAATATAATGGTTCCCTTAAGGCAGATGACACTTACCCCAGCACTATGTTGTGAGGAATGCTCGTCTTCATAGTATATCAACCTCGCATCATCTACTATGAGGACGAGCATTCCTCACAACATAGTGATGGGGTAAGTGTCACAAAATAAATGATGCACCAACAACAAAAAGGAAATAGATAAAGGGGAAACAGAATAAATGAAAATATATAAAAAAATCTCTGTCGAGGCACAAAAAGTGCCCAAAATGCTGCCGCAGCAGAGACCCTTAGATCTCGATTCGAATTACGAACCGGGACAAATGCCCCCCCTGCGACAGCCAACGGCCATGTGGATCACCCTTCTGTCCCGGTTTGCAGCCCAACCGGGACTACAGGGTTGGGGCTTTAATGCCGATTTCCCTGTCCCGGTTGGCAACCGGGATTAAAGCCTTTTACAAACCGGGACAAATTGCCTGTTTTCCACTAGTGCCATATACCAAATTAATGTGGGAGCAGTTCATTAACTATGATGTCCATGTGGCCATGACCTTTTTTGTTCATCAGGGTTAAAACCTAATAATATTCATACATGGTGGGATAATATCACGGGGCTGGTTTCCAGAAGTTGTCAAATCCCATGGTTACTAGTTTCCTAGCAGGTTGTACATGTGACGTGATAGGATGCCATGCTTAAATATTTTTTTTTCTGTTTTTCTTTATTACATGTGACTATTTCAAAACGGGTTCAAAATTGTCAAGATACAAATTCTTAGCAGGAAGTTGAATTTGTCAAAACTCTCGATTATTTTCGATATATTAACTACCTGATGCGTACCACCAAAAGCTTTTTGTAGAATTTCGATAGAAATCTCCCACTTTCTAGAGCTTCTAGTTCAAATATGACATGATTCTGTTAATAGAGACATAAAGTCATTTGAGTGCTCCGAGTTAGCTCGGAAGCTTTGAAAACTCATAAAACTTGGGAATCATACATAAAACATTGTCCACTATATCTTGAAACTTGGCTTGTGGCATTCAAAACCATGTTCTATGTACTTTATGTGCATAGTATATTCATGGTGCTAGAGCCCAACAATAATGGGAACTTCTATATGCTAGACTTGACATAATCAAATATACTGAAAGATATCCAATGGTCAACAATGTCGGGTTTTGCCAACCTATATCCAACTTCCGATGTTCAAAGTTATTCGTACACTATATAGTGGTATGGAAATTGTGAAGCAACATAGTCGATTTTTGTTTTGAAAAGATGTGTCAAGCACAAATTTCTGATTTTTTATGGAGAGAAATGCGCATAAGAGGATGCCACATGAAAGTAGTTGGTTTATTATTTGTTTTATTTCAGTGTCTTCAAAACATTATCAAATTTGAAGGCATGCATATTCTTAGCACGAAGTTAGTTGCATTTTTGAAATCTCGTGATGGTTCTCGATATATTCATGACATTGGTACCAAAAAACGACATCTATATAATTCAAGAGCAACCTATCAAGCATACTTCTACTCCCTCTGGTTCATATTAGTTGTCCCTAGATTGGATGTGTCTACACTAAAACATGTCTAGATACATCCATTTCTATGAGAAGTAATATAGATTGGAGGGAGTAGTTCATGTCTGACATAATTTCGTTAAATCGGCATAAAGTCCTCTAAGTGGGGGAAGTTGCCTAGCTAGGAAGATTCAACAATCCTAAAAAAAGGAAGTTATAAGAAAGCATGGTCCACTTTGTCTGAAATGTTGTGCGGTGGCACCTTTTTTTAAATAGGTTTGGCTAGAAGGAGCGAGATGCTTCAGTTAGCAACTTAACATGATTAGTGGAAGTGTACATGTTACATCAAGGACCTCAAAAACGATAAAATTACACCTAACCCTTGTTTTAGTACAAGGGGGACTGAAAATAAGCATGGAAAATCAGTCGGGACTGGCTCTCCTTCTCCACGCACTAGCTGAGCCATACCGTTTGTACTAGAACAACAACAACTTGCTTAACAAAAAGGAAATTAGCATGGTGCTCACTTTTGCCAGATCTTGCTAATGAAGTGCATCGGGATGGAACGTGTATATATTTATATATACATACCAAGTACAATATACCTTATCTAGTGTTGTGAGTGTTGATCCTTGTAATAACCTTCCATGCGATGTTTGGGATGAAGCAAGTGAAAAAACTGAAACCCGAAAAGTTTGATCCGCGACTACTTTTTTGCCGCCGCCCCAACCCAACGCCCAAAGTAGTTCCTTCCTATGCACACCAACACAACGTAGCTGATGAACACACGATAGACAAACACAGAGCCGTCGTACCAATGTTAAATTTGAAAGCCGCATCTCGCAGAAGTTCTGCTTCTAGTTCATTTTCAAGTACTCCTATAGAAACCTCAAAATGAACTAGAGGCGGGACTTTCACGGGATCCCGCTCGCAACCCTAACCATGGCACATGTGCTGAGCGCCACACTCTGGACGAGGGAGAGATCAAGTAGCAGGTGTGCGCGGGGGTGCCGAGAAGATACATACTTGATTACATTGTGTAAAATTTGACCAAATAAATAGAGTAACTAATACACTTGATTAATTTATGTAAAATTAGTATTGTTGGAGGTAGAGTAAAACTTTCCAATAATGCTAATTTTCTACCAACATTCTTTATACTATATATTTAGAGTAAATATTGGTCAAAGAAAAAACACCCAAAACTGGACGCCTTATTCCTTGAGACAGAGGTAGAGTAATACTCCTACCTACTACTCCTGCTTATGCAAGCAGTACTATAGTAGAACCTGTAAATAAATAATGTGTCTAGTCAAACCGACGTGATGAGACTATAGTACGTTATGAGGTGACATGGTTAATTTATTACAAGAAAAGAAAAAACCTGTTTCAAAGATCCATCACATCTTCCCCATCGCCGTTTAGTTTATCCACACTCGCCAACACCGCCTGTCCGCATTTGGGATCATCTCCACTGCACGGATCACACAGTTTCCACGCCATCTTGCCCGGTGCATCTCTCCTTCCATACCACCACCCCTATCCTCCAAAAAAATCCAAATAGTTCTATAGAGATCTGCCCTCGCCCCCAATCCTCCTCGACGCGATGGCAGATCGTCTGTACAAAATTTGGAGAGGTTCGAGGGAGAGCCAGCAGTGCAGTGGCTTTAAAAAGGTCGGCGACGACATCATCAACCATATCGCTGAGCGTCTTGGTGCTAAAAGCGCCGTCCGGCTGGCCACATGCTCCAAGGAGCTACACCGCCAAGTCATCGGTGGAGAAGGTTACAGCTGGACGAAATACAACTGCCCGGAAGTGGTCTCCTTCAACAAACTCTATGCCCACATGATCTCCTGTATCCATAGCCCGTTTATCTGCATGGAGCCATGATGCAACTGGGTCGGCAACAAATTAACGTTTTATCTACAACTCGAATCCACCCACTCGATCGAGGTTCCCACAGTCCTCTACTGCATCAAACAATGGGACCCGTCTAAGCCGGTGCCTCCAGGGTGCTCGGGGAGAACACATGCCATTGATATCGAGAAGATGGGCATGCTGTTCATCGGCCAGATTGACGGGCACAACACGGAGATTGTCCTGTCTGTCAGCCACGTAAGGTCCACGGTGTGGTAATTGGAGGAGTACGAGGTGAGGATATCATCATTGGTCGATTTTCGTGCGTTCTATCAGCTCGAGTTTAATTCTGAGCCAAAGATTGTGGAGCCACTGGCCGAAGCCGCGCTGGATGTACTCAACCATTACCGGTCGGTAGCGAGGACTTATTGCCAAGATCCTCAATTGTTGGTCAGAGTTCCTCATGGAGTTCCAATGTTGGATCAATGACGACATCAACCCATTGTGAGATATCACATCTTAATATTCTCGTGATGATCCTAATATGAATGTACTATATAATTTTCTAGTCCCTCTGTTCTAATATTAATTAGTTTATTTATTTTAGTGGCAGATTCCCTTCACAATCGGAGTGGTAGAAATGGCTGGAAAGATACGTGAATTTTACATCTATCTTATAAAGGGTGAAGAGGCGAAAGCCTTTTACGAGGATCCACAGATGACGGTAAAACAAGAGAAGCGTGCTAGGCGGGAAAACAAGTGCTATGCGGCCATGACCTGCACAAGATGACTCGTTGGCATACATATCTTATGGTGATTCTGACCTCTCTCTTTCTCTCATGCATGTTTGGAGTATATGATGGGACACGTAAACGTTCCTAGCTAGATTAAGGTTCTACTAAGAGTAGTTTTATACTTCTACTTATTATTTTGTATGGAGTTCTACAACTGCTAATATATTTTGTAATAATTCGTATGTAGTGAGAATTGTTCAGATCGAGTGCAGAATATGGCATGTACTGCTAAATCTTTCAAAGCTACCGAATCTCTCAAATGTGACGATGTTGCTATTATTAAAGTATTTTGTAGAACTAATACTCTCGTACTGGTACTTGTTTTGATCAATGGTAGTAGATTGTTTTGTTTTTCTTTTGAAACATGGCCTTCTCAATCTAGATGAGGCCTGGGCTTCTTGGGTTGCATGTATATTGGTCACACATGCATTGATGTAAGAACGAGGTATGCACACAAATGCAGACTTAATCGTCAGTCTTTCTTGCTCCAATGATGGAGTGTGTTCGGAGAAAAAGGGCAAACTCATCCCTTGCCCGTTAAAAAAAACAGTCCCAATGTTGAGACTCCCACCGGCAATATTTCCTACTACGCCAAGATGCACGCATATATCAAATTAATCTGGGAACAGTATATTAACTATGATGTCGATATGGCCATGACCATTTTTTGGTCATCACGGTTGAAACCTAATAATATTCATACATGGTGGAAAAATATGGCGTGGCTGGTTTCCAGAAGTTATCAAATCCCATGGTTATCAGTTTCCTGACAGGCTGTACAAGTGACGTGATAGGATGAAATGCGTAAATATTTGTTTTTTTGTTTTGCATTATTACATGTGATTGTTTCAAAACGGGTTCAAAATTTTCAAGATACAAATTCTTAGTGGGAAGTTGAATTTATCGAAACTCTCGATTGTTTTCGATATATTAACTACCTGATGCGTACCACCAAAAGCTTTTGGTAGAACTTCGTTAGAAATCTACCACTTTCTAGAGCTTCTAGTTCAAATATGACATGATTTTGTTAATAGAGACATAAAGTCAATTGATTGGTCCAAGTTAGCTCGAAAGCTTTGAAAACTCATAAAACTTGGGAATCGTACATAAAACATTGTCAACTATATCTGGAAACTTTGCTTGTGGCATTCAAAACCATGTTATCTATACTTTCTATGCATAGTATATTCATGGTGCTAGAGGCCAAGAATAATGGGATCTTCTATATGCTAGACATGACATAATCAAATATACTGAATGCGATCCAGTGGTCAACAATGTCGGGTTTTGCCAATATATATCCAACTGCCGATGTTCAAAGTTATTCATACACTATATAGTGGTATGGAAATTGTGAAGCAACATAGTCGTTTCTTTTTTTGAAAACAAGTGTCAAGCACTATATAGTGGTATGGAAATTGTGTCACATGCCTTTTACTAGTATGGATATGGATGATCAGTTGATGTGACTCCCGACCTTGAATGCCTGGACAGATAGGTTACGGTCTAGTAGCGTTTTCTATTACTAGATGGAGGCAAAATCACCCATCGACCTTGAAGAATTTCCCGCCCCACGGATTCAAAACCTTTGAGCCAAAATTTCCCATCGGATAGTACCATTTTTCTATTATTATTAGCTGGACGTGGGAAAATTAAAATCTCAATCGAGCGGCAATATCACACACCGACCTTGAAGCATTTCATGCCCCACTATTTCAAAATCTTTTTTCTTTAAATTTCCTATTCTACCCATTGTTCAAACGATAGATGGGCATGCTAAAGTCAGTACCTCGGGGGCACGATCGAAATTATATTGCAATTCACCTATACTTTGGTCCCAATTCGCGCAGTTTTTCCCGCTGGCCCTCCCAAAAATCCCAAGCTCCTCTGTCGCCTCCACGGCCACCGCGCACACCGGCTTGATCTATGGTCTCGTGCGCCGCCACGGAGCCGCTTCATCCACCCTCACCCACTAGATCTAGTTCACTGGGTCTCTCTGCCACTGCACCAGAGCTGTGGTGTCGTTCACCACATCGATGGCGTCATCGACCGCCCAAGCTCTTCTTCCTAGCCGCCAAAAGCTACCCAACCATATCGGATCCGCTTCACCGGTGTCCACCAGACGTGATCTAGTTCAAGGAGTTCCATGTCCACCACTCTAGACCAACTGCACGGCCGTCACCGTTCACTACACCGGATCTGCCTTAGTGATGCTCTCGTCCACCGCGTTGAAGCCAACATCGACCGACGAAGATCTGCTTCCCCGACGCTAATAGCCATCAGAACCGCAACACCCTCGGTGATCTGGACGTCACTCGCACGGTACCGATGATGCTTAGATGCCTGTCCGACCAAGTTTAACCTAATTTCCAACCCATTTTTCTTTTGTCAGCAGTATAGTAGGTTCAAGCCTGTCGTAGTGAACTACATTTTTGTAATCGTGCTAGTACATACAAGCCAGTAGGCACGCATGTTCTTTGTGCTAGTACATGCAAGGTCATTAGACATGTTGGTTTGCATTCGCTGCTCTACAATTTTCAAGTCATGCACATGTCTATTATTTTGTCATGCACATTTTATTATCTACTCCATACAACAGTAATTGCCTGATACCATGTAATTCTTGCAAAATTTGTAGTCGGTGGAAAATATTAGTGTGGATTCCTTGCTCTACAATTGCTGAATCTATCTGGTTCATCCTGAGATCAGCTCCTGCTATTATTTCCTCCTTGGCATTGTTCTGCTATCCTGTAGTAGCCATTTAAACTCTTCGTACTAATTTGATTATAATTTTGTTGTTTCCATAATGCCATCTGGTTCTTCAAAAGCTGCATCACTAACTATTTCCTTTTTCTTGCATAGAGCTCAAAATGGAACGATGAACAAGTTGTTTTGCATAGCCTATTCTAAGGTTCACAAGGGATGCCATTACTTCCTTATCTGGTGCTGGTTCTTCCTAAGCAACGACATACCTCTCCTCTACTATGTAGTTCACTCGTGGTTTGCATTCCTGCTCTAAAATTTCTCTTATGATGCCATTATAATTTCTATCTGCTTGATTTTTATCTATGACAGTAACTACTTGCCATTGTGTAGCTCACCGCAAATTCTGAGTCACCCAATGACTCTATGCATTCCAGGAGATGCCACTGCTTCCATATATATTTGCTATAATTCTAAGAAACACGTTGTTTGATTGCTCATTTCATTCTAGGCACACTTGTCTAATGCTTATTTGTCCTGTTCTACATGTTCACGAGCGACACCATTATATCTCGAAGCTGGTTCTGGGTCTGGTTCGTCCTAAGTCACGACATAACTATCCTCTACAATATATAGTTCATTCATTGTTTGCATTCCTGCTCTACAAGTTCTCGTATGATGCGATTATAATTTCTATCTGGTTCATTCTTCGCTATGATAGTAACTGCATGCCATTTTGTGGCTCAGCCCAAATTCCGAGTAACCAAACGTCCCTTGCATTTTAGGGTATAGAACTGCTTCCATATATATTTTTTCAAAATGACCTGGCTAGTTTAGATCTGCTGAAATTATAAGCCACACACATATTTTTTGATTGCTCGTTTCACGGTAGCGGACATGTTTAATGCGTGCTTGCTTGTCATGTTTGTTTGACGTATTGGTCAATAATTGAACCATTGACCAGTTGTAAACTCTAGTTCATAGCTCATGTCATATCAGTCAAATGAGTAGTTTGTCTTGTTTGATGTATTAACTTGTTATTACTTAGTTTCAGACTGCAGTTATTGCTAGCCCCACTAAAGAGGGGGCTGCAAGATCATGTCTCCTCCAATGTAGCTGTCACACTCAATGGAAGATGCAGGTGATCGATTGAGAAAGCAAATTGAGGAGTCTACTATCAACTTGATTGTCAACTGAAATGCCGATTTTTCTTTCTCCTGAGTTGATAATATGTAATAATTTTAATAAGTTTGCAGCTGATGTAATATCTAGATAACTCACGAAGGACATGTAGGCATTTAGTTGATGCCGTCCACACATTGCGGTAGTTGTTATGGTAACTACGTCAGGTAGGTTGATTAGGGAACAGTACCATGTTGTATTCGGCTGACGACGAAAAGTAAAAAATTGCTGGATTATTATACACGTTTTATGATATTGGCATGGGCTTCAGAAATGACAAAACTGTAAAAGACCGTAAATATAAAGGGCCAATGCGCATGTGGTAACAGGCCGTAATAGTAACATCCCGTAAATCTAACAGGCCTAACATGCTGTAACAGTAACAGGCCGTAACAGAAACAGGTCATATCTGAAGCAGGCCGTAACAGTAACATGCTGTAACAGTAGCAGGCCAAAACAGAAGTATCCCATTACAGTAACAAGCAAGAAACTAAAATAATCACAAAACAGTAATAGGCCAAAACAGTAGTGGGCCACAACAGTAAAAAGAGAGAATAGTAATGGACCATCTCAGAGAAGGGCTGTCAGTAGGCGGTCGACGATAGGCTGCGATAACAGTGATGGGATGACCGCAAGCCTTATGTTTACAGGAGCGACTTGGCGAAGGCTGCTAATGGTCCGCACAGTGTTGGACAAACATGGGCCTTCTGTAGGCCAAAACAGAATCAGGCCTGAAAGTTCACGGGCCGCTGCTGGGTGCATTTTTGGGCCCATTTCAAACAGTGCAGGACAAAACAGTAACGGGCCATCTTCTTATTGGGCTCCCCTTATGGCCCGACGCAGTTAGTATTTAGCAGGCCTTTTCTGGTCATGGCTTCTGCCATAGTTTCTATGGTTGTTAAGGGCGGTAACCGCCCGCTAATGGCGGCTGCCACCTGGCAGTTTGCATGATGTCATCAGTCAGCGCTGCTGGCGAATAGATCTACGATGAAACAAGTTTTCGTGGCTGAAGGGTGCGACATGGTCGAAAAAAAGCGTGGTTAATTCATTTGTGACGGGGCTTTTACCACGAAGGTCATCCATCACGAAACACTCTTTGGCCACGAAAAATTGGCCTTTAACCACAAAAAATGTCCATTGTAAAAGCCAACTTTTCTTGTAGTATACCTCGTCGATATACGCGAGTTGAAAGATAGGCCAAAAAATCGCAAAGTGCAAGCAACGTGACATCGATGATGATTACCCAGAGACAGATCAGCCATGGAACATAGCACAGCTACATCCCTTTTACACTTAGTACATTTATATTATGTAATAAGTTTCCTATATGATCAATGAAATAAAGCACTTGGTTCACTCATATTTCCTGAGTCTTTTAACTCCTTTAGTTCTTCATTTTTGGATCATATAAACCCTTTATGTGCAAGTTTGCATTTGCACTTGTGAAAATTCCCCTTACGGGCGTTAGCTTAAGTTTTCTAGTCTACACGTTTTCTGAAGTTTTTATGTGGATTCCGGAGTAGTGACTTATCGGCACTGAAAGTCGGTGATTTTGCTCTTAGGTTCTTGGCGGTGCTATTAAGCATCATCACCTGAGAGCATAGTTTTGTGATGCGAGTCTTCCGTCTCACGAAAGTTAAGCATATGAACCAGAATAATGGATAAGCCAACACTTGCTTAAAAGATATATACATGCTGGAAACAGATAAGTAGTAGGAAACTTGAGTACAACTTTTTTCTGCCTTACAAACACATAAGTTTTTCCACATACACACTTCAGAGATACAATTAATACAAATATTTTTTATGGCTCTGCTATAGGAGACTTTGTGTGGCATCATTATCAATAGGAGAGTCAGGCCCGGAGAGATCATGAAACTCGGAAGGAGATGGGCTAGACTCATAAGAAGCCATGTCGTCATCTCGTATATCAGCATGCATGAAGACATCCTCGTTGACCATCTTGGCTACTCTGGTGTCATAGCCGGCGAGGGAGTCCCAAATAGCATCACTATCGATCTCTTTACCTTCCTCGTCCAGCTTGGGAATGCCAGAGGTCACCAAGTCGATGTTGGTGTTGTCATAGTGATCTTTGACCAAGGACAGGGTCATCCTTGCACCAGCCCGGACGCATGAAGCTTTCTAGTCATTGACCTTCTCGGGGACTCGGCGCAGGATTTCCGCATACTTGGCTGCTGAGTCTGCCGCCTTGATGTTTATTCCCAAGGGTACCTTCACCCATGTTGCTGGCGATCTCTTTGCCTTCGTGTAATGGAGGTGTTGATGAAGTTGCTGGAAAGAATCATTCATTCTTTTGGATCTGGAGCACCTTCACCCATGTTGGTTAAACCAATGGGGGCTATGTTTTCGTCAGAGACAAAAGTTCCTAAGTACAAGTAATATAAATTGCACATCTTACAGAAGTTGACGAAGCCAAGGAAAGTTAATAAAGATGCTAGTCTCCGCTTGCTTGCACGTGTCCGCCTTGATGTCATGCTCCTTCTGAACAGTCTTGAACATCTCAAGGTTTCTCTCATTCTGCTATTTGGCAGCTTGGTTCTGTTCCTTGAGCTGTGCAATCTTGTTCTTCGGGCGCTACATCTCGGTGTTAGTAGACTCTTGCATGGAGTTCATTGCCTCTTCATGGCCCTTTACAACTGATACCTTCGATCCGGATTACGGATGTAGTATAGCTCTTTCTCCCTAGTAGACCTAGGTTATCGAATTCACGGGAAGCGAATGCATAGTGAAGTTACTTTAACAGACCTTCGGGAGTTTTAGAATTCCTTTTGTGTTTTTACCAGACCAGTAGCTTGCGTCTTTTTGTTGTTGTCAATGATTGAGAGAGAGGGCCTAGGGTGTTCGGTTTCACCTGTAGCTGTGCAAAACATCTGATGGAAATAAAAGATAGAAATAAAGTATGCGTGTACTTGTTAGAACAAGATAGATTATATGTGGGCAGTGCATCCATAATTTACATTGCCTCCGCAACTGCTTATAGAAATAACCAACTAGTCTCATCCATAGAAGAAATAGAACTAATGATATGCATAGTGATCTCACCGTTAATCCCAAGCAAATCTCTCAAATACAGCCGTACTACCCCTTCTATCAATGGGGTTCCCAACCTGTAGATCAGTCATCACTCATACTCCCTATACCTGGCTCAACCCTCGGGGTCTTGGGGTACCTGACAAGTCCTTGGATTGAGGCAAGAGACGATACAATAATCGTCATGTCATGCACACTAATACACGGTCCCATCTATGATAAATCACATGCACAATTGCTACATGCCTAGGCCGAAGCCCTTAGCCCAAGGAGAATTACTCACACATAGAGATGAGATCAACAATCACAAACATTGTAATGAAAATCATAAGATTGATTGCAATAGTCTTACATGTCACCAATCGGAGAAGAGATCTACTATTACAGGTGGTGTAATATGGCTATGGAGATGGAGAAGGGTTTGGAGATCTGGAGGCGGCTGGAGATCTGTGGCAGAGACTTGTTGGCGAGGTCTGGCTTGTTTTATCGTCGCCCGAGGCTTCTTTATACAGGGGTCCCTTCACGAAAGTTGTTCTGTTTGACTTAACGGTGGTGGCGCCAACTATACGACTGGAGCTATATGGTCGGAATTTTTGCACTGGCCGTATAGTTGGTCGTTAATGTGTCTGCCTCCGTTGTTCAGATCCTGGTTTTTTCTGGTTGTTGGAAATATCATCTCTTTGACTTTAATGTAGTGATTTCCTCCTTTAAACGACATTATCTGCGCAGGAAATATACAAAAAGAAAGGATTGCATGCCCCTCTCAATATTAGCATTAGTGGCAGTGTTTAGAGAGATATTTCATCAAAAATATGATTAATATCCAATTTAAATGTGGAGATAGATGGTTATATTCAGAGCCATCAACCTCCCCAAGCTTAAACTTGATCGTGCCGAGCAAGAAAACCAAAATCAAAAAGGAACTCATCATTTAAACTAAAATAATGAGATGGTGATCTTACTCATGATTCTCCCACATCAATGAATCAAGACCTTGCAAGCACTACTTTTCAATTCATTGTCCTTCAAGAATTTCAGTTTTTAAGTAATTGAGAGCATGCCAAAGATTTTTATTAGTTTATCGGTCTATGATGGACACTCGTGGCATCACTAAGGTTTTTTTTCCTTTTGAATAATGGTTACTCATAATAGCCAGGGGAGTGATTCCATCATGATTACAGCTACCCAGGAGTGCCAAGAATCTTACCCACTATAGCATTACTACTACAAGTGTTTAATCAACTCATAGCAAAAATCTAGGAGTTTCCTCCATGAAGATCATTCGTAGGCCAGCGGAGTTGTTGAAATCCCATGAATTTTGACATGCGTAAAGCTATATCATTCTTGTGATTAACAAGTCAAATTTTGGCATGCTCACAAAAACTGTTAAACATTAATTCAATCGAACAAATCATTTTAAAGAGAACTTATCAAGCCAATTAACATTTTCAGTGGTGTCGAGTGTCTCTAGAAATAAGCCTTCAACACTAAGCACTACAACACCCAAGCCTTCAATTGTGACACTTTTTCTTATTACAGTTGTTTAGCATTTTTTAGGCAAGACTTGGTTAATTATGAGAGCTGGAACAAAATGAGCCCAATTAAATACCCATGCAGGCGACAATCTTACTATGATACAAAGACTCACTCCACCAATATAATATCTCAATATGTACTACTAACTAGCATGGGTTTCTCAAACATCAGAAGTGGGGAGTCATAAGGCATACCTCTCATGTTTGGTTCCACTTCTCTCTTCCTTTTTTATTTGCTTCTTGGAAACTCGAAGTCGACCACTCTCCTGCAAATATATGAAGACCTCGAGGCAGAAAAAAAAGAGAGGGAAAATAAGGAAAAATGGAAAAATCTTTTTTTGGTTTTTAAGAGAGGGAATTTAAAGAATAGAAAAATGGTGGCAAAGCTCATCTAGAAAACTCCGAAAGCAAAAATAGAAAGAACTAAAGATAAAGTGTTGGGGAAACCAACACGGGTACTTATAAACTCAAATAAAAACACAATCTCTACAATAAAAAGCAAATGAACGCCACATAAAGATACATGAGGAAACTTCCCCAAGCTTAGGCTTTTGCAAGCCCTTCAAATCAGTGTGGTGTCGGGAAAAAGTCGTTACTCTAGTTCGAAAAGTCAGTTGAGAGGTTACTTGTTGGTTCTCGGAGGTTCAAAGAGAGTTTGTGCATCCTCTCCACAGTTCCTCCAAGTCCTTGGAAATCTTGGTATGTGGCGAACCGGGTTTGTGGCTGCTCCTCTTGATAAGGAACTTCTTGCTCCTCTTCTTCACCCTCGTCCTCTTCAGGAATCTCTTCCTCGGGTTGGTGTTGCTCAACCTACGAATCATAGAGAAAACGTCCTTCCTCGATAGAGAAAATACCATTAGGCATAGGAGCGGCATAGATACGCCCAGCTCCAACAATATGCAGGTAATAAACACCACCTCTCCTAGTGATAATTGCACAGGCCCTCAAGGTGCAGAAACCAACACATGTCTCACCTGGTATGGGTTGTAGCTCACCTAGGTCGATGTCTAGGGCAATGGCAAGCACGGTGATGACTCCTCCTGTGATTGGCCCTTGGCTTTGGGAGGCTTGGTTCTCCTGGTAGCACACAAGGATGGCGCCCAAGTTCAGTGACAGGTTACAGTTGATGTAAGAAGCCTTTGCAAGGACTAGGATGTCCTCCTCATTGAGTCTCGTGAACTCATTACGTGCCTGCAAGGTGTTAGCAATAACATAGAACAAATAGGGAATTGCAGGATGTTCAATATTCTTCCCCTTGTTCAATCTACTAGTGAAGCTCATTCCATTATAGTATTGATCGGGGGAAGGACTTAAGCTAGTAAAGGATGCTCGTAAAGCATGAACATCATTGTTTGTCAAATTAAAGCATGCACACCATTCATCTAATGTTAAAGTGTAGTTGTTGTTCATCAGACGAAAAGAAATAGTATCATCTCCTTTCCATAGTTTAATGGTGCTTTGCAACAAACTTAGGAATTCAATGGTTAAGCAGCGATAAGTAGGTACATCATTGTACACACAGTTTTGCAGGCCAGATCTATTGCAAAGTATATTAAAGTTATCAGAAATACCGAGTTGGTTCAATATAATGGGGCAAGCCCATTTGGCGGCCTTCACTTCGCGGTTCTTGATCCTGTTGAAGCGATCATGATAGGCATCATCCCTGAACCGTTTTCCCATGCATTCCTGAGCGGCAGCCCGAGAAGCACTAGCGGTGGCATGAGCACGAGTTTGTCTCCTTGTGTTCATCATCTAAAATATTTGAAGAAAGGCAAAAATAAAGCTTTTTGATCCAACAACAGTAAGTATTGCATTCCTCATCTAAGCACGCTAAAGAATCTCATCAAGATAATAATCTAGGAAATAAAATCATAGAAATTGGTTCATAGTAGGTGTCACCCTAGATTGACAATGACAATGGATCGAAGATGAATTTGCAAAAAGTAATTGGAGGATCGGAGGAGAAACATATGGGAGAGCACTTGTGAGCGAGGAAATCGAATAAAATTGAGTAGAGATGGAGATACCTTGAGTTTTTAACAGAGTTTGGAGGTAGAAGAAAGAAAAGGATTGAAGTTTTAGAGTTGGAGGTACCTTCCCATGCGGTTTTGTGGTCGGACGCAACTATATGAGCGCAACTATATGGGCGGAACATGTGTTCCCGCCGTATAGTTGGCGTTCTGTCAAAATATTAGGGTTTCCTCCTGGCGGCGCAGCTATACGGATGCAACTACACGGGCGAAACAAAATGTTCCGGCCGTATAGTTGGTCGTTGAACTGTTTGTCCCTGCGAAAGAAAGTTTGCAAAGGCATCGATATCTATACAACCGGAGCTATACGGCCGGAATTTTTATTCCCGTCGTATAGTTGGTTATTAAACTCTCAGTACATATGAAAAGAAATTGTACAGAGGCATTGATAGCTATATGACCGGAACTATACGGCCGGAATTTTTATTCCCGCCGTATAGTTGGTCTTTAAACTCTTAGTACATATTGCCGAATTTTTTTTGATGGCAAAGATATCTATACGACCGGAACTATACGTCCGAAATTTTTATTCCCACCATATATTTGGTCGTTAAACTCTCTGTGTGCATCAAAAAAATCCTGTTTCTTCGTAAACTATTTATTTTCCTGTAACTTACTGATATAACTTGTTTTGACATAAAATTTATGGTAAATATTGTCGACCAACAATAGCATGAATAAAGTAGAATTTCAAGTACTACAGAACTTCTTCTCCTCAAATGGAGTTTTTCTAGCACTCTATATTTAACACGAACTTGAACTAAAACTAAAAACTTAACTCCAACCTTTATTTAACATGGGTTGCCTCCCATCAAGCGCTCTTTTATGGTCAATAGCTTGACCTTGATGATACTCACTAGGGCCAGATGAGTGGAACACCCACTCCAAAGTACTTAGCCTTCAAAGTGATGGCCTCCTTCTCGTCATGTTTGGCTTTATTCTTCCTAAGGAAATGAATAACAAAAGGATCCCGCGAAGGCAATTGCAACTTCCTGCTCCCTTCATGAAGGTTAATTAAAGCCTTTATAGTTCTCACAAAAGGACATCCTAGTATTATAGGAGCAACTGTGTCTTCAGCCATGTCAAGAATAAAAAAGTCAATTAGAGCAGGACATCCTTTGATGTAAACTAAAGTGTTCTCCTTACTCCCTATAGCTTGTTTGTAGGTAGAATCTGCTAGATGCAATTTTAACTCAGTAATATCAAAGGATCCAAGATTTAGCTTGTTAAAAAGACTCTTTGGAATTTTTGAGACGCTTGCACCTAGATCACAAAGTGCAACTATCTCATTGGTTCCAATATTTATCTTAATAGTAGGCTCAAATATGTCATCTAGTTTAATAGGTAACTTTTCAGCGTTTTTCTTGTATTCTTCTTCAAGCTCGTGTACCTTAATTGCTACTTGATCAACAAAGTGTTGATACATGGCTTCATCATTACCCATTGGGCAGTTGCACCTTCCGTCACATTCGGGACACACGACAACTATCGCACCGAGCTTATCGACTTTGACGTGGCACACATCAACCTCCCATACAACGTCATCCACGGCTACCGCGCACTGGGCAATTCATGGCAGCTACTCACCACGCCTACAACATGGTCAAGATGCCTAGAGGCAACGACGGTGTCATCACGGGTCGTTGCGACGAGGTAGAGGCCATGTGCTCCCTCAAGCACGCCTACAAGACTATGGCTGCTACCTACCCAGAGGACGTGGATGCCCTGGATTATGTTGGAGGCTCCACATGGAGGAAGCAGATGGTGGTCTAGGAAATCACCATGGCTAGGAGGGCAACAACTGCTTTGTTCCCACCTCGCCAGGAGATGCGTGTGGCACCGGAGAACGGCAATGACCCAGGGGCCCCAGACTTCTCGGTGGACTGCACCTAGAGCACATACAATGCCAGCTGCCTCCATGGCGGCAACTGAGCTACCAGCTGAGCAGGGGGGTTGGTCTGCTGGAAGGTGGACAAACCTCTCTAAACGGTGCGCCTGACTCCAGGACTTTATGAAGGTGACCCTCGAAAAACCCTCAACCCTTACAACTTCATCTCTTGTAAGACCCCTTGTGAGCCACGGTGGCAATATAATAAACTTAAACTGCTGGCGGCTCTTTGGATCTTGTGCTCCGCACATGCTTTGCTATTTGCTTTTTCCCTCGGAAAGGCATTTCTCCAAAATCCGTGCCGCCAGGGTTCCCTCGCATACATCGAATGAGTGGGGGCTAGGCGTGGTGCTCATCACCGGGTCAATCCCCATCAACATCAGAGCCTAAAGTGTTGAGCTCTGAACTTACGGGCTAGTTCTAGCCATAAGTCACCTCACTCGCGGTTTCTGGTGGTTGAGACCCTTGCGCGAGACATGTATAGACCTCTAGCGGCACGTGCTTTTTCACTACGACCCTCTCCTGGTAAGGCCTACGGGGAGACTCATGAGGCAAACACCTCTAACAGCCAAAATTTCAGCACCTAAAGTGTCGAGTTCTGAACTTACAGCCCATTCCTCGGCTATAAGTTACCTCACCCATGGTTCCTAGTATTTAAAAAGTTTTATCAGCGCACCTGATCGTGAGGCTCTACCCTTCCGTGGCCTAAGCTTCCCAGGACCTAAAGTGTTGAGCTCTGAACTTACGGCCAGTTCCTCGGCTGTAAGTTACCTCACCCACGGTTCCTGTCGGCTCGTGAGGCATTTCTCGCTAGCGGCCCAAATTTTCAGGACCTAAAGTGTCGAGCTCTGAACTTATGGCCCGTTCCTCGGCTATAAGTTACCTCACCCACGGTTCCTGTTGGCTCGTGAGGTACTTCCCTCCAACGGCTGAAATTTCTAGGAACTAAAGTGTCGAGCTGTAAACTTACGGCTCGTACTCCCGCTATAAGTCACCTCACCCACGATTCCTGACCTAATAGATATCGTCACAACGACTCGTGAGTGACTACCTCTGCACGGCCAAAGCTCTCTAGGACCTAAAGTGTCGAGCTCTAAACTTATTGCCCGTTCGTCGGCTGTAAGTTACCTCAACCACGGTTCATGGCCTTTAAAAAATCAAAAACATTTATGCTAAACTAACATCCTCCGCCTCGGGGTCGGCAGGACCAGAATCTACCCTATGTCCATCTCCTCGAGAGGCTTACGGTGCTGCTCAGGAGGCACTCCCCCTCCAGCGGCTAGAAATCCGCAGCAGGTCAAGACCTAAACTTGCGGCCCGATCTCGCCAGCAGGTCACCTCACCCACGATCTCTGTGTGCATCAATTTTTTTTGTTTCTTTGTAAATTATTTATTTTCCTGTAACTTACAGATATAACTTGTTTTTGACATAAAATTGATAGTTAATATTGTCGACCAACAATAGCATGAATAAAGAATAATTTCAAGTACTACCGAACTTCTTCTCCTTAAATGGAGTTTTCCTAGCACTCTTTATTAAACATGAACTTGAACTAAACCTAAAAACATAACTCAAACCTTTATTTAACATGGGTTTTCTCCCATCAAGTGCTCTTTTATGGTCAATAGCTTGACCTTGACGATACTCACTTGGGCCAGATGAGTGGAACACCCACTCCAAAGTAATTAGCCTTCAAAGTGATGGCCTCCTTCTAGTCAGGTTTAGCTTTATTCTTCTTAAGGAAATGAATAACAAAAGGATCCCGCGAAGGTAATTGCAAATTCCTGTTCCCTTCATGAAGGTTAATTAAAGCCTTTATAGTTCTCACAAAAGGATGTCCTTGTATTATAGGAGCAATAGTGTCTCCAGGCATGTCATCAATAACAAAGTCAATTAGACCATGACCGCCTTTGATGTAAACTAAAGTACTCTCCTTAATCCCTATAGCTTGTTTGTAGGTACAATCTGCTAGATGCAATTTTAACTCGGTAATTTCAAAGGAGCCAAGATTTAGCTTTTTAAAAAGACTCTTTGGAATTGTTGAGACGCTTGCACCTATATCACAACGTGCATCTATCTCATTGGTTCCAATATTTATCTTAATAGTAGGCTCAAATATGTCATCTAGTTTAATAGGTAACTTTTCAGCGATTTTCTTGTATTCTTCTTCAAGCTCGCGTACCTTAATTGGTACTTGATTAACAAAGTGTTGATACATGGCTTCATAATTACCTTACCGCAATTTTGACGTTGATCCTGTTTACAAGATCTTTGATGGTGCAGCATTGTGAAGGGGAATTACTATAATCTTGTTCTTCAGGCTCCTCCCTTTGGATCCTCATCATTTTGAGTTCTTCAATAGGATTGGGATCAGCTGTACCTACAAATTTAGCTAGAATGAGAGTTTGACTCTCGGTTATCTTACCTACATATGCCTCAACAATCCTTGTTCTTTCTTGAAGGGCCTACAAATCATTTCTCAAACTAACAGCTTGGTCAGGTAATTGACCAAGCATAGCATCATGGTTCTCCGTAATTTTGACTAGAAAATTAATTTTGTTCATTTTGTGAGTCTATGAAAGACTTAAGTGTTTCTTAGAGACTACCATTACTAGTTCCCATCTTATTATTAGAGTTAATTGCAGGATTAGCATGATGTTTCTCAAAGTTAGGATTGTAACTCTTCTTCCAAGAAGGGTTGTAATCATTATGAGCTATGAAGTCTATTTCTTCTATGTTTGTTTTGGGGGTGGCTCTTACTTGAGTTTCCTTACCTTTTACGGATAGTATGAGAATTGGGCATGGTTGTCTTGTGGTGAGACAATGTTCACCTTCTTCGTGTTTGATCTTTCCACATGCCATTGGGCATGGTTGTCTTGCATATTGTCTAGCAACTGCTTTGCTTCGGTAATGTGTTTACCCATAAATGTTCCTCCAGCTACAGTATCAAGCATATATTTAGACACAGGATTAAGATCATTACAAAATAAATGGAGGATTAACCAATCTTCCATCCCATGACTAGGACAGTTTCTTAGGCATTCTTTCATCCTCTCCCATGCAAGCGCTAGTGGCTCACGCTCTTCCTGTCTAAAGCCAGTAATATTAGATCGGAGTTGCATAATCTTTGTAGGTGGGAAAAATTTAGTCATAAATAAAGAAGTACATCCCACCCATGACGTAATAGTATTTTTAGGCAAAGAAAGCAACCATTCTTTAGCTCCCCCTCTTAGAGAGAAAGGAAATAGACGCAATTTGACCGCATCAGGGCCAACGTCTTTTATACGCATCATATCACATATTTCAGTGAAAATATTCAAGTGCATACGTGTGTCTTCAACAGCAGAGCCTCCAAATTGATTATGTTGAACCAAATTTAATTAGTGGGGCTTAATTTCATTGTCATCAGCATCGATTGCTAGCTGAGTAACAGGAGTACGCAAATAATCATTATTGGGAGTAGGAAACTCCCCAAACTTCTTTTCAGCCATACCTCCTATGTTTTTAGGTTTTCTTAGATTAAAATTATAACAGTAAAAGCAAGAATTTAAAGACTAACTAATTTTTTTGGTTTATCAAATAAAGACTGAAAGAAAACTAACAAAATTAAAAACAAGAATTAAAACTAGCAAGGTTCCTAATAACCTCACTAGGGTAGCTATTGCTTCCCCGACAATGGCGCCAGAAAAAGGGTTGATACCTTTGATCCGGATTACGGGTGTAGTATAGCTCTTTTTCCCTAGTAGACCTAGGTTATCGAATCCACAAGAAGCGAATGCATAGTGAAGTTACTTTAATAGACCTTCGGGCGTTTTAGAATTCCTTTTGTGTTTTTACCGAACCAGCAGCTTGCGTCTTTTTATTGTTATCGATGCTGCAGAGAGAGGGCCTAGGGCATCCGGTTTCACTTGTAGATGTGCAGAACATCTAATGGAAACAAAAGATAGAAATAAAGTATGCGTGTACTTGTTAGAGCACGATATATTATATGTGGGCAGTGCATCCATAATTGCTATTGCCTCGGCAACCGCTTATAGCAATACCCTACTAGTCTCATCCACAGAAGAAAGAGAACTAATGATATGAATAGTGCTGTCACCGTTAATCCCAAGCAAATCCCTCACATACAGCCATACTACCCCTTCTCTCACTGGGGTTCCCAACCTACAGATCAGTCATCACTCATACTCCCTATACCTGGCTCAACCCTCTAGGTCTTGGGTACCTGACATGTCCTTGGATTAAGGCAAGAGAGGATACAATAATCATCATGTCATACAAACTAATACATGATCCCATCTATGATAAATCACATGCACAATTGCTATATGGCTAGGCCGAAGCCCTTAGCCCAAGGTGAATTACTCACACATAGAGATGGGATAAACAATGACAAACATTGTAATGAAAATCATAAGATTGATAGCAATAGTCTTACAATATCGCCAATTGGAGAAGAGATCTACTATTATAAGTGGTGGAATATGTCTATGGAGATGGAGAAGTAGTTGGAGATCTGGAGGCGGCTGGAGATCTATTGCAGAGACTTTTTGGTGAGGTCTGGCTTGTTTTCTCGTCGCCCGAGGCTTCTTTATATATAGGACCCTTCACGAAAGTTGTTATGTTTGACCTAACGGTGGCGGTGCCAACTATACGACCGGAACTATACGTTCAGAATTTTTGCTCTGTACGTATAGTTGGTCGTTAAAGCGTCTGCCGCCGTTGTTCGGCTCCTCATTTCTTCTGGTTGTTGGAAATCTCGAATCTTTGACTTTAATGTAGTGATTCCCTCCTTTAAATGACATTATCTGTGGAGGACAAATACAAAAAGAAAGGATTGCATACCCCTCTCAATATTAGCATTAGTGGCAGGGTTTAGAGAGATATTTCATCAAAAATATGATTAATATCCAGTTTAAATGTGGACGTAGCTGGCTATATTTCAGAGCCATCAACAACACCAGCCAGGTCTTTCTTCAAGATTTTGTTCTCATCATCGAGCTCCTGAATATGCTTGGATTGTTTGACGATGCTCTTGGCTTTGACAGTGGCTTCTGTAAGACAAAAAGTACAAAGCATTATGAGAAGATGGCAAAAATGAATCCATGAGGAAAAGTAAGGAGTTGTTAAAAGAAACAGACTCTAGCTATTTTTGATCTATTGCTTCAGGAATTTTGTTTTACCCTGTTCAAGGTCTAGTTCCTTCCGCAGCATAGCAAACCTCTCATTGGCGGCTATTCTCCGTCTATTCTCATTATGCACAAGAAGTTAACATGTTTAGTTTCTCTAGAGCATCTAGTCGGAACTATTTAGTTTCAACTAAACGCTCGAGATCTACAGTATAAGATTTTAAATTACCTAATGTTCTCTCTGATAGTGTCTAGTGGGAATTATCATTCTAAAACTAGAAACTCGAGGGCTACGCAGACAAGTTTTACACTTAGTTCTTTGGATCAATCAGGGTAAAAACTATTGATTTTCCGCCTAAGAGCTCGGGGGCTACAGTGGGATACATTACAAAGTAAAAGAAGTGAAGTTTAAAGACTTACAATAACAATAACTTTGAGATTGTTGGACAGGTGAGCATAGGAATCATGGAAAGTTTGGGCATTGCTATAGATAGCATCTGCCTACTTGATGAGGTAATCTAGGTTGAGTGTCAGAGGAGACGCAACCAAAGGAGTTTTAGAAGCCAGAGGCATGGATGATGCCCTTGCCGCCTGCTGCGTGATCATGGCAGTTGGTGGTTCAGAGGCTCCCGCCTTGTCGGTACTTGCAGCTGCTTCCACCTCCTCTCCTTCCGCTACTTGTTTCCCTTTATCAGTGGCATCCTTAGCCAGAGATTCAGCCACTTTGTAGGAAGTACTCTCCTGCTTTGCGTGTCTACTAGGAGCAATGTCCACGGCAGAATCTGAGGCACCAAAGATTTGATTGGTGTCTATTTCCATGTCGGAGGCCTCATGTGCGATGGGGGACGAAGGCCCGGTGGGACCCGTGATGAGCTTGGCGGCAGGAGTAGGGGGAGCGGTAGCAAGAGAAAACTTTACTGCCAGGTCCTTGGTCAACATTTCACAGATATTGTTAGACCCTCCAACATCTTTGAAGGATCGCTTCAAACCAGCGCCAGGTTTCTTCCTGAAACATACTCGGTATAAGTACAGGAATTGAATGGGTGCAGTAAATCTTAAAGTCAGAGAATGAAGGTACTTACACCACAACAGGTGCCTTGTACATGGGAATACCGATGGCTTTCTTCTTCTCTGCCTCTAGGGTAGCAGTGGATCGTCCGGAGACTCCACTTTCTGATTTGTTCTTCTTCTTGGCCTTGGCAGCAGCTTCAGAGGTGGAGCTCTTCCGCTTATGCGCTACCACAGCTGGGTGGTCTTTGGTGGTATCATCGTCGGATACCACTTGGATATCCTTCAGCCTGGGATCATAGACCTTGGAGGCCATATGATCCACCGCCAAGGTCGCCAGTTGCAGGGTAAAAGGTGTGTTAGACAGATAACTTCAAGACGGAAAATCCTTAGAGTATATTCATAACAAGCAACAAAGGAAACAAAAGCTACCTATGGGCATTTGCCGCCTTCGAACATGTCAAATGTGATCTTGAAGCTACGCTTCCTGTCTTTCTCCTTGACTATGGCCTTTAGTCGGAGGTTGATGGAGTCAGTGGAGAAGTTGTCATGCGAAATAAGCATAGCATCCTTTTGGCTATGGGTGTACTTGCACATCAACTTGGCGTGGTGCTGTAGAGGCTGGATCCGCCTAGTGAACCAGCACATGGCTAGGTCCAAGCCTGTAATACCTCCGTTCATGAGCCATTTAATCTGCCTTATGGCACAGTTGGCCTCGTTGTCAGACGGGAGGGAGACTGGGACCTCCAGGTGGTTGCTTAGTTGGCGGCTCCATCGACAAAGTCGGGGTACGTCTCAAGACGGTCGGCAGAGGAATATCTGGGCCATAAAAATATGTGCGCTATTAGTTCTTGCATGATTCATGCCCTACGATGTCGGGGAAGCACCGACTGGGCTGGATCTTCAAGCTAATGGTTCCACAAGTCTGCAATTCGTCCTTGGACTCTACAGACTCTCTCTTGACGGTGAAAAAATATACAAACATATCTAATCCAGGTTTGATCCCTAGATTTCCTTCGGAGGGAGCTACAAAGTTGCTAAGGGCTAGGATGCTGTTAGGATAGAGATTGTGGAGGACGTCTAGGAAGAAGTCGGAGACTGGCAGGCTTACGCCTCGTACTAGCTGATCTTTTAGGTATACCTTCTCTCCGGCTTGGGGAGAAGGGGTCACCTTGCCGGCCGGTGCCGGACGCCAGACCAAATCCTTCACCGCGGGAAGATACCCCTCAGTGATAAGTTCTTGAAGATCTTTAGCGGATAGGTCAGAGCCCCTCCACACTCCTTTGTAGGAATCATTGTCCTCCTCAACAGCTTCTAGCGCCGCCCGTCCTTGGTCATCACTGTTGGTTTCCACCACAGCGGAGACAGGCATGACGACCTCCTCCAGTGGGACCGTCACTCCTTGAGATGGCCCTGTAGTAGCCTCGAGAGTCGCCACCGTTGAAGCAGCGGAGTTGCTAGAGGCCATTGTGCAACTAGGAGTGGATGGAGAAGGGGAAGCTCTGGTTAGGGTTTTCCGATGAGGAGCACGATTAGGCGCGCCGCTGGAGGAATACGAAGACGTAGGTGAGAATGAGGGTAAAAGAAAATAACCTAGCCATAGTCAAAATATATAGACCCAGCGTCAAGATTCGTGCAAAAGGGTCCAATGGTCGGAGCGTTGCGACATGGAGAAGAACGTGCGTGATAGTTTTGCCACGTCCTCCGTCTTTGCCACTTTACCATTTTGGATTTTGCATACGTAAAAATAGCTAATGATTAATTCCTTGCCTTCTGTGAGTTTCGACGTAGCGTAGGCTGTACCCTACGTCATCCTCCTGATAGTTGTAGTGAAGAGGTCACATCTGAAGATTCCATCAAAGACAGAAGTTGTCCGCCTCTGGAAATGAAAACTCAAGGAATCTCCGCCTACATTGCCAAGACGGAGAGGATTGCAGGGTTCTTTGGGAGATGTTTGAGATAATGCTTGACTAATTGTTAGTATCACATAGACGGAGAATTCAAGGTTAATAATCAAGACGGCGCAAGATCTCGAAGTCCTCTGGGGGCTACTGTTGGGGATATGCTAAATGGGTAGCACCATAGCACGTCCATAATCCGGATAACCCGGGTGGCCCACAGTGGGTAGCAAGGCGTATAGCCTCCTTGGCAGCCCAGTTAGATGGATCCAGGAGGGAGGCCCATGCCGGATAAAGGAAGGCTACGCAGGAGTCACCGACGTACTCGGAGCCTTGGAGTGCAAGACACGAAAGACTAGTTCGTATTAGTGTAGGACTCTTTACCTTGTCCGGGAAGGTCCTTTCCCTGTAACCCTAGGTTTTGTTGCCTTCGTAAACTGGACCAGTGGGAACCTTTAGGGCACAACCTCTTAGATTGCTATGTACAATGTGCAGCACCTCTCCCAGCGAACCTATCTCTGTAACTCTGCGTATTTCCATTACAGTGATTTATAGCAGGAGTAGAGTTCTGCCACCGTTGTGGGACTTGAACCTCGGTAAGCTGTGTTACCTCGTACCCGCCAACTCTCCGCCTTACCCCACTTCTCTAAACACGCACTGTGAGGACCCCTCCATGGTGTACTCATCGGCAATACCACGATAGTCTTATTATTTCTTTTTTGCATTTTTTTCTTAAATGATAGAAATGAGAAAATAAATGTTTTAAATACTTTTACCTCCCAATAAATCTTGGGAAAATATCCAATGTGTGGATTGATGTTAAGAACCATCTCAACCCAAAAAATCACCTTGTCCAATTCAAAGAAATCAAATGAATCCATAAAATAGATTATGTACTTTTTGAATAAGTGTTATAAAAGGGATCCAAACCTCTTAGACAAATCCCAAACAATTATATCTAGCACATATTGACCCTACCCGTCTCCTAGGACTCTTATCTTACCTGGTCAAGGTGAAAGATCAAGAAATAACCCATGATCATCTATTGAGGAAGATTTGAACATAGTACAAAAACCATTCCCAAAACCACTCCAACCCTCACCAAATCTTGTCAAATACTTTTCTCCAGCACCCCATCACCCTCTGGTTGACCTACACTCTAGCCTTCCATTGTAGCACCCCTCTCCCTCTTTTCTCTTATGCCTCGAACTAGGGGAGAGAAAAGAAGACACCAAATCTTGCCCTTTACAAATCTATAGCTACTGCGCCCTGCCTCCCTGTCCCCCTCCGCATCCCTTCTTGAACTATAGACCCACCACAAACCTCTTCATCGCCCTTGCTTCCCAACCAGAGGCAACCTTCTCCCTATGCCCTGATATGAACCTTGTCCACACGGACCTCCTCACTTCTGTTTTTAAGGCTAGAGGCCACTCCAGCCTCTTTTCCCTCTTTCAGAATACTCCTCCCTCTCACTCTTTCCTCCCAGAACTCCAGCCATGCCCCTAACCTCAAAATCACCATGGAAGGAGAGAGCCTCTCTCCTCTCGCATATACAAAGAAGAAATCAGGTTACACTAGAACCAGATCGCATCTTTCTCATTCGTCTTCATCTCTAGGACCTCCATTCTTTGTTTCACCTGCATGTTCTCCTTGTTTTCCACAGGTGTCAAGGCCCTGGCAACCGGGGTGTCATGACCTAGTGGTTAGCAGGTCCAGCTCCTGACTGAGACGAGCCTTCAAGAGGTCGTGATGCCTTGAGAGGCGTCCCAGGCGAGCGGCCCTTTACGAGGCCCCGCTTGGTGAGGAAACACCCTCGAGAGCAAGACCATCCCTCCTACATCTCTCCACCACACCGCCCATGTTCCAGGGCTTATTGGTAATACCACCATTTGGCCAGCAAGCGAGGCAGGTCCCGACAAGGGGCACAGTGGCTCTGCACCCTATATTCGCCTCGGTAAAGGAAGGTCTGATCTAGCACTTTGTCTGCAATAGAAGGACAAGTAACCTCAGCATGGCAAGCACCCACTTTGCCGTTTAGGTGCAAGGAAGATAACGAGCAGCACCGGACAAGGACAAACGAGGAAAGGGAAGGTCACTTTACCAGCGAGCGGAGAAGAACCCGGCCCCCAAGACTCGGTCCACCAAAAAGCAGTCTTGTAGACCAGGACCTCAAGGGGTAGTACTATGGAGACCCTTCCCACCGATGGATCGGGAGAAGAGGCCGGACGACGACCTATATAAGGAGCCCTTCTCCTACCTTGGAAGAGGTTGATCCTTGAGATCTAAAACCCTAGACTTTCATCCTCCATTTCACCCTCGTGAAGCACGCGAGCAATACAAACAAAGAAGGAATAGGGGCTTTACCTCCTCATGAGGGTCCCAATCCTGGGTATCAAACCCCTGTGTCATATATATGTCATGTGCTTGCTCCGCCGCCTCAGACACCGCCGAGTTTCCTTGGAAACGCGTGTTCAGCCCCCTCTCGAACCAAGGAATCGTTGGACTGTAGTTTCCTTCGTGGGACAAATCTCCGACATTTGGTGCGCCAGGTAGGGGGCTGAGGCGCGCTTTCAAGACCTTTATCAACCTCGGCGACAAGTCGAATGGTAACGAGATCCTCTCTAAGCGAGCCCTCTATCGTGTGGCAAGCAAGGCCTAGATGGAGCCGCCTCCATGGAGCATCTCCTCCGAGCAGGTCCCGTGGACGGAGGATGAAGGGGGCTCCCCCTACCGCCTGTTGTGGGAGGCCCCTTCCTCCTTGCGTGATGCCATGTTGCTCTACCGCACCGCGTCGTCACGCGGCCACCCCGAGCGTCTCATCCGGAGGCTGCTAGGCACATTATCCATGAGCTCCTGGACCACACGCCGGCAGAGCTAGGAAAGGGAAGGTGGTGCAACCGGATAGTAGAACTCCTCGACGTCGCCATCCTCTTCCTAGAAGGACTAAGGGCTCGAGACGAGGATGAGACACCGGGAGCTGGGGGATCGCTCCCGCCTTACCACCGTGAAGGTTCCCCCAAGCCAAACAAAGTCACTCCAACACCCACAGATAGAAGCCAGATCGTCTCGCCTCCCGTGGCCGCGGTGCTGCCCTGTAGGCGCGAGGACAGCCTCATCAAGGAAATCACAATTGCAGGTCAGTAGAACTATGCGGCTCAAACCAACAACAAGGCGGTCCAAGCCAACAACTACCTCGCCCTCATCAAAGGTCTCCGTCGTGTGGTCTGGCCCCACAAGTTCCGCCCGGAGATGCCCGTGCGCTATGACAGGACAACCAACCCATGCGAATTCCTGCAACTTTACACCATGGGTGTTGAGGCTGCGGGAGGAGATGACCACGTCATGGCAAATTGGCACCCCCTATGTCTGAAGTAGACGGCCAACACATGGTTGATTAACCTTCTTGAGGAATCAATCAACTCATGGGCGGAGCTCAGCTCCCTCTTCATCGCCAATACAAGGGGACCTACGAGTGCCCTCTAACTTACTACGACCTCCACCAGGTACGCCAGCAACCCGGAGAGACGCTCTTCAAGTTCTTGTAGAGATCCAGCCGAGTCTGCAACAAGATCCCCAAGATCCAAGACTCCAACGTCATCACTGCTTTCTATGAGGGTGTGAAGGATGTCAAGGTGAGGGAGAAGATCGACATCCGAGGTGAGAGCCTCACCACGGCTACCGAGATCTTTGTCATGGCTGAAAAGTGCACCAAGGCGGAGGCGGGGCGGATGTTTGGCCTCGCCGTGGCAAAAACTACCCCCAAGACATCAGGCTCAGCCAAGGGCAAGGACAAGGACCCCAAGCACAATACCACTGTCGCCCTAACCGCAGAGCTAGACCGAAAGAGTCCTCACGAGACGACAGCTCCTACTTCCACCTCCACAAGAAACCTGGGCACCCCACCGATGACTTCTGCGAGGTCAAGAAGCTCCACGACATGTGCAGCAACAAGAGGAGGGTGAGACCGATGGCGAACAAGGAGGCCCAAGCGGCGGCAACCATAGGGGTGAGTGCTGGAACAACAACAGGCCACCAGGCTAACACCATGCAACAACACCCTCACCTACAGGATCCTGGGGGCTACCAAGTGCCACAGGGAGCCATTGCGTTCATTCTTGGTGGCTCCCAGACCCCAACATCCAATCAGCACTTCAAGCTAATTACTTGCAAGGTCGCGGCTGCCACCCCAGGAGTTCCAACCCCAATGCTCAAGTGGTCCCAGTGTGCCATCACCTTCGACGCCCGTGACCACCCCACTTCCACCCGGCTCATGGGCACTCTACCCATGATCTGCACCCCCACTATCAACAACATTGCAGTCGCAAAGACCCTCATCGATGGAGCTGTAGGCCTCAACATGATCTCCACCAAGACATTCGCCCAACTATAGGTGTTGTACGACAGGCTGCTATTGACTATGCCGTTCTTCGGGGTGACCAATGGATCCACCATACCCACTGGGCAGTTGCACCTTTCGTCACATTCGGGACACGCGGCAACTATCACACCGAGCTTATCGACTTCGACGTGGCACACATCAGCCTCCCGTACAACGTCATCCATGGCTACCCCGTGCTGGGAAATTCATGGCAGCTACTCACAATGCCTACAACATGGTCAAGATGCCTAGAGGAAACAACGGTGTCATCACGGTTCATTGCGACGAGGTAGAGGCCATATGCTCCCTCGAGAACGCTTACAAGACAATGGCTACTACCTACCCGGAGGACGTGGATGCCCTGATTACGTTGAAGGCTCCACAAGGAGGAAGCAGATGGTGGTCCAGGAAAACACCATGGCTAGGAGGGCAACAGCTGCTCTGTTCCCACCTCGCCACAGATGGGTGTGGAGCCCGATAACGATAACAACCCTGGGGCCCCAGACTTCCCGGTGGACTGCACCTAGCGCACATACAACGCCAGCTGCCTCCACGGCGGCAACTGAGCTACCAACTAAGCAGGGGGTTGGGCTGCTGGAAGGTGGACAAACCTCTCTGAACGGCGTGCCTGACTCCAGGACTTTATGAAGGTGACCCTCAAAAAACCCTCAACCCTTACAACTTCATCTCTTGTAAGACCCCTTGTGAGCCATAGTGGCAATATAATAAGCTTAAACTGCTAGCAGCTCTTTGGATCTTGTGCTTCGCGCATGCTTTGCTATTTGCTTTTTACCTCGGAAAGGCATTTCTCCAAAATCCGTGCCGCCAGGGTTCCCTCACATACACCGCACGAGCAAGGGCTAGGCGTGGTGCTCATCACCGGGTCAATCCCCATCAACATCAGAGCCTAAAGTGTCGAGCTCTGAACTTACGATCTAGTTCTAGCATTAAGTCACCTCACCCGCGGTTCCTGGTGGTTGAGACCCTTGCACGGGACATGTATAGACATCTAGCGGCACATGCTTTTTCACTACGACCATCTCCTGGTAAGGCCTACGGCGAGACTCATGAGGCAAAGCCCTCTAGCAGCCAAAAATTCAGCACCTAAAGTGTCGAGCTCTGAACTTACGGCCCATTTCTCGGCTATAAGTTACCTCACCCATGGTTCCTAGTATTTAAAAAGTTTTATCGGCGCACATGCTCGTGAGGCTCTACCCTTCCATGGCCTAAGCTTCCCAGGACCTAAAGTGTTGAGCTCTGAGCTTACGGCCAGTTCCTCAGCTGTAAGTTACCTCACCCACAGTTCTTGTCGGCTCGTGAGGCATTTCTTGCCAGCGGCCCAAATTTTCAAGACCTAAAGTGTCGAGCTCTGAACTTATGGCCCGTTCCTCGGCTATAAGTTACCTCACCCATGGTTCCTGTTGGCTCGGGAGGTACTTCCCTCCAGCGGCCAAAATTTCCAGGACCTAAAGTGTCAGGCTATAAACTTACGGCTCGTAGTCCGGCTGTAAGTTACCTCACCCACAATTTCCGACCAAAAAGATATCATCATGACGACTCGTGAGGGACAACATCTTCATGGCCAAAGCTCTCCAGGACCTAAAGTGTCGAGCTCTAAACTTATGGCCCGTTCGTCGGCTGTAAGTTACCTCAACCAAGGTTCATGGCCTTTAAAAAATCAAAAACCTTTATGCTAGACCAACGGCCTCCTCCTCGGGGGTCAGCAAGACCAGAATCTTCACTACGTCCATCTCCTCGAGAGGCTTACAGGGAAGCTCGGGAGGCACTCCCCCTCCACCGGCTAGAAATCTTCAGGATCTTAAGCATCAAGACCTAAACTTGCGGCCCGATGTCGCCAGCAGGTCACCTCACCCACGATCCCTGATTCTTAAAAGATCATCACATGGGCACACTTTAGGACCCCCCGGCATGCGTGTATCCTCTACGGTCATCTCCTCGAGAGGATCTATGAGGGGCGCGTGAGCAAAAACTCGCTGGAGCCGCGATCGCTAGAGTTACGGCCTAAAAAGGGGTCCAACGACAAGCTACCTCACCAGCGGTAAGGCTCCTGCACAACGACACTCCCCCTGAGAGGAGGCTCGCGGTATAGAAGTGTGCGCAAGGCTCGAGAGGTTAGAGCCTACCAAACAGCTGGACTCAGAAACACGTGGAAGCTCCTCGTGACCCGCTGCGCGCGATCCATTGTGCATCGAGCAAGACCACCGCCAGAGAAACCCTGCGAGGGTATTTTCTCCTGACGCCACCTGATTTGGCAAGGCCTCCGCAAGCCCCACTCACGAGGCCTTGTCTCTTGGCGCCAACCCGCAGGCGGGTTCACAGGGGGCTCGTGAGTCCCACCGCCTGGGAAGACGATACACCAAAAGCTCCACCGAACTGGCACCGTGTTGTAGACTCGCAAACTCCAAGCATCACAACAAAAACATGCAAAGGGAGAAGCGACAAGCGCGAAGATCCATTTATAGACATCCATGACGAGTCTTCCTTGCAAACCCTGGCTGGGAAACGGGAGATTAAAGGATGCTACATCTAAACTAGTAAAAGAACCGCGGCCTTGTGGGCGCAGCAGCGGATGCGATAAGGACCCTACCTCGTCTCTTGAAGGGAGGTACGATGGGTAGAAGACCTGACACAGCAGAGTGTCGAACTCGCAGACGGAGAAGTCCCCTTCGTCGGCGTAGCACAACCGCAACATGGAGCCGTGCCGGATGTGGTGGGGATGAGGAAGCGATCCTAGCTATCGCAGAGAAACATCTCGCTAGGAGAAAGAGTCTCGATGCTCACCCTCCATCTCTCGTGCGCACTGGAGTGCCGCAGGTCCACCTCCTGAAGAAGGTCTGCCATAATCCCAAGGGCGAAGCATGAGGGGAGTCTCACCCTAGCGAACCAATTGGACTTCCCAAGGATTAAGACGAAGTTAATCACCCGGACAGGCTCGGGATCATCCTCTATCCTGATCACCGCCAAAGGAGGTAGCGCGGTGGCAGGCAGCAAGGGCCCTGGCTCAACACTAGATCTCCCCCCATATTCCTCGTGGTGGCCACGACCTCTCCCACGATGGTGGCCACACCCGCGCCTTATCAGGGCCTCACCAGAGGGCACCTCTATGCCCAAGGGTGAGGCAGCGGTGAGGGCGACGTTGTGTCCTCCGTGTTTTCTCAGCCGCTCCCTCGCGGGCTCCCGCGGCTATGCTTCACGGGAGGGGCCACCCCCGTCTCAGGCGGAGCAAGAACAAGACCGCCTCCACCCTCAACCATGGTGCCCTTGCATGTCTCGTTGACGGGAGGGTAAGGATGCCATCAGGGGTGACGAAGCTTTGGCTCAAACATGCAAGAAAGGGGAGTAGCGGGATGGAGTCATAAGATCAAGCATCCACGCCCCGATATAACGGGGCCAGTTCAAAAGACATGTAGTTGTGCCTAGCATATGATGATAACTGTAATTCCCCACGCGCCACCGCATCGTCGGAACAACTCTCGGGGCAGAGGTGACATGTCCATGATTTGTGGTCTAGAACTCATGGACACTTCAAATTGACGGCCAGGATGAGGGTGTGGTAGGTCCCTGTTGACCGAGCGCCTATGGGACCCACAAACCATCCTAGGTTGCTTGCCCCTTCGAGTCCATCAGAGGACACGTGCAAGCCAAGTGCCTCGGGGCTAATGTTAGGGCCCTGGCAACCGGGGTGCCACAACCCAGCGATTAGCAGGTCCAATGCCTGACTGATACGAGCCTTTAAGAGGTCACGATGCCTCGAGAGGAGGCCCGGCCGAGCAGACCTTCGCGAGGCCCCGCTTCGCAAGGAAACACCCTCAAGAGGAAGACCCTCCCCCCTGAAGTGCTCCACCGCACTGCCCGACTTTGGTTTTTCTGGAGCACATTATGGGGCTTATTGGTAATCCCACCAGCCGGCCAGCAGGCGAAGCAGGTCCTGACAAGGGGCGCAGCAGCTTTGCACCCTCTATTCGCCTCGGTAAAGGAAGGTCAGGTCTGACACCTTTTCCGCAATAGAAGGACAGACAACCTCAACATGGTAGGTGCCCCACTTTTCCATTTAGGTGCAAGCGTGTAACGACCCAAGTTTGTGATATATGTAATCATTACTTAAGAGCATACGCATGCATGAATCTTTTGCATTCTGGCTGTGTTTTGGAGAAAAGAGGGGATAAAAACCCTAATCACTAAATTGTTTTCCTTCTTATTTCTATTCCATTTCAAATGGTTTTGATTTGATAAAATGGATGCACATGAGGACCCTACCATTTAAATAATCAAAAGGTTTATAAAAGGTTTCTGAAACTTTGCCTCATTCAAATTTGTTCAAAACATTTTGATTTGGGTGAAAATAAGGATGGTTTTGAGAGAAAGTTTTTAGAAAAGGTTTGTCCAAAAAAAATGAGCAGAGAGGGAAAAAGGCCGCAGCCTAGCAACCAGCCTGCCTCCCCTTCTCTTCCCGCGACCCACTCGGGGCCTAACTGCGACCCGTACCGCTTCGGTCACTACCGTCTTCGTCGACGACGATGTAGTGATCTGATGTCACCAGCGATGCCGTCTGCCGCTATGTCCGTGCCAAGATCCGTGCTGCCGCCTGCTGGAGCCTACAAGTACCGTGCCGACACTGCTAGGAAACTCTCGCATGCCACTTTCCCCTCTCCTTCCACCTCCTCGCCATGGACGTCGAACCCTAGCTTTGGTTCATCGTCGTCCTCGTCATTACCGGCCACCCCAGCTCCATTTGAGGCCACCGCTGGCTCCGCCGTGGTCGACTGGTTCGTCCTAGCCACCTCACGTCCACTTGCGCGTCCCCGATCGATCGAATCGAAGCTTTCGGCCGCCGCTAGTTGTCGTCGATCCCCACTGTTCTGGAGCTCACCTCGCCTCGCCGTCAAGCCCTACACGCTCCTGGTGAGATTCTTGTCCGTGCAGTGCTGTCCGTTTCGCTGCTAGCCCTCTGTAGTGCCCTCCCCGCGTAAGCCCGACCCCTCCGCCGCAGTAGCTCACCGCTGGCCACGCTCTGGTGACAAAAATCGTGCGGGTCTAGTGCTGGCTTGCTCGCCGTCTTCACGCGGTTTAGCGTGCCCAACCGCACGTCTAGGGGCGCCCTGTTTCACCGCCGGCGACCATCGTCTGGTGGCTCCGCCGTGGGTGACGTGTTGTCTACATGTCCACCACGTGGCCCTAGCGTGGCCACAGCGTGGCATTGACGTGGCCAGCGCCATAGTGACGTCACGCAGACGCAATAATTCCTTTTTATTGTCTGTTTTATTTAAATATTTTATGACAAGTGGTTCCAACTTGTCAGATATTTAATAATTTCAGAAATGATTTTAATTTAGGAATTTGAGTTAAATCTATGGAAATTCATAACTAATTCGTTTTAAATTAGAAAAATGTGTATAATATATCAAAATGTTCAGAAAAATGAGATCTATACTTTTCAAAATATAATCATCCATTGTTGATCAACCTAAACCCTAGATAGTTAGAGGAACATCGAACCCCCCCCTAACTGCATATGGGATTGATGGAATACCAAACCCTCGGCACTCCGAACCCATTTAAATCGGTGCGAATAATAGGGTTGCCATGATAACTTTAATCTAACATATCAGTCATGTGCTTGTGGATTGCATGGTTCGAGATGTTGATTGTTGCCTTTCTTTCCGGTATTGCTTCTTCGCGATAGGATCCGAGCAAGAAACCGAAGTCAACGACACCGAAGATCCCTATCTATCTACTGAAGGACAAGGCAAGTGTGGCCTCTAATTCTGAACCTATGTTTTAAAAAGTATCTACTTTCTCGCTATGTTGCACACGATTCCAATGTGGTCTTTTGTCACTAGTTAGAGTTACCTATCTGCTGCATATTTTCCCTGTTGTAGCCTTATACACCTAATACATAGCTCCTAGCATACCTAGGTATGGCATGTCAGCATAGCTAGAGCTTCATCAATGGTCAAGCTTAGCCGTGGTTAGTAGTTATGCCTGAACCATCTCGATGATGATGAATCAGAGATGCCAAAGAATCTAGAAAGGTATGAGATGGAGACATCATCGAAGGTGATCGATAAATATGCTAAGGCTTGTATGGGAGGCCATGTTGGGTGTGGTTTTGTAGTCCCATGCTCGCCACCACTAGGAACCGAGTTCTTGCCTTTGGAACCGAGACGAGCGTACAACCACACAGGGCCTGGAAAACCCCTCGACTAACTAACTTGCCTAGTAAATTCCATGAGTCACATAGTTCGGGCTTTCCATTTGGCATACACATTGAAAATGTTTTCAAAAGAGGAGGTGAAGGAGGTGCATCATAACAGATAGGTAAGCGTGGCCGGGGTTTCTTGGGGTGGATGGAGCCCCTGGTAAACCAACCTCACTCATATCTCTAAGGACCCGTTACCAGGGGGCGTGACACCCCCTGGTAAACCCACCCGGCATCATAACAGCAAGGTAAAGGTCGTGGTCAACCACCCTCTCTCGGCCCTCCAAGGAAGAGGGCTAATAATATTTGGCACTAAGAGTCGGTTGGTATGTGTGGGTAAAGTTGTACACCCCTAGAGGGTTAAATCTTTTTGAAAAGCCGTGTTCACGGTTATGAATGCTTGGTGACCGAATTCTAAGATCGTAGATAACCTTAACTAAAAGTAAAACTTGTTGATCCACGTGTGCTTAAGGATGCTTCCTTGGGGGGTCGAGGTGGTGATCCTAGATGAGGAGTTTAGATGTACATGGTTAACAAGTTCAGATGTTCAAGATGGAGTTGTCGCTCTTTTACCCCATTTTGAAAGTATTCTGTGTAGACGAGCCTCTTCTCTCTATCTTGTTTACAACAAAGTTGGCTTTATGCAAAGAAAATCCAGAGAAAGATTTTCTAGCTAGAGAATGTAGATACTAGGTTATCTAAGTCTTGCGGAGTACATTCTCGTACTCAGGCTTGTGTCGTTGTTGTTTTTCTTCCGATGATCTAGTCGCAACTTAAGGTGGCTTCTACGTTGACATCGACGAGTAGTTGGGGGTCCCAGGTAGCAGCCTGAGGACTATGAGTTGGACGCCGCTTATGTTTATAGCCTCTTAGGCCCTTTGTTAAGTTTGTTGTGTAAAACAACATAATTTTCTTTCACTGTTTGGTGTAATGATGGGTCTGCGACCCCTGGTTTGTAATAATCTGATATTGTACTCTAATAAGAGTTTAAACTTATGCTTTTGAATCCTTGTGTTCTATAATGATACCGAATCATATATTGTGAGTCCCTGATGTTGGAGTTAAGTTTGCCTTAGTGGATAATTGGAGGTTTCTTTAACCCTAATCCCGAGGGTGTTACAAAGGGATATAGCGAGCGGTGCCGGACAAGGACAAATGACAAAAAGGAAGGTCACTTTACTAGTGGACGGAGAAGAACCTAGCGCCCATGACTCGGTACACCAAAAAGACGTCCTATAGATGATGGTCCGGGGGAAGAGGCCCGATGCCACCCTATATAAGGAGCCCTTCTCCTACCTTGGAAGAGGTCGATCCTTGAGATCTAAAACTCTAGACTTTCATCCTCCATTGTACCCTCGTGAAGAACACGAGCAATACAACAAAGCAAGAGTAGGGGCTTTACCTCCACATGAGGGTCCCGAACCAGGGTAAAAAAACCGTGTCATCTCTCTATCGTGTGCTTGCTCTACCGCTGCCACTGTCGAGTTTCCTTGGAACCGCGTGTTCAGCCCCTTCTCAAACAAAGGGATAATTGGGCCCTAGTTTCCTTCGCGGGACAAATCTCCGACAACAGGGATGCCGGAGATGCCGACAACCATGCATGCCCAAGAGAAGTGTTGCCCGGTGAACCTCACAACTCCGACCGCATGAAGCCGTTCATGTACCTCCCCATGACCAATACAGCACCAGTGCATCCCTACGCCGCGCTCCGATGACATGTATCCACCCAAGGAATCTCTCTAGCGATCTCCCGAACCCGTCTGCAGGCTCTGGCATGAGCAGCCCCCGTTGTGGAAAACCCTACTGCCGCCCATCTCTAGAGTCACCATCGACCACTGATTCTCCTCCTCTACATCCCCACCACCAAGCCCTCCGGTAAACACCTTCTCCCCTAACGGGCTCGCTAGGGTTCCGTCTCGGCCGTCGCAGGCGCGAGAAGGACGACGACCCAGGTTGTTGATCCTAACTTAAGCCAATGGCTCAGAGCGCCTAATACCGGTTCGACCGCCACTTCAAGTGACAACTGGGCCTGGCCCCTCTATATTAAAACTCGTCTCCCGTGAACGGTTTCGGCCGGTGGGCCGTTTCCCCCAGGCATGGCCCAACATTGTCAAGATATGGCCCAATGCTCCTTTTTATCTTTTCAAATCAAAAACCAATTTCTAGATCTGGTTAAATAAATGTTTTAAATAAATGCCAAATAAAAATAAAAATGCATGGAATTTCGTAGATCAAAAGTTTCACACATATCCATGTGTTTTACCTAACATGTAGAGTTGGTACTTTGCTAAAAATAATAATTATTCCCTCAGGAGTTCCATATCTCTAAATGAAATAAATCCACCTTCTTCAAGAAGGTTTTGAAATACCTATCATTGGCATTAGTCTCATACCAAGTGGTGCAATACATCTTCTATAGAAAAAATGATAAAAAGTTCTCAGATATGACTTTAGAAAATTCCCTAGGACAACCTATGAGATGTTTTAACCTAATTCCAACTCTCATTGCTAAGGTACATCAAGATCTATCAAAACCAAGGAGTTCAAGTTTTATTGAGGTTCTAGTAAATTTTGGTGATTTAAACTCTTCTATTTAGGGTTATTTCACCTAATAAATCACTCCAGTTGTTCTACAACCCCAAAATTGATGAATCCAATTTCAACGGAAAGGTATTCAAATTACCTACTATGTGTCTTTGGATTCATATAAAGATCTCATGTATAATAAATCTAGTGAAAACAAAATACTTCTTGCAAAACTGACTTTGGTATTTTCCCAAGGGAATTCTGGTAATATATTATGAGTGAATCCAACTCTCAAAAATCATAAACTCAAATATCTACAATAATCTCTGAGTACAAACGTATTTTAGCTCCATATAATTTCTGGTGATTTTTTCCCTAAGACTAGGGTTTATTTTACTAGAAAATTCATATCTAATTACAGAAAAGTGCAAAAATAGTGAAACCTCATTTTGTGGACTTGTTTTTTCAATACCTATCTGATGATATCATGTTTGTACATTGGTATCATACAAACCAAAGTCTTAGTGCAAAACTCCTTCTTTAAGTGAGTTTTGACAAGTAAATCATAAAAGATATTCCACAAAGGCAATCAAAAGTAATTCCAAGATCTATAAAACCAATATATCAAAACCTAATGAACTTAGTAATGGGTTATATGTTTGTTTGATGGTATGGTATTGATGCTTGTATTCCTTGTGGTTATTGTGGCCTTTGTTTGCTTGCATGTGGTCCGTGATGATGATAGATGTGATTACACCAAAGTGAAGAAGATGGTGATTATTATTATTATGTTATTCTATTAAGAAGATCGAGGACATATCGCCAGATTGTTGATCACAAGCAAGCCACCTACTTTGTCATAAGCCTGGTCATACTATTTTACTTATGAATGTTTTATCTATTTGTTTATACAAAAGGCATTGTTTTACTATATGATGCTCTGTATCTAGTAGTGGTTTGGCTCCTCCAAGCCATTACCCAATTGTACTACTAAGTGCAACCCCCTTGATGACACCCTTGTGAGGTTGGCCTGCCAAGAGAGTTTGAGAATCAAAAAGGTTTTGGTTTTGCATAGTGATATTAAAGTGGAGATGGAGGCAAAATGGTTACGAAAACGCACCCGGTTCTCTGCAGCTTTAGCTATGACAACCTAACTCGTGCAACCACATTACTACTATATGGTAAGGGGCTAGACTCAAAGTTTGCTTACTGTAGTATAGGTTTCCTCGCAACTACTAGAGCAGATTTCGATCTCTAGAGGCTAGGTATTCTCCTATAAGGGTCCATGTGAAACATCAACCTAGAGAAGAAATGAATGGTGTACAGGCCTCCGAAAGTGCACACTTTGTGAAGTGGGAAAGGCGCTCCGTTTGGTCCTTGGTTCCCGACGTCCCGGTGTTGAGGGGAATGACTCATAGGGTAGGCACTTATGCTGGAGTGGGCATCCTGAGGGTCTTGATAGGTTACTTAACCCACGATCCGTAAGGAATTAGGGCAGGGTACTCGGATGGTGTTGGTAGAGTGTAAAACCTCTACACAGTGTAAATCTATTCGAATAGCCATGTCTACGGTTATGGACGGGTTGGACAAACTACTGTAGAGCGGTCCTGGTTTTGATTTTAAAAAGGATTTAAGAAAGGAAAAGGCTTTGGAAATGTTTTGACCATGGGGTGGTCAAAAGGAAGGAAAGGAGTTTGGTCATGGGATGACTAGAAGGAAGAACAAATGGGTGACCCAATCCTAGTGAATTCTAAAACTTTTCAAATGTTTTACAAAAGTTTTCTACAAAGATATGTAGACGTTATATCTAAGAGAGATACTATTTTGGAAAAGAACCTCTCATGGAGCCCTCCTACTACCACAACCATATCGCATATCTTTTTTTGTTCTTCTATTTAGGTGGTTTGCGAGTACAGACAAAGTACTCACTAGCATTGTCCCTCGCTATTAACTTGGTCAGATTTGAGAAGCATGGCTATGTGATCTAGCAATTCTTCTCCTAGTAAATTGCATGTAGGTTAAGGAAGGGCTCGAGGTCTATGCTTGATAAAGTTTCACTGATGATGGTTAATGTAGCCGTAACGAAAAATTGAGACATAACTTGTATCCGTAATGGATGTTTACGTTGATACTTGTCGGTTATGTGCCACGACAGACTATCATAGGATCATGGTGGTATGCATAATAAGGATTCTCAGAGGATTAATCTGGGGGTCCCAAGGTTTACTTCAAGAAGATGCACCTATCTACCTCCGAAAATACATTTAATTCCAGAGCAATATATCATGCTTACTTGCATTGTAGTGCAAGTTTGACCTAATTTGGTTAAACTATCAAAATGCAAAATATTATCTAGAAGTTAAACCTATCGTCAAAATTCTCTGTGGTTTCTCATATATTAATTGTGACCCCCCTATGGGTACCTCCAAAATCTTTTTCATGAAACTTTCAGAGCAAAACCTACAATTTTTCTTGTAGTTTCAAATTTGACCTAATTTTGATAAATCGACATAAAGTCATTCAAGTGGGCGAAGTTTGCTAAGAAGTTTGAGAACTCATAAAACACGGGAAATCGTAAGTACAACATGTTGGTTCACTATATATGTCTGTAAACTTTCCATGTGGCATTCAGATCCAATATTATTTGGACTTTTCTTGACGAGAAAGAACCACCTCACTCATCATCACTTAGAAAATGGAGAATTGAATGTTCTTTCATGATTGTTGGAAACTCACACCAATGACACTTTTTACTACAAGAATATGCACCCATCTACCTCCGAATAGACATATTTTTCAAGAGCAATCTATCGTGCTTACTTATATATCAAGTTTTGCCTAATTACGTTAAATTGTCAAGATGCAAAATCCTAGCAAGACGCTAAACCTGTTGTCTAAAATATTGGTGGTTTCGGATATATTAATTGACCCGATGGGTACCACCAATTTTTTTTTGTAAATATGTTGGGGGGATACCCCCGGGTAGGGTCACGCCGGGGTATAATGGCCGAGTTAGCCGAGGTACGGCAAGGTCAAAGCAAGTGCTGGATGAGTCACCTCAAGGCAGGCCGAATCACGGAGTAACCCGGACCGGAGGATGTCCACCTAACTGAGTCCCGGCCAACTTATGTCGAATGCCGGCAGGATTTAAATAACTTGTATGCAGGTACCCGTGTGGCCGGATTCACCAGGCATGATCTGGGTTATATCAGGCTTGCAAGAGAAGGAAGGTATCTTGCTGGTCAAAAGGTGGCCACTGTATGCAGAGCGTGAGCGAAGCGGACAGAGGCCAGGACCACTGAGGCGTGGCCGACAAGGGTGACGTTGCCTGTGTCGGATGACGCTGGCGCCGCAGAGGCTCACGTAGCCTCTGCATGGCTTACGAAGGGGAAAAGTGACCCGGTCAGTTTGTTATTTTGGGAAGAGGCATATTCCCTGGAATATGCCTCCATGTATGCCCTAATCGGAGACCTAGCCACCCCTATATAAGGAGGGCTAGGGCCTCTGTAGAAGGGGTTGATCTCTAGTTGGTTGAGTTTTACTTGGTTATTCTCTAGTATGTTCCTGAGGGCTAGCTAGTGGAGAGAGTAAGAGAGTATCTTCTTCCTCCTCTCCCCAATACAGCTCAAGGAGCACTTGTAAACCTTGTAAGCGAATCGAATACAAACATCTGTGTGTGGAATCAACACACTATCCCTCCCTGGATTCCTCTAGTGCATCTTGTCCCCACCTTTAGCCTATCCATGGCATCTGCCGTGACACCACCACGACAGTTGGCGCCCACTGTGGGGCTAGCGGTGCTAGCAGGAGTGAAGATCCAGACGGGAAACTCCATTGGCACTGGCGAACACATCGTCTCCGGGCTTGTTCAGCGCTTTGGAGCGTTGGACTTTGTCAGCGACAATGCTGGCTGCTTCAGCAAGCGACCTCTCCCGCGCAACGGCCTCTTCGTCAAGCTTGGCGCGCAGAAGATATAAGTCATTGTCGATGTCTCGTGCGTTCATCTGCGGCACGTCGTCGAGGGAGGCGAGCCACCCCTTAGCGTGGCTCGTGGGTCACGTATCGCTCGCTCCTCTGACCGTGCCGAGGTGGTGATGACTGTGGCTAACGCTGGCGCGAGCATGGATCCGGCACCAGATCTGGAGGTAACACCCAAGGCACCGAGGAAAAGTAGAGGTCCTCCGCTAGAGAGGCTAGAGAATGTGTTGCAGCAGGAAATAGATAGCTTGGCAAGCCCCGTAGCAGCAGTAGCAGACTCGGCTCAGGCACATGCCGGGTTAGAGGAGACTAGACAGAAAATACTAGAGGGTGCAAAAAAGATAGCCACGGCTTAGCAGTCATTGAACATGACACTGCGTGAGTATGCAAAGGCAAATAAGGTTGATGTTGTAAAAGTGAAGGGGAGAAACCTCATTAGTGATATGAACAAAGAGGGTGATACTAGGGTTGAGGAATCAGAGAACTGTTTGTCCCTGGGGCTACCGAAGTACAGTACCCCGACAAAGAACCTCAGAGCAGCAGATGCAGCTGCGTCCGAGTTAGAGGGTTTGATGGGTGAAGCCCGGCAGAGACAGCAGGAAAGGGTCAATGAGTTAGTTTGGATCACGAATAGACAAAATGAAGAATTACTCAGAGCTAATCCGGGAAGAGCTGGGGCCTACAAAGTCGTTCATTCAGCAGTAGGAAACCCAGAGAAATCTGCTGGAGCTGCATCGTCACCTCATGGTGGACCAAGAAGAGAGGAGGTGGTAACCTCGGCGAGGATAAACAAGCAGATAGTCCCATATGACCCGGCAAGGGCAGGGAAAGGAAAAGAAGTGCAGAGAAATGAGGATCGACGAAGTGTGAGCCGAGGTGAAGCAGGCCGAGCTAACCGCGACCAAGGCAATGCCGGTCAGGGAAACGCTGTGAATGGCAATGCCGGACAGTGTAACTCGGCGGGTGCAGGGCAACCGCAGCAGTGGAATATACCACGGCAAGAGCAAAGTGCCGGCCAAGGTATGCAACAGAGAGCAACTCCACAGGAGCAAGATATATACAATGATGGTGATTCGGCAATGGTGAACGCAGGATACCCTAGGATGGACTATCACGTGATAGGGTCAAGGTTGGGAAGCAAGAACTTGATGCCTGACGATGCCAGGTTAAAACTGGATCGGCTTTATAGGTCGCAGCAGATTGAGTGTCAAGGTCCTCTGGGTCCTGCGTGTTTTGGGCCCCGGATCATGAAGGATCCTCCAGTACGTAACTTCCAGTTACCTAGAGGCACAAAAACATATGATGGTAGCACCAAGCCGGAGGATTGGTTGATCAACTACGCGACAGCGGTGAAAATTGCTACAAGCAACTTGAGATGGGCTGTGAGATATGTACCTCAGATGTAGAAGGGCCAGTGAGGGAATGGCTGAACAACTTACCACCTAGAAGTATCAACTATTGGATTGATTTCGAGGAAATGTTTGTCAGTAACTTCTCGAGCACATATCAGAGGCCGAATAGGCCACATACCCTAGCAATGTGCAAGCAAAGACCGAATGAGACATACCGGGAGTTCTTAACCCGGTGGTGCACGGTGCGAAATTCATGTGAGGGCGTGATTGAGTCACAGGCCATAGCATGGTTCGGACAAGGGTGCAGATATGCAAGCATGCTGTGGCAAAGGTTGCAAAGGGATATTCCAACTATACTGGCAGAAATAATCCGGATCGCTGATTTGTATGCCTTGGGTGATCCGACTCAACCTAGGCTTGTGTCAAGCGAGTCAAATGAGGAGTACTACCAGCGGGATGGAGCCAGATCATCCCGGCAGAATGACTACCGGGGTAAGAGAAGAGATGATAGACCGGATTATAGGTACAATTCGCAACAAGTTGTAGCTGTAAATCAGCCCGGAGCAGGGAGTAATCAGCATCAGAAAACTGGAGGGCAACAATGGACTCCAAGAAATAATGGCAAGAAAACTTGGACACCAGAGCAGAAGAAACAGTGGCAAGAAAAGAAGGACCGTCCAAGGTATACCTATGAGGCAATGCTGGATCAGCCGTGTAAATTTCACACGCCAAATCCGAGTAACCCGGCGGGTCACATGACTCGATAATGTGAATGGATGAGGAATATAGAACAAAGTGGTTCGGGGAATGCTCAGGCACCTCGGAGCGATCAACCTCGCCAGGAGTTACCCCGGCAGCAATTGCTCTCCGGAGCGAACACGCAACAGTTAATGTTGCCTCCCCCTCTGCCGAGGTATGAAAACCATGAAAGAAGAGATGCAGTGCATCAGGTAGAAAACCAACATCAGCCAGATCATAGGTATCCCAGAAATGAGGGTGGAAATGAGTACAGAGAGCATCACCAGAGTTATTGCGTGTTTACTACAGAGGAAACAGATAGAAAGAGTTTGCAGCACCGACATATGGAGGTGAATGCGGTAATGCCCGCAGTGATGAGGTATATGCCTTGGTCGGATCGGGAAATCACCTGGAATATCAAGGATCACCCCAAGCTCATGCCAAGCCATGGTTCATATGCGTTAGTACTGGACCCAACGTTCATCGGGCCAAGTATCAATGTGAGATTCTCTAAGGTGCTGATAGACAATGGCAGCAGCATTAATATAATGTATGTGGATACAATGCGCAAGTTGGGTATCTCGGAGAACATGCTCCAGGACACGAGAACAACTTTCCATGGCATTGTGCCATGCATTTCCTGTGAACCCATTGGAAAGGTCCGGGTAGATGTGCTATTCGACACCAGAGATAACTGCCAAACTGAAAACTTGGAGTTTGAGGTGGTGAACCTAGAAAGTGTGTATCACGCGTTACTCGGCAGGCCTGCCCTGAACAAATTCATTACAAGTTGTCACATCAGTTACCTGAAGATTAAGTTGCCTGGGCCAAATGGAGTAATCACTATAGCGGGAGATTTCCGATGTTCCATTGAGTGTGTGTCGACCGGGTCTAACCTGGCCGAGTCACTCGTGATCGCATAGTAAAAGAGAAAGATCCAGGAGGTGGCAGCATTGGCTCAATCCGCTCAGCAATATATGTCGGTGCTGAGTAACCCGCATTGAAGTGTTTCGTTTCAAGCAAGGAAAGATACGAAGAAAGTGCCTGTTGATGATCTGTTCCCAGAGCACACCGTAACAATTGGTGTCGGGTTAAATGACAAATAGGAAAGCGAGCTCGTCAACTTTCTCCGTGAGAATCGTGATATTTTTGCTTGGTTTGGCATATGTGTATCGATTACACGAACCTGAATAAGGCGTGCCCAAAAGATCCATTCCCACTGCCAAGGATAGATCAAGTCATAGATTCTACTGCTGGGTGTGAACTGTTGTCATTCATAGATGCATATTCTGGTTTCCATCAGATACCTCTGAATCCGAATGATCAAATAAAGACTGCATTTATCACCCCATATGGGGCTTATTGCTATCGCACCATGCCGTTTGGTTTACGTAATGCAGAGGCAACGTACCAAAGATGTATGCAAAAATGTTTGCACGACAAAATAGGTCGGAATATGGAAGTATATGTGGATGATGTGGTCATAAAAAACAAGGAAAGCAAAATGCTCCTTGATGATATCAGGCAAACGTTCGCGAATCTAAGGATGTTCCGAATGAAGCTTAACCCGGAGAAATGTACCTTCGGTGTCCCGGCTGGAAAATTACTCGGATTTCTTGTATCCAGCCGAGGTATCAAAGTTAACCCAACTAAAATCCGAGCCATAGAGCGAATGGAGCTGCCGAAGTGTCTTAACGATATCCAGAAGTTCACTGGTTGCCTGGCATCTTTAAGTCGGTTTGTATGTCGAATGGGAGAAAATGCATTGCCTCTCTATCAACTAATGAAAAAAGCGGACAAGTTCATATGGACGCCACAGGCCAACGAAGCCTTTATCCAATTAAAGAAAATATTAGCCACTGCCCCAGTATTAGCCTCTCCACTATCGAAAGAGCCAATATTGCTCTATATAGCCGCAACCAATCGAGTTGTAAGTGCGGTGGTAGTGGTAGAGCGCGATTAAGAGGGTAAGTCAGTGCAAAGGCAAGTGTATTACCTGAGCAAGGTATTATCCGCATCGAACCAAAACTATCTGCATTATCAGAAAATGGCATATGGTGTGTACATGTCGGCAAAGAAGCTAAAACACTACTTTGAAGAACACCCAATAAAAGTGATATGTGAAGCCCCAATATCTGAGATAATGAGTAACAAAGATGCAAGCGGCCGAATCGCAAAATGGGCAATTGAGCTAGCCCCTTATGCACCGCAATACGACAAGAGAGATGCGATCAAGTCTCAGGCTGTGGCCAACTTTTTCGTGGATTAGGCCGAGATGCAATATGAACCACTCTTACCAGATCCGAACTATTGGAGAATGCACTTTGATGGATCAAAAATAAAAAACGGGTTAGGCGTTGGAGTTGTACTTACCTCGCCAAAGAACGACCAGCTGAAGTATGTGCTACAGATCCATTTCACAGCGTCAAACAATGTCGACGAATATGAAGCACTTGTGCATGGGATCAAAGTGGCAAAGGAAATTGGAATACGTCGGATCCAATGCTTTGGCGACTCGGATTTGGTAGTGCAACAAGTTTCAGGGCAGTGGGACGCTCTTGATCCAAACATGGGATTGTACAGATTCCATGTGCAGAAGATATCTAGGTACTTTGAGGGATGCGAGTTTCACCATGTACCTCGGCTAGAAAATGAGGCTGCCGACGTATTGTCGAAGCTCGGATCAACCCGATAAGCAATTCCACCGGGTGTAGCACTAGAGCACCTCAGAAAACCATCTATCAGGACGTCCCCGGAAACCGACTCAATCTACATCCTGGCAGATCTGGAGTCCGGAGTTGTACCCATGGACATTGACATGGGAAGTGGTTTAGGAAACCTGGGGATTGCGTAGCGCGATCTGGCCGAGGTTATGCCGGTGGAGCAAATTGAAGTAGATGAGGATGTGTTTCTAGTGCGAGCTATACCAGCTTGGGTGCTGCCCATATTTCAATTCCTGGAGGATGGAACTTTGCCTAGTGAAGAGGTGCTTTCCAGGCAAATTCAGAGGCGCGGAAAGGCGTACACAATCATCAATGCCGAACTATACAAGAGAAGTGTGACTAATGTCCTCCAATGATGTGTTGACCCGGAAGAGGGGCTTGACATCCTCCGGGATATACATCAAGGGGAATGTGGGCATCATGCCTCATCCAGAGCGTTGGTGGCAAAAGCTTTCCGACATGGATTCTACTGGCCAAGTGCCTTAGAACAAGCAGAAGATTTGGTAAGAAAATGCAATGGTTGTCAAAGGTATGCAACCAAGACACATGTGCCAATGTTGGAGCTCAAGACCATACCAATTACCTGGCCATTTGTTGTATGGTGTTTGGATATGGTTGGCCCGTTTAAACCAGCAAGAGGGAACATGACCCATATCTTAGTCATGGTTGACAAGTTTAGCAAATGGATTGAAGTGAAGCCAATAAGAAAATGTGATGGAGCTACAGCTGTGACATTCCTCAAAGATATCATCTTGAGATACGGCTATCCTCACAGTATCATAACAGATAATGGCACAAATTTTGCCGAAGGAGCATTTGCGCGATTCTGCCGAGATAAGAAGATCCGGCTGGACGTTGCTTCGGTAGCCCACCCCACATCGAACGGACAAGTGGAGAGATCCAACTGATTAGTATTATCCGGGATAAAACCCCGGCTCATTGAGCCACTGCAAAGATCAGCGGGGTGCTGGATAGAAGAACTACCAGCAGTACTGTGGAGTTTAAGAACAACTCTGAATCGATCAACGGGTTATACGCCATTCTTTCTAGTATATGGGGCAGAAGCTGTATTACCAGCCGACATAGAGCATGACTCGCCTAGGGTCACCTAATACACAGAAGCCGAAGTGCCAGAAGCCCAGCAAAATGATGTTGATCTGCTGGAAGAAGCGAGAGAATTGGCATTGCCCAGATCCGCCATATATCAGCAAAATCTCCAACGCTATCATAGCCGGAAAGTAAACCCCCGAGTCTTTCAGGAAGGTGATCTGGTACTCTGGTTGGTACAACGTACTGCTGGCATGCAGAAGCTATCCCCCCCATGGGAAGGGCCATTCATTGTGAGCAAAGCATTGAACAATGACTCATATTATCTCATCGATGCAAAACCACAGGAGAAGAACAAGGCGGACAGGTCCGGCGAGGAATCTAAGCGTCCATGGAATGTAGCTATACTTCGTCCGTTCTACACTTAGCAAAGAAGTGTGTGTATCCGAGTCTCTCATATGTCGGTATGTATGCCGGCAATGAGTTTATCAATGAAATATTGGCACCTCGAGAGGTAACTCGAGGACTGCCTTAGTGATATCTATTGTTTGTTTTCTGTATTTATTATTTATATGTCGGCTGGCGTAAGTTGCTTCTACCTAAGCCGAATTAGTAGTGTGTGAGCACCAAAAACTCAACTCTTCGATTTGCTATTGTCCAACAAGATTTATCTTCATGGCAAGCAAGAGAACAAGTTTGGAATTGCGTAGCACACGAAAAACAAATAAGGAAAAGAACTTAATCGAGCCGACATTTGTTATTTGGACTAACCTTATGCTTACTCTATGTTTACTATGCTGAATTATTTTGAGCTAATCCTAAAGTTTCCAAGTATTGTCAAGTCAATTTTTGAAACTCGAACTCGTAAGTCATAAAACCGAACCAAGGTAGACACGAGCTGAGCCAAGAAATTGGAGAAACAAGAAAATGAACCTCGGGGACTACGCCCAAGTTAATCCGGTACGAGCAACTTAGTAGAAAAATATGATAAGTGTGATTAATACATTTGCACCCGACATACCAGGGATCTGATAAACTTCAAAGTGTTTTTAATTAAGGAGCAGCAGGAGGAGGTAACTCGGTGCCAGCAGGTGCAACTCCGGCCTCGGCTTCAGCATCATCTTCACCTTCTTCGACATCCGAGGCTTCGTCCTCTTCCTCCTCACCCGAACCATCTTCGCCATATTCATCGTCGGTAGTGCCAAGGAAGCTTGGTCCTTCATTCCAATGATGGACGGGGGCATACTGAATGGGGCTATGAGCACAAGCCTTGCGCCGAGCTATCCAATCTGGATCACTGGACCACCTTGATCCGGTGCGCATCCTCTCAAGAATATTGAGATTGATTTTCTCATACCATGTGAGCACATAGTGAAGGAAAATTTCATCTCCGGCGAGTCCAGCCGATTCCCTCCAAAGATCAAGCTGGGTCTCGCACTACATTCACTTGGCAATAAGAGCAGTGGTCCCCTCCGGAGTATCTTCATCAGGCCAAAATGCATTGAAGATCCGGATTGCCACATCAAGGATATCCTTACCATAGTTCTTCACAATTTTGAGACGAGAAGACAAGCTGACCAGCAGGTCCTCCATGTCATAGGGAATAATTTCAGCGCCAGGACCAATTGGGGTACCCCTCTTTTGGCGAAACTTGGCAATGACAGTAGTTGTAATGGTATCACCCTCCGGAAATTTGTCTGAAAACAAGACAAGTGAAATAGGTGAGGGAGGTTGACCCAGAGAGATTCATGCCGGCTGAAGGAAAAGAACTTACGAGAAATATGGCTATGGATCCGGGTCAGCTCCTTGGTGCAGTTGTCATGCCTCTTCCGGAGTTGCACAAGTTTAGCATTCGCCGACTCAAGCTTAGTGTCCACCTCTTTCAGCAGTTCTTGATCCTTGGAAATTTGGAGGTTGAGACGTTCTCGCTCTTCAGTAAAATCCTGGTCAGCTTTATCAAGTTCGGATTTGTGGAGCGCCTTCAGTTTTTTCATGTCTGCCTTAAGCTTGGCAATTTCTTCATCTTTGGTCCGGAGGATGGCGAGCTCATCATCCTTCTTCTTGAGTTCGGCCTGATGCTGCCCTGCTTGTTCAAGAAAATGCAGCATCATATCAGGCACGGGCACACTATCTTCAAGAGATGCTGAAACAGTTTGTTGACCCGGCAAAGCCGAGGTATGAATATTTGCTGAGCAAAGAAGAAAAGGAGATAGAGCGCAGAGGAAGATTAAGCAAAAGTAACTTACCCTTTATTTGGTCCAAATTTTTCCTCATGAGGATGTTCTCGGCCTCCACTCCGGCTGCCCAATCCGAGTAACATATTAGTTCGGCGGAAAAAGACAAAGAGAAATGAGAAAAATGCCAAGGAAAAAGTTACCCCTTTTCTCGAATTCAGCGAGAAGCGTAGTATGTTTCGAGCGCAGCAGCTTGTGCATGTCCAAAAGACGCTGAAACTCAGCACTCTGGCGATTGGTAGTCACCTGAAAAGAGTACAAAAGGATATATTAGTCGTGTGCATATTCGAAGTGTACAAAATCCGGGCCAAGTGGAACTTAACCCAGCTCTAGGTGTGTGCATATTCGAAGTGTACAAAATCCGGGCCAAGTGGAACTTAACCTGGCTCTCGGTGTGTGCATATTCGAAGTGTACAAAATCCGTGCCAAGTGGAACTTAACCCGGCTCTAGGTGTGTGCATATTCGAAGTGTACAAAATCCGGGCCAAGTGGAACTTAACCCGGCTCTAGGTGTGTGCATATTCGAAGTCTACAAAATCCGGGCCAAGTGGAACTTAACCCGGCTCTAGGTGTGTGCATATTCGAAGTGTACAAAATCCAGGCCAAGTGGAACTTAACCCGGCTCTAGGTGTGAGCATATTCGAAGTGTACAAAATCTGGGCCAAGTGGAACTTAAACCGGCTCTAGGTGTGTGCATATTCGAAGTGTACAAAATCCGGGCCAAGTGGAACTTAACCCGGCTCTAGGTGTGTGCATAGTCGAAGTGTGCAAGATCCGGGCCAAGTGGAACTTAACCCGGCTCTAGGTGTGTGCATATTTGAAGTTGCTAAGGAGCTACACTAATAATCTAAGGAGCATCCGGCCGAGTAACAAGTTACTCCCCCGGAGGCTCAGGGCCTAATGGTTATATGACTAAGCACTAGTATATGTTAAAGAAAAGGCGAAGTAGCGTACCTCCATCATCCGACCCACAAGGTTGATTGCCTTGGCAGTTGTGTTCATCTGTGCAGCAAATTCCGCAGGCCCAAATTTCTCCGGGAGATCGTCGTTATGGACAAACTCCACCTTGTTCCAGTTGTTAACGAACTCGATCAAGGTCGGAGGATATTGTTCTCCGCTAAGCATGTGAGGCGCGATCAGACCCTTTGCATGGGCTTCCCTCCTTTCAACCTAGGCAACAACAAGGCTAGTGTGCAATACAAACTACGCATCAGCTGACCCGACAACGGTATCCTTCTTCGGCGGGGTCTTCTTCGAAAGCATGGACGCAAGGGTACGTTGTCCAGCCTCGATAGATGCTGTCCTGGAAGCGTCGAAAGTTTTCTTGGCCTTATGCTGCTACTGGGAAGTTGAAGTCTGATCCGCGGATTTGGACTTGGGAGCTGCCTTAGTGCTAGCCTTGGTGCTGCTGGTGCCTTCTCTCCGAGTCTTGGAAGACTCGGACAAGGCGGAGGGGCTTGGTGCTGTTGTTGATGCTTGTGCTGCTATTGTTGGTGCTGGCGCTAGTGCTTGTGCTAGTGTTTGTCTTGGTGGGGGTGCTGTTGGTACCTCGGATGTAGCTGGTGGCGGCGGAGCCGAAGTGGAGCTGGGATCAACCGCTGCCTCAGCAGAGCCACTTCCCCCTGCTCCAAGGTTGCCCTCCTCTAGACGAGGTGGGCTAGAACCCGGAGCAGCCGATGAACCCTCTTGAATGGGGCTCAGCGGGCGAGAATCTTCGCCATGAGGGGGAGAAGGGCTATGTCAGAGCAGCGAGGCGATGCCGGATCCGCTCTAAGGAACCTCCACCGCAGCCCTGCCGAATCAAACGATGAACAATAAGTTACAACAGAAGAAAGGCACGAAGCAGAAAATTTGATAAGGAAGAAATGACTTACTCATTAGAGGTCAAAGGCTCCTTGGGCTTACGAGCTCTCCGGATTATGGCCTTGGTCGTAGGCTTGGTGGCATCTTTGTCTGCGCACTTCTTTCGTCTCTTCGTTGGTTTGGAAGGTCCGGAAGAAGAAGCAGATGCAGCTCCCCTTTTCTTGGACGCAACCGGAACAGGTTCGCCCGTGGCGAGAGGAGGATCTTAATGAATCTGCCCAACGGGGTTAGATGATGCCGGAAAGGCATAAGAAAGGGGGACAGCGTCAAATGCTTCCATCACCTCAACGTCGGAATCATCTTCATCGTCAGGGCAATCTCTAATGGAAGAGAATTTACCGGTGTGTCGCTTGGTCGCATCGGGGAACGGCAGGAACATCTCCTGATCTGGCTCCGCCTCGTCCGGGGCATCTCAATCATTCTCCCACTTGAGGGAAGGCTCGGTGCCATCCTCAAGAGTTTGCTGAAGAAACATCTAAGAGAGAGAAAATGCGAAGGGATCAAACATACAACAAATTCCGACATATGATTTAACTCGAAAAAAGATTGGAGCACGAGATTTACCGTAGGAGGAAGCCTATCTCGACAGAAGTGCTCGATCCCCCACTCCCAATCAGCGGAGAAGTTTTTGTTGGTAGTGAAGAGGGCCTTGACCCGGCGGAATATCTCGGTATTGCTCAACTCAAATGAGGAGGTCCGGTTAGGGTCAAGGCGCCAGCTCATGTGGAAAAGCTTGTGAGTGCGTTTCTGGAGAGGGGAGATCCGGTTGCGGACGAATGTGATCATCTTGTCCTTGTTGCGCACTCCCTGATCCTTTAGCTCCTGGAACCGTTTGTTGACTTGGTTCGCTAGGACCGTGGGTTTCTTGGGGATCTGGTCCCACATATCCGGATTAGGAGGACCCGGAGCATAGGGGCGAAGCCGGATCAGATCTTCAGTCGTGCCATTTCTGACATAAAAGAAGGTTCAGGCCCAGCCCTTGCAAGAATCAAGCCCCGTGACTCGAGGAAAGACGGACTGTTTCTGAGGAGAAATAGAGGCAGCACCGAACTGCGTAAGTTGTTTGTCCTCCGGGTCAAGCTCTCTATTCGGAATCACGTTCCGGCGGAGACCGAAAAAACGGATCCAGAGCTCCTTAGTGGGCCACAATCCGGCGTAGCCCTCTATGGTGGAAGCAAAGGCAGAAAGGGAAGTGATGTCATTCGCTGGAAGGTGATGCGGCTGAAGCTCGTAGGTGTTGAGCCAATCGTGGAAGAAGTCACTGACCGGGAGGCCAAACCCACGCTGGAAGTGGGAGAGGAACACTACGAACTCACACGGATTGGGTGAGGGAGCAAGCTCCTCGGCGGCGAGGCGAGCAACGACGCCCTCCGGGATATGGCGCGTACGGTAGAGCCAGTCGAGGTTGTCCTGGCATACCCAGGACCCAGCCTAGGTGCCACGCTCGGCTTTCTCCGCATCCTCCTCCATCTCCTGTTCCGCGGCGGTGAGCTCTTCCTCTGTCATTTCTAGGTTGTTGTCCTCACTGGCCCTATCGGTGGTGGGGGCAGTGCATTGGAGTGGCACGGACCCATGGCGGAGGAGATGCGCGGGGGTGGCGGCGATGCTGGTGCGCGAGGAACGGTGCGTCGTCGGCGCAGCTAAGGAGGTGCGGCGGCGGTGGCGCTATCGGTGGGAAGAAGAAGAAGAGGCAGAGGGGCGCTAGGATGGGGAAAGTCCCAAGGGGCGTGCCCCTCCCCTATTTAACCACGCCCCAGCGGGGTAGTGGGATCGTGCGGTGCGGAAGGGATGCACGTTGTGGCCGTGTATAATCCGGATCATCCAATCAGAGACGAGCCATAGGAAGGGCCACAGGACGCAGGAGATCCCACGACGTGACGTGGTGATACAGTTAACGAGGAGACAGACACGACGTGACATGTGCAATAGTAACACCTGACATTAACTGCGGCATTAACTGGCATAGGCCCTTAAAATGAGGCAAAATAATGATTACCCTCCACGTGGGGAAGCGTACGACCGAATAACTATAGGGTGACCTGGCCAGCGAGTGAAAACTCGGAATGTGCCAAGGGAAAAGACAGTCAATGAAATATGGGATAGGAGGTAACTCGGAAAAGGGAGCAAAAGGCTTGGTAAAATTGAACCTGCTGTGGCCTTAGCGGCAGAGGCAGCTAAGACCGCACCAGCTTCAGGGACTAATGTTGGGGGGATACCCCGGGTAGGGTCACGCCGAGGTATAATGGCCAAGTTAGCCGAGGTACGGCAAGGTCAAAGCAAGTGCTGGCCGAGTCACCTCAAGGCAGGCCGAATCACGGAGTAACCTGGACCAGAGGATGTCCACCTAACTGAGTCCTGGCCGACTTATGTCGTATGCCGGCAGGATTTAAATAACTTGTATGCAGGTACCCATGTGGCTGGATTCACCAGGCATGATCCGGGTTATATCAGGCTTGCAAGAGAAGGAAGGTATCTCGCTGGTCAAAAGGTGGCCACTGTACGCAGAGCGTGAGCGAAGCGGATAGAGGATAGGACCACCGAGGCGTGGCTGACAAAGGTGATGTTGCCTATGTCGGATGACGCTAGCGCCGCAGAGGCTCACGTAGCCTCTACATGGCTTACGAAGGGGAAAAGTGACCCGGTCGGCTTGCTATTTTGGGAAGGAATATGCCTCCATGTATGCCCTAATTGGAGACCTAGCCACCCCTATATAAGGACGGCTAGGGCCTCTGTTGAAGGGGTTGATCTCTAATTGGTTGAGTTTTACTTGGTTATTCTCTAGTATGTTCCTGAGGGCTAGCTAGTGGAGAGAGTAATAGAGTACATTCTTACTCCTCTCCCCAATACAGCTCAAGGAGCACTTGTAAACCTTGGAAGCGAATCGAATACAAACATCTATGTATGCAATCACCACACTATCCCTCCCACGATTCCTCTAGTGTATCTTGTCCCCACCTTTAGCCTATCCATGGCATCTGTCGTGACACCACCACGACAAAATATTTAAAAGAAACCTACATTTAGTTGTAGTTCAAATTTCACCTAATTTTGATAAATCTACATGAAGTCATTCAAGTGGGCGGAGTTGGCTAGGGAGCTTGAAAACTCATAGAACATGGGAATCATAAGTAGAGCATGTTGGTCCAGTTAATATGACTAGAAGCTTGGCTTGTGGCATTGAGATCCATATTCGTCGGACTTTCTTTACGGAAAAGAACAATCTCATCATTACTCGGAAAATTGAGAATTTTCTTTCCTGATGGTTGTAAACTCACACCGACGACATTGTTTAGGACAAGAAGATGCACCCATCTACCTCCGAAAATACATTTAATTCAAGAGAAATCAATCACGCTTACTTGTAGCTCAAGTTTGTCCTAATTTCGTTAAATCGGCAAGAAGTCACTAAAGTGTGCGAAGTTAGCTAGGAAGCTTGAAAATTCCTAGTGTACTAAAAACTTGGGTATTACATATAAGAAACTATGTTCTAGTTTTTGTGATAATTAGGGTGGTTTCATTTTCTTTTAACTATGGTAGGTCCCGTATGAGCCAGGTTCTTGACTTAACATGGTTTGTGGAAGTACAAGTTACATCAAGTACCTCATAAAAAAATAAAATCGCATTCAAGTCCATGCATTTAGCACAAGGACCCTGAAACTGAGCAATGAAGTGTGATTTGAGGTTTGTGATACTAGCGTTCATTGTGCTAAAGACTATCAATAAAATCTTCTAGATGCTAAGAATGGAAAAGAAGATCCAATGGTTAGCAATGTTTAGATTTGCCAGTCTTGATCCAACGGTCAATGTTCAATGTTATCCATACACTGTGAAGTCTATGGTATTATAGGACATAATACAAGATAAAGATATGATAAGAAGTACTGCGAATGGCCGATCTTTTTGAATAACCTTCCCTCATGATGTTTGGGAAGGAAGTGAAGATTTCACAAACCAGAAACATCGCCACCGTACTAAGGCATAAAGTGGTTTCCTTCCTATGTACGCCTCCTACTCCACACCAACGCAACTGCCAAACATGCCAGAGACACAGAGCCACCGTACCAAGGCACACGTGTACAATGCCATGTTATTGATAAGGGAGAAATTAGCCAGGCTTGTGGTTGAAGGGAAAGTGGAGGAGAGATGGAGGATGGATGGTGAGAGGTAGTGAAGCAGGGAGAAAACACACAATTTGTTTTTCATGGATAGGTTCTGAAATTTATTACTAGTAGAGTGCACTACATTGTAAGGACGCAGGAGTACCTCATGTCAAGAACCCATCATAACTTTGCTATGACATCGAACCGCCTTCAACTCCTCTTCTCTGCTGCCCTCTTCCCGTGCCTACGTTTTATTCTCTCAGCATATACAACATGTGGACAGAGGTGAGCATATGTCTAAGCAAAGAAATATAATACTATACTATTTTTCTTTTCCCACTATGTGCAAAAATCCACACCATAAGACAAAAACTACACCTTTAGGATCTAATATCCATATACTAGTACATAGTGGAGGTTGTCCACAAGCCAAAAAATTTAAGGGTGACCCATAAGCTTATGGGTAGTTCACAAGAACTAAATAATAATATATAGTACACATAGCAATATTAAACTAATTTAATTCACAAGAATGTATGTTGTTAGCTCTTACATGTGGGTCCCAGCTTATGGACAAGTTTGTCTACATACATTATGTACAAGAATGTATGTAGTATTAGGGACCCATCTTATCGACAAGTTTTTCCACATACATACCTTAAGGCCTATGTGGCATCCGCTAAGGTTCACCTTGTACATTGTGGAGAAAATAAAGTTATCTCTAAGCCCAAGGTGCAAATCAAGCTTGTGGGTTGCCGATAGAGAAAAGAAAAATCATGTCCCCTCTCTCCTTATTTCATGTGATAGTTTTCAAGATGCAAAATCTTAGCTAGAAGTCGATCCAGTTGTAAAAACTCTCTTTGATTTATGATATATTAATTGATGGCTCGATCAGTACCTCCAAAATCTTATTTCATAAAACTTTCAAACAAACCTATAATTTATTACTTGTAGTTCAAATTCGACCTTATTTCGATACATCAATATAAAGTCATTCAAGTGGGGTGTGTTAGCTAGGAAGCTTGAAAAATCATAAAACATGGGAATCACATGTACAACATGTTGTTGATCCACTATATATGTCTGAAAACTTGGCTTGTGGCAATCATATCCAATATTCTTCGCACTTTCTTTACGGAAAAGAATGATCTCATCATGACTCAGAAAATTGAGAATGTTCTTTCCTAGTAGTTGGACACTCACACCAACAACACTTCTTACTAGAAGAAGATGCACCCATCTACCTATGAAATGACATTGAATTCAAGAGCAATCTAGGACGCTTACTTGTAGCTAATGTTTGAACTAATTTCATTAAACTGTCAAGATGAAAAATCTTAGCAAGAAGTTGAACCTATCATCAAAACTCTTGGTGGTTTCTGATATATTAATTGACCCTCCCCCTGATGGGCACCTCCAAGAGCTTTTTGACAGAAATTTCAAAGCAACCTACAGTTTACTTGTAGTAGTTCAAATTTTACATAATTTAAATAAATTGGCATAAAGTCATTCAAGTGGGTGAAGTTAGCTAGGAAATTTGAGAACTCGTAAAACATGGGAAATCGTAAAGCACAACATGTTGGTCTATTGTATATGTATGAAAACTTGGCATGTGGCATTCAGATCCATTTTCTTTGGACTTTCCTTACAAGAAAGAACAATCTCGTCATTCATCCTATAATTTACTTATAGTTTCAAATTTTACCTAATTTTGATAAATCGATATAAAGTCATTGAAATGGGCAGAGTTATCTAGGATGTTTTAAAATTCATAAAAACTGGGAGTCGTCAGTACAACATGTTGGTCCACTATATATGCCTATAAACTTGGCTTGTGGCATTCAGATCCAATTTTCTTCAAACTTTTCTTTACAGAAAAGAACGATCTCGTCATCACTCGGAAAATTATTAATGTTCTTTGCTAATAGTTGGACACTCACACCAAAGACATTGTTTACTAGAATAAGATGCACCCATCTACCCCTGAAATTACATTTAATTCAAGAGCAACCTATCTTTCTTACTTGTAGCTCAAGTTTGACCTAATTTCATTAAACTGTCAAGATTCAAAATGTTAGTAATAAGTTGAAACTGTCATCACAAATATCGGTGGTTTATCATATATTAATTGACCCCTAGATGGGTACCTCCAAAAGATTTTTCATAAAACATTCAAAGAAACCTACAATGTACGCATTGCGTCCTTCTTTGTTGCGCATATGCTTGTGCTTTATGAGTTGAAGTTAGCAGAACCATGTATCATGGGGACCGCTTTCAACACTTCATAGGTACTTTGTACCTAGTTGATATCACGTTCTTTTGCTTATGGAACCCCGCGGTGTGAATCAAAAGTGGAACTTGTAAGATCATGGAGTTTGTATGTATGTTAGAGAAACGCCTAGGCCGCTAGACTAAGCCATGCCTAATCAGGGTGGAAACTTGCAGCATAACCATAATGTGCATTCTATGAAGCATCCTCAATAAAAATCTATGCACATAGTAAATAAAAAGATCGCCGAGATGCTCATTGTCTGCTTGCCTTGTTATTTTCATTATGGGACAGCTCCCGTGTCATGTGCAAGGGGTACCCCGTTGGCGGTTCTCTATGATACATATATACTTACAATGACAAGAGCTTACTTGTGACTGAAGTTGAGTAGCATGAGGATCGGTCTTTGTAAGTAAGGGGCATGAGACTTCGATTTATAACTTGTCAAGCATATCCTCTTAGTTGTGTCACTTTCATCTTAACCACATTAAAGATGCTTATGATAGGGGCAATGAGAGCTCAAATCTAACGAGTACCATACTTTCAGCATTTGGAAGCCTTTCAAATTATTCAAAACCTTTTCTTCTAGTTGTTGAGTCTCCACATATTCTTTGAGCACCTTCTTGAGAGCATAGTTGTCATTCTTTGTGTTTGTTCCGTTACTTGATTATTTGTGTTATGACTTTGATGCTTGTATCCTTGATATATTTACTTCTAGTCATCACTTGAACTTCAGCGGTGCCTTGGCATTCATAATTAAAGGCAAACAAGATACCACTCTATCATACCTTTTTATGAGCATTGTAATGTTGCTTATGTTTGTGCTTCATGCTACTTATTATTCTTGAGTTGTAATCTCTTCATAGCTTGCAAATACTATTAAGTAGACTTGGTTGCGTACTCTTTATTATGAATTGTCAAAGTAGTTGATCACATTGCTGAGAATATTTACATCATATGAAGCAAATGTGTTCGTGAAAGTTCTTTTATCGCACTCAGTTTTCAACTGAATTGCTTGAGGACAAGCAATAAGCTAAGCTTGGGGGAGTTGATACGTCCAAAACTATCTACTTTCCTGAATACTTTTGCTATTGTTTCTCCTCTAAACTTGTGTGATTTGAATGCAACTAATGAGGACTGACGCTGTTTTCAGCAGAATTGCCTTGGTGTCTACTTTTTTGTGCAGAAAACCAACTATTAGGAAAAATCCCGGAAAATATGCCAAAAATCCTATTTCACCCGAAGACACCAGGAGCCAGAATACGAGACGGAGAAGAGCCAGGGGGTGGCCACACCACCTGGTGGCACGGGCCAGGACAGGTTGTGCCAGGGGGTGGTGTGGGCCCCAGGCACCCCCTCGGCCTCTCTCTTCACCTATAAGGAGCCTTCTGACCTAAAAACTTCATGGGGGGTCGACGTTTTTCCAGGAGGAGTTCCGCTCCTCCGCCACCACCAGATTCCATGAAACAGCACTAGAAACTTCGTTCTGGCACCCTGCCGGGACGGGGAATTGGAGGAGATCATCGCCATCATCATCACCATCGCTTCTCCATCGACCATCCATGTTTCCCCCATATATAAGTGAGTAATCCCCCGTTGTAGGCTATGTGGATGGTAGGGATTGGATGAGATCGTTCATGTAATGGCATCAGATTGTTAGGGCATGGTGCCTAGTATATTTTATTAGTGCTTTATGACTTTGTTGCGACTTGTTGTGCTTAATGCTTGTCACTAGGGCCCGAGTGCCATGATTTCAGATCTGAACATGTTATTGATTCATTACGATAGTATTGTTTTTGGTCTTATCTAGAAGTTGTGTACACACGTTGTTGTCCGGAACCTATGGCCCCGAAGTGACAAAAATCGGGATAACCGGAAGGGAATGGCTTTGATGTGAGGATCACATGTGTTCACGGAGTGTTAATGCTTTGCTCCGGTGCTCTATTAAAAGGAGCACCTTAATTTCCAGTAGTTTCCTAGAGGCCCCGCTGCAAACGGGCTGGCAGGACAAAAGATGTTGTGCAAGTTCTCATTGCGAGCACGTATGACTATATATGGAACACATGCCTAGGATTGTCTAGTACTTGGATGCTTTATCTTATTTATCTGCAATTGCCCTATGTTCTGATTGCTATGTGAATTGTCTTGTCCATGCAACGCCCGTCCATCCATCCATATGCCTACTGCACTCGAATCCCACTGTTTACTGCTTTTGTTGCTACTGTTTTTGCTTTACTACTGTTGTTACTTTACTATTCCTACTACAAAACCGTTGCTACTGATAAACTGCTGTGAGCAAGATTGTTTCTAGGTGCAGCTGAATTAACAACTCAGTTGTTAAGGCTTATAAATATTCTTTGGCTCCCCTAATGTCGAATCAATAAATTGGGTTTCACTTCCCTCGAAAATACTGTGATACACCCCCTATACTTGTGGGTCATCAGTATGCGCGTGTACGGAAGGCAGGACTATGGCTGGGAGCCACATACTAGTTGCTGGGGAGAACAAACCCAAGAGGAAAAGCATGCATTTGCTAGGGTTTGACAAGCGAAAGGTTAGGTTTGATTATCCGTACCCCAGCTACAGTGGTAGTGGGCCCTGGTTGTATCCCGGTGGATTCTTGTGGGGAAAGTGCGCAAACTCTGCAGAGTATAACCTATTCGAATAGCCATGTCCTTGGTCAAGGACGGTTTTATAGGTGTTGGCTAGGAGTACCCAAACTGTGCTTGTTTGGGAAACAAGTACGGAGAGGACGAAGGTTCCGGGGGAACCCGAGATCGAAAGCTTTGTTTTGACCCAAGGGGTCAAAGATGTTTAAAAAGGGATTTTAACTACAAAACGGTTTTCAAAACTCTTTTTCAACAAAGATATGGAGATGTCTTGATTTATAAAAAAGAAGGATGATTTCAAAAATATTTTTCAAACAAAGATATGGAGATGCCATAACTTCATACGTTAGTTTAGGCTTCTCAAAAGCAATCCCAGATAGAGCTATCTCGCCACAACCAGACTTGCATTTCCGTGTTTCACTTACCTTGGTGGTTTGCGAGTACATTCAAAAGTACTCACGGCTTTGTCCCTGGCTATTTACTTGGCCAGACTTTTAGAGTTTCGACTTTGGGAGATTCAGGTGACGTCCAGCGAGCTAGGCCATCTTCCCAGTCAGCTGCCTGTAGGTTGAGGAACTATTGGGCTCTACGCTTGGTGATAATCCGCTCTTAAGGATGGTGTAGCCATAATGGCATTTATGTAAGTCTTGTAAATTCTTTATGCTTCAGATGTTGTAATGATACATGTCGGTTATGTTCCACGGCTCACTGATCATGGGAACATGGATGTATGCATAACAGGGATTTCTCGGATGAATAATCCGGGGAGCCCACACTCGTCATCACTAAAAAAAATTGGAATTGAATGTTCTTTCCTGATAGTTGGAAACTCACACCGATGACATTGTTTACTACAAGAATATGCATTTAATTCAAGAGCAATCTATTGTGCGTACTTGTGTAGCAAAAGTTTGACCTAATTTTGTTAAATCGTCCAAAAGTCAGTGAAGTGTGCGATGTTAACCAAGAAGCTTGAAAATTCCAAGTAATAAAAATTTAGGAATTATAAGAAATCATTTTCCACTTTCTCGGATAATTCGGGTAATGTAATTTTCCTTTAATTGTTGTAGGTCATGTAGGAGCAAGGTGTTTAGTTAACATGGTCGGTGGAATTATAACTTACATCAAAGACCTCATAAAAATGAAAATTATATCCAAGTCCATGCATTTAGCACAAGGTACATGAAACTAAGAAATGAAGTGTCCTCGGAGGTTTCCGCGTATTGTACATATTGTAGAGCCAAAAAAATCTGAAATAATCTACATTCTTGCTTTTACTACTAGTACCGTACTACAAAGTTTGACCGAAATCATTAGTACCATTAGATTCGTATTAAATAACACTATTCAAAGATGCAATTTTATTAGCAACATTGTTTATATATTTAGAGTAAATAAGAACACATAAAATAGAGTGATCGTACTCTCTATTAGAGTAGTAACTTTTTTTTGAGGGTGTAGGAGTGGGAGCGAGCCCGACTACAATTTTTATTTATAAAAGGTAAGGTATGTTAGAGCATATACAAAAGAAATCTTCAAACAAAAAACACAATTCAAATCAAACTACACTTGAGACTGTAGCCATTCCTTGAAGGTTACTGCATGTTACTTCTTCATTCTATAGCTTACTAGTTTTAGTTCTTCCTTATAGATCTGTTTCCATACTTCAAAACATGTCCTTTGTTGATTGAAGAGCTTGTGATTCCTTACAATCTAGATGCTCCAGGAGGAAAGAATTATAATGTCCATTGCAAACGCATTGATAGCTTGTCTTTGATATCCATAATTGATTCAAGAACTAACAAGCTATGTGTTCTTTGTGGGCAGATGAAATCCCATCATCTCACAAAGAATGGGCATGTGAAAAAAAGTGAATGAGAGTCTCTTCTTGAGGACAATCCATTGTAATGCAAGACTAAGATTGTAATTGCATTTTTTCCTCCCTAGCAAATTCCTTGTGTTTAGTCTATCCAACAACAGCATCCAAAAAAGAACTTGTGCTTCAACTGCCATGAACATTACCAAACCCAGACAAAATGAGGAGGAGCTGAGCTTTGTCCAGCCATCACCTTGTATGCCTTTTGAGTGCTAAAGATATCAGATCCCCAAATGTAACTCCAAGTATCTTGGTTGCCTTCTTTAATTTTTAAAGTAGTCTCCTCACACATCTCCTACAACTGAAGGAACTCCTCATAAAATTGATTGGAAAGTGGCAAGTGGAAAAGATCCTATAAGAATTCCATGTTGACTATTTCATGAATGCTGAGATCAGACTTCTTGGCATAAGTCAACAAATGTGGAAGTTTATGATCGATGCAGGAATCTTGCCAAAGGTTAGTCCAGAATAGAATAGTTTTCCCATCACCTAGTACTCCTTTTGATATTCCTTTGTATATATCCAGTAATTTTAGATGTGCCTTCCACCAGAAGGAGCCTTCCATGTGATTACTAGGAAGTATACCATCATTGTAGTAAGAATGTTTCACCAGCTTCACCCAGGGAATATCATGGTTATTATAGAACTATTCTAGATTTTTTAGTAGCAATGCATTGTTCTGGATGTCTAAATTTAGAACACCTAATCCTCCATGTACCTTTGGTCTGTAGATCTTGGACCAAACCACCATTGTAGAGCCTTTAGTATGAACCTCTATATCCTTTTTCCTCCAAAGACAATGTCTCAAGTATTTGATCACCTGATTTTTAATAGTGATGGGAATATGTAGGAAGCACATGAAAAAAATGGGTAGTGAAGCTAGGAAATATTTAACCATTTCCAGTTTGCCCCCATAGTTGAGGAAGTTTGCAATGAGATAGAGTCTCTTTTCAACTCTAGAGACCATTGATAAGAAATGCTCCAAATTTGGTTTTGTGATCCCAAAAGGTAAGCCTAGGTAGGTACAAGGGAGTTTCCCTTTCATACAGTTCAGAGTGAGGGCAAAGTGAGTAAGCCTATCATCATCCATATTTATATGAATCAAGCTTGATTTTTTGTAATTAAATTTTAGGCATGTGGAGTCACGAAAAGTTTTCAGAATGGATTTCAAGAGCTTCTTCATTTAGAACCAATAATGTATCATCTGCATACTGAATGACAGGGAAATCTGGGCAGGCACGACAATTTAGTGGAGTAGACGATAGCCCTTGAATCATAGCTTTGTTGAGAACTGACTGTAGAAGATTAGCATGTAGGACAAATATCAAGGGGGAGAGAGAGGGTCTCCTTGTCTAACCCCCCTTTTACAGTAGAATTTATTTCCTTGTACTCCATTGAGTAGAACTGAAGAAGTACCAGATGTGAGGATTAGTTCAATCCATTTTATCCACCTCTCCCCAAAATCTCTAGCCTTCAGAATTTCTAGAATTGTATTATGTTCAATCTTATGAAAAGCTTTTTCAAAGTCCAACTTTAGGATTAGAATCTCCTTTGTTGACTGATGACATTGAAAAAGATACTCAACAACCCAACCTAAATAGTCCTGAATTGACCTTTGTTTGAGAAAGCCATATTGATTTGTGTGCACTAGTTTCAAGATGATGCCTTGCAATCTATTTGCTAGAAGCTTTATCACAATTTTCAGCACACTGTTTAGGAGAGAGATAAGTCTAAAATCACTATGGTCTTTTGGGCATTCAACTTTAGGAATAAGTGTGATTAGAGAGGAGTTTATGCTTTCCAAAATAATGTTCCCATTCTAAAAGTAGTTTTTGATAAATTCATTATTAAATCCATATGGACTAGGAGATTTGTCATTTGGAAGCTCCTTAATTCTATCTTTAATTTATTTGATGGTGAAGGTGGCTTCCATATCTTTTCTTGTTTCTGGGTCCATGCCATTACCATAAAAGTCTTGCAGGTTGAAGTGCATGGAAGGTTTGTCAGAGTTTCCCATTATTTCCTTGAAGGCCTTCCACATAATTTCTACCTTTTCCTCATGGTCAGAAACTTCCACATCATTGGTATCTTTCAACATAGAGATGAAATTATGTCTATAGTTGATGGTTTCTTTTGTATGAAAAAACGTTGTATTTGCATCACCAAGTTTTACCCAGTTAATTTTCCCTCTCTGTTTCTAGTAAGCATTTTGATTTTTCAGTAGTCTGATGATATGTGATTTTAGAAAGTCTCTTAAGTTCCATTCTTGTATACTGAGGGATCTCATCTCTTCTATATTGTCCAGCAGTTCAATCACAAAATTAACTTTTGCAATGAGCAGCTTTAGACAAGGTAAGTTCTTAGACCAGAGTTTGATTGCTCTTCTAACATTCTTTAGCTTGGCATTAACTCTATTAGCACTGTTAGTAAATCCAATAGGAACGTTCCAAGTATTATGAACAATTTGTTTAAAATCACTGTGTTCCAATCTGAATATTTTGGCTTTAGGTATATGTGTTCCAATGCAGATGATGCAAGGCATATGATCAGAAGTTGGTTTGACAAGAGGATCAACAAAGGATGAAGGATAAGAAATTATCCAGGAGGTAGGTAAAAAAACCAGTCCAATCTTTCTAGATGAGGATCCTTTTGCATGTTACAACAAGTGATTTGTTCCCTTTAAGTGGCAACTCAATAATACCAAGTTTGCTGATAGCTTCATTGAACAAAAACATGTCATTTATTTATCCTCCACCTCTATTTCTGCCAGAGGCCTTTCTTATCAAATTGAAGTCTTCTACTATTAACCAATCCACATCATCATCCACATCAATGTTGCCAAACCAATCCAGAAAAACAACTTTTCTTTCAGAAGTGCAGCGGCATAAACATTAGTTAAAAACCATGTTCTATCTGAAACATTGCAAGTGAATTTGATGGAGATGGCAAATTAATTTTAAAAGGCAATCTCTCCTTCAAATAAATATCCATTCCATATGACAATTAGCCCTGTAGAAGACGCCACAGAAGGAAGATATTCAAATTTATTATACTTTTTGTGACAAACTTTTCTTAGGTAATCCAAGTGAAAGTGGACCCTTTTTGTTTCTTGAAGGCATATTATGTCACAACCCGCTTCATCTATTTTACTAGCTAATGCTAGCCCTGTTTTCTCTAAATTAATCCCTCTAATATTCTAGTTCAATATTTTCCATCCTTTTGTATTATCCATGGGAGACTATATGTTGACTTTTGTGTGTGGATAAACAAGTATATGTTCTCCACCTATATCCAGGGAAAGAGTAGGCACATAAACAGACTAACATCACCCAATCATACTGATAACATCCATTCATAATATAATGTGCAAACAGGAATATCCAAACATCCAATCTGAAGATATTATAAGTACCAAATTTAACCATATTTCCAACATGTCAAGCAACACACTTAGTTGGTCTAATCATTAGGGAAACTTATTTTGGGTTCCGTTTGTTGGCTTGTTGAGCACATGTCCTAACATCCCCTTTCTTGGCAGTAGCTTTAGAAGATTTTGTGTTGGCAGCTTCTTTTCCTTTTCCTTTCTGCATGTCTTTAGGTCTAGGTGCCTTTTTGTCTTTATCCATGATCCTGCTCTTCTTTAGGATCTTGTTCTCCAGGCCTTCCTCAGCCACCTTACAGAAAGAGACATCAAGATTTTTCACAACACTATGATTTATGTCAAGTGTAGCAGCATGACAAGATAGGAATTTTTTGTCAGAACAAAGACCATGATTTTTAAAACCCCCATTGAGCTCAGTGATTCTAGGACTTTTCTCCTCACCTCATTTTCAACCAAAGGTTGGCTAGTAATTCTTCTTTTCCTTTTTGTGGTGGTGGGGGAGTAGATTCCACTATCATGTTGTAAAGTTGTTTAAGTTTCATCAATGATCAATCAAGAAGGAGCCAATGTGGCAGAACATTTATCAGGAATAAAAGAAGATATGGTCCCTTCATGCCCAATTGGTTTAGTAATCATTTCCCAAAGAGGAGATTCCATAAAATTCTTTGTCTAGTCAAAATTTTCAGGTGTCAAGAGCATTAAGTTTATAAAATGGAACCAACTTACTGGGATGTGACAAATGCTGCAATTTTTCAACTTCTTAGTGTGAGAATCAAAGAATCTCTTCCATAAGTCCACCCCTTGAGTTGATAAAGTTTGAAGCATGGCATGCTCCTGAGGGATTTGAAAGAAGTGACTCTACACCATGCCAAGTTGGAACTGGACATGCGCAAAATTTGGTGCTTCCAGCCCCAAATCTTATAACATATGTTCATTGTTTTTCTATATAATTATAGTATGTGTCTCAACAGCACTCAATTCATCTTCCTCCTCTTGATAAGCTTGGAGGATGTTGTTGAAACCTTAACCTAGGTTGACAGGCAGGTCTTGTTGTTCAACCAAAACATCATTGATGTAATGCACCACTTCATTTACAGAGTTTGTGTTGTCAGAGCTTATATGCATATCAACAGGTGGTTCCATTTGGACAGCCTCTTGTGGTTCATTTTTAGGTACATTCTGTTGAACATTATTCCCCATTGCCCAATGGCCCCAACCTTCATTGTCATTTGCAGGTTGAGGTGGTTGAAAAGGAGCTACATTTCCTGGTCCATTTATAGGCAGAGTATGAGGGTCAACACCATCATCAGGGAGATGGTCTTCATTAGCAGGCCCACCTCCCAACAGGTTGTTAAAAAGTACTTCAATAGAGAAAGTCCAAGATTCTAAATCAGGGCTGTCCCTCTCTGTCAGTCTGACACTTTTAGGAATGTCAATGAGATCAGTGACTCTGAGTTTTGCTAGAATTCTTTCCTTCTTGTCAGGATCTCTTTCCCATAGCAGCAGCTTACCAATATAAGCAAACACTGAATTCAGGTCCTCATTACAATAGTGGTCTAAGGGTGGACCAACAAGCATCACCCAACATTCAGTGTTGAATTGTGCCCTTCTCCAATTATATCATTCATTATGCTTGACAAAGGGTATGTGCACATCCTCAAAAGGAATGGGGTTTTCTCTGATAAGTCTGTCATGGTCACTCACATGTGAAAACTACACATAGGCTCCTCCAAAGGGCCAGTCCTGAACCGCTATGAATCCTACTCCAGCAGAGTTGAGCAGAAAATCTTGCAGCACATATCGCACATTAGCAAAGGTGATATCACCTGGAGGCAGGGTTGATGGTTGCGATAGCGTACTATTCATGTGAGCGAGGACACTGTGGCACAACCACCCTCTTCACAACATTTCTTCCTGCCACCTCTTGAATGTCGAAGCTGTGAGGGAGAAAAGGCCTCAGATTAATAGGTATATTTTCCATTGTCACCAGTGAAGATTTGCGAGGAGCAGCAGAAGAGGGGAAAGCAGGAGCAGAGGAGTTTAGGGAAGAGGCAAAGGAAGACGACGAGGCCAGTATGAGCAGTTCCTTAGGCGAAAAAACTCCGAAAAATCAGCCTCTAATTTTAGTGCCATGACTTTTTGGGCCGGCCCAATGGCCTTGAACCAGGAGTGGAAGTTCGTATTAGGCCAAGCTTTGCCAGGAAAGGAAGGTAATTTCAAAAAAATTTAAAGAACCGGTAAATGATGTGACAGGCAATTAAGGTCAGATTGATTCTGTCCAATATTAGACCTGCATTGATCTCGCACTGCATTTGCGTAGGAAATTCCATTAAAGCCACTATTGACTGTTGTCTCCTGAATTGGTGCAAATGAATTCGCCTTAAAAATTCCAACGGTACTAGATTGTGAGCTAGGCAATGACAGCCTTTTGAAAACCGAAACACGATTAAGGTTTTTGATCGAGTTCTTAGACGTGACCAACTACCACTCATCATCTTGTTCTTTGTAATATTTTAATTCTTAAAAAGCCAGTTTGGTCCTACAAAACCCCAAAGGTTAATAAAACATTCGAAGGAACTTTGAGCAAATTTGCTAGTGTTGTAAATTTCTAAACATATGGCTCTTGAAGCCACCGGGAAATGAAAAGTACGGTTCTGAAGAAGGACAACCTTGTAATGATTGGCCTTTCCACCAAGACAGGCTTGAAACACTAAGCTGTGACCGTGTGATTATCCAGCTTGAAGCTAGTACATCCAAAAGAAATGACCAAAAAGAATTCCCTTTGACCAAAGCCTCAAGTGAAATTTACAGAATGTCCAAACTTTTCCTTGACAAAGTTTGAAAAAGGAAGACCTTTTCCAAAATCAAGGGAGGTGGCCAAGGATATTTTCACCTTATCAATTTCATCATTTTCCTTGGGCAGACCATCTTGGAACAAGCTTTGTACATTCCCAGAATCTTCCTTTTTAGGGACAATACCAGCTTCTAGTATTTGATCACCAACATACACTTTATGAACTAGAAAAACAATCGTAATGCCTTCAGAGATAGATTCACCTTGTAGAAGATATCTAGAATCAATCACAGTTTCTTCCAGATTAAGAAGGACCAATCTCCATTCTTAGGATGGGAATTGCATCAAAAGGCAGAGATCCATTAGAAATAGATTTGCACAAGACCTTCCATCTCAAAACTTTGGAGATATTGCCATTTTTGAAACCATTTGGTGATCTAGCCAAAGATTCTAAATATCCAAGGACTGAAACTAGGTGAGAGGGGAACCTCACAACCGATCCAACATGGATCTTTTCCCTGTTTTCAAGATTTCGCCCTTCCAAGGGGGCACCATTGGCTTTGAGAAGTACGAACCAATTTTTGTCAGACCAAAACGCTAGGGAGCCAACAAACAACTTACCACTATCCTCTAGGCCACAGAAGGAAACCATCCAACAACATGTTGGGGGAAGCATGATGGAGGAAAAGAAGGGTATCACCTTGAACAGGAGAGGACACCAAAGAGTATGATTGGAAAGGAAGAGGTGGGTCACCAATGATTAGGGAGATCGCCGGCAATGGAAGCTAGGTGGTGGTGGGTAGGTGGGAGAGAGTCATCGAAAGGATTTAGAGTAGAAACTTGGATTGGTAGTTCACATATCTAAGTACTACCACTAAATGTGTACTAGTACTACTACTAGTACTCCCTCTATTTGGGATTATTAAGGCCATTTAAATTTGATAAGACCAAACAGTTAATTATAGGTTGGTCTTGAAGACATGCATGCAGTCCTCGGTCTCTCCCCTGCAGCACTGTACACCCAGCACCAGGCCCAGAATTTTCTGTCTCTCTCTAGGAGTATATCTTCTTGCCTCTCACATGGATCTGTTTGTCTGTTATAGTACAGTGTGCCACATGTTTTACTCACTTGTCAACTTTCTACAACGTTTTTGTTTTGACAAATCAGTGTGAAGCATGGTGTGAAGTGTTCTACACTAAAATCTTGCAGTGTAGTACTATGTACGTATAGAGGGAGAGGCAAGTGGCCAAGTGCAGAGCCTCAGCCACTGCCGGTGCGCTGATGCCTCGCGTATTCCTGTAAACTCGCACCATTACAGTACCAAACTCAATTAGTATAGTCTTTAGTAAACCCAAACCGGTTTCTGGTTGATGGGCACTATGTCGGCCAGCTGATCTTCCCTCTATAAGAACTTTGAAAAGTGCATGTACCGCGTCGGCGGATTCGACTGGGAGATAGTGGCTATGGACATCGTCGATTCTATGGTGATGATTGAGTTCCTCTACAACAACTACTTTAGCTTGGTTGCCTTCAACAAGCTCGATGAGCACAAGATCGTATGCCCGCATGGCCCATGCTACTGCATGGATCCCGCCTCTGATTTTATCGCCTCGCTGGCAGGGCTCCTTCCCCACAAGAAGGAGGACCACGGGTTCATAATTACCATGGACATCTACGGCAGTGCCTTGTTTTACCTGATCCTGATTCCACCACAAGCAAGCACGAGGGTATTCATGCGCTTCCTCTACAGGGATGATGGTGCCATGTTCGGCCTGACCATCAGCATGCTCGGCCCAGTCGCCTCGTGTCCTTGGTGTGCATCAGGCAGGACAGAGTCCTTATGGCCATGGTACACGGTAGATCTGTGTGTGCCTGGCCCACCGAGGTCGGTGGACTACTCGATGGTCAAGAGCCTTAGTGCAGTAATCAAGATGACAAGCAGCTCGTCGTCGACCAACTTCCCGTCCGACATGCTCATGAAGTACCTTGGGGTGCCGTCGTGGTTCCTGATGAAGGTTGGAGAGTCCACCCATGTATCTTTCTGGATTTTCATCCACAGGAAAAATGATCTTAATCTACGGCTAATGATCCTAACACAACTGTAATGGTGTATTAGCAGATAAACAGTACTACTACTAGTACTATTTTACTTCTCCAGTTTACTAGTAGTAGTCACATGTAGGTTCTCTTTTGGCACTAGGAAGGATGCATTTGAGATGTAAACTAAGTTTGCTCCTGATGTTATTACGGAGTATTTAGGAGTTTATTACGAATTTTATATAATTGTTCACTTCTATGGCATACTAGAGGTAAACGCACTAACCGTTCTTACGGTGCTTCAATTTAGTCCTCTAACTCAATGATTGCGAAATTTTATGTCCAAACTTGTCAATTTGACTTGATTTAAGTCTTGAACCACGATTGTCGTCAAAATTGTGCTGGTGTGGAAGACATTTCGATGTGGGTCCAGTGTGCGGGAGAGGCTGCCCTGGAATTTTGCACGTAGCGCCTCCTGTATCTCGAACAATAAACAATAGGCCCAATATTTGCATATGAACTGCCACTTCCCCTCCCCGCACATCGTTTCGGGTAAGCAACGCCACGTCGTTTTCACCTCCATGACACTTTATTTTTTTGCTTCGAGGGAAGGAAACAAAGTGATGCTTAGACCAATTAAACATATTACACACATTCGGTTACATTACTGAAAAACAAAATTATCTCAACATACATATTAAGAAGGAAATTTAGCTCAAACAAGAGAGAAAACTGTAGGAAAATCCAAAGCAGCCCACCTCGCTAACCTGTGACAAGGACACACTTAAAAAAATACCGTTCGTATTCCCCATTGACATTGGTCTGAGCAGTGTACTTCTTGAAGAAACAATGCTTGCATTGGTCACGCTTAACGATGGGCAGCTCTGTGTTGGGCACACAATACTCTTTCGGAGTCGAGCTCGAACCACCAAAGCGGCCACTCGCCATACTTGTGCTCCAACCACGAGATGCGCTCGTGCGGGAAGATCTAGGTACAAGCCAAGGGAAAAACAAATGAACTAAGGTTAGGGATTTGCAATCTTTGAAACAAAATATATCTTATATTATCTAGCATGTCAGTTTCACAAAATCAATCTTGTAGGAGATTAGCTCACCCTAACTGGCTATTATACGAGAGGCGCTAGGTGTAAAGTTATATAGGGAAAATGCTCTCCTGCACGCATAACCAACATCCACATGTCATTCAGGTAACACAATTTTGATTGCAAACCTCGCTTACAACTAAATTTAGTCATGTTGACAAGTTTGTGTGTAAACTTTAGCAAATCACGAGTTAGAGGACTAAATCGACCCCCACACACAAGTACAATGATTGTTTGTGTTTTAACTCCATGGACCATGCATAATCAAATGACCATGCATGGTTTCGATCTACATGAGGATGCACGGTTGAGAATATTGTGTGTTTCATGTGATCGTCGAGCACAAGCTTGTGTCATTCGTGAGTACGTGCCATAATATATTGATGATTTTGCTCATAGTTTTTGTCTAGCAAAGTAAATTGGTATAAATTCTATGTGTTGCGGTAGGTCGACCGACTTCTTGATGAACACCCATATGCTGTAATCAAGCCTATGAGCTATGCATCTTGGGGCAGGGTCGCACTCCAAGATCTCACATTCCTCACGATGCCTCCACGGTACAATACCGCTGCTGTTGCAATGTCCGAGATGATGAAGAGGTGTTTTTAAGTGTTGAGGCTTGCTTCGGTGTCCTCCCGCTTCTCTAAAATTTAAGAAACTTAAAACACAAGGAGGGTTAGGATTAACCAATACATGTTCTGCTCGGAGGACATGAAGGGGTATCAGCCAATCCTAGTTGTCCTTATGTTTTCAGTTTTCTAAGTTTGGGAGTAGGGGGAGGACACCGGAGCAAAACTCTTATATGTTTGTATTGACAATAAGAATTGATCTTCATCTTATCATCTAATGGTCGTAACGTGAATTGAATGTTGTATTAATTACTAGTAGTCAGAGCTGGGGTCTCTTTGGAATTAGGAAGGTTGTATTTGGGTATAAACTGAGTTTTACTGCTTACTAATCCATAATATGTTACTTCGACTACTACGCGTACGGATTAGTACTCCATCCATCCCAAATTAAATGACTTCACATGCACTCCCTCCTTCCTAAATTACGACACACATTGGTTTTTGTCAAAGTTAAACATAATAAACTTTGACTAAATATCTATAAAATAATATGGACCGACATCAAATCAATGTTATTAGAATCATCATGAAACATGTTTTTATATTATATCTGTTTGACATTATGAAAGTTAGTATGTCTATACATATAGTTGGTCAAAATTTATAAATATTGACTTTGTCAAAACCTAATATGCTTTCTAATTTGGTATGAGGGAGTATCTAATTACTAAAATGCATCGAGAGACATGCGTATCTATATAAAGCCAAGTAAATTACTATTTTATGATGGAGGGACTAATTATTTATGAGTTTTCGATTTTTCAAAAATTGTTCAGTTCTATGGCACATGCCCACCTCTAGGGCATGGACCAAGGCATAGTAATCACGTGACCATGTGGTTGTCATCTACTCCATACTAGTAGGAATGGATTACCCTACGTATGGAGCCGCACTTGTTGAGCACACGCAAATAGGAGTACATAAATAGATAGATCTGGTTACTCATTGTACTAGTTTTTTATCCTATAAGGAAACCTGGACGTGGCTACTATAGTACTATTGGCATAACTTCTGCTTTTGGTGCTACAAGATGAATGTGAAACTCTCTGTGTGATATTACTGTACTAGTAATATAGTGTAGTACTACAATACCCCGTAGTTTTTCAGATGCATAGTAATGTAGTTTAGTAAGGTTGTTGGTCAAGCTGCATGCAACGATCATTGGTTTGACATGACAATTCAGGTTTAGATATCCAAATTTCTAGTCGAGCTCACTGGCTCAAGACATGAAACAACTAGTACTCCTCTAGCCTCCGGCTGTCACCCAGATCAAAATGAACAAGCAAAATATTGTATATCTAGGAAATTGTCATGGCTATTTATTACTCGTAGAGCTTTATTTTTTCCTTCGAGGAAGCTACAAAGAATAATACGTATTAGTAATAACATGCTATGACTGGGCCCTATAGCTAGTATACTAGACATAGACTCTAGTAGGAGTAGCTACTCTCGTCACATTACACCTTCCTTCTCCAGGACATGGAGTTCCTTTTTTCTGAGAGAGGAACCTAGTTTTTATACCTTATTTGATTCAAAGAAAATTTAAAGGATTTGTGAAGGATTTTGTCCCTTAGGAAATAATCCTACGCTGATCCTTTGATTCAAAGGATTCCAATACATAGGAATTAGGTCTCGTTTGGAAAGTAGGATAGGAAAAATACAGGAATAGGAAAAATACGAGAATTGAGATTCCTTCAAAGTATTCCTTTTACCTCTATTTTTAGGAAAATTTCCTTCCACTCCAACCTTGTGTTAGAATTCTTTTGCTTTCCCTATGATTCAAACACATACTTGATCTAAATTCCTGTAGTTTCCTATTTCTACGTTTCGACAATCCTGCAAATCAAACAGGCCCAGAGAGATGGTATTCTCTTTTTTGTATTTGATCATTTTTTGTTTGAACATCGGGTCATTGAGCTTCCTCAAAACACGAGGAGGGAAGAAATTGCACAAACCTCCAACAATTGGAGTCGAAATTTTAGGGAACTCCAAATAATCAGGATAGTATACTTGCAAGAAATTACAATAACTTTTGGGTACAAATGCTGCACATAGCACAAAATTTTCGATTAGCCCTCTTAACATTATTTCTGACATACCAAGGGATCAACAGTTGGAGCTCCTTGCAACTATGTCTCTAATTGTTGGACGTTTGTGCAACTAGCCTCAATTGGAGTCCCACCCCACTCGCCCACCTTCTATAGTACTAGTACTATGCACCATCGGCCTTTGTCTTCTCCATATCACCCCGACCGCTAGCTCCCGCCAACCATCTTCTTTCCCCCCACCCACCCCAAAAAAATCCCCCAATACACCATCCGTAGCCTCCTTCCATGGTGATATTGATCAAGGTCAATAAAGATCCGTAGTAGTTTCAGAAGGTGTTCACCGAAGGCCCCCTTTAAGTACTCATCAACCATTGCGAAGCCACCACTACTACAAGCCTCGTCAGTTCATCCAAACATATACTTCAATCAGCAAAAGAGAGCGGAACTACGCCTGCTTCTCAGCCTTTTGGGCTCCCATGTGTTCTTCATTCTCACGCGACGGTGATACCATGGGAATCCAAAGACTTCTTCAAAGTGGCAGGCAACCCATGCAAGATGACTGCCCTAGATAAGTTATCCTCCGATGATGTGATGCCAAATGGTATTGATGAGCAGTGAGCATGAGGAAATGGAGATTGGATCGTCAGAGTTGGGCCCGATTTCAGGTGGGACCTTGTCAACGTGTACACTCGTCGCGGGATTTTTATTCCACAAGTGTCTAGGTTTGAAGCGACCGAAGGTTCTACACTTACATTCCAGGATGATGCTGATGAAGGTCGACGTACTAAACTACAGAAGATAGTCATTTGCCAAGTTCCAATAGCTGCTGGGGGATACAAGGATTTATCTCTTGTCACCATATTCGAGTTCAAGATTGCTGTCCTTAAGGGGAATGATAGTCATGGATGGTCAGTTTGTGTGAATGAGTTCTAGGGCTACTTTAGATACTGCAATGCTATTATCCAACACAACCGTGTGTTCGTCGTGACCGAGAACGGCTCTGTTTATGCATGGAAGCCTCTGGAACCTGGTAAATTATCTTCCCTACGTATTGGGGAATCGATGTAAGCTAATTTTTTGAACCTTTGTTGGTTAGTAGGAATTCCATAAAAAAATATCATCTTTGATTTGAAGGAATTCCCTTGGAATTTGAGAGGAATGCAATCTTTAGGAAATTTTCTTACATATAAGTAGTTTGATTCATATCATTGACTTTTGCTGATAGTATTGCTTTATCTCTTAGTACATCCCATGGAAAATATAATATCTACTTGTAGTACTTACGTGAGACTTAGATATTATTCTAGAATGTATGTAAACTAATTTTTCTGAACTTTTGTTGGTTAGTAAAAATTTTAGCCTCTTTGATTCGAAGGAATTTCCTAGGAATTTCAGAGGAATGCAATCTTTAGTAAGTTTTCTTACATATAAATAATTTGATATATAGGATTGAATTCTTATGATAGTATTTCCTTGTCTCCTAGTACATCACATGGAAAATATGATATCTACTAGTAGTACTTACGTGAGACTCGGATACTATACGTATGACATATCATCACTATATAGAATTATAATACTAGATAAAGCTCGAAAAATTATAAATTTGATCGACATATATAAAGTATGGGTGCATATTTTGTATCATGTAGAAGTCAATATTTCGTCTACTACTTGACATTTTTGTTAACATGGTCTTGAGAAACGATGTAGAAGTGTGTTTTAAGGAATGTGCATAGTGTTCATTGTGCTAAAAACTATCAATAGAATCTTCTAGTAGATGCTAGAATGGAAAAGAGGATACAATGGCTGGCAATGTTGGAATTCATAAGTCCTTATCCAACAGTCCATATTCAAAGTTACTCGTACACTATGTAGTCGTAAGATAAGATAAGATAAGATATTAAACCTCCTAGAAATAATCCTTGTTTGTGCTTCTTTGGTATACAAGACACCAAAATCTTGTAGGATTGAACCTTGATTTTTTCATATGAACTTTACATTGCAAGATCGTATAGGATTATTTCCTATTTCATTTGATCCTATGAATCAAACTGTGTATGTAGGAGAATTTTCATACCCTATACCCATTTTGAAAAGGAGAATTTCCATAGCATCTCCCTAGGTAGGCATTTTTTAGGCAATCAAACATCCTAAGTATAATGAAGATTTTTGAAAATAGTATATCAACTTCTACAATGTCAGATGTGATCAGTATTATTTCCATGTTATATTTTCTTTCCCTTTGAAGTTCCTTTCCTTATCCTTTCGCCACACGATGTGCTTTACCTGGCACATGGATTTGCTAAGGATGATGAGGAGGATGATCCTGGTAGTTGGTGGTTAGCAAGATCTACCCATGGTTCAAGACTTCTTCTGGTATATACATATGATGTCACACGCAATGCAATTGCTGATGATATTAGTGTTGTCCACTATGGTCACACCGTTCACAACTACGTTCTAGGTTTGAGTGCATGGTGTTCTCGATGGACACAAGGCAGTTACATGTGGCTAACAAATGGAAAAGGTTACTGACCTGCGATCATATTCTATTTTCCTTGGCATGAACTATTTGATTAAGATTGCAGTAGAAACCGTGTTTACACATCACACTAAGAAATTGTCTACGAGTACAGGTCGCGTCCTAAAATTTGTTGCTTTAGGTTGAATGGTGACGCAACTATTGGTTTCCAAACCAGCACTCACTGGATATGGTCGGAGACTCCATTTTGGTTCATCCCAAGCTTCTCAAATGCCCTAGAGTGGAACGAGCCAGTTCAAGGATAGATCATTTGGTCTCGAACTTCTGTTGAACTCTTTATTTTAGCTGGTTTAGCTGATGTACTACTCAGCATTTAGTTTCGCATCCGGACTCGCTTGTAAAATACTTTATATGACCAAACCCCTTTTGTACACTTGCTAGTTTCTACAGTATGTATGTTTCACCAAGCTCGTAAAAAAACCTTATTAGGAGTACAGTTGTACTCTACTACTACTACATAATTTCTTCCAAAATGTTGTATACTAGTTGTACTATTAGTAGTACTCCTTGCAGGTTCGTAGTTTTGTTTATTTTTCACTACAGTTTGGATCTTGTAACAAGCTACTGTAGTAAGTTGGATATATTGGTACTTTGCTCAGAAACTACATGCGGTGGAACACGATGTTTCCAGGTTTACTAGTAAAAACATGTCACTCATCATGGCATCGCTAGTGATTTGACAAGACAATACTGTACGATGGTGTGCTAGTCTAGTTTTTTCTAAACAAGTGCTTGTCTACCTAGTAGTAGTAAAGGTCTACTAGTGAACTTGATGAAGCTAGTTGGAGTACTACTGATAGTAGCTACCACAGAAGAGAGAGGGAGGGAGTTTTGCAAACGCTGGTGCATATGGAAGCGTGTTACTTCCGACAAAAGATGGATTTAACTCCCTCACCGGCTCCTCCCACGCACACACAGTATGTTTTACTCAGTCTGCGGTGACCCAGCATACCACTACATGATGTAGTACACTATAGTCGTTGACATAACACCAATGAAACACTGTGCATTAATATTACATCCCTCAGAGTGGTACAATAGAAACACAGCAGGTCCAAGACATGACTATAGATTACAACTCAACTCTTTAGAAAAGGTCCAGCAACACTCTAGGTTAAAGAGAAAAGAAGAAATCAACTTCTTTCAAAGACTAGCATCTAAATTATTTTCCTTGCAAATGCTCCTATTGCATTGCTCTACAAAAGTAGGTTTTATGTCTAGAGTATCTACTCTTATCGAATCAAGAACTTCATCTTCACTTCAGTTGATGTATAGGTTGACTTCATCGACTTTATTGAAAAATTGGAGCTGTCGATGATGGTTTCTTGAGCATAAATTGATGTTGACAATGCCTTCCATGACTTAGAACCTAGCAAGGGTTAAGAAGGTACGGTTCAGTACGAGCCTACTCAGCAAGTTCACTAAAAAGGAGTGTATGATGCACTATCTCTATAGCCACAGACCAAAGGTCGTAGGCAATGCAGATTTTTGTAAACTTTTCTTCAAAGGTTGCTTTTATTCTGAAAACTATGTCCGACAGCCTTCATAGGTTAACCAAAACTTTCATGGAGTTCCTTTCTTGCCGTGTTCATAGCTCCTTCCCAGAATAGGGAGTAACATGTCATAGGTCTTACACTCTGCAGGGGTGCGTTACTTTACCCATGAGAGACCTTAGCCTTGTTGCACAGCCAAGTCATGAGCTTGTCAGAACTACGGCAATGGTTGGTACATACCGTTCAGATGTCAGAACTATCATGGGACGTTGAGGGTTCCCACCCATATGCTGCATATACACTACGAATTACCAATTAATGAACGCTACGAGGATAACATCCATGACCTGCACATCCGGATAAATGAGAGAGGAAGAAGATACATCTGACTTCTCTGTCCCATTCCGAATCTCATGGTTAATGCGTAATATACGGCGCTAGAATCACTTGCGGCATTGGTTGTTAAGTCCTAGATATTCTGTTCCTTTACCACTGGAACTGTATCAGTAGATTATTACCATCTGGTAAATAATCCATAATCATATTATTATGAAAATAGTGTTTTCTGACCTTTTTGAAATGCAGGTGATTACAACATTTGAGTTACAAGCATTTGATAGAAAATAATCAAAGGACATGAGCAAGTGTGAACTTGCCTTTTGTGATTGCAAGATTATGCAATCACGGTCTTCAAGACAATAGAAGATCCAAATTTTGTAAACATCATCATTGGTCCGGTAAGGACTAATGTTTAAAGAAGCAAGATGCAATGATGCATAAATAATGTAATGCAATTTGATAAACGTTAACCCCCAGACTAATCGTATTCGATCTAGGGTTCGAAAACTGGGAATGGTTTCTTTAGAATGTGTTTCACTTTTATATCAGCTTCACACTTGTGCTTATTATAAGGCTTGTGAGAGTGTGTGCAACAATACATAAATACAACAAGTAGCATGCAATACTAATGCACTCAGATGGGGCATGGTATCTAAAATATTTCTTGAGCAAGATTACTAATCAATTAGAGCTTTCAAGAAGTGTTTAATGATTACTTTTAATGTTTCTTAAAGGAATAACTTTCGAGGAAAATGTTACTTTTACAAAATAAAGGTATTTAAACTTAAAGCTAACACTTTAAGGTTTTCTTACCAGTTAGGAATATTAATGAATAAAACAATTATCATGTTTTTGGATAGTTATTACATCCCCAAGCTTAACTCCTGCTCGTCCTCGAGTAGGTAAGTGATAAAAAAGAAAGAATAATTTTTGTGGTGACATGCACCATCATAATCTTGATCAAAGTATTTGTCAAACATTGATAGCTAGGATCATAGTAGTTTAACATAGCATGAAAGATATAGTTCTAACAATAAGACATAGAAACTATGTTTTAACATGAAAAGGTACAAACAAAATATTCATGAATACCAATGCTTTGAAAGACGTTTGTTTGTTTCACATAAAGAAAACATAATGACAATGGTATTCAGCTCGTCCCTCATAGTGTAGAAAAACATAAATGCATAGGACACCTTCAAAGTTCATAAGGGTGACTAGATACAAATAGTTTAAGAACAAGCAATATTAAAGTTATGCATCAATCAACAAGTCTTGGGACAATGCACATTAAACTAAGAATGGCCACTATGCTCTCTTAATAGGTGCATAAATATAGAAGATGGAGACTCAACATAAAAGTAAAAGAAAGGCCTTCATAGAAGGAAGTAGGGATTCAAGTCTCATAAAGAGCTTCTAAAAATTATGGTACTTATTAGCTTTCAGCTCTCATTGCCCCTATCATAAGCATCTTGAAGTGATTAAGGTTAAAGTGAACAAACTATGGAGTATATGATTGACAAAGTATAAGTTGGCAATCTCATGTCCCTTGAATACGAGGGCCGCTCCTCATGCTACTCAAGTTTAGTTATCGGTAAGTTCTTGTCATAGTAAGTACATGTGTATCATAGAGAACCGCCAACGAGGTACCCCTTGCCCGATGATACGGAAGAATCCCCATATCAAAATGATAAGGCAAGCAGACAATAAGCATCTCATCATCTTCTTATTTACCATGGGAAAATGGTGTTTTTTTTCTCTCTTTCCTCTTTTCTCATCTTTTTTTTCTTTTTGTTCTCAATCTCTATCTCTTTTTTATATAAGAAGAATGCTTCATAGATTGCTCATTATGGTTACATTGTAGGTTTCCACCATGATTAGGCATGGATTAGACCAGACGTCCAAGTGTTTCTCTAACACACATGCATAACTCCATGGACTTACAAGCTCCCCTTTCATTTCACTCCAACGACATCCATAAACAAAACAGCATGATATCAACTGGGTACAATGTACAAGTGCAATCTTGAAAGTGTTCCCCATGAAAGCATGGTTCTGCTAATCCCCAACGTATAAGTGCAAGAATATACAACATAGATGGCACAATGTTTCAAGTTTATTAGGGGAAAGAAAAGTAAAGTGTGCCATCAAGTTCATGAGAGCTTTAATCACTAATTTTCACATAACAAGTTTAATTTGGAAGGTAGATAAAAACATGAATATACTTGGAATAGCAAATGCTAATATGTAGGTATGGTGGACTCTTTGAAATAACTTGGTTTTATTTGGAGTTGGATGCATGAGTGGAACTCATACTTGGTATGGAGGATAGCAAAAGACTGGGAGCGACCAACTAAGAGAGCAATAATGGCCATAATCATGCAAAGCGACAAAACATCATTAATTAAAGCATAAAGTGATATTACAAGTCGAAAACTAAAGGATCATAGAGGCTATGGTGACTTGGTATAGTCTTAACATGGTGTGAGCATGCGCCAAGTCAACCCAAATAAAGCATCAAAGGAGAATACCACAATAGTATGCTTTAATATGCTAAAACAACGCAAGATTCTTTCAAGGCACATTAAGAAATCTCAATTGTTTATAACATGTCATGCTAAAGAAAAAATCACTAAGCATAAAGCAAAAACAATATCAAGCATGACATGATAAGTCTAGGTCACAGTCAAAACCAAGCTCCTTTTTACCACTTAAGCATGAACTTCTCTTCCAATCCAGACCAATCTTATTTGAAAACTAATGTATGCATGAGGGGGTGATACGTCCATTTTGCATCACTATTTTATGTCATAATTCAATGTTATTCATTGATATATTTCGTATTGAGAGGTGATACTTATGTTATTTCATCCATTTTTGCATGGTTGATGACTTTTGGAGCATGGATCGCTGCAGGCAGGATTCTGATGGAAAAGGTGCTGTTTGGCGGCAAAATTCATGAAGATCAGACAATCTGGGAAAATATACAGAAAATCCTATTTTTCCAGAAGACGAAGGAAGCTAGAAGGGGGCTGGAGATGGGCCATAGCGGGCCCACACCACCCCCTGGCGCGGGCCAGCATGGGTCGTGCCACCAGGTGGTGTGGCCGCCCTAGTCCACCCCTGGCACTCCCCTCTAGCGTATATTATCCTCCTGAAACCGTAAGACTTGGGGAGCAACCACAAAAAGATTCCGCCGCCTCTACGGGGCAGAAAACACCGAGAGAGAAAGATCTCTCCGGCAGACAGTATTCTGCCGGGGGAATTCCTTCCCGGAGAGGGGAGATCATCGCCATCAACACCACCATCAAGCTGGACTTCATCGGGATCATCATCATCATGATCATCACCACCATCATCAACATCAACACCCTCATCACCATCTCCATATTGCTGTAACAATTGAGTTGAATCTTGCATAGTTCTTAGGGGAAACTTGCCGGTGTTGATTACTCTTTGTAGTTGATGCTATTGAGTAAACCATTGAATTATTGTTTATGTTCAGATTGTTATACATCATTATTCCATCTCTGATCATGATCCATATGATGTCTTGTGAGTAGTTTGTTTTGTTCTCGAGGACATGGGAGAAGTCATGTTGTTAGTAGTGGAGTTGTGTTGAGAAAGATTCAATAGTTTGATATTTAAGTTGTGGTGTACTTCTTCTAGTGGTGTCATGTGAACATCGACTATATGACACTTCACCTATATGGGCCTAGGGGAATGCATTGTTTATTTGGCTACTAATCATAGGGGTTGTCAGAGTGATAGAAACCTGAACCCCCGTTAAGAAACCATTACACAAGGGACATAAGGGTCTTAGAGTTTAAAGCTATGGTTATGTTTCTACCTTAATTACTTTCTTGTACTTACAGATGTTTGCAAGGGGTATAATCACAAGTATGTATTAGTCCTAGCAAGGTCGGTAAATTAGCACACGTTCACCCACACAACACTTAGCAAGCTAAAGAAGTGATCAAATATATGAAGCAAAAGCACTTGACAGTCTTCCCATGTGTCCTCGAGAATGTTTGGTCATCTTAAGTAATACAACCAGCTTGTCCTTTGCTGCATAAAGGATTGGGCCACTTGCTGCATTTATTCCTACTATATTTTATTTACTCGTACTTTTTTTACTTGCTTTATCAAAAACCCCTAAAAATCCGTTTGATAAGTATTTGCAGAGAATTCCTGATCCATACCACTAGCCAGCACCTTCTGCTCCTCGTTGGGTTCGACACTCTTACTTATCGAAAATACTGCAATACACCCCCTATACTTGTGGGTCATCAGGGGGTCCAACCAATTTATTCAAGAAAACTAAGAAAAGGAAAACTAAAAACGAAACAAAGACGCTCCAAGAACAACACAACTATGCATGAAACAATAACAATGAAGTGTTTGGAAGAACCTGAGATTTTTATTGATGAAGAAGGGGATGCCTTGGGCATCCCCAAGCTTTAACGCTTGTACTTCCTGGATATTTCTTGGGGTTACACAGGTGGCATCCCCAGGCTTGAGCTTTTTTCCAAACCTAATCTTATCACATTACTCTTCCCTACACTTTAAAATTTTCCTTCATACAAAACTTCACACAATCTTCATTAGCAACATTAGTGTACTCAAGATAATAAGTCTTTTGGTTCAGTTCAAACACAAATAAAACTTCCATTAAAACAAAACCTAGTATAGCACTCCCTTTAAAAAGTTCAAATGATCAATGAGAACTCAAAGAGAAAGAGATTAAGAGGCAAATGCAAATAATGGCAGAAATCTGACAAACCGACCAGTAGGTAAAAACCAATTTTTTCGAAGACCTTCTGTTGCTCAAATCAAAAAGTGTTGAACTAATGAAAGTTGTATAACAACCTGGGTCAGAAGCACAAACAATTACAGCTCTAACTGACGTACAGAGATTTTTCACGAATGTTTATAGCGAAGCACAAAAATCTGTTTCGGGACAACAACTTTCCCAAATCTTACTTCTCTCTCATTAGAGGTTACTCTTGGCACAAAAACTACACAAAAATGATAAGGAGAGGTTTCTATGGAGGCAATAACTTCCAAGACTCGACAAAAGACTCCTAATGAAATTTGGGTTATCTCCCAATAAGTGCTTTTCTTTAACGCCTTTGAGCTAGGCATGATAATTTCGATGATGCTCACATAAGAAATATGAATTGAAGTAAAAGAGAGCATCAAGAAGCAAATTCAAAAAACATTTAAGTATAACCCACTTCCTATGCATAGGAATCTTATATGCAGATAAATTCACAAAGAACAAAGTGACAGGCATAGGAAGATAAAAGGAGAGTACCTTTAAAACTTTTAGCAAATAAAGGGGTGTTTCAGTACCATGAAAACTTTTACAACCATATTTTCCCCTCTCATAATAGTTTTTTAGTAGCCTCATGAATAAACTCAACAATATAACTATCACATAAGGCATGCTTTTCATGATCTACAAACACAAAAAAATTATCAAGCTCCAAAATAGTGGGATTAAAACCTTCAAACCTACGTTTAACAATTTTATAACAAGATGACTGATCAATCTCATTTTCAATAGTAGTACAATTAATATTATCAACCAATATAGGACCATCATCTAGAGCTTTATTATAAACATTTTCAAAAGAATCCTCGGGAACATAACACTCATCCTCCTTTAGTAGGCATGTGGGACAATCAAATATTGTAAGGGGTAAAGAGTTACTCTCATTAGAAGGTAGGAATGGGTAGATCTATTCTTCCTCCTCTTAATCATCACTCTCCTCCTCTTTTTCATCCAATGAGCTTCTAGTTTCAGCAATTTCTTCTTCCATAGGCTCCTGCAAGGCATTAGTCTCTTCTGCTAGTGGAGACTATCTATTAAGATATTCAAGAATATAGCCATTTTCTTCCTTGTAATTATCAAAGAAAAATTTAAGTATATCATAAACCTCATATTTATAATGTGCATCATCAGTATTTTCAAGCAAATAAGCTAGTTCGAATGGAACCTTCCAAGCAATAAATTCTTCAATTTGTTCCACATCATAAAAGTCATAATTTCCCTTAACATAAGAAGATATGGTAAGATCATCATTATACTCAAATTGAAAAGGGAGGTGTTTATACCTTTTACAGCAACGAGATTTATCAAAGCAATAAGTAACATTATAAGTAGAGCACATGTTTCTAGCAATGGTATACAATTTATCAATTTGTTCCTATAAGTGTTTCCCTTTTCGTGACAAGCGGTGTTCCTTATAATAATATTTTTGTTCTTCCGTGAACCCACCTTGCCAATTAGATTCAGTTTCATAGAAACCAACCATTGATAGAAAGTATGATAAAGAAAGACAATAACAGACCAATGAAAATAACAACTATAGTAGGAACTAATTTTTTATGTTTTTGATAGAAAGAAACAAGAAAATAAAGCAAAAATAAACTAAGAAAAACAAAAAAACAAAGTAAAGAGATTGGTTATGAGGGACTCCCCTTGTGAAGATGTCCTTGAGTCCCAGGCAACGGGGCCAGAAAAAGTCTTGCTTACTCAATATGTTGAGCTTATTGGGGAACCCCAAGAGGAAGGTATGATGAGTAGAGCAACAAGTTTTCCCTCAGTTATGTAACCAAGGTTATCGAACCAGTAGGATCAAGGAAACACCTCCAAGGTGTTGTTTCAAACTTGGAATACTGCCCAACACAATCACAGAACTTTGCCCCCAACTTACAGTAAGGTTGTCAATCTCAACAGTTTTGCTAAAAACAAAGGATTAAACATATTGTGTGGAAGATACTAATTGCTTGCAGAAAGTAAACAGAAAACAGTAAATAGTAGATTGTAGATTGATAGTAAAAGAAAGGACCAGGGTCCATAGTTCACTAGAGGTGATTCTCCTTAAGATAGATGACATGTTGGGTGAACAAATTACAGCGGGGCAATTGGCAAACATCGATAAAGCATACGTGTATATACTAATCATCTTGACTCCTATGATATTTGATTGGGAATTAAAACATTATACATAGACTATAATCCAACTACATCTATGACTAATAATCCACCTTTAGTTTATCATCCGAACCCCCACTAGTATTAAGTTGCAAGCAACAGATAATTGCATTAAGGAAAGTGTGTAAAGTAAACAATACGATTGTTCTATGAACAAAGGATTGTTGTTTTCTCCCTAGTAGCAACAACACATCTAGTACCTTAGAGATTTCTATCACTTCCCCAGATTCCTAGAGGCATGAACCCACTATCGAGCATAAATACCCCCTCTTGGAGTTGCTAGCATCTACTCGACCAAGATAGCTACTAACAACGGAGATCATGCAAGATCACATATAACAAAGACATGATATAATCAATAATCAATCTGAAATAGCATCTCAATATCCATCGGATCCCCACAAACACAACATGCATGATTACAAATAGATGATCTTGATCATGAACGGAGCTCACAAGATCTAAACATGGTAGCACAAAGGAGAAGAACCCATGATCTAGCTACTACATGGACCCGTAGTCCAGGGATGAACTACTCACGCATCACACCGGAGGCAGGCATGGTGATGAAGAAGGCCTCTAGGCTGAATTCTCCCCTCCGGCAGGGTGCCAGGAAGAGCTTTAGATCCCTCCAGATCTAGGGATGGAGGTGACGGCGCTACATACACTTTCATGGAATTCTGATCGGGTCCTGAGGGTTTCTGTATTGGAGGCTTCTTATAGGAGAAGAGGCGAGGTTGGTGGAGTACCTGGGGGCCCACACCACCCCCTAGCGTGGCCTGGCCTGGCCCCTCTCTGTCTCGTCTTTTGGCTTCGTGACTCGTCCGGCCGGTGGAGTACCAGGGGGTGCACACCACCCCCTGGAGAGGCCTGGCCTAGCCCGAGCCACCAGGTGGTGTGGCCGGCCCCTGTCCCTCTCCGTCTCGTCTTCTGGTTACGTGACTCTTCTGGTAAAATATTTACTTCGGCTTTTGTCTCATCCAATTCTGAGAATATTCATTTTCTGGCTTTTCTGGAACCAATAATAGTAGAAAACAGGCAACTAGCACTGTGCCATCTTGTTAATAGGTTAGTCCCAGAAAGTGTATAAAAATACTCCAAAGTGTGGACAAAACATAAGAAAGTAGATATAAAACAAGCATGGAACATCAAAAATTATAGATACATTTGCAATGTATCATTATTCCACTAGCAAGTGGAGACTCATATATTTGGTACTATGAGAAGACACTTTATATTACTCCATGAAGGTGAAACAAAAGTATTATTTATTTTGCTTGAGTAGTGTTATTTGATATTTTGAAATAGAGGAACCACATTTGAACTTTGAATAAGCATAACACTTGTAGTGGAGACTTATATGTATTGAATACAACATGACATTATATGTTGTTTTATTTCATAATGCTTCCTAAACGTGAAATTATTGTCCGGGTTGGAGTTGTGTTTTCTTGATACTGTAAGTGAATACCTATTTTAGAAGTGATGCTTATATGTTATAAACATGGGACAAATCATTACTTTAATTAATCAAAACTTTGTTTAGATTTTTAAGTGAAATCCCAAATTGGTTCAAGAACTGGATAAAGATTACCTGGATGATTTTAGAAATAAATAAAATCCTCCAAACAAACCATACACTATTTGTAATGATTTTATACTTGGTGAAATCTTTTTAGGAACAAAATATGATTACTTTGGATGACAACTTTAGGAACTACACTTCTAAAAGATTGGAACCATATCGGGTTTCATATAAACATTAATTGAGTTTGTTCTTATACTTTTAGACTTTAATTAAATAATGATAAAGATAAAGTAAAGATTCTTGTATTTTTAATCCATTAAGATATTAGAAAATAGTTTTAATCAAAATTTATTAAACATTTACCTTTTTGATTTCAAAAATGAGAATGCATATTTATAATGTGTATATTTTCTTTGTGGTCATTTTGGTATAATATAAGTATTTTTATGATTTTTAAATAATAAGATATAATTGTTTATAAGTTTATCACTTTATAAATACTAAATAAATAATAAATATTAGTTAAGTGATAAAAAAATGTATAAGACAAATTTATAACTCTTTATTTTGTTTTTCTAAGATTTTTAATATATTAGAACTATTTTTTTGAATTTTTAAAGAATAGAATATATTTATTTAATATTTATTCCTAATAGGGTATTTACTATTTAATACTAATTACTCTATTTAAATTGGAAAATAAAACATGATAATAGGTTTATATTATAGAGTTTATTTTTCTGAACATTTTGATATATAATATATATTTTTCCAAAATATAAAACAAAAGGTATTGATTTAATAATATTTAATCATTTTCTAGATATAATAAAATAAAATATCTAAATGAAATACTGCATCATTTCTGATGCCAGCCTCACTTTAGAATGTTTTATAACGCAACCTATTCTACCCCAAGTTCACTGACTAGTGGGCCTATTGCCACGCGGTGACCACGAGAGCAGAGACTGGTCAACTCAGGGAGGGTGATGTAAGCGTGGTGGCGGTGTGACGTCAACTCACTGGAGCACGGCGGCGACACTGATGTATGGCACCAGAGACCACGCAGACTGATGTGTTTGAACGAGGAGAACATGACAAACCTGACTAGACCATTTACGCTCACTATAGATAACCAGAGCACCTCCGGCGACCAACTTTTGCGGAGGCTGACGGTGGACTACGACGATCCATCGTGGCGGTTGACCCTCGCTGACGCCGGTGATTGGCATCGGGCGGCAGCATGATCTCCAGCGAGCTGCTTGTGACGTCAAAGAAGACGAGACAAATCGGTATCTCGACCGGGTTGATGCTGGGTCGTGGCGAAGCAAGCAGGAGATTGCGTGACACGCACGCGAGTGACAATTAGTGCAAGGACGACCTGGGCCGTGGGCCAGTACTGCTGCGTGATTTTTTCCTTTTCCTTTTCCTTTTCTATTTCTATTTTCATACTCTATTTTTATTTTAAATTCCAAAGCCTTTAAGCATTAAAACTTTTATACAGTATTTCAAACATTTCAAAAGGCATGATATTAGTTGATTGACCTAACCTTGTTAGTGTGTTACAATTTCCACTATTATATATAGTCTTGTTGATTTGAATTCCATAGTTCTCAAGGTTTGGAATTTCATTTATTCAAATTCCTCTTAAATACTATCTATCACCATCCTACTTATTCCAAAGTGGGCATGTATCACTTCTTGAACTAGTTGTTCACTACTTTCTAAAGTGTGGTTAATGTGTTGATAGAAATTTATTATATAATGGTGAATAACCATTATCATTCATGTGGCACAAGTGTTCCCAATACGCAGCAACATTTACTTAGGGTTTCTAATACCACACTTACTACGGACCCTATAGGATACACTACCCTCAAGTTTATTAATGAATGTTGCTAGGGATCAAAGTTTTAAGGATTGATCCAGAATCTATAATCATGAATGACATCTCCACTTAGACTGAGCTATAAATATTACTTCTTAATGTGGTCTTGATGGTTCATGGGACTAGGTTTCTATTAGGGTTAAAGATATTCAGGTAGACAAGGCTTGCATCAATACACTCTCAATTGGTATCCCTAATTATCTCTTGGAAGCTTCATTTGTCCAAGAGGTATTATTCAATTATTATCTTGGAATAGGAAATTGTTCCACTATCAATTTGATTTTAGGATTTTGAACAAAGAGGTAGACATGGGTCTTGTCATGGCATGATATACTGTTCGTTAAAGGTTTCTCAAGTACTCCCACCTGAATACCTCACTAAGCTTATCTTTAGATAAGGAATTCATTTCCTAAATATTCTATGTATATTCCCCTTATCTTATTCACAAAGATCTCATCTTCCTAAATAATACAATCATCTGACTCCACCATATCCATCATCATATGATGACATGATCATGCCACTTCAACAATACTCATTCTCCATTCTTCTCCTAGTATCTATATAACTTCCATTGCTAAACTACCCTTGATGAATCCATCAATGTAGCTACTTCTAACTCCATCCATTAACTCCTCTATGTTCAGCTTCCATCTACTTCCACGGCTTGCAAGATTACAATAATCACTATCTAACAAGTGATACCAATCCTCTAGAATAAGCATGATACTATTCCCATAATACAAGTTCTATACTAGCTTGGTTAAACTACTATGCCTCCAACTACTCCATATACTCATGTTATATACTTCATCATACTCTAGCTTGACTTCTCGTGATCAAGCTAGGTGATTTATCTTACTAGGCTTTTGCCTAATTTGGTATACTCACAACCCTTCTTCAACACCTAGTCATCTATTCTCAAATGACTTCAGAATAATGACCACCAACCCTTGATCATGCTTAGCTTAGGCTTCTAATTGTCTGATCAAGGTCTATCATCAACTAAGTAGTAGACTTGTACTAGTCTCTCTATAAGATTTATATTGTTAATGAGGCTTATATCTACATGGTTTAACAAGAATATTATTTGATGTACTAATACTACTAGCTCTCTTATAGCCTCATAATTACTATCTTAACTCGTGGGTTTAGATATTTCTTTTAATTATCTCATGAGTGAGCTAACTCCTCCAACATCATATGGTTTGATCTCCACCAAGGATCACATTCCATTGATGATGGCACACTCTACCATATCTAGTCCCTTCTTCTTACTAATTCACTTTGGTATTTGGAAAGTCAATATAATAGGTGAAAGCTAAGAGTCAATAAGTGCTAGGTCAAGAAATGATCGCTCAACCTTGATGATCAATTGTCTATAGGACTTGGTTAAATAGGATTCTCATCTAGCAATATGACACTAAGGGTATGTGATGGATGGTCATAGCTTGACTTCTCGTTCTACTCTATTTGTGATAAGAGTTAATGTTTAAGAACTACCATGATGTCCATGGTAGGAATAACTATAGCAAGCAAGTGTATCAGGATTTAGTTATAGAGTTTGTTTACTTAAGTTATATACTTAACTTGGTATTCAAGGTTTGTGGTTGCTAATACCTTGATATCATCTTTAGAATATTTGGTATTCATCCTTGAGTTGTTGTATGCAATACGATGTCATGATCCCTAGAATATCTAGTACTCCTTGTTAAGTAGTGTGTTGTGACTTAGTTTTATTACATTTGATCTACCCTTAGATCAAATTATATTACCCAAAGATAAGGTTTTAGCAAAGGTCATATTGAAACTTATCACAGTCATCTTGATGATCTACTTCAGTTCCACCAAGTTAAGAGAAGCTTCAATCACTTTGACAAGTTTTATTTGAAAGCCTGAAAATTATCCAGATTTTCTATGCATGAATGCAATGCACACAACACATCTTAGCTTATTTGTAAGCTCTAATGTTGGGATGTTACATACTCTCCCCCTTAAAATAAACTTCCTACCCGAAGTTTGTACTCTCTTACGTTTAGGACTGAGGAGTTGGCTTGTATTGATCACGACATTTCTCAAATTCCATTGTGATCACAATTGGAGATAATTGTGGTATCTCGTATCCAAATATTTTCCTTGAATCCTATTCATTCTCGACAATATACAACTATCATTTCTCATTTATCATATGGTTACTTTTATTATATCTCTTTGGGTTTATGCTCTTACAGCCTATTTAGAATTGAGTGTGGACACATTTTGTCCCTTCCAATAAGGTTTTCCTACTACTATACACTAAACTATTTTAGTAGGCTCTACTCCTTCTTACGAACAACTTACGAGTTGTTTCTTTTAGAACAGTCCACTAGGTTTAAACAGTTATGTCTACTTAGATTATTCACCTGGACATACTCCTAGAAATACTTTAAAATGATGACTTCTTATAACCTGATGAGAATAAGGCTTAATCTCATCATAGTTTAATACTTCTTCTACAACCTTTAGTCAAAAAGTTAGACAACAACACTTCACTGTTTATTGTTTACTCTCCCCCTTGGGGTTTCCTCATGGTCTCTAATATGTATGTATAATATCCATTAACTCAATAGTAAGGATATTGGCCTCTATCTAGCTTATACTTTACCTATATAAGGCCTCGCGAAAGAATTTACGGTACACCCACACAGTTGTGGATCTCCGAAATAAATCTTCCAACGTTACTTGTCTTCCTTTTATCTTCTTAGACATTATTTCTCACTGATAAACCCGATTTCACGAAACGTATCGAAAGACGGTCTTTAATTGTATACTTCTTTAGATCAAAGTTAACTTAGGCAAAGTTTTATGCTCTTCAAATTACTACTCACGGTGCTTTGTATCATACCTCTGCGGGTAACACCGCTTCAACACCGTGCACCATGAAGAACAGGGTGTACCACGTGGCGTTGTTTGGGGTTGTGCGCAGGCTCCAGAGTACCAATTGCAGTTTGTCTGGCCAGCACCCTGCAGCTGGTTCGAGTGGCCTAAGGAGTCGCTTCTTGATTCCGCCGTAGACGAGCCCGTTGGCCTTTTTGACTTGACCGTTGGTCTGTGGATGAGCTACAGAGGCATAGCTTATGTTTATTCCTATGTTCTCACAGAATTCCTGGAAATCCTTGGAGGTGAAGTTCGTCCCGTTGTCCGTGATGATGCTATGTGGCACTCTGAAGCGATAGACGATGGACTCGAAGAACTTGACTGCGCGGGCTCCTGACTGGTTAGTCACCGGCATGGCCTCTATCCACTTGGTGAATTTGTCGACTACGACCAAGAGGTAGATGTAGCCTCCTCGCGAGGACTTTGGAAGCTTGCCGACCATGTCGAGTCTCCATTGCGCGAAGGGCCAGGCCAATGGAATTGGCCAGAGCTCCACGCCAGGTGCGTGTGGTTTGTCCGCGAATCGCTAGCAAGCCTTGCATTTTTGGACGATGTCCTTGGTGTCACGCATGGCCATAGGCTAGTGGAACCCAGCTCGTAGAGCTTTGGCAACAAGGGCGCGACTGCCGGCGTGGTCCCCGCAAGTCCCCTCCTGGATGTCGAGGAGAACAGCTCTTCCATCAGTGTTTGAGACGCATCGTTGGAGTACTCCTGTGATGCTACACTTGTACAGTTCACCGTTGATAACAGCGAATGCCTTGGATTGCCGCACAATGTGCCATGCGTCAGTTGGATCGTCCGGTAGCCTCTTGCTGATAAGGTATGTGATGTACGGTTGAGTCCAAGATGGCTCGATCATCGTGACACTCATCGGCCCTTCGAGTCCTGTGTCAAGCTCCAGGTCGTCGAGTGCCATTGGCTCATTGGGCGGTGCAGCCCCCGAGTCCGTTGTTGCGCTTGTTTTCTTCTCTGCGGCCTTTGGCTTGATGGAGCGTTCGTAGATGCGGTCGATATATACCTCAGGTGGTACAGGGACGCAGGTAGAGCCAATGTTGGTGAGTGCGTCTGCTTCTTCCTTGCTTTTGCAGCCTATGTGCCGTAGCACGCAACCATCAAAGTCCCCTTCGAGTGTGTCGTAGAGGTCGAGGTAGGCAATCATATTGTTGTTCAGTGCGTCGCACTCGTGCATTGTATGGTTGACGACCATTTTGGAGTTTCCGTAGATTATTAGCCTCTTGGCGCCGCAAGCTTTTGCCATCCGCATCTCGTGCAACATGGCCTCGTATTCAGCTTCGTTGTTGGAGGCGGTGAACTGCATTCACATGATGTATTTCAGCTTGTCTCCCTGAGGCGATGTCAGTATGATATCGGCGCCAACTCCGTCCTTTCGCTTGGATCTGTCGAAGTGCATTGTCTAGAGATAGGACATGTCTGGTTTTTTAGGGAGCTGATTCTCCATCCAGTGCACGAGGAAGTCAGGGAGAACTTGTGACTTGATCGCATCGTGTTTTTCATATGTAATGTCTCGTGGAGACAGCTCGATTCCCCAAAGCGCGACTCATCCGGTGGCGTCTGAGTTGTCGATTCCCCAAAGCGCGACTCAAGCGGGGCATCGTTGACCACCACGATTGGGTGCTCTTGGAAGTAGTGGCGCAGTCGCCTAGCTATCATGAAGACGCCATATGCCAACTTCTGGTAGTGCGGGTACCGCTGCTCTGTTGGCGTGAGTACCTCGCGGGGGTAGTAGACTGGGCGTTTTACCCCGTGGACCTTGTTTTCCTCGACTCGTTCTACCACGAGCACCGTGCTGACCACCTGGTTGGTGGTGGAGATGTACAGCAACAGTGGTTCCCTTTCGCGTGGGGTCACCAGTACTGGTGAGGTGGACGGTAGACGCTTGAGATCTTCGAATGCTTCCTGTGCCTCATTGGTCCACTCGAACTTGTCAGCTTTGCGGAGAAGTTGGTAGAAGGGCAGTGCCTTTTCGCCTATTCAACTGATGAATCAACTGAGCGCCGCGATTCGCCCAACCAGTTGTTAGACACCTCTTATGTTCTTCGGCTTCTCCCTGGCTTGTATGGCTTTCATTTTCTTCGGGTTCGCCTCGATCCCTCTCGCGGAGATGAGAAACCCGAGTAGTTGCCCAGATGGTACGCTGAAGGCACACTTGTCTGGATTGAGCTTGATCCGGTAGCGGTCGAGGTTGGCGAATATTTCACGTAAATCGTCGATTAATGAAGCTTCCTCTTTGGTCTTGATTACGATGTTGTCAACATAGACTTGGATGTTGCGACCGAGTTGGTTCTTGAGGCAAGCCCGCATGCACCACTGATAGGTTGCTCCTGCATTTTTTAGCCCGAAGGGCATTGTGTTATAGCAGAACACACCAAAAGGCGTTGTAAACGCCATTTTCTCCTGATCTTCCTCCTTCATTCGAATCTGATTGTAGACTAAGTAGGCGTCGAGGAAGCAGAGGCCCTGACATCCCGCGGTGGACTCGATGATCTGGTCGATTCGTGGCAGCGGGAAGTGATCCTTTGGGCAGTGCTTATTCAGAGAGGTAAAATCCACGCACATCTGTAGGATATCCATGTCCTTTTTTGGTACTAGCACCGTGTTGGTGAGCCAAGTGCTTTCCTTGATCTCGCGTATGAATTTGGCGTCGAGGAGTCTATTGATCTCCATTCCGACCGCTTTTGCTCTTGGCTCCGACAGTCGCCTAATTGTTTGTTTGATTGGCCTTGCGTCTGGGTTGACATTGAGTGCGTGCTCGGCGAATTCCCTGGGAACTCCAGGCATGTCCGCTGGACACCAGGCGAAGATTTCCCAGTGCTCACGGAGGAATTCAACGAGCGCGAGTTCCTACGCGGGACTCAAGTTGTTGGCGATGAGGGTCGTCTTCGTGGGATCCGATGGGTGGACCGATGAGTCGAAGGACATGTCGGGTGAACTTGGCCGGCCCAGGGAGGCAGACTGTTGTCTGTCGACTCCTTCAATCTTGCGAGTTCTTCCTACATGCCGAAGGACTAGGAAATTCTGTTGAACTCTGTGTTGCAACTATCGGACCTCTCAAAGCTCCCGTTGATTGTGATGATGCCGTTGGGGCCTGGCATTTTCATCTACAGATAGGCGTAGTGCGGCACTGCCATGAACCTAGCGAACGCGACACGTCCCAGGATGCAGTGATACTGTGAGGGCCAGTCGACGACTTCAAAGCCGATGCGTTCGTGTCGAAAGTTTTTCAGCATGCCAAAGATGACGTCGAGGTTGATTTTGCCAAGGGGGTATACGCCCTTGCCTGGGACGATGCCATGGAATGTTGTGTCCGACGCTTCTAGGCAGGTCAGAGGTATCCTCATTGCTCGCAAGGTGCTCGCGAATATAAGATTGATGCCGCTTCCACCATCCATGAAGATGCGAATCATGTCGAAGACTCCAATTTGTGCATCAAGTACGAGGGGACAATGGCCTGGGTAGGCACTTGGCACGGATGGTCATGCTTGTCGAAGGTGATGCACGAGTCGCTTCCACTTAGGTACTGAGTGGTGGATAGTGGTGAAATTGTCGCCAAATTGACTTAGCGAGTGATGGCCTTTTTCACCCGGTTAGAGCGGCGACCCTTTTGGATCATCATGGTGCCGATGTCCCGTGGGTATGGCTCGCTTCCGTGATGCTGGTGGGGCATAGCTGCAGTTGGCGGTGGACCGGGTGGTGGTGGAGGAGCTCCATGTGCCACAGCGCCTGGGGTGGCTCCATAGCCCCTGTTGACCGTGTCGCGATTCATCCGAGCCAGACCCTGATGAAGTTTGAGGAACTCGCGGCAGTCCTTGAGGAGGTGGCTGGATTTATTTTTGTCGTCATGCTTCTCGATGTAGAAGTGCACGGTGCATGGCCCGGAAAACTTATCCTCAATGGATGTTGCGGGTGCCTCGTCGCGAGTGCGGTGCTGCCATACTTTCGTGGTTTTCTTGGAGTCGTGGTGTCCACCGCTGCGGTAGCCACTGTTGTGGTTGTCATCCCATCCGTCGGCGTAGCCGGCTACGACCATGTTGACGTCGTCGTGGTCATCGTAGATGCGCATTCGACATTTGCTTTGGCGATCGCGTCTGCGCTCGAGTTCTGCTTCATCGTTGGATTGGACGCGATTTTTCACTGAATCTTCTCCATCTGCCCACCGAGTCTCGATTTCCATCAGGTGGCCAATGGTTTTGGGCTTCAAGCGGCCCAGTTCCTCCCTGAGCTCTATGCGACGAACACCGCCATTGAATGCGTCAATTGCCCAGTCCTCCGAGATATTTTCCGCGGGGTTCTTGATGATGGACCACCTCTGGATGTATGAGCGTAACGATTCGCCTGACCTTTGTTGGCAGCATCTTAGCTCTTCGATTAATGCGGGCCTTTTGTAGGTGCCCTTGAAGTTGCGCACAAAGCTATAGACCAGTTCGTCCCAGCTGCTAATGGATTCGCGCGGGAGGTTATTGAGCCAAGCTCGGGCGGCGCCCTGCAACTGTAGCTGTAGGCATTGCATGGCTTTGTTTCGACTCCCACCATGGAGTCTGACGGAGGAGATGTGGTCTTCCATCCAGATTTTCGGGTCCTATAGGCCGTCGAACTTTGGGTTCTCCGATGGGAGCTTGAACCCCTTGGGCATTCGCTTTTGCCCGATGGCCCTACTGAAGCATCTAGTGCCATAGAGCTCCACATCTTCTTCTGAGTCAGTTGATCGGGCGCGTCGCACCCTTGACTTGTCGATCTTGCGCTGCGTGATGTCATCACGTGCGTCATAGTCGTGGCCGTGTCTTCGTGAGCGGCGAGGTCGAGATAGATCGTGACTATCGTTGCTGGACGAGGGTGAGGAATAGCGCTTTGCCAGAGCCTTGTTTTTCTTTCTCTCCGGCGTCAGCTCTTTGTCAAGCGACCTCGATTAGCCCCAAGCCTGCGATCGTAGATCGGTGCATGGCAGCTCGAGGGTCTCCAGCTGGTGGCTGGTTGTTGAGGAGGTACATGGTAGCCGCTGTTACCGCAGCTTGCGATGTTTTTGGAAGCGTGTTGCCACGCGTATCCACCGTCATGGAGCCGAAGTTGAGGACCTTTGCGGCTTCTACACACTCTTGTTCAGTGAGGTGGGCCAGTCGAGATCGCCTCTTGTTAGCGATGTACTCGTTGCACTTGGAGGAGGATCCTCCGTGGGAGGAGAGCCTAGCTCGCCGGAGGCTCGACTCATCTGCCGCCGTTTTACGCGCCTCGAGTTGCGCGAGTATATGCAGTTGGCGTTTGTATTCTTCCTTCAGGAGCCAATGGTATCCCATCAGCAGTTCTTGCGGGGAGCCGAAGGGTAGAGGGTTGCCTCGTAGGGCTTCTCGGTAGCAGGTCCACTCGAGATCGTTGAGCCTGATCATGACACTTCACCAGTGTGCTCGTTCACCATGGTGGGGGGTTCGGCTGCCCCTCCATTGTTGATGGGGGCGCCATTAGTGGGGCCACCGATGGGTGGTCCGCCATTAGGTATGCCACCGTTTGGTGGGTCGGTTCCATTGCCTCCGTTGCTCGTGTTGTCACGATTGGCGGAGGAGACGCCAGCGTTGATGACGACACACATGAAGTGGTTAGGGAAGCTGTTGCTCCCACAACTTTCAGATTCGAAACCGTAGGCTCCATCTTCAGTTGCTAGATCGCCCAGCTCAGATTCGCCACTACTGTCGTTGTTCGTATTCTCGACTGTTGTCGAGACATTGAGCTTGGTGAGGGTGCCGATCGATGGAGGGAACCACGATGCTGGGGCAATCGATGGTATTATCGGCTGGTCAGGCAGGCGAAGCATGCCCATCTGACCAACTTGGAAGCGGTAGCTCCCGATCTCCAGGCGAATTCCATCGCCAACGGACTTGAAAGCCGGGCGAGTGGCCGGCGTGTGGACGGTGATGTCGAACACGCCGAAGAGCTGGCGAATCTCCACTGTTGCAGAGTTGTAGATCGCAGTTGATGGGGCCGAAGAAGCCGCAACATCAGCACTCCCAATTCCCACAGACGGCGCCAATTGACGAGGGTTTAACTCATCAATGCCCATTGTTATGGACTTGGGTTTTGGACAAGGAGGGAGCGCTGGAAGCATCAATCGGCTAGCAAACAAGCACACAGGGACGCAAGGTTTACCCAGGTTCAGGCCTCATAGAGGTCCCTACTCCTGCTTGTCTGCTCGTGGAATTAATAGAGGAATCGAAGATTACAATGGTGCGCATATGCAATCTAGCGAGGGTTGTGGAAACTAGGGTTGTGCGTGTACTCCTCGCCGCCCCCTCCTAGCCTTTATATAGATAGTCTAGGTCTCGGGTAGCAGGTCGAGTCAGTTACAGGTTAGGGTTTGCCCCTCAAACTTTCTATCTTCAGACTTCTTCTTGTCTTGCAAGTTATTGAGAGTCCGTAGGCCACTCGAGTTCTCCATTTGGGTCTTGGCAACGCCATGGGCTTCCGTTGTATTCAAGCCGTATATACCAAGCTCGAGTACCTATAGGGTATACCCATGTCACCAGCTGTGGATCCTTCTAGGTGTACGGATTAGTCTACCGGTTCTGGACTTACTATTGGCATTCTCTCTAAGTTGTCAGAGCTTGAATACCATTTTTGTTCCCAGACTTCTTCTTTGCTCCATTTCATGTTACTTCCATGGAATGGGTATAACTACTTCATTATCTTCTTAGCAACATCACCTATCTTGAGTGAACTTAAGTTCATTCCTTCATGTTTCTCCACACCCTTTTCTGCACTAATATTCTTTCTTATTGCCAACTCATAGTGAGTTGGGATTGATCCATCCTTCAAAATAGTGTTGATACTCCTTATATTTGGCTGCACTCTTCATGTAAGCCTTCATCTTGATCTTCGGAACTCGTCACTCCCTTACACGAATTCCCTTTTCTAACTAGGTCTATAACATCAAGTAATAACTTGATGACGCAACATGCATTTGCACATCAAGTCAAACTTCATGCATAGATCTAGTAAATCAAGAAGATCCAAAAAAACAAGAAATCCAAATGTAGCACATATAACTCACATCATTCTAAGCCCGTAATATAGTAGTTGAGTAAAACATCCCGAAAATGCAGGCTTAGCTATGTAGTATATGACACCTCCTTGTATAAGTCTATAGTGTGATACTTAGCACTTGGGATCAAACTATACTTTGTCTCAGTATTTACCCAAACAGCTCAGTTGTAATTAGATAATTTTGAGGAAAGTAGTCTCACTTTGGTTCTAACTAACCTCTTACGTTTCTTTTGGGGCTACTAAAGACTACCAACTTTCTAGTAGACCATAAATTATCCTCACAAGATCTCTCAAAACTACCAACAAATTGTAGTTATTACCTTATTCCAAAAATTATCGTAATATTATAACACCTATGACTTCTTTCATAGACCTACACTATTCTTTACTTACTGTTGTACAAGATTTGTTACTAAGTACTGGTCCTAATTACACACTTATCATGGTCTCAGAGTTAATCCCACCATGAACGTGTTAAGATTTTCCTAGGCATCATGATTGAGGAGCTAATCTCACCATGACGACTGTTCTTCTTAGCTTAATATTAATGATTATTAATAGAATTCTATTCCATTACATGGAATTCTCAAGTGAATGCCACATGATTTACTTCCAATTGTATCTATACATACTCTGATGGTTTACCCTATATGGTATCATTGTATCAACTAGTGGTAAGATTCTGCTACTTCACAGGGATTCTAAATATAGACTTCATCACTATTACTACTCCACATGATATCCTAATCTTAGTCGTAATCTTTTACTTACTTAAGATATCATAGTGGTGTTATACCTATTTAGAGTTACATTCTAAAATGACAATTCTCTAGAGAAGATATATAACTAATCTTTAAGAAAGATGATAAAAACATCCAACTTAAGTGTGACAAGGTTTATCCTCAAGTGGATACACATCGCAAGTCTTGGTTTAGATAAGATAGCTCCTATAGTTACTATCCAACCTACAGATCTTCCTAAAAGGGTTTTAATCCTAGGGTCAAAGCATATGCTCTGATATGAGATGCGGTTACCCAGCACACCACTTCATGATGTAGTACACTATAGTCGTTGACATAACACCAATGAAACACCGTTCATTAGTATTACATCCCTCATAGTGGTACAACAGAAACACAATAGGTCCAAGACATGGCTATAGATTACAACTCGACTCTTTATAAAAGATCCAGCAACACTCTAGGTTAAATAGAAAAGAACAAATCAACTCTTTTAAAGAAAAACTAGAGATAACATCTCAGAACTATCTGGCTAATAAGACTAGCATCTAAATTATATGGCTTGCAAATGCTTCTATTGCATTGCTCTACAGAAGTATGTTATGGCTAGAGTATCTACTCTTATCTAATCAAGAACTTCTTCTTCACTTCAGTTGATGTATACGTTGACTTCATCGACTTTATTGAAGAATTTGAGCTGTCGATGATGGTTTCTTGAGCATAAGTTGGTGTTGACAATGCCTTCCATGACTTAGAACCTATCAAGGGTTAAGAAGGTATGGTTGAGTATGAGCATACTCAGCAAGTTCACTAAAAAGGTGTGTATGATGCACTATCTCTATAGCGACAGACCAAAGGTCGTAGGCAATGCAGATTTTCGTAAACATTTCTTCAAAGGTTGCTTTTATTCTGAAAACTATGTCTAACAGCCTTCACAAGTTGACCAGAAATTTCATGGAGTTCCTTTCCTGTCGCATTAGTAGCACCTTCCCGGAACAGGAAGTAACATGTCACAATTCTTACAGTCTGCAGAGGTGTGTTACTTTACCCATGAGAGACCTTAGCCTTGTTGCACATCCAACTAACGAGCTTGTACACACTTCCTTGGTATGGGGCCTAGTCTAAGATCCAAGCCAGTCAGTGCCCCGTTCGCGACCCCGCATGTCCCCTTGGTGTACGCCATGCCCACACATTAAATTATGACAATGGTTGGTACATACAAGTTAGATGCCAGAACTATCGTGGGACGTTGAGGATTCACACCCATATGCTCCATATCTAGATACATGCGAGAGGAAGAAGATATAGCTGACTTCTCCGTCCCATTCCAAATCTCATGGTTAACGCGTAATATATGGTGCTAGAATCACTGGCTACATTGGTTGTTAAGTCCTAGATGTTATGTTTCTTTACCACTGGAACTGTATCAGTAGATTATTACCATCTGGTAAATAATCCATAATCATATTATTATGAAAATAGTGTTTTCTGGCCTTTTTGAAATGCAGGTGATGACAACATTTGAGTTACCAGCATTTGATAGAAAATAATCAAAGGACACAAGCAAGTGTGAACTTGCCTTTTGTGATTGCAAGATTATGCAATCACGGTCTTCAAGACAATAGAAGATCCAAATTATGTAATAAACATCATTGATCCGGTAAGGACTAATGTTTAAATAAGCCAGATGCAACGAGGCATAAATAATGTAATGCAATTTGATAAACGCGAACCCCCGGACTAATCGTATTTGATCTAGGGTTCAGAAACTGGGAATGGTTTCTTTAGAATGTGTTTCACTTTTATATCAACTTCACACTTGTGCTTCTTATTAAGGCTTATGAGAGTGTGTGAAACAATATGTAAATACAACAAGTAGCATGCAATACTAAAGCACTTAGATGGGGCATGGTATCTAAAATATTTCTTGAGCAAGATTATTAATCAATTAGAGCTTTCAAGAAGTGTTTAAGGATTAATTTTAATGTTTCCTAAGAAATAACTTTCGAGGAAAAGGTTACTTTTACAAAATAAAGGTATTTAAACTTAAAGGTAACACCTTAAGGTTTACTTACTAGTTAGGAATATTAAAGAAGAAAACAATTAGCATTTTCTTGGATAGTTATTCCACTAACAAGTGGAGACTCATATATTTTGTAGTATGAGATGACACTTTATATTACTCCATGAAGGTGAAACAAAAGTATTATTTATTTTGCTTGAGTAGTGTTATTTGATATTTTGAAATAGAGGGAACCACCATTGAACTTTGAATAAGCATAAAACTTGTAGTGGAGACTTATATGTATTGAATACAACATGACATATATGTTGCTTTATTTCATAATGCTTCCTAAAGGTGAAATTATTTTCCGTGTTGGAGTAGTGTTTTCTTGATGCTATAAGTGAATAGAATCACTTACCTATTTTTGAAGTAATGCTTATATGTTATAAACATGGAACAAAGCATTAGTTCAATTAATCAAAACTTTGTTTAGATTTTTAAGTGAATTCCCAAATTGGTCCAAGAACTAGATAAATATTACCTGGATGATTTTAGAAATAAATAAAATCCTCCAAACAAACCATACACTATTTGTAATGATTTTATACTTGATGAAATCTTTTTAGGAACAAAATATGATTACTTTGGATGACAACTTTAGGAACTACACTTTAAAATGATTGGAACCATATTGGGTTTCATATAAACATTATTTGAGTTTGTTCTTATACTTTTAGATTTTAATTAAATAATGATAAAGGTAAAGTAAAGATTCTTGTATTTTTAATCCATTAAGATATTAGAAAACAGTTTTAATAAAAATTTATTAAACTTTTACCTTTATTTGATTTCAAAAATGAGAATGGATATTTATAATGTGTAGATTTTTTTTGATCATTTTGGTATATATTATAAGTATTTTTATGATTTTTAATTAATAAGATATTATTTTTTATAAGTTTATCACTTTATAAATACTAAATAAATAATAAATACTTAGTTAAGTGATACAAAAATATATAAGACAAATTTATAAGTCTTTATTTTGTTTTCCTAAGATTTTCAATATATTATACCTATTTTTGGGAATTTTTAAAGAATAGAATATATTTATTTAAGATTTATTCCTAATAGGGTATTTACTATTTAGTACTAATTACTTTATTTAAATTGGAAATTAAAACATGATAATAGGTTTATATTATAGAGTTTATTTTTCTAAACATTTTGATATATAATATATATTTTTCCAAATTATAAAACAAAAGGTATTGATTTAACAATATTTAATCATTTTCTGGATTTAATAAAATAAAATATCTAAATGAAATACTACATCACTGCTGACGTCAGCCTCACTTTAATTTTTTTTACATCGTAACCTATTATACCTCAAGGTCACTACTCGGTGGGCCTATTGCCACGTCGGTGACCACACGAGCAAAGACTAGTCAACTTAGGGAGGGTGGCGTGAGCGCGACGACAGTGTGACGTCAGCTCACCAGAGCATGGCGACGACACCAATTTATGGCACCAGAGACCACGTGGAGTGATGTGTTTGAACGAGGAGAACATGACGAACCTAACTAGACCACTTACGCTCACTAGAGATCACCAAAGAATCTCTAGCGACCAACTTTTGCGGAGGCCGACGGTGGACTACAGTGATGAGGTGATCCGGAGCGAGAGAGAGAGAGAGAGAGAGAGAGAGAGAGAGAGAGAGAGAGAGAGAGAGAGAGAGAGGTCTGGAAGAACTGTGAGATCACCCTGATGCTTGTAGCATGCTCGCTGGGGCTTGGGGCGGACTAGAGACGCTGAATCGACGGTAATGGCAGCAATGGACAGCGGGATTCTGAACTCGATTCCGTGCCGCTAGTGGCATGTCTGCTTGTGGTTCTTGTCGGAGATGAACAAGGAGATGATGTTGATCACAGCGGTACCCTGGGTTTGCCCAGAGGTGGTCTGTGGTGGCAGAAACAGCAAACTCCGATGGCTAGGGTTTCAGTGTCCTCTGCAGGAAGAGAGGATAAGAATGAGAGTAAGGGGAAAATGGGGATGAGGATGGCCCGAAGCATCTCGGTGGCACTCTTATCCTCCTCCCATGCGACAGCGATCCATCGCGGCAGTTGAGCCTTCCTGACGCTAGTGATTCGCAATGGGCGGTGGCACGATCTCTAGCGAGCAGCTTGTGACGTTGAAGAAGACGACGTGAATCGGTATCTGGGCCAGGCTGCTGCTCGGCCGTGGCGTAGCGAGTGGAAGATTGTGCGACACGCACGCGGGCGACAATTAGCGCAAGAACGACCTAGGCTATGGGCCAGTACTGCTGTGCGGGTTTTTTACTTTTCTATTTTGATTTTCTGTTTTCATACTCCATTTTTATTTCAAATTCCAATCCATTTAAGCAATTAAACTTTTATACAGTATTTCAAACATTTCAAAGGGCATGATATTAGTATATTAACCTAACCTTGTTAGTGTGTTACAATTTCTAATATTATATATAATCTTCTTTATTAAACAAAGTAATTAGGGATTAGGGTTTTAGGAATTACTTCTCATTTAAAGATCCCTTCAAGATTATTTTGTTTTCAATGGTAATGGTTTAAAATGGTGAATGTTATATATATATATATATATAATTCTATCCATACTTAGCCTCATAAAAGAACTATGCAAATATATTACAAGGTATTAAACCCTGGGTTTATAATATGGTGATTTGAATTCTATCCATACTTAGCCTCATAAAAGAACTATGCAAACATTTTGTTCTCAAGGTTTGGAATTTCATTTATTCAAATTCCTCTAAAATTCTATCTATCACCATCCTACTTTTTCCAAAGTGGGCATGTATCACTTCTTGAACTAGTTGTTCATTACTTTCTTAAGTGTGGCTAATGTGTTGATATAAATTTATTATATAATGGTGAATAACCATTATCATTCATGTGGTACGAGTGATCTCAATGGCCATCAACATTTATTTACGGTTTCTAATACCACACTTACTATGGACCCTAGAGGATACACTACCCTCAAGTTTATTAATGAATGTTGCTAGCGATCAAAGTTTTAAGGATTGATCTAGAATTTATAATCCTAAATGATATCTCCACTTAGAGTGAGCTATAAAGATTACTTCTTAATGTGGTCTTGATGGCTCATGAGACTATGTTTCTATTAGGTTTAAATATATTCAGATAGACAAGGCTTGCATCAGTACACTCTCAACTTGTATCCGTAATTATCTCTTGGAAGCTTTATTTGTCCAAGAGGTATTATTCAATGGTTATCTCGGAATAGGAAATGTTTCCACTATCAATTTGATTTTAGGATTTTGAACAAAGAGGTAGAAATGGGTCTTGTCATGGCTTGATATACTATTGATTAAAGTTTTCTCAAGCACTCCTACCTTAATAACTCACTAAGGTTATCTTTAAATAAAGAATTCCTTTCCTAAATATTCGATGTATATTCCCCCTATCTTATTCATAAAGATCTCACCTTCCTAAATAAGACAATCATCTGACTCCACCATATCCATCATCATATGATGACATGGTCACGCCACTTCAACAATACTCATTCTCCATTCTTCTCCTAGTATCTATATAACATCCATTGCTAAACTACCCTTGATGAATCCATCAATGTAGCTACTTTTAACTCCATCCATTAACTCATCTATGTTCACGTTACATCTACTTCCATGGCTTGCAAGATTACGATGGTCATTGTCTAACAAGTGCTACCAATCCTCTGGAAGAAGCATGATACGTTTCCCATAATACAAGTTTGATCTTGTACTAGCTTGGTTAAACTACTATGCCTCGAACTACTCCATATACTCATGTTATATATTTCATCATACTCTAGCTTGACTTCTCATGATCAAGATAGATGATTTAGCTTACTAGGCTTTTGCCTAATTTGGTATACTCACAACCCTTCTTCAACACCTAGTCATCTATTCTCAAATTACTTGAGAATAATGACCACCAACCCTTGATCATGCTTAGCTTAGGCTTCTAATTCTCTGACCAAGATCTATCATCAACTAAGTAGTAGACTTGTACTAGTCTCTCTATAGGATTTATGTTGTTAAGGAGGCTTACTTTATATTTATATCTACTTGGTTTAACAAGAATATTATTTGATGTACTAATACTACTAGCTTTCTTATAGCCTCATAATTACTATCTTAACTCATGGCTTTAGATACTTCTTATAGTTAACTCATGAGTCAGTTAACTCCTCCAACATCATATTGTTTGATCTCCACAAAGGATCACATTCCATTGATAATGGCACACTCTACCATATATAGTCCCTTCTTCTTACTAATTCACTTTGGTATCTGGAAAGTCAATATAATAGGTCAAAGCTAAGAGTTAATAAGTGCTAGGTCAAGAATTGTTCACTCAACCTTGATGATCAGTTGTCTCTAGGACTTTGTTAAATAGGATTGCTATCTATCATTATGACACTAATGGTATGTGATGGATGGTCTTAGCTTGACTTCCCTTTCTACTCTATTTATGATAAGAGTTAATATTTAAGAACTACCATGATACCCATGGTAGGAATAACTATAGCAAGCAAGTGTATTAAGATTTAGTTATAGAGTTTCTTTACTTAACTTATATACTTAACTTGGTATTCAGGGTTTGTGGTTGCTAATACCTTGATATCATCTTTAGAATATTAGGTATTCATCCTTGAGTTGTTGTATGGAATACCATGCCATGATCCCTAGAAGATCTAGTACTCGTTGTTAAGTAATGTGTTGTGACTTAGTTTTATTACATTTCATCTACGCTTAGATCAAATTATATTACCCAAAGATAAGGTTTTGGCAAAGGTCATATTGAAACTTATCACAGTCATCTTGATGATCTACCTCAGTTCCACCAAGTTAAGAGAAGCTTCAATCACTTTGACAAGTTTTATTTGGAAGTGCGAAAATAATCCAGATTTTCTATGCATGAATGCAATGCACACACCACATCTCAGCTTATTTCTAAGCTCTAATGCCGCGATGTTACACAGTCCTTATTGGGACACGCAGAGATAAACAAAACTTTTCCCTGCGCGGGACTACCCAAGAACCAACTCAGGTTATAGGCCACGAGATTACTACAAGACGCGCAGATGCGGAACTTGATGTAGCACGTCGAAGCAGTGCCGAACAGTCCCACTGACAGCTCCTCCAGATCCCACGAACTCCTTCGCCAGATCCCCATGGACAACTTTGCCTTTAGCACCGCACGTCTAATTCCTATACGTGTATTCACACGTATAGGAAGGAGCTTCGGACAAAGGATTAGATCCTATCTAGCCCTAAATGGAAGTGGAGAGAGTGATGTCTAGGTTAGGGACTATCCCTTGTCACTCCACTTATATATACTCCTAGCTGGGCTCAACGCTTGAGGACGATCTAGGCCGTATCCCAATCTCCACATGGATCTCATCCACACGGGCTCCTTACCCTTAAGTGTGTGACCCTGTAGGTTCACATACACCTAGACACGACATGAGCTACTCCTCCAAGTATCCCGTCATGGCTTTGAGTCCAACTCACTCCCATGAACACTCGGTCTCAAGTCGATAGATGTTAGCAGCCTCTAGCAAGACGTGCCAACTCCCAAGTGCCTTAAAGTCAGAAGACGAACCTTCAATGTGAATTTCATCCATGTCCCTTTGCCACACGATATACTTGTTAAGCTATAAGCGAGTAGTTGCCATCCCTTTCATAGATTAACTCTCTTCTCGTACCATGATATGTGATTCACTAGACTAAATATTAGTCTGACTCCTCAATTAACACTTAGCTGAGTAGTGGATGTCCATGCTTCTGAATCATATCAGACGAGAGGGACTAGAGAATATCTATCCATTACACAAGGGCAAATCCCATCTTGGTAATCTACGTCATGTAGCTTGCTTCACAACCAACCCGAACACTACCTTTATAACTTCCCTTTTACGGAACAACGTTTGACAGACCCTAAGTTGGCAATCCACAACTCGGATCATGTAATCACCTCAGGTCAAAGGATTCCATTACTTGAGACTGCAAATGACAACATGCTTATTTCCTATCAACTGTGGGTCAGTTCGACTCCCTAAACTCTTTAGCCAAGTCTATGTAAGTCGGAATAGCATCACAATGCCCATGACAAGTGGAACCGTGTCATCAGCCTACTGGGACATTGGTCTAAGTTGTGTGTCTTGCACAACCTCAGTGACCAAGGACAATCTAGTATTAACAATCATGAATATATAGTTCCACAACGGAATCACGTATTTAGTGATACATATCTGATGTTCATACAAGGACATCTTTACTTTATGGATACTTTGGGAAATATCATCAACCATGATTTACTCTAGGGCATATTCCCAACAGTCCCTTCTTCCATCCACTACCTCCCCTGGCATCTTACTCCCTATTGTGGCCGTCCAGCTTGTCGGCTCCGTCCTCTATAGGTGGTAGCGAGATCAGTGTGGCAACCTTATGTAGGGCGGTGGCACATCCGTCATTACTGTCCCGCGGTATCAATGGCGGTTTGTGAAATACTAGAACACTCATACATATTCCCTCCATTTCATAATTTAAGATTTTTCAGCTTATGTGAAACGAGTGTACCTAGATTCACTCCAAACTTACATGATAGAATTGATGATGCGGTTAATTTTTAATTGTTGAGTGCACAGCATTGTCATGTATAGAGTAGTTCTTTTCTCTGGTATACATCCTTTTTTGTAGACTAGGATTGCATGGAAGCTTGGTTTCTGGGCTAGATCCCATAACTAAGAACTATGGGGATCCGTTTGAAGTTGGTAGTTCGACATCACGAACTTTTCAACATTTGCATATATTTGACAATCAACATCATGTAATCCATATTACAACTTACTTCAGAAGGAGATAGTGGAAGGAGCAAAAAAGAGGATTCTTGATGAAATAGGCTCCAATAATGTGACTTCTACTATCCCATATGACAAGGTAAATCAATAGAATGACATATGTTGTAATGGCAGAAGCACAAAGTTGAAGAAGACTCTTAGTTTCCTGATGACGGAGTTGAAAATGGATATCAGATTGCTACACCTAAGACGACACCTTCTTTACCTTCTGTGGAGACTGATGTAGCTGCAGCTGGTACTGATGAGCCTGCACTTGCCATCGTCATGCCAGATGATGGAGGTGGTGGATTAGTTTTACCATCGGCAGAAACTTATGTGGCTGAGCTGGCAGTTAAGAGCCTCAAGTGCACATTGTGGTGCTCGATAGTTCACCTATTATGGAGACTCATGCTGCAAGTATTGGTGCTGCTGTTGGTGCTACTGATCCTGCTCCCAAAATCATCGTGCCACCTGACGAAGGTGGTAAATTGGGTTTACAATCTATAGAGACTGTTGCACCTGAAGGTGGTAAACTATGATACGGAGATGTCTTTCCTAGGATTTGTATGGTTTTCTCTGGAATAAGTATTATGAAACCTACACTTTTGGTTGTTGAACTGTAGTGTGCAACTTGAAGTACTCCTCGTATGTAATCATATTCGGATGCTTAAGTATTATCGATGATTAACCAATGCTAGCTGAGCTGCACGAGAATTGGCCTCTGCCACTTCCAGACGTGGTTCTTGGCTCATCTTATTTTCATAAGCACGATGAAAAGATGATTTTGTTCATTTTCTTGTAATGCCATTATGCTTGTGTTATTGATCTAGCTACTTCATGCTGATTTTGTTACCCAATACACCTTTATGTCTCTACATACAAACATATTTGTTCACATTACTTGAACAGAAAGCAATATCTTCTTTATATCGACTAACACAAGGAGATATTCAAATATTTATTTATTTTTGAAACAAGGCAAAAGATTTGCCATTTTCATTGATAGAGAGGGATATGCAATTCAATTACATTGAGATAACTAGTCATACAATGTCAAGTGCAGGATTTCGAGTCTAAACACAATCTAGTGCAGGTTCATCAGGAAAACCTCCAGTTGTGTCAGTCTCCACAAAAGATACATCAGCTCTATGGCAGACAACGTTGGAAATGCAAGCTGAAGCTGTCGTTATACTCCTATCAGGACCACAGATGAGGGTCAGAAATTCAAGCTCCAAAATCTAGCATTACAAATAGACAAGAGGTTATCCCATGTGGACAATTCATAGTGCAATTTGAACGTCTTACATGATCCTTAGATCTTGGTCCATCCGGTCTTTTTATTGCTGGAACAAATTTGTTAGTACTTTTAATTCTGCGAAGAAGCTACAAAACATAGCCAAGTCAGATATCTGAATATATCTAACTTTGCTACAGTCTATATTTTATGTGAAGATATCTTTGCGTAACACTCACTTATCAAACTGTCTACGGATATCTTCTCGCTCCATGGAAATGCGAAATCGGCGTTCTATAGCGTACATCGATCTATACTGTATTGTATCTCTAAGTACTTCCTCCTCAGGTACATCAACAGCCAAATTCTCCATTATATCAAAGAAGGATGGGGAATATATCAGGTGAAAATCTTGTACATGATCTCTACAAACTCCTTTTTATGATATTTTCCAACTCTTCTGTCCAGAGCTTTACTATAGATTTACCTAAAGAACATACCTACCCAAATCTACAAGCACCTTGTAAATCTAGATGGTCACAAGCTTTAATTATTTCTAGGAGAGGTGGAGAACAAACCAAAGCCAAGAAGAATGTCCAGTGCCTGAATCTAGTAGGCGAAGAGTGGGGATCGCCCAGCTGACCACCGGTCGGTGCGTCTCATTAAGAACGACACGGCCAATATTGGTAGGCTAGCATTGCTGATATAAAGACGTCGAGAAGTTTTTTAAAGCATGGAGAAGTTTATGGCCTGGTTCTAATCTAGTGACGGCGTCCCCGGGTCTGCGTCCAATATTATGGAGTCGGATTCGGGAGACGGCGTGATTGATGGTTTGCGCACGTGCTCGAGGGAGACTCTAGGCGGAATTGGTTGTCTTGTTGACCCAATGCAGGAGAGTGTGTCCGCGGCCTTGTTGTTGGCCCTGGGAACATGGTGAAACTTGCACCCTTTGAAATAGGCACACAACTATTGCACGAAGAAACGATATAGAGCCATGTTTGCGTCCCTGGCATCCCAGTCCCCAACACTTGCTGTACCACCAGATCAGAGTCGCCGAAGCATAGTATGCATCGGATGCCTATTTCCTTTGCCATCCTGAGGCCATGGACGTGCGCCTCATACTCAGCGACGTTGTTGGACGTGCGGAAGTGGATCTGGAGCACGTATTCCAGTCAGTCTCCTTTTGGAGAGGTAATGACCACTCCGGCTCCGAGCCCTCCATACATCTTGGAGCCGTTGAAATGCAGGTTCCAATGCGTGGAGTCAGGGCAAGGCGGCAGGTACCGTGTTTCTGCCCAATCAAAGAGGAAATCCACCAAGGCCTGAGACTTGATCGACGTTCTTGGCTCGTACTGTATGTTGTGGGCGGCAAGCTCTATGGCCCATTTCGCCACCCGGCCTATGGCGTCTCTGTTGCCAATGATCTCCAAGAGCGGTGCTAGCGCCACTACCTGAATGTTCTTGGAAGTAGTGCTTCAATTTCTTAGCAGCCATGTACACGCCATAAACCAGCTTCTGGTAGTGAGGGTAATTCTTCTTCGAGAGCGAGAGTACCTCACTCAGGTAGTACACTGGTCGTTGCACTGGCTGTGCCTTTCCTTCTTCCGGCCTCTCCACTACCAGCACCACACTGACAACCCTGTTAGTTGCTGCGATGTACATCAACATGGGCTCCTTTGCTGCGGGTGCTGCCAGAATAGGTGGTGAGGTGAGCATGCGCTTGAGGTCACGAAAAGCTTCATCCGCCTGCAATGTCCAGACAAATTTGTTCGTCTTCTTCATGAGTTGGTACAGTGGGAGTGCTTTCTTGCCTAGCCAGTTGATGAACCGGCTGAGGGAGGCCAGGCATCCGGTGAACATCTGGACATCTCGTGATTTTTTGGGCGGCTGCATGCGCTCGATTGCGCCGATATTCTCTGGGTTCGCCTTGATTTCTCGCTCAGATACGAGAAAACCGAGGAGTTAGTCAGCTAGGACGCCTAACACGCACTTCTCCGGGTTCAGCTTCATCTGGAATCGGTGGAGGTTGGTGAATGTTTCCTTCAGATTTTCAAGGAGTGTTTGGCGCTCCTTGGTCTTGACTACCACATCATCGACGTAGGCGTGTACGTTTCTGCCAATCTGAGTCTACAAGCACTTCTGCATGCAGCGCTGGTATGTTGCTCCAGTGTTCTTCAATCTGAACGGCATTGTGGTCTAGCAGTAGGCTCCATAGGGAGTGATGAATTCTGCGTTTATTTGATGGGTTCAGCCGGATCTGGTGGTAGCCGAAGTACGCGTCCAAAAACGACAACAGCTCGCAGCCGGCCGTCGAATCGATCACTTGGTCTATCCTTGGCAGGGTGAATGGATCTTTGGGGCATGCTTTGTTCAGGATTTTGTAGTCAACACAATGCTCCAAGTCTTGTTCTTCTTTAGCACGAGTATAGGGTTCGCCAGCCATTCCGGGTGGAAAACCTCCATGATGAATCCGGTTGAGAGCAGCCAGGTGATCTCGTCACTAATGGTTCTTCTTTTTTCTCCCACGAAGAGCCTAGTGACTATTTGAACGGCTTTGCATCTAGCCTGACATGTGAGGAGTGCTCGACGAGCTCCCTCGGGACACCTGGCATGTCCTTGGGGGACCATGCGAAGATATCCTGATTCTCACGGAGGAAGTCAGTGAGCGCTCTTTCCTATTTGCTGTCGAGGTCGTCTCCGACCAGGACGAACTTGTCTGTCTCGGCCTCGTTCAACTAGATCTTTCTCGTGCCCTTGGATGGCTTGAACTGCGCTTCTCCGGCCGGCTTGGGCTTGCCAGCCGGCATGTCCTTCTGCAGGGCCGCCATGTTCTACATGATTATGCAGTTTTCTTCCGCGATGATCATGGCTTCCGCTATCTTGGACCCGTCTGTGGCGCACTCCACAGACCGCCTGGAGCAACCAACCACGGTGATGACGCCCTTGGGCCCTGGTAGCTTCATCTTGAGGTACGCATAATTCAGTACCGCCATGAACTTGGTGAGCGCCAGGCGCCCCAGGATTACGTGGTACGCGCTGTAGAGGTTGACCACCTCGAACTAGATGGGCTCGTGGCGGAAGTTATCCTCCGTGTCGAAGATTACATCCAGCCGGATCTTTCTGATGGGCGAGTGGGATGGGCCCAGGACCCCTCCATGGAAGGAGGTGCTTGACGGCTCCAGATACGACTCACTAATACCGAGCCGGTCTAGCGAGTTGTGGTACAGGAGGTTGATGCTGCTCCCTCCGTCTACAAGGACGCGGGAGAACCTGCAGGAATGCTTCTGGCAGACAATGATAGGATCCAAAACCATCACGTAGGTTCCTGGGTGAGGCAGCTCAGCTGGCTGGTCCTTCCGGCTCCATGCAACTTCTTGCTCCGACCAGTTGAGGTACTGGGAACGGGAGGAATGATTTCTTTCACTTCCTCCTTGCGACGCCTCTTGTTGTGCTTGGTCTCCGGCTCCGTGGTGAAGGTGTGGTAGTTTCCCACCTGGCAGGGGTAGTTCTTATCATAATCTTCCCTTCGACGCTATGATCGCCTTGTGGCCCACCGGCTAGAGGAGGCAGCGCTTGTGCAGCCGGTGTGCCAGCTATCTCTGCCATCTTCTTCGTCCAGGTGCACTGGCGTGTGGTATGCATATCCGGTTTGTTTCCTCCACTATGGAACTTGCATGGCCCATCAAGCATCAACTTGATGGTGTACTTGGGCCTCGGAGGCCGGTCATCAGGCTTCTATCTCCGGCTTCCGCCTGCAGCTGGATCCTCCTGCCCTGCCGCTACCTGCCTGGAACTGTACTAGTTATTCCGGCTGGTCGTCCTTTCTTTTGTGGTGGCGGTTGTCGTGCCGCCTAGAATTGTGGCCATTTCCATCCGGCTAGTGCCATCTACGGCGACATCGACGATTATTTGCCCTTGGTCGTCCACCCGAACGGATCCTTTCATTGCCGCGTCGACGGTGGCGTACTTGTCCGCGATGGCCATGGTCTGCGCCATGGTTGTGGGCTCCACCCGGCGAAGCTCATGCTTTAGCATAGTGCCCTCTCTGTATCCATTGATGAAGAAGTATACCGCTTGGTGCTCGCGTACCCCCTCGCGGGAGTTGTGCATGCTCGTCCAGCGGGTGATGTAGGAGTGGTCGGATTCATTCGGGCCCTGTACGCAAAGAGCGAGATCGCCGGGTCATCCTAGGCGCTTGTAGGTACCAGTGAAGTTGCAGAAGAACGCCTGCTCGAAATCGATCCATTCGTTGATGTTGTTGTCGGGGAGGCTGTTGAGCCATGTCCTGGCTGAGTCGAGGAGCATGAGAGGGGCATAGCATACTGCCACCCGGCGGTTGCCATTTGCGATGCCCACAACGGTGGTGTAGTCCACCAACCAAGCCTCCGGCTTGACCGAGCCGTTGTATTTTGGCGTGTCCCTTGGGAGCGAAAATCCCTTTGGAAATGGCTCGTTCCGGATGCGCGGTCCGAAACATCTTGGCCAAGCTGGACTTTCTTCTTCCAGCGCGCGTGACTGGACCAGTAGGTCGTTTCGTGCACGCGTCTTGCTGTTCCTCCGACTCGAGCAGTCCCAGCCAGCCGGATAGGCGGGACTTGGGCAGCGCTTGGCCTTTTCTGGCTTCATCAGCCGGCTCGCGGTTGTTGTTGGTAACAGCTGCCGTGTCGCGAGAGTTGTGCCCACGGCCTGTAGATCCACTGCGTGGGAGGTTTCTCTGCCTTGCTCTATTTGGGGAAGATGCCTTGCTGCCGCCTGCAGCCGGATCCGCCATCCGGCGAGCCAGTTGGGTTCTGCTGTTGCCTGCCATGCTGAGTTCTGCCTCAGCCTGCTGTTTGTTTGCCGTGACCACAAGGAGCTGGACACGTGCCTGCTAATGGAGCAGTTCCTCGCCCTCCAAGTGGCTTAGCTCTACAACTGCCGCCTCCGCGGCCCTCATGTTTTTGGTGGGGGTGCTATAGACCGGCTGTACCATGGGCGTACACGGATCAGCGGCACGATCCATCTCCGAACCGAGGTTTTGGCCTTGTGGCTAGGCCAGGCGGCTGGTGCCCGCATGGTTGCGTTCATCCGCCGCTGGGCGGCTGCCACTTTGCCAGCTTCCTCAAGAAGGTTCTAACGAGTAGCCTCCAGGGCTGCTGCAGCTGCAGCTGGATCCGGATCGATGTGGGTGATGGGGTTGCGGAGGTGTTCGATGGACGCATTACGCATGTCCTGGTTTGGGAGGCGTGAGTTGGTGACGCGGCCGTCCATGTTGCGCTCCAGAGGTGGGCAATGGTTCTCCACCGAGCCTTCCATCATGACCTCGACACTGCCGCTGGCGACACGTGAAGCGAAGAAACCAGCGGACGCGCCGAAGATGGTGATGACCTCATGAGGGAAAGCCTCAGCGACGGTGGCGACGCAGAGGCGGTGTTCACCAAAGTGCATGATGGAGCCTCTGCTTGGGAAAATCCCCCTAGCAAAACAGGATGCATTGTCGAGGACGCAGTCGAAGGAGCCGAAAGTGAGGACAAGGCTAGAGGCGACTCACTCACCGGTGACGAGTGGAAGTCCCGTGTGAAAGATGATCTCAGCCGAAGCATTTTGCCCCCGGTGGGCGCCAATTGTCGTGGTGTGGAACACGGAAGTACCATCGGGGATGGCTTGAAGGGGACAATCAGGATGCTATCAGTGGCTACTCGCAACGGGTTGGGCATAGATACTGCAAACACAGCGATGTACCTAGGTTCGGAGCCCTGTTGGCGAGGTGAAGCTCCTACTCCTGCAAGGATCTACTCTCAATGGGGGCGAAGCCCAATACAGATGCTCCTTGAGATGTTTCCTTAGCTACTCCTTGCTAGAAGGAGAAGAAGGAGCTACCAAACTTTCCCATTGTGGAGAACTTCTAACTTGTAATTGTCTTCTTCTTCCTCTTGTGTCTACCTAGAACCCTAGCACTACCCCCCCTTATATACTGGTTGAGGAGGTAGTTTACAAGGTGGGTTCTAGGGTTTACTATTTGGATCTTGGGCCTTATGAAGTGGGCTGGCTGGACAGGGCCAAACGGTATGTCCAGGTCCATTCAAGCCTTCAGTACATGGGAGGACCATGCTACATTGTCCAGCGCCCCTACTTTACTCATCAGCTGGCTCTTTATCCGTCAGCTGGCTCTTTCCTCGTTAGCCCTTGCTTTGCTCGTTAGCCTCCAGCTTTGGCACAGTTGTCCGGTAGCGCCGGCCAGGCTAGCTAGCCTTCCCGAACAAAGGTGCGCTCAGTAGGGAGTGTCATTCCCTCCGTACCATGGCTAGCAGATCCGAGGAGGTCGGCTCGGAGCGGCCTCCTAGCCGGTTCTTCTGGCTACCCGGCTAGACGGGCCAGTCGGGAAACTTGGATGTGGACCGGGTGGGGGATTCCACCCGACTGTGGTTCCTTCGTCTGGGCCCAGACAACGTGAGCTCCTCGGAGCCGGCCGGTTGGTCCTGCCTTGGCCTACCCGGGGGTTGTACCTCTTCTCCTCCCTGGTCGCACAAGATGTGCCACCTCTCTGGCCATCTGGATCCCACCCGGGTATCCCGGCTGGACGTGTCGTATGCCGCCCTCCGCGAGTGGCTTGCCACCATTTCTAAGGAGGCGCTGGACGAGGACAAGGTGTTCTCCTGGAGGCTGTACCACCGTGGCCGGCGTCCGTCGAAGGTATGCCTTTCCTCCTCTTTTCTAGGTGGATTTTCCCGAGGGACTCCAGCTTCGTGCCTCTTATCTTCCCTTGTTGAGTAGCTTTTCACGGCATAGCTAGCGGAGGACGGCATGGGGGGGAGAATGACCTCCCCAACTTTGCCACGGACTTCAAGCCGGCAAAGGCTCCGCCGGTGGAGCCGCAGCGGTTCGCCATGCAGGCCGACGAGGGCTCCGAGTTTCCACCCGGTGAGAGTTTTTCCTTTTCCTTGCATGCTTTGCTCTTGTTGCGCTCTTAGCCACGAACTTGATGTTTTGATTGCATTGGAACAGCTACTCATGGCGAGGATGTGGACTTGGCCGAGGTCGTCGCGCCCAGGTGCCAAGAAGACCCGCCGCCCCAGACCCACGGCTACCATGCCAAGCGTTGCCGGATAGGTGTTCCTTTACTCCTGATACTTGTATTGATTTGTTCGCACTTGTTTTGTTCACCCTTGTCTTTTCCGCAGCGAGGCGATGGCCTTGCCCGGCTCCGTGACTATCGACACTACGTCCGGCCCTCCACCTGCTACTGAGGGCAGTGCGCCAGCTGCGTCCCCCGAGGTCGCGCCGGCCCCGGCCCTCAAGGCGGCATCTGCTCCACCGGTTGGGGCCGATGCGGATGCGAAGGATGTGGTGCCGCCGGCTGCGCCCATGACGCTTCACCGGGATGGGGCCGTCTCTCGGCTTGCCGAGGTTCTTCTGCTTGGGCGCGCCGGCACGGCCGCGCCTCCCTCTGGCTCAATGGTGGGCGCTGACTCTGGCGCCTACCGGGAGGAGGAGCCGGTGGAGGTGCCGCAGCCAAAGGTTCATGTCCAGCCAGCGGGTGAGCCCTCCATGGCTCTGGTGAGCGATGACGACCTCCAGGTCACCGGCTAGATGCTGGCTTGGGCTGCACCACCGCTGGACGCCGCCTTGGCGCAATTGTCGGAGGCGGCACCCATGGCCATTGGCCAGGCCCGCAAGCTGGTGGAGGCGCTGGAGCAGGGGCTTGGCCAGGCCAAGGCGCTGGGGGCTCCGTCGAGGTATGCGTTCTATTGCCCATCTTGATGCTTGTTTGTCGTCTCGCACCGTGGCTCGTTCTTACTTCTCTTTTTACGCAGAGGGCACTTGTCGACGCTGCCAATACCTCGCAGGACCTGGGTCGTAAGATTAATTGCTCTGCCTTATCTTCTTGATTGCACGATTTCTCGCGCTTCTTGTTGAATATTGGTTACCCTCCTGCAGCTCTGCTGGCGGACCGGGACCGCGAGGTGGCCCGGCTGAAGGGAGAGGTTGCCCGGTTGGAGGAGTCCAACAAGACTCGCCAGGACCAGATCCCCCAGCTGACTGCACATCAGCAGCAGATGGAGATCAAGGCCGGCAAAGTCAAGAAGGTGGCGGACTCCCGGGTCGACGCGCTGAAGAAACTGGAGGTGCTCTACGCCACCCAGGAAGATGCTCTTAAGGCCTCCAAGGCCAAGGAGGCGGCATCACTGGGAGAGCTTTGCTAGATCGCCGAGATCGTCGCCAGTAAGTACTCTCAGTCTAGGCCAGCCTTGCTATTTTGCCTTCTTCAGCCATTGTTGGTTATTTTCCCTTTTCCCGGCTGCAACTCAGTATCCTGAGGCGACTAATCAGGCATTGGGCCGCATTCCTGAGACGGATCTAGAGCGGGATCTCCACCCGGGGGAGCTGGTGGCGATTGTCAGCGAGGAGGCGAGCCGGCTTCGTGCTGCCGCTCTCGAGGTCTATGGCTACGTCTGAACTGACAGCCTTGGCCGAGCGGCTTTGGGGTGCTCCGAACCTCATGAACGTGTCTCCGGAGTGGGCGGCTCATGGCGACGCGGAAATGGTACTGGCGCTACTGAAGTCCTGGTACCTGGACGTGGATCTGTGGAGCCTTTCCTGCAGATTTCACCAAGGGACCAGCTATGACCAGCTTTGCACTAAGGTTCCCGACATCCACTCCTGTGGCCTGCAGATAGGGTGCTTTGTCGCTCTAAGTAGGGACTTCAGCGACCCAGCTGGCATGTAGTGGTACCACCACAGTCCGGATGCGCCGCGCACTAAGGACCCGGCTGCTCCCTAGACCGCCTCGGCAGACGTCGCCTCTAGCTGCCAAACTCTAGCCAATATTTCTGGGTGGCTTACGAAGTGGGCCGGCTGGACAAGGCCAAACGGTAGGCCCGGGTCTAGTCAAGCCTTCAGTACAGGGGAGGACCATGCTACAGTGTCCAGCGCCCCAGCTTTACTCGTCAGCCGGCTCTTTCCTCGTCAGCCCTTGCTTTGCTCGTCAGCCTCCAGCTTTGGCACAATTGTTCGGTAGCGCCGGCCAAGCTAGCCAGCCTGTCCGATCAAAGGTGCGCTCAGCAGGGAGCGTCATTCCCTCCGTACCATGGCCAGCGCATCCGAGGTGGCCAACTAGGAGCAGCCTCCCAGCCGGTTCTTCTGGCTACCCAGCTAGACGGGTCAGCCGGGGAAACTTGGATGTGGACCGGGTAGGGGATTCCACTCGGTTGTGGTTCCTTGGTCTGGGCCCATATGGCGTGATCTCCTTGGAACTGTCTGGTTGGTCCCGTCTTGGCCTACCCAGGGGTTATCCCCCCGACAGGGGCTCAAGAGTTTGATTAAATAGTAGGTGCGTCGAGCAGCGTTATCATGTTCGAAACAGGGTAGCGCGAGCGAAGAAAAAAATTCCATCATACACATGATTCTTCTAGTGAGAGGCTGACATGAGGGACCCAGCAGCATGACTAAATGGTAGATAGATCGAGCAATGTTAATGAGTTAAAATCAGGGAGGTATGAGCCAAGTAAAAAAATCCATCATACATAGGGTTCTTCTAATGAGAGGATAACATGTGGGACCCATCGACCTATTTTAACAGAAGATGTATCGAGCAATGCTATCAAGTTTGGAACGGGGTAGCACAAGCAAAGGAAAAAAATTCCATCATACACGTGATTCTTCTAATGAGAGCCTCACATGTGGGACCTTGTAGCCTGACTAAATGGCAGACGCATCGAGCAACATTATCAAGTAAAAATTAGGGGGCGTGACCAAAAAGTGTGGTCTGCCAGAGACGCTGACGTCTGGGATCCACATGCCTCAAAACACTTCGAGGAGTCAACATCGCGCTAGGAACCGAAAATCTTGCTTCTGCCACGTGTTGGACGAGCTTCCTCTATGTTTTTAGCGGTTTCCTCGTAGTAGAGAAATTCGACGCAGAAGACGTGGCTTCTATGATGACCAACGTGCAAAGTCATTGTGGATGGAAACTTTTCTTGTAGTGGTTGTCGAGGTGGTGGACGTGTGTGATCACGGATGTGCTGTTGGTTTGCGGTGCTGGACTTGCTCGAGTTGCTGGACTTTTTCACGATCTTGAGATCGGCAAGTGTACGACTACATCATCCGCGAGAACCAATCGTCTAAAGATTTTTAGTCTTCAAGGGTTAGTTATCAATGGATCTATATCCACCCTCTTCTTGTATCTAGATAGATAGATCTTGGTTCTTAGTTGTTCATATCATAGGAATTTTTTTGTTTACTACGTTGTGAACCCAACAGTGGTATCAAAGCCAGATCTATGCGTAGATACTTGTACGGGTAGACTACATATGAGTATGTGGATGCTTATGATCATGTTATTTCATCCTCTTGTGTACATTGGATATTAGTGGCATAGTGGGATGATGCGGCCTGAACTAACTTTACATGTCTTCGCATATGAGACTTGTACCACGCTTGACATGCAACTAGTTTTGCATAAGTGGCTAGCGGGTGTCTGTCTCTCCCACTATAGTTAATATCTTATTTACAATGGTTTGGTAATAATTTGGTTATCATCATTGTGGTACCATGTTTGTAGGTAAGAACGGTTCTATCTCCGAAATCCCTAAACCATGTAAAATATGCAAAAGTTAAATTAGAAGCGTCTAGTTTTATTTTTGATGGGAAAGTGTCATGATATGGCAATGTTATAATTCTATTATTTTTGGATACTCTCAGAAATTATAACAAATCAAACTTTAAGCACGATAGATCTTAGTGTTACACAATTGGAATTGTGGAGATCATGCCATGATGCACAAGATAGTGATCAAGTGCAAGAACCATATCATATCACTTTTTGCATTTGTTGTATATTTCCATCTTATTTTGCTTCTATGACGCTTTAGTAGCATTATAAGATGATCCTTCATTTAAATATCAAGATAAAATTTGTTCTTCCTTTAGTATGCACCATTAAGAAAGTTCGTCTCTTCGAGACACCATGTGATGATCAGGTGTGATAGACTCTACGTTCACATATGATGGGTGTAAGCCAGATTTACACACATGGGTACTAAGGTTCTTACTTGGCGATCCTAACATGTACAGAAGGCCTTGGAACACAAACCAAAATATAAAGCATGAGTCAAATAGTTGATATGATGACCATATAAATGCTTGCCTTTGCAGCTGCACCAATTCGCGTGCTGATCGGTCTTGGTGTACTGAATTTGGTTCATGTAATCACCAAAACGACTCAAGGGATTTTGTTTTGAGTGGGAGTTCAAGTAGTAATATGATTAAAGTTGAACTCATTTTATCATAAATTAAATCAAAGTGAATTTTCATAGTTTGTTGTAGTTACTGGCATCCGTTTACTACCTTGTGCTTAGTTATAATTGATATAATAGAACTATAGAATTCTGTATATTTACTTTACTAACTAGTATCAAATTTTTTAGTGTCAATCTAAAGTTTAAAATTTCTATTGCAAACTTCAACAAACTCCATTTACTCCATGAAATTTAATAAGTAGTATTAAATCAAGAGTAATAATTCTAGAAATTTGTATCTAAAGTATCATGATTGCCTCCATGATACTTGATATTCAAAAGTTGTTTTCATATTAAGGTTATCTCGGAGCTGAAAGAATTGTTTGAGAAACTATCATGTGTGGAAGATATGGTGATATCTAAAACAATGTTTGGTTGCAAAATGATAGAGTATAATTTAGTAAAATACAGGTTCTCATATTGTATGGGAATTTGCAAAGGATTGAGATGCTAGGCATCCTAATCTCCCAAAATGTTTGGGGAACTAACATTATACTCATGATTCTCCCTTATAGGCTATATTAGCTTGATCCTGAAAGTTGTCATGATAGTTTGAATAAAATATGTAGGTAAAATGTTCACTACATTAAAATATTACTAAACAATGTATTTTGAAAGAATGCCAAGCATTGGATGATGGTGATCCACTTCAAAGTGCAAGTCCAAGGATTTTAGTATTTGATTAACATGCTTTGGACTATGTGTCATTTCTATGGCACCACTATTTATGTTGATATATTGTTGTAAAAAGGAAAGGAAAGACTAAAAGAGAATCTCGGAAATATTCGGCAGAAAGAGAAAAGGCTGGAAATGTCCATATTAGGTATATAGATGATATACACATTTTGGGTGTATTCTTTGGTTGTTAAACAATCTGATTCTTGGATATTGGATACCATATTGGTTTGTGTGAAGCGTCATACAAGACAACACAATTCATGAACTGCATTAGCCTAACTGACTAGCAAAATAGTATGGGATGATGTTCATCGTAAAAAAATGTTGTTCTCGTTGACATCAAACCTAGCCATCAAGATTTGTTTCAATAATTATTATTCTACCTCAATATTATGAGAACAATTGTTGTTCAAATAATTACCGCATTCCATAGAGGATGGAGGAACTCTTACAAGTCTAGTTGGAGAAATCACGTCCATAAATAGTAATGCTAAAATGTTGCAAGACAAATGATTAAAATATAACTTATGAGTGACATTGCCGTTTAAATTATATTGGAAAGAAAACATGAAGAAACTCCATGTTGATGGATTTTGATTCTGATCACATGACGCTTATGAGAGACTCCTGGGGATAATAAAACTAACTTATTGGATATTGTACATGTTGATGTATGTAGTCCATTATGTGTGGTCGTGAGCAATGAATTTTAACTTCATATACTTTCTTCAAAAATTAGAGTGGATATGTGTATATTTACTTAATAAATAAGAAGTATGAAACATTTGAAAAATGTTCAAAGACTTTCAAGATGAAGTGGAAAATCATTGTAACAAGAAAATAAAGAATTTATGATTGGATATTAAAGGAATATATTTGAGTTACAAGTTTAGAAAAACAACTAAGTTTGAGGAATCATTCCATGAATTTGCATTTCTCGATAAACCATATGAGTATGGAGTGTTTGAGAGATGAAACCAAACCTTATTTCACATAGTAAGATCAAAGGTGTCATTTATAAAACTGTCATTATATTTTAAAGATTAAAGCTTTAGAGACTGCCGCTTTACACTAAAAAGAGGGCCATCATGATCTGATGAAATGACACTATATGAGTTATGGATTGGGATAAAACTCGAGTTATCTTTTCTTAAATTTTGGTATACTAGAAATAAGTAAAATGTTTACTACCAAAGTCGGATAAGCACATCTTTGTAGGTTATCTCAAAGAATCTTTGGGTATTCCTCCATAACACCGAAGAAAAAATTGTTTGGCACTAAGAACGTTAAGTTTCCTGAGAAGGAATTTTTTGCAAAAAGTTAAGTGGGAGGACAATCGAACATTTATTAGTTTGGTGAACCTAGGCAACATGTGCTAAGTAGTGCATCAACAAAAAGTGTCCAGGAGGTGACCACAATGCTCATGGTTCTCGTGGTTACAAAGGTTGTGATCTCGGAGATTTGAGTTCCTATTGAACTATGTAGGCCGGGTAATAATCAAATAGTAAGGTTTTAAGAACAAGTCGTTATTGGTTTGACAATGATGAACCTACTGCATGCAAAGAAGTGATGATGGGCCCTGACTCCATCAAATTACTAGAAGTCATAAAATCCGAGATACTTCCATACACAAGAAATCAAGTTTTTGAACTTGGAATACCCTCCATAAAGGTGTGAAACCCATCGGTCGTATTTGGATCTATAAATAAATACAAATGGATGTTTCACGTCTATGAAATATTTGACATTTTGAAAATAGTTTACGACAATGTTCAAGGAGTTGACTCTGACGAGATTTGATCTTTCATAACGATATTTAGTCTGGGCCGATGATTGTAACAACCACTACATATAATTTTGGTATATTGTAGTTGCACAAACAAAACAAAGTTCTTCTAATAGAGGACATGTACATGACACAGTCCAAATGTTTTTGTTAATTCAAAGGACGATAAAAGGGTATGCAAATTTCAATGGTTGAAGTAAGCATCACAGAGTTGGAATCTTCACCGTGATGAAACTATTAAAATGTTCAATTTCATCGGAGGGGGTGAAGTTGCTTGCATTTACAAGAAATTACATGGGAGCATTGAAACATATTTCTAATACACTATGTAGAAGATATGTTGTTATTTGGAAATAATGTATTTTTTATTGACACAGGTCAAGAATTTCATTAAAATCATATTTCGATAAAAGACTTAGGCAAAACTAGAATATGAGGAATTAATGTATATATGGATAGATTGAGACGGTAATATGGTTTTGCCAGACGTACATAGATGAGATATTGAATAAGTTCAATATGGAAACGACAAGAAAGGTTTTTGCCGCATGGAAAAGTTTGAATCAAGATTCAAGTGTATTAACAGTTGGTGAGTGAAATCACATGAATGTTTTGATCAACCATACGGTGATAAGTACACATCTAGATATGTTCTATGCTCTAAATGTGAAGAGCATATACCAGAGTGACTCATAAGATGATCATTGGATGATAGTAAGGATATTCTTATGATCTTTGGAAGAACTAGGCATATGTTTCTATATGTAGAGGTGACAAATAGTTCATTGTAAATTGTTACGATGGTACTAGACAGATAGTTCAGTGTTACATTGTTACTAGTTTTGTCACAATATACAAATTAAGTTTATCTCAATTTAGACTATGGGTGGGACAATATAATGGAAAGGAAGTTCCATGGTGGATTTGGATGAGTTCCAAAGTTAAGACAATGTGACGGATACTACAATAAAGGCTGAGTATATGACTTCTCTAGTAGCAGCATAAGAGGGCATTTCTGTCAAGTAGTTTGTTATCAAACTAGGTGTGGTCCATAGAGGACTAACACTATGAAGGTATATTGTGCGACAATAGTATCAACATAGTTTAACCCCAAGGATCTGAGGTATCACCAAAGGACCAAATTTATACAATGTCATCTCATTCAATAATGTGTGATGTGTAGAGACGCAAAGACATGCAAATACACAAGAACTTGAAATGTCAGATCTGGAGATTAGGTTTACCACAAGCAATTGGTATGTACAACACTAGAAAGCCATAGGTGTTAAAATGCGCAAGTTTCAACTGGATTATTGATTTTAGTGCAAGTGTGACATTCGAGGGAATATGCCCAAGAGGCAATAATAAAGTGGTTATTATCTTATTACATGCTTATGATAGATGTTTTTCATCATATAATTGTGTTCATTGGAAATGTTAATACATGTGTGTTTAATAAACAAATAAGAGTTCCAAGTTATGCCTCTCTTGTAAAATATCTCATTCATTAACCAGATCATTAAAGATTTCCTGATCATAGACATTGGATGTTGTTAATAACGGGGTCACAATATTGGTGGAATGATGTGATGAACAATCACCCGAACTATAGTAATACGATCAAAGTCACTATGTTTACATTGCTATAATAAGTCATACAAAGTAACCCTAATCCTTAGACCATGAGATCATGTCAATCACTAACACCGGAAGAGTACTTTGATAACATCAAATGTCGCACCATAATAGGCTGACTATAAAGGTGGGTTTAGGTAATCCAAAAGTGTTTGTAGAGGCTCATGGATCAAGAGTGGGATTTTTCCATCCTGATTGTTAGTTCCGCGGAGAAATCTACCTGGGGGCTCACCCTAGAAAAAACTTGCGATCCCGCCCCCACCGCCTATTCGACCTTGGAGCGCGATACCCAGGTGACTCTTTGGAGGCGGAGATACCTGAGAATGACCCCCACTGTCAGGAAAGGAAGGGCTACCTCTGACCTACCACTCAGGATACCCTGCTAGGGTCATCATGGCGCTCAGATGCGACAGCACGGGCTCGCCATGCGCACAATGGAAGGACGCGTGGCTAGACCATGCCGCTGCATGTATAATGACACTTGTGGTGTCCCCTTGCGAAATAAAAGGAGGCCTAGGTCGAGTAGAGAGGGATACAGGTAGTTGGCTTAGAATAGGATTCCATCTTGGGAGAAGGAACAAGTTGTAGTCCATTGACAATCAGATAGTAGATATTGTAGGACGTAGGTCTCTGCTCTCAGCGGTCCTAAACCTGGGTAAAAAACGCGTCTATCCCTCTATGTGATTGTGTTCGTCTAACTCGCCGATCGATCTAGCCGGATGTTGCGACCTTGGCCAAGCAAGGAAGGGGGGACTCATACCCCTGGTGTCGAAAACCATGACATGACATGTGATGCACCAGGTAGGGGTCGCACCTCTGGCAACACAGGACGGTAGCCCCTGCCCCCATGCCTCAGTGCTTAGGAGGGGACTTCCGAGGCACGGTGGGGTCTACTACTCGCGCTAGAACCGCCTGACACCGGGTGGAGTGGCAACATCAGGAAGAGGAAGTAGCCACCTAGCCTGCTTAAAATGAAGGGTCCGCTCGGACTACTATTCCATCAAGGGGAGCGTCATCCGAAGCACGACTTAGTAGAGAGCCGCTCTCGCCTGAGCGCTCACATGCATTGAGAATGCCAGATGAAGGAGGCGGTGACCCTGCAAGGCTAGAGTCCCCTGATCGGACCGTCCCGCGTCCCCACGAAGAAGCACCCTGGCCCTCGGGGTGCTCGGCTGCCGCTGGGAGTCTACAGCCCGCCCTGATCCTCTCCAGCGCACCCAGCCCCGTCATAGCTTTAGCTGCGGAGGAAGCCATGCTAGAGTTTCCGCCGAAGGTGGTCAGGATAACTCGGGTGCCAATGCCTGGCTAGCAACATTGGGCACCTTGGTTAGCATCGCTCGTCACCAAGGGGGACCTGCCATCTCACGTTCAACCGCCAGGGCCCCTCCTTCCCAGGTAACAAGGGGGACGGCCAGGACCCTGCAGCGGGAGCCAGGCCCCCTACCCTCTAGCAGAAGAGCCCCGGAGTGCACTCGTCACCTGCAGAATCAGTGCCGCTTAGAGAGCCATCGCGAGGGTGATCCTTGTCGGAGTTTGGCCAGGAAGAGAGGTGACGATTGTGCTTCTGTGGGCTCCTCTCAATCCTCGCGGTCAAGAGACCTGCGCTGAATCCTGAGTGAGCGCCAAGGGGATGACGCCCGGACATGAATTGAGCGGGTCTAGGAGCGTCACCTCCGTGACAACATCGAGTCGGCCTGAGATGGGCGGAGCACCCCAACATTCACGTTCGGATACACCGTGTTCACTTTGAAGCTATGGAGGATCATCAAACCAAGTTAGACGTCTGCCCCCATCCCCTGAAGTTCCGATCCGATGTACCCGATAAGTACGATAGAACAACCCAAAGGATTTCCTCCAGATTTACTACACAGAAGTACAAGTAGTCAAGGGCGATGAGAGGGTCATGACCAACTGGTTTCCCCTTGCTCTCAAAAGTCAGGCCCGGGCCTGGCTCATCAACCTACCTTCCAGCCCCATCAAATCTTTAGAGGATATCTTCGATCAGTTCCATGGGGACTTATAGGGCAGGTCCAAGCACCCTGGTACGGTCAGTGACTTGCACACGCTGTCCAAGAAGCCGGGGGAAAGCCTGTGCAAGTTCACTCAGTGGTTCTTCTAAGTGTTGCATATCATCCCCAAGATCACCCCCAAAGCCATCATAGTGGCGTACCACGTTGGCGTTCGGGACCCTCGCATGAGGGAAAAGATGAGTACACAAGACCTAGATACCACCCCGAGTTGTTCGCCTTGATGGACAAGTGCGCTTGGGCTGAAGAGGGGCGACTTAATCTTGACGAAGCCATTGACGAAGATGAAGACTCCAGCAAGAAAAAGAATCTCAAGTGCCCACCAATGAAGCAGGCCCTGGCGATCGAGCTAGCGAACAAAAAGACCAAGGCACCCGAGGTGGCCGCTGCCGACACCAATGGTGGGCCATGGTGCCCCATCCATAACTCGCTAGTCTACGCCTTGAAGAACTAGATCCGAGTCAAATCCCTAGTGGAGAGGTGGACCCACGGGAATTTCTTCATATGCCTCAAGCCTGGCCACCACACAAGGGACTTCCCTGAGCGTTGTGACCGAGAAGACACGAAAGACAACCGATCCCGACGGGATCACGTCCCGCGTCACGATGACGAAGGTCGCCTCCCTCAAGCATATGGCCATGAAAATGAGTGGGACCGTCCCAGAAGGACCTAGGTCGTTGTCCTAGACTGCACCTAGGACCTTCACTCATTACCATGGCACGACATTTCTCCTATGCGAAGGGATATTTGTCCCGAGGTTAACAAGTAGAGACGGGACACCCCCGGGAGACATATTCGAGCTTCAGAGCCTCGCCTTTCCCGAGATCCTCTTATTCCATGTTACCACTGCGTGACATTTATCCTATGCGAAGGGTGATTTTTCCCGTGGCTGATGGGCTTAACCGGGCTAGGCCTAGGAAGTGGACCTGGGCACCGATGAAACTGCCGTGGCCGGGAAACTTATCCGTCGACATGGCGTGGCATATCTCCTATGTGAAGGGACATTTGTCTAATGGTCGGTAGGAAAACACCGACCAGTTTCTGAAGACAGTTTCGAGCTTCGGCACCTCGCCGTACCCGGAACCCTCACCCATTCCTACGGTGTGGCATTCCTCCTATGCGAAGGGAGGTTTGTCCTGTAGTGGCTAAGCCACAAGAACTAGAATATCCTGGAAGACTAACCCGGGTGTCGGCACACTGTCATTCCTGGGCCCTTACTCGTCACCACGACATGAATTTCTCCTATGTGAAGGTACACTTGTCCCGTGACTGTCGAGCAAAAACTAGGGCAATCCCGGAAAGAAGAACCGGGCTTCGACACCTGGACGCACCCAGAACCCGACCTCCCATCACCATGATGTGACATTTATCCTATGCGAATGGACATTTGTCCCGTGGTGGAAGGGCTACAAGAACCAAGACAAGCCTAGGGCGTCGACACATCACCATTCCCTTGACCTTTATCCATCACCACGGCGTGGCATATCTCCTATGTGAAGGGGAAATTGTCCCGTGGATGAAGGATCACCAGAAAACCAGGATCAAACCCAGAAGACATACCTAGGCCTCGGCACTTCTCCACACCCGGGCATATTCACCCAGCATCACTGTTCGGCGTGTCCTATGTGAAGGGAGGCTTCCCACCGTGATCAAGGGGAAACCAAAACTCAAGACGGTACTTAGTCCCACCTCGATCTCCTTGGACCGGCTGAGCCTGAGACATGACTATGGGCTTACAAACCACAGGGATCTTGTGCGGCTGCCTATGCTATCCAAAAGTAGAACTGGAAGTGTACCCGACCCAGGATCTTCATGGAAAATGTGACTACCGTATTTAGGATCCCGGGAACAGTCATTCCTTGTGAATTTTCCTCTTGACTATAAGTTTCATCGAAACTGGGGCTTGTCAGCAGACTGGCGTTGTGGAAAGAGGAGGGGATCACGAGGGAGTCCCTAGATATATTCCCGTGGCCCCGTTGACGGGACGTCCTCTAGCCATTTGTAGAGTCGAGCGCTCTAGGAGGCCAAGGACTCACGAGGGTGACCCCCGGTATATACCCACGGCCCTGTGTACGGGACCTTGGTCGACCACTACGGAGAACGAACACATCGACCTACGGCTCTCCCACGTATCATGATGCGCCAGTATGATACTAGGCTCTGCTTGTACGAATAGTCCGGTTGAGTGGGGCGTGGTACTGTAGGACGTGTGTGACTCCTATACGGTGCTCGGGTCTTAGGCAATAGGAGCTGCAAGAACCATCCCAGGAGGCTAGGGACCCATGAGGGTAAACCCGGGTATATTCCAACAGACTTGAGGACGGGGTCCTATCCGACCGAACAACAAAGATTATTCAAGCAAGTTACACCAGAAATTACTAGAGGCCTAGTACAAACTACTAGACATGGCGTATGCCATATGCCACACTTGTCTCCAACGCAGAAGGAATGGCGACCTCAACCGCGAGCCTATCCCCCTCGGGGATCGACATATGATCGACAAACATGTTCATCTAGGGGTGGTGATGGTGCAAGCAGGAGATTATGAGTAAAGAGAGAGACACCACCACATCTCTCCCCTCCCGTGTCACCACTTCGTCGATCATTCGCCCCCCTCCAGCTGGCCGGTCAAGTCATCAAGAAAACTGACCAGATGTTCTACCACGTCCTCTCGCTGAGGAGCGCGACACACCATGTGTACCACTCCCATCACCTCACCGACAAGCTCGATGGCAGCTTCAACACATCCGAAGTCACGACGGTAGAGATGGCACAACTCTGCTACCTCAAGTGTGTTATTCCTGGAGGCGAGACTTAGGTGTTTTGCTTTCTCCTGTAGGGTTTCCGCAGCAGATAACAAAAAATTACTACGCGGAATGCCCTGATTGCCCAAGGGTCTATCTAGAAGTAATGCACTAACATAGGGAGACAACGGTAACGTACCCTTGAAGACCGATAAAGCATTACACTCATGTAGGAGCATGGATGATGTAGTCATAGCCGTTCGACCTCAAGGTCACGAAGCTCCTCGTATGCCACCCTTATTTAGGTCATTCCACGACAGCCCGATCGCTACAATTATAGATCCCCCGAGTTATCACAGACATACAGTGGAATAAAACGACTCCAGAACTCCTGATCCCTGCCGAGGTTGTGGAAGTAGAACTCCTGGGTGAAATCCCTTCAGCACAACGACGTGCTATAGATGCGTTGACTTTGTGTGTCTAGTCCTTTCCCTGGGACCATGCTACCGCAAATATAACTGAGAGAGAGGGGGGATTTTCTCTAAGGAAAGAAGCCTTGGAGATTATCTATCGGTTTCTTTTAATCCCTCCCATGGGCACCCTTTTATATAGGTCGATGAGGGGTACTCCCTCCATTGGTGTCCCATGTGGGACAAAATGACTAAAAGAAATAGGCAAAGGGGAAAGTGCCAGCCGGATGGGCCAAAAGCTCCATCCCAATAGGAGGTAGCAGGTGGCAGACGCAGAAGACCTGCACCGGGCCGGGTGTGCCGGCCTTGAGCCAGCGGCCCGCTTAGTCACAGTGGCGAAGCGGAAGAGGTAGTAGGCCCTATAAGTGGAATCTCCTGCATGGCCTGCCAAGCATCCAGCAGCAACGGCCGACCCCGGATGGGCCGGCTCACCTTCCTACGGCCCGTAGTGCGGCCTGCAGCAGCTTCAGATTGTCTATGTACTGGCGCCATCCCGGGTGGGCTGAAGGGCCGTGGACCATGAGCGGCAGTGGGTTAGTTGCCGGCCCCCGTGTTGTATACCACCTGTGTGCCCTGTTGCTCGCTGTGTCGATCAGAAACAGCCTATCAGTAGCTTTAGTTGTTGATTTCTTTCCCTTTTCAGGGTGGCTTCCTCCTGGGCAAATTACCTCCAGGGTTTTGTCCTATTGAGGAAGTTGCCCTATAAATTTAAATTTAAATATTTATTTAGTATAAGTTAATTCATAATTAACATATAAAAAATGAATATTATAAATTTCCATTTATCTGAAACTCCTTTCGACCCTTTTCTTTCCTTCTTCGTCCAACAACTTCGGATTTCTCCAGAAGATACCGGCTTCTCGCTATTCTGTGATTCCATCTCATAGGAGTATCTCCAAGTGTCATAGTGCCCTTAAGTGTGTTTCCCTACAGTTTGGAAATGCCATAGACATGATCTCCATCAGTGATCAACAGCGGGACTGGGATGCCCATGTGGACCCATATGCACTCCACGAATCACCATCGTGTCAAACCTTAAACGATATGTCTAATTCCCTATGTTACGCGATACAAGACTTATCCGAGATTTGATCATCACTATCATGACACCTGGTTCAATCTCGTTTCCAACAATTACTATTTTACTCGTTCCCGTGAAATTCCATCCCCATGACCTAGTCATACGTTGCACAACTTATGGAAGTAATTCACCTAATGGCCCTAGTGTATCGTCCCATCACACAGGAGAACAAATCCCGATCTTGATGCATAATGCCTCTACACGCCCCTTTGGATATTCAACATGCACCTTTATAGTCACCCTTTTACAGAAATGATTGATATAGTCTAAGTAATCCTCTAGTGAAAGTGATTGATATGATCTCACGGTCTAAGGATTAGGACACTCTGTTTCTGACAATTGCAATGTGAACTAAGTGACATGATCCTGTTGTAACAATCATTGGTGGGAAATGTCCATCACATCATTCCAGATGATATGACTTCATTGTCAGTTGGATTTTCACAGCCCAATGATCGGGAAACCTTGATCATCAGTTACCCAATGAACTAGTTCAATAGAGGCTACTAGGGACCTGGGTTTGTTTATATACCACTCCTATATCAATGTTTCCGATTGATAGAGTTATAGCATTATATAGAAATATTATGAACTAATGAGATATGACAATAAACCCCTTTATTATTTCCCTCTAGGGCATATCTCCTTCGGTCTCCCACTTGCACTAGAGTACAAATAATCTAGCTGCATTGCTACAAATCATAAACCATATCTCATATGTGTTTACTAATCATGCTTTCTCATGGATGACTTCCTTTCCTAAACCTGTTTTACCAGATTCATAAGGTCCTATTTTCCAAATCATTAATGTCACCTATTTTGACAAACATATAATGTGTTGTAGCATTTTGGTGACAAACATTACAAGAAAGTTTGCTTTTACAACAGAAGATTTTCATGGTTGAAGTCCTGTTTTTCATAGCTAAAATGTCTTCTACGACGGATGGCCATCATGGTAAAAGCCCCGTCACAAATGAATCTACCACGGTTTTTTCCCACCGTGGCGAATCGCACTCTTCAGCCACGAAAACTTGTTCTGTCGTAGATCTATTCACCAGCCGCGTTGACTGCCGATGTCATGCAAACTGCCATGTGGAAAACATCATTAACGCCTAGTTACCACCGTTAATGGCCACAAAAAGAAGTGGTAGAAGCTAGGCCCATCCAAGGCCTGCTAATTATTAAGCGGGTGATCCCATCATGAGAGCCCAATAAGGGAATAGTTCGTTCTATTTTGTTCTGCACTATGTGAAATGGGCCCATTAGTGCAGCCAGCCATAGCCCGTGAACTTTCAGGCCTGACACAGTTTCAGCCTATAGTAGGCCGAGCTTGGTCCAATACTGTGCGGCCCATTACCCGCTTGGGCCAAGTTTGTCTGTTACTGTTAAGGCCCGCGGTCGGCCCATCACTTTTCTCGCACCCATCGTGGGCCCCTTATGGCCTACTTTTACAGACTTTTATTGTTCTGTCCTTTCACTATTCGGCCCTTCTACTATTCATTCCCATAAGCGGGCTGCTAAGTTTCTGGCCTAGTACTATTTTAGCTGGTATTTTCTGGCATGTTACTATTCTGGCATGATAAACTTTCTGGCTTGTTCTACTTCTGGCCCGCTACTATTCTGGCATGTTACTATTTCTGCCTACTAAAGTTCTGGCCTCCTATTATGCTGGTATATTTCTATTCCGGCCTGTTACTGTTATAGTGCTTTAGCGTCCTACCGTTTTACTGCTATGGCCTTTTACTGTTCTGCCCTTTCACTGTTATGGTCTTTCACTGTTATGGTTTTTTACTTTTCTAGCCTTTTACTATTCCGCCCTTTTACTGTTTAATATGTGCAGGCAAAAGTCTATAGTACAATGGCGTCAGGGTAGGTCCTTCACTGTTTTTTGGTGACCCATCAAGGAATGGTACAACCGTTGATAGGCATGCTACTGTTTAAGCCTACCTAACTTATATCCATTGCCAGGACATAAAACTGGATAAAAAAGAACACAAGTTCTCTAGAATTCTAAATAAATTCTGGAACTATGGGAAAAAACTTATAACTGGAAAAATAGTAAATTATTACAGTCCTAAAAATTTCTATAGCTTGTAAAGCTTCTTTGGAGTACAACACAGCTGATAAACAATATAATCTCAGTTTAAAACATGTTCCTTTTAGGGATCTCGCACTGCTTCACATGTAACGACGGGATTACCACGAGACTTGATGAGGATATTATTAAGTAGATTCTGCGTCAAAGCTTGCCTATTTTTCAACTCAGATAACTCCTTCCTTGCTATGGAGACGACTACATCTGTTTTGTTGGCTTCCTGTCCAACTACATCAAGTGCATCTTGGAGTACAGCACCAAAAATTCTTTCTGCTAGAATGTATGGAGCAGTCGAGATCGTGTACCTACATGAGAAATACGCAATTTCACTATTGCTCTATCCAAAGAGATCTACACATGAGGTAGTTGTTTTCTATTCTGCCTTCATATTTATATTTGCAACCTAAAACAAAAAGAAACATCATATAACATCTTTACCAAGGAAAAGAAAAACCAAAGAATTTCAAATCAATCCTTTTGCTAAAAGGAAGAAAGCAATCAGTAACAGGAGGGCATCATACATCTCTTTCTTCTTTAATAACTGAACAGTACACTTCATAGAAGGATGAGATAGTGTGCAACTATCACTTCTTACCTGTGAAATTACTAATCTACTTGATGAAGGCTGAAACAAAGATAAAACAAGTTACAACATCACACAGAGGCATAAAACTACCATGTTCATTCTCCAAGAATTTCAAAAGATTATTTGGTTTGTTATAGAAATGTAAGCACTGAACATTAGTACCTCATACAGATTGATCAAAGAAGAATGCGTGAATTATGAATGTAATGAATCTGACAACTGAGAGCTATTGGGTTTGCAGCATAGAAAACAAATAAATCCTATGACGTGAACAACTAAGCACCACGATCTATCTATCTACATACAATCAATGTGTGGATATACATCCATAGAGATCTTTCCCTTGGAGACCGAAAAGCTTTATTAATGAAATATGATTTCGTGGATGATGTAGTCGTTCACTCGCCGATCTCAGGATCATGGTGAAGTCTAGCAAGTCCAGTAGGTCCAGCACAAGCAAGTCCAACACCACAAACCAGCGGTGCATCCGTGATTGCACACACATCCGGTACCCCGACAACCTGCATCCCTCGCTCCAGCAACGAAGTGGAAGTTGCAGATCCTTTCCAAAGGAACACCGAGAACATGTACTTCGCTATTCCAAAGCCATGGGGAATTGCTAGAGCAGGACGAGAACATTCACGAGGAGGTGGTGCAAGAGGAGAGGAGCCATGGGGCTACTTTTATAGGGGATGGGGCACAACCCCATGCCCATGGCTGGCCGTCCATGGTGGGCGCCCCCACCACTCCCTCATTCATGTGGGTGGAGCTTCCACTAAGCCCACCCTGTCGTGGTGGTGGCACGGCAGATGCCATGGATAGGCTAAAGATGGGGCCAATGTGTGCTTTGGGAATCCAGGGAGGGAAAACGTGGTGATTCCATGCATAGATGTTCTTGTCTTTCCTCTATCAATGGTGGTTACAAGTGCTCCTCGATCTGTTCGTAGGAAGGAGACTGTGTCTCTTACCCCCCCCCCCCACAAACTCGCCCTTGAGTTCTAACCTAGATAGAGAAAATGATCCATCTCTCTCTATGGAGGCCCCGGTGCTCCTTATATAGGGGAGCCCGGGGTACAAAGTTAGGGCACACGTGGCAGCATATTCTCCGAATATGCCCCCCTGGTTAAAGCTAGATGCTTGTTTATTCCCTTTAACGGCTTGTCCGTGCTTTGGACGTAACCCACGACGTAATCCTTGTCTTTAAGCGTCACCAGCCACGGACAACGTTAGCGGACATTTCCCCCATCACCTTGGTTGCCCCTGACCCGCTGGTCCTCCTCTCTGCTTTGCTTTTCTCATGCTATAGCTAATAAATCCACCTTTTGACCAGCGGGAGACTCCTTCCTTCTCTTGGAAGCCATATGATAGTCCGGCTAGCACAAGGCTAACCCGGTTATGAGGATACCTGCATAATAGATAGACAAACATGGCCGGCATATATTTTATGCAGGTCGGGCTATGGCTAAGGAGATACTCCATGGGCCGGGTTACTCCGTGGTTCAACCTGCCTTGGGGTGAACCGGCCAACACTTGCTTTGACCATGTCGTACCTCGGCTAACTCGGCCTTTATACCTCGGCATTACCCTACCTGGGGGTATGCCCCCATCATTAGTCCCCGAAGAAGGTGCGGTCTTAGCAACTTTAGTCGTTAAGGCCACAGTAGGTTCCCACATCTGGATCCATGCTTCTTTGGCCGAGTTACCCCGTAACCCGGAGTTTTTTCTCTGGCAATCCCTTGGCTCGCTCCGAGTTATTCCTCGTTGGCAGGGTCTTTTGCTCACTTATCCGGGTTACCTTTTCCTTCTCTCGTATGCTTCCCAACATCCTACATGGAGGGCAATCATCATTTTGCCTCATTTTAAGGGCCACGCGCATTTAATGCGCTAGTTACTGTTGCAATGTCAGGAATAACTGCTGTGCGCGTCCCTTCACTGCAGCGCCTCGCCAACCATAACACCACGTCGCATCATGGGATCCTCTGCTCCCTGTGGCCCTTGCTGTGGCCATGTCCTGATTGGCTGACCCAGCTGCGTACACGCCAGTTGCGTGTGGCGTGGCAACCGCAAAGGATCCCACTACACGCCCTCTCGCGCAGTTAAGTAGGGGGCCTGGGGCAATGTTTGGGGAAGTTCCCTATTTCTCTCACGCTTCCCATCCTCCTTTCTCTCTCACTGCAACTCCACTGCCACCGCTGCTTCTTGGCCATTGCTGCGCCGCCGTGACCACACTTAGCAATTCCTCGCGCCTGCATCATCGCTTCCGGCTAAGGTCTTCACCACGGGGCCCTGCGCTTCTAGGCTCCCCGCCAACGGCTCTCGCAGACCATATTTCGCCATGACAGAGGAGGAGGAGGCCATGGTTGCTTAATAGGAGGAGGAGGAAGAGGGCCGCAAGCGTGGCTGCTGGGATGGCACGTTCGTCTGCAAGGACGACCTGGACTGGCTTTACGCCACGCGCCGCATCCCCACTAGCGTCTCCTGCCGCCTTGCCGCCGACGAGTTTTCTTCTTCTCCAAATACAGGGAAGTACGTACTTTTCCTTTCCCATTTACAGCGCGGCTTCGGCCTTCCCGTTTCCGATTTATTTTTTGATTTTATTTCCACATACCAACTGCAACCACACCATATTCCTGCCAATGCCATCACCTCTCTCTCCTCTTTTGCCACTGGCATTGAGGGGTATGTCGGCCTATGGCCATCGAACGAGATGTGAATCAAGTTCTTCGGCCTCCGGAGGAATGTTGTTCCGGATAAGGGGCTTACTCCAGTAGAGAGGCACCTAACTCAGTGCGGTGGGGCCTCCATGAGTCCTGCAAAGGCTGGGCCCGGACTTTTTTCTATGTCCGGAACACCACCGAGGAACATCAGATTTGGCTCCTCCCCTTCAAACTCGGACCTCCAGACACTTCTCTGTGGGATAAAATCTCCAAGCGCCCCACGGCTCTGGTGAACTAGGTGGACCGCCGGATCAAGGAGCTTCTCAAGGGGGAGCTTCGAGGGGAGGATATCATGATCATGTTCATCAGCAGCCGGGTCTCCCCCCTGCAGAAGCGTGCCCACAAGATCTGTTACTTGAGAGGCCCCCTCAACCCCCACTGGACTTCCTCCTTCGAGCTTGATAACTCGCTGGTATATCGCCGAGTTAAGGCCATTTTCAACATGGAGAAGGAATTCTTCGAGGCTTGGGAATGGGGGCTTGAGCCCTACACCCGGGTCAATCCTCCTCCAAAGGTAAAACTTCTTACTTATAGCTTTTCCGGGTCTTCTTGATATGCCGGACAACTTTCTTAGCTTAACCATTGTTGTTTCATTCTCAGCGATTTCTCCAGCAGCCGCTAGAAGATAGCGAGGTGCTAGAGAGCAAGTGGGTACCAGACCGTGCTGAGGAAGATGAGGTGGAGCCTGATCCGGAGACCTTCTTGCCCACTCCGGACATCGTCAAACAAATCTCTGGTAAGGCCTCTTATTTAAGGGATTGGCCGGATGACGATGACTCGGATGTTGAGCTTATTAAGGTACTTGATCCGGTGCCCATCTCTTACGCACTTCTAGTTATGTTCGAATCTTAAACTAACCTGGCCGATCAAGTCCACGAGGTTCCCCCCCTCGCCACGAGTGGTTCGGTCCCTTCTCCCTCCTAGAAGCGCGTGCCTACCTCGGCCGCAGCTTTGGAGGCGCCACCACCCAAGAAGAGGCAGAAGAAATCCATGGTTAAGGCCCCGACCAAGCCTGCGGTCAAGAGCACGGTCCGGAGGGCGCCCAAACCTCGGGCACCTCCAACCTTGGATGAGTAAGTCTCCTTGCATTTGCACTTGGGGTTTTTTCCTTTCTGTTTTCACCTTTGCTTCTTATCTGTCTCGTCCTTCTCTTCTTGACTTGGTGCTTTTATTTTCCAGAGCTCCTAGGGTTATTCCCCAGAGCGGCTCCGACATTGCTTCTCCGATCCGGAGCAGTCCCTCCCCCCTCCCCCCCCCCCCCCCCCCGCGCGAAGATGACGCTCGCCCGCTCAGCCATATCCAAGAGGCCTCCGCGGCTGCGCCTCACCAGAGCCCCTCTAGTCATTAGGAGGGCAATGTCGGTGCGGGGGGGGGGGGGGGGGGGGGGTAGTGGGGCGGCTCAGGATATGGCCATGCCGGATCCTCCCAGCTCCTTTTCGGCGCCAGCGCCTAGTGTTGAGGTGCCAGTTTCATCGGCACTGCCCCAATCAAGTTCTTCTTCAGTTCAAGTTTCTCCAGAACCAGCAACACTAGCGTCTCTAGCACCAACAACACCAATAACACCAGCTCCACCAGCATCAGTACCAACAGCAGTACTAGCAGTGGCACCAGCAACAAAAACACCAACAGCCTCAGCATCAACAACCTCTTCCAAGGCCCCAAAAAGGAAGGCTCCGCCGGCTGCCTCCGGGTCAACGACGTCTATTGCTGACATTTTTCCGCCAGCTTTCCAATCTCCATCCGGATCAGCAACCTTGAATCTTCTGCCGTGTCCTCCATCATCCAGCAAGCTCAAGATAGCTGCCAGATCAGCTAAGGGCATCACCTTTGGGTATCCTGCTGCTGAATCAGAGGGTAGCCGGCAGCTGGTCCCGCATACCAACCCTACTACATCTCAATCTACAAGGCGGGAAGCGCACGTCAAGGGCTTGGTGGCGAGTTACTCTCCGAGCAGCCAAAGTTACAGTCCACTGCTCCTGGAGTATGTGCGTAACTGGAACACCGTTGAGTTCGTCGACCCCATGGATGATCTGCCAAAGAAGTTCGCCTAGACGAGTTCAGCGCCCAGATGAACTCTGCCACCAAGGCCATCTCTTTGGCTGGCCAGATGATGGAGCTAACTCTTTTCCTCTGATGTGGTACTTTTCATGCATGAGCACTTGTAGATATATCCCCTAGTCCCCGATCCTCCGAGGGAGTAACTTGTTACTCGGTTGGATGCTCCTAAAGAATTTAGTTTTCGTCCTTAGCAATTTCAAATATTGACATAGTTAGAGCCGGGTTAAGTTCCCTTGGCCCGGATCTTGTACACTTCAAATATCCACACACCTAGAGCCGGGTTAAGTTCCACTTGGCCCGGATCTTGTGGACTTTGAATATCTACACACCTAGAGCCGGGTTAAGTTCCACTTGGCCTGAATCTTATAGACCCCGAATATCCACACGCCTAGAGCCGGGTTAAGTTCCACTTGGCCCGGATCTTGTAGACTTCGAATATCCACACACCTAGAGCCAGGTTAAGTTCCACTTGGCCCGAATCTTGTAGACTTCGAATATCGACACACCTAGAGTCGGGTTAAGTTCCACTTGGCCCGGATCTTGTTGACTTCGAATATCCACACACCTAGAGCCGGGTTAAGTTCCACTTGACTCAAATACTGTAGACCTCGAATATCCACACACCTAGAGCCAGGTTAAGTTCCACTTGGCCTGGATCTTGTAGACTTCGAATAAACACACCTAGACCTAGGTTAAGTTCCACTTGGCCGGGATCTTGTAGACTTCGAATTATTTTCACTTTGCCTTTGAACTTGACATTGTCTTGCTTTTTCAGATTACCACTAACCGCCGATCTGCTGAGTTCCAGCGCCTGCTGGACTCCTATAAAGACGTTCGCGTGCGTTATGGCAAACTCATGGAGGAGCACTAGAAGAAGGGTAATTTTTCTTACTTAGACTTTTCCTTCTTCCATTTTGGTTCATTCGAGTTATATGTGTTCCGTATTAATTTGTTATCCAAACCATGCAGCCGAAGTTGAAGCTGAGAATACCATCATGTGGAAAAATCTGGCTAAAATCAAAGGTGTGCTATCTCGTTCACATTGTCATTATGCGCTCTTTTCTTTACCCGGTGGATATTTATACTCAGGCTCCACCGGATTAACCCATTGTTGCAGTTGCTCTTGAAGAAAGTGTACCCATGCCTGATATGATGACCCATTTTCTCGAAAAAGCACGGAAACACGAGGCTGAACTGAAGAGGAAGGACGATGAGATAGCTCGGCTGCACCTCCAGGACTCAAAAATTACTCGGTTGAATGCGGAAATTTAGAGGCTCCAGGACCTCCATAAGTCCGAACTGGAGAAAGTTGACCAGGAGTTTGCCGAGGAAAAAGGGCGTCTCACCACGAAAATTTCCATGGACAAAAGCTTATTGCAGGAAGCCGACGTCAAACATACATCGGTGACCTATGAATACGAGAAACTCCAGGCCCATAGCGCCAATGTCCATGCCGAGCTTCAGCGACTCCTCTTCTAGATTGTTCATGAGTTCTCTTGCCCTTGCTTAACTTTCATTTCTCCGGATTTGGTGCTTTTGTTCACTGTTTCCTCTGCTCTGTTCTCAGGCAAATTTCCAGAAGGTGATACTCTTTCTGGTGCTACCGTAGCCTGGTCCCGCGAACAACGTGGTATTCCCACAGGCGCTGATGCCGAGCCAATCTCATATGATACAGAGGATCTGCTGGCGAGCTTCTCCACTCTCCTTGAGCTAGTGAAGAACTATCGCGCAGACATTATACCGGTGGCAACACGGATGTTCAGCTCCCTCTGGCCCACTGAGCCCATTCCCAAAACAAATGCATCTTACATAGCCCAACTAATTGAGTGCGACACACAGGTGCACCCATGGCGAGAATCTGCTGCACGAGCCGGGGCTCATAGTGCGCTGCAGTTCGTCCTATCATGGTATGAAGGAATTGAATTGGGGCTGCTCACACGCATGCGCACCAGATCTAAATGGTCCGAAGATCCGGAGTGCATTGCACGCCGCAAAGCCTGTGCCAACAAGCTTATCAAATACTCCTTCTGCCATGCCTGGAATGAGGGGCCAAGCTATCTTGATGTGTTCGACGATGAAGTTGCATCGGAAGGTGAAGAGGATGAGGGGAGTGAGGGTGAGGCATCTGAACTTGGCGACGAGTCTGAAGACCTGGAGGATGATAAGGTCAACCCCGAGGATAAGGCCGAGGCTAGCGCCCTGCCCCCAAATTCCGAAGTACCTCATCCTTCGGTCGGTGACTCAGTTGTTCTCCCTGCTCCTTAAAAAACACTTGACCGTATTCGTCAGATCCCCGGAATGCCAGGTGAAAATGTATCTAAGTACTTTGATTTGATTTTGCTACAATTTATATTGCTTGGAACTAAGTTCTTAATGCTGGATTATCGTGGGTGAAGTCCCTGAGTTTCGTTTTCTTGTTCCCCCAATTTTTGATTCGGCTCGTGTCTACCTTGATTCGGTTTTGTGACTTACGAGTCTGAGGTTCAAAAAATTGATTTAACAATACTTGAAACTTTGAGATTAGCTCAAAATAATCCAGTGATAGATAAATACAGTAAACACAGGGTTAGTTCGAATAACAAATGTCGGCTCGCTTAAGTTCCTTTCCTTAGTCGTTTTTCATGTGCTTCGCCATTCCAAACTTGTTCTCTTGCTTGCCATGAATCCAATTATTATTGTACAATAGCAAAGTCGAAGAGTCGGGTCTTTGGTGCTCACACGTTACTAATTTGGCTAAGATATAACCGACTTAACCCAGCCGACATAAACATATGAAAACGAGAAGAACAATTATTATGGCAGTCCTTGAATTTCTGCTTGGGGTTCCTAAGTTTCATTAATAACCTCATTGCCGACATACATACTGACATATGAGTAGCTCGGATACATTCACCTCTTTGTCAGCTGTAAAAAGGACGAAGTAGTGCTACATTCCACGGTCGCTTACATTCCTCTCCGGACCTGTCCACCATGTTCCTTTCATATGGATGTGCATCAATAAGATAGTAGGAATCATTGTGCAAATATTTGCTTACAATGAAAGGTCCTTCCCATGGAGGGGACAACTTATGCATGCCAGCAGTGCACTTCACCAACGGGAGTACCAGATCACCTTCCCGGAAAACTCAGGGGTTTACTTTCCGGCTATGGTAGCATCCGAGATTTTGCTGATATATGGCGGATCTGGACAAGGCTAGTTCTCTCGCTTCTTCCAGCATATCAACATCATTTTTCCGGGCTTCACGCACTTCGGCTTCTGTGTATTGGGTGACTCTTGGCGAATCATGCTCTATGTCGTCTGGTAATACAGCTTCTGCCACATATACCAGAAAGAATGGCGTATAGCCTATTGATCGATTCAGAGTTGTTGTTAAACTCCACAGTACTGCAAGTAGTTCTTCTATCTATCACCCCGCTGATCTTTGCAGCGGCTCTATGAGCCGGGGATTTATCCCGGACAGTACCAGTCTGTTGGATCTTTCCACTTTCCCATTCAATGCGGGGTGAGCCACTAAGGCTAGATCTAGCCGGAATTTCTTTTCTCGGTAGAACCTCGCGAATGCTCCTTCAGCGAAATTTGTGTCATTATCAGTTATGATACTATGGGGGTAGCCATATCTCAGGATTATATCCTTGAGAAATTTCACTGTTGTTGGCCCATCACATTTGCTGATTAGTTTCACTTCCATCCACTTGGTGAACTTGTTGACCATAACTAGGATATGGGTCATTCCTCCTTTAGCCGGCTTAAATGGCCCTACCATGTCTAGGCACCATATAGCAAATGGCCAAGTAATGGGGATAGACTTGAGTTCTGACACTGGTAAATGAGTTTTTGTGGCGTATCTTTGACAGCCATTGCATTTTCTCACCAAATCTTCTGCTTGCTCCAAAGCACTTGGACAATAAAATCCATGCCAGAAAGCTTTTGCCACTAATGCTCTTGAAGATCCATTGTAGTACGGTAGTTATACTCCTCTTGTATAGTTCGGCATTGTATAGGCCTTTCCCCTTCTCTGGATCTGTCTAGGGAGTACCTCGTCATCCGGCAAGATTCCCTCTTTCGTGAAGTCAAATATTGGCTTGGCCCAAGGGGGTATAGATCGGACTGAGAAAGGTTCCTCGTCAACTTCCATCACATCCACCGACATAACTCCCACCGGCTCTGGCTGACCAGTCCCCTGGTTTGCCGAAGCAGTCCTCGGGTTTGGTGTGGTACTTCCCCATTCTATCTCCATTGGTGTAACTTCAGATCTGGAGAGTGCCGGGATATAAATTGATTCGGATTCAGGCGATGGAGTAATATATGGTTTTCTTAAGTGTTCCAAGGCAACATTTGGCGGGATTGGTTGTCGGGATGAGCCCAACTTGGATAGTACATCGGCCTCCTCGTTTTCAATCCGAGGTATGTGGTGGAATTCACATCCCTTGAAGAATCCACTTATTTTTTGCACATGAAATCTGTAAAGGGCCATATTCGCATCTAAGGCGTCCTAGTTGCCAAATACTTGTTGCACCACCAAATCCGAATCTCCAAAGCATTGTATCCGACGTATCCCACTTCCTTTGCTACTTTGAGACCATGCACCAGTGCTGCATATTCTGCGACATTATTTGAGGCACTGAAGTGGATTTGGAGGACATACTTCAATTGATCTTTCTTGGGCGAGGTAAGCACTACTCCGGCGCCCAGCCCTTCTTTCAGTTTTTATTCATCGAAGTGCATTCGCCAATAATTGGAGTCTGGCAGAGGTGGCTCATATTACATCTCGGCCCAGTCCACAAAGAAATCTGCCACAGCCTGTGATGTGATCGCATCTCTTCTGTCAAACTATGGTGCATATGGGGCTAGCTCAATTTCCCATTTTAATATCCGGCCACTGGCATCTTTGTTACTCATAATTTCTGATATTTGTGCCTAACATATCACCTTGATTGGGTGTTCCTCGAAGTAATGTTTGAGTTTCTTGGCCGACATATACACACCATACACCATCTTTTGGTAATGTGGGTAATTCTATTTTGAAGCAGACAATACCTCGCTTAGATAGTACACTGACCTTTGCACCGTTTTTCCTTCTTCTTCGTGTTCCACTACAATTACTAAACTTACGACTCGGTTGGTCGCGGCTATGTAGAGCAACATAGGCTCCTTGGGTAGTGGTGCGGCTAGGATTCGTGCAGTAGATAACATCTTTTTCAATTCTCGAAATGTGATATCCGTCTGTGGTGTCCATGTGAATTTGTCTGCCTTTTTCATCAACTTGTAGGGGGGGTAAGGCCTTCTCTCCCAACTGACATACGAACCGGCTTAACGATGCCAGGAAACCAGTAAACTTGTGCACATTGTTAAGACATTTTTGAAGTTCCATTCTCTCTATGGCCTGGATTTTCATCGGGTTAGCTTTGATACCTCGACTAGACACTAGAAAACCGAGTAACTTTCCTGCAGGCACACCAAAGGTGCATTTTCCCGGATTAAGCTTCATTCGGAACCGTCTCAAGTTCACGAATGTCTGTCGGATGTCGTCAAGGAGCGTATTTATTTCCTTAGTTTTTATCACCACATCGTCCACATAAACTTGCATGTTTCGACCTATTTGGTCATGTAAGCATTTATGCATGAATCGTTGGTACGTTGCTCCAGCATTACATAATCCAAATGGCATAGTGCGATAGCAATAAGCCCCATATGGGGTAATAAACAGTCTTTATTTGATCATCCGGGTTTAAGGGTATCTGGTGGAAACCAGAATATGCATCAATGAATGACAACAGTTCACATCCGGCAGTTGAGTCTATGACTTGATCTATTCTAGTGAGTGGGAATGGATCTTTGGGACACGTCTTGTTCAGGTTCATGTAATTAATGCACATGTGCCATACCACGGAAATGTTCGAATCATCCTTCTTCTTTTTCCACAAGTACCAGATTAGAGAGCCAATCCGGATAAGGTACTTCCATGATAAACCCGGCTGGAAGGAGCCTAGATATCTCATCCCCAATGACTTTCCTTCTGTCTTCGGTGAAACGCCGGAGGGGATGCCTCACCGGCTTAGCTCTGGGTCTTACGTTCAATGAGTGCTCGGCCAACTCCCTCGGCACACCTTGAAGATCCTGTGTGGACCAAGCAAAGATATCCTGATTCTCACGGAGGAAGTCGATGAGCTCGCTTTCCTATTTGCTGCTTAACCCGGCACCAATGGTTACGGTGCGCTATGGGAACTGATCATCGATAGGCACTTTCTTTTTACCCTTGGTTGCTTAGAATGACACGCTTCCATGCGGGTTGGTCATAGCCGACATATGTTGCTGTGCGGATTGAGCCAGTGCTGCCACTTCCAGTATCTTCCTTTTTTCCTGAGCTATCACGAGTGACTCGGCTAAGTTAGATCCAGCTCAGGTGCACTCGATCGCACACCTGAAGTCCCCAGATACAGTTATCAATCCCCTAGGTCCGGGCAGTTTCATCTTTAAGTAGTTGATGTGGGTTGACGAGGGTTTAACTCATCAATCCCATTGTTATGGACTTGGGTTTTGGAGAAGGAGGGAGCGCTGGAAGGATCAATCGGCTAGCAAACAAGCACAGAGGGACACAGGGTTTACCCAGGTTCAGGCCTCATAGAGGTCCCTACTCCTTCTTGTCTTCTCTTGGAATTAACGAAGGAATCGTCGATTACAATGATGCGCAGATGCAATCTGACGAGGCTTGTGGAAACTAGGGTTGCATGTGTCCTCCTCGCTGCCCCCTCCTAGCCTTTATATAGATAGGCCAGGTCTCGGGTAGCAGGTCGAGTGGGTTACAGATTAGGGTTTTCCCTTTAAACTTTCTATCTTTAAACTTCTTCTTGTCTCACAAGTGATCGAGAGTCCGTGAGCCAATCGAAGTATTCATTGGGCCGTGGCAACACCGTCGGCTTCCACCGTATCTGGACCATATATACCAAACTCGAGTACGTGCAGGGTATACCCATGTCATGGGTACTTGCAATGAATTTGTTCAACACGGGCCTGCCGAGTAACGCGTGATAAGCGCTCTCCAGATTCACCACTTCGAACTCCAAATTTTCAGTCCGACAATTATCCCTCATGCCGAATAACACATCAACCTGGACCCTACCAATTGGCTCACAGGAAATACCTGGCACAATGTCATGAAAGGTGATCCTCGTTTCTTGCAGCATGTTCTTCGATATTCCCAACTTGTGCATAGTATCATTGTACATGATATTGATGCTACTCCTGTTGTCAATCAGTACTTTGGAAAACCTCACATTCAGATTCGGCCCGATGAACGTCAGATCCAGGACCAGCGGGTAAGTCCCTGGACTAGGCATGATCTTTGGGTGATCCTTGATACTCCACGTAATCTCCTGATCCGACCAAGGCATATATCTCACTACTGCCGGCATTACCGCATTTACCTCCATATGATGGTGTTGCAAGCTTTTTCGGCCAGTTTCTCCCATGGTAAACACATAGTAGCTTTGATGATGCTCCTTGTATTTGTTTCGTCCCTCATTTGCATGGTAACCTTGGTCTTGTTGTTGGTTATTGTTCACTTGATGCACAACATCCCTACTTTCCTGATTTTCATATCTCGGCGGAGGTGGAGGAAACATTAGTTGCTGTCCATTTCCTCCTGTTAGTAATGGCTGTCGTGGTGCCTCATTCTGAGGTTCTTCGTTCCGAGGTGCCTGAGCATTCCCCAAACTGCCCTGTTCTAACTTTCTCATCCACTCACATTGCCGAGTTTTGTGATTTGCCGGGCTATTCGGACTTGGTGTATGAAACTTGCAAGGTTGATCCAACATAGATTCAAACGTATACCTCAGTCGATCTTTTCTCTCTTGCCATTGTTTTTTCTGCTCCGAGGTCCAAGGCTTCTTCCCTTCATTTTTCTGTTGCCAGTTTTACCCTCCAGTTTTCTGGTGCTGGCTGGCGCCGACATTGGGTTGATCCCAGTCTATCGCTGCCACCTGATGCGAGTTATATTCGTAATCCGGATGCTCGTCCCTTCTCTTTCCTCTGAAATCATTTCTCCTTGATGACCCGGAGCCATCTCGGTTGTAATATTCCTCGTTTGCCTCGCTTTACATTAGCCGGGGTTGGGTTGGATCTCCCAAAGCGTACGAATCTGCAATCCGGATCGTCTCAGCCAAAGTGGTTGGCATATCTCGATGTAGTCTTTGCCATAGCATACTTCCATATCTGCAGCCTTGGGCGAACCACGCAATTGCTTGTGATTCAATTATCCCCTCGCATGAGTTTCGCACGTTGCACCACCGAGTCAAGAAATCTTGGTCTGGCTCGTTCGGTCTTTGCCGGCATAACGCCAAAGTATGTGGCATGTTGGGACTCTTGTTAGTGCTTGAAAAGATGCTAATGAATAACTCCTCAAAATCCAGCCAGCAGTTAACACTTCCTGGTGGAAAGTTGTTCAACCAAACTCTCGCTAGCCCTTCCAACATTTGTGGCACATACCTCACTACCTATTTCAAATTTCTAGTTGCAATTTTGACCGCTGTTGCGTAATCAATCAGCCAATCCTCTGGTCTGGTACTACCATCGGAGGTTCTGGTTCCTCTAGCCAATTGAAAGTTCGGCACTGGCGGCTCTTTCATGATCCGGGGCCCAAAGCATGCCGGACCAGGAGGGCCTTGTACCTCGATGAGATCCGACCTGTAAATTATATCCAGTTTCAGCCTCGCATCATCTGGCAGCAAATTCCTGCTTCCCAACCTTGACCCAACTATATGGTGCTTCGGTCTGGGATACCCGTCGTTGATCATAGCCAAATAACCATCATTGTATCTTTCCTGAGCTGGACAGGCATTCTGCTGTTGCACCGTTTGTCCTGCACTTCTGTCTTGCCGAGGTGCGCGCTGCTGCTACTGCCGAGGTATATTTTGTCCTGTTCCCACTTGATCACGTTGTCCGGAATTGCCATTGGCAGCATTCCTTTGACCAGCATTTCCTTGGTCACGGTTACCTCGGCCAGCTTCACCTCCCGGAGTTTACCACCTCTTCTCTCCTGGGATTGTGACCCAGAGAGGATGCGGCTCCGCCGGACCTTGTCGGGTTATTTCTGGCAGAATGAACCGCATGTGATGCTCCCGGTGGTGCCGGGTTTGTTTTGTTCATTTCTTCATTTTGCTGGTAAGCGACCCTCAGCAGGTGGTTCACCCTCTCTTGTTGCCTGTGCCACGCCTCTCCGGTTAGACCTTCTAACTCGGACGTAGCCGCATTTGTTGCCATGAGGTTCTTTGTCGGGGTAATGTACCTCTCCATCCCTCCTGTTACTATCGTGGTTGTCTGACCCGTCCTAGGCTCGTATTCCTTGTCAATCTCAGTGATCAGGTTTCTACCTCGGATTTTCACTCCATCTATGCGGTTTTCCTTTGCATATTCCCTCAAAGTAATGTTCAAGGACTGCTGTAACTCTTCTACTTTCTTTGCCCCAGCTAAAATTTTCTTCCTAGTTTCTTCTAACTCAGCTTGCGACTGAGCCGGATGTACCACAAGTGCTATCGGTGTTGCTAGCCTATCTAGTGCCTGCTAGAGCACATTCTCCGGCCTATCTAGTGGGGGGAACCTAGACCTGGTCTGCTTCGGCGTTACTTCTGGCTTTGGCGCCGGGCCCTTGCTCCTGCGTCTGGCACAGTCATCAGGACCTCAACGTTGCTGGTGGGGCGAGTGATACGCACACCACGAGCTGCACTTAGAGGTGGTTCACCTCCCTCGACGACGTGCCATGGATGAACGCAGGATTCGTCCATGCCGATGTAGATCTTATGCGCGCCAAGCTTGATGAAGACGCCGTTGCACAGAGGGGGTGTCTGCCGAAGCTCCCTGTGTTGTTGCTGACGTAGTACAGCACACCAAAGCACTGAACCAGGCCGGAGACGACGCGCTCACCGGTGTCGGAGATGCTTCCCGTCCGGATTTTCACCCCTGCTAGCACTGCTAGCCCCACGGTGGGCGCCAACTGTCGTGGTGGTGGCATGGCAGATGCCATGGATAGGATAAAGATGGGGCCAATGTGTGCTAGGGGAATCCAGGGAGAGAAAACATGGTGATTCCACGCACAGATGTTCTTGTCTTTCCTCTATCAATGGTGGTTACAAGTGCTCCTAGAGATGTTCGTAGGAAGGAGACAGTGTCTCTTACCCCCCCCCACAAACTAGGCCTTGAGTTATAACCTAGACAGAGAAAATGATCCATCCCTCTCTATGGAGGCCCCGGTGCTCCTTATATAGGGGAGCCCGGGTTACAAAGTTAGGGCACACATGGCAGCATATTCTCCAAATATGCCCCTTTGTTAAAGATAGATGCTTCTTTATCCCCTTTAACGGCTCGTCCGGGCTTCGGACGTACTCGCAACGTAATCCTTATCTTTAAGCGTCACCATACATGGGCTACGTCAGCCGACATTGCCGGCATCACCTTGGTCGCCCCTGACCTGATGGTCCTCCTCTCTATTTTGCTTTGCTCATGCTAAAGCTAATAAAGCAACCTTGTGACCAGCGGGAGATTCCTTCCTTCTCTTGGAATCCATATGATAGTCCGGCTAGCACGTGGCTAACCCGGCTATGAGGATACTTGCATAATAAACAGACAAACATGGTTGTCATATATTTTATGTCGGTCGGGCTATGGCTAAGGAGATGCTCCACGGGCCGGGTTACGCCGTGGTTCGGCCTGCCTTGAGGTGACCCAGCTAGCACTTACTTTGACCGCGCCGTACCTCGGCTAACTCGGCCTTTATACCTCGGCGTTACCCTACCCGGGGGTATCCCCCCAACACACCCACATCAATTTCAACTCCACTCACTTGCATTTAATGTCCACTGAATTAAATGCATTTTTCTATTTAAATAAAACACTTTATTTTATTCAGAATTTTGTTGATTACTTTAATTAACAAATATTCACATAAAACCCCTTGCAACATTTCGATATCACATGCAAAAACAATTTCAGTGTCCATCAAAACAATCATATCACTTCCATAATCTTTCTTTGCTATATTATTTTCTCCAAATGGTGTTGGTATACCTTTGGTGTGTCACCATATGGTTCGTGAATAATGCCGACATGATCGAGACCCCTCTCCGATCAATAATCAGCACCGGGACCTAGAGATCCACACTGACTTCCACACATTCAACGATGACTCTAGTGATTGTGTGAACCTTTAATGTTTGAAACTAAATCCCTTTGTCTCGTGATATATTACATGTCCAAGATTCGATCATCGGTTTTCTCCACACCTAGTTTGATCACATTGCCGACAAGTACTCTTTTCTTGTTCGCGTGATATAGTGATCTTATCACTTGCTTGCAAGCTATGTCAATGTGATATCACTGAGAGGACGAGAGTATGACTCTCCGTCATTGGGATGGGAAAATCCCACTCTTGATCCATGAGCCTCTACATAACACGTTCGTATGATGTTATATCAATTTAAACACAATGACTTTTGCGGGCCCCCAGATTAATCTCCCGAGAATCCCTGTTATGCATACACCACGATCGCATGATCAGTCTATCGTGGAACATAACCGACAAGCATTAAAGTAAACATCCAATACTTAAACGGATACAAGTCATACCTTGATTGCCATTATGGCTACATAGAACATCATCAGTGGAACGTTATCAAGCGTAGAGCCTCAACCATGCTTTAACCTACAGGCAGCTGACTAGGAGAACTTCCTAGATCGCATAGCCATCAAGAACACCTTCTTCTTGATATCTAATGATGACCCACAAGTATAGGGGGTGTATCACAGTATTTTTGATAAGTAAGAATGTCGAACCCAACGTGGAGCAGAAGGTGTTGACGAGTGGTTTGGATCAGGAATGCTCTGTAAATACTTAGCAAACAGATTTTTAGGGGTGTTTGATAATGCAGATAAATAAAGTGCGAGTAAATAAAAGATAATAATAATAATTGCAGCAAGTCGCCCAATCCTTTCTTTAGCAAAGGACAAGCCAGTTGTATTACTTAAGATGACCAAACATTCTCGAGGACACATGGGAATACTGTCAAGTGCTTTCGCTTCATATAGATGATTAATCTTCTTTGGTTGGATAAGTGTTGTGTGGGTGAACCTATGCTAATGTAATGACCTTCCTAAGACTAATACATACTTGTGATTATACCCCTTGCAAGCATCCCCAACTACAAGAAAGTAATTAAGATAAAAACCTAACCATAGCCTTAAACTTTGAGATCCTACACTCCCTTGTGCAAAGGTTTCCCTAAAACCCCGCTTTTAGTAACCAAATACATAATGCATTCCCCTAGGACCATAAAGGTGAAGTATCATGTAGTCGATGTTCACATGACACCACTAGAAGAATAACGCCACAATTTAATTATCAAACCATTGAATCTTTCTCAACACAATTCCACTACTAACAACATGACTTATCCCATGTCTTGAAGAACTAAACGAACTACTCACAAGACATCATATGGATCAAGATAAGAGATGAAATAATGATAAGTAACAATCTGAACATGAACAATAATTCAATGGTTCCACTCAATAGGATCAACTACAACAAGTAAACAACACCGGGAAAGTTTCCCCTAAGAACAATGCAAGATTCAACCCAATTGTTACATCAGTATGGAGTGGTGATGATGGTGCTGGTAGAGATGATGATGATGATCCCGATGCAGTCTAGCTTGATGGTGGTGTTTATGGCAACAATCTCCCCTCTCCGGGAAGGAATTTCCTCGCTAGATTTCTGCCTACCGGAGAGCTCTTTCTCTCTATAGTTTTCCACCCCGCAGAGGTAGCGAAATCTTTCTTTGGTCGCCCCCTAGTCTTAGGGTTTCGAGGATATTATATGCGTCAGAGGGCGATGCCAAAGGTGTCCAGGGTGGCCACACCACCTGGTGGCGTGGCCAGGGCTGGCCAGCGCTAGGGGGTGGTGTGGGCCCCCTGTGGCCCATCTCCACTTCCCATTCAGGCTTCCTTTGTCTTCTGAAAAAATAGGATTTTCCATATATTTTCTAGGACTTTCTGATCTTCGCGAATTTTGCCTCCAAACGGTGCCTTTTCCATCAGAATCCTGACTTTAGTGGTCCATCCTCCAAAAGTCAACAACCATGGAAAAATAGATGAAATAACATAAGTGTCATCTCTTAATATGAAATGTATGAATGAATAACAGTAAATTATGATATAGAATAGTGATGCAAAATGGACATATCAACTCCCCCCAATCTTAGACCTTGCTTGTCCCCAAGCAAAAACTGATCTCAATAAACATGACCACAGGTTTATGGAGTGAAGTGTCGATAAAGAGAATACGGACAAGAAGCATCACATTCATCAATACACAAATCATAATAGAAAACAACTCACTATTATATAACTTAAATTGCAATAAGTAAAGTAAACACAATAAAGATAGACAAATCAAATCATAATTGGTAAAGGCAAACTTTGTTCTTGGTCAAAGAATAGTTAACAATTTGTAGGAGTCAAACATAATGGGGTTTTCAATGATAGCTTTCAAAGTATTATTCACTAAGATAAGAGAAGTGTGCAAAACAAGGAACATAAGAAACATGATTGAATATATCATCATATGAATGATTTGAATCGCAACAACTCAAATTCTTGCTTAAGATAGAAAGGAATAGGTTAGTGACTGAACTAAAAAGTAAAAGATAGGCCGTTCGTAGAGGGAAGCAGGGATTTCAAGTTTCATAAAGAGCTTCCAAAAATTATGGTACTTATTATCTTTCAGCTCTCATTGCCCCTATCATAAGCATCTTGAGGTGATTAAGGTTAAAGTGACACAAATATGAGGATATGCTTGACAAGTTATAAGTTGAAAATATCATGCCCCATGATTACGAGTACCGAACCTCATGCTACTCAACTTTAGTCACGAGTAAGTTCTTGTCATTGTAAGTACATGTGTATTATAGAGAACTTCCAACGGGGTACCCCTTGCCCCATGATACAGGATCTATCCAATATCATAATGACAAGGCAACATACAATGAGCATCTCATCGATCTTTTTATTTGCTATTTGCGTAGATTTTTATTGAGTATGCTTCACAAATTGTTCACTATGGTTATGCTGCAAGTTTCCACCATGATTAGGCATGGCTTAGGCTAGCCGCACATGCGTTTCTCTAACACATGTACAAACTCCATGAGCTCACAAGCTCCCCCTTTATTTCACACCACCGAGATCCATAAGCAAAAGATCATGATATCAACTAAATAAGTGCAATGTTGAAAGCATTCCCCATGGTGGTTCTACTAATTCACAGCTTATAAAGTGCAAGCCTATACTCAACATAGATGGACACAATGGTTCAAGTTTATTAAGTGCAAGAAAGTAAAGTGTGCCATCAAGTTTGTGAGAGCTTTAATCACTAATTTTCACATAACAAGTTTAATTTGGAAGGTAGATAAAAACATGAATTTACTTCGAAATAGAAATAATGATAATAGGTAGGTATGGTGGACACGAATGGCATAGGTTTTAGTTTTAGGATTGGATGCACGAGAAGTGTTCCCTCTCAATACAAGTTTTTGGATAGCAAGGCTGGGTAGCAAACAATAAGAGTTGAAGGAAACAAACAAACATACAAGTGATAGAAACAATCATGCAATCTTCCTTGGAAGCGCAAAAAGTCTTAACTAGAGAATACTAAGCATGTAATCCAAACAAGAAACAAAGACGATGGAATTATATTTCTAAAAGTACTTTTCTGTTTTCCATTCAATTCTTGAATAGTGTTGCTACGGACCAGATCCAGGTTTGCCAAAACAAACTAAATTTACTTAATGATCCCAAAGTGATACCAATACTAACAACAAGATCAATCATATAATAGAAATTGCAAACTAAAATAAGATGTGCAAAAAGTAAATGATAGAACTTCTTATTAATATTCCATAACGGCAACTGACACCAAGGGATACATAGATAACTAGCTAGAGGGGAGATACTTCCATAATGTGAACCATCCTATATGATAACTTGTCTATTCATGATATGGCTCTACTAAAAAGGTAAAAAGATAAAAGATAGTGATGTGATACCGCGGCACTCCCCCAAGCTTGCAACAAACCAAGGGGATGCCAAAACCTGATGACAAATTACTCCTTCAGTGGTGGTAGTGTTCTCTCGATGAGTTTTTCAATTAATTCCCTCAAATCCTCAATCGCGAAGGTGAGAGTACGAATCAACTCCAAATTGTGCTCAGTGTGGTTCATGATCATGTTGGGCTATGAATCCCAGCTCTTGCGATTCTTTCCCCACTCTTCCTCCTTGAAGTATTCTTTTCCTGCATGGTTAGAACGAGGCATATCCCGATTGGAGGGTAGTTTTTCCTTGGGCATATTTTGGAATTGCTGCTCATGAATAAGGGTATGGAAGGGATTCTTGTTGCATGGAGGAGGTGACTCTGAAGCCAAGCAATGACGCGAAACCTTCCCTCCGGTGGACATCCATGCAATCCTTTTGAACTTGGTAGGATTTTCCACCACTCCAATGCTTACAATGGTGGTGCTGGTGTGCGGATGCTGGTCTTCCTTTGCCTCCTAGTCTTGGAGATCATCTTGTCGTCGGATTGATGAAAAGTACACCATGAGGGAGTCCTCGAGGCGTGCGGAAGAGAGGGGTGTGCGACATACGGTGTTCCAGGATGGTGAGCACACAAGTTTATCTAGGTTCGAATCCGCTGGCTTTGGACGGATCCTACTCCTCCTAGCAATCTAGTAATACGGCAGAGCCAGAATATGGGTTACAAGGGGTTCGCCTATGCACGTTGAGATTGTGATTGTAAGGGGTGCCCTAAAGTCTCTCCCTAGGACGGCTTATATAGATATCCAGCCTAGGGTTTACAGGAGAGATCTATCTGGCTACGACTAAGAGTCGATTATAGAGTACATCTTGAACTACAAGTAACACTATGGGCCTATGTCGGTAAGTCTTTTGGGCCTTCCCGTAGCCGGATTGGACTCCGTCTCTTCTCCCTGACTGGGCCGCCCGTGAAGCAATGCTCTAACCCGAAGTGGGCTACCCGGAAAGTATATCCCCAATAGAAGCCCCCAGAAGTCTCCAAGGTCCAAAGTCGGATTCATCATCGTCTAGCTTGATCTTCGGCTCGTAGAATCTTGAAGGGTTCCTGAAACTTCAAAACAAAAGATACAACCCGGGCCTCAAAATAAGTCGTACCTATCAGTACGTTACTCGGATTTCTAGGTTGATATTCAAACTAAGCCGGACCTTGGTCTCTAACGTCATCTGACACTGGTGATAGTCAAGTCACGTCACTGACAGACATCTCCTGTCAGCACGACCGTTGGTAGGTCCACCGTTCGTGGAACCGAGGTGCCATGTTGATGCACGTGTGGAGATCGAGGCGGCGTAATCATCGCATGGGTACTTCCCAGTTCTTTCCACGACGCGTGGCGTGTGTACTATGCCATTTGCATGAATCTTGGCGCGGTTCGGTGGTTATAAGGGGTGAGGATTCCCTTTCCCTCATCTTCTTCACCTATTCCCCGTGCCGTTTCCTTCTCCTCCACTTCTCCCATGCGCACAAAGCTCCCTTGCCTCCAGATTCCCAGAGCCGCCCACCCAAGGTCACCGGCGCACCGAAAGAATGGCTTCATCATCATCATCCGGCTTGGTAGCGGTAGCAGTGACGACAACGGCGGCAGAGCAAGAAAGCAATCAGAGGGTTTGGATCCCGTGCATCCTCGACGACGCCAAGCTCACCGGAATGGAGAACGAAGATCTCCTCTGCACCGACGACTGGCGGAGCGGTTTCGGCGAAACCATCCCCAATCCATACGCCGACGAGCGGGTGCACTTCGGCACCCACCTCGACCGAGGTGATAGATCACTATGGTGTTCAGCATCACCATCTCCCCCCAAACTCGCTTTTAGAGATGAGAGCCTATGTGGCCTTGTGTGAGGGGTATCTCGGCATTAGGCCGAGTCTCATTCTCTTCCGGTTTTACTTCCATGTCCGGAGAAACTCTATCACCGCCGGTAATCCTTACATTACCGACACAATTAGCCTTTAGGTTAGACATGAGCATGTCTATCCTAGGATTTTAGCTAGTGAGTCGGTCAAACAGTGGCCAGTTACCTTCTTTTATCATAAGGATATTCCAGCTCCCGGCAAAGCTACCGCTTTGCTGGCTTACATCGACGGATCCGCCATGCCCCGAGCATCCTGGGACGAGGCTCCTCCGGCTCTCAGTGACCATCTGCTTCTCGCCAAGAGGCGGATCGAGAATCTGATGAAGCATAAGGGACTGAGAGGGTCCGACTTGGTCCAATCTTGGGTGGCACGCCGGATCCATCCTCTCCAGCACCACGGCGACCGACTGATGCATTCCATCACGGTGTCAAAAAACGACTCCCTCCGCATCAGCCCCAAGGCTTTAAAGCCACATGACTACATAAGCCAGATCAAATGGCTGATAAAGGAGTGGATCGAGAGAAAGATCCCGGATTTGTCCCTGGTCATGCATATAGCGGAAGACCCCATAGTGCCGGTAAGCTTTACCAGTAAACCCTTTTTATATGTTTCACCTTTAAGTTATTTTTGCAACACTGAGATATTATCTAATTTTTAGCTTGCCGACCTCCCCGAGTCGGAATTAACTCCTATTGAGGGATATCCTCCTGAGTTTTCTCAAGAGGAGGAATTGGTCCCAGTGCCAGACTTTGTGCCTAGGAAGCGCAAAGCTCTGACAGTGGCCATTGGCACAAAGGAAGTGCCAGTTGTGAAGAGGTAACTATCCACACAACTTCATGATTTCTTCCGAGATATAATGTTCTTCATCATATTACTTTCTAAGAGCTAAGAAGCTCATCAAGGGCAAGGGGAAGGGGAATATCTCGAAGCCCCTGCGTCAGACGAAGTTAACCATGGCTTCTCCTGCTGCAGCTCCTCCGACTCCTTCCCCTCAACCTTCTGCAGTGCCGGTGATTACTCCATCCTCGGTCATCGCAGAAGATCCTTCTCCCTCAACAGGGCCAGCGACCCTTGAGTCACAGAATGACGTCACCATGGGTGACTCAAGTTTTGATAAGGGTGAACCCTCTTCGGGTAATGATCCCTTGGCAGAGACCTTCGCTGAAAATCTCCTGAACAATCTGGGACTTGCCAAATTTGGCTTGTCTCAGAAATCTGCGGAGGAAATCCAGTTGATGGCCTGGCAATGCCTGGAAAGCCGAAATCTCTCTACCGAAGAAGAAGCACAAGAAGCGGAGGACATCAAGTACTCCGATCTTCTCAAATAAGTCCGCCTTCGCGGTGAGGGTTTAAGAGCTGGTGTGCTTCCACCACCTCTGGTTATTCCACTCACCTTCGCCGAGAAGGTTACTACTGAGGTGAACATGTACCTGAGAAAACACACACATGAACATCATGTAAGTCAGAATTCCAAATCACGTTTTTATTTATGGTACTTTATATCATATCCTCTAGCCCCCAAGCATGAAATTGGATAAACAGTCAAGGTTTATGCTTCTTTTAGGATTCCAAATAATGAACTAGTGTATCCCCCAAGGCTCATGCTGATATTAGCTACAATATTAGCCAGAGTATTTAGTAGACGTCTGACTCTGGGTATTCTGACTTACAGAAAGTTAATTCATATAACCAGGATTTGTAGAAGAATATCTACAACAAGCGCAGAGAGATCAGGGCTCTCCGAATTGAAAATGCTGTGCTAAAGGTTTCCAAGGATAAGGCTGAAGGTAAACTTTCCGAAACTCAAACCTTGTCTTGTGTTTTCATAGTCAAATATTTTTTGCTGAACTGTTGTTCGTTTTGAATTACAGCATTGATAAAGCAGTCATGTGCTATGATCAAAGAGGCCGAGAATCTGAAGACCCTGGTGGTGGAAAACAAGGATCTCCGCCGAGAGATAGACGAGCTTAAGGCGGGTCATGAGAAGAGCATTGCTCAAGTTCTCAAATCCTCCTCCATGGCCACCATGGAACGTGGTCGCAAGATTCCAATCCATGAGCAGAAAATCTCGGATCTCGACGACGAGCTTTTCAGAGAGAATGACCTTTCCGAGGCACTCCGAGCTGAACTCCGGAGTCTTCGTGAAGAGAAAACCGAAATTGATGACGTCATCTTTGCTATGTTTCCATCTCTCTGACGTGTCTACATTCTTCGACTCTTTTGATGTCGAATTTATTTAACCATTTTGCATTATATGCATATGTCCTCTGAACTTGACGGACTCCACCTCTACCGAGCCTCACACCCACCGGCTTACCCAAGTCGGTGATTTGCTTCATGACTTCCGCCAATCCATCGAGGATATTGGCAAAGCTCTCAAGGTTCTGGACATGCATAGCAAGTTCGACTTTCAGGTGCTGGACAAGGAAAAGGATATGCCGCAGCATGTCCAGGACTGGAATATGTCCTACGCGCGATCCGCGGCGTAGAACGCTCTCACAATGGTCATGAGCCACCATGGGAGCATGGAAATCTGGCAAGTGACCAGAGGGTATTCTACTGTGGATGAAGACGGCCAGCAGCAAGATATCAAATCCATCATGGACTCCTGCGCAGGATATGGGTGCCACATAGCTGACTTGACTAGCTATGACACTCCATTCTTCAACCGCGTGGACATGCCGCCTCCGCCTTCGGAAGAAGCAGCCAAAGTTTCCGATGATGAACAAACCGTATCGGATTTGAACATCTCGGAACGTTATCAAGCCGAGGCCGATGTATCTAGCGAGCCGTCAGCTCCTACCTCTTCTCCTGCATCATAGATCATCAGAAACAAATGTGTTATTCTGAAACCATTATGGGTCTGTAAATATGTAGTATGATACTTTTGCTAGTGCTAAGTTTTAATCTACTCACCACTTTTGGCTTTGATTTTTGTGTGCCTGAAATGCTTACACAAGCACTTATACTTTTTTGTCTACACTTATCGTTTATCTAGCTTTCTTCCTCGTCCCTTTCATGAGCCGGCTAAACTTTCCGCACGGAAACTTTGTCGAGCAACGGAGCTCAATTGCTAAACCAGTTTAAACTCGGAAACAAAGCCGGCTTTCAGTACCAACAATTCCCTACTCGGAATATACCTGCATCCGGCAATCAGACAAATAACCAAAGTATAGACTAGGAAATTTAGAGTTATACCCGAAGGTAGCATTTTTAAGAATCGGAAATCTAAACCAGAACAAACATGAGCATAAAGTACTTTCAAGTATTCTGGGATTTTCGACTGTGACATGATCATTCGGAAATAAGATGGTAAAAACTTCTTAGAAAAATTGAGGCAACCAAAACTTTTATTTCTCATAGAACATGTACACATATATGATTACAAAGAAGGATAAACTAAGAATAAAAGGGACGTAGCTGAGAAATATTCCATGGTTTGTCTAACTCATCCGGATTTGTACTGCCTCCAGCTCTCTTTCTCTTCTTAGTAGCAGGTCTTTCTTTGACTGGCCTCATATCAGTTAAGTAGTACGAACCATTGTGTAATACTCGACTAACCAAGAAGGGCCCTTCCCATACTGGGGAAAGTTTGTGCTTTCTTTGTTGCACCAGCCGGAGAACCAAATCACCCTTCTTAAAAGACCGGTTTCTAACGCTCTGGCTATGATACTTGCGTAACTTCTGCTGATAGGCTGTTGATCTCGTTTCAGCAACGACGCGAACTTCTTCGACTAAGTCGAGATCATTTTGTCAAGAAATCTCGGCATACTCTTCAATATACGCGGCCACTCTAGGAGAAGTGTGAATCAAATCACTAGGAAGAACTGCTTCTGCACCGTAGACCAAGAAGAAAGGTGTGTATCCGGTTGACCTGTTCGGAGTTGTTCGTAAACTCCATATTATAGAAGGTAACTCCTCTGCCCAAGCCCCCGCAGCACGTCATAGTGGTGCTTCGAGTCTCAGTTTTAGGCCTTGTAGGATTAAATCATTTGCTCTTTCGACTTGTCCGTTAGCCTGCGGATGTGCGACTGACGCAATGTCAAGCCGGATATTTTGTTTGTTGCAGAATTCGGCAAGTTCTCCCATAGAGAAATTACTCCCGTTATCCGTGATAATACTATGCGGATAACCATACCAGATTATACCATCCTCGACAAATCTTTTGGCTGTCGCTCTATCACAACTAGTGAGGGGTTTAGCCTCAATCCATTTGGTGAATTTATCCACCATCACTAAGAGGTGAGTAAATCCACTTGGATCCCATTTAATCAGTCCTACCATGTCAAGCCCCCAGACCGCGAAAGGCCATGTTATAGGTATTGTTCGCAGCTGATCAGCCGGAACGTGAGCTTGCTTGGAATACTTTTGGCAGCCTTTGCACGTTTTGACCAGCCGTTTGGCATCTGCCTGAGCTATAAGCCAGAAAAAACCGTGTCGGAAAGCTTTTGCCACTAAAGATTTGGCTGCAGCATGGTGACCACACATGCCTTCATGGATTTCTCTTAAGATTTCCACTCCTTCTTCCGGAGATACGCAGCGCTGAAAGACCGCAGATACACTCCGCTTATAGAGATCGCCACTAACTACAGTATAGGCTTTTGCGCGTCGGATGATCTGCCGGCTCAGAACTTCGTCTTCAGGTAATTTGCCATCTACCAAATAGTCAAGATAGGGTTGAGTCCAGCTGGGATTTACAGCCAAAACTGCTATCAAAGGTGAGCCGGATTTGGTCGGATATTCCTCGTCCACTCCCTTTATTGAGGGAACTTTGAGGTGCTCTAAAAAAGCGCCATCCGGGACATCTTTCCGTGCAGAGCCTATCTGAGATAATGCATCTGCTTCCTCAGTTTTTTCTCGAGGGATGTGTTGAACCTCAAACCCTTCAAACGATTTAGATAGATCATCCATGACAGCTTTATATGCTACCATGTGTTTGTTTGCATTACAAATATCCGACAAGATCCGAATCTCCGTAACACATCAAACGTCGGATGCCGATATCCTTAGCAATCCGGATTCCATGCAGCAGTGCTTCATACTCGGCAATATTATTTGTCGCTGTGAAGTGGATCTGCAACACGTATAAAAGTTTATCTCCTTGGAGTGATTTGAGAACCACGCCAGCCCCCGAGCCCCCACGAGCCTTAGACCCATCAAAATATAGGGTCCAATATTCTGACTCGGGGAGGGACATATTCTCCTTCGTCTTTGTCCAATCAGCAACAAAGTCGGCAAGGATCTGGGATTTGATTGCTGTCCAATGTTTATACTCAATATCAAATGCTGAAAGCTCTATGCCCCATTTGACGACACGTCATGTGGCATCACTGTTATTGATTATATCTCTCATGGGAGCTATGCTCACCACGGTAATTGGATGCTTCTAAAAATAATGTTGTAGCTTACGAGATGCTAAGAACACACCATAAGCTACCTTTTGATAGTGCGGATACCGCTGTTTCGATTCTGTCAAGACCTCGCTGACAAAGTAAGTCAGACGCTGCACCAAGTGTTCCTGATTTTCCTCCGGTCTCTCCACTACCATAACGATATTGATGACTTTGTTTGTCGTAGCATGATAGAGCAACATCGTTTCCTGTGGTTCCGGTGCAACAAGTATAGGAGCAAATGAGAGTACTGCTTCCAGGTCTTGTAGTGTCGCTTCAGCTTCGCCGGTCCACACCAAATCCTTGGTCTTTTCCAGGAGTTTGTATAATGGTGCGGCTCTTTCACCGAGCCGGCTTACAAATCGACTGACTGTAGCAATGCAACCAGTTAGTCTTTGTACGTCCTTCAGGCGAGTTGGCCTGGAAATATTGAGTATAGCCTTGATTTTGTCTCGGTTCACCTCTATGCCTCTTTGAGACACGATGAATCCTAATAATTTTCTGGCTGGGATTTCGAAGAAACATTTCTTCAGATGAAGCATAATGTTGTATTTTCATAGATTGGAGAATGTTTCCTCCAAGTCGGAAATCAACGTTTCCTTGTTTTTGGACATCACCGCAATATCATCCACATATGCATGCACATTGTGTCCAATTTGATCGTGGAGGCAACGCTGCATTGTGCGTTGGTACGTAGCTACTGCGTTCTTTAGCCCAAAGGGCATCATAACAAAACAGAAGGTTCCGAAGGGGGTTATGAATGAAGTTTTGACTTTGTCAGATTCCTTCATCCGGATTTGGTGATAACCGGAATATGTGTCGAGAAAACAGAGGAGTTCCGAGCCTGCCGTAGAATCGATAACTTGATCAATCCTAGGCAGAGCGAATGGATCTTTGGGCAAGCCTTGTTCAAGGCAGTATAATCAACACAGATCCTTAAATCAGTGGTGTCCTTTTTAGGAACCATTACAGGATTGGCTGACCACTCAGTGTGGATGACCTCTTCTATGAATCCGGCTAACTCAAGCCGTGCTAGTTCCTTACCTATTGCCTTGCGCTTTTCATCGCCGAAACATCGTAAGGACTGTTTGATGGGTTTAGCATTCGGGTTTACATTTAAAGAGTACTCGGAAAGTTCCCTAGGTACTCCAGTCGTGTCAGATGGCTGACATGTGAAGATATCTTGACTTGCTTGGAGGAACTTGATGAGCGCGCTTTCCTATGCGCTATACAGGCCTACGCCTATCTAGGTCACCTTGGAGGAGTCATCATCCTTCAACAACGTCTTTTTCATCTCTTCTGATGCCTTGAACTCCGGATTCGGCTTTGTCACCTCCTTCTTTGTTGCGGGCATCTCGGACGGACCTATGCTCTTCTTGATCTCCTGGTACTCCTGGGCATGCACCACGGCTTCAGCAAAGTCGGCATTTCCATCCTTGCACTCTCGCGCTTTCTTCGGGTCTCCCCTAATGGTGATGTAGCATCCCATCTGTCTAACATATGTAATGCTACATGGTCTAGTAATATAATTGCTAATTCCTACATATAATTGTTGCATCATAATTATATCATGCGCATGTCATCATGCCACCTTGCATTTGAGCATCATATAAAACCCTTTTCATTTGGTTCTTCTCTCACATGCATTAGTAATTGTATTTGGCTCTTGATATATTGTATTTGGTTCTTGATAAATGCTTGATGCCCAAGTTGAGTTGTGGGCATATCTCTTTTGATTCCACCACCTTTCTTGTCACCACCTTATAATTCCACCATCCAAACTATATGTAGGCATTTGCACTTCTTTTGGTTCTTGTCTAGCTCACATATTTAAGATGGATCCACTTCTACTTCCACATACTCTCATGCATGCATCATGTTGTTTTCACAATATGGATATGTGGAGAGTCACATGGCCACCTTTTCCATGCCATGTGAGTAGAATCCTTCTTGCCTCTCTCATATGGTTTCTAGCTGGATATCTAAGCAGATGTGAACATATATGAGGTCATATAATCATCTAGTGGGATACACAAACTAGCAAGTCCATTTATTCAAATATGCCTATTATTCCTACTTTCCATGTGCGCTTGAACTTGCCATCTTGGTAGGGCCATAATTCAAACACTAGAATGCATGTAAGAATCCTAGGGCCACCTTGCATTATAGTTGTTTTTACAAATATTATGGCGGCCTTAATTTCTATGCATGGCTATGGAAGCCCCTCTTCTTTTTCTTCTATTGGTTTCTTCATGGTGTTGGAGGGATGTTTTTTTGATGAAATTCAAACACTGAGTTATCAGATTCAGACCAAGCCCTTCTTGACCACCCCTCTCTATTCTTGGCTTTTACATGCAATATAAGCCCTCTTTTAGTTTTCCTCCTTCCTTGTGGCCTTTGCGTGTTATTTTGGGTTCTTTTCTCGAGGTTCTCCTCTCTTAAACCCTAGCTAAGCTAAGCCCTAGCTAAGGCAAGCCCTAAACCACCTAAGACCAGCCCAAACCGTCTCTCCATCTAGCTATCTATCTATCTATCCAAAACCCTAGACCCATCCAAGCTAAGTTCTAACCCTACTCCTCCTATCCGATCCCCTCTCATACTCGGCCTGGTTAGGCTAGACCCGATGCCACCTCCCCATGTGTTAACCCTGCCCCCCTTTTGATCCGACTTGATCAAGAGCAGACCAAGCCGCGCGCCTCCCGTGTCCTGTTTGTCTTCCCCGGGGCCATCACGTGCTCTCGTTGTCAGCAGGCGTACATGTCTCGTGCAAGCCCCCTCTCCTCTGTTACTTTAAGCAGCCAGCAGCAGGGTGTTGTCCTCCTCCCCCTCTTCTCTCTACCTACCCTCCAAACCGATCCAGATCGCCAGCCCTGGTCTCTGTTTAATCTACGACAACAACCTCAGCCGTGGCCACTGCCCCTGCCCTCTGCCGCTAGGGAGCCACCATTGCGCGAAAGGCCCGGCCGAGGTGCGGAGGTGGAACTGCACCGGGACCAAGGAGGAGGAGGTCTGGAATCGTCGTGCCATCACTGTTCCAGCGCCTCACCACCGCAGTCACGCCGTCATCCTTGCTGCCTGCTTCCCCTTCGCCGCCACCTCGGTGAGCCGCACCTCCCTGCCTAGTATCTATGTAATCCTACCGTCTCGCTATCGCCATGGCGCCCTGCTTCCACAGACGCTGTGCGTGACGCGCACCACCACCGCCACCGTGAGCGCGTGCCTGCTGCACCGCCGCGCTCGCCAGCCGCTCTGAACCGTGCGCATGCAGCAGACAGTGCAACCGCAGCCCGCGCCTGACCGTTCAACGCGTCGGTGTCACCGTTGTATTGCTCGTCTTCGAATGACGCGAGAACGAAAGATCTAGCCCTTGTTCCCCTCTTCAAAACAAGCCAGCGCACGAACAAAAGCATCCAGTACATCACCCAGAATCTTCGTTGCAAACCGGGCCGATCTCAGCCGTTTTCTGAAAAAATGTCGTCAGTTTAAACCACTAGATACCCTCTATTCTCCTCCTTGCCCCGTCTGCTACAGGCCTCCGTTGACGAAGTTCCAAACACCAAAGTTGTAGTCCAATGTGGGATCTACAACTTTCGTTTTTGCAGCATTGCAAAATTCCCGAAGGTCTGCTCGCCATCATCCTCCAAAAATCGTTGCAGCTAGCCAATTTTTGTCAGATCCAGTTCAACCCTAGTCACTTTTCTCCAAAACCCCCTGGGTTTTCGTGTCGTTCACAAACTGGTCCCCCGCACTCCAGCTTGCCCACGTGTCCAGTGCACGCTGGCCGCACGCACTGTGGCCCCGCCACCCGGAGGCCCACCTGTCATCCGCTGCGACCGGGTGAGCGTGCGGTGAGAAAAGCCCCGCGCAGCCGCTGCGTCCCACCTGTGCTGAGTCAGCACTGGACCCACATGTCAGTGTTTGGGGCTAGGTTCAATTGCGTGTAAAAAGTTCTGCGATTTTTTTCTGTTAATAAAAATAATTTCAGAAATTGTTAAATATGTTTTAAATCCAGAAATTAATATCTTTTAATTGGTAATTCCAAATAATACAAAAAATATATGTTTTTGAATCAGAAAAATGTGAGGAATACAAATCTGACATCCAAATTAATGGTTGCATAATTTAAATTTTCTAAATTGTTTAAATACAATAAAAATGCCTTTTTCTTAATTAATTAATAACTTTAAATATACAACTCCAAATTCGACAAATAATATGTCTAAATCGATCAGCGTGACGAGCCCGTTCTAACTATTCATTCCATGTTCTGAATTGCAGCATGCATCATATAAATAATAAGTATACAGCAACTTATTTGGGGTTAAAATGTTACTAAAACTCCATAAAATGCTTTATTCTTGTACCCCACACCTCACCCATGACATACTACATTATTGCCATGTAAATTGTGCAGCATTCATCATGGCATGCTTGTTTGCTTGTCGCATTTTAACTCATATGCTTGTGCACTTTATTTATGTTGGCCCTTGTTTGTTTGGTTCTTCTTCATATAGACGCCGAGCAGGGGATATATCAGGAATCCCAGGAGCACTACCCAGATCCGTCTCTCGCTTCAACTGAGCTGCCAGGCAAGCACTACCACATGCTTGCATACATATAGTACCTATTGCCTCTATCTTATTCTTGCATCATTGAGTCGCGATTGCATTAAATTGAATCCTAAGTATTGCATAGCCTTTACTTTTAAGCCCCACCGAAGCTTGTTCCTCCATCCCATGAGCCGTTACTACAGGAGTTGTTTGAGCCATGCGAGTCGTAGAAAAGCATGTGTATGGTATGTGAGTGTCTGATGGATAACGAGGTACCTAAACAACTTAACCTGAGTAGTAATGGGATAACTAATGAAAGAGGCACCGGTGAGCAATATCTGCTATTTGGTTTTTCATGCTCACTTGTGTCCCGTAGGACCCCGAGTACTTGATTACTGTTCCTTGACTATTCGCACTATCCACATCCGGGAGGTGTTATGGACCCCCCTGAGCCAGAGTTTGATTCATATCTATTTCTTGGGGCCACAAAGTAGTTTGGGGCTTTATTACTATTTTGTACTTATGCCATATTTTACTGCTTTATTTAAGATTGTGCGTGGAGCACCTGTACTGTTTTGGATCGTGGAATGTTTTCGCGGTATAGACAAGCCCAGTCACACTTTCGGGTTCCCAGTCGTTTACAGCCATTGACACAAACCTTGGGTCCGTCTCGGAGCCGGCCAACTTCGTGGAGGGTAACTTAATGGGGTGGCCCCCTGAAATATTTTTGACTCTTGTGATCGCTTTGTCGTGAATGCCTCGTTGGGTTTTGATTTGGTTTTTCCGAGGTTGATCGACTGTGTGTTGCTATTTGTGCACCCCTATAGGGTAAATCTTTCTGAAAGCCGTGTCCGCGGTTATGGATGACTTGGAGCATAGTTTCTCGATCATAGACAAGTATAACTAAAGTACCGCTTTTAATCTGACTAAATACCTGACTAGTAAATAGTGCAATACTCATGGAATGGTTAATAAATCTGCCCACGGTTGGGTTGTTCGTCTGCTTTCTCGTTGGTAAGCGAGAAGGGGGATGGATCTGTTAATTATACTATTATAACTATTGTTACTAATTAACGGACATCCGTCTATCATTGGTTAGGCGGATGGTTAGCGAGTATCTACAGACTTGTTAGTTATTATCTCTTGCTACAATTGCGTCACCCCCAGGTATATGTCCCCTTTAGAGGCATAAAGACTTGCTGAGTACCCCTAGGGTCTCACATGATAAATTGTTTGATTCAGATGAACAGGTGTATTCGCAAGATGGATACTGGGTGGAAGAGACGGATGATGTTGGCAACGATCACGCGGTGTAGAGATTCCAGGAACGGGGATCCGTGAGATCTGTGGGAGGGATGCGTTTATTTATGTGGCATCTTATGCCGGTTTGCTTCTTATCCGTACTCGGATATTGTCTTCCGCTTCCGCCTGATACTCTGATGTTTGATGTATGAGGAGCTATCCTAAACTATTATCTCTATCTAGGATATTTGGATCTTGCCGTATGGCGTTGCAATATTTCTATTTCTTTTAGATGGAATGGCTCTGTGAACAGTTGTATGGTGGCTTGCATACATACTCACTTGTGTATGTAGTTGATCCCTTCGCCTGCCGATTACGCCGCTCGTTCTTGTTCTGATGTTCTGGAAGTGGTTAGGACGGCTGAAAGGTCTACCTGTGAGTGGCCACTGGCCCCATCGTACTATTTTAACCACTTTCGCTCGTCCAGGCATGCAACTAAGAGCGTAATTCACCGAGGAAGTTACAATTGGTATCAGAGCCATCCCACCCTTCAAGGTCTCGGCCAAATGGTCGTTGTCAGTCTAGAAAATATTTTTGGTAGCTATGTATACTATGGAAAAACAAAACGTGAGAGTAGGACCGCTTCCATTTTTCTTCTTACCCACCCTTTTCTGGTAAGGAAGTGTAACGTTCTCAATCCTCTTCTAAAATTAAAACTAGGATTCACGTGTTCTGGGTTCCGTAGTACCATAGGTTGTGTGTGTGTGAATTCCTTGTCTATCTGTTGCATCCAAATGTTATCTCTATCTGCCTTTTGGTTATCAACTGTTGGTACATTCCATACCGACAGCCCTTTGTAAACCGACGCGATCTATCTGATTCGTTGTATACCGGGCGATCTGTCTTACTCTTTGTTATCCGATGTTATCTTGTTGGGGTGTTCGTTTCCGTAGTTACTAATCTTTAGGTTCATCTTAAGAAGAAGGTGTTGGGATATGTGTTTTACTGATTCATGTGCGGAGTAATGATTTGAGTGCGGGATGGAGTCGCGACCATACCACTACTCTTATTATTCGCTCTTGTATATTGAATTGGTAGAGTTACTAATCTTGTTTCGTTAAGTGGTTTTGCGCATATAGTGGTACTTTAATGCCAAAATTTACGGAATTTTTTTCTTTGTTAGCTTGTGTACCACACTCCTTGTTCAGTCGTGTGCGATATGCTTAATATCTTCGAGGTGCTTTGAACTTTGTTGATATTTTAATATCATCTTAGTAAATTGTATCCTTTAATCTTGGTTAATTCCATTTTGGTACTATTTTGGATTATTATTATTCTCCATTATGGTACTGACTTGTGTTTTATATCAATCACAGGATGGCACCACCACGCCGTTCTGAGGAGGACATACCACCTGAACTTGGGGCTGTGTTGGCAAGTATTGCCAATGCCTTGGGAACAATGCAGCAGAACCAGCAACGATTCGAAGAAAGTGTCAGGAGAAATGAGTTTGTTCCGCTACCTCCACCTCCCAAGCGAGGAGACATCAAGAGTTTTCTAAAGGTCAACCCACGCTAATTTGAGTTGTCTGATCAGCCACTTGACGTTGATGATTGGCTGCATGAAATGTCAAGGTTGCTGATGACTGCGGATGTTCCTGAGCAAGAATGGGTAAAATGTGCCACGCACCTTCTGAAGGGAGATGCAGCTCTGTGGTGGGAAAATTACCTGAAGGCAGACCACTCTGGTTTTCAGCCTACTTGGGAACAGTTCATTGGGGCTTTCAAGGAGCAATATCTGTTAGAAATTTTCATGGAAAGGATGAAGGAAGTGTTTCTCAACCTCAAGCAGGGCAATGACAATGTCAATACCTATATCAGAAACTTCATGAACCTTTCTCGGTATGGTGGTGATGAGATCTCTGATGACAAGAAGAAGCAAAAGAGGTTCAGGCAAGGGCTCAATGCATCAATCAAATATGCAATCACTCATGCAAGGCCGGGGCCTTTTCTGGAACTCCAACATACAGCTCTGTAGGAAGAAGCAAGTAGGCAAGTGTTTGAGGAGTCCAAGAAACACAGCCGCGATGCAGCAAGCTCTTCAGCTATGACAACTCCTTCTAAGCGTCGTGTCTGGGTTCCTAACACCCCACCGTTGCTCCCGGCTCCACCAAGACCGTCAAGCTACGCGGCAAGGCCACCAAACTCCTTCACTGCGGCTCCTAGGGGCTACAACCACAACTACCCTAGAGCGCCTGGCGGAGTCCCTGGCTACACTGCTCCACGTCCACCTGGTGCCTGTTACACCTGTGGAAACACTGGGCATCAACACTGGAATTGTCCAATGAACAAAAAAGCTCTTCCACCACCACCTCCAAGACCTACAGCAAGCTCTTCTATGGTTCGTGCACCTCCACCGCGGGCTCTCAACATCAACACCAAGCCCGGGTCTACGGTTGCTCGTGCCAACTGTGTCAACATCGCTCAAGCTGAGCATGCACCTGGAGTTGTGATGGGTACGCTTCCCGTTAACTCAGTTCCTGCACGAGTTTTGTTTGATTCTGGTGCTTCGCATTCATTTTTGTCTCACAAATTTGCAAATGAGCATGAGCTAGCTATAGACCATCTGGATAAAAAGTTAATGGTTCTTTCTCCCGGGGCAAGAATGTTATCTACCAAGATCAGCCATGGCAATCAAATTGAGATTGGTGGTTCTTCTTTCCTGGCTTCATTGATCATTCTCGACAACTCTGACATTGATGTTATCTTGGGCATGGATTGGTTAACAGAAAATGCAGTTGTGATTGATTATGCTGAACGCTCGGTTTCTCTAAAAATTCCTGAAGGCCATATAGTCTATTCTCCAAGTCTGACTCCTGCAATTCAACTTTTCTCTTTGGCGGCTCTGAATGATGGTGATATGGAAGCTATTCAGAGTGTTCCGGTGGTCTGTGAGTTCCCAGATGTTTTTCCTGAAGAGTTACCAGGTATGCCTACTGATCGTGAGGTCGAGTTTGTGATTGAGCTTGAACCTGGTACCGCTCCTATCTCCAAGCGACCTTATAAAATGGGTCCTGTTGAATTGGCTGAACTCAAACGTCAGCTTGATGAACAAGAGAAGTTGGGTTTCATTCAGCACAGTACTTCTTCTTGGGGTAGCCCAACCATCTTTGTGAAGAGGCGAGACAAGACTGATAGACTTTGTGTTGACTATAGGGCTCTCAATGCTAAAACCATCAAGAATAAATATCCCCTTCCACGGATTAATGACCTCTTCGATCAGCTAGCTGGAGCTGTGGTTTTCTCTAAGTTGACCTGAGAAGTGGATATCATCAAATCAAGATCCGCAAGGAAGATGTTCCCAAAACAGCTTTCACCACCCGCTATGGCCTGTATGAGTACACGGTCATGTCTTGAGGTCTCACCAACGCACCTACCACCTTCTCGAGGCTTATGAACTCGGTTTTCATGGAGTATCTTGATAAGTTCGTTATGGTCTATCTGGATGACATTCTAGTCTATTCTAAGTCAAAGGAAGAACATGAAGAACACCGTTGGTGTATCCTAAACAAGCCTCGTGAGAACCGCTTGTATGCAAAGTTCTCCAAGTGTGAGTTCTAGCTGCCTCAAGTCACCTACCTTGGTCATGTCGTCTCTGCCAAGGGCATTGCCATCAACCCAGAAACTATTAAGACAATTGTTGACTGGCTTCCACCCATAAATGTCAAACAAGTTCGGAGTTTCCTTGGTTTGGCTAGTTACTGCCGTCGCTTCTTTCAGAACTTCTTGAAGATTGCAAAGCCTCTTACCGATCTCCTCAAGAAAGGCAAGAAATACCTTTGCACTCCTGCATGTCAAGCAAGCTTTGAAACACTCAAAGAAAAGCTCACTTCCACACCAGTCTTGATTCCTCCAGATACATCGAAGCCTTTCTAGATATTCTGTGACGCCTCATTGCAAGGATTGGGTGCGGTCCTTATGCAAGAAAAACAAGTTGTTGCTTATGCCTCTCGGCAGTTGAAGACGCATGAGATCAACTATCCTACACATGACCTCGAACTCGCAGCAGTTGTCTTTGCTTTGAAAGTATGGAGGCATTACTTGCTTGGCAACCGTTGTGAGATCTTTCCTAATCACAAGAGTCTGAAGTATATCTTCACACAGCCTGATCTCAACCTTCGTCAGAGGAGGTGGATTGAAGCAATTAATGATTTGACCATCAACTACACTCCAGGCAAAGCTAATGTCATGGCCGATGCTCTCAGCCGAAAAGCTTATGTCAACAACCTCATGGTGGAAGAACAACAGCCTCTCTTGTGCGAGGAATTCCGCAAGCTCAACCTTGAAATTGTGGATCAAGGGTATCTTCTGAACCTTCTGGTAACCCCACTCTTGGAAGAAAAAGTTCGCTCCATTCAACTTGGTGATCCTTACACTAAAAAGATCATCTCCAACATTCAGCTTCCGAAGTATGAGTTCTTCCACGTCGACGACCAAGGCGCTCTTTTGTTTGAACATCGGATGTTTGTTCCGAACTACCCGGGTTTAAGAGAGCAAGTTCTCAAGGAGGCACATGATTCTGTTCTTTCTATCCACCCTGGCAGCACTAAGATTTACATGGACTTGAAAACACAGTATTGGTGGCCTGGGCTGAAACGATATTGTGCCAAGTATGTCTCGGAGTGTGATGTCTGCCGCAAAGTTAAAGCTGTCCATCAGAAACCTTCAGGTCTTCTACAGCCATTGAAGCCTCCGGAATGGAAATGGGAGAAAGGAGAGATGGACTTCATAACTGGTTTTCCAAGGTTGCAGAAGGGCAACAATGCAATCTTTGTTGTCATCGATAGTCTTTCTAAAGTGGCTCACTTCTTTCCCGTCAAGGAAACAATTTCTGCAATTCAGTTGGCTGAGCTCTATATCAACAGAATTGTCTCTCTGTATGGGGTTCCTCTTGAGATCAGCTCAGACCGTGGAAGCATCTTCACTTCCAAGTTCTGGGGAAGTTTCCAAAATGCTTTGGGAACAAAATTGAACTTCAGCATAGCTTACCATCCTCAGTCGGAAGGACAAGTTGAAAGGATCAATCAGATTCTGGAAGATATGCTCCGTGCTTGTGTTATCTCTTTCGGCATGAAGTGGGAAGAATGTCTTCCTTATGCTGAATTCTCTTACAACAACAGCTTCTAGAAAAGTCTAAAGATGGCACCATTTGAGGTTCTCTATGGTCGCAAATGCAGAACTCCGATTGGTTGGTCGGGCGCAGGTGAAAGAACATTGTTTGGCCCCGAATTGTAACTCAAGCGGAGGAGAAGGTTCACATCATTCTTGAAAACCTGAAGGTTGCTCAAAGTCGCCAGAAGAGCAACTATGACAGAAAACACACGGACATGGAGTATGTCCCTGGTGATCTCGTTTACCTTTGTGTCACTCCCATGAGAGGCACGCACCGGTTTGGTATCAAAGGAAAGCTGGCTCCTAGATACACCGGTCCTTTCAAAGTTTGTGGAAGAAGAGGAGAAGTTGCTTATGCTCTTGAGCTCCCTAAAAAACTCAAGGTCAATGATGTTTTCCATATCTCTCAACTCAAGAAGTGCTTCAAGGATCCCGGCAGAACCGTGGACCATGAACTCATCAATCTCCAAGAAGATCTGTCTTATCAAGAACACCCCATAAAAATTCTTGAAGTCGCAGAAAGAAGGATTCGCAACAAGTCCATCAAGTTCTACAAGGTGCAGTGGTCGCACCATTCCGTTGATGAAGCCACTTGGGAACACGAGGATGAGCTCCGTGCCAAGTATCCTACCCTCTTCGTGTCTTCTTCTTCTTCCTAGAATCTCGGGGCGAGATTCCTGTTTAGTGGGGGATAGTTGTAGCATCCCATCTGTCTAACATATGTAATGCTACATGGTCTAGTAATATAATTGCTATTTCCTACATATAATTGTTGCATCATAATTATATCATGCTCATGTCATCATGCCACCTTGCATTTGAGCATCATATAAAACACTTTTCATTTGGTTCTTCTCTCACATGCATTAGTAATTGTATTTGGCTCTTGATATATTGTATTTCGTTCTTGATAAATGCTTGATGCCCAAGTTGAGTTGTGGGCATATCTCTTTTGATTCCACCACCTTTCTTGTCACCACCTTATAATTCCACCATCCAAACTATATGTGGGCATTTGCACTTCTTTTGGTTCTTGTCTAGCTCACATATTTAAGATGGATCCACTTTTACTTCCACATACTCTCATGTATGCATCATGTTGTTTTCACAATATGGATATGTGGAGAGTCACATGGCCACCTTTTGCATGCCATGTGAGTAGAATCCTTCGTGCCTCTCTCATGTGGTATCTAGCTGGATATCTAAGCAGATGTGAACATATATGAGGTCATATAATCATCTAGTGGGATACACACACTAGCAAGTCCATTTATTCAAATATGCCTATTATTCCTACTTTCCATGTGCGCTTGAACTTGCCATCTTGGTAGGGCCATAATTCAAACACTAGAATGCATGTAAGAATCCTAGGGCCACCTTGCATTATAGTTGTTTTTACAAATATTATGGCGGCCTTAATTTCTATGCATGGCTATGGAAGACCCTCTTCTTTTTCTTCTATTGGTTTCTTCATGGTGTTGGAGGGAAATTTGTTTGATGAAATTCAAACACTGAGTTATCAGATTCAGACCAAGCCCTTCTTGACCACCCCTCTCTCTTCTTGGCTTTTACATGCAATATAAGCCCTCTTTTAGTTTTCCTCCTTCCTTGTGGCCTTTGCATGTTATTTTGGGTTCTTTTCTCGAGGTTCTCCTCTCTTAAACCCTAGCTAAGCTAAGCCCTAGATAAGGCAAGCCCTAAACCACCTAAGACCAGCCCAAACCGTATCTCCATCTAGCTATCTATCTATCTATCCAAAACCCTAGACCCATCCGAGCTAAGTTCTAACCCTACCCCTCCTATCCGAGTCCCTCTCATACTCGTCCTGGTTGGGCTAGACCCGATGCCACCTCCCCATGTGTTAACCCTGCCCCCCTTTTGATCCGACTTGATCAAGAGCAGACCAAGCCGCGCGCCTCCCGTGTCTTGTTTGTCTTCCCGGGGCCATCACGTGCTCTCGCTGCCAGCAGGCGTACATGTCTCGTGCATGCCCCCTCTCCTCTGTTACTTTAAGCAGCCAGCAGCAGGGCGTTGTCCTCCTCCCCCCTCTTCTCTCTACCTACCCTCCAAACCAATCCAGATCGCCAGCCCTGGTCTCTGTTTCATCTACGACAGCAACCCCAGCCGTGGTCACTGCCCCTGCCCTCTGCCGCTAGGGAGCCACCATTGCGGGAAAGGCCCGGCCAAGGTGCGGAGGTGGAACTGCACCGGGAGAGAGGAGGAGGAGGTCTAGAATCCCCGTGCCATCACCGTTCCAGCGCCTCGCTACCGCAGTCACGACGTCAACCTCGTCGCCTGCTTCCCCTTCGCCGCCACCTCGGTGAGCCGCACCTCCCTGCCTAGTATCTCTGTAATCCTACCGTCTCGCCGTCGCCATCGCGCCCCGCTGCCATAGAAGCTGTGCGCGACGCGCACCGCCGCCGCCGCTGCGCACATGTGCGCGCTGCACCGCCGCGCTCGTCAGCCGCTCTGAACCGCGCACATGCAGCAGACAGTGCAACCGCGGCCCGCGCCTGACCGTTCAACGCGTCGGTGTCATCGTTGTATTGCTCGTCTTCGAACGACGCGAGAATGAAAGATCTATCCCTTGTACCCCTCTTCAAAACGAGCCAGAGCACGAACAAAAGCATCCAGTACATCACCCAGAATCTTCGTTGCAAACCGGGCCGATCTCAGCCGTTTTCTAAAAAAAATGTCGTCAGTTTAAACCACTAGATACCCTTTGTTCTCCTCCTTGCCCCATACGCTACAAGCCTCCGTTGATGAAGCTCCAAACACCAAAGTTGTATTCCAATGTGGTATCTACAACTTTCGTTTTTGCAGCGTCGCAAAATTCCCGACGGTTTGCTCGCCATCGTCCTCCGAAAATCGTTGCAGCTAGCCAATTTTTGTCAGATCCAGTTCAACCCTAGTCACTTTTCTCCAAAACCCCCTGGGTTTTCGTGTCATTCACAAACTGGTCCCCCACGCTCCGGCTCGCCCACGTGTCCAGCGCACGCTGGCCACGCGCGCGCTGTGGCCCCGCCACCCGGAGGCCCACCTGTCATCCGCTGCGACTGGGTGAGCATGCAGTGAGAAAAGCCCCGCGCAGCCGCTGCGTCCCACCTGTGCTGAGTCAGCACTGGACCCACATGTTGGTGTCTGGGGCTGTGTTCAGTTGCGTGTAAAAATTTCTGCGATCTTTTTCTGTTAATAAAAATAATTTTAGAAATTGTTAAATATATTTTAAATCCAGAAATTAATATCTTTTAATTGGTAATTCTAAATAATACTAATAATATATGTTTTTGAATCAGAAAAATGTGAGGAATTCAAATCTGCCATCCAAATTAATGGTTGCCTAAATTAAATTTTCGAAATTGTTTAAATACAATAAAAATGCCTTTTTCTTAATTAATTAATAACTTTAAATCTACAACTCCAAATTCGACAAATAATATGTCTAAATCGATCAGCACGACAAGCCCATTCTAACTATGCATTACATGTTCTGAATTGCAGCATGCATCATATAAATAATAAGTATACAGCAACTTATTTGGGGTTAAAATGTGACTAAAACTCCATGAAATGCTTTATTCTTGTACCCCACACTTCACCCATGCCATACTACATTATTGCCATGTAAATTGTGCATCATTCATCATGGCATGCTTGTTTGCTTGTCGCATTTTAACTCATATGCTTGTGCACTTTATTTATGTTGGCCCTTGTTTGTTTGGTTCTTCTTCGAATAGACGCCGAGCAGGGGATATATCAGGAATCCCAGGAGCACTACCCAGATCCGTCTCTCGCTTCAACTGAGCTGCCAGGCAAGCACTGCCACATGCTTGCATACATATAGTACCTATTGCCTCTATCTTATTCTTGCATCACTGAGTCGCGATTGCATTAAATTGAATCTCAAGTATTGCATAGCCTTTACTTTTAAGCCCCACCGAAGCTTGTTCCTCCATCCCATGAGCCGTTACTACAGGAGTTGTTTGATCCATGTGAGTCGTAGAAAAGCATGTGTAGGGTATGTGAGTGTCTGATGGATAACGAGGTACCTAAACAACTTAACCTGAGTAGTAATGGGATAACTAATGAAAGAGGCACCGGTGAGCAATATCTGCTATTTGGTTTTTCATGCTCACTTGTGTCCCGTAGGACCCCGAGTACTTGATTCATGTTCCTTGACTATTCGCACTATCCACATCCGGGAGGCCTTATGGACCCTCCTGAGCCAGAGCTTGATTCATATCTATTTCTTGGGGCCGCAAAGTAGTTTGGGGCTTTATTACTATTTTGGACTTATGCCATGTTTTACTGCTTTATTGAAGATTGTGTGTGGAGCACCTGTACTGTTTTGGGTCGTGGAATGTTTTCGCGGTATCGACAAGCCCAGTCACACTTTCGGGTTCCCAGTCGTTTACAGCTATTGACACAAACCTTGGGTCCGTCTCGGAGCCGGCCAACTTCGTGGCGGGTAGCTTAATGGGGTGGCCCTCTGAAATATTTCTAAATCCTGTGATCGCTTTGTCGTGAATGCCTCGTTGGGTTTTGATTTGGTTTTTCCAAGGTTGATCGAGTGTGTGTTGCTATTTGTGCACTCCTGCAGGGTAAATCTTTCCGAAAGCCATGTCCGCGGTTATGGACGACTTGGAGCATAGTTTCTCGATCATAGACAAGTATAACTAAAGTACTGCTTTTAATCTGACTAAATACCTGACTAGTAAATAGTGCAATACTCATGGAATGGTTAATAAAACTGCCCATGGTTGGGTTGTTCGTCCGCTTTCTCGTTGGTATGCGAGAAGGAGGATGGATCTGTTAATTATACTGTTATAACTGTTGTTACTAATTAACGGACATCCGTCTATCATTGGTTAGGCGGATGGTTAGCGAGTATCTATAGACTTGTTAGTTATTATCTTTTGCTGCAATTGCGTCACCCCTAGGTATATGTCCCCTTTATAGGCATAAAGACTTGCTGAGTACCCCTAGGGTCTCAGACGATAAATTGTTTGATTCAGATGAACAGGTGTATTCGCAAGATGGATACGGGGTGAAAGAGACGGATGATGTTGGCAACGATCACGCGGTGTAGAGATTCCGGGAATGGAGATCCGTGAGATCTGTGGGCGGGATGCGTTTATTTATGTGGCATCTTATGCCGGTTTGCTTCTTATCCGTACTCAGATCTTGTCTTCCGCTTCTGCCTGATACTCTGATGTTTGATGGATGAGGATCTATCATAAACTATTATCTCTATCTAGGATATTTCGATCTTGCCGTATGGCGTTGCAGTATTTCTATTTCTTTTAGATGGAATGGCTCTGTGAACAGTTGTATGGTGGCTTGCATACATACTCACTTGTGTATGTAGTTGATCCCTTCGCCTGCTGATTACGCCGCTCGTTCTTGTTCCGATGTTCTGGAAGTGGTTAGGACGGCCGAAAGGCCTACCTGTGAGTGGCCCATGGCCCCACCGTACTATTTTAACCACTTCCGCTCGTCCAGGCATGCAACTAAGAGCGTAATTCACCGAGGAAGTTATAGGTGATCACGCCGTTGGGACCTGGAATTTTCATCATATTGTAAATGTAACACGGATGAGCCATAAAAGCTCAGTAAGGCGGACGTCTGAATATAGCGTGGTACGCGCTCTTGAACGGGACCACTTCGAAAGAAAGTGCTTCCGTCCGATTGTTCTTTGGAGTTCCGAAGGTAACATCCAAAGTGATTGCTCCCGGGGAACTTGCTTGTCTTCCTGGGACAACCCCGTGAAAGATCACAGAGCTGTGGTTCAGCTGTGTCTCTGATATCTTCATCTGGCGTAGCGTTTTGACATACAGAATATTGATGTTGCTGCTGCCGTCCATGAGAGTCTTGGAGAAACCATAACCGTCAATAAGTGGATTAACGATTAAGGTGTATTTTCCTCTCCTATGTAACTTAGGCGGATGATCAGCACGGTCAAATGTGATTGCCACTTCCGACCAGTCCAAGAATTGAGAGACAGACGGAACTGTTGTGTTGAGCTCATGTAGAATTGCTTTCTTGACCTTTGCTGGTTGAGATCCGAGGAAGGTGACGTACGTGTCTTTCTTGGTCAGAAATTTTGTCTTCCCTTCTGGCTTGGGATTTGAAGCATGAGCTTCCTCCATGTCGGAATCTTCCTTGGTCTCTTTATCTTTTTCGGGATTCTTCTTTCCCTTCTTCCTCTCAGACCTGTAACCAGCTGTATCATCTCTCTTAATGTTGTCATTAAAACAACACGCGGCGTTTGTATGGGACAAACCCCCATTGGCATCTAGGTGATGCACACATGGATTATTGGCACTGTCGGCCCAAGAGTAGGTTTTGCTAGTCTACTGTACCTTGAACTCTTGACGTCCCACGACCGCGTCCGCGGCCACCGCCTTTTCCTCCTTGTCCTCTAGACCCGAAAGTAGCAGTGGCCACTGCTGTTTCCACGTTGGGCTTTTCTTCCAAGGTATTCTTGCGCTTCTGAGCTTGTTGCTTTGGTTGTTTTGCCGACTATGGCACAACTAGGGCATTGAGTAATCCCTCTGCATCGTCGTCAGCATCTGCATACTTGCTCGCTGTTTCTATCATCTCTCCCAAATCAGTAACTTTGTCACACTTCAAGCGATGACGTAGTAAACCAATTGGGAGACCTGCAATGAAAGCTTCAATCGCAGTTTGGTCATTTACTCCTTCACATGAGTTTTTGGTGTCGATCCATCATCCGAGATAATCCCGGCAAGTTTCTCTGGCTTTCTTGGTGCAACGCTGTAGGTCTCCTACCGTACAGGGCCTCCGGTATGTGCCTTCGAAATTCCGAAAGAACGCGCTTTGTATGTCATACCAGTTTTGGATGGTGTTCTCCGGAAGTTCATTGAGCCATGATCGTGCCGTCTTCCGCAACATTAGTGGGAGATATCGGGTTGCGACCGGGCTGTTTCCTCCTTTGGCGATGCAACAAGCATGGAAGAAATCCTGGACCCAGGTATCTGGCCGATCTATGCCGTCGTAGGCTTGAATATGTCTTGAGATAGGAAATCCTTCTGGGAATTTTGTAGCTCTTATGTGTGGTCCGAAGCACTTTGCGCCTACGTATATGTCATCATTTTTGTAGCGCCACGCCTCTATGTTGGAGTTAATCATGTGCCTTGCATCATTTGGGGATAGAGATCGTCCTGAGTGACGGCTATGGCTGCGGTGCCTTGGAGCCGGACTTCGGCTTCTGCCACCACCTCCTCCACCACGATGCCCTCCTTGGCCTCCTTGGGAGCCGTTGTGATGCCTACTTGGTGGAGAGGGTGGAGCAGCTGCGTCATTTCTGGCTGAACGTCGGCCTCCGTCGGGAGCGTCATTATTCCGGTTCTGGGGAGGGTCTTCATTGTGACGAGCCCCCTACTGGTTTGTCTCGGCATGGTCTCCGTCATTTCCTTGTCCGTCAGCCGGACATCTTGCGTGTCTAGGAGGTGGCATTCTTTGTCGGTCCTCCTTGCGGCGTTTCTCTTTATCTTCTTCCCTGTGATCTTTCGACTCTCGCCAGGGAGGATTCCTCGGATTTAGTGCAGCGATCGCCTCTTGCTTCGCAACTGTGTTAACATTACGCCAGTCACGTGCAGCTTTGTGGTGCTGTCCTGAAGATCCGGTTCTTGAGTAGTTGTCTTCCCAACGGTCGAAATGGTGGTGTTGTTCCCGAACACGTTGGGGTCTTACGTCAGCCCAGGCTGGATCCGTGCGACATTGGTCAGAATGGGAGACCAGCTTTTGGCTTCCGGACAGGGCGACCTTTTGCTGCTCCAGGCCCTTGTTGAGTAGCTTAATGCCCAATCGGATCTGTTCCGGGCATAGATTAGGTGATACGATTTCTCGAGCTGCAATGGTGTTCTATACTAGTGTCAGATACACCCAATCCCCGTTGATGTCGCGCTGATGCATCCCATGTTCTCCTCCAAAGAGGACTTTGTGAATCTGTGGAAACTGGTCGTCATGAGTATGACGTTTCTTGGTCTTCTGATGTTGCCTGGAGTTGTACTTCTCCGCAGTTGCCATGCTTTTCTTTTCTTCCTCGAGATTTTTGGCTTCATCGAGGAGTACTTGGCGACGCGCTTCTAGGGCCTGGGCCCTTTTGTCCAGCTCTTCAGTAGTGAGTTATGCATCTATAGGAATAGGTGTGGTTAATGCAGCATCGATGAGTTTACACGCACCTTCAGTGATCATGTGTCCATCCACCGACTCTTCTTTGGGCTCGTCTAGGATGAGTGCTCCATCCGAGTCTTCCTCGTATTCCTCGGCAATCACCTCCTCTGCCGGAGGATCTTTTGCCGGGGTCTTGTTCTTCTTGTTCTTTTTCTTTTCCTTCTTGGCTGCGCCGGTAGCAAAGATGGCTTTGGGCCCGTTTCCCGGAGTAAAACTTTGATCGGTACTTTTGGCCATTTGGTTCTCTAGGTTATCTTCGAGATCCATATTGTCCTGTGCTTTGGGAGATCTTTCTCCGAATCCTTCGTCCATGTCTTCTCCTTTTGCAGCAGCTGTGGAGTTAACCGCATCTTCATATTCCACGGAGAACTTCTAGAAATCTGCCGACATCATTGAGTCATCTGAGGATGCCGGTAATTCGACGCTTGTTCCGATAGCCTCTAGCATAGAGTCGGTGTTATCTCTAGCATCGGCAGAGCTGGATCCGGATCCCACATATCCAACAAAGTGTGATGCGTGCCTCCTGAGATAGTTGCGGCTCTCGCGATCGGCCTCCTCGAAACTCCTGATGGCCTTGATAATATCGTTTATGCTTGCATCTTGCATCATCATGCGTCTTAGCGTGTATCTCAGGAAAGGCCTGTCTGTCCCGGCATCAGCACAGCCAGAACCATTATTGTTGCTATGCTCCTCCTGGATTTCGACTTCAGCGAGTGGGTCAATCTGGGATTCGGTCTCCCCAGGGAGAGCCACTCCAGATTCAACTTGGACCGCCAGCTGTTCTACAGGCTCGGATTTCTCCACTATCTCCGCAACGGGTGTGGGCTGGGTGGGATTAGGGTTTTCTTAGATCCAGAACTCTGCTGCCTCCGCGGACAAAGGGGATCCTGAAATTTCTTCTGCTCTATCATCACCACTAGGTGGGTGGGGCAGGATTAGCGAAACCGATGTAAACATCGATCTCACCAAAAGACATGATGGTGTAGGTGGTCACGGCCTCCCTAGCCGGAATCCAAGTCTCATCGAGAATGATGAGAGGGACGTCACTAGCGTAGAGGATGCGACCAACAGCGATAGTCTCGCCGATTCTGCTCGGAACATAGATCCGAAGCTCACTTGCCCCATGGTGGGTGCCAACAGTCGTCGGATTGATGACAAGTACGCCATGAGGGGGTCCTCGAGGTGTGCGGAAGAGAGGGGTGTGAGACGTATGGTGTTCCGGGACGGCGAGCACACAAGTTTACCCAGGTTTGAATCCGCTGGCTTTGGACGGATCCTACTCCTGCTAGCAATCCAGTAATACGGCAGAGCCGGAATATGGGTTACAAGGGGTTCGCCTATGCAAGTTGATATTGTGATTGTAAGGGGTGCCCTAAAGGCTCTCCCTATGAAGGATTATATAGATATTCGGCCTAGGGTTCACATGAGAGATCTATCTGGCTGCGACTAAGATTCGGTTACAGAGTACATCTTGAACTACAAGTAATACTATGGGCCTATGTCGGTAAGTCTTCTAGGCCTTCCCATAGCCGGATTGGACTCCGTTTCTTCTCCCTGACTGGGCCGCCCGTGAAGCAAACCTCTAACCCGAAGTGGGCCACCCTGGTCAGTGAGGACTGTGAGGATACCTGGAAAGTATATCCCCAACACATCTTCCGCAGGATCCTTGCCCTTATCATTGGCTGAGACCATCGTGCTTCTAAACTTGAGAAGAGTTCCTGGCAGAAACAGATCGAAACGAAAACACAACGAGAACATGATATACGAACCTCTGGAGATCCGGGGGATTATATATTACAAAGTTTAACAACAAAAGGAAAGTACTAGGAGAAGATGGGTCGGAGACGGGCTCCAGGCTGGCCACACCCCCTGGTGGCACGGCTAGGTGGGCCCGCGCCACGGCATGGTGTGATCCACCCGGGCTCCATTTCCATCCCTCCATCAACTCATTAATTTACATGTTATATAAAAACAACAAAAATATAACTTGAGAGATTTTTCGTGGACCTTTTCTTACCAGAACTGTTACCTATTTGAAAACGAACTCTGCAGGTCTCTGAATTTGGTCTTTAATGAATTTTTCCAGAGTCACCCTTTGAATAACATTGATATATTCATTGTAAGAATCTCTAGAAATATAGTGCTTGAGTCTCTGACCATTCACCACTTGTATAGTGTTATCATTCAAGGAAGAAATTTTTATTGCACCTGAACGATACACCTCTAAAATAACAAAAGGTCCTTCCCATTTTGAAAGTAGTTTTCCTGCAAAAAATCTGAGACGACATTTTACAATAGAACCTTCTCACCAACATGGAACTCTCTCTAAAGAATTCTCCTGTCATGCCATCTTTTAACTTTTCCTTTGAAGAGTCTAGCATTTCCGTATGCTTCGCTCCTCCACTCGTCTAAAGAACTTAAGTCAAACAATCTTTTCTCACCAGCAAGTTTGAAGTCTCTATTAAGTTCTTTCACTTCCTAATAAGCTTTGTGTTCTAATTCTAAAGGCATGTGACAAGCTTTTCCATAAACCATTTTGTAAGGAGACATTCCCATAGGATTTTTATAAGAAGTTCTATAAGCCCAGAAAGCATCATTCAACTTTTTAGCCCAATTTTTTCTAGATCTATTAACAGTCTTTTGCAAGATGGATTTAATTTCACTATTTGATAGTTCTACTTGCCCACTGGTTTGGGGATGATAAGCTGAAGCAATTCTATGATTAACATCATAATTAGCAAGGGTCTGTCTAGAGCCACCATGAATGAAATGAGAACCTCCATCAGTCATAAGATACCTAGGGACTCCAAACCTAGGAAAGATAACATCTTTAAGCATTTTTAAAGAGGTCTCACCATCAGAACTTTTCATAGGTATGGCTTCTACCCACTTAGTAACATAGTCAACGACAATAACAATATGAGTATAACCTTTTGAAGGCAGAAAGGGACCCATAAAGTCAAATCCCCAACAGTCAAATAGTTCAATAACAAGAGAGTAATTCATAGACATTTCATTGCATCTAGAAATATTACCAACTCGTTGACATTCATCACATGATAAGATAAACTTTCTTGCATCTTTAAAAAGGGTAGGCTAGTAAAAACTTTATTGTAGAACCTTTTGTGTGGTTCTATCTCCAGCATTATGTCCTCCATAGGCACTACCATGACATTTTTGCAATACCTCCTTTTGTTCATATTCTGTAACACATCTTCGCATAATACCATACACTCCCTCTTTATATAAATGTGGGTCATCCCAAAAATAATGCCTCAAATCATAAAAGAATTTCCTTCTTTGCTGGGCTATAAAAGTTGGGGGCAAATACTTGGAAACAATAAAGTTGGCATAATCAGCATACCAAGGACTCTCTCATGAGCTTACCCCTATTGCACCCAACTGTTAATTTGGAAAACTATCATTAACAAGCATAATCCAAAGAAATGTTTTCCAATCAAGATAAATTATCAGCAATAGGATTTTCAGCTTCTTTCCTATCTACAATATGTAGATCAAACTCTTGCAGAAGCAACACCCATCTAATAAGCCTAGGCTTAGCATCTTTCTTTGTCATAAGGTACTTAATAGCAGCATGATCAGTATGAATGGTAACTTTTGAATCAACAATATAAGGTGTAAACTTATCACAAGTAAAGATAACAACTAAGAACTCTTTTTCAGTAGTAGCATAATTCTTTTGAGGAGCGTCAAGAGTCTTACTAGCATAATGGATAACATTTAACTTCTTATATATTCGTTGCCCAAGAAGAGCACCTACAGCAAAATCACTAGCATCGCACATGATTTCAAAGGGTACACAACAATCAGGTAGTTGGACAATAGGAGCAGTAGTTAAAGCTTTCTTTAGAGTTTCAAAAGCTTCCTTACAATCATCATCAAAAACAAAAGGTACATCTTTTTGGAGAAGATTAGTTAGGGGTTTTGATATCTTAGAGAAATCTTTAATAAACCTTCTATAGAAACTAGCGTGACCAAGGATACTACGAATACCTTTGACGTCTCTAGGACAGGGCATTTTCTCAATTGCTTCAACTTTGGCTCTGTCAACTTCAATACCTCTTTCGGAAATTTTATGTCCAAGGATAATTCCTTCATTAACCATGAAGTGGCATTTCTCCCAATTAAGAACAAGATTAGTTTCTTCACGTCTCTGCAAAATATTATCAAGGTTGTGCAGACAATTATCAAAGGAAGTTCCACAGACAGAAAAATCGTCCATGAATACTTCCACAATTTCCTCACAAAAACCATGAAAGATAGCAGACATGCATCTTTGAAAAGTAGCAGGAGCATTACACAAACCAAAAGGCATACGCCTATAGGCATAGGTTCCATAAGGGCACGTAAAAGTAGTTTTTTCTTGATCCTATTGTTTAATAGCAATTTGAGAGATCCCAGAGTGACCATCAAGAAAGTAAAAAATGAGTCTTTTTAGACAACCTTTCTAACATTTGATCAATAAAATGCAGTGGGTAATGATCTTTCTTAGTAACTTTGTTTACCTTTCTGAAATCAATGCACATCCTATAACCAACTACTACTCTTTGGGGGATAAGCTCATTATTCTCATTAGGCACAACTATAATTCCTCCTTTCTTAGGGACACAATGAACAGGGCTAACCCATTGACTATCAGCAATAGGATAAATAATACTAGAATCAAGGAGTTTTAATACCTCATTTCTTACCACTTCCTTCATCTTAGGATTGAAACGACATTGATGTTCTACCACTGGTTTTGCATCGGGTTCCATATTAATAGCATGCTGACATATAGTAGGAGAAATCTCCTTTAAATCATCAAGGGTATAGCCCATAGCTCCTCGGTGTTTCTTCAATACTTCTAATAATCTTTCCTCTTCCTTTCAGGAAAGCTTAAAACTAATAATAACATGATATATTTTCTTATCATCGATGTAAGCATATTCAACATCGTCAGGTAAAGGTTTTAGATCGAAGTCCGGATCCTTCTTAGGTGGTAGTGTGGTACCCAAATCTTCCACAAGTAAGCTATTCTTAAGCATGTTGGGTTGACGACGGAGAATCTCATCAATCTCATTTCTTTGTTCCATGAAGATCTCACTTTCGTGGTCTTCCATAAATTGCTCTAAAGCATTGTTAGGAGCAAGAGAAATAGAAGCAAGTTGTTTAACTCTAAAATCCTCATTACGAAGTTTTTCATAAGGAACTTTATCAAATTTCGAAAAATTAAACTCACAAGATTCTCCTTCAAATTTAGTTAAAACTTTCTCCCTCTTATAGTCTATAATGGCTCCACAAGTGTTCAAGAAAGGTCTACCAAAAATGATTGGATAAGTTTTACTAGCGGCTGAACCAAGTACTATAAAATAAGCAGGATATTTAATCTTACCACAAAGAACTTCCACATGTATAACAATACATATTGGAGAGATGGTCTCTCTATTGGAAAGGTGAATAACCACATCAGTTTCATCTAGTTCGTAGGGACCAATTTCATGCATAATTTCTTTGTAAAGCTCATAAGGAATAGCACTTGAACTTGCAACAATATCACATAAACCATAATAGCAATGATCACCAATTCTAATAGAAAGCACATGGACACTAGCTTTTCTAGTTCTATTAGGATGTGAGACAATATTGGAAGGATCCTCGCAGAAGATGATGTGTCCAGCTTCTACACTTTTAGTGACCAGGTCTTTCACAATTTTTACTGCATGTTCAATGTTTATTTGTTCATCGGGCTTTATAGCTCTCTTTGTACTTTTGTTAATTACACTAGTTATCATAGAATGCTCCTTTACCTTATTCGGGAAGGGTATTTTCTCGATATAAGGTTCAGGTAAAATACGATCAATAGTACAAACTTCAGTACTTCTAGAAGAAACACAATCAACAATATCTTTATATGGTGCATGATACTTGTTCCATTATTGTTTTTGGAATTTAAATATAAGAGGCAAAATCCTTAAAACAATTTGCAATAACTTGAGAATCAAGACCATAAGCATTACTAATATTATGAAAGTTATCAGTTCCAATAAAAGATTTAATGCATTCATAATCATAATTTATACCTGACTTTCTTCCTTTTTCATTCTCCCATGCTTCAACATTGTCTTGAATACGGTCTAGAAGATCCCATTTAGCTTCTTCTTCCATACGTTTAAACGATCCAGCACAAGAAGCATCCAAGATCCTTATCATGAAGAGAAAGCCTAGCATAAAAGTTATTGATAATAATATTGTCAAGGACCTCATGAATAGGACATTTGAGCATTAGTAACTTTAATCTCCCCCAAGCTTGAGCTGTACTCTCTCCATCACTAGGCCAAAAGTTATATATTTGTTTCCGATTAATATGAATCTCACTAGGAGGATAAAATTTGGAATAAAAGAGAGGTACAATTTCCTCCCATTCTTTAGCAGCTTATACCATTCCTCAGCTCTTCCTTTCAGTGATAATGAGAATAACTTCTTCTTGACTTGATCTGTTGTAATACCTGCACACTTGAACAACCCGCATAATTTGTGTATAAAGAGAAAATGATCATCAGGATGGACAGATCCATCTCCAAATAGTAGTTATCAATAAAACGATCAACAATTCTAGTAGGTATCTTAAAAGTATCATTTTAAGCAGGTGGAGGTTCATCTACTACCTTAGCAGTGGTAGTAGCATTATGAAATAAGAAACTAAGTGAATTATCCATATTGAAATAAAGTAACTAGCAGAAATAAACAATATTCACAGTAGAAGTTTCCTTTACCAGTTCCACTCTCCAATAGCGCTTCACTCCCCGGCAACGGCGCCTGGAAATAGTCTTGATGACCCACAAGTATAGGGGGTGTATCACAGTATTTTCCATAAGTAAGAGTGACGAACCCAACGAGGAGTAGAAGGTCTTGACGAGTGGATTGGATCAGGAATTCTCTGAAAATACTTAGCAAATGGATTTTTAGGCGTTTTTGATAATGCAGATAAATAAAGTGCGAGTCAATAGAAGATAATAATAATAATTGCAGCAAGTGGCCCAATCCTTTCTTTAGCAAAGGACAAGCCGGTTGTATTACTTAAGATGACCAAACATTCTCGAGGACACATGGGAATACTGTCAAGTGCTTTTGCTTCATATAATTGATTAATCTTCTTTGATTGGATAAGTGTTGTGTGGGTGAACATATGCTAATGTACTGACCTTCCTAGGACTAATACATACTTGTGATTATACCGCTTGCAAGCATCCACAACTACAAGAAAGTAATTAAGATAAAAACCTAACCACAACCTTAAACTTTGAGATCCTACACTCCCTTGTGCAAAGGTTTCCTAATGAGGGTTTAGGTTTCTGTCACTCTGGCAACCCTGCGATTAGTAGCCAAATACACAATGCATTCCCCTAGGCCCATAAAGGTGAAGTATCATGTAGTCGACGTTCACATGACACCACTAGAAGAATAACAACACAACTTAATTATCAAACCATTGAATCTTTCTCAACACAATTCCACTACTAACAACATGACTTCTCCCATGTCCTCAAGAACTAAACGAACTACTCACGAGACATCATATGTGCTCAAGAACTAAAAACGAACTAAATAATGATAAGTAACAATCTGAACATAAACAATGATTCAATGGTTCCACTCAATGGAATCAACCACTACAAGCAACACCGGGAAAGTTTCCCCTAAGAAATATGCAAAATTCAACCCAATTGTTACAGCGGTATGGAGTGGTGATGATGGTGCTGGTGGGGATGATGATGGAGATGATGATGATCCCAATGAAGTCCAGCTTGATGGTGGTGTTGATGGTGACGATCTCCCCTCTCCGGGAAGGAATTTCCCCAACAGATTTCTGCCTACCAGAGAGCTCTTTCTCTCTGTAGTTTTCCGCCCCGCAGAGGCGGCAGAATCTTTCTGTGGTCGCCCCCCGAGTCTTAGGGTTTCGACGGGATTATATGCGTCAGAGTGCGATTCTAGAGGTGGTCCAGGGTGGCCACGCCACCTAGGGCTGGCCCGCGCCAGGGGGTGGTGTGGGCCCCCTGTGTCCCATCTCCACTTCCCCTTCTGGCTTCCATCGTCTTTTGAAAAATAGGGTTTTCCATATATTTTCTGGGATTTTCTGATCTTCGCGAATTTTTCCTCCAAACGGTGCCTTTTCCATCAGAATCCTGACTTCAGTAGTCCATCCTCCAAAAGTCATCAACCATGCAAAAATAGATGAAATAACATAAGTACCATCTCTCATTATGAAATGTATCAATGAATAACAGTAAATTATGATATAGAATAGTGATGCAAAATGGATGTATCATCTAACCAAATTAATAGCCAGGGACAATTCAAGTGAGTACTTTGAATGTACTCGTAAACCACCTTAAGAGAATAATAATAACAAGAGGTTATGTAATATGGTTATGGTAGTAGGAGAGCTCCGAGAAAGGTTCTTTTCTCTAATAGTTCCTCTTGTAGATATAGCATCTACATACCTTTGTTGAAAACTTTTGCAAATCATTTTGGAAACCTTTTTGAAGGATTTTGGAAAACACTAGGATTGGGTCACCCATTAGTTCCTCCTTCCGGTCATCCCATGACCAACTCCTTTCCTTTATTTCTGACCATCCCATGGACAACACATTTATCCTTTTCGACCATCCCATGTTCAAAACATTTCCAAAAGCCTTTGCTTTCCCAAAATCCTTTTTGAAATCAAAACCAGCACCGCTCTACAATAGATTGTCCAACCCGTCCTTAACTGCGAACATGGATATTCGAATAGATTTATAATCTGCAAAGGTTGTACACTTTACCCACAGCATCTGATTACCCGGCCCTGATCACCTACGGATCATGTGTCAAGTAACCGACCAAGACCCTCCGGATGCCACTCTAACATAGGCCCTGCCATATGAGTTGTTCCTCTCAAAACCGGGACGTCTGGATCAACAGACCAATCGGAGCCCAATCCGTCTCCTCGAGAGTGGGCACTTTCAACGAGAGGCTCATAGTATCGTCCGGTCACTCACGTCGGCGATCCTACTTCCTCCAGGTGACTGTCCATCATTTGACCCTTTCTCTAGAGGAAGACCATAATTAGAGGGAGCTGATCCTTTAGAAGCAGTTGCTAGAATTCTCACCAAAGTAGCAAACTTCAAGTCCAGCCCTGTACCGTTCCAGAGTAATGTGGTTGCACGGGTTAAGTTGTCATAGCTAATACTACAAAGAATCGGGTGAGTTTGCGTAACCATTTTTTCACCATCTTTCCTTTAGCATTTTGTAAAACAAAAACTTTTTTATCAAACTTATCTTGGTAGCTCAAACCTCACCAAGGTTTTATCATCAAACAATTTATAAACTTTTCTGGGGTCTTCCCATCCTATAGCTTTGCTTCGGCTAAAACGATATCTCCAAAGGGGGTATGGTGTTACACACCATCTACCATTCTAGGGTCGAGTAGGTGTCATCAAAGTGGGTTGTAATTAGTAGTACAAAAGTGTAGTGGTTTGTGGGAGCCAAGCCACTACCATATATAAATCATCATATAGTAAAACAATGTAGTTTTTCATAAATAGGTAGGTAAAACATGCATAAGTAAAACAGTAGGACAAGGCTTATGAGCAAGAAGGTGGTTTGCCTGAAATTAGCAAACTGGCAATATATGTCACTACACTTCTTCTTAGAATACCCTAATAACCAATAATAATAACCATCTTCTTCCGGTCTTCGATATAGTCGCATCTATCGTCCTTATGGATCACATGCAAGCAAACAAAGGGCATAATCAACAAAAGGCATACAATCACCAAAACCATACAGTAAACAAACGTATAGCACATTACTCCATTCAGTAGGGTTTGATAAATTGAGTTTGTTGCAAAAGGAAAATAATGGAAAAGTATAGGTGGTACTTCTTTGATGAATTAAATGTCAAATACCACCTAATGAAAGGGGTTTTGAACTAAGGCATATGGTTTGTATGATATCAATGTAAAAAAATGATACCAACAGATAGGTATTGAAATAACAAGGCCAACAAAAGTGGTTTCAGGATTTTATCAATTTCCTTTATTTATATATGAATTTTCTAGTGGAATAAACTCTATTTTAGGTGATTAATTCACTAGAAAGGATAGGTACCTCAAATTAGTTTGTCCTCAGAGGGTTTTGTATATATTTGAGTTTGTGATTTTTGAGAGTTGGAATCACATCAAAATAATTACCAAACTGCCCTTAGGAAATTCCCAAAGTCAGTTCGATAGTATGTTTGTCTTCTTCACTAGAATTATTCTAAAGCATATTTTTATATTAATCCAAGCCCACATAGTAGGTATTTAAAACACATTCCTATATAAATTGGATTCATCATTTTTAGAGTTGTAAAACTCCTGTAGTGATTTATCTGCTAAAATAACCTTAAGTAGAGAGGTTTAATTCACCATAAATCAACAGAGGATCAATAAATAGCGAGCTCCTAGGTTTTGATGGGTATTGATGTACCACACTACGGAGAGTTTGAACCTACTAAATATGTTCTATAGATCTACCTAGGGAATTTCTTAAAGTCATAAAGTAGATGGTTTTGTTATTTTTGCTACAGCAAAACTGTGGATCTAGTTGGCATGGGGAAAAGGCCATGAGATAGGTACCTAAACCACCTTCCAGGGAAAGTTGGAAACACTCCATTTGGATATATGTAACTCAAATAGGGAATTATTTACTAAAAGGGGTACTATTGAGGAAATTTATTTCTAGAGAATAACTAAAATTATTTGGGGCTTGAGGTTTGGTATGAATGGTTGTAAAATCACGTAGGAACAAATAGGAAGTTTGATCTAGCCAAAATGTGGTGTTTTACAATTTCATTTTAATTTAATCCTAGCAAGTAAATATTTGGATCTGGACGAATTTAATAAAAGGACAAGTGAACGGGGCCACTCGGCCGGATCTAGTGGTCATGGGTTGCACAGTGCCGATGCCATCCCACTTCATCTGGAACACGCGCAGGAGGCAGATTTGAAGGCCTCTAGGTGGGGCCCTCCGGTCGACGCGCTGGAGAGAGCGAAGGGGTATCGCGGGCTGGTGGCTGTTAGATACAGTTAAGATCGATGGTATGCGCTGATCGTCCACCTCTCGTCACGGGAACATGCAAAGGAACCCTAACGTGCTTAGGAGGCGAGGAGGAGGGCTCACCTAGGGGGAAGGGTCGGCGACGAGGATGGCATAGGTCGACGCGGTGCACTGACGCCAGTTTTGAGAATTTGACTTGATTTTTGGTAGAAGCAAAGGCATTGTTAATTTTATCCCTTCAAAACCTTTTTGGATCGTGGAGCTCAGAACTCCCCTTGGGTAATGGGATATATGGATAGATAAACCAAGTTCTGTAGATCACCATGGTATAGAAGGTTGAGGTTGATTAGGATCGAGGTTTCCAAGAATTTATGCTAAAAATTGAATAAAATAAGGGTGCCAAAATAGATTATCAATTAGCCTTCTAAACCATGTGGGTTTTAGAAGCATAAGGATCCAATTGGAACAAGTGAAGTAGGTATTGATATACCTTTATGAGTTGAACACAATGAAAGGTGTTTTCTAAAGAATGTAGTATGGATAAGGTGAGCTTCTCCAAAGTGGGCTAGTTGATAAGATTTGTATAAATTATCATGTCAAGAAAAGATTTGTATAAATTATTATTTTCTTGCGTGCAAAACAATCAAGAACAAGTGGGTAGGTGGATGATATAGCCAAGGTAAAAAGTGGACCTTGTTAGTACTTATGATGTTCTACAAGATTTTTCAAGTGAATTACCAAAAATGAAGAAGGATTGGATATGAGGGCGACTCAAAGATGGCATCTTGATAACATTTCCATACTTTGTCATATTTTGGCAGATTTAGGGTTTTTGACTAGAATATAAGAGGGGATGTTTTTGATTGGGTGCAAGGTAGCATAGCATCATCAAGTCGATGATGTTGAAGGGTAGATTGGGTAGAAAGGTTCCATGCTTGTATTTGGTCTTCATTGACTTGGAAACTTCTAGAAATAATTAATTCTGAAAACTGATCTAGTTAAGGGTTTATATTGTCACCTTAGTGACTAGAGATTAGATCCAAATTTGGAATCTTGCTTAGGGTTTGTAAAATTACTTTATATTGATCCTAGGGGGTGAGATCCTAGGGTAGCTCATACTACTTCCTAGAAAACAAGTCCAACAGCATATCAGGGAAATTCATTACACAACATATCAAGACAATTTATCAGACATCAGATCAAGGCAATTCATCTTCCAAGCAATTCAAACTACTACTAGGGTTTCCATCAATCCTAGATTGAGGGAAGGGGTATGTTGAAAGGTTGGAGTTTCAATAATGTGAGAGTCCTTGGTATTTCTACCATGAGTAGAATCCAAAAGCTTTATAAAAAGTTGTTGGAAAAACCCCAGACGTACGAGTAGTTGAAAGTTCTGTAATGAAATCATAAGGAGATTATATTCTATAGCTCTCCATAGTTTGGTCAAAAGAAGCTACTAAAATATTTTGGTTTGCAAAATCATCTTGGCTCAGGTTTTGAAATGCTAGAACATTTGAGAATATGTACAAATGAGCCAAGATAGCTTTTGTCGAGTGTTGGTGAGGTATACGTTCAGATGCATAAGAACAGACACCAACAAGCACACACTACATCACTAATAAGATTTTTTTTGTTCCCCCTTGTTTTTCCATTCTGGACAACTAATCAGGATTGCTAAAATTGGGATGTTACAACTTTGATCATATTGCTATACTTCGGATGAATGTTCATCACACCATTCAACCAATGTTGTGACCTCGTTATTAACAACATCCAATGTCCATGATCAGGAAACCTTGATCATCTTGTTAATCAATGGGCTAGTTTATATAAGAGGCATAACTAGGAACTCTTTATTTTTGTATTAAATACACATGTATTAATATTTCCAATTAATATAATTACAACATGCAAAATAAACATTTATCATAAACATGGAATAAGATAATAACCACTTTATTATTGCCTCTCGATCATATTCCCTGCAGTCTCCCACTTGCACTAGAGTTAATAATCTAGTTTGAAAAACTTGCATTCAACACCTATGGCCTTCTGGTGTTGTATATACATGTTTTCTAGTGGTAAACATAATCTCCAGATCTGACACTTGTAGGTCCTTGTATATTTGCATGTCTTTTGTGTCTCTACGCATCACTCATTCTCTAATGAGATGGCAACGTATAAATTTATTCCTTTGGTGAGACCTTTAGTTCCTTTAGGTTAAAACATATTGATATCACTGTCATACAATATATTGATACATTGCAAATGTATCTATAATTTTTGATGTTCCATGCTTGGTTTTATCCACTTTCTTGCATTTTGTCCACACTTTGGAGTACTTTTCATATGATTTCTTGGACTAAGCTATTAACAAGAGCCACAGTGCCAGCTGCCTGTTTTCTGCTATTTTTGATTCCAGGAAAGTCAGAAAATGAATATTCTCAGAATTGGACGGGACAAAAGCCAAAGTGTCTATTTTTTCGAAAGTCATCAGATGCCAGAATACGAGACGGAGAGGGGCCAGGGGGCCACCACACCACCTGGTTGTGTGGCCCAGCCTGGCCCGCGCCAGCCGGTGGTGTGGCCACTCACGGCACCCCCTCGGCCTCCCCTTCCGCCTATAAGATGCCCTCGGGACATAAACCCTAAGGGCCCGATCAAAAATCCACGAAAGAGTCTGTAGCCACCGTCATCTCCATCCCTAGATCAGGAGGGATCTGAAGCTCTCCCCGGCACCCTGTCGGAGAGGGGAATTCACCCTGGAGGCCTTCTTCATCACCATTCAAGCCTCCTATGTGATGCGTGAGTAGTTCATCCTTGGACTACGGATCCATGTAGTAGCTAGATGGCTGGTTCTCCTCCTTTGTGCTATGTTTAGATCTTGTGAGCTCCGTTCATGATCAAGATCATCTATTTGTAATTTTGCATGTTGTGTTTGTGGGGATCCGATGGATATTGAGATGCTATTTCAGATTGATTATTGATTCTATCATGTCTTTGTTATTTGTGATCTTGCAATCTTTCCGTTGTTAGTAGCTATCTTGGCCAAGTAGATGCTAGCAACTCCAAGAGTTAGTATTTTTGCTCGATAGTGGGTTCATGCCTCTGGTAATCTGGGGAAGTGACAGAAATCTCTAAGGTACTAGATGTGTTGTTGCTACTAGGGAGAAAACAACAATCCTTTGTTCCTAGAACAATCGTATTGTTTACTTTACACGCAGTTCGTAAAGCAATAATCTATTGCTTGCAACTTAATACTGGAGTGGGTTCGGATGATAACCTGAAGGTGGATTATTAGTCACAGATGCAGTTGGATGGCGGTCTATGTATAATGTTGTAATTCCCAATCAAGTCTCAAAGGAATCAACATGATTAGTATATGCATGTATTGCTTTCCTGATGTTTGTCAATTTCCCCGATGTAATTTGTTCACCCAGCATGTTATTTGTCTCAGGAGAGCCACCTCTAGTGAACTATGGATCCCGATCCTTTTTAGTTACATACAATTTACAATCTTTTACTTCTTTGTGTTTACTTTCTGCAAACTTTTACTTCTTTCCATTCGATACGTTTAATCTTTTGTTTTCCGCAAAACACGGTGAGATTGACAACCTCATCGCAAGTTGGGGACAAAGTTTTGTGATTGTGTTATGCAGGTCTCCACGTTGCTACTAGCACCAGTAGTGCGCCCTGCCAAAGCTTAGCTAGTAACACCTTTGGGGTGTTTCCTTGCTCCTACTGGTTCGATTAAACCTTGGTTTCATACTGAGGGAAACTTGCTGCTGTGCTCATCATACCTTCCTCTTGGGGTTCCCAACGAGCTCTACATCAACACCGCTCTAGCATTTTTTGGGCGCCATACACAGAGCCATCAAGCATTTTTCTGGCGCCGTTGCCGGGGAGTCAAGGACATCTTCACAAGGGGAGTCATAACCAATCTCTTTACTTTGTTATTTTTGTTTTTCTTAGTTTCTTTTTGCTTTGTTTGCTTGTTTTGTTATAAAAAACACACAAAAATTAGTTTTACCAGTTTGCTTTCTTTATTCAAAAACACAAAAAATTCAATTCCTATCTTGAGTTGCCACTATGTCTAGCCTTGATCCAGTCAATATGTCACCCGAGGAAATGATTTTCACTTTTAAACAAGGAATTGAGGAAAGTTTTAAGGAAGCTTGGTCTAGAATCTCTGATCTGCATGAAAAAACTGAGCCTAAAATGACTCAAAGCTTGTTCCTTAGCAGTTTTTACCTTGGATTTACTCTTTGCTATAGATATACTTTAGATGCTGTTGTGGGAGGATATTTCCTCCAATGTAATGAGGATGATGCTATTAATGCTATAAAGAAATTGATCCTCACTTACAACTTTCCTAGCTAAACTAATATTTCTTTCGCAAAAATATTTGCTAGGTTGAACACTCTTAAGACTAGCACTACTAGCTTAAAAGATTGCAATAATACGCTTAGGGAGCATCACAATTATGTTCCAATAAATTCTGAACCATCAAAGTGGCTCCCTACAGTAAAGATTGAGATAAACACTGAAACTTTTCAAGCTCGTTGTGATATCATGTCTGAATTTTTTCTTATGACCAAAGATATTTATAAATCTCTAAATACTTAGGGGCTTACTGAAGGAGGAAAAGAAATATCTCTTGCTAATAATACTACCATCTTACCTCTTGGAATAGCTGAAGGAGTGTTTACAAAGATCCTTGGGAAAATGATTTCTACTGATTATCTTGTTATTGAATGAGCAAGAAAACGGCAAATTACACTTGGAAGGTCCCTATTAAAACTCCTTGGAGCAATAATAGATGTGGGAAAGGGGACCATGCACCTTTATTCTCCACCAAACAATCATATTTTCCCCAAAGTTAAGAATAAAAGTAAGAGAGGTAAGGGCAAGAAATCTGATTTTAATGCTTCTTCATTTGAGAACACTTGATTCTTTCTTGCTTCTTATGCCTAACTTAAAGGCGTTAAAGAAAAGTACTTATTGGGAGATAACCCAAAAGTTTTATATGAGTCTTGGAAGTTATTAACTCTGTAATAACCTCTCCTTATCCTTTTTATTTGCTTTTTGTGCCAAGAGTAACCTCTAATGAGAGAGAAGTAATGATTTGGAAAGTTGCTGTCCCGAAACAGATTTCTTTGCTTCACCGTAAAAATTTGTGTAAAATCTCTGTACGTCCTTTTGAGGCGTGAACTTGTGATTCTGCCTCAGGTTGTTATATAACTTTAGTTAGTTCAACACTTTTTGATTTGAGTAACAGAAGGTCTTCGAAAAAAATTGTCTTTACCTGCTGGTCTGTTTGGACAGATTTCTGCCATTTTCTGCATTTGCTTCTTGTTGGTTCCTTTTTGAGTTCTTTTGGGGAATTGAGCTTTTTGAGGGAAGTGCTACAGTAGCTAGTGTTCTAATGGAAGTTTATTTGGTGTTATAACTAAACCTTAAGACTTGTTTATCTTGAGTGCACTAATGTTGCTAATAAAGATTGTGTGAAGTTTTGTATGAAGAAAAAATTTCAGGTGTATGGAGGGAATGAGTAATGAGATGAAGGATGGACTAAAGCTCAACCTTGGGGATGCCACGCGTGTCACCCTAATAAATATCCAAGAAGTATAAGCGTCAAAGCTTGGGTATGCCCAAGGTATTCCCCTTATTCATCAATAAAAATCTCAGGTTTCTTCAAACGCTTTTATTGTTTCATGCACAGTTGTGTTGTTCTTGGAGCGTCTTCTTTTTCGTTTTCGTTTTGGTTTTTCGTTTTCTTTTGTTTGCTTAGTTTGCTGAATAAATTGGTTGGACTCCCTCTTTCATACATTGGTTTGCAAATAGTTTGGTTTGGTTTGGAAAACAGTAGGAAAGCACATGCTTATGTGGTAAAAATAGCTTGTTTTTGACTGTGGCCTATGCTCTGTCATGCCATGCTTGATATAGTTTTGGCTTCATTCTTAGTATTATTTTCTGTAGCATGACTTGTTATAAACAATTGAGATTTCTTAATGTGCCTTGGATGAATCATGCGTTGTTTTAGCATATTAAAGCATAGTATAGTGGTATTCTCCTTTGATGCCTTATTTGGGTTGACTTGGCGCATGCTCACACCATGTTATGACTATCTCAAGTCACCATAGCCTTTATGATCCTTAAGTTTTAAACTTTTAGTATTACTTTATGCTTTGATCAATGATGTTTTGTCGCTCTCCATGATTATGGCCATTATTGCTCTCTTAGTTTGTCGCTCCCAGTCTTTTGCTAGCCTCCACAACAAAGTATGAGTTCCACTCATGCATCCAACTCCCTAAACCAAGTTATTCCAAAGAGTCCACCATACCTACCTACTAGCTTATGCTATTCCAAGTATATTCATGCTTTTGTTTACCTTCCAAATTAAACTTGTTATGAGAAAACTAGTGATTAAAGCTCTCACGAACTTGATGGCACACTTTACTTTTCTTGCCCTTAATAAACTTGAACCATTGTGTTGTCTATGTTGTATATGGTTGCACTTATTTGTTGAGAATTAGCAGAACCATGCTTTCATGGGGAACGCTTTCAACATTGCACGTGGTACTTGTACCTAGTTGATATCATGCTCTTTTGTATATGGATGTCGTCGGTGTGAAATGAAAGGGGAGGTTGTAAGTCCATGGAGTTATGTATATGTGTTATAGAAACGCCTGGGTTGCTGGTCTAATCCATGCTGACATGGTGGAAACCTGCAGCGTAACCATAATGAGCTGTCTATGAAGCATTCTTCTTATAAAAAAGAGTCCTATATTGAGAAAAAAAGAGAAAAAGGAAAAAAAGAGATATTATGAAAAGAGGAAAGAGAGAAAAAAGCACCATATTCCCATGGTAAATAAGAAGATTGCTGAGATGCTCGTTGTCTGCTTGCCTTGTCATTTTGATATGGGGATTCTTCCGTATCATCAGGCAAGGGGTACCCCGTTGGCGGTTCTCTATGATACACATGTACTTACAATGACAAGAACTTACCGGTGACTGAACTTGAGTAGCATGAGGAGCGGCCCTCGTATACAATGGACATGAGATTTCTAACTTATACTGCGTCAAGCATGTACACCATAGTTTGTTCACTTTAACCTTAATCACTTCAAGATGCTTATGATAGGGGCAATGAGAGCTGAAAGCTATAAGTACCATAATTTTTGGAAGCTCTTTATGAGACTTGAATCCCAACTTCCTTTTAAGAAAAGGCCTTTCTTCCACCATTATATTGAGTCTCCACCTTCTACCTTTATGCACCTACTTTGAGAGCATAGTGGCCATTCTTAGTTCTATGTGCATTGTCCCAAGACTAGTTGATTGATGCATAACTTGATATTGCTTGTTTTAAACTTTTGTATCTAGTCACTCTTATGAACTTTGAAGGTGTCCTATGCATTTATATTTGCTACTCTATTGAGGGACAAGCTGAATACTATTCTGCTATGTTTTCTTTTATGTGAAATAAACAAACGTCTTGCAAAGCATTATTATTCATGAATCTTTTGTTTGTGCCTTTTCATGTTGCATCCTAGTTTCTTTGTCTTTATTGCTAGAGCTTTGTCTTTCATGTTATGATTGTAGTACTATGATCCTAGCTTTAAATGTTTTACAAATACCTTGATCAAGTCTTTGATGGTGCATGTCACCTCAAAAATTATTCTTTCTTTTTATCACTTACCTACTCGAAGACGAGTAGGAGTTAAGCTTGGGGATGTTGATACATTGCAAATGTATCTATAATTTTTTATGTTCCATGCTTGGTTTTATCCACTTTCTTGTGTTTTGTCCACACTTTGGAGTACTTTTCATATGATTTATTGGACTAACCTATTAACAGGAGCCAAAGTGCCAGCTGCCTGTTTTCTGCTGTTTTTAGTTCTAGGAAAGTCAGAAAATGAATATTCTCGGAATTGGACAGGACAAAAGCCAAAGTGCCTATTTTTCCGAAAGTCATCAGATGCCAGAATACGAGACGGAGAGGGTGATACATTGCAAATGTATCTATAATTTTTGATGTTCCATGCTTGGTTTTATGCACTTTCTTGTGTTTTGTTCCAACTTTGGAGTACTTTTATTATGATTTCTTGAACTAACCTATTAACAAGAGCCATAGTGCCAGCTGCCTGTTTTCTGCTGTTTTTGGTTCTAAGAAAGTCAGAAAATGAATATTCTCGGAATTGGACGGGACAAAAGCCAAAGTGCCTATTTTTCGGAAGGGATCAAGTGCCAGAATACGAGACGGAGAGGGGCCAGGGGCCGGCCACACCACCTGGCCGCGTAGCCAAGCCTGGCCCACGTGAGGGGGTGGTCTGGCCGACCCCAGCACCCCCTCGGCCTCTCCTTCCGCCTATAAGTTGCCCTCGGGACGAAAACCCTAGGCACCCGATCAAAAATCCACGAAAGTGTCTGTCGCCACCGTCGTCTCTGTCCCTAGATCGGGGGGATCTGAAGCTCTTCCCGGCACCCTGCCGGAGAGGGGATTCACCCTGGAGGCCTTCTTCATCACCATGCAAGACTCCGGTGTGATGCGTGAGTAGTTCATCCTTGGACTACGGATCCATGTAGTAGCTAGATGGCTGGTTTCTCCTCCTTTGTGCTTTCATGTTTAGATCTTGTGAGCTCCGTTCATGATCAAGATCATCTATTTGTAATTCATACATGTTGTGTTTGCGGGGATCCGATGGATATTGAGATGCTATTTCAGATTGATTATTGATTTTATCATGTCTTTGTTATTTGAGATCTTGCATGCTTTCTGTTGTTAGTAGCTATCTTGGCCAAGTAGATGCTAGCAACTCCAAGAGTTAGTATTTATGCTCGATAGTGGGTTCATGCCTCTAGTAATCTGGGGAATTGACAGAAATCTCTAAGGTACTAGATGTGTTGTTGCTACTAGGGAGAAAACAACGATCCTTTGTTCATAGAACAATTGTATTGTTTACTTTACACGCAGTTCGTAAAGAAATAATCTGTTGCTTGCAACTTAATACTGGAGGGGGTTTGGATGATAACCTGAAGGTGGATTATTAGTCATAGATGGAGTTGGATGGTAGTCTATGTATTATGTTCTAATGCCCAATCGAATATCAAAGGAGTCAAGATGATTACTATATGCATGTATTGCTTTCTCGGTATTTGTCAATTGCCCCGCTGTAATTTGTTCACCCAGCATGTTATCTATCTTAAGGAGAGCCACCTCTAGTGAACTATGGATCCCGGTCCTTTTTCTTTACATACAATCTACAACTGTTTACTGTTTTGTGTTTACTTTCTGCAAACTTTTACTTCTTTCCATTCGATACGTTTAATCCTTTGTTTTCCGCAAAACACGGTGAGATTGACAACCTCATCGCAAGTTGGGGACAAAGTTCTGTGGTTGTGTTGTGCAGGTCTCCACGTTGCTACTAGCACCGGTAGTGCGCCCTGCCAAAGCTCAACTAGTAACACCTTTGAGGTGTTTCCTTGCTCCTACTGGTTCGATTAAACCTTGGTTTCATAACTGAGGGAAACTTGCTGCTGTGCTCATCATACCTTCCTCTTGGGGTTCCGAACGAGCTCTACATCAACACCGCCATCAAGCATTTTTCTGGGCATCGTGCATTGAGCCATCAAGCATTTTTCTGGCGCTGTTGCCGGGGAGTCAAGGACATCTTCACAAGGGGAGTCCCTCATAACCAATCTCTTTACTTTGTTGTTTTTGTTTTGCTTAGTTTCTTTTTGCTTTGTTTGCTTGTTTTGTTCTTCAAAAACCTAAAAAAATCAGTTCCTTTCTTAAGTTGCCTTTATGACTATCTCTGCTCCAATCACTATTTCATTATGGATAGCTCACTCAGTTTTCTATTTGGGAACAGTATTATGACTGCTAAGGTAATAGATGAACCACCGCCTGCTAGAACCTCCATGGAAGAAGAAATTGTTGTACCTGAAAGCTCATTAGATAAAAAAGAGGAGGAGACTGATGGACAAAAGGAGGAAGAATGGACCTACCCATGACTACCTTCTAATGAGAGTAACTCTTTATCGCTTACATTGTATTATTGTCCCCCATGCTTATCAAAGGAGGGTGAATGTTATGTTCCCGAGGATTCTTTTGAAAATATTTATAATAAGGCTCTAGTGCTTGTATATCATGAAAATCATGCCTTATGTGATAGTTATATTGTTGAATTTACTCATGAGGCTACTGAAAATTATTATGAGAGAGGAAAATATGGTTGTAGAAGTTTTTATTGTAATGAAACACCTCTCTATGTGCTGAAAGTTTTGAAGTTACTTTTGATTTATCTTCCTATGTCTGTCACTTTGTTCTTTGTGCATTTATTTGCATACAAGATTCCTATGAATAGGAAGTGTGTTAGACTTAAATGTGTTTTGAATTTGCTTCTTGATGCTCTCTTTTACTTCAATTCATATTTCCTATGAGAGCATCTTCTCAAATTATCATGCCTAACTTAAAGGCATTAAAGAAACGTACTTGTTGGGAGATAACCCAAGAATTTTAGATGAGTCTTGGAAGTTATTACCTGTGTAATAACCTCTCCTTATACTTTTTATTTGCTTTTTGTGCCAAGAGTAACCTCTACTGAGAGTGAAGTAATGATTGGGAAGTTGCTGTCCCGAAATAGATTTCTGTGCTTCACCGTAAAAATTCCTGAGAGAGCTCTATATGTCGGATTGAGCTGTAATTTGTTGTGCTTCTTCCCTATGTTGTTATCTAACTTTCGTTAGTTCAACACTTTTTTATTTGATCAACAGGTCTTCGAAAAAATTCGTCTTTACCTGCTGGTCTGTTTTGACAGATTTCTGCCATTTTCTGCATTTGCTTCTTGTTAGTTCCTTCTTGAGTTGTTTTGTGGAATTGAGCTTTTTGAGGGAAGTGCTACAGTAGCTAGTGTTATAATGGAAGTTTATTTGGTGTTAGAACTGAACCTTGAGACTTATTTATCTTAAGTGCACTAATGTTGCTAATGAGATTGTGTGAAGTTTTGTATGAAGGAAAATTTTCAGTTGTATGGAAGGAATGAGTAATGAGATGAAGGGTGGACTAAAGCTCTATCTTGGGGATGCCACGCGTGTCACCCCAAGAAACATCCAAGAAGTACAAGCATCAAATCTTGGGAATGCCCAAGGCATCCCCTTCTTCATCAATAAAAATTCCAGGTTTCTTCCAAACGCTTCATTTTTATTGTTTCATGCATAGTTGTGTTTTTCTTGGAGCGTCTTCTTTTTCATTTTCATTTTGGTTTTTAGTTTGCTTGGTTTTCTTAGCTTTGTGAATAAATTGGTTGGACCCCCTATTTCATACATTGGTTTGCAAATAGTTTGGTTTGGTTTGGAAAAGAGTAGGAAAGCACATGGTTATGTGGTAAAAAGAGCTCGTTTTTGACTGTGGCTATGCTTTGTCATGCCGTGCTTGATATTGTTTTGGCTTTATGCTTAGTATTCTTTGCTGTAGCATGACTTGTTATAAACAATTGAGATTGCTTAATGTGCCTTGGATGAATCATGCGTTGTTTTAGCATATTATAGTGGTATTCTCCTTTGATGCTTTATTTGGGTTGACTTGGCGCATGCTCACACCATGTTATGACTATCCAAAGTCACCATAGCCTTTATGATCCTTTAGTTTTCAACTTGTAGTATCACTTTATGCTTTGATCAATGATGTTTTGTCGCTCTGCATGATTATGGCCATTATTGCTCTCTTAGTTTGTCGCTCCCAGTCTTTTGCTAGCCTCCACAACAAAGTATGAGTTCCACTCATGCATCCAATTCCCTAAACCAAGTTTTTCCGGAGAGTCCACAATACCTACCTACTAGCTTATGCTATTCCAAGTATATTCATGCTTTTGTTTACCTTCCACTTGTTATGAGAAAACTAGTGATTAAAGCTCTCACGAACTTGATGGCACACTTTACTTTATTGCCTCTAATAAACTTGAACCATTGAGTCCTTCTTTGTTGCGTATATGCCTATGCTTTATAAGTTGAAATTAGCAGAACCATGTTTCATGGGGAACGCTTTCAACATTGCACTTGTACTTTGTACCCCGTTGATATCATGTTCTTTTGCTTACGGATCCCAACGGTGTGAAATAAAAGTGCAACTTGTAAGATCATGGAGTTTGTATGTGTGTTAGAGAAACGCCTGGGCCGCTAGCCTAAGCCATGCCTAATCATGGTGGAAACTTGCAGCATCACCATAATGAGCTCTCTATGAAGAATCCTCGGTAAAAACCTATGCAAATAGCAAATAAAAAGATCGCTGAGATGCTCATTGTCTGCTTGCCTTGTCATTTTGATTATGGGAAAGCTCCCGTATCATGTGCAAGGGGTACCCTGTTGGTGGTTCTTAATGATACACATATACTTACAATGACAAGAGCTTACTCGTGACTGAAGTTGAGTAGCATGAGGATCGGTCTTCGTAAGTAAGGGGCATGAGATTTCGGTTTATAACTTGTCAAGCATATCCTCTTAGTTGTGTCACTTTAACCTTAATCACCTTCAAGATTCTTATGATAGGGGCAATGAGAGCTAAAAACTACAAGTACCATAATTTTTGGAAGCTCTTTATGAGACTTGAATCCCTACTTCCTTTTACAAAGGCTTTTCTTCCACCATTATATTGAGTCCCCACCTTCTATCTTTATGCACCTACTTTGAGAGCATAGTGGCCATTCTAAGTTCTATGTGCACTGTCCCAAGACTAGTTGATTGATGCATAACTTGTTATTGCTTGTTTGAAACTATTGTATCTAGTCACTCTTATGAACTTTGAAGGTGTCCTATGCATCTATATTTGCTACTCTATTGAGGGACAAGATGAATACTATTATGCTATGTTTTCTTTATGTGAAGCAAACAAATGTCTTGCAAAGCATTGTTATTCATGAATCTTTTGTTTGTACCTTTTTATGTTGCATCTTAGTTTCTTTTCTTATTGCTAGAACTTTGTCTTTCATGTTATGATTGAAGTACTTTGATCCCAGCTTTGAATGATCTGCAAATATTTCTATCAAGTCTATGATGGTGCATGTCACCTCAAAAATTATTTCTTTTTATCACTTACCTACTCGAGGACGAGCAGGAGTTAAGCTTGGGGATGTTGATACATTGCAAATATATCTATAATTTTTGATGTTCCATGCTTGGTTTTATCCACTTTCTTGTGTTTTGTTCCAACTTTTGAGTACTTTTATTATGATTTCTTGGACTAACCTATTAACAAGAGCCATAGTGCCAGCTGCCTGTTTTCTGCTGTTTTTGGTTCTAAGAAAGTCAGAAAATGAATATTCTCGGAATTGGACGGGACAAAAGCCAAAGTGCCTATTTTTCGGAAGGGATCAAGTGCCAGAATACGAGACGGAGAGGGGCCAGGGGCCGGCCACACCACCTGGCCGCGTAGCCAAGCCTGGCCCACGTGAGGGGGTGGTCTGGCCGACCCCAGCACCCCCTCGGCCTCTCCTTCCGCCTATAAGTTGCCCTCGGGACGAAAACCCTAGGCACCCGATCAAAAATCCACGAAAGTGTCTGTCGCCACCGTCGTCTCTGTCCCTAGATCGGGGGGATCTGAAGCTCTTCCCGGCACCCTGCCGGAGAGGGGATTCACCCTGGAGGCCTTCTTCATCACCATGCAAGACTCCGGTGTGATGCGTGAGTAGTTCATCCTTGGACTACGGATCCATGTAGTAGCTAGATGGCTGGTTTCTCCTCCTTTGTGCTTTCATGTTTAGATCTTGTGAGCTCCGTTCATGATCAAGATCATCTATTTGTAATTCATACATGTTGTGTTTGCGGGGATCCGATGGATATTGAGATGCTATTTCAGATTGATTATTGATTTTATCATGTCTTTGTTATTTGAGATCTTGCATGCTTTCTGTTGTTAGTAGCTATCTTGGCCAAGTAGATGCTAGCAACTCCAAGAGTTAGTATTTATGCTCGATAGTGGGTTCATGCCTCTAGTAATCTGGGGAATTGACAGAAATCTCTAAGGTACTAGATGTGTTGTTGCTACTAGGGAGAAAACAACGATCCTTTGTTCATAGAACAATTGTATTGTTTACTTTACACGCAGTTCGTAAAGAAATAATCTGTTGCTTGCAACTTAATACTGGAGGGGGTTTGGATGATAACCTGAAGGTGGATTATTAGTCATAGATGGAGTTGGATGGTAGTCTATGTATTATGTTCTAATGCCCAATCGAATATCAAAGGAGTCAAGATGATTACTATATGCATGTATTGCTTTCTCGGTATTTGTCAATTGCCCCGCTGTAATTTGTTCACCCAGCATGTTATCTATCTTAAGGAGAGCCACCTCTAGTGAACTATGGATCCCGGTCCTTTTTCTTTACATACAATCTACAACTGTTTACTGTTTTGTGTTTACTTTCTGCAAACTTTTACTTCTTTACATTTGATAAGTTTAATCCTTTGTTTTCCGCAAAACACGGTGATATTGACAACCTCATCGCAAGTTGGGGACAAAGTTCTGTGGTTGTGTTGTGCAGGTCTCCACGTTGCTACTAGCACTGGTAGTGCGCCCTGCCAAAGCTCAGCCAGTAACACCTTGGAGGTGTTTCCTTGCTCCTACTGGTTCGATTAAACCTTGGTTTCATAACTGAGGGAAACTTGCTACTGTGCTCATCATACCTTCCTCTTGGGGTTCCCAACGAGCTCTACAACAACACCGCCATCAAGCATTTTTCTGGGCGCCGTGCATTGAGCCATCAGAGGGGCAGGGGGCCACCACACAACCTGGTCGCGCGGCCTAGCCTAGCCCGCGCCAGGGGGTGGTGTGGCCGCTCCCGGCACCCCTCGGCCTCCCCTTCCGCCTATAAGATGCCCTCGGGACGTAAACCCTAAGGGCCCGATCAAAAATCCATGAAAGAGTCTATAGCCACCGTCATCTCCATCCCTAGATCGGGAGGGATCTGAAGCTCTTCCCAGCAGCCTGCCGGAGAGGGGAATTCACCCTGGAGGCCTTCTTCATCACCATGCAAGCCTCTAGTGTGATGCGTGAGTAGTTCATCCTTGGACTACGGATCCATGTAGTAGCTAGATGGCTGGTTCTCCTCCTTTGTGCTTTCATGTTTAGATCTTGTGAGCTCCGTTCATGATCAAGATCATCTATTTGTAATTCTGCATGTTGTGTTTGCAGGGATCCGATGGATATTGAGATGCTATTTCAGATTGATTATTGATTCTATCATGTCTTTGTTATTTGTGATCTTGCATGCTTTCCGTTGTTAATAGCTATCTTGGCCAAGTAGATGCTAGCAACTCCAAGAGTTAGTATTTATGCTCGATAGTGGGTTCATGCCTCTGGTAATCTGGGGAAGTGACAGAAATCTCTAAGGTACTAGATGTGTTATGGCTACTAGGGAGAAAACAACAATCCTTTGTTCATAGAAAAATCGTATTGTTTACTTTACATGCAGTTTGTAAAGCAATAATATGTTGCTTGCAACTTAATACTGGAGGGGGTTCGGATGATAACCTGAAGGTGGATTATTAGTCATAGATGCAGTTGAATGGCGTCCTATGTATAATGTTGTAATGCCCAATCAAGTCTCAAAGGATTGAAGATGATTAGTATATGCATGTATTGCTTTCTCGATGTTTGTCAATTTCCCCGTTGTAATTTGTTCACCCAGCATGTTATCTATCTAAGGAGAGCCACCTCTAGTGAACTATGGATCCCCATCCTTTTTCTTTACATACAATTTACAATCTGTTACTTCTTTTTGTTTACTTTCTGCAAATTTTTACTTCTTTCCATTCGATACGTTTAATCCTTTGTTTTCCGCAAAACACGGTGAGATTGACAACCTCATCGCAAGTTGGGGACAAAGTTCTGTGGCTGTGTTGTGCAAGTCTCCACGTTGCTACTAGAACCGATAGTGCGCCCTACCAAAGCTCATCTAGTAACACCTTTGGGGTGTTTCCTTGCTCCTACTGGTTCGATTAAACTTTGGTTTCATACTGAGGGAAACATGCTGTTGTGCTCATCATACCTTCCTCTTGGGGTTCCCAACGAGCTCTACATCAACACCGCTCCAGCATTTTTCTGGGCGCCATACACAGGGCCATCATATATCTTCATTGCACTATCCCACTGTGAACCACGCCTAGTTTGATAACAAACTACTTAACCAAATGCCCTCCTCTGTTTCTACTATAGCAGTCATATACTTGGCCTTTTTGTTGTAGTATCCTTCACAATGTCTTAACTTTGGAACTCATTCAAATCCATCATGAAACCTCCTTTCCATTACATTGTACCACCCGTAGTTTAAGTTGAGATAAATTTAATTTTTATCTTGTTACAAATTATTATCAATGTTACACTTTATAGTGAACTATTTGTAACTATTTGTCACCTCTACATAAATATATTCTTAGTTCTTCCAAATATCATAAGAATATCCTTACTATTGTCTAATTATCATATTATGAATCATTCTGGTATATGCACATAACATTTAGAGCATAGGACATATCTGGATATGTACATATCATGGTATACATTATTTCTCAAAATAATCATGTGATTTCACTCACCAAGTGTCAAAACACTTGAATCTCGTTTCACTTACCAAGTGCCGATACACTTGAATCTTGATACAACCCTTTCCATGCGGAAAGAACCTTTCTTGTCGTTTCCATATTGAACTCATTCAATATCTCATATATCTATGTCTAGCACAACCATATTAGTACCTAAATCTATCCATATAGACTTTGATGCCTAATATTCTGGTTTTTCCCAAGTCTTCCATCGAAATCTAATTTTAATGAAATTCTTAACTTGTGTTAATAAAACATACATCATTTCCAATCAACAATATGTACTCTAGATAATGTATTAGAAATATGTCTCAGCGCTCCCACTTAATTTCTTGCAAATGCAAGCATCTTCATCATCTCCGATGAAATCAAAAAATTTAACAATTTTATCACGGTGAAGATTTCAACTCTGTTATGCTTACTTCAACAATTAAAGTTTGCATGCCCTTTTAGCATCCTTTGAATTAACAAAACCCTTTGGACAGTGTCATGTACACGTCCTAGGTGAACATTCTATTAGAAGAACTTTGTTTTGTTTGATCAACTACCATATACCAAATTATATGTAGTGGTTGTTACATTAATCTGTCAATACTAAATATCCTATGAAAGATCAAATATTATCATAGTCAACTCCTTGAACATTGTCGTGAACTCTTTTCTGACATGTCGACTATTTCATAGATGTCGAACATTCATGTCATTCTTTATAGATCCAAATACAACTGATAGACTTCACGCCTTTCCGGAGAATCTTCCAAGTTTAAAAACGTGATTTCTCGTGTATGGAAACTATCACGGATTTTATGACTTATAGTCACTTGATGGAGTCAGGGTCCATCATCACTTCTTTGCATGCAGTCTGTTCATCATTGTCAAAACAATAATGACTTTTTTAGCAAATCTCATTATTTGATCCCAAGTGCTAAAAAGTACTCGGATGTTGTTTGACACGTCCTACCACTCGCTTCTGGTCCGTTTGATCTACACGATCAAACTGCATGGTCGCGCTTAGTTCAGGTAGATTTTCACTAGAGTTTCGCCTAGAACGTGTCGACACATTGCTGATCCCATGACCAACCAACTCCTGCCACGCCCGCTGCCCACCGTCAGCCCAATCTGCCGCCTGCCGCTGGTCGGTATTCCTGCGCGCCTCCCGAATACAGGTCGGTTGTCCCGTGTGCCCCCTACCAGGTCCCAGCACGCCGCTGCTCCAGCTCCAATGACCACCGGTCTAGGTCCCATCGCTGCCACTAGGGCCCCGGCCACCGCGCAAAGAGATCCTGTGCTTCTCTAGCCTCCGGTCCCAGGCAAACTGCTCTGCCTCCCGCTGGCGAGCCTCGTCATCGATCTGGTTTAGGATGAAAGAAGCAACGGCATCCATGGACCTGCATTAGCTTGGTGTATCATTCTGGACTCCGTCTAATCTTAACTTCTTAATTGGCCTAAGTGGACGAGCCCAACGAGGCTAGCAGCACCGGCGGCGCGGCCTCCTGCCTACGCTCGCTTCCTCCTTCAAGCGGCCCACAGCTAGACGATGCGACGTCATGCCAGAGTGGCACTCCCTCGTCTCCATCAGTGCTGGAATAGTTGGTATTTTACGCTGCTAGATCGAGTTGCAGACTAGAAAAACTCAGGGACCCGATTCAAAACCATGGCAGTTGATGCCACAGATCTGGAGCTCTAGGGATGTAGCGCTCAGAACCAGCCTCCTCTTCATGCTTGATATGGTGCTAGACCATGGAGCAGGGGACATGCACCACGACGAAGGTTCATCTAGGTGCGCAACATTCATTTGCCATTGTCCAATTCATTCTGTTTCTTCCCATTCTAGATGTGAGCGACATATACATGTGCTGCCCATTCCTTATTTTGTTTCAAGTCGAGATAAATTCAGGTCAGCATTGTGGCCTCATCCACACGAAAGCGATTAACTGAATCAAAGTCATTGCTTGCACATGACTACTTTGTTTCAGCTGGCAGCACTGTTATACCACAGAAACATAGTATTCAGAAGTAAACTTAAACCTGATTGCATCAAATATGGTTCACAATGAGGTCTGGCCAGGTCTCACTTGGGTTCTAGCATTGCAGAGTAGCGACCAATTCCAATGTGCTCGCTTGAGGTAATATGTTGACCTGATCCCATCACTGCTATGTCCCACTAGTACTTGGTTTATCACTTCCCATTTTTGTGTTTAGTTGACCAGTGAGATGAAACCTCACTACAAGAAAAGTTGGCTTTTACAACGGATGATTTTCATGGTTGAAGGCCCGTTTATCATGGCTAAACAGTCTTATACGACGGATGGCTATCGTGGTAAAAGCCTCGTCACAAAAGAATCTACCACGGTTTTTTCCTGACCGTGGCGGATCGCAACCTTCAGCCATGAAACTTGTTCCGTCGTAGATCTGTTCGCCAGCCGGGTTGACTGCTGACGTCATGCAAACTGCCACGTGGCAGCCGCCGTTAGCGGCCAGTTACCTCCGTTAACGGCCACAGAAATCGTGGCAGAAGTCAGGCCCAGCCAAGGCCTGCTAAATTCTAACTAGGCCGGCCCATTGGGGGAGCCCAAGAAGAAGATGGCCCGTTACTGTTTTGTCCTGCACTGTTTCAAATGGTCCCAAAGTTGTAGCCAGCAGCGGCCCGCGAACTTTCAGGCCCAATACTGTTCCGGCCTAAAGAAGGCACATGATGGTCCAACACTCTGTGGCCCATTAGCAGCCTGCGCCAAGTCGCTCCTGTATATTTAAGGCCTGCGGGCGGCCCATCACTATCTGAGATGGCCCATTACTGTCCTGGCCTTTCTTTGTTCCGGGCTTTACCTGTTCAGGCCCAGAAGCGACCCTTTACTGTTCTAGTCTGGTAAATCTTTCGGCATGTTACTTCCCTCGCCTGGAAATTACTCGGGTCGTTACTGTTCTGGCTTGTCACTATTCACTACAAGAATCTAGACGATCCGTGACGTTTTTTATGACGCGACCTAAAAACGTCACGGATTTCTCATGTTCTAGAACATTTCATTGTAACGAGCTCCAAGCCCCTTTAGCCCGATTATCCAAGATGTTCCTTGTTTTTGTCAAGGCAAATTCGTCGTAGATTTCGTCCCAGGCCTTGAAGCCCAGTTTCCATTTCGTCTGGTGCAAAATTCCTCATAGATTTCGTCACGACACATATTCGATAGTTTTTTTCACATCGACCATCTCCTCTGTGCTTCAACCCCACTTGTCATCTTGGTGTCGACGTTACATACGTAGTGTATCTCATAGTAGTGTTGGGTTCGACGCGGCTTCCTGACGTTTTCCGCCGGCCCCAGCTGTGAGTGCGTTTGATAGAAATTAACTAACAGAAAAACATTTTGTGCAAGTAGATGGAATTGAACTGTCAATCATTCTTTTGCAGAACTAACTTGCAACCGATGCATCCGTCATTGGTTTTGTGCTGATCTACAACTTTATTCTGTATATTATATACCAGCTCTCAATCACAGGAAGGCAACAACATGAACACAGTGAACCAAAATATATACATAGCATATGGAGATAATATTACTTAGCATGTAGAGCACCAGGTTGACAACAAGTTCCTTACCACTACAAGTTCACTGACAACATATTACGTTAATGGTTCATCCAACACCACATCATAAACAAGCAGATACTTTTTGGCCTCACTACAAAACATTAACACAACCCATGAATCCATGTAGCCCCTCATTTAAAAAGGTGAAGATCCACACATTCTCCTCCCTTATTCCAGCGAGTTCGAGAACATTAGACCAGCCTCTTGTCATCTAGGCAGCATCATTCATGCCTTGGAAGAGGTTAACATGCTCAAAAGTGGTCTTGTAGGAGCATGCGAGTGGTAACACCTTTGGGAGATAGAGGTTGAGGTGTGCATGACTGTAGATAACTGAAAAGTATTGTAGGAGAAGAAGAATATTAGTTGTTGGCTAGAGTTCACTATGCATAATAAAATTTAACTATTGAAATGTCAAATTTTAACCATTTTGGCCTTCCTACGGATGACATTTGACTTATTCATCTTGCACACATAGTATGGTATAGATGGCTTGTGTCATTTAACTAACACTTTGAGGGAAGGAGCTTGGTTAAAAGTCAATTCCAAATGGTTTCCAAACACGTAGTGCTCATCGAATTCCTCAAGCCCCATCATACTTGGACCTAGAAAGAAAATATTAGAAAGTAATAGTCTGTATCTGCATATATATAAATGTAGCAAAACATGTATATAATGCCAAACCTCTAGGAATAAGGATCCTCGGTTTCTCGACTGCTCTATATCTTTTCATATAAGCTTTAGCTCTTCGCCTTGCTATCTTAGCTTTCATCTTGCGAAAAACTACAGCAGTAGGTTTCTTCACATCATCAGTAGATGAGATATCGATGACGACAGCATCCTTTGTAGCCTAAATTAGACATTGCACTAATTAGAATGTTTAGTTTTTATGCCATATACAGTAGTAGTGCCAGTAGCATCAATTTTAGAACCTGCTCATATATCTCCCTGGTCTTCATTGTACCTGCCCCAAAGTTAGAATACAATTCTAATTAGTCAATTATTATGAGAATCAAATTCAGTGAGTAAACTAAAGGGCGCTTCTAGTGAACTAGATTGAGCCTTGTCGTAAGCAGCAACCTCGATGCACGGAGCACTAGATTTGTGATTACATACGCGCTGCCATAGAACAAGGAGGCAACACATCAAACTAGAACTAGTTAAACAACAACATCGACGCGGTGTCCTATAGAACAAGGAGGTGATGCGTCGAACTAGAACGAGGAGGCGATGCGTCGAACTAGAACGAGGAGGCGACCATATCACCGGTCGGTTAATGAAGAGTTGACACGGTGAAAGGGCGCTAGGTTGAGGAGCACTTACACGTCATTTTGCATCCTCCACTACCACCGTCGTTGCCAGGATTTGGTCGCCCCAGGGAGGGGAGAGGGTTTTCTCTAGCGTGGATTTGGGGGAAGTGGTGTGGGATTTGGGAGTGGCATGGAGGGGGGGGTTCTACCTGCTATGACAAGTGGGTCCCATGCATGAGCGGTTTTGGTTCACAGTGGCATCGTATGGTAGGCTGACGAATGGGTCCCACGCGTACTAAATAATAGCACAATTATTCTACTAGAAAAAGAGCTTTTGTTCAGCCAAGTTTGACAGACAGAATAATAGCACAATGTTGTGACTAAAGGACAATCATATTGATCAGTTCAAAGGCATGCACACAACCATTAGTTCAACACAAAACATGCAACAAAGGCATGCATACAACCATTAGTTCAAGCATGCACCACAAAGCATCCAACACTCCACCACCATAAGCTGGAACTACTCTTCATTTGTATCATCTTGCACTTCATCTTCTTTGTCACTGCAGTACCCCTCAATGGTGTCGTCTACTTCAGGCTCACTATCAACTTCCTCCTTTTCAATAGCTTTCCTTTTGCCTCTGATACGATCGAACACTGAAGCATCTATGATGCGGCCTCCGTTGACTGAGGGTTGAAGTTTCCTGAAAGGCAGAGCCTCAGATACAATATCATTATCAGATCCTACAAACTGTTGGTATGCTACATTAGTATGCACCGCCTCCTCCTCCTCCTCTCCTCCGGCAACATCAAACTTATGTCTTTGAACTATTTGTTGAACCACCCGCCAGTTTTTGCCCTTGGCTGTGTATGGCATGTAGAACACTTTTGTAGCCTGGGTTGCCAAGATGTAACTATCATCTTTGTACCAAAAATTGGTAATGTTGACACTCCGGAAGAGTTTATCATACACCATCTCAGTATCCTTGCGGCCCTCAAGCTGATACCAATCGTAGTGGAATAACACAACTAATCGTTGGTGTTCCAAATTAGAGTTAAAATACAGCACCTTGATATCCTTGAGGACACCATAAAAATGGATATCCTTCTCCAAGTGACAACCGTTAGTCATTACTCCACAGTTTTGTGTTTTCTTGCCCTTCTCACGATCAGCGGTGAGGAACCGAACACCATCCACAATACAAGCGGAATATGTTCTTACTCGGAAGTCTAGGACACACGCTAATGCAAAAAGCTCTTCATCCATAGCTTCTGGATTCTCCTGTCGCTTTTTCATGATATGTATGTATCGCAACAAAAATACAATATGGTCAAATCATTCAGTGAAATGCTATATATAAAGGACAGATATAAATGCAAAAGGACACTAACATGGTCCTTGAACCCTCTTTGAAATCCCTTCTTGTAATACCTCGGACATTACGCTCTAAGTTCAAGCCTGGATGAACCAAAAGTGGATAAGTGACTCTACCGCGGAGGCCCAAGGTCACCCACGTTTAGACCCGTCAAAGCGGAGTAGGGCACGGTACCAGCCTACCACCTTATCCACTTTCAAGAGCATCGGGACAAAAGCGAGCAACGTAAGCGACAGGTAACATGACCACGACATACATAAATGAGTATGTATGCCTGCGACTTACAATAGACATCAGAGTCACACCATCTAAATGAAATAGAAATAGGAATATTCAACGTCATACAGCAAAATCCAAATATCCTAGATAGATATAATATTTTAGGATACATCCTCAAACATCACGCAACAGAGTGTCAAACGGAAGAGGAAAACATGATCCAAGTACGGATAAGAAGCAAATCGGCATAAGATGCCCTAAAAATAAGCACTTCCCGCCCACAGATCTCAAGGATCTCCATCCCCGGAATCTCTACACCTGATGGTCGTTGCCACCATACTCGCTCTCCTCGACCCAATAGCCTTCCTGAGAGTATACATGTCCACCTAAACCAAATATTTATCATGTGAGACCCTAGGGGTACTCAGCAAGTCTTAATGCATCTAAAGGGAACAACCTGGGGGTGACGCAATTGCAGCGAAAGATAATAACTAACAAGTCTATAGATACTCGCTAACCATCCGCCTAACCATTGATATACGGATATCCGTTAATTAGAACAACAGTTATAACAGCATGAAGTAACAGATCCATCCTCCCTCTCGCTTACCAACGAGTAGGCGGACGAACAACCCATCTGTTGGCAGTTTTATTAACCATTCCATGAGTATTGCACTAATTACTAGTCAGATATTTAGTAAAATTAAACACGGTACTTTAGTTATGCTTGTCTATGATCGAGAAACTGTGCTCCAAGTCGTCCATAACTGCGGACACGGCTTTCAGAAATATTTACCCTGCAAGGGTGCACAAATAGCAACACACACTCGATCAACCTCGGAAAAAACCAAATCAAAACCCAACGAGGCATTCACGACAAAGCGATCATAGGATTCATAAAATATTTCAGGGGCCACCCCATTAAGCTACCCGCAATGAAGTTGGCCGGCTCTGAGACGGACCCAAGGTCTGTGTCAATGGCTGTAAACGACTGGGAACCCGAAAGTGTGACTGGGCTTGTCGATACCGTGCAAACATTCCACGATCCAAAATAGTACAGGTGCTCCAAGCACAATCTTAAATAAAGCAGTAACATGTTATAAGTACAGGATAGTAAATAAAACCCCAAACTAGTTTGTGGCCCCAAGAAATAGAAATGAATCAAGCTCTGGCTCAGGGGGGTCCACAAGTCCTCCCGGATGTGGATAGTGCGAATAGTCAATGAACAGGAATCAAGTACTCGGGGTCCTACGTGACACAAGTGAGCTTAAAGAATCAAATAGCAGATAATACTCACCGATGCCTCTTTCATTAGTTCTCTACTCATATTAAGTTGTTTAGGTACCTCATGAGCCAAGGACTCGCACAAACCCTACACATGCAATTCTACGACTCGCATGGCTCAAACAACTCCTGTAGTAATGGTTCATGGGATGGAGGTACAAGCTTCGGTGTAGTTTAAAAGTAAAGGCTATGCAATACTTGGGATTCAATTTAATGCAATCGTGACTCAATGATAAAAGAGTAAGATAGAAGCATAGGTACTATATGTATGCAAGCATGGGGAGTTGCTTGCCTGGCAGTTCAGTTGCAGGATAGGAAGGATCCTGGTAATACTCCTGAGGCTCCTGGTATTCTTCTTACTTAGTGTCTATCCGGATAAAAACCAAACACAAAAGGGACTGAAATAAATACATTTCACAATCGTATAAATAATATGCAACAGGCAAACAAGTATGTCATGATGGAATGATGCACAATTTACATGGCATAGCATAGCATGGCATGGGTGAGGTATGGGGTACAAGAACAAAACATTTTATTAAGTTTTTAGTCATGTTTTGCTCCCATAAACATTGTTGTATACTTAATATTTATATGATGCATGCTTCAATTCATATCATGGAATACATAATCAGAACGGGCTTGTCGCGCTAATCGATTTGGACATATTATTTGTTGAAATTGGAATTATGAAAATAAAGTTATGATTTATTTAAGATAAAGGCATTAAATGGTATTTTAAATTATTTAAAAATTTTAACTTGCTCAAAAATTATTTTGGATAGCATATTTGAATTCTTTGTATTTTCCTAATCAAGAAACATATATCATATGCAAAATTTGATTTTATTAACTTAAAATATTATTTAATTGCAAGTAATTCAAAACGGGATCAAAAGTCATAGGTTTGACTAGTTAGGATTGACACTGGTCAAATTTGAATTTATATTTGAAAACATATTTAAATTTGAAACATTTTACGTTTTGGAAGTTTTGTCAAATTCGAAATATATAAAAAGATATGATTTATTTAAGATATTAACAAAATTTTGGATTTTTATTTGTTTAGAAAAGGTTCTGAACTTTTGTTACGCACGTAGAGTATACCCACAGCCGCTGGCGCATGGGCCCAGGACCTGCGGGGCCACGCACACGCACACACAGCTGGGAGTTGACACGTGGGCAAGCTGGGAGCCACGGTTGAGAAAACGGAAAGGTCAGGGGCCTAGGTGCAAAACTGCCAGGGCTGATCGATCAACATTCAGACGAAACTGAATCCTCTATGCGAAATTGTGCTAGCTGATGCCGTCTTCGATCGACGACTACAAGCAATCGGTTGCGATTTTCGCTTTGCCGAAAAAAGAAAAGTCGAAGAGGGGATTAAGTTCTATAACTTTAGTATTTGGGTCTTCGCCAGAAAACGCGTTGAGCAACACATGATGAATAGATGCCAAAATTACTGGACATTACTGACAGACGGAATTCAGTTTTGACAGAATACGGCCGTTTTTCTTCAGAGTTTTGCGAGATGATTTCTAGCGCTACGGTGATCCGATTGGGGCGCTGTTTGCTTCTACGTGCAACTGGATGTACCAGGAATCGACATGGTCGAAGATCAGCGTAGTTGACTAAAGCATGCAAAAACTTGTCGGTAACAGAGGTGCTAGCCGCAGGTTCGAACTGACGGAGGATGAGCTGAGAGACGTTTTTTGTTTTTTTACGAAGATCGGGCTGACTTGCGACGATGATTCTGTGTGACTCCGGCCATGGATTTGAGAGAGGTTTGGCTTGCTAAAGAGAGGGAAGGCAGTGCTTCTAAAAGGTGCAGTGCAGGTGGTTTGGACGGAGGTGGTCGGAGGGCGCCGGAAAACGAGCAAGAACAGAGAAGCTTCGCCAGGTAGATGCTGTTGCGGCGAGCGCGACGGGCGCGCGGCGGCAGAGCGGCACGACGATGGCAGCGAGGAAGGTTTATGCCGGGGTGGTCATGGAGGTCGAGGGCGTGCTCGAGAATAGGCCGTCTCGGCTCGGCGGCAGTCCAAACAGCGGCAAGCTGTGAGAGACGGCGGCGTCCGGAGCAGAGGATGCGGAGATGATCTATGGATGCAAGCAAGCGAGAGGAAGCGGGGGTGGCCTAGATAGGGGTAGATGCTCACCGGCTTTACGCAGTGCTCTCAATCTCACTTCCAACTGGACCCTACCGCTAGTAACTTCCATGAGTCAAGGGGCCCCCTCGAGTAGATTTAACGTTGCTAGAAATTGGTTCCGCGCCACTTGCATGCAGTGGAATCGAGGTCTGCCATGAGCGTGTTTTCAATGCAGCTCTAAAGTGGAGATCGTGGCTGTTTTAAAAAAAAGAACCCAAAAAAAAGTGGAGATCGTGGTAACCCCCCGCCCACCACACATGTCCACTCGAAGACTACGAACGGTCTGGTGTTTATAACCCCCCTCGACCTTCTTCTTCCATGTGCTCGTGTCATTTCCCCCCAGTCTGTCTAGTACCAAGACCCCAATCTACACCTACCGCGCATGCGGAAGCTCCCTCGCTTGCACTACCTCCTTCCCTTGGTGCGCTAAGAAGCGTACGCGTGGAGACGAGCTGGAGGTGAAGCCAGTTGAAGGCGCAGCAGCAAATGGCTCGGTCATCGCCAAGCAGGTGGAGGCGTCTTCTCCGAGCCCGAAAGCCGCTCGTTGCCGCGCCATCAAGGGTGCGAGCTCATCCGTCCAGCCAGTAGCTGTCGCCATCGAGCAGCAGGTAGTAGCCGTCGGTGCCGAGCAGCAGGTGGCCGACAACATTATGGTGCTAGCGGCAGATCTGGATGGAGGGCAGGTGATGACCCACAAGTATAGGGGGTGTATCGCAGTATTTTCGAGGGAAGTGAAACCCAATTTATTGATTCGACACAAGGGGAGCCAAAGAATATTTATAAGCCTTAACAACTGAGTTGTCAATTCAGCTGCACCTGGAAACAATCTTGCTCACAGCAGTTTATCAGTACCAACAGTTTTGTAGTAGGAATAGTAAAGTAGCAGAAGTAGTAAAGTAAAGACAGCAGTAACAATAGCAGTAAACAACGGGATTCGAGTGCGGTAGGCATAGGAATGGATGGACGGGCGTTGCATGGATAAGACAGTTCACATGGCAATTAGAACATAGGGCAATTGCAGATAAATAAGATAAAGCATCCAAGTACTAGATAATCCTAGACATGTGTTCCATATATAGTCATACGTGCTCGCAATAAGAACTTGCACAACATCTTTTGTCCTGCCAGCCCGTTTGTAGCGGGGCCTCAATGGAACTACTAGCAATTAAGGTGCTCCTTTTAATAGAGCACTGGAGGAAAGCATTAACACTCCGTGAACACATGTGATCCTCACATCAAAGCCATTCCCTCCGGTTATCCCAATTTCTGTCACTTCGGGGCCATCGGTTCCGGACAACAACGTGTGTATACAACTTGCAGATAAGACCATAAACAACACTATCATAATGAATCAATAACATGTTCAGATCTGAAATCATTGCACTCGGGCCCTAGGACAAGCATTAAGCATAACAAGTCGCAACAAAGTCATAAATCACTAATAAAAGATACTAGGAATCATGCCCTAACAACCTGATGCCATTACATGAACAATCTCATCCAATCCCTACCATTCCCATAGCCTATAGCGGGAGATTACTCACTCATAGATGGGGGAAACATGGATGGTCGATGGAGATGATGGTTGAGATCGATGGAGATGGCTCCGGGGGCACTTCCCCGTCCCGGCAGGTGCCGGAACAGAGACTTTTTGTCCCCCGAATCTCCCCTTCGGTGGTGGCGGCATTGTGGAACTTCTTCTGGAAAAATGTCGACCCCCCGGAGTTTTAGGTCAGAAGGCTTCTTATAGGCAAAGAGGGAGACCGAGGGGGTGCCTGGGGGCACCACACCATTCCCTGGCGCGGCCAGACCCAGCCCACGCCTGGGGGGGTGTGGCCAGCCCCTGGCCCTCCTCCGTCTCGTATTCTGGCTCCGTGAGTCTTCTGAAAAAATAGGCACTTTGGCTTTTGTCCCGTCCATTTCCGAGAATATTCATTTTCTAACTTTCCTGGAACCAAAAACAGCAGAAAACAGGCAGCTAGCACTGTGGCTCTTGTTAATAGGTTAGTCCGAGAAATCATATGAATAGTACTCCAAAGTGTGGACAAAACACAAGAAAGTGGATAAAACCAAGCATGGAACATCAAAAATTATAGATACATTTGCAATGTATCAACATCCCCAAGCTTAAATCCTGCTCGTCCTCGAGTAGGTACGTGATAAAAAGAAAGAATAATTTTTGAGGTGACATGCACCATCATAAACTTGATCAAAGTATTTGTAAAACATTCAAAGCTGGGATCATAGTACTTCAATCATAACATGAAACACACAGTTCTAGCAATAAGACAAAGAAACTATGATGCAATATGAAAAGGCATAAACAAAAGATTTATGAATAACAATGCTTTGCAAGACGTTTGTTTGTTTCACATAAAGAAAACATAGCATAGTGGCATTCAGCTTGTCCCTCATAGAGTAGCAAACATAAATGCATAGGACACCTTCAAAGTTTACAAGAGTGACTAGATACAAATAGTTTAAAACAGGCAATATCAAGGTATGCATCAATCAACAAGTCTTGGGACAATGCACATAGAACTAAGAATGGCCACTATGCTCTCAAGAAAGTGCTCATAGAATGTGTGGAGACTCAACAAGGAAATTAACAGGTTTTGAAAAGTTTGAAAGGCTTCCAAATGCTGAAAGTATGGTACTAATTAGCTTTGAGCTCTCATTGCCCCTATCATAAGCATATTTAAATGGTTAAGGTTAAAGTGACACAACTAAGAGGATATGATTGACAAGTTATAAATCAAAGTCTCATGCCCCTTACTTACGAAGACCGATCCTCATGCTACTCAACTTCAGTCACGAGTAAGCTCTTGTCATTGTAAGTATATACATATCATAGAGAACCGCCAACGGGGTACCCCTTGCACATGATACAGGAGCTATCCCATAATCAAAATGACAAGGCAAGCAGACAATGAGCATCTCAGCGATCTTTTTATTTACTATGTGCATAGATTTTTATTGAGGATGCTTCATAGAATGCTCATTATGGTTATGCTGCAAGTTTCCACCATGATTAGGCATGGCTTAGGCTAGCGGCCCAGGCGTTTCTCTAACATACATACAAACTCCATGATCTTACAAGTTCCACTTTTATTTCACACCACCGGGATCCATAAGAAAAAGAACATGATATCAATGAGGTACAAAGTACCAATGAAGTGTTGAAAGCGGTCCCCATGATACATGGTTCTGCTAACTTCAACTCATAAAGCGCAAGCATATACGCAACAAAGAAGGACGCAATGGTTCAGGTTTATTAAGTGCAAGAAAATAAGGCGTGCCATCAAGTTCGTGAGAGCTTTACTAACTAACTTTCTCATAACAAGCAAACATTTTATTCGGAAGAAAACAAGGCATATTGAATATGCACGGAAGTGGCAAATGATGCTAATAGGTAGGTATGGTGGACACTTTGGAAATAATTGGTTTTGGGAGTTGGAAACATGAGTAAAACATACTCCGTGAAAGTGAAGGCTAGCAATAGTAAGGGAGAGACAAACGAGAGAGCAATAATGGCCATAATCATGCAGAGCGACAAAACGTCATTGATCAAATCATAAAGTGATACTACAAGTTTAAAACTAAAGGATCATAAAGGCTTATGGTGACTTGGGATAGTCATAACATGGTGTGAGCATGTGCCAAGTCAACCCAAATAAAGCATCAAAGGACAATACCACAATATTATGCTTTAATATGCTAAAACAACGCATGATTCTTCAAAGGCACATTAAGCAATCTCAATTGTTTATAACAAGTCATGCTACATCATGGAATACTAAGCATAAAGACAAAACAATATCAAGCATGGCATGACAAAGCATAGGCCACAGTCAAAAACAAGCTCTCTTTACCACTTAAGCATGAGCTTTCCTACTCTTTTCCAAACCAAACTATTTGAACACCAAAGCATGAAAGAGGAGGTCCAACCAATCTATTAAGCAAACTAAGCAAACCATGCAAACTAAAAACCAAAACAAAAACAAAAAAGAAGACGCTCCAAGAACAACACAATTGTGCATGAAACAATAGAAATGAAGTGTTTGGAAGAAACGTGGGATTTTTATTGATGAAGAAGGGGATGCCTTAGGCATCCCCAAGCTTTGACGCTTGTACTTCTTGGATATTTCTTGGGGTGACACGCGTGGCATCCCCAAGCTTGAGATTTAGTCCATCCTTCATCTCATTGCTTATTCCTTCCATACACCTGAAATTTTTCCTTCATACAAAACTTCACACAATCTTTATTAGCAACATTAGTGCACTCAAGATAAAAGGTCTTAAGGTTCAGTTTTAACACCAAATAAACTTCCATTAGAACACTAGCTACTGTAGCACTTCCCTCAAAAATCTCAATTCCACAAAAGAACTCAAAAAGGAACCAACAAGAAGCAAATGCAGAAAATGGGAGAAATCTGTCAAAACAGACCAGCAGGTAAAGACGAAATTTTTCGAAGACCTTCTGTTGCTCAAATCAAAAAGTGTTGATCTAACGAAAGTTAGATAACAACCTGGGGCAGAAGCACAAAACTTTACGCCTCAAAAAGACGTTCAGAGATTTTACACAAATTTTTATGGTGAAGCACATGAATCTGTTTCAGGACAACAACTTACCCAATCATTACTTCTCTCTCATTAGAGGTTACTCTTGGCACAAAAAGAAAATAAAAAGGATAAGGAGCAGTTATTGCATAGGTAATAACTTCGAAGACTCATTTAAACTTTTGGATTATCTCCCAATAAGTACTTTTCTTTAACGCCTTTAAGTTAGGCATAAGCAAAAACTAAAATGGATAGAATAGAAGTAAACAGAGATAATCACAGTGAAAACATTGTTTTGTTCAATGAAATCCTTTTGTTAACAAGGTTGATCAGGTCTTGTTACCAAAAAAATTTCATATGAGACAAAACTTTGTATTCCACTAATGATTATGTTACCTCAACCTTGATATCAATGGTCCCAATCATAATAGTTTCAAATTTTCCTCTTGGTATGGGACAATATATCTCTCCAACTTGAATGCCCTCAACATGTTCAATTGAATTCAAACCATAAGTCCTTTCAATCTTCTTGGGGAAATAGACAGTATGTTCCTTGTCATTAACATTAAAGGTCGCCTTTCCTTGATTACAATTAATAACAGCTCCTGCAGTATTAAGAAAAGGTCTCCCAAGAATAATAGACATATTATCATCTTCAGGCATTTCAAGCATAACAAAATCAGTTAATATCGGGAAATTATGAGCCACTTGAACAGGTACATCCTCACATATACCAACAGGAATAGTGGTAGATTTATCAACCATTTGCAAAGATATATCAGTTGGTATTAATTTTTCTAGTTGAAGCCTCTTATATAGAGAGAAAGGCATAACACTAACTCCAGCTCCCAAATCACACAAAGCAGTTCTAACATAACTATTCTTAATAGAACAAGGGATAGTTGGAATCCCTAGGTCTCCAAGTTTCTTTGGAACCTTACCATTAAAGGAATAATTAGCAAGCAAAGTAGAAATTTCTTCATTAGGGATCTTCCTTTTATTCGAGACAGTATCCTTCATATACTTTGAGTAAGGAGGCAATTTAATAGCATCAGTCAAAGGAATTTGCAGGAATAAAGGTTTCATCCACTCACAAAACTTATTATAGTGTTCATCCTCCTTTGACTTGTGTTTCTTATCAGGGAAAGGCATAGGTTTTTGGATCCAAGGTTCTCTTTCACTACCATGTTTCTTAGCAATAAAATCATCGTTGGTGTATTTAGTATTCTTTTCAGGTTCTTCTTCAACTTTTTCTTCATTGGGAGCTTCATGTTCTTCATTACCACTTTCAGTTTCAGCATCAGATATAGATATACTATTAGGATCTATAGCAGGTTCAGAGGGTTCTACAATAGTTTTATGTTTCTTTTTCCTTTTTGTTACGAGTAGAACCACTATTTTCAGCTTGTTGAGAATCCTGCTCAATTCTTTTGGGATGCCCCTCAGGATATAGAGGATCCTGAGTAGCAGCACCACTTCTAGTTCTAATTTCATAAGCATGTTTTTCTTTAGCAGCATTAGCTAGCAAGTCGTTTTGCACTTTAACGAGTTGATCTATTTGAGTTTGAACCATTTGAAAGTGTTTAACAATCATTTTACCATCATTAGATGTTCTTTCCACAATATCTTTCAACTCAACAATAGCTCTAGTGTTTTCCATTAGATGATTTTGCACCCTTTTATTAAAGTTATCTTGCTTAACAATAAAGATATCGAATTCTTCTAAGCATTGATCAGGAGGTTTAGAGTAAGGGATATCACCTTCATCAAAGTGTTGGAGAGAGTGTACCTCAATAGTGGATGAGTAGGGAATAGGCTTACATAATTATTCTATAGGAGGTAAATTCTTGACATCTGCAACTTTAATTCCCTTCTCCTTAAGACATTTCTTAGCTTCCTTCATCACTTCATCATTTAGTTCAATAACTCCCCTCTTCTTTGATGTTGGAATAGGCACCGGAATAGTAGGTTCAGGTACAATTAGTTCAGGTATAGCTTGTTTAGGAGGAGTCCAATCTTCATAATTCTTACTTATTTTAGCCATTAATTCTTCAGCTTCCTTTGGAGTCCTATTCCTAAAAACACAATCAGCGCAACTATCTAGGTATGTCCTAGATTCTTTAGTTAGTCCATTATAAAATATATCAAGAAGCTCATTCTTAGGTAATGGACTTCCAGCTTGTGCATGAATCAAAGCACAAAACCTTGCCCAAGATTCGGGCAATACCTCTTTTTCTCCCTGTTTAAAATCAAAAATTTCCTGCAAAACAGCTTGTCTAGCACTAGGACGAAAATATTTCTGCAGGAAAGTATTAATCAAGCACTCAAGGCTATCAATAGATCCAGGAGGTAAATTACTAAACCAAGTTTTAGCTTCTCCTTTTAATGAAAAGGGGAAAATCTTAGCAAGAAAGTAAGTACGCATCTTAATATCATCAGAAAACAAGCCACTCATGGTAGAAAGTTCATTCATATGTGCTACCACACTTTCATTCTTAGTCCCACAAAAAGGTTCTTTCTCGACAATAGCTATGTAAGATAGATCGAGAGAGAAATCATAATCTTCATCTATAATGTTTATGGGAGAAGCAGAAAACTTAGCAATAGGAGACAATTTGGGTCTAATAGTACGCCTCTCAAGGAGACTCTTAGCAGCGCTCCTATCATGGATGTTTTTACATTCTTTAATAAATTCATCGGTCATCTCAACATAACCATCTTCAATATCATAACTTTCACTAGACTCAGGTGAACTAACAGGTGTGGTAGTGTCTTCATTAGGAGTTTTGGTATTTCCAGCTATAGTTCTAGCAATCATAGCATCTAGGAAAGGACCTAATGAACCACTCTTATCAAGCATAGTAGAAGAAGCATCATAAGCATCAGAAGTTTCAGATTCAGCAGTAGTAGTAGTGTGTGTAGCATGTGTATGTGGTGGTGTAAGGAACTTACTCATAACAGACGGTGAATCAAGAGCAGTAGAGGTGTTCAGAATCGTACCTCTTCTTGTAGTGGATGGTAAAATAGGAACCTTGCCATCACAAGACTTACCCATGATGGATGGATAGCAGCGAACAATAGAGAATCCAAGTGAACTTGATAAAAAAAGCTATGGTCCCTGGCAACGGCGCCAGAAAATAGTCTTGATGACCCACAAGTATAGGGGGTGTATCGCAGTATTTTCGAGGGAAGTGAAACCCAATTTATTGATTCGACACAAGGGGAGCCAAAGAATATTTATAAGCCTTAACAACTGAGTTGTCAATTCAGCTGCACCTGGAAACAATCTTGCTCACAGCAGTTTATCAGTAGCAACAATTTTGTAGTAGGAATAGTAAAGTAGCAGCAGTATTAAAGTAAAGACAGTAGTAACAATAGCAGTAAACAGCAGGATTCGAGTGCGGTAGGCATAGGAATGGATGGGCGAGCGTTGCATGGACAAGAAAATTCACATGGCAATCAGAACATAGGGCAATTGCAGATAAATAAGATAAAGCATCCAAGTACTAGATAATCCTAGGCATGTGTTCCATCTATATTCATACGTTCTCGCAATGAGAACTTGCACAACATCTTTTGTCCTGCCAGCCCGTTTGCAGCGGGGCCTCAAGGGAACTACTGGCAATTAAGATGCTCCTTTTAATAGAGCACTGGAGCAAAGCATTAACACTCCAAGAACACATGTGATCCTCACATCAAAGCCATTCCCTCCGGTTATCCCGATTTCTGTCACTTCGGGGCCATCGGTTCTAGACACCAACGTGTGTATACAACTTGCAGATAAGACCATAAATGATACTATCATAATGAATCAATAACATGTTCAGATCTGAAATCATGGCACTCGGGCCCTGTGACAAGCATTAAGCATAACAAGCCGCAACAAAGTCATAAAGCACTAATAAAAGATACTAGGCACCATGCCCTAACAATCCGATGGCATTACATGAACAATCTCATACAATCCCTACCATTCACATAGCCTACAGCGGGGGATTACTCACTCATGGATGGGGAAACATGGATGGTCGATGGAGATGGCTCCGGGGGCACTTCCTCATTCCGGCAGGGTGCCAGAACAGAGACTTTCTGTCCCCCGAATCTCCCCTTTGGTGGTGGCGGCGCTGCGGAACTTCTTCTGGAAAAACGTCGAACCCCCTGGAGTTTTTAGGTCAGAAGGCTTCTTATAGGAGAAGAGGGAGACCGAGGGGGTGCCTGGGGCCACCACACCATGCCCTGGCGCGGCCAGGCCTAGCCCACGCCTGGGGGGTGTGGCTAGCCCCTGGCCCTCCTCCGTCTCGTATTCTGGCTCCGTGAGTCTTCCAGAAAAATAGGCACTTTGGCTTTTGTCCCGTCCAATTCTAAGAATATTCATTTTCTGACTTTCCTGGAACCAAAAACAGCAGAAAACAGGCAGCTAGCACTGTGGCTCATGTTAATAGGTTAGTCCAAGAGATCATATGAAAAGTACTCCAAAGTGTGGACAAAACACAAGAAAGTGGATAAAACCAAGCATGGAACATCAAAAATTATAGATACATCTGCAATGTATCAACAGGCGGCAGGCGGAGGCAATCCGGTGCTCCACATCAACGACCCTATCGCCGTACAAGAAATCTTTGACGCAATCACGGAGAATGACAAGTTCAAGGAGGAGGTCCCTGATGAGGAGTCCGAGGTACTACATTGCTAGCTTCTCTAGTCACAGCCGCATATATCACTGTTCATACATACGATTTTCTCAATTGTGTATAGATTCTTTTGCTCTTGAAGTAGGGTAGTATATATATGGTTCGATCGGTCGATTGATGCATCTGCCATCTAGTCACAAAACCCCAATCCGTCTAGTCATAAAACCCCAATCTGCTCATCTGCCATCTAGTTGAGTTTGCTAGTTGAGTGTTGATTTCGATACACAATATGCCTATAACATTACATTTCTATTCCTTACTGAGCCCAGTGATTCAATTTTGCCCCAAAATAGTGCAAGGGCATCTGATGGTGTCGTTTTCTTAGGGATGGTTAGTGAACCTGAGGCAGCAATGCACATCAACAATATAGGTTGTGTTGTTGGTATTTTGGTTCTCAGACTCCATCGCTGGAAAAAATGAGGCCCTAATTTTTCTCTCATATGGAACCTATATATAATCGTTATATTGTTTATGATCTAATTACATTTCAATTTCTTATTGTGGCCAATGATTCAAATTTTCCCCAAAGAGAGGCAGACTCATTGGTGTCAGATTTTTTCAGGGATGAGTTAGCGAACCTATGGACATGTACAAGATCAATATAAGCTGTGTAGTTGTTACTTGGTTCGCTTACGCCATCCCTGTAGAAACTTATGAGGCTGCAATCTTTATTCTACATTCATAGAACTATGATATTTGAATTATCTATTCCATCCATTCATAGTGTATAAGAATTACATTTTAGTTTGTCACCGAGGCTGATGATTGAAATTTTCCCAAAAGATTTCAAGGGGAGACACGTATGATGGTGTCGTGTTTTAGGGATGGGTTGGTGAACCTGAGGCAGCAATGCACACAAACAATATAGGTTGTGATGTTGGTACTGTGGTTCTCCAACTCCATCTCTGAAACAAATTATGAGGCCCTTGATTTATACTCATATGGAACTACATATATGATCCTTGATTTTTTTTCTGATCTTTTAATGATTGGTATGATGCATATGTATATGAATGGTTTTGATCATAAGTATTTTTAACATGTACCTGAAGATTAATTGTTTGGTTTTTTATTTATAATTACAATATTTAGGCTTGTTTTTGTACTTAACTATGTATATCCCTGAATATTGTTTTGTACGATTATATTTCATTTTCTTATTGTGGCCAATGATTCAAATTTCCCCCAAAGAGAGGCAGACACATTGGTGTCAATTTTTTCAGGGATGAGTTAGCGAACCTGGGGCCATGTACAAGATCAATATAAGCTGTGCAATTGTTACTTGGTTCTCTTACGCCATATCTGTAGAAACTTATGAGGCTGCAATCTTTATTCTACATTCATAGAACTATGATATTTGAATTATCTATTCCATGCATTCATAGTGTATAAGAATTACATTTCAGTTTGTCACCGAGGCCGATGATTGAAATTTGCCCCAAAAGAGTTCAAGGGGAGACACATAGGATAGTGTTGTGTTTTAGGGATGGTTTGGTGAACCCGAGGAAGCAATGCACACAAACAATATAGGTTGTGTTGTTGGTACTTTGGTTCGCCAACTCCATCTCTAAAACAAATTATAAGGCCCTAGATTTATTCTCATATGGAACTACATATATAATCCTTGAATTGTTTCTGATCTTTTAATGATTGGTATGATGCATATGTACATGAATGGTTTTGATCATAAGTATTTTTAACATGTACCTGAAGATCAATCGTTTGGTTTTTTATTTATAATTACAATATTTAGGCTTGTTTTTGTACCTGACTATGTATATCCCTAAATATTGTTTTGTACGATTACATTTCAATTTCTTATTGTGGCCAATGATTCAAATTTGTCCCAAAAGGGAGGCAAACACATTGGTGTTAGATTTTTTCAAGGACGAGTTAGTGAAACTGGGGTGATGTACAAGAACAATATAGGTTGTGCAATTGTTACTTGGTTCACTCACGCCATCCCTGAAGAAACTTATGAGGCTGCAATCTTTATTCTACATACACTCTGATGCAATTATTTGTCATTGTGTTGAGATGAAATGATATATGAACTGATCAAACTATTGCTGAGATGCTTTATCTTTGATATCCACGGATATATTGTCTTACATATACATGTTTTCAATTCTTGAGTTGTAATACAATTCAATCATATGTATGAGTTCTAAGTTATGTTCTTAAAAATCAATAGGAGGAGGATGATGAACTGGACGATAGCAAGGTATCCAGGGACAACAAGAGCCGCTACGTGCTGAGGCGGTTACGGTGTGGGCTAATCCGTTTCCACCGTAGGGGGAAACTGTTTGGCCCATTCTGTTGCAGAGCAATCAACATGGACCTCGACAACATGATCCAGCACGCGGTGGGCGTTGCTAGAGGCGGAGGCAGAAGCCATAGGCTGATTACCTTGGCGCGGCACGCAGCCTTTGGCAAATTCCTCCGGGATTATGTCAGGACTGGCATGTATCCCATCTACTAGGCTGTCCCTGCCTCTTGCTAATGCCCCTGCCCTGCTTGGCGTCTCCGTGTCACGGCCTCCTACTGCTGCCCCTGCTTTTATTTTGCTCTAGTTAATTATTACATGTGTGTGGCATGTAAGACAATATATCCGTGGTGTCTCTGGTGAACCTTCTATATTAATATACTCCTTTATATGGAGTGCCTTAAAGTTCCTAGTGTTCAGTTATATTTACTGATCATGCTCATGCACACTACAAAATATTTCTAGTGCTTGATTATATTATAATTGTCAAGAAATACATCAACAAGTTAAATTGGTCGAAATTTTGTATTGAACTAACTAAATGATCTCACATTGGCGATGGACATTGGCAGAAGCCGAAGGCATCAACCGAGGACCTTGGAGCGGCACGCAGTCTTCAGCAAATTCCTTGCAGGTTCAACAACGGGGTACCGCCGCCCAGCTCTGAATTCGCTTACAGGTCCAACATGACAGAACTTGAGCTACCATAGAGACCTCGATAGAGGTGGCAGAATTGGTGCGGGTGCAACCACGGCGACGGCGAGCTCAGATTCTAGAGGAGGAAAACAGAACCGAGCATGGTCAACACGGTGACAGATCTCACCGGGAACCAATTCTCGTCCCTGCACCGTGCCATGGGTGCGTCCATGGTGAGGGCAAGCTCCGACTCGGGATGGGAAGGAGAATGTGGGGCCGAGCAGGTTCGTCACGTCCCAGCTCTGCACCATGGCCGCGACCACAGATTGTCGCTCCGGTGAAGAAGAAGACGCGTAATGGATGCATGCGCCAACGCTGCAAGCCTACAGGGAGGAGAGCTGGGCCGAGCAGGTCCGTCCACGTCCTAGCTCCGCGCCATGGCTGCGACGCCCCATAGATTGCCGCTCCGGGGAAGAAGAAGACGCGTAATGGATGCAGGCGTCAACGCTGCAAGCCTAATTGACACCTAAGCGATGGGAGCGACATAACAGCGAGAACTGACAGGGGTGCAACTTGATGCCCGTTAGCCTGATTTTTTGTATTGAAACGTAAAGTTGAATTCGTGCCGAAAAAGACCCTCTGAATATTTGGCACACCAACTGTAGTCATCGCGGCTGATTTCAGGGAACTTGGGTACCGCGTTGCCTGTGCGCCCCAACTTTCGGGCCGCAAAATGATATTCTCATACCATACTCCTATGCTTTATCTGGAAATGCAAATTCATGGAACAATTCCTCAAATCTTAGGTGTTTTGCTAAACATGTAACTCAAATATCTTCATTTATGATCGAATCATAAACTCTTTATTTTCTTGTTACAATGATTTTCCACTTCATCTTGAAAGTCTTTGAACAAATTTTCAAATGTTTCATACTTCTTCCTCATTAAGTAAATATACAGATATATTCACTCAAATTTTCGGAGAAAGCATATGAAGTTGAAAGATCCACCGCACATGGATACATATAATGGACTATATACATCAACATGCACAAGGTCCAATAAGTTAGTCATCCGTTCCTCTTTGGACTATGAATGGAGTTTCAATTATCTCAAGGAAAGTCTCACAAGCATCAATTGATGAAAATCAAAGACTCCAAAGATCCATCAACATGGAGTTTCTTCATGTTTTCTTTCCAATATAATTTAAACGGTGATGTCACTTTGTAAGTGATCTTTCAATCGTTTGCCTTACGACATTTTAGCATTAGTTTTTTATGGACGTGATTTCTCCAACTAGACTTGTAAAACTTCATCCATCTTCTATGGAATACGGTAATTATTTGAACAACCATTGTTCTCATAATACCGGAACAAAATAACCATTGTTTAAACAAATCTTGAAGGCAAGCTTTGATGTCAACGAGAAACACAATAACACTTTATTTGTTTTCGATGAACATCATCACATATTCTTTTGAAGTTCATGAATTGGGTCATTATGTATGACATTTCATACCAACCAATTCGGTATCCAATACCTAAGAAACACATTGTTTAACAAGCATAGAATACAACCATTACATGTATATCATCTATATACCTTAGCTAGACATTTCCAGTCTTTTATTTTTTGCCAAATATTTTATAGATTCTCTTTCAACATTTCCTTTTAAAAGAATATATCAACATCAAAAGTGGTGCCATACATATGATACATAGTCCAAAGCGTGTATAGTCAAATACTAATACTTTTGGACTTGCACTTTGAATTAGATCTCCGTCATCAGATGTTTGGCGTTCTTTTAAAAACCATTCTTTAGAAATCCTTTTGGTGTAGTAAACATTTTACCTACATATTTTATTCATCCTTATCATGACAACTTTAATGATCAAGCTACTATAGCCTATAAGGATCTTTTGATACTCTGGAGCATGAGGCCATTCTGAAAATTTTAGAGCACAAAGGCTTTGATAACACTTGGATTCATTGGATGAGGGAGGTCCTTTCGTCTGGAACATCATCCATCTTGTTAAATGGGGTGCCAGGGAAACAATTTGTGTGTAAAAGGGGGGTTAGGCAGGGAGACCCCATCTCCTCCCTCTTATATGTTAGTGGGGGTGACCTTCTGCAGTCTGTCATCAATAATGCACTTCAGCAAGGAATTCTCAGACTTCCTATCACCACAAATGAAACTGAATTTCCTGTGGTACAAAATGCAGACGATACTATTTTGCTTATGTTGGCTCAGATGGATCAAGTGGTTGCTCTTAAGGAAATTCTGCATAAGTTTGGGCTATCACTGGGTTGAGAGTGAACTTCCAGAAGTCTCTGATAATCCCCCTAAATGTGGATCCTGTTGAGGTGGATGCACTGGCTTCGGTTTTGGACTGTCAGGTTGGATCGTTGCCTTTTCCTTACTTAGGTCTTCCCTTGGGAACAACTAAGCCGTGCATAAACGATCTGCTACCATTGGTTAATAGCCTTGAACGTAGGTTAACAGCTACCTCAATTTTTCTATCATAAGGTGCACGATTGCAGCTTATTAATTCTGCATTATCTTCGATGCCGTTGCACTTTCTGTTATCCCTGAACCTACCCATAGGTTTGACTAAACAACTTGACAGAATATTGCGACAATGTCTTTGGAGAGATAAAGATGGACCAAAGCCTTCTTTAGCTGCATGGGAAATGGTGTGTAAACCTAAAGTAAAGGGTGGTCTGGGAATTGTGAATTTTTGGGAAAAAATGAAGCATTGTTAATGAAACATCTGGACAAGTTTTATAACAAAAATCAGACTCCTTGGGTTCAGTTGATATGGAGTTCTTACTACAGGGACTCTATTCCAGACAGAGCTAAGCCATGTGGTTCATTTTGGTGGAGGGACATTGTCAAACTTCAGAGCAATTTTAAACAAGTGGTTGTTATTTCAATGGACAATGGTACAACCTTCTCCTTTTGGCAGGATAATTGGAATTTTTGGGATCAAATCAGCCTTTGGCAACTCGTTTTCCACGTCTCTTCTCCTATGTGCTCAACCCTGACATGTTAGCGGCAGAGGTGTTTGCCACAAATGATTTCTACTCTCTTTTTTACCGGCCGATCTCAGCTCAGGCCTATGATGAGTTGGTGTTGTTACAGCAAGGAATGGTGGATCATCCCATTTCTGATGATAGAGATATTTGGGAGTATACGCGGGGACAGAAATACTCCTCGGCTTCTTACTATGCGCACCTACATGATCATTTGGTGGTGCCGGCGGTGTATAAATGGATCTGGTCCTCCTCTTGTGTGATGAACTTAAAAGTATTTTCTTGGTTACTTCTCAGTGATCGATTAAATACTAGAGACATGCTGATTCGTAGAAACTGGAAGGTGACAGGTGAGAAACATTGTGTTCTTTGTCCTGGACATATTTATGAGGACATAATTCATTTATTCTTCACTTGTAATTTCAGTCAAAGGGTATGGCACTACCTTCAGATTACTTGGCCCATGGGAGATGATATTCAACCAATAGTTGCTGCTGCCAAAAATGATTTTGGGAAACCTTTCTTTATGGAAGTTATGGTCATGGCATGTTGGCATATTTGGAAGCAATGAAAAGGGAAGATCTTTGAGCATGAGAGGCCTACTTTTGCTAGATGGAGAAGTAACTTTATACACGATATTACTTTGCTCCAACACAGAATTAAGCATAAGCATAAGGCGGAATTTATAGCTTGGATATCCTCTCTCTTGTAAATGTTTTCTTGGCTAGATTACTATTCTCTGTAGTCTATTGTAAGTAACTCCCTTCTTCCTTTTCCCATTCTTTGTATATATTCTGTACAGTGGGTTGGTGGTGGAATAAATGTTTACTGTGGGGTTTTTGCCTCACAGTCCCTGTTGCTTCAAAAAAGTAGCCTATAAGGATGAATCACGAGTATAATGTCAGTTCCCAAAACCTTTTTGGGAGATTAGGACGTCTATCGCCACCAACCTTTGCAAATTCTCATACAATATGAGAACATGTTGAAAGAACATTTCATGTTTTCCTATGTTTTGCGTGTTAGATAACAATACTATGGAGACTTTTCATGTGCGCTAAGTGTGCAGGAAGTTTTGAGAGGGGCCGGATAATCCGGCCTACCTCATCTCTCAAGGAAGCCAAGGAGCATCGCTCGGTGTCCAGTCGGATTTTCTCCCGAAAAATCTGAACTAGGGCGGTTTTTCCTCCCCAGGCCAGATAATCCGGGTGTCACAAAGGCCGGATAATCCGGCCCCCGGTTTTCGAGCAAAAGAGGCCAAGGCGCATCGCACGGTATCCGGTCGGATTTTCTCCCGGAAAATCCGAACTGGGGCGGTTTTTCTTCCCCAGGCCGGATAATCCGGCCCTCACATAGGACCGGATAATCCGGCACCCCGAAGTTGATCAAGGGCAAGCTCGGCGCGTCTCTCTGATAGGGGGCGGATTTTCTGCCGGATATTCCAAGTCTGGGGCGGTGTTTTCCCCAGGCCGGTTAGGGCCTGCCCTCACTTGGGCCGGATAATCTGGCCCCCATAGTGTGCAACGGCTGGATTCGGAAGGGGGTATAAGTACCCCTTCTTCCCCAACGTTCAGAACTCTTGATTCATTCGAAATTGACCAGCCATTGTGCAAGAGCTCTCATTCTCGATCTCCCACTTCAACCACCCAAAGGTCTTGATCTTTGGTGGAATTGAAGGAGGAGAAGTTCATCATCATCATCAATAATCAAGCTCTTCAACTCCTCTCCATTCACTTGGAGAAATCCCTGATCTAGTATTCTTGTCAACACCTAGATCTTGTTTATTGTTTTTGATAAGTTTGTTCTTGTGGCAGCTTGTTGTCATTTCGGGAGCCTCCAAGTTGTTGTGGAGTTGTTGCCCCGCTAGTTGTGTAAAGGCGCCGGTGCCCGCCTCGAAGGGTACCTATAGTGGAAGGTGGATCAGGCCTGTTGTGGCGAGATCCATCAGAGAACAGGGTGAGGCCTTTTGTGGCATGGTGGTCTTAGTACCGCCCACCCCTCCAACGCATACGTACTTCCCTTAACAAGGAAGGAACTGCGGTCAAACAAATCCTGTGTCTCCACGTGCTTCACTTCGGTTCACTCGTTCCTCTTCCACTCGCTCTTTACTTGCTAGTAGATAGGTTTGCATATAGGGAAATTCCACCTAATAGTTTATCTAGAGAATTTACCCTTTGTGCTAAGCCTAAAATTGAAAAAGAGTTAAAAATTGGTGTAGCACATATTCACCCCCCTCTAGGTGCCCATACGATCCATTTCAATTGGTATCAGAGCCCCGGCTCTTAATTCAGGCTTAACCGCCTAAGAGTAGTATGGGTACCAAGGAAGATGGAAATGAGGTTGTGGATAAGGTCATAATGGATGATCTCAAGTCATTGGAAACAACCTTGTTGAAATCCTTTGAGGCCAAGATGGAGGAGATGAATCAAATGATTGCTCGCCTTACATCATCCATAGCCCCATCTCCATCCTCCTCTGAGGCTCCCACACCATCATCTAAGGAAAAGGGTAACACCGGATCCAAGGATGATGATGTGGAAGGTGAAAAACTAAATGGTTCCACCTCCAAAAAGGGAAGTGGTAAGGAGGAATATAGTGAGGTTCGCCACGTATATTCCCCCGACCCACCTATCCCTCATCCACATATAAACAATAGGGGTGACCCACCCAAGCTCACTGCATCCTCTTTTAATCAATTGCAATTCCTAATGAAATCTCATATTTGCAGCTCCTCTATTGAATTGTGGAGGATTATTGAAGAAGGTCTTCATATTGGAGATCAAACCAATCTAACGAGAAGGGAAGTTGTGGATAGCCAGTTGAATGCCACCGCTCTCCACATGATACAGCTGGGTGTGGGTCCCAAGGACATGCCACACATTGAACATCTCAACATAGCTAAAGAGGCGTGGGATGCTCTTACGGACCTTTTCGTTGGAAATGAAAGAATGAGAAGAAACAGGTATGATGCCCTTAGTAATGAAGCTGAGGGATTCTACATGTTGGATGGTGAAAACCATGAGGACATGTATAGAAGACTCAAGGGCATCGCAACAACATTTCGAAAGCATGGGGCCACTCACATTGATGATGCATGGATAAAAAGAAAGTATGTGAGTGACTTAATGCCTTTCGAGCCAACGAATTTGAAGAGCTTGCAAGGTAGACACAACTATGATCAAATGACATCCAACGAAGTCATGCAAGAAATGGCGTCATTCAAAGTGGCGGCAAAGAATGCGGAAGATGCCCGTGCTCGGGTCATTGGAATGCAAAAGGGTGTCAATATGGCTCTCAAAGCCAATGTTCTTGAGCAAGAGGAAGATGAAGGAACATTTGAGGGGGTATCCATGGACTGCCCCGATGAGGTCAAACGTGCTCATGGTGAGTACATGGCATTCTATGCAAGGAACTTTTGGAAGGACCCTGCCAAAGCCAAGTCTGACCTTGAGCGCAAGAACGGGTCAAATGGAAGAAGATAAAGTGGCCCAAGATTGAGAACTTGCTTCAACTGTGGAGATAGAATGCACTTTGTAGCCAAGTGTCCTTATCAAAATAGAGAAGACAATGGTGGCAGGCTCATTCTTAAAGAGAAATCTAAAGCTCCTAAGAAGAATTCGTTTATTAAGAAGAATGGCCCTTTCAAGAAGCAACCCAAGATTGTCCTTGTAGCTCAAGAGGAATACTCCTCCGCATGTGAAGATGAAGAGGATGATGATAGTTCCCGTGAAGTGGTTGCTATAGCCACCACATCGAATCCCTCCTCTCTCTTCGACTCGCCGAACGAGAACGCCATCAACAACAACGCCACTTGCCTAATGGTAAGAGGATCCGAGGTATCAACTTCTAGCTCTTCATTTCCTAAGAGTAACATAATTTTGGATATGGATGATCATGACAGTCTTGAAATGAAAGAAGAAGTCATTGCCTTGGATACTTTTTTCACTAACCTACAAGGTGAGCACAAACTCCATTTTGATGCTCTTATGAGTCAACTTGCTCAAGCCGAAGATCTCCTTGAATAAAAGGGCAGAATTGAAAGAGAAGATGCCTTGGAGATCGCTTCTTTGAAGAATGCCTTGGAAGAGGAAGAGGAAGCTCGAGTATCTTTGGAAGAAAGACTTGAATCCCTTGTGGAGTCACAAGAAGAAGCTGTATCTAAGCTCATTAAAGAACGTGACCATGCTCTTGCCAAGGTTAAGAAACTAAAGAAAGAAAAGATTGACTTTGGGGCTGTTCATGCTAGACTTTTGGAGAAGTTTGATAATCTTGAAAGTGCTCACAAGGCATTGAAGAGTGATCATTCTACTCTAAATGAGTCTCATGACCAGCTCCAAACTCAATTGAAACGGTATGATGTGCCAAGTACCTCCACTTCATCCTTTGGAAAAGAAGATCTTGCAAGAAGTTCTCAACACAAAGGTAAAGGGGTTATTGATGAGATACTGAGCAGGCAAAGGACAAAAAATAATAAACAAGGTCTTGGTTACATACCCAAGATAAAGAGCAAGAAAAACAAGAAGAAGAACAAGACTGCTCAATCGAAGACTAGCAACATTACCAATGACAAGACTGATTATGATGGTTTTGCAAGGACCAACAATCCTAACTTTGAACTATATTGTGATTGTTATGGTGATGTTTATGCTAGTTATGTAGGGCCTTATGATTGTTACATTCCTTGGTCTATTTGGGTTCCCAAGACCCTTGTTACTAACATGAGAGGACCCATTGAAAAATGGGTACCTAAAACCAAGAAGTAATTGTCTTGCAGGGCTATGCTTCCGGTGGCTCTAAATGGGTACTCGATAGCGGTTGCACGAGTCATATGACCGGAAGCAAGGAGATCATCACGGAGATGCGGCCAAACCTTGATCACATTACCGTCTCCTATGGTGACAAGTCAAAATCTGAGGTATTGGGTCTCGGCAAAGTTGTGGTGGCTCACGATATCTCTCTCGTGGACGTCATGCTTGTTGAGACCCTCGGGTATAACTTACTTTCAGTTCGTGCCCTTGGTAAGATGGTCTTTGCAGTTTACATTGATGCTGATTTAGTGGTACTCTTGTGGAGCAAGTCTCTTAAAGTCGCTTTTGTGGGATATGTCGAAAACGACCTGTACGTGGTGGACTTTTCGGGGAAAACCACTACAGGCCCGATGTGTCTCTTTGGAAAGGCTGACGCGGGCTGGCTATGGCATCGCCGACTAGCCCACGTCAATATGAGAACTTTGCAAAGTCTCCACAAGGGTGGCCACATTCTTGGACTAAAAGAACATGTCTCTTTTGCCAAAGATCGTGTTTGCAGGGCATGTGTTGAAGGGAAAATGCATGATTCACCTCATCGAAGGAAAACCATTATCTCTTCAAAAAGGATTTTGGAGCTCCTTCATGTGGACCTCTTCGGACCTCCATCTCATGCAAGCCATGGTGGGAAGAAGTATTGTCTAGTGATTTTTGATGATTACTCAAGATACACTTGGGTTTATTTCTTCAAGTTGAAGAGTGAAACTCAACAAACTGTCATCGACTTTGCCAACGAGGTTCAACGTCAACACAACATCCCCATTTTGGCTATAAGGAGTGATAACGGCTCGGAGTTCAAGAACTACACCTTAAATGAGTTCCTAAGTGAAGAGGTGATAAGACATCAATATTCCGCTGCATACACCCCTCAACAAAATGGTGTAGCCGAGAGGAAGAATCGAACTCTAATGGACATGGCAAGATCAATGTTAGCCGAATTTAAATCTCCATATAACTTCCGGGCTAAAGCAATCTCTACTGCTTGTCATTCATCCAACCGTTTATATCTCCACAAGATCTTGGACAAGACTCCGTATGAAATACTTACCAGTAACAAGCCAAACATCTCATACTTTTGGGTATTCGGGTGTAAGTGTTTCTTTCTTATTAAAGGAGTTCATTTATCTAAGTTTGAATCTAAGGCTTTAGAAGGTATTTTTGTTGGTTATGGTGTCGAATCCCACACTTATAGAGTCTACAATAAGCTCTCCGGAACTGTTGTAGAATCTTGTAGTGTGGTGTTCGAAGAAAATGACGGCTCCCGTGCGGAGCAAGTTGGTGTTTGTGATGCAGATGTTGAAATACCCCAAGATGCTATAAGAAGAATGGGCGTGGGATTCTTCCGCCCCATTGAGGAACCCCTTGTGGCGGATCGGGAAGGACAATGCTCTACTCATATAGAGCCCTCATCTACACATACGCAACATGCTCCAACCACGGGGACAACTTCTACACCATCTCCATCAACTGCTGAAGGTCAAGATGCTCCAGGCCGGATTTTCTGGTTGACACCGGATTATCTGGCCACCCCGCTACAGCTGACCAACTTGCTCCTACTGGAGAAGATTTCAACGCAAGCTCCAGGCCGGATTTTTTGGCTAGCCCCGGATTATCCGGCCCCTCACCAGTTCAAGCAAGTCCCAGGCCTCCTGATGAAGCTGCTGCAAGTACTCCCAGGCCGGATTATCCGGCCTCTCCATCGGCCGGATTATCCGGCCCTGTCTCTCTAGTCCTGCAGCCTCCTGTTATGGCTACGGATTTACCTCAAGGGCATGCGTCTCCACCACCTGCTACTGATGTTCCAGTTACTGATCAAGGTGGAGAAAATGCTTCCAATGAAGACTCAAGTGATGAATCTCCTCCTCCAAGAGACAACAAACTTATTGAACTTCGTCGCAAGGCTCGGGATGATCGTAACCTTGAGTTGAGGGGTCACACTCTCGACAAGGTTGTTGGTGATCTTCGATGAAGGATTTCTACAAGAAGAGAATTGGCCAGTTTTGGTGAGCATCAAGCTCATATCTCCATGTTGGAACCTAAGGTCTTTGAATCTCTTGAAGACCCAGACTGGGTTGTTGCTATGCATGTAGAATTGAATAATTTCGAGCGCAACAAAGTCTAGAAACTAGTTGAGAAACCCAAAGAGTGCCGCAATGTTATCAGCACCAAGTGGATTTTCAAGAACAAGCAAGATGAGAATGGCATTGTTGTGAGGAACAAGGCAAGACTTGTGGCACAAGGGTACTCCCAAGTTGAGGGCATCGACTTTGGCGAGACCTATGCTCCTGTGGCTCGCCTTGAGTCCATCCGTATCCTACTTGCATATGCCGCACATAACAATTTTAAGTTGCAGCAAATGGACATCAAGAGTGCCTTCCTTAACGGTCCTCTACATGAATTGGTATACGTAAAGCAACCCCCGGGGTTTGAGGATCCTAACTTTCCGAACCATGTCTACAAACTCGATAAGGCACTCTATGGCCTTAAAAAAGCCCCACGTGCGTGGTATGAGCACCTTAAAGAGCTTTTGTTAGATCGTGGCTTCGAAGTTGGGCAAATCGACCCCACTCTTTTTACTAAGAAGTTTAAGGGGGAGCTCTTTGTATGCCAACTATATGTAAACGATATCATCTTTGGTTCTACTAACAAAGCTTTTAACGATGAATTTTCAAAGCTTATGACTGACAGGTTTGAGATGTCTATGATGGGGGAATTACGGTTCTTTCTTGGATTCGAGATCAAGCAACTTAGAGAAGGAACCTTTATTAATCAAGCAAAGTACATCCAAGACATGCTCAAGAGATTCAAGATGACGGATCTAAATGGTGTCGCCACTCCGATGCAAACAAAGTGTCATCTTGAACTCAACCCTCATGGTAAAGATGTGGACCAAAAGGTATACCGGTCCATGATCGGCTCTCTTCTTTACCTCTGTGCATCTAGACCCGATATTGTGTTGAGTGTGGGAGTGTGTGCAAGGTATAGAAAGCCACTTAGTGGCGTTCAAGAGGATCATTCGATATTTGGTTCATTCCCCCAACTTTGGTCTCTGGTATCCCAAGGGCTCCAATTTCTCTTTATGTGGTTATACTGACTCAGATTGGGCTGGTGATAAGGATGATCGGAAATCCACTTCTAGAGCTTGTCAATTCTTGGGAAGATATCTTGTTTGTTGGTCCTCCAAAAAGCAGAATTGTATATCTCTCTCCACCGCTGAAGCTGAATATGTTGCTGCTGCCAGCACGTGTACTCAGTTATTGTGGATGAGGCAAACTTTAAAGGAATACGGTGTCAATTGTGACAAAGTGCCTCTTTTATGTGACAATGAAAGTGCAATCAAAATTGCATACAATCCAGTTCAGCACACAAGGACGAAGCATATTGAAATTTGGAATCATTTCATTCGTGACCATGTTGCTCGAGGCGATATTGATCTATCCTTTGTGAGCACGAAGAACCAACTGGCAGATATTTTTACAAAGCCACTTGATGAAGCAAGATTCTGCTATTTGAGGAATGAGATAAATATCATTGATTCCGGGATCTTGTCTTGATTACCCATGCACTCACTCGTACATCTCAATCCTTCCTTGGTCTAGGTGTGGGCATGGATATAGGGGGAGTGTGGTCCTAACTCATTGGGCTAACCCTCCCCCCATAATGCCAATAGCAAGATATATCATTTCTCTTGATATCATGTTGTGATATGTGAGCTTATTGATGAGTATTGGTCGTGAACCCAAGATATATCTTCGCGGTGTCACACCATACACTCCAACAAGGTGGCTTCGGCCACCGCCCTCTCCCTTGAGGAGAATTGGATCTTTTGGATGTTATTTGCTCTCTCATGTTCTTATGGGAATCACACTCAATCTTGGCTTTTATTTGATTTGGATTTTGCAATTTTGAGTGTCTAGTACCATCTCAGTTTGGCTATCTTTATCCTAAGCCTTCCCTACCCCTAAGCCATCTATTCTTACACACAAGTCCCTTGTACACCTTGTGGGGGTGTTGTTTGGGGACGCGCGGGCCTGGTTCTGTCTATAAGAGAATCCCATAATTTAGGCCAGATAAGCCGGCCCAAGTGTTGGCTACTTCAATTTTCTCATGAGGTTGCCTCCTGCGAGGACGAGTCAGTGCAGTACAGGTTGGATGTCATGGACTTCATTTACCATGAGCTGTGTGATGCTATGTTCAACCGTCTGTCCATTCCCTATGCGCCCTACATTATGATGCTTATCCGCCACCTGCTTCCTGCTCAGGAGTTCCACATTGACTCGGTGCACAAGGCCAAGAAGATATACAACAAGGTTAGGAAGACCTCACACCCCTCCTCTGCTCCTGAGGGCCTCATGAGGGATGCTCGCAGGCCACATGTGCCTCCCGTGGGCTGAACTGGTTCCAGCGTCACATTCTCTACATGGGCGTGGACACGCGCAAGGGTCAGTACGAGGCATACGGGCAGCGCCATGAGTTGGCTCACTCCCAGCAGCTCATTCTCCACCACGTGTCCGGCGCCTCGGGTGCTCCACCTCCCACTCCGTATGCTCGTTGGAACTCTTCCTCCAGGCTGAACTATGGTGAGCTGGAGCATCACTTGTTCCCTTCTGCGCCCGCTGCTGATAATGAAGATGAGGAAGGTGACACTGAGGAACTTTAAGATGAGGATGAGGAAGAGAATGAATAAGCGGACGAGGACGAGGACTACGAAGAGTGATCTCATGGGGCGCTAGCATCACTCTTCTCCCTTTTTGGTGTCTCGATGCCAAAGGGGGAGAAGTAGTTCTATTAGGATGTCCGTGGAGTTGCATGGGTCGGGCATAAGCACTTGCACTTTTCTATTCGTTATTTCTTGCTTATGCCCATTTAGTGTTGAACTTTAAATTCGTGATTTGTGGTTGTTTGAGACTTTATGCGGTTGTCTGGATGATACCTATGGACTTCATATCATGGATTATGCTTATGGTTCTATCTATTCATATCCTATTGGTGGAGGTTTATCACGGAAGGCGCGCGCTCATAATGGTTATCCGGTAATAATTGTGATTTATGTCAAGGATGCCTATTCTCTACTTCGGTGGTATGTGTTTTTGCTCTTATGTCTATGGAATAGATTCACCTATTTGTGTGCATTTGTATTCCAATGCAAAACTCTATTATGCACACATTGAGGGGGAGTCCCTTTCATAGTTATCTCTGTTTATCTTGTGTCTTTCTCCTGCAAATCCTGGTATTGTCATCTAACACCAAAAAGGGGGAGATTGAAAGAACATTTCATGTTTTCCTATGTTTTGCGTGTTAGATAACAATACTATGGAGACTTTTCATGTGCGCTAAGTGTGCAGGAAGTTTTGAGGGGGGCCAGATAATCCGCTCCACCAAGGGCCGGATAATCCAGCCTACCTCATCTCTCAAGGAAGCCAAGGCGCGTCGCTCGGTGTCCAGTCCGATTTTCTCTCGGAAAATCCGAACTGGGGCGGTTTTTCCTCCCTAGGCCGGATAATCCGGGTGTCGCAAAGGCCGGATAATCCGGCCCCCAGTTTTTGAGCAAAAGAGGCCAAGGCGCGTCGCAAGGTATCCGGTCGGATTTTCTCCCGGAAAATCCGAACTGGGGCGGTTTTTCTTCCAGGGCCGGATAATCAGGCCCTCACATAGGACCGGATAATCCGGCCCCCAGAAGTTGATCAAGGGCAAGCTCGGCACGTCTCTCTGATAGGGGGCGGATTTTCTGCCGGATATTCCAAGTCTGGGGCGGTGTTTTCCCCAGGCCGGTTAGGGCCTGCCCTCACTTGGGCCGGATAATCCGGCCCCCATAGTGTGCAACGGCTGGATTCAGAAGGGGGTATAAGTACCCCTTCTTCCCCAACATTCAGAACTCTTGATTCATTCAAAATTGACCAGACATTGTGCAAGAGCTCTCATTCTCGATCTCCCACTTCAACCACCCGAAGGTCTTGATCTTTGGTGGAATTGAAGGAGGAGAAGTTCATCATCATCAAGAATCAAGCACTTCAACTCCTCTCCATTCACTTGGATAAATCCCTGATCTAGAATTCTTGTCAATACCTAGATCTTGTTTATTGTTTTTGATAAGTTTGTTCTTGTGGCAGCTTGTTGTCATTTCAGGAGCCTCCAAGTTGTTGTGGAGTTGTTGCCCCGCTAGTTGTGTAAAGGCGACGGTGCCCGCCTCGAAGGGTACCTATAGTGGAAGGTGGATCAGGCCTGTTGTGGCGAGATCCATCGGAGAACAGGGTGAGGCCTTTTGTGGCGTGGTGGTCTTAGTACCGCCCACCCCTCCAACGTAGACGTACTTCCCTTAACAAGGAAGGAACTGGGGTCAAACAAATCCTGTGTCTCCGCGTGCTTCACTTCGGTTCACTCGTTCCTCTTCCACTCGCTCTTTACTTGCTAGTAGATAGGTTTGCATATAGGGAAATTCCACCTAATAGTTTATCTAGGGAATTTACCCTTTGTGCTAAGCCTAAAATTGAAAAAGAGTTAAAAATTGGTGTAGGACCTATTCACCCCCCCTCTAGGTGCCCATACGATCCATTCCACATGTATTTTGCCAAATTATACTCTATCATATTGCAACCTAAACATTGTTTCAAATATCACAATATCTTTCACACATGATGGTTTCTGAAACAATTCTTTCAGCTCCTAGATAACCTCAATATTAAAACAACTTTTGAATATCAAGAATCGTGGAGGCAAACATGATACTTTAGATACTAACACTGGAATTGTTACTCTTGATTTAATACTACTTATTAAACTTCATGGAGTAAATTGAGTTTGATGAAAGTTTGCAATATGACTTCTAAACTTTAAATTGACACTTAAAACGATAGGATACCAGTTCGTAAAGTAAATATCCAAAATTCTATAGTTCTATTTTCTTAATTAAAACTAAGCATAAGGTAGTAAACGGATGCTAATGACTACAAGAAACTATGCAAATTCAATTCGATTTAAGTTATGATAAATTGAGTTCAACTTTAATCATATTACTACATGAACTCCCACTCAAAAACGACATCCCTAGTGTCTTTTTGGTGATTACATGAATCAGATCCACTACACCAAGTCCGATCATCACGTGAGTCAGTGTAGCTTCAAAGGCGGGCATCTATATGGGCATCATATCAACCATATGAAGAGCGACAAAGCAATCTTAACTAGGTTGAACTTGTGGATGATGTAGTCGTACACTTGCCGATCTCATGATCATGCTGAAGTCTAACAAGTCCACCAGCTCCAGCACCAGTAAGTCCAGCACCACAAAGCAGCGGTGCATCCATGATCGCACACATGTCCGGTACCCCGATAACCTCCATGTCCTCGCTGCAGCAATGCAACGTAAGTAACAACTCCTTTCCAAATAAAGCCACCAGGAACATGTATCTCATTAATCCGAGACCATGGGGAATAATTTCTAGAGGGGAGAGAGATCCTTCACGAGGAGGTGTGAGAGTGGAGGAGGAGGAGGTGCTCCTTTTATAGGGGAGGGGGCTGCCCAAAAGGCATGGTCGTCAGCCATGGTGGGTGCCCCACCTCTCCCTCATTCATGTGGGTGGAGCTCCCACTCACATAAACACACCTCCACTCACATGTCCACTCACTTACATTAAATTTCCACCAAATTTAATGCAACTCTCATTTAATAAAACTCTTTTATTTATTTTATTCAGAATTTTGCTAATTACTTTAATTAACAAACATTCACATAAAACCCCTGCAACATTTCAATATCACATGCAGAACCAGTTTCTGCAATTTCACCCGAAATAATTCTGATTTCTATCGAAATGATTCTAGCAATTTCATAATCTTTATTTGAAACACATTTGCTCTAAATGGTGTCGGTATCCCTTAAGTGTGTCACCCTACGGTTCGTGAATAATGCAGACATGATCGAGACCCCTCTCCAATCAATAATCAGCAGTGGGACCTAGAGATTCTTACTGACTCCTACACATTCAACGATGACTCCAGTGATCATGTGAACCATTAACGTTAGGAACTAAATCCCTTTGTCTCGGGATATATTACATGCCCGAGATTCAACCATTAGTATCTCCATACCTAGTTTGGTCTCATTACTGACATGCACTCATTTCTTGTTCCCATGATATAACATTCTAGTTATCACATCACTTGTTTGCAAGCTATCTCAATGTGATACACCGAGAGGGACCAGAGTATATCTATCCGTCATCAGGATGGACAAATCCCACTCTTGATCCATGAGCCTCTATATAACACCTTTGGAGTATCTAAACCCACCTTTATTGTCACCCTGTTATGGTGTGGCATTTGATGTTATCAAGTTACTCTTTCAGTGTTAGTGATTGACATGATCTCATGGTCTAAGGACTAGAATTACTTCGTATGATGTTATAGCAATTTAAACACAATGACTTTGATCGTATTGCTATACTTTGGATGAATGTTCATCACATCATTCCACCAATGTTGTGACCTCGTTATTAACAACATCCAATGTCCATGATCAGGAAACCTTGATCATCTTGTAAATCAACGAGCTAGTTTATATGCAAGGCATAACTAGGAACTCTTTATTTTGTTTATTAAACACACATGTATTAATGTTTCCAATTAATACAATTATAGCATGCAAAATAAAAATTTCCATAAACATGGAATAAGATAATAACCACTTTATTATTGCCTCTCGGGCATATTCCCTTCAGTTTCCCACTTGCACTTGAGTCAGTAATCCAGTTTGAAAAACTTGCGCATTCAAAAACTATGGCTTTCTGGTGTTGTATATACGTGTTTGCTAGTGGTTAACATAAACTCTAGATCTGACACTTTCAGGTCATGTATTTGCATGTCTTTGTGTATCTATGCATCACTCATTCTCAAATGAGATGGCGTTGTATAAATTCAGTCCTTTTTGAGACCTTAAGTTCCTTTGGGTTAAAACATGTTGATATAATTGTTGTACAATATATCTTCATAGTACTAGGCCACTATGAACCACACCTAGTTTGATAACAAAACTACTTAACCAAATGCCCTACTTTGCTGCTACTATAGCAGCCATATACTTTAGCCTTTTATAGTATCCGTTCACAATGTATTGTCTTTGGAACTCAACCAAATCCATCATGGAACCTCCTTTCCATTACATTGTGCCACCCATAGTTTAAATTGAGAACAATTTATTTTGTATCTTGTGATAAATTAGTATCAATGTAACACTTTACAATGAACTACTTTTAATTATTTGTCACTTATACATGATATATTCTTAGTTCTTCCAAAGCTCATAAGAATATCTTTACTATCTTCTAATGATCAACTTATGAATCATTCTGGTATATGCTCACAACATTTAGAGCATAGGACATATATGGATATGTACATATCACGGTATTATTGATCAAAATATTCATGTGATTTCACTCACTAAGTGTCAAAACACTTGAATCTCGTTTCACTTACCAAGTGTCAATACACTTGAATTTTGATTCAATCCTTTCCATGCGGCAAGAACCTTTCTTGTCGTTTCCACATTGAACCCTTTCAATATATCATATATGTACGACTGGCACAACCATATTAGCGTTTCAATCTATCCATATAGACATTGATGCCAAATATTCCGGTTTTTCCCAAGTCTTTCATCGAATCCAATTTTAATGAAATTCTTAACCCGTGTGAATAAAAGATACATCATTTCCAATCAACAATATGTCCTCTACTAATGTATTAGAAATATGTCTCAGCGCTCCCACTTAATTTCTTGCAAATGCAAGCATCTTCATCGTCTCCGATGAAATTAAACTCTTTTAACATTTTCATCACGGTGAAGATTCCGACTCCGCTATGCTCACTTCAACCATTGAAGTTTGCATGCCCTTTTAGCATCCTTTAAATTAACAAAACCCTTTGGACTGTGTCATGTACACATCCTAGGTAACCATTCTATTAGAAGAACATTGTTTTGATTGCTCAACTACCATATACCAAATTATATGTTGTGATTGCTACATTAATCCATCAAGACTAAATATCGCTATGAAAGATCAAATCTTGTCATAGACAACTCTTAGAACATTGTCATAAACTCTTTTTCGATATGTCGACTATTTCATAGATGTTAAACATCCATGTCTATTTCTTTATAGATCCAAATACGACTGATAGACTTCATGCCTTTCTGAAGGGTCTTCAAAGTTCAGAAACTTGATTTCTCATGGATGGATACTATCACAGATTTTATGACTTCTAGTCATTTTATGGAGTCAGGGCCCATCATCGCTTCTTTGCATGTAGTCGGTTCATCATTGTCAAAACAATAATCAATTGTTTATAAAATCTCACTATTTGATTATTACCTGACGCATACAGTTCAAATAGGAAATCTAATCTCCAAGATCACAACCTTTGTAATCACTGGAGCCATGAGCATTGTGTCCGCCACTGGGGAACTTTCCAGTGCTACGCTACTTTGCACATGTTGCTTAGGTTCATCAACCTAATCAAAGTTCTATTGTCCTCCCACTTAACTTTTGCAAAAAAATCCTTCTTTAAGAAACTTCACGTTCCAAGAAACAAACCCTTTTGTCCTTGGTGTTATGGAGGAATACCCAACAAATTCTTTCGGATAACCTACAAAGACGTTCTTATCCGAATTTGGTTGTAAACATTTTACTTATGCCCAGCATACCAAAATTTAAGAAAAAATAACTTGGCTTTTATACTAAACCATAACCTGTATGGTGTCATTTTAATGGATCATGATGGTGCTCTTTTCAGTGTAAAAGCGGTAGTCACTAAAGATTTAAACCTTAAAACATAATGGCAGTTTTATAAATGACAGCTTTGATCTTACCATGTCAAACAAGGTTCAATTTTATCTCCCGAACATACCATACTCCTATGGTTTATCGGGAAATGCAAATTCATAGAATAATTCCTCAAATCTTAGGTGTTTTGCTAAACATGTAACTCAAATATCTTCATTTATGATTGAATCATAAACTTTTTATTTTCTTGTTGCAATGATTTTCCACTTCATCTTGATGTCTTTAACAATTTTTCTAATGTTTCATACTACTTCCTTATTAAGTAAATATACAGATATATTCACTCAAATTTTTAGAGAAAGCATATGAAGTTGAAAGATCCACCGCACATGGCTACATATAATGGACTACATACGTCAACATGCACAAGGTCCAATAAGTTAGTCATCCGTTCCTCTTTGGCCTATGAATGGAGTTTCAATTATCTCAAGGAAAGTCTCACAAGCATCAATTGATCAAAATCAAAGACTCCAAAGATCCATCAACATGGAGTTTCTTCATGTTTTCTTTCGAATATACTTTAAACGGTGATTTCACTTTGTTAGTGATCTTTCAATCATTTGTCTTGCGATATTTTAGCATTAGTTTTTCTATGGACATGATTTATCCAACTACACTTGTAAAACTTCATCCATCTTCTAAGGAATACGGTAATTATTTGAACAACCATGGTTGTTGATACATTGCAAATGTATCTACAATTTTTTATGTTCCATGCTTAGTTTTATCCACTTTCTTGTGTTTTGTTCCAACTTTGGAGTACTTTTCATATGATTTCTTGCACTAACCTATTAACAAGAGCCATAGTGCCAGCTGCCTGTTTTCTGCTGTTTTTGGTTCCATGAAAGTCAGAAAATGAATATTCTCGGAATTGGACGGCACAAAAGCCAAAGTGCCTATTTTTCCGGATGTCATCAAGTGCCAGAATACGAGACGGAGAGGGGCCAGAGGGCGGCCACACCACCTGGTCGCGCGGCCAGGCCTGGCCTGCGCCAGGGGGTGGTGTGGCCAGCCCAGGTACCCCCTCGGCCTCCCCTTCCGCCTATATATTGGCCTCGGGACGAAAACCCTAAGTACCAGATCAAAAATCCACGAAAGAGTCTGTAGCCGCCGTCATCTCCATCCCTAGATCAGGAGGGATCTGAGGCTCTTCCCGGCACCCTATCGGAGAGGGGAATTCACCCTGGAGGCCTTCTTCATCACCATGCAAGCCTCCGGTGTGATGCGTGAGTAGTTCATCCTTGGACCACGGATCCATGTAGTAGCTAGATGGCTGGTTCTCCTCCTTTGTGCTTTCATGTCTAGATCTTGTGAGCTCCGTTCATGATCAAGATCATCTATTTGTAATTCTGCATGTTGTGTTTGCGGGGATCCGATGGATACTCAGATGCTATTTCAGATTGATTATTGATTCTATCATGTCTTTGTTATTTGTTATCTTGCACGCTTTCCGTTGTTAGTAGCTATCTTGGCCAAGTAGATGCTAGCAACTCCAAGAGTTAGTATTTATGCTCGATAGTGGGTTCATGCCTTTGGTAATCTGGGGAAGTGACAGAAATCTCTAAGGTACTAGATGTGTTGTTGCTACTAGGGAGAAAACAACAATCCTGTGTTCATAGAACAATCGTATTGTTTACTTTACACACAGTATGTAAAGCAATAATTTGTTGCTTGTAACTTAATACTGGAGGGGGTTCGGATGATAACCTGAAGGTGGATTATTAGTCATAGATGCAGTTAGATGGTGGTCTATGTATAATGTTGTAATGACCAATCAAGTCTCAAAGGAGTCAAGATGATTAGTATATGCATGTATTGCTTTCTCGATGTTTGTCAATTGCCCCGCTGTAATTTGTTCACCCAGCATGTTATCTATCTAAGGAGATCCACCTCTAGTGAACTATGGATCCCGGTCCTTTACTTTACATACAATCTACGATCCTTTACTGCTTTGTGTTTACTTTCTGCAAACAATTACTTCTTTCCATTCGATACGTTTAATCCTTTGTTTTCCGCAAGACACGGTGAGATTGACAACCTCATCGCAAGTTGGGGACAAATTTCTGTGGTTGTGTTGTGCAGGTCTCCACGTTGCTACTAGCACCGATAGTGCGCCCTGCCAAAGCTCAGCTAGTAACACCTTTGGGGTGTTTCCTTGCTCCTACTGGTTCGATTAAACCTTGGTTTCATAACTGAGGGAAACTTGTTGTTGTGCTCATCATACCTTCCTCTTGGGGTTCCCAATGAGCTCTACATCAACCACGCACCAGCACTTTTCTGGGCGATGTGCATTGAGCCATCAAGCATTTTTCTGGCACCGTTGTCGGGGAGTCAAGGACATCTTCACAAGGGGAGTCCCTCATAACCAATCTCTTTACTTTGTTATTTTTTGTTTTCCTTAGTTTCTTTTTGTTTTGTTTTTTATCAAAAACACAAAAAAATTAGTTTTACAAGTTTGCTTCCTTATTTGAAAACCCAAAAAATGACTACTCTTGAAAACACTAAGTTGTGTGACTTCACTAGCACCAACAACAATGATTTTATGAGCACACCAATTGTTCCACCTATGTCTGAAGATACTTTCTTTGAGATAAAACCTGCTTTGCTCAATCTTGTTATGAGAGAACAATTTTCTGGTATTGGTAATGAAGATGCTGCTTCCCATCTAAATAACTTTGTTGAACTTTATGAGATGCAAAAGCATAGGGATATAGATGGTGATATTATTAAGCTGAAATTGTTTCCTTTCTCTTTGAGAGGAAAAGCTAAAGAATGGTTGAATTCCTTAACTAGGAATAGTATTGATTCTTGGACTAAGTGCAAAGATGCTTTTATTGGAAAATACTATCCTCCTGCTAAGATTATATCTATGAGAAGTGAAATAATGAAGTTTAAACAACTTGATAATGAGCATGTTGCTCAATCTTGGGAAAGAATGAAATCTTTGGTTAAGAATTGTCCCACTCATGGACTAACTGCTTGGATGATCATCCAAACTTTTCATGTAGGATTGAAGTATTCTTCAAGTAACCTATTGGATTCTACTGCTGGAGGTACCTTCATGACCATTACTTTGGGTGCTGCAACAAAACTTCTGGACAATATGATGGTTAATTATTCTGAATGGCATACTGAGAGAGCTCCACAAGGTAGGAAGGTAAATTTTGTTGAGGAAACTTCCTCCTTGAGTGATAAGATTGATATTATTATGACTATGCTTGTTAATGGGAAAGCCCATATTGATCCAAATAGTGTTCCTTTAGCCTCTTTGGTTACTCAAGAAGAGCAAGTTGATGTGAACTTCATAAGAAATAACAACTTTGACAATAATGCTTATAGGAACATTTTTTGTAACAACAATTATAAGCCATATCCTCCCAACAATGGTAATGCTTATGGAAATTCTTACAACAATAATAGGAGTACACCCTCTGAACTTGAAGTTATGCTTAAAGAGTTTATTAGTAAACAAACTGCTTTCAATAAAACTATTGAGGAAAAACTCTCTAATGCTGAAAGAAATATAGCATCTTTGGCTGAAGCTCAATCTTCTTTGAATAAAATGGCTGCTAAACCTGAAACTAATGATAATCCCTTTACAGCTACTAATGCCATACAAGTGAGAATTGATGAAAATGTTAGAGTATTAGCTGAATTACATGCTAAGTGGGAAAGAGAAGATGAAATTGCTAGAAATATTAGTGTTTGTACTATTACCACCACTAGTGTTCAGACTAGTAATAGTTCTACTACTTTAGATGATAAATTTTATTTTGATCTTGATGGTTGCAACATCTCTGAAGTTATTAAGTTCCTACAAAAGCTTTCTAAAAGTCCTAATGCTAGTGCTATGAACATGGCCTTTACAAAACATACTGCTGATGCTCTCATAAAGATTAAAGAAGAAAAGATGAAACATAAAGCTTCTATTCCTATAAAACAACAAGATGGTTGGGAACCCATCATTAATATGAAAGTGAATGACTTTGATTTCAAAGCCTTATGTGATATTGATAGTAGTGTTTCTATTGTGCCTAGAAGGATTTATGATATGTTTGATTTGCCTCCACTTGAAGATTGTTATTTGAATGTCCCACTTGATGATAATGCTAAAAAGAAACTCATGGGGAGTCTTAATGATGTTCTTATTATGGTTAACAATGCCTATGTCCCCGTTGATTTCTATGTTTTGGATGTTGAATACAATTCTTCTTGTCCTATTACTTTGGGAAGACCTTTTCTTAGAACTGTTGGTGTCATCATTGATATGAAAGAAGGCACCATTAAATATCAACTCCCACTCAAGAAAGGTATAGGACACTTCCCTAAAAAGAGAGAAAAGATTTCTTTTGCTTCTCCTATGAAAAAAAATTGGTCTTAATGCTTCTTCATTTGAGAATACTTGATCCTTTTTCTTGCTTCTTATGCCTAACTTAAATGCGTTAAAGAAAAGTACTTATTGGGATATAACCCAAAAGTTTTATATGAGTCTTGGAAGTTATTACCTCTGTAATAACCTCCCCTTATCCTTTTTATTTGCTTTTTGTGCCAAAAGTAACATCTAATGAGAGTGAAGTAATGATTGGGAAGGTTGCTGTCCCGAAACAGATTTCTCTGCTTCACCGTAAAAATTCGTGTAAAATCTCTGAACGTCTTTTTGAGGCGTGAATTTTTGTGATTCTGACCCAGGTTGTTATCTAACTTTCTCTACGTCAACACTTTGTGATTTGAGCAACATAAGGTCTTCGAAAAAATTCGTATTTACCTACTGGTCTGTTTTGACAGATTTCTGCCATTTTCTGCATTTGCTTCTTGTTGGTTCCTTTTTGAGTTCTTTTGGGGAATTGAGCTTTTTGAGGGAATCGCTACAATACCTAGTGTTCTAATGGAAGTTTATTTGGTGTTATAACTGAACCTTAATACTTATTTATCTTGAGTGCACTAATGTTGCTAATAAAGATTGTGTGAAGTTTTGTATGAAGGAAAAAATTTAGGTGTATGGAAGGAATGAGTAATGAGATGAAGGATGGACTAAAGCTAAAGCTTGGGGATGCCATGCATGTCACCCCAAGAAATATCGTACAAGCGTCAAAGCTTGGGATGCCCAAGGCATCCCCTTCTTCATCAATAAAAATCCCAGGTTTCTTCCAAACGCTTCATTTTTATTGATTCATGCACAGTTGTGTTGTTCTTAGAGCGTCTTCTTTTTCGTTTTTATTTTGGTTTTTCGTTTGCTTGGTTCTCTTAGTTTCCTGAATAAATTGGTCGGACCCCCTCTTTCATACATTGGTTTGCAAATAGTTTGGTTTGGTTTGGAAAAGAGTAGGAAAGTTCATGCTTATGTGGTAAAAAGAGCTTGTTTTTGACTGTGGCCTATGCTTTGTCATGCCATGCTTGATATTATTTTGGCTTTATGCTTAGTATTCTTTGCTGTAGCATGACTTGTTATAAACAATTGAGATTGCTTGATGTGCCTTGGATGAATCATGCGTTGTTTTAGCATATTAAAGCATAGTATAGTGGTATTCTCCTTTGATGCTTTATTTGGGTCGACTTGGCACATGCTCACACCATGTTATGACTATCTCAAGTCACCATAGCCTTTATGATACTTTATTTTTCAACTTGTAGTATAACTTTATGCTTTGATCAATAATGTTTTGTCGCTCTGCATGATTATGGCCATTATTGTTCTCTTAGTTTGTCGCTCCCAGTCCTTTGCTAGCCTCCACAACCAAGTATGAGTTCCACTCATGCATCCAACTCCCTAAACCAAGTTATTCCAAAGAGTCCACCATATCTACCTACTAGCTTATGCTATTCCAAGTATATTCATGCTTTTGTTTACCTTCCAAATTGAACTTGTTATGAGAAAACTAGTGATTAAAGCTCTCACGAACTTGATGGCACACTTTACTTTACTTGCCCTTAATAAACTTGAACCATTGTGTCTTCTATGTTGTATCTGCTTGCACTTATTTGTTGGGAATTAGCAGATACATGCTTTCATGGGGAACGCTTTCAACATTGCACTTGGTACTTGTACCTAGTTGATATCATGCTCTTTTGTATATGGATGTCGTCGGTGTGAAATGAAAGAGGAGCTTGTAAGTCCATGGAGTTATGTATATGTGTTAGAGAAACGCCTGTGTCGCAGGTCTAATCCATGCTGACATGGTGGAAACCTGCAGCATAACCATAATGAGCTATCTATGAAGCATTCTTCTTATAAAAATGAGTCCTATATTGAGAAAAAGAGAAAAGAGAAAAAAAAGAGGAAAGAGAGAAAAAAGCACCATATTCCCATGGTAAATAAGAAGATTGTTGAGATGCTCGTTGTCTGCTTGCCTTGTCATTTTGATATGGGGATTCTTCCGGATCATCGGGTAAGGGGTACCCCGTTGGCGGTTCTCTATGATACACATATACTTACAATGACAAGAACTTACCGGTGACTAAACTTGAGTAGCATGAGGAGCGGCCCTCGTATACAAGGGACATGAGATTCCTAACTTATACTTCGTCAAGCATGTACACCATAGTTTGTTCACTTTAACCTTAATCACTTCAAGATGCTTATGATAGGGGCAATGAGAGCTGAAAGCTATAAGTACCATAATTTTTGGAAGCTCTTTATGAAACTTGAATCCCTACTTCCTCTTACAAAGGCCTATCTTCCACCATTATATTGAGTCTCCACCTTCTATCTTTATGCACCTACTTTGAGAGCATAGTGGCCATTCTTAGTTCTATGTGCATTGTCCCCAGACTAGTTGATTGATGCATACTTTGATATTGCTTATTTTAAACTATTATATCTAGTCACTCTTATGAACTTTGAAGGTGTCCTATGCATTTATATTTGCTACTCTATTGAGGGACAAGTTGAATACTATTATGCTATGTCTTCTTTATGTGAAACAAACAAACATCTTGCAAAGCATTGTTATTCATGAATCTTTTGTTTATGCATTTTCATGTTGCATCATAGTTTCTTTGTCTTATTGCTAGAACTTTGTCTTTCATGTTATGATTGAAGTACTATGATCCCAGCTTTGAATGTTTTACAAATACTTTGATCAAGTCTTTGATGGTGCATGTCACCTCAAAAATTATACTTTCTTTTTATCACTTACCTACTTGAGGACGAGCAGGAGTTAATCTTGGGGATGTTGATACATTGCAAATGTATCTATAATTTTTTATGTTCCATGCTTAGTTTTATCCACTTTCTTGTGTTTTGTTCCAACTTTGGAGTACTTTTCATATGATTTCTTGGACTAACCTATTAACAAGAGCCATAGTGCCAGCTGCCTGTTTTCTGCTGTTTTTGGTTCCAGGAAAGTCAAAAAATGAATATTCTCAGAATTGGACGGGACAAAAGCCAAAGTGCCTATTTTTCCGGAAATCATCAGATGCCAGAGTATGATACAGAGAGGGGCCAGGGGGCCACCACACTAGCTGGCCGCGTAGCCCAGCCTGGCCCGTGCTAGGGGGTGGTGAGGCCAGCCCTGGCACCCCCTTGGCCTCCCCTTCCGACTATAAGATGCCCTTGGGACGTAAACCCTAAGGACCCAATCAAAAATCCACGAAAGATTCAGTAGCCGCCGTCATCTCCATCCCTAGATCGGGAGGGATATGAAGATCTTCCCGGCACCCTGCTGGAGAGGGGAATTCACCCTGGAGGCCTTCTTCATCACCATGCAAGCCTCCGGTGTGACGCGTGAGTAGTTCATCCTTGGACTATGGATCCATGTAGTAGCTAGATGGCTGGTTCTCCTCCTTTGTGCTTTCATGTCTATATCTTGTGAGCTCCGTTCATGATCAAGATCATCTATTTGTAATTCTGCATGTTGTGTTTGCAGGGATCCGATGGATATTGAGATGCTATTTCAGATTGATTATTGATTCTATCATGTCTTTGTTATTTGTGATCTTGCATGCTTTCCATTGTTAGTAGCTATCTTGGCCAAGTAGATGCTAGCAACTCCAAGAGTTAGTATTTATGCTCGATAGTGGGTTCATGCCTCTGGTAATCTGGGGAAGTGACAGAAATCTCTAAGGTACTAGATGTGCTGTTGATACTAGGGAGAAAACAACAATCCTTTGTTCATAGAACAATCGTATTGTTTACTTTACACGCAGTTCGTAAAGTAATAATCTGTTGCTTGCAACTTAATCCTGGAGGGGGTTCGGATGATAACCTGAAGGTGGATTATTAGTCATTGATGCAGTTAGATGGCGGTCTATGTATAATGTTGTAATTCCCAATCAAGTCTCAAAGGAGTCAAGATGATTAGTATATGCATGTATTGCTTTCTCGATGTTTGTCAATTGCCCCGCTGTAATTTGTTCACCCAGCATGTTATCTATCTAAGGAGAGCCACCTCTAGTGAACTATGGATCCCAGTCCTTTACTTTACATACAATCTACAATCCTTTACTGCTTTGTGTTTACTTTCTGCAAACAATTACTTCTTTCCATTCGATACGTTTAATCCTTTGTTTTCCGCAAAACACGGTGAGATTGACAACCTCATCACAAGTTGGGGACAAAGTTCTGTGGTTGTGTTGTGCTGGTCTCCACGTTGCTGCAAGCACCGGTAGTGCGCCCTGCCAAAGCTCAGCTAGTAACACCTTTGGGGTATTTCCTTGCTCCTACTGGTTTGATTAAACCTTGGTTTCATAACTGAGGGAAACTTGCTGCTGTGCTCATCATACCTTCCTCTTGGGGTTCCCAACGAGCTCTACATCAACCACGCACCAGCACTTTTCTGGGCGCCGTGCATTGAGCCATCAGTTCTCATAATACCAGAACAAAATAACCATTATTTAAACAAATCTTGAAGGCAAGCTTTGATGTCAATGAGAAACCCAATAACACTTTATTTGTTTTTGATGAACATCACCGCATATTCTTTTGCTAGTTACTTAGGCCATTGTAGTTCATGAATTGCGTCATTCTATATGACATTTCTTACCAACCAATTCGGTATCCAATACCTAAGAAACACATTTTTTAACAATCAAAGAATATAACCATGGCATGTATATCATCTATGTACCTTAGCTGGACATTTCCAGTCTTTTATTTTCTTCCAAATATTTTATAGATTCTTTTTCAACATTTCCTTTTCCTTTTAAAAGAATATATCAACATCAAAAGTGGCGCCATACATATGACACATAGTCCAAAGCGTGTATAGTCAAATACTAATACTTTTGGACTTGCACTTTGAAGTAGATCTCCATCATTAGATGTTTGGCGTTCTTTCAAAAACCATTCTTTATTAATCCTTTTGGTGTAGTAAACATTTTACCTACATCTTTTATTCATCCTTATCATGCCAACTTGCATGATCAAGCTACTATATCCTATAAGGATGAATCGCGAGTATAATGTCAGTTCCCAAAACCTTTTTGGGAGAATAGGATGTATATCTTCTCCAACCTTTGCAAATTCTCATACAATATGAGAACATGTATTTTGCCAAATTATACTCTATCATATTTCAACCTAAACATTGTTTCAGATATCACAATATCTTTCACACATGATGGTTTCTAAAATAATTCTTTCAGCTCCTAGATAACCTCGATATTAAAACAACTTTTGAATATCAAGAATCATGGAGGCAAACATGATACTTTAGATACTAACACTGGAATTGTTACTCTTGATTTAATACTACTTATTAAACTTCATGGAGTAAATAGAGTTTGCTAAAAGTTTACAATATGACTTCTAAACTTTAAATTGACACTTAAAACAATACGATACTAGTTCGTAAAGTAAATATCTAGAATTCTATAGTTATATTATCTCAATTAAAACTAAGCATAAGGTAGTAAACAGATGCCAATGACTACAACAAACTATGCAAATTCACTTTGATTTAAGTTATGATAAATTGAGTTCAACTTTAATCATATTACTACATGAACTCCCACTCAAAAACAACATCCCTCATGTCTTTTTGGTGATTACATGAATCAGATCCACTACACCAAGTCCGATCATCACGTGAGTCGGTGTAGCTTCAAAAGCGGGCATCTATCTGGGCATCATATCAACCATATGATTCATGCTTAACCTTTCGGTCCGTGTTCCGAGGCCATGTCTATACATTCTAGGATCGCCAAGTAAGAACCTTAGTACTCGCGTGTGCAAAACTATCTTACACCCGTTGTATGAGAAACGTAGAGTCAAACACACCCGATCATCACATGGTGTCTTGAAACGATGAATTTTTGGAATGGTGCATACTTAAGGAAGAACACATTTTATCTTGATATATAAATGAGGGATCATCTTATAATGCTACTAAAGCGCCATATAAGCGATATAAGATGCAAACAAACATTATATGCATAAAGTGAAATGATATGGTTCTTGCACTTGATCACTATCATGTGCATCGTGGTATGATCTTTATCATTCATTTATGTGTAAGGACAAGGTCTATGGAACTTACATGTTAGGTATGCTATAATTTCCAAGAGTATCAATCCATACTACAAATTATAACACCACCATATCATGATACTTGCCCAACAAAAATCTGAACTAGACGCCTTTAATTTATTAATTGCAAGTTTTTACATGGCTTAGGGATTTTCGAAGATAGAACCGGTCTTACCTACGAACATAGAACCACAACAATGATAATCAAATTATTAGCATCTCATTGTTAATCAGATATTGACTATAGTAGGAGAGACAGACACCCTCTAGCCACTTATGCAAAACTAGTTGCATGTCAAGCGTGGAACATGTCTCATGTGCGAGGACATGTAAAGTTAGTCTGGGCCGCTTCATCCCACTATGTCACCAATAACCAAAATACATAGAAGATGCAATAACATGACCATTAGCGCCCACATAATCATATGTGTTCTACCCGTGCAAAGCATCTACGCATAGATCAGGCTCTTATACCACTGTTGGGTTCGCAACATAGAAAACAAAAAAATTCCTATGACGTGAACAACTAAGCACCAAGATCTATCTACCTAGATACAATCAACTGGTGGATATACATCCATAGAGAACATACCCTTGAAGAGCGATAAAGCATTGTTAATGAGATTGAACTGGTGGATGATGTAGTCGTACACTTGCCGATCTCAAGATCGTGTTGAAGTCCAGCAAGTCCAGCAGCTCCATCACCAGTAAGTCCAGCACCGCAAAGTTGCAGTGCATCCATGATTGCACACATGTTCGGTACCCCAACAACCTCCACGTCCTCGCTCTAGCGATGCAGCGGAAATAGCAACTCCTTTCCATATAAAGTCAGTGGGAACATGTATCTCGCTAATTCGAGACAATGGGGAATAATTTCTAGAGGGGGACAGTGATCCTTTATGAGGAGGTGTGAGAGTGGAGGAGGAATAGGTGCTCCTTTTATAGGGGAGGGGGCAGCCCAAGGAGCTGAAGGAGATATGCTCTAGAGGCAAATAATAAATAGGTTTTTATTGTCATATCTTAGTTAGTTCGTAATAGTTTCATATTGTGCTATAACTGTATCAAGTGGAAATAATGGTACAGGTGTGGTATGAAACAAACCAAGTCCCTAGTAGCCTCTATTCATACTAGTTCGTTGGTCAAGCGGTGATCAAGGTTTCCTGATCATGGGGCATTTATGCCAATTGACAATGAGGTCATATCATTGGTGAATGATGTGATGGACATTCCTCAAAGATTGTGAAAACGATCAAGTCACATAGTTCATTGTTGCAATATATAGAAATGTAGTCTCCTTCTCCTTAGACCATGAGATCATTTTACTCACTGTTTTCCGAGGCTGCTTTGACTGCATCAAACGTCACTCGGTGAAACGGTGATCATAAAGGTGTACGTTGGGTATTTCAAAGAAATAGTAGATGACATGTGACTCAAGAGCGGGATTTGTTCACCCACGTGACGGGTAATATACATACGGCCATCTTGGTGAGATTACATCCATAAATGTTGCAACATGTGACTAGGTAACGGGGATGTAATATCACAGTAACAAGTAAAATAGAACTTGTCGGTAACGAGATTGAACAAGGTATATGATACCAACGATCAAATATCGGACAAGTCGTATCATAGAAACAAAGGGAATTGGACTCAATGTTTTACGGTTCATACGACATTGTCATCATGGAATGCATAGCGGTCACATGGGCATCCCGGTCCCTCTATTAATCATTGATATGGATCATGTCTAGAGCACTTCCGAACCGTGAGGGGATACACTTAAAGGTACGATGAGAGATATTATCTATAAGATGGAATCACAGTAGAGAAAGAGAAAGCCGGAATTTTTCTGTGGAGAGATCCGAAGTTGTCCGAAGAAAGAATGAAGGAAAAGGACTGAAAGGAGTTTCAGATAAATGGGAATTTAAATATATATATTTTATAAGTCAATTATGAATTAATTTATTCTAAATAATATTTAAATTATGATTTATAAAAGCAAATTTAATATTAGGCCAAATCCCTGGAGAGAATTGGCTTAGGAGAAAAGTTGTAGAAAAAACAAAATAGGGAAAAACAGTTCAGGACCACGCGGGCGGCGAATACTAGCCGCCGTGCAGGGGCGGATGGTAGCCAAATAGCTGCCGGGCCAGCCTGCTCGACCCTGGCCCACGCGGGCTCGCGAGGGAGCCAGCCTGGCAGGCAGGCCGTGGCCTCATCCGGCCCACCCAGATGACGGCGGGCAAAGTGCCACTGGCGCCTAGACGCGGCTGGGCCACGCTTGGATGCTGGCCTACCCAAGACGCAAGGCCATCAGGCCGCCGGGTGTGGCCAGCCTACCCGGGGTTTGACCCCTTTGCTTGTTGGGCTGAGCAAAAACAGCCCATCTGGCTAGGATTTTTTCCCTTCCCCTTTTTTTCCTTTACCTTTAGTCCCACATGAGGCACCTAATGGAGAGGGCGTGCCCTCCCCTTTGCCTATATAAAGGGGTGACCATGGGAGGACTAAAGACACACCAATACACAATATTTGGAGAAGTCCTTTGGTTGACTTTCTCTCTCTTTGTACCTTGTGACCATGGCCCCATGTTTGGGTCGTGCGAACAAGACACACGTGCAGCACACCATTCCACTGTAGGGATTCCAAGCCGAAATCTACTTCCGCACTCCCGACAGGATCGGGGAGACGGAGGTCTCATCGTACACTAGATGTGTATGAAGCCACAAGGTGCAACACTTGGGGAACTTTGGATGTCGTGAGCCAAAGCTGTTGTACGATTAAGATGGAGCAAGGGTGACCTACAAGGAGCTTCGCGACCTTGAGGTTGGCTACGAGTTCGACTACATCAACCACGTTCCCCTCGGAACGTTAACCGCGTACGGTCTACAAGGATATGTATTCTATACGCTCCGGTCGTTACTGCATTACTACATATATAGATCTTGTGTTTTAGAAAGTTCCAACGTAGGAAAAAAAATTGTTTTCTTCTACGGAACCCCTTCAGTGGTATCATAGCCGATCTATGTGTAGGAGTGTTGTACGGCCAGTACACACAAGTATTGTGCGGGCATTGATCCCTTAGTTGTTACCCTCTAACATGTACTTGTTTATATCGCGGTATTGTTTGATGAAGCGGCCTAGACCGACCTTACACGTATTCGTATGCAAAACTGGTTTCACGCTCGACATACGACCTGTTTCGTATAAGTGGCTAGTGGGTGTCTGTCTCTCATTCAATAGTTGATATAGCATTTAGAACGGAGGGCCCCGAAAGGGGTGTAGTAGAGACAAATGTTGGATCCATGCTGTGGTTGGGAAGTTCGTAGATTAGAAACGGTTATATTGCGAAATCTCTAACAACCACGTAAAACTTGTAATAGTTAAAGTAGAGGCATCTAACTTTATTTTGTAGGAAGGGCATGTGATTTGATATGCTCATGGTCGTGACGAAGGTAAAGTAGTTTACCTTTATGTTACTAAGTTGTGTAGTAATAGTCATTGTTCCGATAGACGACCTGTTGGTGGCGTCGTGGACTTGGCATCAAACCAGGGGCAAGATGGAGATCATGCTGGAGCGCTCGATGGAGATAAAGGCACAAGAAGAAGGACCATACCATATCACAATATATACATGTGATGTTTATACCTGTTTTACATCTTATTATATGCTAGTATTAGATACTCAATGGTAGCAAATAAGATAATCCCTAAATAATTCCAATGATAGTGTTCCCCTTGTGTGTGCACCACCAACAAAGTTCTTCGTTATGGAGCCATCCATGACGATCGGAGGTAAACATATCTATGTTCATATACAGTGGGTGTAAGCCATGTTGCACAGCAAATACACACAAGTTAGATTTGGCGAGCCTAGCATGTGTAGACATGGCCTCGGAACACAAAAGATCGAAAGATCGAGCATGAGTCACATGGCTGATGTGATTGACATTGGAGAATGTCTACCTTTGAAACTGCATTGCCGGCCATGGCGATCGGGGGGTGGTGTAGCGGATTGGGGTCATGTGATCACTAAAATTGTCCAGGGGATGACAATTTTAGTGGGAGCTCAATTAGGATTGAACTCATATTATGAACTTAATCTAGATGTCTATTTGCAAATATCTTAGTAGATTATGGCCTATCCTATTGAGAACCTTTGCGACCAGGGGAAATTTGTTGCTTGATGTGGAACTTAGCAAAAATGTCCAACTTCATAGATTAATACCCACGCCCGAGGGATATCCTCATAATAGATGATCTCTTCTTGATACAAATAACCATTAGGAGATGGTCCGATGACTTCGCAAGGATTGCAATGGAGGTCATGGATGAAAAGAGTATATGTTAGATATACAAAGTTATAAATGTAATTCTTGCAAAAACTCGTTGTAGTTTATAAAGTATTGGATAGTTGTTCTATTTTGTGAAAACAGGATGGTCTGCTTGATAATTGCTAGAATTGAGGCAATATGGTTTGATGATGGCGAGCAAAACAGTTGATGGCCGACATCATCCTTTTCCTCAAAGTTTATCATTTGGATATCGGACTTGTGTATAATTTTGTAATCCTTGTTTGTGTGTCTTGCTTTTAGCGTGATGATTATTCATATGAATAAGTTACAAGCTAGTTGTACTGTTCTTATGAATACTATCGCTATGGTCACATTACTATTATAAATGAGTTATTCTCATCACTATGCCAATGATAGTAGTTTAAACATTTATAAAGGATTAGAATGTTGAAAGATATCCAAAGTTTAATAATTACATGACACTATAGTTTACGTCATTTTGGTTATTGCATGTTCTTCGTTCTAATGAAGATCGGGGTCTTAGATACTTAATCTAAAGACTTTGCAAAACCATGCCTCGTTGGGCAGAATGACTAAAATTCTGCATTCTGGTAAAATGGTGATATGCGAAGAAATGTTGAATCTTATACATAGTGATGTATCGTATTTTCAACAAATAGTGGAAATCATTAGTTAATTGTGGACTTAAGTGAATAAGCGTATATACTTAATGAGACATAAGTTTGAAATGATTTGAATTGTTCAGATGAGTTCACAACAAAGTGGGATATTGAATTCACAGAAATACAAAGTCTCCTCGTTTTGATCGACATGACTAAGGTATTTAAGTTAATTTTTGGGCATAAAGGGACTTGTGAAAGATGTTTCACAAATTATGAGAAATGGACAATTTCAAACTATATTGAAATGTCTAAACATTATAATCATTTTGTATTAGATACATAAGGTATAATATTATCTCTTATCAGGGTTATAGTTATCATTTAGAGTTAGAAATCGAAATAAGCAAACACTCGTTTGAAATACAAAGGAACATCTAAAGATACGTTCGTCGCATGAGGAATCTGGTGGCGAGTAATTGGTGAGCCAATAAGAGCAGCGGGGACAGGGACAAGATGGGGCGCGAATGCTGACAGGAGGAAGATGAGAACGAGCACGTCGGGTAAGGGACGAGGACGAAGACCACTGGCAACACCCATGTAGATACTAAGGTGGTTGGCAATGTCCATCAGAAAGGGATGGAGGCGAGAGATAGGCGCATGCGAGCTCGCGAGGTGAACCATAGGGGGCTCGGTGTAGGTCGACTAACTCTCAGGAGGAAGAAGGAGAGGGGAACCGTAGGGAGCTCAGGGGAGTCCGAGGCGGTGGAGTCGAGATCGAGCATAGGAGACCCTCTCCTCGCATGCCAAATCGAAGGAAGAAGAGAGAGGATCGCATGGCATGGCGTGCGTCTCGTGCGGGTAGCTGCATTGGGTTTGGCTTGATGCCCGATTCACTATAACACAGATTCTATCTCCTCTTTTTATTCAAGTCGACATGCAAAAGCTCACAAAAAACTTACATGTGGAGCGTCTCACTGTCGCTAGGCTTAAGCTTCCAAACGGGGTCATTGTCCAACATATCACAATCACTTCCTTCATTTTACTTGCAACATGACATCTGTTGCCAAAAACTAGAGGAAATGATATAGTACCAAAGTTTGAGAACATGATCATGTGACACTTTGATTGATATAGTTGTATCATAGGTAATCAAGGTGTAGGTCTAATTGCTATGCTAAATGACATGAATTGTTATCCCCTATATGCAAGTGTCAATAGCATCATTGTCCCTGACTTGTAAATAACGTTCTATATCTGCTCTGATTTTGACATTGTAGTTGGGATTTGCAAGAGTTTGTACCAAAATGAAAGACGAACATTAAGGTATATATACTTCTTTCATGTATACCCTCCAAAATCTAGGGTTTGCCATGGCAGTTAACAAAGTGACAAGAAACATGGTGAGATTAACTTCTTACGTATGCCAATGTTATGGCTAATGCTTTTTTTGAGACTCGATAAATTTGCAGATCGCGCGTAATCCCAGTGCACGGTTTCGCTAGTGTTGGTGCACATGTATTCGGTGACATGGCTCAGGTGGCGGGCAGAGTAGGCAGTGGAGATGCACTTGACCATGGAGCATGTTGTAGGTGCGATGCAGCTGGCTATTTTCTACACCTAGCAAATACATTCTACATCTATGGGACATACATTTTACATCTATGTGACATATTTTTTTATTTTGCCGTAGGAACGCACGGGCTTTGTGCTAGTGAGACATAAGTTTGAAACAATTTGAATTGTTCAAATGAGTTCACAACAAAGTGGGATATTGAATTAACAGAAATACAGAGTCTCCTCATTTTGATCGACATGACTAAGGTCTTTAAGTTAATTTTTAGGCATAAATGGGACTTGTGAAAGATGTTTCACAAATTATGACAATTGGACAATTTCAAACTATATTGAAATGTCTAAATATCATAATCATTCAGTATTAGATACATATGGTATAATATTATCTCTTATCGGGGTTGTAGTTATTATTTGGAGTTAGAAATCGAAATAAGCAAACACTCGTTTGAAATACAAAGAAACATCTAAAGATTTGTGGAAACAACACCATAAGAGTTATGCCATGTTCGAGTTTTTGGAGATTTCAATAAGTCAAAATCGTGGCGAATAAACAAGTCTTTGTAGTGTATTCTTGGGCAACTATGAATACATGTTCCACAAGGGGCAAACTTGCTATTGTCCAAAGTTGATGTGTCTTGATGAAGATACAAGTGGAAGAAAGTAAAAGATAAAAACAAGGTATTTGACCTTGCCTCCGGATAGTTGAGTGGCGCAGCGAAATTTGTTTCGTGAAACCAAACTCTACAAATAGAGGAGAAACTAATGATAATAATCATTAAGTTTCAGTAATGCTTTACTAAAGAAAGTCGGATTCAACTATATATTCTGCAAGTCTGCGGAATTATATCATTGATTCACTTGTCATGTTTTGAACAAGACATACCTACGAACTACAAAGAAGCGTGATGGACATAAATGCGAGAAATAACTAGGAGTCATAAAATCCTATATTAAGTTACATTTAAGATTGCAAAGTAACATGTTACTTGATCTTATTAAGAAAAGAAGTTTACTTGATATTTCTGAATGACTTCAAAGTCATAAGAACAAAATGAAACTTAATGGAGACATAAAGCTCGATTTGTCACAAAGTTTAGACAAATTCAAGGAGTTGACTACAAATGTTACGATGCTTAAGTCTATTGGATTTACTAGCAATATATGGATATTGAAGTCTCGCAACTAGAATCCTCGATTTGATGGTGATCAGAGAATTTTGGAATGTCCAAGATTATCGAGAGGACCTGCATTTGAGTGGGATCTAAGCAGCGTGGCTGAATCATAATATGTAGATGACATATTTTGAGTGGGAGCTAAGTGAAATCCCTGGATCTCATATATGGATGCCATATTTGAGTGGGAGCATGAAATCATTCTGAGATATGTGGACAACATATATGAATGATGTCATTGGTGTTGATAACATTTAAGTTAGTAAATATGGATGAATTTTAACAAGTTATTAAACAAATCTATCGATATAGATTGGTGAGTTGAATAAACATTAATAGTCGAATGCTTCCTGGACTTGATCCTGAAAATGTTCAGAATGTCCTAGATAAGATTCTGAAGTAGTATAGAATGGAATGAGGTAAGAAAGATGTTCTTACTTTATGAAGAGTTGAGTTAGCCTTAGTATTACAACTATGGTTAAAAGAAAGAAATAGGTGTGCTACATCTCCTATGCCTCAGTCATAGGTTCTTCCATACAACCATATTATATACTCGACGTAATGTGACCAGAGGTTCTGGTTGGAAGGACAAGCTCTTAATTGTAAGAACATGTCTTGAAGTGATTCTTGAGTTAATCACTGAACCACAATTAAGTTTGTCCTTAAATGGCAAGAAGCAAAGTATGGCACATAGTTGCATTTCATGCACTAGGATCTACATAGATAAAGAAGTATAAGGTACCTTCTAACATGATGTATATTGTTGTGGCGCCACTAGTTCGTCTTTACATAGAGGATGTGTCCTAGGGCACAGTGCCCATGAGAAAGCTTGTTGTGGTTGATCTAACGTCATTGTTGTCTCCTGGATACCGACATCACTCTGTTGCCATAACTACTATATATACACACAAAGGAGTGTGAAGTGTGTTTCAAAGTTTATGTGAGAACAGCGAAAGCGACCGTCATTGTAAACACTAGAAACAAAGTCTCACTTAGTCACCAAACGAATACTTCAATCCATTATAAGACAATGGTGTAAATGTCAGGATTAGGAAGACATTAATGATTTGCAAAAGACATAATGATCTGGTAAAACAGAACATGGACAGGGCATTTCCCATGAACATGCATGATCAATAAACGCATATGTGATATGGTTTATGATTAGTAAAATGCAAGCTAGATTATTTGTACTCTAGTGCAAGTGGGAGACTAAAAGAGATATGATCTAGAGGCAAATAATAAATAGGTCTTTATTACCATATCTCAATTAGTTCATAATAGTTTCATATTGTGCTATAACTGTATCAAGTGGAAACATTGGTACAGGTGTGGTATGAAACAAACCAAGTCCCTAGTAGCCTCTATTCTTACTAGTTTGTTGGCCAAGCGATGATCAAGGTTTCCTGATCATGGGGCATTTATGCCAATTGACAACAAGGTCATATCATTGGTGAATTATGTGATGGACATTCCTCAAAGATTGCGACATGATCAAGTTACATAGTTCATCGTTGCAATAGCTAGAAATGTAGTCTCCTTCTCCTTAGACCGTGAGATCATATTACTCACTGTTTCCCGAGGCTTCTTTGACTGCATCAAATGTCACTCGGTGAATAGTGATCATAAAGGTATACATTGGGTATTCCAAAAGAATAGTAGATGACATGTAACTCAAGAGCGGGATTTGTTCACCCACACGATGGGTAAGATACATACGTCCGGATTGGTAAGATTACATCCATAAATGTTGCAACATGTGACTAGGTCACGGGATGTAATATCACGGTAACAAGTAAAATAAAACTTGTCGGTAACAAGATTGAACAAGGTATGTAGTACCAATGATCGAATATTAGACAAGTTGTATGAGAGAAACAAAGGGAATTGGACTCGATGTTTTACGGTTCATACAACATCGTCACCATGGAATGCATAGGGGTCACATGGGCATCCCGGCCCCTCTGTTGATCATTGATATGGATCATGTCTAGAGCATTCTCGATTCGTGAGGTGATACACTTAAGGGTACGATGAGAGAGATCATCCGTAAGATGGAACCACAGTAGAGAAAGAGAAAGCTGGAATTGTTCCGGGGGAGATCCGAAGTTGTTCGGAGAAAGAATGAAGCAAAAGGAATGAAAGGAGTTTCAGATAAATGGGAATTTAAATATGTATTTACTATATGTTAATTATGAATTAATATATTCTAGATAATTTTTAAATTAAGATTTACAAAAGCAAATTTTATATTAGGCCAAATCCCCGGAGAGAATTGGCCTAGGAGAAAAGCTGTAGAAAAATAGAAAAGGGAAAAATAGTTCAGGCCCACGCGGGTGGCGAATACTAGCCATCGTGCGGGGGTGGATGGCAGCCAAACGGTCGTCGGGCCAGCCAACTCGATCCCAGCCCACGCGAGCTCGCGGGGGAGCCAGTCTGGCTGGCAGGTCGCGGCCACATCCGGCCCACCTGGGCAATGGTGGGCAAAGTGACGCTGGCGCCTGGACGAGGCTGCGCCGCTCTTGTCTACCGGCCCACCCGGTCCGCGAGGCCACCAGGCCGCCAGGGGTGGCCAACCCACTCGGGGTTTGACCCCTTTGCTTGTTGGGCTTAGCAAAAACAGCCCATCCGGCTAGGATTTTTCCTGTCCCCTATTTCTTTACCTTTAGTCCCACATGGGGCACCTAATGGAGAGGTCACGCACCCCTTCGCCTATATAAAGGGGTACCCATGGGAGGACTAAAGACACACCAATACACAATATTTGGAGAAGTCCTTTGGTTGAGTTTCTCCCTGTCTGTCTATACCTTGTGACCATGGCCCCATGTTTGGGACATGTGAACAAGACACACCTGCAGCACGCGGTGCGCTACAGGGATTCCAAGCCGAAAATCTACTTCCGCACTCCCGACGGGATTGGGGAGACGGAGGTCTCATCATACACCGGATGTGTACGAAGACACGAGGTGCAACACTTGGGGCACTTTGGATGTCATGAGCCGAAGCTGCTACATCATGAAGATGGAGCACGGGGTGACCTACGAGGAGCTTCGCAACTTTGAGGTCGGCTACGAGTTTGACTACATCAACCATGTTCCCCTCGAAATGGTAACCGCGTAAGGTCTACAAGGGTATGTATTCTGTATGCTCTGATCATTACTTCATTACTACATACATAGATCTTGGGTGTTAGAAAGTTACAATGTAGGAATTCTTTTGTTAACGAGGTTGAACTTGTGGATGATGTAGTCGTACACTTGCCTATCTCAAGATCGTGATGAAGTCTAGCAAGTCCAGCAGCTCCAGCACTAGTAAGTCCAGCACCACAAAGCAGCGGTGCATCCGTGATTGCACACACGTCCGGTACCCAATAAACTCCACGTCCTCGTGCTAGCGATGCAGCGAAAACAACAACTCCTTTCCAGATAAAGCCACCGGAAACATGTATCTCGCTAATCCGAGACCATGGGGAATAATTTCTATAGGGGGAGAGAGATCCTTCATGAAGAGGTGTGAGAGTGGAGGAGAAGGTGCTCCTTTTATAGGGGAGGGGCTAACCAAGGGGCATGGCCGTCGGCCATGGTGGGTGCCTCCACCTCTCCCTCATTCATGTGGGTGGAGCTCCCACTCACATAAACACACCTCCGCTCACATGTCCACTCACATGCATTAAATTTCCACCAAATTTAATGCAACTCTCATTTAATAAAACTATTTTATTTATTTTATTCATAATTTTTTTAATTACTTTAATTAAAAAACATTCACATAAAACTCCCTGCAACATTTTAATATCACATGCAGAACCAGTTTCTGCAATTTCACCCGAAACAATTCCAGTTTCTATCGAAATGATTCGAGCGCTTTCATAATATTTATCTGAAACACATTTGCTGCTAAATGGTGTTAGTATCCCTTAAGTGCATCACCCTATAGTTCACGAATAATGCATACATGATCGAGACCCCCTCTCCGATCAATAATCAGAAGTGAGACCTGGAGATCCGTACTGACTCCCCCACATTCAACGATAACTCCAGTGATCATGTGAACCTTTAACGTTAGTAACTAAATCCCTTTGTCTCGTGATATATTACATGTCCAAGATTCGATCATCGGTATATCCATACCTAGTTTGATCTTGTTACCGACATGCACTCTTTTCTCGTTCCCATGATATAACATTCTTGTGATCACAGTGTTGGAAATATGCCTTAGAGATAAAAAAGTAATAAGGATTATTATCATATTTCATAAAGTTTATGATTAAGTTTTATATCATGCTATAACTGTATTGAAAGGGAACGTCAATACACGTGTGATATATAAACAACCAGGAGTTCCCGGTGTAGCTCTAGGCACTGGTTCATTGGTCAACAGATGATCAAGCTTTCCTGATCATGTAGCATTTATGCTAATCGGAAATGGAATCACCTCATTGTGAGAATGAGATGATGAGATATACCCAACCGAAGCATCGTGACCTGATCATGTCATGAAGTTTGTAACACCCTCAGAATCGGCCCTATGCAAGTTTCAGCGCTTCCCGCCAAACCCGCATAGGAACGATTCAAAGGTGCCCACCAGGCACTTTCGTGCGGGCGGAAAACAAAGTAATAACATTACACAACAGTCCTCGATGGGACCCACAGAACAGATATTTATACATCAGCGACTCCATGAGTCAAGAATACAGATATACAATACAAAGATCCAAATCACCTTGGAAACGATAGAGCGTCCAACTACGGACAAGATGCAAATGGGGCTAAGAGCCCTGAAGAATAACCAATGGCGTCCATAACCCTGCCAGGCCAAGCCGGAAGGGTAACCCTGCTAACGACGTTGATCTCAAAACCTGCTTAAACAAAAGGGGTGCCGACAAAGGGCAAAGGAAAAAGAGAGCGGTCAGTACTGAGGCCAGTACACGGCGAGGCTAGAATTCGGCGGTCCTCGCCTACATAGGTATGGTGGACTGAAGCGGCAGCGCAGCATGCACTAACAACCTATAGAGACTCGATAAAACTGGCGGCTATCAGAGAGGGATAAGAAAGTCCTATTCGGAACCAACTTGATACTACCACCAAACATACCTATCCTGGTATTTCCCCCTCGAGACCAAACGAGGAAGTCAACCGAGGAACTCACACAGTTGGTAGTTTTATTTATTCAGTTATCGTTGCAGCAATTACTAGTCAGGTATAGATAGTCATCCTGATATAATAAGCAGTGGGCACTTTTAGTTAACCATTCCGTTGTAGTTGCAACACTTACTAGTCAGATACGATTAGCAGGAGATATCCCAAACCCAGCAGTTGTTGGTACTTTTATTTAGCCATTCTGTTGTAGTGGAGCTGATTACTAGTCATATCGGATACAAGTCAATTTATAACAGTAAACTTTAGTTATAGTTGTCTATGATCGAGAACTGTGCTCCAAGTCGTCCATAACCACGGACACGGCTTTTCGAAAAGATTTAACCCTGCAGGGGTGCACCAAAGTATCCACACGCACTTCGACCCTTTTTGCCAGATCAGTTAACATACACCCATCGGTATGTCGGCGGGGCCTAAGTCATGACGTTTCCCAGACCCAAAGCAAGTACATGGGGCCACCCCAATAAGCTACCCGCAACGAAGTTGGCCGGCTCCGGAACGGACCCAGGGTTTGCGTCAGTGGCTGTAAACGACTGGGAACCCGAAAAAGTGACTGGGCTTGTCGATACCGCGAAAACACTCCGCAATCCTAAACAGTACAGGTGCTCCACGCACAATCTTAAATAAAGCAGTAAAGCATGACATAAGTATAGGATAGTAATAAAGCCCCAAACTACTTGTGGCCCCCGGTACAATACTTTGAAATCAGGTAGTAAGCCGATGGGGGTGCCCACACACCCCACCTGTGGTTAGCGCGCTCGATCTCGGAACAGGTGTCAAGAACTCGGGGTCCTACGGGACACCAGTGAGCGGTTAAAAACCAAATATTGTCTATTACCCACGGGTGCCTCTGCATTTACCTACTTTCAATTTTAGTTATTAAACGGTAATTAAAGTCATCATCATCTCCAACATAAAACACGCGGCAAAACTCCAACAACTGTGGTACTTGACGACACGCAACAGCACTTGAGCAAGCGACTACGACGCGCAAGTCCAACTATCTACCAATCAACAGGTAATAGGATGTGTCCAAGGCAATATAAGGCTGCAAGGAATATCACGGGTACAAAAACTAGAGCATCGCATCACAGATAGCAATAGATCAACAGGGGGGAATAAAGACTATAAAAGTAAGATAGGTAGAAAGGGGGAGGTGCTCGCCTGAAAACATTGCCGAAGGTTCATCCGAAGATCGGGTCGACACTCGCATCAACTCAACGGCCTTATCCGCGAAGAACCAAAACACTAAAGGAAACACCGAATGCACTATTTAATACAACGGCAGAAGATCGGGCATGATGCATGTATGATGCATGACATGGCAAAGGATGCGATGCAATTAGGCCATATTAAGCGGAACCGGGTCCCGACATTTAATTAGACGGTTCAAGGTATTTATCTACCCCACAAATTAAATGTTGGATTAGCAAGACAAAACATGGCTTCGGTTCGCTATGCCAATTTAAATGGAGTCCGGAATCAGACAAAGATATCCCGCATATAGACTCCATATTTAATTATGAGATGAATTGGCATAATGCCCCCAACCCACAGACAAGTATGCATGCATGAACAATTTAATATGCATCAGTTGATAATGTCATATTATAAAATAATGGGGGTCTCGAATAGGGAATCACATTAGGGTTCGGCGAACTTGGGCTCCGAGGGGTTCGGGGTCGGTCTCAGGGTTCGACGGGAGAACGGCTCGACGAGATCGATCTCGGACAACGGAAGTCAATCTTGTCGCATCCGAGAAGAAGAACTTGGTTGGTGTCGGGGGCACATCGGATCCGCCCTGGTCGGTACCGATCTTGTCGTCACGAAGATCTTGTCGGGTCCTCGTATCGGGTCGGTCTTGGTGTTCGGGAAGAAGAGCTTGGCGTGCGACGTCGTCGGCATCGGTGCGGAAGGAGGTCTTGTCGTTCCGTGTCGGTGACCTTGGCATCCGGGTTCTCGGCGAACTTGGCGTCCGGGAAGGAGTACTTGTTGCACCGGGGTCTCGGTGTCCTCGGATCCGAGAGGAAGAACTTGGCGTGTCGGGTTCGGTCTTCGGGGTCCGGTCATCTTGTCCCTGTTGGAGATCTTGAGGTTTCGGCTCGATTGATGGGGAAGAAATCGAGGCACCATGGTCTTCGAGTAGCTCGGTTCCCGACGTGGTTTCTCGGATTCGGACATGCTGCTGGAGGAGATCTTGATGACAAACGGTGATCGATGCACTTGTGTACGGGGTCAGCATTGTGTCTCTGAGAACGACCATAAACCATACTTCATTAGTGCCACAGATTCTCCGGATTCAACAAACGAGGTGCTCACAGACAGCTCCAATCATCAACACCTATCGTGCACCACATATCCCGCTAAGAACCAACAGGGAGGTGATGTCCCAGGAGGTAGCACACAGAGAGAGCTTGGCGACGGTGGAACTCGAGCAAAGCAAGCAGAGGCGGCCGGGGCTTGGTACGGAGGGAGCCCACGGCTTGCAGACGCGCGGCAGAAGGAGGGTTACCGCGCAGCGGCGGGCGAGAGAGCGGCGATGGCAGAGAGGCGGCGAGAAGGGCGGCGAGCGGCAGGGCCGGTCGGAGCTCGCAGGGTGACGCATGGTGGCGAGAGGTGGAGGTGCAGAGGCCGATGGAGGGGACGCGTGGGAGGACGACGAGGTCGGTGGCGAGCGGGGTACGGGCCTGGTGGCGGAGCTTGCTCGCGTCATCGGTGCATGGGGAGCACAGAGGACGGCGGGGAGACGGCGTCAGGCCCGGGCCTGCGCGAGGACGGCCCGTGGGTGCCAGATCTTGGGGAGGAGAAGCCCAGGCGGAGGCCGGCGGGACGCATGCTGCTGTGTGGCGCAGGGCGGCACGAGGTGGCTCGAGACCACGGGGTCCGCTGGCGGCGGGTGTTGCCGACAGAGAGAAGCGGCGTCGCAGCGAGTGCGGAGGGAGGCGACGGCGTGGCTTGCGTCGGGGAAGGAGAGGCAAGGGGGAGCGCTGGGGAAGCAGGGACTAAGGACGGTGGCGCCATCAGGGGGGAGAGGAGAGGGCGGCGCCTGGCTCGATTGAAGGAGGCAGTGGCGGCGGAGAGGTGGAAGCGAGGGGAGGAGAGGACGCGAGCGAGCGAGGGAGAGAGATGCGGGGGATTGCGGGCGCGTGCCCAGGGGCGGCCGGTCGGGCGTGGGCCACGCGGGGTGGGGCCCCGCTGCAAGGCGTGGCAGGCGGTGTGGTCAGGTGGGTGCGGCTGGGTGTGCGTTGCGTGCTGTGTGTGTGGTGGGTGAGGGAGTGGGGTGGGTCCGGGCTGCATGCTGCTGCTGGTTGGCGGTGGCAGGGGCAGTGGGGTGGGGTGAGGTGGCAGGTGGTGGTTGGGTGGATGGAGGGAGGAGAGGTGAGGTGGCGTGCACCGATTGGTGCAGGTGAGGTGGAGGGGGCTGGGTAGGAAAATAGGGTAGGGTTTTTGGTAGAAAAGATTGGGTGTTTCTGGGGTAGGTAGGGTTTTATCTGGAGGTGGCCAGCTGGGCTTTCGGGCCTAGCAGCTGCCTCCTAAAAAAAATATTTTATTTGTTTAAAACGGGGCGTTTGAAATCTGTTTGTAGGCGAAACAAAAATATTCCGGAGACCCGGATTTTAACTTGAATAAAGACGGGAATATTTAGAAAACAAAACTAGGCGTTTCGAAAATAGTTTAGACAAAAACCATGCATGATGATGACGATGCTCAAATGCAATGTGGCATGATGACATGAGCATGCGGTCATGATGATGCAATGCACAAAAACAACACGATTTTCTAGTAGTGATTTTGCGGGATGCCACAAAGTTCAAGTTACGATGATTAGAATAGACCTAGTGTACTATTTCTTAGACCGTGAGGCCATATCAATCACTGTCACCCGAGGGTACTTTGATAGCATCAAACGTCACTCGGTGAAACAGTGATCATAAAGGTGTGTTCAGGTATTCGAAGGAATAGTTGAGGCAATATGCGTCAAGAGCAGGATTGGTCCATCTGCGTGATGGAAAAGATATTCGAGGGCCCACTCGAAGAAGTTATATCCAATAGTTGCGCAACATGTGATTTGATCACGGGGATATCACTTGTCGAAACGAGCCAAGAAGTATTTGTTGGTAATGAGATTGAACCCGACATGGATATTTCATTGATCAGATCTCGGACAATGCAAGTATCGAGGGATGAAAGTAATAAGACAGGACGTTCATGGTTCAAACAATGAAAGATTTGTGGAATGCACAGGGGTCACATGGCCATCCAGGTCCCTCTGTTGATCATTGGTGCGGAGGGTCCCTACCATGTTTGGAGTATTCCCAAACCATGGTGCATCATGCTTAAGGGCTTGATGATTCTCAGGGAGTGTTTAAGGATCGGTAGAATCACCGAAGAAAAGAGAAGAGAGAAAACCAGAAGGGTTTTGGTAAGTTCGGAGGATGTCCGGAATGAGAGGGAATAAGTTCCACATTAATGGGGATTGAATAGTATGTAAGTCAATGTTGAATATTGATTTAATCATTCAATTATATTTATTCAATAAAATAAAAAGAAATAAAAAAGGTCAAATGCCTAATTCAGCCAAATCCGGAGGGAAAAGGACCCATAAGGGAAAGGACCAAAGGGAGGAGAGAGAAGGGGTGGCCGGGTGGGCCTTGGGCACCACGTGTGGGGCCCACAAGGGCCTTGTCCAGCCGGCCACACCTCCCCCTCTCCCCTCTCCCTTGTTTAGTCCCACATGGCTAAGATAGGTAGCTATGGGGGGGTCCCCTTTATAAAGAGAGGTATTTTGGCAAATTAAATACACAATAATCAATAAAAGGTTCCCTCTTTTTGGGAAGACCTCCAACTTACTCTGCCTCTTTCTCTCTCTCCCCCGTGACCATGGTCCTAAGTCCGGATCACATGAGCGAGAGTCTTCTTCCCCGCGGAGCGCCGTCATGCTGCGAGATTCGGATCTAGGAGCGCTACTTCCACAACTGATGCTGGATCGAAGGAGCGGGAGTCATTGTCAGGCACCAGATGTGTGTAACTCCCTGCGAGGTGCAACACTTGGGGCACTATGAGTCGTTGGAGCCATAGGAGCTGCTGGGACTTCATCACGACCTTGAGGTTGGCTTTGGCTCGTCTAAATTAACCATGCTCCCCGAGCGTTGATAACACTTTTCAGTCTTCAAGGGTAATTTCGCGAAAAGCCCCTCCCGTTACTACATTACTAATAGATAGGTCCTGGCAACTGGGGTTCTGGGTGTAGGGAAAATTTATTGTTTTCATGCGTGAACCCCTACACACATCAGTTACTTGCTAGCTATATCAATGTGATATCATCAAGAGGGCGTAGAGTACATCTACCCGTCATTGGTATGGACAAATACCACTCTTGATCCATGAGCCTCTACATAACACCTTCGAAGTATCTGAACCCACATTTATTGTCACCCTGTATGGTGTGACGTTTGATGTTATCAAGTTACTCTTCTAGTGTTAGTGATTGACATGATCTCATGGTCTAAGGACTAGAATTACTTCGCATGATGTTATAGAAATTTAGGCACAATGATTTCGATCGTATTTCTATACTTTGGATGAATGTTCATCACATCATTCCACCAATGTTGTGACCTCATTATTAACAACATCCAATGTCCATGATTAGGAAAGCTTGATCATCTTATTAATCAACGAGCTAGTTTATATGAGAGGCATAACTAGGAACACTTTATTTTGTTTATTAAACACAAATGTATTAACGTTTCCAATTAACACAATTATAGCATGCAAAAAAACATTTATCATAAACATGGAATAAGATAATAACCACTTTCTCATTATCTCTCGGGCATATTCCCTTCAAATAAACATGGAATAAGATAATAACCACTTTCTTATTGCCTTTCGGGCATATTCTCTTCAAACCTAGGTCTTGATATAGATCCTAGAGAGGTTCCCCCTATAGGATGATGGAGGCTAAGCCAGTTCTACTCAATATTCATTCCCGGTCTAGATCGGAGCCACAAGGGGCTATTTATAGTACTAGGGGTGAATGAGTAGGTAGAGGGAATATTCTAGGGTATCAAACTCAAAATTATGGGTAGACAGGAGATTCTGGTGATAAGTTCAACGCCATTGGGTTTGGGGCCACAATGTTTCATCGATCGCCAGATTACTGTACTGGCAAGAGTTTTGGCGGGGTGCCGGGTTATTCCGGTAGTAGTCGGATTGGTTCTAGCAGTGAGTCTGGCTTGCCAAAACTGGCGCTAGATTGATCCGGCAGTGGATCCGACAGGACCGGTCCTATCGACGAATCTCTTCTCCTATCTTCTCTTCCATGCTTCTTGCTTGGGCATCTTAGATCCCGGGGCATCCTTGTCTCCTCCTCTTGGCATCATGGTCATGGGCCTCATCATACAATAGGCACTTGTCTCAAGTAGGATCCCATTCAAGTGATGACCAAAGTAAGACAAGAGATGGAAGGAATTCACCTTAGTCGGAGTGGTTGATGTGACATGACGTGGTCCAATAGCGATTCCATATGTTGGGTTGCATCAGCATGCACGCTAGGCGGGTTGGTGACATCATGGTAGGCGCACCGACGTGTTGTTGCATATCCAAGGCGTCTCCTCTCATCTTCCACCTTGCTCTCATCAACTCTTGCTACAACACACGTGCGAGGTACAACAAGGCGATGACTGAGAGCAGATCAAAAGATCAAGGAAACCTATAACTATACACACACAACGGAGATCAATGTGGTTAGCACGACTATGGAAAATGAAGAAAAAACAAAATGGTCCTAGCAAAGACTAATGCTCGGTATCGTGCCAACACAAGGCGATACCATAGCTCGTTTAGAATGCTTCCTGGACTTGATCCTGAAAATGTTCAGAATGTCCTAGATAAGATTCTGAAGTAGTATAGAATGGAATGAGGTAGGAAAGATGTTCTTACTTGTATGAAGAGTTGAGATAGTCTTACTATTACAACTATGGTTAAAAGAAAGAAAGAGGTGTGCTACATCTCCTACGCCTCAGTCATAGGTTCTTCCATACAACCATATTATATACTCGACGTAATGTGACCAAAGGTTCTGGTTGGAAGGACAAGCTCTTAATTGTAAGAACATGTCTTGAAGTGATTCTTGAGTTAATCACTGAACCAAAATTAAGTTTGTCCTTAAATGGCAAGAAGCAAAGTATGGCACATAGTTGCATTTTATGCACTAGGATCTACATAGATAAAGAAGTATAAGGTACCTTCTAACATGATGTATATTGTTGTGGCAGGACTAGTTTGTCTTTACGTAGAGGATGTGTCCCAGGGCACAGTGCCCATGAGAAAGCTTGTTGTGGTTGATCTAACGTCATTGTTGTCTCCTGGATACCGACCTCACTCTGTTTCCATAACTACTATATATACACACAAAGGAGTGTGAAGTGTGTTTCAAAGTTTATATGAGAACAGCGAAAGCGACCGTCATTGTAAATACTAGAAACAAAGTCTCCCTTAGTCACCAAACGAATACTTCAATCCATTATAAGACAATGGTGTAAATGTCATGATTAGGAAGACATTAATGATTTGCAAAAGACATAATGATCTGGTAAAACAGAACATGGACAGGGTGTTTCCCATGAACATGCATGATCATTAAACGCATATGTGATATGGTTTATGATTAGTAAAATGCAAGCTAGATTATTTGTACTCTAGTGCAAGTGGGAGACTAAACGAGATATGGTCTAGAGGCAAATAATAAATAGGTCTTTATTGTCATATCTCAATTAGTTCGTAATAGTTTCATGTTGTGCTATAACTGTATCAAGTGGAAATATTGGTACAGGTGTGGTATGAAACAAACCAAGTCCCTAGTAGCCTCTATTCTTACTAGTTCGTTGGCCAAGCGATGATCAAGGTTTCCTGATCATGGGGCATTTATGCCAATTGACAACAAGGGCATATCATTGGTGAATTATGTGATGGACATTCCTCAAAGATTGCGACATGATCAAGTTACATAGTTCATCGTTGCAATAGCTAGAAATGTAGTCTCCTTCTCCTTAGACCGTGAGATCATATTACTCACTGTTTCCCGAGGCTGCTTTGACTGTATCAAACGTCACTCGGTGAAACAGTGATCATAAAGGTGTACGTTGGGTATTCCAAAGGAATAGTAGATGACATGTAACTCAAGAGAGGTATTTGTTCACCCACATGATGGGTAAGATACATATGTACGGCTTGGTAAGATTACATCCATAAATGTTGCAACATGTGACTAGGTCACGGGGATGTAATATCACGGTAACAAGTAAAATAGAACTTGTCTGTAACAAGATTGAACAAGGTATGTGGTACCAATGATCGAATCTTAGACAAGTTGTATCAGAGAAACAAAGGGAATTGGACTCGATGTTTTACGATTCATACAACATCGTCATCATGGAATGCATAGGGGTCACATGGGCATCCCGGCCCCTCTGTTGATCATTGATATGGATCATGTCTAGAGCATTCCCGATTCGTGAGGAGATACACTTAAGGGTATGATGAGAGAGATCATCCGTAAGTTGGAATCACGGTAGAGAAAGAGAAAGCTGGAATTGTTCCGGGGGAGATCTGAAGTTGTTCGGAGAAAGAATAAAGCAAAAGGAATGAAAGGAGTTTCAGATAAATGGTAATTTAAATATGTATTTACTATATGTTAATTATTAATTAATATATTCTAAATAATATTTAAATTAAGATTTATAAAAGAAAATTTTATATTAGGCCAAATCCGCGGAGAGAATTGGCCTAGGAGAAAAGCTGCAGAAAATTAGTAAAGAGAAAAATAGTTCAGGCCCACGCGGGTGGCGAATACTAGCCGCCGTGCGGGGGTGCATGGCAGCCAAACGGTCGTCGGGCCAGCCAACTCGATCCCGGCCCACGCGAGCTCGCGGGGGAGCCAGCCTGGCAGGCAGGTCGCGACCACATCTGGCCCACCTAGGAGACGGTGGGCAAAGTGGGGTTGGCGCCTGGACGTGACTGGGCCGCGCTTGGCTACCGGCCCACCCGGTCCACGAGGCCACCTGGTCGCCGGGGGTGGCCAACCCACCCGGCGTTTGACCCCTTGTTGGGCTGAGCAAAAACAGCCCATCCGGCTAGGATTTTTCCTGCCCCCTTTTTCTTTACCTTTAGTCCCACATGGGGCACCTAGTGGAGAGGTCATGCACCCCTTCGCCTATATAAAGGGATGCCCATGGGAGGACTAAAGACACACCAATACACAATATTTGGAGAAGTCCTTTGGTTGAGTTTCTCCCTCTCCGTCTATACCTTGTGACCATGGCCCCATGTTTGGGCCGTGTGAACAAGACACACCTGCAGCACGCGGTGCGCTGCAGGGATTCCAAGCCGAAAATCTACTTCCGCACTCCCGACGGGATCGGGGAGACGGAGGTCTTATCATACACCGGATGTGTACGAAGCCACGAGGTGTAACACTTGGGGCACTTTGGATGTCATGAGCCGGAGCTGCTACATGATGAAGATGGAGCACGGGGTGACCTGCGAGGAGCTTTGTGACTTTGAGGTCGGCTACGAGTTCGACTACATCAACTATGTTCCCCTCGAAATGGTAACCGCGTAAGGTCTACAAGGGTATACGCTCCGATCGTTACTTCATTACTACATAGATAGATCTTGGGTGTTAGAAAGTTCCAATGTAGGATTTTCTTGTTAACGAGGTTGAACTTGTGGATGATGTAGTCATACACTTGCCGATCTCAAGATCGTGATGAAGTCCAGCAAGTCCAGCAGCTCCAGCACTAGTAATTCCAGCACCGCAAAGCAGCGGTGCATCCGTGATTGCACACACGTCCGTTAACCAATAAACTCCACGTCCTCGCTCTAGCGTTGCAGCGAAAACAACAACTCCTTTCCAGATAAAGCCACCAGAAACATGTATATCGCTAATCCGAGACCATGGGGAATAATTTCTATAGGGGGAGAGATCCTTCATGAGGAGGTGTGAGAGTGGAGGAGGAGGAGGTTCTCCTTTTATAGGGGAGGGGCTAACCAAGGGGCATGTCCCTCGGCCATGGTGGGTGCCCCACCTCTCCCTCATTCATGTGGGTGGAGCTCCCACTCACATAAACACACCTCCGCTCACATGTCCACTCACATGCATTAAATTTCCACCAAATTTAATGCAATTCTCATTTAATAAAACTCTTTTATTTATTTTATTCATAATTTTTTAATTACTTTAATTAAAAAACATTCACATAAAACTCCCTACAACATTTTAATATCACATGCATAACCAGTTTCTACAATTTCACCCGAAACAATTCCAGTTTCTATCGAAATGATTCCAGCTCTTTCATAATCTTTATCTGAAACACATTTGCTACTAAATGGTGTTAGTATCCCTTAAGTGCATCACCCTATAGTTCACGAATAATGCAGACATGATCGAGACCCCTCTCCGATCAATAATCAGAAGCAGGACCTGGAGATCCGTACCGACTCCCACACATTCAACGATAACTCTAGTGATCATGTGAAACTTTAACGTTAGTAACTAAATCCCTTTGTCTCGTGATATATTACATGTACAAGATTCGATCATCAGTATATCCATACCTAGTTTGATCTTGTTACCGACATGCACTCTTTTCTCGTTCCATTGATATAACATTCTAGTGATCACATTGTTGGAAATATGCCTTAGAGATAAAAAAGTAATAAGGATTATTATCATACTTCATAAAGTTTATGATTAAGTTTTATATCATTTTATAACTGTATTGAAAGGGAATGTCAATACACGTGTGATATATAAACAACCAGGAGTTCCTGGTGTAGCTCTAGTCACTGGTTCATTGGTCAACAGATGATCAAGTTTTCCTGATCATGTAGCATTTATGCTAGTTGGAACTGGAATCACCTCATTGTGAGAATGAGATGATGATATATACCCAACCGAAGCATCGTGACCTGATCATGTCATGAAGTTCAAGTTACGATGATTAGAATAGACCTAGTGTACTATTTATTAGACCGTGAGGCCATATCAATCACTGTCACCCGAGGGTACTTTGATAGCATCAAACGTCACTCGAACAGTGATCATAAAGGTGTGTTCAGGTATTTAAAGGAATAGTTGAGGCAATATGCGTCAAGATCAGGATTGGTCCATCTGTGTGATGGAAAAGATATTCGAGCGCCCACTCGAAGAAGTTATATCCAATAGTTGCACAACGTGTGATTTGATCACGGGGATATCACTTGTCGGAACGAGCCAAGAAGTATTTGTTGGTAATGAGATTGAACCCGACATGGATATGTCATTGATAAGATCTCGGACAATGCAAGTATTAAGAGATGAAAGGAATAAGATAGGACGTTCATGGTTCAAACAACGAAATATTTCGTGGAATGCACAGGGGTCACATGGCCATCCAGGTCCCTCTGTTGATCATTGGTGCGGGAGGGTCCCTACCATGTTTGGAGTATTCCCAAACCATGGTGTATCATGCTTAAGGGCTTGATAATTCTCAGAGAGTGTTTAAGGATCGGTAGAATCACCAAAGAAAAGAGAAGAGAGAAAATCGGAAGGGTTTCGGTAAGTTCAGATGATGTCCGGAATGAGAGGGAATAAGTTCCACATCAATGGGGATTGAATAGTATGTAAGTGAATGTTGAATATTGATTTAATCATTCAATTATATTTATTCAATAAAATAAAAAAGAATTAAAAAAGTAAAGTGCCTAATTCGGCCAAATCCGGAGGGAAAAGGGCCCATAAGGGAAAAGACCAAAGGGAGGAGAGAGAGGGGGTGGCCGGGTGGGCCTTGGAAACCACGTGCGGGGCCCACAAGGGCCTTGGCCAGCCGGCCACACCTCCCCCTCTCCCCTCTCCCTTGTTTAGTCCCACATGGCTAAGCTAGTTAGCTATGGGGGGTCCCCTGTATAAAGAGAGGTATTTTGGCAAATTAAATACACAATAATCAATAAAAGGTTCCCTCTTTTTTGGGAAGAACTCCAATTGACTATGCCTCTCTCTCTCTCCCCGTGACCATGGTCCTAAGTCCGGATCACACGAGCGAGTCACCGTGGAGCGCGGTCATGCTGCGAGATTCGGATCCAGGAGCGCTACTTCCACAACTGCTGCTGGACCGGAGGAGCGGGAGTCATTGTCAGGCACCGGATGTGTGTAACTCCCTACAAGGTGCAACACTTGGGGCACTATGAGTCGTTGGAGCCTTAGGAGCTGCTGGGACTTCATCACGACCTTGAGGTCGGCTTCGGCTCGTCTAAATTAACCACGCTCTCCCTAGCGTTGACAACACTTTTCAGTCTTCAAGGGTAATTTTGTGAAAAGCCCCTCCCGTTACTGCATTACTAATAAGATAATAACCACTTTCTTATTACCTCTCGGGCATATTCCCTTCAAATAAACATGGAATAAGATAATTACCACTTTCTTATTGCCTCTCGGGCATATTCCCTTCAAACCTACGTCTTGATATAGATCCTAGGGAGGTTCCCCCTATAGGATGATGGAGGCTAAGCCAATTCTACTCAATATTCATTCCTGGTCTAGATCTGAGCCACAAGGGGCTATTTGTAGTACTAGGGGTGAATGAGTAGGTAGAGGGAATATTCCAGGGTATCAAACTCATAATTATGGGTAGATAGGAGATTCTGGCGATAAGTTCAACGCCATTGGGTTTGGGGCCACAATGTTTCATCGATCGCCAGATTACTGTATTGGCAGGAGTTTTGGCGGGGCGCCAGGTAATTCCCGTGGTAGCCGGATTGGTTCTAGCAGTGAGTCTGGCTTGCCGGAACTGGCACTAGATTGATCCGCCGGTGGATCCGGCAGGACCTGTCCTATCGACGAATCTCTTCTCCCATCTTCTCTTCCATGCTTCTTGCTTGGGCATCTTAGATCCCGGGGCATCCTTGTCTCCTCCTCTTGGCATCATGGTCATGGGCCTCGTCATACAATAGGCATTTGTCTCAAGTAGGATCCCATTCAAGTGATGACCAAAGGAAGACAAGAGATGGAAAGAATTCACCTTAGTCGGAGTGGTTGGCGTGACATGACGTGGTCCAATAGCGATTGCCTATGTTGGGTTGCATCATCATGCAGGCTAGGCGGGTTGGTGACATCATGGTAGGCGCACCAACGTGTTGTTGCATATCCAAGGCGTCTCCTCTCATCTTCCACCTCGCTCTCCTCAACTCTTGCTGCAACACACGAGCGAGGTGCAACAAGGCGATGACTAAGAGCAGATCAAAAGATCAAGGAAACCTATAACTATACACACACAACGGAGATAAATGTGGTTAGCACGACTATGGAAAATGAAGAAAAAACAAAATGGTCCTAGCAAAGACTAATGCTCGGTATCGTGCCAACACAAGGCGATACCATAGCTCGTTCGCCTAAAGTTTGAGAAGCAGCAGATTTGTATGCTTCCCTTGCTCTAACTTGCGCTCTTGCTTAGAAGCTTTGAGACTCTCTTTGTATTGGGATATTTTTCTTTCCTTTTTCTCTTTTTATTTTTCCTCTTTTTTGATTATTTCTTTCTTTCTATGCTATGGAGTCAACTTTTGCTATTGCCAATGCACCATCACTTTGTAAGAGCAAGTGTACAATGCTTCAGCAAATGCAAAATGAGATACTCTCGATGGGTTAATATAAGTAACACACAAAGTAAGAAATAGGGTTAACAAGGGTGCTGCAAGTTATACCCTATGCCGATGTCGAACTTGCAACAGCTGGTGGGGGTGGTGTTCGAGTTGCGTGGTGTCGGGGAGCAAAGATGGAGTGTTGCAGAAGATTGTTATTAGGCTGGAAATCTGGGGCAGAAAAAATTTAGTCTGGCAATCCGGCGGCGTCGGGGCTGGCGTCGAAATTTTTCGACAAACATTTTGACTAGCTACTTTTTTCGCTAGAAAATTTTGGCGATAGTTCTAACTTACCGAGATTTCCATTGGTTTGAGTTCATGAAAACTCCAAAACTCCAATCTTATCGATTTGACGGAAATTGATCAAATTGTGGCTAGGGAATATAGGGAAACGAAGATCATCACCTAAAGCGCCACATTTCTAGACCAAATCCACTAAAAACTCACCGATTCGAGAGATGAAACCAAAAGAAATTTGGGTCAAAATTTTGGTATTTTAGGTTTATGGTGGAAATCAATGGACGAAGTCAAATCCGTGGCAACCAAAAGCTGTTGATACCATTATATGGCTGGTTCCTTTGAGATTTACCATTGGGGTGGCCCAATCTTTGTGGGTTTAGATGGGGAAGTAAGGGAGAAGGCGATGAACGCGATGAACCTAACACAAAAGGTAAGGTAAAGATACAAACACACGCAAACACACATGTTTCGGTTGTCCTCGTTGGCCTGAATCACCAACCCAATATAGTAAAAGAGACCACTAGGTAGATACCCATAAAGTAAATATCGATCTAGAGCCGCTAGAATCTACTCGTGAAGAGATTTCAATCGATAGAGACCCAAAGGGAGAGATCAACACAACAGATATCACGAGATAAAAAGAGCACTCAAATGGCAAGGGCCTTGTACAACCTAGGTATTGGCATAGATCCTAAAGAGGTTCCCCCTATGGGAAGATGGAGGTTAAGCCAATTCTACTCAATATTCATTCCCAGTCTATATCTGAGCCACAAGGGGTTATTTATAGTACTAGGGGCGAAGGGATAGGTAGAGGGAACATTCTAGGGTATCAAACCCAAAACTGTGTGCAGATAGGAGATTCTGGTGATAAGTTCGGTAGCACCGGGTTTGGGGCCGGAATGTTTTGATGGTCGCTAGATTAGTGTACAAACGAGGGTTTTGGCGGGGCATCGGGTTATTCCGATTGTTGGGGATCGGTGCGGAAAACAAAAAAATTCCTACGTTGAAACCCTAGAAACTGCCTAGGATCTATCTATGTAGTAATGCGGTAACGGTCGGAGCATAGAGAATACATACCCTTGTAGACCGTACGCGGTTAACGTTCCGCGGGGAACATGGTTGATGTAGTCGTACTCGAAGCCGACCTTAAGGTCGCGAAGCTCCTCACAGGTCACCCCTTGCTCCTTCTTGATCTTCATCATCTTCATCGTGTAACAGATCCGGCTCACGACATTTAAGCGCCCCAAGTGTTGCGCCTCGTGTCTTCGTACACATCCGGTGCACGATGAGACCTCCGGCTCCCCGATCCCGCCGGGAGTGAGGAAGTTGATATCCGGCTAGGAATCCCTGCAGCGCAACTGCGTACTGCAGGTGTGCCTCGATCGCACAGCCTAGACTTGGGGCCATGGTCACGAGGTATAGACAGAGGGAGGTAGAAAGTCAACCAAAGGACTTCTCAAGTTGTGTGTTTCATCCCACCCATGGGCACCCCTTTATATAGGGGGAGGGGGTGTGCCCTCCCCTTTGGGTTTCCCATGTGGGACTAAACAAGGGAGAGGGGGGAGGCGCATGGGCCTTAATGGGCCAGCTGGCCTGGGGTGGGCCCCACCCCATGCACAGCCCTAGGCTGGCAGGGTGGGCCCCCTCAAGGCGCCTGGGCCTTGGCCCTTCCCTCCTCCGGTTTTCCCTCATGGGCCCTATTTCCCTAGGAAGTTTGGCCCATTAGTGGAATAACCCTTCAAATTAGATTTTAATATTATATTTAATATTAATTACATTAATTAATATGTAAATACATATTACAAAATCCATCTTGACCCGAAACACCTTTCGGTTCCCTTTCGATTTCCTCCGAACGACTTCGGATCTTTCCCGGAACGATTCCGATCCTTTATTCTTTCTGTGAACAACTACGGATCTCTCTGCAGAACGATTCCGGCTTTCTCTTTCTCTACTGTGATTCCATCTTACGAATGATCGCTCTCATCGTACCCTTAAGTGTATCCTCTTATGGCTCGGGAATGCTCTAGACATGATCTGTATCAATGATCAATAGAGGGACCAGGGATGTCCATGTGACCCCTATGCATTCCTGGTGACAATGTCGTTTGAACCGTCTAAATTTAGCATCCTCTTCCTTTTGTTTCTCGATACAACTTGTCCGAGATCCGATCATTGGTATCCCATACCTTGTTCAATCTCGTCACAACAAGTTCTGTTTTCTTGTTACCGTGATATTACATCCCCGTGACCTAGTCACATGTTGCAACATTTATAGATGTAATCTCACCAAGTCGGTCGTATGTATCTTTACCCGTCATGTGGGTGATCAAATCCCGGTCTTGCAGTCACATGTCATCTACTGTTCCTTCAGAATACCCAACATACACCTTTATAGCCACCGTATTACGGAGTGACGGTTGATGCAGTCTAAGCAGCCTAGGGAAATAATGAGTAATATGAGCTCACGGTCTAAGGAGAAGGAGTCTAGGTATAGATGTTGCAACAATGAACTATATGACTTGATCGTGTTGCAATCCTTCGAGGAATGTCCAACCACATCATTCTCCAATGATATGATCTCGTTGTCAGTCGGCATAAATGCCCATGATCTTGAAACCCAGATCATCTTCGTGACCAACGAACTAGTATGAATAGAGGCTACTAGGGACTTGGTTGTTTCATACCAGACCTGTACCAATGTTTCTACTTGGCACAGTTATAGCACAATATGAAACTATTATAAACTAATTGAGATATGACAATAAAAACCGATTTATTATTTGCCTCTAGGACATATCTCCTTACCGATGGCAGCTAGAATGGTTCCAGCAGCAATTCCAGCTTGCCGAAACTGGCGTTGGATTGATCCGGCGGTGGATCCGGCGGGAGCAGGGCTGGTGGCGGATCTCTTCTCTCGTCTTCTCTTCCATGCTTCTCACTTGGGTGTCTTAGATCCTGGGATATCCTTGTCTCCTCCTCTTGGCATCATGGTCATGGGTCTAGTCATACAATAGGCACTTGGCTCAAGTAGGATCTCATTCAAGTGATGACCAAAGGAAGACAAGAGATGGAAGGAATTCACCTTAGTCAGAGTGGTTGGCATGACATGATGTGGTCCAATAGCGATTGCCATATGTTGGGCTACATCAGGCTGCATGCTGGGCGGGTTGGTGAGGGCATGCTAGGCACATCAACGTGATGTTGCATCTCCAAGGCGTCTCCTCTCTGCCACCAGCTCGCGCTCCTCAACTCCTGCTGTAGTGCACGCGCGAGGTACAACAAGGTGATGACCGAGAACGGATGGCATAAGAGCTTCATGCGAGGTCGGCCTGCCAATCGCTAGGAGGAGTAGGCCAATGTCAACATGAACTTGGAGGTGCAGGGTTTGACTACAGATGGGATTGGATGGAGGGCTCGATGGCGATGGAGATGGCGTCGAGCAGCTCAGCGCGTGAGGAAGGACAAATGATCTAATTTGGGGACTGCGACAGCCTTCCCCATACTTAGGCAGTCTCTGGTATTGCCAGACATTGTTTGGGATCCTGAGTGGAGATGCTCTTAGAGAAACTCTAACGGTACATGTAAACAGGTTCGTGCGTGAGCGAGCGAGCTAGCGGAGCCTATACTCTGGGTTGGCCCATAAAATTGTTGGGATTTCTATTTTTGTGCCCCTGGTTCGTTAGTTGTACTCAGTTTTCTCAGCCGCTTAACTTTTCCTCACATTTGCCCCTCTCCTTCTTGGAAACCCATCAAAGAGCTCGAACGGTAGCTGCCATCAGGTTGAACGTTGGCTGACGTGTGGGGCCGCGTGGTGTGGGACCACGTGGGGTTGTTTGGTCAGGAACGCATTATACTGACGTGTGGGCCACGCTATGTGGGACTGTGTGGGGCAGGTTTGTTGGGAACGCGTTATGGGGACGTGGTGTGGGACCATGTGGGGCACGTTTGGTGGTTACATGTACCCTGTCGCCTAAATTGGAATCTTTCTTTTTTGTTATTTTTATAATTGGCCTTTTTAAGAGCGCCTTTTCCCCTCTCTCTCTCGCTAATAGTTGTTTTTTGCCCAAAAAGGTAGCGAATCTAGAGAAGCTTCTCTCTTCATTTCATTGTTCCTTTTGGCCCTCGTTTTTTCCCAATCTGGTAGCAAATCTAGAGCAGCAAATCTAACCAACACCATAAATACATTCAGTAAACAGAGCAGGTGTAGATAAAACAAGTAATATAGGATATATAGCAGCTAATATAGGATATATATCGTATGGTACTTAACGAGGTTCGACAATTAGGCTGCTCAGCATCAGAGGACAAGTTCAACACAGACAATACAAAAGAAGCTGCTTTACAATAGAAGCAACAACATAAGATCAGTGGACCCTCATGGCCTCCACCTCCTCCCTCTAGCGCCTCCTCCACTTCTTGTTGCCTAGTCCCTTGACCTTGGGCTCCTTGGGCTTGATTGGGGGCATGCGACCCTCCTTGATGGCCACCTTCTAAAGGTTGCGGAAGTGAAGACCGAGCGCCTGGTGCTTTGCTCTGAAGCCGTGGATGCTCACGGACTCTTCGTAGGTCCTCACGTCCTCGGCATGCTTCACGAGGGAGTTGAAGTCGGTGGCGTGGAGCCTCCTAGAGGCGCATAAGGGGCACATGTAGACATCGCTGGCGAATAAGTTGTCGTATCGGCCGGACTTCAGCCTCCTTAGCATATGACGAGTCTTGGTGTCCTTGGACCCGTCGTCGCTGCGGACGTTGCTGCTATACTCCTGTTGGAAAAAACAGTAGAGTGCAATAAGGACATGACTAAGATACCTTGATTATCGGGATTGATTATTTGCATAAATTAACCGATTGAGATCCCCTGATTATTCCCCAAATCTCAAACCAAATCAAATACCGATCCCAACTACGAACATGGGGATTCAAATACAAACAGGAGGATTCATCGAAATACGAGATCTAACACAAGAGGATTAGCTACTATAAAAATACAAACAGTCGAACCCTAATAATATATGATCTAGCATCCAACGATGGGAATGGGGGAAGAACAAGGGAAGGGGAGAAAACCCTAGTTACCTCCGACCATGGGTCGGTGATGCTGGTGTCGTAGGGGTTCTACGGCCTGATGTAATCATCCTCCTCGTAGGGGTCCCAGCCGAGCGAGATCTGCCCGAGACCGGCGGGGGCCTCCTTGCCGGCGGCTATGGTGGAAGCGGGGATGGGGGTCTAGACAGGGACGGCGGCTGCCTCCGATGCCTCATCGGGGGCCTATACGGGGACGGGGGCCTACTCGCCGGCGGCCTTGGAGGCGCCGATGGCCACCACGTCGTTCTTCTCCATCGCCTGCATGGTTGGGGTTTTCTTGGGGGTTTATAGAAGGTGATGGGACAGTGTAGACGGTTGAGTGAGCGAGTGAGTGATGAGTGAGAGTGAGGAGGCCTCTATAAAGGAGAAGGGAAGCGACGTTTTGTTGCACCACCGTGCACCACGTAACCGCGTACTCTACTGCACCATGCATGGCCACACATGTCCGCTACTGTCCCGTGCACCACACACGCGTACCGTGAGTCACATTTCCCCCCTCGTGTCTAACCCTGGCAACTTAGTTATGCTTAGTTTTTCCCTCGAATGTAACACTGGCAGTTTGGTTGTACTCAGTTTTGCCCTCCAGTACTAACACTGCCGTGTGCAATATACTCAGTTTTACCCTCCGGTGGATGGTCAACAGAGAGTCAACGAATGGGTTTTAGCTAACTAATTGAGTCATTTTATGCACAACAAATTCAGAAAGATCAAAACATAGTGGCATCTACCCAGGGAGTCTTATTATGTGACATGCCACCATAAGAAATGTATATAAATCAAGTTTTAACCTAAATCAACACTTCTTAAAGCACCTACCATATATGAAGGTTCATGGCTTTCTACTCAAGCCTCTTCCCAAAACATCCCTCCCCAAAACATAGTTTGTTTGAATCAGGCAATAATTGTCAAACTGGTGTATATTTGAATTACAAATAGTTTGATGTATGCCGAGATGTATTTTATTGTATAGAAGATGCATTTTTCCATTTTTAAATCTCTTTCTATTTTTATTTGAATCCCTTTGTCAGTCTTGCCCTTGGTTTTAAGTTCTACTCAGTTTTGCTCTTGGTTCTTAAGTTCTACTCAGTTTTCCCCTCTCTTAGTCACAATCTCTCACACCTATGCTCATCTTGGCTGCTACACTCTAGTTGGTTGAGATAGTTGTCACACGGATCATGCCCACCAACCGTTGATCCTCTGTGATCTATAGGACATGATAACCCCTATATCTGACAGGGGGCACCCCTCTATCCATGCAAAATAATGAGTTTGCCACTACTTTAACTCCATAAACAAATGAATTTGAATATAATTTGAGGGGAAAGTGTTCAAAGGTGTATAATTTGTGCATTACATTCCACTCTATGAAAATGATAATCTCTCAAGATTTTCATAGCACAATATTATCACGTATTAAGTGCGATTTCAAAGAGTTCAAATGTGTATAATTTTCGTATATGCAATTTTATACATTACATTCCACTCTATGAAAATGGGGGAGAAAATGATAATCTCTCAAAATTTTTCTAGCACACCATTATCTCGTTATTAAGTGTGATTTCACAGTGTTCAAAGGTTTAAAATTTTCATATACGCAAGTTCATGCATTATATTTCACTACATGGAAATGATAAATGATCAGGATTTTATTAGCACAACATTATCATGTCCTAAGTGCGATTTCAAAGAGTTCAAAGGTGTATAATTTTCGTATATGCAAGTTTATGCATTACATTCCACTATATAAAAATGGTAATCTCTCAAGATTTTCTTAGCAAAATATTATCACGTATTAAGTGCGATTTCAAAGAGTTCAAAGGTGTATAATTTTTGTATATGTAAGTTTATGCATTACATTCCACTCTATGAAAATGGGGGTGACATGGGTATACCCTGCAGGTACTCGAGCTTGGTATATACGGCCTGAATACATAGAAGCCCACGGTGTCGCCAAGGCCCAAATGAAGAACTCGAGTAACCTACGGACTCTCGATTGCTTGAAGAACAAGAAGAAGCTAAAGATAGAAAGTTCAAAGGGGAAAACCCTAACCTATAACCGACTCGACCTGCTACCCAAGACCTAGCCTATCTATATAAAGGCTAGGAGGGGGCAGCGAGGAGGACACACGCAACCCTAGTTTCCACCACCCTCGCCAGATTGCATCTGTGCACCATTGTAATCCTCGATTCCTTTGATAATTCTACGAGCAGACAAGCAGGAGTAGGGATCTCTACGAGGCCTGAACCTGGGTAAATCTTCGAGTCCCTTGTGTGCTTGTTTGCTAGCCGATAGATGTCTCCAGCGCTCCCTCCTTCTCCAAAACCCAAGTCCATAATAATGGGCATTGACGAGTTAAACCCTCGTCAATTGGCGTCGTCCATGGGGATTGGGAGTGCTGATGATGTGGCTTCTTCGGCCCCATCAACCGCGATCTACAACTCCGCAATAGCGGAGATTCGCCAGCTCTTCGGCGCGTTCGACTTCACCGTCCACACGCCAGCCACTCGCCCGGCTTTCGAGTCCGTGGGCGACGGAATCACCCTGGCGATCGGGAGCTTCCGCTTCCAAGTTGGTCAGATGGGCATGCTTCGCATGCCTGACCAGCCGACGGTGTCGTTGATTGCCCCAGCATCATGGTTCCCTCCATCGATCGGCACCCTCAGTGAGCTCAACACCCCGACAACAGTCGAGAATACAGTCAGCGACAGTAGTCGCGACTCCGATCTGAGCGATCTGACGACTGAAGATGGAGCCTACGGCTCCGGATCTGAGAGTTGCGGGAGAAGCAACTTCCTCAATCACTTCATGTGCGCCGTCATCAACACGGGTGAGACCTCCACCAATCGCGATAACACGGGCAACCGTGGCAACAAAACCGACCCGCCCAACGGCAGCAACGGTGGCAATGGTGGCAATCACACCCCCGTCAACAATGGAGGAGCAATCGAACATCCAACCATAACAAATGAGCAAACCGGCAAACGCGTCTCGATCAGGCTGAACGAACAAGAGTGGGCTCGCTGCCGCGAGGCCTTACGAGGCAACCCTCTACCCTTCGGATCTCCGCAAGAACTGCTAATGGGCTACCACTGGCTCCTGAAGGAATAATTTAAGCGCCAAGTGCAAACTATCGCACAACTCGAGGCGCGCAAAAAGGCGGCAGACGAGTCGAGCCTTCGACGTGTTGGGCTCTCCTCCCACGGAGGATCCTCCTCAAAGGGCAACGAGTACCTTGCAAACTAGAGGCGGTCTCGGATGGCCCATCTCACCGAGCAAGAACGCATAGAAGTTGCAAAGGTCCTCGACTTCAGCTCTATGACAGTCGATACATGTGGCAACGTGGTCCCCAAGACACCGCAGGCCGTCGTGACAGCAGGCACCATGTACCTCCTCAACAACCAGCCGCCAGCTGGAGATCCCCGAGCTACCATGCACCGATCTACGATCGCGGGCTTGGGACTAATCGAGGCTGCTCTCGACAAGGAGCCAACACCAGAGCCAAAAAAGGCAAAGCGCTAGCAAAGCGCTACTCCTCGCCCTCATCCAGTGACGATAGTCACGACCTGTCTCGACGCCGCCGCTCACGGCGACACGACCACGACTATGATGTGCGCGATGACCTCACGCAGTGCAAGATCGATAAATCAACGGTGCGACGTGCTCGGTCGACTGACTCGGAGGAAGAATATGTGGAGCTCTGTGGCGCCAGATGCTTCAGTAGGGCCATCAGGCAAAAGTGAATGCCCGAAGGGTTTAAACTCCCATCGGAGAACCCGAAGTTTGACGGCCTACAGGACCCGAAGATCTGGCTAGAGGACCACATCTCCTCTGTCAGGCTCCATGGTGGCAGTCGAAGCACGGCCATGCAATGCTTACAGCTACAGTTGCAAGGCGTCGCCTGAGCAAGGCTCAATAACCTCCCACGCGGATCCATTCGCAGTTGGGATGAGCTGATTTAAAGCTTCGTGCGCAACTTCAAGGGCACATACAAGCGGCTTGCATCAATCAAAGAGCTGAGATGCTGCCAGCAAAGATCGGGCAAATCTCTACGCTCCTACATCCAAAGGTGGACCATCATCAAGAACTCCGCAGAGAACATCTCGGAGGATCGCGCGATTGACGCATTCAACGGCGGTGTCCGCTGCATAGTGCTTAGGGAGGAACTGGGCCGTTCGAAGCCCAAGACCATCGACCACCTGATGGAAATCGCGAATCGGTGGTCCGATGGAGAAGATTCTATTAAGAATCGCGTCCACTCCGACGAGGAGGCAGAACTCGAGCGCAGACGCGACCGCCGAGGTAAATGCCGCATGCGCATCTATGATGACCGCGATGACGTCAACATGGTCGCAGCTGGCTACGCCCACAGACCCGACGATAACCGCAACAGTGGATACCGTAGTGGTGGATACCGCGACTCCGAGAAAACCACGCAAGTGTGGCAACGCCACAATCGTGATGAGGCACCCGCGACATCCATTGAAGACAAACTGTCTGGGCCATGTACGGTGCACTTCTACATCGACAAGCATGATGAAAAGAAGAACTCCAGCCACCTCCTCAAGGACTATCACGAGTTCCTCAAACTACATGAGGGATTGGTTCGGATGAATCGCAGTGTAGTCGAAAGGGGCTATGGAGCCGCCCCAGGCGCTGTGGCACATGGCGCTCCGCCACCACCACCTGGACTACCCCCAAACGCAACTGCGTCGGACCAGCACCAGGGGGGCGAGCCATACCCACGAGCCATGGGTACCATGATGATCCAAAAAGGACGCCCCTCTAACAGGGTGCAGAAGGCCATCACTCGCCAAGTCAACTTGGCCACAAACTCGCCACCATCTACCACTGAGTACCTCAGCGGAAGCGAGTCCTGTATCACCTTCGACAAACGCGATCATCCGCCTCAAGTACCTCGTCCCGGCCATTGTCCCCTCGTACTCGAGGCACAAATCAGAGGTTTCAACATGAGCCGCGTCTTCATGGACGGCGGAAGCGGCATCAACCTTATATTCGCAAGTACCTTGCGAGCAATGAGGATCCCTCTGACTTGCCTAGAAGCCTCGGACACAACATTCCACGGCATCGTCCCAGGAAAAGTCATATATCCCCTGGTCAAAATCAACCTCGACGTCATTTTCGGTACACCGAAAAACTTTCGGCTCGAGCGCATCGACTTTGAGGTCGTTGACTAGCCCTCACAGTACCACTGCATCCTCAGACGTGTCGCGTTCGCTAGGTTCATGGCAGTACCACACTACGCCTACCTGCAGATGAAAATGCCAGGTCCCAATGGCGTCATCACAATCAACGGGAGCTTCGAGAGATCCGACAGTTGCGACAGGGAATTCAACAGAATTTCCTAGTCCTTCGGCATGCAGGAAGAACTCGCGAGACTAAAGGAGTCGACAGACAACAATCTGCCTCCCCTAAGCCAGCCAAGTTCGCCCGATCTATCTTTCGACTCATTGGTGCACACAAAGAAAGTGCAGGTCCACCCATCGGATCCCGCCAAGACGGCCCTCATCGCCAACAACTTGAGTCCTGCATAGGAACTCGTGCTCGTCGAATTCCTCCGTGAGCACTGGGAAATCTTTGCCTGGTATCCAGCGGACATGACAGGAGTTCCTAGGGAATTTGTTGAGCACACACTCAACGTCAACCCAGACGCAAGGCCAGTCAAGCAAACAATCCGGCGATTAACAGACTCCTCGACGCCAAATTCATACGCGAGATCAAGGAAAGCACTTGGCTCGCTAACATGGTGCTAGTACCAAAAAAGGACACGGATACCCTGCGGATGTGCGTGGACTTCACCTCTTTGAATAAGCACTGTCCAAAGGATCACTTCCCGTTACCGCGCATCGACCAGATCATCGACTCCACCGCGGGATGCGAGCGCCTCTGCTTCCTCGACCCCTACTTAGGCTATAATCAGATTCGAATGAAGGAGGAAGATCAAGAAAAAACAGCATTTACGATGCCCTTCGGTGTGTTCTGCTACAACACAATGCCCTTCGGGCAAAAAACGCAGGAGCCACCTACCAGCGGTCCATGCAGGCTTGCCTCAAGGACCAACTTGGTCGCAACATTCAAGTCTATGTCGACGACATAGTAATCAAGACCAAGGAGGAAGCCTCCCTAATCGATGATTTACGTGAAACCTTCGCGAACCTCGACCGCTACCGGATCAAGCTAAATCCGGACAAATGTGCCTTTGGTGTACCATCTGGGCAACTACTCGGGTATCTCATCTCCGCGAGAGGAATCGAGGCAAACCTGAAGAAAATAAAAGCCATACTGTCCATGCAGAAGCGGAAAAATATAAGGGGCATCCCAGTAGCTGGCTGGACGAATCGCGGCCCTCAGTCGATTCATCAGTCGGATGGGTGAAAAGGCACTGCCCTTCTACCAACTCCTCCGCAAAGCTGAAAAGTTTGAGTGGACCAATGAAGCGCAGGAGGCATTCCAAGACCTCAAGCGCCTGCTATCCACCTTGCCAGTACTGGTGACCCCACGAGAAAGGGAACCGTTGTTGCTGTATATCTCCGCCACTAACCAGGTGGTCAGCACAGTGCTCGTGGTCGAATGAGCCGAGGAAAACAAGGTCCACGGGGTACAGCGCCCAGTCTACTACCTCAGCGAGGTCCTTACTCCAACAAAACAGCGGTACCCGCACTACCAGAAGCTGGCGTACGGCATCTTCATAACCGCCCGATGACTGCGCCACTACTTCCAGGAACACCCAATCGTGGTGGTCAATGATGCCCCGCTGGGGCATATCCTCAACAACCCCGATGGCACGGGGCGAGTCGCGCTTTGGGGAATCGAATTGTCTCCATGAGACATTACATATGAAAAGCGCGACGCAATCAAGTCGCAAGTTCTCCCTAACTTCCTCGTGCACTGGATGGAGAACCAGCTCCCCGAAAAAACAGATATGTCCTACCTCTGGACAATGCACTTCGATGGATCCAAGCGGAAGGATGGAGCAGGTGCAGGTGTCATACTGACATCACCCCAAGGGGACAAACTAAAATACATCCTGCGAATGTAGTTCACCGCCTCCAACAACGGAGCTGAATACGAGGCCCTGCTACACGGGATGAGGATGGCAAAAGCCTGCGGCGCCAAGAGGCTCATTATATATGGCGACTCCAAGTTGGTCGTCAACCAAACAATGCATGAGTGCGACGCACTGAATGACAACATGATCGCCTACCGCGACCTCTACGACACGCTCGAAGGGGATTTCGACGGCTGCGAGCTGCGACACGTAGGTCGCGAAAGCAATGAAGAGGCGGACACACTCGCCAACATAGGCTCTACCTGCGCTGCCATACCACCTGGGGTATTTCTCGAGCGCATCTGCGAACGCTCCATCAAGCCAAAGGCAGCAGAGAAGAAAACAAGCGCAGCAACGGACTCGGGGGCTACGCCACCCAATGAGCCAATGGCACTCGACGACCTGGAGCTGGAAACAGGACTCGAAGGACCAATGAGCGTCATGATGATCGAGTCATCCTGGACTCAGCCGTACATCACGTACCTCCTCGGCAAAAGGCTACCAGATGATTCGACTGATGCACGGCACATCGCGCGGCGATCCAAGGCATTCGCTGTTATCAACGGCGAACTATACAAGCGCAGCATCATAGGAGTGCTCCAGCGATGCGTCTCCACGGCCGATGGACGAGCTGTTCTCCTCGACATCCATGAGGGAACCTGTGGACACCATGCTGGCAGTCGCGCCCTCGTGACCAAAGCTCTACGAGTTGGATTCTACTGGCCTACAGTCATGAGAGACGCCAAGGACATCGTCCAGAAATGCAACGCGTGCCAGCGATTTGCGGACAAGCCGCACACACCTGGCGCAGAGCTTCGACCGATCCCATTGGCATGGCCCTTCGTGCAATAGGGACTCGACATGGTCGGCAAGCTCCCCAAGTCCTCACGAGGAGGCTACGTCTACCTCCTAGTCACAGTCGACAAGTTCACCAAGTGGATAGAGGCCATGCCAGTGACCAATCAATCAGGGCACAGCGCAGTCAAGTTCTTCGAATCCATCGTCTTCCGCTTCGGAGTGCCACACAGCATCATCATAGAGAACGGGACAAACTTCACATCCAAGGAGTTCCAAGAATTCTGCGAGAATCTGGGAATCAACATCAGCTATGCCTCGGTAGCACATCCATAGACCAACGGTTAGGTTGAAAAGGTGAACGGGCTTGTCTGCGGTGGCATCAAGAAGCGACTCCTCCGGCCACTCGAACAAGCCGCGGGTTGCTGGCCAGACGAACTACAATCAGTACTCTAGAGCTTACGCACAACTCCAAACAGTCTACAGGTTATACCCCGTTCTTTATGGTGCACGGGGCTAAAGCGGTGCTACCCGCCAAGGTACGGTACAAGGCATCGCGCGTGGTCGCTTACAGCGAGCAGGAGTCATCCCTTGCACACGAAGACTCTATCGACCTCCTTGACGAGTGAAATGGATCGTATGGGCACCTAGAGGGGGGTGAATAGGTGCTACACCAATTTTTAATCCTTTTTCAATTTTAGGCTTAGCAAAAAGGGTAAATTCTCTAGATAAACTATTGGGTGGAATTTCCCTATATGCAAACCTATCTACTAGCAAGTAAAGAGCGAGTGGAAGAGGAACGAGTAAACCAAAGTGAAGCACGCGGAGACACAGGATTTGTTTGACCGCAGTTCCTTCCTTGTTAAGGGAAGTACGTCTGTGTTGGAGGGGTGGGCGGTACTAAGACCACCACGCCACAAAAGGCCTCACCCTGTTATCCGATGGATCTCGCCACAACAGGCCTGATCCACCTTCCACTATAGGTACCCTTCGAGGTAGGCACCGGAACCTTTACACAACTAGCGGCGCAACAACTCCACAACAACTTGGAGGCTCCTGAGATGACAACAAGTTGCCACAAAAACAAACTTATCAAATACAATAAACAAGATCTAGGTATTGACAAGAATACTAAATCAAGGATTTCTCCAAGTGAATGGAGAGGAGTTGAAGCGCTTGATTTTTGATGATGGTGATGAACTTCTCCTCCTTCAATTCCACCAAAGATCAAGACCTTCGGATGGTTGAAGTGGGAGATCGAGAATGAGAGATCTTGCACAAGGTCTGGTCAATTTCGAATGAATCAAGAGTTCTAAACGTTGGGGAAGAAGGGGTACTTATACCCCCTTCCAAAAACCAGCCGTTGCACACTTTGGGGGCCGGATTATCCGGCCCAAGTGAGGGCCGGATTATCCGGTCTGGGGAAACACCGCCCCAGACTCGGAATATCCGGCAGATAATCCACCCCCTCACAGAGCGTCGCACCGAGCTTGCCCTTGATCAACTTCTGGGGGGCGGATTATCCGGTCCTATGCGAAGGCCGGATTATCCGACCTGGGGAAGAAAAACCACCCCAGTTTGGATTTTCCAGGAGAAAATCCGACCGAATACCGAGCGACGCGCCTTGGCACCTTTTGCTCGAAAACTGGGGGCCGGATTATCTGGCCCATGCGACACCCGGATTATCCAGCCTGGGAAGGAAAAACCGCCCTAGTTCGGATTTTCCGGGAGAAAATCCGACAGGACACAGAGCGACGTGCCTTGGCTTCCTTGAGAGATGAGGTAGGCCGGATTATCCGGCCCTTGGTGGGGCGGATTATCCGGCCCCCCTCAAAACTTCCTGCACACTTAGTACACATGAAAAGTCTCCATAGTATTGTTATCTAACACGCAAAACATAGAAAAACATGAAATGTTCTTTCAATCTCCCCCTTTTTGGTGTTAGATGACAATACCAGGATTTGCAGGAGAAAGAAACAAGACAAACAGAGATAACTATGAAAGGGACTCCCCCTCAATGTGTGCATAATAGAGTTTTGCATTTGAATACAACTGCAAACAAATAGGTGAATCTATTCCATAGACATATGAGCAAAAACACATACCACCGAAGTAGAGAATAGGCATCCTTGACATAAATCACAATTATTACCGGATAACCATTATAAGCGCGCGCCTTCCGTGATAAACCTCTAGCAATAGGATATGAATAGATATAACCAGAAGCATAATCCATGATATGAAGTCCATAGGCATCATCCAGACAACCACATAAAGTCTCAACAAATCACGAATTTAAAAGTTCAACGCTACATGGGCATAAGCAAGAAAAAAATGAATAGAAAAGTGCAAGTGCTTATGCCCGACCCATGCAAATCCACGGACATCCTAATAGAACAACTTCTCCCCCTTTGGCATCGAGACACCAAAAAGGGAGAAGAGCGATGCTAGCGCCCCATGGGATCACTCATCGTAGTCCTCGTCCTCGTCCTCGTCTTCTTCTGTATTCTCTTTCTCATCCTCATCTTCAAGCTCCTCAGTGTCACCTTCCTCATCTTCATCATCAGCAGCAGGCGCAGAGGGGAACAAGTGATGCTCCAGCTCACCATAGTTCAGCCCAGAGGAGGAGTTCCACCGAGCATACGGAGTAGGAGGTGTAGGAGCCGGAGGAATCATCACGAGGCAGCTCAGCAAACAAGTCACGGTGACGGATGGCGGAGAAGGAGACCGCATCCAAAGCCCTATAGTTGATCTTGGGCTCCTTGCCCTTCCTCTTGGACACCCCCTTTCTAGTCCTCTTGGATTGTTCAGCCATGCACCTCTCTTCGTTCTTCCTTCTCCTCAATTCAACTTCGTCCACTAAGTGACCCTGTCTGTCATCCCGAAAGTACTTGGCGCGAGGACGGCGCTTGTAGGTCTTGGAAACACCAGAACCACCTGTGAGGAGAATAAGGGCGATAGCAAGGGGATAAGCATACACACAAGTCTAGGAGAGAGCATGGAAAAAGTAGTCAAAAAGTTCATAGGACAAACTACTCAAGGCATACACCATAGTGAAACTGAAGCAGAATTGAATCTGTCAGGCCAGATTATCTGGCCTGGCCAGGGGCAGATAATCCGGCCCTGGCAGTAATGTTCGATTTCACCTAGATTGCACGCAAAAAAGTAGATCGGGCCTAGACACTGCAAGACTATGATTTCTATGCGAAAACACATCCTTCTAGACAACGTTCCACCCAACAAGATACACATCTAGCCAAAGATGGGGAGAGAGGGAGTTACCCTCACTCGTTGGAGGAAGAACGCGGAGGAGAAGGTACCCGGAGGCGCGGAGAAGAAGATCCGGGAGGCCCGGAAAATCCGGTGGCCGGAGAGGCTCCGGGGAGGGTGAGGGGCGGGAGGCGGCAACTGTGGAGAAGGAGAGGGCTGGGGGAGAAGTGATCCTCGTTATGAGCCCTTCAACCCGAGCCCTGCCATTTAAGATCAAATCCGCCAGGGCCGGATTATCCGGCCAACACTTGGGCTAGATTATCCGGCGTAAATTCTGGGATTCTGCTATACACAGAACCAGGCCCACGCGTCCCCAAACAACACCCCACAAGGTGTACAAGGGACTTGTGTGCAAGAACAGATGGCTTAGGGGTAGGGAAGGCTTGGGATTAAGATAGCCAAACTGAGATGGTACTAGACACTCAAAATTGCAAAATCCAAATCAAGTAAAAGCCAAGATTGAGTGTGATTCCCATAAGAACATGAGAGAGCAAATAACATCCAAAAAGATCCAATTCTCCTCAAGGGAGAGGGCGGTGGCCGAATCCACCTTGTTGGAGTGTATGGTGTGACACCGCGAAGATATATCTTGGGTTCACGACCAATACTCATCAATAAGCTCACATATCACAACATGATATTAAGAGAAATGATACATCTTGCTATTGGCATTATGGGGGGAGGGTTAGCCCAATGAGTTAGGACCACACTCCCCCTATATCCATGCCCACACCTAGACCAAAGAAGGATTGAGATGTACGAGTGAGTGCATGGGTAATCAAGACAAGCTCCCGGAATCAATGATATTTAGCTCATTCCTCAAATAGCAGAATCTTGCTTCATCAAGTGGCTTTGTAAAAATATCCGCCAGTTGGTTCTTCATGCTCAAAAAGGATAGATCAATATCGCCTCGAGCAACATGGTCACGAAAAAAATGATTCCGAATCTCAATATGCTTCGTCCTTGTGTGATGAACTGGATTGTACGCAATTTTGATTGCACTTTCATTATCACATAAAAGAGGCACTTTGTCACAATTGACACTGTATTCCTTTAAAGTTTGCCTCATCCACAATAATTGAGTACAAGCGCTGGCAGCAGCAACATATTCATCTTTGGTGGTGGAGAGAGATATACAATTCTGCTTTTTGGAGGACCAACAAACAAGAGATATTCCCAAGAATTGACAAGCTCCAGAAGTGGATTTCCGATCATCCTTATCACTAGCCCAATCTGAGTTAGTATAACCACATAAAGAGAAATTGGAGCCCTTGGGATACCAGAGACCAAGGTTGGGGGAATGGACCAAATATAGAAAGATCCTCTTGACCACCACTAAGTGGCTTTCTTTAGGAGCTGCTTGATACCTTGCACATACACTCCCACACTCAACACAATATTGGGTCTAGATGCGCAGAGGTAAAGAAGAGAGCCGATCATGGACCGGTATACCTTTTGGTCCACATCTTTACCATGAGGGTTGAGTTCAAGATGACACTTTGTTTGCATCGGAGTGGCGACACCCTTGAGATCCGTCATATTGAATCTCTTGAGCATGTCTTGGATGTACTTTGCTTGATTAATAAAGGTTCCTTCTCTAAGTTGCTTGATCTCGAATCCAAGAAAGAACCATAATTCCCCCATCATAGACATCTCACACCTATTAGTCATAAGCTTTGAAAATTCATCGTTAAAAGCTTTGTTAGTAGAACCAAAGATGATATCGTCTACATATAGTTGGCATACAAAGAGCTCCCCCTTAACCTTCTTAGTAAAAAGAGTGGCGTCGATTTGCCCAACTTCGAAGCCACGATCTAACAAAAGCTCTTTAAGGTGCTCATACCGCGCACGTGGGGCTTGTTTAAGGCCATAGAGTGCCTTATCGAGTTTGTAGACATGGTTCGGAAAGTTAGGATCCTCAAACCCCGGGATTGCTTTATGTATACCAACTCATGTAGAGGACCGTTAAGGAATGCACTCTTGACGTCCATTTGCTGCAACTTAAAATTGTTATGTGCAGCATAAGCAAGTAGGATACGGATGGACTCAAGACGAGCCACTGGAGCATAGGTCTCGCCGAAGTCGATGCCCTCCACTTGGGAGTAACCTTGTGCCACAAGTCTTGCCTTGTTCCTCACAACAATGCCATTCTCATCTTGCTTGTTCTTGAAAATCCACTTGGTGCCGATAACATTGCGGCACTCTTTGGGTTTCTCCACTAGTTTCCAGACTTTGTTGTGCTCGAAATTATTCAATTCTTCATGCATAGCAACAACCCAGTCTAGGTCTTCAAGATCTTCAAAGACCTTCTTAGGTTCCACCATGGAGATATGAGCTTGATGCTCACCAAAACTGGCCAATTATCTTCTGGTAGAAACCCTTCGTCGAAGATCACCAACAACCTTGTCGAGAGTGTGACCCCTCAACTCAAGGTTACGATCAGCCCGAGCCTTGCGATGAAGTTCAATAAGTTTGTTGTCTCTTGGAGGAGGAGATTCATCACTTGAGTCTTCATTGGAGGCATTTTCTCCGCCTTGATCAGTAACTGGAACATCAGTAGAAGGTGGTGTAGACGCATGCCCTTGAGGTGAATCCGTAGCCATAGGAGGCTGCAGGACTGGAGAGTCAGGGCCGGATAATCCGGCCGATGGAGAGGCCGGATAATCCGGCTTGGGAGTACTTACAGCAGCTTCATCAGGCGGCCTGGGACTTGCTTGAACTGGTGAGGGGCCGGATAATCCGGGGCTAGCCGGAAAATCCGGCCTCGAGCTTGCGTTGAAATCTTCTCCAGCAGGAGCAACTTGGTTAGCTGTAGCGGGGTGGCCGGATAATCCGGTTTCAACCGGAAAATCCGGTCTGGAGCTTTCTGGAGCATCTTGACCTTCAGCAGTTGATGGAGATGGTGTAGAAATTGCCCCCGTGGTTGGAGTATGTTGCGTATGTGTAGATGAGGGCTCTACATGAGTAGAGCATTGTCCTTCCCGGTCCGCCACAAGGGGTTCCTCAATGGGGCGGAAGAATCCCACGCCCATTCTTCTTATGGCATCTTGGGGTATTTCAACATCTGCATCATAAACACCACCTTGCTCCGCACGGGAACCGTCATTTTCCTCGAACACCACACTACAAGATTCCACAATAGTTCCGGAGAGCTTATTGTAGACTCTATAAGTGTGGGATTCGGCACCATAACCAACAAAAATACCTTCTAAATCCTTAGATTCAAACTTAGATAAATGAACTCCTTTAATAAGAAAGAAACACTTACACCCGAATACCCGAAAGTATGAGATGTTTGGCTTGTTACCGGTAAGTATTTCATACGGAGTCTTGTCCAAGATCTTGTGGAGATATAAACAGTTGGATGAATGACAAGCAGTAGAGATTTCTTCAGCCCAGAAGTTATATGGAGATTTGACTTCGGCTAACATTGATCTTGCCATGTCCATTAGAGTTCGATTCTTCCTCTCGGCTACACCATTTTGTTGAGGGGTGTAAGCAGCGGAATATTGATGTCTTATCCCCTCTTCACTTAGGAACGCATTTAAGGTGCAGCTCTTGAACTCCGAGTCGTTATCACTCCTTATAGCCAAAATGGGGACGTTGTGTTGACGTTGTACCTCGTTGGCGAAGTCGATGACAGTTTGTTGAGTTTCACTTTTCAACTTGAAGAAATAGACCCAAGTGTATCTTGAGTAATCATCAACAATCACTAGACAATACTTCTTCCCACCGAGGCTTGCATGAGATGGAGGTCCGAATAGGTCCACATGAAGGAGCTCCAAAATCCTTTTTGAAGAGATAATGGTCTTCCTTCGATAAGGTGAATCATGCATTTTCCCTTCAACACACGCCCTGCAAACACGATCTTTGGCAAAAGAGACATTTTCTTTTAGTCCAAGAATGTGGCCACCCTTGTGGAGACTTTGCAAAGTTCTCATATTGACGTGGGTTAGTTGGCGATGCCATAGCCATCCCGCGTCAGCCTTTCCGAAAAGACACATCGGGCCTGTAGTGGTTTTCCCGGAAAAGTCCACCACGTACAGGTCGTTTTCGACATATCCCTGAAAGCGACTAAATCAGCATCAATGTAAACTGCAAAGCCCATCTTACCAAGGGCACGAACTAAAAGTAAGTTATACCCGAGGGTCTCAACAAGCATGACGTCCACGAGAGAGATATCGTGAGCCACCACAACTTTGCCGAGACCCAATACCTCAGATTTTGACTTGTCACCATAGGAGACGGTAATATGATCAAGGTTTGGCCGCATCTCCATGATGATCTCCTTGCTTCCGATCATATGACTCGTGCAACCGCTATCGAGTACCCATTTAGAGCCACCGGAAGCATAGCCCTGCAAGACAATTACTTCTTGGTTTTAGGTACCCATTTTTCAATGGGTCCTCTCATGTTAGTAACAAGGGTCTTGGGAACCCAAATAGACCAAGGAATGTAACAATCATAAGGCCCTACATAACTAGCATAAACATCACCATAACAATCACAATATAGTTCAAAGTTAGGATTGTTGGTCCCTGCAAAACCATCATAATCAGTCTTGTCATTGGTAATGTTGCTAGTCTTTGATTGAGCAGTCTTGTTCTTCTTCTTGTTTTTCTTGCTCTTTATCTTGGGTATGTAACCAAGACCTTGTTTATTATTTTTTGTCCTTTGCCTGCTCAGTATCTCATCAATAACCCCGTTACCTTTGTGTTGAGAACTTCTTGCAAGATCTTCTTTTCCAAAGGATGAAGTGGAGGTACTTGGCACATCATACCGTTTCAATTGAGTTTGGAGCTGGCCATGAGACTCATTTAGAGTAGAATGGTCACTCTTCAATGCCTTGTGAGCACTTTCAAGATTATCAAACTTCTCCAAAAGTCTAGCATGAACAGCCCCAAAGTCAATCTTTTCTTTCTTTAGTTTCTTAACCTTGGCAAGAGCATGGTCACGTTCTTTAATGAGCTTAGATACAGCTTATTCTTGTGACTCCACAAGGGATTCAAGTCTTTCTTCCAAAGATACTCGAGCTTCCTCTTCCTCTTCCAAGGCATTCTTCAAAGAAGTGATCTCCAAGGCATCTTCTCTTTCAATTCTACCCTTTTCTTCAAGGAGATCTTCGGCTTGAGCAAGTTGACTCATAAGAGCATCAAAATGGAGTTTGTGCTCACCTTGTAGGTTAGTGAAAAAAGTATCCAAGGCAATGACTTCTTCTTTCATTTCAAGACTGTCATGATCATCCATATCCAAAATTATGTTACTCTTAGGAAATGAAGAGCTAGAAGTTGATACCTCGGATCCTCTTGCCATTAGGCAAGTGGCGTTGTTGTTGATGGCGTTCTCGTTCAGCGAGTCAAAGAGAGAGGAGGGATTCGATGTGGTGGCTATAGCAACCACTTCACGGGAACTATCATCATCCTCTTCATCTTCACATGCGGAGGAGTATTCCTCTTGAGCTACAAGGACAATCTTGGGTTGCTTCTTGAAAGGGCCATTCTTCTTAATAAACGGCTTCTTCTTAGGAGCTTTAGATTTCTCTTTAAGAATGAGCCTGCCACCATTGTCTTCTCTATTTTGATAAGGACACTCGGCTACAAAGTGCATTCTATCTCCACAGTTGAAGCAAGTTCTCAATCTTGGGCCACTTTATCTTCTTCCATTTGACCCGTTCTTGTGCTCAAGGTCAGACTTGGCTTTGGCAGGGTCCTTCCAAAAGTTCCTTGCATAGAATGCCATGTACTCACCATGAGCACGTTTGACCTCATCGGGGCAGTCCATGGATACCCCCTCAAATGTTCCTCCATCTTCCTCTTGCTCAACAACATTGGCTTTGAGAGCCATATTGACACCCTTTTGCATTCCAATGGCCCGAGCACGGGCATCTTCAGCATTCTTTGCCGCCACTTTGAATGACGCCATTTCTTGCATGACTTTGTTGGATGTCATTTGATGATAGTTGTGTCTACCTTGCAAGCTCTTCAAATCCGTTGGCTCGAAAGGCATTAAGGCACTCACATACTTTCTTTTTATCCATGCATCATCAATGTGAGTGGCCCCATGCTTTCGAAATGTTGTTACGATGCCCTTGAGTCTTCTATACATGTCCTCATGGTTTTCACCATTCAACATGTAGAATCCCTCAGCTTCATTACTAAGGGCATCATACCTGTTTCTTCTCATTCTTTCATTTCCAACGAAAAGGTCCGTAAGAGCATCCCACGCCTCTTTAGCTATGTTGAGATGTTCAATGTGTGGCATGTCCTTGGGACCCACACCCAGCTGTATCATGTGGAGAGCGGTGGCATTCAACTGGCTATCCACAACTTCCCTTCTCGTTAGATTGGTTTGATCTCCAATATGAAGACCTTCTTCAATAATCCTCCACAATTCAATAGAGGAGCTGCAAATATGAGATTTCATTAGGAATTGCCATTGATTAAAAGAGGATGCAGTGAGCTTGGGTGGGTCACCCCTATTGTTTATATGAGGATGAGGGATAGGTGGGTCGGGGGAATATACGTGGCGAACCTCACTATATTCCTCCTTACCACTTCCCTTTTTGGAGGTGGAACCATTTAGTTTTTCACCTTCCACATCATCATCCTTGGATCCGGTGTTACCCTTTTCCTTAGATGATGGTGTGGGAGCCTCAGAGGAGGATGGAGATGGGGCTATGGATGATGTAAGGCGAGCAATCATTTGATTCATCTCCTCCATCTTGGCCTCAAAGGATTTCAACAAGGTTGTTTCCAATGACTTGAGATCATCCATTGTGACCTTATCCACAACCTCATTTCCATCTTCCTTGGTACCCATACTACTCTTAGGCGGTTAAGCCTGAATTAAGAGTCGGGGCTCTGATACCAATTGAAATGGATCGTATGGGCACCTAGAGGGGGGTTGAATATGTGCTACACCAATTTTTAACTCTTTTTCAATTTTAGGCTTAACACAAAGGGTAAATTCTCTAGATAAACTATTGGGTGGAATTTCCCTATATGCAAACCTATCTACTAGCGAGTAAAGAGCGAGTGGAAGGGGAACGAATAAACCGAAGTGAAGCACGCAGAGACACAGGATTTGTTTGACCACAGTTCCTTCCTCGTTAAGGGAAGTACGTCTGTGTTGGAGGGGTGGGCGGTACTAAGACCACCACGCCACAAAAGGCCTCACCCTGTTCTCCGATGGATCTCGCCACAACAGGCCTGATCCACCTTCCACTATAGGTACCCTTCGAGGCGGGCACCAGCGCCTTTACACAACTAGCGGGGCAACAACTCCACAACAACTTGGAGGCTCCCGAGATGACAACAAGCTGCCACAAAAACAAACTTATCAAATACAATAAACAAGATCTAGGTATTGACAAGAATACTAGATCAAGGATTTCTCCAAGTGAATGGAGAGGAGTTGAAGCGCTTGATTTTTGATGATGGTGATGAACTTCTCCTCCTTCAATTCCACCAAAGATCAAGACCTTCGGATGGTTGAAGTGGGAGATCGAGAATGAGAGCTCTTGCACAAGGTCTAGTCAATTTCCAATGAATCAAGAGTTCTGAACGTTGGGGAAGAAGGGGTACTTATACCCCCTTCTGAAAACCAGCCGTTGCACACTTTGGGGGCCGGATTATCCGGCCCAAGTGAGGGCCGGATTATCCGGTCTGGGGAAACACCGCCCTAGACCCGGAATATCCGGCAGATAATCCGCCCCCTCATAGAGCGTCGCGCCGAGCTTGCCCTTGATCAACTTCTGGGGGCCGGATTATCCGGTCCTATGCGAAGGCCGGATTATCCGGCCTGGGGAAGAAAAACCGCCCCAGTTCGGATTTTCCGGGAGAAAATCCGACCGGATACCGAGCGACGCGCCTTGGCTCCTTTTGCTCGAAAACTGGGGGCCGGATTATCCGGCCCATGCGACACCCAGATTATCTGGCCTGGGGAGGAAAAACCGCCCCATTTTGGATTTTCCAGGAGAAAATCCGACAGGACACAGAGCGACGCGCCTTGGCTTCCTTGAGAGATGAGGTAGGCCGGATTATCCGGCCCTTGGTGGGGCGGATTATCCGGCCCCCCTCAAAACTTCCTGCACACTTAGTACACATGAAAAGTCTCCATAGTATTGTTATCTAACACGCAAAACATAGGAAAACATGAAATGTTCTATCAACAAGGCAAGGGAAATCGCCGCGGAAAGATCAATGATCTACCAGCAGAACCTGCACAACTACCACAGTAGGAGGCTACGCCCCAGATCCTTTGTCGAAGGCGACCTGGTCTTGCGACTAAAGGAGCAAGGACATCTCAAGCTCGAGTCCCCCTGGGAGGGACCATACGTGATTATAGAAGTAATCCCAGGTGGCGCCTATCGCCTTCAAGATTTAGAGACAGGAGTCGCATACTCCAACCCCTGGAACATCGCGCAGCTGCGACGCTTCTACCCTTAGTCGTTTTTACTTTTACATTGCAAATGAGGCACTCAGCCAAGGATACTTAGCCACACATTGTACTTCGTACTGTCTCGCGAATAAATAAAGCTAAGTGCCCCAAAACTCTATGTTCTCCTTTATTTTTTTGCAACTTATCCACTCGGGGGCTGCGCCACCCTCTACACATCTGTTCTACAAACTAAAACGCGATATCCTGAGTAGTTGGCACATCAATCGAAACCCTTGACACACATCAACCCAGTTGCAACGCATCTGACAGGTTGACAAGGGACTGAGATAAGCGCATGGCTAGGCTAACGAAAAGGAGTCGCATAGTGCAACGCACTCACAAAACATACACGCTAACAAGCTCTTTATACATCATCGACAATCAATTATGCACATCATTACATACGAACTTTACAACACTAGTACACTTATGTGCAGGATACAAACTAAACCACTATTGCAACAAGAGAATGTTGGTTTGCTCCTCGAGGAATTCGACGATCTCCTCTGCTGGGCGATCCACCGCCTGATAATGCAGCACCATATTCCAAGCAGAACCCGCTGGTGGCACAGGTGGCCCAGCCACAATTGCCGCAACATCTACATCAGGCCTATGCAGTCGTACCAACGATAGAGCGGCCTTGGCACCAGCCACCAACTGTTGCCTTACACACTCGCGAACCGCAACCAGGTCTTGGAACTTGGCAAGGAGGGCCAGCAGGCTCGATGGAGCAACATCTAGCGGAAACATCGTCCGATAAATGTTCTTCAAGCATGACTGCGACTTCTTCAGAAAGTGCAGCACTCGTGACGCACGATCCTACAGGGTCGCCAGCGCGATCGCACGATCATGATCCACCCAGAAGTATCCACTCTCCTGAAGTTGCTCTTGGGTCAGGTCATGCATGCGAATGGCAATCCTATCTTTCTCATCCTGCGGATGGTGCGCGCTGACAACTATACAAAGCAACAACAGAAGTGTGAGGACATCACACCATTGTGAGTGACTACAAGGGAAAGACAAGAGTAAGCAAACTAACATTTAAATTGGTCGCCCAGCTGCGTCATCTCCCCCAACAGATATTGTTCTCGGGCGGTGGCCTTCTCTGCCTTTGACTTCCATACATCCGCGTTACCACGGAGCACGGGCAATTCACGCTCCAACTGCTTCACGCGATCACGCAGTCGCGAGAGCAGAGACAGCTCATTCACCCTCGAGCGCGGCGATGCCAAAGTATCATCAAGGGGCGGCGAATCCTGAGGTTCCCTCAAAGGATCACTTCATGTGCCCTACCACAAGCCAAGCAAGAAGCAATAAGAAGACCAAATCGACACACAGACAAAAGATTCGAGTGCATTCAAGATTAGCAAAAGTATCAGCAGATACACTCGCCAAAAGGCATGTTCTTGACAAAAGACATAAACTAATAAACTATTACAAAGATACTAAGGAGCAACTGGCTTCTTTGACTTAGACGGCTTCGGGGGCCTCATCGAGTCCGTGGCGGTATCAGATGCCACTGACTTTCTGTCGGCCCCTGATATCGCAGCCTTTGCTGCCTTCTTGGCTTGCTACAGCTCCTCAGAGTACTTCGCAACTGTGTTAATCAGCTGTGGCCCATACTTGCCACAGGCAGTCACGAAGGGAGCAAAGACTACCTGCTGGCCGTCCGCGCTAACGGGCATCGCCCTTGAGACCGCTGCAGGATCAACTTCGACTCTGTGGGCCTGCACCATAGCGAGTGACATTGACGCGCCAGCCGCATGGAGCGAGTTCTTGAAGCTTGCAGGGACACCCCCGGCGAGAGACTCCACCAGCTCGTCCATGTTCTCGATTAGCTCAGCCTTGGGCATCAGCTCTTCCCGAAGGCGACTGAGCATGCCCTTGGCCTTGGAGAGCATATCTTGAACAGCGGCGCTGCGGTCCTCGACTACTGAAAGCGCACCCGCCAAGGCATCGTCACAATGGAGGGCCTGAGGGTCAAAGCTCAAATCGCCAGCATCTGTACATAAACCCACACATGGCCACAAAAGTCAGTGCCAGCGACAAAATCGAACAGAGAACGATAATGATATCCAAGCAAGGTACCTGAGAGGGCCTTGGCAATCGAGAAAAGCTGTTCTTCGAACAATTTCTCCCTAGCTGTGATGGAGGCACACAGATCCTCTTCGCGCTTTTGTGCCTCGTCACGCGCCGCGATTGACTCATCACGGCTCTTCACAGCCGCGGGGAGTGTCTTTTCCATGGTGGCGGCGTTGTGCAGAAGAGCATTATGTTCAGCTACAAAACAAAACAAAAGGGATTGACTGTCAGTCAACTATATAACAACAATGCAGAAGAAGAAGAAGTAAAGCGCACTTACTTTCTACCACGCGATGGCGCGTATCCAGCATTGCATGCTGGCGACCCATCGCAAGCACCTGCTCCGCCAGATGAGCGGCTTCCTTCACAAGGAGCTATCGCAAAAGGAAAAACAACAAAGGATCAGCAGAAGCCATAGATAAAATCGACTGCAACATCAGAAGAAGAGATACTACACTTATATGATCCTCCAATGACTCCGAAGTCGATTGGTGTGCAGTCATCCGGGCAACCATCCGATGCTCCCCATCATGTGGAGAGCTGGATGAGTTGTGCTCGGAGTGGGCCTCCAATGGAGGGGAAGGAACATGCTCAACCTCTTTCTTGGCCCTCGAGATTGCGACTCCAAATTCTTTCAAAAATTGGATGTCGCCAGAAGATGACGACGCCTGCTGACTGCAAAACCAACCAACATCAAGAAAGGGCAAATCCAAAGAAGAACCAAAAAGGACAACTCGAATACTTACCAATCAAACTTATCGAAGTCAAAGGTTGGCTCCCCCGACTCTAACGAGGACTCCTTTGGCAGTCGCATCTTCTTGCGAGAAGATGGCGCCACGACACTCACAGGAATGCCAGGGATTGGCGACTCCGCACCAACGCCTGCACCTTCCGGAGTCGAAGGAGACGACGCATCGGAATCCTCGCTGCGCGAACGCTTGCGAGTATCCGGACTACCCAACTTGGGGGCTTCCTCCTCCACATCAGATGGGATGGTCAACTCCGACTCATCCTCTTCCAAGGCTTCACGAGGAATAACCCCCTCAGGAAGAGGGGCATACAGGGTGACACCGCCCAATCCTGCATACAGATCACAATTTAGCACAAAGTTAAGAAACAGCAAAAAAGCAATCAACAAACTAAGCTACCGCGTAGCACAACTATACCTCAGGGGGAGGGTTAGCAGCATCGAACGGAGGAATGACTGGTTCACTGGGGAGCACATCCTTGACAGTGTACTTGGTGACCAGTCGAACCCTTTTATCTACCTCACTCGCGAACATGCCATCGACATACATGCGAGTGACATCGGCAGCGCCAGCCCACTAAAACATGGGGTGGACTCTGGCCTGCAGGGGCTGGACGCGATGGCGCAGCCATGTGCGAATGAGGGCGTAGCGTCCCTCCTCTTTGCCTATGCGACTCTCGAGTTCACAAACGCGCTCGTACAGCACATATGTCCCCGCGGACTCGCCGGGCATGACCACATTCTTCTAGGAGCGCCTCCTCTGGCACGGCGTCGCGGGGTCAAAGGGTGTGAGTCCGAAGTGGTCTCCGTCAGCCTTCTCATCACGGACGTAGAACCACTTGTCCCTCCACCCTTGGACGGACATCACCATCTTGATGTCGAAGTATGTGGCAGATGGATCGACGTGGATTCCGCAGCCGCCTACATCATAGACTATGGAGCCAGACGCCGATTGACGCTTCAACTTGAAGAGGCATTTGAAGAGGCCGAAATGTGGCTCGATTCTGAGCCAGCACTCGCAAAGGGTGATGTAGCAAGCTACGTGGAGGATGGAATTGGGGGACAGCTGATGGAGCTAGAGCCCGTAAAAACAAAGAAGGCCCCTGAAGAAAGCATGCAGGGGCAACGAGAGGCCGCGAATGATGAACGCCAGGAACATCACTCGAAAACCGATAGGAGGAGAGGGGATTACCTCGCTGCCGGGGACGCGCGCGTCGGCGACTGCGAAGGACAACACTCCGTCTTGGCGAAGAAGATGAAGATCTGAGGACTTGATCATAGATGGATGACATGCGCCATTCGTGACGCGAGTGCCCATGCCCTTCTTCTTTCTGCCGGTGGCGGTGCTGGTGCCCGCATCGGTGGAGCCACCCTTCTTCTTCATCGCAGCAATGGCAGCAGCGGAATCGGCTGCAGCACCTCCTTTCTTCTTCCCCATTCTGCGGCGGCGATGCGACCGGAGGAAGTAGCTGGGAAATGTGCAGAGCTGGTCCAGCGCCGCGGAGAGAAAAAGAGCGCAGAGAAAGGAGAGGAGCAGCGGCAATGGTGATAGAGGCAAAGGATGAATGGAAGTAGATGTGAATTTTACCGTCGCAACATCACTACTTAACCCCTGGAAGATGCAATCCAACGGCTCAAAAAACCCTACCAGACGCGTGGCGTTCATCGTGCTCGACACATGGAGGAGCTAAAACGCGAACCGTCCCCCACTACTCCCATTATGCGCGGAAATCGAGGAGGCGCAGTTAAAATAAAGATTACGCACGCTCGGTCAAATCAGAGTCAGGGAATGGGACCCATCGCTCGTCACGTCCCGTCAAACTCGCTCACGCGGGTAACTGAGGTCATGAAATCGTCAGCACTGGCGTCATCAAAACTACGCAGCAGAAGACTTCGACTACTTTAGTCCTTGCTCGAGTCTTCGACTCCACCGAGCACTCGGGGGCTACTCCCATAGGGAGCGCTGGTCGCGCACCCTACGATTTTTTTCTTCTTCTTTTGCAGGAACATGGACAATCCAAGCAAACCCAACCACTCGAAACACAGTTCGACTATGGACATGGGTTACTCCCATAGGGAGCGCCGGAAACAAATTCGACTAAAACAAGCAAACAAAAGACGACAGCAGTCGCAAAAGTTCTTTAATCCCTGCCTGAGTCTTCGACTCAACCAGGCACTCGGGGGCTACTCCCATAGGGAGCGCTGGTCGTGCATCCTATGATTATTTGTACAAAGTACTGTGTGTTGATAACATCCACACTCAAAGCTTATGGAGACACCGTCTCATAATTTTTCCCTACAAAGAGACTGCGTCTTCTGGGTCACCCGAATCGTCTCCGCGATGATAAAATTCGGATGCCGCGCTTACAGCGTGAAGATAAGACCTGAATAAGGCCTGGCAACGCATTAGCTGCGCACTACCAGAAATATATCCGTGCCTACAGGTACGATGAACATGCCTTGACGGACGCGTCGAGTGCTCACACCCATACACTGGAATTCGACTCCTGTAAGACCTCCACGGCTTGAGTCAAATTACACCAGCATTTTTTCGAATTCGAGTCCGGGGACTCGAGTTCGAGTAGATGGCGTTGTTTTACCCTAAGGTAGTTAACTGATACCGATACATCAGTTAAATCAGGCACGCGTATCAACAATCCCTATGACACAAACAAAGCAGTCGAAAAGTATACTCAGTCATGCACTCGAAAGGCTTCATAAAGTCTCCAGTCGAATCTGCGATTCCACTAGACACTCGGGGGCTACTGACATGGGTATACCCTGCAGGTACTCGAGCTTGGTATATACGGCCTGAATACGTAGAAGCCCATGGTGTCGCCAAGGCCCAAATGAAGAACTCGAGTAACCTACGGACTCTCGATTGCTTGAAGAACAAGAAGAAGCTAAAGATAGAAAGTTCAAAGGGGAAAACCCTAACCTGTAACCGACTCGACCTGCTACCCGAGACCTAGCCTATCTATATAAAGGCTAGGAGGGGGCGGCGAGGAGGACACATGCAACCCTAGTTTCCACCACCCTCGCCAGATTGCATCTGCGCACCATTGTAATCCTCGATTCCTTTGATAATTCTACGAGCAGACAAGCAGGAGTAGGGACCTCTACGAGGCCTGAACCTGGGTAAATCTTCGAGTCCCTTGTGTGCTTGTTTGCTAGCCGATAGATGTCTCCAGCGCTCCCTCCTTCTCCAAAACCCAAGTCCATAACAATGGGCATTGATGAGTTAAACCCTCGTCGGGGGGGGGGAGAAAATGATAATCTCTCAAAATTTTGTTAGCACATCATTATCACGTATTAAATGCGATTTCAAAGTGTTCAAAGGTTTATAATTTTCGCATATGCAAGTTTGTGCATTACATTCCACTCTATGAAAATGATAATCTCTCAAGATTTTCTTAGCACAACATTATCACGTATTATGTGCGATTTCAAAGAGTTTAAAGGTGTATAATTTTCGTATATGCAAGTTTATGCATTACATTCCACTCTATGAACATGGGGGAGAAAATGATAATCTCTCAAAATTGTGTTAGCATGTCATTATCACGTATTAAGTTCCATTACACATTGTTCAAAGGTTTATAATTTTTGTATACGCAAGTTTATGCATTATATTTTATTCCATGGAAATGATAAACGATCAGGATTTTATTAGCACAACATTATCATGTCCTTAGTGCGATTTCAAAGAGTTCAAAGGTGTACAATTTTCATATATGCATTACATTTCACTATATGAAAATGAATCTAGACAAAGGACCGTCGTCGCTAGAGAAGAACAAGAAAAGGGAGGCAACGGCACGGGCACGGCCACGGGGCTAACTCGAGGTCCCATCTTGCAATACCAACCTGGGTAAGTTGTGGGTCCAGCGCTCACGTGGATAAGCTGTGGGTCCAATGCTGATCTGGATAAGTGGAGAGAGGTGTCCACTATGGGAACCGACTAAACACGGACCGACTTGTCAGCATGTAACAGCAAGGGTCCACTACGGGACCCGACAGAACGTGACCCTACTTGTCAGCATGTAACGACAAGGGTCTACTACGGGATCCAACTGAATGCGGCCCCACTTGTCAGCATATAACGGCAAGACTGATGGATAGCGAGTTTTCAGACCATGTGAGAGTTTCGTACAAGGAGATGGGAAAAATGGAGGAAAAGTTAAGCGGCTGGGGAAAATTGAGTACAACTAACGAACCGAGAGCACGAAAATAAAAATCCCAAAATTGTTTTCGGTGGCCTGTTTATTCGGGCGGTGGGTTGGTAAAAATACTTACCGTGGCGACAAGTGCGGGTAAAAACTCTCACGCACAGCCCTAGCTCTGTTGCTCCGCCTCCGACAGCACCACAACCTCAGACGAGCAATTCCTCGAGCGTCAGCGGTAGGTCGGCTAAATGTTCAGCGGCTGTGCGAGGTTCGGGGTGGGAGGGATAGCGGAGGTGGAGGAGACGGTGACTGCCCCTGCGACGGTGCTACGAGCTCTCTGATGAGGAGAGTAAGTGCCTTGTCCGCTCAGATGGCGTGAAGAGACGGGCGGCGTGGAGGTGGACGAACCATGACCTCCGTCCTCCACCAAGCCTCCACCGGTTCGTGCTACCGCTTGATTGTACCTCCCGCCGCCTCCGAAGCCGATCCCCATCATCCGTAGGTACGTGCATGCCGATGTGGCCTTTGGTGAGGGGGGCTCACGCGCTCCTACGTCCCCTTCCTCTGATGACTAGAGCTCGTCGTCTCCCTTGCCTGCGCATGTCGTCGTTGAGTCGAACTTCGCGAAGGACTCCAACTAGGAGATTCTCGGGGTGGAGATGCTCACCCGCGAGTCAGAGCGCGAGCACGAGGGGGGATCCTTCACGAGCAGGAAAGGCGTAGGGCCATCGCGCTTGTCGAGGCGTGCCAGGCTAGGGAGAGGCAGGAGGCGGCGTGCTCTACCACCGTCGTCAAGCTCTAGGCGGTGGACCTGATCGACCTCGACTGATCTCGTTAGCGTGACCTGAATCTCCCGCCGATGAGAAGTTCGATTTTGGTCTAGGTCACTACCGCACTCCCCTAATATATGTATGCACAACTTTTGCATCGCTGCTACGTAGTTAAGCAACAACCACGCCAGTACTCGTATGATCAACCATGTTTTTCGATGAATTTTGCCACTGAGCCGATGATTCTAAACCTGTAAATTGCAAGTTTGACATGTATATCATTTTTTCTGTTCGCCGTTAGAGTGGTCTTAGAGCATCTCCACTCGGGTTCCCAGGACGCTGTTCCCAGGGCATTTTTTCGTCCGGACGGCAACCAGTCGTGTTCCCAGCACGCCGATTACGTCCAAATTTGGCCCAATTTTCGTCCGGGGTTCCCTAGCCGATCCCGGGGCACCAAAAACGTCCTGGGAACGCCGGATGAAGCGAAAACAAGGGTGGGCCAACCCTGTCGGCGACCGAAGGCCGAGGTCCCGCCCTTTTTTTCTTCCCTCCCGCCTTTCCTCTCTATTTCCTCCACATCTCCTGCCAGTTTGCCGAGCTCCCTCCCACCATGCCGCCAAAGGGTTTCGTCAAACCCCGATCTGTCGCCGGCGAACCTAAGGAGAAAAAGGTGAGGAAGCCAAGAGCACCGACGCCGAGGCCGAATGGCCTGACTGACACTGAGTGGCTGGCCCTAGTCTGGAAGAGGAAGGTCGAATCGGACAACCGCAGAGACAGGGGGCAAGGTCCAAGGAGGCGAAGGCTTTCGCCGAGGCCCAGGCGATGGCCGAATCGTAGGCGATGAGGGAAGCGCAGGCGCGTGCGGCGGTGTCTCATCCACAGTACGACGACATTTAGGGGAGCCAGCCAAGCGTCGGCGGTTCTCGTCGATCTCTCCGGCCATGTTTTAGGAGAGCCAGGCGAACGCGCGTCAAAGGTATTCCTCCTCTCTTGAGTTCGACGGAGGGTTCAACCTGAACGTGCTCTTCCCCTGCCCCGCACCTCGCCCTCCTCTGGCCTTCAACATCGACATCAATGTTCCCTACTCCAGTTCTCTGTTGTACAACGCCACTTCGTCGTTAGTATGCCGTGGCCCTCTCCCGTTCACCGACAGTTCATCGCGCGCTACCTTCGGCGAAGCCGACGGCTGTAGTGTGCTCGGCGGAATTTTGGCCGAAGTGTATATGCAGGACATGATCTCCTTAGGTTCGGCGGCGAACGCGGCATCCTTCTTCACTCAAGAACAGTCCCGGGCCAAGGCCGAACACGGCATCGACTCTTAGGAATTCGGCGACCAAACGTAAGCCGAGGAGGCCGAGAACGACGCCGAAGAGGATGCTCCGGTGAAGGCCAAAGGAAAAGGCAAGAAGAAGGCAGGCACCTCGGCGCCGGAGCCCCGGATCAAGTGGACGCCGCTTGAGGATATTTGCCTCGCCGATGCCTGAAAAGCGGTGAGCATGGATCCCATCACCGGCGCCAGCCAAAACTCTGACAATTACTGGAAGCGCGTGAAGCTAGCATTCGACGAGCGTAACCTTTGTGATTCGAAGTACAACAAAGTTCACATGAAGCGCGGCGAGAAAGCCATGATCAACCACTAGGGCTCATCCAAAAGGCGTGTAGCAAGTGGCACAACATTCTCGAGAAGGTCGACCGCACACCCATCAACGGTGAAAGCATGAATGGCAAGGTACTTCATAGAACACTAGCCGAAGGTACTTGTTCATGCCTATCCTGACACATTTTTTCTTGCCTTTGCAGCTCTTTCGTGCACTCGGCTTATACTCGGACGACACCAAGACGGAGTTCAAGTTTCACCATGTGTTTTTCGCGATAGAGAAATGCCAGAAATGGGTGGACACTCGCGTGAGCCTCGGCAAAACTAAGGATGGCGTGTACAACCCAGAGGCTCCTCCCCTGCTGCCGGCGAAGGAAGGCTGGAGGTCGGCTAGAAGAAGGCGAAGATGCTCAAAGCCGCAGGACCTCCCGCCGAGCGTCTCTAGGATTTCATTGAGAAGTGCATTGCCGACACCAAGGCCCATACCAAGAAGAGGGAGGAGAAGGCCGACGAGAGGTGGGCGCAGCTGCTCCAGAACCAAGACCGCAAGCTCGACCTACTCAAAACGAACTACGCCGCCAAGAAGAGGAATACGGATCTTCAGTTCCTCATGGGCGGCGAAGACACCTCGGCGATGAGCACGCCGGTCAAGGCCTGGTACATGGCACGCCGCAACGCCATCCTTCAGGAGGACATCGCCGCTAGCACGCTAAGCTCCACGCCGACAGCCTCCGCCGCACCTGCTTCGCTGAGCTCTGCTTCCACCTGCTCCAACCGGTCGTCCGGCCACGACGCCGATGCATCCATCCCGTCGCACCAGACACGTCAGAGGAGGCTATCTCCATCGACGACTGATCGACGAGCTATTTCATCTTGTTCTGTAATAGTTTGACTTTGAGAGTTAAGTTGAAGCTGTCCTGATGGCCATGCACGAATCTCCATGTCACCTAGGGACAAAATTGTCTATCCGTGTCATTCTCCTCTCTTCCCAAATGCCTAGTTCACCACTCCAACCCTCAAATCCCAAACCCCTCGCTTCTTGCATCCGTTCCTTGCACACCCTGCGCAGCGCCGCGGAGTCGCCGCGCGTGTGCGAGATGCGCCTAGGACGCACCAGGGTCCAGATTCACAGGATGCAGCAGTCTATAAGAGCACCCCGCGCTCCCGCCGTCGCTCGGTTTGTTGCGAGCGCCCACCAAAGGAACTGCGAGGAAGCAAGAAGTAGAGGCGGGCGCCTCGCCGCGCGTTTCACCAAATTTCTCTGTAGTGATTGTTACGACCGGAAACTGGAACCAGTTCATTGGGGTGAGTTCAGATTCTTGCCTGTTCTTGCTCTATTGTTCGCGTCAGGTTCCGCTTCATGATTTGGTATTTCGGCAAGAAATCGAGGACGGCCTTGTCTCTAGTTTATCGATTCGATTGCTAGAGTCTATGAGTTCTTGCTAATCCATTTCCCACATTCTTTCTTACAGCCTGCGAGTTCTTGCCTCTCCTGACCAATTTAGCCGCTTCTAGTTTTCTGGAACAGACCCGAAGCGAAGCCTGAAGGTACATAGCCCGTTCTATCTCAGTTCAGTTACTCCGATTGTTAGTGCAGAACCTATTTCTACTGTGTATAATTTTCAATTTCCATTGCTGCAGTTGCCACCGTGGTTAGCTACTCATCGTCTTTTGCTAGTTATCTGAAGAAGCGGATTCAACTACTTCAAGGTGGGTTCAGAGTCTTGCATTCTTGGTCTTTCGTCAAGATTTCAGTACGATCTTGCTTCTGATTTGTGGATTCTAGTGGTACTATGGGTTCTCGATTTGTGTTTGCCTGCTTCGATGAGCTTCTTGCTAATACTTCTATTTTCTTGTTCCAGTTGTCCCCAGTTCTTGCTTTTCCACGAAAAGTCTCGATGTCTTCAGGTACAAATCTCTTACCATGCCTCGCTAGCTACTGCCTACCGTGATTTTTAGAAGAAGTTCCTGTCTTCGCAGTGCCCCTTGTTTGCATGAATGCTTGAAATACAGAAAGAATTAGAGAGGGGGGCTGTGATGCAATGGTCCTGTGCCAGTTTTTGATATGTTTTTTATGGGGCAAAGATTTCGTCTTGGAAGAAAAGTTTCATGATATTGATTTAGTGTGTCTAACTCCCTAATTCCCTATGATGCATCGCTTCAAAGAATATTTGTATGCTCTTGTTTCAAAGAATGTATTGCTTAATTCCCCTATGATGCATTGATAATTTCTATATGATCGCTGTGATTCAGAAATGGCTTCGAGTGGGCCTCAATAGTACACTAGTTTCTTAAATTTATATGATTATTGTTATAGCTAGTACCGCAAATGGCTTTGAGTGGGCCTCAATAGTACACAAATTTTGTTAAATTCATGTGATTATTGTTCAAGCTAGTAGTGCATGAAGTTCTTAAATTTATAGTATGATTTTTGTTATAGCTAGTAGTGCATGGAGTTCTTAAAGTCTTATGAGTTTTGTTATAGCTAGTATTGTTGTCTATAAGCTCTCGTTTAGGATATTTCCACATTTCTTACTTACATGGATTTTCTTTCTAAATTTGTCTAAATTCACTGAATTCCCTGTGGTGTGCCATTACTGTAAGTGTGCTATGTTTCAGGAATGAGCAAGTCCCCCAAGAAGCGGGGAAAAAATGCTGTAGGACAGGAAAAAGTTTCAAGTAGTGCCCGGGATGTCAATGCCGTGCTTGATTTTAATATAATAAGGCGGCCATGGAGCAACCGGGATGCAATGAAGGATATGGATACTGCAAAGACGCTTGTGCTTCTCCAGGAACCACGTGGCAAGGATACATCTTCTGATGACGAACCAAGAGTTGATTATTCAGGTAGTGAATCAGCTGCTGATAATCCAGATGAGGTGCTCGCAGCGTGCTCAGACAAGAGAACTTCTGCTGCGGAATGCAGCTCTCACCCTGTTGTGGACATAGAGGAGAGATTGAGTCGCAGCGATGCTTTTGACTTTTCTGACGTGGTGCAAAAGGATAACCAGAAGCTCGGTGAAAGTTTGGAGTTTGGTGATGTGATGGCTGTGATTAATCTCATGAACTTCAAAGCTGAGAGAAACTCAGCTTCTGTTGATCTCTATGGGGGTACTGAGAAATGTGCAAATGAAGCCCTTTTGGTAGAGGAGCCGGAATTAACTCGCAATGATGATGGTAAAGGGCTGGTTGACTGTCCTGGAAATTCTGCTGTGAGGGAGCTGGAACGGCCCAAGCTTGATATCGAGGTTTCAGGCAAGAGTGAAAACGCAGACTCTGATGATGCTCGGGGTGGCATCAGTGATGCGTCGGGGAAGCAGACATCTCTGACAGAGCCAATTGCCAGAGAGGCGGATCAGGAACCAGAACAAAAGTTAAATGCCTTAGAGGAACAAGCTGCCAAGGGTGCAACGTCTGTTGATGAACCAGGAACTGACATTCCAGTCGAGGAATCAGGTGCTGACAATTCAGATGAGGTGCTCACTTCCTGCTCGGGCAAGAGTTCGTCTTCTGTAGAATCAGATAGAGGTGATGAGATTACAAGCGATATGGAGGAGGAGGCTGCACGTGGTCTCCTGGAGCTAAGTGGAGATGAAGCCCCTGTTGTAGAGGAGGTAGATCAGAGCTGCAAGCAGATTCGCCAAGCGCTTGCTGAGAAATCTACTGCGATAGAACTGAAAGAGCCCAAGCTTGACCACGAGGTTCTTGATAACTCTGTTGTAATGCAAGAGGAAGAACAGAAGGTTGATCTCAGTGCCCCAGCTCCCAGTGACAGTTCGGAGGAGGAGAGGTCCGACATGATCGATGGTCAAGAGAATCAGACCGCTTGAGCCACTTCCTTGAACAAGGGTGGCAATGAGGTTCCTGTCGCAGTGGGTAAAACAAGATGTACAACTGAATATTGCTTCTGATCTAAAATCTTTAGGCACCCATTCACTGAAAGTACACTGCCCTGAGGGTGACAGTTCGGAGGAGGAGAGGTCCGACATGATCGATGGTCAAGAGAATCAGACCGCTTGAGCCACTTCCTTGAACAAGGGTGGCAATGAGGTTCCTGTCGCAGTGGGTAAAACAAGATGTACAACCGAATATTGCTTCTGATCTAAAATCTTTAGGCACCCATTCACTGAAAGTACACTGCCCTGAGGGTGAAGCCCGAACGGCAACCATAATATCATGTAGAGAGATTTCTCGACTGACCGGTTTGTAGGTTCGTCGGTCTGAAACATAAACTTTTTGGTGAATGGTGGAAGTCCATAATATTCATTGCATGCTTGCTTCCATGGTGGAGTTTTGTCCAGTTACATGCCATGGATCATTTTTTTCCTTCTGTTTTGCTCTATATACTACCTGTCTGTTCGTGCAAATGTTGATATCCTGGTAACAGAATTGTTGTGTGCCTGTGTAGATGCTGGTTATAAACATGGGCAAGTTGCTTGCAACAACTGTTGTATTGTACTATTATGAACTAAATAGCGACAGTATCGGTTGTATGATAAAGGAGAGCTTCTGTTTATACGGGTTGAATCATTGATAATCTTGGATGTGTGATGGAGGAGATATTCGGTGGGCTACAGCCTGCAGGAGTTGAGAAGATAAGCAAACAAATACTAAGCTGTTTTGATGTGTTATTGAGTGCACAAATTTCGTGGAGAAAAAATATGCTGCAGAAAGTAGCAAAAAAGGATTGTGTTGTCTGTCAGACAACCTCCAGGCCACCCTGCACGCTCCTTACATCTTATTAAGACCCTTGTGGAAGTATCTGTTGCTTGATGCAGTTAGTATGCAAACTTTTTGTGGATTGAGCTAGGGCTGTGACTCTAAAATCAAGCGAAACGAAAACACCATTTCGTGTGTATCTGAAGATTTCCGGTGTGCTGGCTGAATTTTCAGTTGAGGTTTCCTGTTTTCCCTGCAGGAGTTGTTAAGTGTACAAATTCAGTGGGAAAAAAAAAAGAAGAAGGAAAAGGATGGATGAGAAGTCTGTCAGACAACCTCTAGGCCACCCTGCACAGGAGTGAGCCAGGCAGGAACGATCATCTACAGCCATAGGATGTTATCCCATTAAGAGAATCCAGGCCGTTAATCACGCTTTGGCCCAGAGATCAGTACGATTCCTATAGAACAGATCCTGTTGAAGTAAGGTCGTGCCAGTGTATCTCGCCCTCCGCCTTATAAACTGGTCGAAGCGTCACTAAGCATCCGAGGTGGGACTAAATAATCAGGCATGCGGCACTGCAACGCGTCCTCAGTCAGAACTTAGGAGGACTCGTGGGTCTTGGCCCATTTGGTTGGCGGGATTGAGATAAGCGGAGCCCAGTCCATCTGAGAATTATGTGTGTCTCGCATTGCCCTTCTCTCTTTGCTTTCTGTTCCGTTGCATCTGAAATTTCAGCCATCTCAGAAGAAAACTCAAAAGACGGGTGCTGTACTGAATCAAGAACACGTTTTTCCAGAGTTACTTTTGTTGCATTTCCAGCCTTCTTTCGTCCAAAGTATATTACTATCTCCGCATAATGTAAGTCTTTTTAGCAAACTAAAACAGCTTGCTAAAAAAGACTTATATTATAGAACAGAGGTAGTACTATTCACTGTTTGGGTCAGATTCTGGAACGAGCACTGAACATCCCATCCAAAATCCAACACGCTGGAGTACAGAAACATGGGGCCGTTGTTGCCTTGCATCCTTGGGATGATGATGAGTTCATGGCTATGGTTGCCATTCAGTAATGACCACTTTGCATTCACTGATCATTTCGTGGATTTGTGACTCGGCAATTCGCTCTCCTTTCTTCTTCCATCTTTCAGTGTCGGTTCCTTTTTCTTTTCAGTCGACTGAGCCCGTGACCTCCTCCCCGCACCAAACTCTCTGCGTCCCCGGGCGCCGCCAGCGTTCAGAACGCGGTGCGACGACTCGCCAGCCCGTCCTCGCCGAGGCAACCGCTTCTGCTGGCTGGACACGACCACCGCGCTGTCGCCTCTTGGGAGCTCCGCCTCCGCTGGGAGAAAGGTGCGTAGAGAACACAGAAACCATTTGCTCCTCCCCCAATTTTGCCCTCCGTCGCCATTACAAGCACCTGCCGCCACCAAGAGACCACTTTGCCTAGCCGCCCGCAACTTCCAGGTTCTTTCCGTTCTGCTGCCTCTGTTCCTATGCACGTAAGGTGTTCGATCCATGTCCTCGTCCTGTAGTTCACGCGGTGATTGATTGTCTGGTAAGTAACGTGTTCGGGTCTGCCTCCATTGGTTCCTGTAAAGCAAATCGAAATCTAGCTGATCTTATTAGTAGTGTTGCGCCCCACGGGACAAACTTTGCAACGGTGTACTCGCTGTTAAAACAAGCTGGCAACATCTTCCCGGCTCCTCCCGAGAAGTAGTAGCCTCAGTATTTGTTTTTCTTTTGTCTTCGTTTACACCACTTACCTTTTCTATTTTGATGATGAATAGCTATACATAGTATTTTGTTGAGAAAATTACAAAACTACCATATTACAGGTTAGGGTTTTAAAAAGCCACCACTTTACACTAGGGTTTCAAAAAACCACCACTTCAGAATGAGTTCTATTAGATTTTTGGTGTGAACGTCAGCTTGGCCTCGGTGCGGTTTCGTGTTGATATATAGATCCACCTTGGCCTCGGTGCGGTTTCGTGTTGATATATAGATCGGCAAAAGCCAGGTTACAAGATTTTGTACAAAGTCCAATTGGAGTACTACTCCATATCGGTTACAAAAATAAACAGCAGAAAACTCCTAATATAATTCTAACAAGTTCGTGACAGATAGCACTAATACCGGTTTGACCCTGGTCCAATGACAAAACTGACCGGTGGGTCCCACCTATCAGGATGATGTGGCACAATGAAAACGGTCAAGGGAGATGCACGATAGACTGGTTCTACTTCTGGGCTTTTTTGTAAATTTTGGAGAAACCACTTGACATGGGTATACCCTGCAGGTACTCGAGTTTGGTATATACGGTCCAGATATGGTGGAAGCCCACGGCGTTGCCACGGCCCAATGAATACTTCGAGTGGCCCATGGACTCTCGATTACTTGCGAGACAAGGAGAAGCTTAAAGATAGAAAGTTTAAAGGGAAAACCCTAACCTGTAACCGACTCGACCTGCTACCCGAGACCTAGCCTATCTATATAAAGGCTCGGAGGGGCGGCGAGGAGGACACACGCAACCCTAGTTTCCACAACCCTCGCCAGATTGCATCTGCGCACCATTATAATCGTTGATTCCTTCATTAATTCCAAGAGCACACACGCAGGAGTAGGGACCTTTACGAGGCCTGAACCTGGGTAAACCTTGCGTCCCTGTGTGCTTGTTTGCCAGCCGATTGATGCTTCCAACGCTCCATCATTCTCCAAAACCCAAGTCCATAACAATGGGCATTGATGAGTTAAACCATCGTCAATTGGCGTCGTCTGTGGGAATCGGGAGTGCTGATGTCGCAGCTTCTTCGGCCCCATCAACTGCGATCTACAACTCTGCAACAGTGGAGATTCGCCAGCTCTTCAGCGCGTTCGGCTTCACCGTCCACACGCCGGCCACTCGCCCCGCTTTCGAGTCCGTGGGTGATGGAATCAGTCTAGCGATTGGGAGCTTCCGCTTCCAGGTTGGTCAGATGGGCACACTTCGCATGCCTGACCAGCCAACAAAGCCCGTGATTGCTCCAGCATCGCGGTTCTCGCCACCAATCGGCACCCTCAGCGAGCTCAACACCTCAGCAGCAGCTGAGAGCACAGACAGCGACAACAGTCGTGAATCCGATCTGGGTGACCTAGCAACCGAAGATGGAGCCTACGGTTCCGGATCTGAAAGTTGTGGGAGCAACAGCTTCCCCAACCACTTCATGTGCGTCGTCATCAATGCTGGCGAAACCAGCGCCAATCACGAAAGCGGTGGCAATGGGCCTGATCCGCCCAACGGTAGCACACCTAATGGCGGGCCACCCAACGGTGGCCCCACTAACGGTGGCACTAGCGCGCCCGTCAACAATGGAGGGGTAGTCGAGCATCCAACCATGGTGAACAAATGTGGCGCCCCGCAAAACCACTACTAGAAAATCGCGTTGTTTTTGTGCATTGCATCATCATGACCGCATGCTCCTGTCATCATGCCACTTTGCATTTGAGCATCGTCATCATCATGCATTTGTTTGACTGAAACTATTTTCGAAAAACATATTTTGTTTTCTAAATACCCCGCCTTTATGTCAAGTCCAAAACCCGGGTCTCCGGATCATTTTGTTTCGTCTACCAATGGTTTTCAAAAGCCCCGTTTTAAATGATAAAATATTTATTTTATTTTTAGGGGCAGCCGTACCGGGCCGATCCGACCCAGCCGGCCACCCTCAGTACAAAACCTAGCTACCTAAACCCTTTCCTACCCAATCCTAGTCTACCCAGCCCCCTCCACATCACCTCAGCCACTCACGGCTCGCCACATCCCCCTGGCCCAAAACCCTACCCAATCAGTGACTGCCACCTCACCCAGCCAGCCACCCCCCTACCGCCCTTCTCTCTGCCCCTGGGTCCCACCGCCAGCTCTCCCCACCCGACCACCTGGGCGTGCAGCCCCAGGCGGGCCAGACACCACCTACCGCCACCAAACTCCACCCTGGCCCCACCCTGACACCGACCCACACCTGCCAGCCCCGATCCCCACTTCCGCGCGTCCTCACCCGACCACCTCGGGCCGCACGCCTTCCCCTGACCCCACCACCCCGTGCCCCACGTTCTCTCCCCTCGCCCCTCTTCCCTCGCTCTCGATCTCCTCTCTCCGCCGTGCCCTCTCCTCTCCCGGGCGAGGCCTCTCCCGCCGCCGTAGTCCCCGCCGGCCTCCCTCCTCGTCGCGACCGCGAGCGCCGCTCCCCCGCTCGACCCCACGTCTCCTCGTCGAGCGCCTCCCCGCCTCCTCTGGATCCCGTGCATCGCCGCCGTGGGAAAACCGCCGACGCCCTCCGCCGCGGTGCCTCCCACCGGACCTCCCCTTCCCCGGCCGCGAGAAGCCGCCGCGTCCTCTGCTGCGGCACCGGCGCGGGTCGGCGCGCCCTGCCGCTCGACCTCCTTGCGAGCACCCGCTCCGGCGTGGCCCGCCTCCTCCTCGGCCGGCCTAACCTTGTCCTCGCCTAGCCCGTGTGCCCTTCCCCGAGGCCTTCTCCGGCCGCCTTCCTCGTCCGCCTCCGTCGCCGCCACCTCCCACCTCAGCTCGCCGCCGCCGCCATGGGTCCGAGCCCCCGCCGCCGCATCCTCCCCGGCCTGGCCGCATCTCTGTCGCTGCCCTCTCGGCCTCCTCCCCGCAAGCGGCCGCCCCTCCTGCACCGCCACCGCCTTTTTCCTCCCCGAGCCGAGCTCGACCCTCCCGTCGCAGTCGACCTCGCCCCTCGTCGTCGGCAACAAGCCCTGCCTGGCGCCCTCCCTCTCAGCCTTGTGCTTCCCCGGCACCGCGAGCCTGCGTGCGCCCAGCGCGCCCCCTGTCGGCCGAGCATCTCCCTCTCCACCGCCTCACTGCGAGCTGGAGCATGCCGGTTTTCCTTTTTCTTCTGCAACATCGTAGCCGCGCACGGCCGCTTGGAGGCCAGGTGACACACCAGTGACCATGCGTGTATGCTTTGGTGCTTGTGTGTTGTTTGTATCGAGGCTTTGCCCAAGACCTCCGTCTAGATTCCTTTGATGCTATCAAAATCCCCGCACCGATTATAAGTGCGACCAAAGACCGTACCGAGCCGAAGGTGTCCGAAGAATCATAGACAAGAACTCCATCACGGAACATCAAGTACTCCTACATGGACCGAAGACCGATCCCGGCGAGCCCGGACCCCGATGACCCCATGAACTCCACTGCAGAACAACAAGGCCTTCGGAGTGGAATCAACAAGATCTACCTCACGGAGCGGCGAACCCCGGACCCGGAGCATCCCTGGACCCCAAGATCTACCGGCGACCCGACCAAGACCCCCGGTACCCGATCCACTCAAGTTCGTTCGTCAGCGGCAAGATCGACCGTTGGAAACCAAGCTCTCCGCCACGACACGACAAGTTCTCCTCTTGTATCCGAACCTCGCCGAACCCTGGAACCCCAAGATCGTCGAACCCATGTGTGACCCCTATCCGAGACCCCTCATATTTTTATAATATATGTTATTGATCTTATTGCATATTAAATGAACATGTTTGCATACATATTGTGGGTTTTTGGGGGTATCTAGACGATTCACCTAAATTAAATATGGGATCCATATGCGGGCAAATCTAGCCTAATATTGGCCCCATTTAAATTTGTGTAGCGAACCGATGCTATATTTGGTCTTGTTAAGACAACATTTAAATTGCGGGTATCTAAACAACATGAACCATCCAATAAATTATCGGGACCCCGGTTCCGCTTAATATGACCTAATTGCATCGCACCTTTGCCATGTCATACATCATACATGCATCATGCCCGATCTTTTGCCGTAGTATTAAATAGTGCATCCGGTGTTTATTCTAGTGTTTTGCTTCTTCGCGGATAAGGCCGTTGAGTTGATGTGAGCTTCGCCCGACCTTGGGATGAACCTTCGGCAATGTTTTCAGGCGAGCACCTCCCCCTTTCTACCTATCTTACTTTTATAGTCTTTATTTCCTCCTGTTGATCTATTGCTATCTGTGTTGCGATGCTATAGTTTTCGTACCCGTGATATCCCTTGCAGCCTTATATTGCCTTGGACACATCCTATTACCTGTTGATTGGTAGATAGTTGGACTTGCGCGTCGTAGTCGCTTGCTCAAGTGCTGTTGCGTGTCGTCAAGTACCACAGTTGTTGGAGTTTTGCCGCGTGTTTTATGTTGGAGATGATCATGACTTTAATTACCGTTTAATAACTAAAATTGAAAGTAGGTAAATGCAGAGGCACCGGTGGGTAATAGACAATATTTGTTTTTTAACCGCTCACTGGTGTCCCGTAGGACCCCGAGTTCTTGACACCTGTTCCGAGATCGAGCGCGCTAACCACATGTGGGATGTGTGGGCACCCCATCGATTAGTACCTGATTTCAAAGTATTGTACTGGGGGCCACAACTAGTTTGAGGTTTTATTTACTATTCTGTACTTATGCCATGCTTTACTGCTTTATTTAAATTGTGCGATGTACTGCACATGTACTGTTTAGGATCGGGACACGTTTTCGCTGTATCGACAAGCCCAGTCATCTTTTCGGGTTCCCAGTCGTTTACAGCCGTCCACCCAAACCCTGAGTCCGTCTCGGAGACCGGCCGACTTCGTTGCGGGTAGACTTAGTGGGGTGGCCCCCATGTACTTGCTTTGGGTCTGGGAAACATCATGACTTAGGCCCCGCCGACATACCGATGGGTGTATGTTAATTGATCTGGCAAAAAGGATCGAAGTGCGTGTGGATACTTTGGTGCACCCCTGCAGGGTTAAATCTTTTCGAAAAGCCGTGTCCGCGGTTATGGACGACTTGGAGCACAGTTCTCGATCATAGACAACTATAACTAAAGTTACTGTTATAATTTGACTTGTATCCGATGTGACTAGTAATCAGCTCAACTACAACGGAATGGCTAAATAAAAGTACCAACAACTGCTGGGTTTTGGGATATCTCATGCTAATTGTATTTGACTAGTAAGTGTTGCAACTACAACGGAATGGTTAAATAAAACTGCCCACTGCTTATTTTATCAGGATGACTATCTATACTTGACTAGTAATTGTTGCAACGATAACTGAATAAATAAAACTGCCAACTGTGTGAGTTCCTCGGTTGACTTCCTCGTTTGGTGTCGAGGGGGAAATACCAGGATGGGTATGTTTGGTGGTAGTATCAGGATGGTTCCGAATAGGTCTTTCTTATCCCTCTCTGATAGCCGACAGTTATATCGAGTCTCTATAGGTTGTTTAGTACATGTTGCGCTGCCGCTTCAGTCCACCATACCTATGTAGGCGAGGACCGCCGAATTCTAGCCTCGCCGTGTACTGGCCTCAGTACTGACCGCTCTCTCTTTTTCCTTTACCCTTTGTCGGCACCCCTTTTGTTTAAGCAGGCTTTGAGATCGACGTCGTTAGCAGGGTTACCCTTCCGGCTTGGCCTGGGCAGGGTTATGGACGCCATTGGCTATTCTTCAGGGCTCTTAGCTCAATTTGCATCTTGTCCGTACTCGGACGCTCTATCGTTTCAAGGTGATTTGGATCTTCGTCTTGTATATCTGTATTCTTGACTCATGGAGTCGTGTTGTATATATATCTGTTCTGTGGGTCCCATCGAGGACTGTTGTGTAATGTTATTACTTCGTTTTCCACCCGCACGAAAGTGCCTGGTGGGCACCCTTGAATCGTTTCTATGCGGGTTTGGCGAGAATCGCTAAGACTTGCATAGGGCCGATTCTGAGGGTGTTACAGAGTGGTATCAGAGCTCAGCAGTTGCGATACCCCACAAGTCCAGCCTGTAGGATAACCTAGCTAACGACCGAAGTAGAGTGTCAAAACTATTTTTGCAAAATCGGTTGGATAGTTCTGATTAGGTCTGATTTTACTCCTTACCCCTCTACTGCTCTCCTCTTACCTCTACGTGTTTTGGATCCGCTCTCTTCTCTCTCTTCGAGTCCAGGATTTCTCGTGGTTGGGTTCCTTCGTACCTTCAGGGTTTCGCTTCCTTTGGTAACGGTGCTGCTACATCTGGTCTTCATGCTATCCGAGGAATCCTTCGTCTGGTGGACTTCTCTTTGTTCCTTCTCGTGCCTTCCGGTGTTTTCCAACGCGACGACATCATCTACGCCAGATTCGGTGCAGAGCCTGCATCACTCCCTTGTTCCTGAACCTCGATTGTCGAGATCTTCAGTCTGATTCCGAGAATGGTTGTACACTTGTCTACTGATTGTGCGGAGTAATAGTTTGGGTGCGTGATGGATTGGCCCCCATGCCGACTACCCCTTCTATTCGCTTTTGTACATTGAAGTGGATGAGAATGCATCGGTTCCCTCTTTCTATCGAAGCTAGAGGTGGCCTTATTTGTGGATACCTCTACCTTCGCCCTTTGTTCCCGGAGTGTTCTTTTGACGATCGCGGACAACGACCTCTTGTTAGTGGTGTCGCGAGGATCTACACGAAGCGAGAAGATGCAGATCGCCGACCTTCCTTCCGGTACCATGAGGCGGATCTCGAGGGCGAGATCCATTGTTAGTGGTGTCGAATTGTGGCGCCCCGCAAAACAACTACTAGAAAATCGCGTTGTTTTTGTGCATTGCATCATCATGACCGCATGCTCCTGTCATCATGCCACTTTGCATTTGAGCATCGTCATCATCATGCATTTGTTTGACTGAAACTATTTTCGAAAAACATATTTTGTTTTCTAAATACCCCGCCTTTATGTCAAGTCCAAAACCCGGGTCTCCGGATCATTTTGTTTCGTCTACCAATGGTTTTCAAAAGCCCCGTTTTAAATGATAAAATATTTATTTTATTTTTAGGGGCAGCCGTACCGGGCCGATCCGACCCAGTCGGCCACCCCCAGTACAAAACCTAGCTACCTAAACCCTTTCCTACCCAATCCTAGTCTACCCAGCCCCCTCCACATCACCTCAGCCACTCACGGCTCGCCACATCCCCCTGGCCCAAAATCCTACCCAATCAGTGACTGCCACCTCACCCAGCCAGCCACCCCCTACCGCCCTTCTCTCTGCCCCTGGGTCCCACCGCCAGCTCTCCCCACCCGACCACCTGGGCGCGCAGCCCCAGGCGGGCCAGACACCACCTACCGCCACCAAACTCCACCCTGGCCCCACCCTGACACCGACCCACACCTGCCAGCCCCGATCCCCACTTCCGCGCGTCCTTACCCGACCACCTCGGGCCGCACGCCTGCCCCTGACCCCACCACCCCGTGCCCCACGTTCTCTCCCCTCGCCCCTCTTCCCTCGCTCTCGATCTCCTCTCTCCGCCGTGCCCTCTCCTCTCTCGGGCGAGGCCTCTCCCGCCGCCGTAGTCCCCGCCGGCCTCCCTCCTCGTCGCGACCGCGAGCGCCGCTCCCCCGTTCGACCCCACGTCTCCTCGTCGAGCGCCTCCCCGCCTCCTCTGGATCCCGTGCATCGCCACCGTGGGAAAACCGCCGACGCCCTCCGCCGCGGTGCCTCCCACCGGACCTCCCCTTCCCCGGCCGCGAGCAGCCGCCGTGTCCTCTGCTGTGGCACCGGCGCGGGTCGGCGCGCCCTGCCGCTCGACCTCCTTGCGAGCACCCGCTCCGGCGTGGCCCGCCTCCTCCTCGGCCGGCCTAACCTTGTCCTCGCCTGGCCCATGTGCCCTTCCCCGAGGCCTTCTCCGGCCGCCTTCCTCGTCCGCCTCCATCGTCGCCACCTCCCACCTCAGCTCGCCGCCGCCGCCATGGGTCCGAGCCCCCGCCGCCGCATCCTCCCCGGCCCGGTCGCATCTCTGTCGCTGCCCTCTCGGCCTCCTCCCCGCAAGCGGCCGCCCCTCCTGCACCGCCACCGCCTTTTTCCTCCCCGAGCCGAGCTCGACCCTCCCGTCGCAGTTGACCTCACCCCTCATCATCGACAACAAGCCCTGCCTGGCGCCCTCCCTCTCAGCCTTGTGCTTCCCCGGCACCGCGAGCCTGCGTGCGCCCAGCGCGCCCCCTGTCGGCCGAGCATCTCCCTCTCCACCGCCTCACTGCGAGCTGGAGCATGCCGGTTTTCCTTTTCTTCTGCAACATCGTAGCCGCGCACGGCCGCTTGGAGGCCAGGTGACACACCAGTGACCATGCGTGTATGCTTTGGTGCTTGTGTGTTGTTTGTATCGAGGCTTTGCCCAAGACCTCCGTCTAGATTCCTTTGATGCTATCAAAATCCCCGCACCGATTATAAGTGCGACCAAAGACCGTACCGAGCCGAAGGTGTCCGAAGAATCATAGACAAGAACTCCATCACGGAACATCAAGTACTCCTACATGGACCGAAGACCGATCCCGGCGAGCCCGGACCCCGATGACCCCATGAACTCCACTGCAGAACAACAAGGCCTTCGGAGTGGAATCAACAAGATCTACCTCACGGAGCGGCGAACCCCGGACCCGCAACATCCCTGGACCCCAAGATCTACCGGCGACCCGACCAAGACCCCCGGTACCCGATCCACTCAAGTTCGTTCGTCAGCGGCAAGATCGACCATTGGAAACCAAGCTCTCGCCACGACACGACAAGTTCTCCTCTTGTATCCGAACCTCGCCGAACCCTGGAACCCCAAGATCGTCGAACCCATGTGTGACCCCTATCCGAGACCCCTCATATTTTTATAATATATGTTATTGATCTTATTGCATATTAAATGAACATGTTTGCATACATATTGTGGGTTTTTGGGGGTATCTAGACGATTCACCTAAATTAAATATGGGATCCATATGCGGGCAAATCTAGCCTAATATTGGCCCCATTTAAATTTGTGTAGCGAACCGATGCTATATTTGGTCTTGTTAAGACAACATTTAAATTGCGGGTATCTAAACAACATGAACCATCCAATAAATTATCGGGACCCCGGTTCCGCTTAATATGACCTAATTGCATCGCACCTTTGCCATGTCATACATCATACATGCATCATGCCCGATCTTTTGCCATAGTATTAAATAGTGCATCCGGTGTTTATTCTAGTGTTTTGCTTCTTCGCGGATAAGGCCGTTGAGTTGATGTGAGCTTCGCCCGACCTTGGGATGAACCTTCGGCAATGTTTTCAGGCGAGCACCTCCCCCTTTCTACCTATCTTACTTTTATAGTCTTTATTTCCTCCTGTTGATCTATTGCTATCTGTGTTGCGATGCTATAGTTTTCGTACCCGTGATATCCCTTGCAGCCTTATATTGCCTTGGACACATCCTATTACCTGTTGATTGGTAGATAGTTGGACTTGCGCGTCGTAGTCGCTTGCTCAAGTGCTGTTGCGTGTCGTCAAGTACCACAGTTGTTGGAGTTTTGCCGCGTGTTTTATGTTGGAGATGATCATGACTTTAATTACCGTTTAATAACTAAAATTGAAAGTAGGTAAATGCAGAGGCACCGGTGGGTAATAGACAATATTTGTTTTTTAACCGCTCACTGGTGTCCCGTAGGACCCCGAGTTCTTGACACCTGTTCCGAGATCGAGCGCGCTAACCACATGTGGGATGTGTGGGCACCCCATCGATTAGTACCTGATTTCAAAGTATTGTACTGGGGGCCACAACTAGTTTGAGGTTTTATTTACTATTCTGTACTTATGCCATGCTTTACTGCTTTATTTAAATTGTGCGATGTACTGCACCTGTACTGTTTAGGATCGGGACACGTTTTCGCTGTATCGACAAGCCCAGTCATCTTTTCGGGTTCCCAGTCGTTTACAGCCGTCCACCCAAACCCTGAGTCCATCTCGGAGACCGGCCGACTTCGTTGCGGGTAGACTTAGTGGGGTGGCCCCCATGTACTTGCTTTGGGTCTGGGAAACGTCATGACTTAGGCCCCGCCGACATACCGATGGGTGTATATTAATTGATCTGGCAAAAAGGGTCGAAGTGTGTGTGGATACTTTGGTGCACCCCTGCAGGGTTAAATCTTTTCGAAAAGCCGTGTCCGCGGTTATGGACGACTTGGAGCACAGTTCTCGATCATAGACAACTATAACTAAAGTTACTGTTATAATTTGACTTGTATCCGATGTGACTAGTAATCAGCTCAACTACAACGAAATGGCTAAATAAAAGTACCAACAACTGCTGGGTTTTGGAATATCTCATGCTAATTGTATTTGACTAGTAAGTGTCGCAACTACAACGGAATGGTTAAATAAAACTGCCCACTGCTTATTTTATCAGGATGACTATCTATACTTGACTAGTAATTGCTGCAACGATAACTGAATAAATAAAACTGTCAACTGTGTGAGTTCCTCGGTTGACTTCCTCGTTTGGTGTCGAGGGGGAAATACCAGGATGGGTATGTTTGGTGGTAGTATCAGGATGGTTCCGAATAGGTCTTTCTTATCCCTCTCTGATAGCCGACAGTTATATCGAGTCTCTATAGGTTGTTTAGTACATGCTGCGCTGCCGCTTCAGTCCACCATACCTATGTAGGCGAGGACCGCCGAATTCTAGCCTCGCCGTGTACTGGCCTCAGTACTGACCGCTCTCTCTTTTTCCTTTGCCCTTTGTCGGCACCCCTTTTATTTAAGCAGGCTTTGAGATCGACGTCGTTAGCAGGGTTACCCTTCCGGCTTGGCCTGGGCAGGGTTATGGACGCCATTGGCTATTCTTCAGGGCTCTTAGCTCAATTTGCATCTTGTCCGTACTCGGACGCTCTATCGTTTCAAGGTGATTTGGATCTTCGTCTTGTATATCTGTATTCTTGACTCATGGAGTCGTGTTGTATATATATCTGTTCTGTGGGTCCCATCGAGGACTGTTGTGTAATGTTATTACTTCGTTTTCCACCCGCACGAAAGTGCCTGGTGGGCACCCTTGAATCGTTTCTATGCGGGTTTGGCGAGAATTGCTAAGACTTGCATAGGGCCGATTCTGAGGGTGTTACAACAAACACACTGGTGAACGCGTCATGATCAGGCTCAACGATCTCGAGTGGGCCCGTTGCCGAGAATCTCTACGAGGCAATCCTTTGCCCCCTAGCACATTGCAAGAACTGCTGATGGGCTACCATTGGCTACTAAAGGAGGAGTACAGATGCCAGTTACAAACGATCGCACAACTCGAAGCGCGTAAAAAGGCGGCAGACGAGTCAAGTCTTCGACGGGTCATGCTCTCCTCCCACGGAGGATCCTCCTCCAAGGGCAACGAGTACATGGCCAACAAGAGGCGATCTCGAATGGCCCACCTCACTAAGCAAGAGTGCATAGAAGCTACGGAAGTCCTCGACTTCAGCTCTATGACAATCGACACACGGGGCAACGTGGTCCCAAAGACGTCGCAAGCTGCGGTGACAGCGGCCACCATGTAGCTCCTCAACAACCAGCCGCCGGCTGGGGACCCTCGAGCCGCCATGCACCGATCTATGATCGCAGGCTTGGGGTTAATCGAGGCCGCTCTCGACAAAGAGCCGACACCGGAACCTAAGAAGGGCAAGGCCCTGGCGAGACGCTATTCCTCAGCCTCGTCCAGCGATGATAGTCACGATCTATCTCGGCGTCGCTGCTCACGACGGTATGATCACGACTACGACATGCGCGATGACCTCACGCAGCGCAAAATCGACAAGTCAAGGGCACGACGTGCTCGTTCGGCTGATTCAGAACAAGACGGGACTGAACTCTGTGGTGCTAGATGCTTCAGAAGAGCCATCAGGCAGAGGCGAATGCCTAAAGGATTCAAACTCCCGTCGGAAAATCCTAAGTTCGACGGCCTACAGGACCCGAAGATCTGGTTGGAAGACCACTTTTCCTCCGTCAAGCTACACGGTGGGAGTCGAAGCATGGCCATGCAATGCTTGCAGCTACAGCTACAGGGCGCCGCCCGCGCATGGCTCAACAACCTCCCGCGCGGATCCATTCGCAGCTGGGAAGAGCTGGCCTACAGCTTTGTGTGCAACTTCAAGGGCACTTACAAAAGGCCTGCATCAATCGAAGAACTGGGGAGTTGCCAGCAAAGATCGGGTGAATCACTACGCTCGTACATCCAAAGGTGGTCTATCATCAAGAACTCCGCAGAAAACATCTCGGAGGACCGCGCAATCGACGCATTCAACGGCGGTGTTCGCCGCATGGAAATCAGAGAGGCGCTGGGTCGCTCGAAGCCTAAAACAATCGACCACCTGATGGAGATCACGAATCAGTGGGCCAATGGAGAAGATTCGGTGAGAAACCGCACCTACTCCGACGACGACGAAGACCTCGGGCGCAGACGCGACCGTCGAGGCAAGTGGCGAATGCGCGCCTACGATGACCGCGAAGACGTCAACATGGTTGTAGCCGGCTACGCCGACAAACGCGACGACGACTGCAACAACGGCTACCGCAACGGTGGATACCACGACTCCGGGAAAACCACGAAAGTATGGCAACGCCGCACTCGCGAGGAAGCACCCGCAACATCCATTGAGGATAAGCTATCCGGGCCGTGCAACGTGCACTTCTACATCGACAAGCATGACGGCATAAAGAAATCCAACCACCTCCTCAAGGACTGCCGCGAGTTCCTCAAACTCCATGAGGGCCTGGCTCGGATGAATTGCGACGCGGTCAATAGGGGCTATGGAACCGCCCCAGGCGTTGTGGCACATGGAGCTCCTCCACCACCGCCTGGACCACCACCACCCGCAGCTGCGCTTGACCAACATCACGGAGGCAAGCCGTACCCACAGGTCGTGGGCAACATGATGATCCAAAAGGGACGCCCCTCAAATCGGGTGCAGAAGGCTATCACTCGCCAAGTCAACTTGGCGATAAACTCCCTACCGTCCACAACTGAGTACCTCAGTGGAAGCGACTCCTGCATCACCTTCGATAAGCGTGACCATCCGCGCCAAGTTCCCCGTCCAGGCCACTGTCCCCTCGTACTAGAGGCGCAGATCGGAGGCTTCGACATGAGTCGCGTATTCATGGATGGTGGAAGCGGCATCAACCTCATGTTCGCAAGTACCTTGCGTGCAATGAGGATCCCTCTGACATGCCTGGAGGTCTCAGATACGACATTTCACGACATCGTCCCAGGCAAAGGCATATATCCCCTGGGCAAAATCAACCTCGACGTCATCTTCGGCATGCCGAAAAACTTTCGGCGCAAGCGCATCGACTTTGAAGTCGTCGACTGGCCTTCACAGTACCACTGCATCCTCGGATGTGTCGCGTATGCTAGGTTCATGGCAGTACCGCACTACGCCTACCTGCAGATGAAAATGCCAGGTCCTAACGGCGTCATCATAGTCAATGGGAGCTTCGAAAGGTTCGACAGCTGCGACAGGGAATTCAACAGAATCTCCCAGTCCTTCGGCATGCAGGAGGAACTCACAAGATTAAAAGAGTCGACGGACAACAGTTTGCTCCCCTAAGCAGACCAAGCTCACACGACCTATCATTCGACTCGTCGGTGCACACAAAGAAAGTCCAGGTCCACCCAACGGACCCAACCAAGACGGCTCTCATCGCCAACAACTTGAGTTCCGCATAGGAACTCGCGCTCGTCGAATTCCTCCATGAGCCCTGGGAAATCTTTATCTGGTGTCCTGCGGACATGCCAGGAGTTCCTAGGGAATTCGCCGAGCACGCACTCAACATGAATACAGACGCTAGGCCAGTCAAGCAGACAATAAGGCGACTGTCTGAACCACGAGCAAAAGCAGTCGAGATGGATATCAACAAACTCCTCGACGCAAACTTTATACGCGAGATCAAGGAAAGCACTTGGCTCACCAATACATTACTGGTGCCCAAAAAAGACACGGATATCCTGCGGATGTGCGTGGACTTCACCTCCTTGAATAAGCACTGCCCAAAGGATCACTTCCCGCTGCCACGAATCGACCAAATCATCGACTCACCGCGGGATGTGAGCGCCTCTGCTTCCTCGACGCCTACTCAGGCTACAACCAGATTCGAATGAAGGGGGAAGACAAAGAGAAGACGGCGTTTACAACGCCCTTTGGTGTGTTCTGTTACAACACAATGCCCTTTGGGATCAAAAACGCAGGAGCCACCTATCAGCGGTGCATGCAGGCCTGCCTCAAGAGCCAACTTGGTCGCAATATACAAGTCTACGTTGACAACATCGTCATCAAAACCAAGGAGGAAGCCTCGCTAATCGACGATCTCCACGAGACCTTCGCCAACCTCGACCGCTACCGGATCAAACTCAATCCGGAAAAATGCGCCTTCGGCGTGCCATCTAGGCAATTACTCGGGTATCTCATCTCTGTGAGGGGGATCGAGGCGAACCCGAAGAAAATTAAAGCCATACTGGCCATGGAGAAGCCGAAGAATGTAAGAGGCGTCCAACAGCTGGCTGGACGAATCGCGGCATTCAGTTGATTCATCAGTCGAATGGGCGAAAAGGCACTGCCTTTCTACCAACTTCTCCGCAAAGCTGACAAGTTTGAATGGACTGACGAGGCGCAAGAAGCATTCGAAGACCTCGAGCGCCTACTGTCCACCTTGCCAGTACTGGTAACAGCACACAAAAAGAAACCACTGCTGCTCTACATCTCTGCCACCAACCAGGTGGTAGCACGGTGCTCGTGGTAGAACGTGCCGAAGAAAACAAAGTCCACGGGGTGCAGCGCCCAGTTTACTACCTCAGCGAGGTGCTCACATCAACAAAGTAGCGGTACCCGCACTACCAAAAACTGGCATATGGCATCTTCATGATAGCCAGGCGACTGCGCCACTACTTCTAGGAGCACCCAATCGTGGTGGTCAACGATGCCTCGCTTGGACATATTCTCAACAACCCCGACGCCACCGGGCGAGTCACGCTTTGGGGAATCAAGTTGTCTCCACGAGACATTACATACGAGAAGCGCGATGAGATAAAGTCACAAGTACTCCCTGATTTCCCCGTGCACTGGATGGAGAACCAGCTCCCCGAAAAACCAGATATGTCCTATCTCTGGACAATGCACTTCGATGGGTCCAAGCGAAAGGACGGAGCTGGTGCAGGTGTCATACTGACAGCGCCCCAAGGAGACAAGCTGAAATACATTCTGCAAATGCAGTTCACTGCCTCCAACAATGAAGCTGAGTACGAGGCTCTGCTGCACGGGATGCAGATGGCGAAAGCCTGCGGAGTGAAGAGACTCATCATCTACGGCGACTCCATACTGGTGGTCAATCAAACAATGCACGAGTGCGACACGTTGAACGACAACATGATCGCCTACCGTGACCTCTATGACACACTCGAAGGGGACTTTGATGGCTGCGAACTACGGCACGTAGGCCGTGAAAGCAACAAAGAAACGGACGCACTCGCCAACATTGGCTCCACCTGCGCCCCCATACCACCTGGGGTATTTCTCGAGCGCATATGTGAACGCTCCATCAAGCCAAAGGCCGCAGAGAATAAAACAAGCGCAACAACAGACTCGGGGGCTATGCCACCCAATGAGCCAATGGCACTCGACGACACGGAACTTTACAGAGGACTTGAGGGACCAATGGGTGTCATGATGATCGAGCCATCTTGGACTCAACCCTACATCACATATCTCCTCAGCAAGAGACTACCGGACGATCTGACTGACGCACAACACATCGCGCGACGATCCAAGGCGTTCGCTGTTATCAACAGCGAACTGTACAAACGCAGCATAACAGGAGTGCTCCAACGGTGCGGCTCCAACGGAGATGGAAGGGCAGTCCTCCTCGACATCCATGAAGGCACCTGCGGGCATCATGCTGGCAGTCGTGCCCTCGTCGCCAAAGCCCTACGGGCTGGATTCTACTGGCCCACGGCCATGCGCGATGCCAAGGACATCGTCCAGCGCTGCAATGCTTGCCAACGATTCGCGGATAAACCGCACACGCCTGGCGCAGAACTACGTCCAATACCATTGGCTTGGCCCTTTGCGCAATGGTGACTCGACATGGTTGGAAAGATCCCAAGGTCCTCACGAGGAGGCTACGTCTACCTCCTAGTCGCAGTCGACAAATTCACCAAGTGGATAGAGGTCATACCGGTGACAAATCAATCAGGGAACAACACAGTCAAGTTCTTCGAATCCATCGTCTATCGTTTTGGCGTGCCACACAGTATCATCACGGACAACGGGACAAACTTCACCTCCAAGGAGTTCCAGGAATTCTACGACAACCTGGGAATCAATATAAGTTAAGCCTCGGTGGCCCACCCGCAGACGAACGGTCAAGTCGAAAAGGCCAATGGTCTGGTCTATGGCGGAATCAAGAAGCAACTCCTCCGGCCACTCGAACAAGCTGTTGGATGATGGCCGGACGAGCTACAATCCGTCCTCTGGAGCCTGCGCACAACTCCCAACAGCGCCACGGGATACACCTCGTTCTTCATGGTGCATGGTGCCGAAGCAGTGCTACCCGCCGAAGTACGCTACAAAGCACCGCGGGTGGTCACATACAGTGAGAAGGAGTCAACTCTCGCACTCGAAGACTCCGTCAACCTCCTCGACGAGGCATGCGAAATCGCAGCGGAAAGATCAACGATCTACCAGCAAAATCTCTGCAATTACCACAACAGATGGCTACGCCCCAGGTCCTTCGTCGAAGGAGATCTGGTCCTGCAATTGAAGCAACAAGGGCATCTCAAGCTCGAGTCCCCCTGGGAGGGACTGATGGCTCGGTGTTGATGTAGAGCTCGTTGGGAACCCCAAGAGGAAGGTATGATGAGCACAACAGCAAGTTTCCCTCAGTTATGAAACCAAGGTTTAATCGAACCAGTAGGAGCAAGGAAACACCCCAAAGGTGTTGCTAGCTGAGGCTTGGCAGGGCGGACTACCGGTGCTAGTAGCAACGTGGAGACCTGCACAACAGAACCACAGAACTCTGTCCCCAACTTGCGATGAGGTTGTCAATCTCACCGTGTTTTGCTAAAAACAAATGATTAAACGTATCCAATGGAAGGAAGTAATAGTTTGCAGAAAGTAAACACAAAGAAGTAAACAGTTTGTAGATTTGTATGTAAAGAAAAAAGGACTAGATCCACAGTTCACTAGAGGTGGCTCTCCTTAAGATAGATAACATGCTGGGTGAACAAATTACAGCGGGGCAATTGACAAACATCGAGAAAGCAATACATGCATATACTAATCATCTTGACTCCTTTGGAACTTGATTGGGCATTACAACATTATACATAGACCGCCATCCAACTACATCTATGACTAATAATCCACCTTCAGGTTATCATCTGAACCCCCTCCAGTATTAAGTTGCAAGCAACAGATTATTGCTTTACGAATTGCGTGTAATGTAAACAATACGATTGTTCTATGAACAAAGGATTGTTGTTTTCTCCCTAGTAGCAACAGCACATCTAGTACCTTAGAGATTTCTATAACTTCCCCGGATTACCAGAGGCATGAACCCACTATCGAGCATAAATACTAACTCTTGGAGTTGCTAGCATCTACTTGGCCAAGATAGCTACTAACAACGGAAAGCATGCAAGATCACAAATAACAAAGACATGATAGAATCAATAATCAATCTGAAATAGCATCTCAATATCCATCGGATCCCCGCAAACACAACATGTATGATTACAAATAGATGATCTTGATCATGAACGGAGCTCACAAGATATAAACATGAAAGCACAAAGGAGGAGAACTAGCCATCTAGCTACTACATGGATCTGTAGTCCAAGGATGAACTACTCACGCATCACACCGGAGGCTTGCATGGTGATGAAGAAGGCCTCCAGGGTGAATTCCCCTCTCCGGCAGGGTGCCGGGAAGAGCTTCAGATCCCTCCTGATCTAGGGATGGAGATGACGGCGGCTATAGACTCTTTCGTTGATTTTTGATTGGGTACTTAGGGTTTTCGTCCCGAGGGTATCTTATAGGCGGACGGAGAGGCCGAGGGGGTGCCTGGGCTGGCCACACCACCCCCTAGCGTGGCCAGGCCTGGCCCGCACGGCCAGGTGGTGTGGTGCCCCCCTGGCTCCTCTCCGTCTTGTATTCTGGCATCTGAGGACTTCCGGAAAAATAGGCACTTTGGCTTTCATCCCGTCCAATTCCGAGAATATTCATTTTCTGACTTTCCTGGAACCAAAAACAGCAGAAAGCAGGCAGCTGGCACTATGGCTCTTGTTAATAGGTTAGTCCAAGAAATCATATGAAAAGTACTCCAAAGTGTGGACAAAACACAAGAAAGTGGATAAAACCAAGCATGGAACATCAAAAATTGTAGATACATTTGCAATGTATCAACATCCCCAAGCTTAACTCCTGCTCGTCCTCGAGTAAGTAAGTGATAAAAAGAAAGAATAATTTTTGAGGTGACATGCACCATCAAAGACTTGACCAAAGTATTTGTAAAACATTCAAAGCTGGGATCATAGTACTTCAATCATAACATGAAAGACAAAGTTCTAGCAATAAAACAAAGAAACTATGATGCAACATGGAAAGGCACAAAAAAAGATTCATGAATAACCATGCTTTGCAAGACGTTTGTTTGTTTCACATCAAGAAAACATAGCATAATAGTATTCAGCTTGTCCCTCATAGAGTAGCAAATACAAATGCATAGGACACCTTCAAAGTTCATAAGAGTGACTAGATACAAATAGTTTAAAACAAGCAATATCAAGTTATGCATCAATCAACTAGTCTTGGGACAATGCACATAGAACTAAGGATGGCCACTATGCTCTCAAAGTAGGTGCATAAAGGTAGAAGGTGGAGACTCAATATAATGGTGGAAGAAAGGCCTTCATAGAAGGAAGTAGGGATTCAAGTCTCATAAAGAGATTCCAAAAATTATGGTACTTATAGCTTTCAGCTCTCATTGCCCCTATCATAAGCATCTTGAAGTGATTAAGGTTAAAGTGACCAAACTATGGTGTACATGCTTGACGAAGTATAAGTTAGGAATCTCATGTCCCTTGTATACGAGGGCCGCTCCTCATGCTACTCAAGTTTAGTCACCGGTAGGTTCTTGTCATCGTAAGTACATGTGTATCATAGAGAACCGCCAACGGGGTACCCCTTGCCCGATGATACGGAAGAATCCCCATATCAAAATGACAAGGAAACCAGACAACGAGCATCTCAGCAATCTTCTTATTTACCATGGGAATATGGTGCTTTTTTCTCTCTTTCCACTTTTCATAATCTATTTTTTTCCTTTTTCTCTTTTTTCTTAATATATGACTCTTTTTTTATAAAAAGAATGCTTCATAGACAACTCATTATGGTTACGCTGCAGGTTTCCACCATGTCAGCATGGATTAGACCAGCGGCCCAGGCGTTTCTCTAACACATATACATAACTCCATGGACTTACAAGCTCCCCTTTCATTTCACACCGATGACATCCATATACAAAAGAGCATGATATCAACTAGGTACAAGTACCAAGTGCAATGTTGAAAGCGTTCCCCATGACAGCATGGTTCTGCTAATCCCCAACAAATAAGTGCAAGCATATACAACATAGACGACACAATGGTTCAAGTTTATTAAGGGCAAGAAAAGTAAAGTGTGCCATCAAGTTCGTGAGAGCTTTAATCACTAGTTTTCTCATAACAAGTTTAATTTGGAAGGTAAACAAAAGCATGGATATACTTGGAATAGCTTAAGCTAGTAGGTAGGTATGGTGGACTCTTTGGAATAACTTGGTTTAGGGAGTTGGATGCATGAGTGGAACTCATACTCGGTTGTGGAGGCTAGCAAAGACTAGGAGCGACAAACTAAGAGAGCAGTAATGGACATAATCATGCAGAGCGACAAAACATCATTGATCAAGGCATAAAGTGATACTACAAGTTGAAAACTAAAGGATCATAAAGGCTATGGTGACTTGAGATAGTCATAACATGGTGTGAGCATGCGCCAAGTCAACCCAAATAAAGCATCAAAGGAGAATACCACTATACTATGCTTTAATATGCTAAAACAACGCATGATTCATCCAAGGCACATTAAGCAATCTCAATTGTTTATAACAAGTCATGCTACAACAAAGAATACTAAGCATAAAGACAAAACAATATCAAGCATGGCTAGACAAAGCATAGGCCACAGTAAAAAACGAGCTCTTTTTACCACATAAGTGTTGGAGATATGCCCAAGAGGCAATAATAAAAGTGGTTATTATTATATCTTTGTGTTTATGATGAATGTTTACATCCCATGCTATAATTGTATTATTAGGAAACACTAATACTTGTGTGTTTTGTAAACATAAAAGAGTCCCTAGTAAGCCTCTTGTTGAACTAGCTTGTTGATTGATTGATGATCATGGTTTCCTGGTCATGGACATTGGATGTGATTAATAACAAGATTATATCATTAGGAGAATGATGTGATGGACACACACCCATAGTAAGCGTAGCATAAGATCAAGTCATTAAGTTCGTATTGCTGTAAGCTTTGAAATACATAGTAACCTAATCCTTCGACCATGAGGATATGTTAATCACCATCACCGGATGGGTACTTTGATGACATCAAACGCCGCTTCGTAACTAGGCGGTTATAAAGGTGTCATTGGGTATTCTGAAAGTATGTGTTGAAGTGCATAGACCAAGATTGGGATTTGTCCATCCATATGACGGATAGATATACTCTAGGCCCTCTCGGTGGAATGTCATCTAGATAGCTTGCAAGCATGTGACTGGGTCACAAGGGATGACATAACATGGAACGAGTAAAGAGTACTTATCAGTAACGAGGAAGAACTAGGTATGAAGATACTGACGATCAAACCTCGGATAAGTAGAATATCGCGTGACAAAGGGAATTGGTTTCGTATGTTAAATGGTTCAATCGATCACGAAGTAATCGTTGAGTATGTGGGAGCCGTTATGGATCTCCAGATCCCGCTGATGGTTATTAATCGGAGAGGTGTCTTCATCATGTCTGCATATTCACGAACCGTAGGGTGACACACTTAAGGTTCGAAGTTGTTTTAAGTAGATATGGAATTTGCGTTGGAGACCGAATGTTGTTCGGAGTCTCGGAATGGATCCGGGACATCACGAGGAGATCCGGAATGGTCTGGAGAATAAGATTCATATATTGGGGATCATTTTCTTAGTTAGGAAATGTTCCAGAGTGTTTGTATGGAGATTCTAGAAGGTTTCGGAATGTTCTGGAAGGTTCTAGAGGATTTCTTGGAGTTTACTTGAAAACCAAGAAAGGGATCAAGGAGACCAAGTGGGGCAAGACACGGATTCGTGGGGGAGGAGGATTCCTCCCCCTTCCCACCGCCGGCCCAAGGAGGGGAGTCCTACTAGGACTCCCCCTCCCCAGGCGCGCCTCCCTCCTTTAAATAGAAGGGAGGGGGCGCCCCCTCTTGTCCCTCCTCTCATAACAACCAATCTCAGCCGCCTCTCTCCTCCACCTTTCTTCTGCACAGGCATAGGCGAAGCCCTGCAGAATTCTCATCTCCACCACCACCACCACGCCGTCGTGCTGCTGGGATTCCGTGGAGAAGATCTACTACCTCCGCTGCTCGCTGGAACGGGGAGAGGAAGGTCTGCTTCGACTCCGCACGTGTGACCGTCTACGGAAGCGCTGCCGGAACGCGGCGCCGGAAGGATCGTCCACACGATCTTGAGATCGGCAAGTGATCGACTACATCATCCACGAGATCTAATCTCGTAACACTTTCGGTTCTACGAGGGTTAGTACCGATCTATCTCGTTGCTCATGTCTAATAGATTAGATCTTGGCTTTTGTCTAGATTAGATCTAGGTTTTGTTCGTTCTTGCGGTAGAATTTTTTTGTTTTCCATGCTACAAACCCATCAATAAGAATGAACTTTCCTACTCTTTTCCAAACCAAACCAAACTATTTGAAAACCAATGTATGAAAGAGGGGGTCCAACCAATTTATTCAGCAAACTAAACAAACAAAGCAAATGAAAACCAAAACGAAAACGAAAAAGATGACGCTCCAAGAACAACACAACTGTGCATGAAACAATAAAAATGAAGCGTTTGGAAGAAACCTAGGATTTTTATTGTTGAAGAAGGGGATGCCTTGGGCATCCCTAAGCTTTGATGCTTGTACTTCTTGGATATTTCTTGGGGTGACACGCGTGGCATCCCCAAGCTTGAGATTTAGTCCATCCTTCATCTCATTACTCATTCCTTCCATACACCTGAAATTTTTCCTTCATACAAAACTTCACACAATCTTTATTAGCAACATTAGTGCACTCAAGATAAATAAGTCTTAAGGTTCAGTTCTAACACCAAATAAGCTTCCATTAGAACACTAGCTACTTTAGTACTTCCCTCAAAAATCTCAATTCCCCAAAAGAACTCAAAAAGGAACCAACAAGAAGCAAATGCAGAAAATGGCAGAAATCTGTCAAAACAGACCATCAGGTAAAGACGAATTTTTTCGAAGACCTTCTGTTGCTCAAATCAAAAAGTGTTGAACTAATGAAAGTTAGATAACAACCTGGGGCGGGAGCAAAAAAATTCACGCCTCAAAAAGACATTCAGAGATTTTACACGAATTTTTACGGTGAAACACAGAAATCTGTTTCGGGACAGCAACTTTCTCAATCATTACTTCTCTCTCATTAGAGGTTACTCTTGGCACAAAAAGCAAATAAAAAGGATAAGAAGCGGTTATTACTGAAGAAATAACTTCCAAGACTCATCTAAAACTTTTGGGTTATCTCCCAATAAGTACTTTTCTTTAATGCCTTTAAGTTAGGCATAAGAAGCAAGAAAAAGGATCAAGTGTTCTCAAATGAAGAAGCATTAAGATTAATTCTAGAAATATCTTCAACAAGGCAAGGTATATCATCCAAATAAGTTCTAGAGGATCCTCTCTCAATGCTCTTAGGTTCACTATTTTCATCAAAAGGGTTTTCAGGAACAATCCAATCAAGATTCTTTTCTATGGCTTCATGTATTGCTACTAGTTTAAAGGGTATTGGTATCTTAGGTTCCTCCCCATTAGGTTCGGTTTTGTTCATATTTTCTCGTGTATCAACAACATCTACACATGAGCCTAGCATATTGAAATGTTCAAAGACTTTCCTAGCTTCCTTGGCAACATCATAGAACTCCTTAAACAAAGTTTCTAGAATAAAATCCTTCTTTTCAGGGTCCTCAATTTCTTTAAGCTTAAGAAACATTACTTGCATTAAGGGGTTGAGGTTAACAAACCTAGTTCTAACATGTGAATTAAAGAAGCTGCAGCAATCTCATAGTTTGGAGCAAGTTCTGCAAGGGATCTATCCTCAGTATCTTCATGCTTACTAACATGATTAAAGAATTCTTCAATATTATCTTTCCCAATTATAGAACCACTACCAATTGAAAGATCTTTTAGGGTGAATTTAGGGATCAACATGGTGAGCTAAGGAAGAGGCAACAACTAAAGGAGACATAATTTTTTTGTGTTTTTGATAAAGAAAGCAAACTAGTAAAACTAATTTTTTGTGTTTTTTATAACAAAACAAGCAAACAAAGAAAAAAGAAACTAAGCAAAACAAAAATAACAAAGTAAAGAGATTGGTTATGAGGGACTCCCCTTGTGAAGATGTCCTTGACTCCCCGGCAACGGCGCCAGAAAAATGCTTGATGGCTCGGTGTTGATGTAGAGCTCGTTGGGAACCCCAATAGGAAGGAATGATGAGCATAGCGGCAAGTTTCCCTTAGTTATGAAACCAAGATTTAATCGAACCAGTAGGAGCAAGGAAACACCCCAAAGGTGTTGCTAGCTGAGCCTTGGCAGGGCGCACTACCGGTGCTAGTAGCAACGTGGATACCTGCACAACACAACCACAGAACTCTGTCCCCAACTTGCGATGAGGTTGTCAATCTCACCGTGTTTTGCTGAAAACAAAGGATTAAACATATCGAATGGAAGGAAGTAATAGTTTGCAGAAAGTAAACACAAAACAGTAAATAGTTTATAGATTGTATGTAAAGAAAAGGACCGGGATCCATAGTTCACTAGAGGTGGCTCTCCTTAAGATAGATAACATGCTGGGTGAACAAATTACAGCGGGGCAATTGACAAACATCGAGAAAGCAATACATGCATATACTAATCATCTTGACTCCTTTAGAACTTGATTGGGCATTACAACATTATACATAGACCGTCATCCAACTACATCTATGACTAATAATCCACCTTCAGGTTATCATCCGACCCCCTCCAGTATTAAGTTGCAAGCAATAGATTATTGCTTTACGAATTGCGTGTAATGTAAACAATACGATTGTTCTATGAACAAAGGATTGTTGTTTTCTCCCTAGTAGCAACAACACATCTAGTACCTTAGAGATTTCTGTCACTTCCCCAGATTACCAGAGGCATGAACCCACTATCGAGCAATAAATACTAACTCTTGGAGTTGCTAGCATCTACTTGGCCAAGATAGCTACTAACAACGAAAAGCATGCAAGATCACAAATAACAAAGACATGATAGAATCAATAATCAATCTGAAATAGCATCTCAATATCCATCGGATCCCCGCAAACACAACATGTATGATTACAAATAGATGATCTTGATCATGAACGGAGCTCACAAGATCTAAACATGAAAGCACAAAGGAGGAGAACCAGCCATCTAGATACTACATGGATCCGTAGTCCAAGGATGAACTACTCACGCATCACACCGGAGGCTTGCATGGTGATGAAGAAGGCCTCCAGGGTAAATTCCCCTCTCCGGCAGGATGCCGGGAAGAGCTTCATATCCCTCCCGATCTAGGGATGGAGATGACGGCGGCTACAGACTCTTTCGTGGATTTTTGATCGGGTACTTAGGGTTTTCGTCCTGAGGGCATCTTATAGGCGGAAGGAGAGGCCGAGGGGGTGCCTGGGCTGGCCACACCACCCTTGGCATGGCCAGGCCTGGCCCACGTAGCTAGGTGGTGTGGTGGCCCCCTGGCTCCTCTCCATCTCGTATTCTGGCATCTGATGACTTCCGGAAAAATAGTCACTTTGGCTTTCGTTCCATCCAATTCCGATAATATTCATTTTCTGACTTTCCTGGAACCAAAAACAGCAGAAAACAGGCAGCTGGCACTGTGGCTCTTGTTAATAGGTTAGTCCAAGAAATCATATGAAAAGTACTCCAATGTGTGGACAAAACACAAGAAGGTGGATAAAACCAAGCATGGAACATCAAAAATTATAGATACATTTGCAATGTATCAGGGACCATACATGATTACAGAAGTAATCCCAGGTGGCGCCTATCGCCTTAAAGATTTCGAGACAGGAGTCGCATACTCCAACCCCTGGAACGTCACGCAGTTGTGGCGCTTCTACCCTTAGTCGTTTTTCTTTCTTTACATTACAAATAAGGCTTTTCAGCCAGGCTACTTAGCCATACATTGTACCTCGTACTGTTCTACGAATAAATATATCTAAGTGCCCCAAACTCTGTGTTTTTCTATTATTTTTTGCCATCTATTTACTCGGGGGCTGCGCCACCCTTTACACATCTGTTCTACGAACCAATCGCGATATCCTGAGTAGCTGACACAATAATCGAACCCTTGACAAACACCAACCCAGCTGCAACGCACCTGGTATGTTTACAAGGTACTGAGATAAACCTACGTCAGGCTAACGAAAAGGAATCGCATAGTGCAACGCACTCGCAAAACATATAAGTTAACAAGCTCAATATAGAATCAATTACACTCAGCATATACACATGAACTTTACAACACTGGTACACTTCTGTGCAGGATACAAGTTAAACTACTGCAGCAGCAAAAGAACGTTTGTCTGCTCCTTGAAGAAGTCGACAATCTCCTCTGCTGGACGATCCACCGCCTGGTAATGTGGAACTATATTCCAGGTCAAACCTTCTAGCGGCGCCGGCGATCCGGCAACAATCGCTGCAACATCTACATCAGGCCTATGCAATCGCACCAGCGACATAGCAGCCTTGGCACCAACCACTAACTGTTGACGCACGCACTCGTGAACCGAACTCAAATCCTGAAATTTAGACAGGAGAGCCAACAGGCTCGAAGGGACGGCGTCCAGGGGAAACATCGTCCGATAGATATTCCTCAGGCACGACTGTGCCTTCTTGAGGAAGTGGAGTACTCGAGAAGCACGATCATGCAGGGTCGCAAGTGCGATCGCACGATCATGGTCCACCCAAAAATACCCACTCGCCTAAAGCTGCTCCTGGGTTAGGTCATTCATGCGAATGGCAATCTTGTCCTTTTCATCATGCGGATGACGGGCACTGACAACTACACCACACAAAAGCAAAGTGTCAAAGATAGACATCGCTGCGACTGACTAAAGGAAAAGATAAGAGGATAGAAGGCTAACACTTGAACTGCTCACTCAGCTGGGCCACCTCCTCCAATAGGTACTTCTCGTGAGCAGAGGCTTTCTCCGCCTTTGACTTCCATACATCGGCGCTACCACGGAGGATGGGCAATTCATGCTCCAGCTGTTTAATACGGTCGCGCATTCGCGCAAGCAAAGATAACTCCCCCACCTTCGAACAAGGCTGCACCATGTTCTCATCGGTAGAAGGAGGATTAGAATGATCACTCGAAGGAGCACTCGAGGTACCCTACCATGAATCAAGCAAAAAAAACAAATAAGAGATCACGAATACACTTGGAAAAGGGCATGTATGCATTCAGACAAAGGAAAAGCTTCGATTGGGACATCCCCACAAACTCATTGTTCCATCAAGAAAAAGGCTAAACCACTATAGCTATTACAGAAGCAGACTAAGGCGCATCATGTTTCTTCGACTTGGACTTAGGCCTCGGGGGCTTCATAGCATCCATGGTTGTCTCCGACGCCACGGACTTGCCTGCAGTACCCCCAGAAGCCGCAGCCTTTGTAGCCTTCGCCTGACGCCGCTCTTCGGAGTACTTGGCGAGTGTCTCGATAAGCTGGAGACCGCAATTTTTGCATTTACCAGCATAGGGAGCAAAAACTACCTGCTGGCCTCCAGCGTCGACTGGCATAGCCTACGAGATAGCCGCGATATCTATCTCCACGCCATGGGCCTGCACCATTGCGAGTGCCATGGTGGCACCAACGAAGCGCTGCGAATTTTTGAAGTCCGCAGGGATTCCTCTAGCCAGGGATTCCACCAAGTCGCCGAGATTGTCGATCATCCCAGCCTTCGGAGTCAAGTCCTCATGGATGCGACTGAGCACATCCTTGTCTTTTCCCAGAGTCTCCCGGAGGGATACGTTGCGGTCTTTGACTGCGGCGATGGCACCAGCCAAAGCATCATCGCGGCAAAGAGACTGGGCATCAAAGCTCAAGCTGCCAGCATCTGCATACACAAAAGATTTAGTATAACAATCACACATCAAAGTACAGAAGAGCAAGGCACATCCAGATGAACAAGACATACTTGAAAGGGATTTGGCATTCGAGAGAAGTTGCTCCTCGAACAACTTCTCCCTCTCAGAAGTGGAGGCAAGGAGATCCTTCTCTCACTTCCGTGACTCCTCCAAGGCTGCGATTGCCTCGTCACGATTTTTCGTCGCTGTGGCCAATGTCTTCTCCAATGCAGCAGCATGGCGAAGTAACTCATTGTGCTCAGCTGCAACAAACAGAGAGTGTTACCAAGGTCGATTCAATAATATCCGCGAAAAAGACAAGGACGCAGTCAAAACTTACTTTTGACGATACGATGGCGATCGTCCAGTCGCGCATGCTGTCGACCCATATTAAGAACCTGCTCCGCTAAGCGAGTGGCTTCCTTCACGATGAGCTGCATCAGAAGCATTCCAAGTTCAAGTAAAAGCACGCCAAGAATAAATTCGACTGCACAATACAAGATACTTACATGATCCTCCATAGACTCCGAAGAAGGTTGTTGCACAGTCATCCAGGTAACCATCTGATTCCCCCCAGCATGCGGGGAACTCGATGAATTATGCCTAGAGTGGGCCGCCAATGGAGGAGAAGGAGACCGTGAAGCCACTTTCTTGGACTTGGAGCCTGCCACTCCGGACTCCTTCACAAACTGGACGTCGTCAGAAGATGACGTCACCGCTTGGATGAAACACAAATCAAGCAAAAGTTTCAGGACAAATGGCAACTCAAAGAAGAAAATGAGGTCGTGAATATAGAACTTACCAGTCAAATCTATCAAGATCGAAGGATTGCTCCTCCGACTCCGACGACCCCTTGGGCAGCCGCATCCTTTTGCGAGCAGGTGGCGCCATGGAACTTACAGGAACAGCAGGAATTGGCTCCTCTGTGCCAATAGCTAGGCCTTCTGGAGTCGACGGAGACGAAGCATCCGAATCCTCGCTGCGCGAACGCTTACGAGTGTCCGTATCACTGGACTCAGGGGCTCCCTCCTCTTCAAGTGGAACGGTCGATTCCGACTCGTCCTCTTCTCCTGCTTCGTGAGGAATAACCCCTTCAGGAAGAGGGGGCAAATTGGGAGACACCTTCTAGTCCTGCATTCAGAAGGCAACTCATACTACAGCAAGAAACTAATGGCAATCGACAAAGATAGCTACGTCATAGTGCAATCATACCTCAGGAGGAGGGTTTGAGGCGTCGAAGGGAGGCACGACTGGTTCGCCTAGGAGAACCTCCTTGGCGGTGTACTTTGTTACCAGTCGTATCCTCTTATCTACGTCACCCGCAGAAATGCCATCCGTAGATACGCGAGTGGCATCGTCCGCACCAGCCCACTGAAACATGGGATGAACTCTGGCCTGCAGAGGATGGACACGACAGCGCAACCACATGCGAATGAGGGCGGCGCCTCCCTCTTCTTTACCAATGCGACTCTCGAGGTCGTAGACGCGCTTATACAGCACTTCCGTCTCCTCGGACTCGCTAGGCATCACTACGTTCTTCCAGGAACGCCTCCTCTTGCACGGCGTGGTGGGATTGAAAGGCGCGAGTCCGTAGCGCTCTCCATCGGCCTTCTGGTCGTGGATGTAGAACCACTTGTCTCTCCACCCTTGGACGGATCCCGTGAGCTTGATGTCAAAATACGTAGCGGAGGAGTCGACATAAACTTCGCAGCCGCCTACGTTGTAGACTAACGAGCCATAAGCTGACCAGCGCTTTAACTTAAAAAGTCTCTTGAAGAGACCAAAGTGTGGCTTGACTTCGAGCCAGCACTCGCAAAGCGTGATGTAGCACGCAATGTGAAGGATAGAGTTTGGGGACAGCTGATGAAGCTGGAGCCCATAAAAACAAAGAAGGCCCCTGACAAAGGGATGCAGGGGCAAAGACAAATCGTGGATGATGAATGCGAGGAACATCACCCGGAAACCGGACGGAGGATGCGGAGTTACCTTGTCACCGGGCACTCGCGAATCATCTTCGGCACGAGGAAGAACTCCATCTTAGCGCAGGAGATGAAGCTCAGAGGCCTTGATGATGGAGGCGTGCCACGCGCCATTGGTGGCGCGGGTGCCCGCAACATTCTTATTGCCGGCGCCGGCGGCGGTGGAGCCACCCTTCTTCTTGGAGATGGCGGTGGCGGCAGCAAACCCAGTGGCGGCGCCTCCTTTCTTCTTCCCTATCTTGCGATGGCGGTGAGAGCGGAGGAAATAGCTCGGGAATATGCGGATCTGGTCCAGCGCCGTGAAGAGGACGAACTCTAGAAAGCAGAGAGCAGCAGCAATGGCGATGGAAGCACAAGGAGAGAAGAGCTGATGGGAAATTACCACAGCTGTGCCGCCACTTAACCCCCTTGCGGATGCAATCCAACGGCTAGCAGAAACCCTATCGGACGCGTGGTGCGTATCACGATCGACACGTGGAGAGGTTGAAACACGAACCGTCCCCCACTACCCCCATTACGCACGGAAATCGAGGAGGCGCAGTTAAAACGAAAGATTACGCACGCCCGGTCAAGTCAAGGTCAGAAAATGGGACCCACGCTCGTCACGTCCCGTCAAAGCCGCTCACGCGGGCAACTAAGGTCATCACATCGTCAGCACTAATGTCATAAAATTGAGCACTAGAAGACTTCGACTACTTAAGTCCTTGCTCGAGTCTTCGACTCCACCAAGCACTCGGGGGCTACTCCCATAGGGAGCGCTGGTCGCGCACCCTACGATTTTATTTTTATGCAGGAATATGGACATTCAAAGCTTACCCAATCACTCGAATCTACGATTCCACGATGGATCATGGGTTACCCCCATAAGGAGCGCTAGAAACAAATTCAACTGAAACAAGCAAACAAAATACGACAGCAGTCGCAAAAGTTCTTTAGTCCATGCCTGAGTCTTCGACTCAACCAGGCACTCAGGGGCTAGTCCCATAGGGAGCGCTGATCATGCACCCTATTATTATTTGTACATCGTACTGTGCGTTGATAACATCCACACTCGGGGTTTATGGCGACACTGCCTCATATTTTTCCCTATAAAGAGACTGTGTCTCCTGGGTCATCCGAATCATCTCCGCGATGACAAAACATTCGGATGCCACACTTACAGCGTGAAGATAAGACCTGAATAAGGCCTGGCAACGCATTTACTGCGCACTACTAGAAATATATCCGTGCCTATAGGTACGATAAACATGCCTTGACGGACGCGTCAAGTGCTCACACCCTTATACTAGAATTCGACTCCTGTAAGACCTCAGCGGCTTGAGTCGAATTACACCAGCACTTTTCCGAATTAGAGTCCAGGGACTCGAGTTTGAGTAGATTGTGATGTTTTGCCCTAAGGAAGTTAACTGATACCGATGCATCGGTTAAATCAGGCACGCATATCAACAATCCCTATGATATAGACAGAACACTTGAAAAAGTACTCAGTCATGCACTCGAAAGGCTTCATAAAGTCCCTAGTCGAATCTACGATTCTACCGGACACTTGGGGGCTACTGACATGAGTATACCCAACAGGTACTCGAGCCTGGTATATGCGGTCCATATACGGTGGAAGCCCACGGCGTTGCCACGGCCCAATGAATACTTCGAGTGGCCCATGAACTCTTGATTACTTGCGAGACAAGGAGAAGCTTAAAGATAGAAAGTTTAAAGGAAAACCCTAACCTGTAACCGACTCGACCTGCTACCCGAGACCTAGCCTATCTATATAAAGGCTGGGAGGGGGCGGCGAGGAGGACACACGCAACCCTAGTTTCCACAACCCTCGCCAAATTGCATCTGCGCACCATTGTAATCGTCGATTCCTTCATTAATTCCAAGAGCAGACAAGCAGGAGTAGGGACCTCTACGAGGCCTGAACTTGGGTAAACCTTGCATCGATGTGTGCTTGTTTGCTAGCCGATTGATGCTTCCAGCGCCCCTTCTTCTCCAAAACCCAAGTCCATAACAATGTGCATTGATGAGTTAAACCCTCGTCACCACTTATATAAGATTTTCTTTTCTCTTTTTTATTTATTTCATAAAAAATAAATATCAGGGTGGAGCACGACCGTGCCGTTCATGGCCGGCGGCCGAATGCAGCGCCACCCCGCCTCCCCCATGAGCGCGAGAACAGCACGGGAGGCACATGCGAGCTTCGGTAGGGACGGCGCACGGCGAGCTCCGGCCTGTGGCGGCGCGGGCGAGCTCCGGCCGCGGGAGGCACCGGCGAGCTCTGACCACGGGAGGCGCGGGCGAGCTTCGGCCGCGGGAGGCACCGACGAGTTCCGGCCATGGCGCCGCGGGAGGCACCGGCGAGCTCCGGTAGGGCCGGCGCGCGGCGAGCTCTGGCCGAGCTTCAGCAAGCGGGCAAGCGGCTGGATTAGGGGAGGAGCAGGGCACGTCCGCCAGGAAGGAGCAGGGCGCGCCGAACGGGAAGGAGGTAGATGAGGTTAGCCTGCGTGGAAGGGGGCGATTTCGCCGGGGTCGGGAGCTGCGGCGGCGCTTGCGCTCCAGTAGGTCGTTGGCGATGGGGGTCACCGGACCAGCTCATGGACCTCTCCGTCGATCTCGACCCATCCCCGTCCCCCTCCTCCTCCCCCTCCTGACTGCCTCCGACCAGCGAAGGAAGAGCAGCAGTAGCAAGTCGGCGACCCCCTCACCATCCCCACTGTCCCCGGTGTACGGCCATGCTCCAGTGCCAGCCTTTTTTTGGAGAGAATAGAGGATCTGATTTGATAAGTGGATCCGTCTGAAATTGACAAAAAGACCCAAAACTGAAATCAATCTAAACTTTGTCACCCTGGACCATTTCATCGTGCCACGTCAGCCTAAGAGTGGGTCCCGCCTGTCAGTTTCATGGTTAGACGAGCATATCAGACGAATCAGTGCTATCTGTCACGAACTCACTCTGAAGTGGTGGTTTTTTTAAAACCCTAGCGTAAAGTGGTGGCTTTTTAAAACGCTAGCCTGTAATGTGGTGGTTTTTTGTAATTTTCTCCATTCCGCGTGAAGAGGCCCTGAAAGTCAACGAAGAGCGGCGAGCCGATGTAGACGGAGTCGGCGAAGGGCAGCCATAACCGCGTGAAGAGCCCGCGAAAGTCGACAAAGAGCGGCGAGCCGACATAGACGGAGTCGGTGAAAGGCGACCATAACCACGTGAAGAGGCCACAAAAGTTGATGAAGAGTGGTAATCCGACATAGACAAAGCCGGCGAAGGGCGGCAATAACAGCGTGAGGAGTCCGTGAAAGTCGACGAAGAACGACGAGTCAACATAGACAGAGTCGGTGAAGAGCAGTAAGACGATGGAGACGAAGGTGACGAAAATGCACCAAGTAACGAGGGGGCGGGGGCAGCCAGGAAGGGGACTGCCGAGTGGGCGGCGACAAACGCGGTCGGGCGAGTGAGCAGCGGCCGGATAGGCGGCGGCAGGTGGAGCAACCAGAAGAAATTGTGGGTGGCGGCGGTTTTTTTTTACGGACGGAAACGCACGGGTCAACGCGACCTGATCGAAATCAGCAAGGCAGAACCGCGCCAGATATGGTAGTCCACGACCCAGGAGCAGCGCAGAACAACAACCGATGGATCAAATCAGGCCAAATCATTAGCTAGCAACGTGGACGGCAGAGGAGCAGCCAGCCACACGGAAGGCCGGACGAGGGAGACTGGACGCGGCCTAATGACGGAGCCTGGAGCCACGCGGAAGGCCGGACGAGGGAGACTGGACGCGGCCTAATGACGGAGCCTGGAGGCGGCCAGACGGAATTCACGCGGCCAGGCGACTGGACGCGGCCTGACGGGTAGCAGCGGCGGCCGGGCGACGGGAACGGGAGGCGTCTGGACGGGGAGCGGCAGCCTCGCAGCCGGATTGGCGGGTGGCGGCCGAACGAGATTGAGGGCGGCGGCGGCGGTGAGTATTATTGGACGAGTGGTGCGTCCAAAAAAGACCTAAACTGGGTTCTATTGGAGGAATAAACAACTTTGTATTTGCAAGAGGCCACAATATATAGTACATGTACAAGTGTGAATATGCAGAACTACAAATATACAAATATTTTTCTAACAGTAATAACATCTTATATTATGGGACAAGGGGAATAGATGCTATAGAATAACTGGATCCTACGGATTTTTATGTTCATACGGAGTAATCAGCGATAAAACAGTCACATAATAATGCAAATCTAGATGACACCAATTTCTCCATAAAAGGTTCTTGTGGCGTGGTGCTCATGCTGCGTTTTTTTATCGCCTGGCATGCTTGGCAGTGAAGAGCGAGCCAAAGATGTAATTAAACATCTAATTGAGCTTCGCTTAAGCACTTGCTAACCCAATTTTAACAATAATATATATCTGAATGCATTACCTTTTTAAAAGTCTCATGATTTCATATTAAATATGAACATAATGACTTCTACAGGACATGTTCGTGCATAACTCTATATATACTTAATTCACTTTTCTATGTAGGACAAATACTAATTTTTTATTTTATTTTTTAATGAAAAATATTTCTAGGAGGACAAAAATCAAGGAGCATGAAAATGACTAGTTTGATGTCCTGGTGACATGTAGTTAAAGTTGTGACATATAATTTCGAAACTTGGAATATTCCAGGGTAGTTGCAGAAAATGACAATAAATTGGATGTAGAGAAAACATGAGAATATGCAATTTTATGTCATGTGGAACAATCAGCTAATCCAGAGATTCATCTAACTGAGCTTTACTTAAGTACTTGTGAGCTTTACTTAGGTACTACCTTTTAAAAATTCGATCAAGATTTCATATTAAAAATGGACCTAATGATTTTGTATAGGACATGTTCATGGATAATTCAACATATACTTAGCTCTTTTCTATGTCGGACAGATTCTATTTTTTTCCTTTTTAATGACGAAATATCTCTATGAGGACAAAAAACAAGGAGAGCGAAAATGACTAGTTTGATGTCCTGGTGTCACGTAGTTAAATTAGTGACACTGACTAGTTTGTTGAACTGGTGCCATGTAGTTAAAGTAGTGACATATAATTTGACACCTAGCCACCAAGGAATATTACGGTGATGGTACAGAAAATGGCAATGAATTGGATATAGAGAAAACATGCAAATATGGAATTTTATGTTTATGTGTCACAATCGGCTAATCCTGAATAGTCATCTAAGTGAGCTTTTGTGAAGGACTTTCTGCCTGGATTTCAATTTTAATATATATCTGGAGGTATTACCTTTTAAAAGGTCGATCATGATTTCATATTAAATATGGATCTAATGATTTTTACTGGACATGTTCATGCATAATTCAATATATACTTACTTTGCTTTTCTATGTCGGACAGATTCTATTTCTTTCCTTTGCAATGGAAAATTATCTCTATGAGGACAAAAAACAAGGAGCGTGAAATTGACTAGTTTGATGTCCTGGTGCCATGTATAGTTAAAGTAGTGAGATATAATTTCAAACCTTGGAATATTCCGGTGATGTTACAAAAAATGGTAATAAATTGGATGTAGAGAAAAACCTGCAAATATGGAACTGTATGTTCATGTGGCACAATCAGCTAATCCAGCATAGTCATCTAAGACTGAAAACCCTCGTCAATAAGAAATGTCACCTCTATAGATTGCAAATCAAATCATGCGGATCACGAAGGAAACATGCTAGTAACTGAAGGAGCAGATATCAGAACTGGATGTAGAAGCTGTCCCGTGTAGGCTTCCTTCTCCTTCCATGATACTTACTGATTCCCCGTGAGAGCCAGTAAGACTAATCGATTTCATCAATCTTGCAATCTCTTGAATTAGAGCAGTAATTGACAATGATGCAGGCTTTGTTATGTAGGTGCAAAATTTTCAACACTGGCAAGTAAGTACTTGATGCTTGGGATTCTTCACCAACAGGTTCTGCTGGTTCTGCGACTGACTTTTCTAGCATCGAGAGACCACCTTCTCCTTCTCTAGGTACATCCTCATGGCTTCTTAATACTGGAGCCTCTTTTCATATGACTCATGATTCTTCCTTGTTGATTTCTGTTCGACCCGTAGACCCTCCTGTTCGTGCTCTTACTGCTGATGGTACTCCCCTCTCAGTAGTTAGTCGAGGCACTCTTAGTACTTATTCGTTTCATGTTCCTTCTGTTGTGCATGTTTCTCAACTTAACGTGCAACTCTTTTCGGGTAGATAGATCGTTGACTCTCATTGTCGTGTCACTTTCGACTTTGATTCCTATTCTGTTCAGTATCGTCGCACTAGCGCTTTGCTTGGTGCTAGCCCCGGACGCCATGATGGCCTCTGGGAGCTTGACTGGCTTCGTCTTCTTTCCGTTGCGACTACCGCCAGTCTCTCGGCCCATGTTGCCGCCTCTACTAGCTTTTTTTCAGCAGTGGCATCATCGTCTTGGACATTTATGTGGTTCTCGCCTCTCGTCTTTAGTTCATCATGGTATTCTAGGGTCTGTCTCCGGAAACGCCTCTTTGTATTGCCTGGGTTGTAGGCTTGGTAAGCAGATTTAGCTACCCTATCCTCATAGTGAGTCTGTGTCCGAGCGTCCGTTTGATCTTGTTCACTCTGATGTTTGGCGTCCGGCTCCCTTCGCATCGAAAGGGGTCATCGCCACTATGTTATCTTTATAGATGATTTTTCTTGCCACACTTGGATATATTTCATGTCTTCTCGTAGTGAGGTCTTGTCTATCTATAAGAACTTTGCTGCCATGGTTCATACCCAGTTCTCCACTCCTATTCCTGTGTTTCGTGCAGATTCTGCTGGCGAGTATATCTCTCGTTCATTGTGAGTTTTTCTTGCCGAGGAGGGTACTCTTGCTCAGTTCTCTTGTCATAGTGCTCATGCTCAGAATGGTGTGGCTGAGCGCAAGCATCGTCACCTTCTTGAGACGGCCCGTGCGTTGATGATTGCCGCTTCTCTTCCACCTCATTTTTGGGCTGAGGCTATTTCCACTGCCACCTATTTTGTCAATATTCAACCCTCCGCTGCTCTGTGGGGTGGTATTCCTCTCGAGCATCTCTCTGGTCGTTCTCCTGATTACTCGGTGCTTCGTTTGTTTGGTTGTGTTTGCTATGTTCTTCTTGCCCCTCGTGAACGTACCATACTGACCGTCCAGTCTGTTGAGTGTGTCTTTCTTGGATATAGTGATGAGCATAAGGGCTATCGGTGTTGGGACCCTGTTGGCCGTGGGATGCGCATTTCTCGTGATGTCACTTTTGATGAGTCGCATCCCTTCTACCCACGCCCCTCCTCCTCGGACTTTTCAGTGGAGGATATATCCTTTCTCTTTTTTCCTGACACACCAATCTCTATTCCTATTGATCCTCCTCCACGTCACATCCTTGCCGATGCTTCGCCTTCCCCACCACCACCCTCCTCACCACCTAGTTATTCTCATTCCTCTTCTGACCATCCACCCGCCTCACCGTTGTCTCCTTTTCCCTTCCATTATTCTTGCCGCTCTCATGTTCCAGATGCTTCCTCTGATGTTTCTTATTCTTCTAATACGTCTTCTTCCTCTGATGAGCTGCCTCCTCCTCTTCCTGCTCGCCATTGTCGTCCACCTAATCGCTACTCTCCTAGCCACTATGGTCTTCCTATTGCACTTGAGCCAACTTTTTATTGGGATGTTGAGCGTCACTCCGAATGGCAGCTTGCCTCCTCCAGGGTACTCTGTCCCTGATGGCATGGTTTGCTGTCTTCAGCGCTCTCTTTATGGCTTGAAACAGGCCCCTCGCGCCTGGTTTGAGCGCTTCGCCTCTGTGGTGACCGCTGCTGATTTTTCCCCTAGCGCTCATGGCCCTGCGCTGTTTGTTCACACTTCTCCTCGTGGACGCACTCTTCTCCTCCTCTATGTTGATGACATGATCATCACCGGCGATGATTCTGAGTAATTTGCCTTTGTTAAGGCCCATCTTCGTGAGCAGTTTCTTATAACTTGGTCATCTTCGCTACTTTCTTGGGATTGAGGTTTCCTCCACTTCTGATAGATTTTATATCTCCCAGGAAAAATATATCCAGGATCTCCTTACTCGTGCTGCTCTTGGTGATGAGCGCACTGTTGAGACTCCTGTGGAGCTCAATGTCCAGCTTCGTGCTTCTGATGGTGATCCTCTCCCTGACCCGACACGCTATCGTCATCTTGTTGGGAGCCTTGTCTATCTTGCTGTCACTCGCCCAGACATATCCTATCATGTCCATATTTTGAGTCAGTTTGTCTCTGCTCCTACCTCAGTTCACTATAGTCATCTCCTTCGTGTTCTTCGCTATCTTAAAGGCATGATTACTCGTCGTCTATTCTTCCCTCGTTCTAGCTCCTTACAACTCCAGGCCTACTCTAATGCTACGTGGGCCAGTGATCCTTCGGATTGCCGCTCACTTTCTTCCTACTATGTGTTTCTTGGTAGTTCTCTCATTGCATGGAAGACGAAGAAACATGTCGCAGTTTCCCGATCGAGTGCAGAGACTAAGTTGCGAGCTATGGCTCTTTTGACTGCTAAGGTGACTTGGTTGCAGTGGTTACTTGCCGATTTTTGTGTCTCCTTGCCGATTTTGGTGTCTCCGTTACGACACCCACTACTCTCTTGTCTAACAGTACATGTGCTATCCGTATTGCACGTGACCCGGTAAAGCATGAGCTTACCAAGCATATCGGTGTTGATGCTTCTTTTGTCCGCCCTAGTGTGTAGGATCAGGTTATTCCGCTCCAGTATGTGCCTTCAGAGTTACAGTTGGCGGGCTTCTTTACGAAGGCCTAGACTAGAGCACACCATAGTTTCTTTCTCTCCAAACTCAGTGTTGTGGATCCACCATAAGTTTGAGGGGGGGGTGTTAGAGAGATATTTGTATATTTGTAGTCCATATTCACACTTGTACATGTACTATATATTGTGGTCTTTGACCCTCCTAAAATACAAGTCGTTTATTCCTCCAACAATTACGACCTATTAATTTCTATATTGGTATCTTATACAATGAGACAGAGTAATTGTTGTAGCGTTTAGCACTATTACATCATTGGAATATTTCAATATTGGAAATCATGTCATATTTCTTTTACTACAACTCGCACAAAGACATAACACTTTTTTTTAGCTGAAAACTGTAGGGGAGGCCCCAACAGTAGAATTTTATTAAGAGGAAGAAAATATGTACAAGAGGGGCAAAAGAATATACAAGAGGGCTTAGCCTTGGGTGTGGCCCAGAGAAACTACAGAGCGTCTAGCCAAGTAGCTAGGGAGGTTTTCAGATCATCCTTCATTCTATAAGAAAGAAGAAAAAGGTCCCTTTTAAACGAGTAGGACCAAGCGCTAAAGGAAGGATTTATATTGTCAAAAACTAGAGCATTTCCGTGCTTCCAAATATTCCAGCATGAAGTGGCAAAAGCCTCGAAGAAAAAGGGTCTTCTAAAGTTGCTTCTTGCAGCGGTGATCATTTGAGAGAGTTCCATAGTGTCGTCGAGAGTTATATTGATAGATTGCCAGCATTGTGTACTAAAACTGCAGCTCTAGAGAAGATGGTCTCTAGTTTCTATTGACCCATTATCGCAAATTTTGCAGATGCCATTATCGTCAAGATTGAAGCTTTTCCTTAGGAGCATATCCTTTGTGTTTAGGCGATCATTCGTGAGGAGCCAGAAAAAGGATTTTATCTTAGCTATGCATTTAGAGCTCCAGATCCATGGGGAGAAACTTGGGGCCTCGATATGATCGAAGTTTATCTTGTAAAATTTGCTAGCAGAGAAATGATTGCCCCCAATTATATGACCATAGGTCGTTTTCCTCCGTGTTTCTAGTAGATCTGGTTTGAACTATGAGTTGGTTGAATTCATGGAACTCCTCGAAAGCTTGGGTGGATAGAGGAAGATGAAAAGCATCGATGGGGTCATCCAAATCAAGGATATTTTTCACTCAGGCAAGTTTGTTAATAGCAAAAGAGTGCAGTCTTGAGAACTTTATCATTGGAAGCTCAGAAGCCCAATATTTTTCACTCAGACATAACACTAATCGTTGTCACACTTCTTTTCTGAAAGTGATATTAGCAATCACAATACTCAATATTAAGGACCACCACCTTATTTAACGACTTGGACATATATAACTACAGCCAAGCATGTGGAAGAACTGGAGTCATGTGTTTCCAATATTAGGTGATTTTGTGTTCTCGAGTCGATTTCTCCGTATGAACATAGAAAATCCATAGGCCCTTTTTTCTCGAACATCTAATTTATTGCTGTTGTGCTGTAACATCATTGGAATAATTCAACGTTTGAAATTATGCCAAATCTTTAACTAGATGTCGCACAAGATATACCACAAATCATTGTCACACTTGTTTTTCTGAAAGAGATATTAGCAACCACAAAACTCAAAATTAGGAACCACCTCCACCCTATTTAACGACGTGAATATACACAACGGAAAGGCAAGACATCATACAATAATCACCTCCACCCCCTTGATCAACCATGAACATCAAGAGGACATGGCAGCTCTTGATGCTCCATCTTCTCACACATATCCTCCTTTTCCTCACATCCAGCTCTCAACCTACCAACAACGGAACTGCCAACAGTGGTGATCTGTTGGTGCTCCTGTCATTCAAATCCTTCATAACCAGTGACCCAACACGAGCATTGTCCTCTTGGACCTCGGACCGTGGTACCAGCACAAAGGTGCCTCATTTCTGTGAATGGATGGGTGTAACCTGCAGAAACCGCCGGCACCCTAGCCGTGTCACTGCCATACACCTGCAGGGCATGGACCTGGTCGGCACCATCTGCCCGCAGCTCGGTAACCTGACCCGCCTCCGTGTCCTCAATCTTTCAGCCAACAACCTGAAAGGTGAGATCCCAGGCAGCATCAGCCACTGTGCAGCACTTCACACCGTGGACCTGGGGGTGAATTACCTCTCTGGTTCCATGCCTTCTTCTCTGGGTCTCCTATCAAAGCTCTCATTTCTCAACATCACCCATAACAATCTGACTGGCGATATTCCGATGACGTTCTCCAATCTCACATCCCTCACAAGCCTTAGCCTGTGGGACAACCACTTCCATGGCCAAATCCCAAGCTGGCTAGGCAACTTGACATCATTGACACACTTGGAATTAGGGCAGAATGGCTTCACTGGCCATATCCCTCCTGATCTTGGTAAGCTGGTTAATCTTGTTAGCTTTGGTGTCATGAAAAACAAACTGGAAGGCCCTTTTCCCCTATCCATGTTCAATATTTCTTCCATCACAGACTTCAACATTGGCTTCAACAATCTGTCAGGGTCTCTGCCACTTGATATTGGCTATAAGCTTCCCAAGATAAATGTTTTCTCTGCATTTGTGAACCAATTCGATGGACCAATACCAGCTTCCTTGTCAAATGCATCCACACTTACATATTTGCTTCTTGGTGGAAACCGTTATCATGGTCTGATCCCCCGGGATATTGGCATCCAAGGTCATCTAAGGGTATTCTCGGTAGGACACAATGCGCTGCAAACCACAGAGCCTAGGGATTTGGATTTCCTCACATCCTTAACCAACTGCAGCAACTTGGGAATACTAGACCTTGAACAAAACAACCTTGAAGGTGTTATGCCAGTTAGTATTGCCAACTTCTCTACAGAGCTCAAATGGATTAAACTAGGTGAAAACAAAATAGCTGGGTCCATACCTTCGGGTTTAGGAAAGTTCCAATACCTTACAACACTCGCCCTGCAGGATAGCCTCTTTACAGGCACCTTGCCTCTGGATATTGGCCAAATTCCTAACCTCCAGTATCTTGACCTATCCCATAGTAGATTTGATGGACAGATTCCACAATCATTAGGCAATATCACGCAGCTGACCAAACTTTTTCTATCTAATAACTTTCTGGATGGCAGAATCTCGCCAAGCCTTGGTGATCTGACAAAACTTATATCTCTGGATCTTTCTGGTAACTCCTTGAAGGGGAAAATCCCACAGGAGATACTTACTATTCCTTCTCTGTCAGTACTTCTCAACCTCTCCAACAATTTTTTAAGTGGCCCCATTCCAACACAGATAGGAAGCTTGAATAGCCTAGTCACAATCGACCTATCAATGAACAAGCTCTCTGGTGAAATCCCAGATGCTTTCAGCAGTTGTGTTCAACTGAAAATCCTATACTTGCAAGGAAATGTTTTGCAAGGACCGATCCCTAAAGGTTTATCTTATTTGAGAGACCTTGGAAAGTTGGATCTTTCTGATAATAACTTAGCAGGACCCATACCTGAGTTCCTCGAGAACCTCGAATTTCTAACGTGCCTAAATCTCTCCACCAACAACTTATCTGGTCCTGTGCCTAATGCAGGCATCTTTTGCAATGCCAGTGTATTATCACTCACAGGTAATAGGATGCTATGTGGAGGTCCTCCGTTCTTGCAACTCTGTTCATGCCCATCTATAGGTTCGCACCAGGCTTCGCAGCATCGACGTCGTGTCATACTCTTTTGCATGCTTGGAACTTTGATCTTCATGTGTTCTATCACTGCATGCTACCTCGTAAGAACAAGAACCAAACCAAATAATGTTGATCAAGAAGTCGGATTTCACAATGATAAGTATGAGAGGATATCCTATGCTGAGATAGATGCAGCAACAGAGTCATTCTCACCAGCAAATTTGATAGGTTCTGGCAGTTTTGGCAATGTGTACACTGGAACTCTAAATCTTGATGAGAGTTTATGTACTGTAGCAATCAAAGTTCTAAATCTTGGCAAACGAGGAGCTACCAGAAGCTTCTTGAGAGAGTGTGAAGCCCTAAGGAAGATTCGGCACCGGAATCTTGTCAAGGTGATCACTGTTTGTAGCAGTTTGGACCGTAATGGTGATGAGTTCAAGGCACTTGTCCTGGAATTTATCTGCAATGGGAATTTAGAGGAGTGGCTGCATCCAAACACAACGACTAACAGGATGACCTTTAGAAGAGTAAGCTTGATGGAAAGGCTATGCATTGCTCTTGATGTTGCGGAGGCATTGGAATATCTTCACCATCAAATTGGGCCGTCCATAGTTCACTGTGATATCAAACCATGCAACATCCTTCTAGATGATGACATTGTCGCACATGTTACCGACTTTGGTCTAGCAAAGATAATGCATACTGAAGAATGCAAGCGCAGTGCTGGTGGAACTGAAAACAGCTCACTTATGATTAAAGGCACAATTGGATACGTCGCACCAGGTTAGCAATGTTTTTATATTGGAACTAATACTGTTGCAGTTCAATAATTTTTTAGCCGGTTCATATTCTTTGATAAACTGATAATGAGGTTAGTGTATCCTAAAGAGCTAGAAAAATGCAATGTCATTATAATATTTAACTAAATTGAATTCTCGAGTGCAATCTGCCAAATTTATGTCTTTAGTCATTGCATAGCATTATCCAGTAACATATTTTTTTATATGTTTGTCAGAGTATGGCTCGGGATCTGAAGTCTCCACAGCTGGTGACGTATATAGCTACGGTATCTTGCTGTTGGAAATATTTACTGGAAGAAAGCCAACTGACAGTTTCTCAGATGGTGTGACAAGTCTCGTCAGCTATGTCAAGATGGCCTATCCTGACAATCTACTGGAAATACTTGATGATAGTGCAACGTACAGCGGAAACACGCAGCATATCATAGATATATTCTTATATCCTATGTTTAAGCTGGGTATAGCTTGCTGCGAGGATTCCCCAAGGCGCAGAATGAAGATGAACGATGTAGTCAAGGAACTGAATGTCATAAAGAAGGCCTGTTCCGCTCGTATGCCTGTTCATGGATTTCGAGCAGCCGCCTGATCCGGACCAGCAATGAAGTGTTAAAGTCATCTCTGCAGCTCTGCTATTGTCACCATGCGTCATCGTGTTTAGGGAAGCATGCTTCCGGTGATTCTGAAGTCACCATTTTACTTTCCATTTTTTCATCCTTTTATGTTCAGTTTTTCTCGTATCTAGAATATGCAAGTCATGTGTCTTGTAATACAGTCCTCATGGAATAAGCCTGGTGACATTTTTTTACGGGACCTGGAACCAATTTTCACTGCATAGAGACTGTGTCGCGTGGCTCCTACTTCTAACAGGATATCTACGTAGATGCTGATTAAAAATGTGTGTAAATTGCTTGTTCCCTGCCTTTGGTTCATAAGTGAGTATTCCGCAGGCATATGCTGATTTGGAAAATTCCACTGGTCCCTCTTTACCAATTTATATTTTTGCTCATGAAACGCTTCTTAGATCTTAAGTTCCTTGTGTAAGTATCTGTTGCTTGATGCAGTTAGTATGCAAACTTTTGTGGATTGACCAATTAAGGGCTGTGACTCTGAAATCAAGCGAATGAGACCGCTATTCAGGTTCACAAGTCTGCATTATTAAGTGTACAAATTCAGTGGGAAAAAAAACTAAAAAGAATTGTGGAGTCTGTCAGACAACCTCTGAGCCAGGCAAGAACCTCTACAGCCATAGGATGGCTCCAAAACAGGAGCATCCAGGCCGTTAATCATGCTCTGGCCCAGAGGTCAGAATGCATCAACCAGACTTTAGTGCTTGCCTCCTTATTGGTAAAGGATGCAGCAGTACGATCCTGTAGAACAGATCCTGTTCAAGTAAGGTCGTGCTGTATGCGCTTGCTCTCCGCGTTATAAGCTGGTCTATCCATTATTAGAGTTCCGAGGTGGGACTAAACCCCCCGGGCATCCAGCGCTGCAGCGCGTCTCCTGGAGAAAGAGCTTTAGGAGGAGTCGTGGTCTTGGCCCATCCAATCTGTTGGCAGGATTGAGATAAACGGAGCGTGGCCCATCTAAGCTTTGTTTTTCTCGTGTTGCGCTTCTGTTTTGTTTTGCCGAGTCCACTGAACCCGTCCCCTTCTCCCCGGCCGCTGTACGGAACACGGCCCGAAGACAGCCAGCCCCTCCTCGCCGAGGCAACCGCTTCTGCTGGCTGGACGAGGCCGTCGCGCCCTCGCCCTCGCCGCTTGGGAGAGCCAGAGGTGCGTAGAGAAGATGGTACAGAGGGACGAAGAAGAACTTTCGGTGATCCAAGAGTGAAACCTTCATGGGAGATGCCTCGGTTCACGAGCACTGGTGAGTGGCAGTTGAAAGAACTTAAATTTGTTGGCTTTAGGCCTGGCCTGGAGCAACATACCTTGTTTATTCGTGCTGTCATGGATCGAGCTCCAAACTTGAAGACGGTTCTTATCAAAGACTATGAAGAGTCATGTAAACGTTGTGCGGCATTGGCTCCATGGCCTTCTCCGTTCGGAGGCACCTTTCCAAGGGACAAAGCTGAGCAAGAAAGGATTGTCAGGCAACTTAGAGACAGGGCCTGTTGGTCCTCCACGCAGATAATTTTCAGAAGCAGTTTTTCGATTTGTGGCACTTACTGAAACCTGAGTGATTTCCTTTTTGTTGTATGTTGAACGTGAGCGCGAGTTCATTTACTATTGGCGGCTTGTCTTTACATTCTGCAACCCAAAGCAGGGAATTTAACAGCCAGACCTGTTTGATGAAGCATGGCTTCACAGCAAAATCTGATCACTCAGCTGTTGTGCTGATTACGTAGCAGGTTATGCAAAGCCGTTTTTTGTTTGTTTGCAGTGCCTATCTTTTTCTGATCTATTTTTAACAGATTCATATGTTTTGCTTGTCGAAGTTGGAATTGAATTCTAAGTTCAAAATTTATGACACGGCGACTCTGTTTCAGTGTTTCCAAAAAGAACTACTATCATGATTGTGCGTGCTACATTCTGTTCCTGGGCACCCCGAAGCTTTCCAGCAAAGTACAGATTCAATGTAGCACAGCGAAGTACAGCTTGAGGATTATCAACAGAAAGAACACATGACTGTATAATTCAGGGAAGGACAACTATAATCTTTTTGCTGTTAAATCATGCATCCGAATCTTCCATTAAAGATGCATTATATACGATGGCCAAAGCCCACAATTTCACTTCATGACAACAGCGAAGGCAGAACAAAGAGAAATTGCGAAAATATACAATTGCAGAAGCATCAAAGAACAGTAATCGCAAATTCAGGGCTCACTTATTCGTTCATTCCAAGGTTCAACCAAATCTGCCGCGCCACAGCAGATCACCAAGTTCATAGACACAAACATAAAACTGAACACATCACCGTAGGTAACAAAAACAGGACCAGACAGGACACACTGACAACTTCATTGGAGGACACCAGAGGCACTGAACTTGTGAACCCAGATGACACAAGAACCTCCATGGCCAGGCACTTACTGGCCACCACGGAGACGGAGCACCAGGTGAAGGGTGGACTCCTTCTGGATGTTGTAGTCGGCAAGGGTGCGGCCATCCTCGAGCTGCTTGCCGGCAAAGATGAGGCGCTGCTGGTCCGGGGGGATGCCCTCCTTGTCCTGGATCTTGGCCTTCACATTGTCAATGGTGTCAGACGACTCAACCTCTAAGGTGATGGTCTTGCCAGTGAGGGTCTTGACGAAGATCTGCATGCCACCACGGAGGCGGAGCACCAGGTGGAGGGTGGACTCCTTCTGGATGTTGTAGTCGGCGAGAGTGCGGCCGTCCTCAAGTTGCTTTCCAGCAAAGATGAGACGCTGCTGGTCTGGAGGGATGCCTTCCTTGTCCTGGATCTTCGCCTTCACATTGTCGATTGTGTCTGAAGACTCAACCTCCAGGGTGATGGTCTTACCAGTGAGGGTCTTGACGAAGATCTGCATGCCACCGCGGAGGCGGAGCACCAAGTGGAGGGTGGACTCCTTCTGGATGTTGTAGTCCGCAAGGGTGCGGCCATCCTCAAGCTGCTTACCAGCAAAGATCAGGCGCTGCTGGTCCGGGGGAATGCCCTCCTTGTCCTGGATCTTGGCCTTCACATTGTCAATGGTGTCAGACGACTCAACCTCCAGGGTGATGGTCTTGCCGGTGAGGGTCTTGACGAAGATCTGCATGCCACCGCGGAGGCGGAGCACCAGGTGGAGGGTGGACTCCTTCTGGATGTTGTAGTCAGCAAGGGTGCGGCCGTCCTCTAGTTGCTTGCCAGCAAAGATGAGGCGCTGCTGATCCGGAGGGATGCCTTCCTTGTCCTGGATCTTTGCCTTGACATTGTCAATGGTGTCAGAAGACTCGACCTCAAGTGTGATGGTCTTGCCAGTGAGGGTCTTCACAAAGATCTGCATCTGCAAGTACAAAGCGGACAGGCCCAGAATAAGGCACACAGTAAACGAGAAAATCTGCAGAACATGACCAATTCATAAACGAATTCATGAACCAGGAGGCAACGATCCAACAGATATAATCCTAAACACGAAGCAACAATTTATAAATAGGAAACTAAAAAAAAGGGGCATGGCTTCGCATGTTTTAGCAGGTGCAAGTTGGAACAAGCTACAAAATCTAGATGAATCAACAACAATATCGTCAAACCCACATGATTTTCAACAAAACTACGGATCAATCAACGAGGTAGGAGGCCCAACGACTAACCTAGAAAATTTTCCGTTGACAGATCAGGCATGTGCGGAAAATAAAGGGTAAACACCCTGAGCGCTATACAGTCTGAAACTTGAGATTTAGCAGCAATCGAGCGGAGCCTACCAATTACAGCTAGATAGATGAACAGAATCGACATCAATCGAATCTCAAATCGGCAGATCTACTCGACAATCCAGGTTAATCGAGAGAGATTTGAATCTAACAACTACAGCTAGATATATGAACAGAATCTACATCGATCGTGTCTCAAATTGGCAGATCTACTCGACAATCCAGGCTAATCGAAAGGGATTTCACGACATCCAACCGCCGAGCCGAATCAAGAGCAATCGATCAACAATAATATCTATCGCCTCAGCCCGCTGATAGGCAGATGTATTTTCCAAACTAAACGATCGATCCAAAGTACTACTCGACTAACAACGATGACGGAACAAGCGGAAAAGGAGGAGCAATCGGAAACTCTAGTACCTTGAGGAGAGGAAGGAGGAAAGAGCCTTTGCTTCGATCGCGCAGAGACTTTTTTGGGTTTCGATTGGATTGGGATTGGATGCGTGGAGAGGCGACCGGAGTGGGTGGGGATATAGTCGGGACGGAGGCCTACGGCACTGGTGACGAATAGACGAAGGTTGCGTGATCCGTCTCCACCACGCAATTCCAGGGAAGAAGCCAAGAAGGGGAGAGCGGCCGCTGCGGAGAGACCCAGGTGACGCCGTTCCCGCCATTTGGGGGTTTGGCTCGTGTTGTGGTGCGGTGCGTCCTGCGCGCACATCGCCAGTAAACGTGATATACTCCGTCCTTACTTTCCTAAAATAGTTATAAATTTTACATTCGCTTCGTTTTAAAATACTCCCTCTATCGCAAAATAAGATAAAAGGAGTATTTTTTTTGGAAACATGGCAGGAGTACTGCCGCCGTATATCCATCAAAGAGTGAGAAAATACCAACAAAATATATTATGACACAGCGACACAGGCTTCACACGCGGACTACTTCTAACGCAGATATACACCGTACCGTCGCTCCGAGGACCTAAGACCCCGATAATTTGCCAACTCTTCCAAGGCTACGAAGGCAACCTCTGGCTAAGTTAGACGTGTTCCGTTCTTTCCAAATATTCCACACGACATCGACACTGTAGAAAACAGACCTTTGATCCACGGGTATCAGCCCCGGTTTGGCTACAAACCGGGACTAGTGCCCCGGTCCAACGGCTAGAACTGGCCCAGAGGGGTGACAGATACTAGCCCCGGTTCGAACGGGACCTTTAGCCTCGGGTCGTGTAATAAACCGGGGCTAAAGGGTTTCAGGCAGGCCGGGTCGGGCGTCAGACCCTTTAGCCCCGGTTTGTTACACGACCCGGGCCTAAAGGTGGACCTTTAGCCCCGGTTCTATACACGAACCGGGGCTAAAGGTCTGGCTATATCTTCTTCTTTCCCTGCCCGAGCCACCATTCAAGCTGGTGGCTCTCCTCTCTCTCTCTCTCTTTCTTGCTTCAAGCTCGAGTTTATGTCTTTTTTTTTCTCAAAATTTGTCTAGATTTTATGGTGCTCCATCTATCTAAAGGTTCTAAAAGGTGAGCAACTTCATCCTTTGAACTCTCATTGCTATATTAGCTCATTTCATGCTCTATCTTATAGATGGATTTGTGGATTTAGTTTGGTAATAATTTTTGCAGTGATATCACGATATCAATGTTTAGATTCTATCTACCTTGTATTAATGTAAGAAACTCTAAGGTAAATATCACAATATATGGATTATTCTATCAATATATATCTTGTTTTGGTACATAGAGTCTTGAAAATTGATTTTAGAAGCACACACATGTGTGAGTTCATCATTCTAACTAACTAGCTAGCTGGGCAAAATATCCTTCTTCGTCTACCTGCGTTCAACAAACTGAAAAATTTGTAACAAAGATAGGGTTAATTCATAAAAGCTTGATAAGAAGACATCACAATTCACATATTAGGGAGTGCCTCTATGGCGAGCTCCTCGAAGATGTCTGAGGACGGGATCCTAAGACATCTTCGAGAAGCTCTGCCGTAGTGGTGTCCCTGCTCTCCCACACCATCTTTCGGTTTATATCTTCTCTAGCTAAATCAGTATGCTGGTGGAGCTAACTAATTTCACATATTAGAGAGTGCCTCTACGGCGAGCTCCTCGAAGATATCTGAGGACGAGGTCCTAAGACATCTTCGAGAAGCTCCGCCGTAGTGGTGTCCCTGGTCTCACACACCATCTTGCAGTTCTTCACAAGAATGCATACATATTTATAGATTAAGCAGCACAACATAGTGTCGGGCACTGATGACATAATATCGACACACTCACGCTGGCATAGTGCTGTCACCCACCCAAAATAGTGTCGGCATTTAATTTACTGGCTTAGTGCTGCCCACTGAAGACATAGTGTCGACATGTTGTCTCCATATCCACATTTAGTCCCGGTTGGTGCCTCCAATCGGGACTAAAGGTTCATCATATCTTTAGTCCCGGTTGCTGGTTTTAGATTAGTACTAATTAATTATGATTATGTTTGATGTACTTAATTAATTATATATTGCAGATGAGCCGGCAATGGATGTACGCTGACCGACTCTCTAACGAGTTCATTAAAGGCGTGCATTCTTTTCTTCTTGTGGCCGAGGCAAACAAGCGGAGTGGTTTTATGTCTTGTCCATGTGGTGTCTGTCGGAATCATAAAGAATACTCTTCCTCAAGAGTCCTTCACAACCACCTGTTTCGGTCCGGTTTCATGACCGGCTATAATTGTTGGACCATAGTGTCGGGCACTAAAGAAATATGTTCATAACCGTGCTAGGCCAGAAGGAAGCATCTCAAAGGGATATGGAACAGAGGAGGTCATTGAGTTTTGTGTTGACTTTATTCCTGACCTTAAGCCCATCGGTGTTCCTGAATCACGGCATGAGGGTAGAATTAGTGGAAAAGGCACGCTAGGAAAGAAAGCAAGGATATGTATGGACGGACATTCTCTCACTAAAGCACACTACACAGTTCTGCAAAGTTCCACCTTGGTGGCTCCGTATATCGAGGAACACAAGAATATTGTACACTCCAACAACCCGGGGAAGCCTGGCTCCTGGATTAGAGATGAACATATGAGGACTTTCGGCGGTTGGTTGCAGTCACATCTCATGAATGACATAAATGTTGGAGAGCAGCTGTACTTGTTGGCCAGGTCACCATCTTCGACTATATTGACTTTTCAAGGGTACGAGATAAATGATAATACATTTTACACGATCTCCCAAGATAAAAAGAGCACCAATCAAAACAGTGGTATCCGATTTGATGCAACAGACGAGAATGGGCAAAAGGATACATATTATGGTTACATAGAGGAGATATGGGAACTTGACTATGGACCTTTTTTTAAGGTTCCTTTGTTTCGGTGCAAATGGGTCAAGCTGACAGGAGGCGAGGTTGAGGTAGACAAGAAATACGGAATGACAACAGTGGATCTCAACAACCTTGCGTATAGAGATGAACCATTTGTCCTAGCCAATGATGTGGCTCAGGTTTTTTATGTGAAGGACATGTCTACCAAACCGAGAAAAAGGAGAGATAAGCAAAAGAATACAGCATCCGATGAGCCAAAGCGCCACATAGTTCTTTCAGGAAAAAGAAACATCGTGGGGGTGGAGGATAAGACAGACATGTCAGACGATTATGATAAGTTTCATGAAATTCCGCCCTTCGCTGTGAAGGATGACCCAAGCATCCCGTTAAATAAGGAAGATGCTCCATGGTTACGGATTAGAAGAAAAACCTAACATGTGTGGATGTTGGTGATGTACAATATTATTAAACCTTTATTTTTAATGATATTCTTATATATATGGATATGAACTTTCTCGATCTTAATAGATAGTATTGCAACTTGTTGTGGCCAGACATTTATTAATATTAAAATGTAAAAATTAGTCATAATCATATCTAGCCCTGTAGTACATAGCTTCTGGGTCGTCTTCGGAATCGTCATCGTCATTGTCGTTGCTCGTAGCACGCGGATGGATCCTCAGCCCTTCCTCGTAGCACGCAGATAGATCCTCCGGCCTCAGATTCACGATGTGCAGGGGAGGGGACTCCCGGATGACGACCCCAGTACGTCCTAGGCCTCTACCACCACCACCATTCTTGTGGCTATGCTGCTGGTGAAAGTGCGGGTACCTCAGGCGAGGATGGTCTCCCATGGCGATGTAGCGCATCACACCGGCGATAGTCTGGTTCCCTGTGAGATCCAGGCACATGGCTTAATAGGATTGATAGGATACCCATATCAACAAGTTGCAACTTCTTTTCCGGAAGCTCATTCAAAAAGAACTCTAAGGTTAAGCATGCTTGGCCTAGAGCAATTCTAGGATGGGTGACCGACCGGGAAGTGGGTAACCGGGTGCGCACGAGTGAGGACAAAGTGCGCAGAAAAGACTAGTGTTGGTCTGTGGGGCCAGTCTAGCTATCCTATTAAGCTGCTAGGAGTGACACCCCCCGGGCCCAGGAGTGGACGGGGTGTTACATTCCCCCACCACAGGAGGCAACCAGCCTCGTTGTGGTTCACTAGGGGCGGGCCGCCACCCTCGTACCTGGCGAGCTCCCTTTCCTGCCGGTTTGCGAAGAAGGCATTCCAGGTGTCGAGGTTGTCGAGATCCCAATGGGGATCCATCCGCTGCTCCGGCGTGAGCTCGAGGTAGAAGTGCTTCGTGATGGCCACCTGGCGGGCCGAACCTTGAGACATAGGAGGAACAGAAACCCCTCCAGCGCTCAGCATCCAGCCAGCAGGCAGCCGGTACCCCGGCAGGCATGGGTAGCTGGAGGCGCACAGCGCCTCAGTCTCCTCGAGCGTCAGAAAAGCCCAGTAAGCGGTGTCCATTGTTGTGAGAGAGAAGGTGTGGATGTGTCGATGGAAATGGCGGTCGGCCTAGATATAGAGGGACATGGCGGGAGAACATGGCGGGAAGCGGGGGAAATGGCGGGAGAACATGGCGGGAAACGGGAGAAATGGCGGGAGAAACATGGCGGGAAGCGGGGGAAATGGCGGGAGAACATGGCGGGAAGCGGGGGAAATGGCGGGAAGCGGGGGAAATGGCGGGAGAACATTTCTACTATATTTTTGTGAATATTTTGCTATATTATATGTATTTTTCCATTTTTAAATAATAAACTATATTTTTATTATTTTTTGTGAACATTTCTACTAAATATAATACTTGTTAGATAATAGATAATTTCATTTAAGTTGTATAATAAAGTATGATAATAGATTTAAATTATAAATCTTCTTTTTTTTAAAAAATTCATATATAATACATAATTTTCTGAAAACTATAAACCATTTTTGGGTTTGGCGCCAAAAATAACCTTTAGCCCCAGTTTGTAATGGGTGACCTTTAGCCCCGGTTTGTATTACAAACCGGGGCTAAAGGGTTTTGGCGCGCGGGAAGTGCGGCGGGCCGAAAACACCTTTAGCTCCGGGTGGTAATACGAACCGGGGCTAAAGGGGGACCTCGGGTGGTAATACGAACCGGGGCTAAAGGGGGACCTTTAGCCCCGGTTCGTATTACCACCCGGGGCTAAAGGGGGGGTGGTATAAATACCACCCCCGCCCCGGGTCGAGCCACGACCCGGAGAGATTTCCATTCCCAGATCGAGCTCCTACCGCCGCCCATTCATGCCGCCGCCCGCACCGTCCGTGTCGCGCCCTCCGTGCCGCCGCCGCCCTCCGTCCCGCCGCCGCCGTCCGTCCCGCCGCCGCCCGCCACCCGCGCCATCCCTCCGCGCCGTCCCGTACGTCTCCGCGCCACCCGCCGCCGTCCGCGTCTCCGGCCGTGCCGCCCGCACCATCTCCCGCGCCGCCCGCACCGCCTCGCCGTCAGGTACGGTGATCGCCGCCTCGCCGTTAGTTTTAGTATTAGTATTGTAACACCCTCAAATAGGCCCTATGCAAGTTTTAGCGCTTCCCGCCAAACCCGCATAGAAACGATTTAAGGACGCCCACCAGGCACTTTCGTGCGGGTGGAAAACGAAGTAATAACATTATACAACAGTCCTCGATGGGACCCACAGAACAGATATATATATACAACGGCGACTCAATGAGTCAAGAATACAGATATAATATACAAAGATCCAAATCACCTTGAAACGATAGAGCGTCCGACTACGGACAAGATGCAAATGGGGCTAAGAGCCCTGAAGATTAACCAATGGCATCCGTAACCCTACCCAGGCCAAGCCAGAAGGGTAACCCTGCTAACGACGTCGATCTCAAACCTGCTAAAAACAAAAGGGGTGCCGACAAAGGGCAAAGGAAAAAGAGGAGCGTCAGTACTGAGGCCAGTACACGGCGAGGCTAGAATTCGGCGGCTCTCGCCTACATAGGTATGGTGGGCTGAAGCGGCAGCGCAGCGGCACTAAACATCCTATAGAGACTCGATACAACTGGCGGTTATCAGAGAGGGATAAGAAAGACCTATTCGGATCCAACCTGAAGCTAACACCAAACAAACCCATCCCGGCATTTCCCCCTCGAGACCAAACGAGGAAGTCGGACCAAGGAACTCACACAGTTGGCAATTTTACTCATTCCATTATAGTTGCAGCAATTACTAATCAGATATAGATAGCATGAGTCATCCTGAGGCATAAGTAGTGGGCAGTTTTAATCACCATTTCATTGTAGTTGGAACATTTACTAATCAGATATAATTGTCCTGAGGAATCCCAAAACCCAACAGTTGTTGACACTTTTATCACATTCCATTGGAGTTGCAATACTTACTAGGAAGGTATAGTATAACACAGCTCACCACAGATCCACCAGTTGTTGGCATTTTTATTATCCATTCGATTATAGTTGCATCTGCTTACTAGTCACATATTAAGTCAAATTTATAGCACTACTTTAGTTATGCTTGTCTATGATCGAGATACTGTGCTCCAAGTCATCCATAACCGCGGACACGGCTTTCAGAAAGTTTTACCCTGCAGGGGTGCACAAATAGCAACACACACTCGATCAACCTCGGAAAAACCAACTCAAAACCCAACGAGGCATTCACGATAAAGCGATCACAGGATTCAGAAATATTTCAGGGGGCCACCCCACTAAGCTACCCGCAACGAAGTTGGCCGGCTCCGGAACAGACCCAAGGTTTGTGTGGACGGCTGTAAACGACTGGGAACCCGAAAGTGTGACTGGGCTTGTCGATACAGCAAAAATGTGTCACGATCCTAAACAGTACAGGTGCTCCACGCACAATCGTAGATAAAGCAGTAAAGCATGACATAAGTACAGGATAGTAATAAAGCCCCAAACTACTTTGTGGCCCCAAGAAATAGAAATGAATCAAGCTCTGGCTCAGGGGGGGTCCATAAGGCCTCCCGGATGTGGATAGTGCGAATATCAAGGAACAGGTATCAAGTACTCGGGGTCCTACGGGACACAAGTGAGCGTGGAAGAACCAAATAACATCTATTGCCCACGGATGCCTCTGCATTAGTTATATCTAGCATTTTAATAGTTGTATGTAAAGACATGATCATTTCCACCACTGAACATCTCCACCAAAAACATCTGCCAGCATACCAACAACTGTGGTACTCGACAACACGAGTTCGCACCTGAGCAAGCAACTACGACTCGCAAGGCCAGCTATCTACCAAACACAGGTAATAGGAGGTGTCCAAGGCAATATAGAGGTTGCACGGGATATAACTGGTGCACGGAAATTAAAGCATCGTGACACGGATAGCAATAGATCAACAGGAGGAAATAAAGACTAAAAATGCAAAATAGGTAGAAGGGGAAGAGATGCTCGCCTGGAAAACACTGCCGAAGGTTCATAGCCGGAGAACTTGTCGATACTCGCATCAACTCATCGGCCTAGTCCGCGAAGAAGCAAACACTAGCACAAACACCGGATGCAATATTTAATACTATGCAAAAGATCCGGCATGATTATGATATGCATGCGAGATGAACAATTTAATATGCGACAGTCGATAATGTCATATTATAAAAATAATGGGGGTCTCGGATAGGGAATCACATTAGGGTCCGGCAAACTTGGGCTCTGAGGGGTTCAGGGTTCGACAGGTTCGACGGGGGTCGGTCTCGGACAACGGAAGTAGATCTTGTCGCATCCGGGGAGAAGGACTTGGTTTGGCGTCGGGGCGCATCGGATTCGCCCTGGTCGGGGTTGATCTTGTCGTCGCGAAGATCTTGTCGGGTCCGCGCCATCGAGTCGGTCTTGGCGTTCGGGAAGAAGAACTTGGCGTTCTGGTGGCGAAGTGCTTGGCGTATCCGTGAAGAAGGTCTCGTCGCATCCAGGAAGAAGGACTTGGTGCTCCGAGATGAAGCGCTTGTCGTTCCGCATGGCGTTCTTGGCGTTATTCGGATCCGGGGAGACGATTTTGTCGATCCGACACCATCACCTCCGATCTCCGGTTGGAGTCTTGTCATCCGTCTTTTGTCGGTGTCATATCAGGGTCATCTCAAGGCGGAAGTAGTCGAAGTAGTACTACTCGAGCCGCTTCAACATCACCACATCAGTGGTCTGTGTCACACTGCCCCCATCTCCACACACATGTCTCAGCAACAACACATCGCTGCACCACATACAAAAAATACAACCCCGCGGTACAGCAACAGGGTCGTGGACGAGCACGACGCAGTGACGGTACGACGACCGGTGGAGGAAAACGGTCCTGGCGACGGATGCGACTCGGGGGGCGGCCGCAGGGGCATTAGAGAGGGGCGTCGGCGACGGCGGTGGTCCGGGAGGAAGGAGGCGAGGCGGGGCCACTGCTTGTGGACGGGTCGGTGCTGCGGGGCCAGCGGCGGCGGACCTCGCCGCGGGGAGGCGCGAAAGAGGGGGCTCGGGGGCGAGGCGACAGCGACGGGGGTCAGAGGCGGGGCCGGGCTCGGAGCAGGGGCTCGAGGTCGGGGACCTGCACGACGACGGCGCTGACCTGGCGGAGAGGCAGCCGGTAGCAGGGAAGAAGGCGGTGGGGAGGCGGAGGACGACAGGGTGGGCCCCATGGCTCCGGCGAGGAAGCGGCTACTAGCGACGCCGGCGCGATGGGCGGCCAGAGGAGGTAGGGACGGGGCCGCTGGGAAGGAGGCCGGCATGGGGCAAGGTCGCCGACCGGGCGGCGGAGAAGATGGACCGGGGTGGAGGACGACCGGGCCGTGAGGCGGGGTGGCGGCCGACGCGGTTGGTGGGAGGAGGGCCGGCGGTGGCACGGAGCGCGGTGGCGGCGGCTCGCGGAGACGGCCGCGGAAGAGGCCGAGGGAGGCGGCGGAGATGGTGGCGTCGGTGCTGGTCGACGGGGCTCCGAGGTCGCGGCGAACGCGGGGAAGCAGGGCCGGGCCGGCAACGGCGCAGGGAGAGGGAAACCTGGCGGCGGCGAAACGGGGTCAGGCGGTTGGGACGCGGGCGAGGGCGGAGAGGAGGGTGAGGGCGCGGCCAGGAGGGAAGCGGGCGACCAAGTCGGGGCGGGGGTTTGCGGCGATCGATGCCAGGGGAGTGGTGGGTCCACGGGGGCGCGTGGAGAGAGAGGGGGTTGGTAGGGAGGAGTGCCAGGGGGGTTGTCGGGGGGAATGGGCGGGAGAGGCGCGTCTACGCGTGGGCCAGGGGTGGCTGTCCGCTGCGAGGCCGTGGGGCAGCCGCGCGGCTGGGCGGGAAACAGGCCAGGTGGCGGCTAGGTGGCGGTGGTTGGTGGGAAAAAGGGAGGGGCTGGTGATGTGGAGGAAGGGGATTGGCTGGGGTGAGGTGGAGGGCTGGGTAGGATTAGAGTGGGTAGAGTATTTGGTAGCAAAGGGGTTTGGGTAGGTCTGGGGTAGGTAGGGTTTTTATCTGGAGGTGGCCGGCTGGGCTTTCGGGCCTGGCTGGCTGCCTCCCAAAAATAAAATAAAAGTTTTATTATTTAAAATGGAGCTTTTGTAAACCGTTGGTAGACAAAACAAAATAAATCCGGATAGACCCGGGTTTTATATTTGAATAAAGACGAGGCGTTTAGAAAATAAAAACAGACTTTTCGAAAATAGTTTTATGCAAACAAATGCAAGATGACATGACGATGCTCAAATGCAATGTGGCATGATGACATGAGCATGCAGTCATGACTATGCAATGCACAAAAACAACGCGATTTTCTAGTAGTGGTTTTTGCGGGGCGCCACAAGTATTAGGTTTAATTATGTTTTAATTTTGGTTAGTAGTAATTAGGTTAGTATTAATTAGGTTAGTATTAGTATTAGTATTACTATTAGTATTAGTATTTGGTATTAGTATTTTTGTATTAGTATTAGTATTAATTAGTATTAGTATTAGTATTAGTATTAATTAGTATTAGTATTAATTAGTATTAGTATTAGGTTAATTGTATATGTTAGTATTATCTAGGGTTAGTTAGGGTTACTTAGTTAATTATGTTTTATGATTGTAAGTTATTGCTATTATTTAGTTATGCCGCGCCCATCTCGTCCGAGCCTACTGGACTCCGTCGGGGATGTCCGAGTCTGGGCTCCGCCGGGTTGGCACTGGGAGGTGCTACCTGTCGGGACTCGTACCTTGGTGAGGAATCCGGGTATCATCGTCGACCCGGAGCTTCTTTGGTGGCGTCCACGAGGTCTAGGAGCGATGCAGAGGGAGTCGGCCTCCGAGAAGGTGGTACGTCGTCGTATCAGGGAGGAGGACGAGCATGTACGGTGATACATGTATCTTTTGGAGACTAGGTTCTCCAATATCTGGTAGGTTCACGGATCTCATCCGAGCTATTCTCCGGTGATGGTTCCTCTTCTATGGCTGTAGAGCTCCCGTAGCACAGAACGCGGTAGCCGCGTTCGCTAGTTTATCTTAATAATATACTTTATCTTATACTTTATCCTATAATGCACCCGAGCTATTCTCCGGTGATGTATTAATAATGTACTTTATCTTATACTTTATCCTATAATGCACCCGAGCTATTCTCCGGTGATGTATTAATAATGTACTTTATCTTATACTTTATCCTATAATGCACCCGAGCTATTCTCCGGTGATGTATTAATAATGTACTTTATCTTATATTATTGTAATTTATCTTAATCACTAAGTACTGTATCCGAGTTGTTGCAGTTGTAATATTCTTTTACTTAATGCAATATTCTTTTTCTGTATTAGTTAAGCTATGGACGATAGACAGAATGAAGAGGAGTTCCTCGACATTATAGATGAGGGTACTGGGGGGTCTTATTATGATGGCTCCGAATATCTTAATTTGTCTGGAGGAGACGATGGTGGACCAAATAGTGGAGACGATGGTGCTAACCATCGTGGAGACAATGGTGAAGACACCATAATAATGACAAACTCCGTCAAGGTATATAAAGCCTCTATCGATGGTTCACTAGTATAGATGCACTAATTGATTCGTCTTAGACCTACGCTTTCGGCCAATCTTCTACAAATACAAGAGGCCCGACACACAAGTTGCCCGCTGATGTCCGTTTCAGCATTGACTTAGTCTCTCCGCAGGGTCAACCGTTGGAGCCCAAAGAAGCTGCGAATGCATTTATAAGTCAATGCAGAGTGATTGTTAGAGACAAAGTCCCGATCACCACGCGAAACTGGAACAAGCCAGAAAAGAAAAAGGATCCAGCTGGGGCTAGTTTTGTAGATGATAGAGCGAAAGATACAATGTGGAATTCTCTCATGACACATTTCACCCTACGTATCTTGGAGACTGATGAGCTCACACAGCAAATGACGAGGAAAGTCAAGCACTATGCTCTTAAAAAGATGGTCGAACTATTCAAGGAATGGAAAAAAGATTGTATCACAAGTATGTCTTGAAGGAAACAACTCCTCCATTCGTTGGCCCACTAGAGTTCCAGCAGGATAACTGGGCCGCATTTGTAGAATACAAGACCTCAGCACCAGCTAAGGCAATATCAGCAAAAAATAAGGAAAATGCAGCCAAAAAGAAATATCACCATCATATGGGCACAGGTGGCTACAGGAGTGCCATGCCTAAGTGGGATAAAGCTGAGGCTGGCCTAGAGGCTAAAGGGGTCACTCCAGCTACGTCTAGTTGGCCCTTGAGGTCAAGAAATTGGGTATTCGGGCATGGGGAATCATTAGACCCAGAAACAGGCGAGATTGTTGCAGCCGAAGAAATTTCTACACCCAAGAAAGAACTTGTTAAAGTGATCAAAGAGGTTGAAGAGGGAACATTTATTCCCGACAGAGAGAATGATGAGCTGACAAAGGCTCTCGGGAATCCTGAAAAGGCTGGACGAACAAGAGGGTTTGGACCTTCTTATCCATGGGTTATCGGGTTTCCCGAGCACCGTGACACATACAGAAGCCGATCGAGAAAAACAAAGCGGCAAAAAGAGGAGGATACGGAGCGGTTCGCGAGGTTTGAAGCCGCGCTGCAGGAGTATCGCCAAGAGCTTAATGAACTTAAAGGACTCCGACAGCAAGATCCTACACCGGACAGTACGGTCGGCCCATCGCAACGGAAAAGCAGCATGGCTTCCACGGATGGCCACGGTAATGATGCAACGATGGATGTGTACCCCGTGGATGCAATTAAGGAGAAGACTAGTTGTGAGCTGCATGTTGAACTGAAGAATATATCCATGAAGTTGGCGGTCGGCTTTGCTTTACCTTCTGCACCGGGAGCGACCTACCATTGCAATCCGATTCTAGCTGGCTATGCTCGTGCCAGTGTGGATGAAATTCTACCTATGTGTCAGTCACTACAGCTTGACATCCCTGGAGGTGAAGGGGAGACGACACTGGGAGAAGTCACGAGTGGCTTCATTCTTTGGAAAAAAGAATACATCAAGTTTCTAGGCTCGACACCAAGGCCACCTTCTCCACCAAGGCAACCGGCTGCTCCCAGTGCACCGTCTCCTCCAAGTCCACCTCCAAGTGCACCGTCTCCTCCCAGTAATAGTCCAATCCATGACCCCAACATGAGTCCATCTCAATCTACGCAGCCGCCTCCACCCACTAAGGGGCAAAAGCGGAAGAATACCACCGTTCCGTCGAGCGATAACCAACGCCCGAAGCGACAGTTGTCGCCCCTCCCAAGAGTACCGCCCGTTCCTCCCAAGAGGGCTTACGACCTGACCGATGAGGAGACCGATGCGGTCGTACGTGCCGCAGTGGATGCTCATTTTAAAAAGAAACAACCTGAGCCAGATGTCCAAATAAAACCGAAAACAAAGGAGCACTTTAGGAAATTACTGACACAGCCATCCCAAGCTCAGTTAAATGCGCCAGATGACTATACACGATGTCTTCAGAAGACATTGAAACAAAAGAGATCAAGCGGTAGAGGAAGCATCAGAAAAGAACAATCGAGTGATAGCGGAAGCATCAGAATAGACGTCCCTCAGCTGGGGAAACAAGCAAAACAATCGAGTGGTAGCCGAAGAACCAAAAGAGATGTTCCCCAGCTAGGGAAACAAGCAAACCAATCGCTCCCCCCACTCCAGGTGAACATACCCAAACCTCAACTATATGAGGAAGAACCTATGGATCCGGAAACGGCTAGGATATTGTCCAAGCAATGTGGTATGCCTATTCATGAAATTATTCACGGCGTTATGCCCAAGACTGAGGTAGCACCCAAATTGGTTAACGGGGAGCCTCTGGTCAGTTCTGAGAGGCTTCGGGATATGCCAACACAAATGCGACGATTCCATAAATGGTACATGAAAGCATCAAAAGAACATCGAAATTGGCTCATACTGAAAGTTAGAAAATCGCATTACTTCATTGAATACGAGGTCCCTATTGAATTTACAGAATTATTTCAGTTATTCAATCTAAAGAAACTCGACAAAACTATCCTCAGTTCGTATTGTTTATAAGTGATTACTTTATTTATGTAATAATTAGGTCTCTATCTCAGCTTTTTCAATTCATTGACGTTAAGTATACTCACTATATTCTTTTGTACGCTATATATAATGATGCAGAATGAAGATGCTCGATTGTAAAAGAAAGGCTATCATTGGATTTGGGTACATTAACCCACATCGAGTTCATGGAGCTATACTAAAGGATAAACCACTGGAGACCGAGCACAACTTGTTGCGATTTCTCACGAAACAACATTTCTGTAACAAAATACTATTTCCTTACCACGACGGCAAGTGAGTTTTTGTACACATTAACGTTTTCTTACTCGATGTTCAGTGTCAATGATGAGTTACTGACGTATGTAAACCTTGCGTAGGTACCACTGGATTCTTCTAAGCATTTCACTTTACATGGGAAGAGTTCACATCATGGACTCACTAAACAAAGACATTGAAAACTACCGCATCATTATTGATGCGCTCTAGAGGTAATTTCAATCATTATCGCACTATATCGGTTTCTTTCGTTCATTTTCTGGGATATCAAGTAGTTATTAACTCATACATTAATTTTCTTTGTCGGGTAGGGTTTGGACACAATTTAAGAAACATGTCCGCGGTCAATGGCGTGAGGAGCTATTTTTTAAATCACTCTTGGTAAGTAGTACGAGCTAAGTCTGCGCATCTACTTAATTCTAGTTTATGTGCATTTATCATGCTAGCGTTATTATTTGATTGAATTCTATTCTTGTAAAGTGCGCGAGGCAGCCACAAGGAACTAATCTATGTGGATTCTACGTGTGCGAGTTCATTCGCATCAGTATTGAGAAGCTCTCGGAAAATGTTCGAGTAATTAAACAATATATTCATCCTTTATTTTTATTACAAAAAGTCGTGTTGAGTCTAATTCATACGATCTTCTTTTTACATAGTTGGACGCGATGCGGGACAAGCTCCTACCAGAGGACCGCCTAATAGCAATCCAAGAGGAATTTGCTGCATTTTTTCTCGATGAGGTCATAGACCAACGCGGAGAATACTGTATAAGTAGACCCTAAAGCATCCATGTAATGATCTCCATGTAATCAAATAGACATGCTCTGGACCCGGTTGGGACTGCATATATGCTTGTAAGAGTAATTATATTATATATTGCGTCAATATGTACAAGTACTGTGTAGTAGCGTTCTGTATGTATACGAAAACTTGTTTCTAATGAAAACACAGAATGAAAAATAATTGAACATAAAACACAAAATGAAAAAGAAAAACACAAAACCCTAAAACCCCATCCCCTGCCGCGGCAGCCAAATGGCCTAAAATGCTGCCGCGGCAGGGAATCTTTTGTCCCGGTTCGTAACACGATCCGGGGCTAAATGTCCTCCGCCCAGCGCGCCTAGCAGGTCACGTGGTTGGACCTCTAGCCCCGGGTCGTAACTGAACCGGGGCTAAAGCTTGGACTTTTAGTCCCGCTTCTGCAGCCCCGGTTCGAAATCCGAAGCTAAAGGCCCTTACAAACCGGGGTAAATTGCCCGTTTTCTACTAGTGCGATGTCCGATCACTTCTAGTTTTTGCCAACTCATTGGTAGTATTCCGAGTGTTCATGCACCACCACGAGTCGATTGATTTGTGGGTCTGTATGATGGGACCAATGTTCCAAACGTGAGTGTGCATTCTTTGCACATACGTAGAGTTGTTTTGGGGTAGGAGAGGCATAGCTGGCAAACGGAATTATGTGGCCATCCTTGCTGGCGAGCATGTCAGCAGTGAGAATGCACTTATGGAGGAGAAGTTAGGCAAAGAGTTTGGTCTTTTGTTCTACGTGTGCAGGACATACGTTAGCCGATTTAAACTTGGAGAAGGAACCAATGAACTAAAGGAGCGAATAATAAAGATGTTTTTATTTACATATCTTATTAGTTTATAATATACTAGCAAACGATGTCCGTACGTTACAACGGGAGAAGAAAAAATATCACACATAGATCCAAGACAATCCTACGAAAACAAATGAATAATTAGAGAAATTAGACCTACTTTACCATAACTTTGGCAGGAGCCACAATGATAACTATTTAATTAGGCTAGCTATATATATGCAACCACAATGGAAAAATAAACTTTAATTACGAAAATACAATTTCGTTCATGAAGCACGAATATGCTCTCTACTTGATATAAATGGTTTCTCAAATGTCTCGTAAGTTCAATCATTTCATCATATTTGTTTTGAAACAACATTTCATAATATTCTCATCATGCATTGGTCAACATGCAGTCTCTAATTCGCTCTTTGATCGTTCTGTTCATCTCTTGCAAAAAGCTATATCATGCCAACAAAATATTTTCATGTGTAAGTTGTGAAGGCAAGATAGAAAACAACACCAACAAACATCTTGGCCACCCCTAGTGATTCAACATCCGGACGAACCAGTATTGCATCGTAAGTAATTTCTAGCCATAGCCCTAGTGATATTTTTTAAACTCTTGAACACATGTTTGCCTCACAATGACCTTCTATATGATGCACGTGAGTAAGGAAAACCAGGAAGGGGCAGCGCGCAGTGGCCTTCGTCCAGTCTCCTACACAGGCGCCGATGTTGCGCGGCTATGGAGTCGACAACCAGGAGATGACCAACCCGGTAGGACGGTTCTGCCTCAGCAGTTGCCTGTGGACTGAATCTAGGCAGGGGTCGACGATCATCTCCCCTGATCGACCAGGCCGACGTCGTGCAGGATCCTCCGAGTTGAACCAAAACAACCGCCCTCCAATCCTTCTGATCGGACCCATGTGAGCGCTCTCGCCGAAGATTATACCCCAAATGGCCGCTTGCCCGACGATAGTGGTCTACCAACCACCCTCCAATTTTTCCGGTTCGCGCCGACACCGCTCTCGTGCGTCATTTCCGCCGATAAGCTCTAGGATCTCGCCGAAAGAATTTAAAGCTGCCGAATCAACTTGTGTGCCAAATGCCAAATTTGGTAAGTAGTAGCAATATTTCAATCAGTGTTAATTCTTCCTACTCCAGACCAAGTGGCGACCCTACCACCTCGCCAACGCATTGTGTGTGTGCTCTCCTTGGTGTGTCCGCAGCGCATAAGCTGCTTTGCCTTAGCATTGCAGTGTTGCAGCTAGCTTGTTTTACATATGCCTGCATGAACTCTTGTGGTGCAAAATAACCTGATCATGTACCCAACTGAAAAGTAATCATACTCTATTTTTCTTTGACGGTCTAGAATCCAGACTCCAGGCGACCAAACCAATCTGAGTAAAAATCACAGAATTAACCCAAAGTTACAAAGAAATCACAGAATAACCTGTTTTTTTGAAGATATCACGATCTAACCTACTCGCACGACGCTTTACAAGAAAGCGTCAATGTCACTAGCAGGACGCTCTCCTCAAAAGCGCCATGGTCCATTTAACGCGCTGGTCAAAAACGCCATGGTTTGGTCCGACGTGGCGGTCAACCATGGCCACGAGACCATTTTTTTTAGTTTAGCGTTTTTGCAGGGGACGCCATGCCAATATGCATGACGTTTTTGCAGTGGGCGTCGTGCCTACATGCATATGCGCCAGCCCATCAAAATCTCTCTGTGAAATTTTCTAAGTCATGACCATGGCGTTTTTGTCAAAAGCGCCATGCTACGCAAAAGCGTTATGCAACCATGGCGCGGGGTTACAGAGTTTGTGCGTAAGCCAAACAAAAAATCTCTCGAGAAAATTTGCTAAGTCATAAGCATGGCGCCCTCGGCAAAAACGCCATGCTAAAGAAGTGGGTCCGCGGGCACGGTTGACCGCCACGTCAGCCGAGAGGATGGCGTTTTTTACCAAAACGCTATAGGTTGCATGACGCTTTTCGCGAGAGCGTCGTGCTATCAAGTATGGAGCTTTTCGGTAGAGCATCATGCGAATAGGTTAGATTGTGAAATCTTTTTAAAAGCAAGTTATTTTATAATTTCTTACCATAATAAGATTAATTATGTGATTTTTGCCCCAATCTGATTCCTGTCCAGACTTCACACGCTACCAAACCCAGTATGATTCAGCCGGCCAACCCACGTGATGCAGCCCTTGTTCGATTTAAAATATCCTCATGTGTTGCCGATTCACGCAAGCTGATGAAAAAGAAAATTCCAAAATAGCAATGCCCAGCAACGGACGAAATTGAACTCTGATCCGGTTTAGGTTTTTACTCTCTCCGTTTCAAAATATAAGATATTTTAGCTTTGTAAATGAAGTGTATCTAGATTTGTTTTAGTGTCTAGGTTCATCTAGGTGTAGAGTGAACCTAGATACTAAAAGGGGTTTAGATACACTTCCTTCACAAAGCTAAAACATCTTATATTGTGAAACGAAGGGAGTAGATACGAAGCGCTTACTCTGACATACAATCTTAAGCCTGATAAAAGAATCGTCATGCGATGTAGAATCCTTGCTAACCACATACTCAAAGAATCGGATCCAAGAAAAACTGATTTGAAGATCTCTTAAAACTCCTATATTCGCTCCTTTAATGCAAGCTTTCCAGATCCAGGGAACACACGGATCTGATAAATTTGATGATTCCAATCCGTACAGAGAAGGTCAGCGTTTGACTTCCGCCGAGACCACACGTCGCGAACTCATGCCGGCAAGGATCCGAATCAATGCATCTCCTAAAACAAAATCGCCATTAACTTTTGCGTGTGTTAAAATCAGCTACCAGCCTCTTTTGTGTGAGGCCAATCGAGCTGAGCTATTCCCGCGTCGCCTGATCGCGCCGCATGCTAATTGAAGTTGGTTGTGGGAGGCGATGCTTCTCGCGTACGCGCACTGAGGGTAAAACCGATCTAGCGACCTGCGCTTGTTCCAATCGTGTTGTGGAGGAGGAAACTTGGGAGGGCTGGTCTTTTTAAGCAGGGGATGTGCCGAGATTTGACTCTCGATCGGATCGACATCGACCAATTTATGTACGCGACACGGACAAAGAAGACGAGACGACGAAAATAAAATTTTAGTGGTCTAATTAACTACTTACGGAACCATGCGACCGTGAGGTTTCCACTTACCGGTGGCATTGGTGGATAATTTGTTGTTTGGTTGGAGGGTAAAACAACACTTCGTATTATATTATTAGAAATATAGATTATGCTATAACTGTATTAAGTAAAAAATTTAATACATGTCTGGTATATAAATAAACCAGGTCCCTAGTATCCTCTAGACTAGTTCATTGGGCAGCTGTTGTTCGAGGTTTCCCGATCATGGACTTTACCACGCCAACTGACAACAAGATCACTTATGAAATGATGCACAACACCCAACCCCAGTATTGCAATGTGATCCAGTCACAAAATTCAGCATTGCGATATCTAGCAAAGCATCGTCATTCAGTCCTTCGATCGTGAGATCATATTAATCACTGTCTCCTGAGACTGCTTTGATCATATCAACCGTCATGTCCGTAATTGAGTGACCATAAAGGCGTGCATCAGGTATTCCAGAGGAGGCCTATGTATCAAGACTGGGATTTGCCCATTCGAGTGACGGATAGATACCATGGGCCCACTGGTGAGATTACATCTATAAGTTTGCAAACATGTGACTAGGTCACGGGGATGTAACATCATGGGAACGAATAAATGTGTTTGTCGGTAACAAGATCGAACTAGGTATATAGATATCGAAGATCAGATCTTGGACAAACTAGGTATCATAGAGCAAAGGGAATAAGACTCAGCGTTCAAGGTTCAAGCGATCAAGTTAACCGTGGAATTCATGGGGGGCATTATGTGTTTCCAGATACCGCTATTGGTCATTGATCGGAAAGTGTGTCGATCATGTCTGTATATTCCTGAGTCGTAGGATGTCACACTTAAGGGTAGATACGCTTAGGGATTGATCCAAGATCGTAAGAGAAAACAGAGAGAACTCCAGTGTTTTAGAGATATCCGATGATGATCAGAGGGGTCCAAAAGGTGTTTCGAAATGATAGGTATTAAATAATATGTATGGGGCAGCCCACCTAATGGGCCTCACCGGAGGAGGCCCAAGAGGGGGCACTCCCTAGGAGGGGACAAAGGAGGGTTGGTGGCCCTAGTGGGCTTCCCCCATGATACGTTGCTAACGTATCTATAGTTTTTGATGTTCCATTCTTGTTTTATATCTACTTTCTTATGTTTTGTCCATACTTTGGAGTATTTTTATACATTTTCTGGAACTAACCTATTAACAAGATGCCATAGTGCCAGTTGCCTATTTTCTTCTGTTTTTGGTTCCAGAAAAGCTAGAAAATGAATATTCTCGAAATTGGACCGGACAAAAGCTAAAGTCGATATTTTCCCGGAAGACTCACGGAACCAGAAGACGAGACGGAGATGGGCTAGGGGCTAGCCACACCATAGGGTAGCGCGGGTCCCCCCTAGCCGCGCCACCAGGTGGTGTGGGCCCCTCCGGCCTCCACCGACCTTGCCCTTTTCGCCTATAAAAAGCCTCCGATGCAGAATCCCTAAAGAATCAAGCCTCTAGCCACGAAAGTTCTGCAGCGCCACCGCCACCAAAGGGGAGATTCGGGGGACAGAAAGTCTCTGTTCCGGCACCCTGCCGGGACGGGGAAGTGCCCCCGGAGCCATCTCCATCGATCTCCACCACCATCTCTATCGTCGTTGCTGATTCCCATGATGATGAGGGAGTAGTTCTTCCTCGAGGCTAAGGGTTCTACCGGTAGCTATGTGTTCATCTCTCTCTCTATGCATGATCATATTGTGATCATGAGCTTTGGAATCAAGTAGATCTACCTTGCTACTCAAGTGCTTTAATAGATCTCTGCTCTCCCCATGTGTGTGAAAGTGACAGCGTGCACACCATGGTGGCACTTAGGCTAGAGATTACAAATACTTGTTATGAGTTATATTTGGAGTTGGATGTCTCTATGAAATTGTGGTGTTTGTTGGAACCATCTAGTGCTCAAGGTGACAGTGTGGGTTTACCTAGATGGGGAAAGCGAACTTTGAGGAGTGCTATTATAGCCCTACCATGGATTAAAGTGTCCAACTGGAGAGTAGTTCAGAGTAGTATCATAAAGAGAAGATATTTATATGAGAGTGTTCACTAGCAAAAGTATGATCCATAGGCCTTGTTTCTAAGCATTGAAACATCGTTTGCAACTAGATCTATTACATGTTTGCTTGCTGCCATCTTTATTTCAGTTTGCCTTTAGTCTCTTCCACGCCATCAAGCTATTTTCTGTCACCATTGTCTTATATCCATACCACTTGTATTTCACTATCTCTTCGCCGAACTAGTGCACCTATACATCTGACAAGTGTATTTGGGTGTGTTGGGGACACAAGAGACTTTTTGTATCTTGATTGCAGGGTTGCTTGAGAGGGATACCTTTGACCACTTCCTCCCTGAGTTCGATAAACCTTGGGTGATCCACTTAAGGGAAACTTACTGCTGTTCTACAAACCTCTGCACTTGGAGGCCCAACAACTGTCTACAAGAATAGAAGTGCGTAGACATCAAGCTATTTTCTGGCGCCGTTGCCGGGGAGGTAAGGTAAAAGGTGTTGGGTTCGTAGCATAGAAAACAAAAAAATTCCTACGATGAGAACTATACGCCAAGATCTATCTACTAGATACATAGCAACGGGTGGATATACATCCATGGAGAACTTAACCTCGAAGACAACAGAGTTTTGTTAACGAGTTGGAACTTGTGGATGATGTAGTCGTACGCTTGCCGATCTCAATATCGTGTGGAAGTCCGAGCGTCGCAAATCAGCAGCGCATCCATCCTCGCACACACGTTCAAGCCACTGGACAACCTCTACCTCCTCGCTCCAGCGAATCAGCGGAATCAGCAACTCCTTCCAGACGCAAGGCCACCAGGAACATGTATCTCACTAATCCGAGACCATGGGGAAATATCTAGAGAGGGAGAGAGATCCTTCACGAGGAGGTGTGCTTTGTGAGGAAGGAGATGGGGCTTTTTATAGGAGAGAGGGGCTCCTCCCCTCCCATGGCCGGCGGCCAAGGGGGGTGCCCCCACCTCTTCCTTATTCATGTGGTGGAAGCTCCACTCACATCAATTCAAGCTCCACCCAAAATTCCACTCACATGCATTAAATTTCCACCAAATTTAATGCAACTCTCAATTAATAAAACTCTTTTATTTATTTTATTCAGAATTTTGTTAATTGCTTTAATTAAAAAACATTCACATAAAACCCCTTGCAACATTTCAATATCACATGTAGAACCACTTTCTGCAATTTCACCCGAAACAATTCCGGTATCTATCGAAATAATTCATGCGCTTTGCAATCCTTTCGTCTGAAACATATGTGCTCCAAAATGGTGTCCAGCAACCCTTAAGTGTGTCACCCTACGGTTCGCGAATAATGCAGACATGATTGAGACTCTTCTCAGATCAATAATTAGAAGCGGGACCTGGAGATCCATACTGACTCCTGCACATTCAACAATGACTTCTGTGATCGTGAGAACCTTTAACGCTAGTAACTTAATCCCTTTGTCTCATGATATAATACATGTACGAGATTCAATCATCGGTATCCAAATACCTAGTTTGATCTCATTACCGACATGCACTCTTTTCTCGTTCCCGTGATATAACATTCTAGTGATCACATCACTTGCTTGCAAGCTATCTTAATGTGATATCAACGAGAGGGCCCATAGTATATTTATCCGTCATCAGGATTGACAAATTCCTCTCTTGATCCATGAGCCTCAACATAACATCTTTGTAGCACTGAACCCACCTTTATAGTCACCCTGTTATGGTGTGACGTTTGATGTTATCAAGATACTCTTCCGGTGTTAGCAATTAACATGATCTCATGGTCTAAGGACTAAGATTACTTCATATGATGTTATAGCAATGTAAACATAATGAATTTGATCGTAATGCTATATTTCGGATGAATGTTCATCACAGCATTTCACAAATGTTATGACCTCGTTATTAACAACATCCAATGTCCATGATCAGGAAACCTTGATCATCTTGTTAAGCAACGAGCTAGTCTAGAAGAGAGGCATAACTAGGAACCCTTTTTGTTTATTAAACACACATGTATTGACATTTCCTATCAATACAATTATAGCATGCAAAATAAACATCTATCATATACAAGGAATACATAATAACAACTTTATTATTGCCTCTCAGGGCATATTTTCTTCAAAAGGTACTCACATCCTCTGGCTAGTAAGCTATCTTCTAGTAAGGTTGCTAGTGTGTGAGTGCTCGAAGTTATTTCCTTTAGATTCTGCAATTATATCTTTTTTTCTTGTTTTTATTTTCGCTAGTTAGGCTTAATGGAAAACAACAAAAAATTAGAGAGATTTATAGTATTTATCTTGAGTTAGGACATGAAGTGTTTGAAGAAAAAATTTAAAAACCTATGGAACTTTATTTGCATGCTAATAGCAATGTTATTAGTATGAATTCTTTGAACACCATTATTGCTAATGCTATGGAAAAGTCTAAGCTTGGGGAAGCTAGTTTTGATGAGCATGATATTTTTAGTCCCCTAAGCATGGAGGAGAAAATTTACTTTGATGATACTATGCCTCCAATATATGATGATTACAATGATGAATATGATATTTTCAGTCCACCTACTATTGGGGAGAAAATTAATTTTGATTACAATATGCCTCCTATATTTGATGATTATGGTGATGAGAATAATAATGATAGCTATTTTTTTGAATTTGCTCCCACTACGATTAATAAGAATGACTATGCTTATAGGGAGAGTAATAATTATTTTATGCATGTGGCTCATGATAAGAATGTTTTATGTGATAGTTATATTGTTAATTTTATTCATGATGCTACTGAAAGTTATTGTGAGAGAGGTAAACATGGTTTTATGTACCTCAACAATATTAAGTTTCCCCTCTTTATGTTGAAAATTTTGAAGTTGCACTTGTTTTGCTTTCCTATGCTTGTTGCTTTGTGCTTTCATGACTTGTTTCTTTACAAGATTATTTTTCATAGGAAGTGGGTTAGAATTAAATTTGTTCCATATTTGCTTCTTGATGCACTCTTTTACTTCAATTCATATTTCTTATGTGAGCATCATCGAAATTATCATGCCTAGCTCAAAGGCGTTAAAGAAAAGCACTTATTGGGAGATAACCCAAATTTTTATTCAGTAAGTTTTTCTTTTGCTGAGTCTTGGAATTTATTGCCTCAATAATAACCTCTCCTTATCCTTTTTGTGTGGTTTTGTGCAAATAATAACCTCTAATGAGAGAGAAGTAAGACCTAGGAAAGTTGCTGTCCCGAAACAGATTTTTGTGCTTCGCTGTAAAAATGCTTGAAAAATCTCTGTACGTCGGATTGAGCTGTAATTGTTTGTGCTTCTGCCCCAGGTGGCTATCTAACTTCTGTTAGTTCAACACTTTTATATTTGAGCAACAGAAGGTCTTCGAAAAAATTGGTTTTTACCTGCTAGTCTGTTTTGATAGATTTCTACCATTATTTGCATTTGCCTCTTAATCTCTTTCTCTTTGAGTTCTCTTTGATCACTTGAAATTTTTAAGGAAGTGCTACAGTATCTTGTGTTTTTAGTGAAAGTTTTGCTGTTTTAAAACTAAACCCCAAAGGTTTATTATATTTTGAATGCACTAATGTTGCTAATGAAGATTGTGTGAAGTTTTGTACGAAGGAAATTTTCAGGTGTAGGGAAAGGATGATGTAATGAGATGAAGAAAAGACAAAAGCTCAAGCTTGGGGATGCCACCCCGTGTCACCCCAAGAAATACTCAAGAAGTACAAGCTTCAAAGCTTGGGGATGCCCAAGGCATCCCCTTCTTCATCAATAAAAATCTCAGGTTTTCTTCCAAACACTTCATTTTTTACTTCATGCACAATTGTGTTGTTCTTGGAGCGTCTTTGTTTTTGTTTTTAGTTTTCTTTTGCTTTGTTTCCTGCAATAAATTGGTTGGATCCCAACACTTCTTTTGGAGAGAGACACACTATGCTTTCATTGTTTAGAACACTCTAGTTTTCATTCTTATTGTTTTGTGAGTGTTCTCTTTTGCTAGCACCGTGTTTAGCCTTAGTTTTCTTGTTCTTTCAGCTTAGAACTTTTTAGTTCTTCCTTTTTGCATTTGTGAGACAAGGTCACTGATCTTTATTTAGTATTATCTTTGTGAGTTCTTTCAAATAAGTTGGTTTGGATTGGAAAAGAGTAGGAAAAGTTCATGCTTAAGTGGTATAAAAGGAGCTTGTTTTTGACTGTGGCCTAGGCTTTGTCATGTCATGATTGGTATTGTTTTGGTTTTATGCTTAGTGATTTTTGCTGTAGCATGACATGTTATAAACAATTGAGATTGCTTAATGTGCCTTGAAAGAATCATGCGTTGTTTTAGCATATTAAAGCATAGTATTGTGGTATTCTCTCCTTTGATGCTTTATTTGGGTTGGCTTGGCGCATGCTCACACCATGTTATGACTATCCCAAGTCACCATAGCCTTTATGATCCTTTAGTTTTCGACTTGTAATATCACTTTATGCTTTAATCAATGATGTTTTGTCGCTTTGCATGATTATGGCCATTACTGCTCTCTTAGTTGGTCGCTCCCAGTCTTTTGCTAGCCTCCATAACCAAGTATGAGTTCCACTCATCCATCCAACTCCAAATAAAACCAGGTTATTCCAAAGAGTCCACCATACCTACCTATTAGCATTTGCTATTCCAAGTATATTCATGTTTTTATCTACCTTCCGAATTAAACTTGTTATGTGAAAATTAGTGATTAAAGCTCTCACGAACTTGATGGCACACTTTACTTTCTTGCACTTAATAAACTTGAACCATTGTGTCCATCTTTGTTGCGTATATGCTTGCGCTTTATAAGTTGAAGTTAGCAGAACCATGTATCATGGGGAACGCTTTCAACATTGCACTTATATTCCGTTGATATCACGATTCTTTTGCTTACGGATCCCGACGGTGTGAAATAAAAGTGGAACTTGTAAGATCATGGAGTTTGTATGTGTGTTAGAGAAACGCCTGGGCTGTGATGGCCCAAAATATATCGAGCTCGTTGGGGAACCCCAAGAGGAAGGATGATGAGCACAGCAGCAAGTTTTCCCTCAGTATGAAACCAAGGTTTAATCGAACCAGTAGGAGCAAGGAAACACCCCAAAGGTGTAGCTAGCTGAACGTTGGCAGGGCGCACTACCGGTGCCTGCAGCAACGTGGAGACCTACACAACACAACCAGAGAACTCTGTCCCCAACTTGCGATGAGGTTGTCAATCTCACTGGTTTTACTGAAAACAAAGGATTAAACGTATCGAATGGAAGAAAGTAATAGTTTGCAGAAAGTAAACACAAAGTAGTAAACAGTTTTGTAGATTGAATGTAAAAGAAAAGACCGGGGTCCATAGTTCACTAGAGGTGGCTCTCCTTAAGATAGATAACATGCTGGGTGAACAAATTACAGCGGGGCAATTGACAAACATCGAGAAAGCATACAAGCATATACTAATCATCTTGACTCCTTTGAGATTCGATTGGGCATTACAACATTATACATAGACCGCCATCCAACTGCATCTATGACTAATAATCCACCTTCAGGTTATCATTCAGACCCCTTCCAGTATTAAGTTTCAAGCAACATATTATTTCTTTACGAATTGCGTGTAATGTAAACAATACGATTGTTCTATGAACAAAGGATTGTTGTTTTTCCCTAGTAGCAATAGCACATCTAATACCTTAGAGATTTCTGTCACTTCCCCAGATTACCAGAGGCATGAACCCACAATCGAGCATAAATACTAACTCTTGGAGTTGCTAGCATCTACTTGGCCAAGATAGCTACTAACAACGGAAAGCATGCAAGATCACAAATAACAAAGACATGATATAATCAATAATCAATCTGAAATAGCATCTCAATATCCATCGGATCCCCGCAAACACAACATGTAGAATTACAAATAGATGATCTTGATCATGAATGGAGCTCACAAGATCTAAACATGATAGCACAAAGGAGGAGAACCAGCCATCTAGCTACTACATGGACCCGTAGTCCAAAGATGAACTACTCACGCATCACACCGGAGGCTTGCATGATGATGAAGAAGGCCTCTAGGGTGAATTCCCCTCTCTGGCAGGGTGCCGGGAAGAGCTTCAGATCCCTCCCGATCTAGGGACATAGACAACGGCGGCTACAGACTCTTTCGTGGAATTTTGATCGGGTACTTAGGGTTTTGGTATCAGAGGCATCTTATAGGCGGAAGGAGAGACCGAGGGGGTGCTGGAGGCGGCCACACCACCCCTAGGCGTGGGACAGGCCTGGCCACACAGCCAGTTGGTGTGGCGGCCCCCTAGCCCCTCTCCGTCTCGTATTCTGGCTCCGTGTGTCCCTCGGAAAAATAGTGACTTTGGCTTTTGTCCTGTCCAATTCTGACAATATTCATTTTCTGACTTCCTAGAACCAAAAACAGTAGAAAACAGGCAGCTGGCACTGTGGCTCTTTGTTAATAGGTTAGTCCAAGAAATCATATGAAAAGTACTCCAAAGTGTGGACAAAACACAAGAAAGTAGATAAAACCAAGCATGGAACATCAAAAATTATAGATACATTTGCAATGTATCAACATCCCCAAGCTTAACTCCTGCTCGTCCTCGAGTAGGTAAGTGATAAAAAGAAAGAATAATTTTTGGGTGACATGCACCATCATAAACTAGATCAAAGTATTTGTAAAACATTCAAAGCTGAGATCACAGTACTTCAATCATAACATGAAAGACAAAGTTCTAGAAATAAGACAAAGAAACTATGTTGCAACATGAAAAGGCACAAACAAAAGATTCATGAATAACAATGCTTTGTAACACGTTTGTTTGTTTCACATAGAGAAAACATAGCATAATGGCATTCAGCTTGTCCCTCATAGAGTAGCAAATATAAATGCATAGGACACCTTCAAAGTTCATAAGAGTGACTAGATACAAATAGTTTAAAACAAGCAATATCAAGTTATGCATCAATCAACTAGTCTTGGGACAATGCACATAGAACTAAGAATGGCCACTATGCTCTCAAAGTAGGTGCATAAAGGTAGAAGGTGGAGACTCAATGTAATGGTGGAAGAAAGGCCTTCATAGAAGGAAGTAGGGATTCAAGTCTCATAAAGAGCTTCCAAAAATTATGGTACGTATAACTTTCAGCTCTCATTGCCCCTATCATAAGCATCTTTAAGGTGATTAAGGTTAAAGTGACACAACTAAGAGGATATGCTTGACAAGTTATAAACCGAAATCTCATGTCCCTTACTTACGAAGACCGAACCTCATGCTACTCAACATTAGTCACAAGTAAGCTATTGTCATTGTAAGTACATATGTATCATAAAGAACCGCCAACGGGGTACCCCTTGCACATGATACAGGAGCTATCCCATAATCAAAATGACAAGGCAAGCAGACAATGAGCATCTCAGCGATCTTTTTATTTGCTATTTGCATAGGTTTTTATTGAGGATGCTTCATAGAGTGCTCATTGTGGTGATGTTGCAAGTCTCCACCATGATTAGGCATGGCTTAGGCTAGCGGCCCAGGCATTTCTCTAACACACATACAAACTCCATGATCTTACAAGTTCCACTTTTATTTCACACCGCCGGGATCCATAAGCAAAAGAACATGATATCAACGGGGTACAAAGTACAAGTGCAATGTTGAAAGTGTTCCCCATGATACATAGTTCTGCTAATTTCAACTTATAAAGCGCAAGCATATACGCAACAAAGAAGGACCCAATGGTTCAAGTTTATTAAATGCACAAAGTAAAGTGTACCATCAAGTTCGTGAGAGCTTTAATCACTAGTTTTCTCATAACAAGTTTAATTTGGAAGGTAAACAAAAACATGAATATACTTGGAATAACATAAGCTAGTAGGTAGTTATGGTGGACTCTTTGGAATAACTTGGTTTAGGGAGTTGGATGCATGAGTGAAACTCATACTTGGTTGTGGAGGCTAGCAAAAGACTGGGAGCGACAAACTAAGAGAGCAATAATGGCCGTAATCATGTAGAGCGACAAAACATCATTGATCAAAGCATAAAGTGATACTACAAGTTGAAAACTAAAGGATCATCAAGGCTTATGGTGACTTGAGATAGTCATAACATGGTGTGAGCATGCACCAAGTCAACCCAAATAAAGCATCAAAGGAGAATACCACTATACTATGCTTTAATATGCTAAAACAACGCATGATTCATCCAAGGCACATTAAGCAATCTCAATTGTTTATAACAAGTCATGCTACAACAAAGAATACTAAGCATAAAGTCAAAACAATATCAAGCATGTCATGACAAAGCATAGGCCACAGTCAAAAACAATCTCTCTTTACCACTTAAGCATGAGCTTTCCTACTCTTTTCCAAACCAAACCAAACTATTTGAAAACCAATGTATGAAAGAGGGGGTCCAACCAATTTATTCAGCAAACTAAGCAAACGAAAAACCAAAACAAAAACAAAAAGAAAGACGCTCCAAGAACAACACAACTGTGCATGAGACAATAAAAATGAAGCGTTTGGAAGAAACCTGAGATTTTTATTGATGAAGAGGGGGATGCCTTGGGAATCCCCAAGCTTTGACGCTTGTACTTCTTGGATATTTCTTCGAGTGACACGCGTGGCATCCCCAAGCTTGACCTTTAGTCCATCCTTCATCTCATTACTCATTTCTTCCATACACCTGAAATTTTTCCTTCATACAAAACTTCACACAATCTTTATTAGAAACATTAGTGCACTCAAGATAATAAGTCTTTAGGTTCAGTTCTAACACCAATAAACTTCCATTAGAACACTAGCTACTGTAGCACTTCCCTCAAAAAGCTCAATTCCCCAAAAGAACTCAAAAAGGAACCAACAAGAAGCAAATGCAGAAAATGGCAGAAATCTGTCAAAACAGACCAGCAGGTAAAGACGAATTTTTTCGAAGACCTTATGTTGCTCAAATAAAAAAATGTTGAAATAAAGAAAGTTAGATAACAACCTGGGGCAGAACCAAAAAAATTCATGCCTCAAAAGGACGTACATAGATTTTACACGAATTTTTACGATGAAGCACAGAAATCTGTTTCAGGACAACAACTTTCCCAATCATTACTTCTCTCTCATTAGAGGTTACTCTTGGCACAAAAAGCAAATAAACAGGATAAGGAGCGGTTATTGCAGAAGTAATAACTTCCAAGACTCATCTAAAACTTTTGGGTTATCTCCCAATAATTACTTTTCTTTAACGCCTTTAAGTTAGGCATGACAATTTCGATGATGCTCACATAAGAAATATGAATTGAAGTAAAAGAGAGCATCAAGAAGCAAATTCAAAACACATTTAAGTCTAACCCACTTCCTATGCATAGGAATCTTATACGCAAATAAATTCACAAAGAACAAAGTGACAGGCATAGGAAGATAAAACGAGAGTAACTTTAAAACTTTCAGCAAATAGAGAGGAGTTTCAGTACCATGAAAACTTTTACAAACATATTTTCCTCTCTCATAATAATTTTCAGTAGCCTCATGAATAAAGTCAACAATATAACTATCACATAAAGTATGCTTTTCATGATCTACAAACACATAATTTTTATCAAGCTCAAAAATAGTGGGATTAAAACCTTCAAACCCACTTTTAGCAATTCTATAACAAGATGACTGATCTTTCAATATAGGACCATCGTCTAGAGCTTTATCATAAACATTTTCTAAGGAAAACTCTTTAGTACAATGCATTTCGAAGTTAGGCACAAATAAAGGATTATCACAAATAACATGAGCATAACATTCATCCTCCTTTGGTAAGCATGGGGGACAATCAAATAATGTAAGGGATAAAGAGTTACTCTCATTAGAAGGTAGGCATGGGTAGCTAATCCATTCTTCCTCCTTTTGTTTATCATTCTCCTCCTCTTTTTCATCTAATGAGCTTCTCATTTCAGCAATCTCTTCTTCCATAAGCTCCTACAAGGCATTAGTCTCTTCCGTTTGTGCAAAGCATCTATTAATATATTCAAGAATGTAGCCATTTTTTTCCTTGTAATTATCAAAGAAAAATTTAAGAAAATCATAAACCTCATATTTATAAGGTGAATCATCAATATTTTCAAGAAAACTAGCAAGTTCAAATGCACCCTTCCAAGAAATAAATTCTTCAATTTGTTCCACATCATAAAAGTCATAATTTCCTTTAACATAAGAAGATATGGTAACATTATCATTATACTCACATTGAAAAGGGAGGTGTTTATATCTCCTATAGCAACAAGATGTATCAATGCAATAACTAACATTATAAGTAGAGCACACATTTCTAGCAATGGTATTCAGTTTATCAATTTGTTCCCATAAGAGTTTCCCTTTTTGTGACAAGCGGTGTTCCTTATAATAATATTTTTGTTCTTCCATGAACCCACCTTGCCAATTAGATTTAGTTTCAAAGAAACCAACCATTGATAGAAAGCATGATAAAGCAAGACAATAACAGACCAACGAAATAAAAACTATAGTGGGAACTATTTTTTTGTATTTTTGATAAAGAAACAAGCAAACAAAGCAAAAGTAAACTAAACAAAAACAAAATAACAAAGTAAAGAGATTGGTTATGAGGGACTCCCCTTGTGAAGATGTCCTTGACTCCCCGTCAACGATGCCAGAAAAATAACTTGATGGGCCAAAATATATCGAGCTCGTTGGGGAACCCCAAGAGGAAGGTATGATGAGCACATCAACAAGTTTTCCCTCAGTTCGAAACCAAGGTTTAATCGAACCAGTAGGAGCAAGGAAACACCCCAAAGGTGTAGCTAGCTGAACGTTGGCAGGACGGACTACCGGTGCCAGCAGCAACATGGAGACCTGCACAACACAACCACAGAACTCTGTCCCCAACTTGCGATGAGGTTGTCAATCTCACCGGTTTTGCTGAAAACAAAGGATTAAACGTATCGAATGGAAGAAAGTAATAGTTTGTAGAAAGTAAACACAAAGCAGTAAACAGTTTTGTAGATTGAATGTAAAAGAAAGGACCGGGGTCCATAGTTCACTAGAGGTGGCTCTCCTTAAGATAGATAACATGCTGGGTGAACAAATTACAGCGGGGCAATTGACAAACATCGAGAAAGCATACAAGGATATATTAATCATCTTGACTCCTTTGAGATTCGATTAGGCATTACAACATTATACATAGACCGCCATCCAACTACATCTATGACTAATAATCCACCTTCAGGTTATCATCCGAACCCCCTCCAGTATTAAGTTGCAAGCAACAGATTATTTGTAGCATCCCACCTGTCTAACATCTGTAATGCTACATGGTCTAATAATAAAATACTACTTCCTACATATAATTGTTGCATCATAATTATATCATGCTCATGTCATCATGCCAGATTGCATTTGAGCATCATATAAAACCCTTTTCATTTGGCTTTTGTCTCATATGCATTTATCAATTGTATTTGGTTCTTAATAAAATGCATTTGCTTCTTGATGAATTGATCATGCCCAAGTTGAGTTGGGGGCATCTCTCTTGTAACTCCACCACTTTTCTTGTCACCACCTTATAATTCCACCATCCATAGTATGTGTGGGATTTTGCATCTTAGTTGGTTCTTGTCTAGCTCACACCTACTAGGATTGACCTTGTCACATATTTGATTCTTCCATATGGGTTGTGACGAATGGAGAGCATGACTAAATATAAGTGAGGCCAACTACCTTCTTAGTGGAACCACACACTAATATGGCCTATTTATAATCACTCATGCTTGATTTAGTTCCTACCATATGAAGGATCCGATTTGTATAAACCATGTTTGGCCTTAACCCAAGTTCGGGTGCATGCATCAAATATGGTAGACTTTTGAATTATATTTGTTTTTACAAATACAAGGAGATTCTACTTGATCATGCATGGCCCATGCAAGGAAACCACCTTGTTTTATCTCTTGTTTCCTTTAGGTATATGGGTTATTTGTATTGAGGGAAATCATTTGAATAAATTCAGATCAATCTCCAAACCATAGACCATCATCCCTCATGTTCTCTTATGGGTGCTTGAGTTTGCATTTTATTTGGAAGTTTCTCTACCTTGTGCCTTGCTCAACATCATCTAAGCTTGCCTTTTTCTTTGCTAGCTATCTAATCTACCTAGTTTTCCACCCCTACCCGAGCTCTATGTGCTTTGGACATGTGGGAGTTTCTCTCCACCACCATTCCTTGCCATGACCACCTTTCTCTCAAGCTTGCAAAGTAAGTTGATCTTGTCCCCTCTCTTGTTACCCTCCCAGCTCACCACCACCACCGATCCCTACCTTCCCCCTCTAGCTGAGCCTGGTTCCAACCGGACCATCTCTTGGGCATGTCCACCTAAACCCTAGCCGAGCCCCTCCCCTCTCTTTTCCCACTCCAGCTTGCTGCCAAGGCCCCACCCGAGCCACCCTTGCATCGTCCCATCTGGCCCTAGCGTGCAGCCTCCCCTGGCCTTCCGAGCCTCGCAGGAACCGTGAGAGAGGGAGGAGAAAAAGGTGACCACCACCTTTTTTCCACCCGAGCCACCCCATGTGCCTCCCTCTTCCCTCGTTCTTATCTACCCCTCTCGTACCTAGCGTTGTCCTCAGATATTCCCTAGGGCTCTGCCCATCGCTGCCCTTCACCACCAAGATCCCCACCTGCCGCTACCCTCTCTCTCCCATTCCCGACAACCTCACCGTCGACATCAGCTCACCACCGTAGCTAGAAGGAGGCGGGCGTGGAGTTGGGTTGCCGAGGAAGATCCAGTGGAGTGCTGGACTAGCCCTTTAACCGGAGACAAGGAGGAGGAGACGACCAGCCCCGCTGCACGCCGACGCGACCGAGAGAAACCCTGGACGCAGTTCATCAGCAACGCCACCGATCCCCTGCGCTCCGGCCCGATCCGCCACCACCGAACCACTCCCGGTGAGCATCCGACCCCCTCTGACATCGTCTCGCACGTCATCGCTTCCTGGACACGCCACGCGTTTCGTCGAGCGCTCTCTGTGCGGCGCGCTCGCAGTCGTGTTCTCGTAGTTGCGCCGCGGTAGGGTCTTCTGGCCGCGTAGCTCCTTCCCAGCAACAACTCGAGCCAGCCCCAGCGGTCGCCGCCGCCGCGCGCGCTAGGTCGCTGGATCGATCCCCCGCCGTGCCAGTGTCTGCGCCGTCAGTTTCGTCAGACAACGCCAGGAAGAAAAATAGTACACCGGTGTACCGCGTGGTCCTTTTCCGTTTACCCCCTGGCCTTTTTGTTTGCTCAACCCACAGTCCTTCCCAGGCCCACATGTCATGTGATGTGGCACTTTTACAAAAAGGCACCGCGGGATTCGATACCTCAACCCGCACTCCCCGTCTGCGCCACGTGGCTGCGCCCTGTTCGCGCGGCTATGCGTGGCCCCGCGAACCGCCGGCCCCACTTGTCAATCTCTTTGGCTGAACAACCCCTCGGTGAGAAAAGCCCCGCGTAGACCGCTGCAACCCACCTGCTGCTGAGTCAGCGCCGGGCCCACTTGTCTGTGACGGTGGCTGAGTCTCTCTGAGTATAAAAAGTATATGTTCTTTTTCTGTTTAATTAAAATAATTTTAGAATTGTTTAATATGTTTTAATATCTAGAAATTAATAACTTTTTATTGATAGATCCAAATAATACAAATAATATATGTTTTTAAATCAGAAAAATGTGAGGAATTCAAATATGACATCCAAAATAATGCTTGACTAATTTAAATTTTCGAAATTGTTTAATTGCAATAAAAATGCTTTTTCTCAAATAAATAACAACTTTAATTCTATAACTCCAACTTTGACAAATAAGATGTCTAAATCGATCAGCGTGACGAGCCCGTTCTGATTATGCATTCCATGTTATGAAATGAAGCATGCATCATATAAATATTAAGTAATCAGAACTGTGTATGGTAATAAAACTTGACCAAATAATTAATAAAATGATTTATTCTTGTCCCCACACCTCAACCTTGCCATGCTAGATTATTGCCATGTAAATTGTGCATCATTCATCATGGCATGCTTGGTTGCTTGTCGCATTTTATTTATATGCTTGTGCACATTATTTATGTTGGCTCTTGTTTGTTTGGTTCTTCTTTCGAATAGACGCTGAGCAGGGGAATTACCAGGAATCCCAGGAGTACTACCCAGATCCATCTCTCGCTTCAACTGAGCTGCCAGGCAAGCACTACCACATGCTTGCATAGATATAGTACATATTGCTTCTATCTTATTCTTGCATCATGGAGTCGTGATTGCATTAAACTGAATCCCAAGTATTGCATGGCCTTTACTTTTAAACCCCACCGAAGCTTGTTCCTCCATCCTATGAACCATTACTACAGGAGTTGCTTGAGCCTTGCGAGTCGTAGAATTGCATGTGTAGGGTTTGTGAGAGTCTGATGGATAATGAGGTACCTAAACAACTTAACCTGAGTAGTAATGGGATAACTAATAAAAGAGGCACCGGTGGGCAATATCTGTTATTTGGTTTTTCATGCTCACTTGTGTCCCATAGGACCCCGAGTACTTGATACCTGTTCCTTGACTATTCGTACTATCCAAATACGGGAGACCCTATGAATCCCCCTTTGCATGATCTTGATTTGCACTTTATTTCTTGGGGCCACAAAGTAGTTTGGGGCTTTATTACTATCCTGTACCTATGCCATGCTTTATTGCTTTATTTAAGATTGTGCGTGGAGCACCTGTACTGTTTTGGATCGTGCCACATTTTCGCGGTATCGACAAGCCCAGTCACACTTTCGGGTTCCCAATCATTTACAGCCATCGTCACAAACCCTGAGTCCGTTCCGGAGCCGGCCAACTTCGTTGCGGGTAGCTTAGTGGGGTGGCCCCCTGAAATATTTTATGAATCCTGTGATTGCTTTGTCGTGAAAGCCTTGTTGGGTTTTGATTTGGTTTTCCGAGGTCGATCGTGTGTGTGTTGCTATTTGTGCACCCGGCAGGGTAAATATTTCTGAAATCCGTGTCCGCGGTTATGGACGACTTGGAGCACAGTTTCTCGATCATAGACAAGTATAACTAAAGTACCGTCTTTAATTTAACTAAATATCTGACTAGTAAATAGTGCAATATTCATGGAATGATTAACAAAACTGCCAACAGATGGGTTGTTCATCCGCTTTCTCGTTGGTAAGCGAGAAGGAGGATGGATCTGTTACTTTATACTATTATAACCATTGTTTCTAATTAACGGACATTCGTCTATCATTGGTTAGGCGGATGGTTAGCGAGTATCTATAGACTTGTCAGTTATTATCTTTTGCTGCAATTGCGTCACCCTAGGTATATGTCCCCTTTAGAGGCATAAAGACTTGCTGAGTACCCCTAGGGTCTCACACGATAAATTGTTTGATTCAGATGAGTAGGTGTATTCGCAAGATGGATACTGGGTGGAGGAGTCAGATGATGTTGGCAACAATCACTCGGTGTAGAGATTCCGGGGATGGGGATCCGTGAGATCTGTGGGCAGGATGTGCTTAGTTATGTGGCATCTTATGCCGATTTGCTTCTTATCCATACTCAGATCTTGTTTCCCGCTTCCGCTTGATACTCTGTTGATTGATGTATGAGGAGCTATCCTACACTATTATCTCTATCTAGGATACTTGGATCTTGCCGTATGGCGTTGCAATATTTCTATTTCTTTTAGATGGTATGGCTCTGAGAACTGTTGTAAGGTAGCTTGCATACATACTCACTTGTGTATGTATTTGATCTCTTCGCCTATTGCCTACGCCGCTCGCTCTTGTCCCGACGTTCTTGGAAGTCGTTAGGGCGGTCGACATGCCTACACGTGAGTGGCCCTGGGCCCCTGCTGTAATTCCTTAACCACTTTTGGTTCATCCAGGCTTGAACTTAGAGCGTAGGGTCCGAGGTTGTTACATTATTGCTATACGAATTGCATGTAATGTAAACAATATGATTGTTCTATGAACAAAGGATTGTTGTTTTCTCCCTAGTAGCAACAACACATCTAGTACCTTAGAAATTTCTGTCACTTACCCAGATTACCAGAGGCATGAACCCACTATCGATTATAAATACTAACTCTTGGAGTTGCTAGCATCCACTTGGCCAAGATAGCTAGTAACAACGGAAAGCATGCAATATCACAAATAACAAAGACATGATATACTCAATAATCAATCTGAAATAGCATCTCAATATCCATCGGATCTCCGCAAACACAACATGCAGAATTACAAATAGATGATCTTGATCATGAACGGAGCTCACAAGATCTAAACATGATAGCACAAAGGAGGAGAACCAGCCATCTAGCTACTACATGGACCTGTAGTCCAGAGATGAACTACTCATGCATCACACCGGAGGCTTGCATGATGATGAAGAAGGCCTCTAGGGTGAATTCCCCTATCCGGCAGGGTGCCGGGAAGAGCTTCAGATCCCTCCCGATCTAGGGACAGAGACAACGGCGGCTATAGACTCTTTTGTGGAATTTTGATCGGGTACTTAGGGTTTTGGTATCGAAGGCATCTTATAGGTGGAAGGAGAGGCCGAGGGGGTGCTGGAGACGGCCACACCACCCCCTGGCGCGGGCCAGGCCTAGCCGCGCGGCTAGGTGGTGTGGCGCCCCCCTGGCCCCTCTCCGTCTCGTATTCTGGCTCCGTGTGTCCCTCGGTAAAATAGTGACTTTGGCTTTTGTCCCGCCCAATTCCGAGAATATTCATTTTCTGACTTCCTGGAACCAAAAACAGCAGAAAATAGGCAGCTGGCACTGTGGCTCTTTGTTAATAGGTTAGTCCAAGAAATCATATGAAAAGTACTCCAATGTGTGGACAAAACACAAGAAAGTAGATAAAACCAAGCATGGAACATAAAAAATTATAGATATATTTGCAATGTATTAGGCCGCTAGCCTAAGCCATGCCTAATCATGGTGGAAACTTTCAACATAACCATAATGAGCAACCTATGAAGCATCCTCAATAAAAACCTGTGCAAATAGAAAATAAAAAGATCGCTATGATGCTCATTGTCTACTTTCCTTGTCATTTTGATTATGGGATAGCTTCTGTATCATGTGCAAGGGGTAGCCCGTTGACGGTTCTCTATGATACATATGTACTTACAATGACAAGATCTTACTTGTGACTAAAGTTGAGTAGCATGAGGTTCGGTACTCGTAAGTAAGGGGCATGAGATTTCAACTTATAACTTGTCAAGCATATCCTCTTAGTTGTGTCACTTTAACCTTAGTCACTTGAAGATGCCTATGATAGGGGAAATGAGAGCTAAAAGCTAATAAGTACCATAATTTTTGGAAGCTCTTCATGAGACTTGAATCCCTACTTCCTTCTATGAAGGCCTTTCTTTTACTTTTATGTTGAGTCTCCATCTTCTATCTTTATGCACCTATTGAGAGAGCATAGTGGCCATTCTTAGTTTAATGTGCATTGTACCAAAACTTGTTGATTGATTCATAACTTTGATATTGCTTGTTCTTAAACTATTTGTATCTGGTCACCCTTATGAACTTTGAAGGTGTCCTATGCATTTATGTTTTGCTACACTATGAGGGACAAGCTGAATACCATTCTCATTATGTTTTCTTTATGTGAAACAAACAAACGTCTTTCAAAGCATTGTTATTCATGAATCTTTTGTTTGTGCATTTTCATGTTACAACAATAGTTGCTATATCTTATTCTTAGAACTTTATCTTTCATGCTATGTTAAAGTACTATGATCCCAACTATCAATGTTATAAATGCCTTGATCAAGATTATGATGGTGCATGTCACCTAAAAAATTATTCTTTCTTTTTATCACTTACCTACTCGAGGACGAGCAGGAGTTAAGCTTGGGGATGTTGATACATTGCTAACGTATCTATAATTTTTGATGTTCCATGCTTGTTTTATATCTACTTTCTTATGTTTTGTCCACACTTTGGAGTATTTTTTATACATTTTCTAGAACTAACCTATTACAAGATGCCATAGTGCCAGTTACCTATTTTCTTTTGTTTTTGGTTCCAGAAAAGCCAGAAAATGAATATTCTCGGAATTGGACCAAACAAAAGCCAAAATCAATATTTTCCCGGAAGACTCACGGAGCTAGAAGACGAGATGGAGAGAGGCCAGGGGATGGCCACACCATAGGGTGGCGCGGGTCCCCCTAGCCGCGCCACCAGGTGGTGTCGGCCCCTCCATCCTCCACCGACCTTGCCCTTTCACCTATAAAAAGCCTCCGATGCAGAAACTCTAAATATTAGAGTTTGTTTTGTATTGGAGTAGGACTCTAGCCTAAGTCGGTTTAGGGCCTCCCTCTCTTCTATATAAACGTTGTAATATTGTATAAATCAATACAAGTTATTTCTCTCCCAAACTATCATGGTATCAGACGCCTAGGTTTTTCCGCACCTAGATGGCTCCACCTACTCCACCGCCGCCGCTGTGTAACACCCTCAGATCGGCCCTATGCAAGTTTTAGCCCTTTCCGCCAAACCCGCATAGAAACGATTCAAGGACGCCCACCAGGCACTTTTGTGCGGGTGGAAAACGAAGTAATACCATTACACAACAGTCCTCGATGGGACCCACAGAACAGATATATATATACAACAGCGACTCAACGAGTCAAGAATACAGATTTACCGTACAACGATACAAATCACCTTGAAAACGATAGAGCGTCCGACTACGGACAAGATGCAAATGGGGCTAAGAGCCCTGAAGAATAACCAATGGTGTCCATAACCCTGCCCAGGCCAAGCCGGAAGGGTAACCCTGCTAACGACGTCGATCTCAAACCTGCTAAACCAAAAAGGGGTGCCTACAAAGGGCAAAGGAAAAAGAGGAGCGTCAGTACTGAGGCCAGTACACGGCGAGGCTAGAATTCGGTGGCTCTCGCCTACATAGGTATGGTGGGCTGAAGCGGCAGCGCAGCGGCACTAAACAACCTATAGGGACTCGATACAACTGGCGGTTATTAGAGAGGGATAAGAAAGACCTATTCGGATGCATCCTAAAGCTAACACCAAACAAACCCATCCTGGTATTCCCCCTCGAGACCAAACGAGGAAGTCAAACCGAGGAACTCACACAGTGGGCAGTTTTATCCATTCCATTATAGTTGAAGCAATTACTAAGCAAATATAGATAGCATGAGTCATCCTGAAGCTTAAATAGTGGGCCGTTTTAATCACCATTCTGTTATAGTTGGAACATTTACTAGTCAGATATAATTGTCCTGAGGAATCCCAAAACCCAGCAGTTGTTGGCACTTTTATCACATTCCATTGGAATTTCCATACTTACTAGGCAGGTATAGTATGCCACAGATCACCACAGATCCACCAGTTGTTGGCATTTTTAATATCCATTCCGTTATACTTGAGCTGATTACTAGTCACATATTAAGTCAAATTTATAACACTACTTTAGTTATGCTTGTCTATGATCGAGATACTGTGCTCCATGTCATCCATAACCGTGGACACGGCTTTCAGAAAGTTTTACCCTGCAGGGGTGCACAAATAGCAACACACACTCGATCAACCTCGGAAAAACCAACTCAAAACCAAACGAGGCATTCACGACAAAGCGATCACAGGATTCAGAAATATTTCAGGGGGCCACCCCACTAAGCTACCCGCAACGAAGTTGGCCGGCTCCAAAACGGACCCAGGGTTTGTGACAATGGCTGTAAACGACCGGGAACCCGAAAGTGTGACTGGGCTTGTCGATACCGCGAAAACTACTTTGTGGCCCCAAGAAATAGAAATGAATCAAGCTCTGGCTCAGGGGGGTCCATAAGGCCTCCCGGATGTGGATAGTGCGAAAAAATCAAGGAACATGTATCAAGTACTCGGGGTTCTACGGGACACAAGTGAGCGTGGAAGAACCAAATAACATCTATCACCCACCGATGCCTCTGCATTAGTTATATCTAGCAATTTAATAGTTGTAATTAAAGACATGATCAACTCCACCACTAAACATCTCCACCATAAACATCTGCCAGCATTCCATCACTGTGGTACTTGACATCTCGAGATCGCACCTGAGCAAGCAACTACGACTCGCGAGGCCAGCTATCTACCAAACACAGGTAATAGGAGGTGTCCAAGGCAATATAGGGGCTGCACAGGATATAACTGGGGTACGGAAACTAAAGCATCGCGACACGGATAGCAATAGATCAACAGGAGGAAATAAAGACTAAAAATGCAAAAATAGGTAGAAGGGGAAGAGATGCTCGCCTGGGAAACACTGCCGAAGGCTCATATCCGGAGAACTTGTCGATACTCGCATCAACTCATCGGCCTAATCCGCGAAGAAGCAACCACTAGAAGAAACACCGGATGCAATGTTTAGTACTACGGCAGAAGATCCGGCATGCTTATGATATGATGCATGGTATGGCACAGATGCGATGCGACTAGACAAATTTAAGCGGAACCGGGGTCCCGACATTTAATTAAGTGGTTCATGTTGTTTAGATACCCCGCCATTTAAATGTTGAATTAACAAGGCGAATCATGGCATCGGTTCGCTATGCAATTTAAATGGAGTCCGGAATAAGACTAGAATAGCCCGCATATAGACTCCATATTTAATTATGAGGTGAATCGGCATAATGCCTCCATACCCACAAACATGTATGCAAGCATGGTCAATTTAATATGCAACAAGTATATGTTGTTTATTATAAAATAGGGGGTCTCAGAAAAGGGGTCACACATCGGATCGACGATCTTGGTGTTCACCGGGGTCAGGTCTCAGGGTTCAGGGTTCGATGGGATCGGTCTTCGGAGGTCGTCGCAGGTCTTGGTTCGGCGTCGGCGGCTCATCAGATTCGCCCTGGTCGGTGTCGATCTTGTCGTCTCGAAGATCTTATCGGTCTGCATACCGGGTCAGTCTTGGCCTCCGGGGTGAAGTACTTGTCGTCCTTCGGCTCCATATCGACGACCTTGGCGTCTGGGTTCCGGCCTCATTGGCAATCTCGGACCGGTACCGGAGTCTTCGGAAGATCTTGTCGTATCTCCACCTCACGGTTACATAGCGCCTCGCTGAAGATCTTGTCGCTCGGAGGGATTCGGGTCTTCAGGGACGATCTTGTCGGTATACTTGGAGTATCGTGGTGGCGGAAGCAACAGATGTAGCTCTACCTGAGCCCCAACAACCTTAACACCACCACCACACTATTGTCATCCCATCAAAACTCCCACGAGAACCAAACAGGCATGGCCAAAGCAGAGATACAGGGAGCACGCACACAGCCGACAGCAACAGCCTCAGAGCGGAGGCTCGTCCAACGGCAGGAAAAGCCAGGCTGGCGCGAGGGCATCTGACCGGAGACGAGGCCGACACGGACGAGCCTGGGGCCCGGCGTGGGGTAGAGATCATCGGGGAGGGCCCACGCAGGGTGCAGAGGGTGGGGCTACAGGTCGAGGCGGAGAACAGGGAGGCGCTGCGACGCTCCAGAGGTCGAGGCGGCGAGGAGCTCGGTCCGCAGGGCGTGGTGGTGGCCTCGCAGGGGCTTGAGGGAGGTCGACGGTGACGGCTTGGGTACGCGCTGGCACGGGACATGCCGGAGAGGGGGTCCTGGCGACGACGGCCAGGGGCAGAGCGGAGGCGGCTCCGGCAGGATCTGCGAGGTGGCGTGGATGGAGCGGACGAGGAGGAGGACGGGATGGTCGACGACGACCTAGACCGCGAGAACAAAGGCGGGGCCGGACGCGGGTCTGGCCGGAGGCAGAGGAGAGGGCGACGGTGAGGTGGTTGCGGAGCGGTGCTGCAGGGCGGCGGCGCTACCGCTGGCGGCGGGGCGGGATGGCGACCGAGAGGGAGACAACAACTTCGGCACGGGGGTGCTCCCGCAGGCGAGGTCACGTGCAGCGGCGGCCACTCAAGGGAGGAGACGAGGCGGCGCAAGGGCTTGAGCCCCGGCAGCCGGTTGCGGAGGAGAGAGCCGGGGAGCTCGGCCTGGCGGCGGAGGGCGCAGGGGCTCCGGCGGCTGCGGGCTGGAGAGAGGAGACGGGGTTGGTGGCCGATGGGATCGAGGAGGGGCGCGGTCGCGCGGGCGCGGAGCAACGGCAGGTGGGCCAGGCGCGCGGGGATGCGCGTAGGTGGGTGCGGTCGGCGCGTGTGCTGCGGGGTGGGGCCCAGGGTAGGTGGGGCGAGCGGGAAAAGGGAAAGGCGGCTGGTGGAGGCACGTGCGGCATGGAAAAAGAGGGAGAGAGTGGCGGGTCTGTCCACTCCAGGAGGGTGGGGCCCGCGCGGTTGGCTGTGGGGTGAGGGTGGCTGTGTGAAGGGAGTGGAGGTAGCTGGGTGAGGTGGCAGTGGTTGATTGGATGGGGGATTGGGCCAGGGTGAGGTGGCGACCGGTGATTGGCTGGGGTGAGGTGGCTGGGGATGGGTAGACATGATTTTTATCTGGAGATGGCCGGCTGGGCTTTCGGGCCTGGCTGGCTGCCTCCCAAAAATAATTTAAATATTTTATTTATTGAAAACGAGGCTTTTGAAAAGCGTTGGTAGACAAAACAAAATATTCCGGACAAGCCCGGTGTTTTTGATTTGAATTAAAGACGGGGTATTTAGAAAACAAAAATAGACTTTTCAAAAATAGTTTTAGACAAAACCATGCATGATGATGACGATGCTCAAATTCAATGTGGCATGATGACATGAGCATGCGGTCATGATGATGCAATGCACAAAAACAACGCGATTTTTTAGTAGTGGTTTTTGCGGGGCGCCACAATTCGACACCACTAACAATGGATCTCACCCTCGAGATCCGCCTCATGGTACCGGAAAGAAGATCGGCGATCTGAATCTTCTCGCTTCGTGTAGATCCTTGCGACACCACTAACAAGAGGTCGTTGTCCGTGATCGTCGAGAGAACACTCCGGTATCAAAGGACGAAGGTAGAGGTATCCACAATAAAGCCACCTCTAACTTCCGTGGAAGGCGTGAAAATTGCATTGATCCTCCAATTCAATGTACAAAGCAAATCATAAGAGTAGTCGGATGGTGATCAGTCCATCGCGCACCTAGAGCATTACTTCGTACATGAATAGGAGAATTATGCAACCAACTCTCAGAATCATACTAAAGATCTCGACAAGCGAGGTTTGGGAACAAAAGAGTGATGCAGGCTCTACATCGGATCCGGCGTAGATGATGTCGTCGCGTCGGAAAACTCCGGAAAGCACAACAAGGAACAGAGAGAAGTCCAACAGATGAAGGATTCCTCAGATAGCATGTAGACCGGATGTAGCAACACCATTACCAAAGGAGGAAGCGAAAACCTGAAGATACGACGGAAACCCAACCACGAGAATTCCTGGACTCGAAGAAAAGATGAGAGAGCAGATTCCAAAACACGCAGAGGTAAGAGGAGAACAACAGAGGGGTAAGGAGTAAAATCAGACCTAATCAGATATATTCAACCGTGTTTGCAAAAATAGTTTTGACACTCTACTTCGGCCGTTAGCTAGGTTATCCTACAGGCTGGACTTGTGGGGTATCGCAACTGCTGGGCTCTCATACCACTCTGTAACACCCTCAGATCGGCTCTATGCAAGTTTTAGCCCTTTCCGCCAAACCCGCATAGAAACGATTCAAGGACGCCCACCAGGAACTTTCATGCGGGTGGAAAACGAAGTAATACCATTACACAACAGTCCTCGATGAGACCCACAGAACAGATATATATACAACAGCGACTCAACGAGTCAAGAATACAGATTTACCGTACAACAATACAAATCACCATGGGCCTCTCTTCAATAGCTTTTCCAGGATAATAGCGACGCCCGCATCAATACCCTACATAGCGAGCTCGGTACCATGTCTCAAAGAGACGCCTCTGTCACCGTTCTATGCCAGAAGATCAAGGCTATCGGCGACGAATTACGTGAGCTCGGCGACCCTGTTGAAGATCGCACACTCATCAATGCTCTCCTCATCAGCCTCGGCGAGCAATTCGACAAGCAGGTGGCCTTTATTCCGATGATGCGACCGCGTCCCACTTTCGCTGAAGTCCGATCTCTCCTCCAACTGGAGGCCACGACGCAAGCTCGCAAAGCATCGTGCCCCACTCAAGATCAGGTGTTCCACACGACGGCTCGACCTCCCCCTCTGCCGGCCCTCCCCACGCTGCCCCGCAGCCCCGACCTGGATGGCGTCCAAGTCCAAATTATCGCGGGAAGAATCCCACGTATAGACCGCCTCAACCTTGACCACCTGCTCCTGCTCCACCTACGGTCCCCCGACAGCACCATCATCGGCTCCGACATGGCGACCTTCGCACGACCCGTGGACTGGACTTGTTCAGGCGTGGTCCATGCCTTGGTCCGCTCCGTCTCCCTATAGGGCCCCTCCCGCCTACATCGGAACCTGGAGTCCCGGGCTCCGTCCTGCAATCAGTTCCCCCGGGCTCCTTGGACGATAGCCTCAACAAGTCTACACCGCCCAGGCGCCACCCCCTCCCTACATGGCCCAGATGGCGCCACCTCAATACGTGGCCTCGTCGACATTGCTGCCCTACATGTACAATGCTACTCCAGCTCCTCAGTACATGCCTGCGTCTCCCGCTCCGTCAACCACTCCACCAAGCTGGGACCAAGCCGCCTTCATCGCTGCCATGAACACTTTTACACTCAACAATTACGAAGGTACGAATTGGATTTTTGATTCTGGTGCTTCCTCGCATATGTCTTCAAATATGGATTTTCTGTCAGCTTGTTCTTCCTCTCCTTTTTCTTCTATCACCATTGGTGATGGATCTTCTATCCCCATCTCTTGCACCGGCCAATCTTACATCATTAGTCCAAACACCAATTTTATTCTACGAAATATCCTAGTTGCTCCCTCATTAATTAAAAATCTAATATCTGTTCGACAATTTACTATTGATAATAATGTTTCCATAGAATTTGATCCCTTTGGTTTGTCTATGAAAGATCTGAAAACGGCAGCGGTCCTCGCTCTTTACAATAGTTCGGGCAACCTCTATCCTCTCCATGGCGCACCCACCTCCACACCTCAAGCCATGATTGCCTCTGTCACCCTTTGGAACCGTCGTCTTGGTCACCCCCATAAACATACCATGTCATCCCTGCTTCAAGAGTTTTGCATATCTAGTGATTGTTCTTCACATGATTCCTTAGTCTGTAATGCCTGTCAATGCGGCAAACATATTCGATTACCTTTCGGCACTTCTTCAACCTATAGTTCTTTTCTGTTTGAATTGTTACATTGTGATCTATGGACCTCTCCAATACCAAGTGTTTCTCGTTTCAAATATTATCTCGTTATTTTGGATGATTATTCTCATTATGTTTGGACCTTTCCTCTTCGTGCTAAATCTGATGTTCATCAACTTTTTCTTAATTTTCGACAATATGTTCTAACACACTTTGGCCTCCCTATTCGTTTCATCCAATGTGACAACGGAAAATAATTTGATAACAACCAAAACAGAACTTTCTTTCTCTCCCAAGGCATCCTATTTCGTTTTTCGTGTCCTTACACCTGTCCTCAAAACGGCAAGGATGAACGCTCTCTTTGCTCTATCAACGACATCTTACGCACTCTCCTCATTCAAGCATCTCTTCCACCGTGTTTTTGGGCTGAGGCTCTCCAGACCGCCACCTATCTTCTAAATATACGACCAACCAAAACATGTCCTCTTTATTCCCCCTTTCAATCTCTTTTTCTATCTCACCCCGATTATTCTGATTTACGTGTTTTTGGCTGCCTTTGCTTTCCTAACACTTCATCTACTGCTGCCAATAAACTCGCTCCAAGATCATTGCCATGTATATATTTAGGTCCATCTGATGATCACAAAGGATCACGATGTTTTGATCCCTCCTCCGGTCGTGTTCTTATATCTCATCACGTCACTTTCGATGAAAATACTTTTCCCTTTTCGACCATTCAGTCACTGACGGTCCCTACCCCTCTATCCACATCTACTGCCCCTATATTGCGTCAATTTTTTTCCCGTCGATCCCCCTGCCGCGGCAGCCAAAACCCCCGAAAACCCTACCGCGGCAGCCAAAACCCCCCAAAACCCTGCCGCGGCAGCTGAATCTGCCCAAACCCCTGCCGCGTCTCCTTCTCCTGCCGCGGCAGAGTCTGCCGTTAGCACATCATCCAAAAACTCCGTCTCTCCCGCCTCAAACACACCCCCTACTCAATCATCTCCTTCCCCAACTACTCACATTCCTTCTCATGCCGTTCCAATACCCATTCCTACAAATGATCATATTATGTGTACTCGTGGAAAACGAGGCTTCCATATTCCCCAACGTTTTCTCAATCTTTCGGCTACTCCATCGATTTCTCCTATCCCAAGTTCCTACAAACGAGCCCTTCTCGATCCATTATGGCACTCTACAATGCGAGATGAGTTCAATGCTCTTATTCAAAATAATACATGGACTCTCGTTCCTAAACCATCTGGCGCCAATATTGTCTCGGGAAAGTGGATTTTTCGTCATAAGTATAACTCCGATGGGTCTTTGGCTCGGTACAAGGCTCGTTGGGTTTGCAGAGGTTTTTCTCAACAACAAGGAATTGACTTTGTTGAAACTTTCTCCCCTGTTGTTAAGCCCAGCACTATTCACATTATTCTCAGTCTTGCAGTCTCCTCTTCCTGGTCTATTCATCAACCCTTTGGTTTTGAAGATTCCTCTAATCCCAATCTTGTCTGTCTTCTCAAGAAATCTTTGTATGGTCTCAAACAAGCTTCTCGCGCCTGGTTTCAACGTTTTGCTACATTTATTCAAACTATTGGCTTTCTTCCTTCCAAATCTGATACATCTCTTTTTATCTTTCATTCTTCCTCTCACATAGCATATCTTCTTCTATACGTAGACGACATTGTTCTTACAGCTTCTTCTGACTCTTTTCTTAAACATATCATTACTCTTCTCAACAAAGAATTTTCTATGACTGATTTAGGATCACTTCATCATTTTCTCGGTGTTACCGCCACTAGAACATCTTCTACTCTATTTCTTTCTCAACGTCAATACATTCTTGATCTCTTAAACCGAGCAGGCATGATAGACTGTCAACCTTGTCGTACACTAGTTGATGTTGGCTCAAAACTTTCAGCTGAAGGTGATTCTGTCCCCGATCCAACTCTATATCATAGTCTTGTTGGTGCTTTGCAATACGCCACTCTCACCAGACCTGACATTTCTTATTCTGTTCAGCAAGCATGTCTCTATATGCATGATCCTTGTTTACCCCATCTAGCTCATGTAAAAAAGATTCTTCGATACTTAAAAGGCACTCTTGATCATTGTCTACTTCTTAATTCATCCTCCCCAACAAGCTTGATAGTTTATTCTGATGCAGGCTAGGCAGGTTGTCCAGATACTCGATGATCCACATCCAGCTTTTGTGTTTATTTGGGTGATAATCTTGTTTCTTGGTCATTGAAAAGGCAGGTTACGGTCTCCCGGTCTTCGGCTGAAGCGGAATACAAGGCGGTTGCGCATGCTGTTGCTGAAGCAGTTTGGATTCGCCAACTACTTGTGGAACTTCAGCGTCCCTTCCAGCACGCCACTATTGTCTACTGTGACAACATATCAGCTGTCTATATGGCCTCCAACCCCATGCAACATCGTCGTACCAAGCACATCGAGATCGACATTCATTTTGTTCAGGAAAAAGTTGCTCTTGGAGAAGTTCGTGTTCTACATGTTCCAACGAGTGCACAGTGTGCAGATATTTTTACCAAAGGACTACATCCTTCGTCCTTCATTGACATTCGCTCCAGTCTCAACATCGTGGCACCCGACGTTGACTCTGCGGGGGGGTATTAGAGTTTGTTTTCTATTGGAGTAGGACTCTAGCCTAAGTCGGTTTCTCTCTTCTATATAAACTTTGTAATATTGTCTAAATCAATACAAGTTATTTCTCTCCCAAACTATAACTAAAGAATCAAGACTCCCGCCACGAAAAGTTCCGTAGCGCCGCCGCCACCGAAGGGGAGATTCGGGGGACAGAAAGTCTCTATTCCGGCACCCTGCCAGGACGGGGAAGTGCCCCTGGAGCCATATCCATCGATCTCCACCACCATCTCCATCGCCGTTGCTGATTCCCATGATGATGAGGTAGTAGTTCTTCCTCGAGGCTAAGGGTTCTGCCGGTAGCTATGTGTTCATCTCTCTCTCTATGCATGATCATATTGTGATCATGAGCTTTGTAATAAAGTAGATCAACCTTGCTACTCAAGTGCTTTAATAGATCTCTGCTCTCCCCACGTGTATGAAAGTGATAGCGTGCACACCATGGTGGCACTTAGGCTAGAGAATACAAATACTTGTTATGAGTTATATTTGGAGTTAGATGTCTCTATAAAATTGTGGTGTTTGTTGGAACCATCTAGTGCTCAAGGTGACAGTTTGGGGTTACCTAGATGGGGAAAGCGAACTTTGAGGAGTGCTGTTATAGCCCTACCATGGATTAGAGTGTCCAACCGGAGAGTAGTTCAGAGTAGTATCATAAAGAGAAGATATTTATATGAGAGTGTTCACTAGCGAAAGTATGATCCCTAGGCCTTGTTTCTAAGCATTGAAACACTATTTGCAACTAGATCTGTTACATGTTTGCTTGCTGCCATCTTTATTTGAGTTTGCCTTTAGTCTCTTCCACGCCATCAAGCTATTTTCTATCACCGTTGTCTTATATCTATACCACTTGTATTTCACTATCTCTTCACCGAACTAGTGCACATATACACCTGAAAAGTGTGTTGGGTGTGTTGGGGACACAAGAGACTTCTTGTATCTTGATTGCAGGGTTGCTTGAGAGGGATACCTTTAACCACTTCCTCCCTGAGTTCGATATACCTTGGGTGATCCACTTAAGGGAAACATGCTGCTGTTCTACAAACCTCTGCACTTGGAGGCCCAACAACTGTCTACAAGAATAGAAGTGCGTAGACATCACCCCCACGTGGGTTCCATGGTGGGGGATGGCCGGCGCGCCTCCTCCCACCTCCTCCCTTGATTAGTCCCACCCTGGGACTTTGAGGAAGGGTGTACCTAAAAGGAATATTTCCCGAGAGGCAATAATAAAGTGGTTATTATCTTTTTTCATGTTTATGATAAATGTTTATTTCTCATGCTATAATTGTGTTGATAGGAAACATTAATACATGTGCGATTTTTAAACAAAAGAAAAGGTTCCTAGTAATGCCTCTCTTAATACTAGCTTGTCGATTAACTGATGATCACATGTTTCCTGATCATGAACATTAGATGTTGTTAATAATAGGGTAATATCATTAGAGAATGATATGATGAACAGTCACCCAAAGTAGATGTAACAATACGATCATGTCCTAAGTTTATATTGTTATCACATTCGTAGTAACTCAATATCCTTAGACCATGAGATCACGTCAAATCACTTTCACCGAAAAGGTACTTTGATTCCATCAAACGTCACACCATATCAGGGTGATTATTAAGGTGTCGTTAGGTACTTGAAAAGTGTTAGTTGGGGCTCGTGGATCAAGAGTGGGATTTATCCATCTAGATGATAGAGAGAGATACTCGGGTCCCTCTCGGTGATATCACATTGACATAGCTTGCAAGCAAGTGATTTGATCATTAGAATGTTATATCATAGAAACGAGAAAAAGAGTACTTGTTGGGAACAAGATGAAACAAGGTTTGGATGATACCGATTGATCGAATCTCGGACAAGTAAAATATCGTGAGACAAAAGGAATTTGATTACAGCGAAAAAGGTTTAGACGACCATTGGATTTTTGTGGAACTAGTGGGAGTCATTATGGATCTCTAGATCCTGCTAATGATTATTGATCGGAGAAAGTCTCGATCATGTCTACATAGTTCTCGAACCCATAGGGAGACACACTTAAGGTTATTCGACGCAATTGAGTGGATAGGGAACGCATGAGAACATAATGGATATCGTAGGAATTTATTCTGTCGAATCTGCCAAAATATTTTCGGGGTATTGAAACAAAGCAAGGGATCAAAATTTTAATGTGTTCATTAAATAAAGTGTTTATTAAATGAGGTACTCATTAAATGAAGTGTTCATTAAGTTGAGTTGCATTAAAACAAGAGAATTAAAGTGCTTTAATTGAAAGACCTTTGATTTATTAGTGGAAATTAAATGGAAGATGAGTGGAGCTATATTGATGTGAGTGGAGTGTTGATGAGTGCATATTTGCATCATGTTTTATATTATTATTTTGCATTGTAGATGTAGGATCTTTGTATTTTACGACGCTCACGAGCATATTTTATGTCTAGTTTCACCAGGATCTGGATAGATGATGGATACAATGGACACAATTCTTGGAGCAGTTGTACTGAGGAGAAAAGGAGTCAAAAACTACATAAATAGCTTATTTGGGAAATATCAATAATACCAGAAGAAAACCCGAAGCTATCAAGGCACACATACGGTTTAACAACCAACTATATGGCTGGAATAAATTTTCCGGTCGTATAGTTCCTGCCGTATAGTTGGCACCGCCACTGCCTCCTCAAATAGTTTCACCTCGTGCAACTGGATCAGAGATACAACATACAAAACAACCAAAAATCACCGAAACCTCACCTCCGGAAGGCATCTGGAGGGGGAACTCGTCCACTGGGGATCCATCTTCGCCCTGCGCAGATCCGGGAGGCTAAGGCATTGATCTTCATCATCAACCGTTGCATCACCACCATCTACATATTGTTGTAATTTCTGTACTCGTTGTGGATTTATACAAGTACTATTCATCTATGATAGACTCCATTATTATTGCCATGATGTTGATTGCCTCCATGTCTGAGTAGATCTTTGGTTCTTGGGGAGATGGAGAAACCCTAGTATGAGATTGAAATAAGATAAAGTTTATTATGATATTCATCGCTGTGACCATGTGTTAGATTGTCTTCATCTTGATGTTAGGAGAAGTCGACCTCTCAATATTTGCCTCTTATGGGGACTTGATGGAGGGAACTACTTGTTGGTAGACAGAGGTGTGTTAGCACTTACAGTGACTATAAAGCTGTTAGCGCTACTTACGTATCAACTTGGGAACCGAGAAAACTCACGGAACACTATCCATGCCATAGGATACGTCCTACGGGATTAAGTCCCTTAATAGCGCAGTAATTCGATTAATATCAATTGCTGACTGTTGGGGTTATGAGGATGATGTGAGCAGTGGTTGCTGCCTATTTATCCAAATATGGAGTTCCTCCCACACATACACAATTGAGAATGTTCATGATAATAATCTCTACCTTAGTTTTTTATAATGCTAGTGGTGTATCCGCTACTCCCTGAGAACGCTTTTTCCCTATTGCAGTTCCAATCTCTCTTACATACGTGATACTTACTTTCTGTGTTGAGTTGTTTTACTTTACTTATTGTTGCTCTTATACCAAAACCCCCAAAACACCTTTTTATGCAATACTCGCATTTTATCTTGTCACCTAGAACTTTATTTAGCATTTCTATTATAGTATTTAATTCAAGAGTTATTAGACTTCAGACTGCTGCTCCCTGCAGGATTGATATCTTTATTTTGAAACTAGCTACAAACAATTTGTGCACTTGCAGTCATCAAGCTATTTTCTGGCACCGTCGTTGGGGAGCTAAGCGTTATAGGTCTTTTAGTTTTTGCTTTTTATTTTTGTCTTGCTAAGTTTTTTTTTGAGTTACAGGTTTCCACCAACATGATGGAGTTTGAGCATATGACTAGTGCTAACCCACTCAGCTACTTTGGAAAGCCCTATGATATTTATAAAAGAGACAACTCCAACAAGAATACAAGGGGGTTTGAAATAAATCCTCTGTTACTTGGTATTCTACACAATAAGCAACTTACTGGGATGAGGAAGACCCTGATCCATATGAGCATATTGCATGTTTTAAAGATATATGTGGCACTTTTCAATTGACGGGATATACTGCTAATGAGGTAAGGGTTAAACTTTTTAGTCAGACTTTGACTAGTTCAGCTCTCTCATGGTATAGATCTCTACTCCCAGAAGCCACTACTACTTGGGATGATTTAGCCTGTGAATTTCTAGCAAAATATTACCTATTATCAAAATCTTTTGGAATCAGGCATCTTATGATGACTTGGAGGAACCGTCCTAATGAAGGACTAGTAAGGGCTTATATCAGATTTAAAGATTTACTTAATCTATGTCCTCATCATGATTTGCCTGAATGGTATTTATTGTATATCTTTTATGGCGGTTTAATTGAACGTAATAAAATTAAACTAGACTCTTTCGCGGAAGGAGCCTTTATGAATCTTCCTATAACTAAAGCTTGGGCTTTACTAAATAGAATTTGTGATCATAGAGTTTCATGGAATTTTGGTCTAGAAAGTGAAGGAGACGTAGAAATAGATCATCATTGTATTCATGACTATAATAAAAGGGCCATGTTAAAGAATTATCTAAGGAACTTTATTTGGATTCAAATCTTGTGTTGCAAGTTGTTAAAGCTTTTACAAAACACATCAAAGCTCCAAAGGAGGGTTTGATCAAGTATGATCCACCACCCGAACTAGAAAATAAGAAAGAAGTTAAAGCAACATTGGACTCCCTAGAACAAACATATGAGATACCTTTCCCTAACACTGCACAGAAGCATATTTTTGAATATGAACATGTCAAAGCAGTATAGGAGAAGAAGGAAGAGGAAAGTATGCCAAAAGTTGTGGAAGATCTGGAAGAAACGAAAGATGAAGAGGTAACCAAGGAAGCAATTATGGCTATGTATGCACATTGTAACATAGTTGAACTTGGTAAAGAGACTTCCGTATTGGTTGAAGGTAAAACAAAGGTAAAAGATGTGGGTAAGCCTATCCTTCCCTGTATATTTAAGGAAACCTCGCATTATGGTTTATGCGATCTTGGCACCGAAGTTAATGTTATATATTATGATTTCTATTTAGAAATAAAAGAAGAAATAGAACCAGCTACAATTGAAATCACTGATTTGACAATCATGTTAGCCAATAAAACTCTTAGAATTCCAATAGGAGTAGTTGAAGATGCAAATGTCACAATTGGCAACAAAAACTTTCCTATAGATTTTATAGTTGTTGATATGCCAGCTGACACTCTTTGCCCAGTTATATTTGGAAGAAACTTTTTGAGTTATGTAGGTGCCAATGTTGATTTCAAAAAGGAGATTGTGTCTCTTAAGCTTGGGGAAGCAGAAAAAGAATTCCACTTTTCCAAATTTAAAGACAGACCTCCACAAATACAAGAAGAAGAGAAAGAGAAAACTATTGAGGAAATGGAAGCTCTCTTCTTTAGTGATCAAAAAGAAGAAATAAATGAAGACTTAAATTATGAAGAAATAGTGATGGAGGACAAGTCCCTAGAAGAACTAGAAGATGAATTCGATTCACTTCCTATTATAGGGCCTACAACTAATGAGGCTTTTGAAGAGCTAGAAAAGAGAGGGGACGAGGAATTACCACCCCCAAAATTGAAGGCTCTACCAGATAATCTTAAATATAGATTTTTAGATGATACAAATAAATTTCCTATTATTGTTACTGCTAAACTTTCAGGAGAAGAAGAACTCATGAAAATACTTAAGGAGCATTGCAAGACCTTTGGGTACTCAATGGATGATTTGAAGGGCATTAGTCCCATGATAACTGTCCATCGAATATTCATGGAAGAAGGTGCTAAACCAATTGCGGAATTTAATAGAAGACTGAAGCTCAAAATGAAGGAAGTGGTAAGAAAAGAAATTGTACGCCTATTGGACGCAGGTATAATCTATCCTGTTAAAGAAACTGAATGGGTAAGTCATGTTCATTGTGTCCCTAAGAAGGGCGGTTTAATAGTTGTTCCTAATGAAAACAATGAATTGATACCTACTAGAACTATTGTTGGACATAGGATGTGCATAGATTTCAGGAAATTGAATAAAGAAACTAGGAAAGATCACTATCCTTTACCGTTCATAGATCAAAGTTTAGAAAGGCTAGCAAACCACACTCATTTTTGCTACTTGGACGGATACTCTGGTTTTTCTCAAATAGCTGTTCATCCTGATGACGAACTTAAAACAACTTTCATTGGTCCTTATGGTTTACATTCTTACCATCGTATGCCTTTTGGTTTATGTAATGCTCTAGCTACTTTTCAAAGATGCATGACTGCTATTTTTGTGGATTTTATAGAACTGATAATGGAAGTATTTATGGATGACTTTTCTGTCTATGGAACTTCAATTACTAGTTGCCTGGATAATCTAAAAGAGTTTTGCAGCATTGCAAAGAAACAAATCTTGTTCTAAACTGGGAGAAGTGCCATTTTATGGTCAAAGAAGGTATAGTCCTTGGACATAATGTATCAGGTAAGGGAATTGAAGTGGATAGAGCTATGGTTAAGGCCATAGAGAGAATGCCACAACCTAGGGATATAAAAGTTATAAGAAGTTTCCTTGGTCATGTGGGTTTTTATAGAAGGTTCATTAGAAATTTCTCTAGAATATCTAAACATTTGACTAACCTCCTACAAAAGGGAGTAAGATTTAATTTTGATAATAAATGTCATATAGCCTTTGATAAACTTAAAAATGCTTTATCCCATGCTCCTATCATTAAACCACCTATTTGGGATATGACTTTTGACTTAATATGTGAAGCTAGTGATGATCCTATAGGAGTAACTCCGGGACAACATATAGGTCGCAGATTTAATATTATACATCATGCTAGTAGAACTCTTAATAGTGCTCAAAAGAATTATCCTAAGGAAGAGAGGGAACTTTTTGCTGTATTTTTCTCTTGCAATTAATTTCGTTCCTATATAGTTGATGCAAAAGTAAGAGTTTAAACGGATCGTGATCGTTTAAAAGAAATTCTTGAGAGGAAGAACCATAAGCCAATACATGAATTTGAGTTACAGATCATGCAGAGGCAAGAAATAAAGATGTTGGATGCAGTGTCCATATTTGCCCAGCAAGACACCAATCTTATTGAGAGGAACTTTAGTCCTGGTGGTTTTCGCTTGCGAGAATTATTCAATGAACTAAGGTTAATTTCTCCAATAGAGAAGAAGTATTTGTTGTTGGAGGAGCTTGTCATTACCGAATAAGTAAACGGTAAGTTCAAGGTAAGTGTTCTTACTCAAATAAGTGATTTATTTCAAAGATTTTACTTCAATTTTTTTGCCTTTGAATTCCTTGTGTTTTTCTGAAGTTTCTGGAGGTTTTTACCAACTATACAGGCACAACTATACGACCGGAGAGAAATCTCCCGCCGTATAGTTGGTCGTTAAACCCTCTATATCTTCTTCACGAAATTGTTTTTGATGTCTGAATCTATACGGTCACAACTATACAACCGGAGAAAAATATTTTGGCCATATAGGTGGTCGTTAAACTCTCAGACATTTTCAATTTTTGATGTCTATATCTATAAGATCCCAGCTATACGACCAGAGAAAATATTCCGGCCGTATAGTTGGTCGTTAAACTCTCAGACATCTTTGTTTACTTTTTATTTTTTCTGATTATAATCTAAAAAAGCGGTATTGTCGGTTCCGAGTCATACCTTAACCGACCTGGACTCGAGATATTTGGAAATATTGTAGCATCCCAATTGTCTAACAATTGTAATGCTACTTGGTCTAGTAATATAATGGCTACTTCATATATATAATTGTTGCATCATAATTATATGATGCTCATGTCATCATGCCACCTTGCATTTGAGCATCATATAAAACCCTTTTTGTTTTGGTTCTTCTCTCATATGCATTGTAAATTGTATTTGCCTCTTGATATTGTATTTGGTTATTGATATATTGTTTAATGCCCAAGTTGAGTTGGGGGCATATCTTTTATTCAACTCCACCACCTTTCTTGTCATCACCCCATCATTCCACCATTCCACCATATATGAGCATTGCAACTTATTGGGTTTTACCTCTAGCTCATGTGGGTTGGGATGGATCCAATTCTATTTTTCCACATGCTCTCATCTTAGCATCATGTTGTTTTCACATTATTGATATGTGGAGCCACCTTTGCATGCATTATGAGTAGTGCTCCTTTTCCTAGCTTCCATATGGATTATTATGGATTTATGATCATGTGGGGATATTTTTGGGACTATTAAGCATCTAGTGGAATATACACACTAGCAAGTCCCAATTATAATCAAATATGATCATCTCCATTTACTCCACTTGGAACTTTCATTTAAATTCTTTTGCTTGGCTTTATTCCACTTTTGGAAATGCATAAGAATAATGCCATGTTAATATTATTGTTTTCACAAGAATACACATGGCATTAGTTATTTTTGCATGGGCCATGCAAGCACCACCACATTCTAGTCTTTTGGTTTTAGTTGAATTGATGAGTGGTGTACATCTCTTTTGGATCTCTCCCTCTTCTCTCTCAACCTTTCCACCTTGTTGTTTTTCCTTGCCTTGATCCTCTTTCAACATCTCCTTGGTTATGCCCTTGCATGATCCAGTGTGATCATAACCACACCCTCATCTAAACACCCCTCTCTCTAAATCCTCTATCTAAGACCCTAACCCTAATCACCTACCCCACTATCATCACCCTACCTCATCTCTCGCTCATCTCACCCTCTCTCTTTGTCCTCTCTCCTAAACCCTAGTTCCTCTCTAACCTAACCCGAGCTCCCTCTCTAGCTAACCCTAGTTCCCACCCTCTCTCTCGGCCTCTCTCCTCTCTCACCTAGCTGGCCCCACCTGTCAGCCACTGGGTCTAGCTCGAACCGTGGTGAGAAAGTGTTATCTGAGTCGTTTTTCACCAGGTCAGCATGGGCCCAGTTGTCTGTGTCTGTGGCTAGGATTTGCCTGAGTGACAAAAGTATTTCGGTTTTCTGTTTTAATTTAAACTTTTCAAATTTTTGTTTTAAATTCAGAATTTCAAATCTGTTTTTAAATAACTTTTAAAATATAAACCCAAATTAAACATGTATTATATGTTTTGAAATCAGAAAAATGTGAGGAATTCAAATATGCCCTTCAAAATATATTTTGAACACTTTAAATTCCAAGTTGATTAAAATTACAATAAAACGCCCTTTTTCCTTAATTAATCAATAACTTTTGTTTTATAACTCCAAATTTGACAAATGATATGTCTAAAATGATTAGCTCGACGAGACCTTTCTGTTTATGCACTCCTTGTTCTGTTTTGCATCATGCATAATGTAAATATAAAGTTTACAGCAACTTAATTGAGGTTTAAATGGGACTAAAACTCAATAAAATGCTTATTTCTTGTATTCCACACCTCACCCATGCCATGCTACTTTATTGCCATGAAAATTGTGCATCATTCATCATGGCATGATTGTTTGCTTGTCGCATTTTATTCATATGCTTGTGCACTTTATTTATGTTGGCCCTTGTTTGTTTGGTTCTTCTTCGAATAGACGCTGAGCAGGGGATATATCAAGAAACCTAGGAGCACTACCCAGATCCTTCTCTCGCTTCAACTGAGCTGCCAGGCAAGCACTACCACATGCTTGCATACATATAGTACCTATTGCCTCTATCTTATTCTTGCATCATTGAGTCGCGATTGCATTAAGCTGAATCCCAAGTACTGCATAGCCTTTACTTTTAAACCCCACCGAAGCTTGTTCCTCCATCCCATGAGCCATTACTACAGGAGTTGTTTGAGACATGCGAGTCGTAGAACAGCATGTGTAGGGTATGTGAGTGTCTGATGGATAACGAGGTACCTAAACAACTTAACCTGAGTAGTAATGGGATAACTAATGAAAGTGGCACCGGTGAGCAATATCTGCTATTTGGTTTTTCATGCTCACTTGTGTCCCGTAGGACCCCGAGTACTTGATTCCTGTTCCTTGAATATTCATGCTATCCACATCCGGGAGGCTTATGAACCCCCCTGAGCCAGAGCTTGATTCATTCTTATTTCTTGGGGCCACAATTAGTTTGGGGATTTATTACTATCCTGTACTTATGCCATGCCTTACTGCTTTATTTAAGATTGTGCGTGGAGCACCTGTACTGTTTAGGTCCGTGACACGTTTTCGCTGTATCGACAAGCCCAGTCACACTTTCGGGTTCCTAGTTGTTTACAGCCGTCCACACAAACCTTGAGTCCGTCTCGGAGTAGGCCAACTTCGTCGCGGGTAGCTTAATTGGGTTGCCCCCTGAAATATTTCTGAATCCTGTGATCGCTTTGTCGTGACTGCCTCGTTGGGTTTTGATTTGGTTTTTCCGAGGTTGATCGAGTGTGTGTTGCTATTTGTGCACCCCTGCAGGGTAAAACTTTCTGAAAGCCGTGTCCGCGGTTATGGACGACTTGGAGCACAGTTTCTCGATCATAGACAAGTATAACTAAAGTACCGCTGTTAATTTGACTAAGTAACTGACTAGTAAATAGCGCAACACTCATGTAATGGATAATAAAACTGCCAACGGATGGGGGGTTGTTCGTCCGCTTCCTCGTTGGTAAGCGAGGAGGAGGATGGATCTGTGGATATTACTGTTATAACTGTTGTTATTAATTCATGGACATCCGTCTATCTATGGTTAGGCGGATGGTTAGCGAGTATCTATAGAATTGTTAGCTATTATCTTTTGCTGCAATTGCGTCACCCCAGGTTGTGTCCCCTTTAGAGGCATAAAGACTTGCTGAGTACCCCTAGGGTCTCACACGATAAATTGTTTGATTCAGATGAACAGGTAAACTCGCAAGATGGATACTGGGTGGAGGAGACTGGCGATGCGGGCAACGATCATTCGGTGTAGAGATTCCGAGAACGGGGATCCGTGAGATCTGTGGGCAGGATGTGTTTATTTATGGGGCATCTTATGCCGATTTGCTTCTTATCCGTACTCGGATTTTGTCTTCCGCTTCCGCCTGATACTCTGATGTTTGATGTATGAGGAGATATCCTAAACTATTATATCTATCTAGGATATTTTGATCTTGCCGTATGGCGTTGCAATATTTTTATTTCTTTTAGATGGAATGGCTCTGAGGACTGTTGTATGGTGGCTTGCATACATACTCATTTGTGTATGTAGTTGATCCCTTCGCCTGCCGATTACGCCGCCCGTTCTTGTCCCGATGTTTGGAAATGGTTAGGACGGCCGAAAGGTCTACCTGTGAGTGGCATTTGGGCCCCACCGTACTATTTTAACCATTTCCACTCATCCAGGCTTGCAACTAGGAGCGTAATTCACCGAGGTAGTTACAATTGGTATCAGAGCCATCCCGTCCTTCAGGGTCTTAGCCAAATGGTCGTTGTCAGTCTAGCAAATATTTTTGTAGTTATGTATAATAGGGAAAAACAAAACGTGAGAGTAGGACTGCTTCCACTTTTCTTCTTACCCACCCACCCACCCTTTTCTGGTAAGGAAGTGTAACGTTTTCAATCCTCTTCTTAAAATTCAAACTAGGATTCATGTGTTCTGGGTTTCCGTAGTACCATAGGTTGTGTGTGTGTGTGTGCGTAATTCCTTGTCTATCTGTTGCATCCAACATGTTATCTTTATCGGCCTTTTGGTTATCAACTGTTGGTACATTCCATACCGACAGGCTTTTGCAAACCGACGCGATCTATCTGATTCGTTGTATACCGCCGCGATCTGTCTTAATCTTTGTTATCCGACGTTATCTTGTTTGGGGTGTTCGTTTCCGTAGTTACTAATCTTTAGGTTCATCTTGAGAAGAAGGGGTTGGGATATGTGTTCTACTTATTCATGTGCGGAGTAATGATTTGAGTGCGGGATGGAGTCGCGACCATACCACTACTTTTATCATTCGCTCTTGTATATTGAATTGGTAGAGTCACTAATCTTGATTCGTTAAGTGATTTTGCGCATCTATTGGTATTTTAATGCCGAAATTTGCGGAAATTTTTTCTTTGTTAAGTTGTGTACCACACTCCTTTTCAGTCGTGTGCGATATGCTTAATATCTTCTAGGTGCTTTGAACTTTGTTGATATTTTAATATCATCTTAGTAAATTGTATCCTTTAATCTTGGTTAATTCCATCTTGGTACTATTTTGGATTATTATTATTCTCCATTATAGTACTGACTTGTGTTTTATATCAATCACAGGATGGCACCACCACGCCGTTCTGAGGAGGACATACAACCTGAACTGGGGGCAGCGTTGTCAAGCATCGCCAATGCCTTGGCAGCAATGTAGCAGAACCAGCAGCGTTTTGAAGAAAGTGTCAGGAGGAATGAGTTTGTTCCGCTACCTCCACCTCCCAAGCGAGGAGACATCAAGAGCTTCCTGAAGTTCAACCCACGCCAATTTGATGTTTCTGATCAACCACTTGATGCTGATGATTGGTTGCGTGAGATGTCAAGGTTACTGGTGACTGCTGATGTTCCTGAGCAAGAATGGGTAAAGTGTGCAACTCACCTTCTGAAGGGAGATGCAGCTCTGTGGTGGGAGAATTACCTGAAGGCAAACTGCACTGGTTTTCAGCCTACTTGGGGACAGTTCACTGGAGCTTTCAAGGAGCAGTATCTGTCAGAAATTGTCATGGAGAGGATGAAGGAAGTGTTCTCAACCTCAAGCAGAGCAATGACAATGTCAATACCTACATCAGAAACTTCATGAACCTTTCTCGTTATGGTGGCGATGAGATCTCTGATGACAAGAAGAAGCAAAAGAGGTTTAGGCAAGGGCTCAATGCATCGATTAAATATGCAATCACACATGCAAGGCCAGCGTATTTTCTGGAACTTCAGCATACAGCTCTGCAGGAAGAAGCAAGTAGGCAAGTGTTTGAGGAGTCAAAGAAACACAACCGTGATGCAGCAAGCTCTTCAGCTATGTCAACTCCTTCTAAGCGTCGTGTCTGGGTTCCTAACACCCCACCGTCGCTCCCGGCTTCACCAAGACCTTCAAGCTACGCGGCAAGGCCACCAAACTTCATCACTGCTGCTCCCAAGGGCTACAACCACCACTACCCTGGAGCGCCTGACGGAGTCCCTGGCTACATTGCTCCACGTCCAGCTGGTGCTTGTTACACTTGTGGAAACACTGGGCATCAATACTGGAACTGTCCGATGAAAAACAAAGCTCTTCCTCCACCACCTCCAAGACCTGCGGCAAGCTCTCCTTTGGTTCGTGCACCACCACCTCGGGCTCTCAACATCAACACCAAGCCCGGGTCTACTGTTGCTCGTGCCAACTGTGTCAACGCCGCTCAAGCTGAGCATGCACCTGGAGTTGTGATGGGTATGCTATCTGTTAACTCAGTCCCTGCACGAGTTTTGTTTGATTCTGGTGCTTCGCATTCTTTTGTTTCGCATAAGTTTGCGCATGAGCATGATCTGGATATGGTTCCCTTATCACATCGTCTGGTGGTACAATCTCCTGGTTCAAACATGAGGGCTGCTCATATCAGCCATGGCAATCAAATTGAGATTGGTGGCTCTTCGTTCTCGGCGTCCTTAATCATTCTGGGCAATTCTGACATTGATGTCATCTTGGGCATGGATTGGTTGACAGCAAATGCAGCTGTGATTGATTGTGCTGAACGCTCGGTTTCTCTGAAGATTCCTGAAGGCCATATAGTCTATTCTCCAAGTCTGACTCCTGCTATTCAGCTTTTCTCTTTGGCGGCTCTGAATGATGATGCTATGGAGGCTATTCAGAGTGTTCCGGTGGTCTATCTGGATGACATCTTAGTCTATTCTAAGTCAAAGGAAGAGCATGAAGAACACCTTCGGTGTGTCCTAAACAAGCTTCGTGAGAACCGCCTGTATGCAAAGTTCTCCAAGTGTGAGTTTTGGCTGCCTCAAGTCACCTATCTTGGTCACGTCATCTCTGCCAAGGGCATTGCCGTCAACCCGGAAACTGTGAAGACAATTGTTGACTGGCTTCCTCCTGTAAATGTCAAGAAGTGCGGAGTTTCCTTGGTTTGGCTAGTTATTGCCGTCGCTTCGTTCAGAACTTTTCGAAGATAGCGAAGCCTCTTACCGATCTCCTCAAGAAAAGCAAGAAATATCTTTGGACTCCTGCATGTCAAGCAAGCTTTGAGACACTCAAAGAGAAGCTCACTTCCACACCAGTCTTAGTTCCTCCGGATACATCCAAGCCGTTCCAGATATTCTGTGACGCATCTTTGCAAGGATTGGGTGCGGTCCTTATGCAAGAAAAACAAGTTGTTGCTTATGCCTCTCGACAGTTGAAGACGCATGAGGTCAACTATCCTACACATGACCTCAAGCTCGCAGCAGTTGTCTTTGCTTTGAAAGTATGGAGGCATTACTTGCTAGGCAACCGTTGTGAAATCTTTTCTGATCACAAGAGTCTGAAGTATATCTTTACTCAACCTGATCTCAACCTTCGGCAGAGGAGGTGGATTAAAGCAATCAATGACTTCGATTTGACCATCAACTACACGCCGGGCAAAGCTAATGTCATGGCCGATGCTCTCAGCTGCAAAGCTTATGTCAACAACCTCATGATGGAAGAACAACAGCCTCTCTTGTGCGAGGAATTCCATCAGCTCAACCTTGAAATTGTGGATCAAGGGTATCTTCTGAACCTGCTAGCAACCCCTCTCTTGGAAGAAAAGGTTCGCTCCTTTCAGCTTGGTGATCCATACACCAGAAAGATCATCTCCAACATCCAGCTTCCGAAGTATGAGTCCTTCCACGTCGATGACCAAGGCACGCTTTTCTTTGAACACCGGATGTTTGTTCCGAACTACCCGGGTTTGAGAGAGCAAGTTCTCAAGGAGGCGCATGTTTCTGTTCTTTCTATCCACCCTGGCAGCACAAAGATGTACATGGACTTGAAAACACAATATTGGTGGCCGGGTTTGAAAAGATATTGTGCCAAGTATGTCTCGGAGTGTGATGTCTGCCGTAGAGTTAAAGCTGTCCATCAGAAACCTTCCGGTCTTCTACAGCCATTGAAACCCCCGGAATGGAAATGGGAGAAAGTAGAGATGGACTTCATCACTGGTTTTCCAAGGTCGCAGAAGGGCAACAATGCAATCTTTGTTGTCATCGACAGACTTTCTAAAGTGGCTCACTTCTTCCCCGTCAAGGAAACAATTTCTGCAATTCAGTTGGCTGAGATCTATATCAACAGAATTGTCTCTCTGTATGGGGTTCCGCTTGAGATCAGTTCAGACCGTGGAAGCATCTTCACTTCCAAGTTCTGGGAAAGTTTCCAAAATGCTTTGGGAACAAAATTGAACTTCAGCACAGCTTACCACCCTCAGTCGCAAGGACAAGTTGAAAGGATCAATCAGATTCTGGAGGATATGCTCCGTGCTTGCGTCATCTCTTTTGGCATGAAGTGGGAAGAATGTCTTGCTTATGCTGAATTCTCTTACCACAACAGCTTCCAGAAAAGTCTAAAGATGGCACCATTTGAGGCTCTCTATGGTCGCAGATGCAGAACTCCGATTGGTTGGTCGGGTGCAGGTGAAAGGATATTGTTTGGCCCTGACATTGTAACTCAAGCGGAGGAGAAAGTTCACATCATTCTTGAAAATCTGAAGATTGCTCAAAGTCGCTAGAAGAGCAATTATGACAGAAAGCACACGGACATGGAGTATGTCCCTGGTGATCTCGTTTACCTTCGTGTCACTCCCATGAGAGGCACGCACCGTTTTGGTATCAAAGGAAAGCTGGCTCCTAGATACATCGGTCCATTCAAAATTCGTGGAAGAAGAGGAGAGGTTGCTTATGCTCTTGAGCTCCCGGAAAAACTCAAGGTCCATGATGTTTTCCACATCTCTCAACTCAAGAAGTGCTTCAAGGATCCCGGCAGGACCGTGGACCATGAGCTTATCCATCTCCAAGAAGACCTGTCTTATCAAGAACACCCCACAAAAATCCTTGAAGTCGCAGAAAGAAGGACTCGCAACAAGTCCATCAAGTTCTGCAAGGTGCAGTGGTCGCACCATTCTGTGGATGAAGCCACTTGGGAACGTGAAGATGAGCTCCGTGCCAAGTATCCTACCCTCTTCGTGTCTTCTTCTTCTTCCTAGAATCTCGGGGCGAGATTCCTGTTTAGTGGGGGAGAGTTGTAGCATCCCAATTGTCTAACAATTGTAATGCTACTTGGTCTAGTAATATAATGGCTACTTCATATATATAATTGTTGCATCATAATTATATCATGCTCATGTCATCATGCCACCTTGCATTTGAGCATCATATAAAACCCTTTCTGTTTTGGTTCTTCTCTCATATGCATTGTAAATTGTATTTGCCTCTTGATATTGTATTTGGTTATTGATATATTGTTTAATGCCCAGGTTGAGTTGGGGGAATATCTTTTATTCAACTCCACCACCTTTATTGTCATCACCCCATCATTCCACCATTCCACCATATATGAGCATTGCAACTTATTGGGTTTTACCTCTAGCTCATGTGGGTTGGGATGGATCCAATTCTATTTTTCCACATGCTCTCATCTTAGCATCATGTTGTTTTCACATTATTGATATGTGGAGCCACCTTTGCATGCATTATGAGTAGTGCTCCTTTTCCTAGCTTCCATATGGATTATTATGGATTTATGCTCATGTGGGGATATTTTTGGGACTATTAAGCATCTAGTGGAATATACACACTAGCAAGTCCCAATTATAATCAAATATGATCATCTCCATCTACTCCACTTGGAACTTTCATTTAAATTCTTTTGCTTGGCTTTATTCCACTTTTGGAAATGCATAAGAATAATGCCATGTTAATATTATTGTTTTCACAAGAATACACATGGCATTAGTTATTTTTGCATGGGCCATGCAAGCACCACCACATTCTAGTCTTTTGGTTTTAGTTGAATTGATGAGTGGTGTACATCTCTTTTGGATCTCTCCCTCTTCTCTCTCAACCTTTCCACCTTGTTGTTTTTCCTTGCCTTGAGCCTCTTTCAACATCTCCTTGGTTATGCCCTTGCATGATCGAGTGTGATCATAACCACACCCTCATCTAAACCCCCCTCTCTCTAAATCCTCTATCTAAGACCCTAACCCTAATCACCTACCCCACTATCATCACCCTACCTCATCTCTCGCTCATCTCACCCTCTCTCTTTGTCCTCTCTCCTAAACCCTAGTTCCTCTCTAACCTAACCCGAGCTCCCTCTCTAGCTAACCCTAGTTCCCACCCTCTCTCTCGGCCTCTCTCCTCTCTCACCTAGCTGGCCCCACCTGTCAGCCACTGGGTCTAGCTCGAACCGCGATGAGAAAGTGTTCTCTGAGTCGTTTTTCACCAGGTCAGCACGGGCCCAGTTGTCTGTGTCTGTGGCTAGGATTTGCCTGAGTGACAAAAGTATTTCGGTTTTCTGTTTTAATTTAAACTTTTCAAATTTTTGTTTTAAATTCAAAATTTCAAATCTGTTTTTAAATAACTTTTAAAATATAAACCCAAATTAAACATGTAATATATGTTTTGAAATCAGAAAAATGTGAGGAATTCAAATATGCCCTTCAAAATATATTTTGAACACTTTAAATTCCAAGTTGATTAAAATTACAATAAAATGCCCTTTTTCCTTAATTAATCAATAACTTTTGTTTTATAACTCCAAATTTGACAAATGATATGTCTAAAATGATTAGCTCGACAAGACCTTTCTGTTTATGCACTCCTTGTTCTGTTTGCATCATGCATCATGTAAATATAAAGTTTACAGCAACTTAATTGAGGTTTAAATGGGACTAAAACTCAATAAAATGCTTATTTCTTGTATTCCACACCTCACCCATGCCATGCTACTTTATTGCCATGCAAATTGTGCATCATTCATCATGGCATGATTGTTTGCTTGTCGCGTTTTATTCATATGCTTGTGCACTTTATTTATGTTGGCCCTTGTTTGTTTGGTTCTTCTTCGAATAGACGCTGAGCAGGGGATATATCAAGAAACCCAGGAGCACTACCCAGATCCTTCTCTCGCTTCAACTGAGCTGCCAGGCAAGCACTACCACATGCTTGCATACATATAGTACCTATTGCCTCTATCTTATTCTTGCATCATTGAGTCGTGATTGCATTAAACTGAATCCCAAGTACTGCATAGCCTTTACTTTTAAACCCCACCGAAGCTTGTTCCTCCATCCCATGAGCCATTACTACAGGAGTTGTTTGAGCCATGCGAGTCGTAGAACAACATGTGTAGGGTATGTGAGTGTCTGATGGATAACGAGGTACCTAAACAACTTAACCTGAGTAGTAATGGGATAACTAATGAAAGTGGCACCGGTGAGCAATATCTGCTATTTGGTTTTTCATGCTCACTTGTGTCCCGTAGGATCCCGAGTACTTGATTCCTGTTCCTTGAATATTCGCGCTATCCACATCCGGGAGGCTTATGAACCCCCCTGAGCCAGAGCTTGATTCATTCTTATTTCTTGGGGCCACAATTAGTTTGGGGCTTTATTACTATCCTGTACTTATGCCATGCTTTACTGCTTTATTTAAGATTGTGCGTGGAGCACCTGTACTGTTTAGGTCCGTGACACGTTTTCGCTGTATCGACAAGCCCAGTCACACTTTCGGGTTCCCAGTCGTTTACAGCCATCCACACAAACCTTGAGTCCGTCTCGGAGTAGGCCAACTTCGTCGCGGGTAGCTTAATGGGGTGGCCCCCTGAAATATTTCTGAATCCTGTGATCGCTTTGTCGTGACTGCCTCGTTGGGTTTTGATTTAGTTTTTCCGAGGTTGATCGAGTGTGTGTTGCTATTTGTGCACCCCTGCAGGGTAAAACTTTCTGAAAGCCGTGTCCGCGGTTATGGACGACTTGGAGCACAGTTTCTCGATCATAGACAAGTATAACTAAAGTAGCGCTGTTAATTTGACTAAGTAACTGACTAGTAAATAGCGCAACACTCATGGAATGGATAATAAAACTGCCAACGGATGGGGGGTTGTTCGTCCGCTTCCTCGTTGGTAAGCGAGGAGGAGGATGGATCTATGGATATTACTGTTATAACTGTTGTTATTAATTCACGGACATCCGTCTATCTATGGTTAGGCGGATGGTTAGCGAGTATCTATAGAATTGTTAGGTATTATCTTTTGCTGCAATTGCGTCACCCCAGGTTGTGTCCCCTTTAGAGGCATAAAGACTTGCTGAGTACCCCTAGGGTCTCACACGATAAATTGTTTGATTTAGATGAACAGGTAAACTCGCAAGATGGATACTGGGTGGAGGAGACTGGCGATGCGGGCAACGATCATTCGGTGTAGAGATTCCGGGAACGGGGATCCGTGAGATCTGTGGGCAGGATGTGTTTATTTATGGGGCATCTTATGCCGATTTGCTTCTTATCCGTACTTGGATTTTGTCTTCCGCTTCCGCATGATACTCTGATGTTTGATGTTTGATGTATGTGTCTATTTCTTTTAGATGGAATGGCTCTGAGGACTGTTGTATGGTGGCTTGCATACATACTCATTTGTGTATGTAGTTGATCCCTTCGCCTGCCGATTACGCTGCCCGTTCTTGTCCCGATGTTTGGAAATGGTTAGGACGGCCGAAAGGTCTACCTGTGAGTGGCATTTGGGCCCCACCGTACTATTTTAACCATTTCCGCTCATCCAGGCTTGCAACTAGGAGCGTAATTCACCGAGGTAGTTACAAATATCTGCCCGGAACCAACTATACGGCCAGAGATGTACCGGCCGTGCCCGTATAGTTGGTCGTTACGCGGCAGGACTCCTCCAAATCTGTGATTTCTTTTCCTATTCTATTAAGATTCTTTTTTTGGCGTGAATTTGGTGTTTCTCACGAGTTTTACCGACCTCTGACCCCCCTTATATACTGCCATTGTATCTCTCTCTAATCATAATCTCCAGGAAGCAATCTATCTCTTCTTCATACTTGAGGACACGCAAACCAAGGGACATAAGCCAAGGAGATAAGTTCTATGGAGACCGGGAGCAATAGCGAGCTGGGCAAGGAGATCAAGACGATCCCTATGGAGTTCCTCGACGCCGACAATGAGCATTAGAAGAGGGAGTTGAAATCCCTCGAGCGGAAGATTGAAGAGATGGACAAGGAGACGCCAGGGACACCCAAGCATCTTTGGTTGTTGTGACTTTATCTAGATAAACTTGATGAAGATATTAAGCAGACAACCGAATCAGGTTTTTCTATGAGTCTTAAGGCGATCCAAACCCTTCAAGACAACAATGAGATCATTAAAGAACAAGTGAAAGTGCTGGAGAGGAATAATCTTTTCTACAAGCTGGGTGTTAAAGAATTAGAGGTTGTCAATCAATCCCTCTGCCTCAGGCTGGCCCGTGAAGAGAAGATACTGCGTGCCATGGTGTCACAGTGATCTACAATAATCACGGTATCAAATAATCGCAAGGGATTATTTGATCCTGCCTGGCTTGATTCCAAGCTTGGGGAGATCTTTAAGACCTTGTAATCTATCTTATAAGTTTTACATTACTATTTTAGCTTTGCATTAGTTCAAACTAAAATAAAGTTTGCATCATTAGAATTCCCTTCAAGGATAGTCGATCCCTTTTATGAAATTCTGAGTTTATTATCATATATGGAGCAATATTGAGTTTGTGTTTGTCCTATTGGATATATGAATGGCTTGAGTATAATTTTACTTGCACTTGATGATAGCAATAGGAGTCTTCCACACCATTGGTATTAATGGAACATACAAAGATAATTTGGTCAATATGTTGTAAGTACATGGTTTGATTTACAAAGAAAGAAAAATCATCTAATCAGTTAAGTTGAAAAAGAAACCTTGAACAAAGGAAAATAAAAGTGCTATCAAATTAGAGTGAGAACAAGACGAGGTAGAATATTCAAGCTATAAAAATTGCTTCATATATAATTGGAATTTGGTAATTGAGATCGTTAAACTTTGAATTCCTACATGAAGTGGAATGTATGGCTAGCTCCTTTGCACAACACTTAAACAAAAGTGTGAGCATATATATAAAAAAAGGGGAAAATAAGAAGAAGAAAAGAGAAGAGAAAAAGAGCGAATGTGCAAAGAGCAAATAGTCACACACCACTATATTGTAGTATGACAAAGAGACGTTTTGAGATTTTGAATCCCAAGTGAATATGTTAATCCTAAAACACTTGGGACTACCTTACTAACTCATTCGGTTGAACTGAATACTTTTACATCATATTGAGAGTGATCTTTTGTGAACTGTTAAATGCTAAGGTGTGGAAGCCTGCTAATATTATTCGGATGGTTCGAGCAAGGTACTATTCATGAACTTATTTCTACGTATCGTATATAATAAACACATACTGCAACTGCCTCATTTATTTTATCGACTCAGGTTCATAAATATGAGGATCACATCCATTAAGCTAACTTGCTCAGGACGAGCAAGTGTCTAAGTTGGGGAAGTTGATGAGTGCATATTTGCATCATGCTTTATATTATTATTTTGCATTGTAGATGTAGGATCTTGGTATTTTATGGCGCACACGCGCATATTTTATGTCTGTTTTCACCAGGATCAGGATAGATGATGGATACAATGAACACAATTCTTGGAGCAGTTGTAATGAGGAGAAAAGGAGTCAAAAACAATGTAAATCGCTTATTTGGGAAATATCAATAATACTAAAAGAAAACCCGAAACTATCAAGGCACACAGATGGTTTAACAACCAACTATACGGCGGGAATAAATTTTCTGGCCGTATAGTTGGCGCTGCCACCGCCTCCTCAAATAGTTCCACCCCATGCAACTGGATCAGAGAGACGACATACAGAACAACCAGAAATAGCTGAAACCTCACCTCCAGAAGGCATCTGGACGGGGAACTCGTCCATCGGGGATCCTTCTTTGCCCTGCGCAGATCCAGGAGGCCAAGGCATCAATCTTCATCATCAACCGCCGCATCACCACCACCATCTACATCTTGTCTAGATCTTGTTGTAATTTCTGTACTCGTTGTAGATTTATACAAGTACTATTCATCTATGATAGACTCCATTATTATTGCCATGATGTTGATTGCCTCCATGTCTGAGTAGATCTTTAGTTCTTGGGGAGATGGAGAAACCCTAGTATGAGATTGAAATAAGATAAAGTTTATTATGATATTCATCAATGTGACCATGTGTTAGATTGTCTTCATCTTGATGTTGGGAGAAGTCGACCTCTCAATATTTTCCTCTTATGGGGACTTGATGGAGGGAACTACTTGTTGGTAGACGGAGGTGTGTTAGCACTTACAGTGACTATAAAGCTGTTGGTGCTCCTTACGTATCAACTTGGGAACTGAGGAAACTCACGGAACACTATCCATGCCATGGGATACGTCCTACAGGATTAAGTCGCTTAATAGCGCGGTAATTTGATTGATGTCGATTGCTGACTGCTGTGGTTATGAGGATGATGTGAGCAGTGGTTGCTGCCTATTTGTCCAAGTACGGAGTTCCTCCCACACATACACAATTGAGAATGTTTATGATAATAATCTTTACCTTAGTTCTTTATAATGCTAGTGGTGTATCCGCTACTCCCTGAGAATGATTTTTCCCTATTGGAGTTCCAATCTCTCTTACATACGCGATACTTACTTTCTATGTTTAGTTGTTTTACTTTACTTATTGTTGCTCTTATACCAAAAATCCAAAAAACACCTTTTATGCAATACTCGCATTTTATCTTGTCACTTAGAACTTTATTTAGCATTTCTATTGTAGTATTTAATTCAAGAGTTATTAGACTTCAGACTCCTGCTCCCTGTGGGATCGATTCTTTATTTCAAAACTAGCTACAAACGATCTGTGCACTTGCAGTCATCAAGTGTGCACCCACATAATTGGGGGAGAGGTGGGGGCAGCCATATGGCTATGCGTCATGCCCACTTGGGTTGCCCCACCTATAAAAGGCCCCCTCCTCCTCCTATCATCTCACTCATTCACCATTCCTCTCATATGCCATTTGGATGGCATCTTCCCGCCCTTGCTAGCTTTGTCCATTGCCAAGAGAAAGGTGTTAGGTGAAGCCCTACTCGAGATCTTCCCATCCACCACTTCTACCATGATGTAGTGCTGCTGGAGTTCCCGGGGATCCACTACTTCCACTGCCCAACATGGAGCAAGGGACGGGAGTCGTCGACACACCATATGTGTGACTGATTACGGAGGCGCTGCCCTCTTGTGGTGCTGATCGTCTGGACGTCCTTGAGGACGATCGTGTACACTCTACAACAGCCACGTTTATTTGTGGGAATGTTATCTTGCTTTATGGTCTTCGAGGGTGAGTCCATCTGAAACTATTACAAGTATCGCCTAGATATGATCTTGGTGGTTGCAACCGTAGGAAAAAAAATTGTTTTATATGCAATGAACCCCATCAGTGGTATCAGATCTATGTCTATGCGTAGGTGCTTTGTACGTCTAGAACACATATGAATATGTGGATGTTGATGATCATGTTATTACATCCTTCATGTATTTTGGATATTGGCGGCATAGTGGGATGAAGCGTCCCAGACAAACTTTACATGTCCTCGCACATGAGACCTGTTCCACGCTTGACATGCAACTAGTTTTGCATAAGTGGCTAGCGGGTGTTTGAATCTCCCACTATAGTTGATATCTGGTTTACAACGGGTTGCTAATAATTTGATTATCATCGTTGTGGTTCCATGTATGTAGGTAAGATCGATTCTATCTTCAAAATCCCAAAGCCACGTAAAATATGCAAACGATAAACTAGAAGCGTCTAGTTTTATTTTACTAGGCATGTGTCATGATATGGTAAATATTATAATTTTAGTATGATGAGATACTCTCGTGAATTATAACAAAGTGGGAGCGCCATAGACCTTGGCGCTACACAAATGGAATGATAGGGATCATACCATGATGCACAAGATAGTGATCAAGTGCAAGAACTATATCATATAACATTGTGCATATGATGTTTGTTTGCATCTTATTTATGCTTCTTGCTAAATATCAAGGTAATAATATGTTCGAGGGCATGTAAAGTTTGTCCAGGCCGCTTCATCCCACTATGCCGCCAATATCCAAAATACATGATCCCTCCTGCTAAATATCAAGGTAATAATATGTTCTTCTTTAGTATGCACCGTTAAGAAAGTTCGTTTTTTCGAAGCACCACGTGATGATCGGGTGTGATAAACTCTATGTTCACATACAATGGGTGTAAGGCAGTTTTACACATGCGAGTACTAAGATTCTTACTTGGCGAGCCTAGCATGTAAAGACATGGCCTCGGAACATGAACCGAAAGGTAAAGCACGAGTCATATGGACGATATGATGCCCATACGATGCTCGCCATTGGAGCTGTGCCACCACTCGTGATGATCGGTCGTGGCATAGTGAATTTGGTTCATGTAATCACTAAAAATGACTAGAGTGTGTCGTTTTTGAGTGGGAGTTCACATAGTAATATGATTAAAGTTGAACTCAATTTATCATAAACTGAATCAAAGTGAATTTTCATAGTTTGTTATAGTTACTGGCATTCGTTTTCTACCTTATGTTTAGCTATGATTGAGATAATATAACTATAGGATTCTTGAATTTTTACTTTATGAACTGGTATTATATTGTTTTATGAGTGTCAATCTAAAGTTTAAAGTACTATTGCAAACTTCAAGCAAAACCTCACTTACTCCATGAAATTCAATAAGTAGTATTGAATCAAGAGTAACAAATTCCAGCATTAGTATCTAAGTATCATGCTTGCCTCTATGATTCTTGATATTGAAAATTTGTTTTCATATCAACATTATCTAGGAGCTAATTTTTTTCCAGAAACCATCATTTGTAGAAGATATTGTGATGTCTGAAACAATGTCTTGGTTGCAATATGATAGAATATAATTTTTAGTAAGATACATCTTCTCATATAGTATGAGAATTTGTGAAGGTTGGAGACGCTAGGCGTCCTGATCTCCCAAAAAAGGTTTTGGGAAGTGACATTATATTCGTGATTCACCTTTATAAGCTATAGTAGCTTGATCATGAAAGTCGTCATGATAAGGATGGATAAAAGATGTAGGTAAAATGTTTACTACATTAAAAGGATCACTAAAAGGAATGAAATTTGGAAAGAACACCAGTCATTTGATGATGGTGATCTACTTCAAAAGTGCAACTCTAAAGGTATTAGTATTTGACTATACAAGCTTTGAACTATGTGTCATATATATGGCACCATTATTGATGTTGATAGATTCTTTTAAGAAGGAAAAGAAATGCTGAAAGAGAATCTGGTAAATATTTGAGAGAAAGATGAAACAGTGCTAGGAGGAACTAGACACTTTTTTGATATAGTAGAAGCGGGTCAGCGTGAGAATTCTGGAAATTCGTCCCTGACAGGGATCGAACTCTAGTCGTTGGGATGCGCCAACTGCAACCCAACCACTAGGCTATTGCCTCGTTCTCTATTTGGCAGAAAGGAAAAGTCTTGAAAAATCCTGTTGAGGGTCAACCTCGTGGGTAGCCCGATCTTTCACGAATCCCGTTCAAATCGAGGGGGAAGTGCGGGGGAAGGAGAGGAGGGATGAACACGACGAACTCACGCATGAAGAACATGATGAACACACTCACGCAAAACCACAATACACACCAATAGCTCGCCGGCGGTGACCGGTCCGGCGCAATCCCTAGGATCAGTGTCGGGCGGAGGACTCTCTCTCTTGAACTGGCACGACAAGTAGGGAGTCTCGGTTAGATCTTGACGTCTAGGCAAAGGGACTCCGATGCCTAGGCCTTGTACAACGAGGGAGGCATGATGCAAAATCCAACGAGGTTTGTGATATTTGGTTGCTCCTCAATCAAGGAGCATGAGGCAAGAATTAGATAGATCCACAAGGGTGTCCACTAATTCCAAATATCATGCCTGCCTCATACAAGGGGGTGTGGGGGCTATATATAGGCCAGTCACTTAAATAGGGGTAGTTTGGGCACAAAAGGGTAAAAACTGGACGAAACAAGAATATTCTCGGGCATCAAAGCCTTGTTGACTTTGAGACTGGGGCGTTCCGGCGATAAGTCCGGTCGCGCTGGACTGGGCACCATAAATTCCGGTCTGCATCGGTCGTTCCGGTCGGCCACCAGAATGGCTCATAGATGCGCATTTCGGCGTGCGCCGGTCGGGTCCGGTGTGCACCGGAATTTCCGATTTGGGGTCTGGTCCGCCTGAGGGTGCACCGGAAATTCCGACGGGATTTCCGGTCCGCCGGTCCTGGCGCCAATTTGGTCTGGAACTCCGTCTTGTGACTGCTTGGCTGCTTCCCTTGGCATTTCTTCATGGGTTTCATACCTGATGATGCATAAAGTATTGGCATGAAGTAGCAAGCCATCCAAGGATGTATCAAAATCACTTGAGACAAGGAGCAAATGCACCTTATCTTGAAAGAGCTTGGCACGTGCACGAGTCATTGGTCCACTTGGGGGACTTGGTGGTGTAGATGTAGGGACGTTCATAGGATGGGCTACATCAGCTCTCCCCCTTGGGAAAGAGTCGTCCTCGACTCTTCATGGCCATCATCTTGAACATCTCCATAGAAAGGTGAAAGGTCCTTGACGATGAACATCTTGCTTACAAGGTACTTGGAGGTTGGAATGTCGATGATGTAGGCGTTGTTGTTAATTCTCTTGAGGACCTTGAAGGGGCCATCTCCTCTTGGTTTGAACTTGGAATCTCGTTCCTTGGGGAAGTGGTCCTTGCTCAAGTGTATCCATACAAGGTCACCTTCTTGAAAGATCATCTCCTTCTTGTTCTTGTTTAACCTTGAAGCTTGATGAAGGACTTGTTGTTCGATAGTAGCTCTTGTTGATACGTTGCAAACGTATTTATAATTTTTGATGTTCCATGCTTGTTCAGTATCTACTTTCTTATGTTTTGTCTACATTTGGAGATACTTTTATGCATTTTCTGGAACTAACCTATTAACAAGATGCCATAGTGCCAGTTGCCCGTTTTCTAATGTTTTTGGTTTCAGAAAAGCTAGAAAAGAAATATTCTTGGAATTGGACCGGACAAAAGCCAAAGTTGATATTTTACCGGAAGACTCTCAAAGCCAGAAGACGAGACGGAGAGGGGCCAGGTGCTGGCCACACCATAGGGTGGCGCGGATCCCCCTTGGCCGCGCCACCAGGGGGTGTGGGTCCCTGGTCCACCTTCTGGCATCGCCCTTTTGCCTATAAGAAGCCTCTGATGCAGAAACCCGAAATAATCCGAGAGAAAGCTACGAAAACCTCCACATCGCCGCCGCCACCGAAGGGGAGATTCGGGGGACAGAAAGTCTCTGTTCCGGCACCCTGTCAGGATGGGGAATTGCCCCCAGATCCATCTCCATCGATCTCCACCACCATCTCCATCACCGTTGCTGATTCCCATGATGATGAGGGAGTAGTTCTCTCTCGAGGCTAATGGTTCTACTGGTAGCTATGTGTTCATCTCTCTCTCTCTATGCATGATCATATTGTGATCATGAGCTTTGTAATCAGGTAGATCTACTTTGCTACTCAAGTGTTTTAATAGATCCCTGCTCTCCCCATGTGTGTGAAAGTGATAGCGTGCACACCATGGTGTCACTTAGGCTAGAGATTACAAATACTTGTTATGAGTTATATTTGGAGCTGGATGTCTCTATGAAATTTTGGTGTTTGTTGGAACCATCTAGCGCTCAAGGTGACAGTGTGGGGTTATCTAGATGGGGAAAGAGAACTTTGAGGAGTGATGTTATAGCCCTACCATGGATTAGAGTGTCCAACCGGAGAGTAGTTTAGAGTAGTATCAATAAGAGAAGATATTTATATGAGAGTGTTCACTAGTGAAAGTATGATCGCTAGGCCTTGTTTCTAAGCACTGAAACACCATTTGCAACTAGATCTGTTACATGTTTGCTTGCTTCCATCTTTATTTCAGATTGCCTTTAGTCTGTTCCCACGTCAACCACGCACCATCAAAGCTCTTTCCTGGCACCGTTACCACTTATAATTATCCATACCACTTGTATTTCACTATCTCTTCGCCGAACTAGTGCACCTATACACCTGACAAGTGTATTGGGTGTGTTGGGGACACAAGAGACTTCTTGTATCTTGATTGTAGGGTTGCTTGAGAGGGATACCTTTGACCACTTCCTCCCTGAGTTCGATAAACCTTGGGTGATCCACTTAAGGGAAACTTGCTGCTGTTCTACAAACCTCTGCACTTGGAGGCCCAACAACTGTCTACAAGAATAGAAGTGCGTAGACATCAAGCTATTTCCTGGCACTATTGCCGGGGAGGTAAGGTCAAAGGTACTCACATCCTCTGGCTACTAAGCTATCTTCTAGCATTGTTCCTGGTGTGTGAGTGCTCGAAGTTATTTCCTTTAGATTCTGTAATTATATCTTTTTGTTTCTTGTTTTTATTTTCACTATTTAGGCTTAATGGAAAACAACAACAAAATTAGAGAGCTTTTTAGTATTTTTCCTAAGGTAGCACTTGAATGGTCTAAAAGGGAAATTAAAAAACCCATGGAACTGTCAGGATGGGGAATTGCCTCCAGAGCCATCTCCATCGATCTCCACCACCATCTCCATCACCGTTGCTGATTCCCATGATGATGAGGGAGTAGTTCTCTCTCAAGGCTAAGGGTTCTATCGGTAGCTATGTGTTCATCTCTCTCTATGCATGATCATATTGTGATCATGAGCTTTTTAATCAAGTAGATCTACTTTGCTACTCAAGTGTTTTAATAGATCCCTGCTCTCCCCATGTGTGTGAAAGTGACAGCGTGCACACCATGGTGGCACTTAGGCTAGAAATTACAAATACTTGTTATGAGTTATATTTGGAGTTGGATGTCTCTATGAAATTGTGGTGTTTGTTGGAACCATCTAGCGCTCAAGGTGATTGTGGGGTTATCTAAATGGGGAAAGCAAACTTTGAGGAGTGATGTTATTGGCCTACCATGGATCAGAGTGTCCAAACGGAGAGTAGTATCATAAAGAGAAGATATTTATATGAGAGTGTTCACTAGTGAAAGTATGATCCCTAGGCCTTGTTTCTAAGCACTGAAACACCATTTGCAACTAGATCTGTTACATGTTTGCTTGCTTCCATCTTTATTTCAGATTGCCTTTAGTCTCTTCCCACGTCAACCACACACCATCAAAGCTCTTTCCTGGCACCGTTACCACTTATAATTATCCATACCACTTGTATTTCACTATCTCTTCGCCGAACTAGTGCACCTATACACCTGACAAGTGTATTGGGTGTGTTGGGGACACAAGAGACTTCTTGTATCTTGATTGCAGGGTTGCTTGAGAGGGATACCTTTGACCACTTCCTCCGTAAGTTCAGTAAACCTTGGGTGATCCACTTAAGGGAAACTTGCTGCTGTTCTACAAACCTCTGCACTTGGAGGCCCAACAACTGTCTACAAGAATAGAAGTGCGTAGACATCAAGCTATTTTCTGGCACTATTGCCAGGGAGGTAAAGTAAAAGGTACTCACATCCTCTGGCTACTAAGCTATCTTCTAGCACTGTTGCTGGTGTGTGAGTGCTCGAAGTTATTTCCTTTTGATTTTGTAATTATATCTTTTTGTTTCTTGTTTTTATTTTCACTAGTTAGGCTTAATGGAAAACAACAAGAACAAAATTAGAGAGCTTTTTAGTATTTTTCCTAAGGTAGCACATGAATGGTCTAAAAAGTAAATTAAAAACCCATGGAACTTTCTTTGCATGCTAATAGCCATGTTATTAGTATGAAACTTTTGGACATCTTTGTTACTAATGCTATGGAAACGTCTAAGCTTGGGGAAGTTAGTTTTTATGAAAATTATCTTTTTAGTTCCCTAGCTTTAAATAAGAAAATTTGCTCTGATGATACTTTATCTCCCATATGTGGTAATTCTAATGATACTTGTGATATTTTAAATACACATACTGAAAGCATCCCTTTTAAAATACCTATAAAAATTGTTGAACGTGTTATGAATAACTATTATTTTGGAGATGGAACTGTCCATCCTGGTGATCATTTACTCTTTATACACGAATTATGCGAGTTGTTCAAGTGTGCATGTATTTCAATGAACCAAGTTAAGAGGAAGCTATTCCCTTTTTTACTTAAGGGCAAAGCAAGGAAGTGGTATGAGCTACTAGATGATCCTCATCATTCAGAGTGGAAGGAACTTGAATCTCTCTTTTACTCTAAATTTTATCCTCCTCATGAAATTCATAAAGATAGGAATTATATTTATAATTTTCATCCTCATGATGGAGAAAGTATTGCCCAAGCATGGGGGAGATTGAAGTCACTAATGCTCAAATGTCCCATTCATGAGCTCCCTAGTAATATTGTTATTAATAATTTTTATGCAAGGCTTTCAGGACATTACAAGGACTATCTAGATACTTGTTTAGAGGGATCCTTCACAAGTAAGGAGGTCAAAGCTAAGGACGTGTTTGGTTCGTGATTTTTTGTCTGTAATCCGATTACACCGTAACCTGATACCGTTAATCATGTTTGGTTCTCTCGTTACGTAATCAAGTCCCGTGTAAACAGATCCCACCGCAGGTCAAAACCGTTTCTGGCCACCACCCTGCGGAAACAAATCGTTACCGCGAGCGAGCAAACCCTCCCGTCCCCGACCCCTATACCCTCAAATCTCCTCCAGTACCTCTCCTCCCACGAGTGCCGGCGCTAGCGCCAGCAGAGAGGCCAACGATCGTCCATCTGACTTCCTCTATTCACCTGTAGTGGTGCTAGACGAGGAGCAGCATAAGTCACCGATCCCTACCCTGCTTGAGCCAGTTCTTCTTTCCTGGATTCCCCATCTCAGATCCGTTTTTCAGCTTTTCCAGTTCAGTCCCGTTCTTCAGATTTTCCACCTCAGATCCGAATTTCTGAACCATATGTGCTTGATGTCTTCTTGGGATTTCTGTTGATGATCCGAACATATGGTAGATGAAAGAAAGAGGTGTGTTATATCTGTTTCCATTACCTGAATGAACCAAACAAAATTGGATTTTATCCATTCTGTTACCATTACCACCTATGATTTGATTTCAATACCGTTAACGATTACAATACTGAACCAAACACGCTCTAAGTGGGATCTTCTTGAAACAATTCAAAGCAATACCGAAGATTGGGATAATAGCAAAGGTAAAGAACTAGGTATAAACTATGAGTATGATTGCATTAAGTCTTTCACTGAAACTATTGATTTTCAAGAGCTTAGTGCTAAATATGGTCTTGATCCCCAAATTATTTTTGATTGTTGTAGAGCCTTTGCTTCTCATATTAATGCTCCTAAAGAAAAAGGGGCATGTATCATGAACCTTTTAAAGACACTTGCATGGAAAATGAAATTGTTATTAATGATAGCAATAAACATGATCAAACCTCTGAAAGTACTATTTCTTATAAGCATGTTATTTTTTGTGGAATACGTAGACCTTGTGAGAATAATCAAATTGAAGAAGAATATTGTATCACCCACAGGAATGAAAAAACTAGAACATGGTATAGGGCTCTAAATGATCTTGGTAAAAAATGTGTGCCCTCTATCCATTTATTTGTGAACTTTGCTTTGAAGTGGGTCATTTCAATTTTCAATGCTCATGCCATAATAATAGCCCTTCTAATCCAATGAGTACTACAAGTTTGTATTGTGATGACATGATTACTCTTAATCAGCATGATGAACTTACATTATTGTTGGGTGTGAAGAGTTATCAACAAAAACCTCCTTGGTAGATATGAGTGCTTTTGATATGAATAGTGTCTTTCATGGTTGTCATCTTTATTGTGTTGATAATTGCCACACAAATACTTACATACAAAATATTATAAAAGATGAGATTTTACCAAAATATGACAGGACCAATATGTGTTTTGATCTTATTAATGAAAAGAAGGAATCCTCCAAAGTTTCTTCTATTTTCTCTAACAATAAACCAGAGTATATTGAGAAGCTTCCTTGCAAGCCTCTCCCTCCTAAAGAGAAGAAGAAAAAGAATAAAAGGAGGAGTAAAAGGAGAGAGGAAACAATATTTTCCCCTAAGCATGTTGCTCCTATTATAGTTTTTGATGAGTCTGAACTCGATGACCTTCCTATGCCTGTTACCTATAGTAGTGATCATGATTGGGAAAAGCACACTTCTTTTGATATTGAAAATCTCTTTGGTACCAATTCTAAAAATGATGATATTAATAATTGTTGTACTATTAGTACTATCCATGTTCCTTCCAATGATGATATGTTTACAAATGAACACACTTTGGAAGATAACTATTCTATTGCTTATGATGATACTATACTTCCAATATATGATGATCACAACGATGAATATGATATTTTCAGTCCACCTACTATTGAGGAGAAAATTTATTATGATTACAATATGCCTCCTATATTTGATGATTATGGTGATGAGAATAATAATGATAGCTATTTTGTTGAATTTGCTCCCACTATAATTAATAAGAATGACTATGTTTATGTGGGGAGTATTAATTCTTTTATGCATGTGGCTCATGATAAGAATGTTTTATGTGATAGTTATATTGTTAATTTTATTAATGATGCTACTGAAAGTTATTATGAGAGAGGGAAATATGGTTTTATGCATCACAACAATATTAAGCTTCCCCTCTTTATGTTGAAAATTTTGAAGTTGCACTTGTTTTGCTTTCCTATGCTTGTTGCTTTGTGCTTTCATGACTTGTTTCTTTACAAGATTATTTTTCATAGGAAGTGGGTTAGACTTAAGTTTGTTCAATATTTTCTTCTTGATGCTCTCTTTTACTTTAATTCATATTTCTTATGCGAGCATCATCGAAATTATCATGCCTATCTTAATGGCTATAAAGATAGAGCTTTTGGGAGACAACCCATTATATTTTTTAATTTTAGTTTATTTTTGTTTTGTTCATTCTTGGAAGTTATTTCCTATATCATAACCTCTCCTTAGACTTTTTGTTTGGTTTTTGTGCCAATAATAACCTCTTATGAGAGGGACGTAAGATTTGGGAAGTGCTGTCCCGAAACAGATTTTTGTGCTTCACTATAAAATTCGTGAAAAATCTCTGTACGTCGGATTGAGCTGGATTTTTCTGAACAAATCCCCCAGGTTGTTAGATAACTTTCTTTAGTTCAACACTTTTTGATTTGAGCAACATAAGGTTTTCGAAAAAATCGGTTTTCAACAGCTGGTCTGTTTTGATAGATTTCTGCCATTATTTGCATTTGCCTCTTTATCGATTTATTTTTGGGTTATTTTTAGTAAATTGAGATTTTTGAGGGAATTGCCACAGTAGTTTGTGTTTTGAATGAAAGTTTTGCTGTTTTAAAACTAAACCCCAAAGGTTTATTATCTTTTAAATGCACTAATGTTGCTAATTAAGATTGTGTGAAGTTTTGTATGAAGTAAATTTTCAGGTGTAGAGAAAGAATGATGTAATGATATGAAGAATGGACAAAAGCTCAAGCTTGGGCATGCCACCCCGTGTAACCCCAAGAAATATTCAAGAGGTACAAGCATCAAAGCTTGGGGATGCCCAAGGCATCCCCTTCTTCATCAATAAAAATCTCAGGTCTTTCTAGACTTTTTGTTTTTATTGTTTCATGCACTGTTGTGTTGTTCTTGGAGCGTCTTTATTTTTTTTAGTTTTCTTTTGCTTTGTTTTCTGCAATAAGTTGGTTGGATCCCAACACTTCTTTTGGAGAGAGACACACTTTGCTTTCGTTGTTTAGAACAGTCTAGTTTTCATTCTTATTGTTTTGTGAGTGTTCTCTTTTGCTAGCACTATGTTTAGCCTTAGTTTTCTTGTTCTTTTAGCTTAGAACTTTTTAGTTCTTCTTTTTGGATTTGTGAGACAAGCTCACTTATCTTTATTTATTATTATCTTTGTGAGTTCTTTCAAATAAGTCGATTGGTGTTAGAAGAGAGTAGAAAGCTTCATGCTTTAGTGGTACAAAAAGGAGCTTCTTTTTGACTATGGCCTAGGCTTTGTCATGTCATGCTTGATATTGTTTTGGAGTTATGCTTAGTGATTATTTGTTGTAGCATGATTTTTTATAAACAATTGAGATTGCTTAATGTGCCTTGAAAGAATCATGCGTTGTTTTAGCATATTAAAGCATAGTATTGTGGTATTCTCCTTTAAATGCTTTATTTGGGTTGACTTAGCGCATGCTCACACCATGTTAAGACTATACCAAGTCACCATAGCCTCTATGATCATTTATTTTGCGACTTATATCACTTTATGCTTTAATTGATGATGTTTTGTCGCTTTGCATGATTATGGACATTATTGCTCTCTTAGTTGGTTGCTCCCAGTATTTTGCTAGCCTCCACATGTACCAAGTATGAGTTCCACTCATGCATCCAACTCCAAATAAAACCAACTTATTACAAAGAGTCCACCATACCTACCTATTAGCATTATTGCTATTCCAAGTATATTCATGTAATTATCTACCTTCCAAATTAAACTTGTTATGTGAAAATTAGTGATTAAAGCTCTCACGAACTTGTGGCACACTTTACTTTCTTGCACTTAATAAACTTGAACCATTGTGCCCATCTATGTTGTGTATATGCTTGCGCTTTATAAGTTGTGAATTAGCAGAACCATGTTACCATGGGAAATGCTTTCAACATTGCACATTATTTATTTGATATCATGTTCTTTTGCTTATGGATCCCGGTGGTGTGAAATAAAAGGGGAGCTTGTAAGCTCATGGAGTTTGTATATGTGTTAGAGAAACGCCTAGGTGGCTAGCCTAAGCCATGCCTAATCATGGTGGAAACTTGCAGCATAACCATAGTGAGCATTCTGTGAAGCATCCTCAATAAAAACCTATGCAAATAGCAAATAAAAATTTCACTAAGATGCTCATTGTCTGTTGCCTTGTCATTGTGATATGGGATAGCTCCTGTATCATGGGGAAAGGGGTACCCCGTTGGCGGTTCTCTATGATACACATGTACTTACAATGACAAGAACTTGTGACTAAAGTTGAGTAGCATGAGATTTTCAACTTATAACTTGTCAAGCATATCCTCATATTTGTTCACTTTAACCTTAATCACTTCAAGATTCTTACGATAGGGGCAATGAGAGCTGAAAGCTAATAAGTAGCATAATTTTTGGAAGCTCTTTATGAGACTTGAATCCCTGCTACCTTCTATGAAGGCCTTTATTTTACTTTTATGTTGAGTCTCCATCTTCTATCTTTATGTACCTATTAAGAGAGCATAGTGGCCATTCTTAGTTTAATGTGCATTGTCCCAAAACTTGTTGATTGATTCCTAATGTTGATATTGCTAGTTCTTGAACTGTTTGTATCTAGTCACCCTTATGAACTTTGAAGGTGTCCTATGCATTTATGTTTTGCTACTCCATGAGGGACAAGCTGAATGCCATTATGCTATGTTTTCTATATGTGAAACAAACAAACGTCTTTCAATGCATTGTTATTCATGATCTTTGTTTGTATTCTTTCATGTTGCATGCATATTCACTATGTCTTATTGTTAGAACTTCAACTTTCATGCTCATGTTTAGAGTACTTTGATCCTAGCTTTCAATGCTTGCAAATGGTTTAATCTTGATTGTGATGGTGCATGTCACCTCAAAAATTATTGTTTTTATCACTTACCTACTTGAGGACGAGCAGGAGTTAAGCTTGGGGATGTTGATACGTTGCAAATGTATCTATAATTTTTGATGTTCCATGCTTGTTTAGTATCTACTTTCTTATGTTTTGTCTACATTTGGAGATACTTTTATGCATTTTATGGAACTAACCTATTAACAAGATGCCATAGTGCCAGTTGCCCATTTTCTGTAGTTTTTGGTTTTAGAAAAGCTGGAAAAGAAATATTTTGGACCGAACAAAAGCCAAAGTCGATATTTTACCGGAAGACTCTCGGAGCCAGAAGGCGAGACGGAGAGGGGCCAGGGGCTAGCCACACCATAGGGTGGCGTGGGTCCCCCTTGGCCACGCCACTAGGGGGTGTGGGCCCCTGGTCCACCCTATGACATCGCCCTTTTGCCTATAAGAAGCCTCCGATGCAGAAACCCTAAATAATCTGGGAGAAAGCCACAAAAACCTCCACAGCGCCGCCGCCACGAAAGGGGAGATTCGAGGGACAGAAAGTCTTTGTTCCGGCACCCTGTCGGGACGGGGAATTGCCCCCGGAGCCATCTCCATCGATCTCCACCACCATCTCCATCACCGTTGCTGATTCATATGATGATGAGGGAGTAGTTCTCTCTCGAGGCTAAGGGTTCTACCAGTAGCTATGTGTTCATCTGTCTCTCTCTATGCATGATCATATTGTGATCATGAGATTTATAATCAAGTAGATCTACTTTGCTACTCAAGTGCTTTAATAGATCTCTGCTCTCCCCACGTGTGTGAAAGTGACAGCGTGCACACCATGGTGTCACTTAGGCTAGAGATTACAAATACTTGTTATGAGTTATATTTGGAGCTGGATGTCTCTATGAAATTTTGGTGTTTGTTGGAACCATCTAGCACTCAAGGTGACAGTGTGGGGTTATCTAGATGGGGAAAGCGAACTTTGAGGAGTGATGTTATAGCCCTACCATGGATTAGAGTGTCCAACCGGAGAGTAGTTTAGAGTAGTATCAATAAGAGAAGATATTTATATGAGAGTGTTCACTAGTGAAAGTATGATCGCTAGGCTTTGTTTCTAAGCACTGAAACACCGTTTGCAACTAGATCTGTTACATGTTTGCTTGCTTCCGTCTTTATTTCAGATTGCCTTTAGTCTCTTCCTACCCGTTAAGCTATTTTCTGGCACTGCTACCACTTATAATTATCCATACCACTTGTATTTCACTATCTCTTCGCCGAACTAGTGCACCTATAACCTTGGGTAATCCATTTAAGGGAAACTTGCTGCTGTTCTACAAACCTCTGCACTTGGGGGCCTAACAACTGTCTACAAGAATAGAAGTGCGTATACATCAAGCTATTTTCTGGCGCCATTGCCGGGGATTGAAGAAGAAGAAGAAGCTCCCATGTCAACCACGCACCATCAAGTCTATTTTCTGGCGTTGTTGCCGGGGAGGTAAGGTAAAAGGTACTCACATCCTCTAGCTACTAAACTATCTTCTAGTACTATTGCTGGTGTGTGCGTGCTCGAAGTTAGTTCCTTTAGATTCTGCAATTATATCTTTTTGTTTCTTATTTTTATTTTCACTCGTTAGGCTTAATGGAAAACAACAACAAAATTAGAGAGCTTTATAGTATTTATCTTGAGTTAGGACATGAAGTGTTTGAAGAGAAAATTAAAAAACCTATGGAACTTTATATGCATGCTAATGGCAATGTCATTAGTATGAATTCTTTGAACATCATTATTGCTAATTCTATGGAAAAGTCTAAGCTTGGGGAAGCTGGTTTTGATGAGCATGATATTTTTAGTCCCCAAAGCATGTAGGAGAAAATTTTACTTTGATGATACTATGCCTCCAATATATGATGATTGCAATGATGAATATAATATTTTCAATCCACCTACTATTTAGGAGAAAATTAATTATGATTACAATATGCCTCCTATATTTGATGATTATGGTGATGAGAATAATAATGATTGCTATTTTGGTAAATTTGCTCCCACTATAATTAATAAGAATGACTATGTTTATGTGGGGAGTATTAATTCTTTTATGCATATGGATCATGATAAGAATGTTTTATGTGATAGTTATATTGTTAATTTTATTCATGATGCTACTAAAAGTTATTATGAGAGAGGTAACCATGGTTTTATGCATCACAACAATATTAAGCTTCCCCTATTTATGTTGAAAATTTTGAAGTTGCACTTGTTTTGCTTTCCTATGCTTGTTGCTTTGTGCTTTCATGACTCGTTTCTTTACAAGATTATTTTTCATAGGAAGTGGATGAGACTTAAATTTGTTCCATATTTGCTTCTTGATGCTCTCTTTTACTTCAATTCATATTTCTTATGTGAGCATCATCGAATATATCATGCCCAGCTCAAAGGCGTTAAAGAAAAGCACTTATTGGGAGATAACCCAAATTTTGTTAGGAACCTTTTAGTTGAGTCTTGGAAGTTATTACATCTGTAATAACCGCTCCTTATCATTTTTGTGTGGTTTTTGTGCCAAGAGTAACCTCTAATGAGAGAGAAGTAATGTTTGGAAAAGTTGCTGTCCCGAAACAGATTTTTATGCTTCACTGTAAATATTCGTGAAAAATCTCTGTACGTCGGTTTGAGCTGTAATTTTTGTGCATCTGCCCTAGGTTGTTATATAACTTTCGTTAGTTCAACACTCTTCGATTTGAGCAACAGAACGTCTTTGATAAAATTGGTTTTTACCTGCTGGTCTGTTTTGACAGATTTCTGCCATTATTTGCATTTGCCTCTTAATCTCTTTCTCTTTGAGTTGTCTTTGATCATTTAAACTTTTTAAAGGAAGTGCTACAGTAGCTTGTGTTTTAATGGAAGTTTTACTTGTGTTGAAATTGAACCAAAAGACTTATTATCTTGAGTACACTAATGTTGCTAATGAAGATTATGTGAAGTTATGTATGAAGGAGATTTTAAAGTGTAGGGAAGAGTAATGCAATAAGATGAAGAATGGACAAAAGATCAAGCTTGGGGATTCCACCCGTGTCACCCCAAGAAATATTCAAGAAGTACAAGCGTCAAAGCTTGGGGATGCCTTGGGCATTCCCTTCTTCATTAGTAAAAATCTCAGGTTTCTTCCAAACACTTCATTTTTATTATTTCTTGCATAATTGTGTTGTTCTTGGAGCGTATTTGTTTTTGTTTTTAGTTTTATTTTGGTTTGTTTGCTGCAATAAGTTGGTTGGATCCTAGCACTTCTTTTGGAGAGAGACACACTGTGCTTTCATTGTTTAGAACTCTCTAGTTTTCATTCTTATTGTTTTGTGAGTGTTCCCTTTTGCTAGCAATGTGTTTAGCCTTAGTTTTCTTTTGCTTTCAGCTTAGAATATTTTAGTTCTTCTTTTTGGATTTGTGGGACAAGCTCACCGATCTTTATTTATTATTATCTTTGTGAGTTCTTTCAAATAAGTCGATTGGTGTTGGAAGAGAGTAGAAAGCTTCATGCTTTAGTGGTACAAAAGGGAGCTTGTTTTGACTGTGGCTTAAGACTTTATCATGTCATGCTAGATGTTGCTTTGACCTTATGCTTAGTGATTATTGTTGTAGCATGACTTGTTCCAAACAATTGAGATTGCTTAATGCGCCTTGAAAGAATCATGCGTTGTTTTAGCATATTAAAGCATAGTATTGTGGTATTCTCCTTTGATGCTTTATTTGGGTTGACTTGGCGCATGATCACACCATGTCAAGACTATACAAAGTCACCATAGCCTATATGATCATTTAGTTTTCGACTTGTAATATCACTTTATGCTTTAATTAATGATGTTTTATCGCTTTGCATGATTACGGACATTATTGCTCTCTTAGTTGGTCGCTCCCAGTCTTTTGCTAGCCTCCATACCAAGTATGAGTTCCACTCATACATCCAACTCCAAATAAAACCAAGTTATTCCAAAGAGTCCACCATACCTACCTATTAGCATTTTCTATTCCAAGTATATTCATGTTTTTATCTACCTTCCAAATTAAACTTGTTATGTGAAAACTAGTGATTAAAGCTCTCACGAACTTGATGGCACACTTTACTTTTCTTGCACTTAATAAACTTAAACCATTGTGTCCATATTTGTTGCATATATGCTTGCGCTTTATAAGTTGAAGTTAGCAGAACCATCTATCATGGGGAACGCTTTCAACATTGCACTTATTATTCCGTTGAGATCATGATTCTTTTGATTATGGATCCCGGCGGTGTGAAATAAAAGTGGAACTTGTAAGATCATGGAGTTTGTATGTGTGTTAGAGAAATGCATGGGCCGCTAGCCTAATCCATACCTAATCATGGTGGAAACTTGCAGCATAGCCATAATGAGCATTCTATGAAGCATCCTCAATAAAAACCTATGCAAATAGCAAATAAAAAGATCGCTGAGATGCTCATTGTCTGTTGCCTTGTCATTTTGATATGGGATAGCTCCTGTGTCATGGGGCAAGGGGTACCCCGTTGGAGGTTCTCTATGATACATATGTACTTACAATGAAAAGTGCTTACTTGTGACTGAAGTTGAGTAGCATGAGGTTCGGTACTCGTAAGTAAGGGGCATGATATTTCAACTTATAACTTGTCAAGCATATCCTCTTAGTTGTGTCACTTTAACCTTAATCACTTCAAGATGCTTATGATAGGGGCAATGAGAGCTGAAAGCTAATGAGTACCACAATGTTTGGAAGCTCTTTATGAGACTTGAATCCCTGCTTCCTTCCATGAAGGCCTTTATTTTACTTTTATGTTGAGTCTCCATCTTCTATCTTTATGCACCTATTAAGAGAGCCTAGTGAACATTCTTAGTTTAATGTGCATTGTCCCAAGACTTGTTGATTGATTCATAATGTTGATATTGCTTGTCCTTAAACTATTTGTATCTAGTCACCCTTATGAACTTTGAAGGTGTCCTATGCATTTATGTTTTGCTACTCCATGAGGGACAAGCTGAATGCCACTATGCTATGTTTTCTATATGTGAAACAAACAAACGTATTTCAATGAATTATTATTCAAGAACCTTTGTTTGTATCCTTTCATGTTGCAACATAGTTACTTTGTCTTATTGTTAGAACTTCATCTTTCATGCTCTATGTTAAAGTACTTTGATCCCAACTTTCAATGCTTGCAAATGGTTTGATCTTGATTGTGATGGTGCATGTCACCTCAAAAATTATTCTTTCTTTTTATCACTTACCTACTCGAGGACGAGCATGAGTTAAGCTTGGGGATGTTGATACATTGCAAATGTATCTATAATTTTTGATGTTCCATGCTTGTTTAATATCTACTTTCTTATGTTTTGTTTACATTTGGAGATACTTTTATGCATTTTCTGGAACTAACCTATTAACAAGATGCCACAGTGCCAGTTTCCCGTTTTCTGCTATTTTTGGTTCTAGAAAAGCCAGAAAATGAATATTCTTGGAATTGGACAAGACAAAAGACAAAGTCGATATTTTACTGGAAGACTCACGGAGCCAGAAGACGAGACGGAGAGGGGCCAGGGGCTGGCCACACCATAGGGTGGCGCGGGTCCCCCTTGGCCGCGCCACCAGGGGGTGTGGGCCGCTGGTCCACCGTCTGACATCGCCTCTTCGCATATAAGAAGCCTCCGATGCAGAAATCCTAAATAATCCAGCCTCCAGCCATGAAAAGTTCCGCAGCGCCTCCACCACCAAAGAGGAGATTCGGGGGACAGAAGTCTCTGTTCTGGCACTCTACCGGGACGGGGAAGTGCCCGCGGAGCCATCTCCATCGATCTCCACCACCATCTCCATCGCCATTGCTGATTCCCATGATGATGAGGTGTAGTTCTTTCTCGAGGCTAAGGGCTCTACCAGTAGCTATGTGTTCATCTCTCTCTCTATGCATGATCATATTGTGATCATGAGCTTTGTAATCAAGTAGATCTACTTTGCTACTCAAGTGCTTTAATAGATCTCTTCTCTCCCCACGTGTGTGAAAGTGACAGCATGCACACCATGTTGGCACTTAGGCTAGAGATTACAAATATTTGTTATGAGTTATATTTGGAGTTGGATGTCTCTATGAAATTGTGGTGTTTGTTGGAACCATCTAGCGCTCAAGGTGACAGTGTGGGGTTATCTAGATGGGGAAAGCAAACTTTGAGGAGTGTTGTTATTACCCTACCATGGATTAGAGTGTCCAACCGGAGAGTAGTTCAGAGTAGTATCAATAAGAGAAGATATTTATATGAGTGTTCACTAGTGAAAGTATGATCCCTAGGCCTTGTTTCTAAGCATTGAAACATCGTTTGCAACTAGATATGTTACATGTTTGCTTGCTTCCATCTTTATTTCAGATTGCCTTTAGTCTCTTCCTACCCGTCAAGCTCTTTTCTGGCACCATTACCACTTATAATTATCCATACCACTTGTATTTCACTATGTCTTCGCCGAACTAGTGCACCTATACACCTGACAAGTGTATTGGTTGTGTTGGGGACACAAGAGACTTCTTGTATCTTGATTGCAGGGTTGCTTGATAGGGATACCTTTGACCACTTCCTCCCTGAGTTCGATAAACCTTGGGTAATCCACTTAAGGGAAACTTGCTGCTGTTCTACAAACCTCTGCACTTGGAGGCCCAACAACTGTCTACAAGAATAGAAGTGTGTAGACATCAAGATCCTTCATAGCTTGGGCGCGCTTGTCTACGTCCATGTTTGCACGCTCATGAAGAGGTAGTGGTAGGATGTCGAGTGCGGTGAGGAGATCGAAACCATAGACGATTATGAAGGTACTCATCTTAGGTGTTAAGTGCTTGGATTGATTGTAGGCAAACTCGGCATGGGGAATGCATTCCTCCCAATCCTTGAGGTTTTTCTTGATCAACACATGAAGAAGAGTCCCGAGGCTTCGGTTGACAACTACGGTTTGGACATCGGTTTGAGGATGCGATGCGGATGAGAAGAGGATCTTAACGCCTAGCTTAGCCATGAGGGTCTTCCATAAGTATCTCATGAATTTGATGTCTCGGTCAGAGACGATTGTTATTGGGACATCGTGAAGATGAACAATTTCCCTAAAAAACAAGTTGGCAACATGTGAAGCATCGTTAGTCTTATGACACGGTATGAAGTGTGCCATTTTTGAGAAACGATCCATGACAACAAATATAGAATCATGAACATGCTTAGACCTAGGAAATCCTAACACGAAATCCATGCTAATGTCGGACCAAGGTGCATGAGGTATAGGCAATGGCATATAAAGACCAAATGGGTTAGACTTAGACTTAGCTTGAACGCATGTCGTGCATCGTTGAACGTAGCGCTCCACGTCACGCTTCATATTGGGCCAATAGTAATGAGTGGAAAGCATGTCCAATGTGAATGGAGTAATTTGCAAAAATTGGTCCAAAGAATGGGTCGGAAGAATACAAAGTTTTGATTTCATCAAGACCTAACACGTTCACTTCAAGTCGACTAAGAAGGCTTGTGTGCTTGCGAGACAAAGTGTTCGCAACTACATTATCTTGGCCCTTCTTATACTTGACAATGTAAGGAAAAGATTCCATAAACTTGACCCACTTAGCGTGTCTCTTACTCAAGTTGTCTTGGCCTTTGAGATATTTCAACGACTCATGGTCAGAATGTATGATAAATTCCTTAGGCCAAAGGCAGTGTTGTCAAACTTGAAGGACACGAACTAAGGCAAAAATGTCTTTGTCATAAATCGGATAATTAAGGCGAGCACCATCAAGTTTCTCGCTATGGTAGGCAATAGGACGTCCATTTTGCATTAGGACTCCTCCAATGCCAATACCACTAGCATCACGCTCTATCTCGAAAGTTCTAGTGAAATCCGGTAACGCGAGAAGAGGTGCTTCAATGAGCCTCTTTTTAAGCTCATAAAAAGTTTTTTGTTGTGCTTTGCCCCCACACGAAGGTGACATTCTTTTTGGTCAATTTGTTGAGAGGACAAGCAATGGTCGAAAAGTCTTTCACAAAGTGACGATAGAAACCGGCCAACCCATGAAAACTTTGGAGTTCACTCACATTTGTTGGGATGGGCCAATCTCGTATGTCCTTTACTTTAGAAACATCAACTTCAATGCCATTTGAAGAAACAAAAAATCCAAGAAAAATTAACTTGTCTTTAGCAAAAGTGCACTTGGTAAAATTAGCATATAGATTTTCATGTCGAAGAATTTGCAAAACCTCCTTGACATGTTCCTCAAGCGACTTGTTATAAATAAGTATATCATCAAAATAGACAACGACACTCTTGCCAATGAGAGAACGCAAAATATGATTCATAAGGGGCATGAAGGTGGATGGGGCATTAGATAAGCCAAAAGGCATGACCAACCATTCATATATGCCAAGTTTGGTCTTGAAGGCGGTTTTCCACTCATCACCTTCCGCCATGCGTATTTTATGGTAACCACTACGAAGATCATTTTTTGAGAAAATAGTGGCTGCACACAACTCATTAAGCATGTCGTCAAGACATGGTATGGGATGTCGATAACGCACGGTGATAGCATTGATTGGACGATAGTCCATGCATAACCGAACGTATCATCCGTTTTTGGAACGAGAATCATGGGTACCGCACTCGGACTAGTGTTTACTTGGATCAAACCTTTGGAGATGAGTTGGTTGATTTGACGTTCAATCTCCTTCGTCACCTCCGGGTTCATGCGGTAGGCGGTGCGATTTGGAAGAGGAGCGTCGGGGATGAGGTTAATGCGATGCTCGATTCCATGAAAAGGAGGTAGTCCATGAGGAAGCTCTTCAGGAAACATATCCTTGAATTCCTGCAAAACAATCATCAAAGATGGAGGAACATTGGTTAAGTCATTAGTTCCTTGCACTAGTCCCTTGCAAATGAGGACATAGTGCAAGATGGATGGGTTGTTCCGCACATCTCTCGTCTCATATTTGGTGGCAAGGAGACCACTCTTAGTTTTTCCACTCGAGTTTGGCTTGTGTCTCTCACTCACTATGAGGTGGTTCTCTCGCTCGCCACTCTTTTCACAAGTTTGTGTTGTGGTTTGCACCCTCGCTAAAGCCTTCGCATTGTTCGCAAGTATTTTGCTAGGAGTCATTGGTTGCAAAACACATGTATTTTTAAGCCACTTGAAGGTGTAAACATTTGTGTGACCATCATGTAGAGCACCTTTGTCGAATTTCCATGGTCGACCAAGCAACATCTGGCAAACCTTCATTGGGACTACATCACACTCCACTGTGTCTTTGTATGGGCCAATAGAGAAGGTTACCGAGATGGTGTGCTTGATCTTCACGGACCCTTGGTCACTTAGCCATTGCACGTGGTAGGGGTGCTTGTGCGGATGGAGGGTGAGGTTGAGATTCTCACACAACTCAGTGCTAGCAAAGGTTGTGGCAACTCCCTCCATCAATGATCACTTTGATAGATTTCCAATTGATGACGGCACGTGTTTGGAAGATATTTGAGCGTTGATCTTCATGCTCTTGTGCTTGAGTGGCCAAGATCCTTGTGACGACAAGTGATGGACTTGCGTCATGTTCACACATGAGGAGTTCTTGGTCATCTTCCACTCGTTGCCTTGTCATTGCTTCCTTGACTTGGGAATCAAATTCATCTTCACTCAAGTACTCTTCGTCGCCATTGTCATTGATAAACAATACTTTCTTTTTTCCACACTCGATCGACTTGTGTCCTTTGCCTCCACACTTGTAGCATTCGCCGTTGAATGGCGTGGTATCCTTTGTGTACTTGCCACTTGGGGGCAGTTTTCCTTGAGGAAGTGTGGGCTTGAAGGAAGTCTTGGATGTACTTGATGAGCTTCCATTGAAGGTTGGTTGTGTAGCGGTTGAAGCTTGCTTGTAGGTGAAATACATCTTGGGATTGTTGTACTTGATGTCCTCTTGCACTTGACGCTCGGCCTTTGTTGCGATGTGCACAAGCTCAACCATGTTATTGTATGTTTGGAACTCGACGATGCGCTTGATTGGATGGTTCAAGCCAATAAGGAAACGTGCCATAGTTTGCTCCTTGTGCTCTTCAATGTTGGTGCGGATCATGTTGAGCTCCATTTCCTGAAGTAATCTTCCACGGTCTTTGTCCCTTGACGAAGCGATTCAAGGTTGTTGAAGAGGTCACGCGTGTAGTGTGAAGGAACAAAGCGGGGTCTCATATGAGCCTTCATGTCATTCCAAGTTGTGATTGGAGGTTCTTCTCTTGCATCACGAACAACTTGAACTTGTTCCCACCAAAGGTTGGCATACTCATCAAACTCAAGCGAAGCTATGTCTACCATATTCTCGTTGCTATAGTGTGCATATGGAAGATGTTGTCGACTTTGAGTGCCCATGCGAGGTATTCTTTGGGGTCATTTGATCCGGTGAACTTGGGCATCGTGAACTTCAGCTTGCCAAAAGTTTCTTTCTCATTGTGATCACGGTGGTTGCCATGGTGATGATAGTCTTCATCTTTGATGCAATCATTGCAATGAGCTTGTTGATGTGCTTGCAGATGAGGAGGTGGAACTTCATTCTCGCAGACTTGTTGAGGAGCTTGCTCTTGATGTTGTTGGGGAGATTGCTCTTGCTCTTGAGCAGGTTATTGACGAGGTTAAGGCACTTGGCCCTCATGAGGGTGTTGAGGATGTGGAGCATGTTGGCGTGGTTGTTGACAAAGAGGAGGCTCATTCCTCGGTTGGTGATGTTGATTAGGCACTTGGGCCTGATGACGAAGATCATGGTCTTGAGCCTCATGACATGGTGGCCATCGATCAACATGTACAATTTGATGCTCCATGTCTTGATGAGGAGGAGGTTGTGCCTCGTGGTGACCATGGTGTCAGCGTGGTCGTTCATGATGGCAATGACAAGGAGGAGGATCTTAGGGAGCGTCATGCTGGTGACGAGCTTGTTCCTCCAAGTTGGAGTCATCACTTGTTGTGTCAAGTATGTGTCGCGTGCGATGGTGGTGGACTTGAGGTTATGCTTGAGGTTCCACTTGTGGTTGTGCTTGTTGGATCACTAGTGCCCTTGCATGATGACAGTGTCCTTTGCGCCTTGCTTGGGGCCTCGAGGAGAAATCACCATCATAGCTTGACGTTGCGACGTGCCGTGGTGAAGGTATATAGTTTGAAAAGCTTTCATCTTCAACCACGGGGGAGTCATTGCGTCTTGGAGCACTTGGATGACGATCTTGACGAAGAGGAGGACGGTGACGTGACAAGCTTGAGGTGTGTGAGCACGGTCTTGCCATTCTATCGATGAGTAGTCGAAGCTTGTCATTTGTTTCGGCGAACGAGTTGTGTTGGGAGACTCTCTTTTAATTGGGAGAGCGAGTCGTGATAAGTTCGGTCGTGCCGGACTGGGCGCCGGAAATTCTGGTTCGCGCCGGTCGTTCCGGTTGGTCGCCGGAATGGCTCACAGATGCACGTTCCGGCGTGCACCGGTCGGTTTCTGATCCGGGTCCGGTCCACTGGAAGGTGCACCGGAAATTCCAGCAGGAATTCCGGTCCGCCGGTCCTGGCGCCGGTTTGGTCTGGAACTCCGTCTTGTGATGGCTTGGTTGCTTCCCTTGGCATTTCTTGATGGGTTTCATACATGATGATGCATAAAGTATTGGCATGAAGTAGCAAGCCGTCCACATGAGACAAGGAGCGGATTCACCTTAGCTTGAAAGAGCTTGGTGCGTGCACGAGTCATTGGTCCACTTTGGGGACTTGGTGGTGTAGATGTAAGGATGTCCGTAGGACGGGCTGCATCAAATCTAGCTTAGGTATATATATGATATACACGTTATGAGTGTATTCTTTGCTTGTTAAAAAATGTGGTTCTTAGGTATTGGATACCAAATTTGTTGGTATGAAGTGTCATACAGAACAACACAATTCATGAACTACAATGGCATAAGTAACTAGAAACAGAATATGTGATGATGTTCATCAAAAACAAATAAAGTATTATTGTGTTTCTCATTGACATCAAAGCTTTCCTTCAAGATTTGTATTAATAATTGTTATTTTGTTCCGGTATTATGAGAATAATGGTTATTCAAATAATTACCGTATTCCATAGAAGATGGATGAACTTCTACAAATCTAGTTGAAGAAATCACGTCCATAAACACTGATGCTGAAAAGTCGCAAGGCAAATGATTGGAATATCACTTTTGAGTGACATTATCGTTTAAATTATATTGGAAAGAAAACAAGAAGAAAACTCCATGTTAATGGAATTTTGGAGTCTTTTGAATTTGATCAATTGACGCTTGTGAAACTTTACTGGAGATAATTAAAACCTTGTTCATGGGCCAAAGAAGAACGAACGACTAACCTATTGGCATAGTGCATGTTGATTGATGGCTCAAAATACGATGAGCTCGTTGGGAACCCCTAGAGGAAGGTATGATGAGCACAGCAACAAGTTTTCCCTCAGTTATGAAACCAAGGTTATCGAACCAGTAGGAGTAAGGAAACAACCCCAAGGTGTTGTCTCCAACTTGGAATCCTGCACAACACAACCACAGAACTTTGCCCCAACTTACAATGAGGTTGTCAATCTCACCGGTTTTGCTGAAACAAAGGATTAAACGTATTGTGTGGAAGATAGTAATTGCTTGCAGAAAGTAAATAGTGAACAATAAATAGTATATTGTAGATTGATGGTAAAAGAATGGACCGGGGTCCATAGTTCACTAGTGGTGATTCTCCTTAAGATAGATGACATGTTGGGTGAACAAATTACAGCGTGGAAATTGACAGACACCGAGAAAGCATGCATGCATATACTAATCATCTTGACTCCTATGATATTTGATTGGGAATTACAACATTATACATAGACCGTAATCCAACTACATCTATGACTGATAATCCACCTTCAGGTTATCATCCGAACCCCCTCTAGTATTAAGTTGCAAGCAACAGATAATTGCATTAAGCAAAGTGTGTAAAGTAAACAATATGATTGCCCCATGGATAAAGGATTGTTGTTTTCTCCCTTGTAGCAACAACACATCTAGTACCTTAGAGATTTATGTCACTTCCCTAGATTACTAGAGGCATGAACCCACTATCGAGCATAAATACTCCCTCTTGGCGTTGCTAGCATCTACTTGGCCAAGATAGCTACTAACAACGGAAAGCATGCAAGATCACAAATAACAAAGACATGACAGAATCAATAATCAATCTAAAATAGCATGTCAATATCCATCAGATCCTTGCAAACACAACATGTAGGATTACAAATAGGTGATCTTGATCATGAACGGAGCTCACAAGATCTAAACATGACAACACAAAGGAGGAGAACCAACCATCTATGTACTACATGGAACCGTAGTCTAGAGATGAACTACTCACGGATCACAACGAAGGCAGGCATGGTGATGAACAAGGCCTCCAGGATGATCTCTCCCCTCCGACAAGGTGCCGGGAAGAGCTTAAGATCCCTCCCATTCTAGGGATGGAGATGATGGCGGCTACAAACTCTTTCGTGGAATTTTGATTGGGTACTTAGGGTTTTTGTCTCGGGAGGATTTTATAGGCGGAAGGGAAAGGTCGGTGGAGTACCAGGGGGGCCACACTAGGTGGCGGCACGCCTAGGGCTGGCCGCGCCACCCTAGGGTGTGGCCGCCCTGGTGCCCCTCTTCGGCTCTCCTCCGGACTCCGTGTTGCTTCGGGTAAAATATTGACTTTGGATTTTGTCTGGTCCAATTCTGAGAATATTTCCTTACTAGCTTTTCTGAAACCAAAAACAGCAGAAAATAGGAAACTGGCACTTTGGCATCTTGTTAATAGGTTAGTTCCAGAAAATGTATAAAAATACTCCAAAGTGTGGACAAAACATAAGAAAGTAGATATAAAACAAGCATGGAACATCAAAAATTATTGATACGTTTACAACGTATCAACATCCCCAAGCTTAACTCCTGCTCGTCCTCGAGTAGGTAAGTGATGAAAAAGAAGAATAACTTTTGAGGTGACATGCACCATCACAATCTTGATCAAGGTATTTGTAAAACATTGATAACTGGGATCATATTACTTTAACATAGCTTGAAAGATATAGTTCTAACAATAAGATATAGAAACAATGTTGTAACATGAAAAGGTACAAAAAAGAGATTCATGAATAACAATTCTTTGAAAGACGTTTGTTTGTTTCACATATACAAAACATAATGAGAATGGTATTCAGCTTGTCCCTCATAGTGTAGCAAAACATAAATGCATAGGACACCTTCAAGGTTCATAAGGGTGACTAGATACAAATAGTTTAAGAAGAAGCAATATCAAAGTTATGAATCAATCAACAAGTTTTGGGACAATGCACATTAAACTAAGAATGACCACTATGCTCTCTTAATAGGTGCATAAAGATAGAAGATGGAGACTCAACATAAAAGTAAAAGAAAGGCCCTTCATAGAAGGAAGCAGGGATTCAAGTCTCATAAAGAGCTTCCAAAAATTATGGTACTTATTAGCTTTTAGCTCTCATTACCCTTATCATAAGCATCTTTAGGTGATTAAGGTTAAAGTGAACAAATATGAGGATATGATTCATAAGTTATAAGCTGAAAATCTCATGCCCCTTGCTTACGAGTACCGTTCCTCATGTTACTCAACTTTAGTCATAGGTAAGTTCTTGTCATTGTAAGTACATGTGTATCACAGAGAACCGCCAACGGGGTACCCCTTGCCCGATGATACGGAAGATTCCCCATATCAAAATGACAAGGCAAGCAGACAATGAGCATCTTAGCAATCCTTTTATTTCCTATTTGCATAGGCCTCTTTTTTTCTCTTTTTTTCTTTCTTATTTCCATAGTTTTTTTATAGAGGGTGCTTCATAGATTGCTCACTATGGTTACACTGCAGGTTTCCACCATGATTAGGCATGGATTAGACCAGCCGCCTAGGCGTTTCTCTAACACATATACGAAATCCATGAGCCTTACAAGCTCCCCTTTCATTTCAAAACGCCGAGAGCCATAAGAAAAAGAACATGATATCAACTAAATAAAGTGCAATGTTGAAAGCATTCCCCATGATAACATGGTTCTGCTAATTCACAACTTAACGCAAGCATATACGCAACATATATGGGCACAATGGTTCAAGTTTATTAAGTGCAAGAAAAGTAAAGTGTGCCATCAAGTTCGTGAGAGCTTTAATCACTAATTTTCACATAACAAGTTTAATTCGAAAGGTTGATAAAACATGAACTTGGAATAGCAAATGCTAATAGGTAGGTATGGTGGACTCTTTGGAATAACTTGGTTTTATTTGGAGTTGGATGCATGAGTGGACTTCATACTTGGTATGGAGGCTAGCAAAAGACTGGAAGCGACCAACTAAGAGAGCAATAATGGCCATAATCATGCAAAGTAACAAAACATTATTAATTAAAGCATAAAGTGATATTACAAGTCGAAAACTAAATGATCATAGAGGCTATGGTGACTTGGTATAGTCTTAACATGGTGTGAGCATGCGCCAAGTCAACCCAAATAAAGCATCAAAGGAGAATACCACAATATTATGCTTTTATATGCTAAAACAACGCATGATTCTTCTAAGGCACATTAAGCAATCTCAATTATTTGTAACAAGTCATGCTACATCAATAATCACTAAGCATAAAGCCAAAACAATATCAAGCATGACATGACAAAGCCTAGGCCATAGTCAAAAACAAGACTCCTTTTATACCACTTATAAGCATGAACTTTCCTACTCTTTTCCAATCCAAACAACCTATTTGAAAACTAATGTATGAATATGGGGGTCCAACCAATTTATTTAAGCAAACAAAAACTAAGAACAAAAACGAAGACGCTCCAAGAACAACACAATTGTGCATGAAACAATAAAAATGAAGTGTTTGGAAGAAAACCTGAGATTTTTATTGATGAAGAAGGGAATGCCTTGGGAATCCCCAAGATTTGACGCTTGTACTTCTTGAATATTTCTTGGGGTGACACGGGTGGCATCCCCAAGCTTGAGATTTTGTCCATACTTCATCTTATCACATTATTCTTCCCTACACTTAAAAATGTCCTTCATACAAAACTTCACACAATCTTCATTAGCAACATTAGTGTACTAAAGATAATAAGTCTTTAGGTTCGGTTTCAACACAAGTAAAACTTTCATTAAAACACTAGCTACTGTATCAGTTCCTTTAAAAAGTTCAAGAAATTGGCAAGAACTCAAAGAGAAATAGATTTAAGAGGCAAATGCAAATAATGGCATAAATCTGTCAAAGTAGACCAGCAGGTAAAAACCAATTTTTTGGAAGACCTTTTGTTGCTCAAATCGAAAAGTGTAGAACTAATGAAAGTTATATAACAACCTGGGGCAGAAGCACAAAAAATTACAGCTCAATCTGACGTACAGAGATTTTTCACGAACTTTTACAGCGAAGCACAAAAATCTGTTTTGGAGCAGCAACTTTCCCAAGTCTTACTTATCTCTCATTAGAGGTTACTTTTAGCACAAAAACCACACAAAAAGTATAACGAGAGGTTATTACTGAAGCAATAACTTCCAAGACTCAACAAAAGATTCCTAAAGAAATTTGGGTTATCTCCCAATAAGTGCTTTTCTTTAACGCCTTTTGAGCTAGGCATAAGAAGCAAGAATCAAGTATTCTCAAATGAAGAAGCATTAAGATCAATACCAGAAATATCTTCAACAAGGCAAGGTATCTCATCCAAGTAAGTTCTAGAGGATCCCCTCTCAATGCTCTTGGGTTCACTATTTTCATCAAACGGGTTTTCAGGAACAATCCAATCAAAATTCTTTTCTAAAGCTTCATGCATTCCTACAAGTTTAAAAGGTATTGGTATCTTTATTTCCTCCCCATTAGGTGTGGTTTTGTCCATATTTTATCATGTTCCAATAACATCTACACATGATCCTAGCATATTAAAACGATCAAAGACTTTTCTAGCTTCTTTAGCAACATCATAGAATTCCTTAAGCAAAGTTTCCAGAATGAAATCTCTTTTTTCAGTATCCTCAATATCTTTAAGTTTAAGAAACATTACTTGCACCATGGGGTTAAGGTTAGCAAACCTAGCCTCCAACATGTGAACTAAAGAAGCTGCAGCAATTTCATAATTTGGAGCAAGTTCTGCCAAGGACCTATCCTCAATATCCTCATGCTTGCTAACATGGTTAAAGAATTCTTAAATATTATCTTTCCCAATTATAGAGCCACTACCTATTGAAAGGTCTTTCAGAGTGAACTTAGGTGTCAACATGGTGGGCTAAGAATGAGGTGACAACTTACAGAAAGAACTAATTTTTTTGTGTTTTTATATAAAGAAATAAACTAGTACAACTATATTTTTGTATTATTGATAAAATAAACAAGCAAACAAAGCAGAAAAAACTAAGCAAAACAAAAAACAACGTAAAGAGATTGGTTATGAAGGACTCCCCTTGTGAATCTATCCTTGACTCACCGGCAACGGTGCTAGAAAATAAGCTTGATGGCTCAAAATACTATGAGCTCGTTGGGAACCCCAAGAGGAAGGTATGATGAGCACATCAGCAAGTTTTCCCTCAGTTATGAAACCAAGGTTATCGAATCAATAGGAGCAAGGAAACAACCTCAAGGTGTTGTCTCCAACTTGGAATAATCCTGCACAACACAACTACAGAACTTTGCCCCAACTTATAGTGAGGTTGTCAATCTCACCGGTTTTGCTGAAACAAACGATTGAACGTATTGTGTGGAAGATAGTAATTGCTTGCAGAAAGTAAATAGTAAACAATAAATAGTAGATTGTATTAGATTGATGGTAAAAGAATGGACTGGGGTCCATAGTTCACTAGTGGTGATTCTCCTTCAGATAGATGACATGTTGGGTGAACAAATTACAGCGGGGCAATTGACAGACACCAAGAAAGCATACATGCATATACTAATCATATTGACTCCTATGAGATTTGATTGGGCATTACAACATTATACATAGACCGTAATCCAACTGCATCTATGACTAATAATCCACCTTCAGGTTATCATCTGAACCCCCTCTAGTATTAAATTGCAAGCAACAGATAATTGCATTAAGCAAAGTGTGTAAAGTAAACAATAGGATTGCCCCATGGATAAAGGTTTGCTATTTTCTCCCTAGTAGCAACAGCACATCTAGTACCTTAGAGATTTCTATCAGTTCCCTAGATTACTAGAGGCATGAACCCACTATCGAGCATAAATACTCCCTCTTGGAGTTGCTAGCATCTACTTGGCCAAGATAGCTACTAACAACGGAAAGCATGCAAGATCACAAATAACAAAGACATGATAGAATCAATAATCAATCTGAAATAGCATCTCAATATCCATCGGATCCCCGCAACACAACATGTAGGATTACAAATAGATGATCTTGATCATGAATGGAGCTCACAAGATCTAAACATGATAGCACAAAGGAGGAGAACCAACCATGTAGCTACTACATGGACCCGTAGTCTAGGGATGAACTACTCACGCATCACACCGGAAGTAGGCATGGTGATGAAGAAGGCCTCCAGAGTGATCTTTCCCCTCCGGCAGGGTGCCGGGAAGAGCTTCAGATCCCTCCTGATCTAGGGATGGAGATGACAGTGGCTATAGACTCTTTTGTGGAATTTTGATCGGGTACTTAGGGTTTTCGTCCCGGGAGGCTTTTATAGGCGGAAGGGCAAGGTCATGGAGTACCAGGGGCCCACACCAGGTGGCGGCGTGCCTAGGGCTGGCCGCACCACCCTAGGGTGTGGCCGCCCTGGTGCCCCACTTCGGCTCCCCTCCGGACTCCGTGTTGCTTCGGGTAAAATATTGACTTTGGCTTTTGTCCGGTCCAATTCCGAGAATATTTTCTTACTAACTTTTCTGAAACTAAAAACAACAGAAAACAGGCAACTGACACTATGGCATCTTGTTAATAGGTTAGTTCCAGAAAATATATAAAAATACTCCAAAATGTGGACAAAACATAAGTAGATATAAAACAAGCATGGAACATCAAAAATTATAGATACGTTTACAATGTATCATTGATGTATATTGTCCATTATGTGTAGTCGTGAGCGATGGATTTAAACTTTATATGCTTTCTCCAAAATTTGAGTAAATACATGTGTATATTTACTTAATAAGGGAGAAGTATGAAACATTTGAAAATGTTCAAATGATTTCAGGACGAATTGGAAAATCATTGTAACAAGAAAATAAATAGTTTATGATTGGGTCATAAAGGAAGATACTTGAGTTACAAGTTTAGCAAAACACCTAATATTTGTGGAATCATTCCACTGATTTATATTTTCTTGATAAACCATAGGCGTATGAAGTATTCGCGAAATGTAATAAAACCTTGCTTGACTTGGTAGGATCAATGGTGTTATTTATAAAATTGCCATTATATTTTAAAGATTTAGCTTTAGTGACTACCGCTTTTATACTGAAAAGATCTCCATCATGATCCATTGAAATGACACCATATGAGTTATGGATTGGGATAAAACCCGAGTTGTCTTTTTCTTAAATTTTGGTATGCCAGGCATAAGTAAAATGTTTACAACCAAAATCATATGAGCATGTCTTTGTAGGTTATCCCAATACAATAGTTGGGTGTTCCTCCATAGCACCAAAGACAAAAGTGTTTGTTGCTTAGAGCGTCAAGTTTCTTGAGAAGGAATTTTTCGTAAAAAGTTAAGTGGGAGGACAATAGAACTTTGATAAGGTTATTGAACATAAGCTATGTGTGTTGAGTTGCGCAGCACCGAAAAGTTTCCTGGAGGTAGCCATAATACTCGTAGCTCTCGTGCCTCAAAAGTTGTGGTCATGGAGATCTAAGTTTCTATTGAGCCGCATAGGTCAGATAAACAATCAAATACTAAGATTTGAGATTAAATCATTATTGTTTGATAATTATGAACCGACTACATGCAAATAAGCGATGATGGGCCCTGACTTCGTCAAATGGCTTGATGCCATAAAATCCGTGATAGTTCTATATACGAGAAACCAAGTTACTACACTTGGAAGACCCCCTGGAAGGCATGAAGCCTATCAGTCGTATTTGGATCTATAAAGAATTAAACATGGATGTTTCACATATATGAAATAGTCGACATGTCGGTAAAGAGTTTACGACAATGTTCAAGGAGTTGAATACGACAAGATTCGATCTTTCAAGACGATATTTAGTCTGGACGAATTAGTGTAGCAACCACTACATATGTCAATTGTTGTATATGCTAGTTGAACAAACAAAACAACATTCTTCTAATAGAATGGTTACCTAGGACGTGTACATGACACAGTCCGAGGGGTTTTATTAAATCAAAGGATGCTAAAAATGCATGCAAACTTCAGTAGTTGAAATAAGCATCGCGGAGTTGGAATCTTCACCATGATTTGGATGAAAGACTTAGAAAAAACCCGAATATTAGGCATCAATGTATATATGGATAGATTGAGATGCTAATATGGTTATGCCAAATGTACATAGATAAAATATTGAATGAGTTCAATATGGAAACGACGAGAAAAATTCTTGCCTCATGTATATAGTTGAATCAAGATTTAAGTGTTTTGACACTTGTTGAGTAAAATCACATGGATATCTTGATAATCAACATTCAAGTGTTTTAACACTTAGTGAGTAAAATCACATGGATATCTTGATAAACGAGATTCAAGTGTTTTGACACTTGGTGAGTGAAATCACATGAATATCTTAATCAATCATTCCGTGATATGTACATATCCAGATATGTCATATGCTCCAAATGTTATGAGCATATACCAGGGTGACTCATAAGATGATCATTGGACGATAGTAAGGATATTCTTATGATCCTTGGAAGAACTAAGAATACATTTTCTATGTAGAAGTGATAGATAGTTCATTGTAAGGTGTTACATTGACACTATACAGATAGTTTATTGTAAGGTGTTACATTGACACTATACAAATAGTTCATTGTAAGGTTTTACATTGGCACTATACAAATAGTTCATTGTAAAGTGTTACATTGGTTATAGTTTCTTCACAAGATACAAATTAAGTTTATCTCAATTTAGGCTATAGGTTATGGTAGCACAATGTAATGAAAGTAAGTTCCATGATGGATTTGGATGAGTTCCAAAGTTATGGAAATTATGACGGATACTACAACGAAAGGCTAAGTATAAGACTACTATGGTAGCAACAAAGGAATTATGTGTGGTTTGATGGGCTAGTACCATGAAGATATATTGCATGACAATTATATCAACATGTTTTGAACCCCAAGGAACTAAGGTCTCACCAAATTCATACAAAGCTGCCTCATTTGAGAATGAGTGATGCGTAGAGATGCAAATACATGCAAATACACATAGACCTGAAAGTGTCAGATCTGTGGATTATGTTTACCACTAGCAAACGCGTATATACAACACCAAAGTGCCATAGGTGGTGAATGTGCAAGTTTTTCAAACTAGATTATTGACTCTAGTGCAAGTGGGAGACTGAAAGGAATATGTCTAAGAGGCAATAATAAAGTGGTTATTATCTTATTCCATGTTTATGATAAATGTTTATATCTCATGCTATAATTGTGTTAATAATAAACACTAATACATGTGTGATTTATAAATAAAAGAAAAGGTTCCTAGCAATGCCTCTCTTAATACTAGCTTGTTGATTAGCTGATGATCACAGGTTTCCTAATCATGAACATCAGATGTTGTTAATAACAGGGCCATATCATTAGACAATGATATGATGAATAGTCACCCAAAGTAGATGTAACAATACGGTAATGTCCTCAAGTTTATACTGTTATCACATTCATAGTAACTCAATATCCTTAGACCATGAGATCACATCAATCACTTTCACCGAAAAGGTACTTTGATTCCATCAAACGTCACATCATAACTGGGTGGTTATAAAGGTGTCGTTAGGTACTTGGAAAGTGTTAGTTGAGGCTCGTGGATCAAGAGTGGGATTTGTAGATCCAGGTGACGGAGAGATATACTCAGGGCCCTCTTAGTGATATCACATTGACATAGCTTGCAAGCAAGTGATTTAATCATTAGAATGTTATATCATAGAAACGATAAAAAGAGTACATGTTGGGAATGATATTAAACAAGGTATGGATGGTACCGAGTGATCGAATCTTGGACAAGTAAAATATCACAAGACAAAAGGAATTTGATTATAGAGAAAAAGGGTCAGACTATCATTGGATTTTCGTGGAACTAGTGGGAGTCATTATGGATCTCCAGATCCCACTAATGATTATTGATCGGAGAAAGTCTCAATCATGTCTATATAGCACTCTAACCTATAGGGAGACACACTTAAGGTGATTCGATGCAATTGAGTGGATAGGGAACACAAGAGAAGATAATGGACATCGCAAGAATTTGTTCTGTTGAATCTGCCAAAATAGTTTTGGGGTATCGAAATAAAGCAAGGGATCAAAATGTTAATGTGTTCATTAAATGAAGTACTCAATAAATGAAGTGTTCATTAAATTGAGTTGCATTAAAACAAGAGAATTAAAGTGCTTTAATTGAAAGACCTTTGATTTTTGAGTGGAAATTAAATGGAAGACGAGTGGTGCTATATTGATGTGAGTGGCACATAATTGGGGAAGAGGTGGGGGCAGCCATATGGCTATGCGCCATGCCCACTTGGGCTTCCCCCTCACCTATAAAAGGCCCCCTGCTCCTCCTGCCATATCACTCATTCACCATTCCTCTCATATGCCCTTTGGGTGACATCTTCCCCCCTTGCTAGCTTTGTCCATTGCCAAGAGAAAGGTCCTTAGGCGAAGCCCTACTCGAGATCTTCCCCTCCACCACCTTTACCATGATGTAGTGTTGCTAGAGTTCCCGGGATCCACTACTTCCGCTGCCCAACATGGAGCAAGGGTCAGGAGTCGTCGGCACACCGTATGTGTGTCCGATTACGGAGGTGCTGCCCTCTTGTGGCACTGATCGTCTGGTCGTCCTTGAGGACAGTCGTGTACACTCTATAATAGCCACGTTTGTTGCGGGAATATTATCCCGCTTTACGGTCTACGAGGGTGAGTCCATCTGAAACTGTTACAAGTATTGCCTAGATATGGTATTGGTGGTTGCAATCGTAGGAATTTTTTTGTTTTATATGCAACAAAGCCCATCAGTACCTCCCTTCCACCTATATAGATAGGGGCACCCCTCTCCCCAAACCCAACCCATCAATTGGCCTTTGCCTTTCTCTCTCCATCTCTCCCTCTCCCTCATGTGTGGTTCCCAAGATTGGAATTGCATACGGGGATTGGGGTTTCTCCACCATACGCATGTTGTCGTCTTGCTGGACTCGGTCCGGATGAATTTTCTTTCGTTGCTTTGCTAGATCCGAGCCCGAGAGACATCTCTACATCATATGTGTGTAAGGCCACGAGGCACCACCACTTGTGGTGCTTTTGCTTGGATCTTGGATCTTGGACGTCGACACGACTATGAGGTTGGCTACATTGTACAAGGAGCAAGGGGTGACTTGCGAGGAGCTTCGTGACCTTGAGGTTGGCTATGAGTACGACTATGTCATACATGTTCCCCTCGGAACATTAACCCTTTCGGTCTTCAAAGGTATGAACACCGAATCCCCGCTCGTTACTTTGTGTCTGCATAGATAGATCTTGGCTAGGTGTGTTCGCACCGTAGGAACTTTTTTGTTTTTTGCCACAAAATCCTTCAGTGGTATCAGAGCCGGTCTAGATGTGTGGGCATTGATTCTCTAGTTGCTACCATCCCACATGTACTTGTCCATATCGTGGTAATGTCGGATGAAGCGGCTCGGACCGACCTTACATGTAACCTTACGCGAGAGTGATTCCACGACTGACATATGGCTTGTACCATATAAGTGGCCAGCGGGTGCCTGTCTTTTTGACATTAGTTGATATGGAATTTAAAAATTATGGCCATGGGAAGGGACTTAAAGCGGAAAATAGTCAATCCATGTTATGATTGGAAGATCATAGGTAGAAATGGTTATCTTGCGAAATCCCAAACAACCACGTAAAACATGCAATGATAAAGTAGAGGCGTCTAACTTTATTTTGTAGGGGCTTGTGATTTGTATGGTTAAGGTAAGTATTTATGAAATATACTGCCAACGCGTGGGGACACCACGTAGCTGGTGCAATGGTGACGCACTCGATGGAGATCAAGGCGTGACGGCCGTATCATATCGCATAAATGGTTTACATTTGATGTTCATTGTTTGTGCATCTTATTATGCTAGTATTAGACTACGATGGTAGCATTATAAGATGATCCCTCAACATAATACCAATGTTCATGCTCTCCCATTAGTGTGCACCACCAAGAAAGTCCCTCGTTGTGGAGCAGGCCATGATGATCAGGTGCAAACACATTGACATTCGCATATGGTGGGTGTAAGCCATGTATGCACTTAAATAAACTATGGTTAAAGTTGGCAAGCCTAGTATGTACAGACATGGCCTCAGAACATATATGACCAAAAGGTTAAGCATGAGTCACATGGTGCTGTGATCCATATGTTGATATCTACCCTGGCAACTGTATCAAAGGCCATGATGATCGAGGATGATACGGTGTAAAGGGGTCGTGTAATCACTAAACAAACGTCAGGGGACGTTCGTTTGAGTGGGAGTTCTGGTAATGAACTCCTATTATGAACTAAACAATCTAAGTGAATTTGCATAGTTGTTATAGTTCGCATACGTTATATACTACCATGGTTGTAATTGAGATAATAGTACTATAGTATTCTAGATACTTACTTTACAGACTAGTACCGTATTGTTTGAGTATCAAATTATAGATAAAAGTCCCAAAGCAGACTTTCAAGTAAACCTCACTTACTCCATAAGGATTAATAGTGTATTAATCCTAGAGTAACAGATTTTGAAATTAGTGACTAAAAGATCATGCTTGCCTCCATGATACTTGATATTATAAAGAAAGATCTTTGTATCAAGATTATCTGGCAGCTAAAAGATTCGTTTCAAAAATCATCCTATGTTAACAGATATTCTGATATCTGAAACACTATTTGATTGCAACATGATAAAGTATAATTTAGTCAAAACAGATTCTCATATTGGATGAGTACCTGCGAATGATGGTGACACTAGGCACTACCCAGCACCCAGTAGCTTGGGAAATAAAGTTATACAAACATTCATCTTGATGAACTATATAGTTCATTCATGAAAATTTTCATGATAGGATGAAGAAGAAGTATAGGTAAAATGTTTACTATACTAAAAGATCACTAATGAATGAATTTGTAAGAACATTAATCATGTGATGATTGTGATCCACTTCAAAGTGTGAGTTTAAGGGTATTAGTGTTTCACTAACACACTCGAACAAAGTACCATGTGATTGGTTCCACTATTGATAATGTTTGATTCTTCTAAAAGAGAGGAGAACGCTAAAAGAGAATCCATAAATATAATTGGCAAAAATTAATGAACTGGAATTGTCCAGCTCAGGTGTATGCAAGATATACATGTTATGAATGTATTCTTTGCATGTTAAAACAATGTAATTCTTCAGTATTAGATACTGAATTGGTTGGTATGAATTGTCATACAGCAGCTCAATAGAAGAAATACAGTGGTTCAAATAACTAGCAAAAGAATACGGTAATGATGTTCATCTATAAACAAATAAAGTGTTATTATGTTTGTCATCTACATCAAGCACCAAGCCATTAAGATTTATTATGATAATTATTATCAAGTTCCATTATTGTGAGAGAAAACTATTGTTCAACTAATTACTACATTCCATAGATGATGGATGAACCATTATAAATCTTTTTGGTGAAATAACATTCATAAAACTAAATGCTAAAGCGTCACAAGACGAAATGATTGAAATTTCACTTAAATGTGACACCACCGTTTAAGTTATATTGGAAAGAAAGACATGAAGAAACTCCATCTTGTTGAAATTTTGGAGTCAAATCATTTTTCGAACGAATTGATGTTTGTAAGACTTTCCTATAGATAGCTAAAACTTTGTTCACGCGAAAAGTTGAATGGACGACTAACTTAGTGGAAATAATATATATTGATGAATGAGGTCCATTATGTAAAGCCGTGTGTGGTGGATTATTCTACTTCATATACTTACACCGAGGACTTTAATAGATATATGAGTATATATATTTAATGAGGAAAAGTATAAGACATTTGAAACATGCTCAAAGGTTTTAGCGTGAAGAACAAATCATCCAGATTCACGGAAAGAACACCATAAGAGTTATGGCATGTTTGAGTTTCTAGAGACTTTGATAAAGCCGTGGAGAATAAAGAAATCAACATAACAAGAAAATCAAGAGTTTATGATTGGATCATAAATGAAGAGATTTGAGTTACAAATTTAACAAACATATGAAATTATTTCATAAACTTGAGTTTGTCAAAACACCATAGGGGTATGGAATGTTTTGACAATATAATTGAACCTAGTTTGACTTGGCGATATCAAATATAAAACTATCATTATGATTTAAAAGATCATGCTCTGCTGACATACCACTTTTACACTAAAAAGAGAAACATCATGATCTGTTGAAATGACAAGGGATAGAACCCAGTTTGTATTTTCTTAAATTTTGACATGCTAGGCATATGTAAAAAGTTTATAAAACCAAAGTCAGATATGCACGTCATTGTACATTACCCCAAAAGTAATCATTGGGAATTCCTCCACAGTAACACTAAAGACAAAAGTGTTTGTCACTAAAACGGTGAGTTCTTTGAGAAGGAACTTTTATGAAAAATTGAGTGTGAGGATAATAGAAATTTGGATGTGGTTGTTTGAACCTAAGTGACATGATCAGAGTATCACGATGCTAGAAAATGTTATGGAGGATGCTACAATTCTCATGGCTACCATTTCTACAAATATTGTATGTTTCGGAAATCTAAGTTCCTATTGAACCGTGTGGACCAGGTGAGAATCAAATAGCAAGATTTGAGGACAAGTTTCATTGTTAGACAATGATACCCCAGATACATGCAAAGAAGCGACGACGAGCCTTGACTCCGTCAAATGGCTAAAGGCCAAGAATTCATGATAAAATCCATATACGAAAATCAAGTTATGAACTTCATACACCCTCGGGAAGGCGTGAAGCTTTTCAAAGTGTAAATGGATCTATAAACAAACAAACATAGATTTTTACATCTATGAAATGTTCGACTTATCGGTAAAGAAGTTTATGACAAAGTTCAAAAGTTGAATGTGACAAGATTGGATCTTCCACGGTGATATTTAGTATGTACGGATTATTATAGCAACCACTATATATTGAAATATGGTAGTTGAATAAACAAAACAACGTTATTATAATAGAATGGTTACCTAGGATGTGTACATGACACTATCCAAAGGGTTTTGTTCATTCAAAGGATGCTCGAATATGCAAACTTTAATGATTGAAATAAGCATAGTGGAGTTGGAATCTTCACCGTAATTAAACCTTAAAGAATTTAAGTTCATCAGAATGATGAAGATGCTTGTGTTTACAAGAAACTAAGTGGGAGAATTAAGACATATTTCCAATTATTTATGTTGATTGGAAATGATATATATTTAATTTTATGTGAATTAAGAATTTCGTTAAAATTGGATTTTGATGAAAAACTTAGGCAAAACCCGAATATTAGACATCATAGTCTATACATATAAATTGAAATGCTAATATGGTTATGTTGAAGTACACATGAAATATTGAATTAGTTCAATATGGTGGAATTTTTGAGTGGGAGTTGTGTGAGTTTCCTGGTCAATATTAGACAGGAAAAGTTCTTGCCACATGGTAGCAAGAACAATTGTGTTAACAATTGGTAAGTGAAACCTTGTGAATGATTTGATTAAATCATGAATGCCATGATATGTACATATCTAGATAGTCCTATGCCCTAAGTGTTAGGAGAATATATCAGAATGATTCATAAGATGATCATTGGACAATGATAATGATATTCTTGTGTACTTTAGAAGAAACAAGAATATGTTGTGTATGTAGAAGTGAAGAAATAGTTCAATGTAATGTGTTACATTGATGCAAGTTTTGTCACATATACAAATAAAAATTTATATCAATTAGGCTATGTGTTTAGAAATAAGGTGGCACAGTGTAATGGAATAAGTTCCATGATGGATTTGTACTAGTTCCAAAGTTATAACATTGTGATGGATACTACAATGATGACTGAATATATGACTGCTCTAGCAGCAACATATAGAGGGTTTTTGTGTAAAATATTTTAGTTATCAAAACTAGGTGCAGTTCCAAGTGGGCTATACTATGAAGATCTATTATACCACAATAGTATCAACATAGTTTTGGCTAAAGGAATTGAGGTCCTACTAGAAGACTGATTTATACAATGTCATCCCATTCGAGAATGAGTAATGCGTCGTGAAGCATAGATATGAAAATACACACAGAGCTAAAAGTGTTAGTTTTGGAGATTGGCTTTACGACAAGCAACGTGTGTGGATAACACCGGAATGCCATAGGTGTTAAAATGTCTGAAGGAATAGCTAGATTATTTGACTCTAGTGCAAGTGGGAGACTGAAGGAGATATGCCCTAGAGGCCAATAATAAAGATGTTTTATTCACAATCTCATTAGTTCATAATAGTTTTGTATCATGCTATAACTGTATTAAGTGGAAACATTAATACAAGTGTGGTATATAAACAAACCAGGTCCCTAGAATCCTCTAGACTAGTTCGTTGGGCAGCTGATAGTCAAGGTTTCCTAAACATGGACTTTACCATGTCAACGGACAACGAGGTCACTTATGAGGTGATGGACAACACCAACCCTAGTATTTCAATGTGATCTAGTCACAAAGTTCAACATTGTGATATCTAGCAAAGCATAGTGATTTAGTCCTTCGACCGTGAGATCATATTAATCACTATCTCCCGAGACTGCTTTTATCACATCAACCATCATGTTCGTAACTAGCTAACCATAAAGGTGTGCGTCAGGTATTCTAGAGGAACTTTTGAGACCTATGTATCAAGACCGGGATTTGCCCATCCAGGTGACGGGTAGATACCCTAGGCCCACTCGGTGATATTACATCTACAAGTTTGTAAACATGTGACTAGGTCACGGGGATGTAATATCACGTGAATAAGTAAATGTGTTTATCAGTAACAAGATTGAACTATAGGTATATAGATACCGAAGATCAGATCTTGGACAAACTAGGTATCATAGAGCAAAGGGAATGAGACTCGACGTTCAAGGTTGAATCGATCAAGTTAATCATGGAATGCATGGGGGCCATTATGTGTTTCTAGATACCACTACTGGTCATTGATCGGAAAGTGTATCGATCATGTCAATGTATTCCCAAGCCATAGGTTGTCACACTTAAGGGCAGAGACGCTTAGGGATTGATCCAAGATCGTAGGATAAAAGAGAGAGAACTCCGGAATTGTTCCGGAAAGATACCAAAAGTGTTTTGGGGATATCCGATGATGATCGGAGGGGTCCAAAATGTGTTTCGGAATGATAGGTATTAAATAATATGTATTTAATATTAATTAAATGAATTAATATTGAAAATATATTTTTAATTGTATTTATGGGGCAGCGCACCTAATGGGCCTCACTAGAGGAGGCCCAAGAGGGGATGAAGGGAATATGCCCGAGGAGCAATAATAAAGTGGTTATTATCTTATTCCATGTTTATGATAAATGTTTATTTTGCATGCTATAATTGTATTAATTGGAAACGTTAATACATGTGTGTTTAATAAACAAAATACAAAGTTCCTAGTAATGCCTCTCTTATAAACTAGCTCGTTGATTCACAAGATGATCAAGGTTTCCTGATCATGGACATTGGATGTTGTTAATAACAAGGTCACAACATTGATGGAATGATGTGATGAACATTCATCCGAAGTATAACATTACAATCAAAGTCATTATGTTTATATTGCTATAACATCATACAAAGTGATCTTAGTCCTTAGACCATGAGATCATGTTAATTGCTAACATTGGAAGAGTAACTTGATAACATCAAACGTCACACCGTAAAAGGGTGACTATAAAGGTGGGTTCAGATACTCCGAAGGTGTTATGTTGAGGCTCATGAATCAAGAGTGGAATTTGTCAATCCCGATGACGGATAGATATACTCTGGGCCCTCTCGGTGATATCACATTAAGATAGCTTGCAAGCAAGTGATGTGATCACTAGAATGTTATATCACGGGAACGAGAAAAGAGTGCATGTCGGTAACAAGATCAAACTAGGTATTTGGATGCCTATGATCAAATCTCAGACATATAATATATCACGAGACAAAGGGATTTAGTTACGACGTTAAAGGTTCACATGATCACAAGAGTCATCGTTGAATATGTGGGAGTCAGTATGGATCTATGGCATCCCGCAAAAACCACTACTAGAAAATCGCTGTGTTTTTGTGCATTGCATCATCATGACCGCATGCTCATGTCATCATGCCACATTGCATTTGAATATCGTCATCATCATGCATGGCTTTTGTCCAAACTATTTTCGAAACGCCTAGTTTTGTTTTCTAAATATTCCCGTCTTTATTCAAATTAAAACCCGGGTCTCCGGATTATTTTTGTTTCGTCTACCAATGGATTTCAAAAGCCCCGTTTTAAATAATAAAACATTTATTTTATTTTTAGGGGGCAGCCGAACCGGGCCGATCCGACCCAGCCGGCCACCGCCATTACAAAAACCATATCAGACCAAACCCTCTATCTACCCAAACCTAATCTACCCAGCCCCCTCCACCTCACCATGGCCACTCACGGCTCGCCACATCACTCCCCCTGGCCCACTTCCCTCACACAGCCACCACACACCCCCACCAGTTTTTCCACACACGCACACAGAGAGCACACACACCAGCCCTTCCACCAACTCGCACCGGCTGTTGCTGGACCCTACCCGCCGGCCCTCCACATGCACGCATAGCCAGCCTGGCCCGCGTTCCCGCCCACCCGCCCACACTCCTCCATCTACCCCCACCCCACCCGTGGTACACACACCACCTTCCCGGTCCCACCCAACGCGCCGGCCCGAGAGCACCCCACCTACCCCACGTGCTCGCCCCGCTCCTCTCTCCCTCCTTCCCCCGTCGGTTTCCTCCCCTCTTCGCCAACTCCCGCTCCCCGCCGCCGAGCCCCGCTCCGTTGGTCGCCGTCCTGACCATAGAGCACCCCGCCGTGTCGCCGGCGCCTCCCTCTCGGCTCCCTACCTCACTGCCGCCGTCGCCTCGTCTCCTCGGGCTTCCCCGTCGCCGTGCACCCCGTCGGCCCCGAGCTCCTCCGTCCCCGTCCTCTGCTCGGCTTCCCCGCCTTTCTCCGTCCTCCTCTCCCCGGTCGCCGTCGACCTTGGCCACGCCCCCGTGCCTCCCCCGGCCTCGCCTCAGCCGCCCTGACCCCGTCTTCCCCGCCGCCGGGAGCCCCCCCTTCTGCCGCCACGCCGGTCGCCCGAGGTCGCCCCTTCCCAAGCCCCGGCAACCAGGGTCTCCGCGACGCTGTCCCCGTCGTCCTCTGCGCGTGCCCGCGTCCGGCCGCCTCCTCCCTGGCTCCTCGCCAGCAGCTGCCGGCACCGGTACCCTCCGCCCCGTCCAGGACCGCGCCACCACTGCCAGCCGCGACCCGGCTTCCTCTTCCGCGCATCCCCCAGCGCCATCGCTCGTGCCACTCCGCCGCCAACGGCCTCCCTCTCGCCTCCGGCCGCGAGCCGCGAGCCACGCGCGCCTCCTTGTTCTCCTCCTCGGTGCCCAGGAGGCCACCTCCTGTGCCTGGCCCGCGCGACCCGCGAGCACCACGTCGGCCAGGCCTCCCCGCCTCCAGGTCATGCTGCCGCATCCTGCAGCCACCGCCGCTGGTCCTGCGCCCTGTTCCGTCTCTGCTCGAGCCATGGTGCTGCCGGCAAGCTCCATCGGCGGCCACGCATCCTCGGCCCCGCAAGATCGACATCCTCTCCAGCCGCCCGTTCTGCGTCCTCGTCATCGCCCATCGCCGCCCGCATGCGCGACTGCTTCCCGTGTCACGCGCATGATGCCTATCTGCCTCCACTCGTGTAGGTTCCCCTGTGTAGTACCATGCTGGTACTTTGTTGTTTTGTAACCTCGTGGGAGATGTAGCCAAGAAGTTATCGTGCAGGTTGTTCGTACTCCTCGCCCAAGTATGGTTCCAGTTCGAGTTGTTGTACCAAATAGGTGCTCCACACGATGTTTCGTCCGAGTCCAAGACCGTCGTTCGCCATGAAAATTATCTGGTCCTGAAACCATTCGGGTAATTGTAAACACCACCACCAAGCTCTTCGAAATGCGGGGATATGAAGAAGTAAGCCGAAGGTCTTCGTCAAGGACTTCAAGATCTCCTTCATGGAACCGAAAGACCCTGATCCCGGACCCGAAGACCACGGATGCGACAAGATCTACTCCGTTGTCCGAGAATGTTCTCGCCGAGACCGATCCTATCGAGAACGAACCCGGGCACGCCAAGTACTCCGACCCCGAACCATCCGTCCGACAAGACCACCTTCTTGGATACCAAACTCGATCCCGTCGACCCCGTCGACCCCCGAAACCAAGATCGCCGATACCCAGATGTGTGACCCTAAGCCCCTATTTTTATAATATGACATTATCAACTATCGCATATTAAATTGTTCATGCATGCATCCATATTTTCCGGGTCCGGGTTATTTCGTCGATTCACGCATAATTAAATATGGAGTGTTTATGCGGGATATCTTTGTCTTATTCCGGACTCCATTTAAATTTGTGTAGTGAACCGATACCATGTTTTGCCTTGTTAAGACAACATTTAATTTGCGGGGTAGATAAATAACTCGAACCATGTAATTAATTGCTGGGAACCCAATTCCGCTTAATATTGCCTAATTGCACCGCATCTGTGCCATGCCATGCATCACATCATAAGCATGCCGGATCTTCTGCCGTAGTATTAAATATTGCATCCGGTGTTTCTTTTAGTGCTTTGCTTCTTCGCGGATTAGGCCGATGAGTTGATGCGAGTATCGACAAGTTCTCCGGATATGATCCGTCGGCAGTGTTTCCCAGGCGAGCATCTCTCCCCCTTCTACCTATTTTGCATTTATAGTCTTTATTTCCTCCTGTTGACCTATTGCTATCCGTGTCGCGATGCTTTAGTTCCGTACCCGAGTTATTCCGTGCAGCCGATATATTGCCTTGGACACCTCCTATTACTTGTTGTTTGGTAGATAGCTGGCCTTGCGAGTCGTAGTTGCTTGCTCAGGTGCGATCTTGTGTTGTCGAGTACCACAGTTGTTGGAATGCTGGCAGATGCTTATTGGTGGAGATGATCAGGACTTTAAACACAACTATTAAAATGCTAGATATAATTAATGCAGAGGCATCGGTGGGCAATAGATGTTATTTGGTTCTTCCACGCTCACTTGTGTCCCGTAGGACCCCGAGTACTTGATACCTGTTCCTTGACTATTCGCACTATCCACATCCGGGAGGCCTTATGGACCCCCCTGAGCCAGAGCTTGATTCATTTCTATTTCTTGGGGCCACAAAATAGTTTGGGGTTTTATTACTATCATGTACTTATGCCATGTTACTGCTTTATTTACGATTGTGCGTGGAGCACCTGTACTGTTTAGGATCGTGACAAGTTTTCGCTGTATCGACAAGCCCAGTCACACTTTCAGGTTCCCAGTCGTTTACAGCCGTCCACACAAACCCTGGGTCCGTTCTGGAGCCGGCCAACTTCGTTGCGGGTAGCTTAGTGGGGTGGCCCCCTGAAATATTTCTGAATCCTGTGATCGCTTTGTCATGAATGCCTCATTGGGTTTTGAGTTGGTTTTTCCGAGGTTGATCGAGTGTGTGTTGCTATTTGTGCACCCCTGCAGGGTAAAACTTTCTGAAAGCCATGTCCGCGGTTATGGACGACTTGGAGCATAGTATCTCGATTATAGACAAGCATAACTAAAGTAGTGCTATAAATTTGACTTAATATGTGACTAGTAATCAGCTCAAGTATAACAGAATGGTTATTAAAAATGCCAACCTCTGGTGGATCTTGGTCGTATCATGTTCTGATATACCTGCCTAGTAAGTATTACAACTCCAATGGAATGTGATAAAAGTGCCAACCACTGCTGGGGTTTGGGATTCCTCAGGACAATTATATCTGACTAGTAAATGTTCCAACTACCACGGAATGGTTAATTAAACTGCCCACTACTTATGCTATCAGGATGACTCATGCTATCTATATCTGATTAGTAATTGCTGCAACTATAATAGAATGAGTAAAATTGCCAACTGTGTGAGTTCCTTGGTCCGACTCCCTCGTTTGGTCTCGAGGGGAAAATACCAGGATGGGTTTGTTTGGTGTTAGCTTCAGGTTGGATCCGAATAGGTCTTTCTTATCCCTCTCTGATAACCGCCAGTTGTATCGAGTCTCTATAGGTTGTTTAGTGCCGCTGCGCTGCCGCTTCAGCCCACCATACCTATGTAGGCGAGAGCCGCCGAATTCTAGCCTCGCCGTGTACTGGCCTCAGTACTGACGCTCCTCTTTTTCCTTTGCCCTTTGCCGGCACCCCTTTTGTTTTAGCAGGTTTGAGATCGACGTCGTTAGCAGGGTTACCCTTCCGGCTTGGCCTGGGCAGGGTTATGGATGCCATTGGTTATTCTTCAGGGCTCTTAACCCATTTGCATCTTGTCCGTACTCAGACGCTGTATCGTTTTCAAGGTGATTTGGATCTTTGTATTGTATATCTGTATTCTTGACTCTTGGAGTCATGTTGTATATATATCTGTTCTATGGGTCCCATCCAGGACTGTTGTGTAATGGTATTACTTTGTTTTCCACCCGCACGAAAGTGCCTGGTGGGCGTCCTTGAATCGTTTCTATGCGGGTTTGGCGGAAAGAGCTAAAACTTGCATAGGGCCGATTTGAGGGTGTTACAGGATCTCTAGGTCCCGCTGCTGATTATTGATCGGAGAGGGGTCTCGATCATGTCTGCATTATTTGCAAACCGTAGGGTGACACACTTAAGGGATACCAACACCATTTATGAGCAAATATGTTTCAGATAAAGATTAAGAAAGCGATGGAATCATTTCGATGCAAACCGGAATTGTTTCAGGTGAAATTGCTAAAACTGGTTCTACATGTGATATTGAAATGTTGCAGGGAGTTTTATGTGAATGTTTGTTAATTAAAGTAATTAACAAAATTCCGAATAAAATAAATAAAAGTGTTTTATTTAATGAGAGCTTGCATTAAATTTGGTGGAAATTTAATGCATGTGAGTGGACATGAGTGGAGGTGTGTGTTTATGTGAGTGGGAGCTCCACCCACATGAATGAGGGAGAGGTGGGGGCACGCACCATGGCTGGCGCCATGCCCCCTTGGGCTACCCCCTCCTCTATATAAGGATCACCTCCTCCTCCTCCACTCTCGCCCCACCTCCTCATGAAGGTTCTCTTCTCCCTCTAGTTATTCCCCATGGTCTCAGATTAGCGAGATACATGTTCCCGGTGGCTTTATCTGGAAAGGAGTTGCTGCTTCCGCTGCATCGCTAGAGTGAGGAGGTGGAGGTTGTCGGGGTACCGGACGTGTGTGCGATCACGGATGCACCGCTGCTTTGCGGTGCTGGACTTGATGGAGCTGGATCTGATGGATGTGTTGGAGCCGGACCTGCTGGACTTCATCATGATCTTGAGATCGGCAAGTGTACGACTACATCATCCATGAGTTCCATCTTGTTAACAAAGCTTTGTTGTCTTCGAGGGTATGTTCTCTATGGATGTATATCCACCCGTTGCTTGTATCTAGTAGATAGATCTTGGCGTATAGTTCCCATCGTAGGAATTTTTTGTTTTCTATGCTGCGAACCCAACAGTGGTATCAGAGCCTGATCTATGTGTAGGTGCTTTGCACGGGTAGTACACATATGTTTATATGTGGGCGATGATGATCATGTTATTGCATCTTGTATGTATTTTGGATATTGGTGGCATAGTGGGATGAAGCGGCTCGGACCAACTTTACATGTCATGGCACATGAGACCGGTTCCACGACTGACATGCAAGTAGTTTTGCATAAGTGGCTAGCGGGTGTCTGTCTCTCCTACTATAGTCAATATCTGATTTACAACGAGTTGCTAATAACTTAGTTATCATCGTTGTGGTTCCATGTTTGTAGGTAAGACTGGTTCTATCTTCGAAAGCCCTAAGCCATGTAAAACTTGCAATAGATAAATTAGAGGCGTCTAGTTTAGATTGTTGTTGGGCTACTATCATGATATGGTAATGTTGTAAGTTGATGTATGGTAGATACCCTTACAACACACCTAACGTGTAAGTTTCATAGACCTTGGTCTTACACACAAAGGAATGATATAGATCATACCATGATGCACATGATGGTGATCAAATGCATGGACCATATCATTCCACTTTACACATATGATGTTTGCATCTTATATTGCTAGTTTGGCGTTTTAGTAGCATTATAAGATGATCCCTCATTTAAATATCAAGATAAAATGTGTTCTTCCTTAAGTATGCATCGTTCTATGGATCGTGTTTCGAGACATCACGTGATGATCGGGTGTACTCGACTCTACGCTTTCATACAATGGGTGTAAGACAGTTTTACACACGTGAGTACTAATGTTCTTACTTGGGGAGCCTAGCATGTACAGACATGGCCTTGGAACACAGACCGAAAGGTTAAGCATGAGTCATATAGTTGATGTGATTCCCATATTGATGCTCGCCTTTGAAGCTACACCGACTCACGTGATGATCGGACTTGGTGTAGTGGATTTGGTTCATGTAATCGCCAAAAAGGCATGAGGGATGTCGTTTTTGAGTGGGAGTTCATTTCTAATTTGGATTAGTCGAACTCAATTTGTCATAAACTAAATTGAATTGAATTTGCATAATTTGTTGTAATCATTGGCATCTGTTCACTACCTTATGCTTAGTTTTAATTGAGATAATAGAACTATAGAATTCTGGATATTTACTTTACGAACTGGTATCGTATTGTTTTGAATGTTAATTAAAAGTTTAGAAGTCCTATTGCAAACTTTTAGCAAACTCTGTTTACTCCATGAAGTTTAATAAGTAGTATTAAATAAAGAGTAAGAATTCCAATGTTAGTATCTAAAGTATCATGTTTGCCTCCATGATTATTGATATTCAAAAGTTGTTTTAATATCAAGATTATCTAGGAGCTAAAAAATTATTTTAGAAACCATCATGTGTGGAAGATATTGTGATATCTGAAACAATGTTTTTGGTTGCATTATGATAGAGTATAATTTAGCAAAATACATGTTCTCATATTGTATGAGAATTTGTGAAGGATGGAGACGCTAGGCATCCGGATCTCCCAAAAAGGTTTTGGGAACTAACATTATACTCGTGATTCTTCCTTATAGGCTATAGTAGCTTGATCATGAAAGTTGTCATGATAAGGATGAATAGAAGATGTAAGTAAAATGTTTACTACACTAATAGATTACTAAAGAATGGATTTTGAAAGAACACCAAACATTTGATGATGGTGATCCACTTCAAAGTGCAAGTCCATAGGTATTAGTATTTGACTATATACACTTTGTACTATGTGTCATGTGAATGACACCACTATTGATGTTGATAGATTCTTTTAAAAGAAAAGGAATTGTTGAAAGATAATCTATAAATATTTGGCAGAAAAGAAAAGGTGGAGATGTCCAACTTAGGTATATAGAAGATATACATGTTATGGCTGTATTCCTTGCTTGTTAAACAATGTGGTTCTGAGGTATTGGATACCGAATTGGTTGGTATGAAGTGTCATACAGAACAACACAATTCATGAATTGCAATGGCCTAAGTAACCGGCAAGAGAATAAGTGACGACGTTCATCGAAAACAAATAAAGTGTTATTGTGTTTTTGTTGTCGTCAAACCTAGCCTTCAAGATTTTTTTTAATAATTGTTATTTTGTTCCAGTATTACGAGAACAATGTTTGTTCAAATAATTACCGTATTCCATAAAGGATGGATGAACTTTTACAACTCCAGTTGGAGAAATCACATCCATAAACATTGTTGCTAAAATGTCGTAAGACAAATGATTGGAAGATCACTTATGAAGTGACATTGCTGTTTGAATTATATTGGAAAGTAAACATGAAGAAACTCCTTGTTGATGGATTTTTGGAGCCTTTTGATTTTGATCAATTGACGCTTGTGAAACTTTCCTCAAGATAATTGAAATCCGTCCATAGGCCAAAGAGGAACGTATGACTAACTTATTGGATATTATGCATGTTGATGTATATAGTCCATTATGTGTAGCCATATGCGATGGATCTTTTTTGCTTCATATGCTTTTCCAGAAATTTGAGTGAATATATCTATATATTTACTTAATAAGGACGAAGTATGAAACATTTGAAAATTGTTCAAAGACTTTCAAGATGAAGTGAAAAATCATTGTAACAAGAAAATAAAAGAGTTTAAGATTTTATCATAAAGGAAGACATTTGAGTTACAGGTTTAGCAAAACACCTAAGATTTCAGGAATTGTTCCATGAATTTGCATTTCCCGATAAACCACAGGAGTATGGTATGTTCGAGAGATCAAATCAAACCTTGTTTGACATGGTAAGATCAAAGGTGTCATTTATAAAACTGCCATTATGTTTTAAGGATTAAAGCTTTAGAGACTACCGCTTTTACACTGAAAAGAGTACCATCATGATCTATTGAAATGACACCATATGAGTTATGGTTTGGGATAAAACCCAAATTGTCTTTTCTTAAATTTTGGTATGCTATGCGTAAGTAAAATGTTTACAACCAAAGTCGGATAAGCATGTCTTTGTAGGTTATCCCAAAGAATTTGTTGGGAATTCCTCCATAACACCAAGGACAAAAGAGTTTGTCGCTTGGAACGTCATGTTTTTTGAGAAGGAATTTTTCGTGAAAAGTTAAGTGGGAGGACAATAGAACTTTGATAAGGTTGTTGAACCTTAGCTATATGTGCTAAGTAGCGTAGCACCGGAAAGTGTCCCAGTGGCGGCCACAATGCTCATGGCTCCCGTGATTACAAAGGGTGTGATCTTGGAGATTAGATTTCCTATTGAACCATGTGGGTCGGTAAGAATCAAATAGTAAGATTTGAAACAGAAGTCATTATTTTTTTGACAATGATGAACCGACTGCATGCAAAGAAGCGATGATGGGCCCTGACTCCATAAAATGACTAGAAGACATAGAATCTGTGATGGTATCCATACAAGAGAAATCAAGTTTCTAAACTTAGAAGACCCTCTGGAAAGGCGTGAAGCCTATCAGTCATGTTTGGATCTATAAAGAAATAGACATGGATGTTTAACATCCATGAAATAGTCGACATGTCGGAAAGAACTTTACGGCAATGTTCAAGGAGTTGACTATGACAAGATTTGATCTTTCATAGCGATATTTAGTCTTGACGAATTAATGTAGCAACCACTACATATAATTTGGTATATGGTAGTTGAATAAACAAAACAAGGTTCTTCTAATAGAATGGTTACTTAGGACGTGTACATGACACGGTCCGAAGGGTTTTGTTAATTCAAAGCGTGCTAAAAGGGCATGCAAATTTCAATAGTTGAAGTGAGCATAGCGGAGTTGGAATCTTCACCATGATGAAAATGTTAAAGGAGTTCAATTTCATCAGCGATGATGAAGATGCTTGCATTTGCAAGAAATTAAGTGAGAGCGCTGAGACAAATTTCCAATACATTATGAAGAGTACATATTGTTGATTGGAAATAATGTATCTTTTATTGACACAAGTTAGTAATTTCATTAAAATAGAATTCGATGAAAGACTTGGGAAAAACTGGAATATTTGGCATCAATGTCTATATGGATAGATTGAGGTGCTAATATGGTTATGCCAGACGTACATATATGATATATTGAAAGGGTTCAATATGGAAACAACAACAAAGGTTCTTGCTGCATGGAAAGGATTGTATGAAGATTCAAGTGTTTCAATACTTGGTGAGTAAAATCACATGAATATTTTGATTGATTATACCGTGATATGTATATATCCAGATATGTCCTATGCTCTGAATGTTATGAGCACATACCAGAATGATTCATAAGATGATCATTGGATGATAGTAAAGATATTCTTATGAGCTTTGGAAGAACTAAGAATATATCATGTATAAGTGACAAATAGTTGAAGGTAGTTCATTGTAAAGTGTTACATTGATACTAGTTTTGTCACAAGATACAAATTAAATTTATCTGAATTTATACTATGGGTGGCACAATGTAATGGAAAGGATATTCCATGATGGATTTGGATGAGTTCCAAAGTTGAAACATTGTGACGGATACTACAACAAATGGCTAAGTATATGTCTGCTATAGTAGCAGCAAAGGAGGGCATTTGTGTTAAGTAGTTTGTTATCAAACTAGGTGTTGTTCAAAGTGGGATAATACTATCAAGATATATTGTATGACAATAATATCAACATATTTTAACCCGAACGAACTAAAGGTCTCACCAAATGACCAAATTTATACAATGCCATCTCATTTGAGAATGAGTGATGCGTAGATACGCAAAGACATGCAAATACACATGGACCTTAAACTGTTAGATCTGGAGATTATGTTAACCACTAGCAATCGCATATATGCAACACCAGAAAGCCATAGGTGTTCAATACGCAAAGTTTTTCAAACTAGATTATTGACTCTAGTGCAAGTGGGAGACTGAAGGGAATATGCCCGAGAGGCAATAATAAAGTGGTTATTATCTTATTCCATGTTCATGATAAATGTTTATTTTGCATGCTATAATTGTATTAATTGGAAACATTAATACATGTGTGTTTAATAAACAAAATACAAAGTTCCTAGTAATGCCTCTCTTATAAACTAGCTCGTTGATTAACAAGATGATCAAGGTTTCCTGATCATGGACATTGGATGTTGTTAATAACGAGGTCACAACATTGGTGGAATGATGTGATGAACATTCATCCGAAGTATAGCATTACGATCAAAGTCATTATGTTTATATTGCTATAACATCATACGAAGTAATCTTAGTCCTTAGACCATGAGATCATGTTAATTGCTAACATAGGAAGAGTAACTTGATAACATCAAACATCACATGGTAAAAGGGTGACTATAAAGGTGGGTTCAGATACTCCAAAGGTGTTATGTTGAGGCTCATGGATCAAGAGTGGAATTTTTCAATCCCGATGACGGATAGATATACTTTGGGCCCTCTCGGTGATATCACATTAAGATAGCTTGCAAGCAAGTGATGTGATCACTAGAATGTTATATCACGGGAACAAGAAAAGAGTGCATGTCGGTAACGAGATCAAACTAGGTATTTGGATGACGATGATCTAATCTCAGACATGTAATATATCACGAGACAAAGGGATTTAGTTATGATGTTAAAGGTTCACACGATCACAAGAGTCATCGTTGAATATGTGGGAGTCAGTACAGATCTCCAGGTCCCGCTGTTGATTATTGATCAGAGAGGGGTCTCGATCATGTATGCATTATTCGAGGGTGACACACTTAAGGGATAACGACACCATTTAGGATCAAATATGTTTCAGATAAAGATTAAGAATACGCTGGAATTATTTCAATGGAAACCGGAATCGTTTCAGGTGAAATTGCTGAAACTAGTTCTGCATGTGATATTGAAATGTTGCAGGGAGTTTTATGTGAATGTTTGTTAATTAAAGTAATTAACAAAATTCTGAATAAAATAAATAAAAGTGTTTTATTTAATGAGAGCTTGCATTAAATTTGGTGGAAATTTAATGCATGTGAGTGGACATGAGTGGAGGTGTGTGTTTATGTGAGTGGGAGCTCCAACCACATGATTGAGGAGAGGTGGGGGCACCCACCATGGCCGGCGCCATGCCCCCTTGGGCTTCCCCCTCCCCTATATAAGGAGCACATCCTCCTCCTCCACTCTCGCCCCACCTCCTCGTGAAGGTTCTCTTCTCCCTCTAGTTATTCCCCATGGTCTCGGATTAGCGAGATACATGTTCCCGATGGCTTTATCTAGAAAGGAGTTACTGCTTCTGCTGCATCGCTGGAGCGAGGAGGTGGAGGTTCTCGGGGTACCGAACGTGTGTGCGATCATGGATGCACCACTGCTTTGCGGTGCTGGACTTGGTGGTGATGGACTTCCTGGAGCTGGATCTGATGGACGTGCTGGAGCCGGACCTGCTGGACTTCATCACGATCTTGAGATCGGCAAGTGTATGACTACATCATCCACGAGTTCCATCTCTATGGATGTATATCCACCCGTTGCTTGTATCTAGTAGATAGATTTTGGCGTATAGTTCCCATCGTAGGAAATTTTTTCTTTTCTATGTTGCAAACCCAATAGGGGACACACCCTAGGAGGGGCCAAGGGGGCCGGCGGCCCTAGTGGGCTTCACGCACATGGGGCCCATGGTGGGGGCTGGCCGACGCGCCTCCTACCACCACCTCCCTTAATTAGTCCCACCCCGGGACTTTGAGGGAGGGAGTACCTTCCACCTATATATAGAGGGGCACCCCTCTCCCTTCATCCCATCAATTTGGCCTTTGCCTTTCTCTCTTCCCTCTCACCCTCGTGTGTGGTTACCAAGATTGGAATTGCATACAGGGATTGGGGTTTCTCCACCATATGCATGCCGCGCGTGCTACTGGACTCGGTCCCGATTAATCTTCTTTCGTTCCTTTGATAGATCAGAGCCCGGGAGATGTCTCTACATCATATGTGTAAGGCCACAAGGCACCACCACTTGCGGTGCTTTTGCTTGGAGCTTGGAGCTTGGACGTCAACACGACCATGAGGTTGGCTATGTCGTACAAGGAGCAACGGGTGACTTGTGAGGAGCTTCGCAACGTTGAGGTAAGCTACGAGTACGACTACGTCATCCATGTTCCCCTCGGAACGTTAACCACTTTCGCTCTTCAAAAGTATGAACACCGAATCCTCGCTCATTACTTTATGTCTGCATAGATAGATCTTGGCTAGGTGTGTTCATACCATAGGATTTTTTTGTTTTCTACTGCGGAACCCTTCATGAACTGCAAGCGGTAAGCTGAGGATGTCGAGTAGAGGCCATTAGCCCTCAAAAGCCAGTGGATGGAGTCAGATTGATTCTCGAACAAATGGATCACATGAATAATACTTGCTAAGTCAATGAACTCCGCGAAGTGGATAGGTGTGGACAGTATTGCGACCAAGAAGGTCCATGTGTCATCGAGCTTGTCATGGATAGATATATTTTTGCGTGTGGCGATCTTGAAGAGCTCAGGAGCACTCACACATAGTGGGCCATCCTGTGACCTATTTCCATGCCAGAAAACTGTTGTGTGACCATATACTAGGGTGATCTTCATGGATGCATGGAAGAGGGCAAAGCAAAACCCACCCAAGTTCGATGAGGTTTTGGCTATCTACATGAGCCGGTTAACACAAGTGAAAGTACATATATGGCTACCAAATGGGTGAATATAAGCTAACTAAATTTTAGTTCTTTTAAAATTAGGCTTGACACAAAGGTAAATTCTCTAGATATGTAACTAAGTGGATTTCCCTAGATGGCAAGCGAGGTAGGTAACAATTATACAAAGGTAAAGGGTAGAAATAACCGTGATGAACACCTAGATGTACTACCCAAGTTCCTTACTTGTTGAGGTAAGTGTGTCTTTGGTGTGGACCACACAAGGCCACCGATGCCACAAAGGCTCACTTGATTCTCATGTATGCGTACAACAAAGGCAGGCACATGATCCACTATACGGTGTCCATCAAGGTGAAAAACTAAAACTTTTAAAAACTTGTTGGGATACTCTCCATAACTTAACTGGAGTCTCCCAACATGACCCAGAAGCTTCACAACACCAAGAGAGAGCTTAGGAGGTGGCCTCTTCCGTCTAGGGTTCCAAGAACCCAAGAGTAACAAGTTCATCATCATAGAGCGAGGGGGAATCAAATCCCTTGTGTGAGAGTGTTGAAAGGATGTAGATACGGATGTCGCCTAGAGGGGGTGAATAGGTATTTTAAAACAATTATGGTTTAGGCTATAATAAATGCGTACTAAAACTAGCATTTAATTTATCAAGCACAAAGCATAAATCCAGTAGGTTTAACTAAGTTGCAGCAACAACTTATGTTAAGCAAGACAAGAAACAAGAAGATATATTATTTCAAGCACAAAGGCTAGTACTGAGCCTACATCAACCAATGACATATCTAATCCGAGCTAGTAGGAGATTCCTAGCTAGCTGTCGCAGCGAATGCACCATTGCAAGACTATCCCTTCATCTCTACATGACTGGCAATCGCTCGCTTGACATTGTGATGCTAGTCACCATTGACAGAGATGGTAAAAGAGCTGGAGCTAGCCATTTTTATGTAAAGGAGACTACAAAGTGGAAAGATGGGGATCTTTTAAGGTTCGATAGGTTTTTTAGTGCCTATCCTAGTGTGCTTTGTTGCCTCACTAGGCTCCATTCGCATAATGTTGGTTTTGCTGAATGGGATGTACATCACGTCCTATTTGACTGCTACTGGAGCACTTTTGTATGCACAGTTGTGACGCTAGGAAACATTCAGTTTGGCAGATAGATGTGCTAAATTCAAAACTTCGAGCTCAGGAAATCTATAGTTCCTAATTAAAAAGACTTGAGGTGCTCTGCCTTGCAAAAATAGAGAGGCCCGATTGGTAGGTTCGATATATTTTTTACGGAAGCCCTACGCATATTTTTATTGATTTTCAAATAAATAAATACAAAGTTATTTACAAGCTAGAGGAGCTAAGAAAGGAGAAAAATTATGCATAATACCAAATCAAATAAAAGTATCTACCCAGGCATAAAACATGTTGTACTTTTTTCCTTGTATCTCTAAACTTTAGCGAGCGCATTTCAGATTTGAAGATGGCTCTACAATAGTAGAGATAAGGTGGTAAATCCCCAAAGAACTCGGAGTTACGAGTCATCCAAATATCATATGCACCAAGAGAAATAATCTCCATAAAAAGGTTTCTCTATATGAACCTTGAGTTGTGCTATGCATTCCACATGAGTTTGTCCAGGTTGGAACATATAATTTGGAAAGAGATAACTCTAGCAAGATTGTGCAAACAGGCAATGGAAGAAGAGATGGTCTCTGGTTTCTATTTCATTTCTATTGCATATGTCACAAGTTTAGTCCTCCACAAAGAAATGCTTTCTATGTAATAAATCCCTAGTATTGAGCCTACATCACTGACATTTGGTCGCACCAATGTCGTGCCACCTAGGAAGAGATGTCATTGGGTCGCGCCACCTGGACTCTTTTGGGCATCGTGTCTCCTATCGTTCGCTTCCAATGCCCAATGTTCTTCTCTTTATGAAAAACTTCTGTGGTATTTCTCCCAGAATTAATTGATTTCTAGAAGGTCCCTGAAACATCAAAATATGAAAAAGGAGGTTTTCTGGCTCCTAGAAATTAAATACCAAAGCAAGAAAATTTGTAGGAAAGTCCTAGAAATCATCAAAAAGCATAAATAGTGATGTATCAATGCAAATAACAATTTAAACTAGTCATATATGTGGCTATTATGATGATACAAAATGCATGTATTAACTCCCCCAAGCTCGAACTTTTGCTCGTCCTCGAGCAAATAAGCGAATAGATCATAGCATGAATTAATGAGATTATGGCTGATAAAAAGAAATACGAGCATTATATCATCAACTTATGCAAGTTCAATTATCTAGAAAGATTTACAAACTAACAGGCATCCAAATGATGACAACATAAACAGAAACTCTAGAAAATACATCTTACTTTTGAACTAGTATAACCATTGCATGTTGGACAATTGAATCATCTTTACTTTCATATTAACTTTCAACAATAACCATTTTACAATTCAAAACTTTACTAAATGACTTTGTAGAAGAGATAAACTTTCATAGGATAACCAACTAAAAGAGGAGAATATCGAAAAAAGATAGAAATGAAGTTCAATTGTAGGCCTAAGTATTTTTATTGAACGGTTGAACACTTTCACCGCTAAACATGGTATCAATTAACGTTCTAGTCATTGATAACCTTATCGTTGCGCCTGTTGCAATAGATCTTTCTTTTTGTTACTTTCCTTTTCTTTTGTTTTCTCTTTCTCTTCCCTTTACTTTATATTAAAGTCTATTGCAAGATCCTTAATAAATTAGTTGAGCAACTATGGTTAGCAATGGGTTAGAGTATCTCATGTCCCCTTGTTAGCATCATTTCCTAGATTTTTATCCTACAAGACCACATCTTTTATATAAAGTCCAAATTTAATATCCAACTAGCACTGACTGTATTTGAGTCATACATTGACTTCCCCTTCATTTTATTTGAGAATAATTCTATCATTGTCCAACATGCTCAAGTTAAAAAAATCAAGGCAAGATGTAAATGAAACTTCTACACATGGTGTGAGCATCTGCATAAGTGTTATCCATAAATCTCCAAGTAATGGAACCATGGATGACACCATACTTTATATTTTCATTATAATCCACTCAACCAAGGATACATTATAATGATCTAAGAGCTTGCCTAAACTAATATAAAAGATAAAAACACTCCCATACTAAAATGATAACTAGATGCTATATGATAAAATAAAATGCATAAATGTCCAGGTGAAACTCCCCCAAGATTAGATTTTTGTTTTAGGTTCTTATTTTTTCTCTCCCCTCTTGGGTGCATGAGCATCATAGTGTCTCGATATCTCTGACGATGCCCATCATGAAGTTATAAGCCTATGGATTATGTTGTGGATCGAGCAAGATCTCCGAGAGTTATTGGCCACCCTTCTCCATGCAGGGCTTCCACTTCGGTCTTGATCATTTTTGATTATTCTTGGGAAGGTGTATATCCCATTCTACAGGAAGATCTTTATTCGGGATGCGCATGTACTCTCTGTGATTAAGATTAGAAAGATGGTTTCTAGTAGCAAGGAAATTTCTCGGGACCTTTCCACAAGTACTCATGCGTGTCATCCCTCTGGTCTTCATGGTGGGTGATACATCCATTTTGCATCACTATTCTATATCATAATTTACTGTTATTCATTGATATATTTCATATTAAGAGATGATACTTATGTTATTTTATCTGTTTTTTGCATGGTTGATGACTTTTGGAGGATGGACCGCTGAAGTCAGGATTCTAATGGAAAAGGCACTGTTTGGAGGAGAAATTTGCAAAGATCCGAAAATCCCAGAAAATACATGGAAAATTCTATTTTTCTAGAAGACGAAGGATGCTAGAAGGGGGAGTGGAGATGGGTCATAGGGGGCCCAGACCACCCCCTGGCGCGGGCCACCCCTGGCCGCACCACCAGGTGGTGTGGCCACCCTGGCCCACCTCCAGCTCTCCCCTTTGGCGTATATTATCCCCATGAAACCCTAAGCCTCAGGGGGCGACCACAGAAAGATTTCGCCGCCTCTGTGGGGCGGAAAACTACAGAGAGAGAAAGAGCTCTCCTGCAGGCAGAAATCTGCCGAAGAAATTCCTTCCCGGAGAGGGGAGATCGTCACCATCAACACCACCATCAAGCTGGACTTCATCGGGATCATCATCATCATCACCACCACCACCATCATCTCCACCACCACCATCATCACCACTACATACCGCTATAGCAATTGGGTTGAATCTTGCATAGTTCTTAGGGGAAACTTTCCCGGTATTGATTACTTGTTGTAGTTGATGCTATTGAGTGAACCATTGAATTATCGTTTATGTTCAGATTGTTACTTATCATTATATCATCTCTGATATTGATTCATATGATGTCTTGTGAGTAGTTTGTTTAGTTCTTGAGGACATGGGAGAAGTCATGTTGTTAGTAGTGGAATTGTGTTGAGAAAGATTCAATAGTTTTTTATTTAAGTTGTGGTGTTATTCTTCTAGTGGTGTCATGTGAACGTCGACTACATGACACTTCACCTTTATGGTCCTAGGGGAATGCATTGTGTATTTGGATACAAATATTAGGGGTTGCCGGAGTGACAGAAACCTGAACCCCCATTAGGAAACCTTTGCACAAGGGATGTCCGGATCTCAGAGTTTAAAGTTATGGTTAGGTTTCTATCTTAATTAATTTCTTGTATTTGCGGATGCTTGCAAGTGGTATAATCACAAGTATGTATTAGTCCTAGGAAGGTCGGTACATTAGCACAGGTTTACCCACACAACACTTATCAAACTAAAGAAGATTAATCAACTATATGAAGTGAAAGCACTTGATGATATTCCCGTGTGTCCACGAGAACGTTTGGTTATGTTAAGTAATACAACCAGCTTGTCCTTTGCTAAAGAAAGGATTGGGCCACTTGCTGCATTTATTCTTACTATCTTTTATTTACTCGCACTTTATTTATCTGCATTATCAAAAAACCCTAAAAATCCGTTTGCTAAGTATTTGCAGAGAATTCCTGCTCCAAGCCACTCGTCAACACCTTCTGCTCCTTGTTGGGTTCGACACTCTTACTTATCAAAAATACTGCAATACACCCCCTATATTTCTGGGTCATCAAGACTATTTTCTAGCACCGTTGCCGGAGAGTGAAGCCCTATTGGAGAGTGGAACTAGTAAAGGAAACTTCTACTGTGAGTATTGTTTATTTCTGTTACTTTATTTCAATATGAATAATCACTTAGTTTCTTATTTCGGAATGCTACTACCACTGCTAAGGTAGTAGATGAACCACCACCTGCTGAAAATGATACTTTTAAGATACCTACAAGAATTGTTGATCGTGTTATGGATAACTACTATTTTGGAGATGGAACTGTCCATCCCGGTGATCATTTTCTCTTTATACACGAATTATGCGGGTTGTTCAAGTGTGCAGGTATTACAATAGATCAAGTTAATAAGAAGTTATTCTCATTATCACTAAAAGGAAGAGCTAAGGAATGGTATAAGCTGCTGAAGAATGGTCAATCTCTTGAATGGGAGGAAATAGTGCCTCTCTTTTATTCAAAATTTTATCCTCCTAGTGAGATTCATAAAGATCGGAATCAAATATACAACTTTTGGCCTCTTGATGGAGAGAGTATAGCTCAAGTTTGGGGGAGATTGAAGTTACTAATGCTCAAATGTCCTATTCATGAGCTCCCCAACAATATTATTATCAATAACTTTTATACAAGACTTTTTCTTCATGATAAGGATCTATTGGATGCTTCTTGTGCTAAATCATTTACACACATGAAAGAAGAAGCTAAATGGGATCTTCTAGACCGTATTCAAGAAAATGCTGAAGCATGGGAGAATGATAAAGGAAGAAAGTTAGGTATAAATTATGATTATGAATGCATTAAATCTTTCATGAGAACTGATGACTTTCAAAATGCTTATGGTCTTGATTCTCAAGCTATTGCGAGTTATTTCAAAGCTTTTGCTTCTTATATTGAAATTCCTAAGAAGAAATGGAATAAGTATCACGCACCTTATAAAGATATTGTTAATTTTGTCCTCGCAAGAAATACTGAAGTTTATACTGCTAATCATGTTTTACCCGAACCTTACATTGAGAAAATGCCTTTTCCAGTTACGGTAAAGGAACATTCTATTATAGCTAGTATGGTTAATGAAAGTACAAATAAAGCTATTGAACCTGATGAACAAGCAGCTGTTGAACCTATGATAGCAAATGTGAAAGACTTTCACTAAATATTTAGAAGATGGACACACCATTCTTTGTAAGGATACTTCTAATATTGTTTCACAAAGTAGTGTTATAAGAACTAGTGTCCCTGAGTTTTCTGTTAGAATAAGTGATAATTGCTACAATGGTTCCTATGATAGTTATATCGTTAAATTTATGCATGATACTGAAAGTTATTATGAGAGAGGGAAAAGTTCTCTTATGCATCTCAATAATATTAAGTTCCCTCGCTTTATGCTGAAAATCTTTATGTTGCACTTGTTTTGCCTTCCTATGCTAGTAGCTTTTGGTTCCAACAATTTGTTTGCTTACAAAATTACCTTGCATAGAAAGTGGGTTAGACTTAAACATGTGTATTTTTTCTTATTGATGCTCTCTTTTAGTTCGATTCTTACTCTTATATGAGCATCATTGAAATTATCATTCCCATCTTAATGGCTATAAAGAAAGAGCTTTTTGGAAGACAACCCAATTTATTTGTGCTTTCAGTTTATTTTTGTTTATTTGAATCTTGGAAGTTATTACTTCGGTAATAACCTCTCCTTATCCTTTTTGTTTGGTTTTTGTGTAAAGATCAACCTCTAATGAGAGAGAAGTAAGATTTGGGGAAGTTGCTGTCCCGAAACAGATTTTTGTGCTTCGCTGTAAAAATTCGTGAAAAATCTCTATACGTCGGATTGAGCTATAATGTTTTGTTCTTCTGCCCCAGGTTGTTATTTAACTTTTGTTAGTTTTGCACTTTTTGATTTGAGCAACAGAAGATTTTCGAAAAAAATGATCTTTACCTGCTGGTCTGTTTTGACAGATTTACCAATCTTGCATTTGCCTCTTAAATCGATTTCCATTTTGAATTCCTTTTGGGCTTTTGGAAGGAGTTGTTTCGGTAGCTTATGTTATGATGGATTTCAGTTGAAATTGATCTTAAAAAGGTTTTTTACTTTGCATGCACTAATGTTGCTAATGAGAATTGGGTGAAGTATTGTGTGAAAGAAATTTCCAGGTCATATGAGAAAATGGTGTAATAAGATAGTGAAAGGTTAAATGACTCAAGAAATAAGTGTATGAAGATGAAGATATTGATGTTATTCAAGTGGTAACTCCGGAAAAATTTATTAAATACCAAGTTCAGAGACCTGTAGAGTCCATTTTCGAATAGGTAACATTTCTGGTAAGAAAAAGGTCCGCGAAAAATCTGTTAAGTTATAATTTTGCAGTTTTTATCTAACAAGGAAAGCAATGAAGCGAAAGAGGGACGGAAATGGAGCTAGGGTGGCTCACACCACCCTATGGCGCGGGCCCACCTAGCCACGCCACTAGGTGGTGTGGCCACCCCGGAGTCCGTCTCCGACCCATTTTCTCCCAGTACCTACCCTTTGTTGTTAAAAATTGGTAATATATAATCCCCCGGATCCCCCGAGGTTCGTATGTTGTGTTTTCGTCGTGTTTTCGTTTCAATCTATTTCTGACAGGTAGAGTCTCAGTTTTGGAGCCGCAATGTCTTCCTCTAGATCAGCCAAGGAAGATTCCTCTACGGACATTGTCAACCTGTACATGCGTGAGTTGAAGATTCATCCCAAGGAGTTGTTGCTCGAAGATGGGGAGGTATGGATAAAAGAGGTTTAGGGCCCTAAAGGTGAAGGCAGCCTGGAGGACAGGATGGAAGCACTGGAGCGAGAAGTCTTTAGGTACAAGAAGGTGGCGGAACACGAAGTGGATATCATCCATAAGATTAGTTCAGAACTCATCGCCAAGCACCAGAAGGAGACTGCTGACCTTAAGGACGAAATTCTCTCACTCCACCAAACAACCAACCAACTACAAGCACAATTCTACGACGTGCAAAATCAAAACTGTGAGTATGAGGTTAGGTTTAAACGCATAAGTGTGGCTGCGTCAGGATGTTGGAGACCGGGATGTCTTTTGTTGATGGGTAGCCCTTACCTTGGAAGTCGGACGAGGACGAGAGAACACCACCGCCACCGAAGGAGTAATTCGTCATCAGGTTTTGGCATCCCCTTGGTTTGTTCCAAGCTTGGGGGAGTGTTGCAGTATCATATCACTATCTTATATCTTTTTACCTTTTTAGTAGAGTCATATCATGAATAGAGAAGTTATCATGTAGGATGGTTTGCAATCTGGAAGTGTCCCCCCTCTTGTTAGTTATCTATGTATCCCTTGGTGTGAGTTGTCGTTATGGAATATTAATGAGAAGTTCTATCATTTACTCTTTTGCATATCTTATATTAGTTTTCAATTTATGTTATATGATTGATCTTGTTATTAGTATTGGTATCACTTTTGGGATCATAAAGTAAATTTAGTTGGTTTTGGAAAACCTGGCTCGGTTAGTAGCAACACCATTTGAGAATTGAATGAAAAAGATAAAAGTACTCTCAAGAAATATAATTTCATCATCATATTTCTTGATGTGCTCATAATCTTAGTATTCTCTAGTTAAGATCTTTTGTGCTTCCAAGGAAGATTGCATGTTTGTTTTTATCACTTGTATGTTTGTTTGTTTCCTTCAACTCTTATACTTGCTACCCAGCCTTGCTAGCCAAAAACCTGCACTAAGAGGGAATGCTTCTCGTGCATCTAATCCTTAAACCAAAACCTATGCCATTTGTGTCCACCATATCTACCTATTAGCATTATTGCTATTCCAAGTAAATTCATGTTTTTATCTACCTTCCGAATTAAACTTGTTATGTGAAAATTAGAGATTAAAGCTCTCACGAACTTGATAGCACACTTTACTTTTCTTGCACTTAATTAACTTGAACCATTGTGTCATCTATGTTGTATATGCTTGCACTTATATCTTGGGAATTAGCAGAACCATGTTGTCTTTGGGAACGCTTTCAACATTGCACTTGTACATTGTACCCAGTTGATATCATGCTCTTTTGTTTATGGATATCGTCGGTGTGAAATGAAAGGGAAGCTTGTAAGTCCATGGAGTTATGTATGTGTGTTAGAGAAACACCTAGGCGGTTGGTCTAATCCATGCCTAATCATGGTGGAAACCTGCAGCGTAACCATAATGAGCAATCTATGAAGCATTCTTCTTATAAAAAAGAGAGATAGAGATTGAGAAAAAAAGAAAAAAAGATGAGAAAAGAGGAAAAAGAGAAAAAACACTATTTTCTCATGGTAAATAAGAAGATTGTTGAGATGCTTATTTTCTTCTTGCCTTGTCATTTTGATATGGGGATTCTTCCGTATCATCAGGCAAGGGGTACCCTGTTGGCGGTTCTCTATGATACACATGTACTTACTATGACAAGAACTTACCGGTAACTAAACTTGAGTAGCATGAGGAGCGGCCCTCGTATTCAAGGGATATGAGATTGCCAACTTATACTTTGTCAAGCATATACTCCATAGATTGTTCACTTTAACCTTAATCACCTCAAGATGCTTATGATCGGGGCAATGAGAGCTGAAAGCTATTAAGTACCATAATTTTTGGAAGCTCTTTATGAAACTTGAAATCCCTGCTTCCCTCTATGAAGGGCCTATCTTTTACTTTTCAGTTGAGTCAGTAAACCTATTTCCTTTTTATCTCAGCAAGTATTTTGAGTTGTTGTGTTTCATTCATTCATATGATGATTTATTCAATCATGTTTCTTATGTTCCTTGTTTTGCACATTGCTCTCATCTTAGTGAGTATTACTTTGAAAGCTATCAATTGAAAACCCCATTATGTTTGAACTCCTGCAAATTGTTAACTATTCTTTGACTAAGAGCAAAGTTTGCCATTAATGATTGTGATTTACTTTGTGTATCTTTATTGTGTTTACTTTACTTATTGCAAGTTAAGTTATATAATAGTGAGTTGTCTTCTATTATGATTTATGTATTGATGAATGTGATGCTTCTTGTCCGTATTCTTTTATCGACTCTTCACTCCATAAACCCGAGGTCATGTTTACTGAGCTCGGTTTTCGCTTGGGGACAAGCGAAGTCTAAGCTTGGAGGGAGTTGATACGTCCATTTTGCATCACTATTCTATATCATAATTTACTGTTATTCATTCATATATTTCATATTAAGAGATGATACTTATGTTATTTCATCTGTTTTTGCATGGTTGATGACTTTTGGAGGATGGACCGCTGAAGTCAGGATTCTGATGGAAAAGGCACTGTTTGGAGGCGAAATTCGCGAAGATCAGAAAATCCCAAAAATTACATGGAAATTCTATTTTTCTAAAAGACGAAGGATGCCAGAAGAGGGAATGGAGATGGGCCACAGGGGGCCCACACCACCCCCTAGCGCGGGCCACCCCTAGCCGTGCCACCAGCACCATCATCTCCACCAGCACCATCATCACCACTCCATACCGCCGTAACAATTGGGTTGAATCTTGCATAGTTCTTAGGGGAAACTTTCCCGATGTTGATTACTTATTGTAATTGATGATATTGAGTGGAACCATTGAATTATCGTTTATGTTTAGATTGTTACTTATCATTATTTAATATCTGATCTTGATCCATATAATGTCTTGTGAGTAGTTCGTTTAGTTCTTCAGGACATGGGAGAAGTCATGTTGTTAGTAGTGGAATTGTGTTGAGAAAGATTCAATAGTTTGTTATTTAAGTTGTGGTGTTATGTGAACGTCGACTACATGACACTTCACATTTATGGGCCTAGGGGAATGCATTGTGTATTTGGCTACTAATCGTAGGGGTTGCCGGAGTGACAGAAACCTGAACCCCCATTAGAAACCTTTGCACAAGGGATGTCAGGATCTCAGAGTTTAAAGTTGTGGTTAGGTTTCTATCTTAATTACTTTCTTGTACTTGCGGATGCTTGCAAGGGGTATAATCACGAGTATGTATTAGTCCTAAGAAGGTCGGTACATTAGCACAAGTTCACCCACACAACACTTATCAAACTAAAGAAGATTAATCAACTATATGAAGCGAAAGCACTTAATGATATTCCTGTGTGTCCTCGAGAACATTTTGTTATCTTAAGTAATACAACCGGCTTGTCCTTTGCTAAAGAAAGGATTGGGCCACTTGCTGCATTTATTCTTGCTGTCTTTTATTTACTCGCACTTTATTTATCTACACTATCAAAAAACCCCTAAAAATCCGTTTACTAAGTGTTTACAGAGAATTCCTGCTCCAAGCCACTCGTCAACACCTTCTGCTCCTCGTTGGGTTTGACACTCTTACTTATCGAAAATACTGCGATACACCCCCTATACTTGTGGGTCATCAGCAGGCGCTTCCACCCTCACAACATCAAGAGGGATATGAGAAGGGTAGATATTTCCTTATGATCAGCTTCTAGGACATGCTTGTGGTCCTCGTCTGCATCATCTTCTTCTTCCTCTTCTGATTGGACATATTCCTCCTCATCTTCATTGTCCTTCCTCTTCTGCTTGGTCCTTTTCATGGTGACGAGGGGTTGATCCTCTCAGCTTCATATTCACTGTCTTGCATGGAGGAGCATTGGTAGGGGTCCCATGAAGGCATGGCAGAGGTTTCGTGGAGATAATCTGAAAGACAAAAACTAGGAAACAATGTTTGCCTTGAAAAGACTTGATGCGAGATTAGATCTGTAGAAAGGGGTATATATTGAAGGTTTTTAGGGTTATATGAAGAGTTCAAGTCAAAACGGTGTCTAGAGGGCTGAAATAGCCTAGTTGGTGTGACCTTCATAGAGGCCCACACCACCTTGTCTCTTCCCCTCCCTGAGATTCCTTTTTTGTCGGGTTTTTTGGAACAGACTAAAATTCCAAAATAATAAGTATCCCAAAATCTTACAACATTTTGAGATGATTACAAACCTCAAAGTTACCGTTTATTGATTTTGGAGTTTCTGGTAGGTATTGTTTTATGGAGATCACATCCCCAAGACTCCGGAGGTTTATCTCTTCCATATGTACAACATTTTTTTCCTACAATATAGTGTTTAAGATGTTGTTCATTAACCACATGAGGTCTATCTTTGACATCTCCATGGAGTCTAATGGCTCCTGCGAAATACACCTCATGTATCACTAATGGACCCTGCCATTTTGGTACTAGTTTCCCTACAGAGAGCATAAAACGAGAGTTAAAAAATAATACTTTATCACCTACTTTAAACTCTTTTCTTTTAATTATCTTGTCGTGCCACATCTTAACTTTTTTTTAAACTAGACTTCTCTCTGCGCCTCCGGGGCACGGCCGGTAGGCAGAACGACTTACATGACAACAGAAAAACAATTCGTCCGATGATAAAATTGGTCGAATCTATCAATTTGTCATGGGTAGCGTCGGTAATAACGTATAAGATCTCGTCGTACACGTTATGATAGGTAATAGGATATTGCGCGACGACTCCCACGTAGACATAATTTAAGTAAACCACTAGACGAAAGAAAGAAACAATATGCAAAGTTAGGAAGTAAATACTATTCATTAATCGTGCACCCCTCGGGGCCGTCGCAGGTAGGCAAAACGCTAGATGATATGACGGTGCTACATCTCGTAGTGATAACCCGCGTGCGTGTATGGTTTTCTCTATAAGCTCGGATTTATGCCCACGACTGGCCGCGCCGTGTACGGCCTATGCTGATCGATGGTATAAGTTTACTTCGCCACGTCGGCTCTAGATAGACCCCATGTCCACTGCTAGAGTCTCGACTCCTGGCATGGGCACGACTGCGAGAATCTGCAACCGACATGGTAAGAAGATAATGCGCGAACCAAATAGCGCTTCGGTAAGTAGCAGACAATTCTTTCAGGAATATGCTTTTTCGCAAATTTATATTCCGCATACGTTACGTGCATGATTGGGCACGGTTACACCAAGCGATGTGTGTCGGTCGTATTTTGGGACATATATACACACCTAACCGTTTGACTGACGTATCGGTCTTACGTCGTCAACAAAGTCAATGACGTCAGCATGGGGTGCAGACGATGAATAAATTGTTGAAAGGTTATCTTACCTGTTCGAGACCGAACACGACTTCATTTAAATATCTTGTACTATCTTGCGCACAAAACTATTAAATATATTATCTTATCAATTCAACCTCGACTGACATATAAATGTCCGTCACAGCGGAAAAAAAGTGAAAACGATAAAGATAAATGTAAGGAATATATAAGCATACAAATAGAAAGAATAAACAAAGAGGTAGAACTGAATAGTCCATACAACAGTCATTCTACACATACACATACATAGTAAGAAGCCGTAAAGGTGACAAAAACAAATAAGTAGAAGATAAAAATACATAGTACGAAACAAACATGGAAGAAAGAGATGCATTGCTCACCAATAAAGAAACTCTACAATATACACGCTAAAATAACGTAAAGATTTCTTCCCATTATTTCATTATCATACAAAAGGTTTACATTAACATGTGTCATAGCAATACCGATGATATACACCATACAGATTCAGTTACAACATAACCTGCTACACATGCTATGTTTATAGTTACAACAGTTGCTAACACCATGAGGTAGACGCGATGCATTCAGGTCTGCTCGCCTACTCTAAATCATCCTCTCCTGAAGCAGCCACAAAGGGCATAGAGGTGGGCTTGGAGCAGGCAAGCGCGAGGGCAGGCCATCGTGGAGAGTCGTGACACTGCCGATACCACGTAGCTCCTCAAGCAGCCGCAAAGGTCTCTTTGGAGCAGTCGAGCATGAGCTTAGACCACCATGGAGAGGCATGACGCTGCTGAGACCATGTATCTCCCAGAGCAGACGCAAGCGGCGCAATGTCGACTTGGAGCAGTCGAGCACAAGGACAGACCGTCATGGAGAGACGTGACGATGCCGACATCATATACCCGAGTAAACGGCCAGAGACAAAGACAAAAGTGAACAAAAGCAGAGTAAAGGAAAAACCTACTACTAAAATGGAAAAGAAAATTACAAAGAAAAGGTAAAAAATAACCTCGCCTGCCACACCTCTCCATCAGCGAGAATCCTGATGGAGGAGAGGTCTGGCAGAGCAACATGTCTGACCGTCGACACGCGTACACAGTATAGTACGCAGCAGAAGGAGAGGAAAGGCGGACTGCTGAAAGTCGAAGATGAATGACGGCAGCTACACGCCGGCGATGTCACCGAGGCATAAAGCGGTATAATGTGTATATAGAGGAAACGAAAATGATGGAAAACAAAGAACAAAGGGAGAGGTTATTTATAGGCCATGCGTCATCCAGATCACCCATATGTAGAAAGATAAGCATGATACCGCTGCAAGAATCCACGAACGTCTACGATCTACACCACAGTTCAGGTCGTAACAATACCCACAACAGATGTCTAGACTATATGCACACACCCTATCTATGAAAGATATATAAAGTACGATTTCGTCACGATAACCCGTGGACGTCTACGGTCTACTGATACGTTGCAAACGTATCTATAATTTTTGATGTTATATGCTTGTTTTATATCTACTTTCTTATATTTTGTCCATACTTTGGAGTATTTTTACACATTTTCTAGAACTAACCAATTAACAAGATGCCACAGTGCTAGTTGCTTGTTTTCTGCTGTTTTTGGTTTCAGAAAAGCTAGTAAGGAAATATTCTCGGAATTAGACCGGATAAAAGCTAAAACCAATATTTTACCCGAAGCAACACGGAGTCCGGGAGGAGACGAAGTGGCGCACCAGGGCGGCCACACCTGGTGGCGGGGCGGCCTGGGGGGCGCGGCCACCAGGGGGTGTGGGCCCCCTAGTGCTCCACCGACCTAGCCCTTCTACCTATAAAGACCCCTCGGGACAAAAACCCTAAGTACTGGATCAAAATTCCATGAAAGAGTCTATAACCGCCGTCATCTTCATCCCTAGATCGGGAGGGATCTGAAGCTCTTCCCGGCACCCTGCCGGAGGGAGAATTCACCCTGGAGACCTTCTTCATCACCCTGACTGGCTCCGGTGTGATGCGTGAGTAGTTCATCCCTGGACTACAGGTCCATGTAGTAGCTAGATGGTTGGTTCTCCTCCTTTGTGTTATCATGTTTAGATCTTGTGATCTCCGTTCATGATCAAGATCATCTATTTGTAATCCTACATGTTATGTTTGTGGGGATCCGATGGATATTGAGATGCTATTTCAGATTATTTATTGATTCTATCATGTTTTTGTTATTTGTGATCTTGCTTGCTTTCTGTTGTTAGTAGCTATCTTGGCCAAGTAGATGCTAGCAACTCCAAGAGGGAGTATTTATGCTCGATAGTGGGTTCATGCCTCTAGTAATCTGGGGAAGTGACAAAAATCTCTAAGGTACTAGATGTGGTGTTGCTACTAGGGAGAAAACAACAATCCTTTGTCCATAGGGCAATCGTATTGTTTACTTTACACAGTTTGCTTAATGCAATTATCTATTGCTTACAACTTAATACTGGAGGGGGTTCGGATGATACCCTGAAGGTGGATTATTAGTCATAGATGTAGTTGGATTACGATCTATGTATAATGTTGTAATGCCCAATCAAATCTTATAGGAGTCAAGATGATTAGTATATGCATGTATGCTTTCTCGATGTTTGTCAATTGCCCCACAGTAATTTGTTCATCCAACATGTCATCTATCTTAAGGAGAATCACCACTAGTGAACTATGGACCCCGGTCCATTCTTTTACCATCAATCTACAATCTACTATTTAATGTTTAATGTTTACTTTCTGCAAGCAATTACTATCTTCCACACAATACGTTTAATCCTTTGTTTCAGTAAAACCGGTGAGATTGACAACCTCACTGTAAGTTGGGGCAAAGTTCTGTGGTTGTGTTGTGTAGGATTCCAAGTTGGAAGACAACACCTTGGGGTTGTTTCCTTTCTCCTACTAGTTCGATAACCTTGGTTTCATCACTAAGGGAAAATTTTCTGCTGTGCTCATCATACCTTCCTTTTGGGGTTCCCAACGAGCTCATCACTTTTTGACCCATCAAGCCTATTTTTTGGCGTCGTTGCCGGGGATTCAAGGAGAGCTTCACAAGGGGAGTCCTTCATAACCAATCTCTTTACTATTTTTATTTTGCTTAGTTTATTTCTGCTTTGTTTGCTTGTTTCCTTTATCAAAAACACACAAAAATTAGTTGTACTAGTTTGCTTCTTTGTTAAAAACACAAAAAAATGACTACACTTGAAAACACTAAGTTGTGTGACTTCACTAGCACCAACAACAATGATTTCATGTGCACACCTATTGCTCCACCTGTTCCTGAAGCTAATTTCTTTGAAATTAAACCTGTTTTGCTCAATATTGTTATGAAAGAACAATTTTCTGGTATTGGTACTGAAGATGCTGCTGCTCACCTTAATAACTTTGTTGAACTTTGTGAGATGCAAAAAAAATAGGGATATAGATGGAGATATTATTAAGCTTAAATTGTTTCCTTTCTCTTTGAGAGGAAAAGCTAAAGAATGGTTGCTATCCCTAACTAGAAATAGTATTGATTCTTGAACTAAATGCAAAGATGCTTTCATTGGAAAATACTATCCTCTTGCTAAGATTATATCTATGAGAAGTGAAATAATGAAATTTAAACAATCTAATAATGAAAATGTTGCTCAAGATTGGGAAAGAATGAAATCTTTGGTAAAGAAGTGTCCCACTCATGGACTGACTACTTGGATGATTATCCAAACCTTTTATGCGGGACTGAATTATTCTTCAAGAAATCTGCCGGATTCTGCTATTGGAGGTACCTTTATGACCATTACTTTGGGTGCTTCAACAAATCTTTTGGATAATATGATGGTTAACTATTCTGAATGGCACACTGAGAGAGCTACACAAGGTAAGAAGGTAAATTATGTTGAAGAAACCTCCTCCTTGAGTGATAAAATTGATGTTATTATGTCTATGCTTGTTAATGGGAAAGCTCATATTGATCCAAATCATGTTCCATTAGCCTCTTTGGTTGCTCAAGAAGAGCAAGTTGATGTGTAAGATCTCACCATAATAAGGTAAGATCCCAATGATTGCAGTGCTAGTCCTTGGATCGAAATGCTAGCACCCACAGTTTAAGATGAAGTACACAGAAACAAAGGTCATTATTACATCGCATATCCAGGAATATAATAGTTCTTACAACTCACTTAGCCCAAGGCTAACATTACTCAAGGTTCACAAGACATAGTATAATAATAGAGTCTTTTGTCTTCATGTACCACAGGCAAACATGTCGAGTGTAGACTCGTAACCCTACTCCTCATCAGAGTATCCTGCAACATAACAAGTTATAGCCACAAGGGTCAATACATTTGGAGTTGTATTGGCAAGTGATACCATAGATACTTAGTAAAATCCAACAACTACATGAATATATGGCTAAGTTTGGTTTTGGCTGACTTTGCTAAAAGCAAGGTTTTATCTCATTTTTTGAAGAGTAGGTTTTCTCTTTCAAAACACTAAGGTACCATTGATAGACATCAATGAACCTCTACCCTTGTTCACCCACAAGTTTTAACTTAGAGAAATTTGGATGAGGAGATTTTTGAACTGCTTCACTGTCTTGACGCTCAGAAATTGTCCATAACCAGGGACACGGCTAAGTACTTAGTTTTACCCTCTCGAAAGGTGGTGCACTTTCCCCACAAGACTCGACATGCACCGAGACGAGACTTTTTAGAAGCAATCCCTCAAATCACCACGGACGCGTTCCATCCTATCATAACTACCACCCTTTGTCCGTCTGGCTGAGTTCTTGCAACTTAGTCGGTCAAGGCAGAGCCCATATGCCATGTGGTTACACGGGAAGCTTCGCGACAAGAACGCCTTCAATCTCTTTGTTCTTGGGTGGCTGTCGACAAGTGCGATACACCAGGGTAAACCATAGACATGGGCCCTGAGTAACCACTCAACATAATCCATACAAGTCCCATCTCCACCTAGGTGTTTCATTAACATTAGTTGTTTTCTTAGTCAAACAAAATAATATATTTCCATACTATCTTGATATGAATTTCCACCCACGAATTCTAATAGCATGGCTAAGAACTCTAGCATACGATGTCTTTCGACTAGGAAATACTACCAAGATATAATCTATAGGATAGCCATAGCACAGTAACAAATATAAGTAATCCTACCATGCTAAGATCTACAAAAATAGCACTAGTGCAATAGTGAAAATAATAGAACATAAGATGAAATATCACTTGCCTTGGTAGCTAGGGGAATAGGTACAATCCTCACAACAACAAACTTCACAATCCACACAATCTACACAAAGAACAATCCAACAACAATAATACAATCAATATAGCATCACAAAAATAGGAATGCATGCAAATGCAATGAGATGAACAACACTCTTAAATAAACAAAGTATACAGTACAAATATTGAAATACTCTATCTAAAGACATAAGGAATACTTAAATACAATTTATGAAGTAATTTTTATGGGAAAAATACTCCTAAAAGGGTCCTGCCTATAACTCCAATTTTTCAAAAGAAAAAGTGTGAAATAAGGCCTCAACAATAAAGGTCTCATTTTTATGAATCCATAGACACCAAATTTTTATTTTTCTGATTTGTGGATCAAAAGTTATTGAATTTCTAAGTTTAATATATATTCTGTCTATTTTCTAATTTAAACAGACGCTCTGGCTGACGTGGCGCTTTTCTATTGGCCCGTACCGATTCGGTCGGATCGGTCACTTGGGGATTTTAGATTTAAGTGGCAACGGACGAACCAGATCAACCAGTACCCATTCGATTAAAGATCTAATCCTAGCCACTGAATCTAGATCAGACGGTGCTCAGTGCGTGGCCAAGAACTGGCGGCGCTGGTCCTCTGCGCGCGGTGGTGGCGCGTCGGACGGTGGTGTGCCGGTGATTCTAAAAGGGGTAGGGGTCCATGGACTATTACCAGAGATCGTGGCGGTCGAGGTGGTCTCGGTGATGGTCGTGATGGAGGGAGGGGTGCTCTGCTTCGCCCAAAATTTCTCGCTGGAGTTCCTGCCGACGTTGGAGTTCACGTCCTCGAGACGGTGGCGTTGTTCTAGGGCTCGAGCAGACAAAGAAAAGGGTTAGCAAGGTGCGCCCGGTTCAGTACTGTCTAGTAGTGGCAAAAAATGGGCAGTGGGAACCCTGGTTTTACCGGGATTGTCAACGAACGGTGGCGGCAGAGGGAGACGCTGGTGGTGATCGTGATGATGACCTGGGGCATACAAAAATGCATGGACAGAGTCAGTAGGTGCGACAGAGCGTGGCGAAGAGGATAGATTAAAAGGTAGGGCGAGGGAAGGTCGACCTTCACCGGAATCGTCGCCGGAGTGCCGTCGGTGTGCGGCGGTTTGAGATAGAAATTGGAGAGCCTGGGGGCTCTCTAGGGGTGGCGTTTGAGGGTAAAACGAAGATGAGGGAGAGGGGGTTAAGAAGGAGGGGTCGTAGTGGGGAATTAATTCGTGCAACGCTCAAATTCCACCGGATTTGAAATGGCAGAGGAGAGGGTGGTCAGTTCGTCGCTTGGTTGAAGTCGGTGAGGTGGAGGTGACGTGGAAGTGGGGCCAGCGTGTCAATGTGAGGGGGTGTGAAGGGGGACGGTGAGAAAAGAAAAGAGAGAGGGGGAAGGGGTGGCCGGGTGGGCTGCTGTTGGGCTGGGTTGGGCCGAGCAGGCCAAATGCTGCTGCTGCTGCTGCGATTTTTTCTCTTTTTTTTGCTTTTTCTTTTTAGTTTTTCTTTTCCTAGGTTTTGAATTAGCAAAAGAGTTCCAAATTGATTCAAACTTTCACCAAAATTTTGGGAGACAATCTAAATGCAATGCAATACATGCAAGATGATATGAGTGCAATGATGATGATTTTCAGATGAAAATTTTGGGATGTTACATGATGTGAACTTTATTAGAAATAACAATTTTAGCAACAATGCCTATAGGAATAATTTTGGTAATAACAATTATAGGCCATATCCTCCCAATAAGGTAATGCTTATGGAAATTCCTACAACAATAATAGGAGTGCACCCTCTGAACTTGAAGTCATGCTTAAAGATTTTATTAGTAAACAAACTGCCTTCAATAAAATGATGGAGGAAAAACTCTCTAATGCTAAAATAAATATAGCATCATTGTCGGAAGCACAATCTTATTTGAACAAAATAATGGCTGCTAAACCTGAAACTATTGAAAATCCCTTTGCTGCTACTAATGCCATACAAGTTAGAATTGATGAAAATATTAGACTGTTAGCTGAATTGCATGCTAAGTGGGAAAGATAGGATGAAATTGCTAGAAATAGTAGTATTTTGTACTATCACTACCACTAATGTTGATGCTAGCAAACCACATGAAGTTCCCATTCCTTTTGCAACAATGCCTAAAACCAATGGAACCTTCTCTAATAAAAATGCTGAAATTCTTCGAAATATGCGAAACAATAGTCTACTACTTTAGATGGTAATTATAATTTTGATCTTGATGGTTGCAATATCTCTGAAGTAATTATGTTCCTACAAAAGCTTGGTAAAAGTCCTAATGCTAGTGCTATGAATATGGCATTTACAAAAGACATTACTGATGCTCTCATAAATATTAAAGAAGAAAAGATGAAACATAAAGCTTCTATTCCTATGAAATTAGAAGATGGTTGTGAACCCATCATTAATATGCAAGTGAATGATTTTGGTCTCAAAGCTTCATGTGATCTTAATAGTAGTGTCTCTATTATGCCTAGAAGAATTTATGAAATGCTTGATTTACCACCATTGGAAGATTGTTATTTAAATGTCCAACTTGATGATAATGCTAAAAAGAAACTCATGGGGAGTATTAATGATGTTCAATTATGGTTAACAATACCTATGTCCCTGTTGATTTCTATGTTTTGGATGTTGAATGCCATGCTTCTTGTCCTATTATTTTGGGAAGACCTTTTCTTAGAACTGTTGGTGCCATTATTGATATGAAAGAAAGCACCATTAAATATCAATTCCCACTCAAGAAAGGTATAGAACACTTCCCTAAAAAGAGAGAGAAGATTCCTTCTGCCTCTCCTATTAAAACAAAATTTGCTCTTAATGCTTCTTCATTTGAGAACACTTGCTTCTTATGCCTAGCTCAAAGGCGTTAAAGAAAAGCACTTATTGGGAGATAACCCAAATTTCATTAGGAATATTTTGTTGAGTCTTGGAAGTTATTACCTCTGTAATAACCTCTCCTTATCCTTTTTGTGTGGTTTTTGTGCCAAAAGTAACCTCTAATGAGAGAGAAGTAAGACTTGGGAAAGTTGTTGTCCCGATTTTTGTGCTTCACTGTACAAATTCGTGAAAAATATCTGTATGTTGGATTGAGCTGTAATGTTTTGTTCTTCTGCCCTAGGTTGTTATCCAACTTCCATTAGTTCAACACTTTTCGATTTGAGCAACAGAAGGTCTTCGAAAAAATCGGTTTTTATCTGCTGGTCTGTTTTGATAGATTTCTGTCATTATTTGCATTTACCTCTTAATCTTTTTCTCTTTGAGTTCTCTTTGATCACTTGAACTTTTAGAAGGAAGTGCTATAGTATCTTGTGTTCTAATGAAAGTTTTACTTGTGTTGAAACTGAACCAAAAGACTTATTATCTTGAGTACACTAATGTTGCTAATGAAGATTGTGTGAAGTTTTGTATGAAGGAAATTTTAAAGTGTAGGGAAGAGTAATGTGATAAGATGAAGTATGGACAAAAGTTCAAGCTTGGGGATGCCACCCGTGTCACCCCAAGAAATATTCAAGAAGTACAATCGTCAAAGCTTGGGGATGCCCAAGGCATCCCCTTCTTCATTAATAAAAATCTCAGGTTTTCTTCCAAACACTTCATTTTTATTGTTTTGTGCATAGTTGTGTTGTTCTTGGAGTGTCTTCGTTTTTGTTTTTAGTTTTCGTTTGCTTAGTTTGCTTGAATAAATTGGTTGGACCCCCATATTCATACATTAGTTTTCAAATAAGTTGGTTTGGATTGGAAAAGAGTAGGAAAGTTCATGCTTAAAAGTGGTATAAAAGGAGCTTCTTTTTGACTGTGGCCTAGGCTTTGTCATTCCATGCTTGATATTGTTTTGGCTTTATGTTTAGTGATTATTGTTGTAGCATGACTTGTTACAAATAATTGAGATTGCTTAATGTTCCTTGAAAGAATCATGCGTTGTTTTAGCATATAAAAGCATAATATTGTGGTATTCTCCTTTGATGCTTTATTTGGGTTGACTTGGCGCATGCTCACACCATGTTAATACTATACCAAGTCACCATAGCCTCTATGATCATTTAGTTTTCCACCTGTAATATCACTTTATGCTTTAATTAATAATGTTTTGTCACTTTGCATGATTATGGCCATTATTCCTCTCTTAGTTGGTCGCTCCCAGTATTTTGCTAGCCTCCATACCAAGTATGAGTTCCACTCATGCATCCAAATCCAAATAAAACCAAGTTATTCCAAATAGTCCACCATACCTACCTATTAGCATTTGCTATTCCAAGTATATTCATGTTTTTATCTACCTTCCAAATTAAACTTGTTATGTGAAAATTAGTGATTAAAGCTCTCACGAACTTGATGGCACACTTTACTTTTCTTGCACTTAATAAACTTGAACCATTGTGCCCATCTATGTTGTGTATATGCTTGCATTTTGTAAGTTGTGAATTAGCAAAACCATGTTATCATGGGGAACGCTTTCAACATTGCACTTATTATTCAGTTGATATCATGTTCTTTTGCTTATGGATCCCGGTGGTGTGAAATGAAAGGGGAGCTTGTAAGGCTCATGGACTTCGTATATGTGTTAGAGAAACGCCTGGGCGGCTGGTCTAAGCCATGCCTAATCATGGTGGAAACCTGCAGCATAACCATAGTGAGCAATCTATGAAGCATCCTCTATAAAAAATTAAGCCTATGCAAATAGGAAAGAAAAAAAAGAAAAAAAAGAGAAGCCTATGCAAATAGGAAATAAATGGATTGCTGAGATGCTCATTGTCTGCCTGCCTTGTCATTTTGATATGGGAATTCTTCCGTATCATCGGGCAAGGGGTACTCCATTGGCGGTTCTCTATGATACACATGTACTTACAATGACAAGAACTTACTTGTGACTAAACTTGAGTAGCATGAGGAACGGTACTTGTAAGTAAGGGGCATGAGATTTTCAGCTTATAACTTGTCAAGCATATCCTCATATTTGTTCACTTTAACCTTAATCACCTAAATATGCTTATGATAGGGGCAATGAGAGATGAAAGCTAATAAGTACCATAATTTTTGGAAGCTCTTTATGAGACTTGAATCCCTGCTTCCTTCTATGAAGGGCCTTTCTTTTACTTTTATGTTGAGTCTCCATCTTCTATCTTTATGCACCTATTAAGAGAGCATAGTGGTCATTCTTAGTTTAATGTGCATTGTCCCAAAACTTGTTGATTGATGCATAACTTTGATATTGCTTGTTCTTAAACTATTTGTATCTAGTCACCCTTATGAACTTTAAAGGTGTCCTATGCATTTATGTTTTGCTACACTATGAAGGACAAGCTGAATGCCATTCTCATTATGTTCTCTATATGTGAAACAAACAAACGACTTTCAAAGCATTGTTATTCATGAATCTTTTGTTTGTACCTTTTCATGTTACAACATAGTTGCTATGTGTTATTATGACAAACCATACAAGATCCAACACAATGGTAAATGAATAACAAGTACTATCTCATAACACAATATCCACCATAGGAATTACATAGATAGATCCATACTCATGCAAGGCACATCATATGGACTTCAACAATGATCATACATGGAGATATTAGATCAAGTTACCACCATAAACCCAAATTCCAGGGGGTGGACTACTCCCCTCTCATCATGGAGGCGTTGGTGAAGGAGGAGAGGCGGTCGGAGGCGATTCCGATAGTGGTTCCTCCTCCAATCTTCCTCTAGAGGCAACCAGTAGACTCTTTGTTCTTGGTGTTTTCTCCCTCTGCCTCCTCTATGTCGAGGAATCCCCGGCGGATCCTTATATAGGGGTTTTTAGGTCAAGAGAACTCCGTGGGCAAAGAATCAAGGCCATCGGAAGGCCGAGGAGGAAAAGAGGGTAGATGGCATGCCCACCTAGGCTAGGCGCACCACTTGGTCTCTTTTGGGCCTCCTGGCCCTCCAGGTTAGGTTCTCGCGCTCCAAATGCTTCTCGTGGATAAATATTGACATCCCCAAAATCTCAGGTCCATTTGACTCTGTATAGGTCCTGAAACATCAAAACATTGAAAATAGGGTTTTTTCTGCCATGTCGGGTTATAACCAAAATAAAGGGGATCATTGGTAAATCCCCAAAAATCAATGTAAAACATTGATATAACATTATATATAATGCAAATATGTGGATAAACATGTTAACAAACTACAAAGTGCATGTATGCATTTTACATGCATCAGATAGGTATTACAAATACCTTCCAGAAGAAATTTGATTCACTATTTTTGGAGTTGTAAAGCTTTTGTTAGGATTTATCTAGTGAAATAACTCTAGGCAGAGAGATTTAATTCACCAAAATTTAATAATAGCACAAATAATTATGGGCTCCTAGTATCTAATAAATCTTGCCATGCATGTGTTCAGAGAGTTGGAATTAGGTTAAATTAGTTCTAGTTTGTCCTAAGGAATTTTCTAAAGACATAATTGAGGGGATTTTTTTATTTTTACTACGGGTAAACCAAAGCTCGACTTGGCATGTGCCCAAAGCTAGATAATAGTTATCTGAATTAGCAAGCAGAGGAAGATGTACTCATTCCATTTGGGTTTACCAAAGTTCCAGAAAGAATTATTTAGTGAAATGGACACACCTTTGGTATTCTAATTACTAGAAAATAACTACAAATCATTATGATGCAAAACTTGTTCTGCATGTTGTACAAAACATGTGGGACCCTGTAGGAAAATAGATCTAGCCAAAATAGGGTGTTTTCCAATTTTGTTTGGATTTAATTGAAGTAGGTATTTAACAGATCTACATAAAATAATAAAAAGGAAAATAGAGTCAGGCCAGATCTGGGAGGGAAAAGGGTCGCAAAGGGGGAATCGGCCCACCTGGGCATTTGTGAGCACGGGAGAGGGATTCGAAGAGCTAACGGTGTGGCACCGCTCATTAGTGAGGGAGAGAGGGCGAACAGGTAAAGTGGATGGTGGTTGTCAGATTTAAGTGAACATCGATGGCCACATGGCCTCGTCTTCCTCCTGACCTACCCGCTCATGGGAAAACCCTACCCGGCGATGGGTGGCACGGAGAGATTCTTTGCTGGGACTTGTCTCACGCAACAACGGCAACGAAGAATGCTTAGGAGTTTGCCGCAGCATGACCTAAGCATCTGCATGTCGAACAGGAGGGAAGACTTAGGTAGATATAGTCTAGAGGGAGACATGCAAGCAGATAAAAGGAGTGGGGCAGGTCGGGGTGCGTTGGCATGCTCAACTTTTTAAGGGGATCCAAGAGGAAGGTTTTCTTCCTCTCCATGGCAGGGGAGGCAGAGGGAGTGGGCAGGGGCGGGTGGGATGGTGTTCTGGTGGCCAGGGAGTGAAATGAGGGAGGGGTGTGACCCTGGGTGGCTCTGGCCTCCTTATAAATCAAGGGGAGAGATTAATGGTGGAAATGTCCATTTTGTACAAGGAGGAGGGGTAGAGCTAGCTTGGGTTGTTGCCAAGTGGAGTATAGGGGTGGTGTGGGTGCTCTGGGTCGAGCAGTGAGCAGAGAGCGAGTGATGGGGCTGATGTAAGAGAGAAATAAATGGCCAAGCTAGGTCATGTCTTCGTCTCCCTTCCATCCAAGCATAAAAATACAAGAGGGAGAGGGGTGCTATAGTTGAAGGCTACGGTGTAGCTCGACCAGAGGGTAGTCATGGTTGTTGTGGTGGTCATAGAGGTGGAGTGATGATGGTTGGGAAGGATTTGATATTGAATAATTTGACTTAGCTCCAATTTAGCCATATTGATGATCACAAAGCACCTCTTGATTTTTGATCTTGCCAATATGAGACATTGATGCTGGTAGATGGGTGTGGTTAAGGTACTCCCTAGGGAATTGTTTTGGATTTTTTAGACGAGTTTTGATCCACTTTATATACATTACCCAAATAATGCTGAAAGGGTTTTTAGGATTTGACATAGTTTTGAATTGGACAAGTTGGGTTTTTGGTTTGAGATGGTCTCAAATATGAATTTATACTTTGTAGCATTTTCCCAAGATTTATTGGGGCAAAGAGTATTTAAAGAAAATATTTTTATCTTTCCTGCCAATTAAGAAAATAGGCAAAAATACTTATGAAAACTCTTCAAAAATAATTATTTTTAAAGTGGTAAGATAGCGTATAATATATAGGCCTCCATTGTGCCTTAGTTTGTCCAAGTGTTTTGGAGAAAAACATATTTTCTTTTATAGGGAGAGTTTTTAAGTTTTAGCAAAAGAAAGGAATTAAATACTTTTTGGGTCAACATAACTATGGATAATATTTGATAAATCTTTATATCCAAGGTATATGATGTCCACATGCTATATCCATCATTTTTAACCTTGGCTTTTGGAAATCAAGATTGATTTTGGGATAGAACATGAAATGGGGGGTAGAAGGATAATCTTAGAGGAAAATATTTTTATGCCACCAAAACCTTGTTGGATCTTGGAGCTCAGATCTCCCCTTGGGTAATGGGATAGATGGATAGATAGACCAAGTTATGTAGATCACCATGGTACAAAATGTTTAGGTTGATTAGGATTGAGCTTTCCTAGGATTGATGCCAAAGTTGGCTAAAAATAAGGGGGTCATAACAGAAAATTAATTATGTTGAAGCACAAGGCTCTAATTGAAGCAATTGAAGTATGTATGGATAGACCTTCATGAGTATAGCACTCTCATGCAAGGAGTTGGTCAAAAGAAGTTAACATGGACATGTGAGCTTCTGCCAAAGTAGTCATGTTGGTAAGATTTGCAAAAAAGGATTAATTTCTTGCCTGCAAAACCATCAAGAACAAGTGGGTTAAGGGATGGTTCAAGTGCATTCCCAAAAGTTCACAAGGGTTAAGAAAGATAGAGACTCAAATATGTGATGTTGATAACAGTTTTCCAGACTTAGTCATTTTTGGCAGATTTAGGGTTTTTGAATAGAGTTCATATGGGGATGAATTTGAGAGGATGCTAGGTACCAAACTCATAATCAAAGGGATGATGTTGGAGTGTATATTGAATAGAAAGGATTTAGGCTAGATATTGGTCTTCATTGACTTGGAAGCTTCTAGAAGGAATTAACTCTAAGGTGATTTAGGTAAGGAAATAGATGGTCACATTAGTGACTAGAGATCATATCATGCTTGAGTAACTTGCTTAGGGTTAGTATTATTGGATTATCTAGATACTAGAGGATGAGCTCCTAGGGTAGCTCATACTACTTCCTAAGTGAACACGCCAAACAGCAGATCAAGGCAAATCATCAAACAGCAGATCAAGGCAATTTACCTTTCAAACAATTTAATATACTACTAGGGTTACAATCAAGCCTAGCTTGAGGTAAGGAGAGATATTTTGAAGAGTTTGGGATTTTTGAATAAGGTAAGGGTCCTTGGTACTTCTACCAGGAATAGAATTGAAAAGCTTTATAAAAGGTTTTGGAAAACTTAGAGGTAAGAGTATTTGAAGGTTCTGTCTTGAAAACATAAGGAGATTATATCATATAGATCTCCATAGTTTTGTAAAGATAAGCTAAGAAAATAGTTGTTGGAGCAAAGGCATCTTGGCTCAAGTTTTGAAATGCCAGAACATTTGAGAATATGTAAAATGAGCCAAGACAGTTTTGTTAAATAGCTTTTGTCAACTGAGGGTGAGGTAAGGAGTATATCATCTGTTACACATTCAGATGCATTAGAACAAACAAACCACAAGCAAACACTTCATCACTAACAAGAAAAGTTTTTTATTCCCCCTAATTTTTGCATTCTGGACAACTAATCAGGGTTTCTGAAAGTGGGATGTTATAGACCTTTCCACCTTAAAAGAATCTCGTCCCGAGATTCGGGAGAGTAAGGTTAGGGGATTTTGTGCCAGGGTTAGTGCTTTGTTTGCAAATGTACTAGCTTACGAACTTTGTATTTGGACGTGCTTACGGCATCGGTGAAGTTGAACTTCAATCTTCTTAGATGCACGGAGAGTTGAGCAGGTTCTAGTCCTGATTGTGATGGATGATCTTCTTTTCCCTTTGGACTCGATATCGCGAGGGCTTAGGATAGGCGAACTACCTCTAGTTGGAACTTCGCGAAGTACTCTTCTGAGAGTAGAGTCTATAGCATGGTATATTTTCCTGTAAGGATCCACGGCGTTTCCTTATGGGCTTATCATCTCCTATTCAATGACCTAGGGTCAAAACTTCTGGGGTCGTTTCAGGCGGATGGTTATTCTATTTTGTGGGAAAGACGTAGTCTTTCCTCCTTAGGGTTAAACTAGGGTAGCTTGAGGATGACGCAATCCTTCCTTCCTAGAGTCTTCGAAAGATGCTTGAAGACTATCTCCAGCCTCCCGCCTAGAGTTGAAATCTTCATAGGATGTCCGCAAACTAGGTCCTACTTTTATTCATACTTAACCTATCGGAGCAGTTGGTTTTGCGGCTTTGCCAAACGGGTTAGAACTGATGGGGTTAGCGATTCAGTGATCCTTTCAGTGGGTCTTCAACTGAAGTAGTAGAGGGGCTTTGTAAAAACTTTAGTAAATGTCGTCTCTCTAGGTTGCTTCATACTCGTTGGAGGGTAGTCTTGTCGACTTCAGGTATTCTTGTCGTCTTGATTCTAAGCTTCTTGGGTACTGTAGGGGTTTAGTGGACTTATGTCGTTGTCGCTGAGGTCTATATTTTGTTAGTTTCCCACTGAGGACTCTTGAGTCGATGCTTGCAGAAGGACGTTGGGTTGGAAATCTTCCTGGAGTATCTTCCGCGAGGGTGGTTTCTTAGAATTGAGTGGAAAGATGCGGTCTTTCCACCTTAGAGCTTCACTAGGGTTCTTCGAGGATGATGTAGATCTTTCATCTTGGATTGCTGGCACGGTACTAAAGAAAGGATGTAATTCCTTGGGTCTTGAGTTGAGGTCTTCAAGTGACGTCCTATTGCGCAAAACCTTGTCAGGGTGGTTTCCTAACGAAGCTTTAGGGGTTAACTCTGGGTAAGTTAGCGGTTAGCAAAACTTTCAGCGATTCTTCAGTCGGAGTAGAGGCATCCAGTTTTGGAGGAGTTGTCTTCACTTGAATTCTTTGAGTTTCTTCTGCTCGATGCCTGAGTAGATTCGTTATCGTCATGCATCCTTGTCTTCAGGATTTTGGCATATTCTGGCCTTTTGGTAAGGAAACTTCCCATTGGTTTGGGACAGAGGGGTCGAATAAGATAGTTAGTATTTTGGGGTTGTCGGAATCTCTAATATGTGAAAGGTTAGTGGAGTTAGATATTCACTTCGTGTCTAGGTTAACAGGTCTTGTGTCTTATTGTGGCTGGTGGGAATCCTTCAGGGGTAGACTTCTGGCTTCAATTAGATCTTTGCTATGGTCGACAGGTAAATGTGGCGTGCAGGGTTGATGAAGATTCTTGAGGAGTGAGTTTGACGAGGTATGCCATCCTACTGAGGAGGAGTCTTCAAGTGGTTATAACTTGATGATGTCAAAGTCCTGGTCCTTGATATACTCTTCCTCTCATAGCTCTCGAGGTTCGTATGGGTCTTGTTAGTGACAACTAACAGGGGTGCCTAAGTTACTAGAGGGGGTGTATTGATCCTCCAAACACAATGACTTGGGTCAATCAAGCCAGAGCATACATACAATTGGTGGATAGAGCGATAGGGTTGAAAGGTTGTTCCTAACCTAGCCAGGCAAACAACACACATCAAGCAACACATCATAGATTCTAGCAAGTAAACACGGCCTACTACCGGGACCAAGGAGTTAACTACTTGCAATATAGGGGAATCCTAACTTAGGACTATTGATCCTAGGTATCAAAGCGATCGATAGTCTTGGTCATTGTATTGTGTATGAAGCCCTTGCTGTAGCATTGGACTCTGGTTGATATTGCAGCACTCGCTTCTTCTGAGTATGAGGATTTCACTGGTTGGGCAATCTTGTAGTCTCCTTGTGTTTACTAGTAGTTGCTTGTCTTCATCCCGTTATCATTATCTTCACCTGGTTCTAGGTCCTATTGGTTTCAAATTCTTATGTTTGAAATTTCGACGAGAGATAGAAGGAACCATTTTTGAAATCATTTAAACTAGAATGAGAAACCAAGTAGTATATTTCAAAATGCTTTGAGGAATTAGTTTTCGAAAGCCGGTGTTTCCAAAATAGTCTTCATGTCTAACGATCATGCTAACTGATGTTCTCCTAAAGTTAGGATGGCTCTAATACCAAGTCTGTGGGCCCCCGGATTAATCCTCCAAGAATCCTTGTTATGCATATCACCATGATCCCATGATCAGTCTGTCATGGCACATAACCGACAAGTATCAAAGTAAACATCCATTACTTAAGCAGATACAAGTCATACTTCAAATTGCCATTATGGCTACATCGATCGTCATAATAGGAACTTATCAAAGCGTTGACCCCAAGCCATGCCTTAACCTACAGGCAGCTGACTGGGAGAACGGCCTAGCTCACATAGTCGTCAATGTCACCTTCTTCTTCACCATACTTCTCGAATCTGACCAACTTAATAGCTAGGGACAATGCAAGTGAGTACTTTCAATGTACTCACAAAGCACCTTAATATAATAACAATAAAAGGATATGCAATATGGTTGTGGTAGTAGGAGGGCTCGATAAGAGGTTCTTTTCTAAAGTAGTTTCTCTTATACATATAGCATCTACATATCTTTGTTGAAAACTTCTCTAAAACATTTCGAAAGTTTTGGGAATAACACTAGGATTGGGTCACCCTATTTCATCTCACGGTCCTCAATCGACCGGACCTACCATATTCCGTGATCCTTCAAGATCACCTCACCTTCACTGGTGTTCTTTAGACCACAAGTTTTCAAAAACTCTTTCTTTTCCGAAATCCTTTTTGAAAACAAAACCAGCACTACTCTACAGTAGTTTGTCCAATTGTCCATAACCGTGGGCACGGCTATTCAAATAGATTTACACTCTTCAGAGGTTGTACACCTTACCCACACCATCCGGATACCCTGCACTGATCCTGCACGGATCGTGGGTCCAGTAACCGATCAAGACGCTCCGGATGCCCACTCTAGCATAGGCCTACCCTATGAGTTGTTCCCCTCAACACCGGGACGTTGGGATCCACAGACCAACCAGAGTGCCCCACTCAAACCTGGAGTGTGCACTTTCAATGAGTGGCTCATAGTATCGCCTGGCCGCTCACATGGGCAGACCTACCTCCCCAGGACATTGTTTCCACAGATGACCCTTTCTGTAAGGGATGCCCGGAATTAGAGGGAGATGATCCCTTTTAAGTAGTCACAAGGAATCCCATACTAGAGTCCCATTCCAGGGTAATGTGGTTGCACGGTTTAGTTGTTATATCTAAAGCTGCAAAGAAACAAGTGCATTTTTGTAAACACTTTCTCCTCCTCATCCTTAGCATCATTTGTAAAACAAAACCCTTTTCTTTCTCAAATCTCTCTTGGCAGGTCAAACCTCACCAAGGTTTTATCATAAAAAAATTTGTAAATTTTTCCGAGGTCTTCCCATCCTATAGTTTTGCTTCGGCTAAAATGGGGTCTCCAAAGGGGTATGGTGTTATACACCATCTACCATACTAGGTACAACTAGGTGTCATGAAGGGGTTTGTACTTAGTAGTACCAATGTGTAATGGTTTGGAGGAGCCAAGCCACTACCAGATATAGATCGTTATATAATAAATCAATGCAGTTTTCGTAAACAGTAAGTAAAACATGCATAAGTAAAATAGTAGGACAAGACTTATGAGAAAGAAGGTGGCTTGCCTATGATAATCAATGTGGCAATATGTCCCTAGACTTCTTCTTATAATACCATAATAACCAATCATAACCATCTTCTTCTGGTCTCCGATATATTCGCAACTATCATCGTCAAAGAGCACACAAGCAAGCAAACAAGGGCCCCAATCAACACAAGGCATACAAGCACCAATAGAATACAACAAACAAACACTCAAACATCTTTAGTAGGTTTTGATAGATTGAGTTCATTGCAATTAGAATTACTTTGGTTGCATTTGTGGTATTTATTTTGTGATTTATATGTCAAATACCATTTAAAGAAGGGGTTTAAGGCAAGGGCTAGGTTATGTATGATACCACTATACAAAAATGATATCATCAGATAGGTATTGAAATAACAAGGCCAAAAAAGTGGTTTCGTGATTTTATCACTTTTCTTTAAATAGATATGGATTTTATAGTGTAAATAACCCAAGTTTAGCTCAATAATTCACCAGAAAAGATCTAAACTAAAAAAATTGTTCTTAGAGGTTATTGTTGATATTTGAGTTTATGATTATTTAGAGTTGGATTCACCTTAAAATAATTACCAGAATTCCCTTGGGAAATTCCCAACATCAATTCTGCAAGCAATTTGTCTTTTTAACCAGATTTATTCTATATGTCCAAACATTATGGGGCCAAGGGGATGGGATAGGTATTATAAATACCTTCCAGAATAAATTTTATTCACTATTTTTGGAGTTGCAAAGCTTTTTTTAGGATTTATCTAGTGAAATAACTCTAGGAAGAGAGGTTTAATTCACCAAAATTTAATATGGCACAAATAATTATGGGCTCCTGTTATGTGATAAATATTGCCATGCATGTGTTCAAAGAGTTGGAATTAGTTTAAACCAAGTTCTAGTTTGGCCTAAGGAATTTTCTAAAAATAGAATTGAGGGGATTTTGTTATTTTTACTATAGGTAAACGAGAGCTCAACTTGGCATGTGCCCAAAGCTAGATGATAGTTATCTAAATTAGCAATCCGAGGAAGATGGACTCATCCCATTTGGGTTTACCGAACTTCTAGAAAGAATTATTTAGTGAAATGGATACACTTTGGTATTTTAATTACTAGAAAACAACTGGAAATTATTATGATGCAAAACTTGTTCCACATGTTGTAAAAAACATGTGGGATCCTGTAGGAAAATAGATCTAGCGGAAATAGGTGGTTTTCAATTTTGTTTGGATTTAATTGGAGCAGGGATTTAACATATCTGTAGAAAATAATAAAAAGGAAAAGAGAGTTGAGCCGGATCTCGGAGGGAAAAGGGTCGCAGAGGGGGAATCGGCTCACCCGGGCGCCTGCAAGCGCGGGAGTAGAGCGCAAACAGGTATGCGGTGATGGTGGTCGTCAGATTTAAGTGAAGATCGACGGCCACAGGGCCTCATCTTCCTCCCGACCTACCTGCTCGTGCGGAAAACCTAGCGCGGCTAGAGCTCGGATGAGGACCTCACCTAGGGCATGGGGAAGGGTCGGAGAAGCTGTAGGGCGACACAGTGTGGAGCGGGGGTTCTGGTGATGGGCGGCACGGAGAGTTTTGTGCCGGGACCTGGCTCACGCAACAACGACAGCGGAGAATGCTCGGGGAGTTCACCGGAGCACCACCTAAGCATCTGCATGTCGAGCAGGAGGGCAGGGTTAGGTAGATCTAGTCTGGAGGGAGACATGCAAGCAAATAAAAGGAGTGGGGTAGGTCAGGGTGTGACAGCATGCTCAACTTTTCGAGGGGATCCAAGAGTAAGGTTTTCTTCCTCTCCATGGCAGGGGAGGCAGAGGGAGTGGGCAGGGGTGAGTGGGATGGTGTTCCGGTGGTCAGGGAGTGAAATGAGAGAGCGGGTGTGGCCCTGGGTGGTTCTGGCCTCCTTATAAATCAAAGGGAGAGATTAATGGTGGAAATGTCCATTTTGGACAAGGAGGAGGGGTAGTGCTAGCTTGGGCTATTGCCAGGTGGAGTAGAGGGGTGGTGTGGGTGCTCTAGGTCGAGTAGTGAGTAGAGAGGCAGTGATGGGATGCTGCAAGAGAGAAATAAATGGCCAAGCTAGGTCATGTCTTGGTCTCCCTTCCATCCAAGCATAAAAGACAAGAGGGAGAGGGTGAAAGGGCATTTATGCCCTTCCTATTATTTTGATGTTTGTTTACAACACTTGGATAGTATAATCTGCTGTTAAATGTTGCAGGGGATATCATATACTCGAGACTTTTGCACTGAAGGAAAAAAGAGCCCCCCAGGATCATGTCTATGCAAGAAACAAGTCCCAGCCGGACTGTCCGGTTGATCTACGCCGAAGTGTCCACCCCTGGCCGGACTTTCCGGTTGGATCAGGCCGGACTATCCGCCCCTGGGAAGTGGGTGACTTCCTCGGACATTCAGAACACCATATTAGACTTCACCTGGACTCGGTCCGGAGTCTGGCCGGAATCTTTGCTGGCCGAAGTGTCCAGTGTGTCTGACTTGGAGTGTCCGGCCCTGGGGGCTTGTCGACCAACTTAGACATTCAGAAGTGCAAATCGGACACCTCCCGGACACAATCCGGACACTGGCCGAAAAGTTTGCCAGGCCGGAGTGTCCGGCCCTGCCGGACTATCTGGCTGATGCTGGCCAGACTATCCGGGGTAAGTGGCTCCCAGTGGCTCTAATTCTAGGGGGCCTATATAAAGGCCCCTTCTTCTACCTTGGAAGCCGCTCGTCCACCTCAAGAACTCTAGCACCATTTGAGCCACCAAATCCATAAGATCTCTTCACACAACCATCCAAAGTCATTGATCTTTGGAGAATCGAAGGAGGAGGCCTTGATCTATAGCTTCACCAAGGGAGATCTTCATTTCCCCTCATTCACTTGAGGTCCCCTTGCTCTAGTGTTTCTTTGGAAACCCTAGCTTGTGATTTGGTTCTTTCTAGCTTGTATTTGATTGTTTGACAGCTAGCTTGTATTCAGGAGCCTCCAATTAGGTTGTGGATGTGTGCCTCGAACTTGTTGTAAAGGTGTCGGCTTCCACCTCGAAGGTTGTTGTATAGTGGAAGAGGTGAATCGAACCCATTGGGGTGAGGTTCATCGGAGAACAAGGGAGGCCTCTCCTGGCGTTGGTGGTTTGAAACCACCCCCTCTCCAAACATAGACGTACTTCCCCTCAAAAGGAAGGAACTACGGGAAACAAATCCTTGTGTCTCCGCGTGCTCCACTTCGGTTACTTCTATCCTTTATCGCACTTTACTTATCTAGTTTGTGCTTAGTATATGTGCTAGATTGACATATAGGTAAATTCACCATAGTTGCATAATCTAGAGAATTTACCTTTTGTGTCAAACGCTAAATTGAAAATGAGTAAAATTTGAAGTAACACATATTCATCCCTCCCTCTAGGTTCCCATACGATCCTTTCAATTGGTATCAGAGCCTCGGCTCTTTATTTGGGCTTAACCGCCTAAGAGATTATGGGAAACTCAGGAGATGATGGAGGGAGTGAGGCTAGAAATTCAGTGACCATGGTAGATCTCAAGAATTTGGAAACAAGCTTGAGCTCTACCTTGGGCAACGAAATCCAACAGTTGCGTCAACTCGCTGAGAAACTTGTTATGAATAATCCAACCTCACCTCCTCCCTCTCAAGAGGAAACACCACCTAACCCTAAGGCAAATGCTCCGGCTAATCCAATGGGTGAAGGGGTGGGGGATGAACATAATTCCACTGACTCCACCACCAAAAAGGGTGATGGGAAGGAAGAGCACCATGCAGTTCCCGGATGGTACTCTCCCGACCCTCCAATCCCTCATCCACATATAAATAACAGAGGTGATCCACCTAAGTTAGCTGCACATACTTTTGCTCAATGGCAAGTTTTAATGAAATCTAATGTGCGTAGCTCTTGTATTGATTTGTGGAATATTATTGAAGAAGGAATCAAAATTGAGGATCCAACCAACTTGACTAGAAGAGAAATGGTCAATAGCCAACTCAATGCGACTGCCTTGCACATGATCCAACTTAGAGTGGGGACAAAGGATTTTCCCCACATTGAGCACTACAATACCACCAAGGAAGCTTGCGATGCTCTCATTGACTTGTTTGTTGGCAATCAGAGCATGAGAAGAAATAGATATGGTGCCTTAAGCAATGAGGCCAAATGATTCTTCATGAAGGATGGTGAGGATCATGAAGACATGTATTGAAGACTCAAATCCACAGCCACCGCCTTCAGGAATGTTGGTGCCTCTCACATTGATGATGCTTGGATCAAGAGGAAGTATGTGAGTGCTTCATGCCTTTTGATCCCACTGACTTGAAGAGTCTCCAAGGAAGACACAACTACATTATGACCTCTAATGAAGTTATGCAAGAGATGGCCGCTTTCAAGGTTGCTGCCAAGAATGCCAAAGACGCCCGTGCTCGTGCCATTGGAATGAGTAGTGGTATCAATCTTGCCTTGAAGGCCAAGGTTGTGGAGTATGAAGAAGATGAAGGGAGTGATGAGGGACTTTCAATGAGCCACCCCGAAGATGTCAAGGTCGCTCATGGTGAATACATGGCCTTCTATGCAAGAAAATTTTGGAAAGACCCCGCCAAGCCCAAGATGGAGATGCAACTAAGAAGCAACCCCAATGGGAGAAGAGACAATGTGTCTAAGTTGAGAACTTGCTTCAATTGTGGTGACCGCTATCACTTTGTTGCAGGTTGTCCCTATGAGAAGAGAGAAGATCATGGGGGTAAACTTGTGTTGAAGAAGACCTCCAAAGCTCCTTACAAGAAACCTTTCATCAAAAGGAATTCCACCAATAAGAAGTCGGGTGAAATTTTCTTGATAACACATGAAGAATTCTCCTCCGACAATGATGATGAGGAAGATGAAGAAGAGGAAACATCAAGTGGTGTGGTGGCTCTTGCCACTGCTTCTACACTGACATTCTTACTATTCGACTCTCCAAATGAGAATATCTCCAACAAGAACGCCACTTGCCTTATGGCAAGAGGAACGTAGGTATTATCATCATCACACCCCACCTCCTTAGTTGATGAATTTGATGATGAGTTATCCCTTGAGGTCAAAAAAGGAATTAGTTGCTTTCGATGTGTTTATGAACAACTTGCAAGGGGAGCACAAAAGACATTTTGTGGACCTCTTAAATCAACTTGCACACACACAAGAGCTCCTAGATGAGAGATGTAAATTAGGAAGAGAGCACATGATTGAGGTAGAAGCTCTAAATAATGCTCTAGAAGAAGAACAAGAGACTAGGATGTCTCCTAAAACTAAACTTGAAGGGCTTGATGAAGCAAATGATCTCATTATTAATAAACTCATCAAGTAATGTGACCATGCTATTGTGAAATATAAAAAGGCTAAAAAGGACAAGATTGAGTTTGGTGTTGTTCATGAAAAACTTGACGAGGACTTTAGGATGCTTGACAAGGCTCACAAGGCCTTGGAGAGTGAAATCTTGTTACTCACAAAGTCTCGTGAAAATCCTCAAACTCAATTAACCAATATTCCTTCACCTAGTACTTTCATTCCTTCTAGTTGTACAAATATACTTGAAGAAAATGCTAGGTTGAAGGGGGAGCTAGCTAATGCCACCTTTCCCAAAGGAAACAAGTCAATTGATGACCTCTTGAGTAAGCAGAGGTCAAATAGTGAGAAAGGGGCATTGGCTTTGTCACTAAAGGCAAGAAGAAGAAGAACAACAAGAAGAAGAAGGACAAGCCCGCACAAGAAAAGGACAAGGTCATTGTGGGTAGTAAGACCACGAATGGCAAAACTATGTCTCATGATGACTTTGCGGGAAGTGCTAACCCTCACTATGTATTGATGCGTGATTATTATGGTGATGTATATGCACAATATGTTGGCCCATTTGATGGTTATATTGCTTGGTCTATTTGAGTTCCCAAGACCCTTGTTGCTAACAAAAGAGGACCCATTGAAAAATGGGTACCTAAAAACTAGTTTGATCTTTTGTAGACCTATGCTTCCGGAGGGTCAAAATGGGTGCTTGATAGTGGATGCACAAGTCATATGACCGGAAGCGCATTGAGTGTCAATGAGTTGAGACCAAATGTTGATCAAATATCCGTGACATATGTCGACAAGTCAAAGTCTAAGGTAATGGGTTTCGGCAAAGTTGTGGTTGCACACGATATCACTCTCGTGGATGTCATGCTTGTTGAGACCCTTGGCTATAATTTACTTTCAGTCTGTGCTCTTGGAAATATGGGTTTTGCCGTCTTTATTGATAATTATATTGTGATTCTCATGTGGAGCAAGTCTCTAAAGGTCGCTTTCATTGGGTACATCGAAAATGACTTGTATGTGGTGGACTTTTCGGGAAAAACCACTACAAGTGCAATGTGCTTATTTAGAAAGGCCGATGTGAGTTGGTTATGGAATCACCGTCTAGCCCATGTCAACATGAGAACTTTGCAAAGCTTCCACAAGGATGGTCATATTGTTGGACTAAAAGAAAATGTTTGCTTTGCCAAAGATCGTGTTTGCAGGGCATGTGTAGAAGGAAAGATGCATGATTCTCCCCACAAGCCAAAGAACTACATCAAGTCCAAGAGGATCTTGGAGCTCCTCCATGTGGATCTCTTTGGTCCTCCATCTCATGCAAGCCTTGGTGGGAAGAAATATTGCTTGGTGATTGTTGATGACTACTCAAGATACACTTGGGTATATTTCTTCAAGCTGAAAAGTGAGACCCAAGAAAACTGCATTGACTTCATCAACATGGCTCAACATCAACACAATGTCCCTGTTTTAACAATAAGAAGTGACAACGGTACCGAGTTCAAGAACTACACATTGAATGGATTTCTTAGTGATGAGGGAATAAAACATCAATATTCCGCTGCATATACCCCTCAACAAAATGGTGTAGCTGAGAGGAAGAACTAGACTCTTATTGATATGGCAAGGACCATGTTGGCCAAGTTTAAATCTCCATACAATTTTTGGGCTGAAGCAATCTCCACCGCATGCCATGCATCAAACCGTCTCTACCTCCATAAAGAATTGATCAAGACTCCATATGAAATTCTTACCGGTAACAAGCCTAACATGTCATACTTACGGGTGTTCGGTTGTAAGTGTTTCTATCGCATTAAGGGTGTTCGTTTGTCCAAATTTGACTCAAAAGCATTAGAGGGTATTTTTGTTGGTTATGGTCTCAAATCCCACACTTATAGAATCTATGGCAAGCTCTCTGGAGTTGTCATAGAATCTTGTAGTCTGGTTTTTGAACAATATGATGGTCCCCAAGGGGGGCGTGTTGATGTCTGTGATGTAGATGATGAAATGCCTCAGGATGCCATAGGAAGAATGGGTGCGGGATTCATCCGCCCTGTTGAGGAACCCCTTATGGCGGATCGATAAGAACTATGATGTACTCAAGTGGAGCCCTCATCTTCACAACATCAACAAGCTTCTATCGAAGAGGACAATGACCCAAGCCAAAGATAAGTTGTGAACCCTCAACCAGATGATCAGGAAGAAACCTCTAGCCAGGAGGTGCTTGAGTCTCCATTTGCCAGAATGTCTAGCGGTGCTAAGTCTATTACACAAGGAAGATCTATAGAAACTGCCATAAGGGAAGCCCAACGCATGTCTAGAAGTATGCCTGGTCAAGACCAAGGTCAATATTTGCCTTTTGAAGAAGAGAATAATTCCAATGATGATCAAGGTCAAGTTAATGGTCAAGACGAGGACCAAGTTGATGAAGTGATCCCCACAAGAAACAACAAGGAGATTGAAACTCGTCGCCAAGCTAGAATGGATAGAATATTGGAATTAAGAGACCACACTCTTGAGAATGTGGTAGGAGATCTAAGAAGAGGGATATCCACTCGAGATCAACTGAAGAACTTTGGTGAGCACCAAGCACACATTTCCATGGTGGAACCAAAGAAAGTTTGGGAAGCTCTTGAAGATTTGGATTGGTTGGATGCAATGCACAAAGAGCTCAACAACTTTGAGAGAAACAAAGTATGGAAGTTAGTTGAAAAGCCAAAAGATTGCCGCAATGTTATAGGCAGCAAGTGGATATTCAAGAACAAGCAAGATGAGCATGGAATTGTTGTGAGGAAAAGCCAAGATTGGTTGAACAAGGGTTCTCTCAAATTGAAGGCATTGACTATGGAGAGACATATGCATATGTGGCTCGCCTTGAGTCCATCCGTATCCTTCTTGCTTATGCGGCACATCATAACTTTAAATTACAACAAATGGATGTAGAAAGTGCATTTCTTAATGGTCCATTGCATGAGTTGGTATATGTAAAGCAACCCCCGGGCTTTGAGGATCCCAAGTTCCCAAACCACGTCTATAAACTTAATAAGGCGCTCTATGGACTCAAACAAGCCCCACGCACGTGGTATGAGCACCTTAGAGAGTTGTTGTTAGACCGTGGGTTTGAGGTTGGGAAAATCGATCCCACTCTTTTTACTAGGAAGGACAATGGGGAGCTTTTTGTATGCCAAATATATGTTGATGATATTATCTTTGGCTCATCGAACAAATATTTTAATGATGAATTCTCAAAGCTTATGACTAATAGGTTCCGGATGTCTATGATGGGAGAACTTGGCTTTGAGATCAAGCAAGTAAGAGGAGGGACATTCTTCAACCAATCCAAGTATACTCAAGATATGCTTACGAGATTCAACATGAAAGATCTAAATGGAGCTCCCACTCCCATGGCAACAAAGACCCATCTTGAGCTAAACCCAAATGGTAAAGATGTGGATCAAAAGGTATACCGGTCCATGATTGGTTCTTTGCTTTACCTTTGTGCATCTAGACCCGATATTATGTTGAGTGTACGAGTGTGTGCAAGATATCAAGCGGCTACTAAAGAAAGCCATTTGATGGAGGTCAAGAGAATCTTTTGATATTTGGTTCATACCCCAAGCTATGGTATTTGGTATCCTAGGGGCTTGTCAACACCCGGATTTTTAATCCCAGATGCCTGTTATGCCATACATCGCAATCCTAGGATTACCATTTTTACGAGACATAACAGATTGGATATCATAGTACACCATCCATTACAAACCATAATAAGGTCTTACACAAATAAAGGATCTCATGATCCAGTCTTAATACAACAAGCAGCGGAATAAATAATAAGCGTAGCGGTGGGGTCCATCTTCAGAGTCACAAGCAATGCTGATGATGGAAGATAGTCCTAGTTATCATAGTCGTCCTATTGTGCATCATCTTGGTAATCACCTTCATAGTCTAGCCATAGGAATAGCCAGGGATAAAAGCCATGAGTACTCTTCAAGTACTCGCAAACTACCACTAACAAGTAGGATAGTTCTAGTGGGAAATGCTAAGTTCTAAGTCTATTTGTAAAGTTCAGTTTGAAACCTAAGCTAAGTTCAGAAACAAAGAAAGATAAAATAAAGTTTGAAATCACCTAAGTGGGAACTTAATTGTCATAGTCACAACTCTGTTGTGGTCAAGTCATGTCACAATTCATTTCATAAGTTGTTTTGAAAACATCTGACAATGGAATAGTATGGCCACTCCAACTGTCCATAACCGCGGACGCGGCTATTCGAATAGTTTGACACTCTGTAGAGGTGGTACACTTTCACCACAAGATTCGATACATCTGGCAGGGATAACCCTGAATCATCATACTTAGTATGCAAATAATCAAACATAACTTTTCATTTACACACCCTAGTATAAGCACCTCTCCTATGAGCATGGCCTCCCAACCATGACCATCTGTCATCTTGGGCACTGCATAGGTGGACAACATTGAGAGGTAGCCTCAGCTCAAACCTCTCCCGCGAGGGAACTAATACTAATGCATATAAACTTCCGGCTAAGCCTTACCCAATTCAGGTATTGTGGTTGTACGGTAAAATTGGAATGGTATCGCATCCGAACCCAACCATCAGTTTTGTAAAAAGGGCTAGGGCTCATGCCTCAACATTTTCATTATAAACCATTTGTATTTCTCAACACATGTCAAAACATCTTAATAGAATGACTCATCATTCCAAGGTTTTCACAATTCATTTTCACCAAGTATACCCATCTAAAGTGAATCAAGTTTTGGTTTAGCTCTAAACTTCTAAGTTAAGAGTGTTCACTAAAATGGGATGCTAATGTCAATCTCATGCCATAGAATGACATCTAAGTCTAACTAGATAGGTCAAGTTTTATACTCTTTATGCTACCTTCAAACAAAGTAAAAGACTTTGGTAAACTAAAGAAAGTAAAGCTTGTAAATGAAACTTGGAGTAGGTATAAGTCAAAGGGTTTAACCAAAGCATGCCTAATGCATTTGCTTAGATTATCTAGCTTGCAAGGGTTAGCTTGCATTGTTAATGATGGCTTGCTAAGTATAATACTTGCAAGTGTTAGCTTGCCTTGGGTTGTGCAGTGGTTGAAGTTTTCTTCCTCCTCCTCTTGGTAGAACTCCTCCCCCACGAAAGCTTGGTCGGTACTATCGTCTATAAATACATACGGGATACACAATCACCAAACAATGCTTAACTAGTCTACTTAGCATACTAAGGCACACATTTGATTATCTATTATCATCACAAGCATCACAAGGTTCAATTAACTAGCTTCATTCTTTTTATTTAAGAAAAGTAATTTCTACTCATTGAAATTAACTAAGATTTAATATTCTCCAATTAAAATATGGGATCATGTGGACACATGTCATCACCACATATTCTAACATATGGGAATGTGATTTAAATGTTGGATCGCATTTTAATAAGTTTAAGTTTAATATATAATGATTTAAAGTGACTAGAAATGCCTATATAGCATTATTTTGGTACTAGTCCAAATTCACTACATGCAAACCATAATATTATTATATATTGAGATAGGTATGGTTAAATGTGATTTTTGAGAGTTGGAATCAGGTCAAAAGCTATTATGGTTGATTTTATAAAAATGTTTGAATGTGCAAATGCTTTTGTCTTGTTATTTTTACTAGGAGAGATCTCTAACTCTAAATGATTTAAATCCAATGGGCATGGATAGACATTTTCATTACCTTTCCAGCAAAATTAGAATCACTCAATTTGGATTGGTAAAACTCTCTGAATTGATTTTTAAACTAAGGGACAGAATTGATTTTAAGTCTAAATAGAAAATTCCTAATTTGAATTACTCGGTCAGCACGGAAAACTAATTGGGCTGGCCCAGTGATGCTCAGCGGTGCAACGGGCAACTGACAAGGGGGGTCCAAATGTCAGTGGCACTTAAAACCCGAAGCAGTACAGGGCGATCAGGACCACACGATTAGAACAAGATCTACGGTCCACGGTCGTCGTCGACGACGGATTCATCGCCGGCGAGACTGAACCCTAAGCGGTCGGTGGGGGTCTACTGGGGACGTACCAGGGCTCCAGCTAGTGCAGCGAGGTAGGCAAACAAACTAGTGGACGACGGTGAGCTCAGGCGAAGTCGCGGCAGGGGCTGAGGAGGACGAAATTGACGACCACGTCTCCTCCTCTGCAGTGGCTACCTCTGGCGGAATTTCGGCGATGGGCTGCTCGAGCGGCTCCGGCGAGAGATGGGAAACGGTCAGTGGAGAGAGGGGAGTGAGATGGTGTGAAGAAATGGTGCTAGGGAGGCCTCCTTATTTAGGCTCGACGGTGAGGCAGTGAGGTATGGACGTGGCTCGTCGGTGACGGCGAAACAGGGGGCTACCAGCGTGGGCGAGGTAGGCGGACGGTGGGCGGTCTGCTGGCGGTCCTCTATAGCGTAATGGTGACGCTAGGGGCGGTGGAAATTGGTAGGGAGCTTCCCACGCTCTGGGAGATAGAGGCGGTGCTCGACGCGGCTCCCGGCAACTGTGGGTCGCGTGGCGGTGCACGGCCGTGTCTGGCGGGTTGCTGGGTTCAAGGCGAAGCGGCGCACGTGATTTGGTGCCGAGGCGTGGTCTGTGGCGTGCTGGTGGTGATCGTGCTCTGGCGTGCTCTGGCTGTACGCAGAGAGGAAAGGACGGCGTGGCTCTGGGGTGGTCCAGGGGCTGGCATTGATCGAGGGATGGATAGGGAGTCGCGGTAGGGTTGGGCAGAGCTAGTGGGTACGCTGGAATGGCGCGGCGTGGTCTGCGGCGAGTTGCGCATGCTCGGCCGGCGGTGACCAAGTTTGGGCGGCGCGCAACTGCTGCAAACGGCTAAGGGGTAGGCCGGTGAGGGTGTGGTTAGAGCTGGGGGAGACAGGGGAACCAAATGGGGGTCAAAAACTCAACAAAGCATTGATCATCAAACAACAAAAGTTAGGAAGAAAAATCTTGCCTGCCACCTGTTCGATTAAATGGCCGCAAGAACAAAATATTTGAATTTTGGTATGATTTTTGGTGGAGTGGTTTATCTTATGCTTAAGCATCTAGGTTTGCTTAGGATTTTGAAATGGAGTTCATTTGAGTGGTTTTTGAAAAAGTGGTATCTAGACATATGAACTAGATTCAATTTTCAAATGTCATTTAAAAATAGAATTCAAATGTTTTTGGGAGATCACAAAGTGGGCCTTGGCACATCACTACTTGTACTAGCAAGGGTGCAAAGATCCACAATTGTCTCTATTAGGATTTGAGTGCTAGGAATAGCCAAAGTAGGCTAGGTGGTTAAAATGGCCAAAGTGACCATTTCTTTATTTAATTCTTTTTGATTTCTTTTTCTTTGGGATTTGCTTGGGATGATCTAGATGATGTGTAATTCACCTTAGAATCATTTTACAATCAATAGATCACTCAAACATGGCAATCCAAAACAACTCCTATTTTAAATGCACACACATATGATTGCTTAAAGATTTTTAAATGGAAAAGTTTTTGTTAACCCTAAATTGGGTAGATTGGATCTTGATTAACTTTGGATTAAGTTTTGGGATGTTACAAACCTTCCCCCTTAAACAAAATCTCGTCCCGAGATTTAAGAAAGAAAACTAGGAACTAAAGAGATCTGGGAACTTAGTCCTAATGTAATCTTCTTGCTCCCAAGTGGCTTCTTCTTCAGTATGGTTACTCTATTGAATCTTGAGAAATTTGATACTCCGGGTCCTGGTGGTTCTATAAGCTGCCTCTAGGATACGGATGGGCACTTCACGATACGTCAGATCCTTGTTGATATCTACAGCTCGGTGATCGATGTTTTTGAACACTTCGGTCTACTCCGGCACTTCTAGGAATTTGCGAAGTAACGAGATATAGAACACATTGTGGATGGCTGACATCTCTTCTGGCAGTACCAGTTGATACGATACTTCCCCTCAGCGATTCAGAATCTTGAAGGGTCCGATATATCTGGGGGATAACTTTCCTTTCAAACTAAAACGTTGTTTTCCCTTCAATGGCGAAACCTTGAGATACACGAAATCTCCGACATTGAAGGTCAGGTCTCTCCTTCTCTTGTCAGCATAACTCTTCTGTCTAGATTGGGCAGTCTTGAGGTGCTCATGGACTTTGTGAACCTTCTCTTCGGCTTCTCGGAGAATTTTGGGTCCAAAAATCTGACTCTCTCCTACTTGCGACCAATTCAAAGGGGTGCGACACTTTCTTCCATATAGGAACTCAAATGGTGCCATTTGCAAACTGGCTTGATAACTGTTGTTATATGAGAATTCTGCGAAAGGCGGACAATCTTCCCATTTTGATCTATACTCTAACACGCAAGCTCTCAAGATATCTTCTAGGATTTGGTTGACTCTTTCAGTCTGTCCATCGGTTTGCGGGTGATAAGCGGTGCTGAAATTCAACTTGGTTCCTAATCCTTCTTGGACTTTCTGCCAAAATCTCGAGGTAAATTGGGTTCCTCGATCTGATACTATGGTCTTGGGGGTTCCATGCAGACTAACAATTCTAGCAATATATAACTCTGCTAGCTTCGAACTCTGGTAGGTTGTCTTGACAGGTATTAAGTGAGCTACCTTAGACAGTCTATCAACAATAACCCAAATTGAGTCATTTCCCCTACTAGAGGTAGGCAAACCGGTGATAAAGTCCATTCCGACAGAATCCCATTTCCATTCCGGAATCTGCAATGGTTGCAGCAGTCTTGCAGGTCTCTGATGTTCCGCTTTGACTCTCTGGAAGATATCACACTTGGCTATGTAGCTTCCGATTTCTCTCTTCATCTTGTGCCACCAAAATTGCTCCTTCAAATCCTGATACATCTTCGTTCCTCCGGGGTGGATAGAATAAAGAGTATCATGAGCTTCTTGCATGATAACTTGCTTCAGTTCCGAATCTGCTGGCACACAGATACGGCCTTTGTACCACATAACTCCTTTGTCTTCGGTGAATCCAGGTACCTTTCCTGTACCAATACGACGTTTGATTCCATCGATACTTTCATTTCCCTTCTGGGCTTCCTTGATTTGGTTGATCAAAGTGGGTTGAATTTCAATGCTAGCTAAAAATCCTTTGCTAACAAGCTCAGTTCTAAACTTCTCCAACTCCTCATACAAACTGGGTTGCTTCTCCTCGATCATGGTGTTTAGCCTACACGGCAATCTGTGTCGTGGTGGTGGCACGGCAGATGCCATGGGTAGGCTAAAGAATGGGGCCAATGGATGCTAGTGGGATCCGGGGAGGGAAGATGCAACTGTCGTTACACTCAAGCTGCCAAAGTGATGGACTTTATTTCTCTCTTGATGGGTTACAAGTGCTCCTCGAGCTGTTTATAGGGGAACAATGTGAATTTTCCCAGCTTAACGGTGCTCCTCTAACCCCTCTCTTCCCTCAGGGTCCAAACCTCCCCTTATAAAGGGGTGCCTTGGGTGCCCTTAGGGCTGACGAGGCAAGCATATTCGTGGAATATGCTTGTCCCAAAAATGGTAGTTCGGCGGCCTCCTTTCCCTGTCGCCCTTCTAATGACGGCAAGGCTCTAGTGGCCCCCCTCCTGCGGGCCTCGGGCTTCAGGACTGTCACCCTCGTGACCTTCTTCTGCCCCTCTGACGCCGTGCATCCTTGTCTCTTGTGCTTGGCCCTGTCCTGATTCCTTCTAGCCTGCAGCTATACGTTGACCCTGGGCCTCTCCTTCTCCTGCAAGCTTCGTATCACTCGGCCTTACCTTGTGTTACTCGGCTCGTTCCTTACCTGCATGAAGATCATTCGGGTAACCCGGCCGATTTTCTCATTAACTCGGCCGGGTAACTACCCGATACCTATACATGGGCTTCTTGCCTTCGTTCATCGGCCGACATATCCAAGATTCGGCCGACCTAGGCCGTAGCTCGGAAACCAGACGGGGACAGTACCTCTGTCTTTCCCCGTCTCTGACCTACCCGAGGTTAACCCCCCGACAATCTGCTAAGAGCATCCGCTGCCACATTGGCTTTGTCGGGGTGATAGTGAATGTCAAGGTCATAATCCTTGATTAACTCTATCCATCTCTTTTGCCTCATATTCAGCTCTTTCTGAGTGAAAATATACTTCAAGCTTTTGTGATCTGAATAAATCTCATAGCAATTACCCATAAGATGATGACGCCATGTCTTCAATGCCAAAACTACGGCTGCTAACTCAAGATCATGGGTCGGATAGTTCTGCTCATGCTGCTTCAGTTGTCAAGATAGATACGCGACGACTTTGCCTTCTTGCATCAATACACATCCGAGACCAATCTTATATGCATCACAATACACATCAAACAACTTCTTGATATCTGGCATGATCAATATTGGGGCTGAAATCAATCTCTTCTTGAGCTCTTGGAAACTGGCTTCACATTTTCCAGTCCATTCAAACTTCTTGTCCTTCTTCAACAATTGGGTCATGGGTCTTGCTATGCTCGAAAATCCTTCTATGAACTTGCGGTAGTATCCCCCTAATCTGAGAAATGCACGGACTTGGGTTTGAGTGGTTGGGGCTTCCCATGCTTCGACATCTATGATCTTGGTGGGATCAATAGCTATTCCTCTAGCAGACACAATATGTCCTAGGAATCCTACCTCCTTCAGCCAAAACTCACATTTGCTGAACTTGGCATACAACCGATGCTCTCTAAGGGTTTCAAGGATGATTCTCAGATGTTGCTCATGCTCTTCTTCTAACTTGGAGTAGATAAGGATATCGTCGATAAACACAACGACAAACTTGTCTAGAAAATTCATAAAGATCTTATTCACGAGATTCATGAAATAAGCAAGGGCATTGGTTAATCCAAAAGACATGACCGTATACTCGTATAAACCATAATGAGTAGTAAAGGCGGTCTTCGGAATATCCGTTGCACGAATCTTAAGTTGGTGATAACCAGTCCTAAGATCAATCTTAGAGAACACATTTGCTCCAGTCAACTAATCAAATAGATCCTCTATCTTTGGCAAAGGGTACTTGTTTTTGATGGTGACGTCATTCAACTTCCTGTAATTTGTGCACAACCGGTTGCCTCCATCTTTCTTGTCGATGAATAACACTGGCGATCTCCATGGCGATGCGATTGGTTGAATCAAGCCTATTGCCAGCATAGCATCCAGCTGCTTCTTCAATTCCACTAACTCTGAGGGGTTCATACTATAGGGTCTCTAGGCTATGGGTCCGGTTCCGGGGATTAGTTCAATAATGAACTCAATATCCCTATCCGGGGGCATGCCTGGCAATTCATCTGGGAATACGTCGGGTTATTCACAGACTACTCTGACTTGGTCTATGGTGGGTAGGGCTAGACTCTTGTTGCACTTGAATTGACGGGGTAAGGTTTCAGATATATGCTCTATTGTTACTCCAGAGCTACTGGTCATGGTGATGGCTTTCTTGGCACAGTCTATCAGTCCTTTATGCTTGACATCCAATCCATTCCTAGTACTACTTCCAAACCTTTGGTTCCAAGTACTATTAAATTGGCATAAAAATCTATCCCATGTATTCTGATAGGCATAGCTTTATAAATTTTTCTAGCTTTTGTAGTTGAACCGGAAATTTGAACTATCATGACATGCTTCAAGTTGGTTGGGTGAATCTTACTAGTGCATGCAAATTCTTCAGTGACAAATGAGTGTGATGCTCCAGAATCAACCAACACTCTTGCTAAAACTGAGTTGACAGAAAACATACCCAGCACTACATCTTGCGCTTCTTGGGATTCTTCGGCGTTCATGTGGAAGAGACGGCCGTTGCGGTTGTGAGGGTTCCCTGGGGCGAATCTTCTTCCTGGTTGAACACGACACGGCTGTTGAGCTGGGGCATTCACATTGGTAGTGGCGGCAATCTTCTTGGGACACTCATTGGAATAGTGACCCTTCACTCCACACTCGAAAGAAGTGATTTGAGACTTTTCTTTTGCTGCCACGGGCACAACATTGCTTCCAGTTCTCGGTGCAGTGTTGTTGTTATTGTTGTTGCTCTTGGGAGGTGCACGGTTGAAATTGCTGGCGTTGCCGGGGTGATTGTTGTTTCCTCCGGACTTCACATTACCTCCGCTACGGTTGGGGTAGCTTGGGCGAGACATTGGGGGTCGGTTGTTCCTTGGTGCATATCCCGTAGAAGGGTTGGGATGGTACTTCTGGTGACTGTTGGATCCAGCTTGGTGCATCATATGACGCTTGCGGTTGTCGCTAGCTTGATTAATCTTCCCTTCCATCTGAATGGCATAGTCGACTAGCTCTTTAAGATCCTCGAAACGGATGTTGATGAGAACCGTCTGCATCTCATCATGCAGTCCGTTCAGAAATATCTCCTTCTTCTTGGCCTCTGTGTTGATCTCATTAGGTGCATACCTGGCGAGGGACAAGAATATGTCACGGTACTCTACTACAGTCATTCTGCTCTGCTTCAGCTCTCTGAATTCATCCCTCATTCTGGTGACTAGACCCTATGGCACGTGGGTGCGACTGAACTTGATTTTGAAGGCTTCCCATGTCATCACTTGACCATGGTTCATTGTGCGGGTGCTGTTCCACCATGCTCTTGCATCTCCTGCCAAATAGTGGGTGGCAAAAAGAACGTTCTCGTTGTCATCAACTTTGGCTACTTCTAAATTGTTCTCCATTGTCTGCAACCAGCCATCTGCATCTAGTGGGTTCTCCGAAGTGCTAAAGATTGGGGGATTGGTATTCTGGAAATTCTTTAGTTTGGATCCTTGGTGATCCTGATTTCCATGGCCTTGGTTGTTTTGGGCCATTTGAGAAATCTGCTGCAGAGTTGCTAGGTTGGCTTGGCGCTCTGCCCTGCTAGCTTCGTGGTCTGCAACTAGCATCTGCATAATCTGCAGCATCGGGTCCTGCGATGAGCTGCTCCCTCTGGGGTTTCCACGACTCATCTGAAGATTGAGATAGATAAAGGGGTAAGAGGGAAAGTTCTAAGGGTCATGGTTTTGATTTCAAAAGCTAAACTTTGAGTTTGACTCAGGTTTTGCAACTAACTTCTTCTCATTCATTCAAGCAAAGCACACGATACAAACACACACCACAACATCAAAGGAAAGCAGATGGTTTTAAGAACCATTCTACAAGCTACATTACAATGGGACCGATACTCCTCATGCTACGATAGTGCTCTAGTGCATCTACTCATCATCGTTGAAGTCGGAGTCATCATTGTCGGTGTAGAAGTCCACAGCATCCTCCTCCAGAAAGTCATCATCGTTGCTGAGGTAAGAGTTCATATCTCCCTAGATGTCTTCACCTTCCTCTTCTTCTTATTTTGCTGCAAGCTGAGCTTCTTGCTCCTTGATGGTCTTCTCGAGGTCGGCCACCTTCTTGCAAAGACGGTCGATGGTGCGATCCTTCTTTGCACGCTGGCGGCAAAGAGACTGACGATCCTTGACGAGCAGTGAGAAAGTCTGGGCCTTCTAGGTGGCAATGGCAAGGTTGTGGTTGGCAAACTCCCGAGCATTGTCCAACTCCTTCTGTCTATCGTACAGCAGGAAGTCGAGGTTCTCCACTTGACACTTCAACTCCGGGTGACTTGGCATCTCCATGGGCATTCCCATAAAATCACGCCTTGCATAGTGAGCAAAGCGGGTTCCTTGGATTTGGTTGACATTCATGGCACATAGACGTGCGAGAGCTTCATGCATTGCCCTGGCTAATCCATCTAGCCAGTTGTTCTCTCTCACGGAGAACTGGATCCTCCCGGACTTTGGTGCTTCTATCTTGCCTCGAAGATCAGTGGTGATAGCCATTGTAAGTCTCCTCCTGGGGGTCCAGGAAGTTGAGCTCCCAGAAACTCCGGATGCGGCCGTCCCAAGTACTCCTATGGTCAGGATGGCTCTGATACCAACTTGTCAACACCCGGATTTTTAATCTCAGATGCCTGTTATGCCATACATCGCAATCCCAGGATTACCATTTTTGCGAGACATAACAGATTGTATATCACAGTCAATCATCCATTACAAACCATAATAAGGTCTTACATGAATAAAGGATCTCATGATCCAGTCTTAATACAACAAGCAGCGGAATAAATAATAAGCGTAGTGGTGGGGTCCATCTTCAGAGTCACAGGCAATGCTGGCGACGGAAGATAGTCCTAGTTATCATAGTCGTCCTGCTATCCTTCATCTTGGTAATCTCCTTCATAGTCTGGCCATAGGAATAACCAGGGACAAAAGCCATGAGTACTCTTTAAGTACTCGCAAACTACCACTAACAAGTAGGATAATTCTAGTGGGAAATGCTAAGTTCTAAGTCTATTTGTAAAGTTCAGTTTGAAACCTAAGCTGAGTTCAGAAACAAAGAAAGATAAAATAAAGTTTGAAATCACCTAAGTGGGAACTTAATTATCATAGTCACAACTCTGTTGTGGTCAAGTCATGTCACAATTCATTACATAAGTTGTTTTGAAAACATCTGACAATGAAACAATATGGCCACTCCAACTGTCCATAACCGCGAACGCAGCTATTCGAATAGTTTGACACTCTATAGAGGTGGTACACTTTCACCACAAGATTTGATACATCTGTCTGGGATAACCCTGAATCATCATACTTAGTATGCAGATAATCAAACATAACCTTTCCTTTACACACCCTAGTATAAGCACCTCTCCTATGAGCATGGCCTCCCAACCATGACCATCTGTCATCTTGGGCACTGCATAGGTGGACAACATTGAGAGGTAGCCTCAGCTCAAACCTCTCCCGCGAGGGAACTAATACTAATGCATATAAACTTTCGGCTAAGCCTTACCCAATTCAGGTATTGTGGTTGTACGAAAAATTGGAATGGTATCGCATCCAAACCCAACCATCATTTTTGTAAAAAGGGCTAAGGCTCATGCCTCAACATTTTCATTATAAACCATTTGTGTTTCTCAACACATGTCAAAACATCTCAATAGAATGACCCATCATTCCAAGGTTTTCACAATTCATTTTCACCAAGTATTCCCATCTAAAGTGAATCAAGTTTTGGTTTAGCTCTAAACTACTAAGTTAAGAGTGTTCACTAATATGGGATGCTAATGTCAATCCCATGCCATAGAATGACATCTAAGTCTAACTAGATAGGTCAAGTTTTATACTCTTTATGCTACCTTCAAACAAAGTAAAAGACTTTGGTAAAATAAAGAAAGTAAAGCTTGTAAATAAAACTTGGAGTAGGTATAAGTCAAAGGGTTTAACCAAAGCATGCCTAATGCATTTGCTTAGATTATCTAGCTTGCAAGGGTTAGCTTGCATTGTTAATGATGGCTTGCTAAGTATAATACTTGCAAGTGTTAGCTTGCCTTGGGCTGTGCAGTGGTTGAAGTTTTCTTCCTCCTCCTCTTGGTAGAACTCCTCCTCCGCGAAAGCTTGGTCGGTACTAGTCACCAAACAATGCTTAACTAGTCTACTTAGCATACTAAGGCACACATTTGATTATCTATTATCATCACAAGCATCACAAGGTTCAATTAACTAGCTTCATTCTTTTTATTTAAGAAAAGTAATTTCTACTCATTGAAATTAACTAAGATTTAATATTCTCCAATTAAAATATGGGATCATATGGACACATGTCATCACCACATATTCTAACATATGGGAATGTGATTTAAATGTTGGATCACATCTTAATAAGTTTAAGTTTAATATTTAATGATTTAAAGTGACTAGAAATGCCTATATAGCATTATTTTGGTACTAGTCCAAAGTCACTGCATTCAAACCTTAATATTATTACATATTCAGAGAGGTATGGTTAAATGTGATTTTTGAGAGTTGGAATCAACTCAAAAGATATTATGGTTGATTTTATAAAAATGTTTGAATGTGCAAATGCTTCTATCTTGTTATTTTTACTAGGAGATATCTCTAACTATAAATGATTTCAATCTAATGGGCTTCGATAGAGATTTTCATTACCTTTCTAACAAAATTGGAATCACTCAATTTGCATTTGTAAAACTCTCTAAATTGATTTTTAAACTAAGGGACAGAATTGATTTTAAGTCTAAATAGAAAATTCCTAATTTGAATTACTGGGTCAGCGCGGGAAACTAATTGGGCCGGCCCAGTGAGACTCAGCGGCGCAGCAGGCAACTGACAAGGGGGGTCCACATGTCAGTGCCACTTAAAACCCGAAGCAGTACGGGGTAATCAGGACCACACGATTAGAACAAGATCTACGGTCCACGGTCGTCGTCGATGACGGACTCGTCGCCAGCGAGACTGAACCCTAAGCGGTCGGTGGGGGTCTACTGGGGACGTACCAGGGCTCCAGCTAGTGCGGCGAGGTGGGCAAACGAACTGGTGGACGACAGCAAGCTCAGGCGAACTCGCGGCAGGGGCTGAGGTGGACGAAATCGATGACCATGTCTCCTCCTCTACAGCGGCTACCTCCGGCGGAATTCCGGCGATGGGCTGCTCGAGCGGCTCCGGCGAGAGAGGGTAAATGGTTAGTGGAGAGAGGGAAGTGAGATGGTGTGAAGAAATGGTGCTGGGGAGGCCTCCTTTTATAGGCTCGACGGTGAGGTAGTGAGGTATGGGCGCGGCTTGTTGGTGACGGCCATACAGGGGGCTACTGGCGTGGGCGAGGTAGGCAGATGGTGGGCGGTCTGCTGGCGGTCCTCTACGGTGTAATGGCGACGCTAGAGGCGGTGGCAATTGGTCGGGAGCTTCCCGCACTCTGGGAGACAGAGGCGGTGCTCGACGCGGCTCCCGGCGACTGTGGGTCGCGCGGCGGTGCACGGCTGTGTCTGGCGGGTTGCTGGGTTCAAGGCGAAGCGGCGCACGTGATTTGGTGTCGAGGTGTGGTCTGTGGCGTGCTAGCGGCGATCGCGCTCTGGCATGCTCTGGCTGCACGCAGAGAGTAAAGGGCAGCACGGCTCTAGGGTGGTCCAGGGGCTGGCATTGATCGAGGGGTGGACAGGGAGTCGCGGTAGGGTTGGGCGGAGCTAGTGGGTACGCTGGAATGGCACGGCGCGGTCTGTGGCGAGTTGCGCATGCTCGGCCGGCGGTGACCAAGTTTGGGCGGCACGCAACTGCTGCAAACGGCTAAGGGGTAGGCCGGTGAGGGTGTGGTTAGAGCTGGGGGAGACAGGGGAACCAAATGGGGGTCAAAAACTCGACAAAGCATTGATCATCAAACAGCAAAAGTTAGGCAGAAAAATCTTGCCTGCCACCTGTTCGATCAAATGGCTGCAAGAAAAAGATATTTAAATTTTGGGATGATTTTTGGTGGAGTGGTTTATCTTATGCTTAAGCATCTAGGTTTGCTTGGGATTTTGAAATGGAGTTCATTTGAGTGGTTTTTGAAAAAGTGGTATCTAGACATATGAACTAGATTCAATTTTCAAATGTCATTTAAAATTAGAGTTCAAATGTTTTTGGGAGATCACAAAGTGGGCCTTGGCACATCACTACTTGTACTAGCAAGGGGTGCAAAGATCCACAATTGTCTCTGTTAGGATTTGAGTGCTAGGAATAGCCAAAGTAGGCTAGGTGGTTAAAATGGCCAAAGTGACCATTTCTTTATTTAATTCTTTTTGATTTCTTTTTCTTTGGAATTTGCTTGGGGATGATCTAGATGATGTGTAATTCACCTTAGAATAATTTTACAATCAATAGATCACTCAAACATGGCAATTCAAAACAACTCCTATTTTAAATGCACACACATATGAATGCTTAAAGATTTTTAAATGGAAAAGTTTTTGTTAACCCTAAATTGGGTAGATTTGATCTTGATTAACTTTGGATTAAGTTTTGGGATGTTACAGGACTCAACTTTCTCTCTTTGTGGATACACGGATTCAGATTGGGCTGGTGTCAAGGATGATAGGAAATCAACCTTTGAGGCTTGCCAATTCCTTGGGAGGTCCTTGGTGTGTTGGTATTCTAAGAAGCAAAATTGTATATCTCTCTCCACCGCCAAAGCCGAGTATGTGGCAGCTGCTAGTGCGTGCACTCAATTGCTATGGATGAGGCAAACTTTAAAGCAATATGGTGTCCATTGTGACAAAGTGCCTCTTCTATGTGATAATGAAAGTGCTATCAAGATTGCCTATAACCCAGTGGATCATACAAGGATAAAGCATATTGAGATTCGTCATCACTTCATTAGATATCATGTTGCTCGAGGTGATATTGAGCTATCCTATGTGTCAACCAAAGACCAACTTGCCGACATTTTCACGAAGCCACTTGATGAAGCAAGGTTTTGTTATTTGAGGAATGAGCTAAATATCGTAGATTCTAGGAGCTTGACTTGATCACCTTGCATACTCACCTATTTGGTTTAGGTGCAGGCATGGAGATAGGGAGTGCGGTCCTAATACATTGGACTATCCCTCCCCCCATAATGCCAACATTAAGAAAATCAATCCTCTTAATATCATTTAGTGATATGTGAGCTTCATTGATGAGTAGTGGCTATGAACCCAAGGATAATTCTTCACGATGTCATGCCACAAACTCTTACATGGTGGCCTCAGCCACCACCCCCTTCATAATTGAAGAGTCGGTTCTTGATTTGTTTGGTTTGGATCTTAAATTGTTATCTTCTTGATTATCTATGGTTTCTTGGATCTTCACAGAACAACATCTGAATCTCAGGCCTATACTCATCCCTAAAACATGCTCCTCTTGCCACTCATTTGTCCACTATTGTATCTGGGGTTTTCTAGTCGTGGGGGCCGGACTGTCCGCACTGAACCGATCGGAGTGTTGGGCCAAGCCGGACACTCCGCTCGATTCAGCCCAGACACTCCGACAGGGCTGGACACTCTGGTAGGGCCCGACACTCCGGCCCCATCGGTTTCGGTCATGTAAAAGGGGCTGGGGAGAAGTGGACGGTTCAGTATTCCTTCTCCTCCCTAACTTCCTCTCCTCGAAATCGCTGCTGCCCCAACCAGGATCTCCGCCGGGAGGGCTCCTCCACCCCGGATCCGGCTATTGCCGCCGGCCATTACCTTACCCTTGCCGTTGGGACCCGTTCCCCTCCGGTGAAGGCCTCCATGGATGCTGGTATTTTGCCTCCCCCCTTCTCCGTCTCTAGGGTTACCTCTAGATGTATTTTTGGAGGCAATGACCCATCTATATCCATGGATTCATCATACTGCATGCAATATTCATCATTGTAGTAGGTATAGCAATCCCGATCTGCTCCGGTTGAACATTCTCGCACTGTTCAAAAAATCACCAAGACTCCAGCCGGACTATCCAGCGTGTACAGGGCGGACACTCCGGTCTAGCCGGAATGTCCAGCCCGTACACACTGAAATGTCCGGGTTAGGCAGAGTCTCCAGGGTGTTTTTGCCGGACAATCCGGGTGTTCTCAACCAGTGTTGATCTTGCATTGCTTTAGCTACTGTTATGTGCTTACACCTCCTGGACAAATGTGCTTACCTGCATGCTACCCTTCTGCTCTGAATTCACAAGTAGCTCTCATCCTCGTCTCTCTAGGGCTGCTCAGAAAGCCCATCCTCGCAGGTTCAGGGACAAAGAGAGTGATGTCCATATTGATCCGTCCATGGTCAGGCAGGCTGCTCGTGACCATGCTGCAGCTAAGTATGAGAAGGTCAGAAAACTGAAAAGAGACGAAGCCAAGTGCCAGAAGTATGAGGCTTTGACCACACTGGCACAGTTGGGCACCGAGGAGTTTGTGGAGATGCGAGTCCAGCAGTTCTATTCTCTGCAGCGCATGTCTGAGGATGATCGCTTCTGGAGGAATGAGCAGGCCCTACTCTTTTCTGAGGTGTTTTGTGCTTTCAGGACTCCTGTGTGCCCCATGAAGTGGTTGGATATTCTGAAGCTCCAAGCTCATAGGTACTTTGAGGAAGCTCTTTGGGTGACTGAGAAGATGGGGTTGCACACTATCTATCAAGCAAGAGAAGACTACAACATTGAGTTGGTCCAGCAGTTCTATGCCACAGTGGTCTTTGGGGACACTACTGATATTCCCCTTGAGTGGATCTCTGGCACTACTAGGTGCATGGCTCAGTTTGCACACATCCTTGGAGTGCCATTCAACCCTAATGCTCCCAGTGGTCACATGATGCATGTACACGGTCAGGCATATGACAAGAAGCTGTTGGCCCCAATCTACTCTCAGAATGGCGTGGTTGGCCAAACCACCAACATCAAGCTCATCTACAACATTTTGATTCGCATGTTTCGCCACACTCTCACTCCCAAGGCAGGCAACAAGGATGAGATGAGAGGTGCAGAAATCAATCTTATGGCCCATGCTCACTCATTGTATGCTCAAGGTCTAGATCATCTAGGTGGTGCCATAGATGTCATGGATTTCATCTATCAGGACATGTACAAGTGCATCACTAACAAGAAGTGTCCTTTGTTTGCTCCATATGTGATGAAGCTCATTGTTGCTCAGGCTCTAGTCACTCCACTGCTCTACACTGACCTTGTTGCACACCTTCCTGCCAAGTTACAGAGGAAGGCTACCCCCACCACCAAGGAACCTCGTGGCTACCCCCTACTCATGACATATTTGAGGATGATGAGATAGATGCGGATGCGTCTGATAGTGATGGTGGGTCTGAGGAGGTTCCAGAGGCTGTGACTCATGGCCCTCGCATGAATCATGCTAGCAATGCATATCTCTTCACCACCTCCAAGGAGGAAGTGCACAAGAAGGTGAAGAAGGCCTCCTGGTGGAAGAAGCTTCTCCTTTGTCAGAACATTGACATTTGCCATGGACAGTACGATGCATACAAGGCGAACCGGAATGTGATGAAGGAGCTCAAGCGGATCAACCAGCCCATGGATGTTGATCCTGCTCAGCAACAGACGTCAGATGGCACTCTTTCCTATGGCCACTGGAGTCAGGGACGTGTGGACTGGTCCATGTTTGAGGACGTGTCGTCTCCTTCTCGCCCTCACGGGCAGAGCTCTACTTAGGAGGATCAGGATGATGGGGATGGCGATGAGGATGAGGATGAGGACGAGGATGAGGAGGAGGATGCCGCCGACGACGACTACAGTGGCTAGAGTTGGCCTTGGGATGCTTGAGTTGTGCTATTTTCCCTTTTTGGTGTCTCGATACCAAAGGGGGAGAAGTATCCCCTTTATTAGGTTGCTACCAGGAATTTACATGGGTACACGAGCTTCACGTTATTTCGATTTTCCTCTTTGAAGCTTCGTGTCTTTATCCTACTTGTTGAGTACTATGTTGTGTTGAACTCTGTTATGTGTGTTGTGACATGCTTACCCGGTTATGTTGTGTTAATGACTATGTTATGCCTAGCTTATTGATCTAGTTGTTATTATACCATGTCATAACTTGTTAGCTACAAAAACTAGTGAGGATGTGATCCTAGGGTGTGTGGTCTTGTATTCAAATGCAAAGCTAAAATTGGTCACACATCTAGGGGGAGCCTATGGTGACCCAACATACCACTGCATGTGTAGTATACTATAGTCGGTGACATGACATCCATAGAACACCGTTCTGTAAATATCACATCCCTCAGAGTGGTACAACAGAAACATTGTGGGTCCATATTACAAACATACACACCTCATTATTATTACAAACCAGAAGTTCCAAACTTCAAGTGTTACAAATTACAAACCAAACTTAAATAGTTTCAGCGGAAAATATAAGATTCAAACTCATACTCCAAACTGAGCTCAACAACTTAATTTATAAAGGTTATGCTGCTCGGCTCAATTGTTTTACTAATAACTAAGGCAACTACTCGGACTCGTTGCCCTCCACTCCATAGCGTATTTCGTAGTTCACCCCTTCAACTCCTCTGGATAGGTCTGGCTCTTCGTAGCAGACATCCTCTTGTCCTTCAGCTGCGTACATTGAAGGGTCTTCTGGATTCTCAGAGTCTAAGAAGGGGTTCAAAGGAAAGAGTGAGTAACAACGTTATTCAACAAGTTCATTATATGCAAGGTAGGAAGTTCGATGCTCTATCTACCACCTTGGACGATACGTCCTTGGTACTATGTAGTTTTCGTAAACATTTCTTCAAAGATTGATTTTATTATCAAAAACTATGCCCATCAGCCTTCACAGGTTGACCAGAACTTCATGGAGTTCCTTTCCTGCCGTGTTCGTAGCTCCTTTCCGGAACAGGGAGTAACATGTCACAATTCTTACACTCTGCAGAGGTGCATTGCTTTACCCATGAGAGACCAACTCCTTGTTGCACAACCGGACGTACTTTCCCGTACATAATTCCGTGATGTGGGGCCTAGTAGGTGATCTAAGCCAATCGCATCCCTCTCCGTGACCCCATATGTCTGCATGATCCTCTAGGGCTGACTACACCTCCGTTAAGCCCCCATTTTGGGCGAGCTGCAACCCTAGTGAGTTCCCGAAGACTCTATGAGCTGGTGATGCCCCTCGCAAGCTCCATAAAGGTCCAACTACACCTCCGGCAACCACTCATAGATAATCTAGACACCAAAATCGTGGGGCCTAAGGGTGCCCACCCATATGCTGAATCCCCACAAGGAATCACAGCATCACGATAAGGTCATCTTGCCTCCATATGAAAGTAAGAAGATACAACTGACTTCTCCGTCTCATTCCAAATCTCATGGTTAACGCATAATATATGGCGCTAGAATCACTGATGTCATGGGTTGTTAAACATAAGGTGACTGGTGCCATTGGAATTCTAAGTTCCATTGCTAATCTTTATCATCACTTAGGATGATAACTACATTTTATTTATTAGAAAAGATACTATTTCTTTCTCCAGATCATAGATGGTAACACACAATTTGCAATATCTTTGATAAAGACTCTTCAAAGGACATGAGCAAGTTATGAACTTGCCTTGTGACTGCAAGGTTGTGAAGTCGGATGCTTCCACCTAACCTTGAGCTCCGGTTTCTACAAACCATTATTACCCGGTAAGGACAATATTTAAAGAAGCAATATGTAATGCATAGTAATGTCATGCAATGGTTTATTATCTGTTCCTTTGCGTGTTTTACCCTCTTAGTAAAAGTTTGCTATTTTCTTTAATTAATAAAAGAAAAGTATTATTCTAAGAGTTAAAAATATGCACTTACTTATTTTTTTTACTCTTTTAAATATTTATTAAAATTCCTTTAAGGAAATAAGACTTTATTTTTATCACACTGAATTTACTTTTCAAAAAAAAACTAGTATTTTTCTATAATAGTATATTCATTTAGGATCTTAAAAATGAGTTTTATTCAATTTTAAGTGTTTCATATATTTTTTATAAAATTCAAAAGTAATTGGCACCATTTTAATAATGGATCTAAATTTTAGTTACCAAAAATTCTATTGATTTTTTTTATTTAATAGGGAATATTTTTGTCAGTTCATAGACATATTATTTATATTTTTTAAGATTTTTATTTATTTTTCTAGAGTTGTTTTTGTTTCAGGGACATATTTGTAAATATTTCTTTTTAAACAACTCCCTTCAAATATGGGCCTGGCCCACTGGGCTGGCCCAGCCCAATTTGACCTGGCCCACACGGCCTGGTTAAGCCCACCAGGGTAGTACTAAGCCGCCCACTGGCCCAGTACACCCACGCACTCACTCTCCTCTCCCCTTTCTCTCGCTCTCACTCACGTGGTCACCTCCTTCGCTCGCTGCCGCCATCGCGCACGACTCCGGACTGGTCTGGTCGTTGTTGCCGCTTCCATGGTGCAATGATGGATAAGTTGATGGCGTTGCTCAGTTCTGTCCGAGCAGATCTGCCGATGGGGTCCTCACCTGGCCGCGCTGACCCCTACCCGAAGCTAGGGTTAGGGTTTGGTTGCCCTGGAGCTTCGGCGATGGTACACCGGGGTAATCACGGTGCGCTCTCTTTCATCTCCGGCTGGTTCTGACGTGCTGCATGCGTGGGTTGCAGCACCCCTTCGGGGTGCTCCCCATGCCGCCGCTTCTGCACCGCCGGCGGCCACTCCTCTGCTTCCTCTTCAATTACTTTTGCGAGGACCTCGAGTAAGTTTGGGTGCTTCCCCTTTGTGCTCCTTACTTGTGCTCTAGCTATCTCGCCCTGGCATGATTACCATGGTTAGCCCCCTGTCTAGGGTTCATCCCTAAACCCTAGGGTTCAAACCCTGTGCAGTGATGTTTAGTTAATATCTCTAGTTCATCCTACAGGTGGTATCCTTCTAGAGTTAATTTTCTAGTGGTACCTGTTGCACGCTAATGGTTCTAGCCCATTGATCTCCTTTCTGCTAGTTGGTACTCTGTTGAATATGTTGTTGCCACCTTGTTCTCTATCAGAGAACCCTCTTTGAAAGTATACTAAATCTCTATGTGATTACCCTTGTTGGGATGCTCTCTGTTGAAAGTATATTGAATTGAGACTCACTTTTATGCTAGAGTTGGGATGCTCTCTGTTGAGGTGATGTTGTTAATATTTGCTTATAAAACAGTAATGTGTTGCATAGATGTTTAGAAATATGATTGATTCCTATCTGCTTTATAGGAAGATGATTACTGACTTGTGGCTTAGTGATAGACAGTGGTGATGTTTACTAGCTTATCTGGCACAAAGTGCCAAATATGATTCCTAAATTAATTTAGGAAAGTGATTATAGGTTTTTTTAATAACTACTATTGAACCTGTTGGTACAGAGGTGCTACCCAGTTGGGGATGTGCCATGTACCAGCAGTGTGATATGTGTTGATCTAGTTCAAACTAGATCCACAGGTTTATGATGTTGGTCTGAAACCATCTTTGGACTTTGGTAATCAGTTTAAGACCATGATTCTCATAGCCTTTTAAGAAAATGCTTTGGTAACCATGTTGTGTAGTATAGAGCTTTAAGGTGAACCACTTCTGAGGTGCTACCATCCATTGGATGTGCCCAGAAGCATTCAGTTAGAGCTATTGTACATGTGGATGTAACAATATGTTTGATTCTCCAAGATCAGTGATGCACAGGCTGAGATCTTGGAGTGGTTTGCGAAGATAAATAGTTTGGCCCTTTTTAATCTCTTCTGTGATGGATACACCCCACTTGGGTGCACTCTAAGAAGATCTTATATGAAACAACACATGCTCAACATAGATTTAGCATGTGATGGTTTTGTATCAACTTACCACACAGGTTGCTTGCTGGTGCTGTGTTGATCTTGGTCTGCACCTCCTGGTGCTGTCCTTCTCCTCCCAGTCTCCTGTGATCTTGAACTTGCTCTTGCTATCCTCCTGTACCACCCCCTCCTTAAGTCACCATTTTGTGATGAACTGGTGGTTGTTTTGGTGAATTAGGTGGTGGATTTATCTGGATCTGGTAAGCTCGCTGAGTTCCTAGTGTGTGCTTGAGAAGGTGAAATGAGCTTCCTGTAACTGTGCTTCGTCAGGTGCCCTATTGGAGTGTTTGTACTGCTGATGTTGTTTGGACAGCACATTGCATGCATTTAGGTGACTCAGTTGTGTGTCTGTGTGAGCTGTTCATGTGGATCAGCTCAAGTAATCTGGCTTTCACCTTTACATGTTTACTTGTTATTGGCCTGGTGAAACTTGCCTCTCTCTACTTGGCTTCTAATGCGGTATTTTGGCTATTTACCTAAAAGAACAGATACTACACCTTTGGTGAAACTTGCCCCATTATTAATTACTCAATGATGCTTTATGAACAGTGCACTTCACTATTCACCACTGAGAGTAAACTTAACTAACTACTAACCCCTTCTTTCATTTAGTTGTTTTTCTTATTTGAAGGAACAAGATATGGATATACAAGATCTAGTATAGGAGTAGATATCTAGTATAGATTTTAAATTTAACCTTCTTTTATTCTTTTTGTAAAAAATCTTGTAAAGATGTTATTATAAGTTAATAAATTTTTATTTCTATTTTCCGCAATATTCATTGTTTTGGTGTATTTATCACCATTTGTAATATTATTATGTAATCAGTAAATAAGATTCCATTTCTTATTTAATTTTCCTTATCTTAAATCCTTATTGTTGTCTACTATATCTATAATTTAACCAAACAATGTTAATAAGGAATTTTGGAAAAAACAATCCAATATTACTAACTTCTAATTTTCCAATTCTTTCAAATTGATTTAAATTTCAAATTTGAATTCAAAGTAACTTCCCCAAAATCTTAATAATGCCTAAAGGTCATGTCAAATTTCATAGAAATCACTAACAAGAGTTATTCCAACCTCCAGTTAATGAAAGAAACTCTGATCCCTTTAGGTTTTTGTTTGGTGAAAAATTTACCCTGATTTTTACAGATGCATGCATGCACAAACTTAGATTCCTAATTCTACCCTTCCTTGGATCCTAATGCTGGGGTGTTACAGACTTCCCCCCTTAAATTAAACTTCGTCCCGAAGTTTGCGGATGAGTACCTGAATAGCTCTAGATATGCTTCTCTTAAGTCATCCTCTTTCTCCTAGGTGGCTTCTCGCTCTAGGTGATGTTCCCATTGTACTTTGCAGTACTTGATTGCCCTGTTTCTCAACCTTTTCCAGTTTTCCTCTAGAATCTTACAGGGTTTCTCGACATAAGTCAAATCTACGTGTAACTCAATCTCTTGATGTGTGATGGCATCATCAAGAACTTTAAGACATTTCTGGAGTTGTGAGACATGGAACACATTGTGAGCTGAGCTAGCCTTTTTGGTAGCGCAAGAGCATAAGCTATTGTTCTATTCTGACTCAATATCTTGAATGGTCTAATGTACCTTAGGCTTAGTTTTCCTTTGACTCCGAATCTCTTCACTCCCTTCATCGGACTTACTTTGAGATATACCATATCCCCCACTTCTGGATGCCATGATGTACGACTTTGATCTGCATAACTCTTTTGTCGACTCTGAGCTATCTTCAACCGATCTCTAATGATATTGATGATATCTTGCCTTTCCTTGATATAATCTGGTGCAAATTCCTTACTACTACCAGGTTCATACCAACAGATAGGTGATCTACACTTTCTTCCGTATAATACTTGATAAGGTGCTGCCTTCAGACTACTCTAATAGCTATTGTTGTAGGAAAATTCTGCCAACGGTAGATGATCTTCCCACGAACCTCCAAAATCTAATGCACAAGCTCTAAGCATGTCTTCCAAGATTTGATTGGTCCTTTCTGTCTGGCCTCCAGTTTCTAGATGATAAACTGTGCTAAAATCCAACTTTGAACCAAGTGCTGCATGTAATTGTTTCCAAAATGCTGATGTAAACACAGATCCTCTATCCGATACAATCTTCTTGGGTACTGATACATTGCAAATGTATCTATAATTTTTGATGTTCCATGCTTCGTTTTATCTACTTTCTTATGTTTTGTCCACACTTTGGAGTACTTTTTATATGATTTCTTGGACTAAACTATTAACAAGTGCCATAGTGCTAGTTGCATGTTTTCTACTGTTTTTGGTTCCAGGACAGTCAGAAAATCAATATTCTCGGAATTGGACCGGACAAAAGCGAAAGTCGATATTTTACCGGAAGACACTTGGAGACAAAATACGAGACGGGGAAGGGCCAGAGGGTGGCCACACCACTTGGTGGCGTGGGCCAGGCCAGGCCGCGCCAAGGGGTGGTGTGGGCCCCTCCGGCACCCCCTCGGTCTTCCCTCTCGCCTATAAGAGCCTCCCGATGCATAAACCCTAAATCATCAAGCCTCCAGCCACGAAAAGTTCCACATCACCGCCGCCACCGAAGGGGAGATTCGGGGGACAGAAAGTCTCTGTTCCGGCACCTTGCCGGGATGGGGAAGTGCCCTCGGATCCATCTCCATCGATCTCAACCACCATCTCCATCACCATTGCTGATTCCCATGATGAGGAGGGAGTAGTTCTCCCTCGAGGTTAAGGGTTCTACCGGTAGCAATGTGTTCATCTCTCTCTCTATGCATGATCATATTGTGATCATGAGCTTTGTAATCAAGTAGATCTACCTTGCTACTCAAGTGCTTTAATAGATCTCTGCTCTTCCCATGTGTGTGAAAGTGACAGCGTGCACACCATGGTGGCACTTAGGCTAGAGATTACAAATACCTGTTATGAGTTATATTTGGAGTTGGATGTCTTTATGAAATTGTGGTGTTTGTTGGAACCATCTAGTGCTCAAGGTAACAGTGTGGGGTTATCTAGATGGGAAAGGCATACTTTGAGGTGTGCTGTTATAGCCCTACAACGATTAGACTGTCCAACCGGAGAGTAGTTCAGCGTAGTATCATAAAGAAGAATATATTTATATGAGAGTGTTCACTCGTGAAAGTATGATCCCTAGGCCTTGTTTCTAAGCACTGAAACACCGTTTGCTACTAGATCTGTTACATGTTTGCTTGCTTCCATCTTTATTTCAGTTATACTTTAGTCTTTTCCACGCCATCAAGCTATTTTCTATCACCATTACCACTTATAATTATCTATACCACTTGTATTTCACTATCTCTTCGCCGAACTAGTGCACCTATACACCTGACAAGTGTATTTGGTGTGTTGGGGACACAAGACACTTCTTGTATCTTGATTGCAGGGTTGCTTGAGAGGGAATACCTTTGACCACTTCCTCCCTGAGTTCGATAAACCATGGGTAATCCACTTAAGGGAAAACTTACTGTTGTTCTACAAACCTCTGCACTTGGAGGGCCAACAACTGTCTACAAGAATAGAAGTGTGTAGACATCAAGCTATTTTCTGGCGTCGTTGCCGAGGAGGTAAGGAAAAAGGTACTCACATCCTCCGGTGTGAGTGCTCGAAGTTATTTCCTTTATATTCTGCAATTTTTTCTTTTTGTTTCTTGTTTTCACTAGTTAGGCATAATGGAAAACAACAACAAAAGTAGCGAGCTTTATAGTATTTATCTTGAGTTAGGACATAAAGTGTTTGAAGAGAAAATTAAAAAACCTATGGAACTTTATTTGCATGCTCATAGCAATGTTGTTAGTATGAATTCTTTGGACACCATTATTGCTAATGCTATGGAAAAGTCTAAGCTTGGGGAAGCTGGTTTTGATGAGCATGATATTTTTAGTCCCCCAAGCACGGAGGAGAAAATTTACTTTGATGATACTATACCTCCAATATATGATGATTACAATGATGAATATGATATTTTCAGTCCACCTACTATTGAGGAGAAAATAGTTATGATTACAATATGCCTCCTATATTTGATGATTATGGTGATGAGAATAATAATGATAGCTATTTTGTTGAATTTGCTCCCACTATAATTAATAAGAATGACTATGCTTATGTGAAGAGTAATAATTATTATATGCATGTGGCTCATGATAAGAATGTTTTATATGATAGTTATATTGTTAATTTTATTCATGATGCTACTGAAAGTTATTATGAGAGAGGGAAATATGGTTTTATGCATCTCAATAATATTAGGTTTCCCCTTTTTATGTTGAAAGTCTTGAAGTTGCACTTGTTTTGCTTTCCTATGCTTGTTGCTTTGTGCTTTCATGACTTGTTTCTTTACAATATTCCTATGCATAGGAAGTGGGTTAGACTTAAATGTGCTTTGAATTTGCTTCTTGATGCTCTTTTTTACTTCAATTCATATTTCTTATGTGAGCATCTTTTCAAACTATCATGCCTAACTTAAAGGTGTTAAAGAAAAGTACTTATTGGGAGATAACCCAAAAGTTTTAGATGAGTCTTGGAAGTTATTACCTCTGTAATAACCGCTCCTTATCCTTTTTATTTGCTTTTTGTGCCAAAAGTAACCTCTAATGAGAGAGAAGTAATCATTGGGAAAGTTGCTGTCCCGAAACAGATTTCTGTGCTTCACCGTCAATATTCATGTAAAATCTCTGTACGTCCTTTTGAGGCGTGAATTTTTTTGCTTCTGCCCCAGGTTGTTATCTAACTTTTGTTAGTTCAACACTTTTTGATTTGAGCAACGGAAGGTCTTCGAAAAAATTCGTCTTTACCTGCTGGTCTGTTTTGACAGATTTCTGCCTTTATTTGCATTTGCTTCTTGTTGGTTCCTTTTTGAGTTCTTTTGGGGAATTGAGCTTTTTGAGGGAAGTGATACAGTAGCTTGTGTTTTAATGGAAGTTTTATTGGTGTTGAAACTGAACCTAAAGACTTATTATCTTGAGTGCACTAATGTTGCTAATAAAGATTGTGTGAATTTTTGTATGAAGGAAAATTTTCAGGTGTATGGAAGGAATGAGTAATGAGATGAAGAAAGGACTAAAGCTTAAGCTTGGGGATGCCACGAGTGTCACCCCAAGAAATATCCAAGAAGTACAAGCGTCAAAGCTTGGGGATGCCCAAGGCATCCCCTTCTTCATCAATAAAATCTCAGGTTTCTTTCAAACACTTCATTTTTATTGTTTCATGCACAGTTGTATTGTTCTTGGAGTGTCTTCTTTTTCATTTTTAGTTTTCGTTTGCTTGGTTTTCTTAGTTTTCTGAATAAATTGGTTGGACCCCCTCTTTCATGCATTGGTTTTCAAATAGTTTGGTTTGGTTTGGAAAAGAGTAGGAAAGCTCATGCTTAAGTGGTAAAGGGAGCTTGTTTTGACTGTGGCCTATGCTTTGCCATGCCATGCTTGATATTGTTTTGGATTTATGCTTAGTATTATTTGTTGTAGCATGACTTGTTATAAACAATTGAGATTGCTTAATGTGCCTTGCATGAATCATGTGTTGTTTTAGCATATTAAAGCATAGTATAGTGGTATTCTCCTTTGATGCTTTATTTGGGTTGACTTGGCGCATGCTGACACCATGTTATGACTATCCCAAGTCACCATAGACTTTATGATCCTTTAGTTTTCAACTTGTAGTATCACTTTATGCTTTGATCAATGATGTTTTGTCTCTCTGCATGATTATGTCCATTATTGCTCTCTTAGTTTGTCGCTCCCAGTCTTTTGCTAGCCTCCGCAACCAAGTATGAGTTCCACTCATGCATCCAACTCCCTAAACCAAGTTATTTCAAAGAGTCCACCATACCTACCTACTAGCTTATGCTATTCCAATTATATTCATGTTTTTATTTACCTTCCAAATTAAACTTGTTATGAGAAAACTAGTGATTAAAGCTCTCACGAACTTGATGGCACACTTTACTTTTCTTGCCCTTAATAAACTTGAACCATTGTGTCGTCTATGTTGTATATGCTTGCAATTATTTGTTGGGGATTAGCAGAACCATGCTGTCATGGGGAACGCTTTCAACATTGCATAGGTACTTTGTACCTAGTTGATATCATGCTCTTTTGTATATGGATGTCGTCGGTGTGAAATGAAAGGGGAGCTTGTAAGTCCATGGAGTTATGTATATGTGTTAGAGAAACGCCTAGGCCGTTGGTCTAATCCATGGTGACATGGTGGAAACCTGCAGCGTAACCATAATGAGTTTTCTATGAAGCATTCTTCTTATAAAAAAAGAGTCCTATATTGATAAAAAAGAGAAAAAAAAGAAAAAGAAAAGGAGATTATGAAAAGAGGAAAGAGAGAAAAAAGCACCATATTCCCATGGTAAATAAGAAGATTGCTGAGATGCTCGTTGTCTGCTTGCCTTGTCATTTTGATATGGGGATTCTTCCGTATCATCGGGCAAGGGGTACCCCGTTGGCGGTTCTCTATGATACACATGTACTTACAATGACAAGAACTTACCGGTGACTAAACTTGAGTAGCATGAGGAGCGGCCCTCGTATTCAAGGGACATGATATTCCTGACTTATACTTCGTCAAGCATGTACACCATAGTTTGTTCACTTCTTAGTCACTTCAAGATGCTTATGATAGGGGCAATGAGAGCTGAAACTATAAGTACCATAATTTTTGGAAGCTCTTTATGAAACTTGAATCTCTGCTTCCTTTTACGAAGGCCTTTCTTCCACCATTATATTGAGTCTCCACCTTCTACCTTTATGCACCTACTTTGAGAACATAGTGGCCATTCTTAGTTCTATGTGCATTGTCCCAAGACTAGTTGATTGATGCATAACTTGATATTGCTTGTTTTAAACTATTTGTTTCTAGTCACTCTTATGAACTTTGAAGGTGTCCTATGCATTTATATTTGCTACTCTATGAGGGACAAGCTGAATACTATTATGCTATGTTTTCTTTATGTGAAACAAACAAACGTCTTGCAAAGCATTGTTATTCATGAATCTTTTGTTTGTGCCTTTTCATGTTGCATCATAGTTTCTTTGTCTTATTGCTAGAACTTTGTCTTTCATGTTATGATTGAAGTACTATGATCCCAGCTTTGAATGTTTTACAAATACTTTGATCAAGTTTATGATGGTGCATGTCACCTCAAAAATTATTCTTTCTTTTTATCACTTACCAACTCGAGGACGAGCAGGAGTTAAGCTTGGGATGTTGATACATTGCAAATGTATCTATAATTTTTGATGTTCCATGCTTCGTTTTATCTACTTTCTTGTGTTTTGTCCACACTTTGGAGTACTTTTCATATGATTTCTTGGACTAACCTATTAACAAGTGCCACAGTGCCAGTTGCCTGATTTCTGCTGTTATTGGTTCCAAGAAAGTCAGAAAATCAATATTCTCATAATTGGACCGAACAAAAGCCAAAGTCAATATTTTACCGGAAGACACTTGGAGCGAGAATACGAGACGGAGAAGGGCTAGAGGGTGGCCACACCACCTGGTGGCGCGGGCCAGGCCAGGCCGCGCCAGGGGGTGGTGTGGGCCCCTCTAGCACCCCCTCGGTCTCCCCTCTCACCTATAAGAGCCTCCTGATGCATAAACCCTAAATCATCAAGCCTCTAGACACGAAAAGTTCCACAGCGCCACCGCCGCCGCCGAAAGGGAGATTCGGGGGACAAAAAGTCTCTATTCCGGCACCCTGCCAGGACGGGGAAGTGCCCCTAGAGCCATCTCCATCGATCTCCACCACCATCTCCATCACCATTGCTGATTCCCATGATGAGGAGGGAGTAGTTCTCCATAGAGGCTAAGGGTTCTACCGGTAGCTATGTGTTCATCTCTCTCTCTATGCATGATCATATTGTGATCATGAGCTTTGTAATCAAGTAGATCTACCTTGCTACTCAAGTGCTTTAATAGATCTCTGCTCTCCCCATGCGTGTGAAAGTGATAGCGTGCACACCATGGTGGCACTTAGGCTAGAGATTACAAATACTTGTTATGAGTTATATTTGGAGTTGGATGTATTTATGAAATTGTGGTGTTTGTTGGAACCATCTAGTGCTCAAGGTGACAGTGTGGGGTTATCTAGATGGGAAAGGCATACTTTGAGGTGTGCTTTTATATCCCTACAACGATTAGAGTGTCCAACCGGAGAGTAGTTCATCGTAGTATCATAAAGAAGAATATATTTATATGAGAGTGTTCACTCGTGAAAGTATGATCCCTAGGCCTTGTTTCTAAGCACTGAAACACCGTTTGCTACTAGATCTGTTACATGTTTGCTTGCTTCCATCTTTATTTCAGTTTTACTTTAGTCTTTTCCACGCCATCAAGCTATTTTCTATCACCATTACCACTTATAATTATCTATACCACTTGTATTTCACTATCTCTTCGCCGAACTAGTGCACATATACACCTGACAAGTGTATTTGGTGTGTTGGGGACACAAGAGACTTCTTGTATCTTGATTGCAGGGTTGCTTGAGAGGGAATACCTTTGACCACTTCCTCCCTGAGTTTGATAAACCTTGGGTAATCCACTTAAGGGAAAACTTGTTGCTGTTCTACAAACCTCTGCACTTGGAGGCCCAACGACTGTCTACAAGAATAGAAGTGTGTAGACATCAGGTACCCCATGCTTACTCACAATCTCTTTGACATAGATTTCCACTAATTTCTCAGCATTATCCTTTTGGTTTACTGGAATAAAATGTGCACTTTTTGTGAGTCTGTCCACAATCACCCATATCATATCCTTCCGTTTCGGTCTCATGGGTAATCTTGTGATAAAATCCATACCAATTTCTCCCCACTTCCATTCTGGAATTTCCAAAGGTTGTAATGGTCCTGCTGGACTTTGATGTTCTGCTTTTACCCCTTGGCAAGTATGGCATTTAGATACATACTTTGCAATATCTATTTTCATATTATTCCACCAGAACAACTCTTTTAAATCCATGTACATCTTTGTACTACACGGATGTATGGAATATAGTGTTTCATGGGCTTCTCGAAGTATCACTTCTCGAATTTCTGGCACATCAGGTACACAAAGGCGGTTTTGAAACCATAAAGATCCATAATCTCCTAGGTGAAAAGCTAATGTTTGACCCTGAGAGATTCTTTGAACTTCTTCATCAATAAAAGGATCTTCACCTTGATGTCTAAAGATCTCATGCCGAAGATCACTACTTCGCTCTTCAATTACCCGCATGGTAGCTAATCCTCCAAGTATTGTTGTACTTATAAATTGTATTTCCATTCTTTCCAAATCCATTTGTAGTTCTTTTGGCAATTCTCTATTCATAGGTTGCGTATCTATGCTTTTTCGACTTAAAGCATCTGCTACAACATTTGCTTTTCCAGGAGTATAATTGATTGCTAGATCATAATCTTTAATCAACTCCAACCACCGCTTCTATCTCATATTCAATTCCTTTTGAGTGAAGAAATATTTGAGACTTTTGTGGTCAGTGTATAACTCACATCTTGCCCCATAGAGAAAATGTCTCCATCCTTTTAAAGCAAAGACTACTGCTGCTAACTCTAAATCATGAGTTGGATAATTCACTTCATGTGGTTTCAGTTGTCTAGATCCATAAGCAATTACCTTACGATCTTGCATAAGTACACAACCTAATCCTTCTTTAGATGCATCACAGTATATTGTGTAATCTTTTTCCTGGTTCTAGAATTGCTAGGATTGGTACTGTAGTAATCTGGTTTTCAACTCCTAAAAACTTGCTTTGCACTTCTCATCCCATATGAAAGGTGTATTCTTTCTTAATAATTTGGTCATTGGTCTAGCTATCTTGAAAAAACCTTCTATGAATCTCCGATAATAACCGACCATGCCTAAGAAACCTCGGAATTGCTTCACATTGGTTGGTGCCTTACAATCCAATACTGATTGAACTTTGGATGGATTTATAGCAATTCCATCCTTACTGATCACGTGCCCAAGAAACTCTACTTCGTCCAACCAAAATTCAAACTTACTGAACTTAGCATAAAGCTTATGTTCTCTTAGGATTTGCAATGCTATTCTCAAATGTTCTGCATGCTCTTCTTTATCTTTGGAGTATATCAGAATATCATCAATGAATACTATGACAAACTTGTCCAAGTAAGGCATGAAGATTTTGTTCATCAAATTTATGAATATTGCTGGTGCATTGGTCAGACCAAAAGGTACGACTAAAACTCATGATGTCCATACCTTGATACAAATGCTGTTTTAGGAACATCTTCAAGTTTAATTTTTATCTCATGGTATCCTAACCTTAGATCAATCTTGGAGAATACTCTAGCTCCCTTGACTTGATCAAATAGATCTTGGATCCTTGGTAAAGGGTACTTGTTCTTGATAGTGACATTATTGAGATTTCTGTAGTCCCCACACATTCTTCGTCCACCATCTCTTTTATCTATAAAGATTACCGGAGTTCCCCATGGGGATACACTCTCCTGAATAAATCCTTTTCTGGCTAACTCATCAATTTTCTCTTTAAGCTCCTTTAATTCGTTTGGCCCCATTTTATATGGTGCTTGAGCTATTGGTGATGTACCGGGTATCAGGTCAATAGTGAACTCTATTTCCCGATCAGGTGGCATTCCTGGTAACTCTGCTGGAAAAACATCTTGAAATTCCTTCACTACAGGAATATTTTCCAATTTGACTTCCTTCATTGAGTTCAATTGCAGATCCACCATGATATGACTATGTTTATCCGCCTGATAGACTATTCTTCCTCCACTCGAAGACCTGATTGAAACGGTTTTCTCCTCACAATTGATCTGAGCTCCATAGTTTGTCATCCAATCCATTCCCAGCACTACTACTATTCCTTTTAATGGGATCACATAAATATCTGCATAATAGGTTTAACCGCATATGGAAATGACTTGGTTTACTTTAATGTTTCTAACTACTACGATCCCTCCAGCGGTAGCTACGGTCATAGGTTTTATAACGGTGCCCTTCTAATCCCGAATTTATCACAAAATTCTTCAGATATGAAAGAAGTAGTTGCACCCGTATCAAATAAAACGTTTCCAAGATTTGTGAGAATATTGAATGTACCTATCACTGCTTGATCTGAGTTATCCACCTCCTCCAAGGTTGAGCAATTCAGCTTTCCAGTAGGTCTACCTCTCTTGCCATTATTATTTTTGGCATAGCTTCCACCTTTGTTAGGTTGTCCACCTCCGCCTCCACTGGCTTGTCCTCCACCTTTGGTGGGCCAACCACCGGGTGGTTTGTTTGGGCAATCAGGCTTAATATAACCCTTTTGTCCACAACCAAAGCAAATAATCACTGGTATCTTACAATCCTTGCTAATATGCCCCGGAAGTTTGCAATTGTGACATATAATATTCCTTCTCGGATTGAATTGTCCTCCAGTGTTGTTGCTACTCCTATTGTTGTTGTTGTAGTGTCTGTTTCTAGGTTGGAATTCCAAATTGGTTTTGGGTTTGCTTGCCTGAATCCTTTTTGTTTCCTTCTTTGCTCTCTTCCTGCGCTCCTCTTGGACATTTTTGTAATCATCTTCAAAGGTTATAGCTGCATCAAGCAACTATGAGAATATTGAGCATACCTATCACTGCTTGATCCGAGTTATCCACCTCCTCCAAGGTTGAGCAATTCAGCTTTCCAGTAGGTCTACCTCTCTTGCCATTATTATTTTTGGCATAGCTTCCACCTTTGTTAAGCTGTCCACCTCCGCCTCCACTGGCTTGTCCTCCACCTTTGGTGGTCTAACCACCGAGTGGTTTGTTTGGGCAATCGGGCTTAATATGACCCTTTTGTCCACAACCAAAGCAAATAATCACTAGCATCTTGCAATCCTTGCTAATATGCCTAAGAAGTTTGCAATTGTGGCATATAATATTCCTTCTCGGATTGAATTGTCCTCTAGTGTTGTTGCTACTCCTATTGTTGTTGTTGTAGGGTCTGTTTCTAGGTTGGAATTCGAAATTGGTTTTGGGTTTGCTTGCCTGAATCATTTTTGTTTCCTTCTTTGCTCTCTTCCTGCGCTCCTCTTGGACATTTTTGTAATCATCTTCAAAGGTTATAGCTGCATCAAGCAACTGTTGAAAAGTTTGAGTGTTGGCAAGCCTCAACTGCATCTTCACAGACGGATTTAGTCCGCTCATGAACCTCTTCTTCCTTTTTGCCTCTGTGCTAACTTCTTCCGTAGCGTAACGAGATAAATCACTGAACTCCCGAATATACCTCATGACACTGGAGTAACCCTATTGCAGTTCTTCAAACTCCCTACGTTTCAACTCAATGATACCCTCTAGAACATGGTATTCACGGAATCTTTGTTTGAACTCCTCCTAGTTGTACTCTCTTCCTGGAGGTTGCATAGCTAACTGACCCTCCCACCATGATGTTGCAGGTCCAGTCAATAGATGTGTTGCATACCTCAACTTTTCTTCCTCATTGCATCTTATAGTTTTCAACTTTCTTTCGGTATCTACTAACCAATCCTCTGCATCCATTGGTTCTGGAGCGGATGCAAAAGGTAAAGGCCTGGTATCCTAGAAATCTGAAAGACTAACACCACGTCCTTGAGGTGCCCTCTGCTGTCCCACTCGATCTACCAACCCCTCCATGAATTTGTTCTGGGACTCTTGCATAATTTGCATGTACTGCATAAAATTCTGCTACATCAATGGCCTCATTGGTGGTGGTGGTGGTGGTAAATTTTCCCGCAGTCTGGCGTCTACATCCGCCTTTTCCTTGGCTTCGCATACGCTGTTGTTCGGTCTCGTTTTCTACATCCGTTTCCATTCCCCCTAGTCCTATAACATAAAGCGAATACTCATAATTACATCATGCATATGTGTTCTGAGCTCAACTTCATGCACAGAACTAGCCACACAATGGAAAATAAGATCCAAATAAGAACCAAATATGCATTACACACATATTATACATTACAAACAACATAGTTTATACAACGTGATTACAAGTCCTTACTAATTAAGCATTACAAGCTCATGTGGATTCTATCCCAGTTATTTATTTACATCCAGTCCTCAGACTCTCACTCCCGTATCCTGTAGAAATACTCCAAGTCAAAGTCACACTCCCCAGCAGTTGCGTCAATCATCATACATACCCGGAGTACAACTGTGCTGACGTGAAGTACGACGCACCATCTGTGGAACGATTTGCCTCTTCGACGGACGATATTCAGTATCAGAAGTCTCTGGACTTGACACACCATTCAGCTGAAGTGCATCCATACCTTCCAACTCGTCTGAAGTATCTTCAGAATCATCCTCATCACTGTCTTCTTCATCCATATCCTGCATCCCAATTCTAGTGGAATCAACAGAGTATTCCCCTTCCAGTGCTCCCCACGTACTCTGATGGGTACGATAGTCCTCAGCTATTATTGGATAGTGCATGTTGTCTGGAGTAGGATAATTTTCTAGTGACTCAAACACCCTTTCTTCAGGATATTCCTCATCGGACTCTACATCCTCCACATGGACATCTCTTTCATCAACGGAATAAGATCTCACGCCCATGCGACTAGTTTGCCCGGTATCTCCAACTGAATCTTCCACAGGAATAGGAATCCGGCAAATCTGTACCTCCATCCCTCAGAATTTCCAATAGGTAGTTCCGAGTCCTCAGTTCCCCAAGAACTCTATGGTACTGGATGACTAGTGCCCTTATCAGGATATCTAGTGGTTTCTGGTATAGGTGAGTAAGGATATGGTGTAAAAGATGTTGGATCTATAGGTATATCCTTAAAAAATGGGTTAGCCCTATCCACTGCTTCATTCTCCAGTTTAGATGCTAACTTCTCCCTTCTTTCAGGATTCGTTAAATCCTCTAACATATCAACCTAATCTTCTATGATAACCTGATGTGTCTTATACAAAGACCCAACCATAAGTCGATACAGATCCATAAACTTATAAGCTAGTTTTGGATGCTTCTTTACTAAAGTAAGATGATCCGGTTCCGGTTCCTCATCTATAGAGTCATGAGGAATCACAGAATATGTGCTTCCAGCTAACTCTTCTGCTTTGTGCTCCCAAACATTGTCTATCGCCTCCACAATAGCAACATGGTATGCTGCTAAATGACTTCTACCTTCCCCCATAGGTAAATCGTGATATAAACCAAGCTTCCTTTGTAGTTGGATGCTAACACGATATTTGGATAACATTCGCCCATCATGGTATGTCATGGTATTGACTAGGATATTATTTGTGCAACCAAAAACCCTCAGAAGTTCTCGAAGTTGTTCAGTTAAAGCCCCCTGGTAGTCATCGAGAGTCTCTTCTTTTCTTGCCAAAGTCTGTTTTGGAAACTTTGGTGCCATTTCCACTCTATAGAAATAAATATAATTAGTATCCATTAGTTTTAATGATGCATCATAATAAAGAATTATCGCTCTAAAGAAATATAATGAAATATTCACAATTGAATACTCATCATATAATCTAGAGAACTCTTTACCATTGCTCCTAGACTCCTACAGGTAATTCCCTTTACTAGGTTTCCAACCTAAGGTCAAAGCAATTGCTCTGATACCAGCTGCGGTGACCCAGCATACCATTGCATGTGTAGTACACTATAGTCGTTGACATGACATCCACAGAACATCGTTCTATAAATATCACATCCCTTAGAGTGGTACAACAGAAACATTGCGGGTCCATATTACAAACATGCACACCTCATTATTATTACAAACCAGAAGTTCCAAACTTCAAGTGTTACAAATTACAAACCAAACTTAAATAGTTTCAGCGGAAAATATAAGATTCAAACTCATACTCCAAATTGAGCTCAACAAATTATTTTATAAAGGTTATGCTGCTCGGCTCAATTGTTTTACTAATAACTAAGGCAATTACTCAGACTCGTTGCCCGCCAGTCCATAGCGTATTTCGTAGTCCATCCCTTCAACTCCTCTGGACAGGTCTGGCTCTTCATAGCAGACATCCTCTTGTCCTTTAGTTGCGTACATCGAAGGGTCTTCTGGATTCTCAGAGTCTAAGCAGGGGTTAAAGGAAAGAGTGAGTAACAACATTACCCGGCAAGTTCATTATATGCAAGGTGGGAAGTTTGATGCTCTATCTACCACCTCGAACGATACGTACTTAGTACTATGCAATTTTCGTAAACATTTCTTCAAATATTGATTTTATTATCAAAAACTATGCCCATCAGCCTTCACAGGTTGACCAGAACTTCATGGAGTTCCTTTCCTGCCGGGTTCGTAGCTCCTTCTCGGAAGAGGGAGCAACATGTCACAATTCTTACACTCTATAGAGGTGCGTTGCTTTACCCATGAGAGGCCAACTTCTTGTTGCACAACCGGGCGTACTTTCCTGTCCACAATTCTGTGATGTGGGGCCCAGTAGGTGATCCAAGCCAATCGCTGCCCTCTCCGCGACCCCATATGTCTACACGATCCTCCGGGGCTGACTACACCTCCGTTAAGCCCCCATTTTGGGCGAGCTGCAACCCTGGTGAGTTCCCGAAAACTCTATGAGCTGGTGATGCCCCTGGCAAGCTCCATAAAGGTCTGACTACACCTCCGGTAGCCACTCATAGATAATCTAGACACCAAAATCGTGGGGCCTAAGGGTGCCCACCCATATGCTGAATCCCCACAAGGAATCACAGCATCACGATAAGGTCATCTTGCTTCCATATGAAAGGAAGAAGATACAGCTGACTTCTCCGTCTCATTCCAAATCTCATGGTTAACGCGTAATATACGGCGCTATAATCACTGATGTCATGGGTTGTTAAACCTAAGGTGAATGGTGCCATTGGAATTCTAAGTTCCATTGCTAATCTTTATCATCACTTAGGATGATAACTACATTTTATTTATTAGAGAAGATAATATTTCTTTCTCTAGATCATAGATGATAACACACAATTTGCAATATCTTTGATAAAGACTCTTCAAAGGACATGAGCAAGTTATGAACTTACCTTGTGACTACAAGGTAGTGAAATCGGATGCTTCCACCTGACCTTGAGCTCCGGTTTCTACAGAGAACCATTATTGCCCAGTAAGGACAATATTTACAGAAGCAATATGTAATGCATAGTAATGTCATGCAATGGTTTATTATCTGTTCCTTTGAGTGTTTTACCCTCTTAGTAAAAGTTTGCTATTTTCTTTAATTAATAAAATAAAAGTATTATTCTAAGAGTTAAAAATATGCACTTACTAATTTTTTTAACTCTTTTAAATATTTATTAAAATTCCTTTAAGGAAATAAGACTTTACTTTTATCACACTGAATTTACTTTTCAAAAATACAAACTAGTATTTTTCTATAACAGTATATCCATTTAGGATCTTAAAAATGAATTTTATTCAATTTTAAGTGTTTCATATATTTTTTATAAAATTCAAAAGTAATTGGCACCATATTAATAATGGATCTAAATTTTAGTTACCAAAAATTCTATTAATTATTTTTATTTAATAGGGAATATTTTTGTGAGTTCATAGACATATTATTTATATTTTTTAAGATTTTTATTTATTTTTCTAGAGTTGTTTTTGTTTCAGGGACATATTTGTAAATATTTCTTTTTAGACAACTCCCTTAAAATACGGGCCTGGCCCACTGGGCTGGCCCGACCCAATTTGACCCGGCCCACACGGCCTGGTTAAGCCCACCAGGGTAGTAGTAAGCCGCCCACTAGCCTAGTACACCCACTCACTCACTCTCCTCTCCCCTTTCTATCGCTCTTGCTCACGCGGTCACCTCCTCCGCTCGCTGCCGCCACCGCGCATGACTCCAGCCTGGTCCGGCCACCGTTGCCGCCGCCACGGTGCAATGATGGCTAAGTTGATGCCGCCGCTCAGTTCTGTCCGAGCAGATCTGCCGATGGGGTCCTCACCTGGCCGCGCTGACGCCTGCCCGAAGCTATGGTTAGGGTTTGGTCGCCCTAGAGCTTTGGCGATGGAGCAGCGGGGTACTCACAGTGCACTCTCTTTCATCTCTGGCTAGTTCTGACGTGCTGCAGGCGTGGGTTGCAGCGCCCCTTCGGGGTGCTCCCCGTGCCACCGCTTCTGCACCGCCGCCAGCCACTCCTCTGCTTCGTCTTCAATTACTTTTGCGAGGACCTCGAGTAAGTTTGGGTGCTTCCCCTTTGTGTGCCTTTCTTGTGCTCTAGCTATCTTGCCCTGGCATGATTACCATGGTTATCCCCCTGTCTAGGGTTCATCCCTGAACCCTAGGGTTCATACCCTGTGTAGTGATGTTGAGTTAATTTCTCTGGTTCATCCTACAAGTGGCATCCTTCTAGAGTTAATTTGCTAGTGGTACCTATTACACGCTAATGGTTTTAGCCAATTGCTCTCCTTTCTGCTAGTTGGTACTCTGTTGAATATGTTGTTGCCACCTTGTTCTCTGTTAGAGAACCCTCTTTGAAAGTATACTGAATCTTTATGTGATTACCCTTGTTGCATCTATGATGAGTTAATTTTATTGAATTGAGACTCACTATTATGCTAGAGTTGGGATGCTCTCTGTTGAGGTGATGTTGTTAATATTTGCTTATAAAATAGTAATGTGTTGCAGAGATGTTTAGAAATATGATTGATTCCTATGTGCTTTATAGGAAGATGATTACTGACTTCTGGCTTAGTGATATACAGTGGTGATGTTTACTGGCTTATCTGGCACAAAGTGCCAAATATGATTCCTAAATTAATTTAGGAAAGTGATTATAGGTTTTTAATAGCTACTATTGAACCTGTTGGTACAGAGGTGCTACCTAGTTGGGGATGTGCCATGTACCAATAGTGTGATATGTGTTGATCTAGTTAAAACTAGATCCACAGGTTTATGATGCTGGTCTAAAACCATCTTTGGACTTTGGTAATCAGTTTAAGACGATGATTCTCATAGCCTTTTAAGAAAATGCTTTGGTAACCATGCTGTGTAGTATAGAGCTTTAAGGTGAACCACTTCTGAGGTGCTACCATCCATTGGATGTGCCCAGAAGCATTCAGTTAGAGCTATTGTACATGTGGATGTAACAATATGTTTGATTCTCCAAGATCAGTGATGCACAAGCTGAGATCTTGGAGTGGTTTGCAAAGATAAATAGTTTGGCCCTTTTTAATCTCTTTTGTGATGGATACACCCCACTTGGGTGCACTCTAAGAAGATCTTATATGAAACAACGCATGCTCAACATAGATTTAGCATGTGATGGTTTTGTATCAACTTACCACACAGGTTGCTTGCTGGTGCTGTGTTGATCTTGGTCTGCACCTCCTGGTGCTGTCCTGCTCCTCCCAGTATCCTGTGATCTTGAACTTGCTCTTACTATCCTCCTGTACCACCCCTCCTTAAGTCACCATTTTGTGATGAACTGGTGGTTGTTTTGGTGAATTAGTTGGTGGATTTATCTGGAGCTGGTAAGCTCGCTGAGTTCCTGGTGTGTGCTTGAGAAGGTGAAATGAGCTTTCTATAACTGTGCTTCGGCAGGTGCCCTATTGGAGTGTTTGTACTGCTGCTGTTGTTTAGACAACACATTGCATGCATTTAGGTGACTCAGCTGTGTGTTTGTGTGAGTTGTTCATGTGGATCAGCTCAAGTAATCTGGCTTTCACCTTTACCTGTTTAATTGTTATTGGCCTGGTGAAACTTGCCTCTCTCTACTTGGCTTCTAATGTGGTATTTGGGCTATTTACCTAAAAGAACAGATACTACCACTACTAGGAAACAACTTATAGATAGACAAGATATTCAGTGGCGCATATGTAAAACCATGCGCCACAGATATGTATCAGTGGCACACTAGAAAAAATGTGCCACAGAAGTTTGGCACTTCAGTGACGCATGAAACCAATATGCGCCATAGAAGTCCACATTTCTGTGGCGCATATTTTCGTGTGCGCCACAGAAAGTGATGATTCTGTGGCGCATATAGACGTATGCGCCACAGAAGGTTGATGGGACCAAGCACCAAAAAAAGGGGGAGAAACTTCTGATCGCCTTTTCAGTTTTGTAAAAAATAAACAAAAATAATAGAAACTTTAAAAAAATAATTCCTTTGAGTTGTAGTTAGATTTTAGGGTATAGATGTAGACAAAATTGAAAAACATGAATTTCGATGTATTTTGCAAAAATAGGTCATGGCACGGTAAAACAGCTCTAACTTTTGCATACGATGTCGGAAAAAAATCTTTAACCTATCAAAATGATTGTCTCGAAATTCCCTACTCGAATTCAACCACGTATGGTCGTTCTAAATTTTACATAATCCCCAAATTTGAAAAGAGTAAAAAGTTATTTAGGGTAGAAGATTTTTTACTGCAAAAAAATAAAAAAGGGTGACAAACTTCTGTGGCGCATTTCTCCCATATGCGCCACTTCTACTCCCCTCCATACTTCTCCCTCCACTTCTCCTCCCCTCCATACTTCTCCCCTTCTCCTCCACTTCTCCCTCCACTATTCCTCCCCTCCATACTTCTCTCGTTCTCCTCCACTCTCCGGCGACATCCACCTCCGGCCATGGCTACCTCGGTGACCTCCGCCACCTAGATGACCTCCTCCTCCGGCGACCTCCAACACCACCGGCGACCTCCTCCTCCTCCTCCTCCTCCACCACCACCACCATCTCCGGCGGCCTCCTCCAACCATCTCCGGCGAGCCCTTCCTCCACCTCCGGCGGCCTCCTCCTCCTACTACTTTGACCACCTCTGATGGCCTCCTTCTCCTCCGGCCATCACATCTGATCCACCTTTGGCGACCCCCCCACCTCCGGCCAGATTTGGCCCGGTTTTTTTTGAAAGTTGAAAAAAACTTCTGTGGCGCATATTGGCCATATGCGCCACAGAAGTTTGAGATCTGGCCCGCCTTTTTTTTTGAATTTTGGAAAAAAAACTTCTGTGGCGCATATTGGCCATATGCGCCACTGAAGTTTGAGACTTCTGTGGCGCATTTTGAAATGCGCCACATAATATAGTTATCAGTGGCGAGGTATCAGTGGCGACTAAGATATGCGCCATGGATAGTGAAAAAAGGTGCGCCATGGATAGGTTGTTTCCTAGTAGTGTACACCTTTGGTGAAACTTGCCCCTTTATTAATTACTCAATGATCCTTTATGAACAGTGCACTTCACTGTACACCACTGAGAGTAAACTTAACTAACCAGTAACCCCTTCTTTCATTTAGTTATTTTTCTTATTTGCAGAAACAAGATATGGATATACAAGATCTAGTATAGGAGTAGATATGTAGTATAGGTTTTAATTGTAACCTTCTTTTTATTCTTTTTGTAAACAATCTTGTAAAGATATTGTTATAGGTTAATAAAGTTTTATTTCTATTTTCTGCAATATTCAGTGTTTTGGTGTATTTATCACCATTTGTAATATTATTATGTAATCAGTATATAAGATTCAATTTCTTATTTAATTTTCCTTATCTTAAATCCTTATTGTTGTCTACTATATCTATAATTTAACCAAACAATGTTAATAAGGAATTTTGGAAAAAACTATCCAATATTACTAACTCCTAATTTTCCAATTCTTTCAAATTGATTTAAATTTCAAATTTGAATTCAAAGTAACTTCCCCAAAATCTTAATAATGCCTAAAGGTCATGTCAAAATTCATAGCAATCACTAACAAGAGCTATTCCAACCTCCAGTTAGTGAAAGAAACTCTGATCCCTTTAAGTTTTTGTTTGGCAAAAAATTTACCCTGATTTTTACAGATGCATGCATGCACAAACTTAGATTACTAATTCTACCCTTTGTTGGTTCCTAATGTTGGGGTGTTATAGAGCCTCACTATATTTTGTATATCTCCTATTGTGAATTTTATTACCTATCCTATTTGCAAATCTTTGGGTTGTCATCAAACACCAAAAAGGGGGTGATTGAAAGGGAATTTATGCCCTTCCTATTATTTTGATGTTTGTTGACAACACTTGGATAGTTTGATCTGCTGTTAAATGTTGCAGGGGATATTAGATACTCGAGAGTTTTGCACTGAAGGAAAAAGAGCTCCCTAGGATCATGTCTGTGCAATAAACAAGTCCCAGTCGGACTGTCTGGATGATCTACGACGGAGTGTCCGTCCCTAGCCGGACTGTTCGGTTGGATCAGGAGGGACTATCTGCCCCTGGGAAGTGGGTGACTTCCCCAGACATTCAGAACACCATATCAGACTCCACCCGGACTCAGTACGGACTCTGGCCAGAATCTCCGCTGGCCGGAGTGTCCGATGTGTCTAACCCGGAGTGTCCGGCCCTGGGGGCTTGTCGACCAGCTTGGACATTCAGAAGTGCAAATCAGATACCTCCTGGACACAATCTGGACACTGGCTGAAAAGTTTGCCAGGCCGGAGTGTTCGGTCAGTTTCACCCAGAGTGTCCGGCTCTGCCGGACAGTCCGTCTAATGCTGGCCGGACTGTCCGGGATAAGTGGCTCCCAACGGCTCTAATTCCAGGGGGCCTATATAAAGGCCCCTTCTTCTACCTTGGAAGCTGCTCGTCCACCTCAAGAACTCTAGCACAATTTGAGCCACCAAATCCACAAGATCTCTTCACTCAACCATCCAAAATCATTGATCTTTGGAGAATCGAAGGAGGAGGCCTTGATCTACAGCATCACCAAGGGAGATCTTCATTTCCCCCTCATTCACTTGAGGGCCCCTTGCTCTAGTGTTTCTTTGGAAACCCTAGCTTGTGATTTGGTTCTTGATGTCTATGCACTTATATTCTTGTAGATAGTTGTTGGGCCTCCAAGTGCAAAGGTTTGTAGAACAGCAGCAAGTTTTCCCTTAAGTGGATCACCCAAGGTTTATCGAACTCAGGGAGGAAGTGGTCAAAGGTATCCCCTCTCAAGCAACCCTGCAATCAAGATACAAGAAGTCTCTTGTGTCCCCAACACACCCAATACACTTGTCAGGTGTATAGGTCCACTAGTTCGGCGAAGAGATAGTAAAATACAAGTGGTATAGATAATTATAAGTGGTAGCGGTGCTAGAAAATAGCTTGATGGCGTGGAAAAGACTAAAGGCAAACTGAAATAAAGAAGAAAACAAGCAAACATGTAACAGATCTAAATGCAAACGATTTTTCGTGCTTAGAAACAAGGCCTAGGGATCATACTTTCACTAGTGAACACTCTCATATAAATATCTTCTCTTTATGATACTACTTTGAACTACTCTCCGGTTAGACACTCTAATCCATGGTAGGGCTATAACAGCACTCCTCAAAGTAAGCCTTTCCCATCTAGAAAACCCCACACTGTCACCTTGAGTACTAGATGGTTCCAACAAACACCACAATTTCATAAAGACATCCAACTCCAAATATAACTCATAACAAGTATTTGTAATCTCTAGCCTAAGTGCCACCATTGTGTGCACACTGTCACTTTCACACACATAGGGAGAGCAGAGATCTAATAAAGCACTTGAGTAGTAAGGTAGATCTATAGATTACAAGCTCATGATCACAATATGATCATGCATAGAGAGAGATATGAACACATAGCTACCGGTAGAACCCTTAGCCTCGAGAGAGAACTACTCCCTCCTCATCATGGGAATCAGCAATGGTGATGGAGATGGCGGTGGAGATCGATGGAGATGGCTCCGGGGGTCTTTCCCCATCCCAGCAGGGTGCCAGAACAGAGACTTTCTGTCCCCCGAATCTCCCCTTCGGTGGCGGCGGCATTGCGGAACTTTTTGTGGCTGGAGGCTTGATGATTTAGGGTTTTGGTATCGGGGGGCTCTTATAGGCGAAGGAGGCAAGGTCAGTGGCCGGCCAGGGGGCCCACACCATGCCCTGGCGCGGCCTGGGCTAGCCCGCGCCAAGGGGGGTGTGGCCACCCTGTGGCCCCTCTCCGACTCTCCTTCTGGCTCTGTGAGTCTTCTGGGAAAATAGTAACTTTGGCTTTTGTCCCGTCCAATTCCAAGAATATTCATTTTCTGACTTCTTGGAACCAAAAACAGCAGAAAACAGGCAACTGGCACTGTGGCATCTTATTAATAGGTTAGTCTAAGAAATCATATGAAAAGTACTCCAAAGTGTGGACAAAACATAAGAAAGTAGATAAAACCAAGCATGGAACATCAAAAATTATAGATACATTTGCAATGTATCAACATCCTCAAGCTTAATTCCTGCTCGTCCTCGAGTAGGTAAGTGATAAAAAGAAAGAATAATTTTTGAGGTGACATGCACCATCAAAGACTTGATCAAAGTATTTGTAAAACATTCAAAGCTGGGATCATAGTACTTCAATCATAACATGAAAGACAAAGTTCTAGCAATAAGACAAAGAAACTATGATGCAACATGAAAAGGCACAAACAAAAGATTCATGAATAACAATGCTTTGCAAGACATTTGTTTGTTTCACATAAAGAAAACATAGCATAATAGTATTCAGCTTGTCCCTCATAGAGTAGCAAATATAAATGCATAGGACACCTTCAAAGTTCATAAGAGTGACTAGATACAAATAGTTTAAAACAAGCAATATCAAGTCATGCATCAATCAACTAGTCTTGGGACAATGCACATAGAACTAAGAATGGCCACTATGCTCTCAAAGTAGGTGCATAAAGGTATAAGATGGAGACTCAATATAATGGTGGAAGAAAGGCCTTTTTATAAAAGGAAGTAGGGATTCAAGTCTCATAAAGAGCTTCCAAAAATTATGGTACTTATAACTTTCAGCTCTCATTGCCCCTATCATAAGCATCTTGAAGTGATTAAGGTTAAAGTGACACAACTAAGAGAATATGCTTGACAAGTTATAAACCGAAATCTCATGCCCCTTACTTACGAAGACCGAACCTCATGCTACTCAACTTTAGTCACGAGTAAGCTCTTATCATTGTAAGTACATGTGTATCATTAAGAACCGCCAACGGGGTACCCCTTGCACATGATACGGGAGCTTTCCCATAATCAAAATGACAAGGCAAGCAGACAATGAGCATCTCAACGATCTTTTTATTTGCTATTTGTACAGGTTTTTATTGAGGATGCTTCATAGAGTGCTCATTATGGTGATGCTGCAAGTTTCCACCATGATTAGGCATGGATTAGGCTAGCGGCCCAGGCGTTTCTCTAACACACATACAAACTCCATGATCTTACAAGTTCCACTTTTATTTCACACCGTCGGGATCCGTAAGCAAAATAACATGATATCAACGGGGTACAAAGTACAAGTGCAATGTTGAAAGCGTTCCCCATGAAACATGGTTCTGCTAATTTCAACTTATAAAGCGCAAGCATATACGCAACAAATAAGGATCCAATGGTTCAAGTTTATTAGATGCAAAAAATTAAAGTGTGCCATCAAGTTCGTGAGAGCTTTAATCACCAGTTTTCTCATAACAAGTTTAATTTGGAAGGTAAACAAAAGCATGAATATACTTGGAATAACATAAGCTAGTAGGTAGGTATGGTGGACTCTTTGGAATAACTTGGTTTAGGGAGTTGGATGCATGAGTGGAACTCATACTTGGTTGTGGAGGCTAGCAAAAGACTGGGAGCGACAAACTAAGAGAGCAATAATGGCCATAATCATGCAGAGCGACAAAACATCATTGATCAAAGCATAAAGTGATACTACAAGTTGAAAAATAAAGGATCATAAAGGCTATGGTGACTTGAGATGGTCATAACATGGTGTGAGCATGCGCCAAGTCAACCCAAATAAAGCATCAAAGGAGAATACCACTATACTATGCTTTAATATGCTAAAACAACGCATGATTCATCCAAGGCACATTAAGCAATCTCAATTTTTTATAACAAGTCATGCTACAGCAAAGAATACTAAGCATAAAGCCAAAACAATATCAAGCATGGCATGACAAAGCATAGGCCACAGTCAAAAACAATCTCTTTTTGCCGCATAAGCATGAACTTTCCTACTCTTTTACAAACCAATGTATGAAAGAGGGGGTCCAACCAATTTATTCAGAAAACTAAGCAAACCAAGCAAACTAAAAACCAAAACAAAAATGAAAAAGAAGACGCTCCAAGAAAAACACAACTGTGCATGAAACAATAAAAATGAAGCGTTTGAAAGAAACCTGGGATTTTTATTGATGAAGAAGGGGATGCCTTGGGCATCCCCAAGCTTTGACGCTTGTACTTCTTGGATATTTCTTGGGGTGACACGCATGGCATCCCCAAGCTCGAGCTTTAGTCCATCCTTCATCTCATTACTCATTCCTTCCATACACCTGAAAATTTCCCTTCATACAAAACTTCACACAATCTTTATTAGCAACATTAGTGCACTCAAGATAAATAAGTCTTAAGATTCAGTTCTAACACCAAATAAACTTCCATTAGAACACTAGATACTGTAGCACTTTCCTCAAAAAGCTCAATTCCCCAAAAGAACTCAAGAAGGAACCAACAAGAAGCAAATGCAGAAAATGGCAGAAATCTGTCAAAACAGACCAGCAGGTAAAGACGAGTTTTCTCGAAGACCTTCTGTTGCTCAAATCACAAAGTGTTGAACTAACGAAAGTTAGATAACAACCTGGGGCAGGAGCACAAAAATGTACGCCTCAAAAAGACGTACAGAGATTTTACACGAATTTTTATGATGAAGCACAAAAATCTGTTTTGGGACAGCAACTTTCCCAATCATTACTTCTCTCTCATTAGAGGTTACTCTTGGCACAAAAAGCAAAAAAAAAGGATAAGAAGCGGTTATTAATGAAGTAATAACTTCCAAGACTCATCTAAAACTTTTGGGTTATCTCCCAATAAGTACTTTTCTTTAACGCCTTTAAGTTAGGCATGATAGTTTGAGAAGATGCTCACATAAGAAATATGAATTGAAGTAAAAGAGAGCATCAAGAAGCAAATTCAAAGCACATTTAAGTCTAACCCACTTCCTATGAAAAATAATCTTGTAAAGAAACAAGTCATGAAAGCACAAAGCAATAAGCATAGGAAAACAAAACAAGTGCAACTTCAAAACTTTCAACATAAAGAGGGGAAACTTAATATTATTGAGATGCATAAAACCATGTTTCCCTCTCTCATAATAACTTCCAGTAGCATCATGAATAAAATTAAAAATATAACTATCACATAAAACATTCTTATCATGAGCCACATGCATAAAAGAATTAATACTCCCCACATAAACATAGTCATTCTTATTAATTATAGTGGGAGCAAATTCAACAAAATAGCTATCATTCTCATCACCATAATCATCAAATATAGGAGGCATATTGTAATCATAATTAATTTTCTCAATAGTAGGTGGACTGAAAATATCATAATCATCATTGCAATCATCATATATTGGAGGTATAGCATCATCATAAGCAATAGAATAGTTATCTTCCCAAGTGTGTTCGTTTGTAAACATATCATTATTGGAAGGATCATGGATAGCACTAATAGTATAGAAAATATTAATATCATCATTTTCAGAATTGGTACCAAAGAGATTTTCAATATCAAAAGAAGTATGCTTTTCCCAATCATGATCACTACTATAGGTAATAGGCATAGGAACATCATCGAGTTCAGAATCATCAAAAACTATAATAGGAGCAACATGCTTAGGGGAAAATACCGTTTCCTCCCTCCTTTTACTCCTCTTTTTCTTCTTTATCTTCTTCTCTTTAGGAGGGAGAGGCTTGAAAGGAAGCTTCTCCATATACCCTGGTTTATTATTAGAGACAATAGAAGAAACTTTGGAGGATTCCTTCTTTTCATTAATAAGCTCAAAACACATATTAGTCCTATCATATTTTGGTAACATCTCATCTTCTATAATATTTTGTATGCAAGTATTTGTGTGGAAATTATCAACACAATAAAGATGACAACCATGCATGACACTATTCATATCAAAAGCACCCATATCTACCAAAGAGGTTTTTCTTGATAACTCTTCACAGCCCAAAAATAATGTAAGTTCATCATGCTGATTAGGAGTGATCATGTCATCACAATACAAACTTGCAGTACTCATTGGATTAGAAGGGCTATTATTATGGCCTGAGCATTGAAAATTGAAATGACCCACTTCAAAGCAAAGTTCACAAATAAAAGGATAAAGGGCACAAACTTTTTTACCAAGATCATTTAAAGCCCTATACCACATTCTAGTTTTTTCATTCCTATGGTGATACAATATTCTTCTTCAATTTGATTATTCTCACAAGGTCTATGTATTCCACAAAAATTAACATGCTTATAAGAAATAGTACTTTCAGAGGTTTGAGCATGTTTATTGCTATCATTAATAACAATTTCATTTTCCATGCAAGTGTCTTTAAAAGGCTCATGATACATGTCCCATTTTTCTTTAGGATCATTAATATGAGAAGCAAAGGTTCTATAACAATCAATAAGAATTTGAGGATCAAGACCATATTTAGCACTAAGATCTTGAAAATCAGCAGTTTCAGCGAAAGACTTAATGCAATCATACTCATAGTTTATACCTGGTTCTTTACCTTTGTTGTTATACCAATCTTCGGTATTGCTTTTAATTGTTTCAAGAAGATCCCACTTAGCTTTGACCTCCTTACTTGTGAAGGATCCCTCTAAACAAGTATCTAGATAGTCCTTGTAATTTCCTGAAAGCCTTGCATAGAAATTATTAATAACAATATTACTGGGGAGCTCATGAATGGGACATTTGAGCATTAATGACTTCAATCTCCCCCATGCTTGGGAAATACTTTCTCCATCATGTGGATGAAAATTATAAATGTAATTCCTATCTTTATGAACTTCATGAGGAGGATAAAATTTAGAGTAAAAGAGAGGTACTATTTCCTCCCATTCAAGAGCTTGACCATTCTTTAGCAGCTTATACCATTCTTCAACTCTTCCTTTCAGTGATAATGAGAATAACTTCTTCTTAACTTGATCAGTTGTAATACCTGCACACTTGAACAACCCGCATAATTCGTGTATAAAGAGCAAATGATCACCGGGATGGACAGTTCCATCTCCAACATAATAGTTGTTTATAACACGTTCAACAATTTTTATAGGTATTTTAAAAGAGATGCTTTCAGTATGTGGATTTAAAATATCACAAGTATCATTAGAATTACCACATATGGGAGATAAAGTATCATCGGAGCAAATTTTCTTCTTTAAAGCTGGGGAATTAAAAAGATCATTTTCATAAAAACTAACTTCCCCAAGCTTAGACGTTTCCATAGCATTAGTGACAAAGGTGTTCAAAAGATTCATACTAATAACATTGTTATTAGCATGCAAAGAAAGTTCCATGGGTTTTTTAATTTTCTTTTCAAACAATTCGAGTTCTAACTTAGGAAAAATACTAAAAAGCTCTCTAATTTTGTTGTTGTTTTCCATTAAGCCTAACTACCTCCTCGGCAACGGTGCCAGAAAATAGCTTGATGTCTATGCACTTCTATTCTTGTAGACAGTTGTTGGGCCTCCAAGTGCAGAGGTTTGTAGAACAGCAGCAAGTTTTCCCTTAAGTGGATCACCCAAGGTTTATCGAACTCAGGGAGGAAGTGGTCAAAGGTATCCCCTCTCAAGCAACCCTGTAATCAAGATACAAGAAGTCTCTTGTGTCCCCAACACACCCAATACACTTGTCAGGTGTATAGGTGCACTAGTTCGGCGAAGAGATAGTAAAATACAAGTGGTATGGATAATTATAAGTGGTAACGGTGCTAGAAAATAGCTTGATGGCGTGGAAAAGACTAAAGGCAAACTGAAATAAAGAAGGAAACAAGCAAACATGTAACAAATCTAAATCCAAACGGTTTTTCAGTGCTTAGAAACAAGGCCTCGGGATCATACTTTCACTAGTGAACACTCTCATATAAATATCTTCTCTTTATGATACTACTTTGAACTACTCTCCGGTTAGACACTCTAATCCATGGTAGGGATATAACAGCACTGCTCAAAGTAAGCATTTCCCATCTAGAAAACCCCACGCTGTCACCTTGAGTACTAGATGGTTCCAACAAACACCACAATTTCATAAAGACATCCAACTCCAAATATAACTCATAACAAGTATTTGTAATCTCTAGCCTAAGTGCCACCATGGTGTGCACGCTGTCTGTAACATCCCTAAATTCATATTTCAAAGCTCATTCATATCATCCTTGCATCCTTCATTCATTTAGGGTTTTTCTCAAAATCATTTCAGAAACAGAAGCTTGTGCTATGATTTCATGTGAGCAGATTTAATTCAAAGGGCCATCACCCTTTGAAACTTGAATGTTTAGGAACTTGTTTGCTTGCCTCCATTGTTGGAAAGTGTGTGGGAAAAATTTAGACCAAAGTTATAATTTAGAAATAATTTCAAAACCCCTATTTCAAACATTTGCAAAATAGAAGCAATGTCTCTATTTGTTTGAAATCCAAGTTTGACCAAGCCCTTGCAAAGTAGCCCATGAGTTTTGACCCATTTCTGAGACCAAATCACCACTACAAAACCTCAGGAAGATTTGAATTCAAATTGATTTTGAAACCATTTGAAAACCCAATCAGAAAATCGAAATAGAAAAGAAAAAGAATTAAACAAAGGAAAAGGGCCGCGCGCCAGATATCTAGCCCAGCAGTGAAACAAGCCCAACTAGCCCACCCGGGTCTTTCCTCTCTCCTTCTCACTTGCAGACGAACCCGCAGAGAGACTGACGCCAGGACCCCACCACCCCTCTACTCTATTCGCTGACAGGTAGACCCACTGCCACGTCAGACTCGTCGTCAATCTCGCGCTGAAGAACTGCTCGCCGTGGCCGTTTCCTCCCTGACACAAATGCGCTTAATTGGCGTTGAATGCTCGCGAGATTCTCGCACCTGCTCCGCCTATTTAACCCCCACCTCTCTGCGACCATTTCCCCTCGCTTAACACCACCTCTCCGCTACCAGGCTGCCCTCAATCAACCCCACACCGCCGCAGACAGAGCTCACTCCGGCGATCAATTCAGGCGAGCCCTGTGCGCCCCTTCCCCTCTGGTTCAAGCGAGCCACTTCGCAATCTCCTTGCGCACCTCGTGACCCCACTAGTTCATCCTGTACTACCCCAGGTCGCCGTTTCCACTCGACACCGCAAGCACCGACGACCACCTCGACTCCGGCGACCAAATTCCGTAAGTCCCGTGCGCCCCTTCACTTCTGACTCACACGAGATTATTCGCCACGGTCTTGCGCATCTCCTAAACCCTATGGCTTGTGTTAGGGCGACACGGAACCTCGGCAACGACTCCGACAACAACCACCCGACGCCGTGCACGACTCCGACGAGCACTCTCAGCCACATCCGAGCGCCCCTTCGCAAACCGACGCTACCTTGAGCTTCAGCAGCTTCCTGCGAACTTGGTATGACCCTTCTCCCTCTCGCGGACGACCTGGAACGCAAGCGCCGCCGTAGACCGAGCGCTCCGCCGCTCGCTGACGCCGCGCGTCGCCAGGACATGGTTGTTTGAACGAGCACCGTTAGATCCAGATCCGAGCGCTAGGATAGGTTCATTTAACTGCGAAGCGGTACGCGATCTGGAACGTGCGATCTGTTTAGATCCTGTGGCTGCCAAGCGCGATCCAACTGAAGCGGTACGCGCCAGTGAGGTTGCGACGCGTGGCTAGGATGAATTCAAAAACAGAATTTAAACCAGAATTAGATCCAAACTTCAAACTGCCATAACTTTTGTTTTCCACGTTGGAATTTTGCAAACTTTATACCGTTGGAATCAGGGAATCAAGACCTTTCTGATTATACAAAGTGTTTAACAAATAGTAACCATTAGAATGACTTTGTTTGTAGAAACATGTTTAAGGCTATTTTGAGTATGGATTTAGTTTAGTAATTTGTTTTAGGGTTAAATAAGTTTGTTTTGGCAAATTTTGTGTCTTGTTATGTTTCTGTAAACTTGCACTTGTTTGGTAGAGTTTTCAAAATCCCCACTTAGTAAATTCATGCATGCATGCATTCATATTATTTTTGATTGTATATGAATTGTGTGTAATTGTATGCTACAATTTTGTGTAGATTTTGCTAGTGATTGTGACTGTGAAGAGTGCTACTCTCCTCATTACCAAGGCAAGTGATGCTTCATACTTTTGTCCCATTATTTTCACTATGCATTAGTGATATTTCTAAGTAGGACTTGCATGGAAATTTTACTAAGTATAAATTATGCTATGGGAAAACCTAGTAGATGAAACCTTAGTAGAAATTTTCTAAGTTAAGATTCCTATTACCTTCATGCTTAGCTTAGCTAATAGAAAACAAGGGTGGAATATATATCCATGCTATGGAAAATTTCTAAGTCTGTGGACTTATGTTTTGTTTAATAAAACAACTAAGTGAATGAATCACCTGGGTGGAATGGAAGGATTGGTTTGTGTTGAGTGGTTATGCAAGTCCAGTATGCTGGGGAAAACTTGGGCTTCACCAAGTCCAGTATGCTGGGGAAAAACTTGATATCTCACTTGTGGATGGCCACCCAGGAACAAAGAGATTTGAGATGTCAAATGTTGAGAAGCTTCAAGTGCAGCCACTTGGCAATATGGGCTCTGCCTGGATCATATAGGTTGCAAGAACTTAGCCAAATGGACAGTTGGTGGTAGGGGTTTGATAGGTTGGAGCGCGTCCATTTTGGTCTAAGGGAAGGCTTCTGAAAGATCTTGTCTTGTTGAAACCAAGTCTTGTGGGGAAAGTGCACCACCTCTGCAGAGTGTAAAATCTAAGTACTTAGCCATGTCCCTGGAAAAGGACAATTTGAGCATCAAGACATGGAAGCTTCAAGAATCTCATCACTCCAACTTCTAAGTAAAAACTTGTGGTTGAACAAGGGTTAAAGGATCTTCAATCTTTGATTGGTAGATGCCTTGGGTGTTTTGTGCCAAACAAAAACTTAGTGTTTTCAAATGATAAGGAAAACTCTATTTTTGAGCAATGCAAGCCTAAGCTCCACTTAGCCAAATGCATATAGTATTATAGTCCACTTTAAATAAGCTAAGGTATCACTTGCCAATACTATTCCAAAGTATTGACCCTATGTGGCTGTAACTTGTAATGTTGCAGGTTATTCCGATGATGAATAGGAGTCATGAGTCTACACTCAACATGCTTGCCTGTGGCACATGAAGATGAAGACTTATGTTTATTTACTTATTCCATAAACTCTTGAATTAGGCCTTTGGCCCTGAGTTGTAAAAGACTATGTTTTATCTCTGGAATGAATGTAATAAACGACCTTTGTATCTATGTACTTCATCTTAAACTGTGGATGCTAGCATTGATCCAGGGACTAGCATTGCAATCACAGGGATCCTTTCCTTTATAAAGGAGGGGTCTAACACTATCACTTTCACACACATAGGGAGAGCAGAGATCTAATAAAGCACTTGAGTAGCAAGGTAGATCTATAGATTACAAGATCATGATCACAATATGATCATGCATAGAGAGAGATGAACACATAGCTACCGGTAGAACCCTTAGCCTCGAGAGAGAACTACTCCCTCCTCATCATGGGAATTAGCAATGGTGATGGAGATGGCGGTGGAGATCGATGGAGATGGCTCCGAGGGCACTTCCCCGTCCCGGCAGGGTGCCGGAACAGAGACTTTCTGTCCCCCGAATCTCCCCTTCGGTGGCGGCGGCACTGCGGAACTTTTCGTGGCTAGAGGCTTGATGATTTAGGGTTTTGGTATCGGGAGGCTCTTATAGGCGAAGGAGGCAAGGTCGATGGCCGGCCAGGGGGCCCACACCATGCCCTGGTGCGGCCTGGGCTGGCCCGCGCCAAGGGGGGGGTGTGGCCACCCTATGTCCCCTCTCCGACTCTCTTCTGGCTCCGTGAGTCTTCCAGGAAAATAGTAACTTTAGCTTTTGTCCCGTCCAATTCCGAGAATATTCATTTTCTGACTTCCTGGAACCAAAAACAGCAGAAAACAAGCAACTGGCACTGTGGCATCTTGTTAATAGGTTAGTCCAAGAAATTATATGAAAAGTACTCCAAAGTGTGGACAAAACATAAGAAAGTAGATAAAACCAAGCATGGAACATCAAAAATTATAGATACATTTCCAATGTATCAGTTCTTACTAGCTTGTCTTTGATTGTTTGACAGCTAGCTTGTATTCGAGAGCCTCCAATTAGGTTGTGGATGTGTGCCTCGAACTTGTTGTAAAGGTGCCGGCTTCCACCTCGAAGGTTGCCATATAGTGGAAGAGGTGAATCGAACCCGTTGGGGTGAGTTTCATCGAAGAACAAGGGAGGCCTCTCGTGGCGTTGGTGGTTTGAAACCACCCCTCTCCAAACGTAGACGTACTTCCCCTCAAAAGGAAGGAACTACGGGAAACAAATCCTTGTGTCTCCATGTGCTCCACTTCAGTTACTTCTATCCTTTACCGCACTTTACTTATCTAGTTCTTGCTTAGTATATGTGCTAGATTGACATATAGGTAAATTCACCATAGTTGCATAATCTAGAGAATTTACCTTTTGTGTCAAACCCTAAATTGAAAATGAGTAAAATTTGAAGTAGAACCTATTCACCCCCCTCTAGGTGCCCATATGATCCTTTTAGAGGGGTGCTACAATCGATTTTTCAGATGGGTTTTGATCCACTTTATAAACATTATCCAAATAGTGCTGAAAGAGTTTTCAGGATTTGAGATATTTTTGAATTGTATAGGTTGGGTTTTTAGTTTGAGATGGTCACAAATATGAATTTACACTTTGGAGAATTTTCCCAAGATTTATTCTGGCAAAAAGTATTTAAAGCAAATATTTTTCTCTTTTTGCCAATTAAGAAAATAGGCAAAAAGAATTATTAAAAATCTTCAAAAATAAATATTTTTGAAGTGGGAAGATAGGTATAATATATAGGCCTCCATTTTGCCTTAATTTGGCCAAGTGTTTTGGAGAAAAAACATACTTTCTTTTATAGGGAGAGTTTTTAAGTTTTAGCAAAAGAAAGGAATTAAATAATTTTTGGGTCAAAATAACTATGGATAACATTTGATAAATATTTGTATCCAAGTTAGATGATGTCCACATGCTGTATCCATCATTTTAAACCTTGGATTTTGGAAATCAAGCTTGATTTTTGGAGAGAACATGAAATGGGGGTAGAAGGATGATCTTAGGGGATAATATTTTTATTCCACCAAAACCTTGTTGGATCTTGGAGCTCAGAGCTCCCCTTGGGTCATGGGATAGATGGATAGATAGAACAAGTTATGTAGATCACCATGGTACATAAGGTTGAGGTTGATTAGGATTGAGCTTTCCTAGGATTGATGCCAAAGTTGGCTAAAAATAAGGGGGTCATAGCAGAATATTGATTAGCTTTAAAAACCATGTGGGTTTTTGAAGCACAAGGATCAAATGTAAGAAATTGAAGTATGAGTGGATAGAACTTCATGAGTATAGAACTCTCATGCAAGGATTTGGTCAAAATAAGTTAACATGAAGATGTGAGCTTCTACCAGAGTAGGCATGTTGGTAAGATTTGTAGAAATATTAATTTCTTGCTTGTAAAACCATGAAGAACAAGTGGGTTAAGGGATGGTCTAGACAAGGGAAAGTGTGGGCCTTGGAAGTATTTCATATGGTTTAAGTGCATTCCCAAAAATGCACAAGGGTTGAGAAAGAGAGAGACTCAAACACGTGATGTTGATAATAGTTTTTTCCAGACTTAGTCATTTTTGGCAGATTTAGGGTTTTTGACTAGAGTTCATATGGGGATGAATCTGAGAGCATGATAGGTACCAAACTCATCATTAAAGGGATGATGTTGAAGTGTATATTGAGTAGAAAGGATCCAGGCTTGATGTTGGTCTTAATTGACTTGGAAGCTTCTAGAAGGGATTAACTCTAAGGTGATTTAGTTAAGGAAATAGATGGTCATATTAGTTACTAGAGATCAGATCAGGCTTGAGTAACTTTCTTAGGGTTAGTATTCTTGGATTAGCTAGATACTAGAGGATGATCTCCTAGGGTATCTCATACTACTTCCTAAGCGAACACGTCAAACATCAGATCAAGGCAAATCATCAAACAGCATATGAAGGCAATTTACCTTCCAAGAAATTTAATATACTACTAGGGTTACCATTAAGCCTAGCTTGATGTAAGTAGGGTTATTTTAAAGAGTTGGGTTTTTTTGAATAAGGCAAGGGTCCTTGGTACTTCTACCAGGAATATAATTGAAAAGCTTTATAGAAGGTTTTGGAAAACTTAGAGGTAAGAGTATTTGAAGGTTCTGTCTTGAAAACATAAGGATATTATATCATATAGATCTCCATAGTTTTGTAAAGAGAAGCTAAGAAAATATTTGTTGCTGCAAAGGCATCTTGGATCAAGTTTTGAAATGCCAGAATATTTGAGAATATGTAAAATAAGCCAAGACAATTTTGTTAAATAGCTTTGGTTAACTGAGGGTGAGGTAAGGATTATATCATCTGTTACACATTCAGATGCATTAGAACAAACAAACCACAAGTAAACACTGCATCACTAACAAGAAAAGTTTTTGTTCCCCCTGATTTTTGCATTCTGGACAACTAATCAGGATTGTTGAAAGTGGGATGTTACATTTAGTGTTCTGAAATTAATGCACATCCTATACCTAGTAATAGTGCTTTGAGCTGCAAGTTCATTTTCATCATTTGGAAGAACAATAATTCCACCTTTCTTAGGTACACAATGAACAAGACTAACACATTTACTATAAGCTATACGATATATAATATATGCTTCTATGAGTTTAATTACCTCTTTCCTTACCATTTCTTTCATTCTTGGATGGAGATGCTATTGATGATGAACAACAGGCTTTTGCATCTTCCTCCAAATTAATTTTATGCATATGTAAAGCAGGGCTTATATCTTTCAAATCATCAAGAGAATAACCAACTGTTGGTCAAATCAAGTAGCTTTGATTCCCCTTTAGTTGAAAGGTTAGCATAAAAACTAGGGTCCTATTAGGAGGAGGTAACTCTCCCAAATCATTAGGTGGAATATTTAATTGCAACATAGGGGGTTGTTAAGATAACAGTTGTTCTAAAGACTCATTTTCTTCATCAGTAAAGGGTTGATCTTGGTTAAGTACATATTACTCCATCACGTCCTACGAAGCAACAACTACATAAGCAAGGGTTTCCACTTCACCCTTAACAAATAGTTCTTTTTATAGATGTTTATCAATAAACTTAGAAAAAATGAACTCCATCTGTTCACCAGCACATTTAATAAACACTTCCTCTTTAGGTAAACTAATTTAAGCACCTATCCCATGAGTCGATGCTATTCTCGAGGAGGGTGTTAATCCACTAGCGAGTCGCTCCCTCCATCACTAGGGGGAGGTAGAAGCGACGAGTAGGTCTATATGACCGATGATTCCCATCGCCATGAGGTATGTGTCGAGCCATACTGATGCGTCGAGTGTGGGGTTGTACTTATCGATCTCCTTCGTCCCCTTGAAGTTGGAGGGGTATCTTTCGCCTCGGACCATTAGTCCAAAGCACTACAGGACGATTCGACTGAGGGAGCCCCTAGGCTCGGGCTCGCGGCCGCCGCGGTTGGAAAAGGTGTGCCACAGGTCATTGGCACCATGCCTGGTTGGCGACGATATGGGCCCGATCATCAATCGCCTAGCCATTGGTGGTGACCATGTTGTTTACTGGTCGCGGCTCGTTGGTGGAGTTTGCGAGGTTTGCCGCCCGCAACTAGATCTGCTATGGATCGAGAGGTGGACAATTGTTGACGTTGGTGATTGTTCACTCGCTAGGGCGATTGCTGGAGGCTGCACGACTATCGGTTGAGCGGGAGTACATCCTCTCCCGTGGGTCGATCCCCGCGGTTTGTTGTTGCACGGCTTCAGCGAGTAGGGCCTGAGCGTACTTGACTTGCAGCGCGCCTTCACCCATGAGGTTGAGGTTGGCTACTGTGGTTTGTCCCGCGATGACATTGTCCATTGGCGTGGAGTAGAGTGGGAGCCTGTTGGCTTCGAGCTCCTGTGGCGTGATCATGATCCGCGACTACCGCGAAGGAGGCGAGCGACGGGGTGGTGGTGGAGCTCCATGTGTGGTCGCCCTAACGGTTGGCGGCTACCGCCTGGCGCCGCATTGTGGCGGTATTTAGGCTCGGCCACGTGTGCGGGGTCGCACTCGCCATCGAAGTTCAGGGTGCGACCCTAGGTAGTAGGGTTGAGGCGGCTCCTGATGCAGTGCTAGTGATAGAGCGATAGATCTTGTACCATTTCTTGCTCGAGGCGGAATTTCTCGTGCTCGACATGTTCTTTGGCGATGGCTTCCTCCAGTCGTTGGTGGTGTTCCTCGACTTCCGATCTGGCATGGGCCTCACTAGGGGACTCCCATCCGGAGTCAGAGTCAAAGATCCGAGGATAGATGGGTCCTCGAAGTCACCGACATGGGAGACACGCACGATGGAGTCTACGTGTGACGCGGTAGTGATAGATCTGACGACCGAAGTAGGATCACCGAATCGGCGTCGTCGTAGAGAGTCGCATCGCTTCTGGCCGCATCGGTCATGGCCGGGTCGCACTCGGAGGCGAGGAGGGTGATGGAGCGGACTTGCTCCTCCGAGAGTAGATCACGCGGGGGTGATCTGTTGGTGATGTTGAATCCCGCCGATTCGGCCGGGTCGGTGACATCCCTGAACACAACGAAGAGGTTTATGGTGTCGATCAACACCATGGCGGCGTGGGTGACCAGGCGTGACGCCGACACATAGCTGCTTAGCAGGATCTTGAGGAACCCATCGTTGGCGATCGTGCGACTAGTGGCGAATGGCCGGTGGATTGGTGTGTAGGGTCTCGCTGTAGATCTGAGGCTTGACTGACCATGCCCCGTGGTGGGCGCCACTGTCGTGGGAATGGCCATGGTAGTCGCTACCGGGGGTAGCGATTGAGTTGAGGGCAAGAGAGAGTGACCCATCTACGGTGCGAGATTGAGGAGACTCGGGATTTTACCCAGGTTCAGCCCCCCGTAGGGTAAAGAGCCTACTTCCCGCTAGATGTATTAATCAAAGTGAGATTACAAGGGGAGGTCGAGCTCCGTGGTGAGGGCAGCGAGTCGCCTATATGGGGTGTATCAAAGCGTGTCCTATAGAGGGTACCCTAGGGAGGCTTATATAGTGCTACCTCGCTAGGGTTTACATGGTTAATACCGAATCGGTTAAGGTTTTCAGTGATCTTTACCTAATCCGACCGGGCCTAGCTACGCTCCTGGGCCTTCTGCATCCAGTCGCCAGGCTTCTTGGGTCACAATGCTTCCAGTCGCCATTCCAGTGAGCCTACACACCGTGGGCCTGATCAGTCGAATCCTCCTCCTGGGCATATCCCAATTGGTATGTCCCCATCACTCCTTCGGGGAGAAGGGGGCTTTTATAGGCCACCGCCCCCAAAATATAAACGTTACATGCAACTTAGATTAGAGTCTCCGGTCTAGGGAGGTTAGAGTCTTCGACAAGGGTGAGGCCTCACACCGAAGTCTCCGGAGTGGGTGTGACAAGACATGAGTCTCTGGGGAAGCCTCCTCCCAGTCTCTGGACCAGCATCCAAGAGAAACACACTTGGCGCATCTCATATTTTGCTTGTCTGGAGGCTTAGTCCGACAAGTTTCCTAGAGTCTTCAGCCTAGTCACATCGGAGTCTCTGGTCTATGAAGTCCGGAGTCTCCGGACCAAGAGATCCAACAATAGCTAGATTTTGGAGGTCTCACTGAGTAACTTTATAAACCCGCCGATATCCATCTTGTAGAAACTTGTATGATCTTCCGATCACACCACGAATAAAGTCTAAGGGAACTCTATTATGTTTCTTGTTGTCTCCTTAATACAAATCTGCCGACCCGAGACATTTGCCGAACAAATAAACTCTATTTCGACCTTCAAAAGTGAGACTGCCGGTGGATCATGGAAACAATCCCTCATCGGTTGGCACGCTAGGCGAGGGTCGTTCCGATATGGATGGGGCAAAACATCAATTTCCCTCTATCTCTACGCTATTATGTTCCTATTGTGTGTTGGCTTGCACATGCAAGGTGACGACTCCAGCACCGTGAAGCACTTTAATGTTTTGGCTATTGTGGATCCATCGGATCACTCAGACTCAGTTGTACGTTCTTTGGGGTGAGTGTATGCTGCGAGTTTGGTGTTTTTGAAAAACAACACTTTCAAAAAAAAAGACACATTCCAGTCAATTAAATCAAATCAAAGAGAGCAATAATACCATGTGGGTGTAGAGTAGTTAGCCAAGTAACCTTCCAAGAAGGAAGAGAACAATCACCAACTAACTACTCATCGTGCATTCGGGTCTGAGCTTGAGCCAACCACACCACGACCCCGATCTGACTGACTCCTCTCCTCTCCTGTTCATCGCGTCGAAATCAAATCCCCTCCCCTAATCCCCCAATCTCGAGCTCGCACACTACCAAGCCCCAGATCGATCAAACCCTCTCCCGCACTCCCGTCTCGAGTCCGTCCTCGCGCGGGCACTCACTCGCGCGCGCGCGCACACAGGAATCGGAGCCACAATCCGGCCCGGGGCGTTCAGGAAATCGAGAAACCCTCGAGGAGCTGTGATCGATCGCCTGGTCGGATTGTTGTTGGCTTTGCCGCGTGCACCAATGCCGGATCCGGCCGGGCCGGTGGCCGCGTCGTCCTCCACCTCCTGCCTCGGGCTGCCGTCGTCATGGTGTCTCTGAATCCCGCGGGCCGCCGCGGTCCCCGCCGATGCTCTTTGGATTCCCGGCCGAGGAGCGAGCAGGAGCCGCCGCGTCAGGCGGCGAGGGGGAGCGGCGAGGATGCAGATCCGGCTCTCGCCGAGCATGAGGAGCATCACCATCTCCAGTAGCAATGGGCTGCTAGACTTAATGAAGCTCAAGACCGCCGCGCGCCACTTCTCCTACCGCACCGTCTTCCACACCGTCCTCATCCTCGCCTTCCTCCTCCCGTTCGTCTTCATACTCACTGCAGTCATGACCCTCGAGGGATTCAACAAGTGCTCCTCCCTAGGTAACTATGCATCCCCGCGCCTGCACTGCTAGCTCCTCTTGACATGATGTAGTTGCTTAGTTGCTTTGGAGTTTAGACAACATGAAATGGGTGGTGACTTGCGTAGACAACAGCATAGAGGTTAGATGTGCAATGTGACTTCTCCTTCAGTTCAGGTGGTGAATAACTTGTTGGGTTTAACTTAAATCTATATTACGTACATCTGCATTGCTGATGAACAGCGTGACCTGCCGTTACTAGAGTCTAGGTTCTATTTAGGCCGTTTATGTGGCTGCATGAGTGCTTAGCAGTCTGATTAATAGTTCACTTAGTTTAATTGAGCTGTGGTAACCGCCTAGCTGATCTCTTACATACTAGTAGGTAACTACACACTGGGATGCTTATGCTTATGTGGAAGTTTAAAATTGTTTCATTGTACACATTGAGAATCCGTATGGCGCTCATTGTTGATACTAATGATCTCTTGATTGTTCAGTGAGAAAATAATTGTATGTTTGTTCAGGTTGCAAGCATTTTATACAGTAAGAGTTTTCTATGTTACAGGAAATATTTCTCTCGTGCTCTGCTGTTTGGATTTGGGAGTTCCTAGAAAGAGCCGTAGTTAGTTAACCAGAACACTCAAATGCTATGCTCAGTGGAACTCTACCGTCATTTCTGACAACTCAGGAGTTAGGTCTAAACTTTACGCCCGTAGAAAATGGATCGGTTAAACACGGGCTAATTATCTGAGACTACTTACCGTCACCTGATTGGTTAAATATTTGAAGGATCATTAATAATAAGTGATATTGTTGTTGTGCTGGAGTGCTGAACTGATGCATATGGACCTCAGCATGGGATGTTCCTGTCTTTCGGGCTTTTACATTCCTGACTACTTTTGCTGTGCAGTATATCCTACTCTTTCATGACTTACAAGGTTTAAAGTTTCTGCCATCTTTAAAAATTTATATAATATTTGGAGGAAACAAGCATGTGTGATCTGTTTCCTGGTGCTAACTTCGATTGTTGAACACTTGAGTTTGTGAGCATCCCAATATCTTTATAGCCTCTCCCATTTTAATCTTCTCTTCCATTCAATATTGTTGAATTCTACTTTATTTTGTACCTACGTATTTACTATTATGCCTCTACGGTTGTAATGTTGTTAATTTTATCCTCATTATTTGGCTGGCTGTTTCAGCATGATGTTTGTTCAATTCTTAAATTTATTCAAGGTTAAACTGTATACAATTTATTGGGACAATCATTTCCTACTAATTCATTATTGACTATTATCATGTATCAGATTGTCTGGGCAGACGGTTAGGTCCACGCCTACTTGGTAGGGGTGATGATGGCTCCATGGTATTAACATGCGCTTTGCACTTTAGTTTTATCCAAATTTACTTAGTTTGTAAACGATCACTGTACTTTAATGTGCAGAGGCTTGTAAGAGATTTGTATCGGATGCTTGATGAAGTAAACTCTGAGGATGTTCCTGTTGATTTAAAAGTGGCAGAATCTTTTGATGATTTCATCTGGGATACGAAGAATAATGATTATGATTTAAAGTCATTTGCTATGAAGCTGAAGGCCACGGTAAGCATTGACACTAATGTCCTGCCTTTTTGGTCGAAGCACCTGAGTTATTTCTTCAGTTGATTACTTTGGCTATATAATTTGTGTTTGATCTATATTTCTTTTGGATTTCTACCATAAAGCTCGTGACTATTCAATACAAAGTTGCTTATGTCGGTATGAAAATTTGGTACTTACATAAATGTGGTGTCGGACTGTTGGATGATGCTGGACAAGCTAGCCAGCTTGTCATGAAATACTACGCTATTTTTTTGCTATCTGTTCAAGTTTATTGTTCAGTTAATACCTTTCATCTCACTATATTGCTCAGTACACTTAATGAAACTAAGTACCTCAACGCTTTGTCGCTTATGAATGTTGTATAGTGATTACTTAAGCTCCTAAATTTGTAAAACAAAAGACACAAACGGCACAAAGCTCATGCAATTAGTGACCACTAACCTAAAGTTTTAAGTATCAGCTATCTGTCATCTATACAATTTTTGATCTGCTCCTCTTTGTTCAGTAAGTTGGAGATCCTGTACTCATTGTTTACATAACGACATGCAGATGGAGACCATGGATAAGGAGTTGAGATCATCTAGATTATCAGAGCAGCTAAACAAACACTATGCAGCAATTGCTATTCCCAAAGGCCTTTACTGCCTTTCGTTGCGTCTAACTGATGTATACTCCTCAAATGCCCTTGCGAGGAAACAACTACCACCCCCTGAGTTGGTCCCTCGACTTTCCGACAACTCCTATTTCCACTTTGTTTTAGCGTCAGATAACATCCTTGCAGCCTCGGTTGTGGTCAGATCAACAGTTACATCAGCATTGAAGCCTGAGAGGATAGTCTTTCACGTCATTACTGACAAAAAGACCTATCCTGCTATGCATTCATGGTTTGCGTTGAATCCTCTTTATCCTGCCATTATTGAGGTGAAGGGTGTTCACCAATTTGAATGGTTAACAAAGGAAAATGGGCCAGTACTTGAGGCTATAGAAACTCAGCACATTGCCAGAAGCCGTTATCATGGAAATCACGTTGCAAGAACCACTGCAGGTGACAGCCCAAGAGTTTTTGCAGCCAAGCTGCAGGCAGGAAGTCCAACATATACTTCCGTGCTCAATCATATTCGTATATACTTGCCTGAGGTATAAGAACTTTCTTCTGACCATCTTATGAACAAGTTAACATGCATAAATGTGATACAAGGATGCGGTGAAACATTGAAAACTGTAGATATTTATTTTCCTTGCTATAAGATTGACTACTTGTGAACCTTTTTTCTGGTGAGTATTTTGGGGGTCAAGAGGTAATTTAGGCAAGTGTATAGCAATTGGAAATGCTCCACAGCTAGTTGGACTTCTCACTCTCATTGGAATTTTGTTTAACTATGGAGAAGATTTCCATGGTAGTGCAAAACTGCATCATACGTGTTCTAACTGACATATTTCGTAGCACCTTTTTGTTGAAATATCCAGTGAAATGATAAACATTGCAATTTGTCAATACAGTTATTCCCAAGCCTCAACAAGGTTGTATTTCTTGATGATGACGTTGTTGTTCAACATGACCTGTCATCACTTTGGGATATCGATCTAGCTGGGAAGGTGAATGGAGCTGTTGAGACTTGCAGAGGTGGAGATAGCTGGGTGATGTCCAAGAGGTTCAGGAATTACTTTAACTTCTCTCATCCGCTCATTGCCACTAACTTCGATCCTTTGGAGTGTGCGTGGGCTTATGGCATGAATATTTTTGATCTCGCTGGATGGAGGAAGACAACCATTAAAGATAAATACCACCATTGGGTCAAGGAGGTAAAACATATATATCACTGTTTTCATTTTTATTTGCACACCCTTAGTTATTTATACACACACACACTTCTTTTCTTTTTGCCGTTTCATGGTAACAAGTTAATTTGCAACTATTTGAAGTTCAACGTTCCCCTTATTCGATCATAAATGTCTGTTTTCTACTTTTCTTGTACGAAATTTCTATATTGCATCAAGTTAAACTATGCAGAACTCTGTCTTTTCAAATATTTGGAGCATTTTGTCTTCGTCACTCGAAAATGCACATATATCTACTTGTAGTGAATGACGCTGAGTTCCACTTCATGAGCATTATAGTTGAAACTCTGCTTGTTCCAATTTAAACAGTTATAAATTCATGCCAGGGATCTCCAGTCTTATATTCATTATATGCATTCTATCTGCAGAATCTGAAATCAAACTTCACGCTTTGGAGGCTTGGAACTTTGCCACCTGGCCTTATAGCATTTAAGGGCCATGTTCATCCGATCGATTCATCGTGGCATCTTTTGGGTTTGGGGTATCAGGAGAAGACAGATATCTCCAGTGTTCGGAAAGCAGCAGTTATACATTACAATGGACAAAGTAAACCATGGCTGGATATTGGTTTTAAACATCTCCAGCCATTTTGGACGAAACACGTGAATTATTCTAACGAGTTCGTAAGGAATTGTCATATAATGGAACCTCAATTGTAGATTGGGAAGACAAAAGATTCAACAAATAAAGGCGTAAATTAAGTCGAATTAAATTTGTTATTATTTTGGAGGTGGAGACTGGGGCATCAAAGGGAATCCAGGGAATGATAATTGAACAGTAACCTGAGAATTGGTTACATGTGCCCATGCAGCATACTTGATGAATAGAAAGAAGTGTTTCATTCCCATTTACACTAGGATCCCTTTTGTTTTGTTTATTCCATTTGTATCATAGCTCATGAAATTACACTATTGTTTAGGATGGTTCTTTTGTACTTTGGAGTATTATAAATTGCCTGATTTGGCAGAGTTGATGGTAGGCACATCACTATTGTAATTGTTGGAGAGAGTATATAGTTCACCATGTGAAGAGGGTCACATTTTGATTCTGCAAAAGACAAGCCCTGTACATTGTGCACCCACTGTTTCTGATACTATAATATTTTTGGTGATCATCTCAAATGAAATACTCCTTTTCCTTCCATGTAACCTTGGGTCTTGTCTAGCTGGAATTTCTTTGGTTATTGCATCATTTGCATGACTATATATTTATACTAGAAGCAGTGACTTCCACAGTTCCACGTATGTTGGTTAGTGGGCAGCAACAGTGTATAATTTGATATTTCTTTTTCAAGACAGTTTATTATTTGATTCTTTATGATGCCTGTTATTTCAACTTCTTATAACCTAAAGTAGGAAATGGAAGAAAATTACTTGATGCGGGCCTTGGTGCCACACATTGAATCTTAGCAGAAAGTTGAATGAAATAATCAAGGATCTACGATTGATGATTAAGGAATTGTGATTAACAATCAAGTAACTCTATATATTATGGAAGAAAGAAATGATGGCCCAATTGGGGCAGGCATCAACACAAAGCGTTACATCCTTTTTTGTATCGTCGAGAAGAGCTATTTGTCATTGCTGAAAACCTCACATGGTATCCTATCTAACAAGTAAGAACTACAGTCAATCATTGTTGGCAAGCGTCGGCCTCAAAATCTGGGAAGACGACGAAGGCAATGGATAGCGGGGCTACATAGATCGGTGAACTGACTGAAACTTGCACGGGGTACAGCGGAGGGATATCACCATCTTCAGTGAGCTCCAGAGGAACTCCATTCAGCAGCATGGTGCGCGCGAGAGGGTTCTCGTCTTGCGCGGTCAGGTGGTACTCTTCCCTCTTCTCCAGCCCATCGGAGGCTTTGCTCCCGACCCAGGAGACCGTTCTCTTAATGCCATGAACAAAGGAGCTGTCCCTGGTTATTCCCTGCCCTTGTGCGAGGCCGACATTAAGGTCGTTCCTGACCGAGACCATCGATCCCATGTTTCTGCTCAGGTTAATCAAGAGGAGAGCGACACCGCCCTGGAAAACATTTGGAGAGCACATAGATCAGCTTATATGATAGTGATGTGATGCCATAGCAGTGAGCTAGTGACTACACAACACTCTGGTACTCTGCTATGTTTAACAAGCCAACATCAAACTCATGGGCTCACTCATACCTTCTGCTTTCCGCAATGCGCATATGCACGTAAGTATGAAGAACCGCCGATGTCTATGGAGAGAACTCCATTCCCCATCAGTCGATGCCACAGCAAGGCGCTGAATAGACATCAAAGTTTAGTCCTGAGGCATATATGCGAGCGGTAAAGCGTGTTTCTAGCAAGAACAGATACAGTACAGATACTTGCCTGTAGTAATCAGGGTTTGGCACAAAAGTGTCGGTGTCGAGAAGGCCATAGTTGCCCCCAATCAAAGTCTGTCTGCAGTAGACCTTGGTGTCGTACTTTGCTGACTGACCGAGTTGATCAAGATACCTAGTCGAGACAACAAACTTGAGGATGGGAAGATACCAGAATAATGATGGCTAGGACAGTTATTCGTTCTTGTAGCAAGTACTAATTACCAGAAGCTATTCAGGAAAGTATTGGAAACTGTACGGCTGCCACTGTTATATGCTCCGCCAGCTTCCCCGACCCACGGAGCCGACCATGGTCCATGCCGTTGTATCGTGAGCTGGAGATCTCTGAATGTGTCAGAAACCTTGCTTAAATACTGCGGGTCCAATATTCTATTGGCGACACGTGGATCATTACCTAATCAAGATTAAAGAAATTGTCTTTGTGCCATCTTTGATGTAGGAGAGAAAAGAGAAATGAATGAAGGAGTACTATAAAAACTGAAAAGCTCTCACCAGCACCAAGATTGTAAATATGATGAGTCATTCCTTGGAGAATATTGGGCCCAGAGACATCAAGAAGCTGAGCAAACCATTGTCTGTCATAGAATCCTCCTGGGGCTAGCACCAATGGTTTCCTAGAGTTTCCATATAGCTGATCGACGATCTTTTGAAGTTCAACCATGTCCTTTCCGTATTGTTCAGCTCCTACGCTTGCACCAATTCCACTTCCACTCAATTCATTACCTAGTAAATGAGCATATTTACTTATTTACTTATATAAGCTTTACAGGAATGAAAGGTCTTCCTTGTTTCGCGAGAGCAGCAAATATAATTTTGCTTTCGACAATGTACCGAGTTCCCATGAATCAATAGGATAGTTCATCGAAACAGTGTATTCCATGAACTCCTGAGCATTGCTTGAATTCCAAGCGCCTCCCCAAACACCTTTGCGTATCTGCTTTCGCCCTTGAAGTGCATTAAGACCAAAAGTAATAACTGCTCTGAAGGAGTTAACAAAAAGGGATCAGGGAACACGCTGCATAAACTAATATATACTATTAAGATGTTGAAAGAGAGATGATGGGGGATAGTCTCAATGCACTAGTACTTTTATCCCATAATAAGTTCTAATATGTCGCATGCTCAGCAATCTGTGATATAATCAATCACAAATCGCTAAGAGGAAAATATAGATGGTAATTCGTAATGATAAATAACTGGTGAATACAATCCTCACCCTGTATTGACAAACAGATCATTCATCGCATCCCATCTTTCCATGGTTATGCATCCTTGAGAAAATCCAAATAAGCCACTTGAAGATTTTGTAAATGGTCTGCATGGAGACCCTAAATTTGGTGTGCCATATACCACTTGATCTTGTAAGGAGCCTCCGACTCTGATACGCAGTGGGCTAAAGGCTACAAAAAAACATAAGGGAAGAAATATTTCATCAGGGTAAGATGATGAGGTGCCACCAAGAAAGTAAACAAAACCGTTTTGAAAAAAAGAAGGTACTCCCTCCGACACAAATTAATTGTCACAGATTTAGAAAAAAGTTGCCTATAATCTGTCTAGGTTCAATGAACCTGAAGCAACTAATTTGGATCAGAGGTAGTAACTTTTTTTTAAGAAACTAGGTACACAAAATAAGAAAAAAACTTGGTAAGTGAAGATAGTTTAGGCTCCCAAACAATAGTATACTACATTTGAGCGGCAGATCCATTACCATTAGATATTAGGTCTACTACCCATAAAATGATTCACAAGGAATTTTACCCTTCTAAATTTAAGAAAATAAACGAAGCCCCCACATGGCAGTTTGCAACTGCATAGTAGAAAGTTCTTTGACCGGCAACTGTCAGAACACTTACCTTGGATAGCTTTAGCTAGCAAAGGATGAGTCAAGTCCTGGGAAATTCACATAACGACTGAAATCAGTTGTTTGAGGAAACATCAACAATGACTGTATTCTTGGGACTGAGGAGCTTACCATATTTAAGACAGAAGCCTTTCCCCATGGGCACTGATCATAGTTGCACTTCTCCGGAGGCCACCAATCGACGGTCGCACAAATAAACTCATCGCTGGTTGCAGCGATCGTCTCAGAGCCCCGTACGATGACGGCTACATCAGAGTAATCTTCCGAGAGGATCAATGTAGGCAAGCAAGCAGTAAGAAGAAAGAGAGACCATAGCCTCATGCTCTCAGCACCTGCAAATGCACCAAATAGACAACTAGAATGGTTCAGACTCATTGTGCTCTCTAAATAATGCAATTAGTTGGTATGGATAGGTCCAAATTCCTACTCTATTAGCATAGCTGAAAGTGACAGCCATATGTTCATTTTTCTTCTATATGTCTTATTTTCCAAGTTTTAACAAGACATTACATTATCAACTTAGCTTTATTCGTGCCAAGCTAAACAATCTGACACTGTCTAAATGATGAAAACGTGGCTTGCTCTTTGGCACTTTCAGTATCCAGAAATATCTTCATCTTAATAAAATAAGAAAAACATCAAACATAAGAAAATATATATTTTCCACTTTCTTCAAAAATACCCCCAAAAATACGGAAGGGGACCTTTTCACATACAAACCATAACCTCATGCTTTCACCACCTACAAATGGTGTTGCCCACCAAACAGATAACCAGAAGGGTTCAGATACACTCGAAATAACACAATAAGTTGGTATGGAAATGCCCAAATTTCCACTCTATTAGAATAGCTGGAAGTGCCAGCCACAGGTTAATTTTTCTTCTATATGTCTATGTTTTAATAAGTCCATTCATTATCCTTTCATAAAAAAACCTCCCTAAAAAGTCCATTCATTGTCTCAATGATGAAACGGTGGCTTGCTCTTTGGCAAGTTTCAGTACCCAGAAATGTTGTCAGTTTTTTTATTATTTGAGAAATATCTTCATTCCAACACAAGAAAGAAAACATTATTTCCCACTCACACATATTCCTTCAGAAAGAGAAACTTTATCAATTGATAGTAAAGTGAAACCCTACATATCCCCAAAATGCTCGTATTAAATTGCAAAATAATACCCCAAAGATACCAAGGAAAAGGGACCTTTTTACATAGAAATGATCAACGAACCTACTATACCTGTTTGCTGAAACACAAGATAATTCAATAGCAAGGGTCATCTCAGAATGAAAACTGAGCATGGTAAGTACAGCATAACCCAAGGAAGAACCCAGCTGAATCTGAACCTTGGACGGACCAATAACACGGTCTGAAAGGTCCACATAGCGAAAGTACACCAACCCCCTTCCTAAACAGTACCGGATCCTAGAGGGCAAAGCAACCGAAACCGACGGAGGTACATGGCAGTCCAAAATATCTACACACTAAAACACAAGTGACATGGTTTTGTCTAGATATGAATATGTCTAAACATGTCTAGATACATGCATATGTAGACAAAACCACGTCACTTATTTTGGGACCCAGGGAGTAGAAATGATCAACAAACCTACTATAGCTGTTCTGCTAAAACAGAAGATAACTCAATAGCAAGGGTCATCTCAACTGAGCGTGGTAAGTCCAGCATAACCCAAGGAAGAACCCAGCTGAATCTGAACCTTGGACGGACCAATAACACGTCTAAAAGGTCCACAGAACGAAAGTACACCAAACCCCCTTCCTAAACAGTACCGAATCCTGGAGAGCAAAGCAACCGAAACCGACGGAGGTAGTACATGACAGTCCGCTACAGATTTTTCTTTCTTTTCGAGAATGGTTCGCTACAGATTTGCAAGCTATAGAGTACAAAAGAGGAAACCAGAAATCCAAGAGAAATGGTTAATTACCTGGACGGCTTGAACCTGGAATCTACAGCCCAGCCAAGCGATGCTCGGAGAATCCCAGGAGAAGAAGGCTCCAAGAACAGGCCTGTGTCTGTTCCCAATGCAGCGCCAGCGAATCAAAAGACAAAGCTGCTGTCCGGAACCAATCAAACCCGGAGCCTCTCGCCGTCGCCGGAGTGGAGTGGATCGGAGCTTCTCTCTGGTGGGGAGAGGGAGAAAGGCAGAGTAGGAGGAGGAAGAGATTCTTGAAAGGAAAATCTGGTAGTAGTAGTAGTAGTTGCTGCTCCTACTCCTCCTTGTCTCCCTTCCAAGCCACTCCCTTGAGGAAAGCTGCGTCTCTCCTAATCAAATAGCGGTGGCACTGTTGCTAAAGAATTGATTAGCTAACAGCGATGCTTTGGCCTAAATCTGAAGAAACAGAGGGTGTCGTCACAGGTGACTCCAGCTTCTTTCGGGAGTTGAAAAAACTTGGACTGGTTCTTTCTCATAGAGTGCGCGAGGTCGAGCTGTGCTATTTTCGTATTGATGACTAACGGTAAAAAAGATTGTGAGTAATTAGATGGATCATGTGAGAGTGATGATGGGTTTTTTGAACCCCTCACAAGACCTGCTATAAATCAAAGATAATCACAGCAAAGATTCACGAGATCTCGGGATATACCCTTTTCTACCCCTCGGTCTTGTCTCAGATTTTTCTAAATACACATGTTTTATAACTATATATATATATATATATATATATATATATATATATATATAATTAATTGTCTAGATTTATCTAGATACTGATGTTTTATGATTAGATATCTCTATATCTAAAATAAATTGTCTCGGATTTATCTAGATGCCGATGTTTTATAACAGATATATCTATATTTAAAATTAATTGTCTCAGATTTATCTACTCTCTCCGTTCAGAAATAAGTGACTTGGATTTTTCTAGATTCGAATATATCTAAACATGTTTTAGTGTATAGATACATCTAAATTTAGACAAATTAAAGTCGATTATTTTTGGACGGAGAGAGTAGATACGGATGTTTTATAACTAGATATATCTATATCTAAACAAATTAAAAACAAAATTAGTTGGATGTTTCTTTAGATAAGCATGAGAAAAAAAATCTACCATGAGGCAATTTTGGTGTACTTTACGATGGCAAGGACATCATTAATTGCTAGATAATGTGCGAGCACACGATTGAAGAAAGTGATGGAGGGGAGCTTGTAATCCACAACTTGAAGAAAGAGAATGAATGGAGGCTGACATGTCGGTAGGTAGGAAGTCCAAGTGAAAAACCAACCAATCCAGCATATCACGCATTTTCTATGCTGATTAAAAGGCCTATATACAACTTGCAACTTGCCGCGCGGATATGCTTGGAACAAGTACAAACTGCTCACGATCGTGGACCCAGAACCTATCCTCTCCAACAACAGGATGCATACGAATGAGCGATCGGAACTTTTCTTGATTTGGTCTGACCAGATTCTTGCTTTTGGTCTGGACGTAGACATGAAGTGGTTGGGCATGGTCCAAATGGGGAACATCCGAACAAGCCACATAACGCATACGCATCCAACAATTTCAATGAAACACCTGCAAGTATTTCTTTTTCGGATTTCTCGTGCCTGAACTTCTGATGTCTTTCACCTCTCTCACTGTTAGATTCTTATTAGGTTATAACTATAAATTTAATGAGTTGTAAACTGAGAATTAGTATAAATTTTATAAATTGCAACTATGTTACAACTGAGAATTAGCTTAAATAGTAGAATGACGTCAGTGGACTAGGACATAACAAGTTCTCAATCGGCTGAGATCTAGGCGCTCACTAGATTTTGATCCCATTAATTTGTTCATTCTAGAGTCGTTAGCATAAACCACCGCAATAAAGATCAAATTCCAATTTTGTACCACTTTACGCTCTGGTAGCAAAAAAAATCTACCGTATTTCGATGAGTTTTTCTCTAAAAAACACTAAACCTGCTCTGAACACGAATTAACGTTGTTTCTGACCAACCGCGCCCACCTGCAAAGATGGCGATGCACTCTCGCGACGGCAACCGACACGACTATTAACGCCTGTTAATGGTAGGGGTGGGACCCACCACTTACCGTATTTGTCCTAACGAGTTGGGGGGAATGTGTTACGTTTCAGTTAGTTTCCCTCGCTCGAGTGCGTGCCCGACCTCCCATTCCCCTTTGTCTGTACCGGTGGCGATGGTTGCGGCGACTCCCGGCATTGACGGCAGTAAAAGAAGCAACGTGGATTCCTCCGTGGGTGGCGCTGGCTCGATGCGCGGCGGCTCAATTGGTGACAAGGATTCGCAGCCGGTGGTGGTGTGATCCTAAAGGAGAGGTCAGCGGCTGCATTAGTGTGGGTGGTGATCTCCTCCCGCCGAAGACCATCCATCGATGGGGTTACCCCTTTGGCGGAGTCGAGTAAGTTCCTTTTCTCCCATTCCTCGGGTGGTTCAAATAATCGTACAAGTGATCACTCAGAACAATGTGCAGACATTTTATCACTATCAGTTTATACTAAATAAATTTATAGATTGTTGTTAGACAATTTTTTTATATTATTGGATACCTCAATTTGTGTATATAGTTTTATAGATATATTCAAATGATTTAGAGACGTATACCTGTTAATATTCAGACATGTAGTATAATTGTCACTAAAATACTAAGATTTTAGTGCCAATGCCCCTGTTATGTTGTGTAGGCTAGATGATGCCATTTGGGAGATAAGATTTAGTTTTCATGGGTAAGATAATTTGGAAAGAACACTATGTACATATGATATTACATTGTTGAATCTGCTAGCACTTATAGAGTATCATGGTTATGGAATTAGGGATATCATGTATTATATGAGGGAAAAGGGGAAAGGACGGGAGGGAATGGAGGTAATTGACAGCATGACCAAGGTTAGAGAGATGCTTACCATATATGAAGATAACAATGTACTGAATATCACTGTGTTGAAGAAAAATGCATAATGGCTAGCTAAACTAAACATTGAGGACGAAGAAACAGAATAAATGACAGAGCATAATTAATGATAGAGTCAGCGAAGTTTTCAGTTGACTTAGATTGTGTCAACTACATCTCAGATGGCGATGAAGACATTTTTCCTATGGCTATTGATTTTTCTGATGTGATGTTCATTGGCACATAACAAATCTGCAATTTTCAAAGGAAAAAACAACATGATGGAAGAAGAGGAGCTAGCACTAACACAATATTGAAGAGAGAGAATAAGGAGAAAGAAGTAGAACCCGAGGTTGTTGCAATAATGGAAAAGCTAAAGAAAATTACATGGCAGAGAGGACCCTTTGCTTCATTTTGAAGGGGATACAAATGTGGATGAGATATTTGATGGTCAATAAGATGAATGCCAGTGATATCGAGGAGGCTATTGAGATTGACTACTTTTACAAGAAGACGAAGCCATTGAAGCTAGTCCCAACTAGAAGATCTCATCATGAGAGTGTGGAGGCACCAATTTGTGAGTTCATCCCTGATACGTCCAAAACGTATCTACTTTCCTAAACACTTTTGCTATTGTTTCTCCTCTAAACTTGTGTGATTTGGATACAACTAACACGGACTGACGCTGTTTTCAGTAGAATTACTTTGGTGTCTAGTTTTTGTGCAGAAAATTAACTATCAGGAAAAATCCCGAAAAATATGCCAAAAATCCTATTTCACCAGAAGACTCCTGGAGCCAGAATATGAGACAGAGTGGGGCTGGGGCCCAACCACACCACCTGGCCGCGCGGGCTGGGCCTGGCCGCGCCAGGGGGTGGTCTGGACGCCCCAGACACCCCCTCGGTCTCCCTCTTCGCCTATAAGATGTCTTCTGACCAAAAAATTCAGGGGGGTTCGACGTTTTTTTAGAAGGAGTTCCGCTCCGCCGCCACCACCAGATTCTACGAAACAGCACTAGAAACTCCGTTCTGGCACCCTGCCGGGACGGGGAATTGGAGGAGATCATCGCCATCATCATCACCATCGCTTCTCCATCGACCATCCATGTTTTCCCCATCTATGATTGAGTAATCCCCTGCTGTAGGCTATGGAGATGGTAGGGATTGGATGAGATCGTTCATGTAATGGCATCAGATTGTTAGGGCATGGTGCCTAGTATCTATTATTAGTGTTTTTTGACTTTGTTGTAACTTGTTATGCTTAATGCTTGTCACTAGGGCCTGAGTGCCATGATTTCAGATCTAAACATGTTATTGATTCATTATGATAGTATTGTTTCTGGTCTTACCTGCAAGTTGTATACACACGTTGTTGTCTAGAACCAATGGACCCGAAGTGATAGAAATCGGGATAACCGGAGGGAATGGCTTTGATGTGAGGATTACATGTGTTCACAGAGTGTTAATGCTTTGCTCCGGTGCTCTATTAAAAGGAGCATCTTAATTGCCAGTAGTTCCCTTGAGGCCCCACTGCAAACGGGCTGGCAGGACAAAAGATGTTGTGCAAGTTCTCATTGCGAGCACGTATGACTATATATGGGACACATGCCTCGGATTATCTAGTATTTAGATGCTTTAACTTATTTATCTGCAATTGCCCTATGTTCTGATTGCTATGTGAATTGTCTTGTCCATGCAACGCCCGTCCATCCATCCCTATGCCTACCGCGCTTTGATCCTACTGTTTACTGCTATTGTTACTACTGTCTTTACTTTACTACTGTTGTTACTTTACTATTCCTACTACAAAACTGTTGCTACTGACAAACTGCTGTGAGCAAGATTGTTTCCAGGTGCAGCTGAATTGACAACTCAGTTGTTAAGGCTTATAAGTATTCTTTGGCTCCCCTTGTGTCAAATCAATAAATTGGGTTTCACTTCCCTTGAAAATACTGCGATACACCCCCTATACTTGTGGGTCATCAAGACTATTTTCTGGCGCCGTTGCCAGGGAGCATAGCTTTATTTATCAAGTTCACTTGGATTCATTATTGTTCGCTGCCATCCATCCATCATGGGTAAGTCTCATGATGGCAAGGTTCCTATTTTACCATCCACTACAAGAAGAGGTACGGTTCTGAACACCTCTATTGCTCTTGATTCACCATCTGTTATGAGTAAGCTCGTTACACCACCACATACACATGCTACACACACTGCTGCTACTGCTGAATATGAAACTTCTGATACTTATGATGCTGCTTCTACTATGCTTGATAAGAGTGGTTCATTAGGTCCTTTCCTAGATGCTACGATTGCTAGAACTATAGCTGGAAATACTGAAACTCCTAATGAAGACACTACTACACCTGTTAGTTCACCTGAGTTTAGTGAGAGTTATGACATTGAAGATGGTTATGTTGAGATGACCGATGAATTTATTAAAGAATGTAAAAACACCCATGATAGGAGCGCTGCTAAGAGTCTCCTTGAGAGGCGTACTATTAGACCCAAATTGTCTCCCATTGCTAAGTTTGCTGCTTCTCCCATAAACATTAAAGATAAAGATTATGATTTCTCTCTCGATCTATCTTACATAGCTATTGTTGAGAAAGAACCTTTTTGTGGGGATAAGAATGAAAGTGCAGTAGAACATATGACTGAGCTTTCTACCATGAGTGGCTTGTTTTCTGATGATATTAAGATGCGTACTTACTTTGTTGCTAAGATTTTCCCCTTTTCACTGAAAGGGGAAGCTAAAATTTGGTTTAGTAATTTACCTCATGGATCTATTGATAGCCCTGATTGCTTGATTAGTACCTTCCTGCAGAAATATTTTCCTCCAAGTGCTAGACATGCTATTTTGCAGGAACTTTTTGATTTTAAACAGGGAGAAAAAGAGATATTGCCTGAATCATGGGCAAGGTTTTGTGCTTTGATTCATGCACAGGCTGGAAGTCCATTACCTAAGAATGAGCTTCTTGATATATTTTATAATGGACTAACTAAAGAATCTAGAACATACCTAGATAGTTGTGCTGATTGTGTTTTCAATAATAGGACTCCCAAAGAAGCTAAGGAATTAATGGCTAAAATAAGCAAGAATTATGAAGATTGGACTCCTCCTGAACCAGCTATACCTGAAGTAATTATACCTGAACCAGCTATACTGGCGCCTATACCATTATCTAAGAAGAGGGGAGTTATTGAATTGAATGATGAAGTGATGAAGGAAGCTAAGAAATGTCTTAAGGAGAAGGGAATTAAAGCTGCAGATGTCAAGAATATACCTCCTATTGAAGAATTATGTAAGCCTATTTCCTACTCATACACTATTGAGGTACACTCTCTCCAACACTTTGATGAAGGTGATATCCCTTACTCTAAACCTCCTGATCAATGCTTAGAAGAATTCGATATTTTCATTGTCAAACAAGATAATTTTAATAAAAGGGTGCAAAATCATCTAATGGAAAACACTAGAGCTATTGTTGAGTTAAAAGATGTTGTGGAAAGAACCTCTAATGATGTTAAAATGATTGTTAAACATTTTCAAATGGTTCAAACTCAAATAGATCAACTTATTAAAGTGCAAAAAGACTTGCTAGTTAACGCTGCTAAAGAAAAACATGCTTGTGAAATTAGAACTAGAAGTGGTGCTGCTACCCAAGATCCTCTATATCCTGAGGGGCATCCCAAAAGAATTGAGTAGGATTCTCAACAAGCTAAAAATAGTGGTTCTACTCGTAAGAAAAGGAAAAGAAACATAAAACTATTATAGAACCCTCTGAACCTGCTAAAGATACTAATAGTATATCTATCTCTGATGCTAAAACTGAAAGTGGGAATGAAGAAAATGATGTTCCCGATAAAGAAAAAGTTGAAGAAGAACCTGAAAAGCACACTAAGAATACTAAATACGCTAAAGAAGATTTATTGCTAAGAAACATGGTAGTGAAAGAGAGCCTTGGGTCCAAAAACCTATGCCTTTCCCTGATAAGAAACACAAGTCAAAGGAAGATGAACACTATAATAAGTTTTGTGAGTGGATGAAACCTTTATTCCTGCAAATTCCTTTGACTGATGCTATTAAATTGCCTCCTTACTCAAAGTATATGAAAGATATTGTCTCAAATAAAAGGAAGATCCCTAATGAAGAAATTTCTACTTTGCTTGCTAATTATTCCTTTAATGGTAAGGTTCCTAAGAAACTTGGAGACCCAGGGATTCCAACTATCCCTTGCTCTATTAAGAATAGTTATGTTAGAACTTCTTTGTGTGATTTGGGAGCTGGAGTTAGTGTTATGCCTTTCTCTCTCTATAAGAGACTTCAACTGGAAAAACTGATACCAACTGATATATCTTTGCAAATGGCTGACAAATCTACCACTATTCCTATTGGTATATGTGAGGATGTACCTGTTCAAGTGGCTCATAATTGCTTGATATTAACTGATTTTGTTGTGCTTGAAATGCCTGAAGATGATAATATGTCCATTATTCTTGGGAGACCTTTTCTTAATACTGCAGGAGCTGTTATTAATTATAATCAAGGAAAGGTGACTTTTAATGTTAATGACAATGAGCATACTGTCTATTTCCCCAAGAAGATTGATAGGACTTATGGTTTAAATTCAATTGAACATATTGAGGGCATTCAAGTTGGAGAAATATATTGTCCCATACCAAGAGAAAAAATTGAAACTATTATGATTGGGACCATTGCTATCAAGGTTGAGGAAACATAATCATTAGTGGAATACAAAGTTTTGTTTCATATGAAATTGTTTTGGTGACAAGACCTGATCAACCTTGTCAACAAAAGGATTTCATTGAACAAAACAATGTTTTCACCATGATTATCCCTGCTTACTTCTATTCTATCCATTTTAGTTTTTGCTTTCATTTAGTTTTCTTTTTTGTTGTTAGTTGCTTGCATGTTAGAGTGTCTTAGACCTTCTGTAGTTCTAGCCTTGTTTTTTCATTGCATCATTCCAAAAAATCTTTCTGTCAGAAAATCATTCATCTATACCTGAAAATTGCCCAAATATAAAGTGTCTCGAAAAATTCCAGAAAATTCATATTAAATTTTTACGTGAAAAAGGGACAGAGGAGTGCCTAGAAGGTACCAGGGGGCCCCACCAAGAAGGCACACCACCTGGTGGCACGGCCAGCCCTGGGCGCGCCTTCCTATGGTGTGGGCCACCCCTGGCCCTCCACTCACTCTCTCACTTGCCACTTTCTTCTCTATCCCAAGCGAACACCAGTCCATTGCTCAAAATCGCGTTCTTGTTGTGCTTGCCCTCGATTTTTCGATCTCCTTGCTCAGCCCATCTTTGCTGCTGAAATTTGGAGCATTTGTTCTCCGGTATGTGACTCCTCCACTTGTCCAAGTAGATTTGTGTTTAGTGGTTTATATCTTGAGTATTTTGCTGCTGTAGGTGACTGGTTTTGAGTGCTTGTAAGCTTGTTCAATGCTTAGAGATATAGTTTTGATGCATGGTTATGCCTCTTACAAGTCCCTATGAGTAGTGCCTTTCATTATATATTCACTTTGCAATCACTTGTTTAATAGATGTTTAAATTTCAGAACATCAAACATGAACAACCATACCTTTGGAGAAATATTTGAGAGGGATGCACCTAGGAGGTCAAGGCCCTCAAGATCAGCCTCTCAGTTTAGGCCATCATACAACGAAGATCTCATTGCACCTCGTATTGGTAATGAAGGAGATGATGGGGATGCTCACCCATCTACTTTTCCTTGTTTTACTTTCTTACAAGCTGCAGGGATTCTTGATGGTTTCTTGCTACTGATTCAGAGGGTTGGTTTGACCTCATACATGCAAGATGAGAGTGAGCAATACGCTATGCTCACCAAGACTTTTGTTGAGAGCTTCGTGTTTACTAACACGCCCTATCAGTCAACTGTCTCTTTCAGAATTTATAATCTACCCTTTACCATTTCATTGGAAAGATTTTATAGTATTGTAGGTGTAAGCATGACAGGGACCGTGAAGAAGATTCAAGGGCGACCTGCTGATTTGCTGGAGCTCTACCGAGGGGTGACCAATGATGATGACCGCGTAGCTCAGCATAGAAAGATAAGAAACATCCAACTCCCTACTCTTAGATACTTTGCATATTATCTCGCTACTAGCGTTCTTGGTAGGGAGAATACGAGTAATATCTCCAACTATCATTTGGCCTTCCTTGCTACCGCGCTAAACAATGATACTCGGTACAACCTTGGCTCGCTTATTGCTCGCTGCCTAGCCGCTAGGGGGCCTATCTATGGGGGCATCATTGCTTCACGTATGGTCAATGCATTAGAGCTTTCAGTAGACCCTAATGATATTATATTGGCGCCACAAAGGCTTGACCTTGCTGCTATGAAAACACATCACTTTGTCACTACTGATTCTGATTTGGATAGTCTAGTATATAGGATGTTGTTTACTAACGGTGATGAGAGGGAGATCCCTTTGTCGCAATCTACTTTGTTTAGTGTTCACAGGAGACCATGGTCGCGCTCCAAGGAGGAGGTGTACGAGCAGCTCCGCTTGCTGGGGTTCCACGGGCAGCACTAGGAGGATGTGCCCTCCTACGATTACTCCGCGCACTATGGAGGGACGTACTCGAGCTCACACCAGGATGAGGGTACCTCCTCGTCGTACCACGGAGACACTTCATCTTGGCCAGCTTGGGATTGATACCCACTTAGGACAAAAGCCTAAGCTTGGGGGGAGGTACACCGACATCGCACTCATCTCCATATCATTTTGCGTCGGTACTTTGTAAATTCATGTTTCGTTCTCTTTTTAGTTTTCGCTCTTTTTTTGTTTTTGTTTTCTAAATCATAAAAAGACCAAAAATATTTCTGTTGTTTCTTTTTGGTTTGCTTCTTCCTTTTTGCTTTGGTTTGCTTGCTTTGTTTGAACTATTTGAAAACCCCAAAAAGATTTTTGCTTTGCTTGTTCTTCCTTTTTGGTTCTTGTTTTAAAAAAATATATCGAAAACACCAAAAATATTTGTTGCTCTTATTTGGTTTTGTGAGTTTTGTTGCAGGGTTCAGCAGTCCTCAGTGGAGTTTGGTTTCCATGTTATTATTCAAGCCACACAAGTGAAGGGCAATAATGAGGATTAATGACAACTCGAGGTGTGGTAAGAGGCTGGTAACAAACTCTATTTGTTTTCATTTTTGTACATATACTCATCATTGTGGGAATGCTTAGTCTGTTCATGTAGGGTGTATGTTATTTATGGATGCTTAGTAGTTCTTGCTTTCTTATGATTAGCTCCAGCTCGCTAATAGTTTGTAGCTTGTCATATGAATGTTTGCTTGCATTTCTCTATTCATAACTTGGTATGACACCGTGGTATCCTCCTCTGAGTGTTTCATTTGAATTGACTTGGCACATGCTCACGCATGCATATGACTGAAATAATCAGTTAAGCCTCAATGAATTATTTGCCTTGAAGGTCTTGCATCACTTTCATGCCATGTTTAGTCCTGTTTTGTTGCAAGCATGATTATGACAGTTATTGCTCTCTTGTTTGTCGCTCCCTCTCTATTGCTAGCCTTCACTTGTGTTGAGTATAACCATTACTCGTGCATCCAACTCCCCAAAACCAATTTTGCCAAAGTGTCCACTAAATCTGCATATTAGCATCATTTGCTATTCCGTGCATATTAAGTATGCCCTGTTTTCTTTCGAATAAAATGTTTGTTTGTTATGAGAAAGTTAGTTAGTAAAGCTCTCACGAACATGATGGCACACTTTACTTTCTTGCACTTAATAAACCTGAACCATTGCATCCTTCTTTGTTGCGTATATGCTTGCGCTTTATAAGTTGAAGTTAGCAGAACGATGTATCATGGGGAATGCTTTCAACATTGCACCGGTACTTAGTACCTCGTTGATATCATGTTCTTTTGCTAATGGATCTCGACGGTGTGAAATAAAAGTAGAATTTGTAAGATCATGGAGTTTGTATGTATGTTAGAGAAATGCCTGGGCCGCTAGCCTAAGCCATGCCTAATCATGGTGGAAACTTGCAACATAACCATAATGAGAATTCTATGAAGCATCCTCAATAAAAATCTATGCACATAGTAAATAAAAAGATCGCTGAGATGCTCATTGTCTGCTTGCCTTGTCATTTTGATTATGGGATAGCTCCTGTATCATGTGCAAGGGGTACCTCGTTGGTAGTTCTCTATGATACGTATATACTTACAATGACAAGAGCTTACTCGTGACTGAAGTTGAGTAGCATGAGGACCGGTCTTCATAAGTAGGGGGCATGAGACTTTGATTTATAACTTGTCAAGCATATCCTCTTAGTTGTGTCACTTTAACCCTAACCACTTAAATATGCTTATGATAGGGGCAATGAGAGCTCAAAGCTAACGAGTACCATACTTTCAGCATTTGGAAGCCTTTCAAACTTTTCAAAACCTTTTCATTTCCTTGTTGAGTCTCCACACATTCTTTGAGCACCTTCTTGAGAGCATAGTTGTCATTCTTAGTATAATGTGCTTGTCTCAAAACTTGATTATTTGTGTTATGACTTTGATGCTTGTATCTTTGACATCTTTACTTCTAGTCTTCACCTGAACTTCAAAGGTGCCTTGGCATTCACAATCAAAGGCAAGCGAGATACCACTCTATCATACCTTGTTATGAGCACTGCAATGTTGCTTATGTTTATGTTTCATGCTACTTATTATCTTTGAGTTGGAATCTTTTCATAGCTTGCATTGATTATTAAGTAAAATCAGTAGCATACTCTTTATTATGAATTGCGTAAGTAGTTGATCACATGCTGAGAATATATACATCATATGAAGCAAATATGTTTGTGAAAGTTCTTTTATCGTACTTAGTTTTCAACTGAATTGCTTGAGGACAAGCAGTAAGCTAAGCTTGGGGGGAGTGGATACGTCCAAAACGTATCTACTTTCCTGAACACTTTTGCTATTGTTTTTCCTCTAAACTTGTGTGATTTGGATACAACTAATACGGACTGACGCTGTTTTCAGTGGAATTACTTTGGTGTCTAGTTTTTGTGCAGAAAATCAACTATCAGGAAAAATCCAGAAAAATATGCCAAAAATCCTATTTCACCAGAAGACTCCCGGAGCCAGAATATGAGACGTAGTGGGGCTAGGGCCCAGCCACACCACCTGGCCGCGCCAGGGGGTGGTCTGGCCACCCCAGACACCCCTCGGTCTCCCTCTTCGCCTATAAGATGCCTTCTGACCTAAAAACTCAAGGGGTTCGACGTTTTTCCAGAAGGAGTTCCGCTCCACTGCCAGCACCAGATTCCATGAAACAGCACCAGAAACTCCGTTCCGGCACCCTGCCGGGATGGGGAATTGGAGGAGATCATCGCCATCATCATCACCATCGCTTCTCCATCGACTATCCATGTTTCCCCCATGTATGAGTGAGTAATCCCGCACTGTAGGCTATGGGGATGGTAGGGATTGGATGAGATTGTTCATGTAATGGCATCAGATTGTTAGGGCATGGTGCCTAGTATCTATTATTAGTGATTTTTGACTTTGTTGCAACTTGTTATGCTTAATGCTTGTCACTAGGGCCCGAGTGCCATGATTTCAGATCTGAACATGTTATTGATTCATTATGATAGTATTGTTTCTGGTCTTACCTGCAAGTTGTATACACACGTTGTTGTTCGGAACCAATGGCCCCGAAGTGACAGAAACTAGGATAACCGGAGGGAATGGCTTTGATTTGAGGATCACATGTATTCATGGAGTGTTAATGCTTTACTCTGGTGCTCTATTAAAAGGAGCACCTTAATTGCCAGTAGTTCCCTTGAGGCCCCGCTGCAAACGGGCTGGCAGGACAAAAGATGTTGTGCAAGTTCTCATTGCGAGCACGTATGACTATATATGGGACACATGCCTAGGATTATCTAGTACTTGGATGCTTTATCTTATTTATCTGCAATTGCCCTATGTTCTGATTGCTATGTGAATTGTCTTGTCCATGCAACGCCCGTCCATCCATCCCTATGCCTACCGCGCTTTGATCCTACTGTTTACTGCTATTGTTACTACTGTCTTTACTTTACTACTGCTGTTACTTTACTATTCCTACTACAAAACTGTTGCTACTGACAAACTGCTGTGAGCAAGATTGTTTCCAGGTGCAGCTGAATTGACAACTCAGTTGTTAAGGCTTATAAGTATTCTTTGGCTCCCCTTGTGTCGAATCAATAAATTGGGTTTCACTTCCCTCGAAAATACTGCGATACACCATCTATACTTGTGGGTCATCAATCCCCTCAACTGATGAGGAAATCAATCTAGATGATTTAGGGGAAAGTGATGAAGGGGCAGTCCCTAAGTTCACACTTGCTAAGTGGTGTAAAGAGGAAGATGGAAAATTTGAAGAAGAGGATGTGGTATGATCCTAGCAAGGTTGACCCCCATTTGCAATTTTTCCTAAAGCTATTCTTCAAAGATGTGTAACCAGTTTAGAGTAGCACTCAGAAATTACCACATTCCTCAGCTGAGGAACTTCCACTATCACATGAACTATAGTGATATGATTATTGTGTGGTGCACTAGAGAAGGCAAGAAACATGGATGTCCTTTCTACCTCACTGCTTCCAAGATTACACATTAGAAGACTTCCTACATTACAAAATTCACAGTGACCACACTTGCATAGCTCATGGTGAGAACACAAAGGTGAGTATTGATTGACTAACTACTTAGTCTAAGCAGGCAATAAGGACAGACCCCAATACATGTGTTGACACTTTGATAGAAAATGCTAAGTTGAAGTATGGGGTAGTGCCATGGAGCAAATCTTACAGAGCAAGAATGAAGGAATATACTGCTATCACTGGAGATCAAAAGAGGCAACACACTAGGCTTAGGGATTATTTGTATGCTATTCTAGAGACCAAACCAAAGAAGTAGGTGTATTGTGACAACAAAGGAGCTAGTGGAATATCCTAGCCCAAATCCCATATTCCATGGGTTATTCATATGTTTTAATATTTCAGGGTTTTCTCAATGGATTTAGGCCATTCATAGGCAATTATTGGTTCCTATATTCCTCTCTTTCACATATTTCAGTGCTATTTCTGTTGGGGGGATACCCCCGGGTAGGGCAACGCCGGGGTATAAAGGCCGAGTTAGCCGAGGTACGGCGCGGTCAAAGCAAGTGCTGGCCGGGTCACCTCAAGACAGGCCGAACCACGGAGTAACCCGGCCCGCGGAGCATCTCCTCAGCCGTAGCCTGGCCGACATAAAATATATGCCGGCCATGTTTATCTGTCTATCATGCAGGTACCCTCGTAGCCGGGTTAGCCACGTGCTAAGCCAGACTATCATATGGCTTCCAAGAGAAGGAAGGGATCTCCCGCTGGTCAAAAGGTGGCTTTATTAGCTGTAGCATGAGCGAAGCAAAGCAAAGAGGAGGACCAGCGGGTCAGGGGCGACCAAGGTGACGTGGGCAATGTCGGCTGACCCAGCCCATGTCTGGTGACGCTTAAAGACAAGGATTACGTTGCGGGTTACGTCCAGATCCCGGACGAGCCGTTAAAGAGGATAAAGAAGCATCTAGCTTTAACCAAGGGGCATATTCGGAGAATATGCTGCCACGTGTGCCCTAACTTTGTAACCTGGGCTCCCCTATATAAGGAGTACCGGGGCCTCCATAGAAGGTGATCGATCATTTTCTCTGTCTAAGATAGAACTCTAGAGCTAGATTGTGAGGAGTAAGAGACATAGTCTCCTTCTCACCACTAGCTTGAAGAGCACTTGTAAACACCATTTATAGAGAGAATACAAGAACATCTGTGCGTGGAATCACCAGTTTCTCCCTCCCAAGATTCCCCTAGCACACATTGGCCCCATGTCTAGCCTATCCATGGCATCTGCCGTGCCACCACCATGACAGTTGGCGCCCACCGTGGGGCCAGCGGTGCTAGCAGGGGTGAAAATCTGGACGGGAAGCATCTCCAGCACTGGCGAGCGCGTCGTCTCCGGCCTGGTTTAGTGCTTTGGAGCGCTGGACTACGTCAGCGACAATGTAGGGAGCTTCGGCAGGCACCCCCCCTCCACACAACGACGTCTTCATCAAACTTGGTGCGTATAAGATCTACGTCGGCATGGACGAGTCCTGCATTCATCCGCGGCACATTGTCGAGGGAGGCCAACCACCTCTCAGCGTAGCTCGTGGTGTGCATATCACTCGCCCCACGAGTCCTTGAACATTACTTTGAGAGAATATGCAAAGGCAAACCACATAGATGGAGTGAAAATCCAAGGTAGAAACCTGATTACTGAGATTGACAAGTAATACGAACCTAGGCCGGGTCAGACAACCACGATAGTAACAGGAGGGATGGAGAGGTATAGTACCCCGACCAAGAACCTTAGGGCAGCAAATGCAGCTGCGTCCGAGTTAGAAGGTCTAACAGAGAGGCCCGGTAAAGGCAATAAGAGAGAGTGAACCACTTGTTAAGGATCGCTTGCCAGCAAAATGAAGAAATGAACAAGGCAAACCCGGCACCACCAGGAGCATCACATGTGGTTCATTCGGCTAGAAATAACCTGGCAAGATCCGGGGGAGACGCATCATCTCCGGGTCAAAATCCCAGGAGAGAGGAAGTGGTAAACTCCGGGAGAAGGGACAAACATATGGTTCCCTACGATCCGGTGAGGGCAGGAAAAGGCAAAGCAGGGCAAGTTGATGAAGATCGCCACAGTACCAACCGAGGTATGGCTGGCCGAGGTAACCACGACCAAGGCAATGCCGATCAAAGGAATGCTGCCAACGACAATGCCGGATAGCGCGATCCCGCGGGAACAGGACAAAATGTACCTCGGCAGCAGCAACAGCGTGCACCTCGGCAGGAGGGAAGTGCAGGACAAGCAGCACAATAGCAGAATGCCTGTCCGGGTCAGGAAAGATATAATGATGGTTATTCGGCTATGATCAACGACAGATATCCCAGACCGGATCACCACATAATTGGGTCAAGGCTGGGAAGTAGGAACTTGCAGCCAGATGATGCGAGGCTGAAACTAGATAGAATTTACAGGTCGGAGCTGGTCGAAGTACAAGGTCCTCCTGGTCCGACATGCTTTGGGCCCCGGATCATGAAGGAGCCATCGGTGCTGAACTTTTAGTTGGCCAGAGGAACCAGAACCTACGATGGTAGTACTAGGCCAGAGGATTGGCTGATTGATTATGCAATGGCGGTCAAGATCGCAACTGGAAATTTGAGATGGGCAGTGAGGTATGTGCCACATATGTTGGAAGGACCAGCGAGAGTTTGGCTGAACAATTTGCCGCCGAGAAGTGTTAACCGTTGGCTGGATTTTGAGGAGTTATTCGTTAGCAATTTTTCAAGCACTTACAAGAGGCCCAACAGGCCACAAACTCTGGCGTCATGTCGACAAAGACCGAATGAGCCAGACCGGGATTTCTTGACTCGGTGGTGCAACGTGCGTAACTCATGCGAGGGAGTAATCGAATCGCAAGCTATTGCATGGTTCGACCAGGGATGTAGATATGAAAGTATGTTGTGGCAGAGGCTGCAGCGAGATATGCCAACCACTTTGGCCGAGACAATCCGGATCATAGATTTGTATGCCTTGGGAGATCCAACGCAACCCCGGCTAATGTCAAGCGAGGCAAACGAGGAATATTACAACCAAGATGGTTCCAGGTCGTCGAGGAGAAATGATTTCTGAGGAAAGAGAAGGGACGACCGTCCGGATTATAGATATAACTCGCAGCAGGTGGCAGCGGTAGATAGGGATCAGCCCAATGCCGGCGCCAGCCAGCGCCAGAAAACGGGAGGGCAAAACTGGCAACCAAAAAATGAAGGGAAGAAGCCTTGGACCCCGGAGCATAAAAAGCAGTGGCAAGAACGAAAAGATAGACCGAGGTATACATTCGATTCTATGTTGGATCAACCTTGCAAGTTCCATACACCAAGTGCGAATAGCTCGGTGAATCACACGACCCGACAGTGTGAGTGGATGAGGAAGTTAGAGCAGGGCAGTTTGGGGAATGCTCAGGCACCTCGGAACGAAGCACCTAGGAATGAGGCACCATGACAACCATTACTAACAGGGGGAAATGGACAACAACTAATGTTGCCACCACCTCCGCCGAGGTACGAAAATCAGGAAAGGAGGGATGCGGTACATCAAGTAGACAATAATCAGCAACAAGGTCAAGGTTACCACGCGAATGAGGGACGAAACGAGTACAGGGAGCATCATCAAAGTTATTGTGTGTTTACCACGGAAGAAAATTACCGGAAAAGCTTACAATGCCGACATATGGAGGTAAACGCGGTAATGCCAGTAGTAATGAGATATATGCCCTGGGTAGATCAGGAGATTACATGGAGTATTAAGGATCACCCAAAGATATTCCTAGCCCTGGGACCTATGCACTGGTCCTGTATCAGACATTCATCGGGCTGAATCTCAATGTAAGGTTTTCCAAAGTAGTGATTGACAATGGCAGTAGCATCAACATTATGTACAAGGGTACCATGCACAAGTTGGGAATAACAGAGAACATGCTGCAAGCAACGAGGACCACCTTTCATGGCATTGTGCCAGGTATTTCCTGTGATCCAATTGGTAAGGTCCGAGTTGATGTATTATTCGGCACAAGAGATAATTGCCAGACTGAAAATTTGGAGTTCGAAGTGGTGAATCTGGAGAGCGCTTATCACGCGTTACTCGGCAGGCCCGCACTGAACAAGTTCATGGAAAGTACTCACATCAGTTACCTTAAGATGAAACTTCCCGGACCTAGGGGAGTGATAACTGTATCAGGGGACTTCAGGTGTTCGATCGAGTGCGCCTCAGCCGGATCTAACTTAGCTGAGTCACCCGTGATAGCTCAGGAAATAAGGAGGATACTAGAAGTGGCGTCATTGGCTCAATCCACGCAACAGCATAGGTTGGCTCTGACCAACCCGCACGGAAGCGTATCATTCCAAGCAACCAAGGATACAAAGAAAGTGCTAATCGATGATTAGTTCCTAGAGCGCACAGTAACCATTGGTGCCGGGTTAAGCAGAAAATAGGAATGCGAGCTCGTCGACTTCCTCCGTACGAATCGGGATATCTTTGCTTAGTCCACATAGGATCTGCAAGGTGTGCTGAGGGAGTTGGCCGAGCACTCATTGAATGTAAGACCCGGGGCTAAGCCGGTGAAGCAGCCTCTCCGGCGTTTCGCCGAAGACAGAACGAAGGTCATTGGGGATGAGATAGCTAGGCTCCTAGCAGCCGGATTTATCATGGAAGTACTCTATCCGGATTGGCTCTCTAATCCGGTGCTTGTGGAAAAGAAGAAGGATGATCCGAACATGACCGTGGTATGGCACATGTGCATTGATTACACGAACCTGAATAAGGCGTGTCCCAAAGATCCATTCCCACTCCCTAGAATAGATCAAGTCATAGACTCAATTGCCGGATGTGAACTATTGTCATTCATTGATGTGTATTCTGGTTTCCACCAGATACCCCTAAATTTGTATGATCAAATAAAGACTACGTTTATTACCCCGTACGGGGCTTATTGCTATCGCACTATGCCGTTTGGATTACGTAATGCAAGAGCAACGTACCGAGAATATCATTTTGCGGCCTGAAAGTTGGGGTGTCCAGGCAACGCGGTACCCAAGTTCCCTGAAATCAGCCGCGATGACTATAGTTGGTGTGCCAAATACTCAGAGGGTCTTTTTCGGCACGAATTCAACTTTACATTTCAATACAAAAAATCAGGCTAACGGCCGTCAAGTTGCCCCCCTGTCAGTTCTCGCCGTTATGTCGCTCCCATCGCTTAGGTGTCAATTAGGCTTGCAGCATTGGTGCCTGCATCCATTACGCGTCTTCTTCTTCCCCGGAGCGGCAATCTGTGGGGCGTCGCAGCCATGGCGCGGAGCTGGGACGTGGACGAACCTGCTCGGCCTAGCTCTCCTCCCTATAGGCTTGCAGCGTTGGCGCCTACATCCATTACGCGTCTTCTTCCCCGGAGCGACAATCTGTGGTCGTGGCCATGGCGCAGAGCTGGGACGTGACGAAGCTGCTCGGCCCCGCTCGCCTCCCCATCCCGAGTCGGAGTTCGCCCTCACCATGGACGCACCCATGGCACGGTGCGAGGACGAGAATTGGTTCCCAGTGAGATCTATCACCGTGTCGACCATGCTCGGTTCAGTTTTCCTCCTCTAGAATCCAAGCTCGCTGTCGCCGTGGTTGCACCCGCACCAATTCTGCCACCTCTGCCGAGGTCTCTGTGGTAGCTCAAGTTCTGCCATGTTGGGCCTATAAGGGTTCTATTGTGTATGCATGAAGAATAATTGTAACAAAGGCCTGAAAATCTTGGGGCGATATCGCATATCGAAAGTATATGACGATTGCATTGAGTTCACCGACCCCTGGGCTGAGTTCTGTGCTAAAAATAGAATTTGCCTTGATGATCTGTTCATCGTCCAGGTTAAGGTGATGAGGCACTATATCAAGCTAATTATTGAGGTGGTCACCGGTCCGGCAGAGGAAACAAGAGGATGCGGAAGACGACAACGACGAGCAGCACGAGGAGGATGAAGACGAGAACGTTGGCTCTGTAATGTCGGTTGTAGCTCAAAACTTCTGAATAAATCATCAGAATTTAAATTTCAAGAATACATGCTCAGAAACTTTTGTGTTGTTGTATGTTAAACTAGCAAATCTCTTTTGTTCAAATATCCTGGGCTGTACCAACTTCATTGTGTTTAATTATGAAAGACAAAATATAAATGATTTCTCTTAATTTCTCGCATAGAAAAATGCATAGTTAATTCCATATTCTCGTAGGAACTGGCCCCACTTGTTGAACCGGCAGCACTGGCATGATCTCCACGTAACCACGGTAAGTTCTCGAACTGAAAGTTGCAGTTACCACATTTCTTCTGTAGTCATTCCTCTTCCTCTGCAGTTTTTCCTAGGCACTTCTTCTTCCTCTGTTCTGGAACCATCGGTTCATCTTCTTCTTCCTCTCGCAGGCAGTTCCTTGTAGGCATTTCCTTTCACCCATTTCCTTGCAGGCATGGACGATGGGAAACACACAACAGAGACCCACTTGGTCCCTGCCCATGGCACCACAACTTTGATAGTGGTGTACACAAATGATGAAGCGACTGTGGAGACAACTCTTGCCAGGTTTGAGCAATTGCTTGAGAAAGAGAAGCACAAGTTTGTGGCGCTAGACTTGGAGTACACCCGTGCAAATAAGAGAAAAATCCTCCACAAGAGATCGCTGTCGTGCAAATCGCCATACATGAGGAGGTCCTCGTTTACCACTTCTGCAGGTATGTGAAATTTAAATTTGAGATCACCACTTCTGCATCCCTTGTTCCCTTACATCCCTAGAACCATCTAAGTGTAGGAGTAAACCAACTGAGATGCATTGTCCGGCTCTGGTCGAGTTCTTGTGTAGGAAAGGGATAACTTTCACTAGCGTGGATATCACAAGTGACACAATTATGCTTTCTCGTGCATTGATAAATATCCCAGATGGGCACCACATCGACATCCAAAATCTGTACAAGATCAAACCATACCCAGCGAAGGATGTCATTGGTGATCTGGCAGCAGAAATCATCGATAAAATCCTATGAAAAACTGAAGAAATTGAAGCGACTCGATCACGACTACTGGGAGTGGAAGCCAATGAGCCAGGTGCGCCTCGAGTATGCAGCCAGAGACGACTACATGGCATACGAGTTGTACAGTAAGCTCATTTCCATGAAAGATGGAATGGTTAAGGCGAGGTTTTTCGCGAGAGAGATATGCCCTGGTTGCAAGCTAGCCCAGGAGAAGAAGCGCGAGGAGGACAGAAAGCGGTTTCAGGATGAGCAGGGATCTTGGGACGGTGGCGACATCAAGCGGTTGAAGGGGAAGCAAGTCAAGGACGACAACAAGTGGTGGTGATACATTATGTGTTTGAACTAGATTTTAGTTTCTAGTTTATTATGTGTTTGATACATTTAGTTACTTCAATACAAAATTTCGACCAATTTAACTTGTTGATGTATTTCTTGAAAATTATAATATAATCGAGCACCAGAAATATTTTGTAGTGTGCATGAGCATGATCAGTAAATATAATTGAACACTAGAAACTTTAAGGCACTCCATATAAAGGAGTAGATTAATATAGAAGATTTACCAGAGACACCACGGATATGTTGTCTTACATGCCACACACATGTAATAATTAACTAGAACAAAATAAAAGCAGGGGCTGCATCAGGAGGCCGAGATACGGAGACGCCTAGTAGGGTAGGGGTTTATCAGCAGGAGGGAGCGACAGCCTAGTCGATGGGATACAAGCCAGTCCTGACATACTCCTAGAGGAATTTGCCGTAGGCTGCGTGCCGCACCAAGGTAATCGGCCTATGGCTTCTGCCTCCGCCTCTGCCAATGCCCTCCGCGTGCTAGATCATGCTGTTGAGGTCCACGTTGATTGCTCTGCCACAGAATGGGAAAAACAGTCTCCCCCTATGGTGGAAACGGATTAGCCCACACCGTAACTTCCTCAGCACGTAGCTGCTCTTGTTGTCCCTAGATACCTTGCTATCGTCCACTTCATCATCATCCTCCTGTTGATTTTTAAGAACATAACTTAGAACTCATACATATGATTGAATTGTATTACAACTCAAGAATTGACAACATGTATATGTAAGACAATATATCTGTGGATATCAAAGATAAAGCATCTCAACAATAGTTTTATCGGTTCATATATCATTTCATCTCAACACAATGACAAATAATTGCATCAGAGTGAATGTAGGATAAATCTAGGAGCCTCATAAGTTTCTTCAGGGATGGAGTAGGTGAACCAAGTAACAATTGCACAACCTGTAATGTTGTTATACATCGCCCCAGGTTCACTAACTCATCCCTGAAAAAATCTGACACCAATGTGTCTGCCTCTCTTTTGGGACAAATTTGAATCGTTGGCCACAATAAAAAATTGAAATGTAATCGTACAAAATATTATTCAGGGATATACATAGTCAGGTACAAAAACAATCCTAAATATTGTAATTATAAATAAAAAACCAAACAATTAATCTTCAGGTACATGTTAAAAATACTTATGATCAAAACCATTCATATACATATGCATCATACCAATCATTAAAAGATCAGAAACCATTCAAGGATCATATATGTAGTTCCATATGAGAATAAATCTAGGGCCTCATAATTTGTTTCAGAGATGGAGTTGGCGAACCAAAGTACCAACAACACAACCTATATTGTTTGTGTGCATTGCTGCCTCAGGTTCACCAACCCATCCCTAAAACACGACACCATCATACGTGTCTCCCCTTGAACTCTTTTGGGGCAAATTTCAATCATCAGCCTCGGTGACAAACTAAAATGCAATTCTTATACACTATGAATGCATGGAATAGATAATTCGAATATTATAGTTCTATGAATGTAGAATAAAGATTGAGGCACCATAAGTTTATTGAGAGACGGCGTAAGTGAACCAAGTAACAATTGCACAACCTATATTGTTCTTGTACATCGCCCCATGTTCACTAACTCGTCCCTGAAAAAATCTGACACCAATGTGTCTGCCTCTCTTTTGGGGCAAATTTGAATCATTGGCCACAATAAGAAATTAAAATGTAATCGTACAAAACATTATTCAGGGATATACATAGTCAGGTACAAAAACAAGCCTAAATATTGTAATTATAAATAAAAAACCAAACAATTAATCTTCATGTACATGTTAAAAATACTTATGATCAAAACCATTCATATACATATGCATCATACCAATCATTAAAAGATCAGAAACAATTCAAGGATCATATATGTAGTTCCATATGAGAATAAATCTAGGGCCTCATAATTTGTTTCAGAGATGGAGTTGGAGAACCAAAGTACCAACATCATAACATATATTGTTTGTGTGCATTGCTGCTTTAGGTTCACCAACCCATCCCTAAAACACGACACCATCATACGTGTCTCCCCTTAAACTCTTTTGGGGCAAATTTCAATCATTAGCCTCGGTGACAAACTAAAATGTAATTCTTATACACTATGAATACATGGAATAGATAATTCAAATATCATAGTTCTATGAATGTAGAATAAAGATTGCAGCCTCATAAGTTTCTACAGAGATGGCGTAAGCGAACCAAGTAACAATTGCACAACTTATATTGATCTTGTACATGGCCCCAGGTTCGCTCACTCATCCTTGAAAAAATCTGACACCAATGTGTCTGCCTCTCTTTGGGGCAAATTTGAATCATTGGCCACAATAAGAAATTGAAATGTAATCGTACAAAACAATATTCAGGGATATACATATGCATAATACAACGCATTCATAGATCAGAAACAATACAAAGATTATACATTTAGGTTCCATATGAGAGAAAAATTAGGGCCTCATTTTTTTCAGCGATGGAGCCAGAGAACCAATATACCAACAACACAACCATATTGTTTATGTGCATTGCTACCTCAGGTTCACTAACCATCCCTAAGAAAACGACACCATCAGATGCCCTTGCACTATTTTGGGGCAAAATTGAATTATTGGGATCAGTAAGGAATAGAAATGTAATGTTATAGGCCTACTGTGTATCGAAATCAACACTCAACTAGCAAACTCAACTAGATTGCAGATGAGCAGATTGGGGTTTTGTCACTAGACGGATTGGGGTTTTGTGACTAGATGGCAGATGCATCAATCGATGGCTCTGTGTATGGCGCCAGAAAAGTGCTGGTGCGTGGTTGATGTAGAGCTTGTTGGGAACCCCAAGAGGAAGGTATGATGAGCACATCAACAAGTTTCCCTTAGTTATGAAACCAAGGTTTAATCAACCAGTAGGAGCAAGGAAACACCCCAAAGGTGTTACTAGCTGAGCTTTGGCAGGGCGCACTACCGGTGCTAGTAGCAACGTGGAGACCTGCACAACACAACCACAGAAATTTGTCCCCAACTTGCGATGAGGTTGTCAATCTCACCGTGTTTTGCGGAAAACAAAGGATTAAACGTATCGAATGGAAGGAAGTAATAGTTTGCAGAAAGTAAACACAAAGCAGTAAATAGTTTGTAGATTGTATGTAAAAGACAAGGACCGGGATCCATAGTTCACTAGAGGTGGCTCTCCTTAAGATAGATAACATGCTGGGTGAACAAATTACAGTGGTGCAATTGACAAACATCGAGAAAGCAATACATGCATATACTAATCATCTTGACTCCTTTGAGACTTGATTGGGCATTACAATATTATACATAGACCGCCATCCAACTGCATCTATGACTAATAATCCACCTTCAGGTTATCATCCGAACCCCCTCAAGTATTAAGTTGCAAGCAACAGATTATTGCTTTACGAACTGCATGTAAAGTAAACAATATGATTGTTCTATGAACAAAGGATTGTTGTTTTCTCCCTAGTAGCAACAACACATCTAGTACCTTAGAGATTTCTGTCACTTCCCCAGATTACCAGAGGCATGAACCCACTATCCAGCATAAATACTAACTCTTGGAGTTGCTAGCATCTACTTGACCAAGATAGCTACTAACAACGGAAAGCATGCAAGATCACAAATAACAAAGACATGATAGAATCAATAATCTATCTGAAATAGCATCTCAATATCCATTGGATCCCTGCAAACACAACATGCAGAATTACAAATAGATGATCTTGATCATGAACGGAGCTCACAAGATCTAGACATGAAAGCACAAAGGAGGAGAACCAGCCATCTAGCTACTACATGGATCCGAAGTCCAAGGATGAACTACTCACGCATCACACCGGAGGCTTGCATGGTGATGAAGAAGGCCTCCAGGGTGAATTCCCCTCTCCGGCAGGGTGCCGAGAAGAGCTTCAGATCCCTCCCGATCTAGGGATGGAGATGACGGCGGCTACAGACTCTTTCATGGATTTTTGATCGGGCCCTTAGGGTTTTCGTCCCGAGGGCATCTTATAGGCGGAAGGGGAGGCCGAGGGGGTGCCAGGGGCCACCACACCACCCCCTGGCGCGGGCCAAGCCTGGCCACGTGGCCAGGTGGTGTGGCTGGCCTCTGGCCCCTCTCCGTCTCGTCTCCAAAGTGTGGACGAAACACAATAAAGTAGATAAAACTAAGCATGGAACATCAAAAATTATAGATACATTTACAATGTATCAACATCCCAAAGCTTAACTCCTGCTCGTCCTCGAGTAGGTAAGGGATAAAAAGAAAGAATAATTTTTGAGGTGACATGAACCATCAAAGACTTGATGAAAGTATTTGCAAAACATTCAAAGCTAGGATCATAGTACTTCAATCATAACATGAAAGATAAAGTTCTAGCAATAAGCAAAGAAACTATGATGCAACATGAAAAGGCACAAACAAAAGATTCATGAATAACATTGCTTTGCAAGACGTTTGTTTGTTTCACATAAAGAAAACATAGCATAATAGTATTCAGCTTGTCCCTCAATAGATTAGCAAATATAAATGCATAGGACACCTTCAAAGTTCATAAGAGTGACTAGATACAAATAGTTTAAAACAAGCAATATCAAAGTATGCATCAATCAACTAGTCTTGGGACAATGCACATAGAACTAAGAATGGCCACTATGCTCTCAAAGTAGGTGCATAAAGGTATAAGATGGAGACTCAATATAATGGTGGAAGAAAGGCCTTTTTATAAAAGGAAGTAGGGATTCAAGTCTCATAAAGAGCTTCCAAAAATTATGGTACTTATAACTTTCAGCTCTCATTGCCCCTATCATAAGCATCTTGAAGTGATTAAGGTTAAAGTGAACAAACTATGGTGTACATGCTTGACGAAGTATAAGTCAGAAATCTCATGTCCCTTGTATACGAGGGTCGCTCCTCATGCTACTCAAGTTTAGTCACCGGTAAGTTCTTGTCATCGTAAGTATATGTGTATCATAGAGAACCGCCAACGGGGTACCTCTTGCCCGATGATACGGAAGAATCCCCATCTCAAAATGACAAGGCAAGCAGACAACGAGCATCTCAGCATTCTTCTTATTTACCATGGGAATATGGTGCTTTTTTCTCTCTTTCCTCTTTTCATAGTATCTCTTTTTTTCTCTTTTTTCTCAATAAAGGACTATTTTTTTATAAGAAGAATGCTTCATAGACAGCTCATTATGGTTACGCTGCAGGTTTCCACCATGTCAGCATGGATTAGACCAACGGCCCAGGCGTTTCTCTAACACATATACATAACTCCATGGACTTACAAGCTCCCCTTTCATTTCACACCGACGACATCCATATACAAAAGAGCATGATATCAACTATGTACAAGTACCAAGTGCAATGTTGAAAGCGTTCCCCATGAAAGCATGGTTCTGCTAATTCCCAACAAATAAGTGCAAGCATATACAACATAGAAGACACAATGGTTCAAGTTTATTAAGGGCAAAAAGTAAAGTGTGCTATCAAGTTCATGAGAGCTTTAATCACTAGTTTTCTCATAACAAGTTTAATTTGGAAGGTAAACAAAAGAATGAATATACTTGGAATAGAATTAGCTAGTAGGTTGGTATGGTGGACTCTTTGGAATAACTTGGTTTAGGGAGTTGGATGCATGAGTGGAACTCATACTTGGTTGTGGAGGCTAGCAAAAGACTGGGAGCGACAAACTAAGAGAGCAATAATGGCCATAATCATGCAGAGCGACAAAACATCATTGATCAAAGCATAACGTGATACTACAAGTTGAAAACTAAAGGATCATAAAGGCTATGGTGACTTGAGATAGTCATAACATGGTGTGAGCATGCACCAAGTCAACCCAAATAAACCATCAAAGGAGAATACCACTATACTATGCTTTAATATGCTAAAACAACGCATGATTCATCCAAGGCACATTAAGCAATCTCAATTGTTTATAACAAGTCATGCTACAACAAAGAATACTAAGCATAAATCCGAAACAATATCAAGCATGGCATGGCAAAGCATAGGCCACAGTAAAAAACAAGCTCTTTTTATCACATAAGCATGAACTTTCCTACTCTTTTCCAAACCAAACCAAACTATTTGCAAACCAATGTATGAAAGAGGGGGTCCAACCAATTTATTCATAAAACTAAGCAAACCAAAGCAAACTAAAAACCAAAACAAAAACGAAAAGAAGACGCTCCAAAAACAACACAACTGTGCATGCAACAATAAAAATGAAGCGTTTGGAAGAAACCTGGGATTTTTATTGATGAAGAAGGGGATGCCTTGGGCATCCCCAAGCTTTGACGCTTGTACTTCTTGGATATTTCTTGGGATGACACGCGTGGCATCCCCAAGCTTGATATTTAGTACATCCTTCATCTCATTACTCATTCCTTCCATACACCTGAAATTTTTCCTTCATACAAAACTTCACACAATCTTTATTAGCAACATTAGTGCACTCAAGATAAATAAGTCTTAAGGTTCAATTCTAACACCAAATAAACTTCCATTAGAACACTAGCTACTGTAGCACTTCCCTCAAAAAGCTCAATTCCCCAAAAGAACTCAAGAAGGAACCAACTAAAAGCAAATGCAGAAAATGGCAGAAATCTGTCGAAACAGACCAGCAGGTAAAGACGAATTTTTTCGAAGACCTTCTATTGCTCAAATCAAAAAGTGTTGAACTAACGTAAGTTAGATAACAACCTGGGGCAGAAGCACAAAAGTTCACGCCTCAAAAAGACGTTCAGAGATTTTACACGAATTTTTACGGTGAAGCACAGAAATCTGTTTCGGGACAACAACTTTCCCAATCATTACTTCTCTCTCATTAGAGGTTACTGTTGGCACAAAAAGCAAATAAAAAGGATAAAGAGAGGTTATTACAGAGGTAATAACTTCCAAGACTCATCTAAAACTTTTGGGTTATCTCCCAATAAGTACTTTTTTATCGCCTTTAAGTTAGGCATAAGAAGCAAAGAAAGAATCAAGTGTTCTCAAATGAAGAAGCATTAAGATCGATACCAGAAATATTTTCAACAAGGCAAGGTATATCATACAAATAAGTTCAAGAGGATCCTATCTCAATGCTCTTAGGTTCACTATTCTCATCAAAAGGGTTTGCAGGAATAATCGAATCAAGATTCTTTTCTATGGCATCATGTATTGCTACTAGTTTAAAGGGTATTGGTATCTTAGGTTCCTCCCCATTAGGTTCAGTTTTGTTCATCTTTTCTCGTGTACCAACAACATCTACACATGAGCCTAGCATATTGAAACGTTCAAAGACTTTTCTAGCATCCTTGGCAACATCATAGAACTCCTTAAACAAAGTTTCTAATATAAAATCCCTCATTTCAAGGTCCTCAATTTCTTTAAGCTTAACAAACATTATTTGCATTAAGGGGTTGAGGTTAACAAACCTAGCTTCTAACATGTGAATTAAAGAAGCTGCATCAATCTCATAGTTTGGAGCAAGTTATGCAAGGGATCTATCCTCAGTATCTTCATGTTTGCTAACATGATTAAAGAATTCTTCAATATTATCTTTCCCAATTATAGAACCACTACCAATTGAAAGGTCTTTCAGGGTGAAAGTAGGGATCAACATGGTGAGCTAAGGAAGAGGTGACAACTAAAGGAGACTTAATTTTTTTGTGTTTTTGAATAAGAAAGCAAACAAGTAAAACTATTTTTTTGGTGTTTTTGAAAAAGAAACAAGCAAACAAAGCAGAAAGAAACTAAGCAAAACAAAAACAACAAAGTAAAGAGATTGGTTATGAGGGACTCCCCTTGTGAAGATGTCCTTGACTCCCCGGCAACGACGCCAGAAAAATGCTTGATGGCTCTGTGTATGGCGCCCAGAAAAGTACTGGTGCGTGGTTGATGTAGAGCTCGTTGGGAACCCCAAGAGGAAGGTATGATGAGCACAACAACAAGTTTCCCTCAGTTATGAAACCAAGGTTTAATTGAACCAGTAGGAGCAAGGAAACACCCCAAAGGTGTTACTAGCTGAGCTTTGGCAGGGTGCACTACCGGTGCTAGTAGCAACGTGGAGACTTGCACAACACAACCACGGAACTTTGTCCCCAACTTGCGATGAGGTTGTCAATCTCACCGTGTTTTGCGGAAAACAAAGGATTAAACGTATCGAATGGAAGGAAGTAATAGTTTGCAGAAAGTAAACACAAAGCAGTAAACAGTTTGTAGATTGTACGTAAAAGACAAGGACCGGGATCCATAGTTCACTAGAGGTGGCTCTCCTTAAGATAGATAACATGCTGGGTGAACAAATTACAGCGGGGCAATTGACAAACATCGAGAAAGCAATACATGCATATACTAATCATCTTGACTCCTTTGAGACTTTATTGGGCAATACAACATTATACATAGACCGCCATCCAACTGCATCTATGACTAATAATCCACCTTCAGGTTATCATCCGAACCCCCTCCAATATTAAGTTGCAAGCAACAGATTATTGCTTTACGAACTGCATGTAAAGTAAACAATACGATTGTTCTATGAACAAAGGATTGTTGTTTTCTCCCTAGTAGCAACAACACATCTAGTACCTTAGAGATTTCTGTCACTTCCCCAGATTACCAGAGGCATGAACCCACTATCGAGCATAAATACTAACTCTTGGAGTTGCTAGCATCTACTTGGCCAAGATAGCTACTAACAACGGAAAGCATGCAAGATCACAAATAACAAAGACATGATAGAATCAATAATCAATCTGAAATAGCATGTCAATATCCATCGGATCCCCGCAAACACAACATGCAGAATTACAAATAGATGATCTTGATCATGAACGGAGCTCACAAGATCTAAACATGAAAGCACAAAGGAGGAGAACCAGCCATCTAGCTACTACATGGATCCGTAGTCCAAGGATGAACTACTGACGCATCACACCGGAGGCTTGCATGGTGATGAAGAAGGCCTCTAGGGTGAATTCCCCTCTCCGACAGGGTGCCAGGAAGAGCTTCAGGTCCCTCCCGATCTAGGGATGGAGATGACGGTGGCTACAGAATCTTTCATGGATTTTTGATCGGGCCCTTAAGGTTTTCGTCCCGAGGGCATCTTATAGGCGGAAGGGGAGGCCGAGGGGGTGCCAAGGGCCACCACACCACCCCCTGGCGCGGCCCAAGCCTGGCCGTGCGGCCAGGTGGTCTGGCCGGCCTCTGGCCCCTCTCCATCTCGTATTCTCGCACTTGATGACTTCCGGAAAAATAATGACTTTGGGTTTTGTCCCGTCCAATTCCGAGAATATTCATTTTCTGATTTCCTGGAACCAAAAACAGCAGAAAACAGGCAGCTGGCACTGTGGCTCTTATTAATAGGTTAGTCCAAGAAATCATATGAAAAGTACTCCAAAGTGTGGACAAAACACAAGAAAGTGGATAAAACTAAGCATGGAACATCAAAAATTATAGATACATTTGCAATGTATCATCAATCAACCGATCGAACCATATATATATGATCCTACTTCAACAACAAAAGAATCTGTACACGATTAAGCAAATCCTATGTATGAACAGTGAAAATTGCGGCTGCGACTAGAGAAGCTAGCAATGTAGTACCTTAGACTCCTCATCAGGGACCTCCTCTGCAAACTCATCGTTCTAGTGATTGCGTCGAAGATTTCTTGTACGGTGATGGGGTCGTTGATGTAGATCACCGGATTGCCTCCGCCTGCCGCCTAACCCCCATCCAGATCTGCCACTGGCACCACGACATTGTCGGCCACCTGCTGCTCGGCGGCGACGGCTACTACCTGCTGCTCGGTGGCGACGGCTACCACCTGCTGCTCGGCGGCGACGGCTACCACCTGCTGCTCGGCGGCGACATCTACCACATGCTGCTCGGCGGCGACGGCTACTGGCTGGACGGATGAGCTTGCACCCTCGATGGCGCGGCGACGAGCGGTGTTCATGCCCAGAGAAGACGCCTTCGCCTGCTTGGCGACGACCGAGCCATCTGCTGCTGCGCCTTCAACTGGCTTAACCTCTGGCTCGTCTCCATGCGTACGCTTCATGGCACACCAAGGGAAGGAGGTAGTGCAAGTGAGGGAGCTTTGGCGCACGCGGTAGGTGTAGATTGGGGTCTTGGGACTAGACAGACTAGGGGAAAATGACACGAGCACATGGAAGAAGAAGGTCGAGGGGGGTTATAAACACCAGACCGTTCGTAGTCCTCGAGTGGACACGTGTGGTGGGCGGGGGGCTACCACGATCTCCACCCTTTTTTTGGGTTCCCTTTTTTTGAAACAGCCACGATCTCCACTTTAGAGCTGCATTGAAAACACGCTCATGGCAGACCTCGATTCCACTGCATGCAAGTGGCACGGAACCAATTTCTAGCAACGTCAGATCTACTCGAGGGGGGACCTTGACTCATGGAAGTTACTAGCGGTAGGGCCCAGTTGGAAGTGAGATTGAGAGCGCTGCGTAAAAATGGGATATGTCTTATTAAAATCAAGTAGCAATAAATTGCAGCGTCTCGTCGACAACCGTGCACTCGATGACCCCGTTGCCCTATGCATGTGTTGTAGTAGCAGTAGTAGGCTTTTCAGACTTGATTAAACTTGACATGGCCGCTCGACGACTTTTTCCATGGACGGCATCGTGTTCCTTCCTGTAGAAGTCTCGCTGAGGGAGACGTCCGTGCTATCTCACGCTGTATTGTGAAGGGCACGACGTGTGCAATGATCATCGTTGGATCGCACATAATCAACGGTTGGTGTGCACGATCCGCGTGACTGTGACAACCAATCAGGGAGTAGCAGACAGAGTGAGCACAGGTTTGAGCTTCTACGAAAGATAGAGAGAGGGGGGCAAAACTAAGTAGTACCACATAAAACCAAGGGCAAAACTGAGTAGTATAAAAATGGAAAGTGTCTTGTACAATAAAATACATCGTGGAATACATCAAATTATGCCAAGATAGATCCACTAGAGTTCATTGGATGTGTGTTCTTCTCATAAACCACACATGGATCCACCGGTGTCAATGCATGTCTATTTTTTTCATGAACCACACCTAGTGTCATTGCATGTCTGTTCCTCTAAACAAACCACATATCACCAGTGTCATTGCATGTCTGTTCTTCTCATGAACCACACATGGATCCACCCAGTGTCATTGCATGTCTATTCTTTTCATGAATCACAGCTAGAGTCATTGCATGTCTATTACTTCCATAAACCACACATGGATCCACCAGTGTCATTGCATGTCTGTTCTTGTCATGAACCACACCCAGTGTCATAGCACGTGTTTTCCTCTAGACAAACCACATAAGGATCCACCGGTGTCACTGCATGTCTGTTCTTTTCATGAACCATAGATGGATCCACCAGTGTCATTGCATGTGTGTTATTTTCATGAACCACAGCTAGAGTCATTGCATGTGTGTTCTTTTCATGCACCACAGCTAGTGTCATTGCATGTGTGTTCTTTGCATGAACCACAGCTAGTGTTATTGCATGTCTGTTCTTCTCACAAACCACATAAGGATCAACCAGTGTCATTGCATGTCTGTTCTTTCCATGAACCACACCCAGTGTCATTGCATGTCTGTTCTTTTCATGAATCATAGCTAGTGTCATTGCATGTCTGTTACTTCCATAAACCACACATGGATCCACCAGTGTCATTGCATGTCTGTTCTTTTCATGAACCCCAGCTAGTGTCATTGCATGTCAGTTCTTTTCATGAACCACACATGGATCCACCAGTGTTATTGCATGTCAGATCTTCTCACAAACCACATAAGGATCCACAAGTGTCATTGCATGTTTGTTCTTTTCATGAACCACAACTAGTGTCATTGCATGTCTGTTCTTCTTACAAACCACATAAGGATCCACCAGTGTCATTGCATGTCTGTTCTTTTCATGAACCACAACTAGTGTCATTGCATGTGTGCTCTTTTCATGAACCACAACTAGTGTCATTGGATGTGTGTTCTTTTCATGAACCACACCCAGTGTCATTGCATGTGTTCTTTGCATGAACCACATCTAGTGTTATTGCATGTCTGTTCTTCTCACAAACCACATAAGGATCAACCAGTGTCATTGCATGTCTGTTCTTTTCATGAACCACACCCAGTGTCATTTCATGTCGGATCTTTTCATGAACCACAGCTAGAGTCATTGCATGTATGTTACTTCCATAAACCACGCATGGATCCACCAGTGTCATTCCATGTATGTTCTTTTCATGAACCAAACCCAGTGTCATGGCATGTGTGTTCCTCTAGACAAACCACACATGGATCCACCAGTGTTATTGGATGTGTGTTCTTCTAAACAAACCACATAAGAATCCATTAGTGTCATTGGATGTGTGTTCTTTTCATGAAACACACCTAGTGTCATTGCATCTATGTTCCTCTAGACAAACCACATAAGGATCCACCAGTGTCATTGCATGTCTGTTCTTTTCATGAACCACATAAGGATTCACCAGTGTCATTGGATGTGTGTTCTTTTCATGAACCACACCCAGTGTCATTACATGTGTGTTCCTCTAAACAAACCACATACGGATCCACTAGTGTCATTGCATGTCTGTTCTTTTCATGAACCACACCCAGTGTCATTGCATGTGTGTTCTTCTAAACAAACCACATAAGTCATTGCATGTCTGTTCTTTTCATGAACCACACCCAGTGTCATTACATGTGTGTTCCTCTAGAAAAACCACATAAGGATCCACCGGTGTCACCGCATGTCTGTTCTTTTCATGAACCACATACGGATCCACCAGTGTCATTGCATGTGTGTTCTTCTCATGAACCACACATGGATCCACCAAGTGTCATTGCATGTCTGTTCTTTTCATGAATCACAGCTAGAGTCATTGCATGTCTGTTACTTCCATAAACCACACATGGATCCACCGGTGTCATTGCATGTCTACTCTTTTCATGAACCACACCTAGTGTGCATTGCATGTCTGTTCCTCTAAACAAACCACATAAGGATCCACCAGTGTCATTGCATGTCTGTTATTTTCATGAACCACACATGGATCCACCAGTGTCATCGCATGTGTGTTCTTTTCATGAACCACAGCTAGAGTCATTGCATGTGTGTTCTTTTCATGAACCACAACTAGTGTCATTGCATGTGTGTTCTTTTCATGAACCACACCTAGTGTCATTGGATGTGTGTTCTTCTCATGAACCACACATGGATCCACCAGTGTCGTTGCATGTCTGTTCTTTTCATGAATCACAGTTAGAGTCATTGCATGTCTGTTACTTCCATAAACCACACATGGATCCACCAGTGTCATTGCATGTCTGTTATTTTCATGAACCACAGCTAGTGTCATTGCATGTTAGTTCTTTTCATGAACCACACATGGATCCACCGGTGTTATTGCATGTCTGTTCTTCTTACAAACCACATAAGGATCCACCAGTGTCATTGCATGTCTGTTCTTTTCATGAACCACAGCTAGTGTCATTGCATGTGTGTTCTTTTCATTTACCACAACTAGTGTCATTGGATGTGTGTTCTTCTCATGAACCACACATGGATCCACCAGTCTCATTGCATATCTGTTCTTTACATGAATCATAGCTAGAGTCATTGCATATCTGTTACTTCGATAAACCACACATGGATCCACCAGTGTCATTGCATGTCTGTTCTTTTCATGAACCAAAGCTAGTGTCATTGCATGTCAGTTCTTGTCTTGAACCACACATGTATCCACCAGTGTTATTGCATTTCAGTTCTTCTCACAAACCACATAAGGATCCACCAGTGTCATTGCATGTCTATTCTTTTCATGAACCAAAGCTAGTGTCATTGCATGTGTGTTCTTTTCATGAACCACAGCTAGTCTCATTGCATGTCTGTTCTTTTCATGAATCACATATAGTGTCATTGCATGTCTGTTACTTCCATAAACCACACATGGATCCAGTAGTGTCATTGCATGTCTGTTCTTTTCATGAACCACAACTAGTGTCATTGCATGTCAGTTCTTTTCATGAACCACACATGGATCCACCAATGTTATTGCATGTCAGATCTGCTCACAAACCACATAAGGATCCACCAGTGTCATTGCATGTCTGTTCTTTTCATGAACCACAGCTAGTGTCATTGGATGTGTGTTCTTATCATGAACCACACATGGATCCACCAGTGTCATTGCATGTATGTTCTTTTCATGAATCACAACTAGGGTCATTGCATGTCTGTTACTTCCATAAACAACACATGGATCCACCGATGTCATTGCATGTCTGTTGTTTTCATGAACCACACCTACTGTCATTGCATGTCAGTTCTTTTCATGAACCACACATGGATCCACCAGTGTTATTGCATGTCTATTCTTCTCACAAACCACATAAGGATCCACCAGTGTCATTGCATGTCTGTTCTTTTCATGAACCACCACCCAGTGTCATTGCATGTCTATTCTTTTCATGAACCACAACTAGAGTCATTGCATGTCTGTTACTTCCATAAACCACACATGGATCCACCAGTGTCATTGCATGTATGTTCTTTTCATGAACCACACCAGTGTCATTGCATGTGTGTTCCTCTAGATAAACCACACATGGATCCACCATTGTTATTGGATGTATGTTCTTCTAAACAAACCACATAAGGATCCACCAGTGTCATTGCATGTCTATTCTTTTCATGAACCACACCTAGTGTCATTGCATGTCTGTTCCTCTAGGCAAACCACATAAGGATCCACCAGTGTCATTGCATGTCTATTCTTTTCATGAACCACACCTTGTGTAATTGCATGTGTGTTCCTCTAGACAAACCACATAAGTCATTGGATGTCTGTTATTTTAATGATGCACACCCAGTGTCATTGCATGTGTGTTCCTCTAGACAAACCACATAAGGATCCACCGGTGTCACTGCATGTCTGTTCTTTTCGTGAACCACATAAGGATCCACCAGTGTCATTGGATGTGTGTTCTTCTCATGAACCACACATGGATCCACTAGTGTCATTGCATGTTTGTTCTTTTCATTAATCACAGCTAGAGTCATTGCATGTCTGTTACTTCCATAAACCACACATGGATCCACCGGTGTCATTGCATGTTTGTTCTTTTCATGAACCACACCTAGTGTCATTGCATGTCTGTTCCTCTAAACAAACCACATAAGGATCCACCAATGTTATTGCATGTCTGTTATTTTCATGAACCACACATGGATCCACCAGTGTCATTGCATGTGTGTTATTCTCATGAACCACAGCTAGAGTCATTGCATGTGTGTTCTTTTCATGAACCATAGCTAGTGGCATTGCATGTGTGTTCTTGTTATGAACCATAGTAGTGTCATTGCATGTCTGTTCTTCTCATGAACCACACATGGATCCACCAGTGTCATTGCATGTCTGTTCTTTTCATGAATCACAGCTAGAGTCATTTCATGTCTGTTACTTCCATCAAGCACACATGGATCCACGAGTGTCATTGCATGTGTGTTCTTTTCATGAACCACAACTAGAGTCATTGCATGTGTGTTCTTTTCATGAACCACAACTAGTGTCATTGCATGTGTGTTCTTTTCATGAACCACAGCTACTGTCATTGCATGTCTGTTCTTTTCATGAACCATACCTAGTGTCATTGCATGTGTGTTCCTCTAGACAAACAACATAAGGATCCATCAGGGGCACTGCATGTCTGTTCTTTTCATGAACCACATAAGGATCCACTAGTTTCATTGGATGTGTGTTCTTCTCATGAACCACACATGGATCCACTAGTGTCATTGCATGTCTGTTCTTTTCATGAATCACAGCTAGAGTCATTGCATGTCTGTTACTTCCATAAACCACACATGGATCCACCAGTGTCATTGCATGTCTATTCTTTTCATGAACCACACCCAGTGTCATTGCATGTCTGTTCCTCTAAACAAACCATATAAGGATCCACAAGTGTCATTGCATGTCTGTTATTTTCATGAACCTCACATGGATCCACTAGTGTCATTGCATGTGTTTTCTTTTCATGAACCACAGCTAGAGTCATTGCATGTGTGTTCTTTTCATGAACCACACCTAGTGTCATTGCATGTGTGTTCTTTTCATGAACCACAGCTAGTGTCATTGCATGTCTGTTCTTTTCATGAACCACACCCAGTGTCATTGCATGTCTGTTCTTTTCATAAGTCACAGCTAGAGTCATTGCATGTGTGTTCTTATCATGAACCACACATGGATCCACCAGTGTCATTGCATGTCTGTTCTTTTCATGAATCACAGCTAGGGTCATTGCCTGTCTATTACTTCCATAAACCACACATGGATCCACCGGTGTCATTGCATGTCTATTGTTTTCATGAACCACACCTACTGTCATTGCATGTCAGTTCTTTTCATGAACCACACATGGATCCACCAGTGTTATTGCATGTCTATTCTTCTCACAAACCACATAAGGATCCACCAGTGTCATTGCATGTCTGTTCTTTTCATGAACCACCACCCAGTGTCATTGCATGTCTGTTCTTTTCATGAACCACAACTAGAGTCATTGCATGTCTGTTACTTCCATAAACCACACATTGATCCACCAGTGTCATTGCATGTATGTACTTTTCATGAACCACACCCAGTGTCATTGCATGTGTGTTCCTCTAGATAAACCACACAAGGATCCACCAGTGTTATTTGATGCATGTTCTTCTAAACAAACCACATAAGGATCCACCAGTGTCATTGCATGTCTATTCTTTTCATGAATCACACCTAGTGTCATTGCATGTTTGTTCCTCTAAACAAACCACATAAGGATCCACAAGTGTCATTGCATGTCTGTTATTTTCATGAACCTCACATGGATCCACTAGTGTCATTGCATGTGTTTTCTTTTCATGAACCACAGCTAGAGTCATTGCATGTGTGTTCTTTTCATAAACCACACCTAGTGTCATTGCATGTGTGTTCTTTTCATGAACCACAGCTAGTGTCATTGCATGTCTGTTCTTTTCATGAACCACACCCAGTGTCATTGCATGTCTGTTCTTTTCATAAATCACAGCTAGAGTCATTGCACGTCTGTTACTTCCATAAACCACACATGGATCCACCGGTGTCATTGCAAGTCTATTCTTTTCATGAACCACAACTAGTGTCATTGCATGTCAGTTATTTTCATGAACCACACATGGATCCGCCAGTGTTATTGCATGTCTGTTCTTCTCACAAACCACATAGGGATCCACCACTGTCATTGCATGTCTGTTCTTTTCGTGAACCACCACCCAGTGTCATTGCAGGTCTTTTCTTTTCATGAACCACAACTATAGTCATTGCATGTCTGTTACTTCCATAAACCACACATGGATCCACCGGTGTCATTGCATGTATGTTCTTTTCATGAACCACACCCAATGTCATTGCATGTGTGTTCCTCTAGACAAACCACACATGGATCCACCAGTGTTATTGGATCTATGTTCTTCTAAACAAACCACATAAGGATCCACCAGTGTTATTGCACGTCTATTCTTTTCATGAACCATAGCTAGTGTCATTGCATGTCAGTTGTTGTCTTGAACCACACATGGATCCACCAGTGTTATTGCATGTCTGTTCTTCTCACAAACCACATAAGGATCCACTAGTGTCATTGCATGTTTGTTCTTTTCATGAACCACCGCTAGTGTCATTGCATGTGTGTTCTTTTCATGAACCACAGCTAGTGTCATTGCATGTCTGTTCTTCTCATGAACCACACATGGATCCACCAGTGTCATTGCATGTCTGTTCTTTTCATGAATCACAGCTAGTGTCATTGCATGTCTGTTACTTCCATAAACCACACATGGATCCACTAGTGTCATTGCATGTCTGTTCTTTTCATGAACCACAACTAGTGTCATTGCATGTCAGTTCTTTTCATGAACCACACATGGATCCACCAGTGTTATTGCATGTCAGATCTGCTCACAAACCACATAAGGATCCACCAGTGTCATTGCATGTCTGTTCTTTTCATGAACGACAACTAGTGTCATTGCATGCATGTTCTTTTCATGAACCACAACTAGTGTCATTGGATGTGTGTTCTTCTAATGAACCACACATGGATCCACCAGTGTCATTGCATGTCTGTTCTTTTCATGAATCACAACTAGAGTCATTGCATGTCTGTTATTTCCATAAACCACACATGGATCCACCAGTGTCATTGCATGTTTGTTCTTTTCATGAACCACAGCTAGTGTCATTCCATGTCAGTTCTTTTCATGAACCACACATGGATCCACCAGTGTTATTGCATGTCTGTTCTTCTCACAAACTACATAAGGATCCACCAGTATCATTGCATGTTTGTTCTTTGCATGAACCACAACTAGTGTTATTGCATGTGTGTTCCTTTCATGAACCACAGCTAGTGTCATTGCATGTCTGTTCTTCTCATGAACCACTCATGGATCCACTAGTGTCATTGAATGTCTGTTGTTTTCATGAATCACAACTAGAGTCATTACATGTCTGTTACTTCCATAAACCATACATGGATCCACCAGTGTCATTGCATGTCTATTCTTTTCATGAACCATAACTAGTGTCATTGCATGTCAGTTGTTTTCATGAACCACACATGGATCTACCAGTGTTATTGCATGTCTATTCTTCTCACAAACCACATAAGGATCCACCAGTGTCATCGCATGTCTGTTCTTTTCATGAACCACACCCAGTGTCATTGCATGTGTGTTCCTCTAGACAAACCACATAAGGATCCACCGGTTTCACTGCATGTCTGTTCTTTTCATGAACCGCATAAGGATTCACTAGTGTCATTGGATGTGTGTTCTTTTAATGAACCATGACCAATGTCATTGCATGTGTGTTCCTCTAAACAAACCACATAAGGATCCACCAGTGTCATTGCATGTCTGTTCTTTTCATGAACCACACCAAGTGTCATTGCATGTGTGTTCTTCTAAACAAACCACATAAGTCATTGCATGTCTATTCTTTTCATGAACCACACCCAGTGTCATTGCATGTGTGTTCCTCTAGCAAACCACATAAGGATCCACCGGTGTCATTACATGTCTGTTCTTTCTGAACCACATAAGGATCCACCAGTGTCATTGGATGTGTGTTCTTCTAATGAACCACACATGGATCCACCCATATCATTGCATGTCTGTTCTTTTCATGAATCACATCTAGAGTCATTGCATGTCCGTTACTTCCATAAACCACACATGGATCCACCAGTGTCATTGCATGTCTGTTCTTTTCATGAACCACACCCAGTGTGCATTGCATGCTTGTTCCTCTAAACAAACCACATAAGGATCCACCAGTGTCATTGCATGTCTATTCTTTTCATGAACCACACATGGATCCACCAGTGTCATTGCATGTGTGTTCTTTTCATGAACCACAGCTAGAGTCATTGCATGTGTGTTCTTTTCATGTACCACAACTAGTGTCATTGCATGTGTATTATTTTCATGAACCACAACTAGTGTCATTGCATGTCTGTTCTTTTCATGAACCGCACCTAGTGTCATTGCATGTCTGTTCCTCTAAACAAACCACATAAGGATCCACCAGTGTTATTGCATGTATGTTATTTTCATGAACCACACATGGATCCACCAGTGTCATTGCATGTGTGTTATTCTCATGAACCACAGCTAGAGTCATTGCATGTGTGTTCTTTTCATGAACCACAGCTAGTGGCATTGCATGTGTGTTCTTGTTATGAACCATAGTAGTGTCATTGCATGTCTGTTCTTCTCATGAACCACACATGGATCCACCAGTGTCATTGCATGTCTGTTCTTTTCATGGATCACAGCTAGAGTCATTTCATGTCTGTTACTTCCATCAACCACACATGGATCCACGAGTGTCATTGCATGTGTGTTCTTTTCATGAACCACAGCTAGAGTCATTGCATGTGTGTTCTTTTCATGAATCACAACTAGTGTCATTGCATGTGTGTTCTTTTCATGAACCACAGCTAGTGTCATTGCATGTGTTTTCTTTTCATGAACCACAACTAGTGTCATTGCATGTCTGTTCTTTTCATGGACCACACCTAGTGTCATTGCATGTGCGTTCCTCTAGACAAACCACATAAGGATCCACCGGGGTCACTTCATGTCTGTTCTTTTCATGAACCACATAAGGATCCACTAGTTCCATTGGATGTGTGTTCTTCTCATGAACCACACATGGAGCCACCAGTATCATTGCATGTCTGTTCTTTTCATGAATCACAGCTAGAGTCATTGCATGTCTGTTACTTCCATAAACCACACATGGATCCACCAGTGTCATTGCATGTCTATTCTTTTCATGAACCACACCCAGTGTCATTGCATGTCTGTTCCTCTAAACAAACCACATAACGATCCACAAGTGTCATTGCATGTCTGTTATTTTCATGAACCTCACATGGATCCACTAGTGTCATTGCATGTGTTTTCTTTTCATGAACCACAACTAGAGTCATTGCATGTGTGTTATTTTCATGAACCACAGCTAGTGTCATTGCATGTGTGTTCTTTTCATGAACCACAGCTAGTGTCATTGCATGTCTGTTCTTTTCATGAACCACACCCAGTGTAGTCTGTTCTTTTCATAAATCACAGCTAGAGTCATTGCATGTCTGTTACTTCCATAAACCACACATGGATCCACCAGTGTCATTGCAAGTCTGTTCTTTTCATGAACCACAGCTAGTGTCATTGCATGTCAGTTCTTTTCATGAACCACACATAGATACACCAGTGTTATTGCATGTCTGTTCTTCTCACAAACCACATAGGGATCCACCAGTGTCATTGCATGTCTGTTCTTTTCATGAACCACCACCCAGTGTCATTGCAGGTCTTTTCTTTTCAAGAACAGCTAGAGTCATTGCATGTCTATTACTTCCATAAACCACACATGGATCCACCAGTGTCATTGCATGTATGTTCTTTTCATGAACCACACCCAATGTCATTGCATGTGTGTTCCTCTAGACAAACCACACATGGATCCACCAGTGTTATTGGATGTATGTTCTTCTAAACAAACCACATAAGGATCCACTAGTGTTATTGCATGTCTATTCTTTTCATGAACCACACCCAGTGTCATTGCATGTCTGTTCCTCGAGATAAACCACATAAGGATCCACTAGTGTCATTGCATGTCTATTCTTTTCATGAACCACACCCAGTGTAATTGCATGTGTGTTCCTCTAGACAAACCACATAAGTCATTGCATGTCTATTCTTTTCATGATCCACACCCAGTGTCATTGCATGTGTGTTCCTCTAGACAAACCACATAAGTCATTGCATGTCTATTCTTTTCATGATCCACACCCAGTGTCATTGCATGTGTGTTCCTCTAGACAAACCACATAAGGATCCACCGGTGTCACTGCATGTCTGTTCTTTTCATGAACAAAATAAGGATCCACCAGTGTTATTGGATGTGTGTTCTTCTCATGAACCACACATGGATCCACCAGTGTCATTGCATGTCTGTTCTTTTCATGAATCATAGCTAGAGTCATTGCATATCTGTTACTTCCATAAACCACACATGGATCCACCAGTGTCATTGCATGTCTGTTCTTTTCATGAACCACACCCAGTGTCATTGCATGTCTGTTCCTCTGAACAAACCACATAAGGATCCACCAGTGTCATTGCATGTCTGTTATTTCCATGAACCACACATGGATCCACTAGTGTCATTGCATGTGTGTTCTTTTCATGAACCATAGCTAGAGTCATTCCATGTGTGTTCTTTTCATGAACCATAACTAGTGTCATTGCATGTGTGTTCTTTTCATGAACCACATCTAGTTTCATTGCATGTCTGTTCTTCTCATGAACCACACATGGATCCACCAGTGTCATTGCATGTCTGTTCTTTTCATGAATCATAGCTAGAGTCATTGCATGTCTGTTACTTCCATAAACCACACATGGATCCACCAGTGTCATTGCATGTCTGTTCTTTTCATGAACCACATCTAGTGTCATTATATGTTAGTTCTTTTCATGAACCACACATGGATCGAGTAGTGTTATTGCATGTTTGTTCTTCTCACAAACCACATAAGGATTCACCAGTGTCATTGCATGTCTGTTCTTTTCATGAACCACACCCAGTGTCATTGCATGTGTGTTAATCTAGAGAAACCACATAAGGATCCACCGGTGTCACCGCATGTCTGTTCTTTTCATGAACCACATAAGGATCCACTAGTGTCATTGGATGTGTGTTCTTTTCATGAACCACACCCAGTGTCATTGCATGTGTGTTCCTCTAAACAAACCACATAAGCATCCACCAGTGTCATTGCATGTCTGTTCTTTTCATGAACCATACCTAGTGTCATTGCATGTGTGTTCTTCTAAACAAACCACATAAGTCATTGCATGTCTGTTCTTTTCATGAACCACACCTAGTGTCATTGCATGTGTGTTCCTCTAGAAAAAACACATAAGGATCCACCGGTGTCACTGCATGTCTGTTCTTTTCATGAACCACATAAGGATCCACCAGTGTCATTGGATGAGCGTTCTTCTCATGAACCACACATGGATCCACCAGTGTCATTGCATGTCTGTTCTTTTCATGAATCACAGCTAGAGTCATTGCATGTTCATTACTTCCATAAACCACACATGGATCCGCCGGTGTCATTGCATGTCTGTTCTTTTCATGAACCATAGCTAGTGTGCATTGCATCTGTTCCTCAAAACAAACCACATAAGGATCCACCACTGTCATTGCATGTCTTTTATTTTCGTGAACCACACATGGATCCACTAGTGTCATTGCATGTGTGTTCTTTTCATGAACCACATCTAGAGTCATTGCATGTGTGTTCTTTTCATGAACCACAGCTAGTGTCATTGCATGTGTGTTCTTTTCATGAACCACAGCTAGTGTCATTGCATGTCTGTTCTTTTCATGAACCACACCTAGTGTCATTGCATGTCTGTTCTTTTCATGAATCATAGCTAGAGTCATTGCATGTCTGTTACTTCCATAAACCACACATGGATCCACCGGTGTCATTGCATGTCTGTTCTTTTCATGAACCACAGCTAGTGTCATTGCATGTCAGTTATTTTCATGAACCACACATGGATCCACCAGTGTTATTGCATGTCTGTTCTTCTCACAAACCACATAGGGATCCACCAGTGTCATTGCATGTCTGTTCTTTTCATGAACCACACCTAGTGTCATTGCATGTGTGTTCCTCTAGACAAACCAAATAAGGATCCACCGGTGTCACTTCATGTCTGTTCTTTTCATGAACCACATAAGGATCCACCAGTGTCATTGGAAGTGTGTTCTTTTCATGAACCACACCCAGTGTCATTGCATTTGTGTGTTCCTCTAAACAAACCACATAAGGATCCACCAGTGTCATTGCATGTCTATTCTTTTCATGAACCACACCCAGTGTCATTGCATGTGTGTTCTTCTAAACAAACCACATAAGTCATTGCATGTCTGTTCTTTTCATGAACCACACCAAGTGTCATTGCATGTGTGTTCCTCTAGACAAACCACATAAGGATCCACCGGTGTCACTGCATATCTGCTGTTTTCATGAACCACATATGGATCCACCAGTATCATTGCATGTGTGTTCTTCTCATGAACCACACACGGATCCACCAATGTCATTGCATGTCTATTCTTTTCATGAATCACAGCTAGAGTCATTGCATGTTTGTTACTTCCATAAACCACACATGGATCCACCAGTGTCATTGCATGTCTGTTCTTTTCATGAACCATAGCCAGTGTGCATTGCATGTATGTTCCTCAAAACAAACCACATAAGGATCCTCCAGTGTCATTGCATGTCTGTTATTTTCATGAACGACACATGGATCCACCAGTGTCATTGCATTTGTGTTCTTTTCATGAACCACAGCTAGAGTCATTGCATGTGTGTTCTTTTCATGAACCACCGCTAGTGTCATTGCATGTGTGTTCTTTTCATGACCCATATCTAGTGTCATTGCATGTCTGTTCTTTTCATGAACCACACCCAGTGTCATTGCATGTGTGTTCCTCTAGACAAACCACATAAGGATCCACCGGTGTCACTGCATGTCTGTTCTTTTCATGAACCACATAAGGATCCACCAGTGTCATTGGATGTGTGTTCTTCTCATGGACCACACATGGATCCACCAGTGTCATTGCATGTCTGTTCTTCTCATGAATCACAACTAGAGTCATTGCATGTCTGTTACTTCCATAAACCACACATGGATCCACCAGTGTCATTGCATGTCTGTTCTTTTCATGAACCACACCTAGTGTCATTGCATGTCTGTTCCTCTAAACAAACCACATAAGTATCCACCAGTGTCATTGCATGTCTGTTATTTTCATGAACCTCACATGGATCCACTAGTGTCATTGCATGTGTGTTCTTTTCATGAACTAGAGCTAGAGTCATTGCATGTGTGTTCTTTTCATGAACCACAGCTAGTGGCATTGCATGTGTGTTCTTGTCATGAACCACATCTAGTGTCATTGCATGTCTGTTCTTTTCATGAACCACACTAGTGTCATTGCATGTCTGTTCTTTTCATGAATCAAAGCTAGAGTCATTGCATGTCTGTTACTTCCATAAACCACACATGGATCCGCCGGTGTCATTGCATGTCTGCTCTTTTCATGAACCACAGCTAGTGTCATTGCATGTCAGTTCTTTTCATGAACCATTGATGTCTACGCACTTCTATTCTTGTAGACAGTTGTTGGGCCTCCAAGTGCAGAGGTTTGTAGAACGGCAGCAAGTTTTCCCTTAAGTGGATTACCCAAGGTTAATCGAACTCTAGGAGGAAGTGGTCAAAGGTATTCCCTCTCAAGCAACCCTGCAATCAAGATACAAGAAGTCTCTTGTGTCCCCAACACACCCAATACACTTGTCAGGTGTATAGGTGCACTAGTTCGGTGAAGAGATAGTGAAATACAAGTGGTATGGATAAAAGACAACGGTGCTAGAAAATAGCTTGATGGCGTGGAAGAGACTAAATGCAAACTGAAACAAAGATGGAAGCAAGCAAACATGTAACAGATCTAGTAGCAAACGGTGTTTTAATGCTTATAAACAAGGCCTAGGGATCGTACTTTCACTAGTGAAAACTCTCATATAAATATATTCTCTTTATGATACTACTCTTAACTACTCTCCAGTTGGACACTCTAATCCATGGTAGGGCTATAACAGCACACCTAAAAGTAAGCCTTTCCCATCTAGAAAACCCCACACTGTCACCTTAAGCACTAGATGGTTCCAACAAACACCACAATTTCATAAAGACATCCAACTCCAAATATAACTCATAACAAGTATTTGCAATCTCTAGCCTAAGTGCCACCATGGTGTGCACGCTGTCACTTTCACACACATGGGGAGAGCAGAAATCTATTAAAGCACTTGAGTAGCAAGTTAGATCTACTTGATTACAAAGCTCATGATCACAATATGATCATGCATAGAGAGAGAGATGAACACATAGCTACCTGTAGAACCCTTAGCCTCGAGAGAGAACTACTCCCTCATCATCATGGGAATTAGCAATGGTGATGGAGATGGTGGTGGGGATCGGTGGAGATAGCTCCGGGGGCACTTCCCCGTCCCGGCAGGGTGCCGAAACAGAGACTTTCTGTCCCCGAATCTCCCCTTCGGTGGCGGCGGCGCTGCGGAACTTTTCATGGCTGGAGGCTTGACGATTTAGGGTTTTTCGCATCTGGAGGCATCTTATAGGCGAAGAGGCAAGGTCGGTGGGCGGCCAGGGGCCCACACCACCTGGTGGCGTGTCCAGGGCTAGCCCGCGCCACCACATGGTGTGGCCACCCTGTGGCCCCTCTCCGTCTCGTCTTCTGGCTCCGTGAGTCTTCCGGTAAAATACCAACTTTGCCTTTTGTCCCATCAAATTCGGAGAACATCCATTTTCTAACTTTATGGAACCAAAAACACAAGAAAACATGCAACTGGCATTGTGGCATCTTGTTAATATGTTAGTCCAAGAAAGCATATAGAAATACTCCAAAGTGTGGACAAAACATAAGAAAGTAGATATAAAACAAGCATGGAACATCAAAAATTATAGATACATTTGCAATGTATCAACATCCCCAAGCTTAAAACCTGCTCGTCCTCGAGTAGGTAAGGGATAAAAAGAAAGAATAATTTTTGAGGTGACATGAACCATCAAAGACTTGATCAAAGTATTTGCAAAACATTCAAAGCTAGGATCATAGTACTTCAATCATAACATGAAAGATAAAGTTCTAGCAATAAGCAAAGAAACTATGATGCAACATGAAAAGGCACAAACAAAAGATTCATGAATAACAATGCTTTGTAAGACGTTTGTTTGTTTCACATAAAGAAAACATAGCATAATAGTATTCAGCTTGTCCCTCAATAGATTAGCAAATATAAATGCATAGGACACCTTCAAAGTTCATAAGAGTGACTAGATACAAATAGTTTAAAACAAGCAATATCAAGTTATGCAGCAATCAACAAGTCTTGGGACAATGCACATAGAACTAAGAATGGCCACTATGCTCTCAAAGTAGGTGCATAAAGATAGAAGGTGGAGACTCAATATATAAGTGGAAGAAAGGCCTTCATAGAAGGAAGTAGGGATTCAAGTCTCATAAAGAGCTTCGAAAAATTATGGTACTTAATAGCTTTCAGCTCTCATTGCCCCTATCATAAGCATCTTGAAGGTGATTAAGGTTAAAGTGACACAACTAAGAGGATATGCTTGACAAGTTATAAACCGAAATCTCATGCCCCTTACTTACGAAGACCGAACCTCATGCTACTCAACTTTAGTCACGAGTAAGCTCTTGTCATTGTAAGTACATATGTATCATAAAGAACCGCCAACGGGGTACCCCTTGCACATGATACAGGAGCTATCCTATAATCAAAATGACAAGGCAAGTAGACAATGAGCATCTCAACGATCTTTTTATTTGCTATTTGCATAGGTTTTTATTGAGGATGCTTCATAGAGTGCTCATTATGGTGATGCTGCAAGTTTCCACCATGATTAGGCATGGCTTAGGCTAGCGGCCCAGGTGTTTCTCTAACACACATACAAACTCCATGATCTTACAAGTTCCACTTTTATTTCACACCGCCGGGATCCATAAGCAAAAGAACGTGATATCAACGGGGTACAAAGTACAAGTGCAATGTTGAAAGCGTTCCCCATGATACATGGTTCTGCTAATTTCAACTTATAAAGCGCAAGCATATACTCAACAAAGAAGGACCCAATGGTTCAAGTTTATTAAGGTCAAGAAAAGTAAAGTGTGCCATCAAGTTCGTGAGAGCTTTAATCACTAGTTTTCTCATAACAAGTTTAATTATGAAGGTAAACAAAAACATGAATATACTTGGAATAGAATATGCTAGTAGGTAGGTATGGTGGAATCTTTGGAATAACTTGGTTTAAGGAGTTGGATGCATGAGTGGAACTCATACTTGGTTGTGGAGGCTAGCAAAAGACTGGGAGCGACAAACTAAGAGAGCAATAATGGCCATAATCATGCAGAGCGACAAAACATCATTGATCAAAGCATAAAGTGATACTACAAGTTGAAAACTAAAGGATCACAAAGGCTATGGTGACTTGAGATAGTCATAACATGGTGTGAGCATGCGCCAAGGCAACCCAAATAAAGCATCAAAGGAGAATACCACAATACTATGCTTTAATATGCTAAAACAACGCATGATTCTTCCAAGGCACATTAAGAAATCTCAATTGTTTATAACAAGTCATGCTACAGCAAAGAATACTAAGCCTAAATCCAAAACAATAACAAGCATGGCATGACAAAGCATGGGCCACAGTAAAAAACAAGCTCTCTTTACCACTTAAGCATGAGCTTTCCTACTCTTTTCCAACCCAAACCAAACTATTTGAAAACCAATATATGAAAGAGGGGGTCCAACCAATTTATTCAGCAAACTAAGCAAACCAAGCAAACGAAAAAACAAAACGAAAATGAAAAAGAAGACGCTCCAAGAACAACACAACTGTGTATGAAACAATAAAAATGAAGCGTTTGGAAGAAACCTGAGATTTTTATTGATGAAGAAGGGGATGCCTTGGGCATCCCCAAGCTTTGATGCTTGTACTTCTTGGATATTTCTTGGGGTGACACGCGTGGCATCTCCAAGCTTGAGGTTTAGTCCATCCTTCATCTTATTACTCGTTCCTTCCATACACGTGAAAATTTTCCTTCATACAAAACTTCACACAATCTTTATTAGCAACATTAGCGCACTCAAGATAATAAGTCTTTAGGTTTAGTTCTAACACCAATAAAACTTTCATTAAAACACAAGCTACTGTAGCACTTCCCTCAAAAATCTCTATTCCCCAAAAGAACTAAAAAAGGAACCAACAAGAAGCAAATGCAAATAATGGCAGAAATCTGTCAAAATAGACCAGTAGGTAAAAACTAATTTTTTCGAAGACCTTATGTTGCTCCAATCGAAAAGTGTTAAACTAACGAAAGTTATATAACAACCTGGGGCAGAAGCACAAAAATTCACGCCTCAAATGGAGGTATAGAGATTTTGCACGAATTTTTACAGTGACGGACAGAAATCTGTTTCGGGACAACAACTTTCCCAATCATTACTTCTCTCTCATTAGAGGTTACTCTTGGCAGAAAAAGCAAATAAAAGGATAAGGAGAGGTTATAACAGAAGTAATAACTTCCAAGACTCATCTAAAACTTTTGGGTTATCTCCCAATAAGTACTTTTCTTTAACGCCTTTAAGTTAGGCATGATAGTTTGAGAAGATGCTCACATAGGAAATATGAATTGAAGTAAAAGAGAGCATCAAGAAGCAAATTCAAAACACATTTAAGTCTAACCCACTTCCTATGCATAGGAATCTTGTAAAGAAACAAGTCATGAAAGCACAAAGCAACAAGCATAGGAAAGCAAAACAAGTGCAACTTCGAAAATTTCAACATAAAGAGGGGAAGCTTAATATTATTGAGATGCATACAACCATGTTTCCCTCTCTCATAATAACTTTCAGTAGCATCATGAATGAAATGAACAATATAACTATCACATAAAACATTCTTATCATGAGCCACATGCATAAAAGAATTAATACTCCCCACATAAGCATAGTCATTCTTATTAATTGTAGTGGGAGCAAATTCAACAAAATAGCTATCATTATTATTCTCATCACCATAATCATCAAATATAGGAGGCATATTGTAATCATAATTAATTTTCTCCTCAATATTAGGTGGACTGAAAATATCATATTCATCATTGTAATCGTCATATATTGGAGGTATAGTATCATCAAAGTAAATTGTCTCCTCCGTGCTTGGGGGACTAAAAATATCATTTTCATAAAAACTAGCTTCCCCAAGCTTAGACTTTTCCATAGCATTAGCAATAATGGTGTTCAAAGAATTCATACTAATAACATTGCTATTAGCATGCAAATAAAGTTCCATAGGTTTTTTAATTTTCTCTTCAAACACTTCATGTCCTAACTCAAGATAAATACTATAAAGCTCTCTAATTTTGTTGTTGTTTTCCATTAAGCCTAACTAGTGAAAACAATAAACAAAAAGACAAAATTGCAGAATATAAAGGAAATAACTTCGAGCACTCACACCGGAGGATGTGAGTACCTTTTACCTTACCTCCCCAGCAACGGCACCAGAAAATAGGCGTTTGCCGTGGGAGGTTCTTCTTCTTTAATCCTCCGGTGTGAATACGTTTTACCTTACCTCCCCGGCAACGGTGCCAGAAAATAGCTTGATGTCTACGCACTTCTATTCTTGTAGACAGTTGTTGGGCCTCCAAGTGCAGAGGTTTGTAGAACAGCAGCAAGTTTTCCCTTAAGTGGATTACCCAAGGTTTATCGAACTCAGGGAGGAAGTGGTCAATGGTATTCCTTCTCAAGCAACCCTGCAATCAAGATATAGGAAGTCTCTTGTGTCCCCAACACACCCAATACACTTGTCAGGTGTATAGGTGCACTAGTTCAGCGAAGAGATAGTGAAATACAAGTGGTGTGGATAAAGGACAACGGTGCTAGAAAATAGCTTGATGGCGTGGAAGAGACTAAATGCAAACTGAAATAAAGATGGAAGCAAGCAAACATGTAACCGATCTAGTAGCAAACGGTGTTTTAATGCTTAGAAACAAGGCCTAGGGATCATACTTTCACTAGTGAACACTCTCATATAAATATATTCTCTTTATGATACTACTCTTAACTACTCTCCAGTTGGACACTCTAATCCATGGTAGGGCTATAACAGCACACCTCAAAGTAAGCCTTTCCCATCTAGAAAACCCCACACTATCACCTTGAGCACTAGATGGTTCCAACAAACACCACAATTTCATAAAGACATCCAACTCCAAATATAACTCATAACAAGTATTTGCAATCTCTAGCCTAAGTGCCACCATGGTGTGCATGCTGTCACTTTCACACACATGGGGAGAGCAGAGATCTATTAAAGCACTTGAGTAGCAAGGTAGATCTACTTGATTACAAAGCTCATCATCACAATATGATCATGCATAGAGAGGAAGATGAACACATAGCTACCGGTAGAACCCTTAGCCTCGAGAGAGAACTACTCCCTCATCATCATGGGAATCATCAATGGTGATGGAGATGGTGGTGGGGATCGATGCAGATGGCTCCCGGGGCATTTCCCCGTCCCGGCAGGGTGCCGGAATAGAGACTTTCTATCCCCCAAATCTCCCCTTCGGCAGCGGCGGCGCTGCGGAACTTTTCGTGGCTGGAGGCTTGACGATTTAGGGTTTTCGAACCGGGAGGCATCTTATAGGCGAAGAGGCAAGGTTGGTGGGCGGCCAGGGGGCCCACACCACCTGGTGGCATGGCCAGGGCTAGCCCGCACCACCACATGGTGTGGCCACCCTATGGCCCCTCTCCGCCTTGTCTTCTGGCTCCGTGAGTCTTTCGGTAAAATACCAACTTTGGCTTTTGTCCCATCCAATTCCGGGAATATTCATTTCTGACTTTCTAGAACCAAAAACAGAAGCAAACAGGCAACTGGCACTGTGGCATCTTGTTAATAGGTTAGTCCAAGAAAGTTTATAGAAATACTTCAAAGTGTGGACAAAACATAAGAAAGTAGATATAAAACAAGCATGGAACATCAAAAATTATAGATACATTTGCAATGTATCAACCACACATGGATCCACCAGTGTTATTGCATGTCTGTTCTTATCACAAACCACATAAGGATCCACCAGTGTCATTGCATCTCTGTTCTTTTCATGAACCACACCAAGTGTCATTGCATGTGTGTTCCTCTAGACAAACCACATAAGGATCCACCGGTGTCACTGCATGTCTGTTCTTTTCATGAACCACATAAGGATCCACCAGTGTCATTGGATGTGTGTTCTTTTCAGGAACCCCACCCAGTGTCATTGCATGTGTGTTCCTCTAAACAAACCACATAAGGATCCACTAGTGTTATTGCATGTTTGTTCTTTTCATGAACCACACCATTGTCATTGCATGTGTGTTCTTCTAAACAAACCATATAAGTCATTGCATGTCTGTTCTTTTCATGAACCACACCCAGTGTCATTGCATGTGTGTTCCTCTAGACAAACCACATAAGGATCCACCGGTGTCAGTACATGTCTGTTCTTTTCATGAACCACATAAGGATCCACCAGTGTCATTGCATGTGTGTTCTTCTCATGAACCACACATGGATCCACCTAGGGTCATTGCATGTCTGTTCTTTTCATGAATCATAGCTAGAGCCATTGCATGTCTGTTACTTCTATAAACCACACATGGATCCACCGGTGTCATTGCATGTCTGTTCTTTTCATGAACCATAGCTAGTGTGCATTGCATGTCTGTTCCTCTAAACAAACCACATAAGGATCCACCAGTGTCATTGCATGTCTGTTATTTTCATGAACCACACATGGATCCACCAGTGTCATTTCATGTGTGTTCTTTTCATGAACCATAGCTAGAGTCATTGCATGTGTGTTCTTTTCATGAACCACATCTAGTGTCATTGCATGTGTGTTCTTTTCATGAACCACAGCGAGTGTCATTGCATGTCTGTTCTTTTCATGAACCACACCCAGTGTCATTGCATGTCTGTTCTTTTCATGAATCACAGCTAGAGTCATTGCATGTCTGTTACTTCCATAAACCACACATGGATCCACCGGTGTCATTGCATGTCAGTTCTTTTCATGAACCACAACTAGTGTCATTGCATGTTAGTTCTTTTCATGAACCACACATGGATTGTTGGGGGGATACCCCCGGGTAGGGTCACTCCAGGGTATAAGGGCCGAGTTGGCCGAGGTTCGGCAAGGTCAAAGCGGATGCTGGCCGGGTCACCTCAAGGCAGGCCGGATCACAGAGTAACCCGGACCAGGGGGGTCGCCTAACATTGTCTCATCCGACTTAAGGAGTAATTCGGAAGTGCTTTTCTAACTTATATGCAGGAACAGGTGTGGCTAGATCTACTATGATTCGGGTCCTCGCTTAGCTTCTGGGAGAAGGAAGGAATCTCTCTGGTCAAAAAGAAGGTCTGGTACGCACTGCATGAGCAGAGAAAGCAAGGGCAGGACCATCGGGTCATGGCTGACAAGGGTGACGACGCCCATGTCGGCTGACGCGGGCGCCGCAGAGGCTTACGTCGCTAAAACATGTGTGACACGGGGGAAAAGCACCCCGGCCGGGTTACCACTTTGGGAGGGGGCATATTCTTAGGAATATGCCTCCACGTATGCCCTAGGCAGGGACCGAACTTCCTCTATATAAGGGGGGCTAGGTTTCTGGCAGAGGGGTTGGTTGAGCTCTAGTTGGTTTAGTGATTCCATAGTCACTGATTGAGTTCTTTGAGGCCATAGTGCTAGTTTATCTAGGGTTCTAGGGAAAGATAGTAGGCAAGAGTAAGAGAGATCCTTCTTCCTCCTCTCGCCAATACAGCTCAAGGAGCACTTGTAATCTTGAAGGAAATCAATACAAACTTCTGTGTGGAGAATCACTCCACTATCCCTCCCTGGATTCCCCTAGCGTGTATTAGTCCCCACCTTTAGCCTATCCATGGCATCTGCCGTGACACCACCACGACAGTTGGCGCCCACCGTGGGGCTAGCGGCGCTAGCAGGGGTGCAGATCCGGACGGGAAACCTCATCGGCACCGGCAAACACATCGTCTCCGGGCTCGTTCAGCGCTTTGGAGCGCTGGATTTCGTCAGGGACAACGCTGGCTGCTTCTGCACGCGCCCACTTCCGTGCAACAACCTCTTTGTCAAGCTCGGTGCGCACAAGGTCTACATCGCGGTGGATGTATCAGGCGTTCATCCGCACCGCGTCGTCGACGCGGGGGAACCACCCCTCACTGTGGCTCGTGGGGGGCGTATCGCTCGCTCCCCGGACCATGCAGAGGTGATGATGACTACGCCAGGTGCAGGAGCGAGCAAGGATCCGGCACCGGACCCGGAGGTAACACCTAAGGCACCGAGGAAAGGTAGAGGACCTCCACTAGAGAGGCCTGAGAATGTACTGAGAGAAGCTATGGATAGCTTGGCTAACCCGGTAGCAGCAGTGGTAGATCCGGCTCAGGCACAGGCCGAGCTAGAGGAAACTAGGCAAAAGATACTAGAGGGCGCAAAGAAAATAGCCGCGGCTCAGCAGTCGTTGAACATGACGCTGTGTGAGTATGCAAAGGCAAACAAGGTTGATACGGTAAAAGTAGAAGGGAGAAATCTCATAAGCGAGATGAACAGAGAAGGTGATGATGGAGCAGAAGGGTCGGAAAACTATTTGTCAGTGGGGTTACCGAGGTATAGTACCCCGGCGAAGAACCTCAGAGAGGCGGATGTGGCTGCGTCCGAGTTAGAGGGACTGATGGGTGAGGCCCGTCAAAGACAGCAAGATAGGGTTAACGAGCTGGTTCGGATCACGAACAAACAGAACGAAGAGCTGCTGAGAGCTAACCCGGAGAGAGCTGGAGCTTCCAAAATCGTCCATTCGGGTGATGGGTAACCCGAAGAAATCCGTTGGAGCCGCATCATCGCCTCATGGTGGTCCAAGGAGAGAAGAGGTAGTAACCTCGGCCAGACGGAACAAACAGATCGTCTCGTACGACCTGACGCGTGCGGGAAAGGAAAAAGAGACGCGGAAAAATGATGATCGACGGAGTGTGAGCCGAGGTGAAGCTGGCCGCGTTAACCACGACCAAGGCAATGCCGGTCAAGGAAACGCTGCCAACGGCAATGCTGGACAGCGAAACTCCGCAGGAGCAGGACAACCGCAGCAGCGGAATATACCAAGGCAAGAGCAAAGCACCGACCGAGGTATGCAGTAGAAAGGTGCGCAACGAGAGCAAAACCGATACAACGACGGTGATTCGGAGATGGTGAACGCAGGGTACCCCAGACCGGACTATCATGTGATAGGGTCAAGGTTGGGAAGCAGGGACTTGATGCCGGATGACGCCAGGTTAAAACTGGATCTCCCGTATAGGTCGGAACAGATCGAATGTCAAGGTCCCCCGGGTCCAGCGTGCTTTGGACCCCGGATCATGAAAGAGCCACCGGTACCCAACTTCCAGCTGCCCAGAGGCACGAAGACGTATGATGGCAGTACCAAGCCGGAGGATTGGCTGATAAACTATGCTACGGCTGTGAAAATTGCCACAGGCAACTTGAGATGGGCTGTACGATACGTACCCCAGATGTTGGAAGGTCCGGCAAGAGTATGGATGAATAATTTACCACCCGGAAGCATCAACTGCTGGATAGATTTTGAAGAAATGTTTATCAGCAACTTCTCAAGTACATATCAGAGGCCAAATAGACCGCAGACCCTAGCAATGTGCAAGCAAAGACCTAACAATATGGATCGTGAATTCTTGACCCGGTGGTGTACCGTGAGAAACTCGTGTGAGGGTGTCATAGAGTCACAGGCCATAGCGTGGTTTGAGCAAGGGTGCAGATATGGCAGCGAGCTGTGGATGAAGTTGCAAGGGAAAATGCCAATTACGTTAGCAGAGATGATCCGGATTGCTGATTCATATGCTTTGGGCGATCCGACTCAACCGAGGCTCACGTCAAATGAGTCAAACGAGGAATACTATCAGAGGGATGGAGCTGGGTCATCCCGGAGGAATGATTACAGAGGAAAAAGGAGAGATGATATACCGGATCATCGCTACGGTTCACAACAAGTTGTAGCTGTGAATCAAGATCAACCCGAAGCAGGGAGCAACCAACGCCAGAGAACGGGAGGGCAATGGACTCCAAGAAATGATGGCAAGAAAACATGGACTCCAGAGCAAAAGAAACAGTGGCAGGAAAAGAAAGACCATCCGAAGTATACCTATGAGTCGATGTTGGACCAGCCATGTAAGTTTCACACGCCAAATCCGAATAGCCCGGCGGGTAACACAACGAGGCAATGTGAGTGGATGCGTAAGATAGAACAAGGTGGTTCGGGGAATGCTCAGGCACCCCGGAATGATCAACCTCGGCAGGAGTTACCTCGGCAGCAATTGCTCTCCGGGGCGAACACGCAACAGCTAATGTTGCCTCCCCCTCCGCCGAGGTATGACAACAATGAGAGAAGGGATGCAGTGCATCAGGTGGAAAATCAGCAACAACCGGATCAGAGGTACCCGGAAACGAGGGAAGGAATGAGTACAGGGAACATCACCAGAGTTATTGTGTGTTCACGACTGAGGAAACAGATAGAAAGAGCTTGCAGCGCCGACATATGGAGGTCAATGCGGTCATGCCAGCAGTGACGAGGTACATGCCTTGGTCAGACCAGGAAATCACCTGGAACATCAAAGATCATCCTAAACTCACGCCGAGCCCAGGTTCATATGCGCTAGTGCTAGATCCGACATTCATTGGACCAAACATCAATGTGAGGTTCTCCAAGGTACTGATTGATAATGGCAGTAGCATTAACATAATGTATGCGGATACGATGCGCAAGTTGGGCATCTCGGAGAACATGCTCCAGGCTACGAGAACAACTTTCCATGGCATTGTACCAGGCATTTCTTGTGAGCCCATAGGCAAAGTCCGGGTCAACGTGCTATTCGGCACAAGGGATAATTGCCGAACTGAAAATCTGGAGTTTGAGGTGGTGAACTTGGAAAGTGCATATCACGCGTTACTCGGAAGACCAGCATTGAACAAGTTCATGGCAAGCTGCCACATCAGTTATCTGAAGATGAAGTTGCCCGGGCCAAATGGAGTGATTACCATTGCTGGAGATTTCCGACGTTCCATTGAGTGTGCTTCAGCCGGGTCTAACCTAGCCGAGTCACTCGTGATTGCGCAAGAGAAAAGAAAAATCCAAGAGGTGGCAGCATTAGCTCAGTCCACGCAGCAATATATGCCAGCGTTAAGTAACCCGCATGGCAGCGTTTCATTTCAAGCCGCAAAGGACACCAAGAAGGTTCCAGTTGATAACATGTTCCTGGAGCGCACCGTAACGATTGGTGCCAGGTTAACTGACAAATAGGAAAGCGAGCTCGTCAACTTCCTCCGTGAGAATCGGGATATTCTTTCTTGGTCTACACAGGACTTGCAAGGTGTTCCGAGGGAGTTGGCCGAGCACTCTTTGAACGTAAGACCCGGAGCAAGGCCGGTGAAGCAACCTCTCCGCCGCTTCGCCGAGGATAGGAGAAAAGTTATTGGAGATGAGATAGCTCGGTTACTAGCAGCATGATTTATCATGGAGGTACTATATCCGGATTGGCTCTCTAATCCGGTGCTGGTAGAAAAGAAGAAGGATGATCCGAACGTGGCAGTGGTTTGGCGTATGTGTATCGATTACACGAACCTGAACAAGGCGTGTCCAAAAGATCCATTTCCACTGACGAGGATAGATCAGGTCATAGACTCGACCGCGGGATGTGAACTATTGTCATTCATCGATGCATATTCTGGCTTCCACCAGATACCTCTGAACCCAGATGATCAAATAAAGACTGCATTTATTACCCCGTACGGGGCTTACTGCTATCGCACTATGCCGTTCGGTTTACGTAATGCAGGTGCAACGTACCAAAGACGTATGCAAAAATGTTTGCACGACCAAATAGGTCAAAACGTACAAGTATACGTGGATGATGTGGTTATCAAGACCAAGGAAAGCACAACGCTCCTTGACGACATAAGGCAAACATTCGCGAACTTGAGAAGGTTCCGGATGAAGCTTAACCCGGAAAAATGTACCTTCGGTGTCCCGACTAGAAAATTACTCGGATTTCTCGTCTCCAGCCGAGGTATCGAAGTTAATCCAACTAAGATCTGAGCCATCGAACGAATGGAGCCGCCGAAGTGTCTTAACGACGTCTAGAAGTTCACTAGATGCCTGGCATCGTTGAGTCGGTTTGTATGTCAGTTGGGAGAAAAGGCACTGCCTCTCTACCAACTCATGAAAAAGTCGGATAAATTCGTTTGGACGCCATAGGCCGATGAAGCTTTTGCCCACTTAAAAAGGATGTTGGCCACTGCACCAGTGTTAGCCTCTCCACTATCAAAGGAGCCAATGTTGCTCTACATAGCCGCAACCAATCGGGTTGTAAGTGCAGTGATTGTAGTGGAACACAATGAAGAGGGTAAGTCGGTGCAGAGGCCAGTATATTACTTGAGCGAGGTGTTGTCTGCCTCAAAATAGAACCACCCGCACTTTCAAAAGGTGGCATATGGTGTCTATATGGCGGCCAAGAAGTTCAAGCATTACTTTGAGGAGCACCCCATCAAAGTAATATGTGAAGCTCCCATATCCGAGATACTAGGTAACAAGGATGCGAGTGGCAGAATTGCAAAATGGGCAATTGAGTTAGCCCCTTATGCGCCCCAATACGACAGAAGGGAAGCGATCAAGTCCTAGGCTGTGGCGGACTTTTTTGTGGATTGGGCCGAGGTACAATATGAACCACCGCCACCAGATCCGAACTACTGGAGGATGCACTTTGACGGGTCGAAAACCAAAACCAGATTAGGTGCCGGGATTGTGCTTACCTCACCAAAGAAGGACCAGCTAAAGTACGTATTGCAGATCCATTTCGCGGCATCGAACAATGTCGCTGAGTATGAGGCTCTTATGCATGGGCTCAAAGTGGCAAAGGAGATTGGCATACATCGGATAATATGCTTTGGCGACTCGGATCTGGTGGTGCAGCAGGTGTTCGGAGTGTGGGACGCCCTGGATCCAAACATGGCACTATACAAATTTCACATGCAGAAGATATCTGGTTACTTCGAGGGGTGTGAATTTCACCATGTACCCCGAGTGGAAAACGAGGCTGCCGACATGTTGTCGAAGCTCGGATCGACCAGATAGGCAATTCCACCGGGTGAAGCATTGGAACACCTCAGAAAACCATCTATCAGGCCGTCCCCAGGAACCGACTCGATCTATGTCCCGGAAAATACGGAATCCGGAGCTGAGCCCATGGACATTGCCGCGGGAGGTAGTACGCGAGACCCAGGGACTGCATCAGCAAACCCGGGGACTGCCTCGGCAAACCCGGGGACTACCTCGCTAGACTCGGGACTGCTTAGCGTGATCTGGCTGAAGTTATGCCGGTGGATCAGATGGAAATTGATGAGGAGATGTTCCCTCCACGAGCGATAGCAGCTTGGGCACTGCCTATATTCCGATTCCTGAAAGACGGAATGTTACCCGCTGAGAAGGTGTTAGCCAGGCAAACTCAGAGGAGAGCAAAAGCATACACAATCATCAATTCCGAGTTGTACAAACGGAGTGTAACCAATGTCCTCCAACGATGCGTTGACCCGGAAGAAGGGCTTGACATCCTCCGAGATATACACCAAGGAGAATGCGGGCATCATGCCTCATCCCAAGCCTTGGTGGCAAAGGCGTTCCGGCATGGTTTCTACTGGCCAAGTGCCTTAGAACAAGCAGAAGATCTGGTGAGAAAATGCAATGGTTGTCAAAGGTACGCCACCAAGACACATATGCCTATGTTAGAACTCAAGACCATACCAATTACGTGGCCATTTGTTGTATGGTGCTTGGATATGGTTGGCCCGTTCAAACCAGCAAAAGGAAACATGACACACATTTTGGTCATGGTGGACAAGTTTACAAAATGGATTGAAGTGAAACCTATAAGAAAATGTGATGGAGCTATGGCCGTGACATTTCTCAAAGACATCATCTTGGGATATGGTTATCCACATAGTATTATAACTGATAATGGAACAAATTTTGCGGAAGGAGCATTTGCATGGTTCTGCCGAGATAAAAAGATCCGGCTGGACATAGCCTCGGTAGCCCACCCCACATCGAACGGACAAGTGGAAAGATCCAACGGATTAGTATTATCCGGGATAAAACCCCGGCTCATTGAGCCGCTGCAAAGATCAGCGGGGTGCTGGATAGAAGAACTACCAGCGGTACTGTGGAGTTTAAGAACAACTCTGAATCGATCAACAGGCTATACGCCATTTTTTCTGGTATATGGGGCAGAAGCTGTATTACCAGCCGACATAGAGCATGATTCGCCTAGGGCCACCCAATACACAGAAGCCGAAGTGCAAGAAGCCCGGCAAAATGATGTTGATCTGCTGGAAGAAGCGAGAGAACTGGCACTGTCCAGATCCGCCATATATCAGCAAAATCTCCGACGCTATCATAGCCGGAAAGTGTTCCCCCGAGTCTTTCGGGAAGGCGATTTGGTGCTCCGGTTGGTACAACGTACTACTGGCATTCATAAATTATCCCCCCATGGGAAGGGCCATTCATTGTGAGCAAAGCATTGCACAATGATTCTTACTATCTTATAGATGCAAAGCCACATGAAAAGAACAAGGCGGACAGGTCCGGAGAGGAATCTAAGTGACCGTGGAATGTAGCACTACTTCGTCCCTTCTACACTTAGCTAAGAAGTGTATGTATCCGAGTTGTCTCATATGTCGGTATGTATGTCGGCAATGAGCTTATCAATGAAATAGCAGCGCCTCGAGCAGTAACTCGGGGACTGCCTTAATAATGTTTGTTGTTACTTCTTATGCGGTAGCTGGAATAAGTTGTTCTACTTAACTCGGATTAGTAATGTGTTAATGTGTGAGCACCAAAAACCCAACTCTTCGACTTGCTGCTGTCCAACAAGAATTGGCTTCATGGCAAGCAAGAGAACAAGTTTGGAATTGCGTAGCACATGAAAAACGACTAAGGAAACGAGTTTATTCGAGCTAACTTTTTTTTCGGACTAACCCTGTATTTATTTTCAAGTTATTATGCTGAATTATTTTGAGCTAAGCCTAAAAGTTTCTAAGTATTGTTAAAACAATTTTTGGAGCTCGGATTCGTAAGTCATAAAACCGAATCAAGGTAGACACGGACCGAGCCAGAGAATTGGACGAACAAGAAAATGAAACTCGGGGACTACGCCCAAGTTAATCCGGCATAGAAACATAGTAGCAAAATATCACATATCCAGCATACAATTGCACCCGGCATACCGGGGATCTGATAAATTTGCAAGTTTTTTGAACTAAGGAGCGGCAGGAGGAGGAAGTTCGGCGTCGTCGTTGTTGTCTTCAATATCAGAAGCAGCATCTTCTCCATCCTCATCCGACCCATCTTCAACGTTCTCAATGTGCTCGTCCCCAGCGGATTCCAGGAAGCTCGGTCCTTCAACCCAGTCATGAATAGGAGAATACTCGACGAGGCTGTAGGCGCAAGCCTGGCGCCGAGCTACCCACTCCGGATCATCGGTCCATTTGGATCCGGTGCGCCGGCGTGTAAGGAGGCTGAGGTCGATCATCTCGTACCATGTGAGAATATGGTGAAGGATGGAACTTAACCCGGCCAAGTGGAACTTAACCCGGCTCTAGGTGTGTGCATATTCGAAGTGTACAAGATCCGGGCCAAGTGGAACTTAACCCGGCTCTAGGTGTGTGCATATTTGAAGTGTACAAGATACGGGCCAAGTGGAACTTAACCCGGCTCTAGGTGTGTGCAGATTCGAAGTTTACATGCAGCTACATTAGTTTTCTAATGAGCATCCGGCCGAGTAACAAGCTACTCCACCGGAGGCTCGGGGACTAATGGTTATTATCTACAGCATGTAAAGGAGAAACGACATACCTCCATCATTTCCCCGCGAGGTTAATTGCCTTAGCGGTGGTATTCATCTGGGCGGAAAATTCTGTGGGGCCAAACTTTTTCGGGAGATCGTCGTTGTGGACGAACTCCACCTTGTTCCAGTTCATGATGAACTCGATAAGGCTCGGAGGGTACCGCTCGCCGATGGGCATATGGGGTGCCACCAAGCCCTTCGCGTGAGCTTCTTTACTCTCAACTAGGGCAAGAGTTGGGCTAGTATGCAGAACCATCTGCTGCGCATCAGTTGGCTCGGCAGGAACATCCTTCACTGCTGGAGTTTTCTTGGGAAGCATGGATGCTAGGGTTCGCTGCCCAGCCTCGACAGATGTAGACTTGGTAGCATCCGGAGCCTTTTTGCCCTTAGCTTGCTGGGAGGAGGTAACCACAGTGGATTTCCCCTTAGAAGCTGCTGGAGTAGTTCCTCGCCGAGGCTGAGATGACTCGGACAAGGCGGAAGAACTTGGCACTGGAGCTCTTGTAGTTTTATTTGGAGCTATGGTTGGTTTTCTTGGTGCCGGAACAGATGCTGGAGCCGGTTCGGTTGCTGATACTGGAACTGTTGCTGGTGCTAGTGTTGAGATAGACTCGGTGGTTGCTGGTTGTGGCGATGCTAAAGTGGTGGACGCCGTCGCCTCGACTGGACCAACCCCTCCCGCTCCGAGGTCGCGTTCCTCTCGATGAGGTACTACGGAACCCGGAGCAGCCGCAGAACCCTCCGGAATAGGACTTAGCGGGCGTGACTCGTCGTCACGAGGAGGAGAAGGGCCAGACCGAAGGGGTGAATAGATGCTTGATCCGCTCTGAGGGACCTCCACTGGAGGCCTGAAAAAGAGAATAATGTTAGAAGAGAAATTACCACGATGCAAGGAAAAGTGAGTTACGCAACGAAAAATGACTTACGCATCCGAGGTTTCGGCCTCCTTGGGTTTCTGAGCCCTCCGTGCCGGGGCTTTGCCTGCCCGCTTGGAGGCATTCTTGTCTCCGGCCTTCTTTTGCCTTTTTGTGGGCTGAGAAGGTTCGGAGGAAGAACTTGATGCGGCTCCACGCTTCTTCTTCGACGCCACCAGAACCGGCTCGCCCTAGCAAGTGGAGGATCCTCGTGGATATGCCCACCGGGGTTAGCTGATGCCGGAAAGGAAAAAGAAAGAGGGACAGCCTCAACATGTTCAATCACGTCGACATCCGAGTCATCCTCATCATCGGGCCAATCTCTAAGAGAAGAGAATTTACCGTTGGGTCGTTTGGTAGCGTCGGTCATAGGGAGGAACATCTCCTGGTCCGGCTCCTCCTCATCCGGGATTTCTCGGTCCGACGCCCACTTAAGGGTCGGATCCGTACCATCCTTGAGAGTTTGCTGAAGGAACAGCTGAGAAAAAGCACGAAGAACAGAGTCAAAAATACAACAAAAACCGACACATATTTGATCCGAAATAAGTTTGCTCCGTGAAGCTTACCGCGGGAGGGAGCCTGTCACGACAGTAGTGCTCAATTCCCCACGTCCATTCGGCGGAGAAATCCTTGCGGGTGGTGAAAAGAGCCTTAACCCGGCGAAAGATCTCCGTGTTGCTCAACTCGAAGGAGGAGGTTCGGTTGGGGTCGCGGCTGAAACTCATGTGGCACAACTTGTGGGTGCGCTTCTGGAGGGGGGAGATTCGGTTGCGCACGAACGTGATCATAGCATCCTCGTTGCACAATCCGAGTCTCTTCAGCTCCGCGAACCTCTTGTTAACTTGGTTGGACAGAGCTATGGGCTTCTTGGGGACCTCCTCCTAGAATTCCGTGTCAGGTAGACCCGGAGCGTAGGGCAGCAACCGAATCAAATCTTCAGTGCCCTCATTCCGGACATAGAAGAAGGTCCGGGCCCATCCTTTGCAGGAGTCAAGCCCGGTAACCTGGGGGAAAACGGAAAGTCTCTGGGGTGAGATGGAGGCGGCTCCGAATTGGGTGAGCTGCTTATCTTCTGACTCTACTTGGATGTTAGGGATGACTTTGCGACGAAGGCCGAAAAACCGGATCCACAGCTCCTTCGTGGGCCATAGTCCGGTGTAGCCTTCGATCGTAGAGGCAAAGGCGGAGAGAGAGGTGATAGCGTTGGCTGGGAGATGGTGTGGCTGCAAGTGGTAGGTTCTAACCCTATCCCGGAAGAAATCGCTCACCGGCAGACCAAATCCCCGTTGGAAGTGGGACAGGAACACAACGAACTCACCCGGATTGGGTGAGGGGGCCAGTTTGGCGGAGGGGAGACGAGCGGTGACACCGGCAAGAATGCGTCTGGTCCGGTAGAGCCAGTTAAGATCATCTTGATAGACCCATTATCCGGCCCACGTGCCGCGGTGCGCCACGGCAGCGTCCTCCTCCATCTCCTGCTAGGCGATGATGAGCTCCTCCTCCGTCATCTCGTATTCGCTATCCTCGCTGGAGCTAGCGGCGACAGAGATCTGAGGCCTGGATTGACGTGGACCCATGGCGAAGAAGCTGCGCAGCGGTGGCTGTGATGCAGAGGCATGAGGAAGGTGCAGCGGCAGCGTTGCTACTAGAAGCACTGGCAGCAGCGTGGTCGCAAGGAAGACGAAGGAGAAGGGCAGTGAGCAGAGGGGCGCAGAAGTGGGAAAAACACTAAGGGGTGCGCCCCTCCGCTACTTAACCGCCCCCTGAGATGGGTGAGTGGGATCGCGCTGCGCCGACGAGCCACATGGTGTGGCCGTGCATCGCACGCCCCAGCCAATCGTAGAGGAGCCACACAGAGGGCCACAGAGTAGAAGCAATCCCATGACGTGACGCGCTGATGCGGTAAACGAGGAGGCAGGCATGATGTGACCCACGCATAGTGATAACTGTCAATTACTGCGGCGGTTACTGTGCAGGCCCTTAAAATAAGACGAGGTAATGATTAGCCTCCACGTGGGTTGGCGTATGAGAGAAGGAAACGGGGCCCGGATCAAACCATGGTAACCATGGGATCCGAGCCAAAATGGTAACCCGGCCGGCAAGCGAAAACTTGGAACGTGCAAAGGGAACATAAATCCATATAATCCGAGATAAAGAGCTAACCCGGAATCAAACGTCCAAGGATCAAACATAAATGAACCTGATGTAGCCTTAGCGGCCAAGGCAGCTAAGACCGCACCAGCTTCGGGGACTAATGTTGGTGGGATACCCCCGGGTAGGGTCACTTCGGGGTATAAGGGCCAAGTTGGCCGAGGTTCGGCAAGGTCAAAGCGGATGTTGGCCGGGTCACCTCAAGGCAGGCCGGATCACGGAAAAACCCAGACCAGGGGGGGTCGCCTAACATTGTATCATCCGACTTAAGGAGTAAGTCAGAAGTGATTGTCTAACTTATATGCAGGAACAGGTGTGGCCGGATCTACTATGATCCGGGTCCTCTCTTAGCTTCTGGGAGAAGGAAGGAATCTCTCTGGTCAAAAAGAAGGTCCGGTACGCACTGCATGAGCGGAGAAAGCAAGGGCAGGACCACCGGGTCATGGCTGACAAGGGTGACGACGCCCATGTCGGCTGACGCGGGCACCGCAGAGGCTTACGTCGCTAAAACATGTGTGACACGGGGGAAAAGCACCCCGGCCGGGTTACCACTTTGGGAGCGGGCATATTCTTAGGAATATGCCTCCACGTATGCCCTAGGCAGGGACCGAACTTCCTCTATATAAGGGGGGGCTAGGTTTCTGGCAGAGGGGTTGGTTGAGCTCTAGTTGGTTTAGTGATTCCATAGTCACTGATTGAGTTCTTTGAGGCCATAGTGCTAGTTGATCTAGGGTTCTAGGGAAAGATAGTAGGCAAGAGTAAGAGAGATCCTTCTTCCTCCTCTCGCCAATACAGCTCAAGGAGCACTTGTAATCTTGAAGGAAATCAATTCAAACTTCTGTGTGGAGAATCACTCCACTATCCCTCCCTGGATTCCCCTAGCGTGTATTAGTCCCCACCTTTAGCCTATCCATGGCATCTGCCGTGACACCACCACGACATGGATCCACCAGTGTTATTGCATGTATGTTCTTCTCACAAACCACATAAGGATCCACCAGTGTCATTGCATGTCTGTTCTTTTCATGAACCACACCCAGTGTCATTGCATGTGTGTTCCTCTAGAAAAACCACATAAGGATCCACGGGTGTCACTGCATGTCTGTTCTTTTCATGAACTACATAAGGATCCACCAATGTCATTGGATGTGTGTTCTTTTCATGAACCACACCCAGTGTCATTGCATGTGTGTTCCTCTAAACAAATCACATAAGGATCCACCAGTGTCATTGCATGTCTGTTCTTTTCATGAACCACAGCTAGTGTAATTACATGTGTGTTCCTCTAGACAAACCACATAAGGATCCACTGGTGTCACAGCATGTCTCCTCTTTTCATGAACCACATAAGGATCCACCAGTGTCTTTCGATGTGTGTTCTTCTCATGAACAACACCTGGATCCACCAGTGTCATTGCATGTTTGTTCTTTTCATGAATCACAGCTAGAGTCATTGCATGTCTGTTACTTCCATAAACCACACATGGATCCACTGGTGTCATTGCATGTCTGTTCTTTTCATGAACCACAACCAGTGTGCATTGCATATTTGTTCCTCTAAACAAACCACATAAGGATCCACCAGTGTCATTGCATGTCTATTATTTTCATGAACCACACATGGATCCACCAGTGTCATTGCATGTGCGTTCTTTTCATGAACCATAGCTAGAGTCATTGCATGTGTGTTCTATTCATGAACCACAACTAGTGTCATTGATGTGTGTTCTTTTCATGAACCACAGCTAATGTCATTGCATGTTTGTTCTTCTCATGAACCACACCCAGTGTCATTGCATGTCTGTTCTTTTCATGAATCACAGCTAGAGTCATTGCATGTCTGTTACTTCCATAAACCACACATGGATCCACCGGTGTCATTGCATGTTTGTTCTTTTCATGAACCATAGCTAGTGTCATTGCATGTCAGTTCTTTTCATGAACCACAAATGGATACACTAGTGTTATTGCATGTCTGTTCTTCTCACAAACCACATAAGGATCCACTAGTGTCATTGCATGTATGTTCTTTTCATGAACCACAACAAGTGTCATTGCATGTGTGTTCCTCTAGACAAACCACATAAGGATCCACCGGTGTCACTGCATGTCTGTTCTTTTCATGAACCACATAAGGATCCACCAGTGCCATTGGATGTGTGTTCTTTTCATGAACCACACCCAGTGTCATTGCATGTGTGTTCCTCTAAACAAACCACATAAGGATCCACCAGTGTCATTGCTGTCTGTTCTTTTCATGAACCACACCTAGTGTCATTGCACGTGTGTTCTTCTAAACAAACCACATAAGTCATTGAATGTCTGTTCTTTTCATGAACCACATCTAGTGTCATTGCATGTGTGTTCCTCTAGACAAACCACATAAGGATCCACCAGTGTCACTCCATGTCTGTTCTTTTCATGAAGCACATAAGGATCCACCAGTGTCATCGGATGTGTGTTCTTCTCATGAACCACACATGGATCCACCAGTGTCATTACATGTCTGTTCTTTTCTTGAATCACAACTAGACTCATTGCATGTCTGTTACGTCCATAAACCACACATGGATCCACCGGTGTCATTGCATGTCTATTCTTTTCATGAACCACAGCCAGTGTCATTGCATGTTAGTTGTTTTCATGAACCACACATGGATTCACCAGTGTTATTGCATGTCTGTTCTTCTCACAAACCACATAAGGATCCACCAGTGTCATTGCATGTCTGTTCTTTTCATGAGCCACAACCAGTATCATTGCATGTGTGTTCCTCTAGACAAACCACATAAGGATCCACCCAATGTGATTGGATGTGTGTTCTTCTCATGAACCACACATGGATCCACCAGTGTCATTGCATGTCTATTCTTTTCATGAACCACACCCAGTGTCATTGCATGTCTGTTCTTTTCATGAACCAGACCCAGTGTCATTGCATGTGTGTTCCTCTAGACAAACCACATAAGGATCCACCGGTGTCACTGCATGTCTGTTCTTTTCATGAACCACATAAGGATCCACCAATGTCATTGGATGTGTGTTCTTCTCATGAACCACACATGGATCCACCAGTGTCATTGCATGTCTGTTCTTTTCATGAATCACAGCTAGAGTGATTGCATGTCTATTACTTCCATAAACCACACATGGATCCACCAGTGTCATTGCATGTATGTTCTTTTCATGAACCACACCTAGTGTCATTGCATGTGTGTTCCTCTAGACAAACCACATAAGGATCCACCAGTGTCACTGCATGTCTATTCTTTTCATGAACCACATAAGGATCCACCAGTGTCATTGGATGTGTGTTCTTCTCATGAACGACACATGGATCCACTAGTGTCATTGCATGTTTGTTCTTTTCATGAATCACAGCTAGAGTCATTGCATGTCTGTTACTTCCATAAACCACATATGGATCCACCTAGTGTGATTGCATGTCTGTTCTTTTCACAAACCACACATGGATACACCAGTGTTATTGCATGGGTGGCCGTTAGACCGAGTCTTCTAGAAGGCACGCCCTAACACAATTGTTCTGCTTGACGATTGTTACATACCGTTCGATCGGGGCGCTTGGACGATTGGGATGGTCTTCGTGAGAGTGATCCGCGAGTAGGATGTTCTGCAGCATGATTGGCCACGCTTGCTCTGGACAAACTGGCAACACCGGGCGCTCCCCTATTGCGAGTGTCACGTCTCACGAGTTCAGTGGGCCACATCTCAGTGTCACGTCCCCATTACTTATCTTCCTCCCCGTACTTCTCTTCCTTCCCCTCGAAGCCACTTTCCCCACTTCACTCCCATCCTGCCATAGCCGCAAGCCGACGGCGCCTCCATTCCAATCCCCTCTCTGGCAGCCACCCCCCTCCCCTCTCGCCATGGGTTCAAGGGGAGACGGCGAGGAAACGCGTCGTGATGATAGGGATGGTGATTTCGATGTGAGTCGTCTCATCTCTATTTCTATCATCTGTGGCCAGTTATCTATTTTTTGAGCTAGATCTAATCTGTTTACTCATGCACGTATGATGTGTAGGCCAACCAGATGATGTATGACTCTGACTATCACGATTTAGCGGATGAAGACAGTCCCCTGCTATGTAAACATGGATATGTGCCCGCTAAATTTGTAGCGTTCGAAGGACAAACCATAGGCAGGAGGTTTCTATGGTGTCAAGGACATCGTGAAATGATGCAAGGCGGAAGTTGCAGTGTTGTCAAATGGGTAGATCCAGAGTGGGCCAAATCGATGCAGAAAACGCTGGACAAACTATGGGAAATGACTATTGAGTTGAAAGAATCCGTATTCAGCTCACTTCTTGACAGTGTTGAGATGAAGCTATGGGAACCAGTTGACACGACCAAGCATAAGCGAGATCTTAGGTGGGTGCAAGACAAGGTTAGCAAAGTTGAGAAGGAGAGGGACACGGTGTTGGCCCTGAAGGCTAAAGCAGAGCAAGAACTGACTCAAGCAAGGAATGATCTCCATCAGGACAAAGTCCTGCAGTTCACAACTACGAGTATTGACAAGTGCATGAGGAAAAATGTAGAGAAACAATTGAAGCTGTGCAAGGAAGATGATAAAAGGAAGGAGTAGACGATTCGATCCTTGCTCTCGCAGGAAGATGCGCATCGGGCTAAGATTAGGAAGATCAAGGAGATGTGTGATAACTAGTTCTATTTAGCTTAAGCTCCATGCCTTTTTAAGTTGTAATAGTTGTACTTGTTGACCTAGCGGTCTGAACTATTGGTCCTAGAGTCCAGGGAGGAAAAAAATTGCTCTTCCGTTAGTTTAACCCTGCATTACTTCTTTTGTCTGACCAATGCCCCTTGGATATTTCGCCCATCGCTTTGTCATCCTCGTGTACAAATAGGAGGCGCCACAGCACGTTGCTTCGTCGTCCATCCCCTCATCCTCTCCAATCTCCACCACGCTGTCGCTTCGTCGTCCATCCCCTCGCTCCCTCTCCAATCTCCACCGCGCCACCATGGAGATGCCTGATCTGAACTTCTACGAGGCGGTGATGTTCACGAACTTCGACATCCTCGCGCCGCCAGCCGCGACGGTGCCCCACGGATGGCGCATCAACTCTGCGGGGGTGCCGGTGGCTCTGCTCCCTGGCCGAGCCGAGATGGAGAGCGAAATCGCGGTGCGCTGCTGCCAGATGCTCGCGTGGAAGAGGGCGCTGCCTCGGTACACGGCGGCTAGCCCGTACTGGCCGGCGCTGTTCAAGAAGGAGCGGAAGGCCAAGATTGGCAACCGCATCGTTGACGGGCACGTGGTGCACCAGGATCTCCGCAACTGAGAAGGGCGGGAGAGGTTCTGGTCCGTCCCTAGACGGACCAAGTACACCGTCATTGCCGCTCGCCGTGAAGAGGTGCTCCGTCTCGTGAACAATGCGGAAATCATGGAGCTTCCGTCTGACAGCGACGAGGAAGCTGGCGGCTCGAAGGACAGTGGCAGCAGAAGTGAAATTGTTGACTAGTGGTTAAATTAATGTAGGATGTGAAATCACACCTTTGTTTAGAAGAATTTGTAGTTGAAGTAATGAAATGCCTCGATTTAGATCTCTATCTCGATTAATTTGTGGAAGAATTTGTGATTTAGATCAATTTCTGCCTCGATTTAGATCTCTGTCCCGGATTGGGAACGTGACCGTGGACCAAAGACACCTTTTCTACTAGTGTATTCTGACATTGGTGGTTTTTTTAAACGTAATCTACATGGATTGTGCCGCATGCAAATGGCACAACTACAATTTATAAAGTGGAAGCACGTACACCCGGTTACTAGAGATCCGGGAGCTTCGCCAGATGCAGGGGATGCATGAGCAGAGAGATGGTGAGATAGATGGGCTAAAGATTAGGCCAGAAAGTGGTACCGATTTCCTCCACATCTAGGCATTATCGGTGAGAACATTGCTATTTATGTTGCCACGTCGTTGTGTAGCATCTGAAATAAGTTGCTGCTTCGTGGAGTGTGGCAGCTTAAATAATTTATTACTGTGCCACTTACATTCTGTCGTATTTGGAGACCTCCTGCCCCTCAGCAATCGTGGAACTGGTGCTGCGTGTTTTCACATAGCAGTGGCATAATCACAATTTCGGATTCAACTACTGACTCGGGCGTTTCCAAACACTAAGTCGCAGTACATTTTACTTAGAGAACGTGGGTAGATTGTTTCGCCCAGCAACGTGCCACACACAGAGCTCTAGAATTTAACAGAATTACATATATAGGTTGAAGTTCAACACATTACTATGCATCTTCATTGCTAGCAGCCTTCTTTCGCAGCCTGGGTGCCAAGCCTCCACGTCCACTGGCTTCTTCATTTCCTGCCTTCTTTCTCTTCCTCGGTGCCAATTTTCTTAGCTTCATGTACTCTGCATCGTCGGGACAATGTGCACCAGAATCATGTCCATCATCATCTTTCCACTCGTTTTTAATTTCTTCGGACAGCAAAATGACTGACCCGGCAGTCATGTTTCTAACCTTGCGGCGCTTCCTGTCAAAGAAACAAGACTATTGCATAACTGCCCAATATCGACAGAGTAAATAAAAAAATTACAATTCAGCACAAACATGCGAACCCCAAGCGACCTTGGCTTACCCGAAGCTAATTGGGTTCGAGCAACCACCCTGTCCAAGAATAGAAGGGCGACTCCCAGTTGCAGCAGCTTCCACATCTAGTACATCACATTTTAGCTCAAACATGGTAGCCGAAGCATACCTTTTCATCAACCCAATTAGCTGACTGTCACACGTTAGAGGAACCATGATGCCACGTTCATCCATGAGGCTGAACTTTGCAGTCTGCTTCGGCCATAATTCATCATGATTACACAGAGCAGCAACCATACCAGATATAGTGTAGATCTGCGCAGGCGCTTCTTCCATCGTGAAACAATGGTGTCCATACCACTTGCCCTTAGAGTCGTACATGTAGAGGACTACCGTAACCAGGTAAGGGGGAGGGTCCGCGGAGATCCCACTTGACAGAAAACTGTGGACAGAATATGTTTGTCAGCGTTGGGCTAACAAATAATTTGAGGTTCAGTAGCCAGCTAGCAGTTATAATTAGTGCGAATAGCAAAGAGAAGGGTAGCTCACCCGCTTGTAGCAAGAACTTCTTCTTCCTTGATAGTAGGATCTGCCATCCTCCGAACTGCTCGGCTCGTCGGCGGCGGAGGCGGGCTAGAGCCTCGCAACAACGGCTATGGCATGCGCCATTGGAGCTCGGGATCAGCGACTGGGCGCAGCAACTGGGCGCAACAACTTGGCGCCAGAAGTCAAATGTCCGAAGGGATCGTCCTGCCTGGAGGGTGGATTCCGACGCCGCCGGTGCTAGGGGAAAGGTGGGAATGGATTTGTGAAATCGGTCAACGCATCCAATCCACTTAGCTACTCGATTTTCCTAAGAGGTTGCCGCGTTGGCGCTCGCGTCATAGACAGATGACCGACATGGGGGTCCCGACTATGTACTTCTCGAGGCAGTTTAACGGAATATTTGAATTTGGCAGGGGTGAGATGAGTTTGCCTCGAAATGGCCCCTCTCAGTAGTTGGCGTCCCAACTTTTCAAAACACGGCAATTTCAGGCAACTTAGGTACCGCCATGCGCTGGCCTGCGAACTTTGGTATCGCAGACGAACAGGCCCCAACATACCAGCGATGCATGCAAAAATGTTTACATGACCAAATAGGTCGAAACGTGCAAGTTTATGTGGATGATGTGGTGATAAAGACTAAGGAAAGTAATACGCTCCTTGATGACATCCGACAGACATTCGCGAACTTAACAAGGTTCCGGATGAAGCTTAACTCGGATAAGTGCACCTTTGGTGTGCCTGCGGGAAAGTTACTCGGTTTTCTAGTGTCTAGCCGAGGTATCGAAGCTAACCCGACGAAAATCTGGGCCATAGAGAGAATGGAACTGCCAAAATGCCTTAACAATGTGTAGAAGTTCACTGGTTGCCTAGCGTCATTAAGCCGGTTCGTATGTCGGTTGGGAGAGAAGGCCTTGCCCCTCTACCAGTTGATGAAAAAGGCAGACAAATTCACATGGACGCCACAGGCGGATATCGCATTTCAAGAATTGAAAAAGATGTTATCTACTACACCAATCCTAGCAGCACCACTACCCAAGGAGCCAATGTTGCTCTATGTATCCACGACCAACCGAGTCGTAAGTGCAGTAATCATAGTGGAGCACGAGGAAGAAGGAAAGTCGGCGCAAAGACCGGTGTATTATCTGAGCGAGGTATTATCTGCTTCAAAACAGAATTACCCACACTATCAAAAGATGGCGTATGGCGTGTATATGTCGGCCAAGAAACTCAAACACTATTTTGAGGAACATCCCATCAAAGTGATATGTGAGGCACCCATATCAGAGATTATGAGTAACAAAGTTGTAAGTGGCCAGATAACAAAATGGGCAATTGAGTTAGCCCCATATGCACCGCGGTTTGACAGAAGAGATGCGATAAAATCGCAAGCTGTGGCGGATTTCTTTGTGGACTGTGCTGAGATGCAATACGAGCCACCTCTGCCGGACTCCAATTATTGGCGAATGCACTTCGATGGATCAAAGCTGAAAGAGGGGTTGGGCGCCGGAGTAGTGCTTACCTCGCCCAAGAAGGATCAACTGAAATATGTCCTTCAAATCCACTTCAGTGCCTCAAATAATGTTGTGGATTACGAAGCATTGGTACATGGTATCAAAGTAGCAAAAGAAGTGGGGATACGTCGGATACAATGCTTTGGAGATTCGGATTTGGTGGTGCAACAAGTGTCTGGAAACTGGGATGCCTTGGATGCTAACATGGCCCTTTACAGATTACATGTTCAAAAGATAAGCGGATTTTTCGAAGGGTGTGAATTCCATCACATACCTCCGATTTTTTGAGGCCGTCGATACGCTGTCCAAGTTAGGCTCATCTCAGCAGCCAATCCCGCCAAATGTTGCTTTGGAGCATTTGAGAAAACCATCCATCACACCGTCGCCTAAATCAGACTCAATTTATTTCCCGGCACTGTCCGGCTCAGGAGCTGCACCTATGGAGATAGATTGGGGAGGCACCTTAGCAAACCCGAGGACTGCTACGACAAACCCGGGGACTGCCTTAGCAAACCTGGGGGCAGTTTAGCCAGATCTGGCAGGAGTTATGTTGGTGGATGCGATGGAAATTGACGAATAACCATTTCCCATACGGGCTATACCATCTTGGGCCAAGCCAATATGTGACTTCCTGAAAGAAGGAGTTTTTCTGGATGATGAGATATTCTCAAGGCAGATCCAAAGGAGAGCAAAGGCCTATACTATTATCAACGCCGAATTACATAAAAAAGTGTGACAACAGTGCTACATCGGTGTGTTGACCCGAAGGAAGGACATGACATATTCTGAGATATTCACCAAGGAGAATATGGCCACCATGCTTCCTCAAGAGTGTTGGTGGCGAAAGCTTTCTGGCATGGATTTTATTGGCCAAGTGCTTTGGAGCAAGCATAAGATTTGGTGAGAAAATGCAATGGCTGCCACAGATACGCCATGAAAACTCATTTACCAATGTCGGAACTCAAAACTATCCCCATTACTTGGCCATTTGCTATGTGGTGCCTAGACATGGTAGGGCCATTTAAGCCGGCTAAAGGAGGAATGACCCATATCCTAGTTATGGTCGACAAGTTCACCAAGTGGATTGAAGTGAAGGAAATTAAGAAATGTGACGAGGCAACAACAGTAAGATTCCTCAATGATATAATCCTGAGATATGGCTATCACCATAGCATCATAACTGATAATGGCACAAATTTCGCTGAAGGAGCATTTGCGAGGTTCTGCCGAGATAAGAAGATCCGGCTAGATGTCGCCTCAGTCGCCCACCCTGCATCGAACGGGCAAGTGGAAAGATCCAACAGACTAGTTCTGTCCGGGATAAACCCCCGGCTCATAGAGCCGCTGCAAATATCAGCGGGGTGCTGGATAGAGGAACTACCGGCAGTACTGTGGAGTTTAAGAACAACTCCGAATCGATCAATAGGCTATACGCCATTCTTTCTGGTATATGGGGCAGAAGTTGTATTACCAGTCGACATAGAGCATGATTCGCCAAGAGTCACCCAATACACAGAAGCCGAAGTGCGTGAAGCCCGACAAAATGATGTTGATCTGCTGGAAGAAGCAAGCGAACTAGACTTGTCCAGATCCGCCATATATCAGCAAAATCTCCGACGCTATCATAGCCGGAAAGTAAACCCCCGAGTCTTCCGAGAAGGTGACCTGGTACTCCGGTTGATACAGTGCACTGCTGGCATGCATAAGCTACCCCCTCCATGGGAAGGACCTTTCACTGTAAGCAAAGCCTTGCACAATGATTCCTACTATCTTATTGATGCACAACCACAGGAAAAGAACAAGGCGGACAGGTCCGGAGTGGAATCTAAGCGACCGTGGAATGTAGCACTACTTCGTCCTTTTTACACCTGACAAAGAGGTGAATGTATCCGAGCTACTCATATGTCGGTATGTATGTCGACAATGAGATTATTAATGAAACTTTGGCATCCCAAGCAGAGACTCGAGGAATGCCATAATAATTGTTATTCTCGTTTTCATATTTTTATGTCGGCTGGGTTAGGTCGCTTATATCTTAGTCGGATTAGTAATGTGTGAGCACCAAAAACCCAACTCTTTGACTTTGCTGTTGTCCAACAAGAATTGGCTTCATGGCAAGCAAGAGAACAAGTTTGGAATGGCAAAGCACATGAAAAACGACTAAGGAAAAGAACTTAAGCGAGCCAACATTTGTTATTCAAACTAAATTTTTGTTTACTCTATTTATCTAATGCCGGATTACTTTGCGCTAATCTCAAAGTTTCAAGTATTGTTAAGTCAATTTTTTGAACCTCAGACTCGTAAGTCAAAAAACCGAATCAAGGTAGACGCGAGCCGAGTCAAAAATTGGGAGAACAAGAAAACAAAAATCGGGGACTTCGCCCACAACAATCCAGCATTAAGAACTTAGTTCCAAACATTAAATTGTAGCAGAACCAAACCAAAGTACTTAGATACATTTTCGCCTGGCATTCCGGGGATCTGACAAATATGATGAAGTGTTTTTAAGGAGCAGGGGTAGTAGCTGAATCATCAGCCGAAGTAGGAGGTACTTCGAAATTTGGGGGAGTGGCGCTAGCCTTGGCCTCATCCTCATGATTGGCCTCGCCATCCTACGGGTCTTCGCCTCGTCGCCAAGCTCGGAGGCCTCACCTTCACTCCCTTCATCTTCATCTTCAGAAGCAATTTCATCGTCGAAAACATCGAGGTATCTCGGCCCATCATTCCATGCATGGTAGAAGGAATACTGAATAGTTTGTTAGCACTGGCTTTGCGGCACACAACCCACGCCAGATCTTCGTTCCACTTGGATCCGGTGCACATGCGGGTAAGCAGCCCTAGATCTATTCCTTCGTACCACGAGAGGACGAACTGCAAGGCAATGTCAGCCCCATCTTGCGCAGCTGACTCACACCACAGATGCAGCTGCGTATCACACTCCATCAGTTTAGCAATGAGAGCAGCATTTCCCTTTGGAGTGGGCTCGCCAGGCCAAAGAGAGCTCATCATCCACATCGCAACAGACATGATATCTGTGCCATAGTTCTTTACCAACTCCAGGCGAGCACTGAGGCTAACAAGCAGATCTTGCATCGTGTAAGGGACTGACCCGGATCTAGGGCCTGTGGGAATACCACGCTGCTCGCGAGACCGGGCTACAACAACGCTAGCAAGAGTATCACCTTCTGGAAACTTGCCTGAGAACAAAGCAGAGGAAGCAATGAGCAAACACATTAATCCGGAAAAAAGAGAATTGAACAGGAGAAAGAAACTCAAGGGAAATCTGGAAGGGGAGACGCTGAAGCTCGGCATCGACATTTGCACTGCTGGCCTGGAGTTTCTCGTATTCGGAGGTTACCGACGTAAGTTTTACGTCGGCTTCCTCCAATAGATCCTTATCCTTGGAAATTTGAGTCATCAAACGCTCTTTTTCCTCAGCGAACTCCTGGTCCGCCTTGTCTTGCTCGGTTTTGTGGAGGTCTTTGAGCCTCTAGATTTCGGCATTCAGCCGAGTAATCTCCGAGTCCTAGAGCCACAGCCGAGCTATCTCATCGTCCTTTTTCTTCAATTTAGCCTCATGTTTCCCTATTTGTTCAAGGAAATGGGTCATCATATCAGGCACATGAACGCTGTCTTCAAGAGAAACTGCAATAGTGGTATAAATATCCACCGGATGAAGATAAGAACGCACAATAATGGGGTGAACGAGATAAGATACCTTTGATCTCAGCCAAATTCTTCTGCATGATGATATTCTCGGCTTCAACCTCGGCTGCATGGTTTGGATAACAAATTAATACAGATCGCAGATAACTTGAACGAACGACAATGGAAGAAGGAAAAGTCTAAGTAATAAACATTACCCTTCTTCTGGTGCTCCTCTAGGAGTTTGCCATAACACGCGCGAATGGCTTTATAGGAGTCCAGCAGGAGCTAGAACTCAGCAGATCGGTGGTTAGTGGTAATCTGAAATAAGCAAGGTAATGTCAAGTTCAAAGGCAAAGTAATAAGTAATTCGAAGTCTACAAGACCCGGGCCAAGTGGAACTTAACCCAGCTATAGGTGTGTGGATATTCGAAGTCTACAAGATCCAGGCCAAGTGGAACTTAACCCGGCTCTAGGTGTGTGGATATTCGAAGTCTACAAGATCCGGGCCAAGTGGAACTTAACCCGACTCTAGGTGTGTGGATATTCAAAGTCTACAAGATTCGGGCCAAGTGGAACTTAACCCAACTCTAGGTGTGTGGATATTTGAACTCTACAAGATCCGTGCCAAGTGGAACTTAACCCGGTTCTAGGTGTGTGGATATTCGAAGTCTACAAGATCCGGGCCAAGTGGAACTTAACATGGCTCTAGGTGTGTGGATATTCGAACTCTACAAGATTCAGGCCAAGGGAACTTAACCCGGCTCTAGGTGTGTGGATATTCAAACTCTAGAAGATCCGGGCCAAGGGAAGTTGACCCGACTCTAGGTATGTGGATATTCGAACTCTACAAGATCCGGGCCAAGGGAAGTTGACCCGGCTCTAGGTGTGTGTGGATATTCGAAGTCTAAAAGATCCAGGCCAAGTGGAACTTAACCCGGCTCTAGGTGTGTGGATATTCGAACTCTACAAGATCCAGGCCAAGGGAACTTAACCCGGCTCTAACTTTGTAAACATTTGAAATTGCTAAAGACAAAAACTAAATTCTCTAGGAGCATCCAACCGAGTAACAAGTTACTCCCTCAGAGGCTCGAGGACTAGGGGATATATGTACAAGTGCTCATTCATACAAAGTACCACAGCAGAGGAAAAGAGTTACCTCCATCATCCGACCAGCCAAAGAGATGGCCTTGGTTGCGGAGTTCATCTCCACGCTGAATTCGGCTGGGCCAAACTTCTCCGGCAGATCATCCTTTGGATCGATGAATTCAGAATTGTTCTAGTTTTTCACATACTCCAGGAGCAGTGGACTGTAACTTTCGCCGCTGGGAGAGTAGTTCGCCACCAGGCCTTTGATGTGGGCTTCTCGCCTGGCAGATTGAGCTGCAGGCCTGGTATGCAAGACCAGCTGCTGGCTGCCCTCTGATCCGGCAGCGAGAGACCCTAAGGTGATGCCCTTGGCTAATTCGACAGCTTTCTTGAGCTTGACGGATGACAGAGGACGTGGCGAAAGATCCGAGGCCGCTGATCTGGATGAAGCCTGAGGAGCTGGTTGGAAGATATCCACGATCGACATAGTTGATCTGAAGGGAGTTGACGGGGCTTTCCTCTTGGGAGGCTTAGTGGAAGCAGCTGAGGTTGTAGCTGCTGGTGGTGTTGCTGCTAATGCAGGTGCTGCTGCTGGTGGTGCTGGTGCCGGTGCTGGTGGTGCTGGTGCTGGTGCTACTGCTGGTGGTGCTGGTGCTGCTGATGCTGGTGCTGGTGCCGCTGATGGAGCTGAAGGAGAACTTGTTTGGGGCGATGCCGAGGAAACTGGCACCTCAATACTTGAGGCTGGGAACTTCCCCAAAGATTGCCCCAGGCCCCCTACTTAACCACGCGAGAGGGTGCGTAGTGGGATCCTTTGCGGTTGCCACGCCACATGCAATGGCGTGTACGCAGCCGAGGCAGCCAATCATAGCATGGCCATAACAAGGGCCACAGGGATCAGAGGATCCCATGACGCAATGTAATGTTATAGTTAACGAGGCGCTGTAGTGAAGGGACGCGCGCATCAGTTATTCCTGACATTACATCAATAACTGGCGCATTAAATGCACGCAGCCCTTAAAATGAGGCAAAATGATGATTACCCTCCATGTAGGACGTGGGGAAGCGTACAAGAGAAGGAACGGTAACCCGGATAAGGAAGCAAAAGACCCGGCCAACAAGGAATAACTCGGAATTAGCCAAGGGATCGCAAGAGGAAAAACCCCGAGTTACGTGCTAACTCGTCCAAAGAGGCAGAGATCCGAATATGGGAACCTGTTGTGGCCTTAACAACTAAAAGTTGCTAAGACCGCACCAGCTTCGGGGACTAATGTTGGGGGCATACCCCTGGGTAGGGCAACGCCGGGGTATAAAGGCCGAGTTAGCCGAGGTACGGCATGGTCAAAGAAAGTGCTGGCCGGGTCACCTCAAGGCAGGCCGAACCACGGAGTAACCCGGCCAGCGGAGCATCTCCTCAGCCGTAGCCCGGCCGACATAAAATATACGCCGGCCATGTTTATCTGTATATCATGTAGGTACCCTCGTAGCCAGGTTAGCCACGTGCTAAGTGATGACCCAAAATATATCGAGCTCGTTGGGGAACCCCAAGAGGAAGGTATGATGAGCACAACAGCAAGTTTTCCCTTAGTATGAAACCAAGGTTATCAATCCAGTAGGAGCAAGGAAACACCCCAAAGGTGTAGCTAGATGAACGTTGGCAGGGCGCACTACCGGTGCCAGCAGCAACGTGGAGACCTGCACAACACAACCAGAGAACTTCGCTCCCAACTTGCGATGAGGTTGTCAATCTCACCGGTTTTGCTAAAAACAAAGGATTAAACGTATCGAATGGAAGGAAGTAATAGTTTGCAGAAAGTAAACACAAAGCAGTAAATAGTTTGTAGATTATATGTAAAAGAAAGGACCGGGGTCCACAGTTCACTAGAGGTGGCTCTCCTTAAGATAGATAACATGCTGGGTGAACAAATTACGGCGAGGCAATTGACCAACATCGAGAAAGCATACAAGCATATACTAATCATCTTACCTCCTTTGAGACTTGATTGGGCATTACAACATTATACATAGACCGCCATCCAACTGCATCTATGACTAATAATCCACCTTCAGGTTATCATCCGAACCCCCTCCAGTATTAAGTTGCAAGCAACAGATTATTGCTTTACGAATTGCGTGTAAAGTAAACAATAAGATTGTTCTATGAACAAAGGATTGTTGTTTTCTCCCTAGTAACACCAGCACATCTAGTACCTTAGAGATTTCTGTCACTTCCCCAGATTACTAGAGGCATGAACCCACTATCGAGCATAAATACTAACTCTTGGAGTTGCTAGCATCTACTTGGCCAAGATAGCTACTAACAATGGAAAGCATGCAAGATCACAAATAACAAAGACATGATAGAATCAATAATCAATCTGAAATAGCATCTCAATATCCATTGGATCCCCGCAAACACAACATACAGAATTACAAATAGATGATCTTGATCATGAACGGAGCTCACAAGATCTAAACATGAAAGCACAAAGGAGGAGAACCGGCCATCTAGCTACTACATGGACCCGTAGTCCAGAGATGAACTACTCACGCATCACACCAGAGGCTTGCATGATGATGAAGAAGGCCTCTAGGGTGAATTTCCCTCTCCGGTAGGGTGCCAGGAAGAGCTTCAGATCCCTCCCGATCTAGGGATGGAGATGACAGCGGCTACAGACTCTTTCGTGGAATTTTGATCGGGTACTTAGGGTTTTGGTATCGGAGGCATCTTATAGGCGGAAGGAGAGACCGAGGGGGTGCCTGGGTTAGCCACACCACCCCCTGGCGCGGGCCAAGCCTAGCCGTATGGCCAGGTGGTGTGGCTGCCATCTGGCCCTTCTCCATCTCGTATTCTGGCTCCAAGTGTCCCCCGGTAAAATAATGACTTTGGGTTTTGTCCCGTCCAATTCCAAGAATATTCATTTTCTGACTTCCTGGAACCAAAAACATCAGAAAACATGCAGCTGGCACTGTGGCTCTTTGTTAATAGGTTAGTCCAAGAAATCATATGAAAAGTACTCCAAAGTGTGGACAAAACACAAGAAAGTATAAAAAACCAATCATGGAACATCAAAAATTAAAGATACATTTGCAATGTATCAACATCCCCAAGCTGAACTCCTGCTCATCCTCGAGTAGGCAAGTGATAAAAAGAAAGAATAATTTTTGAGGTGACATGCACCATCATATACTTGATCAAAGTATTTGTAAAACATTCAAAGCTGGGATCATAGTACTTCCATCATAACATGAAAGACAAAGTTCTAGCAATAAGACAAAGAAACTATGTTGCAACATGAAAAGGCACAAACAAAAGATTCATGAATAACAATGCTTTGCAAGACGTTTGTTTGTTTCACATAAAGAAAACATAGCATAATAGTATTTAGCTTGTCTGTCATAGAGTAGCAAATATAAATGCATAAGACACCTTCAAAGTTCATAAGAGTGACTAGATACAAATAGTTTAAAACAAGCAATATCAAGTTATGCATCAATCAACTAGTCTTGGGACAATGCACATAGAACTAAGAATGACCACTATGCTCTCAAAGTAGGTGCATAAAGATATAAGGTGGAGACTCAATGTATAAGTGGAAGAAAGGCCTTCATAGAAGGAAGCGGAGATTCAAGTTTCATAAAGATCTTCCAAAAATTATGGTACTTATAGCTTTCAGCTCTCATTTCCCCTATCATAAGCATCTTGAAGGTGATTAAGGTTAAAGTGAACAAACTATGGTGTACATGCTTGACGACGTATAAGTTAGAAATCTCATGTCCCTTGAATACGAGGGCCGCTCCTCATGCTACTCAAGTTTAGTCACCGGTAAGTTCTTGTCATCGTAAGTACAAGTGTATCACAGAGAACCGCCAATGGGGGTACCCCTTGCCCGATGATACGGAAGAATCCCCATATCAAAATGACAAGGCAAGCAGACAACGAGCATCTTAGAAATCTTCTTATTTACCATGGGAATATGGTGCTTTTTTTCTCTTTCCTCATTTCATAATCTCATTTTTTTCTCATTTTCTCTTTTTCTCAATATAGGACTCTTTTTTTATAAGAAGAATGCTTCATAGACAGCTCATTATGGTTACGCTGCAGGTTTCCACCATGTCAGCATGGATTAGACCAGCGGCCTAGGAGTTTCTCTAACACATATACATAACTCCATGGACTTAAAAGCTCCCCTTTCATTTCACACCGACGACATCCATAGACAAAAGAGCATGATATCAACTAGGTACAAAGTACCCGTGCAATGTTGAAAGCGTTCCCCATGATAGCATGGTTCTGCTAATCCCCAACAAATAAGTGCAAGCATATACAACATAGACGACATAATGGTTCAATTTTATTAAGGGCAAGAAAAGTAAAGTGTGCCATCAAGTTCGTGAGAGCTTTAATCACTAGTTTTCTCATAACAAGTTTAATTTGGAAGGTAAACAAAAGCATGAATATACTTGGAATCGCATAAGCTAGTAGGTAGGTATGGTGGACTCTTTGGAATAACGTGGTTTAGGGAGTTGGATGCATGAGTAGAACTCATACTTGGATGTGGAGGCTAGCAAAAGACTGGGAGCGACAAACTAAGAGAGTAGTAATGGCCATAATCATGCAGAGCGACAAAACATCATTAATCAAAGCATAAAGTGATACTACAAGTTGAAAACTAAAGGATCATAAAGGCTATGGTGACTTGGGAAAGTCATAACATGGTGTGAGCATGCACCAAGTCAACCCAAATAAAACATCAAAGGAGAATACCACAATACTATGCTTTAATATGCTAAAACAACGAATGATTCATCCAAGGCACATTAAGCAATCTCAATTGTTTATAACAAGTCATGCTACAACAAAGAATACTAATCATAAAGCAAAAACAATATCAAGCATGGCATGACAAAGCATAGGCCATAGTAAAAAACAAGCTCTCTTTACCACTTAAGCATGAGCTTTCCTACTCTTTTCCAAACCAAACCAAACTATTTGAAAACCAATGTATGAAAGAGGGGGTCCAACCAATTTATTCAGAAAACTAAGAAAACAAAGCAAACAAAAACCAAAACGAAAACGAAAAAGAAGACGCTCCAAGAACAACACAACTGTGCATGAAACAATAAAAATGAAGCGTTTGGAAGAAACCTGGGATTTTTATTGATGAAGAGGGGATGCCTTGGGCATGCCCAAGCTTTGACGCTTGTACTTCTTGGATATTTATTGTGGTGACACGCGTGGCATCCCCAGGCTTGAGCTTTAGTCCATCTTTCATCTCATTACTCATTCCTCCCATAGACCTGAAATTTTTCCTGCATACAAAACTTGACACAATCTTTATTAGCAACATTAGTGCATTCAAGATAATAAGTCTTTAGGTTAAGTTCTAACACCAATAAACTTCCATTAGAACACTAGCTACTGTAGCACTTCCCTCAAAAAGCTCAATTCCCCAAAAGAACTCAAAAAGGAACCAACAAGAAGCAAATGCAGAAAATGGCAGAAATCTGTCAAAACAGACCACCAGGTAAAGACGAATTTTTTAGAAGACCTTCTGTTGCTCAAATCAAAAAGTGTTGAACTAACGAAAGTTAGATAACAACCTGGGGCAGAAGCACAAAAATTCACACCTCATAAGGACGTACAGAGATTTTACACGAATTTTTATGATGAAACACAGAAATCTGTTTTGGGACAGCAACTTTCCCAATCATTACTTCTCTCTCATTAGAGGTTACTCTTGGCACAAAAAGCAAATAAAAAGGATAATGAGCAGTTATTACTGAAGTAATAACTTCCAAGACCCATCTAAAACTTTTGGGTTATCTCCCAATAAGTACTTTTTTTAACACCTTTAAGTTAGGCATAAGAAGCAAGAAAAAGAATCAAGTGTTCTCAAATGAAGAAGCATGAAAACCTAATTTATTGCCCTTACCTCTCTTACTTTTATTCTTAACCTTGGGGAAAATATGATTGTTTGGTGGATAAGCAAGGTGCTTGGTCCCCTTTCCCACATCTATTATTGCTCCAAGGAGTTCTAATAGGGACCTTCCAAGTGTAATTTCTCCTTTTCCTGCACATTCAACAACAAGATAATCAATAGAAATCATTTTCCCAAGGATCTTTGTAAACACTCCTTCAGCTATTCCAATAGGTAATATGGTAGCATTATTAGCAAGAGATATTTCTTTTCCTCCTTCAGTAAGCCCCCAAAGATTCAAAGATTCATAAATATCTTTTGGGCACAAGACAAAATTCAGACATGATATCACAGCGAACTTGAAAAGTTTCATTATTTATATCAATATTTACTGTGGGGAGCCACTTTGATGGTTCAGAATTTATTGGAACATAATTATGATGCTCCCTAAGCGTATTATAGCAATCTTTTAAGCTAGTAGTGCGGGTCTCAAGAGTGTTCAATCTAGCAAATATGCTTGCGAAAGAAATATCAGTTTTGCTAGGAAAGTTGTAAGTAAGGATCAATTTGTTTATAGAATTGATAGTATCATACTCATTACATTGGAGGAAATCTCCTCCCACAACAGCATCTAAAGCATATCTATAGCAAAGAGCAATTCCAAGGTAAAAACTGCTAAGGAACAAGCTTTGAGTCATTTTAGGCTCAGTTTTTCATATAGATCAGAGATTCTAGACCAAGCTTCCTTGAAGATTTCCTAAATTCCTTGTTTAAAATTGAAAATCATTTCCTCGGGTGACATAGTGATTGGAGCAAGGCTTTACATAAAGGCAACTTAAGATAGGAACTAATTTTTTTTGTGTTTTCAATAAAGAAAGCAAACTTGTAAAACTAATTTTTTGTGTGTTTTTGATAAAGAAACAAGCAAACAAAGCAAAAGTAAAATAAGCAAAACAAAAATAACAAAGTAAAGAGATTGGTTATGAGGGACTCCCCTTGTGAAGATGTCCTTGACTCCCCGGCAACGACACCAGGAAATGTTGTTGATGGCCCAAAATATATCGAGCTCGTTGGGGAACCCCAAGAGGAAGGTATGATGAGCACAACAGCAAGTTTTCCCTCAATATGAAAGCAAGGTTATCAATCCAGTAGGAGTAAGGAAACAACCCAAAGGTGTAGCTAGCTGAACGTTGGCAGGGTGCACTACCGGTGCCAACAGCAACATGGAGACTTGCACAACATAACCACAGAACTTTTCCCCCAACTTGCGATGAGGTTGTCAATCTCACCGGTTTTGCTGAAAACAAAGATTAAACGTATTGAATGGAAGGAAGTAATAGTTTGCAGAAAGTAAACACAAAGCAGTAAACAATTTGTAGATTATATGTAAAAGAAAGGACCGAGGTCCATAGTTTACTAGAGGTGGCTTTCCTTAAGATAGATAACATGCTGGGTGAAGAAATTACAGCGGGGCAATTGACAAACATCGAGAAAGCATACAAGCATATACTAATCATCTTGACTCCTTTGAGACTTGATTGGGCATTACAACATTATACATAGACCGCCATCCAACTGCATCTATGACTAATAATCCACCTTTAGGTTATCATCCGAACCCCCTCCAGTATTAAGTTGTAAGCAATAGATTATTGCTTTACGAACTGCGTGTAAGTAAACAATACGATTGTTCTATGAACAAAGGATTGTTGTTTTCTCCCTAGTAGCAACAGCACATCTAGTACCTTAGAGATTTCTGTCACTTCCCCAGATTACCATAGGCATGAACCCACTATCGAGCATAAATACTAACTCTTGGAGTTGCTAGCATCTACTTGGACAAGATAGCTACTAACAACGGAAAGCATGAAAGATCACAAATAACAAAGACATGATAGAATCAATAATCAATCTGAAATAGCATCTCAATATCCATCGGATCCCCGTAAACACAACATGCAGAATTATAAATAGATGATCTTGATCATGAACGGAGCTCACAAGATCTAAACATGAAAGCACAAAGGAGGAGAACCATCCATCTAGCTACTACATGGACCCGTAGTCCAGAGATGGACTACTCACGCATCACACTGGAGGCTTGCATGATGATGAAGAAGGCCTCCAGGGTGAATTCCCCTCTTCGGCAGGGTGCTGGGAAGAGCTTCAGATCCCTCCCAATCTAGGGATGGAGATGACGGCGGCTACAGACTCTTTCGTGGAATTTTGATCGGGTACTTAGGGTTTTGGTATCGGAAGCATCTTATAGGCGGAAGGAGAGGCCGAGGGGGTGCCTGGGCTGGCCACACCACCCCTGGTGCGGGCCAAGCCTGGCCACGCGGCCAGGTGGTGTGGCCGCCCTCTAGCCCTTCTCCGTGTCATATTCTGGCTCCAAGTGTCCCCTGGTAAAATAATGACTTTGGCTTTTGTCCTGTCCAATTCCGAGAATATTCATTTTTTGACTTCCTGGAACCAAAAACAACAGAAAATAGGCAGCTGGCACTGTGGCTCTTTGTTAATAGGTTAGTCCAAGAAATCATATGAAAAGTACTCAAAAGTGTGGACAAAACACAAGAAAGTATAAAAAACCAAGCATGGAACATCAAAAATTATAGATACATTTGCAATGTATCACTAAGCCGGACTATCATATGGCTTCCAAGAGAAGGAAGGGATCTCCCGCTGGTCAAAAGGTGGCTTTATTAGCTATAGCATGAGCGAAGCAAAGCAAAGAGGAGGACCAGTCGCTAAGGGGCGACCAAGGTGTAACACCCTCGAATCGGCCCTATGCAAGTTTTAGCGCTTCCCGCCAAACCCGCATAGAAACGATTCAAGGACGCCCACTAGGCACTTTCGTGCGGGTGGAAAATGAAGTAATACCATTACACATTAGTCCACGATGGAAACCATAGAACATATATAGACAATAACGACTCCATGAGTCAAGAATAAATATATACTATACAAAGATTCAAATCACCTTGAAAACGATAGAGCGTCCGACTACGGACAAGATGCAAATGGGGCTAAGAGCCCTGAAGAATAACCAATGGCGTCCATAACCCTGCCCAGGCCAAGCCGAAAGGGTAACCCTGCTAACGACGTCGATCTCAAACCTGCTAAAACAAAAGGGGTGCCAACAAAGGGAAAAGGAAAAAGAGGAGCGTCAGTACTGAGGCCAGTACACGGCGAGGCTAGAATTCGGCGGCTCTCACCTACATAGGTATGGTGGACTGAAGCGGCCGCGCATCATGCACTAAACAACCTATAGAGACTCGATACATCTTTCGGCTATTAGAGAGGGATAAGAAAGACCTATTCGGATCCAACCTGATACTAACACCATTCATACCCATCCTAGTATTCCCCCCTGAAACCAAACGAGGAAGTCGGACCAAGGAACTCACACAGTTGGCAGTTTTATTCTTTCCATTTTTAGTTGCAGCATTTACTAGTCAGATATATAGCATGAGTCATCCTGATAGCATAAGTAGTGGGCAATTTTAATTACCATTCCGTTGTAGTTGGAACATTTACTAGTCAGATATAACTGTCCCGAGGAATCCCAAAACCCAGCAGTTGTTGGTACTTTTATCACATTCCATTGGAGTTGCTATACTTACTAGGCAGGTATAACAGGACACGATACACACCAGTTCCACCAGTTGTTGGAACTTTTATTATCCATTCCATTGTAGTGAAGCTGATTACTAGTCACATATTAAGTCAAATTTATAGCACTACTTTAGTTATGCTTGTCTATGATCGAGATACTGTGCTCCGAGTCGTCCATAACCGCGGACACGGCTTTCAGAAAGATTTACCCTGCAGGGGTGCACAAATAGCAACACACACACGATCGACCTCGGAAAAACCAAATCAAAACCCAACAAGGCTTTCACGACAAAGCAATCACATGATTCATAAATTATTTCAGGGGGCCACCCCATTAAGCTACCCACAACGAAGTTGGCTGGCTCCGAGACGGACCCAAGGTTTGTGTGGATGGCTGTAAACGATTGGGAACCCGAAAGTGTGACTGGGCTTGTCGATACAGTGAAAACGTGTCACAATCCTAAACAGTACAGGTGCTCCACACATAATCGTAAATAAATCAGTAAAGCATGGCATAAGTACATGATAGTAATAAAGCCCCAAACTAGTTTTTGGCCCCAAGAAATAAGAAATGAATTAAGCTCTGGCTAAGGGGGATTCATAGAGTCTCCCGTATGTGGATAGTGCGAATAGTCAAGGAATAGGTATCAAGTACTCGGGGCCTACGGGACACAAGTGGACATAAAAACCAAATAGCATATATTGCCCACCGGTGCCTCTTTCATTAGTTAGACCAGCAATTTAATAGTTGTAATTAAAGACGCGATCATCTCCACCATAAACGTCTGCCAGCATTCCAACAATTGTGGTACTCGACAACACGAGATCGCACCTGAGCAAGCAACTACGACTCGCAAGGCCAGCTATCTACCAAACAACAGGTATTAGGAGGTATCCATGGCAATATAGAGGCTACACGGGATATAACTGGTGCACGGAAACTAAAGCATCGCGACATGGATAGCAATAGATCAACAGGAGGAAATAAAGACTATAAATGCAAAATAGGTAGAAGGGGGAGAGATGCTCGCCTGGGAAATCACTGCCGGAGATTCATATCTGGAGAACTTGTCAGTACTCGCATCATCTCACCGGCCTAATCCGCGAAGAAGCAAACACTAGAAGAAACACCAGATGCAATATTTAATACTACGGCAGAAGATCCGGCATGCTTATGATATGATGCATGACATGGCACAGATGCGGTGCAATTAGGCAATATTAAGCGGAACCAGGGTCCCGACAGTTAAATAGAGGGTTCAAGTTATTTAGGTACCCGCAATTTAAATGTTGTTTTAACAAGGCAAAACATGGCATCGGTTCGCTACACAAATTTAAATGGAGCCAATATAAGACTAGAAAAACCCCCATATGGTCTCCATATTTAATTTAGGTGAATTGACTACTTAACCCAACCCACCAGATGACATGTATGCAAGCATGATGATTTAATGATGCGATAGGTATATGTCATATTATAAAAATAGAGGCTTAGGGTCACACATCTGGGTTCGGAAGATCTTGGTTCCGGGGGTTCGGGGTTCGGACTCAGGGTTCGACGAGGACAGCAGGATCGGATACAAGATGGAGAACTTGTCGTGTCATGACGGAGAACTTGGGTTCCAAGCGGTCGATCCTGTCATTGATGGCGAACTTGAGTGGATCGGGTACCGGTGGTCTTCGGGTCCGTGTAGACGGTCATGGCGTCCGGGATGAAGAACTTGGCGTATCCGTGTCGACGACCTTGGCGTCCGGGTTATCGGCATCGCATCCGGGAAGGAGGTCTTGTCACATCCGATGGATCGGTCCTCAGGTCGAAGAACTTGGCGCGCCAGGGTTCGGTCTTGGCGGTCATCGGGTCCGAGAAGAAGACCTTGGCGTTTGGCGTCCTTCGGTTTCATGATGTAGAACTTGTCGGTTCCGTATCGGCGTACTTGGCATTCTTGTCGAAGTCCTCGAGTGACGATGTCGGTCTTGGGTCTCGGCGCCAGAAGATCTTGAGGGTCTGGAAAGGAGATCTTGGAATACCGACTTCGATTGTCGATGACGATCATGATAAGTGCCAATACCGAATGGTCTTTCCAACGATATCTTGTCGCACCGAACTTTTGTAGATTCCTCTACGGAATATCTTGACGGAACACTGGAATAGGGTTCTCGCTGGGTTTCAGCATTGTTTGGGTGGCATCACCATCTTCAAACACTCTTCACCGATGCAACCACAAACCACCACAGATACTTCACACCCCAAAGAAGCACGTCTGTACCCCATCTGGTAACACCACTAGCAGTACCCGCTTGGCCGGAGAACAAAGGCAACAGGCACATGCGGGTACCGCAAGGCAGCATAGGCCTGCGTAGGGCACGGACGAGACGGACACGGACAACCGCTCAGAGTCAACGAAGAGGCGGCTGCCACTCGCGGTCCGGCCATGGCGATGTAGGGACGTAGAGCTCGATGACGCGTGACGGTGGGTGAGGCAGAGGCGGACGAGGTCACGACGTGGTGACGTGCTTGCAGGGGCGCGGTGCCGGGCTCTGGTGAGGGCGGCCCGACGGTGGCGGGAGAAGGCGTCGCGGCGGCGGCCGGAGAAGGACTCTATGGCGCGGGGATGGAAGGACGTGGCGAGGGGACATGCACGAGGCACGGGACAGCGACACGTCAGCGGTGGCCGGAGGCAGCTCGCATGGGGTGGGGACGAGCGCCGGCGGGCAGACGCGCTGACGACGGCCAGAGATGCAAGGGACGGAGAGGTCCAGCGAGGGAGGGGCACGGGAGGATGTCGTCGGAGGGGAGGTGGGGCAGGCGAGGCCGGCCGGAGACGAGCACGGCGGCGGCGAGCTCCTGTAGCAACCGACGGCGGCAGCACCGGGTGGCTCTGATGCGGAGGAGCGCAGGCAGGGGCGAGGTGGTGCCGAGGCTGACGGCGGGCGGGCGGGCGGCCGAAGGAGAGGAAGGCGCGGGGCGGCCGGAGACGGTGCCGGGCCAAGGGACGAAGGTGCGGGGGACGGCCTGGTGGAGGCGACGAGCGAGACCGGGCGCACGCGCAGGTGGCAAGGTCCAAGCGGCGGCGGCATGTGGGAGCGCTGGGAGGAGGAGAATAGGTAGGATGCGGGGTAGGAGGTAGGTGGGGAGTGGTCTCTCCCGGTGGGCCCGGGGGAAAGAAAAAGAGGGAGGCAGGTCCAGGGGAAAGTGGTCGGGCGGGGTGGACCAGGTGGCGACGAGTGGTTGGCCTAGGCAGGAGACGGGAGGTATCCCGAGGCGCTGGTTGAGCGGTCGATGGGTTCGGCAGGTGGGCGGGAGATGTAAGGAGGGGGAGGCGGGAGATGGGGTGCGGTGGACGGGAGGTGGGACCGGCTGCAGGCGTGCCGCGCGGGGTGGGTGCATCGGCTATCTGCGTGCCTGTGCGTGGGTGTGAGTGTGTGTTGTGTGCGTGTGAGGTGGAGGGAGGGGCAGGTTGTGTGGATAGGGTAGGGGTGGTGAGGTGTGGATAAGGGGAGGAGAGAGGGGGTTAGGTAGGTCTAGGGTTTGGTTAGGTTAGGATTAGGGTTTTGGGAGGTGTCCGGACGGGCTTTCGGGCCTGGTGGGCTGCCTCCTAAAAACAATTTAAATATTTATTTATTTAAAACGGGGCTTTTGAAATCTGTCTTTAGACGAAACAAAACAATCTGGAGGCCCGGGGTTTTTGCTTTGAAGTTAAAGACGGGGTATCCAGAAAACAAAATAGGCTTTGCGAAAATAGTTTTAGGCAAAACCATGCAGGATGATGACGATGCTCAAATGCAATGTGGCATGATGACATGACCATGCGGTCATGATGATGCAATGCACAAAAAAAACATAGCGATTTTCTTGTAGTGGTTTTGCGGGATGCCACACAAGGTGACGTGGGCAATGTCGGCTGACGCAACCCGTGTCTGGTGATGCTTAAAGACAAGGATTATGTTGCGGGTTACGTCCAAAGCCCGAACGAGCCGTTAAAGAGGATAAAGAAGCATCTAGCTTTAACCAAGGGGCATATTCGGAGAATATGCTGCCACGTGTGCCCTAACTTTTAACCCGGGATCCCCTATATAAGGAGCACCAGGGCCCCCATAGAAGGGGATCGATCATTTTCTCTGTCTAAGATAGAACTCTAGAGCTAGGTTGTGAGGAGTAAGAGACATAGTCTCCTTCTCACCACTAGCTTGAAGAGCACTTGTAAACACCATTCATAGAGAGAATATAAGAACATCTATGCGTGGAATCACCACATTCTCCCTCCCTGGATTCCCCTAGAACACATTGGCCCCATCTTTAGCCTATCCATGGCATCTGTCGTGCCACCACCACGACAATTTCATTGTCATAATTCTACTTTGCATGTGTCCATTGTTATAAACTATAGGATTATATGGGTGTTTCATAAAATTTATAACTATCCAGCAAATCCTAGCTACAATTGGGAGAGATGGGAACAACAATATATTTACCATTACTTTTGGTGTGGTTTACAAGGAAGAGACTGTTAATTGGATTTGGTTCTTAACCCAACTTAGGCATTGCATTAGAGAATCTAGAAAGTTTGGTAATCACACAATTATTTCAGACAAGTAGAAGGTTAGTTTTTGTTAACTTTTTGCATTATTTCTACTTTGCGTGTGAATGTAGTGTTGTTGCTTAGAATTTAGTGCATCCATTTACTTGTGCAGCGACGGTTGAAAGCAATTTCATAAGTTTTCCCAAAAAATTTACAAAGGTTTTGTCTCAGGCATATTTATGCCAATTTCCAGACAACATGTTTTAGGGACCAAAGCTTAAAAACATATGGATGCAACTAACTACTCTTACAAACAATGGCTAGCTGCAACTTCCAGCTGAGACCTAGGAAAGATATCTATTTGACACTAACTACAAGACAAAACTGGTTGTCAACAATATCAATGAAGTATTCAATAGGATCTTGAATGTGAGAAGTGAGCCAATAAGGACCATGCCAAAAGGCATAATAAACAAACCTATGGTGAAGTATAGTGGCACTAGGGTGAAGGTAGCAACAACTAGGTGAGAGATAACTCCTTTCAACATAGAGAAGTTAGAAGAGGTGGTCTAGGGTTTGTAGTGCTCAAAATTGTGAGATTGGTCTCTAGCAAGTGACTAGTTCAAGTGGTAGAGTTGTTGTGGTGGATTTGAGGAAGAAGATGTTAGGAATGATGACCTAGATGCTCACATTCTGCCTTGTATTTGTAACCCGGAATCTGGCTTAGAGCTAGTTGTATATGTCACTGCAATTGGTGCAGGTGTGGAACCATATACTTGTATCTAGATCTAGCTAGTTTGTCCTTAGTCATTTGAGGTTGGGAGGGAAACCCACTGCCGAGACTAATTTATAAGTCGGAAGATGACAATGTTTCACGTGCCATGAGCATGGAGATGCTATCCGCCTTGCATTGTCTAGTCGGAAGAGGTACGATAGCCATACCGATCCAAAGGTTAGTAGGACGTGAGCACATTATCATACACTCCCACTAACACAATGGAATCCTTGGACCTGAGGGGATCGCACGATACAAGTTGTGGAAAATCCATCTTTCACTCCATCTAAGAGCATCTCCACTCGTTGGATGTTCCCATGCCAAAATCCGGCCCTTAGCGCCGGACGAAGCTAGTTTTCAGCCTGGGAACGTCCAGTTTTCCACTCGCGTTCCCAGGCGCGGTTCCCAGGCAAGGCAAAAATGACGATATTTCATCCGAATTTGGCTAAAATTCGGCTAAAATTCGGCCTAGTTTGGCCTAGTTCGAAATAGTTTGGCTTAATTCGGCATAGTTCGGCCTAGTTTGGCCTAGTTCGCCCAAATTTGTCTCAAATTTGCCCTACTTTCGCCTAGTTCGACCAAATTCGGCTAAAATTCGCCTGAGTTTGGCCTAGTTCGCCCAAATTTGTATCAAATTCGCCCTACTTTTGGCCTAGTTCGCCCAAATTTGGCCTAGTTTGGTCTAGTTCGCCCAAAATCGACCTAGTTCACCCAAATTCGGCCCAAAAATCGGCCTAATTTGGCCTAGTTTGGCCTAGTTCGCCAAATATGTCTCAAATTCGCCCTGATTTGGCCTAGTTTGCCCAAATTTGGCCTAGTTCGCCCAAATTTGTCCCCAAATTCGGCTAAAATTTGACCTAGTTTTGCCTAATTCACCCTAGTTTGGCCTAGTTCGCCCAAATTTGTCTCAAATTCACCCTACTTTGGTCTAGTTCACCCAAATTTGGCCTAGGGTCTAGTTCGCCCAAAATCGACCTAGTTCGCCCAAATTCGGCCCAAAATTGGACTAATCGGCATAGTTTGGCCTAGTTCGTCCAAATCCAGCTCAAAATTCGGTGTAGTGGGGCTCGGTTCGCCCAAAATAGCGGCGTACGGCATTCCTAGGCGGTTCCCATCATCCTGGGTTCGGCCTAGGAACACCAGACGTATTTTGGGCCAAATCTGGACGAAACCGGCATCCTGGGAACGCGACTGGGCGAAAAATCACCGTCCGGACCAAAAATACGCCCTGGGAACGACGTGCTGGGAACCCGAGTGGAGATGCTCTAACGCTCACCGTAACTAGGAGTCATAAGGATGGTCTTGGGCCGACTTCGAAGCAAGTTGCGTGATGTGGATCAGCCAAGACAGAATTTGCCCTCCATCTCGGAGAGATATTCTCTGGGCACTCTTGTGTGATGTGATTCAGAAGCATGGCCATGTGCTACCCGATCAAGTGTTCATCGAGGTAGTCCGACTTAGTGAATCTGGAGGGAATCAATTATCACTTCAACAAGAAGAGAGTTAAACCAGCACTAGGATGATGGACTCTCCCTACGGTTTATCACCAATATCGTGAGGCAAAGGGACTCAGACATATCTTCACATTGAGGGCACTTATGGAAACCGGGAGTCGGCAAGTCTTGCTAGAGGCCACTACCGATTATTAGCTCTAGTCGGAAAGTAACAGAGCTACTGCTCTTACTGAATGATTATTGAGTTTTGTCCGACTTACCATAATCATATGGGACCGCACACTTAAGAGAGTGGGATTAGGCGGATGATGATCTGACTATCACAAGACGACAAGTTGGACTTGTTCGGACATGGACACATGTCAATGGGTTGGACCCACTTTGACTAGGGTTAGGGTCTAGGACCGAGGGTATATAAAGTAAGGTGGGTGGTGGCGGACAAGACAATCCAATCCAGTGCTGCTTCCCAGGGTTTGACTAGACTTGACAACTGTTCCATGGTGGCAAGACCGATACTAGCATCTCACTTGTTATTGTTCCACCTTGTACGTGTGTGAGACAGCAGAGGCACCACACGTGCGGTGCTCATCGGCGAAGTTAGGCGTGAAGTCAGAGGTGAGGAGGAACACAGAGCCAGTGATGAGGTGGTCCTAGGATTGAGCTGTTCTATGGAGCCAGACGAGAACGTACGACACTACCACAAAACGCTTCCTCAGCTTCCGCACCTACACATCGAGAGGTACGAGATATTGCCTTTGACCTTAGCCCGATCTTGGGGTAGCTCGTCGGAGTCCTTGCCGGAGCAGAAAAGTTTTTGTTTTCGGACTGGCTCTACGTGTTGCCCAACAGTGGTATTAGAGCATCGACTATAGGTTTTTGGCCTAGTTCTTGCATATGAGATGCGCTAGTGGGAAAAGATTGGATCTTTTTCCCTGTTTTTGTTTTGCCTTCTTGATCTGTTTTAATCTAGGGCAGTGGCTAGATCTAGTTTGTGTTGGCTAAGAAGTTGGTAGAAACTGGTGCAGATCCGAGCGGAGGTCACATGGCTGACATCCATGATCAACCACTAAAGTTGCTTTTCTTGTTGGACAAGAATAGGACAGTTGTACCCTATCAAAAGTTACAGCTAAAAGTTAGCTGGTGTAAGACGAAAAGGTTCCGACTTGGCAGTTTTATTTGCTTATTTTTTCCTAAAAGAAGGTCTATTCGGATTGCCCCGCCATTTGCTGCAACACTACAAGTTAGAAATTTTTGGTTAGTGGGCTCATATTGTTGGGGCACTGCCAATTCTCTTCGATAAAGTGTGAGAGATTCAGACTCTCTCTGCAGGGCACTTGGTAGCCAGATGGAGCTATCACAATAGTTGTGGGCTTCGGGGTAAGGAGGGTTGTCAGACAATCCAACATGATTCAGATAGAGATCTGATTGGCAAGGTGTTGCCTACTCGGAAGGTTCTCCGGCTAGTAGTGACGCAAAGGCTCGCTAGTCGGATAACTGACCAGGATCCTGAATCACTGTTGACTATTAGAGGTATATCAGTTATAGTGGGAGTGTGCTTGATTAAAAAGTTTAATTCGCCTTCTCCTATTATAGATACATTGTCTTAAGTGTTTTGCATCTTTCGTTTGTAGGTGGCACCAACTAGCACCGTTCAGATTTCTAGTTTTGTGTTGCCTTCGATCTTTGAGAAGGACAAGCTGAATGTAACAAACTTTACCAACTGGCATCGTAACTTGAGAATTGTTCTCAAGCAAGAGAAGAAGGAACATGTCTTGGAGAATCCAATAACAGACGAGCCGGACAATGATGAGCCTAATGCTGTAAGAACCGCTTTTCACCAGGCTTAGGATGAGTCAATGGAAGTCAACTGCCTCATGCTCACTCACATGGAGTTGGAACTTCAGCAGCTCGAGAATGTTGAGGCGTACGATATGGTTGTTTCCCTCAAGAGCATGTTTGAGACATAGGCTAGGACGGAGAGGTACAATATCTCTAGAGCCTTGCTTGGTTGCAAGCTGAAAGACGGAGATTGATACATTGCAAATGTATCTATAATTTTTGATGTTCCATGATTGGTTTTATCCACTTTCTTGTGTTTTGTCCACACTTTGGAGTACTTTGCATATGATTTCTTGGACTAACCTATTAACAAGAGCCACAGTGCCAGCTGCCTGTTTTCTGCTGTTTTTCGTTCCAGGAAAGTCAGAAAATGAATATTCTCAGAATTGGACGGGACAAAAGCCAAAGTGCCTATTTTTCCAGAAGTCATCAGATGCCAGAATATGAGACGGAGAGGGTCCAGGGGGCCACCACACCACCTGGCCACGCGGTCCAGCCTAGCCCGCGCTAGGGGGTGGTCTGGCTGCCACCGGCACCCCCTCGGCCTCCCCTTCCGTCTATAAGATGCCCTCGGGACGAAAACCCTAAGTACCCGATCAAAACTCCACAAAAGAGTCTGTAGCCGTCGTCATCTCCATCCCTAGATCTGGAGGGATCTGAAGCTCTTCCCCGCACCCTACCGGAGAGGGGAATTCACCCTGGAGGCCTTCTTCATCAACATGCAAGCCTCCGGTGTGATGCGTGAGTAGTTCATCCTTGGACTACGGATCCATGTAGTAGCTATATGGATGGTTCTCCTCCTTTGTGCTTTCATGTCTTGATCTTAGTGAGCTCCGTTCATGATCAAGATCATCTATTTGTAATTCTGCATGTTGTGTTTGCGGGGATCCGATGGATATTGAGATGCTATTTCAGATTGATTATTGATTCTATAATGTCTTTGTTATTTGTGATCTTGCATGCTTTCCATTGTTAGTAGCTATCTTGGCCAAGTAGATGCTAGCAACTCCAAGAGTTAGTATTTATGCTTGATAGTGGGTTCATGCCTCTGGTAATCTGGGGAAGTGACAGAAATCTCTAAGGTACTAGATGTGTTGTTGCTACTAGGGAGAAAACAACAATCCTTTGTTCATAGAACAATCATATTGTTTACTTTACACGTAGTTCGTAAAGCAATAATCTGTTGCTTGCAACTTAAATACTGGAGGGGGTTCGGATGATAACCCGAAGGTGGATTATTAGTCATAGATGCAGTTGGATGGCGGTATATGTATAATGTTGTAATGCCCAATCAAGTTCCAAAGGAGGCAGGATGATTAGTATATGCATGTATTGCTTTCTCGATGTTTGTTAATTGCCCCGCTGTAATTTGTTCACCCAGCATGTTATCTATCTTAAGGAGAGCCACCTCTAGTGAACTATGGATCTCGGTCCTTTTCTTTTACATACAATCTATAAACTTTTACTGCTTTCTGTTTACTTTCTGCAAACTTTTACTTCTTTCCATTCGATACGTTTAATCCTTTGTTTTCCGCAAAACACGGTGAGATTGACAACCTCATCGCAAGTTGGGGACAAAGTTCTGTGGTTGTGTTGTGCAGGTCTCCACGTTGCTACTAGCACTGGTAGTGCGCCCTACCAAGGCTTAGCTAGCAACACCTTTGGGGTGTTTCCTTGCTCCTACTGGTTCGATTAAACCTTGGTTTCATAACTGAGGGAAACTTGCTGCTGTGTTCATCATACCTTCTCTTGGGGTTCCCAACAAGCTCTACATCAACATCGCACCAGCATTTTCCTGGCGCCAACACTGAGTCATCAAGCATTTTTCTGGCGCCGTTGCCGGGGAGTCAAGGACATCTTCACAAGGGGAATCCCTCATCACCAATCTCTTTACTTTGTTATTTTTGTTTTGCTTAGTTTCTTTTTGCTTTGTTTGCTTGTTTCTTTATCAAAAACACAAAAAAATAGTTTTACTAGTTTGGTTTCTTATTTGAAAACACAAAAAATTAGTTCCTTTCCTAAGTTGCCATTATGTCTAGCCTTGCTCCAATCACTATGTCACCCGAGGAAATGATTTTCACTTTTAAACAAGGAATTGAGGAAAGTTTTAAAGAAGCTTGGTCTAGAATCTCTGATCTACATGACAAAACTGAGCCTAAAATGACTCAAAGCTTGTTCCTTAGCAGTTTTTACCTTGGGATTGCTCTTTGCTATAGATATGCTTTAGATGCTGTTGTGGGAGGAGATTTCCTCCAATGTAATGAGGATGATGCTATTAATGCTATAAAGAAATTGATCCTCACTTACAACTTGCCTAGCCAAACTGATATTTCTTTCGCAAGAATATTTGCTAGATTGAACACTCTTGAGACTAGCACTACTAGCTTAAAATATTGTTATAATATGCTTAGGGAGCATCACAATTATGTCCCAATAAATTCTGAACCATCAAAGTGGCTCCCTACAGTAAAGATTGAGATAAACACTGAAACTTTTCAAGCTCGTTGTGATATCATGTCTGAATTTTGTCTTATGCCCAAAGATATTTATGAATCTCTGAATACTTGGGGGCTTACTGAAGGAGGAAAAGAAATATCTCTTGCTAATAATGCTACCATATTACCTCTTGTAATAGCTGAATGAGTGTTTATAAAGATCCTTGGGAAAATGATTTCTACTGATTATCTTGTTATTGAATGTGGAGGAAAAGGACAAATTACACTTGGAAGGTCCCTATTAAAACTCCTTGGAGAAATAATAGATGTGGGAAAGGGGACCATGCACCGTTCTTCTCCACCAAACAATCATATTTTCCCCAAGGTTAAGAATAAAAGTAAGAGAGGTAATGGCAAGAAATTTGGTTTTATTGCTTCTTCATTTGAGAACACTTGATTCTTTTTCTTGCTTCTTATGCCTAACTTAAAGGCGTTAAAGAAAAGTACTTATTGGGAGATAACCCAAAAGTTTTAGATGAGTCTTGGAAGTTATTACCTCTGTAATAACCTCTCCTTATCCTTTTTATTTGCTTTTTGTGCCAAGAGTAACCTCTAATGACAGAGAAATAATGATTGGGAAAGTTGCTCTCCCAAAACAGATTTCTGTGCTTCACCGTAAAAATTCATGTAAAATCTCTGAACGTCTTTTTGAGGCATGAATTTTTTGCCTCTTCCCCAGGTTGTTATCTAACTTTCGTTAGTTCAATACTTTTTTATTTGAGCAACAGAAGGTCTTCGAAAAAATTCGTCTTTACCTGCTGGTCTGTTTTGACAGATTTCTGCCATTTTCTGCATTTGCTTCTTGTTGGTTTCTTTTTGAGTTCTTTTGGGGAATTGAGATATTTGAGGGAAGTGCTACAATAGCTATTGTTCTAATGGAAGTTTATTTGGTGTTAGAACTGAACCTTAAGACTTATTTATCTTGAGTGCACTAATGTTGCTAATCAAGATTGTGTAAAGTTTTGTATGACGGAAAAATTTCAGTTGTATGGAAGGAATGAGTAATGAGATGAAGGATGGACTAAAGCTCAATCTTGGGATGCCACGCGTGTCACCCCAAGAAATATCCAAGAATTACAAGCGTCAAAGCTTGGGGATGCCCAAGGCATCCCCTTCTTCATCAATAAAAATCCCAGGTTTCTTCCAAACGCTTCATTTTTATTGTTTCATTCACAGTTGTGTTGTTCTTGGAGCGTCTTCTTTTTGGTTTTCGTTTTGGTTTTTCGTTTTCTTTGGTTTGCTTAGTTTTCTGAATAAATTGGTTAGACCCCTCTCTTTCATACATTGGTTTGCAAATAGTTTGGTTTGGTTTGGAAAAGAGTAGGAAAGTTCATGCTTATATGGTAAAAAGAGCTCATTTTTTACTGTGGCCTATGCTTTGTCATGCCATGCTTGATATTGTTTTGGCTTTATTCTTAGTATTCTTTGCTGTAGCATGACTTGTTACAAACAATTGAGATTGCTTAATGTGCCTTGGATGAATCATGCGTTGTTTTAGCATATTAAAGCATAGTATAGTGGTATTCTCCTTTGATGGTTTATTTGGGTTGACTTGGCGCATGATCACACCATGTTATGACTATCTCAAGTCACCATAGCCTTTATGATCCTTTAGTTTTCAACTTGTAGTATCACTTTATGCTTTGATCAATGATGTTTTATCGCTCTGCATGATTATGGCCATTATTGCTCTCTTAATTTGTCGCTCCCAGTCTTTTGCTAGCCTCCACAACCAAGTATGAGTTCCACTCATGCATCCAACTCCCTAAACCAAGTTATCCCAAAGAGTCCACCATACCTACCTACTAGCTTATGCTATTCCAAGTATATTCATGCTTTTGTTTACCTTCCAAATTAAACTTGTTATGAGAAAACTAGTGATTAAAGCTCTCACGAACTTGATGGCACACTTTACTTTTCTTGCCCTTAATAAACTTGAACCATTGTGTCGTCTATGTTGTATATGCTTGCACTTATTTATTGGGAATTAGCAGAACCATGCTTTCATGGGGAACGCTTTCAAAATTGCACTTGGTACTTGTACCTAGTTGATATCATGCTCTTTTGTATATGGATGTCGTCGGTGTGAAATGAAAGGGGAGCTCGTTAGTCCATGGAGTTATGTATATGTGTTAGAGAAACGCTTGGGCCGCTGGTCTAATCCATGCTGGCATGGTCGAAACCTGCAGCGTAACCATAATGAGCTATCTATGAAGCATTCTTCTTATAAAAAAGAGTCCTATATTGAGAAAAAATAGAAAAGAGAAAAAAAGAGATTATGAAAAGAGGAAAGATAGAAAAAGCACCATATTCCCATGGTAAATAAGAAGATTTCTGAGATGCTCGTTGTATGCTTGCCTTGTCATTTTGATATGGGGATTCTTCCGTATCATCGGGCAAGGGGTACCCTGTTGGCGGTTCTCTATGATACACATGTACTTACAATGACAAGAACTTATCGGTGACTAAACTTGAGTAGCATGAGGAGCGTCCCTCGTATACAAGGGACATGAGATTTCTGACTTATACTTCGTCAAGCATGTACACCATAGCTTGTTCACTTTAACCTTAATCACTTCAAGATGCTTATGATAGGGGCAATGAGAGCTGAAAGCTATAAGTACCATAATTTTTGGAAGCTCTTTATGAGACTTGAATCCCTACTTCCTTCTATGAAGGCCTTTCTTCCACCATTATATTGAGTCTCCACCTTCTATCTTTATGCACCTACTTTGAGAGCATAGTGGCCATTCTTAGTTCTATGTGCATTGTCCCAAGACTAGTTGATTGATGCATAACTTGATATTGCTTGTTTTAAACTATTTGTATCTAGTCACTCTTATGAACTTTGAAGGTGTCCTATGCATTTATATTTGCTACTCTATTGAGGGACAAGCTGAATGCTATTATGCTATGTTTTCTTTATGTGAAACAAAGAAACGTCTTACAAAGCATTGTTATTCTTTAATCTTTTGTTTGTGCCTTTTCATGTTGCATCATAGTTTCTTTGTCTTATTGCTAGAACTTTGTCTTTCATGTTATGATTGAAGTACTATGATCCCAGCTTTGAATTACAAATACTTTGATCAAGTCTTTGATGGTGCATGTCACCTCAAAAATTATTCTTTCTTTTTATCACTTACCTACTCGAGGACGAGCAGGAGTTAAGCTTGGGGATGTTGATACATTGCAAATCTATCTATAATTTTTGATGTTCCATGCTTGGTTTTATCCACTTTCTTGTGTCTTGTCCATACTTTGGAGTACTTTTCATATGATTTCTTGGACTAACCTATTAACAAGAGCCATAGTGCCAGCTGCCTGTTTTCTGCTGTCTTTGGTTCTAGGAAAGTCAGAAAATGAATATTCTCGAAATTGGATGGGACAAAAGCCAAAGTGCCTATTTTTCCGGAAGTCATCAGATGCCAGAATACGAGACGGAGAGGGGCTAGGGGTCCACCACACCACCTGGCCGCGCGTCCCAACCTGGCCCGCGCCAGGGGGTGGTCTGGCCGCCTCCGACACCCCTCGGCCTCCCCTTCTGCCTATAAGATTCCCTCGGGACGAAAACCCTAAGTACCCGATCAAAAATCCACGAAAGAGTCTGTAGCCGCCGTCATCTCCATCCCTAGATCGGGAGGGATCTGAAGCTCTTCCCGGCACCCTGCCGGAGAGGGGAATTCACCCTGGAGACCTTCTTCATCACCATGCAAGCCTCCGGTGTGATGCATGAGTAGTTCATCCTTGGACTACAGATCCATGTAGTAGCTAGGTGGCTGGTTCTCCTCCTTTGTGCTTTCATGTTTAGATCTTGTGAGCTCTATTCATGATCAATATCATCTATTTGTAATTCTTCATGTTGTGTTTGTGGAGATCCGATGGATATTGAGATGCTATTTCAGATTGATTATTGATTCTATCATGTCTTTGTTATTTGTGACCTTGCATGCTTTCCGTTGTTAGTAGCTATCTTGGCCAAGTAGATGCTAGCAACTCCAAGAGTTAGTATTTATGCTCGATAGTGGGTTCATGCCTCTGGTAATCTGGGGAAGTGACAGAAATCTCTAGGATACTAGATGTGCTGTTGCTACTAGGGAGAAAACAACAATCCTTTGTTCATAGAACAATCGTATTGTTTACTTTACACATAGTTCATAAAGCAATAATCCGTTGCTTGCAACTTAAATACTGGAGGGGGTTCGGATGATAACCAAAAGGTGGATTATTAGTCATAGATGCAGTTGGATGGCGGTCTATGTATAATGTTGTAATGCCCAATCAAGTTCTAAAGGAGTCAAGATGATTAGTATATGCATGTATTGCTTTCTCGATGTTTGTCAATTGCCCCACTGTAATTTGTTCACCCAGCATGTTATCTATCTTAAGGAGAGCCACCTCTAGTGAACTATGGATCCTAGTCCTTTTCTTTTACATACAATCTATAAACTTTTACTGCTTTGTGTTTACTTTCTGCAAACTATTACTTCTTTCCATTCGATACGTTTAATCCTTTGTTTTCTGCAAAACACGGTGAGATTGACAACCTCATCGCAAGTTCGGGACAAAGTTCTGTGGTTGTGTTGTGCAGGTCTCCACGTTGCTACTAGCACCAGTAGTGCGCCCTGCCAAGGCTTAGCTAGCAACATCTTTGGGGTGTTTCCTTGCTCCTACTGGTTCGATTAAACCTTGGTTTCATAACTGAGGGAAACTTGCTGCTGTGCTCATCATACCTTCCTCTTGGGGTTCCCAACGAGCTCTACATCAACATCGCACCAGCATTTTCCTGGCGCCGACACTGAGCCATCAGAGATCCACCGGGAACGCACATGATCAACATGGACGGATATGTGATGTCCTTGGATTGTCTGGGTTTTTTCTTTAGCGAAGAGTTCGCTACCAACATTCTCCTGAATTATCTTCCTAGTGCTTATGGACCGTTCATTTCGAACTACCATATGCATGGTATGGATAAGAAACTGGCAGAACTCCAAGGGATGCTCAAGACAGTAAAGGCTGACATCAAGAGAGGTGACACTGATGATCCAAAAGTATAGGGGTGTATCACAGTATTTTCGAGGGAAGTGAAACCCAATTTATTGATTCGACACAAGGGGAGCCAAAGAATATTTATAAGCCTTAACAACTGGTTAATTCAGCTGCACCTAGAAACAATCTTGCTCACAACAATTTATCAGTAGCAACAGTTTTGTAGTAGCAATAGTAAAGTAATAGCAGTAGTAAAAGTAAAGACAGTAGTACCAATCATAGCAAATAGTAGGATTAAAGCGCGGCGGGCATAGGGATGGATGGGCGTTGCATGGACAAGACAATTCATATGGCAATCAAGATATATGGTACTTGCAGATAAATAAGATAAAGCATCCAAGTACTAAATAATCATAGGCATGTGTTCCATATATAGTCATACGTGCTCGTAATGAGAACTTGCACAACATCTTTTGTCCTGCCAACCCGTTTGCAGCGGGGCCTCAAGGGAACTACTAGCAATTAAGGTGCTCCTTTTAATAGAGCACCGGAGCAAAGCATTAACACTCCGTGAACACATCTGATCCTCACATCAAAGCCATTCCCTCCGGTTATCCCGATTATTGTCACTTCGGGGCCTTTGGTTCCAGACAACAATATGTGTATACAACATGCAGGTAAGACCATAAACAATACTATCATAATGAATCAATAACATGTTCATATCTGAAATCATGGCACTCAGGCCCTAGTGACAAGCATTAAGCATAACAAGTTGCAACAAAGTCAAAAGCACTAATAATAGATACTAGGCACCATGCCCTAACAATCTGCTGCCATTACATGAACGATCTCATCCAATCCCTACCATCCCCATAGCCTACAGCAGGGGATTACTCACTCATGGATGGGGGAAACATGGATGGTCGATGGAGAAGCGATGGTGATGATGATGGCGATGATCTCCTCCAATTCCCCGTACCGGCAGAGTGCCAGAATAGAGTTTCTGGTTCTGATTCGCGGAATCTGGTGGTGGCGGCGTAGCGGAACTCTTTCTAGAAAAATGTCGAACCCCCCTTGGTTTTTAGGTCAAGAGGCAACTTATAGGCGAAGAGGGAGGCCGAGGGGGTGACCGAGGCGGCCACACCACCCCCAGGCGCGGCCTGGCCTGGCCCGCGCGGCCAGGTGGTGTGGGGCCCTCGTGGCCCTCCTCCGTCTCGTCTTCTAGCTTTGTGAGTCTTCTAGTGAAATAGGATTTTTGGGATATTTTCCGGATTTTTGCTGATAGTTGATTTTCTGCACAAAAACTAGACACCAAGGTAATTCTGCTGAAAACAACATCAGTCCGTGTTAGTTGTATCCAAATCACACAAGTTTAGAGGAAAAACAATAGCAAAAGTGTTCACGAAAGTAGATACATTTTGGACATATCAGACACCAATCAAGTGTTGATGGTGCATAATGCTTCGAAGATCAAGAAGAAATCTTGGTCTAAGAAAGCCAAGCCAAAGGGAGACGGCATGCTGGATCCAAGTCCTAGCGCTAGCTCAGTGACTGGCAAGCCGGAAAACCTCCGGGTACATTATGATTTTACTGTAAGGAGAGGGTCACTGGAAGAGGAACTATGACAAGTACAAGGCAGATAAAGCCAGGAGTGGAAGTATGACTTCCAACTCAGGTACACTTGTTGTGAATGTTATAGACATTTTTATCTTGTCGACACTCCTAGCAGCACCTGGGTATACGATACCGGATTGGTTGTTCATGTGTGCAACTCGATGCAAGGACTAGTAAGGCATAGGAGCGTGGCGAGAGGGGAGATTGACATCAAAGTCAGAAACAAGGCAAGAGTTGCTATGTTAGCCGTAGGGACGATGCAACTCCAGTTACCTTCAGGATTTGTACTAGAAGTAAAAAAGTGTTATTATGTTCCCATACTAAGCTGAAACATCATTTCCGCCTCATGTTTGATGGAGCAGGCTTATGAGTCGAATATTAAGAACAATGGTTGTTACTTTTATTTGAATAATTTTTTTCATGGCTATGCATCTATCCAAGCCAAACTTTTTGTGTTTGATCTTGAATGTAAATCAGTCTATAACTTGAATGCTAAAAGGTTGAAGCCGAATGATCTTAGTTCTACTTATCTATGGCATTGTCGCCTTGGTCCTATCAGCTGGAAACGCATGCAGAAGCTCCATGGTGATGGACTCCTGGATTCGTCCAGCTTGGAGCCGTTTAAAACATGCGAATTCTATTTGCTAGGAAAGATGACAAGACAGCTTTTGCAAAGAGTTGCGAGAGGGCGTCCGACTTGCTGGAACTCATACATAGTGATGTATGCGGTCCAATGAGCATAACAGCCAGTGGTGGTTATGAGTATTTTGTCACATTCACGAATGATATCAGTAGATATGGTTATGTCTACCTGATGAAATCCAAGTCACAAACCTTTGAAAAGTTCAAAGAGTTTCAGAGTGAAGTGTAAAACCAACTCGGCAAGAATATTAAGTTTCTGTGATCAGATCATGGAGGCAAATATATGAGCCATGAGTTTGATGACCATCTCAAGAGTTGTGGAATAGTTCCACAACTCACCTCACCGATAACACCTCAGAGAAATGGTGTGTAGGAAAGGTGGAACCGAACGTTGTTAGACATGGTAAGGTTGATGATGAGTAAGACAGATCTACATTTATCATTCTAGGGTTTTTTTCTAGAGATAGTAGTGATAACACCAAATAAAGTACCATCTAAATCAGTAGAAAAGACACCACATGAGATGTGGACGGGCAAGAAGTCAGCCTTGGTTTTTCTCTAGATTTGGGGATGTGAAGCTTTTGTCAAGTGATTACAATCCGACAAGCTCAGCCCCAAGTTAGATAAGGTAGTTTTCGTAGGCTACCCTAAGGAAACTTTGGGTTACTATTTCTACAACCAAGAAGAGGGCAAAGTGTTTGTCACCCGAAATGGTGCCTTTCTGGAGAAAGAGTTTCTAAAATGGAAAGATAGTGGGAATAGGGTGCACCTCAAATAAATTTGGGATTCACCAACCAGGATAAGTCGACAACCTTGGAGGTTGAGCCAGACGTTGTTCCTAAGCCGACAAATGCACCAGAGCCACGAAGATCAGCAAGACTACATGGAGACATACTTATGATGGACGGTTGATGACCCACAAGTATAGGGGGTGTATCGCAGTATTTTCGATAAGTAAGAGTGTCGAACTCAACAAGGAGAAGAAGGTGCTGGCTAGTGGTATGGATCAGGAATTCTCTGCAAATACTTAGCAAACGGATTTTTAGGGGTTTTCAATAAAGCAAGTAAACAAAGTACGAGTAAACAAAAGACAATAGGAATAAATGCAGCAAGTGGCCCAATCCTTTATGCAGCAAAGAACAAGCCGGTTGTATTACTTAAGATGACCAAACGTTCTCGAGGACACATGGGAAGACTGTCAAGTGCTTTCGCTTCATATAGTCGATTAATCTTCTTTAGCTTGCTAAGTGTTGTGTGGGTGAACCTGTGCTAATGTACCGCCCCATCCAAGACTAATACATACTTGTGATTATACCCCTTGCAAACATCCTTAAGTACAAGAAAGTAATTAAGGTAGAAACCTAACCACAACTTTAAACTCTAAGACCCTTACGTCCCTTGTGCAATGGTTTCCTAACGGGGGTTCAGGTTTCTGTCACTCCGGCAACCCCTACGATGAGTAGCCAAATACAAAATGCATTCCCCTAGGCCCATATAGGTGAAGTGTCATGTAGTCGACGTTCACATGACACCACTAGAAGAAGTACACCACAACTTAAATAACAATCTATTGAATCTTTCTCAACGCAACTCCACTACTAACAACAAGACTTCTCCCATGTCCTCAAGAACAAACCGAACTACTCACAAGACATCATATGGATCATGATCAGAGATGGAATAATGATGTATAACAATCTGAACATAAACAATAATTCAATGGTTCACTCAATAGCATCAACTACAAAGAGTAATCAACACCGGGAAAGTTTCCCCTATGAACTATGCAAGATTCAACACAATTGTTACAGCAATATGGAGATGGTGATGAGGGTGTTGATGGTGATGATGGTGGTGGTGATGATGATGATGATCCCGATGAAGTCCAGCTTGATGGTGGTGTTGATGGCGACGATCTCCCCTCTCCAGGAAGGAATTCCCCTGGCAGAAATCTGTCTGCCGGAGAGATCTTTCTCTCTCGGTGTTTTCCGCCCCGCAGAGGCAGCGGAATCTTTCTGTGGTCGCTCACCGAGTCTTAGGGTTTCGGGAGGATGATATACGCCAGAGGGGAGAGGCTAGAGTGGGCCAGGGCGGCCACACCACCTCCAGGCGCGACCTAGGGCTGCCCGCACCATGGGGTGGTGTGGGCCCCCTGTGGCCCATCTCCACTCCATCTTCTGGCATCCTTAGTCTTCTGGAAAAATAGGATTTTCCATATATTTTCTCGGATTTTCTGATCTTCGCGAATTTTGCCTCCAAACAGCACCTTTTCCATCAGAATCCTGACTGCAGCGGTCCATGCCCCAAAAGTCATCAACCATGCAAAAATAGATGAAATAACATAATTATCACCTCTCAATACAAAATATATCAATGAATAATAGTGAATTAAGACATAGAATAGTGATGAAAAATGGACGTATCAACTCCCCCAAGCTTAGACTTTGCTTATCCCCAAGCGAAACTGAGCTCAATAAACATGACCTCAGGTTTATGGAGTGAAGAGTCGATAAAAGAATACGGACAAGAAGCATCACATTCATCAAAAGCATAGATCATAATAGAAGACAACTCACTATTATATAACTCAACTTGCAATGAGTAAAGGAAACACAATAAAGATACATAGAGTGAATCATAATTGGTAATGGCAAACTTAGCTCTTGGTCGAAGAATAGTTGATAATTTGCTGGAGTTCACAAATAGCTGGCTTTTCAATGATAGCTTTCAAAGTAGTAAACATCAAGATAAGAGCAATGTGCAAAGCAAGGAACATAAGAAACATGAATGAATAAATCATCATATGAATGAATGAAACACAACAACTCAAAATACTTGCTGAGGTAGAAGGGAATAGGTTTACTGACTCAACTACAAAGTAAAAGAAAGGCCCTTCGCAGAGGGAAGCAGGGATTGCAAGTCTCATAAAGAGCTCCCAAAAATTATGATACTTACTAGCTTTCAGCTCTCATTACCCCTATCATAGGCATCTTTAGGTGATTAAGGTTAAAGTGACACTACTAAGAGGATATGCTTGACAAGTTATAAATTGAAGTCTCATGCCCCTTACTTATGAGTACCGGACCTCATGCTACTGAACTTCAGTCACGAGCAAGCTCTTGTCATTGTAAATACATGTGTATCATTAAGAACCACCAACGGGGTACCCCTTGCACATGACACAGGAGCTATCCCATAATCAAAATGACAAGGCAAGCAGACAGTGAGCATCTCAACGATCTTTTTATTTGCTATTTGCATAGGTTTTTATTGAGGATGCTTCATAGAATGGTCACTATAGTTATGCTGCAAGTTTCCACCATGATTAGGCATGGCTTAGGCTAGCGGCCCAGACGTTTCTCTAACACACATATAAACTCCATGATCTTACAAGTTCCACTTTTATTTCACACCGCCAGGATCCATAAGCAAAAGAACATGATATCAACTAGGTACAAACTACCATGAAGTGTTAAAAGCGGTCCCCATGATACATGGTTCGGCTAACTTCAACTCATAAAGCGCAAGCATATACGCAACAAAGAAGGACCCAATGGTTCAAGTTTATTAAGTGCAAGGAAGTAAAGTGTGCCATCAAGTTCGTGACAGCTTTAATCACTAATTTTCACATAACAAGTTTAATTTGGGAGGTAGATAAAACAAGAATTTACTTGGAATAGCAATAATGCTACTAGGTAGGTATGGTGGACACAAATGGCAAAGGCTTTGGTTTAAAGGAGGTGGATGCACGAGAAGAATACCCTCTCAGTACAGGTTTTTGGCTAGCAAGGCTAGGTAGCAAGTATAAGGGTTGAAGGAAACAAACAAACATACAAGTGATAAAGACAAACATGTAATCTTCCTTGGAAGCACAAAAGATCTTAACTAGAGAATACTAAACTTATGAGCAAATCAAGAAAGAAAGATGATGAAATTATTTTTGTTTAGAGTACTTCTATCTTTTTCTTTCAACTCTCAAAAAGGTGTTGCTACTGACCAAGCCAGGTTTGCCAAAACCAACTAAATTAACTCAATGATCCTAGAGTGCTACCAATACTAACAACAAGATCAATCATATAACCACGAATTGAAAACTAATATAAACTAAAAAAAAGAGTGAATGATAGAACTTCTCATTAATATTCCATAACGGAAACTCACACCAAGGGATACATATCTAACGAGAGAGGGGACACTTCCATAATGCAAACCATCCTACATAATAACTCCTCTATTCATGATATGACTCTACTAATAAGGTAAAAAGATAGAAGATAGTGATATGATACCGCGACACTCCCCCAAGCTTGGAACAAACCAAGGGGATGTCAAACCTGATGACGAATTACTCCTTAGGTGGTGGTATCTCTTGATGAGCTCTCTGATTAGTTTCCCCAAGTCCTCAATCTCGAAAGTGAGATTATGAATCAGTTGTGAGTTTTTCTCAATGCGGCTCATGATCATGTCGTGCTGAGAATTCCAGCTCTTGCTATTCCTTTTCCATTCTTCCCTCTTGGAGTCTTCTTTTCCTGCATGGTTATGGATCAAGGTATGGAAGGGATTCTTGGTGTGTGGAGGAAGTGACCGTGGAGCCAAACTGTGATGAGGAGCTTTTCCCCCAGTCTGCATCCGTGCCGTCCTTCTAACCCTGGAAGGTTTTGTCACCACTCCAATGCTCGCAATGGTAGTGTCGGTATGCGGATGTTGGCCTTGCTCCTCTTCACCTTCGATCTTGATCTCCTTCTCCTTCCCAGGGTCTTGGAGGTCTTCCTCCATGGGCTCCTTCCCTTTATCCTTGGCAGACACCATTGTGTTTCTAAACTTTCAAAGAGTGTGTCCTGGCAGAAATAGATCGAAACAAAAACACGACGAAAACACGATATACGGACCTCAGGGGATCCGGGGGGTTATATATTACGAAGTTTTATATCAAAAGGAAGGTACTGAGAGAAAATGAGTCGGAGGCGGAGTCCTGGGTGGCCTCACCACTTGGTGGCGCGGCCAGGGGAGGGCCCGCGCCACAGGGTGGTGTGAGCCACCCTGGCTCCGTTTCCATCCCTTTTTCGCTTCGTAGCTTTCCTTATTGACTGAAAACTGCAAAAAATATAATTGGATTGTATTTTCACGGAATTTTTCTTACCAGAATCGTTACCTATTTGAACACGGACTCTGCAGGTCTCTGAATTTGGTATTTAGTGGATCCTTCTGGAGTCACCACTTAAATCATCAATATCTTCATCTTCATACACTTATTACTTGAGTCATAAAACCCTTCTTCTTCCTTATTGCACCATTATCTCCACTTCCTGGAAATTTCTTTCACACAAAACTTCACACAGTTCTCATTAGCAACATTAGTATACGTGAAGTGATAAAACCTTTTGAGTCCAACTTCAACTGAAAACCATCAAAACAAAAGCTACTGTAGCAACTCCTTCCGAAAACCCAAAAAGAATTCAAAAAGGAAATCGAATAAAGAAGCAAATGCAAGATTGGCAAAATCTGTCAAAACAAACCAGCAGGTAAAGATCAATATTTTTGAAAATCTTCTGTTGCTCAAATCAAAAAGTCCAAAAGTAACGAAAGTTAAATAACAACCTGGGGCAGAAGCACAAACAATTACAGCTCAATCCAACATACAGAGATCTCTCACGAATTTTTACGGTGAAGCACAAAAATCTGTTTCGGGACAGCAACTTCCCCAAATCTTACTTCTCTCTCATTAGAGGTTGATCTTGACTCAAAAACCAAACAAAACAGATAAGGAGCGGTTATTACCAAAGTAATAACTTCCAAGACTCAAAGAAACAAAAAACAAACTGAATAAAAAACAAATTGGGTTGTCTTCCATAAAGCTCTTTCTTTATAGCCATTAAGATGGGCATGATAATTTTGAAGAAGATCTCATAGGGATATGAATTGAAGTGAAATAGAGCATTAAGAAGAAAAAAAACACACACATTTAAGTCTAACCCACTTCCTATGCAAGGGAATTTTGTAAACAAACAAGTTGTTGAAACCAGAGACTACTTGCATAAGAAGGCAAAAGAAGTGCAACATAAAAACTTTCAGCATAAAACGGGGAAACTTGATATTAATGAGATGCATAAAAACACTTTTCCCTCTCTCATAGCAGCTTTCAGTATCATGCATAAACTTAACAATATAGCTATCGCAAGGACCATCATAGCAATGAACACTTATTCTAACAGAAAACATAGGAATACTAGCTCTCATAACACTACTTTGTGAAACAATATTAGAGGTATCCTTACAAAGGATAGGGTGTCCCTCTTTTTCATATTTAGCAACAAAGTCTTTCACATTTGCTACAATAGGTTCATCAACCATTTGTTTATCAGGTTCAACATCTTTATTCCTACATTCATTAACCATACTAGCTATCATAGAATGTTCCTTTACCTTAACTAGGAAAGGCATTTTGTCAATGTAAGGTTTGGGTAAGACATGATTAGCAGTATAAACTTCAGTAATTCTTGCAGGAACACTCTTAGCAACATCTTTGTAAGGTTCATGATACTTATTCCACTTCTTTTTAGGCACTTCAATATAGGAAGCAAAAGCCTTAAAATAAGAAGCAATAGCTTGAGAGTCTAGACCATAAGCATTTTTAATATTTTGAAAGTCATCAGTTCCCATAAAAGATTCAATGCATTCATAATCATAATTTATACCTAACTTTCTACGTTTGTCATTTTCCCAAGCTTCAGCATTGTCTTGAATACGATCTAGAAGGTCCCATTTAGCTTCTTCTTCCATGCGAGTGAATGATCCAGCACAAGAAGCATCCAATAAATCTTTGTCATGTAGAGGGAGCCTTGCATAAAAGTTGTTGATAATAATATTGTTGGGGAGCTCATGAATGGGACATTTGAGCATTAGTAACTTCAATCTCCCCCAAGCTTGAGCTGTACTCTCTCCATCAAGAGGCCAAAAGTTGTATATTTGATTCCGATCTTTATGAATCTCACTAGGAGGATAAAACTTTGAATAAAAGAGAGGCACTATTTCCTCCCATTCCAGAGCTTGACCATTCTTCAACAGCTTATACCATTCCTCAGCTCTTCCTTTTAGTGATAATGAGAATAACTTCTTCTTAACTTGATCTGTAGTAATACCTACACACTTGAACAACCCGCATAATTCGTGTATAAAGAGTAAATGATCACCGGGATGGATAGTTCCATCCCCAACATAGTAGTTATCCATAACACAATCAATAATTCTTGTAGGTATTTTGAAAACATCATTCTCAGCAGGTGGTGGCTTATCTACTACCTTAGCAGTGGTAGTAGCATCACCAAATAAGAAACTCAGCAAATTATCCATAACGAAAATAAAGCAACTAACAGAAGTAAACAATACTCACAGTAGAAGTTTCCTTTACCAGTTCCACTCTCCAATAGCGCTTCACTCCCCGGCAATGGCACCAGAAAATAGTCTTGATGACCCACAAGTATAGGGGGTGCATCGCAGTATTTTCGATAAGTAAGAGTGTCGAACCCAACGAGGAGTAGAAGATGCTGGCTAGTGGTATGGATCAGGAATTCTCTGCAAATACTTAGCAAACGGATTTTTAGGGGTTTTCGATAAAGCAAGTAAACAAAGTACGAGTAAACAAAAGACAATAGGAATAAATGCAGCAAGTGGCCCAATCCTTTATGCAGGAAAGGACAAGCCGATTGTATTAGTTAAGATGACCAAACGTTCTGGAGGACACATGGAAAGACTGTCAAGTGCTTTCGCTTCATATAGTCGATTAATCTTCTTTAGCTTGCTAAGTGTTGTGTGGGTGAACCTATGCTAATGTACCGCCCCATCCAAGACTAATACATACTTGTGATTATACCCCTTGCAAACATCTGTAAGTACAAGAAAGTAATTAAGGTAGAAACCTAACCACAACTTTAAACTCTAAGACCCTTACGTCCCTTGTGCAATGGTTTCCTAACGGGGGTTCATGTTTCTGTCACTCCGGCAACCCCTATGATTAGTAGCCAAGTACACAATGCATTCCCCTAGGCCCATATAGGTGAAGTGTTATGTAGTCGACGTTCACATGACACCACTAGAAGAAGTACACCACAACTTAAATAACAATCTATTGAATCTTTCTCAACGCAACTCCACTACTAACAACAAGACTTCTCCCATGTCCTCAAGAACAAAACGAACTACTCACAAGACATAATATGGATCATGATCAGAGATGGAATAATGATGTATAACAATCTGAACATAAACAATAATTCAATGGTTCACTCAATAGCATCAACTACAAAGAGTGATCAACACCGGGAAAGTTTCTCCTATGAACTATGCAAGATTCAACATAATTGTTACAGCAATATGGATATGGTGATGAGGGTGCTAATGGTGATGATGGTGGTGATGATGATGATGATGATCCCGATGAAGTCCAGCTTGATGGTGGTGTTGATGGCGATGATCTCCCCTCTCCGGGAAGGAATTCCCCCGGCAGAAATCTGTGTGCCGGAGAGATCTTTCTCTCTCGGTGTTTTCCGCCCCGCAGAGGCGGCGGAATCTTTCTGTGGTCGCTCCCCGAGTCTTAGGGTTTTGGGAGGATGATATACGCTAGAGGGGAGAGGCTGGAGTGGGCCAGGGCGGCCACACCACCTCCAGGTGCGGCCTAGGGCTGCCCGCGCCATGGGGTGGTGTGGGCCCCCTGTGGCCCATCTCCACTCCGTCTTCTGAAAAAATAGGATTTTCCGTATATTTTCCCGGATTTTCTGATCTTCGTGAATTTTGCCTCCAAACAGCACCTTTTCCATCAGAATCCTGACTGTAGTGGTCCATGCCCCAAAAGTCATCAACCATGCAAAAAATAGATGAAATAACATAAGTATCACCTCTCAATACGAAATATATCAATGAATAATAGTGAATTAAGACATAGAATAGTGATGCAAAATGGACGTATCAATGGTGATGAGCTAAGTACTTATCAGGATGTGATGGGAAGCTGAGTCATGGCTTGGAGCCATGAGATCCGAGTTAAAGTCCATGGATGACAATCAAGTTTGGAACTTGGCTGATCTACCAGATGGTGCAAGATCCATCGGGAGAAAATGAGTCTTTAAGAGGAAAACTGACCAAGACAGAAATATTTCTGTCTATAAAGCACAACTTGTTGCAAAGGGATTCTGACAATTTTAAGGAGTTAACTATGACAAGACTTTCTCGCCAGTAGCGATGCTTAAGTTGGTAAGGATCATGTTAGCACTAGCTGCATATTTCGATTAGGAGATATGGCAGATGGATGTCAAAACGGATTTCCTTAATGGAAATTTAACTGAGAATGTGTATATGATACAACCCAAGGGTTTTGTCAATCTGGATAGTCCTAACAAAGTTTGCAAGCTTCAGAAATCCATCTAAGGATTAAAGCAGGCAAGTCGGAGTTGGAACATTTGTTTTGATGAAGTGGTCAAATCATTTGGCTTCATCAAAAGCAAACAAGATTCTTATGTATACATGAAGTTTAGTGAAATCTTGTTGTTTTACTGCTACTATTTGTAGATGACATATTGATAGTCGGAAACAATGTTCCATTGTTGCAAGAAACCAATAATTCTTTGGAAAGGTGTTTCCAAATGAAGGACTTGGGTGAGGTGACATTTATACTACGAATTAAGATCTATAGAGATAGGGTCTCATAGGTTTGAGTCAGAGTACATATCTAGATAAGATATTGAAGAAGTTCAATATGGATTCGGCTAAGAAGGGGTTCTAACCAATGGCACATGGAATTTAACTTAGTAATACTCAATGCCCAACATCGGTTGATGAGCAAAGTCGGATGGAGAGGATCCCTTATGCTTTGGAAGTAGGATCGATCATGTATGCGATGATATGTAATAGGCTAGATATTTCCTATGCTCTAAGTGTAACAAGCAGATATCAGTTAGATCCTGGCGAAAGCCACTGGATAGTAGTAAAGAATATATTTAAGTACTTGAGACATACTCAAGATGAGTTCCTAGTCTATGGTGGTGAGGAAGAGCTAGTTGTAAAGGGTTACATGGATGCTAGCTTTTAGACCGACATGGATGAATCGTTCTTGCAATCTGGCTATGTGTTCATAGTGAATGGAGGTGCAGCAAGCTAGAAAAGTTCCAAGAAAGAATTAATGGCCGATTCTACTATGGAAGCCGGGTATGTTGCTGCCTCACAGATGGCAAAATAAGGGGTTTGGATCAGAAATTTTTTGATCGAACTCAGGGTTGTTCCGGGATCGTCCAGTCCGTTAGACGTGTACTGTGACAATACTGGTGCTATTGCACAAGATAAGGATCCACGAGCACACCAGAAGAACAAGCACATACTCAAGACATTTTACCTGATTCGACAGTTGGTAGATCGCGGAGAAATTAAGCTATGCAAGGTACACACAGATGCAAATGTTGCAGATCCATTGACCAAGACGCTTCCACAACCTAATTTTGAGGTGCACTTTAGAGCGATGAGCATGAGATGCCTAAAGCCTGGAGATGTATGAGTGTTCAACTCTAGTGCAAGTGGGAGACTGTTAGGAATGATGCCCTAAAGGCTCACATTCCGCCTTGTATTTGTAACCCGAAATCTGGCTTAGAGCTAGTTGTATATGTCACTGCAATTGTTGTAGGTGTCGAACCATATACTTGTATCTAGATCTAGCCAGTTTTTCCTTAGTTGTTTGAGGTAGGGAGGGAAACCCACTATCGAGACTAACTTGTAAGTCGTAAGATGACAATGTTTCACATGTCATGAGCATGGAGATGCTATCCACCTTGCATTGGCTAGTCAGAAGTACGGTATCCGGATCGATCCAAAGGTTAGTAGGATGTGAGCACACCATCATACACTCCGATTAACACAATGGAATCCTTAGACCCGAGGGGATCACACGATCCGAGTTGTGGAAAAGCCGGCTTTGACTCCATCTAATGCTCACCATAACTGGGAGTCATAATGGTGGTCTTGGGCTGACTTCGAAGCAAGATGCGTGACGTGGATCAGCCAAGACGGAATTTTCCCCTCCATCTCGGAGAGATATTCGCTGGGCCCTCTCTGTGATATGATTCATAAGCATGGCCATGCGCTACTTTATCAATTATTGATCGAGGTAGTTCGACTTAGTGAAGCCGGAGGGAATCGGTTATCACTGCAACAAGAAGAGAGTTAAACCGTCAATGGGATGACAGACTCTACCCTATAGTTTATCACCAATATCGTGAGGCAAAGGGACTAAGATAGTTCGTCACATTGAGGGCACTTGCGGAAACCAGGATTCGGCAAGTCTTGCTAGAGGCCACTACCGATTATCAGCTCTAGTCAGAAAGTCACTGAGCTAATATTTTGACTGAATGATTACTGAGTTGTGTTCGGCTTACCGTAAGCCTATGGAATAGCTAACTTAAGAGAGTGGGACTAGGCAGATGATGATCCAGCTATCACAAGCGGGCAAGTTGGACTTGTTTAGAAAGGGACACGTGTTAATGGTTTGAACCCACTTTGACTAGGGTGAGGGTCTAGGACCAAAAAACACAAGTGTTGTGTTCCTTCCCCTACTCTCCTATATAAAGGAGGGTGGGTGGCGACGGACAAGACAATCCAATCTAGTGCTGCTTCCTAGGGTTTCGCTAGACTTGGAAATTTCATCTCCTGTCCCGCGGCGGCAAGACCGAGACTAGCATCTCACTTGCTACTGTTCCACCTTGTACGTGTGTGAGACAACAGAGGAACCACACCTGCGGTTCTCGTCGGTGACGTTCGGCAGCAAAGTTAGAGGTGAGGAGGAGCACGGAGCCGACGATGAGGTGGTGCTAGGATCGAGTTATTCGCTGGAGCTGGATGAGACGAGGGGAATGTACGACACCACTATGACACTCTTCCTTAGTTTGCACACTTACGCATCGAGAGGTATGAGCTATTGTCTTTGACCTTGGCCAGATCTTGGGGTGGCTCACCGGAGTCCTTGCCAAAGCAGAAAAGTTTTTGTTTTCAGCCTAGCTCTACATGTTGCCCAATAGAAGACATGTGTGTGTGTAGAAAATGGGATTTCACAAGGATTCCTTGTAATCATGCAGTTGCAACCATCATGAAAGTGCAACAACATCTAGAGGACTATGTGTATGATTTCTTCAAGAATCCCATGTACATGGAGGCATTCAAGCATACCATCTACCATGTTCCTGGACCTAAAGACTAGACTAAGACCAATACATAGGACATAAACCTAGATGTATTCAAATACAAACTAGGAAGAAAGCAGACAAAAAGAAGGAAATGACAATTTGAGGTACATGCCCCTACGGTGCATCTAGGATGTGGTCTATCACTTGCAGCAACTAGAAGCTAGTAGGTCATATGTATACTAGATCTCAGGTTGCTTTGAGGTCAAGCCTACAAATTAGGAAAGATGATCATCAAGTAACTATGGTTTCTATTCTCTTACATGTATTAATGATAGTAGGATTTGCTTCTAACTAGTTAAGTATTGCACATTTGTTTTAGGCTAGAAGGCATAACCTCAGTGAGTCATCTAGTATTAACAATACAACAACACCTAGATCTACTCCAACACCACCTGCTAGTGCTCCTATGCCACCTCCTAGATATACTCCATCACCTACTTCTATTTCTAGTGCACCATCAGCAAGAAGACCTCCTACTTCACTCAAGCACCTAATGCTCCATGCCCAAGGTCGTCCTCATCACTAAAAACAAATGATAGATCACAAACTGGTACTAGTACAAGAGCATCCCAAAGGACATCCAAGCCTACCCAGAAGATGGCAGGTTATCTCAATGTTGCTAAACATGGTAGCTACAGGAAGAAGGGTGCCAATCCTGTGAGTGAGTGTTCTAAGACTACAGATTAAACTTTGTGTAACTAAGGCATTTCTATGTTTGCAAAATAGTGAGTGAGTGCAAGTATATGAGTGTTGGACTATGTTTGGTTTTACTTCGGGAACTATATATGTGTGTTGGACAACATTTGTGTAACTTTGTTTGTAAGACACTATCAGTTGCTATATGTATAATACTATGTTGAAAAAGTGTGTGTAATCCTACTTATATGCATCATTTAAAAGGTACTTGGATGGTTCCTATTTTATATGCATCATTTAAAAGGTACTTGGATGGTTCCTATTTTATATGCATCATTTAAAAGGTACTTGTATGGTTCTTATTTTTGAAGATTTTAAGATGCATTTGTAAAGATTTTAAGATGCATTTGTAAAGATCTTAAGTTTTTTAGATGGTCATTGAAAAATGGGTTCTTGGAAGCATTTAAAATGGGTTGTCGAGACCCCTAGGTAGTAGGTTTGGACCCTCGATAACCCTAGGTGGTAGGTTTGGAAGAACTTAAAATGGGTTGTCCAGACCTTGTCTCGACAATCCTAGATGGTAGGTTTGGAATCATTTAAAATGGTTGTCGAGACCCCTCGAGGGGTATCAACAATCCTAGATGGTAGGTTTAGAAAATACAATAGGAATTTAAATTTCCTAGGGCTGTGCTAATTAAAAATGCAATAGGAATTTCAAATTCATAATTTAATAGGGAATCCAAATTTAAGATTTACTAGGACAAATCGAGAATAACTCAAATAGTCCAACCTAAGGATTCAAGATACATTACACAATTGGTCTAACAAATAGTACACTAATAGAAGGGTTCAAGGTACATTACACAAATGGTTCAACAAACATTACATAAATGGTTCACCAAACAGTTACATAAATAGATTGATGCATGCCAACATATGGGAATCACCATTGGTCCACATCATGCTACACCAGCCATTCCTACAAAGGTGAATTCCTTCCATCTCTTGCCTTCCTTTGGTCATCACGTGAATGAGATCCTACTTGATCCAAGTGCCTATTGTATGGCCCATGACTAGGACGCCAAGAGGGGGAGAGAAGGATGCACCAGGAGCCAAGATCCCAAAGCAAGAAGCCTGGAAGACAAGACACAAGAAGCTAATGCCCAAGGACTGGAGTCTCCACCCCTAGACCTCGGAGTCTCTGGCCTGCCACCCCAACGACTCCAGACCAGACTCTTGATTAGCGCCTAGAGCTTATAGTATACCCCTAGATACCGTCCCGGAGAACGAAGCACCAAATGGAGTCTCTAGCCACCCCGGAGTCGATGGCCCCTCTACCCTGGAGTCTCCAGCTTAAGTGAATAGGCTTGCAAGCCCTCAAGTTGGGCCTGTCCCATGTAATGCCCCATGTTACCCAGAACTTCCTATTTATGCCTAGAATGCCCCTACTTAAGTGGATGACCTATAAATATGCGACCACATCCTCCTAGAAACCCTAGAATGAATATTGAGTAGAATTGGCTTAGCCTCCATCTTCCCATAGGGGGAACCTCTCTAGGATCTACATCAAGACCTAGGTTGTACAAGACCCTCTCTATACAAGCGCTCTTTCTATCTTGTGATCTTTATTGTGTTTATCTCTCCCTTTGGGTCTCTATTGACTCCAATCTCTTCATGAGTAGATTCTAGTGGCTCTAGATTCGATCTTTTCTTTATGGATATCTACCTAGTGGTCTCTTCCACAAGGATTCTATCGGGTTTGTGATTTAGACCAACGAGGAGAACCAAAGCGTGTGTGTTTTGCATGTGTTTGTATATTTACCTTGCATTTGAGTGATTTCATCGGGTTCTATGTGTTTCTCCTCACTCCTCGCCTCAAATCCGTGAAGATCGGGCCACCCCAAGGGTCAATCCACAAGGGAACCCATATCATCTGGTATCAATAGTTTTTGGTTGGCATGATTTTGACTTCATTCATTGATTTTCACCATAAATTCGAAAATACCAAAAATATTGCCCGAAATTGCTTTTGGTTCAATCTCTCATTTTGGTGAGTTGATTATGGTTTTTCTTCTCAATCTTTTAGAAAATGGGCTACGGTCTTTCCTAGCGTTGGCACGACATAGAGCATTAGTATTTGTTAGGACCATTTTTGTTCGTTTCTCATTTTACATAGTTGTGCTAGCCATATTAATCTCCACCGTGTGTTATAGTCATAGGGTCTCATCACCCATTTTTGACATTTTTGTTTGGCATTGTTTTCTTATTGGATTTTACCCACTTTTGACAAAAACCTTCTCGTTTGGTTGTTCCATTTCCTATCCACCTTCCTAACCTTTCACCATAGGCCTTTGTGTGTGTATTGTGTTTCGTGTTTTCGGTTGAACTCGGCTTGAATCATCTTCACGATACTATCCAATTGGTGAGACACAGATAAACGTGTAAATCCTGATAACTAGAGGATCACTCATCACAGATTGATTTGAATTTCATGAGCTTTTCCTTGCGACCCCCCACTCAGTTGGAGCAGATCATATACTCCAACTTCTTAATTTCTTCCTTCAACCTTCCCCTTCTTCTTTTCTTCCATCATGGTATCACCCTCAACCTCTCACTTATTATTTTCTTCCATCATTGTATCTCTTTCACCCTCCCACTTATTCTTTTCTTCCATCATGGTATCTCTTTCAACCTCTAACTTCTTTTGTTTCACCTTAAACACTTCATCCTAGGATTTTCATCAATTCTTCAGTTCTTATTTAGAATTCTTGAGCACCTCAACTTCATGCTTCAAACCTTCTATATGCTTCTCCTTCCGCCCTAAATCCCGCAACTCATTGTTCATCCTGGACAGGTTATCTGCTTTCACCTTCATCTCAGTATCATCCATCCATTTGCGACTTTTTTTTCTAAAAAGCATGCATATTTCTTCTCTACTTTCTTCTTCTCTTTAGTAAGATCCTTAAGCATCTTGAAACTCTCATACCTCTCATCAATCCTAGCACCATTGGTATCATTGTACATTGACCACAGCCTGCCTAGTGCATTTTTAGAGTGTCAGTCCACTCTTCATCTAACCAAGAATGGAATCCATAGTTCATTACTTCCTGCAAATTAACAAAAGGTTTGAGATAAAATACCTTAACAAATGGGTTCAATGAGGTTGATCAATGTTATATAAAGTAAATTATTCAGAGATGTACTGAATGGACAAATAAATTATTCCTGTCAAGAACTAAGAGAAACTATAACAGATGCTGCAAAATGTAGTAGCAATTTTCTGTGATGCGGCATATGTTCTCGCAGTTTTGCAGCAGCAAAACTGCGGCCTCTTACCGCATTTTGCAGCACTGCCTGCTCCAGCAGGTGCCGCAAAACAACATTTTGCATTCAAATTTTTACATCGCAACAAAGTCGACTACATAGACATTGCAAAAATTAAAATACTTTGTGGAATTTAAAAAAAGTTCAACATTGTTGAAAATAAAAACTACAAATTAACCCTAATCTATGACCAGTTAAAGTTGGAGTCATCAAAATCGTCCAAGAAATCAGAATCTAGAGACAACGAGTCATTGATGGCGATGGGTGGCGGGGGAGTGGGGTTGGACGGACCAGCACTGTCAGAGATCTTCTTCTTCTTCTTCACCGACACATAGAAGGCTAGCTTCGCCTGCACATAGTCTGGGTGGTTGAGATGGAGCTGCGACATCCTCATGCCGTCGAGATCGATGGCCTAGCACTGCATCATGGTGACGCTCCACTACCGCCGCTACTAGTGCGCATTGCGGTCCAGCCACTTCATCTCCAGCGCGAAGAACTCCGCCTCCTACAATGATTGCATGTTAGGGAAGTTGAGTTAGTGGCGCGGTTAGCCGAACCTCCACGCCACCATGTCATGCGCGTGTGCGGCTTCATCGGAAGAGATGCCGCCATGGTTGATGTTGGCGGCAAAGCGGACGGAGGGCTACATCTAGACACCGAGGAAACTGGTGGAGCCCCTCGACTAGAGGCAGAACGACAACATCTTGTCAAAACAAAACGATGATTAGCCGGTAGGAAGGCTGATTGGGGCTAGGGGAGGGTGTGCAACGGCTGGATCTGCTGGGAATGGGGCTTGGCAACGGCGGAATCAGCGTCGGTGGTCGTCGATGGCAGCAACACTATGCACGCGGGGGTGGTAGGTGGGGGACTCGGCAGTTGGGCTGCATGCGTTTGTGCGGCTAGGATTTGTGGCAGCTACGTGCCTGCCACATATATGTAGCATGAGGACGTGCTTCCACAAAAAAATTGCAGCACCAAATCGCGATGCGGCAGTTCTTGGAAACTTTTTTGCCCCGTGGTACCGCATCCGGCGGTTATTTGCATTGCTGCCGCATTTTGCAGTAGCTGTTAGAGTTGCTCTAAGTGGGCAACTAGATAAGCAACATAATAATTAAGTGATGGCCATGTAAAAATACACATTTTCACAGAAGCTAGATGAACTAAATAAAACATTTTAGCACAAAGTGATTCAGAACAGTAAGCAAACTTAAGGTTAAACATCTTAGCTCTGAACAAAGTAATATCTGCACAACTGAGAGGGAAATAAAAACTAAGTTATGACTTACATTTCTAGTTTGACACAAGTATTTTTTTTGTCCAGTGTCTGAACATTCAAAGGCTACGCGTTTGCACGGATCGAGTTTGTGCACGTAATAGACCTAGCCGCTTATCATAGATATCCCACAGAAAGTCGAGTCATTAACAGTATCAAGAGAAAATTCGATCACGGTAAAATCCTAATCTTTTTTGAAGCACATATAGTAGGGAAGACCCCTACTGTGTCATTTTTATAATTATATGGCCATAAAAGGCAATATTTACATAGAATCAAGAAACACCTCATAAGGTGTCCAACCATTGTTGCATATTCTCTTTAAGACTTGGTTTTTCTCTATGCATGATCAATACGAAGGATTCTCTAAACATGCTAAAACATCTATCCTGGTAGATATCCTCATTGTCAAATATGGCCTTGTTCCTGTGATTTCAGATACTCAAGATCCAACTAATAAGATTTCTTTAAAGCAAATTCTATCCATCCTCTATTTTCCTTCAGTCAGCATATCAATCAGAGCTCTACTGGTATCCCATTCATAGTTCAACCTCCACCAGAAGTTTTAACTAAATTCACATTCAAAGAATAGATGCATTAGAGTTTCATTATCTTGTGAGGAGCAGAGCACACAATCACTATTTTCCACATCGAAATTCTTTCTAGTCATAAGCGCTTTTGTATTGAGTATGTCCAGTAGTAAGAGACAGAAAAATTATTTATGTTTAGAAAGGCAACATTATTTCCATATCCATTTAAATGGTGATGATACCTCAGGCGGATTCAAAATTTATTCATATACTTTCTTGGTAGAGTAAGAATCTCCCCATGTAAATGACCAAGAATCATTTTCCCCTTGCTGTACATAGTCTCGAATAGTCTCACTGAGATCATGGTACTATTGCGCTGCAATATCAAATAGTGGCACATGGAACATGTCCAATAATTGCTCAAAACTTTGATGGGCAATTTTCACAGTAATATCATGATTCTTTGAAAATTATAAAAGATGAAGTGCGTGTTCTATAGGGTATTACCATGCCATTCACCCTTCCATAGGAGGGTTGAGTTCCCTCCCATAGTGTTGCATATAGCCAATTTCTTAAATGTTTCAATCAATGCTAAACAATCTCCCCACTAGGAGGATCCTTTGGTGGATTTCCCTTGTGGTAGTTTGTCATTACTATAGTGAGCTTCCCATATGAGTTATACCAAGAAAATACCTCTGTTGTTAAAGAATTTGAAAAGGAACTTAATGATTAGTGCCTGATTCTGAACTCTCAGGTTTAGAACACCAAGACCACCATTATTGTTTGGAAGACAAACAATCTCCCATTTAGAAAGGCATTTAACTTTCTTGTTAATATCTCTATTGTTCCATAAAAAGATTTTGCATGATTTCTCAAAGTGATCAACAATTGTAAGCTGCATCATGAGTGTGGTTAGAGCAAACATGGTCATATCTTCTATGGTTGATTTAATGGACAGTAATTTACTAGAGTAAGATAGCATGTTTGCAATACCCTAAAATTGTAGCCAGCTTATTGCATCTCTCATTATTGATGTTAATGGGCACCATAAATGTCTTATGATAATTAACTCTTAGTCCTGTAGCGTTTGATAATTTTTACAATATATCCTTGAGTTTGGCTAATTGTTCAAGTTCTGCTGGGAAGATTATAAGAGTTTTGTCTACATATTGTAAGATAGGATATTCATGCCCATAGGAACAATCAAGGGGTATTCTAATGTCTCCCTCATTCCATGCAAGATTAATGACAATCTGCAATAATTCAGTAACAAGTAAAAATAGAATTGGGGATAATGGATCCCCTATCTATCTCCTATTTTGCATTTGATTGTTTTCCCAGGAACACCATTGAGGATAATTTATGTTGATGCACTATTCATGATGGATTTGATCTAGTTAATGAGTTTATATCCAAAACCATTGAGGATAATTTATGTTGATGCACTATTCAGGATGGATTCGATCTAGTTAACACTAAATTCGACCTTGTCAAAAGCCTTCTCAAAGTCTATTTTCAGAATAACATTTCTTTCTTTGATTTATGGCACATATCAAGGTACTCAAAATCCCAGGCAAGATAGTCCTGGATATTCCTAGTTTTAATGAAGCCATATTGGTTTTTGTGGATGAGAGGAATGATTACCTTTTGAATTCTATTGGCAATGAGTTTGATAATAATCTTAAGTGCCATGTTGACAAGGATTATCGGTTTCAGAATTATCAACCTTTGGTATCAGTGCAATATACACAGTGTTGATACTATTAAGATCTGTAGCTGATAGAACTGTTGTTTGATATGATCCCAATTTTTCTTCATGTCCATTAAAACCATCTTCACCAGGTGATTTGCCATTTGGCATATGTTTGGTGAGAAGATCAATTTCTTCATGAGTAAATGGTTCCTCAACAGCCAATAACTTATTATTTGATATTATGTCATTAAGTTCAAATAGCATTTCATGGTTTTCAGAGACTCCCAATCTCTATTTGAATGACTGCCATAGAATAGCTGCCTTTTTCTCATGTTCAGTCACAATTCTTCCATCTTCTGCAGTCAAATTAGCAATAAGATTACGCCTATAGTTTCTTGTGGCAATAGAGTATTTTTTTTAGTATTTTCGTCTCCAAGCTTTGCCCACCTAATGTTGGCTCTGTTCCTCGAACATTTCCTTTTATCTTCTAATGGCTTTAAGGTATGTTCTTTGAGTGACTTCCTAAAATTGTTTTCAATGATGGATAGTGACCTTTTATTTTCTAATCCATCTAGAACAACAACAACATACCAACAATTATCAATCAATTTAGTCAGTTTTGACAAATTCTTACTCCATTTTTCCAACACATTTCTCAACTTTTTGAACCTAGCAGTCACCTCTATTGCACCAATTTTGCACGACTTCATTAAATCCTTCAAACTCCATACAAAAATCTTCAAATCTAAAAATATTGCTCTTAGGAATTAAGCTCCCTATTTTTATTTAGATTGGGACATGATCAGATGATAATTTGGCTGGAGGAGTTGCTAGCTGGATAAATAGTGGTCTAGTCTGATGATGTAAAAACCTAATCCAATTTTTCAAGCAATGGTTTATCTTGCATGTTTCTTCATGAATATGGCCTCCCTTTAAGTGGGATTTCTTCAAGGTCCAAGTGTTGGGTAATATTGTTGAATAGCAGCATATTATTACTATCGTCACATGTCCTATTTCTATTATTAGGACTTATCATCAGGTTAAAGTCACCAAGTATCATCCATAGTTCATGATCACCATAATTAAGTGAATAAAGCCAATTGGTAAAGATATTTATAGCTTTAGTAGTAGTAGGTCCATAGATATTGGTAACTACCCATTTCTCTATGTTAATATTGCAAGTTAATTCTACCTTGATCTCATACTGATGTTAATGAATAACTTGACCTCAACCCATATAAAAATCAGACCTCCAAAATTTCTAACTGAAGGAACATAGGCAAAATGATTGAATCTCCTAGGATAAAAATTTCTAATATATCCTTGATAAAATTGTTCCCTTTTAGTTTTTTGCAAGCAAATAATGTTGCAATTACTTCCATCAATTTTCCTTGATATCATCCCATCTTAGTTGTGAGTTAATTCCTCTCACATTCCAATCTAAAATGCACCAGTATATATTCATTACAACATGTTGATATGGAATATGTACTTAGTGAGAATACATCACTAAAGTATGCAAAGTTTTAGTAGGATAATGTTTTCTCAGTTTCATATATGGATCTCTCTTTGTCATTCATTCTATGAATTTCCACTCCATTATACATAAATGACCTGCAGCTGCTCATATCAATAAAACTCCCATGCACAAATCTCATCACAATATACATATCATGCAATGAGTATAGAACAATGGAATAACAACAAACTAAAAACTTATATAGATAAGATCTATTCCACACACTGACATGTTTCAAACACTGATAATAACATCCATAAGGATGACTGCTAGGTTTCTGGAAATAGCAAACACAATTAAGTAGAATATCATGATAGCTAGGGATAAATAAGCAGTTTTGGACATGCCTGCTCATAGCCTTGCAGATGACTTGACTAGATACTATCATTTGAACTATCGTACATAAGTACCTTTGCAGATACCACATCACATGGCATCTGGTAGAGTCTTGTACCAATGGATTGCACAGTCTCCATTGGAAGGTGGTGAGGGGATGGCACCTCCACATCCATTACAACAACTTCAAAGTGGGGAGAAAGGTTGGTGCACAGTCCCTGATTCATCTCCTATCCTTCTTCTTCAGTTGTGTTCTATTCTAGAACATATCCTATAGGAGTTGCACTAGCTGCATCCTTGTAACCTCCCAAGTAGTTAGCAATCCGGGTGCTTCTTTTGACAGGAACCACATAATTTGGTGCTTTGTCCTTCTTATTCCTCTTGTTCCTAATAGTTGGCACATGCATATTGACATCAGTACTTTCAGTTACCTCATCATCAGATATCTCGATTACCTCTCTATCAGCTAGTCTAGTTGCAAGCTTGCTATTGTTTACAATCATCACCCAAAGGAAAGACTTCCTGATCATTCCTTCACCGCTCTCAACATCCACAATTTTGCAGCTGTCACTAGTGATCTTGACTCCATCTAGCTTGGGGATGATCTGGTTTGCATTGGCAACAACTGAGGCAATAACCCCTGAAGTGCAATGACAAAATGAGAAGCACCTGCCAAGTTCTGCACATCAATGTTCTCATGCATAGGGGCAACATGAACATTCATATCAGGAATAACATCATTTTCATCTACATGGATAGGGTTCCCCTGCTCCATTCCTTGGTTGTCAAGCATCTCCTCTTGCTGGTGTTGATCTTGGGTACCTTGTGCTTGATTAACACCAAAAGCATCATGTCCATGACCTCTAGCCCAAATACCATCAAAGCGCATTGACATGGGGTGTGGAGGAAGATCACCAGGAGGTAGTGGATCCTCATCAACACCTTGCCCCCAAAATTGTACTAGAGATAATGTATGTTGGGCATGACCATGAATCACCATTACCAAGATCAGTGCTATTATGGCGTACTACAATACTGAGTGGCAATGTATCAATACCATATGGCCTAGTCTTAACTAGGATCCTAGCCTTGTTAGATCCATTCTTGTTCTAGACCACAAATATTTCAAAAGGTGTCAGAGTTCTGACAACAGTGTCTACATCCTGAAAATCTAACGTGCATCAACATGAGCCATCACTCATGAGTAAAGACTGCATTGCAATGATTAGTACTTTTGTTCTGAGCAATGAAGCGAAGAACTGTGTCGCCGATGAAGTTGGGGCTAGTGTTGATAGTAGTATCATGTTTTGAATGTTGTAGAACAGGATGAGAGCAGCTCCCTGCCCATAGCGAGAAGTAGACTTGATGATGCATCCTTTTCCTTCCATGAACTGCTAGATGAAGGCCACATAGTTGTGGTACTCATGAGCATCAGCCTCAGGAGAAAGGACTACAATATTCCATTCATCGTAGATCATAGGAAGGTCACCACCAACTATGACGTAGCTTCTCTTGATACAATGTGGACCAGGGGGTATGATCTCCATGCCGGGGGGAGGTGGGGGTAGGGGTCGCAGGGGAAATTCGCCATGGTGGATCACGAAGAGGCCAGGAGTTTTGTAGTAGGGGGATTGGAAGTTGTTATGCTAGGGGCACTCTGGTTATCAGTATATATTTGTTGTTGAGCAGATTTGATATGGTAAACCGATTTTCTTCTTCTGTTAGCTTTGGATAAACATTGGCACGCAATATGACCATAGAAATATCAAGCTCTGCATCAAATCTTGCCCGTGCAGTCTCTAGATAAGTGTCCAGGTGCAAGACATTTGGAACAACAAATATTGTATTGGGATATTTCGTTACTGTCTAACTGAAAATTCATACCAAAATTTGGAGGTGCACTGGTTGCACGTTTCGAGGCCCTTATGTGCTGAGATGGGTTGTTGTTGGGCTCACTATTGCAACGAGGAGATGAAGGCACTAGGATCTCTACAGATAACGATCCATAATTCAAATTCATAAAACCATTGGATCTGTCAACTAAATCCCGTTGACCAGTAAATTATTCCGATCAGCATTTTCTGGTGAAGATCTGACCACTTGAACAAAACTTCTGATAGGATTGACACTAATAGCATTTGCACCAGTTAATATATATGAAGATGATCTGTTCTGATCGGATGGTTGCTTCTTTCTATAAATCTGGACTGTATTATAGGATCATGATGCAGATGCATGCTTTTGCACCTGTGTCCATTCCTGTTCCGATTCTTTGTACTAGATATTCTCTTCATACTCCCAATTAGGGCCACCAGATCCCCATAAATGGAAAAAACATTTGAATTCCTTACAAACAGAATACCTTCTCTTCTGGATTAGAAAACCAACAACCTACAAACTAACTGAGAAACGTAATACTCTTCCAACAAGATGAGTAACATGAAGGCAATCATAAGCACCACTAATACATGCCGAGAGGGCCAAACTGACATTAATGGTAGATAGCCGAAATGTTGCATGACCAAAAGACACAATCAACAAGAAGCACACAGATTGGGAGACAAGGTTCACCGGGGTTGATAAAATGTCACGGACCTTAGCACTGATCTGATGACCAGGAGTGAAATCTAGGAGATGGGCGATAGAGTGAGGGTCCCCGAAGGGATCATAGGCTACCATTGTTGGAGATCGTCAAGTGTGGGTGGAATCGCCATAGAGATCTCCAAAGGTGTCGCGAAGGAGGAGGGGAGAGGTGGAAGCCATTTTTCCTAATCACCAATGAAATCAACTTTAATTGACCAAAATCACGGAGAAATTGGGAAATCCCCAAAACTGATGAACCCTAACCCGATAAATGGGGGAACTAGAGCTTACCCCTAGGATTGAATGTCTCGACTCAGAACTGTCATGCTAGCTCGGCAAGGTGGCTACTGCAAGGTTGTAAGAACTAGCGTGCTAGCTCGACAAGGTTGGGCGGGTTCAGCGAAACCGAGGTAAACGTCGATCTCGCCAAAAGACATGATGGTGTAGGTGGTCACAGGTTCCATAGCTGGAATACAAGTCTCGTTTAGAAGGAAGAGAGGGACATCGCTGGCGTAGAGGACCCGGCCGATGGCGATTGTCTCGTCGATTCCGATTCACACAGATTCTGCCCGGAACAAAGATCCGAAATTCACCTGCCCCACAGTAGGCGCCAACTATTGTCCGATTGAAAACATGTACGTCGAGAGGGGGTCCTCGAGGCGTGTGGAGAAAGGGGGTGTGAGGCGACGGTATTCCGAGACGGTCAGCACACAAGATTTACCCAGGTTCGAATCCGCCGGCACTACAAGGAATATTCTAACTAGTAACCCCAAATATTGGTCATAGAAAGGTCATAGTAATTCATCTATGACCTTTCTATGACCAAAAACAGTAGGTCACATAGCGAGGGTCACTATAGACAACTAACGATCTTTTTTTTGAATTGGTTATGGACAACTATGACCATCTGGTCATAGGCTATCTGCCCAGTCCATGTCAGCCAATCCTACGTGGAACCTAACATGGCAGAAAATTCAGCCCAGTCTAGCTTGACAGTTTACATGGGCCAAGACCAACAATTTTAGCCTTTTGTTTTCTAAGCCTGGCTTTTACTGTCCATTTATTTTGTGGGCCAAGCCAAAAACTTTAGCCCATATATTTTTGGTCTGTTGCATTTTGTTTGGCCCAATATTTTCGTTATACCATTTATTAAATTTATAGTAGGCCCCACTTGTCAAACAGGTCCTACCTGTCTGTATTAGTTTCCAACTACTGGTCCCACACGTCAGGTATATTTTATATACATGCTCCACACATCAGATTTCAATTCCACACAGATACATTCAATTCCACACAAATACAGTGTCCACACAGATTTCAATTCCAGACATATATTTTAGCTGCTCACGATTTGACAATGAACAAAATTATTTACAATAAACAACTATTTGCAATAGATAAACACATTGAACATTTCAAATAACAGCAGAACAATCTCTATTACAATCATCCCATAGTTCTTATGAATCATATAGGACTACTTATATCTAATAAATAGCTCGAAAAACACAATACATCCTAGAGCGTATGGGCTTTTCTTCTAACTTCATCCTGGAGCTCTTGTAAGAGAGGAACACCACTCAGTAGCTGATAAAAACAAAAAACAAGCAAGCTATGAATAAGCACAGATTACATGTACATGTAGAATGGTACATAATATTGAAGTTCACAATGAAACATGGCTGAGTAACATCATATATTGAACCAGATCCTACTACAATGATGCAACTATAGTCATAGTATAGAACAAGAAAGCAAGTAATGGGAGGAGAATGGGATAGACTGATGACTTATCTAATCAGGAGAAGGCGCCATTGCTTCAGTTGAAGCACAGTGGGCTCGAACATGAGAATCTGGTGACATGTCCGAGGTTTATGCACTCCATCACACACTCCTAAGGTGCTGAGCTTGATCTTCTCCTGGTTCTCTAGGTCCAAGTTGTTCCGCTGCAGCCCATCCTACAACACACACAAACAAAAAGCCCAGATCGGATAACCTGGGACAAAAACTACTTCAGCATCTTACACTATACAGACTCCATGCCTGGATTAAAGTTAGAACAGAAATGATATAGTGCATCCATTGATGGAATGAAACCAAATGATATATAGGACAATATACATCTAGATGTAAAGTTATTTACATTTAGTTAGATAGGGACTAAACACATATCCACATATATGCTAGTATATATCCACCTATATGCTAGTATACATCTAGATACTGCTAATATACATCTAGAGGCGAGCAAAAAATGTAAGCTAGATAGAAAGTACAAAATTATCCAGGATACGAGCAACTAATAAACATCTAACTTGAAATATACCACCTATGCATGAACTAAAAAAATCATCTAGTACTAGCAAATGATAAATAGGAACATGGCAGAGAGTACTTGGTGCTCAGTTTGTTCAATTGATAAATGATAGAGTGTTACAACAGAAGAATTATGCATGCAACATTGCAACAACATAACCTTAGTACATGGTGCTCAGTTTGTTTTATTTCATCATCAAAGAGTGATAATAATCCATATGCTCAGTACATGGTGCTCAGTTTGTTTAGCTGAATCAAAGAACTGCATCTGAATAAAAAATAGGATTATGGTGAGTAAAGTGAGTGGTATAAACTAGAATATCTGAACTACAGCAGCGGCAACAAAAGATTTTCCAACAGAGAGAGCACTAGAGTCCTGCAACTACAGATAAGTGACATGCTTGCAAATTCAGAGAACAAAAAGCTACCAAGAGTATGTTTGATCTTCTCACCAGTTTCTTACTACTCCGCGGATAAATATAGTAGAGAGGATTTTGAACACCCAGAGTTGTATCACTATAGCTAAACAAACTACAGCTGCTAAACATATAATTCTCTGGGCATAACACATAATTCTGCAGGCTAAGCAAGCAGCAGAACAACATAAGTCAAGAGCATAACAGATACAACACGGCTAGAATGACATCCAAGTCCGGAACAACAACAGCCAAGCATTACCACAAGCACTTGGCACGCACGAGCACTGGGACATTACAGCAAGAAGGTTGTGTTCACTACTGTAGTGGGGTTACCTGCTTGCGCTCGCGCCTGAACTTGGGGTGTCGCAGATGGGAGGATAGTGGATCGGAAGAAGGTGGCCTTGATGGGGGTCTGTAGGGCGGCGGTTGCTGGTGGCGCTCGCCATGGCCATCTCCATGTACAGATCTTCCACCTCTCCCCCTTCTGCAAGCATACGCAGCACACCTCGCTCTACCCCTCTGTCTCCCACCACGAGCAGCCCACCAAGGCTACTGCTGTTGGAGGCGAGCACGAGAAGGAGGGCTGGTCGGAGCTATGGCCTCATCAGTCCCACACAGTGATGCTGGTCGCCGAGTCTGGTCATCACCACTCGCTGCTAGGGCGCTGCCATCGCCATGGACTAGGGTTTCAATCGGAAGTCCGGGTTTGTGGATCCACGAGGTGGAATAGGGAGAGGGGTAGGAGAGGTTTCCAGGGAGATAATCGGCGTGGCAGGGATTCAACAGAGTTGGCCGAGATCTAGGCTGGCGGCGAAGGTGGAGGAAAGGGGAGGAGGCAGCGGAGGATGTGGAGGTGGGGGAGGCGTGCGTCGATCTAGGGTTAGTGGAGGCATGCGTCGATCTGGGAGATGGATGGATGGCGGCGAACAAGGCGAGGTGGGGGTTGGCAGCGCACGAGGAGAGGTTGGGCGGTGGTTCAGGTCGGGAAGAAGGGGAGGTGGTACCCACAGCAGCAGCGCAAGGGGCGGAGGTTCCCGGGGACGACGAAGAAGTCAACAACGCCCACCTGCACGAGCCGCGAGGGATCCAACGATGGTGCACGGAGGTGGTGTAGGCGAAGCAGAGAGAGGCGCCGGCGGCGGGATTAGGGTTTGCTGGCTCGGTCGTGAAGGAGGAAGAAGTGGCGGTGGGGTCGGTCGCGTGTGGGGATTAGGGTCGGGTGTGGGAGGATTTTACCAAAGTGCCCCTTATCATTTCTGTGGTGCAATACTGGTACCTAGGGCTTTTCGGTCCATTCAGGCCCAAGTGTGGGAGGTGGGAGAAACTGGAGCTACGACTTTGGAGTGTCGGATCGAGGCCCTATCAACGGCTGATATCTTATTCGGTTGGTGATCCGTGGATACACTAGTCTTCTCTTCTGATTGGTCGTACAAAAATGATATTTTGAAACGGGCATCAAAAATTCAAATATGATCCAAACAAGGTGAATCCTTCGCATAGCATCGTATAATGTGACATAATTACAAGGAAAATTACCAAACTTGGTATATTACAAATATCTCGAAAAAACCTTCACATAAATGACCTATCATGTTCGAGGTTTCATGGCTTTTAGACTAAACGACCAATGCTATGTCTAGAATCGTGGCATAGTTTGTGATAATGTGTCCATATTGTGCACCTGTGTGCATCTTGTGATGGAGAACAATATTGCAAGAGGAAGTTTTCCATTTCGTCACACAAAAAAAGCATTTTCCATTTTCCGACTGCCAAAATCGGGGCATTTTGTGAAGCAACCACCAAATAATAGTTTCAAAATGGTACCACCCTATTTTTCAAAAATAATAGATCCACCTTACATGAACAATGTCCCAACTGGGTATCTAAAACCTTTCCGTCTACCCCTGGCGAAAAAGATAAATTCATGCCGGCAGGAAGTGGGTCTGATTTGAACTATAGGTACATGATCTAATGCTCATAATTTTTTGCAAAAATCATTTTTAGACTCACAATATGATGTTTCTTCAGATATCCGATGCAATTTTAGCGAGGATCATCCCCTATCTCTGAACATTCGTGCCCGCCATTTTGACCATAGTTTGAAACGGACATGAAAAATTCAAAAATGGTCCAAATAATGAAAAACCTTAGTGTGGTGTCATATTATGTGACATATTTACAAGTAAAAATACCAAACTTGGTATATTGCGAACATCTCGAAAAAACTTTCAGAAAAATGATCTATCATATTCGAGGTTTCATGGCTTTCGGGTCAAACGACCAATGTTATGGCTAGAATCGTGGCATAGTTTGTGATAATGTGCACATATTGTACACACATGTGCATATTGGGATAGCGAACAATGTTGCAGGAGGAAGTTTTTCTTTTCGTTGCATAGAAAATGCATTTTCCATTTTCCAAGTGCAAAAATCGGGGCATTTTGTGAAGTAACCACCAAATAATAGTTTCAAAATGGTATCACCCTATTTTTCAAAAATAATAGATCCACCTTACATGAACAATGTCCCAACTGGGGTATCTAAAACCTTTCCGTCTACCCCTGGCAAAAAAGACAAATTCCTGCCGAATCGGTAGGAAGTGGGTCTGATTTGAACTATAGGTACATGATCTAATGCTCATGATTTTTTGCAAAAATCATTTTTATACTCAAAATATGATGTTTCTTCAGATATCTGATACAATTTTAGCGAGGATCATCCCCTATCTATGAACCTTCGTGCCCGCCATTTTGACCATAATGAAAAACCTTTCCGTGGTGTCATATTATGTGACATATTTACAAGGAAAAATACCAAAATTGGTATATTGCGAACATCTCGAAAAAACCTTCACAAAAATGACTTATCAATGTTCGAGGTTTCATGGCATTCGGGTCAAACGACCAATGTTATGGCTCGAATCGCGGCAGAGTTTGTGATAATGTGCACATATTGTACACACATGTGCATATTGGGATGGCGAAACAATGTTGCAGGAGGAAGTTTTTCTTTTCGTCGCACAGAAAATGCATTTTCCACTTTCCAAGTGCAAAAATTGGGGCGTTTTGTGAAGCAACCACCAAATAATAGTTTCAAGATGGTACCACCCCATTTTTCAAAAATAATAGATCCACCTTACATGAACAATGTCCCAACTGGGGTATCTAAAACCTTTCCGTCTACCCCTGGCGAAAAAGACAAATTCCTGCCGAATCGGAAGGAAGTGGGTCTGATTTGAACTATAGGTACATGATCTAATGCTCATGATTTTTTGAAAATATCATTTTTAGACTCACAATATGATGTTTTTTCAGATATCCGATGCAATTTTAGCGAGGATCATCCCCTATCTATGAACCTTCGTGCCTGCCGTTTTGACCATAGTTTGAAACGGGCATGAAAAATTCAACAATGGTCCAAATAATGAAAAATCTTCGTGTGGTGTCATATTATGTGACATATTTACATGGAAAAATACCAAACTTGGTATATTGCGAACATCTCGAACAAACCTTCACAAAAATGACCTATCATGTTCGAGGTTTCATGGCTTTCGGGTCAAACGACCAATGTTATGGCCAGAACCGCGATATAGTTTGTGATAATGTGCACATATTCTACACACATGTGCATATTGGGATGGCGAACAATGTTGCAGGAGGAAGTTTTTCTTTTCGTCGCACAGAAAATGCATTTTTCTATTTTCCATTTTCCAAGTGTAAAAATCGGGACGTTTTGTGAAGCAACCATCAAATAATAGTTTCAAAATGGTACCACCCTATTTTTCAAAAACAATAGATCCACCTTACATGAACAATGTCCCAACTGGGGTATCTAAAACCTTTTCGTCTACCCCTGGCGAAAAAGAAAAATTCATGCCGAATCGGCAGGAAGTGAGTCTGATTTGAACTATAGGTACATGATCTAATGCTCATAATTTTTTGCAAAAATAATTTTTAGACTCACAATATGATGTTTCTTCAGATATCCGATGCAATTTTAGCAAGGATCATCCCCTATCTATGAACCTTCGTGCTAGCCGTTTTGACCATAGTTTGAAACGGGGATGAAAAATTCAAAAACGGTCCAAATAATGAAAAACCTTCGCGTGGTGTCATATTATGTGACATATTTATAAGGAAAAATATCAAACTTGGTATATTGCAAATATCTCAAAAAAACATGCATAAAAATGACCTATCATGTTCGAGGTTTCATTGCATTTAGACTAAACGACCAATGTTATGGCTAGAATCACGGCATATTTTGTGATAATGTGTCCATGTTGTGCACCCGTGTGCATCTTGTGATGGAGAACAATATTGCAGGAGGAAGTTTTCCATTTCGTCACACGAAAAAAGCAATTTCCATTTTCCGACTGCCAAATCGGTGCGTTTTGTGAAGCAACCACCAAATAATAGTTTTAAAATGGTACCACCCTATTTTTCAAAAATAATAGATCCACCTTACATAAACAATGTCCCAACTAGGGTATCTAAAACCTTTCCGTCTACCCCTGGCGAAAAAGACAAATTCCTGCCGAATCGGTAGGAAGAGGGTATGATTTAAACTATAGGTACATGATCTAATGCTGATAATTTTTTGCAAAAATCATTTTTAGACTCACAATATGATGTTTCTGCAGATATCCGATGCAATTTTAGCAAAGATCATCCCCTATCTATGAACCTTCGTGCCCACCGTTTTGACCATAGTTTGAAACGGACATGAAAAATTCAAAAATTGTCCAAATAATGAAAAACCTTCGTGTGGTGTCATATTATGTGACATATTTACAAGGAAAAATACCAAACTTGGTATATTGCGAACATCTCGAAAAAACCTTCACAAAAACGACCTATCATATTCGAGGTTTCATGGCTTTCGGGTCAAACGACCAATGTTATGGCTAGAATCGCGGCATAGTTTGTGATAATATGCACATATTATACACACATGTGCATATTGGGATGGCGAACAATGTTGCAGGAGGAAGTTTTTCTTTTCGTCACACAGAAAATGCATTTTCCATTTTCCAAGTGCCAAAATCGGGACATTTTGTGAAGGAACGACCAAATAATAGTTTTATAAATGTACCATCCTATTTTTAAAAATAATAGATCCACCTTACATGAACAATGTCCCAACTGGGGTATCTAAAACCTTTCCTTCCACCCCTGGCAAAAAAGACAAATTCCCGCCGTATCAGTAGGAAGTGGGTCTGATTTAAACTATAGGTACATGATCTAATGCTCATGATTTTTTTTGCAAAAATCATTTTTAGACTCAAAATATGATGTTTCTTCAGATATCCGATGCAATTTTAGCGAGGATCATCCCCTATCTATGAACCTTCATGCCCGTCGTTTTGACCATAGTTTGAAACGGGCATGAAAAGTTCAAAAATGGTCCAAATAATGAAAAACCTTCCCATGGTGTCATATTATGTGACATATTTACAAGGCAAAATACCAAACTTGGTATATTGCGAACATCTCGAAAAAACCTTCACAAAAATGACCTATCATGTTCGAGGTTTCATGGCTTTCGGGTCAAACGACCAATGTTATGGCTCGAATCGCGACATAGTTTGTAATAATGTGCACATATTGTACACACATGTGCATATTGGGATGGCGAAACAATGTTGCAGCAGGAAGTTTTTCTTTTCGTCGCACAAAAAATGCATTTTCCATTTTCCAAGTGCAAAAATTTGGGCGTTCTGTGAAGCAACCACCAAATAATAGTTTCAAGATGGTACCACCCTATTTTACAAAAATAATATGTCCACCTTACATGAAAAATGTCCCAACTGGGGTATCTAAAACCTTTCCGTCTACCCCTGGCGAAAAAGACAAATTCCTGCCGAATCGGCAGGAAGTGAGTCTGATTTGAACTATAGGTACATGATCTAATGCTCATAATTTTTTGCAAAAATCATTTTTAGACTCACAATATGATGTTGCTTCAGATATCCGATGCAATTTTAGTAAGCATCATCCCCTATCTATGAACCTTCGTTCCTGCCTTTTTGACCATAGTTTGAAACGGGCATGAAAAATTCAAAAAGGTTCCAAATAATAAAAACCTTCGCGTGGTATCATATTATGTGACATATTTATAAGGAAAAATATCAAACTTGGTATATTGCAAATATCTCAAAAAACCTGGAGAAAAATGACCTATCATGTTCGAGGTTTCATTGCTCTTAGACTAAACGACCAATGTTATGGCTAGAATCGCGGCATAGTTTGTGATAATGTGTCCATATTGTGCACCCATGTGCATCTTGTGATGGAGAACAATATTGCAGGAGGAAGTTTTCCATTTCATCACAGGAAAAAAGCAATTTCCATTTTCCGACTGCCAAAATCGGGGCATTTTGTGAAGCAACCACCAAATAATAGTTTCAAAATGGTACCACCCTATTTTTCAAAAATAATAGATCCACCTTACATGAACAATGTCCCAACTGGGGTATCTAAAACCTTTCCGTCTACCCCTGGCGACAAAGACAAATTCCTGCCGAATTGGTAGGAAGTGGGTCTGATTTGAACTATAGGTACATGATCTAATGCTCATAATTTTTTTCAAAAATCATTTTTAGACTCACAATATGATGTTTCTTCAGATATCCGATGCAATTTTAGCGAGGATTATCCCCTATCTATGAACCTTCGTGCCCACCGTTTTGACCATAGTTTGAAACGGACATGAAAAATTCAAAAATGGTCCAAATAATGAAAAACCTTCGTGTGGTGTCATATTATGTGACATATTTACAAGGAAAAATACCAAACTTGGTATATTGCGAACATCTCGAAAAAACCTTCACAAAAATGACCTATCATGTTCGAGGTTTCATGGCTTTCGGGTCAAACGACCAATGTTATGGCTCGAATCGCGGCATAGTTTGTGATAATGTGCACATATTGTACACACATGTGCATATTGGGATGGCGAAACAATGTTCCAGGAGGAAGTTTTTCTTTTCGTCGCACAGAAAATGCATTTTCCATTTTCCAAGTGCAAAAATTGGGGCGTTTTGTGAAGCAACCACCAAATAATAGTTTCAAGATGGTACCACCCTATTTTTCAAAAATAATATATCCACCTTACATGAAAAATGTCCCAACTGGGGTATCTAAAACCTTTCCGTCTACCCCTGGCGAAAAAGACAAATTCATGCAGAATCGGAAGGAAGTGAGTCTGATTTGAATTATAGGTACATGATCTAATGCTCATAATTTTTTGCAAAAATCATTTTTATACTCACAATATGATGTTTCTTCAGATATCCGATGCAATTTTAGCAAGGATCATCCCCTATCTATGAACCTTCGTGCCTGCCGTTTTGACCATAATTTGAAACGGGCATGAAAAATTCAAAAACGGTCAAAATAATGAAAAACCTTCGCGTGGTGTCATATTATGTGACATATTTATAAGGAAAAATATCAAACTTGGTATATTGTAAATATCTTAAAAAAACCTGCACAAAAATGACCTATCATGTTTGAGGTTTCATTGCTTTTAGACTAAACGACCAATGTTATGGCTAGAATCGCGGCATAGTTTGTGATAATGTGTCCATATTGTGCACCCGTGTGCATCTTGTGATGGAGAACAATATTGCAGGAGGAAGTTTTCAATTTCGCACACGAAAAAAGCAATTTCCATTTTCCGACTGCCAAAATCGGGGCGTTTTGTGAAGCAACCACCAAATAATAGTTCGAAAATTGGTACCACCCTATTTTTCAAAAATAATAGATCCACCTTACATGAACAATGTCCCAACTGGGGTATCTAAAACCTTTCCGTCTACCCCTGGCGGAAAAGACAAATTCCAGCTGAATCGGTAGGAAGTGGGTCTGATTTGAACTATAGGTACATGATCTAATGCTCATAATTTTTTGAAAAAATCATTTTTAGACTCACAATATGATGTTTCTTCAGATATCCGATGCAATTTTAGCAAGGATCATCCCCTATCTATGAACCTTCGTGCCCGCCGTTTTGACCATAGTTTGAAATAGACATGAAAAATTCAAAAATGGTCCAAATAATGAAAAACCTTCGTCTGGTGTCATATTATGTGACATATTTACAAGGAAAAATACCAAACTTGGTATATTGCGAACATTTCAAAAAAACCTTCACAAAAACGATATATTCGAGGTTTCATGGCTTTCGGGTCAAAGGACCAATGTTATGGCTAGAATCGTGGCATAGTTTGTGATAATGTGCACATATTGTACACACATGTGCATATTGGGATTGCAAACAATGTTGCAGGAGGAAGTTTTTCTTTTCGTCGCACAGAAAATGCATTTTCCATTTTCCAAGTGCAAAAATCGGGGCATTTTGTGAAGTAACCACCAAATAATAGTTTCAAAATGGTACCACCCTATTTTTCAAAAATAATAGATCCACCTTACATGAACAATGTCCCAACTGGGGTATCTAAAACCTTTCCTTCTACCCCTGGCGAAAAAGACAAATTCATGCCGAATCGGTAGGAAGTGAGTCTGATTTGAACTATAGGTACATGATCTAATGCTCATAATTTTTTGCAAAAATCATTTTTAGACTCACAATATGATGTTTCTTCAGATATCCGATGCAATTTTAGCAAGGATCATCCCCTATCTATGAACCTTCGTGCCTGCCGTTTTGACCATAATCTGAAACGGGCATGAAAAATTCTAAAACGGTCAAAATAATGAAAAACCTTTGCGTGGTTTCATATTATGTGACATATTTATAAGGAAAAATATCAAACTTGGTATATTGCAAATATCTCAAAAAAACCTGCACAAAAATGACCTATCATGTTCGAGGTTTCATTGCTTTTAGACTAAACGACCAATGTTATGGCTAGAATCACGGCATAGTTTGTGATAATGTGTCCATATTGTGCACCCGTGTGCATCTTGTGATGGAGAACAATATTGCAGGAGGAAGTTTTCCATTTCGCACACGAAAAAAGCAATTTCCATTTTCCGACTGCCAAAATCGGGGCGTTTTGTGAAGCAACCACCAAATAATAGTTTCAAAATGGTACCACCCTATTTTTCAGAAATAATAGATCCACCTTACATGAACAATGTTCCAACTGGGGTATCTAAAACCTTTCCGTCTACCCCTGGCGACAAAGACAAATTCCTGCCGAATCGGTAGGAAGTGGGTCTGATTTGAACTATAGGTACATGATCTAATGCTCATAATTTTTTGCAAAAATCATTTTTAGACTCACAATATGATGTTTTTTCAGATATCCGATGCAATTTTAGCGAGGATCATCCCCTATCTATGAACCTTCGTGCCCGCCGTTTTGACCATAGTTTGAAACGGACATGAAAAATTAAAAAATGGTCCAAATAATGAAAAACCTTCGTGTGGTGTCATATTATGTGACATATTTACAAGGAAAAATACCAAACTTGGTATATTGCGAACATCTCGAAAAAACCTTCACAAAAATGACCTATCATGTTCGAGGTTTCATGGCTTTCGGGTCAAACGACCAATGTTATGGCTCGAATCGCGGCATAGTTTGTGATATTGTGCACATATTGTACACACATGTGCATATTGGGATGGCGAAACAATGTTGCAGGAGGAAGTTTTTCTTTTCGTCGCACAGAAAATGCATTTTCCATTTTCCAAGTGCAAAAATTGGGGCGTTTTGTGAAGCAACCACCAAATAATAGTTTCAAGATGGTACCATCCTATTTTTAAAAAATAATATATCCACCTTACATGAACAATGTCCCAACTGGGGTATCTAAAACCTTTCCGTCTACCCCTGGCGAAAAAGACAAATTCATGCAGAATCGGTAGGAAGTGAGTCTGATTTGAACTATAGGTACATGATCTAATGCTCATAATTTTTTGCAAAAATCATTTTTAGACTCACAATATGATGTTTCTTCAGATATCCGATGCAATTTTAGCAAGGATCATCCCCTATCTATGAACCTTCGTGCCTGCCGTTTTGACCATAATTTGAAACGGGCATGAAAAATTCAAAAACGGTCAAAATAATGAAAAACCTTCGCGTGGTGTCATATTATGTGACATATTTATAAGGAAAAATATCAAACTTGGTATATTGCAAATATCTCAAAAAAACCTGCACAAAAATGACCTATCATGTTCGAGGTTTCATTGCTTTTAGACTAAACGACCAATATTATGGCTAGAATCGCGGCATAGTTTGTGATAATGTGTCCATATTGTGCACCCGTGTGCATCTTGTGATGGAGAACAATATTGCAGGAGGAAGTTTTCCATTTCGCACACGAAAAAAGCAATTTCCATTTTCCGACTGCCAAAATCGGGGCGTTTTGTGAAGTAACCACCAAATAATAGTTCCAAAATGGTACAACCCTATTTTTCAAAAATAATACATCCACCTTACATGAACAATGTCCCAACTAGGGTATCTAAAACCTTTCCGTCTACCCCTGGCGAAAAAGACAAATTCCAGCTGAATCGGTAGGAAGTGGGTCTGATTTGAACTATAGGTACATGATCTAATGCTCATAATTTTTTCAAAAAAATCATTTTTAGACTCACAATATGATGTTTCTTCAGATATCCGATGCAATTTTAGCGAGGATCATCCCCTATCTATGAACCTTCGTGCCCGCCGTTTTGACCATAGTTTGAAATAGACATGAAAAATTCAAAAATGGTCCAAATAATGAAAACCTTCGTCTGGTGTCATATTATGTGACATATTTACAAGGAAAAATACCAAACTTGGTATATTGCGAACATCTCAAAAAAACCTTCACAAAAATGATATATTCGAGGTTTCATGCTTTTCGGGTCAAACGACCAATGTTACGGCTAGAATCGTGGCATAGTTTGTGATAATGTGCACATATTGTACACACATGTGCATATTGGGATTGCAAACAATGTTGCAGGAGGAAGTTTTTCTTTTCGTCGCACAGAAAATGCATTTTCCATTTTCCAAGTGCAAAAATCGGGGCATTTTGTGAAGTAACCACCAAATAATAGTTTCAAAATGGTACCACCCTATTTTTCAAAAATAATAGATCCACCTTACATGAACAATGTCCCAACTGGGGTATCTAAAACCTTTCCGTCTACCCCTGGCGAAAAGGACAAATTCCCGCTGAATCGGTAGGAAGTGGGTCTGATTTGAACTATAGGTACATGATCTAATGCTCATGATTTTTTGAAAAAATCATTTTTAGACTCAAAATATGATGTTTCTTCAGATATCCGATGCAATTTTAGCGAGGATCATCCACTATCTATGAACCTTCGTGCCCGCCGTTTTGACCATAGTTTGAAACATGCATGAAAAATTCAAAAATGGTCCAAATAATGAAAAACCTTCCCATGGTGTCATATTATGTGACATATTTACAAGGAAAAATACCAAACTTGGTATATTGCGAACATCTCGAAAAAACCTTCACAAAAATGAACTATCATGTTCGAGGTTTCATGGCTTTCGAGTCAAACGACCAATATTATGGCTCGAATCGTGGCATAGTTTGTGATAATGTGCACATATTATACACACATGTGCATACTGGGATGGCGAAACAATGTTGCTGGAGGTAGTTTTTCTTTTCGTCGCATAGAAAATGCATTTTCCATTTTCCAAGTGCAAAAATTGGGGCGTTTTGTGAACCAACCACCAAATAATAGTTTCAAGATGGTACCACCCTATTTTTCAAAAATAATAGATCCACCTTACATGAACAATGTCCCAACTGGGATATCTAAAACCTTTCCGTCTACCCCTGGCGAAAAAGACAGATTCATAACGAATCGGTAGGAAGTGAGTCTGATTTGAACTATAGGTACATGATCTAATGCTCATAATTTTTTGCAAAAATCATTTTTAGACTCACAATATGATGTTTCTTCAGATATCCGATGCAATTTTAGCAAGGATCATCCACTATCTATGAACCTTCGTGCCTCCCGTTTTGACCATAATTTGAAATGGGCATGACAAATTCAAAAACGGTCAAAATAATGAAAAACCTTCGCGTGGTGTCATATTATGTGACATATTTATAAGGAAAAATATCAAACTTGATATATTGCAAATATATCGAAAAAATCTGCACAAAAATGACCTATCTTCCATTGCTTTTAGACTAAACGACCAATGTTATGGCAAGAATCGCGACATAGTTTGTGATAATGTGTCCATATTATGCACCCGTGTGCATCTTGTGATGGAGAACAATATTGCAGGAGGAAGTTTTCCATTTCGTCACACGAAAAAAGCAATTACCATTTTCTGACTGCCAAAATCGGGGCGTTTTGTGAAGCAACCACCAAATAATAGTTTCAAAATAGTACCACCCTTTTTTTCAAAAATAATAGATCCACCTTACATGAACAATGTTCCAACTAGGTATCTAAAACCTTTCAGTCTACCCCTGGCGAAAAAGACAAATTCCTGCTGAATCGGTAGGAAGTGGGTCTGATTTGAACTATAGGTACATGATCTAATGCTCATAATTTTTTGCAAAAATCATTTTTAGACTCACAATATGATGTTTCTTCAGATATCCGATGCAATTTTAGCGAGGATCATCCCTTATCTATGAACCTTCGTGCCCGCCGTTTTGACCATAGTTTGAAACGGACATGAAAAATTCAAAAATGGTCCAAATAATGAAAAATCTTCGTCTCGTGTCATATTATGTGACATATTTATAAGGAAAAATACCAAACTTGGTATATTGAGAACATCTCAAAAAAACCTTCACAAAAATGACCTATCATATTCGAGGTTTCATGGCTTTCGGGTCAAACGACCAATGTTATGGCTAGAATCGCGGCATAGTTTGTGATAATGTGCACATATTGTACACACATGTGCATATTGGGATGGCGAACAATGTTGCAGGAGGAAGTTTTTCTTTTCGTCGCACAGAAAATGCATTTTCCATTTTCCAAGTGTAAAAATCGGGGCATTTTGTGAAGTAACCACCAAATAATAGTTTCAAAATGGTACCACCCTATTTTTTAAAAATAATAGATCCACCTTACATGAACAATATCCCAATGGGGGTATCTAAAACCTTTCCGTCTACCCCTGGCAAAAAAGACAAATTCCTGCCGAATCGGTAGGAAGTGGGTCTGATTTGAACTGTAGGTACATGATCTAATGCTCATGATTTTTTAGAAAAATCATTTTTAGACTTAAAATATGATGTTTCTTCAGATACCCGATGCAATTTTAGCAAGGATCATCCCCTATCTATGAACCTTCAAGCCCGCCGTTTTGACCATAGTTTGAAACGGGCATGAAAAATTCAAAAATGGTCCAAATAATGAAAAACCTTCGTCTGGTGTCATATTATGTGACATATTTACAAGGAAAAATACCAAACTTGGTATATTGCGAACATCTCAAAAAAAACTTCACAAAAATGATATATTCGAGGTTTCATGCTTTTCGGGTCAAACGACCAATGTTACGGCTAGAATCGTGGCATAGTTTGTGATAATGTGCACATATTGTACACACATGTGCATATTGGGATTGCAAACAATGTTGCAGGAGGAAGTTTTTCTTTTCGTCGCACAGAAAATGCATTTTCCATTTTCCAAGTGCAAAAATCGAGGCATTTTGTGAAGTAACCACCAAATAATAGTTTCAAAATGGTACCACCCTATTTTTCAAAAATAATAGATCCACCTTACATGAACAATGTCCCAACTGGGGTATCTAAAACCTTTCCGTCTACCCCTGGCGAAAAGGACAAATTCCCGCCGAATCGGTAGGAAGTGGGTCTGATTTGAACTATAGGTACATGATCTAATGCTCATGATTTTTTGAAAAAATCATTTTTAGACTCAAAATATGATGTTTCTTTAGATATCCGATGCAATTTTAGCGAGGATCATCCACTATCTATGAACCTTCGTTCCCGCCGTTTTGACCATAGTTTGAAACAGGCATGAAAAATTCAAAAATGGTCCAAATAATGAAAAACCTTCCCATGGTGTCATATTATGTGACATATTTACAAGTAAAAATACCAAACTTGGTATATTGCGAACATCTCGAAAAAACCTTCACAAAAATGACCTATCATGTTCGAGGTTTCATGGCTTTCGGGTCAAACGACCAATATTATGGCTCAAATCGTGGCATAGTTTGTGATAATGTGCACATATTATACACACATGTGCATACTAGGATGGCGAAACAATGTTGCAGGAGGTAGTTTTTCTTTTCGTCGCACAGAAAATGCATTTTCCATTTTCCAAGTGCAAAAATTGGGGCGTTTTGTGAACCAACCACCAAATAATAGTTTCAAGATGGTACCACCCTATTTTTCAAAAATAATAGATCCACCTTACATGAACAATGTCCCAACTGGGATATCTAAAACCTTTCCGTCTACCCCTGGCGAAAAAGACAGATTCATACCGAATCGGTAGGAAGTGAGTCTGATTTGAACTATAGGTACATGATCTAATGCTCTTAATTTTTTGCAAAAATCATTTTTAGACTCACAATATGATGTTTCTTCGGATATCCGATGCAATTTTAGCAAGGATCATCCACTATCTATGAACCTTCGTGCCTACCGTTTTGACCATAATTTGAAATGGGCATGACAAATTCAAAAACGGTCAAAATAATGAAAAACCTTCGCGTGGTGTCATATTATGTGACATATTTATAAGGAAAAATATCAAACTTGGTATATTGCAAATATATCGAAAAAATCTGCACAAAAATGACTTATCTTACATAGCTTTTAGACTAAACGACCAATGTTATGGCTATAATCGCGACATAGTATGTGATAATGTGTCCATATTATGCACCCGTGTGCATCTTGTGATGGAGAACAATATTGCAGGAGGAAATTCTCCATTTCGTCACACGAAAAAAGCAATTACCATTTTCTGACTGCCAAAATCGGGGCGTTTTGTGAAGCAACCACCAAATAATAGTTTCAAAATGGTACCACCCTTTTTTTCAAAAATAATAGATTCACCTTACATGAACAATGTTCCAACTGGGGTATCTAAAACCTTTCCGTCTACCCCTGGCGAAAAAGACAAATTCCTGCCGAATCGGTAGGAAGTGGGTCTGATTTGAACTATAGGTACATGATCTAATGCTCATAATTTTTTGCAAAAATCATTTTTAGACTCACAATATGATGTTTCTTCAGATATCCGATGCAATTTATGAACCTTCGTGTCCGCCGTTTTGACCATAGTTTAAAACGGACATGAAAAATTCAAAAATGGTCCAAATAATGAAAAATCTTCGTCTCGTGTCATATTATGTGACATATTTATAAGGAAAAATACCAAACTTGGTATATTGCGAACATCTCAAAAAAACCTTCACAAAAATGACCTATCATATTCGAGGTTTCATGGCTTTCGGGTCAAACGACCAATGTTATGGCTAGAATCGCGGCATAGTTTGTGATAATGTGCACATATTGTACACACATGTGCATATTGGGATGGCGAAACAATGTTGCAGGAGGAAGTTTTTCTTTTCGTCGCACAGAAAATGCATTTTTCATTTTCCAAGTGTAAAAATCGGGGCATTTTGTGAAGTAACCACCAAATAATAGTTTCAAAATGGTACCACCCTATTTTTTAAAAATAATAGATCCACCTTACATGAACAATATCCCAACGGGGGTATCTAAAACCTTTCCGTCTACCCCTGGCGAAAAAGACAAATTCCTGCCGAATTGGTAGGAAGTGGGTCTGATTTGAACTATAGGTACATGATCTAATGCTCATGATTTTTTAGAAAAATCATTTTTAGACTTAAAATATGATGTTTCTTCAGATACCCGATGCAATTTTAGCAAGGATCATCCCCTATCTATGAACCTTCAAGCCCGCCGTTTTGACCATAGTTTGAAACGGGCATGAAAAATTCAAAAATGGTCCAAATAATGAAAAACCTTCCCGTGGTGTCATATTATGTGACATATTTACAAGGAAAAATACCAAACTTGGTATATTGCGAACATCTCGAAAAAACATTCACAAAAAATGACCTATCATGTTCGAGGTTTCATGGCTTTCGGGTCAAACGACCAATGTTATGGTTCGAATCGCGTCATAGTTTGTGATAATATGCACATATTGTACACACATGTGCATATTGGGATGGCGAAACAATGTTGCAGGAGGAAGTTTTTATTTTCGTCACACAGAAAATGCATTTTCCATTTTCCAAGTGCAAAAATTGGGGCGTTTTGTGAAGCAACCATCAAATAATAGTTTCAAGATGGTACCACCCTATTTTTCAAAATAATAGATCCACCTTACATGAACAATGTCCCAACTGGGGTATCTAAAACCTATTTTGCAAAAATCATTTTTAGACTCACATTATGATGTTTCTTCAGATATCCGATGCAATTTTAGCAAGGATCATCCCCTATCTATGAACCTTCGTGCCTACCGTTTTGACCATAGTTTGAAACGGGCATGAAAAATTCAAAAACGGTCCAAATAATGAAAACGTTTGTGTGGTGTCATATTATGTGACATATTTATAAGAAAAAATATCAAACTTGGTATATTGCAAATATCTCAAAAAAACCTGCACAAAAATGACCTATCATGTTCGAGGTTTCATTGCTTTTAGACTAAACGACCAATGTTATGGCTAGAATCGCGGCATAGTTTGTGATAATCTGTCCATATTGTGCACTCGTGTGCATCTTGTGATGGAGAACAATATTACAGGAGGAAGTTTTCTATTTCATCACACGAAAAAAGCAATTTTCATTTTCCATTTTCCATTTTCCAAGTGTAAAAATCGGGACGTTTTGTGAAGCAACCATCAAATAATAGTTTCAAAATTGTATCGCCCTATTTTTCAAAAATAATAGATCCACCTTACATGAACAATGTCCCAACTGGGGTATCTAAAACCTTTCCATCTACCTCTGGCGAAAATGACAAATTCCTGCCGAATCGGCAGGAAGTGGGTCTGATTTGAACTACGGGTACATGATCTAATGCTCATGATTTTTCGCAAAAATCATTTTTAGACTCACAATATAATGTTTCTTTAGAGATCCGATGCAATTTTAGCGAGGATCATCCCCTATCTATGAACCTTCGTGCCCGCTGTTTTGACCATAGTTTCAAAATCTATATTTACAACTATTAAGGTTTTATATAAAAAATATGTCCTTGAATTTTTCCTGGATAGTAAAAGTGTTCCATAATATACTTAAAATATTCCCTAAAATTTTACAAGTTCTCTGAATTTTGTTTGACTCTATTATGAGATACGAATAAAAAGATACAAAAGAATTTATAAAATAATAAAGAGAAAAAAAGAGTTGGAGGCGCCTAACTGTGTGAAACCACCAGCAATTACGGCCCAGCCCAGTATCCAGGCATGATCGCACGCCATGGTCGGCCCGAGGCCATCCTAGGAGCACCCCAAGAAGCTGGAGTTCGGAGGCCGCATACGCCCGAGGCCCAAACCCACCACAGAGGTTTTAAATGTATAGAACTCGTGTGCATATCTTGCATAGTAGCACGGGTTGGTCTGGTGGTTCGCATCGAATGGGAGGAAGGGACGGTGTGGGTTCGACTCCCCACCCCAATATTTTTGCTATGATTTATTCCCCGACGAGGTGCGGTGGCGGCCTGCATGTCGTGGTGCGGGCCAGCGCGGTGGGTCCCGCCTTCAAGTCGCGGTGGCGGCCTGCAGGTCGTGGTGCGGGCCAGCGCGCTGGGTCCCGCCTTCAGGTCGCGGTGGCGGCCTGCGCGCTGCGCGCTGGGTTGCCTTCAGGTCGCGGTGGGGCTGGTGGATATGATATGTAGGCAAAAAATTGACTAAATTAACATGTGGATATGACATGTATGCAAAAAATTGACACATAGACATGACACATAGGTGAAACTGGTTAGTTGGCAGTCCGGTCATTTCGATGAATCATGTATTTAGAGTAATAACCATTTAAATTGGTCATAGTCGCTTAAAATTAAGCTCATGAACCAGTGCTATCTATGTTATGACCAATTGATGTAATCAAGTTATGACCTTTCTCACAAAAAAGGTCGTTGGTTTTTAAGGTTTGGACCCCCCAAATATCTTATGACCTGTTGATTCAGATTGGTCATAGATCTATGACCAAAAAACTCATGGTCGTTAAGAAAATGTCAATAGTGAGCAGATTTCTTGTAGTGCGGCTTTGGACGAATCGTACTTCTGCTAGCAATCCAGTAATACGGCAGAGCCGGATGTACAGATTACAAGAGAGGTTCGCCTGTGCGAGTTAAGGTTGTAGATTGTGGGTGCCCTAAAGGCTAGTCCCTAGGACGACTTATATAGATATCCGGCCTAGGGTTACAGGAGAGACCTATCCGACTACGACTAAGAGTCGGTTACAAAGTACATCTTAGACTACAAGTAACTATACAGGCCTAAGTCGGTAAGTCTTCTGGGCCTTCCTGCCGGATAGAACTCCGTCTTCTCTTCCTGTCTGGGCCGCCCGTGAAGCGAAGCTTTAACCTGAAGAGGACCACCCTGGTCAGCGAGTCACAGTGGGTATAGCTAGAAAGTATATCCCAACACGAGTCGCATGAATGGCGGCGGTGGCGGCGGCGCTCGGCGGTGGCTCGCAACATCAGAGTAGCGGGGTCGAGCTAGTGAAGGAGACACGAGTCACATGTCAAAGGGAACACGTCAATATCCACACGGTGAGTGGGTCCCACTCCTGCCGTTAACAGGCGTTAACGGCCCCTATGGGCCGTTGTCCTGGGAGTGCCACGTCATCAATGTAGGTGGGCCCAGTTGGTCAGAAACAACATCAATTAGTGTTCAGAGCAGGTTTAGTAACGCGGTGGTCTGATACTAATAACTCGTTCGTTCTACTATTGGAGACTTCCCTGTTGGCTCGGAATAAGAACTCCATCGACTGAGCCCAACTTTTGATCCGGACGCCGAAGTAAATCGAAATGGTTGGTGTAGTCAATATAAATACACACTTACACAGTGGTGCGATACATGATGCACGTATACAGCTGCTTCGTTTTGTGTTGTTCCGACAAGACGTGCTGACCACCGAGTTTATCAGGACGACGCGGCTTGGACGTGACTGCTACCACTTTCATGAAAAGAAGCAGCACCAGCAGCAGCACTGCTAGTAGCCTCGCCGTTCCCGCCGTGGAAACCAGAAATACCTGATGCGGCCGTGACAACGACTACTTCCTCTTCCTCTTCCTCCTCCTCCTCCTCCTCGGTGATCACTGCCGCTGCTGCGACGGCTGACGCCTCCGTGATATCACCATCCCTCGGACGGCGAGCGCCATTCCCTTCCGTGTACAGCTTCAGCAGGTTGGCCAGGTCCGGCGACGAGGAGTACATAGAACCCGGCAAGAAATCCACCAGCGACTGGTAATTGTTCCCGTTGCAGTCTTCCTGCTCGATCAAATCACCGCCGCCGTCCCGGCTCTGCCGGATGCCCAGCCGGTTGAACGGAGCCAAATCCGTGTCCACGGCTGCCTCGTGGAGCTGCGCCTTGACCCTGTACGCGTCGAGGTGCCGCTGCAGCCCGTGCTTCTCCGTCTCCGTCTCGTGGACGAGCTGCATGGCGATCCGCACCGCCTCCCGATCCAACTCGCCCTGCTCCTCCAGCTGCCGCCGCCGCTCCGCCGCCTCCGCCTTGGCGCGGCGCTCGCTTTCGAGCTCCGCGCGCACCGCCCCGAGCTCCCTACGCAGTGCGGCGACGAGGTCTCTCACCGTCAGCTCCGGAGTCTCGTCGAGGCCTGCTTTGGCATAATCCTGATTGTCTTCTGGTTCTGGAAGAGCGACGATGGGGGCAAGCTCGAACATGGATACGTACGGGCCTTCGCCGTTGCCGCTTTCGAGGTTGCTGACGTCCGTGGCACGAGGATGCTCATTGTCCCCGCCACAATCTTGCTCGCAGATCTCGCTGCCGATGGAGACAACACGGCGGTGAGCCTCCAGACCTGTGCAGCGTGGACACGTTTGTCAGTTGTCAGCACCAAGAGAGTGAACACCGTTTTCTTTCGTCGGTTTACATTTGTGGGACAATGTATAATGTGCGCCCAAAAGATGAAGTGTCGAATTAATCATACCAAAGGTGACAGTTCCTTCCTACCAAAAGCATTGTAAAAGGCAGCTCACCTAGTAAGGCTGCTGCACCACCAAAATATGAAAAGAACGGGACGGGAGGTCCCAATTTAAGTCTACTTTAATTTTGTGGCAAACGCCAGCAACTCGAACCTATACAAATCCATTGTGCGTGTGATTCGCAGTAATTTTGTGATTGTTAATACAGTAAGTATACTATTCTCAAGCCATACCACCATTGCTGCCAAGCCATGCGAGGTCAAAGAGAATAAGCAAATTGATTGACCGATTACCTCCAGGTTTACCTGAATCATGCTTCGTCCCTCTGTCGACGTGATGATCAGAAGGAGAGCACGTCCGCTTCTCTGGTTCTGGGCGAGCGATGGCGGCAACGTGGGCATCACAGAGGAGGCGGCGAAACGCGTCTTGTTCTTGGCTGCAACCGGCATCAGAGGAGGATGACGACAAGAGCAAGCGGTGGACGTGGGCGCAGAGGAGGCAGGGCGGGCCGAGGCGGAGCGAGGAGGCCACGGCGGCGATGAGGCAGAAGGCGGCGCCGTTGGCGAGGAGCAGCGACGACAGCGCCCACTGCAGCACCGCGCGCACCAACACGGCCAACAACTCGCGGACCATCGCAACCCCCGCAATGAGTGTTTCAGCTCAGCAAAAGAAAATCCAGCGAAAGAATCATGGAAGATCTGGGGATTAATTGAGAATCAGAGATGTCGATGGGTTGTGAGTCAGAGAGACGGAGGAAAGGGGCGAGGAGAAATGCGTCAGCTCGATCGGAGACCAAGACAAGATCAGGTGTCTACTTTGCGAAATGGGGCTCCACCAGGAGCCTTTGTATAGTTGGCTAGGATCTGTTTGCATTCGTTTTGGGTGATAGCCTATTAAGAATGGCATTTGACGAGTCATTGTTGCTTATCGAAGATGCACCAGGTTTCATATCGAGTCGTGTCAAGGTCAACCTTGGTTTGTGACGAAGCGGTAGGAGTAGCCGCCCCCAGGAGAGAAAAGTTAAAACCCTTCTAGGGTTTCATCCTCTCACCGACGACATCGTCGGTTCACTCCGTCTCCGGACAGATCATGGTCTCTCGCCGGCGAGAGATTTTTCATTATTTGTTTAGCCTGTTTTTTGTGTCTTCTACGTAGAACTATCCCGACGAGAGCTATCTTCCGGATGTTGAGGCGACCGCTATCTCCTGGAGTCAGAATAAGGTCCTCCCGCTCTATCCTCGCTCCGGTGGCGCATCTAGTGTCGACGAAAAGAGCGTGGAGTCGTTTGTCCGGCGGATCTCCTGGGATCTGGTCCGTCTTCGTGTTCGTTGGTGTGATTCAAGGCCAGTCTCTTCCGATCTACGGTTGTCATGTTTGGCGATGGTTGCTGCTCTGGTGTGCTGGTCCTTTTTGGCCTTAGCACGATGACTTCCCGCCTGTCTACTACAACAAGCTCTACTACGACAAGCTTTGGCCGACTCCGGTGATGGAGGGCGGGGATGGCGGCGCGCCTTCGGCTTGCGCTAGTGGTTGTAGTCGTCGCTAGATGGTCCAATGATCTATTTGTAATTTTTATTACTTTTAGATCTCTTTATACTACTGTTGATGATTTTTATTAGATCGGTTGAATTTCGCAAAAAAAGTCAATCTTAGTAGAAGATTATGCTAGCATAGATTGTTATCGGAGGTTTCAACTTAGACGCCTTCAAGATGAACTGCGTCTCGTTGAGACAAACAGCTTTGATTTTCGATCCAAGAGAGTATAACGGATTTGAAAGCTAAAATACTGATGTACGTTTTTCACCACACATAGCCAATACCGATGTCTAATGAAGTGCGTGGATAAATCAACGAAGGACCTCGCGTGAGCTGGATGTATCTAAGTCAGTACAAATGAAAAAATACAACAAAGATGAACTCCGATAAAAACGTGCATAGCATGAAAGTTCTTCGACTTCTCGAGACGAATAACTTTTCTGTTGGAGCCATCTTCAGCTGAGTAAGTATATGACCATTAGAATTAAAAGACGACCAACATTACTAAAATCGTTAAATTCAAATCCGAGTTTGAGACGAAAATAAGTATAAAAGACTATTAAAATCAGATCGGATGGAAAAGTGGGCAGTACCAAAGTTCTTAGATTTTTCAAGACGAATAACTTTTCTTTTTATGACATTTTAATTACTGCCTCAAAAATAGTCTGGAAGGTACATGCAAGGTTTTAATCGAACAGTTACACGGATTACTGGTGTGCCTGTTCGAGTTGACCCCAACTAGGGATTTGGAGGTAAATCCAACTCTATTTTTTGCATGGAAAGTCCAGCCGCTCCTTATATACATAAGGGGTGAAAGGCAGACTGAACCAACACAAATCGAACAAATCAATCTATTACTTTTTCGTGTATATCTACTTTTTATCCCTCTCTCCTGTATTTTTCTTATCGTTCTTCCAAATTGGAAGATACAAATCCACGAGGCTCTAGAGGAGGTTAGGATGACCTAGGGCAGCCCATAGCCACGGCTCCATCCTGACGGGGTCCCTCCCAAGCTAGGAGGGTTTTAGGTCTTCAAAAGCGTCTGCCAGACTATCTTGCGTATCGCGCTTCCGACGATCCTCACTCAGCGCGTTTTGCCACCCACCGCGCTCTGCGCTGAGGGTACACGGTGCGAACACACCTTTTGGCGACTCCGGTGGGGACAAAGCAATGGTCTCCAGCCCATTCTTGCTATGAAGAGAGCGTCATCAAGAGGCTGCAATCTACAACGGTATCATGAATCGTCTATCTCCTTACGTAGACGCAAATTACTCTTATGTTGATGTTTTTAGACCTTTTGATATGTGTACCGTATTGTTTAGCCCTAGTTTTTACAATATGCAAAATACGATGTAAAATAATCTACATGCTTCAAATTATCTTAGTAGCTTACAACATATAAATTTGAATTCTCATGCATAGGCAACCCCAAACATTCACATGCCGATGAACAACATGACAAATTATCTTAATCAATATGAAACACATGGTGTTAGAAATTTCAATAGCATGCAACCAAGTGTTTTATCTTTATTTTTATCGAAAAATAACTTGCAATCTCTAGATTCACCTTCAAACACTTTGATGGATAGCGAAATTGGACATGGTCCACTAGTTATTTGCCCAATTATCCTAATCAGTATATGCTACACCTTATATTAGTAATGTTTCAGCACTGTATGCAACTAATGCTATTCATGAAACTTAGGATGACAAGCTTCAAGCATGAGATCATCTAGAGGAGGCGCATCTTGAACTTGCACATCATTTCTTCTAACTCCATTAGAATGACGTCTTGAAGATATACATGAGGCCACATTCTTATTCAAGACACATTTGATCTTCTTTTCTTTATTCTTCTTTATTATTATTTAAATAGGCCTAAAGCCTTTGGATATTGCTTATTCCTCTTCATTTCTCAACATTAAACCCAACACATAGTTTAAGCGATGCCAATGGAAAACTACTATAAGTGTAATTCAATATAAACATTAGTTCATAGAGATTGTCATTAATTAACTAAACCACACATGAGAGCACACATACACTTTCACCATTATTTATAACATGTCCTGCAATCTATAACTACAGTACCAAATATATATCTAACACTGTTTTTTGGTATTTTTATTTATGTTCTTGTAGTCGACACGTCGGGCAGAATCTTTGAAAGATATATATCTAGCTGTTCTTCATGTAGACTTAGGATCATGCAATGGTACCGATCTTTTAAATTCTGAATATGTTGTGAATCGTGTAACATATTGTTTTCGTGTTTCCGAACTAAAATGGTTGTGAAAATTATATTTTCTGATGCTTATATTTGTTTGAGATTTTTTTAGTTCCATTGCGGTGACAAATTTCTAGGTCCGGCTCTGCATATGAGCTTCCACACACATGACTTTTGAGATTTAGAAAAAATCTAAAATCACACATGTGCCAAAACATTTAGCCCGTTATTGCTAACATCTAATCTCATGCAATCTATAACTACCAAATATATCTCTAGCACTGCTTTGGTATATTTAAGGTTTTTTAAAGCGACACACGATATTTTATTAATAGAAAATCAAGTTACATAAAGCAATATACGTGGAAACTAAAAAACAGGCCGGTATAAACTGATTATCCTGAATTTATAGATAAAATTCTAATAGATCGAGAAATACAGAACGATTTCTAGGGTTTGCTGCAACTACCATAGCCAAGTGCCGCCATCCAACTCCAGCGCCGCCAAGGAGGATGTCGGAAGAGACGCCGAACCTCAACCATTGCAAGATCCAGAACCGCAGCATCACCAATGAGGCTTTGAGAGAGTTGATGAACAAGCCTGCTACATGCAGTGAGGCACATGTCGCTATGGCACGTCGATCGGGGATGTCCCCGTGTTGTCTTGGACCAAGATCCGCCGCCTCTCATCGACGAAGTCGGAGAAGTACGAAAAATCCGCCACCTCCGAACCAACATCCTGAATCCAGAATTACCACCTCGCTCCGGCCGCCAGCGCCTTTGCAAATAACAACAAACATTGGCGACACACCAAGAAACTAGTCTCGCCAGATCTGAAGAACGGAGAGAAGACCAAGCTGTCAATCTGAAGGACCGATCATAATACGTTGCCATCAACTCCGAGGCGCCGCCTCGAAAATCGTCGCTAGTGAGGGAGTAGACACTAGTACAAACTCGTTACTTAGAGACTATTCCTAGAGCCAGTTTACCCAAAAAATATAAATCACTGGCTGTGTTCATCAACCTCAGGCGATTGTAATTTTTTGACCGCTTCTAACTGTAATCTCAGACGGTTGTTAATCTGCGCCGTCTCTAGTACAAGTCCCCCCTCAACCGGTCTATAAAGGAAACAACCTCTAAATTAAACCTGGGATAACGAAAATTATTGACCATCTCTCTAGATCAATCAACCACAACCGGTCACAAATATTAATCGCCTCTAAGTGTCTACCGAGGCAGACCATTATGCTGCTCGTCTCAAAAACTGACGTCGTGCACATTCCCGGGGTAGCATGCACATGTTTTTTTGAGCCAAAGCATGCGTGTGTTGTTAATGTAGTTAGAAAGTAGAGATCGTGCTATCCCTGCACCACACGAGTTCACACCTACGTGTGCACTCGAGGATTACCAACGATCCCGTGTATATAAACTCGCTCGACCTTCTTTTTCCACGAGCTCATGTCATTTTACCCAATCTATCTAGTCACAAAAACCCAATCTGCAGCTTCCGCACGCGCTGAAACTCCTTCGCTTGCACCACCACCCTCCCTAGCTACACCATGAAGCGTACGCGTGGAGACGAGCCGGCGGAGGTGAAGCCAGTTGGAAGCGCAACAACATATGGCTCGGTCATCGTCAAGCAGGCGGAGGCGGCTTCTCCGGACACGCACGCCGCTCATCGCTGCACCGTCGAGGCTTCAAGCTCCATCCAGCCAGTTGCCATTGCCATCGACCAGCAGGTGGCCGACAACGTTGTGGTGCCAGCGGCAGATCTAGATGAGGGGCATGCGGCGGCAGGCGGAGGCAACCCAGTGCTCTACATCAACGACCCCATCCTACACAAATATATCATCGACGCAATCGCGGAGAACGACGAGTTCGAGGAGGAGGTCTCCGATGAGGAGTCCGACGTACTACTTTCCTAGCTTCTCTAGTCGCAGCCGTAGATTTCACTGTTCACACGTAAGATTTGCCCAATCGTCTATAGATTCTTTTTCTCTTTAAGTAGGAAATATATATGGTTTGAATGGTCGATTGTTTTGGAGATTTGATTAGAACTACTCATCTACCATCTAGTAAATTTACATTTGCTTAACTTGTTGTTGTTCATACGATTCTTCTTGTGCTGTAAATTTAATTGATCTGTAATATTTGATTTAGGGGTTTTTAGGATTTGCTAGCTGAGTGTTCATTTCGATACACAACATGTATATAACATTACATTTCTATTTCTTACTGAGGCCAATGATTCAATTTTGCTCCAAAAGAGTGCAAGGGGAGACACATATGATGGTGTCAGATTTTTTTTAGGGATGGTTAGCGAAACTGAGGCAATGTACAACAGTATAAGTTGTGCAATTGGTACTTTGGTTTGCTAACTCCATCTCTAAAACATTTATGAGGTCCCAGATTTATTCTACACATATGAACTATGATCTTTGAACTATGACTTTGAACTGTTTCTCACTGAGGCTGATGATTGAAATTTGCCCCAAAAAAGTGCAAGGGAAAACACATATGATGATGTAGTTTTTTTAGGTATAGGTTGGTGAACCTGAGGCAGCAATGTACACAAACAATATATATTATATTATTGGTACTTTGGTTCTCCAACTCCATCTCTGAAAAAATTATGAGACCCTTGATTTATTATTATATGGAACTATATATATGATCTTTGAATGATTCATATGATGCATATGTGTATATGCATAGTTTTGATCATAAGTTGTTTCTACATGTACCTGAAGATTGTTATTTTTTGTTTTTATAATTATAATATTTAGGAATGTTTTTGTTACATTTTAATTTTTTATTGTGGCTAATGATTCATATTTGCCCCAAAAGAGAGGAACACACATTGGTGTCAGATTTTTTAGGGATGAGTTAGTAAACCCGGGGCAATGTACGAGAACAATAGGTTATGCAATTGGTACTTGTTTCACTAACGCATCCCTGAAGAAACTTTTCCTAACCTCTAGACGAAGGGGACTTTTTAAAAGCATCTAAAAGGCTGATTCCTTTCTATACGCTAATTCTTGCTTTGAAGAGATGTTCCAGACAAGGCATTCTTAAGTCCCACCTCACCAATATCAACTTGAGGTATTCCATTGTTTATAGTATAATAAGCAGGTTTAAGCCATGGACTCGCTTCATTATTTCTTCCTATTTTGAGGTAGAGCATGACGTGGGACCACCGATCTCCTGGGGTCTGTATGCTTGCAGAAATAGTTGCCCTTCATCATACTCGTCTTAGCCGGACAGGAAAACTAGTATTACTTACGCCTTTGTTTCAAATTCAATTGCAAATTCATGGAATTCAGTAGCAACTACACCACTCCTCAATCAAAGAGAGAAGAGGCCCCCAAATTTATTATACATTCATAGAACTATGATCTTTGAATTGTTATTGCATGCATTTATAGTGTATAAGAATTATATTTCTATTTCTTACTGAGGCCGATGATTGAAATTTTTCCCAAAAGAGTGTAGTGGTGACACATTTGTTGGTGTCATTTTTTAGGGATGGGTTAGTAAACCTGAGGCAGCAATATACACAAACAATATAGGTTGTGTTGTTGGTACTTTGGTTCGCCAACTCCATCTCTGAAAACAATTATGAGGTCCTTGATTTATTCTCATATGGAACTATATTTATGATCTTTCAATGATTCGTATGATGCATATGTGTATATGCATGGTTTTGATCATAAGTTGTTTCTACATGTACCTGAAGATTATTTAGTTTTTTGTTATTTATAGTTGATAATATTTAAGATTGTCTTTGTACCTGAATATGTATATCCCTGAATATTGTTTCGTAGGATTACATTTTAATTTCTTATTATGGCCAATGATTCAAATTTCCCCCAAAAGAGAGGCAAATACATTGGTGTTAGATTTTTTCAATGATGAGTTAGCGAACCCTAGGTAATGTACAAGAACAATAGGTTGTGCAATCGGTACTTGGTTCGCTTACGCCATCCCTAAAGAAACTTATGAGGCCGTAATATTTGTCCTACATATACTCCAATCCAATAAATTGTCATTTTGTTGAGATGAAATGATATATGAAATGATCGAACTATTGCTGAGATGCATTCTCTTTGATATCAATTTAATATTATCTTACATATATGTTGTCAATTCTTAACTTGTAATACAATTCAATCATATGTATGAGTTCTAAATTATGTACTTAAAAATCAATAGGAGGACTCTGATGAAGTGGACGGTAGCAAGTACTCCAGGGACAACAAGAGCCGCTACGTGTTGAGGCGACTACGGTGTGGGAAAATCCCTTTCTACCGTAGGGCGGAAACTGTTTTGCCCATTCTGTGGCAGAGCCATCGACATGGACCTCAACAATATGATCCATCACGCGGCGAACATTGGCAAAAGTCGAGGCCGAAGGCATCAACCGAAGACCTTGGCGCGACACGTAGCCTTAGGCAAATTTCTCTAAGAATATGTCAGGACTGGCCGGTATCCCCTCGAGTAGGATGTCCCGACTTCCTACTACTTCCCCTACTAGGCATCTCTGTGTCTCAGCCTCCCTACTGTTGCCCCTTCTTTTATTGTGTTTAAGTTAATTATTACTCTGGTTGCATGTAGGACAATATATCCGCGGTGTCTCTCATGAACCTTGTCTATATATATACTCCTTTTATATGGAGTTACTTAAAGTTTCTAGTGTTCATTATATTACTGATCATGCTCATGCACACTACCAAATATTTCTAGTGCTCGATTATATTATAATTTTCAAGGAATACATCAACAAGATTTTAAATTGGTGGAAAATTCATATTGAAATAACTAAGGCCTAGTTTAGCAACAAAGTTTTTTCTAAAAATAAAGTATATCAATACCATAGTATTCTATTTCCTAGTAAAGAAATACTTTCGTTTTCTCTTTTATCAGTTTTAGAAAAAAGAGGATCTGACTTCTTTCTCAAATACTTCAAAAAACCCATAGTTTTGGAGAATACTATAGTTTTGAAACCATATTATTTAATGGATCCAAACACCTCAAAGTATTTAATACTTCAGTTTTTTCAGAAACCAAAGTATCTCCTCGGTACTTTAAAAATACGTTGATGCCAAACAAGGCCTAAATGATACCATATTAGTATTACACATTTGATTAGTTAAATTCAAAACAGTTGCAAGTTATTGCTCTGCAGCATGGTATGAACCTCATTTGAATTAGTCAAATTCGGAGTTCTAAATATATCCGGATGTCTGAATATTCACTCAACGAGATTTCCTTCAAACAATACATGAAAAAGGTTATATTGGTAAAAATTTCATAATTAAGTAATCAAATGATCTCACTTCGTGATTAAACATTTGAATTAGTCAAATTCAAAACACTTGCACCTTATTTCTCTGCAGCAAAGCGCATGAACACTAGTCGTCATGCCTTTCAGGGCAAAGATCCAAGGTTTGTACTATGCTAATTATTTTCTTCAATTTATGCACCTGATTTAGTCTTAGGGGACTCACTTTCACTCTAGCAAGCATATATACATACCTTTTTTTTCTTTAAATTATGAATAATTCTCAAATTTTAGGATAATCAAACGCCAGAGTTCTAAATATATCCAGAGTTCCAAATATTAGCTCTTTTCAAATTACTACTTGATGGCTCCGATTTTGCCATCTTCTATTGTGTTTAGACGTTGTTTTTTGGTCAAGAAATTGCCAAATAAACTCTCAACCTTGCCACTAATGACTAATAATTACAAAGATGTGCAAATTCCTTCTTCGATTTATGTTGTGCAGGAAATCATTGCTTTTAAGGTGAAATAAAGAGTCATAACGATGGATATTTAGGAATAACACACAACCAAGTAATTGGGAAGAAATTCCAAGGCAACAGAGTGCTTAATGACCACTGGTACGGGCGCGGTCCGCCTGTACCGCTGATGACCCACAAGTATAGGGGGTGTATCGCAGTATTTTCGATAAGTAAGAGTGTCGAATCCAACGAGGAGCAGAAGGTGCTGGCTAGTGGTATGGATCAGGAATTCTCTGCAAATACTTAGCAAACGGATTTTTAGGGGTTTTTGATAAAGCAAGTAAACATAGTACAAGTAAATAAAAGACAGTAGGAATAAATGCAGCAAGTGGCCCAATCCTTTATGTAGCAAAGGACAAGCCGGTTGTATTACTTAAGATTACCAAACGTTCTCGAGGACACATGGGAAGACTGTCAAGTGCTTTCGCTTCATATAGTTAATTAATCTTCTTTAGCTTGCTAAGTGTTGTGTGGGTGAACCTGTGCTAATGTACCGACCCATCCAGGAATAATACATACTTGTGATTATAAACCTTGCAAACATCCGTAAGTACAAGAAAGTAATTAAGGTAGAAACCTAACCACAGCTTTAAACTCTAAGACCCTTACGTCCCTTGTGCAATGGTTTCCTAACGGGGGTTCAGGTTTCTGTCACTCTGGCAACCCCTACGATTAGTAGCCAAATACACAATGCATTCCCCTAGGCCCATATAAGTGAAGTGTCATGTAGTCGACGTTCACATGACACCACTAGAAGAAGTCCACCATAACTTAAATAACAATCTATTGAATCTTTCTCAACACAACTCCACTACTAATAACATGACTTCTCCCATGTCCTCAAGAACAAAACGAACTACTCACAAGACATCATATGGATCATGATCAGAGATGAAATAATGATGTATAACAATCTGAACATAAACAATAATTCAACGGTTCACTCAATAGCATCAATTACGAAGAGTACTCAACACCGGGAAAGTTTCCCCTATGAACTAATGCAAGATTCAACTCAATTGTTACAGCAATATGGAGCTGGTGATGAGGGTGCTGATGGTGATGATGGTGGTGGTGATGATGATGATGATCCCGATGAAGTCTAGCTTGATGGTGGTGTTGATGGCGACGATCTCCCCTCTCCGGGAAGGAATTCCCCCGACAGAAATCTGTCTGCCGGAGAGATCTTTCTCTCTCGGTGTTTTCCGCCCCGTAGAGGCAGCAGAATCTTTCTGTGGTCGCTCCCCGAGTCTTAGGGTTTCGGGAGGATGATATACGCTAGAGGAGAGAGCTAGAGGTGGGCCAGGGCGGCCATACCACCTGCTGGCGCGCCTAGGGCTGCCCACGCTAGGGGGTTGTGTGGGCCCCCTGTGGCCCATCTCCACTCCGTCTGCTGGCATCTTTAGTCTTCTGGAAAATAGGATTTTCCGTATATTTTCTAGGATTTTCTGATCTTCGCGAATTTTGTCTCCAAAACAGCACCTTTTCCATCAAAATCCTGACAGCAGCGGTCCATGCTCCAAAAGTCATCAACCATGCAAAAACAGATGAAATAACATAAGTATCACCTCTCAATACGAAATATATCAATGAATAATAGTGAATTAAGACATAGAATAGTGATGCAAAATGGACGTATCAACTCCCCCCAAGCTTAGACTTCGCTTGTCCTCAAGTGAAACTGAGCTCAATAAACATGGCCTCGGGTTTATGGAGTGAAGAGTCGATAAAAGAATACGAATAAGAAGCATCACATCCATCAAATACATAGATCATAATAGAAGACAACTCACTATTATATAACTCAACTTGCAATAAGTAAAGGAAACACAATAAAGATACATAAAGTAAATCATAATTGGTAATGGCAAACTTAGCTCTTGGTCGAAGAATAGTTGATAATTTGCTGGAGTTTACAAATAACTGGTTTTCAAAGATAGCTTTCAAAGTAGTAAACATCAAGATAAGAGCAATGTGCAAAGCAAGGAACATAAGGGACATGATTGAATAAATCATCATATGAATGAATGAAACACAACAACTCAAAATACTTGCTGAGATAGAAGGGAATAGGTTTACTGACTCAACTACAAAGTAAAAGAAAGGCCCTTCAAAGAGGGAAGTAGGGATTGCAAGTCTCATAAAGAGCTCCCAAAAATTATGATACTTACTAGCTTTCAGCTCTCATTGCCCCTATCATAGGCATCTTTAGGTGATTAAGGTTAACGTGATCAAATATGAGGATATGCATTGACAAGTTGTAAGTTGAGAATCTCATGTGCCTTGAATACGAGGGCCGCTCCTCATGCTACTCAAGTTTAGTCACCGGTAAGTTCTTGTCATCGTAAGCATATGCGTATCATAGAGAACCGCCAACGGGGTACCCCTTGCCCGATGATACGGAAGAATCCCCATATCAAAATGACAAAGCAAGCAGACAACAAGCATCTTAGCAATCTTCTTATTTACCATGGGAATATGGTGCTTTTTTCTCTCTTTCCTCTTTTCTTAATCTCTTTTTTCCTTTTCTCTTTTTCTCAATCTCTAACTCTTTTTTTAAGAAGAATGCTTCATAGATGCTTGTTATGGTTACGCTGCAGGTTTCCACCATGTCAGCATGGATTAGACCAGCGGCCTAGGCGTTTCTCTAACACATATGCATAACTCCATGGACTTACAAGCTCCCCTTTCATTTCACACTGACGACATCCGTAAACAAAAGATCATGATATCAACTTGGTACAAAGTACCAGTGCAATGTTGAAAGCGTTCCCCGTGACAGCATGGTTCTGCTAATTCACAACTTACAAAGCGCAAGCATATACGCAACATAGGTGAGCACAATGGTTCAAGTTTATTAAGTGCAAGAAAGTAAAGTGTGCCATCAAGTTTGTGAGAGCTTTAATCACTAATTTTCGCATAACAAGTTTAATTTGGGAGGTAGATAAAACAAGAATTTACTTGGAATAGCAATAGTGCTAATAGGTAGGTATGGTGGACACAAATGGCAAAGGTTTTGGTTTAAGGAAGTGGATGCACGAGAAGAATACCCTCTCAGTACAGGTTTTTGGCTAGCAAGGCTGGGTAGCAAGTATAAGAGTTGAAGGAAACAAACAAACATACAAGCGATAAATACAAACATGCAATCTTCCTTGGAAGCACAAAAGATCTTAACTAGAGAATACTAAACTTATGAGCAAATCAAGAAAGAAAGATGATGAAATTATATTTCTTTAGAGTACTCTTATCTTTTTCATTCAACTCTCAAAAATAGTGGTGCTACTGACCGAGCCAGGTTTGCCAGAACCAACTAAATTAAATCAATGATCCCAAAGTGATACCAATACTAACAACAAGATCAATCATATAACCACGAATTGAAAACTAACATAAGCTATGCAAAAGAGTAAATGATAGAAGTTCTCATTAATATTTCATAACGGCAACTCACACCAAGGGATACATATCTAACGAGAGAGGGGACACTTCCATAATGTAAACCATCCTACATAATAACTCCTCTATTCATGATATGACTCTACTAATAAGGTAAAAAGATAGAAGATAGTGATGTGATACCGCGGCACTCCCCCAAGCTTGGAACAAACCAAGGGGATGCCAAACCTGATGAAAAATTACTCCTTCGGTGGTGGTGGATCCTCTCAATGAGCTCTTTGATTAGTTTCCCCAAGTCCTCAATCTTGAAGGTGAGATTACGAATCAGCTGTGAGTTTTGCTCAATGCGGCTCATAATCATGCCGTGTTGAGAATTCCAGCTCTTGCTATTCTTTTTCCGTTCTTCCCTCTTGGAGTCTTCTTTTCCTACATGGTTATGGATAAAGGTATGGAAGGGATTCTTGGTGTGTGGAGGAAGTGACCGTGGAGCCAAACTGTGACGGGGAGATTTCCCCCCAGTCTGCATCTCTGCCGTCCTTTTAACCCTGGCAGGTTTTGTCACCACTCCAATGCTTGCAATAGTAGTGCTGGTGTGCGGATGTTGGCCTTGCTCCTCTTCACCTTCACTCTTGATCTCCTTCTTCCTCCTGGGGTCTTGGAGGTCTTCCTCCATAGGCTCCTTCCCTTTATCCTTGGCGGACACCATTGTGCTTCTACGCTTTCAAGAATAGTTCTTGGCAGAAACAGATCGAAATAAAAACACGATGAAAACACGATATACGAACCTCGGGCGATCTGGGGTTTTGTATATTACGAAGTTTCATAACAAGAGGAAGGTACTGGGTGAAAACGGGTCGGAGACGGAGTCTGGGGTGGCCTCACCACCTGGTGGTGCGGCCAGGGCTAGGCCCGCGCCACAGGGTGGTGTGGGCCACCCTGGCTCTGTTTCCGTCCCTTTTTCACTTTGTAGCTTCCCTTATTGACTGAACACTGCAAAAATATAATTGGATTGTATTTTCATGGAACTTTTCTTACCAGAACTGTTACCTATTTGAAAAAAGACTCTACAGGTCTCTGAATTTGGTCCTCGATGAATTTCTCTGGAGTTATAACTTGAAAGGCATCAACATCTTCATTGTAAGAATCTCCAGCAGTATAGTGTTTGAGTCGCTGTCCATTCACTACTTGTGTAGTGTTATCTTTTAAAGAGGAAATTTTTATTGCTCCTGAACGGTATACTTCTTCTATAATGAAAGGTCCTTCCCATTTTGACAGTAGCTTTCCTGCAAAAAATCTGAGATGAGACCTATACAATGGAACTTTCTCATCAACATGAAATTCTCTCTTAAGTATTCGCTTGTCATGCCATCTTTTAACTTTTTCCTTAAAGAGCCTAGCATTTTCATAGGCTTCACTCCTCCATTCATCTAAAGAACTTAAGTCAAATAATCTTTTCTCACCAGCGAGCTTACAATCTCTATTTAATTCTTTAACTGCCTAGTAAGCTTTGTGTTCTAATTCTAAGGGTAGGTGACAAGCTTTCCCATAAACCATTTTATAAGGAGACATCCCCATAGGATTTTTGTAAGCAGTTCTGTAAGCCCATAAAGCATCATTCAACTTCTTAGCCCAGTTTTTTCTAGACCTATTAACAGTCTTTTGCAAGATGGATTTAATTTCTCTATTTGATAACTCTACTTGCCCGCTAGTTTGGGGGTGATAAGCTGAAGCAATTCTAACATTAACATCATATTTAGCAAGGGTCTTCCTAAAACCACCATAAATGAAATGAGAACCCCCATCAGTCATGAGATATCTAGGAACCCCAAACCTAGGAAAGATAACATCCTTAAGCATTTTTAGAGAAGTCTCCCCGTCAGCACTCTTTGTAGGAATGGCTTCTACCCACTTAGTAACATAATCAACGGCAACAAGAATATGAGTGTAACCTTTCGAAGAAGGGAAAGGACCCATAAAGTCGAATCCCTAGCAATCAAAAGGTTCAATAACTAGAGAGTAGTTCATAGGCATTTCATTGCGTCTAGAAATATTACCAACACGCTGACATTCATCACAAGATAAAATAAATTTTCTTGCATCTTTAAAAAGGGTAGGCCAGTAGAAACCTGATTGTAGCACCTTTTGTGCAGTTCTATCTCCTGCATGATGTCCTCCATAAGCACTACCATGACATTTATGCAATATCTCCTTTTGTTCATATTCTGGAACACATCTTCGCATAATACCATCCACTCCTTCTTTGTATAAGTGTGGGTCATCCCAAAAATAATGCCTCAAATAATAGAAGAACTTCCTTCTTTGCTGAGCTGTAAAAGTTGGAGGCAAATACTTGGAGACAATAAAGTTAGCATAATCAGTGTACCAAGGGCTCCATCGCGAGCTTACCCCTACTGCAGCTAACTGTTCATTTGGGAAACTATCATTGACAGGCATAGGGTCAAAAGAGATGTTTTCCAATCGAGATAAATTATCAGCTACAGGGTTTTCAGCACCCTTCCTATCTACTATATGTAGATCAAACTCTTGTAAAAGCAGCACCCATCTAATAAGCCTAGGCTTAGTGTCCTTCTTCATCATAAGGTATTTAATAGCAGCATGATTAGTATGAATGGTGACTTTTGAGTCTACAATATAGGGCCTAAACTTACCACAAGCAAAAACAACAGCTAGAAATTCCTTTTCAGTAGTAGCATAATTCCTTTGAGCAGCATCTAGAGTCTTACTAGCATAATGGATAACGTTTAACTTTTTATCAATACGTTGCCCAAGGACAGCAACTACAACAAAATCACTAGCATCACACATTATTTCAAAGGGTAAACTCCAATCAGATGGTTGAACAATAGGGGCTGTAGTTAAAGCCTTCTTAAGATTTTCAAAAGCTTTCTTACAATCATCATCAAAAACGAAACGTACATCTTTTTGAAGAAGATTAGTAAGGGGTTTTGATATCCTAAAAAAGTCTTTAATAAACCTTCTATAGAAACCAGCATGACCAAGGATACTATGAATACCTTTTATGTCTCTTGGGCATGGCATCTTCTCAATTGCCTCAACCTTAGCTGTATCAACTTCTATGCCTCTTTCAGAAACTTTATGCCCAAGGACAATCCCTTCATTAACCATGAAGTGGCATTTCTCCCAATTAAGAACAAGATTAGTTTCTTCACATCTCTGCAAAACTTTATCAAGGTTGTGTAGACAATTATCAAAAGAAGTTCCATAGATAGAAAAGTCATCCATGAACACTTCTACAATTTCCTCACAAAAACCATGAAAGATAGCAGACATGCACCTTTGAAAAGTAGCAGGAGCATTACATAAACCAAAAGGCATACGTCTATAAGCATAAGTTCCATAAGGGCAAGTAAAAGTAGTTTTTTCTTGATCTTGTTGTTTAACAGCAATTTGAGAGAAACCAGAATAACCATCAAGAAAACAAAAATGGGTCTTTTTAGACAACCTTTCCAACATTTGATCAATAAAAGGAAGATGGTAGTGATCTTTCTTAGTAACTTTATTGAATTTTCTAAAATCGATGCACATCCTATAGCCTACTACTATTCTTTGAGGAATAAGCTCATCATTATCATTAGGAACAACAGTAATACCTCCCTTTTTAGGAACACAATGAACAAGACTAACCCATTCACTATCAGCAATAGGGTAAATAATACCAGCATCAAGGAGTTTCAATACCTCATTCCTTACCACTTCCTTCATCCTAGGATTTAAACGTTGTTGGTGCTCTACTACCGGCTTTGCATCTAGTCCTATGTTGATAGAATGCTGACATATAGTAGGTGAAATCCCTTTTAAATCATCCAGAGTATAGCCCATAGCTCCTCGGTGTTTCCTCAAAACCTCCAATAGCCTTTCTTCTTCCTTTCCTGAAAGTTTAGCGCTAATAATAACAGGATATATCTTTTTATCATCAATATAAGCATATTTAAGATCATCAGGGAGATGTTTTAGATCGAAAAATGGATCCTTTTTAGGTGGCAGCATGGTACCCAAGTCTTCTACATGAAAGTTATACTTAAGCATCTTAGGCTGGTCACGGAGAATCCTGTTGATGGCTCAATGCACGGCGCCCAAGAAAATGCTTGATGGCGGTGTGGATGTAGAGCTCGTTGGGAACCCCAAGAGGAAGGTATGATGAGCACAGCAGCAAGTTTCCCTCAGTTATGAAACCAGTAGGAGCAAGGAGACACCCCAAAGGTGTTACTAGCTGAGCCTTGGCAGAGCGCACTACCGGTGCCAGTAGCAACGTGGAGACCTGCATAACACAACCATAGAACTTTGTCCCCAACTTGCGATGAGGTTGTCAATCTCACCGTGTTTTGCAGAAAACAAAGGATTAAACGTATCGAATGGAAAGAAGTAAAAGTTTGCAGAAAGTAAACACAAAACAGTAAAAGATTGTAGATTGAATGTAAAAGACAAGGACCGGGATCCATAGTTCACTAGAGGTGGCTCTCCTTAAGATAGATAACATGCTGGTTGAACAAATTCCAGCAGGGCAATTGACAAACATCGAGAACGCAATACATGCATATACTAATCATCTTGACTCCTTTGACACTTGATTGGGCATTACAACATTATACATAGACCGCCATCCAACTGTATCTATGACTAATAATCCACCTTCAGGTTATCATCCGAACCCCCTCCAGTATTAAGTTGCAAGCAACAGATTATTGCTTTACGAACTGCGTGTAAAGTAAACAATACGATTGTTCTATGAACAAAGGATTGTTGTTTTCTCCCTAGTAGCAACAACACATCTAGTACCTTAGAGATTTCTGTCACTTCCTCAGATTACCAGAGGCATGAACCCACTATCGAGAATAAATACTAACTCTTGGAGTTGCTAGCATCTACTTGGCCAAGATAGATACTAACAACGGAAAGCATGCAAGATCACAAATAACAAAGACATGATAGAATCAATAATCAATCTGAAATAGCATCTCAATATCCATCGGATCCCCGCAAACACAACATGCAGAATTACAAATAGATGATCTTGATCATGAATGGAGCTCACAAGATCTAAACATGGAAGCACAAAGGAGGAGAACCAGCCATCTAGCTACTACATGGATCCGTAGTCCAAGGATGAACTACTAACGCATCACACCGGAGGCTTGCATGGTGATGAAGAAGGCCTCCAGGGTGAATTCCCCTCTCCGACAGGGTGCCGGGAAGAGCTTCAGAGCCCTCCCGATCTAGGGATGGAGATGACGGCGGCTATAGACTCTTTCGCAGAGTTTTGATCGGGGCACTTAGGGTTTTCGTCCCGATTGCAATATATAGGCGGAAGGAGAGGCCGAGGGGGTGCCGGGAGCGGCTACACCACCCCCTGGCATGGGCCAGGCCTGGCCGTGTGGCCAGGTTGTGTGGTGGCCCCCTGGCCCCTCTCCGTCTCGTATTCTGGCACTTGATGTCTTCCGGAAAAATAGGCACTTTGGCTTTTGTCCCGTCCAATTCCGCGAATATTCATTTTCTGACTTTCCTTGAACCAAAAACAGTAGAAAACAGGCAGCTGGCACTGTGGCTCTTGTTAATAGGTTAGTCCAAGAAATCACATGTTGGAACAAAACACAAGAAAGTGGATAAAACCAAGCATGGAACATAAAAAATTATAGATACATTTGCAATGTATCAACATCCCCAAGCTTAACTCCTGCTCATCCTCGAGTAGGTAAGTGATAAAAAGAAAGAATAATTTTTGAGGTGACATGCACCATCAAAATACTTGATCAAAGTATTTGCAAAACATTCAAAGCTGGGATCATAGTACTTCAATCATAACATGAAAGACAAAGTTCTAGCAATAAGCAAAGAAACTATGATGCAACATGAAAAGGCACAAACAAAAGATTCATGAATAACAATGCTTTGCAAGACGTTTGTTTGTTTCACATAAAGAAAACATAGCATAATAGCATTTAGCTTGTCCCTCATAGAGTAGCAAATATAAATGCATAGGACACCTTCAAAGTTCATAAGAGTGACTAGATACAATAGTTTAAAACAAGCAATATCAAGTTATGCATCAATCAACTAGTCTTGGGACAATGCACATAGAACTAAGAATAGCCACTATGCTCTCAAAGTAGGTGCATAAAGATAGAAGGTGGAGGCTCAATATAATGGTGGAAGAAAGGCCTTTTGTAAAAGGAAGTAGGGATTCAAGTCTCATAAAGAGCTTCCAAACATTATGGTACTTATAGCTTTCAGCTCTCATTGCCCCTATCATAAGCATCTTGAAGGTGATTAAGGTTAAAGTGACACAACTAAGAGGATATGCTTGACAAGTTATAAACCAAAATCTCATGCCCCTTACTTACGAAGATCGAACCTCATGCTACTCAACTTTAGTCACAAGTAAGCTCTTGTCATTGTAAGTACATGTGTATCATTAAGAACCGCCAACGGGGTACCCCTTGCACATGATACGGGAGCTTTCCCCTAATCAAAATGACAAGGCAAGCAGACAATGAGCATCTTAGCAATCTTTTATTTGCTATTTGCATAGGTTTTTATTGAGGACGCTTCATAGAGTGCTCATTATGGTGATGCTACAAGTTTCCACCATGATTAGGCATGGCTTAAGCTAGCGGCCCAGGTGTTTCTCTAACACACATACAAACTCCATGATCTTACAAGTTCCACTTTTATTTCACACCGCCGGGATCCGTAAGCAAAAGAACATGATATCAACGGGGTACAAAGTACAAGTGCAATGTTGAAAGCGTTCCCCATGAAACATGGTTCTGCTAATTTCAACTTATAAAGTGCAAGCATATACGCAACAATGAAGGACCCAATGGTTCAAGTTTATTAGAGGCAATAAAGTAAAGTGTGCCATCAAGTTCGTGAGAGCTTTAATCACTAGTTTTCTCATAACAAGTTTAATTTGGAAGGTAAACAAAAGCATGAATATACTTGGAATAGCATAAGCTAATAGGTAGGTATGGTGGACTCTTTGGAATAACTTTGTTTAGGGAGTTGGATGCATGAGTGGAACTCATACTTTGTTGTGGAGGCTAGCAAAAGACTGGGAGCGACAAACTAAGAGAGCAATAATGGCCATAATCATGCAGAGCGACAAAACATGATTGATAAAAGCATAAAGTGATACTACAAGTTGAAAACTAAAGGATCATAAAGGCTATGGTGACTTGATATAGTCATAACATGGTGTGAGCATGCGCCAAGTCAACCCAAATAAAGCATCAAAGGAGAATACCACTATACTATGCTTTAATATGCTAAAACAACGCATGATTCATCCAAGGCACATTAAGCAATCTCAATTGTTTATAAAAAGTCATGCTACAACAAGGAATACTAAGCATAAAGCCAAAACAATATCAAGCATGGCATGACAAAGCATAGGCCATAGTCAAAAACAAGCTTTTTTTTACCACATAAACATGAACTTTCCTACTCTTTTCCAAACCAAACCAAACTATTTGCAAACCAATGTATGAAAGAGGGGGTCCAACCAATTTATTCAGAAAACTAAGCAAACCAAGCAAACTAAAAACCAAAATGAAAACGAAAAAGAAGACGCTCCAAGAACAACACAACTGTTCATGAAACAATAAAAATGAAGCGTTTGGAAGGAACCTGGATTTTTATTGATGAAGAAGGGGATGCCTTGGGCATCCCCAAGCTTTGACACTTGTACTTCTTGGATATTTCTTGGGGTGAAACGCGTGGCATCCCAAGCTTGAGCTTTAGTCCATCCTTCATCTCATTACTCCTTCCTTCCATACACCTGAAAATTTTCCTTCATACAAAACTTCACACAATCTTTATTAGCAACATTAGTGCACTCAAGATAAATAAGTCTTAAGGTTCAGTTCTAACACCAAATAAACTTCCATTAGAACACTATCTACTATAGCACTTCCCTCAAAAAGCTCAATTCCACAAAAGAACTAAAAAAGGAACCAACAAGAACCAAATGCAAAAAATGGCAGAAATCTGTCAAAACAGACCAGCAGGTAAAGACGAATTTTTTCAAAGACCTTCTGTTGCTCAAATCAAAAAGTGTTGAACTAACGAAAGTTAGATAACAACCTGGGGCAGAAGCACAAAAATTCACGCCTCAAAAATACGTTCAGATTTTACAAGAAATTTTACGGTGAAGCACAGAAATCTGTTTCAGGACAGCAACTTTCCCAATCATTACTTGTCTCTCATTAGAGGTTACTCTTGGCACAAAAAGCAAATTAAAAAGGATAAGGAGAGGTTATTACAGAGATAATAACTTCCAAGACTCATCTAAAACTTTTGGGTTATCTCCCAATAAGTAATTTTCTTTAACGCCTTTAAGTTAGGCATAAGAAGCAAGAAAGAATCAAGTGTTCTCAAATGAAGAAGCATTAAGACCAAATTTTGTTTTCATAGGAGAAGCAAAAGAAATCTTTTCTCTCTTTTTAGGGAAATGTTCTATACCTTTCTTGAGTGGGAGTTGATATTTAATGGTGCCTTCTTTCATATCAATGATGGCGCCAACAGTTCTAAGAAAAGGTCTTCCCAAAGTAATAGGACAAGAAGCATTGTATTCAACATCCAAAAAATAGAAATCAACAGGGACATAGGAATTGTTAACCATAATAAGAACATCATTAAGACTCCCCATGAGTTTCTTTTTAGCATTATCATCAAGTGGGACATTCAAATAACAATCTTCAAGTGGAGGCAAATCAAGCATATCATAAATCCTTCTAGGCATAATAGAAACACTACTATCAAGATCACATAAAACTTTGAAATCAAAGTCATTCACTTTCATATTAATGATGGGTTCCCAACCATCTTCTTGTTTTATAGGAATAGAAGCTTTATGTTTCATCTTTTCTTCTTTAATCTTTATGAGAGCATCAGTAATGTGTTCTGTAAATGCCATGTTCATAGCACTAGCATTAGGACTTTTAGCAAGCTTTTGTAGGAACTTAATAACTTTAGAGATGTTACAACCATCAAGATCAAAATCAAATTTATCATCTAAAGTAGTAGAACTATTACTAGCCTCAACACTAGTGGTGGTAATAGTAGAAACACTAATGTTTCTAGCAATTTCATCTTCTCTTTCCCACTTAGCATGTAATTCAGCTAATAGTCTAACATTTTCATTAATTCTTACTTGTATAGCATTAGTAGCTGCAAAGGGATTCTCATTAGTTTCAGGTTTAGCAGCCATTTTATTCAAAGTAGTTTGAGCTTCAGCTAAAGATGCTATATTTCTTTCACCATTAGAGAGTTTTTCCTCAATAGTTTTATTGAAGGCAGTTTACTTACTAATAAACTCTTTAAGAATAACTTCAAGTTCAGAGGGAGCACTCTTATTATTCTTGTAAGAATTTCCATAAGCATTACCATTGTTGGGAGGATATGGCTTATAATTGTTGTTACCAAAATTGTTCCTATAAGCATTATTACCATAAGCATTGTTGCCAAAATTGTTATTTCTTATGAAGTTCACATCAACTTGCTCTTCTTGAGCAACCAAAGAGGCCAAAGGAACATTATTTGGATCAATATGGGCTTTCCCATTCACAAGCATAGACATAATAATATCAATCTTATCACTCAAGGAGGAAGTTTCCTCAATAGAATTTACCTTCCTACCTTGTGGAGCTCTCTCAGTATGCCATTCAGAATAATTAACCATCATATTGTCCAGAAGTTTTGTTGCAGCACCCAAAGTGATGGTCATAAAGGTACCTCCAGCAGCAGAATCCAATAGGTTCCTTGAAGAATAGTCCAATCCTGCATAAAAAGTTTGGATGATCATCCAAGCAGTCAGTCCATGAGTGGGACAATTCTTTACCAAAGATTTCATTCTTTCCGATGCTTGAGCAACATGTTCATTATCAAATTGTTTAAACTTCATTATTTCACTTCTCATAGATATAATCTTAGCAGGAGGATAGTATTTTCCAATGAAAGCATCTTTGCACTTAGTCCAAGAATCAATACTATTATTAGTTAAGGAATTCGACCATTCTTTAGATTTTCCTCTCAAAGAGAAAGGAAACAATTTCAGCTTAATAATATCACCATCTACATCCCTATGCTTTTGCATCTCACAGAGTTCAACAAAGTTATTTATATGGGTAGCACAAAGGAGGAGAACCAGCCATCTAGCTACTACATGGATCCGTAGTCCAAGGATGAACTACTCACGCATCACACCGGAGGCTTGCATGGTGATGAAGAAGGCCTCCAGGGTGAATTCCCCTCTCCGGTAGGGTGCCGGTAAGAGCTTTAGATCCCTCCCGATCTAGGGATGGAGATGACGGCGGCTACAGACTCTTTCGTGGATTTTTGATCGGGGCACTTAGGGTTTTCGTCCCAAGGGCAATATATAGGCGGAAGGAGAGGCCGAGGGGGTGCCGGGAGCGGCCACACCACCCCCTGGCGTGGGCCAGGCCTGGCCGCGCGGCCAAGTGGTGTGGTGCCCCCCTGGCCCCTCTCCGTCTCGTATTCTGGCACTTGATGTCTTCCGAAAAAATAGGCACTTTGGCTTTTGTCCCGTCCAATTCCGAGAATATTCATTTTCTGACTTTCCTGGAACCAAAAACAGCAGAAAACAGGCAGCTGGTACTGTGGCTCTTGTTAATAGGTTAGTCCAAGAAATCATATGAAAAGTACTCCAAAGTTGGAACAAAACACAAGAAAGTGGATAAAACCAAGCATGGAACATCAAAAATTATAGATACATTTGCAATGTATCACCTGTCAATCTCATTCATTTATTCCATGAAGATTTCACTCTCATGATCTTCCATAAATTGCTGCAAAGCATTGTTAGGGGCAAGAGAAATAGAAGCAAGTTGTTCAACTCTAAAATCCTCATTATGGGTTTCCTCTTCACAAGGTTCTTTAGCAAATTTCGAGAAATTAAACTCATAAGATTCCCCAGCAAACTTAGTGAAGATTTTCTCCCTTTTGCAATCTATAATGGCTCCACAAGTACTCAAGAAAGGTCTACCAAAATAATAGGATAAGTTTTACTAGCAGCTGAACCGAGTACTAGAAAATCAGCAGGGTACTTAATCTTACCACAAAGAACTTCCACATCTCGTACAATACCAATTGGAGAGATGGTCTTTCGATTAGCAAGGTGAATAACCACATCAATCTCTTCCAACTCACAAGGACTGATTTCATGCATAATTTCTCTGTAAAGCTCATAAGAAATAGCACTAGAACTTGCACCAATATCACATAAACCATAATAGCAATGATCAACAATTCTAACAGAAAGCACATTAACACTAGCCTTTTTAGTTCTATTAGGATGTGAAACAATATTAGAAGCATCCTCACAAAAGACTATGTGCCCATCTTCTATGCTTTTAGTGACCAGGTCTTTCACAATTGCTACCATAGGTTCAACGTTTATTTGCTCATCAGGTTTTACAGTTCTCGTTTCACTTTTGGTGATTACATTAGTTATCATAGGATGGTCCTTTACCTTTTCTGGGAAAGGAATCTTCTCGATATAAGGTTCAGGTAAGATGGGATCAATAATGCAATACTCAGCACTCCCAATAGGAACATAGTCAACAATATCTTTGTAAGGTGCATGGTATTTATTCCATCCCCTTTTTGGAATTTCGATATAGGAAGCAAAGCTCTAAAGCACTTCGTAATAACTTGCAAATCAAGACCATACGCATTACTAATATTTTGAAAGACATCAGTTCCCATAAAAGATTTAATGCATTCATAATCATAATTTATACCTGACTTTCTACCTTTGTCATTCTCCCAAGCTTCAGCATTGTCTTGAATACGGTCCAGAAGATCCCATTTAGCTTCTTCTTCCATACGAGTGAATGATCCAGCACAAGAAGCATCCAATAAATCCTTGTCATGTAGAGGGAGCCTTGCATAAAAGTTATTGATAATAATATTGTTGGGGAACTCATGAATGGGACATTTGAGCATTAGTAACTTCAATCTCCCCCAAGCTTGAGCTATACTATCTCCATCAAGAGGCCAAAAGTTGTATATTTGATTCCGATCTCTATGAATCTCACTAGGAGGATAAAACTTTGAATAAAAGAGAGGTACTATTTCCTCCCATTCCAGAGCTTGACCATTCTTTAGCAGCTTATACCATTCCTCAGCTCTTCCTTTCAGTGATAATGAGAATAACTTATTCTTAACTTGATCTGTAGTAATACCTGCACACTTGAACAACCCGCATTATTTGTGTATAAAGAGTAAATGATCACCGGGATGGACAGTTTCATCCCCAACATAGTAGTTATCCATAACACGATCAATAATTCTTGTAGGTATTTTGAAAACATCATTCTCAGCAGGTGGTGGCTTATCTACTACCTTAGCAGTGGTAGTAGCATTACCAAATAAGAAACTCAGCGAATTATCCATAACGAAAATAAAGCAACTAACAGAAGTAAACAATACTCACAGTAGAAGTTTCCTTTACCAGTTCCACTCTCCAATAGCGCTTCACTCCCTGGCAACGGTGCCAGAAAATAGTCTTGATGACCCACAAGTATAGGGGGTGTATCGCAGTATTTTTGATAAGTAAGAGTGTCGAACCCAACGAGGAGCAGAAGGTGCTGGCTAGTGGTATGGATCAGGAATTCTCTACAAATACTTAGCAAACGGATTTTTAGGGGTTTTTGATAAAGCAAGTAAACAAAGTACGAGTAAATAAAAGACAGTAGGAATAAATGCAGCAAGTGGACCAATCCTTTATGCAGCAAAGGACAAGCCGGTTGTATTACTTAAGATGACTAAACGTTCTCGAGGACACATGGGAAGACTGTCAAGTGCTTTCGCTTCATATAGTTGATTAATCTTCTTTAGCTTGCTAAGTGTTGTGTGGGTGAACCTGTGCTAATGTACCGACCCATCCAGGACTAATACATACTTGTGATTATACCCCTTGCAAACATCCATAAGTACAAGAAAGTAATTAAGGTAGAAACCTAACAACAGCTTTAAACACTAAGACCCTTACGTCCCTTGTGGAATGGTTTCCTAACGGGGGTTCAGATTTCTGTCAGTCGGCAACCCCTACGATTAGTAGCCAAATACACAATGCATTCCCCTAGGCCCATATAGGTGAAGTGTCATGTAGTCGACGTTCACATGACACCACTAGAAGAAGTACACCACAACTTAAATAACAATCTATTGAATCTTTCTCAACACAACTCCACTACTAACAACATGACTTCTCCCATGTCCTCAAGAACAAAACGAACTACTCACAAGACATCATATGGATCATGATCAGAGATGGAATAATGATGTATAACAATCTGAACATAAACAATAATTCAACTGTTCACTCAATAGCATCAACTACAAGGAGTAATCAACACCAGGAAAGTTTCCCCTATGAACTAATGGAAGATTCAACTCAATTGTTACAGCAATATGGAGATGGTGATGAGGGTGCTGATGGTGGTGGTGGTGATGATGATCCCAATGAAGTCCAACTTGATGGTGGTGTTGATGGCGATGATCTCCCCTCTCCGGGAAGGAATTCCCCTGGCAGAAATCTGTCTACCGGAGAGATCTTTCTCTCCCGGTGTTTTCCGCCCCGCAGAGGCGGCGGAATCTTTCTGTGGTCGGTCCCCGAGTCTTAGGGTTCGGGAGGATGATATACGCCAGAGGAGAGAACCATAGGTGGGCCAGGGCGTCCACACCACCTACTGGCGCGGCCTAGGGCTGCCCGCGCTAGGGGGTGGTGTGGGCCCCCTGTGGCCCATCTCCACTCTGTCTTCTGGCATCTTTAGTCTTCTGGAAAAATAGGATTTTCCGTATATTTTCCCAGATTTTCTGATCTTCGCGAATTTTGCCTCCAAACAACACCTTTTCCATCAGAATTCTGACTGCAGCGGTCCATGCTCCAAAAGTCATCAACCATGCAAAAACAGATGAAATAACATAAGTATCACCTCTCAATACGAAATATATCAATGAATAATAGTGAATTAAGTCATAGAATAGTGATGCAAAATGGATGTATCAACCGCCCGCCCGTACCAGGTGGCAACGACACCGTCTTGTTAAACCCTACAACTTTCGTGAAGACGCCTATATATTTTGAGGCTCCAATCGCCGGCCAGAGGGCCGTCATTCTCAGATTGCATCACAACAACACCAAAGGAGATCCACACCATTATTCATCCATTGTTCATCACTTCCACCATCCATCCCTCCACTAGCCATAGTCATTGATTTGTACTTTTAGATCTCCTTGTGATTTGGCGACCATTGTAAGAATATTTGATTTCAATCTAAGTATTTGCATGATGTTTTCTATCTCCGATCTATTTGTTATGAGTGAGTAGTCCTCACGGGCTGCGGGATGGAGAGAAACCTCACATCAATTATGTGCATCTAGATCATGGGAGAATTGTATTTTGTTTGGGTTCGTGATTTGTATCTTTTGTTTCTTCGCCTCTCGCCTCGATCTGTGGACTTGTAGGTACCCAAGATCCCATAGATTGATAAAGGCTTGAGGTGAGATGCTTGGCTAGCGGCGATCTCATAGGAAACTCAGTGACAGAAAGGGAAGTATGGTCTTCGCTTAGAGCCCCATTCGGGATCAATAACAACATCACCACTTAAAGCTTTGATATGTGTTCACACTTAATAATCGTTTGCAACCCGTGGCTTCGGTGTGTTCTTGGTTGGATTAAAAGTCCATTGCTATGCCCGCTGCATCATGGGGGCTCTAGAATATTAGGATGTGTTGCCCACAAAAGACTATCTCAATACAAACATGATACATGACTATGCTTATTATTATCTTTCATCCCATTTGATGTTCAGCTGTAGGTGGATCTTTAACCCTGGCCTATCTCCATCCATTGATTCAAACCCGTGATAAAGTAAACTAGATTGGTCCGGTCAACTAAGGTAAAACGAACAAACAAATTCTTATAGGCGTGTCCTTTCTTATTACCTTTTAGTAGTGCTTTCCAAGGTTCGATTAAACCTAAGTCTTCTAGGGAAAAAGCTATTATACTACATCCGTGAATCCGTATCGAAGGTATCAACCCTTTTTCTGGCGCCGTTGCTAGGGAAGCAATTTTGCTATCCTGGTGAGGTCATTAGAGACCTTGTTTTTAGTTTTATTATTAGTTGTAGTTTAGTTCTTTTTATTAGTTTACTTTCTTGTTATCTATTTGAAAACCCCAAAAAAATAGTTACTTGTTATTTGTTTTCATTACTTAAAAAATACCAAAAAGATAAGAGCCGTGGCTCAAAAGAGACTAGGGAGTATGCTACTCCCACTGATGATTTTATTTGTGCACCCATCACTCAACCCGTAGTTGATGCGGAAACTTATGAGAACCTAACCTTTTAAGTTTGGTTCAAGAAAACCAATTTGGGGGTTCATCTTCTGAGGATTCGGGATTGCACTTAAATACTTTTACTGAAATTTGTGACATGATGCGTATTAAAGACGTAGATCCAAATGGTGTCAAGTTAAGATTGTTCCCTTTATCTCTTATAGGAAAGGCTAAGGATTGTTTGCTAGCTCTACCAAAGGGCACTATTAAATCTTGGGAAGAATGCACTAATTTGTTTATGACTAAAATTTTCCCCCAGCTAAGACTATGCATCGAAGATCCAACATTACAAGCTTTAGACAAGAAGATCGTGAGCCACTAGCGCTTGCATGGGAGAGGATGAAAGAAGCCGCAATGAACTATCCTAATCATGGGATGGAAGAATGGATTATATTACATTTATTTTATAATGGTCTTAACCCAATGTTTAAGTCTATGCTAGATACTACAACAGGAGGAAAAATCATGGGAAAACATGTAAGTGTTGCAAAGAAGTTATTTGATGATATGCAAAATAACCATGCCCAATGGCATGTGGAAAGAACCTCGAAGAGAGTAAGTTCAATTACCGAGGTAAACAATGAGGAGCTTACATCTAAGGTAGAGGAATTTCTTAGCTTAGTAAAGGGTAAAGAAGATACTAATGAGTGCATATTTGCATCATGTTTTATATTATTATTATGCATTGTAGATGTAGGATCTTGGTATTTTACGGTGTTCGCGCGCATGTTTTATGTCTATTTTCACCAGGATCAGGAGAGATGATGGATACAATGGACACAATTCTTGGAGCAGTTGTATTGGGGAGAAAAGGAGTAAAAAACAACGTAAATCGCTTATTTGGGAAATATCAATAACACCAGAAGAAAACCCGAAGCAATCAAAGTATACCAACGGTTTAGCGACCAACTATACAGCAGGAATAAATTTTCCGGCCGTATAGTTCCCGCCGTATAGTTTGCGCCACCACTGCATCCTCAAATAGTTTCACCTTGTGCAACTGGATCAGGGAGACAACATACATAACACCCAGAAATCGCTGAAACCTCACCTTCGGAAGGCATCTAGAGGGAGAACTTGCCCAAGGGATCCATCTTCGCCCTACGCAGATCTGGGAGGCCAAGGCATCGATCTTCATGTTCATCAATGCTACACCGCCATCATCTTCATCCACCCCATCTTCATCCCATCTAGATCTTGTTGTAATTTCCGTACTCGTTGTGCATTTATACAAGAACTATTCATTTACAATTGCTTCCATTACCATTGCCATGATGTTGATTACCTCCATGTCTGAGTAGATCCTTAGTTCTTGAGGAGATGGAGAAACCCTAGCATATGATTGAGATAAAATAGAGATTATTATTCTATACATCATGTGTATGTGTTAATTGTCTTCATCTTGATGTTGGGAGTTGTGCACCTCCTTAATATTTGCCTCTTATGGGGACTCGATGAAGGGGATTACTTGTTGGTAGACGAAGGGATGATAACACTTACTGTGACTATAAAGTTGTTGTCATTCTTTATGTACTAACTTGAGGAAACAAGGAAAACTCATAAAGCCATGTCCATGCCACGGGAGAAATCCCTTAATAGCAGGATAATACGATTGATGTTGTTTATCTGTCAGCTATGGTTATGAAGGATGATGTGAGAAGTGGTTGCTGCCTATTTGTCCATATATGGAGCTCCTCCCACGTACATGCATATCATGAGAATATTCGTTATAATAATTTTGATTGCTTAGTCTAAATTACTAGCGGTGTATCCACCACTCCCTGAGAATGCCTTTTTCCTATTGTAGTTCCAAGATCTTTTACACACGCGATTCTTAATTTCTGCAATAAGTTTTACTTTACTTTAAATTTCTTTGTTCAATTGAAAACCCCAAAATAACTCTATTTTTTTGCATCTTAAAAGTTATTCCTTAAGTACTTCGTTTAGTTTTAGTTAAAAGCATTTTAGTATTTTGCCTACTGCTCCCTATGGGATCAATATCTTTATTTCGAAACTAGCTACAAACGATCTTTATTTTGAAACTAGCTACAAGCTATTTTCTGGCGCTGTTGCCGGGGAGCTTAGCGCTATAAGTCACTTTACTTTTAGTTATTTACTTTCGTTGTACTAATTTATAATTTAAGTGCAGGACCACAACAATGGAAAACACTCAGCATTTAATCTAGCTTGAGGTAGTAAGGAAAATGGGTTCGCCCATGGATGCTTTCATAACTGTCAATAAAAGCATAAATCCGGATGGAATTGAGATCCACCCTTTATTATTTGAACTACTACATTCTAAGAAATTTGCAGGAACTGATGAGGAGAGTCCATATGGACACTTACAATTTTTTTAAGATGTCCTTAGCTCCTTTATATTCGACGACTATAATCTTGATATGGTTAAAACCCAGTTGTTTAGACAAACTCTCTCTAATGATGTTTGCGACTGGTATAGATCTTTTTGTGCAGCAGCACCAAGGTCCTGGACGGAATTGACAACCAAATTCCTATCAAAATATTATTTAGAAGGAAAAGCTCATAGGATGAGAGGTATTATTATCAGTTTCAAAAATAGTCCTGATGAGAGTTTGTATGAAGGGTATCTAAGGTACAAAAGCTATCTAGATAATTGCCCCCATCACCGTTTGCCTGATTGGTTAATCACTCACACTTTTTATGGAGGGCTTAATAAGAAAAATGGAGTGGATCTAGACACTGCTTCTAATGGTAGTTTTCTATCTTATACTTATGATGAAGCCTAGAAATTAATAATGAAAATGAGGCAGACAACATAAAAATTTAATGAGGAAAACTTTACTAATAGTTCTTCTAGATATGCTTGTGTTAACAACTTTCTTGCAGATGAAAGGACTTGTGCAATGATTAAGACCCTTGGTATTGACTCTTACTCAGTAAATAAAATTATTGAGAATTATGCAGGGCATTTACAGGTACCTACAAAATGGGAACCCCTAAACCCCTTGAAGAAAAGAAGTGTGCGGGAGAAAGCGCGCTAATGGAAGAGTTCTCTTCTACATCTATTCAAGAACATATCAAGAAAAAGCAAAAAGAGGAAGAACAAATAAAGAAAATATTAAAGAAACCAGAAAAGAACCCTGAAGCTACCAATATAAATAATGATATATTGAAGGATCTTATGGAAGCACGAATAGTGCATGATGAAGTGATTATGCTAGACTCTGAAACTTCAGAATTCATCGAAGGTAAGGTACGAGGTAACAAAACTTCTAAACCTATGACCCTGATATATTGTGGAGAAACTTTCTTATACGGGATTTGTGAGCCGATTTCCACTATAAACATTATGCCTTCATCACTTTATGAGGAACTTCGTTACAATTTAAATAATCTAGATGTGGAACCGGTAGACACTACTATTAAATTGTTTAATAGAACTAATATAAAATCAGAAGGTGTTATCAGAAATATCATGTCTTTATTGGATCACTCATGTACCCCCTTGATTTTCATATTGTTGATATGCCTCGAGATTCTTTTTGTCCTAATCTTTTAGGAAGGCCTTTTGTCTCCATAACCAAAGCTCGAATTGATAATAAGAAGGAGACTATTTCATTGATGTTTGGAGAAGAGTAAATGACATTCCACTTTGCCAAACTAAAGAAGAGGCCATATGAAGTGGAAGACATCAAGGAAGAGAAAACAATTACCGAGATGGCAACGATTCATTTCAGTACTCCACAAGATGAATTAGAGAGGAGCCTAATTAATTGGGAGGAAGCACAAGATGATGAGGAGAGAGAAGACATGGATGATTACCTTGATTCAGTTCTGGAATCACAAAATCCACATGACTATGAAGAACTGGTAAGAAAAGGAGATGAAGAACCTCCGCCAATTGAATTGAAACAACTTCCAGACGATATGAGGTATGAGTTTTTCGATAATGATAATAAATGTCATGTTATTATTGGTAAAAATTTATCAGAAAATGAAACGAATAAACTCATTTCGGTCTTGATTAAGCATCATGAAGCCTTTGGATATACTCTAAGTGATATTGAAGGAATAGATCCATCTATTGTAACACATAAGATTACCATGCTTGATGATGTTGAACCAATAGTTAACACATAAAGAAGGCTTAACCCGAAAATGAAAGAAGTAGTAAGAAAAGAGGTTATACGCTTATTAGATGCAGGCATAATATATCCTATTTCTGACAGTAAGTGGGTTGGCCTAGCTCATTGCATACCAACAAAATGTGGTCTTGATGCTGCTATGAATGAGGATGGTGAGGTAGTTCCTGTAAAACCTATTGTTGGATCTCGCATGTGCATTGATTTTAGGAAACTAAACCATGAGACACTAGAAAATCATAAACCTATACCATTTATGGATAAAATTCTAGAAAGACTTAGTAACAATTCTTATTTCTGTTTTCTTGATGGTTATTCTGGATATTCTCAAATTGCTATACAACCGGAAGATCAAGAGAAAACAACTTTCACTTGACCTTATGGCACATATGCTTATAGATTAATTCTATTTGGCTTATGTAACGTAGTTGTGACTTTTCAAGAATGTGTTTTAAAAATCTTTGATGATCTTGTAGAGAAAGCTATGGAAGTTCTAACAAATGATTTCATTGTTTGTGGGACAACGTTTGATAATTGCCTCTACAATTTAACCAAAGTTTTATAGAGATGCAGACAATCAAATTTAGTTCTGAATTGGGAACGACGCCGTTTCATGGAAACAGAAGGTAAAGTTTTTGGGCATAAGGTTACGGAGAAAGGAATAGAAATAGACAAAACTAATATAGATGCTATAGAGAATCTTCCAATACCTCAGGACATAAAAAACTTAAAAATGTTTCTAGGACATGCAGGTTTTTATAAGCGTTTTATAAAAGATTTTGCTAAAATAGCTATGCCTCTCACCAACCTTGTTGAGAAAGAAACTCCATTCTACTAAGATCATGACTGTATTGTAGCTTTTGAGAACCTTAAAAAAATTAGTTTCAGCACCCATCATGCAATCTCCAAAATGGGATGAACATTTCGAAATCATGTGTGATGCTAGCGACTATGCTTTAGGGGCAGTGTTAGGACAACGAGACAAAAAGAATTTAAATGTTATTTACTCCCTCCGTCCCAAAATGTAAGGCGTCTAAGCTTAGTCAAAAGTCAACATATTTTAAGTTTGACCAAATTTATACATAAAAATATAAACATTCACAATACCAAATCAATATCAATAGATTCATCATAAAGTATAGTTTCTTAAAATGTTTATTTGATATTATATATATTTATATTTTTTTGTATAAATTTGGTCAAACTTAGATGATGTTGACTTTTGATTAAAGCTTAGGCGCCTTACATTTTGGGACGGAGGGAGTATTACGCTAGTAGGACTCTTAATAAGATTCAAAAAAAATTATGCTACTACATAAAAAGAGTTCTTAGCTATCATTTTTGCTTGTGATAAATTTAGATCTTATATCATTAATTCTAAGGTAATAGTTCATACGGATCACCAAGCTTTGCGTCACCTCCTTGTGAAAAAGGATGCGAAGCCTAGGTTGATTAGGTGGGTCTTATTACTATAGGAATATGATTTGCAAATTGTAGATAGGGGGAAAGGATAATCCGGTAGCAGATCATCTCTCTAGGATGGAGGGAATAATTACTAACCCTGTACCTATAAATGAGTCATTTCCGGGAGAATATTTAGCAAACGTTGAAATCGCTGATCCGTGGTTTGCGGATTATGCTAACTATCTCGCAATAAAATTTATACCCCCTGGTATCACAAGAAATCAAATAATGAAATTCTTTAATGATCTTAAACACTACTTTGGGGATGATTCGTATCTTATCATCATGGACCTAACAGAATGATTCAAAAGTGTGTTCCTAACCATGAAATGAATGCAATCTTGAAAGCTTGTCATGACAGCCCATATGGAGGACATCATGCAGGTAAGCGAACTACAGCAAAGGTACTTCAATCCGGATTCTATTGGCCCACCTTGCCTAAGGACACACATAGGTATGTATAACATTGTCATGCTTGCCAAATAAGGGGTAACATAGGTAGGAGACAAGAGATGGCAATGTATTATAGTCTTATAATTGAACCCTTTGATGTATGGGGAATGGATTACATGGGCCCTTTTATTGAATCAAATGGTTACACTCATATTCTTGTTGATGTCGATTATGTTACTAAATGGGTTGAAGCTATTCCAACAAGCCATACAGATGCAGCTGCCTCAGTGAAGATGATCAAATATATTATATTCCTCCGGTTTGGAGTTCCTAGATTTTTAATCATTGACGATGGTTCTCATTTTATGAAAGGAACTTTCAGGAAAATCCTCAGTAAATATGGAGTAACTCACCACATTGCTTCACTGTATCATCCTCAACCGAGTGGTCAAGTGGAACTCTCCAATAGAGAACTAAAGACCATACTCGAGAAGATGGTGGATAAAGATTGGTCATACAAATTAAATAATACTCTATGGGCATACCATACTGCTTTTAAAAATCCCATGGGTATGACACCTTATAAGATGGTATACGGCATGGCATGCCATTTACCCTTAGAATTGGAACACAAAGCTTTTTGGGCAATCAAGAACCTAAACTATAATCTTAAAGCAGCAGGAGAAAAATGCTTATTAGATATCCATGCTTTAGATGAGTTTATAAGTGAGGCTTATGAAAATGCTAGATTGTTTAAAGAGAAAGTGAAAAGATGGCATGATAGAAAAATAGAAAATAAAGTCTTTAAAAGTGGAGATAAGGTGTTGCTCTATAATTCTCGTCTTAAGTTGTTTCCAGGAAAGCTCAGATCGAGGTAGTAAGGTCCCTATATAGTTGAAGAAGCTTATTCATCGGGAGTAGTGAAGCTCCAAGGAAAAACACCCTGTCTTTTATGGGTGGTAAATGGACAACGCTTGAAGCATTATCGGGAAAAACAAGATATAAGTGCAGTCACCATACAAGCTTCGAAAGCGTGTGTTGAGACAATTAGAGAAGGGATTGACTCCTGCTGGATGATGAGCAAAGACCTTGAGGAAAAGGTCAATGACATCGATGGTAGGGTCGGTTTCTTGATTAAAACTATTTTTGAGTTGACAAATGAGAAGAAATTCCTCAAGAAGAAAATTTTGAAGACTCAATACGACATGGCCAAGCTCATCATTCGCCTCACAAGCATGGCTAATGTTTGCAACACAGAGGAAGAAGGCAATACTCTTTTAACACAGGAGGAGGAATAGGTACCAACAAGGAGTTATTTGATCCTGCCTGGCTTAATTCCAAGCTTGGGGAGATCTTTAAGACCTTGTAAATTATCTTATAAGTTTTATATTACGATTTTATTTTTTCATTAGTTCAATCTTAGAAATAAAGTTTGCTTCGATTGAATTCCCTTAATGAATAGTCGATCCCATTTGTGAAATTCCGAGTTTATTATCATATAGGAAGAATTATTGAGTATGTGCTTGTCTTATCGGATATATATGAATGGCTTGAGTATAATTTTACTTACACTTGATGATAGCAATAGGATTCTTCCACACCATTGGTATTAATGGGACATATAGAAGATAATTTAAATCGATATGTTGTAAGTTCATGGTTTGATTTACAAAAGTAAAAATAATCTGATTAGTCAAGTTCAGAAAGAAACCTTGAACAAAGGAAAATTAAAAGTGCTATGAAATTAGAATGAGAACAAGTCGAGGTAGAATCTTCAAGCCATAAAGATGCTTCATATACAATTGGAATTTGGTAATTGAGATCGTTAAACTTTGAATTCCTACATGAAGTGGAAGGTATGGCTAGCTCCTTTGCACAACACTTAAACAAAAGTGTGAGCATATATATATATATATAAGAAAAGAAGAAAAGATAAAAGAAAAAGAGCGAATGTGCAAAGAGCAAGTATGCTTACACCACTATATTGTAGTATGACAAAGAAGCATTTGAGATTTTAAATCCCAAGTGAATATGTTAATCCAAAAACACTTGGGACTACCTCGCTAACTCATTCGGTCGAACCGAATACTTTTACATCATGTTGAAATTCATCTTTTGTGAACTATTGATCACTAAGGTGTGGAAGCCTTCTAATACTATTCAGATGGTTCAAGTAAGGTACTATTCATGAACTCATTCCTATGTATCTTATAGAATAAACACATGTTGCAATTGCCACATTTATTTTATTGACTCAGCTTCATGAATATGAGGATCACATCCATTAAGCTAAACTTGCTCGGGACGAGTAAGAGTCTAAGCTGGGGGAAGTTGATGAGTGCATATTTGCATCATGTTTTATATTATTATGCATTGTAGATGTAGGATCTTGGTATTTTATGGCGTTCGCGCGCATGTTTTATGTCTATTTTCACCAGGATCTAGACATATGATGGATACAATGGACACAATTCTTGGAGCAGTTATATTAGGAAGAAAAGGAGTAAAAAACTATGTAAATCACTTATTTGGGAAATATCAATAACACCAAAAGAAAACCCGAAGCAATCGAAGTATATAGACGGTTTAACGACCAACTATACAACGGGAATAAATTTTCCGGACGTATAGTTTCCGCCGTACAGTTGGCACCACCACCGCCTCCTCAAATAGTTTCACCCTGTGCAACTGGATCGGGGAGACGACATACAGAACACCCAGAAATTGCCGAAACCTCACCTCCGAAAGGCATCTGGAGGGGGAACTTGCCCAAGGGATCCATCTTCGCCCTACGCAGATCTGGGAGGCCAAGGCATCGATCTTCATCTTCCTCAACCGCTAAACCGCCATCATCTTCATCCAACCCATCTTCATCCCATCCAGATCTTGTTGTAATTTCCGTACTCGTTGTGGATTTATACAAGAACTATTCATTTACAGTTGCTTCCATTACCATTGCCATGATGTTGGTTGCCTCCATGTCTGAGTAGATCCTTAGTTCTTGGGGAGATGGAGAATCCCTAGCATATGATTGAGATAAAATAGAGATTATTATGTTATACATCATTATGTGTATGTGTTAATTGTCTTTATCTTGATGTTGGGAGTTATGCACCTCCTTAATATTTGCCTCTTATTGGGTCTCGATGAAGGGGATTACTTGTTGGTAGATGGAGGGATGATAGCACTTACTGTGACTATAAAGCTGTTGTAATTCTTTACGTACTAACTTGGGGAAACAAGGAGACCTCATAAAGCCATGTCCATGCCACGGGAGAAATACCTTAGGGATAATACGATTGATGTCGTTTATCTGTCAGCTATGGTTATGAAGGATGATGTGAGAAGTGGTTGCTGCCTATTTGTCCATATATGGAGCTCCTCCCACATACATACATATCATGAGAATATTCATTCTAATAATCTTGATTTCTTAGTCTAAATTTCTAGCGGTGTATCCACCACTCCCTGAGAACGCATTTTTCCTATTGTAGTTCTAAGATCTTTTACACACACGATTCTTACTTTCTGCATTAAGTTTTACGTTACTTTAAATTGCTTCCTTCAGTCGAAAATCCAAAAGCAACTCTACTTTTCTTGCATCTTAAAAGTTATTCCTTAAGTACTTCGTTTAGTTTTAGTTAAAAGCATTTTAGTCTTTTGCCTACTGCTCCCTGTGGGATCGATATCTTTATTTCGAAACTAGCTAGAAACGATATGTGCACTTGCAGTCATCAGATACCCAAGTTAATGCTATCACTACCAATGTTAATGATGTCAATTTTATAGCTCGCACTCCTTTTAATCCTACATGGAAAAATAATTATGCTTCTAATATTCAAAAATATCAAGCTAATCCTGCAGGAGCTCCTTATAATAATTATGATAATACTAATGGATCAAATCATGCCAATCTCCCGTTTGAGCAAACTATTAGAACATTTATGCAAGCTCAAACCGAACAAAACAATATGCTTATTAAGATTACGGATAACCATGAAAGTAGTTTAGGAAGATTATCTAACTAGGCCATTGCAATTAGAAATGATGTGCAGGCTCTACAAGAAAGAAAACAGACCTTGGAGGCTCCGCTAGGTAAAGTGGCCGAGAGCCAAGCTCTCATACTAGCAAAGTTCGCCAGAAAACCCGAGCCAAATCCGGTAGAGGACCTCAAAATGATGAGGATGGTAACAAACGATGAAAAGCATGAAGAGCTGGACTATAGCAACGCCAACACCGAAATATACCGTGGAAGATCTATTGAAGATAATCACCATTAAGAATCCAGGTATAGAACAAGGTACCGATGCTATTGACCAACAATTCATACAACAAGTAGCATCTAAGGTTCGTGATTTAGAGATGGAGTATAAAATACTAGCTGATAAGCTTTCAGCTAAACTAGATGATATATTTGAGCCCACTATTAAAATTAAGTTGGGAGTTAATGAGATATCCGCACTTTGTGATCTTGGTGCAAGTGTCTCAACAATTTCCAAAAGCCTATTCGATAAATTAAACTTGGGGCCATTTTTTACAACTGAATTAAGACTCCATCTAGCCAATTCAACTTATAAGCAAGCTATTGGGATCAAATAAAATATAGTTGTCGAAATCAAAGGAAGTCCGCTCTTATTGATCTAGTTATTGTGGACATGCCTGAAGATCCCGTAGCACCTATAATTCTTGGTAAGCCATTTTTAAGAACTATTAAAGCTTTGATTAATTTACATGAAGGGAATGTAAGGATAGGGCTACCATCTAGAGATCCATTTGAAGTCCACTTCCCTAGGAAAAATAAGGCCAAGCCTAATGATGATGATGGTGTGATTACTTTAAAAGCAAACTATTTTGGAGTGGGCATTCCACTCCCCTAATCTAAGTGATTGCCATCAAGGTCAAGCTAATTGACCTTAATTAGAAGCGCTTCATGGAAGGCAACCCATGTGAAATAAATTTTCTATAAGTTTTTATTATGTTTTATTTTCGTTATAGTTTTTGTTTTTAATAAAGAGTGTTCAAGAAGACCTAAGGAAAGAGGATAAGAAATAAGGCAATCCTCTATTTTACTAACACATGGCCTAAGAAGTATTGCTGGATCACTACTTTGTATTTTTGCTGCTATCTAACCTTTTGATAAGATGTGCAAAGGCGCACAGAGCTACTAATCAAATTTTGAGTTTGTTGTAGTTCATAGAGTCAATAACAACCATTGGTACAGCCGGAGTGGCCCGTACCGTGCGCCCGTACCACCTCAAGGCAAAGGGGGATAGAAATTTTGATGATTGCCGAAGGAGTCAGTGATGATAACGACCACTGGTACGGCCGGACACGCCCGTACCGCGCGCCCATACCATACCCCCGAGCAAACATCACTTTGAAGCAAGGACTCAAAATAGATAATGACTAGCAGTACGGGCGCGCATGACCGTACCGTGCGCCCATACCGAGTGCACCGCCTGGGAGCTGTCGTCGCCCCCAAGGTAAGACACCCGGTACGAGCGGGCTCCGGCCGCACCGCCCGCCTGTACCACGTACGCGGATGCCATAATCTGGTCGAGGAGGTAACCTAAAAATCCTAATTCATCTATTTTCTCTTTCTTCTTCCTCCAACCTTCAAACCACCTCCATTGGATCTTCAAATTTACTCAATCTTTCTTCAATTCTTCACACTCACTCAATCTAAGGTATGATTCTCCTCCGATCCCCAACTTATTTATGCAAAAGCTTGGCTTAGTCATTCATCATTGTCAATCTAGACATAGGTCTTGTTCTTGATTCAATCTTGGTACTAAGTATGCTTAGCATTGTTTTTAGAGGAAATTTCTTTTGTATTTAGTGTAGAGAATCACTTTTGCTATGTTTCTACTGGACCAAAAAAATATTAGCAATTTTATTTACTTTGTCTTGTTTTTATTTATTAGATGAACATGGGGAGTCGTACACGTGAGATGGCTACGGAATCCTCTGCACCACCCGTTGATACGTTAACCCTCGGGTCACTTGGCATCAAGTTCACCGAGGAGTTCCATCTTACCCGTTTTGATCGTCTCAAGATTCGAGAGATCAAGTCCACCAAGTGGGCGTGTCCTTATATCCTGAACCAACTTGACATTCTTGCTGATTTCAATTTACTTTGCAACAATGTTGGTTTGTACAATTTTGTCTTTCAGGATGTCCCAAAATACCACCGCTTGACACTTGAGTTCTTCAGCACATTGACACACACGGTGGATCCTTATGGTTGTTCTGAGGAACAAAGGCCTGGAGTTGATCGAATCAAATTCCGCCTTATGAACTGTGACTATACTTTGACACTCGGCCAATGGGCTCAATGCTTTGGGTTTACCAACAACACCATCGATGTACGCACAACTACCTTTGTTTTAGACCATTCCCCTTCACAATACTTTAACTTGATGAGAATTCATGGACACACACCCAAGGGGAACCAAATTGATCATCCTGCCATTCGATATGTGTTCTATGTTATTGCTAACACATTGTAGATATGTGGTGAGTTTACTAGAGTTAATGAGGAAGACATGTTGATCCTTGCAAAAGCTGCACTTGTCCATTGTAATTCAACGCCAAATTTGGGCGCTTTACTTGTGTTTTATCTTAAGCATCAAGCTCTTTAATCTCAAGGTCCCATATGCGGAGGAGGAGTTGTGACCGTTCTTGCACGCGCACTTCACATCAACCTAGGTAACATCCAACCATTGACTGGAGGTAACCGTCTCGGTCCATCTACTCTAAGATCATGTGGTATGATTTCTAAAAATCCTGATAGATATTTCTTCAATATACCTGGAGCGGATCACTTGATCCTAGCTCCTTTGCCTAACAGTTTATTCTCTATCGAGGATGGACGTTTGCGTTTTGATGCGTAGGTCGAAGCTAACCTACCCCAACAACAAATACCCGTGGGAGGAGGAGAATATGAAGAAGTAGAACAAGAAGGACCCGAACATGATGTGCAGCCACCAAACTAATACACCACCTATGAAGATATCTATGCACCCGAAGGAAATGCTCACACCATGAACAACCTCTCCATCAACCTTCGAGATGCCGCTGCAAGACTTGCCACCCAGTTCCATTATTGGAGCAGCTAATGGAACGTGGGGGTTATCCACTACCACCACAATGAACAAAAAGGGGCTTGCAAAAGCCTGATCTTGGGGATGCGTTCCCCTAGCAAATTTATTTGTGTAATAACGAGGTTGTACTCCAGCTCCTTGTGAGCTTTGAAACACTCGTGTTGGCTTGTTCCAACACTTTGCTTTTTTCCTTTGCTTTTTAAATTTGCTTTCGTTTTAGTTTATTTGTTTTATTTTGTTTTTCTTTCACCCTTGCTTGGTCGCAAGTTCTTTTCTATTTCTTTAATCCCTATCCTCAAAAATACAAAAATATTTTTCCATTTATCCTTTTTTCGTAAACATGGAGTCATACTTTGCCTCTTTGGTTTGACATCATTTTCTAGAGTAATCGTGTTTGAGTTTTGAAGGAACACATCCCTATAAGGAAGAGGATCAAGAAGTTACTTATAAGAGGTATGTCCTATGTCTCCCACTTATGAAGTTTGAATTGTTTATCTTAGTTGGTTGATTTGCTAAGATGCATGCTAGTGGAAGTAATTTAATATGGTTAGAGTAAGGCTTTTTATTAGTATGATGATTAGTTGTTGAAGCTCTTGCTCTAGTTATTTTAGTTAACCGAGTCTTGTCTTGGAAATGATAATGCCAAACAATTACAACAAGAAAAAGTCTGAAATTTATGACTTGCTTGATGAATGATTGTCTTGAGAGTATACCCTTGATTATACTTAACCCCATAGATACTTTGACAGTCTCGACAACACTCATGAAAGGAATTGTTTGATTGAAATAAAGTCTAGTGGTAATTGTGACGCATCCCAAAGCTAACCTTGTGGATCAAACCGCGATTCTAGCTAAAAAAAGAGTAAAAGCTGCAAGACAACTATGTTCTAACTCTCTGACGCACACCTTTGGGATGCCAACAACTCCGCTAGCTTTTGAACGATCTATGGTACAACCCTGCGTTTCGGTATGAGTTGATGACATGATTGGCATCCGTGTCAATGTATGGACAAAATTATTGGTATTCTCAAAAGTTGTGCAAATACTAGCAAAAAGAAATAAACAACGATCCTTGAAAAATGAGATGAAAAAGAAAGAAAGAAAGAAAAATTATATCTATGAGGATCCACATAACAAGTCCTTGGCATGGTCTCATTACTACTTTAATAATTTTTCTTGAAAGACAATGATTGGATTAGAAGTGTTTTAGATTGACTTGATCTATTGATGTGGGTGTAAATAAGACACTTCATTGTTATACTACTAGGGGCATGAAACTCTCTTACTCAATTATGCTATTTAAACATCTTAAGTGTTCCTTGGCAAGATGATAGTTAATTATAGGAATTGGATTGATTGCTACACTTCTAGTTATTTATACTTATATTAAACTTTACTTTGATTATCTTGACTTACCGAAGCTTGTATAGTATTCTTGTCATCTCTCTAACTTTGATAAGCTTTGCAAATGAAGGAAGTGTTGAGCACATACGACTACCTACTGTAAGTGAACTCCTATTTTCATTGTTTCAAGTTTAAACGTTGAATTCCTTATAGTTATTTTGGTTCTTCTTGCTCGAGGATGATCAAGGTTTGAGCTTTGGGGAAGTTGATGGCTCCAATTTTTGCCATCTTCCACCGCATTTAAACGTTGTTTTTGGTCAAGCAATTGCCAAATAAACTCTCAACCTTTCCACTAATGACTAATAATTGCAAAGTTGTGCAAATTCCTTCTTTGATTTATGTTGTGCTAGAAATCACTGCTTTTAAGGCAAAATAAGGAGTCATAATGAATGATTTTGAGGAAGTACACATGACCAAGTAATTGGGAAGAAATTCCAAGGCAACAGAGTTCTTAACGACCACTGGTACGGGCGCGGTCCGCCCGTACCAGGTAGCGACGACTCTGTCTCGTCAAACCCTACAACTTTCGTGAAGACAACTATATATTTTGAGGCTCAAGTCATTGGCCAGAGGGCCGCCATTCTCAGATTCCATCACAACACCACCAAAGGAGATCCACACCATTGTTCATCCATTGTTCATCACTTCCACCATCCATCCCTCCACTAACCATAGCCATTGCTTTGTACTTTTAGATCTCCTTGTGATTTGGCAACCATTGTAAGAATATTTGATTTCAATCTAAGTATTTGCATGATGTTTTCTATCTCCGATCTATTTGTTATGAGTGAGTAGTCATCACAGGCTACGGGTTGAAGAGAAACCTTGCACCAATTATGTGCATCTAGATCATGGGAGAATTGTATTTTGTTTAGATTCGTGATTTGTATCTTTTGTTTCTTTGTCTCTCGCCTCGTAGGTACCCAAGATCCCATAGATTGATAAAGGCTTGAGGTGAGATACTTGGCTAGCGGCAATCTCATAGGAAACTCAGTGACAGAAAGGGAAGTACGGTCTTCGCTTAGCGCCCCATTTAGGATCAAAAACAACATCACCACTTAAAGCTTTGATCTGTGTTTACACTTAATAATCGTTTGCAACCCGTGGTTTCGGTGTGTTCTCGGTTGGATTAAAAGTCTATTTCTATGCCCGCTGCATCACAGGGGCTCTAGAATATTAGGATGTGTTGCCCACAAAAGATTATCTCAATACAAACATGATACATGACTATGCTTATTATTATCTTTCATCCCATTTGATGTGTAGCTGCAGGTGGATCTTTAACCCTGGCCTATCTCCATCCATTGATTCAAACCCGTTATAAATTAAACTAGATTGGTCCGGTCAACTAAGGTAAAACTAACAAACAAAGTCTTGTAGACATGTCCTTTCTTACTACCTTTTAGCAGTGCTTTCCAAGGTTTGATTAAACCTAAGTCTTCTAGGGAAAAAAGCTATTATACTACATCCATGAATCCGGATCGAATGTATCACTAGTCATCATGTAATTGGCGGCAAAATGTGAAATATTAGGAGAATGGATGTTCTTAGAGACTTTTTACACTTGTAGCCATCTAAGGCTAGTACTTGGCACTGAATATCTGAAAATATTTGGACAAATATTTCAGATCTGTGCCACTTTTATTCTTCCCTGCCTACCTAGACCACTGTCCACCGCTACCGCCCTCCACCACCACCGCCTCTGGTCCCCTACCTCTCCACCACTGCCACCTCCGGACCCCTGCGGTGCGAACGCTCTGCCTCTCCTCCGAGGACCCCTTCGTCATCTAGGTAGGTATGCGTGAAAACCAAATCTCAAAACCCTAAATTAGCAGCTTCGATTTAGGAATTTTTCCATAAAATTTGCCATTTTGCTTCTCGAATTTGAGGTTAAGGGTTACCAAGCTTCACAGACCGGACGACACCATCGGGAGAGCCTCACCAGCCGGCCGGCATCTGTCGCAACTCTTTTCTCCTTGTATAAATCTCAAAATCTGCAATTGTCACTTCTAGCAATAGAGAGTTAATTGTCACTTCCAGCAATATATATTTAATTGTCATTTCATTGGTCTATTTTAATTGTCACTTTATTATTCTGGTTGCATCTTGATTGTATTAAGATGCTCTCTGTCTGTATCTATTTAACAGATGTGAACCTGCAGTGATGATGCAGTCACGCTCTCTAGCGATGATAGTTTTTGCATTAACTTTGGTGGTTTTGAATTCCAGTCAACAGATGAAGAGTCCACTGAGAGGATTGAGTTTATAGGTATCAAAAGAACATCAAAATTGTAGTTATATGTTTTGTATGCGTTTACATGGTAGACATTAATATTCCACCAGATTGAAATTTTTATGTGTTGTTGCATCAGGGCCTCAACACAAGGGGTATTTATTTTGATAAGCAGAGCCTTTTTGGAAATGATATGTATCTGAAAGAAGTTCATGTAGACTTCCTTTTAGACTGGTGTGAACCCAATTTTCCACCAAAAATCAAGTACTACGTCTACAGGCTGCCCTATTCATCTGTCATGAAAAAGAAGTGCAAGATGGTAAGAATATATATTCTTGATCATGTTATCAACAAGCTACCATGTGATATTTAAATACTTTCAGTAATCGCAATTATGCTAATTCTTCAATTCTCTGTAATTGCCTAGACATTTGGAGCTGAGTTCACAAGAAAATACCTAAAGAATCGCCTTGATGAACCTATTGATGTCCATGTTTGGCAAATGAAGAGCGAAAAGCCAAAGATGGTTAGGATGAAGATGGGAGCTAGGTCAAATGCAATCTTGATGACTAGATGGGAGAAGGTTGTGAGAAGCTTCAACCTAAAGCAGGATAGCATTGCCCTTTTTTGCTTTGATGAAAAATATAATGGAGAGGTACATATTATGGTTCAACAACTTTCATCGGGCGGCCGATTATAAATGGAATCCCGGTTTGTTAGAGAGTACTAATTATGCTAGATGATTTATTTATGGATTACACATTGTATATATGTACTTCCACAACATGTAATGGTGGCTAAATTTGTATGGATTTCCCCAACTATATATCTGGCTAATGTTGTCGTGATCGAGCTGCTATATAAGTTATTTAGTTAATGTGTCTACCTGTCTGCTGAATCATGATTATGTGTCATGTCAGCTATGATCGAGTTTGAATTAGCATGTTATTATTTAAAATGTTTTACACACTGGAGATGGTCACTTTAAAAGCCACTTCTAGGCACACCAGTTCTGGAGACGGTCTTTGTTAGAATCCGACTCATGTCGCCTACTATTCGAGATGGTCCGTAGTATAGGCTGTCTGAGGTTGAGGTGTTCTTGCAAGCGACCAGAAATATGGGCCGTCTCGATCTCGTACATGTTAGAGCCGTTTTTTTTGCACTGTCTGAGGTCTCGTATCTTAGAGCCGCAAAGAAAAACCGGCTCAGGGGGCTTGTGGGTTTGCGGCTCGAAAGTTCCTGGGCGAGTGCATCCTGGTACCCGAGTTGGCTACCATCTCGCGGAGGGGTCGTAGTAGAATCACCAATTGTATAGAGGGGACAAATGGGGGTGAATACAAATCTAGCAGCCAAACGCTCGTTTGAACCAGACGAAAAATGGTTGAACTCAAATACCACTGTTAGGTCAACTCTTCTTAGCCCGCCCTATCAGTATTCCCCGTTATCTTTTGTGGTCATGGACTAGTTTACCACTGCGTGGACCAGATCTATTTCTTTGCTTTGCTCTGCTCTTCTCCCCTGCTCCCCTCCGCATAAAATTTGCTCATCTCCAGCTGCTCATCTCAGATCGGAGCTCGCACTTGCTCTAATTTGCGTCCCCGCCGTGTCCGGTCGACCTCCCACGCCCCTAATCAAACCTCGTAGCCATCATCGTCGCATCATTTGCCGTATCAGGGCTTCACATCCTCGGACTAGTATCTCGCCTCTAGCTAGTCCTTCTCGCACACGGAGCGCGTCCCATCGGGCAATCCTAGCCGGCAACCGGCCTCGGGCAGTTGTGTGCTGCCACGCACCCCCAGGCATGGTAGCCCTAGCATAGAAGTTCGATGACCACGCTCTCATGTCCATAGTGCTAGGCATCCATCCCGCCGTGTCGCCGGCAGAGTTGTTGTCGGCTTTCAGGTCTCGTTTTGGGATCAGACGAAATGAGGTCAAGATTGAGGTATGCGCGCCACCATTCGATTTTTTTCATCAGGTTCGAGCACAGCTCAAACATCGAGCGTGTTCTACATTCTTTCCGTTCTTTCGAGTGATGTGGGGAGAAAATGAGCTTCATGCATTGGCATCGCACCTCTTGGTGGGATGATCGCTTGGGGCAGCTTCATTTCTTATCCAAACTCGGCTTTGACGGCCTCCCATTGGATGCTTGGCAGCCGGAGGCCCTCAAGCAGGTCGTCAGTAGCCTTGGCGGCGAGCTGGTGGAGATCGTGCCACCGAGCGACAGATGGGTCATCGAGGTAAAGGCGTGGTTGAAAGATCTTGACACAGTTCCTAAGATGTACGAGGTGCAGATTCCAAGCAGGGCAGGGCGATAACTTTGATGGAAGCACCCGGTCATCATCCACCTGGAGGAGGTTCTGGAATCGGTACATGGCATTCAGGACACCGAAGAGGCGGCCAGAAAGCGTCCTCGCGCCTGCAGTGTTGTCTTGGAATTATCGATGGCATAGGACCACCATCATTTTGCGACAGCACACACAGTTTCGGTGGGGGAACTAGGCTTGGACAAGCTGGTGGTTCTGATTTCCCTCAAGTGAAGACAAATCCCTAGTGAATTTCTGTAGTATGTGTGTAACATCCCAAAATTTTATTTTGAAAACATCATCATTGCATTCATATCATCATGGCATGTGTTGCATTGCCTTTAGTTTGTCCCCCAAATTTTTGGTGAAAATTTGAGTCAATTTGAAACCCTTTTGCTAATTCAAAACTGTTGTAAGAGAAAAACTAAAAAGAAAAAGCAAAAGGGAGAAAAAAATAGCAACAGCAGTAGCTTGTTTGGCCCAGCTACTCTAGCCCACTAAGCCCACCCAGCTTACCCCTCTCCTCCCTCTATTTCTTTTCTCACTGCCCCTGCACACCCCTCTCGCTAATGATCTGGCCCCACTGCCCCGTCACCCTCCACCTCACCATCTTCCACCACGGGACGAACGGCTCGTTCCCCCTCCCCTACCGTTTCCACTCGAATAAACTCGAGTAAATTTGAGCATTTGCGGGAGTAATTCTCCACTATGACCCCTCCCTCTTAATCCCCTCTCCCTCCTGTTCGTTTTCCCCTCAGACACCGCCACCAGAGAGCCCCTAGGCTCTCTGAATTTGAGCTCGGACCGCCGCACACCGACGAACTCCGGCAACGATTCTGGTGAGAACCGACCGCCCCGCGCCCTCCTCTCTGCCCTATTAACTTCACCATCCTCATGCGCATCGATTAACCCCTTATGTTCGATTTCTATCTGCCTAAGTTGTCTCCACGGTCACCACCGGCGTTTTCTTCTGTCGTCGTCGTTCGCCGACGATTCTGGTAAGGAACGGGTTTCCGCCGCCCTCTTTTAACCACAGCCGGCTTGTACTGGACCTGGCACACGTCGCTGACCCCTTGTTTTGTCTGCTCAAGCCCCAGGACGACGCCACCGTCTCGAAGACGCGAGCTCCGACTTCGGTAGGAACTCCAGCGAGGAATCTAGGACGAACCAGAGCGCCCCTCCCACAGCCGCGACCATCACCGAGACCACCTCGACCGCCGCAACCTCTAGTAACATTCCACGGTCCCCTACCCCTTTAGAATCATTGGAACACCACCCACCCGCAGCACTGCCGCCGCGTGCAGAGAGATAGCGCCGCCAGTTCTTGGCCACGTGTTGAGCACCGTCCGATCCAGATCCAGTGTCTAGGATTAGATCACTAACCAAAGCGGTACCGGCTAATCTGGTTCGCTCGTTGCCACTTAAATCCAACGGCCCACATTGATCGATCCAACCGAATCGGTATGGGCCAACAGAAACACGCCACGTCAGTTATTGCGTCTGTTAAATTTAGAAAATAGGCAGAAAATATGTTTAACTTAGAAATTCAATAACTCTTGATCCACAATCCAGAAAAATACAAATTTGGTGTCCATGAATTCAGAAAAATGAGAGCTTCACTGTTGATGCCTTATTTCACCATTTAGCTTCTGAAAAATTGGAGTTATTGGCAGAACCTTTTTAGGAGTATTTTACCCATAAAAATTACTTCATAATTTGTTTTTGAGTATTCCTTATGCCTTTAGATAGAGTATTTTAATCGGTGTACTGTAGACTCTGTTTATTAAAGAGTGTTGTTCATCTCATTGCATTTGCATGCATTCCTATTTTTGTGGTGCTTATATTGATTGTATTATTGTTGTTGGATTTATTCTTTGTGTAGATTGTGTGGATTGTGAAGTTTGTTGCTGTGAGGCAAGTGATAATTCATCTTATGTCCTATTATTTTCACTATTGCACTAGTGCTATTTTAGTAGATCTTTGCATGGTAGGATTATTTATGTATGTTACTATGATATGGCTACCCTATAGAATATATCTTGGTAGTATTTCCTAGTTAGAAGACATCGTATGCTAGAGTGCTTAGCCATGCTATTTAGAATTCGTGGGTGGAAATTCATATTAAGATAGTATGGAAGTATATATCTTTTGACTAAGAAAACAACTAATGATAATGAAACACCTGGGTGGAAATGGGACTTGTATGGATTATGTTGAGTGGTTACTCAGGGCCCATGTCTATGGTTTACCCTGGTGTATCGCACTTCTGGACGGCCACCCAGGAACAAAGAGATTGGAGACGTTCTTGTCGCGAAGCTTCCAGTGCAGCCACATGGCATATGGGCTCTACCTTGACCGGCTAAGTTGCAAGAACTCAGCCAGACGGACAGAGGGTGGTAGTTATGATAGTATGGAACGCGTCTGTGGTGGTCTGAGGGATTTCTTCTAAAAAGTCTCGTCACGATGCATGTCGAGTCTTGTGGGGAAAGTGCACCACCTCTCGAGAGGGTAAAACTAAGTTCTTAGCCGTGTCCCCGGTTATGGACAATTTCTGAGCGTCAAGACATTGGAGCAGTTCAAAAATCTCCTCATCCTAATTTCTCTAAGTTAAAAATTGTGGGAGAACAAGGATAGAGGTTCATTGATGTCTATCAATGGTACCTTCGTGTTTTGAAAGGGAAAACCTACTCTTCAAAAACTATGAAACCTTGCTTTTAGCAAAGTCAGTCAAAACCACACTTAGCCATATAATCATGCAGTTGTTGGAATTTACCAAATAACTATAGTACCACTTGCCAATACAATTCCAACTGTATTGACCCTTTGTGGTTGTAACTTATCATGTTGTAGGATACTCAGACGATGAGTAGGGTTACAGGTCTACACTCGACATGTTTGCTTGTGGAGCATGAAGACAAAAGACTCTATTATTATGCTATGTCTCATGAACTTTGAATAATGTTAGCCTTGGGATATGTGAGTTGTAAGAACTATTATATTCCTGGATATGCGATTTAATAATGACCTTTGTATCTGTGTACTTCATCTTAAACTGTGGGTGCTAGCATTTCGATCCAGGGACTAGCACTGCAATCACAGGGATCTTTACCTTATTATGGTGAGATATTATAGATGGTATTAGAGCACTGTGTTGCCTGTAGGTTCGTGACCCTAGGTTGGATTAGACTAAGGAAAACCCTCAAGAAAAATTATTTGTATTTCAAACTTTACACTTGTCTTTTCATCTCGTAAAACTTTTCCTGATCATCCTTCCTCATCTATTTTTGTAGATGACCACCATCAATTAATCTATCAAGAAGGGACCACTGATGACTATGACACTTGAGTGTGAGACGGAATTTCCCAAGGCACTCAAAAACCTCATGATTGGCTTGGGGATAGATGGTGAGGCCGTGTACAAAGGATTTACGGTGATAGACGAAGGACAAGAGTATTGGTGGGTGCAACTCCATTTATATAAGAACAAGGAAGATGACCCAAAGAGTATGGGATTCTGCATGTTCACCAACTCCGAAATGCATATGTCATTCTTTGACTCTGCAAAGGATGCAGCATGGAATGCCATTAAAGAACTTGGGGAAAGACTTAAGTATAGAATGCTCAATACTCAGGAGGATCTCAGGGAGGAGAAACATCGTGTCCAAGATTCAACGGCTATGGTAGATCGACTAAGGAAAGATATCATAGACTTGGCTTTGGAGTTATGCGAGCAAGACAAACAGATTGCTGCTAAGAACGCCCAGATTGCTACCTTGGTTAATAAGGAGTGAGATACTAGTTGGACCACCACACTTGGCATTTTATCACGTTAGTATTTTGATCATAGCAACCTATGTGGTGTGGCAAAAATTTGTCTAAGTTATGATTGGACCTTGATTGCTTGAGTTGAATAATGTATTGCTACTTGGGTTGATGAATGTTTTGTTGGTTGCTATTGGTTTTTATTTTTTATCTTTGCATCTATTGTTACTTGTGTTTTCTTTCTCTAGACTTGTGTTATCACTAATTTTCTCCATTGTATGCAAAAGATGCCAAATTTTGTCTATAGCACGGCCGACGATTTCAAGGGAACTCGCTCCGGGACTCGCATTTTGGAGCTCGTCCAGGTGCTCGCTCTTCCAATCCCTACCACTCAGGGACTTCAGCTGAGGAAATTTTAGAGGAAGGACTTATGGGGATTCAGAGTTACCCAGCCAGGACGCCATACAGAGCCCCCGACTAAGGAGATCGCCTTCAAGATACTCCATGATGACTTCGAGAAGGGCCTCGACGTTGCTATGCAGGAGATGTTGGGACGCTTATGTGGACGTCACTCTTCCGAGATCAAGAGCCACTACTTCCACTTCTTTGGGAGGCGCAACAAGGCCGGAGAGCCTATTGTGTTGGACAAGGCCACTAAGGAGACTATCAAGCCCGTGCGACACTACCTCCAGGACTTAGAGAGCCTTATCAGGAACCTTGATACTGATAGGACTAATGTGATGCTTAGCAATGATGAACTACGAGTCTAACTTAAGGAGAAGGACATGGCCTCCTAGGAACATGAGAAGCGAATCAAGGAAATGGAGAAGAAGTTTGAAGACCAGGAGAAGAAATTCAAGAGCCAAGAGAAGAGGGTTCAGGAGAAGAATAAGAAGATTAGAGATTTGGAGACTGAGTTAGAGCTTGAGGATATTGAGCTGGAGGCAGATCATGAGGTGATAGAGAGGTTGCACACATAGAAGAGAGAGTTACAGGCGAGGATCGATGCTTTGTCTACAAGCTTGGAGGAATACAAGGCAGGATTCGCCACAGGAGGGCTTGCACTAGTGGAGGAGGAAGTAGACATGGAGGATTAGTGATATCCATCTATTTATCGTTTTATTATCGAGTCGCATAGATCATACCGACTTGTGGGTGACTATGCTAGTATGTTGTTTATCTTCGCAAACTCTGTTATTGTCGTGATGTTGAACCTGCATGTGCTTGTTTGTTTGATTGTTGTTATTCTACTTGGGTTATCTATCATTACTTACCCTTATTAAATCCACAGATGCCTCCCCGTCATACGAACAACGAGGACAACAACGACAATGGCGATGGGATGCAGCAAATGATGGCTGCACAGACACAGTTGATGCAAATGATGACTCAGTTCATGGCGAACCAGAATCAGAACAACAACAATAACAATAATAACAACCAGAACAATCCACCACCTCTTGATATGCTCACAAGATTTCTAAGGCTGAGACCTGCTAAGGTCTCTGGTACTACTAATCGCATGGTAACAAATGACTGGCTATGCTCTGTGAACAAGGACTTAGTCACAGTTGGATGCACTGACACATAGAAAGTTAGATTTGCCGCACACTTACTGGGAGGTCATGCAGCTACTTGGTGGGACAATTTCCAAGTTACTCACCCTATTGAAGAAGTAACTTGGGGAATGTTTGAGAATGGATTTCGCACCACTCACATCTCTTCTGGAACAATGGGATTGAAGAAAAAGGAGTTTCACAACCTTAAACAATGCCATCGTAGTATTTCTGAGTACATCTAAGAGTTCAACAATCTGTCATGTTATGCACCAGATGATGTTGACATTGACGCAAAGAGAAAAGAGAAGTTCCTTGATGGGTTGAATGATGAAATATCTATGCAACTATGTGTTGCTTATGTTCCAACCTATCAATCTCTGTGTGATAAAGCTACCATCCTAGAAAACAAGATGAAGTAGGTGGAAGGTAGAAAAAGGAAACACCACTTCGATAAGTATGGATCGGGATCACCTCATAAGCATTCTTATGGTGAAGGTAATGGGAGCTCAGGATCCCACAAGAATGGGAATCATAACAACCATCGTAACAATAATCATCACCACGATGGAAACAATCATCATGGACACAACAAAGGTGGGTACATGAATAACCATAATGGCAATGGGAATCAGAATAGTCAGAATTGCCATAATCAGCCAGCAAAGAAAGACATCAGTTAGGTGGAATGTTTCAAGTGCAAGAAGACAGGGCACTATGCTAATGAATGCACAGAAAAGAAGACTGATGGGGCTAAGCCGAATCCTTTTCAAAAGGGTCATGTGAATCACATCAATGTGTAGGAAATTCAAGAAGGATCTGATGCCGTAATCGATAAGTTCAAGATTAATTCCTTTCTAGCACTTATCCTTTTCGATACCGGCGCATCACATTCATTCATTTCAAGAGCATTTGTAGACAAAAATAAACACTCCACTGAAACTATTGGATGTCCCATTAAGGTAAGTTCCCTGGGTGGAGAAATGATAGTAAATTCTGGGTGCCAACAGATAATCCTAGAGATTGGAAAGAACAAGTTTCCAGTTAATTTAATAATCCTAGAGTCCCAAGGATTAGATGTAATATTAGGGATGGACCGGTTGACACATTATGAGGGAGTGATAGATTGTGCCAAACAAACTATTATGCTCACAACCCCAGAAAAGAAACAGATCAAGTTCAAGTCTAACTTTGAACCCAAGGGGAGCAAGGTTAATTCTCTCAATTGGGTAGCCTAGACAAGGTACCAATAGTGAAGGAGTACCCTGATGTGTTCCCAGAAGAATTACCTGTCATGTCACCAGATAGGGATGTGGAGTTTCTGATAGACTTACTACCAGGAACTGGACCTATAGCGAAGAGACCTTACAAAATGTTAGTGGACGAGTTAAAAGAACTCAAGAAACAGCTGGGAGAACAGTTGAAAAAGGGATTTATCCAACCAAGTTCTTCATCTTGGGGAGCACCAGTTTTGTTTGTTGAGAAGAAAGACCGAAGTCAAAGACTATGCATAGACTATCGATCACTTAATGAAGTGACCATAAAGAATAAATATCCCCTACCTAGAATTAATGATATTTTTGATCAGCTAGAAGGAGCATGTGTGTTCTCAAAAATTGATCTTCGATCAGGATACTTTCAACTAAAGATTAGAGAACATGATATACCAAAGACTGCATTTACCACTAGATATGGGTTGTATGAATATACAGTGATGCCATTTGGATTGACTAATGCACCGGCCTATTTCATGAACATGATGAACAAGGTATTCATGGAATTTCTTGACAAGTTTGTAGTGGTATTCATCGATGACATATTGATATATTCCAAGAGAAACGAAGAACATGAAGAACATCTGTGCCTAGTTCTAGAGAAACTCAGGGAACACAAACTATATGCCAAGTTCAGTAAATGTGAATTTTGGCTGAATGAAGTGGGATTTCTTGGGCATATAGTATCTAGAATTGGTATAGATGTTGACCCAGCAAAAGTGGCAGCTGTAATAGAATGGGAACCTCCTAAAACAGTTAAAGAAATCCGTAGTTTCCTAGACCTAGTAGGATACTATCGGAGGTTCATTGAAAATTTCTCAAAGTTAGCAAAGCCTATGACTGGTCTGCTAAAGAAAGAGAAGAAATTTGACTGGACAGAAGCATGTGAAGCCAGTTTTCAGGAGTTGAAGAAGAGATTAGTGTCAGCACCAGTGTTATGTTTGCCGGATCTTGAGAAAGACTATCAAGTTTATTGTGATGCATCTCACCAGGGACTGGGAGGTGTACTAATGCAGGAAGGTAGAGTTGTAGCTTATGCATCAAGACAACTCAAAAATCAAGAACTGAACTATCCTACTCATGACCTAGAGTTGGCATCAGTTGTACATGCACTAAAGACATGGAGGCATTATCTTATGGGAAAGCGTTGTGAAATGTTCACCGATCACAAGAGTCTAAAATACATTTTCACACAGAAGGAACTCAACATGAGACAAATAAGATGGCTAGAACTTATCAAAGATTTTGACTTAAGTTTGCAATACCATCCTGGAAAGGCAAATGTCGTAGCCGATGCGTTAAGCCGCAAGGTTTATGTAAATGGCCTCAACAAGGGAGAATTGCCAGAAGAATTATGCGCCCAATTTATGGAGTGGAGATTAGAGATAGTGCCGGAAGGATACCTTGCATCTTTGGAAGTGCAGCCAACACTAATGAACAGAATCCGAGAAGATCAAAATATGGACAAAGAAATAGAAGAAATCAGAAGTAAAATTAGTGAAGGAAAGGTAAAAGGATTTCATGTAGACGAACAAGGAACCTTATGGTACAAAAAACGTATTTGTATTCCGCGGGATCTTGAACTTAAGAAGTTGATCCTACAAGAAGCTCACAATTCACCTATTTGATTCATCCTGGCAACGCCAAGATGTATATGGATGTTAAGGAAAGATTTTGGTGGAATAATTTAAAGAAAGATATTGCAGAGAACATTGCCTTGTGCAACGTTTGTAGTCGTGTAAAGGCAGAACATCAGAAACCGGCAGGATTATTACAACCACTGCCAATACCTGATTGGAAATGGGATAAAATCGGTATGGATTTTATCACCGGGCTGCCAAGGACTAGATCTGGATATGATTATATATGGTTTATCGTTGATCGCTTGACAAAAGTGGCTCATTTCATACCGGTGAAGACCACTTACACAAGTGCCAAGATAACCAAGATATACGTGAATAGAATTGTATGCTTACACGGGGTGCCTAAGAGTATTGTGTTGGATAGAGGAACTCAGTTCACTTCGCACTTTTGGCGACAACTACACGAGTCATTGGGAACTAGACTCAAATTCAGCACTGCGTTTCATCCACATACTGATGGGCAGACAGAAAGGACCAATCAGATTTTGGAAGATATGTTAAGGGCTTGTGCGTTAGACTATGGATCTAGTTGGGACGAAAGTCTACCATACGCTGAATTTTCCTACAATAATAGCTATCAATCAAGCATAGAAATGGCTCCGTTTGAATTCCTTTATGGAAGGAAGTGTACAACACCATTGATGTGGAATGGCGTGGGAGAAAGAAACTTGTTCGGACTAGACCTAATCAAGGAGGCCAAAGAGAAAGTCAGGATAGTGAGAGATAGACTAAAGGTAGCCCAATCTCAACAAAAGAGCTATGCAGATCCAAAATGTAGGGAGGTCACCTATGAGGTTGGTGATAGAGCTTATCTGAGAGTATCACCACTTCGTGGTGTCAAGAGATTTGGATTCAAAGGAAAATTAGCACCACGTTATGTAGGACCCTTCAAGATTCTGAGCCGCAAAGGAGAAGTGGTATACGAGATAGAATTACCAGAATCTCTGTCAGTAGTTCATAATGCATTTCATGTCAGCCAGCTAAAAAAGTGTCATCTAGAGATGGAAGAAACTTCGTTGAAAGACACTATACCATTAGAAGAGGTTCAGCTAAATAATGATCTTACTTATGAAGAGAAACCTATCAAGATTATGGAGACAGCAGAAAGAATTACACGTACCAAGACAATCAAATTCTGTAAAGTACAGTGGAACCATCACACTGAATCAGAAGCAACATGGGAACGGGAAGATGAACTTCGGAAAGATCACCCTCACCTATTTGCTAGCCAACCCGAATCTCGAGGGTGAGATTCATCTTAAGGGGGTTATATTTGTAACATCCCAAAATTTTCTTTTGAAAACATCGTCATTGCATTCATATCATCATGGCATGTGTTGCATTGCATTTAGTTTTTCCCCCAAATTTTTGGTGAAAATTTGAGTCAATTTGAAACACTTTTGCTAATTCAAAACTTTTGTAAAAGAAAAACTAAAAAGAAAAAGCAAAAGGGAGAAAAAAATAGCAGCAGCAGCAGCCTGTTCGGCCCAGCTACTCCAGCCCACTAAGCCCACCCGGCTTACCCCTCTCCCCCTCTGTTTCTTTTCTCACCACCCCCTACACACCCCTCTCGCTGACGATCTGGCCCAACTGCCCTGTCACCCTCCACCTCACCATCTTCCACCACGGGACGAACGGCTCGTTCCCCGTCCCCTACCGTTTCCACTTGATTAAACTCGAGTAAATTCGAGCATTTGCGGGAGTAATTCTCCACTATGACCCCTCGCTCTTAATCCCCTCCCCCTCCCCTTCGTTTTGCCCTCAGACACTGATACATTGCAAATGTATCTATAATTTTTGATGTTCCATGCTTAGTTTTATCCACTTTCTTGTGTATTGTTCCAACTTTGGAGTACTTTTCATATGATTTCTTGGACTAACCTATTAACAAGAGCCATAGTGCCAGCTGCCTGTTTTCTGCTGTTTTTGGTTCCAGGAAAGTCAGAAAATGAATATTCTCGGAATTGGACGGGACAAAAGCCAAAGGGCCTATTTGTCCGGATGTCATCAAGTGCCAGAATACGAGACGGAGAGGGGCCAGAGGGCGGCCACACCACCTGGCCGCGCGGCCAGGCCTAGCCCGTGCTAGGGGGTGGTGTGGCCAGCCTAGGCACCCTTCGGCCTCCCCTTCCGACTATAAGATGCCCTCGGGACGTAAACCCTAAGTGCCCGATCAAAAATCCATGAAAGAGTCTGTAGCCGCCGTCATCTCCATCCCTATATCGGGAGGGATCTAAAGCTCTTCCCGGCACCCTGCCGGAGAGGGGAATTCACCCTGGAGGCCTTCTTCATCACCATGCAAGCCTCCGATGTGATGCGTGAGTAGTTCATCCTTGGACTACAGATCCATGTAGTATCTAGATGGCTGGTTCTCCTCCTCTGTGCTTTCATGTCTAGATCTTGTGAGCTCCGTTCATGATCAAGATCATCTATTTGTAATTCTGCATGTTGTGTTTGCAGGGATCCGATGGATATTGAGATGCTATTTCAGATTGATTATTGATTCTATCATGTCTCTATTATTTGTGATCTTGCATGCTTTCCGTTGTTAGTAGCTATCTTGGCCAAGTAGATGCTAGAAACTCCAAGAGTTAGTATTTATGCTCGATAGCGGGTTCATGCCTCTGGTAATCTGGGGAAGTGAGAGAAATCTCTAAGGTACTAGATGTGCTGTTGCTACTAGGGAGAAAACAACAATCCTTTGTTCATAGAACAATCGTATTGTTTACTTTACACACAGTTCGTAAAGCAATAATTTGTTGCTTGCAACTTAATACTAGAGGGGGTTCGGATGATAACCTGAAGGTGGATTATTAGTCATAGATGCAGTTGGATGGCGGTCTATGTATTATGTTGTAATGCCCAATCAAGTCTCAAAGGAGTCAAGATGATTAGTATATGCATGTATTGCTTTCTCGATGTTTGTCAATTGCCCCGCTGTAATTTGTTCACCCAGCATGTTATCTATCTAAGGAGAGCCACCTCTAGTGAACTATGGATCCCGGTCCTTTTCTTTACATACAATATACAATCATTTACTATTTTGTGTTTACTTTCTGCAAACTTTTACTTCTTTCCATTCGATACGTTTAATCCTTTGTTTTCCGCAAAACACGGTGAGATTGACAACCTCATCGCAAGTTGGGGACAAAGTTCTGTGGTTGTGTTGTGCAGGTCTCCACGTTGCTACTAGCACCGGTAGTGCGCCCTGCCAAAGCTAAGCTAGTAACACCTTTGGGGTGTTTCCTTGCTCCTACTGGTTCGATTAAACCTTGGTTTCATAACTGAGGGAAACTTGCTGCTGTGCTCATCATACCTTCCTCTTGGGGTTCCCAACGAGCTCTACATCAACACCGCCATCAAGCAATTTTCTGGGCGCCGTGCATTGAGCCATCAGACACCGCTACCAGAGAGACCTCAGGCTCTCCGAATTTGACCTCGGACCGCTGCACACCGACGAACTCCGACAATGATTCCGGTGAGAACCGACCGCCCCGCGCCCTCCTCTCTGCCCTATTAACTTCACCATCCTTAGGCGCACTGATTAACCTCTTCTATTCAATTTCTACCTGCCCAGGTCGTCGCCACATTCACCACCGGTGTTTTCTTCCGCCGCCGCAGTTCACCGACGATTCCGGTAAGGCACGGGTTCCTGCCGCCCTCTTTTGGCCATAGCCGGCTTGTACTGGACCTGACACACGTTGCTGACCCCTTGTTTTGTCTGCTCGAGCCCCAGGAGGATGCCACCGTCTCGAAGACACGAGCTTCGACTTCGGCAGGAACTCCAGCGAGGAATCTAGGACGAACCAGAGCGCCCCTCCCGCAGCCGCGACCATCACCGAGACCACCTCGACCGCCGCAACCTCTGGTAACATTCCACGGTCCCCTACCCCTTTAGAATCGTTGGAACACCACCCACTCGCCGTGCTGCCACCGCGCGCAGATAGCCAGCCCCACCAGTTCTTGGCCATGTGCTGAGCATCGTCCGATCCAGATCTAGTGGCTAGGATTAGATCACTAACCGAAGAGGTACCGGCTAATCTGGTTTGCTCGTTGCCACTTAAATCCAATGGTCCACATTGATTTATCCAACCGAATCGGTATGGGCCAATAGAAACACACCACGTCAGTTATTGCGTCTGTTAAATTTAGAAAATATGTTTAACTTAGAAATTCAATAACTCTTGATCCACAATTCAGAAAAATACTTGGTGTCCATGGATTCAGAAAAATGAGAGCTTCACTATTGATGCCTTATTTCACCCTTTAGCTTCTGAAAAATTGGAGTTATAGGAAGAACCTTTTTAGGAGTATTTTACCCATAAAAATTACTTCATAATTTGTTTTTGAGTAATCCTTATGACTTTAGATAGAGTATTTTAACCTGTGTACTATAGACTCTGTTTATTAAAGAGTGTTGTTCATCTCATTGCATTTGCATGCATTCCTATTTTTGTGGTGCTTATATTGATTATATTATTGTTGTTGGATTTATTCTTTGTGTAGATTGTGTGAATTGTGAAGTTTGTTGTTGTGAGGCAAGTGATAATTCATCTTATGTCCTATTATTTTCACTATTGCACTAGTGATATTTTAGTAGATCTTTGCATGGTAGGATTATTTATGTATGTTACTATGCTATGGCTACCCTATAGAATATATCTTGGTAGTATTTCCTAGTTAGAAGACATCGTGTGCTAGAGTGCTTAGCCATGCTATTTAGAATTCGTGGGTGGAAATTCATATTAAGATAGTATGGAAGTATGTATCTTTTGACTAAGAAAACAACTAATGATAATGAAACACCTGGGTGGAAATGGGACTTGTATGGATTATGTTGAGTGGTTACTCAGGGCCCATGTCTATCGTTTACCCTGGTGTATCGCACTTCTGGACGGCCACCCAGGAACAAAGAGATTGGAGACGTTCTTGTTGCGAAGCTTCCAGTGCAGCCACATGGCATATGGGCTCTACCTTGACCGGCTAAGTTGCAAGAACTCAGCGAGACGGACAGAGGGTGGTAGTTACGATAGTATGGAACACGTCTGTGGTGGTCTGAGGGATTGCTTCTGAAAAGTCTCTTCTCGATGCATGTCGAGTCTTGTGGGGAAAGTGCACCACCTCTCGAGAGGGTAAAACTAAGTACTTAGCCGTGTCCCCGGTTATGGTCAATTTCTGAGCGTCAAGACATTGAAGCAGTTCAAAAATCTCCTCATCCAAATTTCTCTAAGTTAAAAATTGTGGGAGAACAAGGATAGAGGTTCATTGATGTCTATCAATGGTACCTTAGTGTTTTGAAAGGGAAAACCTACTCTTCAAAAACTATAAAACCTTGCTTTTAGCAAAGTCAGCCAAAACCACACTTAGCCATTGATGACCCACAAGTATAGGGGGTGTATCGCAGTATTTTCGAGGGAAGTGAAACCCAATTTATTGATTCGACACAAGAGGAGCCAAACAATATTTATAAGCCTTAACAACTGAGTTGTCAATTCAGCTACACCTGGAAACAATCTTGCTCACAGCAGTTTATCAGTAGCAACAATTTTGTAGTAGGAATAGTAGAGTAACAACAGTAGTAAAAGTAAAGACAACAGTAACAGAACGGGCATAGGGATGGATGGACGGGCGTTGCATGGATAAGACAATTCATATAGCAATCAGAACATAGGGCAATTGTAGATAAATAGGATAAAGCATCCAAGTACTAGATAATCATAGGCATGTGTTCCATATATAGTCATACGTGCTCACAATGAGAACTTTCACAACATCTTTTGTCCTGCCAGCCCGTTTGCAGCGGGGCCTCAAGGGAACTACTGGCAATTAAGGTGCTCCTTTTAATAGAGCACCAGAGCAAAGCATTAACACTCCGTGAACACATGTAATCCTCACATCAAAGCCATTCCCTCCGGTTATCCCGATTTCTGTCACTTCGGGGCCATTGGTTCCGAACAACAACGTGTGTATACAAGTTGTAGATAAGACTATAAATAATACTATCATAATGAATCAATAACATGTTCAGATCTGAAATCATGGCACTCGGGCCCTAGTGACAAGCATTAAGCATAACAAGTCCCGACAAAGTCATAAAGCACTAATAGAAGATACTAGACACCATGCCCTAACAATCTGATGCCATTACATGAACGATCTCATCCAATCCCTACCATCCCCATAGCCTACAGCGGGGGATTACTCACTCATAAATGGGGGAAACATGGATGGTTGATGGAGAAGCGATGGTGATGATGATGGCGATGATCTCCTCCAATTCCACGTCCCGGCAGGGTGCCAGAACGGAGTTTCTGGTGCTGTTTCGTGGAATCTGGTGGTGGCGGCGGAGCGGAACTCCTTCTGGAAAAACGTCAAACCCCCCTGAGTTTTTAGGTCAGAAGGCATCTTATAGGCGAAGAGGGAGACCGAGGGGGTGTCTAGGGCAGCCAGACCACCCCCTGGCGCGGCCTAGGCTAGCCCGCGCAGCCAGGCGGTATGGCCTGGGCGCAACCCTCCTCTGTCTCGTATTCTGGCTCCGGGAGTCTTCTGGTGAAATAGAATTTTTGGCATATTTTCCGGGATTTTTCCTGATAGTTGATTTTTTGCACAAAAACTAGACACCAAGGCAATTCTGTTGAAAACAGCGTCAGTCCGTGTTAGTTGCATCCAAATCACACAAGTTTATAGGAGAAACAATAGCAAAAGTGTTTGGGAAAGTAGATACGTTTTGGACGTATCAGCCATATAATCATGTAGTTGTTGGAATTTACTAAATAACTATAGTATCACTTGCCAATACAATTCCAACTGTATTGACCCTTTGTGGATGTAACTTATCATGTTCCAGGATACTCAGACGATGAGTAGGGTTACGGGTCTACACTCGACATGTTTGCCTGTGGCGCATGAAGACAAAAGACTCTATTATTATGCTATGTCTCGTGAACTTTGAATAATGTTAGCCTTGGGCTAAGTGAGTTGTGAGAACTATTATATTCCTGGATATGCGATGTAATAATGACCTTTGTATCTGTGTACTTTGTGGGCTCCCCGGATTATTCATCCGAGAAATCCCTGTTATGCATATTTCCATGTTCCCATGCTTAGTGAGCCGTGGAACATAACCGATAGGTACCGTTACAACATCCGAAACATAAAGAAGTGCACGACTTACATAGTTGCCATTATGGCTACATCATCATTAGCAGCGGAACATCACCAAGCGTAGAGCCCAATCGTGCCTCGACCTACAGGCAGCTGACTAGGAAGATGGCCTAGCTCGCTAGACGTCACCTGATTTCTCCCGAAGTCGAACCTCTGAAAGTCTGGCCAAGTAAATAGCTAGGGATAAAGCCGTGAGTACTTTTGAATGTACTCGCAAACCACCACGATAAGTGAAACAAGGAAATGCAATTCTGGCTGTGGCGAGATAGCTCTATCTGGGGTTGCTTTTGAAAAGCCTAAACTAACTTTTGAAGTTATGGCATCTCCATATCTTTGTTGAAAAAGAGGTTTGAAAACATGCTTCTGTTTTATGAACCAAGATATCTCCATATCTCTGTTGAAAAAGAGTTTTTAAAACAATTTTGTAGGTAAAAACCCTTTTTGAACATCTTAGACCCCACGGGTCAAAACCAAGTTTTCGAACTCGGGTTCCCCCGGAACCTTTGTCCTCAAAGTACTTGTTTCCCAAACAAGCACAGTTTGGGTACTCCTAGCCAACACCTTTACAGCCGTCCTTGACCGTGGACACGGCTATTCGAATAGGTTATACTCTATAGAGTTTGCACACTTTCCCCCACAAGAATCAATACATCCGCCGAGATACAACCACGGCCCACTACCACTGTAGATGGGGGTCCGGATAATCAAACCTAACCTTTCACTTGTCAACCCTAACAAAGGCATGCTTTTCCTCTTGGGTTTGTTCTCTCCGGCAACGAGTATGTGGCTCCCAGCCATAGTCCTTCCTTCCGTACATGCGCATACCCAAGCCGCAACTTGGAGTATACCTTAAATATGGTGACTCCACTTCCTTCCATACTACCTAAGTCATACCGTCCGCAGGAGACCCAATTGTTGCACCGGACTCCTTTCAGTTCAGGCTCATTCTTGCCGAAGCAAGCGACAGGCTTCAGATCCTTGATCTGGTGGCGCCTGCCCGGAATTCTAGGGATCTCTCCCTATAAGCATGGTAGAAGTTGCATCGGCTAACGCGGACAAACTACGAGTTAAGCCCCAACACCTGGGGTAATGTGGTTGCGCGGATAAAATTGTTCCAGTAAAGGCGTAGAACATCCCATCACATTCTCACTTCTCCTCATCACCAACTCTTTTGTTAAAACCTCCACTGGGAACGATGCCTCTTCCCAGGGTTTTTCAAAAGCCGTTTTGAAACATTTGTAGTGGGGAAAATTCCCAAAATAGTGTCTTTTCTCAAAACCGGGGTTTCCAAGGAGGTAGGATGTTAGCCATTGTACTCTCCGTCTAAAGGGGATAAAATGATAGGTTCATCGGGGTGGTGCCTCGAAGGACACGAAGTTAGAACTTGGGGTAGCTAAGTTAATATCGCGGTATTTGTAAAACAAAACATGCAGGTAGATAATGCAATTTATAAAGAGGATACAAAACAGGTAAAAGAGAGTAGGACATATATCAGAGTTCGGGAAATGGTGGCTTGCCTGTGATCAGCAATAAGTCCCTGGACTTCTTCAGATAACCAGAATACCCAAATATATAATGATAATAAGAAGTCCCTTTCTTCTCGGCGTCAGACACTCACACTATCGTCGTCATCGGGTACACATGCAAGCAGACAATACCATAATCAATACAAGCATCAAACCATAGTGCAAGAAAACATACTGAATACTACTGAACTAGGGAGGTTTTGGGGAAGTGGGATTCTAATGGTGGAATTTACAAGATTGCCACTCGGGTGTTTTCTCTTGGAAGATAGTTGTCTAGGGTAGATATCTTGAACTTGGATTGGGGGCTTTAAGGTTTATAGGATTCCTATGTGAAAAAGTGATATCCTCAGATAGGTCTTGTCAAAACAAAACCCACAGAAGTGGTTTCACTTGATTATCAATTTCCTAGGTTTAATTATGCTTTTTAAAGAGGAATAAACTCTAGTTTAAGGAAATAATTCATCAGAAGAGTTCTGGAGCTCCTAAAATTATTTCCGTGGATGGTTTGGTAGTATTTGATGTACTGAACCACCTAGAGTTGGAATCTTGTCCAAAGAATTACCAGAATGACCTCAGGGAATTCCCAAAGATAGTTCTGTATGATTTTTTTTTCTTTTTCACCAGATTAAATCTACAGGAGCTATTGAGTTGGTTCCAAGGGCGTGTGATAGGTATTTACAATACGTTTCTGTAGAAATTGGATTCACTCATTTTGGAGTTGCCAAACTCCTGGAGTGATTTATTTAGTCAAAATAGCCCTTAAAGAAGTATTTAAATCACTAACATTCAACTAGAGCTCAATAAATTCTGAGCTCCTGGGGTTTGGTAGATATTGGTATTAGGAGATACTGGGAGGTGGAATGAGGTCAATACCATACTTGGTTTGACCTGGGGAAATTATCTAGGGCAGACAAGGGCTGGTTTGGTTATTTTGGTTAAAGGCAACCTACTGTTCACCTTGGTATGGGACTTGTGCTGGATGATAGGTATTGCAAATACCTTTCAGTAGAGCCTTGGTTCATCTCAAATGGAGATATGAAACTCTTTGGGGAGAATAATTAGTGTAAGGTATACTTGGCAGCAGAATAATTATCAGTAATTAAAGAAATTTATTCTGGACATGGGGTTGCCTCTGCATGTTTGAGAAAACACCAGAGTACTAACAGAAATTTAGATCTAGGCATTTGGACTTGTTTTACCAATTTATTTGGATTAAATCCTAGCCAGAGCTTTTCTGGAATAAATGGATCTACTAAAAGAAAAAGAATAAAAAGTGCAATGGGCCAGATCTAGGGTGAACTGGGTCGCATAGAGGCAGGCCGAGCCAAGGCGGGGCAACGCGACGCGCGGGAGCTAGCGCTTGAACTAACAAGCGGGGCCCGGCGGTCAGCGGGGGAAGGCGCCGAAGTGGTACAGGGCACTGCCGTCCGTTGGATCAAGACGCAACAAACGACTCGCGGACGTCGTCTTCGCAGAGACAGAGCGCCGACGATGGAACCCTACTGAGCGGCGGAGAGGAAGGCAGGAGGATACCTAGGGGCTCGGGGGATGCTGGGGAGGGTGCAGGAGGAGGCCGTCGACGATGACGAGCAGAACGAGGGGCGGCACGAGGTGGGTTGACGCGACGGTGGACGAGGATGATCTCGTCGGTGCTCAACGGCGACGGCGGAGGAGAGGGTCCTGGGCAAAAAGAAGAGCATTGTCAGGTAGAGGAGGAGGAGGGGAACTCATGGGCTGACATGCAGAGGGAATGGAGCAGAGGAGAAGGTGCCTTGCTCGATTTTCTTGAGGAGGCCGAAGCTTCCTCCTCTTCTTCTCTCGGGCAGCACAGAGGTGGGGAGAGGTAGGGAGTGCTAGGGGAGGTTAGTGGGAGTGAGAGGAAGGAAATGAAGGCAGGGGCGAGCTGGGGAAGGGCTGCTGGCCTTTATACCAAGAGGGAGGAATAATGTAACATCCCAAAATTTCAATCCAAGCTTATCAAGATCTAAGTCATCAAAATTGGGGTTAACAAAAAACCTTTCCAAATTTAAAATGAAAGCATTCATATATGTGTGCATTTAAAATAGGAGTTGTTTTGAATTGCCATGATTGTTTGATCCTTTGCTTCTAAAATGTTTATTAAGTGAATTAAACATCATCTACATCATTCCCAAGATTTTACTAAAGAAAATCAAATCAAAAAGAATTAAAAAGGAGGAATGGTCATTTTGGCCATTTTAATCCACCACACTACTTTGGGTGTTCCTAGCACTCATTTCTTAACAGAAACAATTCATGATCTTTGCACCCCTTCTAGTACACATAATGAGGTACCAAGGCCCACCTTTTACTCTGCTAAAAACATTATTTTACTTATTTTAAATGGCATTTGAAATTTGAATCCAATGCATATGCATAGATCAACCCTATTTCAAAAACCATCTTTTTGAGCTCCACTTTCAAAACCCTTGTAACCAGAGACTACCTAGCACTAGTGGAGAACACCCAAAAATTTTAAAACCAAAATTCAAAAGTTTTGCTCTTTCGGCCAATTCATCAAACACCTTGTGGGCATAATTCTGGCCAAATTGAAAACACTGTTTTGAGCAATGATCTTGGTCACCATTTGTGCCTAACCTTGTCCCCTTGTTCCCCTAGTACTATCCCTACCCTTTGCTAGCCCAGCCAAACCCTGTGCACACGACCAAATGGTCATGGCCATTAAGGCCGAGCACCTTGAGCACACCCACCGGTGACATCGTGCCACAGCCGCCGCCAGCCTCTCTCGCCATGTCTAGCACGTCGACAGTGGACCACTGCCACCGTCCAACCAGCCCCAAGCCAGAGACAGAGAGCAGGACGGCCAGGAACCGCCGCGCCCGGAGCTGGTCGACCATGCCAACGCCACCCGCAGAGCATGCTCTGTCCCCGCTCGCACTTACCGCCCCTTGGCCGTAGCCCGCGCCCATCGGTCCACCACGACCTGGGGAACACCCCAGACACCCCCGCTGGCCACCCAACGCTCCCCAGCCACCGCTCGCCGTGGACACCGCCGCCTCTGCCGCTCAGAGCGCCACCTTGCCCAGACCGCATACCACCGCCCCTACGGCTGCATTCACTCCCTAGAGCACCGCCAGGAGACCGCCTATCGATCGCCACCCTCAGCCATGCCTCTAACCGGCCGTAGCCATGTCGCCACCGTCGCCTACCCATCCCGCTCGGTCTCACTGTCGGGCCTATAAAAGGAGGCTACCCCTAGCCGTTTGAAGCACACCACTCCACTCCCCTCACCTCACTGAACCTCACCCACCTCTAGCCGGAGCAAGGGAGTAGCAGCTCGCCGGAATTTCACCGGAGCAGGCCGCCTCTAGAGGAGAAGGGCGCCTGCGATTTAGGGCACCCTAAGCTCCGCCGCAACCGCGCCTCGCCTTGCCGTCGACCACCAGTTCGTTTTCCTGCCTCGCCGACCTTGCTAGAGCCCTGGTATGTCCCCAGCAGACCCCCACCGAGCCGCTAGGGTTCGAGCTCGCCGATGACCTGTTCGTCGTCGACGACGACCCTCAGCCGTAGATCCCCCTTCTAATCCTACGGCCCACAGCGCGCGTACCGTTTCGTGTGTTAAGACCCACTGACAAGCGGGACCCCCCTGTCAGCTGAGCCCCGCGCCGTGGAGCGCCACTGGGCTGGCCCAAGTTCTTTCCCAAGCTAGCCCACCCGTTCAAATCTGGATTTTTCTTTTTAGTTAAATCTAGTTTCTGTCCACTAGTTTAAAATTCAATTTTGGGGGTTTTGCAAATCCAAATTGCATCAAACCAATTTTGTCCAAAAGGTTTTAAGATGATCTATCCAAGCCCGTTGGATTTAATTCAGTTAGAGTTATAGATCTCTCCTAATAAAACTAATAAAACAGAAGCTTTTGCAACTTGGAACATTTTTATAAAATCAACCAAGTTAGCTTTTGAGTTGATTCCAACTCTAAAAAATCACATTTCATCATATCTATCTAAATATGTAATAATATTAAGGTTTACATGTAGTGACTTTGGACTAGTACCAAAATAATGCTATATAGGCATTTCTAGTCACTTTAAATCATTAAATAATGAACTTAAACCAAAGTAATATTGATCCAACCTTTAAATCTCATTCCCACATGTTAGAATATGTGGTGATGACATGTGTCAACATGATCCCATATTTTAAGTGGTGAATATTAAATCTTAGTTAATTCCTCCAATGAGTAGAAATTACTTTTCTAAATTAAAAAGGATGAAACTATTGAGTCAAACTTGTGATGCTTGTGATGATCATAGATCATCAAATGTGTGTCCTAGAATACTACTTAACCTAGTTAAGCATTGTTTGGTGATTGTGTACTCCGTATGTATTTATAGACGATAGTACCGACCAAGCTTTCGAGGAGGAGGAGTTCTACCAAGAAGAAGAAGAAGAAAACTTCAACCACTTCACCAACCAAGGCAAGCCACCATTAACAATGCAAGCTAGCATTTGCAAATTTAGTGCTTAGCAAGCTAGAATCAAACTAGATGGTTGAGCAAAGATGCTTTAGGCATGCTTTGATCACACCCCCCTTTGACTATTAGTACCTCAAGTCTTATTTACAAGTTTTACCTCCCTTAGTTACACAAAGTTCTTTACTTGTTTTGAAGGTAGCATAAAGAGTATAAAACTTGACCTATGTAGAACCCTTTAGATGTCCTTCTATGGCATGAGATTGAACCCATCTTTTCCACCTTAGTGAACACTCTTAACTTAGTAGTTTAGAGTAGATCAAAAACTTGAGTCACTTTAGATGGGAAAACTTGGTGAAAATGAATTATGAAAACCTTGGAATGATGAGTCATTCTATTGAGATGTTTTGACATGTGTTGATAAACACAAAGGATTGATGATGATGAAAATGTTGAGGCATGAGCCTTAACCCTTTTATAAAACTAATGGTTGGATTCGGATGCGATACCATTCCAAATTTGCCGTACAACCACACTACCTGAATTGGGTAAGGCTTAGCTGGAAATTTATATGCATTAGTATTAGTTCCCTCACGGGAGAGGTCTGAGCTGAGGCTACGTCTCAATGTTATCCACCTATGCAGTGCCCAAGATGACTGATGGTCATGGTTGGGAGGCCATGCTCATTGGAGAGGTGCTTATACTAGCGTGTGTAAAGGGAAGGTTATGTTTGATTATCTGCATACTAAGTATGATGTTTTAGGGTTATCCCTGACAGATGTATCGAATCTTGTGGTTAAAGTGTACCACCTCTGCAGAGTGTCAAACTATTCGAATAGCCGCGTCCGCGGTTATGGACAGTTGGAATGGCCATACTGTTTCGTTGTCAGATGTTTTCCAAATAACTTGATATGAATGATGAATCTTGACTTGACCACCACAGGGTTGTGTTTATGACAATAGCTTCCCAGCTTAAGTGATTCTAGAACTTTATTTTATCTTTCTTTGCTTCAGAACTCAGCTTAGGTTTCAAACCTAACTTTATAGTTAAATTTGAATTTAGCACTTTAACTTAGAATGATAATACTTGTTAGTGGTAGTTTGCGAGTACTTAAAGAGTACTCATGGCTTTTCTCCCTGGATATTATCATGGCCAGACTATGAAGGAGACTATCAAGATGATGGTCAGCAGGACGACTATGATAACTAGGACTATCTGCCTTCGTCAGCATTGCCTGTGCCCCTGAAGATGGACCCCACCGGTACGCTTATCTTTTATTTCTGCTGTTTGTTGTATTAAGACTGGATCATGAGATCCTTATTTGTGTAAGACCTTATGTATGGTTTGTAATGGATGATGTACTATGATATCCAATCTGTTATGTCTCGCAAAAATGGTAATCCTGGGATTGTGAGGTATGGCATAACGGGCATCTGGGATTAAAAATCCGGGTGTTGACAATTTGGTATCAGAGCCATCCTCACCATAGGAGACCCTAGTTAGAATGGACGTTCAAACAAAAACTTAGTTTCAAAAACCAAAGTGAGTATTTATGAAAAACTATCTCCTCTCTTACCCTTGTGGATTCTTTCTCAAAAAATTCATGTTCCTCAAAATTCTTACACTACTACTTAAAATTTGACACACTTGACCTCTTCACTAATTTCCTCATCCTTAATTCTTGTAGATGGAGACTCAGTTCAGCAAGTTTTACCATTTGGGAAACGGAGGTCAGCTGATCTTCGAGAGGGATCTAGATTCACTGTCAGAATTACTGGGACGCCCACATCCGGAGTTTCTTGGAGCTCAACTTCCAGGACCCCCAGGAGGAGACCTACAGTGGCTAGTCACCGCAGATCTTAGAGGAAGCATTGAAGCACGAACTTCTGGAAGAATTCAGTTCTCCGTGAGAGAGAACAATTGGCTAGATGGATTAGCCAGGGCAATGCATGAAGCTCTCGCACGTCTATGTGCCCTCAGCGTCAACAAGATCCAAGGAACCCGTTTTGCCCACTATGCAAGACGTGACTTCATGGGAATGCCAATGGAGATGCCAAGTCATCCAGAGTTGAGGCGTCAAGTGGAGAATCTTGACTTCTTGCTTCATGAAAGACAACAGGAACTAGACAATGCCAGAGAGTTAGCCAACCAGAACCGTGCCATTGCCGACCAGAAGGCCCAGACTTTCGCACTGCTCGTCCAAGATCACCAGTCTCTTCGCCGCCAGCGTGCCAAGAAGGATCGCACCATCGCCCGTCTTCGCAAGAAGGTGGCCGACCTCGAGAAGACCATCAAGGAGCAGGAAGCCTAGCTGGCAGCAAAGGAAGAAGAAGATGAGGGTGAAGACATCCAGAGAGACATGGATTCTTACCTCAGCAACGATGATGACTTTCTGGAGGAGGATGCCGTAGACTTCTACACTGATGATGAGGACTCCGACTTCATCGACGATGAGTAGATGCACTAGAGCACTGTCGTAGCATGAGATGTATCAGTCTCATTGTATCGTAGCTTACAGAATGGTTCTTCAAACCATCTGTTTTCCCTTTGATTGTTGTGGTGTGTGTTGTATCGTGTGCTTGCTTGCATGAATGAAAATGGAGTTAGTTGAAAGACCTGAGTCTAACTCAAAGTTTTAGCTTTGAAAACCCATAACCATGAACCTTAGAATTTCCCTCTTACCCCTATATCCTTCTCAATCTTCAGATGACTCGTGGAAATCAAGGAGGGAGCAGCTCGTCGCAAGACCCAATGCTGCAGATCTTGCAGAATCTCATCGCAGACCGTGAACGAAGCAGGGCAAAACGCCAAGCCAACTTAGCAACATTGCAGCAGATTGCCCAGATGGCTCTTAACAACCAAGGGCATGGCAATCAGGATCACCAGGGATCTAAACTCAAAAAATTTCAGAACGCCAATCCCCCAATCTTCAACCAATATGAGAACCCATTAGATGCTGATGACTGGTTATAGACCATGGAAAACAACTTAGAAGTTGCAAGAGTTGATAAAAATGAGAAAGTTCTCTTTGCCACCCACTATCTGGCGGGAGATGCAAGCGCTTCGTGGAATAGCATCCGCAATATGAACCATGGTCAAGTGATGACATGGGAAGCATTCAAAGTCAAGTTCAGCCGCACCCACGTGCCGCAAGGGCTAGTCAATAGAATGAGAGATGAATTCCATGAATTGAAGCAAGGGTGAATGACTAGGGTGGAATACCATGACAGATTCCTGTCTCTTGCCAGATATGCACCTGATGAGATCAACACGGAGGCCAAGAAGAAGGAGAGATTCTTGAACGGATTGCATGATGAGATGCAGACTGTCCTCATCAACATCCGTTTCCAGGATCTCGAAGAGCTAGTCGACTCTACCATTCAGATGGAAGGGAAGATTAACCAGGCAAACGACAACCGCAAGCGCCGTATGATGCAGCAGTCTGGATCCAACAGTCACCAAAAGTACCGTCCCAACCCGTCATCAGGATATGCACCAAGGAACAACCGACCCCCAAATTCTCGCCCAAGCTACCCCAACCGTAGCGGAGGCAATGTGAAGTCCGAAGGAAACAATCACAACTCCACTAATGCCAACAATTTCAACCGTGCACCTCCCAAGAACCACCACAACAACAACAACACTGCACCCCGAACTGGCAGCAATGTTGTGCCTGTCACAGTCAAGGACAAGTCCCAAATCACTTGTTTCGAGTGTGGAGTGAAGGGTCACTACTCCAATGAGTGTCCCAAGAAGACTACAGCCAATGCCAATGTGAATACCCTAGCTCAGCAGCAGCGTCGTGTTCAACCAGGAAGGAGATTTGCCCCAGGGAACCCTCACAACCGCAATGGCCGTCTCTTCCACATGAACGCAGAAGAAGCCCAGGAAGCGCCAGATGTAGTGCTGGGTATGTTTTCTGTCAACTCAATTTTAGCAAGAGTATTGTTTGATTCTGGAGCATCGCATTCATTTGTCACCGAAGAATTTGCATGCACTAGTAAGATTCGCCCAACCAACCTGAAGCATGTCATGATAGTTCAAATTCCCGGTTCAACAACCAAAGCTAGAAAAATTTGCAAAGCTGTGCCTATCAGAATACATGGGATAGATTTTTATGCCAACCTAATTGTACCTGGAACCAAAGGATTGGAAGTAGTACTAGGTATGGACTGGATGTCAAGGCATAAAGGACTGATAGACAGTGCTAAGAAAGCCATTACCATGACCAGTAGTTTTGGAGTAACAGTAGAGCATATCTCTGAAACCTTACCCCGTCAATTCAAGTGCAACCAGAGTGTAGCCCTACCCACCATTGACCAAGTCAGAGTAGTCTGTGAATACCCCGACATATTCCCAGATGAATTGCCAGGTATGCCCCCGGATAGGGATATTGAGTTCATTATCGAACTAATCCCCGGAACCAGACCTATAGCCTAGAGACCCTATAGCATGAACCCATCAGAGTTAGTGGAACTGAAGAAGCAGTTGGATGCCATGTTAGAGAAAGGCTTGATTCAACCAAGTGCATCACCATGGAGATCACCAGTGTTATTCGTCGACAAGAAAGATGGAGGCAACCGTCTGTGCACAGATTACAGAAAGTTGAATGATGTCACCATCAAGAACAAGTACCCTTTGCCAAAGATAAAAGATCTATTTGATCAGTTGACCGGAGCTCAGGTATTCTCAAAGATTGATCTTAGGACTGGTTATCACCAACTTAAGATTCGTGCAACGGATATTCCGAAGACCGCCATTACTACTCGCTATGGTTTATACGAGTATACGATTATGTCTTTTGGATTAACCCATGCCCCTGCTTATTTCATGAATATCATGAATAAGATCTTTATGAATTTCCTATATAAGTTTGTAGTTGTGTTTATCGACGACATCCTTATCTACTCCAAGTCCGAAGAAGAGCACGAGCAACATCTGAGAGTTATCCTGGAAACCCTGAGAGAGCATCAGTTATATGCCAAGTTTAGCAAGTGTGAGTTTTGGCTGAAAGAAGTAGGATTCCTAGGACATATTGTGTCTACCGGAGGAGTCCCTGTTGATCCCGCCAAGATCAAAGATGTCGAAGAATGGGAAGCCCCAACCACTCAAACCCAAGTCCGTGCATTTCTCGGATTAGCGGGATATTACCGCAAGTTCGTAGAAGGATTCTCGAGCATTGCCCGACCCATGACCCAATTGTTGAAGAAGGACAAGAAGTTTGAATGGACAGACAAGTGTGAAGCCAGCTTCCAGGAGCTGAAGAAGACATTGATACCAGCCCCAATATTGGTCATGCCAGACATCAAGAAGCCCTTTGATGTGTATTGTGATGCATCCAAGATTGGTCTAGGATGTGTATTGATGCAAGAAGGCAAGGTCATCGCGTATCTGTCTCGACAACTGAAGCAACATGAGCAAAACTATCTGACCCATGATCTTGAGATAGCAGCTATGGTTCTAGCATTGAAGACATGGCGTCATTATCTGATGGGTAATCGCTGTGAGATTTACTCAGATCACAAAAGCTTGAAGTATATTTTCACTCAGAAGGAGCTTAATATGAGGCAACGAAGATGGATAGAGTTAATCAAGGATTATGACCTTGACATTCACTATCACCCCGGCAAAGCCAATGTGGCAGCGGATGCTCTTAGCAGATTGCCGTGTAGGCTTAACACCATGATCAAGGAGAAGCAGCCAAGTTTGTATGAGGAGTTGGAGCAGTTCAGAACCGAATTAGTTAGCAAAGGATTCTTAGCTAGCATTGAACTTTAACCCACTTGGATTAGCCAAATCAAGAAAGCCCAGAAGGGAAATGAAAGTATCGACGGAATCAAACATCATATTGGTACAGGAAAGGTACCTGGATTTACCGAAGATGAAGAAGGAGTACTGTGGTACAAAGAACGTATCTGTGTTCCAGCAGATTCGGAGCTGAAGGAAGTTATCATGAGGGAAGCTCATGATACTCTTTATTCTATCCACCCCGGAGGAACAAAGATGTATCAGGATTTGAAAGAGCAATTTTGGTGGCACAAGATGAAGAGAGAGATCGGAAGCTACATCGCCAAATGTGACATCTGTCAAAGAGTCAAGGCAGAACATCAGAGACCTGCAGGACTGTTGCAGCCATTGCAGATTCCGGAATGGAAATGGGATTCCGTCGGAATGGACTTTATCACCGGTTTACCTACTTCTAGTAGGAGGAATGACTCAATCTGGGTCATAGTTGATAGACTGTCCAAGGTAGCCCACTTTATACCTGTCAAGACAACTTACCAGAGCGCAAAATTAGCAGAGCTATACATTGCTAGGATTGTTAGTCTGCATGGAACCCCCAAGACCATCATATCAGATCGAGGAACCTAGTTTACCTCAAGATTTTGGCAGAAAGTCCAAGAAGGATTAGGAACCAAGTTGAACTTCAGCACAATGTATCATCCGCAAACTGATGGACAGACTGAGAGAGTCAACCAAATCCTAGAGGATATGCTTAGAGCTTGTGTGTTGGAATACGGATCAAAATGGGAAGACTGCCTGCCTTTCGCAGAATTCTCATATAACAACAGTTATCAAGCTAGTTTGCAGATGGCACCATTTGAATTCCTATATGGAAGAAAGTGTCGTACCCCTTTGAATTGGTCGCAAGTAGGAGAGAGTCAGATCTTCGGACCCGACATTCTCCGAGAAGTAGAAGAGAAAGTTCACAAAGTCCGTGAGCACCTCAAGACCGCCCAGTCCAGATAGAAGAGTTATGCTGACAAAATAAGGAGAGACCTGACTTTCAATGTCGGAGATTTTGTATATCTCAAGGTTTCACCATTGAAGGGAACTCAACGCTTTAGTCTGAAGGGAAAGTTAGCCCCCAGATATATCGGACCTTTCAAGATTCTGGACCGTCAAGGAGAAGTATCGTATCAACTGGAACTGCCTAAAGAGATGTCATCCATCCACAATGTGTTCCATATCTCGTTACTTCGCAAATGTTTGGAAGTGCCTGAGAAGACGGAGGTTTTCAAGAATATCGATCACATAGTTGTGGAAATCAACAATGAACTGACCTATAGAGAAGTGCCCATCCGTATCTTAGAAGAAGCCTACAGAACCACCAGGACCAGGAGTATCAAGTTTCTCAAGATTTAGTGGAGCAACCATACCGAGGAGGAAGCCACTTGGGAGCGCGAAGATTACATTAGGACAGAGTTCCTAGATCTCTTTAGTTCCTAGTTTTCTTTGTAAATCTCAGGACGAGATTTTGTTTAATGGGAGAAGGTTTGTAACATCCCAAAATTTCAATCCAAGCTTATCAAGATCTAAATCATCAAAATTGGGGTTAACAAAAAACCTTTCCAAATTTAAAATGAAAGCATTCATATATGTGTGCATTTAAAATAGGAGTTGTTTTGAATTTCCATGATTGTGTGATCCTTTGCTTCTAAAATTTTTCTTAAGTGAATTAAACATCATCTACATCATTCCCAAGCTTTTACTAAAGAAAATCAAATCAAAAAGAATTAAAAAGGAGGAATGGTCATTTTGGCCATTTTAATCCACCACACTACTTTGGGTGTTCCTAGCACTCATTTCTTAACAGAAATAATTCATGATCTTTGCACCCCTTGCTAGTACACATAATGAGGTACCAAGGCCCATCTTTTACTTTGCTAAAAACATTCTTTTACTGATTTTAAATGGCATTTGAAATTTGAATCCAATGCATATGCATAGATCAACCCTATTTCAAAAACCATCTTTTTGAGATCCACTTTCAAAACCCTTGTAACCAGAGACTACCTAGCACCAGTGGAGAACACCCAAAAATTTTGAAACCAAAATTCAAAAGTTTTGCTCTTTCGACCAATTCATCAAACACCTTGTGGGCACACTTTTGGCCAAATTCAAAACACTATTTTGAGCAGTGATCTTGGTCACCATTTGTGCCTAACCTTGTCCCCTTGTTCCCCCAGTACCAGCCCTACCCATTGCTAGCCTGACAAAACCCTGTGCACACGACCAAATGGTCATGGCCATTAAGGCCGAGCACCTTGAGCACCCCCACCGGTGACATCGTGCCACAGCTACCGCCAGCCTCTCTCGCCGTGTCTAGCACGTCGCCAGTGGACCACTGCCACCGTCCAACCAGCCCCAGGCCAGAGATAGAGAGCAGGACGGCCAGGAACCGCCGCGCCCGGAGCTGGTCGACCATGCCGACGCCACATGTAGAGCATGCTCTGTCCCTGCTCGCATAGACCGCCCCTTGGCCGTAGCCCGCGCCCATCGCTCCGCCACGACCTGGGGAACACCCCAGACACCCCCGCTGGCCACCCAATGCTCCCCAGCCACCGCTCGCCATGGACACCGCTGCCTCTGCCTCTCAGAGCGCCACCTCGCCCAGACTGCATACCACCGCCCCTACGGCCGCATTCACTCCCTAGAGCACCGCCAGGAGAACGCCTGTCGATCGCCACCCTCAGCCATGCCTCCAACCAGCCGTAGCCATGTCGCCACCATCGCCTGCCCATCCCGCTCGGTCTCACTGTCGGGCCTATAAATGGAGGCCACCCCCAGCCGTTTGAAGCACACAACTCCACTCCCCTCACCTCACTGAACCTCACCCACCTCTAGCCGGAGCAAGGGGAGCAGCAGCTCACCGGAATTTCACCGGAGTAGGCCGCCTCTAGAGGAGAAGGGCGCCTGCGATTTAGGGCACCCCAAGCTCCGCCGCAACCGCGCCTTGCCTCTCCGTTGACCACCAGTTTGTTTGCCCGCCTCGCCGACCTTGCTGGATCCCTGGTACGTCCCCAGCAGACCCCCACCGACCCGCTAGGGTTCGAGCTTGCCGGCGACCTGTTCGTTGTCGACGACGACCCTCAGCCGTAGATCCCCCTTCTAATCCTACGGCCCACAGCGCGCGTACCATTTTGCGTGTTAAGACCCACTGACAAGCGGGACCCCCTGTCAGCTGAGCCCCGCGCCACGGAGTGCCACTGGGCCGGCCCAAGTTCTTTCCCGCGCTAGCCCACCCGTTCAAATCTGGATTTTTCTTTTTAGTTAAATCTAGTTTCTGTCCACTAGTTTAAAATTCAATTCTGGGGGTTTTGCAAATCCAAATTGCATGAAACCAATTTTGTCTGAAAGGTTATAAGATGATCTTGTTGGAGATATGCCCAAGAGGCAATAATAAAGTGGTTATTATCATGTCTTCACACTTATGATAAATGTTTACATACCATGCTATAATTGTATTAACCGGAAACATTAATACTTGTGTGATTTGTAAACTAAAATAAGAGTCCCTAGTAAAGCCTCTTGTTAAACTAGCTTGTTGGTTAATATATGATCATTGTTTCCTGATCATGAACATAGAGATGTTATTAACAATAGGATCATATCGTTAGGAGAATGGTGTGATGGACATACTCCTATAGATAAGCGTAGCATAAAGATCAAGTCATTTCAATAGTTCAATTGCTATATGCTTTCTGATACATAGTAACCTAATTCCTTCGACCATGAGATCGTGCATATCACCTTTACTGGATGGATGCTTTGATGTCATCAAACACCACACCGTAACAGGGTGGCTATAAAAGTGGCATTGAGTGTTCGGAAAGTATTGGTTGAAACACATGGATCAAGAGTGGGATTTGTCCATCCACATGACGGATAGATATTCTCTGGGCCCTCTCGGTGAAATGTCATCCAATTAGCTTGCAAGCATGTGACTTGGTCACAAGGGATCACATATCACGGGAACGAGAAAAGAGTACTTATCAGTAACGAGGTTGAACTAGGTATGCAGAGATACCGACGATCATAACCTTGGATAAGTAACATATCGTGAGACAAAGGGAAATTGGTATCGTATGTAAGTGGTTCATTCGATCGCAAAGTAATCGTAGAAATATGTGGGAGCCATATGAATTTCCAGATTCCTCTATTGGTTATTGTTCGGAGAAGTGTCTCGATCATGTCCGCATAATTCACGAACCGTAGGGAGACACACTTAAGGATTCGACGTTGTTTGAGTAGTTATGGTATTATGAGAAAGAGACCGAATGTTGTTCGGAGTCTCGGATGGGATCCGGGATATCACGAGGTGATCCGGAATGGTCCGGAGAATAAGATTCATATAAGGAAAGTCCCGTTTCGGAGTTCGGGAATGATTCCGGTGTTTTCATCGGGAACATTCTAGAAGGTCCCGGAATGTCCGGCACTCCGGGGGGGAAGGGGTACATGAATGTGTCATTACATATTGGAATGATTGCATCATGTACTAAGTGTTCTTGCTGTCCCAAATATAGGATTAAATTGAATCCTAAAACAGAAAAGTCAAATGTCCAGTTTGAAAGTCAAACTGCCAAAACAAGAAACTGTGGGAAACAAGCAAGAGGAGTTGGAACCAACCTGGAGGAGGAGTTGGACTCCTCCAGGCCGGCGCCCAGCCCAAGGCCGAGTTGGGGAGGGACTCCCTCCCTCCCCTGGCGCGCCCACACCCTCCCACCTATATAAGGAGGGGCAGGGCTCCCCTCCTAGACACACAAGTTTCCTATCCTCTAAACTAAACCCTAGATCTAGACCCCGGTTTAGAGCTATTCGGTTTAGAGCCTTCTAATTGGTTTAGAGCCTTCTAATTGGTGTGTCTAATTACTAGACCACTAATAGCCTCTCTCATAAGCTCCACCATACTCGCACCGGCTTAAGGCGAAGCCCTGCGGGATCTCCCCTCTACTTCCGGTACCACGCCGTTGTGCTGCCGGAATCGCGAGGAGAGTGCTACAACCTCCGCTGCCTGCTGGAACAAGGGAGAGGAAGGTCTTCGTCGAGTACCGAACGTGTGACCGACTGCGGGAGCGCTGCGGGAACGCGGCGCTGGAAGGATCGTCTACGCGATCTTGAGATCGGAAAGAGTACGACTACATCACCCACGAGAATCTGCTCTCGTTAAACACTTTGGAATCTTCGAGGGTGAGTTATTACATCGACTCGTTGCTACAATCTAGTAGATAGATCTTGGCTTGTTTGTTTGTATGCGATAGAAAATTTTTGTTTTCCATGCTACGAACCCCTACAGTGGTATCAGAGCCGTGTCTATATGTAGATCTGTTGCACGAGTAGAACACAATGGTCATTGTGGGCGTTGATGCTTTTATTGTAGATTGCTTTTTGTGTACTTTGCATCTTGCAGTATGTTGGGATGAAGCGGCCCGGGCTAACCTTACATGACATCGTTCATGAGACTTGCTCCACGTTTGACATGCAACTTGTATTGCATAAGTGGCTTTGCGGGTGCCTGTTTCTCCTAGCATAGTTAAGATCCAATTTACAACGGGTAATCAACAATGCTAGTATCAATGTTGTGGTTCTTGTTCGTAAGTTAGAACGACACTTATGGAAAGCCCCAAACCACGTAAAATATGCAAAGAAAGTAGAAGCGTCTAACTTTGTTTTGCAGGGGTGTGCAGTGATGTGATATGGCCATGATTGTGATTATATTTGATGTATGCAATGTTCCTTATTGTAAGTTGGCAACCGGCAGGAGCCATATGGTTGTCTTTAATTTCTGTTAAGACCTGCGTGTCTATTCAAAATAGTTGTAATAGTTGATGCTGGTGGACGACAACCATGAAGAAGCATCATTGACCTTGATGCTATACCGGTGATGATGGAGATCATGTTCGTGCTTGAAGATGGAGATCGAAAGCACAAAGAAGAAAGGCCATATCATATCACATATTATGAATTGCCTGTGATGTTAATCCTTTATGCATCTTGTATTGCTTAGTAGACGACGGTAGCATTATAAGATGATCCCTCATGCACATAAATTTCAAGTTCTAAAGTGTTCACCCTTAGTATGCACCGTTGCCAAAGCTTGCTGCTTCGAAGCACCACGTGATGATCGGGTGTCTTTGATTCCGCGGGTGAATACAACGTAAGCAAGCCAGATTTGCTTATGCGGTAGCTAAGGTTTGATCTTGACGAGCCTAGCATGTACAGACATGGCCTCAGGAACACGGATCACCGAAAGGTAAAGCATGAATCATATAGTAGATATGATGAACATGTCGATTGTTCGCCATTGAAGCTATATCAACTCTCGTGATGATCGGTTTTGATGTGGTGGATTTGGTTCGTGTGATCACTAAAACAATGTGAGGGATATTGTTTTGAGTGGGAGTTCACCTAGATTAATTTAATTATTAATTAGAACTCAATTTATCATAAACTAAATCAAAGTGAATTTGCATAGTTGTTGTAGTCATTGGCATCCGTTTACCACCTTGCGCTTAGTTATAATTGAGATGATAGAACTATAGAATTCTGGTTAGAGACTTTACGAACTGGTATCGTATTGTTTTAAGTGTTAATCTAAAGTTTAAAAGTCCTATTGCAAACTTTCAGTAAGTTCCGGTTACTCCATGAAGTTTAATAATTAGTATTAAATCAAGAGTAACAATTCCAAGTGTTAGTATATAAGTATCATGTTTGTATCCATGATTCTTGATATTCAAAGGATTCCCTTAATATCAAGGTTATCTAGGATCTGAAAGAGTTGTTACAGAAACCATGATGTGTAGAAGATATTGTGATATCTGAAACGAAGTTTTGGTTGCAACATGATAGAGTATAATATGGCAAAAGTCATGTTCTCATATTTGATGAGAATTTGCAAAAGGTTGGAGATACTAGTTGTCCTAATCGTCCAAAAAGATTTGGAGAGCAACATTATACTCATGATTCACCGTTATAAGATAAAAGTAGCTTAATCATGGATAAATCCATGATGAGGGTGAATATTTGATGTAGGTAAAATGTTTACTACACCAAGAGATTACTAATGAAAGGAATTTGAAAGAACACCAAACATTTGATGATGGTGATCTACTTCAAAGTGCAAGTCCAAAGACATTGGTATTTAACTATACACGCTTTGGACTATATGTCATATGTATGACTCCACTATTGATGTTGATAGATTCTTTCAAACTGAAAAGGAAATACTGAAAGAGAATCTCATAAATATATGGCAGAAAAGAAAAGACTAGAATCGTTCAGTTTAAGTATATAGATGATATACATATTATGGCTATATTCTTTGCTTGTTAAACAAAGTGGTTCTTAAGTATTTGATACTGAATTTGTTGGTGTGAATCGTCATACGAAACAACACAATTCATGAACTACAATGGCCTAAGTAACTAGCAAAAGAATATGTGATGATGTTCATCAAGAACAAAATAAAGGGTTATTGTGTTGCTTGTTAAACATCAAAGCTTGCCTTCAAGGATTTGTTTTATCAGGTATTATGAGAACAAAAGGATTGTTCAAATAATTGCCGTAATCCATAAAAGATGGATGATTCGCAAATCTCGTTGGAGACATCACATCCATAAAACTAGTGCTAAAAATGTCGAAAGACAAATTGATTTAAAGATCACTTAGGAAGTGACATCGCCGTTTAAATTATATTTGAAAGAAAACATGAAGAAACTCCATGTTGATGGAATTTTGGAGTCTTCTGATTTTTGATCATATGACGCTTGTGAAACTTTCCTAGAGATAATTAAAACTTCGTTCATAGGCCAAAAGGGAACGAATGACTAGCTTATTGGAACTTGTACATATTGTTGTACGAAGTCCGTTATGTGTAGTCAAGAGCGATGGATTTCAACTTCATATGCTTTCTCCGAAAATTTGAGTGAATATATGAATATTTACTTAATAAGGATGAAGTATGAAACATTTGAAAAGTTCAAAGACTTTCAAGATGAAGTGCAAAATCATTGTAACAAGAATATAAACAGTTTATGATAAAGATCATAAAGGAAGATATTTGAGTTACAAGTTTAGCATAATACCTAAGATTTAAGGAATCGTTCCGTGGATTTGCATTTCCCGAAACACCATAAGAGTATGGAGCGTTCGAGATATGTAATTAAACCTTGTTTGACATGGTAAGATCGAAAGGTGTAATTCATAAAACTGCCATTGTATTTTAAAGATTAAAAGCTTTAGAGATTACCGTTTTTCCACTGAAAAGAGCTCCATCATAATCCGTTGAAATGACACCATATAAGGTTATGGTTTGGGATAAAACCCAAGTTGTCCTTTCTTAAACATTGGTATGCTATGCATAAGAAAGATGTGTGCAACCAAAGTCGGATGAACCTGTCTTTGTATAAACTGTTCCTCCATAAAACACCGGAGACAAAAGTGTTTGTTGCTTAGAACGTCAAGTTTCTTTGAGAAGAAATTTTTCGTGAAAAGTTAAGTGGGAGGACAATAGAAACTTTGATAAGGTTAAAAGAACCTTAGCTGTATGTGCAGAGTTGCGCAGCGCCGAAAAGTGTTCCGGAGGCGGCAACAATGCTCATGGCTCACGTACCTCAAAGGTTGTGGTCACGGAGATCCAAGTTCCTATTGAAACAAGTAGATCGGGTAAACAATCAAATACCAAGATTTGAGGGTTGAATCATTATTTGAGAATAATGAACCGACTACATGCAAAGAAGCGATGATGGGCCCTGACTCCGTCAAATGGCTTGAAGCCATAAAATCCGTGATAGTTCCATACACGAGAAATCAAGTTTTGAACTTGAAGGACCCTCGAGAAAGGTGTAAGACCTTATAGTTGTGTCTGGATCTATAAAGAAATAGACATGGATGTTTCACATCTATGAAATAGTCGACATGTTGGGAAAAAGTTCACAACAATGTTCAAAGGTTGACTATGACAAGATTTGATCTTTCATAGTGATATTTAGTCTAGACGGATTAATGTAGCAACCACTACATATAATTTGTTATATGGAAGTTGAATAAACAAAACAAGTTCTTCTAATAGAATCGTTACCTAGGACATGTGCATAACACGGTCCATAGGGTTTTGTTAATTCAAAGGATGCTAAAAGCATATGCAAACTTCAATGGTTAGAGTGAGCATAGCGGAGTTGGAATCTTCACTATGATGAAACTGTTAAAAGGGTTTAATTTCATCAGAGACAATGAAGATGCTTGCATTTGCAAGAAATTAAGTGGGAGCGCTAAGACATGTTTCTAATACATTATGTGGAGGACATATTGTTGATTGGAAAAGATGTATCTTTTATTAACACATATTAAGAATTTCATCCCGATGAAAGACTTAGGCAAAACCCAAATATTTGGCATCAATAGACGCTAATATGGTTGTGCCAGAAGTACATAGATAAGATATTGAATGAGTTCAATATAGAAACTACAAGAGAAGGTTCTTGTCGCACAGAAAGGATTGAATGAGTTCAATGTTGATGATATATTCAAGTGTATTGACATTTGGTAAAGTGACACAAATAATCAAGTATAGATTGATACTTGATGTATGAAATCACAAAGAGTATTTATATCAATCGTACTGTGATATGTACAAATCCAGATATGTCCTATGCTCTAAATGTTGTGAGCATATACCAGAATGATTTGTAAGATGATCATTGGACAATAGTAAGGATATTCTTATGATCTTTTGAAAGAACTAAGAGTATATTATTTGTAGAAGTGACAAATAGATGGTTAGTTCATTGTAAAAGTACTACATTGATACTAGCTTTGTCACAAAGTACAAATTAAGTTTATCTCAATCTAAACTAAGGGTGGCACAATATAATGGAAAGTGAGTTCCATAATGGATTTGGATGATTTCCAAAGTTAAGACATTGTGACAGATACTACAACAAAAGGCTAAGTATATGACTGCTATTATAACAGCAAAAGAGGGCATTTGTGTCAAGAAGTTTGTTATCAAACTAGGTGTAGTTCACAGTGGGATAATACTATGAAGATATATTGTGCGACAATATTATCAACATGTTTTAACCCCAAAGAGCTAAAGGTCACACCGAAATACCAAATTTATACAAAGCCATCTCATTAGAGAATGAGTGATGCGTAGAGACGCAAAGACATGCAATTACACACGGACCTGGAAGTGTCAGATCCGGAGATCAGTTGACCACTAGCAATCGTGTACATACAACACTGGAAAGCCATAGGTGTTATATACACAAAGGTTCGAAACTAGATTATTGACTCTAGTGCAAGTGGGAGACTGTTGGAGATATGCCCAAGAGGCAATAATAAAGTGGTTATTATCATGTCTTCACACTTATGATAAATGTTTACATACCATGCTATAATTGTATTAACCGGAAACATTAATACTTGTGTGATTTGTAAACTAAAATAAGAGTCCCTAGTAAAGCCTCTTGTTAAACTAGCTTGTTGGTTAATATATGATCATTGTTTCCTGATCATGAACATAGAGATGTTATTAACAACAGGATCATATCGTTAGGAGAATGGTGTGATGGACATACTCCTATAGATAAGCGTAGCATAAAGATCAAGTCATTTCAATAGTTCAATTGCTATATGCTTTCTGATACATAGTAACCTAATTCCTTCGACCATGAGATCGTGCATATCACCTTTACTGGATGGATGCTTTGATGTCATCAAACACCACACCGTAACAGGGTGGCTATAAAAGTGGCATTGAGTGTTCAGAAAGTATTGGTTGAAACACATGGATCAAGAGTGGGATTTGTCCATCCACATGACGGATAGATATTCTCTGGGCCCTCTCGGTGAAATGTCATCCAATTAGCTTGCAAGCATGTGACTTGGTCACAAGGGATCACATATCACGGGAACGAGAAAAGAGTACTTATCAGTAACGAGGTTGAACTAGGTATGCAGAGATACCGACGATCATAACCTTGGATAAGTAACATATCGTGAGACAAAGGGAAATTGGTATCGTATGTAAGTGGTTCATTCGATCGCAAAGTAATCGTAGAAATATGTGGGAGCCATATGAATTTCCAGATTCCTCTATTGGTTATTGTTCGGAGAAGTGTCTCGATCATGTCCGCATAATTCACGAACCGTAGGGAGACACACTTAAGGATTCGACGTTGTTTGAGTAGTTATGGTATTATGAGAAAGAGACCGAATGTTGTTCGGAGTCTCGGATGGGATCCGGGATATCATGAGGTGATCCGGAATGGTCCGGAGAATAAGATTCATATAAGGAAAGTCCCGTTTCGGAGTTCGGGAATGATTCCGGTGTTTTCATCGGGAACATTCTAGAAGGTCCCGGAATGTCCGGCACTCCGGGGGGGAAGGGGTACATGAATGTGTCATTACATATTGGAATGATTGCATCATGTACTAAGTGTTCTTGCTGTCCCAAATATAGGATTAAATTGAATCCTAAAACAGAAAAGTCAAATGTCCAGTTTGAAAGTCAAACTGCCAAAACAAGAAACTGTGGGAAACAAGCAAGAGGAGTTGGAACCAACCTGGAGGAGGAGTTGGACTCCTCCAGGCCGGCGCCCAGCCCAAGGCCGAGTTGGGGAGGGACTCCCTCCCTCCCCTGGCGCGCCCACACCCTCCCACCTATATAAGGAGGGGCAGGGCTCCCCTCCTAGACACACAAGTTTCCTATCCTCTAAACTAAACCCTAGATCTAGACCCCGGTTTAGAGCTATTCGGTTTAGAGCCTTCTAATTGGTTTAGAGCCTTCTAATTGGTGTGTCTAATTACTAGACCACTAATAGCCTCTCTCATAAGCTCCACCATACTCGCACCGGCTTAAGGCGAAGCCCTGCGGGATCTCCCCTCTACTTCCGGTACCACGCCGTTGTGCTGCCGGAATCGCGAGGAGAGTGCTACAACCTCCGCTGCCTGCTGGAACAAGGGAGAGGAAGGTCTTCGTCGAGTACCGAACGTGTGACCGACTGCGGGAGCGCTGCGGGAACGCGGCGCTGGAAGGATCGTCTACGCGATCTTGAGATCGGAAAGAGTACGACTACATCACCCACGAGAATCTGCTCTCGTTAAACACTTTGGAATCTTCGAGGGTGAGTTATTACATCGACTCGTTGCTACAATCTAGTAGATAGATCTTGGCTTGTTTGTTTGTATGCGATAGAAAATTTTTGTTTTCCATGCTACGAACCCCTACAGATCTATCCAAGCCTGTTGGATTTAATTCAATTAGAGTTATAGATCTCTCCTAAGAAAACTAATAAAACATAAGCTTTTGCAACTTGCAACATTTTTATAAAATCAACCAAGTTAGCTTTTGAGTTGATTCCAACTCTCAAAAATCACATTTCATCATATCTATCTAAATATGTAATAATATTAAGGTTTACATGTAGTGACTTTGGACTAGTACCAAAATAATGCTATATAGGCATTTCTAGTCACTTTAAATCATTAAATAATGAACTTAAACCAAAGTAATATTGATCCAACCTTTAAATCTCATTCCCACATGTTAGAATATGTGGTGATGACATGTGTCAACATGATCCCATATTTTAAGTGGTGAATATTAAATCTTTGTTAATTCCTCCAATGAGTAGAAATTACTTTTCTAAATTAAAAAGGATGAAACTATTGAATCAAACTTGTGATGCTTGTGATGATAATAGATCATCAAATGTGTGTCCTAGAATACTACTTAACCTAGTTAAGCATTGTTTGGTGATTGTGTACTCCGTATGTATTTATAGACGATAGTACCGACCAAGCTTTCGAGGAGGAGGAGTTCTACCAAGAAGAAGAAGAAGAAGAAAACTTCAACCACTGCACCAACCAAGGCAAGCCACCATTAACAATGCAAGCTAGAACTTGCAAGTTTAGTGCTTAGCAAGCTAGAATCAAACTAGATGGTTGAACAAAGATGCTTTAGGCATGCTTTGATCACACCCCTTTGACTATTAGTACCTCAAGTCTTATTTACAAGTTTTACCTCCCTTAGTTACACAAAGTTCTTTACTTGTTTTGAAGGTAGCATAAAGAGTATAAAACTTTACCTATTTAGAACCCTTTAGATGTCCTTCTATGGCATGATATTGAACCCATCTTTTCCACCTTAGTGAACACTCTTAACTTAGTAGTTTAGAGTAGATAAAAAACTTGAGTCACTTTAGATGGGAAAACTTGGTGAAAATAAATTATGAAAACCTTGGAATGATGAGTCATTCTATTGAGATGTTTTGACATGTGTTGAGAAACACAAAGGATTGATGATGATGAAAATGTTGAGGCATGAGCCTTAACCTTTTATAAAACTGATGGTTGGATTCGGATGCGATACCATTCCAAATTTGCCGTACAACCACACTACCTGAATTGGGTAAGGCTTAGCTGGAAATTTATATGCATTAGTATTACTTCCCTCACGGGAGAGGTCTGAGCTGAGGCTACCTCTCAATGTTGTCCACCTATGCAGTGCCCAAGATGACTGATGGTCATGGTTGGGAGGCCATGCTCATAGGAGAGGTGCTTATACTAGCGTGTGTAAATGGAAGGTTATGTTTGATTATCTGCATACTAAGTATGATGTTTCAGGGTTATCCCTGACAGATGTATCGAATCTTGTGGTGAAAGTGTACCACCTCTACAGAGTGTCAAACTATTCGAATAGCCGCGTCCGCGGTTATGGACAATTGGAATGGACATACTGTTTCGTTGTCAGATGTTTTCCAAATAACTTGATATGAATGATGAATCTTGACTTGACCACAACAGGGTTGTGTTTATGACAATAGCTTCCCAACTTAAGTGATTCTAGAATTTTATTTTATCTTTCTTTGCTTCAGAACTCAGCTTAGGTTTCAAACCTAACTTTATAGTTAAACTTGAATTTAGCACTTTAACTTAGAATGATAATACTTGTTAGTGATAGTTTGCGAGTACTTAAAGAGTACTCTTGGCTTTTGTCCCTGGCTATTATCATGGCCAGACTATGAAGGAGACTATCAAGATGATGGTCAGCATGACGGCTATGATAACTAGGACTATCTACCTTCGTCAGCATTGCCTGTGCCCCTGAAGATGGACCCCACTGCTACGCTTATCTTTTATTTCCATTGTTTGTTGTATTAAGACTGAATCATGAAATCCTTATTTGTGTAAGACCTTATGTATGGTTTGTAATGGATGATGTACTATGATATCCAATCCGTTATGTCTCGCAAAAATGGTAATCCTGGGATTGCGAGGTATGGCATAACGGTCATCTGGGAATAAAAATCCGGGTGTTGACAAATAGATGGGGTAAATTACCATCTTGGACAAGGGGAGGGCAATGCTGGCTAGGGGTTGGTCCAGAGGGAGGTGGAGAGGGGTAGTATTGGTATTTGCTAGTGCTAGAGCTCAGAGAGAGTGGTGGCATCAGTGGTAATTAAATGGAGTAGATCTTTGTAAGATTTTTGTTGCATCTCTCTCTCTTACTACTAGTACAAGGGAAAAATGAGGATTTGTTGGGATGGAGCTATAGTGCTAGTCGACCAGGGGTGTGTCATGGTGCTAAGGAGAAGCATTGAGCAAGGTTGAATGAGAATTGGAAGTGGTTTGAGTAGTGGTTGGCATAATTGACAATTTTGATCAAAGTAGAGGTTTAGGAAGGAAATCCAAAAAGTTACATTGGACCAGAGAAGAAAATGGTACTGGTAGATAGGTGAGGTCAAGGTAGACTCCTAGGATTTAATTGGGATTTTTGTGTGGAGTTTAAGTCCACTTAAATCCATTTACTCAAAAAGGGAAGAAGTGATTTTTAGAAGATCATTTGATAAATTTACATTGGGAAAGGTTGGATTTTGATGGGGAAGGGTTCCAAATGTGAATACACTCTTAGGGGAATTTTCCCAAGATTTATTGGGGATTAAAAGTATTTAAAACAATTATTATTCCCATTCAGCCATTTAAGAAAATGGGCAAAAACAAATAATAAAGCTTCTCAAAAATATTTATTCTTGAGGTGGGAAGGTGAGGTATGATAAATGGAATTCACTTGAGCCAAAAGTTGGGGAAGTGTTTTGGTGAAAACCAAACTTTCCTTTATGGAGAGAGTTTTGGAGATTTTGACTATTTAAGGAATTAAATAGTTTTGGGGCCATAATAATTATGGGTAAATCTGGAGAATCAATGTAGATGATATAGACAAGCTGTTGCAAGCACTTGCAACCTTGTGTACTGAAATTCCAACTTGAAAAGGATGGAAAACAAGGAGTTGGTGATCTAGGATGATGTTATTTTTATACCACCAAAACATGCTTGCATCTTGGAGCTCAGAGCTCACCTTGGTGCAAGGGATAGATGGGTGAGTAGACCAAGTCATATAGATGATCATGGCAGGAGGAGTTTGAGTTAATTTTATTTGAGGTGATCTAGAGGGGATGGCAAACTTTGTTGAAAATAAGGCTGCCATGTAGAAAGAGTTATGATGTCTTATAAACCATGTGGATTTAATCAGCACAAGGATCCAATTGGGGAAAGTGAAGTAGGTTTAGATATACATCAATTAGTAGAACACAACCATGCATATAGTTGGTCCATAGAGGTTTGGATGGTGGTGTGATCTTCTAGCAAAGTTGGTATGATAACTAGTTTTGCAGGAAATGTTATTTTCTTGTCTGCAAAACCATCATGGACAAGTGGGTTGGAGGAGGATCTAACCAAGGGCAAGTGTGGGCCTTGATATTCCTTAGGGTGGTTAACAACATGGTTCAGATTCATTTCCAAAAATGCACATGGTTTGAGAAAAGGAGGCATTCAAAAAGGTGATGCTGAAACTGTTTCCAGACTTAGTCAAATTTGGCAGTTTTGAGGATTTTGACTAGAGTAGGAGGGGGAATGTTCTTGGAGGAGTGGAAAGTATCAGAGCATTAGCAAGTGAATGATATTGAAGATTAGAGTGAGTAGAAGAGATCCATGCTTGATATTGGTCTTCAAGGACTTGGAAACATCTAGAATGGAATTCTTCAGAAGGGGTTTGATTAAGGGTTTTAGATGATCACCTGGTGGCTAGGGATCATATCCAGATTTGCATTCTTGCTTAGGGGTTGATGATTGGGAAACATCTTGATCCTAGTGATGATCTCCTAGAGTGGCTCATACTACTTCCTAAGCAAACAAGTCAAACAGCAGATCAAATCAACTCATCAGGCAACAGATCAAGGCAACTCATCTTATAAACAAATCAACTACTCTAGGGTTACCATCAAGCTCAGCTTGAGGTAAGGTTGGGGGCATTTTGAAGAGGTTGAGTTTTGAATAAGAGGAGGGTTCTTGGTATCTCTACCAAGAGTATAATTCAAATGCTTTGAACAAGAGTTTTGGGAAAACTGGGGGTAAGATTAGTTGAGTGTTCTATCTTGAAAACATAAGGAGATTGTATTATATATCTCTCCATAATTTTGTTAATAGAAGCTACCAAAAACAGTTTTGGTTACAAAGGCATCTTGGCTCCTGTTTTGAAATGCCAGAACGTTTGAGAATATGTAAAGTAAGCCAAGATAGTTTTGGGAAAAAGGCCTTTGTCAACTGAGGGTGAGGTAAGGAGTATCATAAGATACACTCTTATATGCACAAGTGCAAACAACAACAAGCAAGCACTGCACCAAAACACAAGAAAAAGTTTTTGTTCCCCCTGATTTTTGCATTCTGGACAACTAATCTGGGTTGCAGAAATTGGGATGTTACATACTTCATCTCAAACTGTGGGTGCTAGCATTTCGATCCAGGGACTAGCACTGCAATCATAGGGATCTTTACCTTATGATGGTCAGATCTTACAATGTGTGGCTAATGAATTTGTAGTATGGAGAGCATAGCAAGAATTTAGCATCGACTAAAAATATGTAATAGTTCGAATCGATGTAGTATGTGTGGGTAATGAATTTGAAGTATGTGTGTCTAATGCATCTGTGTTGAACATTGTGCTTTATAATTTTTGTGAATAACCAAAGACAACCTCATGAAAAGAGGGTGGACTGTCAATGAGCAATGTCAATTCTATGGATGCCATGAAAATGTAGTTGATCTCCTCTTCAAGTACAAGGTAGCTAGATTATTGTGCCAAATGAGGAGCGATCCGGAAGACAATAAATGATTATTGTTTCAAAAGAAGAATACCTGATGATACTTATAACACTATCTACTAGTTTTGTAACACGCTGAACTGCAGGATAATTTTGCAGACAACACAAGAAAAATGAAAAATGGCTTACATCATAGACAGCAGACGTAAAATATGTACATAAAATGTCGTCTGAATTTTATCTGTCTGGAATAAAAATGGCAGTTAAGTGGATTTAACCACGAGTAGTAATTGAAGGAAATAGATACTTGTTAGTATTTGTTTACAACAGTAGTACTTCCATACAAAAGGGTCTTATATCTACACAAAAGTGGGCTAAAATTCCTACTACTTTATAGAACAATGCATCATCATTTCATCTACAAAAGCCATTCTTCAGTCTGAACTTAACTATTCTACACTGAAGAAACTACAGATCTCCACCAGAAAAGTTGCTGGCCAATTTCCTTGAGAGGACGTAAGTTCTTTGATCATTTAACCGAAACTGATATATTGCCTTCTTGCCAAACTACAAGAAATATGTATCATTCATGCACGACCGCTTTTCTTGCGCCAGTCCCAGTTTAGTAGGACTATCCGCGCCGCCGCAACGATTTCTTCGAACCTAAAATTCAGCATCTTCTTGTGGGGATCGTAGGTCTGTGTGAACTTGAACCTGAATTCCGGAGCTGAGCTGATGCCCGCCACCGTCTCCAGCTGTCAAACAATCCAATAGGCTGAGTGTAGATGCTTGGTCGCTGCCGCAGTAAGGCCTCCGACGGTGCATTGGATGGAGCGTCTTTGCCGCAGACGGCGTGTTCCCAGCCTCCCCCACTGCGGTAAGGTCGCCCACACGAAAGCGTGGACGCAAGAGTTCCTAGACCTTGGCGCAGCCCTATTCGAGGGTGTGTACCCTCGGTGGCAAGATCTCATGAACGATTTGACACATACCTTGTTCCCCCTGCCTAGAGCACGCCATAATCCCGCCACGCGCTTTCTCCACGGCGCTCTCTTGACCCTGCTCTCCGCAGCCAGCGCCGATGATGCCACCGCTGTTGTAGCCAATTCAGCATAGTCGGTGAAATCATCTTCCTGGAAGGGTAATGGGACACCAGCCATGAAGTAGAGCTTCATGGTCTGCCTTAGCGGGGCTAAATAGCCCAGTTTCAGTGCCTATCACGGTGACGGCGACGGCTTCTTAGGCGGAGCTATGCAAGGGGAACTTTGGTTTGTCGGAGAAGGGAAGTGACAGACTGATAGTAGGTTTGGACCCCTGGGCACGCGTGAAAATAATCATCTCCCATTTACTGAGAGGGTTATAATTCGACACTCCTTGCATTAACCGCTCAATCTTTATTTCCCTTCTCAGCATAAGAGTGCGAACGTATTAAAAAGATCGGTCGTGGCTATCCACCTGATCAGGCAATGTACCAGGACAGGTAGGAGAAAAGGTTCCATTTTAGACATATTGACGACTGTGCCCTTATGTTTATATTATATTATTTCTTTGCCACTATGTACCGTCGAATTGTAGCAACACCATCAGAAACAGGGGATGACAACGTGGCATGTTTTTTGTTTTTTAAAGGGCATTAGAAACATGGGATGACGACGTGGCATGTTTTCTGATTGGCGGGCCCGCCTCCTCCACCTTCGACGATGCACATCCCAGGTTCGAGGACTAGTGCCACCCACCAACACATTATTGTGAAATTTTCTATGTTTTGTCGCAACCAGCTCCGCTCAGCTCCCCTGCTCCTGCCGCCGCCACTCCATTCAGTCGTGCACCGCTCTCATCCTCCCCTTGGTCCATCGTCCTCCCGCCCTCCCCTCCCTGCCAACCCCTCACGTCCCCTCCCCTCCCTGGCCTGTCTCCTTGCCGCCTTCCATCGCCCAGGCGTGTATGGAAATGAAAACTGAGAGTCGGCAGTTGGGTTAGGCACCCATCAACATTGGTGATCTGGATCCTGCTCGGAGATGGATCCTGCATAGCTTGAGAACACGGAGATGGGTCTTGCGCGGCTGGAGAGCATGGAATCTCCTTCAAGTCTGGAGAGCATAGAGGGTAACAAAACAGGGGAAGAGTAAGCGGGGTGTAGATCTTTGGAGGTATGGATCCCGGAGAAGGTGCAGTACGTCCCCATTGAAGGTAAGAATTGTGATTCCATTTCTACATACCCCAATTAGCGTTTCTAGTCCAGTGGTGATGGCAAGGATATGTGTTGGTAACCGCACGGCGTCTATATAGCTTGTCCTTAAGCATGATGCTTTGTCAAGCGAGCATGAAGACACTGAAATGTGTGGCAGTGCGGATGATGATGAGAAAGCATATCCAGACATGGCTGCTGGCCCTGATAGGATGGAGGGAAGGGAATATTTGGTTGATTCGAACTTTGAGCCTGATTATGTGACTGATGAGGAAGAGGAATGTGAAGATGTGGAAATGTGATGTAGATACGATGATGAAGACGAGGACATGCCAGTGATACACTTTGACAGGGACAATCCTACAATTGATGATGGGACTATCTTTGAGACTGTGGAGGATTACAGATATGTAGTTGCAACCTAAACAATTAGAGTTGGGTTTGAATTTATCATTGAAAAGAGCGACCAAAATAGGTTTAGGGTGCATTGTAGGGAAAGTAATGTGTGTAAATGGAGATTACATGCATCTCCAATGCGAGGTGGACACCCGTTTCAAGTTGCAATAACTACATTTAGTTTTAGTCTTTCTCATATTTATTCTGCAGATAATTAGCTCTGATTTATTTGGATTCTTATCGAATGCAGATCAAAGTAAACACAAAGAAACAAAATTGCCCAAATACTTCTTTAACTAGTAAAATTAGACTGGTGACTACCAAGTGGATTGCTGCTACTATAATTGACTGGGTGAGGCAGGATCATAACATTGGACCTGCTGAACTTAGAGCAAAGATTAGAAAAAAGTTTAATGTTCTGATTCCTTACCATAGAGTCTTTAATGGGAAGGAGATGGCTCTAGACTTCATTCAAGGCAAGTGGAATGATAGTTTTCACATGTTGTATAGTTTCAAAGCTGAGGTAGAGAAAACATCACCTGGTAGTGTTGTTGACATTAATTACGAGGTTGTGAAAGGAAGAGAAAAGGTCTCAAGGGGGGTCAGGTATAAGCAGGCAGATAAGAAATGCTTCAGGAGATGTTTTGTCTGCCGGAAGGCATGCTGGAAGGGGTTCCTACATGGCTGTAGGCCATACTTGGCAATAGGCGCAACTTCTTTAACAGGGAAGTTCAGGGGACATGTTGCTTCTGCTTGTGCTTTGGACGCGCATAATTGGCTTCTACCTATAGCTTATGCTGTTCTTGAGGGTGCATCAAATGAAAGCTGGACATAGTTCATGCAGAGACTACGGGCAGTAATTGGTCACCCTGAAGGCTTGGTGATACACACTAGTGCATGCAAGGGTCTTGAGAGTGTTGTTGATGCTGTGTTTCCTGGGGTTGAGCACATGGAATGCATGTGGCGCCTCGCTACTAACTTCACAAAGAAGTTCAAAGGAAAGATCTTTGAAGAGGACTTGTGGTGATTAGCATACACATACACCCCAAGCACGCATGCTACTTACTTGAAGAACATGTATGTAGTGCCAAAGGTGAAAAAAATACCTTGAAGAACATCACACCAAGCTATGAGCTAGAAGAAAGTTTGGTGAGTTAAGCGAGGTGGATTTTGTTTGCAATAATTTGGCAGAGAGTTTCAATGCTAAGATTTCGAGAATGCAGACACATGCAATTGTTATTTTGTTGGATGCAATAAGACAATGCATAATGGTGAAGATAGATTTAAGGCAAAGAATTTGTGCAAGAAATTTTTTAGGCCATAAAATAGTTCCAAAGGTGGTTATGTTACTGAATGCAAGAACCAGGGCAATGAGAACGATAAAGATGAGGATGGTCAGAAGTTCTAGAACATTGGCTAAGGTTTATGCAGAATACAAGCGTGGAACTGAATGGAGGTACACTATAGACATTGGAAACAAGACTTGTTCATGCAGGCAGTGGCAGATTATTGGTATGCCATGTCACCATGCACTGTACTTCATCTTAAAGCTTAGAGGTAGTGAAGCTAAAATAGATAACTATGTTGACAACTATTTCTCCGTGGACAAGTTTGCTACAACTTATGCAGAAAACGTACCACCTATGGCTGATGAAAATGATTGGGACATTGTCGATCCAGGGTTCAAACTTCAACCACCAGTTCTTAGGAGGCCACTTAGGAGGCCTAGAAAGCTAAGAATCGAAGCCTCCACCGATAAAGGTTCAATACTGGGAGCTAGGAAAAGGAAATGCAAACGTTGTGGAAGATTCGTCCATATCAAGAGGTTGTGTAAAAACCCAGTTCCACATGACTTTTCCCTGTTCACCCCCCGGTGGCAGAAAATCAGGCTTCTCAGCCAGAATTAGAGAAAGAGCAGTGCGAAGATGAAGAATTTGAGGAAGTGTAGTAGGTGGAGGAAAACAGTGATGAGCACTCGGAGGAAAACATAGGTAAGCTGCAAATATATGAAGAAGTGGAGGTGCTAGCAAGAAAAGGGTGTGAAAAGAAACAAATGGGTAAGCGGAAATGGGAGGAAAAGGGAAATAATGGAGGTGTATTAGAATATGAAGAAGTTCCAGGGGTGATTGAGGATGTTCTTGAGAATCTTTCGGCTAACTGCAGGAGAAATAATAAATCCCTGTCAATTTCATCTTTGTACGATTCTCCAGATGAAAGGTAAGCTTAAAAATTATTTTATTTGCCATTTTATCATTTTTTCCATCCTCATCAACTATTGCTTAATACAGCGTGGGCTAGCAGACCAATAAGAGGAGCAGAAAGAAGCGGGCAGAGTAACGTCGTTTCCTGAATTATCATTTAAACTGAACTAGTCGTGTTGTCTTTATTTATATCTAGCGCTTGCAACGTGTCTGTGATGGGGTCAGAAGGACCAGACTACAAGTTCTTAAATATTATTACATTGGAGTAATTTTTTAACTGCATATGGACACAGCTACTATTTTCCATCACCCTTGGATTCCCATCTCCTCTGGCGCACTCCAGAATTATGGTTGTGCCATCAAGTGCTGGTAGCAGAGTCAGCGTATTGTCCCATTAGATGTGAATGCAATGACTTTGTTTGTTCAGAATTGGATGAGTTTTGATTAGTTTGAAAGACAAAGAAACCTAAAACATGGCCAATATATGCCATCAGAAACTATTCCTCAAAAAATATTATTACTCCGTCCGTTTAGAATAAGTGATTTGAATTTGTGTAGATTCGTATGTATCTAGACATGCTTTGGGTATAGATACATTTGAATATCTAAAAAAAGCTAATTCAATTATATCTGGATGGAAGTAGTACACTATTACAACACGCTCATCCCCTTCTCCTCTGACGCACTCCAAATTATGGTTGTGCCATCAAGTGTTGGGTGTAGAGTAAGCGTGTTGTCCCATCTGATATGTCATGAACACGCGGACTTTATTTTGAGGATCGGACGACTTTCGATTAGTTTCAAAGACAAAAACACCTAAAAATCGCCAATATATATAGATTATGACGCTAGTCGACTATGACTCAAGTGACCCTGATCCAAAGAGGGCATTAATCTACCTTACATAGATTTAATTTAGGCTTAAGTGGCCCTGATCGACTTTGGCGCTCCCGCAGGCTCCATCATCGACGATGTTGCCCGCATAGCCGTATGCCTCCTCCGTGTCGGAATTGATGCCGACGTTCCTGGCCGCGATCCTCCTCCTCATGGATTCTTCATGGTGTGCTGCCTCGATAATGGTGGAGGACATATGCCTAGGCACTGCCTCCCTTCGGGTGGATCTCCCGCCGGTGGGTTCCGCACATATCAATCAACGCCTTCCGCTCCTTCTTGAACAGCTTTGGCCAGTACGCGCTCGTGCGCAAGTACCCGGCCACTGCCCTCTTCCGCTCCGGCAGCTGGCGGCACCGCTCCTCGATCTGCCTCGCCAACACGTTGTCGCACAAAAGCGGCACGACAGGCACCCCAGTGTAGCTGGGCTCGAAGCCCGCTGGAAGCCTCGCGAGCGGTGGCGCGAGTATGTCGTAGTGGGCGAACATCTGAGCCTCGTGCAAGGTGAGTTTGGGCCTCTCCCTCTCCATGGCGATGAAGGAACACGATCTGAGCTTCGGCCCTGAGGTTAATGGGATATAAGGGCAAGGACGTAGGCTAGCTCGTGGTTGCCACTTCCAATAAGTTCGTAGAACAGACTTCTCTCGGATCGCCCTTATGAAGGACATCCTTATCATCCATGCACCTCAATCCAACGGCGCCTAAGAGCAACTCCAACAGACGCTGGAAAATTTGGCACTATAAAATTGTTATGCAGCACGTGTGATCCAGTTTTCCATCGCGAAACGGGAAACGCCTCCACCGGATACCCTAAAATATAGCACGTGCAAAACATCCATCCACACGATGCGCTGGAGATTTGCCGCGCACGCTAGAGATTTGCCACGTGCGCTCGCCGAAGTAGTATATTTGGTGTACCGGGTTCAATGCGCTGGATAATTTTTTGTGCACGCGCTTGATGGCTTAGTGTTGATGTAGAGCTCGTTGGGAACCCCAAGAGGAAGGTATGATGAGCACAGCAGCAAGTTTCCCTCAGTTATGAAACCAAGGTTTAATCGAACCAGTAGGAGCAAGGAAACACCCCAAAGGTGTTGCTAGCTGAGCCTTGGCAGGGTGCACTACCGGTGCTAGTAGCAACATGGAGACCTGGACAACACAACCACAAAACTCTGTCCCCAACTTGCGATGAGGTTGTCAATCTCACCGTGTTTTGCAGAAAACAAAGGATTAAACATATCGAATGGAAGGAAATAATAGTTTGTAGAAAGTAAACACAAAGCAGTAAACAATTTATAGATTGTATGTAAAAGAAAAGGATCGGGATCCATAGTTCACTAGAGGTGGCTCTCCTTAAGATAGATAACATGCTGGGTGAACAAATTACAGCGAGGCAATTGACAAACATCGAGAAAGCAATGCATGCATATACTAATCATCTTGACTCCTTTGAGACTTGATTGGGCATTACAACATTATACATAGACCGCCATCCAACTGCATCTATGACTAATAATTCACCTTCAGGTTATCATCCGAACCCCCTCCAGTATTAAGTTGCAAGCAACAGATTATTGCTTTATGAATTGCGTGTAATGTAAATAATACAATTGTTCTATGAACAAAGGATTGTTGTTTTCTCCCTAGTAGCAACAACACATCTAGTACCTTAGAGATTTCTGTCACTTCCCCAGATTACTAGAAGCATGAACCCACTATCGAGCATAAATACTAACTCTTGGAGTTGCTAGCATCTACTTGGCCAAGATAGCTACTAACAACGGAAAGCATGCAAGATCACAAATAATAAAGACATGATAGAATCAATAATCAATCTGAAATAGCATCTCAATATCCATCGGATCCCCGCAAACACAACATGTATGATTACAAATAGATGATCTTGATCATGAACGGAGCTCACAAGATCTAAACATGAAAGCACAAAGGAGGAGAACCAGCCATGTTGGGGGGATACCCCCGGGTAGGGTCACACCAGGGTATAAAGGTCGAGTGAGCCGTGGTACGGCAAGGTCAAAGCAGGTGCTGGCTGAGTCACCTCAGGGCAGGACGAATCACGGGGTAACCCGGACCAAGGGATGTCCACCTAACTGGGTCTCAGCCGACTTATGTCGTATGTCGGTAAGATGTATCTAACTTGTATGTAGGTACAGGTGTGGTCGGATTAACCAGGCATGATCCGGGTTATATCAGGCTTGCAAGAGAAGGAAGGTATCTCGCTGGTCAAAAGGTGACCACTGTACACAGAGCATGAGCAAAGCGGACAGAGGCCAGGACCACCAAGGCGTGGCCGACAAAGGTGACGATGCCTATGTCGGATTACGCGGGCGCCGCAGAGGCTCACGTAGCCTCTATAGGGATGACGCTGGGCAAAAGTGACCCGGTCGGCTTACTATTTTGGGAAAAGGCATATTCCCTGGAATATGCCCCCACGTATGCCCTAATTGGAGACCTAGCCACCCCTATATAAGGAGGGCCAGGGCCTCTATAGAAAGGGTTGGTCTTTACGGGTTCAGTTCTAGTTTCCTAAGAGCTAGCTAGTGTTGAGGGTAAGAGAGTTCCTTATTTCTCCTCTCCCCAATACAGCTCAAGGAGTAGCTTGTAAACTTTGGAAGTGAATCAAATACAAAGCAACTGTGTGTGGAATCAATACACTATCCCTTCCTAGATTCCTGTAGTGCATCTTGTCCCCACTTTTAGCCTATCCATGGCATCTGCCGTGACACCACCACGACAGTTGGCGCCCACCGTGGGGCTAGCAGCGCTAGTAGGAGTGAAGATCCGGACGGGAAACTTCATCGGCACCGGCGAACGCATCGTCTCTAGGCTCGTTCAGCGCTTTGGAGCGCTGAACTTTGTCAGCGACAACGCTGGCTGCTTCGGCAAGCGTCCTCTTCCGCGCAACGGCCTCTTCGTCAAGCTCGGTGCGCACAAGATCTACGTCACTGTCGATGTGTCGTGCGTTCACCCGCAGCATGTCATCGAAGGAGGCGAGCCACCCCTTAGCGCAGCTCGCGGGGCGCGTATCACTCACTCTCCGGACCGCGCCGAGGTGATGATGTCTGCGTCTGGCGCTGGCGCAAGCAAGGATGCAGCACCAGATCCGGAGGTAACACCAAAGGCACCAAGGAAGAGTAGGGTTCCTCCACTAGAGAGGCCAGAGAATGTGCTGCAGCAGGCGATGGATAGCTTGGCAAATCCAGTAGCAGCAGTAGTAGATCCGGCTCAGGCACAAGCCGAGTTAGAGGAGACTAGGCAGAAAATACTAGAGGGTGCGAAAAAGATAGGCGCGGCTCAGCAGTCGTTGAACATGACACTGCGTGAGTACGCAAAGGCAAATAAGGTAGATGTTGTAAAAGTGAAGGGGAGAAACCTCATTAGTGAAATGAACAAAGAGGGTGATACTAGGATTGAGTAATCAGAGAACTGTCTATCCATGGGGCTGCCGAAGTATAGTACCCCGGCAAAGAACCTCATAGCAGCAGATGTAGGTGCGTCCGAGCTAGAGGGTTTGACGGGAGAGGCTCGGCAAAGACAACAAGATAGGGTCAATGAGTTGGTTCAGATCGCGAACAGAAAAAATGAAGAACTGCTCAGGGCTAACCCGGAGAGAGCGGGGGCCTTCAAGATCGTTCATTCGGCGGTGGGTAACCCAGAAAAATCAGCTAGGGCTGCATCATCTCCACATGGTGGTCCTAGGAGAGAAGAGGTAGTAACCTCGGCCAGGAGGAACAAACAAATAGTCCCGTATGACCCGGCAAGGGCAGGAAAAGAAGTGCAGAGAAATGAGGATCGATGAAGTGTGAGCCGAGGCGAAGCTGGCCGAGCTAACCGTGACCAAGGCAATGCCGGTCAGGGGAATGCTGTGAACGGCAATGCCGGACAGCGCAATTTGGCAGGTGCAGGGCAACCGCAGGAGCGGAATATACCACGGCAAGAGCGCAGTGCCGGCTGAGGTATGCAACAGAGAGAAGATCCACAAGAGCAAGATAGGTACAATGATGGCGATTCAGAAATGGTGAATGTTGGGTATCCCAGGCCGGACTATCACGTGATAGGGTCAAGATTGCGAAGCAGGAACTTGATGCCTGATGACGCCAGGTTAAAACTGGATCAGCTTTATAGGTCGGAGCAGATTGAGTGTCAAGGTCCTTCGGGTCTAGCGTGTTTTGGACCCCGGATCATGAAGGAGCCTCTGGTACCTAACTTTCAATTACCTAGAGGCACTAAGACATATGACGGCAGCACAAAGCCGGAGGATTGGTTGATTAACTACGCAACAGCTGTAAAAATTGCTACAGGCAACTTGAGATGGGGTGTGAGATACGTACCCCAAATGCTGGAGGGGCCAGCGAGGGTGTGGCTAAACAACTTGCCGCCTAGAAGTATCAACTGTTGGATTGATTTTGAGGAGATGTTTGTCAGTAATTTCTCAAGTACGTATCAGAGGCCCAACGGGCCCTAGACCCTAGCAATGTGCAAGCAGAGACCGAATGAGACAGACCAGGAGTTCTTAACCCGTTGGTGCACAGTGCAAAACTCATGTGAGGGCGTAATTGAGTCATTTGCACAAGGATGCAGATATGCAAGCATGCTATGGCAAAGGTTGCAAAGAGATATGCCAACTACATTGGCAGAAACGATCCGGATCGCTGATTCATATGCCTTGGGTGATCCGACTCAACCTAGGCTCATGTCAAACGAGTCAAATGAGGAGTACTACCAGCGAGATGGAGCTGGATCATCCCGGAGGAATGATTATCGGGGTAAAAGAAGAGATGATAGACCGGATTACCGGTACAGTTCACAACAAGTTGCTGCTATGAATCAAGATCAACCCAGAGAAGGAAGCAACCAACGTCAGAAAACTAGAGGACAGCAGTGGACTCCAAGAAATGATGTCAAGAAAACTTGGACGCCAAAGCAGAAGAAATAGTGGCAAGAAAAGAAGGATCGTCCGAGGTATACTTATGAGGCAATGCTGGATCAGCCGTGTTAATTTCACACGCCAAATCCAAGTAACCCAGCGGGTCACACAACCAGGCAGTGTGAGTGGATGCAAAAGATAGAATAAAGTGGTTCGGGGAATGCTCAGGCACCTCGGAATGATCAACCTCGGCAGGAGTTACCCCGGCAGCAATTGCTCTCCGGAGCAAACACACAACAGTTAATGTTGCCTCCCCTCCGCCGAGGTATGAAAACCATGAGAGAAGGGATGAAGTGCATCAAGTGGAAGGCCAGCATCAACCAGATCAAAGATACCCCAGAAATGAGGGGAGAAATGAGTACAGAGAACATCATCAAAGTTACTGTGTGTTCACCATAGAAGAAACAGACAGAAAGAGCTTATAGCGCTGACACATGGAAGTTAATGCGGTAATACCAGCGATGACGAGGTATTTGCCTTGGTCGGACCAGGAAATTACCTGGAGCATCAAAGATCATCCCAAGCTTATGCCAAGTCCTGGTTCGTATGCACTAGTGTTGGACCCAATGTGAGGTCAAACATCAATGTGAGGTTATCAAAGGTGCTGATTGACAATGGTAGCAGCATAAATATCATGTACTTAGACACGATGCGCAAGTTGGGTATCTCGGAGAACATGCTCCAAGCTACAAGGACGACTTTCCATGGCATTGTGCCACGCATTTCTTGTGAACCCATTGGCAAGGTCCGGGTTGACGTGTTGTTCGGCACAAGAGATAACTGCCGGACTAAGAATTTGGAATTCGAGGTTGTCAATTTGGAGAGCGCATATCACGCGTTACTCGGGAGGCCAGCTCTGAACAAGTTCATGGCAAGTACTCATATCGGTTACTTGAAGATGAAGCTGCCCAGGCCAAATGGTGTGATTACCATAACTGGTGATTTCCAACGTTACATTGAGTGCACGTCAGCCGGGTCTAACCTGGCCGAGTCACTCATGATTGCGCAAGAGAAGAGGAAAATCCAGGAGGTGGTGGCATTGGCTCAGTCGACGCAGCAGTATATGCCGGCACCGAGTAACCTGCATGGTAGTGTCTCATTTCAAGCGACAAAGGATACCAAGAAAGTGCCCGTTGATGATATGTTCCCAGAGCGCATCGTAACAATTGGTGTCGGGTTAAATGACAAATAGGAAAGCGAGCTCATCAACTTCCTCCGTGAGAATCGGGATATTTTTGCTTGGTCCACACAGGACTTGCAAGGTGTTCCGAGGGAGTTGGCCGAGCACTCTTTGAATGTGAGACCCGGAGCAAAGCCGGTGAAGCAACCTCTCCGCCGCTTCGCCAAAGACAGGATAAAGGTCATATGAGATGAGATAGCTCGGCTGCTTGCAGCTGGATTTATCATGGAAGTGCTTTACCCGGATTGGCTGTCTAATCAGGTGCTGGTGGAGAAGAAGAAGGACGATCCGAACGTGGCAGTGGTTTGGCGCATGTGTATCGATTACACGAACCTGAATAAGGCGTGTCCGAAAGATCCATTCCCACTGCCAAGGATAGACCAAGTCATAGATTCAACTGCTGGGTGTGAGTTGTTGTCATTCATTGATGCATATTCTGGTTTCCACCAAATACCTCTGAACCCAAGTGATCAAATAAATACTGCATTTATCACCCCGTATGGGGCTTATTGCTATCGCACCATGCCATTTGGTTTACGTAATGCAGGGGCAACGTACCAAAGATGTATGCAGAAATGTTTGCACGACCAAATTGGTCAAAATGTGCAGGTATATGTGGATTATGTTGTTATAAAGACCAAGGAAAGCAAAACGCTCATTGACGATATCAGGCAGACATTCGCGAACCTAAGGAGGTTCCGAATGAAGCTTAACCCGGAGAAATGTACCTTCATTGTCCCGGCTACAAAATTACTCGGATTTCTTGTCTGCAGCCGAGGTATCAAAGTTAATCCAACTAAAATCCGGGCCATAGAGCGAATGGAACTTCCGAAGTGTCTTAACGATGTCCAGAAGTTCACTGGTTGCCTCACATTCTTAAGTTGGTTTGTATGTCGGTTGGGATAAAAGGCACTACCTCTATCAACTCATGAAAAAGTCGGACAAGTTCATTTGGACACCGCAGGCCAATGAAGCCTTTATCCAATTAAAGAAAATGTTAGCCACTGCACCAGTGTTAGCCTCTCCACTATCAAAGGAGCCAATGCTGCTCTATATAGCCGCAACCAACCGAGTTGTAAGTGCCATAATTGTGGTAGAGTGCGATGAAGAGGGTAAGTCAGTGCAAAGGCCAGTATATTATCTGAGCGAGGTATTATCGGCCTCGAAACAAAACTATCCCTATTATCAGAAGATGGCATATGGTGTGTATATGGCGGCTAAGAAGCTGAAGCACTATTTTGAAGTAATATGTGAAGCTCCCATATCCGAGATAATGAGTAACAAGGATGCAAGTGGCAGGATTGCAAAATGGGCAATTGAGCTAGCTCCTTATGCGCCACAATATGACAGAAGAGAAGCAATCAAGTCTCAGGCTGTGGCTGACTTTTTTGTGGATTGGGCCGAGGTGCAGTATGAGCCACCGTTGCCAGATCCGAACTACTGGAGAATGCACTTTGACGGGTCAAAAACAAAAACCGGGCCAGGCGTCGGAGTTGTGCTTACCTCGCCCAAGAAGGACCAGCTGAAATACGTGCTGCAGATCCACTTCACAGCATCAAACAATGTTGCGGAATATGAGGCACTTGTGCATGGGCTCAGAGTGGCAAAGGAAATTGGAATACGTCAGATCCAATGCTTCGGTGACTTGGATCTCATAGTCCAGCAAGTCTCTGGACAATGGGATGCTTTGGATGCAAATATGGCACTGTACAGATTTCATGTGCAGAAGAAATCAGGGTACTTTGAGGGATGCGAATTTCATCATATACCTCGGGTAGAAAATGAAGCTGCTGACGTATTGTTGAAGCTCGGATCAATCCGGCATGCAATACCACCAGGTGTAGCGCTAGAGCACCTCAGAAAACCCTCTATCAGGCCATCCCTAGAATCCGAGTCAATTTATATCCCGGCAAATCCAGAATCGGAGGTTGTGCCCATGGACATTGACTTGGGAAGTGGTTCGCGAAACCCGGGGACTGCCTCGGCAAACCCGGGGACTGCATCGCATGACCCGGGGACTGCGCATCATGATCCGGCTGAGGTTATGCCGGTGGATCAGATGGAAATTGACGATGATGTGTTCCTAGTGCGAGCTATACCAGCTTGGGCACTGCCCATATTTCAATTCTTGAAAGATGGAACCTTGCCCGGTGAGGAAGTGCTTTCCAGGCAAACTCAGAGGAGAGCAAAAGAATACACGATCATCAATTCCGAGCTATACAAAAGGAGTGTGATGAACGTTCTCCAGCGATGTGTTGACCCGGAAGAAGGGCTTGACATCCTCCAAGATATACATCAAGGGGAATGTGGGCATCATGCCGCGTCCAGAGCCTTGGTAGCAAAAGCTTTCCGTCATGGGTTTTACTGGCCAAGTGCCTTGGAACAAGCAGAAGATCTGGTAAGAAAGTGCAATGGCTGTCAAAGATATGCTACAAAGACACATATGCTAATGTCGTAGCTCAAGACCATACCAATTACCTGGCCATTTGTCGTATGGTGTTTGGATATGGTTGGCCCCTTCAAACCAGCAAGAGGGAACATGACCCACATCTTGGTCATGGTTGACAAGTTTACAAAATGGATTAAGGTGAAGCCAATAAGAAAATGTGATGGAGCTGCCGCCGTGACATTCCTCAAAGATATCATCTTGAGGTACGGTTATCCTCACAGTATCATAACAGATAATGGCACAAATTTTGCTAAAGGAGCATTTGCGCGATTCTACCGAGATAAGAAGATCCGGCTAGACGTAGCCTCGGTAGCTCACCCCGCATCGAACGGACAAGTGGAAAGATCCAATGGATTGGTGTTATCCGGGATAAAACCCTGGCTCATTGAGCCGCTGCAAAGATCAGCGGGGTGCTGGATAGAAGAACTACCAGCGGTACTGTGAAGTTTAAGAACAACTCCGAATCGATCAACAGGCTATACGCCATTCTTTCTGGTATATGGGGCAGAAGCTGTATTACCAGCCGACATAGAGCATGACTTGCCTAGGGTCACCCAATACATAGAAGCCGAAGTGCAAGAAGCCCGGCAAAATGATGTTGATCTGCTGGAAGAAGCGAGAGAATTGGCATTGTCCAGATCCGCCATATATCAGCAAAATCTCTGACGCTATCATAGCCGGAAAGTAAACTCCTGAATTTTCAGGAAGGTGATCTGGTACTCCGGTTGGTACAACGTACTGCTGGCATGCATAAGTTATCCCCCCCATGGGAAGGGCCATTCATTGTGAGCAAAGCATTGCACAATGATTCTTATTATCTTATCGATGCAAAACCACAGGAGAAGAACAAGGCGGATAGGTCCGGCGAGGAATCTAAGCGTCCATGGAATGTAGCTCTACTTCGTCCTTTCTACACTTAGCAAAGAAGTGTGTGTATCTGAGTCTGTCATATGTCGGTATGTATGCCAGCAATGAGCCTATCAATGAAATCTTGGCACCTCGAGCAGTAACTCGGGGACTGCCTTAATAATATTTGTTGTCTTCTGTATTTATTATTTGTATGTCGGCTGGCATAAGTTGCTTCTACCTAAGCCGGGTCAGTAGTGTGTGAGCACCAAAAACCTAACTCTTCGACTTGCTGCTGTCCAACAAGATTTGGCTTCATGGCAAGTAAGAGAACAAGTTTGGAATTGCGTAGCACATGAAAAACGACTAAGGAAAGGAACTTAATCGAGCCAACGTTTTTTATTCAGACTAACCTTATGCTTACTTTATATTTATTATGCTGAATTATTTTGAGCTAATCCTAAAGTTTCCAAGTATTGTTAAGTCAATTTTTGAAACTCGGACTCGTAAGTCATAAAACCGAACCAAGGTGGACACGAGCCAAGCCAAGAAATTGGAGAAACAACAAAATGAAACTCGGGGACTACGCCCAAGTTAATCTGGCATGAAAACTTAGTAGCAAAATATAACTTGTGTGCTTAATACAATTGCACCCGGCATACCGGGGATCTGATAAACTTCAAAATATTTTTAATCAAGGAGCAGTAGGGGGAGGTAACTCGGCGCCAGCAGGTGGAACTTCAGCCTCGGCTTCAGCATCATCTTCTTCTCCTTCGACGTCCGAGGCTTCGTCCTCTTCCTCCTCACCCGAATCATCTTCGGCATTTTCGTCGTCGGCGGCACCAAGGAAGCTTGGCCCCTCATTCCATTGATGGATGGGGGCATACTGAATGAGGTTATGGGCGCAAGCCTTGTGCCGAGCTATACAATCTGGATCATTGGACCACATTGATACGGTGCGCATCCGCTCAAGAAGATTGAGGTTGATTTTCTCATACCACGTAAGCACGTAGTGGAGAACGGTTTCAGCTCTGGCGCGTCCAGCGGATTCCCTCCAAAGGTCTAGCTGGGTCTCACACTCCATTAACTTGGCGACGAGAGATGCGGTCCCCTCCGGAGTATCTTCATTAGGCCAAAAGGCATTGAAGATCCGGACTGCCACATCAAGGATATCCTTACCATAGTTCCTCACAATTTCAACACAAGAAGACAGGCTGACCAGCAAGTCCTCCATGTCATAAGAAATAATTTTGGCGCCAGGACCAACTGGGGTACCCCTCTTCTGGCGGAACTTGGTAACGGTAGTGGTGGCAATGGCATCACCCTCAGAAAATTTGTCTGAAAACAAGACAAGTGAAACGGGTAAGGAAGGTTGACCCGGAGAGATTCATGCCAGCTGAAGAAAAAGAACTTACGAGAGATATGGCTGTGGATCCGGGTCAGCTCCTTGGTGCAATTGTCACGCCTCTCCCGGAGTTGCACAAGTTCAGCATTTGCCGACTCAAGCTTAATGTCGTCCTCCTTAAGTAGTTCTTGGTCCTTAGAAATTTGGAGGTTGAGACGCTCACATTGTTCAGTAAAATTCTGGCCAGCTTTATCAAGTTCAGATTTGTGGAGCGCCTTGAGTTTTTTCATGTCTGCCTTAAGCTTGGCAATCTCTTCATCTTTGGTCCGGAGGAGGGCAAGCTCGTCATCTTTCTTCTTGAGTTCGGCTTGGTGCTGCCCTGCTTGTTCGAGAAAATGCAGCATCATATCAGGCACGAGCACACTATCTTCAAGAGATGATGAAATAGTTTGTTGACCCGGCAAAGCCGAGGTATGAATATTTTGTCGAGCCAAGGAGAAAAGGAGATAGAGAGCGCGGAGGAAGATTAAGCAAAAATGACTTACCCTTTATTTGGTCCAAGTTTTTCCTCATGAGGATGTTCTCGTCCTCCACTCTAGCTGCGAAATCCGAATGATAGATTAGTTCGGCGGAAAAAGATGAAGAGAAATGGGAAAAGGCCAAGGAGAAAACTTACCCCTTTTCTCGTATTCGGCGAGAAGCGTAGTGTGTTTCGTGCGCAGCATCTTATGAGTATCCAAGAGACGCTGAAACTCAACGCTCCGGCGATTGGTGGTCACCTGAAAAGAGTAAAAAGGGATAGCTTAGTCATGTGCATATTCAAAGTGTACAAAATCCGGGCCAAGTGGAACTTAACCCAGCTCTAGGTGTGTGCATATTCAAAGTGTACAAAATCCAGACCAAGTGGAACTTAACCCGGCTCTAGGTGTGTGCATGTTCGAAGTGTACAAGATCCGGGCCAAGTGGAACTTAACCCGGCTCTAGGTGTGTGCATGTTCGAAGTGTACAAGATCCGGGCAAAGTGGAACTTAACCCGGCTCTAGGTGTGTGCATATTCGAAGTGTACAAAATCCGGGCCAAGTGGAACTTAACTGTAGGGTTAGGAATCTGACCCAACCTTGTTAAAATATAAGGTAAGGTAGAATCCCCTGTGTTTACAATGCTAGTCCCTGGATCAATAGCTAGCATCCACAGTTAAGATGTAATATCAAGATACAAAGGTCATAATACAACTTTATAACCAGGAATAACATAATTTTATTACATCTTACATAGCTCATTTGGCTATTACATTACATTGCAGCAGAATAACTATAAGTATGGGGTCCTTCATTACAATCAATCAAATCAATCAATCTTCACTAAAATCAATCAAATCTGCAACATTACAAGTTATAGCCACAAGGGTCAATACATTTGAATTGTATTGGCAAGTGATACTATGGTAGTATAGTGGAGTCTATCATCTATATGCATTTGGCAAAGTGGAGTTTAGGCTTGCATTGCTCAAAATGGATTTTTCCTTAACATTTGAAAACACTAAGTTTTTGTTTTGACAAAATCTTTCCCAAGGCATCTACCAATCAAAGATTGAAGATCCTTTAACCCTTGTTCAACCACAAGTTTTTACTTAGAAATTGGGATGAGGAGATTCTTGATAGCTTCCATGTCTTGATGCTCAAATTGTCCTTTTCCAGGGACATGGCTAAGTACTTAGATTTTACACTCTGCAGAGGTGGTGCACTTTCCCCACAAGACTTGGTTTCACCAAGACAAGATCTTTCAGAAGCCTTCCCTTATACCAACATGGACGCGCTCCAACCTATCAAACCCCTACCACCAACTGTCCATTTGGCTAAGTTATTGCAACCTATATGATCCAGGCAGAGCCCATATTGCCATGTGGCTGCACTTGAAGCTTCTCAACATTTGACATCTCAAATCTCTTTGTTCCTGGGCGGCCATCCACAAGTGAGATACACAAGCCAAGTCCATGGCCTTGTGAACCACTCAACACATCCCATTCCTTCCATTCCACCCAGGTGATTCGTTCACTTAGTTGTTTTATTAAACAAAACATAAGTCCACAGACTTAGAAATTTTCCATAGCATGAATATATATTCCACCCTTGTTTTCTATTAGCTAAGCTAAGCATGAAAGTAATAGGAATCTTAACTTAGGAAATTTCTACTAAGGTTTCATCTACTAGGTTTTCCCATAGCATAGTTTATACTTAGCAAAATTCCATGCAAGTCCTACTTAGAAATATCACTAATGCATAGTGAAAATAATGGGACAAAAGTATGAAGCATCACTTGCCTTTTTGGTAGAGGGTATAGGTTCACTCCTTGTCCTTGCAACAATCACACTCTTCAAGTCACTACAAATCAATCAAGCAAGGTACAACTCAATCTACCAATCAAGCAAAACAACACATAGAATGACAAAGTCAAAGTAATGCATGCAAGCATGCCAAGCTTTGTTTTGTTTGAAAAAGTGGTTCCTAATGGGTCATAGACATTTGAAAACACCTAATGGTCATTTTGTAAAGTGGCAAAGTCATTTGCAAAAGGGTTTCACTATAAAACCATTTTCAAAACAAAGTATCATTTTATGTGGTGTAGAAATATTTTTACTAAGGCATTAATCTCTAGGGTTCACAAAATATTTTTTCAACCAAAAAACTTGGGGTTTGGGGTCAGTGAGTTTAAAACAAAACATTTTCCAAGGGTTTTCTTTCAAAATCATTTTTAATAAATAAACCACATTTCTATTTGACTAGAAATGGTTTTAAATCAAAGAATCCTTATTTTGTTTCACCAAATTCATTTTTGAATCCACAAAGTGTTTCCTATGGTTAGTAGGTTTGGTTCAACACATTTCCTCCAAAGTTTTCCATTCAAAACCATTTTCATAAACAAATCAATAGTTTTATTTAGCTAGAAATGAACTAAACCAATTAATCCATTCTAAACTTTTCCAAATTCATTTTCCAAAACATGGGTTGGTTTCTAGGGTCAGTAAGGTCACAACAATCCATTTTGCAAAGGTTTTAACCCTAAAATCATTTTTAAATAATTTTTATACTCTAAACAAGCTCACAAAAGAATCTGCAAAAACAAGCAAACTAACAGATACTATTTACTAAACTAAGGGCATGGTTAGCTAGGTCTTGCTCTCCTGAATCCAACGATATAAAGTTTGCAAAATTTGGACGTGTGGTTTGAAAGTTACAAGGGTTTGAAAATGGCATCAAAATCTGTTTTCAAATCCTATTTTAAATCTCCTGGTGACACACGGCAGGATTTCACTGGACGGTACCGCTTCGCGCGGATCAGCGTTGCGGTGCGTTGGATCTAATCAAATCATGCGGTCCAGAAAGCATACCCCTTCGCGTTTAAGTGGTCTAATCTTGCTCGCCCGATCTAGATCGAACGACTGTCATCGCATGGACCAAACTCAGGCGGCGCAGCGACGGTCGCTGGCGGCGGCGAGGTCAGACGACGGTGGCGCTGGTGAAATAGGAAGCGAGGGGGGAGGGGAAGGTGCTCACCTTGTTCGCAAGAGGCTGGGGAAGCTCGTCGTGTGGTCAACGTGGCAAGGGGCGCTCAGGTACAGCTGCGATTGCTTGCCGGAGTAGAGAACGACGTCGGGTGGTCTCTGTCGTGGTCGGAGTCGTCGCTAGAGGTCACGAGAAGAACAACCGAGGGTAGGGTTAGACGCAGGAGATCATGGAGGTGTTGTGTGCGTGAATGAGAAGAAGAGGGGTGACCGAAATCTACCTGTGGGGCTCGTCGGAGAAGAGACAGACAGCGGCTCTGCAGGCGTCGTTGTTGCCGACGCTGGGAGGCACGCGCGAGTGATTGGCGAGCACCTGGAGATGCAGAAGACACAGACTAATCAAACGGCATGATTCACTGATCAAGGCGCGCACGGAGTTGAGTGCTAGAGCTCGCCGGAGTTGGGGCGGACGGCGGCGTCATTCAGAGCTCGTTGCAGACATTGCTCGGGGGCGCCCGCGGTCGAACTAAAAATGCTGGGGGATGCGTCTGGGAGTGGGGAAGCTGCTAGGGTGCACAGGAAGGCAAGGGGCGGTGTGGCTTGGCCGGAATCGACACCGAACCTCGTTGAAGACAGAGGAGCTCGGGGAGGAAATTGGGGAGGTCTAAGGCGTGCCAGCGCGGTGTGTCAGAGGGGAAATATAGAGGAGACATGGGCGTTTAAGACTGCATGGTCAAGGCGAGGTAAAGGCCCGGCATTATGGCGAATTGATCGCGAGAAATCAGCGGCAGAAACGGCCGCGCGGTGAGGGGGAGAAGGAGTCGCGGGTGTGGACGATGAGCAGTAGAGGTGGGGTCCACCGGTCAGTGGAAAAAGAAACGAGAGGGAGGTCCACCGGTCATACTCAGTGCGGGTTAGGAACGAGGTGCGAATCGTTTTGCTGAGGGAAAAGAGAGGTGGGCTGGAGTTGGGCCTATTGGGCTGGCCGGCTGGGCTGGTCTGTTTTCACATTTTTTTCTTCTGAATTTTTTTTCCTTTTTCTAATTCTATTTCTATTTTCCTGTTTTGAATTTCAATCAACATTTCAAACATTCAAACCATTCAAACAATTCAAACAATCACTCAACTTTGTACTTTGAATTTGGTTCTGTTTAGTAGCTTAAAATAATTCCAGAAATAAAATAATATTTTTATTCATTTTTAGGATCTATTTAATATTTAAATAAAATAGCCCTTTAGTTATTTAATCAAATAGGGTTTGATTTATTTAATAAAATTTCCATTTGAAATCCAAATACTTTCAAAACCAAAACAGTAGGTTTTATTTGGAAATAAAGAGTACTTGGAAATTTGTTTAAAACAAAATAACATTTTTGCTATAGGGTCCATTAATAATTAAATATAGTGGACCTTAGTTAATAATTCAAATAGGATTTGTTTTATTAAAAACTTTATTTTGAAAACTAAAATAAAACCAAAACACTTCAGTAGGTTTTATTTGAGAATATAAAATACTTGGAAAACTTATTTTAAATAAATAAATAAGTTTTGATGTTTTGGAAATAGTAAAACCTTTATTAATAAAACTTGGATATTAAATCCTTTATTATTTTATTTAAATAAACCTTTACTCATTTTAATCAAAGCAAAACCTTTTGTTTCAAAGTCTTGGCCAAGGTTTAATTTGGCTTTATAAAATAATCCTTATTTATAAATCTACCTTTTCTTTTGAAAACCAAAACTCTTTAATTTAAAGATCCAAAATAGTAATTCCAATTATAAAACTTTCTTTATTAATTGTTTATCTTTTTAAATACCTTTAGGATTATTTGTTCACCAATTGGTATGGGTTTTTGGTAAGGGCTTTATTAGCTTTGGAAATTCAATTTCCTTATCTTATTATATTCATAAGATTTTATTTATGGTTCCAATTTGAGTGAAACCAATTTATATGGCTTTATAATATTTCTGTTTGTCTTTATTGATCCTTTGTGAATATTTGTTGATCAATTTTGGTATGGATCAAATCCATGGATTTGGAGATAACTTTGGAAATGATTTTTATTCTATTAGGGTTTTAGGATTTGGATTTATTTTCCAAATGTTTAAATTTCCAGATACATTCATCGAGGAATGCATTTCACTTGATTTGGATTTGTTGAATTCAAACTTTTACCAAAGTTTGTTCAAGATGGGATTTTAAGTTTCCTTTTAGAAACAAAAGTTTCTTTTCACCCTGATTTTCAACAAAAATTTATTTTGTTTATTTTACCTTTCACATTACAAGATTTGAAAAATCTTGGGATGTGACATTAACCCGGCTCTAGGTGTGTGCATGTTCGAAGTGTACAAGATCCGGGCCAAGTGGAACTTAACCCGGCTCTAGGTGTGTGCATGTTCGAAGTGTACAATATCCGGGCCAAGTGGAACTTAACCCGGCTCTAGGTGTGTGCATGTACGAAGTGTACAAGATCCAGGCCAATTGAACTTAACCCGGCTCTAGGTGTGTGCATATTCGAAGTGTACAAAATCCGGGCCAAGTGGAACTTAACTCGGCTCTAGGTGTGTGCGTATTCGAAATTACTAAGGAGCTACACTAATTCTCTAAGGAGCATCCGGCCGAGTAACAAGTTACTCCTCTAGAGGCTCGGGGACTAATGGTTATATCACTAATATCTAGTACATGTTAAGGAAAAGGCGAAGTAACATACCTCCATCATCCGACCTACAAGATTGATTGCCTTAGCAGCGGTGTTCATTTGTGCAGCAAACTCGGCAGGCCCGAATTTCTCCGGGAGATCATCATTATGGACGAACTCCGCCTTGTTCCGGTTGTTAACAAACTCGATCAAGGTCGGAGGATAACGTTCACCGCTAAGCATGTGGGGCGCAACCAGACCCTTAGCATGGGCTTCCCTCCTTTCAACCTGGGCAACAGCAGGGCTGGTGTGCAAAACGAGTTGCGCATCAGCTGACCCGGCAGAGGTGTCCTTTGTCGGTGGGGTCTTCTTCGAGAGCATGGACGCAAGTGTACGCTGTCCAGCCTCGGTAGACGTTGCCTTGGCAGTGTCAGGAGCCTTTTTGCCCTTGGGCTGCTGCTGAGAGGTTGAAGTGGCTGCGACGGATTTGCCCTTAGGAGCTGCCTTAGTGCTAGCCTTGGTGCTGCCGGTGCCTTCTCGCCGAGTCTTGGAGGATTCGGACGAGGCGGAGGGGCTTTGTGATGCTGCTGGTGCTTGTGATGTTGCTGCTGGTGCTGGTGCTAGTGTTGGTTTTGGCGAAGGCGCTGTAGATACCTCGACGGTGGCTGGAGCAACCGCTGCCTCGGCAGAGCCGCTTCCCCCTGTTCCGAGGTTGCCCTCATCTTGATGAGGTGGGCTAGAACCCGGAGCAGCCGTTGAACCTTCCTGAATGGGGCTCAACGGGCGTGAATCGTCGCCACGAGGGAGAGAAGGGCTATGTCGGAGCGGCGAGGCAATGACGGATCCACTCTAAGGAACCTCCACCGTGGCCATGCCGAATCAGATCATGAATGATGAGAAACTATAACAAAGGAAGAACAAATGAATAGCAAAGGGAGAAGTGACTTACTCATCTGAGGTCAAAGGCTCCTTTGGCTTGCGAGCTCTCCGGGCTACGGCCTTAGTCATGGACTTGGTGGCAGCCTTGTCTGCGGACTTCTTTCGCCTTTTGGTTGGCTTAGAAGGTCCGGAGGAAGAAGCGGATGTGGCCCCCCTTTTCTTTGATGCGACCGAGACTGGCTCACCCGTGGCAAGGGGAGGATCTTCATGGATCTGCTCACCGGGGTTAGCTGATGCCAGAAAAGCGTAAGAAAGAGGGATAGCATCAAATGCCTCCATCACCTCAATGTTGGAATCATCTTCATCGTCAGGCCAATATCTAATGGAAGATAATTTACCGGCGTGTCGCTTGGTCGCATCAGCCAATGGCAGGAACATCTCCTGATCCAGCTCCTCCTCGTCCGAGACATCTCGATCAGGCGCCCACTTGAGAGAAGGCTCGGTGCCATCCTCAAGAGTTTGTTGGAGAAACATCTAAGAGAAAGAAAAGGCAAAGGGATCAAACCAATGACAAAATCCGACATATGATTTAACTCGGAAAAAGATTGGGGCACGAGGCTTACAGCAGGAGGAAGCCTATCTTGGCAGAAGTGCTCGATCCTCCACACCCACTCAGCAGAGAAGTTTTTATTGGTGGTAAAGAGGGCCTTGACCTGGCAGTAAATTTTGGTGTTGCTCAACTCGAATGAGGAGGTTCGGTTGGGGTCACGACGCCAGCTCATGTGGCAAAGTTTATGCGTGCGTTTCTGGAGGGGGGAGATCCGGTTGCGGACGAAGGTGATCATTGCGTCCTCGTTGCACAATCCCTGATCCTTCAGCTCCTGGAACCGTTTGTTGACTTGGTTCGCCAGGACTGTGGGTTTCTTGGGGATCTTGTCCCATAGATCCAGATTAGGAGGACCCGGAGCGTAGGGGCGCAGCCGAATCAGATCTTCATCCGTGCCATTTCTGACATAGAAGAAGGTTCGGGCCCAGCCCTTGCAGGAATCGTGCCCCGTGATTTGGGGAAAGATGGACTGTTTCCGAGGAGAGATAGAAGCTGCGCCGAACTGCGTGAGCTGCTTGTCCTCCGGGTTAAGCTCTGTATTCGGAATCACATTCCGGCGGAGACCAAAAAACCAGATCCAGAGCTCCTTGGTGGGCCACAATCCGGTGTAACCCTCGATGGTGGAATCAAAGGCAGAGAGGGAGGTGATGGCGTTAGCCGGAAGATGATGCGGCTGAAGCTCGTAGGTGTTGAGCTAGTCGTGGAAAAAGTCGTTGACAGGGAGGCCGAACCCACGTTGGAAGTGGGAGAGGAATACTACGAACTCACCCGGATTGGGTGAGGGAGCAAGCTCCTCGGCGGCGAGGCGGGCGATGACGCCCTCTGGCATATGCCGGGTGCGGTACAACCAATCAAGGTCGTCCTGGCATACCCAGGACCCAGCCTAAGCGCCGCGATCGGTGTTCCCCGCGTCCTCCTCCATTTCCTGCCCCACGACGGTGAGCTCTTCCTCTGTCATCTCTAAGTCACTGTCCTCACTGGCCCTAATGGCGGTGAGGGGCAGTGGCCTGGATTGGCGCGGACCTGTGGCGAAGGAGATGCACGGGAGTGGCGGCAACGCAGGTGCGCAAGGAAACGGTGCGGTGGCAGTGCAGCAAAGCAAGTGCGGTGGCGGCGGCGCTGTCGCGGAGAGGAAGAAGAAGAAGAGGCAGAGGGGCGCGAGAGTGGGTAAAAGACCCAAGGGGCGCGCCCCTCCCTATTTAACCACGCCCTTGTGGGGTAGTGGGATCGTGTTGTGCGGACGGGCCACACGGTGTGGCCGTGTATGACCCGGATCAGCCAATCAGCGACGGGCCACAGGAAGGGCCACAGGGCGCAGCGGATCCTACGACATGACGTGGTGATACAGTTAATGAGGAGACAGACACGATGTGACGTGTGCAACAGTAATATCTGACAATAACTGCGGCGGTTACTGGCGCAGGCCCTTAAAATGAGGCAAAGTAATGATTACGCTCCACGTGGGGAAGCGTACAAGAGAAGGAAGAATGACCTGGATGAGTATGAGGTGACCCGGCCAGCGAGTGAAAACTCGGAATGTGCCAAGGGAAAGGAAACCTATGAAATCCGGACTATGAGATAACTCGGAAAAGGAGCAAAAGGCTCGGTAGAATTGAACCTGCTGTGGCCTTAGCTGCTAAGGCAGCTAAGACCACACCAGCTTCGGGGACTAATGTTCGGGGATACCCCCGGGTAGGGTCACGCCGGGGTATAAAGGCCGAGTTAGCCGTGGTACGACAAGGTCAAAGCAGGTGCTGGCTGAGTCACCTCAAGGCAGGCCAAATCACAGGGTAACCCGGACCAAGGGATGTCCACCTAACTGGGTCTTAGCCGACTTATGTCGTATGTCGGTAAGATGTATCTAACTTGTATGCAGGTACAAGTGTGGCCGGATTAACCAGGCATGATCCGGGTTATATCAGGCTTGCAAGAGAAGGAAGGTATCTCGTTGGTCAAAAGGTGACCACTGTACGCAGAGCATGATCGAAGCGGATAGAGGCCAGGACCACTGAGGCGTGGCCGACAAAGGTGATGATGCCTATGTCGGATGACGCGGGTGCCGTAGAGGCTCACGTAGCCTCTACAAGGATGACGCTGGGCAAAAGTGACCCGGTCGGCTTACTATTTTGGGAAGAGGCATATTCCCTGAAATATGCCCCCACGTATGCCCTAATTGGAGACCTAGCCACCCCTATATAAGGAGGGCTAGGGCCTCTGTAGAAAGGGTTGGTCTTTACGGGTTCAGTTCTAGTTTCCTGAGAGCTAGCTAGTGGTGAGGGTAAGAGAGTTCCTTCTTCCTCCTCTCCCCAATACAGCTCAAGGAGCACTTGTAAACTTTGGAAGTGAATCAAATACAAAGCAACTGTGTGTAGAATCAACACACTATCCCTCCCTCGATTCCTCTAGTCCATCGTGTCCCCACCTTTAGCCTATCCATGGCATCTGCCGTGACACCACCACGACAAGCCATCTAGCTACTACATGGATCTGTAGTCCAAGGATGAACTACTCACGCATCACACCGAAGGCTTGCATGGTGATGAAGAAAGCCTCCAGGGTGAATTCCCCTCTCCGGCAGGGTGCCGGGAAGAGCTTCAGATCCCTCCCGATCTAGGGATGGAGATGACAGCGGCTATAGACTCTTTCGTGGATTTTTGATCGGGTCCTTAGGGTTTCGTCCCGAGGGCATCTTATAGGCGGAAGGAGAGGCCGAGGGGGTGCTTGGGCTGGCCACACCACCCCCTAGCACGGCCAGGTGGTGTGGTGGCCTCTGGCTCCTCTCCGTCTCGTATTCTGACATTTGATGACTTCCGGAAAAATAGGCACTTTGGCTTTTGTCCCATCCAATTCCGAGAATATTCATTTTCTGACTTTCCTGGAACCAAAAAACAGCAGAAAACAGGCAGCTGGCACTGTCGCTCTTGTTAATAGGTTATTCCAAGAAATCATATGAAAAGTACTCCAAAGTGTGTACAAAACACAAGAGAGTGGATAAAACCAAGCATGGAACATCAAAAATTATAGATACATTTGCAATGTATCATCGCTCATTTACAACGTCTGCTGGAGCCCCAATTTTAGCCCCCCCCCCCCCCCGCGCTAAATTGGCGGTTATTTTAGCACGCGGCTTGTTTCCAACGTCTACTGGAGTTTCTCTAACAATTGGGATGCAGAACGAACTTGCAACCGCACCGGGATTATAGAAGACCCGATCCCATGGCCACCATTGGACGCTAGGGTTAAGATCCAACGGTGGTGGTTTATGAAAAGAACATCCATGCAAATGACACTAGTGGATCCATGTGGTTTAGTAAAATAACACATATGCAAATGACTCTGGTGGATCCAAGTGGTTTATGAAAAGGACACACATGCAATGACTCTAGTTGTGGTTTATTAAAAGGACACCCGTGCAATGACACTGGTGGATCCAGGTGGTTTATGAAAAGAGCACATGAAATGACTCTAGTGGTGGTTCAGGAAAAGAACACACATGCAATGACTCTGGTGGATCCAAGTGATTTAAGAAAAGAACAAACATTCAATGACTCTAGTTGTGGTTTATGAAAAGGACACACATGCAATGACACTGGTGGATCCAGGTCGTTTATGAAAAGAACACATGCAATGAGTCTAGTTGTGATTTAGGAAAAGGACACACATGCAATGACACTGGTGGATCCAAGTGGTTTATGAAAAGAATAAACATGCAATGACTCTAGTTGTGGTTTATAAAAAGAATACACATGCAATGACACTAGTGGATCCATGTGGTTTAGGAAAGGAACACACATGCAAATGACATTGGTGGTTTATGAAAATAACACACATGCAAATGACACTTGTGGATCCATGTGGTTTAGTAAATTAACACACATGCAAATCACACTAGTGGTGGTTTATGAAAAGAACAAACATCCAATGACTCTAATTGTGGTTTATGAAAAGCACACATGCAATGACATGCAACGACTTTGGTGGATCCAAGTGGTTTATGAAAAGAACAAACCTGCAATGACTCTAGTTGTGGTTTATGAAAAGGACACACATGCAATGACACTGGTGGATCCAGGTGGTTTATGAAAAGAACACATGCAAGGAGTGTAGCTGTGGATTAGGAAAAGGACACACATGCAATGACACTGGTGGATCCAAGTGGTTTATGAAAAGAATACACATGCAATGACTCTAGTTGTGGTTTATAAAAAGAACACACATGCAATGACATGCAATGACACTGGTGGATCCATGTGGTTTAGGAAAGCAACACACATGCAAATGACACTAGTGGTTTATGAAAAGAACTCACATGCAAATGACACTTGTGGATCCATGTGGTTTAGTAAAATAACACACATGCAAATCACACTAGTGGTGGTTTATGAAAAGAAAAAACATGCAATGACTCTAATTGTGGTTTATGAAAAGGACACATGCAATGACATGCAATGACTCTGGTGGATCCAACTGGTTTATGAAAAGAACAAACATGCAATGACTCTAGTTGTGGTTTATGAAAAGGACACACATGTAATGACACTGGTGGATCCAGGTGGTTTATGAGAACAACACATGCAATCACTCTAGTGGTGGTTTAGGAAAAGAACACACATGCAAGGGCTCTGGTGGATCTAAGTGGTTTATGAAAATAACAAACATGCAATGACTCTAGTTGTGGTTTATGAAAAGGACACATGCAATGACTCTGGTGGATCCAAATGGTTTATGAAAAGAACAAACATGCAATGATTCTAGTTGTGGTTTATGAAAAGGACACACATGCAGGGACACTGGTGGATCCAGGTGGTTTATGAAAAGAACACATGCAATGACTCTAGTGGCGGTTTAGGAAAAGAACACACATGCAAGGACTCTAGTGGATCCAAGTGGTTTATGAAAAGAACAAACATGCAATTATTCTAGTTGTGGTTTATGAAAAGGACACACATGCAATGACATGCAATGCCACAGGTGGATCCATGTGGTTCAGGAAAGGAACACACGTGCAAATGACACTGGTGGTGGTTTATGAAAAGAACACACATGCAAATGACACTGGTGGATCCATGTGGTTTAGTAAAATAACACACATGCAAATGACACTAGTGGTGGTTTATGAAAAGAACAAACATGGAAATGACTATAGTTGTGGTTTAGTCAAAAAACACAGATGCAAAGACATGCAAGGACTCCGGTGGATCCAAGTGGTTTATGAAAAGAACAAACATGCAATGACTCTAGTTGTTGTTTTTGAAAAGGACACACATGCAATGACACTATTGGGTCTAGGTGGTTTATGAAAAGGACACACATGCAATGACTCTAGTGGTGGTTTATGAAAAGAACAAACTTGCAATGACTCTAGTTCTAGTTTAGGAAAGGAACACACATGCAGATGACACTAGTGGTGGTTGATGAAAAGAATACACATGCAAATGACACTAGTGGTGGTTTATGAAAAGAATAAACATACAATGACTCTAGGACACACACTTGCACTGACACTTGTGGTTCCATGTGTTTTTGGAAGGGAACACAAATGCAAATGACACTGGTGGTGGTTTATGAAAATAACACACATGTCAATGACACTGGTGGATCCAAGTGGTTTATGAAAAGAATAAACATGCAATGACTCTAGTTGTGGTTTATGAAAAGGATACACATGCAATGACACTGGTGGATCCTCGTGGTTTATGAAAAGAACACATGCAAATGACACTAGTGGTGGTTCATTAAAATAACAAACATGCAATGACATGCAATAACTCTGGTGTATCCAAGTGGTTTATGAAAAGAACAAACATGAAATTACCCTAGTTATGGTTTATTAAAAGGACAATGACATGCAATAACTCTGGTTTATCCAAGTGGTTTATGAAAAGAACAAACATCCAATGACTCTAGTTGTGGTTTATGAAAAGGACACACATGCAATGACTCTTGTGGATGCAAGTGGTTTATGAAAACAACAAACATGCAATGACTCTAGTTGTGGTTTATGAAAAGGACCCCCGTGCAATGACACTGGTGGATCCAGGTGGTTTCTGAAAAGAACACACATGCAATGACTCTAGTGGTGGTTTAGGAAAAGAACACACATGCAATGACTCTAGTGGATCCAAGTGGTTTATGAAAAGAACAAACATGCAATAACTCTAGTTGTGGTTTAGGTAAGGAACACACATGCAGATGACACTGTTGGTGGTTTATGAAAAGAACACACATGCAAATGACGTTGGTGGATCCCTGTGGTTTAATAAAATAACACACATGCAAATGACACTAGTGGTAGTTTATGAAAAGAACAAACATGCAATGAGTCTAGTTGTGGTTTATCAAAAGGACACACATGCAATGCCATGCAATGACTCTGGTGGATTCAAGTGGTTTATGAAAAGAACAAACATGCAATGCTCTAGTTATGGTTTATGAAAAGGACACACATCCAATGACACCGGTGGATCCAAGTGGTTGATGAAAATAACAAATGCTATGACTCTAGTGGTGGTTTCGGAAAAGAACACACATGCAAGGACTCTGGTGGATCCAAGTGGTTTATGAAAAGAACGAACATGCAATGCCTCTAGTTGTGGTTTATGAAAAGGACACACATGCTATGATTTTGGTGGATCTAGGTGGTTTATGAAAACAACACACATGCAATGACTCTGGTTGTGGTTTAGGAAAAGGACACACATGAAATTACACTAGTGGATCCAAGTGGTTTATGAAAATAACACACATGCAATGACTCTAGTTGTGGTTTATGAAAAGGACACACATGCAATGACATGCAATGACTCTGGTGGATTCAAGTGGTTTATGAAAATAACAAACATGCAATGACTCTAGTTATGGTTTATGAAAAGGACACACATGCAATAGCACTGGTGGATCCAGGTGGTTTATGAAAAGAACACATGCAATGACTCTAGTGGTGGTTTAGGAAAAGAACACACATGTAAGGACTCCGGTGGACCCAAGTGGTTTATGAAAAGAACAAACATGCAATGACTCTAGTTGTTGTTTATGAAAAGGACACACATGCAATGACACTGGTGGATCCATGTGGTTTAGGAAGGAAACACACATGCAAATGACACTGGTGGATCCATGTGGTTTAGTAAAATAACACACATGCAAATGACACTAGTGGTGATTTATGAAAAGAGAAACATGCAATGACTCTTGTTGTGGTTTATGAAAAGGACACACATGCAATGACTCTGGTGGATCAAAGTGGTTTATGAAAAGAACAAATATGCAATAACTCTAGTTGTGGTTTATGAAAAGGACACACATGCAATGACATTGGTGGATCTAGGTGGTTTGTGAAAAGAACACATGCAATGACTCTAGTGGTGGTTTAGGAAAAGAACACACATGAAAGGACTCTGGTGGATCCAAGTGGTTTATGAAAAGAAGAAACATGCAATGACTCTAGTTGTGGTTTATGAAAAGGACACACATGCAATGACATTGGTGCATCCATGTGGTTTAGGAAAGGAACACACATGCAAAAGACACTTGTGGTGATTTATGAAAAGAACGCACATGCAAATGACATTGGTGGATCCATGTGGTGTAGTAAAATAACACACATACAAATGACACTAGTGGCAGTTTATGAAAAGAACAAACATGCAATGACTCTAGTTGTGGTTTTTGAAATGGACACAAATGCAATGACTCTAGTGGATCCAGGTGGTTTATGAAAAGAACAAACATGCAATGGCTCTAGTTGTGGTTTATCAAAAGGACACAGATGCAATGACACTGGAGGATCCTGGTGGTGAATGAATAGAACAAATGCAATGACTCTAGTGGTGGTTTAGGAAAAGAACTCACATGCAAGGGCTCTGGTGGATCCACACGGTTTATGAAAAGAACAAACATGCAATGACTCTAGTTGTGGTTTGTCAAAAGGACACACATGCAATGACATGCAGTGACACTGGTGGATCCATGTGGTTTAGGAAAGGAACAAACATGCAAATGGCAATGGTGGTTGTTTATGAAAATAACACATGTAAATGACACTGGTGGATCCATGTGGTTTAGTAAAATAACACACATGCAAATGAAACTAGTGGTGGTTTATGAAAAGAACAAACATGTAATGACTCTAGTTGTGGTTCAGTAAAAGAACACACAAGCAATCACATGCAAGAACTCTGGTGGATCCAAGTGATTTATGAAAAGAACAAACATGCAATGACTCTAGTTGTAGTTTATGAAAAGGACACACATGCAATGTCACTGTTCGATCCAGGTGGTTTATGAAAATGATACACATGAAATGACTCTAGTGGTGGTTTATGAAAAGAACACACATGCAAGGACTCTGGTGGATCCAAGTGGTTTATGAAAAGAATAAACATGTAATGACTCTAGTTGTGGTTTATGGAAACGACACACATGCAATGACACTGGTGGATCCATGTGGTTTAGGAAAGGAACACACATACAAATGACACTGGTGGTGGTTTATGAAAAGAACACACATGCAAATGACACTGGTGGATCCATGTGGTTTAGTAAAAAAACACATGCAAATGACACTAGTGGTGGTTTACGAAAAGAACAAACATGCAAAGACTCTAGTTGTGGTTTATGAAAAGGAAACACATCCAATGACTCTAGTGGATCCAAGTGGTTTATGAAAAGAACAAACATGCAATGACTCTAGTTGTGGTTTATGAAAATGACACATATGCAATGACACTGGTGGATCCAGGTGGTTTATGAAAAGAACACATGCAATGACTCTAGTGGTGGTTTAGGAAAAGTACACACATGCAATGACTATGTTGGATCCAAGTGGTTTATGAAAAGAACAAACATGCAATGACTCTAGTTGTGGTTTATGAAAAGGACACACATGCAATGACACTGGTGGATCCAGGTGGTTTATGAAAACAATACACATGCAATGACTCTAGTTGTGGTTTAGGAAAAGTACACACATGCAATGACACTGGTGGATCCAAGTGGTTTATGAAAAGAACAAACATGCAATGACTCTAGTTGTGGTTTATGAAAAGGACACACATGCAATGACACTGGTGGATCCAGGTGGTTTATGAAAAGAACACATGCAATGACTCTAGTTGTGGTTTAGTAAAAGGACACACATGTAATGACTGTGGTGGATCCAAGTGGTTTATGAAAAGAACAAACATGCAATAAATCTAGTTGTGGTATATTAAAAGGACACACATGCAATGAAACTAGTGGATCCATGTGGTTTAGGAAAGGAACACACATGGAAATGACACTAGTGGATCTATGTGGTTTAGAAAAGGAACACACGTGGAAATGACACTGGTTGTGGTTGATGAAAATAACGCACATGTAAATGATACTGGTGGATCCATGTGGTTTAGTAAAATAACGCACATGCAAATGACACTAGTGGTGGTTTATGAAAAGAACAAACATGCAAAAACTTTAGTTGTGGTTTAGGAAAAGAACACACATGCACTGATATGCAAGGACTCTGGTAGATCCAAGTGGTGGTTTATGAAAAGAACAAACATGCAATGACTCTAGTTGTGGTTTATGAAAAGGACACACATGCAATGACACTGTTCGATCCAGGTGGTTTATGAAAATGATACACATGAAATGACTCTAGTGGTGGTTTATGAAAAGAACACACATGCAAGGACTCTGGTGGATCCAAGTGGTTTATGAAAAGAATAAACATGTAATGACTCTAGTTGTGGTTTATGGAAACGACACACATGCAATGACACTGGTGGATCCATGTGGTTTAGGAAAGGAACACACATACAAATGACACTGGTGGTGGTTTATGAAAAGAACACACATGCAAATGACACTGGTGGATCCATGTGGTTTAGTAAAAAAACACATGCAAATGACACTAGTGGTGGTTTATGAAAAGAACAAACATGCAAAGACTCTAGTTGTGGTTTATGAAAAGGAAACACATCCAATGACTCTAGTGGATCCAAGTGGTTTATGAAAAGAACAAACATGCAATGACTCTAGTTGTGGTTTATGAAAATGACACATATGCAATGACACTGGTGGATCCAGGTGGTTTATGAAAAGAACACATGCAATGACTCTAGTGGTGGTTTAGGAAAAGTACACACATGCAATGACTATGTTGGATCCAAGTGGTTTATGAAAAGAACAAACATGCAATGACTCTAGTTGTGGTTTATGAAAAGGACACACATGCAATGACACTGGTGGATCCAGGTGGTTTATGAAAACAATACACATGCAATGACTCTAGTTGTGGTTTAGGAAAAGTACACACATGCAATGACACTGGTGGATCCAAGTGGTTTATGAAAAGAACAAACATGCAATGACTCTAGTTGTGGTTTATGAAAAGGACACACATGCAATGACACTGGTGGATCCAGGTGGTTTATGAAAAGAACACATGCAATGACTCTAGTTGTGGTTTAGTAAAAGGACACACATGTAATGACTGTGGTGGATCCAAGTGGTTTATGAAAAGAACAAACATGCAATAAATCTAGTTGTGGTATATTAAAAGGACACACATGCAATGAAACTAGTGGATCCATGTGGTTTAGGAAAGGAACACACATGGAAATGACACTAGTGGATCTATGTGGTTTAGAAAAGGAACACACGTGGAAATGACACTGGTTGTGGTTGATGAAAATAACGCACATGTAAATGATACTGGTGGATCCATGTGGTTTAGTAAAATAACGCACATGCAAATGACACTAGTGGTGGTTTATGAAAAGAACAAACATGCAAAAACTTTAGTTGTGGTTTAGGAAAAGAACACACATGCACTGATATGCAAGAACTCTGGTAGATCCAAGTGGTGGTTTATGAAAAGAACAAACATGCAATGACTCTAGTTGTGGTTTATGAAAAGGACACACATGCAATGACATGCAATGGATCCAGGTGGTTTATGAAAAGGACACACATGTAATGACTCTAGTGGTGGTTTAGGAAAAGAACGCACATGTAATGACTCTAGTTGTGGTTTAGGAAAGGAACACACATGCAAATGAAACTGGTTGTGGTTTACAAAAAGAACACACATGCAAATAACACTGGTGGATCCATGTGGTTTAGTAAAATAACACACATCCAAGTGAGACTAATGGTGGTTTATGAAAAGAACAAACATGCAATGACTCTAGTTGTGGTTTATTAAAAGGACACATATGCAATGACATGCAATGACTCTGATGGATCCAAGTGGTTTATGAAAACGACACATATGCAATGACATGCAATGACTCTGGTGGATCCAAGTGGTTTATGAAAAGAACAAACATGCAATAACTCTAGTTGTGGTTTATGAAAAGGACACACATGCATTGACTCTGGTGGATCCAAGTTGTTTATGACAACAACAAACATGCAATGACTCCAGTTGTGGTTTATGAAAAGGACACACATACAATGACACAGTTGGATCTAGGTGGTTTCTGAAAAGAACACACCTGCAATGACTCTAGTGATGGTTTAGGAAAATAACACACATGGAATGACCCTGGTGGATCCAAGTGGTTTATTGAAAGAACAAACATGTGATACGTCGTAAATGTATCTATAATTTTTGATGTTCCATGCTTGTTTTATATCTACTTTCTTATCTTTTGTTCACACTTTGAGGTATTTTAATACATTTTCTTGAACTAACCTATTAAGAAGATGCCATAGTGCCAGTTGCCTTCTTTCTGCTGTTTTAGGTTTCAGAAAAGCTAGAAAGAAATATTCCTGGAATTGGACAGGACAAAAGCCAAAGTCAATATTTTACCCGAATCAACACGGAGACCGAAGGGGAGATGAAGTGACGCACCAGGGCGGCCACACGTGGTGTCGGTGCGGCCTGGGGGGTGCGCCACCAGGGGGTGTGGGGCCCCTGGTGCTCCACCGACCTAGCCCCTTCACCTATAAAAGCCTCCTGCGATTAAAACCCTAATTACCCGACCAGAAATCCACGAAAGAGTCTGTAGCCGCTGCCATCTCCATCCCTAGACCGGGGGGATCCGAAGCTCTTCTCGGCACCCTGTCGGAGGGGAGAGATCACCCTGGAGGCCTTCTTCATCACCATGCAAGACTCCGGAGTGATGTGTGAGTAGTCCACCCTTGGACTATGGGTCCATGTAGTAGCTAGATGGTTGGTTCTCCTCCTTTGTGCTATCATGTTTAGATCTTGTGAGCTCCGTTCATGATCAAGATCATCTATTTGTAATCTTACATGTTGTGTTTGCAGGGATCTGATGGATATTGAGATACTATTTCAGATTGATTATTGATTCTATCATGTCTATGTTATTTGTGATCTTGCATGCTCTCCGTTGTTAGTAGCTATCTTGGCCAAGTAGATGCTTGCAACTCCAAGAGGGAGTATTTATACTCGATAGTGGGTTCATGCCTCTAGTAATCTGGGGATGTGACAGAAATCTCTAAGGTTGTAGATGTGCTATTGCTACTAGGGAGAAAACAACAATCCTTTGTCCATGGGGCAATCGCATTGTTTACTTTACACACAGTTCGTAAAGCAATTATCTGTTGCTTGCAACTTAATATTGGAAGGGGTTCGGATGATAACCTGAAGGTGCATTATTAGTCATAGATGCAGTTGGATTACGGTCTATGTATAATGTTGTAATGCCCAATCAAATCTCATAGGAATCAAGATTTTTAGTATATGTATTGTTATGCTTTCTCAATCTACTAATTGCCCCACTGTAATTTGTTCACCCAACATGTTATCTATCTTAAGGAGAAACACCTCTAGTGAACTATGGACCCCAGTCCATTATTTTACCATTGATATACCATCTACTATTTACCGTTTACTTTTTACTTTCTGCAAGCAATTACTATCTTCCACACTATACGTTTAATCCTTTGTGTTCAGAAAAACCAGTGAGATTTACAACCTCACTGTAAGTTGGGGCAAAGTTATGTGGTTGTGTTGTGCAAGATTCCAAGTTGCTAGCAACACCTTGGAGTTGTTTCCTTGCTCCTACTGGTTTGATAACCTTGGTTTCATAAATGAGGGAAAACTTGCTGATGTGCTCATCATACCTTCCTCCTGGGGTTCCCAATGAGCTCGACATATTTTGAGGTTGTGGTTTAGGAAAAGAACACACAAGCAATGACATGCAATGACTCTGGTGGATCCAAGTGGTTTATGAAAAGAACAAACATGCAATGAATCTAGTTGTGGTTTATGAAAAGTACACACATGCAATGACACTGTTGGATCTAGGTGGTTTCTGACAAGGACACACATGCAATGACTCTAGTGGTGGTTTATGAAAAGAGCACACATGCAAGGACTCTAGTGGTGGTTTATGAAAGTAACAAACATGTAATGACTCTACTTGTGCATTATGAAAAGGACATACATGTATTGACACTGTTGGATCTAGGTGGTTTCTAAAAAGAACACACATGCAATGACTCTAGTTGTGGTTTATGAAAAGGACACACATGCAATGACACTGGTGGATCCAGGTGGTTTATGAAAAGAACACATGCAATGACTCTAGTGGTGGTATAGGAAAAGTACACACATGCAATGACTCTGGTGGATTCAAGTAGTTTTTGAAAAGAACAAACATGCAATGACTCTAGTTGTGGGTTATGAAAAGGACACACATGCAATGACACTGGTGGATCCAGGTGGTTTATGAAAATAACACATGCAATGACTCTAGTGGTGGTTTAGGAAAAGAACACACATGTAAGGACTCTGGTGGATCCAAGTGGTTTATGAAAAGAACAAACATGCAATGACTCTAGTTGTGGTTTATGAAAAGGACACACATGCAATGACACTGGTGGATCCATGTGGTTTAGGAAGGAAACACACATGCAATGACTTGTCCCAGGATACGTTGGGCTTGTTGGGAACCCCAAGAGGAAGGTATGCTGAGCACAGCAACAAGTTTCCCTCAGTTATGGAACCAAGGTTATCGAACCAGTAGGAGCAAGGAAACAACCCCAAGGTGTTGCTACCAACTTGGAATCTTGCACAACACAACCACAAAACTTTGCCCCAACTTGCAGTGAGGTTGTTAATCTCACCGGTTTTGCTGAAAACAAAGGATTAAACGTATTGTGTGGAAGATAGTAATTGCTTGTAGAAAGTAAATAGTAAATAGTAGATGGTATATCAATGGTAAAAGAATGGACTAGGGTCCATAGTTCACTAGAGGTGATTCTCCTTAAGATAAATAACATGTTGGGTGAATAAATTACAGCAGGGCAATTGACAGACTTGAGAAAGCATACAATGCATATACTAATCATCTTGATTCCTATGAGATTTGATTGGGCATTACAAAGGATTCCCCCATGGACAAAGGAATGCTGTTTTCTCCCTAGTAGCAACAGCACATCTAGTACCTTAGATATTTCTGTCACTTCCCCAGATTACTAGAGGCATGAATCCACTATTGAGCATAAATACTCCCTCTTGGAGTTGCAAGCATCTACTTGGCTAAGATAGTTACTAACAACAGAAAGCACGCAAGATCACAAATAACATAGACATGATAGAATCAATAATCAATATGAAATAGCATCTCAATATCCATCGGATCCCCGCAAACACAACATGTAAGATTACAAATAGATGATCTTGATCATGAATGGAGCTCACAAGCTCTAAACATGATAGGACAAAGGAGAAGAACCATCCATAGTCCAATGATGAACTACTCACGCATCACACCGGAGGCAGTCATGGTGATGAAGAAGGCCTCCAGGGTGATCTCTCCCCTTCAGCAGGGTGCCGAGAAGAGCTTCGGATCCCCCAATGTAGGGATCGATATGGAGGTGGCTACATACTCTTCCATGGATTTCTGATTGGGTCTTTGATCAGGTACTTAGGGTTTTCGTCCCGGGAGGCTTTTATAGGCGAAGGGGCAAGGTCGGTGGAGCACCAGGTGGCCCACACCCCCTAGTGGCGTGCCCCCCTCAGGCCGCACCGCCACCAGGTGTGGCTGCCCTGGTGCGCCACTTCGTCTCCCCTCCGGACTCTTTGTTGCTTCGGGTAAAATATTGACTTTGGCTTTTGTCTCGTCCAATTCCGAGAATATTTCCTTACTAGCTTTTCTAAAACCAAAAACAGAAAAAAACAGGCAACTGGCACTATGGCATCTTATTAATAGGTTAGTTCCAGAAAATGTATAAAAATACTTCAAAGTGTGAACTAAACATAAGAAAGTAGATACTAAACAAGCATGGAACATCAAAAATTATAGATACGTTTACGACGTATCAACATCCCCAAGCTTAACTCCTGCATGTCCTCCAGTAGGTAAGTGATAAAAAGAATAACTTTTGAGGTGACATGCACCATCACAATCTTGGTCAAGGTATTTGTAAAACATTGATAGCTGGGATCATAGTACTCTAACATAGCATGAAAGATATAGTTCTAACAATAAGACATAGCAACTATGTTGTAACATGAAAAGGTACAAACAAAAGATTCATGAATAACAATGCTTTGAAAGACGTTTGTTTGTTTCACATATATAAAACATAATGAGAATGGTATTCAGCTTGTCCCTCGTGGTATAGCAAAACATAAATGCATAGGACAACTTCAAAGTTCATAAGGGTGACTAGATACAAATAATTTAAGAACAAGCAATATCAAAGTTACGAATCAACCAACTAGTTTTGGGACAATGCACATTAAACTAAGAATAACCACTATGCTCTCTCAATAGGTGCATAAAGATAGAAGATGGAGACTCAACATAAAAGTAAAAAAGAAAGGCCCTTCATAGAAGGAAGAAGGGATTCAAGTTTCATAAAGAGCTTCCAATTTTTTTTATACTTATTAGCTTTCAGCTCTCAGTGCCCCTATCATAAGCATCTTCAGGTGATTAAGGTTAAAGTGAAAAAATATGAGGATATGCTTGACAAGTTATAAGTTGAAAATCTCATGCCCCTTGCTTACGAGTATCGAACCTCATGCTACTCAACTTTAGTCACGAGTAAGTTCTTGTCATTGTAAGTACATGTGTATCATAGAGAACTGCCAACGGGGTACCCCTTTCCCCATGATACAGGAGCTATCCCATATCAAAATGACAAGGCAATAGACAATGAGCATCTCAGCGATCTTTTTATTTGCTATTTGCATAGGTTTTTATTGAGAATGCTTCATAGATTGATCACTATGGTTATGCTGGAAATTTCCACCATGATTAGGAATGGCTTAGTCTAGCCGCCCAGGCGTTTCTCTAACACATATACAAACTCCATGAGCTTACAAGTTCCCCTTTTATTTCACACCACCAGGATCCATAAGAAAAAGAACATGATATCAACTAAATAATGTGCAATGTTAAAAGTGTTCCCCATGGTAACATGGTTCTGCTAATTCACAACTTATAAAGCGCAAGCATATACACAACATAGATGGGCACAATGGTTCAAGTTTATTAAGTGCAAGAAAGTAAAGTGTGCCATCAAGTTTGTGAGAGCTTTAATCACTAATTTTCACATAACAAGTTTAATTCGGAAGGTAGATAAAAACATGAATATACTTGGAATAGCAACAATGCTAATAGGTAGGTATGGTGGATTGTTTGGAATAACTTGGTTTTATTTGGAGTTGGGTGCATGAGTGGAACTCATACCTAGTACAGGTGGAGGCTAGCAAAAGACTGGGAGCGACCAACTAAGAGAGCAATAATGGCCATAATCATGCAAAGCGACACAACATTATTAATTAAAGCATAAAGTGATATTACAAGTCGAAAACTAAATGATCATAGAGGCTATGGTGACTGGTATAGTCTTAACATGGTGTGAGCATGCACCAAGTCAACCCAAATAAAGCATCAAAGGAGAATACCACAATATTATGCTTTTGTATGCTAAAACAACGCATGATTCTTTCAAGGCACATTAAGCAATCTCAATTGTTTGGAACAAGTCATGCTACAGCAATAATTACTAAGCATAAAGTCAAAGCAATATCATACATGACATGATAAAGTCTAGGCCAGAGTCAAAACACGCTCCTTTTGTACCACGTATAAGCATGAAACTTTCCTACTCTTTTCCAATCCAAATCAAATTATTTGAAACCACATACGAATGCGGGGGTCCAACCAATGTATTTAAGCAAACTAAGCAAAAGAAAACTAAAAACAAAAACAAAGACGCTCCAAGAACAACACAATTGTGCATGAAACAATAAAAATGAAGTGTTTGGAAGAAAACCTGAGATTTTTATTGATGAAGAAGGGGATGCCTTGGGCATCCCCAAGCTTTGACGCTTGTAATGTTGGGTTCGTAGCATAGAAAAAAACATTTTCCTACGATGAGAACTATATGCCAAGATCTATCTACTAGATACAGAGCAAAGGGTGGACATACATCCATGGAGAACTTACCCTCGAAGACAACGAGTTTTGTTAACGAGTAGGAACTAGTGGTTGATGTAGTCGTACATTTGCCGATCTCAAGATCGTGTGGAAGTTCGAGCACCGCAAATCAGCAGCACATCCGTCCTCGCACACACGTTCAAGCCACCAGACAACCTCCACCTCCTCGCTCCAGCGAATCAGCGGAAGCAGCAACTCCTTCCAGACGCAAGACCACCAGGAACATGTATCTCGCTAATCCGAGACCATGGGGGAATATCTAGAGGGGGAGAGAGATCCTTCACAAGGAGGTGTGCTTTGTGAGGGAGGAGAGGGGGGCCTTTTATCGGAGAGGGGGGACTCCTCCCCTACCATGGCTGGCGGCCAAGGTGGGAGCTCCCTCCTCTTCCTCATTCATGTGGTGGAAGCTCCACTCACATAAATTCAAGCTCCACCCAAAGTTCCACTCACATGCGTTAAATTTCCACCAAATTTAATGCAACTCTCAATTAATAAAACTATTTTATTCAGAATTTTGTTAATTACTTTAATTAACAAACATTCACATAAAACCCCTTGCAACATTTCAATATCACATGCAGAACCACTTTCTGCACTTTCACCAGAAACAATTTCGGTTTCTAACGAAACAATTCCTGTTTCTATCGAAACATTTCCTGCGCTTTGCAAATCTTTTGTCTCAAACATATGTGCTCCTAAATGGTGTCCGGCAACCCTTAAGTGTGTCACCCTATGGTTTGCGAATAATGCAGACATGATTGAGACTCCTCTCAGATCAATAATCAGAAGCGGGACCTTGAGATCCATACTGACTCCTGGAGATTCAACGATGACTTCTGTGATCATGAGAACCTTTAACACTAGTAATTTAATCCCTTTGTCTCATGATATAATAAATGGCCGAGATTCGATCATCAGTATCCAAATACCTAGTTTGATCTCGTTACCGACATGCACTCTTTTCTTGTTCCCGTGATATAACATTCTAGTGATCACATCACTTGCTTGCAAGCTATCTTAATGTGATATCACCGAGAGGGCCCAGAGTATATCTATCCGTCATCGGGATTGAAAAATTCCACTCTTGATCTATGAGCCTCAACATAACACCTTCGTAGCACTGAACCCACCTTTATAGTCACCCTGTTACGGTGTGACGTTTGATGTTATCAAGATACTCTTTCGGTGTTAGCAATTAACATGATCTCATGGTCTAAGGACTAATATTACTTCGTATGATGTTATAGGAATGTAAACATAATGACTTGATCGTAATGCTATACTTCAGATGAATGTTCATCACATCATTTCACAAATGTTGTGACCTTGTTATTAACAACATCCAATGTCCATGATCAGGAAACCTTGATCATCTTGTTAATCAACAAGCTAGTCTATAAGAGAGGCATAACTAGGAACCCTTTTTGTTTATTAAACACACATGTATTGACGTTTCCTATCAATACAATTATAGCATGCAAAATAAACATCTATCATATACAAGGAATACATAATAACAACTTTATTATTGCCTCTCAGGGCATATTTCCTTCATGTACTTCTTGAATATTTCTTGGGGTGACACGGGTGGCATCCCCAAGCTTGAGATTTTTTCCATACTTCATCTCACCACATTATTCTTCCCTACACTTTAAAATTTCCTTCATACAAAACTTCACACAATCTTCATTAGCAGCATTAGTGTATTCAAGATAATAAGTCTTTGGGTTCAGTTTCACACAAGTAAAACTTCCATTAAAACACAAGCTATTGTACCAATTCCTTTTAAAAGTTCAGGTAATTGGCGAGAACTCAAAGAGAAAGAGATTAAGAGGCAAATGCAAATAATGGCAGAAATCTGTCAAAATAGACCAGCAGGTAAAAACCGATTTTTTTGAAGATCTTCTGTTGCTCAAATCAAAAATTGTTAAACGAACGAAAGTTAGATAACAACCTAGGGCAGAAGCTCAAAACATTATGGCTTAATAAGACGTACAAAGATTTTTCACGAATTTTTACAGTGAAGCACAAAAATCTGTTTCGGGACAACAACTTTCCCAAGTCTTACTTCTCTCTCATTAGAGGTTATTCTTGGCAAAAAACCACACAAAAAGGATAAGGAGAGGTTATTACTGAGGCAATAACTTTCAAGACTCAACAAAAGAAAAACTTACTGAATAAAAATTTGGGTTATCTTCCAATTTGTGCTTTTCTTTAACGCCTTTGAGCTAGGCATAAGAAGCAAGATTCAAGTATTCTCAAATGAAGAAGCATTAATACCAAATTTCTTGCCCCTACCTTTCTTACCTTTATTCTTATCTTTAGGGAACATATGATTATTTGGTAGATAAGAAAAATGCATGATGCCTTTTTCCACATCTATTATTGCTCCAAGGAGTTTTAGTAGGATCTTCCAAGTGTAATTTGTCCTTTTCCTACACATTCAATAACAAGATAATCAGTAGACACCACTTTCCCTAGGATCTTTGTAAACACTCCTTCAGCTATTCCAATGGGTAATATTGTGGCATTATTAGTAAGAGACATTTCTTCTCCTCCTTTAGAAAGTCCCCAAAGATTTAAAGATTCATAGACATCTTTAGGCATAAGACAGAATTCAGACATGATATCACAACAAGCATAAAAAGCTTCATTATTTATAACAACTTTTACTATAGGAAGCCATTTTGAAGATTCAGAATTTATTTGAACATATTCATGATGCTCTCTAAGCATGTTATAGCATTCTTTTAAACTAGTTGTGTTGGTCTCAAGAGTGTTCAATCTAGCAATAATGTTTGTAATGGAGGAATCAGATTTGCTAGGCAAGTCATATGTTGCAACCAACTTTTTTATGGCATTAAAAGCTTCACCCTCATTTCACTAGAGGAAATCTCCTCCTACTACAACATCCAAAGCATATCTATAGCAAAGATCAAGTCCAAAGTAGAAACTGCTAAGAAACAAGCTTAGAGTCATTTTAGGTTCAGTTTTTTCATGTAAATCGGAGATTCTAGACCAAGCTTCTTTGAAACTCTCTTCAATTCCTTGTTTGAAAGTAAAAATCATTTCCTCAGGTGACATAGTGATTGGAGCAATGCTAGACATAATAGCAACTTGAGATAGGAACTAATTTTTTTTGTGTTTTTGATACAAAGAAGCAAACCAGTACAACTATTTTTTTGTGTTTTTGATAAAAGAAACAAGCAAACAAAGCAAAAATAAACTAAGCAAAACAAACAAACAAAGTAAAGAGATTGGTTGTGAGGGACTCCCCTTGTGAAGCTATCCTTAACTACCCGGCAATGGCGCCATAAAAAGGCTTGATGGCTCAGGATACATTGAGCTCATTGGGAACCCCAAGAGGAAGGTATGATGAGCATAGCAGCAAGTTTCCCTCGGTTATGAAACCAAGGTTATCGAACCAGTAGGAGCAAGAAAACAACCCCAAGGTGTTGCTACCAACTTGGAATCCTGCACAACACAACCACAAAACTGTGCCCCAACTTATAGTGATGTTGTCAATCTCACCGGTTTTGCTGAAAACAAAGGATTAAACGTATTGTCTGGAAGATAGTAATTACTTGCAGAAAGTAAACAGTAAACAGTAAATAGTAGATGGTATATCAATGGTAAAAGAATGGACTGGGGTCCATAGTTCACTCGAGGTGATTCTCCTTAAGATAAATAACATGTTGGGTGAACAAATTACAGCGGGACAATTGACAGACTCGAGAAGGCATACAATGCATATACTAATCATCTTGACTCCTATGAGATTTGATTGGGCATTACAACATTATACATAGACCGTAATCCAACTGCATCTATGACTAATAATCCACCTTCAGGTTATCATCCGAACACCCTCCAGTATTAAGTTGCAAGCAACAGATAATTGCATTAAGCAAAGTGTGTAAAGTAAACAATATGATTGTCCCATGGACAAAGGATTGCTGTTTTGTCCCTAGTAGCAACAACACATCTACAACCTTAGAGATTCCTGTCACTTCCCTAGATTAATAGAGGAATGAACCCACTATCGAGCATAAATACTCCCTCTTGGAGTTGCAAGCATCTACTTGGCCAAGATAGTTACTAATAACGCAAAGCATGCAAGATCACAAATAACATAGATATGATAGAATCAATAATCAATCTGAAATAGCATCTCAATATCCATCGGATCCCTACAGACACAACATGTAAGATTACAAATAGATGATCTTGATCATGAACGGAGTTCACAAGATCTAAACATGATAGCACAAAGGTGAAGAACCAACCATCTAGCTACTACATGGACCCATAGTCGAATGATGAACTACTCACGCATCACACCGGAGGAAGTTATGGTGAATAAGAAGGCCTCTAGGGTGATCTCTCCCCTCCAACAGGGTGCCGGGAAGAGCTTCAGATCCTCCTCGATCTAGGGATCGAGATGGCGGCGGGTACAGACTCTTCCGTGGATTTCTGATTGGGTCTTTGATCGGGTACTTAGGGTTTTCGTCCCGGGAGGCTTTTATAGGCGAAGGGGCAAAGTCGGTGGAGCACCAGGGGGCCCACACCCCATGGTGTTATGCCCCCAGGCCGCGCCGCCACCAGGTGTGGCCGCCCTGGTTCGCCACTTCGTCTCCCCTCTGGACTCCGTGTTGCTTCGGGTAAAATATTAACTTTGGATTTTGTCCCGTCCAATTCCGAGAATATTTCCTTACTAGATTTTCTGAAACCAAAAACAGCAGAAAATAGGCAACTGGCACTATGGCATCTTGTTAATAGGTTAGTTCCAGAAAATGTATAAAAATACCTCAAAGTGTGAACTAAACATAAAAAAGTAGATACTAAACAAGCATGGAACATGAAAAATTATAGATACATTTACGACGTATCAGCCACCTCTCTATCCGTGCCACCGATACTTTACCTCCATAAACAAGTGAAAAAGCATCTCAAAAAATAAATAAAATAAATGATCATATTTTGAAGAAGCTCTCGTCTTCATCTTCCGGTTTGTCATCGTCTTCGTCAACTTCATGGTCCTTGCCATTGCCATCGTCGGTGTCCTCCTCTGATGACTCGACACCACCTCCTTCTTCGTATAAGCGTGCTATATCCTCGTCAGAGTCCTCCTCCTCCTCTTCGTAGTCCCATAGGTCCACGTCACTCTCCTCCACTTCTGCCTCCAACTGATCTATGAACGCCTCCTTGTTGGCTGAGTCAGACTCGTCCAAATAGTTGTCTCCTCTCTTATTCCTGGTCTTCTTCTCGTTCCTCTTCTTGTTCGCACTCGCTGGTGCAACACGCGCCCCCGTCCTGGGTGCTACTTTGCGCTCTTCTGTCGCTGCAGGTACCCCACGCTCCTCCTGCGTGGCCGGTACGAGCTTCGACATTGCGGTGTCCTCGAGTCCCGATGTCGATGGATCCTATCGGACATGACGTGCTGTCTCAGTAGGCGACTCATGAGCGCGAATGATGCAGCGAAGAGCAGGGGACGTAGGACGGTCAGTGGACGGCTCGGACCTGCCATTGCCACGGTGAGGGGGCATCGTGCTCGAGGAAGTTGTTCAGAATGAGCGATGGCGGGTACATAGAGTTGGGTGCCGATCTGATCAAGGGGCGAGAAGCGGTTTTGTTCATCGTGTACACACATGCATTTGTCGATTATTAAATAAATATAATATCTCGCGTATTGAACATAATTTGATCACAACAAAAGTGGTACAGCATATTCTAGACTCGTAAATATCCCGTGCATGCCTATTGATGTGGAGTTCAACAGAGTTCGACGTGCCGACGTGATCATGCAGTAGTTGTGCGCGTCATTTCCCCATCAACACGTGACACACGCATGTAGGACGTACATGCCGATGCCCGTGATTACCAACCGGCCCCACTCATTTTTTAAGGGTAAGCTTGCACTCCTCTTATTATATACTAGATTTTAGGCGGCGCCGAAGACCATTGAACTGTCCATCGCAATAAAGACAAGTCCCATTGATTCCCTATCCCTGCCTCCCTGGCTTCTTTGAGAATGTAGACCGTACACGGCGGTCTTGTATAATAGTAGTAGTACTACTGGACCACGGCCTGTACTCTTTGACTCTTCTCCCACACTAATCACTATCTTCTTCCTCCTGCCGCCACCTCCCCCTGCAAGCCATGGCTCCCCTGAGGAGAGGCCGGTCGACCATCCTCGCGGAGAAAAAAGAGAGAGCTTTCTGCAAGGCAGTTCTTGCTCTACCATCCCCTCAAGCCCCCCTCTCACTGAGGCCCAATCTCTCCTGACAATGGTGCCAAATGTTCTAGCAGGCGAGGGCTCCTCCCGGTACAGTCTTCTTGTTCTACTTCTTCTCCATCTCCTTCTCCATCATGATATTATTATGCTTCTTCTTGTTTTTCTTCTTCTTGCTCTTCCTCTTCTACATATTACAGGCCGTCCATGGAGCCAGAATCCACCACGACGGAGGCGTTACAGGACCCATTCGGTCCCGTTCCACATCTCAGCGAGGTAGCAAATCTCCACACTATTATTTCTCTGAGTCGTAATGTGGATTTCTTAGTTCGTGTCCGCCCAACATTGGGGTTTTTTCTTTTGTGATTTGTATTAGTTTTCATGATTATGACTAGATCTCTTGATCTTTCCTTAATACCGCTGTTCATAGATTCAATATGGATTTTTTGTGATTAGGATTATTTTATCGTGATTATGACTGGATCTCTAGGTCCATTTTTTAACACTACTATCCATAGATTCAACAGGGATTTTTTGATTTGTATTAGTATTCACCTAGAACCTGGAGTGTAATTATAGAATTTCTATCTCAATTAACATGAACGATGCAGCGATCGAAGGCCGAGTACCGTGATAAGGTGGCCGAGATCAGTGCCAAGATTGACAACCAACAAGAGCTTGCACGCTCTCTCACCCAAGCTAATGAGAGCCTACACAAGAAATTATCTGTGCAGAAGGAGATCTTGCTAGATTTTGCACATGATATTGTGAGGCTGTAGAAAGTGCTCGACCATAACTTGAACAGGCAAGAACATGCCATCAAGATAATCAACGAGCTCACAAAGGAGAAAAAGAATCTCGAGAAAAGGTGCATCCTCCTGCATGACAAAGTCACTGAGGCACTCAGAGGACACGTCAAGGAAACCAAGGCTGCCATCCGAGCCTACCATGACAGGAACCGTTGCCTGGATGCAGTGAAAGAGATGAAGGAGGACATGAAAAGAGTGATCACCTTACTCGAGGATGTTTGAAAAGAGAACGAGGAGCTAAGGGCTTGTCTGGAGGCGTATCAGAGCAATGCCCAAGTCTGATTACCATTAGAGGGGGCACGAATATCAGTTCATGCTCCACTTTTTTTGTAATATTTAGGGTTCATGGAGCAATGCCCAAGTCTGATTCCCGTTATAGGGTGCAATAAGAATCCTAGGGAAACTCCTTATCTATCTGGACATTTGTAGGTGTTCATGTTCATGAATGGACACCATGAGCTCTTTCCAATCTATATCTGGACATGTTTATGCATTATGAGTTTTCCACTACTATTTGGTGACATGGAAAAAAAACCACAGCACACTAAACTACAGATAAACCTTATTTGTTTTTGAAATTGAAATTATGACAGTGCCACTAGTCGATTCATAAAATGTTGATTAGTCCTAGATTGCTTCTTACTTGAAATTATGAGAGTGCCACTAGTCAATTCAGTTAAGTATGGAAACTAACCACCTTGTCCTGGTGAACTGAACAAACCATACTATATATTTTTGTTGCAGGGAAAGAGGCGAAAGCTCAACCAAGACCTAGCAACCTGGCTAAATGACAACATAGCCATCCAAAGGGAGAAGAAGAATTCCTAGAAGCTGGCCTTTCACCACCTGCGCGCTGAAGTCGCGGTCCTTTTTGACAAGTGCCAGAAACTGAAGGAGGTAAACGCCGGCTGGGAGAAGCTTCACAGGGAAGGTCGCACCTCGGCTAGTAAGCAGACGGAGATCATGAAAGGGATCTTGAAGGAAAATCGTATGGTTACGGACCAACTTCTCTAATCCTTGATGGAGCGCTGGAACCTATGGCTAGCGCATGACAAAGTACTAAAGGAGCTGGTTAATCTTAGGAAGGAAAACAAGCAGCTCTGGGCTAGGCTCGCTTGAACCCAAGATATGTTTATTTAGTACTGAACTGCCTGTTTTATCCTCTGCAGTGGTGATTTTGTAAACATGAACTTAACTCTATGCATGATATGTGTGTTCGTCTGAAATTAGTTTGCTCAAGGATTGAGTTTGTCTTAGTTAAGAAAGCACAACTGCAAGTCTTACAGTTAACTAGTTTCAGGCATTGGCACAACATAAATTATTCATTTGGAATTCCTTTATCATCTGTAGTTTGTCCTTGTTCAACCTCGCGCGCCTTCTTCAGTTTCTCCAACAGATCCACAATGCAGTACTCTAGCTTCTTCTTGTCTGCCTTGAGCTGATCCCTTTCTTTTCTGCATTATGAATCAGCAACCTGTGACTATCCTGAAGCTTCTTTGCAGTTCCAGCAACCAAGCTCCCATTGATTCTGTCACTTAGTTCTGACTAGAAATTCAAGATTTCTTGTTCCAACTCCTTATTTCGTACCGACGGCTTGTAATTTTTTTTAGCTACATCACAAGCATCAGTAAATCTCCCCGACCTTTCCAACTCATACATCTCCCATAACTAGGACAAACATTTCTGAAGTGCATCTGGCCACTCAAGATCCACCCACTCTATTGCTTTACACACTGGGCCAACCTAAAAAAACACACACTATCATGTTATGAACATACACGATACATTTTTCTTCATGTCATCGTTGCACATAATGTAAACAAACCTGATGTGTATAACCCAAAAACCTTCTCCTAGTGTTACTGCCTTCGAATGCAACATATCTCCTCAGTTTTAGCCCATGGTTACACGGTACTTCTCCATCGAGATCTAGGCCCCCCATTCGGAGTCATAGATCATCTGTGGTACCTATAGGTAAACGCAAAGCTGGAATTGAACACGATTGCATACACATATGGAGCTCAGATCGAGGGATTTACCAATGCCTAACCCTAGCCCGAGAAAATAGAGGAACTCACATCATGGAAGGAATACTCAATGTCGGAGAGAAGGCTGTCGCTGCTCGACTGGTCGTCCTCGTCGTTCCAGGACAACATGGCGAATGCGTCGGCATCGGCGATGGTGAGTAGAGAGAGAGAGATAGCAAAAGAGTGAGGAAAGTGAAGTGTGTCACAGCTGCAACAATGGCTAAATTGGCTTGTTACAATAGTTTAATGGATACCATGCCCTTTCCCTCGATTATTGTCTCCTGCCTGATAGGGTTTCTCTTCATACATTCTTATTTCAAATATTAAACCTGTACTCCCTCCATCCCAATTTCATTGTCTAAGGAAAATATACCTGTATATTACAGCATCTAAAGAAACAAAATCATGTCAACTACAAGGTACTTATGCATCACTTGTTCAGTCATGGTTTCACAAAACACTACATTAGAATCTCTCAACAAACATAATCACAGAAACAAGTATATTACATCATCTAAAGAAACAAAATCATGTCAACTACAAGGTACTTATGCATCACTTGTTTAGTCATGGTTTCACAAAACATTACATTACAATCTCTCAACAAACATAATCACAGAAACAAGTATATTACATCATCTAAAGAAACAAAATCATGTCAACTACAAGGTAGTTATGCATCACTTGTTCAGTCATGGTTTCACAAAACATTACATTACAATCTCTCAACAAACATAATCATAGAAACAAGTATATTACATCAACTCAAGAAAAAAATCATGTTAACTACAAGATACTTACGCAGCACTTGTCTAGTCGTGGTTTCACAAAACATTACATTACAATCTCTCAACAAACATAATAACAGAAACAAGTACAGTCATCATCTCAAGAAACATAATCATGTCAACTACAATGTATTTATGCATCACTAGTCCAATCATGGTTTCACAAAACATTACATTACAAACTCCCAACAAACATAATAATAGAAACAAGTACAGTACGTCATCTCAAGAAACATAATCATGTCAACTACAATGTACTTGTGTCTTATTACAACAACGATGATTTTAGTGATTGACATGTCCGAAAATCTCAACAGCTCGCACAACATTATATCGCAATCTCTCAACAAACATAATCATAGAAACAAGGTCTAAATGAAACAACAATCAACGTTACAAATACAGGCAGGGGAACCCCGCGGTCCATATGACAAGCCTAGATTAGCAGTTCTTATCAGATCTCATCAACATCGATCACCTCATTCTGTTCAGCCACTACTGGGGCCTCTACGTCCACTATAACCTATTCAACAACATCAGAAATGGTACCTAGGAAGAACACCTTCCTGGTTCGCTTCTTTCGTCGCACAATCTGCATAAGATCTGCAGTATCCAAAACCTTTATAAATTCCTGCTTCTTATGATGCCAACAATGGATTCGTGCCATCTGCTTAGGGCCAATACTGATTTCCTTACCGATCATCTCTCTCATTTCATCAAGAGTTATGTTTTTGGAATCGACAGTGATCTCCACAGTACATGACAAAACTGGCTTATTAACTCCCTGATCAAGTTTTGCCATGTATGAATCCACCTCTAAGTGTATATTGAACTTATCTAGATCAACATCTATTGGTCCGTAGTCTCTAGGAGCCGAAGCTCTGGCAGCAAGATCTAAAGCATCTGCATACATATCATCAATCATCACTTCAACTTTCACCTTACGATCAGCTGCATTACACTTCCAAACCATCTGAAGCTCATGGGAGTGATCAATTTGCATATAGGTATCATTCATGTTGCACCACACCAATTTTGTCCTTTGTCTAGAACCCCATGGAATCCTAGCATGAAGCATATCTACCAGCTACACAACAAACACAACCTCTTTGCAATTCATAAGCAGTTGCACATCTTGCCCGAACACAACCCTCTCGCAACCAAAATCTAGTTTAGCAGTGTACTAGCGAACATGAACTATGAACTCATATAGGTCCCTCGTATCAAAGTTGTGCCTAATTTGATTAAAAAGGGGAACTTTTCAGTTCATTCGATTCTATTATGCCATAACTAATCTAATTGTAAGATAAGGCACAAATAAGAAAATTCACCTCTTGCTCTTCTCCTGGTTTTTTTCTTCGAGATCTGGGTGCCACATCCACCCACCGGAGCCGAATAATCTGCCGCCGGCCTTGATGTTCTCTTCAACCCGCTGCTCATAGGTACCTTGGGAGAAAAATTTGTGCTAACCTCCTCGCTAACCGAGGCTGAAGACCTTGCCGCTGCTTCGTGTTGAGCCCAGACTCTGGCCCCGACGGACATGAATCAGTCGGCGACGTAGCTACAACCTTCGCCTTGCAAGACATGCTGGGCCACCACCACCGGATTATGTAACATCCCAAAACTTTAATCAAGGTTATCAAGTTCTAATCACCCAAATTAGGGTTAACAAAATCTTTTATTAAGAAAAAGCATATGAATGCATGTGTGTTTGCATTAGTATAGATTTGAGTGTATATGCCATGCTTGATTGTTCTAAATGATGTGAAATGGTTTAAAGGTGAATGCTACAACATCTAGACCATTTACAAAAAAAATAAAAAGAAAAAGAAATCAAATAAGAATAAATAAAGAAAATGGTCATTTTGACCAAAATCAACCACTAAGCCACTTTAGGTGTTCCTAGAAGAAGATTTCTAACAGAAACATTTCTACTTCTTTTCACCCCTTGCTAGACCAAGTAAAAGTGTATCAAGGCCCACTTTACAAACTTACAAAAACATATTGCAAATCAATTTAATGGATAGTTGAAAATGGAATCTATTTCATATGTTAAGATCACACTTTTTCAAAAACCACTCAAACCAATTCCCCTTGACCTCCCCAACCAAACTTAGACTCTCAAGCTTAATTCAAGATCACTCAAAAAAATTGAATCAAAATTTCCAAACTTTGTTTCATGCGTCCATTAACACAAACACCTAGTTAGCACAAATTAACCTTCTGCCTAACTTCACTGTTGTGCACAGCAAACCTCGACCATTTGGTCCCCTCTTAATCCTCTGGTCCCCTCTGAGTCTAACCAGCACCCAGACCAACCCCCCTTCGCTGTGGAGCACAGTGGGGTGCCGCCCATTTGTGGTCGTCGCCGGCCGACCACGGCCAGCTCATAGCAGACTGCCCCGTGCCCATCCAGGATGTAAAGGAGCTACGCCGCACTCTACCACCACCCCCTGTCCAGGCGACGAACCCAGCCGAGTCATGGAACACCCTAGCTACGCCGTGCACCACCTCTCTACGCCATGCCCAGAGCGCGTCAGCGCACCGTGCCCAACCAGCCGCGCCAGATCGCGCGTTGCCCTCATCGTGCACGTGCAGCCTCGCCAGGATCGCAGCACTCCGGCAGACACCCCCGTTCGCCGCTACACGACCCGCAGCTGCCGCACGCCGCTGCAAAAACTTCTACATCCGCGTGGAGCGCCGCACGCTCCTGACCGAACCACGCCGCCCCACACCATGCCATTAAGTCCGTGAGAACCACCAGGGAGCGCCGCACCGTCCTACGCCCTCGCCCATGCCGTTACCGCTTGTAGCGACGCCACCGTGAGCTCACTGCCGCATCGCTCGGTCCCCTCGCCGCGCTATAAAAGGAGGCCACCCCCGCCTCCATTCTTCACACCAGTCCACTCCCCACCTCTCACTGACCTTCCCCACTTCTCCCCGGAGCAAGGAGAGTACCACCGCGCCGGAATTTGACCGGAGCCCGCCGCTGCTGGAGGAGAAGGGCGCTAGCGATTCCGACCACCCCAAGCCCTGCCGTGACCGCGCCTAGCCTCGTCGTCGTCTACCACGTTGATCGCCCCCGTCGCTGACCCTAGCTGGAGCCTAGGTGAACCCCGCCAGACCCCCACCACCGCGCTAGGTCATTTTCCCTCGCCGGAGCTGTTCGTCGTTGATGACGACTCCCCGTTGTTGGATTAGAATTAGATCGCATGGTCTAGATGCTTAGATACCGTTTCGCGTAAACTGAGTCACTGATGAGTGGACCCCCTTTGTTAGCAGCCCGATGCACTGTGCAGTGTAGTTGGGCCGGCCCGTTTAGCTTTCCCGCGCAACCCAGGAAATTCAAATATTGTTTTTCCATTTAGGTTTAAACTAGATTCTGTCCACATTTTCAAAAATCAATTTAGAGAGTTTCACTTAACCAAATTGCATGATTCAAATTTTTTTAGAAATATAATTAAAATATCTATCCAAGCCCGTTGGATATAAATCATTTGGAGTTAGATATAATCTATAGTAAAAATAACAATACAAAGACTTTTGCAACTTCAAACATTTTTCAAAAATCAACCATAATAGATTTTGAGTTGATTCTAACTCTTAAAAATCACATTTGATAATATCTATCTAAATATGTAAAAATATCTAGGTTTGCATGCAGTGACATTGGACTAGTACCAAAATAATGCTATTAGGGCATTTCTAGTCACTTTAAATCTATTAAATAACAATCTTAAACTTTATAAAATATGACCAACCCTTTAAATCACATTCCCATGTATTAGAATATGTGGTGACGACATGTGTCCACATGATCCCATATTTTAATTGGAGAATATTAAATCTTAATTAATTTCAATGAGTAAAATTACTTTTCTCAAATAAGATAAATAAAACTAGTTCTTTATTTCATGTGATGATTGTGATGATGCTAGATCATCAAGTGTGAGCCTTAGTGAGCTAAATAGACTTAGTTAAGTATTGTTTGGTGATTGTGTACCCCGTATTCATTTATAGACGATAGTACCGAACAAGGATACGAGGAGGAGGAGTTCTACCCCAAAGAAGACAAAGAAAACTTCAATCACTGCACCAACCAAGGCAAGCTATTATTGGCAAGCTAGAATTATACAAGATAACCTAAGCAAGATGCATTAGGCATGCTTTGGTTATATACCTTTGATTTATACCCATCCCAAGTTTTACTTGTAAGCTTTACTCTTCTATTTTACCAAAGTTCTTTACTTTTAGTTAGTGCTTTGTGAGTAGTTGGAAAGTAGTATAGATAGCATAAAGAGTATAAAACTAGGCCTATAGTAGATGTCATTCTATGGCATGAGATTATCATCCCTCATTAGTGAACACTCTTAACTTAGTGGCTAGTGCTAAGCATAAAACTTGATCACTTTAGATGGGAATACTTGGTGAAAATGATTATGAAAACCTTGGAATGATACTTCACTCTATTGAAATGTTTTGCCATGTGTTGAGAAACACAAAGGATTTGATGATGAAAATGGTGAGGCATGAGCCTTAGCCCTTTATAAAATTTGATGGTTGGGTTCGGATGCGATACCATTCCAATTTTACCGTACAACCACAATACCTGAATTGGGTAAGGCTTAGCCAGAAGTTTATATGCATTAGTATGGCTTCCCTCGCAGAAGAGGTTTGAGCTGAGGCTACCTCTTGATGATGTCCACCAATGCAGTGCCCAGGATGGCAGATGGCCATGGCTAGGAGGCCAAGCTCATAGGGGAGGTGCCTATACTAGAGTGTGTAATTGAAAGGTTATGATTGATTATCCGCATACTAAGTATGATGATTCAGGGTTATCCCTAATCGGTGTATCGAATTTTGTGGTGAAAGTGTACCACCTCTATCTAGTGTCAAACTATTTGAATAGCCACGTCTGCGGTCATGGATAGTTGGAGTGGCCATACTGTTCCGTCGTCAGATGTTTTCAAAATGACTTATGAAGTGAACTATGATTTTGACTTGACCACAACAGGGTTGTGAATATGAAAGCTAGGTTCCCACTTAAGTGACTTAGAACTTTAAATTAGCTTTCTTTACTTCTGAACTCAGTTTAGATAAATCTGGATTTTTGTAAATAAACCTAGAGCTTAAGATTCCTATTGGAACTACCTTACTTGTTAGTGATAGTTTGCTAGTACTTAAAGAGTACTCATGGCTTTGTCCCTGGCTATTTCCGTGGCCATACTATGAGGAGGACTATCAGGAAGATGGACAGCAGGACGGCTACGACAACTAGGATCATATCCCATCGTTAGCATTTCCTGTGACACTGAAGATGGAGCTCACTACTATGCTTATTATTCCGCTGCTTGATTGTATTAAGACTGGATCATGAGATCCTTTATTTGTGTAAAACCTTAATATAGTTTGTAATGGATGATGTACTGTGATATCCAATCTGTTATGTCTCGCAAAAATGGTAATCTTGGGATTGCGATGTATGGCATAACAGGCATCTGGGATTAAAAATCCGGGTGTTGACAAGTTGGTATCAAAGCCATCCTGACCATAGGAGACCCTAGTTAGAATGGACGTCCGAACAAAAAACTTAGTTTCAATTCAAAAGAAGTGAGTATTTATGAAAACCTATTCCCACTCTTATCCTTGATTCTTTCAAAAAATCATGTTCCTCAAAAATTCTTACATTACTCCATAAAATTTGACACACTTAATCACCTCACTAACTTACTCTTCCTAAATTCTTATAGATGGAAGTTCAGTATTGCAAGTTCTAGCAGTTGGCTAACGGAGGCCAGCTGATCTTTGAGAGGGATCTTGATGCATTGTCAGAGTATCTTGAGCACCGGCATCTGGAATTCTTTGGGGCTCAACTCAAGGATTACCCAGGAGGAGATCTACAATGGGTGATAGTTGCAGACCTCAGAGGCAAGATGGAAGCACCCCTCTCTGAGAAGATTCAATTCTGGCTAGATGGATTAGCCAGGGCTATGCATGAAGCTCTTGCCTGTCTATGTGGGCAAAACATCAACTTGATCCAGGGAACTCGCTTTGCGCACTTCGCAAGGCATGATTCTATGTGAATGCCATTAGAGATCCCAAGTCACCTAGAGATGAAGCGCCAGGTGGAAAATCTTGACTTCCTGCTGTATGATCGACAGAAGGAATTAGACAATGCTCGAGCTTACGCCAACCACAACCTTGCCATTGTCGCCAAGAAGGACCAGACCATCACCATGCTCGTCAAGGATTGCCAATCACTTCATCGTCAGCGTGAGAAGAAGGATCGCACCATCGCTCGTCTTCGCAAGAAGGTGGCCGACCTCGAGAAGACCATCCATGAGCAAGAAGTCTAGCTTGAAGGAAAGGAAGAGGAAGAAGGTGAAGACATCCAAGGAGATCTTCACTCGTACCTCAGTGATGACAATGACTACCTGGAGGATGATTCCATGGATTTATACACCGATGATGATGATTCCGACTTCATTAATGATGAGTAGATGCACTTGATCACTACCGTAGGAATGAGTTGTATCGGTCCCACTATATCTTAGTTCACATAATGGTTCTTAAAACCATCTGTTTTCTATTTGTGTGTGTGGTGTGTGTTTATATTGTGTGCTTGAATGAATGAATGAATGAATGAATGAGAAGGATTTAGTTTGAAAAACCTGAGTCAAACTCAAAGTTTAAAGCTTTTGAAACAAAACCATGAACCTTCAAAATTTCCCTCTTATCTCTTTATCTATCTCAATCTTCAGATGCCTCGTGGAAACCCTGGAGGAAGCAGCTCATTGCAGGACCCAATGTTGCAGATTCTGCAAATGCTAGTTTCTGACCGTGAAGCTAGTAGAGCCGAACGCCAAGCCAACCTAGCCACTCTTCAATAGATAGCTCAGATGTCCCACAATAATCAAGGCCATGGAAATCAGGATCATCATGGATCCAAGCTTAAGAACTTTCAGAATACCAATCCCCCTGTCTTTAAAAAATCTGAGGATCCCTTAGATGCTGATGACTAGCTGCAAACCATGGAGAACAATCTGGAAGTCACATGAGTTGAAGCCAATGAGAAGGTACTGTTTGCCACCCACTATCTGGCAGGCGATGCAAGAGCCTGGTGGAATAGCACCCGTACCATGAACCACGGTCAAGTGATGACGTGGGAAGCTTCAAGATCAAGTTCAGCCGCACCCATGTGCCGCAAGGTTTAGTCAGCAGAATGAGAGATGAGTTCAGGGAACTGAAGCAAGAAAGGATGACGGTAGTTGAGTACCACGACAAATTTCTGTCACTAGCTAGATATGCCCCTGATGATATCAACACTGAAGCCATGAAGAAGGAAACGGTTCCTGAACGGATTGCATGATGAGATGCAAACTGTTTTAGTCAACATCCGTTTTGAAGACCTAGAAGAGCTAGTAGACTCTGCCATTCAGATGGAATGGAAGATCAACCAAGCCAATGAAAACCTCAAGCGCAGGATGATGCACCAGAATGGATCCACCAATACCCAGAAGTATTGCCCCAACCCGTCTGCAGGATATGCCCCGAGAAACAATAGACCCCCAATGAACCGTCCAAGCTACCCCAATCGTAGCGGAGGAAACTTGAAGTCTGGAGGAAACCACAACAACAACCCCAGCAACTCCAACAACTTCAACCGTGCACCGCCCAAGTCCAACAAGAACAACAATAACAACAACAATAATAATACTGCCCCAAGGACTAGAAGCAATGATGTGCCTGTTGCAGCCAAAGACAAGTCCCAGATTACTTGCTTTGAATGTGGAGTCAAGGGTCACTACTCCAATGAGTGTCCCAAGAAGCTTGCAGCCACCACCAATGTGAAAGCCACAGCTTAGCAGCAGTGCCGTGTTCAGCCTGGACGAAGATTTGCCCTAGGGAATTCGCTCAACCGCAACGGCCATCTGTTTCACATGAATGTTGAAGAAGCCCAGGAAGCACCAGATGTCATGCTGGGTATGTTTTCTATTAACTCAGTTTTAGCAAGAGTGTTGTTTGATTCTGGAGCATCGCACTCATTTGTTACAGAAGAATTTGCATGCACTAGTAAGATTCAACCAACAAAATTGAAGCATGTTATGATAGTTAAAATACCTGGTTCAACCACCAAAGCTAGAAAAATTTGCAAGGCTGTACCTATCAGAATCCATGGGATAGATTTTATGCCCATCTATAGTACTTGGAACCAAAGGTTTGGAAGTAGTACTAGGAATGGTTTGGATGTCGAAATATAAAGGATTGATCGACTGTGCCAAGAAAGCCATAACCATGACCAGTAGCTCTGGAGTATTAGTAGAGCATGTATCTAAAACCTTGCCCCGTCAATTCAAATGCAACAAGATTCTAGCCCAACCAACCATTGACCAAGTCATAGTAGTCTGTGATTACCCCGGCATATTCCCAGATGAATTGCCCGGTATGCCCCTAGATCGGGATATCGAGTTCATCATTGAACTAATTCCTGGAACCGAACCCATAGCTCAGAGACCTTATAGTATGAACCCATCTGAATTAGTGGAGCTGAAGAAGCAACTTGCTGCTATGTTGGAGAAAGGTTTGATTCAACCAAGCGCATCGCCATGGAGATCGCATGTTCTATTTGTGGATAAGAAAGATGGAGGTAACCGTTTATGTATGGATTACCGGAAGCTGAATGATGTCACCATCAAGAACAAGTACCCACTGCCAAAGATAGAGGATCTGTTTAATCAGTTGACTAGTGCTAGAGTGTTCTCTAAGATTGATCTTAGAACTGGTTATCACCAACTCAAAATTCGTGCAATGGATATTCCAAAGACCACCTTTACCACCAGATATGGATTGTATGAGTATACGGTCATGTCTTTTGGATTAACCAATGCCCCCGCTTATTTCATGAATCTCATGAATAATATTTTTATGAGCTTTCTGGATAAGTTTGTTATTGTTTTTATCGACGATATTATAATATATTCCAAGTCACAAGAAGACCATGAGCAACACCTGAGAACCATCCTTGAAACCCTTAGAGAACATAAGTTGTATGACAAGTTTAGCAAATGTGAGTTCTGGTTGAAGGAAGTAGGATTCCTTGGACATATTGTGTCGGCGGGAGGAGTAGCTGTCGATCTCGCCAAGATGTTGAAGAATGGGAAGCTCCAACCACTCAAATCCAAGTCCGTGCATTTCTCGGATTAGCGGGATATTATCACAAGTTTGTTGAAGGATTTTCGAGTATCGCAAGACCGATGACCCAATTGTTGAATTAAGATAAGAAGTTTGTATGGACCGACAAATGTGAAGCAAGTTTTCAAGAGCTCAAGAAGAGATTGATTTCATCCCCAATCTTGATTATGCCAGATATCAAGAATCCTTTTGATGTGTATTGTGATGCATCCAATATTGGTCTCAAATGTGTGTTGATGCAAGAAGGCAAAGTCATAGCATATCTGTCCAGACAACTAAAGCAGCATGAGCAAAACTACCCTACCCATGATCTTGAACTAGCAGCTATAGTTTTAGCCTTGAATACATGGCGTCATTACCTTATGGGTAACCATTGTGAGATTTACTCGGATCACAAGAGCCTGAAGTATATTTTCATCTAGAAGGAGCTGAATATGAAGTAAAGGAGATGGATAGATTTAATCAAGGATTATGACCTTGACATTCACTATCACCCCAGCAAAGCCAATGTGGTAGCGGATGCTCTTAGTAGATTACCGTGTAGATTAAACACCATGATCAAAGAAGCCCAGCCAAGTTTGCATGAAGAGTTGGAGCAGTTTAGAACAGAGCTAGTTAACAAAGGATTTTTAGCTAGCATTGAACTTCAACCCATGTTGATTAGCCAGATCAAGGAAGCCCAGAAGGGAAATGCAAGCATCGACGGAATCAAACGTCGTATTGGTACAAGAAAGGTACCTGGATTCACCAAAGATAAAGAAGGAGTTTTATGGTACAAAGGACGTATCTGTGTGCTAGCAGACTCGGAGCTAAAGCAAGTTATCATGCAGGAAGATCATGATACTCTTTATTCTATCCACCCCGGAGGAACGAAGATGTATCAGGATTTGAAGGAGCAATTTTGGTGGCACAAGATGAAGAGAGAAATCGGAAGCTACATAGCCAAGTGTGATATCTGTCAGCGAGTCAAAGCAGAACATCAAAGACCCGCAGGACTGTTGCAGCCATTGCAGATTCCGGAATGGAAATGGGATTCCGTTGGAATGGACTTTATCACTGGTTTTCCTACATCGAGTAGGGGAAATGACTCTATTTGGGTCATAGTTGATAGACTGTCCAAGGTAGCCCATTTTATACCTGTCAAGACTACCTACCAGACTTCGAAGATAGTAGAGTTGTACATTGCTAGAATTGTTAGTTTGCATGGAACCCCCAAGACCATAGTGTCGGATCGAGGATCTCAATTTACCTCAAGATTTTGGCAGAAAGTCCAAGAAGGATTAGGAACCAAGTTGAATTTCAGCACCGCTTATCACCCGCAGACCGATGGACAGACTGAAAGAGTCAACCAGATCTTAGAAGTATGTTGAGAGCTTGTGTTTTGGAGTATGGATCAAAATGGGGAGATTGTCTTCCTTTCGCAGAATTCTCATACAACAATAGTTATCAAGCCAGTTTGCAAATGGCCCCATTTGAGTTCTTATATGGAAGAAAGTGTCGTACCGCTTGATACGTCCATTTTGCATCACTATTCTATGTCATAATTCACTGTTATTATTGATATATTTCATATTGAGAGGTGATACTTATGTTATTTCATCTGTTTTTGCATGGTTAATGACTTTTGGAGCATGGACCGCTGTAGTCAGGATTCTGATGGAAAAGGTGTTGTTTGGAGGCAAAATTCGCGAAGATCAGAAAATCCAGGAAAATATACGGAAAATCCTATTTTTCCAGAAGACGAAGGAAGCTAGAAGGGGCTGGAGATGGGCCACAGGGGGCCCACAACACCCCCTGGCGCGAGCCAGCCTAGGCCGCGCCACCAGGTGGTGTGGCCACCCTAGTCCACCCCTGGCACTCCCCTCTGGCATATATTATCCTCCCAAAACCCTAAGACTCGGGAGCAACCATAGAAAGATTCCGCCGCCTCTGCGGGGCGGAAAACACCGAGAGAGAAAGATCTCTCAGGCAGACAGATTTCTGCCGGGGGAATTCCTTCCCGGAGAGGGGAGATCGTCGCCATCAACACCGCCATCGAGCTGGACTTCATCGGGATCATCATCATCATCATCACCACCATCATCACCATCAGCACCCTCATCACCATCTCTATATTGATGTAACGATTGCGTTGAATCTTGCATAGTTCATAGTGGAAACTTTCCTGGTGTTGATTACTCTTTGTAGTTGATGCTATTGAGTGAACCATTGAATTATTGTTTATGTTCAGATTGTTATACATCATTATTCCATCTCTGATCATGATCCATATGATGTCTTGTGAGTAGTTCGCTTTGTTCTTGAGGACATGGGAGAAGTCATGTTGTTAGTAGTGGAGTTGTGTTGAGAAAGATTCAATAGTTTGATTTTAAGTTGTGGTGTACTTCTTCTAGTGGTGTCATGTGAACGTCGACTACATGATACATCACCTATATGGGCCTAGGGGAATGCATTGTGTATATGGCTACTAATCATAGGGGTTGCCGGAGTGACAGAAACCTGAACCCCTATTAGGAAACCATTGCACAAGGGATGTAAGGGTCTTAGAGTTTAAAGCTCGGGTTAGGTTTCTACCTTAATTACTTTCTTGTACTTACGGATGTTTGCAAGGGGTATAATCACAAGGATGTATTGGTCCTAGGAAGGTTGGTACATTAGCACAGGTTCACCCACACAACACTTAGCAAGCTAAAGAAGATTAATCAACTATATGAAGCGAAAGCACTTGACAGTCTTCCCATGTGTCCTCGAGAACGTTTGGTGATCTTAAGTAATACAACCGGCTTGTCCTTTGCTGCATAAAGGATTGGGCCACTTGCTGCATTTATTCCTACTGTATTTTATTTACTCGTACTTCATTTACTTGCTTTATCAAAAACCCCTAAAAATCCGTTTGCTAAGTATTTGCAGAGAATTCCTGATCCATACCACTAGCCATCACCTTCTGCTCCTCGTTGGGTTCGACACTCTTACTTATCGAAAATATTGCAATACACCCCCTATACTTGTGGGTCATCACCCCTTTGAATTGGTCGCAAGTAGGAGAGATTCAGATTTTCAGACCCGGCATCCTACGAGAAGCCGAAGAGAAGGTTCACAAAGTCCATGAGCACCTCAAGAACGCCCAATCGAGACATAAGAGCTATGTTGATAAGAGACATAGAGACCTGACTTTCAGTGTCGGAGATTTTGTATATCTCAAAGTGTCACCTTTGAAAGGAATGCAGCGTTTTTAGCTGAAAGGAAAGTTAGCCCCTAGATATATTGGACCCTTCAAGATTCTGAATCACCAAGGAGAAGTATCTTATCAACTGGAACTGCCAGAGGAGATGTCAGTCATCCATGATGTGTTCCATATCTCGTTACTTCGCAAATGCTTAGAAGTGCCGGAGAAGACCAAAGTTTTCAAGAACATCAATCACCAAGCCATTGATATCAACAAGGATCTGACATATCGTGAAGTACCCATCCGTATTTTGGAGCAAGCCTTCAGGACCACCAGGACCCGAAGTATCAAGTTTCTCAAGATCGAATCTAGCAACCATACCGAAGAAGAAGCTACTTGGGAGTGAGAAGATTACCTTACGACTAAGTTTCCAGATCTCTTTAGTTCCTAGTTTTTCTTAAATCTCGGGACGATATTTTGTTTAAGGAGGGAAGGTTTGTAACATCCCAAAACTTTAATCAAGGTTATCAAGTTCTAATCACCCAAATTAGGGTTAAGAAAAACTTTTATTAAGAAAAAGCATATGAATGCATGTGTGTTTGCATTAGTATAGATTTGAGTGTATATGCCATGCTTGATTGTTCTAAATGATGTGAAATGGTTTAAAGGTGAATGCTACATCATCTAGACCATTTACAAACAAAAGAAAAGGAAAAAAGAAATCAAATAAGAATAAATAAAGCAAATGGTAATTTTGACCAAAATCAACCACTAGGCCACTTTAGGTGTTCCTAGAAGAAGATTTCTAACAGAAACATTTCTACTTCTTTTCACCCCTTTCTAGACCAAGTAAAAGTGTATCAAGGCCCACTTTACAAACTTACAAAAGCATATTGCAAATTAATTTAATGGATAGTTGAAACTGGAATCTATTTCATATGTTAAGATCACACTTTTTCAAAAACCACTCAAACCAATTCCCCTTGACCTCTCCAAGCAAACTTAGACTCTCAAGCTTAATTCAAGATCACTCAAAAAAATTGAATCAAAATTTCCAAACTTTGTTTCATGCGGCCATTAACACAAGCACTTGGTTAGCACAGATTAAGCTTCTGCCTAACTTCACTGTTGTGCATAGTAAACCTCGACCATTTGGTCGCCTCTTAACCCTCTGGTCCCCTCTAAGTCTAACCAGCACGTAGACCAATGCCTCCTTCGCCGTGGAGTATTGTGGGGAGCTGCCCATTTGTGGTTGTCGTCGGCCGACCAAGACCAGCTCGCAGCAGACCACCCCGTGCCCATCTAGGATGTCTAGGAGCTACGCCGCACTCTACCGCCACACCCTGTCTAGGCCACAACCCCAGTCGAGCCATGGTCCACCCTAGCTACGATGCGCACCGCCTCTCTATGCCATGTGTAGAGCGCGTCAGCGTACCGTGCCCGACCAGCCCCGCCAGCTCGTGCCTTGCCCTCACCGTGCACGCGCAGCCTCGCCAGGATCGCAGCACCCTGGCAGACACCCCCGTTCACCGCCACGCGACCCGTAGCTGCCGCAAACACTTCTGCGTCCGTGCGGAGCGCTGCACACTCCCGACCGAACCACGCTGCCCCGCGACACGCCATTAAGTCCGTGTGAACCGCTAGGGAGCACCGCACCATCCTACGCCATCGCCCATGCCGTTAGCCTCCTGTAGCGACGCCACCGTTGAGCTCACCGCCACACCGCTCGATCCCCTCACCATGCTATAAAAGGAGGCCACCCCCGCCTCCATTCTTCACACCAGTCCACTCCCCACCTCTCACTGACCTTCCCCACTTCTCCCTGGAGCAAGGCGAGCACCACTCACATAGGTATACCCTACAGGTACCTGAGTTTGGTATATACGGTGGAAGCCCACGGTGTTGCCACGGCCCAATGAAGACTTCGAGTGGCCTACAGACTCTCGATGACTTGCGAGACAAGAAGAAGTTTAAAGATAGAAAGTTTAAAGGGGAAAACCCTAATTTGTAACCGACTCGACCTGCTACCCGAGACCTGGCCTATCTATATAAAGGCTAGGAGGGGGCGGCGAGGAGGACAGATGCAACCCTAGTTTCCACAACTCTCGCCAGATTGCATCTGCGCACCCCTGTAATCTTCGATTCCTTTGTTAATTCCAAGAGCAAACAAGAAGGAGTAGGGACCTCTACGAGGCCTGAACCTGGGTAAACCTTGCATCCCTGTGTGCTTGTTTGCTAGCCGACTGATGCCTCCAGCGCTCCCTCCTTCTCCAGAACCCAAGTCCATAACAATGGGCATTGATGAGTTAAACCCTCGTCAATTGGCGCTGTCTATGGGAATTGGGAGCGCTAATGTCGTGGCTTCTTCGGCCCCATCAACCGCGAACTACAACTCCGCAATAGCGGAGATTCACCAGCTTTTCGGCGCGTTTGAATTCACCGTCCACACGCCGGTCACTCACCCGGCTTTCGAGCCTGTGGGCGACGGAATCAGCTTGGCAATTGGGAGCTTCTGCTTCCAGGTTGGTTAGATGGGCACGCTTCGCATGCCTGACGAGCCAACAGAACCTGCGATTGCTCCAGCATCGTGGTTCCCGCCACCAATCGGCACCCTCAGCGAGCTCAACACCTCAGCAGCATCTGAGAGCACGGACAGCGACAGCAGTCACGGATCCGATTTGGGTGACATAGCGACGGAAGATGGAGTCTACGGCTCTGTATCCGAAAGTTGCGGAAGCAAAAGCTTCCCCAACCACTTCATGTGCGCCGTCATCAACGCTGGCGAAACCAGCGCCAATCGCAAAAATGGTGGCAACGGGCCTGATCCGCCCAACGGTAGCACACCTAATGGAGGACCGCCCAACGGTGGCCCCACTAACGGTGGCAATGGCGCGCCCGTCTACAATGGAGGGGCAGTCGAACCTCCAACCATGGTGAACGAACACACTGGTGAACGTGTCGTGATCAGGCTCAACGACAACGAGTGGGCCCGTTGCCAAGAAGCTCTGTGAGGCAACCCTCTGCTCCCCGGCACACCGCAAGACCTGCTGATATGCTATCATTGGCTACTAAAGGAGGAGTACAAACGCCAGCTACACATGATCGCGCAACTCGAAGCACGGAAAAAGGAGGCGGACGAGTCGAGCCTTCGACGAGCCGGGCTCTCCTCCCACGGAGGATCCTCCTCCAAAGGCAACCAGTACATCACCAACAAGAGGCGATCTCGAATGGCTCATCTCACCGAGAAGGAACGCATAGAAGCTACAAAAGTCCTCGACTTCAGCGCTATGATAGTCGACACGCGGGGCAACATAGTCCCAAAGACGCCGCAAGTTGCGGTGACAGCGGCCACCATGTACCTCCTCAACAACCAGCCGCCGGCTGGGGACCCCCGAGCCGCCATGCACCGATCTACGATCATGGGCTTGGGGTTAATCGAGGCTGCTCTCGACAAAGAGCCGACGCCGGAGCCAAAGAAAGGCAAGGCTCTGGCAAAACGCTATTCCTCACCCTCGTCCAGCGATGACAGTCATGATCTATCTCGACGTCGCCGCTCACAGCGACACGACCACAACTACGACGCACGCGATGACCTCACGCAGCGCAAAATCGACAAGTCAAGGGCACGAAGTGCCCATTCTACTGACTCAGAGGACGAAGACGTGGAGCTCTGTGGCGCCAGATGCTTTAGCAGAGCTATCAGGCAGAAGCGAATGCCCAAGGGGTTCAAGCTCCCATCGGAGAACCCCAAATTTAACGTTCTGCAGGACCCGAAAATATGGTTGGAGGACCACTTATCCTCCGTCAAGCTTCACAGCGGGAGTCAAAGCACAGCCATGCAGTGCCTGCAGCAACAGCTGCAGGGCGCCGCCTGAGCATGGCTCAACAATCTCCGTGCGGATCCATTCGCAGCTGGGAAGAGCTGGTCTACAGCTTTGTGTGCAACTTCAAGGGCACTTACAAAAGGACCGTATCAATCGAAGAACTGAGGAGCTGGCAGCAAAGGACGGGCGAATCGCTACGCTCATATATCCAGAGGTGGTCCATCATCAAGAATTCCGCAGAAAACATCTCGGAGGATCGCGCAATCGATGCAGTCAACGGTGGCATTCGCCGCAGTCAACGGTGGCATTCGCCGCATAGAGCTCAGAGAGGCGCTGGGCCGCTCGACGCCCAAAACAATCGACCAACTAATGGAGATCGCGAATTAGTGGGCCGATGGAGAAGATTCGGTGAGAAACCGCACCTACTCCGACGATAACAAAGACCTCGGGCATAGGAGCGATCGTCGAGGCAAGCGGCGAATGCGCGCCTACGATGACCATGATGATGTCAACATGGTCGCAGCTGGCTATGCCGACAAACGCGACGACGGCTGCAACAGCGGCTACCACAGTGGTGGATACCGTGACTTCGGGAAAACCACACAAGTATGGCAACACCGCACTCGCGAGGAAGCACCCGCAGCATCCATCGAGGACAAGCTATCCGGACCGTGTAACATGCACTTCTACATTGACAAGCATGACGGAAAAAATAAATCCAGCCACCTCCCCAAGGACTACCGCGAGTTCCTCAAACTCCATGAGGGCCTGGCTCGGATGAATCGCGACGCGGTAAACGGGGGCTACGGAACCGCCCCAGGCGATGTGGCATATGGAGCTCCTCCACCACCGCCTGGACCACCACCACTCGCAGCTACGCCTGACCAGCATCACGAAGGAGAGCCGTACCCACGGGCCATGGGCAACATGATGATGCAAAAGGTACGCCCCTCGAATAGGGTGCAGAAGGCCATCACTCGCTAAGTCAACTTGGTGACAAACTCCCCACCATCCACCACTGAGTACCTCAGCGGAAGCGACACCTGCATCACCTTCGACAAGCATGACCATCCGTGCCAGGTCCCCCGTCCAGGCCACTGTCCCCTCATACTCGAGGCGCAGATCGGAGGCTTCGACATGAGTCGCGTATTCATGGACGGAGGAAGCGGTATCAACCTCATGTTCGCAAGTACCTTGCGTGCAATGAGGATCCCCCTGACATGCCTGGAGGTCTCAGACACGACATACCACGGCATCGTCCCAGGCAAGGGCATATATCCCCTAGGCAAAATCAACCTCGACGTCATCTTCGGCACGCTGAAAAATTTTCGGCACGAACGCATCGACTTCGAAGTCGTCGACTGGCCCTCACAGTACCACTGCATCCTTGGACACGTCGCGTTCGCTAGGTTCATGGCGGTGCCGCACTACGCCTACCTGCAGATGAAAATGCCAGGTCCAAACGGCGTCATCACAATCAACGGGAGCTTCGATAGGTCCGACAGCTGTGATAGGGAATTCAAAAGAATCTCCCAATCCTTCGACATGCAGGAGGACCCCGCAAGATTGAAGGAGTCGATAGACAAAAGTCTGCCTCCCCTGAGCCGGCCTAGTTCACCCGACCTGTCCTTCGAATCGTCGGTCCACATGAAGAAAGTACAGGTCCACCCATCGGACCCAACCAAGACGACCCTCATCGCCAACAACTTGAGTTCCGCATAGGAACTCGCGCTCGTCGAATTCCTCCATGAGCACTAGGAAATCTTTGCCTGGTGTCCAGCGGACATGCCAGGAGTTCCTAGGAAATTCGCCGAGCACGCACTCAACGTCAACCCAGACACGAGGCCAGTCAAACAGACAATTCAGCGACTGTCCGAACCAAGGGCAAAGGTGGAATGGAGATCAACAGACTCCTCGACGCCAACTTTATACGCGAGATCAAGGAAAGCACTTGGCTCGCCAACACGGTGCTGGTACCTAAAAAAGACACGGATATCCTGCGAATGTGCGTGGATTTTACCTCCCTGAACAAGCACTGCCCAAAGGATCACTTCCTGCTACCACTAATCGACCAAATCATCGACTCCACCGTGGGATGTGAGCACCTCTGCTTCCTCGACGCCTACTCAGGCTATAATCAGATTCGAATGAAGGAGGAAGATCAAGAGAAAATGGTGTTTACAACGCCTTTCGGTGTATTCTGCTACAACACAATGCCCTTCGGGCTCAAAAACGCAGGAGCCACCTATCAATGGTGCATGCAGGCTTGCCTCGAGGATCAACTTGGTCGCAACATCCAAGTCTACATCGACGACATCGTCATCAAAACCAAGGTAGAAGCCTCGCTAATCGACGATTTACGCGAGACCTTCGCCAACCTCGACCGCTACCGGATCAAGCTCAATCCGGACAAATGCGCCTTCGGCGTACCATCTGGGAAATTACTCGGGTATCTCATCTCCGCGAGAGGGATTGAGGAAAACCCCAAGAAAATAAAAGCCATACTGGCCATGGAGAAGCCGAAGAATGTAAGGGGCACCCAACAATTGGCTAGGCACATCGCGGCGCTCAGTCGATTCATTAGTCGAATGGGCGAAAAAGCACTGCCCTTCTACCAACTTCTCCGCAAAACTAACAAGTTCGAGTGGACCGACGAGGCGCAGGAGGCATTCGAAGACCTCAAGCGTCTACTATCTACCTCACCAGTGCTGGTGACTCCACGCAAAAGAGAACCATTGCCGCTATACACATCCGCCACCAACCAGGTGGTCAGCACAGTACTCATGGTGGAACGAGACGAAGAAAACAAAGTCCACGGGGTGCAGTGCCTAGTCTATTACCTCAACGAGGTGCTCATGCCAACAAAGCAGCGGTACCCGCACTACCAGAGCTGGCATACGGCGTCTTCATGACAGCCAGGCGACTGCGTCACTACTTCTAGGAGCACCCAATCGTGGTGGTCAATGACGCCCCGCTTGGGCATATCCTCAACAACCCCGATGCCACTGGATGAGTCGCACTTTGGGGAATCGAGTTGTTTCCACAGGACATTACATATGAAAAGCGCGATGCGATCAAGTCACAAGTCTTCCCTGATTTCCTCGTGCATTGGATGGAGAACCAGCTCCACAAAAAACCAGATATGTCCTACCTCTGGACGATGCACTTTGATGGATCAAAGCGTAAGGACGGGGCTGGCGTAGGTGTCATACTGACATCGCCCCAAGGAGACAAGCTGAAATACATTCTGCGAATGCAGTTCACAGCCTCCAACAACAAAGCTGAATACGAGGCCCTGTTGCACGGGATGCGGATGGCAAAAGCCTGCGGCACCAAGAGTCTCATCATCTACGACGACTCCAAGCTTGTCGTCAACCAAACAATGCACGAGTGTGACGCACTGAATGACAATATGATCGCTTACCGCGACCTCTACGACACACTCAAAGGGGATTTGGATGGCTGCGAGCTGCGGCACGTAGGCCGCGAAAGCAATGAAGAGGCGGACGCACTCGCCAACATTGGCTCCACCTGCACCCCATACCACCTAGGGTATTTCTCGAGCGTATCTGCGAACGCTCCATCAAGCCAAAGGCTGTAGAGAAGAAAACAAGCGCAACAGCGGACTCGGGGGCTACTCCACCCAATGAGCTAATGGCACTCGACGACCTGGAGCTTGACACAGGACTCGAGGGGCCAATGGGCGTCATGATGATCGAGCCATCTTGGACTCAACCCTGCATCACATATCTTCTCAGCAAGAGGTTGTCGGACGACCTGACTGATGCGCGACATATCGCACGGCGATCCAAGGCATTCGCCGTCATCAACGGCGAACTATACAAACGCAGCATCACAGGAATACTCCAACGGTGCGTCTCCAATGCGGACCGAAGGGCCATCCTCCTCAACATCCATGAAGGAACTTGAAGACACCATGCTGACAGTCGCGCCCTTGTCGCCAAAGCTCTACGAGCAGGATTCTACTAGATCACAGCCATGCGCGACACCAAGGACATCGTCCAGAGATGCAACGCTTGTCAGCGATTCGCGGACAAACAGCACGCACCTGGCGCAGAACTCCGGCTAATACCATTGGCTTGGCCCTTTGCGCAATGGGGACTCGACATGGTCGGCAAACTCCCAAAATCCTCGCGCGAGGGCTATGTCTACCTCCTGGTCACAGTTGACAAGTTCACCAAGTGGATAGAGGCCATGCCGGTTACAAACCAGTTAGGAGCCAGTGCCGTCATGGTCTTTGAGTCCATTGTCTATCGCTTCGGAGTGCCACACAGCATCATCACGGATAATGGAACGAACTTCACCTCTAAAGAGTTCTAGGGTTTCTGCGAAAACCTGAGAATCAACATAAGCTATTCCTCCGTAGCTCATCCACAGACCAACGGTCAAGTCAAAAAGGCCAACGGCCTCGTCTGCGGTGGAATCAAGAAGCAACTTCTCCGGCCACTCGAGCAAGACGCCGGATGTTGGCCAAACGAATTGCAGTCCATACTTTGGAGTCTGCGCACAACCCCAAACAGCACCACAGGATACACCCCATTCTTCATGGTGCACAGGGTTGAAGCAGTACTACCCGCAGAAGTACGCTTCAAAGCCCCACGAGTAGTCGTGTACAACGAGCAGGAGTCAACACTCGCACTCGAAGACTCCGTCGATCTCCTTGAGGAGGCATGAGAAATCATAGCGGAGATATCAACGATCTACCAGCAAAACCATCGCAACTACCACAGTAGAAGGCTACGCCCCAGGTCCTTCGTCGAAGTAGCAAGGGCACCTCAAGCTGGAGTCCCCTTGGGAAGGACCATACGTGATTACAGAAGTAATCCCAGGTGGCGCCTATTGCCTCAAAGATTTCGAGACAGGAGTCGCATACTCCAACCCCTGGAACGTCGCGCAGCTGCGGTGCTTCTACCCCTAGTCGTTTTTCTTTCCTTTACATTGCAAATAAGGCTTTTTAGCCAGGCTACTTAGCCACACATTGTACCTCATACTGTTCTATGAATAAATAAAGCTAAGTGCCCCAAACTCTGTGTTTTCTATTATCTGTCGCAATTTTATTACTCGGGGGCTGCGCCACCCTTTACACAAACTGTTCTATGAACTAATCGCGATATCCTGAGTAGCTGACGCAATAATCGAACCCTTGACAAACACCAACCCAGCTGCAACGCACCTGGCAGGTTGGCAAGGTGCTGAGATAAACACACGTCAGGCTAACAAAAAGGAATCGCATAGTGCAACGCACTCGCAAAACATACAAGCTAGCAAGCTCTTTACATACCAATGTCAATCAATTATATACAGCATACAAATACGAACTTTGCAATAACACTGGTACACTTATATGCAGGATGCATGATACACTACTGCTGCAGCAGAAGAACGTTTGTCTGTTCCTCAAAGAAATCGACAATTTCTTTGGCTAGACGATCCACCGCCTGATAATGGGGAACCATGTTCCAGGTCGAGTCTGCCGGCGGCGTCGGAGGTCCAGAAGAAACAGCTGCAATGTCCACATCAGGCATGTGCAGTCGCACCAGCGACAAAGCAGCCTTGGCACCAGCCACTAACTACTGCCGCATGCACTCACGAACTGCACTCAAATCCTGGAACCTCCCAAGAAGGGCCAACAGGCTTGAAGGGACAGCGTCTAGCAGAAACATCGTCTGATAGATGTGCCTGAGGCACGATTGCGCTTTCTTTAGAAAATGAAGCACTCGAGAAGCACGATCCTGCAGGGTCGCAAGTGTAATTGCACGGTCATGATCCACCCAGAAGTACCCACTCGCCTACAGTTGCTTCTGTGTCAAATCATTCATTCGAATAGCGATCCGATCTTTTTCATCCTACAGATGGCGAGCACTAACAACTACACCACACAAAAGAAAAAGTGTGAAAGATAGGCATCAATGCGACTGACTAAAGGAAAAGATAAGAGGATAGAAGGCTAACACTTGAACTGCTCACTCAGCTAGGCCACCTCCTCCAATAGGTACTTCTCACGAGCAGAGGCTTTCTCCGTCTTCGACTTCCATACATCAGCGCTACCACATTGGATGGGAAACTCACGCTCTACTTGTTTAATACGGTCACGCAGTCGGGCAAGCAACGACAACTCATCCACCTTCGAACGAGGCTGCTCCAAGTTCTCATCGGCAGAAGGAGGATCAGAAGGATCACTCGAAGGAGCACTCGATGTACCCTACCACGAATCAAGCAAAAAAAGCAAATAAGAGACCAAGAATACATTTGGCAAATGGCATATATGCATTCAGACAAAGGAAAAGTTTCGATTGGGACAACCCCACAAAATCACCGTTCCATCAAACAAAAGGCTAAGCCATTACAGCTATTACAGAAGGAGACTAAGGCGCAGCATGTTTCTTCGACTTGGACTTAGGCCTCGGGGGCTTCATCGCACCCGTGGCTGTCTCCGACGCCACGGACTTGCTGGTAGTACCCCCAGAAGCCACAGCCTTCGCCTCACGCTGCTCTTCAGAGTACTTGGCGAGTGTCTCGATAAGCTGGGGACTGTAATTTTTGCATTTACCAGCATAGGGAGAAAAAACTACCTGTTGTGCCTCTAGCGTCGACAGGCATCGCCTCAGAGATAGCTGCGGGATCCATCTCCACGCCATGGGACTACACCATTGTGAGTGCCATGGTGGCGCCAATGGAGCGCTGCGAATTTTTGAAGTCCACAGGGATTCCTCCAGCCAGGGATTCCACCAGGTCGCCGAGATTATCGATCATCCCAGCCTTCGGAGTCAAGTCCTCATGGATGCGACTGAGCACATCCTTGGCCTTCCCCAACGTATCCTGGAGGGCAACACTGTGATCCTCGACTACGGCGATGGCACCAGCCAAAGCATCCACATGGCGCAGAGATTGGGCATCGAAACTCAAGCTGCCAGCATCTGCATACAAAAAAGCATCAGTACAACAATCATACGTCAAAGCATACAAGAGCAGGACATATCCAGATGCAAAGGTCATACCTGAGAGGGACTTGGCAATCGAGATAAGTTGCTCCTTGAACATCTTCTCCCTCTCAGCAGTGGAGGCACGGAGATCCTGCTCTCGCTTTCGCGACTCCTCCAAGGCTGCGATTGCCTCGTCACGATTCTTCGTCGCCGTGGCCAATGTCTTCTCCAATGCAGCAGCATGGAGAAGTAATTCATTGTGTTCAGCTGCAAACAAATAGAGAAAGTTACCAAAGTCGAATCAATAATATACGCCAAAGACAAGGATGAAGTATAAACTTACTTTCGACAATACGATGGCGATTGTCCAGTCGCGCATGCTGACGATCCATGTTAAGGACCTGCTCTGTCAAGCGGGCGGCTTCCTTCACGATGAGATGCATCAGAAACATTCCAAGTTCAAGTAAAAGCATGCCAATAATAAATTCAACTGCCAACTACAAGATACTTACATGATCCTCCATAGACTCCGAAGAAGGCTGTTGTACAGTCATCCGGGTAACCATCTGATGCTCCTCAGTATGCGGGGAACTCGATGAGTTATGCCCGGAGTGGGCCGCCAATGGAGGAGAAGGAGACCACGAGGCCACCTTCTTGGACTTGGAGCCTGCGACTCCGGACTCTTTCAAAAATTGGACGTCATCAGAAGACGACATCGCCACCTGACTGAAACACACAATCAAACAAGAGCTTCAAGACAGATGACAACTCAAAAAAGAAACCAAAATGAATTCGCGAATACAAGACTTACCAGTCAAATCTATCAAGATCGAAGGATTGCTCCTCTGACTCTGATGATTCCTTTAGCAGTCGAAGCTTCTTCCGGGCAGGAGGAGCCATAGAGCGCACAGGAACGACGGGTATCGGCTCCTCTGCACCAACGGATGGGCCTTCCGGAGTCGACGGAGATGAAGCATCCGAATCCTTACTGCGAGAACGCTTGTGAGTGTCCGGACTGCTGGACTCGGGGGCTTCCTCCTCCTCTTCAAGTGGGACGGTCGATTCTGACTCATCCTCTTCATCTACTTCGCGAGGAATAACCCCCTCAGGAAGCGGGGGCAAACTGGGAGACACCTTCCAATCTTGCATACATAAAACAATTCCGTATACGTCAAGAACTCAGAAGCAATCAACAAATAAAGCTACTTCGTAGCACAATCATACCTCAGGAGGAGGGTTAGAGGCATCGAAGGGAGGCACAACTGGTTCACTGGGGAGAACATCCTTGGCGGTGTACTTGGTCACCAGTCACACCCTCTTATCTACTTCACCCGCGGAAATGCCATCGGCAGATACGCGAGTGACATTGTCTGCACCAGCCCATTGGAACATGGGGTGGACTCTGGCCTACATAGGCTGGATGCGACGGTGCAACCATGTGCGAATGAGGGCAGCGCCTCCCTCTTCTTTACCCATGCGACTCTCGAGGTCGCAGGCGCGCTTGTACAACACTTCCGTCTCCTCAGACTCGCCGGGCATCACTACGTTCTTCCAGGAGCGCCTCCTCTTGCATGGCATCGTAGGATCGAAGGGTGCGAGTCCGTAGTGTTCTCCGTCGGACTTCTGGTCGCGAACGTAGAACCACTTGTCCCTCCACCCTTGGAAGAACGTCGTGAGCTTGATATCGAAGTAGGTGACAGAGGAGTCGACATGAATCCCATAGCCGCCTACGTCGTAGACTAGCGAGCTAGAAGCTGACTGGTGCTTCAGCTTGAAAAGCCTCTTGAAGAGACCAAAGTGTGGCTCGACTCCGAGCCAGCACTCGCAAAGCGTGATATAGCACACAATGTGAAGAAGAGAGTTTGGGGTCAGCTGGTGTAGCTGGAGCCCATAGAAACAAAAAAGGCCTCTGACAAAGGGATGCAGGGGTAGAGACAGACCACGAATGATGAACGCGAGGAACATCACCCGAAAACCTGATGGAGGACAGGGGGTTACCTCATCACCAGGCACATGCGAATCATCTTCAGCGCGCGGAAGAACCCCATCTTAGCGCAAAAGACAGAGTTCAGATGCCTTGATGATGGATGCGCGCCACTCGCCATTGGTGACGCGAGTGCCCGCACCTTTCTTCTTGCCGGTGCCGGCGGTGCTGGTACCCACGGCGGCGGAGCCACCTTTCTTCTTGGCGATGACGGTGGCGGCGCCTCCTTTCTTCTTCCCCATCTTGCGGTGGCGGTGCGAGCGGAGGAAATAGCTCGGAAACACGTGGAGTTGGTCCAGCGCCGCGAAGGGGATGAACTCTAAGAAGCAGAGAGCAGCAGCAATGGCGATGGAAGCACAAGCAGAGAAAGAGCAGATGGGAAATTACTGTAGCTGCGCTGCTACTTAACCCCCTTGCGGATGCAATCCAACAGCCAGCAGAAACCCTATTGGACGCGTGGCGCACATCGCCATTGACACGTGGAGAGACTAAAACATGAACCGTCCCCCACTACCTCCATTACGCGCGGAAATTGAGGAGGCATAGTTAAAAAGAAAGATTACGCACGCTCGGTCAAGTCAGGGTCAGAAATTGGGACCCACAGCTCGTCACGTCCCGTCAAAGCCGCTCACGCGGGCAATTGAGGTCATCACATCGTCAGCACTGATGTCATCAAAGATGAGCACTACAAGACTTCGACTACTTTAGTCCTTGCTTGAGTCTTCGACTCCACCAAGCACTCGGGGGCTACTTCCATAGGGAGTGTTGGTCGCGAACCCTACGATTTTCTTTTTATATAGGCATATGGACATTCAAAAGCATACCCAACCACTCAAATCTACGATACGACTATGGATCATGGGTTACTCCCATAGGGAGCGCTAGAAACAAATTCGACTGAAACAAGCAAACAAAAGACGTTAGTAGTCGCGAAAGTTTTTTTGGTCCCTGCCTGAGTCTTCGACTCAACTAGGCACTCGGGGGCTACTCCCATAGGGAGCGCTGGTCGCGCACCCTTTGATTATTTGTACATCGTACTGTGTACTGACAACATCCACACTCGAAGTCTATGGCGACATTGCCTCATATTTTCCTTACAAAGAGACTGCGTCTTCTGGGTCACCGGAATCATCTCCGTGATGACAAAAATTCGGATGTCGTGCTTACAACATGAATATAAGACCTGAATAAGGCCTGGCAACGCATTTGCTGCGCACTACCAGAAATATATCCGTACCTATAGGTACGATGAACATGGCTTGACGGACGCGTCGAGTGCTCACATCCACATACTGGAATTCGACTCCTGTAAGACCTCCGCAGCTTGAGTCGAATTACACCAGCACTTTTCCGAATTCGAGTCCGGGGACTCGAGTTTGAGTAGATGGCTTTGTTTTGCCCTAAGGCAGTTAACTGATACCGATACATCGGTTAAATCAGGCACGCATATTAACAATCCCTATGACATAAACAGAACACTCGAAAAAAATACTCAGTCATGCACTCGAAAGGCTTCATAAAGTCCCTAGTCGAATCTACGATTCCACTAGACACTCGGGGGCTACTGACATGGGTATACCCTGCAGGTACTCGAGTTTGGTATATATGGTACAAATACGATGGAAGCCCACGGCATTGCCACGGCCCAATGAAGACTTCGAGTGGCCTACGGACTCTCGATGACTTGCGATACAAGAAGAAGTTTAAAGATAGAAAGTTTAAAGGGAAAACCCTAATCTATAACCGACTCGACCTACTACCCGAGACCTGGCCTATCTATATAAAGGCTAGGAGGGGCAGTGAGGAGGACACACGCAACCCTAGTTTCCACAACTCTCGCCAGATTGCATCTGCGCACCTCTGTGATATTCGATTCCTTCGTTAATTCCAAGAGCAGACAAGGAAGAGTAGGGACCTCTACGATGCCTGAACCTGGGTAAACCTTTGATTTATACCCATCCCAAGTTTTACTTGCAAGCTTTACTCTTCTATTTTACCAAAGTTCTTTACTATTAGTTAGTGCTTTGTGAGTATTTGGAAAGTAGTATAGATAGCATAAAGAGTATAAAACTATGCCTATACTAGATGTCATTCTATGGGATGAGATTGAGATTAGCATCCCTCATTAGTGAACACTCTTAACTTAGTGGCTAGTGCTAAGCATAAAACTTGATCACTTTAGATGGAAATACTTGGTGAAAATGATTATGAAAACCTTGAAATGATGCTTCATTCTATTGAAATGTTTTTCCATGTGTTGAGAAACACAAATGGATTTGATGATGAAAATGGTGAGGCATGAGCCTTTAGCCCTTTATAAAAACTGTTGGTTGGGTTCGGATGTGATACCATTCCAATTTTACCGTACAACCATAATACCAGAATTGGGTAAGGCTTAGCCAGAAGTTTATATGCATTAGTATGGGTTCCCTCGCGAAAGAGGTTTGAGCTGAGGCTACCTCTTGATGATGTCCACCTATGTAGTGCACAGGATGGCAGATGGCCATGGCTGGGAGGCCAAGCTCATAGGGAAGGTGCCTATACTAGAGTGTGTAATTAAAAGGTTATGATTGATTATCCGCATACTAAGTATGATGATTCAGGGTTATCCCTGACGGATGTATCGAATTCTGTGGTGAAAGTGTACCATCTCTGCAGACTGTCAAACTATTTGAATAGCTGCATCCGCGGTCATGGACAGTTGGAGTGGCCATACTGTTCTGTCGTCAGATGTTTTTAAAATGACTTATGAAGTGAACTATGATTTTGACTTGACCACAACAGGGTTGTGAATATGAAAGCTAGGTTCCCACTTAAGTGATTTAGAATTTTAAATTAGCTTTCTTTACTTCTGAACTCGTAGATAAATCTGGCTTTTTCCAAATAAACCTAGAGCTTAAGATTCCTATTGGAACTACCTTACTTGTTAGTGATAGTTTGTAAGTACTTAAAGAGTACTTATGGCTTTGTCCCTGGCTATTTTCATGGCCAGACTATGAGGAGGACTATCAGGAAGATGGACAGCAGGACGGCTACGACAACTAGGATCATCTCCCATCGTCAGCATTGCCTGTGACACTGAAGATGGAGCTCACTACTACGCTTATTATTCCGCTGCTTGATTGTATTAAGACTGGATCGTGAGATTCTTTATTTGTGTAAAACCTTATTATGGTTTGTAATGGATGGTGTACTGTGATATCCAATCTGTTATGTCTCGCAAAAATGGTAATCCTGGGATTGTGATGTATGGCATAATAGGCATCTGGGATTAAAAATCTGGGTGTTGACAGATTCAGTGTCGGGGGAGGGAGAAAAAAGGACCTCCACCGCCAGCAGATTCAGGGGCCGGGAAGGGAAGAAAAAGGACCACCTCCGCCGCAGCTAGATTCAGTGTCGGGAGTTAGAAAAGAACAGTAATGGATTTGCCTCTATGACACGTGCATGGTGGCTAAGAAGAGAGACCGACGAAGAAGGGGCATAGCAGGAACTAGTGTAACGAAATATCCTAACTTAATGGGCGCGATTTGAAAATATTGGGTTTGGCCATCATTCACTCGAAACACCCCTCTCAGCAATTGGAGTCCCAACTTTTCGAATCACGGTGATTAAAATCAACTCGGGTACCGCGATGCAACCGACGTCTCAACTTTCGGGCCGCAAAGTGATATTCTCCGACTCAGGTGGTGTGCTCTTAGAAGCTATGAGCTTGAGCCGGAATGAGATACCGGCTGAGGCCTGTGGGAAATTGACGTCTCTAAGTCTGTTTGTACTAGTGATAGTTGAGGCAGATTTATTCGCCCATGCACCGCTCACACCACCCCAACATTGCACCATTAAAGACAAAACCTAACCCTAACTTGGCTAGAACGGAGAAGCGACATCCTCCTCCCTTCTCTCGCCGCCGGAGTGGCAAACGGAGGGAGAGGGGACCAAGACCAACGTCCTGGCCAGATGAGATTGGGGGGGCTTATGCTGCCGCCACTCGCGCGAGGGAGAGGGGTGGGCAGGAAAACCGAATCCGAAAAGACCGAAATCGAAACCGAATAGACCGACATAAAAAAGACCGATCAGAAAATTGGGTAGCAAATTTTAAAGACCGGATTTAGTTTGGTTAATTCGGTCATTAGTTCCCGCTATCCGAATGAACTGAACCGATCGAAAGTTACGTGAGAGTGGCTTAGTCCCAAAGCCTAAGTTGCCCATCATTACAGATTTATCTTCCTCGACTGAGCCAAATATGGTATTATTGACTATTAATCCCCGCCAATTGATATGAATTGACAAAGTGTATTATATTTTCAAATTACAACTAAAATTATACCATTTTTTACGAAATATTATCCAACTTTTATATTTGATAATATCTACCAGGTCATGACCGAACCCGAACCCGAATTGTCGGATACCCGAATTTGTCGGGTAGTAAAAATAATAAGTAAATTTCGATCTTCATTTTTTAAAAACCGATTTTAAAATAGACCGAAACACAAAGACCGGATTTTTGGTTATGACCGAACGCCCACCCTAAAGAGGGGCAAAACGATTCGTCGGTCGCCAACAGTTTTGGTTAAAACCGGCTGGACTTTATTTTTATGGTTCTGTAGACTGTAGTCAACATGTCGGGCGGAATCTTTGAAAGTTTGTTAAAAGTGACAACAAGAATCTTGCTGAAATTGACATCTAAAATTTGCTAAGAATGGGAATTCCCAATTTTATTGGAAGCTCGTACATTTCTGAATTGTGACAACGGTGCCAATGGGCCTATCCTGTAGTAGTGTACTTGCTGTCCATACGAACACGTATTTTCTGCAAAAGAATCATAGGCCGTTTTGCTTGCTCCCGCTACACCACACGCCACACACATGCCGCTCCTCCATCTCTCGCTTCCACCGCAACACCTTCTCGCCGGGCGGCGCAGGCAGCTTATCCGGCCGACGGCGAAGGATCCTCCCTCCCGTCTTTCTGTAAGGTACGTCGTCCCCTCGCAGGCCTCCAGACCGACGATCCTCATCCTCCGGATCGCACGTACATCAGTTCTGACAGCAAGCGGCCGCCTCGTTGGCTTGCCCCTTATTCTTCTACCTCAGGGCGGCGGCGGTGGCGGCGGTCGACGAGGCGTGCGCGCTACCCTTCCCTCCTGGACGCGCCTCCCACCACTGCGAGATCGGCGCGGCCGTTGCCTCCGTCGAGCGCGCCTGCCGCCTCTGCGTGGATGTGAGCTCATCAATTCCTCCCCTCTCCTCTCTGGATTTGACCGTCCGTCTGAAGAAGAAATCGATTGCCTTGACAGGTGAAGGCGTCGCTGCTATCAGATGACAGGGACAGGAGGAGGGTTGTCGAAAAGGACGACCAAACCCATGTGACCATTGCGGATTTCGGAGTTCAGGCCCTCATTAGCTTTGGTAATTCACACACTTAGCTTCCTCAGTTCAACTAATCAGTATGATATGTACCTTGCACCTCTGTCTGATCTGATGCCACCTTAATTTTACCATGGTGCTACTGGAAGAGCTGCAGCAACAGTTTCCATCGATACCTCTGGTGGCCGAAGAGGACTCGGCGTTTCTACGGTCGCCCGATGCCGATGCTGCAATTGTTGACTCGATCTCAAGCTTTGTCACGAGAAATGGTCCACCTTTGGCTCACGATGATGTGTTGAGAGCCATTGACAGAGGTGGCAGGGAAGCTGTCTCCTTTGATTCAAATCCTGCTACTTACTGGGTAAGCTATGGAAGTTTGGTTTATCATACATCCAGATCTGCGAAAGCTGGTTCCAGACTCGATAATGTGTGGTTTTTTCTGTAGATACTTGACCCAATTGATGGCACTAAGGGTTTCTTGAGAGGAAACGATACACTGTATGTGGTATGTCTCTTTGTATCCATTATATGCACATTTCTACAAGCACAAAAAGAAAGTTATTCCCATTGAACAGGCATGACTGAATGCAAAGCATGTTTCCTCTTACTCTGGTTTCTAAGGATTACATCCAATTTCTTGCAATATGAAGCTTTTTTGGCTTGGTTCTTAGGTGGGGTTGGCGCTAGTGGTGGATGGAAAGTTGGCAGTAGGAGTGATGGGATGTCCAAATTGGACCAACGATGCCACCAATGGCAACAAGGAAGACGAAAGCACCGCGGCCTGTTCTGGCGATGGCATCCTCATGGTGTCCCATGCAGGCTGTGGCACCTGGTCTAGGCCCCTGTCGGCTGGGACTGACCAGTTCCCAACAACAATGGATGCTTGGAAGAGATGCTCTGTCGATCCCTGTTCAGTTGTGCACAGTGCACGCTTCTGCATCGTCGATAGCCACACTTGGGATATGATGCCGTTATCTGCCCACTTTGATTCGACGATGGATGAATCTGAACCGAGAGACGAGAATACGATTCTTCTCCAAAATTCTTGCGGTGGCAGGTTCGTTGTGTTCTCCTCTAACAATTCGTCGGTTGTACACAAGGCTTTTCACAGACCGACAGATATTTTAGCCCCCATCGCAAACCTTATTATTTCTTCTTTTTTAGCTTGTCCAAGTATCTCATGGTAGCTTGTGGGAGAATGTCAGTTTTCATCCTCTTAGCACGGGCGGCGAAACTACTCAAGGTGACTTCTTGCTTGAATTAGCCGTTGTACTGCATGCCAAGTGAAACATCTTGTTGATTAAGCTTGCAATGGTACTGATCTTTTAAATTCCGGTTGTTCATGTAGACTTGGGATCATGCTGTTGGGGTAATTTGTGTTGAGGAAGCCGGAGGTCAGGTACGCCTCGTTTACTAAGCGAAGGGATACAAGAAATTTCCAATTAATTCTTCTATCGATATTTAAAATAATAATTATAAACATGCTGAATCTGTAACTTGATTAAACTGACAGACCTGTGACTGGAGCGGAAAGCCATTGGATTTTGCAGCCGACAGAACCGGGCGTAGAATCATCTATCCCACGGGTGGTGTTCTGTCGACAAATGGTTCTCTACATGACCGGCTTGTGGAAATGGTCTCGGCAAATTACAAATAGGAATGTCGCATAGCTTCAGACACCAGCACAGCTTTATCCTCTCTTTGTTTTCTTGACAATTTTTTTCCCCAGATGATTGGCCAAGCAAACTTGGTCTGATTACTCTCAGTGCCATTACCAAGCACACACACATGAAGAAAGTAGATGTTCTCTCTGAATTATCAGTCCCTACACTGCTTCAACATCTGAATTATCAGTCCTACGCTGCTTCAGCAACTTCATTCGGAACATTTTTCCTTCACAATGTCTGAATTTGTTGGATAATCCTGAAGGCTGCATGCATGGTCGTAAAACGTCCACACGGACCTGAAGGTAGCTTGCGACAGGGAGAAATCTTGAACCGAATCTGACACAGCAGTGCAAGATGTTTGGCCACCAATTCGAACCGACCATGAGAAAGTTGCAGATCACCTGGCTCCATCACCGGATAACGACCTCTCTCTGGGTCTCATGCAAAATCGGCATCTTCCTATTTATCATCACCCTAGCAATAACCCGTCAATGCAATACCCGATGCGATGAATATACTTCCTTTGACCCATATTAGTTGACTTGGATTTATCTATATTTGGATGAATATAGATAAATCTAAGTCAACTAATATGGATCGGAGAGTAGTATAAAAGCTTATCTCTTGATAGATTTGGTGGTATTCATTCGGTACTGTAGGCCTATCTATCTATCGATACTATTAAATTGCAATCTACAGTGGTGATACGTCATCCGCTCTAGCGTCAGTGGAGGACGGAGGAATGAATCAGAGGGTGGCCACACTTCAAATTGTTTTTACACCGACCCATGTGGAATACAAAATCTGTAAGAAGTAATGTAAATAATACAGTAGAATCTCATAATATTATAGTTCTATAATATGTTTCAATTTTCAGATCAAAAATATATTTTTGTTTTGTAATTTACTGTACACCAGAGACAAGAGACAAGTAAACAGTAGAATTAAACAATTAGAAAAATGATGCTTTTTAGCTACTGGACGTGTGTAAGTAGAGCTTATCCCTTGCTAGTTTTTTTGCAATAACCCATGTGGGACATGAAATCTATCTAAAAAGTCTTGTATTGTACTCCTTGCTAGGGTATTACAGAGTTTATATACTCTCTCCAGTTCAATTTAATGGACTCGGGTCCGTTTAGATATGAATTCTAGCACAAAATATGTCTAGATATCCGTATCTAGACAAATCTAAGGCCACTAGTTTTGGGCGGGAGTAGTACATGTGCCGACTATCTAAAAAGTGATATTTGCTAGAATACGCCAACGGTAGTAAATGATGTATGATTTATACGTTTAGTGAAAACTATTGACCCGACTTGAATCCCTCCTATCCTCACGTATTATTTTTAGGAAAATGATCCTAATTTCTCCAGGATCCTGCGACTTTCACAGTCTGGATCCCCGTGGGGCGCACGTTTGCATCCGTGGTGGGCCTCCTGGAATCTCACTTTCTCCACGACTCCGGCGAGGCTCTTGAAAAAATGTCTCCGACAAGATATATCTTTTAACTTTTGTCCCATGGGTGAACTTTTTCGCTATATGCAAAAAGGGACAGTTTGTAGCAAAAATAAAACATTTTGTAGCAAAAGCGGGATTTTAACAAAAAGTACAAGATAAGTGTCAGCAGGAGAACCAGGACGATGGCAACACGCCATCAACCCAGAGACGCTTAGTGTTGTCCCTATTTTTATGCAATCAACTATTTTTACGACTAAAAAATAAATACTCTCAAACTTGTCCACGATCTGAACATCAGATTAGTTTTTTTAGACGATGAACATTAAGTTAATGATAGTCTATTTATTCTTAAAATACTGGGTGGGCCATTGCCCACCCGGCCCCACCCCGGCGTACGCCAATGTCTAGCGCACACGAGGCCATATGCCACCATGATTTTGCTGTTACGATTTTTTCCTTTATTCTACTATGTTTCAACCTAGGAGTATGAACAGAACGATCCTTTTCTTTTATCCTGTTGGCTTTGCCTCTGTTTTATCCTCTAAGGCAAATTCAATAATGCCTTGTAAACTTAGTTTTTAGGCATTATTGGTAGTGTATATGTTTTCTTTTAAAGCAAATCCAACAATGCCTATATTTTATCTTGAGGTGCATTTACATTTTAATTATTAATAGTAACAATTTATTATTAAATTTGAATTTTAAAGAGCAAAATCCGCTCCCCCCTATTTTTTCACATGGTTCATGTTTCCCCTAAAATTTTCTTGGCTCACTAACCCCCCTAAACTATCACTAATGGTCCATGTTACACCCTTAATCAGGGATTTTACTCAGCCAAAAAGTGGCCTTAGGACCGTATTTTTGCAAATCCACAATTAGTCGCAAACCAACACATGACCATGACTAATGTGAGCCAGATTTAATTGGAAATGTTTGTATTTAGAGGGGGTTTACTGAGACAAGTAAAAGTTTAGTGGGAAAATATGAGCCAAGTAAAAAGTTTAGGGGGCAAAAACAAACTTTGTTCAATTTAAAATTGCATTACAGGCAACATTCAGTTTTCAACATTAAATATGCAACAACATCATTCCTATGATTCAACTTACAACAAATGCAACAACAAATACAAGCAACATGTAGTAATGCAATAGCAAATGCTTAACTTAGAGCAGCATTACTGTGCTTCAACTTACAATAAATGCAACAACAATCTTCAGTTTTCATCATTCCTGTGATTCAGTGAATTTTGAAAACCTTCTCATCCTTGTACTTGTTCAAAGTTCAAAAACTCCTTGTTCAAAATCCTGTGAATCTAGTACTTGGGAAGCATGTGAATTTGGTATTTGTGAAGCCTATGATTGTGGAACTTGTGAAGCCTTCCTATTCTTCTTTGTACTTGTTCTAAGTTCAAAAACTCCATGTTCAAAGTCATGTGAATCTAGTACTTGTGATGCCTGTGATTGTGGAACTTGTGAAGCATTTCTGCTCTCCTTTGTACTTGATATAGGAGGAGGTACATGTTTGCCAACAATTGGAGAATACTTCCCTCGAACCCTCCAGTCTTTGTCCAGTTTATGTATAAATTCAACATTATCTATGTCAACTTCCTCTGAATCTATGACCTACAAGTGTTTCCTTCAATGTAAATAACAGGAACTATACCACATATCTCATTAAACATTAACTTGTAAACTATTATTTATTTGCACAAGAATTCATTAAGGTGGTGTTTGAATTTAAATAATACCAGTAGATCAGTTAAATAACTTACATTTCTCTTTGGCTTTGGGATGTAATGTGATTGAGCATGCCCCATGTGGGTCACTCTTCCTTTAGCTTGTGATAAGATGGTGTGACTCTGCATCACTATATTGACCATAACTTTGAAAATTCATCTTCTACTTTCTGAACTGTCGTTGTTGTTGCCATTGTATTAGGTTTTGGTCTAGTCAATCCCACCTCCATCCCAGTTTTGCTGAAAAAAATTCTTGCTCTTGTTAATGTTCTCCTTCTTGTTTCTTTTCTTATTTTCCCTAGCTTCTCGACCTTCACTTTGTGTACACCTGCTATCTCTGACTATCTGTAAAGTAATAATGTAGATAATATCATTAACTATTGAATGTTGAGAACCATATGCGCGAAATGGACAAAGTAGGTGTTAAAGATACATGTGAATAGGAATGTTTGGTCGATTCCTTAATATGCTTAGTTTTGTTTGGCTTTTCTTTGGGTAGAACTTCCTTGATACCTCCTAGAACAACTTCTTCAGCAATATTTGATTTTGTTGGCTTACTTTCTGGCAAAGCTTCCTCATTTTTCTATTCCAAGTTAACTTTTGGTATAACTTCTTCATTTTTTCTAGATTTTCTTTGCTTGCCTTGTTGCATTTCTTCCAAACTTTTCGTGCTAACTTCTAGCATACCTTTCACCCCTTTCCTTTGCTTTTTTGTCTTGGTTAATTTCTTCCACACTTGTTTGGTTCTTTTGTGTAGCTTGAAATAGAACCATCATCTGACTCACTTGATTCTTATGTTGGCTCATCTCATCTTTTCACTCTTGGCCATCAGAGTGTGCACCACCTGTGATGAGGGTATACCCAACAACGTCAGCCTAGGTTGCGAGTCGACATGAAGGCCGATGGAGTCTGGAAGCCCATAGAACGGCGAGATCCTTCTGGAAGGCATAGGAGTGAAGACTTGGAGCCCAAGTAGCGGTCCAACTCGGCCCTTTAGAGACTCGGATCTGGGTAAAACCACCCCGGATCCTAGCTTGTAAAACCCTAGACGAGGTGCTTTATAAACCTCCGTAGGGAACCCTAGTAGCATAGAACACATCTCATGCCATAGCGCAATCCCTACCTCTATTTCCATCCACTCGTTGCCTACAATGAATCCTTGTACTCACATAATAAATACAATCACAGAAGGAGTAGGTATTTATCTCCCAAGCGAGGGCCGAACCTGGGTAAAACCACACGTGTTCATCTTGTACCGAGAATGCCTAAGATCCCTCATTCGCCCCCTCACTAAAGCTACCCCTAGAAGAATATGTTAGATCTATGCACCGATAGTTAGCGCCCACCATGGGGCGTGGGACTTCAGGAATGATATTCTCGACAAGTCCAACTCCATCACTCTACGGCCAGATCATGACTGGCATCACAATTGGCCCCATGATGTACGTCGCCAGTGAAAGCTATCGCCCGGTGCTCATGCCGGTCACGAGCTCCCACATGGTGCCATTTGTCCGCATCAACGCCTTTGTTGGCTAAACCACGGTCATCGAGGCCATGAGGCAGGGGAAATCGTTGGAAGCCCCAGCTCTGCTGATCCCGTGACCTCCAAGGATGACTCCATCGACAATCCGCTCGCCGCTACCACGGACCCAGATCTTGCTGATAGCGGCTAGCACGACGAGGACACAGACTCAGTCACCCTGAACTTCGACGTCGGGTCAATCATGAGAGTCTCCAATGCTGACAACTTCGAGCATGACTCCATGCTCCCCATCCTTGACTATGGCTCAGATGGCGACTCTGCTGGAGTCGCGGCCATGGGGATGGTCACACCAGCGGGCGTGTACATGACCTTAGGTGGGGCAACAACAACAATGTAATCCCTAGTCCTGTCAATGCCAACGCCTGTGACAATGTCACCGCCAACCCCAATGTTAGTGTCAACGCCAATGCTGCTACAAACGCCATTCCGCAACGCCAACGCTAGTGCCAATGCAAACATTGCTGCCAACGCCAACCTTAATGCTAGCATCACCGCCAATGTTGCTGCAAACCACAACCCCAATGTCACCGCCAACCCTAACATCGGAGTCGCCAGGAATGACGGTTCAACATTGGTAACACCAGAATTGCCAGAAATGGAGGAAAAACTAGCAACACTGGGAACACCAGGAATAGCGGAAACTGTGACAACCTTGGAAACACTGAAAACATCAGCAACAACAACACTGCCACAACTATCTGGTTCTTTAACCCACTCTCCATGCCGATCAAGGTGAAAATGTGGGCTACGGACCTAGATATGTTCTGTCTCGGCATCGCCGAGCAGAATGTGAAGCTCGACTAGAGGCAGGGCCTCCAGATCGAGCAGAACCTGCACAACAGAGTCTCTAATTACCGTGTTCGCCAATGCGTGGTCCATGTGGACCTAAACTACTACGGTGGAAACCTCTATGTGGCCTTCGATGAGGAAGATCTAGCTCACGCGGAAGAAAGAGAAGACTGCCGCATCTCGGTGGATGGAGGCAACTAGCAACCAACTATAGCCACCCAGTGCCGGATAGCCACAACCTCCCCAACTGGCGTGCATTGTCCCGGGTTAGTGAGGGCCTCCCTTTTTATGGTAGCCCTTTCAAAAATATGGTTGTTGGAGCTAGCATCTTCCAAGGCATCGTCCCAGGCGGCAACCAGCAAGTCGTCGTAGGCCATGGATTCACTATGGTAAGGAGGGCACTCTAGCAACTGCTCAATGGTGCAGACAACAAAGGTAGGATCTACTCCCGTACATCAAAAATTCGTGTGAAATCTTCCACACAACGCTCCCATGTGTGAATCTGCAGAACTGCCCACCACCGCCCCCTCAGCCCCGAAGAGACGAGCCGGCCGTCTCCAGCAACCATGGGTGACTAGTGAGACGATCGCATGCGGCTTCCTTGTTTCTGCCCTCACACACATAATCACCAACCAGTAGGCCCACAACACTACCGTGAGAGATTCCCTCAATATCATCGATAACAATAGAGCCGCTGCCCGGTCCCCGGGTAGCGCTTTCAATAGACTCGGGCCCAAGTGTTTCGGCTACCTCGTCTGCAATGTGCGCTACCCCGACAACTTCAAGGGGACCCGAGGAGTTGACAAATATGACGCATCCATGGATCTAGAAACATGGATCAACAACTATGCGATGGCCATGAGCATCACCAACTGCAATGAGTTGGTGGTGACTTGCTACCTCCCTCTCATGCTGGAGGGGTCGACTCACCAATGGCTCAACAACCATCCCAACAAAAGCATAGAATCCAAGGAGATGAAAGACAATTTCATAAAAAATTGAAGGCACCTGCACATGCCCGATGATGCTTGAAGACTTCAAGCAACGCGTAGAGAGAGACGGAAAATTGACTCGCCACTGGCTCCAAAGATGGGCCAACCTATGGAACTCCTCTTCAATAATCAACGTCAATGCTACAAGCCTCATCTTCAAGGAGAAACTGCAGGTTTGACCCACTAATCCTTAAGCTCATGTGGTCGAAGAAGTCAATCAATAGAATCATTGAGCTCATGGAACTTGCTGGTCACTACGCCAAGTCGGATAAGACCCCTGACAAGGAGGACGACGATCCAATCGGTTGGCGAGATGGAAGAGGCCGAAGCTAAAGGAAATATGCCCTGAGAGGCAATAATATAGTTGTTATTATGTATTCCTTGTATATGATAGATGTTTATTTTGCATGCTATAATTGTATTGATAGGAAACATCAATACATGTGTGTTTAATAAACAAATAAAAGGTTCCTAGTTATGCCTCTCTTATAGACTAGCTCGTTGATTAACAAGATGATCAAAGTTTCCTGATCATGGACATTGGATGTTGTTAATAACAAGGTCACAACATTTGTAAAATGATGTGATGAACATTCATCCGAAGGATAGCATTACGATCAAAGTCATTATGTTTATATTGCTATAACATCATACGAAGTAATCTTTATCCTTAGACCATGAGATCATGTTAATTGCTAACATTAGAAGAGTAACGTGATAACATCAAACGTCACACCGTAAAAGGGTGACTATAAAGGTGGGTTCAGATACTCTGAAGATGTTATGTTGAGGCTCATGGATCAAGAGTGGAATTTGTCAATCCCGATGACGGATAGATATACTCTGGGCCCTCTCGGTGATATCACATTAAGATAGCTTGCAAGCAAGTGATGTGATCACTAGAATGTTATATCACGAGAACGAGAAAAGAGTGCATGTCGGTAACGAGATCAAACTAGGTATTTGGATACCGATGATCGAATCTCGGACATGAAATATATCATGAGACAAAGGGATTAAATTACTAGCGTTAAAGGTTCTCACGATCACAGAAGTCATCTTTGAATGTGTAGGAGTCAGTATGGATCTCCAGGTCCCGCTTCTGATTATTGATTTGAGAGGAGTCTCAATCATGTCTGCATTATTCGCGAACCATAGGGACACACTTAAGGGTTGTCAAACACCATTTTGGAGCACATATGTTTCAGAAGAAAGAATTGCAAAGCGCTGGAATTATTTCGATGGAAACCGGAATTGTTTCGGATAAAATTGCAGAAACTGGTTCTGCATGTGATATTGAAATATTATAAGGGGTTTTTTGTGAATGTTTGTTAATTAAAGTAATTAACAAAATTCTGAATAAAATAAATAAAAGAGTTTTATTAAATGAGAGTTGCATTAATTTTGGTGGAAATTTAATGCATGTGAGTGGAACTTTGGGTGGAGGCTAATTTGATGTGAGTGGAGCTTCCACCACATGAATGAGGAAGAGGTGGGGGAACCCCCCATGGGCGCTGGCCATGGGAGGGGAGGAGCCCCCCTCTCCTCCCTCACAAAGCACACCTCCTAGTGAAGGATCTCTCTCCCCCTCTAGATATATTCCCCCATGGTCTCGGATTAGCAAGATACATGTTCCCGGTGGCATTGCGTCTGGAAGGAGTTGCTGCTTCCGCTGATTCACTGGAGCGAGGACGTGGAGGTTGTTCGGTGGCCTGAACGAGTGTGCGAGGACGGATGCGCTGCTGATTTGTGGCGCTAGGACTTCCACACAATCTTGAGATCGGCAAGCGTACGACTACATCATCCACGAGTTCCAACTCGTTAACAAAGCCTTGTTGTCTTCGAGGGTAAGTTCTCTATGGATGTATATCCACCCGTTGCTTGTATCTAGTAGATAGATCTTGGCGTATAGTTCTCATCATAGGAATTTTTTGTTTTCTATGCTGCGAACCCAACAGAAGCCACTCCCGCAACCGCCTCAACAATGGCCACAACCATGATAACCACCACAATGGTGGGAAGCGCAAGGACGAAAATAGTGAGATCATCACCAAAGCAAACAACAGTTAGCGTGACTTCAAGCGTGACTGCCATGGCAACATGAACTTCCATGGGAAGAAGCTTACCATGGACTAGCTCGGTGGTAAAGACGTCGCACCCGACAACAATAAAGACAAGGAGGATGACATGGGTATGATTACTCGGATGCTCATTATTCGCTACCCTACATTGGGTAAAAGTCTTACGGACCATAAAAATTCCAGATAACAGCCCAATGAAGCAACCGATAGAGACTTTTACTGTATTAGAAAAGAAACCATGAACCGACATTATGTTGGTATTGTAATCATGCGTGTATGAAACCTATCTGCATACAGCTTTGAGACCCAACCTATTATATATAGGACGGGAGAAGCCCAAGCGAGGGTACCCGAAAATCTAGAGGACAACTTATAATAGAGTGTTTTTCCAATATTCAAGCGACTTTGATTCCATTGTTTTCCCTGACATCCGACGAAATCCCCAGCGTTCTCTTTTCCGCGAAACCCCAAGTCCATCACCATGGGCATTGCCGAGGTTACCCCTCATCAATTGGCGCCGTCTGTGGGAAATCTGAACGCTGGAAGTACGGATTCGGTGGAACGCTCTCTACCAAGCATCAACTCAATGAAAGAAAATCCATGCCCGCCCACCCTTGTATTGGTACCCACTGATTTTAACGGTGGATCCGATCTAATCATCGGAAGCCTCCACTTCCAAGCAGACAACATGCAAGAATCACCCTTCGGCCCTGATCGCATCAGAACCGTCGGTGGAAAAAGCCACACCTATAGCAGTACTAGAATCGCCCTTTGGAGCATCCACAGACATCACAGCTCAGATCGGAACAGGAAAAGAAGGTCACTAACCAAACTCACCACATGGAGCAAACCCGACAAACTCAGAACCCGAAGAAAGAAGCGAAAACGTCGACTTTGAAGAAAGAATGGCGAAAATTTATCCAAAACTACGATCCCAGAGTACTACCAACACACCCGCAGAAATAAAAGACGACGCCGTCAGGCCACACATAACACGCCACCAAGTGTACATGATCAACGGAGATACCTCAACACCACACAACGAAAATGGTAATCCTATCATAAACCCCGATGATATTCTATCAGATGACCATGCAGGAAACCATGGCAACGGAGGAGAACACGAAAACGGAGGAGAACACGGAAATGGAGGAGGAACAGCAGATAATCGCATAGTCCAAGGACGAGGCAGAGAACCTCACACAAGAGAGAGACCAGGACTTCAGCTACTAGTGTCGGCATGGCAAAAAGCAAGGGAGGAAATTTTAGGAGCAGTCCCAATGACAATAGATGCTTCACATGAGGATCTACTGGCATACCAATATTTGCTCCACCACAATAAAAGAGACCTACTGAGGATGCAAAGACAGCTCGATGAAAGAAAAAGGCTAGCCGACAAATCCAGTTTACGACGGGCCCAATTAAGCTCTACTCGAGGGTCAAGGAGTGTGACAGGAGCAACACCGCCAAGAAGGACGACATCTCGATTATAGAATATTCCCGAAGAATAAAGGAGTGGAATTATCCGAGATCTCGATCTATCATTCATGTCAATTGATCAAGCAGGAAACATCAAAGCAAAAACAGCTCAAGCAGCCATTGTGGCCGCGCAAACATATCTGATCACCACTCAACCCACACCCAAAGATCCACGCGCGGCCCTCCACCCCTCCACCCTGATGAACCTCGGCATGGTAGGGGCCTCACTCGCAGAAGCAGAACAAGGACTCACACAAAGATCCCCACATCGTCACAACAGTCCTCGGCAACACACCCGGCGATCTCGATCACCACACCAGGTGCACCTCGTAGGATCTGAGCCGCGAAGCAACACAAGGAACGCAACAACCGGCACAAGAGCAGTGGACCTAGAGACGAAAGCCACACCCGATGATATCAAGATGGAGATGACGAAGACGACCATGGGCTATGCGGGGCTAGCTGTTTCACGCAGAGGATTCACAAAGCCTCATTACCCAAAGACTTTAAACTTCCACATGACTAACACAAATACGATGGGCTCCAGGAACCCGAAGCTTGGTTAGCAGACTATCTAGCCACCGTCAAATTACAGGGCGGCTCCACAACTACTGCAATGCAAAGTCTACAACTACACCTCACCGGTGCTGCAAGATCATGGTTGAAGCAGTTACCCGAAAATTCAATTGGTAGCTAGAACGATCTAGAAGATAAATTCATCCGACATTTCCATTCTACATTCAAAAGACTAGCATCCTTGGAGCAGTTGCGAGCGTGCAAACAAAAATCTAGAGAATCAATAAGAGCATTCATACAACGATGGAATATTATTAAAAACTCAGCTGAATCCATATCCGATGAAAGTGCCATTGACGCCTTCAACGACGGCCTCCATCGTCAAGAATTAATAGAAGAGCTGGGTCGGGTTAAACCAAAGACAGTATCACAGTTAATGGAAATAGCAAACCGCTGGGCTTATGGAGAAGACGCGCTACATAATAAGCGCGCGCGGTCACCCAAAGAAGATAGGGATAAACGCGACAATGATAGAAGACGAAGGAACAACGATGGGAACACGGGACTAAGCTACGTCATAGCAGGTTTTTCGGGTGAAGGTAACAATAGAAGTAACGACAATAATGACGGATACCGTTAGAACAGGGACGATGTCGGAGGAAGCCAATCCGCATAGCGGTATCAGCCAAGAGAACGAGACACACCTATGTCCGCAATGCAAATGCTGGAGGGACCCTGTAATATGCATTTTTACGTCGACTCAGCAGGAAGACGACAATCCAACCAACTGATGAAAGACTTCCGGACATTCCTGAAAATGCAGGAGTTGTGCAATGCAAAGGCATCCGAAGCAGCAAATCGAGGATACACATCCACGCCCGGTGCACCACCACTAGTTGCACCAAATGATCAAAACAACGAGTACCCTAGATCAAAAGAAACAATGTCTATGATTCTAAAAGGGCGTCCACCCAATATAATTCAGAAGCTCATCATAAGACAAATCAATATGGCGGAAACATTAACATTAGCTACACCCGAATATCTCCATTGGTTAGAGCAAGAAGTCAAATTCAGCAGAGCAGATCACCCATTCTAGGTCCCATGACTAGGTCATTCAGCCCTGATAGTCGAAGCACAAATTGGCGGATTCGATATGAGCAAGGTCTTCATGGACGTAGGAAGTAGCATAAATATGATCTACGCAAAAACATTGCGAACAATAGGCTATCCCCTGGATAATCTTGCTCCAACAGAAACCTCTTTCCACGGAATAGTACCAGGTAAAGCCGAAATCCCTTTAGGCAAAGTTTTTCTTGACGTTGTTTTTGGTTCCAAGATAAATTTCAGGCGAGAAAGACTCAAATTCGAAGTCATGGATTGGCCATCACAATACCATGCAATTCTGGGACGACCAGCCTTTGCATGATTCATGGCAGTGCCACATTACGCATACTTAGTAAAGAAAATGCTAACACCAAAGGGAATTATCACGGTACAAGGAAGCTTCACACGTGCGGACATCTGTGATCGAGAGTTTAACAAAATTTCTGAATCTCTCTGGATGGCAACAGAGTTCAAGCAACTCAAAAGTTCAGCAAACGAACAACCTCTGGAAATAGCATGTGTCAATCCCGATCAGGCTTTTGACACGGCAAAAGACACAAAAGAAGTATAGATCCACCCCGCTGACCCAACGAAAACAACATTTGTGGCTTCTAACCTTGATCCCGCATAGGAACGCGCACTCATCGAGTTCCACCATGAGCACTGGGAGATTTTCGCATGGCTACCCTCTGACATGCCGGGAATCCCCAGGGAACTCGCTGAGCACGCATTAAATATAGATCCAAAGGGGAAGCCAGTAAAACAACCGCTTCGACGCTTCATAGAGCCAAAACGAAAGGCCATTGGAAAGGAACTCCATCGCCTAACCGATGCCAATTTTATCAAAGAATTAACAAAATCAGAGTGGCTTGCAAACCCAGTATGTGTTCCAAATAAAAACACTACGGAACTTCGGATGTGCATCGACTTTACTGCACTGAACAAACATTGTCCAAAACATCACTTCCCATTGCCGTGAATCGACCAAATAATCGATGCAACCGTGGGATGCGAATGTGTTTCTTTCTTAGACGCTTACTCAGGTTACCACCAGATTAGGATGAAGGAAGAAGATCAGGAGAAAACAACATTTATCACTCCTTATGGCGTATTTTGCTATACAACAATGCCGTTTGGCCTCAAGAACACTGGAGCAACATATCAGCGGATGATGCAAAAGTGCCTGGGAAGCTAAATAGGCACAAACGTGCAAGTATATATTGATGAAGTCATAGTTACCACAGGTCAAGGATCTGCGTTGATAAAGGACATAGAAGATTCATTCAGAAATCTTGACAGGTTTAGCATCAAACTGAACCCGAAGAAATGTTCCTTTGGAGTCCCGGCGGGGCAGCTCCTCGGATATTTGGTATCAGCTAGAGGATTCGAGGCTAATCCCGAAAAATATAAGCAATCCTCACAATGAAGAAGCCAACAAATCTACATGGTATACAACAATTGGCGAGATGAGTGGCGGCTCTAAGTTGTTTTATTGCAAGATTAGGAGAAAAAGCACTACCATTCTACGCCCTCATGAGAAAATCAGAAAAATTCGAATGGACGGAAGAAGCTCAGCGTGCTTTCGAAGATCTTAAAAGGGCACTTTCGACATCTCCTATCGTCATGTCACCAAAAGAAAAGGAACCTTTGCTCCTTTATATTGCTGCCACACATCAGGTGGTCAGCACGGTCCTGGTCATAGAACGAACCGAAGAAGGAAAACCCACGACGTGCAAAGACCAGTTTACTTCCTGAGCGAGGTTTTATCGCCATCTAAACAAAGGTACGCATACTATCAGAAATTAGCATATGGGGTATTTATGATAGCAAGAAAGCTACGCCACTATTTCTCGGAGCATTCGATCATAGTGGTTAATGAGGTACCTTTGTCAAGCATCCTCAACAATCCAGAAGCAACTGGGCGTGTTTCTCTATGGGGCATCGAATTATCCCCTCGGAATATCACTTATGAGAAGCGCAAATCAATTAAGTCACAAGTTCTGCTGGATTTCATCACAGAGTGGACGGAATTACAATGTGCGGGTTCACCAGACCTTTCTAGCACCTAGACAATGTACTTTGATGGATAAAAAAGAACGGAGGGAGCAGGTGCAGTAGTCGTACTAATATCACCTCAAGGCGACAAAATGCACTATATTCTTCGGATGAGCTTTACAAATGCATCCAATAACGAAGCAGAATACGAGGCCCTGTTGCATGTCATGCGGATGGCTAAATCTTGCGGTGCAACTCGCCTCAAAATCTTTGGAGATTCTAATATTGTGGCACAACAAGCAATGAATAAATGTGATGCTGTCAACAAAAATATGGTTGCTTATAGCGACCTATATAGCATCATGGAGGCTCAATTTGATGGGTGTGAAGTATCACATATAGGAAGAGCAAGCAACGAGGAAGCCGAAAATCTAGCAAACATCGGATCATTGTGTTTACCAATACCACCTGGATTTTTTTGGGAGGAGATAGTGGAGCGATCAATCAAAGCGACAAGAGTCTCTAAAGTCGTAGCACCAAAAACAAGGAAAAAAAGCATCCGCAAAAAGAGTCGGGGGCTCCTTCAGAATCCAAGAACATAAAAGAGGCCATCGAAGAAGAACAAGAAATCAAAGAGGTCATGCTAATTGACCCAACCTGGATGTAGCCGTATATAGCATATACGACTAAGGGAGAGCTACCAGAGGATGTGATAGAAGCTCGGCAAATCACCCGACGATCGAAGGCTTTCAGGATAATCAAAGGAGAACTATACAAAGATGTATTTCGGGTGTGTTGCAACATTGCGTAACACCCGAAGAAGGAAAAATTATACTAAAAGATATACATAAAGGAGTTTGTGGTCACCATGCTAGCAGCCGAGCAATTGCTGCAAAAGCATTCAGGACAGGATTTTATTGGCTCACTGCAGTACAAGATGCAAAATACATTGTCAGAACATGTGAAGCATATCAATGATTCGCGACAAAGCCTGGAGCACCCGCCGCTGAGCTAAATCCCATACCCTTGGCTTGGCCTTTCGCTCAGTGGGGACTCGACATGGTGGGAAAACTTCACAAATCATCGCCAGGAGGACACGTCTTTCTGCTATAAGCAAACGGCAAATTTACTAAATGGATTGAAGCAATGCCTGTCACTACCCAAGATAAAACTTCGGCTATGAATTTTATCAAATTCATAGTATTTCGGTTTGGCGTACCGAACAACATCATCATGGATAATGGGACCAACTTCACTTCCAATGAGTTCAAGGAGTACTACCAAGAGATGGGCATCAAAATAAGCTACGCTTCGGTGGCTCACCCACAAACAAATGGATAGGTCGAAAAAGCCAATGGACTAGTTACCGTTGGACTCAACAAGAGAATACTAGCACCACTTGACAGAGCAAAAGGAGCATGGGTGGATGAATTGCCATCCGTGTTATGGAGTTTATGTACAACTCCAAATAATTTGACACAAGAGACACCTTTCTTTTTGGTCCACGATGCGGAAGTCGTGCTTCTAGTTGAGGTATCACACGAATCGCCAAGAGTAGCTGCATATAATGAAGAATAATCAAGAGAAGCACTTGAAGATGATGTGGTTGCACTTGATGAAGCTTGAGACGAAGCCCTCCAAAGAGCAACTATGTACCCGCAAAACCTGCGCAATTACCATAGTAGAAGATTGCGGCCTTGGTCCTTTTTAGTAGGGGACGTAGTTCTTCGCCTCAAGAAAAACGACCACACAAAAGCTAGAATCGCCATGGAGAGGACCATACATCGTCAGAGAAGTTATTCTTGGAGGAGCATATTGACTACAAGACAAGAAGACATGAGTAAATTACTCAAATCCATGGAACATAGCACAGCTACAACGCTTTTACGCATAAGATTATGTGCAATATGATAAGAGTCACAGTTCGGCTTATCAGCCAAGATGTCAAGAAGAAAAGGCTAAAACAGCCATCCGCTAAAAGAATAATGTACCGTTGACTTTTGCCATATATATAAAGAGATAAGTTATTAATCTTTTTATTTGTTCAAAATATCAATACTTTCTATCAAGCTAACAGTAATTATGAGCCTATGTACAGATACAGGCATCCGAACATAGCCTCGGGGACTACTCCCATCGGGAGCGCTAGCGCGCACCCGATGGAAATTGTTTGAGTTTTACACTAATGTATCCTCAAAAAAGTGTTACTCCCATCGAGAGATAGTGTAAAATAATAAATTTATCTGATCAGAAAGATTGGTGGCCCAGTAGGACAACCGCCAATCAAGCCAAAAAACCTCGGATCACGCTCAGATGTGAGAAAAAGTCTGAATGCCATGTTCAGAAACATGAAGGTAAGATCCTAGGATTCGTCCTGTGTCGCCTGGTAATCGCACAAGAATGCGCTCTGCCAGTAAAAAATCCGTATCAACAATACGATGAAAAATTCTGACGGACGCGTTGGGTACCCGATAAAAAATAGAAAACTGGAATTCAGTATTCGGTAAGACCTCAGCGCCTCGAGCTGAATTACGCCAGTTACAATTTTCGGATTCAAGCGTGGGGACTTGAGTTTGATGTAGGTCGACCTTGCTTTTACCCAGGAGCAATTAACTGATTCCTGATCCATCAGAAGCATCAGACTCATTGCAGGAAAATCCCTACAAAAATAAAAATCAAGAAACAAAAGAAGGAAGAAAGAAGACTTTGAGACTCAACCTGAAACTGCGGTTCAGATAGAGTCTCCACGGCTACTGACATGGCTATGATTACCCGGATGCTCATTATTTGCTACCCCACATTGGGTAAAAGGCTTACAACCCATAAAGATTCTAGATAACAGCCCAAGGAAGCAACCGACAGAGACATTTACTGTATCAGGAAAGAAACCACGAAATGACATTATGTTGGTATTGTAATCACGCGTGTATGAAACCTATCCGCATACAGCTTTGAGACCCGACCTATTATATATAGGATGGGAGAAGTGCAAGCGAGGGTACCCAGAAATCTAGAGTACAACTTGTAATAGAGTGTTTTTCCAATATTCAGGCGACTTTGATTCCATTGTTTTCCCTGACATCTGACGAAATCCCTAGCGTTCTCTTTTCCGAGAAACCCCAAGTCCATCACCATGGGCATTGCCGAGGTTACCCCTCGTTAGAGGATGACACGGTTTCGGCAAAGAGCTCGGGTCAATACACACGTTCATCGGGATCGCTAATAGGGGAGATAGTAAACTACTCTCCGACACGGTCCTAGTAAATGTGATTGTAATCGATGCAACATGCTACCTCGACTGGTCCGAGCAGCCGATCATGTTGAGTCGTGCTGACCATTCCCCTCACATAGAGGAGCCGAGGTGACTCGTACTCATCATATGGACAAAAATCCATGACTTCTGGCTAAGCAAAATGCTATGGACAGCAGAAGCTCCATCAACATCCTCTACTACAACACCTTCCTGCGCCTCAACCTCATTGATGACATGATGCAGCTGACCGTCACCATGTTCCACGAAATCGTGTTGGGTTGAAAGGCCTTCCCTGTTGGTCGGATCACATTTGAGGTAACCTTCGGGATGCTAGCTAACTTCCGCAAGGAAAGGATCAGCTTTGAGGTCGTAAACTTCAAGAGCCCCCACCACTATATCATGGGGCGACAAGCATTCACCATGTTTATGCCGGCTCCACACTATGTGTATAATATGCTAAAGATGACAGGGCCCAAAGGGATCATCACCATCCACGGTGACCCTGCCAGGGTCATCGAGTGCGGGGACTTGAGCGCCAAGGTCGCCGACACCTTCATCGCCTCCGATGAGCTGGAGCAATTCAAGATCAACGTCAACTTTGGCGACGTCACTGTCCTCAAGCCCCCAACGGTCGAGTTGATGGAGCCTTCTGCATCAACCTTCTAGGTGGCCAAGGACACCAGAAAGATCTATTTGGTGGAGGGCGACTCCTCCAAGAAGGACACCATCAGGACTAACCTTAGTCCCACATAGAAAAGCGCGTTCATCGAGTTCCTCCGTGAGAACCGGGACATCTCCGCATGTACAAATTCTGATATGCCTGGTGTGCCTCGGGAACTCACCGAGTGATGGCCCAAAATATATCGAGCTCGTTGGGGAACCCCAAGAGGAAGGTATGATGAGCAGAACAGCAAGTTTTCCCTCAGTTATGAAACCAAGGTTATCGAACCAGTAGGATCAAGGAAACACCTCCAAGGTGTTGTTTCCAACTTGGAATCCTGCAAAACACAACCATAGAACTTTTCCCCCAACTTACAATGAGGTTGTGAATCTCACCGGTTTTGCTGAAAACAAAGGATTAAACGTATTGTGTGGAAGAAAGTAAAAGTTTGCAGAAAGTAAACAGAAAGCAGTAAACAGTTGTAGATTGATTATAAATGAAAGGACAGGGGTCCATAGTTCAGTAGTGGTGGTTCTCCTTAAGATAGATGACATGTTGGGTGAACAAATTACAGCAGGGCAATTGACAAACATCGAGAAAGCATACAAGCATATACTAATCATCTTGACTCCTTTGAGATTTGATTGGGAATTACAACATTATACATAGACCGTAATCCAACTGCATCTATGACTAATAATCCACCTTCGGGTTATCATCCGAACCCCCTCCAGTATTAAGTTGCAAGCAACAGATACTTGCATTACGCATTGCATGTAAAGTAAACAATACGATTGTTCTATGAACAAAGGATTGTTGTTTTCTCCCTAGTAGCAACGACACATCTAGTACCTTAGAGATTTCTGTCACTTCCCCAGATTACTAGAGGCATGAACCCACTATCGAGCATAAATACTAACTCTTGGAGTTGCTAGCATCTACTTGGCCAAGATAGCTACTAACAACGGAAAGCATGCAAGATCACAAATAACAAAGACATGATAGAATCAATAATCAATCTGAAATAGCATCTCAATATCCATCGGATCCCCGCAAACACAACATGTATGATTACAAATAGATGATCTTGATCATGAACGGAGCTCACAAGATCTAAACATGATAGCACAAAGGAGAAGAACCAACCGTCTAGCTACTACATGGACCCGTAGTCCAAGGATGAACTACTCACGCATCACACCGGAGGCTTGCATGGTGATGAAGAAGGCCTCCAGGGTGAATTCTCCCCTCCGGCAGGGTGCCGGGAAGAGCTTCAGGCCCCTCCCGATCTAGGGATGGATATGACGGTGGCTACAGACTCTGTCGTGGAATTTTGATCGGGTCCTTAGAGTTTATGTATCGGAGGTATCTTATAGGCGAATGGGGAGGCCGAGGGGTGACCTAGGCGGCCACACCACCCCAGGAGCGGGCGAGGCCTGGCCGCACGGCCAGGTGGTGTGGCGGCCCTCTGGTCCCACTCCGTCTCGTATTCTGGCTCCATGTCCCCCTCGGTGAAAAACTGACTTTGGCTTTTGTCCCATCCAATTCCGAGAATATTCATTTTCTGACTTTCCTGGAACCAAAAATAGCAGAAAACATGCAACTGGCACTGTGGCATCTTGTTAATAGGTTAGTCTAAGAAAGTATATAAAAATTACTCCAAAGTGTGGACAAAACATAAGAAAGTAGATAAAAACCAAGCATGGAATATCAAAAATTATAGATATGTTAGCAACGTATCAACATCCCCTAGCTTAACTCCTGCTCATCCTCGAGTAGGTAAGTGATAAAAATAGAGAATAATTTTTGAGGTGACATGCACCATCATAAACTTGATCAAAGTATTTGTAAAACATTGATAGGTGGGATCATAGTACTTCAACATAGCATGAAAGATAAAGTTCTAACAATAAGACATAGCAACTATGTTGCAACATGAAAAGGCACAAACAAAAGATTCATGAATAAAAATGCTTTGCAAGACGTTTGTTTGTTTCACATAAAGAAAACATAGCATAGTGGAATTCAGCTTGTCCCTCATAGAGTAGCAAACATAAATGCATATGACACCTTCAAAGTTCATAATAGTGACTAGATACAAATAGCTTAAGAACAAGCAATATCAAAGTTATGCATCAATCAACAAGTCTTGGGACAATGCACATAGAACTAAGAATGGCCACTATGGTCTCAAAATACGTGCATAAAGATAGAAGGTGGATACTCAACATAAAAGTAAAAGAAGGGCCTTCATAGAAGGAAGTAGGGATTCAAGTCTCATAAAGAGCTTCCAAAAATTATGGTACTTATTAGCTTTCAGCTCTCATTACCCCTATCATAAGCATCTTTAGGTGATTAAGGTTAAAGTGACACAACTAAGAGGATATGCTTGACAAGTTATAAGCCGAAATATCATGCCCCTTACTTACGAAGACCGAACCTCATGCTACTCAACTTCAGTCACAAGTAAGCTCTTGCCATTGTAAGTTCATATGTATCATAGAGAACCGCCAACGGGGTACCCCTTGCACATGATACAGGAGCTATCCCATAGTCAAAATGACAAGGAAAGCAGACAATGAGCATCTCAGCGATCTTTTTATTTGCTATTTGCATAGGTTTTTATTGAGGATGCTTCATAGAGTGCTCATTGTGGTTATGCTGCAAGTTTCCACCATGATTAGGCATGGCTTAGGCTAGCGGCCCAGGCGTTTCTCTAACACACATACAAACTCCATGATCTTACAAGTTCCCCTTTTATTTCACATCGGCGGGATCCATAAGCAAAACAACATGATATCAATGGGGTACAATGTACAAGTGCAATGTTGAAAGCGTTCCCCATGATACATGGTTATGCTAACTTCAACTTATAAAGCGCAAGCATATACGCAACAAAGATGGATGCAATGGTTCAGGTTTATTAAATGCAAGAAAGTAAAGTGTGCCATCAAGTTCGTGAGAGCTTTAGTCACTAATTTTCACATAACAAGTTTAATTCAGAAGGTAGACAAAGACATTAATATACTTGTAATAGCAAATGCTAATAGGTTGGTATGGTGGACTCTTTGGAATAACTTGGTTTTAGGAGTTGGATGCATGAGTGGAACTCATACTTGGTTATGGAGGCTAGCAAATGACTCGGAGCGACCAACTAAGAGAGCAATAATGGCCATAATCATGCAGAGCGACAAAACATCATTAATCAAAGCATAAAGTGATATTACAAGTCGAAAACTAAAGGATCATAAAGGCTATGGTGACTTGGGATAGTCATAACATGGTGTGAGCATGCGCCAAGTCAACCCAAATAAAGCATCAAAGGAGAATACCAAAATACTATGCTTTAATATGCTAAAACAACGCATGATTCTTCCAAGGCACATTAAGAAATCTCAATTGTTTATAACAAGTCATGCTATAGCAAAGATCACTAAGCATAAAGCCAAAACAATATCAAGCATGGCATGACAAAGCATGGGCCACAATCAAAAACAAGCTCTCTTTACCACTTAAGCATGAACTTTCCTACTCTTTTTTGAATCCAAACCAAACTATTTGAAAACCATTGTATGAAAGAGGGGGTCCAACCAATTTATTAGAAAACTAAGAAAACCAAGCAAATGAAAACCAAAAACAAAAAATGAAGATGCTCCAAGAACAACACAACTGTGCATGAAACAATAAAAATGAAGTGTTTGGAAGAAACCTGGCAAACTAAGTCGAAGGATGAACTACTCACGCATCACACCGGAGGCTTGCATGGTGATGAAGAAGGCCTCCAGGGTGAATTATCCCCTCTGGGAGGGTGCTGACAAGAGATTAAGATCCCTCCTGATCTAGGGATGGAGATGACGGCAGCTACAGACTCTTTCATGGAATTTTGATCGGGTCCTTAGGGTTTCTATATTAGAGGCATCTTATAGGCGAAAGGGGAGGCCGAGGGGGTGCCCTAGGAGGCCACACCACCCCTGGCACGGGCCAGGCCTGGCCACGCAGCCAGGTGGTGTGGCGGCCCTCTGGCCCCTCTCCGTCTCGTATTTTCGCTCCGTGTCCCCCTCGGTGAAAAACTGACTTTGGATTTTGTCCCGTCCAATTCCGAGAATATTCATTTTCTAACTTTCCTAGAACCAAAAACAACAGAAAAAATAGGCAAATGGCACTATGGCATCTTGTTAATAGGTTAGTCCAAGAAAGTATATAAAATGTACTCTAAAGTGTGGACAAAACATAAGAAAGTAGATAAAAACCAAGCATGAAACATCAAAAATTATAGATACGTTAGCAACATATCACCGAGCATGGCCTCAACCTGGACAAGGGCATGGAAATGGTGTAACAACCACTTCAATGGTGCATGACGAGCAACACTGCACAATCAGCAAATATATTGTCCGGCTTGTCAACACCCAGATTTTTAATCCTAGAGGCCTGTTATGCCATACATCACAATCCCAGGATTACCATTTTTGTGAGACATAACAGATTGGATATCACAGTACATCATCCATTACAAACCATAATAAGGTCTTACAAATAAAGGATCTCAGATCCAGTCTTAATACAAATAAGCAGCGGAATAATAAGCATAGTAGTGTGCTCCATCTTCAGGGTCACATGCAATGCTGGCGATGGGAGATGATCCTAGTTGTCGTAGACGTCCTGCTGTCCATCATCCTGATAGTCCTCCTCATAATCTAGCCACGGGAATAGCCAGGGACAAATCCATGAGTACTCTTTAAGTACTCGCAAACTATCACTAACAAGTAAGCTAGTTCTAGTAGGAATCTTAAGCTCTAGGTTTATTTGCAAAAATCTAGGTTTATCTAAACTGAGTTTAGAAGTAAAGAAAACTAAGTTAATGTTCTAAATCACTTAAGTGGGAATCTAGTTTTCATATTCACAACCCTGTTGTGTTCAAGTCAAAGTCATAGTTCACTTCACAAGTCATTTTGAAAACATCTGATGACGGAACAGTATGGCCAGTCCAACTGTCCATGACCGCGGACCGGCTATTTGAATAGTTTGACACTCTGCAGAGGTGGTACACTTTCACCACAAAATTCGATACATCCGTCAGGGATAACCCTGAATCATCATACTTAGTATGCGGATAATTAGTCATAACCTTTCAATTACACACTCTAGTATAGGCACCTCCCCTATGAGCTTGGCCTCCCAGCCATGGCCATCTACCATCCTAGGCACTGCATAGGTGGACAATTCACACTCACGAGGTAGCCTCAGCTCAAACCTCTTCCGCGAGGGAACTCATACTAATGCATATAAACTTCCGGCTAAGCATTACCCAATTCAGGTATTGTGGTTGTACGGTAAAATTGGAATGGCATCGCATCCAAACCCAACCATTAGTTTTTATAAATGGGCTAAGGTTCATGCCTCAACATTTTCATCATCAAATCCATTTGTGTTTCTCAACACATGTTAAAACATCTCAATAGAATGAAGCATCATTCCAAGGTTTTCATAATCATTTTCAGCAAGTATTCCTATCTAAAGTGATCAAGTTTTATGCTTAGGACTAGCCACTAAGTTAAGAGTGTTCACTAATGAGGGATGCTAATCTTGAATCTCATGCCATAGAATGACATCTAGTATAGGCCTAGTTTTATACTCTTTATGCTATCTATACTATCTTTCCAAATACTCACAAAGCACTAACTAAAAGTAAAGAACTTTGGTAAAGTAAAAGAGTAAAGCTTGCAAATAAATCTTCGGATTGCTATAATCAGAGGTATATAACCAAAGCATGCCTAATGCATCTTGCTTAAGTTATCTTGCAATTAGTGATGGCTTGCAAGTATTTTCTTTCCAATAATAGCTTTCAAGTGTTAGCTTGCCTTGATGGGAGTAGTGGTTGAAGTTTTCTTCGTCTTCTTCGGGGTAGAACTCCTCCTCCTCGTAGCTTGGATCGGTACTATCGTCTATAAATAAATACGGGGTACGCAATCACCAAACAACACTTAACTAATTCTATTTAGCACACTAAGGCTCACACTTCGTGATCTAGCATCGTCACAATCATTACATGGAATAAAAAACTAGTTTTATTTATTTTATTTGAGAAAAGTAATTTCTACTCATTGAAATTAATTAAAATTTAATATTCTCCAATTAAAATATGGGATCATGTGGACACATGTAATCACCACATATTCTAATACATGGGAATGTGATTTAAAGTGATGGGGGAATACCAATCGGGGTATGCCCACGAAGCGGAGTCGCCAGCTGGAGCGAGCCGACTGAAGCCTAATCCTAAGCGGACCGACTCGCCAAATACGGTGACTGGCGCATACTGGACCCGGACGCCACGCCGACTAGAGGCCCAGGACGGAGACTCCAATACAAAACCCATTAGCACTTGTAAACCCTAACTGGCTGCATATATAAAGCCACCAAGGCACCTCCACCGAGGACATCACATTGGAGCTCTCTCCCACATCAGATTAGATCTAATCTCTCCCACCGCCTTTGGCGACTCTATTGTAAATCAATCTATGATCATATACTGTATTGATAGTAGGACGTAGCAATCCTCCACCGAGGGGACGTGAACCTGGGTACGTCGTGTGCCAATCTCGCTCCCAAATTCTCCTACATTGCCTTGCCTCCTTTACATAAGCTATCCCGGTAGCATCTGTCGTGCTCAATACCACGACAGCTGGCGCCCACCTGGGACAAGCGGTGCTTGGAGATAATAATTTGGGCCAGATCCCTCACTATTAACGCCGATCGAATCGCATCAAGCCAGTTCTGGCCGATCGCCACCTGACGCGATGTCGTCTATGGAGAAGAATCAGGGGCGCATGACCATCCCGATCGATTGCGTACAGCAGCAGCTAAGTTTTCTTATTCATAAATATTTAATACTAATCTAATCCTTGCGTAAACAATGGTGTTTTACTGTACATATTGTGTGCACGCACAATCGATTCCACCCAGCACCACTCCCATACAGATTCGGTCTTCAAAATCAGATCGCCTGCCCGCCTGTGATTCACGGACAGAGTCCCAGATCGGACGTCACGCAGAGCCGAATCAGTTATTTTCTAGCTCAAGTGCAGTACGCCAAATTGATTTGATATCCACTCAATCCCTTCCTCACTAGTTAATTCTATTTTATTTAATTAAATTATTCGAATCTGATCCTATGTATACATGATATTGGCATGAACCGTGAGTTGAGCCATGGAGAAGGCCAGACCGGCATAATTCTCCAGATGATCCGACGATTGAATCAACAACGTAAATATGTTGGCCGCCTCTACATGTGCCACTCGATAGCTTCTGCGCCTGCGACTCGCTGACCCCTACATCCACGACTCCGCTCGCCACGACTCATCAATCGCCAGGCTTGGGGACTCGCTGTTGCAAACTTGTCATGCTAATAGCTAAGTTTTTTTTACACTCATACATGCTACGAGTCCAAAACATATATGCATCTTCATTCGATCTCCAAAGCCAACCATGCAGTCGCATATGACCCTTTGAGGGACCAAAATCTTACTTGGAATTGGGTTCAGTATTGTCTGATGTTTATTCGCGTCCGTTAAAATAGTGAGGCTGGTACCAAAAGGCGGACCTTGTCTTCGGGTTCAATAGTCTGGCATCACGTCCCTGTTACCCGACAAGCGTTTGATGTTGAAGGTCTGCCTACTCATGAAAAGATAGGCATAAACCTTTCATACTGCTAACTAATCCATTTAACGACATGTATTTTATTTCAACACCTATGAATCACACTCTTTACAAATGTTTAATATATTTCATAAATACACCTTACTGCAGTTTTACCTTTTTCTCCTTCTCAGCAGAACGGTCTGGTGTCTTTCTCGCCACTCGCCGCACTCGAGGACTCGGGGCGATCCCGACATCGCCAGTCGCCGGTCACCCGACCTCGCCACTCGCCGTGCTCGGCAACTCGGCACGCTCTAGACAGCGCCACTCGCCGGTCGCCCGACCATGCCACTCAGCGCGCTCGGGGACTCGGCGCGCTCCAGACAGCGCCACTCGCCGCGCTCCAGACAGCGGCACTCGCCGGTCGCCTGAACTCACCACTCGCCGCGCTCCAGACAACGACACTTGCCGGTCGCCCGACCTCGCCACTCGCCGCGCTCGGGGACTCGGTGCGCTTCAGACAACGGCACTCGCCGGTCGCCCGACCTCGCCACTCGCCGTGCTCCAGGCAGCGGCACTCGCCGGTCGCCCGACCTCGCCACTCGTCGTGCTCGGGGACTCGGCGCGCTCCAGACAGCGCCACTCGCCGGTCGCCCGACCTCGCCACTCGTCGCGCTCCAGGCAGCGCCACTCGCAGGTCGCTCGCCGCACTCGGGGACTTGGCGCGCTCCAGACAGCGCCACTCGCTGGTCGCCGGACTTCGCCACCCGCCATGCTCGGGGACTTGGCACGCTCCACGGTCGGGGACTCGCTGCAACTGGTGGCTTCACCGACTCCCTGCGCCTTTCACCAACTGGCCCTCACCGACTGACTCTCGTCGACTGGCTCTCGCCGACTGGCTCTCGCCGATTGGTCCTTACCAACTGGTTCTCGCTAACTAGCCCACTTCGACTGGCTACCGCCAACTGGTTATCATCAACTGGCTCACGCCGATCGCCTCCCGCCTCCCGCCTCATGGTTCTTTCTTCTATTCAGGAGCTCATCGCCGATCCTCCACGATCCATCACCAAGACTCTTCGCGCCTTGCCTCATGCCCACGTCGAATCCACGACGCGCTCGGGGACTACTGATAGGGGAATACCAATCGGGGTATGCCCACGAAGCGGAGTCGCCAGCTGGAGCGAGCCGACTGAAGCCTAACCCTAAGCGGATCGACTCGCCAAATACGACGACTGGTGCATACTGGACCTGGACGCCACGCCGACTGGAGGCCCAAGACGACGACTCCAATACAAAGCTCATTAGCACTTATAAACCCTAACTGGCTGCATATATAAAACCACCAAAGGCACCTTCACTGGGGACATCACATTGGAGCTCTCTCCCACATCAGATTAGATCTAATCTCTCCCACCGCTTTCGGCGACTCCATTGTAAACCCATCTATGATCATATACTAGATTGATAGCAGGACGTAGCGATCCTCCACTGAGGGGACGTGAACCTGGGTACGTCGTGTGCCAATCTCGCTCCCGGATTCTCCTACGTCGCCTTGCCTCCTCTACGTAAGCTACCCCGGTAGCATCTGCCGTGGTTAATACCACGACATAAAGTGTTGGTCATATTTTATTACCTTTAAGATTATTATTTAATAAATTTAATGTGACTAGAAATGCCCTAATAGCATTCTTTTGGTACTAGTCCAATGTCACAGCATGAACCTAAATATTTTTATATATTCAGATAGATATTGTCAAAGGTGATTTTTGAGAGTTGGAGTCAACTCGAAAGCTATTATGGTTGATTTTTGAAAAATGTTTGAAGTTGCAAAAGCCTCTGTCTTATTATTTATACTAAAGATTATCTATAAGTCCAAATGATTTAAATCCAATGGGCTTGATAGATAATTTAAATATCTTTCTAACAAAATTTGAATCATGTAATTTGGTTTAGTAAAACTCTCTGAATTGATTTTTGAATCTTTGGACAGAAACTAGTTTTAACTAAATTGAAAAATCAATATTTGAATTTCCTAGGTTGCGCGGGAAAGCTAAACGGGCCGGCCCAACTGCACTGCATAGCACAGCGGGCTGCTGACAGATGGGGTGCACCAGTTAGCGACCGCATCTAAGCGAAACAGTATCTACGCTTCTAAGCCCTACGATCTAATTCTAATCCAACGGCTGGGAGTCGTCGTCGACGACGAACTACTCCGGCGAGGAACTAAACTTAATGCGGCGGTGGGGGTCTGGATAGGCTCACCTGGGCTCCATATAGGGTCGGCGACGGGGGCGATCGACGTGGTAGACGACGGCGGTGAGAGGTGCGGTCACGACAGGTCTTGGGGTGGTCGAAATCGACAGCGCCCTTCTCTTCCAGCAGCGGCGGGCTCCGGATAAATTCCGGAGAGAGAGAGCTCGCCTTGATCCGAGAAGAAGTGCAGGAGGATCAGTGAGGAGTGGTGAGGGGAATGGTGTGGAGAAATGAGGCAGGGGTGGCCTCCTTTTATACTACGGCGAGTGGACCGAACGATGCGGGTGCGAGCTCGTCGATGACGATGCTACAGGCGGCTAGCAGCGCGGCTGAGGCTAGGGGACGGTGTTGTGTTCCCTAGAGCTCGTTGCTGGCTTAAAGGCGAGGTGTGGGGCGGTGTGGTTTGGTCGGGAGCATGCGGTGCTCCGCGCGGACGCAGAGGTGTTTGCGATGGCGTGCGGCAGCTACGGGTCACGCGACAGCGAACGAGGGAGGGGGGTTGGGTTGATCATGGTGAGCTAGTGCATGCGAGATGGAGGTGAGGCACGGTCTGTGCGAGCTGGTCGGGAGCGGCGAGCTGGCGCGCTCTAGGCATGACACAGAGGCATAGGGTGCGGCGGTTCTAGGGTGGTCTAGGGCTCGTCTGCGGTCGAGGTTTGGACAGGGGTGGCGATGGAGTGCGGCGTGTCTGGTGCGTGTCGTGGGCGAGGGCGGCAATGCTCCTGGGGTGCTTCCCACTATCGGCCGGCGATGACAAAAACAGGCGGCGCTCCATTGTGCACACAGCTAAGGGGGGGGCTTGTCTAGTGCTTGGTTAGGCTCAGGGGAGACAGTGGGTTTAAGAGGGGACCAAATGGTCGAGGGATTACTATGGAAACAGTGAAGTTAGGCAGATGCTTATTTAGTGTAAGTAAGGTGTTTGTTTTAATGGCCGAAAGAAACTTACTTTGGAATTTTTGATTCAAATTTGGTGAGTGGTTTGATCTTAAGATTGAGAGTCTATGTTTTCTTGGAGAAGTCAAATGGAATTGGTTTGATAGGTTTTTGAAAAAGTGGGATCTTACCATATGAACTAGATTCAATTTTTAACTGTCCATTTAATTGATTTGGAAAATGTTTTTGTAAGTTTGTAAAGTGGGCCTGGATACACTTTTACTTGGTCTAGCAAGAGGTGAAAAGAAGTGGAAATGTTTCTGTTAGAATTTCTCTTCTAGGAACACACAAAGTGACCTAGTGGTTAACTTTTGTTAAAATGACCATTTGCTTTATTTATTCATATTTGATTTCTTTTTCTTTTGATTTTTCTTGTAATTCGCCTAGATGACGTAACATTCATCTTTAAACCATTTCACATCATTTGTAACAATCAAGCATGGCATTTTCAAACAATCTACACTAATGCAAACACACATGCATTCATATTCATTTTATTAATAGAAGTTTTTGTTAACCCTAAATTGGGTGATTAGAACTTGATAATCTTGATTAACATTTTTGGGGTGTTACACGGCTCCTAGCTGTCTCTTCATCATCAAGGTCGTCTACCCAAAGTGGTTGGTGAATCCGGTCATGGTGCTAAAGAAAAATGGCACCTCGCGCATTTGTATTGACTATACGAGCCTCAACAGAGCATTCCCAAAGGACCCCTTTGCCCTTCCTCGAATCAACTAAGTGATCGACTCCACGGTAGGCTCTGAGAAGCTATGCTTCCTCGATGCATACTCGGGCTATTATCAAATCATGATGGCCCTTAATGACCAGGAGAAAACCATCTTCATCACGCCATTCAGCGCATTTTGCTACACGGTGATTCCCTTTAGGCTGAAGAACATTAGAGCCATGTATCAGCTAGCGGTGCATGCAATAATGCTTACATGAGTAGATCGGCCAGAATGTCCATGCATACATGGACGACATAGTCATCAAGTCCAAGATGAAATGTGACCTGATCACCGAACTGATGGAGACATTCTCCAATCTCCGCGGGTACAATATGAAGCTTAACCCAACAAAGTGTGTATTCAGCATCTCGGCAATAAAGATACTCGGCTTCATTGTCTCACACCACGAGATCGAGGCAAACCCATAGAAGATCGCCGGGATCCCCACCCTCAGTAAGCCTACTTTCCTCCTAGATGTGTAGCAACTCGCCGGATGCATCGCGGATCTCAGTCATTTCATGCCACGACTTAGCGAGAAGGCCATGCCACTCAACCAACAAATGAAGAATTCAACATCCTTCACCTAGACTGAGGAAGCCAACACAATGCTCGATGCCCTAGAGCAAGCCTTGTAGGAGGCGCCAATCTGCTTCTCTACATCGTGACGACCGCCCACGTCATTAGTGTCATCTTGGTCGTAGAGCAACCAGAGGAAGGCAAGGAGTACCTGACCCAACAACCGGTCTACTATGTTAGTGAGGTCCTCTCGGACTCCAAGAAATGCTATCTGCAATACCATAAGCTAGTGTATGCGGTCTTCACTACTCAACGGAGACTACGAGATTACTTCCATGAGCACCCATTTACGATCATCAGCTCAACCCTGTTGTTAGACATCATTTGCAATCGTGAGGCAACATGCCAGCTTGCTAAGTGGGCCTTGCAGATTCGAGTCTACGACATCAAGTACCTGCCCCGGGCTGCCACATATCAAAGTCGCTGGTGGACTTTCTTGTTGACTGGATGGAGAAACAACAACTGCTAGTGCATGTCGAGAAGAGACTACTAGACTCTATTCTTCGATAGCTCCAAAAAAGTTTAAGGCACCAGCACAGGTGTTGTACTAACCTCCCCAAAGCGAGACAAACTCTGTTATGTTTTGAAAATACACTTCACCTGCACCAACAATACGGCGGAATACGAGGCTCTGTTGTATGGCATGCACATAGCCAAGGATATGAACATCAGTTACCTCTACCATTTCAGCGACTCTGACCTAGTGGTCAGATAAATCTCCGACACCTGGGACGCCAGCAATCACAATATGGTGACATACCGTAATGCCGCCGACCAACTCAGCGGCCATGTTGTCATCTACCAGCTACAGAACATGGATAGTAGGAAGAATGAAGAGGTGGGAGCACTCTCCTTCTTTGGTTCAAAAAGAGAGAAGCCCCCGCTTGGAATTTTCCTGGATCATCTGCATCATCCCTCCATCGTGCCCCAAGGGAGATCGAGCTGGCAAGACCACCCGCACCAGACTCAGTCCTGGTCACAGTCAGCGAGATGACCCCTGATTGGACCATGAAGTACATGGCAAACCTGGAGAGCCAAATACTACCAGCAAGTGGGGGTGGAGGCACGACAAATCACACGACGAGCTAAGTCCTTCACCATCAACAATAGCAAGCTCTACAAACATAGCACCTCTGGAATCTTCTAGCGATATGTATCGCTGGAGGAGGGTCATGCCATTCTCATGGACATCCACGCTAGAGACTGCGGCCATCATGGTAGCTCAAGGTCGCTAGAATCAAAGGCCTTCCAGCATGGTTTCTTCTGGCTCACTGCACATGACAATGCCATCGACATAGTACACAAGTGCATGGGATGCTAGAAGTTCGCCAACCAGACACATATGCCGGGCTTAGCGCTGAAGACGATTCCCCTTAGCTGGCCATTCGCAGTTTGGTGACTCGATATGGTTGGAACCTTCAAGAAGGGCAAAGGAAGTCTAACACACATGCTAGTAGTGGTCGACAAATTCAACAAGTGGATCGAGGCCAAGCCAGTCGCCAAGTGTGATGGGGTGACCACGACCAAGTTTCTGAAGGAACTGATATTCACGTATGCCTACCCACATAACATAATCACGAACAAAAACACCAACTTTGCAAGGGTGCCATGGACGACTTCAGCAAGGAAAAGCAGACCCAACTTGATCTCGCCTAAGTCACCCACTCGCAGTCCAACGAATAGGACAAATGCACCAATCAAAGCATCCTTCACGACATCTAGCCCCATCTCCAAGTTCCCCTTCAGTGAACCCCTAGATGCTGGATTGAAGAACTCCCTTCGGTGCTGTGGGGTATATGGATGACTCCAAACCGGTCAACAGGGTTCACCCCTTTATTCATGGTGTATGACGCTGAGCCCTGATGCCAACCGACATCAAGAACGACTCCCCGAAAGTCGCTAACTAACATGGCTATGACCTTCCAGGTCTTTGTTGTTGGTATACCTAGTATGAATCCATGACAAGGCCCATAAGGAGCCACATATTATGGAAGCACTCGAAGCCCAGGAACCAGGCATAAGAATCAAGGCAAAGCCCATGATGTAGCCGACCCGGATAGGACTCTGAGACCAAGCCTGAGCCAATAGGTAGGGCACCTGAATCTACTCATAGCAATCCTCTATAAGATAGATGGCATCTAGTAACCTGGCGACTTTGTACTCACTAGTAGAAAACGGGCCTTTGGTTCGGGCCATTAGTCCCGGCCGTGGCTGGGGTCGGGACTAATGGTCCGAACCAGACAGCCCGAGGAGGCCGAGGCACTATGTCCCGGTCCGTAAGGAACCATTAGTCCCGGTTTGAGATACAAACCGGGACAAATGGGCCTGGGCCGGTGCGCGTGCTCCTGGCAGAACCTTTAGTCCTGGTTTGTATCTCAAACCGGGACTAATGGCCTGGACCTATACATATGCACCCAACCCTCCACTCTCTCCTATTTTTTTCCTATGTGAGAGGTGGGTATAAACTTTGTGCTAACTTTTTTTCTTCATATGCACTAGAGGTGTTCGGTGAAATGCCTATTAGAGTGATGCCACTTGAGTTCACACAAGACAAAATATGATATGAGGTGCCAGAGCAACACTTAAGGTTTCTCCTCTTTGTTTTGAAGTGTCCTAAAAGGTTAGCAACTATTTTCTCGTTTTGACTGCGCGGTACTAATTTAAGCATCGTGATTGCGTTTGATATATATGCATGGTTGTATGATGCAGATGAGCCACCCATGGATGTACGGTGACCGACGCTCTGACGCTTACAGAGAAGGCATGCATTCTTTTTGCCTTGTGGCCGAGGCGAACAAGCGGCGGGATGGTTTTATGTGTTGTCCATGTGTTGAATGTTGGAATGAGCAGGCTCACACTTCCTCAAGAGTCATTCAGAGCCACCTGCTTCGGTCCGGTTTCATGTCCGGCTATAATGTTTGGACCAAGCATGGAGAAAGAGGGGTTATGATGGAAGACGACGATGAAGAAGAGAACAATAATGACAACTATCGATCTATGTTCCCTGAATACGATGATACCGCAGTTGAAGATAATGAAAAAGAAGGGGGTGAAGAATGGGAACCAGATGAGCCCGTTGATGATTTTGGTCGGGTCATTAGTGATGCAAGGCGAGACTGCGACACAGAAAAGGAGAGGTTGCAGTTCGAGCAGATGTTACAGGACCACAACACATTGCTGTATCCAACTTGTGAAGATGACCAGAAGAAGCTGGGTAGCACACTAGAATTGTTGAAGTGGAAGGCAGAGACCGGTATGACTGACTCGGGATTTGAAAAGTTGCTGGTAATAATGAAGAAGCTGCTTCCAAGAAATAACCAATTTCCCTCCAGTACGTATGAAGCAAAGAAACTTGTCTGCCCTCTAGGATTAGACGTGCAGAAGATACATGCATGCCCTAATGACTGCATCCTCTACCGCGGTGAGAAGTACGAGAATATGGATAAATGCCCGGTATGCACTGCATTGCGGTAAAAGATCAGAAAAGATGACCCTGGTGATGTTGAGGGCGAGCAACCCAGGAAGAGGGTTCCTGCCAAGGTGATGTGGTATGCTCCTATAATACCATGGTTGAAACGTTTGTTCAGAAATAAAGAGCATGCCAAGTTGTTGCGATGGCACATGGAAGACCATAAGAAAGACGGGATGTTGAGGCACCCTGCTGATGGTCGGCAGTGGAGAAAAATCGAGAGAGACATCTCGGACTTTGCTGGTGACGCAAGGAACTTATGGTTTGGTCTAAGTACCGATGGCATGAATCCTTTTGGGGAGCAGAACTGCAGTCACAGCACCTGGCCCGTGACTCTATGTATCTACAACCTTCCTCCTTGGTTGTGCATGAAGAGGAAGTTCATTATGATGCCAGTGCTCATCCAAGGCCCGAAGCAACCCGGCAACGACATTGATGTGTACCTAAGGCCATTAGTTGATGAACTTCTACAGTTGTGGGCCAAACCAGGTGTACGCGTGTGGGATGAGCTCAAACAGCAGGAATTTGACCTACAAGCGTTGCTGTTCGTAACCATCAATGATTGGCCTGCTCTTAGTAACATTTCAGGACAGATGAACAAAGGATACAATACATGCATGCACTGTTTAGATGAGACTGAAAGTATATATCTGGATAAATGTAGAAAGAATGTGTACCCGTACAATCATCGTTTTCTTCCGCCCAGTCATCCCTTAAAGAAGAAAGGGAAGCATTTCAATGGCAAGGCAGAAACCCGGACGAAGCCTGTCCCCCGTAGTGGTGCTGATGTATTTGGTATGGTCAAGGATTTGCATGTAATCTTTGGAAAGGGTCCTGGAGGACAACCTGTTCCGAAAGACCCCATTACCGGACACGCACCCATGTGGAAGAAGAAATCTATATTTTGGGAGCTACCCTATTGGAAAGTGCATGAGGTCCGCTCTGCAATCGACGTGATGCACCTGACGAAGAATCTTTGCGTGAATATTCTAGGCTTCTTGAGATTGTATGGGAAGTCAAAAGATACCCCGGCAGCACGGGAGGACCAGCAACATCATAAAGGACGAGATAGCAAGCATCCAGGGAAGTTTCAAGGGCTTGCCAGCTATGCTCTTACTAAAGAAGAGAAGGAAATCTTTTTTGAAGTCCTTTTCAGTATCAAGGTCCCGTCTGGCTTCTCGTTGAATATAAAGGGAATAGTAAATATGAAAGAGAAAAAATTTCAAAACCTAAAGTCTCATGACTGCCATGTGCTTATGACGCAATTGCTTCCGGTTGTATTGAGGGGAATTCTACCAGAAAATGTTCGACTAGCCATTGTAAAGGTATGTGCATTCCTCAATGCAATTTCTCAGAAGGTAATTGATCGAGAAAGTCTATCAGGATTACAGATTGATGTGGTCCAATGTCTGGTCAGCTTCGAGTTGTTGTTCTTGCCATCCTTCTTCAATATTATGACGCACCTCCTAGTTCACCTAGTCGAAGAGATTAGAATTCTCGGTCCTGTGTTTCTACACAATATGTTCCCCTTCAAGAGGTTCATGGGAGTATTAAAGAAATATGTTCATAACCGTGCTAGGCCAGAAGGAAGCATCTCCAAGGGCTATGGAACAGAGGAGGTCATTGAGTTTTGTGTTGACTTTCTTCCTGACCTTAAGCCGATTGGTGTTCCTGAATCTCGGTATGAGGGGAGGATGACTGGAAAAGGCACACTAGGAAGGAAATCAATGGTATGTAGGGACGGGCATTCTTTCACTCAAGCACACTACACAGTTCTACACAATTCCACCGTGGTGGCTCCGTATATCGAGAAACACAAGAATATTCTACGCTCCAAAAACCCGGGGAAGCCTGAAACCTTGATTAAAGGGGAACACGAGAAGTATTTTGGCAATTGGTTGCAGACACATCTCATGAATAACACCACTATTGGAGATGAGTTGTACTCGTTGGCCAGGTTACCACCTTCGACTATATGTACTTTCCAAGGGTACGAGATAAATGGGAATACATTTTACACGATCGCCCAAGATAAAAAGAGCACCAACCAAAACAGTGGTGTCCGCTTTGATGCAACATATGACAATGGGAAGATTGACACATATTATGGGTACATAGAGGAGATATGGGAACTTGACTATGGACCTACTTTTAAGGTCCCTTTGTTTCGGTGCAAATGGGTCAAGCTAACAGGAGGCGGGGTACATGTAGACGAAAAGTACGGCATGACAACAGTGGATCTCAACAATATTGCATACATGGATGAACCATTCGTCCTAGCCAACGATGTGGATCAGGTTTTCTATGTGAAGGACATGTCTACCAAACCGAGAAAAAGGAAAGATAAGCAAAAGAGTATAGAATACGATGAGCCAAAGCGCCACATAGTTCTTTCAGGGAAAAGAAACATCGTGGGAGTGGATGATAAGACAGACATGTCAGAAGATTACAATAAATTTCATGAAATTCCGCCCTTCAAAGTGAAAACTGACCCAAGCATCCTGTTAAATGATGAAGATTCTCCATGGCTATGGTGCAGAAGAAAACCACAACACTAGATGTTGGTGATGTGTAATAATGTATTAAACCTTTTATTTGAGACATAAATCTATGTAATTAAACCTTTTATTTGAGACATAAATCTATGTAATGTATTAAACCTTTTATTTGAGACATAAAGGTCCCCTTTCATGTAATACATCTTCCTCAATCAAACTAGACGTTCTGAGCCGCGGTAGGGGATCACACAAAGAGAAGGAACCATCACAAGAGAAGGAACCCACAAACACTAAGGATACATAGCACAACTGAAAATTAAGAAACATGCCTAATGGTTGGAGTGATTCAGTCATGCTCCTGCCTAGCCCTATAATACGCGCCACTGTAGTCGTCGTAGTCACCGGCGTCGTCGTCGCTGTCGTCGTCGGGGTCGCCGTAGTCGAACCTTGAAGGTTGGGCACGCATGGGCTGGATTTGAGGGTACCGCAGGAGGGGGTTATTGCCGGTCGTGTTGTAGGCCATGACACTCTGGAGAGTCCGGCCGCGCCACCACAGCCGATGACCGGACTCGTTGAAGTTCGAAGGAGGTGGGCCGTCCTCCTCATGCCTGGCGAGTGCCCTCTCACGCCGATTGATGAAGAATGCTTCCCAAGTCGGGAAATAGTCGGGATGCCAGTTGGGATTCCTCCGCTGCTCTGGCGTGAGCTCGAGGTAGCAGTGGTTCATGATGGCCATCCAGCGCTCCACACCTAGAGGGACAGGAGGGACCGGCACGCCTCCGGCGCTCAGCATCCAGCCGGTGGGGACGCGGTAGCCCGGTGGGTAGGGGTAGTTCGAGGCGCAAAGCGCCTCCGCCTCCTGGGTGGTTAGAGATACGATGGAAGCCATGGGAAGAGAATGATGAGTCTAGATGTGATATGTAAATGGAGGCCAAGCGTACATATATATACTGAAAAAATGGCGGGAAGACAGAGGTGGGAACCGGTGGAAAGCGCGGGAACGCAGTGGCGCAGGAAACTTCCATCCCGGGTGGGGGCTCAAACCGGGACAAAAGATGGGGGGGCCTTATCTGGGGGAGGCTTATCTGGGAGGGCCTTATCTGGGGGGTGGCTAACCTTTAGTACCGGCTGGTGGGTGCAACCGGGACTAAAGGTGGTTTTTGTGTCATCTAACAAAACTGTCGGTGGGATAAGGACATGTGGGTAACCTTTAGTACCGGGTGGGGGCTCAAACCGGGAATAAAGTTGTCGGTAGGATAAGGACGCGTGGGTGGACGCACTGCTCGATGAGATAAAGCACGTAGCGCACGACGCCCTGTCGGAGGAAGAAGACAAAGTAGAAGCGGCGCCGTGCCTATAAAAGGAGCATCGATACGCCATGGCAAGCAACTCAACAAGCCAACATGGATGGAGAGTTTCATCCCCATGGATGGAGGAAAGGGTTGGGAAATCTCCCGTGGCGGAACTTCTCGAAGATGCCCTTGGTGCACACGCCCTATGGCATCTTCGGAAGTTCCGCCTCGGAAAATATTTTCCTGCTAGCCCGTGAAAGACTCCATCTCCGCCTCCCTGGGGTTAGAGGTATGGTGAAAGCCATGGGATAGAGTGGAGAGAGGCGGCAGATATGAGTCTAGATTGCTATGGCAACGACCAAGCCTACATATATATAGTGAGAAATGGCGGGAAGTCAGAGGAGGGAAGCCTAAACCCTAAACCCTAAAGGGGCTACCCTCGTACGGAGAAAGCTACAGGGGTAGACGATCCGGGGCCCTCGGTCTAGGGTTTCGCCGGAGAAAGACCACCGGAGTGTCGAAATCACATGAAAATGGCAAAATGATTAATAGTTTGACTAGTTAGAGTAATTATTTTATAAAACAAAAAATGGATTTGAATCTTTGATTCAAATTCAAGCACTTTTTATGTTAAAAATTTAGTGAGATTCAAAAATATGCAAAATATAATAGTTAATGCATTTTTAAATTGGAAATGGAAAAATGGTTATTAGTTTCACTAGTTAGAATAATTATTTTATAAAATAGAAAATAGATTTGGATTACTTATTCAAATTCAAAAACTTTTCATGTTGAAAATTTTCTCAAATTCATAAGTACGCAAAAACTGTATAATTCAAATGTTTAAAAAATCTAATAGTTACAAATTGTAATATTTGAAAAAACAGGCGCCAACTTAGGCCCAGCGCGCACAAATTTGAGCCTTTAGTCCCGGCCCAGAAGAGCATCCAGGACTAAAGGCTCTGCAGGCGAAAAAGCATCCAAAGCCTTTAGTCCCGGTGCGTGGCTGGAACCGGGACGAAAGACCCCCCCTTTAGTCCCGGTTCCAGCCACGCACCAGGACTAAAGGCTGGGGGGTATTTAATGCGCCGCCTTCTTCCCTGGCCGAATCCATCGACCGGAGCGAGGAGTAGCACTATGCCGCTAGGCTGCCGAAATACCTCGCCGCGCCTCTCCGCCCGTCCGCGTACCCCGCCGTGTTGCCGCGCCGCGCCGCCGCCTCTCGAGACGCGCGCTCGTCCGCCCCGCTGCTGTGGGAGGTAATCCCTCCCCCCACCGCGCGCTCTGCCTCCTCTCCGTCCCTGGCCCCAGTGAGCCCGGGCGGCGCCCCGCGACCGGCCGCGCGCTTCCTCCATCCCCCCAGTGAGCCCGGGCGGTGCCCCGCGACCGGCGAGCCCGGGCGGCACCCCGCCGGCCATTTTTTGTTTTTTTGTATATTTTTTGTATTACTAGTATTTCTAGTGTATGTTTTTTTGTATTACTAGTATCTTTTCTGTAATAGATAGATATAATTATTACTTGTATTACTAGTATGTTTTTTGTAATAGATAGATAGAATTATTACTAGTATTTTTTGTATCTTTTTTATATTTCTAGTGTATGTTTTTTATTAATTTCTAGTATAGTATATATTAATTTCTAGTATAGTATATATTAATTTCTAGTATAGTATATATTTCTAGTATAGTATATATTAATTTCTAGTGTATGTTTTTTTATTTCTTATATCTTTTTTATATTGTAATATTTATTACTAGTATATAAATATAGTATATATATATGTTTGTGTATATATATTTATTACTAGTAATAATATATATAGTAGTATATTATATAGTATGTAGTATTATAGTGTCGATTGAGACAGACAAGCATCAGTGCTAAATAAAGATAAGCTAAAGAAATAACTACCCTAAGTCCGGTAGTGCTCGTGGGCCCCCGGACTTAGGGTTAGGGTGGTGGTGCTCGCGGGCCACCGGACTTAGGGTTAGGGTGGTAGTGCTCGTGGGCCCCCAGACTTAGGGTTAGGGTGGTAGTGCTCGCGGGCCCCCGGACTTAGGGTTAGGGTGGTAGTGCTCGCGGGCCCCCGGACTTAGGGTTAGGGTGGTAGTTCCCGCAGGCCACCGGACTTAGAGTTAGGGTGGTGGTGCTCGCGAGCCCCCGGACTTAAGCTAAAGAAATAACTACCCTAAGTCCGGTAGTGCTCGCGGGCCCCCGGACTTAGGGTTAGGGTGGTGGTGCTCGCGGGCCACTAGACTTAGGGTTAGGGTGGTAGTGCTCACGGCCCCCCGGAATTAGGGTTAATGTGATAGTGCTCTCTTTCGTTGATTTCCTGAGATATCACGTAATAAATAACTCATTCATTTTCTTTACCGGGTAGGGTTTGGAACCAGTTCAAGAGTGCGGTTACGGGTGAATTTAGTGAGAAGCTGACGTTTTAGCCGGTCTCGGTAAGTAGTACGCGCATCTCTTTACTTCTAGTTTCAATACAATTATGATGCTGGATTATTATTTTGATTGAATTCTATTCTCGTAAAGTGCGCGAGGCAGCCACCAAAGACGAATCTATGTGGATTATACGTTTGCGAGTTCATTCGCACGTTTACCAGTGAGCTTAATGATTATAGAGTCGATGTAAGCAATACGTTCATAACATTATTTTATTACCGTCACTTTTTGTTATCATGATTGATATTCATATTGATCTCCTTTTCTTATATAGTTCGAGAAAATGCGGGATCAGCTCCTACCAGAGCAACGTGTAGTAGCAATTGCTGAAGAACTAGCAGGATTCTTGATGAACGAGATGATAGATGACGCTGGAGAATTTAGTGTGAATAGGCGCCGATGATCCCCGACCATGTAATTGAATAGACGGGCTCTAGTCCCGATAATTGTGATCTCCATGTGTAACTATCATGTATATATTTGTATGCTCGATCTTAAGAGAAGTTATCTTATGTATGCACGAACATGTACGGTATGTGGTAGCGTAGAAAACTATTTTGAAATAAAAAAAAGAATACAAATTAAATTCTCTGCCGCGGCAGAGAAAGTGCCTAATATTCTGCCACGGCAGAGAACCATTTGTCCCGGTTCGTAATACGAACCGGGACTAATGGGGGGCACCCAGCGCCCGCAGAGACAGCCACGTGGATGCCCATTGGTCCCGGCTGGTAAGAGGGCCGGGACTAATGGGTGGGCCTTTAGTGCCGCCCCTCCAGTCCCAGTTACCAGGACCGGGACTAAAGCCCCTTACGGTCCGGGACTGGAGGCCCGTTTTCCACTAGTGACTCTCCATCAATAAAGATCAAACAAGCAGGAAGTAGGGTTTCCTCTATGAGGGCCTGAAGCTAGGTAAATCTCGACTCCTTTGTTTATCAGTTAAGCTGAAAAAATCACGAGCGCACCCCTTTTCCATGAAACCCAGGTCCATAAAAATGGACATTGCCGAGGTTACCCCTCATCAACTAGCGCCGTATGTGAGAAATCTAGGCACTAGATTCATTAATTTAGTGGCCCCCTCTTCACCAAGTAATAACTCGATGATCGGGAGCGGTCAAATCTGTTTCGGCTCCGTCGACTTCCTTCCACACCCGCCCACCCTTCTACCGACCTTCGACAACCTCGACCGAGGGATAGATCGGATGCTTGGAAGTTTCAAATTTCGCGTCGGTTCACTGGGTACTCTCTGCCACTCAGATCCGATCTGTTCAAGTCCATTGACAGCAATCCCCACACCAATAGAAATATCGGTGCCTTCCGTTGGCTCCTCTAGAGGGACAAACTCGTCCCCAGTAGCCACCATGAGCGACTATCTCTCCATCGAGGACTTGGAGGGTCTGGCCGATCTTTATGACAGTCTCTCCTCCGATTCTGATAGAGAGATAATGTCGACTACAACACTTCATGTCATTAACTTGACAAGCATCATCAATCATGAACACGATGACCATATCGACTTTGGGATCAAGAAGATCAATCCGTACCTGGAATCAGACTCGATGGACTTTGTAGATCTTAAGAATAATGTCTGCTACAACTTTGATAGCTACAACAGAAGCCCCTACCTAACATTCCATTAGGTGTGTGTGATCATTGGGTCTGGATCAAGGACCGCACATGGATACTCAACAACATCGGAGCAATTCAACTCCAACGACAACCCCATCATCAACCCTTAAGATACTACCATGGATGATGACTCAGAGGATCGCTCTAGAAATCGGACCGACGCACATGTGGACAACCGCAACGACGTGGACCACGAAGGGGTTGGTGCGTATAATGGGAACCAGATAACTGTCCAGATCATGGACGAATCCTAGGAAAAGTCAAGAAATGCTACCAGAGGTGCAATCCCTATGGTGGTGGATGCTACACGCGAAGTACTCATGGCCTACCAGTATCTACTTCGTTGCCATAAGTGTGAGATGATAAAGATGAAGAGACAACTCAATGAGCGCAAGAGGAAAGCCGACACATCAATTCTTTGAGTGCAAGATATAACTCAGTTAGTGTCACCGGAGGCGTACCAGTGATACGTCCATTTTGCATCACTATTCTATGTCATTATTCACTATTATTCATTGATATATTTCGTATTGAGAGGTGATACTTATGTTATTTCATCTGTTTTTGCATGGTTTATGGAGCATGGACCGCTGCAGTTAGGATTCTGATGGAAAAGGTGATGTTTGGAGGCAAAATTCGCGAAGTTCGGAAAATCCGGGAAAATATACGGAAAATCCTATTTTTCCAGAAGACGAAGGAAGCCGGAAGGGGGGCTAGAGATGGGCCATAGGGGGCCCACACCACCCCCTGGCGCGGGCCATCCTAGGCCGCGCCACCAGGTGGTGTGGCCACCCTGGTCCACCCCTGGCACTCCCCTTTGGCGTATATTATCCTCCCAAAACCCTAAGACTCGAGGAGCGACCATAGAAAGATTTCGCCGCCTCTAGGGGGCGGAGAACACCGAGAGAGAAAGATCTCTCCGGCAGACAGATTTCTGCCAGGGAATTCCTTCCCGGAGAGGGGAGATCGTCGCCATCAACACCATCATCAAGCTAGACTTCATCGGGATCATCATCACCATCATCACCACCATCATCACCATCAGCACCCTCATCACCATCTCCATATTTCTGTAACAATTGGGTTGAATCTTGCATAGTTCATAGTGGAAACTTTCCCGGTGTTGATTACTCTTTGTAGTTGATGTTATTGAGTGAACCGTTGAATTATTGTTTATGTTCACATTGTTACACATGATTATTCCATCTTTGATCATGATCCATATGATGTCTTGTGAGTAATTCTTTTTGTTCTTGAGGACATGGGAGAAGTCATGTTGTTAGTAGTGGAATTGGGTTGAGAAAGATTCAATATTTTGATATTTAAGTTGTGGTGTACTTCTTCTAGTGGTGTCATGTGAACGTCGACTACATGACACATCACCTATATGGGCCTAGGGGAATGCATTGTGTATTTGGCTACTAATCGTAGGGGTTGCCGGAGTGATAGAAACCTGAACCCCCGTTAGGAAACCATTGCACAAGGGATGTAAGGGTCTTAGAGTTTAAAGCTGTGGTTAGGTTTCTACCTTAATTACTTTCTTGTACTTATGGATGTTTGCAAGGGGTATAATCACAACTATGTATTAGTCCTAGGAAGGTCGGTACATTAGCACAAGTTCACCCACACAACACTTAGCAAGCTAAAGAAGATTAATAAACTATATGAAGCGAAAGCACTTGATAGTCTTCCCATGTGTCCCCGAGAATGTTTGGTCATCTTAATTAATTCAACTGGCTTGTCCTTTGATACATAAAGGATTGGGACACTTGCTGCATTTATTCCTACTATCTTTTATTTACTTGTACTTCGTTGACTTGCTTTATCAAAAACCCCTAAGAATCTGTTTGCTAAGTACTTGCAGAGAATTCCTGATTCATACGACTAGCCAGCACCTTCTGCTCCTCGTTGGGTTCGACACTCTTACTTATCGAAAATACTGCGATACACCCCCTATACTTGTGGGTCATCAAGACTATTTTCTGGCGTCGTTGCCAGGGAGTGCATCGCTATTGGAGAGTGGAACTGGTAAAGGAAACTTCTACCGTGAGTATTGTTTACTTCTGTTAGTTGCTTTATTTTCGTTATGGATAATTCGCTGAGTTTCTTATTTGGTAATGCTACTACCACTGCTAAGTTAGTAGATAAGCCACCACTTGCTGAGAATGATGTTTTTAAAACACCTACAAGAATTATTGATTGTGTTATGGATAACTATTATGTTGGGGATGGAACTGTCCATCCCGGTGATCATTTACTCTTTATACAGGAATTATGCGGGTTTTTCAAGTGTGCAGGTATTACTACAGATCAAGTTAAGAAGAAGTTATTCTCACTATCACTGAAAGGAAGAGCTGAGGAATGGTATAAGCTGCTGAAGAATGGTCAAGCTCTGGAATGGGAGGAAATAGTGCCTCTCTTTTATTCAATGTTTTATCCTCCTAGTGAGATTCATAAAGATCGGAATCAAATATACAAGTTTTGGCCTCTTGATGGAGAGAGTACAGCTCAAGCTTGGGGGAGATTGAAGTTACTAATGCTCAAATGTCCCATTCATGAGCTCCCCAACAATATTATTATCAATAACTTCTATGCAAGGCTTTCTCTTCATGATAAAGATTTATTGGATGCTTCTTGTGCCGGATCATTCACTTGCATGGAAGAAGAAGCTAAATGGGATCTTCTGGACCGTATTCAAGACAATGCTGAAGCCTTGGAGAATGACAAAGGAAGAAAGTCAGGTATAAATTATGATTATGAATGCATTGAATCTTTTATGGGAACTGATGACTTTCAAAATATTAAAAATGCTTATGGTCTAGACTCTCAAGCTATTGCTTCTTACTTTAAGGCTTTTGCTTCCTATATTGAAGTGCCTAAAAAGAAGTGGAATAAGTATCATGAACCTTATAAAGATGTTGCTAAGAGTGTTCCTTCAAGAAATACTGAAGTTTATACTCCTAATCATGTCTTACCTGAACCTTATATTGAGAAAATGCCTTTCCCAGTTAAGATAAAGGAACATTCTATGATAGCTAGTATGGTTGATGAAAGTATGAATGAAGCTGTTGAACCTGATAAACAAATGGTTGATGAACCTATAATAGCAAATGCGAAAGACTTTGTTACTAAATATGAAGAAGAGGGACACACTATCCTTTGTAAGGATACCTCTAATATTGTTTCACAAAGTAGTGTTATGAGAGCTAGTATTCCTGTGTTTTATGTTAGGATAAGTGATCATTGCTATGATGGTCCTTGTGATAGTTATATTGTTAAGTTTATGCTTGATACTGAAAGTTACTATGAGAGAGGCAAAAGTGTTCTCATGTATCTCAATAATATCAAGTTTCCTCGTTTTATGTTGAAAGTTTTTATGTTGCACTTCTTTTGCCTTCTTATGCAAGTAGCCTCTAGTTTTAACAACTTGTTTGTTTACAAAATTCCCTTGCATAGGAAGTGGGTTAGACTTAAATGTGTGAATTTTTGCTTCTTAATGCTCTCTTTCACTTCAATTTATATTCCTATGTGAGCATCTTCAAAATTATCATGCCCATCTTAATGGCTATAAAGAAAGAGCTTTTTGGGAGACAACCCAATTTATTTTTTGTTTCAGTTTATTTTTTGTTTCTTTGAGTCTTGGAAGTTATTACTTCGGTAATAACCGCTCCTTATCCTTTTTGTTTGGATTTTGTGTCAAGATCAACCTCTAATGAGAGAGAAGTAAGATTTGGGGAAGTTGCTGTCCCGAAACAGATTTTTGTGCTTCACCAAAAAAATTCGTGAGAGATCTCTGTATGTCGGATTGAGCTGTAATTTTTTGTTCTTCTATCCCAGGTTGTTATTTAACTTTCGTTAGTTTTGCACTTTTTGATTTGAGCAACAGAATATTTTCCAAAAAATTGATCTTTACCTGCTGGTCTGTTTTGACAGATTTTGCCATTCTTGCATTTGCTTCTTTATTTGATTTCCTTTTTGAATTCTTTTTGGGTTTTCGAAAGGAGTTGCTACAGTAGCTTATGTTTTGATGGTTTTCAGTTGAAGTTGGACTCAAAAGGTTTTATCACTTCACTTATACTAATGTTGCTAATGAGAACTGTGTGAAAGAAATTTGCAGGAAGTGGAGATAATGGTGTAATAAGGAAGAGAAAGGTTTCATGACTAAAGTAATAAGTGTATGAAGATGAAGATATCGATGATATTCAAGTGGTGACTCCAGAAGAATCTACTAGATACCAAATTCAGAGACCTGTAGAGTCCGTTTCCAAATAGGTAACAGTTCTGGTAAGGAAAGTTCCGCAAAAATACATCCAACTATATTTTTGCAGTTTTCAGTCAGCAAGGGAAGCTACGAAGCGAAAAAGGGACGGAAACAGAGCCAGGGTGGCTCACACCACCCTGTGGAGCGGGCCCACCCCTGGCCGCGCCACCAGGTGGTGAGTCCACCCCGGACTCCGCCTCCGACTCACTTTCTCCCAGTACCTTCCTTTTGATATGAAACTTCGTAATATATAACCCCCCGGATCCCCCGAGGTTCGTATATCGTGTTTTCTTCGTGTTTTCGTTTCGATCTGTTTCTGCCAGGACATACTCTTTGAAGGTTTAGAAGCACAATGGTGTCCGCCAAGGATAAAGGGAAGGAGCCTATGGAGGAAGATTCCCAAGACCCCAATCAGGGGCTGGTACCTTTAGTCACTTGTCCTGCATCAACAGAAGCCTGCGATAAGTACCAATACTTGAGGAGGAAGGTGGACATGCTTCAATGGGAAAATAATAGGCTTCGCAAGATGCTGGAAGATTTCCTCACGTCAACCAAGAGGATTCCACCACCACCAAAGGAGTAATTCGTCATCAGGTTTGGCATCCCCTTGGCATGTTCCGAGCTTGGGGGAGTGCCGCGGTATCACATTACTATCTTCTATCTTTTTACCTTATTAGTATAGCCATATCATGAATAGAGAAGTTATTATGTAGGATGGTTTGCATTATGGAAGTGTCCCCTCTCTCGTTAGATATGTATCCCTTGGTGTGAGTTGCCGTTATGGAATATTAATGAGAAGTTCTATCGTTTACTCTTTTGCATAGCTTATATTAGTTTTCAATTCGTGGTTATATGATTGATCTTGTTGTTAGTATTGGTATCACTTTAAGGATCATTGAGTTAATTCAGTTGGTTTTGGCAAACCTGGCTCGGTCAGTAGCAACACTATTTTCGAGAGTTTAAAGAAAAGATAAAAGTACTCTAAAGAAATATAATTTCATCATCCTTCTTTCTTGATTTTCTCATAAGTCTAGTATTCTCTAGTTAAGATCTCTTGTGCTTCCAAGGAAGATTGCATGTTTGTCTTTATTACTTGTATGTTTGTTTGTTTCCTTCAACTCTTGTACTTTCTACCCAACCTTGCTAGCCAAAAACCTGTACTGAGAGGGAATTCTTCTCATGCATCCACCTCCTTTAAACCAAAACCTTTGCCATTTGTGTCCACCATACCTACCTAGTAGCATTATTGCTATTTCAAGTAAATTCTTGTTTTATGAATCTCCCAAATTAAACTTGTTACGTGAAAATTAGTGATTAAAGCTCTCACGAACTTGATGGCACACTTTACTTTCTTGCAGTTAATAAACTTGAACCATTGTGCTCACCTATGTTGCGTATATGCTTGCGCTTTGTAAGTTGTGAATTAGCAGAACCATGCTATCATGGGGAAAGCTTTCAACATTGCACTGGTACTTTGTTCCTAGTTGATATCATGTTCTTTTGTCTATGGATGTCGTCGGTGTGAAATGAAAGGGGAGCTTCTAAGTCCATGGAGTTATGCATGTGTCTTAGAGAAACGCCTAGGCCGCTGGTCTAATCCATGCTGACATGGTGGAAACCTGCAGCGTAACCATAACGAGCATCTATGAAGCATTCTTCTTATAAAAAAAGAGTCTAATATTGAAAAAAAGGAGAAAAGGAGATATTATGAAAAGAGGAAAGAGAGAAAAAAGCACCATATTCCCATGGTAAATAAGAAGATTGTTGAGATGCTTGTTGTCTGCTTGCCTTGTCATTTTGATAAGGGGATTCTTCCGTATCATCGGGCAAGGGGTACCCTGTTGGCGGTTCTCTATGATACACATATGCTTACAATGACAAGAACTTACCGGTGACTAAACTTGAGTAGCATGAGGAGCGACCCTCGTATTCAAGGGACATGAGATTCTCAACTTACAACTTGTCAATGCATATCCTCATATTTGATCACTTTAACCTTAATCACCTAAAGATGCCTATGATATGGGCAATCAGAGCTGAAAGCTAGTAGGTATCATAATTTTTGGGAGCTCTTTATGAGACTTGCAATCCCTGCTTCCCTCTGCGAAGGGCCTTTCTGTTACCTTGTAGTTGAGTCAGTAAACCTATTCCTCTCTATCTCAGCAAGTATTTTGAGTTGTTGTGTTTCATTCATTCATATGATGATTTATTCAGTCATGTTTCTTATGTTCCTTGTTTTGCACATTGCTCTTATCTTGATGTTTACTACTTTGAAAGCTATCATTGAAAACCAGTTATTTGTGAACTCCAGCAAATTATCAACTATTCTTCGACCAAGAGCTAAGTTTGCCATTACCAATTATGAATTACTTTATGTATATTTATTGTGTTTCCTATACTCATTGCAAGTTGAGTTATATAATAGTGAGTTGTCTTCTATTATGATCTATGTATTGATGAATGTGATGCTTCTTGTCCGCATTCTTTTATCGACTCTTCACTCCATAAACCTAAAGCCATATTTATTGAGCTCAGTTTCGCTTGGGGACAAGCGAAGTCTAAGCTTGGGGGGAGTTGATACGTCCATTTTGCATCACTATTCTATGTCATAATATTGATATATTTCTTATTGAGAGGTGATACTTATGTTATTTCATCTGTTTTTGCATGGTCGATGACTTTTGGATCATGGACCGCTGCAGTCAGGATTCTGATGGAAAAGGTGTTGTTTGGAGGCAAAATTCACGAAGTTCAGAAAATCCGGGAAAATATACGGAAAATCCTATTTTTCCAGAAGACGAAGGAAGCCAGAAGGGGGGCTGGAGATGGGCCACAGGGGGCCCACACCACCCCCTGGCGCGAGCCAGCCTAGGCCACGCATCCAGGTGGTGTGGCCACCCTGGTCCACCCCTGGCACTCCCCTCTGGCGTATATTATCCTCCCGAAACCCTAAGACTCGAGGAGCGACCACAGAAAGATTCCACCGCCTCTGCAGGGTGGAGAACACCGAGAGACAAAGATCTCTCTGATAGACAGATTTCTGCCGAGGGAATTCCTTCCCGGAGAGGAGAGATCGTCTCCATCAACACCACCGTCAAGCTGGACTTCATCGGGATCATCATCACCATCATCACCACCATCATCACCATCAGCACCCTCATCACCATCTCCATATTGTTGTAACAATTGGGTTGAATCTTACATAGTTCATAGGGGAAACTTTCCCGGTGTTGATTAGTCTTTGTAGTTGACGCTATTGAGTGAACTGTTGAATTATTGTTTATGTTTAGATTGTTACACATCATTATTCCATCTCTGATCATGATCCATATGATGTCTTGTGAGTAGTTTGTTTTGTTCTCGAGGACATGGGAGAAGTCATGTTGTTAGTAGTGGAATTGGGTTGAGAAAGATTCAATAGTTTGATATTTAAGTTGTGGTGTACTTCTTCTAGTGGTGTCATGTGAACATAGACTACATGACACTTCACCTATATGGGCCTAGGGGAATGCATTGTGTATTTGGCTACTAATCATAGGGGTTGCCGGAGTGACAGAAACCTAAACCCCCGTTAGGAAACCATTGCACAAGGGACGTAAGGGTCTTAGAGTTTAAAGTTGTGGTTAGGTTTCTACCTTAATTACTTTCTTGTACTTACAGATGTTTGCTAGGGGTATAATCACAAGTATGTATTAGTCCTAGGAAGGTCGGTACATTATCACAGGTTCACCCACACAACACTTAGCAAGCTAAAGAAGATTAATCAACTATATGAAGCGAAAGCACTTGACAGTCTTCCCATATGTCCTCGAGAACGTTTGGTCATCTTAAGTAATTCAACCGGCTTGTCCTTTGCTGCATAAAGGATTGGGCCACTTGCTGCATTTATTCCTACTGTCTTTTATTTACTCGTACTTAGTTTACTTGCTTTATCAAAAACCCCTAAAAATCTGTTTGCTAAGTACTTGCAAAGAATTCTTGATCCATACCACTAGCCAGCAGCTTCTGCTCCTCGTTGGGTTCGACACTCTTACTTATTGAAAATACTGCGATACACCCCCTATACTTGTGGGTCATCAAGCACCAAGGATGGGTGGCTCTCGATTGGGACAATATTCCCTAACATGATATGCATGACTTAATGAGAGACCTTGATCTATCCTTCATGTCAGTAGACTCAACGGGTAATATAAAAGCCAGGACACCAGAAGCCGCCATCGTAGCAGCTCAAACCTACCTGATAGCTACCCAACTACCAGCCAATGATCCTTGGGCGGCCATCCATCACTCTGCGCCCATGGGTCTCGGCATGGTCGGAGACTCGCTCACACCTGGAGTGCTAGGGGATGACCCTAGGGAGGGTTGAGCTGGGGCATAAAGGCAGTGTATGCCAAGGCATAACAAGGTCAAAGCAATTGCTGACTGACGTACCTGAAGGCCAGCCGAGTTATGGCCGACTTAGGCATGGTGGTGTCCATCCAACATTACCTCGGCCGACGTAGAGCATATGTCGGCACCAACATGTTATGTGTTTGCAGATATCGACTAGGCCGAGTTAACCAGGAGTGTGCCGGGTTGCTAGTTGGCTCGCAGAAGAAGGAAGGTATCTTCCCATGGTCAGTGCTTTTCTCTCTCTACTAGAGACAATGTGGACAGAGCGCAGAAGACAGAGAGACAAGGACCAGAGGCACGAGCCGATAAAGGTGACGTCGTCTGACTGTTGCTGGTCGGGTCACATGGAGGCACGGAGGCTTACGACATGGCCTCAGAGAGGCTTACGCCATAGTCTCTGGGAGGCTTATGCTAGAGAAAAGAGGAGCACCGTTTTGCTATTTTGGGCGGAGCATATTCGTAGGATATGCTCTCCACGTATACCCTATGTGTAACCTTACCACCCCTTTATAAGGTGAGCCAGGACCTCTAAGGAGGGGGTCAGTCATTTTGGTAGAGGGAAGAACCCTAGAGTGTGTTGCGAGTAGAGAAGAACTTCATCTTTCTCCTCCCCTCGAAACAGCTCAAGGAGCATCTGTAACCTTCATTGATCTTGAGAATACAAATCTTCATGTGTGGAATCACCACACTATCCCTCCCTGGATACCACTAGCGCAAATTGCCCCCATCTTTAGCCTATCCATGGCATCTTCCGTGCCACCACCACGACAGTTGGCGCCCACCGTGGGGCCAGTAGTGGTGCTAGGTGGAGTCAATATCCGGACGGGAAACTTTATCATCACCAGGGAGCTGATACGTTGCTAACGTATCTATAATTTTTGATGTTCCATTCTTGGTTTTTATCTACTTTCTTATGTTTTATCCACACTTTTGAGTACTTTTTATATACTTTCTTGGACTACCCTATTAACAAGATGCCACAGTGCCAGTTGCCTATTTTCTGCTGTTTTTGGTTCCAGGAAAGTTAGAAAATGAATATTCTTGGAATTGGATGGGATAAAAGCCAAAGTCAGTTTTTCACCGAGGGGGACACGGAGCCAGAATACGAGATGGAGAGGGGCCAGAGGGCCACTACACCACCTGGCCACGTGGCCACGCTTGGCCTGCACCAGGGGGTGGTGTGGCCGCCTAGGGAACCCCCTCGGCCTCCCCTTTCGCCTATAAGATGCCTCCAACATAGAAACCCTAAGTACCCGATCAAAATTCCATGAAAGAGTCTGTATCCCTGTCATCTCCATCCCTAGATCGGGAGGGATCTGAAGCTCTTCCCGGCACCCTGCCGGAGGGGAAAATTCACCCTAGAGGCCTTCGTCATCACCATGCAAGCCTCCGGTGTGATGCGTGAGCAGTTCATGCTTGGACTACGGGTCCATGTAGTAGCTAGATGATTGGTTATTCTCCTTTGTGCTACCATGTTTAGATCTTGTGAGCTCCGTTCATGATCAAGATCATCTATTTGTAATCCTACATGTTGTGTTTGCAAGGATCCGATGGATATTGAGATGCTATTTTAGATTGATTATTGATTCTATCATGTCTTTGTTATTTGTGATCTTGCATGCTTTCCGTTGTTAGTAGCTATCGTGGCCAAGTAGATGCTAGCAACTTCAAGATTTAGTATTTATGCTCGATAGTGGGTTCATGCCTCTAGTAATCTGGGGAAGTGTTAGAAATCTCTAAGATACTAGATGTGATGTTGCTACTAGGGAGAAAACAACAATCCTTTGTTCATAGAACAATCATATTGTTTACTTTACATGTAATGCGTAATGCAATTATCTGTTGCTTGAAACTTAATACTAGAGGGGGTTCGGATGATAACCTGAAGGTGGATTATTAGTCATAGATGCAGTTGGATTATGGTCTATGTATAATGTTGTAATGCCCAATCAAATCGCAAAGGAGTCAAGATGATTAGTATATGCTTGTATGCTTTCTCGATGTTTGTCAATTGCCCCACTGTAATTTGTTCACCCAACATGTCATCTATCTTAAGGAGAACCACCACTAGTGAACTATGGACCCTGGTCCTTTATTTTATCATCAATCTACAACTACTTACTGTTTTCTGTTTACTTTCTGCAAACTTTTACTTTCTTCCGCAAAATACGTTTGATCCTTTGTTTTCAGCAAACCGGTGAGATTGACAACCTCCCTATAAGTTGGGGGCAAAGTTCTGTGGTTGTGTTGTGCAGGATTCCAAGTTGGCAACAACACCTTGGAGGTGTTTCCTTGCTCCTACTGGTTCGATAACCTTGGTTTCATAACTGAGGGAAAACTTGCTGCTGTGCTCATCATACCTTCCTCTTGGGGTTCCCCAATGAGCTCGATATATTTTGGGCCATCAGGAGCGCATCGTCTCCGGGCTTGTTCAGCGCTTTGGTGCGCTGGACTACGTCAGCGACAACACACGCAGCTTCAGCGACCGTCCTTCTCCATGCAATGGGCTCTTCGTCAGGTTTGGCGCCCACAAGATCTACATCAGCATCGATGAGTACTGCGTGCACCCGCAACACGTCGTCAAGGGAGTGGTGCCTTCCCTTAGCGCAGCTCGCGGTCCATGTATCGCTTTCCCCGCAAGCTGTGCTGAGGTAATGATGACCGCGCCTGACATGGTAATAAGCAAGGATCCAACATAAGACCCGGAGACAACACCGAAGATACCTAGAACTAGGGGTCCTCCACTAGAGAGGCCACAAAATGTACTGCAACAAGCAATAGAGAGCCTAACCACTCTGATAGCACCTATAGTAGATCTGGCTCAGGCATTGGCTGAGCTAGAGGAGATCCAGCAGAAAATGTTAGCGGGAGCAAAAAAGGTACCCGCACTTCAACAGGCGTTGAACATCACGCTGCGTGAATATGCAAAGGCAAACAAGATTAGTCCCACCCGCATGGACGGTGTGAAGATTAGGGTTGGAAACCTCATAAGTGAGATAGACAAGGAATATGTCCATAGGCCAGGAGAATCAGGTAACCCCATGTTAATGGGTCTGCCAAGGTATAGCACCCTAGCAAAGAACCTCAGGGCTGCAGATGCAGCATCATCCGAGTTAGAGGGTCTGACCGGTGAAGCCTGGCAGAGGCAGCAAGAAAGAGTAATTGAGTTAGTAAAATTGCTAACAAGAAAAATGAGGAGTTGCTCAAAGCAAACCCAGCAAGGGAAGGGGGCTCCCGAGTCATTCATTCAGCAGGAGGTGCTCCGGTAAAATCTACCGGGGCATCATTATCCCCACATGAAAGCCCAAGGAGAGAGAAGGTAGTAACCTCAGGAAGAAAGAACAAGCAGATGGTCCCATATGACCCGACAAATGAAGGGAAAGGAAAAGAAGTATAGTGTGATGAGGACCGACAGAGTGCCAGCTGAGGTGAAGGTGGACGAGGAAACCATGGCCAAGGCCATTCAGGACATGGAAACGCTAGGAACAACAATGCCGGACAGCGATGTCTACGCACTTCTATTCTTGTAGACAGTTGCTGGGCCTCCAAGTGCAGAGGTTTGTAGAACAGCAGCAAGTTTTCCCTTAAGTGGATTACCCAAGGTTTATCGAACTCAGGGAGGAAGTGGTCAAAGTTATTCCCTCTCAAGCAACCCTGTAATCAAGATACAAGAAGTCTCTTGTGTCCCCAACACACCCAATACACTTGTCAGGTGTATAGGTGCACTAGTTCGGCGAAGAGATAGTGAAATACAAGTGGTATGGATAAAATACAATGGTGCCAGAAAATAGCTTGATGGCATGGAAGAGACTAAAGGCAAACTGAAATAAAGATGGCAGCAAGCAAACATGTAACAGATCTAGTTTCAAACGGTGTTTCAATGATTAGAAACAAGGCCTGGGGATCATACTTTCACTAGTGAACGCTCTCATATAAATATCTTGTCTTTATGATACTACTCTAAACTACTCTCCGGTTGGACACTCTAATGCATAGTAGGGTTATAACAGCACACCTCAAAGTTCGCTTTCCCCATCTAGATAACCCCACACTGTCACCTTGAGCTCTAGATGGTTCCAACAAACACCACAATTTCATAGAAACATCCAACTCCAGATATAACTCATAACAAGTAATTGTAATCTCTAGCCTAAGTGCCACCAGGGTGTGCATGCTGTCACTTTCACACACATGGGGAGAGTAGAGATCTATTAAAGCACTTGAGTAGCAAGGTAGATCTACTTGATTACAAAGCTCATGGTCACAATATGATCATGCATAGAGAGAGATGAACATATAGCTACCGGTAGAACCCTTAGCCTTGAGAAAGAACTACTCCCTCCTCATCATGGGAATCAGCAACGAAGATGGATATGGTGGTGGAGATCGATGGAGATGGCTCCGGGGGCACTTCCTCGTCCCGGCAGGGTGCCAGAATAGAGACTTTCTGTCCCCTGAATCTCCCCTTCGGTGGCGGCGGCGCTATGGAACTTTTCGTGGCTGGAGGCTCTCGGATTTAGGGTTTTTGCATCGGGGGCTTCTTATTGGCAAAGGGGTAAGGTCGGTGGCCGGCCAGGGGGCCCACACCATGCCCTGGTGCGGCCTAGGGCTGCCCGTGCCAAGGGGTGGTGTGGCCGCCCTATGGCCCCCCTTCGTCTCTCCTTCGGACTCCATGTGTCTTCCGGTAAAATATCGACTTTGGCTTTTGTCCCGTCCAATTCCGAGAATATTCATTTTCTGACTTTTCTGGAACCAAAAACAGCAGAAAATAGGCAACTGGCACAGTGTCATCTTGTTAATAGGTTATTCCAAGAAAGTGCATAAAAAGTACTCCAAAGTGTGGACAAAACATAAGAAAGTAGATATAAACCAAGCATGGTACATAAAAAATTATAGATACATTAGCAACGTATCAGACAACGTAACTCGGCAGGAGATGGACAAGTTCCACGTCGGCAGCACCAGCAAAAATACATACCTTGACAAGAGCAAAGTGTCGTCCCGGCTATGCAACAACAATATGTTCATCTGGGTCAAAACATATATGATGATGGTTATTCGGCAATGTCCAATGCCGTGTTTCCTAAGACGGATCATCATGTAATAGGATCGAGACTGGGAAATAGGAACTTGCAGCCGGATGATGCAAGATTGAAGTTAGACCGGATTTATAGGTTGGAAATAATGGAGGGACAAGGTCCTCCGAGGCCAGAATGTTTTGTACCTCGAATAATGAGAGAACCTGTAGTGACGAACTTCCAGTTGGCTAGAGGGGAAAAAACTTATGATGAAAGTACCAAGCCAGAGGATTGGCTGATCGATTATGCCACCGTAGTAAACATTGTGACGGTAACTTGAGATGGGCTGTGAGATATGTACCTCAGATGCTATAGGGACCAGCAAGGGTCTGGCTAAATAATTTGCTGCCAGGAAGTATCAACTATTGGCTAGATTTCGAGGAGATGTTTATCAGCAATTTCACCAGCACGTATCAGAGGCTGAACATGCCACAACAACTAGCAATGTGTAGGCAAAGGACTAATGAGACAAACTGTGAGTTTTTAACTCAGTGGTGTAATGTGCGTAATTCATGCAAAGGGGTAATCGAGTCATAGGCCATTGCCTAGTTCGCACAAGGGTTCAGGTACAGGAGTGTGTCGGGGAAAAATTGCAAAGGTATATGTCAACTATGTTGGCTGAAACAATCAGAATCACAGATTCTTATTCCCTGGGTGACACAACACAATCTTGGCTCATTTCTAACGAGTCAGGTGAGGAATACTACCCTCGTGATGGAGCCAGATCGTCCCGGCGAACGATTACCGGGGTATGATAAGAGATGACAGGCTGGATTATAGATATGGCTCGCATCAAGTTGTTGCAGTAGATCCAGATCAGCCAGGAGCTGGGAACAGCCAGCGCCAGAAGAATGGAGGGCAACAGTGGACACCGAGAAATGATGGCAAGAAAACTTGGACACTAGAGAAGAAGAAACAGTGGCAAGAAAAGAGAGACATGCCAAGTTATACGTATGAAGTGATGCTGGATCAACCATGCAAGTTTCAGACGCCTAACCCAAATAACCTAGCGAACCACACGACACGGTAGTGTGAGTGGATGAGGAAGACAGAACAAAATAACACTGGGAATGTGCACGCACCTCAGCACGATGCACCTCGGTAGCAGCAACTCTTTGGAGAAAATGCGCAGCAACTAATGTTGCCATCGCCCCCATCGAGGTATGGGAATCACGACACAAGGGATGCAGTGCATCAGGTGGAAAACCAGAATCAGGGGAAGCGAGGAAACTGGCAGGAATGAGTACAGAGAACATCATCAAGCTTATTGTGTGTTTACCACGGAAGAAACTGATAGGTAGAGCGTGCAACACCGACATATAGAGGTCAATGCGGTTATGCCAGTCATGCCGAGGTACATGAATTGGTCTGATCATGAAATTACATGGAGTATCAAGGATCACCCCAAGCTCATGCTGAGTCCTGGATCATATGCTTTGGTGCTTGACCCAACTTTCATCGGGCCAAACATTAACGTGAAGTTTTCCAAGGTGTTTATTGACAATGACACCAGCATTAATATATTGTATAAGAACACCATGCATAAGTTGGGAGTCTTAGAGAATATGCTCTAGGCCACTAAGACCACTTTGCATGGCATTGTGTCGGGTTTGTCTTGTGAGCCCATTAGAAAGGTTCGGATTGACATCTTGTTCGGCACAAGAGATAATTGTTGGACGGAGAACTTGGAGTTAGAGGTAGTGGATTTGGACAGTTGTTACCATGCATTACTCAACATGCCAGCTCTTTCAAAGTTTATGGCAAGTGACCACATCATTTACTTAAAGATGAAGATGTGAGGGCCAAATGGGGTCATTACCGTAGCAGGGGACTTTAGGCGCTCTATGGAGTGTGCCTTAGCCAGATCAAGCCTGGCCGAGTCATTGGTGATTGCACAGGAAAATAAAAAAATCAGAGAAGCTATGGCTTTGGCTCAGTCCGCACAGATGAACATGCCGGCTCTGAGTAACCCACATGGAAGTGTGTCATTTCAGCCGACAAAAGATACCAAGAAAGTGTCAGTTGATGATCAATTCTCGGAGTGTACCGTCACTATTGGTGCGGGCCTTGCCAACAAATAGGAAAGCGAGCTCGTCAGCTTCCTCTGTGAGAATTGGGATATATTTGCTTGGTCCACATAGGATTTGCAAGGTGTGCCGAGGGAGTTGGCCGAGCACCTCTTTGCACGTCAGACCCGGTGCAAAGCCGGTGAAGCAACCTCTCTGCCGCTTCACCGAAGATAGGAGAAAATTCATTGGTGATGAGATAGCTCGGCTCCTTGCAGCTAGGTTTATCATGGAAGTACTTTACCCAGATTGGCTATCTAATCCGGTGCTAGTAGAAAAGAAGAAAGATGATCCGAACATAGCAGTGGTGTGGCGTATGTATCGATTACACGAACCTGAATAAGGTGTGTCAAAAGATCAATTCCCACTACCAAGGATGGATCAGGTCATGGACTCGACCGCTGGGTGTGAGCTCTTGTCATTCTTAGATGCATATTCTGGTTTCGACCAGATACCCTTAAACCCGGATGATCAAATAAATACTGCTTTTAGTACCCTGTATAGGGCTTATTACTATCGCACTATTCCATTTGGCTTACGTAATGTAGGGGCAACATATCAGAGGTGCATGCAAAAATGTTTACATGATCAAATTGGCAGAAATGTCCAAGTATATGTCGATGATGTGGTGATAAAAACCAAGGAAATTAAAACACTCCAAGATGATATCCGACAAATGTTTGCGAACCTAAGGAGGTTCCAAATGAAACTTAACCCAGAAAAATGTACTTTTGGTGTCTCGGCTGGAAAATTACTCGGCTTCCTTGTCTCCAGTCGAGGTATCGAGGCTGACCCCACTAAGATCCAAGCTATTGAGCGAATGGAGTTGCCGAAGTGTGTTAATGATGTTCAGAAGTTCACTGGTTGCCTGGCATCATTAAGTCAGTTTGTATGTCGACTGGGAGAAAAGGCATTGCTTCTCTATCAGCTAATGGAAAAATCATATAAGTTCATATGAACACCGCAAGCCGATAGTGCATTTCATGAACTGAAAAAGATGTTAGCCTCACCACTATCCAAAGAGCCGATGTTGCTCTACATAGTGGCGACCAACCGAGTCGTAAGTGTCGTGGTAGAGGTGGAGCGTGATGAGGAAGGTAAGTCGGTGCAGAGGCCGGTATATTACCTAAGTGAAGTACTATCCACTTCAAAGCAAAACTATCCACATTATCAAAAAATGGCATATGGGTCTACATGGCAGCCAAAAAGCTCAAGCACTATTTTGAGGAACACCCTATAAAGGTGATATGTGAAGAACCTATAGCCGAGATAATGAGTAACAAGGATGCAAGTGGCCGGATCACCAAATGGGCAATTGAGTTAGCCTCTTATGCTCCACAATATGATAGAAGAGACATGATCAAGTCTCAGGAAGTGGCTGACTTTTTTGTAGACAGGGTGGAAATGCAGTACGAGCCACCCTTACTGGACTCAAACTAGTGAAGAATGCATTTTGACGGATCAAAGTTGAAGGATGGATTAGGGGCCGGGTAGGCCTTACCTCGCCCAAGAAAGATTAGTTGCGATATGTGCTTCAGATCCATTTTTGAGCATCAAACAATATGGCCAAGTATGAGGCGCTCGTGCATGGACTAAAAGTGGCAAAAGAGATTGGGATACGTCGGATACAATGCTTCGGTGATTCAGGTCTAGTGGTGCAGCAAGTGTCTAGTCATTGGGACGCGCTAGACGCAAACATGACCCTTTATAGATTTGACGTCCAAAAAATATGTAGGTACTTTGAGGGATGTGAATTCCATCATGTACCCCGGGCAGAAAATTATGCAGCCAACGTATTGTCTAAACTGGGTTCATCTCGGCAAGCTATCCCACCAGGAGTTGCTTTGGAGCATCTAAGAAAACCATCTATTACCCCTTCACCAGAATCTGAGTCAATTTATATCCCGGCAAACCCCGGATCAGAAGCTGTCCCAATGGACATTGACTAGGGGAATACCTCGGCAAACCCGGGGACTGCCTTACAGAACCCGGGGACTATTCAGCTTGATCCAGCAGAGGTTATGTTGGTTGATCCAATGGATATTGAGGAAGTACTTTTCCCAGCTCGTATTGTACCAGCATGGGTGCATCCAATATTTGAGTTCTTGAAAGATGGAACTTTGCCAAATGATGAGATACTCTCGAGGCAAGTGCAGATGAGAGCAAAGGCACATACTATAATCAATGCTGATTTATACAAGAGAAGTGTCACAAGTGTCTTGTAGCGATGTGTTGACCCGGAAGAAGGCCTGGACACCCCCCGAGATATTCATCAGGGGGAATGTGGGCATCATGCCTCGTCTAGGGCCCTAGTGGAAAAAGCTTTTCAGCATGGGTTTTACTGGCCAAGTGCCTTGCAGCAAGCCAAGGAACTTGTGAGAAAATGTAATGGGTGTTAGAGGTACGCTAGAAAAACACATCTGCCGATGTCTGAACTCAAAACTATACCTATCACTTGGCCATTTGATGTATGGTGTTTGGATATAGTTGGACCATTTAGGCCGGCCAAGGGAAACATGACCCATATCTTAGTCATGGTGGACAAGTTTACAAAGTGGATTGAAGTAAAGCCAATAAGAAAGTGTGATGGGGCTACTGCCATATGATTTCTCAAGGACATTATCCTGAGAAATGGGTATCCACAAAATATCATAACAGACAATGGCACAAATTTTTCCAAAGGAACGTTTGCTCGGTTCTGCCAAGACAAAAGAATCCGGCTAGATGTTGCATCAGTGGTCCACCCCGCATCGAATGGGAAAGTGGAAAGATCCAATGGACTAGTACTGTCCGGGATAAAACCCTGGCTCATTGAGCCACCGCAAAGATCAGCGGGGTGCTGGATTGATGAACTCCCAACGGTACTATGGAGCTTAAGAACAACTCTGAATCGATCAACATGCTACACGCCTTTGTTTCTGGTATATGGGGTTGAAGCAGTATTACCAGCTAACATAGAGAATGACTCACCTAGGGTCTCCCAATACACAGAACCCGAAGTGCAAGAAGCCCGGCAAAATGATGTTGATCTACTGGAAGAAGCGAGAGAATTGGCATTGTCCAGATCCGCCATATATCAGCAAAATCTCTAACGCTATCACAACAGGAAAGTGAACCCCCGAGTCTTCCGGGAAGGAGATCTGGTACTTCGGCTGGTGCAACGCACTGCCGGCATGCATAAGCTCTCACCCCCTTGGGGAGGTCCGTTCATCGTGAGCAAAGAATTGCAAAACAATGCGTACTATCTTATAGATTCTCAACCACAGGAGAAGAACAAGGCAAATAGGGCAGGAGAGGAATCAAAAAGGCCATGGAATGTAGCACTAGTTCATCCATTTTACACTTAGCTAAAAGTGTATGTATCTCGAACTCTCATATGTCGGCCTGTATGTCGGCAATGAGCTTATCAATGAAACCTCGACACCTCGAGCAGAAACTCGGGGACTGCCTTGGTACTAATTTTCGTTTTCTGCATTTATTTTTTATACGTCAACTGGCTTAAATTACTTACACCTTAGCCAAGTTAGTAGTGTGTCGGCACCAAAAGCTAACTCTTTGACTTGCTGTTGTCTGAAAAGAATTGGCTTCATGGCAAGCAAGAGAACAAGTTTGCAATTGCAAGGCACATGAAAAACGACTAAGGAAAGGAACATAATTGAGCTAACGTTTGTTTTTCGGACTAACCCCTGTACTTACTTTATTTTTGTTATGACGAATTATTTTGAGCTGATACTAAAAGTTTGAAGTATTGTTACATCAATTTTTTAGACCTCGGACTCATAAGTCGAACATCGAATAATGGTAGATGCGAGCCGAGTCACGAAATTGAGAGAACAAGAAAATGAAACTCGGAGACTTCGCCCAAATTGATCCAGCATAAAAACATAAATTGTAGCAAAATAACTTCAAAGTGCTTAATACATCTTACGCCCAGCATACCAGGGATTTAACGAATTTTAAAGTTTGTCACTTCAAGGAGCAGCCGCTACCGAGTCAACCGCAGCAGAAGGAGGCATGTTGTTGTTGGTGTTGGCAGCTTCGGCTTTGGTGTCATCATCCGGGTTTGCCTCAGCATCCTCGGTGTCGTCCGGGTCTTTTTAGCCTTCTTTTGCGCCTGCTTCAACATATTCATAGTCAATGGCATCGAGGAAACTCGTCCCCTCATTCCATTGATGGCAGTGAGCATATTGAATAAGGTCGAAAGCTCGAGATTGGTCTTGAGCAATGTAGGCTGGGTCTGTGGTCCATATGGATCTGGTGCGCATCCGGCTAAGCACATTAAAATCAATGCCTTCATACCAAGACATAGCGAAGGCCAAGGTCGTGTCAGCACCAGTGCGCACAGCGGATTCTCTCCACAAATTAAGTTGCACTTGGCTATCTTTGAGTTTCTGGGACAATAATTCAACCTGCTTGGGAGCGTTCTCCTCTGGCCAAAGAACATGGAAAGCTTCCAGTGCGGCGCTAAGAAGCCCAACCCTGAAGACCTACATGGGTCCGAGGCTGGCCGCAAGACAACCTAAGGATTCATCAATGCTAAGTTCTCCGGAGATATGGCCAGCTTCAGCTCTTTTCTCCTAGAGGTTGCGGATGGCAACGTCGGCACGTGCTTTGGACTGAGGAAAATCCTCTAAACAAATGTGCAGAAGAAAAGTTAGGAAAAAGCAAAAAGGGATAAGATGATACCTCGGCAATAAAAATAAGGTTGGCACGTAAAAACTTACTAGCTATGAGGCCATGAATCCGAGTCAATTCAGCCAGCCAATCAGCTTGTTGCCTCTAGAGATCCACAAGGGCGGTGTTCACCGACTCATATTTGGCCTCGGCCTCTTGGAGAAACTCCTTGTCCTTGTCAAGTTGGCCTACGAGCCAGACCTTTTCCTCAGAGAACTCCTGATCCAATTTCTCACACTCAGTTTTCTGGAGCAGTTAGAGGTTTTCATTCTCAGCATGGAGCCGAGATATCTCCTCGTCTTTCTCCTTAAGCTGGACCTAGTGCTATCCTGCTTGCTCGAGAAAATGGAGCATCAGGTCAGGTAGGGGCACGCTATCTTGAAGAGACACTACAATAACTTTTTGACCTGGCAGAGCCGAGGTATAATTACCTGCCGAGCCAGAATGAAAAAGGACAAAGGATAAGATGTGAAAGAAAAGTACCTTTCAGCTCAGCCACATCCTTCTTCAGCGCCTCATTCTAGGCCTCAACATTGGCTAGATGAATCCGAGTCACAAATTAACCCGGCAAGCCAAGATGAAGGGAAGTAAAATTGAAAATATCAAAGAGAAAACTTTACCTTTATTCTTCAGCTCGGGAAGCAAGGCCTTATGCTTTGAAGAAAGCTCCTTATGTGTGTCTATTAGCCGCTAAAACTCGACAGTGTGATAGTTGGTGGTGATCTGAAAAGGAAAGTGTTGGTTCATGAGTGATAAGGAAAATTATAGTTATTCAAGACCCAGGCCAACTGGAACTTAACCCGACTCTAGGTGAGTGAATATTTGAAGTTACTCAAGACCCTGGCCAAGTGGAACTTAACCTGGCTCTAGGTGAGTGAATATTTGAAGTTACTTAAGACCCGGGTCAAGTGAAACTTAACCCAGCTCTAGGTGAGTGAATATTTCAAGTTACTCAAGACCCGAGCAAGGTGGAACTTAGCCTGACTCTAGGTGAGTGAATATTTGAAGTTTCTCAAGACCCGGGCCAAGTGGAACTTAACCCGGCTCTAGGTGAGTGAATATTTGAAGTGACTCAAGACCCGGGCCAAGTGGAACTTAACCCGGCTCTAGGTGAGTGAATATTTAAAGTTACTCAAGACCCGGGCCAAGTGGAACTTAACCTGGCTCTAGGTGAGTGAATATTTGAAGTTACTCAAGAGCTGGGCCAAGTGGAACTTAACTCGGCTCTAGGTGAGTGGATATTTGAAGTTATTCAGATCCAAGTCAAGTGGAACTAAACCTGCCTCTAGGTTATTGGATATTTAAGGCTACTCAATAATTGAAACGAGTAAAACTAAATTCAAACCTACATGGTTGGCTAAATGAAACATTGGTTTAATTTTTAATGGGTGAGTTAAAATACTTTGGAATTGGGAATAAGATACGGAAAAATGGTGCAAGTTAATTGCTAAGAGAATCTGGACGAGTAACATGTTACCCCTTATAGGCTCAGGGACTAGAGGATATATCTACAAGTACTTGCACATATGTAAAAAATATGGATAAAAGGTTTACCTCCATCATTTTGCCAGCATAAGCAATGGCTTTGCTAACAGTGTTCATCTGCGCGCCAATCTCCGTAGAACCAAATTTGCCAGGTTACCAGAGCTGACATCAATGTATTCAGTGTTATTCCAGTTCTTGGCATACTCAGCAAGCAAGCCGAGGTTCCCACCACCGAGAGTCCAAGTCATGACTAACCCCTTCTCGTGTGCGGCTTGGCGTGCAACCTTGGTAGTGGTCGGACTAGTATGCAGCGTGATCTGCTTGTCTGAAGTAGGGCTAGAGGCATCACTGCCCTGTTGCATCATGGACGCAATGGTGCGCTGCCCAGACCCAGCAGTTGATCCTTTGGGCATATCCTTGGCCACCTCGGTAGCTTTATTGACCTTGGTCACCTCGGCAGCTTTCTTGGCCTCGGCGGCTGGCTTTGCTTGCTACTGCGAAGCTAAAGGTTGAGCTCCGGCCGCCGAAGATGACGCGGGATACTGGTCTGAGGGCTGGGCTGAGGTTGGTCTTCTTGCTAAGTCTAGGAGACTCGGACGAGGCAGGAGGTGCTTGTTGAGAAGAACTTGAAGCTGGAATTGGTTGAGGTTGAGACGGAGGTTGAACTTGAGTTGGTGCCGGAGTCTCTGGCACCTCGGTAGAAACTTTATCATCGTCGATGTTGCTGGCACCATGATCTTCTGGTTGAGCAATAGAGGAGGAACCTTGCTGATCCAACATGGGCATGTCCTCTGGGGCACCCTCTCCACCTGTGCTAATGTTACCCTCCTCCCACTAAGGTGAACTAATGATCAGTGCAGCGGGAGAATTTTCCCAAACGGGGCTTAGAAAGGGAGCATCAGCAGGTGGAGAAGGTGGTTCCTCGTGGAGAGGAGAGGCTATGTTGGAAGCGCTCTGGGAGATGTCCTTGGCAGCCCTGTCAAGTCAAAACAGAAACGAATATCAAGTTATATCAAAAAGAGAGAAACAAGAAATACAGACAAGAGGAAAAATGAAATTTGGGATACAGGTGTAGAAGAGAAAAATTACTCGGATGCAACATGAGGGTCCTTGGGCCTTGGAGCTCTCTGGACAGTGGTCTTAACAGGGGGTTTACCGCGACCTTGTTGGCGGACCTCTAGTATCTTTTCCTGGCCCTAGATGGTTCGGAAGAAGAATTCGAAGTTGCAGTTCACTTCTTTGCTGGGCCTTGAACTCCTACTACCACAGGAGGCACATCGTGCACCTGACCAGCCGGGTTAGCTGGAGGGGGATCAATAGGATAGGCATATGAGATAGGCACATGATTAAATACTTCCAAGATCTCACAATCATCATCATCCATCCAATCACTTAAGACAGAAGTCTTACCGGAGGATCGGTCAGAGTTGGAGTCCAGGACATGCATAAATTCTTCGGAATAAGGTTCCTAGGAATCCAAGGTTTCCCGATCCGCACCCCAAGTAAGGGCCAGGGTCTAGGTGTCCTCAATCGCTTGCTGCAAAAATCTCTGAACAGAAAGATAAAATCAAATTAAATAGCAAAGATGAGCCGACATAAAGCTTAACTCAGAAGAAGAAACTCGAGGAGCTTACGTTGGGAGAAAGTTTACTTCGGCTAAAGGGCTCCATCCCCCATGCCCATTCCTCGGTCATGGTGGTATTGAAGATAGATTTAACCCGTCAGAAGATTTGAGCGTAGGTGAGCTCCACCGAGGAAACCTGGTTGGGGTCATGAGGACCGCTCATGTATCAAATCTTGTGGCTTCTCTTCTGAAGTGGGCAGACTCGGCTGCAGATAAAGGTGGCCATCAAATCTTCACCAGTTAACCCAGCATCTGTCAGCTCGAGAATGTGCTTCAACGCCAGATTGACGAGCTGGTTGTTCCTCTTAGGGTCAAGATCCCAATTCTTCTTGGTGGGCATGCCAATTTTGAAGGAAGGAAGCTGAATCAGGTCAGCCGGAGTATCATTCTTCACATAGAAGAATGTCCTCGCCCAACCTTTGCAAGACTCGAGGCCGGTGGTCCGGGGAAAGCTAGAATTTTTCCGAGGTGAGATGGACGCCGCCCCGCACTGGGTCAAGGATTTATCGCCAGGCCGAAGTTCTTGTGCTGGGGACAACATTGACTTTGAATTATAAGAACTTAGCCCAAAGATTAACATCAGGCCAGAGGCCAAAATATTCCTCAACCCCGGAGACAAATACGAGAGAGAAGCAAGAGAGTTTGTTGGAAGGTGATGGGTTGCAAACCGAAGGTGTCAAGGAAATCTATGAAGAATTTGCTAACAGGAAGGCCGAAGCCACGTGGAAAATGGGAGAGGAAGACCACAAACTCACCGTCCTCGGGGGCAGGAGCGAGCTCGTCGCCGGGGATGTGGCAACTGACCCCCTCCGAGATGCGTCACAGGCGAATGGGCCAGTCAATCTCTGACTGTGTCACGTTGGAACCAGCCCAGGCACCGCGCTCATGGGCGGCTCCGCCCTCTTCGTGCTCCTTCGTGATGGTGACCTTGCGAGGCATATCAAGATCTGGTTCTTCAGAGGAGAAACCATATGAGCAGGGGAGAGGTTTTGACTAGCGTGGCCCATAGTGGCGGCAAGCAGCGCTGCTTCGGTGGAGCAAGTGAGAACAGAGAGCAATAGTGGCAACGCTATCGCTAAGCGGGGAGCAGCGGTAGCAGCGGCGGTAGGAGGAAGAAGAAGAGAGAAAGGCGAACGAGGGAAACTGACTAAGGAATTCCCCCTCTCCTCTATTTAACCACACCCACTTCATGGGTAGTGGGATCGCAGTTCGTGCCGAACCACACGATGCGAGCATGTATTTCCCGAAGGAGCCTATCAGTGATGTGCCACACAGAGGGTCACATGGTGCAGCAGATCAAGCGATGCGACATGGATATGCGGTTATTGAAGAGGCGCCACACGATGTGATGTGTGTGCAGTAATCCCTGACGGCACACGCAGTAACTGACACATAGGCCCTTAAAATAAGGCAAATTTAATGATTTCCCTCCATGTAGGATGCAGGGAAGTGTACATGAGAAGATAGGCATCTAAGAGGGATAACCCGGATGCGAAATCCTGACTCGGCCAACGAGAAATAACTCGGAAAGAGCTAAAGAGTCAGGGTGAGAACCAAATCACCACAAGGTAAACAACCGAGTTAAATTCGGAACATGCCGACATAGAAGTACCCCGGGAAGAAGAACTGAGTTCCAAGTAGGTTGAACCTTGTGTGGACTTACTAGCTGAAGTTTCTAAGACCGCACCAACTTTGGGGACTAATGTTGGGGGATGACCCTAGGGAGGGTCGAGCTAGGGCATAAAGGCAATGTTTGCCGAGGTATAACGAGGTCAAAGCAAGTGTTGACTGCCGTACCTGAAGGCCAGCCGAGTTACATCCGACTTAGCCATGGTGGTGTCCACCCAACGTTACCTTGGCCGACATAGAGCATATGTCGGCACCAACATGTTATGTGTTTGCTGATATTGACTAGGCCGATTTAACCAGGAGTGAGCAGGGTTGCTAGTTGGCTTATAGAATAAGGAAGGGGTCTTCCCATGGTCAGTGCTTTTCTCTCTCTACTAGAGACACTATAGATGGAGCGCAGAAGACAGAGAGACAAGGACCAGAGGCACGTGCAGACAAAGGTGACGTCGCCTGACCGTTGTTGGTCAGGTCACATGGAGGCACACAAGCTTACGGCGTGGCCTCAAAGAGGCTTATGCCATAGTCTCTAGGAGGCTTACGCTAGAGAAAAGAGGAGCACTGTTTTGCTATTTTGGGAGGAGCATATTCATAGGATATTCTCTCCACGTATGCCCTAAGTGTAACATGGCCACCCCTTTATAAGGTGAGCCAGGACCTCTAAGGAGGGGTCAGTCGTTTTGGTAGAGGGAAGAACCCTAGAGTGTGTAGTGAGCAGAGAAGAACTTCATCTTCCTCCTCCCCTTGAAACAGCTCAAGGAGCATCTGTAACCTTCATTGATCTTGAGAATACAAATCTTTGTGTGTGGAATCACCACACTATCCCTCCCTAGATACCACTAGCGCACATTGGCCCCATATTTAGCCTATCCATGGCATCTGCCATGCCACCACCACGACTTGCAGATAAGGAGGTCACCCCATGATCCGATAGGTCATCGCACCGTTGTAGCAGCCCACAACATGCGGTTGAGACCCGAAGGTCTAGCTCACCGCACCACATGATCAGGATGCTAGAAATGACATCACACACTGAAGAGTCGACAGATCTCGATTTGAGTGCAACAGTTGAAGACACTCATATGTCGAGGATAACGATGAGGACGGCGATGAAGCGAACCCCGTGGTGCGAGTTGCTTTACCCATCGGGTTTGCAAAACATCTATGATGAAAGATTTCAAACTACCTCATGATCTCCAAAAGTATGATGGTCTCCAGGAGCCGGAAGCATGGTTGAGTGATTACCTATAAACCATCAAACTTCAGGGTGGCTCAAAAGCTATCACCATGCAAAGTCTAAAAATGCATTTGAGTGGAGTCGCATGGCCTTGGCTTAAGAAAATCCCCGAGGATTCCATTATAAGCTGGAGCAACTTGGAGGACAAGTTCATCCACAACTTCAAGTCCACCTTCAAGCGACCTGCATCTATCAAGGAGTAGCGAGTGTGCGTGCAGAAATCTGGCAAGCCAATCCAAGCTTATAATCAGCGTTGGAACATCATAAAGAACACATCCAAAAACATTTCTGAGGAGAGGGAAATCGATGCCTTCAACAATAGCCTATGCCGAAAGGACCTCATCGAGGAGCTTGGCCAAGCCAAGCCAAGTACAGTCTCTCAGCTAATGGACATCGCCAAAAAATGGGCTAATGGTGAGGATGCACTAAACAATAAGCGAACATGCTCACCCAAAGATGACCGTGATAGACACAACCGCAATAGAGATCGTAGGATAAAGCACAAACGCAACTATGATGATTATGACAGGCCCAACCAAGTCATGGCTGGTTTCACTAATGAGGAAACCCGCAAAGATGGATACCTCAGCAACGGATACCATAGCAACAATCGGGATGAGTCTGGAGCCGACAGGCCAACTCAGCAATACCAACCGTGCGCCCCTCAGGTTGTTGAACAACCACCACTGCATATCCTCGAGGGACCCTGAAATATTCACTACTACACTGACTTAGAAGGAAGGAGAAGATCGAGCCACGTTATGAAGGACTATCATAGCTTTTTGATGTTGCTGCATGAAGCAACAAGCCAAGGGTATAATGTTGCACTCGAAACCTTAGCAATTGGTGTACAATCGCCACCACCATTTATAGCACCTATAGCCACAACAATCGAGCAGCAACCCATTAAAAGCAGAGCCTAGAACCTATGGAACTCCTCTTCAGGAATCAGCGTTAACGCTGCAAGCTCATCTTTAGGGAGATCTGCAGGTTGGACCCACTAATCCTTATGCTCATATGGTCGAATAAGTCAATGAATAGCATCGTAGAGCTCATGGAACTCACCGGTTGCTACGCCAAGTCGTATAAGACCCCTGACGAGGAGGAGGATGATGCAATCGGTTGGTGAGATGGAAGAGGACAAAGCCACTCCCACAACCGCCACAACGACAGCCACAACCATGATAACCACCACAATGGTGGGAAGTGCAAGGGCGCAAACAATGAGATCATCGCCAACGCAAACAACGGTAAGGGCAACTTCAAGTGTGACCATCATGGCAACAACTTTCCTGGGAAGAAGCTCACCACAGACCAGCTACTGGATGGCCCGTGCATCATCCATAGTGTGAAACCCCCGGGATTAGGGTTAGACAAATCCCAAACCTTTGTATGATATAAGCCTAACCTAAATCTCGAAAGCGTATAAAGAGAGAATCAGTAACATAATAGTGACCCTATGACACAAAAGTTATTATAGCAAGCTCATAATTGAGTAGAGAACCAAAATATTACAAGTAGATGTCACTAATCACAAACATCAAACAACGGAAGGCGAATTATGCTATTAAGTATCACAAACTTAACAAATGGCCTAAGAGGCTTGGAGTATAATGATGACATCACAATCCATATATTCCAGGATGCCGACCGGGAACCCCAAGCTACTCATCGATGTTGGTGTTGTAGCTAAGTCATCTTATATGGAACACTTACTCTACAGCAAAAATATCAACAAAGCAAGGATGAGTATAGGGTGTACACCGCAAGACTTATGGCTGGTGGGGTTCATTTGCATAAAGCTATATTTCTTTGTAAAAGGGGGAGGGGTGGAAGCTCGACTAAATAGATCATTTTAAAAGGGGTAAGAGAGAAATATATCTAGGTTTGATCATCTTGATATGCACAAAATCTTTATCAGTCACACCTACCAACTAGGATCACCCCCTCGATCCCTGAGGAAGCATCCGTAGAACACACTTTACTTGCCAAGTTTTACGATTAGGTTCAAGTTCTCTATGATCATCACGTCCATTCCCAAGTCGTCCATAATCGTGGACACGGCTTTTCGAAAAGATTAATAACCTGCAGGGGTGTACAACTTTAGCCACACGTATCATCCGACTCTTAATGCTAGATATCGTTAGCCCTCTTCCTTAGAAGGCCGACAAAGGGTGGTTGACCATGACCTTTACCTTGCTTTCGCCGAGACCATGAGTAACGCACTAGGGAGATGCCACCGTAATGGGTCAAGTCCTAAACTAGTCCCTAGAGATGTGAACAGGGTTCAAGATTATGGAGGTCGTTCCCCTCTTGTTCCCGACCACGCTTACCTACTTGTTATGAATGCACCTCCTTCACCTCCTTCAAGAACAACCAGAATGCATATGTCGAATGGATCGCCTGAACTATGTGACTTAGGGAATCTACTAGGAAATTTAGTTCATCGAGGGAGTTTCTAGGCCCCCGTGTGGCTATACGCCCATCTTAGTTCAATATACAAGGACTCAGATCCTAGTGGTAGCAAGTATGCGACCACAAAAACCACAAACCAACTAGCCTCCCATACAAGCCTTAGCATGTTCAACTTACATCTTTGATCATACCACGTCATCATGTCATACTAGGTTCATTCACAACTCTAATTCATCAACCGGATGTACCAGTGGTAATAGCTAAGCATGGCTAAGCACAACAGATATAACAGCTCTAGCATCGCTTCACAAGACAAACCCTAGTTATGCTAGGGGCAGTGGATCAGGGAATATAGGCTGCAAAGGGAGTAATGCAACATATAGGATTACTCAATCTATCGATAAAGGACTTTGGAATCGTATGAACATGGCAAGAATGAAATACTTTGAAATCATAGGATTATATCATGTGTGGGCTATGCTTGCCTTTGCCTGTTGACACCCAACTAAAAAACTTCATAACCCTTGTACTTGACTTGGTTACTGATCTCCGATCTTTGATGATTTTGATCTTGGTATTCAATCTTAGATTCGATCGTGTTGCTCACATCAACTCTGAGGTCTACCGATAAGAAGCAGAAACACCAGAAAGGAAAGCAAGAATCAACACATGGCAATGATGCAATTGTCAAACAAGAATGATGCTATGAAAAGTTAAATGGTGCTGAAATATAACCCCAAACATGGTCATCGATTTAATTGGGGTCAAAACGTCCTAGAGATGGCATTTCCAGAAGAACCCCAAATGCACCTATGGGGTTGCTATTGTTCTTCTAAAAAAACTTCTTAGTTCAAGTTGTTTAACAATGCATGATTATGACTCAATTGTGTAGATCTCATTTTTCTGAACATTTTGATATATTATACATATTTTTTTGACTTATAAAGAATTAGTTATGATTTTTCCCATTTTCAATTCATTTTAAATCTATTAAATATTTTTGGATATGTTAAATTATTTTCCATCTAGCCCCACATGTCAGAATTTTATTCATTTCTAAAAATAATTATTGAAATTATTAAATATATGGCATTAGGGATCTACCTGTCAACATTTTCATTTATTGAAAATAGATTACATAAATTATTTACAGAAAAGATTAAATAGAAAAGATTAAATAGAAAAGAAAAGAATTATTGCACAGGCATGACGTCACACTGACGTCATCCATGGCCACCCTTGCAAATCATCGATTGATCGATCCGGGAGCTCGCGGGGATGCGTCGAGGGACGCGCTGGATGTGTCTTGTCACGGGCGACCAAAATCTAGCGGCGTCGCTTCCTGGAGGTCACCGAAGCAGATAGGATCTGACGGCGGGTAGCAGCAGCATCGGTAGGTGCTCGTGGGGAAGATGATATAGCAAGGGAGGGAGACATAGGAGTGCTGCTAGAGCACTAGTGGCTCACCAGCCGATAGAGGATGCAGCGATACCGGAGGAGGCATGATGGAGGAGAATCGACGGTGGTGACTACGGTGGCCGGCGAGTTGCTGATCTCGATTCCGGCGGGTAGGGGGATCCCTGACTTGCGTTCTTTGGCAGGGAAGACTAGGACAACCTGGCGAAGCTCCTGAGAACCTGGGCTAGGCGAGGAAGGCTGGAAATGACAGGGAGAACAATGGCCGGATCTAGGGTATCAGAACCAAAGGTGCGAATCAACAGAGAGGGCGAGACGAAGTGAAATGGGTATGGGAGAGAGAGGAAGAAGCATCCGTTCTTATCCGTGTGTCCAGGGGAGGCAACGAGCATCACTACATGGCGGAGATCAATGACGCATGGTCGGGCACGCAGTTGCTTGCTGTTGTGGAGGAAGACGGCGACGGGGTCGAGACCGAAGCGGTATAGGGCCGTTGGTGGGGGTGTAGACGGGCTAGGGTGGGTTCTAGAGAAGCAAGCGAAGCGGTTGCTGGTGGCTGTGCTAGGAGGCAGATATAGAGGAAGGAGAGATGGGTTGTGGCCGAGGTAGCTAGGGTTTCTATTTTTTTATAAAACATTTTCTTTTTCTGTTTTCTTTTCTCCCTTGTGTAATTCAAATTCAAAAACTATTTTGAGTAATTCGAAAATACCATAGGGTGTTGTAAAATATGTGAAATACCATGGGGCCCTTTTAATCAATTTGGGATCCAAAACAAAGTGAATCGACCACACTCTTCAGGAAGTGAATGAAGATGTGAGTACTTTAACACACAACTTCAGTCACTTCATGACCAACTTCCCCGACTACTTCCAGGAATATCCACACCAGCCGCCAAATGATGGCAACAACTAAGCCTGGCAATAGCATAAGCTTGGGGGAGGTCTAAAAACATCCAAACTTTGCATTCATGTTTTTATTTCATCTTTTGGTTTATTTTATTGAAATTTGCATGTTTATTTTCAGTTTTGCATTCCTAAACCAAAAATACAAAAAAATAGTTATAGCTTTATTTGCAAGTTTGTTTCTTTGTTTCTCTCGGAGATTGCTTAATTTCACATGATTTGGCAATATGGAGATACAGGAGAGGTTTCACCCAAATACGAGAACGAAGCAAGCAAGAGGAGGTATCACATTCCGTTCATCACCCTCTTTGCAACCTTAAATTGATCCTACAATTATTTACTTGCTTGCACTGGAGTCACTCCCCACTTAGTTTGTTATCCTACAAATTCTATTCCTTTGCTAGTGTCTCCTTTTTAGCTTTGAAACAATGAGCAATGAACTTGGTTAAAAATACTTCCTACATTTTTACAACAGGAGAAAGCATCTGAAAGATGACTTGATTCCATGTTTAGCCTGAAGAATTTAATTTTAGAACCACTCCATCCCATTTGAGCTTAATATAAATAGACTCAATAGTACCCTTGATTGAAATTGTTTGATAAAATGGATGCTTCGAAGTAGTAGAGATTATGCCACTACTTTTTCTAAATAATTACCGTAAGTTATTGCTTTATGCGTATCATTACAACTCTATCATGCTCCATGGGGAACTATTAACTCCGCTGGCCAATGAACGATCTAAATGTGTGAAACCACTTGATTTCGGCTATTGAGTTATGTAAACGTCTATAGCAGCAATGCTATGACAGGTAATTTTTTTAGTCTCATCATGGTTTCACGTTCCAAGTGAAGTTGTAGTACTCTTCTGGCCCATTATTGCTCAACATCATTCATTGGCATGGTCTCGAGTGCACAACACAGCCCTGATACGTCCATTTTGCATCACTATTCTATGTCATAATTCACTGTTATTCATTGATATATTTTGTATTAAGAGGTGATACTTATGTTATTTCAAATGTTTTTGCATGGTTGATGACTTTTGGAGCGTGAACCGCTGCAGTCAGGATTCTGATGGAAAAGGTGTTGTTTGGAGGCAAAATTCGCGAAGATCAGAAAATCCGGGAAAATATACAGACAATCCTATTTTTCCAGAAGACTCTGGATGCCAGAAGACGGAGTGGAGATGGGCCAAAGGGGGCCCACACCACCCCCTGGCGCAGGCAGCCCTAGGTCGTGCCAGCAGGTGGTGTGGCCACCCTGGACCACTCCAGCCTCTCCCCTCTGGCGTATATCATCCTCCCAAAACCCTAAGACTTGGTAAGCGACCACAGAAAGATTCCGCCGCTTCTGCGGGGCGGAAAACACCGAGATAGAAAGATCTCTCCGGCAGACAGATTTCTGCCAGGGGAATTCCTTCCTAGAGAGGGGAGATTGTCGCCATCAACACCATCATCAAGCTAGACTTCATCGGGATCATCATCATCATCACCACCATCATCACCATCAGCACCCTCATCACCATCTCCATATTGCTGTAACAATTGAGTTGAATCTTGCATTAGTTCATAGGGGAAACTTTCCCGGTATTGATTACTCTTTATAGATGATGCTATTGAGTGAACCATTGAATTATTGTTTATGTTCAGATTGTTATACATCATTATTCCATCTCTGATCATGATCCATATGATGTCTTGTGAGTAGTTTGTTTTGTTCTTGAGCACATGGGAGAAGTCATGTTGTTAGTAGTGGAGTTATGTTGAGAGAGATTCAATAGATTGTTATTTAAGTTGTGGTGTACTGCTTCTAGTGGTGTCATGTGAATGTCGACTACATGACACTTCACCTATATGGGCCTAGGGGAATTCATTGTGTATATGGCTACTAATCGTAGGGGTTGCCGGAGTGACAGAAACTTGAACCCCCGTTAGGAAACCATTGCACAAGGGACATAAGGGTCTTAGAGTTTAAAGTTGTGGTTAGGTTTCTACCTTAATTACTTTCTTGTACTTACGGATGTTTGCAAGGGGTATAATCACAAGTATGTATTATTCCTAGGAAGGTCGGTACATTAGTACAGGTTCACCCACACAACACTTAGCAAGCTAAAGAAGATTAATCAACTATATGAAGCGAAAGCACTTGACAGTCTTTACATGTGTCCTCGAGAACGTTTGGTCATCTTAAGTAATACAACCGGCTTGTCCTTTGCTGCATAAAGGATTGGGCCACTTGCTGCATTTATTCCTATAGTCTTTTATTTACTCGTACTTTGTTTACTTGTTTTATAAAAAAACCCTAAAAATCCGTTTGCTAAGTATTTGCAGATAATTCATAATCCATACCACTAGCCAGCACCTTCTGCTCCTCATTGGGTTCGACACTCTTACTTATCGAAAATACTGCGATACACCCCCTATACTTGTGGGTCATCAAGACTATTTTCTGGCGCTGTTGCCGGGGAGTGAAGCGCTATTGAAGAGTGGAACTGGTAAATGAAAGTTCTACTATGAGTATTGTTTACTTCTGCTAGTTGCTTTATTTTCATTATGGATAATTCGTTGAGTTTCTTATTTGGTAATGCTACTACCACTTCTAAGGTAGTAGATAAGCCACCACCTGCTGAGAATGATGTTTTTAAAATACCTACAAGAATTATTGATCGTGTTATGGATAACTATTATGTTGGGGATGGAACTGTCCATCCCGGTGATCATTTACTCTTTATACACGAATTATGCGGGTTGTTCAAGTGTGCAGGTATTACTATAGATCAAGTCAAGAAGAAGTTATTCTCATTATCACTAAAAGGAAGAGCTGAGGAATGGTATAAGCTACTGAAGAATGGTCAAGCTCTAGAATGGGAGGAAATAGTGCCTCTCCTTTATTCAAAGTTTTATCCTCCTAGTGAGATTCATAAAGATCGGAATCAAATATACAAATTTTGGCCTCTTGATGGAGAGAGTACAGCTCAAGCTTGGGGGAGATTGAAGTTACTAATGCTCAAATGTCCCATTCATGAGCTCCCCAACAATATTATTATCAATAACTTTTATGCAAGGCTCCCTTTACATGACAAGGATTTATTGGATGCTTCTTGTGCTAGATCATTCACTCGTATGGAAGAAGAAGCTAAATGGGATCTTCTGGACCGTATTCAAGACAATGCTGAAGCTTGGGAGAATGACAAAGGTAGAAAGTCAGGTATAAATTATGATTATGAATGCATTGAATCTTTTATGGGAACTGATGACTTTCAAAATATTAAAAATGCTTATGGTCTAGACTCTCAAGCTATTGCTTCTTATTTTAAGGCTTTTGCTTCCTACATTGAAGTGCCTAAAATGAAGTGGAATAAGTATCATGGACCTTATAAAGATGTTGCTAAGAGTGTTCCTGCGAGAAATACTGAAGTTTATACTGCTAATCATGTTTTACCTAAACCTTACATTGAGAAAATCCATTTCCCAGTTAAGGTAAAGGAACATTCTATGATAGCTAGTATGTTTAATGAAAGTACAAGTAAAGCTATTGAACCTGATAAACAAAAGGTTGATGAACCTATTATAGAAAGTGTGAAAGACTTTGTTACTAAATATAAAAAAGAGGGACACCCTATCCTTTGTAAGGATACCTCTAATATTGTTTCACAAAGTATTGTTATGAGAGCTAGTATTCCTGTGTTTTCTGTTAGAATAAGTGATCATTGCTATGATGGTCCTTGTGATAGCTATATTGTTAAGTTTATGCATGATACTTTAAGTTACTATGAGAGATGGAAAAGTGTTCTTATGCATCTCAATAATATCAAGTTTCCTCGCTTTATGCTAAAAGTTTTTATGTTGCACTTCTTTTGCCTTCTTATGCAAGTAGCCTCTGGTTTCAACAACTTGTTTGTTTACAAAATTCCCTTGCATAGGAAGTGGGTTAGACTTAAATGTGTGTATTGTTGCTTCTTAATGCTCTCTTTCACTTCAATTCATATTCTTATGTGACCATCTCCAAAATTATCATGCCCATCTTAATGGCTATAAAGAAAGAGCTTTTTGGGAGACAACCCAATTTGTTTTTGCTTTCAGTTTGTTTTTGTTTCTTTGAGTCTTGGAAGTTATTACTTCGGTAATAACCGCTCCTTATCCGTTTTGTTTGGTTTTTGTCTCAAGATCAACCTCTAATGAGAGAGAAGTAATATTTGGGGAAGTTGCTGTCCCGAAACAGATTTTTGTGCTTCACCGTAAAAATTCGTGAGAGATCTCTATATGTCGGATTGAGCTTTAATGTTATGTGCTTCTGCCCCAGATTGTTATTTAACTTTCGTTAGTTTTACACTTTTTGATTTGAGCAACAGAAGATTTTCGACAAAATTGATCTTTACCTGCTGGTCTGTTTTGACAGATTTTGCCACTCTTGCATTTGCTTCTTTATTCGATTTCCTTTTTGAATTCTTTTTGGGTTTTCGGAAGGAGTTGCTACAGCAAGTTATGTTTTGTTGGTTTTCAGTGGAAATTGGACTCAAAAGGTTTTATCACTTCACTTATACTAATGTTGCTAATGAGAACTGTGTGAAGTTTTGTGTGAAAGAAATTTCCAGGAAGTGGAGATAATGGTGTAATAAGGAACAGAATGGTTTTATGACTCAAGTAATAAGTATATGAAGATGAAGATATTGATTATATTCAAGTGGAGACTCTGGAAGAATCCACTAAATACCAAATTCAGAGACCTGCAGAGTCTGTTTTCCAATAGGTAATGATTCTGGTAAGAAAAGTTCCGCGAAAATACTATCCAACTATATTTTTGCAATTTTTAGTCAATAAGGAAAGCTATGAAGCGAAAGAGGGACGGAAACGGTGCCAGGGTGGCTCACACCACCCTGTGGCGCGGGCCCACCCCTAGACGCGCCACCAGGTGGTGAGTCCACCCCGGACTCCGCCTCCGACTCGTTTTTCTCCCAATACCTTCCTTTTGATATGAAACTTCGTAATATATAACCCCCGGATCTTCCGAGGTTCGTATATCGTGTTTTCGTTGTGTTTTTGTTTCGATCTGTTTCTACCAGGAACTATTCTTGAAAGCTTAGAAGCACAATGGTGTCTGCCAAGGATAAAGGGAAGGAGCCTATGGAGGAAGACCTCCAAGACCCCGGGAAGGAGAAGGAGATCAAGAGTGAAGGTGAAGAGGAGCAAGGCCAACATCCGCACACTGGCACTACCATTGCAAGCATTGGAGTGGTGACGAAACCTGCCAGGGTTAGAAGGACTGCACGGATGCAAACTGGGGGAAAGGCTCTTCGTCATAGTTAGGCTCCACGGTCACTTCCTCCACACACCAAGAATCCCTTCCATACCTTTATCCATAACCATGCAGGAAAAGAAGACTCCAAGAGGGAAGAATGGAAAAAGAATCACAAGAGCTGGGATCCACAAACTGAAATGATTATGAGCCGTATTAAGCACAACTCGGAGTTGATTCGTACTCTCACCTTCGAGATTGAGTACTTTGGGAAACTAATCAAAGAGCTCATTGAGAGGATACCACCACCAAAGGAGTAATTTGTCATCAGGTTTGGCATCCCCTTGGTTTGTTCCAAGCTTTTGGGAGTGTCGCGTTATCACATCACTATCTTCTATCTTTTTACCTTATTAGTTGAGTCATATCATGAATAGAGGAGTTATTATGTAGTATGGTTTGCATTATGGAAGTGCCCCCTCTCTCGTTAGATATGTATCCCTTGGTGTGAGTTTCCGTTATGGAATATTAATGAGAAGTTCTATCATTCACTCTTTTGCATAGCTTATATTAGTTTTCAATTCCTGGTTGTATGATTGATCTTGTTGTTAGTATTGGTATCACTTTGGGATCATTGAGTTAATTTAGTTGGTTTTGGCAAACCTGGCTCGGTCAGTAGCAACACTATTTTTGAGAGTTGAATGAAAAAGATAAAAGTACTCTAGAGAAAAATAATTTCATCATCTTTCTTTCTTGATTTGCTCATAAGTCTAGTATTCTCTTGTTAAGATCTTTTGTGCTTCCAAGGAAGATTGCATATTTGTTTTTATCATTTGTATGTTTGGTTGTTTCCTTCAACTCTTATACTTGCTACCCAGCCTTGCTAGCCAAAAACCTGTACTAAGAGGGTATTCTTCTCGTGCATCCACTCCTTTAAACCAAAACCTTTGCCATTTGTGTCCACCATACCTACCTAGTAGCATTATTGCTATTCCAAGTAAATTCCTATTTTGTCTACCTCCCAAATTAAACTAGTTATGTGAAAATTAGTGATTAAAGCTCTCACGAACTTGATGGCACACTTTACTTTCTTGCACTTAATAAACTTGAACCATTGTGCTCACCTATGTTGCGTATATGCTTGCGCTTTGTAAGTTGTGAATTAGCAGAACCATGTTGTCATGGGGAATGCTTTCAACATTGCACTGGTACTTTGTACCAAGTTGATATCATGTTCTTTTGTCTATGGATGTCATCGGTGTGACATGAAAGGGGAGCTTGTAAGTCCATGGAGTTATGCATATGTGTTAGAGAAACGCCTGGGACGCTGGTCTAATCCATGCTGACATGGTGGAAACCTGCAGCGTAACCATAATGAGTATCCATGAAGTATTCTTCTTATAAAAAAAGAGATAGAGATTGAGAAAAAGAGAAAAGAAAAAAAAGAGATATTATGAAAAGAGGAAAGAGAGAAAAAAGCACGATATTCCCATGGTAAATAAGAAGATTGCTGAGATACTTGTTGTCTGCTTGCCTTGTCATTTTGATATGGTGATTCTTACGTATCATCGGGCAAGGGGTACCCCGTTGGCGGTTCTCAATGATACACATATGCTTACGATGACAAGAACTTACCGGTGACTAAACTTGAGTAGCATGAGGAGCGGCCCTCGTATTCAAGGGACATGAGATTCTCAACTTACAACTTGTCAATGCATATCCTCATATTTGATCACTTTAACCTTAATCACCTAAAGATGCCTATGATAGGGGTAATGAGAGCTGAAATCTAGTAAGTACCATAATTTTTGGGAGCTCTTTATGAGACTTGCAATCCCTGCTTCCCTCTGCGAAGGGCCCTTTCTTTTACTTTGTAGTTGAGTCAGTAAACCTATTCTCTTCTATCTCAGCAAGTATTTTGAGTTGTTGTGTTTCATTCATTCATATGATGATTTATTCAATCATGATTCTTATGTTCCTTGTTTTGCACATTGCTCTTATCTTGATGTTTACTACTTTGAAAGCTATCTTTGAAAACTAGCTATTTGTGAACTCCAACAAATTATCAACTATTCTTCGACCAAGAGCTAAGTTTGCCATTACCAATTATGATTCACTTTATGTATCTTTATTGTGTTTCCTTTACCTATTACAAGTTGAGTTATATAATAGTGAGTTGTCTTCTATTATGATCTATGTATTTGATGAATGTGATGCTTCTTGTCCGTATTATTTTATCGACTCTTCACTCCATAAACCCGAGGCCATGTTTATTGAGGTCAGTTTTGCTTGGGTACAAGCGAAGTCTAAGCTTGGGGGAGTTGATACGTCCATTTTGCATCACTATTCTATGTCATAATTCACTGTTATTCATTGATATATTTCGTATTGAGAGGTGATACTTATGTTATTTCATCTGTTTTTGCATGATTGATGACTTTTGGAGCGTGGACCGCTGTAGTCAGGATTCTGATGGAAAAGGTGGTGTTTGGAGGCAAAATTTGCGAAGATCAGAAAATCCGGGAAAATATACGGAAAATCCTATTTTTCCAAAAGACTAAGGATGCTAGAAGACGGAGTAGAGATGGGCCACGGGGGCCCACACCACCCTCTAGCGTGGGCAGCCCTAGGCCACGCCAACAGGTGGTGTGGCCACCCTGGCCCACTCCAACCTCTCCCCTCTGGCGTATATCATCCTCCCAAAACCCTAAGACCCAGGGAGCAACCACAGAAAGATTCCGCCGCCTCTACGGGGCGGAAAACACCGAGAGAGAAAGATCTCTCCGGCAGACAGATTTCTGCCGGGGGAATTCCTTCCCGGAGAGGGGAGATCATCGCCATCAACACCATCATCAACTTGGACTTCATTGGGATCATCATCATCACCATCATCACCATCAGCACCCTCATCACCATCTCCATATTCCTGTAACAATTGAGTTGAATCTTGCATTAGTTCATAGGGGAAACTTTCCCGGTGTTGATTACTCTTTGTAGTTGATGCTATTGAGTGAACCATTGAATTATTGTTTATGTTCAGATTGTTATACATCATTATTCCATCTCTGATCATGGTCCATATGATGTCTTGTGAGTAGTTCGTTTTGTTCTTGAGGACATGGGGGAAGTCATGTTGTTAGTAGTGGAGTTGTGTTGAGAGAGATTCAATAGATTGTTATTTAAGTTGTGGTGTACTTCTTCTAGTGGTGTCATGTGAACGTCGACTACATGACACTTCACCTATATGGGCCTAGGGGAATGCATTGTGTATTTGGCTACTAATCGTAGGGGTTGTCGGAGTGACAGAAACCTGAACCCCCGTTAGGAAACCATTGCACAAGGGACGTAAGGGTCTTAGAGTTTAAAGTTGTGGTTAGGTTTCTACCTTAATTACTTTCTTGTACTTACGGATGTTTGCAAGGGGTATAATCACCAGTATGTATTAGTCCTAGGAAGGTCGGTACATTAGCACGGGTTCACCCACACAACACTTAGCAAGCTAAAGAAGATTAATCAACTATATGAAGCGAAAGCACTTGACAACCTTCCCATGTGTCCTCGAGAAAGTTTGGTCATCTTAAGTAATACAACCGGCTCGTCCTTTGCTGCATAAAGGATTGGGCCACTTGCTGCATTTATTCCTACTGTCTTTTATTTACTTGTACTTTGTTTACTTGTTTTATCAAAAAACCCTAAAAATCCGTTTGCTAAGTATTTGCAGAGAATTCCTGATCCATACCACTAGCCAGCACCTTCTGCTCCTCGTTGGGTTCGACACTCTTACTTATCGAAAATAGTGCGATACACCCCCTATACTTGTGGGTCATCAAGCCCCAATTAACATGTTAAAAATAGTGGCACGATTTCTCTATGGAAGAGCTAAAGTTCTTGAAAGACAAAAGAAAGAAAAAGGTGCTTTTAGAGTCTTGAAATTTTGACATGGGAGTAGATGAGTTGTTCTTAAATTAAATGTTTTGATGCCAACTTGAGTACTCTTAATTGATTAAACAAAAAAGAACAAAAAGTTTTCATCTCTCAACAAAGAGAGACACCAAAAGAATTTGTCTCACTTTCCTAGCTAAAACTTTTGACACTTGCTTGGGCAGATAATTTATTTGCTAACAAGATATACGTGGTTAGGAAGTGGAGTCCGTGCAATCTTGTGAATACTTGTATGATCATATTTAAGTTTGTAGGGATTGTGAAGAAAAGAATTTGACGCCAATTCAAACTTGTGAGTTCCTTTATTTTCAGTCTCGAATCTCTGCTATTCTTCCTTATTTCCTTGTAACTCGAGGGTGAACACACAGAAGCTTTAATGAGCAACTATACGGTGGGAATGTTTTTCTGGCCGTAGAATTGCCGCCGTATAGTTCCGCCGCCTCTGTCTTGTCAAAAGGGACAACTTTTGTGAAGGGACTAGGGATGAAAACACAATGCAGCAGTTGCCATACCATCCAGGAGGGAGAAAGAGAGATCCAGAGAAGAGGGGGAAGACGTTCTTCATCTTGCTCCACGATCTTCAACCTCCTAGCCAATACACCTCCATAGCCACTACTTGTACTTGAGAGAGAGAGGGATATCCACCTTGCAAGACTAGGGTTTGAGATTGTTTCTTCCCATCTTGAATTGTGTTGTATATTTTCCTATTATTATTGTGGATCTCCACGGTAATACGAAGATGAATTCCCTTTATTTGATTATATTGATGATCCATTCTTCTCTCATATGTGAGTAATTCCCTTAGGCATGGGAGATGTAGGGGATTAGTGAGATGTGATGTGCCTTCATATATTTTACATTAGTTTGTGATTGATTCTAATTACTATATTATGTGTGCTTGACTATCTGTGGGATGCCTAATGCTTGTTGTCCTATTAAGGGCCCAGACAACATGATGCTTTGTTCTACATAGATAAGATCTTGTTCGCTAGTGGACCGGCGACCCTCGGGTGAAACGAGGATATCAATGGAAAACTAGTAGACTCGAGGATAACGAGGAACCACTGTGCTTATTGCATTAGTCTGATCCAAGGAGCTTAATCGCTAAGCAACCTGAAGGGTCTTAATCGTCTAGTGTCTGACCATGGTTTTGGTAACAGGCTAGTAGGACTATTGAAGTTGGGATGAAATCTACCTAGAGGAGTTCCGTCTAATTATGGGTTGCTCGTCTACACATATATTTATAAGATTATAATTGTTACATTTATCATTCATCCACCTGTCACAGTCACTATCACCATGAACTGAATCTCCCCACGCCTTCTTTTGCCATCTGCAGGAAACAACAAACAACCAAGTCGTTCTTTCCTTTTATGCTTTATATTTCTAAAGTTTACATTTTAGTTCTATTTAAATACATCTCATTTAATCAAAACCCCCATTCTTATTTAAACACTTGCAGTCAATTCACTTGAAGACCTATGACAACTTTGGGTGTGACAGAGACTTCACCCATAAACACTTACCTTTGGGCTTCCTGTGGGATCGATATCTATACTTCAAAACTAGCTACAAACGATCTGTGCACTTGCAAACATCAAGCTATTTTCTGGCGCTATTGCCGGGGAGCTAAGCGCTAAGTGTTTGTCTTTTGACATTTTAGGTGTTGCTACTACAAAATGTTCTCCCTAGGAGACAAAGGGTCTACATGCTCTGGTAGGACCTATCTACCGGATTATATTGAGCGCGTGTCTGCTCAAAGGCGCGAGGAAATTATTGAAAAACTTTTAAGATCAAATAAACTTGAAGTTGAAAACCTGAGTGATATTATGGAAATCATGTCTATTTACAGGACAACTCCTATGAAACCTGAGAAAACTCTCAGGGAATACAGTGCTCCAAGTTTTGAATTTCTTAAACAACCAATAGAGTTCCCTAATCCTGTACTTAGAGAATATCGATTTGATGGTGGAATTATTAAAAATTTGCAGGAGAATGCTTTCAGTGGAAGGGAAGATGAAGACCCAGGAAGACATATTAGAGAGTTCGATGATGTGATAACATCGTTTGGACCAAAAGGTTTTCCACGAGACTTTTCTCGTCTAAATTCTTTTGTTGCTCTCTTAAAGGTAAAGCTCTAGACTGGTTATATTCTCTCCCGCGCCATTACATTAAATGTTGGGAAAACTACATTGTTAAATTCATAAACAGGTTTAATCCTTTTTAAAAGGTAACTGAACTAAGAAAGAATATAGGCAACTTTAGTCAGAATGTCGGTGAAAACTACCCACAAGCCTGGGAAAGATTCTTTCGAATGATCAATTGTATTCCTAATCATGGCTATTCTGAATCAACCATTTGCCATATATTTTACCACGGTCTTAATACTCAATGTAGAGAATTTCTTGACCTCTCAACAGGAGGGTCTATAAATACTCTAACTATTAAGGAATGTTTGGAACTGATGTCTACTAGGGCTAAGAATGATTCTTTATATAATCCTGACTTTGGCACTAAGCTGGAAAGAGGGATACTTCGGATAACTCTTGATCTTATGCATGGGGTACGCAAAACAATGAAATAAAAAGGTATACCTTCTGAACTTGTTAAGGAAAACAAAGTAGATTTATTACAAGTTTTAACTGAAGTAGATGAAACTAGAAAAGTTTTCAAAGAATTCAAACATCGACAAGTGAAATCTCATAATAACTTGCATAAGCATTTCCAAAAACACAAAAAGATTGTAGAGGAACTCACAGAAAATTATGATGAGATTGGCTAAGAAATAAAATTATTTCACAAGTATCTTAGTATGGTTGAAACCCAGTGTGACCAAATAGCATCTGGTTATCAAATTTTTCTTCGTGGTGATAAAGATATTCATATATCTACTAATGTTGTCACAAGAAGGGGTGAAGTTGTTACATGACCCTTAGGACTACCAGAATATGAAGTTATTTCACAAGTATCTTAGTATGGTTGAAACCTAGTGTGACCAAATAGCATCTGGTTATCAAATTTTTCTTCGCGATGATAAAGATATTCATGTATCTACTAATGTTTTCACAAGAAGGGGTGAAGTTTTTACATGACCCTTAGGACTACCAGAATATGAAGATAAAAAGATCAAAAGGAAAAGTCCTTGCTCGAAGCAAGCCAAGAAGATGATACATTGGTGGATCCTCAAGATGAAACTGAAACACAAGATCAAACCAAGGATGACCATTATGACTCTAATGCAGAGATGGTTGATCCAAGAGAAGATAAAGAGATAAGCAAGGAAGATGAAGTTGTTGTAGTAGGAAAGAAGAAAAGCAATAAGCAACAACAAAAGAAAGCAATGAAAGAGCCTGACCCCCCACAAAAGGTAAAAGACAAGAGTAAGTCAGGTGAGAAAAAGCTTCCTTATCCAGATCAAAAAAAGAAAGCACCAGATCAGCTAATTTATAATTCTTTTACAAAGGCACTTAGTGACCTTCATCTAAAATTCCATTTGCGGATGCAATCAAAGTTCCTACTTATACCAAATTCCTCTGTGATATTCTTAGTAGAAAGAAAGAAATAACTGAAACTGTTGCCATGGTAACTAGTTATCCTGCTAATGGTAAGCTGTTGTCTAAGTCTGGAGATCCTGGAATACCAACTATTTCATGCTCAATAGGTAAAACCAATATTCACAATGCCTTGTGTGATCTAGAAGCAGGAGTTAGTGTAATTCCATACTCCCTCTATAAAAGGTTAGGATTAGGGGAGTATTCTCCTACTAGTATCACTTTACAGATGGCTGACAAGTCCACTAAACAACCTATTTGTATGATTGAGGATGTTTTACTTAGAATGGATGAGCATGTTATCCCCAGTGATTTTATTATTCTTGAAATGCCAGAAGATGAAAGATTATCTATAATACTTGGAAGACCTTTCCTTAGTACTGCATGTGCATCAGTAGATTATGTTGAAGGAAAGATAATCTTCAATGTTTATGATGATGAAGTCATCCGGTATTTTCCAAAGAAGTTAGAAGTAGGCGAAAGATATATTCCACCGGCAAAATGAATTCATGAGGTAAGTTCCTTTGATAAGGGGCAACCCAAGGTAAGAATTAAAGAACAAAAAAAGGTTGAGTTACTCAACCATTCTTAATAAAATTCTTAATGGGAGTCAACCCATCTCGTCAATAAAATAGATTAGAGAATAAAGGGTTCATTGCATTCCAACCACTTTTTCACAGACATTCTTGCAAAAGCGCGCCCGTGAAGACGAAGCTGTCAAAAAGTAGTAGAAATATCGATTGAATGAGTTTAGAATAAGAATAAAAATTGAAGTTCAAAATTTTCATCTGAAGAAGCTAAAGTTTTGCCTTTAATAAGCCAATGTTGGTCGACAGTTTCTACCTTCAATTTTCTGTCCAAAATAAGGTATTTCGCTAAGTTTTGGGATAAGAAGGTATTCTCAAAGAAATAGAATTTTTTGATGATTACTGATGGTTTAACAACCAACTATACGGCAGGGATAAAAATTCTGGCCATATAGTTCTAGTCGTATAGACATCTTTACCATCAACAAATTTTCTTCGAAGGCATAGAGAGTTTAATGACCAACTATACGATAGGAATAAAAATTCCGTTCGTATAGATATCGATGCCTTCATACAAAATTCTTTGAAAGGTACTGAGAGTTTAACGACCAACTATACAGCAGGAATAAAAATTAGGGCCATATAGCTCCAGTCGTATAGATATCGATGCCTTCGTACAAAATTTATCCCAGAGGTACTAAGAGTTTAACGACCAACTATACGGTGGGAATAAAAATTCCGACAGTATAGTTTTGGTCGTATAGATATCGATGCTAGTTTTATAAATTTATCTTGAGGTACAGACGGTTTAATGACCAACTATACGGCATGATCATTGCGATCCGGCTGTATAGTTGCGTCCGTATAGCTGTTTTCTGCATAAAGAAACCCTAGTTGGTGGCGCCGCTGCAACTATACGGGCGGAGCAACATCACCCGCCCGTATAGTTCCAGCCATATAGTTTGGTGCGACCAGAAAATCGCATCGGGGCGGCAAGTGTTCCTCCCCTCCTCATTATTTCTCTCACATTCTCTCTCCAAATCTCTCAAAATCCACCTAGAACTCTTGATTCTTTGCGTATTTTGTTCATTTAAGTGGGGGAATCAATAGATCGGTATGTTTCTCTCCCTATCCATGCTTTATTTTCAGATTTCCATGGTTGAAACTCTCACATTGATCTAATGGATGAACTCAAGCTTATTTTGTTTTACCTATTAATTTCTCACATCCGGATTGAATTTTTCCACGTAGGATCGTTCATATATCATGTAGAAACTATATGCCTAAGGTTTTATGATGAAATTTTTTAGTGCATCTTGATGAACAAAATCGGTAACCTCTTTCGTTTGAGCAAGCGCCAACAGGGTGTGGGCTTGAGCTCGGGGTCCCAAGCCTCGCGCAACTCCAAGTTGGACATTGTCTCATCAAGGAGGGTGTTGCCCACACGTTGGTCCAACCACAACTTTCTCACCGCGGCAGGGTTGAAGGCGGACTTCGACCTCATGTGCAACATGGCGGGGTTGGCGGTACTTGGCTTCACAAGCCACGATACCTACACCGAGCTTACCCATGAGTTCCTTGACTCCTTCTATGATGACCACAAGGAGAAAGGTAATATGTGCACGATAAGCTTCACCATGAACCGGTAGCACTATGAAATAAATTTCGAACAATTTTGCAATGCTTTCAGCTTCCCCCATGTTGGGGAGCCTACTGTTGCTAACCTCTATAGCGTCACAAGTGGAGAGACTTGGGAGGTTATTTCTATTAATGGTGGTAGTCAATTTTACCAAAAGAAGATGTCCACCATTCAGAAACCAATCATCCGCTACTATGCTTTGTTCCTCGCCAACACACTACTGGGAAGAGGTGACACCGATTCCATGGCCAATGCAGACATGGCAATGATCACCAAGGCTCTCTTCCCCACTTAACTGCAAAGCCCCAATCCTGCAGCTCTACTCATCCGGCACTTTCGCCACCAAAGCAACAAGACCAAAGGTGATATTCGCATTGGTGGATTGGTAACTCACCTTGCCCATGCATTAAATATTATACTACCTGTTATGGAACCTGTTGATGGCTCCAAACTCATGGACGTCAAGTATTTGACTGCTTGTGGCTTCCTTGGTGTTTACCATGCTAACCGGAGGCTCCGAGCATATCAATTTAGTTATCTTGGTGATGCACAGGGTGAGCAGGTTCAGTTGCCCTTCCCCCAAGCCTTCTCGATTGTGGATAAGGACACTTCGATCCTCACCAAGGACCAAGTGATGGAGATCATGGCCGAACTCCAGCCCGATGAAGAGGAAGATGAAGGAGGAGGTAAGCAGGATGAGGATGAGGAGGAGCAGGAGCAGGAGGAAGAGCGGGGACACAACCCTGCTTGGGAGGGACAACAGCAGCAACATCAAGGAGGAGCCTGGGACCCGTGGCCCAACCAGCCACAACAGGGGTACAACTACGTCCCCTATAAGGAATTCCAGCAGCTCAACCAGCGCATTGGGGAGATCGGCCACACTCTTCTGGAGGTGAATGAAGATGTGAGTACTTTGACTCACAACTTTAGTCACTACATGACCCACTTCCCCGACTACTACCAGCAATATCCGCACCAGCCGCCAAATGATAGCAACAACTAAGCCTGGCAATAGCCTTAAGCTTGGGGAGGTTTGAAAACCTCCAAACTTTGCATTGATGTTTTCATTTCTTCTTTTTATTTATTTTATTGAAATTTGCATGTTTATTTTTAGTTTTGCATTCCTAAACCAAAAATACAAAAAACTTAGGTATAGCTTTATTTGCAAGTTCGTTTCTTTGCTTCTCTCAGAGATTGCTTAATTTCAGGTGATTTGGCAATATAGAGATACAGGAGAGGTTTGACTCAAATACGAGAACAAAGCAAGCAAGAGGAGGTATCACATTCCTTTCATCACCCTCTTTGCAACCTTAAATTGATCCTACAATTATTTACTTGCTTGCACTAGAGTCACTACCCACTTAGCTGTTATCCTACAAATTCTATTCCTTTACTAGTGTCTCCTTTTTAGCTTTGAAACAATGAGCAATGAACTTGGTTAAAAATACTTCCTTCTTTTTTACAACAAGAGAAAGCATCTGAAAGATGACTTGAGTCCATGTTTAGCCCAAAGAATTTAATTTTAGAACCACTCCATCCCATTTAATATAAACTTGTGAGATAAAATGGATGCTTCGAAATAGTAGAGATTATTCCACTACTTTTTCTAAATAATTACCATAAGATATTGCTTTATGCGTGTCATTACAACTCTGCCGTGCTCCATGGGGAACTATTAACTCTGCTGGCCAACGAATGATCTAAATGTGGGAAACCACTTGATTTTGGCTATTGAGTTATGTAAACGTCTGTAACAGCATTGTTATGATGGGTAATTTTTTAGTCTCCTCATGGTTTCATGTTCCAAGTGAAGTTGTAATACTCCTCTGGACCACTATTGCTCAACATCATTTATTGGCATGGTCACGAGTGCACAACACAGCCCCAATTAACATGTTAAAAATAGTGGCATGATTTCTCTATGAAAGAGCTAAAGTTTTTGAAAGAAAAAAGAAAGAAAAAGGTGTTTTGAGAGTCTTGAAATTTTGACATGGGAGTAGATGAGTTGTTCTTAAATTAAATGTTTTGATGCCAACTTGAGTACTCTTAATTGATTAAACAAACAAGGACAAAAAGTTTTCATCTCTCAATGAAGAGAGACACCAAAAGAATTTGTCTCACTTTCCTAGCTAAAACTTTCGACACTTGCTTGGGCATATAATTTATTTTCTAACAAGATATATGTGGTTAGGAAGTGGACTCAGTGCAATCTTGTGAATACTTGTATGGTCATATTTAAAATTGCAGGGATTGTGAAGAAAAGAATTTGACGCTAATTCAAACTTGTGAGTTCCTTTATTTTCAAAATTGAATCTCTGCTATTCTTCCTTATTTCCTTGTCACTCGAGGGCGACCAACATCTAACACTACTAGGAAAATGCTTATTAGTGGCACACGTATTTGACATATCTGTGGCGCATATCAGATGTGCCACTGTTACCTCGCCACTAATAACTCTTTTCTGTGGCGCATATTGATATGCGCCACAGAAATCTCAAACTTCTGTGGCGCATATGGACAATATGCGCCACATCAGTTTTTTTTTCCAAAATTCAAAAAAAAGACGGGCCAGATCTGAAATTTCTATGGCGCATATGACCAATATGCGTCATAGAAGTTTTTTTCAAATTTCAAAAAAAAAACCGGGCCAGATCTAGATCTTGCCGGAGGTGGTGGTGGTGGTGGTGTTGGCTGGTGGCTGGTGGCTAGAGGAGGGCTAGGAGGAGTGGGTCGACGGATGTGGTGGTCGGAGGAGAAGGAGGAGGAGGCCACACCACCGGAGGTGGTCGGAGTAGGAGGAGGAGTCCACCGGAGGTGGAGGAAGGTGTTGCCGGAGTTAGAGGAGGAGGTCGCCGGAGGTCACCGGAGGAGGAAGAGGAGGAGGAGGTTGCCGGAGGTGGTGGAGGAAGAGGTTGCTGGAGGTGGTGGAGGAGGAGAAGGAGGAGGTCACCATGGTGGAGGGGGTCACCAGGGTGGAGGTGGAGGTCGCCGGAGAGTGGAGAAGGAGGAGGGAGGAGAAGGGGAGAAGTGTGTGGAGGGGAGGAGAAGTAGGGAGAGGAGAAGAAGTGGGAGGAGAAAAAGGAAAAAGAGAGGGAGAAGGGCACCGACGGGATTCAAATTTCGAATCCCACTCAAGACTTCTATGGCGCATATGGAAGAAATGATCCACGGGTATTTCTCCCCCATTTTTATTTTTTGCAGGAAAAAATCTTTTTTCGGCCATAACGTTTTACTCTTTTTGAATTTGGGGATTCTGTAAAATCTAGAACGGTTGTATGCAGTTAAAATCAAGTAGGAAATTTTGAGACGATCATTTTGATATATTAAATTTCTTTCCGACATCGTATGCAAAAGTTATGGCCGTTTTACCATGCCTTGACCTATTTTAGCAAAATACATCGAAATTCATGTATTTCAATTTTCACTACAACTACACCCCAAAATATAACTACATCTCAAAGGAATTACTTTTTTGAATTTTTTATATTCTATGGCGCATACATCTATGTGCATCATAGAAACATCACTTTCTGTGGCGTATACATCTATATGTGCCACATAATTGTCTCCCTCTTTTTTTGGTGCTGGGTCCCATCAACTTTCTGTGGAGCATATATCAATATGCGCCACAAAATCATCACTCTCTGTGGCGCACACGAAAATATGCGCCACAGAAATGTGGATTTCTGTGGCGCATATTGGTTCCATGCGCCACTGAACTGCCAAATTTCAGTGGCGTTTTTTCTATATGTGCCACTGATATTTATCTGTGGCGCATGGTTTTGCATATATGCCACGGAGTAGCTTATCTACCTACAGCTGTTTTCCTAGTAGTGTAATCTTGGGGGAGTTGATAGCTTTGAGATTCTACACATTTTTATGGCTTTTATTGATAGTTTTCTCCCATATTGGATCGTTTTCTAGCTTTACCTAACGCTAATACTTCGGTAGCAAAGAAAATTTGGTTTTTAATGTGTGTGTCAGGTTCTGAATATCAACAGAAGGTTTTTACTAGAGAAACAAAATATTCTGGAGAACACAAGCAAGTCTCTCTTTGGAAGCACTCGAGGGGAACTCACAGAAGTTTTAACGAGCAACTATACGGCGGGAATATTTTTCCAGCCGTATAGTTGCTGCCGCCTCTGTCTTGTCAAAAGGGACAACTTCTATGAAGGGGTCAGGTACGAAGACATAACACATCAGCCGCCATACCATCCAGAAGGGAGAAAGAAGAGATCCAGAGAAGAGGGGGAAGACATTCTTCATCTCTCTCCACGATCTTCAACCTCCTAGCCAATACACCTCCATAGCCACTACTTGTACTTGAGAGAGAGGTATCTTCACCTTGCAAGACTAGGGTTTGAGATTGTTTCTTCCCATCTTGAATTGTGTTGGATATTTTTCTATTCTTATTGTGGATGTCCCCGGTAATAAAAAGACAAATTCCCTTTATTTGATTATATTGATGATCCGTTCTTCTCTCATGTGTGTGTAATTCCCATGGGCATGGAAGATGTAGGGGATTGGTGAGATGTGATGTGCCTTCATATATTTTCCATTGGTTTGTGATTGATTCTAATTACTATATTATGTGTGTTTGACTATCTATGGGATGCCTAATGCTTGTTGTCCAATTAAGGGTCCAGACAACATGATGTTTTGTTCTACATAGAAAAGATCTTGTTCGCTAGTGGACCGACGACCCCCGGGTGACACGGGAATATCAATGGAAAACTAGTAGACTCGAGGATAACGAGGAACCACTATGCTTATTTCATTAGTACGATCCAAGGAGCTTAATCGCTAAGCGATCTAAAGGGTCTTAATCGTCTAGTGTCTAACCATGGTTTTGGTAATAAGCTAGTAGGATTATTGAAGTTGGGATGAAATCTACCAAGAGGAGTTCTAGCTAATTATGGGTTGCTTGCCTACACATATATTTATAATATTATAATTAGAAGATTATTTTCAAGTTAAGTAGCAATTTAAAAGTTCAAAAACCATGTGTGTAGTTATTGAACTTTACCTTGACTATATTCTAGAGTGTTGTTTTTTCATATGTAGGAACTTTGATCTAGTTGGTAGCTGCTAAGGATATCTCCTTTCCTTTGATCATAATTCCTACAAAGATATATAACTTGCTTGTTTTGAATCCACATGGCTAATCCATATGATTTGGCTCGAGGTTAAATTTTACTTTGGGGATCAAAATCCTTTCAGCATAGTAGGTCATCTCACCGTCTTCTGATTTAATCCTTTCAGGTTTGGAGAATCCTCGTAAACTAGCATAATTCTACTTGCTAGGAAATATGATATAATTAATAGCTACCTTGTAGAGAAATGGCTATGTGCTGTCCCATCTGGCAAGAAAATTGCAGTATATAGCACCCACCTTATTTCTCACCCTCTTCTACTAAATATAAAAAGTGTGTACTAATGTAAATAGTATGGCAGTTTCTACTAACCCTGCACATTCAGTCCTATAGTATCTTCTTGATTTTTCTCATTTTCAGTACCACCTTGTGTTTAAGCATCACTACCATATTCAAATGTATCTCCATCCTCCTCTTGTGTTGTACACAGAGAGGGAGAGGGAGTTTTGTGAACTGGGGCTATGACGACGATCTAATTTGGAGGATCAAACAATAAACTTAAAATTTTCAGGGTTTCTTTTGCAAAAGTGATTTAGTATAAGTTTTCAATGCGTACAGTTCTGCCAATTTTGACTCATTTTCTCCTCCTCTTAAGGGTTTCTCCACAACAGGCACCACCGAAGCATCTCCGGCGATCTTCGCTACCGGCATTGCGGCCGAACTAAGCGCGACGTTATTCCTAGTCTAAGGTAAGCCTACCCTCCCTGCCTTATTCGCAAACTCTTCGGCACCACCCTTCCTTCTATGGTTTAGTACTATCTTGTTTAGGGGTTGTTAGAATGGCTTCTAGATATATTTCTCCCAACTCCGTGATTGATATTAGTCGAGGTTTTTATCTAAGGGTAAACAGTTCTTGATGAACTTAGTTCTTGATATATATTTGTTAGAATTTATTATAGATATATTTCTACCAACTCCATGATTGATCTTAGTCCAAGTTTTTTATCTAAGGGTAAATAGTTATTGATGAACTTAGTTCTTGGTATAGATTCATTAGTATTTTGGCTTGATATATTTCTGCCAACTTCTTGATATCAAAAAATATTTATGGTAAATAGTTCTTGAAAATTACTCTGCTTGATCTGGTTAAGTTAGGGTTCATGAGTGTGCATGAACAACTATTCATTTGGAATTGATACAGAGAAGGTTAATATCCTTTGTGTATTATATAAGTTATAGAAAATTCAACTCATTCATTAGTGTCTACTACACATGAGTATAAACATTGAACTCATTCATTAGTTCCTACTAGCATGATATCATTGTGCTACAATTCTGAATATTACTGTATATTTTCTTTACTACTTATAGCTCTAGATACATGCTTCAATGAAGATTGTATATGCTCAATGTAGTGAATAAACACAGTGCATTATGTATGGGCAGTGTACTGACTATCTTTATTATGCTTAGGTTCATGTTAGTGGTTCATGCTTACTACTTGAAATATTTTTTCTGTATGATGTTTCTTAATAGATGGGAAGAAGAGAAGATGGTCCTCCCATGATCTCTAACAATTATTAAGATATGGAAATCTCTGAAATCTAACTTAGAGGAACCAGAGGAGCCAAAGGTAGTGTTGGTAAAGAGGGGTATGTTTCCCATCTGACTTGATCTTTCTTGTATGAAGGACAATCTCACATAATATTTACATTTAATTTTGTTTGCTAGATGACTTGAACTTTGCTGTATGTAAACTAGGACAATCTAACATAAGATTTGCATTCAAAATTATTGATGTAGGACCTTCCATGATGTGGAGATCCAAGCTTCATGATCATTGGGTGTGGGGAAAACCTACTATTGAATTAGTACCATTGTAGGTGTCTGACATATTTTGTCAAGGATTTCCCAGGAAAACTAGTAAAGTACTATGCATACATGATGATTAGATCATTTTTAATCCAAAAGAACTGCGGGATGGTATTCTATTTTACTAACTCATTCACAAGTCCCAACATTAATAGTTCCTTACAAGTATGCTAAATTTCATCCTAAATTTTCCAATTATACTATTTTTATAGGGATTTGCAGTAGACTTTCCAAAGAGGTGCCTCAAAAGGTACCTTGAAGATCCAATTGAGATACATGTGGAATGCATGGAAGCAACAAGGTATAGAATGTAAAGATGAAGCTAGGACTAGACAAAAAGAAGGCAATAATGACAAGTGGGTGGGGAAAAGTTGTGAAGAGGTCCAACTTAGAAGAAAATGACCTATGCATATTATTCTTCACTTATGATAGAGTTGCATGGCTCGAACTTCTCATCTATCCCCTTCTCCCATTTTGTGTTTAATTATCTTACATAAGTATGTGAGATTTACTAAGTATGACTGATTAGTGGTATGTTAGGTCTAGGAAGTATGAATGAAGGTTGAACTATCATTTTGGACTCTAATAGCAGTCTGTATCTTGGACTATTATTATCATGGAATGTTATTATCCTAGATAAGTAGTAGTGAGTATGGAATGTAATGTGCTTATAATATGTTTATGGAATGTAATTTTAAGATGATAAGTATTTGTTGGACCGTAGTATATAAGTATTTGTTGCTTTGATTATAGGAAATAGTGCCTCCAGTGGTATCAAAGTGCCTTGAAAATTTAACTATTAGAGGCAGCATTTAGAATGCCTCTAATGATTAACTTTTGGAGGCACTTTGGTATAATTGTCCCAACAAGTTTTTGCATACATGGTATGAAAATTTCTCGAGAAGTTAACCATTAGAGCCAGTATCGAGAATGTCTCTAGTGCTTAACCTTTGGTGACATTTTGGTAGAATGTCCTCAAAACGTTTTTGCATACATGATATGAAAGTGCCTTGAAAAGTTAAAAATTACAGGAAGTATTGAGAATGCTTCCAATGGTTAACCTTTGGAGGAGCTTTGGTAGAATTACTTCAATAATTTTTTACATACATGGTATGAAAGTGCCGCCAAAGGTAGTTTATTAGAGACAATTTTATTTTTTTCCTTAATGGTTTTTTTGGTGGCAGTTGAAAAAACTGCCTTCCATTTCTTAATATTTTGGGGAACTATTTATCAAAGTGCCTCAAAACAAAAAAAAAAGGCAGTTAGAAATAGTACATCTATAAAAATGCTTCCAATACCTTGATGTGAGGTAGTACCTGCCAGGCTACCAACAATCTGTACTCGTCTTGATCCCCATCTCTCCACTACATAATTATGACGCTAGCATTGTAACCCCATCCTTGCCATCCTGTACTCATCTCATTCCCCTTTCTCCATTGACGCCGCCAGCCATACGCTCGCCACCATGCTCATGCAAGTCAGACGTGGTGGACAGGATTCGTCAAATCAATCTGTTTTCTCATCTAGGTTAATCTTGTCATGTGTGTTTCTCCAAACAATCAAGATCAGGAATATTATAGTTATGTATGCATGTTCGTGTGTGTTTATGGAAACAATAATTCTGGTTTATTCATTTAAGATATAATGTTTGCAATTGGGAATTTGTACGCCGGCTACAATCCTACAATCAACTCTTGACTTAATCCTTTCTTGAGAGGCACACCTGAATTAGATCTAAGTATACCATGTCGCCATTCCAGTTTTCGCCCTTGTTCATTACCTTTCTAGTTTTTCTCTTCTCCATTAACTCTTTGGTGGCACCAAAAAAAGTGAACGCCTTTGTTCCCTCTTTGATAAGTCATAACAATGGCATGAGCACTTGGAGGTGACTTCTTAGTTCCGATGGCATTTTAGTTTCATGGACTGTTAGTTTGTGCTCCCGGACTTGGAAAAAATGTCCATGTTTGGCAAAATATGGAATCGTTCAAATTAACCCCATTAATTATGTTACGATGGATGCTTGCCACGTGGCCTCCCTATCCGGGTTTCAATTTCGTCACCCGAAGGTCACACAAGTTGACCATGGTGCTGAAGATTCAAATGTTGTTTACTAATGTTATATTCATTATTATTTTTGTTTGTTTAAGTTTTCCAATGAAATTATTTATTGGTTGAAAATGGTAGCACTAATACATTTTGTTTTTTATGAACCATGGTGATGAAGGATCAAAAGTTGTTAAAATAATTTCATGCAAAACATGCTTACTAGATGTCAGACGATACAAAGTACTTGTCTAATGAGGGAAAAAATGTGTGTATTTTCTAATAAATTTTTATGACATGTGGTTTTAATTGGCAGTTTGTAACTCAGCCTGCAATCATCTTAACAGATGAGGTGGAGCAGTCATCAGGTGTGTTCATATGTGAACCATACAACCAATTAGTTACAGTGCTTCCAACATCCATTACCCTCACAACGTTGGAGCATCTAGAAACATTTGATGGTATGCATTCGCACGACATTTTTCCATTGGATTATGGTTATCTATAGATTAAAATTTGTATGTCTAACCATGCACTAAGTATATTGCTCCAGATGTGGTGTTTTGATTTAACAAAGTACACATTGACCTTGCAAAAAGTCTAGAACGCCTCAAGGAACACCTAGTTTTCCTAAACATATTGTTTCTAATGCAAGAGATACACATGGTACAAATCTAAAAAGGAGGAATCGTGATGAAGAGCGACGAGATAGGATTACACCTGAGCGTAGAGAGGAAGTGCATGCACGCCAAAGATCAATAGCTAGGCGAAATAAAACTAATGAAGAGAGAAATGCAAGCCAAAGGGCAGCTAGGAAAAATCTGAAAACCGAGGAGAGGCAAGAGATGAACACCCACAAAAGGGAAGCCAGTAAAACTAAACTAGAAGATGAGATGCAAGAAATGAATGCCCGACGAAGATCACATAGGCACGACATACCACCTGAGGAGAGGCAGGCCTGCAGGCGCTGCAGGCTCAGCGCAACGCATACCTCACGGCTAACCACATATAACGCAATTGAGAGACGCATTATCTTACCTATCGACAGATAATGCAATTGAGCAGGTCCATGTTTGTTGTTGCTATTATTATCCTCCACAGATAATACAAATTGTGGATCCACAGTTTGCGACAATAGATGGTGCAATTTTAATGTGTGTTTGTGTTGTTGTTGTTAGGCCCATTTATTTAGTCTACATAATATATGTTGATCTACCAATGCTCTCGTGTTCTCATGGAATACTCTCGTGTTCTGAAGTACACAAAATATATTATAATTTGATGTTCGTTTTCTCGGAAAATTATTATGACTTAAGGTGTCAGTTCCCTCATGTTCTACTCCCTAGTATAATCATACATTCACGTGAGGAGGATAAAAACAACATCAATCGAGCAGGCCCCTTATTTTGGTAGATTTTGTATGTACAGTTTGCATTGGAAGAACAAGATTAAAATATGACAGTTTTTTAGTTTGATTTTTAATTACTCACACAGTTCTTTCTAAGAGGTGCCGGTGGACAAATTTACCATTGTGTTGCCAAATCATTATCGATACAATACTTTTTTTTCCTTTCCAAGAGGTGTCGGTGGTCTGGGGGAGTATTAAGGAACAGAGGATCCACCGGCAGCCGGCGGGGTTGTAGCAAGGGGATAGAAGGAGGATCCAGCGACAAGGAGGTGCAAGGCCTTGTTGGATCTGATCTGCAGCCAGTTGGTGAGAAGGACTAATGGATGAGAGTCATACCAGTGGGCGATCGGGCAGGTGTGGCAGAGAGGAGGCTGGTTGAAGACGAAGATTGAAAATTGATCTTTTTTGTGACAACAAAGGCTATGATGTCTTAATTATTTATTTTTAGTTCTTATCTCTTTCAATGTGTCTAATATTCTTTAAAATATATCTTAACTTTTATACTATTATGGTGCGATTGGTGGTTTCCATGATGGTTGGTACTTCGTGCATCTAGCAGATGATGAAATGCTCCTTTTTATAGTTCAGAAGGAAGTAGTGTCCTATCAACTATGCTTTACTATGACCATAAACAAGACACACGGAAAATGATACCAAATGTAGAAGTCTTACTCTCTGATCATGGTTCTCGTAGATAGTTGTATGATGTTGTCTCCATAGCTACATCTTGAAACGATCTTAAAGTGCTTGCTGAAATGGCAAAGAATCATGGTATTATTCGTGTTAGGACATTTACCAAGGATATGATGTATCATAGATCTGACATCCTAATTGTGTTATGTATTGTAAAAGAGGACGAAAATGCTCATCTTATCTCAGGATCATATGAGCCCGTTTTCTGAACCACTCATTTTTGTAAGACACCACCGGATCCACATGCTATGTTCCTTATTTTAATCTCAGTATGCATTGCTTTGACCCATACATGTACATATATTTTATCTCCTTGTCACATGCGGGTGTTGTGCTATAGGTACAACTATATGTTTCCATCGGTTTGGTAGACGAACACCACTTAGCAGGGTTTTTTCTGTGTCGAGTATCTAACACAACAGCAGGATCCCCAAGAACAGATGTGCAGTCCACAAAACGAGTTCATCTGAGCTCGTGTCCCAAAACCCCATGCCCGAAAGAAGATATTACTTTTAATATTTCTCCTATTAGACGAAAATCGGTAGAGCAACGTTGTTTTTGCTTTTACTATTGTAACACAATATGTGAATCAAGTTACTATCATCACACTTTTATTTTGTTTGTCATCGTTCTTCGATAGTATGTATCTGGTCACAAAGCATGAATGCTCTCCTCTCGTTTTGTTGTATCATGTGAAGGTCGTCAGCTCTCCTAGGGGCTTGTTTGGATATACTAGGATTTTTATCATGGAGAATCAAATCCTGATTAGAAATCCACGAAAACAATTTAAATTAGCGGGATTTTATTTCTCACTTCTGTACTAGTGGATTTATTTTCCTGAGAAAAAGCTGGATTCCCCTCCAACCAAACAAGTCATAGAGGATGTAGGATCGTGCGGTGTCCACTTAGCTACGGATGCTGCGCATTTTGCAGTGCGAAAGGATAGCTATTACATGTGAATTTTACAGACATCATGGTTGCAGGTGTGCCGAAGGAAAAAAACAGACCATGGCACGCACAACTATAAACTTGTCAAATAAAACTCCGACGAACAGAGTAGTACTCTCTTCGTCCGAAAATAAGTGACTTATATTTTTCTAGATTCGGATGAATTTATACACTAAAATATGTCTAAATACATGTGAATCTAGACAAATACAAATCACTTGTTTCCGGAAGTAGTAGTAGTAAAGATTACACCGTACCAAGGGAAAAGAAAGGTTCGAAACGTGTTATCTATACCTAATCTATACCTAATAATAAATGACGGATTGTTTCTTTCGGTCCAACACTTTTTTAGACCGTTTTACCCTTCCACTAAATTATATATTACAACCAATAACACCGGTAAATAAAAAAGGCTTGTACTATTCATAAGTCAACTAAACGGTTCCGTAAAAAAACACTATAACTAATAATAATAAAAGACGGATTGTTTCTTTCGGTCCAACACTTTTTTTGACCGTTCTATCCTTCCACTAAATTATATATTACAACCAATAACACAGGTAAATAAAAAAGGCTTGTACTATTCGTAAGTCAACTAAACGGTTCCGTAAAAAAACACCGACGGGGCGCGCGGCGCCGCTCGCCAAATTCTTGCTCAACCGTGGCCTGACACGTCCATATCAGCGATGCGGCCGGCCCCATCCTGCTCACAGACATGGATTACCCCGTCGTCGCTCAGGGGGGCAGTTCATCTCCGTCCTGACCTTGAATCTCCTTCCCCGACCATCTTCGCTCCGACCTCGAATCCCCTTCCCCGTCTCCAATACCCCAAGACAACCATCTGCCCCGATCCGGGGTCTGAGACCAACGGCTAGAAAGGACGTCTCCATGGATGCAGTGGCCGATCTGCTGCAGGCCAACCTCGCTGCTTTGGCGTGCGGCGCGAGAGTCCACACTCGCAGATGGAATTATCACTCATGCGAAGAGGCAACCCACGGAGGTCTGGGTGGTTGTGTTCTGTAGCGTCTGTGATGTCGTCTCCGTCTTCTCTGGCGGCACGAAGCCTCCAGGCGCTGGGGCGCTTCGTTGATTTGGGTACAGTACGAACTGGCCTGCCAGCCACTGCAATTCACTTTTCCAAATCAGTCAAAACGAGATGCGGCTTTAACGGTGAGTACCAACTATATCCGTGGCTCCAGGCCGGGCAAGCATTTGAGATGCATGGGCAAAGTAATGGATTGGCTAAAGTCAACTCACCAGTAGATAAGAAAATGAGATTTTTATGCTTGCTTTTTTTCAAATTATAATAATTGATTTTTGTGTTTGCTTTTGAGAAAAGAGAGATGTAGACACGAGTCCCAAGTGCACATTCTACAAAGAGGCAGAGGAGGAGGCTATCTTCGATCAGCAAAGCAAAGATCTTTATAAAAAAAATCTGGATAACATTGCAACAATTAGGCCCCAAGAACGTGTTCAATTTAGTCTCAACTGGAGATGATACAAACTATCACAATGTTACATAACTAGAGGAATTTATTTAAATTATAATGGTACAATATTTTTCTAAATGTATCTAAAAATACCATATTTGATAGTATAAAAACAGAACACCGTTTCTTTACAAAATAAATATTAACTATTCTTAAAATACTCCCTCCGATCCAAATTAGTTCTTAGATTTGTCTATATTTGATTGTATCTAAACATGATTTAGCATTAATACATCCGTATCTTGGTAAATTTGGGTCAACTAATTTGGGTCAGAACGAGTATGAAAATTATATTTAAATATGGTAGCATCACGATTTAGTTTTTATCTCTCGTTCCAACGCACGGGCATGTTTTCTATAAGTAAAATTTACGCCTCACCAGTTTTTATGGTCCGTTGCAACGCACGTTTTTTTTCCAGTAATAATAAAGAACGCAACGCTTCTGTCAACTAGCTTTTTTTAGACGATTTTGTCCTTCCACTAATTTACATAATACGGCAGACTGCCACTGAACCGTTATATTCCTTTTTCCTCCTCTCTCTCTATCTGACCGAACCAGCTCAACCTCGATTTGGATCGGGAAAAGAATCCCCAAATCCTCCCGACCCACGCTGCCTCCTACTCCAATCCAGTTCCATCCCGGGCCTAGCCGCGGCCAAACAGCGCCATACGGCGGCATCCACACCCGATCGGCGGGCCGGCGACCGCTATTTGATTTGCGCCTGCCCAAGCCCGGGGCACCGGCGGCAGGGCTCTCCACGCTGGGCTAGGCGGGAGGAAGAGAACCGGCGAAGCAGAGCTGGGCTTGTCGGAGCTGCGCAATCAGACGCAATGGGGGAACTAATGGGAGAGGCACCGGGCTCGCGTGAGAGATTAGAGGCGGCAGGGGCTGCTCGCATCGAGTGAGAGAGAGGAGAGGCTGAGGGAAGCGCGATTAGAGGGGATAGGTTGCGGTCGAGCCAGAACGTGGTCCTAATTCTTGAAACGTGAGCGGCTAGATTGATCACTGTTTGGTTTGCCTAGATGGCCATTAACTTTTGTCTGCGGTGTGATCTAAATATAATCGGGACAGTGGGGCTCGCCTGTTCCGCATGCTGAAAGAATATTTAGATTGTTGGCTATGCCTGCTGTGCGTGGCATAAGATTCAGGTGACAATGAGGCATACACGTAGCGAAAATCGACTTGAGTCGTGTGTCACTACGGGCTAATTCTGTGGCGGCGCAACAGATGTCTTAAATAATTGGGTGGAAAGGCACTTGTCCGGTTTTATAAATAAAGCCACAACAGTCTTTTATCATAAAAAAAGACCAAATCTGAACGATTTTCACCGTACACTTTAAAATTGATGTTCCATGATAATCACTGTTGTACGGTACAAAAGCAGGTAAATTCTGGATTCCATGACACGTATAAATTTAAAAATATGAAATGTTGTTTTATTAAATTTAGTGTGTGCCGTAGCACGTTCGGTCTTTGTGCTAGTACCAACTTATTTATCGACCAAACAGAGTTGCAAGAACGGAAGATCCTCATTCGGTCGACTCCGCTGCTGCCTGCAACTGCAATTCGGCCTGTCTCTTCTTGCCCCTCTCAATCAGGCGCTCGGTCGGCGGCATCGCCGTCTTGGCCGCGTCGAGCGCGCAGAACTTGTCCTTCCAGGCGGTCAGCAGGGGCGTCCTGACCGGGTCGACGATCTTGATCCCGGTCGTCGGCTCAGACGCGTTCATTGCTGGCACGAAACCACCGAGCGCGATGTCCACGTAGCCAACGCCGTCGCCGCCAAACCACTCCTTCTCACCGGAGCATTCCCGGAACGCCCCCTCCAGTGCGTCCAACGTCTCGAGTGTCCGCTCCACCGCCTCCGCCTTTTCCTCCCCCGTCGTTGTCGCGAAGATCCCCATCCACGAGCTCAGAAGCTGCACGTACGACAATCCAATCAAAATACATGCCTCCGACGAGATGCCATGCGGTTCTTTCATGCTAGATGGGGGTTTCACTAAAACTGGTGAAGCCAGCGGACCGCACGTACCTTGTCGTCAATGTAGGCGGCCCAAAAGCGGGCGACGGCGCGGTCGTGGGGATCGGCGGGGAGGAAGGCTGGGCCGCAGTGGGGGAAGGCGTCGTCGAGGTACTGCACGATGAGCATGGACTCGCAGACGGGCTTGCCGCCGTGAAGGAGCACGGGGACCTTCTTGTGGACGGGGTTGGAGGCCAGGAGCAGGCCGCTCTTGTCCTTGAGGTCCACTTCGACGTACTCATACTCCAGCGCCTTGAGGTGAAGCGCGAGACGCACCCGGACCAAGAACGGGCTCGCCCAAGCGCCCAGCACCGTCAGCTCGTCGCCGGCTCCTCCACCAGCTCCGGCCGCTGCCATTGATCGATTCCCTTTCCGGTCGCCGGTCAGACCAAAGTAGTTTTAGCTGCTCTCTTTCCTGAGAGTAGCGAGTGGTGTTGCTCGGCATCGTCAGATCAGACCACAAGGTAATATATCGATCGTGGAACTTGGAAGTGTTCGGATTTGGATTTGCTTTGGCTCCGTGGTAAGCAAGCTGATGATGTGTTGAATAGTCTGTGTGTCCTGTCGTCCTAGCGGCAAGTCCAAGTTGTTACACTACTATGTGAATTATACTAGCCTTTTTTATTAGTTTAGACTTTTGGTTGTGTTAGCTAGTGCATGAAGTTTAACATGGTATCAGAGCCAATGTCTCGTATTTAAGTCCTGGCTTTCACAATTTATTAAAAATTGCCGATAGCTCCCTTTGTGTCCACGTATATGCCTCTTGAGCTATATCTCTGAGACTGTTATATTCACGTGTTGACTTGTCTTCCCCCATCACACGTGAGAGGGGATGTTACAGTATATATGAATTATACTAGCCCTTTTTATCAGTTCGGACTTTTGATTACATTGGCTAGTGCATGAAGCTTTAACACAAGTCCACGTCAGACCGTGACAGCTTTGAATTTGGTAGCCAAGGTCACTGTCATCGTTAACCACAAGTTTAGAGATGCCTCCTCGTCCACCTTTTTTCGGGTGATCTATATTCTAAACTCATATTCTAGTGTTTATATATTTTTCTATAAACGGGTTTGACTTGAGACAAGAGTGAGTGCGGGCTGGCGTGGCGGCGCCGGAGAGGCTGGATAGTCCGACGACTTGTCCGGCGGCTGGCCGGACTGCCCAGTGACTTGTCTAGCGGCTGACTGGGCTATTCGGCGACTTGTTCAGCGGCAGCGATGGTCGACAGCGGCGGCGGCGATCGGTGCTAGACGGTCATGGGCAGGCTGGATCGTTACGTGCAGGAATACCGTGTATCTACATATCCCGATCTGTATGCCTCTACATAGGTAATATTCGGTTTGGATACGAGTTTAGATATATATATATCACGTATTTGTACGAGTTTAGTGGGGGGGGGGGGGGGGGGGTTAGAGGGAGGGGTAGTACTGGATCAAACCTCTTGTTGGAAATTAGGCAAATCGAGATATCACCATAACAACATATTATTATTTGGTAAAAAGTTAAAACCTATAACACAAAGCAGAGTATTGTGCACAACAAGCTTCTATGGATGCCTCTAACATGAGTACTCCTGTTGCAACATCCAACTACCACCTCTCCCCCGAAGCCTCCCTTTCCCCTTCGTTTTGAGAGTCGGCTATGACCGGCTGGATCCGACCCCTCTCTCCGTCGGCGGCCTCGCTGGTTAGTGTAGAGATGGATCTGGACCCCAGCTACCTCTTCCTAGTAGTAATTTTAGGATTTGGTTTTGGTCTTGGGTTCCCTTGTGGAGTCTGAGGGTTGGCCGGTGGTCCTTGGCGTCCGGATCCACCGCGTCTCGAATCGGCCATCTTTCTCTTCCTCACGCTGGTGGCAGGTGGTGAGGCGGGCGGACTTGGCAGGCTACTGCATCCCTCATAACAAGGTCCTCCTCTGGAGCTTAGGATTGGGCTATCTAGGCCTAGCTCGATGTGTTGTGGTGCTTCTCATGTTCATGGTCGTGCTCTAGTGGAGTGAGCCGATGGCAACAACAGTGAGAAGCGCTACATGCTCCTCAAATAAGGTCCTAGGTCTAGGATCCTTCTACTGCTATCTTCTTGGCCGTCCTCCTGTGTACTGTGGCAGATCTCTGGAGTTTGATGGCGGTCGGTGTTAAACGCAACAGCTATTGGGAGCATGTTGTTTCGGGGGTGTTCCGATTGGGGAGAAGCCATGCTCTCCTCTACCCCTCTCCTCGGTGGAGCTAGGGATATGAGAAGGGTTGATGTACTTCGATCTGGATGCCGAAGACGTGGGAGTGGTGAAGCCTTCAGTTACTCGAGCTCAACTTTGTTGGTCTATGGTGACTTGCGAAAATTGTTGGTTTGCTCCAGCCCCTATTCTACCACCAATGGGAGGCCCCTTATGAAGCCAGCTGCTGCTATAGATCTGGTCAGCATCGAAGCAAGTGGCGAAGTCCCCACTTGGGTGTTCGACAACGGAAAGTTTGGCTTATGGCTTGACGCTGTGGAAAGAGAAGGACTAGGTTGTAACTTATCATCTTGTAGAAAGGTCTTTTCTGCTTCTTCTAGGGACTCATGTGTTATTTCCTGTTTTATGGGGTTCTCTATAAAATTGATGTACACGCACTGGAAGAAATAATGATAAGTCTTATGGCCCCTTCGGGGGCTCCCTGTGATCATAAAAACATGAGTACTTCAGAGGCTATCCCACACGCTTGTACGAATTTCACACGCTTCTAGAAATAACGGAGATTTCTTGAGTGCATGGTTGTCTAGTTTAGGTGTAAGATAATAGAAAGTATAATTATCAATGCACTACATAGAATGATTTAGAATATAAAATATCCATTGAGTGATTTTTTCCTCTTATTCTTGCAATTCTAGTTTATCGGTTTTATCATAGTCAAGTATATATTTCGTGTTCCACAATTGGTCAGATTGCATTGCATATCCATGATTTTTATACGCTTTGTTGTAGACAGCATGATTCGTCTCAACTAACACCAAACATATATCTACACATCAAAAAGGTCTATAAAAAATAAGTATGAGTTTGCTTCCTTTACCATTTGTCCAGAACATTTCTTGCTTCACAACCCTAATGCCAGGCAAAGATTGTTCACGTGCGACCTTAATTTGAACTATGGGATGGTTTGTCGTGAACTTCTACGCACTATCATAAAGCAATCTTGCTCAGCCTCATAGCAATAAGACATTGCTCCTTCATAGTCAGTCACCTAGTGTCCTTCCATCGTGCATCATCTTAGAGTCATCGAGCTTGATGATGTCAATCGTTGGATCAAGTTCTCCATTTTTATCACATACTCCTCCTAAAATGCTTTTGTGAAGTGTCCTATCTTTGACCCTCTTACACAAACGCTTATGTAACGCCAGGCAATATCAAACACCAACTAGAACTAGCTGCTCCTCCTCCTAGTGAAGCTGATGAAATATGTGGTGATGCTGCTGCTGGTGATGCTAACGAAATACTTGTTAATGCTGCTGATGAAGCTGACGAAATACTTGTTCATGCTGTTGCCAGAGTCCAGGAAGAACATGCTAGTGTTGTTGCTGAGGTGCCAGCACTTCCAGTGTTGATAGCAGAAAGTGTGTTTGCTGCACACTCACGAACCTATTATGTTGACACTCTAGATCCGACCTAGAGCCGAATCCACGTCGGGGGGAGGGGGACTACCATTGGATCATCAGTGGGGTCATAGAATCTGATAGAGAATGAGAGATGGCCAAACGCAGCATTCTGGTTCGTTCCGACGATACCACTAGCTCTAGGGACCTAGTACTCAATTGGCAGATCCGATGAACCATTTATCTTTATCTTTATCTTTAGTTTCTCCCCTAGTTCTATGAAGTAAATGCTTCTTTGGTCAAGACTCAGTTACGCTTATTTGTGTAAGACTACTTTGCTTATTTGTGTAAGAACAAGTTAAGACTATGTGTGGAAGACTAAGTTATGCCTAACTGCATAATATTCAGTGAAGCCCAACTTTTTGTCCTGCCCATAACAGTAGAATTGCAGCATATAACAGGCAAAGGTCATGTGCATACCAGATATTTTGCTCAGGATAACAACCACTTCAAGTTAATTGCAGTTTCAAGATTACTATCGATAAAGGTAAGGTTCCATAGTCATATAAAATGAATAGCTCATACAAACAGCTAGCAACACTGCCGATAGTGTTATTGTTATGAATGATACATGGTGTATGCATTTGAACCATCACTAGAATGTGCCACGTATTGATGATTGATGACATGGATCTAGTTTTTCTTTATGTATTTGCATTGAATTGCTCATGGATTTGTTCCCATATTTTTGGCAATGGTTGATGAACTCAACTCTCTTAGTAACATGCTTCGTCAACGAGCCTTTGTTGATGCAATGCAAACTACAGACCATGGTCTTCATTGTCATTCCATTTAGGTTCTCTCTGTTTATTCATTGTGGAGCTACTAATTTAAAATAAAAATCTAGTAAATAACATATTGGTACATGTTCTTCTACCACAATCACAAGAAGAAAACTAGATGGATTTTCACCTTGTTGGTGTTGTGCCAAACAGAGTGGATGTGTCCTTGGGGTTCAGAGACGAAGGCACCTTGGCTGGTGCAGGTGTGACCACGGCGATAGTGATATCGGATTTTGGAGGAGGACAATAGGACCGAGCATGGTCGGCATGGTGATAGATCTCACCCGGGAATGAATTCTCGTCCCCACGTTGTGCCATGGGTGTGGCCATGGTGAGGGCGAGCTCCGATTCAGGATGGGAAGGATAGCGGGGCCGAGCAGGTTCATCCACGTCTCAGATCTCACCACCGAACGAAATGGCGTCTCAGCTCCGTGCCATGGCCGCAACCACAGATCGTCTCTCCGGGGAAGAAGAAGAAGCGAGAATGAGGAATGGATGCAGGCGTCAGTGCTGCAAGCCTACATAGAAGCCATGACGTCAGCGACATAATGGCCAAAACTGACAGGAGGGCCCAGCTTGACGGGCGTTATCCTAATATTTTGTATTCAAACGTTATGTTGTATTCGTGCCAAAAAAAAGACCCTCTGAGCATTTGGCACGCAAACTGTGGGAAACGCGTCTGATTACAAGCAACTTGGGTACCGCTATGCCTTGGCGCCTCAACTTTTGGTCCACAAAATAATATCCTCAGCCAGTGGTTAGTGTTGATTGTTGACCAGGGGTAAAGGCACACTAGGTGTACATGCGCGCTTCGCCATGCCGTCTACAGTCTATTTGTTAGAGTGTGGTAGGTGTGTTGTATTCATTGCTGATAACATATTTTGTTTTATTTGTGTTACTATAAATTAAATATATAAGCATGTACGGGGTTGAGTGTTTTAATCGGTAGACAAATGTGTCATTTATGTGTTAGACATGTCTGAAACTGAAAGATCTGACCTTAGACGCAAGAAGCGGGCCCTTATTTCATATTGAAGCCCTTAAAACATAGGGGTATTAGTGTTTCTTTAAGTAAACAAAAAGGTACATCGAGCAAACTTCAAAAAAATACAGTGAGCAATAAACCAAGTTCAGTACCACAAGAAAGTGGCATGTTACATGAAGATCACACGATAGTCTTGTTCGACTCCCTCAGAATTGATGCTTACAACTATTTGGATTACAGAGCTCCAAGGGAAGGCACAACATTGTATTCAAAACTTATAAGTGGCTAGATTATTAAATAATTAATTTAGTCAATATAGACAACCATATTACATATATACTAATTCTATGTAGGAGTTATACTTGATATGTTCCAAACTATTCACTGGTTATGGCTGGAAGTTGCCATGAATCTTTACATAAAAGCAAGATCTAATATGTAATCAAGTTTGATAATTTATGTACATCAAATGAAAAATCGAAGTTCTCACATTTGTTTTGGACCCACAATCAATAGAACCCATTTGTCCATTCGTAGAGCATGCTCCAAGTCAAGGGCACTACAAGAAATTGTAGAACATGTATCAATTTGCACAAACATCTAATGTATTCTCGAGATATGCTAATATATTTAAAAGAAAATTCAGTTGCAGAGCCTAAGAGGGGCCAAAATCAGGTTGTTCTTCTTTGTTTCAAGAATACATACAAGTTAATTATTGAAGTGACATGAAATGCGATCGTTTATCACAAGGCGCGACCATTTCTCTCCTATTACTGCTTCATGCTTTCTGTTCAGCGATTTTTCCGTTTAGTTACTATAGATTCCTGTTGGGTTCGCAACATAGAAAACAAAAAAATTCTGTAACATCTCAAAAATATTAAAAGGGGAAATCATTTTCCAATCAACCAAAATTAGGGTTAACAAAATCTTTTACTATTAAAAACTATATGAATGCAAGTGGTGTTTGTTAATGATGTATGAATGCATGTTATGCCATATTTGTTTGTTATATATGGTGAGAATTGATTTAGGGATCCAAACAATACCATCTAGGTCAAATCAAAACCAAACTATAGCAAAGGAGAAACAACATATAAAGCATATGACCTAATGGTCATGTTTGCCAATATTAACACTTAGCCCACTTTGGGCATCTTTATTAAATGATTTCAAAGAGAAACAATTTCATTTCTTTTCTCACCTTGCTAGACCAAGTGACAATGAACACAAGTAAACTTTCAAAACTTACCAGAATAAATTCAAATCCATTTGAGGGAATTTTCAAAATTGAATGTAGTGTATTAATGGCTCAATGCACGGCGCCCAGAAAAATGCTTGATGGCGGTGTTGATGTAGAGCTCGTTGGGAACCCCAAGAGGAAGGTATGATGAGCACAGCAGCAAGTTTCCCTCAGTTATGAAACCAAGGTTTAATCGAACCAGTAGGAGCAAGGAAACACCCCAAAGGTGTTACTAGCTGAGCCTTGGCAGGGCGCACTACCGGTGCTAGTAGCAACGTCGAGACCTGGACAACACAACCACGGAACTTTGTCCCCAACTTGCGATGAGGTTGTCAATCTCACCGTGTTTTGCGGAAAACAAAGGATTAAACGTATCGAATGGAAAGAAGTAAAATTTGCAGAAAGTAAACACAAGAGGTAAACAGTTTATAGATTGTATGTAAAAGACAAGGACCAGGATCCATAGTTCACTAGAGGTGGCTCTCCTTAAATAGATAACATGTTGGGTGAACAAATTGCAGCAGGGCAATTGATAAACACCGAGAAAGCAATATATGCATATACTAATCATCTTGACTCCTTTGAGACTTGATTGGGCATTACAAAATTATGCATAGACCGCCATCCAACTGCATCTATGACTAATAATCCACCTTCAGGTTATCATCCGAGCCCCCTCCAATATTAAGTTGCAAGCAACAGATTATTTCTTTACGAACTGCGTGTAAAGTAAACAATATGATTGTTCTATGAACAAAGGATTGTTGTTTTCTCCCTAGTAGCAACAACACATCTAGTACCTTAGAGATTTCTGTCACTTCCCCAGATTACCAGAGGCATGAACCCACTATCGAGCATAAATACTAACTCTTGGAGTTGCTAGCATCTACTTGGCCAAGATAGCTACTAACAACGGAAAGCATGCAAGATCACAAATAACAAAGACATGATAGAATCAATAATCAATCTGAAATAGCATCTCAATATCCATCGGATCCCCGCAAACACAACATGCAGAATTACAAATAGATGATCTTGATCATGAACGGAGCTCACAAGATCTAGACATGAAAGCACAAAGGAGGAGAACCAGCCATCTAGCTACTACATGGATCCGTAGTCCAAGGATGAACTAATCACGCATCACACCAGAGGCTTGCATGGTGATGAAGAAGGCCTCCAGGGTGAATTCCCCTCTCCGGCAGGGTGCCGGGAAGAGCTTCAGATCCCTCCCGATCTAGGGATGGAGATGACGGCGGCTACAGACTCTTTCATGGATTTTTGATCGGGCCCTTAGGGTTTACGTCCCGAGGGCATCTTATAGGCAGAAGGGGAGACTGAGGGGGTGCCAGGGGCCACCACACCACCCCCTGGCGCGGGCCTAGCCGGGCCGCACGGCCAGGTGGTGTGGTGGCCCCTAGCCCCTCTCCGTCTCGTATTCTGGCACTTGATGTCTTCCGGAAAAATAGGCACTTTGGCTTTTGTCCCGTCCAATTCCGATAATATTCATTTTCTGACTTTCCTCGAACCAAAAACAGCAGAAAACAGGCAGCTGGCACTATGGCTCTTGTTAATAGGTTAGTCTAAGAAATCATAAGAAAAGTACTCTGTAGCATCCCAATTGTCTAACAATTGTAATGCTACTAGCCTAGTCTATATAATGCTACTTCCTACATATAATTGTTGCATCATAAATATATCATGCTCATGTCATCATGCCACCTTGCATTTGAGCATCATATAAAACCCTTTTTGTTCTGGTTCTTCTCTCATATGCATTATTAATTGTATTTGCCTCTTGATATTGTATTTGGTTATTGATATATTGTTTAATGCCCAAGTTGAGTTGGGGGCATATCTTTTAATCAACTCCACCACCTTTCTTGTCACCACCTTATAATTCCACCATTCCAACTAAATATGAGCTTTGCACTTTATTGAGTTTACCTCTAGCTCATGTGGGTTGGGATGGATCCAATTCTTTTCCACATGCTCTCATCTTAGCATCATGTTGTTTTCACATCATTGATATATGGGAGCCACATGGCCACTTTTGCATGCCTTGTGAGTGGAACCTTTTCCTAGCTTCCATATGTGTTGTTTTGGGGTTATTATGATGCTTGGATATTTTTGGGCTTACTAAATACCTAGTGGCACATACACACTAGCATGTCCCATTTTTATTCAAATATGGTCATCACCAACTACTCCACATGGAGCATCCTTTTAATTCTTTTTTCTTGGCTTTTATTCCAATTTTGGGAATGCATAATAATAATGCCATGTAATAATATTGTTTTCACAAGAATCAGCATGGCAATAAATATTTTGCATGGGCCATGCAAGTACCACCTTTTGCTTGTCATTTGGATTTTATTTGATTTTTGAGTGGATCATCTCCATCTCTATCTTTTCTTTTGGCTTGATCTATGTTGATCTTGCTTAAAACCCCATCACCATATCCATCTACGCCATCATCCCCTTTTCTTCTTTTCTCTCTTTTGGCTACCTTGCTTGAGCTTGGTTGATCATCCTTGATCTAGTCAAAAAGAACCCCTCCATCTCTCTCTAAGCCCTAGACCATCACTTACCCCATCATCACCATACCCCCATACCCCATCCTAGCTAAACCCTAATCTATACCTAATCTAAACCAAACCCTAAGTACCCCCTCATCTCTCCTCTCTCTAGCCGAGCCACCCCACCATGACCTACCCTAGCTTGGCCCCACCTTACCTCTCCTCTATCCTAAACCCTAGTCCCTCATCTAACCTAACCCGAGCCCAAACTACCCTAACCCGAGGCTACACCCTAAACACTCCATACCGAGCCATCCCTCTCCATCCTACCCTAGCTCTGCCCTCCCATGGTTCCTCTCCTTTTCCTCTCTTTAGCTAAGGCAAAGAGAAAAGAGGGAGAAACCTACCCAGCTCGAGCCCCCTCTTGCTTTTGCAAAAAGGTGGAGACCACCCCATGTGCCTCCCTCCTCTCTCCCTATCTCCCCAACCACCCCAGCTCACCATGACCACCAGATCGAGATCCAGGAGGCGCCCAGACCCCTCTCCCTCCTTCCTCCTTCCCCAAGCCAGGCCATGCCCACCACCTCGCTAAACCCTAGCTGCTTCGGCCCTGCTCAAGATCTGCCCAACCTGCTGCTCTCCGAGGCCCCCAGGCGCACCGACGAGTTACTCTGCGTCTCCTTCTTCGGCTCGAACCAGTACCTGGGCCGGAACCTCGCCGGAGCGCCGCCGTCGCCACCATGCCGAGAGGGAGCCAAGGAAGCCGTCCATGAGCCCGGTGCCAGATCCCCTCCACCTCCGCACGACCCACCACGCCAGCAGCACCTAGGTGAGCTCCTCTTCCCCCTAGACATGGTCCCTAACCTCCTCTCGCCGTAGAACGCCGCCGCGCTCCGTCGAGCACCCTCTGTGCACCGCCGCGTGCGCGCTCTAGCAGACAGCAGCGGCAACCGCAGCACCGTCCGCCTGTTCCCCGCCCTGCCCCGCGCGCTGTAGACCACCCCGCGCTAGCTCTCTGAAGGAAAGATGTAGCCCTACGCTTCCTCGACGTTTTTCGTTTTTGCGGCGTGGCGAGATACGCCGTCGTTTGGTCGCCACCGTCGCCCAAACTCCGGCCTGTTCCTCTGTGCTCTGCAGATCGGCGTGCAGCGTCAGACCAGCGTCGGCGACGCTTTTTCAGAAACAACCCTGCCCTTTTTCCCGCCTAAACCCGCGCTCCCCGAAGCCCACCTGTCAGCCTCGTTGCGTTTTTGCGCGAGCACCCCCGGAGAAACCAGACCGTCACGGACAGACCCTCCCCCCCCGCGCGCAGGATCACCCACGTGGCGTGCGCCTGCTGGACGCGCCCGCGTGTGGCCCTGAGGTCGCCTGGCCCCGCCCGTCAGTCTCTGTGGCTGGCAGCAGCCGCGGTGAGGAATCTTTTTCTGCGCGCTGTGCTGCTGAGTCAGCCAGGCCCCACCTGTAATTGACTGTGGCTAGCCTTGAGCTGGGTAACAAAAGTAATTCTGTAATCTGTTTTAATTCAAATCTTTTCCAAATTAATTTAAATTCAAAATTCAAATCTGTTTTTAAATATCTTCTAAAATATAAATCCAAATAATACAAATAATATATGTTTCCAACTCAGAAAAATGTGAGGAATTCAAATATGGCCTTCAAAATAAATTTTGAACATTTAAAAATTCCAAGTTTATTTAAATTACAATAAATGCCCTTTTTCCTTAATTAATTAATAACTTTTGATTTATAACTCCAAATTTAACAAATGATATGTCTAAAATGATTAGCTCGACGAGACCTTTCTGTTTATGCATTCCATGATTTGAATTGCAGCATGCATCATATAAATATAAAGTATACAGCAACTAATATGAGGATAAAATGAGGCTAAAACTAAATAAAATGGTTTATTCTTGTATTCCACACCTCACCCATGCCATGCTACTTTATTGCCATGCAAATTGTGCATCATTCATCATGGCATGATTGTTTGCTTGATGCATTTTATTCATATGCTTGCGCACTTTATTTATGTTGGCCCTTGTGTGTTTGGTTCTTCTTCGAATAGACGCTGAGCAGGGGATATATCAAGAGAACCAGGAGCGCTACCCAGATCCATCCATTGCTTCAACTGAGCTGCCAGGCAAGCACTACCACATGCTTGCATACATATAGTACCTATTGCCTCTATCTTATTCTTGCATCATTGAGTCGCGATTGCATTAAATTGAATCCCAAGTATTGCATAGCCTTTACTTTTAAACCCCAACGAAGCTTGTTCCGCCATCCCATGAGCCATTACTACAGGAGTTGTTTGAGCCATGCGAGTCGTAGAACAGCATGTGTAGGGTATGTGAGAGTCTGATGGATAACGAGGTACCTATACAACTTAATCTGAGTAGTAATGGGATAACTAATGAAAGTGGCATCGGTGAGCCATATTCGCTATTTGGTTTTTCAGGCTCACTTGTGTCCCGTAGGACCCCGAGTACTTGATTCCTGTTTCTTGAATATTCGCGCTATCCACATCCGGGAGGCTTATGAACCCCCCCTGAGCCAGAGCTTGATTCATTCTTATTTCTTGGGGCCACAAACTAGTTCGAGGTTTTATTTACTATCCTGTACTTATGCCATGCTTTACTGCTTTATTTAAATTGTGCGAGGTACTGCACACTGTATTGTTTAGGAAAGCGGAGTGTTTTCGTGGTGTCGACAAGCCCAGTCACATTTTCGGGTTCCCAGTCGTTCACAGCCACTGGCGCAAACCTTGAGGCCGTCTCGGAGTCAGCTAACTTCGTTGCGGGTAGCTCAATGGGGTGGCCCCCTGAAATATTTCTTAATCCTGTGATCGCTTTGTCGTGACTGCCTCGTTGGGTTTTGATTTGGTTTTTCCGAGGCATATCGAGTGTGTGTTGCTATTTGTGCACCCCTGCAGGGTAAAACTTTCTGAAAGCCGTGTCCGCGGTTATGGACGACTTGGAGCACAGTTTCTCGATCATAGACAAGCATAACTAAAGTACCGCTTTAATCTGACTAAGGACCTGACTAGTAAATAGTGCAACACTCATGGAATGGATAATAAAACTGCCAATGGATGGGGGGTTGTTCGTCCGCTTCCTTGTCGGTAAGCGGGGAGGAGGATGGATCTATGGATATTGCCGTTATTACTGTTATAACTGTTGTTATTAATTCACGGACATCCGTCTATCTCTGGTTAGGCGGATGGTTAGCGAGTATCTATAGAATTGTTAGGGTTTATCTTTTGCTGCAATTGCGTCACCCCAGGTTGTGTCCCCTTTAGAGGCATAAAGACTTGCTGAGTACCCCTAGGGTCTCACACGATAAATTATTGGTTCAGATGAACAGGTACCCTCGCAAGATGGATACTGGGTGGAAGAGACGGACGATGTGGGCAACGATCATTCGGTGTAGAGATTCCGGGAACGGGGATCCGTGAGATCTGTGGGCGGGATCTGCTTATTTATGGGGCATATTATGCCGATTTGCTTCTTATCCGTACTCGGATTTTGTCTTCCGCTTCCGCCTGATACTCTGATGTTTGATGTATGAGGAGATATCCTAAACTAGTATCTCTATCTAGGATATTTGGATCTTGCCGTATGGCGTTGCTATATTTCCTTTCTTTTTAGATGGAATGGCTCTGATGTACTGTTGTATGGTGGCTTGCATACATACTCATTTGTGTATGTAGTTGATCCCTTCGCCTGCCGATTACGCCGCCCGTTCTTGTCCCGATGTTTGGAAATGGTTGGGACGGCCGAAAGGTCTACCTGTGAGTGGCATTTGGGCCCCACCGTACTATTTCAACCATTTCCGTTCATCCAGGCTTGTAACTAGGAGCGTAATTCACCGAGGTAGTTACATACTCCAAAGTTGGAAGAAAACACAAGAAAGTGGATAAAACCAAGCATGGAACATCAAAAATTATAGATACATTTGCAATGTATCAACATCCCCAAGCTTAACTCCTGCTCGTCCTGGAGTAGGTAAGTGATAAAAAGAAAGAATAATTTTTAAGGTGACATGCACCATCAAAGAGTTGATCAAAGTATTTGTAAAACATTCAACGCTGGGATCATAGTACTTCAATCATAACATGAAAGACAAAGTTCTAGCAATAACACAAAGAAACTATTTTGCAACATGAAAAGGCACAAACAAAAGATTCATGAATAACAATGCTTTGCAAGACGTTTTGTTTGTTTCACATAAAGAAAACATAGCATAATAGTATTCAGCTTGTCCCTCAATAGAGTAGCAAATATAAATGCATAGGACACCTTCAAAGTTCATAAGAGTGACTAGATACAGTTTAAAACAAGCAATAACAAGTTATGCACCAATCAACTAGACTTGGGACAATGCACATAGAACTAAGAATGGTCACTATGCTCTCAAAGTAGGTGCATAAAGATAGAAGGTGGAGACACAATATAATGGTGGAAGAAAGGCCTTTGTAAAAGGAAGTAGGGATTCAAGTCTCATAAAGATCTTCCAAAAATTATGGTACTTATAGCTTTCAGCTCTCATTTCCCCTATCATAAGCATCTTGAAGTGATTAAGGTTAAAGTGAACAAACTATGGTGTACATGGTTGACGAAGTATAAGTTAGAAATCTCATGTCCCTTGTATACGAGGGCTGCTCCTCATGCTACTCAAGTTTAGTCACCGGTAAGTTCTTGTCATCGTAAGTACATGTGTATCATAGAGAACCACCAACGGGGTACCCCTTGCCCGATGATACGGAAGAATCCCCATATCAAAATGACAAGGCAAGCAGACAACGAGCATCTCAACATTCTTCTTATTTACCATGGGAATATGTTGCTTTTTTTTTCTCTCTTTCCTCTTTTCATAATCTCTTTTTTTTCTTTCTCTTTCTTTTTCTCAATATAGGACTCTTTTTTTATAAGAAGAATGCTTCATAGACAGCTCATTATGGTTACGCTGTAGGTTTCCACCATGTCAGCATGGATTAGACCAGCGGCCCAGGCGTTTCTCTAACACATATACATAACTCCATGGACTTACAAGCTCCCCTTTCATTTCACACTGACGACATCCATATACAAAAGAGCATGATATCAACTAGGTACAAGTACCAAGTGCAGTGTTGAAAGCGTTCCCCATGAAAGCATGGTTCCGCTAATTCCCAACAAATAAATGCAAGCATATACAACATAGACGACACAATGGTTCAAGTTTGTAAAGGGCAAGAAAAGTAAAGTGTGCCATCAAGTTCATGAGAGCTTTAATCACTAGTTTTCTCATAACAAGTTTAAGTTGGAAGGTAAAAAAAAGCATGAATATACTTGGAATAGCATAAGCTAATAGGTAGGTATGGTGGACTCTTTGGAATAACTTGGTTTAGGGAGTTGGATGCATGAGTGGAACTCATACTTGGTTGTGGAGGCTAGCAAAAGACTGGGAGCGACAAACTAAGAGAGCAATAATGGCCATAATCATGCAGAGCGACAAAACATCATTGATCAAAGCATAAAGTGATACTACAAGTTGAAAACTAAAGGATCATAAAGGCTTATGGTGACTTGAGATAGTCATAACATGGTGTGAGCATGCGCCAAGTCAACCCAAATAAAGCATCAAAGGAGAATACCACTATACTATGCTTTAATATGCTAAAACAACGCATGATTCATCCAAGGCACATTAAGCAATCTCAATTGTTTATAACAAGTCATGATACAGCAAAGTATACTAAGCATAAATCCAAAACAATATCAAGCATGGCATGACAAAGCATAGGCCACAGTAAAAAACAAGCTCTTTTTACCACATAAGCATGAACTTTCCTACTCTTTTCCAAACCAAACCAAACTATTTGAAAACCAATGCATGAAAGAGGGGGTGCAACCAATTTATTAAGCAAACTAAGCAAACAAAAACCAAAACGAAAACGAAAAAGAAGATGCTCCAAGAAAAACATAATTGTGCATGAAACAATAAAAATGAAGCGTTTGGAAGAAACCTAGAATTTTTATTGATGAAGAAGGGGATGCCTTGGGCATCCCCAAGCTTTGACGCTTGTGCTTCTTGGATATTTCTTGGGGTGACACGCGTGGCATCCCCAAGCTTGAGCTTTAGTCCATCCTTCATCTCATTACTCATTCCTTCTATACACCTGAAATTTTTCCTTCATACAAAAATTCACACAATCTTTATTAGCAACATTAGTGCACTTAAGATAAATAAGTCTTAAGGTTCAGTTCTAACACCAAATAAACTTACATTAGAACACTAGCTACTGTAGCACTTCCCTCAAAAAGCTCGATTCCCCAAAAGAACTCAAAAAGGAACCAACAAGAAACAAATGCAGAAAATGGCAGAAATCTGTCAAAACAGACCAGCAGGTAAAGACGAATTTTTTCGAAGACCTTCTGTTACTCAAATCAAAAAGTGTTGAACTAACGAAAGTTAGATAACAACCTGGGGCAGAAGCACAAAAATTCACGCCTCAAAAAGACGTTCTGAGATTTTACACGAATGTTTACGGTGAAGCACATAAATCTGTTTCAGGACAGCAACTTTCCCAATCATTACTTCTCTCTCATTAGAGGTTACTCTTGGCACAAAAAGCAAATAAAAAGGATAAGGAGAGGTTATTACAGAGGTAATAACTTCCAAGACTCATCTAAAACTTTTGGCTTATCTCCCAATAAGTACTTTTCTTTAACGCCTTTAAGTTAGGCATAAGAAGCAAAGAAAGAATCAAGTGTTCTCAAGTGAAGAAGCATTAAGACCAAATTTCTTTCCCTTACCTATCTTATTTTTATTCTTAACCTTGGGGAAAATATGATTGTTTGGTGGAGAAGAAAGGTGCATGGTCCCCTTTCCCACATCTATTATTGCTCCAAGGAGTTCTAATAGGGACCTTCCAAGTGTAATTTGTCCTTTTCCTGCACATTCAATAACAAGATAATCAATAGAAATCGTTTTCCAAGGATCTTTGTAAACACTCCTTCAGCTATTCCAAGAGGTAATATGGTAGTATTATTAGCAAGAGATATTTGCTTTCCTCCTTCAGTGAGCCCCCAAGTATTCAGAGATTTATAAATATCTTTGGGCATAAGACAAAATTCAGACATGATATCACAGCGAGCTTGAAAAGATTCAGTGTTCATCTCAATCTTTACTATAGGGAACCACTTTGATGGTTCAGAGTTTATTAGAACATAATTGTGATGCTCCCTAAGCGTGTTATAGCAATTTTCTAAGCTAGTAGTGCTAGCCTCAAGAGTGTTCAACCTAGCAAATATTTTTGCGAAAGAAATATCAGTTTGGCTAGGCATGTTGTAAGTGAGGATCAATTTATTTATAGCATTAATAGCATCATCCTCATTACATTGGAGGAAATCTCCTCCCACAACAGCATCTAAAGCATATCTATAGCAAAGAGCAATTCCAAGGTAAAAACTACTAAGGAACAAGCTTTGAGTCATTTTAGGCTCAGTTTTTTCATGTAGATCAGAGATTCTAGACCAAGCTTCTTTAAAACTTTCCTCAATTCCTTGTTTAAAAGTGAAAATCATTTCCTCGGGTGACATAGTGACTGGAGCAAGGCTAGATGATACATTGCAAATGTATCTATAATTTTTGATGTTCCATGCTTGGTTTTATCTACTTTCTTGTGTTTTGTTCCAACTTTGGAGTACTTTTCATATGATTTCTTGGACTAACCTATTAACAAGATGCCATAGTGCCAGTTGCCAGTTTTCTGCTGTTTTTGGTTCCAGGAAGTCAAAAAATGAATATTCTCGGAATTGGACGGGACAAAAGCCAAAGTTACTATTTTCCCGGAAGACTCACGGAGCCAGAAGGAGAGTCAGAGAGGGGCTATAGGGTGGCCACACCCCCTTGGCGCGGGCAACCCTAGGCCACGCCAGGGCATGGTGTGGGCCCACTGGCCGCCCACCTACCTTGCCTCTTTCGCCTATAAGAGCCTCCCGAGGTAGAAACCCTAAAGAGTCAAGTCTCCAGCCATGAAAAGTTCCACAGCGCCGCCGCCACCGAAGGGGAGACTCGGGGGACAGAAAGTCTCTGTTCCGGCACCCTGCCAGGACGAGGAAGTGCCCCTGGAGCCATCTCCATCGATCTCCACCGCCATCTCCATCACCATTTCTGATTCCCATGATGAGGAGGGAGTAGTTCTCTCTCAAGGCTAAGGGTTCTACCGGTAGCTATGTGTTCATCTCTCTATCTATGCATGATCATATTGTGATCATGAGATTTGTAATCAAGTAGATCTACCTTGCTACTCAAGTGATTTAATAGATCTCTGCTCTCCCTATGTGTGTGGAAGTGACAGCGTGCACACCATGGTGGCACTTAGGCTAGAGTTCTCAAATACTTGTTATGAGTTATATTTTGAGTTGGATGTCTTTATGAAATTGTGGTGTTTGTTGGACTCATCTAGTACTCAAGGTGACAGTGTGGGGTTTTCTAGATGGGGAAGGCTTACTTTGAGGTGTGCTGTTATAGCCCTACCAACGATTAGAGTGTCCAACCGGAGAGTAGTTAAGAGTAGTATCATGAAGAGAATATATTTATATGAGAGTGTTCACTAGTGAAAGTATGATCCCTAGGCCTTGTTTCTAAGCAGTGAAACACCGTTTGCTATTAGATCTGTTACATGTTTGCTTACTGCCATCTTTATTTCAGTTTTACTTTAGTCTTTTCCACGCCACCAAGCTATTCTCTATCACCGTTACCACTTATAATTATCCATACCACTTGTATTTCACTATCTGTTCGCCGAACTAGTGCACCTATACACCTGACAAATGTATTGGGTGTGTTGGGGACACAAGAGACTTCTTGTATCTTGATTGCAGGGTTGCTTGAGAGGTTTTACCTTTGACCACTTCCTCCCTGAGTTCGATAAACCTTGGGTGATCCACTTAAGGGAAAACTTGTTGCTGTTCTACAAACCTCTGCACTTGGAGGCCCAACAACTTTCTACAAGAATAGAAGTGCGTAAACATCAAGCTATTTTCTGGCGCCGTTGCCAGGGATCAAAGTAGAAGAAACTCCCACGTCAACACTGCGCCATCAAATACATATTTTCTGGCGCCGTTGCCGGGGAGGTAAGGTAAAAGGTATTCACACCAGAGGATTAAAGAAGAAGAACCTCCCACGGCAAACGCCTATTTTCTGGCGCCGTTGCTGGAGAGGTAAGGTAAAAGGTACTCACATCCTCCGATGTGAGTGCTCGAAGTTATTTCCTTTAGATTCTACAATTTTGTGTTTTTGTTTCTTGTTTTCACTAGTTAGGCTTAATGGAAAACAACAACAAAATTAGAGAGCTTTATAGTATTTATCTTGAGTTAGGACATGAAGTGTTTGAAGAGAAAATTAAAAAACCTATGGAACTTTATTTGCATGCTAATAGCAATGTTGTTAGTATGAATTCTTTGTACACCATTATTTCTAATGCTATGGAAAAGTCTAAGATTGGGGAAGCTAGTTTTTATGAAAATGATCTTTTTAGTCCCCCAAGGACGGAGGAGCAAATTTACTTTGATGATACTATGCCTCCAATATATGATGATTACAATGATGAGTATGATATTTTCAGTCCACCTACTATTGAGGAGGAAATTAATTATGATTACAATATGCCTCCTATATTTGATGATTATGGTGATGAAAATAATAATGATAGCTATTTTGTTGGATTTTCTCCCACTACAATCAATAAGAATGACTATGTTTATGTGGGGAGTATTAATTCTTTTATGCATGTGGCTCATGATAAGAATGTTTTATGTGATAGTTATATTGTTAATTTTATTCATGAAGCTACTGAAAGTTATTATGAGAGAGGGAAACATGGTTTTATGCATCTCAATAATATTAAGTTTCCCCTCTTTATGTTGAAAGTCTTGAAGTTGCACTTGTTTTGCTTTACTATGCTTGTTGCTTTGTGCTTTCATGACTTGTTCCTTTACAATATTCCTATGCATAGGAAGTGGGTTAGACTTAAATGTGCTTTGAATTTGCTCCTTGATGCTCTCTTTTACTTCAATTCATATTTCTTATGTGAGCATCTTCTCAAACTATCATGCCTAACTTAAAGGCGTTAAAGAAAAGTACTTATTGGGAGATAACCCAAAAGTTTTAGATGAGTCTTGGAAGCTATTACCTCTGTAATAACCGCTCCTTATCCTTTTTATTTGCTTTTTGTTCCAAGAGTAACCTCTAATGAGAGAGAAGTAATGATTGGGAAAGTTGCTGTCCCGAAACAGATTTTTGTTCTTCACCATAAAAATTCGTGTAAAAATCTCTGTACGTCCTTTTGAGGCGTGAATTTTTGTGCTTCTGACCCAGGTTGTTATCTAACTTTTGTTAGTTCAACCACTTTTTGATTTGAGCAACAGAAGGTCTTCGAAAAAATTCGTCTTTACCTGCTTGTCTGTTTTGACAGATTTCTGACATTTTCTGCATTTGCTTCTTGTTGGTTCCCTTTTTGAGTTCTTTTGGGGAATTGAGATTTTTGAGGGAATTGCTACAGTAGCTAGTGTTTTAATGGAAGTTTATTTGGTGTTAAAAATGAACCTTAAGACTTATTATCTTGAGTGCACTAATGTTGCTAATGAAGATTGTGTGAAGTTTTGTACGAAGGAAAAATTTCAGGTGTATGGAAGGAATGAGTAATGAGATGAAGAATGGACTAAAGCTCAAGCTTGGGGATGCCACGCGTGTCACCCCAAGAAATATCCAAGAAGTACAAGCGTCAAAGCTTGGTGATGCCCAAGGCATCCCCCTCTTCATCAATAAAAATCCTAGGTTTCTTCCAAACACTTCATTTTTATTGTTTCATGCATAGTTGTGTTGTTCTTGGAGCGTCTTCCTTTTTCGTTTTCGTTTTGGTTTTTTGTTTGCTTGGTTTTCTTAGTTTGCTGAATAAATTGGTTGGACCCCCTCTTTCATACATTGGTTTGCAAATAGTTTGGTTTGGTTTGGAAAAGAGTAGGAAAGTTCATGCTTATGTGGTAAAAAGAGCTCGTTTTTGACTATGGCCTATGCTCTGTCATGCCATGCTTGATATTGTTTTTGATTTATGCTTAGTATTCTTTGCTGTAGCATGACTTGTTATAAACAATTGAGATTGCTTAATGTGCCTTGGATGAATCATGCGTTGTTTTAGCATATTAAAGCATAGTATAGTGGTATCCTCCTTTGATGCTTTATTTGGGTTGACTTGGCGCATGCTCACACCATGTTATGACTATCTCAAGTCACCATAGCCTTTATGATCCTTTAGTTTTCAACTTGTAGTATCACTTTATGCTTTGATCAATGATGTTTTGTCGCTCTGCATGATTATGGCCATTATTGCTCTCTTAGTTTGTCGCTCCCAGTCTTTTGCTAGCCTCCACAACCAAGTATGAGTTCCACTCATGCATCCAACTCCCTAAACCAAGTTATTCCAAAGAGTCCACCATACCTACCCATTATCTTGTGCTATTCCAATTATATTCATGCTTTTTTTTACCTTCCGAATTAAACTTGTTATGAGAAAACTAGTGATTAAAGCTCTCACGAACTTGATGGCACACTTTAATTTTTTGCATCTAATAAACTTGAACCATTGGGTCCTTCTTTGTTGCGTATATGCTTGCGCTTTATAAGTTGAAATTAGCAGAACCATGTTTTATGGGGAACGCTTTCAACATTGCACTTGTACTTTGTACCCCGTTGATATCATGTTCTTTTGCTTACGGATCCCGGCGGTGTGAAATAAAAGTGGAACTTGTAAGATCATGGAGTTTGTATGTGTGTTAGAGAAACGCTTGGGCCGCTAGCCTAAGGCATGCCTAATCATGGTGGAAACTTGCAGCATCACCATCATGAGCACTCTCTGAAGCATCCTCAATAAAAACCTATGCAAATAGCAAATAAAAAGATCGCTGAGATGCTCATTGTCTGCTTGCCTTGTCATTTTGATTATGGGATAGCTCCTGTATCATGTGCAAGGGGTACCCCGTTGGCGGTTCTTAATGATACACATGTACTTACAATGACAAGAGCTTACTCGTGACTGAAGTTGAGTAGCATGAGGATCGGTCTTCATAAGTAAGGGGCATGAGATTTTGGTTTATAACTTGTCAAGCATATCCTCTTAGTTGTGTCACTTTAACCTTAATCACTTCAAGATGCTTATGATAGGGGAAACAAGAGATGAAAGCTAATAAGTACCATAATTTTTGGAAGCTCTTTATGAGACTTGAATCACTACTTCCTTTTATAAAGGCCTTTCTTCCACCATTATATTGAGTCTCCACCTTCTACCTTTATGCACCTACTTTGAGAGCATAGTGGCGATTCTTAGTTCTATGTGCATTGTCCCAAGACTAGTTGATTGATGCATACCTTGATATTGCTTGTTTTAAACTATTTGTATCTAGTCACTCTTATGAACTTTGAAGGTGTCCTATGCATTTATATTTGCTACTCTATGAGGGACAAGCTGAATACTACTATGCTATGTTTTCTTTATGTGAAACAAACAAACGTCTTGCAAAGCATTGTTATTCATGAATCTTTTGTTTGTGCCTTTTCATGTTGCATCATAGTTTCTTTGTCTTATTGCTAGAACCTTGTCTTTCATGTTATGATTCAAGTACTATGATCCCAGCTTTGAATGTTTTACAAATACATTGATCAAGTTTATGATGGTGCATGTCACCTCAAAAATTATTCTTTCTTTTTATCACTTACCTACTCGAGGACGAGCAGGAGTTAAGCTTGGGGATGTTGATAGATTGCAAATGTATCTATAATGTTTGATGTTCCATGCTTGGTTTTATCTAATTTCTTGTGTTTTGTTCCATCTTTGGAGTACTTTTCATATGATTTCTTGGACTAACCTATTAACAAGATGCCATAGTGCCAGTTGCCAGTTTTCTGCTGTTTTTGGTTCCAGGAAGTCAAAAAATGAATATTCTCGGAATTGGACGGGACAAAAGCCAAAGTTACTATTTTCCCGGAAGACTCACGGAGCCAGAAGGAGAGTCAGAGAGGGGCTATAGGGTGGCCACACCCCCTTGGCGCGGGCAACCCTAGGCCACGCCAGGGCATGGTGTGGGCCCCCTGGCCGCCCACCGATCTTGCCTCTTTCGCCTATAAGAGCCTCCCGAGGTAGAAACCCTAAAGAGTCAAGCCTCCAGCCATGAAAAGTTCCACAGCGCCGCCGCCACCGAAGGGGAGACTCGGGGGACAGAAAGTCTCTGTTCCGACACCCTGCCAGGATGGGGAAGTGCCCCTGGAGCCATCTCCATCGATCTCCACCGCCATCTCCATCACCATTGCTGATTCCCATGATGAGGAGGGAGTAGTTCTCTCTCGAGGCTAAGGGTTCTACCGGTAGCTATGTGTTCATCTCTCTCTATGCATGATCATATTGTGATCATGATCTTTGTAATCAAGTAGATCTACCTTGCTACTCAAGTGCTTTAATAGATCTCTACTCTCCCTATGTGTGTGAAAGTGACAGCGTGCACACCATGGTGGCACTTAGGCTAGAGTTCTCAAATACTTGTTATGAGTTATATTTTGAGTTGGATGTCTTTATGAAATTGTGGTGTTTGTTGGACTCATCTAGTACTCAAGATGACAGTGTGGGGATTTCTAGATGGGAAAGGCTTACTTTGAGGTGTGCTGTTATAGCCCTACCAACGATTAGAGTGTCCAACCGGAGAGTAGTTAAGAGTAGTATCATGAAGAGAATATATTTATATGAGAGTGTTCACTAGTATAAGTATGATCCCTAGGCCTTATTTCTAAGCACTGAAACACCGTTTGCTATTAGATCTGTTACATGTTTGCTCACTGCCATCTTTATTTCAGTTTTACTTTAGTCTTTTCCACGCCACCAAGCTATTATCTATCACTGTTACCACTTATAATTATCCATACCACTTGTATTTCACTATCTCTTCGCCGAACTAGTGCACCTATACACCTGACAAGTGTATTGGGTGTGTTGGGGACACAAGGGACTTGTATCTTGATTGCAGGGTTGCTTGAGAGGGGATACCTTTGACCACTTACTCCCTGAGTTCGATAAACCTTGGGTGATCCACTTAAGGGAAAACTTGCTGCTGTTCTACAAACCTCTGCACTTGGAGGCCCAACAACTGTCTACAAGAATAGAAGTGCGTAGACATCACTAGACATAATGAGATAGGAACAAATATTTTTGTTTGTTTTTGATAAAGAAAGCAAACTTGAAGAACTAATTTTTTTGTGTTTTTGAAATAAGAAAGCAAACTAGTAAAACTAGTTTTTTTGTGTTTTTGATAAAGAAACAAGCAAACAAAGCAAAAAGAAACTAAGCAAAACAAAAACAACAAAGTGAAGAGATTGGTTATGAGGGACTCCCCTTATGAAGATGTCCTTGACTCCCCGGCAACGGCGCCAGAAAAATTCTTGATGGCTCAATGCACGACGCCCAGAAAAATGCTTGATGGCGGTGTTGATGTAGAGCTCGTTGGGAACCCCAAGAGGAAGGTATGATGAGCACAGCAGCAAGTTTCCCTCAGTTATGAAACCAAGGTTTAATCGAACCGGTAGGAGCAAGGAAACACCCCAAAGGTGTTACTAGCTGAGCCTTGGCAGGGCGCACTACTGGTGCTAGTAGCAACGTGGAGACCTAGACAACACAACCACAGAACTTTGTCCCCAACTTGCGATGAGGTTGTCAATCTCACCGTGTTTTGCGGAAAACAAAGGATTAAACGTATCGAATGGAAAGAAGTAATATTTTTTGCAGAAAGTAAACACAAGAGGTAAACAGTTTATAGATTGTATGTAAGAAACAAGGACCGGGATCCATAGTTCACTAGAGGTGGCTCTCCTTAAATAGATAACATGCTGGGTGAACAAATTACAGCGGGGCAATTGACAAACACCGAGAAAGCAATACATGCATATAATAATCATCTTGACTCCTTTGAGACTTGATTGGGCATTACACATTATACATAGACCACCATCCAACTGCATCTATGACTAATAATCCACCTTCATGTTATCATCCGAACCCCCTCTAGAATTAAGTTGCAAGCAACAGATTATTGCTTTACGAACTGCGTGTAAAGTAAACAATATGATTGTTCTATGAACAAAGGATTGTTGTTTTCTCCCTAGTAGCAACATCGCTTCTAGTACCTTAGAGATTTCTGTCACTTCCCCAGATTACCAGAGGCATGAACCCACTATCGAGCATAAATACTAACTCTTGGAGTTGCTAGCATCTACTTGGTCAAGATAGCTACTAAGAATGGAAAGCATGCAAGATCACAAATAACAAAGACATGATAGAATCAATAATCAATCTGAAATAACATCTCAATATCCATCGGATCCCCACAAACACAACATGCAGAATTACAAATAGATGATCTTGATCATGAACGGAGCTCACAAGATCTAGACATGAAAGCACAAAGGAGGAGAACCAGCCATCTAGCTACTACATGGATCCGTAGTCCAAGGATGAACTACTCACACATCACACCGAAGGCTTGCATGGTGATGAAGAAGGCATCTAGTGTGAATTCCCCTCTCCGGCAGGGTGCTGGGAAGGGCTTCAGATCCCTCCCAATCTAGGGATGGAGATGACACTGGCTACAGACACTTTCGTGGATTTTTGGTCGGGCCCTTAGGGTTTACGTCCTGAGGGCATCTTATAGGCGGAAGGGGAGACCGAGGGGGTGCCAGGGGCCACCATACCACCCCTTGGCGCGGGCCCAGCCTGGCCGCGTGGCCAGGTGGTATGGTGCCCCCTGGCCCCTCTCCGTCTCGTATTCTGGCACTTGATGTCTTTCGGAAAAATAGGCACTTTGGCTTATGTCCCGTCCAATTCCGAGAATATTCATTTTCTGACTTTCCTGGAACCAGAAACAGCAGAAACAAGGCAGCTGGCACTGTGGCTCTTGTTAATAGGTTAGTCCAAGAAATCATAAGAAAAGTACTCCAAAGTTGGAACAAAACACAAGAAAGTGGATAAAACCAAGCATGGAACATCAAAAATTATAGATACATTTGCAATGTATCATGTATGTATCAATATAGCCATTTTTCCAAAACCATCAAAACCTTCTCCACTGGAACAACCCTTGCAACAAGATACTCTCAAGCGTATGATCAACCAACCCACCAAAAAGAATTTGAATATTCAAATAATTTTCTCTTGCGGCCATTTGATCGAACACTTAGCAAGCACAGTACAGAGCTACCAACTCCACACTATTTGGATCAATATTGTGATCATCTTTGTACTCGACTCAACCTCCACTACTCGCCCACGATCTCCCCAGTACCAACCTGTGCAGCTGAGCCTCTCTTACTCGACCAAATGACTAGTGCCAGCCCGTACCCGAGCATGCCAGGCCGGCCAAACATGGACGCGATGCTACACACTTCGCCGCCCAAGCCCATGATGTCTAGGAGATATCCATGACCTCGCTGCACCCGCCTATGTATGCCTCGACCAATGCCAGCCCGTGGAGACGCCAGCACAGCTGCGCCCATTTTCTCTGTCTGCCATGCCAAGCACACGCTAGAGCACCGAGCAATCCCGCGCAACCACGCCACGCCTCGCTCTCTCCTTGTATCAATGCACTCGCCGCGACGCCAGCGACCTCCTAGACACACCCGCTTGACCCTGTGCGACCCGTGACCACCGTACGCCATGACAAACGCCCGCGGTACCGGAGGATGGCATGGAGGCCCACGAAAGATAAAGACCGTGCCTCGTCGTGCCACTGTGCGCCTGACGATCGCCAAGGAGCACCGCGTCAACCTACACCCTCAGCCATGCCGATAGCACACTGTAATGATGTCTCCGACGAGCCCAAGCCATGCCCCGATGCTCCCCTCATCGGGGTATTAATAGACCCTACCCCTTGCCTCAAAACGCACCCCAGTCAACTCACCTCTCCCCCAACAACATCTCTGATCCATCCCCAGAGCAAGGCGAGGAGTGTAGCACCGGAATTTCGTCGGAGCCCACCGTCGCAGTGGTGGAACGGAGCCAGCGCTAGGAGCCGCCCCAGGAGCTGCCGCGACCATCATTTGTACCGCCGTCATCGACTAGTTCCTTTGCTCGCATCACCGTACCTAGATGGAGCCCTGGTAAGCCCCCGACGACCCCCGCAATAGAGCTAGGGTTGAATCCTGCGTGCGCCGTGCGACGAAGACGATGATGCTAAGCCATTGATCGCGCTCTAATCGTGCGGATGAGATTAGTGCATATCGCTTCGCTTTAGAACATCTGCTGGCGTGTGGGGGCCAGCGCAAGTGCAGCCCGCTGTGCGCGTGCTGTGTCGTTGGGCCGGCCCAATATTGTTCCCGCGTGTGCCCACGAATTCAAATCTGGATTTTTCTTTTATTTCAAAACCCTATTCTATAATTGACTTCAAAATTGAATTCAAGAAGATTTACTAAACCAAATTGCATGATTCCAATTTTTTTAGAAAGAACATGAAAATCTCTAAATACTCCCATTGGATTCAAACAGTTTGCATTTATAGATCACCCATAGTAAAAATAATAAGACAATGACTTTTCCAACTTCAAACAATTTTCTAATATCAACCATAAATGCTTTTGAGTTGATTCCAATTCTCAAAAATCACATTTGCCATGATCTATCTGAATATTTAAAAGTATTTAGTTTTACATGCAGTAGTCATGGGCTAGTATTAAAAGAGTGGCTATATAGTCATTTTAATCATATTAAATAGCAATATTAAACTTTGTAATATATGCCATCTACTTTAAATCACATTCCCAAGTATTGGGATATGTGGTTATGACATGTGTCAACATGATCCCATATTTTATAATTGGATAATATTAAATCTTAAGTGATTTTTCAATGAGTAGAAATTGCATTTCCAAAATAAGATAAATAAGAATATGTCACTAATACATGTGGTGATTGAGACGATGCTAGATCATCTAGTGTGATCCTTTGTGTGCTAAATAAAAGTAGATAAGTATTGTTTGGTAATTGTGTACCTCGTATTTATTTATAGATGCTAGTACCAACCCGAGCTATGAGGAGGAAGAAGTCTACGAAGAAGAAGAGTAGCACTTCGACAACTGTACCAACCAAGGCAAACTCAACTATGCAAGCTAACCTATGAAGGATACACTATGCATTCTATTATGATGCAACCTGGATTATACCAATCCCAAGTTTTACCTACAAGCTTTATTTTTACCTTTACCAAAGTTTCTTGAATAGTTAATTATTGGTGATTAGTGGAAAAATAGGACAAATGCCATCAAGAGCATATAATTAGGCTTAGGTAGTTACACTCGATTAGCACCCCTCAATAGTGATACCCTCATTGATAGTTGCTAGTGGTAAACTAATATTGATCACTTTAGATGGGAACACTTGGAGCAAATGATTATGAAAACCTTGGAATGATGAGTCAATCTATTGAAATGTTTTGACATGGGTTATGAAACACAATGACTTGAAGATGATGATGAATGAGGCATGTGCCTTGACTTTGAATAAAAACTGATGGTTGGGTTCGGATGCGATACCATTCTAGCTTTTACCGTACAACCACAATACCTAAATTGGGTTGGGCTTAACTAGAAGTTTATATGTCTTAGTATGGTTTCCCTCGCGGAAAAGAGGTTAAGATGAGGCTACCTCGTTACTATGAATGTCCACCTATGAAGTTCCCGGGTGAAGGGAATATGCCCGAGAGGCAATAATAAAGTGGTTATTATCTTATTCCTTATTTATGATAAATGTTTATTTTGCATGCTATAATTGTATTAATTTGGAAACATTAATACATGTGTGTTTAATAAACAAAAGGAAAGTTCCTAATTATGCCTTCCTTATAAACTAGCTCGTTGAGTAACAAGATGGTCAAGGTTTCCTGATCATGGACATTGGATGTTGTTAATAACGAGGTCACAACATTAGTGAAATGATGTGATGAAAATTCATTCGAAGTATAGCATTACGATCAAAGTCATTGTGTTTATATTGCTATAACATCATACAAAGTAATCCTAGTCCTTAGACCATGAGACCATGTTAATCACTAACACTAGAAGAGTATCTTGATAACATCAAATGTCACACCGTGAAAGGGTGATTATAAAGGTGGATTTAGTGCTACAAAAGTGTTATGTAGAGGCTCATGGATCAAGAGTGGGATTTGTCCATCCCTATGACGGATAGATATACTTTGGGGCCTCTCGGTGATATCACATTGAGAATAGCTTGCAAGAAAGTGATGTGATCACTAGAATGTTATATCATAGGAACGAGAAAAGAGTACATGTCGGTAATGAAATCAAACTACGTATGGAGATACCAATGATCGAACCTTGGACATGTAATATATCGCGAGACAAAGGGATTTAGTTACGACGTTAAAGGTTCACACGATCACAAGAGTCATTGTTGAATATGTGGGAGTCAGTATGGATCTCTAGGTCCCGCTGCTAATTATTGATCGGAGAGGGGTCTCGATCATGTCTGCATTATTCGCGAACCGTAGGGTGACACACTTAAGGGATACCAACACCATTTGGAGCAAATATGTTTCAGATAAAGATTTAAGAAAGCGCTGGAATTATTTCAATAGACACCGAAACTATTTCGGGTGAAATTGCTGAAATTGGTTCTGCATGTAATATTGAAATGTTGCAGGGGGTTTTATGTGAATGTTTGTTAATTAAAGTAATTAATAAAATTCTGAATAAAATTAATAAAAGTGTTTTATGAAATGAGGGTGCATTAAATTTGGAGAATTTAATGCACTTAAAATGGAGACTTTAAAAGGGAATGTTAAGGGGCAAATTTATGTGGAGGGGGTTACCACCACATGAATGGGGGAGGTGAGGGGTCACCTCCATGAGGCGCCGGCCATGGGGAGAGGTACCCCCCTCCTATAAAAGTCCCCCCTCTCACTCCTTCTTCCACTCACCTCCTCGTGAAGGATATCTCTCCCCCTCTAGTATTTTCCCCCATGGTCTTGAATTAGCGAGATACATGTTCCCGGTGGCTTTATCTGGAAAGGAGTTGCTGCTTCCGCTGCTTTGCTGGATCAAGGGATGGAGGTTGTCGGGGTATCCGACGTGTGTGCGATCACGGATGCACCACTGCTTTGCGGTGCTGCACTTGGTGGTGCTGGACTTGCTAGAGCTGGATCTGATGGATGTGCTGGAGCTGGACCTACTGGACTTCATCATGATCTTGAGATCGGCAAGTGTACGACTACATCATCCACGAGTTCCATCTCGTTAACAAAGCTTTGTTGTGTTCGAGGGTATGTTCTCTATGGATGTATATCCACCCATTGCTTGTATCTAATAGATAGATCTTGGCGTATAATAGTTCCCATCATAGGAATTTTTTTTCTATGCTGTGAACCCTTCAGTGGTATCACAGCCTGATCTATGCGTAGGTGCTTTGCACGGGTAGAACACATAAGAGTATGTGGGCGATGATGATCATGTTATTGCTTCTTTCATGTATTTTGGATATTGGTGCATACTGGGATGAAGCGGCCCGGACCAACTTTACATGTCATCGCACATGAGACCGGTTCCACAACTGACATGCAACTAGTTTTGCAAAAGTGGCTGGCGGGTGTCTATCACTCCTACTATAGTCAATATCTGATTTACAACGAGTTGCTAATAACTTAGTTATCATCGTTGTGGTTCCATGTTCGTAGGTAAGACCGGTTCTATCTTCGAAAGCCCTAAGCCATGTAAAAACTTGCAATTGATAAATTAGAGGCATCTAGTTTAGATCGTTGATGTGCTAGTGTCATGATATGGAAATATTGTAAGTTGATGTATAGTTGATACCCTTACAACACACCTAACGTGTAAGTTCCATAGACCTTGGCCTTACACACAAAGGAATAATAGAGATCATACCATGATACACATGATGGTGATCAAATGCATGGACCATATCGTTCCACTTTACACATATGATGTTTGCATCTTACATGGCTAGTTTGGCATTTTTAGTAGCACTATAAGATGATCCCTCATTTAAATATCAAGATAAAATGTGTTCTTCCTTAAGTATGCATCGTTCTATGGGTCGTGTTTCGAGACATCACGTGATGATCGGGTGTACTCGACTCTGCGCTTTCATACAACGGGTGTAAGACAGTTTTACACACGCGAGTACTAAGGTTCTTACTTGGCGAGCCTAGCATGTACAGACATGGCCTCGGAACATGGACCGAATGGTTAAGCATGAGTCATATAGTTGATGTGATGCCCATATTGATGCTCTCCTTTGAAGCTACACTGACTCACATGATGATCGGACTTGGTGTAGTGGATTTGGTTCATGTAATCACCCAAAAGGCAAGAGGGATGTCATTTTTGAGTGGGAGTTCATTCCTAATTTGGATTAGTCGAACCAAATTTGTCATAAACTAAATCAAAGTTAATTTGCGTAATTTTTTGTAGTCATTGGCATCTGTTTACTACCACATGCTTAGTTTTAATTGAGATAATTGAACTATAGAATTCTGGATATTTACTTTACGAACTGGTATCGTATTATTTTGAATGTCAATTTAAAGTTTAGAAGTCCTATTGTAAACTTTCAGCAACCTCTATTTACTCCATGAAGTTTAATAAGTAGTATTAAATCAAGAGTAAGAATTCCAATGTTAGTATCTAAAGTATCATGTTTGCCTCCATAATTCTTGATATTCAAAAGTTGTTTTAATATCGAGGTTATCTAGGAGCTGAAATAATTGTTTCAGAAATCATCATGTGTAAAAGATATTGTGATATCTGAAACAAGGTTTATGTTTGCAATATGATAGAGTATAATTTAAAAAATACACGTTCTCATATTGTATGAGAATTTGTGAAGGTTGGAGATGCTAGGCGTCCTAATCTACCAAAAAGGTTTTAGGAACTAATATTATACTCACGATTCATCCTTATAGGCTATAGTAGCTTGATCATGAAAGTTGTCATGATAAGGATGAATAGAATATGTAAGTAAAATGTTTACTACACTAAAAGATTACTAAAGAATGGATTTTTGAAAGAATGCCAAACATTTGATGATGGCGATCCACTTCAAAGTGCAAGTCCAAATGTATTAGTATTTGACTATACATGCTTTCTACTATCTGTCATGTGAATGACACCACTATTGATGTTGATAGATTCTTTTAAAAGGAAAAGGAATTGCTGGAAGAGAATCTATATTTGGCAGAAAATAAAAAGTTGGAGATGTCCAGCTTAGGTATATAGAAGATATACATGTTATGGCTATGTTCTTTGCTTGTTAAACAATGTGGTTCTTAGGTATTGGATACCGGTATTGGATAGCGAATTGGTTGGTGTGAAGTGTCATACAGAACAACACAATTCATGAACTGGAACAACCTAAGTAACTTGCAAGAGAATAAGTGATGATGTTCATCGAAAACAAATAAAGTGTTATTGTGTTTTTCATTGTCGTCAAACCTAGCCTTCAAGATTTGTTTTAATAATTGTTATTTCGTTCCGGTATTACGAGAACAATAGTTGTTCAAATAATTAACATATGCCATAAAGGATGGATGAACTTTTACATGTCTTGTTGGAGAAATCACATCCATAAACATTATTGCTAAATTGTCCTAAGACAAATGATTGGATGATCACTTATGAAGTGACATCGCTGTTTGAATTATATTGGAAAGTAAACATGAAGCAACTCCATGTTGATGGATTTTTGGAGTCTTTGATTTGATCAATTGACGCTTGTGAGACTTTCCTCGAGATAATTGAAACTCCGTCCATAGGCCAAAGAGGAACGGATGACTAACTTATTGGATATTATGCATGTTGATGTATATAGTTCATTATATGTAGCCATGTGCGGTGGATCTTTTGACTTCATATGCTTTCTCCGGAAATTTGAGTGAATATATCTATATATTTACTTAATAAGGAATAAGTATGAAACATTTGAAAATTGTTCAAAGACTCTCAAGATGAAGTGGAAAATGATTGTAACGAGAAAATAAAAAAATTATGATTGGATCATAAAGGAGATATTTGAGTTACAAGTTTAGCAAAACACCTAAGATTTTATGAATCATTCCATGGATTTGCATTTACCGATAAACCATAGAAGTATGGCATGTTCGAGAAATGAAATCAAACCATGTTTGAGATGGTAAGATCAAAGGTGTCATTTATAAAACTGCCATTATGTTTTAAGGATTAAAGCTTTAGAGACTACCGCTTTTACACTGAAAAGAGCACCATCGTGATCTGTTGAAATGACACCATATGAGTTATGGTTTGGAATAAAACCCGAATTGTATTTTCTTAAATTTTGGTATGCTATGCATAAGTAAAATGTTTACAACCAAAGTCGGATAAGCACGTATTTGTAGGTTATCCCAAAGAATTTGTTGGGAATTCCTCCATAACACCGAGGACAAAAGAGTTTGTCGCTTGGAACGTCAAGTTTCTTGAGAAGAAATTTTTCGTGAAAAGTTAAGTGGGAGGACAATAGAACTTTGATAAGGTTGTTGAACCTTAGCTATATGTGGTAAGTAGCGCAGCACCGGAAAGTGTTCCGGTGGCGGCCACAATGCTCATGGCTCCCGTGATTACAAAGGGTGTGATCTTGGAGATTAGAGTTCCTATTTGAACCATACGCATCGGGTAAGAATCAAATATTGAGATTTGATAAACAAGTCGTTATTGTTTTGATAATGATGAAGCGACTGCATGCAAAGAAGCGGTGATGGTCCCTTACTCCCTAAAATGACTAGAAGTCATAAAATCCGTGATAGTTTCCATACACGAGAAATCAAGTTTTGAACTTGAAAGACCCTCTGGAAAGGCATGAAGCCTATCCGTCATATTTGGATCTATAAATAGACATGGATGTTTGACATCTATGAAATAGTCGACATGTCGGAAAGGAGTTTACGACAATGTTCAAGGAGTTGACTATGACAAGATTTGATCTTTCATAGTGATATTTAGTCTTGACGGATTAATGTAGCAACCACAACATATAATTTGGTGTATGGTAGTTGAACAAACAAAACAATGTTCTTCTAATAGAATGGTTATCTAGGACGTGTACAAGACATGTTCCGAAGGGTTTTGTTAATTCAAAGGGTGCTAAAAGGGCATGCAAACTTCAATAGTTGAAGTGAGCATAGCGGAGTTGGAATCTTCACCATGATGAGAATATTAAAGGGTTTAAATTCATTGGAGACGATGAAGATGCTTGCATTTGCAAGAAATTAAGTGGGAGCGCTGAGACAAATTTCCAATACATTATGCAGAGTACATATTGTTGATTGGAAATAATGTATCTTTTATTGACACAAGTTAAGAATTTCATTAAAATAGGATTTCGATGAAAGACTTGGGCAAAACCAAAATATTTGGCATCAATGTCTATATGGATAGATTGAGGCGCTAATATGGTTGTGCCAGATGTACATATATGAGATATTGAAAGGTTCAATATGGAAACAACAAGAAAGGTTCTTGCTGCATGGAAAGGATTGTATCAAGATTCAAGTGTTTCAACACTTGGTGAGTAAAATCACATGAAGATTTTAATCGATTATACCGTGATATGTATATATCCAGATATGTCCTATGCTCTAAATGTTATGAGCACATACCAGAATGATTCATAAGATGATCATTGGACAATAGTAAAGATATTCTTATGAGCTTTGGAAGAACTAAGAATATATCATGTATAAGTGACAAATAGTTAAAGGTAGTTCATTTAAAGTGTTACATGGACACTAGTTTTGTCACAAGATACAAATTAAAATTTATCTCAATTTATAATATGGGTGGCACAATGTAATGGAAAGGATGTTCCATGATGTATTTGGATGAGTTCCAAAGTTTAGAAATTGTGACGGATACTACAACAAAAGGCTAAGTATATGACTGCTATAGTAGCAGCAAAGGAGGGAATTTGTGTTAAGTAGTTTGTTATCAAACTAGGTGCGGTTCAAAGTGGGCTTGACATGGGTATACACTACAGGTACTCGAGTTTGGCATATACGGTCCAGATACGGCAGAATCCCACAGTGTTGCCAAGGCCCAAATGAGTATTCGGGTGATTCACGGAGGCTCCGATTGCTTGCAGCACAAGATGAAGCTTAATATAGAAAGTTCAAAGGGACGAACCCTAATCTATAACCGACTCAACCTGCTACCTAAGACCTAGCCTATCTATATAAAGGATAGGAGGGGGCGGCGACGAGGACAATCACAACCCTAGTTTCCACAACCATCGCCAGATTGCATCTGCGCAACCCTATAACTTTTGACTCCCTTTATAATTCCAAGAGAAGACAAGCAGGAGTAGGTACCTCTACGAGGCCTGAACTTGGGTAAACCTTGCGTCCCTGTGTGCTTGTTTGCTAGCCGATTGATGTCTCCAGCGCTCCCTTCTTCTCCAAAACCCAAGTCCATAACAATGGGCATTGACGAGTTAAACCCTCGTCAATTGGCGCCGTCTGTGGGAACTGGGAGTGCTGATGTCGCGGCTTCTTCGGCCCCATCAACCGCGATCTACAACTCCACAACAGCGGAGATTCGCCAGCTCTTCGGCGCTTTCGACTTCAACGTCCACACACCGGCCACTCGCGTGTCTTTTGAGTCCGTGGGTGATGGGATCGGCCTGGCGATCGGGAGCTTCTACTTCTAGGTCGATCAGCTGGGCACGCTTCGCCTACCCGACCAGCCGACGACACCCGCGATTTCTCCAGCATCGTGGTTCCCGCCACCAATCGGCACCCTCAGCAAACTCAACACCCCTGCAACAGCTGGGAGCACAGACAACGACAATAGTCGCGGATCCGATCTGGGTGGCATGGCCATAGAGGATGGAGCCTACGGCTCCGGATCTAAGAGTTGCAGGAGCAAAAGCTTCCCAAATCACTTCATGTGCGCCATCATCAACGCAGGCGACACCGGTGTCAATCATGGCAACACCAGCACTGGTCCATCCAATAGTGGGAACGATGGCCCCGCCAATGGTGCCCCTACCAACGGCGCGCCCACCAACAGCGCCCCCGTAAACAATGGGACGAGAGGAGAACCGCACCTCATGAGGAATGAGAATACCGGGGAGCGCGTGCTAATCCATCTTAATGACAACGAGTGGGCTCGCTATCGAGAAGCTCTATGGGGTAACCCTCTACCCCCAAACTCATCGCAACACATGCTGATGGGTTACCATTGGCTGCTCAAGGAAGAATACAGGTGCCAACAACAAGTAATCGCGCAACCGGAGGCGCGTAGAAAGGCGGCGGACGAGTTGAGCCTCCGGCGGGCTCAACTCTCCTCCCATGGAGGATCCTCCTCCAAAGGCAACGAATACGTGGCCGCCAAGTGACGATCTCGATTGTCCCATCTCACCGACAAGGCGCACGAAGAGGCTACGAAAATCCCCGACTTCGGCTCTATGATGGTGGACACACGGGGTAATGTGCTCCCCAAGACGCAGCAAGCTGCGGTGACAGCGGCCACCATGTACCTCCTCAACAACCAGCCACCGGCTGGAGATCCGCAAACTGCCATGCACCAATCTACGATCGCGGGCCTGGGGCTAATCGAGGCCGCCCTCGACAAAGAGCCAGCATTGGAGCCAAAGAAAGGAAAGGCTCTGGCAAAATACTACTACTTGTACTCCTCCAGCAATGACAACCACGATCTGTCATGACGACGTCGCGCACGGCGGCATAACCACGACTATGACGCGCGTGATGACATCACGCAGCACAAGGTCGACAAGATGCAAGCAAGGCGCCCTCGCTCGACTGACTCGGAAGAAGATTAGGTGGAGCTATGCGGCACCAGATGCTTCAGTAGGGCCATTAGGCAGAAGCGAATGCCTAATGGGTTCAAACTCCCATCGGAGAACCCGGAATTTGACGGCCTGCAGGACCCAAAAATCTGACTGGAGGATCACATCTCCTCTGCTAGGCTACACGATGGAAGCTCAAGCACGGCAATGCAATGCCTACAGCTACAGCTGCAAGGCGCCGCCCGCGTGTGGCTCAACAATCTCCCGCGCGGATCAATCCGCAGTTGGGAAGAGCTGGTCAACAGCTTCGTGCACAACTTTAAGGGCACTTACAAAAGGCCCGCGTCAATCGAATAACTAAGAGGCTACCACCAAAGGTCTGGCGAGTCGCTGCGCTCGTACATCCAGAGTTGTGTAGCATCCCAATTGTCTAACAATTGTAATGCTACTTGGTTTAATAATATAATGGCTACTTCCTTTATACAATTGTTGCATCATAATTATATCATGCTCATGTCATCATGCCACCTTGCATTTGAGCATCATACAAAACCCTTCTTCTTTGGTTCTTCTATCATATGCATTATTAATTGTATTTGCCTCTTGATATTGTATTTGGTTATTGATATATTGTTTAATGCCCAAGTTGAGTTGGGGGCATATCTTTATTCAACTCCATCACCTTTCTTTTCACCACCTTGTAATTCCACCATTCCATTTACCCATGAGCTTGTATTTCTTTTTCTTTTGATATTTATTCTAGCTCATGTGGGTTGGGGTGGATCTAATTCTAATTCATTTTTGCTTCACTTTTATTCCACATTTTGGAATGCATAATATTAATGCCATGTTATTATTATTGTTTTCACAAGCACAAACATGGCCATTAATTATCATGCAGGGGCCATGCAATTATCACCATCCCCGTCTTTTGGGATTTTTGCTTGTATTTTTGGAAGTGTGGCATGGTCCTTGGAGATTCAATTCAAGGTGGCCATCCTTTGCTCCTCACCAAACCATACCCCTCTCTCTCTTTATCCATCTTCTATCCAAGCATGGTCATGTGGGCTCTTTCCACATAAACCACCATCTCCTCCATCACATGTTTTAGTCATCTTGGCTCATCACAAAACCCCACCTCATCTCTCCTCCTCTCCAACCATTCCTCTTTGCTTGTTTCTTTTGTGTTGGTCTTGCTAAAACCCAAAACCCATGTGCTTGATCTGGATTTGTTCATGATCACACCCTAACCACCATTACCCCTCCTCAAAACCCTAACCAAACCCTACTATACCCCTCCATGCCCATTACACCTCCCTAAGCTAAGCCTCATCACCTTACCCCTTCCATACCGAGCCTTACCCCCCTCTCTCACACTCTCGCTGCCGGCAGGGACCTACCCTAGCTACACCCACCACCCCATGCCGAGGCCTCCCCTCTCTCCCTACCCTCCTTCTCCTAACCTAGACGAGGCTAACCTAGCTAACCCGAGCCTCCCCTCTCCTTCTCCCTCTCTCTATCCCTACCACACGGGGCCTACCCGAACCTGTCCCCTTGACCGCGCCCTGGCCCACCTGGCAGCCCTACCCGTGCCTGCCCTGGCCGTCCATGCTGAGCACGTGCTCGAGGAGGACAAAGGTGGCCGAAGCCACCTTTATCCCTAACCCGCTCCCCCATGGCATCCTCCTTCCTCTCCCTCGCTTTAGCCACTTCCCCACGTTTCCTCTGCCTCTCCCAGATCCACCCCGAGCCACTGCTCTGACCTCTCCTTCCCCTGCCACCTTCTTCTCCAACGCCGGCCGCCCATCTCAGCTGCGACTGCCACCTGCAGATCGAGGAAGCGCGCGTGTTGCCGCGGGTGTCGAGGAAGATCGCGTTGCTCCTCTATATCGCCCCGTGCCCACCGACGAGGAGGAGAAGCCCCAGGACCACCAGCACCCTGTCGCTCCGCCGTAAACCCTAGCTCCGGTACGCTAGCTCCGTCAACGATCTGTCGCGCCTCTCTCCGTTCTACCACCACCGACGCCCCCGCGGTGAGCCCCGGATCCTCTCTAACACCCCCTCTCTCTTCGTCACGGCCTGACCTCGCCGGACCATAGGACGAACGCCCTCTGGGCACGTCTGCGTCTGCACGTCCCCGCGCCGCACCATGTTAACTAGCCGCCCATCCCCCTCCTAACACCAAAACCGAGACACCGCAGCGGCTCCGCCCTCTGCGCGCGCGACCCGCGTCGTGGGATCGAGCCCCGCACCGCGCTCTGTCCCGGTCGAGCATGTTTACCTCGTCAGTAATTGCAGAGAAGATCTACAGTGGGCCGTGGCCGTTTTGCTAAAAGGCCCCAAGGTTTTCGTAAACCTCAACCCGCGCTCCAGCCCGTACCCACCTGTCAGCCCCTGCGGGTTCAGCCATTGGCACGTGGCCCATAACCCACAGATCCCACCTGTCTGCCTCGTGGTCTAGGTAAGCCGCGGTGAGAAAAGTGATGCGCGCCATTTTGCCCAATCAGTACGGGTCCCACCCGTCAGTGACTTGGGTTGGATTCGTCTGGGTATAAAAAGTGTTTCTGTTTTCTGTTTAACTAAAAACCTTTTCTTAATTGTTTAAATTCAAATTCAAATATGTTTTTAAATAACTTTAATTTTATAAATCCAAATAATACAAATGATATATGTTTTGGAATCAGAAAAATGTGAGGAATTCAATTATGCCCTTCAAAATATCTTTTGAGCACTTAAAAATTTCGAGATGATTAAAATTACAATAAAATGCCCTTTATCTTAAGTAATTAATAACTTTAGTTTTATAACTCCAAATTTGACAAATAATATGTCTAAATCGATCAGCGCGACGAGTCCGTTCTAACCATGCATTCCATGTTCTGAATTGCAGCATGCATCATATAAATATAAAGTATACAGCAACTTATATGAGAGCAAACCAGGCTAAAAACTTAATAAAATGCTTTAATCTTGTACCCCACACCTCACCCATGCCATGCTACATTATTGCCATGCAAATTGTGCATCATTCATCATGGCATGATTGTTTGCTTGTCGCATTTTAATTCTTATGCTTGTGCACTCTATTTATGTTGGCCCTTGTTTGTTTCGTTCTTCTTCGAATAGACGCTGAGCAGGGGATATATCAGGAATCCCAGGAGCACTACCCAGATTCGTCCCTCGCTTCAACTGAGCTGCCAGGCAAGCACTACCACATTCTTGCATAGATATAGTACCTATTGCCTCTATCTTATTCTTGCATCATTGAGTCCCGATTGCATCAAAATGAATCCCAAGTACTGCATAGCCTTTATTTTTAAACCCCACCGAAGCTTGTTCCTCCATCCCATGAGCCATTACTACAGGAGTTGTTTGAGCCATGCGGGTCGTCGAACAGCATGAGTAGGGTATGTGAGTGTCTGATGGATAACGAGGTACCTAAACAACTTAACCTGAGTAGTAATGGGATAACTAATGAAAGTTGCACCGGTGAGCAATATCTGCTATTTGGTTCTTCATGCTCACTTGTGTCCCGTAGGACCCCAAGTACTTGATTCCTGTTCCTTGACTATTCGCACTATCCACATCCGGGAGGCCTTATGGACCCCCCTGAGCTAGAGCTTGATTCATTCTTATTTCTTGGGGCCACAAAGTAGTTTGGGGCTTTATTACTATCCTGTACTTATGCCATGTTTTACTACTTAATTTAAGATTGTGCGAGGAGCACCTGTACTGCTTTGGATGCAGAGTGTTTTCGCGGTATCGACAAGCCCAGTCACACTTTTGGGTTCCTAGTCGTTTACAACCATTGACGCAAACCTTGGGTCCATCTCGGATCCGGCCAACTTCGTTGCGGGTAGCTTAATGGGGTGGCCCCCTGAAACATTTCTGAATCCTGTGATCGCTTTGTCGTGAATGCCTCGTTGGGTTTTGAGTTGGTTTTTTCGAGGTTGATCGAGTGTGTGTTGCTATTTGTGCACCCCTGCAGGGTAAATCTTTCTGAAAGCCGTGTCCGCGGTTATGGACGACTTGGAGCACTGTTTCTCGATCATAGACAAGTATAACTAAAGTACCGCTTTTAAATTGACTAAGTACCGGACTAGTAAATAGCACAATACTCATGGAATGGTTAATAAAACTGCCAACGGATTGGGGGGTTGTTCGTCCGCTTCCTCATTGGTAAGCGAGGAGGAGGATGGATTTGTTGATTATACCGTTATAACTGATGTTCTTAATTCACGGACATCCGTCTATCAGTGGTTAGGCGGATGGTTAGCGAGTATCTATAGACTTGTTAGATATTATCTTTTGCTGCAATTGCATCACCCCAGGTCGTGTCCCCTTTAGTGGCATAAAGACTTGCTGAGTACCCCTAGGGTCTCACACGATAAATTGTTTGATTCAGATGAACAGGTGTATTTGCAAGATGGATACTGGGTGGAGGAGACATATGATCTTGGCAACGATCACTCGATGTATAGATTCCGGGAACGGGGATCCGTGAGATCTGTGGGCGGGATGTGTTTATTTATGTGGCATCTTATGCCGATTTGCTTCTTATCCGTACTCGGATCTTGTTTTCCGCTTCCGCCTAATACTATGATGTTTGATGTATGAGGAGCTATCCTGAAATATTATCTCTATCTAGGATATTTGGATCTTGCCGTATGGCGTTGCAATATTTCTATTTCTTTTAGATGGAATGGCTCTGAAGACTGTTTTATGTGGCTTGCATACATACTCATTTGTGTATGTAGTTGATCCCTTCGCCTGCCGATTATGCCGCTCGTTCTTGTCCCGATGTTCTGAAAATGGGTAGGACGGCCGAAAGGTCTACCTGTGAGTGTCCCTTGGCCCCACCGTACTATTTTAACCATTTTCGCTCATCTAGGCATGTAACTAAGAGCGTAATTCACCGAGGTAGTTACAATTGGTATCAGAGCCATCCCGCCCTTCAGGGTCTCAGCCAAATGGTCGTTGTCAGTCTAGAAAATAGTTTTGGTAGCTATGTATACTAGGGAAAAACAAAACGTGGGAGTAGGACTGCTTCCATTTTTCTTCTTACCCACCCACCCACCCTTTTCTGGTAAGGAAGTGTAACGTTTTCAATCCTCTTCTAAAATTCAAACTAGGATTCACGTGTTCTGGGTTCCGTAGTACCATAGGTTGTGTGTGTGTGTGAATTCCTTGTCTATCTGTTGCATCCAACATGTTATCACTATCTGCCTTTTGGTCATCAACTGTTGGTACATTCCATACCGACAGGCTTTTGTAAACCGACACGATCTATCTGATTCGTTGTATACCGACGTGATCTGTCTTACTCTTTGTTATCCGACGTTATCTTGTTTGGGGTGTTCGTTTCCGTAGTTACTAATCCTTAGGTTCATCTTAAGAAAAAGGTGTTGGGATATGTGTTTTACTTATTCATGTGTAGAGTAATGATTTGAGTGCAGGATGGAGTCACGACCATACCACTACTTTTCTCATTCGCTCTTGTATATTGAATTGGTAGAGTTACTAATCTTGATTCGTTAAGTGGTTTTGCGCATATAGTGGTATTTTAATGCCGAAATTTGCGGAAAATTTTTCTTTGTTAGTTTGTGTACCACACTCCTTGTTTAGTCGTGTGCGATATGCTTAATATCTTGTAGGTTCTTTGAACTTTGTTGATATTTTAATATCATCTTAGTGAATTGTATCCTTTAAATCTTGGTCAATTCCATTTTGGTACTATTTTGGATTATTATTATTCTCCATTATGGTACTAACTTGTGTTTTATATCAATCACAGGATGGCACCACCACGCCGTTCTGAGGAGGACATACAACCTGAACTGGGGGCTGCGTTGGCAAGCATCGCCAATGCCTTGGCCGCAATGCAGCAGAACCAGCAGCGATTTGAAGAAAGCATCAGGAGGAATGAGTTCGTTCCACTACCTCCACCTCCCAAGCGAGGAGACATCAAAAGCTTCCTGAAGTTCAACCCACGCCAATTTGATGTGTCTGATCAACCACTTGATGCTTATGATTGGTTGCGTGAAATGTCAAGGTTACTGGTGACTGCTGATGTTCCTGAGCAAGAATGGGTAAAATGTGCCACTCACCTTCTGAAGGGAGATGCAGCTCTGTGGTGGGAGAATTACCTCAAGGCAAACTACACTGGTTTTCAGCCTACTTGGGAATAGTTCACTGGAGCTTTCAAAGAGCAATATCTGTCAGAAATTGTCATGGAGAGGATGAAGGAAGTGTTTCTCAACCTCAAGCAGGGCAATGACAATGTCAATACCTATATCAGAAACTTCATGAACCTTTCTCGGTATGGTGGCGATGAGATCTCTGATGACAAGAAGAAGCAAAAGAGGTTCAGACAAGGGCTCAATGCATCGATTAAATATGCAATCACACATGCAAGGCCGGCGTCTTTTCTGGAACTCCAACATACAACTCTGCAGGAAGAAGCAAGTAGGAAAGTGTTTGAGGAGTCAAAGAAACACAACCGCGATGCAGCAAGCTCTTCAGCTATGTCAACTCCTTCTAAGTGTCGTATCTGGGTTCCTAACACTCCACCGTCGCTCCCGGCTCCACCAAGACCTTCAAGCTACGCGGCAAGGCCACCAAACTCCTTCACTGCTGCTCCCAGGGGATACAACCACAACTACCCTGGAGCGCCTGGCGGAGTCCCTGGCTATGTTGCTCCACGTCCACCTGGTGCTTGTTACACTTGTGGAAACACTGGGCATCAACACTGGAACTGTCCAATGAACAACAAAGATCTTCCTCCACCACCTCCAAGACCTGCGGCAAGCTCTCCTATGGTTCGTGCACCACCACCTCGGGCTCTCAACATCAACACCAAGCCTGGGTCTACTGTTGCTCGTGCCAACTGTGTCAACACTGCTCAAGCTGAGCATGCACCTGGAGTTGTGATGGGTATGCTTTCCGTTAACTCAGTCCCTGCACGAGTTTTGTTTGATTCTGGTGCATCGCATTCTTTTGTTTCTCACAAATTTGCAAATGAGAATGAGTTAGCTATGGATCCTCTCCCAAAGCGGTTAATGGTCCTTTCTCCTGGAGCAACAATGGCAGCTTCAAAAATCAGCCATGGCAATCAAATTGAGATTGGTGATTCTTTGTTCCTGGCTTCCTTGATTATTCTGGGCAACTCGGACATTGATGTTATATTGGGCATGGATTGGTTAACAGCAAATGTAGCTGTGATTGATTGTGCTGAACGCTCGGTTTCTCTGAAAATTCCGGAAGGCCATATAGTCTATTCTCCAAGTCTGACTCCTGCTATTCAGCTTTTCTCTTTGGTGGCTCTGAATGATGATGCTATGGAAGCTATTCAGAGTGTTCCGGTGGTCTGTGAGTTCCCAGATGTCTTTCCTGAAGAGTTACCGGGTATGCCTCCGGATCATGAGGTCGAGTTTGTGATTGAGCTTGAACCTAGAACCGCTCCTATCTCCAAGCGGCCTTATAAAATGGGTCCTCCTGAGTTAGCTGAACTCAAACGTCAGCTTGATGAACAAGAGAAGTTGGGTTTCATTCAGCACAATACTTCTTCTTGGGGTAGCCCAACCATCTTTGTGAAGAAGCGAGACAAGACTGATAGACTTTGTGTTGACTATCGGGCTCTCAATGCTAAGACCATCAAGAATAAATATCCCCTTCCGCGGATTAATGATCTCTTCGATCAGCTAGCTGGAGCTGTGGTATTCTCTAAGCTTGACTTGAGAAGTGGATATCATCAAATCAAGATTCGCAAGGAAGATGTTCCTAAAACAGCTTTCACCACCCGCTATGGCCTGTATGAGTACACGGTCATGTCTTTCGGTCTCACCAACGCACCTGCCACCTTCTCGAGGCTTATGAACTCGGTTTTCATGGAGTATCTTGATAAGTTCGGTGTGGTCTATCTAGATGACATCCTAGTATATTCTAAGTCAAAGGAAGAACATGAAGAACACCTTCGGTGTGTCCTAAACAAACTGCGTGAGAACCGCCTGTATGCAAAGTTCTCCAAATGTGAGTTTTGGCTGCCTCAAGTCACCTACCTTGGTCACGTCATCTCTGCCAAGGGCATTGCCGTCAACCAAGAAACTATAAAGACAATTGTTGACTGGCTTCCTCCTGTAAATGTCAAAGAAGTCCGGAGCTTCCTTGGTTTGGCTAGTTATTGCCGTCGCTTCATTCAGAACTTTTCGAAGATTGCGAAGCCTCTTACCGATCTCCTCAAGAAAGGCAAGAAATACCTTTTGACTCCTGCATGTCAAGCAAGCTTTGAAACACTCAAAGAGAAGCTCACTTCCACACCAGTATTCATTCCTCCAGATACATCCAAGCCTTTCCAGATATTCTGTGACGCCTCTTTGCAAGGATTGGGTGCGGTCCTTATGCAAGAAAAACAAGTTGTTGCTTATGCCTCTCGACAGTTGAAGACGCATGAGATCAACTATCCTACACATGACCTCGAACTCGCAACAGTTGTCTTTGCGTTGAAAGTATGGAGGCACTACTTGCTTGACAACCATTGTGAAATCTTTTATGATCACAAGAGTCTGAAGTATATCTTCACACAGCCTGATCTCAACCTTCGCCAGAGGAGGTGGATTGAAGCAATCAATGATTTTGATTTGACCATCAACTACACTCCGGGCAAAGCTAATGTCATGGACGATGCTCTCAGCCGCAAAGCTTATGTCAGCAACCTCATGGTGGAAGAACAACAGCCTCTCTTGTGCGAGGAATTCTGTCAGCTCAACCTTGAAATTGTGGATCAAGGGTATCTTCTGAACCTTCTGGCAACCCCTCTCTTGGAAGAAAAGGTTCGCTCCATTCAACTTGGGGATCCTTACACTAAAAAGATCATCTCCAACATTCAGCTTCCGAAGTATGAGTCCTTCCACGTCGATGACCAAGGCACTCTTTTCTTTGAACACCGGATGTTTGTTCCGAACTACCCGGGTTTAAGAGAGCAAGTTCTCAAGGAGGCGCATGATTCTGTTCTTTCTATCCACCCTGGCAGCACTAAGATGTACATGGACTTGAAAACACAGTATTGGTGGCCTAGGTTGAAACGATATTGTGCCAAGTATGTCTCGGAGTGTGATGTCTGCCGCAGAGTTAAAGCTGTCCATCAGAAACCTTCCGGTCTTCTACAGCCATTGAAACCTCCGGAATGGAAATGGGAGAAAGTAGAGATGGACTTCATCAATGGTTTTCCTAGGTCACAGAAGGGAAACAATGCAATCTTTGTTGTCATTGACAGGCTTTCTAAAGTGGCTCACTTCTTTCCCGTCAAGGAAACAATTTCTGCAATTCAGTTGGCTGAGCTCTATATCAACAGAATTGTCTCTCTGTATGGAGTTCCTCTTGAGATCAGTTCAGACCGTGGAAGCATCTTCACTTCCAAGTTCTGGGGAAGTTTCCAAAATGCTTTGGGAACAAAATTGAACTTCAGCACAGCTTACCACCCTCAGTCGCAAGGACAAGTTGAAAGGATCAATCAGATTCTGGAAGATATGCTCCGTGCTTGCGTCATCTCTTTCGGCATGAAGTGGGAAGAATGTCTTCCTTATGCTGAATTCTCTTACAACAACAGCTTCCAGAAAAGTCTAAAGATGGCACCATTTGAGGCTCTCTATGGTTGCAAATACAGAACTCCGATTAGTTGGTCGGGCGCAGGTGAAAGAACATTGTTTGGCCCTGACATTGTAACTCAAGCGGAGAAGAAGGTTCACATCATTCTTGAAAATCTGAAGGTTGCTCAAAGTCACCAGAAGAGCAACTATGACAGAAAGCACACGGACATGGAGTATGTCCCTGGTGATCTCGTTTACCTTCGTGTCACTCCCATGAGAGGCACGCACCGCTTTGGTATCAAAGGAAAGCTGGCTCCTAGATACATCGGTCCATTCAAAATCCGTGGAAGAAGAGGAGAAGTTGCTTATGCTCTTGAACTTCCTGAAAAACTCAAGGTCCATGATGTTTTCCACATCTCTCAACTCAAGAAGTGCTTCAAGGATCCCGGCAGGACCGTGGACCATGAGCTTATCAATCTCCAAGAATACCTGTCTTATCAAGAACACCCCACAAAAATCCTTGAAGTCGCAGAAAGAAGGACTCGCAACAAGTCCATCAAGTTCTGCAAGGTGCAGTGGTCGCACCATTCCATTGATGAAGCCACTTGGGAACGCGAGGATGAGCTCCGTGCCAAGCATCCTACCCTCTTCGAGTCTTCTTCTTCCTAGAATCTTGGGGCGAGATTCATGTTTAGTGGGGGAGAGTTGTAGCATCCCAATTGTCTAAAAATTATAATGCTACTTGGTTTAATAATATAATGGCTACTTCCTTTATACAATTGTTGCATCATAATTATATCATGCTCATGTCATCATGCCACCTTGCATTTGAGCATCATATAAAACCCTTCTTCTTTGGTTCTTCTATCATATGCATTATTCATTGTATTTGCCTCTTGATATTGTATTTGGTTATTGATATATTGTTTAATGCCCAAGTTGAGTTGGGGGCATATCTTTATTCAACTCCATCACCTTTCTTTTCACCACCTTGTAATTCCACCATTCCATTTACCCATGAGCTTGTATTTCTTTTTCTTTTGATATTTATTCTAGCTCATGTGGGTTGGGGTGGATCTAATTCTAATTCCTTTTTGCTTCACTTTTATTTCACATTTTGGAATGCATAAGATTAATGCCATGTTATTATTATTGTTTTCACAAGCACAAACATGGCCATTAATTATCATGCAGGGGCCATGCAATTATCACCATCCCCGTCTTTTGGGATTTTTGCTTGTATTTTTGGAAGTGTGGCATGGTCCTTGGAGATTCAATTCAAGGTGGCCATCCTTTGCTCCTCACCAAACCATACCCCTCTCTCTCTTTATCTATCTTCTATCCAAGCATGGTCATGTGGGTTCTTTCCACATAAACCACCATCTCCTCCATCACATGTTTTAGTCATGTTGGATCATCACAAAACCCTACCTCATCTCTCCTCCACTCCAACCATTCCTCTTTGCTTGTTTCTTTTGTGTTGGTCTTGCTAAAACCCAAAACCCATGTGCTTGATCTGGATTTGTTCATGATCACACCCTAACCACCATCACCCCTCCTCAAAACCCTAACCAAACCCTACTATACCCCTCCATGCCCATTACCCCTCCCTAAGCTAAGCCTCACCACCTTACCCCTTCCATACCGAGCCTTACCCCCCTCTCTCACACTCTCGCTGCCGGGAGGGACCTACCCTAGCTACACCCACCACCCCATGTTGAGGCCTCCCCTCTCTCCCTACCCTCCTCCTAACCTAGCTAACCCGAGCCTCCCCTCTCCTTCTCCCTCTCTCTCTACCACACGAGGCCTACCCGACCCTGTCCCCTTGACAGCGCCCTGGCCCACCTGGCAACCCTACCCGTGCCTACCCTGGCCGTCCATGCTGAGCACGTGCTCGAGGAGGACAAAGGTGGCTAAAGCCACCTTTATCCCTAACCCGCTCCCCCACGGTATCCTCCTTCCTCTCCCTCGCTTTAGCCACTTCCCCACATTTCCTATGCCTCTCCCAGATCCACCCCGAGCCACTGCTCCGACCTCTCCTTCCCCTGCCACCTTCTTCTCCAACGCCGGCCGCCCATCTCAGCTGCGACTGCCACCTGCAGATCGAGGAAGCGCGCATGTTGCCGCGGGTGTCGAGGAAGATCGTGCTGCTCCTCTACATCGCGTCGTGCCCGCCGACGAGGAGGAGAAGCCCCAGGACCACCAGCACCCTACCGCTCCGCCGCAAACCCTAGCTCCGGTCCGCCAGCTCCGTCGATGATCTGCCGCGCCTCTCTCCGTTCCACCACCACCGACGCCCCCGCGGTGAGCCCCGGATCCTCTCTGACACCCCCTCTCTCTTCGTCACGGCCTGACCTCGCCGGACCACAGGACGAACGCCCTCTGGGCGCGTCTGCGTCTGCACGTCCCCGCGTCGCACGACGTTAACTAGCCGCCCATCCCCCTCCTAACACAAAAACCGAGCCACCGCAGCGGCTCCGCCCTCTGCGCGCGCGACCCGCGTCGCGGGATCGAGCCCCGCACCGCGCTCTGTCCCGGTCGAGCATGTTTACCTCGTCAGTAATTGCAGAGAAGATCTACAGTGGGCCGTGGTCACTTTGCAAATAACCCCCACACTTTTTTCTGCCCAACCCGTGCTCCCCTCCGACCCCACCTGTCAGCCTCCCGTGGCCGTTTTGCTAAAAGGCCCCAAGGTTTCCGTAAACCTCAACCCGCGCTCCAGCCCGTACCCACCTGTCAGCCCCTGCAGGTTCAGCCTTTGGCACGTGGCCCATAACCCACAGATCCCACCTGTCTGCCTCGTGGTCTAGGTAAGCCGCGGTGAGAAAAGTGATGCGCGCCATTTTGCCCAATCAGTACGGGTCCCACCCGTCAGTGACTTGGGTTGGATTCGTCTGGGTATAAAAAGTGTTTATGTTTTCTGTTTAACTAAAAACCTTTTCTTAATTGTTTAAATTCAAATTCAAATATGTTTTTAAATAACTTTAATTTTATAAATCCAAATAATACAAATGATATATGTTTTGGAATCAGAAAAATGTGAGGAATTCAATTATGCCCTTCAAAATATCTTTTGAGCACTTAAAAATTTCGAGATGATTAAAATTACAATAAAATGCCCTTTATCTTAAGTAATTAATAACTTTAGTATTATAACTCCAAATTTGACAAATAATATGTCTAAATCGATCAGCGCGACGAGTCCGTTCTAACCATGCATTCCATGTTCTGAATTGCAGCATGCATCATATAAATATAAAGTATATAGCAACTTATATGAGAGCAAACCGGGCTAAAAACTTAATAAAATGCTTTAATCTTGTACCCCACACCTCACCCATGCCATGCTACATTATTGCCATGCAAATTGTGTATCATTCATCATGGCATGATTGTTTGCTTGTCGCATTTTAATTCTTATGCTTGTGCACTCTATTTATGTTGGCCCTTGTTTGTTTGGTTCTTCTTCGAATAGACGCTGAGCAGGGGATATATCAGGAATCCCAGGAGCACTACCCAGATCCGTCCCTCGCTTCAACTGAGCTGCCAGGCAAGCACTACCACATGCTTGCGTACATATAGTACCTATTGCCTCTATCTTATTCTTGCATCATTGAGTCGCGATTGCATCAAAATGAATCCCAAGTACTGCATAGCCTTTATTTTTAAACCCCACCGAAGCTTGTTCCTCCATCCCATGAGCCATTACTACAGGAGTTGTTTGAGCCATGCGGGTCGTAGAACAACATGAGTAGGGTATGTGAGTGTCTGATGGATAACGAGGTACCTAAACAACTTAACCTAAGTAGTAATGGGATAACTAATGAAAGTGGCACCGGTGAGCAATATCTGCTATTTGGTTCTTCATGCTCACTTGTGTCCCGTAGGACCCCGAGTACTTGATTCCTGTTCCTTGACTATTCGCACTATCCACATCCGGAAGGCCTTATGGACCCCCTGAGCTAGAGCTTGATTCATTCTTATTTCTTGGGGCCACAAAGTAGTTTGGAGCTTTATTACTATCCTGTACTTATGCCATGTTTTACTGCTTAATTTCAGATTGTGCGAGGAGCACCTGTACTGCTTTGGATGCAGAGTGTTTTCGCGGTATCGACAAGCCAAGTCACACTTTCGGGTTCCCAGTCGTTTACAGCCATTGACGCAAACCTTGGGTCCGTCTCGGAGCCGGCCAACTTCGTTGCGGGTAGCTTAATGGGGTGGCCCCCTAAAACATTTCTGAATCCTGTGATCGCTTTGTCGTGAATGCCTCGTTGGGTTTTGAGTTGGTTTTTCCGAGGTTGATCGAGTGTGTGTTGCTATTTGTGCACCCCTGCAGGGTAAATCTTTCTGAAAGTCGTGTCCGCGGTTATGGACGACTTGGAGCACAGTTTCTCGATCATAGACAAGTATAACTAAAGTACCACTTTTAAATTGACTAAGTACCGGACTAGTAAATAGCGCAATACTCATGGAATGGTTAATAAAACTGCCAACGGATTGGGGGGTTGTTTGTCCGCTTCCTCGTTGGTAAGCGAGGAGGAGGATGGATCTGTTGATTATACCGTTATAACTGATGTTCTTAATTCATGGACATCCGTCTATTAGTGGTTAGGCGGATGGTTAGTGAGTATCTATAGACTTGTTAGATATTATCTTTTGCTGCAATTGCGTCACCCCAGGTCGTGTCCCCTTTAGTGGCATAAAGACTTGCTGAGTTCCCCTAGGGTCTCACACGATAAATTGTTTGATTCAGATGAACAGGTGTATTCGCAAGATGGATACTAGGTGGAGGAGACGGATGATCTTGGCAATGATCACTCGGTGTAGAGATTTCGGGAATGGGGATCCGTGAGATCTATGGGCAGGATGTGTTTATTTATGTGGCATCTTATGCCGATTTGCTTCTTATCCGTACCCGGATCTTGTTTTCCGCTTCCGCCTGATACTCTGATGTTTGATGTATGAGGAGCTATCCTGAAATATTATCTCTATCTAGGATATTTGGATCTTGCCGTATGGCGTTGCAATATTTCTATTTCGTTTAGATGGAATGGCTCTGAGGACTGTTGTATGTGGTTGCATACATACTCATTTGTGTATGTAGTTGATCCCTTCGCCTGCCGATTACGCCGCTCGTTCTTGTCCTGATGTTCTGAAAATGGTTAGGACGGCCGAAAGGTCTACCGGTGAGTGGCCCTTGGCCCCACCGTACTATTTTAACCATTTTCGCTCATCCAGGCATGTAACTAAGAGCATAATTCACCGAGGTAGTTACAAGTTGGTCCATCATCAAGAACTCTGCAGTAAATATCTCGGAGGACCGCGCAATCGACGCGTTCAACGGCAGTGTTCGCCGTATAGAGCTCAGGGAGGAGTTGGGCCACTCGAAGCCCAAAACAATCGGCCACCTGATGGAGATCGCGAATCGGTGGGCGGACAGAGAAGACTCGGTAAAAAACCGCACCTACTCCGATGATGATGACGACCTTGGGCGCAGACGCGACCGCCGAGGGAAATGTTGAATGCGCGTCTACAAGGACCACGATGAAGTTAACATGGTCGTGGCTGGCTACACCGAAAAAACCGACGACAACCACAACATCGGAAAAACCATGCAAGTGTGGCAACGCCGTACTCGTGACGATGCGCCTAGTTAATCCATCCAGGAGAAACTGTCCGGACCATGTAGCGTACACTTCTACATCGACAAGCACGACGACAAGAAAAAGTCCAGTCACCTTCTCAAGGACTGCCGCGAATTCCTCAAACTCCATGAAGGCCTGGCCCAGATGAATCGCGACGTGATCAACCAGGGATACGGAGCTGCCCTGGGCGCCATGGCTCACGGAGCGCCACCACCACCACCACCTGCAACTGCACCAGTCTAGAACTGTGGGGAAGGGCCGTACCCACGATCGCTAGGCAATATGGGGATGATCCAAAAGGGGCGTCCTTCAAATCGAGTGCAGAAGGCAATCGCTCGCCAACTCAATTTGGCGATAAACTCTCCACCTTCCACCACTGAGTACCTCAGTGGAAGCGAATCCTGCATCTCCTTCGACAAGCGCGACCACCCGTGCCAAGTTCCTCGCCCAGGCCACTGTCCCCTCGTACTCGAGGCGCAGATTGGGGGCTTCGATATAGGTCGCATCTTCATGGACGGCGGGACCGACATCAACCTCATGTTCGCAAGTACCTTGCGCGTGATGAGGATCCCTCTAACATGTCTGGAAGTTTCAGACATGACGTTCCATGGCATCATCCCAGGGAAGGGCTTATACCCCGCTGGGCAAAATTAACCTCGACGTCATCTTCGGCACGCCGCAAAACTTTTGGCGAGAACACATCGACTTTGAAGTCATCGACTGGCCCTCACAGTACCACTGCATCCTCAGACGTGTCGCGTTCGCCAGGTTCATGGCAGTGCCACATTACTCCTACCTACAGATGAAAATGCCAGGTCCAAACAGTGTCATCATAGTCAACGGAAGCTTCGAGAGGTCTGACAACTGCGACAGGGAATTCAACAGAATCTCCCAGTCCTTCGGCATGCAGGAGGAACTCACAAGATTGAAGGAGTCGACAAACAACAGTCTGCCTCCCGTGAGCAGGCCAAGCTATCCCGACCTATCCTTTGACCCGTCGGTGCACACAAACAAAGTCCAGGTCCACCCAACGGACCCGACCAAGACAGCCATCATTGCCAACAACCTGAGTTCTGCATAGGAACTTGCGCTCGTCGAATTCCTCCGTGATCACTGGGAAATCTTCGCCTGGTGTCCAGCGGACATGCCAGGGGTTCCTAGGGAATTCCCCGAGCACTCACTCAACGTGAATCCAGACGCAAGGCCAGTCAAGCAGACGATATGTCGATTGTCTAAACCAAGAGCAAAAACAGTTAGTATGGAGATCAACAGACTCCTCGATGCAAATTTCATACGAGAGATCAAGGAAAGCACCTGGCTCACCAATACAGTGCTCATGCCTAAAATAAACACGGATATCATGTGGATGTACGTGGACTTCACCTCATTGAACAAGCACTGCCCAAATGATCACTTCCCGTTGCCACAGATTGATCAGATAATCGAATCCACGGTGGGATGCGAGCGCCTCTTCTTCCTTGATGCCTACTCAGGCTATAATCAGATTCGAAGAAGGAGGAAGACCAGGAGAAAACAGCGTTCACAACACCCTTTGGTGTGTTCTGCTACAACACGATGCCCTTCGGGCTAAAAAACATAGGAGCCACCTATCAACGGTGCATGCAGGCTTCCCTCAAGAACCAACTTGGTCGCAATATCCAAGTCTACGTTGACGACATCGTCATAAAAACCAAAGAGGAAGCCACGTTAATCGACGATCTCCGTGAAACCTTCGCTAACCTCGACCGCTATCGGATCAAGATCAATCCGGAAAAATGCGCCTTTGGCGTACCATCTGGGCAACTACTCGGGTATCTCATCTCTGCGAGAGGGATCTAAGCAAACCCGAAGAAAATAAAATCCATACTGGCCATGGAGAAGCCGAAGAACGTAAAAGGCGTCCAGCAGTTGGCTGGGCGAATCGTGGCGCTCAGTCGAATGGGCGACAAGGCACTACCATTCTACCAACTCCTCCGCAAGGCTGACAAGTTTGAGTGGGTAGATGAAGCACAAGAAGCATTCGAAGACCTCAAGCATCTACTATCCACCTCGCTAGTACTGGTAACGCCTCACGAAAAGGAGCCGCTACTGCAATATATCTCCGCCACCAACCAGGTGGTCATCGCTGTGCTCGTGGTGGAACGAGCCGAAGAAAACAAAGTCCATGGGGTGCAACACCCAGTCTACTACCTCAGCGAGGTGCTCACGCCAACAAAGCAACGGTACCCGCACTACCAAAAGCTGGCATACGACATCGTCATGACAGTCAGGCGACTGCGCCACTACTTCCAGGAGCACCCAATCATGGTGGTGAATGATGCCCCACTCGGGCATATACTCAATAATCCTGACGCTACTGGGCGAGTCGCACTTTGGGCCATAGAGCTGTCACCATGCGACATCACATACGAGAAGCGCGACACGATAAATTTGCAAGTTCTCCCGGACTTCCTCGTACACTGGATGGAGAACCAGCTCTTCGACAAGCCAGATATGTCCTACCTTTGGACAATGCACTTCGATGGGCCCAAAGCAAAAAGACAGAGCTGGCGCATGTGTCATACTGACATCGCCCCAAGGAGACCAGATGAAGTATGTTCTGCGAATGCAGTTCATAGCCTCCAATAACAAAGCCGAGTACGAAGCCTTAATCCACAGAATGTGATTCGTGAAAGCCTGCGGCGCCAAGAGGCTCATCATGCACTGGTGGTTAACCAAATGATGCACGAGTGCGACGCACTGAGCGACAACATGATCGCTTATCGTGACCTCTACGACACACTCGAGGGAGACTTTGACGGCTGCAAGCTACGACACATCATCCACGAAAGCAACAAAGAGGCGGATATACTCGCCAACATCGGCTCCACCTGCGCCCCCATACCACCTGGGGTATTCCTTGAGCGCATCTGCGAGCACTCCATCAAGCCCAAGGCTCCAGAGAAGAAAGCAAGCACGTCAACGGACTCGGGGGCTACGCCACCCAACGAGCCAATGGCACTCGATGACATGGAGCTTGACACAGGACTCGAGGGCCCAATAGAAGTCATGATGATCAAGCCATCTTGGACACAGCCATACATCACATACCTGCTCAGCAAGAGGCTGCCAGATGACTCGACTGATGCGCGACACATAGCGCGACGATCCAAGGCATTCGCCCTCATCAACGGCGAACTATACAAGCACAGCATCACATGAGTACTTCAATGGTGTGTATCCAATGGGGACGGAAGGTGTCCTCCTCGAAATACATGAAGGCACTTGCGGAAACCATGCTGGCAGTCGTGCCCTCATCGCCAAAGCTCCGCGAGATGGATTCTATTGGCCCACGGCCATGCGCGATGCCAAGGATATCGTCCAGCGCTGCAACGCTTGCCAGTGATTTGCGGACAAACCACACACACCTAGCGCGGAACTCAGGCCAATACCATTGACTTGGCACTTCGCACAATGGGGACTCGACATGGTCGGCAAGCTCCCTAAGTCCTCGCGAGGAGGTTATGTCTACCTCTTAGTCGCAGTCGACAAATTCACCAAGTGCATTGAGGCCATGCCGGTGACGAACCAATCAGGAGCCAACGCCGTCAAGTTCTTCGAATCCATCGTCTATCGTTTTGGGGTGCCACATAGCATCATCACGGACAATGGGACGAACTTCACCTCCAAGGAGTTCCAGGAATTCTATGAAAACCTAGGAATCAACATTTGCTACGCCTCGGTGGCTCACCCTCAGACCAACAGTCAAGTCCAAAAGGCCAACGGCCTCGTCTGCGGCAGAATCAAGAAGCGTCTCCTTCGACCACTCGAACAAGCCACTGGATGCTGGCTAGACGAGTTGCAGTCCGTACTTTGGAGTCTAGGCACAACTCCAAACAACACCACGGGTTACACTCCATTCTTGATGGTGCATGGCGATGAAGCGTTGTTACCTGCAGAAGTACACTACAAAGCCCCGCGGATGGTTGCACTCAGCAAGAAGAGTCAACTCTTGCACTCGTAGACTCCGTCGACCTCCTTGACGAGGCACGCAAGATCGCAGTGGAGAGATCCACGATCTACCAGCAGAGCCTCCACAACTACCACAGCAGAAGGCTACGCCCTAGACCCTTCGTCGAAGGAGACCTGGTCCTACGACTGAAGCAGTAAGGGCATCTCAAGTTCGAGTCCCCTTGGGAAGGACCTTATGTGATTATAGAAGTAATCCTAGGTGGCGCCTATCTCCTTAAATATTTCAAGAGCGGAGTCACATACTCAAACCCCTGGAACGTCATGCGGCTGCGCCGCTTCTACCCTTAGTTGTTTTTTACTTTACAAATAAGGTTATTCAGCGAGGCTACTTAGCCACATATTGTACCTCATACTATCATGCGAATGAATAAATCTAAGTGACCCAAAACTCTGCGCCTTTTCTATTTTTGCAATTATTCACTCGGGGGCTGCGCCACCTTTTCACCTTCGTTCTACGAACAAATCGCAGTATCCTGAGTAGCTAACACACTACCAATCGAACCCTTGATAAACACCAACCCTGACAGGTTGGCAAGGTGCTAAAATTAATACAAGTCATGCTAACGTAAGGGAACTACAAAGTATAATACACTCGAAAAATCATACAAGCTAGCAAGCTCTTTGTATATCAATGGGTATTAAATACACCCACCACAATCATATGAACTTTACAATAGTTACACATCTATGTGTAGGATACAAATTACGCTATTGTTGCAAAAGATGAACACTCTTCTGCTCTTCAAAGAAGTCGATGATGTCCTCCGCTGGCCGATCAACTGCCTGGTAGTTTGACACCATGTTCCAGGTCATCTCTTCTGGCGGCGGCGGTCTAGCAGCAACAAACGCTATGTCCACATCTGGCAGATGCAGTTGCACCAGCGACAGGGCAGCCTTCGCACCTACGACTAGCTGCTGTCGCACGCACTCGCGGACTACACTTATATCTTGAAATTTCGCCAGAAGAGCCAACAGGCTTGAAGGTATGGTGTCCAGCGGAAACATTGTCTGGTAAATACACCTTAGACAAGATTGTGATTTCTTCAAGCATTGAAGCACCCGCGAGGCGTGATCCTGCAAAGTCGCCAACGCGACTGCACGGTCATGATCCACCCAGAAATACCCACTAGCTTGTAGCTGCTCCTAGGTTAGGTTATTCATCCGAATGGCCACCCGGTCCTTCTCATCCTGCATATGGCGAGCGCTTACAACTACAAAAACAAGACCAACAACATAAGCCAAGGCATCGCCGCGAATGGCTAAGGAAAAGATAAGAAGATAGAGAGCTAACATTTAAAATGCTCGTTCAACTGGGAAACTTCACCTAGAAGATACTTCTCACGGGCGGTGGTCTTCTCCGCCTTCGACTTCCACACATCCACGTTACCATGGATCATGGGCAACTCACGCTCCAACTACTTAATACGGTCATGAAGTCGCGACATCAAGGACAGTTCCTCCACCTTGTCGTGGTTTCATCGGTGGGAGGAGAGTCGTGAGGTTCACTCGAAGGACACTAGTTAAAATCAAGCAAGAAGCAAATGAGACCAACGATACATTCATAAAAGGAGGATTGCATTCAAATTCGATAAAAGTATTAAGGGGGAACACCCCCACAAAAGCATGGTTCAGACAAAAGGTAGCTACAGCTATTACAAATGGTGACTAAGGAGCTTTCTGCTTCTTCAACTTGGACTTCGGGGGATTCATCGAATCCGTGGCAGCCTCCGACGCCACAGACTTTCCGGTGGTAGTCCCAAACGCTACAGTCTTCGCTGCCTTCACTCACTGCAGCTCCATCGAATACTTCGCGACTGTATCGATTAGCTGAGGCCCATACTTACCACATCTAGAAGCGAAGGGAGCAAACACTACCTGTTGGCCACCCGCGTCGACAGGCATCGCCTTGGAGATCGCGCTGGGATCCAACTCCACGCCATGAGCTTGCGCCATCGTGAGTGCCATGGTAGCACCGACGGACCACTGAGAGTTCTTGTAATCCATGGGAATACCTTCAGTGAAGGATTCCACCAGATCATCAAGATTATCAATTAGGCTGGCCTTAGGGGTCAGGTCTTCCCGGAGGCAACTCAGCACACTTTTGGCCTTCCCCAGCATCTCTTGGAGGGAGACATCGTGATCCTCGACTGCAGCCATAGCGCCAGCAAGAGCATCCTCGCAACACAGGGCCTAGGCGTCGAAGCTAAGGCCAACGACATCTGAAGAGTACAAGGTGTCAGCACAAAGACAAGAAAACAAAGGTGAGGGAAATACAAGGAAAAGCAGTGCACGTACCTGAGAGCACCTTTTCAGTCGAGAAAAGTTGTTCCGCGAACAACTTCTCCCTCTCAGCAGCAGAAGTGCATAGGTCTTCCTCACACTTCTGCGACTCCTTCAAGGCTGCGAGTGCCTCGTCACGCTTCTTCTCTGCCGCTGCAAGCCCCTTCTCGAGGGAAGTAACACGATGGAGAAGTTCATTATGTTCACCTGCAAAAGGTAAAGCATGACAAAGTATATGAGCCTACAAATCCCTGTACAAAGGAGAGTAAAGAGACAAAGTCTAGAACAAACCTTCAACTGCACGATGGCGATTGTCCAGCAAGGCGTGTTGTAGACCCATGGCAAGGACCTACTCTGCGAGGCGAGAGGAATCCTTCACAATAGGCTACACCCAAAGAAACAAAGCTTCAGCAGCAACAAAAGGACAAACTCCAGAATTCGACTGCCAACGGCAAAAAAGACACTTACGTGTTCCTCTAGGGACTCCGAAGATGCCTGTAGGATAGGCGTTCATGCAACCATCTGGTGTCCCCCAGCATGGGGGGAACTCGAAGAATTGGCTCCGGAGTGGGCCACCACTGGAGGAGAAGGCGACTGTACAACCACCTCCTTGTTTTTGGAGTCTACGACTCCAGATTCTTTTACAAATTGAACGTCGTCAGAAGACGACGATGCCGTTTGACTACAAAACATGCCCGACGCCACTTCAGAAAAGCAACTTCGAAAGAAAACAAGACGAACTCACATATAATAAAACTCACCGGTTGAATTTGTCGAGGTCAAAGGAGTCATCCGACGACTCCTTCGGCAACCGCAGCTTCTTCCGAGTGGGAGGATCCATGGCGCATACGGGCACGGTGGGAATCGGCTCCTCTGCAATAGTATTAGGAGAACCCTTTGGCATTGTCGGCGAAGAAGCGTCAGAATCCTTGTTGTGGGAGCGCTTGCGAGTGTCGTGGCCACTGGACTCGGGGGCTTCCTCCTCTTCTTCAATCGGGACGGTCAAATCCGACTCGTCCTCTTCCACCGCTTCACACGGGATAACCCCTTCAGGCTGAGGAGGCAAGATGGAGGCCGCTTTCCAGTCCTACAATCAGATGAAACATCAGTACATATTAAGCACTTGGCAACCAATCGAAAAATACAGACTACTTCACAAGAAAGCTCTACCTAAGGTGGAGGGTTGTTGACGTCGAAAGGAGGCACGACTGATTTGCCTGGGAGATCCTCCGTGGTGGTGTACTTGGTCACCAGTCGCAACCTCCTGTCTACCACACCCGTAGAAATGCCCTTCATAGATATGCGAGTGACATCGCCAGCAACGATCCAGTGGTACATCGGATGGACCCTAGCTTGTAGAGGCGGGATACGGCGGTGCAACCACGTGCGAATGAGCTCAGCGCCACCTTCTTCTTTTCCTACACGGCCTTCGAGGTCACAGACATGCTGATATAGCATCTCCGTCTCCTCGGACTCGCCAGGCATCACGACGTTCTTCCAGGAGCGCCTCCTCTTGCAAGCCGCCACGGGATCGAAGGGCGCGAGTCCGTAGTGCTCTCCATCGGCCTTCTGGTTACGGAAATAGAACCACTTATCTCTCCCTTGTACAGATGCGGTGAGCTTGATATCAAAATAAGTGGCAGAGGAGTCGACGTGGATTCCGTAGCCCCCTACATCGTAGACTACTGAACCAGACGCTGACTGATGTTTGAGCTTAAAAAGCTTCTTGAAGAGACCAAAGTGTGGCTCGATTCTGAGCCAGCACTCGCAAAGGGTGATGAAACAAGCGATGTGGAGAATCGAATTTGGGGACAGGCTGTGCAGCTGGAGCCCATAGAAACAGAGAAGACCCCTAACAAAAGGATGCAGGGGAGAGAGAGACCGTGGATGATGAACACAAGGAACATCACCCGGAAACCCGCAGGAGGAACGTGAATTACCTCCTCACCAGGAACACGGGAGTCGCCTTCCGCGGGAGGAAGTGCTCCATCTTGACGAAGGTTGAACAGCTCCGCGGGCTTGATGGTGGATGGGCACCAGGACCCGTTGGTGAAGTGAGTCCCCGCGCCCTTCTTCTTCCCAGCACCGATGGCTCTGGTTCCCACGGTGGCGCCGCCTCCCTTCTTCTTGGTAGTGACAATAGCAGCCACAGATCCAGCCACAGAGCCTCCTTTCTTCTTGCCCATCTTACGATGGCGATGCGAGCGCAGGAAGTAACTGGGAAAGACACGAAGCTGGTCCAGTGCCATGGAGAGGATGTGCGCAAAGGAGCAGAGAGAGCAACAATGGCGAAGGAAGTGCGAGCAAGAAGAGAGATGAGGAAAAAATTACCGCATTTGCGATGCTACTTAACCTCCTAGTGGATGTCATCCAACGACCAGAAGAAACCCTACTAGACGCGTGGTGGACATCGCCATCGATGTGTGGCGTAGGTGAATCACGAACCGTCCCCCACTACTCCCATTATGTGCAGAAATCGAGGAGACGTAGTTAAAACAGAAGATTACACACGCCCAGTAAAATAAAAGTCAGAAAGTGGGACCCACTGCTCGTCATGTCCCGTCAAAGCCGCTCACGCGGGCAACTTAAGTCATCACGTCATCAGCACTGACGTCATCAATTCCAGCAGAAGAACATTTTGACTATTTTAGTCCATGCTCGAGTCTTCAAATCAACCAAGCACTCGGGGGCTACTCCTAACAGGAGCGCTGGCCGTATACCCAAAAGATTTTTTATACAGGTATACAAGCTTCACGAAAACCCTTCACTCGAATCAATGATTCGATTGTGAACTATGGGTTACTCCCATAGGGAGCGCTGGAAGCACATTCGACTGAAATAAGCAACAAAAGACGACAGTAGTCGCAAACTGTTTTTAGTCCCCACTCGAGTCTACGACTCAAATAGGCACTCGGGGGCTACTCCATAGGGAGCGCTGGTCGCGCACCCTATGATTATTTTTCTTATACATCATACCGTGTGTTGATAACATCCACACTCGAATGCTATGGCGACTCCGCCTCATATTTTCCCTACAAAGAGATTATGTCTCCCGGGCCACCCGAATCATCTCCTCGATGACAAAAATTCGGATGCCGCGCTTACAACGTGAAGATAAGACTTGAATAAGGCCTAGCAACGCATTTGCTGCACACTACCAGAAATATATTCATACCTATAGGTGCGATGAACATGCCTTGACGGACGCATTGAGTGCTCACATTTATACACTGGAATTCGACTCCTATAAGACCTCCGCGGCCTGAGTCGAATTACGCTAGCACATTTCCGAATTCGAGTACGGGGACTCGAGTTTGATTAGATTGCGTTGTTTTGCCCTAAGGCAGTTAACTGACACCGATACATTGGATAAATCAGGCACGTATATCAACAATCCCTATGACACAGACAGAACACTCAAAAATATGCTAAATCATGCACTCAAAATACTTCATAAAGTCTTCAGTCGAATCTGCGATTCCACTGGACACTCGGGGGATACTGACATGGGTATACCCTACAGGTACTCGAGTTTGGCATATACCGTCCAGATACGGTAGAAGCCCACAGCGTTGCCAAGGCCCTATTGAGGATTCGGGTGATTCACGGAGACTCCAATTGCATGCAGCGCAAGATGAAGCTTAAGATAGAAAGTTCAAAGGGACGAACCCTAATCTGTAACCGACTCGACCCGCTACCTGAGACCTAGCATATCTATATAAAGGCTAGGAGGGGCGGCGAGGAGGACAATCACAACCCTAGTTTCCACAACCATTGCCAGATTGCATCTGCGCACCCCTGTAACTCTCGACTCCCTCGATAATTCCAAGAGCAGACAAGCAGGAGTAGGGACCTATACGAGGCCTGAACCTGGGTAAATATTGCGTCCATGTGTGCTTGTTTGCTAGCCGATTGATGCCTCTAGTGCTCCCTTCTTCTCCAAAACCCAAGTCCATAACAATGGGCATTGACGGGTTAAACCCTCGTCAAGGCTAATACTATGAAGATATATTGTATGACAATAATATCAACATATATATTTTAACCCAAATGAACTGAAGGTCTCACCAAAGGACCAAATTTATACAATGCCATCTCATTTGAGAATGAGTGATGCGTAGAGACGCAAAAACATGCATACACACGAACCTAAAACTGTCAGATCTAGAGATTATGTTAACCACTAGCAATCGCGTATATGCAACACCAGGAAACCACAGGTGTTCAATATGCAAAGTTTTTTCAAACTAGATTATTGACTCTAGTGCAAGTGGGAGACTGAAGGGAATATGCCCGAGAGGAAATAATAAAGTGGTTATTATCTTATTCCTTGTTTATGTTAAATGTTTATTTTGCATGCTATGATTGTATTAATTTGGAAATGTTAATACATGTGTGTTTAATAAACAAAAGTAAAGTTCCTAGTTATGCCTCTCTTATAAACTAGCTCGTTGATTAACAAGATGGTCAAGGTTTCCTGATCATGGACACTGGATGTTGTTAATAACGAGGTCACAACATTAGTGGAATGATGTGATGAACATTCATCTGAACTATAGCATTACGATCAAAGTCATTGTGTTTATATTGCTTGATGGGGATATGCCGAATGGGGTATGCCTAGTAGGACGTTCCGATCAGGCCAAAGGCCTCGCGAGTGGGCCTGCAAGATGGCGACTGGAATGCGACTAAGATGAAGGCCTGGCGATTGGAGATTGGAGGCCCAAAAGTGTAACTCAAGCCCAGTCGGATTAGGTCAAAGCCCCCGAATCCATATCTTGTTCAGTTGTAAACTGTAAACCGTAGCGAGGTGCCCCCTATATAAGCCTCCCTAGGGTAGCTTGAGGACTTACGTTCCATCATACACCCCTTCAAGTGACTCGCTACTTAGACGCCGAGCGCGCCACCCCTGTAACTCACTCTCCATCAATCTAATCTAGCAGGAGTAGGTCTTTATCCTCCGGGGGGCGAAGCTGGGTAAATCCATGTGCATCCGCCCCTATATCGCACCACAGATGGCCGCCAGCTCTCGCCCCCGATTCTATCAATCACTGCCTATGGCAGTGACTGCCATGGCCATTTCCACGACAGTGGTGCCCACCGTGGGGCCTGACCGGTCTGTCCTAAGTTCTGTGGCAAGACCCTACACACCAATCGGTCGGCCAATCGCCACCGGCCGCATGATCGCCACTGGCGGGATCTTACAGATCCTGCCCAGCAGCTACATACCGGTGTCGCCCGCGAGAACGCACGACGCAGTGATGCCTATCGGCACCATCAGCCTGTTCGTCGGCTTCACCGACGTGGTAGACCGCCCCGCCAGATCCATTCTCCATGCCAATCCCAGCAACCGCCACAGCCACGGAGGTGGAGGAAGCCCTCCTGTGACTGGAGGAGGCGCAGCACAGGGAGCTAGCTGAGCACGAGAAATTCCGCCTCAAGCGGGCAACAGCGCAGGAGCTGTCGCTTTACCACCAACGCCACACCAGGACCCGCCTGAACTCCAACGTTCAGGGACGTGTCCTGAACTTCAATGACGAAAGCGACCCTGCACGCGCGACCGAGCGTGAATACTGCGAGAACGCGCCACCAGGTGGTAGCAGCCGACCACCACCCGGCGCACCGGCGACTGGGGCCCACCGCCACCCACCGGTTGCGTGCCCCCACCGGACCAGCCGCAGATCATAATCTCGCCACAAGCCTGCGACGCCAACAGGCTCCCACTATACTCCACTCTGATGGACAACGTCATCGCGGCCGACGCCGCAGTCGCCTGCCTCGACATCCAAGGGGAGGGCGTGCTGCAGACCCAATACACCAAGTCCCTACTTGCCAAGGCCGTCGAGCAGCAAGCCACGGGAGTCGACCCGCGGGGACGGATGTATTCCCGCTCATCGGCAAGCAGGGCAGCCTCAAGCGGCCCTCCAACCGTCGCCAACGCCGTGACCTGCCCACCACCCCATCCCCTGGTACATCAGCCACGGGACAGCAACCCTGCGCTCTCCACCAACGAGCCGCGGCTGGTGAACAACACGGTCGCCGCCAACGGGCAACCCATCGACGCTCGAACGCACATCGTCAACAACCAGGCTTGGCAGGCGCGCCAGCCCAACGACTGGAGGCACACCGTCACCAACCGCGGTGACTCCGAACACAAGGTCTCGCTCAGCCGAGTCGGCCCCTAGTGCTTCGGGCCCATGATCAGAGGCAAAAAGTACCCCGCAAACTTCAAGGTGCCCAAGGAGATCGAGAAGTATGACCCCACGTATGACCCAACAGTATGGCTGGACACATACCTCATGACGATGGGAATCGCTGGCCACACCAACCTACTAGCCGCTCGCTACCTCCATCTGATGATGGAGGGGGCGACCCGGCAATGGATCAACACACTCCCAGCCGACAACATCGACTCGTGGGAAGAGATGCGGGATGCCTTGGTCAGGCACTTCGAGGGCTCCTACACCCATACCACCACCATTGAAGACCTGGAGCGATGCATCCAGGGGCATCGCGAGTTAACCCGCCACTAGATCCAGAGGTGGTAGGAACTATGGATCAACACCTCCGGCATTCACCCGGACACGGTGATTCACTGCTTCAAGAACGCGTGCCGGTACGAACCCCTGGTCGCTAAGATCAAGAGGGTCTACCGGACGCTCGACAACATCCCCAACCTCCTCGAGATCGCCAAGCGATACGTGGAGGAGGACCCCAACCAGGACTCTAATGACGAGTCGGGAGGAAGACGCCGCGTTAGTGGCCACGACAACGGACGACAGCACGACATGCGCTACAAAAACACCAGCCTCACCAGCAAGCGCCGCAATGACGGGCGAGTCGACTTCATCGCTAACGCTAGTTACGGCCAACGCGACCCGAAGAACTTCTGCCGTGACGGGGGAAACTACCGTGACAGCGTAAACTACCATGCTAACAACACGGCGAGGCCAAAATTCGACCCCGCCGCGCTTCTCAACTAGCCTTGCGTCTACCACAGCAGGGAGGGAAAACCTACCACCCACACCACCATGGACTGACATTCTCTAAAAGAGATTGAAAAGGCAAGGCGAGCAAGGGAGGACCCCAACAACAACCCACCAAGGGATAACAGCAATGTCAGCAGGTTCGGAAACACCATTGGCTTACTACACACCTTCATCAGGCTCGGCACCAAATGCGAAAAGAAGGTGCTTGCCCGCGCGGTCGCCGTCAATGCAGTGACCCAAGTCGACATCCCCCGCTTCCTCAACTGGTCCGAGCAAAGCATCACCTAGAGTTGCCAGGATCACGTGACCAGGATCGAATATCCAGGGCGAGTCGACCTGGTGGTCAGGCCCAAAGTGGCAGACTACTGGCTGCCCAAGACGCTGATGGATGGCAGGAGCTCCATCAACATAATGTACCTGGACACATTCAAGAGGCGACATCTCCCGGAGTCAACGATCGAGTCAACACTCACCACCTTCCATGGCATCGTCCCTGGTCGGAAGGTGTATCTGATCGGCAAGGTGACGCAGCCAGTCACCTTCAGCGCACCGGCAAACTTCCGCACCGAGCGAATCGTCTTCGAGCTGGTGAACTTAAGCAGCCCTTACCACTGTGTCCTAGGGCACCATGCATTCACCAAGTTCATGGCAACCCTGCATTACGCCTACAACATGATGAAGCTCCCAGGTCCAAGCGGCATCATCAACGTCCACGGCGAGCCTGACATGGGCATGGAATGCGAATACAAAGGCGCCGAGCTTGTCGACGCCATTATCACCGTGGAAACAAACCACGCGGATGACCTCGCGAAATACGTGAGCAAAATCGATAAGGATGACCCCACCATTCTAAAAAAGCCAACCGCCGCAAGCTCCACATTTGAGGCGACCACACACACCCGCACCGTCGAGCTCGTCCCGGGCGACTCCAGCCAAATGGTCACCATTGGGGCACACATGAGCGCCGCATAGGAAAGCGCGCCCATCGAGTTCCTCCATGAGAATCGCGACATCTTTGCATGAAAACCATCTGACATGCCCGGTGTCCCAGGGGAACTCACTGTGCACAAACTCAATGCCGCCCCTTCAACGAGGAGCGCCGCCGAGCAATCGCCAAAGAAGTACAGCGCCTGCTAGCCGCAGGCTTCATTCGGCCAATCAAGTACTCCAAGTGGATGGCAAATCCAGTCCTAGTCCTGAAAAAGAACAACAACTGGAGAATGTGTATCGACTACACCAACCTCAACAGCGCCTTCCCGAAGGAGGAGTTCATCCTACCGTGCATTGACCAAATCATCGACTCGACCGCGAGATTGGAGTCGCTATGCTTCCTCGATGCGTATTCTGGCTACAACTAGATCAAAATGGCGATCGAGGATGAGGAGAAGATGGCATTCATCCCGCCATTCGGCACCTTCTGCTACATGGCCATGATGTTTGACCTCAAGAACACCGGCGCCACCTACCAAAGGTGCATTAAGGAGTGCCTCGCGAGCCAAATTGGCCGCAACATACACGTCTACATCAACGACGTGGTGGTAAAATCCACCCGCCAGGACGACCTGCTCGCCGACCTGGCCGAGACCTTGGCAAATCTGCGGAGGTACAACATCAAGCTCAACCTAGGGAAATGCACCTTCGACGTCCCCACCGGACAGCTCCTGGGGTACATAGTCACCAATCGAGGCCTTGAGGTCAACCCCACCAAGATCGACACCATCGCGTGACTCGGGAAACCCGAGTGCCTACGCAACATCCAGAAGCTGGCCAGATGAGTCGTGGCTCTCAGTCGCTTTATCCCCCGGCTCGGTGAGAAGGCGATGCCTCTCTACCGCATAATGTGCAAGAACCCCACATTCGAATGGGACGAAGAAGCAGACAACACACTCAAGGCACTCAAAGAAGTACTGCTTGCAGCACCACTGCTCGCCGCTCCAATCGACAAAGAGCCAATGCTCGTCTATGTCGCGGCCTCCACTCGAGTCATCAGCGCAGTAATGGTCGTCGATTGGCCAGAAGAGGGAAAGGAGCGCCCCATCCAGCGACTCGTCTACTACATCAGCAAGGTCCTGACAGACTCAAGATAGCGCTACCCGCAGTACTAAAAATTGGTGTATGCGGTCTTCCGGGCCTAGTGGCGACTCCCGCACTACTTCTAAGAGCACCCCATCACAGTCGTCTCTTCTGCGCCACTTCAGGACATCATCCGCAACAGCGAGGCAATCGGACGAGTCGCTAAGTGGGCTTTCGAGATCAGCGTCCACAACATCAAGTACGAGCCATGTAAAGCAATCAAATCGCAGGCCCTGGCCGATTTTCTCGCCAATTGGGAAGAGGCACAATAGTCAGAGAAGCTCCCCTACCTCCATTACCGGTCGCTCCACTTCGACGGCTCCAAGAATGCTGACGGTGTTGGGGCCAGGTTCATACTGACATCCCCCAAGGGAGACAAGCTCTGCTACGTGCTCCACCTCAATTTCAAACCCTGCACCAACAACATGGCCGAATACGAGGCCCTCCTTCATGGCATGTGGGCCACCAAGGAGATGAACATCAACCGGCTACGATGCTATGGCGACTCTGACCTAGTCACTGGCCAAGTCGCGGGGACCTGCGACACCGTCTCCCCAACAATGGTAGCATACCGCCAAGCGGTAGTCCGGCTGGGACGGCACTTCACCGGCTACTCAGTCGAGTGGATCGATGGGCGAAAAAAGAGGAGACAGACGCCCTCTCCAGCATCGGGTCGGCCCGTCAGACGCCACCCATAGGAGTCTTCCTCGACATCATCCACAAGCCTTCAGTCTCCCCGCCAAAGGAGATCGACATCGGGATACCACTGTAGCCCGAGCCCGCCCTCGGCGCCATGATCATGGAGCCCAGCGACTGGACTGCACCATACGTCGCCTTTATTGAGCATAAGATCCTTCCAAACAATGAGACAGAAGCGCGAATGATCATGCACCGTTGCAAATCCTTCGTCATAATCAACGGCGAGCTCCACAAACACAGCGTGACCGGCGTGTTCCGGTGCTGCGTACAGCCAGAAGAAGGACGCAAGATCCTCCAGGACATCCACGCCGGCGACTGCGTCCATCATGCCGGCGCCAGGTCTCTGGTCGCCAAAGCCATGCGAGGCTTCTACTAGCTCACCACGCACGCCGATGCCACCGACATTGTCCAAACGGTGCGTCGGGCGCCAGAAGTACACCAACCAGACGCATCTCCCTAGTTCAGCACTCAAGACCATCCCCATCATCTGGCCATTTGCCGTATGGGGCATGGACATGGTTGGCCCATTCAAGAAGGCCCCATCCGGCTTCACCCACCTCCTAGTCACGATCGACAAGTTCACCAAGTGGGTCGAAGCCAAGCCGATCAAAAAGTGCGACGGAAATACAGCCACCAAGTTTCTCCGCGAGCTCATCTACCAGTATGGCTAGCCGCACAGCATCATAACGGACAACAACGCCAACTTCGCCAAGGGCACCATGGCTGAATTCTGCGAAGAGCATAACATACGACTCGACCTTGCCTCAGTCGCCCACCCGGAGTCGAACGGCCAAGAAGAACACGCTAATCAGAGTGTCCTCTATGGGCTCAAGCCGCGACTTCAGGTGCCCATCGAGCGAACCCCAGGATGCTGGGTCGAAGAGCTCCCCTCTGTAATATGGGGCATCCGCACCTCTATCAACCGCTCCACGGGGTTCACGCCCTTCTTCATGGTGTACGGTGCCAAGGCCGTAATGCCAACCAACCTGGAACACGACTCACCTAGAGTCACCAACTACGTCGAGGCGACAAACGAGATCGCCTGCCAAGACAACATCGACAAACTCCACGAGGCACGCGACCTAGCTCGCCCCCGCACCGCCATTTACCAGTAGGGACTCCACCGCTACCACGACCGCCGAGTCCGGATCTGCACCTTCTAGGAAGGCGACTTAGTCCTACGACTGGTCCAGGACAAGAAGGACATGCACAAGCTTCCCCCCATGGGAGGGGCCATTCGCCATAGGGTGCATCCTCGGCAATGACGCCTACTACCTCATCGACGTATGAGGCAATGGCCAGCTTGAGGTCGGGAGACCATGGAATGTAAACCTCTTCCAAAAGTTCTATACATAGAACTCAAACTTATACCCAGCAGATATATAATGAAATACATTCGGATGGCACAAATTGTGTCTACTCGCCGTCTTCTTGTGCCACTCGCACTCATACATTTAGCAATATGCTACCTACGGAAGTCAACTCTTGGTCGAGCGACCGACACGGCTAAGTAGTGCGACCCAAGGGCAACGAATATATTCGGGCTTTGTGTCGTCCACGAACATGCCAACCCAGAGGCACCATCGGAGTCGCCCCGCTCGACTAGCCTACCAGACCAACACGACCGATAAACGCTTCCCACAGCAACATGTCCTTCCCATCCTCGTGCAAAGCGACTCGAACAGTTAAGTACCATGCACGGGGACTTCGCAACAAGAAAACCTCACGCGGCCCGAGAACACACCAAGTAAGAGAGCTGCCTTGGACTCGCCATGCGACTGGCTTTCCGAGCAAGGGGAAGAGACATGTTACAAACAACACATCAGACCTTACAATAGGCACACGCCCAAAACAGCTAAGTATCACGCTCGGGGACTCTCCTAAATCGACCTTACTTGCGCTCGGGGACTCAGCTAAAAACAGAACCCCTTTGGAGTCGCAAGGCAACTGGCCCCACATGCCAAGGCAAATCATTCTCAAACAAAACAAAAACGCAAACAAAACACACATGCACATAAACGAGTTATACCCCACTAAAGGGCGGATGCACTCAGGGACTCGCTCAAACAAAAGTTAACATATCACATAACTGACCATGCATTGCGAGTCGATTGACTCCCCTTACTTTTATACATATGCATTGTTCATATCACAAAATGGCCATCAGGCATAACTCCCAAGGCAGCTATCTATTTTGCAGGCTCCGATGAAGAAGTGCCACCACCGCCCTTGACACGAACGTATGGCTCCCACAGATTCATCGGGTACGTCGTCAGCGACTTCGACAGCGCCGACCGGAAGGGCTGCCCCGACTTTAGGTCGCGATGCTCCGGCTCGGGGTAGCCTGGTGCCACCACCGTCTCCTGGTACGGTAGCAAGTCCCCCATCGCCATCACCCGATCCGTGAAGGGAGCAGCCTTGGCGGTCAGCCTCAACACCTCCGACATCTCCACCGCGCCAGTCGCTGAAGGGTAGCCGCTGGTGACATCATTGAGGTTGAAGTCGTCAGGGAAATGCGCAAGCCCCAGGCTCAACGCCATGGTGGCCCCGCGCCTGAAGGCCGAACACGCCATCCATTCTACAACGGTGGGCGCCTCTTCTAGGTAGCGCCATACTTCAGTCAGCCCCCCAGGTATAACCTCGGTGGGGGACATCCGTTGAAGCACCGCCTGGACGCACAATCCTGAGGCGGTGGCCGTGTTCACCACCACGGTCACGCATTGTGAGGCGTCGAAGGTCGGCACCAACAGATTGCCTTGCCCTATCAAAGCTGCAATGTCAGAAACCCAATGTCACTACAGACTCACCCACTCGGGGACTCACCACATATATCAAAGGGAAGAGCAACTACTCACCAAGGAGTTTCCGGCAATTCTCTGTCACATGCTTTTCAAGGGAAGCAAGATTGCCCTGCAGCCCCAGGATGGTTGAATCAGCAGCCTTCCACTCCTCCTCCGCCGCAGTGACCGTGGCCTTCGCCCTCTCCTTAGAAGATATCATCGATGCCTTCGCCTCATCCAACTCCTTCACCAACGAGTCGATCCGCCCATTCGCTATGTCCAGCTCCTCAGCTGGGACATACCCCTCTCGGGCCTGGGCAATAGCAGCCGGAAGACCATCTAAAAGGAATAGCAAAAAAAGTTAGTCTCCTGCAAACACCAGCAGCTCGTGATCACCAAGTAAAATGATAACTCACCAGCAGTCTCCTGGAGTTGTTGGTTAGCCTCCTGCACCACGCACAGGTCGTGCTCCAGGCGCTCCTTCGCGGCTTTCCGATCAGCCAATTCCCTCTGCAAGCCCTACAAACAGAATGAACAATCAGCAACTACAAAACCACAATTTTTAGTGCGTAGCCGCTGCAATTCAGTGACTATACACTCGGGGACTGGCGACTAGAAGAATTTCAGTGTCTAGCCGCTGAAATCTAGCGACTAGACACTCGGGGACTAGCAACCAGAAGAATTTTAGTGCCTAGCCGCTGAAATTCATCGACCAGGCAATCGAGGACTGGACATACCTGAATGGCAGCACCAAGCATGCCATGAAGCTCGCGGGCGTCTGTTGAAGGAACTACAAAGGAGGTGCGCCCGCGACGAAGCCCAATGTCCTCATCAACGATCCCTGGAATCTATGGAGATTGGTTCTCCGCCACGAACAGACACCCCTTCGCCATGAAGCGCGGAAATGATGCAGCCGCCCTCGTCGAGGCACTAGTCATTGGGGCTGGTGGTTCTGCCGATGGAGCCCCCTTAGCTGGCTCCGATTGGGTGACCACCATCTTCTCGGCACCTACAGCAGGGTCATTCCCCCTGGTGTTGTCTTCTGCCGCAGCATCATCGGTGTCTCCGCTCTGCTTCTTCGTGCTCTCAGTAGGTGCAACCTCTGCAGCTGGCTTCTTCTTCCTGGGGGGATCGGCCTCCTTTGTAGTGATGACCGGTGGAATCTTAGCCACAGAAGGGCGACCTATCTTCTTGGCGCCGGACCTAGGAAATCACCAAGGTCAGCAAAGAAATCATACAAGAAAGCACCCAAGAATAGAAAGGAAAATTCGTGACTCACTTGGCGACTAGAAGAACGCGTAGCCCCGTACTGATGTGGGCAGGTTTATCCAGTTCCGGGCCCAGCTTGCGCGAGAGACCCTTCTCAAAAACATCCGAGGCCCACGACACTGCGGGCTTCTTCGATGATGAAGCCGTGGTCGCCGGAATTTCTGGGCCATATGACGCAGTCGTCCCTGCCGATTGCGGTGACTTGGTCGCCGTAGCTTCAGCAGCTTCTGGCTCCGATGTGGCCGAGACTGTCGGCACGATCACCGCAAGCGGAACTTCTATCTCCAACGTCGTGTTCGCTACCTCCGGTCCCATCATCGGAGTTATATCCTCCGGGACCTTAGGCGAGATCTTGGTCACGTCATTGTCGGACTCACCGTAAGATCCAAATGCCACCACCGACCTAGGTGGCGACGCCGGCTTCCGAGCGCGTTTATTCGTGGGCGACTTCAGTTTACTCACAGGTTTCACCGGCGTGGCGGTGTGCCATGAAGTGTGCTCCTGCAAAATGTCGTCGTCCTCATCCCGCTCATCAAGACTGTGGCTCGCGCCGATATCACGTTGTTTCTACATGTGAGTCTTGTGAGCCATGGGCACTGGGGGTGGAGACTCCCTCTCTTCTTCTTTTCTCTTGGAGGAGTCCTCTTCGGACCCCTCTTCGAGCTCTCTGGGAATCTCCTCGTCGAGTGGGGGAAGCCAGCCCTCGAGAACCTGAAACAGATGAGAATGGCCACAAACAAACATCAAAGGATGTGGGTGCAAGTTGCCTCGTGAGAGTCACGATTGAAGGTAAACCTAGTGAAAGCGGCTTACCGTAGGAGCTTTATTCTTCCCGGGCACGTATGGGGCGAGCCCGGCCGACGTGGTGGTAAAGTCCACATCGGTGATCTTCTTCAGGGAGGTCTTGTAGTCCGTGGTGTCCCATGACTCCTTGCTGGTCCAGGAAGGATCATTCTTCCCGGTGTACTCATACATCCAATGGGGCCGAGTTGCCAACGGGACCAGGCGCCGCCCTAGCCAGCAGTTGTACAGATTGATTGTGGATAATCCCTGGTCCCTCAGCTTCTGGATCTGGTCCATAATCTCCGTGACGACCATTCTCTGATTGTCGGGGAGCTTGTCCGCTATCAATCAGCAGGGCTCGCTTCTCTCCACGATGAATTCGGGAAGCGCCACTTCGCCGGAGGGGGTGGATTCTTTCACATAGAACCAGCTCTTCTTCCATTCGCTCACGACCTTCTTCAGCAGCAGGAGCTTGAAGAAGTTTGCCTTCGGCTTCAACTAGAACGTAATGCCGCCTGCCGCTAGGATCGGGCCGCCGGAACCCTCGTGCCCGATGCGATCGTGGAATAGCTCCAACCACAGTGGGAAGTATGACCTCCAGCTTAGGTAGCATTCGCAGAAGGCGACAAAGATCACCAGCTACTCGATGTTGTGCGGTCCAAGGTCCGATGGCTTGATCGCGTAGTACGCGCAGAACCGCCGGAAGAAGACTGAGGTGGGGAATCCCAAGCCCCTCTCCAAGTGGCTTGGGAAGTAGATGAACTCGCCGGCGCGTGATTTTGGCTCGACCTCAGAGGACGCGGGAATCCGCCAATTCCCCTTACAGAGGACCCTGCATCTTCGAACGACTTGAGCTGCGTCGCGGTGCACTTGGACTTCCCCCATAGATCTTTCGGAGGTGCCATCAGGAAAGGGGCAAGATCGCTCAGTCTAGGGAATCTGGATCAAGAAGAGACATAGAGAATGGATGCGCGAAGGTGAGGAATGCGGGGAAGGGTCTACATGACTGTTCCATCACTCTCCTTATAAAGAAGCGTTACCCGCCAATCTCGGGATAGCCGTTACCCGTGGTAATTGTGCCGAAGTTACTGTTGGATTACCCAACGGCTAGTTTGACCGAGCTGACGGTCCAACTCCTTCCACTCGACTCCCCTACAGCTAAACCTTGTTCAGTCGACAGGAGCAATGACTCGGTAGTGAGTGCATTCGCCAAAGCTGCGACTAGAAACCTGGATGGCCATGTGACCCCTATGCGTTCCACGAAGATCTTTCGTCGTTTAAACCCGGACGGTCGTGTCTTCTTCCCTTTGTCTCTCGATACTTGCATTGCCCAAGATCTGATCAATGAGATCACCATGTCGTGTTCAATCTAGTTACCGAACAATGCTACTTGACTCATTCCGACAAGTGATATCCCTATGATCAAATCACACGCTGCGCAGCTATTGGATATAACTTCTCCGAGTGGGCCCTTGAGTATCTTTTCGTCACGTGGACGGACAAATCCCGCTCTTGACATATATTGCCTCTACGGTTTCCTCCGAGTACCTGAACACACATTTATAACCACCGTATTACCAGATGGCGCTTGATGTTATCTAAGCACTCTCGGGAGGCAGTGATTGGTATAGCCTCACGGTCTAAGGAATAGTCTATGAGGATCCATTTCTAATCATTGTAACTTGAACTTCGTGACATGATCGGGTCACGATGTTTAGGTTGGGTATTGGTTCATCATCTCATTCTCGGAATGAGTTGACTCCATTTCCAACTAGCATAAATGCCACATGAGCAGGAAACATGATCATCTGTTGACCAATGAACCAGTGACTACAGTTTCACTGGGAACCCCTGGTTGTTTATATATCACACGTGTATTGATGTTTCCACTCAATATAGTTATAGCATTATATAAAACTTAATCATAAACTATATGAAATATGGTCATAGTCCTTATCATTATTTGTCTCTAGGGAATATTTCCAACACATTACATGTGTGTTTTTCTCACAAACCACATCTAGAGTCATTGCATGTGTGTTCTTTTCACAAACCACATATGGATCCATCATAGTCATTGCATGTATGTTCTTCTCATTAACCATAGCTAGTGTCATTGCATGTCTGTTCTTTCAACAGACCACATATGGATCCACTAGTGTCATTGCATGTGTGTTCTTCTCACAAACCACACATGGATCCACCAGTGTCAATATGATCTGTGTTCTTCTCACAAACCACATATGGATCCACCAGTGTGATTGCATGCAAGTTGTTTCAACAAACCACATCTAGAGTCATTACATGTGTGTTCTTGTCACAAACCACATATGGATCCAACAAAGTTCATTGGATGTCTGTTCTTTTCATGAACCACACCCAGTGCCATTGCATGTGTGTTCTTCTCACAAACCACATATGGATCCACTAGTGTCATTGGATGTGTGTTCTTCTCACAAACTACATATGGATCCACCAGTGTCATTGCATGTGTGTTCTTCTCACAAATCACATCTAGAGTCATTGCATGTGTGTTATTTTCACAAACCACATAAGGATCCACCAGTTTCATTGGATGTGTGTTCTGTTCATGAACCGCACCTAGTGTCATAGCATGTGTGTTCTTCTCACAAACCACATATGGATCCACCAGAGTTCATTGCATGTCTATTATTCTCACAAACCACATTGATATACCAGTGTCATTTCATGTGTGTTCTTTTCACAAACCACATGTGGATCCACCAGAGTATTTGCATGTGTGTTCTTTTCACAAACCACATAAGGATCCACCAGTGTCATTGGATGTGTGTTCTTTTCATGAACCACAACCAGTGTCCTTGCATGTGTGTTCTTCTCACAAACCACATATGGATCCACCAGAGTTCATTGCATGTATGTTCTTTTCACAAACCACATATGGATCCACCAGTGTCATTCCATGTGTGTTCTTATCACAAACCACATATGGATCCACCAGTGTCATTGCATGTGTGTTATTCTCACAAACCACATCTATAGTCATTGCATGTGTGTTCTTTTCACAGACCACATAAGGATCCACCAGTGTCGTTGGATGTGTGTTCTTTTCATGAACCACACCCAGTGTCATTTCATGTGTGTTCTTTTCACAAACCACATATGGATCCACTAGAGTTCATTGCATGTCTATTATTCTCACAAACCACATTGATCCACAAGTGTCATTACATGTGTATTGTTTTCACAAACCACAAGGTGGATCCACTAGAGTCATTGCATGTGTGTTATTTTAACAAACCACATAAGGATACACCAGTGTCATTGGATATATGTTCTTTTCATGAACCAAAACCAGTGTCATTGCATGTGTGATCTTCTCACAAACCACACATGGATCCACCAGAGTTCATTCCATGTCTGTTCTTTTCACAAACCACATATGGATCCATCAGTGTCATTTCATGTGTGTTCTTTTCATTAACCATAGCTAGAGTCAATGCATGTGTGTTCTTCTCACAAACCACATGTATCCACCAGAGTCATTGCATGTGTTTTTTTCATTAACAACAACTAGAGTAATTGCATGTGTGTTCTTTTAACAAACCACATATGGATCCATCAAAGTCATTGCATGTCTGTTCTTTTCATTAACCACAGCTAGTGTCATTGCATGTCTGTTCTTTCCACAAACCACATATGGATCCACCAGTGTCATTGGATGTGTGTTGTTCTCACAAACCACATAGGGATCCACCAGTGTGATTGCAGGTGTGTTCTTTTCACAAACCACAGCTAGTGTCATTGCATGTGTGTTCTTCTCACAAACCACATATGGATCCACTAGAGTTCATTGGATGTGTGTTCTTTTTATGAACCACACCTAGTGTCATTGCATGTGTGTTCTTCTCACAAACCACATATGGATCCACCAGTGTCATTGGATGTGTGTTCTTCTCACAAACCACATATGGATCCACCAGTGTCATTGCATGTATGTTCTTCTCACAAACCACATCTAGAGTCATTGCATGTGTGTTATTTTCACAAACCACGTATGGATACATAACAGTCATTGCATGTATGTTCTTTTCATTAACCACAGCTAGTGTCATTGCATGTCTGTTCTTTCCATAGACCACATATGGATCCACCAGTGTCATTGCATGTGTGTATTGCATGTGTGTTCTTCTCACAAACCACACATGGATTCACCAGTGACATTGGATGTGTGTTTTTCTCACAAACCACATCTAGATCCACTAGTGTGATTGCATGTGTTTTCTTTTCACAAACCACAGCTAGAGTCATTACATGTGTGTTCTGCTCACATACCACATATGGATCCACCAGAGTTCATTGGATGTGTGTTCTTTTCATGAACCACACCCAATGTCATTGCACGTGTGTTCTTCTCATAAACCACATATGGATCCACCAGTGTCATTGTATGTGTGTTTCTTCTAACAAACCACATATGGATCCACCAGTGTCATTGCATGTGTGTTCTTTTCACAGACCACATCTAGAGTCATTGCATGTGTGTTCTTTTCACAAACCACATAAGGATCCACCAGTGTCATTAGATGTGTGTTCTTTTCACGAACCACACCCAGTGTCATTGCATGTGTGTTCTTCTCACAAACCACATATGGATCCACCAGAATTCATTGCATGTCTATTATTCTTGCAAACCACATTGATCCACCAATACCATTGCATGTGTGTTCTTTTCACAAACCACATGTGGATCCACCATAGTCATTGCATGTGTGTTCTTTTCACAATCCACATAAGGATCCACCAGTGTCATTGGATGTGTGTTCTTTTCATGAACCACAACCAGTGTCATTGCATGTGTGTTCTTCTCAAAAACCACATATGGATCCACGAGAGTTCATTGCATGTATGTTCTTTTCACAAACCACATATGGATCCACCAGTGTCATTGCATGTGTGTTTTTCTCATAAACCACATATGGATCCACTAGTGTCATTGCATATGTGTTCTTCTCATAAACCACATCTATAATCATTGCATGTGTGTTCTTTTCACAAACCACATTAGCATCCACCAATGTCATTTAATGTGTGTTCTTTTCATGAATCAAACCCAGTGTCATTGCATGTGTGTTCTTCTCACAAACCACATATGGATCCACCAGAATTCATTGCATGTCTATTATTCTCGCAAACCACATTGATCCACCACTGTCATTGCATGTGTGTACTTTTCACAAACCACATGTGGATCCACCAGAGTCATTGCATGTGTGTTCTTTTCACAAACCACATAAGGATCCACCAGTGTCATTGGATGTGTGTTCTTTTCATGAACCACAACCAGTGTCATTCCATGTGTGTTCTTCTCACAAACCACATATGGATCCACTAGAGTTCATTGCATGTCTGTTCTTTTCACAAACCACATTTGGATCCACCAGTGTCAGTGCATGTGTGTTCTTTTCATTAACCATAGCTAGAGTCATTGCATGTGTGTTATTTTGACAAACCACATAGATCCACCAGAGTCATTGCATGTGCCTTATTTTCATTAACCACAACTAGAGTCATTGCATGTGTGTTCTTTTCACAAACCACATATGGATCCATTAGAGTCATTGCATGTATGTTCTTTTCATTAACCACAGCTAGTGTCATTGCATGTCTGTTCTTTCCACAGACCACATATGGATCCACCACTGTCATTGCATGTGTGTTTTGCATGTGTGTTCTTCTCAAAAACCACATATGGATCCACCAGTGTCATTGGATGTGTGTTCTTCTCACAAACCACATATGTATCCACCACTACCATTGCATCTGAGTTCTTCTCACAAACCACATCTAGAGTCATTGCATGTGTGTTCTTCTCACAAACCACATATGGATCCACCAGTGTCATTGGATGTGTTTTTTTTCATGAACCACACCCAGTGCCATTACATGTGTGTCCTTGTCACAAACAACATATGAATCCACCAGTGTCATTGGATGTGTGTTCTTCTCGAAAACCACATTTAGATTCATTGCATGTGTGTTCTTTTCACAAACCACATAATGATCCACCAGTGTCATTGGATGTGTGTTCTTTATATGAACCACACCTAGTGTCATTGCATGCGTGTTCTTCTCATGAACCACATGTGGATCCACCAGTGTCATTGGATGTGTGTTTTTCTCACAAACCACATATGAATCCACTAGTGTCATTGCATGTCTATTCTTTTCACAAACCACATCTAGAGTCATTACATGTGTGTTCTTTTCACAAACCACATAAGGATCCACCAGTGTCATTGGATGTGTGTTATTTTCATGAACCACACCCAGTGTCATTGCATGTGTGTTCTTTTCGTGAACCACATATGGATCTACTAGAGTTCATTGCATGTCTGTTATTCTCACAAACCACATTGATCCACCAGTGTCATTGCATGTGTGTTCTTTTCACAAACCACATGTGCATCCACCAGAGTCATTGCATGTGTGTTCTTTTCACAAAGCACATAAGGATCCACCATTGTCATTGGATGTGTGTTCTTTTCATGAACCACAACCAGTGTCATTGCATGTGTGTTATTCTAACAAACCACATATGGATCCACCAGAGTTCATTGCATGTCTGTTCTTTTCACAAACCACATTTGGATCCACCAGTGTTATTGGATGTGTGTTCTTTTCATGAACCACATATGGATCCACCAGTGTCATTGCATGTGTGTTCTTCTCACAAACCACATCTAGAGTCATTGCATGTGTGTTCTTTTCACAAACAACATAAGGATCCACCAGTGTCATTGGATGTGTGTTCTTTATATGAACCACACCAAGTGTCATTGCATGTGTGTTCTTCTCATGAACCACGTATGGATCCACTAGTGTCATTGGATGCGTGTTCTTCTCACAAACCACATATGGATCCACCAGTGTCATTGCATGTGTGTTCTTTTCACAAACCACATCTAGAGTCATTGAATGTGTGTTCTTTTCACAAACCACATAAGGATCCACTAGTGTCATTGGATGTGTGTTCTTTTCATGAACCACACCCAGTGTCATTGCATGTATGTTCTTTTGATGAACCACATATGGATCCACCAGAGTTCATTGCATGTCTGTTCTTTTCAATAACCACATATGGATCCACTAATGTCATTGAATGTGTGTTTTTCTCACAAACCACATATGGATCCACTAGTGTCATTGCATGTGTATTCTTCTCACAAACCACATCTAGAGTCATTGATGTTTGTTCTTTTCACAAACCACATAAGGATCCACCAGTGTCATTGGATGTGTGTTCTTTTCATGAACCACACCCAATGTCATTGCATGTGTGTTCTTATCACAAACCACATGTGGATCCACCAGAGTTTATTGCATGTCTGTTCTTTTCAATAACCATATATGGATCCACCAGTGTCATTGAATGTGTGTTCTTCTCACAAACCACATATGGATCCACCAGTGTCATTGCATGTGTGTTCTTCTCACAAACCACATCTAGAGTCATTGCATGTGTGTTCTTTTCACAAACCACATAAGGATCCACCAGTGTCAGTGGATGTGTGTTCTTTTCATGAACCACACCCAATGTCATTGCATGTGTTATCTTCTCACAAACCACATATGGATCCACCAGAGTTCATTGCATGTCTGTTATTCTCACAAACCACATTGATCCACCAATGTCATTGCATGTGTGTTCTTTTCACAAACCACATATGGATCCATCAGAGTCATTCCATGTCTATTATTTTCATGAACCACAGCTAGTGTCATTGCATGTCTATTCTTTCCACATACCACATATGGATCCACCAGTGTCATTGCATGTGTGTTTTGCATGTGTGTTCTTCTCACAAACCACATATGGATCCACCAGTGTCATTGGATGTGTGTTCTTCTCACAAACCACATATGGATCCACCAGTGTCATTGGATGAGTGTTCTTCTCACAAACAACATCTAGAGTCATTGCATGTGTGTTATTTTCACAAACCACATATGGATCCACCAGTGTCATTGGATGTGTGTTCTTTTCATGAACCACACCCAGTGTCATTGCATGTGTGTTTGCTGACTCGTGTATTAACGAGCACGTTGGGGAACCCAAAGAGGAAGGTATGATGAGCACAACAGTAAGTTTCCCTCAGTTATGAAACCAAGGTTATCAATCCAGTAGGAGCAAGGAAACACCCCAAAGGTGTAGCTAGCTGAACTTTGGCAGGGCGCACTACTGGTGCCAGCAGCAACGTGGAGACCTGCCCAACACAACCACAGAACTCTGTCCCCAACTTGCGATGAGGTTGTCAATCTCACCGGTTTTGCTGAAAACAAAGGATTAAACGTATCGAGTGGAAGAAAGTAATAGTTTGCAGAAAGTAAACACAAAGCAGTAAACAATTGATTATAGATTGAAAGTAAAAGAAAGGACCAGGGTCCATAGTTCACTAGAGGTGGCTCTCCTTAAGATAGATAACAAATTACAGCTGGGCAATTGACAAACATCGAGAAAGCATACAAGCATATACTACTCATCTTGACTCCTTTGAGATTCGATTGGGCATTACAACATTATACATAGACCGCCATCCAACTGCATCTATGACTAATAATCCACCTTCAGTTTATCATCCGAACCCCCTCTAGTATTAAGTTGCAAGCAACGGATAATTGCATTATGAATTGCCTGTAAAGTAAACAATACGATTGTTCTATGAACAAAGGATTGTTGTTTTCTCCCTAGTAGCAACAACACATCTAGTACCTTAGAGATTTCTGTCACTTCCCCAGATTACCAGAGGCATGAACCCACTATCGAGCATAAATACTAACTCTTGGAGTTGCTAGCATCTACTTGTCCAAGATAGCTACTAACAACGGAAAGCATGCAAGATCACAAATAACAAAGACATGATAGAATCAATAATCAATCTGAAATAGCATCTCAATATCCATCAGATCCCCGCAAACACAACATGTATGATTACAAATAGATGATCGTGATCATGAACGGAGCTCACAAGATCTAAACATGATACCACAAAGGAGGAGAACCAGCCATCTAGCTACTACATGGACCCGTAGTCCAGAGATGAACTAGTCACACATCACACCGGAGGCCTGCATGATGATGAAGAAGGCCTTCAGGGTGAATTCCCCTCTCCGAAAGGGTGCCGGGAAGAGCTTCAGATCCCTCCCAATCTAGGGATGGAGATGACAGCGGCTACAGACTGTTTCGTGTAATTTTGATCGGGTACTTAGGGTTTCCATATCAGAGGCAACTTATAGGCGGAAGGAGAGGCCGAGGGGGTGCCTGGGGCGGCCAGACCACCCCCTGGCGTGGGCCAGGCTGGGTCGCGTAGCCAGGTGGTGTGGCCGGGCCCCAGCCCCTCTCCGTCTCGTATTCTGGCTCCAGGTGTCCCTTGGTGAAAAACTGACTTTGGCTTTTGTCCCATCCAATTCAGAGAATATTCATTTTCTGACTTTCCTGGAACCAAAAACAGCAGAAAACAGGCAGCTGGCACTTTGGCTCTTGTTAACAGGTTAGTCCAAGAAATCATATGAATAGTACTCCAAAGTGTGGACAAAACACAAGAAAGTAGATAAAACCAAGCATGGAACATCAAAAATTATGGATACGTTTGCAAAGTATCAACATCCCCAAGCTTAACTCCTGCTCGTCCTCGAGTAGGTAAGTGATAAAAAGAAAGAATAATTTTTGAGGTGACATGCACCATCATAAACTTGATCAAAGTATTTGTAAAAAATTCAAAGCTGGGATCATAGTACTTCAATCATAACATGAAAGACAAAGTTCTAGCAATAAGACTAAGAAACTATGTTGCAACATGAAAAAGGGACAAACAAAAGATTAATGAATAACAATGCTTTGCAAGACGTTTGTTTGTTTCACATAAAGAAAACATAGCATAGTGGCATTCATCTTGTCCCTCATAGAGTAGCAAACATAAATGCATAGGACACCTCAAATTTCATAAGAGTGACTAGATACAAATAGTTTAAGACAAGCAATATCAAGGTTATGCAACAACCAAAAAGTCTTGGGACAATGCACATAGAACTAACAATGGCCACTATGCTCGCAAAGTAGGTGCATAAAGATAGAAGGTGGAGACTCAATATAAAAGTGGAAGAAAGGCCTTCATAGAAGGAAGCAGAGATTCAAGTTTCATAAAGAGCTTCCAAAAATTATGGTACTTAATAGCTTTCATCTCTCATTACCCCTATCATAAGCATCTTGAAGTGATTAAGGTTAAAGTGAACAAACTATGGTGTATATGCTTGATGAAGTATAAGTTGGAAATCTCATGTCCCTTGAATACAAGGGTCGCTCCTCATGCTACTCAAGTTTAGTCACCGGTAAGTTCTTGTCATCATAAGTACATGTGTATCATAGAGAACCGCCAACGGGGTACCCCTTGCCCGATGATACGGAAGAATCCCCACATCAAAATGACAAGGCAAGCAGACAATGAGCATCTCAGCAATCTTCTTATTTACCATGGGAATATGGTGCTTTTTTTTCTCTCTTTCCTCTTTTCATAATCTCTTTTTTTTCTTTTTTCTTTTTTCTCAATATCTGACTCTTTTTTTATAAGAAGAATGCTTCATAGACAGCTCATTATGGTTACGCTGCAGGTTTCCACCATGTCAGCATGGATTAGACCAGCGTCCCAGGCGTTTCTCTAACACATATACATAACTCCATGGACTTACAAGCTCCCCTTTCATTTCACACCGACGACATCCATAGACAAAACAGCATGATATCAACTAGGTACAAAGTACAAGTGCAATTTTGAAAGCGTTCCCCATGGCAGCATGGTTCTGCTAATCCCCAACAAATAAGTGCAAGCATATACAACATAGACGACACAATGGTTCAAGTTTATTAAGGGCAAGAAAAGTAAAGTGTGCCATCAAGTTCGTGATAGCCTTAATCTCTAGTTTTCTCATAACAAGTTTAATTCGGAAGGTAGATAAAAACATGAATATACTTGGAAGAGCATATGCTAGTAGGTAGGTATGGTGGACTCTTTGGAATAACTTGGTTTAAGGAGTTGGATGCATGAGTGGAACTCATACTTGGTTACGGAGGCTAGCAAAAGACTGGGAGCGGCAAACTAAGAGAGCAATAATGGCCATAACCATGCAGAGCGACAAAACATCATTGATCAAAGCATAAAGTGATACTACAAGTTGAAAACTAAATGATCATAAAGGCTATAGTGACTTGGGATAGTCATAACATGGTGTGAGCATGCGCCAAGTCAACCCAAATAAAGCATCAAAGGAGAATACCACAATACTATGCTTCAATATGCTAAAACAACGCATGATTCTTCCAAGGCACATTAAGCAATCTCAATTGTTTATAACAAGTCATGCTAAAACAAAGAATACTAAGCATAAATCCAAAAAAATATCAAGCATGGCATGACAAAGCATAGGCCATAGTCAAAAACAAGCTCTCTTTATCACTTAAGCATGAACTTTTCCTACTCTTTTCCAAACCAAACCAAACTATTTGAAAACCAATGTAAGAAAGAGGGGGTCCAACCAATTAATTCAGCAAACTAAGCAAAGGAAGCAAACAAAAAACCAAAATGAAAACGAAAAAGAAGACACTCCAAGAAAAACACAACTGTGCATGGAACAATAAAAATGAAGCGTTTGGAAGAAACCTGGGAATTTTATTGATGAAGAGGGGGACGCCTTGGGAATCCCCAAGCTTTGACGCTTGTACTTCTTGGATATTTCTTGGGGTGACACGCGTCGCATCCCCAAACTTGAGCTTTAGTCCATCCTTCATCTCATTACTCATTCCTTCCATACACCTGAAATTTTTCCTTCATACAAAACTTCACACAATCTTTATTAGCAACATTAGTGTACTCAAGATAATAGGTCTTTAGGTTCAGTTCCAACACCAATAAAACTTTCATTAAAACACTAGCTACTGTAGCACTTCCCTCAAAAAGCTCAATTCCCCAAAAGAACTCAAAAAGGAACCAACAAGAAGCAAATGCAGAAAATGGCAGAAATATGTCAAAACAGACTAACAGGTAAAGACGAATTTTTTCGAAGACCTTATGTTGCTCAAATCAAAAAGTGTTGAGCTAACGAAAGTTAGATAACAACCTTGGGCAGAAGCACAAAAATTCACGGCTCAAAAGGACATACAGAGATTTTACACGAATTTTTACAGTGAAGCACAAAAATCTGTTTTGGGACAGCAACTTTCCCAATCATTACTTCTCTCTCATTAGAGGTTGCTCTTGGCAAAAAAAGAAAATAAAAAGGATAAGGAGCGGTTATTACTGAAGTAATAACTTTCAAGACTCATCTAAAACTTTTGGGTTATCTCCCAATAAGTACTTTTCTTTAACGCCTTTATGTTAGGCATAAGAAGCAAGAAAAAGGATCAAGTGTTCTCAAAAGAAGAAGCATTAAGATTAATACCAGAAATGTCTTCAACAAGGCAAGGTATCTCATCCAAATAAGTTCTAGAGGATCCTCTCTCAACGCTCTTGGGTTCACTATTTTCATCAAACGGGGTTTCGGGAACGATCCAATCAAGATTATTTTCTATGGCTTCATGCATTGCTACTAGTTTAAAGGGTATTGGTATCTTAATTTCGTCCCCATTAGGTCCAGTTTTGCTCATATTTTCTCGTGTACCAACAACATCTACACACGAGCCTAGCATATTGAAACATTCAAAGACTTTTCTAGCTTCCTTGGCAACATCATAGAATTTCTTAAGCAAAGTTTCTAGAATAAAATCCCTCTTTTCAGGGTCCTCAATTTCTTTAAGTTTAAGAAACATTACTTGCATTAAGGGGTTAAGGTTAACAAACCTAGCTTCCAACATGTGAACTAAAGAACCTGCAACAATTTCATATTTTGGAGCAAGTTCTGCAAGGGATCTATCCTCAATGTCCTCATGCTTACTAACATGATTAAAGAATTCTTCAATATTTTCTTTTCCAATTAAAGAACCACTACCTATTGAAAGGTCTTTCAGGGTGAATTTAGGGATCAACATGGTGTGCTAAGGAAAAGGTAACAACTATAGAAAGACTTTTTTGTGTGTTTTTAATAAAGAAAGCAAACTTGTAAAACTATTTTTTGTGTGTTTTTGATAAAGAAACAAGCAAACAAAGCAAAAAGAAACTAAGAAAAATAAAAACAACAAAGTAAAGAGATTGGTTATGAGGGACTCCCCTTGTGAAGATGTCCTTGACTTCCCGGCAACGGCGCCAGAAAAAGTACTTGCTGACTCATGTATTAACGAGCTCGTTGGGGAACCCTAGGAGGAAGGTATGATGAGCACAGTAGTAAGTTTTCCCTTAGTTATGAAACCAAGGTTATCAATCCAGTAGGAGCAAGGAAACACCCCAAAGTTGTAGCTAGCTGAACTTTGGCAGGGTGCACTACCGGTGTCAGGAGCAACGTGGAGACCTGCACAACACAACCACAAAACTCTGTCCCCAACTTGCAATGAGGTTCTCAATCTCACCGGTTTTGCTGAAAACAAAGGATTAAACGTATCGAGTGGAAGAAAGTAATAGTTTGCAGAAAGTAAACACAAAGCAGTAAATAGTTGATTATAGATTGAAAGTAAAAGAAAGGACCGGGGTGCATAGTTCACTAGAGGTGGCTCTCCTTAAGATAGATAACATGTTGGGTAAACAAATTACAGCGGGGCAATTGACAAACATCGAGAAAGCATACAAGTATATACTACTCATCTTGACTCCTTTGAGATTCGATTGGGCATTACAACATTATACATAGACCGCCATCCAACTGCATCTATGACTAATAATCCAACTTCAGGTTATCATCTGAACCCCCTCTAGTATTAAGTTGCAAACAACAGATAATTGCATTACGAATTGTGTGTAAAGTAAACAATACGATTGTTCTATGAATAAAGGATTGTTGTTTTATCCCTAGTAGCAACAGCACATCTAGTACCTTAGAGATTTATGTCACTTCCCCAGATTACCAGAGGCATGAACCCACTATCGATCATAAATACTAACTCTTGGAGTTGCTAGCATCTACTTGCCAAAGATAGATACTAACAACGGAAAGCATGCAAGATCATAAATAACAAAGACATGATAGAATCAATAATCAATCTGAAATAGCATCTCAATATCCACCGGATCCCCACAAACACAACATGTAGAATTACAAATAGATGATCTTGATCATGAACGGAGCTCACAAGATCTAAACATGATAGCACAAAGGAGGAGAACCAGCCATCTAGCTACTACATGGACCCGTAGTCCAGAGATGAACTACTCACGCATCACACCGGAGGCTTGCATGGTGATAAAGAAGGCCTCCAGGGTGAATTCCCCTCTCCGGTAGGGTGCCGGGAAGAACTTCAGATCCCTCCCGATCTAGGGATGGAGATGACGGTGGCTATAGAATCTTTCGTGGAATTTTGATTGGGTACTTAGGGTTTCCGTATCAGAGGCTACTTATAGACGGAAGGAGAGGCCGAGGGGGTGCCTAGGGCGGCTAGACCACCCCCTGGCACGAGCCAGGCTGGGCCGCGCGGCCAGGTGTCCACCTCGCGCGCCACGTGCCTGCTGCTTCCGCTGCTCTGCCTTGTGTGGCCGCTGCTTGCCCTGAATCTGCTGTCGCGTAGTAGAAGCCAAGGCATGGTCTACACCGGGCTGACGCGGGAGTCTACCGTTGTCGCTCCGAGAATCCACACCGCCCGCCTAGTCTTCTCCTAAGAAAACCCCGCATGTCCGCGAGTAGGACAAGCTCCCCTACTACCTGCAACGCCCTACTTCAATGCCTTTGTACATACATGGCTATGTTGGGGAGCAGCCTCCTCCTTTTTTACAAAAGAAAGAAAACTGTTTGTGTTTGTGTTTGTGTGATTGATTGTACTAGCTTAAAGTTTTGTAGAGGCATGTACAATTGATTCGGTACTTTTCTCATTTAGCATTAGATGGGGAAACGAGGTGTCTAAGAGCATCTCTAGCAGATACTTCATCCCGCTCTGTACTGTAAAATAACTGTCCATTTGCAGTACGTGGAAAAAGTGGTCATTCCAGATACCTAAACCGTATTGCATTCGATTTTTTTTACGGTTTCCCGCAAATCGTCGCTTCCATGCCGCATATATACCATACCGAGGGCTACCGATGCGGTTCACCGCATCCTGACGCTTCTGTTGGCGGGAGGGAAGTTCCCCTCCCCCGCTCCCTGCTCAGCCTCCACCGCCGATGATCTGCCGCCGCCGCCCGTTTCCATCCCCCAATATCCCTCTCCTTCCTCTCATCACTCTTTCTCTCCTCGCCGCATCCATGGCTAGACCCAATCTAAACTACTACAAGGCCTCGATGTTCGCCCACCACGGCATCCTCGCACCGCCACATGCGATGATTCCGACAGGCTTCGAGCTCAGCCACTTCGGGGTGCCTATGGCGCCGGTTTCACGCGGTGCCGAGTTGAGTCGCCGGATTGAAGAGAGCCACCTCGAACTACTAGGGTGGAAGAGAGCAATGCCCCAATACGCGTCGTCGAGCTCCTATTGGCATAGGTTATTCAAGCTAGAGCGCAAGACGGCGCTTGCCATCTGCCTCGAACACCGGTGCTAGGTCCACCCCGACGACTGCAACCCTGAAGGGAGGGCGCAATTCTTGGGGGTTCCTGGACCCACCATCAACACCGCCATCAACAATGCGCTCCGAGAAGAGTTCCCGATGGAGGCGAACCGCGCTGGAATCATCGAGATTTCCGATAGAGGTAGTGACACAGAGGAGGCAGAGGATGGTGGCGTGGAAGATGACAGCGGAAGCGAGGTCGTCGATTAGGATTTTCGTTTAATCGTTCGCTATTTCTGTTTAATTTTTTCGATTGAAAAGCTCGCCGCTCACGTCAATTACTAAATCCATGGTGTTCTATTTCTAATTCATACACTGAATTGTGTGCTTTGCGGTACAACTGAACCGTAAAATGTAATATTCTGTTTTGCGGTACAACATGCGACGTCTGATCTCCCCGTCATTTTTGCGTTTTACCGCAGCCGCGTATTTCAATAGAGCGGGATGGGGTATCTGCTAGAGATGCCGTATTTCAATAGAGCGGGATGGGGTATCTGCTAGAGATGCTCTAATGGTGCAATCTCTGCAATGTTTTACTAATTGCGTGGAGGCTGATGAGCACTTGAACACTTCATCCAATTGTTTCCACTTACGCTCTTGGGTACATGGTTTACTAATTTTGGTGCTATTTTATCTCCGATTGAACAAATCTTATTTTCCAACTATTCCTGATGTGCTGTTAAATCTGGGCAGTACACTGTTTTTATGTGTGCTTGGTCAAGGTAAGGTTGTCTAAGAATTTGGACTTACCTTATATTTTAATGTCAGATTCAGAGTAAATCAACTGAAAATCTGTTTCTCTCTCCACCACATCATTCGGTTAATTTTAAATTTTGTTTAAACTAAATGTGAGAACTTATATTTAATACCGGATATCTGATTTAGATTACTCCAAAGATGAAGGGGCACAGCTAAGTTTCTCTAAGATGAAGGGGCACAATCAAAGACAGAACAACACGTGCTCGCCCAAAACGCCGAGCAGTGTCGGTCAAAGGCTGGAGCCCGATAGGAGAGAAGGCTTCCGTGCCCACACATCAGCACGGAGTTGTTTTGATACAACCAAATATGACCTCCAGATTAGTTTTTACGACAAGGGAAAGATACCTAGATGGGGCACATGAAGAGACAAAAACCACGAGCACCGAAGCGGCGGCAACAACAAGAAGGTCCGATCGTCATTGTTGGTTGATTGTCAGTGACGGCGGGAAGGATGGAGTGACGAACATGTCGGTAGCAGCTAGGTTTGTGTTTCTCCTTGTGTCGCCCAAAGCGACATGGTAGCTAAGGCGAAGGGTGCTGGAGGTGCTCTCAATTCGTGTGATGGATAGTATTATCTAAGGCGACAAGTTATAGTACATCATCATCGCTTTATACCCGTAGCAACGCGCTAGTATATCATTAGGTAGAGAAAAACATGCTTTGCCCACACTGTAGCCTACTTATATAGTACTCCCTCTATTTCAAAATAATAACACTAAAAAGAGTCTAGATAAACTCTTTTCACAAAGTTAAAACGTCTTATATTTTAAAACGGAGGGAGTATGTCTTAAGCTAGCACCAAACGAGGTCCACGAGTACTTTCCTACCAATGGTAACGTGTGATCATATTGAAATGCTAAGTACTGTGGTGCCAAGGCTCACTAGCTAGATGATCAGGGTAAGGGACATTGGCGAATATTGCACAAACACTTATGTTCACGCTCAAACCCCAGAACCATGATCTCTAGTTTATTATTTTGGTACGATATCAATAGAATTTCCAACATTCAGAGAGTTTACTTAGTCCATAACTCAAACAGTCTTTGTTAGGACTAAGTGTGAAGCTCTCTAAGACTGGTCCCTCTTAAGTTTGTATCCCTATGATAAATCTGGATCCATATTCTAAGTTGTTTGATCTTTCAATAAACACGACCTTCTTTCTATTCATATCCATTGTTTTTATTCCGATCAAATTAACTATGATCTAAACAATTGTACTCGATATGGTGACTTGTTGCCACAGCTCTGGCTGCATTCTTTTGGAGACTTCTGCCGAAACCTTAGCGATCTGTGGCTCATCTTGCTGACGCTTCTTGATTTCTATGGACTTCAACTTCTCGGTCCAGAAGTCATAAGGTGTTGTGGTACGTTCTTTTGAAGGTTGTTGGCTTCTATTCCTCCTCTTCTTGGCCAGAAACTGTGTTTCATGTACAAAGCTCAGTGTATGTCAGACTAGTTAAGGGACAGACCCAAAAAATATTCCCTGAAAGTGGCATGAGTGTTAATCCGTAAATATAGAGTACCGTGCAGTGGTGCAACCCAAGATTCTCCAAGCCAGGTGTGTTCGGGAGTATGCCTGTCAGCGACTGGAACTCCACTCCAAGATCACATCTTTCCAAGACCAAGATCTTCAAGCAATGGAGAACTGGGAATTCTTCCTCTATCAATGCCTAAAACATGTAGACAAGATATATTGATAATTTTATATAGAATGGCGAGAGATAAAAACAACTATGGAGAATGCGTGCATGTGTGATTACCATTGTCGTGAATCCCGCAAGCTGTAGGTCTATGACGTTTGGGAGGAGTGCCACCAAGCAGCGCATGGTCTTGAGGAACTCAAGCTTCCGTTTCTTCCGCGCTCGCTCGTTCCCCTGCCCGTCGAAGCTGGTATCTGTGAGCCGGATGGACGCCTCCGCGACCGTGAGCAACGGCAGCTGCGGCGGAACATCCCTCCCGGTGGCCAGTGCTGCAGCGCCAGCGACACAGCGGCAGTCCTGCCCGTCGTAGGCGAGCTCGAGGCGCAGGCGGGCGAGGAGGGGAGCGACGATCCTGAGGTGGGCGCAGGTGAGGGGGCGCCGGGGCTCGACGATGGCGAGACTCCTGAGCGTGGGCGAGGCGACGGTGGAGAGGTTTGGCGCAATTCGGCAGCGCTCGACGTGTAGGTCCTCGAGCACCGGGCAGTACCTGCCGAGGTCCTCCACGAAGGTGGCCGACATGCCCACTCCGAGGAGGCGCAGCGTGGTCAGGCGGCCAGTGAAGCCAGCCGCGCACAAGCCACTGGCCGACAGGTCGGGCTGCGGCGAAGGGGCGGATAAGTAGGACCAGTGCGGCTTCCAGCAGATGGTGGCGTCGTGGGCGGTGCGGATGTCAACGGCGGCCGGGCAGTATCGGAGACCGCGGCGGATCCACCTGTCGGAGATCTCGAACGTGGGGTTGTAGCTGCGCCTCGGGCTCACCAGGTTCAGATGGAAGAAGTCGAGCTTCTTCTCCGGCGGGATCGACAACAGCACGTGGTCGGCGAAGTCCTCGAAGAGCTCCCACTGGACGCCGGCGAACTCCCTCTCGTCGATTATGACGTTTTTGCGGAGCACGTCGCGCCACAGGTGTCTCCATCGATGCGATAGGACGCTCGTCTGCACTGCCTGATGGGGCCCGATGCGGGAGAGTATGTCGTGGAGGATGCAGTCCGGCAGTTCCACCAGCCTGTCGCCGGCATCGTCGTCCTCCGTGCGGCGGCGCTTGCTGGTGTCCATACCGATCGGATCGCGTGTCAGCGTTGTCGCATCATATATTGGCATCACGGCTGGTACATATGGAAAGGGAAATCAGGCTTCTTGACTCGGATCTGTCAACGTGAATTAATGGGACGGTCATTTCTTAATGGGGAGCACTCCGATAATTTCCCCGGATCTCCCGGTCCGTGATAGGTCTCCCTAAAACGCCTCCTAATCTACAAAAGTTTCATTTTCATTACAAAGAGTTCCTTTTTTTATTACATATAGCAAAAACGGATTCGCTTATGAGACAAAAAAATTAAATAGACAGATCTTGCCAAAGACCTGCCGCCGGAGACTAGAAAAAAAAACGCTATAGCAGCAAAATCATAAAACTGTCGTAGCGAAAAAGCCTGCTACCATAGCAAACCCGACGTTATCGGACCTCACCGGAGATCTCGTAGCAAAACTTTCATACTGTTGTAGCAAAACAATAAAACTATTGTGGCAAAAAAAATGTAGCAAAATTCCGACACCACGCGTGGCACCGCTGCAAGGTTTCGTAGTAACGCGTTGGCCGCATGTAGCACCGTCGTCGTCTGCATGTAGCAAAACTTGACGCTGCTTGTAGCACCACAGTCGGCTACATGTACCAAACCTCGACGCCGTACGTAGCAGTGTCGGTGGGCTCCGGTAGCGCCATCGGCAACAACACCACCCGCCACTCCACCAACACGCCCTGCCATCATAGAAGCCATGGGCCGTACCTCGCCGTCTCGCATGGAACTCGGCCCTGGCCGATGACCGCAGGTGGAGAGCAAGATTGCAGTTGTTGCTCGCTTTGCCGCAAGACGAGTGGCGTTGGACGCGGGGAACTGGCCGCGTGCTTGTCGGAGAGACAACGAGGGAGGGGAGCCAGAATGGAGGAGGGCCGCTTCCACCGGAGTGAAGGGCGGTGAGCTTGTTGGCCGCTGGAGGGGCGATGCGGAGTAGAGCAGCGGCGCAGCCGCGCAGGGGTCATGGAGGCGGAGTGGTTAGAAGAGATAAGTAATAGTAGAGGAAAAGGGTGGGACCCACGTCGCATATGGGTTTGCTTTGGGCGGTAGTTGGTGGACAGACCCGGACGATGGATCCTCCTAGGGAGCCCCATCATTTTCCTTTCTTAATTTGGACGACAGGCTTTTGGTTCTTGATGAATCACAAGTATAGGAGGTGTATCGCAGTATTTTCGATAATTAAGACTGTCGAACCCAACGAGGAGCAGAAGGTGTTGACAAGTGGCTTAGATCAAGAATTCTGTAAATACTTAGCAAACGGATTTTTAGGGATTTTTGATAATGTAGATAAATAAAGTACGAGTAAATAAAATACAATAATAATAATTGCAGCAAGTGGCTCAATTCTTTCTTTACCAAAGTACAAGCCGGTTGTATTATTTAAGATGACCCAACGTTCTCAAGAACACACGAAAATATTGTCAAGTGCTTTCGCTTCATATAGCTGATTAATCTTCTTTGATTGAATAAGTGTTGTGTGGGTGAACCTATTCTAATGTACTGACCTTCCTAGGACTAATACATACTTGTGATTATACCCCTTGCAAGCATCCGCAACTACAAGAAAGTAATTAAGATAAAAACCTAACCACAGCCTTAAACTTTGAGATCCTACACTCCCTTATGCAAAGGTTTCCTAACGGGGTTAAGGTTTCCGTCACTCTGGCAACCCCACGATTAGTAGACAAATGCACAATGCATTCCCCTAAGCCCATAAAGGTGAAGTATCATGTAGTCGACGTTCATATGAGACCACTAGAAGAATAACACCACAACTTATATATCAAACCATTGAATCTTTCTCAACTCAATTCCACTACTAACAACATGACTTCTCCCATGTCCTCAAGAACTAAACAAACTACTCACGAGACATCATATGAATCAATATCAGAGATGAAATAATGATAAGTAACAAACTAAACATGAACAATAATTCAATGGTTCTACTCAATAGCATCAACTACAACAAGTAATCAACACTGGAAAAGTTTCCCCTAAGAACTATACAAGATTCAACCCAATTTTTACAGCGGTACGGAGTGGTGGTGATGGTGCTGGTGATGATGATGGTGGAGATGACGATGATGATGATCCCAATGAAGTCTAGATTGATGACGGTGTTGATGGCGACGATCTCCCCTCTCCGGGAAGGAATTTCCCTGGCAGATTTTTGCCTGCCGGAGAGCTCTTTCTCTCTCTGTAGTTTCCGCCCCGCAGAGGCGGCAGAACCTTTCTGTGGTCACTCCTCGAGTCTTAGGGTTTCGAGGGGATTATATACGCCAAAGGGTGATGCCAGAGGTGGGCCACCACCTGGTGGCATGGCTAGGGGTGGCCCGCGCCAGGGGGTGGTGTGGCCCCCCCTGTGGCCCATCTCCACTTCCCCTTCTGGCCTCCTTCGTCTTCTGGAAATATAGGAATTTCCATATATTTTCTGGGATTTTCTTATCTTCGCCAAAATTGCATCTGGATAGTGATTTTTCCATCCGAATCCTGACTCTAGTGGTTCATCCTCCAAAAGTCATCAATCATGCAAAAATAGATGAAATAACATAAGTATCACCTCTTAATATGAAATATATCAACGAATAACAGTAAATTATGATATAGAATAGTGATGCAAAATGGATGTATCAACTCCCCCAAGCTTAGACCTCGCTTGTCCCAAGCGAAACTGAGCTCAATAAACATGACCACATGTTATGGAGTGAAGTGTCTATTAAGAGAATACGGACAAGAAGCATCACATACATCAATATACAACTTATAATATAAAACAACTCACTATTATATAACTTAACTTGAAATAAGTAAAGGAAACACAATAAAGATACACAAAGTAAATAATAATTGGTAATGAAAAACTTTGTTCTTAGTAAGAAAATAGTTAACAAATTGCAGGAGTTAAACATAATGGGGTTTTCAATGATAGCTTTCAAAGTAATATTCACTAAGATAAGAGCAGTGTGCAAAACAAGAAACATACGGAACATGATTGAATATATCATCATATGAATGATTGAATCACAACAACTCAAATACTTGCTTGAGATAGAAAGGAATAGGTTTACTGAATCAACTAGAAAGTAAAAGATAGGCCCTTCAGAGGGAAGCAGGGATTTTAAGTTTCATAAAGAGCTTCCAAAAATTATGGTACTTACTAGCTTTCAGCTCTCATTGCCCCTATCATAAGCATCTTGAGGTGATTAAGGTTAAAGTGACACAAATATGAGGATATGCTTGACAAGTTATAAGTTGAAAACCTCATGCCCCTTGCTTACGAGTACCGAACCTCATGCTACTCAACTTTAGTCACAAGTAAGTTCTTGTCTTTGTAAATACATGTGTATCATAGAGAACCGCCAACGGGGTACCCCTTTCCCCTGATACAGGAGCTATCCCATATCAAAATGACAAGGCAACAGACAATGAGAATCTCAACGGTCTTTTTTATTTGCTATTTGCATAGGTTTTTATTTAGGATGCTTCATAGAATGCTCACTATGGTTATGCTGCAAGTTTCCACCATGATTAGGCATGGCCTAGGCTAGCCGCCCAGGCATTTCTCTAACACATATACTAACCCCATGAGCTTACAAGCTCCCATTTTATTTCACACCGTCGAGTTCCATAAACAAAAGAACATGATATCAACTGAATAATAAGTGCAATGTTGAAAGCGTTCCCCATGGTAACATGGTTCTGCTAATTCACAACTTATAAAGCGCAAGCATATAAGCAACATAGATGGACACAATGGTTCAAGTTATTAAGTGCAAGAAAAATAAAGTGTGCCATCAAGTTTGTGAGAGCTTTAATCACTAATTTTCACATAACAAGTTTAATTTGGAAGGTAGTAAAAACATGAATATACTTGAAATAGCAATAATGCTAATAGGTAGGTATGGTGGACACAAATGGCATAGGTTTTGGTTTAAGGATTGGATGCACGAGAAGCATTCCCTCTCAGTACAGGTTTTTGGCTAGCAAGGCTGGGTAGCAAGCAATAAGAGTTGAAGGAAACAAACAAAAATACAAGTGATACAAACAATCATGCAATCTTCCTTGAAAGCACAAAATATCTTAACTGGAGAATACTAAACTTATGAGCCAAACAAGAAAGAGAGATAATGAAAGTATATTTCTAAAAGTACTTTTCTCTTTTCCATTCAATTCTCAAATAGTGTTGCTACTGACCAGAGCCAGGTTTGCCAAAACCAACTAAATTTACTTAATGATCCCAAAGTGATACTAATACTAACAACAAGATCAATCATATAACAGAAATTTGCAAACTAAAATAAGATGTGCAAAAAGTAAATGATAGAACTTCTCATTAATATTCCATAACGGCAACTCACACCAAGGGATACATAGATATCTAACTAGAGGGGTGATACTTCCACAATGCAAACCATCCTATATGATAACTTCTCAATTCATGATATAACTCTACTAAAAAGGTAAAAAGATAAAAGGTAATGATATGATACCGCGACGCTCCCCCAAGCTTGGAACAAACCAAGGGGATGCCAAAACCTGATGACTAATTACTCCTTCGGTGGTGGTGGTGTTCTCTCGATAAGCTTTTCAATCAGTTTCTTCAAATCCTCAATCTCGAATGTGAGAGTACGAATTAACTCCGAATTTTGCTCGATGTGGTTCATGATCATGTCAGGCGGTGAATCCTAGCTCTTGTGATTATTTCCCCATTCTTCCTCCTTAAAGTATTCTTTTCCTGCATGGTTAGAACGAGGCATATCCCAATTGGAGGGTAATTTTTCCTTCGACATCTTTTGGAACTGCTGCTCATGTATGAGGGTATGGAAGGGATTCTTGTCACATGGAGGAAAAGACCATGGAGCCAAGAAAAGGCGCGGAACCATCCCTCTATTGGACATCCGTGCAGTTCTTTTGAGCTTGACAGGACGTACCCTCACTCTAATGCTTCCAATGGTGGTGCTGGTGCGCGGATGCTGGTCTTCCTTCATTTCCTCTTCAACTTCACCCTTGATCTCCTCCTCCTGCTTTGGGTCTTGGAGATCATCTTCCACAGGCTTCTTACCCTTATCATTGGTGGAGACCATAGTGCTTTTAAACTTGAGATTAGCTCCTGACAGAAATAGATCGAAACTAAAACACGACGAGAACACGATATATGAACCTCGGGGGATCCGGGGGATTATATATTACAAAATTTAACAACAAAAGTAAGGTACTAGGAGGAAACGGGTAGGAGACGGGCTCCGGGGTGGCTACACACCCTGGTGGCATGGCTAGATGGGCCCGCGCCATGGAGTGGTGTAAGCCACCCGGGCTCCATTTCCGTCCCTCTTTCGACTCATTATCTTCATGTTAGATAAAATCTGCAAAAATATAAATTAAAAGGTTTTTCGCGGCCATTTACTTACCAGAACTGTTACCTATTCGAAAACAGACTATGGAAGTTTCTGAATTTGGTTTTTAATAAATTTTTCCAGAGTCACCACTTGAATAACATCAATATCTTCATTGTAAGGATCTCCAGCAATATAGTGCTTGAGTCTTTGACCATTCTTCATCTCATTACATCATTTCCTCCTACCGCTTGAAAATTTCTTTCATACAAAACTTCACACAATATTCATTAGCAACATTAGTAAATGTAAGATAATAAACCTTTAGGTTCAATTTCAACTGAAATCCATCAAAACATAAGCTACTGAAGCAACTCATTTTGAAAGCCCAAAAAGAATTCAAAAAGGAAATCGATTTAAGAGGCAAATGCAGAAATGGCAGAAATCTATCAAAACAGACCAGCAGGTAAGGATCAATTGTTTAGAAAATCTTCTATTCCTCAAATCAAAAAGTTAAATAATAACCTGGGGCATGCACACAAAAAATTACATATCAGTACAACGTTTTGGGATTTTTCACGATTTTTTATAGTGAAGCACAAAAATCTGTTTTGGGACAGCAATTTCCCCAAATCTTTCTTCTCTCTCATTAGAGGTTGATCTTGACACAAAAACCAAACAAAAAGGATATGGAGAGGTTATTACAGAAGCAATAACTTCCAGGAGTTAAATAAACTAAAAGCAAAAATATATTGGGTTGTCTCCCAAAAAGCACTTTCTTTATAGACATTAAGATAGGCAAGATAAATTTCAATGATACTCACATAAGAATATGAATTGAAGTAAAAGAGAGAAATAAAGAGCAAATATACACATATTAAAGTCTAACCCACTTCCTATGCAAGGGAATTTTGTAAGGAAATAAATTATTGGAACCAGAGGCTACTAGCATAGGAAGGCAAAACAGGTGCAACGTAAAAACTTTCAGCATAAAGCGAGAAAACTTAATATTATTGAGATGCATAGAGACAATTTTCCCTCTCTCATAATAACTTTCAGTATCATGAATAAATTTAACGATATAACTATCATATGAACCATAGCAGCAATGGTCACTTATTCTGATAGAAAACACAGGGACACTAGCATTCCTAGTTCTACTAGGATGTGAAAACAATGTTAGAAGTATCCTTACAAAGGATAATGTGCCCTTCTTCTACATTTTTAGTGACAAAGTCTTTCACATTTTCTATAGCAGGTTCAACATCTATTTGTTCATCATGTTCTACAGCTTTCTTTGTACTTTTGTTAACCATACTTGCTATCATAGAATGTTCCTTTACCTTAACTGGGAAAGGTATTTTCTCGATGTAAGGTTCAGATAAAATATGATTAGAAGTATAAACTTTAGTATTCCTAGCAGGAACATCATTAACAATATCTTTATATGGCTCATGATACTTGTTCCATTTCATTTTAGGAATTTCAATATAAGAGGGAAAGGCCTTAAAACAATTTGCAATACTTTGAGAATCAAGACCATAAGCAACACTAATATTATGAAAGTCACCAGTTCCCATCAAAGATTTAATGCATTTATAATCATAATTTATACCTGACTTTCTTCCTTTATCATTCTCCCATGCTTCAGCATTGTCTTGAATATGGTCTAAAAGATCCCATTTAGCTTCTTCCTCCATACGTGTAAATGATCCAGCACAAGAAGCATCCAATAAATCCTTATCATGAAGAGAAAGCCTTGCATAAAAGTTATTGATAATAATATTATTAGGGAGCTCATGAATAAGACATTTGAGCATTAGTAACTTCAATATCCCCCAAGCTTGGGTGGTACTCACTCCATCACGAGGCCAAAAGTTATATATTTGATTCCGATCTTTATGAATCTCACTAGTAGGATAAATTTTGGAACAAAAGAGAGGTACAATTTCCTCCCATTCAAGAGATTGGCCGTTCTTCAGTAGCTTATACCATTCCTCAGCTCTTCCTTTCAATGATAACAAGAATAACTTCTTCTTAAATTGATCTATTGTAATACCTGCACACTGAACAATCCGCATAATTCATGTATAAAGAGCAAATGATCACCGAGATGGACAGTTCCATCTCCAAAATAGTAGTTATCCATAACACGATCAACAATTTTTGGAGGTATATTAAAAGCATCATTTTCAGCAGGTGGTGGTTCATCTACTACCTTAGTAGTGGTAGTAGCATTACGAAATAAGAAACTAAGTGAACTATCCATATTGAAAATAAAGTAACAAACAGAAGTAAACAATACTCACAGTAGAAGTTTCCTTTACCAGTTCCACTCTTCAATGGTGCTTCACTCCCCGACAACGGCGCAAGAAAATAGTCTTGATGACCCACAAGTATAGGGGGTGTATCGTAGTATTTTCGATAAGTAAGATTGTCGAACCCAACGAGGAGCAGAAGATGTTGACAAGTGGCTTGGATCAGGAATTCTCTGTAAATACTTAGCGAACAAATTTTTAGGGGTTTTTGATAATACAGATAAATAAAGTACGAGTAAATAAAAGACAATAACAGAAATTGCAGCAAGTGGCCCAATCCTTTCTTTAGCAAAGGACAAGTCGGTTGAATTACTTAAGATGACCAAACGTTCTCAAGGACACATGGGAATATCATCAAGTGCTTTCGCTTTATATAGTTGATTAATCTTCTTTGGTTGAATAAGTGTTGTGTGGGTGAACCTATGCTAATGTACTGACCTTCCTAGGACTAATACATACTTGTGATTATACCCCTTGCAAGCATCCGCAACTATAAGAAAGTAATTAAGATAAAAACCTAACCACAACCTTAAACTTTGAGATCCTACACTCCCTTATGCAAAGGTTTCCTAACGGGGGTTCAGGTTTCTGTCACTCCGGAAACCCCACGATTAGTAGCCAAATACATAATGCATTCCCCTAGGCCCATAAAGGTGAAGTATCATGTAGTTGACGTTCACATGACACCATTAGAAGAATAACACCACAAATTAAATATCAAACCATTGAATCTTTCTCAACTCAATTCCACTACTAACAACATGACTTCTCACATGTCCTCAAGAACTAAACGAACTACTCACGAGACATTATATGGATCAATATCAAAGATGAAATAATGATAAGTAACAATCTAAACATAAACAATAATTCAATGGTTCCACTCAATAGCATCAACTACAACAAGTAATCAACACCGGTAAAGTTCCCCTAAGAACTATATAAGATTCAACCCAATTGTTACAGCGGTACAGAGTGGTGGTGTTGTTGCTAGTGATGATGATGGTGGAGATGATGCTGATGATGACCTCAATGAAGTCTAGCTTAATGACGGTGTTGATGGCGACGATCTCCCCTCTCCGGGCAGGAATTTCCCTGGCAGATTTCTGCATGCCGGAGAGCTCTTTCTCTCTCTGTAGTTTCCACCCCACAGAGGCGGCAGAACCTTTATGTGGCCGCTCCTCGAGTCTTAGGGTTTCTAGGGGATTATATATGCCAAAGGGCAATGCCAGAGGTGGGCCAGGGTGGCCACACCACCTGGTGGCACGGCCAAGGGGTGGTGTGGGCCCCTTGTGGCCCATCTCCACTTACCCTTCTGGCCTCCTTCGTCTTCTAGAAATATATGAATTTCCATATATTTTCTGAGATTTTCTAATCTTCGCCAAAATTGCATCTGGATAGTGATTTTTCTATCAGAATCCTGACTCCAGTGGTTCATCCTCTAAAAGTCATCAATCATGCAAAAATAGATGAAATATCATAAGTATTATCTCTTAATATAAAATATATCAATGAATAACAGTAAATTATAAGATAGAATAGTGATGCAAAATGGACGTATCAGGTCTCTGGCAAACGGGACAGAATTTAGAAGTCCAAACATAGAGAAAGTCCTATATATGCTGACCGCTGGCGGCGTCTCCTAAAGGCCGCGGCTACTGGTCGTCCAATGAGATGTTTTCTCTACTCCGTCTGATCCAAATTAATTGACTTAGATTTGTCTAGATTTAGATATATCTAGCCATGTTCAGTGTTAGATACGTCCAAATCTGGACAAAATGAAGTCAATTAATTTGGATCAAGGGAGTATTTCTTTTATTTTACTTTTTCTAAATTTTACTTTAAACTCAAACAAATTATTGCTGGTGACCATGCATGGAACGATATTGTTGTCTTTTTTTGCACGAGAAAGGCTACGGAGACCTAGAAGCTGCGATTAAAAATAGGTGGGTACAAATTACATGGAGCCCTCCAATAGCACTTGCCCTAGAAAACCTAGAATTTAAAAATAAGGCCTACAAAATAGCAAAAAAGACCCTAAGACAAAATCTAAAAAATAAGTCAGGTCCTAGTTCTTCACTACATGCCTCCATCACCGACTGTCTGTGCACTACGGGGATGAACCACTTGGTTGCGCAGAGACGGTGTCTCCGACAAGAAGCTTTGAGAAAGGCTTCCACCCTGGAGGTTGAGAAAGCAGCCGCACTCTTGCGGTCAAAGATTGTAGTGGCCACCATGGCTTCCGCGTCTTGGCGAAGAAGGAACCTGAGCCAGTGCCCAGGATGAGTGGAAAAAGGGCCACCCCCTCTCTTCCTCGCTGCCAGTGCCCGACCAAAAAAGAGAAGGCAACATATAGGCCACCAGAAGGACAACGGGGGCGCTTTTTTAGGCGGGGCCCTGCCTGGAGAGGAGCAGCACTGTCTCCCACCTTGGGAACTCAGTGAAACCCTAAGAAGACAGCTAGTTCGTCAGCACAGAGGAGCACCCTCGCCACCCTCTAGATCTGCCTGCCACGCCGCTGATATTCTCCTTCCCTCGCCACCATGACCAACCAGGAGAAGAAGGAGCAGCAGCAGAGCAGCAATGATCAGAAAGGCGACATAGGCCTCGATTTTATTGAAGGTGACAGCGTCTCTCCCTGCTTTAGATGACGAAGCAGAGGAAAATGAAGGTGAAACCCTAACTCTAAGCTCCGGACACAGCCAGCACAACCCTGAGCTCCGCCTTCCCTACCGGGAAAACAACCCACTACCGGCATAGCGCCAGTACTCGTAACTAGACTACTACCGCCGCGACGTCCCCTATGCCATCTCGACCGGTGATGCTGGCGAGAAAGGCCTCGGGTCGATGCGGCTTGTTTGAGCGAGTTCTTAGAGACTACGATGGAACATGCACGGGAACCAACTTGTTTAGAGGTGTGTACTATATAAAACTCAACATTGTTGTCTAGGCTGGACATTTTTGATTGGTCAGCGCTACGAGGTCCGCAAGATAAAAACCCATGATCCCAGGGTCGTCATGCTACCACGTGTATTTTTCATAAATTCCTGCTTTTTTCTACTAGGTAGTAAGAAATCCCGCACTTTTGCTACCATGTAGTAAGAAATCCTCACTTTTTCTACTATGTAGCAACAATAAACTGTTCGCCCACGAACAAAAATAAATAGGCTAATCTTGCCCGAGACGTGGACATAGACCTCACCGAAGATTTTGTAGGAAATATGTTACGGTAATGTAGCAAAACCAATTTTAGAGACTCTAGTCGGAGACCTCGTAGCAAATACTTTGCACTATTATTGCCAAACAACAGAACAATTGTAGAAAAAGCGACTTCACTAGACTCTCGGAGGAGACCATGTACAAAAACTTTGCGCTACAGTAGAAAAAACACAGAATAGTTGTAAGCAATGGTAGCAAGGAATGGTAGCAAACCTGACTTTGCCAGATACATCGTAGAAAAAAACTTTGCATTGTAGGAAAAATACAGGATGGTTATAAGAAAAAATATATAATGTTATAAGCTTGATGGTAGCAAGGCCACCACTACGTGAGCAATGCCACCGCCAACCTGGGTGGTGCCACCGAAGGGTTCCATAGCAGAAAACAAAAAATTCCTATTGATGAGAACACCATAGCTAAGATATATCTATGCAGATATAAAATAACGAAGCATCGAAATAACAAAATCCGGATCAAGATTCCAGTAGCACGGCGGTGTGCGTATGGAGGAGAAATCCCTATCATATTATGCATGTTCCAATATTGAAAACCACACACGAAGGAGAGAGAGGGAGACAAAGGAGACAAAGGCCAATGGGATGAATGAGGAGGGGGTCCTCCTCACTTTATATAGGGGATAGGGTGTTGGAATTTGGTGAGTATTAGGCTGTTGGCCAATTGGACAACTTCTGAAATTCCCTTTGGCCCATTTGTGGATGGCAGCATATAGCTGTGCTAGTGGTGCTAAAGTTTAGTCCTACATTGCTAGTTGAGTGAGAGTTACACCTTGTTATATACTAGGTTGTTCTACCACTCACTAAGGTATGGGAAAAAGAGCAGCTCCCGCGTACTCCTCTGTAGCATCCCAATTGTCTAACAATTGCAATGCTACTAGCCTAGTCTATATATATGCTACTTCCTATATATAATGGTTGCATCATAAATATATCATGCTCATGTCATCATGCCACCTTGCATTTGAGCATCATATAAAACCCTTTTTGTTTTGGTTCTTCTCTCATATGCATTGTAAATTGTATTTGCCTCTTGATATTGTATTTGGTTGTTGATATATTGTTTAATGCCCAAGTTGAGTTGGGGGCATATCTTTTATTCCACTCCACCACCTTTCTTTCACCACCTTATAATTCCACCATCCAACTAAATGTGAGCTTTGCACTTTATTTGGGTTTTACCTCTAGCTCATGTGGGTTGGGATGGATCCAATTCTTTTTCCACATGCTCTCATCTTAGCATCATGTTGTTTTCACATTATTGATATATGAGAGCCACATGGCCACCTTTGCATGCCTTGTGAGTGGAACCCTTTCCCTAGCTTCCATATGGATTATTATGGATTTATGCTCATGTGTGGATAGTTTTGGGACTAGTAAGCATCTAGTGGAATATACACACTAGCAAGTCCCAATTATAATCAAATGTGATCATCTCCACCTACTCCACTTGGAACTTTCTTCTACATTCTTTCGCTTGGCTTTATTCCACTTTTGGGAATGCATAAGAATAATGCCATGTTAATAATACTGTTTTCACAAGATTAAGCATGGCATTAATTATTTTGCATGGGCCATGCAGTGCCACCACCTTTTTCCTTTTCCCTTGGGTTTCTTGTATTTGTTGAAGTGGATCTTTGCCCTTTGGGAATCAAGTCAAGTGGGGCTTTCTTAAGCTCTATTCTTTTGCCTTGCTAAACCCTTCTTCTCTTGATCATGCACTTGAGCATGCTTCAACAAAATTCCCTCTCCATCCCTTATCACCTTTTGGCTTGATCTTGTTTTTGACCATGTTAACAATCTCTTAACACTTGGTTCTTTCCCTCTCCCTACCCCTCTATCACCATCCACCCTACCTAGCTAAACCGAGACCACCCCTACCCTAACCCTAGACCGAACCCCATGCCATCTACCCCTCCCCTCTCGGTTCCTCTCTCTCTCTCTTGGCTTCCCCCTCTCCCCTACCAGGCAGGCTCCACCACGTCACCCCTCATCTGCCCCACCTCTTTCTTTGGCTTCAAGATAAGGAGAAAAGGAGGGAGAGAAACACCTACCCGATCAACCTCCTTCCTCACCTTTTTGCAAAAACCACCACCATCCCATGTGCCTCTCTCCTCTCTCCCTTATCTCCCCAACCACCCCAGCTCACCATACCATCTCAGAACGGATCTGGGAGGCCCCCAGGTCCTCCTCTACCTCCCTTCTTCCTCCCCAAGCTTGCAAGCATGCCCCTAAACCCTAGCCATGGCCACATCTTCCTCACGGTGATCTGGAGCGCGCCAAGCCGGCCCTCGAGTACTGGCGTGCCCCTCTGCTTCTTCTACATCGCCTAACTCCGCTGGAAGCCACAGGAAACCGCCGGAGAAACACCGCCGCCGCCGTGCCCGTGAGCACCAGGACGACTCCGGCCCCGCTACCTCCTCGCCGATCTACGCCTCCCCGAGCCCGCTAGCTGCACCTGCGGGTCGTAGGTGAGCCCCACCGACCTCCTGGACATCACCTTCCTCCCCATCTCACCTTGCATCGCCGCCGCCCGGCGTCAAACACCCCGCGTGCGCGCGCGCCGCCGTAGTCACCGACAGACGCGTCTGAAGCCAGCTTGCTGCCCTCGGTTTCCCCTAGGTTTTCCGCGCTCTGTAGCCCTCCTCCGATGATGCTCTCTGAATGAAAGTTGTAGACCGGACTTTCCCCTCCATCTTTCGTTTTGGCAGCGTCTTCTATTTCTCGCTAGATGCGTCGCCATCGTCGTCGGAAGTCAGCCAGATCCGCCGCCGTCAGTGCCGGATTCGTCAGCACGGATGCAGCAGCCGGCGTCGTTTTTCAGTTATCCCCCTGGCCTTTTTCCCGCCTCAACCCGCCGTCCCCAGAGCCCACCTGTCAGCCTCGGAGTTTTATTTGCAAGAAAACCCCCGGAAGAGCCTGGCCATCACGGACATACCCCCCCGCGCCCTGGGATCGCCCACGTGTCCAGCACGCGTTGGCCGCGCGCGCGCTGTGGCCCCGCAGCCCTGGGACCCCCCTGTCATTCTCTGAGGCTAGCTTAGCTCGCGGTGAGAAAATCCTTTTCTGCGCGTATGTTGCCCAGTCAGCAGCTGGCCCACCCGTCAGTGGCTGGGTCTGTCTCCGCCTGAGTAAGAAAAGTATTTTCTGTATTTCGGTTTTAACTCAAACTTTTTCAAATTAATTCAAAATTCAAATTTAATTCTGTTTTAAATAACTTTTAAAATATAAATCCAAATAATACAAATAATATATGTTTTGAAATCAGAAAAATATGAGGAATTCAAATATGGCCTTCAAAATATATTTTGGACACTTTAATTTTTAAGTTGATTAAAATTACAATAAAATGCCCTTTTTCCTTAATTAATTAATAACTTTTGTTTTACAACTCCAAATTTGACAAATAGTATGTCTAAAATGATTAGCTCGACGAGACCTTTCTGTTTATGCATTCCATGTTCTGTTTTGCAGCATGCATCATATAAATATAAAGTATACAGCAACTTATTTGAAGTTAAAATGTGACCAAAACTCAATAAAATGCTTATTTCTTGTATTCCACACCTCACCCATGCCATGCTACTTTATTGCCATGCAAATTGTGCATCATTCATCATGGCATGATTGCTTGCTTGTCGCATTTTATTCATATGCTTGTGCACTTTATTTATGTTGGCCCTTGTTTGTTTGGTTCTTCTTCGAATAGACGCTGAGCAGGGGATATATCAAGAGACCCAGGAGCACTACCCAGATCCTTCTCTCGCCTCAACTGAGCTGCCAGGCAAGCACTACCACATGCTTGCATACATATAGTACCTATTGCCTCTATCTTATTCTTGCATCATTGAGTCGCGATTGCATTAAATTGAATCCCAAGTACTGCATAGCCTTTACTTTTAAACCCCACCGAAGCTTGTTCCTCCATCCCATGAGCCATTACTACAGGAGTTGTTTGAGCCATGCGAGTCGTAGAACATCATGTGTAGGGTATGTGAGTGTCTGATGGATAACGAGGTACCTAAACAACTTAAACTGAGTAGTAATGGGATAACTAATGAAAGTGGCATCGGTGAGCCATATTTGCTATTTGGTTTTTCAGGCTCACTTGTGTCCCGTAGGACCCCGAGTACTTGATTCTTGTTCCTTGAATATTCGCGCTATCCACATCCGGGAGGCTTATGAACCCCCCTGAGCCAGAGCTTGATTCATTCTTATTTCTTGGGGCCACAAACTAGTTTGAGGTTTTATTTACTATCCTGTACTTATGTCATGCTTTACTGCTTTATTTAAAATTGTGCGAGGTACTGCACCTGTACTGTTTAGGGCCGTGACACGTTTTCGCTGTATCGACAAGCCCAGTCACACTTTCGGGTTCCCAGTCGTTTACAGCCGTCCACACAAACCTTGAGTCCGTCTCGTAGCCGGCCAGCTTCGTTGCGGGTAGCTTAATGGGGTGCCCCCCTGAAATATTTCTGAATCCTGTGATCGCTTTGTCGTGACTACCTCGTTGGGTTTTGATTTGGTTTTTCCGAGGTTGATCGAGTGTGTGTTGCTATTTGTGCACCCCTGCAGGGTAAAACTTTCTGAAAGCCGTGTCCGCGGTTATGGACGACTTGGAGCACAGTTTCTCGATCATAGACAAGTATAACTAAAGTACCGCTTTTAACTTGACTAAGTATCTGACTAGTAACTAGTGCAATACTCATGGAATGGATAATAAAACTGCCAACGGATGGGGGGTTGTTCGTCCGCTTCCTCGTTGGTAAGCGAGGAGGAGGATGGATCGGTTAATATTACCGTTATAACTGTTGTTATTAATTCACGGACATCCGTCTATCTTTGGTTAGGCGGATGGTTAGCGAGTATCTATAGCATTGTTAGGGTTTATCTTTTGCTGCAATTGCGTCACCCCAGGTTGTGTCCCCTTTAGAGGCATAAAGACTTGCTGAGTACCCCTAGGGTCTCACACGATAAATTGTTTGATTTAGATGAACAGGTAAACTCGCAAGATGGATACTGGGTGGAGGAGATGGACGATGTCGGCAACGATCATTCGGTGTAGAGATTCCGGGAACGGGGATCCGTGAGATCTGTGGGCGGGATGTGTTTATTTATGGGGCATCTTATGCCGATTTGCTTCTTATCCGTACTCGGATCTTGTTTTCCGCTTCCGCTTGATACTCTGATGTTTGGTGTATGAGGAGGTATCCTAAACTATTATATCTATCTAGGATATTTGGATCTTGCCGTATGGCGTTGCAATATTTCCTTTCTTTTTAGATGGAATGACTCTGAGAACCATTGTATGGTGGCTTGCATACATACTCATTTGTGTATGTAGTTGATCCCTTCGCCTGTCGATTACGCCGCCCGTTCTTGTCCTGATGTTCGGAAATGGTTAGGACGGCCGAAAGGTCTACCTGTGAGTGGCATTTGGGCCCCACCGTACTATTTTAACCATTTCCGCTCATCCAGGCTTGTAACTAGGAGCGTAATTCACCGAGGTAGTTACATCCTCCTCCGACGCCGCCTGCCTCGCCTCGCCCCATCACGACGTGCGCGCGCGTCGCGGGTTGCGGGAATCTCGCCAAGCCGAGTTAGCCGTTTTCAGACTTTTTGGAACATGGGCTGTTACCAAATTGGACGTGGGCTGAGCCCCACAATCTCCCTGTCCTGCACTGTATAATTGTCTATACTAAACCTAATCGGCACTGCCTATCACACGCATCTCCTTCTAGTCCATTGTGATGCCGCCTTGGTCTTCCTCATCCCATCTTGCGGCGTGCACCGCAGGTCGGGACAGTAGGCCTCCAGAACTCCGCCTCTTGTGAACCTGTGTGGGTGGGGAGAGATCAGGTTTTTGGGGAGCGCTTCCGTGCGACTACTGACGCCATCACGGAAGACTCCTTCCCTGACGAGGACTTCTTTTCGGATATCAGCAGCCTCTACATCGATGACATGGCTAACGATACCGGTGTCAACGCCAACCCGAACACGAATCCTCCTGCAGCACCATACATAACTCTAAACTTTCTCTTTCAGCTTCTGCTAGAATTCTTTATTCTAGTGTTTGGTGTAGATATAATAGGTTTATCTTATTTAGATATAATCTATTCATCTACTATGTTAAACTGCATGATTAGTTTTTGGCACTATTTATATGATCATGCTTTCTCAATTTATTATTCGGATTAAATCATCTAGATTATTGCTTATATTTTCAACAATCCGAATACCTGATTAGAGGCAATTGAATTCCACTGGTGTAGCCACAGCTACTAGGTTGCGTTTTTTTGATGGTATGCACTATAAGAGATGGCGCACGAGAGTAGTTCTATGGTTTGAAAACCTAAACTGCTATATCTCCGCTCTTGACAAACCTGAAGGAGATCTTTCTGCTGAGCGAGAAGCGGCCTTTAAGAAAGTCGATACCATTTTTTTGACGGATTTGTTCAGTATTATTAGGGATAACATTGTTAACCCATACATGTTATTTTATAATGGCAAGGACGCGTGGGATGTGCTCATGGCCAAGTTTGGGGTCTCGGATGCTCGCACTGAGTTGTATGTCATGGAGCAATTCTATGACGACAAGATGGTTGATGAACGCTTCGTCATTGAGCAAGCTCATGCGATACAATCAGTTGCCAAAGAACTTGAGCAGATCAAGTGTACCTTACCGAACAAGTTTGTGTCCGGAGGCATTATTTCCAAGCTTCCTCCCATGTGGAGGGATTTTGCTACTTCTCTGAAACACAAGAGACAAGAGTTTTATGTTACGGATCTCACTGGGTCTCTTCATGTGGAAGAAAAGGCGAGAGAAAAGGACACACGTGCTCGAGGATTTGAGGGAGCTTCTAGCGCCAGTTTGGTACAGAAGAAAAACTTCCAATCCCACAAGTTCAAGAATAAGAACAAATCTGAAGGCAAAGAGAAATTTGATGGAAAGTTTAAGGCCATGCACTCAACCAACTTTAAGAAGAAAAATGATAAGAAAAAAGGCTCTTGACATGTCTGTGGTGATCCTGATCATTGGGCTCCTAGCTTCCCTAATCGCTTTGACAAGAGGCAACATGGAAACAGTGGCAAGACCACTAATGTTGTTATTAGCGATACTGAGATGAAGGACTCTAGGTACGGTATTTTACCTACTATCCTTTCAGTATGTAATTCTCCCGAATGGTGGATAGACACGGGCGCTAATACACATGTATGTTCTGATATTTTCATGTTTTCTTTTTATCAGGTCTCAAGGACTTCTTCCGTGCTGATGGGAAACAGCTCACGTGCTTATGTTCATGGTATTGGTACGGTAAATCTGAAGTTTACTTCGGGGAAGACCGTACAACTAAAGAATGTGCAGCATATTCCCTCCATCAATAAGAATCTGGTCAGCGGATCACTTCTCTATCGAGATGGTTTTAAGTTGGCTTTGATTCCAATAAAGTTGTAATCTCTAAGTATGCACAATTTATTTGAAAAGGTTATGAGTGTGGAGGTTTGTTTCGCATCTCCTGTTTGCAATGATAATGAGTTCAATATTTGGCATTCATGACATTGTCATATTAACTTTGGTTGCATGATGCGGCTAGCCAATATGAGTTTAATTCCAAAATTTACAACTATCAAAGGTTCTAAGTGCCAAGTTTGTGTGCAAGCAAAGCAACTCCGCAAGTCTCATACAGCCACGGAGCCGAGAAACTTAGCACCACTAGAACTTATACATTCAGATGTGAGATAAATGGTGTTTTGACAAAAGGTGGAAAAAATATACTTTATGACGTTGATTGATGACTCCATTAGATACTACTATGTTTATCTTCTAATATCTAAAGATGAAGCTTTGAATTACTTCAAAATCTATAAAGCTGAAGCAGAAACCCAACTTGATCTTAAAATCAAGTGGCTAAGGTCGGATCATGGTGGAGAGTACTTTTCATACGAATTTGATTTATTCTGTACGAAACATGGTATTATTCATGAGAGTACACCTCCCTATTCACCTCAGTCAAATGGGGTGGTCGAAAGAAAGAACCTCACTCTAACTAATTTGGTTAACACCATGTTAGATACATCGGGTCTTTCCAAGGAATGGTTGTGTGTCATGTCCTAAACCGTGTTCCCATAAAGAATAAAACCATGACTCCATTTGAGGAATGGGAGAAGAAAAGGCTTAAACTCTCTTACTTATGAACTTGGGGATGTCTAGCGAAAGTCAATATTCCAATACCCAAGAAGCGAAAGCTTGGACCAAAAACCTTAGATTGTGTTTTTCTGGGATATGCTTTTCATACAATTATCTGTAGATTTTTGATAGTAAAATCTGAGGTATCCGACATGCATGTTGGTACGATTATGGAGTCGAATGATGCGACTTTCTTTGAGGATATCTTTCCCGTAAAAGGTATGTCTAGCTCATCAAATCAGGAGATGACTAGTTCGTCTAGTCATGAATTGTTTATAATTTCTGAACCTACTATGCCGATAGAACACTGTGATGATCCTATGGAGGACGACAATAAATCTCCTAAAAGGAGCAAGAGGCAAAGGATTGCAAAGTCATTTGGTGATGATTTCATTGTGTACCTTGTGGATGATACTCCCACTTCTATTTCAGAAGCCTATGCATCTCAAGATGTTGACTACTGGAAAAAAGTTGTCCGTAGCGAGATGGATTCCATCTTAGCTAATGGAACTTGGGAGGTCACTGATCGTCCTTATGGGTGCAAACCTGTAGGATGTAAGTGGGTGTTCAAGAAAAATCTTAGACCTGATGGTACTATTGAAAAGTACAAGGCACGTCTTGTGGCCAACTGTTATACCCAGTAGGAAGGTGAAGACTTCTTCGATACCTACTCACATGTAGCTAGATTGACCACTATTTGAGTACTACTATCCTTAGATGCCTCGCATGATCTTCTCGCTCATCAAATGGACGTTAAGATAGATTTTCTAAATGGAGAGCTAGATGTGGAAATTTATATGGAGCAACCTGATGAATTTGTAGTAGATGGTCAACACGGAAACATGTGTAAGTTACTAAAGTCTTCATATGGTTTTAAGCAATGTCCTAAGCAGTGGCACCAGAAGTTTGAGAGAACTTTAACCGCTGAAAGCTTTGTTGTAAACGAAGCTGATAAGTGCGTGTACTATCGCCATGGTGGGGGCGTGGGAGTTATTATGTGTCTCTATATCCATGACATATTGATAATTGGGACCAACCTCTCTGTTATTGAGGAGGTCAAAGAGTTCCTATCTCGCTGCTTTCAGATGAAGGACTTGGGAGTGGTTGATGTAATCTTAAACATCAAGCTACTTGTAGTACCCCGGGTAAAACCACTACTATAAAATCGCTTGGTGTTTTTGTTTGGTGCATCACCATGATTGCATGCTCATGTCATCATGACACATTGCATTTGAGCATCATCATGACGTCATGCATATGTTTGCATCAAACTATTTTACAAAGACCAATCTTTGTTTTCTAAATATCTCCCTCGCTATTTCAAATCTAAAACCCTGATCCTCTAGATTATTTTGTTTATATAAACTATTTATAAAATCGTTTATTAAAATAAAATAAACAAGTTTTAAAATAAAAGTTTGTACCGGGGCAGCCCAGCCTGTAGGCCTGGCCACCTGCAACCCCGGTCAGCCCAATCCCAAACCCGACCTAACCAGAACAAATCCTAATCTAGACAAACCCTAGCTAAACCTAACCCTAAGCTACCTAACCCGCCAGCCCTGCCCAGCCGCCGCCGCACCCACACCGCACAGCAGCGCTGCATCCCCGCATGCTACACGCCACACTCCCTGCCGCAACACCCACACAACCGAGAATATCATTTTGTGGCCTAAAATTTGGGGTGTACAGGCAACGTGGTATCCAAGTTCCCTGAAATCAGTCGGGATGACCACAATTGGTGTGCCAAATACTCAGAGGGTCTTTTTCGGCACGAATTCAACTTTACGTTTCAATACAAAAAAATCAGGCAAACGACCGTCAAGTTGGGCCCCCCTGTCAGTTCTCGCCGTTATGTCGCTCCCGTCGCTTAGGCGGCGTGGATGTCATGTAGGCTTGCAGCATTGGTACAGTGGATAGGACAACACCCCCTACTCAGTGTATTGACGTGACAAAACAGGGCACATGTATCAGCATTATAATTATTTTTTGTTTACTCGGAAGCTGGAACGGCCACCGCCACATGTCTCTCCTTGGACTTTTGTCCCAATCGTTAACCACTACCTTAGAAGTGCATTGACGGTTCCACCATTCCCCTGCCTCGCAGAAACCACTCTTCTTCTTCCTATCATCTATCTTCTTCCCGTCTTCTCCTTGCCGCCATGGAAGATCTACGCACTCTAGAGACAAGCTTCACTACCCATGACAACAAGAAGATAGACGTTGTCTACACCAATGAGGAGGAGACAGTGGTGCATGTCCTGAGGATGTACGAGGGTTGGCTTGGGATAGACGAGGACAAGTTTGTGGGATTGGACCTCGAGTACACCCCGGAGCACCCATATGAAGGGAGTGAAGTCGCCGTCGTTCAACTGGCCATAAGGAAACACCTCCTTGTCTACCACCTCTCCCGGTTTGTAGATCTGCTCTCTGTAGCTAACCGCTTTTAGGGTTTTCTGCTCTTGTTCTTTATCCACTTGCTCATCTTGCAACTACTGGATTTTATTTAGGACCAAATAAATTAGGGTTTGCCTATGTCTCAATCGACTGAGATTTTCTTTAGTCTCAATCACCTAAGAAAAGTGCAACCATAGTTAAAAGAAAAGTGCAACTCATTCAGTCGACTGAGAAATAGCAAAACCGAATAAATTATGACAATACAATGTTGAGAGTCTTGATCTTGCATTTACTAAACTTTTCAAAATTATATTGAGATGATGATCTTGCATTGACAAAATATTTGTAGTTACAAATTTTGGTGATGACAAACTACATACTTTTAGGACTGACAGGAAATGTCCGGCGCTGCGCCAGTTCCTTGTAGAAAAGGGAATTGTTTTCTGCACTGTCGATAAAACAACTGATTTTTCGAAATTTTATTAAGAGGAAATTATAATTCCTGTGCACAACTAGATCGATATTCAGAGTCTTGTCAAGATCTTAGGGGGCTCGAGGAAGGATGGAATGGCATAACTCGCAACTAGAATCCTCGATGAGTCGTACGACAAAATGAAGGAAGATTTCCCTATGGATAGGCACGATTTTGGGACGAGTGGCCGTTGTCTGATATGAACCTGAAGTATGCAGCCATAGATGCTTACGTGACCTACCAGCTGTACAAGAAGATCCATTTTTTTCTACGTTACCTCGTGCTTTGCCCTATTTGCAAGAGGGAAGACGAGCTTAGGGGAGCCCTTTGTAGAAAATACAAAATAGCTGAGTTTGAAGATGCATATGCAAAGAAATTGACTATATCTGAAGCAGCTAATAGAGAGGCTATAGAATCAGCTGAAAGAGAGCTTGTAGCTGAAGAAGCAGCTGACAGAGAGGCTGCAGCTGAAGCGGCAAACAGAGAGGCAGCATCTTCTAGCGGCAACAATCAGGCTTGTGATGCACCGCTAATTATGCCGCAGGACGCTGAAGATAGGGAAGCCAAGTCAGATGCCAGGTGGGACAAAGCAGTTCGTGAGCTGTGGAGTACCTAGAATGGTCGCAGTTCGTCGCCTAGGAACGATGGCAAGCGCCTCAAGTGGTCTGATGAGGAGTGAATTATATTTTACTTGTCAGTGTTATGTTTCTGTTTTGTGGAACTCAGTTAGCTTGCCAAGATGTCTAGCGCCTCAAGTGATACTAGTAAAATAAATTTAACCCTCGTTGTGTTATGTTTATGTATGTGTCTTGTATCTTTTCAAGATGGTAGCTTGTTAATTGGCAGTTTGAAAGAGTGCCCTTTTCCTCTCTCGCTAAACAGATATATTTCATTTTGCCCAAATTGGTAGCAAATCTAGAGAAGATTCTCACTTCGATATTTCGTTCCATTTTGGACCTCTTTTTGCCTCCGATCAGGTAGCAAATCTAGAGCAGCAAATCACACCAGGCAGAATACATTCATTCAGAAAACAAAACAAATGTAGATATAGCTATGCGCAGCTAAATAGGATATAGCGATAGAAAGTAATGAGGTTCGATGCATTCAGCCAGAAATTGGATATAGCTAGAAAGAAGCTGCTTAGCAGCAGCAGCCGCCACCGCAGCTGCAGGCACATCCTGCAAGCGCCCGCGCCTCCGCCTCCTCCGCCCGGCGCTTCCTCCACTTCTTGCTGCCCAGTTTCTTGGACTTGGGGGCCTTAGGCCTGATTGGAGGCATGCGACCCTCTTTGATGGCCACCTGCTGGAGGTTTCGGAGGCGAGTGCAGAGAGCCTAGTGTTCAGCGATGTAGGCGTTGATGTTCACGGTCTCACGCTTGTCGCTTTTGTGGATGCCGGAGCCCGTGGCCTCTGCATGCTTCAGTAAGGTGTTAAAGTCGGTGCCGCCAGCGGCGTGACTCGTCAAGCAGTAGGCGATCCCCTTGCGAAAGGGGCAGCTGTAGTAGGGGCCCCTGAGGAAGTCGTCGTACTGGCCAGCCCGTAGCCTCCTCAGCACCTGACGAGCCTTGGTGTGAATGGACTCGTCATCGCTGCAGACGTCGTTGCCGGAAACCTATTGGAAGAAAAGGAAAATGGGGGAGTAGATGATGTAAGAAGATCGAGCAATCGAAATGCAAACAAGCGAATCCTAATAAACCAAGATCTAGCATCCAATGATGCGAACGGTGTTGGATAATTAGGCACAATTTCCATGATTAATTCCAGAATATTAAACATTACAATACCTGCTAAATTTTAAATAGATAAGCCCATTATTTCTAACAATCGGTAGAAGAACCAGGGGAGGGGAGCAAACCCTAGTTACCTCCGACCATGGGTCGTCGATGCCGGTGTCATAGGGGTTTAGCAGAGCGATGTACTTATCTGGATCGTAGGTGCCCAAGAAGTGCATGATCTGCTTGTGAACGGCGGGGGCCTCCTAGCTGGCAGGGGCTCCTCTTCAGCGGCTTCGTCGGTAGCGGGGACGGGGGCCTGGACGGGAACAACGGCTGCCATCGATGCCTCGACTAGGGCTGGACAGGGACAGCGGCTGCTTTCAACGCGTCGATGGGGACTAGTGAGGAGACAGGGGCCTCCTCGCCGGCGGCCACGGAGGCGACGATGGCCACCTTATCCTCCTCGGCCATCGCCGGCGTGGACGGGGTATTCTCGGGAGTTTGCGGATGCTAGTGGGACAGTGGAGAGGGTTGCATGGGGTCAGTGAGCGAGAGCGGGAGTGGGTGTGCGGAGGGGGCTCAATAGTTAAGGTGGATAGAAGCAAGGCATGTTTTGTTGCACCACCGTGCAACGCGCCATGCAGTCTACTGCACCGTGCACCGTGACACGCGCACGGTACGTCACGTTTTTTTCCCGGGCCATGCATGGCAGTTCTGTATATGCCGCATGCAAAGGGCGCACACACAATTTCTATGTACGAAGTTTGACACGACCCTAAAATTGGTGATAGTTAAAAGTGGAAATATAGAGGGGAAGGTAGGTGACTATACGGCGAGATTTGTGGGGTTTGTGATAGATTCGGTAAAGGGATGTGTTGATGGCTGCGAGTGACTCGATGAACAGGAGACGTTAGGTCTCATCGAGCTCAGTTGTTCGGCCTCCGGCTAGCACGTGCAAGCTTATTACGATGGGCCCTAGTTGGAAGTGAGATTGATAGCCGCTGCGTAAAAAATGGGATGTGTCTTATTAAAATCAAGTGGCAATAAATTGTAGCTGTCCATCGACGACCGTGCACTCGATGACGCATGTGTTGTGGCGTAGTAGTAGCAGTAGTAGGCTTTTCAGACTTGATTAAACGTGATATGACCACTCAACGACTTTTTCTATGGACGACATCGTGTTCCTTTTGTAGAGGGAGACGTCAAGATGGGGCCTCGTCAAGATGGTAGCTCGTTAACTGGCAGTTTGAAAGAGTACCCTTTTCCTCTCTCGCTAAACAGATATGTTTCATTTTGCCCAAATTGGTAGCAAATCTAGAGAAGATTCTCTCTTCGATAATTCGTTCCCTTTTGGACCTCTTTTTTGCCTCTGATCAGGTAGCAAATCTAAAGCAGCAAATCACACCAGGCGGAATACATTCATTCAGAAAATAAAACAAATGTAGATATAACTGTGCACAGCTAAATAGGATATAGCGATGGAAAGTAGGTTGCTTAACGAGGTTCGATGCATTCAGCTAGAAATAGGATGCAAGCAAAATATAGAAAATCAAAAGAAGCTGCTTAGCAACAGCAGCCGCCGTAGATGCAGATACATTCAAGGAGACATCCAACCCGTTCATTTGCCAGCGCCTCCACCTCCCTCCAGCGCCTCTGCCACTTCTTGCTGCCTAGTCCCTTGATCTTGGGGGCCTTGGGCCTGATTGGAGGCATGCGACCCTCTTTGATGGCCACCCGCTGGAGGTTTCGGAGGTGAATGCCGAGAGCCCGGTGTTGAGCGATGTAGGCGTTGATGTTCACGATCTCGCACTTGCCGCCTTTCTAGATGTTGGAGCCCGCGGCCTCTTCATGCTTCAGTAAGGTGTTGAAGTCGGTGCCGCCAGCGGCGCGACTCGTCAAGCAGTAGGTGATCCCCTTGCGGAAGTGGCAGCTATAGTAGGGTCCCCTGAGGAAGTCGTTGTACTAGCCGGTTCGCAGCCTCCTCAGCACCTGAAGAGCCTTGGTGTGAATGGACTCATCATCGCTGCAGGCGTCGCTGCCGGAAACCTATTGGAAGAAAAGGAAAATGGGGGAGTAGATGATGTGAGAAGACCGAGCAATCGAAATGCGAACAAGCGAATCCTAATAAACCAAGATCTAGCATCCAACGATGGGAATGATAGAAGAACCAGGGGAGGGGAGCAAACCCTAGTTACCTCTGACCATGGGTCATCGATGCCGGTGTCGTAGGGGTTGAGTGGAGCGATGTACTTATCTAGATCGTAGGTGCCCAAGAAGTGCGTGATCTGCTTCTGACCGGCGGGGGCCTCCTCGCTGGCGGGGGGCTCCTCTTCGGCGGCTCCGTCTGTAGCGGGGACGAGGGCCTAGACGGGAACAGCGGCTGCCATCGATGCCTCGGCTGGGGCCTAGATAGGGACGGCGGCTGCTTTCAACGCATCGAGGGGGACCGACAAGGAGACGGGGGCCTCCTCGCCAGCGGCCATGGAGGCGACGATGGCCACCTTATCCTCCTCGGCCATCGCCGGCGTGGATGGGGTATTCTCGGGAGTTTGCGGATGCTGGTGGGATAGTGGAGAGGGCTGCGTGGGGTCAGTGAGCGAGAGTGGGAGTGGGTGTGCGGAGAGGGGCTCTATAGTTAAGGTGGATAGAAGCAAGGCACGTTTTGTTGCACCACCGTGCAACGCGCCGTGTAGTCTACTACACCGTGCACCGCGACACGCGCACGGTACGTCACGTTTTTTTCCCGGGCCATGCATGGCAGTTCTGTATTGAGCCACATGCAAAGGGCGCACACACAATTTCTATGTACAAAGTTTGACACGGCCCTAAAATTGGCGATTGAGAGCCGTGATGTCTACGCACTTCTATTCTTGTAGACAGTTGTTGGGCCTCCAAGTGTAGAGGTTTGTAGAACAGCAGCAAGTTTTCCCTTAAGTGGATCACCCAAGGTTTATCGAACTCAGGGAGGAAGTGGTCAAAGGTATCCCCTCTCAAGCAATCCTGCAATCAAGATACAAGAAGTCTCTTGTGTCCCAACACACCCAATACACTTGTCAGGTGTATAGGTGCACTAGTTCGGTGAAGAGATAGTGAAATACAAGTGGTATGGATAATTATAAGTGGTAATGGTGATAGAAAATAGCTTGAACGTGTGGAAAAGACTAAAAGCAAACTGAAATAAAGATGGAAGAAAGCAAACATGTAACAGATCTAATTGCAAATGGTGTATCAATGCTTAGAAACAAGGCCTAGGGATCATACTTTCACTAGTGAACACTCTCATATAAATATCTTCTCTTTATGATACTACTCTTAACTACTCTCCAGTTGAACACTCTAATCCATGGTAGGGCTATAACAGCACACCTCAAAGTAAGCCTTTCCCATCTAGATAACCCCACACTGTCACCTTGAGCACTAGATGGTTCCAACAAACACCACAATTTCATAAAGACATCCAACTCCAAATATAACTCATAACAAGTATTTGAAATCTCTAGCCTAAGTGCCACCATGGTGTGCATGCTGTCACTTTCACACACATGGGGAGAGCAGAGATCTATTAAAGCACTTGAGTAGCAAGGTAGATCTATAGATTACAAGCTCATGATCACAATATTATCATGCATAGAGAGAGATGAACACATAGCTACCGGTAGAACCCTTAGCCTCGAGAGAGATATACTCCCTCCTCATCATGGGAATCAGCAATCGTGATGGAGATGGTGGTGGAGATCAATGGAGATGGCTCCGGGGGCACTTCCCCGTCCCGGCAGGGTGCCGGAACAGAGACTTTCTGTCCCCTGAATCTCCCCTTCGGTGGAGGCGGCGCTGTGGAACTTTTCGTGGCTAGAGGCTTGACGATTTAGGATTTTGGCTTCGGGAGGCTTCTTATAGGCTAGAGGGCAAGGTCGGTGGGCGGCCAGGGGGGCCACACCATGCCGTGGCGCGGCCTAGGTGGACCCGCTCCTAGGGGTGGTGTGGCCACCCTATGGCCCCTCTCCGGCTCTCCTTCTGGCTCCGCGAGTCTTCCTAGAAAATAATAACTTTGGCTTTTGTCCCGTCTAATTCCAAGAATATTCATTTTCTGACTTCCTCGAACCAAAAACAGTAGAAAACAGGCAACTGGCACTGTGTCTCTTGTTAATAGGTTAGTCCAAGAAATCATATGAAAAGTACTCCAAAGTATGGACAAAACATAAGAAAGTAGATAAAACCAAGCATGGAGCATCAAAAATTATAGATACATTTGCAATGTATCAAGCCGCTGCGTAAAAAATGGGATATGTCTTATTAAAATCAAGTGGCAATAAATTGCAGCTGTCCATCGAAGACCGTGCACTCGATAATGCATGCGTTATGGCGTAGTAGTAGTAGGATTTTCAGACTTGATTAAACATGACATGACCACTCGACGACTTTTTCCATGGACGGTATCGTGTTCCTTCTTATAGAAGTCTCGCTGAGGGAGACATCCGTGCTGTCTCACGCTGTACTGTGAAGGGCACGACGTGTGCAACGCTCATCGTTGGATCGCATTGAACCAACGGTTGGTGCACACGATCCGTGTGACAACTGTGATAACCAATCAGGGAGTAGCAGACAGGTTGAGCACAGGTTTGGGCTTCTATGATAGAGAGGGGGGATAAAACTGAGTAGTACCACATAAAACCAAGGGCAATACTGAGTAGTATAAAAATGGAAAGTGAGTGTCTTATACAATGAAAAACATCGTAGCATACATCAAATTATGCCAAGATAGATCCACTAGAGTTCATTGGATGTGTGTTCTTCTCATAAACCACATGGACCCACTAGAGTTCATTACATGTGTGTTCTTCTCATTAACCACACATGGATCCACCAGTGTCATTGCATGTCTGCTCTTTTCATTAACCACAGTTAGAGTCATCGCATGTCTTCTTTTTTCATGAACCACAGTTAGAGTCATTGCATGTGTGTTCTTCTCACAAACCATATCATGAACCACACCCAGTGTCATTGCATGTGTGTTCTTCTCATAGACCACACATGGATCCACCAGTGTCATCGCATGTCTGCTCTTTTCATGAAACATAGTTAGAGTCATTGCATGTGTGTTCTTCTCCTGAACCACATCTAGAGTCATTGCATGTGTGTTCTTCTCACAAACCATATCATCAACCACACCTAGTGTCATTGCATGTGTGTTCTTCTCATTAACCACACATGGATCCACCCGTGTCATTGCATGTCTGCTCTTTTCATGAACCATAGTTAGAGTCATTGCATGTCTGTTCTTTTCACAAACCACATATCACCAGTGTCATTGCATGTGTGTTCTTCCCAAAGACCACACATGGATCCACCAGTGTCATTGCATGTGTGTCCTTCTCATAAACCACATATGGATCCACTAGTGTCATTGCATGCGTGTTCTTCCCATAGACCACACATGGATCCACCGGTGTCATTGCATGTGTGTTCTTCTCACAAACCACGTAAGGATCCACCGGTGTCATTGCATGTGTGCTCCTCTCATAGACCACACATGGATCCACCGGTGTCATCATATGTCTGCTCTTTTCATGAACCACAGTTAGAGTCATTGCATGTGTGTTACTCTCATAGGCCACACATGGATCCACCATTGTCATTGCATGTCTAATCTTTTCATGAACCACAGTTAGAGTCATCGCATGTCTGCTCTTTTCATGAACCACAACTAGAGTCATTGCATGTGTGTTCTTCTCACAAACCATATCATGAACCACACCCAGTGTCATTGCATGTGTGTTCTTCTCATTAACCACACATGGATCCACCAGTGTCATCGCATGTCTGCTCTTTTCATTAACCACAGTTAGAGTCATTGCATGTCTGTTCTTTTCACAAACAACATATCACCAGTGTCATTGAATGTGTGTTCTTCCCACAGATGACACATGGATCCACCAGTGTCATTGCATGTGTGTTCTTCCCATGAACCTCACATGGATCCACCAGTGTCATTGCATGTCTGCTCTTTTCATGAACCATAGTTAGAGTCATTATATGTCTGTTTTTTCACAAACCACATATCACCAGTGTCATTGCATGTGTGTTCTTCCCACAGACCACACATGCATCCACCAGTGTCATTGCATGTGTGTTCTTCCCATGAACCACACATAGATCCACCAGTGTCATTGCATGTATGCTCTTTTCACATATCACATATGGATCCGCCAGTGTCATTGCATGTGTGTTATTCTCACAAACCACATAAGGATCCACCGTTGTCATTCCATGTGTGTTCCTCTCATAGACCACATATGGATCCACCGGTGTCATCGCATGTCTGCTCTTTTCATGAACCACAGTTAGAGTCATCGCATGTCTACTCTTCTCATGAACCACCGCTAGAGTCATTGCATGTGTGTTCTTATCACAAACCATATCATGAACCACACCCTGTGTTATTGCATGTGTGTTCTTCTCATTAACCACACATGGATCCACCAGTGTCATTGCATGTCTTTTATTTTCATTAACCACAGTTAGAGGCATTGCATGTCTGTTCTTTTCACAAACCACATATCACCAGTGTCATTTGATACATTGCAAATGTATCTATAATTTTTGATGTTCCATGCTTGGTTTTATCCACTTTCTTGTGTTTTGTCCATACTTTGGAGTACTTTTCATATGATTTCTTGGACTAACCTATTAACAAGAGCCATAGTGCCAGCTGCCTGTTTTCTGCTGTTTTTGGTTCTAGGAAAGTCAGAAAATGAATATTCTCAGAATTGGACGGGACAAAAGCCAAAGTGCCTATTTTTCCGGAAGTCATCAGATGCCAGAATACGAGATGGAGAAGGGCCAGAGGGGTGGTGTGGCCAGCCCAGGCCAGGGGGTGGTGTGGCTTGGCCCACACCAGGCGGTGGTGTGGCCAGCCCAGGCACCCCCTCGGCCTCTCCTTCCGCCTATAAGATGCCCTCGGAACAAAAACCCTAAGTGCCCGATCAAAAATCCACGAAAGGGTCTATAGCCGCCATCATCTCCATCCCTAGACCGGGAGAGATCTGAAGCTCTTCTCGGCACCCTGCCGGAGAGGGGAATTCACCCTAGAGGCCTTCTTCATCACCCTGCAAGCCTCTCGTGTGATGCGTGAGTAGTTCATCCTTGTACTACGGATCCATGTAGTAGCTATATGGCTGGTTCTCCTCCTTTGTGCTTTCATGTTTAGATCTTGTGAGCTCCGTTCATGATCAAGATCATCTATTTGTAATCATACATATTGTGTTTGTGGGGATCTGATGGATATTGAGATGCTATTTCAGATTGATTATTGATTCTATCATGTCTTTGTTATTTGTGATCTTGCATGCTTTCTGTTGTTAGTAGCTATCTTGGCCAAGTAGATGCTAGCAACTCCAAGAGTTAGTATTTATGCTCAATAGTGGGTTCATGCCTCTGGTAATCTAGGGAAGTGACATAAATATCTAAGGTACTAGATGTGTTGTTGCTACTAGGGAGAAAACAACAATCCTTTGTTCATACAACAATCCTATTGTTTACATTACACGCAATTCGTAAAGCAATAATGTGTTGCTTGCAACTTAATACTGGAGGGGGTTCAGATGATAACCTGAAGGTGGATTATTAGTGATAGATGCAGTTGGATGGCGGTCTATGTATAATGTTGTAATGCCCAATCAAGTTCCAAGGGAGTCAAGATGATTAGTATATGCATGTATTGCTTTCTCGATGTTTGTCAATTGACCCGCTGTAATTTGTTCACCCAGCATGTTATCTATCTTAAGGAGAGCCACCTCTAGTGAACTATGGATTCCCGTCCTTTTCTTTACATACAATCTATAAACAATTTACTGCTTTGTGTTTACTTTCTGCAAACTTTTACTTCCTTCCATTCGATACGTTTAATCCTTTGTTTTCAGCAAAACATGGTGAGATTGACAACCTCATCGCAAGTTGGGGACAAAGTTCTGTGGTTGTGTTGTGGAGGTCTCCACGTTGCTACTAGCACCGGTAGTGCGCCCTGCCAAGGCTCAGCTAGAAACCCCTTTGGGGTGTTTCCTTGCTCCTACTGGTTCAATTAAACCTTGGTTTCATAACTGAGGGAAACTTGCTGCTGTGCTCATCATACCTTCCTCTTGCGGTTCCCAACGAGCTCTACATCAACACTGAGCCATCATCATTGCATGTGTGTTCTTCCCACAGACCACACATGGATCCACCAGTGTCATTGCATGTGTGTTCTTCCCATGAACCACACATGGATCCACTAGTGTCATTGCATGTCTGCTCTTTTCATGAACCACAGTTAGAGTCATTGCATGTCTGTTCTTTTCACAAACCACATATCACCAGTGTCATTGCATGTGTGTTCTTCCCACAGACCACACATGGATCCACCAGTGTCATTGCATGTGTGTTCTTCCCATGAACCACACATGGATCCACCAGTGTCATTGCATGTGTGTTCTTTTCACAGACCACATATGGATCCACCAATGTCATTGCATGTGTGTTATTCTCACAAACCGCGTAAGGATCCACCGGTGTCATTGCATGTGTGTTCCTCTCATAGACCACACATGGATCCACCGGTGTCATCGCATGTCTGCTCTTTTCATGAACCACAGTTAGAGTCGTCGCATGTCTGCTCTTCTCATGAACCACAACTAGAGTCATTGCATGTGTGTTCTTCTCACAAACCATATCATGAACCACACCCAGTGTCATTGCATGTGTGTTCTTCTCATTAACCACACATGGATCCACCAGTGTCATCGCATGTCTGCTCTTTTCATTAACCATAGTTAAAGTCATTGCATGTTTGTTCTTTTCACAAACCACATATCACCAGTGTCATTGCATGTGTGTTCTTCCCAGAGACCACACATGGATCCACCAGTGTCATTGCATGTGTGTTCTTCCCATGAACCACACATGGATCCACCAGTGTCATTGCATGTGTGTCCTTCTCACAAACCACATATGGATCCACTAGAGTTCATTGGATGTGTGTTCTTCTCATAAACCATATGGACCCACTAGTGTTCATTGCATGTGTGTTCTCATTAACCACACATGGATCCACCAGTGTCATTGCATGTCTGCTCTTTTCATTAACCACAGTTAGAGTCATCGCATGTCTGCTCTTTTCATGAACAACAGTTAGAGTCATTGCATGTGTGTTCTTCTCACAAACCATATCATGGACCACAACCAGTGTCATTGCATGTGTGTTCTTCTCATATACCACACATGGATCCACCAGTGTCATCGCATGTCTGCTCTTTTCATGAACTATGGTTAGAGTCATCGCATGTCTGCTCTTCTCATGAACCACGGCTAGAGTCATTGCATGTGTGTTCTTCTCACAAACCATATCATGAACCACACCCAGTGTCATTGCATGTGTGTTCTTCTCATTAACCACACATGGATCTACCAGTGTCATTGCATGTCTGCTCTTTTCATGAACCACAGTTAGAGTCATTGCATGTCTGTTCTTTTCACAAACCACATATCACCAGTGTCATTGCATGTGTGTTCTTCCCACAGACCACACATGGATCCACCAGTGTCATTGCATGTGTGTCCTTCTCACAAACCACATATGGATCCACCAGTGTCATTGCATGCGTGTTCTTCCCACAGACCACACATGGATCCACCGGTGTCATTGCATGTGTGTTCTTCTCACAAACCACGTAAGGATCCACCGGTGTCATTGCATGTGTGTTCCTCTCATAGACCACACATGGATCCACCGGTGTCATCGCATTTCTGCTCTTTTCATGAACCACAGTTAGAGTCATTGCATGTGTGTTCCTCTCATAGACCACACATGGATCCACCGGTGTCATTGCATGTATGCTCTTTTCATGAACCACAGTTAGAGTCATAGCATGTCTGCTCTCTTCATGAACCACAGCTAGAGTCATTGCCTTTGTGTTCTTCTCACAAACCATATCATGAACCACACCCAGTGTCATTGCATTTGTGTTCTTCTCATTAACCACACATGGATCCACTGTAACACCCCGTCCACTCTTGGGCCCGGGGGGTGTCACTCCTGGCAGCTTAATAGGATATCTAGACTGGCCCCACAGACCAACACTAGTCTTTTCTACGCACTATGTCCTCACTCGTGTGCACCCGGTTACCCACTTCTCGGTCGGTCACCCATCCTAGAATTGCTCTAGGCCAAGCACGCTTAACCTTAGAGTTCTTTTCGAATGAGCTTCCAGAAAAGAAGTTGCAACTTGTCGGTATGAGTATTCTATCAATCCTATTAAGCCATGTGCCTGGTCTCACATACACCCACCCTTTAGAAGATCGATGCCCTCATCGATCAAGCACACCCCAGGAACGTTCCCTCTTGGCACGCGTTTGTGCGTCTAGTGCCGGCACATGTGCCATGCCATGTCCACTCCAGGCCACACGCGCCATGCTCCACATGTCTCGCCACTAACCCGCACACACCCGTGTAATCGCAAGGGTCTGCTCTGATACCACTTGTAACACCCTGTCCACTCCTGGCCCCGGGGGGTGTCACTCCTGGCAGCTTAATAGGATATCTAGACTGGCCCCACAGACCAACACTAGTCTTTTCTGTGCACTTTGTCCTCACTCGTGTGCACCCGGTTACCCATTTCTCGGTCGGTCACCCATCCTAGAATTGCTCTAGGCCAAGCACGTTTAACCTCAGAGTTCTTTTCGAATGATCTTCCGGAAAAGAAGTTGCAACTTGTTGGTATGAGTATTCTATCAATCCTATTAAGCCATGTGCCTAGTCTCACATCCACCAGTGTCATTGCATGTCTGCTCTTTTCATTAACCATAGTTAGAGTCATTGCATGTCTGTTCTTTTCACAAACCACATATCACCAGTGTCATTGCATGTGTGTTCTTCCCATAGACCACACATGGATCCACCAGTGTCATTGCATGTGTGTTCTTCCCATGAACCACACATGGATCCACCAGTGTCATTGCATGTCTGCTATTTTCATGAACCACAGTTAGAGTCATTGCATGTCTGTTCTTTTCACAAACAACATATCACTAGTTTCATTGCATGTGTGTTCTTCCCACAGACCACACATGGCTCCACCAGTGTCATTGCATGTGTGTTCTTCCCATGAACTACACATGAATCCACCAGTGTCATTGCATGTGTGTTCTTTTCACGGACCACATATGGATCCACCAGTGTCATTGCATGTGTGTTATTCTCACAAACCACGTAAGGATCCATTGGTGTCATTGCATGTGTGCTCCTCTCATAGACCACACATGGATCCACCGGTGTCATCGCATGTCTACTCTTTTCATGAACCACAGTTAGAGTCATCACATGTCTGCTCTTCTCATGAACCACAGCTAGAGTCATTGCATGTGTGTTCTTCTCACAAACCATATCATGAACCACACCCAGTGTCATTGCATGTGTGTTCTTCTCATTAACCACACATGGATCCACCAGTGTCATTGCATGTCTGCTCTTTTCATTAACCACAGTTAGAGTCATTGCATGTCTGTTCTTTTCACAAACCACATATCACCAGTGTCATTGCATGTGTGTTCTACCCACAGACCACACATGGATCCACCAGTGTCATTGCATGTGTGTTCTTCCCATGAACCACACAAGGATCTACCAGTGTCATTGCATGTGTGTTCTTTTCCCAGACCACATATGGATCCACCAGTGTCATTGCATGTATGTCTTTCTCACAAACCACGTAACGATCCACCAGTGTCATTGCATGTGTGTTCCTCTCATAGACCACACATGGATCCACCGTTGTCATCGCATGTCTCATCTTTTCATGAACCACAGTTAGAGCCATCTCATGTCTGCTCTTCTCATGAAACACTGCTAGAGTCATTGCATGTGTGTTCTTCTCACAAACCATATCATGAACCACATCCAGTGTCATTGCATGTGTGTTCTTCTCATTAACCACACATGGATCTACCAGTGTCATTGCATGTCTGCTGTTTTTATTAACCACAGTTAGAGTCATTGCATGTCTATTCTTTTCACAAACCACATATCACCAGTGTCATTGCATGTGTGTTCTTCCCATAGACTACACATGGATCCACCGGTGTCATTGCATGTGTGTTCTTCCCATGAACCACACATGGATCCACCAGTGTCATTGCATGTCTGCTGTTTTCATGAACCATAGTTAGAGTCATCACAAACCACATATCACCAGTGTCATTGCATGTGTGTTCTTCCCACATACCACACATGGATCCACCAGTGTCATTGCATGTGTGTTCTTCCCATGAACCACACATGGATCCACCAGTGTCATTGCATGTGTGTTCTTTTCACAGACCACATATGGATCCACCAGTGTCATTGCATGTGTGTTATTCTCACAAACCACGTAAGGATCCACCGGTGTGATTGCATGTATGTTCCTCTCATAGACCACACTTGGATCCACCGGTGTCATCACATGTTTGCTCTTTTCATGAACCATAGTTAGAGTCATCGCATGTCTGCTCTTCTCATGAACCACAACTAGAGTCATTGCATGTGTGTTCTTCTCAGAAACCATATCATGAACCACACCCAACGTCATTGTATGTGTGTTCTTCTCATTAACCACACATGGATCCACTAGTGACATGTGTATGCCCAATAGACACTCGACTACAGCCTACCTGGTGTGGCTCGACGTAAGGCCCAATCGATGAATTGCCAAGGTCCATGACGCCTATGACGGTTCGACTGATATGAAGCCCATATGGACACCGACTCCCAACGTACAAGACAAGGAAAGCTCAAGACTAGAGTTCTAATCTAACTTGTAACCAACTCGTATTGGTACCTGAGACCTAGCCTCCCCATATATAAAGGCTAGGAGGGTCCAACGAGAAGGTATCCTCTCCCCCAATAGGCAATCTCTCAATCGCGACTCCCCAAATAGATAGATCTACGATCTCCCACATTGCCACAATATATAATAGATCTAGACAACATTCGTAGCATACACATACGCCAGATCTCATCTGCGCACTCCCGCCATCGGCGATATTGTAATCTTTCGGATCATCATCAATCAAGAGCAGACAAGCAGGAGTAGGGTCCTCTACGAGGCCTGAACCTGGGTAAACCTTGCGTCCATGTGTGCTTGTTTGCTAGCCGTACCGAGATCTTCAGCGCTCCTCAATTCCTGAACCTAAGTCCATAACAATGGGCATTGATGAGTTAAACCCTCGTCAATTGGCGCCGTCTGTGGGAACTGGGAGCGCTGATGTTGCGATCTTGACGGCCCCATTACTAACGATCTGCGATTCATCAACTCCTGGCGAGAAGATCCACCTCGGCTCCCTGATCATCAAGCGGTGGTCAGATCACATGCGTTCGATTCGTCAACATCGGCATGCTCAGCTTCTTCGTCAACAAATTCGCCATGTGCGTCTCGTCTTCACGACGAGAGAAAAAAATCTTCACGACAATTAAAAAAGGCAGCAAGCACCCGTGCAGCAGGCAAACGGATCAAGGTTCGAGAGGAGAAGAATTCCATACAGAAGTCTACACGTACTCACGCGGACCAGATCAAGCATAAAAAAAAGAAAAAGGGATTGATCAAATTGCCAGCTAGAGCAAGCTCGTATGCACATACGCGTATGACCAAAAGATAGCAATATAGGAGATTTGGCGAGTTATCGGGCTGCGTGGACAACTCGAAAAATATTTCGACTTCGCCATCTGCTTGTCGGTCGCGTACCCGGCCTTCGACTCCATCAACGATGGGGTCATGTCGCATTATTCGCCAACACTATCATAAATTTCGCAATTCAACTGTCCGCAGGGCAGTAGCATCGCTTCCAAGTCGCTTTGTGCAAAATCACGTTATCGTGAGAACGGAAGCCACGACAATTGGCAGTCGCGTCAAAAGCTTTTCCGTGATTCAGCAACTCACGGCACCGAGTCGTACTAATATTGTACGTCATCACCAGGCTACTTGTGTTTTTGCAAAACTCAGTTGATTGAGACATGGACACGGCGGACCGATCCGAACTGCAAAAGGAAAGCAACATCCGAATCAACTACTACGTTGCATGGCAGGTTATTCAAATAATAAGGTCAAGTACTACGTACTACTTCACGTGATTCAATCAAAGGAGAAAGAAGAAGAAAAAAACCTACAAGTTTTATTGCTAGATCAAAGACCAAGACGCAGATTCCTGAAAAACAAAAGCAAAAGAAGAAATTCAGGGCTTCTACTTCATCACTGCTGCACCAACTCCGGCGCATCGACCCTTGTCCGTCGCGTTGAGTACGCGTCCGCCACGTCGACTCCGTCTGTCCGCGACTCCGTCGACTTCGATCACACATCCACCGCATGACTACTCATCCACTACGCCATTCATCGTCACATCGACTCCCCTCCAACACATCGACTCCGTCCGACCCACCGGTCGCATCGGCTTCCGCAACCGCGACCCGTGGCCGCCATCGGCGGCGGCGACCCGCTGAGTCTTCGACACAGTGACCTACTACAATTTTCGGTTGTGGCAACGTGTTGTCACCATCGGCATTGGCGACCCATTGCGGTCTTCGGGTCCACCGACTCAGGGGCTCCCTCAGTATTGATCACCCGCTAAAGTCTTCAACTTCGACAAACTCGCTGCGATCTTCGGCTCCAGCGACTCGGGGGCTCCCTCCTCTACGGTGACCTGCCGTGTCCTTCGACTCCGGCAACCTTCCGCGATCTTCAGATGAGACGACCCGATGCGGTCTTCTCCTCTGGTGACCCGTCGTGGTTTTTGACTTGGGTGACCCAAGGTTGAATCGGCTCCCGTGATCATGACCCATCACCGCCATCGCCCAGCAACCCGCTGCAGTCTTCGACTGCGGCTACCCACTACAATCTTTGGTTGGTGGTGAGTCCCGTGACCATGAGCCGCTACAATCTTCGACTCCCGCGACCCGCCGATCGCATCGGATCTTGCAACTCGTTCACCACGACAACTACCAATAAAGCTAAATTTTCCCTCTACTTAGAGCTGATTTCTTTTAACTCGCACTCGATACACTCGGGGGCTGCACCCTCTTTGAGTAACCTAATGTGCCGTTGACTCCGCGCACTCGAGCACCTCATACGCGATAGCCCGAGTAGCTGATTCTGCCTGATCATCGAATCCTTAAACTCCGAGCACCTCGGCAAGGTACTGAGACTAAGGGTAATCAGGCTAACGAAAAGGCCTAGCATGCAGTGCAAAAGTGTCGACTCGATTGGCACCAGAATTTTACATTGCAAACTGACATGCAAATATCCTTTACAAGATACAAGTACTTCATAATTTCTTAATGTTTTATGCAGCTTACAAGGATGTCGACTGCGTCGAGCTATTCTATCGAGTCCTCCAACAGGAGTCGACAAAACAACTGGCTATGACATACACTCAAGAACCAAGTCGAGTCCCTCCTTGGATGGTTGCATCGCTTGATGCTACACACACGCGGCGTTGGCTGCGCACCCGATAGAAGTGACTCCATCCGCATCGTCGACTCACCCGTGGTTTCTCCTCGCGTGATTGTCAACTATGTCTACAAGATACATGTATCGAGTCTACGACTCCGCCAGACACTCGGGGGCTACTCCAAACCGAGCGCTGGTCACGCATATACAAGATCCTCGAGTGACACGCTCTGAATCCTCACTCGAATCCACGATTCGACTAAGGACTCGGGGGCTACTCCCATAGGGAGCGCTGCCCACGCACCCGAAGAATTTTTTGAAGATTGCAAGCATCATGAAAACCTTCACTTGAATCTACGATTTGATTGTGGACTTCGGGTTACTCCCATAGGGAGTGTTGAAAGCATATTCGACTGAAACAAGCAACAAAAGACAACAGCAGTCGCAAAAGTTATTTAGTCCCTGTTGAGTCTTCGACTGAAACAAGCAACAAAAGACAACAGCAGTCACAAAAGTTATTTAGTCCCTGCCTGAGTCTTCGACTCAAACAAGCAACAAAAGACGACAGTAGTCGCAAAAGTTATTTAGTCCCTGCCTGAGTCTTCAACTCAACCAGGCACTCGGGGGCTACTCCCATAGGGAGTGTTGGCCGTGCACCCTATGATTATTTTCTTCCTCATACATCATACTGTGTGTCGATAACATCCACACTCTAATACTATGGCGACTCCGCCTCATATTTTCCCTACAAAGAGATTACGTCTCCTGGGTCACCCGAATCATCCCCGCGATGACAAAAAATTTGGATGCCGCGCTTACAGCGTGAAGATAAGACCTGAATAAGGCTTGGCAACGCATCTACTGCGCACTACCAGAGATATATCTGTGCCTGCAGGTACGATGAATATGCCTTGACGGACGCGTCGAGTGCTCACACTTATACACTGGGATTTGAACTTTATAAGACCTCCGCGGCATGAGTCGAATTACGTCAGCAATATCCGGATTCGAGTCCGGGGACTCGAGTTTGAGTAGGTAGCGTTGTTTTTTCCCTAGAGCAATTAACTGGTCTCGATCCATCGAGCGCATCAGGCACGTTTACCATCATCCCTATGAACTACTATAATTTCGACTGACCCGAGGAACTTCCGGGAGAAGTGCTTCGCACTCGACACAATTGTCGACTCCGACATCCTAATGCAAAGATCAAGACTTCTGAGTCTCCATCCGAATCTACGATTCACATGGACACTCGGGGGCTACTGACATGTGTATGCCCAATAGGCACTCGACTACAGCCTACCTGGTGCGGCTCGACGGAAGGCCCAATCGACGAATTGCCAAGGTCCATGACGCCTATGACGGTTCGACTGATATGAAGCCCATATGGACACTGACTCCCAACGTACAAGACAAGGAAAGCTCAAGACTAGAGTTCTAATCTAACTTGTAACCAACTCGTATTGGTACCTGAGACTTAGCCTCCCCATATATAAAGGTTAGGAGGGTCCAACGAGAAGGTATCCTCTACCCCAACAGGCAATCTCTCAATCGCGACTCCCCCAATAGATAGATCTACGATCTCCCACATTGCCACAATACATAATAGATCTAGACAACACCCGTAGCATACATATACGCCAGATCTCATCTGTGCACCCCCGCCATCAGCGACATTGTAATCTTTCGGATCATCATCAATCAAGAGCAGACAAGCAAGAGTAGGGTCCTCTACGAGGCCTGAACCTGGGTAAACCTTGCGTCCCTGTGTGCTTGTTTGCTAGCCGTACCGAGATCTCCATCACTCCTCAATTCCTGAACCTAAGTCCATAACAATGGGCATCGATGAGTTAAACCCACGTCAACTAGTGTCATTGCATGTGTGTTCTTCTCACAAACCACATATGGATCCACCAGTGTCATTGAATGCATGTTCTTTTCATAAACCACATATGGATCCTAATTAACCTTAGGAGAGCCCTAACCTTAGCGTTAGACCGAGTATTCTAGAAGGCACGCCCTAACACAGTTGTTCTGCTTGACGATTGTTACATACCGTTCGATCGGGGCGCTTGGATGATTGGGATGGTTTTCGTGAGATCGATCCACAAGTAGTCTATTCTGCGGCATGATTGGCCACGCTTGCTCTGGACAAACTGGCAACACTGGGGGCTCCCTTGTTGCGAGTGTCACGACTCACGAGTTGAGTGGGCCATATCCCAGTGTCACGTCCCCATTACTTCTCTTCCTCCCCGTACTTCTCTTCCTTCCCCTCGAAGCCACTTTCCCCACTTCACTACCATCCTGCCGTTGCCGCAAGCCGACGGCGCCTCCATCCCAATCCCCACTCCGGCAGCCACCCCCTCCCCTCTCGCCATGGGTTCAAGGGGAGACGGCGAGGAAACGCGTCGTGACGACAGGGATGGTGATTTCGATGTGAGTCGTCTCATCTCTATCTCTATCATCCGTGGCCAGTTATCTACTTTTTGAGCCAGATCTACTCCGTTTACTCATGCGCGTATGATGTGTTAGGCCAACCAGACGATATATGACGCCGACTATCACGGTTTAGAGGATGAAGACAGTCCTCTGCTATGTAAACATGGATATGTGCCCGCTAATTTTGTAGCGTTCGAAGGACGAAACGCAGGGAGGAGGTTTCTACGGTGTCAAGGACATCGTGCAATGATGCGAGGCGGAAGTTGTGGTGTTGTTAAATGGGTAGATCCAGAGTGGCCCAAATCGATGCAGAAAACGCTAGACAAACTATGGGAAATGACTGTTGAGTTGAAAGAATCCGCATTCAGCTCACTTCGTGACAGTGTTGAGATGAAGCTATGGGAACCAGTTGACACGACCAAGCATAAGCGAGATCTCATGGGGTGGAATACAAGGTTAGCAAAGTCGAGAAGGAGAGGGACGCGGCATTGGCCCTGAAGGCTAAAGCAGAGCAAGAACTGACTCAAGCAAGGAAGGATCTTCACCATGCCAAAGTCCTGTAGTTCAGAACTACGAGTATTGACAAGTGCATGAGGAAAGATGCAGAGAAACAATTGAAGCTGTGCAAGGAATATGCTAAAAGGAAGGAGCAGAAGATTCGATCCTTGCTCTCGCAGGAAGATGCGCATAGGGCTAAGATTAGGAAGATCAAGGATATGTGTGATAACTAGTTCTATTTAGCTTAAGCTCCGTGCCTTTTTTAAGTTGTAATAGTTGTACTTATTGACCTAGCGGTCTGAACTATTGGCCCCGGAGTCCTCGGAGTAAAAAAATTGGTCGCCCGTTAATCTGTCTTAACCCTGCATTACTTCCTTTTTTCTGACCAATGCCCCTTGGATATTCCGCCCGTCGCTTCGTCATCCTCGTGTACAAATAGGAGGCGCCACAGCGCGTCGCTTCGTCGCCCATCCCCTCGTCCTCTCCAATCTCCATCGTGTCGTCGCTTCGTCGTCCACCCCCTCGATCCCTCTCCAATCTCCACCGCGGTGCCATGGAGATGCCCTTGTTGAACTTCTACGAGGCGGTGATGTTCGTGCACTTCGACATCCTCACGCCGCCGGCCGCGACGGTGCCCCACGGATGGCGCATCAGCTATGCGGGGGTGCCGGTGGCTCCGCTCCTTGTCCCTGGCAGATGCCTGCGTGGAAGAGGGCGCTGCACCGGTACGCGGCGGCCAGCCCATACTGGCCGGCGCTGTTCAAGAAGGAGCGGAAGGCTAAGATTAGCAACCGCATCATTTATGGGCGCTTGGTGCACCGGGATCTCCGCAACCGAGAAGGACGGGAGAGGTTCTGGTCCGTCCCTGGACGGACCAAGTTCACCGTCATCACCGCCGCTCGCCGCGAAGAGGTCCTCTGGCTCGCAAACAATGCGGAAACCATGGAGGTTCCGTCCGACGACGATGAGGAAGCCGGTGGCTCGGAGGACAACGACAGCGGAAGTGAAATTGTTGACTAGTGGTTGAATTAATGTAGGATGTGAAATCGCACCTTTGTTTAGAAGAATTTGTGGTTGAATTAATGAAATGCCTCGATTTAGATCTCTGTCTTGATTAATTTGTGGAAGAATTTGTGATTTAGATCAATTTATGCCTCGATTTAGATCTCTGTCCCGGATTGGGAACGTGACCGTGGACCAAAGATCCCTTTTCTACTAGTGTATTCTGACATTATTGGTTTGTTTAAACGTAATCTACGTGGATTTGGCCCCATGCAAATGGCACAACCATAATTTATAAAGTGGAAGCACGTACACCCGGTTACTGCAGATCATGGAGCTTCGTCAGATGCAGGGGATGCAGGAGCAGAGAGGCGGTGAGATAGACGAGCTCAAGATTAGGCCAGAAAGTGGTACCGATTTCCTCCTCATCTGGGCATTATCGGTGAGAACATTGTTGTTTATGTTGCCACGTCATTGTGCAGCATCTGAAATAAGTTGCTGCTTCGTGGAGTGTGGCAGCTTAAATAATTTATTTCTGTGCCACTTACATTCTGTCGTATTTGGGGACCTCCTGCCCCTCAGCAATCATGGAACTGGTGGATCCTTGTTTTCAGAGAGCAGTGGCACAATCACAATTTCGGATTCAACTACTGACTCGGGCGTTTCCAAACCCTAAGTTGCGGTACATTTTACTCAGAGAATGTGGGTAGATTGTTTCGCCCAGCAACATGCCACACACAGAGCTCCAGAATTTAACAGAATTACATATATAGGTTCAAGTTCAACACATTACTATGCATCTTCATTGCCAGCAGCCTTCTTTCGCAGCCTGGGTGCCAAGCTTTCACCTCCACTAGCTTTTTCATTTCCTGCCTTCTTCCTCTTCCTCGGTGCTAATTTTCTTAGCTTCACGTACTCTGCATCGTCGGGACAATGGGCACCAGAATCGTGTCCAGCATCATCTTTCCACTCGTTTTTAATTTCTCCGGGCAGCAAAATGACTGACCCGGCAGTCATGTTTCTAACCTTGCGGCGCTTCCTGTCAAAGAAACAAGACGGTTGCATAACTGCCAAATATCTACAGAGTAAATAAAAGAAAAATTACAATTCAGCACAAACATGCGAACCCCACGCGACCTTTGCTTACCAGGAGCTAATTGGGTTCAAGCAACCACCCTGTCCAAGAATAGAAGGGCGACTCCCAGTTGCAGCAGCTTCCACATCCAGTACATGACATTTCAGGTCAAACATGGCAGCCGAAGCATACCTTTTCATCAACCCAATCAGCTGACTGTCACACGTTATAGGAACCATGATGCCACGTTCATCCATGAAGCTAAACTTTGCAGTCTGCTTCGGTCATAATTCAACATGATTACGCAGAGAAGCAACTATACCAGATATAGTGCAGATCTGCGCATGCGCTTCTTCCATCGTGAAATAATGGTGTCCATACCTCTTGCCCTTAGAGTCGTACTTGTATAGAACTACCGTAACCAGGTAAGGAGGGTCCGCGCAGATCCCACTTGACAGAAAACTGTGGACAAAATATGTTTGTCAGCGTTGGGCTAACAAACAATTTGAGGTTCAGTAGCCACCTAGCAGTTATAATTAGTGCGAATAGCAAAGAGAAGGGTAGCTCACCCGCTTGTAGCCAGAACTTCTTCTTCCTTGATAGTAGGATATGCCATCCTCCGAACTGCTCGGCTCGTCGACGGCGGAGGCGGGCTAGAGCCTCGCAATGGCGGCTATGGCATGCACCATTGGATCTCGGTATCAGCGACTGGGCGCAGCACTGGGCCCCGAAAGTCAAATGTCCGAAGGGATCGTCCTGCCTAGAGGGTGGATTCCGCCGCCGTCGATGCAAGGGGAAAGCTGGGAGTGGATTTGTGAATTTGGTCAACGCACCATGCTCTTTTAGTATCTCGTTTCGCCTACGTGGTTGCCACGTTGGTGCTCGCGTCACAGAAATATTACTGACATGAGGGTCCCGACCATCTACTTCACGGGGCAGTTTCACGGCATGTTTGGATTTGGTAGGGGTGAGACGAGTTTGCATAGAAATGGCTCCTATCGGTAGTTGGCGGTCCAACTTTTCGAAACGCGGTAATTTCAGACAACTTAGGTACCGCCATGTGCTGGCCTGCCAACTTTTGTACCGCAGACGAATAAGCCCCACACAACCACCCACCACCCAACCCATACAACACGACCACGCACGCCCCAGCCGCGAGTATACACGCAGACGCACACCCAGCATCCCGTACGCACCCCGTGTCGATGTGGTCAAGCTCCCATCGCACGCGGCCCCACCACCCTCCTCTTCCTTCGCGTATACGCCCATCCCCACGTACGCTCTCGCACCCCTAGCACCGTCGCCCTCTTCCTCGCCCCTTCCCATCGCGACGCCGCCGACACACTCGCCCTCGCCGCCAGGGGCGCCTCTCCTCCCTCCGGTTCTGCCTCCGGCCGCCCTTTGGTTCCCTCCAACCTTGAGCCCGAGCTCGTCCCCCCGCACTACAGCACGCAGGTTGCCAGGAGCCCGCCGCTCGCGGCCGTCTCTCCGCAGCAACCTCCCCCACACCGCGAGCTTCCGTCGCTCGAGCCCGCCGCTGTCGCCGCGTCAAGCTCCGTTGCGGGACCCCGCAGCCCCGAGCTCCTCTTCCCCAACCATCGCCGCGAGGCCCGGCCTCCCCTGCTCTGTCCGCGTGTGGCCAGCGCCTCCGCCTAGAGGTCCCCGCAGCCCCGTCGCCGGCAGACGCTATCCTCAACGCCGGCACCCTTCAAGCACGCCATCAACTCAGCAGTCACGGAGATGCCCCGCTGCCCGTGTGCATGTGCTCTGCCGTCCAGTGGCGGACCTTGAACGAAAATCTAGGGGGGCCAAGCTGGTTCACTATGTGTATTCTAAAAATATAATGGTTTTTTTTACTTTACATGGCAGGAATTCACAACTGAACTCGAGCTCATATGCTCTCGCGCCAATAAAAAATTCAAAAACAAAAGCAACGAATATGAGAGTTTGTGCTAGATGCCTGCAAAAATTTTGGAGAGAAATAAAATATGTGGTGGTCTGTGCAAAAAAATACAAATTTGGTACTGTATAGGCATTCAAATTTGTTGTTTACACCACTCGAATTTGTCTTTTTTTGTGCAGAACACTACATATGTCGTTTCTCGGATAATTTAAGTTCATGTTCGTTGCAAAAATTCAGATTTGTTTATTTTATTTGTTATTTTCCTCGATTTTATTTTTCAGGCTGGAGCAAATGTGCTCGGGAGCTGAAATGCCATGTCTGGACTTTTTGGTAAAAATGCACACACAAAAGATTTTGCGTAAAAAAAAAGGCACCCATGCTTGATTTAAAAAAATTAGACTTGCTATGAAGACTGGAAGACCCCACACCGTGGCCTACTGATTGCATGCACCTTGTTTTTGAATGTTATCTCGTAGAGAGAGATTCAGCCTATAAAGAATTCATGACATGCGATCCTGGGTAACTCATACCAGCCTAAATAACAGAGGTTGAATCCCACGGGCCGAGGCATAGTCAAAAGCGCGTGGAATCGGGAGCTCAGCTAGAAAGGAAGGCCGGTTGTATCAGGCGGTAAGGGGTAATACAAAATTTTCAGTATTGCTTTTTTTTTGGGGGGGGGGGGGGGGGGGGGGGGGGCACTGCTGAGAGAAAACATTTAAGACAATATTGAGGTCAGTTACTCGTGTTAAACCGTTTTCTAATAGTTCTGGCTGAAATGGATCGTATGGGCATCTAAAGAGGAGGTGAATATGTGCTACTTCAAATTTTAATTCTTTTTCAATTTTAGGCTTAGCACAAAAGGTAAATCTCTAGATAAACTATTAGGTGGAATTTTCCTATATACAAACTTATCTACTAGCGAGTAAAGAGCGAGTTGAAGAGGAACGGGTAAACCGTATTGAAGCATGCGGAGACACAGGATTTGTTTGACCGCAGTTCCTTCCTTGTTAAGAGAAGTACGTCTGCGTTGGAGGGGTGGACGGTACTAAGACCACCATGCCACAATAGGCCTCACCCTGTTCTCCGATGGATCCCGCCACCAAAGGCCTGATCCACCTTTCCACTATAGGGACCCTTCGAGGCGGGTACCGACGCCTTTACACAACTAGCGGGGCACAATTCCACAATCAACTTGGAGGCTCCCGTAATGACAACAAACTGCTACAAAAACAAGTTATTAATAACAAAGAATAAGATCTAGATATTGACAAGAATACTAGATCAGGGATTTCTCCAAATGAATGGAGAGGGGTTGATGCGCTTGATTCGTGATGACGATGACGATTCTCTCCTCCTTCAATTCCCCTAAAGATCGAAGCCTTCGGGTGATTGAAGTGGGAGATCTAGAATGGGAGCTCTTGCAAAGTGTCTGAATAATTTCGAGTGAATCAAGCATTTTGAACGTTGGGAAAGGAGGGATATTTATACCCCTTCCAAAACCAAGCCGTTGGAGTCTTTGGGGGCCGGATTATCCGGCCCGGGGAAAACTCCGCCCCAGACTCGGAATATCCAGCAGATAATCCGCCCCTCTCTGAGTGTCGCGCCGAGCTTGCCCTTGATCGCCTTTCGGGGGCCGGATTATCCGGCCCCATGTGAAGGCCGGATTATCTGGCATGGGGAGGAAAAACCGCCCCAGTTCGGAATCCGACCAGACTCCGAGCGACACGCTTTGGCAGGCTTTGGTCAAATGAGGTAGGCCGGATTATCCGGCCCTTGGTGGGGCGGATAATCACCCCCCCTAAAACTCCTGCACACCTAACGCACATGAGAAAACTCCACAGTATTGTTATCTAACACATAAAACATAGGAAAACATGAAATGTTCTTTCAATCTTCCCCTTTTTGGTGTTAGATGACAATACTAGGATTTGCAGAAAAGGATCACAAGACTACCAACAATAAACATGGAAGAGACTCCCCCTCAATGTGTGCATATTAGAATTTTTCATTTAAATACAAATACACACAAATAGGTGAATCTATTCTATTGACATATCAACAACATAATCATACCACCGAGATAGGGAGAGAGGCATCCTTGAAATAGCCACAATTATCAACGTGATAACCAATATAAGCGCCTTCCTCGATAATGATTCCTAGCATAATAGGATATGAATAGATGAATCCATAAGCATAATCCATGAGATAAATCTAGACAACCACCGTCACAGAGTCTCAAACAAACCACAAATCACAAATTTAAAGTTCAACGCTAAATGGGCACAAGCGAGAAAATGATGAATAGGAAAAAATGCAAGTGCTTATGCCCGATCCATGCAAATTCTCGAAGACCTAATAGAACTACTTCTCCCCCTTTGGCATCGAGACGCCAAAAAGAAAGAAGAGCGATGCTAGTGCCCCAATGTATCACTCATAGTCCTCATCCTCGTCCTCGTCCTTGTTCCCATCCTCATCCTCATCTTCAAGCTCCTTGGTGTCATCATCCTCATCATCAGAAGTGGCCGTAGAGGAGAACAAGTGATGCTCTAGCTCTCCATAGTTCAGCCCGGAAGAAGAGTTCCACCGGGCATATGGTGTGGGAGGGGTAGGAGCCGGGGGATCACCAGAAGCACCGGACACATGGTGAAGGATGAGCTGCTGAGAGTGAGCCAACTCATGGCGCTGCTTGTACGCCTCATATTGGCCCTTGCATGTGTCCACACCCATGCAAAGGATGTTCCGCTAGAACCAATTCAATTGCTTGATCTCACGAGCAATGGGGGGCACTGGAGGCCTGTGAGCATCCCTCATGAGACCCTCAGGAGCAGAAGAGGGGTGAGAGGTCTTCCGAACCTTGGTGTAGATCTTCTTTGCCTTATGCACAACATCAATGTTGAAATCTTTAGAAGGAAGAAGGTGCCCTCACTCATTGGAGGAATAACGCGGAGGAGAAGGTACCCGGAGGCATGGAGAAGAAGATCCAGGGAGGCCCAGAAAATCCGGTTGCTGGAGAGGCTTCGAGGAGGGTGGGGGATGGCAGGCGGCGGCTGAGGAGGAGGAGAGGGTTGGGGGAGAAGTGCTGCTTGTTATGAGCCCTTCCCCCTGATCCCTGCCCTTTAAGATAAAATCCGCCAGGGCCGGATTATCCTGCCTACACTTGGGCCGGATTATCCGACCTCAAATCTGAATTTTTATTGTACTCAGATTCAGGCATGCGCATCCCCGAACAACACCCCACAAGGTGTACAAGGGACTTGTGTGCAAGAATAGATGGCTTAGGGGTGGAGAAGGGCCTAGGATTAAGAAAAACAAACTGAGATGGTACTATACACTCAAAATTGCAAGAATCAAATCAAATAAAAGCCAAAATTGAGTGTGATTCCCATAAGAACACGAGATGAGCAAAAACAACCAAAAAGATCCATAAAAATCCAATTCTCCTCAAGGGAGAGGGCGGTGGCCGAAACCACCTTGTTGGAGTGTATGGTGTGACACCGCGAAGATATATCTTGGGTTCGCGACCAATACTCATCAATAAGCTCATATATCACAAAATGATATTAAGAGAAATGATTTATCTTGCTTTTGGCATTATGGGGGAGGGTTAGCCCAATTAATTAGGACCACACTCCCCCTATATACATGCCCACATCTAGACCAAATGACTGAGATGTATGAGTGAGTGCATGGGTAATCAAGACAAACTCCTAGAATCAATGATATTTAGCTCATTCCTCAAGTAGCAGAATCTTGCTTCATCAAGTGGCTTCGTATAAATATCAGCAAGTTGGTTCTTCGTGCTCACAAAAGATAGATCAATATCGCCTCGAGCAACATGGTCTCGAATAAAATGATTCCGAATCTCAATATGCTTTGTCCTTGTGTGCTGTACCGGATTGTACGCAATTTTGATTGCACTTTCATTATCACATAAAAGAGGCACTTTGTCACAATTGACACCGTATTCCTTTAAAGTTTGCCTCATCCACAATAACTGAGTGCAAGCACTAGCAGCAGCAACATATTCAGCTTCGGCGGTGGAGAGAGAGATACAATTCTGCTTTTTAGATGACCAACACACTAGAGATCTTCCCAAGAATTGACAATCTCCAGAAGTGGATTTCTGATCATCCTTATCACCAGCCCAATATGAATCACTATAACCACATAGAGAGAAATTGGAGCCCTTGGGATACCATAGACCAAAGTTAGGGGAATGAACCAAATATCGAAAGAACCTCTTGACCGCCACTAAGTGGCTTTCTTTAGGAGCTGCTTGATACCTTGCACACACACCCACAGTCAACACAATATCGGGTCTATATGCGCAGAGGTAAAGAAGAGAGCTGATCATGGACCAGAATACCTTTTGGTCCACATCTTTACCATGTGGGTTAAGTTCAAGGTGACATTTTGTTTGCATCGGAGTGGCGACACCATTAAGATCCGTCATCTTGAATCTCTTGAGCATGTCTTGTTGGGGATATGCCCAAGAGACAATAATATCAGTGGTTATTATTATATCTTTGTGTTTATGATGAATGTTTACATCCCATGATATAATTGTATTATAAGGAAACACTAATACATGTGTGTTTTGTAAACATAAAAGAGTCCCTAGTAAGCCTCTTGTGGAACTAGCTTGTTGATTAATTGATGATCATGGTTTCCTGATCATGGACATTGGATGTCATTAATAACAAGGTTATATCATTAGGAGAATGATGTGATGGACACACACCCATAGTAAGCGTAGCATAAGATCAAGTCATTAAGTTCGTATTGCTATAAGCTTTCAAATGCATAGTAACCTAATCCTTCGACCATGAGGTTATGTTAATCACCATCACCGGATGGGTACTTTGATGACATCAAACACCGCTTCGTAATTGGGTGGTTATAAAGGTGTCATTGGGTATTCTGAAAGTATGTGTTGAAGCGCATGGACCAAGATTGGGATTTGTCCATCCATATGACAGATAGATATGCTCTGGGCCCTCTCAGTGGAATGTCATCTAGTTAGCTTGCAAGCATGTGACTAGGTCACAAGGGATGACATGACATGGAACGAGTAAAGAGTACTTATCAGTAACGAGGTAGAACTAGGTATGGAGATACCGACGATCAAACCTCGGATAAGTAGAATATCGCGTGACAAAGGGAATTGGTTTCGTATGTAAATGGTTCTATCGATCACGAAGTCATCGTTGAGTATGTGGGAGCCGTTATGGATCTCCAGGTCCCGCTGATGGTTATTGACAGGAGATGTGTCTCTGTCATATCTGCATATTCACGAACCGTAGGGTGACACACTTAAGGTTCGAAGTTGTTTTAAGTAGATATGGAATTTGCGTTGGAGACCGAATGTTGTTTGGAGTCTCGTATTGGATCCAGGACATCACGAGGAGATCCGGAATTGTCCGGAGAATGAGATTCATATATTGGGGATCATTTTCTAAGTTAGGAAATGTTCCGGAGTATTTGTATGGGGATTCTAGAAGGTTTCGGAATGTTCCGGAAGGTTCTAGGAGATTTCTTGGAGTTTGCTTGAAAACCAAGAAAGGATCAAGGAGTCCTTGTGGGGCAAGACAAGGAGTCGTGGGGGAGGAGGACTCCTCCCCCCTCCCAATCCGCCGGCCAAGGAAGGGAGGGGAGTCCTACTAGGACTCCCCCTCCCATGGCGCCTCCCTCCTTTAAATAGAGGGGTAGAGGCGCCACCCCCTAGCCCCGATGAATCCTCAAACCCTAGTCGCCTCTCTCCTCCTCCTTCCCTCTGCTCTGGCTTAGGCGAAGCCCTGCAGAATTCTCTACTCCACCACCACCACCACACCGTCGTGCTGCTGGGATTCCGTGGAGAGATCTACTACCTCTGCTGCTTGCTGGAACGGGGAGAGGAAGGTCTGCTTCGACTCTACACGTGTGACCGACTGCGGAAGCACTGCCGGAACGCGGCACCGGAAGGATCGTCCACACGATCTTGAGATCGGCAAGTGATCGACTACATCAACCAAGAGATCCGATCTCGTAACGCTTTTGGGTCTACAAGGGTTAGTACAGATCTATCTCGTTGCACATGTCTAATAGATTAGATCTTGGCTTTTATCTAGATTAGATCTGGGTTTTGTTTGTTCTCGCGGTAGAAATTTTTTGTTTTCCATGCTACGAACCCATTTGTGGTATCAGAGCCTTGTCTATGCGTAGATCTGTTGCACGAGTAGAACACAATGGTTTTGTGGGCGTTGGTGCTCGTGCCGTCTTTTGCTTTGTGTACTTTGCATCTTGCGGTATGGTGGGATGAAGCGGCTCGGGCTAACCTTACATGTCATCGCACATGAGACTTGCTCCACGCTTGACGTGGCACAAGTGGCTTTGCGGGTGTCTGTCTCTCCCATCATAGTATAGATCCAATATACACTTTGCACTTGATAACACTTGTATCAACGTTGTGGTTCAGTTTCATAGGTAAGATCCGTTCTTATTCGAAAGCCCCAAACCACGTAAAACATGCAAAGAAAGTTAGAGGCGTCTAACTTGTTTTTGCAGGGGTTTTGTGATGTGATATGGCCATCATGTGATTGTGATTATATTTGATGTATGCAATGATCCTTGTTGTAATATGGCAACCGACAGGAGCCTAATGGTTGTCTTTAATTCTGTTAAGACCTGTGTGTCTATTCATCTTGTAATAGCTTTATTCCAAGTAGTTGTAATAGTTGCTAGTGATGATGGACAACCATGAAGCGGCGCCACTGACCTTGACGCAATGCTGGTGATGATGGAGATCATGTTCGTGCTTTGGAGATGGAGATCAAAGGCATAAGAAGGAAGGGCCATATCATATCACACTAATTATGAATTGCCTATGATGTTAATCCTTTATGCATCTTGTATTGCTTAGATCACGACGGTAGCATTATAAGATGATCCCTCTCACTAAATTTCATGTAATAAAGTGTTAGTCCTTAGTTGGCACCGTTGCTAAGACTCGTCGTCTCGAAGCATCTCGTGATGATCGGATGTGATAGATTCTACGTGTGCATACAACGGGTGCAAGCCAGATTTGCACATGCGGAAACTAAGGTTAATCTTGACGAGCCTAGCATGTACAGACATGGTCTCGGAACACGGAATACCAAAAGTTAGAGCATGAATCATATGAGTGATATGATGAACATGAAGATTGTTCGCCGATGAAACTACATCTTCTCTTGTGAAGATCGGACTTGGTGTAGTGGACTTGGTTTGTGTAATCACTAAGACAATGTGAGGGATGTTGTTTTGAGTGAGATTTCACCTAGTTAATTTAGGAATTAAAATTGAACTCAATTTATCATAAACTTAGTCTAAACTACTTGCAAATTTGTTGTAGATTATGGCAAACCTCTCCATCAATTTCAATGCGTTCCTAGAGAAAGAAAAGCTTAAGAACAATGGAAGCAACTTCACGGACTAGCTCCGTGGTCTGAAGATTGTCCTCAGGGATGGTCAGATGACCTATGTGCTCGAAGCACCGCTAGGTGACCCACCTGCAGAAGATGCCACCGATGACGTAAAGAATGTTTACGCCACTCAGAATAATCATTACTCCACAGTTCAGTGTGCCATCCTGTACGGTTTAGAAATGGAGCTTCAGAAGCGCTTTGAGCACCATGACCCGTTCGAGATCATTAAGGAGCTCAAGCTCATTTTTGAGACTCACGCGGCCGTGGAGAGCTATGAGGCCTCCGAAAAGTTATTTAACTATAAGATGGAAGAGGGAAGCTCCGTTAGCAAGCACGTGCTCACCATGTCTGGGCACGCAAACAAGCTCCAAGAGTTGGGGATAACGATTCCTAATGAGTTAGGGATTCACCGTGTCCTCCAATCACTACCACCAAGTTATAAGAACTTTGTGATGAACTACAATATGCACTGTATGAACAAGACATTGCCTGAACTACCGTCCATCCTGAAAACTGCTGAAGTGGAGATGAAGAAGGAGCACCAAGTGTTGATGGTCAATAAGACCACCAATTTCAAGAAACAGGGCAAGCCTAAGAAAAAGGGCAACTTCAAGAAGGACGGCAAGAAAGCTGTCGCACCTGCTAAGAAGTCCAAGGCTGGTCCTAAGCCTGAAACTGAATGCTTCTACTGCAAGGGTCCTGGTCACTGGAAGCATAACTTCCCCAAGTACCTGGCGGATCTGAAGAACGGCAACATCAAGAAGAAAGGTATATTTGATATAAATGTTATTGATGTGTATCTTACTAGTAATCATAGTAGTGCCTAGGTATTTGATACTGGTTCGGTTGCTCATATTTGTAACTCGAAACAGGAGCTGCGGAATAAACGAAGACTGGCGAGAGATGAGGTGACGATGCGCGTTGGAAATGGCTCCAAGGTTGATTTGATCGCCGTCGGCTCGCTCCCTCTACATCTACCTTCGGGATTAGTTTTAAATTTAAATAATTGTTATTTGGTGCCTGCGTTAAGCATGAACATTATATCTGGATCTTGTTTATTGCGAGACGGTTACTCTTTTAAGTCTGAGAATAAAGGTTGTTCGATTTATATGAGTAATATCTTTTATGGTAATGCACCTGAGATGAATGGTTTATTCTTATTGAATCTCGATAGTAGTGATACACATGTTCACAACATAGATGCTAAACGAATAAAATTGAATGATAATTCTACATACATGTGGCACTGTCTTCTTGGTCACACTAGAGTGAAGCGTATGAAGAAACTCCATTCTGATGGACTTCTTGAATCACTTGATTTTGAATCACTTGAAAGATGAGAAGCATGTCTAATGGGAAAAATGACTAAGACTCCATTTTCTGGAATAATGGAGCGAGCTACAGACTTATTGGAAATAATACATACCGATGTGTGCGGTCCAATGAGTGTAGCGTCGCGTGGTGGATATCGTTATGTTCTCACTTTCACGGATGACTTAAGTAGATATGGGTATGTCTACTTTATGAAACATAAGTCCGAAACTTTCGAGAAGTTTAAGGAATTTCAAAGTGAAGTGGAAAATCATCGTAACAAGAAGATTAAGTTTCTGCGTTCTGACCGCGGAGGTGAATATCTAAGTCATGAGTTTGGCATGCATTTAAAGAAATGTGGAATACTTTCGTAGTTGACACCGCCGGGAACACCACAGCGTAATGGTGTGTCCAAATGTCGTAATCGAACTCTCTTAGATATGGTTCGGTCTATGATGTCTCTTACAGATTTACCGCTATCGTTTTGGGGCTATGCATTAGAGACAGCCGCATTCACTTTAAATAGGGCACCATCTAAATCCGTTGAAATGACACCGTACGAATTATGGTTTGGTAAGAAACCTAAGTTGTCGTTCCTTAAAGTTTGGGGTTGCGAAGCGTATGTAAAGAAGTTACAACCTGATAAGCTTGAACCCAAAGCGGAGAAATGCGTCTTCATAGGATACCCTAAAGAAACAATTGGGTATACCTTCTATCATAGATCCGAAGGCAAAGTTTTCGTTGCCAAGAATGGATCCTTTCTTGAGAAGAAGTTTCTCTCGAAGGAAGTGACTGGAAGGAAAGTAGAACTCGACGAGGTTATTGAACCTTCTCTCGGAGTTGAGAGTAGCGCAGCACCGGAAGATGTTTTTGTGCCGCCTGCACCAATTGGAGAGGAAGCTCATGATGGTGATCATGAAACTTCGAACGAAGTTACTACTGAACCTCGCAGGTTAACGAGGGTTCGTACCACTCCTGATTGGTATGACTCTGCCTTGAACGTCATGTTGGTGGACAACACTGATGACCCTGCGACGTATGAAGAAGCTATGGTGATCCTAGATTCCGACAAATGGCTAGAAGCCATGAAATCCGAGATGGGATCTACGAAAACCAAGTGTGGACTTTGGTGGACTAACCGGATGGCCGTAAGGCTGTCGAGAACAAATGGATTTTCAAAAGAAAAACAGATGCTGATGGTAATGTTACCGTCTATAAAGCTCGACTTGTCGCGAAAGGGTTCCGACAAATTCAAGGAGTTGACTACGATGAGACTTTCTCACCAGTAGCGAAGCTAAAGTCTGTGAGGATTTTGTTAGCAATTGCTGCATATTTCCATTATGAGATTTGGTAGATGGATGTCAAAACGGCATTCCTTAATGGTGACATTGAGGAAGAGTTGTATATGGTACAACCCAAGGGTTTTGTCGATCCTAGTGATGCTGACAAGGTATGCAAACTTCATTGCTCCATTTATGGACTGAAGCAGGCATCCCAGAATTGGAATCAACGTTTTGATAAAGTAATCAAAAACTTTGGATTTATACAAACTTATGGAGAAGCTTGTATTTACAAGAAAGTGAGTGGGAGCTCTGTAGCATTCCTAGTACTATATATAGATGACATATTGTTGATTGGGAATGATATAGAACTTCTTAATAGCGTCAAAACCTATTTGAATAATAGTTTTTCAATGAAGGATCTTGGCGAAGCGGCATATATTCTAGGCATCAAGATTTATAGAGATAGATCAAGACGCCTAATAGCGCTTTCACAAAGTACATACTTAGACAAAGTTCTAAAGAAGTTTAGAATGGAAGAGAGCAAGAAGGGGTTCGTGCCCATGTTGTCAGGTAAGACCTTGAGTAAGACTCAAAGTCCGGCTACGGCAGAAGATAGAGAAAAGATGAATAATATTCCCTATGCCTCGACCATAGGTTCTATCATGTATGCCATGCTGTGTACAAGACCGGATATAGCACATGCTGTTAGTTTGACTAGCAGATATCAAAGTGATCCTGGAATGGAGCACTGGACAGCGGTCAAGAATATCCTAAAGTACCTGAATAGGACTAAGGATATGGTTCTTTCTTATGGTGGTGATGAACAACTTGTTGTAAACGGTTACACTGATGCTAGTTGGAACACCGATCCAGATGACTCGAAGTCACAGTCTGGATACGTATTTATTTTGAATGGTGCTGCAGTGAGCTGGAGGAGTGCCAAGCAAAGCGTTGTGGCGAAATCTTCAACTGAATCGGAATACATAGCTGCTTCAGAGGCTGCACAAGAAGCCATATGGATGAAGGAGTTCATTACTGAACTTGGTGTGGTTCCCAGTTTGTTGGACCCGATGGCCATCTACCGTGACAACACAGGTGCCATAGCTAATGCACATGAGCCAAGGTCACATAGCAAGCTGAAGCACATCAAGCTACGTTTCCATGCTATTCGCGAGTATGTCCGAGATGGTGACATAAAGATTTGCAAAGTACACACTGATCTGAATGTGGCAGATCCGTTGACTAAACCTCTCCCTAGAGCAAAGCATGACCAACACCAGAACGCCATGGGTGCTAGGTATATTACCATGTAATCTAGATTATTAACTCTGGTGCAAGTGGGAGACTGTTGGAGATATGCCCAAGAGACAATAATATCAGTGGTTATTATTATATCTTTGTGTTTATGATGAATGTTTACATCCCATGCTATAATTGTATTATAAGGAAACACTAATACATGTGTGTTTTGTAAACATAAAAGAGTCCCTAGTAAGCCTCTTGTGGAACTAGCTTGTTGATTAATTGATGATCATGGTTTCCTGATCATGGAGATTGGATGTCATTAATAACAAGGTTATATCATTAGGAGAATGATGTGATGGACACACACCCATAGTAAGCGTAGCATAAGATCAAGTCATTAAGTTCGTATTGCTATAAGCTTTCAAATGCATAGTAACCTAATCCTTCGACCATGAGGTTATGTTAATCACCATCACTGGATGGGTACTTTGATGACATCAAACACCGCTTCGTAACTGGGTGGTTATAAAGGTGTCATTGGGTATTCTGAAAGTATGTGTTGAAGCGCATGGACCAAGATTGGGATTTGTCCATCCATATGACGGATAGATATTCTCTGGGCCCTCTCGGTGGAATGTCATCTAGTTAGCTTGCAAGCATGTGACTAGGTCACAAGGGATGACATAACATGGAACGAGTAAAGAGTACTTATCAGTAACGAGGTAGAACTAGGTATGGAGATACCGACGATAAAACCTCGGATAAGTAGAATATCGCGTGACAAAGGGAATTGGTTTCGTATGTAAATGGTTCTATCGATCACGAAGTCATCGTTGAGTATGTGGGAGACGTTATGGATCTCCAGGTCTCGCTGATGGTTATTGACAGGAGATGTGTCTCTGTCATGTCTGCATATTCACGAACCGTAGGGTGACACACTTAAGGTTCGAAGTTGTTTTAAGTAGATATGGAATGTGCGTTGGAGACCGAATGTTGTTCGGAGTCTCGGATTGGATCCAGGACATCATGAGGAGATCCGGAATTGTCCGGAGAATGAGATTCATATATTGGGGATCATTTTCTAAGTTAGGAAATGTTCCAGAGTATTTGTATGGGGATTCTAGAAGGTTTTGGAATGTTCTAGAAGGTTCTAGGAGATTTCTTGGAGTTTGCTTGAAAACCAAGAAAGGATCAAGGAGTCCTTGTGGGGCAAGACAAGGAGTCGTGGGGGAGGAGGAATCCTCCCCCCTCCCAATCCACCGGCCAAGGAAGGGAGGGGAGTCCTACTAGGACACCCCCTCCCATGGCGCCTCCCTCCTTTAAATAGAGGGGTAGAGGCGCCACCCCCTAGCCCCGATGAATCCTCAAACCCTAGTCGCCTCTCTCCTCCTCCTTCCCTCTGCTTTGGCTTAGGCGAAGCCCTGCAGAATTCTCTACTCCACCACCACCACCACACCGTCGTGCTGCTGGGATTCCATGGAGAGATCTACTACCTCCGCTGCTCGCTGGAACGGGGAGAGGAAGGTCTGCTTCGACTCCGCACGTGTGACCGACTGCGGAAGCGCTGTCGGAACGCGGCACCGGAAGGATCGTCCACACGATCTTGAGATCGGTAAGTGATCGACTACATCAACCACGAGATCCGATCTCGTAACGCTTTCGGGTCTACAAGGGTTAGTACAGATCTATCTCGTTGCACATGTCTAATAGATTAGATCTTGGCTTTTATCTAGATTAGATCTGGGTTTTATTCATTCTCGCGGTAGAAATTTTTTGTTTTCCATGCTACGAACCAATCATGTCTTGGATGTACTTTGCTTGATTGATGAAGGTTCCTTCTCTAAGTTGCTTGATCTCGAATCCAAGAAAGAGCCGTAATTCCCCCATCATCGACATCTCAAACCTGTCAGTCATAAGCTTTGAAAATTCATCATTAAAAGCTTTATTAGTAGAACTAAAGATGATATCGTCTACATATAGTTGGCATACGAAGAGCTCCCCCTTAACCTTCTTAGTAAAAAGAGTGGGATCGATTTGCCAAACTTCGAAGCCACGGTCTAGCAAAAGCTCTTTAAGGTGCTCATACCATGCACGTGGGGGGGGGGGCTACTCGGTTGCGGTACCAAAGTTCGAGGGCGAGTGCACCGTGGTACCTAAGTCGCCTGAAATTGCCGCGTTTCAAAATGTTGGGCCGCCAACTACCGAAAGGGGCCATTTCGATGCAAACTCGTCTCACCCCTACCAAATCCAAACTTGCCGTGAAACTGCCCCGTGAAGTAGACGGTCAGGGCCCTCATGTCAGTAATATTTCCGTGACGCGAGCGCCAACGCGGCAACCACGTAGGCGAAACGAGATACTAAAGGAGCATGGTGCGTTGACCAAATTCACAAATCCACTCCCTCCCTCCTTTCGCATGAACCCTAACACCGGCGGTGTCGAAATCCCCTCTCCAACCAGAATGATCTATTCGGGCATTTGACTTCCGGCGCCAAGTTGTTGCGCCTACTTGGTGCTACCGACCTCTAATGCCGAATGCCGTGCCAGCCATTGCAACGATCTAGCCTGCCTCTACCGCCGACGAGCTAAGAAGCGCGAAGGATGGCAGATCCATTTGCCGAGGAAGAAGTACTTCTGGCTAATTTCGGGTGAGCTACTCTTCTCTTTGCTATTCGCACTACCTATAACTGCTAGCTGGCTATTGGCATTACAGATATATATCGAAAATAGAATTGTTTGCTAGCAGGACGCTGACAAACAATTCTTATCATTTGTCTCCAATTTTTTGTCAACTAGGATCTTCGCTGAACCCAAATACACGGTTCTGGTGACCATCTGCGGCTACCTCATTAAATTAGCACATGGGAAGAGCACGTGGAAACAAGCTCAGAATCTGAAGATGAAAGTAGCGCTTGTGCAGTTATGCACTATCCCTAGTTTGGTTGCTGCTATGTGTGAACTTGCTGAAATGAGGCCAGAGCAGACTGCACGGTTCAGCATCGTTGATGAACGAGGCTTCAAGGTTCCTATAGCTTTTGACAGTCAGCTAATTGGGTTGATGAAACATCATGTTAGGCTTCGCGTGGTTATGCTGGTGTGTAACATACTGGATGAGGAAGCTCCTGCTACTGGGAGTCGCCCAGCTATTATTGGACAGGGAGGTCTAACTCGAACCCCTGCTGTTGTTGAGCAAAATGTGGTTCCTCATCTGCTACATGCTTCTGTTAGGCAACCTCCTTGTAGGAGTCCCCGTATTGCCATTGTAGAAAACTCTGCTATGGAATCTGCTGGTACTGGTCGTCCCCGTCCCCGTGCCCGTGTTGCTGCGGCTGCTGCTCACCCAATCCATGCCGCTGTTGAGCAAACTAAGGCTTCCGGAGGCTGCCCCGCTGTTGTTGCCAAGACCGCCTTGTGTGCTGCTCCTCCTTGAAAACGTCCTCAAGTTGTGCGAACCCATGCTCTAGAATCTGCTGGTACTGGTCGTCCTTGTGTTGTTGTTGATCTGGACGCTGTTGACCCAATCCCTGCTGTTGTTGAGCAAACTAAGGCTTCCGGAGGCTGACCCACTGTTGTTGCAAAGACTGATGCCTTGTCTCCTCCTCGAACCCGTGCTCGGGTTCAGCGAGTTGCTGGTCTGGAGCCAGCTCATGGTCTGGACTCTGCTAGCACTCCAAACACTGTTGTTGTGGGAACTGCTCCTGATCGTCGATGTGGCATGGCAGCAACTGATCCTATTGTGGCTGCTGTTAGAAGGGGCCCTGCATGTCCACCATGTAATGTAGCTCCCGCTGCTAAGGGTCCTCGCCTTGCTCCTGGTCCTGGTACTTCCACCGAGGTTGATCCTGCTAACGATGACGCTGGTGACGGCGGCGGTGGCATTGAGGCTAGGTCTGATGGTGCCGCTCCATCTCTCGAACCTCTCGGAGGTTTCTATCCTGAAGAACCTAATGATGGCAAAGTAATCATTCGTATCGGTGTCACGGATTATACTGCAAAATTATATGATGGCACAGAAAAATTCTATGACGAGTTTGATGTAATCCTTGGCAGATAGGACCCTGTAGTGGTAGAGTTATCTGACCTGATGGCATCGTTACGTGTGAAGGTGTTGTGGGGGTCCTCCCAAGAAGCACGTTTGTCATATTATGGTTATAGGAGCAAGAAGGCTATCGAAGTGAAAGATACCAGGGATTATGTCGTACCATTTACAAGGAAACATTATAGAGGTGAAGTTTACTTCCACTTGGTAGTGCTCATGGTTGGAGAGGAATTGGAACTCGACAATAGAGATGATGGACTTTTAGAAGGCATGCGTGACCTGATCCATAGCATCACTGGGGCTGGTGCAACTGAGGGTAGCTTCGAACAGAGGAGAGTCTTACAAAGGAGCGTCATAAAAAGGAGCAGGAAGAGCATCCCCAGAAAGGGCACCCCAAAGAAGAAAGTCACCAAGGAGACCATGCCAGAGAAGAGGACGCCCAAGATTCGCATGACAAAAGGCACCACGCCGCAGAGTACACCCGTGAGATCCAGTCAAAATGCCACACCAAACGATAGCAGCAAAAACGCTAAGAGGGCTATCACGGTGGTGAACTCTCCCAGGAGTGGTAGCAAAGAGGCGAAGATGGCCAGCACGGAGGCTACCACACCCAATGGGAGCAGAAAAAATACTAATTTGGAGCAGAACACGCCGCTGTTAGGGAATTATGCCAGCACGAAGGAGAACACGCCCAATAGTAGCAGCAAAAGGGCTAATTTGGAGCAGAACACGCCGCTGAGGTCAGGCAATAATGCCAACACGAAGGAGAAGACGCCCAATTGTAGAAGCAAAAGGGCTAATTTGGAGCGGAACACGCCACTGGGGTCAGGCAATAATGCCAGCACGAAGGAGAACACGCCCAATAGTAGCAGCAAAAGGGCTAATTCGAAGAAGAACACGCTGCAGAGGTCAGGCATAATGCCAACACCCTGGAGCCAACACTAGTGAGGGGAGGCAGTAAGGAGATCACACCCAAGAGCGGCAACAAAAAGCCTAGTTCGATGGGGAATGGAACACGTATGTCAAGCCCTACTGATACCATCAGGAAAGATTACATCAGGAAGGAGGATGTACACAGGAAGAGAAAGAGGGTTCTGTACACTCAAGATGAAATTGATTCTGACTACTGTTTGTCCACTGAAGTACCTGGGATGCGTGCAAACGTAAGACCACCCCATGTGGTTGCAGTAGAACCAACCGAGTTCAGGAGCATTCATGAGTTCAGGATGTCGTTCCGGCATTTTTGTATCAAGGGGGAGTTCGACGTTTATCGACTGAAGAACTCTGCCGAGAGGTATGAGGCTGTTTGCAAGTTAACATGGATGAATGGACGGTCCCAGGTACATTGTCCATGGAGGATCACAGCAAGATCCTTACCTACGTCGACTGCAATTAGGGTACTGGGGCAATGAATGCAGCAAACCATTAGAACTCTCTATCTCTCTTTTTACTCTATAACTACAATTGATGTGCGATATCTTTCTGGCAACTAGTCGACTCCGCTTATCTTTTAAATGAATTTGTGTTGCAGGTGAACAAAATGGGCCCTCCACACATGTGTCCGACAAGAAGCAAACTAAAATCCTCAATGGCTGATACGGAGTGGGTGGCTATGCAATCTATGTCCATACTAAAGGATAACCCTAAGGAGACCGCGAAGAATATTCAAACTAGCCTTGGTTCTAAATACAACATTGTCCTTCCGTATACACGGTTTGGAAAGGTAAAGAGAAAGCTCTGGGGGTCTTGCACGGGGATGGGACCAATAGCTTCAGGATGCTGTACAACTTCAAGGCGGAGGTACAAGCTAGGTGTCAGGGGAGTGTTGTGGAGATTGACACCGAATCAGAAGGTGGTAAAATATATTTCAAAAGATTTTTCATGGCGCTTAAACCTTGCATCCAGGGATTCAAGGACGGTTGTAGGCCGTATCTGAGTGTAGACAGCACTGTCCTAACTAGCAAATGGAAAGGCTGCCTGCCATCTGCCACAGCACTTAACGGTCACAACTAGATGTTCCCAGTGGCATTCGGGCTGTTTGAAACAGAAACGGAGGAAAACTGGGTCTGGTTTATGAGGCTGCTCAGGAGATCAATAGGCCACATGGATCCATTGGCTATATCCATGGATGCATGCAAAGGGTGACGAATGCAGTGAAGGAGGTGTTCCCGCGAGCTGAAGGTAGAGAATGCCATGCCCATATGATGCTCAACTTGTACTCACACTACGCAGGCAGCGTATTTCATTACATGTTTCCTGCTGCTAGAGTTTACAAACCTAGTAGCAGCGAATATTTATTGAGCAAGATTTTTGCCGAAGCCCCTAAACTTCCAGAGTACTTAGCCATCCATTATTCGCAGCTATGGAAGAGGAGTCAATTCAACCCTGACATCAAAGTTGATTACATAAACAACAACCTTGCAGAATGCCTGAATAACTGGGTGAAGGACATAAAAGTGTGTCATGTTCATATCTTGATGGACAACATATGTGGTATGATCATGAAGCTGTTAAATATAAGGAGAGAGATCGGTAGGAGACTTAGAGGACATATGCTACCGCCAGTTGTACAGCAACTGCACAAGAGAAGCCGAGGACTTGCTCATCTTAAGGTTCTCCCGTCAACCAGCAGAAGCTGTGAGGTGGTCGATATGTCCAAGAGCGGCGAAAGGGATGTTGTGAACATCCAGCTACGAGAATGCACCTGCTTAGAGTGGTAGCATATCGGGAAACCTTACGACCACGCCTTGGCCTTCTTGGTGAAGAAAAGAACTCTACCACATTTGGATCAGTATTTGTCAGACTACTACTCTATGGAAAAGTTCAGAGCTGCATACGTTGGATCCGTTGAGCCATGTATAGACCCATCTCAGTGGCGTCAAGTCCAACTGTCTTTCGAGCTTTGCCAGCCAGTTACAAAAAGGGGCAGAGGAAGACCCCAGGTGAATAGGTTTAAGAATTTTCTCGAGAAGAAGGGTTCGGCTTTCTGTTCTACAAAGAAGGGCAAAAACAGATGCAAGACCTTCCATCTTATAGGCCATAGAGCAGCTGGATGTCCCCTTAATGCTCCCAAACCTAGGTATGAGATGGTACATTCACACAAAAAATTGTTTATAGTCTGTAGATATAAGGTAGTAATCCATGTACTGTTTTTTTTACAGGAAGTGCAAGGTAAGAAACAAGATAGCCGACTCAATGATTTTGTTGCAGGAAGAAAACCAAAACAAGTGGAGTGATGATTCCGAACAAGATTCTGGTGCTGATTGGCCTGACTTCCCTCGGCCCGAAGATGTAGGGTACGTGAAGGTAAAAAAATTGGCACCCAGGAAGAGGAAGAAGGCAGGAGATGAAGAAGCCAGTGGACGTGAAGGAAAGAGGAAGAAAGTTAGCACCCAAGCAGAGAAAGAGGGCTAGCAGTGTAGCAGCCTAATGATGTATTGAACTTGAACCTATATATGTAGTTCGGTTAAACTCTGGAGCTGTGTGCGTGGAACTTGTCGAGCGAAACAATCTGCCTCCCGTACTCGGAGTAAAATGTATCACGACTTTAGGATTTGATACGGCCGAGGCCACTAGTTGAATCCAAAACTGTGACTATGCCACTACTATCTGAACAATCGTGATAGCTGAGCGGTTAAATCCTCTCCAAAATCGATGGGTGTTAGTGGCACAGACATGATTTATTTATAGGCGCTTAATAAATCCCTGATGTTGGCATTACACTTATGATAAGTTTCTTGGCTAAAAAACAATTTCTTAAGCTGGGTGCTACAATCCACGAAGCAGCAACTTATTTCAGCTGCTGGACAACGACATGGCAACATAAACTGCAAATGCAACAAATAATGCCCAGATAATGAGGAAATTGTTTCCACTATCTGGCCTAATCTTGAGCCTGTCTGTCTCACCACCTCCCTGCCCCTGCCTCCCCTGCACCTGGCGAAGGTCCTGGATCTCTCGCTCCATCGCACAAATCTCCTCTTTCTTGTCCCACACAGCATCATGCAGATCCTGAACAATCTCTCTGTGAAAACCTGTCAGTGGCTTTTCGATCCACACAAACTTGTCACAGCCAGTCCCCCTCCCTTCCTGCGTAGTAGATCAAAGGAAACAAAAAAAAAGAATTACATTGCGCTTTCCAGATCCGGGTTACCATTGTGCCTACAGTAGGAACTTACCGCTCTGATGCTACAGTTGCTGAATTTTCCTGCAGTATTTTCGTCGGTCCACGAAATCCATCTCGGCATCTTCTCACTGCACAAACACAGCATATCGGGGTAGTAATCATAGGGCGCCCTCTAGTACCTGATGGGGGCACCCGCCTGATGGTGTTGAGTCGACCCTGATTCCGCCCGAGACGAACTGCACGAGCTGCGAGCCATGAGCAAGGGGAGCGAGGGCAGGGGAAAGAGGAGCCTTTGGATGTCAGGGTAGTGGTGAAGCGTGATTTATCCCTACTTAATAACTCGGGCAGAATCCTACCATCCACATTCGGCTGACAGGTGGGGGACCTAGCGTGTGGACTTGTCAACCAAACCTCGCGCCTTCGTGGTTCAAAAGCCCTCTCGCGCGCATTGGACGAAAAATTTTGGCACCTTGCCCGCGTAAATATCACTAGGAGGCCTTGCTCAGGAACCAGACACGCTTGGCCCACAATCTTACTCCCTCCTAGGAACTTGTCATGGCTCACGTCGGCAGATCCATCTGCTCCACCGCTTCCGGTAGGGCTCGCCGCGGCGGATCCACCCCAAGATCCTACCGTCGCAGTATCAAATGGCCATGGTTTCTTGAGAGGAGCGACGATGCTATGTATGCGAGCTCGGCCCCTCCTGCCTATAGAAGGACTGATGTGGCGCCGAGCTCGAACAGGAGCCACTAGGCGCGACGGCGCTCGGTCCATGCTAACCCCGTCACCTTCGTCATTGTTGATTCTGATGTGGAGGACGACAGGGGCAAAGCTGTGCAGAACACCATTGTTGCCTCCTTGGCGAAGGGCAAGCCAAGGACGGGAGTGGATGTCGCTGGGAAGGGCACGGCGGTGTCACCAATCGAGGTGGACTCCGACGATAGCGGTCTGATGTGGGTTTAGATGTTATTTAGGATGGTTGCAATTTCGGTTGTGTTTAATGTGAGTACAATTATTGTAATGGGTTTGTCGAGCTATATTGAGAAATATGTGCAATAGCAGCGTGTGAGTGCTTCCACTTTAGAAATTGTGTCTGTGCCATTTGCATGTTGCATTATCAACGTAGATTACTTGTAAACAATCCAACGAAAATCAGATTACAACCATCGGACGGGAGTGGCAGGATGGAAGAGAAGTTGGGACAGTGCCTTCGAGGGGAAGGAAGAGGAGGGGGCGTGACACTAGCAGGTGGGCCCTCGGAACACGTGACACTGACATGCGGGAGAGGGAGCACACGGTATTGCCGGTCTGTCCAGAGCAAGCAGACTTTGCTACGTGAAAACAACAAGCTGATTGGACCAATATAATAACTCGTCGAATTATTAAGGAGTACTGAAAACTACAACTGGGGTACATTCGCACAACACGTATGCTCTAAGAACCTGAGAAGCATCGCTTAAGTCTAACAATAACGACATCACAAGTACTACATTTCGCTGTCGGTCTTCTCGATACAAATGTAGAAATGCATCTGCTTGTTCGGTCCAGCACCGACAAGGTACTGAGATGGCATGCATAGAATCAACCTTAGGTCCACATACTCCACCTCCCGCGGTGTCGGGCAGCTGGGCGCCTCGGCTAGCACAAGAATGCTATACGACAACGGCGGCTTGGCGTTCGCCCACATGCGCACCGTGTATACGGGCTAGGCGCACGAGACCGACCTGACGCATACGACACACACGACGGTGGGATCAGCTCTAGTTCCCGGAACACCGGCGGTGATGGTCAGGACGAAAAATAAAGCCATCACCCCCTGGAAAATTAGCCGGCGGCGTGCCGAGTCAGTGAACGGCACCTGCTCTTGGAGAAGTTGGGCTTGCCCGTACAAGATCCTAATCACTTCGATCAAGTGCCCCTCTGCAAGGTGGACGACAAGCTCTGCCGCTAGGCCGGTGTAGTTGCAGCCCGGCTCCGTGCAGGAGCACGCGCCGTGAGGGCACACGAGATCGTGTAGCGGGAGATCGTGGTAGGAGTAACGGCGAAAGCATCCTGGGTGGGAGCACACGAGTGGGAACGTCGCTGCGAAGTTGCGTGCGAGGATCTCCAGATTCTTGGGCTGCAGCATCTGCCACATCTGAAGTTCGTCGAGAAATTGGAAAAAAGATCAGCAGTTAGAGTGGCAAATAGCAGGAATATGTAGGATAAGTTCAAAAGTTGTAAAATGATTTCTTAGCATGAAGGTAGCGACCCGAGAATTGGCGGATGTCGTCGGCTTGCGGCTACGGCAAGATGGAAGTGAAGTGGGGAAAGTGGCTTCGAGGGGAAGAAAGAGAAGTACGGGGAGGAAGAGAAGTAACGGGGACGTGACACTGGGATATGGCCCACTGAACTTGTGAGTCGTGACACTCAAAACATGCCAGTTTGTCCAGAGCAAGCGTGGAAAATCATGCCACAGAACAGCCTACTCGAGGATCGCTCTCATGAAGACCATCCTAATCGTCCAAGCGCCCCAATCGAATGGTATGTAACAATCGTCAAGCAGAACAACTGTGTTATGTCGTGCCTTCTAGAAGACTCGGTCTAACGGTGGATCCATTGGGGGGCAGTGAACACTGGTGGATCCATGTGTTGTTTGTGAAAAGAACACGCATGCAACGACTCTAGTGCTGGTTTTAGTATAAGAACACACATGCACTGCCATTGGTTGATCCATGTGTGGTTTGTGAAAAGAACACACATGCAATGAGTCTAGTGCTGGTTTTAGTATAAATACACACATGCAATGACTCTAATGGGTCCACATGTGGTTTGTGAAAAGAACACACATGCAATGACCGCTGGTTGATCCATATGTGGTTTGTGGAAAAGAACACACATGCAATGAACACTGGTGGATCCATAAGTGGTTTGTGGAAAGAACACACATGTAATGACCACTGGTTGATCCGTAAGTGGTTTGTGGAAAAGAACACACATGCAATGACCATTGGTTGATCCATATGTGGTTTGTGGAAAGAACACACATGCAGTGAACACTGGTTGATCCATGTGTGGTTTGTGAAAAGAACACACACGCAATGCCACTGGTTGATCCATGTGTGGTTTGTGGAAAGAACACACATGCAATGACTCTAGTGCTAGTTTTAGTATAAGAACACACATGCAATGACCACTGGTTGATCCATAAGTGGTTTGTGGAAAAGAACACACATGAAATGACCATTGGTTGATCCATATGTGGTTTGTGGAAATAACACACATGCAGTAAACACTGGTTGATCCATGTGTGGTTTGTGAAAAGAACATATATGAAGTAAACACTAGTGGATCCATATGTTGTTTGTGAAAAGAACACACATGCAATGACTCTAGTGATGGTTTTAGTATAAGAACACACAAGAAATGACTCTAGTGGGTCCATATGTGATTTGTGGACAGAACACACACGCAATGACACTGGTTGATCCATGTGTGGTTGGTGGAAAGAACACACATGCAATGCCATTGGTTGATCCATCTTGGTTTGTGGAAATAATACACATGGAATGACTCTAATGGATCCATATGTGGTTTCTGGAAAAGAACACACATGTAATGACCACTGGTTGATCCATGTGTGGTTTGTGGAAATAACACACATGCAATGACACTAGTTGATCCATGTGTGGTTTACGGAAAGAACACACATGCAATGACACTGGTTGATCCATATGTGGTTTGTGGAAAGAACACACGTGCAATGACCATTGGTTGATCCATATGTGGTTTGTGGAAATAACACACATGCAGTAAACACTGGTTGATCCATGTGTGGTTTGTGAAAAGAACACATATGCAGTAAACACTAGTGGATCCATATGTTGTTTGTGAAAAGAACACACATGCAACGACTCTAGTGATGGTTTTAGTATAAGAACACACAAGAAATGACTCTAGTGGGTCCATATGTGATTTGTGGACAGAACACACACGCAATGACACTGGTTGATCCATGTGTGGTTGGTGGAAAGAACACACATGCAATGCCATTGGTTGATCCATCTGTGGTTTGTGGAAATAATACACATGGAATGACTCTAATGGATCCATATGTGGTTTCTGGAAAAGAACACACATGTAATGACCACTGGTTGATCCATGTGTGGTTTGTGGAAATAACACACATGCAATGACACTAGTTGATCCATGTGTGGTTTACGGAAAGAACACACATGCAATGACACTGGTTGATCCATATGTGGTTTGTGGAAAGAACACACGTGCAATGACACTGGTTGATCCATGTGTGGTTTGTGGATAGAACACACATGCAATGACTCTAGTGGGTCCATATGTGGTTCATGTCAGGAACACACATGCAATGACACTGGTTGATCCATGTGTGGTTTGTGGAAAGAACACACATGCAATGACTCTAGTGGGTCCATATGTGGTTTGTGAAAAGAACACACATGCAATGACCACTGGTTGATCCATATGTGGTTTGTGGAAAGTACAAACATGCAATTAGACTACTTGATCCATGTGTGGTTTGTGGAAAGAACACACATGCAATAACTGTAGTGCTAGTTTCAGTATAAGAACACACATGCAATGACTCTAATGGATCCATATGTGGTTTGTGGAAAAGAACACACATGCAATGACCACTGGTTGATCCATGTGTGGTTTTTGGAAAAAACACACATGCAATGACACTGGTGGATCCATGTGTGATTTTTGAAAAGAACACACATGCAATGAGTCTAGTGCTGGTTTTAGTATAAGTACACACATGCAATGACTCTAGTGGGTCCACATGTGGTTTGTGAACAGAACACACATGCAACAACCACTGGTTGATCCATATGTGGTTTGTGGAAAAGAACACACATGCAATGAACACTGGTGGATCCATAAGTGGTTTGTGGAAAGAACAAACATGTAATGATCACTGGTTGATCCATAAGTGGTTTGTGCAACAGAACACACATGCAATGACTACTGGTTGATCCATATGTGGTTTTTGGAAAGAACACACATGCAGTGAACACTGGTTGATCCATGTGTGGTTTGTGAAAAGAACACACATGCAATGCCACTGGTTGATCCATGTGTGGTTTGTGGAAAGAACACACATGCAATGACTCTAGTGGGTCCATATGTGTTTTGTGAAAAGAACACACATGCACTGACCACTGGTTGATCCATATGTGGTTTGTGGAAAGAACACACATGCAATGACACTAGTTGATCTATGTGTGGTTTGAGGAAAGAACACACATGCAATGCCATTGGTTGATCCATGTGTGGTTTGTGGAAAGAACACACATGAAATGACTCTAGTGGGTCCATATGTGTTTTGAGAAAAGAACACACATGCACTGACCACTGGTTGATCCATATGTGGTTTGTGGAAAGAACACACATGCAATGACACTAGTTGATCTATGTGTGGTTTGAGGAAAGAACACACATGCAATGCCATTGGTTGATCCATGTGTGGTTTGTGGAAATAACACACATGCAAAGACTCTAATGGATCCATATGTTGTCTTTGGAAAAGAACACACATGAAATGACCACTGGTTGATCCATGTGTGTTTTGTGGAAAGAACACACATGCAATGACACTGGTTGTTCCATGTGTGGTTTGTGGAAAGAACACACATGCAATGACACTGGTTGATCCATATGTGGTTTGTGGAAAGAACACACGTGCAATGACACTGGTTGATCCATGTGTGGTTTGTGGATAGATAACACATGCAATGACTCTAGTGGGTCCATATGTGGCTCATGTCAGGAACACACATGCAATGACACTGGTTGATCCATGTGTGGTTTGTGCAAAGAACACACAAGCAATGACTCTAGTGGGTCCATATGTGGTTTGTGAAAAGAACACAAATGCAATGATCACTGGTTGATCCATATGTGGTTTGTGGAAAGAACACACGTGCAATGACACTGCTTGATGCATGTGTGGTTTGTGGAAAGAACACACATGCAATGATTCTAATGGATCCATATGTGGTTTGTGGAAAAGAACACACATGCAATGACCACTGGTTGATCCATGTGTGGTTTTTGGAAATTACAGACATGCAATGACACTGGTGGATCCATGTGTGGTTTGTGAAAAGAACACACATGCAATGAATCTAGTAGTGGTTTTAGTATAAGAACACACATGCAATGACCACTGGTTGATCAATATGTGGTTTGTAAAATAGAACACACATGCAATGAACACTGGTGGATCCATAAGTGGTTGGTGGAAAAGAACACACATGCAATGACCACTGGTTGATCCATCAGTGGTTTGTGGAAAAGAACACACATGCAATGACCACAGTTGATCCATATGTGGTTTGTGGAAAGAACACACATGCAGTGAACACTGGTTGATCCACGTTTAGTTTGTAAAAAGAACACACATGCAATGCCACTGGTTGATTCATTCGTGGTTTGTTGAAAGAAGACACATGCAATGACTCTAGTGCTAGTTTTAGTATAAGAACACACATACAATGACCCTATTGGGCCACATGTAGTTTGTGAAAATAACACACATGCAATGACCACTTGTTTATCTGTAAGTGGTTTGTGGAAAAGATCACACATGCAAGGACCACTGGTTGATCCATATGTGGTTTGTGGAAAGAACACACATGCAATGTCACTAGTTGATCCATGTGTTGTTTGTGAAAAGAACACAGATGCAATGACTCTAGTGCTGGTTTTAGTATATGAACACACAAGCAATGACTCTAGTGGGTCCATATGTGATTTGTGGAAAGAACACACATGAAATGACACTGGTTGATCCATGTGTGGTTTGTGGAAAGAACACACATGCAATGCCATTGGTTGATCCATGTGTGGTTTGTGGAAATAACACACATGCAATGACTCTAATGGATCCATATATGGTTTGTGGAAAAGAACACACATGCAATGACCACTGGTTGATCCATGTGTGGTTTGTGGAAAGAACACACATCCAATGACTCTAGTGGTTCCATATGTCGTTTGTGAAAAGAACACACATGCAATGACCACTGGTTGATCCATATGTGGTTTGTGAAAAGAACACACATGCAATGACCACTGGTTGATCCATATGTGGTTTGTGGAAAGAACACACATGCAATGACACTGCTTGATCCATATGTGGTTTGTGGAAAGAACACACATGTAACGAATCTAGTGCTAGTTTTAGTATAAGAAAACACATGCAATGACTCTAATGGATCCATATGTGGTTTGTGGAAAAGAACACACATGCAGTGACCACTGGTTGATCCATGTGTGGTTTGTGGAAAGAACACACATGCAATGACACTGGTGGATCCATGTGTGGTTTGTGAAAAGAACACACATGCAATGAGTCTAGTGCTGGTTTTAGTATAAGTACACACATGCAATGACTCTAGTGGGTCCACATGTGGTTTGTGAACAGAACACACATGCAATGACCCCTAGTTGATCCATATGTGGTTTGTGCAAAAGAACACACATGCAATGAACACTGGTGGACCCATAAGTGGTTTGTGGAAAGAACACACATGCAATGACCACTGGTTGATCCATAAGTGGTTTGTGGAAAAGAACACACATGCAATGACCACTGGTTGATCCATATGTGGTTTGTGGAAAGATCACACATGCAGTGAACACTGGTTGATCCATGTGTGGTTTGTGAAAAGAACACACATGCGATGCCACTAGTTGATCCTTGTGTGGTTTGTGGAAAGAACACACATGCAATGACTCTAGTGCTAGTTTTAGTATAAGAACACACATACAATGACTCTAGTGGGTCCACATGTAGTTTGTGAAAAGAACACACATACAATAACCAGTGGTTGATCCATAAGTGGTTTGTGAAAAAGAACACACATGCAATGTACACTAGTTGATCCATATGTGGTTTGTGGATAGAACACACATGCAATGCCACTGGTTGATCCATGTGTTGTTTGTGAGAAGAACACACATGCAATGACTCTAGTGCTTGTTTTTGTATGAGAACACAAAAGCAATCACTCTAGTGGGTCCATATGTGATTTGTGGGAAGAACACACATGCAATGACACTGGTTGATCTATGTGTGGTTCATTGAAAGAACACACATGCAATGCCATTGGTTGATCCATGTGTGGTTTTGGGAAATAACACAGATGCAATTACTCTAATGGATCCATATGTGGTTCGTGGAAAAGAACACACATGCAATGACCACTGGTTGATCCATGTGTGGTTTGTGGAAAGAACACACATGCAATGACACTGGTTGATCCATGTTTGGTTTGTGGAAACAACACACATGCAATGACACTGGTTGATCCATATGTGGTTTGTGGAAAGAACACACGTGCAATGACATCGGTTGATCCATGTGTGGTTTGTGGATAGAAAACACATACAATGATTCTAGTGTGCCCATATGTGGTTCATGTCAGGAACACACATGCAATTACACTGGTTGATCCATGTGTGGTTTGTGGAAAGAACACACATGCAATGACTCTGATGGGTCCATATGTGGTTTGTGAAAAGAACACACATGCAATGACTAATGGTTGATCCATATGTGTTTTGTGGAAAGAACACACATGCAATCACACTGCTTGATCCATGTGTGTTTTGTGGAAAGAACACACATGCAATGACTCTAGTGCTAGTTTTAGTATAAGAACACACATGCAATGACTCTAATGGATACATATGTGGTTTGTGGAAAAGAACACACATGCAATGACCACTTGTTGATCTATGTGTGGTTTGTGGAAAGAAGACACATGCAATGACACTAGTTGATCCATGTGTGGTTTGTGAAAAGAACACACATGCAATGAGTCTAGTGTTGGTTTTAGTATAAGTACACACATGCAATGACTCTAGTGGGTCCACATGTGGTTTGTGAAAAGAACACACATGCAATGACCACTGGTTGATCCATATGTGGTTTGTGAAAAAGAACACACATGCAATGAACACTGGTGGATCCATAAGTGGTTTGTGGAAAGAACACACATGTAATGACCACTAGTTGATCCATAAGTGGTTTGTGGAAAAAAACACACACGCAATAACCACTGGTTGATCCATATGTGGTTTGTGGAAAGAACACACATACAGTGAACACTGGTTGATCCATGTGTGGTTTGTGAAAAGAACACATATGCAATGCCACTGGTTGATCCATGTGTGGTTTGTAGAAAGAACACACATGCAACGACTCTAGTGCTAGTTTTAGTATAAGATCACACATACAATGACTCTAGTGGGTCCACATGTAGTTTGCGAAAAGAAACCACATGCAATGACCACTAGTTGATCTATATGTGGTTTGTGGAAAACAACACACATGCAATGCCACTGGTTGATCCATGCGTTGTTTGTGAAAAGAACACACATGCAATGACTCTAGTGCTGGTTTTAGTATAAGAACACATAAGCAATGACTCTAGTGGGTCCATATGTGACTTGTGGAAAGAACACACATGCAATGACATTGGTTGATCTATGTGTGGTTTGTGGAAAAACACACATGCAATGCCATTGGTTGATCCATGTGTGGTTTATGGAAATCACACATGCAATGACTCTAATGGATCCATATGTGGTTTGTGGAAAAGAACACACATGCAATGACCACTGGTTGATCCATGTGTGGTTTGTGGAAAGAACACACATGCAATGGCACTGGTTGATCCATGTGTGGTTTGTGGAAAGAACACGCATGCAATGACACTGGTTGATCCATATGTGGTTTGTGGAAAGAACACACGTGCAATGACACCGGTTGATCCATGTGTGGTCTGTGGATAGAACACACATGCAATGACTCTAGTGGGTCCATATGTGGTTCATGTCAGGAACACACATGCAATGACACTTGTGGATCCATGTGTGGTTTGTGTAAAGAACACACATGCAATGACTCTAGTGGGTCCATATGTGGTTTGTGAAAAGAACGCACATGCCATGCCATTGGCTGATCCATGTGTGGTTTGTGGAAAGAACACACATGCAATGAGTCTAGTGCTAGTTTTAGTATAAGTACACACATGCAATGACTCTAGTGGGTCCACATGTGGTTTGTGAAAAGAACATACATGAAGTGACCACTACTTGATCCATGTGTGGTTTGTGGAAAGAACACACATCCAATGACTCTAGTGCAAGTTTTAGTATAAGAACACACAAGCAATGACTCTAATGGATCCATATGTGGTTTGTGGAAAAGAACACACATGCAATGACCACTGGTTGATCCATGTGTGGTTTGTGGAAAGAACACACATGCAATGAGACTGGTGGATCCATGTGTGGTTTGTGAAAAGAACACACATGTAATGAGTCTAGTGCTGGTTTTACTATAAGTACACACATGCAATGCCATTAGTTGATCCATGTGTGGTTTGTGGAAATAACACACATGCAATGACTCTAATGGATACATATGTGGTTTGTGGAAAAGAACACACATGCAATGACCACTGGTTGATCTATGTGTGGTTTGTGGAAAGAACACACATGCAATGACACTGGTTGATCCATGTGTGGTTTGTGAAAAGAACACACATGCAATGAGTCTAGTGCTGGTTTTAGTATAAGTACACACATGCAATGACTCTAGTGGGTCCACATGTGGTTTGTGAAAAGAACACGCATGCAATGACCACTGGTTGATCCATATGTGGTTTGTGAAAAAGAACACACATGCAATGAACACTGGTGGATCCATAAGTGGTTTGTGGAAAGAACACACATGCAATGACCACTAGTTGATCCATAAGTGGTTTGTGGAAAAGAACACACACGCAATGACCACTGGTTGATCCATATGTGGTTTGTGGAAAGAGCACACATGCAGTGAACACTGGTTGATCCATGTGTGGTTTGTGAAAAGAACACACATGCAATGCCACTAGTTGATCCATGTGTGGTTTGTGGAAAGAACACACATGCAACGACTCTAGTGCTAGTTTTAGTATAAGAACACACATACAATGACTCTAGTGGGTCCACATGTAGTTTGTGAAAAGAAACCACATGCAATGACCACTATCTGATCTATAAGTGGTTTGTGGAAAAGAACACACATGCAATGACCACTGGTTGATCGATATGTGGTTTGTGGAAAGAACACACATGCAATGCCACTAGTTGATCCATGCGTTGTTTGTGAAAAGAACACACATGCAATGACTCTAGTGCTGGTTTTAGTATAAGAACACACAAGCAATGACTCTAGTGGGTCCATATGTGATTTGTGGAAAGAACACACATGCAATGACATTGGTTGATCTATGTGTGGTTTGTGGAAAGAACACACATGCAATTCCATTGGTTGATCCATGTGTGGTTTATGGAAATCACACATGCAATGACTCTAATGGATCCATATGTGGTTTGTGGAAAAGAACACACATGCAATGACCACTGGTTGATCCATGTGTGGTTTGAGGAAAGAACACACATGCAATGACACTGGTTGATCCATGTGTGGTTTGTGGAAAGAACACACATGCAATGACACTGGTTGATCCATATGTGGTTTGTGGAAAGAACACACGTGCAATGACACCGGTTGATCCATGTGTGGTTTGTGGATAGAACACAAATGCAATGACTCTAGTGGGTCCATATGTGGTTCATGTTAGGAACACACATGCAATGACACTTGTGGATCCATGTGTGGTTTGTGGAAAGAACACACATGCAATGACTCTAGTGGGTCCATATGTGGTTTGTGAAAAGAACACACATGCAATGCCATTGGTTGATCCATGTGTGGTTGGTGGAAAGAACACACATGCAATGAGTCTAGTGCTAGTTTTAGTATAAGTACACACATGCAATGACTCTAGCGGGTCCACATGTGTTTTGTGAAAAGAACATTCATGCAGTGACCACTGCTTGATCCATGTGTGGTTTGTGGAAAGAACACACATCCAATGACTCTAGTGCTAGTTTTAGTATAAGAACACACAAGCAATGACTCTAATGGATCCATATGTGGTTTGTGGAAAAGAACACACATGCAATGACCACTGGTTGATCCATGTGTGGTTTGTGGAAAGAACACACATGCAATGACACTAGTGGATCCATGTGTGGTTTGTGAAAAGAACACACATGCAATGAGTCTAGTGCTAGTTTTACTATAAGTACACACATGCAATGCCATTAGTTGGTCCATGTGTGGTTTGTGGAAATAACACACATGCAATGACTCTAATGGATACATACGTGGTTTGTGGAAAAGAACACACATGCAATGACCACTGCTTGATCTATGTGTGGTTTGTGGAAAGAACACACATGCAATGACACTGGTTGATCCATGTGTGGTTTGTGAAAAGAACACACATGCAATGAGTCTAGTGCTGGTTTTAGTATAAGTACACACATGCAATGACTCTAGTTGGTCCACATGTGGTTTGTGAAAAGAACACACATGCAATGACCACTGGTTGATCCATATGTGGTTTGTGAAAAAGAACACACATGCAATGAACACTGGTGGATCCATAAGTGGTTTGTGGAAAGAACACACATGCAATGACCACTACTTGATCCGTAAGTGGTTTGTGGAAAAGAACACACATGCAATGACCACTGGTTGATCCATATGTGGTTTCTGGAAAGAACACACATGCAGTGAACACTGGTTGATCCATGTGTGGTTTGTGAAAAGAACACATATACAATGCCACTGGTTGATCCATCTGTGGTTTGTAGAAAGAACACACATGCAACGACTCTAGTGCTAGTTTTAGTATAAGAACACACATACAATGACTCTAGTGGGTCCACATGTAGTTTGTGAAAAGAAACCACATGCAATGACCACTAGTTGATCTATAAGTGGTTTGTGGAAAAGAACACACATGCAATGACCACTAGTTGATCCATATGTGGTTTGTGGAAAGAACACACATGCAATGCCACTGGTTGATCCATGCGTTGTTTGTGAAAAGAACACACATGCAATGACTCTAGTGCTGGTTTTAGTATAAGAACACACAAGCAATGACTCTAGTGGGTACATATGTAATTTGTGGAAAGAAAACACATGCAATGACATTGGTTGATCTATGTGTGGTTTGTGGAAAGAACACACATGCAATGCCATTGGTTGATCCATGTGTGGTTTATGGAAATCACACATGCAATGACTCTAATGGATCCATATGTGGTTTGTGGAAAAGAACACACATGCAATGACCACTGGTTGATCCATGTGTGGTTGGTGGAAAGAACACACATGAAATGACACTGGTTGATCCATGTGTGGTTTGTGGAAAGAACACACATGCAATGACACTGGTTGATCCATACGTGGTTTGTGGAAAGAACACGTGTGCAATGACACCGGTTGATCCATGTGTGGTTTGTGGATAGAACACACATGCAATGACTCTAGTGGGTCCATATGTGGTTCATGTCAGGAACACACATGCAATGACACTTGTGGATCCATGTGTGGTTTGTGGAAAGAACACACATGCAATGACTCTAGTGGGTCCATATTTGGTTTGTGAAAAGAACACACATGCAATGCCATTGGTTCATCCATGTGTGGTTTGTGGAAAGAACACACATGCAATGAGTCTAGTGCTAGTTTTAGTATAAGTACACACATGCAATGACTCTAGTGGGTCCACATGTGGTTTGTGAAAAGAACATACATGCAGTGACCACTTCTTGATCCATGTGTGGTTTGTGGAAAGAACACACATCCAATGACTCTAGTGCTAGTTTTAGTATAAGAACACACAATCAATGACTCTAATGGATCCATATGTGGTTTGTGGAAAAGAACACACATGCAATGACCACTGGTTGATCCATGTGTGGTTTGTGGAAAGAACACACATGCAATGAACACTGGTGGATCCATAAGTGGTTTGTGGAAAGAACACACATGCAATGACCACTACTTGATCCGTAAGTGGTTTGTGGAAAAGAACACACATGCAATGACCACTGGTTGATCCATATGTGGTTTCTGGAAAGAACACACATGCAGTGAACACTGGTTGATCCATGTGTGGTTTGTGAAAAGAACACATATACAATGCCACTGGTTGATCCATCTGTGGTTTGTAGAAAGAACACACATGCAACGACTCTAGTGCTAGTTTTAGTATAAGAACACACATACAATGACTCTAGTGGGTCCACATGTAGTTTGTGAAAAGAAACCACATGCAATGACCACTAGTTGATCTATAAGTGGTTTGTGGAAAAGAACACACATGCAATGACCACTAGTTGATCCATATGTGGTTTGTGGAAAGAACACACATGCAATGCCACTGGTTGATCCATGCGTTGTTTGTGAAAAGAACACACATGCAATGACTCTAGTGCTGGTTTTAGTATAAGAACACACAAGCAATGACTCTAGTGGGTACATATGTAATTTGTGGAAAGAACACACATGCAATGACATTGGTTGATCTATGTGTGGTTTGTGGAAAGAACACACATGCAATGCCATTGGTTGATCCATGTGTGGTTTATGGAAATCACACATGCAATGACTCTAATGGATCCATATGTGGTTTGTGGAAAAGAACACACATGCAATGACCACTGGTTGATCCATGTGTGGTTGGTGGAAAGAACACACATGAAATGACACTGGTTGATCCATGTGTGGTTTGTGGAAAGAACACACATGCAATGACACTAGTTGATCCATACGTGGTTTGTGGAAAGAACACGTGTGCAATGACACCGGTTGATCCATGTGTGGTTTGTGGATAGAACACACATGCAATGACTCTAGTGGGTCCATATGTGGTTCATGTCAGGAACACACATGCAATGACACTTGTGGATCCATGTGTGGTTTGTGGAAAGAACACACATGCAATGACTCTAGTGGGTCCATATTTGGTTTGTGAAAAGAACACACATGCAATGCCATTGGTTCATCCATGTGTGGTTTGTGGAAAGAACACACATGCAATGAGTCTAGTGCTAGTTTTAGTATAAGTACACACATGCAATGACTCTAGTGGGTCCACATGTGGTTTGTGAAAAGAACATACATGCAGTGACCACTTCTTGATCCATGTGTGGTTTGTGGAAAGAACACACATCCAATGACTCTAGTGCTAGTTTTAGTATAAGAACACACAATCAATGACTCTAATGGATCCATATGTGGTTTGTGGAAAAGAACACACATGCAATGACCACTGGTTGATCCATGTGTGGTTTGTGGAAAGAACACACATGCAATGACACTGGTGGATCCATGTGTGGTTTGTGAAAAGAACACACATGCAATGAGTCTAGTGCTGGTTTTACTATAAGTACACACATGCAATGCCATTGGTTGATCCATGTGTGGTTTAAGGAAATAACACACATGCAATGACTCTAATGGATCCATATGTGGTTTGTGGAAAAGAACACACATGCAATGAACACTGGTTGATCTATGTGTGGTTTGTGGAAAGAACACACATGCAATGACACTGGTTGATCCATGTGTGGTTTGCGGAAAGAACACACATGCAATGACACTGGTTGATCCATATGTGGTTTGTGGAAAGAACACACGTGCAATGACACCGGTTGATCCATGTGTGGTTTGTAGATAGAACACACTTGCAATGACTCTAGTTTTTCCATATGTGGTTCATGTCAGGAACACACATGCAATGACACTGGTTGATCCATGTGTGGTTTGTGGAAAGAACACACATGCAATGACTCTAGTAGGTCCATATGTGGTTTGTGAAAAGAACACACATGCAATTACCACTGGTTGATCCATATGTGGTTTGTGGAAAGAACACACATGCAATGACATTGCTTGATCCATGTGTGGTTTGTGGAAAGAACACACATGCAATGACTCTAGTGCTAGTTTTAGTATAAGGACACACATTCAATGACTCTAACGGATCCATATGTGGTTTGTGGAAAGAACACACATGCAATGACACTGGTGGATCCATGTGTGCTTTGTGAAAAGAACACACATGCAATGACCACTGGTTGATCCATGTGTGGTTTGTGGAAAGAACACACATGCAATGACACTGGTGGATCCATGTGTGGTTTGTGAAAAGAACACACATGCAATACCATTGGTTGATCCATATGTGGTTTGTGGAAAGAACACACATGCAATGGCACTGGTTGATCCAATTGGTTCATGACAGGAACACACATGCAATGACTCTTGTGGATACATATGTGGTTTGTGGAAAGAACACATATGCAATGAACTCTAGTGGATCTATCTTGGCATAATTTGATGTATGCCAGGATGCATTTCATTGTAAAAGACACCCACTTTCCATTTTTATACTACTCAGCTTTGCCCTTGGTTTTTTGATACTACCCAGTTTTGCCCCCTCTCTCTTTCGTAGAAGCACAAACCTGTGCCCACTCTGTCTGCTACGCCCTGATTGGTTGTCATAGTTGTCACGCGGATCGTGTGCACCAACCGTTGATCCCGTGTGATCCAACAAGGCTCGCTGCACACGTCGAGGCCTTCACAGGACAGGGCAAGACAGCACGAACGTCTCCCTCAATGAGACTTCTACAAGAAGGAACACGATGACGTCCATGGAAAAAGTCGTCGAGTGGTCATGTCATGTTTAATATAGTCTGCAAAGGCTACAAGTCTACTGCACGGCAACTGGTCATCCACGGAGCACCGGCTATACCATTTTTACTATGCAGCGTGCCTGCACTCTCACTTTTGGCAGGCCCCCACCACACGAACCTTCCACGCGGCAGCCGCAGCCAGAAGAGCTGCCAACCGGGGCCCTCGAGGAGGCCTAAACGTCCCTGCATTAAAAACCCAGCCTATCGGGTCCTCCATTCACACTCATCCACTACACTCTCTTCCCTATCCAGCAAAACCCCACAATCTTGAACATACTTGCACGAACCTTCTCCATGAAACCAGTGCGTGGGGGTGAGTGTCCGGGCATCGCCGCCGGGGTGGTGCTTCACGCGGCAGATCTGGAGGAGCATCATTCAGCACAAGACGAGGAGGACGTGCAGTTTAAGCCCTTGGGGGACCATGTGCTCGCCGGTGCTGACAACTTCGGAGACGCTAATGAGGGCGTGGAGTTCGATGAACACACTCCGCTCATGTACCCGGAGGTACATCTATTTCTACATGTTTCATATTTTCTACTCGAGCTTAATCTATCCTGGCGTCATAAAAAATCTAGTCCTAATGATTAGATGCAATGTACGAACCGGTACATGGAGAGATCTAGTATGTTCTGAATGAATCCACATTATTTATTTATTAATAAGTTACCAAGAACACAAACCACATTAATTTAGGAGCAAGCTGGGGAGACGGCCATAATGAACTGCTGAACCTATATAGACATGTTATTGCATCGAAAGTAACTTGGAATGGTGGAAGGAATATATATTTATTATTTTGCTCATTTTGGTTTGTATTCCATACATCACAGGTGTATTCAAGTGAGATGGACTCTCACAAGGAGACCAGGGACAAAAAGAGCCGCCATGTCATGAAGAAGCTCAAGAGCGGGATAATCCCTTTCCGCACTCGACTTGGGGAGCTCAAGTGTCCTTTTCTGTAAGAAAGAGTCAACCCCAGGATTGCCAGCTTGATTCCGCATGCGTTTGGCATCGGTAAAAGCCCGGCTAGTAAACATAAGTCGGCGACCAAGGCTAAGCACGCTTCTTATGGAAAATTCTTGAGGGAGTATGTCAAGACCAGCCTAGTGTCCCCTTACTTAGGAATCAGCAACTTCTAGCCGACCAACCCCGTCACTGTGTTGGCCCGGCCACTAATAATATTTAGTTCTCTTACCGTATCTAGTCCCTTAAACTATGGCGATTTCTATTTTCGTACCCTTCAAAATATATTCAAGTTCATCTGTTTATGGACTTAAAGTTCTGGTGGCATACTCGTTATTTTGCATGGATAGAGTGGTGCCCCCAACAGATATAAGGGTTATCATGTCCGCTAGATCACAGAGGATCAACGGTTGGTGGGCAAAACTGAGTACAACTGAATCGCCAAGGTTAGACATGAGGGAAAAAAAGCGACTCAATGTACGCTTGTGCGGTGCATGGGGCGGTAGCGGACACGTGTGGCCGTGCACGGTGCATTAACGTACACGTTGCACGGTAGTGCAACGAAATGTCGCTTCTCTTCTCCTTTAATAGAGGCCTCCCCACTCCCACTCATCATGCACTTGCTCACTCAACCGTCTCCACTGTCCCATCACCTTCTGCAAACGCCCAACAAAACTCTAACCACGCCGGCGATGGAGAAGAACGGCGTGGTGGCCATCGGCGCCTCCAAGGCCGCCGGCGAGGATCCCCCTGTCCCCGTCCCCGCATCCGTCGTAGCCACCGGTGAGGAGGCCCCCGCCGGTCTCAGACAGATCCTGCTCGGCTGGGACCCCTACGAGGAGGTTGTCTACATAAGGCCGGAGAACCCCTACGACACCAGCATCACCGACCCATGGTCTGAGGTTACCAGGGTATTCTCCCCTTCCCTTGTTCTTCCCCTGTTCCCATTGTTGGATGCTAGATCGTATGTTATTAAGGCTCGGCTGTTCATATTTTTTACAGTAGCTAATCCTCTTGTGTTAGATCTCGATTTTCGATGAATCCCCCTGTTCGTAGTTAGGATCAGTATTCGATTTGGTTTGAGATTTGGGGAATAATCAGGAGATCTCATTCGGTTAATTTATGCAAAAAATCAATCCCGATAACCAATGTATCTCAATCATGTCCTTATTTCACTCTACTATGTTTTCCAACAGGAGGATAACAGCGACCTCCGCAGCGACGACGAGTCCAAGGACACCAAGACTCGTCATGTGCTGAGGAGGCTAAAGTCCGGTCAGTACAACAACTTCTTCGCCGACGACGTGTACATGTGCCCCTTCTGCCCCACCAGGAGGCTCCACGCCATGGACTTCAACTCCCTCGTGAAGCATGCCAAGGATGTGAGGACCTGCGGCGAGTCCGTGAACATCCACGGCTTCAGGGCCAAGCACCAGGCGCTCAGTCTTCACCTCCGTAACCTCTAGAAGGTGGCTATCGAGGAGGGTCGCATGCCCCTGATCAGACCCAAGACGCCCAAGGTCAAGGGGCTGGGCAGCAAGAAGTGGAGGAGGCGCCAGAGGGAGGAGGCGGATGCCCTCCTGGCAGAGGCCACGAGGGGCCACTGATCAGCTGCTGCTGCTATAAAGCAGCTTCTTTTGTCTTGTCTGTGTTGAAGCAGTACGCTGCTGCTGCTGCTGAGCAGCCTAATTGTCGAACCTCGTTAAGTACCGTACTATATAACCTATATTAGCTGCTTTATCTACATCTGCTCTGTTTACTGAATTTATTTATGGTGCTGGTTTGTTTTGCTGCTCTAGATTTGCTACCAGAATGGGGAAAACGATCGCAAAAGGAACAATGAATGAAGAGCCAAGCTGCTCTAGATTCCTTACCTTTTTGGGCAAAAAACACAACTGTTAGAGAGAGAGGTGAAAAGGCGCTCTTAAAAAGGCCAAATAACAAAAAAAACTTCCACTTTAGGCGTCATGGCACACGTAACGGCCAAGCCTTTGACTAGACGGCATCTCCCTCCGAGCGCATGTGAGGGCTTCGGAATATCGGGAGGGAAAAAGTGAGGACAAACGAGACACAATGTTGCTATAGCTAAATCTGACAAGAAGCTGAATTTGGCTTTTCCATGCAATTTGGCTAGAGCTCCACAATGTAGCTATTCTAAATCCCTAAACTATGTGGTGCATTGAAACCTAATGCTTTTCCACCGACACGTGTGTTTCAAAGTTGCTTGATCGTGCATGCTTACACAAGTGGCCTACATATAAACTTATAGAAGCATGGGCAAATGAGCTTCATTTTGGCAAATTTGGAACAAGCTTTGTGCAATCGGCAGGCCTGATCGGCTGCCCCGGGGTGCAGGGATGCTAGGTCCATGTCTATGCTTACACTTCTTAAACTTGTTAGGAATTAATAATAACTGTACACTTCCTTCTGTCCTATCACGTTACATCGTGTCAGCACCGTGCACCCGCTGCGGATCGGCAACGTGACGGTGGTCTACGTGACCGGTCTCTGCCATGCCAAAGCCACTTCGCACACCCGTCCCATCGCCTACTGGGACGGACGCCGAATTTAATCGCTAGGATTGGAAACTATCGGTGCTCGCCCGGTCAAACTTGCTTCCGCCTGGGTATGACCGAAATATTGGTAAACGGAATTTAAGCATCGCCTTCCGTCTCCTCAGCACATCACTATGCAAAAATCCCCAACTCATTCCTTCTGCTGCCGCCACCGCAAGAACCATCGATGCTGCCGCAGGCACCGCCTCCTCCTGGCCATAACACCACAACAGATCACTCCACCGCCACGCCCAGTCATAGCCACCGCTACCGACCCTAGGCCACGGCTGCCGCATTAGCTGCTGCCATGGACGGAGAGTACGGCGTGTTCGGCGACGGGAGCGACTACACCGACGAGTACACCGTCACCGTGGCACCACCAAGCTGACGGTCGTCCACACAAATGCGTCAACGGAGGTCGCCAAGGTAATTGCAATGTACGAGTGGTGGCTATAGGATCCGATGGACAGGTACAAGATCGTCGGCCTTGACCTCGAGTATACCGGAGATAGGAAGAGGACGGCGCTTTTGTAGCTGTCCATGCGCACCACTGCCTCCTATATCACGTATGTAGGGACAGATCTGTATGCTCGGAGCTTTGCGAGTTCCTACACAGAAGGGAGATCTACTTAGCCAACGCCGACATCAAGAACAACACTCCGAAGCTAGAACGAGATCTCCTTGTTCATGTCATCAATCACGTCGATCTCCAACATTTGTGGAGGTACCCAGATGGCGGTACGGGGAAAGCCGGCATGGCTAGACTCGCTTCCGACATCATCGACCACGAGTACGCCGGCATGAAAGTCGAGTTCCCAAAGCACCTGCACGAGCGATGGGAGTGGAGGCACCTGGATTACGATGCGATCAAGTACGCAGCCAGGGACGCGTATGTCTACTATGAGATGCTCAACAGGATCTGGCGGGTGGGTGAGTGTGTTGTTTACCACTACTAGTTTCGCATTTCGTTCCTAGTTTTATCTCGCATGTATTTTCTAAGCATTCTGTGTGTAAGAACCAAGCTCGTATGATCCCTGTGCTATTAGCTACTTAACCTGTATGAATTACATTCCCCCTTTTATATGATCAACATTCATTCTTACAAATTCTGTCTATGCCATTTGCATGCGGCAGAATCCAGGACTGACATGCATAAGGTGTGATACAGTCATAAGCCATAACCAAACCCAGATTATAGCGAAGGATACAGTCGTAACCAAACCCAGATTATAGTTTGACAAAGGTAATACACAACAGTTCGTAATTGCTCACATAGTGTACTTATGAAATAACATGTTTTCATAAACACAACAATCATGCACTAATAGTCTACATCCCAGCCTGTTGGAGAAGGCAACCAATCCCAGGATGCCTTCGGTCGCTTGCCCCGGTTTGTAGATTCATCTAAACTCCGGCATCTGGGGCAAACAACCTGCCTTGGTGGTGGTTCAATGATGCGATGCTTGGAACGAGATTTTACAATCTGGTGGTACAGCTCATGGCTAACATAGCCGTCAATTGCAGCATACTTCAGATTAGGTTCAAAAAGTGGCTTATCCTCCTAGTAATCGTGCCCTAGACGCCTCCATGAACATCTCGGCAATTTGTCCTTCATGTCAGCGTACCACGGGTCGATGATTTCAGAGGCAAGAGCGGCCATCCCAGTCTTGCCGCCCTTCGTCCCTGGGATCTAGTAAATTTGGTGGATGTCCACTCTGCACTCCTTTGGGATTCTAATGTTGACAGTCGGGCTTTCAAGCAGTTTAGTGTCATTCGTAATTTCAACACTACTAAATGTTATGTGCTGGTTCATGAGAAAGTCATGAAACAGATCCCTAATGCCTTCGCCCCACCTGCATGAAAATGAATTCAGACAAATAATATAGCAATAACTTTTGCAAACAGGCGGTTCAAGAACAAAAAGACAGCAAAGTCTACCAGATCCTGTCAGCCCCCTTCTCGCAAAAAGGCTGGTATATGAGGACGTGCCCCTTCATGGAGAGTTGCACCACGGCGATCCTACGGTGACCGTAGTTGTACTCGAGGTCGAGACCTACGAACCTGTTTTCTTCAAACTGCATCCAACTCGTGTAATTATTCAGAGTGTTCCTCACAGTCCGAGGTTTGGTGGTGTAGGCGACATCGATCTTCTTCCCGCCATGTACTTCGATGTCGAAGTGCGCAGTTTCTTGCCTGCCATTGTTTCAGACGTCCGGAGCGTCCATGACTACAGGCAAGAGGGAAAGGATACAGAGGAAGAGGGTGATGCGGTGGTGGAGGAAATGGATGAGGCCGTGGAGGAGAAAGACGATGAGGCCGTGGAGGAGGAAATGAGACGGAGAATTGAAAGATTGGAACCGCTCTTACCAATATCTGGAATGGTGCATGACCGTTCGTAGTAGGGTGAAGGTGGAGAAAACGGTGGTTTTACACGTTGATGCTAGCGCTTCCTAAAATTTGTTCTGCGCCACTTGCATGCGGTGGAATAAATTCAAACATAGGCACATTTGCGCGTGCCGACCTTCACTCACTGACAGGCGGGCCGCACATTTCTCTCTTACGATTTATTTTTTCACTTCCTCTAGACGGTTCCGGTGCCCGCCCTCAATAATTATGCCCCCCTTCTTGTCTTCCACGCGGACGAGAACCGGCAGCGGCGGTTCCTTGCAGATTCACTCCCCACTCGAACAACTGCCCCCATCCCTGATTCCATCCCATCTCGAATCCATCTGCCTCCTTATCACAACGCCTCCATTAATCTACCGGATTCCAGACTCCATTTGCCGCTATGGGTAGAGCTTGGGGTAGCAGCAGGCTAAAGCAAAAGGCATGCGACGACGATGCGTGTTGGAGATATGCCCTAGAGGCAATAATAAATGTAGTTATTATTATATCTTTGTGTTTATGATAAATGTTTACATTCATGCTATAATAGTATTAACAAGGAAACATTAATACTTGTGTGATTTGTAAACTTAAATTTGAAGTCCCTAGTAAAGCTTCTATATAATACTAGCTTGTTGGTTAATAGATGATTGTGGTTTCCCTATCATGAACATTGAGATGTTGTTAACAACAAGATCATATCGTTAGGAGAATGATATGGTGGACATACTCCTATAGATAAGCGTAGCATAAAGATCAAGTCATTTTAATAGTTCAATTGCTATATGCTTTCTGATACATAGTTATCTAATTCCTTCGACCATGAGATCATGCATATCACCTTTACCGGATGGATGCTTTGATAACATCAAACACCACACCGTAACTGGGTGGCTATAAAGGTGGCATTGAGTGTTCGGAAAGTATTGGTTGAAACACATGGATCAAGAGTGGGATTTGTCCATCCATATGACGGATAGATATACTCTGGGCCCTCTCGGTGAAATGTCATCCAATTAGCTTGCAAGCATGTGACTGGCTCACAAGGGATCACATATCACGGGAACGAGAAAAGAGTACTTATCAGTAACAAGGTTGAACTAGGTATGCAGAGATACCGACGATCATAACCTCGGATAAGTAAACTATCGTGAGACAAAGGGAAATTGATATCGTATGTAAGTGGTTCATTCGATCGCAAAGTAATCGTAGAAATATGTGGGAGCCATATGAATTTCCAGATTCCTCTATTGGTTATTGTTCGGAGAAGTGTCTCGATCATGTCTGCATAATTCACGAACCGTAGGGAGACACACTTAAGGATTCGACGTTGTTTGAGTAGTTATGGAATGATGAGAAAGAGTCTGAATGTTGTTCGGAGTCTCGAATGGGATTCGGGATATCACGAGGAGATCCGGAATGGTCCGGAGAATAAGATTCATATAAGGAAAGTCCCGTTCCGGAGTTGGGGAATGGTTCCGGTGTTTTCATCGGGAACATTCTAGAAGGTTCCGGAATGTCCGACACTCCGGGAGGGGGAAGGGTACATGAATGTGTCATTGTAAGTTGGAATGATTGCATCATGTACTAGGTGTCCTTGCTGTCCAAAATAAAGGGTTTATTCAAATCCTAAATTGAAAAAGTCAAACGGCTAGTTTGAAAGTCAAACGGCAAGTTTTGGAAAGAGGAGGAGGAGTGGGAAACCGAGTTGGGGAGGGATTCCCTCCTCCAACCGCCGGCCCACCTCCAAGCCGAGTTGGGGAGGGACTCCCCTCCCCTTGGCCGTGCCTCCCACCTATAAAGGGAGGGGCAGGGCTGCCCCTCCTAGCACACAAGCACCTCTCCTCCAAAACCCTAGATTGGCGCCACCACCTCCTGCTGCTGCCGCCACCTCCCAGGGTTGCCCTAGCCGCCGACTTGGGGTGCCCCAAACCCTAGCCGCCGGCTCTAGCACCTCCTCCTTGGTGTGTCTAAAACCTAGATCGCCGAGGATCCCTCTCATACTCCACCATACTCGCTCCGGCTTAAGGCGAAGCCCTGCGAGATCTCCCCTCTACTTCCGGTACCACGCTGTTGTGCTGCCGGAATCGCGAGGAGAGTGCTACAACCTCCACTGCCTGCTGGAACAAGGGAGAGGAAGGTCTTCGTCGAGTACCGAACGTGTGACCGACTGTGGGAGCGCTGCCGGAACGCAGCGCCGGAAGGATCGTCTACGCGATCTTGAGATCGGAAAGAGTACGGCTACATCACCCACGAGAATCTGCTCTCGTTAAACACTTTGGAATCTTCGAGGGTGAGTTATTCCATCGACTCGTTGCTACAATCTAGTAGATAGATCTTGGCTTGTTTGTTTGTATGCGGTAGAAAATTTTGTTTTCCATGCTACGAAACCCTACAGTGGTATCAGAGCCGTGTCTATATGTAGATCTGTTGCACGAGTAGAACACAATGGTCATTGTGGGCATTGATGCTTTTATTGTCGATTGCTTCTTGTGTACTTTGCATCTTGCGGGATGTTGGGATGAAGCGGCCCGGGCTAACCTTACATGACATTGTTCATGAGACTTGCTCCACGCTTGACATGCAACTTGTATTGCATAAGTGGCTTTGCGGGTGCCTGTTTCTCCCAGCATAGTGGAGATCCAATTTACAACGGGTGATTAACAATACTAGTATCAATGTTGTGGTTCTTGTTCGTAAGTTAGAACGACACTTATTGAAAGCCCCAAACCACGTAAAATATGCAAAGAAAGTAGACGCGTCTAACTTTGTTTTGCAGGGGTGTGAAGTGATGTGATATGGCCATGATTGTGATTATATTTGATGTATGCAATGTTCCTTATTGTAAGTTGGCAACCGGCAGGAGCCATATGGTTGTCTTTAATTTATGTTAAGACCCGCATGTCTATTCAAAGTAGTTGTAATAGTTGAAGCCGGTGGACGACAACCATGGAGAAGCGTCATTGACCTTGATGCAATGCCGGTGATGATGGAGATCATGTTCGTGCTAGAAGATGGAGATCGGAAGCACAAAGAAGAAAGGCCATATCATATCACATATTATGAATTGCATGTGATGTTAATCCTTTATGCATCTTGTATTGCTTAGTTGACAACGGTAGCATTATAAGATGATCCCTCATGCACATAAATTTCAAGTTCTAAAGTGTTCACCCTTAGTATGCACCGTTGCTAAAGCTTGTTGTTTCGAAGCACCACGTGATGATCGGGTGTGTTAGATTCCGCAAAGTGTATACAACGTAAGCAAGCCAGATTTGCTTATGCGGTAGCTAAGGTTTGATCTTGACGAGCCTAGAATGTATAGACATGGTCTCAGGAACACGGATCACCGAAAGGTAAAGCATGAGTCATATAGCAGATATGATGAACATGTCGATTGTTCGCCATTGAAACTATGTCAACTCTCGTGATGATCGGTTTTGATATGGTGGATTTGGTTCGTGTGATCACTAAAACAATGTGAGGGATGTTGTTTTGAGTGGGAGTTCACCTAGATTAAACTATATTATTAATTTGAACTCAATTTGTCATAAACTTAGTCTAAACTATTGCAAATATGTTGTAGATCAATGGCAGCCCCTACCATCAATTTTAATGCGTTCCTAGAGAAAGAAAAGTTGAAAAACAATGGAAGCAACTTCGCGGATTGGTTCCGCAATTTGAGGATTGTCCTCACAGCTGGTAATTTGACCTATGTGCTGGATGCACCGCTGGGTGACCCACCTGCAGCTGATGCTACCGATGAAGTAAAGAATGTTTACCTTGCTCGGAAGAATCAGTACTCCATAGTTCAGTGTGCTATCTTGTATGGTTTAGAATCGGAGCTTCAGAAAAGGTTTGAGAATTCAGACCCACATGATATTGTCCGTGATCTCAAATTGATCTTTGAGACTCACGCGGCGATTGAGAGTTATGAGGCTTCTGAAAAGTTCTTTAACTGCAAGATAGAAGAGGGCAGCTCCGTCAGTGAGCATGTGCTTAAGATGTCTAGGCACGCAAACAAACTTCAAAGCTTGGGTATAGTGATTCCTAATGCTTTGGGGATTTACCGTGTCCTCCAATCACTACCACCAAGTTACAAGAACTTTGTGATGAACTAGAACATGCAGAACATGAACAAGCAGTTGCCAGAACTGTTTGCTATGTTAAAGTCTGCAGAAGTGGAGATCAAGAAAGAGCACCAAGTGTTGTTGGTCAATAAGACCACCAAATTCAAGAAAGGCAAGTCTAAGCAGAAGGGACACTTCAAGAAGGGTGGCAAGAAAGTTGCCACACCGATGAAGAAGACCAAGGCTGGACCCAAGCCTGATACCGAGTGCTTTTACTGCAAGGGAGAAGGTCACTGGAAGCGGAATTGCCCAAAGTACTTGGCGGATTTGAAGAACGGCAACATCAAGAAGAAAGGTATATCTGATATACATGTTATTGATGTGTATCTCACTAGTATTCGTAGTAGTGCCTGGGTATTTAATACTGGTTCGGTTGCTCATATTTGTAACTCGAAACAGGAGCTGCAGAATAAACGAAAGCTAGTGAAGAACGAGGTGACGATGCGCGTGGGAAACGGATCAAAGGTTGATGTGATCGCGGTCGGCACGCTACCCCTTCATCTACCATCGGGATTAGTTTTATACTTAAATAATTGTTATTTGGTGCCTGCGTTGAGCATGAACATTATATCAGGATCTTGTTTATTGCGAGACGGTTACTTGTTTAAATCCGAGAATAATGGTTGTTCGATTTATATGAGTAATATGTTTTATGCACATGCACCTTTGATAGATGGTCTATTCTTATTGAATCTCGATGGTGGAAATACACATATTAATAACATTGAGGCTAAACGTTTGAAATCGAGCGATAACTCGACCTATATGTGGCACTGTCGTCTTGGTCACATTGGAGTGAAGCGTATGAAGAAACTCCATTCCGATGGACTTCTTGAATCACTTGATTTTGAATCACTTGAAAGATGTGAAGCATGTCTGATGGGTAAAATGACTAAGACTCCATTTTCTGGTATGATGGAGCGAGCTACGGACTTATTGGAAATCATACATACCGATGTGTGTGGTCCAATGAGTGTAGCATCGCGCGGTGGTTATCGTTATGTTCTTACCTTCACGGATGACTTGAGTAGATATGGTTATATGTATTTCATGAAACATAAGTTCGAAACTTTTGAGAAGTTTAAGGAATTTCAAAGTGAGGTAGAGAATCAACGTAACAAGAAGATTAAATTTCTACGTTCTGATCATGGAGGTGAATATCTAAGTTACGAGTTTGGCGAGCATTTGAAGAAATGCGGAATACTTTCACAATTGACACCGCCGGGAACACCACAGCGTAATGGTGTGTCTGAACGTCGTAATCGAACTCTCTTAGATATGGTTCGTTCTATGATGTCACTTACAGATTTACCGCTATCATTTTGGGGTTATGCATTAGAAACAGCCGCATTCACTTTAAATAGGGCACCGTCTAAATCCGTTGAAACGACACCGTATGAATTATGGTTTGGGAAGAAACCTAAATTGTCGTTCCTTAAAGTTTGGGGATGCGAAGCCTATGTAAAGAAGTTACAGCCGGACAAGCTTGAACCCAAAGCGGAAAAATGCGTCTTCATAGGATACCCGAAGGAAACTATTGGGTATACCTTCTATCATAGATCCGAAGGCAAAATCTTCGTTGCCAAGAATGGATCCTTTCTAGAGAAGGAATTTCTCTCAAAAGAAGTGACTGGAAGGAAAGTAGAACTTGACGAGGTTGTCGAACCTTCTCTCGAAATTATGAGTAGCGCAGCGCCGGAAGAAGTTCCTGTGGTGCCTGCACAAATTAGAGAGGAAGCTAATGATGATGATCATGAAACTTCGGTCGAAGTTGCTACAGAGCCTCGCAGGTCAACAAGAACTCGTACCACTCCAGATTGGTATGATCCCGTTATGAGTATCATGTTGGTGGACAACACCGATGACCCTGAGACATATGAGGAAGCGATGATGAGCCCAGATTCCAATAAATGGCAAGAAGCCATGAAATCCGAGATTGGATCCATGTACGAAAACCAAGTATGGACTTTGGTGGACTTACCGGATGGCCGGAAGGCTGTCGAGAACAAATGGATTTTCAAGAAGAAAACAGATGTTGATGGTAATGTTACTGTCTATAAATCTCGACTTGTCGCAAAAGGGTTTCGACAAATTCAAGGAGTTGACTACGATGAGACTTTCTCACCAGTAGCGAAGCTAAAGTCTGTGAGGATTATTTTAGCAATCGCTGCATATTATGATTATGAGATATGGCAGATGGATGTCAAAACAGCATTCCTCAATGGTGACATTGATGAAGAGTTGTATATGATGCAACCCAAAGGTTTTGTCGATCCTAAAGATGCTAACAAGGTATGCAAACTTCAACGGTCCATCTATGGATTGAAGCAAGCATCCCGAAGTTGGAATCAACGTTTTGATAAGGTAATCAAAAGTTTTGGTTTTATACAAACTTATGGAGAAGCTTGTATTTACAAGAAAGTGAGTGGGAGCTCTGTAGCGTTCTTAATACTATATGTGGATGACATATTGTTGATTGGGAATGATGTAGACCTTCTTAATAGTGTCAAGGAATATTTGAATAATAGTTTTTCAATGAAGGATCTTGGCGAAGCAGCTTACATATTAGGCATAAAGATTTATAGAGATAGATCGAAACGCCAAATATCATTGTCACAGAGTACATATTTGGACAAAGTTCTAAAGAGGTTTGGAATGGAAGATAGCAAGAAAGGGTTCTTGCCCATGTTGCCCAATACGACCTTGAGTAAAACTCAAAGTCCGACATCGGCAGAAGATAGAGAAAGGATGAGTAAGACTCCCTATGCCTCAGCCATAGGATCTCTAATGTATGCCATGCTATGTACTAGACCCGACATCGCATATGCTGTTAGTCTAACTAGCAGATATCAAAGTGATCCAGGAGTGGATCATTGGACAGCGGTCAAAAACATCCTTAAGTACTTGAGAAGAACTAAGTATATGGTTCTTTCTTATGGAGGTGATGAACAGCTCGTTGTTAATGGTTACACCGATGCTAGTTGGAACACCGATCCGGATGATTCTAAATCACAATCTGGATACGTATTTATTTTGAATGGTGCAGCAGTTAGCTGGAGGAGTGCAAAGCAAAGCGTTGTGGCGAGATCTTCAACTGAATCGGAATACATGGCTGCTTCGGAGGCTTCACAAGAAGCGATATGGATGAAAGAGTTCATTATAGAGCTGGGTGTGGTTCCTAGTGCGCTGGACCCAATGTCTATCTACTGTGATAACATGGGCGCCATAGCCAATGCGCAAGAACCAAGGTCACACAAGAAGCTGAAGCACATCAAGCTACGTTTTCACGCTATTCGAGAACATATCCAAGATGGGGATATAAAGATTTGCAAAGTACACACAGATCTGAATGTGGCGGATCCGTTGACTAAACCTCTCCCGAGGGCAAAACATGACCAGCACCAAACTGCCATGGGTGTTCGGTATATTACCATGTAATCTAGATTAGATGACTCTAGTGCAAGTGGGAGACTGTTGGAGATATGCCCTAGAGGCAATAATAAATGTAGTTATTATTATATCTTTGTGTTTATGATAAATGTTTACATTCATGCTATAATAGTATTAACAAGGAAACATTAATACTTGTGTGATTTGTAAACTTAAATTTGAAGTCCCTAGTAAAGCTTCTATATAATACTAGCTTGTTGGTTAATAGATGATTGTGGTTTCCCTATCATGAACATTGAGATGTTGTTAACAACAAGATCATATCGTTAGGAGAATGATATGGTGGACATACTCCTATAGATAAGCGTAGCATAAAGATCAAGTCATTTTAATAGTTCAATTGCTATATGCTTTCTGATACATAGTTATCTAATTCCTTCGACCATGAGATCATGCATATCACCTTTACCGGATGGATGCTTTGATAACATCAAACACCACACCGTAACTGGGTGGCTATAAAGGTGGCATTGAGTGTTCATAAAGTATTGGTTGAAACACATGGATCAAGAGTGGGATTTGTCCATCCATATGACGGATAGATATACTCTGGGCCCTCTCGGTGAAATGTCATCCAATTAGCTTGCAAGCATGTGACTGGCTCACAAGGGATCACATATCACGAGAACGAGAAAAGAGTACTTATCAGTAACGAGGTTGAACTAGGTATGCAGAGATACCGACGATCATAACCTCGGATAAGTAAACTATCGTGAGACAAAGGGAAATTGATATCGTATGTAAGTGGTTCATTCGATCGCAAAGTAATCGTAGAAATATGTGGGAGCCATATGAATTTCCAGATTCCTCTATTGGTTATTGTTTGGAGAAGTGTCTCGATCATGTCTGCATAATTCACGAACCGTAGGGAGACACACTTAAGGATTCGACGTTGTTTGAGTAGTTATGGAATGATGAGAAAGAGTCCGAATGTTTTTCGGAGTCTCGAATGGGATTCGGGATATCACGAGGAGATCCGGAATGGTCCGGAGAATAAGATTCATATAAGGAAAGTCCCGTTCCGGAGTTGGGGAATGGTTCCGGTGTTTTCATCGGGAACATTCTAGAAGGTTCCGGAATGTCCGGCACTCCGGGAGGGGGAAGGGTACATGAATGTGTCATTGTAAGTTGGAATGATTGCATCATGTACTAGGTGTCCTTGCTGTCCAAAATAAAGGGTTTATTCAAATCCTAAATTGAAAAAGTCAAACGGCTAGTTTCAAAGTCAAACGGCAAGTTTTGGAAAGAGGAGGAGGAGTGGGAAACCGAGTTGGGGAGGGATTCCCTCCTCCAACCGCCGGCCCACCTCCAAGCCGAGTTGGGGAGGGACTCCCCTCCCCTTGGCCACGCCTCCCACCTATAAAGGGAGGGGCAGGGCTGCCCCTCCTAGCACACAAGCACCTCTCCTCCAAAACCCTAGATTGGCGCCACCACCTCCTGCTGCTGCCGCCACCTCCCAGGGTTGCCCTAGCCGCCGACTTGGGGTGCCCCAAACCCTAGCCGCCGGCTCTAGCACCTCCTCCTTGGTGTGTCTAAAACCTAGATCGCCGAGGAGCCCTCTCATACTCCACCATACTCGCTCCGGCTTAAGGCGAAGCCCTGCGAGATCTCCCCTCTACTTCCGGTACCACGCCGTTGTGCTGCCGGAATCGCGAGGAGAGTGCTACAACCTCCGCTGCCTGCTGGAACAAGGGAGAGGAAGGTCTCCGTTGAGTACCGAACGTGTGACCGACTGCGGGAGCGCTGCCGGAACGCAGCGCCGGAAGGATCGTCTACGCGATCTTGAGATCGGAAAGAGTACGACTACATCACCCACGAGAATCTGCTCTCGTTAAACACTTTGGAATCTTCGAGGGTGACTTATTCCATCGACTCGTTGCTACAATCTAGTAGATAGATCTTGGCTTGTTTGTTTGTATGCGGTAGAAAATTTTGTTTTCCATGCTACGAAACCCTACAATGCGGATGGCCAGGGCGACCGCTACCACGAGGATTGGGATGGCCGAACCTCAGCGCCGCCAACGTGCACAGGATCGCCTCGGGGTTGGACATCATCTCAGCCGGACGCCTCACTCGCTGCATCCCTGGCTACCGCTTGACGATGCAGAACATGGACGAACAATCGTTCGGCACGCCAGGCCTTCCTTACCCCGATAACAGCAAATGGCCAAACGACCGTGATGGCCACGTAAGTTCCAACATCTAGCTTATTCGTTCAGTCATATCGTCGATTCATATGTGCTGAACTCTCATCAGAATCCTATGTTCCTTTTGTTGAACGTGGTGTGTGCACGCGGGTTTGAACAAATCGAGCCATTTAAGACTATTATGTACAGCGGAAGCTCTGCTTGTACCTGATATTCTAGTATTTTCGTAGTGACACAGTCTTACTTTAGGTGATAGACGAGTTGTCAATTTCAATTTTGCAATGGAGTGCCTGCTAGGTGATATTCTGTTTCCTAAAATAAAAACAAACAGATTAGACGATTTAAGGCTGTTATGCCCCGAGCTGTTTATGATCATCGCCAGGAGTTTGTTCTGGGGGCTCTGCTACTACTCCATATATTGAGTATCTTTGTAGTGACACAGGCACAATTTAGGCGATATCTGAGGAGACACTCGTATTTAGGCGATATTTTGTGTACTTTAATCTGAAGGTCCAATTGTCAAATTGTATTTGCAATGGAATCCATTCTAGGTGATTGTACCAACTAACAACAAACTCTAAAGAATATTCATGAAAAACTGATGTTGCTGGATAAGTGGTCCGAATCAATAGTGGTGAATATCAAGGAAGAAGAAGAGATGGAAATGGAAGATGACTAGAACTGGGTGGGTGGCAACGGCGAGTGGCTGGTCCTTTTATCACATGATGGCAGTACTTGGACTCTAAAAATGGCTACAGATCGGTGAGACTTGCAGTGCCATATTTGAAGGGTATCGGCATTACTGCATTCAACAACGGGTGGCCGCCGCCCATTTCCGAATTCGCTTACAGGTTCAACATGGCAGGACTTGACCTCATGAAGGTACAACTCCCACATAGACCGCGGGAGGGGGCGTGGAAGAACTGGGAGTACGAACTCTTAGCGGTGTTTGACAAGGCAATCACATTCATTAGATGCCCAGAAGACAATGAATGGACAGTCTTGCGCGACGACTTCCTGTGGCCGGAGAAGTATGTCGACGCCGTCTTCACCTATGGCTACTCTTCGTACAGACCTCAACGCATTTATGCGGTCACTGAACCTAGCGGCGACGTGCATGTTTGGGAGCCATCCATTTGGGGTGAGTCATGGTGTCATATAGCATGTAAAATCCCATTCAAAATTCTGCTTACTGACTGTTAGTAACACGCAGGTACCCACGCAGCCCCGTGCATCATTCTAGCTCTGGTCATTGAAGATGTAGTAGCAGATGCTGAACTTGGGACACGGCGCTGGTTCCTGGCACCTCGGAGACAACACGGAACAAGATGATGAACTCATGTGGATTCATATCAGGGGAGCACTAAACAGCGTTGGTGATACAATAGAACATATGGGCACACAACTTTCTTCATACCCATCGCTGCGGTGTCATGTTTTCTCGAGGTCCGCATGCCCATCCAAAGACCCAGTAGAGAAAGTGTGGAGCAGAGTCAACAATCTGAAGGGACAATCTGTGTTTCTTGGGATCAACTACCCTTTCTTTGTCGGATCCCCTGGAGCTGTTGAACCTGTAATTGCTCAGGCAGCCCTGGCCCCTGATGCTGCTGATGCTGCTGCTGCTGGTTGTGGTGGTGTTGGTGGTGGTGGAGCTGACAAAGAACTAGCTGCTGCTTCTCCTGGTGAAGCTGACGAAATACTTGGTGATGCTGCTACTGGTGAAGCTGACAAAATACTTGCTAATCCTGCTGCTGGTGAAGCTGACGAAATACCTGCTGAGGCTGCTGCTGGTGAAGCTGACGAAATACCTGCTGAGGCTGCTGCCGGAGTCCAGGAAGAACATGCTGGTGTTGTTGCTGAGGTGCCAGCACTTCTAGTGTTGATAGCAGACTGTGTGTTTGCTGCACACTCACGCGCCTACCATGTTGACACTCTAGATCCGACCTAGAGCTGAATCCATGTCGGGGGGAGGGGGCCTACAATTGGCTCATCAGTGGGGTCGTACGATTTGAAGGAGAATGAAAGACGGCCAAACGAAACATTCTGCTTCGTTCTGATGATACCACCAGCTCCAGGGACCTAGTGCTCATACTGGCAGATCCGATGAACCATTTGTCTTTATCTTTATCATTAGTTACGCTTATGTGTGTAAAGACTAAGCTGTGCTTATTTGTGTAAGACTACGTTAGGCCTAACTGCGTAATATTCAGTGAAGACCAACTTTTCTTTCCACGCCCATAGCAACAGAATTGCAGCATAGAACATACAAATGTAATGTGCATACCAGGCATTTTTGCTCAGGATAACAACCACTTCAAGCAAATGATACATCATGTACGCATTTGAACGCATCACTAGAATGTGCCACCTATTGATTATTGATGACATGGATCTAGCTTTTCTGCGCGTATTTGCATTGAATTGCTCATTGATTTGTTCACATATTTTTTGGAAATGGCTGATGAACTCCACTCTCTTTGTAACTTGCTTCGTCAGCGAGCACTTGTTGATGCAATGCAAAGTACAGAACATGGTCGTCATCGTCATTCCATTTATGTTCTATATGTTTCGTCATCACAGAGCTACTAATTTCAAATGAAAATCTAGTAAACAATATATGTGTACATTGTTAGAGTATGCTACGGCCATGGTACATACATGTTTTTCTACAATCACAAGAAGAAAACTTGATGCATTTTCACCTTGTTGGCGTTGTGCCGAACTGGGTGGATGTGGCATTGGGGTTCGGAGAGGAACGCGCCATGGCTGGTGCGTGTGCGATCACGACGACAGCAAGCTCGGATTCTGGAGGAGTCCAACAGAACCGAGCATGGTCGGCATGGTGACAGATCTCACCTGGGAATGAATTCCCGTCCCCGCGCCGTGCCAATGGTGCTATCCCGGTGAGAGCGAGCTCTGATTCGGGATGGGGAGGAGAATGGGCCGAGCAGGTTCGTCCAAGTCCTAGCTCTGTTCCATGTCCGTGACCACAGGTTGTCGCCCCGGAGGAAGAAGAAGACGCGTAAAGGATGCATGCGCCAACGCTGCAAGCCTACATGGCATCCTACATGGCAGCGACGACGGCAGCGAAATAATGGCGAAAGTTGACAGAGGGGCCAACTTGATGGCCGTTAGCCTGATTTTTTTTATTAAACATAAAGTTGAATTCGTGCCGAAAAAAGACCCTCTAAGTATTTGGCACGCCAACTGTAGTCATCGCAGCGGATTTCAGGGAACTCGGGTACCGCGTTTCCTGGCCACCCCAACTTTCGGGCCGCAAAATGATATTCTCGCACGTGGGGCTTGTTTATGGCCATAGAGTGCCTTATCGAGATTGTTGACATGGTTCGGGAAGTTAGGATCCTCAAATCCCAGGGGTTGCTTTACATATACCAACTCATGTAGAGGACCATTAAGAAAAGCACTCTTAACATCCATTTGCTGCAATTTAAAATTGTTATGGGCAGCATAAGCAAGAAGGATACAGATGGACTCAAGTCGAGCCACTGGAGCATAGGTCTCGCTGAAGTCAATGCCCTCATCTTGAGAGTAGCCTTGTGCCACAAGTCCTGCCTTGTTCCTCACAACAATGCCATTCTCATCTTGCTTGTTTTTAAATATCCATTTAGTGCCGATAACATTGCTGCAATCTTTGGGTTTCTCCATGAGTTTCCAAACCTTGTTGCGCTCGAAATTATTCAATTCTTCATGCATAGCAACAACCCAGTCTGGATCTTCAAGAGCTTCAAAAACATTCTTGGGTTCCACCATTGAGATGCGAGCTTGATGCTCACCAAAACTTACCAATTCCCTTCTTGTAGAAACCCTTTGTAGTAATACCTGCACACTTGAACAACCCGCATAATTCGTGTATAAAGAGAAAATGATCACCGGGATGGACAGTTCCATCCCCAACATAGTAGTTATCCATAACACGATCAATAATTCTTGTATGAATTTTAAAAGCATCATTCTCAGCAGGTGGTGGTTCATCTACAACCTTAGCAGTGGTAGTAGCATTACCAAATAAGAAACTCAGCGAATTATCCATAACGAAAATAAAGCAACTAACAGAAGTAAACAATACTCACAGTAGAAGTTTCCTTTACCAGTTCCACTCTCCAATAGCGCTTCATTCCCCCGCAACGGCGCCAGAAAATAGTCTTGATGACCCACAAGTATAGGTGGTGTATCACAATATTTTCGATAAGGAAGAGTGTCGAACCCAACGAGGAGCAGAAGGTGCTGGCTAGTGGTATGGATCAGGAATTCTCTACAAATACTTAGCAAATGGATTTCTAGGGGTTTTTGATAAAGCAAGTAAACGAAGTACGAGTAAACAAAAGATAATAAGAACAAATGCAGCAAGTGGCCCAATCCTTTATGCAGCAAAGGACAAGCCGGTTGTATTACTTAAGATGACCAAACGTTCTCGAGGACACATGGGAAGACTGTCAAGTGCTTTCGCTTCATATAGTTGATTAATCTTCATTAGCTTGCTAAGTGTTGTGTGGGTGAACCTGTGCTAATGTACTGACCTTCCTAGGACTAACACATACTTGTGATTATACCCCTTGCAAACATCCATAAGTACAAGAAAGTAATTAAGGCAGAAACCTAACCACGGCTTTAAACTCTAAGACCCTTATGTCCCTTGTGCAATGGTTTACTAACGGGGGTTCAGGTTTCTGTCACTCCGGCAACCTCTACGATTAGTAGCCAAATACACAATGCATTCCCCTAGGCCCATATAGGTGAAGTGTCATGTAGTCGACGTTCACATGACACCACTAGAAGAAGTACACCACAACTTAAATATCAAACAATTGAATCTTTCTCAACACAACTCCACTACTAACAACATGTAGCATCCCAATTGTCTAACAATTGTAATGCTACTTGGTCTAGTAATATAATGGCTACTTCATATATATAATTGTTGCATCATAACTATATCATGCTCTTGTCATCATGCCACCTTGCATTTGAGCATCATATAAAATCCTTTTTGTTTTGGATCTTCTCTCATATGCATTATAAATTGTATTTGCCTCTTGATATTGTATTTGGTTCTTGATATATTGTTTAAATGCCCAAGTTGAGTTGGGGGCATATCTTTTATTAACTCCACCACTTTTCTTGTCATCACCCCATCATTCCACCATTCCACCATATATGAGCATTGCAACTTATTTGGTTTTACCTCTAGCTCATGTGGGTTGGGATGGATCCAATTCTATTTTCCACATGCTCTCATATTAGCATCATGTTGTTTTCACACTATTGATATATGAGAGCCACATGGCCACTTTTGCATGCCTTGTGAGTGGAACCCTTTTTCCTAGCTTCCATATGGATTATTATGGATTTATGCTCATGTGGGAATATTTTGGGACTAGTAATCATCTAGTGGAATATACACACTAGCAAGTCCCAATAATAATCAAATGTGATCATCTCCATCTACCCCACTTGGAACTTTCCTCTACAATTCTGTTGCTTGGCTTAATCCCACTTTTGGGAGTGCACGGGCGTCTGCACGCTCGCGCTCCGCGTAGCGCCCTATCTAGGCCTCGCCCATCTCCCTGACAACAACGCCAGCCCACCGCAGCGGTAGCCGCCTACGCGCGCCCACGCCAGGTCCGGAGTTCGATCCCGCGCGCCGCGCGCCCTGCGAGCACCGATCTGTCCGCGGAGAAGATCCACAGTGCGGCGACCCCTTTTTGCACTTAACCCCCTGCAGCTCTTTCGGCTAAACCCGCGGTCCGCAGAACCCACCAGTCAGCCGCGCCAGCGCTTTTGCAGAAAAACCCCCGGCCTTTTCCCGTCCGTAACCCGCGCTCCAGCCTCGGCCCTACATGTCAGTCTCTGTTCCGCTCGCCGCTGGCGTGTGGGTCAGCAAAGCCCAGGCCCCACCTGTCATACTCAGTGGCTGGCAGCAGCCGCGGTGAGTAAAGCTTTTCTGCGCGTGTGGCCCCACTCCGTTTGACCCCACCCGTCAGTGTCTAGGGCTAGGACAAGCTGAGTAATAAAATGTTTTCTGTTTCTGTTTTAATTTAAATCTTTTTCAAATTGATTTAAATTCAAAAATTTAAATCTGTTTTAAAATAACTTTCAAATTATAAACCCAAATAATACAAATAATATATGTTTTGAGATCAGGAAAATGTGAGGAATTCAAATATACCATTCAAAATATATTTTGAACACTTAAAATTTCAAGTTGATTTAAATTACATTAAATGCCCTTTTTCCTTAATTAATTAATAACTTTTGTTTTATAACTCCAAATTTAACAAATAATATGTCTAAAATGATTAGCTCGACGAGACCTTTCTGTTTATGCAATCCTATATCTGTTTGGCAGCATGCATCATATAAATATAATGTGTACAGCAACTTATATGAGGATAAAAAATAACTAAAACTCAATAAAATGATTTAATCTGGTATTCCACACCTCACCCATGCCATGCTACTTTATTGCCATGCAATTTGTGCATCATTCATCATGGCATGATTGTTTGCTTGATGCATTTTATTCATATGCTTGCGCACTTTATTTATGTTGGCCCTTGTTTGTTTGGTTCTTCTTCGAATAGACGTTGAGCAGGGGATATATCAAGAGAACCAGGAGCACTACCCAGATCCATCCCTTGCTTCAACTGAGCTGCCAGGCAAGCACTACCACATGCTTGCATACATATAGTACCTATTGCCTCTATCTTATTCTTGCATCATTGAGTCGCGATTGCATTAATCTGAATCCCAAGTACTGCATAGCCTTTACTTTAAAACCCCACCGAAGCTTGTTCCTCCATCCCATGAGCCATTACTACAGGAGTTGTTTGAGCCATGCGAGTCGTAGAACAGCATGTGTAGGGTATGTGAGTGTCTGATGGATAATGAGGTACCTAAACAACTTAACCGGAGTAGTAATGGGATAACTAATGAAAGTGGCATCGGTGAGCCATATTTTGCTATTTGGTTTTTCCGGCTCACTTGTGTCCCGTAGGACCCCGAGTACTTGATTCCTGTTCCTTGAATATTCGCGCTATCCACATCCGGGAGGCTTATGAACCCCCCTGAGCCAGAGCTTGATTCATTCTTATTTCTTGGGGCCACAAACTAGTTTGAGGTTTTATTTACTATCCTGTACTTATGCCATGCTTTACTGCTTTATTTAAATTGTGCGAGGTACTGCACACTGTACTGTTTAGGACCGTGACCCGTTTTCGCTGTATCGACAAGCCCAGTCACACTTTCGGGTTCCCAGTCGTTTACAGCCGGCCCCACAAACCTTGAGTCCGTCTCGTAGCCGGCCAGCTTCGTTGCGGGTAGCTTAATGGGGTGGCCCCCTGAAATATTTCTGAATCCTATGATCGCTTTGTCGTGACTGCCTCGTTGGTTTTGATTTGGTTTTTCCGAGGTTGATCGAGTGTGTGTTGCTATTTGTGCACCCCTGCAGGGTAAAACTTTCTGAAAGTCGTGTCCGCAGTTATGGACGACTTGGAGCACAGTTTCTCGATCATAGACAAGCATAACTAAAGTACCGCTTTTAATTTGACTAAGTAACTGACTAGTAAATAGTGCAACACTCATGGAATGGTTAATAAAACTGCCAACGGATGGGAGGGGTTGTTCGTCCGCTTCCTCGTCGGTAAGCGAGGAGGAGGATGGATCTGTTAAGATTACCGTTATAACTGTTGTTATTAATTCACGGACATCCGTCTATCTCTGGTTAGGCGGATGGCTAGCGAGTATCTATAGAATTGTTAGGGTTTATCTTTTGCTGCAATTGCGTCACCCCAGGTTGTGTCCCCTTTAGAGGCCTAAAGACTTGCTGAGTACCCCTAGGGTCTCACACGATAAATTATTGGTTCAGATGAACAGGTACCCCCGCAAGATGGATACTGGGTGGAGGAGACGGACGATGTGGGCAACGAACATTCGGTGTAGAGATTCCGGGAACGGGGATCCGTGAGATCTGTGGGCGGGATGTGTTTATTTATGGGGCATTTTATGCCGATTTGCTTCTTATCCGTACTCGGATTTTGTCTTCCGCTTCCGCTTGATACTCTGATGTTTGATGTATGAGGAGATATCCTAAACTATTATATCTATCTAGGATATTTGGATCTTGCCGTATGGCGTTGCTATATTTCCTTTCTTTTTAGATGGAATGGCTCTGATGTACTGTTGTATGGTGGCTTGCATACATACTCATTTGTGTATGTAGTTGATCCCTTCGCCTGCCGATTACGTCGCCTGTTCTTGTCCCAATGATTGGAAATGGTTAGGATGGCCGAACGGTCTACCTGTGAGTGGCATTTGGGCCCCACCGTACTATTTTAACCATTTCCGCTCATCCAGGCTTGTAACTAGGAGCGTAATTCACCGAGGTAGTTACAATTGGTATCAGAGCCATCCCGCCCTTCAGGGTCTCAGCCAAATGGTCGTTGTCAGTCTAGCAAATATTTTTGGTAGCTATGTATACTAGGGAAAAACAAAACGCGAGAGTAGGACTGCTTCCACTTTTCTTCTTACCCACCCACCCACCCTTTTTCTGGTAAGGAAGTGTAACGTTTTCTATCCTCTTCTCAAAATTCAAACTAGGATTCACGTGTTCTGGGTTTCCGTAGTACCATAGGTTGTGTGTGTGTGTAATTCTTTGTCTATCTGTTGCATCCAAGTTGTTATCACCATCTGCCTGTGGTTATCAACTGTTGGTACATTCCATACCGACAGGCTTTTGCCAACCGACGTGATCTATCTGATTCGTTGTATACCGACGCGATCTGTCTCACTCCTTGTTATCCGACGTTATCTTGTTTGGGGTGTTTGTTTCCGTAGTTGCTAATCTTTAGGTTATCTTGAAAAGAAGGGGTTGGGATATGTGTTCTATTTGTTCATGTGCGGAGTAATGATTTGAGTGCGGGATGGAGTCGCGACCATACCACTACTCTTATCATTCGCTCTTGTATATTGAATTGGTAGAGTCACTAATCTTGATTCGTTAAGTGATTTTGCGCATCTGTTGGTATTTTAATGCCGAAATTTGTGGAAATTTTTTCTTTGATATATCTGTGTACCACACTCCTTTTCAGTCGTGTGCGATATGCTTAATATCTTCTAGGTGCTTTGAACTTTGTTGATATTTTAATATCATCTTAGTAAATTGTATCCTTTAATCTTGATTAATTCCATCTTGGTACTATTTTGGATTATTATTATTCTCCATCATAGTACTGACTTGTGTTTTATATCAATAACAGGATGGCACCACCACGCCGTTCTGAGGAGGACATACAACCTGAACTGGGGGCAGCGTTGTCAAGCATCGCCAATGCCTTGGCAGCAATGCAGCAGAACCAGCAGCGTTTCGAGGAAAGTGTCAGGAGGAATGAGTTTGTTCCGCTACCTCCACCTCCCAAGCGAGGAGACATCAAAAGCTTTCTGAAGTTCAACCCACGCCAGTTTGATGTTTCAGATCAACCACTTGATGCTGATGATTGGTTGCGTGAGATGTCAAGGTTGCTGATGACTGCTGATGTTCCTGATCAAGAATGGGTAAAGTGTGCCACTCACCTTCTGAAGGGAGATGCAGCTCTCTGGTGGGAGAATTACCTGAAGGCAAACTGCACTGGTTTTCAGCCTACTTGGGGACAGTTCACTGAAGCTTTCAAAGAGCAGTATCTGTCAGAAATTGTCATGGAGAGGATGAAGGAAATGTTTCTCAACCTCAAGCAGGGCAATGATAATGTCAATACCTACATCAGGAACTTCATGAACCTTTCTCGTTATGGTGGCGATGAGATCTCTGATGACAAGAAGAAGCAAAAGAGGTTCAGGCAAGGGCTCAATGCATCGATTAAATATGCAATCACACATGCAAGGCCGGCGTCTTTTCTGGAACTTCAGCATACAGCTCTGCAGGAGGAAGCAAGTAGGCAAGTGTTTGAGGAGTCAAAGAAACACAGCCGTGATGCAGCAAGCTCTTCAGTTATGTCAACTCCTTCTAAGCGTCGTGTCTGGGTTCCTAACACCCCACCGTCGCTCCCGGCTCCACCAAGACCTTCAAGCTTCGCGGCAAGGCCACCAAACTTCCTCACTGCTGCTCCCAGGGGCTACAACCACCACTACCCTGGAGCGCCTGGCGGAGTCCCTGGCTACGTTGCTCCACGTCCACCTGGTGCTTGTTTCACTTGTGGAGACACTGGGCATCAGTACTGGAACTGTCCGATGAAGAACAAGGCTCTTCCTCCACCACCTCAAAGATCCGCGGCAAGCTCTCCTTTGGTTTGTGCACCACCACCTCGGGCTCTCAACATCAACACCAAGCCCGGGTCTACTGTTGCTCGTGCCAACTGTGTCAACGCCGCTCAAGCTGAGCATGCACCTGGAGTTGTGATGGGTATGCTTCCCGTTAACTCAGTCCCTGCACGAGTTTTGTTTGATTCTGGTGCTTCGCATTCTTTTGTTTCGCATAAGTTTGCGCAAGAGCATGATCTGGATAAGGTTCCTTTATCACATCGTCTGGTGATACAATCTCCTGGTTCAAACATGAGGGCTGCTCATATCAGCCATGGAAATCAAATTGAGATTGGTGGCTCTTCGTTCTCGGCGTCCTTAATCTTTCTGGGAAATTCTGACATTGATGTCATCTTGGGCATGGATTGGTTGACAGCAAATGCAGCTGTGATTGATTGTGCTGAACGCTCGGTTTCTGTGAAGATTCCTGAAGGCCATATAGTCTATTCTCCAAGTCTGACTTCTGCTATTCATCTTTTCTCTTTGGCGGCTCTGAATGATGATGCTATGGAAGCTATTCAGAGTGTTCCGGTGGTCTGTGAGTTCCTAGATGTCTTTCCTGAAGAGTTGCCAGGTATGCCTCCGGATCGTGAGGTTGAGTTTGTAATTGAGCTTGAACCTGGTACGGCTCCTATCTCCAAGTGGCCTTATAAAATGGGTCCTGCTGAGTTGGCTGAACTCAAACGACAGCTTGATGAACAAGAGAAGTTGGGTTTCATTCAACACAGTACTTCTTCTTGGGGTAGCCCAACAATCTTTGTGAAGAAGCAAGACAAGACTGATAGACTTTGTGTTGACTATCGGGCTCTCAATGTGAAAACCATCAAGAATAAATATCCCCTTCCGCGGATTAATGATCTCTTCGATAAGCTAGCTAGAGCTGTGGTATTCTCTAAGCTTGACTTGAGAAGTGGTTATCACCAAATCAAGATTCGCAAGGAAGATGTTCCTAAAACAGCTTTCACCACCCGCTATGGCCTGTATGAGTACACGGTCATGTCTTTCGGTCTCACCAACGCACCTGCCACCTTCTCAAGGCTCATGAACTCGGTTTTCATGGAGTATCTTGATAAGTTTGTTGTGGTCTATCTGGATGACATCCTAGTCTATTCCAAGTCACAGGAAGAACATGAAGAACACCTTCGGTGTGTCCTAAGCAAGCTTCGGGAGAACCGCTTGTATGCAAAGTTCTCCAAGTGTGAGTTTTGGCTGCCTCAAGTAACCTATCTCGGTCACGTCATCTCTGCCAAGGGCATTGCAGTCAACCCGGAAACTGTGAAGACAATTGTTGATTGGCTTCCTCCTGTGAATGTCAAAGAAGTGCGGAGTTTCCTTGGTTTGGCTAGTTATTGCCATCGCTTCGTTCAGAACTTTTCGAAGATAGCGAAGCCTCTTACCGATCTCCTCAAGAAAGGAAAGAAATACCTTTGGACTCCTGCATGTCAAGCAAGCTTTGAGACACTCAAAGAGAAGCTCACTTCCACACCAGTCTTGGTTCCTCCGGATACATCCAAGCCTTTCCAGATATTCTGTGACGCCTCTTTGCAAGGATTGGGTGTGGTCCTTATGCAAGAAAAACAAGTTGTTGCTTATGCCTCTCGACAGTTGAAGACGCATGAGATCAACTATCCTACACATGACCTCGAGCTCGCATCAGTTGTCTTTGCTTTGAAAGTATGGAGGCACTACTTGCTTGGTAACCGTTGTGAAATCTTTTCTGATCACAAGAGTTTGAAGTATATCTTCACTCAGCCTGATCTCAACCTTCGGCAGAGGAGGTGGATTGAAGCAATCAATGATTTTGATTTGACCATCAACTACACTCCGGGCAAAGCTAATGTCATGGCCGATGCTCTCAGCTGTAAAGCTTACGTCAACAACCTCATGATGGAAGAACAACAGCCTCTCTTGTGCGAGGAATTCCGTCAGCTCAACCTTGAAATTGTGGAACAAGGGTATCTCCTGAACCATCTAGCAACCCCTCTCTTGGAAGAAAAGGTTCGCTCCTTTCAGCTTGGTGATCCGTACACAAGAAAGGTCATCTCCAACATCCATCTCCCGAAGTATGAGTCCTTCCACGTCGATGATCAAGGCACGCTTTTCTTTGAACACTGGATGTTTGTTCCGAACTACCCGGGTTTGAGAGAGCAAGTTCTCAAGGAGGCGCATGATTCTGTTCTTTCTATCCACCCTGGCAGCACGAAGATGTACATGGACTTGAAAACACAATATTGGTGGCCTGGATTGAAACGATATTGTGCCAAGTATGTCTCGGAGTGTGATGTCTGCCGCAGAGTTAAAGCTGTCCATCAGAAACCTTCCGGTCTTCTACAGCCATTGAAACCCCCGGAATGGAAATGGGATAAAGTAGAGATGGACTTCATCACTGGTTTTCCAAGGTCGCAGAAGGGCAACAATGCAATCTTTGTTGTCATTGACAGGCTTTCTAAAGTAGCTCACTTCTTCCCCGTCAAGGAAACAATTTCTGCAATTCAGTTGGCGGAGCTCTATATCAACAGAATTGTCTCTCTGTATGGGGTTCCGCTTGAGATCAGTTCAGACCGTGGAAGCATCTTCACTTCCAAGTTCTAGGAAAGTTTCCAAAATGCTTTGGGAACAAAATTGAACTTCAGCACAGCTTACCACCCTCAGTCGCAAGGACAAGTTGAAAGGATCAATCAGATTCTGGAGGATATGCTTCGTTCTTGCATCATCTCTTTTGGCATGAAGTGGGAAGAATGTCTTCCTTATGCTGAGTTCTCTTACAACAATAGCTTCCAAAAAAGTCTAAAGATGGCACCATTTGAGGCTCTTTATGGTCGCAAATGCAGAACTCCGATTGGTTGGTCGGGTGCAGGAGAAAGAATTTTGTTTGGCCCTGACATTGTGACTCAAGCGGAGGAGAAAGTTCACATCATTCTTGAAAATCTGAGGATTGCTCAAAGTCGCCAGAAGAGCAATTATGACAGAAAGTACACGGACATGGAGTATATCCCTGGTGATCTTGTTTACGTTCGTGTCACTCCCATGAGAGGCACGCACCGTTTTGGTATCAAAGGATAGCTAGCTCCTAGATACATCGGTCCTTTCAAAATTCGTGGAAGAAGAGGAGAAGTTGCTTATGCTCTTGAGCTCCCGGAAAAACTCAAGGTCCATGATGTTTTCCACATCTCTCAACTCAAGAAGTGCTTCAAGGATCCCGGCAGGACCGTGGGTCATGAGCTTATCAATCTCCAAGAAGACCTGTCTTATCAAGAACACCCCACAAAAATCCTTGAAGTCGCAGAAAGAAGGACTCGCAACAAGTCCATCAAGTTCTGCAAGGTGCAGTGGTTGCACCATTCCGTTGATGAAGCCACTTGGGAACGTGAAGATGAGCTCCGTGCCAAGTATCCTACCCTCTTTGTGTCTTCTTCTTCTTCCTAGAATCTCGGGGCGAGATTCCTGTTTAGTGGGGGAGAGTTGTAGCATCCCAATTGTCTAACAATTGTAATGCTACTTGGTCTAGTAATATAATGGCTACTTCATATATATAATTGTTGCATCATAACTATATCATGCTCTTGTCATCATGCCACCTTGCATTTGAGCATCATATAAAACCCTTTTTGTTTTGGATCTTCTCTCATATGCATTGTAAATTGTATTTGCCTCTTGATATTGTATTTGGTTCTTGATATATTGTTTAAATGCCCAAGTTGAGTTGGGGGCATATCTTTTATTAACTCCACCACTTTTCTTGTCATCACCCCATCATTCCACCATTCCACCATATATGAGCATTGCAACTTATTTGGTTTTACCTCTAGCTCATGTGGGTTGGGATGGATCCAATTCTATTTTCCACATGCTCTCATATTAGCATCATGTTGTTTTCACACTATTGATGTATGAGAGCCACATGGCCACTTTTGCATGCCTTGTGAGTGGAACCCTTTTTCCTAGCTTCCATATGGATTATTATGGATTTATGCTCATGTGGGAATATTTTGGGACTAGTAATCATATAGTGGAATATACACACTAGCAAGTCCCAATAATAATCAAATGTGATCATCTCCATCTACCCCACTTGGAACTTTCCTCTACAATTCTGTTGCTTGGCTTAATCCCACTTTTGGGAATGCTTAAGAATGATGCCATGTTAATATTATTGTTTTCACAAGATTTAATCATGGCAATTATCATTTTTGCATGGCCCATGCAAGTACCACCTTTTGCTTGTCCTTTGTATTTTTATTTGAATTTTGAGTGGATCTTTCCCCATATCTCTCTCTCTCCCTCCTTTTGGCTTGATCTAGTTGTTCTTGCTCAAACCACATCACCACCTTTTTCTTACCCTCTCTTGTTCTTGTCTAAATCTTGTTTGAGCTTGGCATGTTCTTGCTTGATATTGTCAAAGGCAAACATCTCCACCTCATCTCTCTCTAAACCCTAAGTCCCTACCCTACCCTAACCTCTCTCTTTAACCCTCTCTCTAAACCCTAACCCGAGCTACCCCCTCTCTTGCCTTCTCTCTCGGCCCCCTCTCTATCTGCCAAGGCTACCCCACCTGACCACCCTGGACCCACCTAGCTGGCCCCACCTGGTTCCAAACCCTAGCCCGAGCCACCTATCTACCCCAACCCTAGCTCCAACCCGAGCTCCCTCTCTCCTTCCCTCTCTCTTTTCTCTCCCTGCCTTAAGGGCCCCACCACACCGAGCATACCTCCTGGCCTCACCCTGCCCCACCTGGACGTCCCCGATCACCTGCCCGTGCCTGCCCTGGCCCCAGCTCGAGCATGTGAAGGAGGAGGGAAAGGTGGCCGAGCCACCTTTTCCATCTACCCCACCTCCCCACGGCATCTCCCTCTCCTCTCTGCTATCTACCACCACTCCCGGCTCTCCTCTGCCTCTCCAGATCTGGCCGAGGCGCCCTGGCCTCCTCCCTTCTTCTCCACCGCCGCCAGCTACCCCCAACGCCGGCCACCGTCGGCATCACCCTACCACACCGTAGCAGCAGGAGGGCGAGGAGTCTGGACGTTGGGGAAGACCGAGACAACCACCTGCACCGCCCCTGTACCCACGGACGTGAAGGAGGAGCCCCAGGAGCGCTGGATCCCCGCGTGGCCGACGAGAAACCCTAGCTCCGGATCGTCTGCCTCGTCACCGATCGACCGTTCCCCTGCCCGATCCGACGCCACCGACAGCCCCGCGGTGAGCTCTTCTCTCTCCTGGACATGGTCCGCCTCTCTGTAACCCCCTAGCCTCGCCGGACTTTGCGTCGAACGGCCTCCGCGCGTCGGAGTGCACGGGCGCCTGCACGCTCGCGCTCCGCGTAGCGCCCTATCTAGGCCTCGCCCATCTCCCTGACAACAACGCCAGCCCACCGCAGCGGTAGCCGCCTACGCGCGCGCACGCCAGGTCCGGAGTTCGAACCCGCGCGCCGCGCGCCCTGCAAGCACCGATCTGTCCGCGGAGAAGATCCACAGTGCGGCGACCCCTTTTTGCACTTAACCCCCTGCAGCTCTTTCGGCTAAACCCGCGGTCCGCAGAACCCACCAGTCAGCCGCGCCAGCGCTTTTGCAGAAAAACCCCCGGCATTTTCCCGTCCGTAACCCGCGCTCCAGCCTCGGCCCTACATGTCAGTCTCTGTTCCGCTCGCCGCTGGCGTGTGGGTCAGCAAAGCCCAGGCCCCACCTGTCATACTCAGTGGCTGGCAGCAGCCGCGGTGAGTAAAGCTTTTCTGCGCGTGTGGCCCCACTCCGTTTGACCCCACCCGTCAGTGTCTAGGGCTAGGACAAGCTGAGTAATAAAATGTTTTCTGTTTCTGTTTTAATTTAAATCTTTTTCAAATTGATTTAAATTCAAAAATTTAAATCTGTTTTAAAATAACTTTCAAATTATAAACCCAAATAATACAAATAATATATGTTTTGAGATCAGGAAAATGTGAGGAATTCAAATATACCATTCAAAATATATTTTGAACACTTAAAATTTCACGTTGATTTAAATTACATTAAAATGCCCTTTTTCCTTAATTAATTAATAACTTTTGTTTTATAACTCCAAATTTAACAAATAATATGTCTAAAATGATTAGCTCGACGAGACCTTTCTGTTTATGCAATCCTATATCTGTTTGGTAGCATGCATCATATAAATATAATGTGTACAGCAACTTATATGAGGATAAAAAATAACTAAAACTCAATAAAATGATTTAATCTGGTATTCCACACCTCACCCATGCCATGCTACTTTATTGCCATGCAATTTGTGCATCATTCATCATGGCATGATTGTTTGCTTGATGCATTTTATTCATATGCTTGCGCACTTTATTTATGTTGGCCCTTGTTTGTTTGGTTCTTCTTCGAATAGACGCTGAGCAGGGGATATATCAAGAGAACCAGGAGCACTACCCAGATCCATCCCTTGCTTCAACTGAGCTGCCAGGCAAGCACTACCACATGCTTGCATACATATAGTACCTATTGCCTCTATCTTATTCTTGCATCATTGAGTCGCGATTGCATTAATCTGAATCCCAAGTATTGCATAGCCTTTACTTTAAAACCCCACCGAAGCTTGTTCCTCCATCCCATGAGCCATTACTACAGGAGTTGTTTGAGCCATGCGAGTCGTAGAACATCATGTGTAGGGTATGTGAGTGTCTGATGGATAATGAGGTACCTAAACAACTTAACCGGAGTAGTAATGGGATAACTAATGAAAGTGGCATCGGTGAGCCATATTTTGCTATTTGGTTTTTCCGGCTCACTTGTGTCCCGTAGGACCCCAAGTACGTGATTCCTGTTCCTTGAATATTCGCGCTATCCACATCCGGGAGGCTTATGAAGCCCCCTGAGCCAGAGCTTGATTCATTCTTATTTCTTGGGGCCACAAACTAGTTTGAGGTTTTATTTACTATCCTATACTTATGCCATGCTTTACTGCTTTATTTAAATTGTGCGAGGTACTGCACACTGTACTGTTTAGGACCGTGACCCATTTTCGCTGTATCGACAAGCCCAGTCACACTTTCGGGTTCCCAGTCGTTTACAGCCGGCCCCACAAACCTTGAGTCCGTCTCGTAGCCGGCCAGCTTCGTTGCGGGTAGCTTAATGGGGTGGCCCCCTGAAATATTTCTGAATCATGTGATCGCTTTGTCGTGACTGCCTCGTTGGTTTTGATTTGGTTTTTCCAAGGTTGATCGAGTGTGTGTTGCTATTTGTGCACCCCTGCAGGGTAAAACTTTCTGAAAGCCGTGTCCGCGGTTATGGACGACTTGGAGCACAGTTTCTTGATCATAGACAAGCATAACTAAAGTACCGCTTTTAATTTGACTAAGTAACTGACTAGTAAATAGTGCAACACTCATGGAATGGTTAATAAAACTGCCAACGGATGGGAGGGGTTGTTCGTCCGCTTCCTCGTCGGTAAGCGAGGAGGAGGATGGATCTGTTAAGATTACCGTTATAACTGTTGTTATTAATTCACGGACATCCGTCTATCTCTGGTTAGGCGGATGGCTAGCGAGTATCTATAGAATTGTTAGGGTTTACCTTTTGCTGCAATTGCGTCACCCCAGGTTGTGTCCCCTTTAGAGGCATAAAGACTTGCTGAGTACCCCTAGGGTCTCACACGATAAATTATTGGTTCAGATGAACAGGTACCCCCGCAAGATGGATACTGGGTGGAGGAGACGGACGATGTGGGCAACGAACATTCGGTGTAGAGATTCCGGGAACGGGGATCCATGAGATCTGTGGGCGGGATGTGTTTATTTATGGGGCATTTTATGCCGATTTGCTTCTTATCCGTACTCGGATTTTGTCTTCCGCTTCCGCTTGATACTCTGATGTTTGATGTATGAGGAGATATCCTAAACTATTATATCTATCTAGGATATTTGGATCTTGCCGTATGGCGTTGCTATATTTCCTTTCTTTTTAGATGGAATGGCTCTGATGTACTGTTGTATGGTGGCTTGCATACATACTCATTTGTGTATGTAGTTGATCCCTTCGCCTGCCGATTACGCCGCCCGTTCTTGTTCCGATGATTGGAAATGGTTAGGACGGCCGAACGGTCTACCTGTGAGTGGCATTTGGGCCCCCACCGTACTATTTTAACCATTTCCGCTCATCCAGGCTTGTAACTAGGAGCGTAATTCACCGAGGTAGTTACACAACATGACTTCTCCCATGTCCTCAAGAACAAAACGAACTACTCATAAGACATCATATGGATCATGATCAGAGATGGAATAATGATGTATAACAATCTGAACATAAACAATAATTTAATGGTTCACTCAATAGCATCAACTACAAAGAGTAATCAACACCGGGAAAGTTTCCCCTAAGAACTATGCAAGATTCAACACAATTGTTACAGCAAATATGGAGATGGAGATGATGGTGCTGGTGGTGATGATGATGATGATGATGATGATCCCGATGAAGTCTAGCTTGATGGTGGTGTTAATGGCGATGATCTCCCCTCTCCGGGAAGGAATTCCCTTGGCAGAAATCTGTCTGCTGGAGAGATCTTTCTCTCTCGGTGTTTTCCGCCCCGCAGAGGCGGCGGAATCTTTCTGTGGTTGCACCCCGAGTATTAGGGTTTCGGGAGGATTATATACGCCCGAGGGGAGAGCCATAGGTGGGCCAGGGCGGCCACACCACCTGGTGGCATGGCCTAGGGTGGCCTGCGCCAGGGGGAGGTGTGGGCCCCTGTGGCCGATCTCCACTCCTCCTTCTGGCTTCCTTCGTCTTCTGGAAAAATAGGATTTTCCATATATTTTCCTGGATTTTCTGATCTTCGCGAATTTTGCCTCCAAACAACACCTTTTCCATCAGAATCCTGACTGCAGCGGTCCATGCTCCAAAAGTCAACAACCATGCAAAAACAAATGAAATAACATAAGTATCACCTCTTAATATGAAATATATCAATGAATAATAGTAAATTATGATATAGAATAGTGATGCAAAATGGACGTATCAACTCCCCCCAAGCTTAGACTTCACTTGTCCCCAAGCGAAATTGAGCTCAATAAACATGACTTTAGGTTTATGGAGTGAAGAGTCGATAAAAGAATACAGACAAGAAGCATCACATTCATCAGTACATAGATCATAATAGAAGACAACTCACTATTATATAACTTAACTTGCAATGAGTAAAGGAAACACAATAAAGATACATAAAGTGAATCATAATTGGTAATGGCAAACTTAGCTCTTGGTCGAGAATAGTTGATAATTTGCTGGAGTTCACAAATAACTGGTTTTCAAAGATAGCTTTCAAAGTGGTAAACACCAAGATAAGAGCAATGTGCAAAACAAGGAACATAATAAACATGATTGAATAAATCATCATATGAATGAATGAAACACAACAACTCAAAATACTTGTTGAGATAGAAGGGAATAGGTTTACTGACTCATTTAAAAAGGTAAAAGAAAGGCCCTTCGCAGAGGGAAGCAGGGATTTCAAGTTTCATAAAGAGCTCCCAAAAATTATGATACTTATTAGCTTTCAGCTCTCATTGCCCCTAACATAGGCATCTTTAGGTGATTAAGGTTAAAATACGAGGATATGCTTGACAAGTTGTAAATTGAGAATCTCATGTCCCTTGAATATGAGGGCCGCTCCTCATGCTACTCAAGTTTAGTCACCGGTAAGTTCTTGTCATCGTAAGCACATGTGTATCATGGAGAACCGCCAACGGGGTACCCCTTGACCGATGATACGGAAGAATCCCCATATCAAAATGACAAGGCAAGCAGACAACAAGCATCTCAGCAATCTTCTTATTTACCATGGGAATATGGTGCTTTTTTCTTTCTTTCCTCTTTTCATAATCTCTTTTTTCTTTTTCTCTTTTTTCTCAATATCAGACTCTTTTTTTCACATAACAAGTTTAATTTGGAAGGTAGATAAAAACAAGAATTTACTTGGAATAGCAGTAGTGCTAATAGGTAGGTATGGTGGACACAAATGGCAAATGTTTTGGTTTAAGGAATGGATGCACGAGAAGACTTCCCTCTCAGTACAGGTTTTTGGCTAGCAAGGCTGGGTAGCAAGTATAAGAGTTGAAGGAAACAAACAAACATACAAGTGATAAAAAACAAACATGCAATCTTCCTTGGAATCACAAAAGATCTTAACTAGAGAATACTAAACTTATGAGCAAATCAAGAAAGAAAGATGATGAAATTATTTTTTCTTTAGAGTACTTTTTTCTTTTCATTCAACTCTCAAAAATAGTGTTGCTACAGACTGAGCCAGGTTTGCCAAAACCAACTAAATTAACTCAATGATCCCAAAGTGCTACCAATACTAGCAACAAGATCAATCATATAACCACGAATTGAAAACTAATATAAGATATGCAAAAGAGTAAATGATAGAACTTCTCATTAATATTCCATAACGGCAACTCACACCAAGGGATATATATCTAACAAGAGAGGGGACACTTCCATAATGCAAACCATCCTACATGATAACTTCTCTATTCATGATATGACTCTACTAAAAAGGTAAAAAGATAGAAGATAGTGATGTGATACCGCGGCACTCTCCCAAGCTTGGAACAAACCAAGGGGATGCCAAACCTGATGACGAATTAATCCTTCGGTGGTGGTGGTATCATCTTGGTTGGCGCGAGGAAATCTTCCAGCATCTTGTGAAGCCTGTTATTCTCCTCATGAAGCATATCCACCTTCCTCCTCAAGACTCGGTACTTGTCACAGAACTCATCACTGGCTCGTACAGCTTCCACTGCTGCAGGGCAAGAACTGAGATCTAGAGTCAGAGGTATCAGCCCCTTCATGCCTGTTGTCATGTCCTTTACTTCCTCCTTGCCGTTCCGATCCATGTCTTCACGCTCAAGATTGTGATAGAGCTCGCGACGGCGTCGCAGCTCGTAATCCTTTGAAGATGAACCCATGAACGACATCTGAACAAAATAGACTGAAACAAAAACATGACGAGAACAAGATATACGAACCTCGGGGGATCCGAGGGATTATATATTACGAAGTTTCACAACAAAAGGAAGGTACTGGGAGAAAACATGTCGGAGACGGAGTCCGGAGTGGACACACCACCTGGTGGCGCGGCCAAGGGTGGGCCCGCGCCACAGGGTGGTGTGAGCCACCCTGGCTCTGTTTCCATCCCTCTTTCGCTTTGTAGCTTTCCTTTTTGGCTAAAAACTGCAAAAATATAGTTGGATAGATCTTCCACGGAACTTTTCTTACCATAACTGTTACCTATTCGAAAACGGAGTCTGCAGGTCTCTGAATTTGGTACTTAGTAGATTCTTCCAGAGTCACTACTTGAATAACATCAATATCTTCATCTTCATACACTTATTACTTGAGTCATAAAACCTTTCACTTCCTTATTACACCATTTTCTCCACTAACCTGGGAATTTCTTTCACACAAAACTTCACACAGTTCTCATTAGCAACATTAGTATAAGTGAAGTGATAAAACCTTTTGAGTCCAAAATTCAACTAAAAACCATCAAAACATAAGCTACTGTAGCAACTCCTTCCGAAGACCCAAAAATAATTCAAAGAGGAAATCGAATAAAGAAGCAAATGCAAGAGTGGCAAAATCTGTCAAAACAGACCAGCAGGTAAAGATCAATTTTTTCGAAAATCTTTTGTTTCTCAAATAAAAAAGTTTAAAACTAACGAAAGTTAAATAACAACCTGGGGCAGGAGCACAAAAAATTACAGCTCAATTCGACAGACAGAGATCCCTCACGAATTTTTACGGTGAAGCACAAAAATCTGTTTCGAGACAGCCACTTCCCCAAATCTTACTTCTCTCTCATTAGAGGTTGATCTTGACACAAAAACCAAGCAAAAAGGATAAGAAGAGGTTATTACTAAAGTAATAACTTCCAAGACTCAAAGAAACAAAAACAAACTGAAAGCAAAAACAAATTGGGTTGTCTCCCAAAAAGCTCTTTCTTTATAGCCATTTAAGATGGGCATGATAATTTTGAAGAAGCTCTCTCAGGAATATGAATTGAAGTGAAAGAGAGCATTAAGAAGAAAAAACACATACACACATTTAAGTCTAACCCACTTCCTATGCAAGGTAATTTTGTAAGCAAACAAGTTGTTGAAACCAGAGGCAACTTGCATAAGAAGGCAAAAGAAGTGCAACATAAAAACTTTCAGCATAAAACGAGGAAACTTGATATTATTGAGATGCATAAGAACACTTTTCCCTCTCTCATAGTAACTTTCAGTATCATGCATAAACTTAAAAATATAACTATCACAAGGGCCATCGTAACAATGATCACTTGTTCTTACAGAAAACACAGGAATACTAGTTCTTATAACACTACTTTGTGAAACAATATTAGAGGTATCCTTACCAAGGATAGTGTGTCCCTCTTCTTCATATTTAGTGGCAAAGTCTTTCACATTTTCTATTATAGGTTCATCATTTTGTTCATCAGGTTCAACATCTTTACTTATACTTTCATTAACCATACTAGCTATCATAGAATGTTCCTTTATCTTAACTGGGAAAGGGATTTTCTCAATGTAAGGTTTAGGTAAAACATGGTTAGTAGTATAAACTTCAGTATTTCTTGCAGGAACACTCTTAGCAACATCTTTATAAGGTTCATGATACTAATTCCACTTCTTTTTAGGCACTTCAATGTAGGAAGCAAAAGTCTTAAAATAAGAAGCAATAGCTTGAGAGTCTAGACCATAAGCATTTTTAATATTTTCAAAGTCATCAGTTCCCATAAAAGATTCAATGCATTCATAATCATAGTTTATACCTGACTTTCTTCCTTTGTCATTCTCCCATGCTTCAGCATTATCTTGAATATGTTCCAGAAGATCCCATTTAGCTTGTTCTTCCATGCGAGTGAATAATCTAGCACAAGAAGCATCCAATAAATCCTTATCATGAAGAGAAAGCCTTGCATAAAAGTTATTGATAATAATATTGTTGGGGAGCTCATGAATGGGACATTTGAGCATTAGTAACTTCAATCTCCCCCAAGCTTGAGCTGTACTCTCTCCATCAAGAGGCGAAAAGTTGTATATTTGATTCCGATCTTTATGAATCTCACTAGGAGGATAAAACTTTGAATAAAAGAGAGGCACTATTTCCTCCCATTCTAGAGCTTGACCATTCTTAAGCAGCTTATACCATTCCTCGGCTCTTCCTTTCTGCGATAATGAGAATAACTTCTTCTTAACTTGATTAGTAGTAATACCTGCACACTTGAACAACCCGCATAATTCGTGTATAAAGAGCAAATGATCACCGGGATGGACAGTTCCATCCCCAACATAGTAGTTATCCATAACACGATCAATAATTCTTGTAGGTACTTTAAAAGCATCATTCTCAGGAGGTGGTGGTTCGTCTACTACCTTAGCAGTGGTAGTACCATTACCAAATAAGAAACTCAGCGAATTATCCATAACGAAAATAAAGCAACTAACAGAAGTAAACAATACTCACAGTAGAAGTTTCCTTTACCAGTTCCACTCTCCAATAGTGCTTCACTCCCCGGCAATGGCGCTAGAAAATAGTCTTGATGACCCACAAGTATAGGGGTGTATCCCAGTATTTTCGATAAGTAAGAGTGTCGAACCCAACGAGGAGCAGAAGGTGCTGGCTAGTGGTATGGATCAGGAATTCTCTACAAATACTTAGCAAACGGATTTCTAGGGGTTTTTGATAAAGCAAGTAAACGAAGTACGAGTAAACAAAAGATAATAAGAATAAATGCAGCAAGTGGCCCAATCCTTTATGCAGCAAAGGACAAGCCGGTTGTATTACTTAAGATGACCAAACGTTCTCGAGGACACATGGGAAGACTGTCAAGTGCTTTCGCTTCATATAGTTGATTAATCTTCATTAGCTTGCTAAGTGTTGTGTGGGTGAACCTGTGCTAATGTACTGACCTTCCTAGGACTAACACATACTTGTGATTATACCCCTTGTTAAGTACAAGAAAGTAATTAAGGCAGAAACCTAACCACAACTTTAAACTCTAAGACCCTTACGTCCCGTGTGCAATGGTTTCCTAACGGGGGTTCAGGTTTCTGTCACTCCGGCAACCTCTACGATTAGTAGCCAAATACACAATGCATTCCCCTAGGCCCATATAGGTGAAGTGTCATGTAGTCGACGTTCACATGACACCACTAGAAGAAGTACACCACAACTTAAATATCAAACTATTGAATCTTTCTCAACCCAACTCCACTACTAACAACATGACTATCCTCAAGAACAAAATGAACTACTCATAAGACATCATATGGATCATGATCAAAGATGGAATAATGATGTATAACAATCTGAACATAAACAATAATTCAATGGTTCACTCAATAGCATCAACTACAAAGAGTAATCAACACTGGGAAAGTTTCCCCTAAGAACTATGCAAGATTCAACACAATTGTTACAGCAAATATGGAGATGGAGATGATGGTGCTGGTGGTGATGATGGTGGTGATGATGATGATCCCGATGAAGTCCAGTTTGATGGTGGTGTTAATGGCGACGATCTCCCCTCTCCGGGAAGGAATTCCTCCGGCAGAAATCTATCTGCCGGAGAGATCTTTCTCTCTCGATGTTTTCCACCCTGTAGAGGCGGCGGAATCTTTCTATGGTCACCCCCCGAGTATTAGGGTTTCGGGAGGATTATATACGCTAGAGGGGAGAGCTAGAGGTGGGCCAGGCCGGCCACACCACCTGGTGGTGCGGCCTAGGGTGGCCCGTGCCAGGGGTGGTGTGGGCCCCCTATGGCCCATCTCCACTCCTCCTTCTGGCTTCCTTCGTCTTTTGGAAAAATAGGATTTTCCGTATATTTTCCTGGATTTTCTGATCTTCGTGAATTTTGCCTCCAAACACCACCTTTTCCATCAAAATCCTGACTGCAGCGGTCCATGCTCCAAAAGCCATCAACCATGCAAAAACAGATGAAATAACATAAGTATCACCTCTTAATATGAAATATATCAATGAATAACAGTAAATTATGATATAGAATAGTGATGCAAAATGGACGTATCACATGCTCACACCATGTTATGACTATCCCAGATCACCATAGCCTTTATGATCCTGTAGTTTTCGACTTGTAATATCACTTGATGCTTTAATTAATGATGTTTTGTCGCTTTGCATGATTATGGCCATTATTGCTCTTTTAGTTGGTCTCTCCCAGTCTTTTGCTAGCCTCCATAACCAAGTATGAGTTCCACTCATGCATCCAACTCCAAATAAAACCAAGTTATCCCAAAGAGTCCATCATACCTACCTATTAGCATTTGCTATTCTAAGTATATTCATGCTTTTATCTACCTTCCAAATTAAACTTGTTATGTGAAAATTAGTGATTAAAGCTCTCACGAACTTGATGACACACTTTATTTTCTTGCACTTAATAAACTTAAACCATTGTGTCAATCTTTGTTGCGTATATGCTTGCGTTTTATAAGTTGAAGTTAGCAGAACCATGTATCATGGGGAACGCTTTTAACATTGCACTTATATTCCGTTGATATCATGATTCTTTTGCTTATGGATCCCGGTGGTGTGAAATAAAAGGGGAACTTGTAAGATCATGGAGTTTGTATGTGTGTTCGAGAAACGTCTGGGCCGCTAGCCTAAGCCATGCCAAGTCATGGTGGAAACTTGCAGCATAACCATAATGAGCACTCTATGAAGCATCCTCAATAAAAACCTATGCAAATAGCAAATAAAAAGATCGATGAGATGCTCATTGTCTGCTTGCCTTGTCATTCTGATTATGGGATAGCTCATGTATCATGTGCAAGGGGTACCCGTTGGTGGTTCTCTATGATACATATGTACTTACAATGACAAGAGCTTACTTGTTACGGAAGTTGAGTAGCATGAGGTTCGGTACTCATAAGTGAGGGGCATGAGATTTCAACTTATAACTTGTCAAGCATATCCTCTTAGTTGTGTAACTTTAACCTTAATCACATAAATATGCTTATGATAGGGGCAATGAGAGCTGAAAGCTAATAAGTACCATAATTTTTGGAAGCTCTTTATGAGACTTGAATCCCTGCTTCCTTCTAAGGACTTTCTTTTATTTTATGTTGAGTCTACATCTTCTATCTATATGCACCTATTAAGAGAGCATAGTGGCCATTCTTAGTTTAATGTGCATTGTCCCAAAACTTGTTGATTGATGCATAACTTTGATATTGCTTGTTTGTAAACTATTTGTATCTAGTCATCCTTATAAACTTTGAAGGTGTCCTATGCATTTATGTTTTGCTACTCTATGAGGGACAAGCTGAATACCATTCTCATTATGCTTTCTTTATGTGAAACAAGCAAACGTCTTGCAAAACATTGTTATTCATGAATCTTTTGTTTGTGCATTTTATGTTACAACATAGTTGTTATGTCTTATTGTTAGAACTCTATTTTTAATGATTCATGTTTAGAGTACCTTAATCCTAGCTATTAATGCTTTTACAATAATGATGATCAAGATTGTGTTGTCTGCATGTCACCTCAAAAATTATATTGTTTTGATCGTTTACCTACTCGAGGACGAGCAGGAACTAAGCTTGGGGATGTTGATACGTCCATAACGTATCTATAATTTTTGATTGTTTTATGCTAATAATATGCTTTTGACACTCCTTTTTTTGTAAAGTTTATGATTTATTTGGACTAACCTATTAATAGTTGCAAAAGTGCACAATGTTCTTGTATTACACTTTGACTAGCTGAATGCCCGTGCGTTGCTACGGGGTTATCGAAAAATTTACAAATACATAAAACTGAAAGAGTTGTCTTTAAGTTATGTACACACAAATGGAACAGTTGTCCTAATTGAGAAAAGGTGTGACACGACCATGTGGTCTCTATTCATCTTTTTGGAAATGGGATGTGGTCTCTATTCATACATAGAGTAAGACCAATTCTTTCTCGAATATAACATCTTTCTTCTTTAGTATTTTTTTTAACTTTAGTGATGTTTTCACTGCAAGCTAGCTATTAAGAAAACCTATGTAAAAAAGAAGAATGGAATCGCATATTTGGGTAAAACACTTTTAACTTGTAACTATTGCATCACTTAAAATTCGCATCAAAGTGCATCGACGTCTAACCTTTGACTTGCCCCAAAGTCTGATCGACATGTTGAAGGCAATCGATGGCTACAATATTTATTTGATGTCTGCTTTGCAAAGATCTTTTAAATAAGCAAGCAGTCCTTACTCAACATTAGTACTAATTGACCAGGCATATTTTTCTTTTTTGAGAAACACAGTACAACCGTAGACGCTCACAACACGTACATGCACTCATCCCATGAACGCACACATGCACATGTAAAACAATAGAATTGGGCAACTGCTCAACACCCTCAACATGGGGTGTGGCTGTCTTTATATATGGTGTACGTATGCGTACAATACAAGTTACAATATGAAATACAGAAGGCTATATATATACAGTCTAACACCCTCCCTCAATCTTAACTGTGCCCAGGGGTACAAAGCAAGTTAAGATTGCGCCTACAATTCTCAAACTGAGGCTGAGATAGTGGCTTCATGAAGATGTCAGCAAGTTGGTCTTTAGAAGAGACAAACTTGATTTGCAGTAGCTTCTATGCAACTCGTTCCCTCACAAAATGATAGTCAACTTCAATGTGTTTAGTTTGAGCATGAAATACTGGATTAGATGAAAGATATGTGGCACCAATATTGTCACACCAAAGAACTGGAGGCTGGTTCTGAGAGACCCCCAACTCTCTCAGAAGAGACTGTATCCAAATGAGTTCAGCCGTGGCATTAGCAACTGCTTTGTATTCAGCTTCAGTACTATTGCGAGACACTGTAGCTTGCTTGCGAGCACTCCAGGCGATCAAATTCTGACCAAAGAACACAACATATCCCCCCGTGGATCGCCTGTCATCAGGACTACCAGCCCAGTCGGCATCAGAAAAAGCTGAGAGGACACAGGATGGTGCTGTCCGAAGATGCAAACCATAGGAAGCCGTGGAGAGAACGTACCAAAGAATACGCTTGACAGCGGTCCAATGAGTGTCGCGAGGAGCGTGAAGAAACTGACAAACATGGTTGAGTGCATAGGATATATCAGGGCGTGTAATTGCCAAGTACTGAAGACCACCAACAACACTGCGGTACTCAGTAGCATCATCAGCGGAGAGAGGAGAACCATCAAGAGCTGATAATCGATCAGTAGCTGACATAGGAGTAGTGGTAGTCTTGCAGTGCAACATGCCAGCACGACGCAACAAGTCCTGAGAATATTTCTGCTGAGTAAGAGTCAAACCACCAGCAGAATGAGCTACTTCCAATCCAAGGAAGTAATGCAGAGTACCTAGGTCCTTGACAGCAAAATCACCACTCATAGTAGAAACCAGGCGATCAGCAACCGTGACTGAGGAACTGACAAGGATAATATCATCAACATAGACCAGCAGGTACATAGTCACCGCAGGTTGCTGCAACATAAACGGTGATGTATCAGCAGTAGAAGGCACAAACCCATGAGCTCGAAGAGCAGAGCCAAGTCGAGCATGCCAGGCCCGTGGAGCCTACTTAAGCCCATAGAGAGCCTTCACTAGTCGACATAAGTGATGCGGACGTGCAGGATCAACGAATCTAGGGGGCTGACGCATATATACCTCTTCCTCTAGGACACCATGAAGGAAAGCATTTTGGACATCCATTTGACGCAGTGACCATCCTCGTGTAACAGCCAACGAGAGCAGGAGACGAATAGTAGTAGGTTTGACAACATGACTGAAGGTGTCTTTATAGTCCAGACCATACCTCTGTTTGAATCCTTTGGCCACCAATCGTGCCTTGTACCGTTCAATGGAGCCATCAGAATGTTTCTTGACTTTGAACACCCACTTGGAGTCAATAACATTAACACCAGAAGGAGGAGGAACGAGCCGCCAAGTGTCATTCTTTAGGAGCGCATGATACTCCTGCTCCATTGCAGTGCGCCAGTGTGGAACCCCTAGAGCCGCCTGATGGTGTCGAGGTTCAACAGTGGGATCATCCTAAGAATGTGCCATACAGGCCGCAATCCATGCAACCGTGCCAACGGTGCGCCGGCGCGGCTGAAAAATTCCACTTTGACGGCGAGTGCGCGCACGCGGCGCCACAGGGGCTGGAACAATCGGCTCCATAGTAGTGGCAGGAGGCGACGAAGTGGCAGACTCATCCTCATTGCCGGAAGAGGAGGAGTCTGGCAAGGACGGCCCACCGCGAGGCGATGCGGCAGTGGGTGGAGAAGGCCCACCGCAAGGTGACGCGCCAGTGGGCGTAGCGGCAGTACGCGCCGCACTGGGCGACGCAGGCGCTGGCGAAGAAGAGCCGCCAGGCGGGGCAGAGGAGCCTGGCGCTAGGCCAGGAGAGGATGGCCCAGCCAGGTCCGGGACGGAGGACACCGGATCGCCAGCGCGTGCAACGGTTCATGGGTCATGCACATGATCGACGTCCGGCGCTGGGGACGTGTCCGCAACGTCCAGTAACTCCAGTCGAGCTCCGCGACCAGTGCCTGCACCATGGTTAGGGAGCAAAACAGGAGAATGTGCAACATCTACAAATTGATCAGGCAGCAATGGTAGAGAGGAATGCACATGTGGTGACAGTGTAGAAACCGTAGCCGGCAATGCAAAAAAAGGGAACACACTCTCATCAAACACCACATCACGAGAAATATAGACGCGGTTAGACGGAATATGAAGGCATTTGTACCCTTTATAAAGGGAACTGTACCTAAGAAAAACGCACTGCTTAGACCGGAACTCGAGGTTACGGTGGTTATATGGGCGCAAATGGGGCCAACATGCACAACCAAACACCTTGAGAAACGTATAATCTAGAGTCTCATTGAGCAATAGCTCGAGAGGTGTTTTCATATGAAGAAGTCGTGTAGGGAGCCTATTAATGAGATAACAGGCGGTAGAAAAAGCGTCACTCCAAAACCGAAAAGGAACGGAGGCATGAGCTAGTAGAGTTAGGCCAGTTTCTACAAGATGACGATGCTTACGTTCAGCAGCGCCATTCTGCTGATGTGTATGAGGACAGGACACACGATGCGAGATCCCCAGCTTGTTAAAGAAGGTGTTGAGGTTGTGGTACTCACCCTCCCAATCGGACTGAACATGAACAATCTTATGCTTGAGAAGACACTCAACATGTGCTTGAAATTGTAAGAAAACATCAAACACATCAGATTTGCGCTTAAGAAGGTAAAGCCAAGTAAAACGACTATAAGCATCAATAAAACTGACATAATAGTTGTGACCACTAACAGAAGTTTGTGCACGACCCCAAACATCAGAAAACACAAGCTCAAGTGGAGTTTTTATTACACGATTCGACTCTAAAAACGGAAGTTGATGACTCTTGCCTTGCTGACAGGCATCACAGACTGTATCAATATGTTTATTAGGGACAACTGGAAGCTCGTGGCGATGTAGCACATGGCGAACTATAGGAGTCGCCGGATGACCAAGACGCGAGTGCCAATGAGATGGTGAAACACGAACGCCACTGAAAGCTCGAGGGACTGACGGCGGCACATCAAGCACATAAAGCCCATGGCGAAGGCGACCTCTAAGTAGAACGTCCCGGGTGTACAGGTCCTTAATAAAAAAATGGAAACGGTCAAATTCAGCAAAAACATCGTTTTCACGAGTAAGCTGTGGAACAGACAACAGACTATGTGCAACGGAAGGAACCCGAAGAACATTGGAAAGATGCAATTTTTGAGAGGTATTTGTAAGAAGAATGCCTGACCAATATGTGAGATGTGCATACCTGCTCCATTGGCGGTACGGACTTGATCATGCCCGCGATAAGGCTCATGTGTCGAGAGCTTGCCCATCTCATTTGTTAGATGAGTGGTAGCTCCAGTGTCCATTGTCCATGACGGGTCGATGGAGTATGACGGTGTGTAGCCCATGTAGGACTCCTGAGTAGCAATAGCAGCCTGCTTCTCGTTTCCCTTGCCATTGTTGTCGACGCCCATGAAGTCTTGCTTGAAGCGGCGATGGCATTTGGAGGCGATATGACCATCGAGGCCACAGAGCTGTCAAGGTTGCTGGAGGCCACAACCACCACAACAAGCGCGGGATCGCCCTCCCGTGGTGATGATGGAGGGGCGTGGTGATGAAGACGGGGCGGGCGCCGGCTTGGAGGATTTGCCGCCCCCACGAAAAGCAGCATTAGCAGAGGTGAAGCTGGGGCTTGATTGACGCGCCTTATAGCGTTGTTCCGACGCGAGAAGACGAGCGTACAGCTCGCGTGGCGGAATAGGGGTGTCGCGGCCATTGACGTTCTCCACTAGAGAGTCATACTCGCCATCTAGACCATTGACGACGTAGGAGGTGAACTCCTCGGGGCGGAGAGGTTGCCCGATAGAGGCTAGTGTGTCCGCCAGACCAGTAATCTTGTTGAAGTACTCGGTGATGGTGAGATCATTAAGTTTTTCTTCGCCAAGTTGATGACGTATAGCATGTGCCCGTGCCGTAGACTGAGAGGAGAAGCTGGTCTCGAGGGCAGCCCAAGCGTCGCGAGAGGTCAAGGCGAAGATGACGAGGGAGGCGACCCCCTCGGTAAGCGACGACTGAATGGCGGAGAGGATGGCTTGATCTTGCGCCACCCAGGCCTGATGCGCCGGGTGATAGGGCGGAGGACACGGAAGCGTGCCATCGATGAAGCCATCAAGATAGCGACTGCGAAGAAGAGGCAATACTTGGGCGCGCCACAACAGATAGTTGTCCGGCGTCAATTTCACCGGAATAAGGTGGGCGAAATAAAACGTCGGCGGAGCACCACCATGAGAGGAAGGAGCTGCAGGAGCCTCAGCATGGGCCATCAGCGACGGTGTAGGGGCGACGTAGGGCGCAGGTGCCGGAGCGGGCATGTCGTAGTAGCCTGGATGGTGTGCAGGGCCCGACGACGGCGCAGCCGCTGAGGGTGCCTGGTACGGGGCCAGGGCAAGCGGCGACGGAGGCACGTAGTAGGGATGGGGCGGCGAGGGCCGGGCGGCCATCACAGCGGTCGCCTGATAGGGCACGGGTGAGGTGGCGTAGACCCCGTGCCAGTATGGCGTATCCGCATAGGGGGCAGCCGCCGGGACCGGCGCGACAAGCGCGGCGGCAGAGGCGGGCACCGCGGACCAATCGGCCACCAGGGGAGGCGGAGCGATCAGAGCGGCAGCAGATTGCAGCGTCGTAGGCAGAGGAGCAGACGGCGAGGACGCCGCGGCCGGGAACGGAGGCGGCGGCGAGAACTGCGGTGGAGATGTGATCTGCCCCGAGAACAGCGCATCGGCACTCAGCATGGAGAGAGAGCCGAGATGTGCGGTGCCGGGGTCCGTGCCACCGTTGAGGAGATGAAGCAGCACAGGTGGAAGAGCAGGAGCGCCGGCCGGCGCCATGATCGAGGCCGCGGCAGGAGAAGTCGTGGCGGCGGCGGCCGTGGAGGCAGCGGAAGTCATAGTCGTAACCTAGCGTGATACCATGTAAAACAATAGAATTGGGCAACTGCTCAACACCCTCAACGTGGGGTGTGGCTGTCTTTATATATGGTGTACGTATGTGTACAATACAAGTTACAATATGGAATACAGAAGGCTATGTATATATATAGTCTAACAGCACACCCTACCCCTATGAGCACCTCCGAAAGACTAAGCCGGCAGATCGGGTCTTGAAATTGACGAAATCACCACGAGCGTCTCGCTGTCGACGGGAACGCCGCCTCCCACTGAAAGAATATTCCGCGTTTAATGCAACACACAATGTCAAACCTAGGGTTTGAACTCTGGTGGGCTAGGGTACAACCACCCTCTTAGCCACCCAACCATGGGTTGGTTTGCTAACATGGCATATTCTGTAAGAAAAATGCTGTTAAATATCACATCATTGAGAGCTTAGTGCTTCGTGCCTATACAGATGATCAATTTGGCACAATAAGGAAGACCAGCAAGGATGACGATGAAAGACAGGGTGCTTGCCAGATAGGCTCCCAGGCACTTGACATCAAAAAGTAAAACTGAAGCGCGCTGATAAAGAAACTCTAAAGCAAGCAATGAAATTATGTACATTCAGTAAAAATATCAAAAATACAAATTAGACCATCACGGTTCCATACAGTCACTTGTTGAATAAAATTCAGAACATATATCCCATGCAAGCTGAGCAGGAAAACATGGGACTGGGGACTAATCTCCTCCCGCATATGCATGTCGACCTGCAGAACCATACCCCAGATTGAAGTTGCTCATCCAACTGCATTTCATACTCACCGTGGCCATGGGGAGTAGGCGTTCAATCGCCGCATGCAAGCTCGGTAATATCTTTGATAAGTGTCAGCGACTTGTATATAGCAGAGTGCACGGGAGCATACAGATGGAACTCCCCCGCATCCATGAAGGCATGAGTGAAGTCGATGATTGAGCTTGATGATTGAGCTTGGCGCAAGTGCAGCGGTGTCGTCGAAGCTATTACGGAAGTGCATCGTGAGCCGCCCAGAGGAGTCCCCATCCGCATGGCCGAGCTGGTCAACCACTCAACACCACCTTCCTCCCGAGAGAGTGCCTCTAAGCCCAAACGAACTCCCTCCCGATCCCCCCGCCTCCATCCCCTCGACCCGCCGCTTTCCCACCGCCCATCCTGGTGACCGACGGCGCCCCGCAGTTCCTTGCATCACGAGGACCCCGGTGGCAATCTGTCTCTCCCCTACATCCACAGGATTCGGCAGCACCGACGCAGTGGCCTGCATCACGCGGATTGACGCGGACGTAGATGCAGCCTGCAGCCTCGACCTCACGCCATGGAACTGGAGGTGCCGAGAGGGTCTACTACGGGGAAGGAGAGAGTGTGCCGATTTTCCAATCGCACTTGGAGCGGCCGGTGAGGACGTAGCACCCGACCCTCTCTCAAGTGACGGTGGCAGCGAGGTCGATGCCCACATTGAGCAGCACGCGCCACGGGCGGCGGGGGGGGGGGGGGGGGGGCGCAAGTGATGCCGAGATCTGGTGCAGCACCGGCGATAGGGAGGCGGTGTGGGCGGGGGCCATCTTCTAAGAGCGGCATGGAGGCGGGCGGGCGGTGGTCGCAGGATCTGCCATGGGAGGTCTACCGGTGGCAGAACTCTGTTCGAGAAAGGACCCGGTATACTGACTTATGGGTGGCAACGTGGGTAATTTGCTCTGATCAGCAGGGGCAAAACCGTCTTTTTACGGCATACGGAAAATTGGTATCAGAGTCGCATCGTGACCTCATCCCTTGCTAGCTGTCGCTTGTTCCGCAGCCCCTGAATCGAGTTACATATATTAGCAACCGATCCCATATCAAATACCTAGGTGCTACTGTGAGTACTAGTCAAGTACACATCAATAACATGTATATCATATATACCTTTGTTTGCCTTGCCGGCCTTCTTGTTCGCCAAATACTTGGGGCAGTTGCGCTTCCAATGGCTAGTCCCCTTGCAATAGTAGCACTCAGTATCAGACTTAGGGCCAGCTCGGGGTTTCTTTTTAGGTGCGGCAACAGATTTGTCATCCTTCTTTCCCTTTTGCTTGCCTTTCTTGTCCTTCTTGAAATCGATGGTCTTATTGATCATCAACATTTGATGTTCTTTCCTAATCTCCACTTCTGCAGTCTTAAGCATTGACAGAAGCTCGGGAAGAGACTTCTTCATGCCCTGCATGTTATAGTTCATCACGAAGCTCTTGTAGCTAGGTGGCAGAGATTGGAGAACACGATGTATGCCTAAGTTAATGGGAATCGTTATTCCCAAGGACACATGTTTATTGGCCTACCTAGACATTTTGAGTACATGCTCACTAACGGAGTTGTTCTCTTCCATCATGCGGCTAAAGAAATTTTCAGAAGCATTATAACTCTCTACGACAGCATGAGTATCGAAAATCATTTTCAATTCTACCATGGTATCAAAGGCATTGCCATTTTCGAAACGCTTTCGAAGTTCTGGCTCTAGCCCATACAGTATGCCACAATGAACTAAGTTGTGGTCCTCCTAACAAGTTATATAGACATTCTTTTCCTCATTAGGGGCATCAGGAGCTGGTGGGGGGCCTAGCGGCGCCTCTAGCACATATTGCTTTTGTGCAGCAGTGAGGAGAATCCTCAAATTCATAGCCCAGTTGGTGAAGTTGCTACCATTCGCAGCAAGTTTCTCTTTCTCCATGAACACATTGAAATTAAAAGCAGGTGGTGCCATCTACAACAGAATTTGTAAAGGTTATTTAGACTAAGTTTATGATAGATTGAGTTCAACTAATACAAATAACTAATGAACCCCCACTCAAAAACGACATCCCTCGTGTCTTTTTGGTGATTACATGAACCAAATCCACTACACCAAGTCCGATCATCACGTGAGTCGGTGCAGCCTCAAAGGCGAGCATCTATATGGGCATCATATCAACTATATGACGCATGCTTAACCTTTCGGTCAGTGTTCCGAGGCCATGTCTGTACATGCTAGGCTCGTGAAGTAAGAACCTTAGAATTCTGCGTGTGTAAAATTGTCTTACACCCATTGTATGAAAGCGCGGAGTCGAGTACACCCGATCTGTTGAGAAATAGAGCAATTTTCCAAGAGATTTAACCAAAATAAAAGACATATAAAGCATAGGGAGAATAATAGAAAAAGATCAAAAGATGATATACATCACAGTAGAGGAACCGCCGGTGTTCCCGTTAGCGTTGGCACTATCGTCAGCCATGTTGTCGAGGAAAAGGTTGTTGATGTTGGGAAAGAAGTCGTTGTTGGGGAAGACGTCGCTGCAGTCGCTATCCGTGAAGGAGTCCGTGATGAAGCCAGTAGTCGCGCTGGTAGCGCTCCCCAAAAACCTTATCGCCCTTCTCCCGTACAGGACTCGAAGCAGCGGGGTCTCGGAGGCCTACTGTCCCAGCTCGCGGTGCACGCCGTAAGACGGGATGGGGAAGATCTAAGCAGCGCAATGCTCTGAAACTGGAGGCGTAGGGTGTGTGCGTTGGTGTGTCTGAGGAGAGGAGCGACCTCTCACTCTTATAGGCACAGGTAGGCAGGCGAACAGTCGGCGTCGGGAGAGGAAACGAACAGGCATCGACAAGCCGAACAGCCTCCACTAAGCTCGAATTAAATCTCCACTGAGTTCGTGCGTATTAAAAATACACTCACGCAGACTGTTCAAATTATTATCCATTTATGTGTGGCAAAAAGAAATTATCCATTTATGTGTGGCAAAAAGAAAGAGAAGCTCTCGGCTCGAGGCATTCCCGCAACCCGCGGTGCGCGCGCGTGTCGTGACGAGACGAGACGAGGCGTGGCGAGGCGGGCGGCGGAGGAGGAGGAGCACGCGTGTATATGTCTTTTCTTCTCAAGCTCATACAAGTGGTGGAAGAGCTCTCCTTATAAGCTGGTCCAACTTCCACTCAACTAGCAATGTGGGACTAAACTCTTGTCCCACCTCTTTGCCTTGCATGAATGGGCCAAGTGGGCCTCTAGGATTTCAATAATTGTTGAATAATATAAATGGGCTGGGCCTTTATTAGACAAAATTCCAATAATCCCCCACCAGATCCCAAAGGCACACATAAATTTGCCTATGGTTCCAAAACATTGTTTATATACTGGTACTAGTGGAGACTGTTAAGTTGAACTTCCACCTAGAACTCTATGCTACACTAGTTTGCAACTTGTACAATGGACTATGCCTTGAACTGCAAGTTTGCTGCATTCTAGCTTTACACAAAGCCTTGACCAATACTGGGCTGCCGTGGGACTTCCCCTGGGATGGAGCTTATGCGTCATACTCCATAGCCTTTTATGAGTTTATTAGAGAGCACCCAACTCTCATAGACTGCGACGTTTAACAATCAGACTCATATAGGTGTGTTCTTCAAAAGATGTTCTGCAGGACAACATCTCTGCTTAAACTAAGCCACTTAGAACACATTAAGATAAATCAACCTGCCATGCAGAATAGGAAAGTATTGCATCTTCACAGAGTGGTGTTTTAAAGTACGGATACTTTCCTCTCAGTTAACCAACAGCTTGTCTCCCAATTCTAATTCACGGGATCTCCGATCACATAGAGTGGTTTACCACTGTGGAAAACTTATATTGTGGGTCTCATACCCATCTCCTTTGATGCATTTTCTATCACGTTACGTGATAGACCCTTTGTGAAGGGATCTGCCAGATTCTTAGATGTTTGGATATAATCCAATGCAATAACTTCAGAGTTTCTCATTTTCCTGACAGATTTCAATCTCCTCTTCGCATGTCTTGAGGACTTCATATTATCCTTAGAACTGTTAACTTTAACAATCACAGTTTGATTATCACAGTTCATTGGGATTGCGGGTATAGGTTTCTCAACCATAGGTAAGTCCATCAAGAGTTCTTGAAGCCACTCTGCTTCAACAGTGGCTGTGTCTAATGCTGCGAGTTCTGCTTCCATAGTTGACCTCGTTAAGATGGTCTACTTGCAAGACTTCCAAGAAACAGCACCACCACCAAGTGTAAAGATATATCCACTCGTGGCCTTTATCTCATCAGCATCAGATATCCAATTTGAATCACTATATCCCTCCAGCACCCTTGGGTATCCAGTATAGTGAATGTCGTAGCTCGCAGTGCCATTTAGATAGCGCATGACTCTCTCAAGAGCTTGCCAATGATCATCTCCAGGATTTGAAACAAACCGACTGAGTTTGCTTACAGCAAAAGTGATGTTAGGCCTCGTAGCACTAGCTAAATACATAAGCGACCCAATAATCTGAGAATATGTCAATTGATCTCTAGTAGTGCCTCTATTCTTTCGAAGTAACACACTAGGATCATACGGTGTTGGAGAAGACTTGCAGTTGCTATACCCAAAGCGACTCAAGATCTTTTCCACATAGTGAGACTGAAGCAGTGTGATCCCACCATTATCATCTCTCAATAGCTTGTTGTTCAAAATAACATCAGCTACTCCTAGATCCTTCATCTCAAAAGACCGAGATAAGAAATCCTTGACTTCCTTAATCACATTAAGGTTGGTCCCAAAAATCAGTATGTCATCAACATACAAACAAAGAAACACTCCCTCGCCCCCACCATAGCGATAGTATACACATTTGTCAGCTTCGTTTACAGCAAAACCTGCAGTGGTTAGGGTTCTCTCAAACTTCTCGTGCCACTGCTTAGGTGCTTGTTTAAGGCCATATAAAGACTTCAACAACTTACACACTTTTCCTTCTTGACCACTCACTACAAATCCATCTGGCTGATCCATATAAATTTCCTCGTCCAACTCTCCATTTAGGAAAGCCGTCTTAACGTCCATTTGATGAACGAGAAGACCATGTGAGGCAGCCAAAGATAGTAGTATGCGAATGGTGGTCAATCTGGCTACGGGTGAGTAAGTATCAAAGAAGTCCTCACCTTCTTTTTGGGTATAACCCTTGGCTACAAGTCTTGCCTTGTACTTCTCAATAGTACCATCAGGCCTAAGTTTCTTCTTAAACACCCATTTGCATCCTACAGGTTTGCACCCATAAGGACGATCGGTGATCTCCCATGTTCCATTCGCTAAGATGGAATCCATCTCACTACCAACGGCTTCCTTCCAGTAGTCAGCATCAGGAGATGCATAGGCTTCTGAATAGAAGTAGGAGTATCATCCACAAGGTACACAATGAAATCATTACCAAAGGATTTTACAGTCCTCTCTCTCTTACTCCTCTTAGGAATTTCATTATCATCCTCCTCAGGTTTTTCCGAGTGTTCAACAGGAATGGTATGTTCAGGAATTGTGGGTATTTCCTGATTCAATGAGTCAGGTATCTCCTGATTTGATGAGCTAGGTATATCCTTCATGGGAAAGATATCCTCAAAGAAAGTCACATCATTTGACTCCATGATTGTACCAACATGCATGTCTGGTACTCCAGATTTTACTATCAAGAATCTATAGCCAATGCTATGAAAAGCATATCCCAAAAGAACACAGTCCACGGTTTTTGGTCCAAGTTTGCGCTTCTTTGGGATTGGCACATGAACCTTTGCCAGACATCCCCAAGTTCACAAGTAAGAAAGATTAAATCTTTTCTTTTCCCATTCTTCAAATGTAGAGACCCGATGTGTCTAACATGGCGTTAACCAAATCTGTTAGAGTACGGTTCTTTCTTTCGGCTACCCCATTTGACTAGGGCGAGTAGGGAGGCGTCCTCTCATGGATTATACCATGTTCCGCACAAAAAGAATCAAACTCGTTGGAAAAGTACTCTCCACCATGATCAGACCTAAGTCTCTTAATCTTTCGATCAAGTTGGTTTTTTGCTTCAGCTTTATAGATTTTGAAGTAACTCAAAGCCTCATCTTTTGATTTCAGAAGATACACATGACAATATCTCGTAGAGTCATCGATCAATGTCATAAAATATTTCTTTCCACCTTTTGCTAACACACCATTCATATCACAAAGATCTGAATGTATGAGCTCTAGTGGCGCCAAATCTCTCACCTCTGCAGTCGTATGTGACTTGCAAGGTTGCTTTGCTTGCACACAAGTTTGGCATTTAGATCCCTTCACAGTAGTGAATTTTGGGATTATATTCATTTTAGCTAACCGCGTCATGCAACCAAAATTAACATGACAAAGACTTGAATGCTAGACATTTGACACAAGATCAGATGAAACATGATTCACGACTTTATTACACACATCTGACAGTGACAGGCGGAACAGACCTCCACACTCATAGCCTTTACCAATAAATGTTCCAAACTTAGACAGTACAAATTTATTGGACTCAAACACAATCTTTTAGCCATCACGACATAGAAGTGATCCACTAACAAGATTCTTATTTATTGAGGGAACATGATGCACGTTCTTCAGGCGCACGGTCTTTCCCGAAGTGAACTTCAGATCGACCGTACCAACACCATGAACAGAAGCATGCGAGCCGTTCCCCATCAGCACGGACTGAGCCCCTCTGACCTGATATGAAGAAAACATGGAAACATCAGAAGAAACATGTACATTAGCGCCCGTGTCAATCCACCAATCAGGAGAATGACATAATGAAAGAACAGTAGGTAATATACCATACCCAACATCTTTCATGTCAACGTCGCCCATGACAATATTAGCAGTCTTGCTGCCTTTTCCATGATGGCGCTTGTCAAAGCGGTTGGGGCAAGCAGGAGCCCAATGATCAGGATCACCGCACACGTGACAAGCACCTTTCTTCTTATCAGTCTTCTTCTTGAAGCTAGTAGACTGTGAGGCTTTGTTCTTTCCATCGAACTTTCCTTTTCCATCAAACTTTCCCTTGTTCTTGGACTTGTGTGACTGGAAGTTCTTTTTCTGTACGAGAATGGCACTTGAACCTCCCTCAGCACCTCGAGCACGTGTGTCTTTTGCTCTCTCCTTCTCTTCCACATCAAGAGTACCAATGAGATCCGAAACGGAAAACTCTTGTCTCTTGTGTTTCAGGAAAGTAGCAAAGTTCCTCCACGAAGGGGGAAGTTTGGCAATAATGCCCCCGGCAATGAACTTGTCCGGTAAAACACAAGGGAAGTGCTCAAGCTCTTTGGCCAGTGATTGTATTTCATGAGCCTGCTCAACCACGGAGCGGTCATCAGTCATCTTGTAGTCATAGAGTTGTTCCATGACATATAGTTCACTGCCAGCGTCTGAGACCCCAAACTTGGCCTCGAGATGTTATCCCCTAGAATAGATAGCAAAGCAGCCTTGAACAGGGTATCAGTTTTCCAAAAAACTTGTTCCTGAGCAGGAGTAAGCTCTCCCTCGGGCTTGCCAAGAGTGGCGTCATAGCAGTTCATGTTCTGAAACCAGAGAACTGCTCTCATGCGCCACCTCTTATAATGCGTACCCTTAAAAATAGGTGGCTTCACAGAAGCAACGAAACCACTTGGAGCAAATTGCCTATAATAAGGTTTTTGGATTGTTGAGAAATAGAGCAATTTTCCAAGAGATTTAACCAAAATAAAAGACAGATAAAGCATAGGCAGAATAATAGAAAAACACCAAAAGATGATATACATCACAGTAGAGGAACCGCCGGTGTTCCCGTTAGCGTTGGCACTGTCGTCAGCCATGTTGTCGAGGAAAAGGTTGTTGATGTCGGGGAAGAAGTCGTCGTTGGGGAAGACGTCGCTGCAGTCGCTATCCGTGAAGGAGTCCGTGATGAAGCTAGTAGTCACCCTGGTAGCGCTCCCCAAAAACCTTATCACCCTTCTCCCGTACAGGACTCGAAGCAGCGGGGTCTCGGAGGCCTACTATCCCAGCTCTTGGTGCACGCCGCAAGACGGGATGGGGAGGATCTAAGCAGCGCAATGCTCTGAAACTGGAGGCGCAGGGTGTGTGCATTGGTGTGTCTGAGGAGAGGAGCGACCTCTCACTCTTATAGGCACGGGTAGGCAGGCGAACAGTCGTCGTCGAGAGAGGAAACGAACAGGCATCGACAAAGCCGAACAGCCTCCACTAAGCTCGAATTAAATCTCCACTGAGTTCGTGCATATTAAAAATACACTCACGCGGACTGTTCAAATTATTATCCATTTATGCGTGGCAAAAAGAAAGAGAAGCTCTCGGCTCGAGGCATTCCCGCAACCCGCAGCGTGCGCGCGCGTCGTGACGAGACGAGGCGTGGCGAGGCGGGCGACGGAGGAGGAGGAGTGCGCGTGTATATGTCTTCTCTTCTCAAGCTCGTACAAGTGGTGGAAGAGCTTTCCTTATAAGCTGGTCCAACTTCCACTCAACTAGCAATGTGGGACTAAACTCTTGTCCCACCTCTTTGCCTTGCATGAATGGGCCAAGTGGGCCTCTAGGATTTCAAGAATTGTTGAATAATATAAATGGGCTGGGCCTTTATTAGACAAAATTCCAACACGACCGTCACGTGATGTCTCGAAACACGATCCATAGAACGGTGCATACTACAGGAAGAACACATTTTATCTTTATATCTAAATGAGGGATCATCTTACAATGCTACCAAAAGCGCCAAACTAGCAGTATAAGATGCTAACATCTAATGTGTAAAGTGAGATGATATGGTCCATGCATTTGATCTCTATCATTTGTATCGTGGTATGATCTCTATCATTCCTTTGTGTGTAAGGCCAAGATCTATGAAACTTACACGTTAAGTGTGTTGTAAGAGTATCTATCATACATCTACTTACAACAATACCATATCAAGACACTAGCCTAGCATTGATTTAAACTAGACGCCTCTAATTTATCAATTGCAAGTTTTACGTGGCTTAGGGCTTTTGGAGATAGAACCGGTCTTACCTACAAACATGAACCACAACAAGGATAACCAAGTTATTAGCAACTCGTTGTAAATCAGATATTGACTATAGTAGGAGAGACAGACACCCGCCAGCCACTTATACAAAACTAGTTGCATGTCAGTCGTGGAACCGGTCTCATGTACGATGACATGTAAGGTTGGTACGGGCCGCTTCATCCCACTATGCCACCAATATCCAAAATACATGAAAGAAGCAATAACATGATCATCATCGCCCACATATAAATATATGTGTACTACCCGTGCAAAGCACCTACGCATAGATCACGCTCTGGTACCACTATTGGGTTCGCTGCATAGAAAAAAATTCCCATGATGAGAACTATACGCCAAGATCTATCTACTAGATACAGAGCAACGGGTGGATATACATCCATGGAGAACTTACCCTCGAAGACAACAGGGTTTTGTTAATAAGTTGGAACTCGTGGATGATGTAGTCGTACGCTTGCCGATCTCAAGATCGTGTGGAAGTCCGAGCATCGCAAATCAGTAGCTCATCCGTCCTCGCACACACGTTCAAGCCACCAGACAACCTCCACCTCCTCGCTCCAGCGAATCAGCGGAAGCAGCAACTCTATCCAGACGCAAGGCCACCGGGAACATGTATCTCGCTAATCCGAGACCATGGGGGAATATCTAGAGGGGGAGAGAGATCCTTCATGAGGATGTGTACTTTGTGAGGGAGGAGAGGTGGGCCTTTTATAGGAGAGGGGGCTCCTCCCGTACCATGGACGGCGGCCAAGGAGGGTTCCCCCACCTCTTCCTCATTCATGTCGTGGAATCTCCACTCACATCAATTCAAGCTCCACCCAAAATTCCACTCACATGCATTAAATTTCCACCAAATTTAATGCAACTCTCAATTAATAAAACTATTTTATTTATTTTATTCATAATTTTTTAATTAATTTAATTAACAAACATTCACATAAAACCCCTTGCAACATTTCAATATCACATGCAGAACCACTTTCTGCAATTTCACCCAAAACAATTCTAGTTTCTATCGAAACAATTCCTACGCTTTACAATCCTTTCGTCTGAAACATATATGCTCCAAAATGGTGTCCAGAAACCCTTAAGTGTGTCACCCTATGGTTCGCGAATATTTTAGACATGATTGAGACTCCTCTCAGATCAATAATCAGAAGCGGGACCTGAAGATCCGTACTGACTCCTGCACATTCAACGATGACTTCTGTGATCGTGAGAACCTTTAACGCTAGTAACTTAATCCCTTTGTCTCATGATATAATACATGTCCGAGATTCGATCATCAGTATCCAAATACCTAGTTTGGTCTCGTTACCGACATGCACTCTTTTCTCGTTCCCGTGATATAATATTCTAGTGATCACATCACTTGCTTGCAAGCTATCTTAATGTGATATCACCGAGAGGGCCCAGAGTATATATATCCGTCATCGGGATTGAAAAATTCCACTCTTGATCCATGAGCCTCAACATAACACCTTCGTAGCACTGAACCCACCTTTATAGTCACCCTGTTACGGTGTGACGTTTGATGTTATCAAGATACTCTTCCGGTGTTAGCAATTAACATGATCTCATGGTCTAAGGACTAAGATTACTTTGTATGATGTTATAGCAATGTAAACATAGTGACTTTGATCGTATTGCTATACTTCGGATGAATGTTCATCACATCATTTCACAAATGATGTGACTTCGTTATTAACAACATCCAATGTCCATGATCAGGAAACCTTGATCATCTTGTTGATCAACAAGCTAGTCTAGAAGAGAGGCATAACTAGGAACCCCTTTTTTTGTTTATTAAACACACATGTATTGACGTTTCCTATCAATACAATTATAGCATGCAAAATAAACATCTATCATATACAAGGAATACATAATAACAACTTTATTATTGCCTCTCAGGGCATATATCCTTTAGTTATTCCCGTGGTTGGAGCATGTTGAGTCTGCGTAGATGAGGGCTCTTCATGAGTAGAGCATTGTCCTTCCTGATCCACCACAAGGGGTTCCTCAATGGGGCAGAAAATTCCCACACCCATTCTTCTTATGGCATCTTGGGGTATTTCAACATCTACATCACAAACATCAACTTGCCTCGCATGGGAGCCATCATTTTCCTCAAACACCACACTACAAGATTCTACAACAGTTCTGGAGAGCTTATTGTAGACTCTATAAGTGTGGGATTCGGCACCATAACCAACAAAAATACCTTCTAAAGCCTTAGACTCAAATTTAGATAAACAAACTCCCTTGATGAGAAAGAAACACTTACACCCAAATACCCGAAAGTATGAGATGTTTGGCTTGTTACCGGTAAGTATTTCATACGGAGTCTTGTCCAAGAGTTTCCGGAGGTATAACCGGTTGGATGAATGACAAGCAGTAGAGATTGCTTCAGCCTAGATGTTATATGGAGATTTGAATTCAGGTAGCATAAACATTGCCATATCCATTAGAGTCCGGTTCTTCCTCTCAGCAACACCATTTTGTTGAGGGGTGTACACAGCGGAATATTGATGTCTTATCCCCTCTTCACTTAGGAATTCATTTAAGGTGTAGTTCTTGAACTCGGAGCTGTTATCACTTCTTATTGCCAGGATATGGACATTGTGTTGACGTTGAACCTCATTGGCGAAGTCGATGACTATTTGTTGAGTCTCGCTCTTCAACTTGAAGAAACATACCCAAGTGTATCTTGAGTAATCATCAACGATCACAAGGCAGTACTTCTTCCCACCGAGGCTTGCATGAGATGGAGGTCCAAAGAGGTCCACATGAAGGAGCTCTAAAATCCTTTTTGACGAAATAATAGTCTTCCTTCGATGAGGAGAGTCGTGCATTTTCCCTTCAACACAAGCCCAGCAAACACGATCTTTGGCAAAGGAAACATTTTCTTTTAGTCCAAGGATGTGGCCACCCTTGTGGAGACTTTGCAAAGTTCTCATATTGATGTGGGATAGTCGGTGATGCCATAACCAACCCGTGTCAGCCTTTCTGAAAAGACACATTGGGCCTATAGTGGTTTTCCTCGAAAAGTCCACCATGTATAGGTCATTTTCGACATATCCCACGAAAGCGACTTTTAGAGACTTGCTCCACAAGAGTACCACCAAATCAGCATCAATAAAAACTTCAAAGTCCATCTTACCAAGGGCGTGAACTGAAAGTAAATTGTAACCGAAGGTCTCAACAAGCATGACGTCCACGAGAGAGATATCATGAGCCACCACAACTTTGTTGAGACCCAATACCTCAGATTTTGACTTGTCACCATAGGAGATGGTTATATGAGCATGATTTGGCCGCATCTCCATGATGATCTCCTTGCTTCCGGTCATGTGACTCATGCATCCGCTATCGAGTACCCATTTAGACCCACCGGAAGCATACCCCTGCAAGAAAGTTACTTCTTGGTTTTAGGTACCCATTTTTCAATGGGTCCTCTCATGTTAGTGACAAGGGTCTTGGGGACCCAAATAGACCAAGGAATGTAACAATCATAAGGACCTACATAACTATCATAAACATCACCATAATAATCACAATATAACTCAAAGTTAGGATTGTTAGCCCCTGCAAAACCATCATAATTAGACTTGTCATTGGTGGTGGTGCTAGTCTTTGGTTGAGCAGTCTTGCTCTTCTTCTTGTTGTTCTTATTCTTTGTCTTGGGAATATAGCCAAGACCCTCTTTTCCATTGTTTGTCTTTTGCTTGCTAAGTATCTCATCTAGAACTTCTTTACCTTTGTGTTGGGATCCCTTTGTAGGTTCTTGTTGTCCTCGAGATGGTGTGGAGGTGTTGGGCACATCATACTTTTCCAACTGAGTTTGGAGCTGGTCACGAGACTCATTTAGAGTAGAGTGTTCACTCTTCAATGCCTTGTGAGAAATGTCAAGTTTCTCAAACTTCTCCGAGAGTCTAGCATGAGCAGCCCCAAATTCAATCTTTTCTTTCTTTACCTTGGCAAGAGCATTGTCACGTTCTTTGATGAGCTGAGCCACAACTTCTTCATGTGGCTCCTCAATTGATTCGAGTCTCTCTTCCAAGGATACTCGAGCTTCCTCTTCTTCTTCCAAGGCATTCTTCAAGGAAGCTATCTCCAAGGCATCTTCTCTTTCAATTCTGCCATTTTCTTCGAGGAGATCTTCGTCTTAGGAAAGTTGACTCATAAGAGCATCAAAATGAAGTTTGTGCTCACCTTGCAAGTTAGTGAAAAAGTTGTCCAAAGCAATAACTTCTTCTTTCATTTTAAGACTAGTATGATCATCCATATCCATATTTATGTTATTCTTAGGGAATGAAGAACTAGAAGATGATACCTCGGACCCTCTTGCCATAAGTGACGTTGTTGTTGATGACGTTTTCATTTGGTGAGTCGAAGAGAGATGATGGAGTCGATGTGGTGGCTATAGCAGCCACCTCACAAGAACTATCTTCATCCTCTTCATCTTCACTTGCAGAGGAATATTCTTCTTGTGCCACCAAGACAATCTTGGGTTGCTTCTTGTAAGGGCCATTCTTCTTGATAAATGGCTTTTTCTTAGGTGCCTTGGATTTTTCTTTCAGGATGAGCCTTCCACCATTGTCTTATCTATTTTGAAATGGACACTCAGCTACAAAGTGTATCCTATCTCCACAATTGTAGCATTTTCTCAGTTTTGGGCCATTTTCTCTTCTTCCACTTGACCCATTCTTGCGCTCGAGTTCCGACTTGGCCTTGGTTGGATCCTTCCAAGAGTTCCTTGCATAGAATGCCATGTACTCACCATGAGCACGCTTGACTTCCTCGGGGCAGTCCATGGAGGCACCCTCGAAAGCTCTTTCATCCTCATCTTGCTCAACAACATTTGCCTTTAGAGCAACATTGACCCCTTTTTGCATTCCAATGGCACGGGCACGGGCATCTTCCGCGTTATTAGCTGCAACCTTGAATGATGACATTTCTTGTATGACTTCATTGGACGTCATTTGGTGGTAGTTGTGTCTACCTTGCAGGCTCTTCAAGTCCGTTGGCTCAAAAGGCATTAGAGAACTGACGTATTTCCTTTTTATCCAAGCATCATCAATGTGAGTGGCCCCATGCTTTCTAAATGTTGTTGCGATGTCCTTGAGTCTTCTATACATGTCTTCATGGTTTTCACCATCCAACATGTAGAATCCTTCAGCTTCATTACTAAGGCCATCATACCTATTCCTTCTCATGCTTTCATTTCCAATAAAGAGGTCGGTGAGAACATCCCAAGATTCTTTAGCTGTGTTGAGATGTTCAATGTGGGGCATGTCCTTGGGACCCACTCCGAGTTGTATCATGTGGAGAGCTGTTGCATTCAATTGGCTATACACAACTTCTCTTCTTGTCAAGTTGGTGTGATCTCCAATATGAAGACCCTCTTCGATAATCCTCCAATGTTCAATTGAAGAGCTGCATACATGAGACTTCATTAAGAATTGCCATTGATTAAATGAAGATGCAGTAAGCTTGGGTGGATCACCCCTATTGCTTATATGAGCATGGGGGATAGGTGGGTCGGGGGAATATAAGTGATGAACCTCACTATATTCTTCCTTGCCACTTCCCTTCTTGGAGGCAGAACCATTATGTTTTTCACCTACCACTTCATCTTCCTTGGATCTGGTGTTAGCCATATCCTTGGATGAGGGACTGGCAGCTTTAGAGGAGGATGGAGATGGGGCTACGAATGATGTGAGGCGAGCAATCATTTGATGCATCTCCTCCATCTTGGTCTCAAAGGATTTCAACAAGGTTGTTTCCAACGTTTTGAGGTCATCCATTGTGACCTTGTCCACAGCCTCATTCCCATTCTCCTTGGTACCCATACTTCTCTTAGGCGGTTAAGCCCGAATAAAGAGTCGGGGCTCTGATACCAATTGAAATGGATCGTATGGGCACCTAAAATTTATAATGTTTTTCAATTTTAGGCTTGGCACAAAAGGTAAATTCTCTAGATATACTATTAGTAAGAATTTCCCTATATGTAAACCTAACTACTAGCGAGTAAAAGGCGAGTGGAAAGAGAAACGAGTGAACCGTAGTGAAGCACGCGGAGACACAGGATTTGTTTTACCGCAGTTCCTTCCTTGTTAAGGGTTTTTCATCTGTGTTGTAGGGTGGGCGGTACTAAGACCACCATGCCACAATAGGTCTCACCCTGTTCTCCGATGGATCCCGCCACCAAAGGCCTGATCCACCTTTCCACTATAGGAACCCTTCGAGGCGAGAACCGGCGCCTTTACACAACTAGCAGGGCACAACTCCACAACCAAATTGGAGGCTCCCGTAATGACAACAAGCTGCCACAAGAATAAGTTATCAATAACAAAACACAAGATCTAGATATTGACAAGAATACTAGATCATGGATTTCTCCAAATGAATGGAGAGGAGTTGATGCGCTTGATTTGTCATGACGATGTAGATTGTCTCCTCCTTCAATTCCCCCAAAGATCAAAGTCTTCAGGTGGTTGAAGTGGGAGATCGAGAGAGAGCTCTTGCAATGGGTCTGACACTTTTCGAATGAATCAAGAGTTCTACCTGAAGGGGGTGAAGGGGCTTTTATACCCCCTTCCCCAACTAAGCGGTTGGAGCCTTTGGGGCCAGATTATCTGGCCCAAGTGAGGGCCGGATTATCCGGCCTGGGGAAAACTTCGCCCCAGACTCGGATTATCTGGCAGATAAACTGCCCCCACTTAGAGCGACGCACCGAGCCTGCCCTTGAGCGCCTCCTGGGGGGCGGATTATCCGACCCCATGCGAAGGCCATATTATCTGGCCAAGGAAGGAAAACCCACCCTTATTCAGATTATTCGGGAGAAAATCTGACCCTACTCCGAGCATCGCGCCTTGGCTGCCTTTGATTGTTTTCTAGGGGCCAGATTATCCGGCCTAATCCGGCCCCATGCGAAGGCCGAAATATCCGGCCAGGGGAGGAAAAACCACCCCTGTTCGGATTTTTCGGGAGAAAAACCGAACCCACTCCGAGCGTCGCGCCTTGGCTGCCTTTGATCGATGAGTTAGGCCGGATTATCCGGCCCTTGGGGGCGGATAATCCGGCCCCCCAAACACTAGAACATTCTATGCACACTTAGCACACATGAGGAAACTCCACGGTATTGTTATCTAACACTCAAAACACATTGAACCATGAAATGTTCTTTCACCCTTGTAGGGTTAAATCTTTTCGAAAAGCCGTGTCCATAGTTTGGACGACTTGGAGCACATTTTCTCCATCATAGAAAACTATAACTAAAGAATTACTATTATAATTTGACTTGGATCTGATATGACTAGTAAAGTTGGATAACCACCATGGAATGAATGAATAAAACTACCAAATGTGTAAGTTTCTTCGGAAGGACTTCCTCGTTTGGTCTCGAGGGGGAAATACCAGGATGGGTATGTTTGGTGTTAGTAACAAGTTGATTCCAAATAGGTCTTTCTTATCCCTCTCTTATAGCCGATGGTTGTATCAAGTCTCTATACGTTGTTGATGCATGTAAAATGCATACATGAACTTTGTAGTTTGTTAACATGTTTTCCCACATATTTGCATCATATATAATGTTATATCCCTAATTTATATTATTTTTGGGGATTTACCAATGATCCCCTTTATTTTAGTAATAACCCTGCAGGGCAGAAAAACCCTATTTTCAATATTTTTGATGTTTCAAGACCTAAACAAAGTAAAATGGACCTATACTTTTGGGAATTCCAATATTTATCCACGAGAAGCTTCTGGAGCACTGGAATCTCACCAGGAGGTCTAGGAGGGCCAAAAGAGCCCAGGAGGCTCGCCCAGGCCTGTTGGGCGCGCCACCCAGGGTCTTTCCCTCCTCGACTGTCCAAGCGCCTCGATTCTTTTGCCCACGGAGTTCTCTTGACCTAAAAACCCCTATATAAGGATCCCCCGGGACATCCTCGGAGAGAGCGTCGTTAGAGACGAAAACACCACCAAACAGAGTCAGATCCAACAAAGATTGGAGGGGAAAACTCCGCCGGAGCCACCTCCGGGGAGATCTCTACCCTTTTCAACATCTCCGACTTCATCACCATGATGAAGAGGGAATAGTCCACCTCTGAGCTATGGGTTTGTGGCAGTAGCTTGATCTATTTCTCTCTTGTTCTTCATAGATGTTGTACCATATGAGCTGCCCAACATGATTATGGTCATATTTGTAATTCCTATATGGTGGATCTTTGTTCTATGATTTGATATTTGAGATTGGAATCTATTTTGTGTAAGATGTTCTAATAGATGCATATCATGCACCTCATTCTTCATTGCTTGTTTTGATCCAACTTGTATGCAAGAACTTGTATGGGGAGAAGTATGTGTTTGATGGAGTAGCATGGGGGTAGAGTTTGAATTGTGACTCATATTATTCAAGATCTACTTTGGTTTTTACCTTTCTTTTGCTGCCTCACTAGGGGTAAACTGAAATCAGGTGCCATAGTTATCACGTGACGGTGTGATAATCTTGACTAGATCAAGGTAGCATATTAGTATTTCAAACATCATATAATATTGCTTAAAGCTATACTCTGATTTTTTCTTAAATCGAGATTGCATGGAGATTTCCCTTTCTTGAGGAGTATAAGTGATAGATGTAATCCATCTCAATATTAGAATGTGATGCCCATATTAATTCCTTTATCGAGCACTTATAGAATTTCCATGAATCTTTATCATTGATGAATTGTTTTGTGATCACTACAACATAAAAAGAGAATAGGCAAGTGAACCCATGAACCCCGGTCTGATTTTTATCATAACAAACACCTTTCCATTGCATCTACTATCCTTTATAATTTCTGCAATTTATTATTTCGAAATACAAAAATACTTTCTCTACTTGCAATCACTTATAAAAACCCAAAAACAACTTTACTATCTTCCATATCATCTAGTTTGCATTACTTTACTTTAATTACTTTCTTTTAGTTTAGTTTTTTTTTATTTTATTTCATATTACTAATACTAAACCTTGTTCTTGACAACCACTTGGTGGAGTTGGGGACACAAGACAAATTATTTTACTTTACAGGTTGCTTGAAGAGGAGAAGATGAACATCCTTCCGCAATCAATTCCCCGAGAGTTCAATATAAACCCTCGAGTCACCCTTGTGGGGAAAAGATGCTTCCTGCAACACTCTGCACTTGGAGTCCCAACGAAAAGTGGTAGCCTTTGTTGCCATCAAGACTATTTTTTGGCTCCGTTGCCGAGGAATTGGGAGAAGGATACATCATAGTGGTTGTAGCATGGTGAATCACAAGCCAACTTCCACTGCAATTGCCAGACTTTCTCTCATTATTGCTTCAGAACTAGCAAAGGTACATCACGACTGCATCCTCATCAAGTTTGAAGAGCAAGGTAACTCCTACGACAACTGCTTATTTTCTGGTGCGGACATCTTCATCAACTTGTGCAACAACCCAAGCTTGGGGATGTTGCACCACTATGAGCTTTTTCTTCTTCTTTTAGATTTTTAAAGTATTTTATTTTGTCTTGTTTTTAGTCTTTTTAAGTTCTTCCTTAAAAAACACAAAAGCAGATAAAAAGGAAAATAGAGCATATTGGCCCTTTAGTGTAAAGAATTTCTTCCTCCAAAAGAAAGTGAGATACCATTTGAATCATTTGAAATAGACCCTGCAGCTACTAAAGCTATTTATGAAAACCATTTTTATGGGAAGCCCAATGAGAACCCTATGCAGCATTTGAGAACTTTTAATGAAAGATGCAAAGATCTAAACATGAGTAATAAAAACAATAGTATGATTAAAATCAAACTTTTTCCTTATTCACTTGATGGTAAGGCCTTAGATTGGATATTAAAATCGCCACCTGGAAATTTTAGCTCTTGGTTCAATGTTAAAGCTGCTTTTGTTGAAAGATTTGGAACCCTTGAAGTAATATGTCATCTTAGGGAAATGCTTATCATGTTTAAACAAAAAAAATGATGAACCTCTTATAAGAGCTTGGGAAAGATTCAGAGAAATAGCTTTTGGGATAGAACATGGTTTTAGAGATTGGATGTTAATGCACATTTTCTATAGAGGGCTAACTAAAAGTTCAATGGATTATTTAGATAAAGAAAGTGGAGGTTCCTTCATAAGTGTAACTTCCAAAAATGCTTATATATTGTTAGATGGCCTACTCTTAGAAGTGAAAATCAAAGAAAGCCTTGAAAAAGCTAAAGTACCAAAAGATGTATTTGATGATAGACATGAAATCTTCAATTTATATAATAGAGATAAACAAGTAGAAGAAGTCAAAATTATAAGTGAAACAAAAGAACCTCTACTTGATCTTGATAAATGTAGCTTGCATGAACTCATTAACTTGTTGCAAAATTCTAATGATCCATCATTTAATGGTCATCAAGAAGGATTTGGTTCCTACCTAGCAAACTATGTTATAAAAGAAAAAGATTGAAAGATACAGTAGAGAAGCTATGATACCACATAATCTTGGGGATGTATGGATCCCCAAGGTATTAATCACTATTGAGAAAGATACACATCATGCTATTCTAGATTTAGGATCCAGTGTCTCAGTTTTATCGAAAGATCTATATGACATACTTGAGTTGAAACCTATGGAAAAAATGCTCAATAGATCTTTTACTTGTTGATGATTCAACTAAACATGCTCTAGGAAAAGTTCAAGATATTATGTTTGAATTACATATGACATTTGTATCTGTTGATTTTATTGTCATGGATATGGGGAGCAATACCTCAAGTCCTATAATACTTCGTAGACCTTTTCTGAGAACCACAGGTGCAGTCATTGATGTAAAAGAAGGAAATGTGAAGTTTCAATTCCCTCACAAGAAGTGCATGGAACACTTTCCAAGGAAGAAGGAGGTAGCTAAGAATCACAAGCTACCCCATGAGTTCCACATCACCTAAACCAAGTAAGTAAAGCCTAACTATATGGCTATAAAGAAAGCGCTTTGCAGGAGGCAACCCGATTATTTTCTTTTGGATTTTTGTTTTGAACTCTCGCTGTAGCAAGATAGTTTTGTTTTGGTTTTATTTCTGTAATTTTTAATAAAGTACCAAGTAGAACCCATTTCGGATGTTTTAAAAGTTGCTAAACATATGGTGTAGCAAATTCCAGCAGAACAGTTTTTAGTGCATGAATTTTCTGATTTTTTTCTGTAACTCCGATTTCTCTCAGATTCATACAGAATTTAAAACTTTTCATCCTTTGTATTCACAAAATTTTGATAAAATTCCTTACATGTCTAGGTGGACTAAAAAATTCATTTTGCTGTTGCTGAAAATCTAGACAGATTATGCCATGTTTTGTTTTAACCTTTCCCAAGTATCCTAAGATGATTTGTATGAGTCATATTATATGCTAGGGATATGTAGTAACATTATGTGCTTGCTGGAAAATTTATAAAGAATTTTTTATTTGATATATATGCAGCAACTATCATATTCTTGTGCCACTAATGTCACCTCTCAGAAAAGAGATGGGAGAAAAAGTTTTGTGTTGAAGTTTTCTGATAGGGAATATAGGAACACCACACCAAGAGCAATCCAAGGATGGTGAAAACCATAAGCTTGGGGATGCCCAAGGAACCCCACTGGACCAACTCAACTCTCGGTTTGCAAACCTCTAAATTTTGTTTTTTGAGCAACATAGAACTATCATAGAAACTTGGAGCGTCTGTTTTGTCATTTTACTTTTTGTTTTGCATTAGAAAGACCACCACCACCATTATTATAAATTTTTATGATTAGCTACTGAAATAAACTCTACCTTACTGAGATTAAAACTGAAAAAGAATGCCATGGAATAAAAGAAAAGGGGAGATAAAAACAAAAGCTAAAATTCATGTTGTGTCTAGTTCTTAAGCTCAAGTGTTTTATATGAAGCATGATCTGTTTTATTTTGTATACTTTGCTTGTGCATATTTATGTTCAACATTAATAAGCAAGGTGATAAAATAAATTTTGACATTATAAACTAGATGGCACACTCTTTAGATCTCTTTTTGCTAAGCCTTTTCTACACAAGCTAAGACTTGCTCCAAGCTCCTTAAAACTAGACTAGGCATATCCACCTACTTGTGGAAAAAGCTGATTTCAAGTATAGTATGTATTTTAATCCTCCAAACACTCTTAAAAACACATTTTTTCATGTATTTTAAAGCTCATAAGAAAGCAAGGTTTTGGGCTGACACCACTATGGAAATTTTTGTGCTTTACATCTTATTAGCTATTGTTGGCTAAACCATGTTGGCATGGCACAAGCTTTCAATGTTGAATGTTGATAATCAATCATGTTTAAAATTCTACCTATGGATTTCATCGATGTGAAATGAAGTGTGCACACTGGAGTAGGCATGTTGGTAGAAAATGCTCCTAAACCGCTAGCCAAAGCCATGACATGGTGGAAACTTACAGCATGATGATCCTTGTTAATATGATTCATATGTATGTTTTTGTTGTCTTATGAAGTAGAGATACTTCCCCTACCACCTTGAACACAATCAAGGAATTATATTATCTTTCATGATAAATAAGCAAATAAATAAATGCCAAAAATGGGGGCATATAGCTACACAAGGGGCAAGAGGTACTTCAGTGATGCGGTTTCACAAAACCAATGTAAGTATACAATGACAGGCCTAAGTTTAGTAGCATGAGGAGTGCAAGATCATAGACTAGATGCATGAAACAATCAACTTGTAATACGTTGAGCACATAAACCATACAATTCTTTAAAACAAAGTGAAAATAAAAAGTTGTTGAACCCCATTCTTATTAGTATTGTTGACATGAATTACATAGATCAAAATTATACTTTTTATTCTTTATGGAGGATTAACATATGTATTCAATGCTTACTTTCGGTACGGGATGCAAACATCTCAAGGGAAGACATAAAACTAAGAAGTGAGTCTTCCAGTCAAGGGCATGAAACTAAGAAGTAGCCCAAAAATAAAGGCATGAAAGCACCAATGCCAATCATGAAAAGAGTCTCTTATTCTATAGGTTCATCAAAGTGTGCTTGAAAATTTATTTTGTTCATCATTTGTTTTATCACACCATCACTTATTGTTTAGCATATTTATGGATGTGTAAAAGATACAACTTGATAGTACATTTACATATTATGTTTAATTGAAAGGAATTGAGCCTATGAACTCTACATGATAATGAAGGAAGTAAAGGTAACAAACTCCAAAGTCCATGTTTAGTTTTATCACCTTCATGCTCGAGGACGAGCATAGGTTAAGCTTGGGGATGTTATGCATGTAAAATGCATATATGAACTTTGTAGTTTGTTAACATGTTTTCCCACATATTTGCATCATATATAATGTTATATACCTATTTTATATTGATTTTGGGGGATTTACCAATGATCCCCTTTATTTTGTTTATAACCCTGTAGAGCAGAAAAACCCTGTTTTCAATGTTTTTGATATTTTAGGACCTAAACAAAGTCAAATGGACCTGTACTTTTGGAAATGCCAATATTTATCCACGAGAAGCTTCTGGAGCACTGGAATCTCACTAGGAGGGCCAAAAGAGACCAGGTGGCTCGCCTAGGCCTAGTGGGCGTGCCACCTAGAGTATTTCCCTCCTCGACCATCCGATCGCCTTGATTCTTTCGCCCACGGAGTTCTCTTGACCTGAAAACCCCTATATAAGGACCCCCCCGAGGCGTCCTCGGAGAGAGGGCCACTAGAGACGAAAACACCACCAAATAGAGTCAGATCCAGCGAAGATTGGAGGGGAAAACTCTGCCATAGGCACCACCGGGGAGATCTCCACCCTCTCCAACATCTCCGGCTTCATCACCATGATGAAGAGGTAGTATTCCACCTCTGGGCTATGGGTTTATGGCATTATCTTAATCTATTTCTCTCTTGTTCTTCATAGATCTAGTACCATATGAGCTGCCCAACATGATTATGGTAATATTTGCAATTCCTATGTGGTGAATCTTTGTTCTATGATTTGATATTTGAGATTGGAATCTATTTTGTGTAAGATGTTTTAATAGATGCATATCATGCACCTCGTTCTTCATTGCTTGTTTCGATCCAACTTGTATGGGGATAAGTATGTGTTAGATGGAGTAGCATGGGGGTAGAGTTTGAATTATGACACATATTATTCAAGATCTACTTTGGTTTTTACCTTTCTTTTGTTGTCTCACTAGGGGTAAAGTAAAATCAGGTGCTATAGTTATCACGTGGCGGTGTGATAATCTTGACTAGATCAAGGTAGGATATTAGTATTTCAAACATCATATAATATTGCTTAAAGCTATACTCTAATTTATTCTTAAATCAAGATTGTATGGAGATTTCCCTTTCTTGAGGAGTATAAGAGAGATACGTATTCCATCTCAGTATTAGAATGTGATGCCCATATTAATTCCTTTATTGAGTACTTATATAATTTCCATGGATCTTTATCATTGATGAATTGTTTTGTGATCACTACAACCTAAAAAGAGAATAGCCAAGTGAACCCATGAACCTCGGTCCAATTTTTATCATACGAAACACCTTACCATTACATCTACTATCGTTTATAATTTATGCAATTTATTATGTCGAAAATACAAAAATACTTTCTCTACTTGTAATCACTTATAAATCCCAAAAACAACTTTACTATCTTCCATATCATCTAGTTTGCATTACTTTACTTTATTTACTTTCTTTTACTTTAGTTTGTTTTTATTTTATTTCATATTACTAATATGAAACCTAGTGCTTGAGAACCACTTGGTGGAGTTGGGGACACAAGACAAATTATTTTACTTTACAGGTTGCTTGAAGAGGAGAAGACGATCATCCTTCCGCAATCAATTCCCCGAGAGTTCAATATAAACCCTCGAGTCACCCTTGTGGGGAAAAGACGCTTACTGCAACACTCTACACTTGGATTCCAAACGAAATGTGGCAGCCTTTGTTGCCATCAGTTGTGTAGTGCATGCTTTGGTGCCGCTTCAGTCCACCATACCTATGTAGGCGAGAGCCACATAATTCTAGACTCGCCGTGTACTGGCATAAATACTAGACGCTCCCTTTTTCCTTTTCCCTTTGTCAGCACCCGTTTTTTAACAGGTATGAGTTCGACATTGTTAGCAGGGTTACCCTTCTGGCTTGGCCTGGGCAGGATTATGGATGCCATTGGTTATTCTTCAAGGCTCTTATCTCAATTTGCTTCTTATCCGTACCCGGATGTTGTATCATTTTCAAGGTGATTTGGTTCTTTATACTGCATATCTATATTCTTGACTTGTTGATTCGTTGTTGTATTATGTGTTGGGAATATTCCCTAGAGGCAATCACATATGATGTTATTCATAATGTATTCATAAATTTATTGTCCTTGTATGAACTACTAATATGTATCATTGAATATGTGATTTGATTGTGGAACTAGATATTCATGTTGTTCATACTAATTGTCCTTGGTCGTTGAGGTTGTGCTGGACACACAACTTAGACTGATGTGAAAGTCGGCTGATGACTCAGTTCCACTTGTCATGGGCATGGAGATGCTATTCCGACTTACATGGATTCGGCTAAAGAGTTTAGCGAGTCGGACTGACCCATATTGAGATGCAACGAACAAGTCATCATTTGCATGTCTCAATCAATGTAATCCTTAGACCTGAGGTTATTGCACAATCCGAGTTGAGGATCACCGACTTAGGTTCTGTCAAACGATGTTCCGTCACTAGGCAGTTATAAAGGCGGAGTTTGGGTCGACTGAGAATCAAGCTGCATGATGTGAATAACCAAGATGGGATTTTGCCCCTCCATCTAGAGAGCTATTCTCTGGACCCTCTCGGAAGATATGATTCGGAAAGCATGGCCATGCATGACCCGGTTAAGTGTTAACCGAGGCAATCGACTAAGAGTTAGTCGGATGAATCACTTATCTCGGATCGAGAAAGAGAGTTGGACTATTTAAGGGATGACGATTATTCGCCTATAGTTCGACAAGGTATATCATGAGGCAAGAGGGACTCAGACGAAAGTCGCATTGGAAGGTATGTCGTCATGACTTATTGGTACTTGGGAGTCGGCACGTTCTGCTAGGAGCCACTACCGACGGATCGATCACGAGTGAGACTCGGATCGTGTCCGGGTTACCATGAGCATGTCGGGTCACACACTTAAGAGCGGGAGCAAGTTTGGGTTAGACCCAAACGGGAAATCTGTTTGGGTTGGACCCAAATAGATACATGTACTTAGTCAGCAAGTTGGACTTGCAGTGACTAATATAGACCTTTTAGTGAATGGGCCAGAAGTGAGTGGAGCCCACTTTCACTCTCTATATAAGCTGGGGCACATGTGCTTAGAGCACAAGGTTAGGTCACTCCATGTGTTGGAAACCCTAGCTCCAGTCCGTCCTGTCGTCATCGTACCAGACCTAGCAGTCCAATGCCAGCGCTCCTCCTCGTACGTGTGGAAACTGGCGGAGGTGCTATATGTTCAGCACTTCGACGATCGTGGAACCAGAACAGATCGTGAGGACTGCACTACATCAAGCGACGTGCTTCATCGATTCCGCAATTGCACGTCTAGTGGTAATCCTCGTGGCCTTCTACCTGAGCTGGATCTTGGGATCATCACGTAGGGAAAAGTTTTTTTCTCTCTACGTGGCCCAACAGTGGTATCAGAGCGAAAACTTTTAGTTTTAGGCTCAAGATCATGCATATGTGATATGCGGTTGGCGTTAGATTGGATCTAATTGCAGTTTTGGTGGTCGATCTATGAGATAGATTGGTTTTGTACGAGGTTGATTGGATCAATAGTACTCGGGGAATGGATGATCTGGTTTCCGTGATCTAACTGCTAAGGTCGTGGAACAACATACCTCTACTGGTCGGCTTCCGCCATCGGGGTAGACTGTGAAACGTAAATCCGGATCCAGTGATCGAAGATCAAAGAGTTTGGTCGAATCGGAGTCCGGATCAGATTTGAATAAAATTGTTTTATCTGATGAAGAAATCCATGTCTGGAATGCAGATGAGATCTGTGTTTTCAGAAAAATCGTCGGGCACTGCCGACCGGTAAGTTCCTATTGTAGGTGTCGTTAATAGGTTAGTCCTAGAAAGTGTATAAAAATACACTTTCTTGGACTAACCTACTCGCAACAACCGGTAAGTTCCTACTGTAGGTGTCGTTAATAGATTAGTCCAAGAAAGTGTATAAAACTTACTGTCGTAGCGCCTTAGATTCGCCCTGTCGTTGCGAGTTTCACAACACCGGTAGATATCGTATCTATGCATAACTTGGTTTTGCAGGATGTTGTTGTGAATGGTATGGCTTATGTGCATGTGATGTGTGTAATCCATACGTGATCTGCCTATCACGGTTTTTGTCAGCCGGCTGGAGCCTAGGTGCTGTCATTTTATTATATAACGACATGTGTGTCGGATTCTCTATGTAATTTACATTACTAGATAGTGTAGCTATTTGGAGAATCCGGAAGGCATGCAAGTCGATGTACAAGTCGGCTACATGGTGTAAGGCAGCACGTGACAAGAGTTGGCACGAGTCGGATTACAGACTTTGTGGAGATGGAGATCACCATGAAGAGAGCCATACCATTTCACATTATAATTGCTTTATTTTGTGTTATGTTTATGTCTATGTTTACCTCTATTAGATAGTTGGTAGAAAGAAATCCCTCAGAGAAGGTCTAGTCGGTTTCCCCGCCAGTGCTGCACCATCACAAGTCGGACATTTTTGGTAGTGTGCTCATAAAATTGAGGTGCTATCAATTCTTTCCGACTAGGTGGGTTCGAGTCGGACTCTTACAGCGGAAGCACTTGGTAATCTAGACGGGTCTATCACAACGGTTGTGGACTCGGGGAAAGGTTGGATGGGAGCCGGGGCATGTGATGCCACCCATCCAACATGAGTCGTATGAGATATGATTGACAAGGAGTTGTCTACCTAGATCACTTGATGGCTAGCGGTGATGCTAAAGCTCACTAGTCGACTTGCTTATTTAGGGTCCTGAATCACTAAGTAACCATCGGAGGGGTGTTGGTTCTAGTGGGAGCATAAATATTAAAGTGTTTAATATGCTTGCTCTTTTATGGATACATGTCTTAAGTGTTTTGCATATTTATGTTGTAGATCAATGGCTCCTAGCAGTCTCCCTCAGATTTCCGGTTTTGCTTTGAGAACCATCTTAGAGAAAGATAATATGAATGAAACTAATTTCACCAACTGGTATCGTAATCTGAGAATTGTTCTCAAACAAGAAAAAAGGGACCGTGTCCTAGACAACCCACTTCCAGATGAGCCGGATGAGAATGCGACTGTCGCAGCCACCAATGCCTACCGTCGGATTTGTGATGAATCCACGGAGATAAGCTGTCTTATGCTTGCTCACATGGAACTGGACTTGCAGCAGCAGTTCGAGAATGTTGAGGCCTACGATATGATCGAAAGCCTCAAACGTATGTTCCAGGCTTAGGAAAAGACGGATAGGTATCAAGTCTCTCAGGCTTTGTTTAGTTGCAAGCTTAAGGATGGCGATCCACTAAGTCCGCATGTGATTAAGATGGTTGGTTACGTGTAGTCTCTAGAAAGGCTTGGCTACCTCATTAGCGAAGAGTTTGCTATGGACATAATTCTGAACTCTCTTCCTAGTGCGTATGGTCAGTTCATATCAAACTACCACATGCATGGTATGGATAATAAGCTCACTGAATTGCATGGGATGCTCAAGCAGGCTGAGGCGGATCTCAAGAAAGGTGCCAGTCAAGTGTTGATGGTGCAGAATAAGGCTAAGTTCAAGAAGAGTTCTTGGACTAAGAAGAAGAAGGCAAAGTCGGGAGGTAAGGCTGAGGACCCGGTCCAAAGCTCTTCCTCAGGAACTAAGCCATCTCCTGGAGCCGGATCCACTTGCTTCTACTACAAGTCGGATGGCCACTAGAAGAGGAATTGCAACAAGTATCTGGCTGACAAAGGCAAGAGCGAAGGTGTGACTTCCGGCTCAGGTACACCTGTTTGCAATGTTATAGACATGTATCTTGCTGATGCACCTGGTAGTTCTTGGGTATATGATACTGGATCAGTCATTCACATCTGCAACTCGTTGCAGGTACTGGTAAGAACTAGGAGCGTGGAAAGAGGCGAGGTTGACATTCGAGTCAGCAACAAAGCGAGAGTCGCTACGTTGGAAGTCAGCACGATGCAACTTCATTTACCTTCTGGATTCTTAATGGAGCTAAATAATTGTTATTATGTTCCAGTGCTTAGTTGAAACATTATTTCTGCCTCATGTTTGATGAGACAAGGGTATAAGTCGAATATTAAGAATAATGGTTGTTCTTTATATTTGAATGATATGTTTCACGGCTTTGCACCCGTTCGGGGCGGGTTATTTATTTTGAATCTTGAAGGTGAATCTGTCTATAACATAAATGTGAAAAGGTTGAAACCAAATGGTCTGAATATGACTTACTCTTGGCATTGTAGGATTGGTCATATAAGTTGGAAACGCATGAAGAAGCTCCATGATGATGGACTCCTAACTTCGTTCGACTTGGAGTCGTTCGAGACATGCGAATCCCGCCTACTCGGCAAGATGACCAAGACACCTTTTGCAAAGAGTTGTGAAAGGGCGTCCGACTTATTGGGACTAGTACATAGTGATGTATGTGGCCCAATGAGCACGACAGCCAAAGGTGGTTATGAGTACTTCATTACCTTCACTGCTGATTTGAGTAGGTATGGATATATCTACTTGATGAAACATAAGTCGGAAGCCTTTGAAAAGTTCAAGGAATTCCAGAATGAGGTACAGAATCAACTCGGCAAGAAAATAAAGTTTCTTCGGTCGGACCGAGGAGGCGAGTACATGAGCCATGATTTTGATGACCATCTGAAGAGTTGTGGAATAGTTCCCCTGCTCACTCCGCTGGGAACGCCGCAGAGAAACGATGTGTCAGAAAGGCGAAATTGGACCTTGTTAGACATGGTACGATCAATGATGAGTCGGACAGATCTGCCTTTATCATTTTGGGGTTATTGTCTAGAAACAGCAGCGTTCACGTTAAATAGAGTACCATCAAAGTCGGTAGAGAAGACACTGCATGAGATATGGACTGGCAAGAAGCCGAGTTTGTCTTTTCTTAAGATTTGGGGTTGTGAAGCTTTTTTCAAGCGACTTCAGTCGAACAAGCTTACAACCAAGTCAGATAAATGTATTTTCGTGGGGTATTCGAGGGAAACCTTGGGCTACTACTTCTACAACCGAGAAGAGGGCAAAGTGTTTGTCGCTCAGAATGGTGTCATCCTTGAGAAAGAGGTTCTCAATCGGGGAGTCAGTGGGAGCACGGTGTAGCTCGAAGAAATTCAAGAGATACCGGCCAACAGCGAGTCGGCAAAAGCCTTAGAGGTTGAGCCGGTCATGGTACCTGGGCCGACAACTGCACCGACACTGCGAAGATCGGCCAGATTGCGAAGTGTTCGTGATGTGTTACTGTTGGACAGTGATGAGTCGACAACTTATTCGAAAGCGATGGTGGGATCTGATTCTGAGTCATGGCTTGGAGCCATGAGATCCGAGTTAAAGTCCATGGATGAAAATCAAGTTTGGAACTTGGTTGATCTGCCAGACGGTGCAAGACCCGTCGAGTGCAAATGGTTCTTTAAGAAGAAAACTGATATGGATGGAAATGTTTCTATCTATAAAGCACGGCTTGTCGCGAAAGGGTTCTGACAAGTTCAAGGAGTTGACTATGATGAGACTTTCTCTCCCGTGGTAATGCTTAAATCAGTTCGGATCATGTTAGCTATAGCAGCCTATTTCGACTATGAGATATGGCAAATGGATGTCAAGACGGCTTTCCTTAATGGAAATTTAACCGAGGACATGTATATGATACAGCCCAAGGGTTTTGTCGATCTGGCTAATGCTGACAAGGTATGCAAACTTCGGAAATCCATTTATGGGTAGAAGCAAGCATCTCGGAGTTGGAACATTCGCTTTGATGAGGTAGTCAAATCGTTTGGCTTCATCAAAAGTGATCTTGATTCTTGTTTATACAATAAGTTTAGTGGGAGCAAAGTAAAATTTCTGATCTTATATGTGGATGACATATTACTAATTGGAAATGATGTCCAGATGTTGCAAGGAACCAAGGAATCATTAGAAAAGAGTTTTTCGATGAAAGACTTGGGTGAGGCGACTTACATACTAGGAATTCGGATCTATAGAGATAGATCAAGGTGGCTCATTGGATTGAGTCAGAGTACATATTTGTACAAAGTGTTGAAGAAGTTCAACATGGAATCGCCTAAGAAGGGGTTCTTACCGATGTCCCATAGCGTAAAACTTAGCAAGACTCGGTGTCTTTTGACAACTGATGAGCGAAGTCAGATGAGTGCGATTTCGTATGCTTCTGTAGTCGGATCCATCATGTATGCTATGATTTGTACTAGGCCGGATGTTTCCTATGCTCTAAGTGTTGTGAGCAGATACCAGGCTGACCCTGGAGAGATCCACTAGGCAGCGGCTAAAAACATCCTTAAGTACTTGAGAAGGACTAAGGATATGTTCCTGGTTTATGGAGGTGAGGATGAACTTAGTGTAAGGGGTTACATGGATGCGAGTTATCTCACTGACTCGGATGATTCTCGTTCGCAATCTGGATACGTGTTTGTGATAAACGGAGGGGCTGTGAGCTGGAAGAGTTCCAAGCAAGTGATGGTGTCAGCGTCTACAATAGAGGTTGAGTATGTTGCTACCTCGGAGGCGGCAAAAGAAGCCATTTGGATGAGCAATTTCCTCATGGATCTTGGTGTGGTTTAGGGCTCGACCAATCTGTTAGACGTGTATTGTGATAACAATGGTGCTATTGCACAAGCCAAGGAACCTAGACAACACCAGAAGAACAAACATATACTCATGCGGTACCACCTTATTCGCTAGTTCGTGGATCAAGGTGATATCAAGTTATGCAAGGTACACATGGATGCAAACATTGTGGATCCATTGACAAAGCCACTTCCACAGCCGAAGCATGAGGTGCACCTGAGAGCTATGGGCATTAGATGCCTAGACATGTGATGTCGGATGATTGGCTCTAGTGCAAGTGGGAGATTGTTGGGAATATGCCCTAGAGGCAATCACATATGATGTTATTCCCAATGTATTCATAAATTTATTATCCTTGTATGAACTATTTATATGTACAATTGAATATGTGATTCGATTGTGGAACTACATATTTCATGTTGTTCATACGAATTGTCCTTGGTCAGTGAGGTTGTGCTGGACACACAACTTAGACTGATGTGAAAGTCGGCTGATGACTCGGCTCCACTTGTCATGGGCATGGAGATGCTATTCCGACTTACACGGATTCGGCTAAAGAGTTTAGCGAGTCAGACTGACCCATATTGAGATGCAACGAACAAGTCATCATTTGAGTGTCTCAATCAATGTAATCCTTAGACCCGAGGTTATTGCACAATCCGAGTTGAGGATCACCGACTTAGGTTCTGTCAAACGTTGTTCCGTCACTAGGCAGTTATAAAGGCAGAGTTCGGGTCGACTGAGAATCAAGCTGCGTGATGTGAATAACCAAGATGGGATTTTGCCCCTCCATATGGAGAGATATTCTCTAGGCCCTCTCGGAAGATATGATTCGGAAAGCATGGCCATGCATGACTCGGTTAAGTGTTAACCGAGGCAATCGACTAAGAGTTAGTCGGATGAATCACTTATCTCGGATCGAGAAAGAGAGTCGGACTATTTAAGGGATGACGATTATTCGCCTATAGTTTGACAAGGTATATCGTGAGGCCAAAGGGACTCAGACGAAAGTCGCATTGGAAGGTATGTCATCATGACTTATTGGTACTTGGGAGTCAGCACGTTCTGCTAGGAGCCACTACCGACTGATCGATCACGAGTGAGACTCGGATCGTGTCCAGGTTACCATGAGCCTGTCGGGTCACACACTTAAGAGCGGGAGCAAGTTTGGGTTAGACCCAAACGGGAAATCTGTTTGGGTTGGACCCAAATAGAGACATGGACTTAGTCAGCAAGTTGGACTTGCAGTGACTAATATAGGCCTTTTAGTGAATGGGCCACAAGTGAGTGGAGCCCACTTTCACTCCTTATATAAGTTGGGGCACAGGTGCTTAGAGCACAAGGTTAGGTCACTCCATGTGATGGAAATCCTAGCTCAAGTCCATCCTGTCGCTGCCGTACCGGACCTAGCAGTCCAACGTCGGCGCTCCTCCTTGTATGTGTGGATACTGGCGAAGGTGTTGTACGTTCATCACTTTGACGATCGTGGAACCGGAACGGATCGTGAGGACTGCACTGCATCAAGCGACGTGCTTCATCGATTACGCAACTACACGTCTAGTGGTAATCCTCATGGCCTTCTACCTGAGCTAGATCTTGGGATCATCACATAGGGAAAAAGTTTTTTTTTCTCTCTGCGTGGCCCAACATTATGTTCTATGGGTTCCATCGTGAACTTTTGTGTAATGATATTACTTACTTTTCCACCCGCACGCAAGTGCCTGGTGGGTATCCTTGAACCATTTCTATGCCGGTTTGGTGAGAATCGTTGAAACCTGCACACGGCCGATTCGAGGGTGTTACACTACTGAAGGATGACAATGGTGGGATTACACTGCTTCAGTCCCACTATGTGGAAAAGATACTGAGTCGCTTCAGGTATAGTGATTATACGTCTTCTCCAACACCTTATGATCCGAGTGTGCCACTTCGAAAGAATCGAAGGGGTGTTAAAGATTAAGTGAAATATTATCAAAATCATTGGCTTGCTCATGTATTTAGCCAGCACTACAAGGCCTAACATCTCCTTTTCTATAAGCAAACTTAGTTGATTTGTGTCAAATCCTAGAGATGATCATTGGCATGCTCTTGAGAGAGTTTATACGCTATTTGAAAGGCACTGCAGGTTATGGTATTCATTATACTAGGTATCCACGAGTACTTGGGGGTTATAGTGATTTAAATTGGATATCTGATGCTGATGAGATTAAGTCCACAAGTGGTTTATTTGTTTACACTTGGTGGTGGTGCTGTTTCCTAGAAGTCTTGCAAGCAGACCATCTTAACGAGGTCAACTATGGAAGTAGAACTCATAACATTAGACACATCCACTGTTGGAACATAGTGGCTTCGTGAGCTCTTGATGGACTTACCTGTGGTTGAAAAACCAATACCCACCATCCCGATGAACTATGGTAATCAAACTGTGATCGTCAAAGTAAACAGTTGTAAGGATAATATGAAGTCATCAAGGCATGTGAAGAGGAGATTGAAATCTGTCGGGAAACTGATAAACTCCGGAGTTATTGCGTTGGATTATATCAAGACATCTAAGAACTTGGAAGATCCCTCCGCAAAGGGTTTATTACGTAATATGATAGATAATGCATCGAGGGAGATGTGTTTGAGACCCACACAATGAGTTGTCCGTAGTGGTAACCCACTCTATGTGCTAGGAGATCCCGTGAATTAGAGCCGGGAGACAAGTTGTTGATCAGCTGAGAGGAGAGTATGTCCATATTATATTTACATCTCTATAAAGATGCAGTACTCTCTTATTCTACATGGCAGATTGATATTTATCTTAATATGTTCCAAGTGACTTTTCTAAGAAGGCATGTTGTCCTGCATGACATCTACTGAGAAATACACCTATATGAGTCTGACTGTCAAACGTCACGGTCCATGAGAGTTGGGTGCTCTCTAATAAACTCATGAAAGGCCCTGAAGTATGACACATAAGCTCCAAACCGCGAGGAAGCCCTACGGCAGCCCTGTATCAGTCTAGATTTTATGTGAAACTAGTGTACAGAAAACTTATAGTTCAAGGTATAGTCCACTATTCAAGTTGCTAGCTAGTGTAGCAAGAAGTTTAATATGGAAGTTCAACTTAACAGTCTCCACTACACACCGGTATATAAAACAATGTTCTGAAACAAAAGTGATGTGATGTGCCAATGAGACTTTGTGGGAGATTGTTGGAATTTGGTGAGTATTGGGTTGTTGGCCCATTAGACAAATTCTGAAATTCTCTTTGGTCCATTTGTGCATGGCAGCATATGACTGTGCTAGTGGTGCTAAAGTTTAGTCCCACATTTCTAGTTGAGTGACAGTTACACCTCATTATATACTAGGCTGTTCTACCACTCACTAAGGTGTGAGAAAAGAGCAGCTCTCACGCACTCCTCTTCCGACGCACCCGCCTCGCCTCGCCTCGTCACGATGCGCGCGCGCCACGGGTTGCAGGAATCTCGCCGAACCGAGCTTTACTTTTGCTATTCAGGAAAATTAATCATGCATTAATTACGAGTCATTAACGGACGCGTTAATTAGTCAGCTCCTTTCCAGACTTTCTGGAACGTGGGCTATTACCGACTCGGACGTGGGCTGAGCCCCACAATCTCCCTGACCTGCACTATATAATTGTCTGCACTAAACCTAATCACACTGTTTATCACATGTGTCTCCTTCCAGTCCATTGCGCCACCGCCTTCTACTTCCCCATCCCGGCTTGCAGCGTGCACCACAGATCAGGACAGTAGGCCTCGGGAACCCCGCCTCTTGTGAACATGTATGGGTGAGGGGCGATCAGGTTTTGGGGAGCGCTTTCGCGTGACTACTGACGCCATGACGGAAGACTCCTTCCCCGACGAGGACTTCTTACCGGACATCAGCAGCCTCTACATCGACGACATGGCTGACAATACTGGTGTTAACGCCAACCCAAACGCGAATCCTCCTGCAGCACCGTACGTAACTCTGAACTTTCTCTTTCAGATTCTGTTAGAGTTTTTTATTCTAGCGTTTGGTGTAGATGTAATAGATTTATCTTATTTAGATGTAATCTGTTCATCTACTCTGTTAATCTTCATGATTAGTTTTGGCATTGTCTATATGATCATGCTTTTTCAGTTTATTGTTTAGATTAAATTATATAAATTATTGCTTATATTTTCAACATAGGGGAGCACCACGAGGAGGAGGCGGCCACGGTAGGACTAAAGGGTGGCGGCCACCAGGTAGGCCCCGCGCGCGCCTTGCCCTTGGCCGCCCCTCCCATTTTCTCCATGGGGTGGCGCCCCTACATGGGCCTCCCCTCCGAGAGGGGGCCATATAGGTGGGCTACGCCTATAAATTAATTAAAAAATATATATTTAAATATTAATTCATTTAATTAATATCAAATACACGTTATTTAATTCATCTCACTCTGAAACACCTTTTGGACTCCTTCGAACATCCTTTTGATTCTCCCAGAACACTTCTGGTTCTCTCTTCTCTTTTTCTCCTATAATCTCGGATCAAATCCTAAGCGCCATCTACCCTTAAGCGTGTCACCCTACGGTTCGGGGATACACAGGCAAGATCAAGACACCTCTCTGATCGAGTGGCGAAGGACGGAAAAAATTGAGCTCGGGTAAACTCTAAAACATAAAATGGATTTTAAAGAATCTTTTCCACTTATTTGGCAGTCCTAGATTTTTTATGTCTTTTCAACTTTTTACTCTTGCTCTTACTCTTTGTTTACGATAAGACCCATAACATTTCCATTATCATGTATGATTGGTTTAGTGTTGCTTCTACTAGAAAGTGGCACAAAATATCTTGTCAAACTTCAATTCACAATTCATAAATTCACCAAATAAGACAAGATTCTTCTAGCTAAGTACAAAAATTCAGAAGAAATATACCCCTTTTTTATTTCCTCCTTTTCTAGCCCCTTCTCTTTCCTGCTCATCTTCAACTTCAACCTACATGAGGATGCTCTTAGCAGCGTCGTCCCCGTTGGTTCGCCGCCCCTCTGCGCCCACTGCCAGATATCTCGCCGTTCGCTAGTCCCCTGCCTGGTCCAGTTTTATCTCCCATTCTCCCTTCTTCGATGGAGTCTGGAGATGAGGCCGCCGCCAGAATTTTTTTCCTGCCGCTTCTCTGGAGTCTAAACAGATCTCTGTTTCTCTTGTGCATATACAGTTGGATGATGCAAAAGCGATCAGCTGGAGGCTGGACTGGTTCTCTCGTTCGACAGTTGGCGCAAGAGGCAAGAGGTCAGGACTACACGGCCCAATAGTCTTGGAGGCTGGAGGGCCACCTATGCTAAATATTTTCCTGGGTGATCGATGCGTATGTTTCTGCATAGGTGTAGAAACTTCGTCGCGAGGGAAGGTAGGGTGGTCGCCCGACCTCGCCCTACCGGGAGCCTTGCCGCTGCTCTCATCAATGACCAATAACGGAATCTGAAAACCCATGATGTCTCCATGCATTCCACGAATTACTTGGCTTGAACCTTAAACGTTGAGTCTCATTCCCTTTTCTCTTTGATACATAGTTTGTCCAGGATCTGATCTTCGGTATCTCTATACCTAGTTTCTCTTGTTACTAACAAACACATTTACTCGTTTATGTGATACTATATCCCCTCTAGTCACATACTTGCAAGCTTCATCGATATAATCTCACTGAGTGGGCCCAGAATATCTATCCGTCACGCGGATGGACAAATCTCGATCTCCATGCATACGCCTAAACTTACCCTTTCGGAATACCTGATAGACACCTTTATTATCTCCATGTTACAATGTGATGGTTGGTGCAGTCAAAGTAGCCTCTGGTGATAGTGATTAGATATGATCTCACGGTCAAAGGAGTGGGTTACTGCATTTTACTAGTTATTGCAATGTTGAACTTTGTAACCGGATCTCATTGCAATACTATGGTTGAGTGTGTGTCCATCACATCAGTCATCCAATGACATGACCCCGTTGTCAATTGACATAAATGTCCATGATCGGGAAACCTCGATCAACAGTTGACCAATGATTTTTTTGTAATGATCTGAAAGCCGAATCTAGGGTGCTTCCGATCGTCGAACTGCGCATTTGGACGAGAATCTGTCAAACTCGTGTTATATATTTTAGCGGGAAGAAGAAATTTTAAATATACCGCCGATTTGTGAGTTTACTTGGGAAACGTGAGTGGAATCCGGCCGTTCCTAGGCCAAAAGTTGCATCATCCAGCCCTATTTAGCGCTGAATTTTTGCCTGGGACCACACAACGACTGGAGGTGCTCTTATCCCAAACTCATGTTCTAGTGTTTATATATTTTTCTACAGCTTGGTCAAATTTAAATGGGTTTGACTTGAGACAAGAGTGAGTGGTCTTGTATACATAGACGGAGGGAGTAATATCTTCTTTTGAAATTAAGAAAACCGAGACAAAGTTTAGTTTGGTACATCACCACATGAACTTATTTTTATTTGGTAAAAAGTTAAAACATGTAAACGCAAAGCAGAGTATTATGCACAACAAGCTTCTATGGAAGCCTCTAACAAGAGTACTTTAGAGGCCTCCCACACTTGCACGAATTTTACACGTTCGTTACTGATGGACGCTTCAGGTCAGGAGATGATCACAGAGCTGGACCTACCTCGCTTTTCCTGAAGCGAGATCACAGTCTCGAACGCACCTACGAGGGCCTTCACCTTGCTCTTCCTTGCCTCAATGAGCCTGCTCGCCGTCTCCTTGATAACATTGTTGAAGGATCGCTGCTTGCTCTTCTTCTCTTTGGCGTCCTGATGCCTCAGAACAACGACTTCAGCTCGTGAAGCGCCTGAATCTCTGGATGCATCAGAGGTTGCAGCGCGGCTCTTCCTGGCGATCCTGCCTCTGACGGGATCTTTGCTTATGTTGATGTCATCTGTAGCCTTTGTAGGCCGGAACCGGACTCGTCTAGGACTGTTGCTGTCAGTGTTGCTGGAAAGATTAGTTAGCACCTTGCCTCGGCGAAACGTTATCTTGCGAGGTGACCGCGTTACGGTGCTTGAGGATGTGTATACTAACTTTGACCTTCCTGCACTTTCAGTTCTTGCAGTAACAGCCTGATCTGTAAAAATGGGAATGAAGACTTGTCATTGTTCTCATCTTGTATCATGAACTCTAGGTGTATGTTTATTATTTGGTTAGAATCATTTTTTGCTTGATGTTAGTTTACGCTATCATTAGGATGGCATGATCAAATAAAGCAGTTAACTTCTATTTCGCGAAACCACGAAATACAGAGCTATAACCAATAATGTTGTACTAGTTGCATTAGGGACAGTTAATTATCATTAATACTTGTCATGTGAAATTCATAGTGTTGTGAGGAAGTTCGTGACATGAGGTACAATCATGTCCGTGATTTGAAAGGTACTGATAAAAATGTACCTTTGTGAGATTGCCTCTCTTTGTTGATAACATCTGGTCTTAGTATTTTCGGCGAAGCTGTCTTCACTATTTTATCCTTGCTATCAGAAGAACTTACTATCCCATAAACCTTCTTACTATTCATTGGGGAAGAAGAATTTTCTTTCTTGGCTGCTCTCGTGTTTGTGCTTGAAAGAGACTTGGCTGACATGTTTATAGAACGAGACAGCTTCAGTGGACTCGATAACGGCTTCTCTCTCTTGTTTTGCTGAAGTTGAGTATTCTTGGCAACATTCTCATGTGTCATTTTTCTATCAGTCTGTTTTCCTGAAGAGGCTGATGGATCTGGAGCAGTTTTCGTTGTTGAAACCTTCGGCTTCAACAACCTAGTAGATTTAGCAGACAGATTTGCGACACTAGCAGGTGATGGTACTTTGATCTCCTTCAGTTTCAGCACATTTGATGCCGCAATCAAGTGTAATTTCTTCTCCCCGTCGAACTTGCTAGTAGCACTATCATCTGCCTTTTTCGTCCTTGTCCTTGGTCCGTCAGAGCTTTCAGGTGATGTACCTGCAGCCTTCCCTTGTGACTTTATACCGGTTTTGCGGCCCTGCACTGAGTTTCTGGCTATTGTCAATGTTGCTTTCGTCTTGGGTTTCACAGGTTCCAAAGAGAAACTCTTTGATTTAGTCCCACGTTTATTTTTCTTGTCCTTCTCTGGCGCCATCACAGTCTGATCACTCCTCTTCTCTGAACTTACACATTCCATTACTGAGTGATCGGATACATGATCTACAAGTGACTGTTCCGCAGCTTCGCATACATCCTCGGAGGGCAGAATGACATCCATAAGATGATCTTCAGGCTCGTCGTGGTCCTGGATAGCCAATGGCATCTCCAGATCAATGCTTACAGCTCCCTCTGACAATTCCCCGTCTCCGCAGTTTGACCGATCATCAAATGATTTGATCAGGCTGTTGGGTTCAGATACTTCATCCGGAAACCCCACGTATGGAGAGGTTTCAGAATTATTATCAGGTACTACTTTCAGTGGTGGTTTTTGCTCGGTAAATTCAGGCTTAACATGTGAAGAAAACTTCGGGTTTTGGCCCTTATTCTTTCCTGCTTTACCTTCTCGTGGTATGACTTCAGCCTGGTCTTGTTTTCCGTGCCTCGCATTCGCACGGTCCTGACGCCAGCCACGAACAGGCAAGAATTCCTTAGATTCAGGAGAATGATGGGTACCAAATTTGCAGCTGTCATGGCAAGAGCCGGTGGATGCTCTGCGGTAATGCGGAACTGGCTTCTCCTTCCTCCTAAGATAGGGTGGAAGACTGTGGCCATCTATGGTGATTTTATCAGTGGTGTTTACCGGGAAAATATCTCTCTTGGACTCAGCCGATGCAGAGGATGAAGTGTTAACCTCTATGGTCAACTCCTCGGCCATTTAGAAGCAGGGTGCTGCAACTGAAAGCAGGCACACATGTGAGCAAATTAAGCAGTGCAATGCTTCTGAATGTCAAAAGTAAAGACTGCACTCAGACAATGTTTGCGTCAAAATCCTTTGCATGCTGTGACTCTTTTTGTAACTAAATACTAGGTGAAGATCTTGATCACGTGGTAGGAAGTACTTGTGCCAGAAATTATGCAATGGAGCACCCATTTTTTCCTTGTAATTTTTCTTTAAAGTTTTCCTTGTAGATTTAACTAACTAATGTTATGCATTTATCGTAACAATCCCCAAACTCCACTTAGCGCTTTTACCAGGCAATTGATGTTTTCAGTTAGTCTAAGCCCATCAACAGTAGATATTACTAATCTATCAGCGAGAAGGGTGTGCTAGTTGTGAGTTTAGCGTAGTTGACTTGACAACACACAGGTATACTAGTATTAGCTTGATGTGTAATCAGCATTAATTAGTACTGTACTAGTTGGTCTTGGTCAAAGATCAAACAAAATCAACCACATGATCAACGAAATTAGATGAGATTAAACAGGATCTACATCCCAACACTCCCATACATATCAAATCCTTACCAGCAATGAAATGAAAGAAACACTGTAAGGCCACCGCCAAGGCGGGCAGGCCTTTTCAAGAAGAAACTGCTAGTAGTAGATTGGATCGTCGAGATGGCGACACCACGAGAGAGAAGCATGGAGTGCGCAACGAACAATGAACAGCCAAGATAAATCTCCAAACTAAAACCTTAATTACCTGCTGACCTGCTCCCTGCTCTTGATTGGAAGAATCCCAGAGATGCTCGGTCGATCGGAGACCAATGCAAGAAGGAGAAGAAGAGTTTCCTCTGGTAGTGCCTCGTATCCCGTCGCCAAAGGGACCAAGAGAACAGCGGCGTCTGGTCTGGTTGGTACTGAATCGGTCGAAGTGAGGAATGATCCGCCAGGGGAGGAGGGAGGTTGCCGCTGACGCGTTGGGGAGGAGGTAAGCGTGTGCGCACGTGGCATGGAGGTGCGAGACACTAGGTGCACCGGGTCCATACTCCATAGTCCGAGGCGGTGTAAGGTGTTCTCGATATATCCGGTTCGGTGCTAAGGGCATCTCCACGTCCGAATCCAGACGCGCGGGAAGTCGCAGCCAGTCACAACAGGAGTATTATACAGTACTAGCTGAGTGTCGGTACGTTGCTACGGCTTATATTTATTATTATACAAACGTAAGTATACGCTAGAAATATCTACGTGATATTTTAAAAAATTACTTTGCATAAATCAAGATCATGTGTACAGAGTAAATGTAAAAATATACTCTGAAATGGAGTCTGTCTGAAGAGTGTGCACCAAGACATTTTAAACCAGAATCTCACTCAGCTAGCGGACCCATCCGCGCGTTGCTGTGACAAAATAATATTAAAAACACAACGGCTGCATGTGGATAAATATATTATGATGACTCGTTGCATTTGGCTTATGAACCCAATTTCTAAGATTATGGAAGTTTAGATAGGTATATGAATTTTAGTTGAAAACACAAGTTAAAATAGGAGTATCTAGTCCTAGCTCCCTATATAAAACATAAGCTCCAAAATTTAAATTAACCTTACAATGTTCATATAATGGTATAGATTTATGAAGACGGCCATCATAATGTCTGGTGAAAAAAAATGCGTCAGCGCATCTAACTCTACTGGTCATATCAAGTTCGGTGATGTATACAACATATATTGACGGTTTAAACTTACTGAAGTCACATGCTGCTAGATTTCAGCTCAATATTATGTTTGAATTTTTTCTGATAGACATATATTTAAAGAATCAAATTGGAGACGGTCAAAAAAATCAAACATCAAAGTCTAACTTGTTCAAACTATGTGGTAGAAGAAAAGATATGGTATGTGCAGAGACAAGAGTGACTTCTGAGTTCCAAAATACCAAAATATAAGTACATATCAATTAACTAACAGAGAAAAGTTCAGCATATCCACAGTGCCACGTTACTTTGGTACCTTCGATCTTCCAAAGTGCTAGATGGTTGAAGTGCAGAATATAATAACCGCAAGATATCAGACCGTCCATTCAAAGGGTTGTATTCGTGGATGTACCCTGTAAAAAGATCCAATCAGACATTGCATCTTAAACCATCTAATGCAGTGAAGCTTGTATTTCTACGGGAAAAAACACCCCCAAAATTCAGAGCCTAGCTTCTCGATTGATCCAATTGGTATCAGACCTGTACACCAACAATGAAAATAGTGAAGTTAAATTCTCATTTACTTGTCTCCAGTTTCAGATATATCATATACGTCAGATTACAACTGTACAAAATATACACAAGCATCAATCAGCTATAAATAAGTAGGAAAGAACATCATAGCAGCGGCTGGAGTCGGTACCAAACTGTTTGTATATCCTAATTGTCACTCGGTATAAACTCGCCCGCGTCGCAAAATCAAGGCAGCAGCTTAGTCATCTATGATATGTGAGAAAAAATCGAAGCAATAGTTAGTAGCACAATTCCTAAATCGCCAGCTTGCCTCTAGCCAGCTAGATTCCCATTCTCAGTAGTTCTTCTCCACCTCCAGACCCCTCCTACAACCAAGTAGTTCCAGTCTGGGACAACCCTTCCCGATCCGTCATTCTGGAACACCTCTCCTCCCTGTCCCTCATTCGCTCTTCGTATCCAATGCCTAGCACCGCCGACCATCGTCGCGGGTGCTCACAGAGAGCTGCCTCCCGGATTCCTGCGGCCGCGCGCCCAATCCGCATGCACAACAACAAAGCAGGAGGAGGAAAGAGGGTCGAGTACCTGTACATGGAACTGGAAAAGGAAGTTGAGACTCTCGCCGCTCCAAATCTATCTCGAACCACCTGACCTCGACTTGAGCTCCGCCATGGCTGTGATGCAGGCGGTGGGATTGTTCAGCGGTTGTGGCACCATGGTGTGCAATCGTCACCCTGGGGGAATCTGAGATGGAGAATCAACCGCGGGTAGGCAGGGTTTCGAGGCAACGGCCCTTCCGTTTCACCGTTCAAAGAAGGGCGACGGCTGCGGTGGCCGGAGATCAAGGGGGTGGCGGCGGCATCTATCCATCCAACCTAGGTGGCGGCGCTCTCACCAGAGAAAGGATGGGAGCACCATAGAAAGGAGGAGAGCGTCGCGTCTGCTGAGCCGTCTAGTTTACATAAGCGGTGGCAAGTCCTGTAATTTCTCTGAAGCGTCAAGGGTAGAACCGTCAAAACATGGCAGACGGAAAATCTGGCAACAGATAGATAGATAGACTATTATGCATATGATATTAGTATATGATATCATCTCTACAATGCATAGTATCATGTAGTAGTATTATAGTCTTAGTATATTTATTGTTTTGTGGAATCTCAATGTAAAATTGTGTACAAGATTCATTTGAGATTAATTTTTCTAGTTCTACGTGCTATGATACCGTATCTACCTATAATACCAACACAACCTCTTTCATCATTAATTAGCATGCCACGTCAGAATTTTGCCAACATGACATGCGTGATACTATCTATGATACCCCCATTGGGGCTAGTCTTAGTAGCGAGACGACCAATTCGGACCGACGCGTCCGGTCCGATCTATCCGTGTATCTAATTTATGCAACGGTTGGATCGGCACAGACAGCGGCGCGACCTCCAGTGTCCTCTGCTGGGGCCGAGGGCCTGTTTGCCAGCGACTCAACGGTTGTCTTTCACTAGCCATCAATGGAAGGCTGCTTCAAAGGCTGGCCGTGCCGCTGCTGGCGCTGCCTGACGTCCGCCCTCCTGCCGCGACACTTCAATGTCGTCGATTTGGCCTCCGCGCCGGCATCCGATACCGGGTCTTTTTAACTGGTTGCCCGTAGCCATCTTCTTCAACACCGCTCCGCACTCCCCTCCTCCCTAATCCTCCACTACTAGTAGCTAGTCATGGCCGGCGGCATTTAATCGAGGGCAGGGCGTCTAGGACGACCACCGGGTCCCGGTAGTACTAGGAAAACAGCTATAGGTAGACAAGATAAAATAGTCTTGATGACTCACAAGTATAGGGGTGTATCGCAGTATTTTTGAGGGAAGTAAAACCCAATTTATTGATTTGACACAAGGGGAGCCAAAGAATATTTATAAGCCTTAACAACTGAGTTGTCAATTCAGCTGCACTTGAAAATAATCTTGCTCACAGCAGTTTATCGGTAGCAACAATTTTGTAGTAGAAATAGTAAAGTAACAACAATAGTAAAGTAAAGACAGCAGTAACAATAGCAGTAAATAGTAGGATTCGAGTGCGGTAGGCATAGGGATAGATGGACGGGCCTTGCATGGACAAGACAATTCACATAGCAATCAGAACATAGGGCAATTGCAGATAAATAAGATAAAGCATCTAAGTACTAGATAATCCTAGGCATGCGTCACATATATAGTCATACGTGCTCGCAATGAGAACTTGCACAACATCTTTTGTCCTGCCAGCCCGTTTGCAGCGGGGCCTCAAGGGAACTACTGGCAATTAAGGTGCTCCTTTTAATAGAGCACAGGAGCAAAGCATTAACACTCCGTGAACACATGTGATCCTCACATCAAAGCCATTCCCTCCGGTTATCCCGATTTCTGTCACTTCCGGGCCATTGGTTCTGGACAACAACGTGTGTATACAACTTGCAGGTAAGACCATAAACAATACTATCATAATGAATCAATAACATGTTCAGATCTGAAATCGTGGCACTCGGGCCCTAGTGACAAGCATTAAGCATAACAAGTCGCAACAAAGTCAAAAAGCACTAATAGAAGATACTAGGCACCATGCCTAACAATCCGATGCCATTACATGAACGATCTCATCCAATCCCTACCATCCCCATAGCCTACAACAGGGGATTACTCACTCATAGATGGGGAAACATGGATGGTCGATGGAGAAGCGATGGTGATGATGATGGCGATGATCTCCTCCAATTCCCTGTCCCGGCAGGGTGCCAGGACGGAGTTTCTGGTACTGTTTCGTAGAATCTGGTGGTGGCGGCGGAGCGGAACTCCTTCTAGAAAAACGTCGAACCCCCCAGAGTTTTTAGGTCAGAAGGCTTCTTATAGGCAAAGAGGGAGACCGAGGGGGTGCCTAGGGCAGCCAGACCACCCCCTGGCACGGCCAGGCCCAGCCCGCGCGGCCAGGTGGTGTGGCTGGGCCCCAGCCCCACTCCGTCTCATATTCTGGCTCCGGGAGTCTTCTGGTAAAATATGATTTTTGGCTTTTGTCCCGTCCAATTGCGAGAATATTCATTTTCTGACTTTCCTAGAATCAAAAACAGTAAAAACAGGCAGCTGGCACTGTGACTCTTGTTAATAGGTTAGTCCAAGAAATCATATGAAAAGTACTCCAAAGTGTGGACAAAACATAAGAAAGTAGATAAAACCAAGTATGGAACATCAAAAATTATAGATACATTTGCAATGTATCAACAAGCTACTATGTGGCGTATATGCAAAACCATGCGCCACAGATAAATATCAGTGGCGCATACGAAAAAAACGCCACAGAAGTTTGGCAGTTCAGTGGTGCACGGAACCAATATGCGTCACAGAAGTCTACATTTCTGTGGCGCATATTTTCGTGTGCGCCACAGAAAGTGATGATTTTGTGGCACATATAGATGTATGCGCCACAGAAAGTTGATGGCACTCAGCACCAAAAAAAAGGGAGACAATTATGTGGCGCATATGTCCATATGCGCCATAGAAAGTGATGTTTCTATCACAGAATATGGAAAAACAGATCCTACCCCCTCCCCCCCTCCCGTGGATCGCCTTTTCAGTTTTGTAAAAAAACAAAAATGATAAAAACTTCAAAAAAATAATTCCTTTGAGGTGTAGTTATATTTTAGGGTGTAGTTGTAGTAAAAATTGAAATACATGAATTTCGATGTATTTTGCAAAAATAGGTCATGGTACGGTAAAACAGCCATAACTTTTGCATACGATGTCAGAAAAAAGTTTAATATATCAAAATGATCATCTCGAAATTTCCTACTCGATTTCAACCACCTACGATCGTTTTAGATTTTACAAAATCCCCAAATTCGAAAAGAGTAAAAAGTTATGGTCGAAAGAAGATTTTTTATTGTAAAAAAATAAAAATAGGGGAGAAACTTATGTGGCGCATTTCTCCCATATGCGCCATAGAAGTCTTGGGCGGTATTCGAAATTTGAATCCCGCCGACGCCCATCTCCCACCCTTTTTCCTTTTTCTCCCCCCTCCCCACTTCTTCTCCCCTCCCCTCCACACTTCTCCCCTTCTCCCCTTCTCCTCCCTCCTTATTCTCCACTCTCCGGCGACCTCCACTCCACACTTCTCCCCTTCTCCTCCCTCCTCCTTCTCCACTCTCCGGCGACCTCCACCTCCACCCTGGTGACCTCCTCCACCACGGTGACCTCCTCCTTCTCCTCCTCCACCACCTCCGACAACCTCTTCCTCCACCATCTCCGGCAACCTCCTCCTCCTTCTCTTCCTCCTCCTCCGGCGACCTCTGGTGACCTTGCCCTCCTCCTCCACCACCTCATCCTCCTTCTTCGGCACCTCATCCTCCTCCTCCTCCACCACCACCAACTCTGGTGACCTCCTTCTCCAACTCCGGTGACACCTTCCTCCACCTCCGGTGGACTCCTCCTACTCCAACCACCTCTGGCGGTGGCCTCCTCCTCCTTCTCCTCCGGCCACCACCTCCGACGACCCACTCCTCCTAGCCCTCCTCCAGCCATCAGCCGCCACCATCACCACCACCACTTACGGCCAGATCTAGATCTGGCCCGGGTTTTTTTGAAATTTGAAAAAACTTTTGTGGCGCATATTGTCCATATGCGCCACAGAAGTTTGAGATTTGTTCGCCTTTTTTTGAATTTTGGAAAAAAACTTTTTTGGCGCATATTGGCCATATGTGCCACAAAAGTTTGAGATTTCTGTGGCGCATTTCAATATGCACCACAGAAGATAGTTATCAGTAGCGACGTATCAACGGCGCATCAGATATGCGCCACTGATAGTGAAAAAAAGGTGCGCCACTGATAATGGGTTTTCTAGTAGTACGGCCATGGACGTCGAGGGAGGCGCGGAGGACACAGAGGACACAACTAAAGTAGCACTCCACGGGGCTCTCCCTCACCACCATCGTCGCTCGATTTTCTCGACACCGGCATCAAGTTCATCGTGCCCATCCACTCCGGAATGGAGTGGGACAGGTGCTCCTTCCCTACAAATTCGCGTCTCTGGTCGACGACGGACCGCCCCAACAAATCATTATGCGGGCGTCCGATGTCAATACCACCATGTACCCGGTGGAGGTGTTGTTCGACCGCCTCGGCCGGATGTTCCTCGCCAACGGCTAGGAGTAGTTCGCAAAGGAAGGCTCACCGTCAGCATCTTCGACGACACCATGTGTCGTCGCTACTACCACCCCGAATCCGACTCCGACTCCTTTGAGGAGTAGGCTAGGCTGTGCACTTGCCATGTGCGATGTAGCAATGTGGAGAATACAATAAAAAGTTTTATTCAAGTTTTTAAATATGTTACAAGCAAACCACGAATACAACACTACACAACACCACTCAAACTATGCACCGCCTATGGCGCTAGCGGCGGCAGGGCCGGCGGATCGGTGAGACCCCATTCTTTGTTGAGAGAGCGGAAGATTGCCTCTTGCGTCTGCAACTCCTCTTGAGCCTAGGTGAGGAGGGCACGCAGGTACGCATCATCGGGATTGGACTGCACCACTTTCCGGAGCTCGTCGCACACGTCTACGAGCGCAACACGCCGCCGGTGCTCTGGCAAAAAGACGTAGTCCATCACTTCAAATGAGAAAGGCTCGCCGGTGGTCCTATTGTAGTTCTAGTGGGTGCGCTGTCGGTGGTTGAACGTCTGTATATCTGTGGGCGCCCTGGAATTAGAGGCGACAACACGTCCGGTGCCTCCGGCGGGTCCAGCCACCAAGACGGCAACGACCGCTCTAGGGTTGGGATTTCTGGGCAGTTGTCGGGATTGCCAGAGTGGCGACACGAACGGCTAGACATGGAGGTATGTGGAGGTAGGGATTTATGGTTGTGCCTACCTCGTCTGGCCTCCCCTTTTTATGGACGCGCTTGGACGCGGCGGGAAACGCTCAGAAGAGGCGGGAATCAGCGGGAAAGAAAGGTCCAGAAGAGGCGGGAATCGACCAAAAAGAAAGCCGGCAGGCGGCAGGATGGCGGGAACGCACAGGAAATACACTAGCGCCGACGTCGGTGAGGGTCCTTTTGCCAGGTGTGGACAGATGGGTTGCGCCGCTGGGCGCGGTTGTCCGGACAGACCAGGCCACGACCCAAAAGAGACCGCGGCCCAACCCAAACGGACATAATCGGAACATTTCGATCGAACGTTAAGAAAAGGCATAAGGTACCATGGAGAAAAATAGTATTCTCTTATTTTAAGGGATCATCCCTTAGTTAAGAGAAGACAACCTTCTCTTTCTTCATTCTCTCTCTTCCAAATAAGCGAAAATCTGATGTGGCAACCGTAAGAGAAGGCTAACGTCACCGGATTGTATATGTCCTAATAATTTCTACTCCCTTATAACATCTTATATTCTGGGACATATGAGTATTGTTCCAGTAAAACCTTCTCAAATTATTTGACCCAATTTTAGATAAAATATTATCTAAAATGTGTTTAAATGTAATAAACTTGTAACAATCAATTTAGATCTGAGGGAGTAAGATTTTCTTTCTAGCTATGGCATAGACTGTCATCTATGTGAAAGATGCTAAGGTTGCGTTTCAATTTGGTGAGGAGAAAATGTCATTGACACTAGCCATCCAACTCATTGTTGAGTAATTGTTTCAAGGTTAACCCCTTGTTCACTTAATTTAGCTCATGTTTGTGATCAAAATTGGATCTCCCACACCAATTGGAACAAAAAGGCTTTAGGTTTCTGAAAAGGTTATTTGAATTTATGAATATGTTGCATGGAGTTATGAATCGTTGGAATAATTTATTATAAATTTGCTTATATTTGGAGGGTTTGATAGACATAAGAAAAGGTTGCTTAGAGTCTATACACGTTTTGTTCCATATTATTATTTAAATAATAGTTTGTCCTACATGGTTAATAAGTATATATCACTCGCACTCGCAATTTGTTTTAAAGCTATATGTGCTCTAGAGTAATTCGGTTTGACACCCTTTGATCATCATGTATCTCAGAAAGAGAAGACATACTGCCTATCGATTGAGAATATACGCAGTGCACATGCTGTTAAATAATACTAGAAAAAATAATCACCATTTGACTTGTTTTCATTTATAAAGGTTGTGTGTGCATCATTTCTGAAAGTCCGGGTTTTCAGCCTCCTTTTTGAAAAGGAAAATGATGTGATTCCCCCTGACGATCCCGTCCTCGCGTCATCCTGCTCGTGTGCCGTTGGATCGGACGCGATCGAACCATTAAGTGCACCACGTCGACCCTTCCCTAAACCAAATAGTGTTGTGACCTCCGCACCCGCACCCGTGTTGCTTCATTCGGAGACACAGGCGACCGAGGAGCGAGGCCGCTCGTCGACGGCGAGGGGTGTGGTCGGGGATGGCTCCGTCGGCGGTCAAATCTTCCGGTTCGTCTCGCTCTCCTCCTTTCTGGCTTCTCTCCTAGCGCGCACGCTCGATTTCCCTTTCGATTCTCTAACCCTAGGTTGTCATCGTTTTATGCAGGGCAAAAATCTCGGATGGTGGTCGGGGATGGCGCTCGATTGAAGAAGAAGACCGGTCGGAAGGGGAAGCTAACCGGCGCGGCCTTATCCATGGCGGTGAGTTCATCTTCGTCTCCGCCAGTTAGGGTTAGGGTTTTCCTCCATTTTTGTTGCGTTCCCCTTCGTGTTGTTTACTGTGTACTCGGTGCGATAGGATTGATGTTCTAGTGTCTGAATTGCTCCTGCAACTACTCATATCTATAAGGAACTGTAATTTGCTAGGTTTTTGCTCCTACGGCTACTAAATTTTTAAGTAATCTTCAGTTAATTTTTGATGTTTTCTGCAATGTTGCTTGATGTGGTGCCCTATACAACTAGGAATCTTCGGTTGTTTTTGGTTGATTTTTCAATAGCTTTTATAGGCAGACTTGTCCTTAGTTTTTCTTTTTTGCTACAATGTTGCTTGCTTGTTGTTCCCCATTTAAATAGTGTTTGCTACAATGTTTCTTGATGTGATGCCCCATAAAACTACTTTTGCTACATTATGCATGTGCCCTACCATTTTAATTGTTTCAGTAGTTTTTATAGGCAGATTTGTCCTTACTTTTCTACCCTTAACGTAGATTTTTTGCTTTAATATAGCTGCTACATTATCAATTAGTTTTGCTGAACTGAGTTTTGTTTTTCGTGTTTTATGTTGTGCAGGAGGATAGGGCGAAGACATGGATGGCAAAAAACCGCCTATCTACGAAGCGTTTGCTTACCCTGGAGAAAGGTCTTAATCCCAAAAAGCGAGCAGTTATTGCTGCGAAGAGTGCGTTCAGAGCTTATTTAGATGTGTCACCATCAGGATTCCTAGTGGGTTGATAGATTACATTGCATTGCACACTGATCCAAATCTACGGGAGTATAAAACACGCAAAGGCATGATGATTTTCACAAGAGATATGGTGAAGAAGGTGTCGGAATTCGCTGCCGCAACAAACCTGTAGAGCTCCTGAATAAAAATGACCCCTGTGAGCTTCAGAACATTTACAAAGCTGGCAGCACCAGGGCTGAGGTAGCTACTGAAGTTGATTTTCTCAAATCATGCGCCAACACGGATGAAGCAATGATAATCTGGACATGGGACCTTCTTTGCTTGGCTCTCATGGTTGCTCCTAAGATCTCTAACAACATTATCATTGAATATCTTGTCTCCATGGTTGACCCCACTAAGACCGATGAGTATGCTTGTGATGAGCACCTTCTGGATTTAGCTATGGCACAAGTGGATCATATTCAGAAGCAAAAGGCGATGCCACTGAAGCTCACCGAGGGAGAGACAAAATATGAGTTCTGGATCACTAGCCCTTTTGCTTTTATTGGTGTATGTTATTCCTCGTCATACCTTTTTTTGTTTGGTTTATGATCCGTTCAACTTTTTGTTTCTGCGCCTTACTAGTTTGTTGTTCCATTTTCTATAACAGATTGCATACATGGACCATTTGAGCTTCTCACAAGACTGCGGCCATGTATTCAACAAGTCTCTGCCAAGAGTATGCTTCGTGACAAACAGTGACTTTGATTTTGTTGTGGAACACGACCTTGAGCTTAAGATATTGAACAATACTATAGTTTTCGGTTGGCGCCCGGTACGGCATTTTTGGCAGCTTTTCAACGTGAATTTTTTTGTTTCCTTTTTGTGCTTGTTTATCATCTTACTACATCCTCATTGTGTGTAGTTCCTCCCGCTGTTGGAAACTCCGTACAACACTGATCCCGTTGATGAGCAAGAAAAACAAGCTCCTCCTGCTCCTACTGTAGATGAAAATAAAGTCAACCTTTTAGCTTCATTGAATGAATGGCTTGTGTTTCCCAGTAGCCAAGAACTGGAGGTATAAAATCTGCTGCATTGATGTTCCAGTATTGCTACATTGCCTAATATAGTTTGCTAACTTAGGCTTAAAAAACTACTGCCATGTATGCTTCATCTTGTTTGCACTAATTTGTCTGTTAGTAACATTGAAGCTCCAAAACTGTTTAATTCTTGCTACATTAGCTTTTATAGTTTGCTACATTAGTTTTAATTTTTGCTTCATTATTTCTATATAATTGCTACCTTGTTATACATTAAATTTCTGAGTCTGAGTCGCCTGTACGCCGTGGTAGCAGCGGCAGGCAACGAAGCTGAGCTGCTGTAATAGTGATTCAAATAGTTTTGGCATTAAATGATCTGTTTTATTTTTTTGTTTGCTGACATGCTTATTTTAGTTTCTTATGTTTTTGTTTCTTTTGTTTTGTGTTACAAATAGGTACCTTCTCGCTTCAAGCACTTGGCTGAGAAGCATAAGGCTTTTGGGGCATCTGATGTTGAATCAACAGTGAAGAATCTTGCTGTTGGGTTGAAACGGATGCATTCCCAGCGCATGGCTGCTCTTTTTATCGACATTGATTCACAACTGAAAGAAGGAGCTGATCCTAGCATTGTGTTTCCATCTGACGTAGTAGTAGACGATGAAGAAGAACATGAAACTGTGAACAAGGAGCAAGAAACCTATGATGGTTTGAATAAGTCTGCTGATGTTGAGGCAAGAGCATATGTAGTGAAAGAGGATGTCACTAAAGCAAGAAGGGATGAAGCAAAAGAGGATGATACCGAATCAAGAGAGGATGAAGCAAAAGAAATTGAGACAAAAGCTAGAGGTGACAAGCAGCAAGAGTCTGAGGCGTACACACATGTTGACATCCCGGATATGCCACAGACTACTATAGTCTTGGATTCATCACCCATGGGAGGAATTGATGTCCTAGAGCAGCAACATGTCGATAGCCCTGTCAGGTCACCGCGGAGCCATGACCCGTCCCCTTGTCCTCCACATATAGACCGCGAAGCTTGGAATCGTGCTCCTGAAGCTCCAAGGTTCGACCTGCTTTCGCAATAATCTGTTGATGATGAAGGAGACGCGGGTATACCAGCTATCAAGGTACCAGATTTTGTTGTCTCTTTTCCTACTGAGACGACCAGTGTAGTGGAGCCAGCTGAAGCATGTATGTTCCTCTATCTTTTGCAGCATTTTTTACATTGTTATGTAGTGCTTCTCCACTACATTTGTCGTGTGCGTAAAAAATTGATTTTTTTTTGTCTCTGTAGGGTGTTGTGACGGTTGATGGAAGCTCTAGGATGGTGACACATGAGAAGAAGACGAGGTTCAAGAGGGCAACAAAGGTTGATCTTACACCTCCAAAGGTTAAGAAGATCAACATCTCTAAAGATCAGGATGAAATCTATTTCAAGTTTGTCTTAAATGGAAGGACAATGAAGAGGCTCACAAAGAAGAGGAAGGATGAGGGCCATGGGCAGTGAGTTTTCTGTCAGCTATTTTTTTTTCTTCAGAAGCTATTGAATTCTGCTACAGTTGATTTAATTTTTAGCTCACTAAGTGTATTTTTTTTGCTACACTGATTTTATGTCTTGTTTTCTTTCCTGTTTTTATGTGGATGCTTCATTACTTGTTTATTTATGCTACAATTGTGTTATCCAGTAGCTTTTCTACTATTAAAAAGTTGCTACATCAGTATTCCTTAGTTGATTTTTTCATGTTTTTGGATATGCTTCATCTATTTTTTTTTGCTTCAGAAGCTGTCGATTTATGCTATAATTATTTTAACTTTTAGCTCACTAAGTGTATATTTTTTGCTACACTGATTAGATGTCTTGCAATCTTTCATGTTTTTGGATATGCTGCATCTATTTTTTTTTGCTTCATTTATGTTACTTAGTAGCTTCTTTAGTACATATTTCTTGCTACATGACTATTCTATTTTCTGTTCTTCCTTCAAATTGTGCAACATCTTTATTAGGGGGCAGATTATTTGTTGTGTTTCCAATTATGACTTTTTGTTTTTTGCTTGCAGGAAATGTTTCGTGCAAATTGGATGCTACTTTTGCACATACAAGGGTTTTAAATAATCTTTGAAGCCGCGAGCATATCTTAGTATCGAGGTGATGGACGTGTGGATTGATAAGTTCAACCACGAGGCTTTAATTGTTTGCAAAAACAGTGCACGCCAAAAAAAGAGATATGCGTCCACGCTTCACTGTGGTGAGTAAGACATTGGATAATACGTTTTTGGTACATTCTTGTTTTGCTTCGCCATCTAACTTTGTTTTTGTTACTTTGGATAACAGGAAAAACTGATTGTTGATCCCAAGACATTCAACACAGCAGGTTGTATGGATGAGTTCAATGAACATTGTGCAAAGTACAAGATTATAAAATGTGATATTGTGAGTTATTTTTACTTTTTATTTTGCTGCTATTCTCTTCATTTTTTGCTGCTATTCTCTTCATCTTGTAGCAAGATCTGCTGAATGTACCTCTATATGCCACTTAATCTGTTTTTGTTTACATGCTGCGATATAGCTCTACTTTCCTACTGTGAGAAATGAGCACTGGGATGTACCTACTGCCAACTTAATGATGAAGCAATACCACTTCTTTGATTCGATGAAGATGGACAAGGGGGCTGGTGTCTTGGATGATCTTTCACGGAATCTGGTCAGTACTGTAGCAACATATGCATGTTATTTTTCAATAGCTTCATTCCTTTCTTAACCATCCTTTTTTACTTCAATGGTGCAGTTTTCGAACTTCACCACTCTTGTTAATGCATCAAAGAAAGCACCTAAACTTGCTGAAGAAATCGAGCTATACCTTCTCAAAACTCCCGGTCATCCGCAGCAAGTAACATTGTAAGTTTCATATTTTAGCATCTCATTTTTTCCAAATGATTCCATCATTAGTTTATTGCTCATATTGTGTTTCTTATTTTCTTCTTTCCTTTATTTTTCAGATTTGACTGCGGTTTCTTTGGTATATTGTTCATGGAGAATTTCAATGGCAAAGTCATGGCAGAATTCGACAACAACTACTGCCCGGATCTTCGCAGGACCCTTGCAGAAGATATCATCGAAGCAAGGGAAAACAAAGAGTCGATTGAGAAGCTCATGGAGGAGGAGTTGAGCCCAAAGTAGCTTAGCATATGTAGCAACAGTAGTGAGCAAAAAGCATTTTGTTAGCTCAAACACTTTCCTTGTCTATTTGACCGTTGCCTTTTGATGTAACCATGAATGATGGTTCGGTGTACTCGCATAACTAGTTTTTGTGTTGTTAACACAAATGGTAATGACAATCTGGTGTTGATGATAATTTCCTCCTTTTGTCTTTTCCTGTTATTTTGCTGAACAAATACTAAGATCCTTCATGCTTGCAGTAAAAGAACATGTTTTGCTACATTTGTGTTATATAAATGCTATAATCTGTTGTATTAACTATTGTAATTGTACATAGGACATGCTACCTATGTGCGGCAGAATTTGGCATCAAACTTTATGACAACACATGCCAGATTTTTTTATGTTTTTGCTACATATGAACAATAGACATGCTAGAAATGTAATTAATCCCATAAACAAGTGAAATTCTACTTGAGATATTCATCCCAAAAATTATGAAATCTAGACATATTTTGATTTTTGCTACATTATAAGAGCAGAAATGCTAGCATGGTTTAACTTTGTTGCTCACAATGTAATAAATAATTGTTGCTAGATAATGTTCTAGGATGACAATATTAGAAATTGTACGGACAATATGGAGAACTTTTCATGCTAATATCAATAAAAATAGTTGCTACAACTGTTCACACATGTTGCTGCACAGACGGTCAATATCTTTTGCTATGTAGCATATTATGGCAGTGGTAATATCTTTTCCTATGTAGCACTATTACATTTCAATGGTGACTGTATGTATGGAAGCAAAAATAGCTACTCAAACATAGAGATTCAAATCTATCTTCGCAGCATTTCCCGACATCAAAGCTTGGAATATGACACATTGTTGCACCGTGTGACCGTCTTGGTGGCAGTACGGGCACTTCTGCGCCTTTGGCTTCCGCTTGGTTGTTCCCTTCTTTGTCTTCTTCTCCTTGGGATGTTGTTTCACCTTCCTCTGCTTTCTTCCTTCTCTTCACATTCTTTTCGTCGCGAATCTCAACCAATGGCTTTCTTCTAACTGACTTCTCCTTTCGATGCCCCTTTGGCTTAACTCGTGATGGGTTCTTCGGCATGCTACTTGGAACATCATGTGTAGCTTCTTGCTGTTGCTTTTGTGTGCCTGTAGGTTGTTGTTCAGCATGCTGTGGAGGTAAGCCTTCTTCAGGAGCCACACCATTTTGTCCTTCGTTTTGTGCATGTCATCTGGAGGACTCCTCATGGCAGCAACAATTTTTATTGCTTCATCAATCATGGTAGACACAACCCTATATGTTTCGTCATTGAAGCATGCATCCGATGCCAAGTCATTAAACTTCCTGCATAATGAGTTGCACTTGAGAGTATTTGTGCCTAGCACACGAAATCTTGCTGCATTTGAACCAGGATCAGGGGCAGGTGTTGTTGTTGTAGCAGACCAACGTTGGAGCATGTATCGGTCTGGTATTCAGTGCATGTTCAGTTGCACCATCACCCTCACTATGCGTGGGCATATCAGTCCTCACATCTCAAATGTGTTGCAGCCATACAAGTATATACCCTCTTCAATGCTTGCTTCTACCCAATAGGTTTTGAGATTGAATCCAGGTTTGGTACAAGATCGAAACAAAGCATTTCTGCCTCTACATGGATGGGATAAAACCTTGTTGATGCTTCAAGTATCTTCTGGAACCTACCAAAAACCTCCCTTGTGTAGAATTCAAGACCCTTCTTTTCAATACTCCAACTTCAAGAAAAATAAGTTTCGCACATTGTCAGAGAATGTTATGATAGTTACTTGAAGCAAAAAGACATTACTGAAGCAAAAAACATATTTCTGAAGCAAAAACACATTGCTGAAGCAAAAAACACATTATGCAGCAAAAAACACATTACTGAAGCAAAAACACATTACATCACTCACCTTCCCTAGAGTGGCGATGTTGTCGTATCCAATGTAAAGCCTGCATTATCTTCACGATCGAGCATCAGGTTCTGGCACAACTCATATTGCTGCACAAAGTTCCATATTGTGTCACTTGGCCGAACTAGTGTTTTGAAGTAGCTGTTTAGGCCTTCAGATCTGCCAGCTGTGCTGGTGAATGGGAAGAAACTTTTTCTGAAATATACTGGTGCCCATGTATTCCTCGTTCTCCACATGTTTTGCAGGTGAGTGTTCTCAGCCATCTCAAAGGTTTGCAGCATTGTCCGCCAGCAGACCTCAAACTCAGCAACCGTGTCAGCGCCATAGATACATGCATAGAATGCTTCTCTGAATGGATGACCCTATCTCAAGTGAGGTCCGAGCTTCGTTCTTGCTACATGCAGCACATGGAATAGGCAACATTTGTGAACTGCATCAGGAAACACATTTTGGATCGCCCTTCCCATTGCATGGTCCTAATCAGTCATGATATGGTCAGGGCACAACCCATTTGCAGCTTTCTTCACTTGTTTGAAAACCCATTCAAACATTTCAATTGTTTCATCAGGCAGGAGAGCACATCCCAAAACTATTGTGTGTGTGATTGTTTATACCCACAAGAGGAGCAAATGGAAGGTTATATTTGTTCGTGCAAAAGGTCGTGTCGAAGAACACATAGTCTTTTGTAGCATCCCAATTGTCTAACAATTGCAATGCTACTAGCCTAGTCTATATAAATGCTACTTCCTATATATAATTGTTGCATCATAATTATATCATGCTCATGTCATCATGCCACCTTGCATTTGAGCATCATATAAAACCCTTTTTGTTTTGGTTCTTCTCTCTTATGCATTGTAAATTGTTTTTGCCTCGTGATATTGTATTTGGTTATTGATATATTGTTTAAATGCCCAAGTTGAGTTGGGGGCATATCTTTTATTCAACTCCATCACCTTTCCTTGTCACCACCTTATACTTCCACCATTCCAATAACCCATGAGCTTGTAATTCTTTTTCTTTTGATATTTATTCTAGCTCATGTGGGTTGGGTGGATCTAATTCTATAAATCCGTAGCTTGGCCCTTACTCCATCTTTTGAGGATGCACATAAATAAATGCCATGAGATTTTATTTTGTTTTCACAAGATTAACACATGGCATAAAATACTTGCATGGGCCATGCAACCATCACCATCTTTTGTCCTCCTTTGGTTTTATTTGATTTTGAGTGGATCATCTTCTCATCTCTCTCTTTCTCTCAATCCGTCCTACCTTGCTTTGTTTCTTGCCTTGTGCCATCAAACCTCATCCACCTCTCTTGTGTAGTGCCATGCATGATCTTACAAGACCATCCCCATGACCATCTCCTACCCTTCATGCTTGCTCATGCTCCTGTGGTTACACCATATCCCTCTCTCTCTTTCCCTCTCTCTACCATGAGGGCCACCTGACCTCCTCTCTCTCCCTGGCCCACACCCCAGCCGCCCCTCTCTCTAACCCTAAACAAAACCCTAACCCAAGACTACCCCATCTACCTAGCCGAGCCACCCCCTCTCCTCTCTCTCTCTTCTTCTACCTGCCATGCTGGCCCCAGCTGCTGCGCCTCCCCCTCACCCTGGTCCACCTGCAGCCTCCCCCGCCGTGCCCTACCTTTCCCCAGCCCGAGCCAGCACATGAGGAGGGAGAAAAAGGTGGCACCGAGGCCACCTTATCTACCCCTGCCACAGCTGGCCTCCTCCCTCTCCCTCCTTTTTCCTCCTTCCACACGACTCTCTGGCGTCCCCAGATCCGCCCCAGAGCCGCCTCCTTCTTCCCCTCATACCTCTCCGACCACCAGCAGCCGACGCCGCCCGCCGCCAGCACATCGTCGTCCTCGTCGTTCCGGCCGTCAAGCTCGTCGTGGAAGCGGCCTGGGAGATCGAGGACACCCCCCTGCGTCGCCCAGTATACCCAGACGAGAAGGAGAAGCCCAGGAACGCCAGGACCGGCACCACCGGACAAAACCCTAGCCCGTCGGAGCGTCTGCGTCGTCGATGATCCGCCACGCCCCCGCCCGATCCAACACCACTGCCGAGCCCGTGGTGAGCACCTCCTTCTCCCTGACACGCTCCGCCTCGCCGTACCGCTCTAGCCCCGCCGTGCGTTTCGTCGAACACCCCACACGCGCCAGAGCTCGACGGCGTCTGTAGCTATCCCGCGCTACAGCAAGTTTATCTAGGCCGCGCTCTGACCAGCAGCAGCCGCTTCTGCCCCTCTGTTTCTCGCCATGCCCCGTGCGTTGTAGTCCTCCTCCGGTGATGCCGCCTGAACGGAAGTCGTAGGCCGTAGACCCCTCTTCGCTTTTCCTTTTTATGGCACGGCTAAATGCGTCGCCGTTTAGTCGCTATCGCCGCCACAAAACCGCCCGAGCTCGCCGTTCTCTGTCGAGGACGTGCGACTCGTCAGACCAGCCGCCGTCGTTTTGCAGAAAAGCCAAGGAAGTTTTTCCCGCCTCAACCCGTGGTCCCAAGTGACCCACATGTCAGCCCCTGTGTCGTTTTACGAAAAAGGACCCCTGTTTCTGTTGTTTCGCGTCCGCACTCCCTCGGATCTGCCGCGTGGCACGCCCCGGCTGGCGCGCCCGCGTGTGGGTCCGCGTGTACGCCGGCCCCGCTTGTCACTCACTGTGGCTGGGGACGCGCCCGGTAGGAAAAGCCAAGCCAGATCCCGCGGGTCGACCGCTGACTCAGCTTTGTGGTCCCACCCGTCGACGCCTCGGGCTAGCCCCCTCCGTGTGTAAAAAGTTTTGCGTTTATCTGTTTTAATTAAACCTTTTTCAGAAAGTGATTTAAATTCAAATTCAAATCTGTTTTTCATATCTTTTAAAATATAATTCCAAATTCAACATATGATATATGTTTTTGAATCAGAAAAATGTGAGGAATTCAAATATGCTATTCAAAATAATGTTTGAGCACTTTAAAATTTCGAGATGATTAAAATTACAATAAAATGCCCTTTTTCTTAATTAATTAATAACTTTGGTTTTATAACTCCAAATTTGACAAACAATATGTCTAAATCGATCAGCGCGACGAGCCCGTTCTATCTATGCATTCCATGTTCTGAATTGCAGCATGCATCATATAAATATAAAGTATACAACAACTTATTTGAGGATAAAAGGTGACTAAAACTCCATAAAATGCTTTATTCTTGTATTCCACACCTCACCCATGCCATGCTATATTATTGCCATGCAAATTGTGCATCATTCATCATGGCATGATTGTTTGCTTGTCGCAATTTAATTCATATGCTTGTGCACTCTATTTATGTTGGCACTTGTTTGTTTGGTTCTTCTTCGAATAGACGCTGAGAAGGGGATATATCAAGAAACCCAGGAGCACTACCCAGATCCATCCCTCGCTTCAACCGAGCTGCCAGGCAAGCACTACCACATGCTTGCATACATATAGTACCTATTGCCTCTCTCTTATTCTTGCATCATTGAGTCGCGATTGCATTGAAAATGAATCCCAAGTACTGCATAGCCTTTACTTTTAAACCCCACCGAAGCTTGTCCCTCCATCCCATGAGCCATTACTACAGGAGTTGTTTGAGCCATGCGGGTCGTAGAACAGCATGTGTAGGGTATGTGAGTGTCTGATGGACAACGAGGTACCTAAACAACTTAACCTGAGTAGTAATGGGATAACTAATGACAGTGGCACCGGTGGGCAATATCTGCTATTTGGTTCTTCATGCTCACTTGTGTCCCGTAGGACCCCGAGTACTTGATTCCTGTTCCTTGACTATTCGCACTATCCACATCCGGGAGGCCTTATGGACCCCCCTGAGCCAGAGCTTGATTCATTCTTATTTCTTGGGGCCACAAAGTAGTTTGGGGCTTTATTACTATCCTGTACTTATGCCATGCTTTACTGCTTTATTTAAGATTCTGCGTGGAGCACCTGTACTGTTTAGGACCGTGACACGTTTTCGCTGTATCGACAAGCCCAGTCACATTTTCGGGTTCCCAGTCATTTACCGCCGTCCACACAAACCCTGGGTCCGTTTCGGAGCCGGCCAACTTCGTTGCGGGTAGCTTAGTGGGGTGGCCCCCTGAAATATTTCTGAATCATGTGATCGCTTTGTCGTGAATGCCTCGTTGGGTTTTGATTTGGTTTTTCCGAGGTTGATCGAGTGTGTGTTGCTATTTGTGCACCCCTGCAGGGTAAATCTTTCTGAAAGCCGTGTCTGCGGTTATGGACGACTTGGAGCACAGTTTCTCGATCATAGACAAGTATAACTAAAGTACCGCTTTTAATTTGACTAAGTACCTGACTAGTAAATAGTGCAACACTCATGGAATGGATAATAAAACTGCCAACGGATGGGGGCTGTTCGTCCGCTTCCTCGTTGGTAAGCGAGGAGGAGGATGGATCTGTTAATATTACTGTTATAACTGTTGTTATTAATTCACGGACATCCGTCTATCTTTGGTTAGGCGGATGGTTAGCGAGTATCCCTGGAATTGTTAGGTATTATCTTTTGCTGCAATTGCGTCACCCCAGGTTGTGTCCCCTTTTGAGGCATAAAGACTTGCTGAGTACCCCTAGGGTCTCACACGATAAATTGTTTGATTCAGATGAACAGGTATACTCGCAAGATGGATACTGGGTGGAGGAGACAGACGATGTTGGCAACGACCCCTCGGTGTAGAGATTCCGGGAACGGGGATCCGTGAGATCTGTGGGCGGGATGTGTTTATTTAATGGGCATCTTATGCCGATTTGCTTCTTATCCGTACTCGGATCTTGTTTTCCGCTTCCGCCTGATACTCTGATGTTTGATGTATGAGGAGATATCCTAAACTATTATATCTATCTAGGATATTTGGATCTTGCCGTATGGCGTTGCAATATTTCTATTTCTTTTAGATGGAATGGCTCTGAGGACTGTTGTATGTGGCTTGCATACATACTCATTTGTGTATGTAGTTGATCCCTTCGCCTGCCGATTACGCCGCTCGTTCTTGTCCCGATGTTTTGGAAATGGTTAGGACGGCCGAAAGGTCTACCTGTGAGTGGCATTTGGCCCCACCGTACTATTTTAACCATTTCCGCTCATCCAGGCTTGTAACTAAGAGCGTAATTCACCGAGGTAGTTACAATTGGTATCAGAGCCATCCCGCCCTTCAGGGTCTCAGCCAAATGGTCGTTGTCAGTCTAGCAAATATTTTTGGTAGCTATGTATACTAGGGAAAAAAAACGCAAGAGTAGGACTGCTTCCACTTTTCTTCTTACCCACCCACCCACCCTTTTCTGGTAAGGAAGTGTAACGTTTTCAATCCTCTTCTAAAAATTCAATCTAGGATTCACGTGTTCTGGGTTTCCGTAGTACCATAGAAAGTGTGTGTGTGTGTGTGTAATTCCTTGTCTATCTGTTGCATCCAATTTGTTATCACAATCTGCCTTTGGTTTTCAACTGTTGGTACATTCCATACTGACAGGCTTTTGAAAACCGGCGCGATCTATCTGACTCCTTGTTAACCGGTGCCATCTTCTTAAGGGTGTTCTTCCTTCCAGCATGCTTTCACAGAATGTGGAGTTGCTAATATCTACCTGATAAGTGATTTTGCGCATCTATTGGTATTTTAATGCCGAAAATGCGGAAAAAATTTCTTTGATACATCTGTGCTTCCGCACTCCTTTTCAGTCGTGTGTGAAACATTATCTATCTCCCGTTTATCAGCATGTCCATGCTAACTCATTCTTTTGTCACCGGCGCTTAATCCTAGAGTTTCATTTCATCTCCAATTCTCTTGGGCTAAATACATAACATGTGTCGATCCGATGCTGGTGATTGTAATTTGGTTATCGGCATAGCTATATGACACTTATCATGAGTGGAATATGGAAAATGCAATCACCACTATCCTCCAAATGGTGACGGTTATCTCCTGTGATTTTGAGTACACCGTGATCATATCTATGCATATTCAAGCATCTTTGGCAATCCGGAGTTTCCCAAAGCACTACGGCGGTCTATCATCTATCCATCATGCTGCACATCTTTTTGAACTCCATATCTGCAAAATTCTCTTTGAGACGAGGGAATTGCATATTTTCGTCTCTCATAGCTTTGCTTAAGGTATGAGCTATCATCGGTTCTTATCCAAGATCTCTTTATCTTTGTAACCGGTGATCCGATCGACAATGTGAACCAGGTGGCATTTCCTGTTATCTTCTGAAGGACCAGATAACCTATTCTGCCAGCGCATCTTCTTCAACAGGAATCCTTACTCGTAACGTCGATCTTTCAAAGAGCGTTGAGCTCAGAAAGTGTTTCGAGCATTTGTTCGTTTCTCCCGCCTCTTGAACTTGATATTCTGGGAATATCCTGTTAATCCATGGTGGTATATGTTGATAATATGCTTGCCTATTCGATATCAATGGAAGGACATGGAAGATCATTTGTGTCTCTTTCTCTCAAGCTTCGTGAGCACTGCCTGTGTGCAAAGTCTCAAAGTGAGAATTCTGACTTTTTGAAGTCACCTATCTCGGCCATGTCCTTCTGCTAAATAGATCGCTTCGATTCTGGAATCAGCAAGTTCATTGTTAATTCCATCTTCCATCTTCAATCAAACCCGGAGTTTTCCTTGTTGGCGAGTTATCATCGTCGTTTCGCCGTAGATTTCCTCAAAACTGCTAAATCTCTCTCAATCATTTCAAGAAGAACATGGAGTTCTTTCACCTCAGTCTCGTCAAGTGATCTTTTGAAACCCTCTCGTTCTATCATCTATGCTCAATCCACCGGAGGCCATGAAGATTTTTCAGATCTTTTGTAATCCTTATGTTCAAGTGGTGCTATCTTTTTCTTTATCTGTGGAATCTTGCAGTTGTCTCCGTGATCTTCCTTCATATCTTTCCGGTGGCTGGTTACTTATGATATGACGACAACATAATCACCCTTATCTATCTGTGAACCCGGCAAATCGTTTGCATCTATCCTTGTTTTCTAGCGTAGTCCCATGAGTTTTTGTCAATACCTTCAGTCTGTTTCGGTAGTTGGGTTACATGCTTTTCTTATTCATGTGCGGAGTAATGCTTTGAGTGCGGGATGGAGTAGCTACCATACCACTACTCTTATCATTCGCTCTTGTACATTGAATTGGTGAATTAATGTGATTTCACTCATTCCACGGAAGTTAGAAGTGGCCTTTATCCCTTGATACTTTTACTTCCGTCCTTGTTTTTCCGGAGTGCTCTCTCAAAGAAAGTAATCAATAATCTCTTGTTGGTGGTCTGTCTATTCTAGATGGAGCAAAATCTACAATTATCTGGTGGAAACAGACGCAAACTCCTTTCGTTCCTCGTCTTTCTACCGATGCTCGACATCCCCAAACAAGATGAAAGGAAACTACCTTTCTCTTTGTTTCATCAATTCTTTTTCTGTGGTCAAGCCAATTATGGTTGAGGCCATCAGCCGCAAATCTATTGCGTTAGCCTCAAGGCTAAAGAAAGCAATAAGTATCTCTACAATAAACTCCAGATCCTTCATATTCTTTGCTTCTCGGGATTCCACAATGATCTGGCTTCACATCCGTCTCTAGAAGTTATATCCGCGCACCTCAATTGCGTGATCCTTTGGGGTCTTACCGGCGCAACAAGAATCTAATCCGACGATGTCTAACTAAATCTTTCTGTTGATATCAAGGGACTCTATTGTTTGAAGGCAATATTGTTTCCGTACTTCATTTCTCAAATCCGAGAGAAGATACGATGCTATTGTCATAGTGGTTCAAACCTCTCCAACCTAGCTCTTTTCTTCCGGCGAGACAAAGATTCATCCTCTCTAGTATCGGTAAATCTTTAATCTTAACGGTGTGTCTTTCTTTATTCATGATACATCATCTTGTATTTTTCTTTCACAAGTGGTTATATTCTTTTATCATGTTTCTTGAGAAAACCGGAGCTATGTCCATCCTATCCTTCTTGTCTCACGACAATCCTTCAACTCTTCTAACCGTTGTCTCTCAAGCAAAACGCAAGACTCGCAGCAAGTCTAGCAAGTTTTTCCGTTGTTCATCAACTTGGGAACGTGAGGGTCACCTTTGTTCGAACACCCGCCTCTCCTTGTGTTGTTTTCTTTTTCCTAGGAATCTCGGGGCGAGATTCTTGTTTAGTGGGGGAGAGTTGTAGCATCCCAATTGTCTAACAATTGCAATGCTACTAGCCTAGTCTATATAAATGCTACTTCCTATATATAATTGTTGCATCATAATTATATCATGCTCATGTCATCATGCCACCTTGCATTTGAGCATCATATAAAACCCTTTTTGTTTTGGTTCTTCTCTCTTATGCATTGTAAATTGTTTTTGCCTCGTGATATTGTATTTGGTTATTGATATATTGTTTAAATGCCCAAGTTGAGTTGGGGGCATATCTTTTATTCAACTCCATCACCTTTCCTTGTCACCACCTTATACTTCCACCATTCCAATAACCCATGAGCTTGTAATTCTTTTTCTTTTGATATTTATTCTAGCTCATGTGGGTTGGGTGGATCTAATTCTATAAATCCGTAGCTTGGCCCTTACTCCATCTTTTGAGGATGCACATAAATAAATGCCATGAGATTTTATTTTGTTTTCACAAGATTAACACATGGCATAAAATACTTGCATGGGCCATGCAACCATCACCATCTTTTGTCCTCCTTTGGTTTTATTTGATTTTGAGTGGATCATCTTCTCATCTCTCTCTTTCTCTCAATCCGTCCTACCTTGCTTTGTTTCTTGCCTTGTGCCATCAAACCTCATCCACCTCTCTTGTGTAGTGCCATGCATGATCTTACAAGACCATCCCCATGACCATCTCCTACCCTTCATGCTTGCTCATGCTCCTGTGGTTACACCATCTCCCTCTCTCTCTTTCCCTCTCTCTACCATGAGGGCCACCTGACCTCCTCTCTCTCCCTGGCCCACACCCCAGCCGCCCCTCTCTCTAACCCTAAACAAAACCCTAACCCAAGACTACCCCATCTACCTAGCCGAGCCACCCCCTCTCCTCTCTCTCTTCTTCTACCTGCCATGCTGGCCCCAGCTGCTGCGCCTCCCCCTCACCCTGGTCCACCTGCAGCCTCCCCCGCCGTGCCCTACCTTTCCCCAGCCCGATCCAGCACATGAGGAGGGAGAAAAAGGTGGCACCGAGGCCACCTTATCTACCCCTGCCACAGCTGGCCTCCTCCCTCTCCCTCCTTTTTCCTCCTTCCACACGACTCTCTGGCGTCCCCAGATCCGCCCCAGAGCCGCCTCCTTCTTCCCCTCATACCTCTCCGACCACCAGCAGCCGACGCCGCCCGCCGCCAGCACATCGTCGTCCTCGTCGTTCCGGCCGTCAAGCTCGTCGTGGAAGCGGCCTGGGAGATCGAGGACACCCCCCTGCGTCGCCCAGTATACCCAGACGAGAAGGAGAAGCCCAGGAACGCCAGGACCGGTGCCGCCCGACGAAACCCTAGCCCGCCGGAGCGTCTGTGTCGTCGACGATCCGCCACGCCCCCGCCCGATACAACACCACCGCCGAGCCCGCGGTGAGCACCTCCTTTTCCCTGACACGCTCCGCCTCGCCGTACCGCTCTAGCCCCGTCGTGCGTTTCGTCGAACACCCCACACGCGCCAGAGCTCGACGGCGTCTGCAGATATCCCGCGCCGCAGCAAGTTTATCTAGGCCGCGCTCTGACCAGCAGCAGCCGCTTCTGCCCGTCTGTTTCTCGCCATGCCCCGTGCGTTGTAGTCCTCCTCCGGTGATGCCGCCTGAACGGAAGTCGTAGGCCGTAGACCCCTCTTCGCTTTTCCTTTTTATGGCACGGCTAAATGCGCCGCCGTTTAGTCGCTATCGCCGTCGCAAAACCGCCCGAGCTTCTCTGTCGAGGAAGTGCGACTCATCAGACCAGCCGCCATCGTTTTGCAGAAAAGCCCAGGAAGTTTTTCCCGCCTCAACCCGCGGTCCCAAGTGACCCACATGTCAGCCCCTGTGTCGTTTTACGAAAAAGGACCCCTGTTTATGTTGTTTCGCGTCCGCACTCCCTCGGATCTGCCGCGTGGCACGCCCCGGCTGGCGCGCCCGCGTGTGGGTCCGCGTGTACGCCGACCCCGCTTGTCACTCACTGTGGCTGGGGACGCGCCCGGTAGGGAAAGCCAAGCCAGATCCCGCGGGTCGACCGCTGACTCAGCTTTGCGGTCCCACGCGTCGACGCCTCGGGCTAGCCCCCTCCGTGTGTAAAAAGTTTTGCGTTTATCTGTTTTAATTAAACCTTTTTCAGAAAGTGATTTAAATTCAAATTCAAATCTGTTTTTCATATCTTTTAAAATATAATTCCAAATTCAACATATGATATATGTTTTTGAATCAGAAAAATGTGAGGAATTCAAATATGCTATTCAAAATAATGTTTGAGCACTTTAAAATTTCGAGATGATTAAAATTACAATAAAATGCCCTTTTTCTTAATTAATTAATAACTTTGGTTTTATAACTCCAAATTTGACAAACAATATGTCTAGATCGATCAGCGCGACGAGCCCGTTCTATCTATGCATTCCATGTTCTGAATTGCAGCATGCATCATATAAATATAAAGTATACAGCAACTTATTTGAGGATAAAAGGTGACTAGAACTCCATAAAATGCTTTATTCTTGTATTCCACACCTCACCCATGCCATGCTACATTATTGCCATGCAAATTGTGCATCATTCATCATGGCATGATTGTTTCCTTGTCGCATTTTAATTCATATGCTTGTGCTCTCTATTTATGTTGGCCCTTGTTTGTTTGGTTCTTCTTCGAATAGACGCTGAGCAGGGGATATATCAAGAAACCCAGGAGCACTACCCAGATCCATCCCTCGCTTCAACCGAGCTGCCAGGCAAGCACTACCACATGCTTGCATACATATAATACCTATTGCCTCTCTCTTATTCTTGCATCATTGAGTCGCGATTGCATTGAAAATGAATCCCAAGTACTGCATAGCCTTTACTTTTAAACCCCACCGAAGCTTGTCCCTCCATCCCATGAGCCATTACTACAGGAGTTGTTTGAGCCATGCGGGTCGTAGAACAGCATGTGTAGGGTATGTGAGTGTCTGATGGACAACGAGGTACCTAAACAACTTAACCTGAGTAGTAATGGGATAACTAATGACAGTGGCACCGGTGGGCAATATCTGCTATTTGGTTCTTCATGCTCACTTGTGTCCCGTAGGACCCCGAGTACTTGATTCCTGTTCCTTGACTATTCGCACTATCCACATTCGGGAGGCCTTATGGACCCCCCTGAGCCAGAGCTTGATTCATTCTTATTTCTTGGGGCCACAAAGTAGTTTGGGGCTTTATTACTATCCTGTACTTATGCCATGCTTTACTGCTTTATTTAAGATTCTGCGTGGAGCACCTGTACTGTTTAGGACCGTGACACGTTTTCGCTGTATCGACAAGCCCAGTCACATTTTCGGGTTCCCAGTCGTTTACCGCCGTCCACACAAACCCTGGGTCCGTTTCGGAGCCGGCCAACTTCGTTGCGGGTAGCTTAGTGGGGTGGCCCCCTGAAATATTTCTGAATCATGTGATCGCTTTGTCGTGAATGCCTCGTTGGTTTTGATTTGGTTTTTCCGAGGTTGATCGAGTGTGTGTTGCTATTTGTGCACCCCTGCAGGGTAAATCTTTCTGAAAGCCATGTCCGCGGTTATGGACGACTTGGAGCACAGTTTCTCGATCATAGACAAGTATAACTAAAGTACCGCTTTTAATTTGACTAAGTACCTGACTAGTAAATAGTGCAACACTCATGGAATGGATAATAAAACTGCCAATGGATGGGGGTTGTTCGTCCGCTTCCTCGTTGGTAAGCGAGGAGGAGGATGGATCTGTTAATATTACTGGTATAACTGTTGTTATTAATTCACGGACATCCGTCTATCTTTGGTTAGGCGGATGGTTAGCGAGTATCCCTGGAATTGTTAGGTATTATCTTTTGCTGCAATTGCGTCACCCCAGGTTGTGTACCCTTTTGAGGCATAAAGACTTGCTGAGTACCCCTAGGGTCTCACACGATAAATTGTTTGATTCAGATGAACAGGTATACTCGCAAGATGGATACTGGGTGGAGGAGACAGACGATGTTGGCAACGACCCCTCGGTGTAGAGATTCCGGGAACGGGGATCCGTGAGATCTGTGGGCGGGATGTGTTTATTTAATGGGCATCTTATGCCGATTTGCTTCTTATACGTACTCGGATCTTGTTTTCCGCTTCCGCCTGATACTCTGATGTTTGATGTATGAGGAGATATCCTAAACTATTATATCTATCTAGGATATTTGGATCTTGCCGTATGGCGTTGCAATATTTCTATTTCTTTTAGATGGAATGGCTCTGAGGACTGTTGTATGTGGCTTGCATACATACTCATTTGTGTATGTAGTTGATCCCTTCGCCTGCCGATTACGCCGCTCGTTCTTGTCCCGATGTTTTGGAAATGGTTAGGACGGCCGAAAGGTCTACCTGTGAGTGGCATTTGGCCCCACCGTACTATTTTAACCATTTCCGCTCATCCAGGCTTGTAACTAAGAGCGTAATTCACCGAGGTAGTTACATCTTTGTACTTGGGGTACAGTGCCCTTGTCCTTCCATCAACCCAAAAGAGTGCTCGCACAGCGTTGTCCTTATTTACCTGCTTCTCAAAGAAGAACTGAGGGCATTCCACCTTTCTCATCTCGAAGTATTCAATTGTCATGCTTAAATCATGCTCTGAAACTTCTTCTCACAACATTGTTCTGATGTTGGAAACATCACGCTTCACATTGATGTCTACACACGCTTCTATTCTTGTAGACAGTGTTGGGCCTCCAAGTGCAGAGGTTTGTAGAACAGAAGCAAGTTTCCTTTAAGTGGATCAACCAAGGTATATCGAACTCAAGGAGGAAGTGGTTAAAGGCATCGCTCTCAAGCAACCATGCAATCAAGATACACGAAGTATCTTGTGTCCCCAACACACCCAATACACTTGTCAGGTGTATAGGTGCACTAGTCGGCGAAGAGATAGTGAAATACAAGTAATATGGATGATTATAAGTGGTAATTGCAATCTAAAATAAGAGTGGCCGCAAGCAAACATGTAACAGAACTGATTGTAAACGGTGTTTCAATGCTTAGAAACAAGGCCTATGGATCATACTTTCACTAGTGGACACTCTCATATAAATATCTTGTCTTCATGATGCTACCCTGAACTACTCTCCGATTGGATGATGTAGGGCTATAACAGCACACCTTAAAGTTCGCATTCCCCATCTAGATAACCCCTCACTGTCACCTTGAGCGCTAGATGGTTCCAACATACACCACAATCTCGTAGAGACATCCAACTCAAATTATACTCATGACAAGTATTTATGTAATCTTAGCCAAAGTGCCACACGGTGTGCACACTGTCAACTTCACACACGTGGGGATAAGCAGAGATTCATTAAAGCACTTGAGTAGCAGAATAGATCTATAGATTACAAAGCTCATGATCTCATAAGATCACACATAGAGAGAGATGAACACATAGCTACCGGTAGAGCCCTTAGCCTCGAGAGAGAACTACTCCCTCCTCATCATGGGAGTCAGAACAACGATGGAGATGGCGGTGGAGTCGACGGAGATGGATCTAGGGGCACTTCCCCGTCCTGGCATGGTGCCGGGAACAAAGACTTCTATCCCCCGAATCTCCTCTTCGGTGGCGGTGGCACTGTGGAACTTTTCGTGGAAATCTAATCTTGTTCTTAGGGTTTTCGTCCCAGGGGAATATATAGGCGAAGAGGCAAGGTTGGTGGGTGCCCGAGGGGCCCACACCACCCATTGGCACGGCTTGGGCTGGCCCGCGCCACCAGGTGGTGTGGCCACCTCATGGCCCCCTCCATCTCGTCTTTTGGCTCCGTGAGTCTTCTGGTAAAATATTAAATTTGACTTTTATCTGGTCCAATTCCGAGAATATTTCGTTTCCAGCTTTTTCTGAAACCCAAAACAGCAGAAAACATGCAACTAGCACTGTGGCATCTTGTTAATAGGTTAGTTCCATAAAATGTATAAAAATACCTCAATGTGTGAACAAAACATAAGAAAGTAGATACTAAACAAGCATGGAACATCACAAATTATAGATACGTTTACGACGTATCAACATCCCCAAGCTTAACTCTTGCTCATCCTCGAATAGGTAAGTGATAAAAAGAATATTTTTTTAGGTGACATGCACTATCATAATCTTGATCAAGGTATTTGTAAATCATTGATGGCTAGGATCATAGTACTCTAACATAGACATGAAAGATATAGTTCTAACAATAAGACATAGCAACTATGTTGTAACATGAATAGGTACAAACAAAAGATCATGAATAACAATGCATTGAAAAACGTTTGTTTGTTTCACATATAGAAAACATAATGAGAATGATATTTAGCTTGTCCCTCATGGTATAGCAAAACATAAATGCATAGGACACCTTCAAAGTTCATAAGGGTGACTAGATACAAGTAATTTAAGAACAAGTAATATCAAAGTTATGAATCAATCAATAAGTTTTGGGATAATGCACATTAAACTAAGAATGACCACTATGCTCTCTCAATAGGTGCATAAAGATAGAAGATGGAGACTCAACATAAAAGTAAAAGAAAGGCCATTCATAGAAGGAACCATTGATTCAAGTTTCATAAAGAGCTTCCAATAATTATGGTACTTATTAGCTTTCAGCTCTCATTGCCCCTATCATAAGCATCTTTAGGTGATTAAGGTTAAACCAAACAAACATCAGGTTATGCTTGACAAGTTATAATCTAAAAATCTCATGCCCCGTACTTACGAGTACCGAACCTCATGCTACTCAACTTTAGTCACTTGTAAGTTCTTATCATTGTAAGTACATGTGTATCATAAAGAACCGCCAACGGGGTACCCCTTTCCCGATGATATAGAAGCTTTCCCATATCAAAATGACAAGGAAAGCAGACAATGAGCATCTCAGCGATCTTTTTGTATGCTATTTGCATAGGGTTTGCCCTTCTCCTTTTTTTTCTTTTTTTAGGATGCTTCACAGATTGCTCACTATGGTTATGCTGCACGTTTCCACCATGATTAGGCATGGCTTACACTAGCCGCCCAGGCGTTTCTCTAACACATATACGAATTCCATGAGCCTTACAAGCTCCCCTTTCATTTCACACTGCCGGGATCCATAAGCAAAAGAACATGATATCAACTAAATAAAGTGCAATGTTGAAAGCGTTCCTGCTGACTCGTGTAATAACGAGCTCGTTGGGGAACCCCAAGAGGAAGGTATGATGAGCACAACAGTAAGTTTCCGTCAGTTATGAGACCAAGGTTATAGAACCAGTAGGAGCAAGGAAACACCTCCAAGGTGTTGCTGGCTGGACTTTGGCAGGGCACACTACCAGTGCTAGCAGCAACGTGGAATCCTACACAACACAACCACAGAAAATTTCCCCCAACTTACAGTGAGGTTGTCAATCTCACCAGTTTTGCTGAAAACAAAGGATTAAACGTATTGTGTGGAAGTAAGTAAAAGCTTGCAGAAAGTAAACAAAAAGCAGTAAACAGTTGTAGATTGATGGTAAAAGAAAGGATCGTGGTCCATAGTTCACTAGTGGTGTCTCTCCTTAAGATAGATAACATGTTGGGTGAACAAATTACAGCGGGGCAATTGACAAACATCAAGAAAGCATACATGCATATACTAATCATCTTGACTCCTTTGAGATTTGATTGGGCATTATAACATTATACATAGACTGTAATCCAACTGCATATATGACTAAAAATCCACCTTCAGGTTATCATCCGAACCCCCTCCAGTATTAAGTTGCAAGCAATAGATAATTGCATTACACATTGCGTGTAAAGTAAACAATACGATTGTTCTATGAACAAAGGATTGATGTTTTCTCCCTAGTAGCAACAACACATCTAGTACCTTAGAGATTTCTGTCACTTCCCCAGATTACTAGAGGCATGACCCACTATCGAGCATAAATACTAACTCTTGGAGTTGCTAGCATCTACTTGGCCAAGATAGCTACTAACAACGGAAAGCATGCAAGATCACAAATAACAAAGACATGATAGAATCAATAATAAATCTAAAATAGCATCTCAATATCCATCGGATCCCCACAAACACAACATGTAGGATTACAAATAGATGATCTTGATCATGAACGGAGCTCACAAGATCTAAACATGGTAGCACAAAGGAGAAGAACCAACCATCTAGCTACTACATGGACCTGTAGTCCAAGGATGAACTACTCACGCATCACACCGGAGGCTTGCATGGTGATGAAGAAGGCCTCTAGGGTGAATTCTCCCCTCTGGCAGGGTGCCAGGAAGAGCTTTAGATCCCTCCCGATCTAGGGATGGAGATGGTGGCGGCTACAGACTCTTTCATGGAATTTTGATCGGGTACTTAGGGTTTCTGTATCAGAGGCATCTTATAGGCGAAAGGGGAGGCCGAGGGGGTGCCTTGGGTGGCCGCACCACCCCTGGAGCAGGCCAGGCCTGGCCGCGCGACAGGTGGTGTGGCTGCCCCCTGGCCCCTCTCCGTCTCGTATTCTGGCTCCGTGTCCCCCTCGGTGAAAAACTGACTTTGGCTTTTGTCCCGTCCAATTCCGAGAATATTCATTTTCTGACTTTCCTGGAACCAAAAATAGCAGAAAACATGCAGCTGGCATTGTGTCATTTTGTTAATAGGTTAGTCCAAGAAAGTGTATAAAAATTACTCCAAAGTGTGGATAAAACATAATAAAGTAGATAAAACCAAGCATAGAACATCAAAATTTATGGATATGTTAGCAACGTATCAACATCCCCAAGCCTAACTCCTGCTCGTCCTCGAGTAGGTAAGTGATAAAAAGAAATAATAATTTTTGAGGTGACATGCACCATCATAAACTTAATCAAAGTATTTGTAAAACATTGATAGCTGGGATCATAGTACTTCAACATAGCATGAAAGATAAAGTTCTAACAATAAGACATAGCAACTATGTTGCAACATGAAAAGGCACAAACAAAATATTCATGAATAACAATGCTTTGCAAGACGTTTGTTTGTTTCACATAAAGAAAACATAGCATAGTGGCATTTAGCTTGTTCCTCATAGAGTAGCAAACATAAATGCATAGGATACCTTCAAAGTTCATAAGAGTGACTAGATACAAACAATTTAAGAACAATCAATATAAAAATTATGCATCAATCAACAAGTCTTGGGACAATGCACATAGAACTAAGAATGGCCACTATGCTCTCTCGATAGGCGCATAAAGATAGAAGGTGGAGACTCAACATAAAAGTAAAAGAAAGGCCTTCATAGAAGGAAGTACGGATTCAAGTCTCATAAAGAGCTTCCAAAAATTATGGTACGTATTAGCTTGCAGCTCTCATTGCCCCTATGATAAGCATCTTGAAGTGATTAAGGTTAAAGTGAACAAACTATGGAGTATATGCTTGACAAAGTATAAGTTGGAAATCTCATGTCCCTTGAATACGAGGGCCGCTCCTCATGCTACTCAAGTTTAGTTACCGGTAAGTTCCTATCATAGTAAGTACATGTGTATCATAGAGAACCGCCAACGGGGTACCCCTTGCCCGATGATACGGAAGAATCCCCATATCAAAATGACAAGGCAAGCAGACAACAAGCATCTCAGCAATCTTCTTATTTACCATGGGAAAATGGTGCTTTTTTCTCTCTTTCCTATTTTCTCATATCTCTTTTTTCCCTTTTATCTTGTTTCTCAATATCTGACTCTTTTTTATGCTGCAGGTTTCCACCTTGACAACATGGATTAGACCGGCGGCCCAGTCGTTTCTCTAACACACATACATAACTCCAAGCTCCCCTTTCATTTCACGCCGACGACATCCATAGACAAAAGAACATGATATCAACTAGGTACAAAGTACAAGTGCAATGTTAAAAGCATTCCCCATTATAGCATGGTTCTGCTAATCCCCAACATAAAAGTGCAAGCATATACAACATAGACAACACAATGGTTCAAGTTTATTAAGGGCAAGAAAAGTAAATTGTGCCATCAAGTTCGTGAGAGCTTTAATCACTAGTTTTCTCATAACAAGTTTAATTCGGAAGGTAGATAAAAACATGAATATACTTGGAATAGCAAATGCTAATAGGTAGGTATGGTGGACTCTTTGGAACAACTTGGTTTTAGGATTTGGATGCATGAGTGGAACTCACACTTGGTTATGGAGGCTAGCAAAAGACTGGGAGCGACCGACTAAGAGAGCAATAATGGCCATAATCATGCAGAGCGACAAAACATCATTAATCAAATCATAAAGTGATACTACAAGTCGAAAACTAAAGGATCATAAAGGCTATGGTGACTTGGGATAGCCATAACATGGTGTGAGCATGTGCCAAGTCAACCCAAATAAAGCATCAAAGGAGAATACCATAATACTATGCTTTAATATGCTAAAACAACGCATGATTCTTTCAAGGCACATTAAGCAATCTCAATTGTTTATAACATGTCATGCTATAGAAAAGATCACTAAGTAGAAAGCCAAAAAAATATCAAGCATGACATGACAAAGCATAGGCCACAGTCAAAAACAAACTCCTTTTACCACTTAAGCATGAACTTTCCTACTCTTTCCAATCCAATCCAAACTATTTGAAAACCAATGCATGAAAGAGGGGGTCCAACCAATTTATTCAAGCAAACTAAGAAAACCAAGAAAACGAAAACCAAAACGAAAACAAAAAAGAAGACGCTCCAAGAACAACACAACTGTGCATGAAACAATAAAAATGAAGTGTTTGGAAGAAACCTGGGATTTTTATTGATGAAGAAGGGGATGACTTGGGCATCCCCAAGCTTTGACGCTTGTACCTCTTGAATATTTCTTGGGGTGACACGGGGTGGCATCCCCAAGCTTGAGCTTTAGTCCATTCTTCATCTCATCACATCATTCTCTCCATACCCCTGAAAATTTTCCTTCATACAAAACTTCACACAATCTTTATTAGCAACATTAGTGCACTCATGATAATAAGTCTTTAGGTTCAGTTTCAACAGCAATAAAATTTCCATTAAAACACAAGCTACTGTAGCACTTCCCTCAGAAAGATCAATTCGCCAAAAGAACTCAAAAAGGAACCAACAAGAAGCAAATGCAAATAATGACAGAAATCTGTCAAAACAGACCAGCGGGTAAAAACCATTTTTTAGAAGACCTTCTGTTGATCAAATCAAAAAGCGTTGAACTAACGAAAGTTAGATAACAACTAGGGAAGAAGCACAAAAATTCACGCCTGAAAACTATGTACAGAGATTTTACACGAATTTTTACGGTGAAGCACAAAATTCTTATTCGGGACAACAACTTTCCCAATCATTACTTCTCTCTCATTAGAGGTTACTCTTGGCACAAAAAGCAAATAAAAAGGATAAGGAGCGGTTATTACAGAGGTAATAACTTCCAAGACTCATCTAAAACTTTTGGGTTATCTCCCAATAAGTACTTTTCTTTAATGCCTTTAAGTTAGGCATAAGAAGCAAGAAAAAGAATCAAGTGTTCTCCAATGAAGAAGCATTAAAACCAAATTTCTTGCCCTTCCCTCTCTTACTTTTATTCTTAACCTTGGGGAACATATGATTGTTTGGTGGAGAAGCAAAGTGCATGGTGCCCTTTTCCACATATATTATTGCTCCAAGGAGTTTCAATAGGGATCTTCCAAGTGTAATTTGTCCTTTTCCTACACATTCAATACCAAGATAATCAGTAGAAACCATTTTCCCTAGGATCTTTGTAAACACTCCTTCAGCTATTCCAATTGGTGATATTGTGGCATTATTAGCAAGAAATATTTCTTCCCCTCCTTCAGAAAGTCCCCAAAGATTCAAAGATTCATAGATATCTTTAGGCATAAGGCAAAATTCAGACATGATATCACAGCGAGCATGAAAAGTTTCATTATTTATAACAATCTTTACTGTAGGGAGCCATTTGAGGATTCAGAGTTTATTGGAACATAGTCATGATGCTCTCTAAGTGTATTATATCAATCCTTTAAACTAGTAGTGCGGGTCTCAAGAGTGTTCAATCTAGCAAATATGTTTATAAAGAAAGAATCAGATTTGCTAGGCAAGTTGTAAGTAAAGACCAACTTTTTTATGGCATTAACAACATCATCCTCATTGCATTGGAGGAAATGTCCTCCCACTATAGCATCCAAAGCATATCTATAGCAAAGAGCAATTCCAAGGTAAAAACTGCTAATAAATAAGCTTTGAGTCATTTTAGGTTCGGTTTTTTCATGTAGATCAGAGATTCTAGACCAAGCTTCTTTGAAACTCTCTTCAATTCCTTGTTTAAAAGTGAAAATCATTTCCTCGGGTGACATAGTAGTTGGAGCAATGCTAGACATAATGGCAACTTAAGAAAGGAACTAATTTTTTTGTGTGTTTTTAATAAAGAAAGCAAACTAGTAAAACTATTTTTTGTGTGTTTTTGATAAAGAAACAAGCAAACAAAGCAAAAATAAACTAAGCAAAACAAATAAAACAAAGTACAGAGATTGGTTATGAGGAACTCCCCTTGTGAAGATGTCCTTGACTTCTCGGCAACGATGCCAGAAAAGTACTTGCTGACTCGTGTAATAACGAGCTCATTGGGGAACCCCAAGAGGAAGGTATGATGAGCACAACAGTAAGTTTCCCTCAATTATGAAACCAAGGTTATCGAACCAGTAGGAGCAAGGAAACACATCCAAGGTGTTGCTAGCTGGACTTTGGCAGGGCGCACTACCGGTGCTAGCAGCAACGTGGAATCCTACACAACACAACCACAGAACTTTGCCCCCAACTTACAATGAGGTTGTCAATCTCATCGGTTTTGCTGAAAACAAAGGATTAAACATATTGTGTGGAAGAAAGTAAAAGCTTGCAGAAAGTAAACAAAAAGCAGTAAACAGTTGTAGATTCATGGTAAAAGAAAGGACCGGGGTCCATAGTTCACTAGTGGTGGCTCTCCTTAAGATAGATAACATGTTGGATGAACAAATTACAGCGGGGCAATTGACAAACATCGAGAAAGCATACATGCATACACTAAACATTTGACTCCTTTGAGATTTGATTGGGCATTACAACATTATACATAGACCGTAATCCAACTTCATCTATGACTAATAATCCACCTTCAGGTTATCATCCGAACCCCCTGCAGTATTAAGTTGCAAGCAATAGATAATTGCTTACGCATTGCGTGTAAAGTAAACAATATGATTGTTCTATGAACAAAGGATTGTTGTTTTCTCCCTAGTAGCAACAACACATCTAGTACCTTCGAGATTTCTGTCACTTCCCTAGATTACTAGAGGCATGAACCCACTATCAAGCATAAATACTAACTCTTGGAGTTGCTGGAATCTACTTGGCCAAGATAGTTACTAACAACGGAAAGCATGCAAGATCACAAATAACAAAGACATGATAGAATCAATAATCAATCTGAAATAGCATCTCAGTATCTATCGGATCCCCACAAACACAACATGTAGGATTACAAATAGATGATCTTGATCATGAACGGAGCTCACAAGATCTAAACATGGTAGCACAAAGGAGAAGAACCAACCATCTAGCTACTACATGGACCCGTAGTCCAAGAATGAACTACTCACGCATCACACCGGAGGATTGCATGGTGATGAAGAAGGCCTCCAGGGTGAATTCTCCCCTCCGGCAGGGTGTCGGGAAGAGCTTCAGATCCCTCCCGATCTAGGGATGGAGATGATGGCAGCTACAGAATCTTTCATGGAATTTTGATCGGGTACTTAGGGTTTCTGTATCGGAGGCATCTTATAGGCGAAAGGGGAGGCTGAGGGGGTGCCCTGGGTGGCCTCACCACCCCCTGGCGCGGCCAGGCCTGGCCGTGTGGCCAGGTGGTGTGGCCACCCCCTGGCCCCTCTCTGTCTTGTATTCTGGCCCCGTGTCCCCCTTGGTGAAAAACTGACTTTGGCTTTTGTCCCGTCCAATTCCGAGAATATTCATTTTCTGGCTTTCCTGGAACCAAAAACAGCAGAAAACAGGCAGCTGGCATTGTGGCATCTTGTTAATAGGTTAGTCCAAGAAAGTGTATAAAAAGTACTCCAAAGTTTGGACAAAACATAAGAAAGTAGATAAAACCAAGCATGGAACATCAAAAATTATGGATACGTTAGCAACGTATCAGTTCCCCATTATAACATGGTTCTGCTAATTCACAACTTGCAAAGCGCAAGCATATACACAACATAGATGGGCACAATGGTTCAAGTTTATTAGGTGCAAGAAAGTAAAGTGTGCCATCAAGTTCGTGAGAGCTTTAATCACTAATTTTCACATAACAAGTTTAATTCGGAAGGTAGATAAAAACATGAATATACTTGGAATAGCAATAGTGCTAATAGGTAGGTATGGTGGACTCTTTGGAATAACTTGGTTTTATTTGGAGTTGGATTGTCGTGGTGGTGTCATGGCAGATGCCATGGATAGGCTAAAGGTGGGGACTAAATGCACTAGGGGAATCCAGGGAGGGATAATGAGGTGATTCCTCACACAGAAGTTTTATATGTGATTCACTTCCAAGGTTACAAGTGCTCCTAGAGCTGTATTGGCGAGAGGAGGAAGAAGGAACTCTCTTACTCTCACCCACAGTTAATCCGTACAAGACCAACTAGAGATAAACCCTTAGAACCTAAAACCAATCAGAATAGCGGAACCCCTTCTACAGAGGCCCTAGCCCTCCTTATATAGGGGTGGCTAGGTCTCCACTTATGCCTCCTCCCAAAATAGTAAGCCGATCGGGTTGCTTTTCCCCCGCGTCACACAAGCAGAGGCTACGTGAGCCTCTACGGCGCCCGCGTCAGTCGACATGGGCGTCGTCACCTCTATCGGCCACGCCTCGATGGTCCTGCCCCCTGTCCGCTTCGCTCATGCAGTGCATACCGGGGCTTCTTTTGACCAGCGAGATTCCTTCCTTATCCTAGAAGCTAGATATGACCCGGATCATAGTTGATCCGGCCACACCCGTTCCTGCATACAAGTTAAATACGCCTTTCCGACTTACGGATTAAGTCGGTTGAGACCTAGTTAGGTGGACGCCCCCTGGTCCGGGTTACCCCGTGATTCGGCCTGCCTTGAAGTGACCCGACCAGCATCCGCTTTAGCCTTGCCGAACCTCGGCTAACTCGGCCTTTATACCCCGGCGTGACCCTACCCATGGGTATGCCCCCAACATTAGTCCCCGAAGCTGGTGCTGGCTGCTAAGGCCACATCAGGTTCAATTTTATTGAGCTTTGGATGTTATTTCCGAGTTACCTCCTTATCTCGGATTGTATGGATTTACGTTCCCTTGGCGCGTTCCAAGTTTTCACTTGCTGGTCGGGTTACCACCTTAACTCGGACCTCATGGTTTTACTTTCCCTTGGCACATTCCAAGTTTTCACTTGCCGGCCGGGTTACCAAGTTCTCATCCGGGTCTTCTTTCCTTCTCTCGTACGCTAACCCACATGGAGGCTAATCATTAGGTTGCCTCATTTTAAGGGCCAGCCACAGTAACCGCCACAGTAATTGTCAGTTATCACTGTGCGCGGGTCACGTCACGCCTGCCTCCTTGTTAACCGCATCAATGCGTCACGTCATGGGATCAGCTACACCCTATGGCCTTCCGTGTGGCTCGCTGCTGATTGGTCGATGCGGGCTATACACGGCCACACCGTGTGGCGTACCCGCATGACACGATCCCACTTCCCCCTCGACGGAGTGGTTAAATAGGGGAGGGGCGCACCCCGTAGGTCTTTTCCCCCTTCCGCGCCCCTCTGCCTCTAGCTCTTCTTCTTCGTCTTCCCCGCGACAACGCCTCCACCACGGCTTCTAAGTAGCAGCGCCGCTGCCGCACTGCTTCCCCACGCCTCTGCATCGCCGCCACCGCTATGCACCTCCTCCGCCACGGGTCGTTGTCAATCTAGGCCGTTGCCCCCCACCGCCGCTAGCGCCAGTGAGGGCAGCGAACACAAGATGATAGAGGAGGAGCTCGCCGTAGCCGAGCAAGAGATGGAGGAAGACACCGCCACGGCGGACCGTGGTGCGTGGGCTGGGTCCTGGGTCTGCCAAGACGACCTGGACTGGCTCTACCGCACCAGACGCATCCCCGCCGGCGTCACCGCGCGCCTCGCCTCCGCCGAACTCGCCCCCTCACCCAATCCGGGTGAGTACGTTGTGTTCTTGTCCCACTTCCAGTGGGGGTTCGGCTTGCCGGTCAGCGATTTCTTCCATGATTGGTTAAGCACCTACGAACTCTAGCCGCACCACCTTCCTGCCAACGCAATTACTTCTCTTTCTGCTTTCGCCTCCACGATCGAAGGCTATGCCGGACTATGGCCCACGAAGGAGCTATGGATCCGGTTTTTCAGCCTTCGTCGTAATGTCATTCCAAACATTCAACTTGATCCGGAGGACAAGCAACTCACTCAATTCGGAGCTGCGTCCATCTCACCCCGGAGGCTATCCGTTTTCCCCCGAGTCACCGGGCTAGACTCCTGCAAAGGATGGGCCTGGACTTTCTTTGATGTCCGGAACAAGGGCACTGAAGACTTGATCCGGCTGCTTCCCTATGCTCTGGGTCCACCTAACCCGGAGTTGTGGGACGTTGTCCCCAAGAAGCCCACGACCTTGGCCAACCAGGTCAAGAAAAGGTTCGTGGAGCTGAAGAATCTCGGGTTGCGCAACAAGGATGCCATAATCATGTTCGTCCGCAACCGGATCTCCCCTCTCCACAAGCGCACTCACAAGGTGTGTCACATGAGCTTCGGCCGCGACCCCAACCGGACCTCATCCTTCGAGTTGAGCAACACGGAGATCTATCGCCGGGTTAAGGCTCTCTTCACCACCCACAAGAACTTCTCCGCTGAGTGGACGTGGGGAATTGAGCATTTTTGCCATGATAGGCTTCCTCCCGGGGTAAGCTTCATGGCGCAAACTTACTCCGGATTTAATTATATGTTGGTCATTGTTGTATTTTTAACTCTGTTGTCTGTTCTTTTCCTCAGCTATTCCTTTAGCAAACCCTCGAGGATGGCATCGATCCGACCCTTAAGTGGGCACCTGACCGGGAGACCTCGGACGAGGAAGAGCCAGATCAGGAGATGTTCCTCCTGATGCCCGACGCTACGAAGCGACCCACCGGTAAACTCTCTTCTATTAGAGATTGGCCTGATGATGAAGATGACTCGGATGTCGAGGTGATGGAAGCTGTTGACGTTGTCCCCCTTTCTTATGCTTTTCCGGCATTAGCTAACCCCGGTGGGCAGATCCACGAGGACCCTCCCCTTGCTATGGGTGAACCTGTTCCGGTAGCGCCGAAGAAGAAGCGTGGAGCTGCATCAAGTTCCTCCTCCGGACCTTCTCAGCCCGCCAAAAGGCGAAAGAAGTCCGGAGACAAAACCGCCTCCAAGCCAGCAGGCAAGGCCCCAGCACGAAGGGCTCGGAAACCCAAGGAGCCCCTGACCTCGGATGTGTAAGCCTCTTTTCCCTCTACAACTTATTCTTCCTTGCATTGTTTTAGTTTCTCTTCTGACATTATTTGATTCGGCAGGGCTGCGGTGGAGGTCCCCCAGAGTGGATCTAGCATCTCTTCGCCGCTCCAACTTAGCCCTTCTCCCCCTCGTGACGACGAGTCACGCCCGCTGAGCCCTATTCCAGAGGGTTCTACGGCTGCTCCGGGTTCTATTCCACCTTGTCAAGAGGGGGGTAACCTTGGAGCGGGGGAGACCGGCCCAGCCGAGGCGGCGGCATCCACAACTTCGGCTTCGCCGCAACCAGCAACTACCGAGACTACCTCAGCACCAGCACCAGCTCTAGCACCAGCACCAGCAACCACCCCAGCACCAGCAACCACTCCAGCACCAGCACCAACTCCAGCAGCAAGAACATCAGCAGCACCACCAAGTCCAGCAACAAGAGCACCAGCGCCAAGCTCCTCCGCCTCGTCCGAGTCTTCTCAGTCTCGGCGAGGAAGTACCCAGGCAGCTCCTAAGGGAAAATCTGCTGCAACCACTTCCTCCTCCCAGCAGCCCAAGGGCAAAAAGGCCCCTGACGCCACTAGGACAACATTCGTCGAGGCTGGACAGCATACCCTCGCATCCATGCTTCCCAAGAAGGCTCTAGCAGTGAAGGACGCCCCTGCCAAGCCAGCTGATGCGCAGCAACTTATTCTGCACACCAGCCCGGCCCTTGCCCTTGTTGAGAGGAGAGAAGCGCATGCAAAGGGCTTGGTGGCGCCCCATATGCCCACTGGGGACCGATACCCTCCGACTATGATTGAGTTCGTCAACAATTGGAACAAGGTGGAGTTGGTTCAAGACGGTGATCTCCCGGAGAAGTTCGGTCCCGCCGAATTCTCCGCACAAATGAACACAGCCTTTAAGGCGCTCAACCTTGCGGGTCGGATGATGGAGGTACGTTACTCGTTTTCCTTAGCCAGTTGTAGATATTAGTGATGTAACCATTAGTCCCCGAGCCTCCGGGGGAGTAACTTATTACTCAGTCGGATGCTCCTTAGAAGACTAACGTAGCTCCTTGATAACTTCGAATATGCACAGACCTAGATCCGGGTTAAGTTCTACTTGGCGTGGATCTTGTACCCTTCGAATATGCGCACACCTAGATCCGGGTTGAGTTCCACCTGGCCCGGATTTAGTACACTTCGAATATGCACACACCTAGAGCCGGGTTAAGTTCCACTTGGCCCAGATTTAGTACACTTCGAATATGCACACACCTAGAGCCGGGTTAAGTTCCACTTGGCCCGGATTTAGTACACTTTAAATATGCACACACCTAGAGCCGGGTTAAGTTCCACTTGGCCTGGATTTAGTACACTTTGAATATGCACACACCTAGAGCCGGGTTAAGTTCCACTTGGCCTGGATTTAGTACACTTCGAATATGCACACACCTAGAGCCGGGTTAAGTTCCACTTGGCCCGGATTTAGTACACTTCGAATATGCACACACCTAGAGCCGGGTTAAGTTCCACTTGGCCCGGATTTAGTACACTTCGAATATGCACAATGCTAAGTTATATCTTTGTACTTTTCGCAGGTGACCACCAACCATCGTAGCGCTGAGTTTCATCGTCTCCTTGACACCCATAAGACGCTGCGTGCGAAGCAAACTGCACTTCTCACTGAATATGAGAAAAGGGGTAAATTTCTTCCTTGGCACTTCTCCATTTTTCTTCATCTTCCTCTGCTGAACTAACCCATCATTCGGTTTCCGCAGCTGGGGTGGAGGCTGAGAACAAGCTTATGAGGAAGAACCCGGAGATCAAGGGTAAGTTATTTTTGTCCGACCTTGCTATGCTTTCCATCTCCTTTTCTCCTTGGCTCGGCAAACATTCATACCTCGGCTCTGCCGGGTCAACACACTATTTCAGCATCTCTTGAAGATAGTGTGCCCGTGCCTGATATGATGTTGCATTTTCTCGAACAAGCAGGGCAGCATCAAGCCGAGCTCAAAAAGAAAGATGATGAGCTCGCCCTCCTCCGAACCAAGGATGATGAGATCGCCAGGCTCAAGGCCGAGATGGAGAAAATGAAAGCACAACACCAGTCCGAGCTCCAAAAGGTTGGCCAGGATTACACAGAAGAGCGCGAGCTCCTCAATCTCTAGATCGCCAAGGACCAGGATCTACTCAAGGAGTCCGACACCAAGCTTGGGTCGGCGAATGCCGAGCTTGTGCAGCTTCGCAAAAGACGTGATGATTGTACCAGGGAGTTGACCCGGATCCTCATCCATGTATCACGTAAGTTCCTTTCCCTCATCCGACATACTTTTCTGGGTTACTTCATATGTCTTTTCTTTACCTTCTTCCTTTGTCTCGTTTTCAGGCAAATTTCTAGAGGGCACTGCCATCGGGAGCGCTGCAGTTGCAGATTTCCACCGAGAGAGGGGTACTCCCGCTGCTCCTGACGGTGAAGAGATTCCCTATGACATGGAGGACCTGTTGGTCAGCCTGTCATCTCGCGTGGAACTCATCAAGAACTATGGCAAGGACATCCTCGATGTTGCAGTCCGAATCTTCAACACGTTCTGGCCTGGAGAAGACACTCCGGAGACAACTGCAATTCTTGTTGAGAAGTAGTTGGAAATCGAGACCCAGCTCGACCTCTGGAGGGAGTCCGCTGGACGTGCTGCAGCTGATACCGTTCTTCACCACATACTCACGTGGTACGAGAAGATCGATCTCAACCTCCTGACGTGCCTGCGCACCGGATCCAAATGGACCAATGACCCGGAGTGGGTAGTTTGGCGCCAGGCTTGTGCCCATAGCCTCATCGAATATGCTCCCATTCATGAATGGACTGAGGGACCGAGCTTCCTGGAAGCTGCTGGTGACGAAGAGGTTGAGAACGTTGAAGATGGCTCAGACGAGGATGGAGAGGACGATGCCTCGGATATCGAAGATGGCGAAGATGACGCCGAACTTCCTCCTCCTGCTGCTCCTTGAGTGAAAACACTTGAAAACTTATCAGATCCCCGGTATGCCGGGTGGAATTGTATCCAGTACACATGTGATATTTTGCTACTAAGTTTCTAATGCCGGATTAACTTGGGCGCAGTCCCCGAGTTTCACTTTCTTGTTCGTCCAATCTTTTGGCTTGGTTCGTGTCTACCTTGATTTGGTTTTACGACTTACGAATCCGAGCTTCAAAAATTGTTTTAACAATACTTGGAAACTTTAGGCTTAGCTCAAAATAACTCAGCATAATAATTTGAAAGTAAATACAAGGTTAGTCTGAAAAACAGACGCCGGCTCGATTAAGTTCTTTTACTTAGTCGTTTTTCATGTGCTAAGCAATTCCAAACTTGTTCTCTTGCTTGCCATGAAGCCAATTCTTGTTGGACAACAGCAAGTCGAAGAGTTGGGTTTTTGGTGCTCACACACTACTAATCCGAGTTAAGTGGAACAACTTACTCCAGCTGACGTATAAATAATAAAAGACAACAAATATTATTAATGCAATCCCCGAGTTACTGCTCGAGGTGCCAACACTTCATTGATAAGCTCATTGCCGGCATACATACCGACATATGAGATGACTCGGATACATACACTTCTTTGCTAAGTGTAGAAAGGACGAAGTAGAGCTACATTCCATGGACGCTTAGATTCCTCGCCGGACCTATCCGCCTTATTCTTTTCCTGTGGCTTTGCATCTATAAGATAATAAGAATCATTGTGCAATGCTTTGCTCATAATGAATGGCCCTTCCCATGGGGGGATAATTTATGCATGCCAGCAGTACGTTGTACCAACCGGAGCACCAGATCGCCTTCCTAAAAGACTCGGGGGCTTACTTTTCGGCTATGATAGCGTCGAAGATTTTGCTGATATATGGCACATCTGGACAATGCCAGTTCTCTCGCTTCTTCCAGCAGATCAACATCATTTTTGCCGGCCTTCTTGCACTTCGGCTTTTGTGTATTGGGTGACCCTAGGCGAATCATGCTCTATGTCGGCTGGTAATACAGATTCTGCCCCATATACCAGAAAAAACGGTGTATAGCTTGTTGATTGATTCGGAGTTGTTCTTAAACTCCACAGTACCGCTGGTAGTTCTTCTATCCAGCACCTCGCTGATCTTTGCAGCGGCTCAATGAGCCGGGGTTTTATCCCGGATAATACTAATCCGTTGGATCTTTCCACTTGTCCGTTTGATGCGGGGTGGGCTACCGAGGCTACATCTAGCCGGATCTTCTTATCCCGGCAGAAACGCGCAAATGCTCCTTCCGCAAAATTTGTGCCATTATCAGTTATGATACTGTGAGGGTAACCGTATCTCAAGATGATGTCTTTGAGAAATGTTACGGCCGTAGCTCCATCACATTTTCTTATAGGCTTCACTTCAATCCACTTCGTAAATTTTTCCACCATGACCAAAATGTGAGTCATATTTCCCCTTGCTTGTTTAAATGGGCCAACCATGTCCAAGCACCATACGGCGAATGGCCATGTAATTGGTATGGTCTTGAGTTCCGACATTGGCATATGTGTCTTGGTAGCATACCTCTGACAACCATTGCATTTTCTCACCATATCTTCTGCTTGTTCTAAGGCACTTGACTAGTAGAATCCATGTCGGAAAGCTTTTGCCACCAAGGCTCGGGACGAGGCATGATGCCCGCCCTCCCCTTGATGTATATCTCGGAGGATGTCAAGCCCTTCTTCGGGGTCAACGCATCGCTGGAGGAAATTGGTCACACTCCTTTTGTATAGCTCGGAATTGATGATCGTGTATGCCTTAGCTCTCCTCTGAGTTTGCCTGGATAGCACCTCCTCAGTGGGCAAAGTTCCATCTTTCAGGAATTGAAATATAGGTATTGCCCAAGCTGGTATTGCTCGCACAGGGAACACATCCTCATCAATTTCCATCTGATCCACCGGCATAACTTCAACCGGACCACGCTGAGAAGTCCTCGGGTCTTGTGAAGCAGTCCCCGGGTTCACTGAGGCAGTCCCCGGGTTTGCCGAGGCAGTCCCCGGGTTTCGCGCACCACCTCCCATGTTAATGTCCATGGGCACAGCTCCGGATTCCATGTCCTCCGGGACATAAATTGAGTCGGTTTCTGGGGACGGCCTGATGGATGGTTTCCTGAGGTGCTCTAATGCTACACCCGGTGGAATTGCTTGTCGGGTTGACCCGAGCTTCGACAACATGTCGGCAGCCTCATTTTCCACCCGGGGTACATGGTGAAATTCACATCCCTGAAAGTAACCAGATACCTTTTGCACATGAAATCTGTATAGTGCCATGTTTGGATCAAGGGTGTCCCACAGTCCCGACACTTGCTGTACTACCAAATCCAAGTCACCAAAGCATAGGATCCGACGTATCCCAATCTCTTTTGCCACTTTGATCCCATGCACAAGTGCTTCATACTCAGTGACATTGTTCGATGCCGCGAAATGGATCTGCAGCACGTATTTCAGCTGGTCCTTCTTTGGCGAGGTAAGTACTACTCCAGTGCCTAGCCCGGTTTTTGTTTTTGACCCGTCAAAGTGCATTCGCCAATAGTTCGGATCTGGTAGCGGCAGTTCGTATTGCACCTTGGCCCAGTCCACAAAAAAGTCCGCCACAGCTTGAGACTTGATTGCTTCTCTTCTGTCATATTGTGGCGCATACGGAGCTAGTTCAATTGCCCATTTTGCAATTCTGCCACTCGCATCCTTGTTACTCATTATCTTGGATATGGGAGCCTCACATATTACCCTGATGGGATGCTCCTCAAAGTAGTGCTTCAGCTTCTTAGCTGCCATGTACACGCCATACGCCACCTTTTGATAGTGTGGATAGTTCTGCTTTGAGGCTGATAATACCTCGCTCAGGTAATACACTGGCCTTTGCACCGACTTACCTTCCTCGTCGCGCTCCACCACTATCACTGCACTTACAACTCGGTTGGTTGCGGTTATATAGAGCAACATTGGCTCCTTTGATAGTGGAGAGTCTAACATTGGTGCAATGGATAACATCTTCTTCAAGTGGGCAAAGGCTTCATTGGCCTGCGGCGTCCAAATGAACTTATCTGACTTTTTCATGAGTTGGTAAAGAGGCAATGCCTTTTCTCCTAACCGACATACAAACCGACTTAACAATGCCAGGCAACCCGTGAACTTCTGGACATCGTTAAGACACTTCGGCAGTTCCATTCGTTTAATGGCCCGGATTTTAGTTGGATTAACTTCGATACCTCGGCTGGAAACAAGAAATCCGAGTAATTTCCCAGACGGTACACCGAAGGTACATTTTTCCGGGTTAAGCTTCATCCGGAACCTTCTTAGGTTCACGAATGTTTGCCTGATATCGTCAAGGAGCGTTTTGCTTTCCTTGGTCTTGATAACCACATCATCCATGTACACTTGTACATTTTGACCAATTTGGTCATGCAAAAAAATTTGCATACATCTTTGGTACGTTGCCCCTGCATTACGTAAACCAAACGGCATGGTGCGATAGCAATAAGCCCCATACGGGGTGATAAATGTAGTCTTTATTTGATCATCCGGATTTAGAGGTATCTGGTGGAAACCAGAATATGCATCAATGAACGACAACAATTCACATCCAGCAGTTGAGTCTATGACCTAATCTATCCTTGGCAGTGGAAATGGATCTTTTGGACACGCCTTGTTCAGGTTCATGTAATCGATACACATACGCCAAACCACAACCACATTCGGATTGTCTTTCTTCTTCTCCACCAGCACCGGATTAGACAGCCAATCCGGGTAAAGAACTTCCATGATAAATCCTACAGCTAGTAACCGAGCTATCTCGTCTCCAATGACCTTTCTCCTATCCTCGGCGAAGCGGCGGAGAGGTTGCTTCACCGGCTTTGCTTCGGGTCTCACGTTTAAAGAGTGCTCGGCCAACTCCCTCGGAACACCTTGCAAAAATGTCCCGATTCTCACGGAGGAAGTTGACGATCTCGCTTTCCTATTTGTCACTTAACCCGTCACCAATTGTTACGGTGCGCTCTAGGAACATATCATCAACAGGAACCTTCTTGGTATCTTTTGTGGCTTGGAATGAGACACTTTCATGCGGGTTACTCAGCACCGGCATATACTGCTGCGCGGACTGAGCCAATGTCGCCACCTCTTGGATTTTCCTTTTCTCTTGCGCAATCACGAGTGACTCGGCTAGGTTAGACCCAGCCGACGCGCACTCAATGGAACGTCGGAAATCCCCAGCAATGGTAATCACTCTATTTGGCCCGGGCAACTTCATCTTCAAGTAACTAATGTGACAACTTGCCATGAACTTGTTCAGTGCTGGCCTTCCGAGTAATGCGTGATACGCACTTTCCAAGTTCACCACTTCGAATTCCAAATTTTTAGTTCGGCAGTTATCTCTCGTGCCAAACAATACGTCAACCCGGACCTTGCCTATGGGCTCACAAGAAATGCCGGGCACAATACCATGGAAAGTTGTCCTTGTAGCTTGGAGCATGTTCTCCGAGATACCTAACTTGCGCATTGTATCCGCATACATGATGTTAATGCTACTGCCATTGTCAATCAGTACCTTGGAGAACCTCACATTGATGTTTGGCCCAATGAACGTCGGATCTAGCACTAACGCATACGAACCGGGGCATGGCATAAGCTTGGGATGATCTTTGATATTCTAGGTAATTTCCTGGTCCGACCAAGGCATATACCTTGTCACTGCGGGCATTACCGCATTCACCTCCATATGTCGGCGCTGCAAGCTCTTTCTATCTGTTTCATCAGTGGTGAACACACAGTAACTCTGATGATGCTCTCTATACTCATTCCTCCCCTCATTTCTAGTGTACCTCTGATCCGGCTGATGCTGGTTTTCCACCTGATGCACTGCATCCCTTCTCTCATGGTTATCATACCTCGACGGAGGGGGAGGCAACATTAGCTGTTGCGTGTTTGCTCCGGAGAGCAATTGCTGCCGGGGTAACTCCTACCGAGGTTGATCATTCCGGGGTGCCTGAGCATTCCCCGAGCCACCTTGTTCAATCTTGCGCATCCACTCACATTGCCTCGTTGTATGACCCGCTGGGTTACTCGGATTAGGCGCGTGAAATTTACACGGCTGATCCAACATTGACTCATAAGTATACCTCAGACGGTCCTTCTTTTCTTGCCACTGTTTCTTTTGCTCTGGCGTCCAAGTTTTCTTGCCATCATTTCTCGGAGTCCATTGCCCTCCAGTTTTCTGTCGTTGATTGCCCCCTGCTCCGGGTTGATCTTGATTCACAGCTGCCACTTGTTGTGAACTATACCGTGATCCGGTCTGTCATCTCTTCTTTTACCTATGTAGTCATTTCTCCGGGATGATCCGGCTCCATCTCTCTGGTAGCACTCATCATTTGACTCGTTTGATACGATCCTAGGTTGAGTCGGATCACCCAGAGCATACAAATCAGCGATCCGGATCATCTCTGCCAACGTAGTTGGCATTTTCCTTTGCAACTTTTGCCACAGCTCGCTTGCATATCTGCATCCTTGCGCAAACCATGCTATGGCCTATGATTCTATTACGCCCTCACATGAGTTTCTCACAGTACATCACCGGGTCAAAAACTCCCGGTCCGTCTCGTTTGGTCTTTGCTTGCACATAGCTAGGGTCTGCGGCCTATTTGGTCTCTGATATGTACTTGAGAAATTGCTGATGAACATCTCCTCAAAATCTATCCAGCAGTTAATACTTCCGGGTGGCAAATTGTTCAACCACACCCTCGTTGGCCCCTCTAAGATCTGGGGTACATATCTCACAGCCCATCTCAAGTTGCCTGTAGCAATTTTCACTGCTGTAGCATAGTTTATCAACCAATCCTCCGGCTTTGTACTGCCGTCATACGTCTTTGTACCTCTAGGTAACTGGAAGTTAGGCACCAGAGGCTCCTTCATGATCCGGGGCCCAAAACACGCAGGACCTGGAGGACCTTGACACTTAATCTGTTCCGACCTATACAGTCGATCCAGTTTTAACCTGGCATCATCAGGCATCAAATCTCTGCTTCCCAATCTTGACCCTATCACATGATAGTCCGGCCTTGGGTATCCCGCGTTCACCATTTCCGAATCTCCATCATTATACCGTTCTTACTCTCTTGGAGCACCTCTCAGTTGCATACCCCGGCCGGCACTTTGCTCTTGCCTTGGTATATTCCGCTGCTGCGGTTGTCCTGCCGAGTTACGCTGTCCGGTATTGCCATTTATAGCGTTTCCTTGACCGGCATTGCCTTGGTCGCGGTTACCTTGGCCAGCTTCACCTTGGCTCACACTTCGTCGATCATCATTTCTCTGTACTTCTTTTCCTTTCCCTGCCCTTGTTGGGTCATATGGGACGATCTGTTTGTTTCTCCTGGCCGAGGTTACTACCTCTTCTCTCCTAGGACCGCCATGAGGAGACAATGCGGCTCCAGCGGATTACTCCGGGTTACCCACCGCCGAATGAACGATCTTGGAGGCCCCAGCTCTCTCCGGGTTTGCCCTGAGCAGTTCCTCATTTTGCCTGTTCGCGATCCGAACCAACTCATTAACCCTATCTTGCTGTCTCTGGCGGGCTTCACCCGTCAGACCCTCTAGCTCGGATGCAGCTACATCTGCTGCTCTGAGGTTCTTAGCCGGGGTACTATACCTCGGCAGCCCCACGGACAAACAGTTTTCTGACTCCTCAATCCTAGTATCACCCTCTTTGTTCATTTCACTCATGAGATTTCTCCCCTTTACTTTTACAGCATCAACTTTGTTTGCCTTTGCGTACTCACGCAGCGTTATGTTCAACGACTGCTGAGCTAGAGCTATCTTTTTTGCACCTTCTAGAATTTTTTGCCTAGTTTCCTCTAGCTCCGCCTGTGCCTGAGCCGGATCTACTACTGCTGCTACAGGGTTTGCCAAGCTATCCATCGCTTCCCGCAACACATTCTCCGGCCTCTCTAGAGGAGGACCTCTACCTTTCCTCGGTGCCTTAGGCGTTACCTCCGGATCTGGTGCTGGATCCTTGCTTGTGCCAGCGCCAGGCGCAGTCATCATCACCTCAGCGCGGTCCGGGGAGCGAGTAATACGCGCCCCGTGAACCACGCTAAGGGGAGGCTCGCCTGCCACAACGACGTGCCGCAGATGAACGCATGATACATCCACAACGACGTAGACCTTGTGCGCGCCGAGCTTGACGAAGATGCCGTTGCACGGAAGAGGACGCGTGCCGAAGCAGCCAGCGTTGTTGCTGATGAAGTCCAGCGCTCCAAAGCACTGGACGAGCCCGGAGACGATGCGTTCGCCGGTGCCGATGAGGTTTCCCGTCCGGATCTTCACCCCTGCTAGCGCCGCTAGCCCCACGGTGGGCTCCAACTGTCATGGTGGTGTCACGGCAGATGCCATGGATAGGCTAAAGGTGGGGACTAAATGCACTAGGGGAATCCAGGGAGGGATAATGAGGTGATTCCTCACACAGAAGTTTTATATATGATTCACTTCCAAGGTTACAAGTGCTCCTAGAGCTATATTGGCGAGAGGAGGAAGAAGGAACTCTCTTACTCTCACCCACAGTTAACCCGTACAAGACGAACTAGAGATAAACCCTGAGAACCTAAAACCAATCAGAATAGCGGAACCCCTTCTAAAGAGGCCCTAGCCATCCTTATATAGGGGTGGCTAGGTCTTCACTTAGGGCATACGTGGAGGCATATTCCTGGGAATATGCCTCCTCCCAAAATAGTAAGCCGACCGGGTTGCTTTTCCCCCGCGTCACACAAGTAGAGGCTACGTGAGCCTCTACGGCGCCCGTGTCAGCCGACATGGGCGTCGTTACCTCTGTCGGCCATGCCTCGGTGGTCCTGCCCCTATCCGCTTCGCTCATGCAGTGCGTACCGGGGCTTCTTTTGACCAGCGAGATTCCTTCCTTCTCCTAGAAGCTAGATATGACCCGGATCATAGTTGATCCGGCCACAACCGTTCCCGCATACAAGTTAAATACGCTTTTCCGACTTACGGCTTAAGTCGGTTGAGACCTAGTTAGGTGGACGCCCCCTGGTCTGGGTTACCCCGTGATTCGACCTGCCTTGAAGTGACCCGTCCAGCATCCGCTTTAGCCTTGCCGAACCTCGGCTAACTCGGCCTTTATACCCCGGCGTGACCCTACCCAGGGGTATCCCCCCAACATGGATGCATGAGTGGAACTCATACTTGGTACATGTGGAGGCTAGCAAAACACTAGGAGCGACCAACTAAGAGAGAAATAATGGCCATAATCATGCAAAGCGACAAAACATTATTAATTAAAGCATAAAGTGATATTACAAATCGAAAACTAAATGATCATAGAGGCTATGGTGACTTGGTATAGTCTTAACATGGTGTGAGCATGCGCTAAGTCAACCCAAATAAAGCATCAAAGAAGAATACAACAATATTATGCTTTTATATGCTAAAACAATGCATGATTCTTTCAAGGCACATTAAGCAATCTCAATTGTTTGTAACAAGTCATGCTACAACAATAATCACTAAGCATAAAGTCAAAGCAATATCAAACATGACATGATAAAGTCTAGGACACAGTCAAAACAAGCTTCCTTTTGTACCACTATAAGTATGAAACTTCCTACTCTTTTCCAATACCAATCGAAAACTAAAGCTAAAACAGTGCTAGCAAAGGAGAACACTCACAAAACAATAAGAGTGAAAACTAGAGTGTTCTAGGCAATGAATAACGGGGTGTGTCTCTCTCCAAAAGAAGTGTGTTGGGATCCAACCCAACTTATTTAATCAAACCAAACAAAAGAAAACTAAAAACAAAGACGAAGACTCTCCAAGAACAACACAATTTGTGCATCAAACAATAAAAATGAAGTGTTTGGAAGAAAACCTAAGAATTTTATTGATGAAGAAGGGGATGCCTTGGGCATCCCCAACCTTTGACGCTTGTACCTCTTTAATATTTCCTGGGGTGACACAGGTGGCATCCCCAAGCTTGAGCTTTTGTCCATACTTCATCTCATCACATTATTCTTTCCTACACTTGAAAATTTCCTTCATACAAAACTTCACACAATCTTCGTTAGCAACATTAGTGTTTTCAAGATAGTAAGTCTTTGGGTTTAGTTCTAACACAAGTAAAACTTCCATTAAAACACAAGTTACTATAGCAATTCCTTCTAAAACTTCAAGTGATAAAAAAGAACTCAAAGAGAAAGAGATTAAGAGGCAAATGCAAATAATGGCAGAAATTTGTCAAAACAGACCAGTAGGTAAAAACCGATTTTTTAGAAGACTTTATTTTGCTCAAATCGAAAAGTGTTAAACTAACGAAAGTTAGATAACAACAAGGGGCAGACGCACAAACAATTACAGCTCAATCCGACATACAGATATTTTTCATGAATTTTTACAGCGAAGCACAAAAATCTGTTTCGGGATAGCAACTTTCCCAAGCATTATTTCTCTCTTATTAGAGGTTATTCTTGGCACAAAAACCACACAAAAATGATAAGGAGAGGTTATTACTGCGGCAATAACTTCCAAGACTCAACAAAAAAAAATATTGACTAAAAATTTGGGTTATCTCCCAATAAGTGCTTTTCTTTAACGCCTTTGAGCTAGGCATGATAATTTCGATGATGCTGACATAAGAAATATGAGTTCAAGTAAAAGAGAGCATCAAGAAGCAAATATGGAACAAATTTAAGTCTAACCCACTTCCTATGAAAAATAATCTTGTAAAGAAACAAGTCATGAAAGCACAAAGCAACAAGCATAGCAAAGCAAAACAAGTACAACTTCAAAATTTTCAACATAAAGAGGGGAAACTTAATATTGTTGAGATACATAAAACCATGTTTCCCTCTCTCACAATAACTTTCAGTAGCATCATGAATAAAATTAACAATATAACTATCACATAAAACATTCTTATCATGAGCCACATGCATAAAATAATTATTACTCTCCCTATAAACATAGTCATTCTTATTAATCATAGTGGGAGCAAATTCAACAAAATATCTATCATTATTATTCTCATCACCATAATCATCAAATATAGGAGGCATGTTGTAATCATAATTAATTTTCTCCTCAATAGTAGGTGGACTGAAAATATCATATTCATCATTGTAATCATCATATATTGGAGGTATAGTATCATCAAAGTAAATTTTCTCCTCCGTGCTTGGGGGACTAAAAATATCATGCTCATCAAAATCAGCTTCCCCAAGCTTGGACTTTTCCATAGCATTAGCAATAATGGTGTTCAAAGAATTCATACTAATAACATTGCTATTAGCATGCAAATGAAGTTCCATAGGTCTTTTAATTTTCTCTTCAAACACTTCATGTCCTAACTCAAGATAAATACTATAAAGCTCTCTAATTTATTTGTTGTTTTACATTAAGCCTAACTAGTGAAAACAAAAACAAGAAACAATAATTGCAAAATCTAAAGGAAATAACTTTGAGCACTCACACACCAACAATAGTACTAGAAGATAGCTTAGTAGCCAGAGGATGTGAGTACCTTTTACCTTACCCCCCAGGCAACATCACTAGAAAATAGCTTGATGTCTACACATGCTTCTATTCTTGTAGACAGTGTTGGGCCTCCAAGTGTAGAGGTTTGTAGAACAACAACAAGTTTCCCTTAAGTGGATCACCCAAGGTTTATCGAACTCAGGGAGGAAGTGGTCAAAGGTATCCCTCTCAAGGAACCCTACAATCAAGATAGAAGAAGTCCGTTGTGTCCCCAACACACCCAATACACTTGTCATGTGTATATGTGCACTAGTTCAGCAAAGAGATAGTGAAATACAAGTAATATGGATGCTTATAAGTGGTAATTGCAATCTGAAATAAGAGTGGTAGCAAGCAAACATGTAACATGACTTATTGTAAATGGTGTTTCAATGCTTAGAAACAAGGCATAGGGATCATACTTTCACTAGTGGACACTCTCATATAAATATCTGCTCTTCATTATGCTACACTGAATTACTGTTCGGTTGGACGATGTAGGGCTATAACAGCACACCTTAAAGTTCACATTCCACGTCTAGATAACCCCTCATTGTCACCTTGAGCGCTAGATGGTTCCAACAAACACCACAATCTCATGGATACATCCAAATCAAATTATACTCATGATAAGTATTTCTATAACCTTACCCTAAGTGCCACACGGTGTGCACACTGTCAACTTCACACATGTGGGGATAAGCAGAGATTAATTAAAGCACTTGAGTAGCAGAATAGATCTATTTATTCAACTAGATTACAAAGCTCATGATCTCAATAAGATCACACATAGAGAGAGAGAGATGAACACATAGCTATCGGTAGAGCCCTTAGCCTCGAGAGAGAACTACTCCCTCCTCGTCACGGGAGTCAGCAACAACGATGGAGATGGTGGTGGAGTCAATGGAGATGGCTCCGGGGGCACTTCCCCGTCTCGGCAGGGTGCCGGAACAGAGACTTCTGTCCCCCGAATCTCCTCTTCGGTGGGGGCGGTGTTGTGGAACTTTTTGTGGAATTCTTATCTGGTACTTAGGGCTTTCGTCTCGGGGGGGGGGGGTCATATAGGCGAAATGAGAGGTTGAGGCGGAGACCGAGGCGGCCACACCACCCCCAGGTGCAACGTGGCCTGGCCCGCGCCACCAGGTGGTGTGGGCCCCTCATGGCCCCTATCCGTCTCTTCTTCTGGCTCCATGAGTCTTCTAGTAAAATAGGAACTTCGGCTTTTGTTTCGTCCAATTCTAAGAATATTTCTTCACTAGCTTTTATGGAACCAAAAACAGTAGAAAATAGGCAACTGGCACTTCGGCATCTTGTCGATAGGTTAGTTCCAGAAAATGTATAAAAATACCTCAAAGTGTAAACAAAACATAAGAAAGTTGATACAAAACAAGCATGGAGCATAAAAATTTATAGATACGTTTACGACATATCAAGCAACATGGTTGCAAAGTTGAAGCCCATGGATGTTGATCTGGAGATCAAGACTGCACTCCTTGTTCACCTAGTCATGGCCTCACTGCCAAAAGAGTTTGACACCTTTATTGTCAACTACAACATGTCGCCAGAAAAGTGGGACATTGAAAAGACTATAGCCATGTGTGTGCAGGAAGAAGAGAGGCTTAAAACCTCAAATGGTGGTTCCTTGAACTATGTCAATAAGAAAAGGAACTACCATCAAACCAACCAAGGATTCCCTTCTAAGCCACATGGAAAATCTCCCATGCACCATTAGCATCAACAGAGGCCTCTCCCAGTGGACAAAGATACTTGTCTCCACTGCAAGAAAATAGGACATTTCAAGAAAGATTGCCCTGTTTGGATAAAGGAACTAATGGCAAGGAAAGGTAACAATATTGTTTCTTTTGTAAATGAATCCTTGTATACACAGTTTTCTAAATCTACTTGGTGGATTGACTCAAGTGCAACTTGAAGGGTTCGCAACATGGAAAACAAAAAATTTCCTACGATGGGAACTATTATACACCAAGATCTATCTATTAGATACAAGCAACAGGTGGATATACATCCATAGAGAACATACCCTCGAAGACAACAAAGCTTTGTTAACAAGATGGAACTCGTGGATGATGTAGTCGTACACTTGCCGATCTCAAGATCACGGGAGCCATGAGCATTATGGCCGCCACCGGGACACTTTCCGACGCTGCGCTACTTAGCATATATAGCTAAGGTTCAACAACCTTATTAAAGTTCTATTGTCCTCCCACTTAACTTTTCGTGAAAAAATCCTTCTCAAGAAACTTGACGTTCCAAGCGATAAACTCTTTTGTCCTCGGTGTTATGGAGGAATTCCCAACAAATCCTTTGGGATAACCTACAAAGACGTGTTTAACCGACTTTGGTTATAAATATTTGACTTATGCATAGCATACCAAAATTTAAGAAAATACTGAAGGAGATATGCCCTAGAGGCAAATAATAAATAGGTTTTTATTGTCATATCTCAATTAGTTTATAATAGTTTTATATTGTGCTATAATTGTGCCAAGTAGAAACATTGATACATGTGTGGTATGAAACAACCAAGTCCCTAGTAGCCTCTATTCATACTAGTTCGTTGGTCATGAGGATGATCTGGGTTTCAAGATCATGGGCATTTATGCCAATTGACAACGGGGTCATATCATTGGAGAATGATGTGATTTACATTCCTCGAAGGATTGCAACACGATCAAGTCATATAGTTCATTGTTGCAACAGCTATACCTAGACTCCTTTTCCTTAGACCGTGAGCTCATATTACTCACTATTTCTCGAGGCTGCTTTAACTGCATCAACCGTCATCTGGTAATACGGTGGCCATAAAGGTGTACATTGGGTATTCCAAAGGAACAGTTGATGACATGTGACTGCAAGACCGGGATTTGTTCACCCACATGACGGGTAAAGATACATACGGCCGGCTTGGTGAGATTACATCCATAAATGTTGCAACATGTGACTCGATCACGGGGATGTAATATCACGGTAACAAGAAAACATAACTTGTTGTGAACGAGATTGAACAAGGTATGTGATACCAATGATCGGATCTCGGACAAGTCGTATCAAGAAGCAAAAGGAATTGGATGCTACATTTAGTGGTTCAATTGACATTGTTATCAGGAATGCATAGGGGTCACATGGATATCCCTAGTCCCTCTGTTGATCATTGATACAGATCATGTCTAGAGCATTCCCGAGCCATGAGAGGATACACTTAAGGGTATGATGAGAGCGATCATTCGTAAGACGGAATCACAGTAGAGAAAGAGAAAGCCGGAATTGTTCCGCAGAGAGATCCGAAGTTGTTCCGAGAAAGAATAAAGGAAAAGACCCAGAAAAGTGTTTTCGAATAAATGGGAATTTGAATATACATTTAGTATCTGTTAATTATGAATTAATATATTCTAAATAATATTTAGATTAAGATTTACAAAAGCAAATTTTATATTAGGCCAAATCCCCGGAGGGAATTATCCTAGAAGAAAAGCTGCAGGAAAAGAAAAAGGAAAAAAAGAAAAACAGCCCAGCCCACGTGGGCGGTGGATAATATCCACCGCACCAGGCAACACGCAGCTGGGATGCGCTCATGGGAGGGCGACGGATAAAGGGCGCCGCACGGGGTGGGCACCAGCTAGCCGCCACCGCAGCCAGGTCGACTCAACCCGGCCTAATGGGGCTCGTGGGGAGCAGCCTGGCGGGCAGGCTCGCTCGCTGGGCCACCGGGGCTTCTGGCCCACCCTGGGCTGCTTCTTCCCCTCGCCTCGCTGCTAGGCCGCTGGCAGGCGCCATCCCACCCGGGCTGCTATGCTGGCTGCTACTGTAAGCGGCTGCCACGAGCTGGGCCGCGGGTGGCCAGCCCACCCGGCCAGCTGCAGTGTTGGGCTGTGGCTTGTTGGCCCAGCCGGCTGGCTGGCTCCTTTTTGCCTATTTTCCTTTGCCCTTTAGTCCCATATGGCTATGCCACGAGCTGGGCCGCGGGTGGCCAGCCCACCCGGCCAGCTGCAGTGCTGGGCTGTGGCTTGTTGGCCCAGCCGGCTGGCTGGCTCCTTTTTGCCTATTTTCCTTTGCCCTTTAGTCCCATATGGCTAACCCTTTGAGAAAGGCACACCCCCTTAGCCTATATAAAGGGATGCCCATGGGTGGGATTAAACACACCATCAATTGAAGAAGTCCTTTGGTTGACTTCCTCCTTCTCTCTCTCTCTAGCCCTTGTGACCATGGCTCCAAGTCTGGGCTATGCGAACAAGGCACACCTGCAATACACTATTGCGCTGCAGGGATTCCTAGCCAGATATCAACTTCCGTACTCCTGGCGGGATCAGGGAGCTGGAGGTCTCATCATGCACCGGATGTGTACGAAGACATGAGGCGCAACACTTGGGGCGCTTAAATGTCGTGAGCTGGAGCTGCTGCACGATGAAGAAGGAGCAAGGGGTGACCTGCGAGGAGCTTCGTGACCTTGAGGTCGGCTACGAGTACGACTACATCAACCACGTTCCCCTCGGAACGTTAACCGCGTACGGTCTACAAGGGTATGTATTCTCTATGCATTGGCCGTTACCGCATTACTACATAGATATATCCTAGGCAGTTTTGGGGTTCCATCATAGGAATTTTTTTGTTTTCTGCTATGGATCCCCTTCAAAGACAACTCAAGTTTTATCCCAAACCATAACCCATATGGTGTCATTTCAACGGATCACGATGGTGCTCTTTTAAGTGTAAAAGCAGTAGTCTCTAAATTTTTAATCCTTAAAACATAATGGCGGGTTTTAAAATGACACCTTTGATCTTACCATGTCAAACATGGTTTTATTTCATCTCTCGAACACTCCATACTTCTATGGTTTATCGGGAAATGCAAATTCATGGAACAAATCCTGAAATCTTAGGTGCTTTGCTAAACCTGTAACTCAAATATCTTCCTTTATGATCAAATCATAAACTCTTTTATTTTCTTGTTACTATGATTTCTCAGTTCATGTTGAAAGTCTTTGAACAATTTTCAAATGTTTCATACGTCTTCCCTATTAAGTAAATATATAGATATATTCATCGCATGTGGCAACACATAATGGACTATGCACATCAGCATGCACAATTTCCAATAAGCTAGTCATTTGTTTCTCTTTGTCCTATGAATGGAGTTTCAATTATCTCGAGGAAAGTTTCACAAGCGTCAATTGATCAAAATCAAAAAACTCCAAAAGTCCATCAACATGGAGTTTCTTCATGTTTACTTTCCAACATAATTCAAACAACAATGTCACTTCATAAGTGATCTTCCAATCATTTGTCTTACGACATTTTAGCAATAATGTTTATGGATGTGATTTCTCCAACTAGACTTGTAAAAGTTCATCCATCCTTTATGGAATACGGTAATTATTTGAACAACCATTGTTCTCGTAATACCGGAAAAATAACAATTATTAAACAAATCTTGAAGACAAGCTTTGATCTCAACGAGAAAAATAATACCACTTTATTTGTTTTCAATGAACATCATCACTTATTATCTTGCTAGTTACTTAGGCCATTGTAGTTCATGAATTGCATTGTTCTGTATGACACTTCACACCAACCAATTCGGTATCCAATATCGGTATCCAATACCTAAGAACCACATTGTTTAACAAGCAAGGAATACAACCATAACATGCATATCTTCTATATACCTAAGTTGGACATCTCCAACCTTTTCTTTTCTGCCAAATATTTTATAGATTCTCTTTCAGCAATTCCTTTTCCTTTTAAAAGAATATATCAACATCAATAGTGGTGTCGTTCACATGACACATAGTACACAGCGTGTATAGTCAAATACTAATACCTTTGGACTTGCACTTTGAAGTGGATCACCATCATAAAATGTTTGGCATTCTTTCAAAAATCCATTATTTACTAATCTTTTAGTGTAGTAAACATTTTACTTACATCTTCTATTCATCCTTATCATGACACCTTTCATGATCAAGCTACTATAGCCTATAAGGATGAATCGTGAGTATAATATCAGTTCCCAAAACCTTTTTGGTAGATTAGGATGCCTAGCGTCTCCAACCTTCACAAATTCTCATATAATATGAGAACATGTATTTTGTTAAATTATACTCTATCATATTGCAACCATAAACTTTGTTTCAGATATCACAATATCTTTCACACATGATGGTTTATGAAACAATTATTTCAGCTCCTAGATAACCCCGATATTAAAACAACTTTTGAATATCAAGAATCATGGAGGCAAACATGATACTTTAGATACTAACATTGGAATTATTAATATTGATTTAATACTACTTATTAAACTTCATGTAGTAAATATAGTTTGCTGAAAGTTTGCAATATGACTTCTAAACTTTAAATTGACGTTCAAAACAATACGATACCAGTTTGTAAAGTAAATATCCAGAATTCTATAGTTCTATTATCTCAATTAAAACTAAGCATAAGGTAGTAAACAGATGCCAATGACTACAACAAATTCACTTTGATTTAGTTTATGACAAATTTGGTTCGACTAATCCAAATTAGAAATGAACTCCCACTCAAAAATGACATCCCTTGTGCCTTTTTGGTGATTATATGAACCAAATCCACTAGACCAAGTCCGATCATCACGTGAGTTGGTGTAGCTTCAAAGGCGAGCATCAATATGGGCATCACATCAAGTATAAGACTCATGCTTAACCTTTCGGTCCATGTTAAGAGGCCATGTCTGTACATGCTAGGCTCACCAAGTACCTTAGTACTCATGTGTGTAAAACTGTCTTACACCCGTTGTATGAAAGCGCAGAGTCGAGTACACCCGATCATCACGTGATGTCTCGAAACACGATCCATAGAATGGTGCATACTTAAGGAAGAACACATTTTATCTTGATATTTAAATGAGGGATCATCTTATAACGCTACTAAAACTCCAAATTAGCAATATAAGGTGCAAACATCATATGTGTAAAGTGGAATGATATGGTCCATGCATTTGATCACTATCATGTGCATCGTGGTATGATCTCTATCATTCCTTTCTGTGTAAGGCCAAGGTCTACGGAACTTACCCGTTAGGTGTGTTGTAAGGGTATCAACTATACATCAACTTACAACATTTCCATATCATGACACTAGCCCAACAACGATCTAAACTAGACGCCTCTAATTTATCAATTGCATGTTTTTACGTGGCTTAGGGCTTTCGAAGATAGAACTGGTCTTACCTACGAACATGGAACCACAACAACGATAACTAAGTTATTAGCAACTCATAGTAAATAAGATATTAACTATAGTAGGAGAGACAGACACCCGCCAACCACTTATGCAAAACTAGTTGCATGTCAGTCGTGGAACCGGTCTCATGTGTGATGACATATAAAGTTGGTCCGGGCCGCTTCGTCCCACTATGCTACCAATATTCAAAATACATGAAAGAAGCAATAACAAGATCATCATCGCCCACATATAAACATATGTGTACTACCTGTGCAAAGCATCTACGCATAGATCAATCTCTGCTACCACGAAAGTTTCCTATGATGGGAACTATTATATGCCAAGATCTATCTATTAGATACAAGCAACAGATGGATATACATCCATAGAGAACATACCCTCGAAGACAACAAAGCTTTGTTAACAAGATGGAACTCGTTGATGATGTAGTCATACACTTGCCGGTCTCAAGATCGTGATGAAGTCCAGTAGGTCCAGTAGGTCCAGCTCCAGCACATCCATCAGATCCAGCTCCAGCAAGTCCAGCACCACCAAGTCCAGCACCGCAAAGCAGTGGTTTATCCGTGATCGCACACACGTCCGGTACCCCGACAACCTCCATCCCTAGCTCCAGCAAAGAAGCGCAAGCAACAACTCCTTTCCAGATAAAGCCACTGGGAACATGTATCTCGCTAATCCGAGACCATGAGGAAAAAATACTAGAGGGGGAGAGAGATCCTTCACTAGGAGGTGTGTCAAAGAAGGTGTGTGAGGGGGGACTTTTATAGGAGGATGGGGGTACCCCTCCCCATGTTCGGCGCCTCATGGAGGTGACCCCTCACCTCCCCCATTCATGTGGTCGTAACCCCCTCCACATAAATTGCCCCTTAACATTCCCTTTTAAAGTCTCCACTTTAAATGCATTAAATTTCTCCAAATTTAATGCTCTCTCATTTAATAAAACTCTTTTATTAATTTGATTCACAATTTTTTTAATTACTTTAATTAACAAACATTCACATAAAACCCCCTGCAATATTTCAATATCACATGCAGAACCAGTTTCTACAATTTCACCCGAAATAATTCCGATTTCCATCAAAATGATTCCAGCGCTTTCTTAAATCTTTATCTAAAACATATTTGCTCCAAATGGTGTCGGTATCCCTTAAGTGTGTCACCTTATGGTTCGCGAATAATGCAGACATGATCGGGACCCCTCTCCAATCAATAATCAGCAGCGAGACCTAGAGATCCGTGGTGACTCCCACATATTCAATGTTGACTCTTGTGATCGTGTGAACCTTTAACGTGGTAACTAAATCCCTTTGTCTAACGATATATTACATGTTTGAGATTCGATCATCGGTATCCAAATACCTAGTTTAATCTTGTTGCAGACATGTACTCTTTTCTTGTTCCTGTGATATAACATTCTAGTGATCACATCACTTGCTTGCAAGCTATTCTCAATGTGATATCACCGAGAGGGCCCAGAGTATATCTATCCGTCATCGGGATGGATAAATCCCACTCTTGATCTATGAGACTCTATATAATACTTTAGTAGAACTGAACCCACCTTTATAATCATCCTTTCACGGTGTGACGTTTGATGTTATCAAGATACTCTTCTAGTGTTAGTGATTGACATGATCTCATGGTCTAAGGACTAGTATTACTTCGTATGATGTTATAGCAATATAAAAATGATGACTTTGATCGTAATGTTATACTTCGGATGAATGTTCATCACATCATTCCACTAATGTTGTGACCTTGTTATTAACAGCATCCAATGTCCATGATGAGGAAACCTTGATCATCATGTTAATCAATGAGCTAGTTTATAAGAGAGGCATAAATTGGAACTTTCCTTTTATTTATTAAACATACATGTATTAACATTTCCAAATTAATACAATTATAGCATGCAAAATAAACATTTATCATAAACAAGGAATAAGATAATAACCACTTTATTATTGCCTTTTGGGCATATTCCCTTCACAGCTGTTCATGTTGCAAATTCTTTACAGGGATTCCATTCGACGTGAACTATGAAAAGAAGCGAAAGATGCATTGAAGTCGCAAATGGAGTCCAAGCGGACATTGAAACTGTTGGCGACATCTCCTTGGAGCTAGCTGATGGATCGATGATCCTGCTTACAGATGTCCTATATGTTCCTACTTTACACAGAAATTTAATAAGTGTATCACGTTTGGACAAAGTAAATTATGAGTGTCATTTGGACATGGCCAGTGTGCATTTGGTGTAATAAATATTTTGTGGGTGTTGATTTCCTTCACAATGAGCTTTATTTATTATCCACTCGTGAAAAAGTATATTCTGTGTGTAATGTGAATGAGCATATTTTCGCGTCGGATAAATATCAAAAGAAAATAAAGAGGACTCACGAGTCGTCGAAATTATGGCACTGTCATTTAGGCCATATTTTGAGGGGGAGAATAGAAAGACTAGTTAAAAAGGATATTCTTTCTCCATTAGAGTTCTCTGATATAGAGCAATGCATCAATTGTGTTAAAGGACAGTATGTAAAGCAAATAAAAAGGGTGAAAAACAAAGCGCCAAAACACTAGAAATTATTCACACTGACATATGTGGACTGTTTCTTGTGAAAAGTGTGGATGGTTATGACTCGTTCATAACATTCACAGATGATTACTCCTGTTATGGTTATATTTATCCAATTAAAGAAAGATCGGAAGCGTTGGATAAATTTAAGATATTCAAAGCCGGAGTTAAGAATCAGCATAGTAAAACAATAAAAATAGTAAGGTCTGACCGTGAAGGGGAGTACTATGGTCGGCACACCCCATATGGCCAAGTCCCTAGACCTTTTGCAAGGTTCTTACAGGAGACTAGCATAGTTGCCCAGTATACGATGCCGGGCAAGCCTCAGCAAAATGGAGTAGCTAAAAGGCGTAACCGTACCCTTATAGATATGGTCCACAACATGATGAGTTACTCAACCTTGCCATTGAGATTGTGGATAGAGGCGTTAAAAACCGCCATTCATATTCTCAGTAGAGTACCAAGCAAGTCGGTGCCCAAAACACTGTATGAGTTGTGGACAGGCAGAGTTCCCTCACTACAACACCTAAGGGTGTGGGGGAGCCCAGCTGAGGCCAAAGTATTTAATCCAAATATTGCAAAGCTTAACCGTTAAACAATCAGTTGCCACTTCATTGGCTATCCTAAAAGATCAAAAGGTTTCGTTTCTACTGTCCAGACAGATACACAAAGTATGTACAAACAAGACATGTTGTCTTCTTAGAGAACAAAATGATGAAGGGAGCATGGTAGCTCGGAAAATTGATCTTGAGGGGGGAGGCGCATGTGGGACTATTCAAGGGCCCTTAGGGGGGAGGCGCATGGGACCTTAGGGCTTCATGGGCCAGCCGGCCAGGGGTGGGCCCCACCCCGCGCACAGCCCTAGGCTGGCCGGGTGGGCCCCCTTGAGGCGCCTAGGCCTTGACCCTTTGGCTCTTGGCCCTTTCCTCCTTCGGTTTTCCCTCACGGGCCTTTATTCACTAGGAAGTTTGGCCCATTAGTAGAATAACCCTTCAAATTAGATTTTAATATTATATTTAATATTAATTACATTAATTAATATGTAAATACATATTACAAAATCCGTCTTGACCCGAAATACATTTTGGTTCCCTTTCGATTTCCTCCGAACGACTTTGGATCTTTTTCGGAATGATTCTGGTCCTTTATTCTTTCTCCAAACAACTTCGGATCTCTCTGTGGAACGATTCTGGCTTTCTCTTTCTCTACTGTGATTCCGTCTTACGAATGATCGCTCTCATCATACCCTTAAGTGTATGCTCTCATGGCTCGGGAATGCTCTAGACATGATTTGTATCAATGATCAACAGAGGGACCAGGGATATCCATGTGACCCCTATGCATTCCGGATGGCAATGTCGTTTGAACCGCTAAATGTAGCATCCAATTCCTTTTATTTCTCGATACGACTTGTCCGAGATCCAATCATTAGTATCACATACCTTGTTCAATCTCGTTCACAACAAGTTCAGTTTTCTTGTTAGCGTGATATTACATCCCCGTGACCGAGTCACATGTTGCAAAATTTATGGATGTAATCTCACCAAGCCGGCCGTATGTATCTTTACCCGTCATGTGGATGAACAAATCCCGGTCTTGCAGTCACATGTCATCTACTGTTGCTTCGGAATACCCAACGTACACCTTTATGTCCACCGTATTACCAGATGGCGGTTGATGCAATCTAAGCAGCCTTGGGAAACAATGAGTAATATGAGCACACGGTCTAATGAAAATGATTCTATGTATAGTTGTTGCAACAATGAACTTATATGACTTGATCGTGTTGCAATCCTTCGAGGAATGTCCATCACACCATTCTCCAATGATACGACCCCGTTGTCAATTGGCATAAATGCCCATGATCTTGAAACTCAGATCATCCTCATGACCAACGAACTAGTATGAATAGAGGCTACTAGGGACTTGGTTGTTTCATACCACACCTGTACCAATGTTTCTACTTGTCGCAGTTATAGCACAATATGGAACTATTATAAACTAATTGAGATATGATAATAAAAACCTATTTATTATTTGCCTCTAGGGCATATCTCCTTCAGATCCCACTTCATTTGAAGAAGCCATGAGTAGCCCTCACTCATCGAAGTGGCTAGAGGCCATGTAATATGAGATGAGGTCGATTGAGTTCCAGCGAAGTTTGGGACTTAGAGGAAATTCCTAAAGGAGCCAAAACAGTAGGTTGTAAATGGGTCTACAAAACAAAGTATGACTCTAGAGGGAATGTGGAGAAGTACAAAGCACGACTTATGGCAGAAGGATTTACACAAAGAGAAGGAGTAGATTACAATGAGACTTTTTCTCCAATCTCATGTAAGGATTCCTTCAGAATCATAATAGCATTAGTTGCACATTTTGATTTAGAGCTACATCAGATGGATGTAATGATGGCATTTCTATACGAGGATTTAGAAGAAAGAGTCTACATGAAACAATATAAGGGAATTGACATGGAAGGCAAGGAAAACATGGGATGCCGCCTAAAAAAATCCATTTATGGATTAAAGCAAGCTTCTAGACAATGGTATCTAAAGTTTAATGAGACCATAAAGAAATTTGGATTTAATGAGAAAGGCGAGGATAACTACGTTTACGCAAAGTTTAAAAGTGGGAGATATATTTTCCTAATTCTCTATGTGGATGATATCTTGCTTGCTAGTAGCGATGTCAGTCTACTACTAGAAACAAAGAAGTTCTTGTCCCCAAACTTTGATATGAAAGATCTTGGTGAAGCTTCATATGTTTTAGGCATAGAAATTCATCGAGATAGGACAAATGAGGTTCTAGGACTGTCGCAAAAGGCATACCTAGAGAAGATTCTAAAGAAATACAGTATGCATGCATGCAATACCACACCTGCTCCCATAGTCAAGGGCGACAGCTTTGGGAAATTTCAGTATCCCAAGAGTTAATACGAGATCGATCAAATGAAAGCAATACCATATGCTTTGGCTGTTGGAAGCTTACAGTATGCACAAGTGTGCACTCGCCCTGACTTATCTTTTATCACCGGGGTACTCGGTAGATATCAAGAGAATCTAGGCATAGAAGACTGAAAGATGGTAAATAAAGCATTGCGTTATGTGCAAGGCTCAAAAGACCTCATGCTAACATATAGAAGGTCTGATTCCCTAGAGATAAGAGGGTATTCATATGCTGATTTTGCGGGAGACAGAGATGATAGAAAATCCACGACTGGATATGTCTTCACTCTCGCAGGCATGGCTATTTCGTGGAGAAGCTCCAAATAGTCGATAGTTGCATCATCCACGAGGTATGCAGAATTTATAGCATGTTATGAGACCACGGGGCAGGCGATATGGTTAAAGAAATTTATACTCGACTTGAAAGTGGTAGATTGCATTGACAAGCCACTAAAGATGTATTGTGACAACTAGCCCGCAGTATTCTATACTCACAACAATAAGTCGAGTAATGCTTTCAAACCAATAGAGATAAAGTATTATGTTGTGAAGGATAAAATCAAGGATCACACTATAAGTCTCGAGCATATAAGTACAAAGGATATGCTTGCGAATCCGCTAACGAAAGGCTTACCACCCAATGTGTTCAAGGAGCACTTAGCTGGCATGGATTTAATGGAAAGCCTATGATTTCTAGATCAAAAGAGGCCCAAAAAGGAACATAATTTGTTTTAAAATAGGGAGGTATATTGTAGCTGTCTGATTCTATCGTCAATTGAGCTATGACGATGAAACATGCTCTATGTACTGATCCGTGATGAAACGAGTAAAGTATAAAATATAAAGTTAAAAGTAACGTCGAGATCAAGGGGGAGAATGTTAGGTTGATCTCTTCCCGTTGAGCCCAACGGACTGAACGAAACCCCTTGACCGCGTCCTGATCGGGGGCGCCCAGCCCTTGGTTGGTGGTCCTCTGTCGCCAACGCCATATAAAGAGGTGGGGGGGAGCACACGTCACGAGGTTTGACTATGCGCCGCAAACCCCACCGACACCCCCTACCGATCTAGGGTTAACGTTGTGCCGACAGGAAGCTCCACCACCACTTTACCCACGCTCACGCCGTCGCCCCTTCGACATGGCCAACGGCTCGAGCTCGTCGAGCCAAAACGAAGGTATCAACTCCCTCTCTCTCCGTAACTAATAGATCTCGTTACAAGTCAATCAATAGCAAAGCATCTACCGAAAGATCTATGCCTATATGATCTAGAATACTCAACATACGACACATTTTAACTATCAAATTTATAGTTTAACCACAATTAATCTAATGATACGTGGGTTATGTTGTACAAAATCAATACTTCCTCCGATCTATAATACGTTTTGTTGATTTAGTATCAATGACACTTATTATGGATCGAAGGGAGTATCATCCAATCGCTTGCATGTTCTAATGTTTGTTGTTTTATAACTAGTTACACAATGTTGCATTAAACAAACCGTGATCCAACTCGAGATTTAGAGATCTAAATGTGACCATATTTTAGTGGTTTTAGAGTTCGCAGGCGTCATGGTGCATGGGCCAAGCCTATGCAACGGAGGAAACGGCCCCATGCATCTCACATGTACCCGGAAAATTGAGTTGACAAAAGAACCCGAGATGGCATCTGCTCCACTGAACCACCGACCCCCAACCGAACTCAACTCTTCTTCTCTCTATTACATATTCCACTCGTATTTCAAAAAATATTTTTTAACGAAAAGGATGACAGCACACATTTTCATTAATTAAGAATAAGGAAAGTTACAGGGTTCGGAGGGGAACAGAACCAAGGAAGGAATGACACACAAACAGCGATACAGGGTCGGTGTTAGAACAGGCAGGCCGACAGTTTCGGTCGGTGGTAAAGAACAGAGCCGATCGATGATCAGTACGGCTCGCGCGGTCCTCCTATCAGGGTCATGGTCCTGATGCGTCCCGTCTGATGTCACATCATAAAGAATTTATAGAAGGCTCCCTCAAAAGAAAATAGGGAATTTGGAGAAGGCTGCCGGCGGCGGGACGTTACAATCTTTTTGTTCGAAATTTCTTTACTGAACCGCTCGCAGAATCAGATACATTTTTTGTTTCAAATTACCATGCACACACGATTATCTAGGTGAGCTAGTACTCACTTATTTTTCATTCAAAAAATTTATAGGATTTTTAAAATACGTAGTACATATTTCATACTATCTGTTTTAAAAATCTCAGGATTTTTTTGGATGAAAAAAGAGAGAGTATTAGCCCAGCTAGATAAGTGTGTGTGCGGAGTAATTTGAAAGGGAATATATCAGTTATACATCCCCTTCATTTATGCCACCAAGAAAGATATCATTTAATTAGACACCGGTATTATTTATCACATTTAGAGTTGGTATTTATTGTATGATTCGTCCCTGCTTACCAAACAGTTGTTATAACAGTCCTCTCGTCTAAGAGCATCACTAGCTGTTCGGGGAGTCCGCCGGCAATTGTTTTTATGTGGGTAGCCTGTTTCTAGCCGCGACACAACACTCGTTTCTGGCATGCAACACAAAAGGATGATATATTTGAAAGTACGTTTTCCGTTATCAAAAAAACTTCCCGTTCGCCATAAGTTTATAGTCTCCGTGATAAAAAGACAGCCGCATCTCGGCGATCACAATACATAGCCGCGAATATCAGATGACAGGATATTATTTCGCCGGGTAGAAGGCGCCTCAAGTGTGGTCATGGCCCCATAAGGGTGGAGCTCGACGGTGGTGTTGAAGTTGTCGGTGGTGCCGGCATCTATTGCAAGATGAGGTCGCCTTCATTCTTGTACCATGCCTTCACATCCTCATCCATCGTCGCCATTTTGGCACCCAAGAGAAACATCAAGCCCTCCTTTCTCTCCTTAGCCGCCATGTTGGTCTTTAGGAGACCGATCTAGACGTCTTGCTTCTCCAACATCACACTACAAAAAATATACTCACTATTGACCTTTTAATAACGACCATGGATTTTTTGTTCATAGATCTATGACCATTCTGAACCAAGTGGCCCTAGGTCATTTAGGAGGGTCCAAATCTTAAAAAAATGACCAATTTTGTTAAAAAGGTCATATTTTCCAAGCAAGAAAAGGTCATTAATGGATAGCACTAGTTTATAGCCTTATATTTAGCTCACTACGACCAATTTAAATGGTCATGGGTTGCCATAGTCGTTTGGAAATGCACACGCTTTGTGTGCCCTCTCCTCTGTAGCTTTGAGAGTCGCCTGTGGTGAGGGCCTAGGGCTCACCCGCGCCCCTCTCGCCAGAGTAGCCAGTGGGAGGTGGCGGCGGTGGGTCGCCGTAGTAGCTGTAGTGGTTAGGGTTCTTAGCCTAGTGCGAGTAGTGCGTGCTTTGCCCAGTAGAGGCTGTAGAGCTTTGGATCTAGGTGGCCAGATCCATAAGCGCTTAGGGTTCCTCCTTGTTCCTCGCTTGATCCGGTGGCCGGATCTGAGGGGGAGAAGATGGACAACCGCGCCATTCAATAAATTTGGCGCCGCTGGCTTCCAATCGAAAGGTGGTGGTCAAGGGTGCCCTGTCTTGGTCGGCCGTGGAGGCGAGGGGGATGGGTGCTTTGGCACCAAGCTCGGCAGTGCTGCTACACTCCTGGACGGCCGTGGAGGCGAGGGGGAGTAGAGGAGCCAGTCGATGCACTTCATGTCAATCTGGAGTTGGTTGCTCCGATTCCCCACGGAGGGGACGGAATCGGTGCGGTGGTTTGGGGAAGCCCTTCTCCCTCCTTCTCCTAGTATCCATGGTGACGGCGAGGCTAAGGTTGGTGAGGCAGTCTTCTTCCTCCTTCTGCACCTTCAGAATGTTGGTGGTGCTGCATCTTGAGCTTCTTCGCAGTGGTCGGATGGTGACGGTGATGCTGCTAGGCCACTGCCTTTTCTTGTCAAATGGCGACTGTGGGATCAACCTCCATCGGAGGCCCTCCTTCGAAGCACGTCGTCGGGGCTCGACACCTTGTCGTCAGCAAGTGGTGCGTCCCCGCGGATTACAAGGTGGCTGGCAATGTTGTTTCTTCTCCAGAGAGTGGAGCGTAACAAGCAAGAGACTCACATGACCTCGCCATCGGCTGGAGGTCGCCGGAGATCGGAGGCAGAGACACTCAAGGACATGATTGCTTTTAATTTTCTAGTCCTAGGGTGTTTTTTGCAAAGTGAAAGGCCCTGTTCCTTTTTATCTAGTTTTGCTAGGGTGCTTTATGTAAAGGGTCTTTCTGTAAATTGTACATGCCTCATATATTAACTCGTAGCTTCTGGGGTCCTCTAGACCCGTTTATCGTTTAAAAAAAATTAAATGGTCATGGCCACTAATTCTTGTTGCTTTAAAATGACTGGTCGGCCACATCAATAATTTTGTCTACGTGTTGTTTCCATGTGTCAACTTCTGCTGATATGTCCACATAAGTGTTGTGTGATGCTGACTGGGACCAATATATGATATATGGGACCCACCTATCATACAACAGACCAGTCAAATAGAACATGTTGACTAAGTTGACATGACACATGGGTCCTACAAGACTGACATTAGGACCCACCAACAACATGACATGTGGGCCCCACTGACCTGACGTGTAGGACCCGTCTAACAGAAGACCACCTCGCACGCTGGAATAATATGGCAAAAAACGACTTGCCCGGAGAGCTCCTACACTCACCAGACTCACCGAACCACCACAACACCAAGTGCTTTGTGTCTAACTACCCCCGAAGGTTCTATTTAAATATGCAAGTCGGGTTGCATGCTGGAATAATATGGCAAAAATAAGGTGGGAGAGGCACTTGAACCCGCGACCTGACCTACTTTCGTTTTGGCGAAGTTCCCAGTTTATGTCATCTCGACTACTTGAACTACTTTTTTTAAAACAAAAGATCATTTAAATTGACGAAAATAGCTATAATATTTGGTACTTAATATGACACCATGTTTAAGATATTTGCATTATACCAAATTTAATATTTTTCCTTACAACTATGTCACATAATATGACACCACGTGAAGTGTTTACATTGTTTGGACCATTTTTGAATTTCTTATGCCTGTTTCAAATTGTGATCAAAACGGCGGGAATGAAGGTTCTTAGCTAGCGTATAAGCCTTGATAAACTTGCATTGGATCTTTGATAAAACAGCATATGGTAAAGCTAAAAATGATTTTTGCAAAAAAATGTGAGCATTAGATAATGTACATGTAGTTCAAATCGAACCCACTTCCTACCGATTTGACAGACATTTTGTCTTTTTCGCGAGGGGTGAACCGAAAGGTTTGAGATACCCCGGTTGGGATATTTTCCATGTAATATGGTATAGTATTATTTTTTAAAATATGATGGTAGCATTTTGAATTATGCCTTTGGTGGTTGCTTCACAAAACACCCCATTTTTCGTACTCGAAAAATGGAAAATGCATTTTGAGCGACGAAAAGGAAAACTTACAGTTACAATATTGTTCTCCATATCAAGATGCACATGCATGCACAATATAGGAATACTATCACAAACTATGCCATGATTCTGTTCATAACATTGGTCGTTTAACCTGAAAGCCATAACCTCGAACATAATAGGTCATTTCAGAGAAAGGTTTTTTTGAGATATTTGCAATATACCAAGTTTGATATTTTTTCTTGTAACTATGTCACATAAGATGACACCACGCGAAGGTTTTACATTATTTGGACCTTTTTGAATTTATTATGCTCGTTTCAACCTATGGTCAAAACGGAGAGCTTGAATGTTCTTAGCTAGGGGATCAGCCTCGCTAAACTTGGATTGGATCTCTGATTAGCATATTGTGAACCTAAAAATATTTTTTGCAAAACATCACGAGCATTAGCACTTCCTACCGATTCGGCATACATTTGTCTTTTTCATCAGGGGTGAACGGAAAAGTTTGAGATAACCTGGTTGAGACATTGTCCATGTAATATGGTCTAGTATTTTTAAAACATATGGTGGCAGCATTTTAAATTATACCTTTGGTGGTTGCTTCACAAAACGCCTCGTTCTTGGCACTCGGAAAATGAAAAATGCATTGTTTGAGCGACGAAAAGGAAACTTCCTGCTGCAACATTATTTGCCATCTCATGATGCACATGTCTGCATAATATGGACATATTATCACAAACTATACCACGATTCTAGTCATAACATTGGTCATTTTCTTAAAAGCCATGAAACTCCGAACATGATAGGTCATTTCTGAGAAGGTTTTTTGAGATGCAATCAGTATACCAAGTTTAGTATTTTTTTCTTGCAACTATGTCACATAATATGACACCACGAAGTTTTACATTATTTGGACCGTTTTTAAATTTCTTATGCCCGTTTTAAACTATAGCCAAACGGAGGGCATGAAGGTTCTTAGCTAGGGGATGAGCCTCGGTAAACTTGTATTGGATCTCTGATAAAACAACATATTCTGAACCTAAAGCTAATTTTTGCAAAAATTCACAAGCATTAGATCATGTACCTGTAGTTCAAATGGACCCACTTTCTACCGCCCAGACATTTGTCTTTTCACTAGGGGTGGACAGAAAGGTTTGAGATAACCCGGTTGCGACATTGTCCATGCAAGGTGGTCTAGTATTTTTGAAAAATAGGATGGTACCATATTGAATTATGCCTTTCTTGGTGGTTGCTTCACAAAACACCCTTTTTGCACTCGGAAAATGGAAAATACCTTCTTCGTGCGACGAAAAGGAAAACTTCCTCCTGTAACATTGTTCGCCATCCCATGATGCACATACCTGTACAATATGGGCACATTATCACAAACTATGCCATAATTCTGGCCATAACATTGGTCGTTTGGCCTAAAAGCCATGAAACCTCGAACATGATAGGTCATTTATGAGAAGGTTTTTTTAAGATGCAATAAATATACCAAGTTTGGTATTTTCCTTTCAAATATGTCACATATTATAACACCACATAAAGGTTTTACATTGTTTGGTTCATTTTTTATTTTTTTATGCCCGTTTCAAACTATCATTTTTGTGCGACCAATTAGAAGAGAAAACCAGTCTACCCACAAATCACCGACCGAACTAGATATCATCCATTGATAAGGCCTCCATCGAACGCTCCAAATTCGTAGCACCAGTTTCCCCCGCCTCCACACTTTGGCCGTGAATGGACCAAAACGCCCCAGTATCCCCAGTATTGAACCACAGAAATGATAAGGGACACTTTGGTAAAATCATCCCACACCCATGACCCATCCACCCAAACTCGACCCTAATCCACACACGCGCCCGACCCCACCACCATCCTTCGCGAGCCACCCAAACCCTAATCCCGTTGGCTCCTCCCTCTCTCTGCTTCGCCTATCCCACCTCCGTGCACCATCGTGCCGCCCTCTCTCTGCTTCATCTGCTAGCGTGCTCACGAGCCCCCCCTCCGCCCCTATATCCCGCCATGTCAGGGTTGCTAGATCTGGCCACGTGGTCGCTGGGCTGACCGGAGCAACAACAACACGGACCTGAACTATGGTCGAGCTTCCGGACCAACGGATGGCGTCGTCCTCTAGGAGATGGGCGGGGGCAGTGGCGGGCGATGCAAAGAACACTACTAGAAAAACGGCTATAGGTAATCCACACATCAGTGACGCACGTGCCAATTGTACCCCTTGGGTAAAATATACGTGGCGCACTGCCAACAAGTGCCCTATGGCTAACTGGCATTACCGTGGCGCACATGGCGGTGGTGCGCCATGGCTACGTGTGGGCCAGAGAAGAGGTGGACGCTTGCCACTTACCCGTAGGGCACCATATAGTGGTGCGCCACGGGTATGCAACATACCCGTAGGACACCATATAGTGGTGTGCCACGGGTATGAAACATATCCGTAGGGAACCACATGTGGTGCCCTACGGGTACGTATGTTGCCCTATGTTTCCCAACTCCACCCCCACCCACCCACCCCCGGATCGCCTTTTTAGCCTTGCAAAAAATAAAAGAAAATAAAAAAACACTTCAAATTTAAAAATCCCTTGACATCTAGGTAGGTAATGTGGTCTAGTTTATAGGAAAATTAACGACCAAAAAATTTCGACTTTTTCTGCAAAAAAAGCTCATGCCACGGTAAAACGGCCATAACTTTTGCATACAAATTCGAAAAAAGACGTTTAATATACCAAAATGACGAGAACGAAATTATGCATCTGCTCGCACGACCAAGACCTTTGGTCGTTTGGTGTTTTTTTGATTTTCAAAATTCAAAAAGAATAAAAAGTTATGGTCAAAAGATCATTTTTCCTGCAGAAAAAAATAGAGGCCACTTACCCATAGCGCACCACCATGTAGTGCGCTACGAGTAAGTTGGGTGGGATTCAAAATTCGAATCACCACCCCGGACACCTACCCCTCTCCTTTTCCCTCCTATTATTCTCATTCTCCTCTCATTCTCCTCCCTTTTACTTCTCTTTCTTCCCCTTCTCCTCCTCTACTCCTCTTCTCCTTCTCCAGGTCCTTTCTCTCTAACCTCCTCCTCCTCCTTGCAGTGACAACGACGCTCCTCCGGCCGCTGTCGCCACCTCCTCCTTCGGCCGCCGCCGCTCCTTCGGCTGCCGCCACCACTTCCTCTTCCTCCTCCTCCGACCGCCACCACCACCTTCTCCTCCGGCTTCCTCCTCCTCCTCCGGCCGCTGCCGCCACCACCTTCTCCTCCAGCTACCACCTCCTCCTCCGGCCGCCACCTCCTCCTTGGCCCGACACCTCCCGCTCAAGAACTAGCACGGCCACGGCCTCCCGCACCTCCGGCGGTGGTAGGTTGTGTCTGCGCCACGACCACCATGCTCCGGTGAGGCGACACGACGGCGGGGACCCGATTACTTTTGAAATTCAAAACGAGGGTGTTTTTTGCATTTTTTGTTTTTCGAAAAACATAGCCGTGGCACACTTGGACCCCTTCAAGTGGCACACTAGGTGGTGCACCATGGGTAACTTTTTTAGCCGTAGCGCATCAGGTAGTGCGCTATGGGTAAATTTTAGCCGTAGCGCGTGGCTCATGGCACACTACTAGTGCGCTACGGATGTCCATTTTTGGTGCGCCATGGATTTCCATTTTCCTAGTAGTGGAACATGATCAACCCTCTCTCTCTCTCTCCCGAGATGTGCTACCGCCATCACTCGTGTGTCCTCCCGCTTCGGCCCTATCTGGCGCCTCACGGTGGAGGGATCACTGGACCCCCATAGCCATGGCCATCCTCTGGCTCCACGGTTATGTCAACACCCGGATTTTTAATCCCAGATGCCCGTTATGCCATACCTCGCAATCCCAGGATTACCATTTTTGCGAGACATAACGGATTGGATATCATAGTACATCATCCATTACAAACCATACATAAGGTCTTACACAAATAAGGATCTCATGATCCAGTCTTAATACAACAAGCAGCGGAATTAAAAGATAAGCGTAGCGGTGGGGTCCATCTTCAGGGGCACAGGCAATGCTGACGAAGGCAGATAGTCCTAGTTATCATAGCCATCCGGTTGGCCATCAGCTTGATAGTCTCCTTCATAGTCTGGCCATGAGAATAGCCAGGGACAAAAGCCATGAGTACTCTTTAAGTACTCGCAAACTACCACTAACAAGTATTTTAATTCTAAGTTAAAGTGTTAAATCCAAGTTTAACTATAAAGTTAAGTTTGAAACCTAAGCTGAGTTCTGAAGCAAAGAAAGAAAAAATAAAGTTCTAGAATCACTTAAGTTGGGAAGCTATTGTCATAAACGCAACCCAGTTGTGGTCAAGTCAAGATTCATCATTCATTTCAAAGTACTTTGAAAACATCTGACAACGAAATAGTATGGCCATTCCAACTGTCCATAACCGCAGACGCGGCTATTCGAATAGTTTGACACTCTGCAGAGGTGGTACACTTTCACCACAAGATTCGATACATCTGTCAGGGATAACCCTGAATCATCGTACTTAGTATGCAGATAATCAAACATAACCTTCCCTTTACACACCCTAGTATAAGCACCTCTCCTATGAGCATGGCCTCCCAACCATGACCATCAGTCATCTTGGGCACTGCATAGGTGGACAACATTGAGGGGTAGCTTCAGCTCAGACCTCTGCCGTGAGGGAACTAATACTAATGCATATAAATTTCCAGCTAAGCCTTACCCAATTCAGGTAATGTGGTTGTACGGTAAATTTGGAATGGTATCGCATCCGAATCCAACCATCAGTTTTATAAAAGGGCTAAGGCTCATGCCTCAACTTTTTCATCATCATCAATCCTTTGTGTTTCTCAACACATGTCAAAACATCTGAATAGAATGACTCATCATTCCAAGGTTTTCATAATTCATTTTCACCAAGTTTTCCCATCTAAAGTGACTCAAGTTTTTGATCTACTCTAAACTACTAAGTTAAGAGTGTTCACTAATGTGTAAAGATGGGTTCAATCTCATGCCATAGAATGACATCTAAAGGGTTCTAAAATAGGTCAAGTTTTATACTTTTTATGCTACCTTCAAAACAAGTAAAGAGCTTTGTGTAAACTAAGAGGGATAAAACTTGTAACTAAGATTTGGGGTATTACTAGTCAAAAGGGAGTGTGATCAAGGCATGCCTAAGGCATCTTGGCTAAACCATCTAGTTGATCCTAGCCTGTTAAACACTAAACTTGCAAGTGTTAGCTTGCATTGTTAATGGTGGCTTGCCTTGGTTGGTGCAGTGGTTGAAGTTTTCTTCTTCTTCTTCTTCTTGGTAGAACTCCTCCTCCTCGAAAGCTTGGTCGATACTATCGTCTATAAATACATAGGGAGTACACAATCACCAAACAATACTTAACTAAGCTAAATAGCATTCTAAGACACACATTTGATGATCTATTATCATCACAAACATCACAAGTTTAATTCACTAGTTTCTTCCTTTTTATTTTAGAAAAGTAATTTCTACTCATTGAAAATTTAACTAAGATTTAAGATTCACCACTTAAAACATGGGATCATGTTGACACATGTCATCACCACATATTATAACATGTGGGAATGAGATTTAAAGGTTGGATTAATATTACTTTGGTTTAAGTTCATTATTTAATGATTTAAAGTGACTAGAAATGCCTATATAGCATTATTTTGGTACTAGTCTAAAGTCACTACATGTAAACCTTAATATCATTACATATTTGGATAGATATGATGAAATGTGATTTTTGAGAGTTGGAATCAACTCAAAAGCTAACTTGCTTGATTTTATAAAAATGTTGCAAGTTGCACATGCTTCGGTTTTATTATTTTTATTAGGAGAGATCTATAACTCTAATTGAATTAAATCCAACGGTCTTGGATATATCATCTCAAAACCTTTCAGGAAAAATTGGTTTCATGTAATTTGGATTTGTAAAACTCCTAGAATTGAATTTTAAAATAGTGGACAGAAACTAGATTTAACTAAAAAGAAAAATCCAGATTTGAACGGGTGGGCTAGCGCGGGAAAAGACTTGGGCCGGCCCAGTGGCGCTCCACGGTGCGGGGCTCAGCTGATAGGGGGTCCCGCTTGTCAGTGGGTCTTAACACGCGAAACGGTACGCGCGCTGGGGCCGTAGGATTAGAAGGGGGGTCTACGGCTGAGGGTCATCATCGATGACGAACAGGTCGCCGACGAGCTCGAACCCTAGCGGCTCGGTGGGGGTCTGCTGGGGATGTAGCAGGGATCCAACAGTGTCGACGAGGCGGGCAAACGAACTAGTGGTTGACGGCGAGGCGAGGCACGGTTGCGGCGGAGCTTGGGGTGCCCTAAATCGCAGGCGCCCTTCTCCTCTAGAGGCGGCGGCTCCGGCTCCAATTCCGGTGAGCTGCTACTCCCCTTGCTCCGGCTAGAGGTGGGTGAGGTTCAGAGAGGTGAGGGGAGTGGAGTGGTGTGGAGAGAAGAGGCTGGGGAGGCCTCCTTTTATAGGCTCGACGGTGAGACCGAAGGGTATGGGCGAGCGACGGTGGCGACATGGCTACGGCCGGCTAGAGGCATGGCGGAGTATGGCGATCGACAAGCGGTCTCCTGGCGATGCTCTAGGAAGTGAATGCGGCCGTAGGGGCGGTGGCATCCGGTCTGGGCGAGGTGGCGCTCTGAGCGGCAGAAGCGGCAATGTCCACGGCGAGCGGTGGCTGTGGTGCGTTGGGCGGCGAAGGGGGGTGTCTGGGGTGTTCCCTGGGTCGTGGCGGAGTGGTGGGAGCGGGCTGCGGTCGAGTGGCGGTCTGTGCATGCGTGCCGGGTGCGGTGCTCTGGCGCGTGCTCGGCATGGTGCGGTGGCACTAGGCGCGGGCTTTCCTTGGTGGTCCACGGCGAGGCTTGGCTCGGGCAGGGGGCAGAGGGTGGCGGTGAGCTCCTGGCTACCTCCTTGACATGGCGAGGGAAGGGGGAGTGGTCTGCTGCAGCGGGGCAAGGTTTAGCCGGCGAGCATGCCCTAGGGTTGGCATGGCATGGGGGCTAGGGACAAAGGAGAGGGGTGCTAAGGGCCTGGTTAGACCAAGAGGGGACAGAGGAGTTAAATGTAGATCATTTGGGGGCAAAACCCTGTTCAAAATAGTGAGCTAGGATTAGGGTGTAAATCATGCATGCCAAGTGTTTGATGAAATGGCCGCATGAGATTTAGTTTTGAATTTTGAAAAGATTTTTGGTGGGTTTGCTAGGAATAAGCTTGAGACTCTGTGGGTGCTTGGGTTTTGAAAATTGAGCTTGTTTGAGTGGTTTTTGAAATAATGGGATCTTCCCATATGAATTAGATTGAATTTTAAACTGTCATTTAAAATTAGCATTTGAATGTTTTTAGCAGATCACAAAGTGGGCCTTGGTACCTCATTATGTGTACTATCAAGGGGTGCAAAGATCAAGAATTGTTTCTGTTAAGAAAAGAATGCTAGGAATAGCCAAAGTAGGCATGAGAGTTAATTTTGCCAAAATGACCATTCACTTCAAATATTCATTTTGAGTTCTTCTTCTTTGGAAAACGTTTGGGAATGACTTAGATGATGTTTATTTCACCTAAGAAACATTTTAAAAGCAAAGAATCACAGAACCATGGCAATTCAAATCAATTCCTAAATTAAATGCACATACACATGAATGCTTTCATTTTTACTTTGGAAAAGTTTTTGTTAACCCTAATTTTGATGATTTGGATCTTGATAAGCTTGGATTAAAGTTTTGGGATGTTACAGGTTACCAGGACACAGACGTCATTCATGCGACAACTCCATCCATCCAAAGGTATTACCCTTACCTTCAAATCCATTATTGTTGCCCCATCCTATCTTGTCTCGCAACAATCCCTCCAATTTCCTCCTCCCTTCCTACTGATTCCCTCATCAAGTGTCTGCTCACTGATTTGGGACTGGAACCAAGGGGTTGCTCACCGATTCCCTCATCCCAGCTCCGGACATCCCTCCTCCATGGTGGGCTGCTCATGGTTGGGAACAACGAGGTAGATCGGGAGATGCGACGTGTCCTACTACCCCTGCTCGAGGGAGACGTCCTCGACTCCGACCTTGATGGCGCCCTGCAAAAGGTCCTCCCTCCCCCACCCCATGTTTTGCCATGCCATGTGATATAGCTTAGCTTTGATACTATGGATCTGTTTCTTCACTTGGTACTATGCTTTGAGTTTACTGAACTGAGGCATTTGGGCATTAGAAAGTTGGTGTTGGGGGGATGCCCCCGGGTAGGGTCATTCCGGGGTATAAAGGCCGAGTTAGCCGAGGGTCGGCAAGGTCAAAGCGGATGCTGGCCCGGTCACCTCAAGGCAGGCCGGATCACGGAGTAACCCGGACCGGGGGGAGTCGCCTAACATTGTCACGGCCGACTTAAGGAGTAAGTCAGAGAGGCTTGTCTGACTGGTATGCAGAAATAGGTATGGCTGGATCAGCTATGATCCGGGTCACGTCTGGCTTCTAGGAGAAGGAAGGAATCTTGCTGGTCAAAAAGAAGGCCCGGTACGCACTGCCAGAGCGAAGCAGACGAGGGCAGGACCACTGGGTCGTGGCCGACAAGGTGACGACGCTCACGTCGGCTGACGTGGGCACCGTAGAGGCTCACGTAGCTAAAGCAAGAGTGACGCGGGTCTAAAGCGCCCCGGTCGGCTTACCCCTTTGGGAGGAAGCATATTCCCCTAGGCAGAAACCGAGCCACCTCTATAAAAGGGGGGCTAGGGTTTCAATAGAAAGGGGATTGGGAGCGATTATGAGAGAGCGATTCTGATTGGGCTAAGGTTTTAGGCATAGCTGCAGGTGAGGGTAAGAGAGCTTCTTCTTCCTCCTCTCGCCAAAACAGCTCAAGGAGCACTTGTAACCTTGGAAGCTAAGCAATATAACTTTTGTGTGGAGAATCACTCCACTATCCCTCCCTGGATTCCCCTAGCGTGTATTAGTCCCCACCTTTAGCCTATCCATGGCATCTGTCGTGACACCACCACGACAGTTGGCGCCCACCGTGGGGCTAGCGGCGCTAGCAGGGGTCAAGATCCGGACGGGAAACTTCACCTCCACCGGCAAACGCATCGTCTCCGGGCTCATTCAGCGCTGGACTTCGTCAGCAACAACGCATGCTGCTTCGGCACACACCCACTTCCGTGCAATGGCCTCTTCGTCAAGCTCGGCGCGCACAAATCTATGTTGCGGTGGATGTGTCTTGTGTTCATCCACCCCACATCGTCGAGGCAGGGGAACCACCCCTCACTGTGGCTCGCGGAGCGCGTATCGCTCGCTCCCCGGACCACGCAGAAGTGATGATGACTGCTCTTGGTGCGGGCGCGAGCAAGGATCCGGCGCCAGATCCGGAGGTAACGCCAAAGGCACCAAGGAAAGCTAGGGGTCCTCCACTAGAGAGGCCGGAAAATGTGCTGAGAGAGGCGATGGATAGCTTGGCAAACCCTGTAGTAGCCGCAGTAGATCCGGCTCGGGCGCAGGCCGAGTTGGAGGAAACTAGGCAGAAGATCCTAGAGGGCGCTAGGAAAATAGCAGCGGCTCAGCAGTCATTGAACATGACGCTGCGTGAGTACGCAAAGGCTAACAAAGTTGATGCTGTAAAAGTGAAAGGGAGAAATCTCATGAGTGAGATGAACAGAGAAGGTGATACTGGCGTTGACGAATCAGAAAATTGTTTGTCCGTGGGGCTGCCGAAGTATAGTACCCCGGCAAAGAACCTCAGGGCAGCGGATGCGGCGGCATCCGAGTTAGAAGGTCTGACAGGTGAAGCCCGTCAAAGACGACAAGATAGGGTTAACGAGCTGGTTCGGATCGCAAACAGACAGAACGAAGAACTACTGAGAGCTAACCTGGGGAGAGCCGGAGCCTCCAAGATCGTCCATTCGGCGATAGGTAACCCAGAGAAATCCGCTGGAGCCACATCATCTCCTCATGGCGGCCCAAGGAGAGAAGAGGTAGTAACCTCAGCCAGACGGAATAAACAGATAGTCCCATATGACCCAACCCGGGCAGGGAAAGGAAAAGAAGTTCAGAAAAATGATGATCGACGGAGTGCGAGCCGAGGTGAAGCTGGCCGAGGTAACCGCGACCAAGGCAATGCCAGTCAAGGGAACCCTGTCAACGGCAATGCCGGACAGCGAAACTCGGAAGGAGCAGGACAACCGTAGCAGCGGATTATACCAAGGCGAGAGCAAAGTGCCGGCCAAGGTATGCAACAGAGAGGTGCGCCGCAAGAGAAAAACCGGTACAACGACGGTGATTCGGAGATGGTAAATGCGGGATACCCAAGGCCGGACTATCATGTGATAGGGTCGAGATTGGGAATCAGGGATTTGATGCCGGATGATGCCAGGTTGCAATTGGATCGACTGTATAGGTCGGAACAAATTGAGTGTCAAGGTCCACCGGGTCCAGCGTGTTTTGGACCCCGGATCATGAAGGAGCCACCCGTACCCAACTTCCAGTTGCCTAGGGGCATGAATACGTATGATGGCAGTACCAAGTCGGAGGACTGGCTGATAAATTATGCAACGGCTGTGAAAATTTCCACTGGCAACTTGAGATGGGCTGTACGATACGTACCCTAGATGTTGGAGGGGGCAGCGAGGGTATGGCTGAACAACTTGCCGCCCGGAAGCATTAACTGCTGGATAGATTTTGAGGAAATGTTCATCAGCAATTTCTCGAGTACGTATCAGAGGCCAAATAGGCCACAGACCCTAGCAATGTGCAAGCAAAGACCTAATGAGACGGATCAAGAATTTCTAACCCGGTGGTGTACTGTGAGAAACTCATGTGAGGGCGTGATCAAATCACAGGCCATAGCATGGTTTGCACAAGGGTGTAGGTATGGAAGTGAGCTGTGGATGAAATTGCAGAGGAAAATGCCAGCTACGTTGGCAGAGATGATCCGGATTGCTGATTCGTACACTTTGGGTGATCCGACTCAACCTAGGCTCGTATCGAACGAGTCAAACGATGAGTACTACTAGAGAGACGGAGCTGGATCGTCCCGGAGGAATGACTACAGAGGGAAAAGAAGAGATGACAAATCGGACCATCGATACGGTTCGCAACAAGTTGCAGCTGTGAATCAAGATCAACCTAGAGCAGGGAGCAATCAGCGCCAAAAAACTAGAGGGCAATGGACTCCAAGAAATGTTGGCAAGAAAGCGTGGACGCCCAAGCAAAAGAGACAGTGGCAAGAAAAGAAAGACCGTCCGAGGTATACTTATGAGTCGATGTTGGACCAGCCGTGTAAGTTTCACACGCCAAATCCGAGTAACCCAGCGGGTCATACGACGAGGCAATGTGAGTGGATGCGCAAAATCGAGCAAGGCGGTTTGGGGAATGCTCAGGCACCCCGGAATGATCAGCCTCGGCAGGAGTTACCCCGGCAGCAACTGCTCTCCGGAGCAAACGCGCAACAGCTAATATTGCCTCCCCCTCCGCCGAGGTATGATAACAATGAGAGAAGGGATGCAGTGCATCAGGTGGAAAATCAGCATCCATCGGATCAGAGGTACCCCGGAAATGAGGGGAGAAATGAGTACAGAGAGCATCATCAGAGCTATTGTGTATTCACCACGGAGGAAACAGATAGAAAAAGCTTGCAGCACCGACATATGGAGGTGAATGCAGTAATGCCTGCAGTGACGAGGTACATGACTTGGTCGGACCAGGAAATCATCTGGAGCATAAGGGATCATCCCAAGCTTATGCCAAACCCCGGTTCGTATGCGTTGGTGCTAGATCTGACATTCATTGGGCCTAGCATTAACGTGAGGTTCTCAAAGGTACTGATCAACAATGGCAGTAGCATTAACATCATGTACGCGGACACAATGCGCAAGTTAGGCATCTCGGAAAACATGTTAAATTCCACGAGGACAACTTTCCATGGAATAGTGCCTGGCATCTCTTGTGAGCCCATAGGTAAGGTCCGGGTGGATGTATTGTTCGGCACGAGGGATAACTGCTGAACTGAGAATCTGGAGTTCGAAGTGGTGAACTTAGAAAGCGCGTATCACGCGTTACTCGGAAGACCAACGCTGAACAAGTTCATGACAAGTTGCCATATTAGCTACTTAAAGATGAAGTTGCCCGGACCAAACGGAGTGATTACCATTGCAGGGGATTTCCGACGTTCCATGGAATGTGCGTCTGTCGGGTCTAACTTAGCCGAGTCGCTTGTGATTGCGCAGGAGAAAAGGAAAATTCAAGAGGTGGCAGCATTGGCTCAGTCCGCGCAGCAGTGTATGCCGGCGCTGAGTAACCCACACGGAAGTGTCTCTTTCCAAGCCACGAAAGATACCAAGAAGGTTCCGGTTGATGATATGTTCCCAGAGTGCACCGTAACAATTGGTGCCGGGTTGAGTGATAAATAGGAAAGCGAGCTCGTCAGCTTCCTCCGTGAGAATCGGGACATTTTTGCTTAGTCCACACAGGACTTGCAAGGTGTTCCGAGGGAGTTGGCCGAGCACTCTTTAAACGTAAGACCCGGAGCTAAGCCGGTGAAGCAACCTCTCCGTCGCTTCACCGAAGATAGGAGGAAAGTCATTGGGGATGAGATAGCTCGGTTGCTAGCTGCAGGATTTATCATGGAAGTTCTTTACCTGGATTGGCTGTCTAATCCGGTGCTGGTGGAAAAGAAGAAGGATGACCCGAACGTGGCAGTGGTTTGACGCATGTGTATCGATTACATGAACCTGAACAAGGCGTGTCCAAAAGATCCATTTCCACTGCCGAGGATAGATCAGGTCATAGACTCAACTGCTAGATGTGAACTGTTGTCATTCATTGATGCGTATTCTGGTTTCCACTAGATACCTCTAAATCCGAATGATCAAATAAAGACTGCGTTTATTACCCCGTATGGGGCTTATTGCTATCGCACCATGCCGTTTGGTTTACGTAATGCAGGGGCAACGTACCAAAGATGTATGCAAAAATGTTTGCATGACCAAATAGGTCAAAATGTACAAGTGTACGTGGACGATGTGGTTATAAAGACTAAGGAAAGCAAAACGCTCCTTGACGACATCAGGCAAACATTCGCGAACCTAAGGAGGTTCTGAATGAAGCTTAACCCGGACAAATGCACCTTCGGTGTCCTGGCTAGGAAATTACTCGGTTTTCTTGTTTCTAGCCGAGGTATCGAGGTTAATCCAACTAAAATCCAAGCCATCGAACGAATGGAATTGCCAAAGTGTCTTAACGACGTCTAGAAGTTCACAGGTTGCCTGGCCTCGTTAAGTCGGTTTGTATGTCGGTTGGGAGAAAAGGCATTGCCTCTTTACCAACTTATGAAAAAGTCGGATAAGTTCGTTTGGACACCGCAGGCCAATGAGGCCTTTGCCCAATTAAAAAAGATGTTAGCCACTGCACCAGTATTGGCCTCACCATTATCAAAGGAGCCAATGTTGCTCTATATTGCCGCAATCAATCGAGTTGTAAGTGCAGTGATAGTGGTGGAGCGTGACGAGGAAGGTAAGTCGGTGCAAAGGCCAGTGTATTATTTGAGCGAAGTGTTGTCAGCCTCAAAGCAGAACTACCCACATTACCAAAAGGTGGCGTATGGCGTGTACATGGCCGCCAAGAAGCTGAAGCACTACTTCGAGGAGCACCCTATCCGGGTCATATGCGAGCCCCCCATATCCGAGATAATGAGTAACAAGGATGCGAGTGGCAGAATTGCAAAATGGGCAATTGAGCTAGATCCTTATGCGCCGCAGTACGACAGAAGAGAAGCCATCAAATCTCAAGCTGTGGCGGACTTTTTCGTGGACTGGGCCGAGGTGCAATATGAACCGCTGCTCCCTGATCCGAATTACTGGCGAATGCACTTCGACGGATCAAAAACCAAAACCAGATTAGGCGCCGGAATTTTGCTTACCTCGCCAAAGAAGGACCAGCTAAAATACGTGCTGCAGATCCATTTTGCGGCATCTAACAATGTCGCTGAGTATGAAGCACTGGTACACGGGCTCAGGGTGGCAAAAGAGATGGGCATACGCCGGATCATGTGCTTTGGCGACTCGGATTTGGTAGTGCAGCAAGTGTCCGGAGTGTGGGACGCCCTGGATCCAAACATGGCACTGTACAGATTTCATGTGCAGAAGATATCCGGTTACTTTGAGGGATGCGAATTTCACCATGTATCTCGGGTGGAAAATGAGGCCGCCGACATGCTGTCGAAGCTCGGGTCAACCCGACAAGTAGTTCCACCAGGTGTAGCATTAGAGCACCTCAGGAAACCATCCATCAGGCCCTCCGCTGAAACCGACTCAATTTATGTCCCGGAGGACGCGGAATCTAGAGCTGTGCCCATGGACATTGACATGGGAAGTGGTGCGCGAAACCCGGGGACTGCCTCGGCAAACCCGGGGACTACTTCAGTAGACCCGGGGACTACTTCGCAAAACTCGGGGGCTGCTCAGCATGATCCGGTTGAAGTTATGCCGGTGGATCAGATAGAGATTGATGAGGATGTATTCCCTGTGCGAGCAATACCAGCTTGGGCACTAACCATATATCAATTCCTGAAGGATGGAACACTACTTACTGAGGAAGTACTGTCCAGGCAAACACAGAGAAGGGCAAAGGCGTACACGATCATCAATTCCGAATTATATAAGAGAAGTGTGACCAATGTCCTCCAGCGATGTGTTGACCCAAAAGAAGGGCTTGACATCCTCCGAGATATACACCAAGGGGAATGTGGGCATCATGCCTCGTCCCGGGCCTTAGTGGCAAAAGCTTTCCGGCATGGATTCTATTGGCCAAATGCCTTAGAGCAAGCAGAAGATCTAGTGAGAAAATGCAATGGTTGTCAGAGGTATGCTACCAAGACACATATGCCCATGTCGAAACTCAAGACCATACCAATCACTTGGCCATTTGCCATATGGTGTGTAACTACCTCGGTGAATTACGCTCTTAGTTACAAGCCTAGATGAGCGGAAATGGTTAAAATAGTACGGTGGGGCCAAATGCCACTCACAGGTAGACCTTTCGGCCGTCCTAACCATTTCCAAGCATCGGGATAAGAACGAGCGGCGTAATCGGCAGGCGAAGGGATCAACTACATACACAAATGAGTATGTATGCAAGCCACCATACAACAGTCCTCAGAGCCATTCCATCTAAAAGAAATAGAAATATTGCAACGCCATACGGCAAGATCCAAATATCCTAGATAGATATAATAGTTTAGGATAGCTCCTCATACATCAAACATCAGAGTATCAGGCGGAAGCGGAAAACAAGATCCGAGTACGGATAAGAAGCAAATCGGCATAAGATGCCCCATAAATAAACACATCCCGCCCACAGATCTCACGGATCCCCGTTCCCGGAATCTCTACACCGAATGATCGTTGCCCACATCGTCCGTCTCCTCCACCCAGTATCCATCTTGCGAGTTTACCTGTTCATCTGAATCAAACAATTTATCGTGTGAGACCCTAGGGGTACTCAGCAAGTCTTTATGCCTCTAAAGGGGACACAACCTGGGGTGACGCAATTGCAGCAAAAGATAATACCTAACAATTCTATAGATACTCGCTAACCATCCGCCTAACCAAAGATAGACGGATGTCCGTGAATTAATAACAACAGTTATAACAGTAATATTAACAGATCCATCCTCCTCCTCGCTTACCAACGAGGAAGCGGACGAACAACCCCCATCCGTTGGCAGTTTTATTATCCATTCCATGAGTGTTGCACTATTTACTAGTCAGGTACTTACTCAAATTGAAAGCGGTACTTTAGTTATACTTGTCTATGATCGAGAAACTGTGCTCCAAGTCGTCCATAACCGCGGACACGGCTTTCAGAAAGATTTACCCTGCAGGGGTGCACAAATAGCAACACACACTCGATCAACCTCGGAAAAACCAAATCAAAACCCAACGAGGAATTCACGACAAAGCGATCACAGGATTCAGAAATATTTCAGGGGGCCACCCCATTAAGCTACCCGCAACGAAGTTGGCCGGCTCCGAGACGGACTCAAGGTTTGCGTCAATGGCTGTAAACGACTAGGAACCCGAAAGTGTGACTGGGCTTGTCGATACCGTGAAAACACTCCGCATCCAAAACAGTACAGGTGCTCCTCGCACAATCTTAAATAAAGCAGTAAAGCATGGCATAAGTACAGGATAGTAATAAAGCCCCAAACTACTTTGTGGCCCCAAGAAATAAGAATGAATCAAGCTCTGGCTCAGGGGGGTTCATAAGCCTCCCGGATGTGGATAGCGCGAATATTCAAGGAACAGGAATCAAGTACTCGGGGTCCTACGGGACACAAGTGAGCATGAAAAACCAAATAGCAGATATTGCTCACCGGTGCCACTTTCATTAGTTATCCCATTACTACTCAGGTTAAGTTGTTTAGGTACCTCGTTATTCATCAGACACTCACATACCCTACACATGCTGTTCTACGACCCGCATGGCTCAAACAACTCCTGTAGTAATGGCTCATGGGATGGAGGAACAAGCTTCGGTGGGGTTTAAAAGTAAAGGCTATGCAGTACTTGGGATCCAGTTTAATGCAAGCGCGACTCAATGATGCAAGAATAAGATAGAGGAAATAGGTACTATATGTATGCAAGCATGTGGTAGTGCTTGCCTGGCAGCTCAGTTGAAGCGAGAGAAGGATCTAGGTAGTGCTCCTAGGTTTCTTGATATATCCCCTGCTCAGCGTCTATTCGAAGAAGAACCAAACAAACAAGGGCCAACATAAATAAAGTGCACAAGCATATGAATAATATGCGACAAGCAAACAATCATGCCATGATGAATGATGCACAATTTGCATGGCAATAATGTAGCATGGCATGGGTGAGGTGTGGAATACAAGAATAAAGCAGTTTATGGGGTTTTAGTCACCTTTTATCCTCAAATAAGTTGCTGTAAACTTTATATTTATATGATGCATGCTGCAATTCAGAACATGGAATGCATAGATAGAAAGGTCTCGTCGCGCTGATCGATTTAGACATATCATTTGTCAAAATCGGAGTTATAAAACAGAAGTTATTGATTAATTAAGAAAAAGGGCATTTTATTGTAATTTTAATCAACTCGAAATTTAAAGTGTTCAAAATATATTTTGAAGGGCATATTTGAATTCCTCATATTTTTCTGATTCAAAAACATATATTACATGTTTAATTTGGAATTATATTTTAAAAGTTATTTAAAAACAGATTTGAATTTGAATTTAAATTAATTTGAAAAAGGTTTAATTAAAACATACAACAGGAGAAACTTTTATTACTCAGACCGAGCTAGCCCCAGTCGCTGACGAGTGGGACCAAACGGACTGGGCCACGCGTTCAGGAAATCCTTTTCTCACCTCGGCTTAGCCAGCCTCTGCGATTGACGGGTGGGCCAGCAACTGGAGGCCCACGTGCCAGCGAACGAGCGCGCAGAGACTGCCAGGCGGGGACGAGCTGGAGCGCGGGTTGCGGCCAGAGGAACAGAGGGACTTTTCTGCAAGAACGTCGGGGTGGATGACAGGTGGGGTAGGCTGGTCCGCGGGTTTAGGAAATAAAAAGGTTGGGGGGTTTTCTAAAAAACGGCCACGGCCCCACTGTTCCTCTTCTCTGCGAACGCGCGGACAGGTCGGTGAGCGACCGACGCAGGGCGTGGCGCGCGGGGATTCGATCCGGGGACCTGGGGCTCGCGCTCGGCGGCGGTCGCCACTGCGGTAGGCTGAGGGTGGTGACAGGAGGGAGTAGAGCGGCTAGGTGAGGCGTGGCACGGCATAGAGGCGGCAGACGCCAACGATCGACGGTGCACCGAGAGCGTTCGGTGAAACACCTGTCGTGGTTAGGGTTTAACGGCGAGGCAGAGGGTGTCTAGGCGGGAGAGGAACTCACCGCGGGCTCGACGGAGGGCTCGGATCGGAGTGGGGAGCAGCGGATCGACGACGAGGCTGGCGGTCCGACGATCTAGGGTTTCGGGGCGCAGCGAGGATCTGGCGGTCCTGGGGGCTTCCTCCTTCGCGACGGCGTGTACAGGGTGATGCAGGGGTCCGTCCTTGATCTCCTCGGCCTCTTCCACGACGAGTTCGCCGGCTAGAACGGAGGGGCGTCGCGGTGCTGGCGGCGGGCGGCGTCGGCTGCTGATGGGCGTCGTTGCAGAAGAAGGGGAGGAGGGCAGGGCGCTGGGCGGATCTGGGAGAGGTAGAGGAGACGTGGGGAAGGAGGAAAAAGGAGGGAGAGGGAGGAGTCGTGGCAGGGGTAGATAAGGGTGGCTTCGGTGCCACCTTTTTCTCCTCTTCTCCTCTCACGTGCTGGCTCGGCCTGGGGTAGCTAGGGCGTGGAGAGGGGCTGCAGGTGGGCCAGGAAGAGGGAGAGGGAGGCTCGGGCTGGAGGGGCCCTCATGGCAGGGAGAGAGAAGAGAGGGAGAGAAAGGGTGGAGATCGGTTAGGAGCTAGGCTCGGGTTAGGGTTAGATGGTGGCCTCGGGTTAGGTTTAACTAGGGTTAGGGTTTGGGTTAGCTAGGTTAGACAGAGGAGAGGTGGTCTCGGGTTAGGGGGTGGCTCGGTTTGGCTAGAGGGGGTGGTATCGTAGATGGTGATAGGGGTAGGTGATTAGGGTTAGGGTTTTGGATAGACATGGCACCTTCCCATGTGAGGTTGATAAGATGGAGATGGGAGAGGTGAGGTTGGATGCTCAAATCAAGATGAGGAGGGTTTAGGGTTTGAACATGATCCACTCAAAAACCAAAGAAAAACCAAAGGAGATCAAAGGGTGGTGAAGGTTGCATGGCCCATGCAAAAGCAATAAATGCCATGTTTTAATCTTGTGAAAACAGAATAAATAATCATGGCATTTGTGCATAAGCATTCCAACATATGGAGCAAAGCCAAGCTAAAAGAATTAAAAGGATGCCCCATGTGGAGTAGATGGAGATGACCATATTTGAATAAAAATGGGACTTGCTAGTGTGTATGTGCCACTAGGTATTTAGTAAGCCCAAAAATATCCCAACATGAGAATAACCCCAAAACAACCCATATGGGAGCTAGAAAGAGGTTCCACTCACATGGCATGCAAAGGTGGCTCCACATATCACTAATGTGAAAACAACATGATGCTAATATGAGAGCATGTGGAAATAGAATTGGATCCATCCCAACCCACATGAGCTAGAGGTAAAACCAAATAAGTTGCAATGCTCATATATGGTGGAATGGTGGAATGATGGGGTGTCAAGGAAAGGTGATGGAGTTGAATAAAAGATATGCCCACAACTCAACTTGGGCATTTAAACAATATATCAATAACCAAATACACTATCAAGAGGCAAATACAATCTACAATGCATATGAGAGAAGAACCAAAACAAAAAGGGTTTTATATGATGCTCAAATGCAAGGTGGCATGATGACATGAGCATGATATCATTATGATGCAACCATTATATATAGGAAGTAGCATATATATAGACTAGGCTAGTAGCATTGCAATTGTTAGACAATTGGGATGCTACATGGTGTTTGGATATGGTGGGAGCATTCAAACCAGCAAAGGGAAATATGACTCACATTTTGGTCATGGTGGACAAGTTTACGAAGTGGATTGAAGTAAATCCCATAAGAAAATGTGATGGAGCTACGGCCGTAACGTTTCTCAAAGATATTAGTTTGAGGTACGGTTACCCCCACAGTATCATAACTGATAACGGCACAAATTTTGCGGAAGGAGCATTTGCGCGTTTCTGCCGGGATAAGAGGATCCGGCTGGACGTTGCCTCGGTAGCCCACCCCGCATCGAACGGGCAAGTGGAAAGATCCAATGGATTAGTGTTATCCGGGATAAAACCCCGGCTCATTGAGCCGCTGCAAAGATCAGCGGGGTGCTGGATAGAAGAACTACCAGCGGTACTGTGGAGTTTAAGAACAACTCCGAATCGATCAACAGGCTATACGCCATTCTTTCTGGTATATGGGGCAGAAGCTGTATTACCAGCCGACATAGAGCATGATTCGCCTAGGGTCACCCAATACACAGAAGCCGAAGTGCAAGAAGCCCGTCAAAATGATGTTGATCTGCTGGAAGAAGCGAGAGAAGTGGCACTGTCCAGATCCGCCATATATCAGCAAAATCTCCGACGCTATCATAGCCAGAAAGTGTGCCCCCGAGTCTTTCAGTAAGGCGATCTGGTGCTCCGGTTGGTACAACGTACTACTGGCATGCATAAATTGTCCCCCCCCCATGGGAAGGACCATTCATCGTGAGCAAAGCATTGCACAATGATTCTTATTATCTTATAGATGCAAAACCACAGGAAAAGAACAAGGCGGACAGGTCCGGAGAGGAATCTAAGCGACCATGGAATGTAGCACTACTTCGTCCCTTCTACACTTAGCCAAGAAGTGTTTGTATCCGAATCGTCTCGTATGTCGGTATGTATGTCGGCATGAGCTTATCAATGAAATGTTGGCGACTCGAGCAGTAACTCGGGGACTGCCCTAATAAATGTTTGTTGTTTTTCGCGTGTTAGCTGGAATAAGTTGTTATACTTAACTCGGATTAGTAATGTGTGAGCACCAAAAACCTAACTCTTCGACTTGCTGCTGTCCAACAAGAATTGGCTTCATGGCAAGCCAGAGAACAAGTTTGGAATTGCGTAGCACATGAAAAACGACTAAGGAAGAGAATTTATTTGAGCCGACGTTTGTTTTTCGGACTAACCCTGTATTTATTTTCAAGTTATTATGCAGTTTCATTTTTGAGCTAAGTCTAAAAGTTTCCCAGTATTGTTAAGACAATTTTTGAAACTCAGATTCGTAAGTCATAAAACTGAATCAAGGTAGACACGAACCGAGCCAAGAGATTGAACGAACAAGAAAAGGAAACTCGGGGACTACGCCCAAGTTAATACGGCATAAGAACTTAGTAGCAAAATATCGCATATGTTTGGGATACAACTCCACCCGGCATACCGGGGATCTGATAAATCTTTGAGTTTTTTCGATCAAGGAGCAGCAGGAGGAAGTTCAGTGTCCTCATCACCCTCTTCGATATCCGAGGCAGTGTCCTCTTCATCCTCGTCTGATTCATCCTCGACATTCTCAACCTCTTCGTCGCCAGCGGCTTCCAGGAAGCTCGGACCCTCAGTCCATTCGTGAATGGGGGCATATTTGATGAGGCTGTGGGTGCAAGCCTGGCGCCGAGCTACCCACTCCGGGTCGTCGGTCCATCTCGATCCGGTGCGCAGGCGTGTAAGGAGGCTGAGGTCTATCTTCTCATACCACGTGAGAATGTGGTGAAGGATGGTATCAGCTGTAGCACGTCCAGCCGACTCTCTCCAGAGGTCGAGCTGGGTCTCGATTTTCGAAAGCTTTTCAGCAAGAAGTGTGATTCTCTCTGGAGCGTCATCACCGGGCCAGAACGTGTGGAAGAATCAGACTGAAACGTCGAGGAGATCCTTGCCGTAGTTCTTGATGATTTCCACGCGAGATGACAGGCTGACCAATAGGTCCTCCATGTCTAAGGGAATGCTCTCACCGTCAGGAGCGACGGGAGTACCCCTTTCTCGGTGGAAATTGGCAACGGCAGCACTCGCAATAGCAGTACCCTCTGTAAAGTGGCCTGAAAAACAAGGCAAAGGAAGAAGCTGAAGAAAAGACATATGAAGTAACCCGGAGAAATAAGGCGGATAAGGGAAAGGAACTTACGTGAGATATGGCTATGAATCTGGGTCAACTCTTTGATGCAATCATCAAGTCTCTTCCGAAGCTGCTCAAGCTCAGTGTTCACCGAACCAAGTTGGATGTCGGACTCCCTGAGTAGGTCCTGATCCTTGGAGATCTGGAGGGTAAGGCGCTCGCGCTCTTCAGTGAAGTCCTGGCCAACCTTTTGGAGCTCGGATTGATGCTGGGCGTTCATTTTGTCAACCTCGGCCTTGAGCCGGGCAATCTCATCATCCTTGGTCCAGAGGAGGGAGAGCTCATCGTCTTTCTTTTTTAGCTCGACTTGATGCTGCCCTGCTTGTTCGAGGAAATGCACCATCATATCAGGCACATGCACACTATCTTCAAGCGATGCTGAAATAGCGTGTTGGCCTGGCAGAGCCAAGGCATGAATGTTTGCCGAGCCAAGGAGAAAAGGAGATAGAAAGCACAGTGAAGATAGACAAAAGAACGTACCCTTGATCTGCTCCAAGTTCTTCCGCATTATCTTGTTCTCAGCCTCCACCCCAGCTGCGGAAACCGAACAATCAGAATAACTCCATAGAGGAAGAGGAAGGAAAACGGAGAAGTGCCAAGGAAAGAACTTACCCCTTTTCTCGTGCTCCGCAAGAAGTGCAGCATGCTTGGCACGGAGCGTCTTATGGGTATCCAACAAACGTTGGAATTCCGCACAACGGCGGTTGGTGGTCACCTGAAAAAGATATAGAAACTCAACCCGGCTCTAGGTGTGTGCATATTCGAAGTGTACTAAGATCCGGGCCAAGTGGAACTTAACACGACTCTAGGTGTGTGCATATTCGAAGTGTACTAAGATCCGGGCCAAGTGGAACTTAACCCGGCTCTAGGTGTGTGCATATTCGAAGTGTACTAAGATCCGGGCCAAGTGGAACTTAACCCGGCTCTAGGTGTGTGCATATTCGAAGTGCACTAAGATCCGGGCCAAGTGGAACTTAACCCGGCTCTAGGTGTGTGCATATTCGAAGTGTACTAAGATCCGGGCCAAGTTGAACTTAACCCGGCTCTAGGTGTATGCATATTCGAAGTTATGATGAATCTATGTTAATTTTCTTAGAGAGCATCCGGACGAGTAACAAGTTACTCCCCTGGAGGCTCAGGGACTAATGGTTATTATATACAACATGTAAAGGGGAAGCGACGTAACTCCATCATTCGCCTAGCAAGGTTAATTGCCTTTGCGGCTGTGTTCATCTGGGCGGAGAACTCGGCGGGGCCGAACTTCTCCGAGAGGTTGTCGTCATGGACGAACTCCACCTGGTTCTAGTTCATGACGAACTCAATCAGGCTCGGAGGGTACCGCTCACCGGTGGGCATGTGGGGCACCACCAAGCCCTTCGCATGCGCTTCCTTCCTTTCAATCAAGGCAAGCGCTGGGCTGGTGTGCAGAACCATCTGCTGTGCATCTGCTGGCTTGGCAGGGGCATCCTTCGCTGCTGGAGTTTTCTTGGAAAGCATTGACGCGAGGGTGCGCTGCCCAACCTCGGCCGTCGTTGGCTTGGTAGCGTCCGGAGCTTTCTTGCCCTTGGCTTGCTGGGAAGAGGAAGCCATTGCAGTGATTTTCCCCTTAGGAGCGGCCGGGGAAGTTCCTCGCCGAGGTTGAGAAGACTCGGACGAGGCAGAGGAGCTAGGCGCTGGTGCTCGTGTTGCGGGACTTGGCGCCGCTACTGATGTTTTTGTAGCCGGGGTTGGTGCCGATGCCGGAGTTGGTATTGGTGCTTGTGTGGTTGTTGGTGCTAGAACTGGTGTTGAGGTAGTCTCGGAGATTGCTGGTTGCGGCAATGCCGAGGTGGTGGATGTCGTCGCCTCGGCTGGGCCAGTCCCTCCCCGCTCCGAGGTTACCCTCCTCTTGACGAGATGGAGCTGGACTCGGAGCAGCCGCAGAACCCTCTGGAATAGGGCTCAGCGGGCGTGACTCGTTGTCACGAGGGGGAGAAGGGCTAGGACGGAGCGGTGAAGAGATACTGGATCCACTTTGAGGGACCTCCACCGGAGCCCTGAAAAAGAGAACAAGGTCAGAAAGGAAATTATAACAATGTAAAGAAGAGCAAGTTACAGAAGGAAAGTGACTTACGCATCCGAGTTTTGGGCCTCCTTGGGTTTCCGAGCCCTTTGTGCCGGGGCTTTGCCTGCCGGCTTGGAGGCAGTTTTGTCTCCGGCCTTCTTTCGCCTTTTTGCGGGCTAAGAAGGTCCGGAGGAGGAACTGGGAGCGGCTCCGCGCTTCTTCTTCAGCGCCACCGGAACCGGTTCGTCCGTGGCGAGGGGAGGATCCTCGTGGATGTGCCCACCGGGGTTAGCTAATGGCAGAAAGGCAAAAGAAAGGGGAATAGCCTCAACAGGTTTAATCACCTCGATATCCATGTCCTCATCATCGGGCCAATCTCTGATAGAAGAGAATTTACCGGTGGGTCGCTTTGTAGCGTCAGGAGTCGGGACGAACATCTCTCGGTCCGGCGCCCACTTAAGGGTCGGATCTGTGCCGTCCTCAAGGGTCTGCTGGAGGAATAGCTGATAGAAAGAATGAACAACAGGGTCAGAAATGCAACAAAAACCGACATATATTCAATCCGGAGTAAATTTGCCCCGCGAAGCTTACCGTGGGAGGGAGCCTATCGCGGCAAAAATGTTCAAGTCCCCAAGTCCACTCAGAGGAGAAGTCCTTGGGGGTGGTAAAGAGAGCCTTAACCCGGCAATAAATCTCCGTGTTGCTAAGCTCGAAAGATGAGGTCCGGTTGGGGTCGCGTCCAAAGCTCATGTGCCACACCTTGTGGGTGCGCCTCTGAAGGGGAGAAATTCGGTTGCGCACGAAGGTGATCATAGCATCCTCGTTGCGCATTCCGAACTTCTTCAGCTCCACGAACCTCTTGTTGACCTGGTTGGCCAAGGCCGTGGGCTTCTTAGAGATCTCATCCCAAAGTTCCGGGTTAGGCGGACCCGGAGTATAGGGGAGCAACCGAATCAAGTCTTCAGTGCCCGTATTCCGGACATAGAAGAAGGTCCGGGCCCATCCTTTGCAGGAGTCGAGCCCGGTGACCCGGGGGAAAACGGAAGTCCTCCGGGGTGAGATGGACGCAGCTCCGAATTGGATGAGCTGCTTGTCCTCTGGATCAGTATGGATGTTGGGGATGACGTTACAACGAAGGACAAAAAACCGGATCCATAGCTCCTTCATGGGCCACAGTCCGGTGTAGCCTTCGATCGTAGAAGAAAAAGCAGAGAGAGATGTGATGGCATTGGCTGGAAGGTGGTGCGGCTACAGCTGATAGGTGCAGAGCCAATCCCGGAAAAAATCGCTCACTGGCAGGCCGAACCCTCTCTGGAAGTGGGACAAGAACACAACAAACTCACCCGGATTGGGTGAGGGGGCCAGTTCGGCGGAAGGAAGACGAGCGGCGACACCGGCGGGGATGCACCTGGTCCGGTAGAGCCAGTCAAGATCATCTTGACAGACCCATGACCCGGCCCATGCGCCACGGTCCACTGTTGCGCTGTCCTCCTCCATCTCCTATTCGGCGATGACGAGCTCCTCTTCAGTCATTTCGTACTCACCACCCTCGCTGGTGCTAACGGCGGCGGGGGTCAGAGGCTTGGAGTGAGGAGGACCCGTGGCGACGAGGTTGCGCAGCGGTGGCCGCGACGCGTAGGCATGGAGAAGTAGTGCGGCGGCTGTAATGCAGAAGTGTGAGGGAAAAACGCGGCGGCGACGCTGCTATTTGGAGCACTGGCGGCGGCGCGGTCGTGAGGAAGACGAAGAGGAATAGCAACGGGCAGAGGGGCGCGGAGGGGAAAAATACTAAGGGACGCGCCCCTTCGCTATTTAACCACCCCCCAAGGGGTGAGTGGGATCGCGTCCTGCGGATCGGCCGCACGCAGTGGCCATGTATCACCAGCCCGGACCAATCAGTTGGGATCCTCACGGAGGACCACAGAGCGGAAATGATCCCATGACATGACACTGTGATGCGATAAACGAGGAGGCAGGCATGACGTGACTCGCGTACAGTAATAACTGACAATTACCGCGGCGGTTACTGTGCAGGCCCTTAAGATAAGACAACACAATGATTACGCTCCACGTGGGTTGGCGTATGAGAGAAGGAGACAAGGCCCGGATGGAATCGCGGTAACCCGGACAGCAAGTGAAAACTTGCAATGTATAGAGGGAAAGTAAAACCATGGGATCCGAGTCAATATGGTAACCCGACCGGCAAGTGAAAGCTTGGAACGTGCGAAGGGAACGTAAATACATGTAATTCGAGATAAATAGCTAACTCGAAAATGACGTCCGAGACTCGAGCATAAATGAACCTGATGTGGACTTAGCGGCCAAGGCAACTAAGACCGCACCAGCTTTGGGGACTAATGTTGGGGGATACCCCCAGGTAGGGTCATTCCGGGGTATAAAGGCCGAGTTAGCCGAGGTCGGCAAGGTCAAAGCGGATGCTGGCCGGGACACCTCAAGGCAGGCCGGATCACGAAGTAACCCGGACCGGGGGGAGTCGCCTAACATTGTCACGGCCTACTTAAGGAGTAAGTCGGAGAGGATTGTCTGACTGGTATGCAGGAACAGGTATGGCCGGATCAGCTATGATCCGGGTCACGTCTGGCTTCTAGGAGAAGGAAGGAATCTTGCTGGTCAAAAAGAAGGCCCGGTACGCACTGCTAGAGCGAAGCAGACGAGGGCAGGACCACCGGGTCGTGGCCGACAAGGGTGACGACGCTCACGTCGGCTGACGCGGGCGCCGCAGAGGCTCACGTAGCTAAAGCAAGAGTGACGCGGGGCTAAAGCACCCCGGTCGGCTTACCCCTTTGGGAGGAAGCATATTCCCCTAGGCAGAAACCGAGCCACCTCTATAAAAGGGGGGCTAGGGTTTCAATAGAAAGGGGATTGGGAGCGATTATGAGAGAGTGATTCTGATTGGGCTAAGGTTTTAGGCATAGCTGCAGGTGAGGGTAAGAGAGCTTCTTCTTCCTCCTCTCGCCAAAACAGCTCAAGGAGCACTTGTAACCTTGGAAGCTAAGAAATATAACTTCTGTGTGGAGAATCACTCCACTATCCCTCCCTGGATTCCCCTAGCGTGTATTAGTCCCCACCTTTAGCCTATCCATGGCATCTGCCATGACACCACCACAACAGTTGGCATGAATGATTATTATACAATTCTCTAATGTTTAGTGCTGTAGCAGTAGTCTTGTTTGCTGTTTATGATTGCATATGTTCTGATATCTTGTAGTTCTAGTAGTAGTGTTCGACTTGTGCATCGCTTCTTTGATTATCATCTAGACTTATGGTTGCTTGTGTCTTGTGGTGTGGATTCTGGAATTTGATATCTTTGAGTATAAAATGTCATTTAGCTAGGAGTTTGCTTGTACCTATAGCTAGAAATGCTCATCATTATTGGATCAGTACTTGTCAATGTCATGCAATAATGAGCAGTGACTCTTGCAGACACCATTAATCTGTTGGGAGTCTCATGTCTCGTACTTATTATGCTGATTGCTATGGATTTATCACTGTTAATTATTGCTTGCTAGATTAAAACTCTAAGCACTAAAAGAATAAGAAAAGTTGACATATTAAATAAGGAATTTATCCTCCTACTGTAGGTTTCCTAGTAGACAGATTAGAGTTCTTCTATGTGATGGGGATATGCCGAAGGGGGTATGCCCAGCAGGACGTTCCGATTGGGCCGAAGGGCCTGCGAGTGCGTCCGAAAGACGGCGACTGGACTACAAAGGAAGGAACGGCCCAACGACTGGCGACTGGAGGCCCAGGAGTGTAACAGAAGCCCAGTCGGATTAGGTCAACACCTCCGGATCCTTATCTTGTTCGGTGATAACTTGTAAACCCTAGCGAGGTACCTCATATATAACCTCCCTAGGGTATCCTAGAGACTTACGTTCCATCATACACCCCCTCAAGCGACTCGTTGCCTAGCCGCCGAGCTCGCCACCCCCTGTAACTCGCTCTCCAATAATCTAATCTAGTAGGAGTAGGTCTTTACCCTCCGGGGGGGCGAACCTGGGTAAACCCATGTGCATCTGCCCCCATCTCGCACCGCAGATGGCCGCCAACTCTTCCTCATGAAACACTCAATCGCTGCCCGTGGCAGCGACTGCCGTGGCCATTTCCACAACAGTGGCACCCACCGTGGGGCATAGCGCGACTGGCCTGAGTTCTGCGGCGAGACCCTACTCGCCGATCGATCGGCCGCTCGCCACCGGTCGCATGATCGCCATCGGCGGGATCTTACAGATCCTGCCCAGCAGCTACATCCCGGCATCACGTCCGGTCACTCATGGCGCGGTGATGCCGGTCGGCTCCATCAACCTCTTCGTCGGCTTCACCGGCGCGATCGACCCAGCTGCAACGATGATCGTCGGCGGATCGCCGCCACACCGTGATCTGCTTTTAGAGGAGTAGGTCCGCTCCATTAGGAGCCTCGTCACCAAGTACGACTCGGCCGCCAGCGACGCGGTCAAGACTAACACTGCCGCTAACAACGACGCCCTAAACGATGACGCCGACTCCGCGACCCCTGCATCGGTCGACAGATCCATCACCGCCGCATCACGGGAGGACTCCATCACGCGAGTCTCCAACCCCGAGGACTTCGAGGACCCCTCCATCCTGGGGATCTTCGACTCCGATTCTGGCTCGGAGTCCCCCGAGGATTTCCGCGCCAGATCCAATCGCTTCAACGCGATCTACATGGCGGGTAGCACGGCTGCCATGCTAGAATCGTTCGCCACGCCGATCCCGTCGACTACGACGGCCACGGAGGTGGAGCAAGCCCGCCTGTGGCTCACGGAGGCGCAACGCAACGAACTCGCCGAGCGCGAGAAATACCGCCTCGAATGAGAGACGGCACGAGAGCTGTCGCTCTATCACCAGCGCCGCATCAGGACCCGCCTGAATTCCAACGTCCAGGGCCGCGTCCTGAACTTCAACGACGAAAGCGACCCCGTGCGTGCCGCCGAGCGCGAATACTGCGAGAATGCACCACCAGGCGGAAGCAACCCGCGAGACCACCACCTGGCGCACCGACAACCGGGACCCCTCCACCACCCATGGGCCGCACACCCCCGCCGGACCAACCGCGGATCATCATCTCACCTCAAGCCCGTTATGCCAACGGGCTACCATTATAGTCCACCCCGATGGACAACGTCGTCGTGGCTGACACCGTGATCGCCAACCTCGACGTCCAAGGCGACGGCGCGCTACAGATCCAGTACGCCAAGGCCCTACTCGTCAGGGTCGTCGAGCAACAAGCCGCGGGAGTCGACCCACGGGGGCGAATGTACTCCCGCTCATCAGCAAGCAGGGTGGCATCAAGCGGCCACCCCACCGTGGCCAACGCATTAGTTTGCCCACCACCCCAGCCCCTGGCGAACCAACCATGGGCCGCCAATCCCGCGCTGTCAACCAACGAGCCACGACCGGCGAACAACACGGTCGCCGCCAACGGGCAGCCCCTCGATGCCCGAACGAACATCATCAACAACCAGGCATGGCGGTCGCGCCAGCCCAACGACCTGCGGCACACCCTCACCAACCGCGGCGACCCGGAACCAAGAGGCTCACTCAGTCGAGTCGGGCCGCAATGCTTCGGACCAATGATTCACGGGGAATAATACCCCGCCAATTTCAAGGCCCCCAAGGAGATCGAGAAGTACGATCCGACGTACAACCCTACTGTCTGGCTGGACACATACCTCATGGCAATGGGAATCGCAGGCCACACCGACCTGCTCGCCGCTCGCTACTTCCCCCTGATGATGGAGGGCGCGACCCGGCAATGGATCAACACGCTCCCCGCCGACAGCATCGATTCCTGGGAAGAAATGTGGGACGCCTTTGTCAGGCACTTCGAGGGCTCCTACACCCGCGCCACCACCATAGAGGACCTGGAGCGATGCATCCAGGGACAACGCGAGTCGACTCGCCGCTAGATACAAAGATGGCAAGAGCTGTGGATAAACGCCTCCGGCATCCACCCAGACACGGCGATAGACTGTTTCAAGAACGCGTGTCGGTACGAACCCTTGGTCGCCAAGATCAAGAGGGTCTACCGGACGCTCAACAACGTCCACAACCTTCTTAAGATAGCCAAGCGCTATGCGGAGGAGGACCCCAACCAAGACTCCGACGACGAGTCCGGAGGAAGATGCCGCACTAGCATCCACGACAGCGGGCGCCTACGCGACATGCGCTACAGCAACACCCGCATCACCAGCAAGCACCGCATGGACGGGCGAGTCGACTTCGTCGCCAACGCTGGCTACGGCTAGCGTGACTCCAAGAACTACCGCTGCGACGGAGGAAACTACCGCGACAGCAGGAACTACCACGCCAACAACGCGACGAGGCGGAAATTTGACCCTGCTGCCCTCCTCAATCAGCCTTGCATCTACCATAGCAGGGAGGGAAAACCCACCACCCACACCACCGCCGATTGCCACTCTCTCAAAGAGATTTAGAAGGTGAGACGAGCAAGGGAGGACCCAAACAACAACCCACCTCGGGACAACGGGAACGGCGGCGGCTTCGGCACCGCCGTCGGCTCGCTACACACCTTCACTGGACTCGGCACCAAGCGCGAGAAGAAGATGCTCGCCCGCGTGGTCGCCGTCAATGCGGTGACACAGGTTGACATCCCTCGCTTCCTAAACTGGTCCGAGCAGAGCATCACCTGGAGTCGCCAGGACCATGCGCCAAGGATCGAATACCTAGGGCGAGTCGCCCTGGTAGCCAGGCCCAAGGTGGCCGACTACTGGCTTCCCAAGAAACTAATGGACGGTGGGAGCTCCATCAACATCTTGTACGTCGACACGTTCAAAAGGCTCCGGCTTCCAGAAGCAGCCATTGAGCCAACACTGAAGACCTTCCACGGCATCATCCCCGGTCGGAAGGCATACCTGATCGGGAAAGTGACGCTGCTAGTCACCTTCGGCACTCCAGCAAACTACCGCACGGAGAGAATCGTGTTCGAGCTGGTGAACTTCCGCAGCCCCTACCACTGCGTCCTAGGCCGCCAGGCATTCGCAAAGTTCATGGCGACCCCACACTATGCCTACAACATGATGAAGCTCCCCGGGCCAAGCGGCATCATCACCGTGCACGGCGACCCCGACATGGCCGTGGAATGCGAGGACAAAGGCGCCGAGCTCGCTGACGCCGTCATCGCCACGGAGACCGACCATGCGGATGAGCTCGCGAAATATGCGGGCAACATCAACAAGGACAACCCCACCATCCTGAAGAAACCAACCGCCGCGAACTCCACGTTCGAGGCAACCATGCACACCCGCACCGTCGAGCTCGTCCCAGGCGACTCCAGCCAGACGGTCACCATTGGGGCGCACATGAGCCTCGCATAGGAAAGCGCGCTCATCGGGTTCCTCCATGAGAACCGCGACATCTTCGCATGGAAGCCATCTAACATGCCAGGTGTCCCGAGGGAACTCGCTGAGCACAAACTCAACACCGACCCCAAAGTGCGACCAGTAAAGCAGTCGCTACGACCCTTGAATGAAGAGTGCCGTCGAGCAATCACCGAAGAAGTTCAGCGCCTGCTAGCCGCAGGATTCATCTGGCCAATCAAGTACTCCAAGTGGCTGGCAAACCTAGTCCTGGTTCTAAAAAAGAACAACACATGGAGAATGTGCATTGACTACACGAACCTCAACAGCGCCTGCCCGAAGGAGGAGTTCGTCCTACCGCGCATCGATCAGATCATCGACTCGACCGCGGGATCGGAGTCGCTGTGCTTTCTCGACGCTTACTCTGGTTATAACCAGATCAAGATGGCGGTCGAAGACGAGGAGAAGACGACATTCATTACGCCATTCGACACATTCTGCTACACGGCCATGACGTTCGGCCTCAAGAACGCATGCGCCACATACCAGAGGTGCATGTAGGAGTGTCTAGAGAGCCAAATTGGCCGCAACATTCACGTCTATATCGACGACGTGGTGGTAAAATCCACCCGCCAGGACGACCTGCTCGCCGACCTAGCCGAAACCTTCGCAAACTTGCAGAGGTACAACATCAAGCTGAACCCCAGAAAATGCACCTTCGGCATCCCCACCGGACAACTCCTGGGTTATGTAGTCTCCAAGCGAGGCATCGAAGCCAACCCCACCAAGATCGACACCATCACGCAACTCGTGAAACCCGAGTGCCTACACGACGTCCAGAAGTTGGCAGGGCGAGTCGCGGCCCTCAGTCGCTTCATCCCCCGACTAGGCGAGAAGGCAATGCCCCTCTACCGCCTGATGCGCAAGAACCCCACATTCCAATGGGACGAGGAGGCCGACGACGCACTCAAAGCGCTCAAAGAAGTGCTACTCGCGGCACCACTACTAGCCGCGCCACTCGACAAAGAGCCAATGCTCGTTTACATCGCGGCCTCTACTCGAGTCGTTAGCGCCGTGATGGTCGTCGAACGACCGGAAGAGGGCAAGGAGCGCCCCATATAGCGCCCCGTCTACTACATCAGCGAAGTCCTAACGGACTCACGACAGTGCTACCCGCAATACCAAAAACTGGTGTACGCGGTATTCCGAGCACATCGGCGACTCCCACACTACTTCGAGGAGCACCCAATCACGGTGGTCTCGTCCGCGCCCCTGCAGGACATCATACGCAATCGTGAGGCGACCGAGCGAGTCGCCAAGTGGGCCGTCGAAATCGGTGTCCACAACATCAAATACGAGCCCCGCAAAGCAATCAAGTCACAAGCCCTGGCTGATTTCCTTGCAGACTGGGAAGAAGCACAGCAGCTAGAGAAGCTCCCGTACCTCCACTACTGGTCGCTCCATTTCGACGGCTCCAAGAACGCCGACGGCGCAAGGGCTGGGGTCATCCTGACCTCCCCCAAAGGAGACAAGCTTTGCTACGTGCTCCACCTCAACTTCAAGCCCTGCACCAACAACATGGCAGAATACGAGGCCCTCCTTCACGGCATGAGAGCCGCTAAGGAGATGAACGTCAACCACCTATGATGCTATGGCGACTCCGACCTAGTCGCCGGCCAAGTCGTTAGGACGTGCGACACCGTCTCCCCAACAATGATCGCGTACCACCAGGCTGTCGACCAGTTGGGGGGACACTTCGACAACTACTCCGTCGAATGGATCGACAGGCACAAAAACAAGGAGGCGGACGCCCTCTCCCGCATCGGATCGACCCGACAAGCGCCTCCAGTAGGCGTCTTCCTCGACATCATCCACAAACCATCGGTCAGTCCACCAAAAGAGATCGATGTCGGGATCCCACTGCAACCAGAACCGGCCTTAGTCGCCATGGTTGTGGAACCAAGCGACTGGACAGCACCATACATCGCCTTCCTGGAACACAAAATCCTACCGAGCAATGGGACAGAGGCGCAAATGATCGTGCGCCGCTGCAAATCCTTCGTCATCATCAACGGCGAGCTCCACAAGTGCCGCGTGACCGGCGTGTTCCAGCGCTGCGTACAGCCAAAAGAAGTCCGCAAGATCCTCCAGGACATTCATGCCGGCGACTGCGGCCATCACGCCGGCGCCAAATCGCTAGTCGCCAAGGCCATGCGGCACGGTTTCTACTGGCTCACCGCACACGCCGACGCCACCAACATCGTCCAACAAAGCGTCGGGTGCCAGAAGTACGCCAAACAGACGCACCTCCCGGGCTCGGCACTCAAGACCATCCCCATCACGTGGCCATTCGCCGTATGGGGCATGGACATGGTAGGCCCATTCAAGAAGGCCCCGTCTGGCTTCACTCACCTCCTGGTCACAGTCGACAAGTTCACCAAATGGGTCGAGGCCAAGCCAATAAAAAAGTGCGACGGCAAGATGGCCACCAAGTTCCTACGCGAACTCATCTACCGGTACGGCTACCCGCACAACATTATAACAGACAATGGCACCAACTTTGCCAAGGGGGCCATGGCAGAATTCTGTGAAGAACATGGCATCTGACTCGACCTCGCATCAGTCGCTCACCCGGAGTCGAATGGCCAAGCAGAACGCGCCAACCAGAGCGTCCTCCATGGGCTCAAGCCGCGACTCCAGGTGCCCCTCGAGCGCACCCCGGGATGCTGGGTCGACGAGCTCCCCTCTGTGATATGGGGGATTCACACCTCCGTCAACCGCTCAACCGGGTTCACGCCCTTCTTCATGGTGTATGGCGCCAAGGCCGTAATGCCAACCGACCTGGAGCATGACTCACCTCGAGTCGCCAACTACGTCGAGGCGGCCAATGAGGTTGCCCGCCAAGACAGCATCGATCAACTCGACGAGGCACGCGACCTGGCTCGCTCCCGCACCACCATATACCAGCAAGGACTCCGCCGCGACCACAGTCGCCGAGTGCGAACTCGCACCTTCCAAGAAGGCGACCTGGTCCTGCGACTGGCCCAAGACAAGAAGGGCATGCACAAACTCTCCCACCCATGGGAGGGGCCGTTCGCCATAGGCCGAGTCCTTGGTAATGATGCCTACTACCTCATCAACATACGGGGTGACGGCCAACTGGAGGTCGGGAGGCCATGGAATGTAAACCTCCTCAAAAAGTTCTATACTTAGAACCTCACATTGTACTCCATCAGAATATATAATGAAATTCATCCGGATCGCACAAATTATGTCCACTCGCCATATTCTTGTGCCACTCTCTCTCGTACATACTAGCAATACGCTACTTACGGAAGCCAACCTCTGGTCGAGCGACCGGCACGGCTAAGTAGTGCGGCACAAGGGCACCGGAAATATTCGGGCCTTGGGTCGTCCATGAAAAATGCCAACCCGGAGCCGCCATTGGAGTCGCCTAGCCCGACTGGCCCACCGGGTCAAGACAATCGGTACACGCTTCTCACAGCGACATGTCCCTCCCACCCTCGTGCAAAGCGAATCGAACGGTTAAGTACCACACACGGGGACTCCACAAAACGGGAACCACCACGCGGCTCGGGAACACACCAAGTAAGAGAGTTGCCTAGGACTCGCCAAGCGACTGGCTCTCCGGGCCAGAGGAGGAGACGTGTTACAAACAACGAACTCACAACCTGCAACAGGAGCATGACCAATACGGTCGGGCACCACGCTCGGGGACTCGCTTATAAGTCAGTCCTACTCGCGCTCGGGGACTCGCCACTCAGAAGACACGAGGGATAAAAACAATGCATAAACAAAACAATACACAAAAGTATACAATAGAGTTATACCCCATTGAAGGGCGGACGCGCTCGGGGACTCGCTCAATCAAAACAATGCATAGACAAAACACACCACACATTCCTAGTCGCAATACGAGTCTATCGACTCCCCGTGGCATATATTGCAAAAATATCTTACAGCATTCGCCACTTGGCATACATCACAACTTGGACAATTACATTGTTTACTCCGCAGGCCCTGATGAAGAAGCAGCGCCACCCCCATTGACGCGAACAAAAGGCTACCACGGGTTCATCGGGTATGTTGTCAGCGACTTCGACAACGACGACCGGAAGGGCTACTCCGACTTCATGTCGCGATGCTCCGGCTTGGGTTTGCCAGGCGCCAACACCGTCTCATGGTACGGCAGCAGATCCCCCATCGCCAAGACCCGATCGGCGTAAGGGGCGGCCTTCGCGATCAGCTTCAGCACCTCTGACATCTCCATCGTGCCAGTCGCTGATGGATAGCCACTCGTCACATCGTCAAGGTCGAAGTCGTCGGGGAAGTGGGCGAGACCCAAGCTCAATGTTGTGGGGGCACCGCGTGTGAACGGTGAGCGCGTCATCAACTCCACGATGGCAGGCACCTCCTCCAAATAGCGCCACACCTCCGTAAACCCCCCAGGAATAACTTCGGTGTGAGACATGCCCTGAAGAGCCGCTTGGACGCACAACGTCGAAGCCGTGGCCGCGTTCACCACGGCAGTCACGCACTGCGAGGCGTTGTAAGTTTGCACCACCAGGTCGCTTTGGCCTACCACAACTGCACAATCAGGTGTCAGTGAAACTATGAAAACCCCAAAATGGGGACTCGACAAACGGGTCAGGCGAAGACAGAGACTCACCAAGGAGTTTGCGGCAGTTCTCCTTGACGTGCTTCTCTAAGGCGGTTTGCTCGTTGTGCAGCCCCACAATGATGGAATCCATGTCTTTGCGTTCTTCTCAGCCGCAGCGACGGCAACCTTCGCTCGCTCCTCAGAAGAAATTGAGGCCGCTTTCGCCTCCTCCAAGTCCTTGACCAGGGAGGCTATTCGTCCATTCACCGCGTCCAGCTCGGCGACTGGAACATACCCCTCACGGGCCTTGGAGATCTCAGCCGGGAAACCATCTGCAAGAGAAGCCATCAGCGTACTGTACACGACCAGCTCACACCCGAAAGGGGAGAATAAAGACAAACAGATACTCACCAATAGTTTCCTGAAGCCGCCGGTTCGCCTCTTGTGCTTCGTGCAAGTCATGCTCCAAGCGCTCTTTCTCCCGGCCTTCCGATCGGTCGACTCCCTTTGCAATCCCTGCAAACAAACAACTCTCCTAAGCATTTGACAAAACAAAACCCAGTTCCTAGCCGCTGAAATTCAGCGACCAGGAACTCGGGGACTAGAGAAGGAGAAAGAAACTAAATTCCTAGCCACCGAAATTCAGCGACTAGGAATTCGAGGACTGGAGAGGAGCAAGAGGTTCAGTTCCCAGCCGCTGAAATTCAGCGGCCAGGAACTCGGGGACTGGACATACCTGAATAGCAGCGCCGAGCATCCTATGAAGTTCTCCGGCGTCAGTCGACGGGATCGTGAAGGAAGTGCGCCCGTGATGGGACCCAATATCCGCATCCACGATCTCTGGACTCTGCGGAGACTACGTGTCCGCCACACCTGGAAACCCCCTCGCCATGAAACGCAGGAACGTCGCCGACGCTCTGGCGGGGGCACTGGTTGTCGGGACCGACGCTTCCGGCACGGACGCAGCCAAGACTGGTTCCGATCACGTCGCCACCACCTCTTCGGTGACTGGCGCAGCATCTGGCTTTGTGGCACTGTCCTTGGCCACAGCATCATCGGCACCCCCTTCTACTTCTTCGCAACTTCGGCAGTCGCCACATCTCCGGTGGCCTTTCTCTTCTTGGGGAGGTCGCCCTCTTCCGTGGGGGTGGCCGATGGAATCTTAGCCACCGAAGGACGGCCAATCTTCTTGGCCCCCGACCTGCACGAGCCCCCACAATCAATATAACGACAATACAAAAGAGCGAGGCGAATCGGGATGAGGGAGCCGTACTTACTTAGCGACTGGGAGGACGTGAAGCCCGGTGCTGATGTGGGCGGGCTTGTCCAACTCGGGACCCAACTTGCGGGTGAGCCCCCTCTCGAAGACGTCTGAAGCCCACGAAACCGCGGGCTTCCTCGACGATGAAGCTGCAGTCACCGGGATCTCCGGCTCTGACGCAGCCGCCCTTGACGGCTGTGGCAACTTGGACGTCATCGCCTCAGCCGCTTCTTGGCTTGAAACCCCCGAGGCCGTCGGCGCAATCGCCGCCAGGGGAACCTCTACCACTACCTCCGTGTCCTCGCCCTCCAACCCCTTTGTCGGGACTGCATCCTTTGGGGCCTTGTGCGAGACTTCGGGAGAACCTTCATCATCGGAATCGTCATCCGACTCGAACACCACCGCTGACTTGGACGGCGATGTGGGCCTTTTCGCTGGCGACTTGGGCCTACGTGCGGGCTTCGACGTTGTAGCAGTATGCCGGGACGTGTGCTCCTGTGGGACCTCGTCGCCTCCGTCGTGCTCGTCCAGGCTACGGCTCACCTCGACTTCACGTTGTTTCTGCATGCGGGTCTTGCGAGCCACAGGCGCTGGGGGAGGAGCCTCTTCCTCCTCCACGTCGCTGTCAGAAGGGTCCCCCTCGGAGTCTTCCTACAGTTCCTGGGGAACCTCTTCATCGAGCAGAGGGAGCCAGCCCTCCAACACCTGAAAAAGCTGAGAACCACCATGAGTAAAACAGCAAACGAGGAGACTGAAAACTGAAACACGGACGTAGCGATTGGGAAGAGAACTTACTGTGGGGGCTTCATTCTTCACAGGAGTGTACGGGGTGACCCCGACCGCCACACTGGTGAACTCTGCGTCGGTGAACTTCTTCAGGGCGGCCTTGTAGTCCTCGGCCTCCCATGACTCCTTGCTGGTTCGGGATGGGTCATGCTTCCCGCCGTATTCATACATCCAGTGCGGCCGAGCCGCCAGCGGAACCAGGCACCGCCCGAGCCAGCAGTTATAGAGGTTGATCGGAATCAACCCCTGGACCTTCAGCTTCTGGATCTGATCCATCATTTCCGCGACGGCCATCCGCTTGTCTTTGGGAAGCTTCTTTGGCGCCAACCGACGGGGCTCGCTCCTCTTGGCGACGAACTCGGGAAGAGCCACCTCGCCGGAGGGAGTGGCTTCTTTGACGTAGAACCAGCTTTTCTTCCACTCGTTGGTGGCTTTCTTCGGTAGGAGGAGCTTGACGAAATTGGCCTTCGGCTTCAGTTGAAATGTGACTCCACCTGCGTCCAGCATCAAGCCGTTGGACGCCTCGCGCCCGATGAGGCCGTGGAAGAGCTCCAGCCATAGCGGGAAATACGGCCTACAGCTGAGGTAACATTTGCAGAAGGCGACGAAGATCGCCAGCTGCTCGATGCTATGCGGACCAAGATCCGATGGCTTGATCGCGTAATACGTGCAGAAGCGGCAAAAAAAGAGTGAGGTGGGGAATCCCAAACCCCTCTCAAGATGACTGGGGAAGCAGATGAACTCGCCGGGTCGCGGCTTTGGCTTGGTCTCGGAGGAGGGGGGAACCCGCCAGTTCCCCTTGTGGAGCACTCCGGCGTCCTCAAAAGATTTAAGCTAGGCCGTGGTACACTTGGATTTTCCCCATGAGCCTTTGGGATGCGCCATTGGGTAGGATCTGGAATCGCACGATGCGGAAAGGACAAGTCGGAAAGACGTAGGCAGGGAGATTGGAGGTAGGAAGAACGGATGAGGAAGAATGAAGAATGCGAAGAAGGTCTGCAGAGCTAAACCATCACTCCCCTTATATGGGAAACGCCACCCGCCAAAATCAGGATAGCCGTTGCTCACGGTAATTGTGCCGAAGTTATCGTTGGAAATTCCAACGGATAGTTTGACCAGATTTGACGGTCCAACTCCTTTATTCCACCCGCTACCCGCCAGTCTTTTTCATTCGCCAAGGCGACGACTTGGAGGCAAGAACATTCATTGATATGGCGAATGGAAACATGGGGAAATTCTCCTTGGTTCTAATGGAGTCCACCGCCGACTTGACTGGACGCCCAAATTGGGCTCGCCTACTCCGAACGCCAAAAGGACGCCTATGCCTGCATCAACGATGGCCTCGGGGACTACTGATGGGGATATGCTGAAGGGGGTATGCCTAGCAGCACGTTCTGATTAGGCCGAAGGGCCTGCGAGTGCGTCCGAAAGACGGCGACTGGACTACGAAGGAAGGAACAGCCCAGCGACTGGCGACTGGAGGCCCAGGAGTGTAACAGAAGCCCAGTCGGATTAGGTCAACACCTCCGGATCCTTATCTTGTTCGGTGATAACTTGTAAACCCTAGTGAGGTGCCTCATATATAAACCTCCCTAGGGTATCCTAGATACTTACGTTCCATCATACACCCCCTCAAGCGACTCCTTGCCTAGCCGCCGAGCTCGCCACCCCTGTAAATCGCTCTCCAATAATCTAATCTAGCAGGAGTAGGTCTTTACCCTCCGGGGGGCCGAACCTGGGTAAACCCATGTGCATCCGCCCCCATCTCACACCGCAGATGGCCGCCAACTCTTCCTCAGAAACACTCAATCGCTGCCAGTGGCAGCGACTGCCGTGGCCATTTCCACGACACTATGGATTTATATCTGTTTATGTTTTAGCACACTCATGCATATTTGTGGTACTTCAGTTGACTATGCTTGTCCAGAAATCTATCTTAATGTTTATAGTATGCCGCTATTTGCTCCATGTAGTGTTCTATTGTTATTTATTTCTCAGGCACAACTTGTGTTTTGAATAAAAATTGGAACACTTGTTCGAGTAACTATGTGCTCCTTCACAGCTGCTAGGAGGGTGTCCAGGTTCATCCATCTTCCTTGGAAGTTGGCACTGCTATTGTTCTTGTATTCTTGGCAGGTACGTCTATGTTATGCATCCATGATTCCTCTTTCACCAGTCCTCTTTGTGTTGATTGCTATAAAATCCTGTTTTTATTGTTTGTGGTAGAGTACACATTTGATTTAGTGATGCAACTAGTATTGTAAGTACTGTTGACTGAATATTGGTCCTTATACTCAAGTTCAACTTGAATCTGCTATAATTCACTTTCTTGTAGGCGATATTCACTTTCTTGCAGTATTCCCTTGTATTTAAACTATGAGGTTGGTCCGAACATTGTACACGTATTTATTCGAGTTTATTCATATAGGGGCAATTGCTTTATAATGCATCTATTCATGTATTTGTTACTAACACTTGTTTAAATCCCTAAATGTCTTACACTTTTGCTTCCTAGGATCCTGAACGTCAAGAAAACCGTCAAGAAAAAGTCAGCAGAAAGTTACATCATGTCAGCAGAAGGGTACGTCAAGAAAACCATCAGGATTGGTTTTCAAGTTTCTAATACTGAACAAGAACATAAAGTAATGTAATTGTATGGTTAAATAAGTTCACGTGCATGAGTTTTAGTGTGAGCTTCATGCTTCACTTATGAACCTCGTGTTTTCACATAAACCATTTCCAGTGCAAGGTTCATTTTTTTTTAGTAGGTTCCAAGATCATCATTCTTTTTATATATGTTCTCTTCTATTTTCCATGTTGGTATAACATATACATCCGACAGGAGAATATTCAGAGATGCTTCTGCATCTTATATGACCCAGGTGTAGTCAAGGAGTGTTAGCTTGAAAAATCTTTGTCGTTGATACCTTGCTTTTTTCTTCATTATATCTTCTTGTACATAATGTGCAGATGATTCTTCTCCTCATTATACTATGTTTATTACATTGCAAGTGAAAAGTTTAGTCTTGTTTTTCTCCATGGTATATGCTCAATATTTTCAAAATTTGTGGAAGCTGGGATATTGGGTTATGCATAGTTGTGATTTTCTCATGTCCATGCTGCTATTAAGTGATCATCTTTCTATTCTTGCTACTAATAGGATGGCCAATACATGTTGTTCTATAACTTGAGATCTTTTTTAGAATAGTTTCCTTTGGTACCTCATATCTAACTATGTATTGTAGAACCGGAGGGGTCCCCTCTTGTACAACCAGTTGGAGTTGTTCTGGGGGCTCCTCTTCCTATTATCGCTCAGTCTACTGATATTGGGACACCTACTAATTCCTTTTGTTCTATCTTAGCTTATCTATCTACTAATTTACACAGAGGTAGGTTCGTCCATCACAATTTTGGTTCCGATTTTTCATTGGACCGTTTTACCCCTGGTTGTTCGAAGAAATTTCAACCTACGCCACCGCTGAGTCAATGCCACTGCCTGGCGTGCCCCACCCATCCATCCGCGCCTCCGCCCCGACACGGTTCCGCCGCTCGTCTTTCCCCTTCCTCTCTGCTGTGGCCCATTTCAAGTTGTAGCATCCTGCTACAGAGAGGAACCGGAGGGAGCGGATGTCGCCAAGGGCGGCCACGTCTACAGTGCCACAGTCGAGGAAGGCAACGTCCTCAAGGAAGGGGCAGTAGCGCGCCAGGGCTCCAATGGCGTCAGCGTCAGCTTCACGGAGGCCTGAGAGGCGGAGGCGGCGAAGGCGCGAGCAGCAGAGTGCGACATGGCGGAGGGCGTCGCTGGAGACGCGTTCCAGGGGGTCTGGGCCAATCTGGAGGCTTTCCAGTGCCCCGTGCCGCGCGGCGAGGACGGCGAGAGTGGCGTCAGTGAGGCCACGGCAGCCATCGGCAACCACCTCACGGAGGTCGCTGGCGCGGAGGCTGGAGGCCACCGCCATGGCAGCCTCATGGCCCCGCAGACGCAGACGCTGCAGGCCCCCGCACCGGGAGGCGAGCGAGGACGCGACCTCGGCGTCGCACCGGTGCGCCCGGAGGTCGAGCGCGCTCCACAGGCACGGCGACGACCCGAGCGCCCTCCATGCCCGGCACGTGGACCCCAAGCTCCCGCGGTCGCGGTAGCTCAGCCGCCCGAACAGCTGCAGCACCGTGTCATCCGGGAGCAGCGTCCAGTCCATGCCCTCGCCGCCCACCGCCTCCCCGCCCCCATCCTCCGCCGGCACCCAGCCCAGCGGCGGCGATGAACTCGCCTCCACCAACCTCCCCTCCTCCACAACCTCCTTCCCCTTCCCCTTCTCCCTGCACGTGCGGCGCCTCACCCGCCGTGTCGTCATCTCTCGCCGCCGGCCCGCCCGCCGGAACCCTAGCTACCACCCACCCCACACCACACCACAAACACGCGCAGCATCCGAATCCGGGCCCCGAATCAGCAATCGGCCAACCTCTCGCCGCGAGATCGAGCTTCCGCGCGCATACCAAGCCCAATCGGGCCAGCTCAAAGGATCTGACTGGAAAGTAACAAGTCCATTCGGCGAGTGGAACGGGAGGGAGCTGGTGGCGGCACCGAATCGCGACCGGATCGTCGCCGGGAGGTGGGTGGATCCGACTCCGCTCCGAGTGCTTCCCTCCCCTTTCCTCCTTCCTCCGCCTATGTCTGTCTCCTGCGTTTCGGTGACGGAGAAGGGAGAAAAAAAAAGGGGAGTGGAGGAGGATGCCGGGGTTATCTATCTATCTATCTATCTATCTATCTATCTATCTATCTACTAATTTACACAGAGGTAGGTTCGTCCATCACAATTTTGGTTCCGATTTTTCATTGGACCGTTTTACCCCTGGTTGTTCGAAGAAATTTCAACCTACGCCACCGCTGAGTCAATGCCACTGCCTGGCGTGCCCCACCCATCCATCCGCGCCTCCGCCCCGACACGGTTCCGCCGCTCGTCTTTCCCCTTCCTCTCCCTTGAATCGGCAACACCACGGCTCAATCGGCAACACCAAGATCGGCGTAGCTGGACAAGGCACCCTGGGTTTGGCGTCGGCCGGAGGGAGACCTTGGAGGGACGACAGCAACCGAGGCGAGAAGGAGGATGCATCTCGAGCTCGGGGAGGCGGAACCTTGCTATCAACAGCGCAGAACGCGGAAGCTGGAGGAGGCGATGCTGTGGATCTCACAGGTGAGGGGAGAGGTGGTGGTGGAACTGGTCTCTAGCGGAGGCGAGGTGAGACAGCTTCGGAGGCCGAGGTCTCCCCGTACGATGTTGTGGTTCAAGATCGATCTGGGGCGGCAAGCGGCTCGCCATCCTCTTCCAGTAGTTCCAGGTACAGATACTCCAATTCCAATTCCAGGGACAACCTCACCTTCGGATAGGACTAACACAAGGCAAAATAGTAAACATCTATTGATGTGTCATGGCCGGAAGTGGAGGCGTTACCTCCGTTGAGAATCTGCAGGCTGTAGCTTTCCCAAGAGCACACGAGGAAACTCGCGCCGGCGCGACCCGGACGTACGGCAGTTTCCAGTGTAGCGAAACGAGAGCCCTGGCGAACGCGGAGCAGGACGGAGGCATACACATGAACCTCGGAGCAAGAACAATGTGGCACCCTGCCCCCTCCGTGGTCACCCCTTATTTCCTCCTATCGCTACCCAAATCCCCTCCCCGTCCCGGCATCCCCACCCCCAACTTGGCAATTTTGGGGAGATATTGGCTGTTTTTGCTTCGGTAGACTTAGACGGAAATTCATAGGGGGAGTGAGAGTGGGTTAATTCGGTACTGCTGTATATCCGTAGATATGAAGCTCATTGCTGAAGTTTGCTCCTGCTAGCAGAATTTTGCAACTTCTTGTTTTCTAATTTTTATTACTGATTGTTGAATTGTAATACTTATTGCTCTCTGAATTTTACATAGATGTGAAGAAGCTTTTTGCTGAAATTTTACATGTATTTCAATGTGCTCGTGACGCCAGCTGCCAGGGGCTACATGGTGGGCAGCGCGTTCCTCAGCGTCCAAGTCTTCCCTCGACGGCAGCTGCAGTGTCTTGCTCGTCAGGAAGCTCAGGTGACTTGCTTGCGTTCTCGTCGTTTCAGCAATACTAGCTTTGTTTAGCTATATGATTTGTCCTTGGTGCTTTGTTTTAATGTAGTAAATAGCAATGCCACTCTTGTATACCGCAAATGATATGGAGTACATCGCAGTCTTTCTCATTGTCTTTAAGATTGTCAATTACACTACTACCCTACCTTTCTCTCTATAAAGTAATCATGCCATTCTCACTGCAAGATCAACAATGAAATGGAGGGACATGAGCAACAGACATGATAAATTGGAGTACTGGACCACATGCTGGCTTGGATGTATAGAAAAGAAGTAAGTTTCATGCTCTATATCTTCAAGGTTGTGATAATACTTATGACGTTAATTTCTTCACTGTAGTAATCAAGTTGGAATTATCATATCGTTATGGTGTATGCATAATAAAAATAATTGCTTGGGATGTAGTCTTAATCAAGCATTTGTGTTTTGGAGTCTACTATATCCTGTGAATAATCCTAGAACCAAATGAGATGCTATGCTAATTGCACGATCATGCATGATAATTATATAATTATACTAGCTTAATTATCCTTTTGAGATGAGCATTTAATGTATCCAGTCAGTGATGATATCACAAACCTGTCGTATAAAATTCTTTGAATACATGAATCTGGTTCGGGTATTTTATCATTTGCTCTAAATGCTACACATTATTGTGTACAAAATCCTGATATTTCCGTTTATTGAATGGTTATTTCCTAGCAGATTATGGTTTTATCAAGAGATCAGCGCCAAGTAATACATCAGCTGGACAATCTTACTTCATGAGCATTTGGTTGTGACCCGCCAAGGAAATGCCACAAGAAGAAATTGGGTCCAGGAAGGAATCGACATGGACACCTGTCCACTTTATAATACTGACAATCGGTAGCGTCAGGTATTTCCTGTTCAAGAATCTAAATCGAAGCTGACCAGAGTGAATCTGTGAAGTCTGTAGTTTTGAAGCTCACCACCAAGTTCATTCAAGAACTAGAGGAAGCCAGCAGTCTCGGTTGATCTTCCGTTTTCCTCTTATTCTTGTTTCTGCAGTGGTATTTCTCTTAATATCCCATAATACGATTGGATGTGGCATATATACTTTGCATGCACTGTATCAATAGTTTTTGTTGCATTACGTTTATTCTTCAAACTGTTACTTATCTATTTCCCTCACTGGTCTGATGTTGTACAGACTGTACTCTATTCATTACCAAATTTAGCCGTCCGGTCAGTTAAATATCTATAAATAATTTGTCCAATATCATTAGAGAAATGATCAGATATAATATGCAAAACTGACTCTGCACATTGAGAGAAGACTACATATTTTGATAAAAAGAACATATTATACAATTTCATCAAGCTAATTTGTTTTTAAAATATTGTGTGGCTCTCTCGACATGAATGTTCATGCATATATTTATATTTGCGGCGGAAAAAGTTTAACCGACATGAATATTTATATTTGCAACAAGAAAATTTAAACGAACCGTAGTAACGCACGGGCACTCTGCTAGTCACTATTAATTCATTCTAGGTGCTTGCCTTTTTTACTTTGGCTGGTAGAAATATTATTATCAATTTTATGTGTCAATTGTTACTTCTTCACCCTATTCACTTTCTGTTCACATATTAGTCTCTTGGCTAACTGGAAGTTCGCTAAAATGGTGTTTAAGTTAAGTTGCTTTCTTTTCATATGTGAGAGGAGCATGTAGCACCAAACATAGGCAGACCAGCGAGGAAAGGAGCGACTGGAGGCGGACGTGGTCAGAGGCCGACAAGGCATGGCCGAGCATCTTGCTATAGGTTGTAGGTTATAGGTTGTGCTGCTATGCCGGAAAGTTTGCTGGGGCAAGAGGTTCAACATAATAACTTCCTTTGGCACATTTCGTAGATACAAGCTTTTGCTGTCGCTATGTTGGTTGTTAACCCAGATGTTGGGGTTTTGTAATGCTAAAAGTGTGATACGTGCCATCATGATGTTTTGAGATGATTTTCTTGCTTAAATATTATTTACTAGGTAGGAAATCACTTGCCCGCTTCGCGGGCAACACGTTATAAATAATCGTTTTGAAAGACAATGAAGCTAAGATACTATACATAGACAATCATATTAGAAAGAGCCATTTTGTGTCATAAACAGAAGATAACAATGCTTGCGAGCTAGGCTTATAATCGAAAAACATAATCTAAAGGAACCATGCTCCACAAGTGGTATTTAAAAATCCACAGAAACCACAGGACAACCTTTCCTAAACGATTCATGTTTAGTCCAGCTACTCAGCAAAGCATGGCAATCTTTTCGCAAGTACCAGATGTCCAGGTGATGAGAAAAGAAGAACATGAAGATAAGGGAGCCTGCAGAAAAAATAATAGTCAGGCGTTCGATAGAGACTATAGATCTTAAACTGCAACATGCTACTCAACGTAAAACATGCACCAAAAGTTATCTTAGTGATGCAAACCATACCCTCGTATACATTGATATCATGTTATGACAATGACTTGTCAACGATGAAAATGCTATCATCGGTATCATGGCAGGTAAGCACAACTTGTCACACGCTTCCCTCCTACGACGAGCAAGAAGATATGAACAACCCATCAATATAAGCAAGTTGATTTACAATTGGGTTGGAACGGCTAGAAAATAAAAATAAACCATTTTGGCGATGTTAGTAGAACATGAAACTCCTTCGAACATGCAACTATGACAAGAACCTAATATACTATAAACTTAAGATACTATATTAAAACATGATAGTAACTCATGAGGAGATGCGTTTTGCAAAATACTTAAATACAAATGTAATGCCTTAAGCATGAGAATAACATAAACGTATATTTAACGGTACAATAGTCATCGAGTCGAGTTGTGTGCTATAGTATTCTTGGAGTCCAGTATTAGTGATCATCTAGACCAGATGGAGATGACTAAGGTAAGCTGAAGAAGCTATGCTTCCGTTTGGTTTTAACGACCATAGGCTGGCTCTAAAAGATATTTAAGAAGGATATTTAGATGGTAGATACTTTATTTGAGACATAAGCATAGAATTATAAGGCAATAGATAGTAGTATAGTACGGTAGGTCTGCAACCTTCTTTTCCTTTAATGGAAATAGATCTGCATATAAACAATTATATGGTTGTGTTTCTTCTCATTTTAGGCACAACCCTGATAGGAGATTAAGAAAGAACTGCATAACAACATTAGCCTTTTTCAGCTAAAAATATATATATGAACTATTTTGCGAGCAATACTGTTAATTGCTCACATGGCACCCTAATATGCTAATATATTCTTTATTTTCTTGTTCCTCTCTAGGTTATTTTTGGTCTAATAGTTGTATGCTGAAATTTTGTATTCCACAACATGTTTAACTATCCACAAAGAAGTCTAATCGATAGCTAATGTTTTGCTATTATGGAAGAACCCAAGAAAATGGGAATAAAATCTAAAGGAAGACCATGTTCTGGGACAATACATGTAAAATATTTTGAGTAAAAACCAGAGAATATCCATGACCAAATACATCTATTTATTTGTTTGGGGAGTTTTCTAAGAAGCAAAACATAAGTAGGAAGTTACCTAAAAGAAGGCTCGGATGGAGGTAACACTTATTAGGGTCAAAAATCAGAAAGAGTTATTAACCAGACACTAAAGGCATGCTATTTCCAATAATGCATTGGCAAAACTGCAAATATAGCTTAGAATCAGACCTTTTCATCCGAGAAGAAGCCGGTGGCAGATACAGTACATCACATGATGACCCTTAATCGTCCATGCATCAGTGAGGTGATAGTTACACTACAAAATAATCAAGGAGAAAGAAATTTATAATATGCCAAGATACATGGTAGATTTAGTTCTTTTTGTAGGCCAATATATTCAGGATAGAGCAGCTGAATTCCAAGCAGTAAGAATTAACATCAGTATGCTTATGCGATAAAAATGGAATTTCGACTATGAAAATAACTTTATATGAAGACAATACGTTGGTATTATGAACAATTTAAGATCTTCATACTGCTGTTGGTGCAATCTAACAAAGCAGATTTGAGTCTGAGCTGATGTACTCACAAAAAGAGGGGGGGGAGATGCAGCCACAAGTTTCAAAGAAATGACTTTTATGATCAAAAGTCCATGTTTCGTAAGACAGTGAGATGAAAAAAAGATATCACGAATGAGAACACAACAAGCAACAAACAATTAGCAAAGAAAAGAGAGATATTACATTTGAAAAGTACCTAACCACACTACTTACATAGTCGCATTCTTATATGTAGTTGAAGGGAGATAAGAATAAAGAAAATACAACTGAACAAAAATGTTTGTAAACATTAGTATCTAGAACATCTTGTGGAATATTTTACAGTGTCAAGTGAACTAAAACCAGCACATGTGACGGAATCTGGGATATTTGTCCCTGAATCTTATCTAAGCAATTCTCAGATTGAAACTTAGTTGCAGTGGATTTTATGCAGGTACTTGTTTATGAGATCAATTTATAACTCAGGTATGCCAGAATACAACAAAAACCAGAAGTGGAATAATCACTTTCCTACTCTGTAACCATTTAAATGCGGTGCCATTACATACTCACAATAACAATTCAGAGCCTACGGAAAACACCCTGAAACACATCTCACCTCGAGCTGCAACACGTTGTGTATTCTTTTTTTTCTTTCTCTCTAACTATGCTCATGGAGAAACCCTCCCAGTCCACCACTTTGTCATAAAAACACATCAACTTGATGCAAAAATAAGACATCAAAATCAAGCCCTCACCTGCCAATAAGAACTGACCTAAAAGCTAAATGATAGCCTAGTACTATTCATTTCTTAGCGTAAGCAGAGTAGGGTAAGCAACCTAGTATTTTGTCGTTTGTATCTGCAATGTAAATAACACTGAACGTAGCCAAGAAACAGTACCAAAAATAACCTGATCAATTTACTGATATTTTGAGTATAATATTTCTCGACTGAAGGAGCTTCAGGAAGAAAATTAAAATATACTACAAAAGGCAAATACATATCCCTCATGCATTAATCAGTTGTTCTCACTCATGTAGTAGAAACATGAACTCTTCATGTCTTGATGTTGTGATCTGTATATGCCAATAAATGCAGGGTCGAGAAAGGGGATAAATTATGGTCAACCACTTGGTAGGACCGTGTTGATCTAGAATATAACAATAAAACATATTTTTGTAACACAAGACATGAACATGACCTAAGAAAGAAGATACATTATTATGTTGGCACCAAGTAGAGGAACAATAATACATTAAAAAGAATGTTACTTGCAGCAACTATAGGGCAACACGAAGCATGTAAACAATTGTATAAAACATTATAGTAACTAAAAAGGTATGTCAAGAACTCCAAATAAATCACATGAAACAAAAGGCACTCACAGTCAAGATACACAGATCATAAACAATTTTATTCAATGAAAAAATATCTAAACACGGAAGAATATATCTACGTAGCATCGTTCAACTATGTGTGAAGTCTGAACTATACAGTTCTACCTATGTAAATTTTCATATTCTGTGACCATCAGAGAATCTCCTTGGCCTCCATCCTTTCTTTCAAGCCTGGACTATCTCTTTGTAATCTACAAGAAAAGGCATGGCAGTGACATTACGTTGAGTCTATCAACGGTGACTTTGCATTCATAAAACTACATATGTTTACTATGGAAGGTTTGATTAATTTGAGCACATCGAATCTCATCTTAGATCCTAATCAGATACATTGGCTGAAAATAACCTTTGGAAATGAAGATCCCATCGCCTGGACAATCAACTGATGGTAGAAAACAATCCAGGTAAAACTGAACTTACCGATCAAACCCAGTGAACCAATCTGAAGGCTAAAACATATGATATTCAGTAAATCCAGATCTGGAAGCCGGTGCAGTGGATATCCAACAAAGCAAAAAATCATAGTGATGTCCCAAAATGTCAGAATAGAGAACTATAGAAAAATATGCTGATGGTGATAAATTTTAGTAGACAGAGCAATGGAAGCGTATTCTGTAACAACCGAAAGAACAAAATGGGAATGGTCAAATTTAGCTATATAGCACGGCTTGCACTGGCGGGCAGTCAAGAATGATTAACCGTTGAAACTATAAAATTAGAATTCCATTAGGTTGGAAAGTGAAATTTCCGTGGTATCTCCATATTCCTGTAATATGCAAATAGAAAATGATATCGTAGTTGAGATATTTTTACTTTAGGAGTCCGCACATATTATTTGGAATCTTCATCATGTTTGGAACCGAATTCAAATTTTCATTCACTGAGAAACACATAATATTCCTAACTCCACACATGCACTGAACACGGTGGCTACCAGAAGTTGACCTTGATGGTTATCTTAGCAAACCACTGTTAAAAAGTCAAGGAACAAAAAAGGCACAGAAAATATCCAAGAAAAACAAAAAATGCAACTATAAGCATATAAGATTACTCTAGTATCCTCACCAAAAAGAGCTGTATTCTGCAAGTGAAGCCCCTCAAAATGGGGTAACTTAGTGGCAAATTCAGTCAAATGAGCTCCATCAGCAACACTTACTCTGCAAGGATGAAAGGGAAATCTTAACTCTCTTATGATGGTAATGTATCTACAAAAAAGGTCATTAGAAAACATCATGTAATTTCAGACATTATTGTTTTAGAGCACCAAGGTTATTGTTAAACAGCTGCCACAAGTTACTTGTAGTTTCACTTATCTTTGGAAAAAAGGAGAGATTTAAGAAACCAAAAGTTCATCCTTCAAACAGACAAGTAAATGACTTGACAATAAAACTGTGAGCATCATGCATGATGGTGAAAGGACTTTTGTGTAACACAATGAACCTATTAGAGTGAATGTAAGCATGCTTTCAACGCTTGTTCTCTTTAGTCTGTAGTACTACCGAGAATTGTTCTGACTGGACATATAAAATTGTCTAGGTTTATAAGCTACCTAATATTGATATGCAAAGCAAACTTGATAAAGCAGATTCGATTCTATAATAATCGCTAAAGGTACAGAACACCAATGTCAAGATAACTAAATATGTACAAAATGATGGTGGACTAAAAATACAGAGAGTAGTTAGCTTGAATCACGTCTGGTTTTGAATATATACTGCAATTACATACTCAACTACATTGATTTCACAACCATCGACGGATGAGCTACCAATGTGTGAATGTACATGGATGTGAATAATCCAGCATCTCTCAACGGAGTTAATTTAAGGGTAACAGGTAACCTACAATAATTACTCAGCATGGTAAAGAAAAATCAATGCAGCATCACACATGCAAATATAGTTTTTGTAGAGCAAACTGGTATGTCTATGAAAAAGATCATTTGAATAACGAAGGTGTGAGAAACAAAGGTCACCATAGAACCCAGGTAGTATAGAAATAAAATAAGAATCCCCTATGTCCGAAAAGAGTCCCAGTGATGTTTCTAGCATTACAAAAATCTGCAAAAAATACTCAAAATAGATAAACACGAAATTTTGGCACATGCAAGCATGCTGGTTATCAATAAAATGCACTAGGAAAGATATCATATACTCCCACTAAGTATAAAAATTAGTATTAGCATTGACAGATCCCTCATAAATGGAAGTTGATTACATGATTACCGATCTAGCTGTTAGACCTGATAATCAAATTCGGACCTCAAATATCCATACATGTATGAAATGGTTGGCCGAGAAAAGTACACGCAACGGAAAGCACTTAGTCATAAATTGCTAGTTATGATTAAGTACTTTGGGCCAACATGGAGTATAAACTCTATATTTAATATCTGACATGTATGCATTGTGGTGCAATACCAGCACCAGTATACAGTATAGCACATGAATGTGCATGCATACAGTACCATCATAAAAATATTAAAAGTGAACTCAAATAGGATGATATGCCATCACTACACGGTTAAAAACTCGACAGCATGAGCAAGAACCCTAAACAAGCAGATCTTAAGGTGCTTCGTGACATACAAACATATCTGTGCACCCCAACTACAGCCGCAATTAAAAGATGCAACTATATAAGTAACGAGGGAAGCAAAAGAGATTCATAAAATATACCGTGTTCTACTTCTATGTGGAAACCCGAAACCTTCCGTGTATAGAAACACCGGCATCTCCACCCATGACAATTACAGTAAGCAGAGAAACCTAGAATTGAACGTTGTAGCATTTAGTAATGCGCAACAGTGATAAGACTGATTACATGAAGAATGAATTTCAAAGGATGCAGCTCACCTATGGTTTGCTATAAGTTGCAATGATATAGTTTAACAAAAACTCAGTACGGGAAAAATTAGCACCATATTTCCATCTACCTGATTTCAGAAAACATACAGCAAAGCTAATCAAATGTTTGGAGTAACGACAAATATATGTGCTAGATGTTAATGGTTTGAATTTGTGTTGGAAAATAAAGGTGAGTCAAAGAAAAAAATGCTGAAAGTAAATCAGCTTTAGATACTTTGATATACTTGACGGAGGCTTACGTATAAAGTACCATTATCTACAGACTGGGAAACTTCTGCAACATCACCTTCAGCACAAAATGCTCTTCTTTTCCCCTAAAAAGTGAAGATTGAGTACCATGAAAAACATGGACACGGCAACTATATGTCAATCTAAGAGAACTAAAATATGGATAGCAGGAAATGAAAAATAAAATGAGCAAAAATACTAATAGCAACAGAAAAATAAGGAGCATTCTGAGTACTAAATGTGAAATTGTTACAGGAAGCCACTAATTCATACTTCAAAAACAAGACAACAAGACACACACAGGCAATATTTAAGAGACAACATAGAAATATTGAAAGGGGTAACCACATAACCACAGATTACAGGACCAGGAAAACAAGACACACACAGGCAATATTTAAGAACTCAATCAATCAAGTATTAAATAAATGATAACAGACATGGAGTGCTATCCATTACCTTCACAATCAACAGTTTAATTCCATTGTCTTCCTCATAAGAAGTGAAACACTTCATAATTCCTGTAACCTAGAAAATGAAAGCAAAAGATAACACCTCAACCATTCTGAAAGCAAGTGCGGCCAGTATTTCCATATGATCTAGCGCTAGTAAAATTCTTATTAAATCTCTCTTGCAGGCGTACCATTGTAGAGGAGAGGGCATTCAAATTCTTTGGCCATTTGTTTCCACCGGTACCTGGGAAAAAAGTGTAGAGAAAAGACTCGTTATTTTCTGGTGAAATCAATCGGATGCACTTAATAGATGAAAGTTGAGTGCAAGACATCATCATCAGGAAAAGGACACATCCGAGAGAAGGGAATACATTTGACGACTGAATTAATTGCTATAAGGAAACAACACAGCATAGATTCCCGCACCTCTGCCTCCTCCCAACGCAGCACTGCCCTGATCAACGCCGCTCCGCTCGGTCGTCGGCGAGACCCCCTCTGGCCTCTCTGTGCGGCCTCACGTGGTCGAGGCCGACACCCACAAGGCAGACTCGCCGTGCTCGTGCTCGTGGAGGAGCACCAAGCCAACGCCGTCGGGAGCTAGATCGTGAGACTCGAGGGCCCCTCCTTGATGCTCCGCACGACTCCGTGTTCGGGCCCGTGGTCAGGGGAGAGACCGTCGTCGTGCTCGTGGAGGAGCACCAAGCCAACGCCGCCGGAAGCTAGATCGTGCGACACGAGATGAGATGGGGGAACCACCTCGTTGCAGGGCTCATGGTCGGGGGAGAGGCCACAACCATGGTTGTGCTCTGGGAAGACCAGCACCTGATTGGGGTCGGGGAAGAGGAAGCTGTCACCGTGCTCGGGATACCGCCGCTTGCCCTGCAGGCTTCGTGCCCCCCGCAGCCTCTTGGGGAAGCAACAGTCCAGCAGGATCCTCGTCGCCCTCATCACCAGATCCACACCCTGCTCGTCCAACTCCATTGTTGGCTAGGGTTTGAGCGCCGTGCTCGTGGGCGGCCCGGACCCTCCTGCCGCCGCACGCGGGCTTCCATGGTTGCCGCCGCCGCTGACGGTGCCCATCGCCTACGAGCGACCGAACACCCTGGTCACCTCTTGCTCCTCTCCTCCCCACCGCCGCCTGCCTCGGCCCCCTTATTGCGCCGCCGCCAGAAACACTAGACGAGAGAGACAAGTGGATGATGACGGGAGAGGGAGGAACGTTGCGAATGGGAAGCAGCTGGGCCGCTTCACGGTGATAGGGTTTGCCTAGCGGAAATACAAAACTACCCTCGTGCTGTCCTGGAAACCACATTGGAGCCACCGCGAGCGCCCTCTGCCGATTGCTGGTTCGCTCTCTCACAGAGAGACACGTATATCCAGGCCCCCACCGTCAGGGTAGGTAGTTGGCCTTAGTGACTGTGTGGTAGAAATGCATGGTTGAAACAATGACTTAGATGGACGGTCAGGATTGACCCGATCGGACGGGGCGGACCACCTGTGTGCAAACGGACGGTCGGGATTTCTTTGGAAGCCCAATCTGACGGCAGAGAAGGCATGTGGCCTCTATATTCTCCATTGGGGGTACAAATATCTTCTTTAGATTTACTAAAATGTGAAACTGTCTGGTGGTACCAGTGGTAAAAGGGCTGACAAGTGCGGCCTAGTAGTTTTTGGGCTCTATAAAAAGACCATGGCTCAAATAGAAAGTAGACCGAAAAAGGCCTCGACCCAAATAAAAATGGATTGATAATAGCCATGCATGCCATGTAAAAAGACTACGGCCTAAATAAGAAATAAAGAATAAAAAGGTTAAGGCCCAATTGAAAATTGACTAAAAATAGCCAGTTAGGCCATGTAAAAAGGCCATTTGTATTGGGCTTGGCCCATATAAAACTCCTAACTTCGTCGAGCTAAATTTGATCGACAACCGATCTTACGAGTCTGCGATCAAAACATTTGGTCATAGAATCTATGACCATCTATATTGGTCATAGACGTTTATGACCAATTCGAAAAAACGGTTGTGGTGTTTGACTAGTGATGCTCAGTTTTTGACCATCTGTATTTGGTCACTGAACAATCATAGATTAAAAACTATGACCTTTCACTGACCAATATGGAGGGTCATGTATCACCGGAATTCTTGTAGTGTCACCGTCCATCAAGCGACGCATTTCTCCTCCCTCAACATGGTGTTCATGGAAGTGTTCATGATATACTTGTAAACTAGATCATGTATGCGCGCGTTGCCGCGCCCGTCTATTATAACAATAGATAGTTCGAAGTTGATGGGAATATATTTGAGTTACAACATGTTTAGAAGGGTTTAACCACGATTAAAGACATTACCAGCCTGGATAATATAGCAGCAAAATATTCGGCCTGGCCTAAATAAGGTCATACAACAACTTGTTCATAGGTCATACAATAATATTTGCATAAAATCTAGAGTCCAAGTCGCTGGCTAATTAAGCAACTACGTCTCATGGTCCAAAAGAACAAAAGAAAGATCACTCCCGTGAGGCTTACACCATTTGTCTTCTAGCTCGTGTAATTGACATATTGCAATTTTAATCTAAGTAAAATTAGTTTTTAGTCAGCTTCCTATTTTTCAGTCCTTAGAAGCTCTTCATCCTGGATTCTTGTGCAACAAACCGGCACATAGTAGTATATTCAACATATTTAGTAAGCATATAGGCAACAACGAAGGATACTTACCACCTGTATCAGCAAGGAGTTGTTGCACATGACCTCACCAAAAGTAAGTTTGAGAACCTCTCAAGTCGACCTCAAGCGGGTAGCGCCTCCATCCCCGCCTAGGTTTTCAAGGGATCGATGGGGTTGAGTGGGGTTGTTATTCCTTGCATGTAGCGTCCAAACTGCTACTCCCTGGTGCTCTCCGTCCATAGCCTCCATCTTCTCATAGATCACCGGCTCTGCCATGTTAAAGCATAGTTGTTAAATGATTTGCGTTAGCGGTCTAGGTTTCAGATCAAGATAGAGAGGAAAGGACGGAGGGGAGGGGATGGGGTTGAGTACCATGGCACCAGGTCGGCGAGGAAGGGCAACAGGTTCACGACTTTGTTGGCATCGGTGGCAAAGAGCTTATCAAAGTGGAATAATGAGATGACTGTCAAAGTGGAATAATGAGATGACGAGGACCGGATCCACATGGTGGTGGCCGATGGAGCAGACGAAGAGAGGAATAAGACGGTTGGCTGCTAGGTCGGGAGTTGGGCGAGACAGGCGATTTTGGTGATGCACCGGTGACTCTATCTAGACCGTCTATCCAAGATCGAACGCTAGGACTCCGGTTTTACGTACAGAGAAGCGTCCCTTAGGGACAATTGGCCCACGTAGCGGCCCAATCGGGAGAATAAGCGCATCAAAGAGCTAGAAATGACCTCAAACACACAATCCGACGGCAGAAAACAAGTATGGCGTGACAGTGCTTCTGTCAGAGTAGCGGCCCTAGGGACATTGGGCCCAAGAGTGGCCCAGGTGGTCAAAGAGTTGCATCGGATGGACGAAAATGACCAGAACATGTAATCAGACAGACGAATTTTCCGAGCCCTAAGAGTGCTTCCTCTTGTCTTAGTTTTAATATCCCTAATTGAGGAATGCAGCCTCTCAGTGGTCGGCGCCGCATCTCTCGTCGCATTGGTCTTCTTGTTTCTGATGGGGCACCCTTCTGCCACCGATGGTGCCAACGCTTTTGGATTATAGGAAGCATCCTTGACCTTGGTGAGAGTGGTGCATGTCTTGGTCCAATTCTCACAGTTTTCGATCCACGTGAAGACATGAATGATTGAATTCAGCATCGTTGTTGTCTTGGCGATAGGCTTCAAACATTTGCACCATTTGCACAAAGAAAACAACATCAACAAAGGGAAGCGACGATGCAACAAACAAAATGGAACGGTGAGACGATGAAGTGAGCTTACTTGATCGATGAGATTGCTACCGCTTTGCCGGCGCTTTGTGATATCCTCTTGGATCACATGCCACTTGTTGCAAGCAAGTTGGATAGTAGCCTGACGGTGCGACATGGATGAATCGTTGCGATCCATGTGAATCATGTTGAAATCTGGATCCATAAGCTTGCGCTCATCGAACGTCGCCCTCACCCTCGCCCACTAGTGCTTGGAATTTTAATTCGTGTCGGTGATCGCATTGAGCCTCATGGACTTCCACTGTTCGACGAGGCACTCGTCCTCTTCGGACTTCCACTTGATGCGAGCTTCGGCGACGGGCTTCCCCACCTTCCTCTTCCTCTTTCCTTTTGATAGCATCGGTTCCTCTTCAGCCTCGGCTTCGGCGTCCACACCCTCCTCTTGGTTATCATACTCTCCCTCCTCTTGTTCATTATCCCCTCCCTCTACTTGTGCAATTCGGGTTTCCTCTTGTGTGAACAAACTAGGGCTAGAAGAGGAGGCCACGAAGCCAGATTGGATGAGCTCGTGGCTCGATGAACCGGTTCCAGGGGTCTGGGCAAAAGGGAGAGTACCATAGTGCAGTGACAGCGAGCAAGCATAGACGATGTTAAGGCCGGCGTTGAAGAATACGGAGCCACAAGGAGGAGTGCCCGACGTCCATGGCTCGTGTGGAAAGGAGGTGTTGGGGTTGATTCCTCCAACTGGTTCGCCATCGGCGTATTCAGGTGACGACGGGAACCTAGAGAGGGGTGTGCCATGGCTATGGCTCTACTAGAACAGGTCCAGAGATGGCGTTAAGAGACTTATCGGGGATGTGATGCTACCTTAGATGCCTTAGACACCAGGAAAGTACTTTCTAACATGTGGCAGAGGCACCAACCTCCACTTGGCCATCTTCGCTGCAATGTGAATATTTCATTTCAATCTAAATATTTTAAATCAAAATACTTAGACTGAGATCAAATATTCACCCATTGTAGGAATATTTTATTTCAATCTAAGTATTTTGCATAATGTTTTCTATCCTTAATCTTATTATTATGAGTGAGTAGTCATCACGGGCTGCGGGTTGCGGTGAAACCTCACAGCGATTATGTGCATCTATTACATGGGGATATTGTGTGGTGATTTAATAGGAGATATGTATCTTTATTTTTTTGTATCTTGTCTTGATCCATGGAGTTGTAAGTACCTAAGATCCCATGGATTGATAAAGGCTTGACATGAGATGAGTGGTGAACATCGACTTCATGCGAAACCTAGTGAAAACAAGGAGAGTACGGTCTTCGTTTAGGGATCCACTAGGGAGTAACAGCAACATCACTGTTCTTAAGGCTTTGATCTGTATTTTACTTAATAATTGTTATAACCTGGTGCTTCGTGGTACAACAATTGGATTAAAAAACTATTGCTATGTCGGTGGATCGCAGGAGATTTAGTGTTTATGGATGTGCTGCCCATAACCCTATCTATATTGATCATTTCACACATGAATGTGCTTATTACTATCTTTATCATATATGTATGTGTAGCTGCAGGTGAATCTTCAGCCCTGACCTATTTCCATCCATTGCAAGAACCAACGATTCAAATTAAACTAGAAAGCTCTACTAAACATAAGGTAAAATGAGTAAACAAGTCTTGTAGATGTGCCTTATTATTTTCATACAGCAATTGTTTGCCAAGGTTCGATAAACCTATGTGTATTAGGAAAAAAACTACTATATTGCATCTGTAATCCGGATCGAAGGTATCATGCCTTATCGTGGCCATCATTCACGATGTGGCTGAGAGCACTAGCCTTGGTGTTGTTGACTTTGGAGGCGTCGGCTCGAACATAGGCGACGACCCGACATGGTCGATGCTAGACGTGTTGGTATTGTAACCGCTGCAGGAAGACATCACCGAGAGAGACGGTTATCAAAGAGGGTTTTTCAGAGAAGTCGTCTGCGTTAGTAGCGGGATTGGGATGGGAACAGAAGCAGACGAAAAGTTGAAGATAAAACAATTTAATAGGCATAATGGTGTATGGAAGAAAGGACGTAGATTAATATGTTTTCCATGCTACATATGGACTTACATGTATGCACTCGTATCCAATTCTCAACATGATTCGCTTTCGATCTTTTTCGCATGCAACACATCCGCATCCAATATAGTCACAATCAATGATCTTGCATTAAATGGTTTAGCTCTTTAACGTGTAAGAGGCAAAATACATAACAGAGATAGAACACCAAAAGGCAAAAGGGAAAACCAAAAAATAAAAGCCAAAAGAAGGCGAAATAAAACCGGGAGAAGTAAAAAAAAGTAGAGTAGCATATGCAAAACGGAAGAACAAGAAACTAAAAGGAAAATGAAGGAAAACGAAATGGAAGTTGATACTTACCTAGCACTCGCGGCGTCGTCGGCGTCATCGGCTGTCATCTGGACCACTACCACCCATGAGGTTGTCGATGATTGGAGCACCCCAAACCATGCTCTAGTCAAAATCTCGACTAGCACCGACATGAAGCTAAACCGCTAGAGCAATCCCTAGGCTACTACAACCACATCATAGTGCGGAAGGCCAGGTGCTCGTCGTGTGTTCTGCCATTTAGCACGCTCTCTCCTCTACCAAGCATGCCGCCGTGGACAGCTACATCGCCGGCTCTGGGTGTGTTCACCCGACCGACACATGCGACTGACGGGAGCGAGCTAGAAGAGGAAGAGGTGAGAGAAGAAAAAGGCTACATCTGATAGCCACCCGTGATACGCGTTTTATACTGCAGCCACGTTGTCAGAACCTACGCACACCTAGTGTTTATGAGGCCAGCTCCTGTGTCTGGGACTCGCCACGAGAACCCGTGCACACCTACTGTCTACGATGTCAGCTCCTGTGCCAGGGCCTCGCCCCGAGAACCCGTGCACACCTACCATTTACGATGACAACTCACATGTCAGGAGAGGTATTGCGATGCCATCTCGTTCTTGCGTGGTTGCCCCTGCATAGCCTCGTCGTGAGACCCCGCGGACGTCTACGGTTTACGATGTCCATTATCACCCGCTTGTCTATGGTCTATGCTGCCATACGGTACGGGTTTACGTCGCCATGTCGACTCTAGATGGGTAATACATCTGCGAGAAGCCACGACCAACCTAGGTTTATGGCTCCACATAAACCATAGGTGGGACCCATGTCCATGAAAACACACGTTTAGAGAGAGGCCACAGCATCGTGTCAAAACTAGAGGGACCCGGTGTCCGCGAGAATACGTGGCCGGCTATGGTCTACGCTGCCACGTAGGATCTGGCCGGGCCCATGGCCACGGGAGTCCACAGGCTAGATAGGATCATGATGACACGTCTACGGGCGAGTCCCACCACCCGGTAGGTGCATAGGCATGTCGCGGCTAAAACTCCTCTCACAGGGCGAAACTCTACCCACGTACACTAACAACAGGTCAATGAAGCACACACGTCCCACCTTCCGACGATGCAGGGTACGACGACACGCGATACAGCCGTAGGCGGTAGGGAATGTTCTGCCCCGGCACATAGAGGGGTCCGCCTCACGAGATAGTAGTGCTCCGTTGTGACATTGTCGTGTGTCCTCCATCCCTCGTTCGAAAATAATATGGACGACATGGATAACTATTTGAGACGAAGCAATCTAGTGCTATTATTTATTTCTGGTGACAGTACCTAGGCTCCAGCTGGCTGACAAACCCGTGATACGCAGATCACGTATGGATTACACATATCACACGCACATAAGCCATATCATTCACAACATCCTGCAAAAACAAGTTATGCATAGAAATAATATCTACTGGTGATGTGAAACTCTCAATGATATCTAAGACACTACCAGGAAAAGCAGATATAATCTACATTTCAATCATAGATTTCTTTATCAGATAAAACAGTTTTACCCAAATCCGATCATTGTTCTGACCCAATGAAACTCTTTTGATCTTTGATCACTGCATTTGGATTTACATGCCATAGTTTACCCCGATGGCGGAAGTCGACCAATAGGGGTATGTCGTTCCATGACCCCGACAGTATGATCATAGGAACCAGATCATCCATTTCCCCGAATAGTGTTGATCCAATCAACCTCGTACAAAACCGATCTATCTCATAGAATGACCACCAAAACAACAACTATATCCAATCTAATGCTAACTGCAAATCAGATATACGTGGTCAAGGGCCTAAAACCAGAAGCTAACACTTTGATACCACCGTTGGGCCATGCAGAGATAAACAAACTTTTCCCTACGCGATATTTCCAAGATCTAGCCGAGGTAGAAGATCACGAGGATTACCACTCGACGCGTGGTTGCAGATTACCGATGAAGCGTGTCAGTTGATGCAGTGCAGTCCCATGATCCGATCCAGTCCCACATTCTTCAAAGTGTTGAACGTACAACACCTCTATCGGTATCCACACGTACGATGAGGAGCGCTGGCGGTGGACTGCTAGGTCCGGACGTCGGCTGGACTGAAGTAGGGCTAGGGTTTCCAACGCATGGACTGGTCCAACCTCTCACTTGGGCATCCTGTGCCCACTATATATAGGGAGTGTAAGTGGACTCCACAATATTAGTGACCCAAACACTAAGGCCCTACAAAGGTCATCTCGAGTCCTACTCACTGACCTAGTCTGTGTCCGGTTCAAGTCCATCCTGACCAACATACATGCTCCAGCTCTTAATTGTGTGACCCCGTAGGCTCATGACGACTTGGACACAATTGGATTCCGAGTCACAATCGATTAATCGTTGGCAGCTCCTAGAAGAACGCGCCGACTCCCAAGTGGCATAGAGTCATCACGACATACCTTTCAATGTGAGTTAGGTATGCGTCATTTTTGCCTCATGATATACCTTGTCAATCTATCGGGATAAAACGCCATCCCTTTAAAAGCTCAACTCTCTTCTCGATATGTGATATGTGATTCATCTGACATACTCTTCAGTCGACTTCCTAGGTTAACACTTAACCGAGTCGCGCATGGCCATTCTTCCAAACCATATCACATGAGAGGGCCCAAAGAATACCTCTCTAGTCGGAGCGGTAAAATTCCATCTTAGTTATCCGCATCACGTAGCTGGATTCTCTATCGATCCGAACTCTGCCTTTATAACTGACTGATGCATGCAAAATTCATGCATGAACTTTGTAGTATATTTAGCATATTCCAACATATTGTTATAATCATGTTTTGTATTGATTTATGGGGATTTTCCACCAATCCCCCTTATTTTGGTTATAACCCTGCAGGACAGGAAATCCCTCATTTGCGTGTTTTGATGTTTCAGGAACCTTCCCGAACTCAATTTGTCCTTGGATTTTTCGGGCGTTGATATTTTATCATGAGAACCTTCTGGAGCACAAGAATTCAACAAGGGAGGCCACGAGGCCCATTTGAGCATAGGTGGCGCAGGGCCTAGGCCTGTCCACGCGACCCATGCTCGTTTGGTCCTCCGACCTTCGATGCCATCCATATTCATCTCAGATTGATCACCTTGACCTAAAACCGCCTACATATAGATCCCCGAAGCATTCTCGTAGAGGGGCAGCAGAGAAATAAGAAACCACGAGACATGGCTGTTCCAGTGAAGATTGGAGGGGGAAACGCTACCGGAGCCGCCCCCAGTCGCTTCTCCAACCTCTCCGACATCACCAACACCGCCACCATCATGAAGAGGGAGTAGTCCACCTCTGTACTATGGGTTTGTGGCAGTAGCTTGTTCTATTTCTCTCTTATGCTATGATGTTTAGGTGCCATATGAACTGCCCAACATGATTATGGTGCATATTATGTAATTCCTATGTGGTGGATCTTTATTTTATTGGATGACCTATGAGATATGATATGTTATTATGTTCTTGATATATGAGTAGATGCATATTGTTACCCCAGTCTTTATTACTTGTTCTGATCCAACATGTATGCGAGGGTGCGAGAGGGGGATGGTATGTATTAGATGGAGTAACTAGGTAGTAGTAGTGAATTGTGACAGAATTCATGATATGTTATGGTTTTCACCAATTCCATGGTTACCTCACTAGGGATAAAAAAGAATGCACATGCTATAATTTCTTAGTGATAGCTGAGAATTCCAAGTGACATTCATATACAAATTGTTTTATTGTAATATGTCCAAGCGGTAGCATATTTTTTGTTCACCATCATGTCAAGGTACCTAAGGCTATACTATGTTAATTCTTAATACTAGATTGCTTGAAGTTTATTCCTTTCTAGTGGAGTATAAGTAAGATGTGTAGTATCATCTTTATGTTAGGACGTGATGCCCATATGAATATTTTCGAGTAACATAATAAAAATCATGTCGATATTTTGGTCATCTATCTTGCGCTTAATGCCACCACAACTTTATGAGAGAGTAGACAGGTGAACCCATGAACCCCGGTCCAATTTTAATAATAAGAAACACCTTTCAAACACTTTTCATTGCAATTTTATTTTCAGAATTAATTAAATCCGAAAATACAAAAACATATTTACTTTCTTGCAATCTTATCAAAAACTGTTACCGAGGCTAAAGCAATTGCTGCTAGATATCCAATGGCACACCAAGAGGGTGCCATCCTCAAGTAGGAAGGTCAAATCCATTGAGGAAGTAGATTCCTTGACCGCTAATGTTGATGCTATATACTCTTACATATCTAAATAAAATGTTGATAATGTCCCACTACAAGATCTTGTTGAGAATAATACTGAAAATATAGACATCAACTATATTAGAAACTTTGGGAATAATAGGTACAACAACAACTGTAATAATCAATATGCAAAACCCCTATATGTTTCGAACAAGCACACAAGTGGGAATAATATTTCTAATGATCTAGAAAATACCATAAGATCCTTTATATCTACTCAAAAAGAGCTTAACAAAGAGTTTATTGCTAAATTTGAGAGATTTGATGCTTTGAATGAAAAGGTAGATCATTTAACTAGAGAAATTGTTGCTGTTAAAAATCATATGCAAGCCCAAAAGCATGAGGAAACCATTAAATACATTCAAGACATAATAGATAGATCTTGGGAAGTATTAAATAAGATGGAGGAAGAAGAAAAAGAATCTATTATGGTAGTTGAAGAAAAAGAAGTAGAGGAAGTAAAAATGCTTAGCGATAATATTAATGAACCTCTACTTGATCTTGATAAATTTAGTTTGAATGAACTTATTAATATATTTCAAAGATTTGCTAATGATCCCCCTTTCAATGTTCATTAAACCGGTTTTGGATCCTACATAGCCAATCATGTCATTAAGGAAAAGATACAAAGATACAATAATGAGTCTATGATACCACCTAAGCTTGGGGATGTGTGGATCCAAAAAATAATTATTGTTGTAGGAAAAGAGTCACACCATGATATATTAGACTTGGGATCAAGTGTTAACATTCTCTCTAAAGAACTATATGATTTGCTTGATCTTGATAAGAAAATGGAAAAATGTAACATTGATTTATTACTTGCTGATGATTCTACCAAGCATGCCTTAGGTAGAATTGATAATGTTATGATTGAACTCCGTGTGAATTTTGTAACCGTTGACTTCATCATTATGGACATGAGGATAAATACCTCAAGTCCTATAATCCTTGGAAGACATTTTTTTAAGAACTACATGTGCAATTATTGACTTTAAATAAGGGAATGCGAATTTTCAATTCCCACACAAGAAGTTTATGGAGCACTTACCAACGAAGAACATAATGTTCAGAATTAGAATTTCCCTCATGACACTTTCCCATCTTGAAATAAAAAAGGTATGAATCCTAGCTATATGGCTATAAAAAAGCACTTTACGGGAGGCAACCAGGTAGTATTTACTTTTTCGGTATTGTTTTCATTGCTCTTGAAAGAGAATAATTTCTTTTGAGTTTTATTTTTGTGTCCTTGATGTAGAAAGAAAGTTTGTTTTAGTGTGTCTACTATAGTATAAAATAAAATGCCAAGTTTTACCCATCTTCGATATTTTAAGGTTGCAATACTTATTTTGAGTTGCTGAAATCTGCACAACACTTTTTAGTGCCCGATTTTTATTTAATTTTCGTAACTCCTATGGACCTGAAAAATTTACCGAAGTTACAACTTTTCATCCTTGATATGAAAAAATCATAAAAAATTCCTGAAATGTTCAAGGGGGGTGATTTTTTTCCCAAGCTGCTGCTGTTTTTATTAACAGATTCTGTCTTTTTGTTGTTTCGAGCATTTGTTTGAGTCTCGTGATGATTCTTTTTGAGTCTTTTGATATTTAGTGCATGTTGGAAACTTAACATAGTCTCTGGACATCTTGCACAAAATTTTATTTTGGTTTTTCCTTGCAGCACACATATTATGTCTGTGCCCTCTAATGTCATCCACTCTAGAAAAGAGACGGGAACTAGTTTTGTCGTGATGTTTTTTTCACAGGGAAGGAATAATCATTGAACAAGGAGTCATCTAAGTAATGGACAACACCATAATATTGGGGATGCCCCATGGCGACCCCCTGGACGTATCAACTCTTTGGTTTGCATACTATACGTGCCTTGTTTTTTGAGTACCATTTTACCGTTGCATAAACTTGGAGCGTTCGTATCTAGTTTTTTGTTTTTAGTTTGCATCTTTTGTTTTGAATAAATGGACCACCACCTGTAGGTATACTTTATATTTATGAGAAATCTAATGGAGAAAAATAAAAGTTAAGTTTGGAAGGAAAGGGAGATAGCAATGCAAGTTATGCTTATGTTCTATGCTTCATATGCTTTGATTGAATAGTAATTCGCTAGTGCCGTATTTAGTGCTATTTATTCTTTGCGCATTGATGATTAACTTTGAGTTACTTAGTGCATTAATAAATGTGTAGAATTATGAAAATTATGCATGCTTATGACATTATACCTTTCCAATGGCTAACAAAAAGAAAGAAAAACAGGAGCAAAGACTTGTTGTACCCAAATACCTTGAGCCATACTTCTCCATAAAATCTCCACTATACCTTCCGTAGGTAGAGAAAATACTATTCCAATAATAGTATATGTGCCATGTATTTGCATTCAAAATCATACTTTTTTTATTGTGAAATTCAAAGCTCGTGGGAAAGAGCAGTCTATGGTGGAGTTAATTAATGTAAGTTACATGTTTGATAGTTTATTAGTTGGGGTTAAGTTAAACCATGTTGTCATGGAACAAGACTTTCAACATTGCACCATATTTAAGTTGTTGTCATACACCTTGGGTTATGCATATCTTTCCGATGTGAAATGAGTGAGGGTTATCATGCTAAAGATTCGAGTGTGCATATTTGTTACAGAAGAGCATTGGGCCGCTCACCGAAACCATGCCTAATCATGGTAGAAGTTTCAGCATGGACTTCCTCATTAGCTTTCACAAGTTTAATTTACTACTCAGTTGGTACTTTAAGAGGAGTTCATTTGTATGTTGTCATGTCGTCCCGGTATGTATTGCCTTTGCAAAAAGATGAAAATCTCAAAAGGCAATGTGTACATGTGGCATGGAGGTACCCCTTTGCGAGCACTTGGTTAAAATAGTATGCATACAATTAGAGTTTACGTTAATTCTAAAGTTGAGTAGCATATGGTGGAAGGTACTATTAACAACGTGGTATGATACTTGCAACTTGTAAGGGGTTAATCATGTGAACCATATTTGCTCTTCCCTACCGTTGACATGGTCGCATAATTCTAAAGAATATTTTCTCTTTAGAATCAAAGCTTGGCACATATATTACCTACTTACTTTTAGTGTCCACTTGTTCAAAAGAAAAATAAAAGAGAAGAAAGAAAGAAAAAGTTCTGAGCACAAGCACCTACATGTTTAATGTCCATAGTACTTTCATTTGTTTTTGCACTTTCTCATTGATTGTTGGACATCATTGAGTTGAATTAGATGTACGACTTGATATCTCATTTGCTTGTTGTTGTTCATTAAAGTTTGAATAATTGATCATATATATTGCTACTCGTTATTTTCATAGAAGCAATAAACTCCAAAGTTCTTGTTTAGTTTTATCACCTTCATACTCGAGGACAAGCATGGGTTAAGCTTGGAGATGTTGATGCATGCAAAATTCATCCACAAACTTTGTAGTTTATTGATGCATATTCCAACATATTAAGATGTTATAATCATGTTTTGCATTGATTTATGGGGATTTTCCATCGATCCCCCTTATTTTGGTTATAACTCTGCATGACAGGAAATCCCTGTTTTGCGTATTTTGACGTTTCAGGAACCTTCCCGAACTCAATTTGACCTAGGATTTTTCGAGCGTTAATATTTTATCATGAGAACCTTCTGGAGCACAAGAAGTCAATGAGGGAGGCCACGAGGCCCATTTGAGCACAGGTGGGGCGGGCCTTAGGCCTGGCCATGCCACCCATGCTCGTTTGGTCCTCGGACCTCCGATGTCATCCGTCTTCATTTCATATTGATCATCTTGCCCTAAAAATGCCTATATATAGACCCCCCCGAAGTGTTCTCGCAGAGGGGTGATGAGTCCAAAATTGAAGCATATTTACCTTTTGTTTTTGCATAAATAGAGTAGGGACTTTGGTTTCACTATGTTTGCGCGCATCTTTTTGTCCTTGTTTCAACAGGATCCAAAATCAATAGGTATTCTATGGACATATCAATTGAAACTGTCATATTATGCTATTATATGATATTTTTAAGTGATAAAAGTCATTTTATGAATTTACCTTCGCACCTAGGAGAATACCAAATGCGGGGAAGGCTCCAGCAGTAATAACAACTAGTGGTACGGGAGGATCCCACCCGTACCATCCACCCGTATTTCATGGCATCGCATCCGCCTCGTCAAATATTTTCTCCTTCCAAAGATGGCAGAGAGATCCGACATTCACAGCCACCAGAAACCACGAAAAAACACATCTGAAAGGGATCTGAGGGAGGAACTTGGCTAGGGGCAAATCCCTGTCGCTTGATGAATCATTGGAGGACATCGCATCACCCCCTTCACCATCAACCGCTGCATCTCCATCGCCATTGTTACCCCCATCTCCCATCTATTAGATCTTGTTGTAATTCTGATGGCTCAATGCACGGCGCCCAGAAAAATGCTTGATGGCAGTGTTGATGTAGAGCTCGTTGGGAACCCCAAGAGGAAGGTATGATGAGCACAGCAGCAAGTTTCCCTCAGTTATGAAACCAAGGTTTAATCGAACCAGTAGGACCAAGGAAATACCTCAAAGGTGTTACTAGCTGAGCTTTGGCAGGGCGCACTACCGGTGCTAGTAGCAAGGTGGAGACCTGCACAACACAACCACAGAACTTTGTCCCCAACTTGCGATGAGGTTGTCAATCTCACCGTGTTTTGCGGAAAACAAAGGATTAAACGTATCGAATGGAAAGAAGTAAAAGTTTGCAGAAAGTAAACACAAAGCAGTAAAAGATTGTAGATTGAATATAAAAGACAAGGACCGGGATCCATAGTTCACTAGAGGTGGCTCTCCTTAGATAGATAACATGCTGGGTGAACAAATTATAGCGGGGCAATTGACAAACACCGAGAAAGCAATACATGCATATACTAATCATCTTGACTCCTTTGAGACTTGATTGGGCATTACAACATTATACATAGACCGCCATCCAACTGCATCTATGACTAATAATCCACCTTCAGGTTATCATCCGAACCCCCTCCAATATTAAGTTGCAAGCAACAGATTATTGCTTTACGAACTGCATGTAAAGTAAACAATACTCCAAAGTTGGAACAAAACACAAGAAAGTGGATAAAACCAAGCATGGAACATTAAAAATTATAGATACATTTGCAATGTATCAAATTCCAGATTCAATTGTGGTTTGCATTAGATCTACCTCCATACTTTTGTCCATCCATTTGATTATGATGATGTTGTTGATTGCTTCCATGAGATGGAGAACCCCTATCACTCTTATGAACTTGCAATAAAGATGATCTATTCTTGTGTCCATATGACTGGATGGTCTATGATAGATTTATGATTTGTGTTTGATCTATGATTTGTGTTTGATCTATTCTTGTAGTCGGACACATATCATTTGCCTCCAGGATTAAAGGGAGGGAGAAATGCTTTGGATGTGTTTGGATCATGCCCGGAATAGCTTCGTGACAGATTGGCGCCGGCTTGTAAACTACATGGTCAAAGGAGGATAAAGAGGGACTCCCTAAGCTAATTACGATATCCACAGGGAAACCCTTAGTTGAAGTGGTTTGTGTGGGTGATTGCTCTCAGACATTGTAGTGGTTATTTAGAGGTGACCTCACTCTTGGCTCAACAAAGTGGCTTCCTACGAGTGACATAGGTATGATTACTCGGGTACTTATGTTTTGTTACCCTAGCCGCATAAAGGCTCACGGCCCATCAAGACCCAAGGAAAAGGCCCAGGAAACATCTGACGAAAGTCTTAGTTTTGGTAGATAAGGAAATAGAAACCAACATTGAGTTGATGTTGTAATTGTAAATATGTAACCTATCTAAATACGGCTCTGAGACCTAGCCTATTATATATAGGCTGGGAGGAGCCGGCGGAGAGGTATCGAAAACCTCCCAAGCAATCTGTAATAGTATTGTCCATCAATAATCAGATGACTTCGACTCCCATGTTTGTCTGACATCCAACAAAATCCCCAAGCTTAACTCCTGCTCGTCCTCGAGTAGGTAAGTGATAAAAAGAAAGAATAATTTTTGAGGTGACATGCACCATCATAAACTTGATCAAAGCATTTGTAAAACATTCAAAGCTGGGATCATAGTACTTCAATCATAACATGAAAGACAAACTTCTAGCAATAAGACAAAGAAACTATGATGCAACATGAAAAGGCACAAACAAAAGATTCATGAATAACAATGCTTTGCAAGACGTTTGTTTGTTTCACATAAAGAAAACATAGCATAGTGGCATTCAGCTTGTCCCTCATAGAGTAGCAAACATAAATGCATAGGACACCTTCAAAGTTTATAAGAGTGACTAGATACAAATAGTTTAAAACAAGCAATATCAAGGTATGCATCAATCAACAAGTTTTGGGACAATGCACATCGAACTAAGAATGGCCACTATGCTCTCAAAGTAGGTGCATAATGGTAGAAAGTGGAGACTCAATATAATGGTGGAAGAAAGTCCTTTTTATAAAATGAAGTAGGGATTCAAGTCTCATAAAGAGCTTCCAAAAATTATGGTACTTATAGTTTTCAGCTCTCATTACCCCTATCATAAGCATCTTGAAGTGATTAAGGTTAAAGTGAACAAACTATGGTGTACATGCTTGACGAAGTATAAGTTAGAAATCTCAAGTCCCTTGTATACGAGGGCCGCTCCTCATGCTACTCAAGTTTAGTCACCGGTAAGTTCTTGTCATTGTAAGTATATGTGTATCATAGAGAACCGCCAACGGGGTACCCCTTGCCCGATGATATGGAAGAATCCCCATATCAAAATGACAAGGCAAGCAGACAACAAGCATCTCAGCAATCTTCTTATTTACCATGGGAATATGGTGCTTTTTTCTCTCTTTCCTCTTTTCGTAATCTTTTTTTTTCTCTTTTCTCTTTTTCTCAATATAGGACTCTTTTTTATAAGAAGAATTCTTCATAGACAGCTCATTATGGTTACACTGCAGGTTTCCACCATGTCAGCATGGATTAGACCAGCGGCCCAGGCGTTTTTCTAAAACATATACATAACTCCTGTTGGAGATATGCCCAAGAGGCAATAATAAAGTGGTTATTATCATGTCTTCACACTTATGATAAATGTTTACATACCATGCTATAATTGTATTAACCGGAAACATTAATACTTGTGTGATTTGTAAACTAAAATAAGAGTCCCTAGTAAAGCCTCTTGTTAAACTAGCTTGTTGGTTAATATATGATCATTGTTTCCTGATCATGAACATAGAGATGTTATTAACAACAGGATCATATCGTTAGGAGAATGGTGTGATGGACATACTCCTATAGATAAGCGTAGCATAAAGATCAAGTCATTTCAATAGTTCAATTGCTATATGCTTTCTGATACATAGTAACCTAATTCCTTCGACCATGAGATCATGCATATCACCTTTACTGGATGGATGCTTTGATGTCATCAAACACCACACCGTAACAGGGTGGCTATAAAAGTGGCATTGAGTGTTCGGAAAGTATTGGTTGAAACACATGGATCAAGAGTGGGATTTGTCCATCCATATGACGGATAGATATACTCTGGGCCCTCTCGGTGGAATGTCATCCAATTAGCTTGCAAGCATGTGACTGGGTCACAAGGGATCACATATCACGGGAACGAGAAAAGAGTACTTATCAGTAACGAGGTTGAACTAGGTATGCAGAGATACCGACGATCATAAACTTCGGATAAGTAAACTATCGTGAGACAAAGGGAAATTGGTATCGTATGTAAGTGGTTCATTCGATCGCAAAGTAATCGTAGAAATATGTGGGAGCCATATGAATTTCCAGATTCCTCTATTGGTTATTGTTCGGAGAAGTGTCTCGATCATGTCCGCATAATTCACGAACCGTAGGGAGACACACTTAAGGATTCGACGTTGTTTGAGTAGTTATGGTATTATGAGAAAGAGACCGAATGTTGTTCGGAGTCTCGGATGGGATCCGGGATATCACGAGGTGATCCGGAATGGTCCGGAGAATAAGATTCATATAAGGAAAGTCCCGTTTCGGAGTTCGGGAATGATTCCGGTGTTTTCATCGGGGATATTCTAGAAGGTTCCGGATTGTCCGGCACTCCGGGGGGGAAGGGGTACATGAATGTGTCATTACATATTGGAATGATTGCATCATGTACTAAGTGTTCTTGCTGTCCCAAATATAGGATTAAATTGAATCCTAAAACAGAAAAGTCAAATGTCCAGTTTGAAAGTCAAACTGCCAAAACAAGAAACTGTGGGAAACAAGCAAGAGGAGTTGGAACCAACCTGGAGGAGGAGTTGGACTCCTCCAGGCCGGCGCCCAGCCCAAGGCCGAGTTGGGGAGGGACTCCCTCCCTCCCCTGGCGCGCCAAGACCCCCCTCCCATAAAAGGAGGGGCAGGGCTCCTCCTAGAGACACACAAGTTTCCTATCCTCTAAACTAAACCCTAGATCTAGACCCCGGTTTAGAGCTATTCGGTTTAGAGCCTTCTAATTGGTTTAGAGCCTTCTAATTGGTGTGTCTAATTACTAGACCACTAATAGCCTCTCTCATAAGCTCCACCATACTCGCACCGGCTTAAGGCGAAGCCCTGCGGGATTTCCCCTCTACCTCCGGTACCACGCCGTTGTGCTGCCGGAATCGCGAGGAGAGTGCTACAACCTCCGCTGCCTGCTGGAACAAGGGAGAGGAAGGTCTTCGTCGAGTACCGAACGTGTGACCGACTACGGGAGCGCTGCCGGAACGTGGCGCCGGAAGGATCGTCTACGCGATCTTGAGATCGGAAAGAGTACGACTACATCACCCACGAGAATCTGCTCTCGTTAAACACTTTGGAATCTTCGAGGGTGAGTTATTCCATCGACTCGTTGCTACAATCTAGTAGATAGATCTTGGCTTGTTTGTTTGTATGCGATAGAAAATTTTGTTTTCCATGCTACGAACCCCTACAGTGGTATCAGAGCCGTGTCTATATGTAGATCTGTTGCACGAGTAGAACACAATGGTCATTGTGGGCGTTGATGCTTTTATTGTAGATTGCTTTTTGTGTACTTTGCATCTTGCGGTATGTTGGGATGAAGCGGCCCGGGCTAACCTTACATGACATCGTTCATGAGACTTGCTCCACGTTTGACATGCAACTTGTATTGCATAAGTGGCTTTGCGGGTGCCTGTTTCTCCTAGCATAGTTAAGATCCAATTTACAACGGGTAATCAACAATGCTAGTATCAATGTTGTGGTTCTTGTTCGTAAGTTAGAACGACACTTATGGAAAGCCCCAAACCACGTAAAATATGCAAAGAAAGTAGAAGCGTCTAACTTTGTTTTGCAGGGGTGTGCAGTGATGTGATATGGCCATGATTGTGATTATATTTGATGTATGCAATGTTCCTTATTGTAAGTTGGCAACCGGCAGGAGCCATATGGTTGTCTTTAATTTCTGTTAAGACCTGCGTGTCTATTCAAAATAGTTGTAATAGTTGATGCTGGTGGACGACAACCATGAAGAAGCATCATTGACCTTGATGCTATGCCGGTGATGATGGAGATCATGTTCGTGCTTGAAGATGGAGATCGAAAGCACAAAGAAGAAAGACCATATCATATCACATATTATGAATTGCCTGTGATGTTAATCCTTTATGCATCTTGTATTGCTTAGTAGACGACGGTAGCATTATAAGATGATCCCTCATGCACATAAATTTCAAGTTCTAAAGTGTTCACCCTTAGTATGCACCGTTGCCAAAGCTTGCTGCTTCGAAGCACCACGTGATGATCGGGTGTCTTTGATTCCGCGGGTGAATACAACGTAAGCAAGCCAGATTTGCTTATGCGGTAGCTAAGGTTTGATCTTGACGAGCCTAGCATGTACAGACATGGCCTCAGGAACACGGATTACCGAAAGGTAGAGCATGAGTCATATAGTAGATATGATGAACATGTTGATTGTTCGCCATTGAAGCTATATCAATTCTCGTGATGATCGGTTTTGATGTGGTGGATTTGGTTCGTGTGATCACTAAAACAATGTGAGGGATATTGTTTTGAGTGGGAGTTCACCTAGATTAATTTAATTATTAATTAGAACTCAATTTATCATAAACTAAATCAAAGTGAATTTGCATAATTGTTGTAGTCATTGGCATCCGTTTACCACCTTGCGCTTAGTTATAATTGAGATGATAGAACTATAGAATTCTGGTTAGATACTTTACGAACTGGTATCGTATTGTTTTAAGTGTTAATCTAAAGTTTAAAAGTCCTATTGCAAACTTTCAGTAAGTTCCGGTTACTCCATGAAGTTTAATAATTAGTATTAAATCAAGAGTAACAATTCCAAGTGTTAGTATATAAGTATCATGTTTGTATCCATGATTCTTGATATTCAAAGGATTCTCTTAATATCAAGGTTATCTAGGATCTGAAAGAGTTGTTTCAGAAACCATGATGTGTGGAAGATATTGTGATATCTGAAACGAAGTTTTGGTTACAACATGATAGAGTATAATATGGCAAAGTTCATGTTCTCATATTTTGATGAGAAATTACAAAAAAAAAAAGGTTGGAGACACTTGTTGTCCTAATCCTCCAAAAGGTTTTGGATAGCAACATTATACTCATAATTCATCGTTGTAAGCTAAAAGTAGCTTGATCATGGACGATTCCATGATAAGGGTGAATATTTGATGTAGGTAAAATGTTTACTACACCAAGAGATTACTAAAGAAAGGAATTTGAAAGAACACCAAATATTTGATGATGGTGATCTACTTCAAAGTGCAAGTCCAAAGACATTGGTATTTAATTATACACGCTTTGGACTAGATGTCATATGTATGACTCCACTATTGATGTTGATAGATTCTTTCAAACTGAAAAGGAAATACTGAAAGAGAATCTCATAAATATATGGCAGAAAAGAAAAGACTAGAATCGTTCAGTTTAAGTATATAGATGATATACATGTTATGGCTATATTCTTTGCTTGTTAAACAATGTGGTTCTTAAGTATTTGATACTGAATTTGTTGGTGTGAATCGTCATACGAAACAACACAATTCATGAACTACAATGGCCTAAGTAACTAGCAAAAGAATATGTGATGATGTTCATGAAGAACAAAATAAAGGGTTATTGTGTTGCTTGTTAAACATCAAAGCTTGCCTTCAAAGATTTGTTTTATCAGGTATTATGAGAACAAAAGGATTGTTCAAATAATTGCCGTAATCCATAAAAGATGGATGATTCGCAAATCTCGTTGGAGACATCACATCCATAAAACTAGTGCTAAAAATGTCGAAGGACAAATTGATTGAAAGATCACTTAGGAAGTGACATCGCCGTTTAAATTATATTTGAAAGAAAACATGAAGAAACTCCATGTTGATGGAATTTTGGAGTCTTCTGATATTTGATCATATGACGCTTGTGAAACTTTCCTAGAGATAATTAAAACTTCGTTCATAGGCCAAAAGGGAACGAATGACTAGCTTATTGGAACTTGTACATATTGTTGTACGAAGTCCGTTATGTGTAATCAAGAGCGATGGATTTCAACTTCATATGCTTTCTCCGAAAATTTGAGTGAATATATGAATATTTACTTAATAAGGATGAAGTATGAAACATTTGAAAAGTTCAAAGACTTTCAAGATGAAGTGCAAAATCATTGTAACAAGAATATAAACAGTTTATGATAAAGATCATAAAGGAAGATATTTGAGTTACAAGTTTAGCATAATACCTAAGATTTAAGGAATCGTTCCGTGGATTTGCATTTCCCGAAACACCATAAGAGTATGGAGCGTTCGAGATATGTAATTAAACCTTGTTTGACATGGTAAGATCGAAAGGTGTAATTCATAAAACTGCCATTGTATTTTAAAGATTAAAAGCTTTAGAGATTACCGTTTTTCCACTGAAAAGAGCTCCATCATAATCCGTTGAAATGACACCATATAAGGTTATGGTTTGGGATAAAACCCAAGTTGTCCTTTCTTAAACATTGGTATGCTATGCATAAGAAAGATGTGTGCAACCAAAGTCGGATGAACCTGTCTTTGTATAAACTGTTCCTCCATAAAACACCGGAGACAAAAGTGTTTGTTGCTTAGAACGTCAAGTTTCTTTGAGAAGAAATTTTTCGTGAAAAGTTAAGTGGGAGGACAATAGAAACTTTGATAAGGTTAAAAGAACCTTAGCTGTATGTGCAGAGTTGCGCAGCGCCGAAAAGTGTTCCGGAGGCGGCAACAATGCTCATGGCTCACGTACCTCAAAGGTTGTGGTCACGGAGATCCAAGTTCCTATTGAAACAAGTAGATCGGGTAAACAATCAAATACCAAGATTTGAGGGTTGAATCATTATTTGAGAATAATGAACCGACTACATGCAGAGAAGCGATGATGGGCCCTGACTCCGTAAAATGGCTTGAAGCCATAAAATCCGTGATAGTTCCATACACGAGAAATCAAGTTTTGAACTTGAAGGACCCTCGAGAAAGGTGTAAGACCTTATAGTTGTGTCTGGATCTATAAAGAAATAGACATGGATGTTTCACATCTAGTCGACATGTTGGGAAAGAGTTCACAACAATGTTCAAAGGTTGACTATGACAAGATTTTGATCTTTCATAGTGATATTTAGTCTAGACGGATTAATGTAGCAACCACTACATATAATTTGTTATATGGTAGTTGAATAAACAAAACAAGTTCTTCTAATAGAATCGTTACCTAGGACATGTGCATAACACGGTCCATAGGGTTTTGTTAATTCAAAGGATGCTAAAAGCATATGCAAACTTCAATGGTTAGAGTGAGCATAGCGGAGTTGGAATCTTCACTATGATGAAACTGTTAAAAGGGTTTAATTTCATCAGAGACAATGAAGATGCTTACATTTGCAAGAAATTAAGTGGGAGCGCTAAGACATGTTTCTAATACATTATGTGGAGGACATATTGTTGATTGGAAAAGATGTATCTTTTATTAACACATATTAAGAATTTCATCCCGATGAAAGACTTAGGCAAAACCCAAATATTTGGCATCAATAGACGCTAATATGGTTGTGCCAGAAGTACATAGATAAGATATTGAATGAGTTCAATATAGAAACTACAAGAGAAGGTTCTTGTCGCACAGAAAGGATTGAATGAGTTCAATGTTGATGATATATTCAAGTGTATTGACATTTGGTAAAGTGAAACAAATAATCAAGTATAGATTGATACTTGATGTATGAAATCACAAAGAGTATTTATATCAATCATACTGTGATATGTACAAATCCAGATATGTCCTATGCTCTAAATGTTGAGAGCATATACCAGAATGATTCGTAAGATGATCATTGGACAATAGTAAGGATATTCTTATGATCTTCTGAAAGGACTAAGAGTATAATATTTGTAGAAGTGACAAATAGATGGTTAGTTCATTGTAAAAGTACTACATTGATACTAGCTTTGTCACAAAGTACAAATTAAGTTTATCTCAATCTAAACTAAGGGTGGCACAATATAATGGAAAGTGAGTTCCATAATGGATTTGGATGATTTCCAAAGTTAAGACATTGTGACAGATACTACAACAAAAGGCTAAGTATATGACTGCTATTATAGCAGCAAAAGAGGGCATTTGTGTCAAGAAGTTTGTTATCAAACTAGGTGTAGTTCACAGTGGGATAATACTATGAAGATATATTGTGCGACAATATTATCAACATGTTTTAACCCCAAAGAACTAAAGGTCACACCGAAAGACCAAATTTATACAAAGCCATCTCATTAGAGAATGAGTGATGCGTAGAGACGCAAAGACATGCAAATTACACACGGACCTGGAAGTGTCAGATCCGGAGATCAGTTGACCACTAGCAATCGTGTACATACAACACTGGAAAGCCATAGGTGTTATATACACAAAGGTTCGAAACTAGATTATTGACTCTAGTGCAAGTGGGAGACTGTTGGAGATATGCCCAAGAGGCAATAATAAAGTGGTTATTATCATGTCTTCACACTTATGATAAATGTTTACATACCATGCTATAATTGTATTAACCGGAAACATTAATACTTGTGTGATTTGTAAACTAAAATAAGAGTCCCTAGTAAAGCCTCTTGTTAAACTAGCTTGTTGGTTAATATATGATCATTGTTTCCTGATCATGAACATAGAGATGTTATTAACAACAGGATCATATCGTTAGGAGAATGGTGTGATGGACATACTCCTATAGATAAGCGTAGCATAAAGATCAAGTCATTTCAATAGTTCAATTGCTATATGCTTTCTGATACATAGTAACCTAATTCCTTCGACCATGAGATCATGCATATCACCTTTACTGGATGGATGCTTTGATGTCATCAAACACCACACCGTAACAGGGTGGCTATAAAAGTGGCATTGAGTGTTCGGAAAGTATTGGTTGAAACACATGGATCAAGAGTGGGATTTGTCCATCCATATGACGGATAGATATACTCTGGGCCCTCTCGGTGGAATGTCATCCAATTAGCTTGCAAGCATGTGACTGGGTCACAAGGGATCACATATCACGGGAACGAGAAAAGAGTACTTATCAGTAACGAGGTTGAACTAGGTATGCAGAGATACCGACGATCATAAACTTCGGATAAGTAAACTATCGTGAGACAAAGGGAAATTGGTATCGTATGTAAGTGGTTCATTCGATCGCAAAGTAATCGTAGAAATATGTGGGAGCCATATGAATTTCCAGATTCCTCTATTGGTTATTGTTCGGAGAAGTGTCTCGATCATGTCCGCATAATTCACGAACCGTAGGGAGACACACTTAAGGATTCGACGTTGTTTGAGTAGTTATGGTATTATGAGAAAGAGACCGAATGTTGTTCGGAGTCTCGGATGGGATCCGGGATATCACGAGGTGATCCGGAATGGTCCGGAGAATAAGATTCATATAAGGAAAGTCCCGTTTCGGAGTTCGGGAATGATTCCGGTGTTTTCATCGGGGATATTCTAGAAGGTTCCGGATTGTCCGGCACTCCGGGGGGGAAGGGGTACATGAATGTGTCATTACATATTGGAATGATTGCATCATGTACTAAGTGTTCTTGCTGTCCCAAATATAGGATTAAATTGAATCCTAAAACAGAAAAGTCAAATGTCCAGTTTGAAAGTCAAACTGCCAAAACAAGAAACTGTGGGAAACAAGCAAGAGGAGTTGGAACCAACCTGGAGGAGGAGTTGGACTCCTCCAGGCCGGCGCCCAGCCCAAGGCCGAGTTGGGGAGGGACTCCCTCCCTCCCCTGGCGCGCCAAGACCCCCCTCCCATAAAAGGAGGGGCAGGGCTCCTCCTAGAGACACACAAGTTTCCTATCCTCTAAACTAAACCCTAGATCTAGACCCCGGTTTAGAGCTATTCGGTTTAGAGCCTTCTAATTGGTTTAGAGCCTTCTAATTGGTGTGTCTAATTACTAGACCACTAATAGCCTCTCTCATAAGCTCCACCATACTCGCACCGGCTTAAGGCGAAGCCCTGCGGGATTTCCCCTCTACCTCCGGTACCACGCCGTTGTGCTGCCGGAATCGCGAGGAGAGTGCTACAACCTCCGCTGCCTGCTGGAACAAGGGAGAGGAAGGTCTTCGTCGAGTACCGAACGTGTGACCGACTACGGGAGCGCTGCCGGAACGTGGCGCCGGAAGGATCGTCTACGCGATCTTGAGATCGGAAAGAGTACGACTACATCACCCACGAGAATCTGCTCTCGTTAAACACTTTGGAATCTTCGAGGGTGAGTTATTCCATCGACTCGTTGCTACAATCTAGTAGATAGATCTTGGCTTGTTTGTTTGTATGCGATAGAAAATTTTGTTTTCCATGCTACGAACCCCTACAACTCCATGGACTTACGAGCTCCCCTTTCATTTCCCATCGACGATAACCATATACAAAAGAGCATGATATCAACTAGGTACAAGTACCAAGTGCAATGTTGAAAGTGTTCCCCATGAAAGCATGGTTCTGCTAATTCCCAACAAATAAGTGCAAGCATATACAACATAGACGACACAATGGTTCAAGTTTATTAAGGGCAAGAAAAGTAAAGTGTGCCATCAAGTTCGTGAGAGCTTTAATCACTAGTTTTCTCATAACAAGTTTAATTTGGAAGGTAAACAAAAGCATGAATATACTTGGAATAGCGTAAGCTAGTAGGTAGGTATGGTGGACTCTTTGGAATAACTTGGTTTAGGGAGTTGGATGCATGAGTGGAACTCATACTTGGTTGTGGAGGCTAGCAAAAGACTGGGAGCGACAAACTAAGAGAGCAATAATGGCCATAATCATGCAGAGCGACAAAACATCATTGATCAAAGCATAAGGTGATACTACAAGTTGAAAACTGAAGGATCATAAAGGCTTATGGTGACTTGAGATAGTCATAACATGGTGTGAGCATGCGCCAAGTCAACCCAAATAAAGCATCAAAGGAGAATACCACTATACTATGCTTTAATATGCTAAAACAACGCATGATTCATCCAAGGAACATTAAGCAATCTCAATTGTTTATAACAAGTCATGCTATAGCAAAGAATACTGAGCATAAATCCAAAACAATATCAAGCCTTGTATGACAAAGGATAGGCCACAGTCAAAAACAAGCTCTTTTTACCACACAAGCATGAACTTTCCTACACTTTTCCAAACCAAACCAAACTATTTGAAAACCAATATATGAAAGGGGAGGTCCAACCAATTTATTCAGCAAACTAAGCAAACCAAGCAAACAAAAAACCAAAACGAAAACGAAAAAGAAGACGCTCCAAGAAAAACACAACTGTGCATGAAACAATAAAAATGAAGCGTTTGGAAGAAACCTGAGATTTTTATTGATGAAGAAGGGGATGCCCTGGGCATCCCCAAGCTTTGACGCTTGTACTTCTTGGATATTTCTTGGGGTGACACGCGTGGCATCCCCAAGCTTGAGCTTTAGTCCATCCTTCATCTCATTACTCGTTCCTTCCATACACCTGAAATTTTTCCTTCATACAAAACTTCACACAATCTTTATTAGCAACATTAGTGTACTCAAGATAAATAAGTCTTAAGGTTCAGTTCTAACACCAAATAAACTTCCATTAGAACACTATCTACTGTATCACTTCCCTCAAAAAGCTCAATTCCTGAAAAGAACTCAAAAAGGAACCAACAAGACGCAAATGCAGAAAATGGCAGAAATTTGTCAAAACAGAACAACAGGTAAACAGGAATTTTTTCGAAGACCTTCTGTTGCTCAAATCAAAAAGTGCTGAACTAATGAAAGTTAGATAACAACCTGGGGAAGAAGCACAAATATTCACGCCTCAAAAAGACATTTAGAGATTTTACACGAAATTTTACGGTGAAGCACAGAAATCTGTTTCGGGACAGCAACTTTCCCAATCATTACTTCTCTCTCATTAGAGGTTACTCTTGGCACAAAAAGCAAATAAAAAGGATAATGAGCGGTTATTACTGAAGTAATAACTTCCAAGACTCATCTAAAACTTTTGGGTTATCTCCCAATAAGTACTTTTCTTTAATGCCTTTAAGTTAGGCACTAAAATGGATAAAATAGAAGTAAGCGGAGATAATCATGGTGAAAACATTGTTTTGTTCAATGAAATCCTTTTGTTAACAAGGTTGATCAGGTCTTGTTACCAAAACAACTTCATATGAGACAAAACTTTGTATTCCACTAATGATTATGTTACCTCAACCTTGATAGCAATAGTCCCAATCATAATAGTTTCAAATTTTTCTCTTGGTATGGGACAATATATTTCTCCAACTTGAATGCCCTCAACATGTTCAATTGAATTCAAAACCATAAGTCCTATCAATATTCTTGGGGAAATAGGCAGTATGTTCCTTGTCATTAACATTGAAGGTCACCTTCCCTTGATTACAATTAATAACAGCTCCTATAGTATTTAAGAAAAGGTCTCCCAAGAATAATAGACATATTATCATCTTCAGGCATAATAGTTTGAGAGGATGCTCTCATAAGAAATAAGAGTTGAAGTAAAAGAGAGCATCAAGAATCAAATTCAAAACATATTTAAGTCTAACCCACGTCCTATGCATAGGAATCGTGTATGCAAATAAATTCACAAAGAACAAAGTGACAGGCATAGGAAGATAAAACAAGAGTAACTTCAAAACTTTCAGCACATAGAGAGGTGTTTAAATGCCATGAAAACTTCTACAACCATATTTTCCTCTCTCATAATAATTTTCAGTAGCCTCATGAATAAACCTAACAATATAACTATCACATAAAGCATGCTTTTCATGATCTACAAGCACTAGAGCTTTATCATAAACATTTTCAAAAGAATCCTCGGGAACATAACATTCATCCTCCTTTAGTAACCATGGAGTACAATCAAATAATGTAAGGGATAAAGAGTTACTCTCATTAGAAGGTAGGCATGGGTAGCTAATCCATTATTCCTCCTTTTGTTCATCACTCTCCTCCTCTTTTTCATATAATGAGATTTCAGGTTCATCAATTTCTTCTTCCATAGGATCCTGCAAGGCTTTAGTCTCTTCCATTTGTGGAAAGCATCTATTAAAATATTCAAGAATATAGCCATTTTCATCCTTGTAATTATCAAAGCAAAATTTAAGTATACCATAGACCTCATATTTGTAAGGTGAATCATCAATATTTTCAAGCAAACTAGCAAGCTCAAAAGCACCCTTCCAAGCAATAAATTCTTCAATTTGTTCCGCATCATAAAAGTCATAAATTCCTTTAGCATAGGAAGATATGGTATCATTATCATTATACTCACATTGAAAAGGGAGGTATTTATACCTCTTTCTGCAACAAGACTCACCACAACAATAAGTAACATTATAAGTAGAGCACACGTTTCTAGCAATGGTATACAATCTATCAATTTGTTCCCGTAAGTGTTTCCCTTTTTGTGACAAGCGGTGTTCCTTATAATAGTATTTTTGATCTTCCGTGAACCCACCTTGCCAATAAGCTTCAGTTTCAAAGAAACCAACCATTGACAACAAGCATGATAAAGCAAGACAACAACAGACCAACAAAAATAACAACTAGAGTAGGAACCAAATTTTTTTGTATTTTTGATAAAGAAACAAGCAAACAAGGAGAAAATAAACTTGGCTTGAACAATAGTGATTCCAAGTGGACTTGATAAATAAAGCTATGCTCCCCGGCAACGGCGCCAGAAAATAGTCTTGATGACCCACAAGTATAGGGGGTGTATCGCAGTATTTTCGAGGGAAGTGAAACCCAATTTATTGATTCGACACAAGGGGAGCCAAAGAATATTTATAAGTCTTAACAACTGAGTTGTCAATTCAGCTGCACCTGGAAACAATCTTGCTCACAGCAGTTTATCAGTAGCAATAGTTTTGTAGTAGGAATAGTAAAGTAGAAGCAGTAGCAAAGTAAAGACAGTAGTAACAATAGCAGTAAATAGTGGGATTCGAGTGCGGTAGGCATAGGGATGGATGGACGGGCGTTGCATGGACAAGACAATTCACATAGCAATCAGAACATAGGACAATTGCAGATAAATAAGATAAAGCATCCAAGTACTAGAGAATCCTAGGCATGTGTTCCATATATAGTCATACGTGCTCGCAATGAGAACTTGCACAACATCTTTTGTCCTGCCAGCCCGTTTGCAGCGGGGCCTCTAGGGAACTACTGGCAATTAAGGTGCTCCTTATAATAGAGCACCGGAGGAAAGCATTAACACTCCATGAACACATGTGATCCTCACATCAAAGTCATTCCCTTCCGGTTATCCCGATTTCTGTCACTTCGGGGCCATTGGTTCCGGACAACAACGTGTGTATACAACTTGCAGATAAGACCATAAACAATACTATCATAATGAATCAATAACATGTTCAGATCTGAAATCATGGCACTCGGGCCCTAGTGACAAGCATTAAGCACAACAAGTCGCAACAAAGTCATAAAGCACTAATAAAAGATACTAGGAACCATGCCCTAACAATCTGATGCCATTACATGAACGATCTCATCCAATCCCTACCATCCCCACAGCCTACAGCGGGGGATTACTCACACATAGATGGGGGAAACATGGATGGTCGATCGAGAAGCGATGGTGATGATGATGGCGATGATCTCCTCCAATTCCCCGTACCGGCAGGGTGCCAAAACGGAGTTTCTGGTGCTGTTTCGTGGAATCTGGTGGTGGCGGCGGAGCGGAACTCCGTTTTGAAAAATGTCGAACCCCCCGGAGTTTTTAGGTCAGGAGGCTCCTTATAGGCGAAGAGAGAGGCCGAGGGGGTGCTTGGGGGGCCCACACCATGCCCTGGCGCGGCCAGGCCCAGCCCACGCCTGGGGGTGGTCTGGCCAGCCCTGGCACTCCTCCGTCTCATATTCTGGCTCTGTGAGTCTTCTGGAAAAATAGGCACTTTGGCTTTTGTCCCGTCCAATTCCGAGAATATTCATTTTCTGACTTTCCTGGAACCAAAAACAGCAGAAAACAGGCAGCTGGCACTATGGCTCTTGTTAATAGGTTAGTCCAAGAAATCATATGAAAAGTACTCCAAAGTGTGGACAGAACACAAGAAGTGGATAAAACCAAGCATGGAACATAAAAAATTATAGATACATTTGCAATGTATCAGCGGACTATCTGGCCACCATGAAACTACAGGATGGCTCCACGGCCACCACGATGCAAATCTTATAGCTACACCTAATCGGCGCTGCCCGATCCTAGCTAAGGCAGTTACCCAAAGAATCCATCAGCAGCTGGAACGATCTTGAAGACATGTTTATCTGAAACTTCCACTCCATGTTCAAATGACATGCATTCCTAGAACAATTGAGAGCGTGCAAACCAAAATCTGGAGAGCCAATACGAGACTTCATCAAGCGATGGAACATCATAAAAAACATGGCTGAGGTTATATCTGATGAAAGGGCAATTGACGCCTTCAACAACGGGCTTCGCCGGCCAGAATTCATAGAAGAAATGGGACAGGTCAAACCCAAAACAATTTCACAGTTGATGGATATGGAAAACCGTTGGGCTGATTGAGAACATGCGGTACACAACAAGCGAGCTCGCTCACCCGAAGAAGACAGGGACAGGTGCAGCAACGACAAAAGACGACGAAACAATGATGGATACAGTGGACCAAGATACGTCGTAGCTAGTTTCTCAGGAGGGGACAACCGAAGAAATGACGATTATAATAGCGGGTACCACAACAACAAAGACGATGTGGGGGAAGCCAACCACCACAACAATACCATCCAAGAGCTCGGGAACCACCAATGTCTGCAATGCAAATGTTGGAGGGACCCTACAATATGCACATCTACATCGATTCAATAGGAAAAAGGCGATTAAACCATCTCATGAAGGACTGCCGAACATTTTTTTAAATGCAGGAAGTATGTAATGCAAAAGAAATTGAAGCAGCAAGCCAAGGATACGCTACGGCACCTGGCGCTTTAGCCATTGGTGCACCACCACCACCAGTACATCCGCCATCAGGACAACCACAAACCATAGCAAATCAAGAAGATGAGTACCCTAGGTCCAAGGGTGCAATGTCGATGATTCAGAAAGGGCGACCATCTAACAGGACACACAAGCTGATCACAAGACAAGTAAATATGGCAGTAACATAACCACCACCCACACTCGAATACCTCCACTGGTTAGAGCAAGAAATCACATTCAACAGATCTGACCACCCACTTCGGGTGTCGCGACCGGGTCAGCCAGCCTTAATAGTAGAAGCGCAAATCGGTGGGTTCGACATGAGGAAGGTTTTCTTGGATGCAAGGAGCAACATCGATCTCATTTATGCCAAAACTCTACGGGTAATGAACTGGTTCCTATCCAATTTAACACCTACAAACACAACTTTCTATAGGATAGTTCCAGGCAAAGCCGAGATTCCTGTAGGCAAAGTCCATCTTAATGTAGTCTTCGGATCAAGGAGCAACTTCAGGCGTGAGAAACTCAAATTCGATGTCATGGACTGGCCATCACAATACTACGTGATCCTGGGATGACCATCTTTCGCTAAGTTCATGGTAGTACCTCACTACGCATATCTGGTGCTAAAAATGCCAACCCCCAATCGGATCATAACCATAAGAGGAAGCTTCATTCTCTTAGATAACTACGACCGAGAGTTCAACAAAATATCAGAATCTTTCAGGATGGAAGAAGAATTTGACTAGTTGAAAATTGCAGACGTAGAACTATTGCATGAAGGACATGTCCACAGCGAATAGGCTCCAGAAAATTAGGTGCATCATGCAAACGCAGAAACGACCTATCCGGCCTCCAACATTGGTCCCGCATAGGAAGGCGCGCTCGTTGGTTTCCCCCATGAGAATTGGGGGACTCTTGTGAACTCAATCAATGCACAAGAAATCCCCAAGGAACCCGACGAGCACTCGACCAAATTAAACATAGCAGACAATGAATGGTCCACGCGACGAATCAGGGCCATTGGACAGCAAGCTCCTCACCCTACCTCGCAGGGATAACAAAAGTAACATGGGTGGCTAACCCAATAATCGTACCAAAGAAAGACGATGGACTCATTGACTTTCCAATCCAGAGTGGTCCATTAAACTACGCCCCTTTCTCTCTGGTCCACCGTGTAGAAGTTGCGCCTCCAGTCAAAAGGTTAAAACCCCTTGAGCCCAAAGGGAGCACAACAAGACAAAATGGGGTACCTTACGATAGAAGCCGACAATTTTAGGATGTTCTTTTACTTTCATGCATTTTATATTCAATAAGGCTAACGGCTAGGCGAGCACGCCAAATATGTATCCTATGCTATTAGACAATAAATAAAGAAAAATCTCCAAAGCTGGGTCTTGAGATCTTTGCTATTCTATTCATCAACCTGATACACGGGGCTTCGACAAGTATACCGTATCAAAAAATCTTCGACTCCCATATAACGTGCCTTTGACCCGAATAAGCTGACTCAACGTATAGGCGTGAGACAAACAAAAAGGTCTCGCGTGGTAAAAACAAAATCTCGTATAAATTTACGACCTTTTTGATAAAAACAATGGCATTACACCGTATTTATTTGAATACAAAGATACATAATATGGGAAACATTTAGATGGAAAAATCTAGGAAGAAATCTTCATCTTCCTCCAGGCATCTCCGGACAATCCTGATGGCAGGCTTACGGGCAGCCGCGTAGTGAGTCGCCATGTTAACCAATCCACCGCTAGGAGGGGAGGCAGTCCCAAAGACACATCATCCAATTCTAGCATTGGGTGTTGCGTGTGGACCAAATAAAGTGCAAGCTTAGCACCCGTCACAAGTTGTAGCTTCACAAAATGATGAATCCTTTCACCCTGCCGAAATTCTGCCATCAAATCAGCCAAGGATCTAGGGCTACGGATCCTGGGGAAACATGGCATTATACAGAACAACCAAGGATCTACAACAGAACTGGATGAACTGCTCTACCTCTGGTACGCGATCTTGAAGCAAAGCCACCGAATAGGCACAATGATGATCGATCCAAAAATCAGTCTCGGTACCTTGGGAAGCAGTCACCAGAGCTTGGATTTGATTGCGCAGATGTTGGGTCTCTTCCCTCTCATACAATTGAATGCCTAAAATAAAAAAGGAAAACCAACTTCTGTGACTAAAAGGAAATACTAAGAAATATTGCGGAAGACTTACATAACATCTTCTCGCTTGCCCTGGAACTTTCTTCCAAAAAATATGCTTCACGATCCAGGGCCTTGTGCATCTTCATTTGAGATACGTCCACCATTGCTTGCACTACCCAAAGATTACCCTAAATTTTCTTCACCTGCTCAATCTTTTCTGCATATAGTGGTGGATCGATCACACAAACAATGGCAGTTTCGGATGCACCCAACCCAGATGAAGATGGGTGCGCATCCGAAGCCTGGGTGGACCATGACGGAGCTGCCAAATCACAGAGTATCTGACAGAGGATATGGAAAATACAGGAATTTCAGTACACAAGCGTCAAATGGCATGCATATAGATACACCAGATCTATCCTGACAACATGGATAAGACTATCGATGGCATTGCGACAGACATAGATGAAATACTTCCACATGCCCTGATGGCTCTAATATTTGCCATCTCCTATCGTGTTTAAACATTGTTTTTGGTCAAGCAATTGCCAAGAAACTCTCAATCCTTGCCACTAATGACTAATAATTGTAAACATATGCAAAACCTCTCTTTGAATTACGCTGTGCAGGAAATCACAGTTTTTAATGCAAAATAAGGAGTCATAATGAAGGTTTTTGAGGAAGTCCATACGGCCAAGTAATTGGGGAGTCATTCCCCGGCATCAGCAAGCTTAACGACCACTGGTACGGACAAGGCTTGCCTGTACCGTCCACCCATACCAGGTAGCGACAGCTTCGTCTCGTCAAACCATACAACTTTTGTGAAGACACCTATATATTTTAAGGCTCCAGCGGCCAGCCAGAGATCCACATTTCACAGATTACATCACAACACCACCAAAGGAGATCCACACCATTGTTCATCACTTCCACCATCCATCCCATCCACTAGCCATACCATTGCTTTGTAGTTTAGATCTCTTTGTGATTTGGCGACCATTGTAAGAATATTTGATTTCAATCTAAGTATTTGTATGATGTTTTCTATCTCCGATCTATTTGTTATGAGTGAGTAGTCCTCACGGGCTGCGGGTTGGGGAGAAACCTCGCAGCGATTATGTGTATCTAGATCATGGGTGTATTGTATTTTGTTTGCAATTGAGATTTGTATTTTTTTGTTTCTTTGTCTCTTGTCTCGATCTGTGGACTTGTAGGTACCCAAGATCCCATAGATTGATAAAGGCTTGAGGTGAGATACTTGGCTAGTGGCGATCTCATAGGAACCTCAATGACAGAAAGGGTAGTATGATCTTCGATTAGCGACCCATTCAGGATCACAACAACATCACCACTTAAAGCTTTGATTTGTGTGTTACACTTAATAATCATTTGTAGCCCGTTGCTTCCGCGTGCACTCAGTTGGATTAAAATACTATTGCTATGCCCGCTGCATCTCGGGGGCTCTAGTATATTAGGATGTGTTTCCCACAAGAGATTATCTCCGTTCAAACGTTACACATGACTATGCTTATTATTATCTTTTATCCCATATGATGTGCATCTATAGGTGGATCTTCAACCCTGGCCTATCTCCATCCATTGATTCAACCCATTATAAAGTAAACTAGATTGGTCTGGTAAACTAAGGTAAAACGCACAAACAAAGTCTTGTAGACGTGTCCTTTTTATTTCCTTTAAGCATTGTTTTTCAAGGTTCGACTTAACCTAGGTATTCTAGGAAAAAGCTATTATACTACATCCGTGAATCCGGATCGAAGGTATCACCCCTTTCTCTAGCATCGTTGCCAGGGAAGCAATTTTGCTATCCTGGTGAGTTCACTAGAGACCTTGTTTTTAGTTTTATTATTAGTTTGTAGTTTAATTCTTGTTATTAGTTTACTTTCTTGTTATCTATTTGAAAACCCAAAAACATTAGTTACTTTTTATTTGTTTTCATTACTTAAAAAATACCAGAAATATAAGAGCCATGGCTCAAAAGAGATTAGGGGAGTATGCTACTCCCACTGATGATTTTATTCATGCACCTATCACTCAGGCCGTAGTTGATGCGAAAACATATGAGATAAAGCCTAACCTTTTAAGTTTGGTTAAACAAACACAATTTGGGGGCTCATCCACTGAAGATTCGGGTTTGCACTTAAACACTTTCACTGAAATTGGCGACATGATGTGTATTAAGGATGTAGATCCAAATGCCGTTAAATTAAGATTGTTTGCTTTCTCTCTTAGAGGAAAGGCTAAGGATTGGTTGCTAGCTCTACCAAAGGGCACTATTAAATCTTGGGAGGAATGTACTAATTTGTTTATGACTAAAATTTTCCCCCCAGCTAAGATCCAACATTACAAGCTTTAGACAAGAAGACCGTGAGCCACTAGTGCTTGCGTGGGAAAGGATGAAAGAAGCCGTAATGAACCGTCCTAGTCATGGGATGGAAGAGTGGCTTATATTACATTTGTTTTATAATGGTGTTAACCCAATGCCTAAGTCACTAGATACAATCATGTTGATACAATCATGGGAAAGCAAGTGAGTGTTGCAAACAAGTTACTTGATGATATGCAAAACAACCATGCCCAATGGCATGTGGAAAGAACCTCGAAGAGAGTAAGTTCAATTACCGAGGTAAATAATGAAGAGCTTACATCTAAGGTAGACAAGATGCTTAATATAGTAAAGGGTAAATAAGATACCCAAGTTAATGCTATCGCTACCAATGTTAATGATGTTAATTTTATATCTCGCACTCCTTTTAATCATGCATGGAAAAATAATTATGCTTCTAATGTTCAAAAATATCATTCTAATCCTGTAGGAGCTCCATATAATAATTATGATAACACTAATGGAGCAAATCATGGCAACCTCTCGTTTGAGAAAACTGTTAGAACCTTTATACAAGTTCAAACCGAGCAAAATAATATGCTTATTAAAATCATGGAGAACCATGAAAGTAGTATAGGAAAATTATGTAACTAGGCCGTTGCAATTAGAAATGATGTGCAGGCTCTACAAGAAAGGAAAAAGACTATGGAGGCTCAGCTGGGGAAGGTAGCTGAGAGCCAAGATCTCATACTAGCAAAGTTTGCTGGAAAACCCGAGCCAAATCCGGTTGAAGACCTCAAGATGATGAGGGTGGTAACGAACAAAGAGAAACCTGAAGAGCTAGATTATAGCAATGCACCAACACCGGACTATACCATGGAAGATCTATTAAAGATGATCACCATGAAGAATCCAGGTATAGAACAAGGTAATGATGCTATGTACCAACAATTTATACAACAAGCATCATCTAAAGTTTGCGATTTAGAGATGGAGTATAAAAGACTAGCTGATAAGCTTCCAACTAAGCTAGATGATATATTTGAGCCTACTATTAAAATTAAGTTGGGATTCAATGAGATATCTGCACTTTGTGATCTTGGCGTGAGCGTCTCAACAATTTCCAAAAGCTTATTCGACAAGTTAAACTCGGGGCCATTTGTTACTATTGAATTGAGACTCCATCTAGTTGATTCAACTTATAAACAAGTTGTTGGGACTAAAGAAAATATTGTTGTTGAAACTAAAGGTAGTCCTGCTCTTATTGATCTTGTTATTATGGACATGCCTGAAGATCCCATAACACCTATAATTCTAGGTAGGCCTTTCCTAAGAACTATTAAAGCTTTGATTAATTTACATGAGGGGAATGTGAGAATAGGACTGCCATCTAGAGATCCTTTTATAGTCCACTTCCCTAGGAAAAAGAAGACCAAGCCTAATGATGATTATGGTGTAATTACATTTAAATCCAACTACTTTGGAGTGGGTGTTCCACTTCTTAAACCTAAGTGATTGCCATCAAGGTCATGCTAATTGACCTTAATAGAAGCGCTTCATGGGAGGCAACCCATGTGAAATAAAGGTTTTACTCTTGTGTTAGTTTTGTTTAGTTTTATTTGTTTTTCTTAATAAAGAGTGTTCAAGGAGACCTTTGGAGAGAGGAGAAGAAATAAAGTAATCCTCTATATTTCATTTTACTAACACATGGCCTAAGAAGTATTGCTGATTTTTATGTAGTATATTTGTTGTTATTTTAACCTTTGAGATGTGCCAAGGCACACAGAGCTTCCAATCAAAAAAATTGAGTTTTGTATCTCACAGTGCTCTTAACGACCACTAGTACAGCCGGAAGGGACCATACCGTGCGCCTGTTCCACATACAGCTGAAGGAAGATAGAAATTCTGTTTTTGCCATAGGGATCAGTGCTCGTAACGACCACTGGTACGGCCAGACACGCCCGTACCATGCGCTCGTATCATACCCCTCAAGCAAACATCAAATTTTAAGTAAAGGTACCGAACTGATAACGACCAGTAGTACGGGCGCGCGTGACCGTACCGCATGCCCATATCGAGTGCACATCCTGTGAGCAGCCGTCTCCCCCAAGGTATGTCACCTGGTATGGGCGGGCTTCGGTCGTACTGCCCGCCTGTACCACGTACGCGGCCTCCATAAGCAGCTCGAGGCGGTAACCTAAAATCCCCCAAAATAAATCTTTCTCTTTCTTCTTCTCCAAACTCAAAACCACCTCCATTGGATCTTAAAATTTACTCAATCTTTCTTCGATTCCTTGTACTAATTCGATCTAAGGTATGATTCTCCTCTGATCCTCAACTTATTTGTGCAAAATCTTCACTCAATCTTTCATCATTGTCAATCTAGACTTAGGTCTTGTTCTTGATTCAATCTTGATATTGAGAAGGTTAGTATTGTTTTTAGAGGAGTTTATTTTGTAGTTAGTGTAGGGAATAATTTATGCTATGTTTCTATTGGACCAAAAAAATTATTAGCAATTTTATTTACTTGGTCTTATTTTTATTTTTGATGAAAACAAGGAGCCGTACACGTAAGATGGCCGCGAAATCCTCCACACAACCCGTTGAGACGTTGAACCCTCGAGTCACTTGGCATTAGGTTTACCGAGGAGTTCCAGCTTAACCATTTCAATCGTCTCAAGCTCCGAGAAATCAAGTCCACCAAGTGGGTGTGTCCTTAGATTCTGAACCAACTTGGCATTCGTGTTGATTTTGATTTACTTTGCAACAATGTTGGTTTGTATAATTTTGTCTTTCAGGATGTTGCCACGTATCGCTGTTTGACGCTTGAGTTCTTTAGCACCTTGACACACAAAGTGGATCTTTACCGTTGTACCGAGGAACAAAGGCCCAGAGTTGATCACATCAAATTCCACCTTATGAATTGTGAGTACACTTTGACACTCAGCCAATGGGCTCAATGCTTTGGGTTTGCCAACAACACTACCGATATACGCATAACTACTTTTGTGTTAGATCCTTCCCCTATTCAATACTTTAATTTAATGAAGATTTGTGGAAACACACCCAAGGGGAACCAAATTGATCATCCTACTATTCGATATTTATTCTGCGTGATTGCTAACACTTTACAAGCACGTGGCGAGTTTACTAGAGTTCATGAGGAGTACATGTTGATCCTTGCAAAATCTGCTATTATTAATTGTAACTTAATGCTAAATTTGGGTGCTCTTCTCGTGTTTCACCTTAAGCATCAGGCTCTTCAATCTCGAGGACCCATATGCGGAGGAGGAGTTGTGATCGTTCTTGCACGCGCACTTCACATCAATCTAGGTAACATCCAACCATTGACAGGAAGTCACCGTCTCGATCTTTCTACTCTAAGCGCATGTGGTATGATTTCTAAAACTCATGGTAGCTTTGGGATGCCAACAACTCCGCTAGCTTTTGAACGATCTATGGTATGACCCCGGATTTCGTCTATGAGTTGATGACATGAGTGTCATATGTGTCAATATATGGACAAAAGTATTGGTACTCTCAAAGGTTGTGCAAACACTTGCAAAAGAAATATCCAGTGATCCTTGAAAGAATAAAAAAGGAAGATATCTATGAGGATCCACATAACAAGTCCTTGGCATGGTGATACGTCCATTTTGCATCACTATTCTATATCATAATTTACTGTTATTCATTGATATATTTCATATTAAGGGATGATACTTATGTTGTTTCATCTGTTTTTGCATGGTTGATGACTTTTGGAGCATGAACCGCTGTAGTCAAGATTCTGATGGAAAAGGTGCTGCTTGGAGGCAAGATTTGTGAAGATCAAAAAATCCGGGAAAATACATGGAAAATCCTATTTTTCCAGAAGACGAAGAAAGCCAGAAGGGGAGGCTAAGATGGGCCAAGGGGGCCCACATAACCCCCTGGCACGGGCCAGCCTAGGTCGCGCCACCAGGTGGTGTGACCGCCCTGGTCCACCCCTGGATCTCCCCTCTGGCGTATATTATCTCCAGCGAACCCTAATACCTGGGGGGCAACCACAGAAAGATTTTGCCGCCTCTACGGGGTAGAAAACACCGAGAGAGAAAGATCTCTCTGACAGACAGAATTCTGTCGGGGAAATTCCTTCCCGGAGAGGGGAGATCGTCGCCATCAACACCACCATCAAGCTGGACTTCATCGGGATCATCATCATCATCATCACCACCATCATCACCACCAGCACCATCATCACCATCTCCATATCGCTATAACAATTGGGTTGAATCTTGCATAGTTCTTAGGGGAAACTTTCTCGGTGTTGATTACTCTTTGTAGTTGATGCTATTGAGTGGAACCATTGAATTATTGTTTATGTTCAGATTGTTATACATCATTATTTCATCTCTGGTCATGATCCATATGATGTCTTGTGAGTAGTTTGTTCATGAGGACATGGAGAAGTCATGTTGTTAGTAGTGGAATTATGTTGAGAAAGATTCAATGGTTTAATATATAAGTTGTGGTGCACTTCTTCTAGTGGTGTCATGTGAACGTCGACTACATGACACTTCACCTATATGGGCCTAGGGGAATGCATTGTGTATTTGGCTACTAATTGTAGGAGTTTCCGGAGTGACAGAAACCTAAACCTCTGTTAGGAAACCATTGTACAAGGGACGTCAGGGTCTTAGAGTTTAAAGCTATGATTAGGTTTCTACCTTAATTACTTTCTTGTACTTGCGGATGCTTGCAAGGGGTATAATCACAAGTATTTATTAGTCCTAGGAAGGTCAGTACATTAGCACAGGTTCACCCACACAACACTTAGCAAACTAAAGAAGATTAATCAACTATATGAAGCGAAATCACTTGATAGAATTCCCATGTGTCCTCGAGAACGTTTGGTCATCTTAAGTAATACAACTGGCGTGTCCTTTGCTGAATAAAGGATTGGGCAACTTGCTGCATTTATTCTTATTGTCTTTATTTACTCGTACTTGATTTTACTTGCATTATCAAAAACCCCTAAAAATCCGTTTGCTAAGTATTTGCAGAGAATTCCCGATCCATACCACTAGCCAGCACCTTTTGCTCCTCGTTGGATTCAACACTCTTACTTATCAAAAATTCTGCGATACACCCCCTATACTTGTGGGTCATCAAGACTATTTTCTGGCGCCGTTGCCGGGGAGTGAAGTGCTATTGGAGAGTGGAACTGGTAAAGGAAACCTCTACTGTGAGCATTGTTTATTTATGTTAGTTGCTTTATTTTCAATATGGATAATTCGCTGAGTTTCTTATTTCGTAATGCTACTACCACTGCTAAGGTAGTAGATGAACCACCACCTGATGAGAATGATACTTTTAAAATACCTACAAGAATTATTGATCGTGTTATGGATAACTACTATGCTAGGGATGGAACTGTCCATCCCAGTGATCATTTACTCTTTATACATGAATTATGTGGGTTGTTCAAGTGTGCAGGTATTACTACAGATCAAGTTAAGAAGAAGTTATTCTCATTATCACTGAAAGGAAGAGCTGAGGAATGGTATAAGCTGCTGAAGAATGGTCAAGCTCTTGAATGGAATGAAATAGTACCTCTCTTTTATTCAAAGTTTTATCCTCCTAGTGAGATTCATAAAGATCGGAATCAAATATACAACTTTTAGCCTCTTGATGGAGAGTGTATAGCTCAAGCTTGGGGGAGATTGAAGTTACTAATGCTCAAATGTCCCATTCATGAGCTCCCCAACAATATTATTATCAATAACTTTTATGCAAGGCTTTCTCTTCATGATAAGGATTTATTGGATGCTTCTTGTGCTGGATCATTCACTCGCATGGAAGAAGAAGCTAAATGGGATCTCCTAGACCATATTCAAGATAATGCTGAAGCATGGGAGAATGACAAAGGAAGAAAGTCAGGTATAAAGTATGATTATGAATGCATTGAATCTTTTATGGGAACTGATGACTTTCAAAATATTAGTAATGCTTATGGTCTTGATTCTCAAGTTATTACAAATTGTTTTAAGGCTTTTGCTTCTTATATTGAAATTCCGAAAAAGGGATGGAACAGGTATCATGCACCATATAAAGATATTGTTGACTGTGTTCCTGTTGGGAGTACTGAATTTTGCACTATTGATCACATCCTACCTGAACCTTATATCGAGAAAATACCCTTCCTGGATAAGGTAAAGGATCATCATATGATAACTAGTGTAATCACTAAAAGTACAAATAAAGCTATTGAACCTGATAAACAAATGGATGATGAACCTATCATAGAAAATGTGAAAGACTTTGTCACTAAATATGTAGAAGAGGGACACACTATCCTTTGTAAGGATACCTCTAATATGGTTTCACAAAGTAGTGTTATAAGAACTAGTATTCCTGTGTTTTCTATTAGAATAAATGATCATTGTTACGATGGTCCTTGTGATAGTTATATTGCTAAGTTTATGCATGATGCTAAAAGTTATTATGAGAGAGGAAAAACTGTTCTTATCCATCTCAATAATATCAAGTTTCCTTGTTTTATGCTGAAAGTTTTTATGTTGCACTTCTTTTGTCTTCCTATGCTAGTGGCCTCTGGTTTCTACAACGTGTTTGTTTACAAAATTCTCGTGCATAGGAAGTGGGTTAGACTTAAATATGTGTATTTTTTACTCTTAATGCTCTCTTTCACTTCAATTCATATTCCTAAGTGAGCATCATCAAAATTATCATGCCCATCTTAATGGCTATAAAGAAAGAGCTTTTTGGGAGACAACCCAATTTATTTGTGTTTTCGGTTTGTTTTTGTTTTTATTTCAGTCCTGGAAGTTATTACTTTGGTAATAACCTCTCCTTATTCTTTTTGTTTGGTTTTTGTGTCAAGATCAACCTCTAATGAGAGAGAAGTAATATTTGGGGAAGTTGCTTTCTCGAAACATATTTTTGTGCTTCACCGTAAAAATTCATGAGAGATCTCTGTATGTCGGATTGATCTGTAATTTTTTGTGCTTCTACCCCAGGTTGTTATTTGAGCAATAGAAGATTTTTGAAAAAACTGATCTTTACCCGCTGGTCTGTTTTGACAGATTTTTCCACTCTTGGATTTGCTTCTTTAATCGATTTCCTTTTTGAATTCTTTTTGGGTTTTCAGAAGGAGTTGCTAAAGTAGCTTATGTTTTGATGGTTTTCAGTTGAAATTGGACTCAAAAGGTTTTATCACTTCACTTATACTAATGTTGATAATGAGAACTGTGTGAAGTTTTGTGTGAAAGAAATTTCCAGGTTATTGGAGAAAATGGTGTAAAGAAAGTGAAAGGTTTTCATGACTCGAGTAATATGAGTATGAAGATTAAGATATTGATGTTATTCAAGTGGTGACTCCGGAAGAATCTACTAAAAGCTAAATTCAGAGATATGCAGAGTCCGTTTTTGAATAGGTAATAGTTCTAGTAAGAAAAGTTCTGCGAAAGATCCGTCCAGTTATATTTTTGGAGTTTTTATCCAACAAGGAAAGCTACGAAGCGAAAAAGGGACGGAAACGGAGCCAGGGTGCTCACACCACCCTGTGGCGCGGGCCCACCCCTGGCCGCACCACGAGGTGGTGTGGCCACCTCGGACTCTGTCTCCAACCCGTTTTATCCCAGTACCTTCCTTTTGCTGTAAAACTTCGTAATATATAATCCTCCGGATCCCCCGAGGTTCGTATATCGTGTTCTCATCGTGTTTTCGTTTCAATCTGTTTCTGCCAGGAACTATTTTTGAAAGCTTAGAAGCACGATGGTGTCCGCCAAGGATAAGGGAATGGAGCCTATGGAGGACGATTTCCAAGACCCCGAGCAGGAGAAGGAGATCAAGAGTGAAGGTGAAGACGAGACAAATCAAGGACAACATCCTCACACCGGCACTACCATTGCAAGCATTGGAGTGTTGGCAAGATCTGTCAGGGTCAGGAGGACTGCACGGATGTCAACTAGAGGGAAAACTCCGTGTCACTGTTTGGATCCATGATCACTTCTTCCACGCGCCAAGAATCCTTTCCACACCCTTATCCATAAGCATCAACACCAGAATATGCCGAAGGAGAAATTACCCTCCAATTGGGATTTGCCTCATTCTAGCCATGCAGGAAAAGAAGACTTCAAGGAGGAAGAGTGGCAAAAGAATCGCAAGAGCTGGGATCCACAACCTGACATCATCATGCACCGCATCGAGCATAACTTGGAGTTGATTCGTACTCTCACCTTCGAGATTGAGGACTTGGGGAAACTGATCAAAGAGCTCATCGAAAGAACACCACCACCACCGAAGGAGTAATTCGTCATCAGGTTTGGCATCCCCTTGTTTTGTTCCAAGCTTGGGGGAGTGTCGCGGTATCACATCACTATCTTCTATCTTTTACGTTTTTAGTAGAGTCATATCATGAATAGAGAAGTTATCATGTAGGATGGTTTGCATTATGGAAGTGTCCCCTCTCTCGTTAGATATCTATGTATCCCTTGGTGTGAGTAGCCGTTATGGAATATTAATGAGTAGTTCTTTCATTTACTCTCCTGCATATCTCATTTTAGTTTTCAATTCATGGTTATATGATTGATCTTGTCTTTAGTATTGGTATCACTTTGGGACCATTGAGTTAATTTAGTTTGTTTTGGCAAACCTGGCTCGGTCAGTAGCAACACTATTTTGAGAATGGAATGAAAAAGACAAAAGTACTCTTAAAAAATATAATTTCATCATCTTTCTTATTTTCTCATAAGTTTAGTATTCTCTGGTTAAGATCTTTTGTGCTTCCAAGGAAGATTGCATGTTTGTTTTTATCGCTTGTATGTTTGTCTGTTTCCTTCAACTCTTATACTTGCTACCCAGCCTTGCTAGCCAAAAACCTGTACTGAGAGGGAATGCTTCTCGTGCATCCAATCCTTAAACCAAAACCTATGCCATTTGTGTCCACCATACCTACCTATTAGCACTATTGCTATTCCAAGTAAATTCATGTTTTTATCTACCTTCCGAATTAAACTTGTTATGTGAAAATTAGTGATTAAAGCTCTCACGAACTTGACGGCACACTTTACTTTCTTTCACTTAATAAACTTGAACCATTGTGCTCATCTATGTTGAGTGTATGCTTGCGCTTTGTAAGTTGTGAATTAGCAGAACCATGCTGTCATGGGGAACGCTTTCAACATTGCACTGGTACTTTGTACCTAGTTGATATCATGTTCTTTTTTCTATGGATGTCATCGGTGTGAAATGAAAGGGGAGCTTGTAAGTCCATGGAGTTATGCATGTGTGTTAGAGAAACGCCTGGGCCGCCGGTCTAATCCATGCTGTCATGGTGGAAACCTGCAGCGTAACCATAATGAGCATCTATGAAGCATTCATCTTATAAAAAAAGAGATAGAGATTGAGAAAAAGAGAAAATAAAAAAAGGGATGAGAAAAGAGGAAAGAGAGAAAAAAGCACCATATTCCCATGGTAAATAAGAAGATTGCTGAGAAGCTCGTTGTCTGCTTGCCTTGTCATTTTGATATGGGGATTCTTCCATATCATCGGGCAAGGGGTACCCCGTTGGCGGTTCTCCGGGACACACATGTGCTTACTATGACAAGAACTTACTGGTGACTAAACTTGAGTAGCATGAGGAGCGACCCTTGTATTCAAGGGACATGAGATTTTCAACTTACAACTTCTCAAGCATATCCTCATATTTGATCACTTTAACCTTAATCACCTAAAAGATGCCTATGATAGGGGCAATGAGAGCTGAAAACTAATAAGTACCATAATTTTTGGGAGCTCTTTATGAAACTTGAAATCCCTGCTTCCCTCTGCGAAGGGCCTTTCTTTTACTTTTTAGTTGAGTCAATAAACCTATTCCTTTCTATCTCAGCAAGTATTTTGAGTTGTTGTGTTTCATTCATTCATATGATGATTTATTCAATCATGTTTCTTATGTTCCTTGTTTTGCACATTACTCTTATCTTGGTGTTTACTACTTTGAAAGCTATCACTGAAAATCAGTTATATAATAGTGAGTTGTCTTCTATTATGATCTATGTATTGATGAATGTGATGCTTCCTATCCGTATTATTTTATCGACTCTTCACTCCATAAACCTGAGGCCATGTTTATTGAGCTCAGTTTCGCTTGGGGACAAGCGAAGTCTAAGCTTGGGGGAGTTGATACGTCCATTTTGCATCACTATTCTATATCATAATTTACTGTTATTCATTGATATATTTAATATTAAGGGATGATACTTATGTTATTTCATCTGTTTTTGCATGGTTGATGACTTTTGGAGCATGGACTGTTGCAGTCCGGATTCTGATGGAAAAGGTGCTGTTTGGAGGCAAAATTCGCGAAGATCAGAAAATCCGGGAAAATATATAGAAAATCCTATTTTTCCAGAAGATGAAGGAGGCCAGAAGGGGAGGCTCATACGTCCAAAACGTATCTACTTTCCCGAACACTTTTGCTATTGTTTCTCCTCTATACTTGTGTGATTTGGATGCAACTAACGCGAACTAATGCTGTTTTCTGCAGAATTGCCTTGGTGTCTACTTTTTGTGCAGAAATCAACTATCAGGAAAAATCCCGGAAAAATGCCAAAAATCCTATTTCACCCGAAGACTCCAAGAGCCAGAATACGAGACGGAGAGGAGCCTTGGGGTGGCCACACCACCTGGTGGCACGGGCCAGGCCAGGCCGCGCCAGGGGGTGGTGTGGGCCCCCCAGGCACCACCTCAGCCTCTCTCTTTGCCTATAAGGAGCCTTCTGACCTAAAAACTTCGGGGAGTTTGACTTTTTCCAGAAGGAGTTCCGCTCCGTCACCACCACCAGATTCCACAAAATAGCACCAGAAACTCCGTTCTGGCACCCTGTCGGGACGAGGAATTGGAGGAGATCATCGCCATCATCATCACCATCGCTTCTCCATCGACCATCCATGTTTCCCCCATCTATGAGTGAGTAATCCCCCGCTGTAGGCCATGGGTATGGTAGGGATTGGATGAGATCGTTCATGTAATGGCATCAGATTGTTAGGGCATAGTGCCTAGTATCTTTTATTAGTGCTTTATGACTTTGTTGTGACTTGTTGTGCTTAATGCTTGTCACTAGGGCCCGAGTGCCATGATTTCAGATCTGAACTTATTATTGATTCATCATGATAGTATTGTTTTGGGTCTTATCTACAAGTCGTATACACACGTCGTTGTCCGGAACCTATGGTCCCGAAGTGACAGAAATCGGGGTAGCCAGAAGGGAAAGCCTTTGATGTGAGGATCACATGTGTTCATGGAGTGTTAATGCTTTGCTTCGGTGCTCTATTAAAAGGAGCACCTTAATTGCCAGTAGTTCCCTAGAGGCCCCGCTGCAAACGGGTTGGCAGGACAAAAGATGTTGTGCAAGTTCTCATTGCGAGAACGTATGACTATATATGGAACACATGCCTAGGATTGTCTAGTACTTGGGTGCTTTATCTTATTTATCTGCAATTGCCCTATGTTCTGATTGCTATGTGAATTGTCTTGTCCATGCAACGCCCGTCCATCCATCCCTATGCCTACCGCACTCGAATCCCACTGTTTACTGCTTTTGTTACTATTGTCTTTGTTTTGCTGCTACTGTTACTTTACTATTCCTACTACAAAACTGTTGCTACTGATAAACTGCTGTGAGCAAGATTGTTTCCAGGTGCAGCTGAATTGACAACTCAGTTGTTAAGGCTGATAAGTATTCTTTGGCTCCCCTTGTGTCGAATCAATAAATTGGGTTTCACTTCCCTCGAAAATACTGCCATACACCCCTATACTTGTGGGTCATCAAGACTATTTTCTGGCGCCGTTGCCGGGGAGCATAGCTTTATTTATCAAGTTCACTTGGATTCTCTATTGTTCGCTGCTTTCCATCCATCATGGGTAAGTCTCGTGATGGCAAGGTTCCTATTTTACCATCCACTACAAGAAGAGGTACGGTTCTGAACACCTCTACTTCTCTTGATTCACCGTCTGTTCTGAGTAAGTTCCTTACACCACCACATACACATGCTACACACACTGCTACTACTGCTGAATCTGAAACTTCAGATGCTTATGATGCTGCTTCTACTGTGCTTGATAAGAGTGGTTCATTAGGTCCTTTTCTAGATGCTACGATTGCTAGAACTATAGTTGGAAATACCGAAACTCCTAATGAACACACTGCTACCCCTATTAGCTCACCTGAGTCTAGTGAGAGTTATGATGCTGAAGAAGATTATGTTGAGATGACTGATGAGTTTATTGAAGAATGTAGGAACACCCATTATAGGAGCGCTGCTAAGAATCTCCTTGAGAGGCGTACTATTAGACCCAAATTATCTCCTACTGCTAAGTTTGCTGCTTCTCCCATAAATATTATAGATGAAGATTATGATTTCTCTCTCGATCTATCCTACATAGCTATTGTCGAGAAAGAACCTTTTGGTGGAACTAAGAATGAAAGTGCAGTAGCACATATGAATGAACTTTCTACCATGAGTGGCTTGTTTTCTGATGATATTAAAATGCGTACTTACTTTGTTGCTAAGATTTTCGCTTTTTCCCTGAAAGGAGAAGCTAAAACTTGGTTTGGTAATTTACCTCCTGGATCTATTGATAGCCCTGAGTGCTTGTTTAATACTTTCCTGCAGAAATATTTTCCTCCTAGTGCTAGACATGCTGTTTTGCAGGAACTTTTTGATTTTAAACAGGGAGAAAAAGAGGTATTGCATGAATCTTGGGCAAGGTTTTGTGCTTTGATTCATGCACAGGCTGGAAGTCCATTACCTAAGAATGAACTACTTGATATATTTTATAATGGACTAACCGAAGAATCTAGGACATACCTAGATAGTTGTGCTGATTGTGTTTTTAGGAATACGACTCCCAAGGAATCTGAGGAATTAATGGCTAAAATAAGCAAGAATTATGAAGATTGGACTCCTCCTAAACAAGTTACACCTGAAGTAATTGTACCTGAACCATCTATTACTGTGCCTATTCCAACATCAAAGAAGAGGGGAGTTATTGAATTAAATGATGAAGTGATGAAGGAAGCTAAGAAATGTCTTAAGGAGAAGGGAATTAAAGCTGCAAATGTCAAGAATTTACCTCCTATAGAAGAGTTATGTAAGCCTATTCCCTATTCACCCACTATTGAGGTACACTCTCTCCAACACTTTGATGAAGGTGATATCCCTTACTTGAAACCTCCTGATCAATGCTTAGAAGAATTGGATATCTTTATTGTTAAGCAAGATAACTTTAATAAAAGGGTGCAAAATCATCTAATGGAAAACACTAGAGCTATTGTTGAGTTGAAAGATATTGTGGAAAGAACCTCTAATGATGTTAAAATGATTGTTAAACACTTTCAAATGGTGCAAACTCAAATAGATCAACTCGTTAAAGTGCAAAACGACTTGCTAGTTAATGCTGCTAAAGAAAAACATGCTTATGAAATTAGAACTAGAAGTGGTGCCGCTACCCAGGATCCTCTATATCCTGAGGGGCATCCCAAAAGAATTGAGCAGGATTCTCAACAAGCTGAAAATAGTGGTTCTACTCGTAAGAAAAGGAAAAAGAAACATAAAACTGTTGTAGAACCCTCTGAACCTGCTAGAGATCCTAATAGTATATCTATCTCTGATGCTGAAACTGAAAATGGTAATGAAGAAAATGAAGTTCCTAATGAAGAAAAAGTTGAAGAAGAACCTGAAAACCACACTAAGACTACTAAATACACTAAAGAAGATTTTATTGCTAAGAAACATGGTACTGAAAGAGAACCTTGGGTCCAAAAACCTATGCCTTTCCCTGATAAGAAACACAAGTCAAAGGAAGATGAACACTATAATAAGTTTTGTGAGTGGATGAAACCTTTATTCTTGCAAATTCCTTTGACTGATGCTATTAAATTGCCTCCTTACTCAAAGTATATGAAGGACATTGTCTCGAATAAAAGGAAGATCCCTAATGAAGAAATCTCTACTTTACTTCCTAATTATTCCTTCAATGGTAAGGTTCCTAAGAAACTTGGAGACCCAGGGATTCCAACTATCCCTTGCTTTATTAAGAACAGTTATGTTAGAACTGCTTTGTGTGATTTGGGAGCTGGAGTTAGTGTTATGCCTTTCTCTCTCTATAAGAGGCTTCAGCTTGAAAAATTGATACCAACTGATATATCTTTGCAAATGGCTAATAAGTCTACCACTATTCCTGTGGGTATATGTGAGGATGTACCTGTCCAGGTGGCTCATAATTGCTTGATATTAACTGATTTTGTTGTGCTTGAAATGCCTGAAGATGATAATATGTCTATTATTCGTGGGAGACCTTTTCTTAATACTGCAGGAGCTGTTATTAATTGTAATCAAGGAAAGGTGACCTTAAATGTTAATGACAAGGAACATACTGTCTATTTCCCCAAGAAGATTGAAAGGACTTATGGTTTAAATTCAATTGAACATGTTGAAGGCATTCAAGTTGGAGAAATATATTGTCCCATACCAAAAGAAAAATTTGAAACTATTATGATTGGGACCATTGCTATCAAGGTTGAGGTAACATAATCATTAGTGGAATACAAAGTTTTGTCTCATATGCAATTGTTTTGGTAGCAAGACTTGATCAACCTTGCTAACAAAAGGATTCCATTGAACAAAACAATGTTTTCATTATGATTATCCCTGTTTATTTCTATCCTTTGCATTTTAGTTTTTGCTTTCGTTTAGTTTTCTTTGTGTTGTTAATTGCTTGCATGCTAGAACTTCTGTAGTTCTAGCCTTGTTTTTGTCCTTGCATCATGTTTCCAAAAAGAAAAAAATCTGTCTGTCAGAAAAATCATTCTTCTATTTCTGAAAAATGCCCAAAAATAAAGTGTCTCAAAAAATTCCAGAAAATTCATATTAAATTTTTATGTGAAAAAAGGGGCAGAGGAGTACCTGGTAGGTACCAGGGGGCCCACCAGGCAGGCACACCACATGGTGGCGCGGCCAGACCTGGGTGGCGCCATGCCCTGGTGTGGGCCACCCCTGGCCCCCCACTACCTCTCTCTCCTGCCACTTTCTTCTCTCTCCCGAGTAAGCTCTAGTTCATAGCTCGAAATCGCGTTCTCTCTGTGCTTGCCCTCGATTTATTCGATCTCTTTGCTCAGCCCATCTTTCTTGCTGAAATTTGGAGAAATTGTTCCTTGGTATGTGACTCCTCCCCTTGTCCAAGTAGATTTGTGTTTAGTGGATTGTATGTTGAGTATTTTGCTGTTGTAGGTGACTGGTTTTGAGGGCTTGCAAGCTTGTTTGATGCTTAGAGATGTAGTTTTGATGCATGTTTAGGCCTCTTGCTAGTCCCTGTGAGTAGAATCCTTCATTATATTTACTTTGCAATCACTTGTTTAATAGGTGTTTAAATTTCAGAATAGAAGATGAGTGAACACCACCTAAACCAACATGAGCTTTGGGTGCCTGATGTCATGAAGGTCCACCGGGAGGAGGAAGTTTTTCCCTCCATTTATCCATGTTCTGAGTTCATGAGAGCTGCAGGAATTCTACAAGATTTCCACACTTTGGTTTGTAATGCAGGGTTAGAGCACTTTTTGGAAGACGAACCTTGTCAATTTGTGAAGCTAACCATGTCTATGGTGCAGGATTTCAAATTTAGTCACTCTTTGCCTAACCCCATGGTCCATTACAAAATTTACAATATTGCTATCAACCTTTCTCTTGATGATTTTTGTGTAGCTATTAAGGTACCTCAATAGGGATCATGTAAGAAGATTAAAGAGAGACCAGAACCACTCATGGATTTATACGCAGAAATTTGTCAAGGGAGTAGCTTCTCGAAGGAGAATGGAAAAATCCGTAACTTTCATCTTCCCTCAATTCGCTACTTTGCCTACTTTATTGCCAAGTGTGTTCTTGCTAGGAAAATTGCCAATAAGTTATCCTCGTTTGATTTAGCATTTATCTCTGCTGCACTTAGACGAGATAGGTCCTACAACTAGGGTGCTTTGATAGCTTTCCGTCTTGCTGCTAACCGTGAGAAGGGTGGAATTTGTGGAGGCCTCATTGCTTCTCGTTTGCTAGCATTGCATGGTTTAGTGCCTCATCATCTAGACCTACAGTTTCCCATAGAGAGGCTTGATTTTAATTCCATGGTACAACATACATTTATTTCCTCATGGATAACCTTTCTCAAAGCTGGCTGGAGAAAGAGCAAGTCCGAGCGTGTTGTTCTTTTGCCTGCACCTGTTTTGTTTAACCTTGATAACAGGGAAGGATGGTCCCTCACTGAGGAGGAGCTTGATACGTACTTGGGAGAGCTCTCCCAATAGGAGCAGGACACTAGAAGGGAGGTCACGGATGATTCGGTCCAGCCCTCGAATGAGGGAGAGTCTTCGTATCAGCAGCCCGCTTATGATTGGGGAGCTTCTTCTTCTTCTCATGGGCCCAGCTACGACCGTTCTTACCAAGATCCGCCTGCTTGGAACACTTATTCGTACATGGATTGATACCCACTTAGGCCAAAAGCCTAAGCTTGGGGGGAGGTACACCAACACCGCACTCATATCCATATCATGTTGCGTCGGTTCTTTGTATGTTCATGTTTTCGTTCTCTTTTTAGTTTTCGTTCTTCTTTGCTTTTGCTTTCTAAAAACACAAAAAGACCAAAAATATTTTTGTTGTTTCTCTTTGGTTTGCTTCTTCTTTTTGCTTTTTGCTTTGTTTGAACTATTTGAAAAACCCAAAAAGATTTTGCTTTGCTTGTTTTTCTCTTTTGGTTTTTGTTTAAAAATCGAAAACACCAAAAATATTTGTCGTTCTTCTTTGGTTTTTGCGAGTTGGCTACAGGGTTCGGCAGTTCTCAGTGGATTATTGGTTTCATATTATTATTCAAGCCACACAAGTAAAGAGGAATTATGAGGATCAATGACAACTTGAGGCGTGGTAAGAGGCTGGTAACAAACTCTATTTGTTTTCATTTTTGTACATATACTCATCATTGTGAGCTTTCTTAGTCCGTTTATGTAGAGTGTATGTTTTCTTTGGATGCTTAGTAGTTCTTGCTTTCTTGTGATTAGCTCCAGCTCGCTAATAGTTTGTAGCATGTTTCATGAATGTTTGCTTGCATTACTCTATTCATAAATTGGTATGACACCATGGTATCCTCCTCTGAATGTTTCATTCGATTGACTTGGCACATGCTCATGCATGCACATGACTGTGATAATCAGTTAAGCCTTGATGAATTATTTTTCCTTGAGGATCTTGAATCCTTTTCATGCCATGAGTAGTCTTGTTTTGTTGCAAGCATGATAATGACAGCTATTGCTCTCTCGTTTGTCGCTCCCTTACTATTGCTAGCCTTCATTTCCACTGAGTGTTTTACTCATGTTTCCAACTCCCTAAACCAAATATTTCCAAAGTGTCCACCATAGCTACCCATTAGCATCATTTTCTACTTCCGTGCATATTCAATATGCCTTGTTTTCTTCTGAATAAAATGTTTGCTTGTTATGAGAAAGTTAGTTAGTAAAGCTCTCATGAACTTGATGGCACACTTTATTTTCTGCACTTAATAAACCTGAACCATTGCGTCCTTCTTTGTTGTGCATATGCTTGCGCTTTATGAGTTGAAGTTAGCAGAACCATGTATCATGGGGACCGCTTTCAGCGCTTCATAGGTACTTTGTACTTAGTTGATTTCTGTTCTTTTGCTTATGGATCCCAGCGGTGTGAAATAAAAGTGGAACTTGTAAGATCATGGAGTTTGTATGTATGTTATAGAAACGCCTGGGCCGCTAGCCTAAGCCATGCCTAATCATGGTGGAAACTTGCAGCATAACCATAATGAGCATTCTATGAAGCATCCTCAATAAAAATCTATGCACATAGTAAATAAAAAGATCGTTGAGATGCTCATTGTCTGCTTGCCTTGTCATTTTGATCATGGGACAACTCCCGTGTCATGTGCAAGGGGTACCCCGTTGGCGGTTCTCGATGATACGTATATACTTACAATGACAAGAGCTTACTTGTGACTGAAGTTGAGTAGCATGAGGACCGGTCTTCGTAAGTAAGGGGCATGAGACTTCAATTTATAACTTGTCAAGCATATCCTCTTAGTTGTGTCACTTTCACCTTAACCACATTAAAGATGCTTATGATAGGGGCAATGAGACCTCAAAGCTAATGAGTACCATACTTTCAGCATTTGGAAGCCTTTCAAAATTATTCAAAACCTTTTTCTTCCACTTGTTGAGTCTCCACATATTCCTTGAGCACCTTCTTGAGAGCATAGTTGTCATCATTTGTGTTTGTTTCATTACTTGATTATTTGTGTTATGACTTTGATGCTTGTATCTTTGATATCTTTACTTCTAGTCATCACTTGAACTTCAGAGGTGCCTTGACATTCATAACCAAAGGCAAGCGAGATACCACTCTATCATACATTTCTATGAGCATTGTAATGTTGCTTATGTTTGTGCTTCATGCTACTTATTATTCTTGAGTTGGAATCTCTTCATAGCTTGCAATGACTATTAAGTAGACTCAGTTGCATACTCTTTATTATGAATTGCCTAAGTAGTTGATCACATTGCTAAGAATATTTATATCATATGAAGCAAATGTGTTCGTGAAAGTTCTTTTATCGCACACAGTTTTCAACTGAATTGCTTGAGGACAAGCAATAAGCTAAGCTTGGGGGGAGTTGATACGTCCAAAACGTATCTACTTTCCCGAACACTTTTGCTATTGTTTCTCCTCTATACTTGTGTGATTTGGATGCAACTAATGCGAACTAACGCTGTTTTTAGCAGAATTGCCTTGGTGTCTACTTTTTGTGCAGAAAATCAACTATCAGGAAAAATCCCGGAAAATATGCCAAAAATCCTATTTCACCCGAAGACTCCAGGAGCCAGAATACGAGACGGAGAGGAGCCCTAGGGTGGCCACACCACCTGGTGGCACGGGCCAGGCCAGTCCACGCCAGGGGGTGGTGTGGGGCCCCCAGGCACCCCCTCGGCCTCTCTCTTCGCCTATAAGGAGCCTTCTGACCTAAAAACTTCGGGGGGTTAGACGTTTTTCCAGAAAGAGTTCCGCTCTGCCGCCACCACCAGATTCCACGAAACAGCACCAGAAACTCCGTTCTGGCACCCTGCCAGGACGGGGAATTGGAGGAGATCATCGCCATCATCATCACCATCGCTTCTCCATCGACCATCCATGTTTCCCCCATCTATGAGTGAGTAATCCCCCGCTGTAGGCCATGGGTATGGTAGGGATTGGATGAGATCGTTCATGTAATGGCATCAGATTGTTAGGGCATAGTGCCTAGTATCTTTTATTAGTGCTTTATGACTTTGTTGCGACTTGTTGTGCTTAATGCTTGTCACTAGGGCCCGAGTGCCATGATTTCAGATCTGAACTTATTATTGATTCATCATGATAGTATTGTTTTGGGTCTTATCTACAAGTTGTATACACACGTCGTTGTCCGGAACCTATGGTCCTGAAGTGACAGAAATCGGGGTAGCCGGAAGGGAAAGGCTTTGATGTGAGGATCACATGTGTTCACGGAGTGTTAATGCTTTGCTCCGGTGCTCTATTAAAAGGAGCACCTTAATTGCCAGTAGTTCCCTAGAGGCCCCGCTGCAAACGGGCTGGCAGGACAAAAGATGTTGTGCAAGTTCTCATTGCGAGCACGTATGACTATATATGGAACACATGCCTAGGATTGTCTAGTACTTGGGTGCTTTATCTTATTTATCTGCAATTGCCCTATGTTCTGATTGCTATGTGAATTGTCTTGTCCATGCAACGCCCGTCCTTCCATCCCTATGCCTACCGCACTCGAATCCCGCTGTTTACTGCTTTTGTTACTACTGTCTTTGTTTTGCTGCTACTGTTACTTTAGTATTCCTACTACAAAACTTTTGCTACTGATAAACTGCTGTGAGCAAGATTGTTTCCAGGTGCAGCTGAATTTACAACTCAGTTGTTAAGGCTGATAAGTATTCTTTGGCTCCCGTTGTGTCGAATCAATAAATTGGGTTTCACTTCCCTCGAAAATACTACGATACACCCCCTATACTTGTGGGTCATCAGAGGCTGAGATGGGCCATAGGGGGCCCACACCACCCCCTGGCCGGGCCAGCCTAGGCCGCGCCACCAGGTGGTGTGTCCGCCTTGGTCCACCCCTGGCCCTCCCCTCTGGCGTATATTATCTCCACGAAACCTTAATACCTGGGGGCGACCACAGAAAGATTCCGCCGCCTCTGCGGGGCGGAAAACACTGAGAGAGAAAGATCTCTCCGGTGGACAAAATTCTGCCAGGGGAATTCCTTCCCGGAGAGGGGAGATCGGTGCCATAAACACCACCATCAAGCTGGACTTCATCGGGATCATCATCGTCACCACCATCATCACCACCAGCACCATCATCACCATCTCCATATCACTGTAACAATTGGGTTGAATCTTGCATAGTTCTTAGGGGAAACTTTTCCGGTGTTGATTACTCTTTGTAGTTGATGCTATTGAGTGGAACCATTGAATTATTGATTATATTTAGATTGTTATACATCATTATTTCATCTCTGATCATGATCCATATGATGTCTTGTGAGTAGTTCGTTTTGTTCTTGAGGACATGGGAGAAGTCATGTTGTTAGTAGTGGAATTGTGTTGAGAAAGATTCAATGGTTTGATATTTAAGTTGTGGTGTACTTCTTCTAGTGGTGTCATGTGAATGTCAACTACATGACACTTCACCTATATGGGCCTAGGGGAATGCATTGTGTATTTGGCTACTAATCGTAGGGGTTGCCGGAGTGACAGAAACCTGAACCCCCGTTAGGAAACAGAATCGTAGGGGTCTTAGAGTTTAAAGTTGTGGTTAGGCTTCTACCTTAATTATTTTCTTGTACTTGCGGATGCTTTCAAGGGGTATAATCACAAGTATGTATTAGTCCTAGGAAGGTCGGTACATTAGCACAGGTTCACCCACACAACACTTACCAAACTAAATAAGATTAATCAACTATATGAAGCGAAAGCACTTGACAGAATTCCCATGTGTCCTCGAGAATGTTTGGTCATCTTAAGTAATACAACCGGCTTGTCCTTTGTTGAAGAAAGGATTGGGCCACTTGCTGCATTTATTCTTATTGTCTTTTATTTACTCGTACTTTATTTTACTTGCATTATCAAAAACCCATAAAAATTCGTTTGCTATGTATTTACAGAGAATTCCTGATTCATACCACTAGCCAGCACCTTCTGCTCCTCGTTGGGTTTGACACTCTTACTTATCAAAAATACTACGATACACCCCCTATACTTGTGTGTCATCACATGGTCTCATTACTACTTTATGAGTGTTTCTTGAAAAACAATGATTGGATTAGAAGTATTTTTGATAGACTTGATTTATTGATGTGGGTGTAAATAAGACACTTCATTGTTATACTACTTAGAACGTGAAACTCTCTTACTCAATTATGCTATTTGAACATCTAGTGTTCCTTGGCAAGCTAAGAGTTAATTAGAAGAATTGGATTGATTGCTACACTTCTAGTTACTTATACTTATATTAAACTTTACTTTGATTGTCTTGACTTACTGAAGCTTGTATAGTATTCTTGTCATCTCTCTAATTTTGATAAGCCTCGCAAATGAACGAAGTGCTGAGCGCATATGACTACCAACCGTAAGTGAATTCTTATTCTCATTGTTTCAAGTTTAAACACTGAATTCCTTATAGTTCTTTTGGTTCTTCTTGCTCGAGGGCGATGAAGGATTGAGCTTCGGGGAAGTTGATGGCTCCAATATTTGCCATCTTCTACCGTGTTTAAACATTGTTTTTGGTCAAGCAATTGCTAAGAAACTCTCAATCCTTGCCACTAATGACTAGTAATTGCAAAGATATGCAAAACCTCTCTTTGAATTATGTTGTGCGGGAAATCACGGTTTTTAATGCGAAATAAGGAGTCATGATGAAGGTTTTTGAGGAATTCCACACAACCAAGTAATTGGGGAGTCATTCCCAATTGTCAACAAGCTTAATGACCACTAGTACAGGCAGGACCCGCCGTACCGCCCGCCTGTACTAGGTGTCGATGGCTTCATCTCGTCAAACCCTACAACTTTCGTGAAAACGCCTATATATTTTTAGGCTCCAACCGCCAGCCAGAGATCCGCCATTCTCACATTATATCACAACTCCACCATAGGAGATCAACACCATTGTTCATCCACCATCCATCCCATCCACTAGCCATAGCCATTGCTTTGTACTTTAGATCTCCTTGTGATTTGGCGACCATTGTAAGAATATTTGATTGCAATCTAAGTATTTGTATGATGTTTTCTATCTATGATCTATTTGTTATGAGTGAGTAGTCCTCACGGGCTATGGGTTGGGGAGAAACCTTGCAGTGATTATGTGCATCTAGATCATGGGAGTATTGTATTGTGTTTGCAATTGAGATTTGTATCTTTTGTTTCTTTGCCTCTTGTCGCGATCTGTGGACATGTAGGTACCCAAGATCCCATAGATTGATAAAGGCTTGAGGTGAGATACTTGGCTAGCGGAGATCTCATAGGAACCTCTATAACAGAAAGGGTAGTACGATCTTGGCTTAGCGACCCATTCAGGATCACAACAACATCACCATTTAAAGCTTTGATCTGCATTTTACACTTAATAATCGTTTGTAGCCCATTGCTTCGGTGTGCACTGGGTTTGATTAAAAGACTATTACTATGCCCGCTTTATCATGGGGGCTCTAGTATATTAGGATGTGTTACCAAAAAGAGATTATCTTTGTTCAAACTTTACACATGAATATGCTTATTATTATCTTTTATCCCATATGATGTGCAGCTGCAGGTGGATCTTAAACCCTGGCCTATCTCCATCCATTGATTCAACCCATTATAAAGTAAACTAGATTGGTATAGTAAACTAAGGTAAAACAAACAAATAAAGTCTTGTAAACGTGTCCTTTTTATTTCCTTTTAGCATTGCTTTCCGAGGTTCGACTAAACCTAGGTCTTCTAGGGAAAAAGCTATTATACTACATCCGTGAATATGGATCAAAGGTATCAGGCCCCAATGGGATGAATCCCGAGGAAGCATTCGCAAAGGGTGACAAATCAAGCAACATGAAGGATGGAATTAGGCGTGAGCTGATAGAGATGCACACCATAGACAAAAATAAGGCCTCGAAGGAATTCATGAACAGGAAGGAAGAGGTCGTGGTACAAGAAGGAAAGAAACATTACCCGCCAGCCAAATTTGGGGGTTGGGGTAGCTTCGTCCCCTAGGAGGTTGAAGGATCCCTCTTCAAGGAGACCGGAATTCCATGCATCGTGCAGATCTTGCGCACAACACTTCATCGGAGCCCATCCAAGAGCCCTCTTCTTTGTGGTCTTGGCGGCCGTGGTAGAAGTTTTAACCTTGCTTTTTCCCATTGTGGTTGGAGAGCGACACAGGTGCAACACAAGGAGAAATGAGTAAGCGAAAGCAGCAAAACGCAGGAGTAGCACAAGTAAGAAGAAGCAGGTAGGAAAAGGAAGTAGTAAAACAGTAAAAAACTCCCCCCGGTTTATAAAGAGAAGAAGAGAAGAGCTTAGTCGTTGGATGGAACTAGTGAACCATCAAAATTCACAGATGACAACGCGTGTCAAGGGAGCACAGAAGGATAAATATCATGGGTAGTTATTGCCACAGTAAAAATGGATAAAATATCCACGACGCCTTGATCTTCACGCATAAAAGGGGGATATGTGGTCAAAAGATCTTTGCTGACACGCCACTCAAGCGTCATCATTATTGTACCATGGGCCCACAATTTAAATGTCCCATTGATTTTTGTTTCTCAGAAGCCATAGCTTAACAACTTCATCAGCAATGACGTCATACAAGAAGCAATGACCAAACTTCGGCTCTATTTTAGAAGAACCAAAGAAAAGTAAGTACAAAAACCCGAGTCGAAGTAAATTCCTCGGCTAAAAACCTTGAACCTACAATAAAATGCAAATATTCGACTGTAGCCTCCGGGGCTACTCCCATCGGGAGCGCTGGTCGCGCACCCGATAAAATAAGACATAATAGTCCTAGATAAATAGTTAAAACTGAAGACTTCCTCGGATGGTTAGAAGCTTCGAGCCTATGTCCTGATACAGGCATCCGAACATAGCCTCGGGGGATACTCCCATCAGGAGCGCTAACCACGCACCCGATAGAAAACTGAGATTTGTATGTGCCAAAGAAACATTATCCTAGTGTGTAAAACACACCCGATAAAATACAAACCTATGAGTATTACATTCATGTATCCTCAAAAGGTTACTCCCATCGGCAGTATTTTTAGATATCATCCACAAACTTCAGTAATTCCAACCGCCAAACAAGGTAGTCGACGAAGATCATACAAAACCTCGGATCACGCCCGACATGAAGATAAGATCCTGGGATCCGTCTTGCGTGGCGTGGTAATCGCGCAAGAATGTGCTCTGCCAGTAAAATATCCGTATCAACGATACGATGAAAAATCCTGACAGACGCATTGGGTACCCGATAAAAAAGAACTAGAATTTAGTATTTGATAAGACCTCAACGGCTCGAACTAGATTACACCAGTAAAATTCCGAGTTCAATCCTAGGGACCTAAATTAGTCTACAGTGTTTTTGCCCAGGAGCATTTAACTGATTCCCGATCCATCGAATGCACCAGGCTTGTTGTACCAAATCCCTATAAACCAAAAGTGAATATCTCATGAAATACCAAAAATATCCTTGAGCCTCAACCTGAATCTATGATTCAGGTAGAGTCTCGGAGGCTACTGACATATGTATGATTACTCGGGTACTTATGTTTGGTTACCCTAGCTGCATAAAAGCTCACACCCAAGGAAAAGGCACATGAAACATCTGACGGAAGTCTTAGTTTTGCTAGATAAGGAAATAGAAAGCGACATTCAATTGAGGTTGTAATTGTAAATATGTAACCTATCCGTATACGGCTTTGAGACCCAACCTATTATATATAGGCTGGGAGGAGCTAGCGGAGAGGTATCGAAAAACTCCCAAGAAGTCAGTAATAGTATTGTCCATCAATAATCAGACGACTTCGATTCCCTTGTTTATTTAACATCCAACAAAATCCCCAGTGTTCTCTTTTTTGCAAAACCCTAAGCCCATAACCATGGACATTGCCGAGGTTACCCCTTGTCAACGAGCCTTGTAGTGAACATCCTATTGTGGAGCTCTCTCCACACATCTCATGACACAAGAAGTATATTATCTTAATTAATAATAATATCATGCTAGTGGTGTATCCTACATCCCCGAGAATGTTTTACCCTATTGAATTCAACTACACTTTCACATGATCTTGTTACTTGCTTTATTTTACATGTTTTAATTACTTTTCTCCAACAATCAAAAACCTTTCAAACACCCTTTACTTGAGATCAAAGGCAACTTACAAGTATCCTTTCATAGATAGTAACGAGGGGCATAAATACCTTTACCAATAGCTCTCTATGGGTTCGATAGTTTTACTTTGAAACTAGCTACAATTGATCTCTGCACTTGCAGTTATCAAGCTATTTTCTAGCGCCGTTGCCGGGGATCTAAGTGCTTTTGGTATTTGTTCTTAGTTGCTTATTCTACTAATTGTTTTACTAAAGTTTTTACTAGTTTCAGGTAAACATCATGGGCAAGTACCAATATATAATCCAGCTGGAGGCTCTATAGAATTCGGGTCTGCCCATGGATGCTTATTTAAAATCGAATAACCCGAGAGGGTATGATATTAACCCCATGCTTTGGGATCTTTTACATGCAAAAAGATTTGCAGGGGATGGTACGTAGGATCTGTAGAAGCATGTAGGGTTTTTTGAAGATATTTATGGGACTTTCCATCTTAATATACTATCCGAGGATGAGGTTAAATCTACTCATTTTGTTCAAACTCTTATTGATGAAGCCCGTTCTTGGTATATTCAAAGTCCTAAAAAGATTACTAATTTCTGGGAGAGCTTGGCCTCTTCATTCTTAGTTGATTTCTTTTTCAGGACAAAAACTCTTGGAGCAAGACGTATGATCACAAATTTCAAGGGAAAAACTGAAGAAAGCTTGCAGGAAGGATATACAAGGTTCCGGGGATTGCTTGATCGTTGTCCCATCAAAACTTCTCGCCTTGGTTGGTGATACATACCATATACGCAGGTTTGAATAATGATAATAGAAATGAACTCGACTCCCTTACCAATGGGTCATTCACTGAATTTAGTGTTGAAAGAGCCTGGAATTTGCTAGACACGGTGAATAGGATAGAAAAAGCTTGCTGTGGGGCTGAGCTTAATAAAGAAAATCCTATAGAGTACAATTGTTTGAGAAGATTTCTAGCTTCAGGGAGGATATAAAAACTACTTGGAAATTTCGATCTTGACCATCGTATGATTGTTCATATTATTAAAAGTTATGCTGAATATCTGCAGATCCCAGAACATTGGGAACGCTATACACTACCTGTGCAGGATAAAACCCTCTAAAACTTGCCAAAGAGACAAATACTCGCAAATGCCGAAGAAAATGTTGGTCGAGGAGGAAACCATTATCACAAAAGTAATAGAGAGTAAGGGTGAAAAAATAAAAGGATGGGAAGGTTAACTAAGGACCTGGGAACCATTAAAAAGAACATTGGGATAGTAAAAGAACTTCTGGAACCCGAGGTATTCACGGGTGAAGTAATCATAGTGAGTAAAGAATCCTCTGAAATGATAGGAGGCAAGTTTGATGGTAAAAATAGAAGTCAACAGAAAATCCCTTTTTGTTTAGGGGGAACTACGTATGTAGGGTTTTGTGACTTAAGTTCTTCCATTAACATCATGCCTTACACAATATATGAGGAGATACGTTGCCATCTTGATGAACCTTACCTTGAGCCGTCAGGAGCTACTTTTATGCTTTCTAAACGAACTTTGCAGCAGACTCGTGGGATACTTCGCAATGACTGTGTTTCTCTGGGAGCTTTTGTGTACCCAGTTGACTTTTATATTATTGAAATACCTTTGAACTCTTTCTTGCTGGTATTTTTTGGTAACTGTTTTTACATCTCTATGAACATTGAAATTGATAACAAGAAACAAGCTTTGTCTTTATAGTTGGGGGAAGAAGTTTTAGAAATAAGTTGCAGCCATTCACGAAGTTGCCTTATGAAAAGAAAGTTGAAATTAAAGAAGGGAGGACCATTGAAGAATTGGCGGCAATCTATTTTTGCACTCCACAATCCGAGTTGGAGATAAGTTTGACGAGCGATGATTCACTTTGAAACAACTCTGCAATGAAGATTTAGATGAAATCCTCAATGCTGCACCAGAAATAGATACTCATCTTTGAGACAAATTTGAAGAACTTTAAAGAAAAGGGGACAAGGATCTGCCACCTCTAATTTTAAAACCTCTTCCTCCAGGTCTCAGGTATGAATTCTTGGATAAGGAAGGTAAGTGCCCAGTAATTTTAGATGATAAGCTCTCTCCTGAAGAAAATAAGAAATTGTTAGAAGTACTTGTCAAACAGCGTGAAGCTTTTGGATACACTCTTAACGACATAAAAGGGATAAATCCTTCCATAGTAACTCACAAGATACCTATGATTGAAGATGCTAAACCTTGTGTTGATAATCAAAAAAGGTTGAATCCTAAAATGAAAGAGGTAGTAAGAAAAGAAGTTATACGTATGTTGGAAAGCGGTATTATTTGTCCAATTTCAAATAGTAAGTGGGTGAGCCCAACTTATTGTATACCTAGGGAAGGATGTATAACTATAATTAATAATGATAAGAATGAATTAATTCCTGCTAGAACAATAGCAGGTTATAGAATGTGTATAGACTTCAGAAAGATGAACAAGGAAATAATAAAAGTTCATAAACAAATACCTCTCATGAATAGCATTATGGAAAGAATGTCTAGTAATTCTTGCTTCTGTTTTCTTGACGGTTATTCGGGGTACTCTCAAATTCCTATTTAGCGTGAAGACCAAGAAAAGACCACCTTTACCTGTCCTTATGGAACCTATGCTTATCGACTAATTCCTTTTTGTTTGTATAACGCAACTGCTACTTTCCAAGGGTGTGTTTTGAAAATATTTGATAGTTTTATGGAAGACTCCATGGAAGTTCTTATGGAGAACTCTGTTGTATATGGAACTGCCTTTGAGAAATGCCTTTACAATCTCAATAGAGTTTTGCAACGATGTAGACATACTAAGATGGTCCTCAATTGGGAGCACTATCAATTCATGGTAAGGGAAGGTATAGTTTTTGGGCATAAGGTTTCTAAAAAAGGAATTGAGGTTGATGGCTCCAACTTGGTTACCTTAGAAAAATTGCCGATTTTGCAAGACATAAAGGGGTAAAGAATTTCCTTGGGCATGCTGGTTTCTATAAGTGCTTTATTATAGATTATCCCAAGATAGCTGCTCCTCTATCTTGTCTCTTATATAAAGATACTCTTTTTTCTTTTGATAAAAATTGCATTGTTTCCTTCGAATAATTAAAAAAGGCATTAATTCCTGCACATGTTATCCAACTAGGAAATTGGGACGAGCCGTTTGAAATTATGTGTAATGCTAGTGACTATGCTATTGGGGTTGTTCTAGTACAAAGAGATGGATCAAACCTTAACATCATTAAATATGCTAGTCGAACTTTTAATGAGGATCAAAGAAATTATGTAACATCGGAGAAAGAATTTTTAGCTATTGTTTTTGCTTGTGACAAATTTAGGCACTATATTATCAATTCAAAAGTAACAGTTCACATAGATCATCAGGCTTTGTCACACCTTCTAGCTAAGAAAGATGCTAACCCCTATCTAATTAAATGGGTCTTGTTACTACAAGAATATGACCTGTAGATAGTGGATAGAAGATGCAAGGATAATCCCATTGCCGATCATCTATCGCGAATGGAGGGTATCTCAGAGGACCCCATTCCTATTAACGAATCTTTGCCACGGGAATATCTTGCAGTTATAGAGCCTCATGACCCTTGGTTTGTAGATTATGCTAATTTCCTTGTAGGTAAGTTTCTACCAAAAGGGATGGATTCCAATCAAAGTTCTTTAATGATTTAAAATATTAATTTTGGGATGATCCTTACTTATACAGGCATGGTATATATGGGATGATTAGGAAATGTGTGTCTGACCACGAGGTGAGAGCCATTCTCAAGGCTTGTCATGATAGTCCTTATGGAGGACATCATGCTGGTGATCATACTGCAGCTAAAGTCTTGCAATCAGGTTTCTACTAGCCTACCCTAGTTAAATATGCTCACCAATATGTTAGGAAATCTGATGCTTGCTAATGTATGAATAATATTGGTAGAAGACAACAAATGTCTATGAAATATAACCTAGTAATAGAACCATTTAATGTTTGGGAAATGGATTTTATGGGACCATTTGTCCCCTCTAATGGTTATACTTATATTCTTTTTGTTGTTGACTATGTTACTAAGTGGGTCTAAGCTATATCCACTTCTCATGCAGATGTAGCCACTTCCATCAAGATGATCAAGGACATCATCTTTCCCAGGTTTGGAGTACCTCGGTTTTTAATTACTGATGGTGGAACTCATTTCATAAAAGGTACTCTTGGCAAGATACTTCAGAAGTATGGAGTCGACCATCGCGTAGCTTCACCTTACCACCCACAAACCAGTGGACAAGTATAATTATCTTACTGAAATCAAAGTCATACTTCAGAAGACGCTGACCTGGTCAAGGAAGGACTGGGCATTGCAGCTTAATGATGCGTTGTGGGCGTATCATACAGCTTTCAAAAATCCTATGGGAATGACACCATACAAGATGATTTACGGTAAAACTTGCCACCTTCTAGTAGAACTGGAGCATAAAGCTCGGTGGGCTATCAATACCATGAATTCCGATTTTAAAACTGCTGGAGAAAAATGACTCTTAGATATTCATGCTTTGGATGAACTCAGAAATGAGGCCTATGAAAATGCAAGGATATTCAAGAAAAAGGTAAAAAATGGCATGATAAAAAGTTAGAGGGGAAGGAATTTAAATCTAGAGATAAAGTTTTGCTCTACAACTCTAGGCTTAAATTTTTTGTAGGTATATTAAAATCTAGGTGGGAAGGACCTTATAAAGTCAAGGAGGCATACCCTTCAGGGCCAGTAAGGTTGAAACATACTACACCCTCTTCTTCATCCTAGATCGTTAATGGGCAACGTTTGAAGCATTATAGAGTTGGAGAAGTTAACACAGTGGAGCTAATCTCTTTAATATCAACCGAAGAATATAATAAGCAAAGTGAGCTAACAAGGTTTTAGTTGCTTAGTTTTTCTATTTTGGAAACTTTTTAGTTGATCTTATCTGGTTCGTTGCTTTCCATTTGTTTTTCGGAATGTTCTGGGCTATTTTTCGGCCTGGTACGGGCGGACCATACGGGCAGGCACACCCGTACCAATGGCTGTTAAACATTCATGCCCATGTGCTCATTTTCTTGCATATCGGTACGACCGGGCAGTATGGGCATACACGCCCGTACCGTTGGATGTTACTAGCTTTGTCTTTTCCGTGTTTATTCGCCACAATTTGTTTGTTCATTTTGTGATTAAAAAAACGAAATGAAAGTCGGTAAGAAGTTCATATGGGCGCATGGTATGGACGGGTCCCGCCCGTACCATTACCCGTGACCGACTTTAACCCTTTCATCTAAGGTTTTCTTCCTTTAATTTGAACTTTTTCTCCTTCCTTGTTCTTCTCCGTCATCTTCCATATCTCGAGTTTTCTTTCTTCCCCTTTACAATGAAACCTCAGATCTCACTTGATCACTCAAGGACTATGCAGTATTTTCATATCAAACAGATTTCGACTAAGAAGGGAGGTGTTTTTGAAACACAAGCCAAAGGAAAGGGATCCGAGAGGGATACTTCATCCTCCTTAACCCATGAGTCCTTGCAAGTGGTTCTGCTCCCCAACTAGGAAGACATGTTCCCGCACAAGTTGGAGATGCTCAGGCACGTGGAGCAAATGAAGAACAAAGGAGAATCTCCACTCAACCCCTACAAGTATAACCTTCAAGGATCTTCTCTTAAATCCCCTCCAGGACCCTCTTCTCAAAAAGGGGAAACCCGGGATGAGATTCGAGAAAGATCGAGAACCTTGAAAAGATTTCCAAGGCTTGTGTTGAGACTATTGGAGAAGGAGTTGACTCTTACTGGATGATGGGCAAAGACCTCAAAAAGAAGGTCCATGACATCGACGATAGAGTGCAACTTTTGACCAAGATTATCATGGAGATGGCCGATGAAAGGAAGACATTAAGCAAGGTAATTAAAGAATTGCATGCTGGCATCATAGAGATGTCCACTCAATTCGCGTGTATTGCTCATGCTTGCGGCCTCAAGGCAGATGAAGAAGAGGAAGATGATGACTTCTTCACTCCCAAGAAGGAGTAAGTAATCGTAGGGAATTATTTGATCCACCCAGTTTGGTTCCAAGCTTGGGGGATCTGTGAGAACCTTGTAATCTATTTTAAAGTTTTAGCATGTTTACTTTTCTGCACGCATGTTAGGTTTTAATTCCAGAATTTGCATTAGTTGCATCAACTTTGAGCTCCCTTTTGTTCAAGAGAAGAATTATATCCATTGATTTGCGAGACTTTAAGATATTTGAAGTTATCTTTTGATTCATGATTATTATATTTGATGATTGAACTAGGTTGAGTGTTACGATACTTGTACATCTGTCATGATTTTAGGGACTTCCACACCAAATAAGAGTATTGATTAGATTATGAGAATAAGAATTTTGGTAGTATATTATAGTCACGAGTTTTGAAAGCCAAAAAGTTAGTGAGCATGATCAAATAGTTATACTAAAAAAAGATATAGAAGGAAGAGAGAAGAGGAGAAAAAATAAAGTAAAAAAAGAGAGAAAGAAATAAGGAGATTAGCTATCAAAAGAATCAAAGAGTAGAAAGAAAAAGAATGATCATGAATCTTCTTTACTGAATCAAGTGCTCAATTATTTTAAACTTTATGATTATATGATATGTTAAATCACTAAAAGCTTTTTTTAACTTCATTAAAACTAAAAGGGTGTGGAAGCCTCTAAGTCATGTGATGTGTAAGGGTATGATAATACCCCTGAAGTAACTTTATATCTGATGTTGCATTCATGTTTCAATTTTCACCTCATTTATTGTAATGACTCGTGCCTCATGAACATGATGATCTTATCCATAAGCCAGCATCTTGCTCGGGGATGAGCAAGAGTCTAGCTTGGGAGAGTTGATGAGTACAAAATTGAAGCATATATACCTTTTGTTTTCGCATAAATAGAGTAGAGACTTTGGTATTTCATTGTGTTTGCGCGCACCTTTTTGTTCTTGTTTCAACAGGATCCTGAATCAATAGGTATTCTATGAACATATCAATTGGAAATGTCATATTATGCTATAATATGATATTTTTAAGTGATAAAAGTCATTTTATGAATGTACCTTTGCACCTGGGGGAATACAAAACACGGGGAAGCCTCCAACAGCAATACCGTCCGCTCGTACTACATGGCGGCGCGTCCGCCTCATCAAATACTTTCTCTTGGCAAAGACGATGGAGAGATCCGACATTCATAGCCACTAGAAACCACAAAAAACCACATCTGAAAGGGATCTAAATGAGGAACTTGGCTAGGGGCAAATCCCTGCTGCTTCACGGATCATTGGAGGACATCGTATCATCCCCTTCACCATCAACCGCTGCATCTCCATCGCCATTGCTACCCCCATCTCTCATCTATTAGACCTTGTTTTAATTCCAGATTCAATTTTGGTTTGCATTAGATATACCTCCGTACTTTATCCATCCATTTGATTATGATGATGTTGTTGATTGCTTCCATGTGTGAGTAGTTCCTTTGTTCTTGGGGAGATGGAGAACCCCTAGCACTATTATGAACTTGCAATAAAGATGATCTATTCTTGTGTCCGTATGAATGGTCGGTCTATGATAGATTTATGATTTGTGTCTGATCTCTGTATTTAGATGGTATGTGTAGTTGGCAACATATCATTTACCTCCAGGACTAAAGGGAGGGAGAAATCCTTTGGACGTGTTTGGGATCATGCCCGGAATATCTTCGTGATAGATTGGTACTGGCTTATAAACTACACGGTCAAAGGAGGATCAAGAGGGACTCCCTAAGCTAATTACGATATCCACGGGGAAACCCTTAATTGTGGTGGTTTCTGTGGGTGATTGCTCTCAAACATCGCAGTGGTTATTTAGAGGTGACCTCACTCTTGGCTAAACAAAGTGTCTTCCTACGAGCCTTGTAGTGAACATCTTATTATGGAGCTCTCTCCACACATCTCACGACACAAGGAGTATATTATCTTAATTAATAATAATATCATGCTACTGGTGTATCCTACATCCCCGAGAATGTTTTACCCTATTGAATTCAACCACACTTCCACACGATCTTGTTACTTGCTTTATTTTACTTGTTTTAATTACTTTTCTGCAAACAATCAAAAACCTTTCAAACACCCTTTACTTGAGATCAAAGGCAGCTTACAAGTATCCTTTGGTAGATAGTAACGACGGGCATAAAGACCTTTACCAATAGCTCTCTGTGGGTTTGATACTTTTACTTCGAAACTAGCTACAATTGATCTGTAAACTTGCAGTCATCAAGGGGCAGTGGAGAAACATGAAACCACAAAACATAGGCTGTTCTAGCGAAGATTGGAGGGGGAAACGCTGCTGGAGTCGCTCCCGGTCGCTTCTCCAACCTCTCCGACATCACCAACACCGCCACCATCATGAAGAGGGAGTAGTACACCTTTGTACTATGGGTTTGTGGCAGCAGCTTGTTCTATTTCTCTCTTATGCTATGATGTTTAGATGCCATATGAGCTGCCCAACATGATTATGGTGCATATTATATAATTCCTGTGTGGTGGATCTTTATTTTATTGGATGATCTATGGGATGTGATATGTTATTATGTTCTTGATGTATGAGTAGATGCATATGTTACCTGGTTCTTTGTTACTTATTCTGATCCAGCATGTATGCGAGGGCGCGAGATGAGGATGCTGTGCATTAGATTGAGTAACTAGGTAGTAGTAGTGAATTGTGACAGAATTCATGATCTACTATGGTTTTCACCAATTGCATGGTTATCTCACTAGGGATAAAAAGAATGCATATGCTATAATTTCTTAGTGACAGCTGAGAATTCCAAGTGACATTCATAGACAAATTGTTTTATTGTAGTATGTCCAAGCGATAGCATATTTGTTGTTCACCATCATGTCAAAGTAGCTAAGACTATACACTGTTAATTCTTAATACTAGATTGCTTGAAGTTTACTCCTTTCTAGTGGAGTATAAGTAAGATGTATAATATCATATTTATGTTAAGGCGTGATGCCCAGATGAATATCATCGAGTAACATAATAAAAATCATGTCGATATTTTCGGTCTTCTTTCTTGCGCTTAATGCCACCTCAACTTTATGAGAGAGTAGACAAGTGAACCCATGAATCTCGGTCTAATTTTAATTATAAGAAACACCTTTCAAACACTTTTCATTGCACTTTTATTTTCAGCATTAATTAAATCCTAAAATACAAAAATATATTTACTTTCTTGCAATCATATCAAAAAAACCCAAAAGCGCCTTTACTATATTATTTTAGTTGCATAATAGATTTAGTTTACTTTACCGTATCATATTTATTTTATTGCATTGTTATTTTATTTTACTTACATTCAACACCTTGTGCTTGACAACCACTTGGGAGTTGGGGATGCAAGACAAGGAGATTGTTTTGCAGGTTGTCTAAAAAAAATGAAGAGTGCTTTTTCGACTGTTCCCCGAGAGCCCGATATAAACCCCGAGTTTCCTCGTGGGGAAAATTTACTCTTGTTAGAACACTCTGCACTTGGAGTCCCGATGAAGTGGCACATTGCTTAGTGTCATCAAGACTATTTTCTGGCGTCGCTGCCGGGAACAACAAAAAGATTGTGCTACCTTTATTTCCACATCAACACACTATTTTCTGGCACCGTTGCTGGGAACAAAGGAAAGAACTCTCAACTGCAAGATTCCGCGAGCGAAGGCTATTCTCTGACTAACATGGGCATAACCCTTCGGATGCCCACTATTGGCATATACGGTACTACCCAAAGGAAGGTTCACCCAAAGATATGCCAAGATCCATGAAGCCCATGATGATTCAACAAATACGAAGCCTATCAGAACACAGACTCCTGGTGGAACAAGACAAAGAAGTACAAGACTAGACTAGATACGAACTCTAACTTGTAAACCAACTCGTATTGGTACCGAAGAACTAGCCTCCTCATATATAAAGGCTAGGAGGATCCAACGAAGAGGACACGATATGATAGACACCTGATAATAATTCTAGACAATAGAGATTACACACCTCAACGAGTTTGTACTCTTCATTGATAATATGAGCAGATAAGCAGGAAGTAGGGTTTCCTCTACGAGGGCCTGAACCTGGGTAAATCGTTTCCCTTGTTTGTCTGTTAAGCCGACGAAATCACCAGCGCTCTCTTTTTCCATGAAACCCTAAGTCTATAACCATGGGTATTGCCGAGGTTACCCCTCGTCAATTGGGGCCGCTATGGGAATCTGCGTGCTAGAGTCATGAATTCGGCGGCTCCCACTTCACCAAGCAACAACTTGACGATCAGAAACGGTCAGATCCGTTTCGACTCCGTCGACTCGTCCCCGTCAACATCTTCAGTTTTGTCATCAATATCCTGTCCATACCGTGAGATCTGTTCGTGCCTTGCCAAGTGGCGATCAGATGTCGGAAGAATCGAAGAACTCATCTGCACAGTAGAAAGCTGGATCCGACTCAAACTGATGTTTCTTGTGTGCACATCACATAAGCCAAGACAGAATTTTTTTCGAGCGTGGCGTCACGTTGGTCCAAGACATGTATGACTACATGTAGCAAAAAGATCGACACTGAATTAGAGCCACGATATGCACGCGCTGCACGTTTCCATGGCGCGACGCGGCATGCTGATAGAAAAAAGCTACTTTCTCCGTCCCAAAATAAATGAGATTTGTCTAGATTTAGATGTATCTAGACACGTTTTAATATATAAGTACATGTGAATTTAGACAAACTCAAGTCATTTATTTTGGAACGGAGAGGAGTACATCAGGAGTTGACTATATGAGGCCATCGGATAGTGTGCAGACACCAATTCGGACGTGTCCTCGCTTCAAGTTCTGAGGTGACTCAGTTATGCTGATCCAAAAAGCAGAAGCTAGAAGCCTCCGAAAGAAGAAGAAAAAAGGTAAACCGACGATTGTGGTCAAGGGCAAGCCGCGAATCTTGTTCATCTCGGAAACAGCGTCACCCTGCCACATGTAGTATGATCGGGCCAGCTAAGGAAGCTTAAGGAAGCTTAGCTAAGGAAGAGTTTCCAGAAAAAACAGGAAGCCGCTTGATACAAGATTGGATCGCTCAAACTCAATTTCCATGGGCTCACGTATATGAGTTTCCTTCAGCGAGAAATAATAAAAAGAAAAGCCAACTGATCGTCTTCTCGTTTTTGGGCTGCACTCTTTCCGGCGCCGTGTAATTTTCTTAGTTTAGGGAGGTGGTACCATTGTGAGTCTTCCCTGCCACATGTAGTATGATCGGGCCAGCTAAGGAAGCTTAAGGAAGCTTAGCTAAGGAAGAGTTTCCAGAAAAAACAGGAAGCCGCTTGATACAAGATTGGATCGCTCAAACTCAATTTCCATGGGCTCACGTATATGAGTTTCCTTCAGCGAGAAATAATAAAAAGAAAAGCCAACTGATCGTCTTCTCGTTTTTGGGCTGCACTCTTTCCGGCGCCGTGTAATTTTCTTAGTTTAGGGAGGTGGTACCATTGTGAGTCTTCTCGTTTTTTAATTTGCAAAGCATTTCTCTTTTCCTGTTGTTGTCTTTTTAGTTCGTTTTATTTTTACTTATACACACAAAATCAAAAAAAAATAGTGTAGCTCTTCTGTTAAGAAAACATGGGTGACCAAACAACTAAGTTATGCAACTTCACCAATGTTTCTAATGCGCAATTTATTGTCAACCCTATCACATCTCCTAAAATAAAAGCTGATTCATTTGAAGTTAGTCCCGGGCTACTTAATCTCATTGCTAAAGATCAATTTGGTGGTAGTGTTAGTGAGGACGCGTCTATACATTTACATGACTTCTGTGAGATATGTGATAAAAGTTTAAGAAATATGGAAAATTATATTGTTAAGCTGAAATTGTTCTCATTTTCTCTAAGAGGAAAAGCTAAAGATTAGATACTTTCACTACCTAATGGTAGTATAAATTCTTGGGATAATCTTAGAGAAGCTTTTATTAACAAATACTATCGGTCTGTTAAAATTTTGCAAACTAAAAATAGCATACTTTCTTTTAAGCAAAACGATAATGAATATGTAGCAACAGTTTGGGAAAGACTCAAAATTATACTAAAAACTTGCCCCTCACATGGAGTAAATGAATGGACAATTTTGCATTCTTTCTATAATGGTCTAAACTATATGTCTAGGAGTATGCTAGATTCTGCTGCTAGAGGAGCTTTTATGACTAAAACTGTTACCGAGGCTAAAGCAATTCTTGAAACATGTTGCAAAACTTTAGCCAGTGGCACACCGAGAGGGCGCCATTCTCAAGTAGGAAGGTCAACTCCGTTGAGGAAGTAGATTTCTTGACCGCTAAAGTTGCTTCAAAGCAAGGGAAAAAAGCAAGAGTGGTGATGCTACGACGATTCTACAAGTGTTGATTAGGTTTGCTACTAACAGTTGTTGGGTCTGCAACCAAGGGTGCTCTGTGTTGTTACTGGCGGGTCGATGATGCAACCACATGGGGTTTCTTTTGTGGATTTGCTACATGCTTATATTTTTTTTTGTCACAATGGTTCTATGTGTTTGCTACAATCGCACACTTTTTTGCTATGATGTCTCCGACGAGATGTCCAGCGAAAGTCGGATTTGCTACGGTAGCACATGTCGTTTGACAACAGTTTTTTGGAAAGGGTTTGCTACGAGGTCCTCCGGCGAAAGTCACCGGCGAGGTCTCCCGACAAAGTCGGTTTTGCAACATTAGAACATTTTTGCTACAAAGTCGCCGGCAAAATCTCCGGCGAGATCTAGTCTTTTTATTTATTTTTGACCGAACCGTATTTTGCTACATGCTGGAAAAGCGGATATTTTGTAGAATCGGACTGTTTGTACCAAAAGCGGATTTTAGACCAAAAAACACAGACACGTGTCGGCCGGAGGACCATGACTATGGAAATTTCCAATCGTCTGGGAGATGCTTAGTATTGTCCGCGATCAGTAACCCTCACACACGATTTTGATATAATCTACTCTCTCCATCGAGAATTAACTGACTCATTTCTTTTGTGAGTAAAAAAACTCATATTTGACTAGATTTATGTATCTATACGTGTTTTTTAGTGTGTAGGTATCTAGATAAACAAAAGTACTACAGGGACGACATTTGCATGTCCGATAATTATAGGATGGAACATCCAACGGTGTGTTGCAGTTTGGTTCCACCCCCGGACGTTTGATCTGAGTGCGTCGTACAGCGATCCGATTGGAATTGTCGTGTGTAGCATTTCTCTTAGATAAACGTGGAGTCAATTAATTCAATTTCTGGACTAGTCTATATCTTTTGCAACTTTGTGTATTACGAGACAACTTACCGTACCTCCGGTTCAATTACCTCTCGAAGTGCAGAGGTTTATCGAACTCAGGGAGGAAGTGGTCAAAGGTATCCCCTCTCAAGCAACCCTGTAATCAAGATACAAGAAGTCTCTTGTATCCCCAACACACCTAATACACTTGTTAGGTGTATAGGTGCACTAGTTCGGCGAAGAGATAGTAAAATACATGTGGTATGGATAATTATAAGTGGTAACGGTGCTAGGAAATAGATTGATGGCGTGGAAGAGACTAAAGATAAACTGAAATAAAGATGGAAGCAAGCAAACATGTAACAGATCTAATTGCAAACGGTGTATCAATGCTTAGAAACAAGACCTAGGGATCATAATTTCACTAATGAACAATCTCATATAAATATATTCTCTTAATGATACTACTCTTAACTACTCTCCGGTTGGACACTCTAATCGATGGTAGGGCTATAACAGCACACCTCAAAGTAAGCCTTTCCCATCTAGAAAACCCCACACTGTCACCTTGAGCACTATATGGGTCCAACAAACACCACAATTTCATAAAGACATCCAACTCCAAATATAACTCATAACAAGTATTTGTAATCTCTAGCCTAAGTGCCACCATGGTGAGCACGCTGTCACTTTCACACACATGGGGAGAGCAGAGATTCATTAAAGCACTTGGGTAGCAAGGTAGATCTATAGATTACAAGCTCATGATCACAATAAGATCATGCATAGAGAGAGACAGATGAACACATAGCTACCGGTAGAACCCTTAGCCTCGAGAGAGAACTACTCCCTCCTCAGCATGGGAATCAGCAACGGTGATGGAGATGGTGGTGGAGATCGATGGAGATGGCTCCGGAGGCACTTCCCCATCCCGGCAGGGTGCCGGAACAGAGATTGTCTGTCCCCCGAATCTCCCCTTCGGTGGCGGCAGCGCTGCGGAACTTTTCGTGGCTGGAGTCTTGATGATTTAGGGTTTATGCATCGGGAGGCTTCTTATAGGCGAAGAGGCAAGGTCGATGGGCGGCAAGGGGGCCCACACCACCTGGTGGCCGGGCCAGGGCTAGCCCGCGCCACCATATGGTGTAGTCAGGCCCTGGCCCTCCTCCGTCTCTGCTTCGGGCTCCGTAAGTCTTCCGGTAAAATAGGAACTTTGGCTTTTGTCCCGTCCAATTCCGTCCAATTCCGAGAATATTGATTTTCTGACTTTCTTGGAACCAAAAACAGTAGAAAATAGGCAACTGGCACTGTGTCTCTTGTTAATAGGTTAGTCCAAGAAATCATATAAAAAGTACTCCAAAGTTGAAACAAAACACAAGAAAGTAGATAAAACCAAGCATGGAACATCAAAAATTATAGATACATTTGCAATGTATCAATATCTAGATAAACTAAAGTACTACACGGACTACATTTGCATGTCCGATAATTATACGATGGAAGATCCAACAGTGTGTTGCAGTTTGGTTCCACCCACGAACGCTTTGATCTGAGTGCGTCGTACAGCGATGGAATGAGAATCATGTCGTGTGTTGCATTTCTCTTAGATAAACGTGAGTCAATTAATTCAATTTCTGGACTAGTCTATATATTTTGCAATTTAGTGTATTCACGAGACAACTTAGCGTATCTCCCGTTCAATTACCTCTCCAAGAAATATTCTTGTGTGGTACTACATGTGTTAAAAAAGCTTACATTGTGGAACGGAGGGAGTACCATTTTAACGCTCTGACATTTTTTCTACTAGTGTGTATTGTTGAGTGTTAGAGCATCTCCACTCGGGGTTCCTAAAGGGCTATGGGGGTACCGGTGCTCAAAATCACGCTCACCCCTCCCAAATTATATCTCGCGCCGGCGCGACCCATTTTGTTATCCGACGCCCCAGGCCGAACCCAATCCACCGAGGGCAAGTGGGGGTGCCGGATGGAGATGAAAACGATGCGGGCCAACCCTGTCGGCGACACGCACCCGTAAAGTCGTCCACATTCTGCATTTCTTCCCCAGCGACCACCCCTCCATCACCTCGTCGCCGCTACCACTCCTCACCGTCGTCTGCCGTTCTGTCCGCTAGAGCCACCCTCGCAGCCGCCGGAAATACTCCCCATGCCCTCCCAATCCGTCTCCTCGCCCGTGTCGCCGCTGCCATTCTGCCTCCTAGTAGCTCCAAGCCCGTGACACAACCACCCTGCCCACTAGGTGTTTGGCGGTTTGCCAAAGACATGGACTCAGATGAGGAAGAGATGTTGGCCACTCTGATTGACGACGAAGTCACCATTATTGCTGGCGCCCGAGACACCATCGGCTACGAGTGCACAACCATCGACTGCATGTACACATTTTGTATGGCAGTTGTGGTAGTGTATGGGAAGAATTACCCGAGAACACCCAATACAGAAGACAACTCGGATCTTGGAACAAAATGCAACAAGTAGTTTTCATGGAATGCTTGGAAGCATTTACTGTATGCACTGGGCATGGAAGAACTACACATTCATGCACCAAGGCATGTACAAAGGTCACAAAAGGATCATGCGGTGTGGTTTTCGGGGCTGCGGCAGCTCAGGATCTATGGATTTGCATGCTTTTTTTGGTATGGCAGGATCACACAATGACATCAGTGTGCTGTAGTGTTCAAATGTTTTCGCCAAGCTTGTTGAAGGCATAACTTCTCTAGTGCAGTTTGAGATCAATGACCACCAGTATAACAAGGGCTACTATTTGGCAGATGGCATTTACCCAAGATGGTCAACATTTGTGAAGATAATCTCAAACCATGTCCCTAGAGGAAAGAAAGCTTGGTTTGCAACATAGCAGGATGTGGAGAGGGCATTCGGTGTGTTACAAGCTAAATTTTCCATTGTCAGGTATCCTATCCTTACCTGGTCGAAAGATCAGATGTGGGAGGTCATGACTGCCTGCATGATCTTGCACAACATGATAATTGAGAGCGAGGGGGAGACTCCAGTGTTTGATACTGAACCGTATTATCACCAAGGTCCACTTGCATATATTGATCACCAAGTGCCACCTGCGTTTACTTCTTTTCTCGCTAAGCCGCAAGAAGTTAAAGACACAAATACTCATAGTCAACTGCAAGATGATCTGGTGGAGCATTTGTGGAGGCTCAAAGGAGCCAACTAGTTTGTGATCTGGCCCAAAATATGGCAATCACAATTGGTCCACCTCATGCCATGCTAACCATCACCCCAAAGGTGAATTCCTTCCATACCTCACCGATGGCTCCAAAATTAGCCATCTTTTACCGCATTTCAACATTGTTTTTGGTCAAGAAATTGCCAAGAAACTCCTAGTCCTTGCCACTAATGACTAATAATTTCAAAGATATGCAAATCCTCTCTTTGAATTATGTTGTACAGGAAATCACGGTTTTTAATGTGAAATAAGGAGTCATAATAAAGGTTTTTGAGGAAGTCCACACGGCCAAGTAATTGGGGAGGCGTTCCAAGGTGTCAGCAAGCTTAACGACCACTAGTACAGGAAGGGCCCGCCTGTACCGCCCACCTATACCAGGTGGAGACGGCTTCGTCTCGTCAAACCCTACAACTTTCATGAAGATGCCTATATATTTGGAAGCTCCAGCCGCCAGCTAGAGAGCCACTCTTCTCAGATCACATCACAACACCACCAAAGGAGATCCACACCATTGTTCATCACTTCCACCATGCATCTATCCACTAGCCATAGCCAATGCTTTGTACTTTAGATCTCCTTGTGATTTGGTGATCATTCTAAGAATATTTGATTTCAATCTAAGTATTTGTATGATGTTTTCTATCTCCGATCTATTTGTTATGAGTGAGTAGTCCTCACGGGCTGCAGGTTGGGGAGAAACCTCCCAATGATTATGTGCATCTAGATCATGGGAGAACGGTATTTTGTTTGCAATTGAGATTTGTATCTGTTGTTTCTTTGTCTCTGGTCTCAATCTGTGGACTTGTAGGTACCCAAGATCCCATAGATTGATAAAGCCTTGAGGTGAAATACTTGGCTAGCGGCGATCTCATAGGAACCTTAGTGATAGAAAGGGTAGTATGGTATTCGCTTAGCATCCCATTCGAGAATCACAACAATATCATTACTTAAAGCTTTGCTCTGCATTTTACACTTAATAATCATTTGTAACCCGTGGCTTCGGTGTGCACTCGGTTGGATAAAAGTCTATTGTTATGCTCGCTGCATCACGGGGGCTCAGAATATTATGATGTGTTGCCCACAAGAGATTATCTCAGTTCAAACATTATACATGACTATGCTTATTATTATCTTTTATCCCATTTGATGTGCATCTGCAGGTGCATCTTTAACCTGGCCTATCTCCATCCATTGATTCAAACCAATTATGAAGTAAACTAGATTGGTCCGGTAAACTAAGGTAAAACGAACAAACAAAGTCTTGTAGACGTGTCCTTTTTATTTCCTTTTAGCATTGCTTTCTGAGTTTCGATTAAACCTAGTTCATATAGGGAAAAAGCTATTATACTACATCCGTGAATCCGGATCGAAGGTATAAACCCTTTTTATGGCGCCGTTGCCGGGGAAGCGATTTCGCTATCCTGGTGAGGTCACTAGAGACCTTGTTTTTAGTTTTATTATTAGTTTGTAGTTTAATTCTTGTTATTAGTTTACTTTCTTGTTATCTATTTAAAAACCCAAAAAATAGTTACTTGTTATTTGTTTTCATTACTTAAAAAATCCCAAAAATATAAGAGTCGTGGCTCAAAAGAGATTAGGGGAGTATGCTACTCCCACTGATGATTTTATTCATGCACCCATCACTCAGCCCGCAGTTGATGCGGAAACATATGAGATAAAGCCTAACCTTTTAAGCTTGGTTCAACAAAACTAATTTGGGGGCTCATCCGCTAAAGATTTGGGTGTGCACTTAAACACTTTTACTGAAATTTGTGACATGATGCATATTAAGGATGTAGATCCAAATGTTGTTAATTTGAGATTGTTTCCTTTCGCTCTTAGAGGAAAGTCTAAGGATTGATTGCTAGCTCTATCAAAGGGCATTATTAAATCTTGGGAGAAATGTACTAATTTTTTATAACTAAATTTATTCCCCCAGCTGAGACAATGCAGTTAAGATCCACATTACAAGCTTTAGATAAGAATACCGTGAGCCACTAGCGCTTGCGTGAGAGAGGATGAAAGAAGCCGTAATGAACTGTCCTTGTCATGGGATGGAAGAGTGGCTTATATTGCATTTGTTTTATAATGGTGTTAACCCAATGTCTAAGTCTATGCTAGATACTGCAGCAGGAGGAACAATCATGGGAAAGCAAGTGAATGTTGCAAAGAAGTTACTTGATGATATGCAAAATAACCATGCCCACTGGCATGTGGAAAGAACCTTGAAGAGAGTAAGTTAAATTACCGAGGTAAATAATGAAGAGCTTACATCTAAGGTAGATCAGTTGCTTAGCTTAGTAAACATTAAAGAAGATACCCAAGTTAATGCTATCACTACCGATGTTAATGATGTTAATTTTATAGCTCGCAGTCCTTTTAATCCCGCATGGAAAAATAATTATGCTTCTAATGTTCAAAAATATCATGCTAATCCTGCATGAGCTCCTTATAATAATAATGATAATACTAATGGAGCAAATCATGGCAATCTCTCGTTTGAGCAAACTGTTAGAACATTTATACAATCTCAAAGCAAGCAAAATAATATGCTTCTTAAAATCACGAAGTACCATGAAAGTAGTATAGAAAAATTATCTAACCAGGCCATTGCAATTAGTATGATGTGCAGGCTCTACAGGAAAGAACAAAGACCATGGAGGCTCATCTTTGTAAGGTAGCTGAGAGCCAAGCTCTCATACTACCAAAGTTTGTTGGAAAACCCGAGCCAAATCCGGTGGAAGACCTCAAGATGATGAGGGTGGTAACCAATGAAGAGAAACCTAAAGTGCTGGATTATAGCAACGCGCCAACACCGGAATATACCATGGAAGATCTATTGAAGATGATCACCATGAAGAATCCAGGTGTAGAACAAGGTAATGATGCTATGTACCAACAATTTATACAACAAGTAGCATCTAAAGTTCACGATTTAGAGATGGAGTATAAAAGACTAGCTGATAAGCTTCTAGCTAAGCTAGATGATATATTTGAGCCCACTATTAAAATTAAGTTGGGAGTCAATGAGATATCCGCACTTTGTGATCTTGATGCGAGCGTCTGAACAATTTCCAAAAGCTTATATGACAAATTAAACATGGGACCATTTTTTACAACTGAACTAAGACTCATCTAGCTGATTGAACATATAAACAAGCTGTTGGGACTAAAGAAAATATAGTTGTTGAAATTAAAGGTAGTCTCTCTCTTATTGATCTTGTTATTGTAGACATGCCTGGAGATCCCATAACACCTATAATTCTAGGTAGGCCATTCCTAAGAACTATTAAAGCTTTGATTTATTTACATGAAGGGAATCTGAGAATAGCTCTACCATCTAGAGAACCTTTTATAGTCCACTTCCCTAGGAAAAATAAGTCCAAGCCTAATGATGATGATGGTGTAATTACTTTAAAATCCAACTAATTTGGAGTGGGTGTTCCACTTCTCAAACCTATGTGATTTCCATCAAGGTCAAGCTAATTGACCTTAACTAGAAGCGCTTCATGGGAGGAAACCCATATGAAATAAACATTTCTTTATATATTAGTTTTTATTGTGTTAGTTTTGTTTTGTTTTGATTGTTTTTAATAAAGAGTGTTCAAGAAGACCTTTGGAGAGAGGAGAAGAAATAAGGTAATTCTCTATATTCTATTTTACTAACACATGGCCTAAATAGTATTGCCAGATCTTTACTTAGTATATTTGCTATTATTTTATCCTTTGATAAGATGTGCAAAGGCACACCGAGCTCCTAATAAAAAAAATTGAGTTTTGTAGCTCACAATGTTGTTAACGACCACTGGTACAGCCGGAGTGGACCATACCGTGCGCCCGTACCACATCAAGCCGAAGGAAGATAGAAATTCTATTTTTTGCTACAGGTATCAGTGCCGATAACGATCACTGGTACGGCCGGACACGCCCATACCATACCCCTCGAGCAAACATCGGACTTCAAGCAAAGAATCAGTACCGATAACGACCAGCAGTACGGGCGCGCGCGACCGTACCGCACGCCTGTACCGAGTGCATCGGCTGGGAGCGGCCGTCGCCCCCAAGGTAAGTCACCCATACAGGCAGGATCCGGCTGTACCACCCGCCTGTACCACGTATGCGGCCGCTATATTCAGCCCGAGGAGGTAACTTAAAATCCCCAAAAATCAATCTTTCACTTTCTTCTTCCTCCAAACTCCAAACCACCTCCATTGGATCTTTAAATTTACTTAATATTTCTTTGATTCCTCGCACTCATTTGATCTAAGGTATGATTCTCCTCCGATCCTCAACTTATTTGTGCAAAAGCTTCACTCAGTCTTTCATCATTTCCAATCTAGAATTAGGTCTTGTTCTTGATTCAATCTTGATACTGAGCATGCTTAGCATTGTTTTTACAGGAGTTTATTTTGTAGTTAGTGTAGAGAAGCACTTATTCTATGTTTCTATTGGACCCAAAAAATATTAGTAAACTTTATTTACTTTTTCTTATTTTTATTATTAGATGAACATGAGGAGCCATACACATGAGATGGTTACGGAATCCTCCGCACCACCCGTTGAGACGTTGAACCCCGAGTCACTTGGCATCAAGTTCACCGAGGAGTTCCAGCTGAACCGTTTCAATCGTCTCAAGCTCCGAGAAATCAAGTCCACCAAGTGGGTGTGTCCTTATATCCTGAACCAACTTGGCATTCATGCTGATTTTGATTTACTTTGCAACAATGTTGGTTTGTCTGATTTTGTCTTTCAGGATGTTGCCACGTATTGCCGCTTGCCGCTTGAGTTATTAAGCACCTTGAGACACATGGTGGATCCTTACGGTTGTACCGAGGAACAAAGGCCCAGAGTTGATTGCATCACTTTCCGCCTTATGAACCATGTGTACAACTTGACACTCAGCCAATGGGCTCAATGCTTTGGGTTTTCCAACCACACTACTGATGTATGCACAACTACTTTTGTTTTAGATCCATCCCCTTCAAAGTACTTTAATTTGATGAGAATTCGTGGAAACACACCAAAGGGCCAAATTGATCATCCTACTATTCGATAGTTATTCTATGTGATCGCTAACACTCTGTAGGCACGTGATGAGTTTAATAGAGTTAATGAGGAGGACATGTTGATCCTTGCTAAAGCTACTATTATTAACTGTAACTTAACGTCAAATTTGGGCGTTCTTCTTGTATTTTACCTTAAGCATCGGCCTCTTCAATCTCGAGGACCCATATATGGAGGAGGAGTTGTGACCGCTCTTGCACGCGCACTTCGCATCAACCTAGGTAACATCCAACCATTGACAGGAAGTCACCGTCTTGGTCTCTCTACTCTAAGAGCATGTGGTATGATTTCTAAAAATCATGGTAGATATTTCTTCGATATATCTGGAGCGGATCACTTGATCCTAGCTCCTTTTCTTAATGATTTATTCTCTATCGAGGATGGACGTTTGCGTTTTGACGTGTAGGTTGAAGCTAATTTACCCCAACATAAATACCCATGGGAGGAGGAGAAGAAGAATAAGTAGAACAACGAGGACCCAAACAAGATGAGCAGCCACCAAACTACTATACCACCTATGAAGACATCTACACACTCGAAGGAAATATTCAAAACATGAACAACCTCTCCATCAACCTTCGAGATGCTACTACAAGCCTCGCCACCTAGTTCCATGATTGGATAAGCCAATGGAACATGGGAGATTATCCACCGCCACCACAATGAGCAACAAAAGGGCTTGCAAAAGCCTGAGATTGCGGATGTGTTCCCCCGGCAAATTTATTTCTGTAATAACAAGGTGGTACTCCAGCTCCTTGGGAGCTTTGAAACACTCGTGTTGGCTTGTTCCAACACTTTGCTTTTTAATTTGCTTTCGTTTTTAGTTTATTTATTTTTCGTTTGTTTTTCTTTTCTTAAATCCTTGCTTGGTCGCAAGTTCTTTTCTATTCTTTAATCTCTATCCTCAAAAATACAAAAAGATTTTTTTGTTTTTCCTTTTTCATAAATGTGAATTCACACTTTTCCTCTTTGCTTTAATATCATTATGAGAGTAATTGTGTTGACTTTTGAAGGAACACATCCCACTACAAGAAAAGTTGGCTTTTACAACGGATGATTTTCGTGGTTGAAGGCCTATTTTTCATGGACAAAAAGTCTTCTGCGATGGATGTCTTTCATGGTAAAAGCCCCGTCACAAATGAATTAACCATAGTTTTTTTTCGATTGTGGCGGATCGCACCCTTTAGCCACCAAAAATTATTCCGTCGTAGATCTGTTCGGCATCCAAAACTGCTGACGTCATGCAAACTGCCACGTGGTAGCCGCTGTTAGCGGTCGGTTACCGCCGTTAACGGTCACAGAAATCGTGGCAGGAGACAGGCCTAGCCAAATCCTACTAAATACTAACTAGGTCGGCCCATGAGGAGAGCCCAATAAGAAGATGGCCTATTATTGTTTTGTCCTGCACTGCTTGAAATGGGCCAAACAATATAGCCAGCAGTAGCCCATGAACATTCAGGCCCGATTCTGTTACGGCCTACAGAGGCCTATGTTTGTCCAACACTGTGCGGCCCATTAGGATCATGTGCAAGTCTCTCCTATACACTTAAGGCCTGTGGTTAGCCCATCACTGTTATCGCAACCCATCATGAGCCGCCTACTAACGGCCCTTCTTTGAGATGGTCTGTTACTATTCTAGCCTTTTACTGTTCCGGCCGTTAACTGTTCAGGCTGACAAGCGACCCATTACTGTTCTAGCCTGGTAAATTTGTCGGCTTGTTACCGCCCTCGTTTAGAATTTTCTTGAGCCGTTACTGTTCAGGCTCATCACTGTTCTGGCCTTTAACTACTTTGGGATTTTACTGTTGTAGCCCTTTAGTATTGAGGCCCTTTACTGTTGAGGCCCGCTACTATTTTGGCCTATTACCCTTCTACCAATTTATAGATTCCTGCCTGTTACTATGATGGGTTGTTTCTATTATGGCCTATTATTGTTATGGCCTTTACTGTTACGGCCTATTACCACATGTGGGTAGCCCATTACGTTTACGGTCTTTTATAGTTTTGGCCTTTCTGAAGCCCATGCTAATATCATAAAACATGTATAATAAGCCAACATCTGTTACTGTTTATCATCGGCCAAATACAAGACGGGCCAATAACAAAGCAATTGTTCCCTAATCGGCCTGTTTGGCGTAGTTACCGTAACGACTACTACCATATGTGGACGGCATAAATTAAATGCCTACATGGCCTATGCAAGTTATCTAGATATTACATCAGCTGCAAACTTCTTTAAATTATTACATATTATCAACTCAAGGGAAAGAAAAAATTGCATTTCAGTTGACAATCAAGTTGATAGCAGAGTCCTCAATTTGCTTTCTCAATCGATCACATGCATCTTCCTTTGAGTGTGACAGCTACATTGCAGGAGACATGATCTTGCAGCCCCCTCATTGGTGGCGATAACAATAATTGCAATCTGAAGCTAAGTAATAACAAGTTAATACATCAAACAAGATAAACTACTCAATGGTTCAACTGGTCAATGAACTGGAGTTTACAACTGGTCAATGGTTCAATTATTGACCAACACGTCAAACAAACAGGACAAGCAAGCACGCATTAAACAAGTGTGCCTACCATGAAACAAGCAATCAAAAAATGTGTGTGTGGCTTAGAATTTCAGCAAATATAAACTAGCTAGGTCATTTCAACAAATATATATGGAAGAAGTTGTATACCCTAAAATGCAAGAGACATTGGGTGACTCAGAATTTGCGCTGAGCCACAAAATGTCATGCAGTTACTGTCATAGCGAAGAATGAACTAGATAGAAATTACAACCGCATCATAAGAGAACTTGTAGAGCAGGAATGCAAACCATGAATGCACTATATATTGTAGAGGATAGTTATGTCGTGTCTTAGGACGAACCAGAACCAGAACTAGATGCAAGATATAATGGTGTCGCTCGTGAACCGGTAGAACAGGACAAACAAGCATTAGACAAGTGTGCCTAGAATAAAATGAGCAATCAAATAAAGTGTTTCTTAGAATTTCGGCAAATATAAACTAGCGAGGTCATTTCAGCAAATATATATGGAAGCAGTGGCATCTCCTGGAATGCAAATAGTTGTTGGGTGACTCGGAATTTGCGGAGAGCTACACAATGGCATGTAGTTACTGTCATAGCTAAGAATCACCCAGATAGAAATTATAATTGCATCATAAGAGAACTTCTAGAGCAGGAATGCAAACCACGAGTGAACTACATAGTAGAGGATAGTTATGCCGTTTCTCAGGACGAACGAACACCAGATAAGGAAGTAATGGCATCCCTTGTGAACCTGTAGAATAGGCTATGCAAACCAACATGTTCATTGTTCTATTTTGAGCTCTATGCAAGAAAAAGGGAATAGTTAGTGATGCAGCTTTTGAAGAACCAGATGGCAAAAATAAAATTATAATTGAATTAGTACGAATAGTTTAAACGGCTACTATAGGATAGCAGAACGATGCTAAGGAGGAAATAATAGAAGAAACTGATCTCAGGACAAACCCGATTGGTTCAGCAACTCTAGAGCAGGGAATCCACACTAATATTTTCCACTGACTTCAGATTTTGCAAGAATTACATGGTAGCAGGCAATTACTATTGTATGGAGTAGCTAATAACATGTGCGTGACAAAATAACTGACATGTGCATGACTTGAAATTTGTAGAGCAACGAATGCAAACCCGCATGTCTAATGATCTTGTATGTACTAGCACGAAGAACAGGCATGCCCAATGACTTGTATGTACTAGCACGATTACAAAAATGCAGTTCACTATGATAGGCTTATACATGCTATATTTCTAACAAAACAAAAACAGGTTAGAGATTTGATTAACCTTGGTCGGAGAGGCGTATAAGCATCGTCGGTATCGTGCGAGTGACGTCCAGGTCACTGAGGGTGTTGCGGTTGCAGTGGCTGTTGGTTTCGAGGAAGGAGATCTTGGGTGGTCGATGTTGGCTTGAGCATGGTGGACAAGAGTGTTGCTAAGGCAGATTCAATAAAGTGAACGGCAACGACCATGCAGCTGGTCTGGAGCGGTGGACATGGAACTCTTTGAACTAGATCACATCCGGTGGACACTAGTGAAGCGGATCCATTACGGTTGGGTAGCTTTCGGCAGCAAGGAAGCAGAGATTGGGCGGTCGATGACGCCATTGGTGTGGTGAACGACACCGCAGCTCCTAGATCCAGTGGGTGAGCATCAGTGGAGCGGCTTGATACGTTGCAAACGTATCTATAATTTTTGATGTTCCATGCTTGTTTTATATCTACTTTCTTATATTTTATCCACACTTTGGAGTATTTTTATACACTTTCTTGGACTAACCTATTAAAAAGATGCCATAGTGCCAGTTGCCTGTTTTCTTCTGGTTTTGGTTCCAGAAAAGTTAGAAAATGAATATTCTCGGAATTGGACGGGACAAAAGCCAAAGTCGATATTTTACCGGAAGACTCATGGAGCCAGAAGACGATATGGAGAGGGGCCACAGGGCAGTCACACCATGTGGTGGCGCGGGCTAGCCCTGGCCGCGCCACCGGGTGGTGTGGGCCCCCTGGCCGCCCACCGACCTTGCGTCTTTGCCTATAAGATGCCTCCCGATGCAAAAACCCTAAATTGTCAAGCCTCTAGCCACAAAAAGTTTGGCAGCGCTATCGCCACCGAAGGGGAGATTCAGGGGACATACAGTCTCTGTTCCGGCACCCTGCCGGGACGGGGAAGTGCCCCCGGAGCCATCTCCATCGATCTCCACCGCCATCTCCATCGACGTTGCTAATTCCCATGATGATGAGGGAGTAGTCCTTCCTCGAGGCTAAGGGTTCTACCGATAGCTATGTGTTCATCTCTCTCTCTCTCTCTATTTATGATCATATTGTGATCATGAGCTTTGTAATCAAGTAGATCTACCTTGCTACTCAAGGGCTTTAATAGATCTCTGCTCTCCCTATGTGTGTGAAAGTGACAGCATGGACACCATGATACGTCCAAAACGTATCTACTTTCCCGAACACTTTTGCTATTGTTTCTCCTTTAAACTTGTGTGATTTGGATGCAACTAACATGGACTGATTCTGTTTTCAGCAGAATTCCTTGGTGTCTAGTTTTTGTGCAGAAAATCAACTATCAGGAAAAATCCCAGAAAATATACCAAAAATCCTATTTCACCAGAAGATTCCTGAAGCCAGAATACGAGACAGAGGGGGGCTGGGCCTAGGCCACACCACCTGGCCGTGCGGGCTAGCCCAGGCCGCGCCATGGGGTGGTCTGGCCACCCCAGACTCCCCCTCAGTCTCCCTCTTTGCCTATAAGATGCCTTCTGGCCTAAAAACTCAGGAGGGGTCTGACGTTTTTCCAGAAGGAGTTTCGCTCCGCCACCACCACCAGGTTCCATGAAACAGCACCAGAAACTCTGTTCTGGCACCCTGCCGGGACGGGGAATTGGAGGATATCATCGCCATCATCATCACCATCGCTTCTCCATCGACCATCCATGTTCCCCCATCTATGAGTGAGTAATCCCCCACTGTAGGCTATGGGGATGGTAGGGATTGGATGAGATCGTTCATGTAATGGCATCAGATTGTTAGGGCATGGTGCCTAGTATCTTTTATTAGTGCTATTTGACTTTGTTGCAACTTGTTATGCTTAATGCTTATCACTAGGGCCCGAGTGCCATGATTTCAGATCTGAACATGTTATTGATTCATTATGATAGTATTGTTTTTTGGTCTTACCTGCAAGTTGTTTACACACGTTGTTGTCTGGAACCAATGGCTTTGAAGTGACAGAAATCGGGATAACCGGAGGGAATGGCTTTGATGTGAGGATCACATGTGTTCATGGAGTGTTAATGCTTTGCTCCGGTGCTCTATTAAAAGGAGCACCTTAATTGCTAGTAGTTCCCGTGAGGCCCCGCTGCAAACGGGCTGGCAGGACAAAAGATGTTGTGCAAGTTCTCATTGCAAGCACGTATGACTATATATGGGACACATGCCTAGGATTATCTAGTACTTGGACGCTTTATCTTATTTATCTGAAATTGCCCTATGTTCTGATTGCTATGTGAATTGTCTTGTCCATGCAACGCCCGTCCATCCATCCCTATGCCTACCGCACTCGAATCCTATTGTTTACTGCTATTTTTACTACTGTCTTTTCTTTGCTACTGCTGTTACTTTACTATTCCTACTACAAAACTGTTGCTACTGATAAACTGCTGTGAGCAAGATTGTTTCAAGGTGCAGCTGAATTGGCAACTCAGTTTTTAAGGCTTATAAATATTATTTGTCTCCCCTTGTGTCGAATCAATAAATTGGGTTTAACTTCCCTCGAAAATACTGCGATACACCCCCTATACTTGTGGGTCATCAAGACTATTTTCTAGCACCGTTGCTGGGGAGCATAGCTTTATTTATCAAGTTCACTTGGATTCTCTATTGTTCGCTGCCATCCATCCATCATGGGTAAGTCTCGTGATGGCAAGGTTCCTATTTTACCATTCACTACAAGAAGAGGTACGGTTCTGAACACCTCTGTTGCTCTTGATACACCATATGTTATGAGTAAGCTCGTTACACCCCCACACACACATCCTACACACATTGCTACTACTGCTGAATCTGAAACTTCTGATACTTATGATGCTGCTTCTACTGTGTTTGATAAGAGTGGTTCATTAGGTCCTTTCCTAGATGCTACGATTGCTAGAACTATAGCTGGAAATACTGAAACTCCTAATGAAAACACTACTACACCTGTTAGTTCACCTGAGTCTAGTGAGAGTTATGATATTGAAGATGGTTATGTTGAGATGACCGATGAATTTATTAAAGAATGTAAAAACACCCATGATAGGAGTGCTGCTAAGAGTCTCCTTAAGAGGCATACTATTAGACCCAAATTGTCTCCTATTGATAAGTTTGCTGCTTCTCCAATAAACATTAATGATAAAGATTATGATTTCTCACTTGATCTATCTTACATAGCTATTGTTGAGAAAGAACCTTTTTGTGGGACTAAGAATGAGAGTGCGGTAGCACATATGAATGAGCTTTCTACCATGAGTGGCCTATTTTCTGATGATGTTAAGATACGTACTTACTTTGTTGCTAAGATTTTCCCCTTTTCATTGAAAGGAGAAGCTAAAACTTGGTTTAGTAATTTACCTCCTGGATCTATTGATAGCCCTGATTGCTTGATTAGTACTTTCCTGCAAAAATATTTTCCTCCTAGTGCTAGACATGCTATTTTGGAGGAACTTTTTGATTTTAAACACGGAGAGAAAGAGATATTGCCTAAATCATGGGCAAGGTTTTGTGCTTTGATTCATGCACAGGCTAGAAGTCCATTACCTAAGAATGAGCTTCTTGATATATTTTATAATGGACTAACTGAAGAATCTAGGTCATACCTAGATAGTTGTGCTGATTGTGTTTTCAGGATAGGATTCCCAAGGATGCTGAGGAATTAATGGCTAAAATAAGCAAGAACTATGAAGATTGGACTCCTCCTGAACCAGTTATACCTGAAGCCACTATACCTGAACCAACTATTCATGTGCCTATTCCAACATCAAAGAAGAGGGGATTCATTGAATTAAATGATGAAGTGATGAAGGAAGCTAAGAAATGTCTTAAGGAGAAGGGAATTAAAGCTGCAGATGTCAAGAATTTACCTCCTATAGAAGAATTATGTAAGCCTATCCCTTATCCATCCACTATTGAGGTACACTCTCTCTAACACTTTGATGAAGGTGATATCCCTTACTCTAAACCTCCTGATTAATGCTTAGAAGAATTCGATATCTTTATTGTTAAGCAAGATAATTTTAATAAAAGGGTGCAAAATCATCTAATGGAAAACACTAGAGCTATTGATGAGATAAAATATATTGTGTAGCTCACCGCAAATTCCGAGTCACCCAATGACTATATGCATTCCAGGAGATGCCACTACTTCCATATATATTTGCTAAAATGACCTCGCTAGTTTATAATTGCTGAAATTCTAAGAAACACTTTGTTTAATTGCTCATTTCATTCTAGGCGTACTTGTCTAATGCTTGTTTGTCCTGTTCTACAGGTTCACGAGCGACGCCATTATATCTCGCATCTGGTTCTAGGCCTGGTTCGTCCTAAGTCATGACATAACTATCCTCTACAATATATAGTTCGTTCTTGGTTTGCATTCCTGCTCTACAAGTTCTCGTATGATGCGGTTATAATTTCTATTTGGTTCATTCTTCGCTATGTGTCAGCGGGATGACCTCCGGGTACCCCAACCTGACAAGAAATATTGCAGTCGGATCGTGTCCAGCTGGGTAAGCGCAGCCGGACAAGACAAGTCAAGCCGGCTACCACGAGGTAGCCGGAGCAGCGAGAAGCAGCCGGCTACGGTAGCATAGTCGGAACCAATCAGGAGGACAGGACGACGTGCAGCACAGTGCGCAGTACGCCTTGTACGACGACAAGACTGGCAACTACTCGGCCATACCGAAGACGTTGCGGGGATGAAGCGGGAACAATGGCCCGATGCTGACGGCAGGATCGCACGGTGTTCACTGTGCCCATGAAAGCCATACCGCTTGTACTCTGATGGGACATGGTTGTACCGGATACTATAGATGACCAGCTGACTGGGACCCACCCGTGGGGCCCGCTAGTCGGACTGGCCAGTGAGACCGTTGCCTCTCTGCCTATATAAGGAGAGGCAAGGCCTCAGTAGAAGTGGTTGGTCTATGTGCATTTAAGGCAGTAGCTAGAGAATACAGCTCGAGGAGCACTTGTAGCTCGTATATCGCTCATAGTCAAGATCGGCAGGAGTAGGAGTTTTACCTCACCACGAGGGCTCCGAACCTGGGTACTCCCTACGTCCAGCTACGCTTGCTTGTATCCAATCCCGCCTGCGGACGCTGTTGATAGCTTCCCTGCTAGTCTCCACACCTCTATCTAACCTTCTTAGGTACTGTCGTTCCCAATACAACGACACTATGACAGTAACTGCATGCCATTTTGTAGCTCAGTGCAAATTCCGAGTCACCCAACATCTCTTGTATTTTAGGGTATAGAACTGCTTCCATATATATTTGTTGAAATGACCTGGCTAGTTTATATCTGCTGAAATTCTAAGCCACACACATATTTTTTGATTGCTCGTTTCATGGTAGGTATACATGTTTAATGCGTGCTTGCTTGTCCTGTTTGTTTGATGTGTTGGTCAATAATTGAACCATTGACCAGTTGTAAACTCTAGTTCATAGCTCCTGTCGTATCAGTCAAATGAGTAGTTTGTCTTGTTTGATGTATTAACTTGTTATTACTTAGTTTTAGACTGCAATTATTGCTATCGCCACCAAAGAGGGGGCTGCAAGATCATGTCTCCTCCAATGTATCTGTCACACTCAAAGGAAGATGCAGGTGATCGATTGAGAAAGCAAATTGAGGACTCTTCTATCAACTTGATTGTCAACTGAAATTCTGATTTTTTTCCCTTGAGATGATAATATGTAATAATTTTAATAAGTTTCTAGCTGATGTAATATCTAGATAACTCGCGTAGGCCATGTAGGCATTTAGTTGATGCCGTCCACACATGGCGGTAGTCGTTATGGTAACTACGCCAGCAGGTCAATTAGGGAACAGTACCGTGCTTTGTTATTGGCCTGTCGTGTATTCAGCTAATGACGAACAGTAAAAAATACTGGATTATTATACACGTTTTATGATATTGGCATGGGCATCAGAAAGTCTAAAACTATAAAAGGCCGTAAACGTAATAGGCCGACCCACATGTGGTAATAGGCCGTAATAGTAACATGTCGTAACAGTAACATGCCATAACAGTAACATGCCATAATAGGCCGTAGCAGTAGTAGGCCAGAGCAGTAGCAGGCCAGAACAGAAACAGCCCATCACAGTAATAGGAAACAAACTATAAAATCACAGAACAGTAACAGGCCAAAACAGTAGCGGGCCTGAACAGTAAAGGGTCACAACAGTAAAAGGCCAGAAAAGTGATGAGCCTAAATAGTAATGGCCCAAGAAATTTCCAGGTGAGGGCAGTAATAGCCGGACAACTTTACCAGGCTATAACAGTAAAGGGTTGCTTGTGGGATTAAACAGCTAAAGGTCGAAATAGTAAAAGGCCAGAACAGTACCAAACCAGAACAGTAACGAACCATCTAAGAGAAAGGCCATTAGTAGGTGGCCCATGATGGGCTGCGATAATAGTGATAGGCTAACCGCAAGCCTTAAGTGTACAGGAGCGACTTGGCGTAGGCCTTCTGATGGGTTACACAGTGTTGGACCAACATGGGCCTTTTGTAGGCCGAAATAGAACCGGGCCTAAAAGTTCATGGGCCACTGTTGGCTGCATTTTTGGGCCCTTTTCAAACAGTGCATGACAAAATAGTAACGGGCCATCTTATTATTGGGCTCTCCTGATGGGCCGGCCTAGTTAGTATTTAGCAGGCTTTGGCTAGGCCTGGCTTCTGCCATGGTTTCTATGACCGTTAACGGCGGTAACTGGAAACTAACGGCGACTGCCACATGGCAGTTTGCATGACGTCAGCAGTCAACGCGGCTGACGAACAGATCTACGACGGAACAAGTTTTCATGGCTGAAGGGTGCGATCCGCCACGGTCAGAAAAAACCATGGTAGATTCTTTTGTGACGGGGCTTTTACCACGAAGGGCATCGATCGTATAAGAATTTTTAGCCATAAAAAATAGGCCTTCAATCACGGAACTCGTTTGTTGTAAAAGCCAACTTTTCTTGTACTGGAGGACTTCGACCTTGATGATGTCACTAGCAGGTATCCCTCGGCGACTGGCTCGGTTGACTGCCAAGGCTGCTCCATTCGTAGAGAGAGTATTGGTGATGGGTGATCTGATACCATACCGGGAAACAGTGCGGGCGCCAGGAGACTCCAAACCGTAGCACCATGACCTAAAGTCGGAGCAGCCCTTCCGGTCGTTATTGGCGAAGCAGTTGATGACGTACCCGTCAAACCCTTGGGAGCCATATGTCTGGGTCAAGGGTGATGGAGGTGCCTCCTCCTCGGAGCCTGCAAAATAAACAATTGCCCTGAGGCATTTTGTAAGTTATGGCGACTAGACGCTTTTGTAATGTACAGTAATGATGAACAAGATATTTTGTTGTTGAAGTGAAAAAGGGTCAATCAAATCGCATTGCTTCGTGATTTCTATTTGTTTGGATTTTTGGTTGTGCGAGTCCCCGAGCGCGTCCTCCCTTTAGTGGGGATGACCTCGCATACATGTATGTTGGTTTATGTTACGTTGTCAGGTTAACTGGAGTTGACTTGCCATGGCTCGTGGAACCAGTCGCTTGGCAACTCCAAGGGATGCTCTATACTTGGCCGTTTTCCTGGATGCGACCGGGGTCGGTTAGGCGAGTCCCCGAGCATGGTACTTAGCCGTTCTAGTCGCATGCCCAAGGTAGGTGAGGAAATTTGTATGTTGTTTGTAACGTGTCACCCCCTCCCTTGGAAAGGCAGTCGTGTGGAGAGTCCGAGGCAGGCTCTCATACTTGGTGCATTCCCGAGCCGTGTGAGGGACGTTTGTGGCATGTCCCCGAGCGTGGTACTTGACCTTTCTAGTCACCGTGCACGGGCATGGGGAGGACGGGTTTGTTGTGAGAAGCGTGTTCGGTTGTCTTGTCCCGGGAGGCCATTCGAGCGAGGGGACTCTGATGGTGGCTCCCGGGTGGCGTTTTCGTGGACGACGGAAGACCGAATATTTTCGATGCCCTTGGGCCGCACTACTTAGACATGTCGGTCGCTCGACCAAGGGTTGACTTCCGTGTGTAGCGTATTGCTAAATGTACGAGTGCGATTGGCACAAGGAGATGGTGAGTAGACACAATTTGTGTGATCCAATTTTATTTCATCATATAGTAGCTGAGTACAAGTTTTAGTTCTATGAATAGAAGTTGCGGAGGACATTTACATTCCACGGCCGCCCAACATCGAGTTGGCCGTCACCTCGTATATCGATGAGGTAATAGGCGTCGTTGCCGAGGATGCTCCCTATGGCGAATGGCCCCTCCCATGGGGGAGAGAGCTTGTGCATGACCTTCTTGTCTTGGATTAGTCACAGGACCAGGTCACCTTCCTAGAAGGTGCGGGTCCAGACTCGGCGGTTGTGGTAGCGGCGGAGTCCCTACTGGTAGATGACAGTGCGCGAGCGAGTTAGGTCACGGGCTTCATCGAGCTGGTCGACCCCATCTTGGCGGGCAATTTCGTTGTCTGCCTCCGTGTAGTTGACGACCCAAGGCGAGTCGTGTTCCAGGTCGATCGGCATGATGGCTTCGTCGCCGTACACCATGAAGAAGGGTGTAAACCCTATTGAGCAGTCGACGGAGGTGTGAATACCCACATCACCGAGGGGAGTTCTTTGACCCAGCATCCGGGAGACCGCTCTAGGGGGACCTGTAGCCGTGGCTTGAGGTCATGAAGGACGCTTTGGTTGGCGCGCTCTGCTTGACCATTCGACTCCGGGTGGGTGACTGAGGCGAGGTCAAGTCATATGCCATGTTCTTCGTAGAATTCAGCCATGGCGCCCTTGGCGAAGTTGGTCCCGTTATCCATGATGATGTTGTGATGATAGCCATACCGGTAGATTAAGTCATGGAGGAACTTGGTGGCGGTCTTGCCGTCGCACTTCTTGATTGGCTTTGCCTCGACCCACTTGGTGAATATGTCGACGACGACCAGGAGGTGGGTGTAGCCTGATGGAGCTTTTTTGAACCGACCCACCATGTTGATGCCCCATACGGCGAATGGCCAGGTAATGGGGATAGTCTTGAGGGCCAAATCAGAGACGTGCGTCTGGTTGGCATACTTCTGGCACCCGACACATTGTTGGACGATGTCTGTGGCGTCGGCGTGTGCAGTGAGCTAGTAGAAGCCATGGCGCATGGCTTTGGTGACTAGCGACCGGGCTCCGGCGTGGTGGCCGCAGTCGCCGGCGTGGATGTCCTGGAGGATCTTGCGCCCTTCTTCTGGCCATATGCAACGCTAGAACACGCAAGTCACGCTGCATTTTGTGGAGCTCGCCATTGATGATGATGAAGGATTTGCAGCGACGCATGATCATTCGTGCCTCTGTCTCGTCGGTTGGCAGGATCTTGTACTCGAGGTAGGCGACATATGGCGCGGTCCAGTCGCTAGGCTCCATGATCATGGCGACCAGGGCGGGCTTGGGCTGCAGAGGTATCCCGATGTCGATCTCCTTCGGAAGGGAGACTGAAGGCTTGTTGATGAGGTCGAGGAAGACGCCCTCCGGTGGTGTTTGGCAAGCCGGTCCTATGCGGGACAGCGCGTCGGCCTCCTTGTTTTTGTGCCTGTCGATCCACTTGACAGAGTAGCCGGCGAAGTGGCCCCCCAGCTGGTCCACCGCTTGGTGATATGCCATCATGGTGGGGGATACGGCATCGCAGGTGCCAACGACTTGTGCGGCGACGAGATCGAGTCGACGTAGCACTATAGGCGATTGACGTTCATCTCCTTGGTGGCCCACATGCTGTGAAGGAGGGCCTCATATTCGGCCATGTTGTTGGTGTAGGGCGTGAAGTCGAGGTGTAGCACGTATAGGAGCTTGTCGCCTTTGGGGGAGGTGAGTACGATTCTAGCCCCCGCACCGTCCATGTTCTTGGACCAGTCGAAGTGGAGCGACCAGTAGCGGAGATAGGGGAGTTTCTTTGGCTGTTGTGCTTCTTCCCAGTCGGCGAGGAAATCAGCCAAGGCCCGCGACTTGATCGCTTTGCGTGGCTCGTACTTGATGTTGTGGACACCGATTTCACGGCCCACTTGGTGACTCGCCCAGTCGCCTCGTGGTTGCGAATGATGTCCTGCAATGGCACGGAGGAGACGATCGTGATGCGGTGCTCCTAGAAGTAGTGCAGAAGTCGTCGCTAGGCCCTGAAGACCGCATACACCAGTTTCTTGTACTACGAGTAGTGTTGCCTTGAGTCTATCAGGACCTCATTGATGTAGAACACCGGGGCGTTGTTCGGGGGGCTCATTGCCCTCCTCTAGTTTCTCGACGACCATCACGGTGGTGACGACTCGAGTGGAAGCCGCGATGTAGACGAGCATTGGCTCTTTGTCGACTGGGGCGGCGAGCAGTGGTGCTGTGAGTAGCACTTCCTTGAGCGTGTTGTCTACTTCCTCGTCCCATTGGAATGTGGGATTCTTGCGCATCAGGAAGTAGAGGGGCATTGCCTTCTCACTGAACCAGGGGATGAAGCGACTGAGAGCCGTGACTCGTCCGACCAGCTTATGGACGTCGCGCGGGCACTCGGGTTTTCTGAGTCCTGCGATGGTTTCGATCTTGGTGGGGTTTGCTTCAATGTCTCGCTTGGAGACTATGTACCCCAGGAGCTATCCAGTGGGTACGCCAAAGGTGCACTTCCCCAGGTTGAGCTTTATCTTGTACTTCCACAGATTTGCCAAAGCTTCAGCCAGGTCAGCGAGCAGGTCGCTCTGGCGAGTTGACTTCACCACCATGTCATCGATGTAGACGTGGATGTTGCGACCAATTTGGCTCACAAGGCACTCCTGCATGCACAGCTTGTAGGTTGCGCTAGCATTCTTAAGGTCGAATGTCATAGCAGTGTAGTAGAAGGCCTCGAATGGCGTGATGAACGTTGTTTTTTCCTCGTCCTAGACTGCCATCTTGATCTGGTTGTAACCAGAGTACGCGTCGAGGAAGCACAGCGACTACAACCCCACGGTCAAGTCGATGATCTGGTCAATGCGGGGGAGGACAAATTCCTCCTTTGGGTAGGCGCTGTTCAGGTTGGTGTAGTCGATGCACATTCTCCAAGTGTTGTTCTTCTTCAGAACAAGGACTGGGTTTGCCAGCCACTTGGAGTATTTGATTGGCCAGATGAAGGCTGCAGTGAGTAGACGTTGCACTTTTTCGGTGATTGCTCGGCGGCGCTCTTCATTGAAGGGCCACAGCGACTGCTTCACCGACCGCACTTTGGGGTCAGCGTTGAGTTTGTACTCAGCAAGTTCCCTCGGGACACCGAGCATGTCAGATGGTTTCCATGCGAAGATGTCGCGATTCTCACGCAGGAACTCAATGAGCATGCTTTCCTATGCGAGGCTCATGTTGGTCCCGTGGTGACCTTCTGGCTTGAGTCACCCGGGACGAGCTCGATGGTGCGGGTGTGCGTGGAGGCCTCGAATGCTATTGACCCGGCAGTTTCTGCGTTGGTATTCTTCAGGATCCAAGGGCCGTCCTTGTTGATGCCACTCACGTATTTGGCAAGCTCATCGGCATGGTTGGTCTCCTCGGTGATGACAGTGTCGGTGAGCTTGGCGCCATTGTCTTCGCACTCCACGGCCATGTCGGGGTCGCCATGAATGGTGATGATGTCGTGTGGCCTGGGGAGCTTCATCATGTTGTATGCGTAATATGGGGCCACCATGAATTTGGCGAATGCTTGTCGCCCCAGGACGTAGTGGTAGGGGCTGCGGAAGTTCACCAACTCAAAGACGATCCGCTCGATGCAGAAGTTCGCTGGTGTGCCGAAGGTGACTAACAGTGTCACCTTGTCGATCAAATACGCCTTCCGGGTGGGGACTATGTCGTGGAAGGTGGTGAGGGTCAACTCGATCATCGACTCCGGGAGGTGTAGCTTCTTAAACGTGTCCAAGTATAGGATATTGATGGAGCTTCTGCCATCCATCAGCATCTTGGATAGCCAGTAGTCGACCACTTTGGGCTTGACCACCAGGGCGACTCACCCTGGATATTCGATCCTGGGCGCGTGATCTTTGCGACTCCAGGTGATGCTTTGCTCGTACTAGTTGAGGAAGCGGGGGATGTCGACCTGGGTCACCGCATTGACAGCGACTGCACGGGTGAGCACCTTCTTCTCGCATTTGGTGCCGAGCCTGGTGAATGTGTACAGCGAGCCACCGGTGTTGGCAAACCCGCCCACATTGCCGTTGTCCCTTGGTGGGTCATTGTTGGGGTCCTCTCTTACCCGCCTTGACTTCTCAATCTCCTTCAGAGAGTGGCAGTCGGTGGTGGTGTGAGTGGCGGGCTTCCCCTCCCTGCTATGGTAGACACGGGGCTGGTAGAGTAGGGTGGTGGGGTCGAATTTCAGTCTCGCCGCGTTGTTGGAATGGTAGTTTGTGTTGTTGCGGTAGTTTCCTTTGTCACGGCGGAAGTTCTTCGGGTCGTGCTGCCTGTAGCCAGTGTTGGTGAAAAAGTCGACTCACCCATCACCACGGCACTTGTTGGTGAGGTGAGTGTTGTTGTAGCGCATGTCGCGCTATTGCCCATTGTCGTTGCCGCTGGTGCGGCGTCTTCGCCCCAATCGTCATCGGAGTCTTGGTTGGAGTCCTCCTCTACGTAGCGCTTGGCAATCTCGAGGCGTTCAGGGATGTTGTCGAGCATCCGATAGACCCTCTTGATCTTGGAGACTAGAGGTTCGTATCGGCACGCGTTCTTGAAGCAGTGGACCGCCGTGTCCAGGTGGATGCCAAAGGCATTGATCCACATGTCTTGCCACTTCTGGACCCAGTGGCGGGTCGACACGCGTTGTCCCTGGATGCAGCGCTCCAGGTCCTCGATGGTCATGGAGCGGGTGTAGGAACCCTCGAAGTGTCTAACCAAGGCCTCTCGCATGTTCTCCCACGAGTCGATGATGTCCGCGGAGAGGGTGTTGATCCATTGTCGGGTCGCTCCCTCCATCACCAGGGGGAGGTAGCGAGCGGCGAGTAGGTCGGTGTGGCCGGCGATCCCCATCACCATAGGTATTTGTTGAGCCACACCGATGGGTCGTACGTCGGGTCGTACTTCTCAATCTCTTTTGGCGCCTTGAAGTTCACCAGGTACTTTTCTCCTCGGATCATTGGTCCAAAGCACTGCGGGCCGACTCGGCTGAGTGAGCCCCTTGGCTCTGGCTTGCCACGGTTGGTGAGGGTGTGCCTGAGATTGTGTGGCTGGCGAGCTCGCCAAGCCTAGTTGTTGACGATGTGGGTCCACGTGTCGATCAGTTGGCCGTTAGCAGCGACCAGTTGTTCGCAGGTCGTGGCTTGTTGGTGGAGAGCGCGGGATTCGTGACCCGTGGTTGGAGCTGCAGAGGCTCAGGCGGTGGGCAGTTTAGAGTGTTGACGACTGTTCGACAGCTGCTTGAGGCCGCCCTTCTCCCCGATGAACGGGAGTACATCCGTCCCCACAGGTCGACTCCCGTGGCTTGTTGCTCAACGTCCCTGGTGAATAGGGCCTAGGCATACTGGATCTGTCGCACACCCTCTCCCGTGATGTTGGGGTTGGCGACTGCGGCGTGCCCCGCGATGACATGGTCCATCAGGGTGGAGTACAGCGGGTGCCCGTTGTTGTTGCGGGCTTGTGGCGAGATGATGATCCACAACTGGTCTGGAGGAGGTGTGCGGCCTAGGGATGGCAGTGGAGCTCTAGTAGTAGGTGCCCCAGGTGGTGGGCGGTTGCTACGGCGAGGCGGCGCGTTCTCGCAAAACTTGCACCCGGCCGCGCGGGCGGGGTTGTTCTCGTCGTTGAAGTTTAGGACGCGGCCCTAGATGCTGGAGTTCAGGCGGGTCCTGATGCAACGTTTATGGTAGAGCGACAGCTCCTGCGCCGTTTCCCGCTCGAGGTGGAACTTCTCATGCTCGGCCTACTCCTTGCGTGTTCGTCTGCGGTACCAAAGTTGCGGGTGAGTGCACCGCGGTACCTAAGTTGCCTGAAATTGCCGCGTTTCGAAATGTTGGGCCGCCAACTACTGAGAGGGGCCATTTCGATGCAAACTCATCTCACCCCTACCAAATCTAAACATTTCGTGAAACTTCCCCATGAAGTAGACGGTCGGGACCCTCATGTCAGCAATATTTCCGTGACGCGAACGCCAACGTGGTAACCACATAGGCGGTACGAGAGACTAAAGGAGCATGGTACGTTGACCAAATTCACAAATCCACTCCCTCCCTCCTTTCGCATGAACCCTAGCACCGACGGCGTCGAAATCCCCTCTCCAACTAGAATAATCTCTTTGGGCATTTGGCTTCCGGCGCCAAGTTGCTGCGCCTACTCGCTGCTACCGAGCTCTAATGCCGAATGTCGTGCCAGCCGTTGCGATGATCTAGCCCGCCTCTACCACCGACGAGCAGAGCAGCGCGAGGGATGGCAGATCCATTTGCCGAGGAAGAAGTACTTCTGGCTAATTGCGGGTGAGCTACTCTTATCTTTGCTATTCGCACTACCTATAACTTCTAGCTGGCTATTGGCATTACAGAGATATATCGAACATAGAATTGTTTGCTAGCACGACGCTGACAAACAATTCTTATCTTTTGTCTCCAATTTTCTGTCAAGTAGGATCTCCGCTGAACCCAAATACACGGTTCTGGTCACCATCTGTGGCTACCACATTAAATTAGCAGATGGGAAGAGCACGTGGAAACAAGCTCACAATCTGAAGATGGAAATAGCGCCTGTGCAGTTATGCACTATCCCTGGTTTGGTTGCTGCTGTGCGTGAACTTGCTGAAATGAGGCCGGAGCAGACTGCATGGTTCAGCATCCTTGATGAACGAGGCTTCAAGGTTCCTATAGTGTGTGACAGTTAGCTAATTGGGTTGATGAAACAGCATGCTGGGTTTCGCATGGTTATGCTGATTTGTAACATACTGGATGAGGAAGCTCCTGCTACTAGGAGTCGCTCAGCTATTATTGGACAGGGTGGTCTAACTCGAACCCCTGCTGTTGTTGAGCAAAATGTGGTTCCTCATCCGCGACATACTTCTGTCAGGCAACCTCCACGTAGGAGTCCCCATATTGCCGTTATGGAAAACTCTACTCTGTAATCTGCTGGTACTGGTCGTCCCCGTGGTGTTGTTGCTCCGGCTACTGCTGACCCAATCCATGCCGCTGTTGAGCAAACTAAGGCTTCTGGAGGCTGCCCCACTGTTGTTGCCAAGACCGCTGCCGTGTGTGCTGCTCCTCCTCGAAACCATCCTCAAGTTGTGCGAACCCGTGCTCTGGAATCTGCTGGTACTGGTCGTCCTCGTGTTGTTGTTGATCTGGCCGATGTTGACCCAATCTCTGCCGCTGTTGAGCAAACTAACGCTTCCGGAGGCTGCCCCACTGTTGTTGCAAAAACTGATGCCTTGTGTCCTCCTCGAACCCGTGCTCAGGTTCAGCGAGCTGCTGGTCTAGACTCTGCTAGGACTCAAAACACTGTTGTTGGGGGAACTGCTCCTGGTCGTCGATGTGGCATGGCAGTAGCTGATCCTATTGTGGCTGCCGTTAGAAGGGGCCCTGTCTGTCCACCATGTAATGTAGCTCTAGCTGCTAAGGGCCCTCGCCTTGCTCCTGGTTCTGGTACTTCCACCGAGGTTGATCCAACTAACGATGACACTGGTGATGGCGATGGTGGCATTGGGGCTGGGTCTGATGGTGCCTCTCCACCTCTCGAACCTCTCCGAGGTCTCTATCCTGAAGAACATGATGATGGCAAAGTAATCGTTCGTATCGGTGTCGCAGATTATACTACAAAATTAGATGATGGCACAGAAAAATTCTATGACGAGTTTGATGTAATCCTTGGCAGATACGATCCTGAAGTGGTAGAGTTATCTGACCTGATGGCATCGTTACGTGTGAAGGTGCCGTGGGGGTCCTCCCAGGAAGCACGTTTGTTATTTTTTGGTTATAGGAGCAAAAAGGCTATCGAAGTGAAAGATACCAGGGATTTAGTCATACAGTTTACAAGGAAACATTATAGGGGTGAAGTGTACTTCCACTTGATAGTGCAAATGGTTGGAGAAGAATTGGAACTCGACAATAGAGATGATGGACTTTTAGAAGGAATGCGTGACCTGATCCATGGCATCACTAGGGCTAGTGCGACTGAGGGTAGCTTCGAACAGAGGAGAGTCTTACAGAGGAGCGTCATAAAGAGGAGCAGGAAGAGCATTCCCAGAAAGGGCACCCCGAAGAAGAACGTCACCAAGGAGACCATGCCAGAGAAGAGGATGCCCAAGAGTCGCACGAAAAAAAGCAGCACGCCGCAGAGTACACCCCTAAGATCTAGTCAAAATGCCACACCGAACGGTAGCAGCAAAAACGCTAAGAGGGCTGGCACGGTGGTGAACACTCCTAGGAGTGGTAGCAAAGATGCAAAGATGTCCAGCACGGAGGCTACCACACGAGTGGGAGCAGAAAAAATACTAATTTGGAGCGGAACATGCCGCTATCAGGGAATAATGCCAGCATGAAGGAGAACATGCCCAATAGTAGCAGCAAAAGGGCTAATTTGGAGCGGAACATGCCGCTGAGGTCAGGCAATAATGCCAGCACGAAGGAGAATGCGCCCAATAGTAGCAGCAAAAGGGCTAATTCGAAGAAGAACACGCTGCAGAGGTCAGGCAATAATGCCAGCACCCTGGAGCCAACACCCGTGAGGGGAGGCAGTAAGAAAATCACACCCAAGAGCGGTAGCAAAAAGCCTAGTTCGATGGGGAATGGAACGCAAATGTCAAGACCTACGGATACCATCAGGAAGGAGGATGTACACATGAAGAGCAAGAGTGTTCTGTATAGTCAAGATGAAATTAATTCTGACTGTTGTTTGTCCATTGAAGTACCTGGGATGCGTGCAAATGTAAGACCACCCCATGTGGTTGCAGCAGAACCAACCAAGTGTCTTGGAGAAAACAGAGTTGTTGGTGAGGTGGATTGGGGCAATGTTCCGGTCCATCCGGTTGGAGACGATGGTGCAGCCCCACCCATGGGAGTCAATATGATGTGTGCACTACTAGGCATTAGAGACGATGGCGAGGATTCTGAATCAGAAGAAGAAGAAGGCTCTGTAGAGGATCAAGAATCTGGTGATGATGAAATAGACGAGGAACTTAACAATAAGGCTGGTATTCCAGTCAATGATTTGGGTGTTGAAGTAGAAGAAATGAAACATGACCAAGAGTATCCTATAATTTCGGTCGGCACCTTGTTCAGGAGCATGCATGAGTTCAGGATGTCGTTTCGGCATTTTTGTATCAAGGGGGAGTTGATGTTTATCGACCGAAGAACACTGCCCAGAGGTATGAGGCTGTTTGCAAGTTAATGTGGATGAATGGACGGGCCGAGGTACATTGTCCATGGAGGATCACAACAAGAGCCTTGCCTGCGTCGAAGGCAATTAGGGTACTGGGCAATGAATGCAGCAAACCATTAGAACTTTCTATCTTTTCACTCTATAACTACAATTGATGTGTAATATCTTTCTGGCAACTAGTGGACTCCGCTTATCTTTTAAATGAATATGTGTTGCAGGTGAACAAAATGGGCCCTCCACACATGTGTCCGATAGACAGCAAACTGAAATCCTCAATGGCTGATACGGAGTGGGTGGCTATGAAATCTATGTTCATACTAAAGGATAACCCCAAGGAGACCGCGAAGAATATTCAGACTAGCCTTGGTTCTAAATACAACACTGTCCTACCGTATTACACGGTTTGGAAACGTAAAGAGAAAGCTCTAGGGGTCTTGCACGGGGATTGGACCAATTACTTCAGGATGATATACAACTTCAAGGCGGAGGTACAAGCTAGGTGTACGGGGAGTGTTGTGGAGATTGACACCGAATCAGTACATGGTAAAATATATTTCAAAAGATTTTTCATGGCGCTTAAACCTTGCATCCAGGGATTCAAGGACGGATGTAGGCCGTATCTGAGTGTAGATAGCACTGTCCTAACTGGCAAATGGAAAGGCTGTCTACCATCTACCACAATACTTGATGGTTACAACTAGATGTTCCAAGTGGCATTCGGGCTGTTTGAAACAGAAACGAAGGAAAACTGGGTCTGGTTTATGAGGCAGCTCAGGAGATCAATAGGCCACATGGATCCATTGGCTATATCCACGGATGCATGCAAAGGGCTGACGAATGCAGTGAAGGAGGTGTTCCCGCGAGCTAAAGGTAGAGAATACCATGCCCATATGATGCTCAAATTGTACTCACACTACACATGCAGCGTATTTCGTTACATGTTTCCTGCTGCTAGAGTTTGCAAACCTAGTAGCAGAGAATATTTCATAAGCAAGATTTTTGCGGAAGCCCCTGAACTTCCAGAGTACTTAGCCATCCATCATTCACAGCTATGGAAGAGGAGTCAATTCAACCCTAACATCAAAGTTGATTACATAAACAACAACCTTACAGAATGCCTGAATAACTGGGTGAAGGACATAAAAGTGCGTCATGTTCATATCTTGATGGACAGCATACGTGGTATGATCATGAAGCTGTTAAATATAAGGAGAGAGTTCGGTAGAAGACTTAGAGGACATATGCTACCACCAGTTGTATAGCAACTACACAAGAGAAGCCGAGGACTTGCTCATCTTAAGGTTCTCCTGTCAACTAGCAACAGCTGTGAGGTGGTCGATATGTCCGACAGTGGCAAAAGGGATGTTGTGAACATCCAGCTATGAGAATGCACCTGCTTAGAGTGGCAGCATACCAGGAAACCTTGCGACCACGCCTTGGCCTTCTTGGTGAAGAAAAGAACTCTACCACATTTGGATTAGTATTTGTCAAACTACTACTCTATGGAAAAGTCCAGAGCTGCGTACACTGGATCCGTCGCGCCATGTACATACCCATCTCAGTGGCCTCAAGTCCAACAATCTTTCGAGCTTTGCCAGCCAGTTACAAAAAGGGGCAGAGGAAGACCTCAGGTGAATAGGTGTAAGAATTTTCTCGAGAAGAAGGGTTCGGCTTTCTGTGCAACCAAGAAGGGCAAAAACAGATGCAAGACCTGCCATCTTATAGGCCATAGAGCAGCGGGTTGTCCCCTTAATTCTCCCAAACCTAGGTATGAGATGGTACATTCACAAAAAAATATTTATAGTCTGTAGGTATAAGGTAGTAATCCATGTACTGTTTTTTATAGGAAGCGCAAGGTAAGAAACAAGATAGCCGACTCAGTGATTTTGCTATGGGAAGAAAACCAAAACGAGTGGAGTGATTATGCCGGACAAGATTCTTGTAACACCCTAGAATTGGCCCTATGAAGATTTTAGCGATTCCCGTGAAGCCCGCATACAAATGAATCAAAAATGCCCACTTGGCACTTGCGTGTGGGTGGAAAACAAAGTAATACCATTACACAATAGTTCACGATGGAACCCACAACACATATATACAACAACGACTCATTGAGTCAAGAATACAGATATCCAGTACAAAGATCCAATTCACCTTGAAAACAATACAACATCCGAGTAGGGATAAGAAGTAAATTGGGCTAAGAGCCCTGAATAATAACCAATGGCGTCCATAACCCTGCCCAGGCCAAGCCGGAAGGGTAACCCTGCTAACGACATCGATCTCATACCTGCTAAAACAAAAAGGGTGCCGACAAAGGGCAAAGGAAAAAGGGAGCGGTCAGTACTGAGGCCAGTACACGGTGAGTCTAGAATTCGGCGGCTCTCGCCTACATAGGTATGGTGGACTAAAGCGGCAGCGCAACATGCACTAACAATCTATAGAGACTCGATTCAACTATCGGCTATTAGAGAGGGATAAGAAATACCTATTCGGATCCAACCTGATAGTAACACCAAAACACACCCATCCTTGTATTTCCCCCTCGAGACCACACGAGGAAGTCAAACCGAGGAACTCACATAGTTGGCAGTTTTATTCATTCCATTATAGGTGTGGCACTTACTAGTCAGATACAATTAGCATAATACATTCGAAATCCAGCAGTTGTTGGCACTTTTATTTACTCATTCCGTTGTAGTGAAACTGATTACTAGACATGTCAAAGTCAAATTTATAGCACTACTTTAGTTAAAGTTGTCTATGATCAAGATACTATGCTCCAAGTCGTCCATAACCGTGGACACGACTTTCAGAAAGATTTACCCTACAGGGGTGCACAAATAGCAACACACACGATCAACCTCGGGAAGAACCAAATAAAAAGCAACGAGGCCTCACAATAAAGCATTCACAGGATTCATAAATTATTTCTGGGGGCCACCCCACTAAGCTACCCGCAACGAAGTTGGCCAGCTCCAGAACGGACCCAGGGTTTGTGACGACGGCTGTAAACGACTGGGAACCAAAAAGTGTAACTGGGCTTGTCGATACCGCGAAAATGTGGCACGATCCAAAACAGTACAGGTGCTCCACGCACAATTGTAAATAAAGCAGTAAAGCATGGCATAAGTACAGGATAGTAATAAAGCCCCAAACTAGTTTGTGGCCCCAATAAATAAAGTGTGAATCAAGCTCAGGCAAAGGGGGATTCATAGAGTCTCCCGTATGTGGATAGTGCGAATAGTCAAGGAACAGGTATCAAGTACTCGGGGCCTATGGGACACAAGTGAGCGTGGAAGAACCAAATATTAGCTATTGCCCACCAGTGCCTCTTCATTAGTTATATCTATTCCCAGCATTTTAATTATCAGTTGAAATTAAAGTCATGATCATCTCCACCATTAAGCATGTGCCAACCTTCCCACAACGGTGGAACAACAACAATGTGAAGCAGCACCTGGGCAAGCAACTACGACTCGCAAGGACGATTATCTATCAAACAACAGGCAATAGGGTGTGTCCAAGGCAATATAGAGGCTGCATGGGATATAAATGGTGCACGAAAACGAAAGCATCACAACAAGGATAGCAATAGAGCAGCAGGAGGAAGTAAAGACTATAAACGCAAAATAGATAGAAAGGGGGAGATTGCTCGCCTAGCAAACACTGCCGAAGATACATTATCCGAAGAACTTGTCGATACTCGCATCAACTCAATGGCCTAATCCGCGAAGAACCAAAGCACTAAAAGAAACACGAATGCACTATTTAATTCTACGGCATAAGATCTGGCATGATTATGATATGATGCATGCCATGGCAAAGATGCGGTGCAATTAGGCAATATTAAGCAGAACCAGGATCCCGACAATTAATTTGATGGTTCATGTTATTTAGATACCCCACAATTTAAATATTTTCTTAACAAGGGAAAACATGGCATCGGTTTGCTACACAAATTTAAATGGAGGCGCTAATAGACAGGAATAACCCGCATATGCGCTCCATATTTAATTATGAGGTGAATCAACAAAATACCCCCAAATGTCAAACATGTATGCGGTCATGAACAATTTAATATGCAACAAGCGTATAGCTGTCATTTATAAAAAAATAGGTTCTCGGAAAAAGGGGGTCACACATCGGTTATCAGCGATCTTGGTGCTCGAAGGGGTTCGGGTTTGGTCTCGGCGAGACTGGTCTTCGCCTCCGGGAACGGGGTCTTGTCGTCCTTGAAGGAGAGCATGAAGCCGATGTCGAGGTTCGGGCTTTGGATCCGGGATCGGGGATCTTCAAGTCCGTGAAGAAGGCTTGGAGTCTCGGTCGTCGGACCCATGTCAGCAAGTTTGTGGTTCCAACTTTGTTGCCAATGTCTTACTCGAGTTTGGCACCAATGGTTGTTGGCGATCTTGGGTTGCATCCTTGTCTTCGAAAGATCTTGGGGAAGGCGCTCTCGTATGTGCACACACCATAAGGAACATAGGGCTCCTGGAAGGCGATCTAAACCAAGATGAAACAGACCTCGGGCTAGGTACAGACCTAACATACATACAACACAGGCAACCGAAACTATGGGTTTGGCCAACATTAGGAACACCCATCCTGGCGGCCAGAAGCACAACCACGCGAGCACCAAATGTCTGGTGTGCGCACCTGTCAGCAGGGGAAGGTCGGCCACGGGAAGGCGCAGAGGGGCCCGGGGACAGAGGTTGCGTGGCACGGCAAAGGACGGCAACCAGAGGCGAGGCCGGCGAGACGGAGGCAGAAGCAGGCGACCTTAAGCGGTCGGCGGGCGTGGCTCTCGGTGCGGCAGAGCAGAGGAGGCGACAGCCAGAGCTTGGCGACAAGGAGATGTTGACGCGGCCGCGCGGGTTCAGGGACAAGGAGAGGGCCGCGACGATGCTGGGCAGCGGGGCTCCGGCGGGTGCGACCTGAGGGCGACGCATTGGCGAGGAGGAGGGTTGGGACATCCGGGCGGCGCTTGCGTAAGTGAAGCGAGGCGAGGATGGCCGAGAGGAGGGTAGCGCCATGGGGCCGGGAGCAGGGCAGCGTAGAGGGAGCTCGTGCTCGTGCCGGCAAGCCTGTAGAGGCATGGCGGAGGCAGAAGAGGGACGACCACGCGCAGGAGCCGTAGAGAGAGGCGGGGCGCCGGAGCTTGGGGATCAAGAGGAGATCGAGGTGGGTGGGGACGCGAGGCTGGGACACGAGGCGGTTTGCATGTGCAGACAGGGGGGAGCGGGGTTCGCGGTGCCACGAGATGGGGCCAGGCTGATGTAGGTTGGTGACTCGCGTGGGGGTGGATCGGTGCGGTCTGCTGCGCTGCGGGTGGAGCGGGGCGATCGTGTCGGTAGGGTGTGGCTGTGTGTTCCATGCGGGGCATGCGGTTAGGTGAGGGTGGGGGTTAGTGGCGGCTTGGTGGAGGAAGTGGTGTGGCGGGTTGGGTCTGGTAGGTTTAGTCTAGGGTTAGGGTTTGGGTAGATCTGATTTAGGGTTTTGGTAAGATGGGTCGTAGGTGGCCGGTTGGGCCTTTTGGGCCTGGCCAGCTGCCTCCCCTAAAATACTTTTATTTGAAATTGTTTTATTTTTAAAGGCTTTTACAAATAGTTTTTAGACAAATAAAAGATCCAGATAAGACCGAGGTTTTTTTAAGTAAAGACGGGGGATGTTTAGAAAACAAAACTAGGCTTTTAGAAAATAGTTTTAGACAAACAAATGCATGATGATGACGATGCTCAAATGCAATGTGGCATGATGACATGAGCATGCGGTCATGATGATGCACAAAACAAAAACACAGCGATTTTCTGGTAGTGGTTTTATCGGGGTGCTACAATTCGACACCACTAACAATGGATCTCGTCCTCGAGATCCGCCTCATGGTACAGGGAAGAATGTCGATGATCTGAATCTTCTCGCTTCGTGTAGATCTTTGCGACACCACTAACAAAGATCATTGCTACATCTTGAATTCGGAGACACCACCAACAAGGGATCATTGCTCATGTTCGTTGAGAGAACACTTCGGAGAAACAAAGACAGAGGTAAAGGTCTCAAAAGATAAGGCCACCTTTAACTTCCACGGAAGGAGTGAAAATTGCATTGATCCTCCAATTCAATGTACCAAGCGAATGATAAGAGTAGTGGTATGGTAGCTACTCCATCCCGCACTCAAAGCATCACTGTGCACAAGAATAGGGGAATTATGCAACCAACTCTTGGAATTCAGACTAGAGATTTTGACAAGCGATGTTCGGAAAGCTTCGGAAACAAAGGAGTGATGCAAGCTCTTTAGATGTAGATGGTGTCGTTGCGCTAGTAGACACTGGAAGATACAAAGAAAAGTTTTAGTGGGTTTTGGTCCACTGAAAGGCACACCAGATGAAAGATTCCCCGGATAGCATGAAGTCCGGATGTAGAAACATCGTTGCAAAAAGAGGTCGAAACCCTGAAGGTATGACGGAAACCCAAACCACAAGAATTCCTAGACTCGAAGAAAAGATAAGAGAGCATATCCAAAACACGCGAAGGTAAGAGGAGAATAGCATAGAGGTGAGAAGTAAAAGCAGACCTAATCAGATCTATCCAACCGATTTTTAAAATAGTTTTGACACTCTACATCAGCCATTATCTAGGTTATCCTACAGGCTGGACTAGTGAGGTATCGCAACTGCTGAGCTCTGATACCACTTTGTAACACCCTAGAATCGGCCTATGCAGATTTTAGCGATTCCCGCCAAGCCCGCATAGAAACGATTCAAAGGTGCCCACCAGGCACTTGCGTGCGGGTGGAAAACGAAGTAATACCATTACACAATAGTTCACGATGGAACCCACAACACATATATACAACAACGACTCATTGAGTCAAGAATACAGATATACAGTACAAAGATCCAATTTACCTTGAAAATAATACAACATCAGAGTAGGGATAAGAAGCAAATTGGGCTAAGAGCCCTGAAGAATAACCAATGGCGTCCATAACCCTGCCCAGGCCAAGCTAGAAGGGTAACCCTACTAACAACGTCGATCTTATACCTGCTAAAACAAGAGGGGTGCCGACAAAGGGCAAAGGAAAAAGAGAGCAGTCAGTACTAAGGCCAGTACACGGCGAGTCTAGAATTCGGCGGCTCTCGCCTACATAGGTATGGTGGACTGAAGCGGCAGCGCAGCATGCACTAACAATCTATAGAGACTCGATTCAACTGTCGGCTATTAGAGAGGGATAAGAAAGACCTATTCGGATCCAACCTGATAGTAACACCAAAACATACCCATCCTGGTATTTCCCCCTCGAGACCACACGAGGAAGTCAAACCGAGGAACTCACACAGTTGGCAGTTTTATTCATTCCATTATAGGTGTGGCACTTACTAGTCAGATACAATTAGCATAATACATTCCAAATCTAGCAGTTGTTGGCACTTTTATTAACTCATTCCGTTGTAGTGAAACTGATTACTAGACATGTCAAAGTCAAATTTATAGCACTACTTTAGTTATAGTTGTCTATGATCGAGATACTGTGCTCCAAGTCGTCCATAACCGCGGACATGGCTTTCAGAAAGTTTTACCTTGCAGGGGTGAACAAATAGCAACACACACACGATCAACCTCGGGCAGAACCAAATAAAAAGCAACGAGGCCTCATGACAAGCATTCACAGGATTCATAAATCATTGCAGGGGGCCACCCCACTAAGCTACCCGCAACGAAGTTGTCCAGCTATGAAACGGACCCAGGGTTTGTGACAATGGCTGTAAACGACTGGGAACCCGAAAGTGTGACTGGGCTTGTCGATCGCACGAAAACGTGGCACGATCCAAAACAGTACAGGTGCTCCACGCACAATCATAAATAAAGCAGTAAAGCATGGCATAAGTACTGGATAGTAATAAAGCCCCAAACTAGTTTGTGGCCCCAAGAAATAAAGTGTGAATCAAGCTCAGGCAAAGGGGGATTCATAGAGTCTCCCGTATGTGGATAGTGCGAATAGTCAAGGAACAAGTATCAAGTACTCGGGGCCTACAGGACACAAGTGAGCGTGGAAGTACCAAATATTAGCTATTGCCCACCGGTGCCTCTACATTAGTTATATCTATTCCCAACATTTTAATTATCAGTTGAAATTAAAGTCATGATCATCTCCACCATTAAGCATGTGCCAACCTTCCCACAACGATGGAACAACAATGATGCGAAGCAGCACCTGAGCAAGCAACTACGACTCGCAAGGCCGACTGTCTATCAAACAACAGGCAATAGGGTGTGTCCAAGGCAATATGGAGGCTGCAGGGGATATAAATGGTGCACGGAAACTAAAGCATCGCAACAAGGATAGTAATAGAGCAACAGGAAGAAGTAACGACTATTAACGCAAAATAGGTAGAAAGGGGGAGATTGTTTGCCTGGGAAACACTACCGAAGATACATTATCCGAAGAACTTGTCCATACTCGCATCAACTCAACGGCCTAATCCGCGAAGAACCAAAGCACTAAAAGAAACATGAATGCACTATTTAATTCTATGGCATAAGATCCGACATGATTATGATATGATGCATGCCATGGAAAAGATGCGGTGCAATTAGGCAATATTAAGCGGAACCGGGATCCCGACAATTAATTTGATGGTTCATGTTATTTAGATACCCCACAATTTAAATGTTGTCTTAACAAGGCAAAACATGGCATCGGTTCGCTACACAAATTTAAATGGAGGCGCTAATAGACAAGAATAGCCTGCATATGCGCTCCATATTTAATTATGAGTTGAATCAACAAAATACCCCAAATGTCAAACATGTATGCGGTCATGAACAATTTAATATGCAACAAGCATATAGCTGGCATTTATAAAAAAAATAGGGTCTCGGAAAAAGGAGGTCACACATCGGTTATCGGCGATCTTGGTGCTCGAAGGGGTTCGGGTTTGGTCTCAGCGGGACCGGTCTTCGCCTCCGGGAATGGGGTCTTGTCATCCGTGAAGGAGAGCATGAAGCCAATGCCAGGGTTCAGGCTTCAGATCCGGGATCAGGTCTCTTCAAGTCCGTGAAGGAGGCTCGGAGTCTCGGTCGTCGAACCCGTGTCAGCGAGTTTGTGGTTCCGACTTTGTTGCCGGTGTCTTACTCGAGTTTGGCGCCGATGGTTTATGGCTCAATGCACGGTGCCCAGAAAAGTGCTTGGTGCGTGGTTGATGTAGAGCTCATTGGGAACCCCAAGAGGAAGGTATGATGAGCAGAATAGCAAGTTTCCCTCAGTTATGAAACCAAGGTTTAATCAAACCAGTAGGAGCAAGGAAACACCCCAAAGGTGTTACTAGCTGAGCTTTGGCAGGGAGCACTACCAGTGCTAGTAGCAACGTGGAGACCTGCACAACACAACCACAGAACTTTGTCCCCAACTTGCGATGAGGTTGTCAATATCACCGTGTTTTGCGGAAAACAAAGGATTAAACGTATCGAATGGAAACAAGTAAAAGTTTGTAGAAAGTAAACACAAAGCAGTAAAAGATTGTAGATTGTATGTAAAGGACAGGAAAGGAAGCCCTTGCCAGGGGGTTTGCCCTTCCTTCGGCAGAAGTAGATTCATCGCCACCAGGAGCAGCCCCAAGGCCATAATTGTGCTTTTCTTGTTCGCGAGTAGCGACCATATCAGGACTCTTTAGCAATCGATTCTGGAATCTTCTTTGCCGTAAAGGACCGGGATCCATAGTTCACTAGAGGTGGCTCTCCTTAGATAGATAACATGCTGGGTGAACAAATTACAGCGGGGCAATTGACAAACACCGAGAAAGCAATACATGCATATACTAATCATCTTGACTCCTCTAAGACTTGATTGCGCATTACAACATAATACGTAGACCACCATCCAACTACATCTATGACTAATAATCCACCTTCAGGTTATCATCCGAACCCCCTCCAGTATTAAGTTGTAAGCAACAGATTATTGCTTTACGAACTGCGTGTAAAGTAAACAATATGATTGTTCTATGAACAAAGGATTGTTGTTTTCTCCCTACTAGCAACAGCACATCTAGTACCTTAGAGATTTCTGTCACTTCCCCAGATTACCAGAGGCATGAACCCACTATCGAGCATAAATACTAACTCTTGGAGTTGCTAGCATCTACTTGGCCAAGATAGCTACTAACAACGGAAAGCATGCAAGATCTCAAATAACAAAGACATGATAGAATCAATAATCAATCTAAAATAGCATCTCAATATCCATCGGATCCCCACAAACACAACATGTATGAATTACAAATAGATGATCTTGATCATGAACGGAGCTCACAAGATCTAAACATGAAAGCACAAAGGAGGAGAAACCAACCATCTAGCTACTACATGGATCCGTAGTCCAAGGATGAACTACTCACGTATCACACCGGAGGCTTGCATGGTGATGAAGAAGGCCTCCAGGGTGAATTCCCATATCCGACAGGGTGCCGGTAAGAGCTTCAGATCCCTCCCGATCTAGGGATGGAGATGACGGTGGCTACAGACTCTTTCGTGGATTTTTGATCGGGTACTTAGGGTTTTCGTCTCGAGGGCAACTTATAGGCGGAAGGAGAGGCCGACGGGGTGCCGGGAGCCACCACACCACCCCCTGGCGCGGGCCCAGCCTGGCCGCGCGGCCAGGTGGTGTGGCCGGCCCCTGGCCCTTCTCCGTCTCGTATTCTGGCACTTGATCCCTTCCGGAAAAATAGGCGCTTTGGCTTTTGTCCCGTCCAATTCCGAGAATATTCATTTTCTGACTTTCCTGGAACCAAAAACAGCAGAAAATAGGCAGCTGGCACTATGGCTCTTGTTAATAGGTTAGTCCAAGAAATCATATGAAAAGTACTCCAAAGTTTGAACAAAACACAAGAAAGTGGATAAAACCAAGCATGGAACATCAAAAATTATAGATACATTTGCAATGTATCAATGGTCATTGGCGATCTTGGGTTGCATCGTTGTCTTCGAAAGATCTTGGGGAAGGTGCTCTTGTATGTGCACTCACCATAAGTAACACATGGCTCCTGGAGGGCGATCTAAACCAAGATGAAACATACCTCGGGCTAGGTATAGAGCTAAGATACATACAACATAGGCAACCTAAACTGTGGGTTTAACCAACATTAGGAACACCTATCCTGGCGGCCAGAAGCACAACCACACGACCACCAAATGTCTGGTGTGTGCACCTGTTGGCAGGGGAAGGTCGGCCACGGGAAGGCGCAGAGGGGCCTGGGGATAGAGGATGCATGGCGTGGCGGAGGACGGCGGCCAGAGGTGAGGCCGGCGAGACGGAGGCAGAAGGAGGCGACCTTGAGCGGCCGGCGGGCGCGGCGCTCAGTGCGACAGAGCAGAGGAGGCGATGGCCAGAGCTTGGCGACGAGGAGACGTTGACGCGGCCGTGCGGGGTCGGTGACGAGGAGAGGGCCGCGACGACGCTAGGCAGCGGGGCTCCGGTGGGTGCGGCCTGAGGGCGACGCATCAGCGAGGAGGAGCGTCACGACATCCAGGCAGCGCTTGCGGAAGCGAAGCGAGCCGAGGATGGCCGAGAGGAGGGAGGCGCCATGGGGCGGGAGCAGGGCGGCGCAGAGGGAGCTCGTGCTCGTGGCGGCAAGCCTGCAGAGGCATGGTGGAGGAGGAAGTGTGGTTCATGACAAGAACACACATGCCATGAACATTGGTGGATCCATATGTGGTTCATGAAAGGAACACACATGCAATGACATTGGTTGATCCATGTGTGGTGCATGACAGGAACACACATGCAATGACATTGGTCGATCCATATGTAGTTTGTGGAAAGAACACACATGCGACACTGGTTGATCCATATGTGGTTTGTGGAAAGAACACACATGATATGACTCTGGTGGATCCATGTGTGGTTTGTGGAAAAGAACACAAATGCAATGAACACTGGTGGATCCATATGTCATTTGTGAAAAGAACACACATGCAATGCATTTGGTTGACCCATATGTGGTTTGTGAAAAGAACACACATGCAATGACTCTAGTGGATCCATATGTGGTTTTGTGGAAAGAACACACATGCAATGACTATAGTGGGTCCATATGTGGTTCATGACAGGAACACACATGCAATGACATTGGTTGATCCATATGTGGTTTGTGACAATAACACACATGCAATGACTCTAGAGGATCCATATGTGGTTTATGGAAAGAAAACACATGCAATGACCACTAGTGGGTCCATATGTGGTTGGTGGAAAGAACACACACGCAATAACCACTGTTGATCCATGTGTGGTTCATGACAGGAACACACATGCAATGAACACTGGTGGATCCATATGTGGTTCATGTCAGGAACACACATGCAATGATATTGGTTGATCCATGTGTGGTTCATGACAGGAACACACATGCCATGACATTGGTTGAGCCATATGTGGTTTGTGGAAAGAACACACATGCAATGACACTGGTTGATCCATATGTGGTTTGTGGAAAAAACACACATGCAATGACTCTGGTGGATCCATGTGTGGTTTTTAGAAAGAACACACATGCAATGCCATTGGTTGATCCATATGTGGTTTGTGAAAAGAATACACAGGCAATGCCATTGGTTGATCCATGTGTGCTTTGTGTAAAGAACACACATGCAATGCCATTGTTGATGCATATGTGGTTTGTGAAAAGAACACACATGCAATGACTCTAGTGGATCCATATGTTTTCTGTGGAAAGAACACACATGCAGTGAAGACTGGTTGATCCATATGTGATTTGTGAAAATAACACACATGCAATGCCACTAGTTGATCCATATGTGGTTTGTGAAAATAACACACATGCAATGACTAGTGGATCCATATGTGGTTTGTGGAAAGAACACACATGCAATGACTCTAGTGGGTCCATACGTGGTTTGTGGAAAGAACACACATGCAATGAACACTGGTGGATCCATGTGTGGTTCATGACAGGAACACACATGCAATGACATTGGTTGATCCATATGTGGTTTGTGACAATAACACACATGCAATGCCATTGGTTAATCCATGTGTGGTATGTGGAAAGAACACACATGCAATGACTCTAGTGGGTCCATATGTTGTTCGTGGAGAGAACACATATACAGTGAACACTGGTTGATCCATATGTGATTTGTGGAAAGAACACACATGCAATGAACACTGGTGGATCCATATGTGGTTCATGACAGGAACACACATGCGAGGACACTGGTTGATCCATATGTGGTTCATGATAGGAACACTAATGCAATGAACACTGGTGGATCCATATGTGATTTGTGAAAAGAACACACATGCAATTCCATTGGTTGATCCATATGTGGTTTGTGAAAAGAACACACATGCAATGACTCTGGTGGATCCATATGTGGTTTGTGGAGAGAACACACATGCAATGACCACTAGTGGGTCCATATGTGGTTCATGACAGGAACACACATGCAATGACATTTGTTGATCCATATGTGGTTTGTGACAATAACACACATGCAATGCCATTGCTTGATGCATACGTGGTTCATGGCAGGAACACACATGCAATGACATTGGTTGATCCATATGTGGTTTGTGGAAAGAACACACATGCAATGACTCTAGTGCTGGTTTTAGTATAAGAACACACATGCAATGACTCTAGTGGGTCCATATGTGGTTCATGTCAGGAACACACATGCAATGACATTGGTTGATCCATATGTGGTTTGTGACAATAACACACATGCAATGCCATTGGTTAATCCATGTGTGGTTTGTGGAAAGAGCACACATGCAATGACTCTAGTGAGTCCATATGTGGTTTGTGAAAAGAACACACATCCAATGACTCTAGTGGATCCATATGTTGTTTGTGGAAAGAACACACATGCAATAACCACTGGTTGATCCGTATGTGGTTTGTGGAAACAACACACATGCAGTGACACTGGTGGATCCATATGTGGTTTGTGAAAAGAACACACATGCAATTACTCTAGTGCTGGTTGTAGTATAAGAACCCACATGCAATGACTCTAGTGGGTCCATATGTGGTTTGTGAAAAGAACACACGTGCAATGACTCTAGTTGATCCATATGTGGTCTGCGGAAAGAACACACATGCAATAACCACTGGTTGATCCATGTGTGGTTCATGACAGGAACACACATGCAATGAACACTGGTGGATCCATATGTGGTTCATGAAAGGAACACACATGCAATGACATTGGTTGATCCATGTGTGGTGCATGACAGGAACACACATGCAATGACATTGGTTGATCCATATGTGGTTTGTGGAAACAACACACATGCAATGACACTGGTTGATCCATATGTGGTTTGTGGAAAGAACACACTTGCAATAACTCTGGTGGATCCATGTGTGGTTTGTGGAAAAGAACACAAATGCAATGAACACTGGTGGATACATAAGTGGTTTGTGAAAAGAACACACATGCAGTGAACACTGGTGGATCCATATGTGATTTGTGAAAAGAACACACATCCAATGCATTTGGTTGACCCATGTGTGGTTTGTGAAAAGAACACACATGCAATAACTCTAGTGGATCCATATGTTGTTTGTGGAAAGAACACACATGCAATAACCACTAGTTGATCCGTATGTGGTTTGTGGAAATAACACACATGCAGTGACACTGGTGGATCCATATGTGGTTTGTGAAAAGAACACACATGCAATTACTCTAGTGCTGGTTGTAGTATAAGAACACACATGCAATGACTCTAGTGGTTCCATATGTGGTTTGTGAAAAGAACACACGTGCAATGACTCTAGTGGATCCATATGTGGTCTGTGGAAAGAACACACATGCAATAACCATTGGTTGATCCATGTGGAGTTCATGACAGGAACACACATGCAATGAACACTGGTGGATTCATATGTGGTTCTTGAAAGGAACACACATGTAATGACATTGGTTGATCCATGTGTGGTTTGTGAAAGGAACACACATGCAATGACATTGGTTGATCCATATGTGGTTTGTGGAAAGAACACACATGCAATGACACTGGTTGATCCATATGTGGTTTGTGGAAAGAACACACATGCAATGACTTTGGTGGATCCATGTGGCATCCCGCTAAAACCACTACTAGAAAATCGCGGTGTTTTTGTGCATTGCATCATCATGACCGCATGCTCATGTCATCAGGCCACCTTGCATTTGAGCATCGTCCGGTCATTATGCATGGTCGGTCTAAAACTATTTTTCTAAAAGCCTATATTTGTTTTCTAAATATCCCCTGTCTTCATTTCAAATTAAAACCCCGGCCTTGTTCGAATATTTTGTTTTGTCTAAAAACTATTTACAGAAGGCTTTTAAAATAAAACAGTAGTCTAATAAAAATAAAATGTTTTTCTTGGGGAGGCGGCTGACTAGGCCAGCCCAAAGGCCAGCCCAGCCGCCTACCTACTACCCAGAATTAAATCAAACCCTAACCTACCCTAAGCAAACCCTAGCTACCCCAGCCACCAGCTTTTTCCCTCCCTCTCTTTTCTGCCGCCGCCACCCATCGCCAGCCTGCACGTGCACGCAGCAAGCGCGCCCGACCCCACCTGCTCCTGGACCCACCCTGATAACCGCACCCACGCCACCGTCCGCTTCCCAACTCCCGCATGCCACCCTGGCCCCTGCCCTGTCCACACATACGCATTACACGCACGCCGCCCTGCATGACACGCTCCACCCCCGCCCGACAAACTCTCTCCTGGCCCCGTCACCCCGTGCGTGAACCGCCCAACCTCAGGATACCACTCGCGAGGCCCGGCCCCACCCTGTGACCCCTGCTCCCTCTCTCTCTCTCTGACCCAGCCCCGCGTTCCCCACCGACGCGCCCCCTTCCCCACCTACCTCTCGTCCTCCCCGTGGCCAAGCCCACCTCCTCTACTTCCTTCCTTCCGTCGATGCCTCGCTCGATCCCGAGCTCACGCTGGCCGCGCATGCATCGCCTTCCCCATCTCCGCCTCCCCCATCTCCCATCCACATCGCCACCTGACCCTGCTTCGAACCCCCACCGTCGCCTGCTCGCCTCTCGCCTCTCGCCAAACGCCCCCGTCTCCGGCGAGCCACCTCCTGCCTCAGGCGTGCCCGCCATAACCGCCCCTCCGTCGAGCTCCACCACCGGCCCTCTCCTCGCCGGTCCCTGCATATCCGTCGCCTCCTGCATCGCCGTCTTCCCCAACTTCCTCGTCGTCTCGTGCCCCGTTGTCGTAGCCTCACCGGCGCCGATTGGACCTTGCCCCGTGTCTCAGGCTGTGGACGCGTAGGCCTTGGCTCCTCGTTTTCCCCTTGCCGCTCTGCAACCTCGGCGCCACCGCCGCACCTGCAGCCCCGCCACCATCCTCGTTCCGCCCTGTTTTCCATGTGGGCAGCAGCACCCAGCACCTGTGCATGGAGCGCGTTCTGCCGGCCGCACCTCTGCTCGCGGCCTCCTGCAACCTTCTGTGCGTGTCTGTGTATGTGCATACTTGTGTGCCTGTATGATAACCAGCTGCCGGTTCTGCATCGACTCTGTCGGCAAGGTGACGTCGCTAATCTATCCATGTGCATCCGGTGCGGCTCAAGTTTTTCCCAGCGCTATGCAAGTGTTCAGCAAGACCTTTTCCTCGGCTAGAACCACAACTTGGACATTGACCCCGCCAGGATATCCGGTACCGCTCGAGAGATCGGGACCGACAAGATCGACCAAGAATAAGTCGTACAAGAACTACTGACAAGGTCTCTGATCCTGATCCATTGACAAGTTCGCCTAGAGGAGCCACATGAACCGGAGGATTCCGACAAGAACTTCCTCACCGACAAACAAGATCGACAACAACGCGAACCTCCCGGAACGGCAAGATCGACCGCATGGAACACCAAGATCTCCCAGCGCTGAGACCCGAGACCGACACTGTCACCCGAGGACTTCGACAAGAACGCCAAGTATGCCGACAGGGAACCAACGAGTTCTCCGAGTCCGAGCGGCATGATCTCCTACCCGAAGATTCCCGGACGCCAAGGTCACCAACATGGAATGCCAAGTCCTTCTTCCCGGAATGCCAAGCTCTCCTTCCGTTGTCCGAGACCGATCCCGTCGAACCGTTCCCCCGTCGAACCCTGAGACAGGCCCCGAACCCCGCGGAGCCCAAGTTCACCGAACCCTAATGTGATTCCCTATCCGAGACCCCCATTATTTTTATAATATGACATTATCAATTGTTGCATATTAAATGGTTCATGATTGCAGCTCATCATGTGGGTTTCGGGCATTTAGTCAATTCATCTAATAATTAAATGAGCGCATATGAGGACTATTCTAGTCTTATATTGCCTCTATTTAAATTTGTGTAGCGAACTGATGCCATGTTTAGCCTTGTTAAGACAGCATTTAAATTGCGGGGTAGATAAATAACTTGAACCATATAGCTAATTGTTGGGACCCTGGTTCCGCTTAATATTGCCTAATTGCACCGCATCTGTTCCATGCCATGCATCATATCATAAGCATGCCGGATCTTCTGGTGTAGTATTAAATATTGCATCCGGTGTTTCTGCTAGTATTTGCTTCTTCGCGGATTAGACCGATGAGTGGATGCGAGTATCGACAAGTTCTTCGGATATGAATCTCCGGCAGTGTTTCCCAGGCAAGCATCTCTCCCCCTTTCTACCTATTTTGCATTTATAGTCTTTATTTCCTCCTGTTGATCTATTGCTATCCATGTCGCGATGCTTTAGTTTCCGTGCACCAGTTATATCCCGTGCAGCCTCTATATTACCTTGGACACCTCCTATTACCTGTGTTTGGTAGATAGCTGGCCTCGCGAGTCGTAGTTGCTTGCTCAGGTGCGATCTCGTGTTGTCAAGTACCACAGTTGTTTGGATGCTGGCAGTTGTTTATGGTGGAGATGCTTAATGGTGGAGATGAACATGACTTCAAATACAACTACTAAAATGCTAGATATAACTAATGCAGAGGCATCGATGGGCAATAGATGTTATTTGGTTCTTCCACGCTCACTTGTGTCCCGTAGGACCCCGAGTACTTGATACCTGTTCCTTGATTTTTCGCACTATCCACATCCGGGAGGCCGTGGACCCCCCTGAGCCAGAGCTTGATTCATTTCTATTTCTTGGGGCCACAAAGTAGTTTGGGGCTTTATTACAATCCTGTACATATGCCATGTTTTACTGCTTTATTTAAGATTGTGCGTGGAGCACCTGTACTGTTTAGGATTGCGGAGTGTTTTCGCGGTATCGACAAGCCCAGTCACACTTTCGGGTTCCCAGTCATTTACAGCCATTGGCGCAAACCTTGGGTCCGTCTCGGAGCCGGCCAACTTCGTTGCGGGTAGCTTAATGGGCTGCCCCCCTGAAATATTTATGAATCCTGTGATTGCTTTGTCGTGAAAGCCTCGTTGGGTTTTGACTTGGTTTTTCCGAGGTTGATCGAGTGTGTGTTGCTATTTGTGCACCCCTGCAGGGTAAAACTTTCTGAAAGCCATGTCCGCGGTTATGGGCGACTTGGAGCACAGTATCTCGATCATAGACAAGCGTAACTAAAGTAGTGCTATAAATTTGACTTAATATGTGACTAGTAATCAGCTTCACTACAATGGAATGGATAATAAAAATGCCAACAACTGGTGGATCTGTGGTGATCTGTGTCATACTATACCTGCCTAGTAAGTATTGCAACTCCAATAGAATGTGATAAAAGTGCCAACAAATGCTGGGTTTTGGGATTCCTCGGGACAATTATATCTGACTAGTAAATGTTCCAACTACAACTGAATGTTAACTAAAACTGCCCACTACTTATGCTTCAGGATGACTCATGCAATCTATATCTGATTAGAAAGTGTTGCAACTATAACGGAATGAGTAAAATTGCCAACCGCGTGAGTTCCTTGGTCCGACTTCCTCATTCGGTCTCGAGGGGGAAATACCAGGATGGGTTTGTTTGGTGTTAGCTTCAGGTTGGATCGAATAGGTCTTTCTTATCCCTCTCTGATAACCGCCAGTTGTATCGAGTCTCTATAGGTTGTTTAGTGACGCCGCGCTGCCGCTTCAGCCCACCATACCTATGTAGGCGAGAGCCGCCGAATTCTAGCCTCGCCGTGTACTGGCCTCAGTACTAACGCTCCTCTTTTTTCTTTTCCCTTTGTCGGCACCCCTTTTGTCTTAGCAGGTTTGAGATCGTCGTCGTTAGCAGGGTTACCCTTCTGGCTTGGCCTGGGCAGTGTTATGGACGCCATTGGTTATTCTTCAGGGCTCTTAGCCCAATTTGCATCTTGTCCGTACTCGGACGCTGTATCGTTTTCCAAGTGATTTGGATCTTTGTATTGTATATCTGTATTCTTGACTCTTGGAGTCGTGTTGCATATATATCTGTTCGGTGGGTCCCATCGAGGACTGTTGTGTAATGTTATTACTTCGTTTTCCACCTGCATGAAAGTACCTGGTAGGCGTCCTTGAATCGTTTCTATGCGGGTTTGGCGGAAAGGGCTAAAACTTGCATAGGGCCGATTCGAGGGTGTTACAATCCATGTGTGGTTTGTGGAAATAACACACATGCAGTGACACTGGTGGATCCATATGTGGTTTGTGAAAAGAACACACACGCAATTACTCTAGTGCTGGTTGTAGTATAAGAACACACATGCAATGACTCTAGTGGTTCCATATGTGGTTTGTGAAAAGAACACACGTGCAATGACTCTAGTGGATCCATATGTGGTCTGTGGAAAGAACACACATGCAATAACCATTGGTTGATCCATGTGGGGTTCATGACAGGAACACACATGCAATGAACACTGGTGGATTCATATGTGGTTCTTGAAAGGAACACACATGCAATGACATTGGTTGATCCATGTGTGGTTTGTGAAAGGAACACACATGCAATGACATTGGTTGATCCATATGTGGTTTGTGGAAAGAACACACATGCAATGACACTGGTTGATCCATATGTGGTTTGTGGAAAGAACACACATGCAATGACTTTGGTGGATCCATGTGGCATCCCGCTAAAACCACTACTAGAAAATCGCGGTGTTTTTGTGCATTGCATCATCATGACCGCATGCTCATGTCATCAGGCCACCTTGCATTTGAGCATCGTCCGGTCATTATGCATGGTTGGTCTAAAACTATTTTTCTAAAAGCCTATATTTGTTTTCTAAATATCCCCTGTCTTCATTTCAAATTAAAACCCCGGCCTTGTTCGAATATTTTGTTTTGTCTAAAAACTATTTACAGAAGGATTTTAAAATAGAACAGTAGTCTAATAAAAATAAAATGTTTTTCTTGGGGAGGCGGCTGACTAGGCCAGCCCAAAGGCCAGCCCAGCCGCCTACCTACTACCCAGAATTAAATCAAACCCTAACCTACCCTAAGCAAACCCTAGCTACCCCAGCCACCAGCTTTTTCCCTCCCTCTCTTTTCTGCCGTCGCCACCCATCGCCAGCCTGCACGTGCACGCAGCAAGCGCGCCTGACCCCACCTGCTCCTGGACCCACCCTGATAACCGCACCCACGCCACCGTCCGCTTCCCAACTCCCGCATGCCACCCTGGCCCCTGCCCTGTCCACACATACGCATTACACGCACGCCGCCCTGCATGACACGCTCCACCCCCGCCCGACAAACTCTCTCCTGGCCCCGTCACCCCGTGCGTGAACCGCCCAACCTCAGGATACCACTCGCGAGGCCCGGCCCCACCCTGTGACCCCTGCTCCCTCTCTCTCTCTCTCTGACCCAGCCCCGCGTTCCCCACCAACGCGCCCCCTTCCCCACCTACCTCTCGTCCTCCCCGTGGCCAAGCCCACCTCCTCTGCTTCCTTCCTTCCGTCGTTGCCTTGCTCGATCCCGAGCTCGCGCTAGCCGCGCATGCATCGCCTTCCCCATCTCCGCCTTCCCCATCTCCGCCTCCCCCATCTCCCATCCACATCGCCACCTGACCCTGCTTCGAACCCCCACCGTCGCCTGCTCGCCTCTCGCCAAACGCCTCCGTCTCCGGCGAGCCACCTCCTGCCTCAGGCGTGCCCGCCATAACCGCCCCTCCGTCGAGCTCCACCACCACCGGCCCTCTCCTCGCCGGTCCCTGCATATCCGTCGCCTCCTGCATTGCCGTCTTCCCCGCCTTCCTCGTCGTCTCGTGCCCCGTTGCCGTAGCCTCACCGGCGCCGATTGGACCTCGCCCCGTGTCTCGGGCTGTGGACGTGTAGGCCTTGGCTCCTCGTTTTCCCCTCGCCGCTCTGCAACCTCGGCGCCACCGCCGCACCTGCAGCCCCGCCACCATCCTCGTTCCGCCCTGTTTTCCATGTGGGCAGCAGCACCTAGCACCTGTGCATGGAGCGCGTTCTGCCGGCCGCACCTCTGCTCGTGGCCTCCTGCAACCTTCTGTGCGCGTCTGTGTATGTGCATACTTGTGTGCCTGTACGATAACTAGCTGCCGGTTCTGCATCGACTCTGTCGGCAAGGTGACGTCGCTAATCTATCCATGTGCATCCGGTGCGGCTCAAGTTTTTCCCAGCGCTATGCAAGTGTTCAGCAAGACCTTTTCCTCGGCTAGAACCACAACTTGGACATTGACCCCGCCAGGATATCCGGTACCGCTCGAGAGATCGGGACCGACAATATCGACCAAGAATAAGTCGTACAAGAACTACTGACAAGGTCTCTGATCCTGATCCATCGACAAGTTCGCCTGGAGGAGCCGCATGAACCGGAGGATTCCGACAAGAACTTCCTCACCGAGAAACAAGATCGACAAAAACGCGAACCTCCCGTAACGGCAAGATCGACCGCATGGAACACCAAGATCTCCCAGCGCTGAGACCCGAGACCGACACTGTCACCCGAGGACTTCGACAAGAACGCCAAGTATGCCGACAGGGAACCAATGAGTTCTCCGAGTCCGAGCGGCATGATCTCCTACCCGAAGATTCCCGGACGCCAAGGTCACCAACATGGAACGCCAAGTCCTTCTTCCCGGAATGCCAAGCTCTCCTTCCATTGTCCGAGACCGATCCCGTCGAACCGTTCCCCCGTCGAACCCTGAGACAGGCCCCGAACCCCGCGGAGCCCAAGTTCACCGAACCCTAATGTGATTCCCTATCCGAGACCCCCATTATTTTTATAATATGACATTATCAATTGTTGCATATTAAATGGTTCATGATTGCAGCTCATCATGTGGGTTTCGGGCATTTAGTCAATTCATCTAATAATTAAATGAGCGCATATGAGGACTATTCTAGTCTTATATTGCCTCTATTTAAATTTGTGTAGCGAACTGATGCCATGTTTAGCCTTGTTAAGACAGCATTTAAATTGCGGGGTAGATAAATAACTTGAACCATATAGCTAATTGTTGGGACCCTGGTTCCGCTTAATATTGCCTAATTGCACCGCATCTGTTCCATGCCATGCATCATATCATAAGCATGCCGGATCTTCTGGTGTAGTATTAAATATTGCATCCGGTGTTTCTGCTAGTGTTTGCTTCTTCGCGGATTAGACCGATGAGTGGATGCGAGTATCGACAAGTTCTTCGGATATGAATCTCCGGCAGTGTTTCCCAGGCAAGCATCTCTCCCCCTTTCTACCTATTTTGCATTTATAGTCTTTATTTCCTCCTGTTGATCTATTGCTATCCGTGTCGCGATGCTTTAGTTTCCGTGCACCAGTTATATCCCGTGCAGCCTCTATATTACCTTGGACACCTCCTATTACCTGTGTTTGGTAGATAGCTGGCCTCGCGAGTCGTAGTTGCTTGCTCAGGTGCGATCTCGTGTTGTCAAGTACCACAGTTGTTTGGATGCTGGCAGTTGTTTATGGTGGAGATGCTTAATGGTGGAGATGAACATGACTTCAAATACAACTACTAAAATGCTAGATATAACTAATGCAGAGGCATCGATGGGCAATAGATGTTATTTGGTAATTCCACGCTCATTTGTGTCCCGTAGGACCCCGAGTACTTGATACCTGTTCCTTGATTTTTCGCACTATCCACATCCGGGAGGCCGTGGACCCCCCTGAGCCAGAGCTTGATTCATTTCTATTTCTTGGGGCCACAAAGTAGTTTGGGGCATTATTAAAATCCTGTACATATGCCATGTTTTACTGCTTTATTTAAGATTGTGTGTGGAGCACCTATACTGTTAGGATTGCGGAGTGTTTTCGCGGTATCGACAAGCCCAGTCACACTTTCGGGTTCCCAGTCATTTACAGCCATTGGCACAAACCTTGGGTCTGTCTCGGAGCCGGCCAACTTCGTTGCGGGTAGCTTAATCGGCTGGCCCCCTGAAATATTTATGAATCCTGTGATTGCTTTGTCGTGAAAGCCTCGTTGGGTTTTGACTTTGTTTTTCCGAGGTTGATCGCGTGTGTGTTGCTATTTGTGCACCCCTGCAAGGTAAAACTTTCTGAAAGCCATGTCCGCGGTTATGGGCGACTTGGAGCACAGTATCTCGATCATAGACAAGCATAACTAAAGTAGTGCTATAAATTTGACTTAATATGTGACTAGTAATCAGCTTCACTACAATGGAATGGATAATAAAAATGCCAACAACTGGTGGATCTGTGGTGATCTGTGTCATACTATACCTGCCTAGTAAGTATTGCAACTCCAATAGAATGTGATAAAAGTGCCAACAAATGCTGGGTTTTGGGATTCCTCGGGACAATTATATCTGACTAGTAAATGTTCCAACTACAACTGAATGTTAACTAAAACTGCCCACTACTTATGCTTCAGGATGACTCATGCAATCTATATCTGATTAGCAAGTGCTGCAACTATAACGGAATGAGTAAAATTGCCAACCGCGTGAGTTCCTTGGTCCGACTTCCTCGTTCGGTCTCGAGGGGGAAATACCAGGATGGGTTTGTTTGGTGTTAGCTTCAGGTTGGATCGAATAGGTCTTTCTTATCCCTCTCTGATAACCGCAAGTTGTATCGAGTCTCTATAGGTTGTTTAGTGACGCCGCGCTGCCGCTTCAGCCCACCATACCTATGTAGGCGAGAGCCGCCGAATTCTAGCCTCGCCGTGTACTGGCCTCAGTACTAACGCTCCTCTTTTTCCTTTTCCCTTTGTCGGCACCCCTTTTATCTTAGCAGGTTTGAGATCGTCGTCGTTAGCAGGGTTACCCTTCTGGCTTGGCCTGGGCAGGGTTATGGACGCCATTGGTTATTCTTCAGGGCTCTTAGCCCAATTTGCATCTTGTCCGTACTCGGACGCTGTATCGTTTTCAAAGTGATTTGGATCTTTGTATTGTATATCTGTATTCTTGACTCTTGGAGTCGTGTTGCATATATATCTGTTCGGTGGGTCCCATCGAGGACTGTTGTGTAATGTTATTACTTCGTTTTCCACCTACATGAAAGTACCTGGTGGGCGTCCTTGAATCGTTTCTATGCGGGTTTGGCGGAAAGGGCTAAAACTTGCATAGGGCCGATTCGAGGGTGTTACAATCCATGTGTGGTTTGTGGAAAGAACACACATGCAATGACATTGGTGGATCCATGTGTGGTTTGTGAAACGAATACACATGTAGTGAACACTGGTGGATACATGTGTGGTTTGTAGAAAGAACACACATGCAAATCCATTGGTTGATCCATATGTGGTTTGTGGAAAGAACACACATGCAATGACACTGGTTGATCCATATGTGGTTTATGGAAAGAACACACATGCAATGACTCTAGTGGATCCATGTGTGGTTTGTGAAAAGAACACACATGCAATGACTCTAGTGGGTCCATATGTGGTTTGTGAAAAGAACACACATGCAATGACTCTAGTGGATCCATATGTGGTTTGTGGAAATTAACACACATGCAATGCCATTGGTTGATCCATATGTGGTTTGTGGAAAGAACACACATGCAGTGAACACTGGTTGATCCATATGTCATTTGTGAAAAGAACACACATGCAATGACTCTAGTGGGTCCATGTGTGGTTCATGATAGGAACACAAATGCAATGACATTGGTTGATCCATATGTGGTTTGTGGAAAGAACACACATGCAATGACACTAGTTGATCCATATGTGGTTTGTGGTAAGAATAAGCATGCAATGACTTTGGTGGATCCATGTGTGGTTTGTGGAAAGAACACACATGCAATGACATTGGTGGATCCATGTGTGGTTTGTGAAACGAATACACATGTAGTGAACACTGGTGGATACATATGTGGTTTGTAGAAAGAACACAGATGCAAAGCTATTGGTTGATCCATATGTGGTTTGTGGAAAGAACACACATGCAATGACACTGGTTGATCCATATCTGGTTTGTGGAAAGAACACACATGCAATGACTCTAATGGATCCATGTGTGGTTTGCGAAAAGAACACACATGCAATGACTCTAGTGGGTCCATATATGGTTTGTGAAAAGAACACACATGCAATAACTCTAGTGGATCCATATGTGGTTTATGGAAATTAACACACATGCAATGACATTGGTTGATCCATATGTGGTTTGTGGAAAGAACACACTTGTAGTGAACACTGGTTGATCCATATGTCATTTGTGAAAAGAACACACATGCAATGACTCTAGTGGGTCCATATGTGGTTCATTACAGGAACACAAATGCAATGACATTGGTTGATCCCTATGTGGTTTGTGACAATAACACACATGCAATGCCATTGGTTAATCCATGCGTGGTTTGTGGAAAGAACACACATGCAATGACTCTAGTGGGTCCATATTTGTGGAAAGAACACACATGCAATCAACACTGGTTGATCCATATGTGATTTGTGGAAAGAAAACACATGCAGTGAACACTGGTGGATCCATACGTGTTTTGTGAAAAGAACACACATGCAATGCCATTGGTTGATTCATATGTGGTTTGTGAAAAGAACACACACGCAATGACTCTAGTGGATCCATATGTGGTTTGTAGAAAGAACACACATGCAATAACCACTGGTTGATCCATATGTGGTTTGTGGAAAGAACACACATGAAATGACACTGGTGGATCCATATGTGGTTTGTGAAAAAAACACACATGCAATGACTCTAGTGTTGGTTTTAGTATAAGAACACACATGCAATGACTCTAGTGGGTCCATATGTGGTTTGTGGAAAGAACACACATGCAATGACACTGGTTGATCCATATGTGGTTTGTGGAAAGAACACACATGCAATGACTCTGGTGGATCCATGTGTGGTTTGTGGAAAGAACACACATGTAATGCCATTGGTTGATCCATGTGTGGTTTGTGAAACGAATACACATGCAATGCCATGTGTTAATCCATGTGTGGTTTGTGGAAAGAACACACATGCAATGCCATTGGTTGATCCATATGTGGTTTGTGGAGAGAACACACATGCAATGCCATTGGTTGATCCATATGTGGTTTGTGGAAAGAACACACATGTAGTGAACACTAGTTGATCCATATGTGATTTGTGAAAAGAACACACATGCAATGACTCTAGTTGGTCCATATGTGGTTTGTGAAAAGAACATACATGCAATGACTCTAGTGGATCCATATGTGGTTTGTGGAAATTAACACACATGCAATTGCATTGGTTGATCCATATGTGTTTTGTGGAAAGAACACACATGCAGTGAACACTGGTTGATTTATATGTGGTTTGTGGAAAGAACACACATGCAATGACTCTGGTGGATCCATGTGTAGTTTCTGAAAAGAACACACATGCAATTACTCTAATGGGTCCATATGTGGTTCGTGAAAAGAACACACATGCAATGACTCTAGTGGATCCATATGTGGTTTGTGGAAATTAACACACATGCAATGCCATTGGTTGATCCATATGTGGTTTGTGGAAAGAACACACATGCAATGAACACTGGATGACCATATGTGATTTGTGAAAAGAACACACATGCAATGACTCTAGTGGGTCCATATGTGGTTCATGGCAGGAACACACATGCAATGACATTGGTTGATCCATATGTGGTTTGTGACAATAGTACGCATGCAATGCCATTGGTTAATCCATGTGTGGTTTGTGGAAAGAACAGACATGCAATGACTCTAGTGGGTCCATATGTTGTTTGTGGAAAGAACACACATGCAGTGAACACTGGTTGATCCATATGTGATTTGTGGAAAAACACACATGCAGTGAACACTGGTGGATCCATATGTGGTTTGTGAAAAGAACGCACATGCAATTCCATTGGTTGATCCATATGTGGTTTGTGAAAAGAACACACATGCAATGAATCTAGTGGATCCATATGTGGTTTCTGGAAAAGAACACACATGGAACGAACACTGGTGGATCCATAAGTGGTTTGTGGAAAGAACACACATGCAGTGAACACTGGTGGATCCATATGTGATTTGTGAAAAGAACACACATGCAATGCCATTGGTTGATCCATATGTGGTTTGTGAAAAGAACACACATGCAATGACTCTAGTGGATCCATATGTGGTTTGTGGAAAGAACACACATGGAATGACTCTAGTGGGTCCATATGTGGTTCATGTCAGGAACAGACATGCAATGGGATTGGTTTATCCATATGTGGTTTGTGACAATAACACACATGCAGTGAACATTGGTTAATCCATGTGTGGTTTGTGGAAAGAACACACATGCAATGACTCTAGTGGGTCCATATGTGGTTTGTGAAAAGAACACACATGCAATGACTCTAGTGGATACATATGTTGTTTGTGGAAAGAACACACATGCAATAACCACTGGTTGATCCATATGTGGTTTGTGGAAAGAACACACATGCAATGACAATGGTGGATCCATATGTGGTTTGTGAAAAGAACACACATGCAATGACTCTAGTGCTGGTTTTAGTATAAGAACACACATGCAATGACTCTAGTGGGTCCATATGTGGTCTGTGAGAAGAACACACGTGCAATGACTCTAGTGGATCCATATGTGGTCTGCGGAAAGAACACACGTGCAATAACCACTAGTTGATCCATGTGTGGTTCATGACAGGAACACACATGCAATGAACACTGGTGGATCCATATGTGGTTCATGACAGGAACACACATGCAATGACATTGGTTGATCCATGTGTGGTTCATGACAGGAACACACATGCAATGACATTGGTTGATCCATATGTAGTTTGTGGAAAGAACACACATGCAATGACACTGGTTGATCCATATGTGGTTTGTGGAAAGAACACACATGCAGTGACTCTGGTGGATCCATGTGTGGTTTGTGGAAAGAACACACATGCAATGCCATTGGTTGATCCATGTGTGGTTTGTGAAATGAATACACATGCAATGTGATTGGTTGATCCATGTGTGGTTTTTGAAAAGAACACACATGCAATGATATTGGTTGATCCATATGTGGTTTGTGGAAAAGAACACACATGCAATGGCCCCATGCAATGACATTGGTGGATCCATGTGTGGTCTGCGGAAAGAACACACATGCAATGACATTGGTTGATCCATGTGTGGTTTGTGAAAAGAACACACATGCAATTACGCTAGTGGATACATATGTGGTTTGTGGAAAGAACACACATGCAATGAACACTAGTGGATCCAAATGTGGTTCATGATAGGAACACACATGCAATGACTCTAGTGGATACATATGTGGTTTGTGGAAAGATACCACATGCAATGAACTCTATGTAGGGGTACCACGCATGAAAACAATAAAATTTTACCCTACGCCCCTGAACCACTGAAGTTGCCAGGACATATCTATTAGTAATACAGTAACGGGAGGGGCTTTTTGTGAACTTACCCTTGAAGACAGAAAAGCGTTGTCAACGCTCAGGAGAGCGTGGTTGATGTAGACGAGCCGAAGTCGACCTGAAGGTCGTGATGAAGTCCCCGCGCTCCTTTGGCTCCAACGACTTGTCGGCTCCCGCTTCCCTGATCCAGCAGCAGTTGCGAAAGTAGGGCTCCTGGATCCGAATCCGGCAGCGCGACGGCGCTCCACGGTGAAGATGTCTCTCGTTCGTGCAGTCCAGACTTGGGACCACGGTCACGAGAGAGAGAGAGAGGGAGAGAGAGAAAATATCAATTGGAGGTCCTCCCAAAAGTGAGAAGACCTTTATTGATTATTGGTGTATTTTATTTGGCCAAATACCCCCACTATATATAGGGGAAGGGGAGGTACTACCTCCCTCAAAGTCCTGGGGTGGGACTAAAGGAGAGGAGGGGGAGTGGTGTCACTGCCGGCCACCCCCATGGGCCCCGCGGGAGGGGGGGCCCACTAGGGCGCCGGCCACCCCCTTCGTCCCCTTCTCCCTCTCTCCTTTCCCTAACAGGCCCTCCCCTCCAGGAATTGGCCCATTAAGCCTTCCACCTCCACTCCGGACATCCTCTAGACTTACCGAAACCCTTTCGGTTTTCTCTCTACTATTCTTCGGCGATTCTACCGATCCTATAAACACTCTGTAAGCATCATAAAGCCCTTAAGCGTGATACCCCATGGTTCGGGAACACTCTAGACATGGTCGGGACACTCCCGCACCAATGATCGAAAGAGGGACCTGGATGGCCATGTGACCCCTGTGCGTTCCACGAAGATCTTTCGTCGTTTGAACCGAGAAAGTCATGTCTTATTCCCTTTGTCTCTTGATACTTGCATTTCCCGAGATCTGATCAATGACATCACCATGTCGTGTTCAATCTCGTTACTGAACAATGCTACTTGACTCGTTCCGACAAGTGATATCCATGTGATCAAATCACACGCTGCGCAACTATTGGATATAACTTCTCTGAGTGGGCCCTTCGAGTATCTTCCCGTCACATGGACAGACAAATCCCGCTCTTGACATATATTGCCTCTACGGTTTCCTCCGAGTACCTGAACACACCTTTATAACCACTATATTACCAAGTGGCGCTTGATGTTATCTAAGCACTCTCGGGAGACAGTGATTGATATAGCCTCACGGTATAAGGAATAGTCTACGAGGATCCATTTCTAATCATCGTAACTTGAACTTAGTGACATGATTAGGTCACAATGTTTAGGTTGGGTATTGGTTCACCATCTCATTCTCGGAATGGGATGACTCCATTTCCAACTGGCATAAATGCCACATGATCAGGAAACATGATCATCTGTTGACCAATGAACCAGTGACTAGAGTTTCACTGGGAACCCCTGGTTGTTTGTATATCACACATGTATTGATGTTTCCACTCAATATAGTTATAGCATGATATAAAACTTAATCATAAACTATATGAAATATGATAATAGTCCTTATAACTATTTCTCTCTATGGCTAATTTCCAATAGTCTCCCACTTGCACTAGAGTACAAATACACTAGCTACATTTGTTCTCAATCATTGGCACCATATATCCGGTACCCTGAACATGCTTGCTCATGGAAGAGGTTGAGTCTTGGGTCTGTACTTTATAGTCCCAAATCCTTTGCAAGTTACTAATGTCACCTTGATTGACATTAATACTTTATCATCACATGATAGCATCTGTGTGTATGCATCATCGCTAAGGCAGCAGAATGAGGCCTGATTCCAGGAGCCTACAGTGACTTTAGATGAACCTCGAGGGCTTTCTCATGGGCACTATGCCCTGGGACACATCATTCTATGTTAAAAGCGAACTAGCCCCGCCATAACATTATACAACACTTTACATGGTACCCTTATCTATTATTATAAATGTATTCATCGAAACACTAGTGCACTCTGTGCAACTTTCGATGTTTTGTTCACCTCGTTTCCTACTTGGCTTCAATCAGTATTTACGGGAGATTCCAACATATTCCCTTATAACATAACTCTTTATGTTTTAAGATATGTCATCCTTTATGGACTTGGAAAATATATCCACAGTTCTCTACTAGACACTGCAGACAAACTTAGCTCAATGTTTCGTGATTCAAACTTAATCGCTTTCAAACGTTCCTTATTGGATTACATATTATGTTAAGTTATCATCATGGTTTTCAAAGATAGAACCTATGTCTCAACATGGATGATCATCATCCTTTTCTTTCTTTCAAACATTGATGTTAAACTTAAAACTATTCCTAATTTGAGTTATTAAGGACCAGTTCCTTAATTAACTTCTATTCTGAAACCCTTTTCAGAATCCCTTAAGGAATACTACATAATATCATAATACACCTATTATCAACTTCTACATCTTATAAATCATTATTTATAAGTATTTGTGATTTCATTCTTAACTCACTTAAGAATTACTCCTATAAGCTCCCACTCAAAAATATGTCATTCACATATTGTTTTAGGAAGATTTTCATAGCTCCCACTCAATTTTATGCAAATTTCATATCTACTCACTATTTTGAACATCTTCAAATCCTTTGATCAAATATCAAATTTGGAGTTTTACTATGAGATACTAGTACCATTACTAGTTTTAAATCCACTAGACATTCTGCACACTTGAATCAAATTCATTTGAATTCGTCCAATACTTGAAAAATTGTGCTTTTGTCATTCACCCCTTTTCCACTATGGCTTTGTAGTCATTTGAGAAAATTCAAGTAACTCCTCTTACTTGTGAGATTCAGCAACAAGTTGCTTTCTAGTCTCAAGGGAATTTTGCTTTGGGATTTCTCATAATTCTAGTTCACCATTATTTCCTTAGTAGTTCGTAGGTATGCCATATTCCAAGAATCATGACAAATGATTCACAAATGTCTCCATACAAGATATGGGCTACATTTTGAATCCTACTTTATGTAGTGAAAACACAATGATCATTATCATTGATTCTTTCCTTCTGTGAAGAGAATCATTCAGGAACATTTTCTGTTGCGCTTCTCAACACTCTGATGCAGGGATATGAATCCTCATCATGTTTTCACTGTCTTCCATTTGCTCCATAATCGAGAAATATCACTAAAAGTGAGCTTTCTCAAGAATGCACCAAAATCCAAGCAATACAAGTGTTTGCTTCTCTTTTGGTTTAGCTAAGCATTTCGTATTCAAAGTTTCCAATGAATACTCTACAAGGACTTATTCGCTATTGTTTTGGTTATATCGAATAACCCCAAAACTTTCATGACTTCAAATGGTTCACTATATATTCTAATTGAGTGATAACTATTTCTAACTAATGGTCTCTACATCTACACTACAATGATTTATTTGGTGCCTTCTATTTAACCCACTTTGATATTTAATATCACATTGTGATGCTTTGCATTTTGACATTTCAAAACACTTTGCATTTCACAATTTCTTTTATGCCATTCTTATAAAGTCGAATTTCATTACTATTGATCAAATCATAGTAATTATATTCTCTTTTATCTTTATACCCTTTGTTGATGAAACACTTTGATCAAATCAAATAGTTTCATATTCATGTTTCCTTTGGTAAACTTCTTTACACATTTAAACAATCATATAATGATAATTACCATTTTGGTAAAACACAATAAATCGAATATGTATTTACTTTTAACAATTCATTAAACATTTTGTATTCAAGTAATACTCGGTGTTCAAGTTATATTGCCGAACACAGGCATGATTTATATGTGATAAGAAATCAAATGACTTTCACATATTATCATTATAACTTTGAATTTAAACAATGGTTTCATTCATTAATGAAATATCATTAAGGTTGGGTATTTTAAAGGCATTTCAATATTTTACAAATGTTCATGCATTATCAATTAGTTTCAAACAAAAGGATAATTCACATATAATCAGACAAGATATGAACACGAATAGAAATCATTCATAAAAGTAGAACAACTTTTTGTTACAAACTCATATGAATAACCGTCTCACAAAGTGTGAGACACACTAAAGAAGTTCACAATCTTTTGATTACAATAATCATCCTAAAACATAAACTAAGTGATAAATGTCAAGGGAGAGTGTCGTCGGCCATCATCATCATCATGCTCGCCATTAACACACAACGTCACCTCCTCTCCAGCAAGCACCTCTCATGCAGAAGGACCTGTTTTCAGCAAAACAGAACAAGTATCAAATATACTTAACACTGCAAATGTGTTTGCAAGATTATAACATTTATAAAATTGTATATCAAATATATACCTTTGTCATTGATGACCTGAGCGACATATGGTTCAACCAACACATTCCTGAGATGTGTCACGAACCGATGGAACTCCATTGATTCCGCGTCGCCCCTCATAATGCAAGTCCTGACTTGTGCTTGGTAGCTTGGTGGTAGTGACCGCAGCACAACACCGTTTGCAAAATAGACCGTCATCCAGCTATCCAGGAAGTATGCAGGCCTCATGTACACATCATGCGTGCGCTCTAAGTGGTCGTCCAATTATGAGTTCTCCTCCATCTTAATGGAGAGGAAGTCTCCCATCAGTTCATGCTCCCATATGCGTGCTTGTTCCACGAAATGTGTCCTAAGCTGTAGCATCACCGAACGAGGGTTGAAATCACCCACGAAAGGCCACAGCTCATCCACCATTCTGAAACGCATAGTAACTGAAATGAAGTATGCCATCTCACGACAGAGATAGCGGTCTTTCCGCTGCTCTGGGGTCTCTAGGTCAGTGGGCTGATCCAAATCCATCTCGTCGAGTATGTAGTCGACCACATCATTCTCGCTAAGGAGAACGTGGAGACGCGCAACCCATATGGAGAAGTTTGATCCATCTAATATGAGCTTCTCTCCTTATAACCAATCAATCGTCAACAGGAAAGGTGCCATCTATATTTATAATTGCAAAAGGAATTTAGACTACATTTATAATTAAATGAGTTAATAATATCTCCACTCAAAAACACCTATCCCCATAAGGGGTCCTAGTGATAACACGACCCCTATCAGCCACATCTCCCCCGATTAACACGACCATCAATGTGGATTCAAGGGTGGACTCTAAACATTGGTCACATCATTCATGCGACTCATGCTCGATATTTCGACCATCCGTGTTCCGAGGCCACGCTTCTATGGCGTGCTAGGCTCGCCAACTCAACCTTAGTGTATTCGTTATGCAACATGGCTTACACCCACTATATGCGAACATAGATATGTCTGACACCCAGTCACCCCGGGTCGCCTCATACCGAAGAACTTTCTTGGTGGTGCACACTAAGGGGGAACACAATCGTTGGTAATTTTAATAGGGATCATCTTATTAGGCTACCGTCGAGTATCTAATACTAGCACACAATAAGAAATACAAATAATAACATTGAATGTAAATGCGATGTGATATGGTCCTTCACGTCGTGATCTCCATCCGCCGTCACCGGATTCCGGCTCCAGGGTTCCGGCGCCGTAGACACCAGGGTACCGGTGTCATTCCGGCGTGGTAGTCCGTCACCTCCATGACTATCTACTACTACCTAACAAAAGGTAATCACTTTACCTTTGCTACAACCATATCACAAAGCAACGCCCCCTGCAAAACAAAGTTAGACGCCTCTACTTTATCTTTGCATGTTTTACGTGGCTGAATAGGCTTTCACACAAGAACCGTTCTTACCTACGAACTTTCAGCACAACGCTGATCAAGTAGTTCTCTACTACACCCCTTTCAGGGCCCTCCATTGCAAATGTAATACCAACTAATGCGAGAGAGATAGACACCCCCTAAGCCACTTTATACGGTACAAGCCGTATGTCAAGCGTGGACTAGTCTCGTGAATGAACGCGTAAAGTCGGTTGGGGGCCGCTTCATCAAGCATTACTGTGGTATACACAAGTACACGTGGGAGGGTAACAACTAAAAGATCAACACACACACACTACATCTCGTGTGTTCTACCCGTACTAGCATTACTACGCATAGATCTAGCTCTGATACCATTGTAGGGGCTCCGCGCATGAAAACAATAAAATTTTACCCTACGCCCCTGAACCCCTGAAGCTGCCAGGACCTATCTATTAGTAATACAGTAACAGGAGGGGATTTTCTCTAACTTACCCTTGAAGACCAAAAAGCGCTGTCAACACTCAGGAGAGCGTGGTTGATGTAGACGAGCCGAAGACGACTCGTCGTGATGAAGTCCTCGCGCTCCTTTGGCTCCAACGACTTGAGTGCCTCAAGCGCGACACCTCGCGGGGAGTTACACACGTCCGGTGCCTGACGATGACTCCCGCTTCCCTGATCCAGTATCAGTTGCGGAAGTAGAGATCCTGGATCCGAATCCCGTAGCGTGATGGTGCTCCACTCTCTCGTTCGCGTCGTCCGAACTTGGGACCATGGTCATGAGAGAGAGAGAGAGAGAGAGAGAGAGAATATCAATTGGAGGTCTTCCCAAAAGTGAGATAACCTTTATTGAATATTGTGTGTATTTATCTCACCAAATACCCCCACTATATATAGGGGGATGGGAGGTACTACCTCCCTCAAAGTCCCGGGGTGGGACTAAAGGAGAGGAGAGGGGGAGGGGTGGCACCACCGGCCACCCCCATGGACCCCGCACGAGGGGCTGGCCCACTAGGGCGCCGGCCACCCCCTCTGGCCCTTCTCCCTCTAACCTTTCCCTAATGGGCCCTCTTCCCTCCGGAATTGGCCCATTAAGCCGTTTGACCTTTAAATTGATTTTCTCTTTATAAAATAATTATGAATAAATGATTAAATCAATATTTAACATTCATTCATATATTATTCAATCTCCGTGGCTATGGAACACCTTCCACCTTGATACATTGCAAGTGTATCTATAATTTTTGATGTTCCATGCTTGGTTTTATCCACTTTCTTGTGTTTTGTCCACACTTTGGGGTAATTTTCATATGATTTCTTGGACTAACCTATTAACAAGAGCCATAGTGCCAGCTGCATGTTTTTGGTTCTAGGAAAGTCAGAAAATGAATATTCTCGGAATTGGACGGGACAAAAGCTAAAGTGCCTATTTTTCCAGAAGTCATCAGATGCCAGAATACGAGACGGAGAGGGTCCAGAGGCCGGCCACACCACCTGGCCATGCGGCCAGGCTTGGCCCGCGCCAGGGGTGGTGTGGTGACCCCTGGCACCCCCTCGGCCTCCCCTTTCTCCTATAAGATGCCCTCGGGACAAAAACCCTAAGGGCCCGATCAAAAATCCACGAAAGAGTCTGTAGCCGCCGTCATCTCCATCCCTAGATCGGGAGGGATCTGAAGCTCTTCCCGGCACCCTGTCGGAGAGGGGAATTCACCCTGGAGGCCTTCTTCATCACCATGCAAGCCTCCGGTGTGATGCGTGAGTAGTTCATCCTTGGACTACGGATCCATGTAGTAGCTAGATGGCTGGTTCTCCTCCTTTGTGCTTTCATGTCTAGATCTTGTGAGCTTCGTTCATGATCAAGATCATTTATTTGTAATTCTGCATGTTGTGTTTGCGGGGATCCAATGGATATTGAGATGCTATTTCAGATTGATTATTGATTCTATCATGTCTTTGATATTTGTGATCTTGCATGCTTTCCGTTGTTAGTAGCTATCCTGGCCAAGTAGATGCTAGCAACTCCAAGAGTTAGTATTTATGCTCGATAGTGGGTTCATGCCTCTGGTAATCTGGGGAAGTGACAGAAATCTCTAAGGTACTATATGTGCTGTTGCTACTAGGGAGAAAACAACAAACCTAGAACAATCGTATTGTTTACTTTACACGCAGTTCGTAAAGCAATAATCTGTTGCTTGCAACTTAATACTGGAGGGGGTTCGGATGATAACCTAAAGGTGGATTATTAGTCATAGATGCAAATGGATGGCAGTCTATGTATAATGTTGTAATGCCCAATCAAGTCTCAGAGGAGTCAAGATGATTAGTATATGCATGTATTGCTTTCTCGATGTTTGTCAATTGCCCCACTGTAATTTGTTCACCCAGCATGTTATCTATCTTAAGGAGAGCCACATCTAGTGAACTATGCATCCCGGTCCTTTTTCTTTACATACAATCTATAAACTGTTTACCGTTTTGTGTTTACTTTCTGCAAACTATTACTTCTTTCCATTCGATACGTTTAATCTTTTGTTTTCCGCAAAACACGGTGAGATTGACAACCTCATCGCAAGTTGGGGACAAAGTTATGTGGTTGTGTTGTGCAGGTCTCCACGTTGCTACTAGCAGCGGTAGTGCGCGCTGCCAAGGCTCAGCTAGCAACACCTTTGGGGTGTTTCCTTGCTCCTACTGGTTCGATTAAACCTTGGTTTCATAACTTAGGGAAACTTGCTGCTGTGCACATCATACCTTCCTCTTGGGGTTCCCAACGAGCTCTACATCAACATCGCACCAACACTTTTCTGGGCGGCAACACTGAGCCATCAAGCATTTTTCTGGCGCCGTTGCCGAGGAGTCAAGGACATCTTCAGAAGGGGAGTCCCTCATAACCAATCTCTTTACTTTGTTATTTTTGTTTTTCTTAGTTTCTTTTGCTTAGTTTGCTTGTTTTGTTATCAAAAACACACAAAAAATAGTTTTACTAGTTTGCTTTCTTATTTGAAAACACAAAAAAATGACTACTCTTGAAAACACTAAGTTGTGTGACTTCACTAGCACCAACAACAATGATTTTATGAGCACACCTATTGCTCCACCTGTACCTGAAGACACTTTCTTTGAGATAAAACCTGCTTTGCTCAATCTTGTTATGAGAGAACAGTTTTCTGGTATTGGTAATGAAGATGTTGATTCCCATCTAAATAACTTTGTTGAACTTTGTGAGATGCAAAAGCATAGGGATGTAGATGGTGATATTATTAAGCTGAAATTGTTTCCTTTCTCTTTGAGAGGAAAAGCTAAAGAATGGTTGAATTCCTTAACTAGGAATATTATTGATTCTTGGACTAAGTGCAAAGATGCTTTCATTGGAAAGTACTATCCTCCTGCTAAGATTATATCCATGAGAAGTGAAATAATGAACTTTAAACAATATGATAATGAACATGTTGCTAAAGCTAGGGAAAGAATGAAATCTTTGGTAAAGAATTGTCCCACTCATGGACTGACTGCTTGGATGACCATCCAAACTTTTTATGCAGGATTGAACTATTCTTCAAGGAACCTATTGGATTCTGCTGCTGGAGGTACCTTTATGACCATCACTTTGGGTGCTGCAACAAAACTTCTGGACAATATGATGATTAATTATTCTGAATGGCATACTGAGAGAGCTCCACAAGGTAAGAAGGTAAATTCTGTTGAGGAAACCTCCTCCTTGAGTGATAAAATTGATATTATTATGTCTATGCTTGTTAATGGGAAAGCCCATATTGATCCAAATAATGTTCCTTTAGCCTCTTTGGTTGCTCAAGAAGAGGAAGTTGATGTGAACTTCATAAGAAATAACAATTTTGGCAACAATGCTTATGGTAATAATGCTTATAGGAACAATTTTGGTAACAACAATTATAAGCCATATCCTCCCAACAATGGTAATGATTATGGAAATTCTTACAACAATAATAAGAGTGCTCCCTCTGAACTTGAAGTTATGCTTAAAGAGTTTATTAGTAAACAAACTGCTTTCAATAAAACTATTGAGGAAAAACTCTCTAATGCTGAAAGAAATATAGCATCTTTGGCTGAAGCTCAATCTTCTTTGAATAAAATGGCTGCTAAACCTGAAACTAATGGTAATCCCTTTGCAGCTACTAATGCTATACAAGTAAGAATTGATGAAAATGTTATACTATTAGCTGAATTACATGCTAAGTGGGAAAGAGAAGATGAAATTGCTAGGAACATTAGTGTTTCTACTATTACCACCACTAGTGTTGAGGCTAGTAATAGTTCTACTACTTTAGATGATCATTTTGATTTTGATCTTGATGGTTGTAACATCTCTGAAGTTATTAAGTTCCTACAAAAGCTTGCTTAAAGTCCTAATGCTAGTGCTATGAACATGGCCTTTACAAAACACATTACTGATGCTCTCATAAAGATTAAAGAAGAAAAGATGAAACATAAAGCTTCTATTCCTATAAAACAAGAAGATGGTTGGGAACCCATCATTAATATGAAAGTGAATGACTTTTATTTCAAAGCTTTATGTGATCTTGATAGTAGTGTTTCTGTTATGCCTAGAAGGATTTATGATATGCTTGATTTGCCTCCTCTTGAAGATTGTTATTTGAATATCCCACTTGATGATAATGCTAAAGAGAAACTCATGGGGAGTCTTAATGATGTTATTATTATGGTTAACAATGCCTATGTCCCCGTTGATTTCTATGTTTTGGATGTTGAATACAATGCTTCTTGTCCTATTACTTTGGGAAGACATTTTCTTAGAACTGTTGGTGCCATCATTGATATGAAAGAAGGCACCATTAAATATCAACTCCCACTCAAGAAAGGTATATAACACTTCCCTAAGAAGAGAGAGAAGATTTCTTTTGCTTCTCCTATGAAAACAAAATTTGGTCTTAATGCTTCTTCATTTGAGAACACTTGATTCTTTTTCTTGCTTCTTATGCCTAACTTAAAGGCGTTAAAGAAAAGTACTTATTGGGAGATAACCCAAAAGTTTTAGATGAGTATTGGAAGTTATTACCTCTGTAATAACCTCTCCTTATCCTTTTTATTTTATTTTTGTGCCAAGAGTAACCTCTAATGAGAGAGAAGTAATGATTGGGAAAGTTGCTGTCCCGAAACAGATTTCTGTGTTTCACCGTAACAATTCGTGTAAAATCTCTGAACGTCTTTTTGAGGCATGAATTTTTTTCTTCTGCCCCAGGTTGTTATCTAACTTTCGTTAGCTCAACACTTTTTGATTTGAGCAACAGAAGGTCTTCGAAAAAATTCGTGTTTACCTGCTGGTCTGTTTTGACAGATTCCTGCCATTTTCTGCATTTGGTTCTTGTTGGTTCCTTTTTTAGTTCTTTTGGGGAATTGAGCTTTTTGAAGGAAGTGCTATAGTAGCTAGTGTTCTAATGGGAGTTTATTTGGTGTTAGAACTGAAACTTAAGACCTTTTATCTTGAGTGCACTAATGTTGCTAATAAAGATTGTGTGAAGTTTTGTATGAAGGAAAATTTCCAGGTGTGTGGAAGGAATGAGTAATGAGATGAAGGATGGACTAAAGCTCAATCTTGGGGATGCCACGCGTGTCACCCCAAGAAATATCCAAGAAGTATAAGCGTCAAAGCTTGGGGATGCCCAAGGCATCCCCTTCTTCAACAATAAAAATCCTAGGTTTCTTCCAAACGCTTCATTTTATTGTTTCATGCACGGTTGTGTTTTTCTTGGAGTGTCTTCTTTTTCGTTTTTGTTTTGGTTTTTCGTTTGGTTGGTTTGCTTAGGTTGCTGAATAAATTGGTTGGACCCCCTCTTTCATACATTGGTTTGCAAATAGTTTGGTTTGGTTTGGAAAATAGTAGGAAAGTTCATACTTATGTGGTAAAAAGAGCTCGTTTTTGACTGTGGCCTATGCTTTGTCATGCCATGCTTGATATTGTTTTAGCCTTATTCTTAGTATTCTTTGTTGTAGCATGACTTGTTATAAACAATTGAGATTGCTTAATGTGCCATGGATGAATCATGCGTTGTTTTAGCATATTAAAGCATAAGTATAGTTGTATTCTCCTTTGATGCTTTATTTGGGTTGACTTGGCGCATGCTCACACCATGTTATGACTATCTCAAGTCACCATAGCCTTTATGATCCTTTAGTTTTCAACTTGTAGTATCACTTTATGCTTTGATCAATGGTGTTTTGTCACTCTCCATGATTATGGCCATTATTGCTCTCTTAGTTTGTCGCTCCCAGTCTTTTGCTAGCCTCCACAATCAAGTATGAGTTCCACTCATGCATCCAACTCCCTAAACCAAGTTATTCCAAAGAGTCCACCATACCTACCTACTAGCTTATGCTATTCCAAGTATATTCATGCTTTTGTTTACCTTCCAAATTAAACTTGTTATGAGAAAACTAGTGATTAAAGCTCTCACGAACTTGATGGCACACTTCACTTTTTTTGCATCTAATAAACTTGAACCATTGGGTCCTTCTTTGTTGCGTATATGCTTGCACTTTATAAGTTGAAATTACCAGAACCATGTTTCATGGGGAACGCTTTCAAAATTGAACTTGTACTTTGTACCCCGTTGATATCATGTTCTTTTGCTTACGGATCCCGGCGGTGTGAAATAAAAGTGGAACTTGTAAGATCATAGAGTTTGTATGTGTGTTAGAGAAATGCCTGGGCCGCTAGCCTAAGCCATGCCTAATCATGGTGGAAACTTGCAGCATCACCATAATGAGAACTCTATGAAGCATCCTTAGTAAAAACCTATGCAAAGAGCAAATAAAAAGATCGCTGAGATGCTCATTGTCTGCTTGCCTTGTCATTTTGATTATGGGAAAGCTCCTGTATCATGTGCAAGGGGTACCCCGTTGGCGGTTCTTTATGATACACATGTACTTACGATGACAAGACCTTACTCGTGACTAAAGTTGAGTAGCATGACATTCGGTCTTCATAAGTAAGGGGCATGAGATTTCGGTTTATAACTTGTCAAGCATATCCTCTTAGTTGTGTCACGTTAACCTTAATCACCTTAAAGATGGTTATGATAGGGGCAATGAGAGTTGAAAGCTATAAGTACCATAATTTTTGGAAGCTCTTTATGAGACTTGAATCCCTACTTCCTTTTATAAAGGCATTTCTTCCACCATTATATTGAGTCTCCACCTTCTACCTTTATGCACCTACTTTGCGAGCATAGTGGTCATTCTTAGTTTTATGTGCATTGTCCCAAGACTAGTTGATTGATGCATAACTTGATATTGCTTGTTTTAAACTATTTGTATCTAGTCACTCTTATGAACCTTGAAGGTGTCCTGTGCATTTATATTTGCTACTCTATTAAGGGACAAGCTAAATACTATTATGCTATGCTTTCTTTATGTGAAACAAACAAACGTCTTGCAAAGCATTGTTATTCATGAGTCTTTTGTTTGTGCCTTTTCATGTTGCATCATATTTTCTTTGTCTTATGGCTAGAACTTTGTCTTTCATGTTATGATTGAAGTACTATGATCCTAGCTTTGAATGTTTTCCAAATACTTTGATCAAGTCTTTGATGGTGCATGTCACCTCAAAAATTATTCTTTCTTTTTATCACTTACCTACTCGAGGACGAGCAGGAGTTAAGCTTGGGGATGTTGATACATTGCAAATGTATCTATAATTTTTGATGTTCCATGCTTGGTTTTATCCACTTTCTTGTGTTTTGTCCACACTTTGGAGTACTTTTCATATGATTTCTTGGACTAACCTATTAACAAGAGCCATAGTGCCAGCTGCCTGTTTTCTGCTGTTTTTGGTTCCAGGAAAGTCAGAAAATGAATATTCTCGAAATTGGACGGGACAAAAGCCAAAGTGCCTATTTTTCCGGAAGTCATCAGATGCCAGAATACGAGATGAAGAGGGGCCAGAGGCCGGCCACACCACCTGGCCACGCGGCCAGCCTTGGCCCGCGCCAGGGGGTGGTGTGGTGGCCCCTGGCACCCCCTCGGCCTCCCCTTCCGCCTATAAGATGCCCTCGGGACGAAAACCCTAAGGGCCCGATTAAAAATCCACGAAAGAGTCTGTAGCTGCCATCATCTCCATCCCTAGATCAGGAGGGATCTGAAGCTCTTCCCGGCACCCTACCGGAGAGGGGAATTCACCCTGGAGGCCTTCTTCATCACCATGCAAGCCTTCAGTGTGATGCGTGAGTAGTTCATCCTTGGACTACGGATCCATGTAGTAGCTAGATGGCTGGTTCTCCCCCTTTGTGCTTTCATGTCTAGATCTTGTGAGCTCCGTTCAAGATCAAGATCATCTATTTGAAATTCTGCATGTTATGTTTGCGGGGATCCGATGGATATTGAGATGCTATTTCAGATTGATTATTGATTCTATCATGTCTTTGTTATTTGTGATCTTGCATGCTTTTCGTTGTTAGTAGCTATCTTGGCCAAGGAGATGCTAGCAACTCCAAGAGTTAGTATTTATGCTCGATAGTGGGTTCATGCCTCTGGTAATCTGGGGAAGTGACAGAAATCTCTAAGGTACTAGATGTTCTTTTGCTACTAGGGAGAAAACAACAATCCTTTGTTCATAGAACAATCGTATTGTTTACTTTACACGCAGTTCATAAAGCAATAATTTGTTGCTTGCAACTTAATACTGGAGGGGGTTCAGATGATAACCTGAAGGTGGATTATTAGTCATAGATGCAGTTGGATGGCGGTCTATGTATAATGTTATAATGCCCAATCAAGTCTCAAAGGAGTGAAGATGATTAGTATATGCATGTATTGCTTTCTCGATGTTTGTCAATTGCCCCGCTGTAATTTGTTCACCCAGCATGTTATCTATCTTAAGGAGAGCCACCTCTAGTGAACTATGGATCCCGATCCTTTTCCTTTACATACAATCTATAAACTATTTACCATTTTGTGTTTACTTTTTGCAAACTATTACTTCTTCCCATTCGATACGTTTAATCTTTTGTTTTCCACAAAACACGGTGAGATTGACAACCTCATCGCAAATTGGGGACAAAGTTCTGTGGTTGTGTTGTACAGGTCTCCACGTTGCTACTAGCACCGGTAGTGCGCCCTGCCAAGGCTCAGCTAGCAACACCTTCGGGGTGTTTCCTTGCTCCTACTGGTTCGATTAAACCTTGGTTGCATAACTGAGGGAAACTTGCTGATGTGCTCATCATACCTTCCTCTTGGGGTTCCCAACGAGCTCTACATCAACATCACACCAGCACTTTTCTGGGCGCCGACACTGAGCCATCACACCTCCACTCCGGACATCCTCCGGACTTACCGAAACCCTTCCGGTTTTCTCTCTACTATTCTTCAGCGATTCTACCGATCCTATAAACACTCTCTAAGCATCATCAAGCCCTTAAGCGTGATACCCCATGGTTCGGGAACACTCCAGACATGGTCGGGACACTCCCGCACCAATGATCGACAGAGGGACCTAGATGCCCATGTGACCCATGTGCATTCCACGAAGATCTTTTGCCGTTTGAACCGAGACAGTCGTGTCTTATTCCCTTTGTCTCTCGATACTTGCATTACCCGAGATCCGATCAATGACATCACCATGTCGTGTTTCATCTCGTTAATGAACAATGCTACTTGACTCGTTCCGACAAGTGATATCCCTGTGATCAAATCACATGCTGCACAGCTATTGGATATAACTTCTCCGAGTGGGCCCTTCGAGTATCTTCCCGTCACATGGACAGGCAAATCCCGCTCTTGACATATATTGCCTCTACGGTTTCGTCCAAGTACCTGAACACACCTTTATAACCACTATATTACCAAGTAGCGCTTGATGCTATCTAAGCACTCTCGGGAGATAGTGATTGATATAGCCTCATGGTATAAGGAATAGTCTACGAGGATCCATTTCTAATCATCGTAACTTGAACTTCGTGACATGATCGGGTCACGATGTTTAGGTTGGGTATTGGTTCACCATCTCATTCTCGGAATGGGATGACTCCATTTCCAACTGGCATAAATGCCACATGATCAGGAAACATGATCATCTATTGACCAATGAACCAGTGACTAGAGTTTCACTGGGAACCCCTGTTTAATTGTATATCACATGTGTATTGGTGTGTCCACTCAATACAGTTATAGCATGATATAAAACTTTATCATAAACTATATGAAATATGATAATAGTCCTTATAACTATTTGTCTCTAGGGAATATTTCCAACACTCTAGTGGATCTATGTTGGCATAATTTGATGTATACCATGATGTATTTCATTGTAAAAGACACTCACTTTCCATTTTTATACTACCCAGCTTTGCCCTTGGTTTTTTTATACTACCTAGTTTTGCCTCTCTCTCTCTCTTTCGTAGAAGCCCAAACTTGTGCTCACTCTGTCTGCTACGCCCGGATTGGTTTTCACAGTTGTCACGCGGATCGTGCGCACCAACTGTTGATCCTTTGTGATCCAACGAGGCTCGTTGTACACGTCGTTCCCTTCACAGGACAGCACGAGATAGCACGGATGTCTCCCTCAATGAGACTTCTACAAGAAGGAACACGATGTCGTCCATGGAAAAAGTCGTCGCGTGGTCATGTTATGTTTAATCTAGTCTGCAAAGGCTACAAGTCTACTGCACGGCAACTGTTCATCCATGGCCCACGGGCTATACCATTTTTACTATGCATCGCGCCTGCACTCTCACTTCCGACAGGCCTCCACCACACGAACCTTCCACGCGGTAGCCGTAGCCGGAAGAGCTGCCTACTGGGGCCCTCGAGGAGGCCTAAATGTCCCCACATTAAAAACCCAGCCTATCGGGTCCTCCATTCGCACTCATCAACTACTCTCTCTTCCCTATCTAGCAAAACCCCACAATCTTGAACGTACTTGAACGAACCTTCTCCATGAAACCAGTGCGTGGGGGTGAGTGTCTGGGCATCGCCGCCGGGGTGGTGCTTCACGCGGCAGATCTGGAGGAGCATCACACAACACAAGGCGAGGAGGACATGCAGTTCAACCCGTTGGGGGACCATGTGCTCGTCGGTTCTAACAACTTCGGAGGCGCCGATGAGGGCGTGGAGCTCGACGAACACGCTCCGCTCGTGTACCCGGAGGTATATCTATTTCTACATGTTTCATATTTTCTACTCGAGCTTAATCTATCCTGGCATCATGAAAAATCTAGTCCTAATGATTAGATGCAATGTACAAAACGGTACATGGAGAGATCTAGTCTGTTCTGAAAGAATCCACATTATTTATTTATTAATAAGTTATCAAGAACACAAACCACATTAATTTAGGAGCGAGCTGGGGAGACTGCTGTAATGAACTGCTGAACCTATATAGACATGTTATTGCATCGAAAGTAACCCGAAATGGTGGAAGGAATATATATTTATTATTTTGCTCATTTTGGTTTGTATTCCATACATAACAGGTGGATTCAAGTGAGATGGACTCTGACAAGGAGACCAGGGACAACAAGAGCTGCCATGTCATGAAGAATCTCAAGAGCGGGATAATCCCTTTCCGCACTTGACTTGGGGAGTTCAGGTGCCCTTTTTGTAAGAAAGGAGTCAACCCGAGGATTGCCAGCTTGATTCCGCATGTGGTTGGCATCGGTAAAAGCCTAGCTAGTAAACACAAGTCGGCGACCAAGGCTAAGCACGCTGCTTATGGAAAATTCCGAAGGGAGTATGTCAAGACCGGCCTAGTGTCCCCTTACTTAGGAATCAGCGACTTCTAGCAGACCACCCGTCACTGTGCTGGCCCGGCCACTAATAATATTTAGTTCTCTTACCGTATCTAGACCCTTAAACTATGGGGATTTCTATTTTCGTTTATATTCAAGTTCATCTGTTTATGGAGTTAAAGTTCCGGTGGCATACTCGTTATTTTGCATGGACAGAGGGGTGCCCCGACAGATATAAGGGTTATCATGTCCACTAGATCATAGAGGATCAACGGTTGGTGGGCACAATCCATGTGACAACTGTCATGACCAATCAGAGCGTAGCAACGAAGATGAGCACAGGTGCGAGAGATGGATACAAAGAGAGGGGAAAACCGAGTAGCGCTTAAGAACCAAGGGCAAAACTGAGTAGAACTTAAAACCAAGGGCAAAACTGAGTAGAACTTAAAAACCAGGGGCAAGAGTGACAAAGGGATTCAAATAGAAAATAGAAAATGATTTAAAAATGGAACCAAACCGCCAGTGTTACGCTCGAGGGCAAAACTGAGTACAACTGAATCGCAATGGTTAGACACGAGGGAAAAAACGTGACTCACAGTACGCGTGTGCGGTGCACGGGGCGGTAGCGGACACGTGTGGGCGTGCACGGTGCATTAGCATACGCGATGCACGGTAGTGCAATGAAACGTCGCTTCCCTTCTCCTTTAATAGAGGCCTCCCCACTCCCACTCATCATGCACTCACTCACTCAACCGTCTCCACTATCCCATCACCTTCTGCAAACGCCCAACAAAACCCCAACCACGCCGGCGATGAAGAAGAACGAAGCGGTGGCCATCGGCACCTCCAAGGCCGCCGGCGAGGAGCCCCCGTTCCCCGTACAAACCCCCGTCCCCATCCCCGCATCCGCCGTAGCCGCCGGCGAGGAGGCCCCCGCCGGTCTCGGACATATCCCGCTCGGCTGGGACCCCTACAAGGAGGTTGTCTACATAAGGCCGGAGAACCCCTACGACACTAGCATCGCTGACCCATGGTCGGAGGTAACCAGGGTTTTCTCACATTCCCTTGTTCTTCCCCTGTTCTCATCATTGGATGCTAGATCGTATGTTATTAGGGCTAGGCTGTTCGTATTTTTATAGTAGCTAATCCTCTTGTGTTAGATCTCGATTTTCGATGAATCCCCCTATTCGTAGTTGGGATCAGTATTCGATTTGGTTTGAGATTCGGGGAATAATCGGGAGATCTCAATCGGTCAATCTATGAAAATAATCAATCCCGATAATCAAAGTATCTCAATCATGTCCTTATTGCACTCTACTATTTTTTCCAACAGGAGGATAGCAGCGACGACCGCAGCGACGACGAGTCCAAGGACATCAAGACTCGTCATGTCCTGAGGAAGCTAAAGTCCGGTCAGTACAACAACTTCTTCGTCGGCGACGTGTACAAGTGCCCCTTCTGCCCCACCAGGTGGCTCCGCGCCACGGACTTCAACTCCCTCGTGAAGCATGCCGAGGACGTGAGGACCTGCGGCGAGTCCATGAATGTCCACGGCTTCATGGGCAAGCACCAGGCTCTCGGTCTTCACCTCCGCAACCTCTAGAAGGTGGATATCGAGGAGGGTCGCATGCCCCCGATCAGACCCAAGGCACCCAAGGTCAAGGGGTTGGGCAGCAAGAAGTGGAGGAGGCGCCAGAGGGAGGAGGCGGATGCCCTCCTGGCAGAGGCCACGAGGGGCCACTGATCAGCTGTTGTGGCTGCTGTAAAGCAGCTTCTTTTGTCTTGTCTGTGTTGAACCTGTCGGCTGCTGCTGCTGAGCAGCCTAATTGTCGAACCTCGTTAAGTACCGTACTATATAACCTATATTAGTTGCTTTATCTACATCTGCTCTGTTTATTGAATTTATTTATGGTGCTGGTTTGTTTTGCTGCTCTCGATTAGCTACCAGATTGGGGAAAAACAAGGGCAAAAGGAACAATGAATGAAGAGAGAAGCTGCTCTAGATTCCCTACCTTTTTGGGCAAAAAAAACACAACTGCTAGCAAGAGAGGGGAAATGACGCTCTTAAAAAGGCCAAATAACAAAAAAAAACTTCCAATTTAGGCGTCAGGGCGCACGTAACGGCCAAAACTTGGACCAGACGGCACCCCCCTCCGAGCGCATGTGAGGGCTTCGGAATATCGGGAGGGCAAAAGTGAGGACAAACGAGACACAATGTTGCTATAGCTAAATCTGACAAAAATCTGAATTTGGCTTTACCATGCAATTTGGCTAGAGCTCCACAATGTAGCTATTCTAAATCCCTAAACTATGTGGTGCGTTGAAACCTCATGCTTTTCCACCGACACGTGTGTTGCAAAGTTGCTTGATCGTGCATGCTTACACAAGTGTCCTACAAAGAAACTTATAGAAGCATGGGCAAACGAGCTTCATTTTGGCAAATTCTAGACAAAATGAAATTGCAAGCTTTGCGCAATCGGCAGGCCTGATCGGCTGGGCGGCTTCCCTAGGGTGCAGGGACGCTAGGTCCATGTCTATGCTTACACTTCTTAAACTTGTTAGGAATAATAGATGTACACTTCCTTCTATCCTGTCACCTTACGTCGTGTCAGCACACGCACCCGCTGCGGATCAACAACGGGACGGTGGTCTATGTGACCGGTCTCTGCCATGCCAAAGCCACGTCGCACACCCGTCCCATCTCCTACCGGGACGGACACCGAATTTAATCGCTAGGATTGGAAACCAACTGTGCTCACCTGGTCAAACTTGCTTCCACATGGGCATGACCGGAATATTGGTAAATGCAATTTAAGCATCGCCTTCTGTCTCCTCAACACATCATTGTGCAAAAATCCCAAACTCATTCCTTCCGCCGCCCTCCGCCGCTGCCGCAGCCACCGCAAGAACCATCGACACTGCCGCAAGCACCGCCTCCACCGGGCCATACCACCGCAACAGATCACTCCACTGCCACGCCCAGTCCCAGCCATCGCTACCGACCCTAGGCCACCACCGCCGCATTAGCTTCTGCCATGGACGCAGAGTACAGCGTGTTCCGTGACGGGAGCAACTTCACCGACGAGTACACCGTCACTGCCCATGGCACCACCAAGCTGATGGTCATTCACACAAATGCATCAGCGGAGGTCACCAAGGTCATCGCAATGTACGAGCGGTGGCTACAGGAGACGATGGACAGGTACAAGATCGTCGGCCTTGACCTCGAGTATACCGGACATAGGAAGAGGACGACGCTTTTGCAGCTGTCCATGCGCAACCACTGCCTCCTATACCACGTATGTAGGGACAAATCTGTATGCCCGGAGCTTCGCATGTTCCTACACAGGAGGGAGATCTACTTCGCCAGCGTCGACATCAAGAACGACACTCCGAAGCTAGAGCGGGATGTCCTTGTTCATGTCGTCAATCACGTCGATCTCCAACTTTTGTGGAGGTACCCGGATGATGGTATGGGGAAAGCCAGCATGGCTAGACTCACTGCCGACATCATCGACCGCAAGTACGTCGGCATGAAAGTCGAGTTCTCGAAGCACCTGCACGAGCGATGGGAGTGCAGGCACCTGGATTATGATGCAATCAAGTACGCAGCCAGGGACGCGTATGTCTGCTACGAGATGCTCAACAGGATCTGGCGGGTGGGTGAGTGTGTTTCGCATTTTATTCCTAGTTTTATCTTGCCTGTATTTTATCTCGCATGTATTTTCTAAGCATTCTGTGTAAGAACCAAGCTCGTATGATCCTTGTGCTATTAGCTACTTAACTTGTATGAATTACATTCCCCCTTTTGTATGTTCAACATTCATTCTTACAAATTCTATCTGTGTCATTTGCATGCGGCAGAATCCAGGACTGACATGCATAAGGTGTGATACAGTCATAAGTCATAACCAAACCCAGATTATAGCGAAGGATATAGTCATAACCAAACCCAGATTATAGTTCAACAAAGGTAATACACATCAATTCGTAATTTTTCACATAGTGTACTTCTGAGATAACATGTTTTCATAAACACAACAACCATGCACTAAAAGTCTACATCCTAGCCTGTTGGAGAAGGCAACCTGTCCTAGGATGCCTTCGATCGCTTGCCCCGGCTTGTAGATTCATCTACACTCCGGCATCTAGGGCAAACAACCTGCCTTGGTGGTGGTTCAATTATGTGATGCCTGGAATGAGATTTTACAATCTGGCGGTACAGCTCGTGGCTAACATACCCATCAATTGCAGCGTACTTCAAATTAGGTTCAGAAAGTGGCTTATCCTCCCAGTAATTGTGCCCTAAACGCCTCCACGAACATCTCGGCAATTAGCCCTTCATGTCAGCGTACCATGGGTCGATGAGTTCGGAGGCAAGAGCGGACATCCCGGTCTTGCCGCCCTTCGTCCTTGGGATCCAGTAAATTTCCTGGATGTCCACTCTGCACTCCTTTGGGATTCTAATGTTGACAGTCAGGCTTTCAAGCAGTTTAGTATCATTCGTGATGTCAACACTAGTAAATGTTATGTGCTGGTTCACGAGAAATTCATGAAACAGATCCCTAATGCTTTTGACCCACCTGCATGAAAATGAATTCAGACAAATAATATAGCAATAACTTTTGCGAACAGACGGTTCAGGAACAAAAAGACAGCAAAGTCTACCAGATCCCGTTAGCCCCCTTCTCACAAAAGGCTGGTATATGAGGATGTGCCCCTTCATGGAGAGTTGCACCACGGCGATCCTACGGTGATCGCGGTTGTACTCGAGGTCGAGACCTACGAACCTGTTTTCTTCGAACCTGTAATTATTCCTCACCGTCCGAGGGTCGGTGGTGTAGACGACATCGATCTTATTCCTGCCATGTACTTCTATGTCGAAGTGCGCAGTTGCTTGCCTGTCATTGTTTTGGACGACCGGAGAGTCCATGACTACATGCAAGAGGGAAAGGATACGGAGGAAGAGGGTGGTGCGGTGGTGGAGGAAATGGAAGAGGCCATGGAGGAGAAAGACGATGAGGCCGTGGAGGAGGAAATGAGATGGAGAGGTGAAAGATTGGAACCGCCCTTACCAATATCTGGAATGGTGCACGACCATTCGTAGTAGGGTGAAGGTGAGAAAAATGGCGGTTTTACATGTCGACTCTAGCGCTACCTAAAATTTGTTCTGCGCCACTTGCATGCGGTGGAATCGAGGTCTCCATGCACGATCCAAGTCAAACGTAGTCAAGTTTGCGCGAGCCGACCTTCACTCACTAACAGGCGAGCCGCACATTTCTCTCTCTTACGATTTATTTTTTCACTTCCTCTAGACGGTTCCGGTGCCCGCCCTCAATAATTACGCCCCCTTCCTTGTCTTCCACGTGGACGAGAACCGGTGGTGGCGGTTCCTTGCATATTCACTCCCAACTCGAACAACTGCCCCCATCCTTGATTCCATCCCCTCTCGAATCCATCCGCCTCCTTATCACAACGCCTCCATTAATCTACTGGATTCCAGACTCCATTTGCCGCTATGGGTAGAGCTTGGGGTAGCAGCAGGCTGAAGCGAAAGGCATGCAACGACGACGCGGATGGCCAGGGCGACCGCCACCGCGAGGATTGGGGATGGCTGAACCTCAGCGCCGCGAACATGCACAGGATCGCCTCGGGGTTGGACATCATCTCTGTCGGCCGCCTCGCTCGCTGCATCCCTGGTTACCGCTTCACGATGCGAGACATGGACGAACAACCGTTCGGCACGCCAAGCCTTCTTTACCCCGATAACAGCAAATGGCTAAACGACCGTGATGGCCACGTAAGTTCCAGTATCTTGCTTATTGGTTCAGTCATATCGTTGATTCATATGTGCTGAACTCTCATTGGAATCCTATGTTCCTTTCGTCGAACGTGTTGTGTGCACATGCGGTTTGAACAAATCGAACCATTTAAGACTATTCTATACAGCGGAAGCTCTGCTCGTACCTGATATTCTAGTATTTTCGTAGTGACACAGTCTTACTTTAGGTGATAGAGGAGTTGTCAATTTTGATTTGTAATGGAATGCCTACTAGGTGATATTCTGTTTCCTAAAATAAAAACAAATAGATTAGACGATTTAAGGGTGTTATGCCCCGAGCTGTTTATGATCATCGTCAGGAGTTTGTTCTGGGGGCTCTGCTCCTACTCCATATATTGGGTATCTTCGTAGTGACACAGGCACAATTTAGGCGATATCTGAGGAGACACTCGTATTTAGACGATATTTTGTGTACTTTAATCTGAAGGTCCAGTTGTCAAATTGTATTTGCAATGGAATCCATGTTAGGTGATTGTATCAACTGACAACAAACTCTGCAGAATATTCATGCAAAACTGATGATGCTGGATAAGTGGTCTGAATTAGTAGTGGTGAATATCAAGGAAGAAGAAGAGACGGAAATGGAAGATGACCAGAACTAGGTGGGTGGCAACAACGAGTGGTTGGTCCTTTATCACAAGATGGGAGTACTTGGACTCTAAAAAATGGATACAGATTGTTGATACTTACATTGCCATCTTTGGAGGGTGTCGGCATTACTGCATTCAACAACGGGTGGCCGCCGCCCATTTCCGAATTCTCTTACAGGTTCAACATGGCAGAACTTGACCTCCTGAAGGTACAGCTCTCACATAGACCGCGGGAGGGGGCGTGGAAAGACCTGGGAGTACGAACTCTTAGCGGTGTTCAACAAGGCAATCACATTCATTAGATGCCTAGAAGACAAGGAATGGACAGTCTTGCGTGAAGACTTCCTGCGGCCGGATAAGTATGTCGACGCCGTCTTCACCTACAGCTACTCTTCATACAAACCGCAACGCATTTATGCGGTCACTGAACCTAGCGGCGATGTGCGTGTTTGGGAGCCGTCCATTTGGGGTGAGTCATGGTGTCATATAGCATGTAAAATCCCATTTAAAATTCTACTTACTGACTGTAAGTAACACGAAGGTACCCACGCAGCCCCACGCATCATTCTAGCTCCGGTCATCGAAGATGCTGTAGCAGATGCTGAACTTGGGACACGGCATTGGTTCCTGGCACCTCTCGGAGGCGACACGGGACAGGATGATGAACTCATGTGGATTCATATCATGGGAGCACTAAACAGCGTTGGTGATACAATAGAACATATGGGGACACAACTTTCTTCATACCCATCGCTGCGGTGTCATGTTTTCTCGAGGTCCGCATGCCCATCCAAAGACCCGGTAGAGCAAGTTTGGAGCAGAGTCGACAATCTAAAGGGACAATCTGTGTTTCTTGGGATCAACTACCCTTTCTTTGTCGGAGCCCCTGGAGCTGTTGAACCTGTAATTGCTTAGGCAACCCTGGCTCTTGAAGCTGCTACTACTGCTATTGGTGGTGGTTGAACTGACGAAGAACTAGCTATTGCTGCTCCTGGTGAAGCAAACGAAATACTTGGTGATGCTGATGCTGGTGAAGCTGACGAAATACTTGCTAATGTTGCTGCTGGTGAAGCTGACGAAATACCTTCTGAGGCTGCTGCTGGTGAAGCTGACGAAATACCTGCTGAGGCTGCTGCCAGAGTCCAGGAAGAACATGCTGGTGTTGTTGCTGAGGTGCCAGCACTTCCAGTGTTTATAGCAGACTGTGTGTTTGCTGCACACTCATGCGCCTTCATGTTGACACTCTAGATCTGACCTGGAGGCGAATCCATGTCGGGGGGAGGGGCCCTACAATTAGCTCATCAGTGGAGTCGTACAATTTTATGTAGAATGCCAGACGGCCAAACGCAGCATTCTGGTTCGTTCCGATGATACCACTAGCTCCAGGGACCTAGTGCTCATAGTGGCAGATCCGATGAACCATTTGTCTTTATCTTTATCATTAGTTACGCTTATTTGTGTAAAGACTAAGCTATGCTTATTTTTGTAAGACTAAGTTAGTCCTAACTGCATAATAGTTAGTGAAGCCAGCTTTTCTTTCCACGCCCATAACAATAGAATTGCAGCATAGAACATACAAAGGTAATGTGCATACTAGGCATTTTTGCTCAGGATAACAACCACTTCAAGCAAATGATACATGGTGTACGCATTTGAATGCATCACTAGAATGTGCCACCTATTGATGATTGATGACATGGATCTAGCTTTTCTACGCGTATTTGCATTGAATCGCTCATTGATTTGTTCACATCTTTTTTGGCAATGGCTGATGAACTCCACTCTCTTGGTAACTTGCTTTGTCAGCGAGCACTTGTTGATGCAATGCAAAGTACAGAACATGGTCGTCATTGTCATTCCATTTAGGTTCTCTATGTTTCATCATCACGGAGCTACTAATTTCAAATGAAAATCTAGTAAACAACATATCTTTACATTGTTAGAGTATGCTACGGCCACGGTACATACATGTTTTTCTACAATCACAAGAAGAAAACTTGATGCATTTTCACCTTGTTGGCATTGTGTCGAACTGGGTGGATGCGGCTTTGGGGTTCGGAGAGGAAGGCGCCGTGGCTGGTGCATGTGCGACCACGGCGACGGCAAGCTCGGATTCTGGAGGAGGCCAACAGGACCGAGCATGGTCGGCATGGTGACAGATCTCACCCAGGAATGAATTCCCGTCCCTGCGCCGTGCCATGGGTGCGGCCGTGGTGAGGGCGAGCTCCGATTTGGGATGGGGAGGAGAGCCGGGCCGAGCAGGTTCGTCCAAATCCTAGCTCCGCACCATGGCAGCGACCACAGATTGCCGCCCCGGAGGAAGAAGAAGACGCGTAAAGGATGCATGCGCCAACGCTGCAAGCCTACATGGCAGCCACGACGGCAGCGACATAACGGCGAAAGCTGACAGGGGGCCCCAACTTGACGGCCATTAGCCTGATATTTTTTATTGAAACATAAAGTTGAATTCGTGCCAAAAAAGACCCTCTGAGTATTTGGCATGCCAACTTTGGGCAACGCACCTGATTGTAAGCAACTTGGGTACCGCGTTGCCTGGACACCCCAACTTTCGGGCCACAAAATGATATTCTTGTTGTAGGCGGGCTTCTTTGACCTCCGTCACCCTCGTGGTTAGCGGGATCGGTGTGGAGAAGTGATCTGGCGAGGCACTCGTGCTGCCCACCATGTAGATCACGTTAAAGAGATTGCATCTGGCGCGGAAGTCTTCAGGTGACTCCGACCCGGAGTCGAAGTCGAAGATCTCGAGGATGGAGGGGTCCACTAAATCCTCGATGTTGGATACCCGTGTGATGGAGTCTTTGCGTGATGCGGTGGTGATGGATCTAGTGACCGAGGTAGGGGTCACCGAATCGGCGTCATCATGGAAAGCCACGTCATCCGCGGTGGTGTCGGTCTCGGCCACGTTGCTAGTGGTCGAGTCGTACTCAGAGGCGAGGCGGCTGATGGAGCGGATCTGGCCCTCCGAGAGTAGATCACGGCATGGCGGTGACCCGCCGATGATCGTAGTCTCCGTCGGGTCGATGGCGTCTATGAAGACAATGAAAAGATTGATGGTGTCGAACGGCATCACCGTGCTATGCGTGATCGGGCGCAACACCGGGATGTAGCTGCTGGGCAGGATCTGGAGGATCCCTCTGCTAGCGATCATGCGGCTAGTGGTGATCATCCGATTGATTGGCGAGTAGGGTCTCACCACAGAACTCAGGCTAGACTAGCCATGCCCCATGGTGGGTGCCATTGTCGTGGGAATGACCACGACAGTTGCTACCAGGGGTAGCGATTGGAAGGATTTGGGGCAAGAGTGGGTAGCCATCTACGGAGTGAGATGAGGTTAAAGACATAGGGATTTACCCAGGTTTGGCCCCCCGTAGGGTGAAGACCTACTCCTGCTAGATTGTATTATCGGGCGAGTAAGTTACAAGGGTGGCGAGCTCAGCGGCCAGGCAATGAGTAGATTGGATGGGGTGTTTGATGGAGCGTAAGTACAGAGGGTACCCTAGGGAGGTTTATATAGGGGGTACCTGACTAGGGTTTACAGATATACAACTAAATCCATTAGGGAGTCGGAGGATTTGACCTAACCCGACTATGTTTTAACTACGCTTTTGGGCCTCCACCTTCTAGTTGTCAGGCACCCTCTATGTTGCATTCCAGTCGTTGTCCTGCAGGCCCACTCGCAGAGGCCTTGGCCCAGTCGAAACGTCCTGCTGGGTATACCCCATTTGGCATATCCCTATCAAGCGCCTTTCCAGTTCCTATATGGAAGAACATGTCGAACACCACTGAATTGGATAGAAACCAGCAAAAGACAGTTCTTTGGTCCAGATATGATCCAAGAAGCCGAATATCAAGTTCACATAATCCGAGAATGTTTGAAGGATGCTCAATCTTGTCAGAAAACCAACTATGATCGTCATCACCTTGAAGTTCATTATGAAGTTGGTGATCAAGTTTACCTCCGGGTTACTCCTCTAAAGGGTGTCCACCGCTTCGGTATCAAAGGCAAATTGGCTCCTCGCTAGGTTGGTCCCTTTCGCATTCTCTGCAAGCAAGGTGATCTTGCCTACCATTTGGATCTACTATCAACCTTTCCATATGTTCATGACGTCTTCCATGTGTTGCAAATCAAGAGTTGTTTCAAAGATCCTATATGTGGTGTGGATCATCAAACCCTGGATCTTCAAGAGGATCTAACCTACCGATAATAGCCTGTTGCTATTCTTGGTGAAACCGAGCACGAGACTCATCGCCAAACCAACAAATTCCTGAAAGTTCAGTGGTATCATCACTCTGAGTCAGAACCAACCTGGGAACGCGAAGATCATCTTCAATCTGAGTACCCTACCTTCTTTGCTAAAACCTAGGAATCTCGGGACAAGATTCTTGTAAGTGGGGTAGAGATGTAACATACCACCTTTATGTGTAATAAATAAACAACATGTTTGTGAGGATTGCATGCATGCATTACATTTGCACTTGGTTCTAATCAAGAGACAAAATAAAACCCTAATGCACTATTTTCCCCCCTCTCTTTTACCTTGATAGCTGTGAGATTCGAATCATTTTTGATGGTTTTTGTTGATGGTTTTCTCCCGGATTTGATCATTTTTTTGGCATTACCTAACGCTAATACTTCGGTAGCGAAGAAAACTTGGTTTTTAATGTGTGTTTCAGGTTTTGAACGTCAACAGAGGGTTTTAACTAGAGAAACACAATATTCAGGCGAAAACACGAAAGTCTCTCTTTGGAAGAAATCGAGGGAAGCGTACAGAGGCTTTAACGACCAACTATACGGCGGGAACAATTTTCCAGCCGTATAGTTCCCGCCGTATAGTTGTCGCCGCCTCCATCTTGTCAAAAGGGACAACTTCCATGAAGAGGCCGAGAACAAAAACATAACACATCAGCCGCCATACCATCTAGAAGGGAGAAAGAAGAGATTCTAAGAAGAAAGGGAAGAAGTTCTTCATCTCGCTCTATGATCTTCGACCTCCTAACCAATACACCCCCATAGCCATTACTTGTAAGAGAAAGGGAGAGATATCTTCACCTTGCAAGACTAGGGTTTGAGATTGTTTCTTCCCATCTTGAATTGTGTTGGATTACTTTTCTATTATTATTGTGGATCCCCACAGTAATATCGAGAAGAACACCCTTTATTTAATTATATTGATGATGCTTTCTTCTCTCATGTGTGAGTAAGTTCCTTGGGCATGGGAGATGTATGGGATTGGTGAGATGTGATGTGCCTCTATATATTTTCCAATAGTTTGTGATTTATTCTAATTACTATATTATGTGTGCTTGACTATCTGTGGGATGCCTAATGCTTTTTATCCAATTAAGGGCCCAGACAACATGATGCTTTGTTCTACATAGATAGGATCTTGTTCGCTAGCAGACTGGCAACCGCAGAGTGACACGGGGATATCAATGGAAAACTAGTAAACTCGAGGATAACGAGGAACCACCGTGCTTATTGCATTAGTACTATCCAAGGAGCTTAATCGCTAAGCGACCTGAAGGGTCTTAATCGTCTAGTGTCTAACCATGGTTTTGGTAACAGGCTAGTAGGATTATTGAAGTTGGGATGAAATCTACCAAAAGGAGTTCCGGCTAATTATGGGTTGCTCGCCTACACATATAGTTATAAGATTATAATTGTTACACTCATTATTTGTCCATCTGGCACATTCACTATCACCATGAACTGTATCTCCCCGTGCCTATTTCGCCATCTGGAGAAAACAACAAACAACCGAATCATTCTCTACTATTATGCTTCTTATTTCTAAAGTCCGCATTTTAGTTTTATTTAATACAACCAGTTTAATCCAAATTTTATTCTCATTTTTACACTTGCAGTCAACTCACTTGAAGACCTGTGACAACTTTTGGTGTGACAGAGACTTCACCATAAACACTTACCTTTAGGATCCTTGTGGAATCGATATCTATACTTCAAAACTAGCTACAAAATGATCTGCGCACCTGCAGACATCAAGCTATTTTCTAGCACCGTTGCTAGGGAGCTAAGCGCTAAGTGTTTTTCTCTTGACATTTCAGGTGTTACTACTACAAAATGTTCTCCCTAGGAGACAAAGGGTCTACACGCTCTGGTAGGACCTATTTACCAGATTATATTGATCACGTGCCTGCTCAGAGATGCGAGGAAATTATTGAAAAACTTTTGAGATCGAATAAAGTTGAAGTTGAAAACTTCAGTGAAAAAATGGAAATCATGTCTATTTACAGGACAACTCCCAAGAAACCTGAGAAAACTCTCAGAGAATACAGTGCTCCAAGTTCTGAATTTCTTAAACAAGCAATAGAATTCCCTAATCCTGGAGTTAGAGAATATCGATTAGATGGTGGAATTAATAAAATTTGGCAGGAAAAAGCTTTCAGTGGAAGGGAAGATGAAGACCAAGGAAGACATCTTAGAGAGTTTGACGATGTTGCAACATCACTTGCACCAAAAGGTTTGCCAAGAGATTTCTCTTGTCTAAAATTATTTCGTTGGTCTCTTAAAGGTAAGGCTCTAGACTTGTTATATTCTCTCCCTCACCATTACATTAAATGTTGGGAAAACTGCATTGTCAAATTCATAAACAGGTTTAATCCTTTTAAAAAGATAACTGAACTAAGAAATAATATAGGCAACTTTAGTCAGAACGCGGGAGAAAACTACCCATAAGCCTGGGATAGATTCTTTGGAATGATCAATAGTATACCTAATCATGGCTATTCTGAATCAACTATTTGCCATTTATTTTATGATGGTCTTAATACTCAATGTAGAGAGTTTCTTGACTTCTCAGCGGGAGGATTGGTAAATACTTTAACTATTAAAGAATGTTTAGAATTAATGTCTACTAGGGCTAAGAACGATTCTTTATATAATCCTGATTTCGGCACTAAGCTGAAAAAGGGATACTTCAGATAAGTCCGGATCTTAAGCCTGAAGTACGCAAAACAATGAAAGAAAGAGGTATACCTTTTGAACTTGTTAAGGAAAACAAAGTAGACTTGTTACAAGTTTTAACTGAAGAAGATGAAACTAGGAAAGTTTTCAAGAATTAAAACATCAACAAGCAAAATCTCATAATAACTTGCATAAGCATTTTCAAGACATAAAAAGATTTTGGCAGAACTCACAAAAAATTATGATGAGATTGGCTAAGAAATAAAATTATTTCATAATTATCTTAGTAGGATTGAAACCCAGTGTGAACAAATAGCATCTGGTTATCAAATTTTCTTCGACATGATATATATATTCATGTTTCTACTAATGTTGTTATAAGAAGAGGTGCAGTTGTTACAGGACCATTAGGACACCAGAATATGAAGCTAAAAAAGAGTGAAAGGAAAAAAGCCTTGCTCGAAGCAAGCCAAGAAGATGATACACTGGTGGATCCTCAATATGAAACTGCTCAAGAAACACAAGATCAAACCAAGGAGGGCCAAGATGATGCACAGGATGATCGTTATGACTGATGCAGAGACGGTTGATCCAAGAGAAGAAAAAGTAATAAGCAATGAAGATGAAGTTGTTGTAGTAGAAAATAAGAAAAGCGATAAGCAATAACCAAAGGAAGCAACAAAAGAGCCTAACCTCCCACAAAAGGTAAAAGACAAGAATAAGAAAGGTGAGAAAAAGCTTCCTTATCCAGATCAAAAAATAAAGCACCAGATCAGGTAATCTATGATTCTTTTACAAAAGCACTTAGTGACCTTCGTCTAGAAATTCCATTTGCGAATGCAATCAAAGTTCCTACCTATTCTAAATTCCTCCATGATATTCTTAATAGAAAGAAAGAAATAACTGAAACTGTTGCCATGGTGACTAGTTATCCTGCTAATGGGAAGCTATTGTCTAAATCAGGAGATCCTGGAATACCAACTATTTTATGCTCAATAGGCAAAACTGATATTCACAATGCCTTGTGTGATTTAGGTGCAGGAGTTAGTGTAATGACATACTCCCTCTATAAAAGGTTAGGATTAGGGGAGTATTCCCCTACTACTATCACTTTACAGATGGCTAACAAGTCCACTAAACAACCCATTTGTACGATTGAGGATGTTCTACTTAGAATAGATGAGCATGTTATTCCCACTGATTTTATTATTCTTGAAATGCTAGAGGATGAAAAATTATCTATAAAACATGGAAGACCTTTCCTTAGTACTGTAGGAGCATCAGTTGATTGTGCTGAAGGAAAAATAATCTTCAATGTTTATGATGCTGAAATCATCCGGTATTTTACAAAGAAGCTAGAAGCAGGAGAAAGATTATTCCACTAGCAAAACAAGTTCATGTGGTAAGTGAATATGATAAGGGGAAACCCATGGTAAGAATTCGAGAACAGAGAAGGGGTTGAGTTATTCAACCATCCTTAATAAAATGCTTAATGGGAGTCAACCCATTACATCAATAAAATAAACTAAAGAATAAAAAAGGGGTTCATCGCATTCCTACAAATTTTTCACATACATTCTTGTGAAAGCGTGCCCGTGAAGATGCAGCTATCAAAAAGTAGTAGAAACATCGATTGAACGAATGTAGAATAAGTATAAAAATAAAAGTTTGAGTTTTTATCTACAAAGGTTAAAATTCTGCTCTTTACATGCTGATGTTGGTCGATAGTTTTTACTATCATTTTTCTGTCAAAAATAAGGCATTTCATTAATTTTGGGATAAGAAGATATTGTCGAAGAAATAGAAATATTTTGATGACTACTGATAGTTTAACGACCATTTATACAGCGGGAATAAAAATTCCGACCGTATAGTTTGGCCGTATAGATATCTTTGCCATCAACAAGTTTCCTTTCGAAGGAACAGAGAATTTAACGATCAACTATACGGCAGGAATAAAAATTTCTTCTCGAAGGTACTGACTGTTTAACTACCAACTATATAGCGAGAATAAAAATTCTGGCCATATATTTCTGGTCATATAGATATCGATGCTTGTTTTTGAGAATTTATCTCAAGGGTACAGACAGTTTAACGACCAACTATACGGCGGGATCATTATGATCCGGCCATATAGTTGCATATGTATAGCTGCATTATGCATAAAGAAACCCTAGTTAGCGGCACCGCCGCAACCATACAGGCGGAACAACATATCCCGCCCGTATAGTTTTGGCTGTATAGTTCGGCGTGACCACAAAATCGGGCCGTGCGGCTAGGTTTCTTCTCCTTCCTCATTATTTCTCACATATCCTCTCTCCAAACCTCTTAGAACCCACCTAGAACTCTTGATTCTTCGTGGATTTCGTTCGTTTGAGTGGGGGAATCAACAGATTGGTATGTGTCTCTCCCTATCCCTACTTTATTTTCAGATTTCCATGGTTGAAACTCTCACATTGATCTAGTGGATGAACTCAAGCTTGTTTAGCTTTACCTATTGATTTATCACGTTAGGATTGAATTTTTCCACGTAGGATTGTTCGTATATCATGTAGAAACTATATGCCTAAGGTTTTATGGTGAAATATTTCAGTGCATCAAGATGAACAAAATCGGTAATATTTTTCGCAAGATCAAGCACTAACGTGGTGAGAGCTCGGGGTCCCAAGCTGAGCGCAACCCCAAGTTGGCCATAGTTTCATCAAGGAGGGTGTTGCCCACATATTGGGCCGACCATAGCTTTCTCACCGCGGCGGGGTTGAAGGTGGACTTCGACCTCATGTGTAACAAGGCCGGGCTAACAGTGCTTGGCTACGCAAGCCACGACTCCTACGCCGAGCTTACCTATGAGTTCCTTCCCTCCTTCTACGACGACCATAGGGAGAAAGGTAATGTGTGCATGGTAAGATTCACCATGAACCAGCAGCCTTGTGAAATAACTTTTGAACAATTTTGTGTTGCTTTCGGCTTCTGATACGTTGCTAACATATCCATAATTTTTGATGTTCCATGCTTGGTTTTTATCTACTTTCTTATGTTTTGTCCACACTTTGGAGTACTTTTTATACACTTTCTTGGACTAACCTATTAACAAGACCAACAATGCTAGCTGCCTATTTTCTGCTGTTTTTGGTTCTAGGAAAGTCAGAAAATGAATATTCTCGGAATTGGACGGGACAAATGCCAAAGTCGCTATTTTTCCGGAAGACATCTGGAGCCAGAACACGAGACGGAGAGGGGTTGGGGCCTGGCCACACCACCTGGCCGCACAGGCCAGGCCTGGCCGCGCCAGGGGGTGGTCTGGCCAGCCCAGGCACCCCCTCGGCCTCTCCTTCCGCCTATAAGATGCCACCGATACAAAAACCCTAAGTACCCGATCAAAAATCCATGAAAGAGTCTGTAGCCGCCGTCATCTCCATCCCTAGATCGGGAGGGATCTGAAGCTCTTCCCGGCACCCTGCCGGAAGGGAGAATTCACCCTGGAGGCCTTCTTCATCACCATGCAAGCCTCCGGTGTGATGCGTGAGTAGTTCATCCTTGGACTACGGGTCCATGTAGTAGCTAGATGGCTGGTTCTTATCCTTTGTGCTATCATGTTTAGATCTTGTGAGCTCTGTTCATGATCAAGATCATCTATTTGTAATCTTACATGTTGTGTTTGCGGGGATCCGATGGATATTGAGATGCTATTTCAGATTGATTATTGATTCTATCATCTCTTTGTTATTTGTGATCTTGCATGCTTTCCGTTGTTAGTAGCTATCTTGGCCAAGTAGATGCTAGCAACTCCAAGAGTTAGTATTTATGCTCGATAGTGGGTTCATGCCTCTAGTAATCTGGGGAAGTGACAGAAATCTCTAAGGTACTAGATGTGTTGTTGCTACTAGGGAGAAAACAACAATCCTTTGTTCATAGAACAATCGTATTGTTTACTTTACACGCAATGCATAATGCAATTATCTGTTGCTTGCAACTTAATACTGAAGGGGGTTCGGATGATAACCTGAAGGTGGATTATTAGTCATAGATGCAATTGGATTACGGTCTATGTATAATGTTGTAATGCCCAATCAAATCTCAAAGGAGTCAAGATGAGTAGTATATGCTTGTATGCTTTCTCGATGTTTGTCAATTGCCCCGGTGTAATTTGTTCACCCAACATGTCATCTATCTTAAGGAGAGCCACCACTAGTGAACTATGGACCCCGGTCCTTTCTTTTATCATCAATCTACAATTGTTTACTGCTTTCTGTTTACTTTCTGCAAGCTATTACTTTCTTCCACACAATATGTTTAATCCTTTGTTTTCAGCAAAACCGATGAGATTGACAACGTTAGTGTAAGTTGGCAGCATAGTTCTGTGGTTGTGTTGTGCAGGTTTCCACATTGCTGCTAGCACCGGTAGTGCGCCCTGCCAAAGGCCAGCTAGCAACACCTTGGAGATGTTTCCTTGCTCCTACTGGTTCAATAACCTTGGTTTCATAACTGAGGGAAAACTTGCTGCTATGCTCATCATACCTTCCTCTTGGGGTTCCCCAATGAGCTCGATATATTTTGGGCCATCAAGCTATTTTTCTAGCGCCGTTGCCGGGGGAGTCAAGGGAATCTTCACAAGGGAGTCCCTCATAACCAATCTCTTTACTTTGTTGTTTTTGTTTTGCTTAGTTTATTTTTTCTTTGTTTACTTGTTTCTTTTATCAAAAACACAAAAAATTAGATTTAACTGTTTGCTTCTTTTATTAAAAATACAAAAAAAACTTGTTCTTACTATAATTGTTATTTTTGTTGGTCTGTTATTGTCTTGTTTTATCATGCTTCCTATCAATGGCTGGTTTCTTTGAAACTAGATCTTATTGGCAAGGTGGGTTCACGAAAGAATAAAAATATTATTATGAGGAACACCGCTTGTCACAAAAAGGGAAACACTTATGGGAACAAATTAATGAATTGCATACCATTGCTAGAAACATCTGCTCTACTTATAATGTTACTTATTGATTTGATAAATCTTGTTGTTGTAGGAGGTATAAACACCTCCCTTTTTAATGTGAGTATAATGATGATGTTACCATATCTTCTTATGTTAAGGGAAATTATGACTTTTATGATGTTGAACAAATTGAAGAATTTATTTCATGGAAGGGTGCATTCGAACTAGCTTATTTGCTTGAAAATATTGATGATGCACCTTATAAATATGAGGTTTATTATATACTTAAATTTTGATTTGATAATTACAAGGAAGAAAATGGCTATATTCTTGAATATCTTAATAGATGCTCTCCACCAGCGGAAGAGACTAATGCCTTGCAGGAGCCTATGGAAGAAGAAATTGCTGAAACTGCAAGCTCATTGGATGAAAAAGAGGAGGAGAGTGATGATCAAGAGGATAAAGAATGGATCTACCCATTCCTACCTTCTAATGAGAGTAACTCTTTACCCCTTACATTATTTTATTGTCCCCCATGCTTACCAAAGGAGGATGAATGTTATGTTCCTGTGGGTTGATACGTCCATTTTGCATCACTATTCTATATCACAATTCACTATTATTCATTGATATATTTTGTATTGAGACGTGATACTTATGTTATTTCATCTGTTTTTGCATGGTTGATGACTTTTGGAGCATGAACCACTGCAGTCAGGATTCTGATGGAAAAGGTGTTGTTTGGAGGCAAAATTCGCGAAGATCAGAAAATCCGAGAAAATATACGAAAATCCTGTTTTTCTAGAAGACGAAGGAAGCCAGAAGGGGGGCTGGAGATGGGCCACAGGGGGCCCACACCACCCCCTGGCGCGGGCCACCCTGGGTCGTGCTACCAGGTGGTGTGGCCGCCCTGGTCCACCCCTGGCTCTCCCCTCTGGCGTATATATTCCTCCTGAAACCCTAAGACTCGGGGAGCGACCACAGAAAGATTCCGCCGCCTCTTCGGGGCGGAAAACTCTAAGAGAGAAAGATCTCTCCGACAAACAGATTTCTGCCGAGGGAATTCCTTCCCGGAGAGGGGAGATCATCGCCATCAACACCACCATCAAGCTGGACTTCATCGGGATCATCATCATCATCGCCACCATCATCACCATCAACACCCTCATCACCATCTCCACTTTGATGTAACAATTGTGTTGAATCTTGCATAGTTCCTAGGGGAAACTTTCCTGGTGTTGATTACTCTTTATAGTTGATGCTATTGAGTGAACCATTGAATTATTGTTTATGTTCAGATTGTTATACATCATTATTCCATCTCTGATCATGATCCATATGATGTCTTGTGAGTAGTTCGTTTTGTTCTTGAGGACATGGGAGAAGTCATGTTGTTAGTAGTGGAATTGTGTTGAGAAAGATTCAATAGTTTGGTATTTAAGTTGTGGTGTACTTCTTCTAGTGGTGTCATGTGAACGTCGACTACATGACACTTCACCTATATGGGCCTAGGGGAATGCATTGTGTATTTGGCTACTAATCGTAGGGGTTGCCGGAGTGACAGAAACCTGAACCCCCGTTAGGAAACCATTGCACAAGGGACGTAAGGGTCTTAGAGTTTAAAGTTGTGGTTAGGTTTCTACCTTAATTATTTTCTTGTACTTATGGATGTTTGCAAGGGGTATAATCACAAGTATGTATTAGTCCTAGGAAGGTCGGTACATTAGCACAGGTTCACCCACACAACACTTAGCAAACTAAAGAAGATTAATCAACTATATGAAGCGAAAGCACTTGACAGTCTTCCCATGTGTCCTCGAGAACGTTTGGTCATCTTAAGTAATACAACCGGCTTGTCCTTTGCTGCATAAAGGATTGGGCCACATGCTGCATTTATTCCTACTATCTTTTGTTTACTCGTACTTTGTTTACTTGCTTTATCAAAAAACCCTAAAAATTCGTTTGCTAAGTATTTGCAGAGAATTCCTGATCCATACCACTAGCCAGCACCTTCTGCTCCTCGTTGGGTTCGACACTCTTACTTATCGAACATACTGCAATACACCCCCTATACTTGCGGGTCATCAAGACTATTTTCTGGCACCGTTGTTAGGGAGTGAAGCGCTATTGGAGAGTGGAACTGGTAAAGGAAACTTCTACTATGAGTATTGTTTACTTCTGTTAGTTGCTTTATTTTCGTTATGGATAATTCGCTGAGTTTCTTATTTGGTAATGCTACTACCACTGCTAAGGTAGTAGATGAACCACCACCTGCTGAGAATGATGCTTTTAAAATACCTACAAGAATTATTGATCCTGTTCTGGATAACTACTATGTTGGGGATGGAACTTTCCATCCCGGTGATCATTTGCTCTTTATACACAAATTATGCGGGTTGTTCAAGTGTGCAGGTATTACTACAAATCAAGTTAAGAAGAAGTTATTCTCATTATCACTGAAAGGAAGAGCTGAGGAATGGTATAAGCTGTTGAAGAATGGTCAAGCTCTTGAATGGGAGGAAATAGTACCTCTCTTTTATTCAAAGGTTTATCCTCCTAGTGAGATTCATAAAGATCAGAATCAAATATACAACTTTTGGCCTCTTGATGGAGAGAGTACAGCTCAAGCTTGGGGGAGATTGAAGTTACTAATGCTCAAATGTCCCTTTCATGAGCTCCCCAACAATATTATTATTAATAACTTTTATGCAAGGCTCCCTCTACATGACAAGGATTTATTGGATGCTTCTTGTGCTGGATCATTCACTCGCCTGGAAGAAGAAGCTAAATGGGATCTCCTTGACCGTATTCAAGATAATGCTGAAGCTTGGGAGAATGACAAAGGTAGAAAGTCAGGTATAAATTATGATTATGAATGCATTGAATCTTTTATGTGAACTAATGACTTTCAAAATATTAGTAATGCTTATGGTCTTGATTTACAAGTTATTACAAATTGCTTTAGGGCTTTTGCTTCTTATATTGAAATTCCAAAAAGGGGATGGAACAAGTACCATGCACCTTATAAAGATATTGTTGACTGTGTTCCTGTTGGGAGTGCCGAGTATTGCACTATTGATCACATCTTACCTGAACCTTATATCGAGAAGATTCCCTTCCTAGATAAGGTAAAGGATCATCCTATGATAACTAATGTAATCACTAAAAGTGAAAAGAGAACTGTAAAACCAGATGAACAAATAAATGTTGAACATGTGGTAGCAATTATGAAACACCTTGTCACTAAAAGCATAGAAGATGGACACATAGTATTTTGTGAGGATGCTTCTAATATTGTTTCACATCCTAATAGAGCTAAAAAGGCTAATGTCCCTATGCTTTCCGTTAGAATTGGTGATCATTGCTATTATGGTTTATGTGATATTGGTGCAAGTTCCAGTGCTATTCCTTATGAGCTTTACAGAGAAATTATGCATGAAATCAGTCCCTGCGAATTGGAAGAGATTGATGTGGTTATCCACCTTGCTAATAGAGAGACCATCTCTCCAATTGGTATTGTACGAGATGTGGAAGTTCTTTGTGGTAAGATTAAGTATCCTGCTGATTTTCTAGTACTTGGTTCAGCTGCTAGTAAAACTTATCCTATCATTTTTGGTAGACCTTTCTTGAGTACTTGTGGAGCTATTATAGATTGCAAGAGGGAGAAAATCTTGACTAAGTTTTATGGGGAATCTTATGAGTTTAATTTTTTGAAATTTACTAAAGAACCATGTGAAGAGGAAACCCATAATGAGGATTTTAGAGTTGAACAACTTGCTTCTATCTCTCTTGCTCCTAACAATACTTTGCAGCAATTAATGGAAGATCACGAAAGTGAGATCTTCATGGAAGAAAGGAATGAGATTGACGAGATTCTCCGTCGTCAACCCAAGATGCTTAAGCATAACTTGCCTGTAGAAGACTTGGGTACCATGTTGCCACCTAAAAAGGATCCGGTCTTCGATCTAAAACCTCTCCCTGATGATCTTAAATATGCTTATATTGATGATAAAAAGATATATCCTGTTATTATTAGCCATAAACTTTTAGGAAAGGAAGAAGAAAGGTTATTGGAGGTTTTGAAGAAACACCGAGGAGCTATGGGCTATACTCTAGATGATTTAAAAGGGATTTCACCTACTATATGTTAGCATTCTATCAATATAGAACCAGATGCAAAGCCAGTAGTAGAGCACAGACGACGTTTAAATCCTAAGATGAAGGAAGTGGTAAGGAATGAGGTATTGAAACTCCTTGATGCTGGTATTATTTACCCTATTGCTGATAGTGAATGGGTTAGTCATGTTCATTGTGTTCCTAAAAAAGGAGGTATTACCGTTGTTCCTAATGATAACAATGAGCGTATTCCCCAAAGAATAGTAGTAGGCTATAGGATGTCATCGATTTTAGGAAAGTCAACAAAGTTACTAAGAAAGATCACTACCCGCTTCCTTTTATTGATCAAATGTTGGAAAGGTTGTCTAAAAAGATCCATTTTTGTTTTCTTGATGGTTATTCTGGTTTCTCTCAAATTGCTATTAAACAACAAGATCAAGAAAAAACTACTTTTACTTACCCTTACGGAACTTATGCTTATAGATGTATGCCTTTTGGTTTATGTAATGCTCCTGCTACTTTTCAAAGATGCATGTCTGCTATCTTTCATGGTTTTTGTGAGGAAATTGTGGAAGTGTTCATGGATGACTTTTTTGTCTATGGAACTTCTTTTGATAATTGTCTGCACAACCTTGATAAAGTTTTGCAGAAGTGTGAAGAAACTAATCTTGTTCTTAATTGGGAGAAATGCCACATCATGGTTAATGAAGGGATTGTCCTTGGGCATAAAGTTTCTGAAAGAGGCATAGAAGTTGATAGAGCTAAGGTTGAGGCAATTGAGAAGATGCCATGTCCAAGAGACATCAAAGGTATTCATAGTATCCTTGGTCATGCTGGTTTCTATAGAAGGTTTAGTAAAGACTTTTCTAGGATATCAAAACCCCTTACTAATCTTCTTCAAAAAGATGTACCCTTCGTTTTTGATGATGATTGTAAGGAAGCTTTTGAAACTCTTAAGAAGGCTTTAACTACAGCCCCTATTGTTCAACCACCTGATTGGAGTTTACCCTTTGAAATAATGTGTGATGCTAGTGATTTTGCTATAGGTGCTGTCCTTGGGCAACAAATTGATATAAAGTTAAACGTTATTCATTATGCTAGTAAGACTCTAGACGCTGCTCAAAGGAATTATGCTACTACTGAAAAAGAATATCTAGCTGTCATTTTTGCTTGTGATAAGTTTAGACCCTATATTGTAGACTCAAAAGTCACCATTCATACTAATCATGCTGCTATTAAATACCTTATGACGAAGAAGGACGCTAAGCCTAGGCTTATTAGATGGGTGCTGCTTTTACAAGAGTTTGATCTACATATAGTAGATAGGAAAGGTGCTGAAAACCATGTAGCTGATAATTTATCTCAATTGGAAAACATCTCTTTTGACCCTATGCCTGTTAATGATAGTTTCCCAAATGAACAGTTAGCTGTAGTAGGGGTAAGCTTGCGAGGGAGCCCTTGGTACGTTGATTATGCTAACTTTATTGTCTCCAGTATTTGCCTCCAACTTTTATAGCTCAGCAAAGAAGGAAGTTCTTCTATGATTTCAGGCATTATTTTTGGGATGACCCACACTTATATAACAAAGGAGTGGATGGTATTATGCGAAGATGTGTTCCAGAATATGAACAAAAGGAGATATTGCGTAAATGTCATGGTAGTGCTTATGGAGGACATCATGCAGGAGATAAAACTGCGCAAAAGGTGCTACAATCAGGTTTCTACTGGCCTACCCTTTTTAAAGATGTAAGAAAATTTGTTTTATCTTGTGATGAATGTCAGCGTGTTGGTAATATTTCTAGACGCAATGAAATGCCTATGAACTACTCTCTAGTTATTGAACCCTTTGATTGCTAGGGATTTGACTTTATGGGTCCTTTCCCTCCCTCGAAAGGTTGTACTCATATTCTTGTTGCCATTGATTATGTTACTAGGTGGGTAGAAGCCATTCCTACAAAGAGTGTTGACGGGGAGACTTCTCTAAAAATGCTTAAGGATGTTATCTTTCCTAGGTTTGGAGTGCCTAGGTATCTCATGACTGATGGGGGTTCTCATTTCATTGATGGTGGTTTTAGAAAGACCCTTGCTAAATATGATGTTAATCATATAATTGCTTCAGCTTATCACCCCCAAACTAGCGGGCAAGTAGAGTTATCAAATAGAGAAATTAAATCCATCTTGCAAAAGACTGTTCATAGATCTAGAAAAAACTGGGCTAAAAAGTTGAATGATGCTTTATGGGCTTATAGAACTTCCTACAAAAATCCTATGGGGACGTCTCCTTATAAAATGGTTTATGGGAAAGCTTGTCACCTACCTTAGAATTAGAACACAAAGCTTACTGGGAAGTTAAAGAACTAAATAGAGATTGTAAGCTCGCTAGTGAGAAAAGATTATTTGACTTAAGTTCTTTAGATGAATGGAGGAGTGAAGCCTATGAAAATGCTAGGCTCTTTAAGGAAAAAGTTAAAAGATGGCATGACAAGCAAATACTTAAGAGAGAATTTCATGTTGGTGAGAAAGTTCTATTGTATAGGTCTCGTCTCAGGTTTTTTGCAGGAAAGCAACTGTCAAAATGGGAAGGACCTTTCATTATTGAAGAAGTATACCGTTCAGGAGCAATAAAAATTTCTTCTTTAAAAGATAATACTACACAAGTAGTGAATGGGCAGCGACTCAAGCACTATATTGCTGGAGATTCTTACAATGAAGATGTTGATGCCTTTCAAGTTATAACTCCGGAAAAATTTATCAAGGACCAAATTCAGAGACCTGCAGAGTCCGCTTCCAAATAGGTAACAGTTCTGGTAAGAAAAGTTCCGCGAAAATACTATCCAACTATATTTTTGCAGTTTTCAGTCAATAAGGAAAGCTACGAAGCGAAAGAGGGATGAAAATGGAGCCAGGGTGGCTCACACCACCCTGTGGCGCGGGCCCACTACTGGCCGCGCCACCAGGTGGTGTGGCCACCCCAGACTCCGTCTCTGACCCGGTTTCTCCCAGTACCTTCCTTTTGTCATGAAACTTCGTAATATATAATCCCCCGGATCTCCCGAGTTTCGTATATGGTGTTTTCGTCGTGTTTTCGTTTCGATCTGTTTCTAATAGGTAGAGTCCTAGATTTGGAGCCACAAATGTCTTCCTCTGGATCAGCCAAGGAAGATTCTTTAGAGGATATCATCAACCCATACAAGAGAGAGTTGAAGATTCATCCCAAGGAGTTGTTGCTTGAAGATGGGGAGATCCGGATAAAAGAGGTTCGAGGCCCTAAAGGTGAAGGAAGTCTGGAGGACATGATGGAAGCACTAGAGAAAGAAGTCTTTAGGTACAAGAAGATGGCGGAACGCGAAGTGAATATCATCCATAAGATTTGTTCCGAACTCATCGCCGAGCACCAAAAGGAGACTGCTGAACTCAAGGATTAAGTCCTCTCACTCCACCAACCAACCAATGAACTGCAAGCACGGCTCTATGACGTTCAAAATCAAAACTGTGAGTTTGAGGTTAGGTTTAAATGCATAAGTGCTGTTGCAAGTTTCAGGATGCTGGAAACCAGGATGTCCTTTGTTGATGGGAAACCCTTACCCTGGAAGTCAGACGATGATAAGAGAATACCACCACCACCAAATGAGTAATTCGTCATCAGGTTTGGCATCCCCTTGGTTTGTTCCAAGCTTGGGGGAGTGCCGGGGTATCACATCACTATCTTCTATCTTTTTACCTTTTTAGTAGAGTCATATCATGAATAGAGAAGTTATTATGTAGGATGGTTTGCATTATGGAAGTGTCCTCTCTCTCGTTAGATCTGTATCCCTTGGTGTGAGTTGCCATTATGGAATATTAATGAGAAGTTCTATCATTTACTCTTTTGCATAGCTTATATTAGTTTTCAATTCGTGGTTATAAGATTGATCTTGTTGTTAGTATTGGTATCACTTTGGGATCATTGAGTTAATTTAGTTGCTTTTGGCAAACCTGGCTCGGTCAGTAGCGACACTATTTTTGAGAGTTGAATGAAAAGATAAAAGTACTCTAAAGAAAAATTATTTCATCATCTTTCTTTCTTGATTTGCTCATAAGTTTAGTATTCTCTAGTTAAGATCTTTTGTTCTTTCAAGGAAGATTGCTTGTTTGTCTTTAGCACTTGTATGTTTGTTTGTTTCCTTCAACTCTTATACTTGCTACCCAGCCTTGCTAGACAAAAACCTGTATTGAGAGGGAATTCTTCTCGTGCATCCACTTCCTTAAGCCAAAAACTTATGCCATTTGTGTCCACCATACCTACCTATTAGCATTATTGCTATTCCAAGTAAATTATTGTTTTATCTATCTCCCAAATTAAACTTGTTATGTGAAAACTAGTGATTAAACCTCTCATGAACTTGATGGCACACTTTACTTTCTTGCACTTAATAAACTTGAACCATTGTGCTCACCTATGTTGCGTATATGCTTGCGCTTTGTAAGTTGTGAATTAGCAGAACCATGCTGTCATGGGGAACGCTTTCAACATTGCACTTGGTACTTTGTACCAAGTTGATATCATGTTCTTTTGTCTATGGATGTCCTCGGTGTGAAATAAAAGGGGAGCTTGTAAGTCCATGGAGTTATGCATATGTGTTAGAGAAACACCTGGGCCACTGGTCTAATCCATGCTGACATGGTGGAAACCTGCAGCATAACCATAACGAGTATCTATGAAGTATTCTTCTTATAAAAAAAGAGTCTGATATTGAGAAAAAGAGAAAAAGAAAAAAAAGATATTATGAAAAGAGGAAAGAGAGAAAAAAAAGCACCATATTCCCATGGTAAATAAGAAGATTGATGAGATGCTTGTTGTCTACTTGCCTTGTCATTTTGATATGGGGATTCTTCCGTATCATCGGGCAAGGGGTACCCTGTTGGCGGTTCTCTATGATACACATATGCTTACGATGACAAGAACTTACCAGTGACTAAACTTGAGTAGCATGAGGAGCGGCCCTCGTATTCAAGGGACATGAGATTCTCAATTTACAATTTGTCAAGCATATCCTCATATTTGATCACTTTAACCTTAATCACCTAAAGATGCCTATGATAGGGGCAATGAGAGCTGAAAGTTAGTAAGAATCATAATTTTTGGGAGATCTTTATGAGACTTGCAATCCCTGCTTCCCTCTATGAAGGGCCTTTCTTTTACTTTTTAGTTGAGTCATTAAACCTATTCCCTTCTATCTCAGCAAGTACTTTGAGTTGTTGTGTTTCATTCATTCATATGATGATTTATTCAATCATGTTTCTTATGTTCCTTGTTTTGCACATTCCTCTTATCTTGGTGATTACTACTTTGAAAGCTATCATTGAAAATCAGTTATTTGTGAACTCCAGCAAATTATCAACTATTCTTCGACCAAGAGCTAAGTTTGCCATTACCAATTTTGATTTACTTTATGTATCTTTATTGTGCTTCCTTTACTCATTGCAAGTTAAGTTATATAATAGTGAGTTGTCTTCTATTATGATCTATGTATTTGATGAATGTGATGCTTCTTGTCCGTATTCTTTTATCGACTCTTCACTCCATAAACCTAAGGCCATGTTTATTGAGCTCTGTTTCGCTTGGGGACAAGCGAAGTCTAAGCTTGGGGGAGTTGATACGTCCATTTTGCATCACTATTTTGTATCATAATTCACTGTTATTCATTGATATATTTCGTATTGAGAGGTGATACTTATGTTATTTCATCTGTTTTGCATGGTTGATGACTTTTGGAGCATGAACCGCTGCAGTCAGGATTCTGATGGAAAAGGTGCTGTTTGGAGGCAAAATTCGCGAAGATCAGAAAATCCAGGAAAATATACAAAAATCCTATTTTTCCAGAAGACGAAGGAAGCCAGAAGGAGGGCTGGAGATGGGCCACAGGGGGCCCACACCACCCCCTGGCGCGGGCCACCCTAGGCCGCGCCACCAGGTGGTGTGGCCACCCTGGTCCACCCCTGGCTCTCCCCTCTGGCGTATATATTCCTCCTGAAACCCTAAGACTCGGAGAGCAACCAAAGGAAGATTTCGCCGCCTCTTCGGGGCGGAAAACACTGAGAGAGAAAGATCTCTCTGACAGACAGATTTCTGCCAAGGGAATTCCTTCCCGGAGAGGGGAGATCATCGCCATCAACACCACCATCAAGCTGGACTTCATCGGGATCATCATCATCATCGCCACCATCATCACCATCAGCACCCTCATCACCATCTCCATATTGATGTAACAATTGTGTTGAATCTTGCATAGTTCATAGGGGAAACTTTCCTGGTGTTGATTACTCTTTGTAGTTGATGCTATTGAGTGAACCATTGAATTATTGTTTATGTTCAGATTGTTATACATCATTATTCCATCTCTGATCATGATCCATATGATGTCTTGTGAGTAGTTCGTTTTGTTCTTGAGGACATGGGAGAAGTCATGTTGTTAGTAGTGGAATTGTGTTGAGAAAGATTCAATAGTTTGATATTTAAGTTTTGGTGTACTTCTTCTAGTGGTGTCATGTGAACGTCGACTACATGACGGCCTAGAGGAATGCATTGTGTATTCGGCTACTAATCGTAGGGGTTGCCGGAGTGACAGAAACCTGAACCCCCGTTAGGAAACCATTGCACAAGGGACGTAAGCGTCTTGGAGTTTAAAGCTGTGGTTAGGTTTCTACCTTAATTGCTTTCTTGTACTTACGGATGTTTGCAAGGGGTATAATCAGAAGTATGTATTAGTCCTAGGAAGGTCAGTACATTAGCACAGGTTCACCCACACAACACTTAGCAACCTAAAGAAGATTAATCAACTATATGAAGCGAAAGCACTTGACAGTCTTCCCATGTGTCCTCGAGAACGTTTGGTCATCTTAAGTAATACAACCGGCTTGTCCTTTGCTGCATAAAGGATTGGGCCACTTGCTGCATTTATTCCTACTATCTTTTGTTTACTCGTACTTTTTTACTTGCTTTATCAAAAACCCCTAAAAATCCGTTTGCTAAGTATTTGCAGAGAATTCCTGATCCATACCACTAGCCAGCACCTTCTGCTCCTCGTTGGGTTCGACACTCTTACTTACCGAAAATACTGCGATACACCCCCTATACTTGCGGGTCATAATGGGTTCTTTTGAAAATGTTTATAATAAAGCTCTAGATGATGGTCCTATATTGGTTGATAATATTAATTGTACTACTATTGAAAATGATATTGATCAATCATCTTGTTATAAATTTGTTAAAAGTGGGTTTGAAGGTTTTAATCCCACTATTTTTGAGCTCGATAAAAATTATGTGTTTGTAGGTTTTATATGATTGTTATATTGTTGAGTTTATTCATGAGGCTACTGAAAATTATTATGAGATAGGAACATATGGTTGTAAAGGTTTTCATGGTACTGAAACACCTCTCTATTTGCTGAAAGTTTTGAAGTTACTCTCGTTTCATCTTCCTATGCATATCGCTTAGTTCTTTGTGAATTTATTTGCGTATAAGATTCATATGCATAGGAAGTGAGTTAGACTTAAATGTGTTTTGAATTTGCTTCTTGATGCTCTCTTTTACTTCAATTCATATTTCTTATGTGAGCATCATCGAAATTATCATGCACAACTTAAAGGCGTTAAAGAAAAGTACTTATTGGGAGATAACCCAAAAGTTTTAGATGAGTCTTGGAAGTAATTAATTCAGTAATACCCGCTCCTTATCCTTTTTATTTGATTTTTGTGCCAAGAGTAACCTCTAATGAGAGAAAAGTAATGATTGGGAAAGTTGTTGTCCCGAAACAGATTTCTATGCTTCACCGTAAAAATTCATGTAAAATCTCTGTACGTCGTTTTGAGGCGAGAGTTTTTATGCTTCTGCCCCAGGTTGTTATCTACCTTTCGTTAGTTCAAAACTTTTTGATTTGAGCAACAGAAGGTCTTCGAACAAATTGGTTTTTACCTGCTGGTCTGTTTTGACAAATTTCTGCCATTATTTGCATTTGCTTCCTGTTGGTTCCTTTTTGAGTTCTTTTGAGGAATTGAGATTTTTGAGGGAAGTGCTACAGTAGCTTGTGTTTTAGTGGAAGTTTTATTGGTGTTGAACCTGAACCTAAAGACTTATTATCTTGAGTGCACTAATGTTGCTAATAAAGATTGTGTGAAGTTTTGTATGAAGGAAAAATGGACTAAAGCTCAAGCTTGGGGATGCCACCCCATGTCACCCCAAGAAATATTCAAGAGGTACAGGTGTCAAAGCTTGGGGATGCCCAAGGCATCCCCTTCTTCATCAATAAAAATTCCAGGTTCCTTCCAAACACTTCATTTTTATTGTTTCATGCATAGTTGTGTTGTTCTTGGAGCGTCTTCCTTTTTCATTTTTCATTTTGGTTTTTCATTTGCTTGGTTTTCTTAATTTGCTGAATAAATTGGTTGGACCCCCTCTTTCATACATTGGTTTTCAAATAGTTTGGTTTGGATTGGAAAAGAGTAGGAAAAGTTCATGCTTACGTGGTAAAAGGAGGTTTTTTTTACTGTGGCCCATGCTTTGTCATGCCATGCTTGATATTGTTTTGGCTTTATGCTTAGTGATATTTGCTGTAGCATGACATGTTATAAACAATTGATATTGCTTAATGTGCCTTGGAAGAATTATGCGTTGTTTTAGCATATTAAAGCATAGTATTGTGGTATTCTCCTTTGATGCTTTATTTGGGATGACTTGGCGCATGCTCCCACCATGTTTTATGACTATCCCAAGTCACCATAGCCTTTATGATCCTTTAGTTTTCGACTTGTAATATCACTTTATGCTTTGATCAATGATGTTTTGTCGCTCTGCATGATTATGGCCATTATTGCTCTCTTAGTTGGTCACTCCCAGTCTTTTGCTAGCCTCCATAACCAAGTATGAGTTCCACTCATACATCCAACTCCTAAAACCAAGTTATTCCAAAGAGTCCACCATATCTACCTATTAGCATTTGCTATTCCAAGTATATTCATGTTTTTATCTACCTTCCGAATTAAACTTGTTATGAAAAAACTAGTGATTAAAGCTCTCACAAACTTGATGGCACACTTTACTTTTTTTGACCTTAATAAACTTAACCATTGTGTCATCTATATGGTATATGCTTGCACTTATATGTTGGAGATTAGCAGAACCATGTTGTCATGGGGAACGCTTTCAACATTGCACTTGTACTTTGTACCTAGTTGATATCATGCTCTTTTGTCTATGGATGTCGTCGGTGTGAAATGAAAGGGGAGCTTGTAAGTCCATGGAGTTATGTATGTGTGTTAGAGAAACGCCTGGACCGTCAGTCTAATCCATGCTGTCATGGTGGAAACCTGCAGCGTAACCATAATGAGTTGTCTATGAAGCATTTTTCTTATAAAAAAAGAGTCAGATATTGAGAAAAAAGAAAAAGAAAAAAAAGAGATATGAGAAAAGAGGAAAGAGAGAAAAAAGCACCATCCATGGTAAATAAGAAGATTGCTGAGATGCTCGTTGTCTGCTTGCCTTGTCATTTTGATATGGGGATTCTTCCGTATCATCGGGCAAGGGGTACCCTGTTGGAGGTTCTCTGCGATACACATGTACTTACTATGACAAGAACTTACCGGTAACTAAACTTGAGTAGCATGAGGAGCGGCCCTCATATTCAAGGGATTTCCAACTTATACTTTGTCAAGCATATACTCCATAGTTTGTTCACTTTAACCTTAATCACTTCAAGATGCTTATGATAGGGGCAATGAGAGCTGAAAGCTAATAAGTACCATAATTTTTGGAAGCTCTTTTTGAAACTTGAATCCCTACTTCCTTCTATGAAGGCCTTTCTTTTACTTTTATGTTGAGTCTCCACCTTCTATCTTTATGCACCTATTGAGAGAGCATAGTGGCCATTCTTAGTTCTATGTGCATTGTCCCAAGACTTGTTGATTGATGCATAACTTTGATATTGATTGTTCTTAAACTATTTGTATCTAGTCACTCTTATGAACTTTGAAGGTGTCCTATGCATTTATGTTTGCTACTCTATGAGGGACAAGCTGAATGCCACTGTGCTATGTTTTTTTATGTGAAACAAACAAAGGTCTTACAAAGCATTGTTATTCATGAATCTTTTGTTTGTGCCTTTTCATGTTGCAATATAGTTGTTATGTCTTATTGTTAGAACTTTATCTTTCATGTTATGTTGAAGTACTATGATCCCATCTATCAATGTTTTACAAATACTTTGATCAAGTTTATGATGGTGCATGTCACCTCAAAAATTATTCTTTCTTTTTATCACTTACCTACTCGAGGACGAGCAAGAGTTAAGCTTGGGGATGTTGATACGTTGCTAACGTATCCATAATTTTGATGTTCCATGCTTGGTTTGTATCTACTTTCTTATGTTTTGTCCACACTTTGGAGTACTTTTTATAAACTTTCTGGAACTAACCTATTAACAAGAGCCACAGTTCCAGCTGCCTGTTTTCTGTTGTTTTTGGTTCCAGGAAAGTCAGAAAAAGGAATATTCTCAGAAATGGATGGGACAAAAGTTAAAGTCGGTTTTTCACCGAGGGGGACACAGAGCCAGAATACGAGACGGAGAGGGGCCAGGGACCGGCCACACCACCTGGCCGCGCGGCCAAGCCTGGTCCGCGCTAGGGGGTGGTCTAGCTGCCTAGGGACCCCCCCCCCCCCGGCCTCCCCTTTCGCCTATAAGATGCCTCCGATATAGAAACCCTAAGTACCCAATCAAAATACCACGAAAGAGTATGTAGCCACCGTCATCTCCATCCCTAGATCAGGAGGGATTTGAAGCTCTTCCTGGCACCCTACCAGAGGGGAGAATTCACCCTGGAGGCCTTCTTCATCACCATCCAAGCCTCCGGTGTGATGCCTGAGTAGTTCATCCTTGGACTACGGGTCCATGTATTAGCTAGATGGCTGGTTCTTCTCCTTTGTGCTATCATGTTTAGATCTTGTGAGATCCGTTCATGATCAAGATCATCTATTTGTAATCTTACATGTTGTGTTTGCGGGGATCCGATGGATATTGAGATGCTATTTCAGATTGATTATTGATTCTATCATGTCTTTGTTGTTTGTGATCTTGCATGCTTTATGTTGTTAGTAGCTATCTTGGCCAAGTAGATGCTAGCAACTCCAAGAGTTAGTATTTATGCTGAGATGTGATGTGCCTCTATATATTTTCCATTAGTTTGTGATTTATTCTAATTACTATATTATGTGTGCTTGACTATCTGTGGAATGCCTAATGCTTGTTGTCTCGCCAACACACTACTGGGAAGAGGTGATACCGGTTCCATGGCCAATGCGGACATGGCAATGATCACCAAGGCCCTCTTCCCCACTACACCACAAAGCCCATATCCTGTAGTTCTACTCATCTAGCACTTTCGCCACCAAAGCAACAAGACGAAAGGTGATATTCGCATTGGTGGATTGGTAACCCACCTTGCCCATGCATTAAATATTATACTACCTATTATGCAATCAGTTGACGATTCCAAACCTATGGACGTCAAGTACTTGACTGCTTGTGGCTTCCTTGGTGTTTACCAAGCTAACCGGAGGCTCTGAGCATATCAGTTTGCTTATCTCAGTGATGCACAGGGTGAGCAGGTTCCGTTGCCCTATCCCCAAGCCTTCTCGATTGTGGAGAAGGACACTTGGATCCTCACCAAGGGCCAAGTGATGGAGACCATGGCTGAACTACAGCCTGATCAAGAGGAAGATGAAAAAGGAGAGAAGCAGGATGAGGATGAGCAGGAGCATGAGGATGAGCAAGGAAACAACCCTACTTGGGAGGGACAGTAGCTTTGAAACAATGAGCAATGAACTTGGTTAAAAATACTTCCTACATTTTTACAACAAGAAAAAGCATCTAAAAGTTGACTTGAGTCCATGTTAAGCCCAAAGAATTTGATTTTAGAACTACTCCATCCCATTTGAGCTTAATATAAATAGACTCGATAGTACCCTTGAATGAAATTGTTTGATAAAATGGATGCTTCGAAGTAGTAGAGATTATGCCACTTCTTTTTCTAATAATTACCATAAGATATTGCTTTACACATGTCATTACAACCCTGTCATGTTCCATGGGGAACTATTGACTCCACTGGCCAACGAATGATCTAAATGTGGGAAACCACTTGATTTCGGCTATTGAGTTATGTAAACGTCTGTATCAGTAATGCTATGATGGGTAAAAATTTAGTCTCCTCGTGGTTTCACGTTCCAAGTGAAGTTGTAGTACTCCTCTAACCCATTATTTCTCAACATATTCATTGGCATGGTCACGAGTGCACAACACGGTCCCAATTAACATGTTAAAAACGGTGGCATGATTTGTCTATGAAAGAGCTGAAGTTTTCGAAAGGCAAGGGAAGGAAATAGGTGCTTTGAGAGTCTTGAAATTTTGACATGGGAATAGATGAGTTGTTCTTAAATTAAATATTTTCGTGCCAACTTGAGTACTCTTAATTTATTAAATAAACAAGAGAAAAAAGTTTGCATCTCTCAACAAATAGAGATACCAAAAGAATTTGTCTCACTTTCCTAGCTAAACTTTTGACACTTGCTTGGGCATATGATTTATTTGCTAGCAAGATATACGTGGTTAGGAAGTGGACTCAGTGCAATCTTGTAAATACTTGTATGATAATGTTTAAGATTGCAGGGATTGTGAAGAAAAGAATTTGACACCAATCCAAGCTTGTAAGTTCTTTTATTTTAGTCTCGAATCTCCGCTATTCTTCTTTATTTCACTCAAGTTCGAGCAACATCTAAGCTTGGGGGAGTTGATAGCTGTGAGATTCGACACAATTGTTATGGTTTTTATTAATGGTTATCTCCCGGATTTGATCGTTTTCTAGCTTTACCTAACGCTAATACTTTAGTAGCGAAGAAAACTTGGTTTTTAATGTGTATTTTAGGTTTTGAACGTCAATAGAGGGTTTTAACTAGAGAAACACAATATTTATGTGAAAACAAGCAAGTATCTCTTTGGAAGAAATCGAGGGAAGCGCACATAGGCTTTAACGAGCAACTATATGGTGGGAACAATTTTTCTGACCGTATAGTTCCCGCAGTATAGCTGCCGCCGCCTCCGTCTTGTCAAAAGGGACAACTTGTGTGAAGAGGCCGAGGACGAAAACATAACACAGCAGCCGCCATACCATCTAGAAGGGAGAAAGAAGAGATTCAGAGAACAAGGGGAAGATGTTCTTCATCTCGCTCCACGATCTTCGACCTCCTAGCCAATACATCCCCATAGCCATTACTTGTACGAGAGAGAGAGATAGAGAGATCTTCACCTTGCAAGACTAGGGTTTGAGATTGTTTCTTCCCATCTTGAATTGTGTTGGATTACTTTTCTGTTCTTATTATGGATCCCCACAGTAATATCGAGAAGAACTCCCTTTATTTAATTATATTGATGATGCTTTCTTCTCTCATGTGTGAGTAAGTTCCTTGGGCGTGGGAGATGTAAGGTATTGGTGAGATGTGATGTTCCTCTATATATTTTCCATTAGTTTGTGATTTATTCTAATTACTATATTATGTGTGCTTGACTATCTGTGGAATGCCTAATGCTTGTTGTCTCGCCAACACACTACTGGGAAGAGGTGATACCGGTTCCATGGCTAATGCGGGCATGGTAATGATCACCAAGGCCCTCTTCCCCACTGCACCACAAAGCCAATATCCTGCAATTCTACTCATCTAGCACTTTCGCCACCAAAGCAACAAGACGAAAGGTGATATTCGCATTGGTGGATTGGTAACCCACCTTGCCCATGCATTAAATATTATACTACCTATTATGCAATCAGTTGACGATTCCAAACCTATGGACGTCAAGTACTTGACTGCTTGTGGCTTCCTTGGTGTTTACCAAGCTAACCAAAGGCTCTGAGCATATCAGTTTGCTTATCTCAGTGATGCACAGGGTGAGCAGGTTCCGTTGCCCTATCCCCATGCCTTCTCGGTTGTGGATAAGGACACTTGGATCTTCACCAAGGGCCAAGTGATGGAGATCATGGCTGAACTCGAGCCTGATCAAGAGGAAGATGAAGAAGGAGAGCAGCAGGATGAGGATGAGCAGGAGCATGAGGATGAGCAAGGAAACAACCCTACTTGGGAGGGACAGCAGCAGCAAGGGGGAGCCTAGGACCCGTGGCCCAACTAGCCGCGTCAGGGTTACAACTACGTCCCCTATCAAGAATTCCAGCAGCTCAACCAACGTGTTGGGGAGATTTACCACACTCTTCAAGGAGTGAATGAAGATGTGAGTACCTTAGCTCACAACTTCAATCACTTCATGACCCACTTCCCCGACTACTACCAGCAGTATCCTCACCAGCCGCCGAATGATGGCAACAACTAAGCCTGGCAACAGCCTAAGCTTGGGGGAGGTTTGAAAACCCTCCAAACCTTGCATTCATATTTTTATTTCTTCATTTGATTTATTTTACTTCTCCAAAATTGCATGTTTACTTTCAGTTTGCATTTCTAAACCAAAAATACAAAAACAAAAAGTTGTAACCTTTATTGCAAATTTGTTTCTTAGTTTCTCTCGGAGATTGCTCAATTTCAGGTGACTTGGCAATAGGGAAATATAGAGGGGATTCAACTCAAATACGAGAACGAAGCAAGCAAGAGGAGGTATCATATTCCTTTCATCACCTTTTCTACAACCTTGAATTGACCCTACAATTATTTACTCGCTTGCGCTGGAGTCACTCCCCAATTAGCTTGTTATCCTATAAATTATATTCCTTCGCTAGTGTCATCTTTTTAGCTTTGAAACAATGAGCAATGAACTTGGTTAAAAATACTTCCTACATTTTTACAACAAGAAAAAGCATCTAAAAGTTGACTTGAGTCCATGTTAAGCCCAAAGAATTTTATTTTAGAACTACTCCATCCCATTTGAGCTTAATATAAATAGACTCGATAGTACCCTTGAATGAAATTGTTTGATAAAATGGATGCTTCGAAGTAGTAGAGATTATGCCACTTCTTTTTCTAATAATTACCCTAAGATTTTGCTTTACACGTGTCATTACAACCCTGTCATGTTCCATGGGGAACTATTAACTCCGCTGGCCAATGAACGATCTAAATGTGGGAAACCACTTGATTTCGGCTATTGAGTTATGTAAACGTCTGTAGCAGCCATGCTATGATGGGTAAAAATTTAGTCTCCTTGTGGTTTCACGTTGCAAGTGAAGTTGTAGTACTCCTCTGGCCCATTATTTCTCAACATATTCATTGGCATGGTCACGAGTGCACAACACAGTCCCAATTAACATGCTAAAAACGGTGGCATGATTTCTCTATGAAAGAGCTGAAGTTTTCGAAAGGCAAGGGAAGGAAATAGGTGCTTTGAGAGTATTGAAATTTTGACATGGGAATAGATGAGTTGTTCTTAAATTAAATATTTTCGTGCCAACTTGAGTACTCTTAATTTATTAAAGAAACAAGAGAAAAAAGTTTGCATCTCTCAACAAAGAGAGATACCAAAAGAATTTGTCTCACTTTCCTAGCTAAACTTTTGACACTTGCTCGGGCATATGATTTATTTGCTAGCAAGATATACGTGGTTAGGAAGTGGACTCAGTGCAATCTTGTACATACTTGTATGATAATGTTTAAGATTGCAGGGATTGTGAAGAAAAGAATTTGACACCAATCCAAGCTTGTAAGTTCTTTTATTTTAGTCTCGAATCTCCGCTATTCTTCTTTATTTCACTCGAGTTCGAGCAACATCTAAGCTTGGGGGAGTTGATAGCTGTGAGATTCGACACAATTTTTATGGTTTTTATTAATGGTTATCTCCCAGATTTGATCGTTTTCTAGCTTTACCTAACGCTAATACTTCGGTAGTGAAGAAAACTTGGTTTTTAATGTGTGTTTTAGGTTCTGCACGTCAATAGAGGGTTTTAACTAGAGAAACACAATATTTAGGTGAAAACAAGCAAGTCTCTCTTTGGAAGAAATCGAGGGTAGCGCACATAGGCTTTAACGAGCAACTATATGGCGGGAACAATTTTTCCGGCCGTATAGTTCCTGCCGTATAGCTGCCGCCGCCTCCGTCTTGTCAAAAGGGACAACTTCTGTGAAGAGGCCGAGGACGAAAACATAACACAGCAGCCACCATACCATCTAGAAGGGAGAAAGAAGAGATTCGGAGAACAAGGGGAAGATGTTCTTCATCTCGCTCCACGATCTTCGACCTCCTAGCCAATACATCCCCATAGCCATTACTTGTACGAGAGAGAGTGAGAGAGAGAGAGAGAGATCTTCACCTTGCAAGACTAGGGTTTGATATTGTTTCTTCCCATCTTGAATTGTGTTGGATTACTTTTCTATTCTTATTATGGATCCCCATAGTAATATCGAGAAGAACTCCCTTTATTTAATTATATTGATGATGCTTTCTTCTCTCATGTGTGAGTAAGTTCCTTGGGCGTGGGAGATGTAAGGGATTGGTGAGATGTGATGTGTCTCTATATATTTTCCATTAGTTTGTGATTTATTCTAATTACTATATTATGTGTGCTTGATGATCTATGGGATGCCTAATGCTTGTTGTCTCGCCAACACACTACTGGGAAGAGGTGATACCGGTTCCATGGCCAATGCGAACATGGCAATGATCACCAATGCCCTCTTCCCCACTGCACCATGAAGCCCATATCCTGCAGTTCTACTCATCCAGCACTTTTACCACCAAAGCAACAAGACGAAAGGTGATATTCGCATTGGTGGATTGGTAACCCACCTTTCCCATGCATTAAATATTATACTACCTATTATGCAATCATTCGACGGTTCCAAACCTATGGACGTCAAGTACTTGACTGCTTTTGGCTTCCTTGGTGTTTACCAAGCTAACCGGAGGCTCTGAGCATATCAGTTTGCTTATCTCAGTGATGCACAAGCTGAGTAGGTTCCAGTGCCCTATCCCCAAGCATTCTCGATTATGGAGAAGGACACTTGGATCCTCACCAAGGACCAAGTGATGGAGATCATGGCTGAACTCGAGCCTGATCAAGAGGAAGATGAAGAAGGAGAGCAGCAGGATGAGGATGAGCAGGAGCATGAGGATGAGCAAGGAAACAACCCTACTTGGGAGGGACAGCAGCAGCAAGGGGGAGCCTAGGACCCGTGGCCCAACTAGCCGCGTCAGGGTTACAACTACGTCCCCTATCAAGAATTCCAGCAGCTCAACCAACGTGTTGGGGAGATTTACCACACTCTTCAAGGAGTGAATGAAGATGTGAGTACCTTAGCTCACAACTTCAATCACTTCATGACCCACTTCCCCGACTACTACCAACATCCTCACCAGCCGCCGAATGACTTCAACAACTAAGCCTGGCAACAGCCTAAGCTTGGGGGAGGTTTGAAAACCCTCCAAACCTTGCATTCATAATTTTATTTCTTCATTTGATTTATTTTATTTCTCCAAAATTGCATGTTTACTTTCAGTTTGCATTTCTAAACCAAAAATACAAAAAATAGTTGTAACCTTTATTGCAAATTTGTTTCTTTGTTTCTCTCGGAGATTGCTCAATTTAAGGTGACTTGGCAATAGGGAAATATAGAGGGGATTCGACTCAAATACGAGAACGAAGCAAGCAAGAGGAGGTATCACATTCCTTTCATCACCTTTTCTGCAACCTTGAATTGACCCTACAATTATTTACTCGCTTGCACTAGAGTCCCCCCCCACTTAGCTTGCTATCCTATAAATTATATTCCTTTGCTAGTGTCTCCTTTTTAACTTTGAAACAATGAGCAATGAACTTGGTTAAAAATACTTCCTACATTTTTACAACAAGAAAAAGCATCTAAAAGTTGACTTGAGTCCATGTTAAGCCCAAAGAATTTGATTTTAGGACTACTCCATCCCGTTTGAGCTTATTATAAATAGACTCGATAGTAACCTTGAATGAAATTGTTTGATAAAATGGATTATTCGAAGTAGTAGAGATTATGCCACTGCTTTTTCTAATAAATACCGTAAGATATTGCTTTACACGTGTCATTACAACCCTGTCATGTTCCATGGGGAACTATTTGTTGGGTCTGCAGCATAGAAAACAAAAAAAATCCTACGGTGTGAACTACACGCCAAGATCTATCTACTAGGTACAAAGCAACGGGTGGACATACATCCAACGAGAACTTACCCTCGAAGACAACGAGCTTTGTTAAAGAGTAGGAACTCGTGGTTGATGTAGTTGTACACTTGGCGATCTCAAGATCGTGAGGAAGTCCGAGCATCGCAACTCAGCAGCGCATCTGTACTCGCACACACGTTCAAGCCACCGGACAACCTCCACCTCCTCGCTCCAGCGATCCAGCGGAAGCAGCAACTCCTTCCAGACGAAATGCCACCGGGAACATGTATCTCGCTAATCCGAGACCATGGGGGAATAATTCTAGAGGGGGAGAGAGATCCTTCACAAGGAGGTGTGAGGATGAAGGAGGGAATGGGTGGCCTTTTATAGGAGGAGGGGGTTACCCCCTCTCTCCATGGCCGGCACATGGGGGTGACCCCTCACCTCCCCCATTCATGTGGTGGTAACCCCTCCACATTAAAATGCCTCTTCACATTCCCTTTTAAAGTCTCCACTTTAAATGCATTAAAATTCTGCAAGTTTAATGCTCTCTCATTTAATAAAACTCTTTTATTAAATTTATTCAGAATTTTTTTAATTACTTTAATTAACAAACATTCACATATATCCCCTTGCAATATTTCAATATCACATGCAGAACCACTTTCTGCAATTTCACCCGAAACAATTTCTGGTTTCTATCGAAATAATTCCTGTGCTTTGCAATTCTTTCGTCTGAAACATATGTGCTCCAAAATGGTGTCCGGTAACTCTTAAGTGTGTCACCCTACGGTTCGCGAATAATGCAGACATGATCGAGACCCTTCTCCGATCAATAATCAGTAGCGGGACCTAGAGATCCGTACTGACTCCTACACATTCAACGATGACTTCTGTGATCGTGAGAACCTTTAACGCTTGTAACTAAATCCCTTTGTCTCTTGATATATTGCATGTCTAAGATTCGATCATCGGTATCTCCATACCTAGTTTGATCTCGTTACCGACATGCACTCTTTTCTTGTTCCCATGATATAACATTCTAGTGATCACATCACTTGCTTGCAAGCTATCTCAATGTGATATCACCGAGAGGGCCCAGAGTATATCTATCCGTCATCGGGATTGACAGATTCCACTCTTGATCCATGAGCCTCAACATAACACCTTTGTAGTACTGAACCCATCTTTATAGTCACCCTATTACGGTGTGACGTTTGATGTTATCAAGATACTCTTCAGGTGTTAGCAATTAACATGATCTCATGGTCCAAGGATAAAGATTACTTCGTATGATGTTATAGCAATATAAACATAATGACTTGATCGTAATGCTATACTTCGGATGAATGTTCATCACATCATTCCACCAATGGTGTGACCTTGTTATTAACAACATCCAATGTCCATGATCAGGAAACCTTGATCATCTTGTTAATCCACAAGCTAGTCTATAAGAGAGGCATAACTAGGAACCCTTTTTGTTTATTAAACACACATGTATTGATGTTTCCGATCAATAAAATTCTAGCATGTAAAATAAACATCTATCATATATAAGGAATACATAATAACAACTTTATTATTGCCTCTCAAGGCATATTTCCTTCAGTCTCCCACTTGCACTAGAGACAATAATCTAGTTCACATAGTGATAAATCTAACACCCATGGAGTTCTGGTGTTGATCATGTTTTTCCCTAGGGTGAACTTTAGTCAACGGATCTGCTACATTTAGGTCCGTGTGTACTTTACAAATCTTTATATCTCCATCCTTGACATGCTCGCGGATGGAGTGAAACCGGCGCTTAATATGCTTGGAATTCTTGTGAGACCTCGGTCCCTTTGCGTTGGCTATGGCTCCATTGTTGTCACAATAGATCACCACTGGGTCCAATGCACTAGGAACCACACCCAGTTCTGTAATGAACTCTTTCATCCAAACTGCTTCCTGCGCCGCTTCTGAAGCAGCAACATATTCCGCCTCCGTCGTTGATCCAGGCACCACAGGTTGTTTGGAACTCCTCCAACTAACTGCTACTCCGTTCAAGAGAAATACGTATCCGGATTGAGACTTAGAGTCATCCGGATCGGTGTGAAAGCTAGCATCAACATAACACTTAGCGACTAGCTCTTCTTCACCTCCGTATATAAGTAACATATCCCTAGTTCTTCTCAAGTACTTGAGGATGTTCTTTACCGCTATCCGGTGTTCCGAACCTGGATCAGATTGGTACCTACTAGTCAAACTAATAGCATGTGCCACATCTGGTCTTGTACATAGCATGGCATACATAATAGAGCCTATGGCCGAGGCATAGGGGATCCTATCCATCATCTCTCTTTCTTCCGCCGTAGCCGGACTTTGAGTCTTACTCAATGTCTTGCCTTGCAACATAGGTAAGAACCCCTTCTTACTTTCGTCCATATTAAACTTCTTTAATATCTTATCAAGGTATGTACTCTACAAAAGCCCAATTAGGCGCCTTGATCTATCTCTATAGATTTTAATGCCTAATATATATGACGCTTCACCAAGGTCTTTCATCGAAAATTTGCTGTTTAGATAACTTTTAACACTGTTTAAAAGATCTATATCATTTCCAGTCAATAATATGTCATCCACATATAATATCAGAAATGCCACATTGCTCCCACTCACTTTCTTGTAAATACAAGCCTCTCCATATGTTTGGACAAATCCAAACTCTTTGATCACCTCATCAAAGCGGAGATTCCAACTCCGGGATGCTTGCTTCAGTCCATAGATGGATCGCTGAAGTTTGCATACCTTATTAGCATCCTTAGGATCGACAAAACCCTTAGGTTGTATCATATACAACTCTTCTTCAATATTACCATTGAGGAACGCAGTTCTGACATCCATCTGCCATATTTCATAATCGAAATATGCAGCAATTGCTAACATAATCCTAACTGACTTAAGCATCACTACGGGGGAGAATGTCTCATCGTAGTCAACTCCTTGAATTTGTAGAACCCCTTTGCGACAAGTCAAGCCTTATAGATGGTCACATTACCATCAGCATCAGTTTTTCTTTTGAAAATCCATTTATTCTCAACGGCCTTTCGATCGTGAGGTAAGTCCACCAAGGTCCAAACTTGGTTCTCGTACATGGATTCCATCTCGGATTTCATTGCTTCTAGCCATTTGTTGGAATCCGGGCTCATCATCGCTTCTTCATACGTCGCAGGGTCATCCATTTCATCAACCATGAAATTCATAACAGGATTACCGTACAGTTCAGGAACTGCACGTGTTCTGCTTGACCTGCGAGGTTCGGTAGTATCCTCTTTCGGAGTTTCATGATCAATATCATTAGCTCTCTCTTCATCAGGTGAAGTCAACTCCGAAACAACTTCCGGTGCTGCGCCACTCGCCATTTCATGAAGAGAAGGTTCAATAACCTCTTCGAGTTCTACCTTCCTACTACTCACACCTTTCGCGAGAAACTCCTTCTCAAGAAAGGATCCATTCTTGGCAACAAAAACCTTGCCCTCGGATCTGTGATAGAAGGTATACCCAATCGTTTCCTTAGGGTATTCTATGAAGACGCATTTTTCCGCTTTGGGTTCGAGTTTATCCGGTTGAAGTTTCTTCACATAAACATCGCATCCCCAAACTTTAAGAAATGACAGCTTAGGTTTGTTTCCAAACCATAATTCATACGGTGTCGTTTCAACGGATTTAGATGGTGCCCGATTTAAAGTGAATGCAGCTGGTTCCAGTGCATAACCCCAAAATGACAGTGGCAAGTCAGTCAGAGACATCATAGATCGAACCATATCCAATAAGGTACGATTACAACGTTCCGACACACCATTACATTGTGGTGTTCCAGCAGGCGTGAGTTGTGAAACTATTCCACACTCTTTCATCTGTGTGCTAAACTCGTAACTTAGATACTCTCATCCACGGTCAGACCGTAGAAATTTGATCTTTCTATTACGATGATTTTCCACTTCATTCTGAAATTCCTTGAACTTTTCAAAAGTTTCAGACTTGTGTTTCATCAAATAGATATACCCGTATCTACTCAAATCATCCGTGAAAGTAATAAAATAATGATATCCACCTCGCGCTGACACACTCATTGGTCCACACACATCAGTATGTATGATTTCCAATAGATCTGTCGCTCGTTCCATTGAACCAGAAAACGGCGTTCTAGTCATCTTGCCCATAAGGCCTGGCTCACATGTATCAAATGATTCAAAAACAAGTGATTCCAAAAGTCCATTAGAATGGAGTTTCTTCATGCGTTTAACGCCAATATGACCTAGACGGCAGTGCCACATGTATGCAGATATATCATTATCAAGTTTAATCTTTTTAGCATTAACATTATGAATATGCGTAATATTACTATCGAGATCCAACAGAAATAAACCATTCAACATAGGTGCAGGACCATAAAAGATATCATTCTTATAAATCGAACAACCATTGTTTTCAGATTTAAAGGAATAACCACTTTGCATCAAACATGATCCGGATACAATGTTCATGCTCAGTGCATGCACCAAATAACAATTATTTAGGTTTATAACTAATCCGGATGGCATATGGAGAGGTAGCGTCCCGACGGAGATCACATCAACTTTTGATCCATTGCCGACCCGCATCCTGACCTCATCCCTTGCTAGTTGTCGCTTGTTCTGTAGCCCCTGAACCGAGTTACATATATTAGCAACCGATCCCGTATCAAATACCCAGGTGCTACTGCGAGTACTAGTCAAGTACACATCAATAACATGTATATCACATATACCTTTGTTTGCCTTGCCGGACTTCTTGTCCGCCAAATACTTGGGGCAGTTGCGCTTCCAATGGCCAGTCCCCTTGCAATAGTAACACTCGGTGTCAGACTTAGGGCTAGCTCGGGGTTTCTTTTCAGGCGTGGCAACAGACTTTCCACCCTTCTTTCCCTTGTGCTTGCCTTTCTTGTCCTTCTTGAAACCGGTGGTCCTATTGATCATCAACACTTGATGTTCTTTCCTAATCTCCACTTCTGCAGTCTTAAGCATTGACAGAAGCTCAGGAAGAGACTTCTTCATGCCCTGCATATTATAGTTCATCACGAAGCTCTTGTAGCTAGGTGGCAGAGATTGGAGAACACGATGTATGCCTAAGTCAATGGGAATCGTTATTCCCAAGGACACAAGCTTATCGGCGTACCCAGACATTTTGAGTACGTGCTCACTAATGGAGCTGTTTTCCTCCATCATGAAGCTAAAGAACTTTTCTGTAGCATTATAACTCTCTACGGCAGCATGGGTATCGAAAATCATTTTCAGTTCTCCCATGGTATCAAAGGCATTGCCATTTTTGAAACGCTTTCGAAGTTCTGGCTCTAGCCCATACAGTATGCCGCAATGAACTAAGTTGTGGTCCTCCTGACGAGTCACATAGACATTCTTTTCCTCGTCAGGGGCATCAGGAGCTGGTGGGGGGCCTAGCGGCGCATCTAGCACATATTGCTTTTGTGCAGCAGTGAGGAGAATCCTCAAATTCATAGCCCAGTTGGTGAAGTTGCTACCACTCGCAGCAAGTTTCTCTTCTCCATGAACACATTGAAATTAAAAGCAGGTGGTGCCATCTACAACAGAATTTGTAAAGTTTATGTAGACTAAGTTTATGATAGATTGAGTTCAACTAATCCAAATTACTAATGAACTCCCACTCAAAAACGACATCACTCGTGTCCTTTTGGTGATTACATGAACCAAATCCACTACACCAAGTCCGATCATCACGTGAGTTGATGTAGCTTCAGAGGCGAGCATCTATATGGGCATCATATCAACTATATGACTCATGCTTAACCTTTCGGTCCGTGTTCCGAGGCCATGTCTGTACATGCTAGGCTCGCCAAGTAAGAGCCTTAGTATTCGCGTGTGTAAAACTGTCTTACACCCGTTCCTATGAAAGCGTAGATTCAAGTACACCCGATCATCACCTGATGTCTCGAAACACGATCCATAGAACGGTGCATACTTAAGGAAGAACACATTTTTATCTTGATATCTAAATGAGGGATCATCTTACAATGCTACCAAAAGCGCCAAACTAGCAGTATAAGATGCTAACATCTAATGTGTAAAGTGAGATGATATGGTCCATGCATTTGATCTCTATCACTTGCATCGTGGTATGATCTCTATCATTCCTTTGTGTGTAAGGCCAAGGTCTATGGAACTTACACGTCGAATGTGTTGTAAGAGTATCTATCATACATCTACTTATAACAATACCATATCAATACACTAGCCCAGCAACAATCTAAACTAGACGCCTCTAATTTATCAATTGCAAGTTTTACGTGGCTTAGGGCTTTCGAAGATAGAACCGTTCTCACCTACGAACATGAACCACAATGAGGATAACCAAGTTATTAGCAACTCGTTGTAAATCAGATATTGACTATAGTAGGAGAGACAAACACCCGCCAGCCACTTATGCAAAACAAGTTGCATGTCAGTCGCGGAACCGGTCTCATGTACGATGACATGTAAGGTTGGTCCGGGCCGCTTCATCCCACTATGCCACCAATATCCAAAATACATAGAAGATGCAATAACATGATCATCTGATACCATTGTTGGGTCCGCAACATAGAAAACAAAAAAATCCTACAGTGTGAACTACACGCCAAGATCTATCTACTAGGTACAAAGCAACGGGTGGACATACATCCAACGAGAACTTACCCTTGAAGACAACGAGCTTTGTTAACGAGTAGGAACTCGTGGTTGATGTAGTCGTACACTTGCCGATCTCAAGATCGTGAGGAAGTCCGAGCGCCGCAACTCAGCAGCGCATCCGTACTCGCACACACGTTCAAGCCACCGGACAACCTCCACCTCCTCTCTCCAGCGATCCAGCGGAAGCAGCAACTCCTTCCAGACGAAATGCCACCGGGAACATGTATCTCGCTAATCCGAGACCATGGGGGAATAATTCTAGAGGGGGAGAGAGATCCTTCACAAGGAGGTGTGAGGATGAAGGAGGGAATGGGTGGCCTTTTATAGGAGGAGGGGGGTACCCCCTCTCTCCATGGCCGGCGCGTGGGGGGTGACCCCTCACCTCTCCCATTCATGCGGTGGTAACCCCTCCACATTAAAATGCCTCTTCACATTCCCTTTTAAAGTCTCCACTTTAAATGCATTAAAATTCTGCAAGTTTAATGCTCTCTCATTTAATAAAACTCTTTTATTAAATTTATTCAGAATTTTGTTAATTACTTTAATTAACAAACATTCACATATAGCCCCTTGTAATATTTCAATATCACATGCAGAACCACTTTCTGCAATTTCACCCGAAACAATTTCTGGTTTCTATCGAAACAATTCCCGCGCTTTGCAATTCTTTCGTCTGAAACATATGTGCTCCAAAATGGTGTCCGGTAACTCTTAAATGTGTCACCCTATGGTTCACGAATAATGTAGACATGATCGAGACCCTTCTCCGATCAATAATCAGCAGCGGGACCTGGAGACTCGAACGCTTCATTTTTATTGTTTCATCCATAAAAATCCCAAGGCATCCCCCACCCCTTCATCAATAAAAACCCCAGGTTTCTTCCAAACGCTTCATTTTTATTGTTTCATGCACAGTTGTGTTGTTCTTGGAGCGTCTTCTTTTTCGTTTTCGTTTTGGTTTTTCATTTTATTTTGTTTGCTTAGTTTTCTAAATAAATTGGTTGGATCCCCTCTTTCATACATTGGTTTGCAAATAGTTTGGTTTGGATTGGAAAAGAGTAGGAAAGCTCATGGTTAAGTGGTAAAGAGAGCTTCTTTTTTACTGTGGCCTATGCTTTGTCATGCCATGCTTGATATTGTTTTGGATTTATGCATAGTATTCTTTGCTGTAGCATGACTTGTTATAAACAATTGATACTGCTTAATGTTCCTTGGATGAATCATGCGTTGTTTTAGCATATTAAAGCATAGTATAGTGGTATTCTCCTTTGATGCTTTATTTGGGTTGACTTGGCGCATGCTCACACCATGTTATGACTATCTCAAGTCACCATAGCCTTTATGATCCTTTAGTTTTCAACTTGTAGTATCACTTTATGCTTTGATCAATGATGTTTTGTCGCTCTGCATGATTATGGCCATTATTGCTCTCTTAGTTTATCGTTCCCAGTCTTTTGCTAGCCTCCACAACCAAGTATGAGTTCCACTCATGCATCCAACTCCTTAAACCAAGTTATTCCAAAGAGTACACCATACCTACCTACTAGCTTATGTTATTCCAAGTATATTCATGCTTTTGTTTACCTTCCAAATTAAACTTGTTATGAGAAAACTAGTGATTAAAGCTCTCACGAACTTGATGGCACACTTTACTTTTCTTGACCTTAATAAACTTGAAAAATTGTGTCGTCTATGTTGTATATGCTTGCACTTATTTGTTGGGAATTAGCAGAACCATGCTTTCATGGGGAACGCTTTCAACATTGCACTTGGTACTTGTACCTACTTGATATCATGCTCTTTTGTATATGGATGTCGTCGGTGTGAAATAAAAGGGGAGCTTGTAAGTCCATGGAGTTATGTATATGTGTTAGAGAAACACCTGGGCCGCTGGTCTAATCCATGCTGACATGGTGTAAACCTGCAGCGTAACCATAATGAGCTGCCTATGAAGCATTCTTCTTATAAAAAAAGAGACCTATATTGAGAAAAAAAAGAGAAAAGAGAAAAAAAAAGAGATTATGAAAAGAGGAAAGAGAGAAAAAAGCACCATATTCCCATGGTAAATAAGAAGATTGCTGAGATGCTCATTGTTTGCTTGCCTTGTCATTTTGATATGGGGATTCTTCCGTATCATCGGGCAAGGGGTACCCCATTGGCGGTTCTCTATGATACACATATACTTACAATGACAAGAACTTACCGGTGACTAAACTTGAGTAGCATGAGGAGCGGCCCTCGTATACAAGGGACATGAGATTTCTAACTTATACTTCGTTAAGCATGTACACCATAGTTTGTTCACTTTAACCTTAATCACTTCAGGATGCTTATGATACGGGCAATGAGAGCTGAAATCTATAAATACCATAATTTTTGGAAGCTCTTTATGAGACTTGAATCCCTACTTCCTTCTATAAAGGCCTTTCTTCCACCATTATATTGAGTCTCCACCTTCTACCTTTATGCACTTACTTTGAGAGCATAGTGGTCGTTCTTAGTTCTATGTGCATTGTCCCAAGACTAGTTGATTGATGCATAACTTGATATTGCTTGTTTTAAACTATTTGTATCTAGTCACTCTTATGAACTTTGAAGGTGTGATACATTGCAAATGTATCTATAATTTTTGATGTTCCATGCTTGGTTTTATCGACTTTCTTGTGTTTTGTTCCAACTTTGGAGTACTTTTCATATGATTCCTTGGACTAACCTATTAACAAGAGCCACAGTGTCAGCTGCCTGTTCTCTGCTGTTTTTGGTTCTAGGAAAGTCAGAAAATGAATATTCTCGGAATTGGATGGGACAAAATCCAAAGTGCCTATTTTTCTGGAAGTGATTAAGTGCCAGAATACGAGACGGAGAAGGGCCAGGGAGCCACCACACCACCTGGCTGCACGGCCAGGCCTGGCCCGCGCCAGGGGGTGGTGTGGTCGCTCCCGGCACCCCCTCAGCCTCTCCTTCCGCCTATATATTGCCCTCGGTACGAAAACCCTAAGTACCCAATCAAAAATCCATGAAAGAGTCTGTAGCCGCTGTCATCTCCATCCCTAGATCGGGAGGGATCTGAAGCTCTTCCCGGCACCCTGCTGGAGAGGGGAATTCACCCTGGAGGCCTTCTTCATCACCATGCAAGCCTCCGGTGTGATGCGTGAGTAGTTCATCCTTGGACTATGGATCCATGTAGTAGCTAGATGGCTGGTTCTCCTCCTTTGTGCTTTCATGTCTAGATCTTGTGAGCTCCGTTCATGATCAAGATCATCTATTTGTAATTCTGCATGTTGTGTTTGCGGGTATTCGATGGATATTGAGATGCTATTTCAGATTGATTATTGGTTCTATCATGTCTTTGTTATTTGAGATCTTGCATGCTTTCCATTGTCAGCAGCTATCTTGGCCAAGTAGATGCTAGCAACTCCAAGAGTTAGTATTTATGGTCGATAGTGGGTTCATGCCTCTGGTAATCTGGGGAAGTGACAGAAATCTCTAAGGTACTAGATGTGTTGTTGCTACTAGGGAGAAAACAACAATCCTTTGTTCATATAACAATCGTATTGTTTACTTTACACGCAGTTCATAAAGCAATAATTTGTTGCTTGCAACTTAATACTGGAGGGGGTTCGGATGATAACCCGAAGGTGGATTATTAATCATAGATGCAGTTGGATGGCGGTCTATGTATTATGTTGTAATGCCCAATCAAGTCTCAAAGGAGTCAAGATGATTAGTATATGCATGTATTGCTTTCTCGGTGTTTGTCAATTGCCCCGCTGTAATTTGTTCACCCAGCATGTTATCTATCTAAGGAGAGCCACCTCTAGTAAACTATGGATCCCGGTCCTTGTCTTTTACATACAATCTACAACTGTTTACTGCTTTGTGTTTACTTTCTGCAAACTATTATTTCTTTCCATTCGATACGTTTAATCCTTAGTTTTCCGCAAAACACGGTGAGATGGACAACCTCATCGCAAGTTGGGGACAAAGTTCTGTGGTTGTGTTGTGGAGGTCTCCACGTTGCTACTAGCACCGGTAGTGCGCCCTGCCAAAGCTCATCTAGTAACACCTTTCGGGTGTTTCCTTGCTCCTACTGGTTCGATTAAACCTTGCTTTCATAACTAAGGGAAACTTGCTGCTGTGCTCGTCATACCTTCCTCTTGGGGTTCCCAATGAGCTCTACATCAACATCACACCAGCACTTTTCTGGGCGGCAACACTGAGCCATCAAGCATTTTTCTGGCGCCGTTGCCGGGGAGTCAAGGACATCTTCACAAGGGGAGTCCCTCATAACCAATCTCTTTACTTTGTTGTTTTTGTTTTGCTTAGTTTTCTTTTTGCTTTGTTTGCTTGTTTTGCTCTTCAAAAACCCAAAAAAAATAGTTTTACTTGTTTGATTTCTTATTTGAAAACCCAAAAAAATGACTACTCTTGAAAACACTAAGTTGTGTGACTTCACTAGCACCAACAACAATGATTTTATGAGCACACCTATTGCTCCACATGTTCCTGAAGCTACATTCTTTGAGATAAAACCTACTTTGCTCAATCTTGTTATGAGAGAACAATTTTCTGGTATTGGTAATGAAGATGCTACTTCCCATCTAAATAACTTTGTTGAACTTTGTGAGATGCAAAAGCATAGGGATATAGATGGTGATATTCTTAAGCTGAAATTGTTTCCTTTCTCTTTGAGAGGAAAAGCTAAAGAATGGTTGAATTCCATAACTAGGAATAGTATTGATTCTTGGACTAAGTGCAAAGATGCTTTTATTGGAAAATACTATCCTGCTGCTAAGATTATATCCATGAGAAGTGAAATAATGAAGTTTAAACAACTTGATAATGAGCATGGTGCTCAAGCTTGGGAAAGAATGAAATCTTTGGTTAAGAATTGTCCCACTCATGGACTGACTGCTTGGATGATCATCCAAACTTTTTATGTAGGATTGAACTATTCTTCAAGGAACCTATTAGATTCTGCTGCTGGAGGTACCTTTATGACCATCACTTTGGGTGCTGCAACAAAACTTCTAGACAATATGATGGTTAATTATTCTGAATGGCATACTGAGAGAGCTCCACAAGGTAAGAAGGTAAATTATGTTGAGGAAACTTCCTCCTTGAGTGATAAGATTGATATTATTATGTCTATGCTTGTTAATGGGAGAGCCCATATTGATCCAAATAATGTTCCTTTGGCTTCTTTGGTTTCTCAAGAAGAGCAAGTTGATGTGAACTTCATAAGAAATAACAACTTTGGCAATAATGCTCATAGGAGTAATTTTGGTAACAACAATTATAAGCCATATCTTCCCAACAATGGTAATGCTTATGGAAATTCTTACAACAATAATAGGAGTGCTCCCTCTAAACTTGAAGTTATGCTTAAAGAGTTTATTAGTAAACAAACTGCTTTCAATAAAACTATTGAGGAAAACTCTCTAATGTTGAAAGAAATATAGCATCTTTGGCTGAAGCTCAATCTTCTTTGAAAAAAATGGCTGCTAAACCTGAAACTAATGATAATCCCTTTGCAGCTACCAATGCTATACAAGTAAGAATTGATGAAAATGTTAGACTATTAGCTGAATTACATGCTAAGTGGGAAAGAGAAGATGAAATTGCTAGGAACATTAGTGTCTCTACTATTACCACCATTAGTGTTGAGGCTAGTAATAGTTCTACTACTTTAGATGATAAATTTGATTTTGATATTGATGGTTGCAACATCTCTTAAGTTATTAAGTTCCTACAAAAGCTTGCTAAAAGTCCGAATGCTAGTGCTATGAACATGGCTTTTACAAAACACATTACTGATGCTCTCATAAAGATTAAAGAAGAAAAGATGAAACATAAAGCTTCTATTCCTATAAAACAAGAAGATGGTTGGGAACCCATCATTAATATGAAAGTGAATGACTTTGATTTCAAAGCTTTGTGTGATCTTGATAGTAGTGTTTCTATTATGCCTAGAAGGATCTATGATATGCTTGATTTGCCTCCTCTTGAAGATTGCTATTTGAATGTCCCACTTGATGATAATGTTAAAAAGAAACTCATGGGGAGTCTTAATGATGTTCTTATTATGGTTAACAATTCCTATGTCCCCGTTGATTTCTATGTTTTGGATGTTTAATACAATGCTTCTTGTCCTATTACTTTGGGAAGACCTTTTCTTAGAACTGTTGGTGCCATCATTGATATGAAAGAAGGCACCATTAAATATCAACTCCCACTCAAGAAAGGTATAGAACACTTCCCTAAAAACAGAGAAAAGATTTCTTTTGCTTCTCCTATGAAAACAAAATTTGGTCTTAATGCTTCTTCATTTGAGAACACTTGATTCTTTCTTTGCTTCTTATGCCTAACTTAAAGGCGTTAAAGAAAAGTACTTATTGGGAGATAACCCAAAAGTTTTAGATGAGTATTCCAAGTTATTACCTCTGTAATAACCTCTCCTTATCCTTTTTATTTGATTTTTGTGCCAAGAGTAACCTCTAATGAGAGAGAAGTAATGATTGGGAAAGTTGCTGTCCCGAAACAGATTTCTGTGCTTCACCGTAAAAAGTTCGTGAGAGAGATCTTTATGTCGGATTGAGCTGTAATTTTTTGTTCTTGTGCCCCAGGTTGTTATATAACTTTCGTTAGTTCAACACTTTTTGATTTGAGCAACATAAGGTCTTCGAAAACATTCGTCTTTACCTGCTGGTCTGTTTTGACAGATTTCTGTCATTTTCTGCATTTGCTTCTTGTGGGTTCCTTTTTGAGTTCTTTTGGGGAATTGAGCTTTTTGAGGGAAGTGCTACAGTAGCTAGTGTTCTAATGGAAGTTTATTTGGTGTTAGAACTGAACCTTAAGACTTATTTATCTTAAGTGCACTAATGTTGCTAAAAAAGATTGTGTAAAGTTTTGTATGAAGGAACAAATTCAGGTGTATGGAAGGAATGAGTAATAAGATGAAGAATGGACTAAATCTCAAGCTTGGGGATGCCACGCGTGTCAACCCAAGAAATATCCAAGAAGTACAATCGTCAAATCTTGGGATGCCCAAGGCATCCCCTTCTTCATCAATAAAAATCTCAGGTTTCTTCCAAACGCTTCATTTTTATTGTTTCATGCACAGTTGTGTTTTTCTTGGAGCGTCTTCTTTTTCGTTTTCGTTTTGGTTTTCTTTGTTTTGCTTAGTTTTCTGAATTAATTGGTTAGACCCCCTCTTTCTTACATTGGTTTGCAAATAGTTTGGTTTGGTTTGGAAAAGAGTAGGAGGGTTCATACTTATGTGGTAAAAAGAGCTCGTTTTTGACTGTGGCCTATGCTTTGTCATGCCATGCTTGATATTGTTTTGGCTTTATGCTTAGTATTATTTGATGTAGCATGACTTGTTATAAACAATTGAGATTGCTTAATGTGCCTTGGATGAATCATGCGTTGTTTTAGCATATAAAGCATAGTATAGTGGTATTCTCCTTTGATGCTTTATTTGGGTTGACTTGGCGCATGCTCACACCATGTTATGACTATCTCAAGTCACCATAGCCTTTATGATCCTTTAGTTTTCAACTTGTAGTATCACTTTATGCTTTGATCAATGATGTTTTGTCGCTCTGCATGATTATGGCCATTATTGCTCTCTTAGTTTGTCGCTCCTAGTCTTTTGCTAGCCTCCACAACAAAGTATGAGTTCCGCTCATGCATCAACCTCCGTAAACCAAGTTATTCCAAAGTGTCCACCATACCTACCTACTAGCTTATGCTATTCCAAGTATATTCATGCTTTTGTTTACCTTCCAAATTAAACTTGTTATGAGAAAACTAGTGATTAAAGCTCTCACAAACTTGATGGCACACTTTACTTTTCTTGCCATTAATAAACTTGAACCATTGTGTCTTCTATGTTGTATATGCTTGCACTTATTTGTTGGGAATTAGCAGAACCATGCTTTCATGGGGAACGCTTTCAATATTGCACTTGGTACTTGTACCTAGTTGATATCATGTTGTTTTGTATATGGATGTCGTCGGTCTGAATTGAAAGGGGAGCTTGTAAGTCCATGGAGTTATGTATATGTGTTAGAGAAACGCCTGGGTCGCTGGTTTAATCCATGCTGACATGGTGGAAACCTGCAGCGTAACCATAATGAGTTGTCTATGAAGCATTCTTCTTATAAAAAAAGAGTCCTATATTGAGAAAAAATAAAAAAAAAGATACTATGAAAAGAGGAAAGAGAGAAAAAAGCACCATATTCCCATGGTAAATAAGAAGATTGCTGAGATGCTCGTTGTCTGCTTGCCTTGTCATTTTGATATGGGGATTCTTCCGTATCATCGGGCAAGGGGTACCCCGTTGGCGGTTCTCTATGATACACATATACTTACAATGACAAGAACTTACCGGTGACTAAACTTGAGTAGCATGAGGAGCGGCCCTCGTATACAAGGGACATGAGATTTCTGACTTATACTTCGTCAAGCATGTACACCATAGTTTGTTCACTTTAACCTTAATCACGTCATGATGCTTATGATAGGGGCAATGAGATCTGAAAGCTATAAGTACCATAATTTTTGGAAGCTCTTTATGAGACTTGAATCCCTACTTCCTTTCACAAAGGCCTTTATTCCACCATTATATTGAGTCTCCACCTTCTATCTTTATGCACCTACTTTGAGAGCATAGTGGCCATTCTTAGTTCTATGCGCATTGTCCCAAGACTAGTTGATTGATGCATACTTTGATATTGCTTGTTTTAAACTATTGTATCTAGTCACTCTTATGAACTTTGAAGGTGTCCTATGCATTTATATTTGCTACTCTATTGAGGGACAAGCTGAATACTATTATGCTATTTTTCTTTATGTGAAACAAACAAACGTCTTGCAAAGCATTGTTATTCATGAATCTTTTGTTTGTGCCTTTTCATGTTGCATCATAGTTTCTTTGCTTATTGCTAGAACTTTGTCTTTCATGCTATGATTGAAGTACTATGATCCCAGCTTTGAACGTTTTACAAATACTTTGATCAAGTCTTTGATGGTGCATGTCACCTCAAAAATTATTCTTTCTTTTTATCACTTACCTACTCGAGGACGAGCAGGAGTTAAGCTTGGGGAAGTTGATACATTGCAAATGTATCTATAATTTTTGATGTTCCATAATTGGTTTTATCCACTTTCTTGTGTTTTGTTCCAACTTTGGAGTACTTTTCATATGATTTCTTGGACTAACCTATTAACAAGAGCCACAGTGCCAGCTTCCTGTTTTCTGCTGTTTTTGGTTCCAGGAAAGTCAGAAAATGAATATTCTCGGAATTGGACGGGACAAAAGCCAAAGTGCCTATTTTTACGGAAGTGATTAAGTGCCAGAATACGAGACGGAGAAGGGCCAGGGAGCCACAACACCACCTGGCCGCGCGACCAGGCCTGACCCGCGCCAGGGGGTGGTGTGGCCGCTCCCGGCAGCCCCTCGGCCTCTCCTTCCGCCTATATATTGCCCTCGGGACGAAAACCCTAAGTACCCGATCAAAAATCCACGAAAGAGTCTGTAGCCGCCGTCATCTCCATCCTTAGATCGGGAGGGATCTGAAGCTCTTCCCGGCACCCTGCCGGAGAGGGGAATTCACCCTGGAGGCATTCTTCATCACCATGCAATCCTCCGATGTGATGCGTGAGTAGTTCATCCTTGGACTACGGATCCATGTAGTAACTAGATGGCTGGTTCTCCTCCTTTGTGCTTTCATGTCTAGATCTTGTGAGCTCCGTTCATGATCAAGATCATCTATTTATAATTCTGCATGTTGTGTTTGCGGGGATCCGATGGATATTGAGATGCTATTCCAGATTGATTATTGATTCTATCATGTCTTTGTTATTTGAGATCTTGCATGCTTTCTGTTGTTAGTAGCTATCTTGGCCAAGTAGATGCTAGCAACTCCAAGAGTTAGTGTTTATGCTCGATAGTGGGTTCATGCCTCTGGTAATCTGGGGAAGTGACAGAAATCTCTAAGGTACTAGATGTGCTGTTGCTACTAGGGAGAAAACAACAATCCTTTGTTCATAGAACAATCGTATTGTTTACTTTACACGCAGTTCGTAAAGCAATAATCTGTTGCTTGCAACTTAATACTGGAGGGGGTTCGGATGATAACCTCAAGGTGGATTATTAGTCATAGATGCAGTTGGATGGCGGTCTATGTATTATGTTGTAATGCCCAATCAAGTCTCAAAGGAGTCAAGATGATTAGTATATGCATGTATTGCTTTCTCGGTGTTTGTCAATTTCCCCGCTGTAATTTGTTCACCCAGCATGTTATCTATCTAAGGAGAGCCACCTCTAGTGAACTATGGATCTCGGTCCTTGTCTTTTACATACAATCTACAACTGTTTACTGCTTTGTGTTTACTTTCTTCAAACTATTACTTCTTTCCATTTGACACGTTTAATCCTTTGTTTTCCGCAAAACACGGTGAGATTTACAACCTCATCGCAAGTTGGGGACAAAGTTCTGTGGTTGTGTTGTGCAGGTCTCCATCTTGCTACTAGCACCGGTAGTGCGCCCTGCCAAAGCTCAGCTAGTTACACCTTTGGGGTGTTTCCTTGCTCCTACTGGTTCGATTAAACCTCAGTTTCATAACTGAGGGAAACTTGCTGCTGTGCTCATCATACCTTCCTCTTGGGGTTCCCAACGAGCTCTACATCAAAACCGCCATCAAGCATTTTTCTGGGCGCCGTGCATTGAGCCATCAAGGTGTCCTATGCATTTATATTTGCTACTTTATGAGGGACAAGCTGAATATTATTATGCTATGTTTTCTTTATGTGAAACGAACAAAGTCTTGCAAAGCATTGTTATTCATGAATATTTTGTTTGTGCCTTTTCAAGTTGCATCATAGTTTCTTTGTCTTATTGCTAGAACTTTGTCTTTCATGTTATGATTGTAGTACTATGATCCCAGCTTTGAATGTTTTATAAATAATTTGATCAAGTCTTTGATGGTGCATGTCACCTCAAAAATTATTCTTTCTTTTTATCACTTACCTACTCGAGGACGAGCAGGAGTTAAGCTTGGGGATGTTGATACATTGCAAATGTATCTATAATTTTTGGTGTTCCATGCTTCGTTTTATCCACTTTCTTGTGTTTTGTCCACACTTTGGAGTACTTTTCATATGATTTCTTGGACTAACCTATTAACAAGAGCCACAGTGCGAGCTGACTGTTTTCTGCTGTTTTTGGTTCCAGGAAAGTCAGAAAATGAATATTCTCGGAATTGGACGGGGCAAAAGCCAAAGTGCCTATTTTTTCGGAAGTCATCAGATGCCAGAATACGAGACGGAGAAGGGCTGGGGGCCGGCCACACCACCTGGCCACGCGGCCAGGCCTGGCCCGCGCCAGGGGGTGGTCTGGCCGACCCTAGCACCCCCTCGGCCTCTCCTTCCGCCTATAAGATGCCCTCGGGACGAAAACCCTAAGTACCCGATCAAAAAATCCACGAAAGAGTCTGTAGTCGCTGTCATCTCCATCCCTAGATCGGGAGGGATCTGAAGCTCTTCCCGACACCCGGCCAGAGAAGGGAATTCACCCTGGAGTCCTTCTTCATCACCATGCAAGCGTCCGGTGTGATGCGTGAGTAGTTCATCCTTGGACTACGGATCCATGTAGTAGCTAGATGGCTGGTTCTCCTCCTTTGTGCTTTCATGTCTAGATCTTGTGAGCTCCATTCATGATCAAGATCATCTATTTGTAATTCTGCATGTTGTGTTTGCAGGGATCGGATGGATATTGAGATGCTATTTCAGATTGATTATTGATTCTATCATGTATTTGTTATTTGTGATCTTGCATGCTTTCCATTGTTAGTAGCTATCTTGGCCAAGTAGATGCTAACAACTCCAAGAGTTAGTATTTATGCTCGATAGTGGGTTCATGCCTCTGGTAATCTGGGGAAGTGACAGAAATCTCTAAGGTACTAGATGTGTTGTTGCTACTAGGGAGAAAACAACAATCCTTTGTTCATAGAACCATCGTATTGTTTACTTTACACGCAATTAGCAAAGCAATAATCTCTTGCTTGCAACTTAATACTGGAGGGGGTTCGGATGATAACCTAAAGGTGGATTATTAGTCATAGATGTAGTTGGATGGAGGTCTATGTATAATGTTGTAATGCCCAATCGAATCTCAAAGGAGTCAAGATGATTAGTATATGCATGTATTGCTTTCTCGATGTTTGTCAATTGCCCTGCTGTAATTTGTTCACCCAGCATGTTATCTATCTTAAGGAGAGCCACCTCTAGTGAACTATGGATCTCGGTCCTTTTCTTTACATACAATCTATAAACTGTTTACTGCTTTGTGTTTATTTTCTGCAAACTATTACTTCCTTCCATTCGATACGTTTAATCCTTTGTTTTTAGCAAAACATGGTGAGATTGACAACCTCATTGCAAGTTGCGGACAGAGTTCTGTGGTTGTGTTGTGCAGGTCTCCACGTTGCTACTAGCACCGGTAGTGTGCCCTTCCAAGGCTCAGCTAGCAACACCTTTGGGGTGTTTCCTTGCTCCTACTGGTTCGATTAAACCTAGTTTCATAACTGAGAGAAACTTGTTGTTGTGCTCATCATACCTTTCTCTTGAGGTTTCCAACGAGCTCTACATCAACACAGAGCCATCAGTGACGCTGCCATAGTTCGAACCAGCACAGCAGCGTGGTTCTAGCGCACCCAGCCATGCATCCAGGGGCGCCCTGGTTTGCCGCAGGCGGCCAACGTCTGGTGGCTCCGCCGTGGATGTCGTGGCACGCATGCGCGTCCACCACATGGCCTTGACGTGGTCACAGCATGCCAGTGACGTGGCCAAGGTCACAGTGATGTCACGCTAACACAATAACCCCTTTTTATTTCTTGTTTTAGTTAATTCATATGATAGGTGGGTCCCCTGTCAGATATTTAATAATTTAAAAAATGATTTAAATTGGGAATTTGAATTAAATCTTTGGAAATTCATAAGTAATTCATTTTAAATCAGAAAATATGTATAATATATCAAAATTTTCATAAAAATGAACTCTAGCATTTAAAAATGTAACTATTCATATTCATACAACTTTGAACTACATTTTACATAGACGAACACTAACACCCCCTAAGTACCATGGGTTCGATGGTTTGTCCACCTAGGGCATTCCAAACCCATTTAAATCAATGTGACACCTAGGACTATTATAATACATGCAATCCATCATATCATCCATATTGTATAAGCATTGCACATGCCATGTGTTGATTGTTGCTTCTTCTTTCCGGTGTTGGTTCTTCGCAAATAGGAACCGAGCCTAAACCTAAAGTCAACGCCACTGAAGAACAGTATCGTTCCAATGATGGACAAGGCAAGCGTAGCCCCATCATTCTGTACCTATGTTTTCAAAGTATTTCATTCTTGCTATATGCATATGATTCCAATGTGGTCTTTTGTTTAAGATAGAGTATCTATATGCTGCATGTTTTCCTTTCTATACCAAGATATCGATCCACCGCTCCTAGCATAACTAGGGCTGAGCTTTTGAGCGTTGTTAGTGCCATATGTGAGTCAACTTAGCCACGCTTAGTGGTACAAGACCGATCCATCCAAATGATGCATCGGAGATGCGATGAACCTAGTTTGATAGTATGTTGAGATACGATCGGAGATGGTTAATAAACATGCTAAGGCAGGTATGGGAGGCCACGTCGGGTGTGGTTTTTATAGTCCCATGCTAGCCACCTTAGGACCTAAGTTCTCGCCTCTTGAACCAAGACGAGCATACAACCACACGAGGGCCTGGAAACCCCCTCGACTCACTAACTTTCCTAGTAGATTCCATGAGTCACATAGTTCAGGCGTTCCATTTGGCATATGCATTCTGGTTGTTCTCAAAGGCCATGGAAGAGGTGCATTCATACAGGTAGGTAAGCGTGGCCGGGAACAAGAGAGGCACGGCCTCCGTAATCTTGGTACCCACACACATATCTAGGGACTGGCTTCAAGACTTGACCCATTACGGCAGCATATCCTTAGGGCATGACTCATGGTCTCGGCGAAAGAAAGGTAAAGGTCGTGGTCAACCACCCTCTGTAGGCCTTCCAAGGAAGAGGGCTAATAATTAGGCATTAAGAGTCGGTTGGTACGTGTGGGTAAAGTTGTGCACCCCTGCAGGGTTATAATCTTTTCTAAAAGCTGTGTCCACGGTTATGGACGACTTGGGAACAGATTCTGTGATCATAGAGAACTATAACCTAATGATAAAACTTGGCAACTAATGAGTGTTTTGGAATTACTTCCTCCAGGTCCTTTTAGGGGGTGTTCCAAGTTGAAAGGTTCAGAAGATGATGAAGGCGATCTATAAAAGCTAGAGTTGTAGTCTTCTTACCCCTTTTGGAAATGATCTGATTAGACGAGCTTCCCCTCTTACTTGTTTTCAAACAAAGTTGGCTTTTGCAAAGTAACCACAGAAAGCCTTTCTAAACCAAGCATGTATCGTAGGTTATTAATTCTTGCGGAGTACATCATGTACTTAGCCTTGCCTCGTTGATGTTTTTCTATAGATGAAGCTATTCCAACTGAAGGTGGTTTCTACGTTGACGTCGACGAGTAGTTGGGGTTCCCGGGCAGCAGCCTAGGATCTATGGAAGGGTCGTTTTCTTATATCTATGGCCTCTTAGGCCCTTTGCTAAGTTTGTTGCTTAGAACAACGTATTTTCTTCCGTTGTTTGGTGTTTGATGGGTCTCTGACCCCTGTTTTGTAATACTTGTATGTAGCTCTGCTAATAGTGTACCTTAATAATGTACATTTTGTATGTTCTGTAATGTTACCAAATTATTCCCTGCGCGTTTCGAGCTCGAGGTTAGCCTTATGTCAGATGAAGATTTGGTATTTTTCTAGCCCCGATCCTAAGTCGTGACAATTGCTAATCCCAACAGCGGCAACAATAGTTATTTTTTCTCCTTTTCTTTTCCTTTTTCTAGCAGCTTTTCTCCTAGGCCATTTCCCTCCGGGGATTTGGCCTAATATGAAAGTTGCTTTTATAATTCTTAATTTAAATATTATTTAGAATATATTAATTCATAATTAACATATAATAAATGTGTATTTAAATTTCCATTTATCTGAAAACACTTTTCTGGTCTTTTCCTTTATTCCTTCTCCGGACAACTTCGGATCTCTCCGCGGAACATTTCCGGCTTTCTCTTTCTCTACTATGAATCCATCTTACGGATGATCTCTCTCATTGTACCCTTAAGTGTATCCCCTCATGGTTCAGGGATGCTCTAGGCATGATATATATCAATGATCAAGAGAGGGACCAGGGATGCCCATGTGACCCCTATGCATTCCACGATGACAATGTCGTTTGAACCATAACATGTAGAATCCAATTTTCCTTTGTTTCTTTGATACGACTTGTCTGAGATCTGATTAGTATCACATACCCTATTCAATCTCGTTACCAACAAGTTCTGTTTTGCGTGTTACCGTGATATTACATCCCCGTGACCTAGTCACATGTTGCAACATTTATGGATGTAATCTCTCCAAGCTGATCATATGCACGTGGGTGAACAAATCTCACTCCTGTAGTCACATGTCATCTACTGTTCCTTTGGAATACCTAACATACACCTTTATGATCAGTGTTTAACCATGTGACGTTTGATGCAGTCAAAGCAGCCTCGGGAAATAGTGAGTAATATGAACTCACGGTCTAAGAAAAAGGAGACTAGATTTTAGCTATTGCAGCAATGAACTATATGACTTGATCGTGTCGCAATATTTCGAGGAATGTCAAGATTAACTTAAATACTTTAGTCATGTCGATCAAATCGAAGAGACTTTATATTTCTATTAACTCAATATCCCTCTTTGTTGTGAACTCATTTGAACAATTCAAATCGTTTCAAACTTTTATTTCATTAAGTAAATACGCTTATTCACTTAAGTCCACAATTAACTAATGATTTCCACTATTTGTTGGAAATACGATACATCACTATGTATAAAGTTCAACATTTCTTCGCATGTTATCGTTTTACGAGAATGCGGAGTTCTAGTCATTCTGCCCAACTAGGCATGGTTTTGTAAAGTCTCTACATTAAGCATCTAAGACTCCGATCTTCATTAAGAATCAAGAACATGCAATAACCAAAATTACTTAAATTATAGTGTCATGTCATTATTAAACTTTGGATATCTTTTAGCATTCTAATCCTTTATAAATGCTTAAACTATTATCATTAACATAGTGATGAGAATAACTCATTTATAATCGTAATGTGACCATAATGGTATTTGACATAGGTATGATTACTCGGATGCTTGTGATTTCCTACCCTATGCTGGGTAAAAGGCTTACGACCCATGAAGATTTCAGATGATAGCCCAAGGAAGCAACCGACAAAGACTTTAATTGTATTAGGAAAGAATCTCTGAACCGACAATGTGTTGGTATTGTAATCACGCGTATGTAAAACCTATCCGCATATGGCTTTGAGACCCGGCCTATTATATATATGACGGGAGAAGCCCAAGCAAGGGTACCAGAAAATCTCCCAAGCAACTTATAATACGGTGATTACTCAATATTCAGGCGACTTTGACTCCATTGTTTTCCTGACATCCGATGAAATCCCCAATGTTCTCTTTTCCGCGAAACCCTAAGTCCATCACCATGGACATTGCCAAGGTTACACCTCGTCAGTATTGTTCATAAGAATAGTACAAACTGGCTTGTAACTTGTTCATATGAATAATCGTCTCGCCAAAAGCAAGACACGCAAACAAGGATTACAAAATTATATTCAAGTCCACTAATCCAAATGATAAATTTCGAGGAAAGGGGTGATGTCGGCCATCAACTGTTTCACTTGCCGTCATCAAGCCACACTGCCTCAAATCCAGCAATTCTCAAGCAGATCATCATGTTTTCACAAAGCAGGACAAGTATCAAATACTTTGCAAATTACAACGAGTTTTTGCAAGAATTACACTTTATATATCTAACATATACCTTTTCATCTATGACCTCCGTTGCAATCAAGACCTTCTAAGAGTTCTCTACTCTAATGCAAGATCGCTGAGTGATTTTCCAAATATTCTTTTCTATCCATGATGGAGGAAAACTCATCCAACGGCTCATACTTTATGTGCAAGATCTTGCATAATACAAAATTGTAATCCAACTCTCCATCGAATGGAGAATGGCTTATTGGATGATAATGGCGAAAACACAAACATTGCAGAGTCACCGGACTATCTCCTAATGGTAATTGTATCAAGAAGAGAAGATCATCTAACTATGAGGATATCCCTCAGACGTGGGTATTAATCTATGAAGTTGGACCCTTTTGCTAAGTTCCACATCAAGCAATAAATTTCCCATGGCCGCAAAGGACCTCAATAGGATAGGCATGATCTACTAAGATATTTGCAAATAGACATCTAGACTAAGTTCATAATATGAGTTCAATTTATAATTGATCTCCCACTAAAATTGTCATCCCCTGGACGATGTTAGTGATCACACGATCCCAATCCGCTACACCACCCCCGATCGTCATGGCCGACAATGCAATTTCAAAGGTAGACATTCCCTAATGTCAATCACATCATCCATGTGAATCATGCTCGATCTTTCGATCTGTTATGTTCCGAGGCCATGTCTACACATGCTAGGCTCACCAAATCTAACTTATGTGTATTCGCTGTGCAATATGGCTTACACCCACTCTATGCGAACGTAGATATGTCTAGCCCCCGATCATCATGGTCGGCTTCATAATGAAGAACTTTTTTTTGTGATGCACACACAAGGGGAACACTATCATTGGAATTAAATAGGGATTATCTCATTTGCTACCATTAAGTATCTAATACTAGCACACAATGAGATGTAAAACAAGTATCAACATCACATGCATATTTTGTGATATGATATGGTCCTTCTTCTTGCGCATTGATCTCCATCGAGCGCCCCGACATGATCTCCATCTTGCCCCTGGTTTGATGCCAACTCCACAACGCCACCACCAGGTCGTCCATCAGAACGATGACTATTACTACATAACTTAGTAACATAAAAGTAAACTACTTTACCTTCGTCACGACCATGACCATATCAAATCACATGCCCTCCTGCAAAATAAAGTTAGATGCCTCTACTTTATCTTTTGCAAGTTTTACGTGGTTGTTAGGGCTTTTGCAATATAATCATTTCCAAACTATGAACTTTCCAATCACAACATGGATCCAACAGTTATCTCTACTATACCCCTTTCGGGGCCCTCCGTTGTAAATGCTATATCAATTATTGAATAAGAGACAAACACCCGCTAGCCACTTATACGGTACAAGCCGTATGTTGAGCATGGAACCAGTATCGCGTACGAATATGCGCAAGGTCAGTCCGGACTGCCTCATCAAACAATACCGTGATATAAACAAGTACACGTTAGAGGGCAACAACTAAGGGATCAATGCCCGCACAATACTTGTGCGTACTGGCCATACAACACTCCTACGCATAGATTGGCTCTAATACCACTAAAGGGTTCCGTAGCAGAAAACAAAAAATTTCCTACGATAGAACTCTAATACACGCAAGATCTATCTATGTAGTAATGCAGTAACAACCGGAGCGTATAGAATACATACCCTTGTAGACCGTACACGGTTAATGTTCCGAGACGAATGTGATTGAAATAGTCGATCTCGTGGCCGACCTCAAGGTCGTGAAGCTCCATTGCTCCTTCTTCATCATACAGCAACTCTGGCTCACGACATCCAAGTTCCCCAAGTGTTGCACCTCGTGGCTTCGTACATATCCGGTGTACAATGAGACCTCCGGCTCCCCGATCCCACCGAGAGTGACGAAGTTGATATCCGTCTAGGAATCCCTGCAGCACAACAACGTGCTACAGGTGTGGCGTCACTTGCACGGACAGTCCTTACTTGGAATCGTGACAACGCGTGAAGACAACTAGAGAGAGAGGGAGATTATTCCAACCAAGGGGAATAATTCTATTATATTGTGTGTTTAATCTCACCCATAGGCACCCCTTTATATAGGCAGAGGGGGGCGTGCCCTCTCCACTAGGTACCCCATGTGGGACTAATAGTCAAAGAAAAAGGGGAAAAGGAGGGAGCCAGCCGAGTGGGCCAGCAGACCCAGCCCAGCAGCCACAGCTGGCTAGCCAGGTGGGCTGCCAGCTCCATCGGCGGCCCAGAAAGCCCTAGTGGCGGTGGCCTGGAGGCGCAATGGCCAGGAGGGCTGGCCACGCCCCGCGTCCCAACAGCCCTCGCGCGGTAGCCAGCCAGGCGGGCGGACCCGGGTGGGCCGGATCCCGCCAACGGCCAAGCCGCGAGGAGGAGCGGATCCGGGTGGGCCGAACTAGCGACCCACGGCCTACCTGTCTGCGGCATGTCGCCTAGCGCCCTGCTGCACCGAGTAGCGTTTAATACTTGTTGCCTGCCATCGTGGGTTGCTAAGCCCAACAGCGGAGCAGTTATTTTTTCTCCTTTTCTTTTTTCCTTTTTCTAGCAGCTTTTCTCCTAGGCCATTTCCCTCCGAGGATTTGGCCTAATATGAAAGTTGCTTTTATAAATCTTAATTTAAATATTATTTAGAATATATCAATTCATAATTAACATATAATAAATGTATATTTAAATTCCCATTTATCTGAAAACACTTTTCTGGTCTTTTCCTTTATTCCTTCTTCGAACAACTTCGGATCTCTCCGTGGAACATTTCCGACTTTCTCTTTCTCTACTATGAATCCATCTTACGGATGATCTCTCTCATCGTACCCTTAAGTGTATCTTCTCATGGCTCGGGAATGCTCTAGACATGATCTATATCAATGATCAAGAGAGGGACCAGGGATGCCCATGTGACCCCTATGCATTCCACGATGAAAATGTCGTTTGAACTGTAAAATGCAGAATCCAATTTTCCTTTGTTTCTTTGATACGACTTGTCCAAGATCTGATTGGTATCACATACCCTGTTCAATCTCGTTACCAATAAGTTCTGTTTTATGTGTTACCGTGATATTACATCCCCGTGACCTAGTCACATGTTGCAATATTTATGGATATAATCTCACCAAGCCGGCTGTATGTATCTTACCCGTCACGTGGGTGAAAAAATCCCGCTCTTGTAGTCACATGTCATCTACTGTTCCTTTGGAATACCTAACATACACCTTTATGATCATCGTTTAACCGTGTGATGTTTGATGCAGTCAAAGCAGCCTCGAGAAATAGTGAGTAATATGAACTCACGATCTAAGGAAAAGGATACTAGATTTTAGCTATTGCAACAATGAACTATATGACTTGATCATGTCGCAATCTTTCGAGGAATGTCCATCACATCATTCACCAATGATATTACCTCGTTGTCAATTGGCATAAATGCCCGTGATCTTGAAACCAAGATCATCCTCATGACCAACAAACTAGTATGAATAGAGGCTACTAGGGACTTGGTTTGTTTCATACCACACCTGTACCAATGTTTCCACTTGATACAGTTATAGCACAATATGAAACTATTATAAACTAATTGAGATATGACAATAAAAACCTATTTATTATTTGCCTCTAGGGCATATCTCCTTAAATTGATTCTGTTGATATTTAAACTTCTGTATTACACGATTTATATCATCTTCTATTACATAAGTTCTATTTTACCAGATCATTGTGTCTTTTGCAAATCATTAATGTCTTCCTAATTTTGACATTAATACCATTATATTATAATAGGTTGAAGTATTCGTTTGGTGACAAAGTGAGACTTTGTTTCTAGTGTTTACAATGACAGTCGCTTTCACTGTTGTCATCTAAACTTCGAAACACACTTTGCAATCCTTTGTGTATGTACAACAGTTATGGCAATAGAGTGAAGTCGGTTTCCAGGAGCCTACAGTGACTTTAGATCAACCTCACAGGCTTTCTCATGGGCACTGTGCCCTGGGACACACCCTCTGTGTAAAGACGAACTAGTCCCGCCACAACAATACACATCACATCAGATGGATTCTTTATACTTATATATCTATGTTGATCCTAGTGCATGAAATACAGCTATGCGCCTTACTTTGCTTATTGCCATTTAAGTACAAACTTAATTCCGGTTCAGTGATCAACTCAGGAATCACTTCAAGACATGTTCTTACAGTTAAGAGTTTTTCCTACCAACCAGAACCTCGGGCCTCATTACGTTGAGTATACAATATGGTTCGATGGAAGAACCTATGGCTAAGGCATAGGAGATGCAATGCATCTCTTTCTTTCTTTTAACCATAGTTGCAATACTAACTCAATGCTTCATATAGTAAGAACTTATTTCTTACCTTGTTCCATTCTGAACTTCTTCAGAATCTTGTCTAGGACATTTTGAACATCTTCAGAATCAAGTCCAAGAAGCATTCGACATTCAATGTTTATCAAACTCACCAATCTATCTCGATAGATCTCATTGTTTAATAACTTTCAACTTCATCCTTATTTTTCCTACTTAAATATTATTAACACCAATCACATCATTCATATATGTCGTCCACATATCCCAGAATGATTTCACGCTCCCACTCAAATATGGCATCCATATTTGAGATCTAGGGATTTCACTTAGCTCCCACTCAAAATATGTTAGTTACATATTATGATTTAGCCAAGCTACTTGGCTCCCACTCAAATCCAGGTCCTCCCGATAATCTTGGACATTCCAAAATTCTTTGATTATCATCAAATCAAGAATTCCACTAATGAGATTTGAGTATCCATTTATTTCTCGCACTTATGTCCATCATGCTTCTTTGTATTTCGTAGGTATGTCTTGTTCAAAAGATGACAAGTGAATCAACAATATGACTCCACAAACTTGTAGAATATACAGTTGAATCCTACTTTCTTTAGTAAAAGTGTTTGCTGAAACTTTATGATCTTTATCATTAGTTTCTCCTCTATTTATAGAGTTCGGTTTCGCGAAACAAATTCCACTGCGCCACTCAACAATCCGTAGGTAAGGTCAAATACCTTGTTTGATCTTTTACTTTCTTCCACCTGTATCTTCAACAAGACACATCAACTTTGGACAACAATAGGTTTGCCCCTTGTAGAAGATGCATTCATAAATTCCTAAGAACGCTCTACAAAGACTTGTTTATTTGCCACGATTTCGACTTATCGAAATCTCCAGAAACTCGATCGTGCCATAACTCTTATGGTGTTGTTTCCACAAATCTTTAGATGTTCCTATGTATTTCAAATGAGTGTTTGCTTATTTTGATCTCTACATCTGAATGATAACTATAACCCCGATAAGAGATAATATTATATCATATGTATCTAATACAACATGATTATGATATTTAGACATTTCAATACAGTTTGAACTTGTCCAATTATCATAATTTGTGAAACATCTTTCACAAGTCCTTTCATGCCAAGATTAACTTAAATACTTTAGTCATGTCGATCAAATCGAAGAGACTTTATATTTCTATTAACTCAATATCCCTCTTTGTTGTGAACTCATTTGAACAATTCAAATCATTTCAAACTTTTATTTCATTAAGTAAATACGCTTATTCACTTAAGTCCACAATTAACTAATGATTTCCACTATTTGTTGGAAATACGATACATCACTATGTATAAAGTTCAACATTTCTTCGCATGTTATCGTTTTACGAGAATGCGGAGTTCTAGTCATTCTGCCCAACTAGGCATGGTTTTGTAAAGTCTCTACATTAAGCATCTAAGACTCTGATCTTCATTAAGAATCAAGAACATGCAATAACCAAAATTACTTAAATTATAGTGTCATGTCATTATTAAACTTTGGATATCTTTTAGCATTCTAATCCTTTATAAATGCTTAAACTATTATCATTAACATAGTGATGAGAATAAATCATTTATAATCGTAATGTGACCATAATGGTATTTGACATAGGTATGATTACTCGGATGCTTGTGATTTCCTACCCTATGCTGGGTAACAGGCTTATGACCCATGAAGATTTCAGATGATAGCCCAAGGAAGCAACCGACAAAGACTTTAATTGTATTAGGAAAGAATCTCTGAACCGACAATGTGTTGGTATTGTAATCACACGTATGTAAAACCTATCCGCATACGGCTTTGAGACCCGGCCTATTATATATACGACGGGAGAAGCCCAAGCAAGGGTACCAGAAAATCTCCCAAGCAACTTATAATACGGCGATTACTCAATATTCAGGCGACTTTGACTCCATTGTTTTCCTGACATCCGATGAAATCCCCAATGTTCTCTTTTCCGTGAAACCCTAAGTCCATCACCATGGACATTGCCAAGGTTACACCTCGTCAGTATTGTTCATAAGAATAGTACAAACTGGCTTGTAACTTGTTCATATGAATAATCATCTCGCCAAAAGCAAGACACGCAAACAAGGATTACAAAATTATATTCAAGTCCACTAATCCAAATGATAAATTTCGAGGAAAGGGGTGATGTCGGCCATCAACTGTTTCACTTGCCGTCATCAAGCCACACTGCCTCAAATCCAGCAATTCTCAAGCAGATCATCATGTTTTCACAAAGCAGGACAAGTATCAAATACTTTGCAAATTACAACGAGTTTTTGCAAGAATTACACTTATAAATTTATATATCTAACATATACCTTTTCATCTATGACCTCCGTTGCAATCAAAACCTTCTAAGAGTTCTCTACTCTAATGCAAGATCGCTGAGTGATTTTCCAAATATTCTTTTCTATCCATGATGGAGGAAAACTCATCCAACGGCTCATACTTTATGTGCAAGATCTTGCATAATACAAAATTGTAATCCAACTCTCCATCGAATGGAGAATGGCTTATTGGATGATAATGGCAAAAACACAAACATTGCAGAGTCGCCGGACTATCTCCTAATGGTTATTGTATCAAGAAGAGAAGATCATCTAACTATGAGGATATCCCTCAGACGTGGGTATTAATCTATGAAGTTGGACCCTTTTGCTAAGTTCCACATCAAGCAATAAATTTCCCATGGCCGCAAAGGACCTCAATAGGATAGGCCATGATCTACTAAGATATTTGCAAACAGACATCTAGACTAAGTTCATAATATGAGTTCAATTTATAATTGATCTCCCACTAAAATTGTCATCCCCTGGACAATGTTAGTGATCACATGATCCCAATCCGCTACACCACCCCCGATCATCATGGCCGAACATGCAATTTCAAAGGTAGACATTCCCTAATGTCAATCACATCATCCATGTGACTCATGCTCGATCTTTCGATCAGTTATGTTCCGAGGCTATGTCTACACATGCTAGGCTCACCAAATCTAACTTGTGTGTATTCGCTGTGCAATATGGTTTACACCCACTTTATGCGAACGTAGATATGTCTAGCCCCCGATCATCATGGCCGGCTTCATAACGAAGAACTTTTTTTGTGATGCACACACAAGGGGAGCACTATCATTGGAATTAAATAGGGATTATCTCATTTGCTACCATTAAGTATCTAATACTAGCACACAATAAGATGTAAAACAAGTATCAACATCACATGCATATTTTGTGATATGATATGGTCCTTCTTCTTGCGCATTGATCTCCATCGAGCGCCCCGACATGATCTCCATCTTGCCCCTGGTTTGATGCCAACTCCACAACGCCACCACCAGGTCGTCCATCAGAACGATGACTATTACTACATAACTTAGTAACATAAAAGTAAACTACTTTACCTTCGTCATGACCATGACCATATCAAATCACATGCCCTCCTGCAAAATAAAGTTAGATGCCTCTACTTTATCTTTTGCAAGTTTTACGTGGTTGTTAGGGCTTTTGCAATATAATCATTTCCAAACTATGAACTTTCCAACCACAACATGGATCCAACAGTTATCTCTACTATACCCCTTTCGGGGCCCTCCGTTGTAAATGCTATATCAACTATTGAATAAGAGACAAACACCCGCTAGCCACTTATACGGTACAAGCCGTATGTTGAGCATGGAACCAGTATCGCGTACGAATATGCGTAAGGTCAGTCCGGGCTGCTTCATCAAACAATACCGTGATATAAACAAGTGCACGTTAGATGGCAACAACTAAGGGATCAATGCCCGCACAATACTTGTGCGTACTGGCCATACAACACTCCTACGCATAGATTGGCTCTAATACCACTAAAGGGTTCCGTAGCAGAAAATAAAAAAATTCATACGATAGAACTCTAATACACGCAAGATCTATCTATGTAGTAATGCAATAACAACCGGAGCGTATAGAATACATACCCTTGTAGACCGTACACGGTTAATGTTCCGAGACGAACGTGATTGAAATAGTCGATCTCGTGGCCGACCTCAAGGTCGCGAAGCTCCATTGCTCCTTCTTCATCATACAGCAACTCTGGCTCACGACATCCAAGTTCCCCAAGTGTTGCACCTCGTGGCTTCGTACATATCCGGTGTACAATGAGACCTCCGGCTCCCCGATCCCACCGAGAGTGACGAAGTTTATATCCAGCTAGGAATCCCTGCAGCACAACAGCGTGCTACAGGTGTGGCGTCACTTGCACGGACAGTCCTTACTTGGAATCGTGACAACGCGTGGAGACAACTAGAGAGAGAGGGAGATTATTCCAACCAAGGGGAATAATTCTATTATATTGTGTGTTTAATCTCACCCATAGGCACCCCTTTATATAGGCAGAGGGGGGCGTGCCCTCTCCACTAGGTACCCCATGTGGGACTAATAGTCAAAGAAAAAGGGGAAAAAAGGAGGGAGCCAGCCGAGTGGGCCAGCAGACCCAGCCCAGCAGCCACAGCTGGCCAGCCAGGTGGGCTGCCAGCTCCATCGGCGGCCCAGCAAGCCCTAGTGGCGGTGGCCTGGAGGCGCAATGGCCAGGAGGGCTGGCCACGCCCCGCGGCCCAACAACCCTCGCGCGGTAGCCAGCCAGGCGGGCGGACCCGGGTGGGCCGGATCCCGCCAACGGCCAAGCCACGAGGAGGAGCGGATCCGGGTGGGCCGGACTAGCGACCCGCGGCCTGCCTGACTGCGGCATGTCGCCTAGCGCCCTGCTGCACCGAGTAGCGTTTAATACTTGTTGCCTGCCATCGTGGCTGCTAAGCCCAATAGCGGAGCAGTTATTTTTTCTCCTTTTCTTTTTTCCTTTTTCTAGCAGCTTTTCTCCTAGGCCATTTCCCTCCGAGGATTTGGCCTAATATGAAAGTTGCTTTTATAAATCTTAATTTAAATATTATTTAGAATATATCAATTCATAATTAACATATAATAAATGTATATTTAAATTCCCATTTATCTGAAAACACTTTTCTGGTCTTTTTCTTTATTCCTTCTTCGAACAACTTCGCATCTCTCCGTGGAACATTTCTGACTTTCTCTTTCTCTACTATGAATCCATCTTACGGATGATCTCTCTCATCGTACCCTTAAGTGTATCTTCTCATGGCTCGGGAATGCTCTAGACATGATCTATATCAATGATCAAGAGAGGGACCAGGGATGCCCATGTGACCCCTATGCATTCCACGATGAAAATGTCGTTTGAACTGTAAAATGCAGAATCCAATTTTCCTTTGTTTCTTTGATACGACTTGTCCAAGATCTGATTGGTATCACATACCCTGTTCAATCTCGTTACCAACAAGTTCTGTTTTATGTGTTACCGTGATATTACATCCCCGTGACCTAGTCACATGTTGCAATATTTATGGATATAATCTCACCAAGCCGGCCGTATGTATCTTACCCATCACGTGGGTGAAAAAATCCCGCTCTTGTAGTCACATGTCATCTACTGTTCCTTTGGAATACCTAACATACACCTTTATGATCATCGTTTAACCGTGTGATGTTTGATGCAGTCAAAGCAGCCTCGAGAAATAGTGAGTAATATGAACTCACGATCTAAGGAAAAGGATACTAGATTTTAGCTATTGCAACAATAAACTATATGACTTGATCATGTCGCAATCTTTCGAGGAATGTCCATCACATCATTCACCAATGATATTACCTCATTGTCAATTGGCATAAATGCCCGTGATCTTGAAACCCAGATCATCCTCATGACCAACAAATTAGTATGAATAGAGGCTACTAGGGACTTGGTTTGTTTCATACCACACCTGTACCAATGTTTCCACTTAATACAGTTATAGCACAATATGAAACTATTATAAACTAATTGAGATATGACAATAAAAACCTATTTATTATTTGTCTCTAGGGCATATCTCCTTCAATTGATTCTGTTGATATTTAAACTTCTGTATTACACGATTTATATCATCTTCTATTACATAAGTTTGAAGAATGTCAACTTTATTCTCTTTCACAAGTTCCGAGGCTATTCCTTTTTCTTTCATGGACTTTTTAACTTTGGATATAAGATCTTGTGGTATGTGAATCATACCTTTTCGTGGTTCAATATCCACAACTGGATTGTATTATTCATCATTAAAGGATCTTATCTCGAAAAGCTTTACACATTCCAGAAATGTTAGGTTGCATATGGCTCCTCTTGCAGATAGACCAATCATTTCTTTTGCCTCGTCATTAAGCCCATTATAAAAATATTGAATAACTAAGTCCTTGTAAAAATCATGATTTAGGACTTTCATAATCATTGCATAAAATCTATTTCATGCTTGATAAAAGTTTTCTCCAACTGTTTGAAGAAAGTTTTTTATACTACGCTTGATTTGCATGATTTTAGTGAATGGACAATATTTGTGCATGAATTCTCGGATGCAATCTTCCCAGCTTTTTATAGTATGATTGGGTAATGATTGTAACCAAGCAAGATTATTGTCTTTCAGAGACCAACAAAAGAGTTTAAGGAGTATAAACTCTCTTAGGAAACTTGCAGGTTTAAGAGTAGCACAAAGGTTATAGACCCTTGTCAAGTGGTCACTAGGGTCTTCCTCTTCTTTTCCTGCGAAAGCAATTTCTTTCATCATACAAATTAGCTCAGGATATATTTTAAATTCTTGGCCTTCAAGTTCAGGACAAAGAATAGGTATTTTCCTTAAGTGCCTAGATGGATTCCCATATTCTTCCAAAGGTAGCTCAAGTTCGGCCCCTCGGGTGATGGTCAAATCTACCATTAGTGGAATCAGGCTATTCACGTCTACAGTACGTGAATTAGTAAATCTTTTAATAAATTCTAAACGTCTCTCGATAGGAACACGATCAATATATGGGGGTAAATAAGTTTTTCCTGATCGAGTGGTACCTCTGTCTTCAACGAAGATCATGAATGGTGTCAACAATTGCTGTTCCCAAGAAATAACACTTAGCGCTTTGCTCCCTGACAATGGCACCAGAAAATATCTTAATGGCCTGCAAGTGCACATGTTCGTCAGAGAATGTTTTCACGGAAGTATTAATTCCAGGTTTTATATCGATGCCAACGAGGAGCCTAGGTAAGTGTTTTTATACGGTGTTTCTGTCACACCCAGGGTGTCACAAGTCTTGAGTTAATTTACTGCAAAAGCTAATGATGGAAGCGGTGAGTAAAAGATAGAGAAAACTTGCTTAGGAAATAAGTAAATTACATAAAAGTAAAGATATAAAAAGCGTGTAAAGGTCCTGAAGATGAGAAGTTAGGCACGGAGAGAAACAATTCATGATGATAGTGAAAATGCCAAGTGGATAGAGTGGAATAAGTGATAATGATATTTCTTATTTATAAGTGAGTAGGCAAGCAACCTGTATACCGACTATGAGTCCTCATGGCCAATTATTCCTAGTCCCAATGATCCATCTGCCTGTTACCACGGCCGTGGTCAGCATATTAATTAAAGTCTTGCGACCGGATCAAGGCTTTAATCTTGATAGTTCCTTGTTGTCCTCGAGTAGTACTAGCTCTTTATTGATATCGTCTGTGTCACTCGGGAGTCGTTGAATTACTAGCATACAAGTTCATAACTATGAGATCTTTGGATCATATTACCTGGACCCTTAAATTAGATTAGGCAAACATATATAATCATTCTCACTATTAAATAAACACTATAACGACCACAAATGGATAGATTTAAAGGAGACACAACATATCTCACCAATCCCCTAGATCTCCCGTGCCTATGGGGATTTACTCAGACATGAGAGGAAAACAAATCAACGGCATAATTATATTGTAAATAAGAATTATCTCAAAGTTATTGTAACAAACCACAATAGCAATTAAAGATCAAATCAAATATAAACCAAAGGTAGATCAATGTATTAACCCTAATCTTACAAGTGTCAATCTCTCTCTTTCTCTCTAAGTAATGAAGTGAATGATGGTGGAGTGTGTGGTTTTGAGGCTGGTGATCGTCGAGGAATGGGGTGAAGTTCTTCTCCTCTTTTAGATCTGATCTACCTCCTCTGGATGACTTGCAGCGGCTATATTTTCTGTTCTGTGGTTCTTCTCATCTCTCTTTCTTCACGAAAGTTGCTTGTATTGATACAAGAAGACGTCGACATGTAGTACGAGCGGACGGTACGGACGCGTCCCGACCGTACCGATGGTCGTTATGCGTACTGGATGCCTCCAATAAAAGGGGCTCCAATTGAGAATTTACTTCTTTAGATACAATTAGTCCATAAATGCTATCAGATCTTCAATAAATATTTATTACCTGAAAACCATCACAAGAAACCAAGAATTCGCTAATTGCGATGTTAACATTAGTAGAAAAGCGTAATCTTCAGTAAAATCCGGCAATAAATAAGAGAAAAATTAATAGTAAAAATGATAAAATTTGAAGCTACAAAGAGATACGCTCCCATATTAGGAGGATGAGTGGAGATGCTCTTAGGCCGAACCAAAATACTCCTACTTAAGTGAATTTGCTAATTTTCCTCAGCATGATCATCCCCCTCTCTCTTCCAACCTCTCCTCCGCTTTTCTATTCAGTCGGTTCCCCTCTCTCCCAAGCCAAGACACCAATCTCTTTCTTCCCCATCTCTCTCTCTTTCCCCCTCTCACAGCGCTTGCTCCCCTATCCAATCCACCTCCTGCAGCCACCTCCCGCCCCACCGCAGGCGAGCTCCCCACGTTTCTGCACCGATTCGGGGCTTCCTCGCGCGAATCAGCGTGGATCCGAGGTCAGGGCCCTTCCGATCGCTAGCCCCCGCTATCTGCTCCGCCTCTTTGTCCCCGACGCGCGGGTGTGGGTCTGGGAGAGGGGGGTTCCTGCCACGGCGCGTGTAGGAACGACGATGAACTCTCCCGAGAACGGATTATTCAGATAACCTGTGCTTGCTTTAGTTTCTGCTTATCAGGCGTGGTTTGGTTAGATCGTAAGGGGCACGCTGTTGGGCATGACTCTGTGATTTAGGGCTCTTCTCTTGAGGCAGCTTATAGGCAACAGTAATTACGTGGCGTAGATTGCATAATTGGATCCTAGTTAACTGCGTTTGATTAGTCTTAGTGGAATTGTGTTATCAGGGGTCAAGGTTAAGTACCAGTGAAATATTGCCAACAAGGGTAGGGTTCCAATGTGGAGATACCCCGTTCTCATATTTTAGCAGCTATCTACCGTTTCATATGCTAGTTCATGGCGATAAAGAATCACTATCACCGGTGTCTCACTGTCGATTAATATATCTTGTAGTCTACTATTTACCCAATGCTTGAAAAAATTGCGATGCTAACATGAGTAACTCATTCATATGGTTTATGACTTGTCTTGGGACGTTGTTCCAACTTGATTTTGTTCTGTTTGTTATATGGTGGCAGGTAAGACATCAGATAGTGCAAGCTTGAATTGGAACTATAGTCCCTATTAGCTTATTAATTTGGGATAATAAACATAGGCTTCTGAGAACTAAAAAAAGTCCCATGTTTTTTCTCTTTCGGATACAGTGGGTGATAATAACGCAGTCAAGTGTGATGGGGTAGCACATTTAAAACAATATAATCAAGAGCACTTCAACCTGTGGCTTGCGTCTCTGAGATTTACTGCTGTGAACTGTGATTCACATATGCTCATAGGTGCGTTACATGGGCAGGGTAGCTTGTGTTTGATTAAGTTGAGTGGTACATTGTGTATCTCTGCAGTGTCTTCCTTGCTTTCTGTGCATCATTTCTATTTCTTCCTGTTATGCAAATTTGCCTGGTTGGTTTATATTGTTAATCCTAAAATGACTGAGATGTAAGATTATTGGTTATGACTGCATTTGATAATTCATTGCTGGCTATTTAATGCTATTTATTTTCAGTAGCCTACGGACTCTTTGAAGGCCTTTTTCTGGAGCTTCCGCAACATTATCTCTGCAATAGTAAAAAATATATGGGCTGACTTTGGCATTTCATGGGAGGTTTTGAAGACGATGAACCACCCTCAAAACGAGCAAGAGCATCCTCAGTAGAGTCTGCAAGTTTGTCTGACGGTTTCTGTTACTCGAAATCCGTTAACCCTTTGGGAGGTACAATGGCTAGATCTTTGACTTCCCAGGGGAAAGAAGTTATGGTTGGTTCTAAAGGTGTCATCAAGAGGGACGAATTTGTGAGGATAATCACAAAAGCTCTGTATACTCTTGGATATGAAAAAAGTGGAGCTGTTCTCGAGGAAGAATCGGGTATAACATTGCATTCCCCATTGGTGAATCTCTTCAGAAAGCAGGTGCTTGATGGAAACTGGGACAGTGCAGTAGCTACCTTGAATAAACTTGGCCTTCTGGATGAAAACGTTGTGAAGTCTGCTGCATTTTTGTTATTGGAGCAGAAATTCTTTGAACTTCTGAGAAATGACAACCTAATGGGTGCCATAAAGACGTTGCGGAGTGAAATATCCCCCCTTGGTGTTAACAGAAAACGAGTTCATGAAATGTCAAGTTGCCTAATTTCTTGTCCACAAAATGTCTTGCTTGTGTTTGCGAAGCTTGGAACTGATTATTCTAACTCACGTCTTAAGCTCCTAGAGGAATTGCAAAAGGTGCTGCCCCCTACTGTTATGGTACCAGAGAGGAGGTTAGAGAATATAGTTGAACAGGCACTTATTGTACAACGTGAAGCTTGTTATCTCCATAATTCTATTGATGGCTTGTCTCTTTACGTTGATCATCACTGTGGGAAGGATCAGATACCATCTCGAACACTGCAGGTAAGAACTCATGCTGATTTCAGTGCTTGCATTTATTGCATGTTTGAATATTTGAATACAATGTTTCAAATCAAGTTTGCATACTTGCCACTTGCCTGGATTGCTGACGAACCCACATAAGCAGTAGTGGTAGGTCCACAGTTCTGCTCTTTTTTTAATAACTATACTTATGTAGTGTCTTGATTTATCACTTCTAGATTGTTCAAAACATGTCTCAGTATAAGTTCTGTTATGTTCTCTCTTTATTTGTGTGTAGTATAATGTGTGATTCAGCTGTAACATTTGAATTTAAGCATCCTCCACCCCACCCCTCCCATTCCTTCGCCTCATCCCCTTCCCTCTCACCGTCTTGAATATTTTGCTATATAATATTTAGGCTGGAGAGGGAACACATCAGATTCTGATTAGTACAGAGGTACTTATGTATGAACAAAAGAGAGATGCTAGTAGAATACTATTTATCTGTAAATGAAAACATTCTATCAGCTGAGGTCAGGCTGTCCTTGACAAGAGGCCAATGTGCCTCTCATTCCTAGTGCAAAACAATAAATGCCTAAATGTAATAACTGAAAATGATCACACTGCTAGCTATATATCTTATCACTCGTACTAATTACTAATCCAGAAGCCCAAAAAAAAAAAACTGTTGCAGGTTTTGCGTGCGCATAGTGATGAAGTATGGTTTCTTCAATTTTCCAACAATGGGAAGTACTTAGCCTCAGCATCAAATGATAAATCTGCAATCATATGGAAGGTAACTATGCTTCTAACTTTCGACCTTTCTCATGAAGGTGTTGGGCAGTGCAGTGATATACTGATATGCCCCTACTTTCCATTTAGGGCCTCATGTGGAAACTTGAAACTGAACAACCTCATTACTTTTTTGTTCACCTGACTTTGATCTAGAATATACTTTTTGTTCGAATGCAAATTGAAGATAAAGAAATGCCATTTTACATTATTAGTTTCGTCAGAGCCTATCTGATTTTTACCATATTGGCTTAGAAGCAAATTTGGCTGATATGTTTATCAGGTTTTCTCCATGATCTTGTGGCCTGACACTTTACTGTTAGCCTGTCTCACCTGGTCACAGTTCAGGGAACAACCCCACAACCATATAACTTGTCATTTATACATGCGAGCTTATCTTAAAGGTGAACTAATTTTATTTTTTGTTGAGAACATAGGGTGGTTCCTTGTTTGAATCTTTCAAAACTTATTTAAGAAAGCAAATTCCAGCCCATTGTTCTCAACACTTCAATTCCATCAAGATTCTGATGCTCATGAACCAGATTTTCAGTTTTCTTCTTCAATTCTTCCAGGAATTTAACTGCATTCTAATATGTACTTGAGACTGCACATGCACATGTTTGTACTGATAATCATGGTGAAGTTCAAATGTTCACTATCATCTTGATAGTTGATGCTATACAAATCGATCTTCTTGCTTGCAGTAATGTGAGTATTCGTTTCCTAGGTCGATGAAGATGGAGAACTATTGCTGAAGCACATATTGACTGGTCATGAGAAACCAGTGATGATGGTTGCATGGAGCCCTGATGATCGCCAGCTTCTCACATGTGGAATGGAAGAAGCCGTCCGGCGTTGGGATGTTGAATCTGGCAAATGTATTCATGTTTATGAAAAGCCTGGCCTTGGTCTGATGTCATGTGGTTGGTTTCCAGATGGAAAGCAAATATTGTCTGGTCTAACTGATGAAAGCCTTTGCTTGTGGGATCTAGATGGTAAAGAAGCAGATTGCTGGAAAGGGCAGAGATCATCAAAAACACCTGATTTCGCTGTATCAAAAGATGGTAAACTTATAATAAGTATGAGTAGAGATTCCACGATTCTTTTATTCAATAGGGACACGAAACAGGAGAGGCTGATTGAAGAGGATAAAACAATCACTTCATTTTCTCTTTCTGAAGATGGTGATTTCTTGCTTGTAAATCTTATAACCGAGGAGATTCATTTGTGGAACATAATGAATGACCCCAGTAGAGTTAGTAAGTATACTGGCCATAAGCGCAGTCGTTTCGTGATAAGATCATGCTTTGGTGGATCAGAGCAGGCTTTCATTGCCAGTGGAAGTGAAGATTCAAAGGTATGATGTATTGAGTGATTCGTTATCTTGAATTTCTCCACCAGCTTTTGTTCAGGATATTTGGTAGGCGGCATATTAGTTACTCCTTCAATTACATGTCTAATGATGTGCATTGCATAGTGGATAGAGTTAAAGTTTAACTGGAGTCTGCATTACTGTTTGGGAGTCTTGAGATCATTTGTTTCTTGTGAACCAGATGTTTGTACAGATAAATTGGATGTCATGAAGTCATCATCTAGTAATGGCACTCATGATCCATATACCTGGTAGGCAGCAGTAAAATGGGGTGGTAGATTTAATCTTGTGTGTATATAGTTAAGTGCTGAATTCTGTAAGCAAGTGTAGTGAAGCACCAATGTCTTGAATGCACAGCTACCCGTCTGCTACATATCTTTTTGGTGAAAATTTATTATGTCTTTAAAGTGCAATGGAAAACAACTATCAGTAGTTGGTTTGATTCGACAACTCAGTGTCATGAAATTTTCTGTCAGGTCTATATATGGCACAGAGCTACGGGAGATGTCATTGAGACTCTGTCTGGCCACTCTGGCGCGGTCAACTGTGTAAGCTGGAACCCTACAAATCCACACATGCTCGCATCTGCGAGCGACGATCACACTATACGTATATGGGGATTGAAGAAGGCCAGCACAAAGCGAAAGGATGTCTGCAGCAGCAGTAGCAACAATGGGGCCCACATGAATGGTAGCGCCAACGGTAATGGTTTTGTTCACCAGTGCAACGGCAGCCGCAGCAAATGATCCTTGGTAGCCCCCATCCAAACGTATGACCGGCTTCATTTGCAAATCCTCCTTTTCTTATGCTTTGCTTCCTTCGTTCAGGAAGAACACTGTAGTTTTAAAACGAAGCTGCAGCACAGGTGTCGGGGGTGGGAAACCTGCTTGGTTTCTGTGTACCATCTCCCATGTTCCACCACCACCATCCTGTCGAATTTATTTCTCAATTCAAGCTGGATACAAAATTTCACATTTAAAGAAGCTTTCTTTTCTCTACTTATGTGATGATAGCGAAGACAGAGTGGTAATGGCCGCCAAAAGTGGGATTCCTATTTTTGCATGATTTGGCTTAATGTTTAACGGGGTGAAGATAAATTTGGAACTATGCAACATTGGTATGTTTTTTCCCCCAGAATTCCATGGTACTTCGATAATCATTGCAACCAACTACCCTAAAAGTATATCGTGTTGGAGTTTCACCGCCACGGTGAAGGTTTCTTCTAACGCAGATACTTAATGATCCCTCGTTGGAATTTAACCGCCACGGTGAAGGTTTCTTCTGACGCAGATATTTTAGTGATCCCTCATAAAGAAAACATCCCTAGAGTTGTTGAGTAGCAATTGCAGCTTCGGGGAATAAACACTGTTAATCTTGCATTTTATTGTTTTGGTAGCTGTTTCCTTGTAGTGCTTAGTTGGTTGGTCTTTGTTAGCTGTCAACTTGGGCAAAAGCTTCTTTGCCGATGCTGAGTTTTTTTTAGATCAAATAGACTGCTACTCCATCTGACGAGGGTTTAACTCATCAATGCGCATTGTTATGAACTTGAGTTTTGGAGAAGGAGGGAGCGCTGGAGACATCTATCGGCTAGTAAACAAGCACACAGGAGACTCGAAGATTTACCAGGTTCAGGCCTCGTAGAGGTCCCTACTCCTGCTTGTCTGCTCGTGGAATTATCAAAAGAATCGAGGATTACAATGGTGCGCAGATGTAATCTGGCGAGGGTTGTGGAAACTAGGGTTGCGTGTGTCCTTCTCGCCGTCCCCTTCTAGTCTTTATATAGATATGCTAGGTCTCGGGTAGCAAGTCGAGTTGGTTACAGGTTAGGGTTTTCCCCCTTTGAACTTTCTATTTTTAGCTTCTTGTTCTTCAAGCAATCTAGAGTCCGTAGGTTACTTGAGTTCTTCATTTTGGGCCTTGGCGACACCGTGGGCTTCTATGTATTCAGGCCGTATATACCAAACTCGAGTACCTATAGGGAATACCCATGTCAGTAGCCCCCGAGTGTCCAGTGGAATCGCAGATTCGACTGGAGACTTTATGAAGTCTTTCGAGTGCATGACTGAGTATATTTTTCGACTGCTCTGTCTATTGTCATAGGGATTGTTGGTGTGCATGCATGATTTTAACCGATGTATCGGTATCAGTTAACTACCTTAGGGTAAAACAACGCCACCTACTCGAACTCGAGTCCTCGGACTCGAATCCGGAAAAGTGCTGGTGTAATTCAACTCAAGCCGCAGAGGTCTTACAGGAGTTGAATTCCAGTATATGGGTGTGAGCACTCGACGTATCCGTCAAGGCATATTCATCGTACCTGCAGGCACGGATATATTTCTGGTAGTGCACAGCAAATGCGTTGCCAGGCCTTATTCAGGTCTTACCTTCACGCTGTAAGCGCGACATCCAAATTTTATCATCGCAGAGACGATTCGGGTGACCCAGGAGACGCAGTCTCTTTGTAGGGAAATTATGAGGCGGTGTCGCCATAAACTTCGAGTGTGGATGTTATCAACACATAATACTTTGCACAAGTAATCATAGGGTGCGCGGCCAGCGCTCTCTATGGGAGTAGCCCCCGAGTGCCTGGTTGAGTCGAAGACTCAAGCAGGGACTAAAGTACTTTTGCGACTGCTGTCGTCTTTATTTGCTTGTTTCAGTCGAATTTGCTTCCGGCGCTCCCTATGGGAGTAACCCATGTCCATAGTCGAACTATGCTTCGAGTGATTGGGTTTTGCTGTGATTGTTCATGTTCCTATAAAAGTAAAAGAAAAAAAATCATAGGGTGCGCGACCAGCGCTCCCTATGGGAGTAGCCCCCGAGTGCTTGGTGGAGTCGAAGACTCGAGCAAGGACTAAAGTAATCGAAGGCTTCTGCTGCGTAGTTGTTGATGACGTCAGTGCTGACGATCTCATGACCTCAGTTGCCCGCGTGAGCGAGTTTGACGGGACGTGACGAGCGGTGGGCCCCACTTCCTAACTCTGATTTGACTGGGCGTGCGTAATCTTTATTTTAACCACGTCTCCTCGATTTTCGCACATAATGGGAGTGGTGGGGGAAGGTTTGTGTTTCATCTCCTCCACGTGTCTAGCACGATGATCGCCACGCGTCCAGTAGGGTTTTTCTGAGCTATTGGATTGCATCTTCCAGGGGTTAAGTAGTGGCGCTGCGACGGTAAAATTCACATCTGCTTTCGCTCATCTCTTGCCTTCATCGCCATTGCCGCTGCTCCCCTGCTTTCTCTGCTCTCTTTTCCTCCGCGGCGCTGGACCAGCTCTGCACATTTCCCATCTATTTTCTCCGGTCGCATCGCCGCCACGCAATGGGGAAGAAGGGAGGTGATGCGGCCGATTCCGCGGCTACCGCTGCTGCGGTGAAGAAGAAAGGCGGCTCCGCCGCTGCGGGCACCAGCACCGTCGCCGGCGGGAAGAAGAAGGGCACGGACACCCGCGCCACGAATGGTGCGTGGCGTTCCTCTGTCATCAAGTCCTCTGATCTTCGTCTTATTCGCCAAGACGGAGTGCTGTCCGCCGCAGTCGCCGACGCGCGCGTCCTAGGGGTGAGATAATCCCCTCTCCTCCCGCTGGTTTTCGAGTGATGTTCTTGGCGTTCATCATTCGCGGCCTCTCGTTGCCCCTGCATCCCTTCTTCATGGGCCTCCTTTGTTTTTACGGGCTTCAGCTCCATCAGCTGTCCCCGAACTCTATCCTCCATATTTCTTGCTTCATCACCCTCTGCGAGTGCTGGCTCGGAACCGAGCCGCACTTCGGCCTCTTCAAGTGCCTCTTCAAGTTGAAGCGCCAATATGCGTCTGGCTCCTTAGTCTACGATGTAGGCGGCTGCGGAATCCACGTCGATCCATCTGCCACCTATTTCGACATCAAGCTCACGGTGTCCGTCCAAGGGAAGGACAAGTGGTTCTACGTCCACGATGAGAAGGCTGACGGGGAGCACTTCGGACTCGCACCTTTCGATCCCGCGACGCCGTGCAAGAGGAGGCGCTCCTGGAAAAATGTAGTCATGCCTGGCGAGTCCGTGGAGACAGATGTGCTGTACGAGCGCGTCTGCGACCTCGAGAGTCGCATAGGCAAAGAGGAGGGAGGTTGTGCCCTCATTCGCACGTGGCCGTGCCGTCGCGTCCAGCCCCTGCAAGCCAGAGTCCACCCCATGTTTTAGTGGGCTGGCGCTGACGATGTCACTCGCGTGTCTGCCGATGGCATGTCCGCGAGTGAGGTGGATAAAAGGGTTCGACTGGTCACCAAGTACACCGTCAAGGATGTGCTCCCCAGTGAACCAGTCGTTCCTCCGTTTGATGCTGCACTCCTCCTAAGGTATGTTGTGCTACACAGTAGCTTAGTTTGTTGATTGCTTCTTTGCTGCCTTGTAATCTTGTACTAAGTTGTGATATGTATGCAGGATTGGGCGGTGTCACCTTGTATGCCCCCTCTTCCAGAGGGGGTTATTCCTCGCGAAGCCTTGGAGGAGGACGAGTCGGAGTCGACCGTCCCATCTGATGTAGAGGAGGAAGCCCCTGAGTCGGATAGTCCGGATACTCGCAAGCGTTCGCATAGCGAGGATTACGATGCGTCATCTCCTTCGACTCCGGAAGGTGCAGGCGTTGGTGCGGAGTCGCCAATCCCTGCCATTCCCGTGAGCGGCGTGGCACCATCCTCTCGCAAGAAGATGCGACTGCCCATGGAGTCCTCGTTAGAGTCGGGGGAGCCCACTTTTGACTTTGACAAGTTTGATTGGTAAGTTTTCTAGTTTGTTTGCTCTTCTCTGGATTTGCCCTTTTTTGGTTCGTCTCTGGATTTGCCTTTTCTTGATGTTGATTTTGTCTTGCAGTCAAGAGGCGTCGTCATCTTCTGACGATGTCCAATTTTTGAAAGAATCAGAAGTCGCGACCTCAAGGGCCAAGAAAGAGGTCGAGCGTGCTCCTTCCCCTCCATTGGCGGCCCACTCCGGGCACAACTCTTCCAGCTCTCCGCATGAAGGGGAGCATCGAATGGTTGCCCGGATGACTGCACACCAAACGACTTTGGAGTCATTGGAGGATCATGTAAGTGTAGGATTTCTTCTTTTGATGTTGCACTTGATGGCTTCTGCTGATCCTTTGTTGTGTGATAGCTCCTTGTGAACGAAGCCGCTCACTTGGCGGAGCAAGTGCTTGCGATGGGCCGCCAGTATGCAATGCTAGAGACGCGTGTTGGGGGGATAACCCCGGGTAGGGTCACTCCGGGGTATAAGCGCCGAGTTAGCCGAGGTTCGGCAAGGTCAAAGCAGCTGCTGGCCGAGTCACCTCAAGGCAGGCCGGATCACGGAGTAACCCGGACCAGGGGGGTCGCCTAACATTGTCACGTCCGACTCAAGGAGTAAGTCGGAAACGCTTGTCTAACCTATGTGCAGGAACAGGTGTGGCCAGATCTAGTGTGATCCGGATCCTCGCTTGGCTTCTAGGAGAAGGAAGGAATCTCTCTGGTCAAAAAAGAAGGTCCGATGCGTACTGGATGAGTGAATAAAGCAAGGGCAGGACCACCGGATCATGGCCGACAGGGGTGACGACGCTCACGTCGGCTGACGCGGGCGCCACAGAGGCTATGTCGCTAAAGCAAGTGTGACGCGGGGGAAAAGCACCCCTGTCGGGTTACTACTTTGGGAGGGGGCATATTCTTAGGAATATGCCTCCACGTATGCCCTAGGCCAGGACCGAACCACCTCTATATAAGGGGGGGGGGGTTGGGGTTCTGGTAAGGGGTTGGGTTTTTCAGAGACAGAGCAAGGAGAATCGCAGTTAGCTGAGCACTAGTGGATCTAGGGTTCGGGGGCTAGGTGGTAGGCAGGAGTAAGAGAGCTTCTTCTTCCTCCTCTTGTCAATACAGCTCGAGGAGCACTTGTAATCTCTAAGATTGAAGATCAATACCAAACTTCTGTGTAGAGAATCACTCTACTATCCCTCCCTGGATTCCCCTAGCGCATATTAGTCCCCACCTTTAGCCTATCCATGGCATCTGCCGTGACACCACCACGACAGTTGGCGCCCACCGTGGGGCTAGCGGCGCTAGCAGGGGTGAAGATCCGGATAGGAAACTTCATCGGCACCGGCGAACGCATCGTCTCCGGGCTCGTTCTGCACTTTGGAGCGCTGGACTACGTCAGCGACAACGCTGGTTGCTTCGGCACACGCCCCCTCCCGCGCAACGGCATCTTCGTCAAGCTCGGTGCGCACAAGGTCTACGTTGCTGTGGACGTGTCTTGCATTCATCCGCGTCGCGTCGTCGATGCAGGAGAACCACCCCTCACTGTGGCTCGCGGGGCGCGTATCGCTCGCTCCCCGGACCATGCAGAGGTGATGATGACTACGCCAGGTGCGGCCATGAGCAAGGATCCGGCGCCAGACCCGGAGGTAACGCCTAAGGCGCCGAGGAAAGCTAGGGGTCCTCCGCTAGAGAGGCCCGAGAACGTGCTGAGGGAAGCTATGGATAGCTTGGCAAACCCGGTGGCAGCAGTGGTGGATCCGGCTCAGGCACAGGTCGAGCTAGAGGAGACCCAGCAAAAGATACTGGAGGGCGCAAAGAAAATAGCGGCGGCTTAGCAGTCGTTGAACATGACGCTGCGCGAGTACGCGAAGGCAAACAAGGTTGATGCAGTAAGGGTAAAAGGGAAAAATCTCATAAGTGAGATGAACAGAGAAGGTGATGATGGACCAGAAGGGTCGGAAAACTATCTGTCTGTGGGGTTGCCGAAGTATAGTACCCCGGCGAAGAACCTCAGAGCAGCAGATGCCGCGGCGTCCGAGCTAGAGGGTCTGACGGGTGAAGCCCGTCAAAGACAGCAAGACCGGGTTAGCGAGCTGGTTCGGATCGCGAACAGGCAGAACGAGGAGCTGCTGAGAGGTAACCCGGAGAGAGTTGGAGCTTCTAAGATCGTCCATTCGGCGATGGGTAACCCGGAGAAATCCGCGGGAGATGCATCATCGCCTCATGGTGGCCCAAGGAGAGAAGAGGTAGTAACCTCGGCCATACGGAACAAGCAGATCGTTCCGTATGACCCAATGCGTGCGGGAAAAGAAAAAGAGGTGAGGAAAAACGACGATCGACGAAGTATGAGCCAAGGTGAAGCTGGCCGAGGCAACCATGACCAAGGCAATGCCGGTCAAGGGAATGCTGCCAACGGCAATGCCGGAGAGCAAAACTCGGCAGGAGCAGGTCAACCGCAGCAGCGGAATATACCGAGGCAAGAGCAAAGTGCCGGCCGTGGTATTCAATAGAGAGGAGCACAACGAGAGCGAGACCGATACAATGACGGAGACTCGGAGATGATGAATGCGGGATACGCAAGACCGGACTATCATGTGATAGGGTCGAGATTGGGAAGCAGGGACTTGATGCCGGATGACGCCAGGTTAAAGCTGGATCGCCTGTATAGGTCGGAACAGATCGAATGTCAAGGTCCTCCGGGTCCAACGTGCTTTGGACCCCGGATCATGAAAGAACCGCCAGTACCCAATTTCCAATTACCCAGGGGCACGAAGACGTATGACGGCAGTACAAAGCCGGAGGATTGGCTGATAAACTACGCAACAGCTGTGAAGATTGCAACTGGCAACTTAAGATGGGCTGTACGATATGTACCCCAAATGTTGGAAGGTCCGGCTAGGGTATGGCTGAATAATTTGCCACCCGGAAGCATCAATTGCTGGATAGATTTTGAAGAAATGTTTATCAGCAACTTCTCAAGTACATATCAGAGACCGAATAGACCGCAGACCCTGGCAATGTGCAAGCAGAGATCTAACGAAACGAACCGTGAATTCTTGACCCGGTGGTGTACCGTGAGAAAATCGTGTGAGGGAGTCATAGAGTCACAGGTTATAGCATGGTTCGCACAAGGGTGCAGAAATGGCAGCGAGTTGTGGATGAAATTGCAAAGGAAAATGCCAGTCACATTGGCAGAGATGATCCGGATCGCGGATTCTTACACTTTGGGTTATCCGACTCAACCTAGGATCGCGCCGAACGAGTCAAATGAGGAGTACTATCCGAGGGACGGAGCCGGGTCATCCCGGCGGAACGATTACAGGGGAAAAAGGAGAGACGATAGACCGGACCATTGGTATAGTTCGCAACAAGTTGCAGCCGTGAATCAAGATCAGCCTGGAGCAGGGAGCAACCAACGCCAAAAAACGGGAGGGCAATTGACTCCTCGAAACAATGGCAAGAAAACGTGGACTCCGGAGCAGAAGAAGCAATGGCAAGAAAAGAAAGATCGTCCGAGGTATACCTATGAGTCAATGTTGGACCAGCCGTGTAAATTTCACACGCCAAACCCGAACAGCCCGGCGGGTCACACAACGAGGCAATGTGAGTGGATGCGTAAGATAGAACAAGGTGGTTCGGGGAATGCTCAGGCACCCCGGAATGACCAACCTCGACAGGAGTTACCCCGGCAGCAATTGCTTTCTGGAGCAAACACGCAGCAACTAATGTTGCCTCCCCCTCCGCCGAGGTATGACAACAGTGAGAGAAGGTATGCAGTGCATCAGGTGGAAAACCAACAACAACCGGATCAGAGGTACTCCGAAAACGAGGGAAGGAATGAATACAGGGAACATCACCAGAGCTATTGTGTGTTCACGACAGAGGAAGCAGATAGGAAAAGCTTGCAACGCCGACATATGGAGGTTAACGCGGTTATGCCTGCAGTGACGAGGTACATGCCTTGGTTGGACCAGGAAATTTCCTGGAGCGTCAAAGATCATCCCAAGCTTTTGCCAAGTCCGGGCTCGTATGCACTAGTGTTAGATCCGACGTTCATTGGACCAAACATTAATGTGAGATTCTCCAAGGTACTGATCGACAATGGCAGTAGCATTAACATCATGTATGTGGATACGATGCGCAAATTGGGCATCTCGGAGAACATGCTCCAGGCTACAAGAACAACTTTCCATGGTATCGTACCAGGCATATCCTGTGAGCCCATAAGCAAAGTCCGGGTCAACGTGCTATTCGGTACGAGGGATAACTGCCGAACCGAGAATCTGGAGTTTGAGGTGGTGAACTTGGAGAGCGCGTATCATGCATTACTCGGGAGACCAGCACTGAGCAAATTCATGGCAAGTTGCCATGTTAGTTATCTAAAGATGAAGTTGCCCGGACCACATGGAGCAATTACTATCGCTGGGGATTTCCGACGTTCTATTGAGTGCGCCTCAGCCGGGTCTAACCTAGCCGAGTCACTCGTAATTGCCCAAGAGAAAAGAAAAATCCAAGAGGTGGCGGCATTAGCTCAATCCGCGCAGCAGTATATGCCGGCGTTAAGCAACCCGCATGGAAGTGTTTCGTTTCAAGCCGCGAAGGACACCAAGAAAATTCCAGTGGATAACATGTTTCCGGAGCGTACTGTAACAATTGGTGCCGGGTTAACTGATAAATAGGAAAGCGAGCTCGTCAACTTCCTCCGTGAGAATCGGGATATTTTTGCTTGGTCCACACAGGACTTGCAAGGTGTTCCGAGGGAGTTGGCCGAGCACTCTTTGAATGTAAGACCCGGAGCAAGGCCGGTGAAGCAGCCTCTCCGACGCTTCGCCGAGGATAGGAGAAAGGTCATTGGTGATGAGATAGCTCGGTTGCTAGCAGCTGGATTTATCATGGAAGTGCCGTATCCGGATTGGCTCTCTAATCCGGTGCTGGTAGAAAAGAAGAAAGATGATCCGAATGTGGCAGTGGTTTGGCGTATGTGTATCGATTACACGAACCTGAACAAGGCGTCTCCAAAAGATCCATTTCCACTACCGAGGATAGATCAGGTCATCGACTCTTCCGCGGGATGTGAACTGTTGTCATTCATTGACGCTTATTCTGGTTTCCACCAGATACCTCTGAACCCGGATGATCAAATAAAAACTGCCTTTATTACCCCGTACGGGTCTTATTGCTATCGCACTATGCCGTTTGGTTTACATAATGCAGGTGCAACGTACCAAAGATGTAGCAAAAGTGTTTGCACGACCAAATAGGTCAAAACATACAAGTATACGTGGATGATGTGGTTATCAAGACCAAGGAAAGCGCAACGCTCCTTGACGACATAAGACAAACATTCACGAACTTGAGAAGGTTCCGGATGAAACTTAACCCGGAAAAATATACCTTCGGTGTCCCGGCTGGGAAATTACTCGGATTTCTCGTCTCCAGCCGAGGTATCGAGGTTAATCCAACCAAGATCCGAGCCATTGAACGAATGGAGCTACCGAAGTGTCTCAACGACGTCCAGAAGTTCACTGGATGCCTGGCGTCGTTGAGTCGGTTTGTGTGTCGGTTAGGGGAAAAGGCACTGCCTCTCTACCAACTCATGAAAAAGTTAGATAAATTCGTTTGGACGCCACAGGCTGATGAAGCTTTTGCCCACTTAAAAAAGATGTTGGCCACTGCACCAGTGTTAGCCTCTCCACTATCAAAGGAGCCAATGTTGCTCTACATAGCCGCTACCAACCGAGTTGTAAGTGCAGTGATTGTAGTGGAGCGAGATGAAGAGGGTAAGTCGGTGCAGAGGCCAGTGTATTACTTGAGCGAGGTATTGTCTACCTCAAAACAGAACTACCCGCATTTTCAGAAGGTGGCATACGGAGTTTATATGGCGGCAAAGAAATTAAAGCACTACTTTGAGGAGCACCCCATCAAAGTGATATGTGAAGCCCCCATATCCGAGATAATGGGTAACAAGGACGCGACTGGCAGAATTGCAAAATGGGCAATTGAGCTAGCACCATACGCGCCCCAGTATGATAGGAGAGAAGCGATCAAGTCCCAGGCTGTGGCAGACTTTTTCGTGGATTGGGCCGAGGTACAATACGAACCACCGCCGCCAGATCCGAACTACTGGAGGATGCACTTTGACGGATCGAAAACCAAAACCGGGTTAGGTGCCGGGGTTGTGCTTACCTCGCCAAAGAAGGATCAGCTCAAGTACGTATTGCAGATCCATTTCGCGGCATCAAACAATGTCGCCGAGTACGAGGCCCTTGTGCATGGTCTCAAAGTAGCGAAGGAAATTGGCATACGTCGGATAATATGCTTTGGCGACTCGGATCTTGTAATACAACAAGTGTCCGGAGTATGGGACGCCCTGGATCCAAACATGGCGCTATACAGGTTTCATGTGCAGAAAATCTCGGGTTACTTTGAGGGATGCGAATTTCACCATGTACCTCGCGTGGAAAACGAAGCTGCCGACATGCTGTCAAAGCTCGGATCGACCCGACAGGCAATTCCACCGGGCGTAGCATTGGAGCACCTCAGAAAACCATCTATCAGGCCGTCCCCAGGAACCAATTCAATCTATGTCTCGAAAAGCGCGGAATCCGGAGTTGAGCCCATGGACATTGACATGGGAGGTAGTACGCCAAACCCGGGGACTACCTCGGCAAACCCGGGGACTACCTCAGTAGACCCGGGGACTACCTCGCTAGACCCGGGGACTGTTCAGCGTGATCCGGCTGAAGTTATGCCGGTGGATCTGATGGAAATGGATGAGGAGATATTCCCTCCACGAGCCATACCAGCTTGAGCACTGCCTATATTCCAATTCCTGAAAGATGGAACACTACCCACTGAGGAGGTGCTAGCCAGGCAAACTCAGAGGAGAGCCAAAGCATACACAATCATCAATTCCGAGATGTACAAACAAAGTGTAACCAATGTCCTCCAGCGGTGTGTTGACCCGGAAGAAGGACTTAACATCCTCCGAGATATACACCAAGGAGAATGCGGGCATCACGCCTCATCCCGGGCCTTAGTGGCAAAGGCGTTCCGGCATGGATTCTACTGGCCAAATGCCTTGGAGCAAGCAGAAGATCTGGTGAGAAAATGCAATGGTTGTCAGAGGTACGCCACCAAGACACATATGCCTATGTCGGAACTCAAAACCATACCAATTACATGGCCATTTGCTGTGTGGTGCTTGGATATGGTTGGCCCGTCCAAACCAGCAAGAGGAAACATGACGCACATTCTGGTCATGGTGGACAAGTTTACGAAATGGATCGAAGTGAAGCCTATAAGAAAATGTGATGGAGCTACGGCTGTGACATTTCTCAAAGACATTATCTTGAGATACGGTTATCCTCACAGTAACGGCACAAATTTTGCTGAAGGAGCATTTGCACGATTCTGCCGAGATAAGAAAATCTGACTCGACGTAGCCTCGGTAGCCCACCCCGCATCGAACGGACAAGTGGAGAGATCCAACGGATTAGTATTATCCGGGATAAAACCCTAGCTCATTGAGCCGTTGCAAAGATCAGCGGGGTGCTGGATAGAAGAACTACCAGCGGTATTGTGGAGTTTACGAACAACTCCGAATCGATCAACAGGCTACACGCCGTTCTTTCTGGTATATGGGGCAGAAGCTGTATTACCAGCCGACATATAGCATGATTCGCCTAGGGTCACCCAATACACAGAAGCCGAAGTGCAAGAAGCCCGGCAAAATGATGTTGATCTGCTGGAAGAAGCGAGAGAACTGGCACTGTCCAGATCCGCCATATATCAGCAAAATCTCCGACGCTATCATAGCTGGAAAGTGTGCCCCCGAGTCTTCCGGGAAGGCGATCTGGTGCTCCGGTTGGTACAGCGTACCACTGGCATGCATAAATTATCCCCCCCATGGGAAGGACCATTTATTGTGAGCAAAGCATTGCACAATGATTCTTATTATCTCATAGATGCAAAGCCACAGGAAAAGAACAAGGCGGACAGGTCCGGAGAGGAATCGAAGCGACCATGGAATGTAGCACTACTTCGTCCCTTCTACACTTAGCTAAAGAGTGTATGTATCCGAGTCACTCATATGTCGGTATGTATGTCGACAGTGAGCTTATCAATAAAGTAGCGGAGCCTCGGGCGGTAACTCGAGGACTGCCTTAATAAATGATTGTTGTTACTTTTTGTGCGTTGGCCGGAATGACTCGTTTCACTTAACCCAGATTAGTAATGTGTGAGCACCAAAAACCCAACCCTTCGTCTTGCTGCTGTCCAACAAGAATTGGCTTCATGGCAAGCAAGGGAACAAGTTTGGAATTGCGTAGCACATGAAAAACTATTAAGGAAACGATCCTATCCCAGCTAACGTTTGTTGTTTTTCGGACTAACCCTGTATTTACTTTCAAGCTATTATGCTGAATTATTTTGAGCCAATCCTCAAAGTTTCTTAGTATTGTTAAAACGATTCTTGAGGCTCGGATTCGTAAGTCGTAAAACCGAATCAAGGTAGACACGGATCGAGCCGGAGAGTTGGACGAACAAGAAAATGAAACTCGGGGACTACGCCCAAGTTAATCCGGCATACAAGCATAGTAGCAAAATATTATGTATTTAGCATACAATTGCACCCGGCATACCGGGGATCTGACAAATTCTGAAGTTTTTTCAACTAAGGAGCGGCAGGAGGAGGAAGTTCGGTGTCATCATCACTACCTTCAATATCTGAAGCAACATCTTCTCCATCATCGCCCGACCCATCCTCCACGTTTTCCATCTGCTCCTCCTCGCCAGATTCCAGAAAGCTCGGCCCCTCAACCCAGTCATGGACTGGAGAATATTCGACGAGGCTATAGGCGCAAGCCTGGCGCCGAGCTACCCACTCCAGATCATCGGTCCATTTGGATCCGGTGCGCCGACGGGTGAGGAGGCTCAGATCGATTTTCTCATACCATGAAAGGATGTGATGGAGAAGGGTATCTGCTGCGGCACGCCCAGCGGATTCCCTCCAGAGGTCAAGTTGCGTCTCAATCTCCATCAGTTTGTCGGCAAGGAGCGTGATCCTTTCCGGAGCGTCCTCGCTTGGCCAGAATGTGTTGAAGATCCGGACCGCAACGTCGAGGAGATCTTTCCCATAGTTCTTAATAGTTTCCACCCGAGCTGACACGCTAACCAACAGGTCCTCCATGTCTAAGGGGATGCTCTCACCATCAGGAGCGATGGGAGTACCCCTCTCTTGGCGGAATTTGGCAACGGCAGCACTGGCGATGGCAGTACCCTCCGGAAAGTTATCTGAAAATAAGGAAAGGGAGGATGCTGAAGCAAAGGCATATGAGCTAACCCGGAGAACTAGGTCGGACAAGGGGAAGAAACTTACGTGAGATATGGCGATGGATCCGGGTCAATTCCTTGATACATTTGTCGCGCTCTGGCGAAGTTGTTCAAGCTCGGCAAGCGCCGACCCAAGCCGGACCTCGGATTCTTTGAGCAGGTCCTGATCCTTGGAGATCTGGAGGGTAAAGCGCTCACGCTCTTCGGTGAAGTTCTGGACAACTTTTTGGAGCTCGGTTTTGTGTTGGGCCTTCATCTTCTCCATCTCGGCATTGAGTTTGGCTATTTCGTCGTCCTTGGTCCGGAGGAGGGCGAGCTCATCGTTCTTCTTCTTCAGCTCGGCTTGATGCTGTCCTGCTTGTTCGAGAAAATGCAGCATCATATCAGGCACGGGCACACTATTCTCAAGCGATGCTGAAATAGTGTGTTGACCCGGCAAAGCCGAGGAGTGAATGTTTGCTGAGCCAAGGAGAAGTAAGAATGGAAAACACAACAACGTTGGCCGAAAGAGGACATACCTCGGATTTCCTCCAAGTTCTTCCGCATAATCTTGTTTTCAGCCTCCACCCCAGCTGCAAAAAACCAAATAAGTAGGTTAGTCCGCAGAAACAAGTGAAACGGTGAGGTGTTAAGAGAGGAAATTACCCCTCTTTTCATGCTCCGCGCCAAGTGCAACATGTTTTGCGCGCAAGATCTTGTGGGTATCAAGCAGGCGCTGAAACTCGGCGCTCCGACGATTGGTGGTTACCTGACAAAGGCACAGGCGTGTAATATCAGTTCAGTGCATATTCGAAGTGTACAAGATCCGGGCCAAGCGGAACTTACCCCGGCTCTAGGTGTGTGCATATTCGAAGTGTATGAGATCCGAGCCAAGCGGAACTTACCGCGGCTCTAGGTGTGTGCATATTCGCAGTGTATGAGATCCGGGCCAAGCGGAACTTAACCTGGCTCTAGGTGTGTGCATATTCGAAGTGTACGAGATCCGGGCCAAGCGGAACTTAACCCGGCTCTAGGTGTGTGCATATTCGAAGTGTACGAGATCCGGGCCAAGCGGAACTTAACCCGGCTCTAGGTGTGTGCATATTCGAAGTGTACAAGATCCGGGCCAAGAGGAACTTAACCCGGCTCTAGCTGTGTGCATATTCGAAGTGTACAAGATCCGGGCCAAGCGGAACTTAACCCGGCTCTAGGTGTGTGCATATTTGAAGTTTACATGCAGCTATGTTGATCCTCTAAGGAGCATCCAGCCGAGTAACAAGTTACTCCGCCGGAGGCTCGGGGACTAATGGTTATTATCTACAGCATGTAAAGAAGAAATGACGTACCTCCATCATACGCCCAGCGAGGTTAATGGCCTTGGCGGCGGTATTCATCTGAGCGGAAAATTCAGCCGGGCCGAACTTTTCCGGGAGATCGTCGTTGTAGACGAACTCCGCCTTATTCCAGTTCATGACGAACTCGATGAGGCTCGGAGGGTACCATTCGCCAGTAGGCATGTGAGGCGCGACCAAGCCCTTTGCGTGAGCTTCTTTCCTTTCAATCAGGGCAAGAGCTGGGCTAGTGTGAAGAACCATCTGCTGCGAATCGGCTGGCTCGGCAGGAGGATCCGTCGCCGCTGATGATTTCTTTGGAAGCATCGACGACAAAGTTCGTTGCCCAGCCTCGACGGAGGTAGACTTGCCTTTGGCTTGCTAGGAGGATGTGACCATAGTGGATTTGCCCTTGGAAGCCGCTGGAGTGGGTCCTCCCCGAGCTTGAGATGACTCGAACGAGGCAGATGAACTTGGCACGGGAGCTTTGGTGGCTGGTGCTGGAGCTGCTGTTGGTTTCTTCGGAGCCGGGATAGGCGATGGTTCGGTGGCTGGTGCTGGAGCTGCTGCTGGTGCTAGAGTTGCGGTAGACTTGGTGGTTGCTGGTTGCGGCAATGCCGAAGTTCCAGGCGCCGTTGCCTCGGCCGATCCGACCCCTCCCGATCCGAGGTCGCGTTCCTCTGAAGGAGGTACTGCGGAACCCGGAGCGGCCGCAGAGCCCTCCGGAATAGGGCTCAGCGGGCGTGACTCGTCGTCACGAGGAGGGGAAGGACTGGACCGAAGAGGAGAGGAGATGCTCGATCCACTCTGAGGGACCTCCACAGGAGCCCTGCAAGAGAAAATAATGCCAGGAGTAAAATTATCCCGATGCAGGGAGAAGTGTGTTGCGCAGTGAAAAAGAACTTACGCATCCGAGGTCTCGGCCTCCTTAGGTTTCCGAGCCCTCCGTGTTGGGGTTTTGCCTTCCCGTTTGGAGGCAGTCTTGTCTCCGGCCTTCTTTTGCCTTTTGGAAGGCTGAGAAGGCTCGGAAGAAGAACTTGACGCGGATCCGCGCTTCTTCTTTGACGCCACCGGAACAGGCTCGCCCGTGGCAAGTGGAGAATCCTCATGGATGTGCCCACCGGGGTTAGCTGATGCCGGGAAGGCAAAAGAAAGAGGGACAGCCTCAACGGGTTCAATCACATCGATATCCGAGACATCCTCATCGTCGGGCCAATCTCTAAGAGAAGAGAATTTACCGCTGGGTCGTTTGGTAGCGTCGGTCGTGGGGAGGAACATCTCCTGGTCTGGCTCCTCCTCATCCGGGATTTCTCGGTCCGGGGCCCACTTAAGGGTCAGATCGGTACCATCCTCGAGGGTTTGCTGGAGAAACAGCTGAGAAAAAAGCACAAAGAGCAGAGTCAAAAATATGATAAGAACCGACATGAAATTGATCCGAAATAAGTTCACCCAGCGAAGCTTACCACGGGAGGGAGCCTGTCACGGCAGTAATGCTCGATTCCCCACGTCCATTCGGCGGAGAAGTCCTTATGGGTGGTGAAGAGAGCCTTGACCCGGCGAAAGATCTCCGTATTGCTCAACTCGAACGAGGAGGTTCGGTTGGGGTCGCGACTGAAGCTCATGTGGCACAACTTGTGAGTGCGCTGCTGAAGGGGAGAGATTCGGTTGCGCACGAAGGTGATCATGGCGTCCTCGTTGCGCAATCCGAGCTTCTTCAGCTCCGCAAACCTTTTGTTCACTTGGTTGGCCAGAGCTGTAGGTTTTCTGTCGACTTCCTCCCAGAAATTCATGTCCGGGGGGCCCGGAGCGTAGGGCAGCAACCGGATCAAGTCTTCGGTGCCCTCGTTCCGGACGTAGAAGAAGGTCCGGGCCCATCCTTTGCAGGAGTCAAGCCCGGTGACCCAGGGAAAGATCGAAAACCTCCGGGGCGAGATCGAGGCAGCTCCGAACTGAGTGAGCTGCTTGTCCTCCGACTCGACGTGGATGTTGGGGACGACGTTGCGACGGAGGCCGAAGAACCGGATCCACAGCTCCTTCGTGGGCCATAGTCCGGTGTAGCCCTCGATCGAAGAAACGAAAGCGGACAGAGAGGTGATGGCGTTCGCCGGGAGATGATGTGGTTGCAGGTGATAGGTCTGGACCCAGTCCCTGAAGAAATCACTCACCGGAAGGCCAAATCCCCGTTGAAAATGGGATAGGAAAACAACGAACTCACCCAGATTGGGTGAGGGGGCCAATTCCGAGGAGGGGAGACGAGCGGCGACGCCGGCGAGAATGCGCCGGGTCCGGTAGAGCCAGTCGATGTCGTCCTCGCAGACCCACGAGCCGGCCTACACGCCGCGGTCCGCCGCGCCGGCGTCGTCCTCCATTTCCTGCTCGACAACGATGAGCTCCTCCTCCGTCATCTCGATTCCGCTGTCCTCGCTGGAGCTGGCGGTGGCGGGGCTCTGCGGTCTAGATTGACGAGGACCCGTGGCTAAAACAGTGGTGCAGTGGTGACTGCGGTGCGGAGGCACAGAGAAGGTGCGGCGGCGGCGCTGCTGCAACGGGCACTGGCGGCGACGCGGTTGCGAGGAAGAAGAAGAGGAACGGGTGAGGGGGCGCGGAGATGGAAAAGTGCTAAGGAGTGTGCCCCTCCCCTATTTAACCGCCCCCAGTCATCAACGAGTGGGATCGTGCTGCGCTGGAAAACCACACGGTGTGGCCGTGTATTACCAGCATCGACCAATCAGAGAGAAGCCACACCAGGGGCCGCAGAGTAAATCTGATCCCATGACACGACGTGCAGTTGCGGTAAACGAGGAGACAGACGTGACGTAACCCCCACACAATAATCACTGACATTTACTGCGGCGGTTACTGTGCTGGCCCTTAAAATGAGGCAACGTAATGATTGACCTCTACGTGGGTTGGCGTACGAGAGAAGGAAGCAAGGCCTGGATCCGAGCCACGATGGTAACCCGGCCGGCAAGTGAAAACTTGGAATGTGCAGAGGGAAAGTAAAACCATAGGATCCGAGCCAAAATGGTGACCCGGTCGGCAAGTGAAAACTTGAAGCGTGCGAAGGGAACGTAAATCCATATAATCCGAGACACGAAGTTAACCCGGAACTAAACGTCCAAGGCTCGAATATAAGTGAACCTGATGTGGCCGTAGCAACCAAGGCCGCTAAGGCCGCACCAGCTTCAGGGACTAATGTTGGGGGGATAACCCCGGGTAGGGTCACTCCGGGGTATAAGCTCCGAGTTAGCCGAGGTTCGGCAAGGTCAAAGCAGCTGCTGGCCGAGTCACCTCAAGGCAGGCCAGATCACGGAGTAACCCGGACCAGGGGGGTCGCCTAACATTGTCACGTCCGACTCAAGGAGTAAATCGGAAACACTTGTCTAACCTATGTGCAGGAACAGGTGTGGCCGGATCTAGTGTGATCCGAATCCTCGCTTGGCTTCTAGGAGAAGGAAGGAATCTCTCTAGTCAAAAAAGAAGGTCCGGTGCGTACTGGATGAGCGAATAAAGCAAGGGCAGGACCACCGGATCGTGGCCGACAGGGGTGACGACGCTCACGTCGGCTGACGCGGGCGCCGCAGAGGCTACGTCGCTAAAGCAAGTGTGATGCGGGGGAAAAGCACCCCTGTCGAGTTACTACTTTGGGAGGGGGCATATTCTTAGGAATATGCCTCCACGTATGCCCTAGGCCAGGACCGAACCACCTCTATATAAGGGGGGGGGGTTGGGGTTCTGGTAAGGGGTTGGGTTTTTCAGAGACAGAGCAAGGAGAATCCCAGTTAGCTAAGCACTAGTGGATCTAGGGTTCGGGGGCTAGTTGGTAGGCAGGAGTAAGAGAGCTTCTTCTTCCTCCTCTTGTCAATACAGCTCGAGGAGCACTTGTAATCTCTAAGATTGAAGATCAATACCAAACTTCTGTGTAGAGAATCACTCTACTATCCCTCCCTGGATTCCCCTAGCGCATATTAGTCCCCACCTTTAGCCTATCCATGGCATCTGCCGTGACACCACCACGACAACGCGTCATCACGTGGTTGAAAGTAAGTGTTCTTCACTTCTCCTTTCTTCTCCTTCTTATGTAATCGACTGATAGTCAGTCCCTTTTGTTTTGTAGCTGAACATAATGCCCTTCCGCGCAACGCTGCCACCATGGAGAAGACACTCGCCGCGGCTTTGAAGAGTCGCGATGAGGCAATCGCGGCACGTGACGAGGCGTGAAGAGGATCTGCGGGCCTCCATCGCGGCTAGGGAGAAGTTGTTCGAAGAACAGCTTTTCTCAATTGCCAAAGCCCTCTCAGGTACTATGTTTTGGTATCATTATCTTTCCCTGTTCGATTTTTGTCGTTGGCACTGATGTTTGTGTCCATTACAGATGCTGGTGATTTGAGCTTCGATCCTCAGGCCCTCCGCCGCGACGACGCCTTGGTGGGTGCACTTTCAGCAGTCGAGGACCGCAACACCGCCGTTCAGGATATGCTTTCCAAGGCCAAGGGCGTGCTCAGTCGCCTTCGGGAGGAGTTGATGCCCAAGGCTGAGCTAATCGAGAACATGAACGCGCTGGTGGAGTCTCTCGCCGGGGGTGTTCCTGCAAGCTTCAAGAACTCATTCCGTGCGGCTGGCGCGTCAATGTCACTTGCCATGGTGCAGGCCCACGGAGTCGAGGTTGATCCTGCAGCGCTTTCGAAGGCGATGCCCATTAGCGGACGGCCAGCAGGTAGTCTTTGCTCCCTTCGCGACTGCTTGTGGCAAATATGGGCCGCAACTGATTAACACAGTTGCGAAGTACTCTGAGGAGCTGCAGCGAGCCAAGAAGGCGGCAAAGGCTGCGGCATCAGGGGCTGGCGGAAAGTCAGTGGCATCTGACACTGCCACGGACTAGATGAAGCCCCTGAAGCCGCCGAAGTCGAAGAAGCCAATCGCTCCTCAGTAGTTTTGTAATAATTGATTAGTTTTATGCCTTTTGTCTAGAACATGCCTTTGGCGGGTGTATCTGCTGATACTTTTGCCAATATTGAATGCAGTCGAATCTTTTGTCTGTGTGTGGATTTGATCTTCTTATTCGCTTCTTGCTTGGCTTGTGGTAGGGTACATCAAGTGATCCTTTGTGGGAACCTCAGGACTCGCCGCCCCTTGATGATACTTTGGCGCCATCGCGCTCCAGGGTGGATGAGGTGTCGCTGCTTTCGTGACTGCATGATCACGTGAAGCAGTTGGAGCGTGAATTGCCCGTGCTCCGCGGTAACACGGATGTATGGAAGTCAAAGGTAGAGAAAGCCACCGCTAGAGAGCAGTATCTGCTAGGGGAGATGATGCAACTGGGCGACCAATTTAAGTGTTAGTTTGCTTACTCTTATCTTTTCCTTATAGTCACTCGCAATGATGTGCTGTCCTTATGCCTCCGTTGTTGCTTTGAATAGTTGTCAGCGCGCGCCATTCGCAGGATGAGAAGGATATGATTGTTATTCGCATGCATGATCTGACTCAAGAGCAACTTCAGGAGAGTGGATACTTCTGGATGGATCATGATCATGCTATTGCGCTGGCGACCCTGCAGGATCGTGCGTCACGAGTGCTGCAGTTTCTGAAGAAGTCGCAGTCATGCTTGAAGAACATTTACCGGACGATGTTTCCGCTGGATGTTGCTCCCTCAAGCCTGCTGGCCCTTCTTGCCAAGTTCCAAGACTTGGCTGCGGTTCGTGAGTGTGTAAGGCAACAGTTGGTGGCTGGTGCCAAGGCCGCTCTATCGCTGGTACGAATGCATAGGCCTGACGTAGATGTTGCGGCAATTGCGGCTGGGCCATCTGCGCCACCAGCAGGTTCTGCTTGGAATATGGTGCCGCACTACCAGGCAGTGGATCGCCCAGCAGAGGAGATCATCGATTTCTTCGAGGAGCAGACCAACGTTCTTTTGTTGCAGTAGTAGCTTAATTTGTGTCCTGCACATAAGTGTACCAATGTTGTAAAGTTCGTATATACATTGTGTATAATTGACTATCAATTATGTATAAAGAGCTTGTTAGCGTGTGAGTGCGTTGCACTTATGCGATTCCTTTTCGTTAGCATGGCCATGCTCTTATCTCAGTCCCTTGTCAACCTGTCAGGTGCGTTGCAGCTGGGTTGATGTTGTATCAAGGGTTTCGATTGATGTGCCAGCTACTCAGGATATCGCGTTGTAGTTCGTAGAACAGGTGCCTATAGGGTGGCGCAGCCCCCGAGTGGATAAGTTGCGGAAAATAAAGGATATCATAGAGTTTTGGGGCACTTAGGTTTATTCATTTGTGGGACAATACGAAGTACAATGTATAGGCTAAGTAGCCTTGGCTGAGTGCCTTATTTGTGATGTAAAAGTAAAAACGACTAAGGGTAGAAGCGTCGCAGTTGCGCGACGTTCCAGGGGTTGGAGTATGCGACTCCTGTCTCTAAATCTTGAAGGCGATATGTGCCACCTGGGATTACTTTTGTAACCACGTATGGTCCCTCCTAGGGGGACTCGAGCTTGAGATGTCCTTGCTGCTTAAGTCGTAGGACCAAGTCGCCTTCGACGAAGGATCTGGGGCGTAGCCTTCTACTGTGGTAGTTTCGTAGGTTCTGCTGGTAGATCGTTGATCTTTCTGCGGCGATTTCCCTTGCCTCGTCAAGGAGGTCGATGGAGTCTTCGAGTGCGAGGGATGACTCCTGTTCGCTGTAAGCGACCACGCGCGACGCCTTGTACCGTACCTCGGCGGGTAGCACCGCTTCGGCCCCGTGCACCATAAAGAACGGGGTGTACCCCGTAGCACTGTTTGGAGTTGTGCGTAGGCTCTAGAGTACTGATTGCAGTTCATATGGCCAGCAACCCGCGGCTTGTTCGAGTGACCGGAGGAGTCGCTTCTTGATGCTGCCGCAGACGAGCCCGTTCGTCTTTTCAACCTGACCGTTGGTCTATGGATGTGCTACCGAGGCGTAGCTGATGTTGATTCCCAGATTCTCACAGAATTCTTGGAACTCTTTGGATGTGAAGTTTGTTCCATTGTCTGTGATGATGCTATGTGGCACTCCGAAGCGGAAGACGATGGACTCGAAGAACTTGACGGCACTGTGCCCTGATTGATTGGTCGCTGGCATGGCCTCTATCCACTTGGTGAACTTGTCGACTGCCACCAGGAGGTAGACGTAACCTCCTCGTGAAGATTTGGGGAGTTTGCCGACCATGTCGAGTCCCCATTGCGCGAAGGGCAGGCCAATGGGATTGGTCGGAGCTCTGCGCCAGGTGTGTGCGGTTTGTCCGCGAATCATTGACACGCGTTGCATTTCTGGACGATGTCCTTGGTGTCGCGCATGGCCGTAGGCCAGTAGAACCCATCTCGCAGAGCTTTGGCCACGAGGGCGCGACTGCCAGCGTGGTGTCCACAGGTTCCCTCATGGATGTCGAGGAGGACAACTCTTCCATCAGCCGTGGAGACGCATCGCTAGAGTACTCCTGTGATGTTGCGCTTGTATAGTTCGCCATTGATAACAGCAAATGCCTTGGATCGCCGCGCGATGTGCCATGCATCAGTCGGGTCGTCCGGTAGCCTTTTGCTGAGGAGGTACGTGATGTATGGCTGCGTCCAGGATGATTCAATCATCATGACACTCATTGGTCCTTCGAGTCCTGTGTCTAGCTCCAGGTCGTCGAGTGCCATTGGCTCATTGGGCGGCGTAGCCCTCGAGTCCGTTGCTGCACTTGTTTTCTTCTCTGCTGCCTTTGGCTTGATGGAGCGTTCGCAGATGCGCTCGAGAAATACCCCAGGTGGTATGGGGGCACAGGTAGAGCCTATGTTGGCGAGTGCGTCCGCCTCTTCGTTGCTTTCGCGGCCTATGTGTCGTAGTTCGCAACCGTCGAAGTCCCCTTCGAGTGTGTCGTAGAGGTCGTGGTAGGCGATCATGTTGTCTTTCAGTGCGTCGCACTCATGCATTGTTTGGTTGACGACCAACTTGGAGTCGCCGTAAATAATGAGTCTCTTGGCGCCGCAGGCTTTTGCCATCCTCATCTCGTGTAGCAGGGCCTCGTATTCAGCTTCGTTGTTGGAGGCGGTGAACTGCATTCGCAGGATGTACTTCAGCTTATCCCCTTGAGGTGATGTCAATATGACACCTGCACCTGCTCCGTCCTTCCGCTTGGACCCATCGAAGTGCATTGTACAGAGGTAGGACATATCTGGTTTGTCAGGGAGCTGGTTCTCCATCCAATGCACGAGGAAGTCAGGGAGAACTTGCGACTTGATTGCGTCGCGCTTTTCGTATGTAATGTCTCGTGGACACAATTCTATTCCCCAAAGTGCGACTCGTTCCGTGGCGTCGGGGTTATTGAGGATATGCCCCAACGGGGCGTCGTTGACCACCACGATTGAGTGCTCTTGGAAGTAATGGCGCAGTCGCCGGGCGGTCATGAAGACGCCGTACGCCAGCTTCTGGTAGTGCGGGTACCACTGTTTTGTTGGCGTGAGGACCTCGCTGAGGTAGTAGACTAGGCGTTGTACCCCGTGGACCTTGTTTTCCTCGGCTCGCTCGACGACGAGCACTGTGCTGACCACCTGGTTGGTGGCCGAGATGTATAGCAACAGTGGTTCCCTTTCCCGTGGGGTCACTAGTACTGGCGAGGTGGATAGCATGCGCTTGAGGTCTTCGAATGCTTCCTGCGCTTCGTTGGTCCACTCGAACTTTTCAGTTTTGTGAAGGAGTTGGTAGAAGGGCAGCGCCTTTTCACCCATCCGACTAATGAATCGACTGAGGGCCGCGATTCGCCCAGCCAGCTGTTGAACGCCCCTTATGTTTTTCGGCTTCTCCATGGCCAGTATGGCTTTTATTTTCTTCGGGTTTGCCTCGATTCCTCTCGTAGAGATGAGGTACCCGAGTAATTGCCTGGATGGCACGCCAAAGGCACATTTGTCCGGATTGAGCTTGATCCGGTAGCGGTCGAGGTTGGCGAAGGTTTCGAACAAATCGTCGATTAGGAAGGCTTCCTCCTTGGTCTTGATTACTATGTCGTCGACATAGAGTTGAATGTTGCGACCAAGTTGTTCCTTAAGGCAAGCCTGCATGCACCACTGGTAGGTGGCTCTCGTGTTCTTTAGCCCGAAGGGCATTGTGTTGTAGCAGAACACACCAAAGGGCGTTGTAAACGCTGTTTTCTCTTGATCTCCCTCCTGATGGGTTCGTAGCATGGAAAACAAAAATTTTCTACCGCAAGAACGAACAAAACCCAGATCTAATCTAGATAAAAGCCAAGATCTAATCTACTAGACATGAGCAACAAGATAGATCGGTACTAACCCTCGTAGAACCGAAAGCGTTAACGAGATTAGATCTCGTGGATGATGTAGTCGATCACTTGCCGGTCTCAAGATCGTGTGGACGATCCTTCCGGCGCCGCGTTCCGGCAGCGCTTCCGCAGACGGTCACACGTGCGGAGTCAAAGCAGACCTTCCTCTCCCCGTTCCAGCGAGCAGCGGAGGTAGTAGATCTGCTCCACGGAATCCCAGTAGCACGACGGCGTGGTGGTGGTGGTGGAGATGAGAAATCTGCAGGGCTTCGCCTATGCCTGTGCAGAAGAATCGTGGAGGAGAGAGGCGGCTGAGATTGGGAGTTATGAGACAATGTCCAAGAGGGGGCTCCCCCTCCCTTCTATTTAAAGGAGGGAGTCGCGCCTGGGGAGGGGGAGTCCTAGTAGGACTCCCTCCTCCTTGGGCCGACGGGTTGGGGGAGGAGTCCTCCTCCCCACGAATCCGTGTCTTACCCCACTTGGTTTATTTGATCCCTTTCTTGGTTTTCAAGCAAACTCCAAGAAATCCTCTAGAACCTTCCAGAACATTCCGAAACCTTCTAGAATCTCCATACAAACACTCCGGAACATTTCCTAACTTAGAAAATGATCCCCAATATATGAATCTCATTCTCCGGACCATTCCGGATCTCCTCGTGATGTCTCGGATCCATTCCGAGACTCCGAACAACATTCGGTCTCCAACGCAAATTCCATATCTACTTCAAACAACTTCGAACCTTAAGTGTGTCACCCTACGGTTCGTGAATATGCAGACATGATGAAGACACCTCTCCCATCAATAACCATCAGCGGGATCTAGAGATCCATAATGGCTCCCACATACTCAATGATTACTTCATGATCGATTGAACCAATTAACATACGAAACCAATTCCCTTTGTCTCATGACATTCTACTTATCCGAGGTTTGATCGTCGATATCTTCATACCTAGTTCTTCCTCGTTACTGCTAAGTACTCTTTACTCGTTCCATGTTATGTCATCCCTTGTGACCTAGTCACATGCTTGCAAGCTATCTAGATGACATTCCACCGAGAGGGCCCAGACTATATCTATCCGTCATATGGATGGACAAATCCCAATCTTGGTCTATGCGCTTCAACACATACTTTCAGAATACCCAATGACACCTTTATAACCGCCCAGTTACGAAGCGGCATTTGATGTCATCAAAGTACCCATCCAGTGATGGTGATTAACATAACCTCATGGTCGAAGGATTAGGTTACTATGTATTTCAAAGCTTACAGCAATACGAACTTTAATGACTTGATCTTATGCTACGCTTACTATGGGTGTGTGTCCATCACATCATTCTCCTAACGATATAACCTTGTTATTGATCACATCCAATGTCCATGATCAGGAAACCATGATCCTCAATCAATCAACAAGCTAGTTCAACAAGAGGCTTACTAGGGACTCTTTTATGTTTACAAAAACACACAAGTATTAGTGTTTCCTAATAATACAATTATAGCATGGGATGTAAACATTCATCATAAACACAAAGATATAATAATAACCTCTCTTATTATTGCCTCTTGGGCATATCTCCAACAGTCTCCCACTTGCACTAGAGTCAATAATCTAGATTACATGGTAATATACCAAACACCCATGGCGTTCTGGTGTTGGTCATGCTTTGCTCTAGGGAGAGGTTTAGTCAACGGATCTGCTACATTCAGATCAGTGTGTACTTTGCAAATCTTTATGTCACCATCTTGGACATACTTGCGAATAGCATGAAAACGTAGCTTGATGTGCTTCAGCTTGCTATGTAACCTTGGCTCCTGTGCATTAGCTATGGCACCTGTGTTGTCACAGTAGATGGCCATCGGGTCTAACGCGTTGGGAACCACGCCAAGTTCAGTAATGAACTCCTTCATCCATATGCCTTCTTGTGCAGCCTCCGAAGCAGCTATGTATTCCGATTCAGTTGAAGATTTCGCCACAACGCTCTGCTTGACACTCCTCCAGCTTATTGCAGCACCATTCAAAATAAATACGTATCCAGACTATGACTTCGAGTCATCTGGATCGGTGTTCCAACTAGCATCAGTGTAACCATTTACAACAAGCTGTTCATCACCTCCATAAGAAAGAACCATATCTTTAGTTCTATTCAGGTACTTTAGGATATTCTTGACCGCTGTCCAGTGTTCCATTCCAGGATCACTTTGATATCCGCTAGTTAAACTAACAGCATGTGCTATATCCGGTCTCGTACATAGCATGGCATACATGATAGAACCTATGGCCGAGGCATAGGGAATTTTATTCATCTTTACTCTATCTTCTGCCGTAGCCGGACTTTGAGTTTTACTCAAGGTCTTACCTGACAACATGGGCACAAACCCTTTCTTGCTCTCTTCCATTCTAAATTTCTTTAGAACTTTGTCTAAGTATGTACTTTGTGAAAGCGCTATTAGGCGTCTTGATCTATCTCTATAAATCTTGATGCCTAGAATATATGCCGCTTCGCCAAGATCCTTCATTGAAAAACTATTATTCAAATAGGTTTTGACGCTATTAAGAAGTTCTATATCATTCCCAATCAACAATATGTCATCTACATATAGTACTAGGAATACTACAGAGCTCCCACTCACTTTCTTGTAAATACAAGCTTCTCCATAAGTTTGTATAAATCCAAAGTTTTTGATTACTTTATCAAAACATTGATTCCAACTTTGGGATGCTTGCTTCAGTCCATAAATGGAGCGCTGAAGTTTGCATACCTTATCAGCATCACTAGGATCGACAAAACCCTTGGGTTGTACCATGTACAACTCTTCCTCAATGTCACCATTAAGGAACACTGTTTTGACATCCATCTGCCAAACTTCATAATCGAAATATGCAGCGATTGCTAACATAATCCTCACAGACTTTAGCTTCGCTACAGGTGAGAAAGTCTCATCGTAGTCAACTCCTTGAATTTGTCGGAACCCTTTCACGACAAGTCGAGCTTTATAGACGGTAACATTACCATCAACATCTGTTTTTCTTTTGAAAATCCATTTGTTCTCGACAGCCTTACGGCCATCCGGTAAGTCCACCAAAGTCCATACTTGGTTTTCGTACATGGATCCCATTTTGGATTTCATGGCTTCTAGCCATTTGTCGGAATCTGGGCTCACCATAGCTTCTTCATACGTCACAGGGTCATCAGTGTTGTCCACCAACATGACGTTCAAGGAAGAGTCATACCACTCAGGAGTGGTACGAACCCTCGTTGACCTGCGAGGTTCAGTAGTAACTTCGTTCGAAGTTTCATGATCAGCATCATTAGCTTCCTCTCTAGTTGGTGCAGGCGGCGCAGAAACATCTTCCGGTGCCGCGCTACTCTCAACTCCGAAAGAAGGTTCAACAACCTCGTTGAGTTCTACTTTCCTTCCAGTCACTTCTTTTGAGAGAAATTCCTTCTCCAGAAAGGATCCATTTTTAGCAATGAAAACTTTGCCTTCGGATCTATGATAGAAGGTATACCCAATTGTTTCTTTAGGGTATCCTATGAAGACGCATTTCTCCGCTTTGGGTTCAAGCTTATCAGGTTGTAACTTCTTTACATATGCTTCGCAGCCCCAAACTTTAAGGAACGACAACTTAGGTTTCTTTCCAAACCACAATTCATACGGTGTCGTTTCAACGGATTTAGATGGTGCCCTATTTAAAGTGAATGCGGCTGTCTCTAATGCATAGCCCCAAAATGATAACGGTAAATCTGTAAGAGACATCATAGACCGAACCATATCTAAGAGAGTTCGATTACGATGTTCGGACACACCATTACGCTGTGGTGTTCCCGGCGGTGTTAACTGCGAAAGTATTCCACATTTCTTTAAATGCATGCCAAACTCATAACTCAGATATTCACCTCCGCGGTCAGAACGCAGAAACTTAATCTTCTTGTTACGATGATTTTCCACTTCACTTTGAAATTCCTTAAACTTCTCGAAAGTTTCGGATTTATGTTTCATAAAGTAGACATACCCATATCTACTCAAGTCATCCGTGAAAGTGAGAACATAACGATATCCACCACGCGATGCTACACTCATTGGACCGCACACATCGGTATGCATTATTTCCAATAAGTCTGTAGCTCGCTCCATTATACCAGAGAATGGAGTCTTAGTCATTTTTCCCATTAGACATGCTTCACATCTTTCAAGTGATTCAAAATCAAGTGATTCAAGAAGTCCATCAGAATGGAGTTTCTTCATACGCTTCACTCCAATGTGACCAAGGAGACAGTGCCACATGTATGTAGAATTATCATTTAATTTTATTCGTTTAGCATCTATGTTGTGAACATGTGTATCACTACTATCGAGATTCAATAAGAATAAACCATTCATCTCAGGTGCATAACCATAAAAGATATTACTCATATAAATCGAACAACCTTTATTCTTAGACTTAAAAGAGTAACCGCCTCGCAATAAACAAGATCCAGATATAATGTTCATGCTTAACGCAGGCACCAAATAACAATTTTAAAACTAATCCCGATGGTAGATGTAGAGGGAGCGTGCCGACGGCGATCACATCAACCTTGGAGCCATTTCCAACGTGCATCGTCACCTCGTCTCTTGCCAGTCTTCGTTTATTCCGCAGCTCCTGTTTCGAGTTACAAATATGAGCAACCGAACCAGTATCAAATACCCAGGCACTACTACGATTACTAGTAAGATACACATCTATAACATGTATATCGAATATACCTTTCTTCTTGATGTTGCCGTTCTTCAGATCCGCTAGGTATTTGGGGCAGTTACGCTTCCAGTGACCAGCACCCTTGCAGTAGAAGCACTCAGTTTCAGGTTTAGGACCAGCCTTGGGCTTCTTAGCAGGTGCGGCAGCTTTCTTGCCGTCCTTCTTGAAGTTGCCCTTGTTCTTAGGCTTGCCCCGTTTCTTGAAATTTGTGGTCTTATTGACCATCAACACTTGGTGTTCTTTCATGATCTCCACTTCAGCAGTTTTCAGCATGGACGATAGTTCAGGCAACGTCTTGTTCATGCAGTGCATATTGTAGTTCATCACAAAGTTCTTGTAACTTGGTGGCAGTGATTGGAGGACACGGTGAATCCCCAATTCATTAGGAATCGGTATCCCCAACTCTCGGAGTTTGTTAGTGTGCCTAGACATGGTGAGCACATGCTCGCTAACGGAGCTACCCTCTTCCATCTTGCAGGTAAAGAACTTCTCGGAAGCTTCATAGCTTTCCATGGCCGCGCGAGTCTCAAATATGAGTTTGAGCTCCTTAATGAATTCAAATGGGTCATGGTGCTCAAAACGCTTTTGAAGCTCCGATTCTAAACCGTACAGGATGGCACACTGAACTGTGGAGTAGTGATGTTTCCGAGTGGCATAAACATTCTTTACGTCATCGGTGGCATCTTCTGCAGGTGGGTCACCTAGCGGTGCTTCGAGCACATAGGTCAACTGACCAGCCCTGCGGACGATCTTCAGTCCACGGAACCAGTCCGTGAAATTGCTTCCATTGTTCTTAAGCTTTTCTTTCTCTAGGAACGCATTGAAATTGATGGAAACGTTCGCCATAATCTACAACAAATTTGCAAGTAATTTAGACTAAGTTTATGATAAATAGTGTTCAAATTTAATTCTTAAATCAACTAGGTGAACTCCCACTCAAAACAACATCCCTCGCAGTTGTTTTAGTGATTACATGAACCAAATCCACTACACCAAGTCCGATCATCACGTGAGATGATGTAGCTTCATCGGCGAACAATCTTCATGTTCATCATATCAATCATATGACTCATGCTCTACCTTTCGGTATTCCGTGTTCCGAGACCATGTCTGTACATGCTAGGCTCGTCAAGATTAACCTTAGTTTCCGCATGTGCAAATCTGGCTTGCACCCGTTGTATGCACACGTAGAGTCTATCACACCCGATCATCACGAGATGCTTCGAAACGACGAGTCTTAGCAACGGTGCCAACTAAGGACGAACACTTTATTACTTGATATTTAGTGAGAGGAATCATCTTATAATGCTACCGTCGCGATCTAAGCAATACAAGATGCATAAAGGATTAACATCACAGGCAATTCATAATTAGTGTGATATGATATGGCCCTTTCTTCTTATGCCTTTGATCTCCATCTCCAAAGCACGGACATGATCTCCATCATCACCAGCATTGCGTCAAGGTCCGTGGCGCCGCTTCATGGTTGTTCATCTTCACTAGCAACTATTACAACTACTTGGAACAAAGCTATTACAAGATGAATAGACACGCAGGTCTTAATAGAATTAAAGACAACCATTAGGCTCCTGCCGGTTGCCATATTACAACAAGGATCATTGCATACATCAAATACAATCACAATCACATGTAGGCCATATCACATCACAAAACCCCTGCAAAAACAAGTTAGACGCCTCTAATTTTCTTTGCAAGTTTTACGTGGCTTGGGCTTTCGACTAAGAACGCATCTTACCTACGAAACTGAACCACAACATTGATACAAGTGCTATCAAGTGCAAAGTGTAGATTTGATCTATACTATGATGGGAGAGACAGACACCCGCAAAGCCACTTGTGCAATACGAGTTGCACGTCAAGCGTGGAGCAAGTCTCATGTACGATGACATGTAATGTTAGCCCGAGCCGCTTCATCCCACCATACCGAAAGATGCAAAGTACACACATAGCAAAAGACGGCATGAGGACCAACGCCCACAACCTCATTGTGTTCTACTCGTGCATCAGATCTACGCATAGACAAGGCTCTGATACCACTGATGGGTTCGTAGCATGGAAAACAAAAATTTTCTACCGCAAGGACGAACAAAACCCAGATCTAATCTAGATAAAAGCCAAGATCTAATCTACTAGACATGAGCAACAAGATAGATCGGTACTAACCCTCGTAGAACCGAAAGCGTTAACGAGATTAGATCTCGTGGATGATGTAGTCGATCACTTGCCGATCTCAAGATCGTGTGGACGATCCTTCCGGCGCCGTGTTCCGGCAGCGCTTCCGCAGACGGTCACACGTGCGGAGTCGAAGCAGACCTTCCTCTCCCCGTTCCAGCGAGCCGCGGAGGTAGTAGATCTTCTCCACGGAATCCCAGCAGCACGACGGCGTGGTGGTGGTGGTGGTGGAGATGAGAAATCTGCAGGGCTTCGCCTATGCCTGTGCAGAAGAATCGTGGAGGAGAGAGGCGACTGAGATTGGGAGTTATGAGACAATGTCCAAGAGGGGGCGCCCCTCCCTTCTATTTAAAGGAGGGAGGCCCGCCTGGGGAGGGGGAGTCCTAGTAGGACTCCCTCCTCCTTGGGCCGGCGGGAGGAGTCCTCCTCCCCACGAATCCGTGTCTTACCCCACTTGGTTTCTTTGATCCCTTTCTTGGTTTTCAAGCAAACTCCAAGAAATCCTCTAGAACCTTCCAGAACATTCCGAAACCTTCTAGAATCTCCATACAAACACTCCGGAACATTTCCTAACTTAGAAAATGATCCCCAATATATGAATCTCATTCTCCGGACCATTCCGGATCTCCTCGTGATGTCTCGGATCCATTCCGAGACTCCGAACAACATTCGGTCTCCAACGCAAATTCCATATCTACTTCAAACAACTTCGAACCTTAAGTGTGTCACCCTACGGTTCGTGAATATGCAGACATGATGAAGACACCTCTCCCATCAATAACCATCAGCGGGATCTGGAGATCCATAATGGCTCCCACATACTCAACGATTACTTCGTGATCGATTGAACCAATTAACATACGAAACCAATTCCCTTTGTCTCGCGACATTCTACTTATCCGAGGTTTGATCGTCGGTATCTTCATACCTAGTTCTTCCTCGTTACTGATAAGTACTCTTTACTCGTTCCATGTTATGTCATCCCTTGTGACCTAGTCACATGCTTGCAAGCTATCTAGATGACATTCCACCGAGAGGGCCCAGAGTATATCTATCTGTCATATGGATGGACAAATCCCAATCTTGGTCTATGCGCTTCAACACATACTTTCAGAATACCCAATGACACCTTTATAACCGCCCAGTTACGAAGCGGCGTTTGATGTCATCAAAGTACCCATCCAGTGATGGTGATTAACATAACCTCATGGTCGAAGGATTAGGTTACTATGTATTTCAAAGCTTATAGCAATGCGAACTTTAATGACTTGATCTTATGCTACACTTACTATGGGTGTGTGTCCATCACATCATTCTCCTAACGATATAACCTTGTTATTGATCACATCCAATGTCCATGATCAGGAAACCATGATCCTCAATCAATCAACAAGCTAGTTCAACAAGAGGCTTACTAGGGACTCTTTTATGTTTACAAAAACACACAAGTATTAGTGTTTCCTAATAATACAATTATAGCATGGGATGTAAACATTCATTATAAACACAAAGATATAATAATAACCTCTCTTATTATTGCCTCTTGGGCATATCTCCAACAGTCTCCCACTTGCACTAGAGTCAATAATCTAGATTACATGGTAATATACCGAACACCCATGGCGTTCTGATGTTGGTCATGCTTTGCTCTAGGGAGAGGTTTAGTCAACGGATCTGCTACACTCAGATCAGTGTGTACTTTGCAAAGCTTTATGTCACCATCTTGGACATACTCGCGAATAGCATGAAAACGTAGCTTGATGTGCTTCAGCTTGCTATGTAACCTTGGCTCCTGTGCATTAGCTATGGCACTTGTGTTGTCACAGTAGATGGTCCAACAAGCTAGTTCAATAAGAGGCTTACTAGGGACTCTTTTATGTTTACAAAAACACACAAGTATTAGTGTTTCCTAATAATACAATTATAGCATGGGATGTAAACATTCATCATAAACACAAAGATATAATAATAACCTCTCTTATTATTGCCTCTTGGGCATATCTCCAACACCTCCTTCATTCGAATCTGATTATAGCCTGAGTAGGCGTCGAGGAAGCAGAGGCGCTCGCAGCCCATGGTGGAGTCGATGATCTGGTCGATACGCGGCAACGGGAAGTGATCCTTTGGGCAGTGCTTATTCAGAGAGGTGAAGTCCACGCACATCCGTAGGATATCCTTGTCCTTTTTTGGTACCAGCACCGTGTTGGCGAGCCAAGTGCTTTCCTTGATCTCGCGTATGAATTTGGCGTCGAGGAGTCTGTTGATCTCCATTCCAACAGCCTTTGCCCATGTCTCAGATAATCGCCGGATTGTTTGCTTGACTGGCCTTGCGTCTGGGTTGATGTTGAGTGCATGCTCGGCGAATTCCCTGGGAACTCCTGGCATGTCCGCAGGACACTAGGCAAAAATTTCCCAGTGCTCACGGAGGAATTCGACGAGCGCGAGTTCCTATGCGGGACTCAAATTGTTGGCGATGAGGGCCGTTTGGCGGGATCTGATGGGTGGACCTGCACCTTCTTCGTGTGCACTGATGAGTCAAAAGATAGATCAGGCAAGCTTGGCCAGCTTAGGGGAGGCAGACTGTTGTCTGTCGACTCCTTTAGTCTCGCGACTTCTTCCTACATGCCGAAGGACTGGGAAATTCTGTTGAATTCCCTGTCACAACTGTCGGACCTCTCGAAGCTTCCGTTGATTGTGATGACGCTGTTGGGACCTAGAATTTTCATCTGCAGGTAGGCGTAGTGTGGCACTGCCATGAACCTTGCGAACGTGACACGTCTGAGGATGCAGTGGTACTGCGAGGGCCAGTCGACGACCTCAAAGTCGATGCGCTCTCGCCGGAAGTTTTTCGGCGTGCCAAAGATAATGTCGAGGTTGATTTTGCCCAGGAGATATACGCCTTTTCCTGGGACGATGCCATGGAATATTGTATCCGAGGCTTCTAGGCAAGTCAGAGGGATCCTCATGGCTCGCAAGGTACTCGCGAATATAAGGTTGATGCCGCTTCCACCATCCATCAAAACGTGGCTCATATCGAAGCCTCCAATTTGTGCCTCGAGTACAAGGGGACAGTGGCTTGGACGAGGTACTTGAGGCGGATGATCGCGTTTGTCGAAGGTAATGCAGGACTCGCTTCCGCTGAGGTACTCAGTGGTAAATGGTGGCGAGTGTGTGGCCAAGTTGACTTGGCGAGTGATGGCCTTCTGCACTCGATTGGAGGGGCGTCCTTTTTGGATCATCATAGTACCCATGGCCCGTGGGTAGGGTTCACCTCCCTGGTGCTGGTCCGGTGCAGCTGCATTTGGGGGAATTCCAGGTGGCGGTGGCGGAGCGCCATGTGCCACGGCGCCTGGAGCCGCTCCGTAGCCTCTCTCGACCGTGTTGCGATTCATTCGAACCAATCCCTCATGTAATTTGAGGAACTCGCGGCAGTCCTTGAGGAGGTGGCTGGACTTCTTTTTTCCATCATGCTTGTCTATGTAGAAGTGCACCGTGCATGGCCCGGACAGCTTTTCTTCGATGGATGTCGCGGTGCCTCATCATGGTTGCGGCGTTGCCACACTTGCGTGGTTTTCTCGGAGTCGCGGTATCCACCGTTGCGGTATCCGGCTGTTGCGGTTATCGTCGCGTCTGTCGGCGTAGCTAGCTACAACCATGTTGACGTCGTCACGGTCATCGTAGATGCGCATACGGTGTTTGCCTCGGCGGTCGCGTCTGCGCTCGAGTTCTGCCTCCTCGTCGGAGTGAACTCGAATTTTCACCGAATCTTCTCCATCGGCCCACCGATTCGCGATTTCCATCAGGTGGTCAATGGTCTTGGGCTTTGAGCGGCCTAGCTCCTCCCTGAGCTCTATGCGGCAGACGCCACCGTTGAATGCGTCAATCGCGCGATCCTCCGAGATGTTTACTGCGGAGTTCTTGGTGATGGACCACTTTGGATGTAGGAGCGCAGCGATTCGCCCGATCTTTGCTGGCAGCATCTCAGCTATTCGATTGATGCGGGCCGCTTGTATGTGCCCTTAAAGTTGCGCACAAAGCTGTAAACCAGCTCATCCCAACTGCGAATGGATCCGTGTGGGAGGTTGTTGAGCCATGCTCGGGCAGCGCCCTGCAGCTGTAGCTGTAAGCATTGCATGGCCGTGCTTCTACTGCCTCCGTGGAGCCTGACGGAGGAGATGTGGTCCTCCAGCCAGATCTTTGGGTCCTGCAGGCCGTCAAACTTCGGGTTCTCCGACGGGAGTTTGAACCCCTTTGGCATTCGCTTCTGCCTGATGGGCCACAGAGCTCCACGTCTTCCTCTTCTGAGTCAGTCAGACGAGCACGTCGCGCCCTTGATTTGTCGATCTTGCGCTGCGTGATGTCATCATGCGCGTCGTAGTCGTGGTCGTGTCGCCGTGAGCGGCGACGTCGAGACAGGTCGTGACTGTCATCACTAGATGAGGGCGAGGAGTAACGCTTTGCTAGCGCTTTGCCCTTATTTGGCTCCGATGTTGGCTCCTTGTCGAGGGCGGCCTCGATTAATCCCAAGCCCGCGATCGCAGATCGGTGCATGGTGGCTCGGGGATCTCCAGCTAGCGGCTGGTTGTTAAGGAGGTACATGGTGGCCGCTGTCACCGCAGCCTGCGGCTGGTTGTTAAGGAGGTACATGGTGGCCGCTGTCACCGCAGCCTGCGGCGTCTTGGGGACCACATTGCCCCATGTATCGACTGTCATAGAGCTGAAGTCAAGGACCTTTGCAGCTTCTATGCGTTCTTGCTCGGTGAGATGGGCCGTCCGAGATTGCCTCTTTTTGGCGATGTACTCGTTGCCTTTTGAGGAAGATCCTCCGTGGGAGGAGAGCCCAGCACGATGAAGGCTCGACTCGTCTGCTGCTTTTTTGCGCGCCTTGAGTTGCGCGATCGTTTGCGCCTGGCGCTTAAATTCCTCCTTAAGGAGCCAATGGTAGCCCATCAGAAGTTCCTGCGAGGAACCAGGGGGTAAAGGGTTGCCCCGGAGGGCCTCGCGGCAGCGAGCCCATTCAAGCTCATTGAGCCTGACCACGACGCGTTCGCCGGTCTGCTCGTTGGTTATGGTTGGAGGTTCGATTGCTCCTCCATTGTTGACGGGGGTGCGATTGCCACCGTTGCCGCCGTTGCCGCCATTTCCACCAAGAGGTGGGTCGGTTCCGTTACCGCGATTGCCCGTGTTGTCGCGGTTGGCGGAGGTATCGCCTGCATTGATGACGGTGCACATAAAGTGATTGGGGAAGTTCTGCTTCCGCAACTCTCAGATCCGAAACCGTAGGCTCCATCTTCAGTGGCCAGATCGCTCAGATCAGAGTCGCGACTGCTGTCGCTAACCGTGTTCTCGACTATTGTCGGGGCGTTGAGCTCACTGAGGGTGCCGATCGATGGAGGGAACCATGATGCTGGGGCAATCGACGGCACCGTCGGCTGATCAGGCATGCGAAGCGTGCCCATCTGACAAACTTGGAAGCGGAATCTCCCTATCGCCAGGCTAATCCCGTCGCCCACGGACTCGAAAGCCGGGTGAGTGGCCGGCGTGTGGACGGTGAAGTCGAACGCGCTGAAGAGCTGGCGAATCTCCGCTGTTGTGGAGTTGTAGATCGTGATTGATGGGGCCGAAGAAGCCGCAACATCAGCACTCCCAATTGCCACAGACGGCGCCAATTGACGAGGGTTTAACTCATCAATGCCCATTATTATGGACTTGGATTTTGGAGAAGGAGGGAGCGCTGAAGACATCTATCGGCTAGCAAACAAGCACACAGGGGACTCGAAGATTTACCCAGGTTCAGGCCTCGTAGAGGTCCCTACTCCTGCTTGTCTACTCGTGGAATTATCAAAGGAATCGAGGATTACAATGGTGCGCAGATGCAATCTGGCCAGGGTTGTGGAAACTAGGGTTGCGTGTGTCCTTCTCGCCGCCCCCTCCTAGCCTTTATAAAGATATGTTAGGTCTTGGGTAGCAAGTCGAGTCGGTTACAGGTTAGGGTTTCCCCCCTTTGAACTTTCTATCTTTAACTTCTTCTTGTTCTTCAAGCAATCTAGAGTCCACAGGTTACTCGAGTTCTTCATTTTGGGTCTTGGCGACACCGTGGGCTTTTATGTATTCAGACCGTATATACCAAACTCGAGTACCTATAGGGTATACCCATGTCACCATCCGCTTCAAAATATAAGATGTTTTAGCTTTATGAAGAGAGTGTATCTAGACCACTTTTAGTGTGTAAGTTCATCTAGGTTTGAAGTGAACCTACGCAAAAAAAAAAGTCTATACATTTCTTTCATAGAGCTAAAACATCTTATATTTTGAAAAAAGTCTAGATACATTTCTTTCATAGAGCCAACACACAAAAGGTTTGCTACAAACTCTGGTGGCATCCCCAACCAGGTTTTACAAATTTTATTACAGCAGCCCTCTTTCGCTAAACGATGTGCAACTTCATTGCATGAACGGTGTCTGGCCGAAGAATCTTCAAACTCGCCTAGTAGGGCCTTGATATCTTCGACCACAAGTCCTTGGATTGACCGATCTAGCTCCTTGCTTTTCAACATTTGTAACAGCTTCCAGACAGTTTGTTTCTAGCACCAACTTACTTACCCCCATCTCCTTGGCCAATTGAATCGCTCTTTGACATGCCAACAGCTCGGCACTCTCCGGGTCAGTCACAAGAGGGGAAAAAATAACAAGCTGCAGCAAGTGCATTGCCATGGTGACCCCGCAGAATTGCACCTCCACTTCCATGACCCCTTAGGAAAAGCGCCGTCAGAATTTGCTTTATGCCACCCTTGATTAGGTGGGAGCGTCCGGGCTATGACCTCATGAGGTGAAGGTTTTAGATTCCTCCATTCCTCCACCAGCGCACGAATCCGACGAGCAAGCTCACCTGGATCTTTGACCATTGGCTCATCTCGAGTGTTATTGTGCCAGCCATAAATGATATAAAGCCATCATGACCAATTCCAGGTCCTGATCATCTAGCTTACTGAACCAGTCCATCATCCATCCCTAGAAGGCGTTTGATGACCTGATGTCTGATGGTGGTGGCATTAACTGAAGTGCAGTATAGCTTCGTAATCGACTCCACACATGTATCGAGTGAGAGCAGAACCAAAACCTGTGTAAGTTAGTTTCCTCTCGGTTGGCCACCACACACTTCACATCTTCCTTGATCTTCCTTCTCTTGAGCTCTTCACCCACTGCCAGGCCATTTTTTGCCAACCTCCAACAGTGGATTTTAACTTTGTTTGGCACATTCGCTGACCACAGCGCAAGCCAGTCTTTGTGTTCTGCACAATTTAGGGAGGAGCTTGCCACTCCTGAATGCAACCTCTTGAGCCACTGTTTGAGGTGATATGTTGACCGAACATTGAACAATCCATTTTTGGTGAAATTGCATGCTAAATAGTCCCCGGTTCCAGCACGACCCGTTGGGATCTTCAGAATGTCAGCGACATCAGTCTCAATAAAAAGCTCGTGTATTTTTTTCCATATTCCACACTACTCCATCTGGTAGTAGTAACTCTTGCACCCTTTCCACCTCCATCTCTAGCTTTAGGCACATAGGCCTATTTAGTGTAGGGCGAGGGATCCAATTATGCTCCATCACCTTTATCTGTGAACCATCACCTATCCTCCATATCAGTCCTTCCTTTAACAAATCCCTACCGTGCAAAATGCTTTTCCAGGTGTACGAAGCTCTCTTCGGACATCCTGTCTATAGAAAATCTTCTCCATTACAATATTTTGCACGCAGGACCCTAGCAAAGAGGGACTCCAGGGTCGTAACAAGACGCCATGCTTGCTTTGCCAGCAAGGCTTGGTTGAAATCAAAATAATCCCGGAACCCCATCCCTCTCGACCGCTTAGGCACACACATTCTCTCCCAACTAATCCAATGAATTTTCCTCTTTTATGTTGTGTCACTCCACCAGAAGTTTGACGAGATGGACTTCAATTCATTGCATTGGCTCTTGGATAGTTGGAAGCAGCCCATCGCAAAGGTGTCAACAACTTGCAATACCGACTTAATTATAATTTCTATGCCTGCTTTCAATAATCCCCGCCCTTTCCATCCTGTGACTTCCCCCTCAAGCGATTCGACAGATAGCCAAAGGCGCCATTCTTGGACCGGCCCACCACCATTGGCAGGCCCAGGTACCGCTCAGAGAGGGCCTCGTTCTGGATGCCGATGATATGTTTCAGCGAGGCCCCGTGAGCATCCGAGCTCCCTTTACCAAAATAGATAGACAATTTCGTCATATTAACTCACTGCCTCGAACACACTTAATATTTATGCAGAATGGTCTTGAGAGTCTCTAAATTCCTTGTGCTAGCCTCAAGGAAGAGAATACTGTCATCTGCAAATAAGATATGACTCAGTAGGGCCTCTGTTGCCAAAATTCACTCCTGCCACCTCCTTCTCAACCCGAGATTGACATAGTAGTGTTGAAAAACCTTCGATACAAAAGATAAATAGATACGGTGACAAAGGGTCACCCTGACGTAAACCCCTCGATGGTAGAAACGAGTCTGAAACATAACCATTCAGCTTAACAGAGAACTTAACAGAGTTGACACATCTCATCACCATGGACACCCAACCGTTTGAGAAGCCCATCCTAATTAGCATTTTCTCTAGAAAACTCAATTTGATCATATCGTACGCCTTCATCATATCTAACTTTACTGCACACAGTGGTTGCTTCCTCTTCTGTGTCCCGATTGCATGAACACATTCATACACCACAAAAACATTATTTGTAATTAGTCGACCTGGTACAAATGCGCTCTCCTCCTCCGAGATATGTTCACCACCACTATTGATGTGATCTTGTATAGAACGTTACAAAGGCTAATGGGGCAAAATTGGGTAAGCAACTCCGGTGAGTTGATTTTCAGAATCAGGACAAGAATAGTGGCATTGAAATCATCTGGGAAGTCCTTTCCTGCAAAAAACTCTCAGACCACATTGCATATAGGCACCTTTAGAAACGTCCAGTGACATTGGTAAAATAGAGTGGGCAGCCCACCAGGCCTAGGGGCCTTAGTGGGACCCATCTGAAAAAGTGCCTCGGTGATTTCCTTATCACATATTTCAGCAGTTAGATCATGGTTCATTTGTCACCATAATATTAATCAAATTTTGAACCTGATCACTATCCACTGATCCCTCTGAGCTATACAGGTTGTGGTAAAAAACCAAAACCATCTCGCTCATACCTTCATTGGTGCTGCAGAGATTTCCATCCTCAAGGCGTGATCCACGAACCATGTTTTTGCAAAGACGGTGCGAGGCCTAGTTCTGAAAGTATTTAGTATTCTTATCTCCGGCTTTTAACCACTCTTTCCGAGATCTCTGCCTGTACATGATCTCCTCCTTCTCATAAGTGGCCTGTAATTGTTGTTCTAGGTCCCGAACTTTCTGTGAAGTTCCCTGTAGCATCGCCTCATTACGAGTGTCATCAAGTTTAGAACAGAGTGTTTTCATTTCTGCTTTCATAGAGCCAAAAGTGTAAAAACTCCACCGTTCATGTTGGCAGAAACCTCCCGGAGCTATCTCCAGAGGCTACTGATACCCTTACCTCCATTGGTTCGACATGCGTTCTTAACCATCTCCTCGTATCCCTCGTGTTTTAACCACATCTCTTCATACATAAACCCCAAGATGACGGGGGGATTTCTTCATGGTGGTTCATCAATAATCTTAATCAACAACGCCATATGGTCAGATTCCTCCGTAACAATGTGCTCCACTTCTGTTAGTGGGAAGATCTCTAGGAACGACGCCAGCGCCGTCCCCCTATCTAATTTGGCATGGATGTTATGGACGCCCTCTCTCTTGTTATTCCATGTGTAATCATACCCTTTATAACCCAAATCCATATGTTTGCATTCAGACAAGCACTCACGGAAGGATGACATTTACGCTTGGCTCCTCAGATTACCTCCAATCTGCTCACTTTGGGACATAATATCATTAAAATCTCCAGCACAGAGCCAAGGTAGATCATCCTTTGATCGAAGGTACCTTAGCACGTCCCAAGTCTTGCGCAGCTTTGTCCATGGTTCGACATAAATACCACTGAATCTCTATGTTTTCCATTTAGAATAATTTGTGCATCCAAGTAGTATTGACACCACGATCTTACTGTTAGATCAAATCCATCACGCCGCCAAAGAGCCAGCCCAACACTCCTGCCCTTGCAGTCCACTGCCACTTCATATGCAAAGCCCAAACTCCGTCTCAGCCTATCCATTTCCTTCGCACGCCTTTTTGTTTCACAAAGAAAAACCACCGTTGAGTTGTATGACTGTCGTGATTTTGTCAACACGTACGCCAAAGGGCTATCCTAACGGCGAGTTTAGAGACATGCGGTAAGGCGGAGAGTGTCCGGGACGGCGTGACACAACTTACCCACATTCATATCTCATGTCGGTGGCGAGATCCTACTCCTGCTATAAATTATTATAATGGCAATAGCTGAGTTATAGAGATTGAAGGGTTCGCTGTATGGGAGTAGTGCTATACACTTGGTCTAAGTTATCTTATACCCTAAAGGCTCCCGTAGGACGGCTTATAAAGGCGCCAAGACCTAGGGTTACAAGGAGAGTCCTAGCCGAATACGGTTACAAAGTCCTAGACTAATACATAAACTATTGTCTTATCCTCCAAGACACCGACTTCCATCTTAGACGGTGGCACGTCGCCTTCTTTTATCCATGATGGACCTCCATCTTGTTATCAGCAACTGGGCCATCCGGTTAGGCCATAGGCCTAGCCACCATATGTGGGACACCTGGGCTTGCCGGCATGAGACTATGTCGTAGGTATATCTATTTGGTATATCTCCAATAGTAGTCCCGGAGTTCTTCAAGATCCTCACGTTCCTCCGTCTAGCTTTGAACGTAAGTATCACATCATCTTCAATTTGTAGGCAGGCTTCGCGAAGAATCTTGGAGAGCTCCCAAATCATATTCCCATCCGGCTAAGCCTAGCCAGATAGTTGCTTGTATGTTTCTGCGAACGAATCCAAGACGGAGAACTCTCTAACAAATTGCTAGTGATTCTTCCAAGCTCTAGGAACGTCTTTAGTATCATCATCCATATAGGATGGTATGTAAGCCAGGAAAAATCACGGCTACCAGGTCACGGTCGTAAACGCTGCCAAATTGCCAACTTAGAGCCTGCAAAGTCACAAACGTTGGAGCTTGTCAAGTTAAGGTCTTAGAGCACCTCATGTCACGGATGTTTAGGCCGATGAGTCATGTAACCAAGGAAACTTACGCGGGGGCAAAATCAATGTCAAGCCCTTGGGTTTCGCTAGCCGGATTTTTTACCATCTTGAAAGTTTCTTGATGTAACCATATATAGCTCCCGAGCATTGAGTCGTCTTCGTCGAAGGTGGCTTGATTCTCAAAAGGACGTGTGTTAGTATATATCAATCTTCTAGCCCCTGAGAGCCAAGTCGGAGTTTCAAAAGAAATCCGTCTTAGTGCTATCAAAGTAGCTTTTAGAAAAAAATTGAACAGTGTAGTCCCAAGCGGCAAGGCGGATTTTATTTCGGCTTGGTGCTCCAGAGAGAACTTCGCAAAAATTTAGCATCGGTGTAGCCTCTGAGTGTCAAGGTGGAATTCACTTGAATTCCTGGCTTGATGCTCAAAGAGAACTTGCACCATACCTTGGAGATCAATGCACTGTAGTCCCGGAGAATTGTTCCGACTTGGACGCAAGGCGGAACAAAAATCTTAAGTTAGAGATGTCGAGCCCCCTAGCGCCAAGTCGGCTTCCTCAAAGACGGCTCAAGTCTTGGTCAACAACTTTGATTGCAGCCCCTGGTTGTCGAGCCAAGTGCTAAACTAGCTCAAAACAACTTGATCCGAGAACCACCGAAACGTTCTTGTACATGAGACATAAACATAAAATATAATTGTATTAAATTGTTCCTTTAATTGTGTCCAACGTACATATGTAAGGCGGAACAGATATGGCCTTTGAACAGATGTTTTAAGGCTGAAACAGTGCAACAGCTGAACACATGAGATTGTCAAGGTGAAAAAAACTCGACTAACCTGAACATTTTATGTAAATTTTTGTTTAAGCAAGTGCTGGTTTATCCGTTCTTCCGGCTTATATGTTGACTTTTCATGAGACGGTAAAACTTTAAGCATAGAACATCTGCTGTGCTTAATAGCGAGAAAATCGAGAACCTTAGAAACAAACGCCGATTTTAAGTGCTGAAATGTGACTACCCTAGAATTCACATATAAAACAACAGAAAACGTGTAACTAGAAAAATTAAGCTAATGTCCGAAGGTGGATTTTTTGCATGGTACTAGGGCCTTTAGACGACAAGCCAGTAGAAATTTGTACACACGAGCGCATGGTAAATCGTGGAAAATATATGATAAAAAACAAAAGTAGTAAAAAACTCAGTATATGAGTAAACCAATCTTAATCAGATGATCATAAATAATTAAAATATTAAATATAAATAAGTACTTAGCTGTTTGAGCGAAGTCGGTGTTACTCGCGGCGAAAACGAATTCAAGCCCGGCGAAGATGAAGTAAATCTTGACGGGGCGTATCCGGCTACGGCGAAGTATCTTGCGATGACGACGATAAAACTGTCCACGGTAGCAGCGAAAACCGGTCATGACAAATTCATAAAAAACCATGGTGACGGCAAAGCTAGCCATGTAGATCTTCGTGATGAAAACGAAAACCGGACCGCTGCCGTGTAGATCATCGCGACGAAAACAAAACCGGACCGCTCCCTGTAAGTAGCTTGTCGGCTGTTTCCATCGGACGCCTTTTTCAGGATGAGTACAACACACGAGTCGACGGCAAAAACCAAATCGAACATGGCAACGGCCACATGCGGATTGAAGTTTCACAGAAAATAAGTCCGTGATTTGGGGATTAGCACACTTCGTAGCATGAAATCCATGCATGTAGCTAGCTTAGCTCGATGCTTTTCCTCGTCCCGTACGGTTGCACTTGTCCCTTTTCTTTTTTTTTGAACTCGTGACATGTATCTCTAAACCAAATTGAGCTGAGCATGTCTGCTTTCTTTTCCTTTTTCCTGCGTCGATGTGCCATAACTGGTAACTCGGCGGATCGGACAAAGTACACAGAATAGCAACTCCAATTTTTATCAGACTCGACAAATCACGGCCACGATTTGGCTAGCCATAAGATAGATCACGAGCAATAATAAAACGGCTGCCGCCCGAAAGCATCCACGCTCCTGATCTTGAAGATGTGCGTGCGTGGGCAGTGTATCGAGCCCTGGACACCAGGAGAAATAAACTCTGGCATGTCGGATGGTGACGACGCCTGCAGAGTTCAATCCAGCCGGAGAAGATAATAAAATCGATCTAGCCGGCGATACCCAGCCGAACGTGACCAAGCCCTTCGCGGCAAAGCCTGCTGGCGAAATTAATCTTGCGGTGACGCCAAACCGGATGCACCGAGCCTGATGAGCCGGTCGGATGCGATCTGGCTTGAAACGATGATGAGGGATCTCACCCGGATTCGTGCCGTAAGCGTCTCTTCCCCACGGTGAGCGTCAACTGTCGTGGTTCTGTCGACACGTATGTCAAAGGGGTATCCCATGACGAGTTCAGAGACGTGGGGTAAGACGAAGAGCGTCCAGGACGGCGTGACACAGCTTACCCAGGTTCAGATCTCACGACGGTGACGAGATCCTACTCCTACTATAAATCACTATAATAACAATACTCCGAGTTACAAAGATTGAGGGGTTTGCTGTATGCGAGTAGTGCTATGTACTTGGTCTAAGTTATCTTATGTCCTAAAGGCTTCCGTAGGCCAGCTTATAAAGACGTCAAGACCTAGGGTTACAAGGAGAGTCATAGCCGGATACGGTTACAGAGTCCTAGACTAATACATAAACTATTGTCTTGTCTTCCAATGCGCCGGATTCCATCTTAGGCGGTGGCACGTCACCTTCCTTTATCCATACCGGGCCTCCGTCTTGTCTATCAGCAACTGGGCCGCCGGTAGACCATAGGCCTAACTACCATATGTGGACCATCCGGACTTGCTGGTATGAGACTATGTAGTAGGTATACCTATTTGGTATATCCAAACAATGACGTAGCCAGGTATCAGAGCTCGCCCACCGCCGTGTCCAACCCTAGTCCGCGATAGTTTAGGCCGAGGAGATTCATTGTTCTCGATGGTGCTGCATCGGTGGGTCCGCCGCTAGATCTTCTACTCTGTTAAAAACTGAATCCGACCTCTATCCTTCTTGCTTGCCACCTGCCTCGGCCAATCTATCAAACACATAATTTGTTCTCGTCGCTTTCCAGCTGCCTTCGTAGAGCCCTCCCCCACGGCCTGTACAGTTACAGGCCTCCAGATTTGCTTATGCCCTCTCTTTCTGCAGTTTGAGCCCGGTGGCACATGCAGTGTTTCTCTCTGGACAGTCTCCGACTGGCTAATTTTTTTTAAATAATACATTTTTTTATTCATTTTCACAAATAATACGCAAAACCGGAAATTTGCAAATCTGTCTGTCTGTCGTCCGTCCAACGGACGAAATAGCGCCCTCGTCTGTTCACGAGACGACCAACATGTCGTCTTTTGTTGAAAAGACGACCAGGTTGTCTTCTTTTCTTCAAAAGACGACCAGCATGTCGGCTGCCAGGGGTCGGCCCCGTCGTCGGTTGAACGGACGACGCGCGCTGTCGGGTGACAGGGGGTCAGCCGCGTCGGCTGTTGAAGGGACGACGCCGCGGTTCGTCCGTTGAAGGGACGACGCTCCCCAGCTATATTAACTCGCCCGCGCCCGTCGTCTGCTTCCAACTGCTTGCTCCTTCCCAGCTCCTCTCGGCTGTTCTTTCCTCTCTCGCTTGCTCTCATTTTCTCAGCCGTTGCACCGATTTGTAGCCTAGATTTCTATCCAAACTCGCTGCTCTAACACATTAGCAAGCTAGTAGAGTCCCGATCTACTAATGGGATAGCCTGGTGTATTGATTTGAGGCGTTTTGGTGGAGGGATCTGGTGGTGTTCTTGTTGAGCAATGGCCATGGTGGAGGCTGGTGCTGGGACTTGAGGAAGGTGCATGGTGGAGGTGCTGATCCGTTGACCTGAGGCAGCTGCACGGCAGGACTTCGCACGCTTCAAGGGTAAACCCTAATTTCTTGCTTATTGCAGTCATGTGTGTATGTTCATAGGTAGCGTTTGATGGGGTCTGTTAGATGCAAGATATGTGTAGAGTATTATGTGTCAATGTACCTGTTTTTGACAATATTGTTGGTATTTTTTAGGTCGAAAATCATGTCAAATAATGTAGTGTTTAGGTTCTTGTATGGTCCTGGTTCCGTCAGAATGAACCAGCACGGAGTTGATTTGAGCGAGTTTAGATTTATGGATGAAGTGCTTCAGAATCCTGAAACAGTGCCTGTTACTCAGTTGAAGGATTGGTTATGTGTTCGTTTAGGGCTCCCTCCTACCCATACCGTCGGTGTGCATGCTTTATGGACTAAGTCAAGGCAAACCCCTAATTTTTATTTAAGGCCAATAGAAGCGCAACAGAAATGGGTCAAATTTGTGCAAGCTTGCCAGAAAAGAGAAGTTAACCCCAGTCTCTTAGTGTTACCTGTGGTGAAAGAGGCTGGGTATGATCATGACCATAGTAGTCAGACCGGTCATGCTGGAGGTAGTTATGATCATGGCCAGAGTAGTCGGACCGGTCATGCTGGAGGTAGTTATGATCATAGCCAGAGTAGTTAGGGCCAAGAGGGTGGCGGCGGATATGAATCAGGTCACAGTAGCTATGCACACACCTGGGGTGATGGTTATGTATCAGAGGACGGTGGTGAAGGATTAGGGGAAAACATATTCAGTGGCGAAGCTGATGAGGACGAGATATATGATGGTTTGTTGCAACATCAAATGGAAGCCGAAGACTCAGAAGGCAACAGTGATACGGCTGATGATTCTGGCGAGTCTGATCAAGAAGAGATCGGCCAACCTATTCCGGCATCATGGAATAATGACAACACATCAGCAATGACTGTGAACGATGGGCATGATTCGGCGTGGCATTATCACGCGAACAGCATCTCTCTGGGTGCATTATATCCTAGCAAGAGACATCTGCAGGAAGCAATTGTTGAGTGGTCAATGTCCATGCAACGGGTCATGAAAACGAAGGTGTCATCACAACAATATTTGACATTGGTTTGCGAGGAAGCTGGATGTCCTGCAAGGGTGCATGCCCATGTCCCTAGGTATGACACAAACTGGAAGGTCACCGATGTTGTGATGCACACATGCACACTTGAAAGTGTCCTTCAGGACCATCGTAACCTCACGTCAACCCTCCTGGCTAGACTGTTGTACACAGAGATAGTGGAGGGCAAAGCCATGGGGGTGAATGCTATCATTCACAAAGTTTCTGTCAGATTCCGCTACAATATTTCATACGGGAAGGCTTGGAGGACTAAGCAAAGGGCACTGGAGGCAAGGTTTGGTTCGTTTCGAGACGGGTATGACTGTGTTGTTAGGATGCTCCAGACACTGCAGGCTAGGAATCCAGGCACCTACGTGGACATCCAACACTTTACATTGCCACACGAACCTAATTTGAGGGTACTTCATCGAGTGTTCTTCTCATTTGCTATATGCATAGAAGCTTTCACTCACTGTCGACCAGTCATCTGTGTGGATGGTACATTTCTCACTGGCAAGTATAGGGGTCAGATATTGACTGCCATAGGCCAAGATGGAAACAATCAAGTGGTCACTCGGTGGAGGAGCGCGCCCCACGTCGATCCATGGAGCAGCCACCTTCTCCAGACCATGCTGGAGGATCGGGACGGCACGAGGAGCATATTTCTCCACCACTCCGCCACGGGCCTCGTCCACGACTCTCACAGCAGGCGCCGCCGAGAGCACCACCTCCAGACCAGGCTGGAGGCTCGGGGTGGCAGCAATCACAGTTTACTTTCGACCAGTTGCAGCAGAACCAGATTACTTTCGAACAATGGCAGTATCAGCAGCCGATCCCCTACATGGACTTTGCTTATCGACCACAATCTCATCCTCAGGGTAAGCGTGTCCCTTCCTACTATTATTAGATGCAGTATGTCATTGTTCAGTACTTAATTTCTTGTACACTAGCAGGAGACTCCGTTACATGGGACAGTACTGACGACCGTCATCAGCAGACACAGCACGAGCAGGTAGACTGGTTTAGTCAGTATCAGCAAGGTACTCCACCACCTATCCCCACACAGAATACACAGGATCAAGGTGAAGAGTCAACTGCACCTCGTCGTGATGTGATTCCACCCCACAGATATGGATGGAGTACACCGAGGCCTCCGCCACCTCGTCGTCGACACCAGTGATATCTACTTATGTATCAGTCATTTACCTATCTATGTATGAGACATCGTTCTATTATTTCATGATTTTATTCGACAAACTACTCAACATAACTTGCAACATAGTTCAACATAACTTGCGGTACATAAATAAGAGTCCTATCTATCCCTAGCATGATGCCTTTCCCTTTCCCTTCGATGATGCCTCGCCCTTTCCCTTGGACGATCCCTCGCACTTGCTCTTCTTGGCCTGCGATTTCTTCTTCTCCTTCCTCTTGTCCCACTCAGCTCTTGCCTTGCTTCCAACGGGTGGCGGCATGAAGATATCATCCTCATCTTCGCTCTCTTCTATCCAGGCCCTACGTGCCACAACTTGCTCCGTCATGTCAGCTTGACTCTTCTTGGCCTGCTCTTTCTTCTTCTCCTGTCTCTTGTCCCACTCAGCTCTTGCCTTGCTTCCAACCGGTGGCGGCATGAAGATATCATCCTCATCTTCGCTTTCTTCTATCCAGGACCAAGGTGTATTAGCCACCTCCATCATGCGAGCTTCACTCTTGAAGGTGAGCTTGTCCCACCTTGCCTTGATCCTGAGAAGCTCTACTCGTACCTGATTTGGGGTCTTCAGTTTCCACCCTCTTAGATAAAGTGACTTACCAAGTGTAACGAGAGCATCATGGTTCGATACCAACGTATCCCAGTCGGCTGATTTATGGCCTATCTCAACAGTTCTGGCTATGAAGAAAAGCCCAATGGACATATCTACAGGCCAGGGAGACGCGTCGGTCATAGTGGAGAGGAGTGGAGGAAAATGCGAGAGCAAAAGGAGAGAGGGAAATGAGAGAGTAAGAGGAGGAAGAGATGAACTGGGTTAAAGGATACATTCCGTTGCCTGGATTTATAGAGGCACCGAACCGAATAGGCGGGAAAAAAGGGCGGGAAGTCGTGGCGGGAAAAAGAGGGCGGGAAGTCGTGGCGGGAACAAAGGGCGGGGATTACTGGCGTGAAAAATTTGCCGGGAGTAACGGCGGGAAAAAATGGCGGGGAGTAACGGCGGGAAAAATCGGCGCGAAGGATTGCCGAGCGGACGATTATTTAGCGAAGATTATGTAGAGGCGGGAACACTGGGGCGTCGTCTTCTCAAAGGACGACGTGTCCTGTCGTCTGTTCAAGGGACGAAACCCTCTGTCGTCCGCGCAACCAACGACGCGCACAGTCGTCCGTTCAACGGACGACGGACAGACAGATTTGCAAATTTCCAGTTTTGCGTATTATTTGTGAAAATAAATAAAAAAAATGTATTATTTAAAAAAAATTAGCCTCCGACTGCTTCCTCTAACACCGAACACAAGTGCCAGGTCTGTCCTTTGTAGTTGCATCAGTTGGGGCCTACCTCTGTGGTGCTCCTTAGCCTGTGCTCAATCCCTTTTGTCCGGGCTCGTGATGTCCTCCATCGCATGTTTCCTCTCATTCACACCAGTGTGTGAAGAGCCTGAGTACGCAAAATCATTTGAAAAATTCCTTCTTGGAGGGATGTCACGAACTGATGCACCCCCATAGCCTTGAGTGTCCGACCTAGTCGATCTACCGCTATAGCTGCTATAGAGGACACTGAGGTCCGGGCAGCAAGAGGAGGTTTATAGCTCCTACGCGGTGATGTTCTCAGCCACTCCCCCCATTGCTACACCTCTTTTTTTTTCCACTGAACACCCCTCCACCGGGTGCACTAAGCACCCATAGTCAAAGCAGAAGTGTGGGAATTTTTCATACTTTAAATCAAACCATTTACCTTCCACTACATTGTCACTTTTTTTTCAAACAACCGCTACCCTGATTCACAAGTCCTTACCCCAAGCTAGTACATCTTCATCAACATCCGTAGAGATATACTTGCCAACCCACCCGCCAATGAGCTTTCCATATGCAATGTTCATCATCTCCATAGGCAGATCAAGAACTCTTAGCCAGATGTCTGTAGAGTTGAAGGCCATGTTAGACGACCGTACTCGGCCGTTATAGTCGTTCATCATAATCACATGAAAATCCAACTGCCACGGGCCATTCTTCATCACATGCCTCAAGCCACCCTCTAAATTGAACTTCACCATAAACCTATTATCCCCCAGATCCTTGAATTGCGTGGGTCGATGTAGACCCCACGAACGCTCCATGGCTCTCTCAAGGGCGCCGATCACCAACTTGCGGGTGAGCAGACCTTGCCCACCGCCGCCCACCTGGGGTGCGATACATTGACCAAATCTGCACCTTTGATGACCAGACCTGTAGCTTCCTTGTCTGTAAGGAGAAGGTCACCCATCTTTGCTAGCAAACCCGCAGTAAGATCGTCTGCCGCCCCCCCGACTTCGCGGAGATACCGTGATGGTTCTCTTGCAGAACCGCCGCCTCCTCCTCCCTCAATCGTGTCGGGGTCGCCATCCTGAAAAACTTCTACGCACCCTTGGTGAGAGGGGATGCTTAAACACACGAACCATTGAGACCCCCACCATCGCCGATCACACTACCCTCGAGAAGGAAAACCCTAGCCCCTACACGATCGCCTCCCGAGTAACTTCCGCTCTTGGTGGACCCAAACCATTTGTCGATGCTGAGTTTTAGTCTGGTTTTGTTGTCATATGTCTTGTAACAACGCATGCGGGATAAATTACTTTATCTTCATTTAGACTCAGGCGTTTCAGAAGATCAAAAACTAGTTTATTTATTCGGCAAACGGCTTAGGTTAGCAGATTTGGATCAAAAAGGTAAAGATCGTATTGATGAAGTTCTTTCAAAATTTATTCATATGGTGTGATCGAAAGATTGTACAAGTGTTTACGAGATGGATCTCGTCAGGTTTATAGATGCACCCAATGAGAATATGAATCTAAGGTTTATGACTACGGATACTAAAGCTTCTACGTGGGTGTAGATTGTGTTCCTGCTTCAGGTGAATGGTCTTCAGTATACACAAGCATCAGTGGTGTCAGAGTCTTCGTAGGTCACATTAGGTCTTCATCTTGTTTTGTATGTTAAGATGATCTTTGATCTCCCCTCAATGTACGACTAGTTCTGGGATCCTTCAAGAAGTCTTGTAGCACGACATGTCAGGTCAGTTGAGAGCTCGTGGACAGCGGCCGCAGGTAAGAACGCTATAGATCCTATAGATCTGGTGAAGGGCATGCCTCCTCCGGCTATTCCCCGCAGCCAATGCAGGAACTGGTGATCGGACCAAGTGCTGCCAATCAAGCAAATCCTCCACCACCGCCATCAACCTCGGCAGCAGGCAATGTCTTTGTTACTCCTGCCGACAAAGTGATGTACGGAAAAGCTCTCGTAGAGCTAGTGACCGTGGATCATATCCTAAACATTGTCTAGCTAGATGAGAAGCGCCAAGAAATCTTGGCGGAAGCCAAGTGCATAGTGGAGAAGAGCGCTTATCTCAACAAGGATCTCACCAAGACGTAGGAATCCATCAAGGCGGCAAGATCAATGGAAGCAGAGTACAAAAAGTTGCTAGCACGGCAGAAGAAAGCACGAGCTCTCGCCCATGTCATTTCAAGAATCTGACGTTCGATGAAAATTAGGATGGGGAAAGGATAAGGTGAAAAAACCAAAGGCTACCCCCTACATTGACAAAGAGGGGAAGCATGTCATGCTAACCCCCGCCCTGAACATGGTCGTCACCAAGAACCTGCTAGAGCAGGATAGATCACCCGCGGTGGTTGACCAGGTCTATGATCTAGTCGCCAGGGCTATCAAATAAGAGGACAAGGCCACCTCACAAAGGTTCAAGACCAATCCGGACTTCTGTTAGTCTAGCGCTCAAAATAACTGCGGGTCAAGATCTCTAGCTCAGCAAATTAGAGACCTACCTCGAGATGTTTGATCGCGCACAGGCTCCACGGAGTGAAGGTGGAGGGACGCGTGGAATCGAGACAATGCTATCCCCACATCCTATGGCATCGGAGCCAAGGCACACCCCCGCTGCTCGCTAGTACCTTCCCAGCAATCTTGACGATATGGAGAGGCACCACCTCCCCACCATACGAGCATTCCACCTCCTAGACACCCACATGGTGGCATTGTCATACGCGATAATGGAGCACATGGGCACTATGGGATAGAGTGTAGCGCTAATGACGGCCGAAGGAGCAAGGCTCCGAACAATTAAGATGGCCATGGTGGTTCCTGATACGGAAGAAGGAAGAGGACTGATCCCATGCCACCGTCACCACCACCGCCATCACCACCAAGTAGCCACCATGGAGGAGGATCTCGTAGGACTCGCCCTTCACGATGTAACTCTCCTCCCCATGGTGGAGAGCATAATGATCCACCATCAAAGGCCTATGATGCACGTCAGCACCTTGATGAACTACCCCGGGAAGAACCCTACCTGGGGCCACAATGTTTTGGCCCGGTTATCCGGACAACAACTTACCCCAAGGGTCTCCGGATTGACAAGACTATCAAGCCCTACGACAGCACGGCCCAACCAGCTACATGGTTGTAAGACTACCGTGAAGCAATGGAAATTGCAGGGGGAAACCCCAATGTCACCGTTAAGTACCTCCCACTCATGCTCACCGGCACTGCCCGACAATGGATCGATGACTTACCACATAAATCCATCTGCAATTGGTTGGACATGCACGAGGCGTTCACCAAACATTTCGAGGGTATGTACAAGCACCCCTGCACTGTCGATGACCTACAACGGTGTGTACAGGAAAAACATGAGTCATATCGGAACTACCTATCCTGTTGGTTTGACATGGAAAATTCGTGCATGGGAGTACACGATCAAACTGCTATGGCCGCCTTCACTGACAGTTTGGAAAGAGGGTCTCTGCTCCGGCATACGCTGAACTCAGGACAAGGGCGAGCTTGATCTCAATGCAATGATAGCCAAGGCTAGCGAATTCGCCACCGCTGATGATGATGCTCGTGGTGCTCTATCTGTAGTTGCCATCCCCAACCAAGCCAAGAAAATGGCAACAAGCAGAAAAATCCGCCTGAAAAAAATCAAGTGGCCGACATGGTCGCTATGGCATTCGCTGGAAGAGGTGATAGCGGACAACATGGACATGGAAGGGGAGCTAATCATAGGCAGCAGCGTAGTAGTGAAACTACACCTGCTACGCCTTGCGTTCCACAGACATATAAGGAATACCGGGATATGCCGTGCTTCGTGCACATGGATGCCAATGGTAAGTCCACCCACACTAACCGCAATTGCAAATTTTTCAACAATCTAAAGGAGGACACCGAGTCTGGCTACAAGCAAAGTAGGAAGAACGACCCCACAGAAAAGGCAAGGGTAAGAAGGAAGACAAGGAGTCCAAGGATTCTAATGATATGGAGGAAGATACCGACCCCAGCAATTGCAAATTTTTCAACAATCTAAAGGAGGACACCGAGTCTGGCTACAAGCAAAGTAGGAAGAACGACCCCACGAAAAAGGCAAGGGTAAGAAGGAAGACAAGGAGTCCAAGGATTCTAATGATATGGAGGAAGATACCGACCCCAAGCCCGCCGACAAGAGCGATGGTGGGGGAAAGAGCAAGAATCCCTTCAAGAAGAAGAATGCCACCTATCACACCTTCCTCGACACTCCAATGTCAAGGTGCATAAAAACTCTCCGAGGATACTGCTGGCCACCCTCCCCAAAGTACCACAGTATGTGAAGTGGTCAGAGATTACATTTAACTTGGGATAGAGAGGATCATCCAGATCTCATCCCAACAAAGAACCAGTATGCCATGGTCATCAACCCATTGATTGACGGCTACGAGTTCACCTAGTGCCTCGTGGATAGCAGAAGCAACATCAACATCATGCACATCGATACACTACATAAGATGAACTTGAATGAGACCCATCTTAAGCAGAGAAACACCGTGTTTCACAGGGTGGTTCCTAGTTGACAAGCTCAGTTCCTTGGATGCATTACCCTTGAGGTCGCGTTTGGCGATGTTAATAATTACCGCTAAGAGAAGATGACCTTTGAGGTGGTACCTTTCAAGAGCGTGTACCATATAATTTTCGGCCGCGAACTTTTCCATGCTTTCCACGCAAGGTCGTGTCACATATACAACGAGCTCAAGATGTCAGGACCTAACGGTATAATCACTGTTGTTGGAAGCTTCAAGAAGGCAAGGGATTGCAAACTAGGAGAAGCATCCTACACCGAAGCACTACTCTATGGTGAAGAGTTTAAGGAGATCTAGAGTCAGGTCGATGCCTCGGAGATGTTGGCTTCAAAGAAGCAGATATCTGATTTTGAATTCGCATTCAAGGCAGCTATCGAGACCAAGCCGGTTCAACTTGTTGAAGGTTATTCCTCCAAGACCATTGCCATTGGCACATCATTGGATCCCAAATAGGAAAGCATGCTCGTCGAGTTCCTCTGTGAGAATAAGGACATCTTCACCTGGCAACCCACCGACATGAAAGGTATTCCTAGGGAACTTTCCGATCATAGCTTAAACATCAATCCTAAAGAAAAACCGATGAAGCAACCACTACAATGCTTCGGTGATGAAAAGGGACGCATCATTGGTAAGGAGCTATCTAGGTTACTTAAAGCTAATTTGATTCGGAAGTGATCCACACAAATTGGGTGGCAAATCTCATGCTTGTACCTAAGAAAGAGACCAAAGTTTTAAGAACATGTGTTGATTACACCGACTTGAACAAAGCGCGCCCAAAATATCCATTTGCTTTGCCTTGCATTAACCAAGTCATTGACTCACACTAGAAGAAAAGTTGGCTTTTACAACGGACGATTTTCGTGGTTGAAGGCCTGTTTTTCGTGGCTAAAAAGTCTTCTACGACGGATGCCCTTCGTGGTAAAAGCCCTGTCACAAAAGAATCTACCACGGTTTTTTCTGACCATGGCGGCACCCTTCAGCCACAAAAATTTGTTCCGTCGTAGATCTGTTTGCCAGCTGTGTTGACTGCTGACGTCATGCAAACTGCCACATGGCAGCCGCCGTTAGCGGCCGGTTACCGCTGGTAACGGTCATAGAAACCGTGACAGAAGCCAGGCCCAGCCAAGGCCTGCTAAATACTAACTAGGCCGGCCCATTAGGAGAGCCCAATAAGAAGATGACCCATTACTGTTTTGTCCTACACTGTTTGAAGTGGGCCCAAAATGCAGCCAGTAGTAGCCTGTGAACTTTTAGGACCGATTCTGTTTCGGCCTACAGAAGGCCCATGTTGGTCCAACATTGTGCGGCCCATTAGAAGCCTACGCCAAGTCGCTCCTATACACTTAAGGCCTGCGGTCAGCCCATCACTATTATCGCAACCCATCATGGGCCACCTACTAACGACCCTTCTGTGAGATGGTCCGTTATTGTTCTGGCATCTTACTAGTCTAGCCTTTCACTGTTCTGACCTTTAGCTGTTTAGGACCACAAGCAACCCTTTACTGTTCTAGCCTGGTAAATTTGTTGGCCTGTTACTGCCCTCGCCTAGAAATTTCTCGGGCCATTACTGCTCAGACTTGTCACTGTTCTGGCCTTTTATTGTTGCGACCCTTTACTGTTGAGGCCCGCTACTATTTTGGCCTGTTACTGTTATGTGATTTTACAGTTTCTTGCCTGTTACTGTGATGGGCTGTTTCTATTCTGGCATGCGCCTGTTACGGCCTATTACGACATGTTACTATTACGTTCTGTTACTGTTACGACCTATTACTGTTATGTCTTGTTACCATATGCGGGTCGGGCCATCATGTTTACGGCCTTTTACTGTTTCGGTCTTTCTGAAGCCCATGCCAATATCATAAAACATGTATAATAATCCAGCATTTTTTACTGTTCATCGTCGGCCGAATACATGACGAGTCAATAACAAAGCACGGTACTGTTCCCTAATCGACCTACCTGACGTAGTTACCGTAACGACTATAGCCATGTGTGGACGACATCAACTAAATGCCTACATGGCCTACGCGAGTTATCTATATATTACATCAGCTACAAACTTCTTAAAATTATTACATATTATCAACTCAAGGGAAAGAAAAATCGGCATTTCAGTTGATAATCAAGTTGATAGCAGAGTCTTTAATTTTCTTTCTCAATCGATCACCTGCATCTTCCTTTGAGTGTGACAACTAAATTGGAGGGGACATGATCTTGAAGCCCCCTCTTTGGTGGCGATAGCAATAATTGCAGTCTGAAACTAAGTAATAATAAGTTAATACATCAAACAAGACAAACTACTCATTTGACTGATATGACAGGAGCTATGAACTGGAGTTTACAACTGGTTAATGGTTCAATTGTTGGCTAACACGTCAAACAAACAGGACAAGCAAGCACACATTAAACAAGTGTTCCTACCGTGAAACGAGCAATCAAAAAATGTGTGTGTGTGTGTGGCTTAGAATTTCAGCAGATATAAACTAGCCAGGTCATTTCAACATATATATATGGAAGTAGTTATATACCCTAAAATGCAAGAGACGTTGGGTGACTCAGAATTTGCGCTGAGCCACAAAATTTCATGTAGTTACTGTCATAGCGAAGAATGAACTAGATAAAAATTATAACCGCATCATATAAGAACTTGTAGAGCAGGAATACAAACCAAGAATGAACTATATATTGTAGAGGATAGTTATATCGTGACTTAAGACGCACCAGACCCAGAACCAGATGCGAGATATAATGGCATCGCTCGTGAACCTGTAGAACAGGACAAACAAGCATTAGACAAGTGTGCCTAGAATGAAATGAGCAAACAAACAAAGTTTTTCTTAGAATTTCAGCAAATATAAACTAGGGACGTCATTTCAGCAAATATATATGGAAGCAGTGGCATCTCCTGGAATGCATAGAGTCGTTGGGTGACTCGGAATTTGCGGTGAGCTACACAATGGCATGTAGTTACTATCCGAGCTAATAATCAACCAGATAGAAATTATAATGGCATTATAAGAGAAATTCTAGAGAAGGAATGCAAACCACGAGTGAACTACATAGTAGAGGACAGTTATGCCATTGCTCAGGACGAACCAGCACCAGATAAGGAAGTAATGGCATCCCTTGTGAACCTGTAGAATAGGCTATGCAAACCCAACATGTTCATTGTTCCATTTTGAGCTCTATGCAAGAAAAAGGAAATAGTTAGTCATGCAGCTTTTGAAGAACCAGATGGCAACAACAAAATTGTAATCGAATTAGTACGAAGAGTTTAAACGGCTATACAGGATAGCAGAATGATGCCAAGGAGGAAATAATAGCAGGAACTGATCTCAGGATGAACCAGATAGATTCAGCAATTGTAGAGCGGGGAATCCACACTAATATTTTCCACTGAATTTAGATTTTACAAGAATTACACGGTAGCAGGCAATTACTGTTGTATGGAGTAGCTAAGAACATGTGCATGACAAAATAACAGACTTGTGCATGACTTGAAATTTGTAGAGAAGCGAATGCAAACCAACATGTCTAATGACCTTGCATGTACTAGCACGAAGAACATGCATGTCCAGTGACTCGTATGTACTAGCACGGTTACAAAAATGCAGGTCACTTCGACATGCTCGAACCTACTATACTGCTGACAAAACAAAAATGGGTTGGAGATTTGGTTAACCTTGGTCAGAGAGGTGTCTAAGCATCGTCGATACCGTGCGAGTGACGTCCAGGTCACCGAGGGTGCTGCGGTTGTAGTGGCTGTTGGCATCGGGGAAGCAGATCTTGGGCAGTCGATGCGGGCTTGAATGCGGTGGACGAGAGCATCGCTGAGGCAGATCCGATGCAGTGAACAGCGACAACCATGCAGCTAGTCTGGAGCGATGGACATGGAACTCCTTGAACTAGATCACGTCCGATGGACACACTAGTGAAGCAGATTCGGTACGATTGGGTAGCTTTCGGCAACAAGGAAGTAGAGCTTGGGCGGTCGATGACGCCATCAGCGGAGAGGAAGCTGATCTTGGGTGGTCGATGACACCATCAGCATGGTGAGCGACACCGCAGCTTCGGTGCAGTAGAAGCGAGACACGGTGAACTAGATCCGGTGGGTGAGCATCGGTGAAGCGGCTCCGTGGTGGCGCACGAGACCATAGATCAAGCCGATGCGCGAGGTGGCCGTGGAGGCGACTGAGGATCTTGGGATTTTTGGGAGGGCCAGCAGGAAAAACTACGCAAATCGAGACCATAGTATAGGTGAATAGTAATATAATTATGATCGTGCCCCGAGCTACTGACTTTAGCATGCCCATCTATCGTCTGAACAATGGGTAGAACAGAAAATTTAAATACAAAGGTTTTTGAAACAGAGGGACGTGAAATGCTTCAAGGTTGGTGTGTGATATTGCCGCTCGATTAAGATTTGAATTTGGCCCGCGTCCAGCTAATAATAATAATAATATGGTACTATCCGGTGGGAGATTTTGGCTCAAAGATTTTGAATCGGTGGGGTGGAAAATGCTTCAAAGTCAGTGAGTGATTTTGCCGCTCGATTCAAATTTTGAATTTGGCTATCGTCCATCTAGTAATAGCAAACGGTAGTAGACCATAACCTATCTATCCAGGAATTCAAGGCCGAGCGTCACATCAAGTGATCATCCATATCCATACTAGTAAAAGGCACGTGCCACACACGTATATACTGTATGAAATATGATTGAACAAACATTAATTTAATAGTATTGTTAGAGAAAAACATGCATACAGTAAGTCTATTAATAATAAATATCTGCACATATTGAGAATAAAACATACTGTGCTATGAAATTTTGGTGGTGGTGACATGATGGTTCTAGAACATGGTGGAGTTTGCTCTAGGTAATAATACTCCTTCAACACGAATCCAAATGCTCTGAACCATTAGATCTAACAGCCCACTCGTCAGGATTGGTGCTATGGATCTAATTCAAAACTGCTTCATTATAGTAGTAGAGATTTTTGCACAAAACATTGAATACCTACGATTCACATAGCCTAGGCTGTAAATTTTGCCGCTTGAGAGAGATTTTGAATTTGGCTAGCGCCCAAGTAATACTCCCTCCATCTCAAAATAGATGTATTAGATTTATCAAGTATGTTGCACAACCTTGTTTCAATCTCTCAAATATATTTCACAAAGTAGTTGTGCACGCACCCCTTTTTATTTGTTGTGCTTTCAAGTTCTCATAAATTATGTGATAAATCATGAACATTGGCTGTGCTAGATCTTGTGCATTTAGCTACTTCCTCCATCCTCAAATAAGTATACTTCTAGTGTTTATTCTAAATCAAACTTAACTATTTCAAAGCAACCTACAATTTACCCGAAACTCCCACGAGCAACATTGTCACCCATCTACCCGATGTCAGAACCCTATCTAAAATCCAGTAGATCGCTTGAACTTTGGAACAGAAAAAGGTTGCTAGAAGTAGATCGGTGTGCCGTACCAAGGCACATGTGCGCATCGCCACACTATGGACGAGGAAGAGACAAGCCGGACTGTGCACCGGTGGCTGTAGAGAAGAAATCAATGGAGGATGGATGGTGAGAGCTAGCGAAGGAGAGAGAAAACGCAACTTGTTTTGCATCCATATACTAGTAGTAGGTCCATACATTTACTACTAGTGGACTGTACCCTTTACCTCATGCCAATAGCCCACCATAGCTTTGCTCTGATATCGCATCGCCTTCAAGTCCTCTTCTGCGCTGCTCTTGCGCTGCCTCTTTTTTTGAAAGTCTCGCGCTGCCTCCCTTTTGTTCTCTTACTTGTGTAGCTCAGGTTTGACCAAATTTTGTTAAATTGTCAAGATGCAAAATCTTAGCAAGAAGTTAAACCTGTTGTCAAAACTCTCGGTGGTTTCTGATATACTCCTAATTGACCCCCGATAGGTACCACCAAAAGCTTTTTCGTAAAACTTTCATAGAAACCTACAATTTACTTGTAGTTCAAATTTGAAAGATTCAGCAGTACATAATAAGACAGGAAAATATCACAGATTCATATTCAGTAGCACTAGACAGATTCAGTAGCATTTCAAAAGGACCGATTCAGCAATACAGGCACTGAAATTCAATAGCAGTATAAAGAGAATCAGTTCATGTTTCAGCTCTCAAAAACTTGGCATGGGATGAGTTTGCCCTTTTTCATCGAACACACTCCATCATTGGAGCAAGCAAAACTAACGATCAAGTCTGCATTTGTGTGCATACCTCGTTCTTGCATCAATCCATGTGTGACCAACATATATGCAACCCAAGAAGCCCATGCGTCATCTAGATTGAGAAGGCTATGTTTCAAAAGAAAAGCAAAACAATCTACTGCCATTGATCAAAACAAGTACCAGTACAATAGTATTAGTTCTAAAAATACTTTAATAATAGCAACATCAGCACATTTGAGAGATTCAGTAGCTTTTGAAAGATTCAGCAGTACATGCCATATTATGCACTCGATCTGAACAATTCTCAATACATAGGAATTATTACAAAATATATTAGCAGTTGCAGAACTCCATACAAAATACTCGGTAGAAGTATAAAACTACTCATAGTAGTACCTTAATCTAGCTAGAAACGATTACATGTCCTATCATATACTCCAAACATGCATGAGAGAAAAGAGAGAGAGAGATGTCAGAATCACCAAAAGATCTGTATGCCAACGATTTAGCGTGTCCAGGTCGTGGCCGGGTGCTTGCTTTCTAGACTGGCACGCTTCTCTCATTTTACCGTTGTCTGTGGATCCTCGTCATAGGCTTTTGCCTGCTCACTGTTAGCAAGATAGATGTAAAATTCACAGATCTTTCCAGCAATTTCCACCACTTCGATTGCAAAGGAAATCTGCCACTAAAATAAATAAAGTAACTAATGTTAAAACAGAGGGACTAGAAAATTACATACAATAGTACATTCATATTAGGATCATCAGGAGAATATTAAGATGTGATATCTCACAATGGGTTGATGTCGTCATTGATCCAATATTGGAATTCTACAAGGAACTCCAACCAACGATTGAGGAGCTTGACAATAAGTCTACGACACCAATAGGAAATGGTTGAGCGCATCCAGCGCCGCTTCGGCCGGCGGCTCCACAATCTTTGGCTCAGAATAACAAAACTCGAGTGGATAGTACGCACGAAAAGAGATCAATGATGACATCCTCACCTCTTACTCCTCCAATTTCCACACCGCCGACCTTACGCGGCTGACGCATAGGACAATCTCCATGTTGTGCCCGTCAATCTGGCCGATGAACAGCGTGCCCGTATTCCTGATACCGATGACATTTGTTCTCTGCAAGCTCCCTGCAGGCACCGACTTAGATGGGTCCCATTGTTTCATGCTGTAGAGGACTGTGGGCACTTTGATATAGTGGGTGGATTTGAGGTGCAGATACAACGTTAATTTGTTCCCGACCCAGTTACGTCTTGGCTCCATGCAGATAAACGGGCTGCGGATGCAGGAGATCATGTGGGCATAGAGTTCGTTGAAGGAGACCACTTTCGAGCAGTTGTGGTTCAGGCAGCTGTAACCTTCTCCGCCAGCGACTTGGCGGTGTAGCTCCTTGGAGCATGCGGCCAGCCGGGCGGTGCTTTTAGCATTCAGATGCTCAGCGATTTTGTTGATGACGTCATTGCCAACCTTTGCTAAAGCCGTTGCACCATCAGCTCTCCCACGAACCTCTCCAAATTTTGTATAGATGACCTGCCATCGCGTCGAGGAGGATTGGGGATGAGGGCGGATCTGTATAGAACTATTTGGGTTTTTTGGAGGAAAGGGGTGGTGGTCTGGAAGGAGAGATGCACCAGGCGAGATGGCGAGGAAAATGTGTGAACCGCGTGGTGGAGAGGATCCCAAATACGGCCAAACAGCGTCAGCGAGTGGGGATAAACTAAATGGAGACGGGGAAGATGGGATGGCTCTTTGAAAGAGGTTTTTTTTGATTTCTTGTAATAAATTAACCAGATCACCTCCTAGCGCAGTATAGTCTCTTCACGTCGGTTTAACCAGACACATTATTTATTTATAGGTTCTACTGTAGTAGCATTTGCACAAGTAGGAGTAGTAGGTAGGAGTATTACTCTACTTCTGTCCCGAGGAATAAGGCATCCTCATTTTGCGTGTTTTTTCTTTGACCAAGATTTACTCTAAATATATATAAAGAAAGTTGGTAGAAAATTAGCATTATTGGAAAGTATTACTCTACCTCCAACAATACGAATTTTACACAAATTAATCAAGTGTATTAGTTACTCTATTTATTCGGTCAAATTTTACACAATATAATCAAGTATGTATGTTCTCGGCACCCCCGCGCATACTTTCTAGTTGATCTGTTCCTCGTCCACAATGTGGCGCTCAGCACATGCGCCATGGTTAGGGTTGCGATCGGGATCCCACGAAAGTCCCGCCTCTAGTTCATTTTGAAGTTTCTATAGGAGTACTTCAAAATGAACTAGAAGCGGAACTTCCACGGGATGCCGCTTTCAACTCTAGCCATGGTATGACATCTCTGTGCCTGTCTATCGTGTGTTCGTCAGCTACGATGTGTTGGTGTGCATTGATGACTGCAAGTGCACGGATTGTTTGTAGCTAGTTTCAAAATAAATATATCGATCCCACAGGGAGCAGGAGTCTAAAGTCTAATAACTCTTGAATTAAATACTACAATAGAATTGCTAAATAAAGTTCTAAGTGACAAGATAAAATGCGAGTATTGCATAAAAAGGTGTTTTTGCGTGTTTGGTATAAGAGCAACAATAAGTAAAGTAAAACAACTGAACTCAGAAAGTATCGCGTATGTAAGAGAGATTGAAACCGCAATAGGAAAAAACGTTCTCAGGGAGTAGCGGATACACCTCTAGCATTATAAGGAACTAAGCTAAAGATTATTATCATGAACATTCTCAACTGTGTATGTGTGGGAGGAACTCCGTATTTGGACAAATAGGCAGCAATCACTGATCACATCATCCTCATAACCACAACAATCAGTTGAAGGAGATATGCCCTAGAGGCAAATAATAAATAGGTTTTTATTGTCATATCTCAATTAGTTTATAATAGTTTCATATTCTGCTATAACTGTGCCGAGTAGAAACATTGGTACAGGTGTGGTATGAAAAAACAAAGTCCCTAGTAGCCTCTATTCATACTAGTTCGTTGGTCACGAAGATGATCTGGGTTTCAAGATCATGGGCATTTATGCCAACTGACAAAAGATCATATCATTGGAGAATGATGTGATTGGACATTCCTCGAAGGATTGCAACACAATCAAGTCATCTAGTTCATTTTTGCAACAGCTATACCTAGACTCCTTCTCCTTAGACCGTGAGCTCATATTACTCACTGTTTCCCTAGGTTGCTTTGACTGCATTAAACGTCATCTGGTAATGCGGTGGCCATAAAGGTGTATGTTGGGTATTTCAAAGGAACAATAGATGACATGTGACTGCAAGAGCGGGATTTGTTCACCCACATGACGGGTAAAGATACATATGGCCGACTTGGTGAGATTACATCTATAAATGTTGCAACATGTGACTAGGTCACGGGGATGTAATATCACGGTAACAAGAAAATAGAACTTGTTGTGAACGAGATTGAACAAGGTATGGGATACCAATGATCAGATCTCGGACAACTTGTATCGAGAAACAAAAGGAAGAGGATGCTACATTTAGACGGTTCAAACGACATTGTCATCAGGAATGCATAGGGGTCACATGGATATCCCTGGTCCCTCTGTTGATCATTGATTTAGATCATGTCTAGAGCATTCCCGAGCCGTGAGAGGATACACTTAAGGGTACAATAAGAGCGATCATTCGTAAGATGGAATCACAGTAGAGAAAGACAGAATCGTTCCGCGGAGAGATCCGAAGTTGTTCGGAGAAAGAATAAAGGAAAAGTCCCGAAAAGTGTTTTTGGATAAATAGGAATTTAAATATATATTTATTATATGTTAATTATGAATTAATATATTATAAATAATATTTAGATTAAGATTTATAAATTCAACTTTTATATTAGGTCAAATCCTAGAGGGAAAAGGCCTAGAAATAAAAGTGCAGAAAAATAAATGGAAAAAGGGTAAAACAGCCAGCCCTGTGGGTGGCGGATAACTGCCACCGCATAGGGCGGCAGATAGCTAGGCGACGCCAGCGGGCAAGCCAGGTTGCCATGGGTCGCTGCTGTCCAGCTGGCCCACCCGGGCCAGGCGACACGGGGCAGGGCGGATGGCCGGTGGGCCGCCAGTTTCTGGCCCACCCGGGGTGGGCGACGGGCCGCCAGGTCGCTGCCGGGGGCGAGCTAGGCCACAGGTGAGCACCGGCCCACCCGGGTGCTGGCAGCAGCAGCCGCTGCAGCTGGGCCGCGGGGGCAGGTCGGCCCACCTAGCCGGCTGAGCCCCAGGCTGGCTGCTTCTTTTTTCTTTTATTGTTTATTTTCTGTTTGCTATTTGGGCTGAGTTCTTTTAGCCCATTTGGCAGTCCGAAAATCTGCTGTCTTTTTCTTTTAGTATTAGTCCCACATGGCTAACCCAATGGGGAGGGCACACCCCCTCCGCCTATATAAAGGGGTGCCCATGGGTGGGATTAAACACACAACTTGAGAAGTCCTTTGGTTGACTTTCTCCTCCTCCCTCTCTCTATACCTTGTGACCATGGCCCCAAGTCTGGGCTGTGCGTTCGAGGCATACCTGCAGTACGCCGTTGCGCTGCAGGGATTCCTAGCCGGATATCAACTTTCACACTCCCGGCAGGATCAGGGAGCCGGAGGTCTCATCGTGCACCGGATGTGTACGAAGACACGAGGCGCAACACTTGGAGCGCTAGAATGACGTGAGCCGGAGCTATTGCACGATGAAGATGATGAAGATCAAGAAGGAGCAAGGGGTGACCTGCGAGGAGCTTCGCGACCTTGAGGTTGGCTTCGAGTACGACTACATCAACCACGTTCCCCACGGAACGTTAACCACGTACAGACTACAAGGGTATGTATTCTCTACGCTTCGGTCGTTACCGCATTACTACATAGATAGATCCTAGGCAGTTTCTGGGGTTTCTTCGCAGAATTTTTTTGTTTTCTGCACCGATCCCCCACATTGGTATCAGAGCCGATCTATGCGTAGGAGTGCTGTACGGCCAGTACGCACAAGTATTGTGTGGGCATTGATCCCTTAGTTGTTAGCCTCTAACGTGTACTTGTCTATATCGCGGTATTGTTTGATGAGGCGGTCCGGACCGACCTTACGCCTATTGGTACGTGAGACTGGTTCCACGCTCAACATATGGCTTGTACCGTATAAGTGGCTAGCGGGTGTCTGTCTCTCATTCGATAGTAGATATAACATTTACAATGGAGGGCCCTGAAATGGGTGTAATAGAGATAACTGTTGGATCCATGTTGTGGTTGGAAAGTTCGTAGTTTAGAAACGGTTCTAGTGCGAAAGCCCTAACAACCACGTAAGACTTGCAATAGATAAAGTAGAGACGTCTAACTTTATTTTGCAGTGGGCATGTGATTATGATATGGCATTGGTCGTTACAAAGGTAAAGTAGTTTACTTTTCTGTTGCTAAGTAGTATAGTAATAGTCATTGTTCCGATGAACGACCTGGTAGAGGCGTCGTGGACTTAGCGTCAAACCAAGGGCAAGATGGAGATCGTGCTGGAGCGCTCGATGGAGATCAAGGCGCAAGAAAGACCATATCATATCACATTATACATATGATGTTGATACCAGTTTTTACATCTTATTGTGTGCTAGTATTAAGATACTCAACGGTAGCAAATAAGATAATCCCTATTTAATTACAACGTTCCGTGTTCCCCTTGTGTGTGCACCACCAAGAAAGTTCTTCGGTATGAGGTCGGCCATGATGATCGAGGGTCAGACATATCTACGTTCGCATACAGTGGGCGTAAGCCATGTTGCACAGCAAATACACACAAGTTAGATTTGGCGAGCCTAGCATGTACAGACATGGCCTCGGAACACAAGAGATCGAAAGATCGAGCATGAGTCACATGGATGATGTGATTTGCATTAGTGAATTTCTACCTTTGATAATGCACTGATGGCCGTGATGACCGGGGGAGGTGCAGAGGATAGGGATCATGCGATCACTAAAATCGTCCAGGGGATGACCGTTTTAGTGGAGACCAATTATAAATTGATCTCTTATTATAAACTTAGTCTAGATGTCTGTTTGCAAATATCTTAGTAGACCTTAGCCTATCCCATTGAGGTCCTTTGCGACCATGGGAATATATTGCTTAATATGGAACTTAGCAAAAAGGTCCAACTTCATAGATTAATACCCACGCCTGAGGGATATCCTCGTAAAAGGTGATCTTCTCTTCTTGATACAATAACCATTTGGAGATGATTCGACGACTCCAGAATGTTTGGAGAAACACTTAGCAATCTTGCATTAGAGTTGAGAACTCTTAGAAGGGGTTGATTGCAAATGGAGGCCATGGATGAAAAGGTATATGTAAGATATACAAATTATAAATGTGGTTCTTACAAAACTCGTTGCAGATTGCAAAGTATTTGATGCTTGTCCCGTTTTGTGAAAACAAGATGATCTGCTTGAGAATTGCTGGTTTTGAGGCGACGTGACTTGATGACGGCAAGCAAATCAGTTGATGGCTGACATCACCACTTTCCTCAAAGTTTATCATTTGGATTAGTGGACTTGAATATAATTTGTAATCCTAGTTTGTGTGTCTTGCTTTTGGCAAGACGATTATTCATATGAACAAGTTACAAGCTAGTTTGTACTATTCTTATGAACAATACCTTATGGTCACATTACGATTACAAATAAGTTATTCTCATCACTATGTTAATGATAATAGTTTAAACATTTATAAAAGGATTAGAATGCTAAAAGATATCCAAAGTTTGATAATGAAATGACACTATAGTTTAAGTCATTTTGGTTATTGCAGGTTCTTTATGAAAGACCGGGGTCTAATCTAGAGACTTTGCAGAACCATGCCTCTTGGGCAGAATGACTAAAACTCCGCATTCTGGTAAAACGGTGATATGCGAAGAAATGTTGAATCTTATACATAGTGATGTATCGTATTTTCAACAAGTAGTGGAAATCATTAGGTAATTGTGGACTTAAGTGAATAAGCGTATTTACTTAATGAAACATGAAGTTTGAAATGATTTGAATTGTTCAAATGAGTTCATAACTAAAGAGGATATTAAAATTAACTGAATCAACAAGTCTCTTCGATTTGATCGACATGAATAAAGTATTCAAGTTAAGTTTAGCATAAAAGGAACTTGTGAAAGATGTTTCACAAATTATGATAATTGGACGAATTCAAACTATGTTGAAATGTCTAAACATCATAATCATTTTGTATTAGATACATATTATCTCTTATCGGGGTTATAGTTGTCGTTTAGAGTTAGAGATCAAAATAAGCAAACACTCATTTGAAATACAAAGGAACATCCAAATATTCGTGGAAACAACACCATAAGTGTTATGGCACGTTCGAGTTTTTGGAGATTTTGACAAGTCGAAGTCATGGCGAATAAACAAGTCTTTGTAGAGCATTCTTAGGAAGCTATGAATGCATCTTCCACAAGGGGCAAACTTGCTGTTGTCCTAAATTGATGTGTCTTGATGAAGATACAGGTGGAAGAAAATAAAAGATCAAACCAAGGTATTTGACCTTGCCTCCGAATTGTTGAGTGGCGCAGCGGAATTTGTTTCGTGAATCCAAACTCTGCAAATAGAGGAGAAACCAATGATAATGATCATAAAGTTTTAGGGAATACTTTTACTAAAGAAAGTAGGATTCAACTATATATTCTACAAGTTTGTGGAACTATAGTTGATTCACTTGTCATGTTTTGAACAGAACATACCTACGAAATACAAAGAAGCGTGATGGACCTAAGTACGAGAAATGAATGGTCATTGAAATCTCGTTAGTGGAATTCTCGATTTGATGATGATCAAAGAATTTTGGAATGTCCAAGATTATCGAGAGGGCCTAGATTTGAGTGGGAGCAAATTAGCTTGGCTAATTTATAATATGTAACTGACATATTCTGAGTAGGAGCTAAGTGAAATCCCTAGATCTCAAATATGAATGTCACATTTGAGTGGGAGCGTGAAATCATTCTGGGATATATGGACGACATATGTGAATGATGTGATTGGTGTTCATAATATTTAAGGTAGATAAATAAAGATGAAGTTGAAGTTATTAAACAATAAGATCTATCAAGATAGATTTGTGAGTTTAATAAACACTGAATGTCGAATGCTTCCTGGGCTTGATTCTGAAAGATGTTCAGAATGTCCTAAGACAAGATTCTGAAGTAGCTCAGAATGGAACAAGGTGAGAAAGTAGTTCTTACTATATGAAGCATTGAGTTAGTATTGCAACTATGGTTGAAAGAAAGAGATGTGTTGCATGTCCTATGCCTTAGTCATAGGTTCTTCCATATAACCATGTTGTATACTCGACATAAAGTGACCTGAGGTTCTGGTTGGTAAGACAAAGTCTTAACTGTAAGAACATGTCTTTAAGTTATTCTTGAGTTGATCACTAAACCAGAATTAAGTTTGTACTTAAATGGCAAGAAGCAATGTAAGTGGCATAGATGCATTTCATGCACTAGGATCTACATAGATATAGAAGTATAGAGGCTCCATCTGATGTGATGTATAATGTTATGGCGGGGCTAGTTCGCTTTTAACGTAGAATGATGTGTCCCAGGGCCTAGTGCCCATGAGAAAGCCCTCAAGGTTGATCTAACGTCACTGTAAGCTCCTGGAATCCGGCCTCGTTCTGCTGCCATGACTATAGTATATACACAAATGATAGCAAAGTGTGTTTTGAAGTTTAGATGACAACGGTGAAAACGACCGTCATCATAAACACTAGAAACAAAAGTCTCACTTTGTTGCTAAACAAATGCTTCGACCCATTATAAGATAATGGAGTGAATGTCGAAATTAGGAAGACATTAACGATTTGCAAAAGACATAATGATCTGGTAAAACAGAACATGGACATGACGTTTCCCATGAGCATGCATGATCTGTAAACGCATATGGTATATGGTTTATACGAGTAAAATGCGATCTGGATTATTTGTACTCTAGTGCAAGTGGGAGACTGAAGGTGATACGCCCTAGAGGCAAATAATAAATAGGTTTTTATTGTCATATCTCAATTAGTTTATAATAGTTTCATATTGTGCTATAACTATGCCGAGTAGAAACATTGGTACAGGTGTGGTATGAACAACAAAGTCCCTAGTAGCCTCTATTCATACTAGTTCGTTGGTCACGAAGATGATCTAGGTTTCAAGATCATGGGCATTTATGCCGACTGACAACAAGATCATATCATTGGAGAATGATGTGATTGGACATTCCTCGAATGATTGCAACACGATCAAGTCATCTAGCTCATTATTGCAACAGCTATACCTAGACTCCTTCTCCTTAGACCGTGAGCTCATATTACTAAATGTTTCCCTAGACTGCTTTGACTGCATGAAACGTCATCTGGTAATGCGGTGGCCATAAAGATGTACGTTGGGTATTCTGAAGGAACAATAGATGACATGTGACTGCAAGACCGGGATTTGTTCACCCACATGACGGGTAAAGATACATACGGCCGACTTGGTGAGATTACATCTATAAATGTTGCAACATGTGACTAGGTCACGGGGATGTAATATCACGGTAACAAGAAAACATAACTTGTTGTGAACGAGATTGAACAAGGTATGGGATACTAGTGATCCGATCTCGGACAAGTTGTATCGAGAAACAAAAGGAAGAGGATGCTACATTTAGACGGTTCAAACAACATTGTCATCAGGAATGCATAGGGGTCACATGGATATCCCTGGTCCCTCTGTTGATCATTGATTTAGATCATGTCTAGAGCACTCCCAAGCCATGAGAGGATACACTTAAGGGTACAATGAGAGCGATCATTCGTAAGATGGAATCACAGTAGAGAAAGAGAGAAAGCCGGAATCGTTCTGCGGAGTGATCCGAAGTTGTTCGGAGAAAGAATAAAGGAAAAGTCCCAAAAAGTGTTTTCAGATAAATAGGAATTTAAATATATATTTATTATATGTTAATTATGAATTAATATATTATAAATAATATTTAGATTAAGATTTATAAAGTCAACTTTTATATTAGGCCAAATCTCAGAGGGAAAAGGCTTAGAAATAAAAGTGCAGAAAAATAAATGGAAAAAGGGTAAAACAGCCAGCCCTGTGGGCGGCGGATAACCGCCACCGCACAGGGCGGCAGATAGCTAGGCGACGCCAGCGGGCAAGCCAGGTCGCCATGGGCCGCCGCTGTCCAGCCGGCCCACCCGGGCCAGGCAACGGGGGCAGGGCGGACGGCCGGTGGGCCGCCAGTTTCTAGCCCACCCGGGGTGGGCGCCGGGCCTCTAGGTCGCCGCCGGGGGCGAGCTGGGCCACGGGTGAGCGCTGGCCCACCCGGGCGCTGGCAGCAGCAGCCGCTGCAGCTAGGCCGCGGGGGGCAGATCGGCCCACCTGGCCGGCTGAGCCCTAGGCTGGCTGCTTCTTTTTCTTTTATTGTTTATTTTCTGTTTGCTATTTGGGCTGAGTTCTTTTGGCCCATTTGGCAGTCAGAAAATCTGCTGTCTTTTCTTTTAGTATTAGTCCCACATGGCTAACCCAATGGGGAGGGTACACCCCCTCCGCCTATATAAAGGGGTGCCCATGGGTGGGATTAAACACACAACTTGAGAAGTCCTTTGGTTGACTTTCTCCTCCTCCCTCTCTCTATACCTTGTGACCATGGTCCCAAGTCTGGGCTGTGCGATCGAGGCACACCTACAGTACGCTGTTGCGCTACAGGGATTCCTAGCCGGATATCAACTTCCACACTCCCGGCGGGATCGGGGAGCTGGAGGTCTCATCGTGCACCGGATGTGTACGGAGACACGAGGCGCAACACCTGGGGCGCTAGAATGTCGCGAGCCGGAGCTGTTGCATGATGAAGATGATGAAGATCAAGAAGGAGCAAGGGGTGACCTGCGAGGAGCTTCGCGACCTTGAGGTCGGCTTCGAGTACGACTACATCAACCACGTTCCCCGCGGAACGTTGACCGCGTACAGACTACAAGGGTATGTATTCTCTACGCTCCGGCCGTTACCGTATTACTACATAGATAGATCCTAGGCAGTTTCTGGGGTTTCTTCATAGGATTTTTTATTTATTTCTACACCGATCCCCTACATCAGCAACCAACATCAATCGAATTACTGCGCTATTAAGAGACTTAATCCCGTAGGACATATCCCATGGCATGGATAGTGTTCTGTGAGTTTCCTCCGTTCCCAAGTTGATACGTAAGGAGTGCCAACAACTTTATAGTCACTGTAAGTGCTAGCACACCTCCGTCTACCAACAAGTAGTTCCCTCCATCAAGTCCCCATAAGAGGAAAATATTGAGAGGTCGACTTCTCCCAACATCAAAATGAAGACAATCTAACACATGGTCACATTGATGAATATCATAATAAACTCTATCTTATTTCAATCTCATACTAGAGTTTCTCCATCTCCCCAAGAACTAGAGATCTACTCAGACATGGAGGCAATCAACATCATGGCAATAATAATGGAATCTATCATAGATGAATAGTACTTGTATAAATCCACAACGAGTACAGAAATTACAACAAGATCTAGACAAGATGTAGATGGGATGGATGGAGATGGTGGTGATGCAGCGGTTGATGATGAAGATCGATGCCTTAGCCTCCCGGATCTGCGCAGGGTGAAGATGGATCCCTAGTGGACGAGTTCCCCCTCTAGATACCTTCCGGAGGTGAGGCTTCAGTGATTTCTGGTTGTTCTGTATGTCGTCTCTCTGATCCACTTTCACGGGGTGAAACTATTTGAGGAGGCGGTGGCAGCGCCAACTATACGGCGGGAACTATACGGCTGGAGAATTTATTCCTGCAGTATAGTTGGTCGTTAAACCGTCTATGTGCTTTGCTCGCTTCGGGTTTTCTTATGGTATTATTTTTATTTCTGAAATAAGCGATTTACGTTGTTTTGACTCCTTTTCTCCTTAGTACAACTGCTCCAAGGATTGTGTCCATTGTACCCATCATCTGTCCTGGCCCTAGTGAAAACAGACATAAAATGTGCGTTTGATCACCGTAAAATACCAAGTTCCTACATCTACAATGTAAAATAATAATATAAAACATGATGCAAATATGCACTCATCAACTTCCCCAAGCTTAGACTCTTGCTCGTACCAAGAAAGTTAGCTTAATGGATGTGATCCTCATATTCATGAAGCTGAGTCGATAAAATAAATGAGGCAGTTGCAGCATGTGTTTATCATACATGATACATAGGAATAAGTTCATGAATAGTACTTTACTCGAACCATCCGAATAATATTAGCAGGCTTCCACACCTTAGCATTTAACAATTCACAAAATATCACTCTCAATATGATGTAAAAGTATTCAGTTCAACCGAATGAGTTAGCGAGGTAGTCCCAAGTGTTTTAGGATTAAAATATTCACTTGGGATTCAAAATCTCAAAATGTCTCTTTGTCATACTACAATATAGTGGTGTATGCCTATTTGCTCTTTGCACATTTGCTCCTTTTCTTCTTCTCTCTTTCCCCTTTTTTATATATGCTCACACTTTTGTTTAAGTGTTGTGCAAAGGAGCTAGCCATGCATTCCACTTCATATAGGAATTCAAAGTTTAACGATCTCTATTACCAAATTCCAATTGTATATGAAGCGATCTTTATAGCTTGAATATTCTACCTCATCTTGATCTCACTCTAATTTGATAGCACTTTTTATTTTCCTTTGTTGAAGATTTTTTTTCAACTCTAACTGATTAGATAATATTTCTTTCTTTGTAAATCAAACCATGTACCTACGACATATTGACCAAATTATCTTTGTATGTTCCATTAATACCAATGGTGTGGAAGACTCCTATTACTATCATCAAGTACAAGTAAAATTATACTCAAGCCATTCACATATCCAATAGGACAAACACAAACTCAATATTGCTCCATATATGATAGTAAACTTGGAATTTCATAAAAGGGATCGACTATTCCTGAAGGGAATTCTAATGATGCAAACTTTATTTATAGTTTGAACTAATGCAAAACTAAAATAGTAATGTAAAACTTATAAGATAGATTACAAGGTCTTAAAGATCTCCCCAAGCTTGGAATCTAGCCAGGTGGGATCAAATAATCCCTTGCGATTATTTGATACCGTGATTATTGTAGATCACTGTGGCGCCATGGAACGCGGTATCTTCTATTCATGGGCCAGCCTGAGGTGGAGGGATTGATTGAAAACTTCTAATTCCTTAACACACATCTTGTAGAAAAGATCAGTCCTCTCTAGCACTTACACTTGTTCTTTAATGAGCTCATTGTTGTCTTGAAGGGTTTGAATCGCCTTAATACGCATAGAAAAACCTAATTCGGTTGTCTGCTTAATATCTTCATCATGTTTATCAAGATAAAGTCGTAGCAACTGAAGATGCTTGGGTGTCCCTGGCGTCTCCTTGTCCATCTCTTCAATCTTTCGCTCGAGGGCCTTCAACTCCCTCTTCTGATGTTCATTGTCGGTGTCGAGGAACTCCATAGGGATGATCTTGATCTCCTTGCCTTGCTCGCTATTGCTCCCGATATCCATAGGAACTTCTTCTCCCAGGCTTCTGTCCCTTGGTTTGCGTGTCCTCAAGTATGAAGAAGAGATAGATTGGTTCCTGGAGATTATGATTAGAGAGAGATATAATGGCAGTATATAAGGGGGATCTGAGGTCGGTAAAACTGACGAGAAACATCAAATTCATGCCCAAGAAAAGAATCTTAACAGAATAGGAAAAGAAATCACAGATTTGGAGGAGTTTTGCCGCGTAACGATCAACTATACGGGCGCGACCCGTATAACTCTGGCCATATATTTGGTTCCTGGCAGATATTTCCAAATATCTCAAGTCCAGGTCGGTTAAGTTACCGACTTGGAACCGACAATATCGTTTTTTACTCGAAAAGACGAAAAAGTAAACGAAATGCCTGAGAGTTCAGTGACCAACTATACGGCCAGAATATCTCCCCCGGTCATATAGTTGCGACCATATAGATACAGACATCAAAAAATCAAAAGTGCCTGAGAGTTCCACGACCAAATATACAGCCGGAATATCTCCTCCGATCGTATAGTTGCGACCATATAGATACATACATCAAAAATCGAAAGTGCCTGAGAGTTCAACGACTAACTATACGGCCGGAATATTTATTCCGGTCGTATAGTTGCGCCCGTATAGATCCAGACATCGAAAACAATTTTGCAAAGAAGATACAGAGGGTTTAATGACCAACTATACGGCGGGAGATTTCTCTTCGGTCGTATAGTTGCGCCCGTATAGTTGGTAAAACCTCCAGAAACTTCAGATAAACACGAGGAATTCAAAGGCAAAAAATTTAGGAGTAAAATCTATGAAAAAAATCACTTATTTGAGTAAGAATACTTATCTTGAACTTATCATTTACTTATTCGGGATGACAAGCTCCTCCAACAACAAACACTTCTCCTCTTTTGGAGGAATTGACCTTAGTTCATTGAATAATTCTCACAAGCGAAAATCACCAGGACTAAAGTTCCTCTTAATAAGATTAGTGTCTTGCTTGGCAAATATAGACACTGCATCCAACATCTTTATTTCCTGCCTCTACATGATCTGTAACTCAAATTCTTGAAGTAAAAGAATCCAACAGATCAGTCTTGGATTATGATTATTCCTCTCAAGGGAGTTTTTTTGAACCATCACGATCCGTATGAACTCTTACTTTTGCATCAACTATATAAGAACAAAATTTATCGCAAGAGAAAAATACATCAAAGAGTTCCCTCTCTTCCTTAGGATAATTCTTTTGAGCACTATTCAGAGTTCTACTAGCATGATGTATAATATTAAATCCGCGACCTATGTGTTGTCCCAGAGTTACTCCTACAGCATCATCACTAGCTTTAGATATTATGTCAAAAGTCATATCCCAGATAGGTGGTTTAATGATAGGAGCATGCGATAAATCATTTTAAGTTTATCAAAGGCTATAAGACATTTATCATCAAAATTAAATCTTACTCCCTTTTGTAGGAGGCTAGTCAAAGGTTTTGATATTTCGGAGAAATTTCTAATGAACCTTCTATAAAAACCCACATGACCAAGAAAACTTCTTATACCTTTTATATCCCTAGGTTGTGGCATTCTCTCTATAGCCTCAACATTAGCTCTATCCACTTCAATTCCCTTACCTGATACCTTATGTCCAATGACTATATCTTCTTTGACCATAAAATGGCACTTCTCCCAGTTTAGAACAAGATTGGTTTCTTCGCAATGCTACAAAACTTTTTTGAGATTATCCAAGTAACTAGTAAACGAAGTTCCATAGACAGAAAAGTCATCCATAAATACTTCCATTATCAGTTCTATAAAATGCGCAAAAATAGCAGTCATGCATCTTTGAAAAGTAGCTGGAGCATTACATAAACCAAAAGGCATACGTTGGTAAGCATGTAAACCATAAGGACTAATGAAGGTTGTTTTAAGTTGGTCATCAGGATGAAAAACTATTGAGAAAAACCAGAGTATCCGTCCAAGTAGCAAAAATGAGTGTGGTTTGCTAACCTTTCTAAAGTTTGATCTATGAAAGGTAAAGGATAGTGATATTTCCTAGTTTCTTTATTCAATTTCCTGAAATCTATGCACATCCTATGTCCAACAATAGTTCTAGTAGGTATCAATTCATTGTTTTCATTAGGAAAACAGTAAAACCACCCTTCTTAGGGACACAATGAACATGACTTACCCATTCACTTTATTTTACAGGATAGATTATACTTGTGTCCAATAGGCGTACAATTTATTTCCTTACCACTTCCTTCATTTCGGGCTTCAGTCTTCTATTAAATTCCGCAACTGGTTTAGCACCTTCTTCCATGAATATTCAATGAACGGTTATCATGGGACTAATGCCCTTCAAATCATCCATTGAGTACCCAAAGTCCTTGCGATGCTCCTTAAGTATTTTCATGAGTTCTTCTTCTTCTTCTCCTGAAAGTTTAGCACTAATAATAATAAGAAATTTATTTGTATCATCTAAAAATCTGTATTTAAGATTATCTGGTACAGTCTTCAACTCTGGGGGTGGGAATTCCTCATCCCCTCTCTTTTCTGGCTCTTCAAAAGCCTCATTAGTTGGAGTCCCTATAATGGGAAGTGAATCGAATTCATCTTCTAGTTCTTCTAGGGACTTGTCCTCCATAACTATTTCTTCATAATTAAAGTCTTCATTTATTTCTTCTTTTTGATCACTAAAGAAGAGAGCTGCCATTTCCTCAATAGTTTTCGCTTTCTCTTCTTCTTGTATTTGTGGAGGCATGTCTTTAAATTTGTAAAAGTGGAATTCTTTTTCCTCTTTCCCAAGCTTAAGAGACACAATCTCTATTTTGAAATCAACATTTGCACCTACATCACTCAAAAAGTTTCTTCCAAATATAATTGGGCAAAGAGTGTCAGCTGGCATATCAACAACTACAAAATCGATAGGAAAGCTTTTGTTGCCAATTGTGAAAGTTGCATCTTCAACTACTCCCATTGGAATTCTAAGAGTTTTATTGGCTAACGTGATTATCATATCAGTATTTTCAATTGTAGCCAGTTCTATTTCTTCTTTTATTTCTAAATAGAAATCATAAGATATAACATTAACTTCAGTGCCAAGATCGCATAAACCATAATGCAAGGTTTCGTTAAATATGCAGGGAAGAATAGGCTTAGCCACCTATTTTACCTTTGTTTTACCTTCAACCAATACGGAAGTCTCTTTATCAAGTTCAACAATGTTACAATGTGCATACATAGCCATAATTGCTTCCTTGGTTACCTCTTCATCTTTGGTTTCTTCCAGAAGTTCCACAACTTCTGGCATAATTTCCTCTTCCTTCTTCTCTTGTTCAGCTTTGACCTGTTCATATTCAAAAATATGCTTTTGTGCAGTGTTAGGGAAAGGTATCTCATATGTTGGTTCTAGGGAGGCCAGTGTTGCTTTAACTTCTTTCTTATTTTCAGGTTCGGGTGGTGGATCATACTTGACCAAACCCTCTTTTGGAGCTCTGATGTATTCTATAAAAGCTTTAACAACTTGCAACACAAGATCTGAATCCAAATAAAGTTCTTTAGATAATTCTTTAACATGGCCCTTTTTATTATAGTCATGAATACAATCATGATCTATTTCTACACCTCCTTCGCTTCCTAGAACAACCATGAAACTCTATGGTCACGAATTCTATTAAGTAAAGCACAAGCTTTAGTTATAGGAAGATTCATAAAGGCTCCTTCCACGAAAGAGTCTAGTTCAATTTTATTAGGTTCAATTAAACCACCATAAAAGATATGCAATAAATACCATTCAGGCAAATCATGATGAGGACATAGATTTAGTAAATCTTTCAATCTGATATAATCTCTTACTAGTCCTTCATTAGGACGGTTCCTCCAAGTCATTATAAGACGCATGATTCCAAAAGATTTCGATAATGGGTAATATTTTGCTAGAAATTCATAGGCTAAATTATCCCAAGTAGTAGTGGCTTCTAGGGGTAGAGATCTATACCATGAGAGAGCTGAACTAGTCAAAAGTCTAACTAAAAAGTTTAACACTTACCTCATTAGCAGTATATCCCGTCAATTGAAAAGTGCCACATATATCTTTGAAACATGCAATATGCTCATATGGATCAGGATCTTCTTCATCTCTAGTAAATTGCTTCTTGTGTAGAATACCAAGTAATAGAGGATTTATTTCAAACCCCCTTGTCTTCTTGTTGGAGTTATCTCTTTTATAAATATTATAGGGCTTACCAAAGTGGCTGAGTGGGTTAGCACTAGTCATATGCTCAAACTCCATCATGTTGGTGGAAACCTGTAACTCAAAACAAAACTTAGCAAGACAAAAATAAATAAGCAAAAACTAAAAGACCTATAGCGCTTAGCTCCCCTGCAACGGCGCCAAAAAATAGCTTGATGACTGCAAGTATACAGATCATTTGTAGCTAGTTTCGAAATAAATATATCAATCCCACAGGGAGCAGGAGTCTGAAGTCTAATAACTCTTGAATTAAATACTACAATAGAAATGCTAAATAAAGTTCTAAGTGACAAGATAAAATGTGAGTATTTTGTAAAAAGGTGTTTTTGGGGTTTTTGGTATAAGAGCAACAATAAGTAAAGTAAAACAACTGAACTCAGAAAGTATCGTGTATGTAAGAGAGATTGGAACTGCAATAAAAAACATTCTTAGGGAGTAGCGGATACACCTCTAGCATTATAAGGAACTAAGGTAAAGATTATTATCATGGACATTCTCAACTGTGTATGTGTGGGAGGAACTCTGTATTTGGACAAATAGGTAGCAACCACTGCTCACATCATCCTCATAACCACAATAGTTAGCAATCGACATCAATCGAATTACTACGCTATTAAGGGACTTAATCTCATAGGACGAATCCTATGGCATGGATAGTGTTATGTGAGTTTCCTTGGTTCCCAAGTTGATACGTAAGGAGTGCCAACAACTTTATAGTCACTATAAATGCTAACACACCTCCGTCTACTAATAAGTAGTTCCCTTCATCAAGTCCCCATAAGAGGCAAATATTGGGAGGTCGACTTCTCCCAACATCAAGATGAAGACAATCTAACACATGGTCGCAGCAATGAATATCATAATAAACTTTATCTTATTTCAATTTCATACTAGGGTTTCTCCATCTTCCTAAGAACTAGAGATCTAGTCGGACATGGAGGCAATTAACATCATGGCAATAACAACAAAATCTATCATAGATGAATAGTACTTGTATAAATCCACAACGAGTACGGAAATTACAACAAGATCTAGACAATATGTAGATGGGATGTGTAACAACCTCGGACCCTACGCTCTAAGTTCAAGCCTAGATGAACCAGAAGTGGTTAAAATAGTACAGCGGGGGCCCAGGAGCCACCCACGTGTAGACCCGTCGGCCGTCCTAACCACTTCCAAGAACATCGGGACAAGAGCGAGCGGCGTAGGCAACAGGCGAAGATATCAAATACATACACAAGTGAGTATGTATGCAAGCTACCTTACAACAGTTCTCAGAGCCATACCATCTAAAAGAAATAGAAATATTGCAACGCCATACGGCAAGATCCAAATATCCTAGATATAGATAATAGTGCAGGATAGCTCCTCATACATCAATCAATCAGAGTATCAAGCGGACGCGGGAAACAAGATCCGAGTACGGACAAGAAGCAAATCGGCATAAGATGCCACATAAATAAGCACAACCCGCCCACAGATCTCACGGATCCCCATCCCCGGAATCTCTACACCGAGTGATCGTTGCCAACATCATCTGTCTCCTCCACCCAGTATCCATCTTGCGAATACACCTATTCATCTGAATCAAACAATTTATTGTGTGAGACCCTAGGGGTACTCAGCAAGTCTTTATGCCTCTAAAGGGGACATAAACCTAGGGTGACGCAATTGTAGCAAAAGATAATAACTAACAAGTCTATAGATACTCGCTAACCATCCGCCTAACCAATGATAGACGGATGTCCGTTAATTAGGAACAACAGTTATAATAGTATAAAGTAACAGATCCATCCTCCTTCTCGCTTACCAACGAGAAAGCGGATAAACAATCCATCCGTTGGCAGTTTTATTAACCATTCCATGAATATTGCAATATTTACTAGTCAGGTATTTAGTCAAATTAAAAGCGGTGCTTTAGTTATACTTGTCTATGATCGAGAAACTGTGCTCCAAGTCGTCCATAACCGCGGACATGGCTTTCAGAAAGATTTACCCTGCAGGGGTGCAGAAATAGCAACACACACCCGATCAACCTTGGAAAAACCAACTCAAAACCCAACAAGGCATTCACGACAAAGCGATCATAGGATTCATAAAATATTTCAGGGGGCCACCCCACAATACTACCCGCAACAAAGTTGGCCGGCTCCGGAACAGACCCAGGGTTTGTGATGACGGCTGTAAATGACTGGGAACCCGAAAGTGTGACTGGGCTTGTCGATACCGCGAAAACATGGCACGATCCAAAACAGTACAGGTGCTCCACGCACAAACTTAAATAAAGCGGTAAAACATGGCATAAGTACAGGATAGTAATAAAGCCCCAAACTAGTTTGTGGCCCCAAGAAATAGAAATGAATCAAGCTCTGGCTCAGGGGGTCCATAAGGCCTCCCGGATGTGGATAGTGTGAATAGTCAAGAAATAGCAATCAAGTACTCGGGGTCCTACGGGACACATGTGAGCATGAAAAACCAAATAACAGATATTGCCCACCGGTGCCTCTTTCATTAGTTATCCCATACTACTCAGGTCAAGTTGTTTAGGTACCTCATTATCCATCAGACTCTCACATACCCTACACATGCTGTTCTACGACTCGCATGGCTCAAACAACTCCTGTAGTAATGGCTCATAGGATGGAGGAACAAGCTTGGTGGGGTTTAAAAATAAAGGCTATGCAGTATTGGGATTCAATTTAATGCAATCGCGACTCAATGATGCAAGAATAAGATAGAGGCAATAGGTACTATATGTATGCAAGCATGTGGTAATGCTTGCCTGGCAGCTCAGTCGAAGCGAGAGATGGATCGGGGTAGTACTCCTGGGATTCCTGATATTTCCCCTGCTCGGCGTCTATTCGAAAGATGAACCAAACAAACAAGGGACAACATAAATAAAGTGCACAAGCATAGGAATAAAATGCGACAAGCAAACAAGCATGCCATGATGAATGATGCACAATTTACATGGCAATAAAGTAGCATGGCAAGGGTGAGATGTGGGGGCAAGAATAAATCATTTTATTAATTATTTGGTCAAGTTTTATTACCATAAACAGTTCTGGTTTTTAATAATGACATGATGCATGCTTCAATTCATAACATGGAATGCATAGTTAGAACGGGCTCGTCGCGCTGATCGATTTAGACATATTATTTGTCAAAATTGGAGTTATAGAATTAAAGTTATTAATTAATTAAGAAAATACATTTTTATTGCAATTAAACAATTTCGAAAATTTAAATTAGTCAAACATTATTTTGGATGGCATATTTGAATTCCCCACATTTTTTTGATTCAAAAACATATATCATTTGTCAAATTTGGAATTACCAATTAAAAGATATTATTTTCTGGATTTAAAACATATTTAACAATTTTTGAAATCATTTTTTTATTAAACAGAAAAAGATCAGAGACTTTTTGTACACAGAGGAAGCTAGCCCATGTCACATACAGGTGGGGTCGCGCTGAGCTGGCGCAACCAACGCGCGGCATACTTTTCTTACCGCCCGTCCAACCAGCCGCAGAGACTGACGGGTGGGGCCACGGCAGCCACAGGGCCACACGCTGGCGCGCGAACCGGGAGCAACCACGTGGCGCGGACGGGGAGCGCAGGTTGAGGAGTCTAAAAACCTGGGTACCTTTTTAGTAAAGGCGCAACAGCGGCTGACAAGCGGTCCCCAGTGGAGCGCGGGTTGAGCCGCAAAAAGCGCAGGGGGTATCTGGGAAAAATAACCTAGCTACTGTTTTTCTTCTCTCGGGTTTTCTCTGTCGAAACTGACGACGCGCGCGTGGTGGAAAATAGAGGCGCGTTCGGGGATCGAACTCACGATCTAGCACGTGCGCGCGGCGGCGGCGACCGCTGCGGCTAGCGGGGTTTGGTGTTGGGTACCAGCTACGCGACTAGAAGACCCTATTGCGGTGCGACGGCGGAGAAGCAACTGCGAACGGCGGTGCACTGAGAGCGCTCGACGGACGGATCGGTGCTACCAGGAAGAGACGGCAAGGAGGGACTTGTCTGGGGGGCTCAGCGGCTCACCGTTGTGGTGCCAGTGGTGTTGGATCGGGTCTGGGCGCAGGCAGACGACGACGATGCTGACGCACGGCGACCTAGGGTTTCTCCTCGGGTGCGGCGGTGGTCTCCGGCTCCGGTCCTTCTTATCCTTGTCGACGGGTACAAGCAGCTTCGTGGGGCTCTCCTCGGTCTTCCTCGACACCCCAACTCCATGCCCGCCTCCTCATAACTACGTTGGTGAGCCGATGCCGACGGTGGCCGAACGGAGATGGAAGAGAGAGGGGGTAGCGGCAGGTGGTGAGGGCGGCCATGGGCACTGCCCTGGGGAGATCTGGGGGACACCAGGCAAGGGAGAGGGGGAAGATAAGGCCAGGAGGGGTTGCACATGGGGTGGCTCGGGGTGGAAAATTTGGCGTGCACGTCTCCTCCTTCTCCTCCTCACGTGTCCAGCGAGGCTAGGGAGGTCTGGGGTGGGGCTGCAGCTGGGCCAGAGGGAACGACAGGTGTGGCTCGGGTGGGGGCTCCCTGGCAGCGAGAGAGAAGAACAGAGAGGGGAGGGCTCAGCTAGGGTTTAGGTGAGGGGTGGCTCGGCCTAGAGAGGGTTTTGAGCAAGGGGGTAGCTCGGATGGGGGCCGAACCAGGTGGTGGTGGCGACTAGGGTAGAAAGGAGAGGGGATTTGGGCGTTAGCCGAAACTAGGAAGGTAGGGGTGGTGAGGTGAGTGTGTAGTAGCTAGGTTTAGTGGTGGTTAGGTTTAGGGTTAATGTGTAGCTAGGTAGGATAGATAGGAATTTAGGATGGGTATTTCGAATAGATAGAGATTTAAAATTTGAACCGATCCAAAGAACATGATTCAACAATTATAACTCCATCTATTCAAAGACAAGAGATAGAAAAGGTGGTGACATGCATGGGATGTGGAGGTTTTGGAGGTGAGGGTAGGAGGAGGGTTAGAGGATGGTTCCAAAAATGAAGAGAGGGAGAGAAACTAAGTTGGATCATGGGTAAAATACCCATGCCCCACTCAAAACCGAAATAAAACCAAACAAAAAGAAAGAAGATAATCTTGCATGGCCCATGCATAATTAGTAAATGCATTATTTACTATGGTGAAAACAATGGTAAAAGAACATGGCATATATTTAGCACATGCTTCAAAATATGGGTTTAAGACCAAGACAAAAGAACAAGAGTGGTGTCCCAAGTAGAATAGATGGAAAATGCTCATATTTGAATATAATGTGGCATGCTAGTGTGTATGTTCCACTAGGTAAGTATATTGCCACAATTATATTCATACATGATCAAATACTCCCAACCAAACCATATGGAAGCTAGACAAGGAAAAATACTCACATAACATGCAAAGTTGGCCATGTGGCTCTCCACATATCAACATTGTGAAAACAACATGATGCATATATGGGAGCATGTGGAATTAGAAGTAGATCCATCCCAACCCACATGAGCTAGAGGTAAACCCAAAAAAATTCAAAGCTCACATATAGTTGGATGGTGGAATTATGGGGTGGTGACAAAGAAAGGTGGTGGAGTTAAATAAAAGATATGCCCCCAACTCAACTTGGGCATCAAGAATTTATCAAGGACCAAATACAATATATCAAGAAGCAAATACAATTAACAGTGCATATGAGATAAGAACCAAAAGAAAAGGGTTTTATATGATGCTCAAATGCAATATGGCATGATGACATGAGCATGCAACAATTATATGTAGGAAGTAGCATTTTATTATTAGACCATGCAACATTACATATGTTAGACAGATGGGATGCTACAGGATGGATGGAGATGGTGGTGATGTAGCGGTTGATGATGAAGATCAATGCCTTGGCCTCCCAGATCTGCACAGGGTGAAGATGGATCCCCGGTGGACGAGTTCCCCATCTAGATGCCTTCCGGAGGTGAGGTTTCGGTGATTTCTAGTTGTTCTGTATGTCGTCTCTGTGATCCAGTTGCATGGGGTGAAACTATTTGAGGAGGTGGTGGCGGCGCCAACCATACGGCAGGAACCATAGTTGGTCGTTAAGCCGTATGTGTCTTTGTTCGCTTCGGGTTTTCTTCTGGTGTTATTGATATTTACCAAATAAGCGATTTATGTTGTGTTTACTCCTTTTCTCCTCAGTATAACTACTCCAAGAATTTTGTCCATTGTATCCATCATCTATCCTGATCCTGGTGAAAATAGACAGAAAATGTGCGCGCGAGCGCCGTAAAATCCCAAATCCTACATCTACAATGCAAAATAATAATATAAAACATGATGCAAATATGCACTCATCAACTTCCCCAAGCTTAGACTCTTGCTCGTCCCGAGCAAGTTAGCTTAATGGAGGTGATTCTCATATTCATGAAGCTGAGTCGATAAAATAACTGATGCAGTTGCAGCATGTGTTTATCATACATGATACATAAGAATAAGTTCATGAATAGTACTTTACTCGAACCATCCAAATAATATTAGCAGGCTTCCACACTTAGCATTTAACAGTTCACAAAAGATCACTCTCAATATGATGTAAAAGTATTCACTTCAACCAAATAAGTTAGCGAGGTAGTCCCAAGTGTTTTAGGATTAACATATTCACTTGGGATTCAAAATATCAAAACGTCTCTTTGTCATACTACAATATAGTGGTGTATGCCTATTTGCTCTTTGCACATTCGCTCTTTTTCTTCTTCTTCTCTCTCTCCCCTTTTTTATATATGCTCACACTTTTGTTTAAGTGTTGTGCAAAGGACCTAGCCATACATTCCACTTCATGTAGGAATTCAAAGCTTAACGATATCAATTACCAAATTCCAATTGTATATGAAGCAATCTTTATAGCTTGAATATTCTACCTCATCTTGATCTCACTCTAATTTGATAGCACTTTTTATTTTTGTGCTAAGAATATGCATGCCTTCAAATTTGATAATGTTTTGAATTAATTGAAATAAAACAAATAATAAACCAAATACTTTCATGTGGCATCCTCTTATGCGTTTTGCTCGCCATAAAAAAATCAGAAATAAGTGCTTGACACTTCTTTTCAAAAGAAAAAACGACTATGTTGCTTCACAATTTCCATACCACTATATAGTGTACAAGTAACTTCGAACATCGGCAGTTGGATATAGATTGGCAAAACCCGACATTGTTGACCATTAGATCTCTTTCAGTATATTTGATTATTTCATGTCTAGCATATAGAAGATCCCATTATTGTTGGCCTCTAGCACCATGAATATACTATGCATAGAAAGTACAAAGAACATGGTTTTGATTGCCACAAGCCAAGTTTCCAGATATAGTGGACAGTGTTTTATGTATGATTCCCAAGTTTTATGAGTTTTCAAAGCTTCCGAGCTAACTCGTCCCACTCAAATGAATTTATGTCTCTATTAACAAAATCATGTCGTATTTGAACTAGAAGCTCTAGAAAGTGGTAGATTTCTATCAAGTTCTACAAAAAGCTTTTGGAGGTACGCATCAGGTAGTTAATATATCGGAAACAATCGTGAGTTTTGAAAAAATCAAATTCCTGCTAAGAATTTGTATCTTGAAAATTTTGAACCCTTTTTGAAACAATCACATGTAATAAAGAAAAACAGAAAAGCAAATATTTACGCATGGAATCATATCACGTCACGTGTACAACCTTCCAGGAAACTGATAACCATGGGATTCGACAACTTCTGGAAACTAGCCCCATGATATTTTCCCACCATGTATGAATATTGTTAGGTTTCAACCCTAATGACCAAAAAAGGTCATGGCCATATCGACATCATAGTTAATGTACTGTTGCCACATTAATTTGGTATATGGGTGCATCTTGGCATAGTAGGAGATGGTGCCTACGGGAGTCTCAACATTGGGCCTGTTTGATTCGCGGGATAGGAAAAATAAAGGAATAGGGAAAACACAATATTATTAGAATATCATGTCTAGTTAAATCCTACAAGATTTGGAGCCTATAGGATTTTTCTTAAAGAAGTGTTTGATTCACAGGAAAGTAAAGGAATTATGACATGAGGCTGAGGTGGATTGTTCTTAAAATTTTACGGAAGACATGTGCATGGCGTCCTTTTGCATGTATTACATGCCATGCAAAATGATAAACTTGAGTTTTGAAAACTTTTCAAAAACCAGGTTCACAAAATTGTCCTGCAATGCGTAGGAATAGGTTTCGAGTCGGATGACCAAGGTCAATGCCATATCCTGTGAGCCACATCATAGTTTATGGCAATTTCCCCATATTATGTAGATTGGTGCATCTTGGAATTATTGTAAACAATATTTTTCCAAGGGGATTTTCCAAGAAGTATTATGAAAAGAGATGATCTCAATTTTCAAGTGATAGGATTTTTTTTGCAAAAACTAGAACGTTGTTTTCCGTAAAGCAAATAGTAGTACTAGGTAAAAGAAGGGTTGAAATGGAGGGGGGAAACGAAGAGCTACTATAGAAGACATTATGGGGTTAGATAAGGCAGCCTCAGGGGGCTACATCGCGAGGTGTTGAACATGGTTTGATTTTAAAGAAAAGTTATGAAAAAAAGAGATAGAAATAGATCCATCGTAGTACCATGGCACACATGCGTAGCGCCACACTATGGACGAGGGAGATATCAGCTAGAGGATGGGCGTGATGCAGCAAAGGAGAGAGTACTATACAATTTATTTTCCTTGCATAGATAAGGAGTAGCACACTATAAGGCTGCAGGAGTGAGCACCACGCTGATTTCCTCTGTTAAGCAAGTACAAGTGGACCCCATAAAAAATGAAAATTGCATCCTATTCCATGCATTTAGCACAAGGACCCTAAAACTTAGCAATGAAGTATGTGTTTTGAGGTTTGCGCATACTAGTGTTCATTGTGCTAAAGACTTTCAATAGAATCTTTCTAGATGCTAAGAATGGAAAAGAAGATCCAATGGTTAGCAATGTTTGGATTTGCCAGTCTTGATCAAACGTTCAATGTTTTGTACACTATGAAGTGGTATGGTATTGTGAGAGATAAAACAAGATAAATATAAGATAAGAAGTGTTGCAAACGGCCGATCTAACTTTAGGTCTCGTAGGAGCGAGGTGCTTGAGAGTTAACACAGTTGGTGGAAGTACAAGTTACAGCAAGGACCTCATAAAAAATGAAAATTATTGCACCTAAAGTCCATGCATCATTTAGCACAAGGACCCTGAAATTGAGAAATGAAGTGTGTGTTTTGCGCATACCAGCATTCATCATCATGCTTAAGACTATCAATAGAATCTTTCTAGATGCTAATAATGTAAAAGAAGATCTAATGGTTAGCAATGTTTGTATTTGCTAGTCTTGATCCAACGACCAATGTTCAAAGTTCATCTTTACACTATGAAGTGGTATGGTATCGTAAGATATAAGATAAGATAAACATAAGATAAGAAGTACTACAAATGGCCGATCTAATGGTAGGTGTCGTAGGAACGAGGTGCTTGAGAGTTAACACGGTCAGGGGAAGTATAAGTTACATCAAGGACCTCGTAAAAAATAAAAAATTGCATCCAAGTCCATGTATTTAGCACAAGGACCCTGAAACTGAGCAATGAAGTGTGTGTTTGAGGTTTGCGCATACTAGCATTCATCGTGATAAAGACTTTCAATAGAATCTTTTTAGATGCTAAGAATGAAAAAGAAGATCCAATGGTTATTAGCAATGTTTGGATTTGCCGGTCTTGATCAAACGGTCAATGTTTCATACACTGTATAGTGATGGTATGGTATTGTAAGAGATAAGACAATATAAAGATAAGGTAAGAAGTATTACGAATGGCCGATCTAATGGTAGGTCTCGTAGGAGGTTGAGAGTTAACACGGTCGATGGAAGTACAAGTTACATCAAGGACCTCATAAAAATGATAATTGCATCCAAGTCCATGCATTTAGCACAAGGACCCTGAAACTGAGAGCAATGAAGTGTGTATTTTGAGGTTTGCGCATACTAGCGTTCATCGTGTTAAAAACTATCAGTAGAATCTTTCTAGATGCAAAGAATGGAAAAGAATATCCAACAGTTGGCAATGTTTGGATTTGATAGTCTTCATCCAATGGTCAATGTTCAAAGTTAATCCGTACACTATGCAATGGTTTATTGCATTGCATTGTATTGTATTGTATTGTATTGTAAGAGATAAGATAATATAAAGAGAAGATAATAAGTACTACGAATGGCGTATCAAATGGTAGGTCTCGTAGGAGAGAGGTGCTTGAGAGTTAACACGGTCGGTGGAAGTAAAAGTTACATTAAGGACCTCATAAAAATGAAAATTGCATCCAAGTCCATGCATTTATTAGCACAAGGACCCTGAAAACTAAGCAATGAAGTTTGTGTTTTGAGGTTTGCGCATACTAGCATTCACCGTGCTAAAGTAGAATCATTCTAGATGCTAAGAATGGAAAAGAAGATCCAGCGGTTGGCAATGTTTGGATTTGCTAGTCTTGCTCCAACAGTCAATGTTCAAATTTAATCCATACACTATGCAGTGGTATGGTATTGTAAGAGATAAGATAAGAAGTACTGCGAATGGCCGATTAAATGGTAGGTCTCATAGGAGCAAGGTGCTTGCGAGTTAACATGGTCGATGGAAGTAAAGTTACATCAAGGATCTCATAAAAAATGAAAATTGCATCCAAGTCCATGCATTTAGCACAAGGACCCTGAAACTGAGCAATGAATTAAGTGTGTGTTTTGAGGTTTGCGCACACTAGCGTTCATGGTGCTAAATACTATCGGTAGAATCTTTCTAGATGCTAAGAATGGAAAAGAAGATCCAAAGGTTAGTAATGTTTGGATTTGCCAGTCTTGATCAAACGGTCAATGTTCCGTACAATATACAGTGGTATGGTATTGTAAGAGATAAGACAAGATAAAGATAAGATAAGAAGTACAGTATTGCGAATGGCCAATCTTTTGAATAACCTTCCCTCCTGATGTTTGGGAAGCAAGTGAAAATTTTGAAAACCAGAAAACTTTGAATTTTTGTGCCGCCAAGGACAAAAGTGGTTTCCTTCCTATGTACTCCTTGTCCCTACTCCACACCAACGCGCGGCTGCCAAACACACAAGAGACACAGAGCCGCCATACCAAGGCACACAGGCGCAATGCCACGCCGTGGACAAGGGAGAGATCAGCAGGGCCAGTGCGCGAGGGGAAAGGGGAGGAGAGATGGAGGATAGTGAAGGAGAGAGAAAACACAAGATTTGTTTTGTGTGCATAGGTCCTGAAATTTACTACTAATAGAGTGTACACTATAAGGCCGCAGGAGAACCTCGTGTCAGAAACCCATCATAACTTTGCTCTGACATGGAACCGCCTTCAACTTCTCTTTGCTGCTGCCCTCTTCCCCTGCCAACGTTTTATTCTGTCAGCATGTACAACGTGTGGACAAAAGTGACCATATGTCTAAGCAAAGAAATATACTACTCCCGCATTGTGTAAAAAGCACACCTTAATAAGGCCTACTATGTGGCATCCACTAAGGTTCACCTTATACCTAGTGGAAAAAATAAAGTTACCTTTAAGCCTAAGGTGCACCTCAAGCTTGTGGGTTGCCCATAGAGAAATATAATTTCCCCTCTCTCCCTATTTCATGTGATCATTTTCAAACCAATTTTCAAGATGCAAAATCTTTTTTTTGAGGAAGATGCAAAATCTTAGCTAGAGGTCGAACCAGTCATCAAAGCTCTTTGCGGTTTCTGATGGGTATATTAATTGACTGCTCGATGGGTACCTCCAAAAGATTTTTTTCATAAAAATTTCAAAACAAGCTACAATTTATTACTTGTAGTTCAAATTTGACCTTATTTCGATACATCGACATGAAGTCTTTCAAGTGGGCGGAGTTAGCTAGGAAGCTTGAAAACTCATAAAACATCTGAATTGCAAGTACAACATGCTATTGATCCACTGTATATGTGTGAAAACTTGGCTTGTGGCATTCAGATCAAATATTCTTCCCACTTTCTTTACATAAAAAAATGATCTCGTCATCAATTGAGAATGTTCTTTCCTGGTAGTTGGACACTCACACCGACGACACTGCTTTACAAGAAGAGATGCACTCATCTACCTCTGAAATGACATTTAATTCAAGAGCAATTTATCATGCTTACTTGTAGCTCAAGTTTGACCTAATTTCATTAAACTTTCAAGATGCAAAATCTTAGTAAGAAGTTGAACCTATTGTGGACGAGGAAGAGACAAGCCAGACTGTGCACCCGCGGCTGCAGAGAAGAAATCGATGGAGGATGGATGGTGAGATCCAGCAAAGGAGAGAGAAAACACAACTTGTTTTGCGTGCATATATTAGTAGTAGGTCCATTCATTTACTACTAGTGGAGTGTACCCTGTACCTCATGTCAGCAGTGCATCATAGCTTTGGTCTGACATGGCACCGCCTTCAAGTCCTCTTCTGCGCTGCTCTCGTGCTGCCTCTTTTTTTGAAAGTCTCGCGCTTCCTCCCTCTTGTTCTCTTACTTGTGTAGCTCAGGTTTGACCAAACTTTCATTAAATTGTCAAGATGCAAAATCATAGCAATAAGTTAAACCTGTTGTTCAAACTCTCGATGGTTTCCGAAATATTCCTAATTGACACCCGATGGGTACCACCAAAAGCTTTTTCGTAAAACTTTCATAGAAACCTACGATTTACCTGTCACCATCCTCCTCTCCGTCGCTGACCGCCGTCCTCGCACTCGGCCGCCGCTCTACACCACCGCCACTATCACCACTGCCGTCACCTTAGAAAAGATGCACCCATCTACCTTCGAAAAGACAATTAATCCAAGAGAAATCTATCACGCTAACTTGTAGCTCAAGTTTGACCTCATTTCGTTAAGTTGTCAAGATGCAGATTCTTAGCAAGAAGTTGAACGTGTTATCCAAATTTCAGGACCTTACTATATACATGCACGCAAAACCAAATATGTTTTATCTCTCCTTCACTGCCTCATCACCATCCACGCACACACCGGCTGATTGATGTCTCCCTTCCACAACATGGCGCATGTGTCGACCTGCCTTGTCATTCCATTTCAAACCCCGCGAATAGGAAGAACCAAGCACACCCCAGCCCTTTGTACTTTTTGAGGTCTTCGATGTAAACTGTACTCACTCTCACCGAACGTGTCAAATTTTAACTACAAGTAAGCGCGATAGATAAGTTCCTCTTAAAATTTTCCAAAAACCTTTTGAAGCTAACCAGGAATTAAGTATATCGAAAACCACCGAAAAGCTTTTTCGTAAAACTTCCAAACCAACCTACAATTTACTTGTAGTTCAAATTTAACCAAATTTTGATAAATTGGCACAATGTCTCATTCAAGTCGTCAGAGTTAGCTAGGAAGTTTTAAAATTCGCAAAACATGGGAAAATCGAGAATGTTCATTCCCGATAGTTGGAAACTCATACCGACAACATCGTTTACTAAAAGAAGATGCACCTATCTACCTTCGAAAAGAAAATTAATCCAAGAGTAATCTAGCACGCTAACTTGTAGCTCAAGTTTGACCTAATTTCGTTAAGTTATCAAGATGCATATTTTAAACAAGAAGTGGAACGTGTTGTCAAAATTTCAGGACCTTTACTGTATTTATGCACGCAAAAAATATGTTTTATCTATCCTTCATTGCCTCATCACCATCCACGCACACTCAGGCCGACTGATCTCTCCCTCGTCCATAATGTGGCGCTGCCCACGCGTGCATCGACTTGTCGCGTTGTTCCATTTCACACCCTACGAAGAGGAAGCACCAAGCACACACCTAGCACGCTGGTTCAAAAGTGTGAGGAGCGTTTTTTGTATAAAGCGAGTATAGTAGTACGAAGGGTATGGCTCAGTTGCTCGCTCGAGAAGGACCTGACTACTTTTCCTTGCTTAACATTAGGGACCTTTGTGCTAAATTTATGGACCTCTATGTAATTTTCTCTTTTTGAGGTCTTCGATGTAAACCGTACTCGCTCCCACCGACCGTGTCAAATTTTAACTACTAGTAAGCACGATAGATAGATTCCTCTTAAAATTTTCCAAAAACTTTTGCGGCTATAATCAGGAATTCAGTACATCGAAAACCACCGAAAAGCTTTTTCGCAAAACTTCCAAAGCAACCTACAATTTACTTGTAGTTTAAATTTGACCAAATTTTGATAAATTGGCACCGAGTCTCAATGAAGTCAGCAGTGTTGGCTTGGAAGTTTTAAAATTTGCAAAACATGGGAATATCGAGAATGTTCTTTCCTAAAAGTTGGCAAACGCACACTGACGGCATCGTTTACTAAAATAGGATGCACCCATCTACCTTCAAAAAACAAGTAATCCAAGAGCAATCTATCACGCTAACTTGTAGCTAAGTTTGACCTAATTTCGTTAAGTTGTCAAGATGCAATTTCTTAGCAAGAAGTTGAACACGTGGTCAAAATTTCAGTACCGTTACTATATATATGCACGCAAAACAAATTATGTTTTCTCTCTCCTTCACTAGCTCATCACCATCTACGCACACCCCGGCCGACTGATCTCTCCCTTGTCCATAATGTGGCGCTGCCCACGTGCGTCGACCTACTCTGTCATTCCATTTTACACCCTACGAAGAGGAAGCACCAAGCACACCCCCATCACGTTGATTCGAAAGTGTGAGGACCATTTTTTGTGTGAAGCGACTACAGTAGTACGAAGGGTATGGCTCAGTTTCTCGCTCGAGAAGGACCCGCCTGCTTTTCCTTGGTTAACTTTAGGGCCCTTTGTGCTAAATTATGGACCTCTACATGTAATTTTCTCTTTTTGAGGTCTTCGATCTAAAGCGTACTCCCACCGATCGTGTCAAATTTTTACTACAAGTAAGCGCGATAGATAGTTTCCTCTTACAATTTTCCAAAAAACTTTTCAAGCTAACCAGGAATTTAGTACGTCGAAAACCACCGAAAAGCTTTTTAGTAAAACTTCCAAAGCAACCTCAATTTACTTATAGTTTAAATTTGACCGAATTTCGATAAATTGGCACATATAGTCTCATTCAAGTCGGCTTAGTTAGCTAGGAAGTTTTAAATTCACAAAACATGGGAAAATCAAGAATGTTCTTTCCTGAGAGTTGGAAACTCACACCGATAACATTGTTTACTAAAAGAAGATGCACCCATGTACCTTCAAAAAGACAATTAATCCAAGAGCTATCTATTACGCTTATTTCTATCTCAAGTTTGACCTAATTTCGTTAAGTTGTCATGATGTAGAATGTTAGCAAGAAGTTGAACCTCTTGTCAAAATTTTGGGACCTTTACTACATATATGCACGCAAAACAAATTGTGTTTTCTCTCTCCTTCACACTGCCTCATCACCATCCACACACACCCCGACCGACTGACCTCTCTACCGTCCACAACGTGGTGCTGCCCACGTGCGTTGACCTGCCTTGTTGTTCCATTTCACACCCTATGAATAGGAAGCACCAAGCACACCCCAACACAGTCGTTCGGAAGTGTGAGGAGTGTTTTGTGTGTGTGTGTGAAGCAAGTACACTAGTACGAAGGGTATATGCCTAAGTTGCTCACTCGAGAAGGACCCAACTACTTTTCCTTACTTAACTTTAGGGCCCTTTATGCTAAATTTGTGGACCTCTATCTATTTTTCTTTTTTTGAGGTCTTCGATGCAAATAGTACTTTCTCCCACCGTGCATGTCAAATTTTAACTACTAGTAAATGCGATAGATAGATTCCTCTTAAAATGTCCCAACAAACTTTTGAAGCTCTAACCAGGAATTCAGTACATCAAAAACCACCGAAAAGCTTTTTTGTAAAACTTCCAAAGCAATCTACAATTTACTTGTAGTTCAAATTTGGCCTAATTTTGATAAATTGGCACAGAGTCTCATTCAAGTCGGCAGAGTTAGCTAGGAAGTTTTAAAATTTGCAAAACATGGGAAAATTGAGGATGTTCTTTCCCGATAGTTGGAAACTCACACCGACGACATCGTTTACTAAAAGAAGATGCACCCATCTACCTTCAAAAAGATAATTAATCCAAGAGCTATCTACCACGCTTACTTCTATCTCAAGTTTGACCTAATTTTGTTAAGTTGTCAAGATGTCAAGATGTAGAATCTTAGCAAGAAGTTAAACCTCTTGTCAAAATTTTGGGGCCTTTACTATATATATGCACGCAAAACAATTGTGTTTTCTCTCTCCTTTCCTGCCTCATCACCATCCACTCACACCCTGGCCCGCTCATCTCTCCCTTGTCCACAACGTGGCGCTGCCCACGTGCGTTGACCTACATTGTCGTTCCATTTCACAACATGCAAAGAGGAAGCACCAAGCACACCCCTAGCACGCTGGTTCGAGAGTGTGAGGAGCGTTTTGTGTGTTTGTGTGAAGCAAGTATAGTAGTACGAAGGGTATGGCTCAGTTTCTCGCTCGAGAAGACCCGAGTGCTTTTCCTTGCTTAACTTTAGGGCCCTTTGTGCTAAGTTTATGGACCTCTATGTAATTTTCTCTTTTTTAAGGTCGTCAATGTAAACTGTACTCCCACCAACCGTATCAAATTTTAACTACAAGTAAGCACGATAGATAGATTGCTCTTAAATTTTTCAAAGAAACTTTTTAAGCTAACTAGGAATTTAGTACATTGAAAACTATCGAAAAGCTTTTTCTTAAAACTTCCTAGCTTATAGACAAATTCTGCCACATACATAGGTGATGCCCTAATACTAGTATGAAAATAGAAGCTGTAAATAGTAATCCGCTGACGTGACAAGAATGTACTGTGCTAGGAAGTGACATGTTTAATTTATTGCATAGGGGCGCGTTACACACATTCACGCTAGCTGGCGTCCTTGATCCCGCCACTTCTTACAGCAGAAGAAAAGAAAAAACCTCTTTCAAAGAGCCATCCCATCTTCTCAATCTCCGTTTAGTTTATCCCCACTCGCCGACGCCGCCTGGCCGCATCTCTAGCGCGTGCTTCACACATTTTACTCCCCATCTTGCACGCTGCATCACTCCCTCCAGGTCACCGGTCCTCTCCTCCAAAAACCACCAAAAAATCTACATAGATCCACCCTCGCACCCAATCCATCCGGACGGGATGGCGGATTCGAGGTGCAACCCGCGGCACTACGGTTGGAGCAAGTTCGGCGACGACGTCTTCAATGAAATCACTATGCGTCTGGACACTATCAACACCGTTAGGCTGGCTGCATGCTCCAAGGAGCTGTACCGCCAGGTCACCGACGGAAAAGGTAGCAAGTGCCCCAACGACCGTCGTTGTTCATTGATCTCCTACAATGACGTCTACGAGCACAAGATCCAATGCTGCTATGCCCCGTGCGCAGCCTACATGGAGTGAGGGTGCAAGTTCGTCACCCGGCCATGGACTGTGCTCGAGCTCTTTGACCACTTGAAACTTGCCCACAAGATGTACTATTTGCACGAAGTGACCTACTCCAACAAGAACTAGTACCCGACTAACTAGGTGCACGCACCAGAGATCATCAACATCAGGAAAGAGGGCACGGAGTTTGCCACCCAAATTGGAGGGTACACCACGGACATCTTCCTATCCGTCAGGTACATTAGGTCGGCGGTGTGCAAACCGCCGCGGTACAAGATGATCTTATGGTTGCTGCCATCATGGAATAAGCTCCATTCGGTAGAAATGTCAGTGATATCTAAGCAGACAAGCAGGCTTTCGTCGTCTGAAGTCGTGCTGAAAGGGCTCATGTCGTACATGTCGAAACCGTGGTGTTACCTGCGAGCTTCTGAAGATGTTTTAGAAATTCCCCCTGTATTACAAGAATATCAACCAAGAGTGAGTTAACAAATATAAATCTTCTTGTGATGATCCTAATATGAATATATGTAATGCCGTACTAATTAATTAATTTATGTTGGTGATAGACCCAATTGGTATGGGCTGTCTAGCCAACTATGTCTTCATGTTCAATGCTCGCTGATGCAGTCCAACGGAACTGCGTGGTGCCTAGCTACGAGTTTGCCGCAATTCCGTTTGTGCTCCACTCCCACCTTAGAGAATCCCACGCCATGAGGTTGTGCATTTTACATTATGGTAGGAAAGGCAGGTACATCTCTAAGCCGGTGCCAGCACTGGGCTTGCAAAATGTAGATATCGGGCTAACAAGGTACGATGACACGGTGTTATGCGTGCTATTTGACGGGCGCGACGATGTCATCTTGATATCCATCGTGAACGTCAGGCCGGCAGAGCGCCTGTCACCGCAGTTCATGGTGAAGTTGAGCTCTGCACATCCAAATGGCTTGTGTGAGAAGGTATTCTATGCGAATTCTAAATCCACTTGCTCTTTGTCGGTTTGTCGGTCTAATATGGTCGCTCGTCGTCAGAATCGACCATCAGAGTTCACCGTGGAATACAAGCTTCGTATCGACAAGATTCTAGCGATTAACACATCTTTATCTTCTTGTGATGATCCTAACTTGAACACATGTACTCCTCGACAGGATTTTTCTTATCATTTTGGGACATGTGGTTCCTAGCTTAAGGTAGTTCTGAGTATTTTGTATGGAGTTCTGCTACTGCTAATCTATTTTGTAGTAGGAGTAATACCTATGTACTGGTACTTGTTTAGACTGATGGATCTAGTGCAGAGTATGGTCTCTCTTTCCTTTTGAATCATGGCCTTGCTAATCTACCGAATTTCAATGCCTACATTGCTGAATCTGTTAATTCCTTTGGTTATTATGTGTACTGCTAAATCGATCACTTTGAAATGGTGTTAAATCTGTCCAGTACCGCTTATTATGAACTAGGAATCTGTTGATATTTTTCTGTCTTATTCAGTACTGCTGAACCTTTCAAATGCCAGTGAATCTGTCAAATGTTCTGTTGTTGCTATTACTAAAGTATTTTTTAGAACTAATAGTGATGTATTGGTACTTGTTTAGATCAAGACCAGTAGATGGTCTTGCTCTTCTTTTGGAACATGGCTAGAATATGTTCTCTCTGTCCTTTTGAATTATGGCCTTGCTATATCTATTGAATTTCAGTGTCTGCATTGTTAAATCTGCCAATTCTTTTGGTCATTATCTGTACTGCTAAATCAGTCACTGTGAAATACTGTTGAATCGGTCAAGTGCCGCTGATTATGTATTTGGAATCTATTGATATTTTTCTGTTTTACTCAGTACTACCGAATCTTTCAAATGCTAGTGAATCTATCAAATGTTCTGTCATTTTTATTACAGTACTAAAGTATTTTGTAGAACTAATACTGACGTACTGGTACTTATTTAGATCAAGGGCAGTAGATGGTCTTATTGTTCTTTTGAAACATGGCCTTGTCACAATCTAGATGAGGCTTGGGGCATTTTGGTTTGCATATGTGGCTCACATAGTCATTGATGTGAGTAAAATGTACGCACAGAAAAGCACGCTTGATGGTCACTTTTGCTTGCTCCGATGATCGAATGTGTTCGGAGAAAAGTGACTAATCTCACACCAAGGTTTTAGTGATGAAACAAGAATTGATTCTTGCTGTCCTACTATTGAATTTTAGAGTCTGTATTGCTAAATCGGTCACTTTGAAATGCTACTGAATATGAATTGGGAACCTATCGTTATTTCATCAAGCATGATGCAATTTAGGCCATGGGTTCTTGCCTTTCTAGAAGTTTCAGCAATTTTATCAGGCTTGCCAATCTTTGCAAAGGGGTAACTTTCTAGAAAGTTCATATGAGGTTCAGCATCTTGGTATTTTGGTACGTACTATGAAGTACCGAAAAACATAAGTGACTCAACTTACAACTACTCTGTCTAACTGATGTGAATCTATACAAAGTTGAGGCCATTCAAATACGAACTGGAGGGAGTGGTATAAAATGGAAGCAGTAAATAAATCATCTCTCAGTTCTAATAACTGAGATGTGATGAGAGAACACTCCATGGCATCGTGCCAGTCTAGGGTACCTATAGTACTCCCTACTCCATAACTCTAGTCGGTGTGCTCGATGCAGTATGCCTGGCAGAAGACAGTCGAAGGAGCACGCCAAAACCCCCTCCTTCAAAGAGCCATTCCCAACTCCGAGAGGCTGCATTTGGATCTTCTTGAGCACGCACTTCACACATTTTTCTTGCCATCTCACCCGCAGTATCGATCCTTCTAGGCCGCCACCCCTCTCCTCCAAATAAGTCCAACAGTCATACATAGATCCGTCCTTGCCCCCAATCCATCCGGATGTGATGGCTATGGATTCGAGGCACAACCGGCTGAACAACGTCTGGACGAAGGTCGGCGGCAACGTCTTCAATGAGATAGCTAAGCGTCTGGACAGTACCAGCGCCATCTGGCTAGCCGCATGCTCTAAGGAGCTGTACCGCCAAGTCGCTGACGAAAAGGTAGTAGCTTCCCCAACGACATCTGCTAGACTTTGGTCTCCTACAAGGACGTCTACGACCACAAGACTGCGTGCAACTACCGCCGGTGTGTCTGCACGGATCCAGGATGCGAGTTCACCAGTGTCAAGAAAGTGTGCGTCGAGCACCTCATATCTGCCACTCGATGATAGTGCCTAGATACAACCGCAAAAAATGGGACCCGCCTGTGCTGGTTCATGCATCGGGCTCGCTCAGAGCTGAGGTCATAGGCATCGGGAAAGAGGGAAAGCTGTTCATCGCCCAAATTGACGGGCATAGCACGGACTTGCTCCTGTCCGTCAGGCCGGTCAGGTCGGAGGTGTGCGAATCGCCACAGTACAAGGTGAGGTTTTGGTCATTGGTCTTGTTCACTAGTTTCAATCAAGTTGTAGTAACCAGGTCATCCGAGACAACGATTAGGCCGTCGCCAGCCAACATCGCGCAGGAAGTGCTCACATCTTTTCTGTACAAGCCGCGGTATTACTGGCATACTACTGAACCTGTCATCGGATAAGATTCACCGGTGTGATTTCACATCTTAATCCTCTTGTGATGATCCTACTGTGAGTGTATGTAATGTTGTACTAATTAGCTAGTTTATGTTGGTGGCAGATTCCCTTCGTAATTGGAATTGCCGAAATTAAGGATCTCAAATTTCCTAGTTTGTCGTATGAATTTTACATGTATGCTACTGACCTAGAGGCCGACAGGCAACAATGAAATGAGAGATGTGTCCCAGGCAGGAAATCAAGGGCGCAGCCTGACCAACACTTTGACACGTTGAAGCATTCTTGTTTCTTCGAGTACTTATGATGGGACATGTAGTAGTTCCTAGCTTAGTGTAAGCTTATAGTTCTACACTTCTACTAATTATTTTGTATGGAGTTCAACTACTGCTAATCTATTTTGAAGTAATACCTATGTACTGGGACTTATTCAGATCAAGTGGAGAAAATGCATGGTAACGCTTTCCTTTTGAAAATTGGCCTTGCCACATTGTTATACATCCATTGAATTTCAACATCGGCATTGCTGAATCTGTCAATTCTTTTGGTCATTTTATGCCATCGTTGAATCAATCACTTTAAATTGTTGCTGAATCTATCATGTGCTGCTGTATGTGAACCGGACGCGTGCTCGTCACCCTTGTCCAATGTGCTAATCTCTGCCTATTACCGAACATTTGAACTGGGGTTTTGGACCGGTGCAAGCTGCAGTTCCTCCACGCCTGGTAGCTAGGCGGTGGCGGGCATCATCCTGAGGAAAAAGCATTCCTTTTTGTTGTTCCATGAACCATCCCATATTACCTAGGGCCTGCATTACTCAATATGCATCACTCTCTATGTGTTGGAGGGTGGATTTTGGATGCATAATAGTACTAGTATAGTACTAGTTCTTGTACTTCGGAGTATTTTGTACTATATACTGGTAATACTTGTGTAGGTCAAGGGCAGGAGATGGTCTTGCTTTTCCTTTGTTCTGTCATTGCTATTACCAAAGTATTTTGTTGAACTAATAGTGATGTACTGTTACTTTTTTGTATCAAGTGCAACAGATTGTCTTGCTTTTCTTTTGAAACCTAGTATTGTCACCATTATCTAGATGAGTCTTGGGCATTTTGGATGACATATGCATTGACGAAATGAGGTGGTATTCACACAGAAGCAGACTTGATTGTCAGTTCTGCTTGTTCCGATGATCGAGCCTGTTTGGAGAACACGACAAACATATCGTGCGCCAAGGTTTTTTAGAGATGGAACAAGAACTTATTATCTCTATACTGCTATTGAATTTCAAGCAGGAAAACTACTGAATCTCTCAAATGTTCTGTTGTTGCTATTACTAAAGCATTTTGTGGATATACTATTGTACTAGTACTTGTTTAAATCAAGGGCAATAGATAGTCTTGCTTTTCTTTTGGAACATGGCTTTGTCACAATATAGATGAGACTTGGGCATTTTGGGTTGCATACGGGGGTCACACAGGCATTGATGTGAGAAGAAGGTACTCAAAGCAGACTCGATCATCAGTTTTGCTTTCTCTAATGGTCGAGTGTGTCTGGTGAAAAGGACAAACTGATCGTGCGACAAGGTTTTTAGAGCTAAAACAAGAACTAGTTCTCTCCGTACTGCTATTGTATTTCAGTGTCTGTATTGATAAATTTGTCACTTTTGAAATGCTGCTGAATTGGTCAAGTGCTACTGAATATGAAATTCGAATCTATTGATAATTTTTTGATCTTATTCTATACTGTTGAATTTTGACATGAATATCTGCTAAAAAGAATTATCGCTTTCCCCCGCCCTCTCTGAGGTCTTTGTTTTGAATCCGGCCGAGCACATCACAATGCAATTTTTACTAACCAGGAGAAGAAATCTAGTAGCTCATTCGGCCCCTCTTTAGCCCAGAACATTTTACTTCGGTATTTTTGGGGTCAGGGGACTGCTGACCACAGCCTAGTGAAATTTGAGAAAGGAGCCCATGGAGCATATCTGAGATCATATTAATTCGGCCTTTTAGGTGTCAGGCGACTACTGAGCACATCCCAATGAAATTTGAGAAATAAGCCCACGGAGCATAGCCTATGGAGTATAACCCACGTAGAGCAACCTATGTAGAATAGCCAAACTCTTTTTAATTCGGCCTATGATATTTTTTCTATAAATATCTTTGTTGTAGTGGGAACACACTCAGTCTAAGTTTATTAGATTTGAAGGTCTTTTGTTCGAATCTCCTGTGTGTGTCTTGGGTTTACATTTTTTTCTTCTAGCAACATCACATTACAGAGAGGCTGATATCATGGACCCACCAGCCTGCATCATCCCTCGAGTTTATTTTTGAGGGTGGGTTTGAAAAAAAAGTTTAAATACTTGTGCAGAGAGGCTGGCATCAGGGACCCATCAGACAGAATATACAAGGCTGCATCAGGGACCCACGAGCCAGAACAAGCTGGAGAGGCTGACATAAGGTCCCTAGCAGTAAGACCATACACGGCTGCCACTGTGAAAACAACGGACACGGCCGAAAAAAAGTCCTTCATACACACGTTGCACTTACAGAGAAGCTGACATGTCGGACCTAGTAGGCCTAAGCATAGCCCATGAAATTAGCCTATCAGCCCCAAGCATAGCCCAGAACCTTCTAATTCGGCCTTTTCGTGGTCTTGTGGCCACCGACCATAGCCCATTCAATTCAGGAGTGAGCCCGTGGAATATAAGCGATGACGGATAGGGCATCCGCCCAAATTTAGCCTAGAATCTTTTTAATTCAGCCTTTATGAGCATTTTTCTACTCTGAGACTAACATCTGGGACCCGAAAAAATAGTCCAACATACACACATTTCTTTCAAATAGAGATTGTCAGCTGGGACCCAGCATAGACACGTTTCCTGCACATAGGTGGTTGACATCTGGGACCCAGCAAGTTGCCAAGGTCAAAACAGCGGCATGGCCAAAAAAGTCCATCAGACGCACATTTCATTTACAGAGATGCTGATATGTGGGACCCAGTAGCGCAACCTCATATAGATGCTACATCAAGCAATGTTGCCAGTTCAAAACAGGGAGGCACGAAAAAAGTTCAGCATGCACACGTTTCTTGTAATGAGAGGCTGAAATGGGGGACCCATCAGTGTGAGCAAACAACAGATTCGTCGAGCAACACTATCTAGTTCGGAACAGGATAGCGCTAGAGAAGAAAAAATCCATCATACCCATGATTCTTCTAATGTGAGGCTGACATAAGGGACCCACCAGCCTGAATAAACGGCTGATGCAACGAGCAACAATATCAAGTTCAGAACACGAAGGCGCGACAGAGGGTGCATTTTTTGTCATACACACATTTCTTCTAATGAGAGGATGACATGTGGGGCCTAGCATCATGATTAAACGTTTCATCAAACATCACTATCAAGTTCGGAACTGGGTAGCACGAGCGAAGGAAAAAAATCCATCATACACACATTTCTTCTAATGAGAGGATGACATGTGGGGCTTAGGAGGTTGGTTAAACGATAGATGGGTCGAACATCGCTATCAAATTCGGAACAGGATAGCGCCAGTGAAGGAAAAAATTCCATCATACACACGTTTCTTCTAATGAGAGGATGACATGTGGGTCCTAGGATGTTGATTAAACAGTAGATGCATCGAGCAACGCTATCAACTTCAGAACAGGGTAGCGCGAGCGAAGGAAAAAAATTCCATCATACACACGATTCTTCTAATGAGAGGCTGACATGTGGGACCTAGCAGCCTGACTAAATGACAGACACATCAAGAACCGTTATCGAGTTCAAATTAGGGAGGCGTGACCGAAAAGTATGGTCCGCTAGAGACACTGATGTCTGGGACCCACATGCGTGAAAAGACTTCGGCAAGTCAACATCGCGCGAGGAAATGAAAATCTTGCTTCTGCCATGCGCCAGCCGAGCTTCCTCCATATTTTTAGTGGTTCTGTCATAGTAGAGGGCCACGGAACCGGACTTTTTTTTCCATCGGCCACGGCCGATCCAAGAATTTAGTCGCGGAAGACGCGCCTTCTACGACGACCGTCGGGCCAAGTCATTGAGGAAGGAAACTTTTCTTGTAGTGTCAACGACTGGCTCAGAACTTTTTTGTTTCTTAGATGCATACTCTGGATACCACCAGATTAAGATGTGTGAGTTAGACCAACTGGCCACTTCATTCATCACACCTTATGGCACGTACTTCTAGGTCACGATGCCCTTTGGGATGAAAAAACGCCGGTGCTACATACCAGCAGAGAATGCAATGTTGCCTATATGACCAAATTGGTTGCAACATACACGCTTATGTGGATGACATTGCGATGATGTCAAAGAAATAAAACGACCTCATCGCCGACTTAAAGGAAACCTTTGATAGCCTCCAAAAATATAACATGATGCTTAACCCTATAAAGTGCGTCTTCGGGGTGCTTACCAGCAAATTGTTAGGTTTCATCATTTTGCATCACAAAATTGAGGTGAACCCAGAGAAGAGCAAGGACATCCTCAATATCAAACACCCGACATGTCTGAAGGACATACAATGCCTCACGGGCTGTGTCGCAACCGTAAGCCATCGTCATCCGACTTAGAGAAAAGGCCATGCCACTGTACAAGTTGCTCAGGAAGGAGGACAAATACGTATGGACTGACAAGGCAGACGCTGCACTACAAGAGTTGAAGAGAACACTCTTCTCTATACCAATACTGGTAGTGCCGGAATCAAGGGAGCCTATGCTAATCTACATGGCAGCAACCAACCGGGTTATCAACATCGTCGTCGTGGTGGAGCGGAAGGAGCCAATGCATGAGCATGGAGTCAAACGACTAGTTTATTATGTAAGTGAGGTCTTGAAGGAATCTAAGCAGCGCTACCCGCAATACCATAAAATAGCTTATGGAGTATTCCTGGCTTCGCGGAAGCTAAGGCATTACTTCTAGGGGCATCCTATCATAGTAGTGTGCAAATCTCCACTGTCCGACATCATCAACAATGACGATGCGACAAGAAGGGTGGCAAACTGGGGCATCGAGCTTGCCGCCTTCGAAATCACCTATAAGAAGCGAGACACTACAAAATCTCAAGCCTTGGCAGATTTTATCACAGATTGGACAGAAAACCCAGCCGATATCCTGTACAAGAGCTGGAGTTTTGGGTCATGCACTTTGACAGATCCAAGATGCTCAATAGCTCGAGGGCTGGTGTATTATTACAATCACCAACAGGAGATAAGATCCAATATGTGCTGTAGATTCACTTCAATGCCACTAATAATATGATAGAGTATGAGGCTCTTATTCAAGGACTTCACGTAGCCAAGGATATTGGCATCAAGCGCATAGTTTACTATGGAGATTCTGACTTGGTTACCTAGCAGGTGGCTGGCACCTAGAATGCGCGGAATCCTATGATGGCTACATATCGAGATGAAGTAGACTAGATATCCAAGGGCTTTGATGGCTACGATGCCAAGTATGTCAAGAGGGAGGACAACAGAGCGGCATATCTGCTATCAAATCTTGGATCAGCGTGTAAACCGGTTCCACCTAACGTGTTCTTGGGGCATCTCTAGGTACCATCCGTGAAGGGAGCAGACAAAGAAAATCTAGATAGAGTTGATTCATTTGTCAACACAGTTGTAGTGATCTCTTCGGCATCGACGAAACCATTCATGGACTACCTCAAAGACAAAACTCTGTCGACAAATGAAGTTGAAAGATGATAGATAGTACGTAGAGCAAGTGCCTACACCATCATTGACGGCCAGCTATACAAAAGAAGAACCATAGGAATATTCCTAGGGTGTGTGTCTTAGCGGCAAGGAATTGAGATCCTTAGAGAGATCCATCTTGGGGATTGCGGGCATCATGCTGCTCCTAGATCATTGGTCTCCAAAGCCTTCTGGCAGGGATTCTAGTGGCTCACTGCCAAGGCGGACACCACCAAGATTGTTGAGACATGTCTGGGATGTCAGTACTATGCGAGGCAGCCACATGTTCCGGCGTAAGAATTGTGAACTATACCAATTACATGGTCATTTGCAGTCTAGGGATTGACATGGTTGGACCCTTGAAGATGGCACCCTGTGGCCACCCATTTGCTAGTAGTAGTGGATAAGTTCACAAAATGGATTGAAGTTAAACCCACTAGAAAGATCGATGGCGCAACTACCCTTAAGTTTGTCCAAGATCTTGTGGTGAGATTTGGTCTATCACTCAGATAAGTGGAGGCTTACTGTCACGATAAAGGCATCCGCCTTGACTTAAGCATATGTGGCACATCCACAATCTAACGGTCAAATTGAACGGTCCAATGGACTAATTTTTCAGGGAATCAAGCCACGCTTGGAGGCACCACTACATAGAACAGTTGGATCCTGGGAGGAAGAACTACCATCTGTACTATGGAGCTTGCGAACTTTAGGGTTTCTGCAGTAGATAACAAAAAAATTACTACACGGAACGCCCTGAATGCCCAAGGATCTATAAGTAATGTAGTAATGGAGGAAGACAGCGGTAACGTACCCTTGAAGACCGAGAGAGCGTTACGCTCATGCATGTAGTCGTACCCGTCTGACCTCAAGGTCGCGAAGATCCTCGCACGTTACCCCTTGTCTAGGTCCTTGTACGATGGTCGGTCGCTACAAGTGCAGCTTCCCCGAGTTATCACATGCATACGGTGCAATGCAATGACTCCTGAATTTCTTGATCGCTGCCAAGGTTGCGGAAGGAGACCTCCTGGCGGAATCCTTGCAGCACAACGGCATGCCGCAATGGCGTTGACTTTGCGTGTATAGTCCTTTCCCTAGGACCGTGCCACTGAAAAGGCAACTAGGAAAGCGGGGATTTTCTCTAAGGAAAGAAGCCTTACAGAATATCTATTGGTGTATTTTATCCCACCCATGGGCACCCCTTTATATAGGCGGAGGGAGGTATACCCTCTCCTTTGGGTTAGCCATATGGGACTAAAAATAACAAAGAAAAGGCAAAAATAGGGCTACCAGCTGGCTGGGCCAATGGGGCAGCCGGGTGGACCACCGCGGCCAAGGCCTAGCTCGGCGGTGCTCCAAAAAGCAGTGGCAGCAGCCAGGCACGCGCATGGGCCGGTTGGTCGTCGCCCCGGTGGGCCTCTCGGCGCGCGCGCGGCCCACTGCCACACAACACGGTGGCGAGCGAGATGGCGCCCGGGTGGGATGGCCTCTGGCATACGACGGCCCAGCTCGCTCTGCCTGCGTGGCCCGCAAGCGGCGGCGGTCTGCTCCGTGTGGCCCGACTGCTCCCGCCCATGGCCCGTTAGTTGGCCCCACCCACCAGCTCGCCTTGCTCCCACGCGCTCGCGTGGCCAGGGTTGAGTAGGCCGCGGTGGTGGCTGGTGGCTACTCGTTGCCCCCCGCGGTATCTGTTATCCACTGGCCACTTTGCGTGGGCTGGTCAAACCAGCCCATTTCCATTTGCTGTTTGCAGTTTTCTTTCCCTTTTTGCTGCGATTTTCTCCTAGAACAATTTTCTCCGGGATTTTGGCCTAATGAGAAAGTTGCTTCATAAATTTGAATTTTAATATTTATTTAGTATAAGTTAATTCACAATTAACTTATAGAAAATGCATATTTTAAATTTCCATTTATTCGAAACTCCTTTCGTCCTTTTCCTTCTTTTTTTTCTATGAACAACTTCGGATCTCTTGAGAACGATTCTGATTTATCTCTCTTATGTGATTCCATCTCACAGGAGGATCTCCAAGTGTTGTATCGCCCTTAAGCATGTTTCCCTATGGTTCGGGAATGTCATAGACATGATCTCTACCAATGATCAAGAGCGGGACCAGGATGCCCATGTTTACCCCTATGCACTCCACAAATTTCCATCGTGTCAAACCTTAAACGATATGTCTAATTCACTTTGTTACGCGATACAAGACTTGTTTGAGATTTGATCATCGGTATCATGATACCTTGTTTAATTTCGTTTCCAACAAGTACTTTTTTACTCGTTCCCGTGAAATTCCATCCCCATGACCTGGTCATATGTTGCACAACTTATGGACGTAATTCACCGAGTGGGCCCAGTGTATCTTCCCATCACACAGGAGACCAAATCCCGATCTTGATGCATAGGCCTCTACATGCTCCTTCGGATACCTGGCATGCACCTTTATGGTCACCCAGTCACGGACATGACAATTGATGTAGTCTAAGCGATCCTCCGGTAATAGTGGTTAATATGATCTCACGTTCTAAGGATTCGGACACTCCATTTCTAACAATTGCAACTGTGAACTATGTGACATTATTATCATGTTGCAATAATCATTGGTGGGAAATGTCCATGACATCAATCCAGATGATATGACTTCATTGTCAGTTGTCTTTCATAGTATCATGATCAGGAAACCATGATCATCAGATGCCCAATGAACTAGTTGAATAAAGGCTACTAGGGACCTAGGTTTGTTTATACATCACACATGTATCAATGTTTCCGCTTAATACAATTATAGCATGATAGATATGATAATAAAACCCTTTTATTATTTGCCTCTAGCGCATATCTCCTTCATGAACAACTCCCAACAGATCCACCAGCTATACACTTTTCTTCATGGTATATGGAGCAAAAGCAGTCCTACCTTCCAACATCCTCCACAATTCCCCTCGTGTTTCTGCCTACGACAAAGATGACGGTGAATAATCCCGATAGCTCTCTATGGACCTGCTCGAGGAAGAACACGTTCTAGAAGCCCAAAGACCTGCCATCTACCAGTAGAAGCTATGCAGCTACCATAGTCGCCGCGTTCGGCATCGCTCGTTTAAGGACCCTGATCTAGTGTTTCGCCTCAACCAAAAGAAGTCACACAAACTATCCCCTCCATGGGAAGGACCATTCGTCATAAGAAATGCGTTGCTCAATGGTTCCTACTACCTCGTTGATATTCGCAAGTTGAAAGATAGGCCAGGCAAGGATCACAAACGCAAGCGACATGCCGCTGATGATGATTATCCGGAGACATATCGGCCATGGAACATATCACAACTATGTCCTTTTTATACTTAGCGTATTTCTCTTATGTAATATGTACCTTATATGATCAATGAAATAAACAATTTGGTTTACTCATATTGTGAGTCTTTTACCTCCTTTAGTTATTAATTTTTGGATCATACACTACAAGAAAAATTGACTTTTACAATGGACGATTTTCGTGACTGAAGGACCATTTTTCCTGGTTCAAAAGTATTCTACGATGGATGGCCTTCATGGTAAAAGCTCCGTCACAAATGAATCTATCACGATATTTTTCTGACTGTGGTGGATCCCACCCTTCAGCCATGAAAACTTGTTCCATCATAGATCTATTCACCAACCACATTGACTGCTAACGTCATGCAAACTGCCATGTGGCAAACGCTATTAATGACCAGTTATAACCGTTAACATTCATGGAAACCGCTGTTGAAGCCAAGCCCAACCAAGGCCTGCTAATTGAGTGGACTGAGCCATTTTGAGAGCCCAACAAGAAGACGGTCCATTACTGTATCGTCCTGCACTGATTGAATTGGGCCCGTTATTGCAACCCGCTATGGATCATACGCTTTCAGACTCGTTACTATTTCAGACTAGAGAAGGCCCACCTTGGTCAAATACTAGGATTCCCATTAGCGGCCTGCACCAAGTCAGTCCGGTACTATTAAGGTCTGTGGTCGGCCCGTTACTGTTCTTACAGCCCGCTGTGGGCAGCCCAATAAGGGACCCTTTCTAGAGGGTCTGCTAGTGTTCTGGCCATTTACTGTTATGGCCTTTTACTTTTCTGGTTTGCCACTATTCGGGCCCTTTACTATTCTGGCCTTTTACTCTTCCGTCCTTTTACTATTCTTGCCTTTTACTGTTTCGGCCTTTTACTATTCTGGTCATTTACTGTTCTGGCCTTTTACTACTCTAGCCATTTACTATTTGGGCCTCTAACTATTCGACCTTTTACTATTCGACCCTTTTACCATTCTACATTTTATTGTTCAGGACAGTTGCTGTTCAGGCTTGTACGTTTTCTACCCTTTTGCCTCTTATGCGGCATGCCATGATTCTGACCTTCCACTTACGGCCTTTTACTGTTTATTGAGCCCCTCTACTGGTCGACATATTTGTGTATTCTACAACTATGGCACAATTCTTATTTTAAATAGCCTTTTAATATTTTGGCCTGCTAATGGCCATGTGAGGAACACCATATTACATCAACTGGATTTTTTTTGAAATTTATTACAGTCTAGAAGTTCAACAAAAACAAGATGAGGCATTACAGAGACATTGCCAGACATGAGATTCCTTGAGCTACTTAGAACTAGTCGGGACAACAAGCATTAACCTATAATATAAAAATAGCATTTAAAATGGTCTATAGTATGAAGTAGCCAGATCAGTGTGCATTACAAAAACTTAGGGTTGGACCTCCAACCATAGAAGGTGGCATTGTTTTAATCATCGGCAAACTATGATAGTACCTTAGAAAAACAAGTAATAGATCAAGTGTGTGTCTTAAATAGGCTGCCAGGATCATTTCAGAGAAACAAGATATCAACCACTGTGCTTTTCAGTAGCCAGATCATTCAAATATTTTGATCGTTGGGCCAGTAAATAAAAAATAAGAGAAACAAAGAGATGAGTCATTTGCTGCCAAAACAATAGTTGGATGCAGCCAAAAAGTAGCACAAACCTTCTTTATAATGCCTACAACTATTGTATTTCCAACTGCTGATAGTATCATTGTACATATCACTAGGCAAGAAAATCCAGTAGACAAACAAGCAAATGATACATCGTGCACCTTGCAAGGTCAATGATGTATTTAAACAATGTATGTCTGGTATGAAGTGGCGGATCAAATTAAGCAGAATGTGACATTCTTTTAATAGAAGAACTTTGTGCACCATATAGAGTATGTATATAGGAAATGAAGCAATGATACGTCGTGTGCATCATATAAACTACTAGATTTTTGAAAAAATAGATATCCAACATATATAATGTCAAATAAAGGTGTACACGTTCTATTATCCACATTATATCCATGGAAACCCTACAAAATATCGCATTGTTTCAATCACAAGTCAACTAAAAATGCAAAGGAACCATAACCAATTGAACCATCTGGTGGCTAATACTAAACTAGCAATGTCATCTGATCATGTATAGATGAAATCTAGCAGACATGATTCAGAACATATGCACAATGTCTCATGTTTCTTAGTAATAAAATATTGTATTTCTCACAGAAATTGCCATCGTTTAAGTTAAGCAAATCATGACATTACTTTAATCATGATCAAACTAAAGAATAAAATTGGAAATAGAATCTGTATGTGCATCATGTAGAGTAGATATTGAGGTAATGAATTAAGCAATCAAACAACATGTGCACGATAGACTTTCAGATCATATTAAGATGGTTATATTACATATATATAGTAACTGGGTATCATACAAAGCTTAATTATGCTTTTTATATCAAGGGAGAACATTGCTTCTTCTCTTAATCAAAACGTACACTCTATACATACTATTAAATTGTACTAGGCTAGTCATTTTGAGAGTATCATAAGTTGTATAATGCAAGAATGCTGACAACATATATTAGATGTTACGAGCTATGACAATCTCACTATGAGTAGTCTAGCTAGAACTCCCTTTGTTTCAAAATATAAGATGTTATGGCTTTTGTGGAACGAATGTATATAGACCCTTTTAGTGTTGGTAGAGTAACTTGGACCAGTATTGTATGCATTTTTACTAGTCTAAGTTACTCCCCACCAAGATGAAATAACTTAGAGTAGTCTCACACATATAGCACTAGACTATGTTACTACCTCCAAAGTGCATATAAGCTCAATCATGGTAGCGATCTCGAATATTATAATATAATATAAATTAGCATAAAAGTGGATATACTTCAATCACCACCACCTAATCATGGTCTCGTTAACATATATATAGATAGATAGATGATTATTAGTCAAATATATCAAAAAGAGATCCCCGCCATGATTGAGTAGTAAATTGAATTATAAATCAAGAGATTTAGGTTTAGTCTTTGTGCAGTACCATTAAAGGTCATCTTATTCTAATCATTGGCCAACTCAAGTGGTGCTAACACTAGACAATGTGTCTACCTCCAGAGTACATACAAACTCTTAAATATAGCAGAAAATACTAATAGACTATAAATTAGCGTGAAAGTGGATATACTTAAATTATCACCACCTGATCATTGTCTAGTTAACGAATATATAGATAGATAGATATATAGATATGATGATGAGTCAAATATAGCAAAGAATAGATCATCACCATGATTGAGTGAAAAATTGAATTATAAATCGAGAGATTTACATTTGATCTTTGTTACATAGCAGAAAAATATAGCATAAAAGTGGATATACTTAAATCACCACCACCTAATCATGGTCTAGTTAATGTATAGATAGATAGATGAACATAAGTCAAATATATAAAGAATAGATCATCACCAAAATCGAGTGATCACATTGAGTTATAAATTGAGGGATTTACGTTTGGTTTTTTTTCCAGTCTAGGTTAAGGTCAATCTTGTTCTAATCATTATCCAAATCATGTGGTGCCTCATACAAACAAGCATCTTCCACTAAGCACATCTCAGTAAAAACAAGGACTTGCTATTTCTCTTTGTGCAGTGTTGTTGGAGGACATCCTGTTGTCAGTTTGTTCGTTGACGACATCCACCGCATCTAGTACTTGGATAGACGATGCATCTACTTTATTGTTGCTCCTATGCATATAGGTTCAGGCCACTCATTAACATAAAACAGGTTTGCATTCAGCAATAGAAAGCAACAGGTACTTACAAGATTGTAGGGGCAATTCACTCTACGATTCCTCGTGTTCCCTGTGAGAGGAAATAATATTAGATAGTGGCTGTTGCTATTTACAAAGAACTAGATAGAAATTATAGTACAATCATTTGTGAACACGTAGAGCAGAGAATGGTGGAATATAAACAAACATTTAAATGACATAAAGTTTGCCATGGCGACAAAATAGAATGCAATTACAGTCACTCCTTAACACGAACAAGAGAGAAATTACAATGATTAACTTGTGTAATAGGATTGCAAAGAAATATGTAAAGTGCCATAAAATTTGCCATGATCTACAGAGCAGGCAGTTATTTTACTAACATTAGGACGAAAAAGATAGACATTACAATGGTATACCTGGTAAACTTATAGAGTAGGGAATGCAAACCCATATGTGAAGTGACATAAAATGCCATGAACTACATAATAGAAGGTAGATACTGCTGCTACATAAATTATAATTGAGAAAATTGAACTTATAGAGCTAGCCATGCAGATAACCATGTTAAGTGCCTTAAAACTTGCCATGTAATACTACATCCAATCCAAAATAAATAAGGCATATAATTTTTTCACAAGTCAATCGATGCAAAATTTGACCAAGTTTATAGAACATACCAGGAACATCTACCATGACAAACCAATGCCATTCGATACATCGGGACATATATTTTTGTAGACACAAATGCCACAAATTAACCCTTAATATTTTTTCTATCAGCTTGGTCAAAGTTATCATTGTTTGACTTTAAAAAAGTATAGGCCGTCTTTTATGGAACGGACGTAGTACACAATAGGAAGTAACTACTGTCGGAGCTTAATGGAAACAAATAATAATGACATAACTTGCAGAGGGCATGCAAAACCAACAAGTTTAATGACATAAAATGTGTGATGAATTACATAAGAGAAGGCAGTTACTATGGTTGCTTAGTATAACCAGATTGAAATTAAAATAGCATAAATTCTGAACTTGTAGAGTAAGGAATGTTAACCTACATGTTCAGTTGCTTAAATCTACCAATAAACTCCAAAATTACGTGCAGTAAGTGTTGTAGCAATGGACAAAGCAAATGCACATTATGATGATATAACTTGCGAACTTGTAGAACATGTAGTAAGCTTTAGATGTTTAGTGAATTAACATTTGCCATGAACTGCATAATACCAATAAACTCTAATGATGTCACTATGTCAGTTTTGTACTACCAAAATTGTTTATATATATTAAGACTAACTGTTGGTCAAAGAAAAACACGCAAAACAAGGAGACCTTATACCTTGAAATGGAGGGAGTAGTTTAATGCCTAGATTTAACATAGACTACACCGAATTTATTAAGAGAGAGTGGGATATCAATTAAGCTAGTATTGAGGTAGAAATTTACCACCAATACAGAAATGCAGTCTATATCGCAGGCTTGTACCTGCTATATTGAAACGAACAAGTAGATCTGGCTTACCTAGGTCATGACATCGTCTACGCATACACGACATCTTTGTGGGTCACGTCAAGGACGCCGAGGGTGCCCGGTAGTGGTGAGTCGCACTAAAGCAGATAGATCACGATGGCATCAGTGAAGCAGATCTGTGGAGGTTGTTGATGGGTCTGGCTTGCTTGACAAGATGGCCGGTGAAGGAGACCCGGTGTAGTGAATGGCGTCATCTGTGAAGAAGATCTATTATAACCGATTATGGATTCGAGGTGCTGCACAAGAGCATCGGTGAAGCGATCTGGTGTAGTGGACTGTTGAGTCCATGAAGCAGATCGAATGCAGCACACACCAGCGTAGGTGAATCATGTCAGGTGTTGTGGACAAGGGAGTCGAAAACTAACACAGTTGTATGGAAGAGGGTGTCACTAAACTAGGTTCAGTAAGATGTATGTCGGCTGATCTGGTAGACTGGTGAGGAGTATATGGTATCAAGGTATGGTGTGTAGGTTGGTGAAGTGCGATGGTGCAGGAGTTGGAGGTGGGATAGGGGTTTGGGGTGGCATGTGGGCCGACGAAGTGCAGCGGGGATTTTCCGATGGGGTGGTGTAGGAGCTCGATGTGGTAGGGGGTTAGGTGGCGTGTAGGCTATCGAAGTGCGGTGGGGATGTTATAGTGTGGTGGTACATGAGCTGGAGGTGAGAGGGGTTTGGGTGGCGTGTAGGCCGGCAAAGTGCGGCGACATGTTTTAGTGCTAGATACATCGAATCCAGTAAAAATTAATATGAATCAGAGGGGAGTACTACTACTACTACACCACTACTGTACTACTACTAATTAACTACGTACTCCATACAACTTACTACAGTAGTAGTACTACTCAGGCGAGTACAGCCGCCGAACTCATCAGAAGTTAAGACTTCATGAAAAATACTCCATGAATAGTACTAGTACATAGTGCATTCCAAAGTAAAGTTTGACCAAATAAAATACTCAGGAGAGTACATCCACTGAACTCATCTACGTCTATTTCAACGAATAAATGCGCACACGCATTCCAAAATAAAATTTGACCGAATAAATAGAGCAACTAAAATTTAATTATATCGTGTAAAATTAGTATCGTTGAATTCATATTGAGACAGACTTTCCAATGATGATAATTTTATACCAACATTATTTATATATTTAGAGTAAATCTTGGTCAAACAAAAAACACACAAAACAAGGGCACCTTATTTCTTGGGACGGAGGTACAGTAATACTACTCCAAAATCCACCCTTCTTGGTATGCAAACGATCTTTCAGCAATTAAACCAATTATCAACAGCTTATATCTTCTAAGATCTCTAATCTCCATGGAAATAAGGAGTTGTGGTTGCTCCAACATGTCTGCTTGGTTCGGCCCCACATGCCAGGGTGTTAATATTTTCACCGCGTGTGCTCGTGGTTTGGTATGTGTTCATCTCGCTGCATCCTCCTTCGGTGCTAGCATTAGAGAGGCAGTGGGAATCATAGTCAGTTTCTTTCTCTTGTTTTTTTGGCAAGGTTAGTATACGAGTGGCGTCGTTTACTAGATCTCTTCCTCTTCCCCACAGTCCACCACCGCCATCCTCCACCGCACCTCCCAGTGCCCCCGCCATGACCTCCACCTACATCTAGAACATCAAGAACCAAATGAGGTCACCCCACAATGACTATCTCTGATCTCTTTTCTCTCCCAATCAGACATCGGTGGTGGCAAACCTAGCACAATCCCCATGTGGCGAGGTTGAGGTTGATGATGATGGCTGAAGTTGGTGGACGACAACGACTACTGCCATGCCTGGAAAGATGGTCAAAAGGACTAGATTTGTTTCCGACCAGCAGGGGGATGGTTTGCAATTGTATGGGACCTGCCGTTGAGAGACCATGCGCATGTGTGGGAGCGCTATGTTCTTCAGGACCGCGAGAAGATAACAAACACTATGCATCATATGCTTCATAGGAGAATTCATACATTGCATACCGATGCAATTGTACAATGGATTTTAGGGGAGCCCGTACATGGAAGGCTAGAAGGGCCTGGTGAATGCCAAGGTAATGAACACCTCTTTGATAATATATCTATTTTTTCTTGTTAATTCAATTTAATTATGTCATCTGGACTGCTCACTTCTGGAGCTCTACACACTAGGAACTAGGGCTGCAGCTACAACGGTTACTCCCCATGAAGACTTAACAACACATGTCTGATGCGGTGACCCAACATACCACTGCATAATGTAGTACACTATAGTCGTTGACATAACACCAATGAAACACCGTTCACTAGTATTACATCCCTCAGAGTGGTACAACAGAAACACAGCAGGTCCAAGACATGACTATAGATTACAACTCGACTCTTTACAAAGATCCAGAGAACACTCTAGGTTAAAGAGAGAGAAAGAACTTCTTATAAGGAAGAACCAGAAATAATAAATCTAAACTTATCTGGCTAAAAAGACTAATATCTAAACCATAAGGCTTGCAATTGCTACTAATGCAATGCTCTACAGAAATAGGTTTTATGGCTAGATAATCTACTTCTATCTAAACCGAGACTTTATCTTCACTTTAGCTGATGTATATGTTGACTTAATTGACTTGATTGAAGAACTTGAGTTGTCGATGATGGTTTCTTGAGCAAAAATTGTTGTTGACATCGTCTTCAATAGCTTAGAACCTAGCAAGGGTTAAGAAGGTACGGTTGAGTACGAGCGTACTCAGCAAGTTCACTAAAAAGGAGTGTATGGTGCACTATCTCTACAGCCACAGACCATAGGTCATAGGCAATGTAGATTTTCGTAAACATTTCTTCAAAGGTTGCTTTTATTTTGAAAACTATGTCCGACAGCCTTCACAGGTTAACCAGAACCTTCGTGGGGTTCCTTTCCTGCCACGTTCGTAGCTCCTTCCTGGAACAGGGAGTAACATGTCACAATTCTTACACTCTGCAGAGGTGCGTAACTTTTCCCATAAGAGACCTTAGCCTTGTTGCACAACCAAGCCGCGAGCTTGTCCACACTTCCTTGGTATGGGGCCCAGTCTAAGATCCAAGCCAGTACTGCCCTCTCCGCGACCCATATGTCTGCACGATCCTTCGGGGCTGACTACACCTCCGTTAAGCCTCCAACTAGGGCAAGCTATAACCATGGTGAGTTCCCGAAGACTCTATGAGCTGCTGATGCCCCTGGTAAGCTCCATAAAAGGTCCTACTATACCTCCGGCAGCCACTCATAAATAATCTAGACACCAAAATCGTGGGGCCTAAGGGTGCCCACCCATATGTTGGATCCACACCGGGAATCCCAACGTCATGATAAGGTCATCTTGCTTCCATATGAAAGGGAGAAGATACATCTGACTTTCCCGTCCCATTCCAAGTCTTATGGTTAACGCGTAATATACGGCGCTAGAATCACTAGCGACATTGGTTGTTAAGTCCTAGATATTATGTTCCTTTACCACTAGAACTGTATCAGTAGATTATTACCTTCTGGTAAATAACCCATAATCATATTATTATGAAAATAGTGTTTTCTGTCCTTTTTGAAATGAAGGTGATTACACAGTTGAGTTACAAGCATAGAAAATAATCAAAGGACATGAGCAAGTTGTGAACTTGCCTTTTGTGATTGCAAGATTATGCACTCACGGTCTTCAAGACAACAGAAGATCCAAATTCTGTAAATAGCATCATTGGTCCGGTAAGGACTAATGTTTAAAGAAGCAAGATGCAACGATGCATAAGTAATGTAATGCAATTTGAGAAACGCAAATCCCCGGAATAGTCGTATCTGATCTAGGGTTTGGAGTTTGTGATGAGTTCTTAGGAATGTGTTGCACTTTTATCTCAATTTCACACTTGTGCTTCTTATTAAGGCTTGTGAGAGTGTGTGTGAAACAATAAGTAAATACAACAAGTAATATGCAATATTAAAACACTGAAATGGGTATGGTATCTAAAATATTTCTTAAACAAGATTAAGAATCAATTAGAGCTTTTAAAGAAGTGTTCAAGTATCACTTTTAATGTTCCTTAAAAGAATACCCTTGAAGGAAAATATTACTTTACAAAATAAAAAGTACTTAAACTTCAGGCTAACACTTTAAGGTTTCTTATTAGCTAAGATTATTAAATTGGAAAAAAATACTACATTAAATAATCATAGTATAAGTGAATAGGGTTCTTGTGATGAACAATATACTATTTTAGTTGATTTTATAATTGGTAAAATCTTTTTAGGAAAATTAAAATACGCTTAATTTGAGATGATAGTTTTAGCAGATATATTTTAAAATGGTTTGACCTATTTAAACTTCACTTAAACATTAATTGACTTGCTATTACATTTTTAGATTTTAAACAAACAATACTAAAGGCAGTAGTAAAGATTTTTATATTTTTAATGAATTAAAATAAAATAAAAGGGTTTAAATAAGATTTACTAGACCTTTACCTTTAATTTTACTTCAAAAGTATGATTTGATAATTTTAGTGTGTAGATTTCATTTTTGTGATCATTTTGGTATATTATAAGTATTTTTGTGAATTTTCAATAATAAGATATGATTTTTATAAGTTTATTCACTTTATAAATACTAAACATATAATAAATATGAGTTAAGGGATACAAAAACAAGTTTGTAAATATAGATTTAGTTTTTATAAAATTTTGGTATATTATTTATATTTTTCTCATTTACCAATATTAAATTATGAATTTTCAAAGTATTATTACTTATAAAATCTTTATAAACAATATTTATTTAAATAGTTAACATAATAATGTTTGTTAATAAAGTTAAACTATAGATTTTATTTTTCTGAATATTTTGATATATAATATATATTTTTCTGAATTATAAAACAAAAGATATAGAATTAACAAGATTTATTCAATTTTTGGAATTAATAAATTAAATTTTAAAGGGTTTAATGCATCCAGATGACATCAGCATGACACAACTATTTGGGTCAAACATTTTGTACCAAGCCTAAACCTACCTCGAAGTCACTGACTAGTGGGGTCTGGACCACGTCAGCAGCCACATAGGCATGGACCAAGTCAAAAAAATTGACCAGGCTTAGGCGATGCAATCATGGCATCATGCTGACATCATCCGAGGCTTATGCTCTAGATCGGGGTTCGATCCATCGATTGGGAATGCACGGGATCACAAGGAGGGTTGCGTTGGATGCGGACAAGCACGCTGAGCATAATAGTGGCAGTGACACCCATTTTTGGTCACCGGGACTAGCTCCACGGCGAGCAACAACGACAGCGGTTGGAGGTTCATGGTGGCATGACGAACAACAACAAGATAGAAGAAATTGAGAGGTGCAGAAGCACGATGAGCTCACCCTGAGTGTGTAGGGCTGGTCTACGAGCTCGGGGAAGCTTGGAGATGGCGACATGGTCGACGGCGAACGGCTTCCAGAGGAGAAGAGGAAACGAACGACATCGTCGGTAGGAACCACGCGAGGACAATTCCTTCGGGGTGAAGTACCAGCGCGACGAGGCGAATCTCCTAGGGTCCTCCTCTAGGCGAGAGGAGGTCAGAAACGACGGGGAGGCGAGGTACCTGCATCTAGGGTTTCTGGCCAGAGAGGGATTTGGGGAAAAAGAGGAAGCTAGGGTTCATCGGTGGCATCGTGGGGTTATTATAGATGACCAGGGACGGTAACATGGATCTTGGCACGGTCAACAGCTGCGCGACTGCCAGCGAGGTGCTTCGCCACATCGGGAGGTCGACGGCGACGCGAGGAAGACAACGCGGATAAAAGGTCGAAGAGGTATGGGCCGATAGCGGCTGCACACGGGCTGCAACAAAGGTTGCGAAGCAAGTTTCTCCAGCTGCTCGCGAGCGATAGATTGGCGAGAAACTTCGCTGGGCCGTGGGCCAAAGCGACCAGCTGCTCCTTCTCTTTTCTTATATTTTTCCAGTTTCTGTTTTCTTTTCTATTTATAAATTCACTTCAAATTTGATTTCTACAAGGAGTTAAATCCTTAGAATTCTGGTGTAATATTCCAAATGGTTTAGAGATTCATTATACTAAATCTTCTCTTTATTATTCTTTATCTTCTCGAAATTTATGAGTGTATGAAAAGTTCTTTTTCTAGTTAAGTAAATAAAAACTAGGGTTTTGTGAATTTGTTTCTTTTAAAGAAAATCTTATGGAAATGTGCTTAGTTCCACCATAATAATGGTTAATGCAAGAATTTAAAATATTGAATGATATTTAGAGAATTCCGTTCATACTAAGCCTCATAAAGAGATGAGATATATATTTATTATAAGGTATTAACCTTTGTAGTTTATAATTGGGTGACATAAGTTTCATGGTCCTCCATAATTGGTGATTTGCCAAATCCAATTCTACTTGATTTGTAGAGTTTAGAATTACCACATAACACTTTTGGTTAGGTCATTATGAATCAACAACGATCATGGATAGAGAACACTAAGGTTTATACAAATATAGATATATAGGTTTTGAGAGGATTTAATACTCATATTCAATTATTGATATATATGAATATGAAGGCTAAGACATATTGCTATCATGTTTCGTAACTTAAATAACATCTCAACTTAAAGTGAGTTATTAAGTTTGCTTTCATAATTTGATTTAATGATCCTATGAGGCTAAGTTTCTATTAGGTTTTAAGATAATAAATAGACAAGGTTTTCATACATAAACACTCATCTGAAATTCTACTTATCTCTTATACATTTCATTTGACTAAGAGATACTATCCATTGACTGCCTAAAAATAGGAATTGGTTACTACCCTCTTTATTCTAGGATTTTAAACAAAGAGGTAGACATGGTTTTGTCATGGCTGCATGTATAGCTAGATAAAGGTTTCTAAAGAATTCTTACCTCAATACTTCACTAAGCTTATCTTGAGATAAGGAATTCCTTTCCTAAATATACTCTATATATCTCTCATATCTTATTCACAAAGATCACATCTTCCTGAATAAGACAATCATCTGACTCCACCATATCCATCATCATATGATGACATGGTCATGCCACTTCAACATTACTCCATCCTTACTCCTAGTATATAACTCCTCTTAATTAACAACCATTGATACACCTATCAATGTAGCTACTACTAGCTCCTTCTATTAACTTCCTTAACTTCCTCTTGCAACTACTTCCAAGGTTTGCAAGACTACAATCCTTACTGTACATACAAAGGATATCAATCTTTTGAAATAGGTATAGTACTACTCCCATAATACCAGTTGTCCTTATATTAACTTGGTTAAGCTAATATGCCTCCAACTACTCCATATATTCATGTTATATACTTCATCATACTCTAACTTGACTTCTCATGTTCAAGCTAGATGATTCAGCTTACCAGGCTTTACCTGATTTGGTATACTCACAAGTCTTCGTCAACACCTAGTCATCTATTCCCAAGTGACTTGAGAATAATAACCACCATCATTTGATCATACAAAGCTTAGGCTTCTAATTGTTTGATCATGATCTATACTCAACTAAGTAGTAAACTTGTATTAGTCTCTCTATAGACCTATCTTGTTAATCAAGCTTATTCTAAGTCTATATCCACTTGTCCTAACAAGATTGTTATCTACTGTACTAATACTGCTAGCTTTCTCATAGCTCCTCAATTACTAGCTCAACCCTTGAGTTTAGGTACTGCTTCTAGTTAACTCATGAGTGAGTTAATTCCTCCAACATCAAATGGTTTGATATCCACTAAGGATCACATTCCATTTATGATGGTACACTCAACCATATCTAGTTCTTCCTGATTAATTTACTTAAGGTCAAAGGCTATGAGTCAATAAGTTCTAGGTCAAGAATTGATCACTCAATATTGATGATCAATTGATACTAGGACTTGGTTAAACATCATATTAAGAGTATGTGCTGGATGGTCTTGGCTTGACTTCCTTTCTACTCTATTTGTAATAAGAGCTAGTGTTTAGAAACTACCATGATTCTCATGGTAGGAATAACTACGGCAAGCAAGTATATCAAGGTTTAGTTATAGATTTTCTTTACTTAAATTATATACTTACTTTGCTATTCCAGGTTTGTGGTAGATAATATCTTGATATCATCTTTAGAAGATTAAGTATTCATCCTTGAGTTGTGGTATGGAATACCATGTAATGATCTCTAGAAGATCTAGTACTCCTTATTAAGTAGGGTGTTGTGACTTAGTTTACTACATTTGATCTACCCTCAGATCAAATTATATTACCCAAAGATAAGGTTTTAGCAAAGGTCGTATTGAAACTTATCGCAGTCAGCTTGATGATCTACTTCAATTCCACCAAGTTAAGAGAAGGTTCAATCGCTTTGACAAGTTTTATTTAAAAGTGCAAAAATTATCTGGATTTTCTATGCATGAATGCAATGCACACACCTATGTTCAGCTTATTTCTAAGCTCTAATGCTGGGACATTACATCTAAATTTTGAAATAGAAGATTTTGATGTTGATGGCCATGTATTTTGCTTCCTTTTTTCATATGTTGGATGTGGTAGGTAAAATCTGATCTTTAATTTTTAGTTTACCACAATCTGAATGTTTTCTTATCTATATCGAACCAAGTACTGTTTCCACAGGGTTTGAGGTTACCCTCTTCATATGTTACTAGCTCTGGAAATATTTAGGCCAACATGAGAGAGGTCATGAAGTCTGGGTGCTTTCTAATTAGTCTTTTTTACAGTGTATAATCTTGCCTTTGACTCAATGTGTTGTTCAACCATTCCCATCTGATGTCATGCCTAAGGACACAAGCTCAGTATGTTTTCGAGAAAGGTAAGCTCAGTATTTAGAGTTGATCTACCTGAAAGAGATAATTACACTAAAGACACAAATATGCATGTTATTTTTTCTTGTTCTTCTATTAGGAAATATTGTCTGCACTATCCTTAGAGAAATTACGAAATAATTGATCACCTAGATTGGAAAGCAATACATGTGGACAAATAGGCCAGTGTGCATGAATAAGTTGCCACTTTATCTGGCATGAACTTTCCCCTTTTTCAGTATTATTTTCCACTAAACATATGCAAACTATGATCTAGATTCTGAAGTCCCAACTCTCAACCAGTCCAGCTGTCTAGATGCTCCAAAATATATATACTAATTCTCCCTTATATGTTACTACGTGCTATCAATTTACAATTTTTTATCCATTGTTTTTAGAATAACTGTGTGATTAGACACTTGATCCAAAATATTTATTTTTTTGGAAACCAGACCATGGTGTGCATATATGTAGACAATCGATCCAAAATGCATCTGACAAATTTTTGTAAAAAAATGTTTTTGGATGGCATGTAAAATCTCCAGGATTCGCCTGCCCAATGGTCCACCGAGTGTGAGTCCCTTTCAAAGTCAACACTCCATCAACATATTTCCTCCATGAAAGCTCTCTCATTATATTATGAGTTTGATATTTTTGTTGCTGTCCTCAAATCACTACGTAATTTCTTGGTGGTGAAATACTTTTGGACCTTTTATTTCAGGAAACTGTAAGAATACAAGTTTTTCAAATTGACCTATAGCCTCTTATTGAACATATAAAGGTCTATTTTTCGTTTGCTTCTTAATGGACTTTCTGATTGCTTCTATACACTGTGTGTTCTCTTGTGTATATTCCCCATTCCAGTAGCCCTAGTTTTAATGTTATGGTAGTATTATGTCTTAATTGTTTTGTTTTGTCAGTTTCACTGGAGATGTACCCCATGGCCTATTTGCTCTTAAAATAGGTTCATGAAGCTACACATAACTGGTAAATGTGTACAAGGGTGGCAAGTTTATGGGAGAAACATGATGAAAAGAAGGAAGATGAACTTCTCATGCTGCATTGTGTCCTACTGCACGAGAAGGTAATATGTGTTTATTTTCTTTGTTTCGTGCTTGATATTTTGTTTGATTGATTAGGCACTTATATGTAACTTCTCTTGTGGTCACAGGGTGATGGCATACACTATAAGAAAAGTTGGCTTTTATAACGGACGATTTTTGTGGTTGAAGGCCCGTTTTTCGTGGCTAAAAACTCTTCCATGACAGATGCCCTTCATTATAAAAGCCCATCACAAATGAATAAACCATGGTTTTTTTCGACCATGGCGGATCGCACCCCTCGGCCATGAAAACTTATTTCGTCGTAGATCTGTTTGCCAGGCGCGATGACTGCTGACGTCACGCAACCTACCACGTGATAGCCACTGTTAATGTCCGGTTACCGCCGTTAATAGACGCAGAAACCATGGTGGAAGTCAGGACCAGCCAAGGCCTGGTAATAAATAAATGGGTCAGCCCATGTGGAGAGCCCAATAGAAACACGACCCTTTACTGTTTAGTCCCACACTGTGTAGAATCGGCCCAGTACTGCAGCCAGCAGCGACCCATACACTTTCGGGCCTGACATTGTTTCGGCCTATATAAGACCCAGGTTAGCCCAACACCGTGTTGTCACTTGAGGCCTGCACCAAGACGGCCCGACACTATTCAAGCCTGTTGCCAATCTAGCCTTTTAATGTTTAGTCCTGTTACTGTTCCATCCTTTTAGGAATTTTGTCCCTTTACTGTTTAGGCCTGTTAGTGTTCGGGGTTTTTCCCATTCAGGCCGGCACTGTTCGTCCTATTACTGTACTGGCCTGCCACCGTACTGGCCTTTTACTGTTGATACAATTTAAGGTTTTGGCCTTTCACTATTCTAGCCTTTTCTCTGCTTTGGTCTTCTACTGTTCTGTCCTTTTACTGTTCTGGCCTTTTCTTTGTTCTAGCCTTTTACTGTTCTGGCCTTTTACTATTGTGGCCTTTTACTGCTCTGACATTTACTGTTCTGTCCTTTTATAGTTCTGGCCTTTTTCTATTATGGCCTTTTACTGTTATGGCCTTTTACTGTTCTGTCCTTTTACTGTACTAGTCTTCTATTGTTCTAGCCTTTTACTATTCTAGTTGTTTTGGGCCATCCATGCGCACGTTGTTTCAACATTCGGCATGCTACTGCTCTGGCCTGTTACTGTTTCGGCCTTTTTGCTAGCGCCTATTTTTGGTAGAATAGGTGAATATCAAGACATCAGTTAATAAAAATGCATAAATTAAAACTACTTATTCCACAACAATAAAAGTTTGTTACAAGAGGTTATACAACAAGATCGTAATTCCGAAAGATTACAATATGTCAGTACCATCAATAAGAGATCGGTACATGGCAATTCGCTTCAATGTATCATCTGTCCTCTTCTTCAATATTTCAGCTACAGATCTAAGAGCAGCTACACCATTTCGTTCTGCATGCAATATAGCCTTTATATATTTATCACCTGCAGGAGTTGTTTGCTTCGAAAATGCAATGGGATGATAATGGGAAGAGGGATCACAACTTTCAGTCCCGCCTTCCAAGGACTCCTGTTGGGTTTTAACTGCAATCTGCTAAAATATGGTGAAAGAGGTTAAAACAAAGAACAAGGGAAACAAATAGTATTATATAAAGTATAGATCATTTAAAGTAAGTATGAACTTACAATAGCACGTTCAGGCTGACAATAGCTCCTTCTCGAGTGGGTGCGACTCCTGGTCAATCTGCCAGAAGAATCTGAGCCGAGCAGTTGGAACTATGGTCCTTGTACTCCATTGTCATTTCTCTGCATGACATTTGAAACCAAGTTAGCTAGTTTGGAAGGATGAAAACTCTTGAAAAACACCAAAAACATAGCATTAAAAATTACTAGATGTATGTTTCAAACTAGATAGTTGGTTTGGAACGATGAAAATAGATGAAAACAACAACATATAGCATTAAAAATGACCAGATATATCATTCAAACTAGATGGACATTTTCTGAATTAAGTATTCGCAGATAGAAACACAATAGAACATGAATGCAAATGTCATGGCAAGGTCTTAGGTAGAATGACTTATTAACTTATTAGGCATGCAGGTTATACAACTAATTAACATGCCAATAAATTGGCCTAAGTAACACAAGGAAACCTCACGATTTAGCCTTGTTGGGCGTCAGACTATCAGTGTTGGATCCTCTATCAGCTGTTTACATGACATGTGCGAGCGCTCGGAAAGAATAACATCTATGAGTTGGTGTTGCAGGATTAAACCGATAGCATGAGAATGTAAGAAAGGGAATAAAAGTGAGAAGCTAATGATGTGGATAGGAACTATAAGATGAAGGGTGCAAATGAAATGGCAATAGCATCCAGGATATTGAACAACATCCTAACGATTCGTAGCTTACGAGTACCAAAAATATAGCAAACGGGCAAGAGAAATTACCGTTGCGCAGTGAGGACGGGTGGGATGGGCAAGAGGGTGGAGGGGGCGGCGACTCGGCATTTCGGGGTCAGCAACGAATGATTCAGTGAAGCGGCCCTGGTAGGGTAGATGACGACGTTGGCGAAGAAGATCTGGTGCAGCGAGGGAGTCGGTGAAATAGTTCCGGTGAAGAGCGCTAGTAGTGGAAGAGCTCTGGTGTGGAAGAGAGTGTCGATGGTGAAGCAGCTGGAGGAAGGTCGAGGTTGGAGGGGTGTGGGCGGGAAAGAGACGATGGGGGGAATATAGGTGGGATGACGCACATTTACCACCTATACCCTCTATTATTGCAGTACTCCCACAGTCCTTGTTTCTAGAGCAGGGATAGAAGAGGAATTTTTCATTTGCAAAAAGCAGGGCAGGATATTTGAATAGATGCACGGGATATTTTAATAGATGTGTGCGGGATGTTTCGGCGCCATGTGAAAATTTTGAGGTTCAAGCTTCCGACGTACGCTACTCCGACGCGGCCACTCTCACGTGTTGGCACCGTCTAGACCCACACGCCAACGACAGTATGCTTACCAACATATAAATGAGTTTCCACACATTTGTTGAAATTGATAAACAAATAATTTTGAAGGCTTTCATACAAGATGACCAACGTCATGGCCATATCTCTGTTATAGTTTAGAATAGCGTGTCCATATCTGGTAGATCGCTACATCTTGGCATTTCAAAAGAAGATTCTAGATTTGATAGGCAATGCCCAACTTTCATAAATTTTCAAACTTTCTAGCTAAATATATGCAATAAAATGACTTTTTGACAATCTAAAGTAAGTATGTCTAATTTCGAAGTAGAAAGTGTGTGATATTCCTTGCTCTTGACTTTTTAAAATAATTCAAAGATACCAAGTAGTCAAATATTGGAGAACCACCGAGAGTTTCGCAAAATTCAACTTTTTGATATGAATGGTAATGACACCTAATTTTGGCAATTTTAAAAAATACAAAGTAACAAAATATAAAAAGAAATACATCCATTATTTTCTCTCTTCGTGTCTCACTATGTGCACTAGATAGTTTCCATGGAAAAATATCTTAAAATTTGATAACTTTTGAGAAAAATTGTATCACAATATATGGAGTACCATGTAAGAGTATGCATGGCTTTCAAACCAGATGACCAAGGTCATGGCCATATCTTTTCTATAGTTTATAGGAATTTCTATTTTCGTGCCCCTAGATTGTTAGTTGTACTCAGTTTTCCCTAGCCGCTTAGTTTTTCCTTACTTTTGCCCTCCCTCCATTATGAAACCTTCACATGCGCTCAGACGGGGTATGCCGTCAGGTCAAAAATTTGACTGTTACATGCTGACCGGTGGGACCGCGTTGGGGCGGGTCGTGCGTTGAGCGTTATGTTACATCGCCTCGACTGTTACATGCTGACAGGTGGGGCCAGGATACACAGCGGACCAGCCAGCCATCTCTCGCTGATTATGGGGGATGTGGTGTGGGACCATGTGGAGCGCGTTTGGTGGTTACATGCGCCCTGCCGCCTAAATTGGAAGTTTTCTTTTTTGTTATTTTTATGATTGGCCTTTTTAAAAGCACTTTTTCTGCTCTCTCTCTTGCTAACAGTTGTGTTTTTTCCCCAAAAAGATAGCAAATCTAGAGCAGCTTATATCTTCATTTATTGTTCCTTTTGTCTTTGTTTTCCACAATCTGGTAGCAAATCTAGAGTAGCAAATCTAACTAGCATCATAAATAAATTCAATAAACAGAGAAAATGTAGATAAATCAGCTAATATAGGTTATATAGTACGATACTTAGTGAGGTTCGACAATTAGGCTGCTCGGCAGCAGCAGCGGAGAAGTTCAACATAGGCAAGACAAAAGAAGCTGCTCTATAGCAGCAGCAGCCGCAGCAGATCAGTGGCCCCTCATCGCCTCTGCCAGGAAGGCTTCCGCCTCCTCCCTCTGGCGCCTCCTGCACTTCTTGCTGCCCAGTCCCTTGACCTTGGGCGCGTTGGGCTTGATCAGGGGCATGCGACCCTCCTCGATAGCCCCCTTATGGAGGTTGCGGAGGTGAAGACTGAGCCCCTGGTTCTTAGCTATGAAGCCATGGATGTTCACGGACTCACCGCATGTCCTCACGTCCTCGGCATGCTTCACGAGGGAGTTGAAGTCCGTGGCACGAAGCTTCCTGGTGGGGCAGAAGGGGCCCCTATGCATGTTGCCAGCGAAGAAGTTGTTATACTGACTGGACTTCAGCCTCCTCAGCACATGACGAGTCTTGGTCTCCTTGGACTCGTCGTCGCTGCGGACGTCGCTGTTATCCTCCTGTTGGAAAAAACATTAGAGTGCAATAAGGACATGATTGAGATACTTTGATTACCGGGATTGATTATTTGCATAAATTAACCAATTGAGATCTCCTGATTATTCTCCAAATCTCAAACCAAATAGAATACTGATCCCAACTATGAACAGGGGGGTTGAAATACGAACATGGGGATTCATCGAAATACGAGATCTAACACAAGAGGATTAGCTACTGTAAAAATACGAACAACAGAGCCCTAATAACATACGATCTAGCATCCAACAATGGGAACGGGGGAAGACAAAGGGAAGGGGAGAAAACCCTGGTTACCTCCAACGATGGGTCGGCAATGCTGGTGTTGTAGGGGTTCTTCGGCCTTACGTAATCAACCTCCTAATAGGGGTCCCAACCGAGCGGAATCTGCCTGAGATTGGTGGGGGCCTCCATGCCGACGGCGACGGTAGATGCAGGGACAGGGACGGTGGCTTCCTTCGATGCCTGGATGGGGGCCTATACGGGGACGGGGGCCTCCTCGCCTGCGGCCTTGGAGGCGCCGATGGCCATCACGCCATTCTTCTCCATCACCGGCGTGGTTGGGGTTTCTTGGGGGTTTGCAGAAGGTGATGGGACAATGGAGACGGTTGAGTGAGCGAGTGAGTGAGAGTGAGGAGGCCTCTATTAAAGGAGAAGGGAAGCAACGTTTCATTGCACCAATGTGCATTGCATAACCGTGTATGCCACTGCACCGTGCATGGCCACACATGTCCTCTACCGCCCCGTGCACCGCACACGCGTACCATGAGTCACGTTTTCCCCTCGTGTCTAGCCCTGGCGACTTAGTTGTGCTCAGTTTTGCCCTCGAGTGTAACACTATCAGTTTGGTTATACTCAGGTTTGCTCTCCAGTACTAACACTGCCGTGTGCAATATACTCAGTTTTACCCTTCGGTGGCTGGTCAACAAAGAGTCAACAAATAGGTTTTAGCTAGCTAATTGAGTCATTTTATGCACAACAAATTCAAAAAGAGCAAAACATAGTGGCATCTACCCAGGGAGTCTTATTATGTGACATGCCACCATAAGAAATGTATATAAACCAAGTTTTAACCTAAATGACCACTTCTCAAATCACCTACTATCTATGAAGGTTCATGGCTTTATACTCAAACCTCTTCCCAAAACATCCCTCCCCAAGACATAGTTTGTCTAAATGAGGCAATCATTATCAAACTGGTGTATATTTGAATTGCAAATTGTTTTATGTATGCCAAGATGTATTTTATTGTAAAATGACGCATTTTTCATTTTTTAAATCTTTTTCTGTTTTCTATTTGAATCCCTTTATCAGTCTGGCCCTTGGTTTTTAAGTTCTACTCAATTTTCCCCTTGGTTCTTAAGTTCTACCCAATTTTCCCCTCTCTTAGTATCAATCTCACACCTGTGCTCATCTTCGCTGCTATGCTCTGATTGGTTGAGACAGTTGTCACGCGGATCGTGCCCACCAACCATTGATCCTCTGTGATCTAGCGGACAGGATAACCCCTATATCTGTCGGGGGGCACCCCTCTATCCATGCAAAACAATGAGTTTGCCACCGGTACTTTAACTCCATAAACAAATGAACTTGACTATAATTTGAAGGGAACATGTTCGAAGGTGTGTATAATTTGTGCATTACATTCCACTCTATGAAAATGATAATCTCTCAATATTTTCTTAGCAAAATATTATCATGTATTAAGTGAGATTTCAAAGAGTTCAAATGTGTATAATTTTCGTATATGCAAGTTTATGCATTACATTCCACTCTATGAAAATTGGGGAGAAAATGATAATCTCTCAAAATTTTGCTAGCACATCATTATCTCGTTATTAAGTGCGATTTCATAGTGTTCAAAGGTTTAAAATTTTCATATACGCAATTTTATGCATTATATTTCACTCCATGGAAATGATAAATGATCAGGATTTTATTAGCACAACATTATCATGACCTAAATGTGATTTCAAAGAGTCCAAAGGTGTATAATTTTCGTATATGCCAGTTTATGCATTACATTCCACTATATGAAAATGATAATCTCTCAAGATTTTCTTAGCACAACATTATCACGTATTAAGTGCGATTTCAAAGAGTTCAAAGGTGTGTAATTTTTGTATATGAAAAATTATGTATTACATTCCACTCTATGAAAATAATAATCTCTCAAGATTTTATTAGCACAACATTATCACATATTAAGTGTGATTTCAAAGAGTTCAAAGGTGTATAAACTTCGTATATGCAAGTTTATGCATTACATTCCACTCTATGAAAATGGGGGAGAAAATAATAATCTCTCAAAATTTTGTTAGCACATCATTATCACGTATTAAGTGTGATTTAAAAGTGTTCAAAGGTTTATAATTTTCACATATGCAAGTTTGTGCATTACATTCCACTCTATGAAAATGATAATCTCTCAAGATTTTCTTAGCACGACATTATCACGTATTAAGTGCAATTTCAAAGAGTTCAAAGGTGTATATTTTTTGTATACATAAGTTTATGCATTATATTTCATTCCATGGAAATGATAAATGATCGGGATTTTATTAGCACAACATTATCATGTTCTAAATGCGATTTAAAAGAGTTTAAAGGTGTATAATTTTCGTATATGCATTACATTTCACTATATGAAAATGAAGCTATACAAAGGGCGCGGGCGCGGGGCTGGCTCGGGGTCCCATCTTGCAACGCTAGCCTGGGTAAGCTATGGGTCCGGCACTCACATGGCTAAGTTGTGGGTCCGACGCTCACGTGGATAAATTGTGGGTCTGATGCTGATCTGTATAAGTTGAGAGAGGTGTCCACTACGGGAATCGACTGAACATGGCCCCACTTGCCAGCATGTAACGACAAGGGTACACTATGGGACCCGAGAGAACGTGGACCTACTCGTCAGCACGTAACGGCAAGGGTCCACTACGGGACTAGACTGAATGCGACCCCACTTGTCAGCACGTAATGGCAAGGCTGACAGACGGCGAGTTTCAGACCTTATGAGAGTTTTGTACAAGGAGATGGGCAAAAGTGAGGAAAAACTAAGTGGCTGGGGAAACTGAGTACAAATAACAAACCGAGGGTACAAAAATAGAAATCCCTAGTTTATAATAACCCATCCATATTTTCTAGTTGGTGCGTATTGACATTTAAAATATTATATACAAAGGAAGCTTCCGAATTGGAAGTTATTTCAATTTTCTAAGGCACCACAATGGCTTTTGGCATGATGCTACTACAAAATATGGCTTAAAATCCCACTACCCCAGTTTTCACTCAAAGTATATATAGCCTAGTGTTAAGTTTAGGGTTCGAGGTTTTATTTTGGGTTGAGTGTTTAAGGGTTCATGGTTTATGGTTTAGGATTTTAGGGTTTAGGCTTTTAGGGTTTAGGGGTTTAGGGTTCATGATTTAGGGTTTAGGGTTGTTCAGGGTTTTAGGATTTATGATTGTTTAGGTTTTAGGGTTTAGGGAATTTGCAATAATAATGTTCGAGCTTTATATATATGGTTATATTCATAGAATAGAATGGTGTTATCACAATTTAATAAAAGTATTTCAAATTTTGATCTATAAGTGCATTATACCTCCTTGGTAAGGGTTTAGGGTTCTAGGGTTAGGAAGTTAGGGTTCTAGGGTTAGGAGGTTATTAGGGTTTATGGTTAAGTATTTTTGATTTTCAATAATGTTAAGCTTTATGCTTATATTCATGGAATAGAATGGCGTTACCACAATTTAATGAAAATATCTTAAATTTTAAACTATAAGTGCACAGTACCTGCTTGGTTTAGGGTTTATGGGTCGAGGATTTAGGGTTTTTTGATTTAGGTTTTATGGGTTGTTTAGTGTTTAGGGATTAGCGATTATTCAATAATGCTCAAAGATTTATGCTTATATTCAACGAATAGAATGGCGTTACCTGCTTTAATGAAAGTATCTCACATGTTGATATATAAGTGCATGATAGCTGTTTGGTTAGGGTTTATGGGTCATGGGTTTTGGGTTTTAGGGTTTTACAGTTTAGGTTTTATGGTTGTATAGGGTTTAGGGTTTAGCGAATTTAGAATAATGCTCAAGATTTATGGTTATATTCATCGAATAGAATGGTGTTACCTAATTTATTGAAAGTATCTCAAATTTTGGTCTATAAAGTGCATGATACCTGCTTGGTTAGTGTTTATGGGTTGAGGGTTTGGAGTTTTAGGGGTTGTTTAGTGTTTAGGGTTTAGGGAATTTTCAATAATGCTCAAGTTTTATGCTTATATTTTTTGAATAAAATGGCGTTTCCAAATTAAACGAAAGTATATCAAATTTTGATCTATAAGTGCATGCTACATGCTTGGTAAGGGTTTCGGGTTTTAGGGGTTTAGGGTTTTGGGTTTTAAGAATTTTCAATAATTTTCAAGTTGCTTTATGCTTATATTTATGGAATAGGTATGGCATTACATTAATTTATTGAAAGTATCTCAAATTTTGATGTAGAAGTGCACGGTACCTGCTCTGGTTAGGGTTTATGGGTCGAGGGTTTAGGGTTATAGGTTTTTATGGTTTAGTTTTATGGGTCGTTTAGGGTTTATGGTTTAGCGAATTTTCAATAATGCTCAAGATTTATGCTTATACTCGTAGAAGAGAATGGTGTTAGCTGATTTAATGAAAGTATCTCAAATTTTGATAAATGTGTGTATGACACCTGCTTGGTTAGGGTTGATGGCTGAGGGTTTAGGGCTTTAGGGTTTAAGTTTTAGGGGTTGTTTAGGGTTTAGGGAATTTTTGATATTGCTCAGGATTGATGCTTATATTCGTCAAATAGAATGGTGTTACCCAATTTAACAAAATTATCTTAAATTTTGATCTATAAGTGCATGCTACGTGCTTGGTGAGGGTTTAGGGTTATAGGGTTTAGGGGTTTGGAATTTGGGTGTTAGGGGTTTAGGGTTTCGGGAATTTTCAATAATGTTCAAGCTTTATGCTTATATTCGTGGAATAGGATGGTGTTACCCAATTTAACGAAAGTATCTCAAATTTTGATCTATAGTTGCACGATACCTGCTTGGTCAGGGTTTAGGAGTTTAGATTTTATGGTTTAGGATTCCCTGAATTCTCAATAATATGTTCAAACTTTATGGTTATATATATTTGTGGAACAGAATGGTGTTACCGCAATTTAATGGAAGTATCTAAAAAATTGACCTATATGTCGATGATACCTTCTTGGTCATATTTTTTGTTAAATAAAATTGAATGTACCCAAGTACTAAAACTAGGGAGAAACACCAAGAGTTCCTTGAGATTTAGGCGCTGTTTGGTTGGGCTCTAATTCTGGATTTTGATTTTTGTCTTATAAAGCCAGGAACGTGTTTTTGGCTTTGTTTTTTTAGCTTTTACTCTCACATAGTGGAATGATATTATAAGTCAGGTTGAATGATTTTAATGATTTTATCTTGGTTTAGCGAAAAATGTTCGAATTTTGAACAACAAGAGATGGGAATCTCTACTTCCTGTAATTCTGACTCACTAACATGTGGGTCACTTGCATAGTGGGTCCAAAAAGTCAGTGTATGTCAGAGTGGACGGGCAGGTAAATATTGAAGAAGGGCTAGGAAACGTCGAGTGGGTGATGCAATTGGTAGAACACAAATTTACCACCTATATCCCTTTGTTATTGCAGTGCTTCCTCGGATTCTTGTTTCTGGAGTAGGGATATAAGAGGAATTTTGCATTCTAGAAATAGGTGAAGCATGTTTGAATGGATGCGCGGGATATTTTAATGGATGGGTGCGATGTTTGGGCACCGTACCAAACTTTTGAGGTCAAAACTTCTAGCATACGCTACTCCGACATGGGGCCTCTCAGACGCGCTGTCACCATCTAAACCCACATGCTAGCGAGAGTTACTTCCCAGCATTTAAACGATTTTCTAGGCATTTTCTAAAATTTTCGAACAATTTAAGGCTTTCAAGAAGATGACCAATGTCCAAAAAAGGGTGACCAAGGTCATGGAAATAGTATATGATGACATGTCCGTATTTGGTAGATCGGTGCATCTTTGCAAATCAACCAATATGTCTAGTTCCAAATTTGAAGTTTGTTTTCAAATTTCCAAGTAATAACAATGTGTTTTGTTGTGAAGCAACTACAAAGATGATGGCTCAAAATGCCACCACCCCTTTTTCACACAATGTATAACACCCTTTCAAGCTTTCAGGCTAAATTTGTGCAATAAAATAATTTTTGGGGCTGGATGTTTGAATGGGTGGGCGGGATATTTCGGTGCCCTGCTGAAATTTTGAAGTTGAAGCTTCTAAGGTACGCTACTCCCACTTTGGATGTTGTCCCCGTTAAATAGACCCACATGCTTGTATGCTTTCCAACATTTAATGAGTTTATAGACATCTGCCAAAATTAATGAACATTAATTCAAGGCTTTCAAACAAGAGGAGCAAGGTCACAACGATAGTTTCTGTACCTTTTTCATGTTTTGTACTACTCCGTACATTGAAGCATCTTTGTGAACCAAGCTTACAAACGTGTCAGTATTTGGTAGATCGGTGCATCTTGGCATTTCAAGCAATTGTTTACAAAGGAGATTCGAGATTTGATGGATAATGCGCTACTTTCATGAGTTTCACAGCTTCCTAGCTGAAGATGTGCAATAAAATGACTTTTTGATAGTTGAAAGTAAGTATGTCTAATTACTAACTACAAAGTGTGTGATATAGCTTGCTCTTGACTTTTTAAAAATAGTTTAAAGGTACCTAATTAGTCAAATATTGGATAACCACCGAGAGTTTTGCAAGATTTCAATTTTTTGATATGAATAGTAATGACACCAAATTTGGGCCATTTAAAAAAAATAAAGAAACAAAATACAACCATTTGTTTCTCTATTGGTGTCTCACTGTGTGCATTGGCTAATTTCCATGAAAAATATATAAAATTTGATAACTCTTGAAAAACTCGTTTCACAATATGGCATACCATGTTTGAACATTCACGGCTTTCAAACACTAGATAACCAATGTCAAGGCCATATGTGTTACCATACTTTATGATAATGTAACCATGTTTGGTACATTGGTGCATATTGGCCTTTCAACATTGTTTACAAAACGATCTTCCATATTTGGAGTTATTTTAAAAGCCCTAATCGATAATAATGGCTTTAATTTTGTCATATGATATATGGCGTACCATGTATGAATATGCATGGCTTTCAAACTAGCTGACCAAGGTCATGGCCATATCTTTGCTATAGTTTATAACATCATGTTTGTATTTGGTAGATTGGTCCATATTATTGGCATTTAAAATATTATTTACAAAGGAAGCTTCTGAATTTGATGTTATTTTCAATTTTTCAAGCGACGACGATGGATTTTATCATGAAGAAACTACAAATAAGTATGGCTCAAAATCCCACTTCCCTAGTTTCCACACAAGATATATATATATATATATATATATATATATATATATATATATATATATAGCCTGGGGTTTAGGGTTCGTGTTTTTTGGGTTGAGGGTTTAGGGGTTTAGGGTTTATGGCATATGATTTAGGATTTTAGGGTTTAGGGCTTAGGAGTTTAAGGTTGGTATTTAGGGTTTAGGGTTTTAGGGTTTATGAATTTTCAATAATAATGTTCAAGCTTTATATATATGCTTATATATATTCGTGGAATAGACTGGTGTTATCGCAATTTAATGGAAGTATCTCGGATTTTGATCTATAATCCATGATACCTGCTTGGTAAGGGGTTAAGGGGATGAGGGTTTAGGGTTTTTGGTTTTGGGGTTTAGGGTTTAGTTTTTTTGGGAATTTTCGATAATGTTCAAACTGCTTCATATATGCTTATATTCATGGAATTGAATGGCGTTAGCACAATTTTTTAGGAGAGTTTATCTGAAATTTTGATCTACAAGTGCATGTGATACCTCATTTGCCAAGGTCGTTTAGGCTGGGTTAAGGGTTTAGGGTTTTAGGGTTTAGGGTTTAGGGCATTTTCAATAATGTTCTAACTTTATTGTTATATTTGTGGAATAGAATGGCATTACCGCAATTTAATGAAAGAATCTTAGATTTTGATCTATAAGTCCATGGTACCTGCTTGGTTAGGGTTTCGATGGGTCGAGGGTTTAGGATTTTAGGGTTTTACGGTTTAGGTTTTAGGAAATTAATAGGGTTTAGGGGATTTAGTGAATTTTCAATAATGCTCAAGCTTTATGCTTATATTCGTCGAATAGAATATGGCATTACCTAACGCATTGAAAGTATCTCAAAATTTGATCTATAAGTGCATGATACCTGCTTGGCTATGGTTTATGAGTTAAGGGTTTGGGGTTTATGTTTCGGATTAAGGGGTTGTTTAGGGTTTAGGGTATTTTCGATAATGCTCAAGATTTATGCTTATATTCATTGAATAGAATGGTGTTACCAATATAATGAAAATATATCAAATTTTGATCTATAAGTGCATCCTACGTGTTTGGTAAGGATTTAGGGTTTAGTGTTTAGGTTTTAGAGTTTTGTAAATTTTACATAATGTTCAAACTTTATGCTTATATTCGTGGAATAGAATGGTGTTACCACAATTTAATGAAAGTATCTCAAATTTGGATATATAAGTGCACAGTACCTGCTTGGTTAGCGTTTATGGGTCAAGGGTTTAGGGTTTTACAGTTCAGTTTTATGGGTTGTTTCCAGTTTACGGTTTAGAGAATTTTTGGTAATGGTCAGGATTTATGCTTATATTCGTCTAATAGAATGGCGTTACCTGATTTAATGAAAGTATCTCAAATTTTGATCTATGAGTGCATGACACCGGCTTGGTTAGGGTTTTTGGGCCCAGGGTTAATGGTTTAGGGAATTTTCGATAATGCTCAGGATTTATGCTTATATTCGTCAAATAGAATGGCGTTACCTAATTTAACAAAAATATCTCAAATTTTGATCTATAAGAGCATGCTACGTGCTTGGTTAGGTTTTGGGGTATAGAGGTTTAGGGTTTGGGTTTTAGGGGTTTAGCTAGGGATCAGGGTTTCGAGAATTGTCAATAATGTTCAAGATTTATGCTTATATTCGTGGAATAGACTGGTGTTAACCAATTTAATGAAAGTATCTCAAATTTTGATCTATAGTTGCATGATACCTGCTTGGTCAGGGTTTAGGGGTTAATAATTTATGGTTTAGGATTCTGTGAATTCTTAATAATATGTTCAAACTTTATGTTTATATATATTCGTGGAATAGAATTGTGTTACCGCAATTTAATGAAAGTATCTCAAAAATTGATCTACAAGTCAATGATACCCTACTTGGTCATATTTTTTGTTAAATAAAATTGAAGGTACCCAAGTACTAAAACAAGGGTGAAACACCAAGAGTTCCTTGAGATTTAGGCGCTGTTTGGTTGGGCTCTAATTCTGGCTTTTGATTTTTAGCTTATAGAGCCAGGAACATGTTTTTGTCTTTGTTTTTTTTATCTTTTACTCTGACATAGTTGAATGATATTATAAGCCAGGTTGGATGATTTTAATAATTTTATCTTGGTTTAGCGAAAAATGTTCGAATTTTGAAAAACAAGCGATGGGAATCTCTACTTCCCGTAATTCTGACTCACTAACATATCACTTCATAGTGGGTCCAAAAAGTCAGTGTATGTCAGAGTGGGTGGGCAGGTAAATATTGAAGAAGGGCTGGGAAACATCGATGGGTGATGCACTTGGGAGAACGCAAATTTACCACCTATATCCCCCTGTTATTGCAGTGCTCCCTCAGATTCTTGTTTCCGGAGCTGGGATAGAAGAGGAATTTTGCATTCTAGAAAGAGGTGAAGCATGTTTGAATACACGCGCGTGATATTTTAATGGATGGGTGCGATGTTTAGGTGCCGTACCAAAATTTTGAGGTCGAAGCTTCTAGCATACGCAACTCCGACGTGGGGCCTCTCAGACGCGCTGTCACCATCTAGATCCACACGCCAGCGAGACGTGCTTCCCAGCATTTAAACGAGTTTCTAGGCATTTGCTGAAATTTTCGAACAATTTAAGCCTTTCAAGAAGATGACCATCGTCCAAAAAAGTTGACCAAGGTCATGGAAATAGTTTATGATGACGTGTCTGTATTTGGTAGATCGGTGCATCTTTGCAAATCAACCAATATGTCTAGTTCCAAATTTGAAGTTTGTTTTCGAATTTCCAAGTAACAATAATGTGTTTTGTTGTGAAGCAACTACAAAGATGATGGCTCAAAATGCCACCGCACCCTTTTTGCACACAATGTATAACACCCTTTCAAGCTTGCAGGCTAAATTTGTGCAATAAAATATTTTTTGGGGCTGGATGTTTGAATGGGTCGGCGGGATATTTCGGCGCAGTGCCGAAATTTTGAAGTTGAAGCTTCTAAGGTACGCTACTCCCACTTGGGATGTTGTCCCCGTCAGATAGACCCACAAGCCTGTATGCCTTCCAGCATTTAATGAGTTTATAGACATCTGCCCGAAATTAATAAACATTAATTCAAGTCTTTCAAACAAGAGTAGCAAGGTCATAGCCATAGTTTCTGTGCCTTTTTCATGTTTTGTACTACTCCGTACATTCAAGCATCTTCGCCAACCAAGCTTAAAAATGTGTCTATATTTGGTAGATCCGTGCATCTTGGCATTTCAAGCAATTGTTTACAAAGGAGATTCCAGATTTGATGGATAATGCCCTACTTTCACGAGTTTCCAAACTTCCTAGCTGAAGATGCTGAAATTAAATATATGTTCAAATAAAGCCATTCGTTCGCAAAGTGCAATGCTATGTGCATTAGTTTCCATGGTAAAACATAAACTAGTATTTTGACAAGTTTTGTATCAATTTTGATCTGTGGTGACTAGCAGGTAGGCCACGTATATGGTGGTGACACAAAGCAGGGTTGGTCAGAATTTCCAAAGTTATCGGTTCCTAAACTGTTTTTGAGGCCCCGGCGCTAGTGCCCTATGTTGCAACTACCGTCGTCTTGTCCACTGCTCCGTGAGACGAATCAGCAATAGGATAATAAGCTAGGATCAATTTGATTCGAAGAGGGGCGATTTTCTCTGTCCTTGGAGAGGAACCCGGGAGAACTAGTACTAGTACCAAGGGAAGGAGGAGGTTTGCTCGGTCAATTATCTCACACACTTGATGTGGGACCCGCTTTAACTCACCCTAACGTGGGTCCCGCTTGAAACAGTTATAGGCCATCACATGATACCTGGGATCAAAAATTCGGGATTCTCTCTCGGCAAAATGTTCCCACCACTACCACTTAAAAATACTTATTGTAGAAAAAGTGTACTGCCCAGCCCTACTACTACTAGTACTACTACTCCCCTGCCCATGCCTTTCTACCAACGACAAGACAAGAAACCATCACTAGCTAGATCCCATCTAGCAAGCAACTATTGGAACTGGTGCAACCTCTGATTGGGGAGTTCTTGTTGAATAGGTGGGTGTATTTTCTCACCTCAAAATCCAGCTTTGCTTAATTTTCTTCCGATTGGGCCATTCTGGGTACTATTAGTACTTGGAGTAGTAGTATTCAGTATACTTTGATTGTGGAGTTCTTTCTTATTGCTCACCTCAGATCACCTAATCAGGATATTTTTCCTCTTCTCTGATCGAGTGGGTCATTTGGGTGGGGTGGGGGTGGTGGTGGGGGTTGGGGGTGGGGTGGGGTGGGTCATTTGATTGGGGCATTTGGTCGGGTTTGATTTCGGTGTTCTTCACTTCTGTAACCTTTAGTTGCTACTTGTAATGTGCAATGGATTTTGCGTTAGATTCTGTATAGAGAACTATGGATCAGTGGCGTGCATGGCCACTATGGACAGAAATGGTCCTGTCAGTTCCCTTAAAAGTTGCCTAAAAAGGTAATGTAGCAGTATATTCGTTGCATTCTTCCATTACTTCCAATGCTGAAAGTGGTTGGCTGCAACCTAGATGTATCCCTGTGCTAAAAGTTGTCTCTGTCTACATCCTGTTTTTGTGGAAACCTCTGTGACATCATCTCTTCTTCATTTACTGTAGCACGGTGGTACATACCTGTGAATGTGCGGTGCTCCAGGTGCGTCAAACAAGATGATACCCCCACATGCCGCAGGATCTGGCTAGTACCACTACTCACCAAATAAGCGCAAGGCCACCGACCAGCTGGGAGGGCCAGCTTAAAGAGAAAGGTATTTCTTCCTAATACCCTTATTACCATGGTGCAGTCAGATTTAAGTATTACCCGCTTGGTGTCATGCATGCTTATCAGATGTTCAGAAATATATGTGTGATTTTATTAATTCTGGCACTGTATTTATGTGAATCCAGATCTAGATCCGCCAGACTGCCTCATACAGTCAGTATATGACTACTATGTAGTGTACTCCCTCCGTCCCAAGGCTTAAGGTATATATACTTTTTGAAAAGTCAAGCTACAGAAAGTGTGACCAAACTTTTGAAAAAAGTCAAAAACTATCAAGAACTATGATATTATATACATAGGACGTGAATATATGTTTCATGATGTATCCAAGGATATATAATTCATATTATAAATTTGTTTTCTAAAAATATGGTTAAACTTTACATAGTATTGAACTGTTGAGATCTATTGCTATTTACGCAGATTGAAGGTGCTACTGAGGAGGCTGAGGCTGTTGTAGAGGCTAGTAAATTTCTAATGCCTGCACCAAAAGAGGACATCCTCTACACAGCGAGGAAGCGCCAACACAGTACCCAGGTGGGCAGTGACCGCTCTAAGAAGTAGGTATAATTTGGAAATCCACAAGTTCACATGTTATGATTTTCCATGCTATTGTCATCAGCTAGTACTATATGTTTATGCTCATGAGAAGTTGACAAAAATCAAATCTGTTTGCTTTACAAGCAATGGTTTTGTCTTATATTATTAGATTTACTTTCTTTTTACATAATTTAACCTTTCCATTTAATTTCAATCGGTACCACGCACTAGGTGCTCAACCCTTTCTACTACCCTCCTCTTGTCAAGCTTGTGGATTGAAAGGGGGCCCCTGTATGCCCTTCCAAAGGTAGAGGGAAGAAAAATGGTGCATGGCCACCCTTCGCTAAGGGTACCCATGGTATCAAGTATGGATTCCAAGTGGTTTAGACCTACTTGATGTAAGATCCTGTATCTCACTCTTTTTGGTTGTCACCTTACTTCTCTATCAATTTTCTCATGAATGCTATCCCTTGTGTCACTCGCCCCGTTATAAACAAGATGTTGGGAAACAACAAGTTTCTAACTCTGTATAGTGAGGGCCCTAAAGGCATGCGGCAACTATATGATGTGGATGTCTCCCAGACGATGGCCACCACCTATTTGGGTGGCCGAGGTTGGTCCAAGTATGTCCGTGAGAAAATGGTCTGAAGCAGAGGGACAAGGTAACATTCGATTTTAGCAAGCCTGGGCAGATACTTACACGCCATCGTACACCTGTTGACCGAAGGACCAAGAACAGAGGTAGTACTAATTAATTTGCTTCTATACTCATCACAACCTCTAATGATTTTCTTGCGACTAACTGTTCTGCACCATTGCCTTTACTCATCATATGACCCTGACCACTTCTATAGTCCGCTTCCTCTTATGTACGATCCAGAAGGGTGCCAGCATCAAACTGCTGGCAACGACACCGGCACCGGCCCCAGTTCCTTCAATGACACCCGTTGGCCTCAGTAGGAGAGAGAATAGAGGTAGTAACTTAATTCGCTCGTATACTCTCATCTCTGTCTAGGAGTTACTATTGTATAAGAAACCATTTTGCTTGTACACATATCATATGACTCTCTTACCACTCCTGCAGTCCCCTTACCTACCCCAGAAGGTAACCAACATCAAGCTGCTGGCACCCGCAATAGCACTGGCCCTCGTTCCTGCTCCAGCTCCTGTTGACCTAAGGAGAAAGAATGGAGGTAGTAACTTAATTTGCTTGTATACTCATCATATCCTTTGATCACTGTAACATCCCAAAACTTTAATCCAATATATCAAGATCCAAATCACCCAATTTAGGGTTAATAAAAACTTTCTCATTTAAATAATTAAGCATGCATATATGTGTTGCATTAAATAAGAATTGTTTTGAATTGACATGATTGTTTGTTCTAATGATTGTAAAATGATTCTAAGATGAATTCCACATCATCTAGATCATTCCCAAGCAATTTCCAAAGAAAAAGAAATCAAATAGAATTAATAAAGGGAAATGGTCACTTTTGCCATTTTTATCAACTAGGACACTTTAGGTGTTCCTAGCATTCAAATTCAAATAGAAACAATTATGGATCTTTGCAACCCTTGCTAGTACAAGTAAAGATGTACCAAGGCCCACTTTGAAATCTTAAAAAAACATTCAAACACTAAATTTAAATGGCATTTGAAAATGGAATCCATTTCATATGTCTAGATCCCACTTCTTCAGAAACCATGCAAATGAATTCAAGTTGACAATCCCTAGCAACCACACACTACCAAGCAACAGTGGAGATCACTCAAAAAATTTCAATTCAAAATTCAAAACTTTGATTCTTTCGGCCTTTTTGTCAAACACCTTGTGTGCACAAATCAGAGCAAAATCACAAACACTATTGTGAGCAGTGTTCTGGCCAATGTGATCTCCCATTTTGTAACCACAACCTCCCCAGTGCACCCCTACCCTTTGCTAGCCTGGCCGACCCCTGTGCACATGACCAAATGGTCATGGCCACTAGTGTCGAGCACCTTGAGCACCCTCGCCGTTGACAGCACGCCCCTAGCGCTGCTAGCCTCGCCCACCTTGTCCAGCACCTCGCTCGTGCCCCACTTACCCCTCCAGGCCAGCCCCAGCTCGAAGACAGAGAGAGGAGGAGCCAGGAACTGCTGTGCCCGGACCGTGTCTGCCATGCTGACGCCGCCCATAGTTCACACCCTATCCCTACTCAACGCGACCTTGCCTCGCTCCAGACGCCCGCCTACACGATCACCACTATCCCAGGAGGCTAACGGACATGCCCATTCCCCCGACCATGACCCGTAGCCGCCGGCCGCCGTGAAACTCGCCATCGATACAGGCACCGTGCATGCAGCAGCACTCGCGTCTCCCGAACACCTCGCACTACACGCGCACCTCCGTGACGACTGCCAGGGAACCACCCACCGTCCTAGCACACTGCCCAAGCCTCTAGCTTGCTGTGTTGCCGCCTCTGACGAGCTCCTTCCATGCCTCTCTGCACCCCTCGCACCTCTATAAATAGAGAGCCCCCTGGCACCAATTCCTCACACCATCTCCATCTACTCCCCCTCAAAAACCTCCTAGAGCCCCACCGGAGCAAGCCACGGCCCGTAGAGCTCCAATTTCGCCGGAGACAGCCGTGGAAGGAGGAGAAGGGCGCCACTGATCCAGGCCATCTCCCGGGACACCGCCGGTACCAGGAGAAACGTCGTCGTCGCCTCGTCCATTTGCCCACCTCGCCGACCCTGGCCGGAGCCCCAGTAAGCCGCCCCAGACCCTCACCGACCGTGCTAGGGTTCGTCCCCGTCGTGTACTGTTCCGGTGTGGACGATGGCTATGAGCTGTTGATCCAGGATCTAATCATCCGGCCACCATCCTCCCATACCGGTTCGGCAGCCCCTGTCCCACTGGCATGTGGGGCGCTGCGTGGAGTAAAGTGGGCCAGCCCATTTATTTCCCGTGCGACCCATTAGATTCAAATAAATCCTTTTCCATTTTAGCTGAAATTTAATTATGTCCCTTAGTTCAAAAATCATTTCAGGGAGTTGTACAAATCCAAATGGAATGATTCCAATTTTGTTGGAAAGATAATTTAAATCTCTATCCAAGATCGTTGGATTTAAATCAATTAGAGTTATAGATATCATATAGAATAAATAACAAGATAGAAGCTTCTTCACATTCAAACATTTTTCTAAAATCAACAATAATAGCTTTGGAGTTGATTCCAACTCTCAAAAATCACATTTGAATATACCTTTCTGAATATGTAATAATATTAAGGTTTGCATGCAGTAACTTGGACTAGTACCAAAATAATGCTATATAGGCATTTCTAGTCACTTTAAATCATTAATTATTAAACTTAAACTTATTAAAATGTGATCCAACATTTAAATCACATTCCCATGTATTAGAATATGTGGTCATGACATGTGTCCACATGATCCCATATTTTAATTGGAGAATATTAAATCTTAATTAATTTCAATGAGTAGAAATTACGTTTCTCAAATAAAAGAAATGAAACTAGTTCATTAAAAGTCTTGTGATGAATGTGATGATACTAGATCATCAAGTGTGTGCCTTAGTATGCTAAATAGACTAGTTAAGTATTGTTTGGTGATTGTGTATTCCGTATGTATTTATAGACGATAGTACTGACCAAGTCTATGAGGAGGAGGAGTTCTACCCCGAAGAAGAAGAAGAGGAGAATTTCAACCACTGCACCAACCAAGGCAAGACATCATTGACAATGCAAGCTAACCCTTGAAAGCTAGATAACCTAAGAAAATGCATTAGGCATGCTTTGGTTATGCCCTTTTGACTTATACCTACTCCAAGTTTTATTTACAAGCTTTACTTTCTTTACTTTACCAAAATTTCTAACTTGTTTATAGATAGCATAAAGAGTATAAAACTTGACCTATCTAGTTAGACTTAGATGTCATTCTATGGCATGAGATTGAGATTAGCATCCCACATTAGTGAACACTTTTGACTTGCTAGTTTAGAGCTAAACCAAAACTTGATTACTTTAGATGGGAATACTTGGTGAAAATGACTTCTGAAAACCTTGGAATGATGAGTCATTCTATTGAGATGTTTTGACCTATGTTGAGAAACACAAATGGTTTATGATGATGCTGAAAATATTGAGGCATGAGCCTTAGCCCCTTTATAAAAACTGATGGTTGGGTTCGGATGCGATACCATTCCAATTTTACCATACAACCACAATACCTAAATTGGGTAAGGCTTAGCCGGAAGTTTATATGCATTAGTATTAGTTCCTCATGGGAGAGGTTTGAGCTAAGGCTACCTCTCAATGTTGTCCACCTATGTAGTGCCCAGGATGGTAGATGGCCATGGCTGGGAGGCCAAGCTCATAGGAGAGGTGCTTATACTAGAGTGTGTAAAGGAAAGGTTATGTTTGATTATTGCATACTAAGTATGATGATTCAGGGTTATCCCTGACAGATGTATCGAATTTTGTGGTGAAAGTGTACCACCCTTGCAGAGTGTCAACCTATTCGAAAAGCCTCGTCCATGGTTATGGACAGTTGAAGTGGCCATACTGTTCTATTGTCAGATGTTTTCAAAATGACTTATGAAATAAATTGTGACATGACTTGACCACCACATGATTGTGACTATGACAACTAAGTTCCCACTTAGGTGATTTCAAACTTTATTTTATCTTTCTTTGTTTCTGAACTCAGCTTAGTTTTGAAACTTAACTTTACAAATAAACTTAGAACTTAACATTCCTACTAGAAATATCTTTACTTATTACTGATAGTTTGCGAGTACTTAAAGAGTACTCATGGCTTTGTCCCTGGCTATTCCTGTGGCCAGACTATGAGGAGGACTACACTTAAGGAGGATAGCAGGACGGCTATGACAACTAGGATCATCTCCCATCATCAACATTGCCTGTGACATTGAAGATGGAGCCCACCGCTACGCTATTTATTCCGCTACTTGTTTGTACTAAGACTGGATCATGAGATCCTTTATTTGTGTAAGACCTTATTATGGTTTGTAATGGATGATGTACTGTGATATCCAATCTGTTATGTCTCGCAAAAATGAATCCTGGGATTGTGATGTATGGCATAACAGGCATCTGGGATTAAAAATACGGGTGTTGACAATCATTGTCTTGTGAGTAACTATTGTATAAGAGACCATTTTGCTTGTACACTTCTCATCTGCCTCTACCATCATTGCAATCAGCTTAGCTACCCCTAAGAAGGAATCTAGCATCAAGATGCTGGCACCGGCAAGGTTCTGGGCCTTCTGGTTCCTGCACCAGCCCCTCTACAATTAGTTGTACCATCTCCTGCACCAGCCCCAGCACATGCACCGGCACAAGCTCCTTCATCACCCCAGGAAGCACCTTGTTAGACCATATCCTACACATGTGTCATCACAAGGTCACACCGGATTATGTTTGTGAGTATATGGCGGCAGATAAACTACTCTGAATGTCTTCTCAAGTTTCACATGATTTAGTGCATTGCTCTTAGTAATTATGTGTCTATCTCTTGCTTTGACTCAGAAATTGCCTAATAGTGCCACAAAGAAACTCCAGGCCAGATGAAAGGGCACAATAGTATTCACGATGCAGAGCGAAGGATTACAAATCGAGGGATGCTACGCCATTAACTCGACTGATGGGCGCTTGGCAGCTACTTCTAGGTGGATCAAGTTCTGGAAACCAGCCAAACTTACTATTGGAAGAACGGTCAAGGTCGATGTATCTGGCTGCCCTAAATGCCGCATGTTGTTCATGAACTTCCTAGCTATCTAGTTTTTTAGCCGCATGCTGTTGTAATTAATTATGTGGTTGTATTATCTCCACTGATCATATATGGGTGGTAAAACTATGATAACCTTTTGCTGGATTGGAGCTATGACTAGTACGTACTTGTATGGCATATCTGTATCTATATGACGGTTCCCTGTATGACCAAATATTATTAAAATGATTGTGTTCCAGTGACCGAGTGTGTTTGAAGCAAAGGGAAAACTAATCGCGTGGCATGGTTTTTAGAGCTGAAACAAGAATTGTCTCCCTCTGTAGTGATATTGAATTTCAGTGTTTGTATTGCTGAATTAGTCACTTTAAAATGCTTCTGAATTGGTGAAGTGCTACTGAATATGAACTAGGAATTTGTTGATTTTTTATGTCTTATTATTCTGTACTCCTTAATCTTTCAAATGGTATTGAATTTGTCAAAAGTTCTATCGTTGCTGTTGGCTACTTGACCTAGAGATTTTTCCTTTGTGTCATCGGAACTGTTGGATGCATTTTGGACAGAGATGAGCGAGTAAATATATACAGCATGATTTCACCAAGTGAAGTCATTGGATACCAGCCCTATTTTGGCGCATGTGGTGTGTGTTCATTAGATATTTTTACATGAATATCTGTCAAAGGAATTATCGCTTTTTGTCCTCCCTCGACGAGGTCTATGTTTGAATCTGGCAAGCCACATCCCAGTAAAATTTGAGATAGGAACCCATTGACCATAGCCCAAAATATTTTTAATTTGGCCTTTTTGGCATTGCCCCCCACCTCTAAAAAAATCTGCCTACCCATGTTTTTAAGAAACTAATCAATTATGTGCCTCTTTATAAATCGAGGTTCCAGTAGCACTGCTCTTTTATTTTAAGAGAGATAACATGGACACACAAAATATTTTTTAGATGACTGATACATAAGTTGTAGTACTAATACTGTTGGGTTCGCATCATAGAAAACAAAAAATTTCCTACGATGGGAACTATCGCCAAGATCTATCTATTAGATACAAGCAACGGGTGGATATACATCTATAGAGAACTTACCCTCGAAGACAACAAAGCTTTGTTAACGAGATGGAACTCGTGGATGATGTAGTCGTACACTTGCCGATCTCAAGATCGTGATGAAGTCCAGCAGGTCCGGCTCCAGCACGTCCATCAGATCCATCTCCAGCAAGTCCAACACCACCAAGTCCAGCACCGCAAAGCAGCGGTGCATCCGTGATCACACACATGTACGGTACCCCAACAACCTCCATCCCTCACTCCAGCAAAGCAGGGGAAGCAGCAATTCCTTTCCAGACAAAGCCACCAGGAACATGTATCTCGCTAATCTGAGACCATGGGGAATAACTAGAGGGGGAGAGAGATCCTTCACGAGGAGGTGTGTGTTGTGAGGAGGTGAGGGGGGCCTTTTATAGGGAAGAGGGGGCACCCAAGGGCCATGGCATGGCAGCCATGGTGGTGCCCCCACCTCTTCCACATTCATGTTGGTGGAGCTCCCACTCTCATAAAAAGCCTCAACTCAAAATTCCACTCACACATGCATTAAATTTCCACCAAATTTAATGCAAGCTCTCATTAAATAAAACTTTTTATTTATTTTATTCAGAATTTTGTTAATTACATTAATTAACAAACATTCACATAAAACCCCTGCAACATTTCAATATCACATGCAGAACCAATTTCAGCAATTTCACCCAAAACAGTTTCGGTGTCTTGAAATAATTCCAGCGCTTTCTTAAATCTTTATCTGAAACATATTTGCTCCTAATAGTTTTGGTATCCCTTAAGTGTGTCACCCTACGGTTCATGAATAATGCAGACATGATCGAGACCTCTCTCCGATCAATAATTAGCAGTGGGACCTGGAGATCCGTACTGACTCCCACATATTCAACGATGACTCTTGTGATCGTGTGAACCTTTAACGTCGTAACTAAATCCCTTTGTCTCGCGATATATTACATGTCCGAGATTCGATCATTGGCATCCAAATACCTAGTTTGATCTCGTTACCGACATGCACTCTTTTCTTGTTTCCGTGATATAACATTCTAGTGATCACATCACTTGCTTGCAAGCTATTTCAATGTGATATTACCGAGAGGGACAAGAGTATATCTATCCGTCACCAGGATGAACAAATCCCACTCTTGATCCATGAGCCTCAACATAACACATTCGTAGCACTGAACCCACCTTTATAGTCACCCTGTTATGGTGTGACGTTTGATGTTATCAAGATACTCTTTCGGTGTTAGCAATTAACATGATCTCATGGTGTAAGGACTAAGATTACTTCGTATGATGTTATAGAAATATAAACATAATGACTTTGATCGTAATTCTATACTTCGGATGAATGTTCATCACATCATTCCACCAATGTTGTGACCTCGTTATTAACAACATCCAATGTCCATGATCAGGAAACCTTGATCATCTTGTTAATCAACGAGCTAGTTTATATGAGGCATCACTAGGAACTTTGTATTTTGTTTATTAAACACACATGTTTTAACGTTTCCAATTAATAAAATTATAGCATGCAAAATAAACATTTATCATAAACAAGGAATAAGATAATAACCACTTTATTATTGCCTCTCGGGCATATTCCCTTCAGTCTCCCACTTGCACTAGAGTCAATAATCTAGTTTTTAAACTTGTATATACAACACCTAGGTGTTGAATATACCTGTTTGCTAGTGGTTAACATAATCTTCGGATCTGACAGTTTCAGGTCCGTGTGTATTTGCATGTCTTTGCGTCTCTACGCATCACTCATTCTCAAATGAGATGGCATTGTATAAATTTGGTCCTTTGGTGAGACCTTTAGTTCGTTTGGTGTCATGGTATTAGCCACGGCAGATGCTACATGCTAGCTTACGTAGAGGAAAGGGCAAGGTGACGTAGGAGAATCCGGGAGCGAGATTGGCACACGATGTACCCAAGTTCACGTCCCCTCGGTGGAGGATCGCTACGTCCTGCTGTCAATCCAGTATATGATCATAGATTGGTTTACATGGATCCACCGTAGACGGAGGGGGAGACTAGATCTAATCTCATGTGGGAGAGTCCTGTCCCCATGGGGGTGCCCCTGGTGGCTTTATATATGCAGCTAGTTAGGGTTTACAAGCACACTAATGGGCTTTGTATTGGAGTCACCGTCTTGGGCCTCTAGTTGGCGAGTCGCCTGGCTCCAAAATACGCCAGTCGCCGCATTTGGCGAGTCGATCTGCCTAGTGTTAGGCTTCAGTCGGCTTGCTCCAACTGGCGACTCCGCTTCATGGGTATACCCCGATTGGTATTCCCCCGTCAGTAGTCCCCGAGCGCGTCAGGGACTCGGCGGTGACTTCAAGCCACCGAATCGACGCAGGTGGTTCTAGGGTGGAGTGGATGGTGAGTCATTGGCGAGCTCCTGAAACAGAGAAATAGCTCATGAAGTAGCCCAATCTCCAAGGCGAGTTGACGCGTCGGGCGAGTCGTCATTGGACGGAGTCGCCCCTTGGAGAAGTTTGACTAGCGCCTTGTCAACTTGATGTCGCAGAGGTTGATGAATAGCAGATGTGGAGGCCGCCAAGTCGTTGATGATGAAGTCACCGAATCGGCGTAGGCGATTCTGTGATGGGCGAGCCCGTGAGGGAAGTTCGTGATGTCGATTCCCCGAGCATGGCGAGTCCGCGAGGGCAGAGAGTCCCCGAGCGTGAAGAGTCCATGAAGGCGGCGAGTCCCCGAGCGTGTTGAGTACGCGAGGGTGAGTCCGCGATGGAGAGTCCCCGAGCGTGTTGAGTACGCGAGGGCGAGTCCGCGGTGGCGAGTCCCCGAGCGTGTTGAGTACGCGAGGGCAAGTCCGCGGTGGTGAGTCCCGAGCGTGTTGAGTATGCGAGGGCGAGTCCGCGGTGGCGAGTCCCCGAGCGTGTTGAGTATGCGAGGGCGAGTCCGTGGTGGCGAGTCCCCGAGTGTGGTTAGTACGCTGTCATGGAACCACGCGCACACGTTGTAAGCCTAGGAGTAGTCCCCGAGGCTCGAGTTGGCTTGTAGAGGCAAATTGTGGCTCTTTAGAGATGCATATTTTGAAAATAGTAGTGATTATTGCCGAGCATGGCAATTCCGCGTGCGGAGAGTTCACGTTGAGCGAGTCCGCGAGGGATGAGTCCCTAAGTGTGGCGAGTCCGCGAGGGGAGAGTCCCCAAGTGTGGTGAGTCCACGATGATTGCGAGTCCATGATGACGTTGATTGCGCTGTTTTTGTTAGCGAGTCTCTCATCTTGGCCCGGAGGGCCATTCGCATGGCGACTCCAAAGATGGCTCGCAGCTTAGCGTTCTTCCTGAATGATCCGAGGCTCGGTTTGCGAGTCCTCGTCCGTAGTACTTGGCCGTGCGAGTCGCACTATCTAAGGTTGAGGAGGACATGGTGCTGTTTATGTAGCACTACCATTTGACTTGTCCTGGAAGGCCAGTCGAGCAAGGCGACTCTAATGATGACTCTCAGTTAGTGCTTTTCATGGACGATCCGAGGCTCGATTTGCGAGTCCTCGTCCGTACTACTTGGCCATTGCGAGTCTCTCTTTCAAAGGTTGACAAAGGCGAACTGATTTTCCCGGAGGGAAGAGACGCCCAGTGGTGAGTCCATGCAGCATGGCATGTAACCCTCTTTGGGGACTCGTACGATGAGGGGCCCTTAGCAGGCGCGGGGTACGCATTCGGTGTAGAGGAAGTATATGCACGCTTTGGCAGAGTCGACGTGGCAGACGGAGGTCATGCTATGGCAAAGTCAACGCGGCGGACATGGGGGTCGACGCGGCGGACGTAGGTCGTGCTATGGCGAGGTCGATGTGGCGGACACGGGATCGACGCGGCGGACGTAGGTGATGACCCACAAGTATAGGGGGTGTATCGCAGTATTTTCGATAAGTAAGAGTGTCGAACCCAATGAGGAGCAGAAGGTGCTGGCTAGTGGTATGGATCAGGAATTCTCTGCAAATACTTAGCAAACGGATTTTTAGGGGTTTTCGATAAAGCAAGTAAACAAAGTACGAGTAAATAAAAGACAGTAGGAATAAATGCAGCAAGTGGCCCAATCCTTTATGAAGCAAAGGACAAGCCAGTTGTATTTCTATAGATGACCAAACGTTCTCGAGGACACATGGGAAGACTATCAAGTGCTTTCGCTTCATATAGTCGATTAATCTTCTCTAGCTTGCTAAGTGTTGTGTGGGTGAACCTGTGCTAATGTACCGTCCCATCCAAGACTTAATACATACTTGTGATTAAACACCCTTGCAAACATCCGTAAGTACAAGAAAGAAATTAAGGTAGAAACCTAACCACAGCTTTAAACTCTAAGACCCTTATGTCCCTTGTGCAATGGTTTCCTAACGGGGGTTCAGGTTTATGTCACTCCGGCAACCCCTACGATTAGTAGCCAAATACACAATGCATTACCCTAGGCCCATATAGGTGAAGTGTCATGTAGTCGACGTTCACATGACACCACTAGAAGAAGTACACCACAACTTAAATAACAATCTATTGAATCTTTCTCAATGCAACTCCACTACTAACAACAAGACTTCTCCCATGTCCTCAAGAACAAAACGAACTACTCACAAGACATCATATGGATCATGATCAGAGATGGAATAATGATGTATAACAATCTGAACATAAACAATAATTCAATGGTTCACTCAATAGCATCAACTACAAAGACTAATCAACACCGGGAAAGTTTCCCCTATGAACTATGCAAGATTCAACGCAATTGTTACAACAATATGGATATGGTGATGAGGGTGCTGATGGTGACGATGGTGGTGATGATGATGATCCCGATGAAGTCCAACTTGATGGTGGTGTTGATGGCGACGATCTCCCCTCTCCGGGAAGGAATTCCCCCGGCAGAAATCTGTCTGCCAGAGAAATCTTTCTCTCTCGGTGTTTTCCGCCCCGCAGAGGCGGCGGAACCTTTCTATGGTCTCTCCCCGAGTCTTAGGGTTCCGGGAGGAAGATATACGCCAGAGGGGAGAGGTTGGAGTGGGTCAGGGCGGCCACACCACTCCCTAGCGCGGCCTAGGCCTGCCCGCGCCATGGGGTGGTGTGGGCCCCCTGTGGCCCACCTCCACTCCATCTTCTGGCATCTTGAGTCTTCTGGAAAAATAGAATTTTCCGTATATTTTCCCGGATTTTCTGATCTTCGCGAATTTTGCCTCCAAACAGCACCTTTTCCATCAGAATCCTGACTGCAGCGCTCCATGCTCCAAAAGTCATCAACCATGCAAAAACAGATGAAATAACATAAGTATCACCTCTCAATATGAAATATATCAATGAATAATAGTGAATTAAGACATAGAATAGTGATGCAAAATGGACGTATCAACTCCCCCAAGCTTAGACTTCGCTTGTCCGCAAGCGAAACTGAGCTCAATAAACATGACCTCAAGTTTATGGAGTGAAGAGTCGATAAAAGAATACGGACAAGAAGCATCACATTCATCAAATACATAGATCATAATAGAAGACAACTCACTATTATACAACTCAACTTGCAATGAGTAAAGGAAACACAATAAAGATACATAGAGTGAATCATAATTGGTAATGGCAAACTTAGCTCTTGGTCAAAGAATAGTTGATAATTTGCTGGAGTTCACAAATAGCTGGTTTTTCAATGAAAACTTTCAAAGTAGTAAACTTCAATATAAGAGCAAAGTGCAAAACAAGGAACATAAGAAACATGATTGAATAAATCACCATGTGAATGAATGAAACACATCAACTCAAAATACTTGCTGAGATAGAAGGGAATAGGTTTACTGACTCAACTACAAAGCAAAAGAAAGGCCGTTCAAAGAGGGAAGCAGTGATTGCAAGTCTCATAAAGAGCTCCCAAAAATTATGATACTTACTAGCTTTCAGCTCTCATTGCCCCTATCATAGGCATCTTTTGGTGATTAAGGTTAAAGTGACACAACTAAGAGGATATGCTTGACAAGTTATAAGTTGAAATCTCATGCCCCTTACTTATGAGTACCGATCCTCATGCTACTCAACTTCAGTCACGAGCAAGCTCTTGTCATTGTAAATACATGCGTATCATCGAGAACCGCCAACGAGGTACCCCTTGCACATGACACAGGAGCTATCCCATAATCAAAATGACAAGGCAAGCAGACAATGAGCATCTCAGCGATCTTTTTATTTGCTATTTGCGTAGGTTTTTATTGAGGATGCTTCATAGAATGCTCACTATAGTTATGCTGCAAGTTTCCACCATGATTAGGCATGGCTTAGGCTAGCGGCCCAGGCGTTTCTCTAACACACATATAAACTCCATGATCTTACAAGTTCCACTTTTATTTCACACCACCGGGATCCATAAGCAAAAGAACATGATATCAACTAGGTACAAGTACCAATGAAGTGTTGAAAGCGGTCCCCATGATACATGGTTCGGCTAACTTCAACTCATAAAGCGCAAGCATATACGCAACAAAGAAGGACCCAATGGTTCAAGTTTATTAAATGCAAGAAAGTAAAGTGTTCCATCAAGTTCGTGAGAGCTTTAATCACTAATTTTCTCATAACAAGTTTAATTTGAGAGGTAGATAAAAAAAGAATTTACTTAGAATAGCAATAATGCTACTAGGTAGGTATGGTGGACACAAATGGCAAAGGTTTTGGTTTAAAGGAGGTGGATGCACGAGAAGAATACCCTCTCAAAACAGGTTTTTGGCTAGCAAGGCTGGGTAGCAAGTATAAGAGTTGAAGGAAACAAACAAACATACAAGTGATAAAGACAAACTTGCAATATTCCTTGGAAGCACAAAAGGTCTTAACTAGAGAATACTAGACTTATGAGCAAATCAAGAAAGAAAGATGATGAAATTATTTTTCTCTCGAGTACTTCTATCTTTTTCTTTTCAACTCTCAAAAAGGGTGTTGCTACTGACAGAGCCAGGTTTGCCAAAACCAACTAAATTAACTCAATGATCCCAAAGTGCTACCAATACTAACAACAAGATCAATCATATAACCGCAAATTGAAAACTAACATAAGCTATGCCAAAGGGTGAATGATAGAACTTCTCATTAATAATCCATAACGGCAACTCACACCAAGGGATACAAATCTAACGAGAGAGGGGACACTTCCATAATGCAAACCGTACAACAAAATAACTCCTCTATTCATGATATGACTCTACTAATAAGGTAAAAAGATAGAAGATAGTGATATGATAACGCGACACTCCCCCAAGCTTGGAACAAACCAAGGGGATGCCAAACCTGATGACGAATTACTCCTTAGGTGGTGGTGGTGGTATCCTCTTGATGAGCTCCTTGATCAATTTCCCAAAGTCCTCAATCTCGAAGGTGAGATTGCGAATCAGCTATGAATTTTGCTCAATGCGGCTCATGATCATGTCGTGTTGAGAATTCCAGCTCTTGCTATTCTTTCCCCACTCTTCCTCCTTGAAGTCTTTTTTTCCTGCATGGCTTGAACGAGGCAAATCCCAATTGGAGGGTAATTTCTCCTTGGGCATATTCAGGTATTGATGCTCATGGATAAGGGTATGGAAAGGATTCCTGGTGCATGGAGGAAGTGACCAAGGATCTGAACAGTGATGAGGAGGCTTCCCTCCAATGGCTGGATTTTCCACCACTCCAATGCTTGCAACAGTAGTGCCGGTGTGCTTTGCTTCCTCTTCACCTTCACTCTTGATCTCCTTCTCCTTCCTTTGGTCTTGGAGGTCTTCCTCCATGGGCTCCTCCCCTTTATCCTTGGCAGACACCATTGTGCTTCTAAACCTTCAAAGAGTATGTCCTGGCAGAAACAGATCGAAACAAAAACACGACGAAAACACGATATACGAACCTCGAGGGATCCGGGGGTTATATATTACGAAGTTTCATATCAAAAGGAAGGTACTGGGAGAAAACGGGTCGGAGACGGAGTCCTGGGTGGCCTCACCACCTGGTGGCACGGCCAGGGGTGGGCCCGCGCCATGGGGTGGTGTGGGCCACCCTGGCTCCGGTTCCGTCCCTTTTTCGCTTCGTAGCTTTCCTTATTGACTGAAAACTGCAAAAATATAGTTGGATTGTATTTTCGTGGAACTTTTCTTACCAGAACTGTTACCTAGTTGGAAACGGACTCTGCAGGTCTCTGAATTTGGTCCTTAATGAATTTCTCTAGAGTTATAACTTAAAACGCATCAATATCTTCATCTTCATACACTTATTACTCGAGTCATAAAACCCTTCTCTTCCTTATTACACCATTGTCTCCACTTCCTGGAAATTTCTTTCACATAAAACTTCACACAGTTCTCATTAGCAACATTAGTATAAGCGAAGTGATAAAACCTTTTGAGTCCAACTTCAACTGAAAACCATCAAAACAAAAGCTACTGTAGCAACTCCTTCCGAAAACCCAAAAAGAATTCAAAAAGGAAATCGAATAAAGAAGCAAATGCAAGATTGGCAAAATCTGTCAAAACAGACCAGCAGGTAAAGATCAATTTTTTCGAAAATCTTATGTTGCTCAAATCAAAAAGTGCAAAACTAATGAAAGTTTAATAACCACCTGGAGCAGAAGCATAAACAATTACATCTCAATCCGACAGACAAAGGTCTCTCACAAATTTTTACGGTGAAGCACAAAAATCTGTTTCAGGACAGCAACTTCCCCAAATCTTACTTCTCTCTCATTAGAGGTTGATCTTGACACAAAAACCAAACTAAACGGATAAGGAGCGGTTATTACTGAAGTAATAACTTCCAAGACTCAAAGAAACAAAAACTAACTGAAAGCAAAAACAAATTGGGTTGTCTCCCATAAAGCTCTTTCTTTATAGCCATTAAGATGGGCATGATAATTTTGAAGAAGCTCTCATAGGGATATGAATTGAAGTGAAAGAGAGCAATAAGAAGCAAAAACACACACACATTTAAGTCTAACTCACTTCCTATGCAAGGGGATTTTGTAAACAAACAAGTTATTGAAACCAAAGACAACTTGCATAAGAAGGCAAAAGAAGTGCAATATGAAAACTTTTAGCATAAAACAGGGAAATTTGATATTATTGAGATGCATAAGAACACTTTTCCCCCTCTCATAGTAAATTTCAGTATCATGCATAAACTTAAAAATATAGCTATCACAAGGACTATCATAGCAATGATCACTTATTCTAACAGAAAACACAGGAATACTAGCTCTCATAACACTACTTTGTGAAACAATATTAGAGGTATCCTTACAAAGGATAGGGTGTCCCTCTTCCTCATACTTAGTGACAAAGTCTTCCACATTTGCTATTATAGGTTCATCAACCTTTTGTTTATCAGGTTCAATAGCCTTATTCATACTTTCATTAACCATACTAGCCATCATAGAATGTTCCTTTACCTTAACTGGGAAAGGCATTTTCTCAATATAAGGTTCAGGTAAAACATGATTAGTAGTATAAACTTTAGTATTTCTTGCAGGAACACTCTTAGCAATATCTTTATAAGGTTATTCCACTTCTTTTTAGGCACTTCAATGTAGGAAGCAAAGGCCTTAAAATAAGAAGCAATTGCTTGAGAGTCTAGACCATAAGGATTTTTAATATTTTGAAAGTCATCAGTTCCCATAAAAGATTCAATGCATTCATAATCATAATTTATACCTGACTTTCTACCTTTGTTATTCTCCCAAGCTTCAGCATTGTCTTGAATACGATCTAGAAGGTCCCATTTAACTTCTTCTTCCGTGCGAGTGAATGATCTAGCACAAGAAGCATCCAATAAATCTTTATCATGTAGAGGGAGCCTTGCATAGAAGTTGTTGATAATAATATTGTTGGGGAGCTCATGAATGGGACATTTGAGCATTAGTAACTTCAATCTCCCCCAAGCTTGAGTTGTACTCTCTCCATCAAGAGGCCAAAAGTTGTAAATTTGATTCCGATCTTTATGAATTCCACTAGGAGGATAAAACTTTGAATAAAAGAGAGGTACTATTTCCTCCCATTCCAGAGCTTGACCATTCTTCAGCAGCTTATACCAGTCCTCAGCTCTTCCTTTCAGTGACAATAAGAATAACTTCTTCTTAACTTGATCTGTAGTAATACCTGCACACTTGAACAACCCGCATAATTCGTGTATAAAGAGTAAATGATCACCGGGATGGACAGTTCCATCCCCAACATAGTAGTTATCCATAACACGATCAATAATTCTTGTAGGTAATTTGAAAACATCTTTCTCAGCAGGTGGTGGCTTATCTACTACCTTAGCAGTGATAGTAGCATTGCCAAATAAGAAACTCAGCGAATTATCCATAACGAAAATAAAGCAACTAGCAGAAGTAAACAATACTCAGAGTAGAAGTTTCCTTTACCAGTTCCACTCTCCAATAGCGCTTCACTCCCCGGCAACGGTGCCAGAAAATAGTCTTGATGACCCACAAATATAGGGGGTGTATCGCAGTATTTCTGTAAGTAAGAGTGTCGAACCCAACAAGGAGCAGAAGGTGCTGGCTAGTGGTATGGATCAGGAATTCTCTGCAAATACTTAGCAAACAAATTTTTAGGGGTTTTCGATAAAGCAAGTAAACAAAGTATGAGTAAATAAAAGACAGTAGGAATAAATGCAGCAAGTGGTCCAATCCTTTATGCAGCAAAGGACAAGCCGGTTGTATTTCTATAGATGACCAAACGTTCTCGAGGACACATGGGAAGACTGTCAAGTGCTTTCACTTCATATAGTCGATTAATCTTCTCTAGCTTGCTAAGTGTTGTGTGGGTGAACCTGTGCTAATGTACCGTTCCATCAAGACTTCATACATACTTGTGATTAAACCCCCTTGCAAACATCCATAAGTACAAAAAAGTAATTAAGGTAGAAACCTAACCACAGCTTTAAACTCTAAGACCCTTACGTCCCTTGTGCAATGGTTTCCTAATGGGGGTTCAGGTTTTTGTCACTCCGGCAACCCCTACGAATAGTAGCCAAATACACAATGCATTTCCCTAGGCCCATATAGGTGAAGTGTCATGTACTCGACGTTCACATGACACCACTAGAAGAAGTACACCACAACTTAAATAACAATCTATTGAATCTTTCTCAACGCAACTCCACTACTAACAACAAGACTTGTCCCATGTCCTCAAGAACAAAACGAACTACTCACAAGACATCATATGGATCATGATCAGAGATGGAATAATGATGTATAATAATCTGAACATAAACAATAATTCAATGGTTCACTCAACAGCATCAACTACAAAGAGTAATCAACACCGGGAAAGTTTCCCCTATGAACTATGCAAGATTCAACACAATTGTTACAGCAATATGGAGATGGTGATGAGGGTGCTGATGGTGATGATGGTGGTGATGATGATGATGATGATCCCGATGAAGTCTAGCTTGATGGTGGTGTTGATGGTGACGATCTCCCCTCTCCGGGAAGGAATTCCCCCGACAGAAATCTGTCTGCCGGAGAAATCTTTCTCTCTCGGTGTTTTCCGCCCCGCAGAGGCGGCGGAACCTTTCTATGGTCGCTCCCCGAGTCTTAGGGTTCCGGGAGGAAGATATACGCCAGAGGGGAGAGGCTGGAGTGGGCCAGGGCGGCCACACCACTCCCTAGCGCGGCCTAGGCCTGCCCGCGCCATGGGGTGGTGTGGGCCCCCTGTGGCCCACCTCCACTCCATCTTCTGGCATCTTGAGTCTTCTGGAAAAATAGAATTTTCCGTATATTTTCCCTGATTTTCTGATCTTCACGAATTTTGCCTCCAAACAGCACATTTTCCATCAGAATCCTGACTGCAGCTTCCATGCTCCAAAAGGCATCAACCATGCAAAAACAGATAAAATAACACAAGTATCACCTCTCAATATGAAATATATCAATGAATAATAGTGAATTAAGACATAGAATAGTGATGCAAAATGGACGTATCAGTAGGTCGCGCTATGGCGGAGTCGACGCGGCGGACGGAGGTCGCGCTATGGCGAAGTCGACGCGGCGGACACGGGGTCGACGCGGTGGACGTTGGTCGGGATATGGCGGAGTCGATGCGGTGGACATGGGGTCGACGCGGCGAACGGAGGTCGCGCTATGGCAAACTCGACGCGGTGGACACGGGGTCGACCCGGCGGACGTAGGTCGCGCTATGGCGGAGTCGACGCGGCAGACACGGGGTCGACGCGGTGGGTGTAGGTCGTGATATGGCGGAATCGACGCGGCGGACATGGGGTCGAGCGGCGGATGGAGGTCGCGCTATGGGGAAGTCGACGCGGCGGACACGGGGTCGACGAGGCGGACGTAGGTCGCGCTATGGCAAAGTCGACGCGGCAGACACGGGGTCGACGCGGCGGACGTAGGTCGCGCTATGGCGAAGTCGACGCGGCGGACACGGGGTCGACGCGGCGGTCGTAGGTGGCGCTATGGCAAAGTCGACGTGCCGGACACGGTGTCGACGCAGCAGACGTAGGTCGCGCTATGACGGAGTCGTGCGACGATTAGCCGGTAGGATGACGAGTCCCCGAGCAAGGAGAGTCTGCGAGGGCGACCCCGCGCAGGGAGAATCCCCGAGCGTGGTGAGTCCGCAAGGGCTACCCCACGATGGCGAGTCCGCGAGGGCGGTTCCGTGATGGCGAGATCGCGGTGGCGAGTTCACGGCGGCGAGGCGAGTCCCGACAGACTAGTGCGGCGTTTAGCCAGAAGGAGTGGACGCGGCGGTAGCCATCATGCTGTCGTTGACGGAGTTGGCGCACCGAACAGAGTCATCTCCTTGTTTTCTGTATTGCGGTCGAACGGATTTTTTGAGATGTCTCGTGTTGATAAATCTGCACCAAAATGGCAGCACAACCAGAGAAAATATATTTGTAAACCGATTTACAAAATGGAGCAAATAATTGGAAAAATAACATCTGATACGGAGCTGTGATAGAGAATAATATTGGACGTTTGATGCTGCTAGCTCGCATGTTTATCGGTGCAGTTATCCTGATGTTCGTTTAGCTGGACTCGGAGGCGTCGCGGTCAGAGAGCCATGTAGATGCCTGTCGGTAGGTCACCTACATGCAGTAGTCTTGATAGTCGCCGAGTCCGGCGATAGCCCCTAGACGCGGAGCTAATTGTAGAGAAGACTCTAAGCTCGGACGGCCGGTTACGAGGCAAAGCATATTTTCCGATTCACAGCATGTATTGCAAAATAAGTATGAAAGGATTATGTTGAGATAGAATAGAATAAATCATTGGCAAAGTAATTAAATACTTGAGAGATACTGAATAGAAAAAAGCCATTAAGGCATGCGATCATGGCCACATGCAATTGAACATGCGTGTTGGCCTTTGTGCTTCAGACATGTTGGTTTTGTCCGATGCTGATCTTGTAAACACGCCCTCGGCCGATCCACAAGACACGATCAAAAGAGCAATGAATTGCAAAACAAATGATTAGATCCAAATAAAATAAAGTAAACAATACATGGGAGAGAGAAGTGATCAAAATAGAAAAAACTCATTAATCCATGTCGCATACGATCGGTGCGTTTGTGATTTTGCAGCCGGCCGTGATAGGGTCACGCGGCAGCCGGCAGCCTTGATCCGATTGAATTTTGATCTGGATCAATCTAGTTCGTCTCATGAACTGCATGAACTGGGACTCACCGAATATGGCGAGTTAGCGATGGTGGCGAATCAGCGAGGGGTGAGTCCCCGGATGGCGAGTAGACGTGGGCGTGGTGAGCCGGCGATGTGGAGAATCCGCGAGGGGTGAGTCCCCGGATGGCGAGTTCGCGATGGAGAGTCCACGCGGCGAGTCCGAGAGGACGAGCCCGCGAGGGTGAGTCGGCGATGGCGAACCCGCGATGGCGAGTCCCTAAACGTGAAGAGTCCACGAGGGTGAGTCCGTTGTGGCAATTTTGCGAGGGCGACTTGTAATCTTCATGACTTGGTTCTCCAAGGATGCATGTTTAGCCAATCAACATGAAGATATTAGATATAAATAAAATTATTTATTGACAGATTAATCAACAAAAGAAAGAGATCTGGTGGGATGTCAAATATTCTATTATTGCATTGTGTGATGGCTGGACAACTCTCCTTGATGCATGCGATATGCGGCTCTGCTGTGAAATTGCTTTCAAAATCGACGACGAGTTAGTTGCTCTCGCATACCCCTTTTGCTTGGTGCGCCACGGCGGTTTTTGTGCTGCGTCATGCGTGGATTTATGGTGTTGACTGATCTGCCATCATGATCCACTAGTGCACACGGCCCCCTCTAACACCGGTTTGGAGGGCCCTCTAACAGCGGTTGTAGAACCGCTGTTGAGGGTTCGGTGTTAGAGGGCCCCCCCTTTAACACCGGTTCTTATACGAACCGGTGTTAAAGGGTGGTGCACGTGGGGCTGCCGCAGGGCTCAGCCCCCCCTTTTAACACCGGTTCGTAACACGAACCGGTGTTAAAGGTTCTGTGCCGCGGCAGGAAAAGGAGATAAATCTCTGCCGCGGCAGGAAAACGGCCTAAATCTCTGCCGCGGCAGAGTTCTGCCCCTGCCCCGTTCTGGGCGTATTTCTGCGGCGCGGCGGGGAGGGGGGGGGGAGGGGGAATCGATCGGGAGCGGTATACACATACATCGTCATCGGTACATACGAGTACATGAATAATTAAGCAACTATTATTATACACAACATCGTCATTGTGTGGTATTCTCCGTAAACGTTGAAGCATCAAGTACAAGACAAACATGTTCAATCATATATACAACGTTCATTTTGGTTGATATCTAAAGAGTTCTCCGCCAGGCGTGACGACCTCATCAAGTATGAACCCCGCCAATTCCTTTTGAATGGCTCGTATGCGGTCAAATGGTAGGAGTTGGTCTCACATCCGTTCGATCTGAATATATATGAAGAATGGGGTCAATATAAGAATAAAACTCAACACAATTGATGGTAATAAAATAATATTGTGTACTTTGTTTACTTACTCTAAGTTGTTCTAGTGCGGCTTGGCCTGTCGCACATATCGTGTTGCGAATGAACTCGCAAACATAGTACTCACATAAGTTATTGCCGTGTCCCTGATGCGCGCACTTTACGAGAATAGAGAGTTCAATCAAAATAATAATCAATAAAGCATGATATAATAGAATTAGAAGCAGAATCAAAGAGATACGCAGACCTAGCTATCTAGTATTACTTATATTTTGGTTTACAAAGTTTAGTTCTTCTGACCATTCACCCACGGCCCTGCCCGTGAACCTTTTCCAAACCCTGTCCGGCAAAGAAAATGGATAAAGGAGTAATTAATTACTTGTTGTCACGAAAGTTGCCGATCTAGTGCGATAATGTGATTGAAATTACCTCTGGAGCATCTCTCTAAACTCTGCCCATCGCTCTTTTTCTTTTCGTAACGAGTCCATGACAAGGACTTTTCCTGAGTCAGATTGAATGACCAGCAGAATAAATTGGAACCTACGCACGCATAACTCATCATCAGTTACACTTAACATCGAGTAAACCGAAACAGAATGTGTACAAGAGAGGGTAACAGTACTCACGAAAAGTTGTAAGACAATAGTATTTTTCTTTTGGTTTGTTGTCTCAGTAAAGACCTTAGCAATAAATCTTCTGTTTGCCCGGGTTTGGTTCTTACCACTTCTTCATGAACTCTATTTGGGTCAACGAACCCAACGTCAAAAGGTCCTCCTTTCATGCATTCCATAACCTTTTTCCTGCATAATAGTATATACATATATGGTGAGCATATATATATACATGCAATTAATGAAGTGAATGAGATGAGATACAAAATAGAGAAATAGTACTTACACACAATAAAGGCTGATGGCAGCTTTGTCGAGTTCCTTCTGATTGAATAGAAAATGCAAGTCTTCAATGTTGAAGTCGATCTCGTCGTCTCCGCACAAGAAAATCTCATCTCTTATATGCGTCGTGATCCATTCTTCCTTTCTCGTCTTGCAGAAATCAAGGTACCACTTGTGCAATCTTCGCATCTTTGTTGATAGATTCTTGAGCTCCTCTTTCTTGACGAGATTCTTCCCATACTTCCATGGCTGTATGGGGTTGGCATCGCATTTGGGCAAGTTGTCTCCCATGATGTTTAAGTATGCAATGTAAGTCATCCCCGCCTCATTGGCCTTTCTTTGTAGTTCTGCCTCGTAATCATTTATGGGAGGAGCGTCCCGTGTGTCGAACACTTGGAGCGGGGCGCATGATTGGTTTTCCTGCTCTCCGAGCATGGGAACTGTTTTCTGGGGTGCCGCACGACTGCTACTTTCAGTCTCCCTACGGCGCCTTGCATCCGCCTTCAAAATATGGCGCTCGTAGTCCGGCACAAGTGGGTTTTCAGGTTTCGAAAGATTTTTGTAAAACTTCTCCACCACCGCCGGATCTATTTTCTCCTTTGGCTCGGCCCGTCTAGGTGCAAAGAATTTCTTGACCTCTTCTTCTGAGATCCTATTGGTCTCCTCGTCGCTGCGATTCCACGGTAATACCGGCAATGGCTTGGCGGAAGGCTGCAGGACGTAGTTTTTTGAACTCTTTCTGCCAGTGCTAGTGATGCTCTTCGTGGCAGTGCTCTTCCGCTTACGCTGAGGAGATGGCTGAAGCGCCGGAGATGGCTGACGGGCAGGAGATGGCTGGCGCACCGGAGATGGCTGCCGTGCAGGAGATGGCTGATGGGCAGGAGATGGCTGGCGCGCCGGAGATGGCTAGCGCGCCGAAGATGGCTGAAGCGCCGGAGATGGATGCCGTGCAGGAGATGGCTGAAGCGGCTCAGACTGCTGACGCTGCGGAGACGGCGGGGGTGCCAGTGGCCTCCAATTTGGAAGCACGATGTGTTCCTTCTTCCAAAGAATGGTTGTTTTCACTGCAAATTTGAGTTGAGTTTCCCCTTCACCTATAGCATGGTCAAGCTGTGCTTCCTCATATTCCTTCACAACCTCATCCACCCCGACAATAGCATAGCCATCTGGAATCGGTTGGCAGTGGTAAGTTCCACCAGCTACAGGAGGTAAGGCATAGCCGACAGCCACCTTAATGGATAAGCCCATTAATCTCACATGCAGCTCAGCGTGTTCGCTCTCCGTGATCTCATCCACGGGGTATCGAGGACCCGCCATTTCAAGCGTGGGCTGCACGTTCTCCGTGGAAGCCACGCTGCTTTTCCGTGCAGAGTCTGGGCCGCCGACAGCTTCTAATGCAGGCTCTTCGTGCCGCTGAGATGGGCCAGTAGCTTGATGGCTCTGTTGTTCATTCACTTGCGCCTTCAGCGCCACAAGTGCATGTTCTATCTGTGTCATCCGCTCTGTACGCTCTTTTTCTTTTCTGTCGCGCCATCTGTAAGAGTCGCTCCACTCGGCAAACCCATCCTTCCACGTCATACCCCCTGTGCCTCGTGCATGTCCAGGGTGTTCTTTTTTACCGATGACGCGTGTGAGCTGGTCATTCTCTCTGTCGGGATGGAAGGTCCTGGCGGCTGTTTCCTCGTATGCCGTGATGAGTTCAGTGACGGGTTTGGAAAGGAGGCGGGTTGGGAAGATACACAATCCTGTTTCTGTGTCCAACCTTGCCCCGATTCCGTAGAACCAAGTCTTTGCACGTAGGTCCCACCCATGTGTCTGGGGTGTGATCCCTCTGTCGTGCAGGGCCTTCTCAGCTTTCTCCCACTTAGGCCTCTGAGATATGTATCCACCTGACCCTGTCCTCTGGTGATATTCCTTCTTCTGGGCATTTAGCGTATTGGTTTCTGACCTCTTTTTAGCTATATCACCTTCCTTGTATGCCACAAATTCGCGCCAGTGAGGTCTTATCTTCGCATAATATGCGTCTTTGAAATCTGGAGTCTTGCGAGCTTTGACAAATTTGTTCAATTTGGTCTTCCAGTTGCGGAAAGCGTCAGCCATCTTCTTTAGAGTCCACTCTTTGACCTTTTTCTTTATAACCGGTTTGTTTTCATCCTCCTCTGGCGGAAGGGTGAAATTTACCAACAGCGAATTCCAAAGCGTTTCTTTGGATCTTTCATCGACAAAGGTACCGTCGCCATTCTTTGGCTTATTCCAATATTCAATTGTGATTGGGATTTGGTCCCTAACAACAACTCCAGCCTGACGTACAAATTTTTCTGCGGCATTCTTGGGCTCCATCGGCCTGCCATCAACACGGACTGCTTCAATCGTGAACTTTGCACGATCTTTCAACCGATGGCTCGCGCCTCGCTTGCTCTTTTTCGTAGAAGAAGATGGTTGCTTGCGTCACCAGCAAAGTCCGGGAAGTCTCTCTTGATTTAATACATAAGTTCCTGAGTCTTAAAGAAAAATAGCGGGAAGAAAAATGGCGGGAAGAAAAATGGCGGGAAAAAATGGCGGGAAGAAAAATGGAGGGAAGAAATAGAAGGAAGAAAAATGGCTCATTTAATACATATACTGTTAACAGAAGAAATATGACATTGATTTTCATGTTGAGAAACATATGTGTGCCAAAAATGGCTCAATTAATACATATAGTCAATCTTATGATCGCGTCGGCCGTAACCATGGAGTATCAACACCGTTTAACAGGATGGTTGGGTCAGTCTTCACTCTGAAGGGCGGAATTTCATCAAACTTATTATAATCTTCTGACATGTCTGTCTTTTCCTCCACTCCCACGATGTTTCTTTTCCCTGAAAGAACTATGTGACGCTTTGGCTCATCGTGTGATGTATCTGTTTGCTTATTTTTTATTTTTTTCGGTTTGGTAGACATGTCCTTCACATAGAAAACCTGAGCCACATCATTGGCTAAGACGAATGGTTCGTCTAAGTTCTTGTCTACCTTCATAAGATTGTTGAGATCCACCATTGTCATTCCGTACTTCTTGTCCACCTCAACCCCCCTCCTGTTAGCTTGACCCATTTGCATCGAAACAAGGGGACCTTAAAATTAGGTCCATATTCAAGTTCCCATATCTCCTCTATGAACCCATAATACGTGGTCTTTTGCCCATTGTCTTCTGCTGCATCGAAGCGGACACCACTATTTTGGTTGGTGCTCTTTTTATCTTGGCCTATCGTGTAAAATATATTCCCATTTATCTCGTACCCTTGGAAAGTACATATAGTCGAAGATGGTGTCCTGGCCAACAAGTACAGCTGATCCCCAACAGTGGTGTTATTCGTGAGAAGTCTTTGCAGCCAGCCGCCAAAACTCGCCATGTGTTCACTTATAATCCATTCATCAGACTGTCCCGGGTGTTTGAGGCGTATTAAATTCTTGTGTTCATTGATATACGGGGCAACCAAGATAGATCTTTGTAAAACCGTGTAGTGTGCTTGATTGAGAGAATGCCCGTCCCTATATATCATTGCTTTACATCCTAGGGTGCGTTTTCCACGCAGTCTCCCCTCATGTCGTGATTCTGGAACACCAATCGCCTTAAGGTCAGGAATAAAATCAACACAGAACTCAATGACCTCCTCTGTTACATAGCCCTTGGAGATGCTTCCTTCTGGCCTAGCACGGTTATGAACATATTTCTTTAAGACTCCCATGTACCTCTCAAAGGGGAATATATTTTGTAGAAATACAGGACCGAGAATGGCAATCTCTTCTACTAGGTGAACCAGGAGATGCGTCATAATATTGAAGAAGGATGGTGGGAACACCAACTCAAAGCTGACAAGACATTGGGCCACATCTGTCTGTAACCCTGGTAGGCTTTCTGGATCGATTACCTTCTGAGATATTGCATTGAGGAATGCACATAGCTTCACAATGGGTACTCGAACATTTTCAGGTAGAAGCCCCCTCAATGCAATCGGAAGCAATTGTGTCATAATCACGTGGCAGTCATGAGACTTCAGGTTTTGGAATTTTTTCTCTGCCATATTTATTATTCCCTTTGTATTCGACGAGAAGCCAGACGGGACCTTGATACTGCTCAGGCATTCAAAAAAGATTTCCTTCTCTGCTTTAGTAAGAGCGTAGCTGGCAGGAGTTAAGTGGCATCGTTTACCCTTCTCGTTCTTAGGATGCATAGGCTCTTCAGGGTCTTTCAGACGTTGCTGGTCCTGCCGTGCTTCCGGTGTATCTTTTGTCTTCCCATACACTCCTAGGAAGCCTAGCAGGTTCACGCAAACATTCTTCGTCACGTGCATCACATCGATTGAAGAGCGGACCTCTAAGACTTTCCAATAGGGTAGGTCCCAAAATATAGATTGCTTCTTCCACATGGGCGCGTGTCCGGCATCATCATTCGGAATAGATAGACTGCCAGGACCTTTTCCAAAGATTACTTCTAGGTCCTTGACCATACCAAATACCTCCTCACCGGTACGGAGGACAGGCTTCCTCCGGGGTTCTGCCAGACGTTTGAAATGCTTGCCTTTCTTTCTTACTGGATGCAGGTTCGAAAGAAATCGACGATACCCTAGGTACACAACCTTCTTACATTTATCCAAATATACACTTTCAGTCTCATCTAAACAGTGTGTGCATGCATTGTATCCCTTTTTTGTCTGCCCTGAAATATTACTAAGAGCAGGCCAATCATTTATGGTTACGAAAAGCAATGCTCGTAGGTCAAATGGCTCCCCTTTGTGCTCATCCCACATACGTACACCTGGTTTAGCCCACAGCTGTAAAAGTTCTTCAACTAATGGCCTTAGGTACACATCAATGTCGTTGCCGGGTTGCCTCGGGCCTTGGATGAGCACTGGCATCATAATGAACTTCCTCTTCATACACAACCAAGGAGGAAGGTTATAGATACATAGAGTCACAGGCCAGGTGCTGTGACTGCAGCTCTGCTCACCAAAAGGATTCATGCCATCTGTACTTAGACCAAACCTTAAGTTCCTTGCGTCACGTGCGAAGTCCGGGTACTCTCGCTCGACTTTTCTCCACTGTGACCCATCAGCGGGGTGTCTCAACATCGCGTCTTTCTTACGGTCTTCCATGTGCCATCGCAACAACTTGGCATGCTCTTTATTTCTGAAGAGACGTTTTAACCGTGGTATTATAGGAGCATACCACATAACCTTGGCAGGAACCTTCTTCCTAGGGGCCTCGCCCTCAACATCGCCAGGATCGTCTCGTCTGATCTTATACCGTAGTGTAGTGCATACCAGGCATGCATCCAAATTCTCGTACTTCTCACCGCGGTAGAGGATGCAGTCATTAATGCAGGCATGTATCTTCTGCACGTCTAATCCTAGAGGGCAGACAACCTTCTTTGCTTGGTATGTACTGTCGGGTAACTCATTATTTCTTGGAAGAAGATTCTTCATTTTTATCAACAACTTTGAAAATGTGCTGTCAGTCACACCGTTCTCTGCCTTCCATTGCAGCAAATCCAGTGTGGTACCTAGCTTTTTGTGGCCATCTTCGCAAGTTGGGTACAACAATGTTTTGTGATCCTTTAACATCTGCTCTAGCTTCTCCTTCTCCTTTTTAGTTTCATATTCTTCCTTTGCATCAGTAATGGCCCGACCAAGATCGTCATCAGCGGGCCCATCTGCTGCCTCTTGATCTTCATTATCTACCCCCGTTGCAGTATCATCATATTCAGGATACATATTACGATAGTTGTCATCATCCTCTTCTTCTTCGTTGTCTTCCATCACAACCCCTTTTTCTCCGTGCTTGGTCCAACAATTATAGCCGGGCATGAAACCGGATCGAAGCAGGTGGGCGTGAATGGTTCTGGTATTTGAGTAGTCTTTCTTGTTCTGACAGTGAACACACGGACAACACATAAAACCATTGTGACCACGGTTTGCGTTAGCCACAACGATGAAAATTTGGAGGCCCGTAATGTACTCGGAAGTGCGGCGGTCACCGTACATCCATTGCCGGTTCATCTGCATTAATATATAGTATATATCAAAAAATAATAGGGAGATGACCATTTATATATATATAGTACATCAATGACACATAAAAGGATAGTTGCCGACCTCGACCGAGAAGGAAAGAGCAACGAGAAAACTTATTTTGAGCTCTCGGGCATTTCACCGAACACCTCTTGTGCATACGAAAAAAACACAAACTATCACACTTTACACCCTCTTGCTACGCTCCAAAATGAGATAGTGAAAAAATAGAAGAGTGGGGTGTGGGCTGCGGTGGCTTATATAGCCCCCCCTTTAACACCGGTTCAAGCCACGAACCGGTGTTAAAGGGGAGGCTGCGTGAGCCACTGGTGCAGGGGCCTTTAACACCGGTTCGTGCCACGAACCGGTGTTAAAGGGGGGCTACTTTTTGCTGCACGGGCCACGCTGGTACAGGCCCCCCCTTTAACACCGGTTCGTAGAAGAACCGGTGTTAAAGTCCATTTTCAGAATCAACCAAAGGCCTCGTTTCCACTAGTGATCTCAAATAGTGTATTGCCTCATACACACATAAATTGCAGAAAAAGATTAGCATGATGACAAATTAATTACTCCAAGAATCGTGTGCTTAGGTACTTCCTAATTAACGATCAATCTGGATCTGCACAACTGAATTAGATAATGAAAACAACATGTTACCAATCGGTGTATTAGAACCAGGGGCCGAGTCAACTTCCACGGCCGCGTATCGCGCTTGAACATGAGATTTACAGCACCAAGGCGCACGAGGCCAAGGGCCACTGCCATGATCGATCAGTACGTGCCCAATTAAAGTATTACTGGGCACGGATCAGTCAACGCATACAATCAATATACGATACGTGCAAGTATCAGAGATCCATGTAAGAAATCAATTTACAAAGTACTCAAAAAGAGATGAGATTGGATTAAAAACTTAGCTTCCAGAAAGTATCAATCGCTCACGTAAGCATGGCCTAGCTTCATCAGCGGGACATTATGTTGGACGGCGGCTGGAACCAGCTCGAAGCGATCTAGGGATCTCGCCCGGATTATGACTCCAAGCTCCGCTTGCCCCACGGTGGACGCCAACTATCGTGGTATTAGTTATAACAGATGCTACATGATAGCTTACATAGAAAAAAGGGCAAGGCGGCCTAGGAGAATCCGGGAGCGAGATTGGCACACGATGTACCCAGGTTCACGTCCCTCGGTGAAGGATCGCTACGTCCTGCTGTCAATCCAGTATATGATCATATATTGGTTTACATGGAGCCGCCGTAGACGGAGAGAGAGACTAGATCTAATCTCACGTGGGAGAGTCCTGTCCTCATGGGGGTGGCTCTGGTGGCTTTATATATGCAGCCAGTTAGGATTTACAAGCGCACTAATGAGATTCGTATTGGAGTCACCGTCTTAGGCCTCCAGTTGGTGAGTCGTCTGGCTCCAAAATACGCCAGTCGCCGCATTTGGCGAGTCGATCCGTCTAGTGTTAGGCTTTAGTCGACTCGCTCCAACTGGCGACTCCGCTTCATGGGTATACCCCGATTGGTATTCCCCCATCATTCGGGTTAAAATATGTTGATATTATTGTTATACAATATATCTTCATAGTATTAGCCTACTTTGAACCATACCTAGTTTGATAACAAACTACTTAACACAAATAGCCTCCTTTGATGCTACTATAACAGTCATATACTTAGCCTTTTCTTGCAGTATCCGTCACAATGTCTCAACTTTGGAACTCATCCAAATCTATCATGGAACATCCTTTCCATTACATTGTGTCACCCATAGTCTAAATCTATCTACTAATTTACAGAGAGGTAGGTTCGTCTGTCACAATTTTCGTTCCGATTTTTGGTTGGACGATTTTACCCCCGTCGTTTTGAGGTATTTACCCGCCACTGCCATCCGTCAGTCGTACCGCTTGGATTTTTTTCTCATCCACCGCCCTGACCCGCACAGGCGATGGGTCAACGCCTGCCTACTCCTCCACCGACGGTAGCCGACCACGCTCGCCGATTCCTCCCACCTAAATCGATGCAGGATCCTTTTGAGCCGCCGCCGGGAACCTCGTTGCCGGATCCGTTCGAGGAGAAGGCGCGGGAGCCCACCTGCCTACTGGGAAGAGGAGAGGCGCCACCTCCTCCGCCCCAAAAGCGCCGCCTCCGCCAGAGCCGACGGCACCTCCCTCCAGGTCGCCTTCCCCCGGCGCAGCTGGGACACCACATAGTCTGGCGAGAAGGGAACTGAGACGACCGTGCATATTGGGAACCGTCGGTGGTGTGGGGTGCAGGGAAGGGGTGGCCGGTGCTGGTGATTGGGAGCGGAGGAGGACCGGCTGTGGGGGAGCGCGAGGTTGCAGAGTGGGAACCGATCCGGACACGGAGCTCGAAGTCGGTCCCTAGCGTCATGGCGGAGGTCTCCCGGAAGCCAATATCCCTGCTTTTCCGGCTGTACCCGCCACATCTGTGTCCGGGGCTCTTCCCTTCCGCGGCCGCTGGCGTAGCACGCCCTCCGGCCCATAGACGACGCCCCTCCAAGATCCCACATGGTCGACGTGCCTACCCTCCCCCTCCGCCACACCTACACGCCACGCGTCTGGCGCGACGACGGCAGTACAAGCATTTGGCACAAAGGGGAAAACGCGCCATGCTCTGCACATGGCGCCGAGGCGAGGTTCCTTCTCCCCCGCCCATCCGGAGCAAACCAAGAGGACGCCCACGCCACTCCCGTTGGATCGCCGTCACGCGTCTGCCCGCTGTCGCGAGGTACTTGCAGATTTTGCTCGATTTACATCTGGTGGGGGGCAAAATCAATGCAGACACGCAGTAGACGAGTCAACACGTCATGCCATTTAAGCCGCCGCCGGGAACCTTGTTGCCGGATCCGTTTGAGGAGAAGGCGCGGGACCGCACTTGCCTACTGGGAAGAGGAGATACGCCTCCGTCGTCCATTGTTTTCGGGGCGGATGTCGCGCGTGGGAAACCCAGCCTGCGGCTCAGGAAGGCGGCCCACTTGCCGCAGCCAGAGGAGGGATCGGACGACCTGGTTACCATGGCCGGGTCAGATAGGAGGGAGTCTGGAGGGGGAGAGGAGGCTTCCAGCAAACCGCGTGGGGATTGGTAGTGCAGGCCGGGATGAGATCAGTCCGGTATAGGTATCGAGACATGTGTGATCGGGTCAGTCGAGCTTTGTCTGTTGTGTCCGTGTATGTACCTGTTGACACCCTACATTTGGTTCTGCCGCTGCAGGCCATTGTCTACTTTTACCTCTTCTATTGCAGGCGATGCGCCAACGTATATGTAAACAATCGGTTTATCAGGCTGATGTACCTGCAAGCGGAGTTGATCCAGTTGGAGAATCGAGACAAAAAATCAAAACCAAATGGAGAATCGACGGCGATAAATGTAAACATTGACAACATTTACTCAATAGTGTTCTGTAACCAAATTTCACATTCAACATTAATTCTTGAATTTGACTGATTATTTTCTTAGTCTCATTTAAATGCAGCTCCCTGGACCAAACATATAGGGAAGCAAAGCTAAAGAGGTAGCTAGCTAATAGCTTTTTAGACAAGATGGATATGGTGGTGTACATGTACATCACTAAGAGGTTGGAAGGAGTGAGTGAGTGACTGATGTCCGCATGGAGAAGGGCACCAACAACACGCACAATGAGTTCTGCAGTTAAGACGAACACTTTAGTGTCGATGATGGAATTGACGATGCAATATCTCCCCTTTAATATTTGCACCTTCACTTTGAACTTCATTTGTGTATGATCTTTGAGACCAATGCATGAGATCTCGAAGTCGGACTCAAACTTCCTCATATGTTTGAAGTGAACTCCTTAAATACAAATATCATTGTTATTTCCTCGCTCATGTCTGGGATGTTAAAAGGGAGCTTGTGTGTCTCTATGGAACCCGTCATCTTCTGAGTACAATCCAAGTGAAATCTTGGTTAACAAGAGAAAATGGTCGGGTTGTAGCTTTCTATGCTTTGATGGCAAATTATGGCTACCTATTAAATTACATTTTAAGAGAAGTAGAATCTACTTATTTTTAAAACGTTATGTAGTTATCTCGACGTGAATTTTCATGTGTATTATGTTTACATATGTTGCAAGAAAAAATTAAGTAGACTCGTAGCAACGCACGGACATTCGTCTAGTTCATATAAATTTAATTTGTATCTTGTGACAAAACTAGTATCAATGTAACACTTTACAATGAACTAGCTTTAACTATTTGTCACTTATACATGATATATGCTTAGTTCTTGCAAAGCTCGTCCAATGATCATCTTATGAATCATTCTGGTATGTGCTCATAACATTTAGAGCATAGGACATATCTGGATATATACATATCATGGTATAATCGATCAAAATATTCATGTGATTTTACTCACTAAGTGTTGAAACACTTGACTCTTGATACAATCCTTTCCATGCAGCAAGAACTTTTCTTGTAGTTTCCATATTGAACTTCTTTCAATATCCCATATATGTACGTCTGACATATCCATATTGGCGCCTCAATCTATCCATATAGACATTGATGCCAAATATTTCGGTTTTGCCCAAGTCTTTCATCGAAATCCTATTTTAATGAAATTCTTAACTTGTGTCAATAAAAGATACATCATTTCTAATCAACAATATGTACTCGGCATAATGTATTGGAAATTTGTCTCAGCGCTCCCACTTAATTTCTTGCAAATGCAAGCATCTTCATCATCTCCGATGAAATTAAACTCTTTTAACATTTTCATCATGGTGAAGATTCCAACTCCGCTATGCTCACTTCAACTATTGAAATTTGCATGCCCTTTTAGCACCATTTGAATTAACAAAACCGTTCAGACCGTGTCATGTACACGTCCTAGGTAACCATTCTATTAGAAGAACCTTGTTTTGTTTATTCAACTACCATATACCAAATTATATGTAGTCGTTGCTACATTAATCCGTCAAGACTAAATATCGCTATGAACGATCAAATCTTGTCATAGTCAACTCCTTAAAAATTGTCGTAAACTTCTTTCCGACATGTCGACTATTTGATAGATATTAAACATCCATGTCTATTTCTTTCTAGATCCGAACACGACCGATAGGTTTCACGCCTTTCCGGAGGGTCTTCCAAGTTCAGAAACTTGATTTCTCATGTATGGATACTATAACGGATTCTATGACTTCTAGTCATTTTATGGAGTCAGGGCCCATCATCGCTTCTTTGCATGCAGTCGATTCATTATTGTCAAAACAATAACAACTTCTGTTTCAAATCTTAGTATTTCATTCTTACCGACCCACATGGTTCAATAGGAACTCTAATCTCCAAGATCACACCCTTTGTAATCACGGAAGCTATGAGCATTGTGGCCGCCACCAGGACACTTTCCGGCACTACGCTAATTAGCACATATAGCTAAGGTTCAACAAACTTATCAAAGTTCTATTGTCCCCCCACTTAACTTTTCACGAAAAATTCCTTCTCAAGAAACTTGACATTCCAAGCGACAAACTCTTTTGTCCTCGGTGTTATGGAGGAATTCCCAACAAATTCTTTGGGATAACCTACAAAGACGTGCTTATCCGACTTTGGTTGTAAACATTTTACTTATGCATAGCATACCAAAACTTAAGAAAAGACAATTCGGGTTTTATCCCAAACCATAACTCATATGGTGTCATTTCAACGGATCACGATGGTGTTGTTTTCAATGTAAAAGCGGTAGTCTCTAAAGCTTTAATCCTTAAAACATAATGGCAGTTTTATAAATGACACCTTTGATCTTACCATGTCAAACAAGGTTTGATTTTATCTCTCAAACATACCATACTCATGTGGTTTGTCGGGAAATGCAAATTCATGGAACAATTCCTGAAATGTTAGGTGTTTTGCTAAACCTGTAACTCAAATATCTTCCTTTATGATCAAATCATAAACTATTTTATTTTCTTGTTACAATGAGTTTTCACTTCATCTTGAAAGTCTTTGAACATCTTTCCAATGTTTCATACTTCTTCCTTATTAAGTAAATATATAGATATATTCACTTAAATTTCTGGAGAAAGCATATGAAGCAAAAAGATCCATCGCATATGGCTACACATAATGGACTATATACATCAACATGCATTATATCCAATAAGTTAGTCATCCGTTCCTCTTTGGCCTATGGACGGAGTTTCAATTATCTCGAGGAAATTTTCACAAGCGTCAATTGATCAAAATCAAAAGACTCTAAAAATCCATTAACATGGAGTTTCTTCATGTTTACTTTCCAATATAATTCAACAGTGATGCCACTTCATAAGTGATCTTCCGATCATTTGTCTTACGATAATGTTTATGGATGTGATTTCTCCAACTAGACTTGTAAAAGTTCATCCATCCTTTATGGAATACGGTAATTATTTGAACAACCATTGTTCTCGTAATACCGGAACAAAAACAAATCTTGAAGGCTTGGTTTGACGACAACGAAAACACAATAACACTTTATTTGTTTTCAATGAACATCATCACTTATTCTCTTGCCAGTTACTTAGGACGTTGGAGTTCATGAATTGTCTTGTTCTGTATGACACTTCACACCAACCAATTTGGTATCCAATACCTCAGAACCACATTGTTTAACAAGCAAGGAATACATCCATAACATGTATATCTTCTATATACCTAAGTTGGAAATCTCCAACATTTTCTTTTCTGCCAAATATTTTATAGATTCTCTTTCAACAATTCCTTTTCTTTTAAAAGAATCTATCAACATCAATAGTGGTGTCATTCACATGACACATAGTACAAAGTGTATATAGTCAAATACTAATAACTTTGGACTTGCACTTTGAAGTGGATCACCATCATCAAATGTTTGGTGTTCTTTCAAAAATCCATTCTTTAGTAATCTATTAGTGTAGTAAATATTTTACCTACATCTTCTATTCATCCTTATTATGATAACTTTCATGATCAAGATACTATAGCCTATAAGGAAGAATCGCGAGTATAATGTTAGTTCCCAAAACCTTTTTGGGAGATCCGGATGCCTAGCATCTCCATCCTTCACAAATTCTCATACAATATGAGAACATGTATTTTGCTAAATTATACTCTATCATAATGCAACCAAAAACATTGTTTCATATATCACAATATCTTTCACACATGATGGTTTCTGAAACAATTTTCAGCTCCTAGATAATCTAGATATTAAAACAACTTTTGAATATCAATAATCATGGAGGCAAACATGATACTTTAGATACTAAAATTGGAATTCTTACTCTTGATTTAATACTACTTATTAAACTTCATGGAGTAAATAGAGTTTGCTAAAAGTTTGCAATAGGACTTATAAACTTTAAATTGACATTCAAAACAATACGATACCAGTTCGTAAAGTAAATATCCAGAATTCTATAGTTCTATTATCTAAATTAAAACTAAGCAAAAGGTAGTGAACAGATGCTAATGACTACAACAAATTATGCAATTTCACTTTGATTTTGTTTATGACAAATTGAGTTCGACTAATCCAAATTAGAAATGAACTCCCACTCAAAAACAACGTCCCTCGTGCCTTTTTGGTGATTACATGAACCAAATCCACTACACCAAGTCCGATCATCACGTGAGTCGGTGTAGCTTCAAAGGCGAGCATCAATATGGGCATCACATCAACTATATGACTCATGCTTAACCTTTCGGTCCGTGTTCCGAGGCCATGTCTATACATTCTAGGCTCGTCAAGTAAGAACCTTAGTATTCGCGTGTGTAAAACTGTCTTACACCCATTGTATGAAAGCGCGGAGTCGAGTACACCCGATCATCACGTGATGTCTCGAAACACGATCCATAGAACGGTGCATACTGAAGGAAGAACACATTTTATCTTGATATCTAAATGATGGATCATCTTACAATGCTACTAAAAGCGCCAAACTAGCAGTATAAGATGTAAACATCTAATGTGTAAAGTGAGATGATATGGTCCATGCATTTGATCTCTATCATTTGCATCGTGGTATGATCTCTATCATTCCTTTATGTGTAAGGCCAAGGTCTATGGAACTTACACGTTAAGTATTTTGTAAGAGTATCTACCATACATCTACTTACAACATTACCATATCAATACACTAGCCCAACAACAATCTAAACTAGACGCCTCTAATTTATCCATTGCAAGTTTTACGTGGCTTATGGCTTTCGGAGATAGAACCGGTCTTACCTACGAACATGGAACTACAACAAGGATAACCAAGTTAGCAACTCGTTGTAAATCAGATATTGACTATAGTAGGAGAGACAGACACCCGCCAGCCACTTGTGCAAAACTAGTTGCATGTCAGTCGTGGAACCGGTCTCATGTATGATGACATGTAAGGTTCGTCCAGGCCGCTTCATCCCACTAAGCCACCAATATCCAAAATACATGAAAGAAGCAATAACATGATCATCATCGCCCACATATAAACATATGTGTACTACACGTGCAAAGCACCTACGCATAGATCAGGCTCTGATACTACTGTTGGGTTCGCAGCATAGAAAACAAAAAATTTCCTACGATGGGAACTATCGCCAAGATCTATCTATTAGATACAAGAAACAGGTGGATATAGATCCATAGAGAACTTACCCTCGAAGACAACAAAGATTTGTTAACGATATGGAACTCGTGGATGATGTAGTCGTACACTTGCCGATCTCAAGATCGTGATGAAGTCCAGCAGGTCCAGCAATAGCACGTCCATCAGATCCATCTCCAGCAAGTCCAGCACCACCAAGTCCAGCACTGAAAAGCAGCGGTGTATCCGTGATCGCACACACGTCCGGTACCCTGACAACCTCCATCCCTCGCTCCAGCAAAGCAGCGGAAGCAGCAACTCCTTTCCAGATAAAGCCACCGGGAACATGTATCTCGCTAATCCGAGACCATGGGGAATAACTAGAGGGGGAGAGAGATCCTTCACGAGGAGGTGTGTGTTATGAGGAGGAGAGGGGGGCCTTTTATAGGGAAGAGGGGAGGCACCCAAGGGCCATGGCGTGGCAGCCATGGTGGTGCCCCCACCTCTTCCACATTCATGTGGGTGGAGCTCCCACTCCCATAAAAAGCCTCCACTCAAAATTTCACTCACACATGCATTAAATTTCCACCAAATTTAATGCAAGCTCTCATTAAATAAAACTATTTTATTTATTTTATTCAGAATTTTGTTAATTACATTAATTAACAAACATTCACATAAAACCCCCTACAACATTTCAATATCACATACAGAACCAATTTCAGCAATTTCACCCGAAATAGTTTCGGTGTCTATTGAAATAATTCCAGCGCTTTCTTAAATCTTTATCTGAAACATATTTGCTCCAAATAGTTTATATGAGTTGCTGCTTCCGCTGCTTTGCTAGAGCGAGGGACCTGGGTTGTCGGGGTACCGGACGTGTGTGCGATCACAGATGCACCGCTGCTTTGCGGTGCTGGACTTGGTGGTGCTGGAGCTGGATCTGATGGACGTGCTGGAGCCGGACCTGCTGGACTTCATCACGATCTTGAGATCGGAAAGTCTACGACTACGTCAACCACGAGTTCCTACTTGTTAACAAAGTTTGTTGTCTACGAGGGTAAGTTCTCGTTGGATGTATGTCCACCCGTTGCTTTGTACCTAGTAGATAGATCTTGGCGTATAGTTCACACCGTAGGAATTTTTTTTTGTTTTCTATGCTGCGGACCCAACAGTATTTTGTTTATTAAACACACATGTATTAACATTTCTAATTAATACAATTATAGCATGCAAAATAAACATTTATCATAAACAATGAATAAGATAATAACCACTTTATTATTGCCTCTCGGACATATTTCCTTCAAATACACGTTTAATGATTCAATTTCTATAAGTATCTTTGGTGTAGTGGCAAAAAACTCAGTTTATGTCTATTTGATTTGATTTGAAGATCTTTAGTTCGAATCCCCTGTGTGTACATATTTATATATGTATCTTGGGTTTACTTTTTTTGTTGAGAAACGGTTTACTTTTTAATATCGCATTACGGAGAGGCTGACATCTCGAACCCACCAGCCTACAACATCCCTCGAGTTGAATGGTTAGATTTTAAAAAAAAGTTAAATACTTGTACATAGAGGCTGGCATTATGAAACCACATGCCAGAACATACGAGGCTGCATCTGGGACCCACAAGCCAGAACATTCCAGAGAGGCTAACATGGGGGCCTCAATAGCAAGACCATACACGGCTGCCACATCGAGCAACGTTGCCAAGGTTAAAATAGTGGACACGGCCGAAACAAAGTCCATTATACGCAGGTTTGATTTACAAAGGGACCGGCATGTGGGACCCAGTAGCATGATCTTATATAGGTTCTGCCTCGAGCGACATTGCCAAGTTCAAAACAGGGTGGTGCGAGCGAGAAAAAGTCCAGCATGCACACGTTTCCTCTAATAAGAGGCTCACATGGGGGACCCTGCAGACTGGAAAAACGGCTGATGCATCAAGAAATGCTATCAAGTTTGAAACACTGAGGCGCGACCGAGAGCAAAAATTCCATTATACACACGTTTCTTCTAATAAGTTGATGACATTTGGGGCCCTGCATCATGATTAAATGGTAGATGCAGCAAGCAATGCTATCAAGTGCGGAACACGGAGGCATGACCGAGGGAAAAAATTCTAGCATACACACGTTTCTTCTAATGAGAGGATGACATGTGGGGTCCAGGAGTTTGATTAAATGGTAGATGTATCGAGCAGTGCTATCAAGTTCAGAACAGGGTAGCGCGAGCGAAAAAAAAATTCTATCATACACATGATTCTTATAATGTGAGGCTAACATGGAGGACCCATCAGCGTGACTAGACGGTAGATAGATCGAGCAACGTTATTTGAGTTGAAATTAGGGAGGCAATAGCCATGGGAAAAATTCCATTATACACATGTTTCTTCTAATGAGAGGATGACATGTGTGATCTAGGAGGTTGATTAAACGGTAGATGCATCGGGCAACTATATCAACTTCGGAACAAGGTAGCGCGAGCGAAGGGAAAAATTCCATCATACACACGATCCTTCTAATGAGAGGCTAACATGTGGGACCTAGCAGCCTGACTAAACGACAGACACATCGATCAACGTTATCAAGTTCAAATCAGGGAGGCGCGGCCGAAAAGTATGGTCCGCTAGAGACACTGACGTCTAGGACCCACATGCCTCAAAAGACTTTGGTGAGTCAACATCGCGCGAGGAAACAAAAATCTGGCTTCTGTCACGCACCAGCCGAGTTTTCTCCATATTTTTAGCGGTTCCGTCGTAGTAGAGGGCCACGAAACCGGAAAAAAAAGTTTTCCATCAGCCACTGCCGAGCCGAGAGTTGCGTCGTCGAAGACGCGCCTTCTATAATGACTGTCGGGCCAAGTCGTTGCGGAAGGAAAATTGTCTTGTAGTGATACGTGTTTTTTCCCCAAGGTTCATATAACAAAGTTCCAGAAATCCTGAAGGAAGACCAAGTATACTACTTTTAGTACTTCATTCCAAGACCATCCCGGTGGTGAAACAATAGTGACCTACTTAGATCAACCATGAGTTGCATTTTACAACATGGACAAGGGCAATGAAGCGTGCATGTCATAGCTATTAGTACAATGACATCGATACTTTTTTGTGATATTTGATTAGGTTTAGTTTTCTAGGATTTTGAGGCTTTATGTTTTCTCGGCTTATTGTCCGCATGCTAGCTTTGGATCGGTCGTAAGTAGTTCTTCACCGTTAGGCTCTCAGAACGTTATTTTTGGTGGTTATTTGGGGTATTTCATATGAGATTGTATAGATCTTAGTAGACCTCTGCATTGTAGGTGTATTATCGTCGTTGTTTGGTAAAAATAAAAGTACCTATGTAGAAAGCTAGGATTTTACCGTGGCTCTTTCGGCTAAGGTGTTGCATGTTTTTGTAGGCTTGGTGTAGTGTTTCCAGTTTTCCTTGCTAATGTTTTGTTGTGATTTTATTTCTTGTGCATGTAGATGTTCGTAGGATATACTATCTCTCTTCTGATAGATGGGCTATATCGGCAGGTTGGCTGGCCCAGATTAGTCAGCAAAAGCTTCTTTTGTCGCCGGTGCGACTTTTCCTTGCGACCCGTCTCCACCAGATCTCCACCAGTGCACTTCACCTCCCGCCGTGGCGGAACATGGAGTGTGCTGCTCCATGTGGGTTGCCTTTTGTTTCACTAGATAGACATTGCCGATCAATCAAAGTGTTGTAGAAGAGTGTGGTGTGCTCAGCAGATGAATTTTGTATAGCTTAGGAGCTGGTGGATGTGTGCTCAACCATGACAGGATCCTCTCAAAATCGTGAATTTCAGAAGGAAACCTCATCTATGATATCCTCTTAATATCTGAATTTCCGATGTTAAGCGTTCCTGGTTGTACGTATGTACCACTATGGCCAATGCCGAACATTTGGTGCACTGATGGGGTGCGGTTATTTAGCCAAAAAAATAGGCGGTGTGTTGTTTGATTGCTTCATGGTGGATGCTATGGTGAATTGGTAGAGTTTTGGTTGCATAGAAATTTTGTCCTTAGATTGTGGTGTGATTAGGTGATTCTTATTATGGTCCTGTTATGTCTTTGTGCTATGTGGTTTCAGTTCATACATGGTGAACATTGCCATGTGTGGTTTGGTACTGAAGACTGGTTCTTGCTACGTTGTCTAAGATTCTGACATGGATGCATGATGTTAAAATATTTGCTTGCTATGAATATTTGCCGGCTGTAATTTATATTCATTATTGCATACTTAATCCCGGTGTAAGTTTGCAAGTAAACAATCGTATCCTCCTTATGAGGATAGGGTTGGAGGAAAACTCAATCATTCTTATATGGCCAGATCAACATGCTTGGTTGTGGTCGATGCTCTGCTTGCCGGGCCATTGCGTCCACCGGTGGCTCCATTGCGCGCCAATGGTATCTTTAAACCCAGTTTGTTATTTTGATATTTGTGTCGATCGATGGATGATATTACTGGAGTTTTGCAACTAACATGGCCTTCAGATGGATAAATTATGTGGTGTGGAAGTCCAATGGGAATTGATTACTTCCCTTTATCGATGGATATCATGTGGTGAGCTCTATTGCATAATTTGTGTAAGTATTTCGTGCCGATGATCTGCTTGACTACGCAAGGGAAATCAACTCCTTAATTGCCTATAAGATACATCATCCTTTATCTTAGAGTTTTGTTGTTTTATATGCATATGTGAGCAAAAAAGAGCTTCAAATGGTTTGTGTACATTGCAAATGGGTCATAACCATTTTCATTTCAGTTCGGTCCAGTGAATTGCCCATAATATTTTATTTGGTTTCTCACTTTGGATGTCAAGTTAGCCGGGCCATTGTGTCCACCAGTGGTAGTCATGAAATTGATATGTTGTAGTGATGCTTCATTTACTCCGTACCACATAGGCATCTCAATATTAAAGGGAGGGAACCGTGCCAAGTAAATATAGTGTTTTTGTGTGGATTCAACACTGGGACAATGTACATGTATTGCCACAGATCTATACTTTTTGTTAGCTCACTAATAGAAATGGATGGATGGCGAAAGAAAGAACACATAATGATACCTGGACCGAAGGTTGTACAAGTTTCTTGCTCATGAGTTGTGATATCAAGTGGTCATATCTTTGTGTGTTAAAGATAGTCATGGATGTACCCCTTCATATCATACAATATTCTTATATCGACAATTAAATTACAAAAAAGTATGTTTTATTTATCCTATAGTAGCTATGAAAATTTCTGTACGGGGTACCTCTGTTGTACCGTGAAAAATCCTAGGCCACTGCGAGCTAAATCCAAAAACATATATACTCCAGCGAACAAGCACACCTACATCAGAATTCAAGCACCATTGGCAGAGGATGGCACGGCAGAGCGCGCTTAGTCCATCTAGTCCCTACTAAAACTCAACGCGAAGGAAGAAACACAACTGCTTTGACGTAGTAGGACCGACCAGGTAATGCGGCGGCGCCGCTAGGTAAGACATAATCTCCTCAAACGCAACGTCGCCCGGCATAGAGGAGCTCGACGCATTGAGATCCACCATCATGGTGTCGGTCCTCCTCCTGTCCTCCGTCCAAGAGAGCAGCAACAGGCAGTCCACCCACATCCTCACCATGTACACCGGCAAGTCACACATCGTAGCCCTAACACAGACCACAGACACGAGGGAGACCATGCCAATCGTCAAGATGAACACAACGTTGTCCTACTGCCCCGATGAGGATAAGCCGGTGGGACGCATCGCCCGCCAGTGGCACCAGCTCCTGGAACGCTTTGGTGGTGGCATACTAGGTCTTGTGCACTTGAATCGAGTGGATTGCTACGAGGTGGGTGACGAGCACTGGCGGTGGGGCGGCGAAGTCACAACCGGACTCCGTGCAAGTGCAATGGGCGTACCAGCACATGATTTCGTGCTCGTGGAGTTAATAGTTGGGAGCAAACTACTGCGGCCTTTGTGGGCGCACATGACCCTAGCCGCTGATAGGATGACGTCCATGGCGGGCTCATGGGTGAATCCACCACCAGGGTGCTCGCACTTCTGGTAGAACGTGATCTTGTGGACGCAACGGTGACAAACTAGATGAATATCCACGCGCTGGAAAAATGGAAGTTTGGAAAATAAAATAGTTGCACATACGAAAGAAAAATCAATGGATTATGAGGGAGAAAGGGAGCGACCTTGTAGACCCGCTGGGGCTGGGAGCAGGAGGAACAGTTGAGCACGGTGTCTTCCATCTTCAGAGTGACTGTCCCAAACATTGCAAATTTGGTGGGGGGAAATGTGGACTCTCTGATCCGGCCTCGAGTCGTTCCCTTCTTTTATACCACCACTGATAGTCAATGAAGCTCTACCTGATTTTTTTTTTCCTTTCTTTATTAGAATCCTTTTTGTATATTTTGAGGACTTATCTTCAAATTCTTGGTTTAGCTGGAGAAGATTAGGTAGCTGCCTCTTTATATTTCTGCACTATCCTTTTATTAGTAAGTTGCACGTGCCTTGCATGTGAGACTCACATGATAATAAAGTATGACATATCATCACTATATAAAATTATACTCGATAATAGGTAAAGCTCAAAAAAATTATGAAAGAGTCGCATCTATAAAGTAACAGTGTATATTTGGTTCTTGTACTTTATATCATATAGAAATAAACATTTATTAGCTACCTAATACTTGAAAATTTTAGGACCATGGTCTAGAGAAATGACAGAGAAGATTCTGGAATGATCGAGAAGTGTGTTTTGAGGTTTGCGCATGTTAAACACTATCAATAAAATCTTCTAGATGCTCGAATGGAAAAGAAGATCCAACAGTTAGCAATATTGGGATTTGTGAGTCTTGATCCAATATTGAATATTCAAATTTATCCGTACACTATATTGCGGCAACATTTGATGCGGCTCCATGGCCAAAAACTAAAAGTCCGTGTGATGTTCTATGCGATCTTATTCAAGCAAAAAAATCAAATGAGTATTGGGAGGTAAATTTGAGGATCATGCTAGATTTTATCTCACAGAAAAAACATGGCTCGCATGATGGAGGTCTATTTTTTCTCTACCGCTATGCATCATATATAGTAGTACCGTCAGATTAGTACTCTCTGAACTATAATCATGCAGGAAAGCACTATGCCTACCTAATGGATGTTGCGAAGCTTTCTAAAACGGGACGGGTAGAGAAGGGAGGGAATATCAGGGATCTATGGTGATTTTCCTTTAAGTTCTCATGGGCGGAAGCGATAACATAAGTATAGTGATTGTAAGGATGAATGATGAATTTTGTGGGCATAGACATTGCAAGAAGTTCAATTTTTCAAACACGATGGTGATTTTTGATATATTCAAATATTGGGTACCTTAAACGATTTCTAGAACCTATCACGCACTCGTCGTACAAATTTGATGTATATAATTTTAGTAGATCGACATAAAGTAGTTTCAATGGGAGAAATTAGCTACTAGACAGATTGAAAATTCATGTTATAACTTAAAAATAGCCCACAAACATGGTTCGCTATGTGCAAATAATGGGGTATTGTCATTCTAGGCTTTATTCTTCGTGCATTAACTTAACAAATAAACATTGTATATCACTTACAAAATTGAAAACTATTTTTTGTTCGTGAAAGTTGTAAACTACAATTGTAAACACCTTCCCCCATACCAACATGCGCTCATCAACCAAATATGGGCACACTATTCGTATACTGCAATGTGGATATTGCCATGACCCTGGTCATTTGATTTGGAAGCTAAGCATCTTCACGACATGGTAGGCCATATTGCAAAGCAAGGTTTTCAAAAGTAATCAAAACTCATATTTATCACAACTAGTACACTCAAGAGAACGCCAAGCACACGTTTTACATTATTTTGATTTTTTTATTTTCTTGAAAAAATCAAAACTACTTCAAACTTATCAGCCGTTGTGAAATTCTTTGAAAGAACTTAATGGTTTCAAACCTCTAGTTGTTTTTTATACATTGACTACTCTACTACCTTAAAGAGATTTTACGCAAAATTATAGAGATAGCAACCTATCATGTAGTCATAGTTAAAATTTGATATGATTTTGATAAATCAACAACAAGTAGTTTAAGTGGTTGAAATTAGCTAGAAAAGTCAAAAGTTCATGTAATTTAAGAATTCCCTATAAAACATGGTCAGCTTTGTGTAAAAATGGAAGGCTAGTAGATTTATGAGCCTTAATTATTCGTCATGTACTTGCTACATAATCTACAAATGTAAACATTGTTTCCCATGCCCAGATGCGCATTTACTGAATACGAGCATTATTATCACATAAGCATGGTCATTTATTTTGAAAATCAGGCATGTTCGTACATGGTATTCCATATTGCAAAAAAATACTCTCAAAAGTTATCCAAGAGAAAGCTTGCCACTTTGCATGGAAAGTGGGGATTCGCACAAGAGGAAGTCGTGTGCAAGTACTATAGTTTATTATTATTTTTTTATTTTCCTGTTTTTCTGAAACTCACTGTAATTTGTTGTCCAACATGTAAATTCTTTGCAAGTTGAATCTTTCAAACCTCCTAGTGCTTTTCGATATAGTATTGACTAACAGGGATCCCTTAAAATGATTTCGCTGATCTAGCTCAACATGTGAGGGTGGTCCAACAGGGCAATTTTCATTTAATAATTTTTTATTATTTTTATGTATAATATATAGGCTATTTAGAAATCTCAGGGTTGTCCATTCATCGCCCTAGCCACCATTTGGATCCGCCACTTTGTAGGTGAAGCTTAGGAGCGAGCAGCCTATCATGCGATCGTAGTTCAAGTTTGACATGATTTTGGTAAATCGATAGAGGGAGTTAAGTAGCAAAATTAGCTAGCTCGCAAATTCATGTAACTTGATAAATGCCCATAAATTTGTGTGCACTATGTGTGAAAAATAGGGTTGTCATATGGGCCTTATTGCACATGTTCTTGCTTACCAAAAACAGTTAGTTGGAAAATTGTAGATGGTTTTTCTAGTCATAAAAGTTGGAAAATTACAATTGTAATAAACATTGTTTACCATGCCAAGATGCACCCATTTAACAAATAAGGGGTCCTTATCATAAATTAAGATGTAAATATGTCCATGACCTTGGTTGTTTGGCTTAAAACCAATGTATGTTCCTATATGGTAGGCCATATTGCAAAATATTTTTTCTAGAAGTTACCAAAACTCGTGTTTATCATTCCTCGTGGAAACCAAGGTATGTTCCTACTACATGGTAGACCATATTGCTCCTAGGAACTTTGTGAGTATGTGAGGTGGACCATTTTCGCATAAAGTAGTAATGTGTAAGTACAGTAAATCTTTAGAGGTAACTAGTGTATTGTACAAGCAGGCTGTTAGCTATCTATTGGAATTGCTCTAAGGACTAGTCAGTAGGCTATAAGTAAAATAGTTGGATGTGTACACCGCGTAGATTGTTGTGGAGTCGAATCAACGAAACCAAGTTCTACTACAACTGTTTAGTAACCATAACAACACACATACTGAGATTATATGAGCTACTCCTACAACCTAATTAATTAGCCCTTGCATCACACTAGACACATGTTATTACCTAATACTTTGAAGGTAGTAACATGAACTAGTAACATGTGAAAGTTTTACTAGTCTAAGTTATTTAGAACTATGAGCAGCCTAATATGGAAGAGAAGGAAAACATCCAGCCAAATCTCATTTTTGGGTGGAAGCACGAGGCAAAGATAAGTAAAGTTGGGCTGGACCACCACGGGCCCCAATTTTCTCTGCACTGCTGCGCCTACATGGTTGTACTCGATTGTGTGTAAGATTACATGGGAAGGAAGAGGTGAATGTTGTGATGCTTCCCACCTGAACAAGTGCCATTAAAGGCATAGAGACACTGATGCATGAGTGGAGTAGAGAATTCAATGCCACATTGAAGAGGAGAGAGGGAGGATGATTCTCCTTCATCCAGGAGCCTTTGCTCTCTTGAAAGGCAGCGACGAGATATAATTTTGGGTGGAGGAGCCTTTTTTTGAAATAAGGCAAAATATTTGCGGTGGAAGGAGTCCTTTCTCACCTTGCCAGCAGTACGAGATCAACTAGGCACCAAAAGCTAAGTACTAATAATACAAAAAGGATTAATACTTGAGTACTAGTACTAGTTTCTAAGTTCCATAGTTCCATCCAGGAGCAATAGTGGCTATTATAAGGATAGTATCTTGTCAGGATCCTTCTTACTTCCTCGAATGCCTCCTGGTCACATAAGGCTCGAATACAAGTTCGGTGATATTCATATCAACTTCCAATGAAGTGGGATACGGTTGAACTCGTTGAGACAAAATCCATGTGCATGTTCCTTGAACCAGAAGAAAGCCATTTCATGTTCTAAGAGTTCCGCATCCCTGACAACATTTCGCCAGCTCGTACTAGTAGTTATCACCACGCGCCCATCATGGCCCATGACAATCATGACTTCATGATAACCTTTGTACACCTCTTTGGTCACACACAAATTTCTTTCTTCACGAAGATGATTCTTCAAGACATTTTGACTGTAATCCGATGAGAAGCACTAAAACTAGAAGAAAACAACTTTTAGAAGTTTACGTCCTGTTGGCCAGTGAAATAGTAAAAAAGATGCCTGCTTGATTCATATGATAGAGAAAATAAATGTAGGATTGCAATGTCAAGCCCACTCATATCCTACAGGACTTCCATATGAACCAAACTTTGTTTGACTCTATCATAGTAGGACAAACAGAGGATTCTGAAAAACAGGTGTGAGTGGATGTTTGATTTCCTACAAAATCTAGTGCAAAGGAATACTTAGGAATAATTCCTATGGGAATCAATCCTACAAATGTAACAACCACCTTGGGAAAATTTCCTATAGATTTAATCCTACAAACTTCATAGGGAAATCTTTTGAATGAGACGGCTACTAAAATTTCTTACGTTTTCGAAAAAACTAAAATTTCTTACTATCACAGGTGAGCTCGCAGACATAGAAAGGTATGTCAGGTTTGATCTGGGAAACTTCATCCACGAGAAAATCCCACCTTTTGTATGATAAACACACATTATTGCCTTAAATGATGTACCTTTCGAACCAATCTTTTCTCTTATGAGAAGGACCTACATGAAATAAAAATAAACCTTAGAGAGTAGTATATTGTTGCATAGTGTATGATTTCACAATCCAAGTAAACCTTTAACCCTTATAGCCAAAATTTCTTCCTCATCACTATCAGTTACATAATAGTCAGTGTAATAGATATCATCATCGCTGGAACTATCCATGATTTTCTACCTTGCTTGGAATTGGAACCTATAAATTGCATTACAATGTACTTATTATAACACTAAAATGCATGGAATTATAACTAATTCAAGTGAAAAAATGCTATCCCCAACAGCAAGCAACATGTTTCGTCAAGGATTCAGTTTGAAAAAGTACATCAATCTCAATATATTTGTATTTATGCAGATTTAAACTATCAGGAACAAAATAGAGGGGAATGAAAGAGATCCGAAAAAATCAGTTTAGAGACAAAAATGGAATCAGTACAAAAAGAGGAACTGTGAATGTTTTCTACAAGGGAGAGATGAAGATTATACCTCGTTGTTTTGGGTTAGAGACCACATAGAGGTGAAAGGCAGATTGATATACGCAGTGCTACAGATGACAACTATGGGGATGGGAAGCGGCGGTGAGAGGAGGCGACGGAAAGAGGATGCGTGTGTTTTTTGGATGATGGTGGATAGATTAGGTAATGCGGAGTTGGGCAGAGTAAAAAAAGCTGATTTGGGATGGTAGGTATTAACTGACAATGCATCACGGACTTGTGGGCCCAACCTATGCCGGGTCGATGTGAGTGCGGCTGTGCTTCCTCGGTGTAGGGTGAGAAATGGAATATATTGAGTAAAGTAAAATATAGGAAGGTTGGCCAGGTTCTGATGAAGTGCATTGAATGTGATGGTAGTAGTACGTCAGTTCTATTAAAAATGTACTTCTTCTATCCCAAATTAGGATGCATTTAGTTTTATTGTCAAAGTTAACAAACTTAATGTTTGAACCACTATATAGAGAAAATTTTCAACATCTACAATATCTAATGCACACTATATGAAGATATATGTCATAATGGTTCTAACAGTAGTGATTAGAGATTATAAATATCAATACATTTATCTATATAGTTCATCAAATTTTGAAAACTTTGACTTTGACCAAAAACAATATGCATCCTATTTTGGGATAGAGGGAGTAAGTTGGAATATTTTAAGCATAGAAGATTGTAGAACGATGGAGAAGTGTGTTTTGAGGTTAAACATGAGTCTTACCACTGCACAACATGAGTCTAGCAAAAATATTCTCATGGTTGAGTCTAGTACAAGCTCAAGTCTAAGAACATAAATTATTAAAATGGCCCACAGTCGATCTCTAGATCCTTTATATAATGGCATCTCATGCAAATAGAAAAGCAAGATTGACTGGTCTATTTGCTAAGTAGTGGGTCCTATGAAAAATAGTTCTCTACTACCCCGCAACCTTTTTCTGACACTTTCTGACAATATGATTTCTTAGACTCAAGCTAAACAGTGTACACGCTCTAATCTTCTAGACGCAAGAATGGAAAAGAAGATCTAATGCTTACCAATATTGGGATTTGCCAGACTTGGTCCAATGGTGAATATTCAAATTTATCCATACACTATATATCTAAGTTGCACATGCCTTGTACACGTGAGAATCGGATAATAAAAATATGACATATCATTTTTTATATAAAATTATAATAAGTGAAGCTCAAAAACTAATTATAATTTTGAGTCACGTCCATAACTTATCGGGTGTGTATTTGGTTCTTGTACTTTATATCATGTAGAAATCAACCTATTAGCTACCTAATACTCGACATGCTCTAGAGAAATGGCGAACAAGATCCTAGAACTATTAAGAAGTGTGTTTAAGGTTTGTGCATAATGTTATAGCGCTAATAAAGACTATCGGCAAAATCTTCTATATGCTAGAGTGGTATACAAGATCCAATGGTTTACAATGTTGGGATTTGCCAGTCTCGATCCAAAGGTCAAAGTTTAAAGTTATTCGTACACTATATATAGTACTAGTAAGATTATTGATGAGTCCAAAATTCAAGCATATTTACCTTTTATTTTTGCATAAATAGAGTAGGGATTTTAGTATTTCACTATGTTTGCATGCACCTTTTTGTCCTTGTTTCAACAGGACCCCGAATTACTAAGTCTCTTATGAACATATCAGTTAGAACTATCATATTATGTTATAATATGATATTTTGAAGTGATAAAAGTCATCTTATTGATTTACCTTCGCACCTAGGAGAATACCAAACAAGGGGAAATCATCTTCTATGATAACGACCAGTGGTACAGGCGGATCCCGCCCATACCACGCGGCAGCGCGTCCGCCTCGTCAAATAATTTCTCCTGGCAAAGACGGCGGAGAGAACTGACATTGGCAGCAACCTAGAACCACGAAAAACCACACTAGAAAGGGATCTGGAGGAGGAACTTGGAGAAGGGAAAATCCCTGCTGCCTCACGGATCATTGGAGGAAATCGCATCATCCCCTTCCATCAACCGCTGCATCTCCATCACCATTACTACCCCCCATTTCTCATCTATTAGATCTTGTTGTAATTCTAGATTCAATTGGGGTTTGCACTAGATTTATCCCCGTACTTTTATCCATCCATTTGATTATGATGATGTCGTTGATTGCTTCCATGTGTGAGTATCTTTCCCTTGTTCTTGGGGAGATGGAGAAACCCTAGCACTATTATGAAGTTGCAATAAAGATGATCTATTCTTATGTCCATATGACTAGCCGGTCTATGATAGATTTATGATTTGTGTTTGATCTGTCCCTTTAGATGGTATGTGTAGTCGGCCACATATCATTTGCCTTCAGGACTAAATATGAGGGATAAATCCTTTGGACATGTTTGGAAGTGTGCCATAAAGCTTAGTGACAATTGGCACCGGCTAGCAAACTCCACGGTCAAAGGAGGATAAAGAGAGACTCCCTAAGCTAATTACGATATCCATGGGGAGACCCTTAATTGCGGTGGTCTATATGGGTGATTACTCTCAGACATCGTGGTGGTTATTTAGAGGTGACCTCATTCTTTGCTCAACAAAGTGGCTTCCTACAAGCCTTGTAGTGAACATCTTATTATGGAACTCTCTCCACACATATCATGACGCAAGAAGTATGTTATCTTAATTATGAATAATAATATCATGCTTGTGGTGTATCCTACACCCCCGAGAATGTTTTAGCCCTATTGAGTTCACCATGTTTTCGCACAACCTTGTTACTTGCTTTCTTTTACTTGTTTTATTTACTTTTATGCACTCAACCAAAAACCTTTCAAACACCCTTCACTGCGATCAAAGACATCTTATAAGTATCCTTTGGTAGAAAGTAACGAGGGGCATAAAGACATTAATCAAATAGCTCTCTGTGGGTATGATACACTTATTTCGAAACTAGCTATAATTGATCTGTGCACTTGCAGCTATCAAGATATTTTCTAGCACCGTTGCCGGGGAGCTAAGCACTTTTGGTCTTTGTTCTTAGTTGCTTGTTCTACTAATTGTTTTACTAAAGTTGTTTACTAGTTTCATGGAAGGACTATGACTGCACTCGGACTGATGAATCAGCTCGATGCAACTAAACACCCCGAGAAGTTCAATTGAGGACTTGTCAAAGGATTCCAAAGTGGGAGCGAACCAGAATACGAGGTTAACCTTCGGTTTATCACTATTATAAAGAGAAAACTTTTGTAGGAGATGATCCCGATGAGGATCCTTACACTCATTTAATGCATTTTACCGAGTTTTGTTGGACACTTAAATTGAGGGGCTATTCTGATGATGAATTGAAACTTAAATTTTTTAGCCAATCTCTAACCAACATTGCTTTAGCTTGGTATAGAATTTGCCTTGTAGAGAAAACTGATACTTGGGAGAAACTCAAAGGAGAATTCATATTTTGATTCTTTCCCAAGGTAAATACAGTTGAAGTAAGAAGGGCATCACAAACTTCAAGAACCACCCACATGAAGGCATGGTAAGGGCCTTCAAAAGGTATAAGTCCCTACTTAATAATGTACCCATCATGCTTTACTTGAATGGTATGTTTTACATATTTTATATGGGGGACTTAATCAAGAAATTAAACATGAGCTTGACACAAATTTTGGAGGCTCTTTTATGGAGTTAACTATAACTAAAGCCTGGGAACTTCTAGAATGAATTTGCCATAATAGAGAAATATGGGGATTTGATTTAGGCGGCGAAGGAGGTATAGAAATTGAATATGATTGTCTCAATGCTTATAAAGAATCCGGTAAAGTGAAAGAAATTGCTGATGAACTTCAACTTGATGATGATATTATTTTGCAAATCCTTCAATCTTTCACCGAACACATTGAAGCCCCTAAGAAAGATTGGCTTCAATATACCCCTCCACCCAAGCTAGCTGAAGAAGATGATCGAATAATTGCAGCTCATGTTGAGCCATTAAGGGAGATACCTCCATAAGTTGAACCCCGTCCTTTTCCAAGGACAGCGAGAAAACATATGATGGCTCAGCAGCTCAAAGATCAACACGAAGAAGAAAGGTTGTTCCTCAAGATGTTAGAAGAGGAGGCACAAACAAGAAAAACTAACAAAGTAAGTATACAGGAGACCAAGGAACCAACAAAGGAAAGGTGATAGAGCTAGACCAAGGAACCAACAAAGGAAAGGTGATAGAGATAGAGCTAGACACTGAAGCTTCACTGTTTGTTGAAGGAAAGGTAAAAGATAAATAAGTTGGTAAACCTATTATTCATTGTACTTTCGGTGAACTTCTTATTATGGCATCTGCGACATTGGAACAACTGTTAACGTAATTCCCTTTAATTTTTATTTGAAAATCCAAAATGAACTAACCCTAGCCGAATTAGAGGATACTGACATGACAATAATGCTTGTAGATAAGACGCTCAAAGTTCCTATGGGAATAATTAGAGATGTTCCAATTTGTATTGCACCTTGTAAATATCCCATTGATTTTGTGCTTATTGATATGCCTACTGATGTTTATTGTCCAATTATTTTCGGCAAAACTTTCTTAAACACCACAAGAGCAAACATTGATTGCTAGAGATAGACTGTATCTCTCAAGTTTGGTGAAGAGAAAATGGACTTTCACTTCTCTAAATTTGACCATAAGACGGCTAGCGAAGATTTGGATGATTATGAGTATGAACAAGAAGAGGAAGGTAATATCATTAGTCTTGCTTTAGTAGTCATTGAGATGCCTAATGATAATTTAGCAAGGAGTTTAGTAAATAATAATAACATTCTTCAAGACGTATAAAAATGTAAATGGACGATTATCTTGACTCCACACCTGAAGTGGATCCCGAGATGAATCAGAAGTATGAAGAACCTATAAGTAAAGGAGATGAGGCACCTCCACCTCCTGCTCTCAAAACTTTACCCAAGGAATTAAAATATAGGTTTCTTGATGGAACCAATAAGTTCACTATTATTATAAGTTCTAACCTTGTAGAAAAAGAGGAGGAAAATTTAATAATGGTTCTCCGGATGCATTGGAATGCTCTTGGGTATTCGATGAGTGACTTAAAAGGGATCGGTCCCTCGATAGCCACCCATAGGATATTTATGGAATAAGGAGCCCAGTCGGTTGCAGAATTTTAGAGGCGACTCAAACCTCACATGAAAGAAGAGGTAAGGAAGGAAGTAATACGTTTATTAGACGCAGGGATCATATTTAATGTGGAGGAACGTGAATGGGTAAGTCTTGTTCAATGTGTTCCTAAGAAAGATGGATTTACTGTTGCTGAAAATGAACACAATGAGATGATACCTACTAGAACCGTTGTTGGTCACAGGATGTGTATTGATGCTGGAAAACTTAATAAAGAAACTAGAAAGGATCATTATCCTTTTCTGTTTATAGATCAAACTTTAGAAAGGCTTGCTATGCATTCTCATTTTGCTACTTAGATGGTTATTCCAGCTTTTCTCAGATTGTTGTTCACCCTGATGACCAACTTAAAACAACCTTTATTTGTCCTTACGGTCTATACGCCTATTGTCGTATGCCTTTTGGTATTTGCAATGCCCATGCCACCTTCCAAAGGTGTATGACTGCTATATTTTCCAATTATGTTGAAAGTATTATGGAAGTATTCATGGATGCATTTTTTGTTTATGAAACTTCCTTTAATCATTGTCTCCATAACCTTCATAAAGTTTTTGCAAAGATGTGTGAAGACACTAACCTAGTCTTGAATTGGGAAAAATATCATTTTATGGTTCAAGAAGGTATAGTGCTTGGTGTCAGGGGGATGACCCCCGGGTAGCCTGGCCAGACAAGAATAAAGGCAGACAACTTGCGATCAGCTAGCAGATCCTAGCCAGACGTAGGTAGCCGGAACAAGGAAGGGCGGCAAGGCATGGCTCTAGCTAGACAAACGTAGCCGGACGCAATCAAGACAGAGGCAGGGAGACATGCTGCACATTGTACGGTACGCCCTAGTACAGCGACAAGACACACCACTACGAGACCATGCCGAAGACTTTGTGGCTGACGGGGGCACAGTGGCTGGTTGCTGACGACAGGCTCCACACGGCATTCACTGTGCTCATGACGACCCGCACGACATGTACTCTCGACGAGACCCGCCACTACTCGATACTCAGATGAACAGCCGGCTGGGGGTCGCCTATGGGACCCGCCAGCCGAACTGGCCAGTGAGATCGCTCCCCCTAGCCTATATAAGGGGGGCAAGGCTCTCGTAGCAAGGGTTGGCATTTGAGTAGCTAGATAGTTCAGACAGCTCGAGGAGCAGATTGTATCCCAGATATCTCTCATAGTCAGATTGCAGGAGTAGGAGTTTTACCTCACCACGATGGCTCCGAACCTGGGTACTTCATGTGTCTCACTATGCTTGTTTATACCCAATCCCACCTTCGGACACCATCGAGAGCTTCCCTGCCGTTTGCCCACACGTCTATTTAGCCTTCTCAGGCACTTCCGTTTCCAATACAACGACTGTTGGCGCCCACCATGGGCCAAACATGGCTTCGACCAGAGTCACGTTCCACATGACACCCCGCACTTCAGCCGGTGAGCACGTGGCATTTGGCCTCGTGCTTATGCTAGGCAAATTCGACTACGTCATAGACAACGCGTCATGCTTCACCGAATCCACCTTCCCGGCGGACGGCTCCATCATGCTGTTCAGCGACCTTCACATCTATGTCACCACCGTGCCGGAGCGTTTCCCTAGGGAGATCGTCTCCGTCACGGAGCCACTGTTCCCCAGCAGCAGCGTTCCCGTTGCTTCGCGCGGTGTCGAGGTCATGATGGCCGGCTCCAGCACCCAGCATTGTCGTCCTTGGGAGCAAGGCGGTGATGAAGCCGGAACTTCCGCCCCTCCGCGGCCGAAGGACCCGGTCGAGGAAGCCATCGACCGACTCCTCACTCCAGTCATCCTTGGGGACAACCTGAAGGAGGCCGAAGCAAACTTTACCATGGAGAGGGAGCTCCTCCTACGGGAGGACATCGACCTAGCCGCCACGAAGAAGCAATTCGACATCACCATGTGCGAGTATGAACGCGCTCACGGCCACACTCCGACTACCAAGGAGCCGAGCCGGTGCGAGCAGGTGCGACACCAGGGTGGCGAGCTAGGCGAAAGGTTGGATAGGGACGGCGAGTCGGATCCATCGCCTCTCCTCGTCTGGCCTACCTACAACATGCCCATCAAGAACTTGCGCGCGTCGCAAGCCGCGGCGGACGAGCTACCCAACCTGGAGGGCAAGGAGCAAGACCGGCAACACGCCTAGGTGTAGGAGCTTCTTCGGATCGCGGATGAGCAGGCTGGTGCCATCCGACAGATGCGCGAGAACCCTAGTGGCTCTAGGGGAAGCAAGCCACCTGGCAACAGCAAGGGCGCACCCTACCAGACCCAACATGCATCCTCTCCTCTGGTGGGGAAATCCCGCAGAAAGCACCGTGACTCGGGCCACAAGGGCCAGCCGCACTAGGGGCTAATGGTGAATAGCAACCCACCACCGCCCCTCCCCCAACCGGAGCGCCACGACCTGCTGGTTCCCGTCTTTCGGGCCGGGTGGGAGCACCCAATCCGGATACCCCATACGCCCGTGACGGCATCGAGCTCCTAGATCAAGCGCGCATCACGGAGGAGGAAGATTCTACCGGGCCAGTTTGTTTTGGACCCCGCATCCGGAACGAGCCGTTTCTGGATAAGTTCACCCTGCCAAGGGACACCCCCAAGTATGACAGCAGGACGAAACCGGAAGACTGGCTGACCTACTATGCCATAGCAGTCGGTATCGCCCATGGGAACAAGCGCGTGGCAGTGCGCTACGTCCCCCTCATGCTGATCGGGTCGGCGAGGACATGGCTCAACAGCCTCGCTCCCAATAGCATCAACGCATGCCTGGACTTTGAAAAGGTGTTCGTCCGCAACTTCAACGGCATGTACGAGCGTCTGGGTCGCCCCCGCGACCTGGCCCTGTGCATCCAGGGTGACCGTGAGTCGGATCGCGAGTACCTCGCCAGGTGGACCGAGCTGCACAACACTTGCAAGGGCATCCTGGAGAGCTAGGCGATCGGGTTCTTTGTGGAGGGATGCCGAGAAGGCATCATGCTCCACCATCGGCTATTGTGTGATGAGCCGAAAACCATGGCAGAGCTCATCACGGTCGTGGACCAGTACTCCACGGCTGACACTGCAATGAAGAAGCCCCTTCGGGTGAATGCTGACGGTCAACCGATCCCCACAGATCCGGATCGCGACCGGCCGAGTAACCCCGGCGGAGAAGCCAGATCATCCAGGTGGTAGGGCAACGACAACTGCTTCCAAGGCGACCGCCAAGCCAGACAGCAGAAGCCCTGCTATCATGTGAGGCAAGTCAATGCTGTGGAGGGCGCACCTAATGCGCCGGCTGGTGACACAAGGAGGCAGAAGTCGTGGTTCACCTTCGAACAAATGTTCGACGGCCTATGCAAGTGGCACAACGTACCCTTCAAGCCGGCTTTCCATACTACCCGGAACTGTAGTTGGACCTGCAAGATGAAAGAGCAAGGTGGCCTACCCCATCTACCGCCACCACCTCCCAACGGACCACCACCACCGACTAGGGGAGCCAACAATAACAACAACAACAACAATGGCTACCCTCAGCCGCACGCCGCCTACCACATCTTCAAGACTGAGCCGGATACCAAGCATAGTCGCAGGCAGCTCCAAGGAGGTCAACACCATCGTCTCTCTAGTCCCCCAGTACCTGAACTGGTCGGAGACTCCCATCACTTAGAGCTAGGAGGATCATCCGAACCTCCTACCAAATCCCAGGGGATACGCGATGGTGCTCGACCACCTCATCGTCTCCAACGAGCGCACCTGCTGGTTCTCTCGTGTCCTCATCGATGGGGGAAGCAGCCTGAACTTTCTCTACCGGTCTTCCTTGGAGAAGCTGGGTATCCGCGAATGTGCGCCCGACTACCACGACGTTCCACGACGCACTGCCGGGGCCAGTGTGTGCTCCTCTGGGGAAAATCCGGCTAGACGTTGTCTTCGGAACCGAGGAAGACTTCCACCGCGAGCCGGTGTGGTTCGAGGTGGTGAACCTAACAAGCTCCTACCACACTCCCCTCGGGCGTCCCGCCCTCACCAAGTTCATGGTCATCCCCCACTACACATATCTCAAAATGAACATACTGGGGCCTAATGGCATGATCACCGTGGCTGGCTGCTTTTGGCGGTTGATGGAGTGCGCGCCGGTGGGCTCGAAGATAGCGAAGGCCCTCATCATTGCTGAGGATAAGCGCGAGATCATGTGCAAAGTTGCATTAGCTCAGCAAGAAGTGTCGGCTAACAGGAAGCTGACTGGAGATGCAGCCTTCCAGTCGGCCAAGGAGACAAAGAAGATCCTACTCGACCCCACCGACCTGACCAAGTTCTTCACCATCGGTGCCGGCTTGGACAGCAAATAGGAAGGCGTGCTTGTTGACTTCCTCCATGAGAGACATCTTCGCATCCTCACCCAAGTACATGATGGGTGTCCCGAGGGAGTTCGCCGAGCACTCACTTCATGTGCGGCCGGATGCGAAGCCGGTCAAGCAGCCCCTCCGCCGGTTCACGGAGGAGAAAAGGAAGATCATCGGTGATGAGATCACCCAGCTCCTTGTAGCCGGATTCATCATGGAAGTGTACCACTCGGACTAGCTGGCTAACCTAGTCCTGATGTTGAAGAAAAACAAGACCTAGCGCATGTGTATTGACTACACCAGCCTAAACAAAGCATGCCCGAAAGACCCCTTCGCTTTGCCCCATATCGATCAAGTTATCGATTCCACGACCGGCTACAACCTGTTGTCCTTCTTAGACTGTGATTCCGGCTACAAGCAGATCCGATTAAATATGGCCGACCAGCTGAAAACATCATTTATCACCCCGTACAGGGCTTTCTATTACGTAACCATACCTTTTGGTCTCAAAAATGCAGGCGCTACTTATCAGCGCTGCATGCAAAAGTGCTTACACTCGTAGATCTGCCGGAACGTGCATGCCTACGTGGACGATGTCGTCATCAAGACGAAGGATAAGCACACCCTCCTCGAGGACTTGGGGGAGACGTTCAGGAATCTTCGTCGATACCAGATGAAGCTGGACCCGGAGAACTGCATGTTCAGCGTACCATCTGGCCAGCTCCTCGGTTTTCTCGTTTCGCAACGAGGAATCGAGGCAAATCCGGAGAAGATTGCAGCCATTGAGAGGATGCAGCCGCCCAAGAGCTTGCCCGGAGCCCATAAGTTCACCGGATGCCTCGTCTCTTTCAGCCATTTCGTCAGCCGGCTGGGCAAGAAGGCACTCCCACTGTACCAGCTGATGAATAAGACAGACAAGTTCTCCTAGACCTCGCAAGCCGACGCCACGTTTCACGACCTCAAGCGCATGCTATCCACAACACTGGTTCTATTACGTCGGCTATCAAGGAGCCGATGTTGCTCTATATAGCATCCATCAACCAGGTTATCAACTTCATCCTGGTGGTGGAGCGCCCCAAGGAAGGCAAGGCTCAGCTGGTGCAGAGGCCCGTCTACTACCTCAGTGATGTTCTCTCCCTCTCCAAGCAAAACTACCCCCACTACCAGAAGATGTGCTACAGAGTATACCTGGCATGCAAGAAGCTCAAGCACTACTTCCAGGAGCATCTGATTAAGGTGGTGTGCACCGCACCCCTTTCGGAGATCATCGGCAACAAAGACTCCACCGGCCGAGTCGCCAAGTGGGCAATCGAGCTTGCCGTCTACTCCATCCAGTACGAGCCAAGGCTCACGATCAAGTTGCAGGCTCTGGCGGATTTCTTGGTCGACTGGGCTGAGACCCAGTACCTGCCGCCGGTTCCCGACTCGGATCACTAGAAGATGCACTTCGATGGCTCGAAGATGCTCGGGGGCTTGGGAGTCGACATCCTCCTCACCTCTCCCAAGGGAGACCGGTTGGAGTACGTTCTCCAGATCCACTTCAAGGCATCCAACAACGTCGCCGATTACGAGGCATTGGTGCATGACCTCCGGCTCGCCAGGGAGATTGGCATCAACCGGATCCTTTGCTTCGATAATTCGGATCTGGTGGTGTAGCAATTATCCGGAGAATTGGATGCTCGTGATGCGAACACGGCCCTCTACCGCTTCCACGTACATAAGCTTAGCGCCTGTTTCGACGGATGTGAATTCCATCACGTCCCTTGCCTAAACAATGAGGCAGCCGACTCGCTCCCCCGAATCGGTTCCACCAATCAGGCGATCCCACCAGGGGTCTCCTTGGAGCATCTGTGCAAGCCCTCCATCACTCCATCTCCCGAGTCAGACTCCATCATCATGGCCGGAAGCCCAGGGGCTGATGGCTCGGCAGACCCAGAACCTTCGGAGCCAGTGAAGAAGAAGACCCGCACCCTCTGGCTTGAAAGACCTGGGGGGCTGCCATTCCGGGTACCCCACTCGGACGCCCCCCTGACATCCCCCAGACGTAGCACGGGAGCATCCTCACCATCCGGGAGATACCATCCTAGGCACAACCCTTCATAAACTACATTTCCAATGGGGAGCTTTCGGATGACGAGGTGGAGGCCAGGCAAATCCGTTGGCGTTCGCACACGTACACCATCATCAACAAAGAACTGTACAAGCGTAGCGTGTTCAACATATTCCAGTGGTGTGTTGATGTGGACATAGGCTACCGGCTACTGAAGGACATCCACCACGGTGAGTGCAGACACCATGCTTCATCTCAGGCAATAGCCACCATGGTGTTTTCCATGGCTTCTATTGGCCCACCGCCCTCGAGGATGCCGAATAGCCGATCCGCGCGTGCAACAGGTGCCAGCGCTTCGGACAACTGAGGCACATGCTGGATACGGTGCTCAAGACCATCCTGATCACGTGGCCCTTCACTGTCTGGGGGCTGGACATGGTCGGCCCCTTCAAGCGGGCACGCGCGGGCACGACCCATTTATTGGTGGAGGTGGACAAGTTCACCAAGTGGATAGAGGCCAAGCCTATCCGGAAGCTGGATAGGGCAAGAGTCGTCAACTTCTTCACGGACATCATCAACCATTTTGGCTACCCGATAGCATCATCACGGATATTGGCACGAACTTCGCCAAGGGGGCCTTCGCCCGGTTCTAACAGGCAAGTCGAAAGTTCAAACGGCCTAGTGCTAGCCGGCATCAAGCCACGACTCATCGAACCTCTAGAGTGGTCTCCCAGATGCTGGATCGAGGAACTTCTGGTTGTGCTGTGGAGCCTCCGCACCACTCCAAATTGGTCAACTGGCTTCACCCTGTTCTTCCTCGTCTATGGCTCGGAGGCCGTCCTCTCCGCGGACATCGAGTTTGACTCGACCCGCAAGCTCCTCTACGACGAAAAAGCCAACCAAGAGGCAAGGGAGGACGGCGTGGACCTCCTCGAGGAGTCCCGCAAGATGGAATTGTGTAGATCGACGATTTACCAGCAAAGCCTGTGTCGCTACCATTCAAGCCGGATCTGACCCGTCACGTTCCGCGAGGGCGATCTGGTTCTCCGGCTAGTTCAAGACACGAAGGGCATGCACAAGTTGTCATCGCCTTGGGAGGGCCCCTTCATCATCAGTCAGGCACTGCACAACAACTCCTACTACCTCATGGACGCGTAGCAGCCGCACAAGAACAAGATGGACAAGTCGGACGAGGAGACAGAACGCCCCTAGAACGTGGCCTTGCTCCGTCCATTTTACACCTAGTCGTCTGATAGTGTATGTATCCGGCAAACCCTATGGATGAATGAAAAACATGGAGCCTTGAGAGACACTCGGGGGCTCCTTGCCAGAAATTTGCATGTTGCCCTTTATTCGATTCAGTTTTTTCGGCTCCGACAACCCCTACCTGGGGCTCGTCGGTCGGCTCGACCTGCTAATTCTATAAACCTACTGAGTAGTGTGCGATGGTGTCAGAGGCCCACTCTTCGTCTTAGCTACAGACCGCAACCTGGCTGTCCGGCTAGCAAGAGCAAAATCCCGAGGCACCCCACATGAAAAACGGCAAAACAAGGCGACATATCGGATGTCCTAGACTTGTGCTTAGTTTGAGATTTTCCGGATACTAAGCCTCCATTACCGTGCGCTATTGTATTGTTAGTCCCCCCTTCAATTCCAGCTCCAAACCGCAACCCGGCTGCCCGGCAAGGACACAGCATAAACAACAGAGCGCACGAGAAAATGACTAAGTGTCTAGAGACGCGCAAGCTAGTTTTTGAAACAAACTGAAGTCCTTAAACCGATTAAAAAGCACATACTGACCGACTAATATATTAAACAAATCTATCTATATGTTTGTATTGCACGACTACACTGAGTCGGCCATCAAGAGCAAAGAAGAGAAGATTCGAAGTCCTTGCCTTTGCCAAGCACTCTGAATCTTGGGGGCTACACCCACTGGGTGCGCTCGTGCGCCCTAGTGGAATCATGTAGTTCCGACCGACTAAAGGAGTTTAGCCGGATATTCAGGACTAGGTGTGGGCAAGGGAAAGAAAGGAAGAGAAGACTCGAACCACTTGGCTTCACCAACTACTCCGAATCTCGGGGGCTACACCTAGTGGGTGCGCTTACGTGCCCCCACTGTGGGTTGCAGTTGTTCGTTGGTCAAGCAAGGTGAAGCTGTCCGGCAAAAAACATTTAGCCGAAAGAAAATAAAAGTTCGAAAGAAAAAAGGAGAGAAGATTTGAAGTCCTTGTCTTCGTCAAGAACTTCGAATCTCAGGGGCTACACCCAGTGGGTGCGCTGGCCCCACTGGAATCGGTAGTCCTTCGGCTAAAGGAGTTTAGTCGGACGAGGATAGTCGGGCGACCCTAATCGGCAAAAGTGGAAAGAAACACAAAGTACATAAAATCAGAAGGAAAATTGAAACGCAAACACGTTCAATACATAAATATAAGAGGATTCGAGGCTCCCACAAGTTCACCGGTGCATACAACAAGTTCAACAAAACAGAAACTATTACAATTCCACCCGGCATCCCGGGGATCAAGTCTACGTGGTGGGGGCCTTGCCATGCGGCTGGTCCTGGCTGGCCGTGGCATCCAGAGGAGGAGGAGGAGGAGGCGCGCTAGAGGTTCTGGCTCCGACATCTCCGCCTTCCGGCTACAGTCTCGACTCGACCTCCATCTCTGGCATCCTAGCGGACTCCGAGACGGTGAGGACTTCCTCGACGGCGGCATAGCCGGCAATCTTGATGGTGGAGGTGCAGAGTTTGGGGTGAGCCTGGCGGACGGCAGCGAGGTCTGCGCTAGCGTGGAAGCATCCATCGATCTTCTCGACGCGCACATCCTTGTACCAGGAGAGCATCAACGCCAGCGCCATCTCCTCTCCGGCTCACGCCGCCAGGTCCCTTTACCAGTCGATGGCAGCCGACACCTCCGCAACATTCGCCACCAGCTGGGCGATGGTGTGTGGCACAACCACGTTCGGCCACAGGTAGTCGAAGATGACATGGGCATCCTTCCGCAGCTCCGCGGACTCCTCACCAAGAAGGGCGAAGACTCCTACGAGGTGGGCTGCTCGCCCGGCCAGTTCTCTTGGAGCCGGTTGTAGGCCAGCAGGTCTATGCCCGGATAATAAGCTATCAGAAAAATATAAGTCAGGTCCGACTACCGGATCCAGACAAGGAAAAGGGAGTCAGCAAGAGAATTTACCTTTGGTGGTGCGGCCAATCTGTGCCAACTCCTCCAGGAGAGCCTTCTCCCGCTCCGTTAGCTATTTGACCTCCTTCTCCTAGTCCTTGCACTGGGTGTCAAGGAGCTCGAAGGCCTAGGCCCGGTTGGTGAGGGCGCTGTCGTTCTCCTTGATGACGGTCTCCAGCTTGCCCGTCTTGGAGTTCCATTCCTTGTTCTAGAGGCGAAGGGAGGAATTTCTCCGGCTGAGGCGGTCGTTCGCCTTGGTCAGCTGGTCAATCTCCCGTTGAGCGCAGACCATGACGGCTACATGCACAGCTAGATGTCAGTAAAAAATACACAAAGGCAGAAGAAGTAACCGTAACCGCATAAGAAGACTTACTTTGGGAGGTGTCGTTCGCTGTTGCAAGTATCTTCTCCAGCGTCCGGCTGGACTCGAGCGACGCCTCGAGCAGCTTGACCTCCTTCACCGCCACCTCCAGGGTAGCGGCTAGAGCAGACAAGGATGCAGAGGAAGAGTTATCGGCAGCATTGAGGGTCAGATACTCCTCCGCCATGCGGAGCTCCACCCGCTGCTCTTCCCCCAGCTCCCCATCGGAGTTGTCTTCAGCCACCACCACCAGCTCCTTGCCGGTTGTGGTTGACTTTGACCCCATGGAGGAACCTCCACTACTCCTGGAGCTAGGCACAGCGGTGTCCGGCTCGACCACGATAGTCGACGGGGCATCGCCGGCCCCGACTGCCGTAGTCGGATCCGCACAGCGCGACAGCGGGGTTCCGCGCGAGGGTGAGGGGGCAGCAGCAGGGCTAGGCGCCAGATTGGCAGACCCAGCGCGAGGCAGTAGACAAGCACGCAAGGCGGGTGGCGCTAAAGGAGACGAGAGAACTGCAGAGGGAGGAGGACAAAATCCAGTAAGAAAAATCAAGGAAAGAAGGCCAGAACCATGGAAACAAAAAAAGGCGATTGCAGGAGGAAGAAGGCCATACCCCTGGACGACCGAGGGTGATGCCTTCTTGCACCACCACGGCTCGGGTGCGGCGCGCCGGTCTGGCTCCTCTTGTCTACCGGTTCCTCCACCATGGGCCGGCTAGACCCACTTCCTCCCGCGATGGATCGGCTGGAGTCACCATCCGTCACCCTGCGCCAGCTAGGTTCGATAGCCGGGGCGGCCTCCACCTCCTCAACAACCGACGCGTGGGGATTGTTTGCCAGCTCGTTGTTCTAGTTGGGGAAGACGTCGGCATCACTGTCGGACTCTTCGCTGGACTAGCATGAGCGTGGCTCTAGGAGGTTGGCTGTAAAGGCCTAGAGGTGCGTCTCTCCCTCCTCCCGGAGGATGCAGGGGAAGTTCTTCCGTAGCAAAAAAAAGTATGGAGCGTTAGCCGGATGAGTGCGCGAAGCAAGAAATAGAAGACCAGGGCAAGGCAGAGGACTTACTCGGGGCACGCGGTTCTCGGGCGTGTATGGGGCCTCCCCAAACTTCCAGTTCTCAGGAAGCCTCTCCTTCGTGATCGTCCACACCCACTCCTTGAGATTGTGGTAGCGAGGATCACGACGGGATAGCCGGGTGGGGCCTAGCCGGCCGGAGTAGAAGCACATCTTGTGTGCTCGTTGCTGCAGTAGCATCATTAGACGGGACATCCAGCTGAGCGTGATGTCCAAGCCGGTTAGGCCGGCGGTGACGAGTGACCTCATCCGCCGCAGCATCGCGTCTCACAACAAGAAAAGTTGCCTTTTACAATGGATGATTTTCGTGGTTGAAGGCCCGTTTTTCGTGGCTAAAAATTCTTCTACGATGGATGCCCTTCGTGGTAAAAGCCCCATCACAAAAGAATCTACCATGTTTTTTCCTGACCATAGCGGATCGCAACCTTCAGCCACAAAAACTTGTTCCGTCGTAGATCTGTTCGCCAACCGCATTGACTGCTGACGTCATGCAAACTGCCATGTGGTAGTCATTGTTAACGGTCATAGAAACTGTGGTAGAAGCCAAGACTAGCCAAGGCTTGCTAAATACTAACTAGGCCGGCCCATTAGGGGAGCCCAATAATAAGATGCCCATTACTATTTTGTCATGCACTGATCTAAACTTTTAGGACCAATTCTGTTTCGGCCTAAAGAAGGCCCATGATGGTCCAACACTCTACGGCCCATTAGCAGCATGCGCCAAGTTGCTCATGTACATTTAAGGCCTATGAGCAGCCCATCACTGTTTATCGTAGCCCATCGTGGGTCGCCTACTAACGGCCCTTCTCTGAGATGGCCTGTTACTGTTCCGGCCTATTACTGTCCTAGCTTTTCACTGTTCCGGGTTTTAGCTGTTCAGGCCCACAAGCGGCCTTTATTGTTCTAGTCTGGTAAATGTGTCAGCTTATTACTGCCCTCACATGGAAATTTCTTGGGCCGTTACTGTTCTGGCTTGTCACTATTCTGGCCTTTCACTGTTGCGACCCTTTACTATTGAGGCCGGCTACTATTTTGGCCTATTACTGGTCTGGGATTTCACGGTTTCTTGTCTGTTACTGCGATGGGCTGTTTTTGTTATGGCCTGCTACTATTATGCCTGCTACTATTAAGGCCTGTTACTGTTATGGCATGTTACTGTTATGACATGTTACTCTTACGGCCTGTTACCGTTATGGCATGTTACTGTTATGTCCAGTTACCACTTGTAGGTCATCCCATTATGTTTACGGCCTTTTATAGTTTTGGCCTTTTCTGAAGCCCATGCCAGTATCATAAAACATCTATATAATCCATCATTTTTTACTGTTCATCGTCGGTCGAATACACGACGAGCCAATAACAAAGCACGGTACTATTCCCTAATCAACCTGCCTGGCGTAGTTACTGTAACGACTACCGCAATATGTGGAAGGCATCAACTAAATGCATACATGGCCTACGCGAGTTGTCTAGATATTACATCAGCTGCAAACTTCTTAAAATTATTACATATTATCAACTCAAGGGAAAGAAAAATCGGCATTTTAGTTGACAATCAAGTTCATAGCAGAGTCCTCAATTTGTTTTCTCAATTGATCACCTTCATCTTCCTTTGAGTGTGATAGCTTCATTAGAGGAGACATGATCTTGCAGTCTCCTCTTTGGTGGCGATAGCAATAATTGCACCCTGAAACTAAGTAATAACAAGTTAATATATCAGACAAGACAAACTACTCATTTGACTGATATGACAGGAGCTATGATCTGGATTTTACAATTGGTCTATGGTTCAATTATTGACTAACACGTCAAACAAATAGGACAAGCAAGCATGCATTAAACAAGTCTGCCTACCGTGAAACGAGCAATCAAAAAATGTGTGTGTGGCTTAGAATTTCAGCAAAAATAAACTAGCCAGGTCATATCAACAAATATATATGGTAGCAGTTCTATACCCTAAAATGCAAGAGACGTTGGGTGACTCGGAATTTGCGTTGAGACACAAAATGACATGCAGTTACTATCATAGCGAAAAATGAACCAGATAGAATTTATAACCGCATCATATGAGAACTTGTAGAGGAGGAATGCAAACCACAAATAAACTATATATTGTAAAGGATAGTTATGTCGTGTCTTAGGACGAACCAGACCCAGAACCAGATGCGAGATATAGTGGCGTCGCTCGTGAACGTGTAGAATAGGACAAACAAGCATTATACAAGTGTGCCTAGAATGAAATGAGCAATCAAACAAAGTGTTTCTTAGAATTTCAACAAATATAAACAAGCGAGGTCATTTCAGCAAATATATATGGAAGCAATGGCATCTCCTGGAATGCATAGTCGTTGGGTGACTCAGAATTTGCGGTGAGCTACACAATGGCATGTAGTTACTGTCATAGCTAAGAATCAACTAGATAGAAATTATAATGGCATCATAAGAGAACTTCTAGAGCAGGAATGCAAACCATGGGTGAACTACATAGTAGAGGACATTTATGCCATTGTCAGGATGAACCAACACCAAATAAGGAATTAATGGCATCCCTTGTAAACCTATAGAATAGGCTATGCAAACCAACGTGTTCATTATTCCATTTTGAGCTATATGCAAGAAAAAGGAAATAGTTAGTGATGCGGCTTTTCAAGAATCAGATGGCAACAACAAAATTATAATAGAATTAGTACGAAGAGTTTAAATGGCTACTACAGGATAGCAGAATGATGCCAAGCAGGAAATAATAGTAGGAATTGATCTCAGGATGAACCAGGTAGATTCAGCAAATGTAGAGCAGGGAATCCACACTAATATTTTCCGCTGACTTTAGATTTTGCAAGAATTACATAGTAGCAGGCAATTACTGTTGTATGGAGTAGCTAAGAACATGTGCATGACAAAATAACAGACATGTCCACGACTTGAAATTTGTAGAGCAGCGAATGCAAACCAACATGTCTAATGACCTTGTATGTACTAGCACGAAGAACATACATGCCCACTGACTTGTATGTATAAGCATGATGACAAAAATGTAGTTCACTACGTCAGGCTTGAACCTGCTATACTGCTGACAAAACAAAAACGGGTTGCAGGTTTGGTTAAGCTTGGTCCGAGAGGCGTCTAAGCATCATCGGTACCGTGCGGGTGACGTCCAGGTCACCAAGGGTGTTGCGGTTGTGGTGGCTGTTGGCGTCAGGGAAGCAGATCTTGGGCGGTCGATGTCGGCTTGAGCATGTTGGACGAGAGCATTGCTGAGGCAGATCCAGTGCAGTGAACAGCGATAGCCGAGCAACTGGTCTAGAATGGTGGACATGCAACTCCCTGAACTAGATCACGTCCGGTGTACACCGGTGAAGCGGATCCGGTACGGTCTGGTAGCTTTCGGCGGCTGGGAAGCAGAGGTTGGGCGGTCGATGATGCCATCGGCATGGTGAACAACACCGCAGCTCCGGTGTAGTGGTGGAAAGACCTAGTGAACTAGATCCAGTGGGTGAGAATCGGTGAAGCGGCTCCATGGAGATGCACGAGACCGCAGCTCAAGCGGCTCCGGCCGCCGTGGAATTGCCACCAGCCGGTGCGAGTGGTGGTCGTGGAGGTGAGGGCGTGGGAGAGAGGGGGCTGGGATTTTTGGAAGGTCCAACGGGAAAATCTAGGCGAATCTAGACTAAGGAGGTGAACAAAAACATAAATTGCGATCATGCCCCCAAGCTACCGACTTTAGCTTTCCCATAGGGCGTCAGAACAATGGGTAGAATCAGAACTTTGAAGTCAAAAGTTTTTGAAACTGAGGGGCAGGAAATGCTTCAAGATCGGTGTGTGATTTTTTCGCTTGATTGAGATATTGAATTTGGCGACTGTCCATCTAATAATAATATAAAAATGGTATTGCCCAGTGGGATATTTTGCCTCAAAGTTTTTGAAACTCAGGGGCGGGAAATGCATCAAAGTTAGTGTATGGTTTAGCCGCTCGATTGACATTTTGAATTTGACAAGCGCCCATCTGATAATAATTCAAAAATGGTACTGCCCAGGTGGGACATTTTTCCCCAAAGTTTTTGAAATGGACGGGCGGGAAATGCTTCAAAGTCGGTGTGTAGTTTTGCCGCTCTATTGAGATTTTGAATTTGACTAACGCCCATCTTCTGATAATAATACAAAAATGGTACTCCCCTGGTGGGAGATTGTGCCTCAAAGTTTTTGAAATGGAGGGGCGGGAAATGCTTCAAAGTGAGTGTGCGGTTTTGCTGCTCGATTGAGATTTTGAATTTGGCTCGCGTCCCTCTAATAATAATATAAAAATGGTACTCCCTAGGTGGGAGATTTTGGCACAAAGTTTTTGAAATGTTTAGGTAGGAAATGCTTCGAAGTCGGTGTGCGTAATTTTGCAGCTCGAATGAGATTTTGAATTTTGCTAGCGTCCATGTACTACTAATAGTAGCAGTAAAAAAGGTGCACTACAAGAGAAAAGAGTTTTTGTGACAAATCACTTTCGTCACCGAAAATGCCATTTCCGTCACTAAGTACTCCCTCGTGACGAAAACGTGGCGTCACCACGGTCGTCATGGAAGCTCCGTCACAGATTCTTTTATAGTGACGGAATACAAATTTTCGTCACGCAAGATTGAGCTTCGATGACGGTCCTTACGGCGTCACCTAAGATAGGTTATCCGTGACGGACCTTCTACGTCACCTAAAATAGGAAAATCTGTTACCGTTTAGCATATTCGTTGACGAAATATGCCGTCACGGAAGATTTATGGCGTCACGAGGATTCTGGCAAGTGGGACCTGCAATGCTGACGGGGCAGCTGGCAGGTGGGTCCTACCATGATGACGTGGCATCTGACAGGTGGGTCCGACGATGCTGACGTGGCAGCTGGCAGGTGGGTCCGACGATGATGATGTGGCAGGTGGCAGGTGGGTCCGACGATGCTGACGTGGCAGCTGGCAGGTGGGTCCGACGATGCTGACGTGGCAGTTGGCAGGTGGGTCCGGCGATGATGACGTGGCAGCTGGCAGGTGGGTCCCACCACGATGACGTGGCATCTGATAGGTGGGGCCAATGCGATGACGTGTCACCTTCGTGTGGGGCCCGCGGGGATGATGTGGTAGCTGGCAGGTGGGTCCAGCGACGCTGACGTGGCAGCGTGTAGGTGGGGCCGTCAACGATGACGTGGCGTCTGCATGTGGGGCCCGCGATGATGACGTGTCATTTTTTGGGCCGGCCCATTCGGAACTGCCGTGTGGGCCGGGAGGAATGTGACGCCGTCACCAATTTTTTTGCACAGACAAATTTGATTAAAAATTGAAATTCCACGCAAATTACAAAACAAAATTAAATTGAACCAAATATTTGAAATGGCAGAAAATTTATAAATATGAATTGTATCACACAGAAACTTTAAAATTCTGGTAGACTGAAACTGTTGTATCAAACTCGAATGACTAAATGAATAAAAAAACAATGTTGCAGCCCACCCGGCCCATTAGCATGCAGAGATTTTTGGCCCAAGTCACGGGGACTGGGACTGGGTGTTCTGCGACATCCTCAACAGGTAACTACGCATGCCATCCATTTCCTTCTGCCTCTTCTCAAATGCCAGACGATTCGCTTCGCTGGACTTTTCCACTTCTTCAAGTTCATCATCCTGCTTCTTTCTCATCTCTTCAAATCTCCTTTCCTGCTCTTGCATCCGTTCCTCCATCTCGCGTTGAACCCTTTCAGCTGCATTCAACGAATCTTGCTCCTGACTTGATAACTTTTCTTCTAAATCATGGATGCGCCCAGCTGAGATGCTAGACATCTTGGAAGCAGATGAAACTCCGATGCTAGAAAGGAAAGTAATTGATCTTGAATTGTTCTGGTCTCTCAGGACTTCTTCAACAATCTCCAGATCAGTTTTGGGAATCCAATCTTCTGGGTGTGGTCCCATTTTCTGAAGCACCATCTCAGTCTACAATAGGATAAAAAAAGCAAGTCTAGAGTTAGAAGAAATCAAATAATTAGACAAACTAATGAGAAATGCGTAGCACATAAAATAATTTACTTACATAAGCTTCTGCTGATTTCTGGGACATCATACCATCCTTGTTAGTGTGGCTTGTTTTAAAGAAAGCAATCGGGGAGGTATCGACATCCTCGGTCTTCTGAGATTTCTAAAAGAATTATGACACGATGAATTATAAGTGTGTATGGCATGTTCACAAAAAGAAGTAGGTGTTGCATCTGAAGAGTTTGAATACTCACAAGTGCATGGTAATGTGCAACAAAGCTTCTTGAGCTAGTGGTGTGTTTCTTCGTTACATCATCTCTATTCTTCTTGTTACTCTCGCAGATTGCCTATGTACAGATGCATGAATTTAGTATTCCACAGTACAGTAGTATGTCTGCGATAGATGTACCTGAAACAGCAGGAATCGTGTACCTTGTAGTGCTCATCATGCCATATATCAAGAAGCTCTGCCCAACTTTCCTCGTCTACCTCTTTTGGTTTCAACAATAAAGCTTGCTCGCGGGTTAGATCTTTAACTTCTTTCCAATAGACCTTTTTCAGCCTCCAACGTTGTTGGTGAATACCTTTCTGTAAAATGTCGGTGCAAATGTCTTTGCCAAGGTCACCACTGCTGTCCATTGCAAATTTTCCTTGTAGATAATATGGAACACAAATTCATATCAGCATTGAATGACAGAATTGTTAAAAAATCATCCACCAATGAGACATTTTATATGGAAAATGAATAAGAGGTTAACGGACGTACAATTATAGACTTAATGGTTTCCGGAATAGTATCTTTCAGACAACCTTCCTTGTCACCATACTGCTTCCAGTGGGTTGCCAGTGGCATCTTGCTGCGTATGTGAATGCCACACTCTGAACTCAGTTTTGTTGCTTGCACAGGATCAGTGGATCTCCTCATGCCAGGAGTGATGTTGATCTGCATCTTATCCCCCCCATTCCTTCTAGACCACTTGTGTACCCCATGCCCCATAGTAGGTTTGCGTACATTACGCTTTTCCTTTAGAGCACCCGTGTCTACAATTGCAACTGAAACCAGTGACAAAACGAGAGTCAAGACTTCAATTGAAAATTTTGCAACTAAACCAGTGAATAAATTGTAAGACGTGCTGTCAATACCTTCCCGTTCGCTACGGACAAGTACATTCTCCTCAGGTGAGTTGCTGCCTCTAGAGGTTTGAATTAGCATGGGCGAGGATTCATTTCCATTAGTACCCCCTTCTCCTGCTTTCTGGGTAGGGGTCTCTGTTTCACCATCATCTTGAGTCTCTGCATTTTCTGCTGACCCTATTACGACATTTGGAGGCACAAAGGTTTTTGAGCGCTTCTGCTTCTTTTCTTTTATAGAACCTTTCGTCACCTGCATTTTAATAGATCAAGCCATAAATATTAAAGCAATCTGTACATATCCTACATGTGAAGGCAGGAGAATGCTGCATTTCTTCACCTTAGAGGAAGATTTAACAACATCATGGTCCTCTTCATCCGGAACAAACACATCATCATCATTGGGCTTGTCGGCAGGATCAGGTTCATAATTAGGGTCCTCGGTGATATCCTTCTCCTGCGGCTGTGCCTCTTTCCGTGTTGTCACTGCCACCAGTTTCTTAGCAGTACCAAACACAAATTCACGCGCCATCGCCGTGAAATCCAACATTGGCTTGCCATGTTCAATAGCATTCTGCTTCAGTGCTTCAGACATACGAGACACGTTCTCATCCATCACTTGTTTCCTAACATTTTCATATGCGTCTGCTGTTTTGACTTGAGTAACTGAAAACAATCAAGCAAAGGCAAGTCATGATCATACTCATTAGTACAAACAGAGTAGACAAGATCATTAAAGCAAACATTATGTGATCCATACTGTAAAATTAACATGCTCACAAAACATTATTCTATTGCCTCCAAATCTCGTATCATCATTCAGTTTACTGTCTAAACCCTACTGTCAACAAGTTCAGTTAAGTGTCAGGTTCAGTGTATTAGGTATCAAGTTGTTCAGTTGCGTTAGTTAAGACGCCAAGCAGCAGGGTTTATCCAACAAGTTGTGCCCTATTACCTGAACCATTATGTAGGAACAGAAACCTAAATCTAACACATAGTTGTAAGATCGGATCATAGGGTGTCATGCTCAACACATTCATGGCATCTGGAACCATGATCTATGAAATTAAAACCCAAGACAAGCACATTGTCGAAGGATTCAGATCATAGGGTGTCATGTTCAACACGTGCCAGGCATCTCGAACCATGTCTATGATCTAAAACCTAGATCTTGCACATAAGTTGCAGCATCTTGAACAACGATCTACACATGTTGATCTACTAGAACTCATGCTTGACTGATCCAGAAAGAGGCATAGACCTAGGGCGACAGAAAAATGACCTGGGCGTTTAAGATTTTGCTTCGGTGTCGGTGGTAGCACATTCCGGCATGGTGTGCCGCTTCGAAGACTGTCGGACATGTAGCCCACCGCAGAGGGGAAATCCGCCGGCAACCAACGCCTTGCTTGACGGATCTGGGTCTAGGAAAGTGGCGATGGGGTTCTAGGTGGGCGGTGAACAAGGAACGAAATTAGGGGATGGGTATGCGGGAGGTGGGGGCACGCCGTTTTTAAAGTGTCGTGGGGGCGGCAAATTTTTAGCGCCAAAATGGGCGGGCGGGTGGAAAACAAAAGAGGTGGGAACGAAATTTTTCGGTACACAAGTAGAGGGAACGAAAAACATTCATTGTAAATTTGATTGGAAAAAACAGAGGGAACGGAACGAGAGGTTTACAAGCGGGGATTATCTCTAATTACATATTTTAATTAAATAAATCCTAATACATGCAACGGTTTAGGTTTTGCCACTACTTAGACCTCCCGTGCGGAATTTGTAATATGGTTTACAAGCCGGGATTATCTCTAATTCATTGTACTATAAATTTATTTGGCCATGAACCATATTAAATTATTTGAATAAGTTATTTGTTTATATATAAAAAGGAAAACAAAATATATTCATTCATGTACAACAGTTGGATTACTGAGCAAACAATACCATTAGTTTCCTTCATTCCACAACTCCAACTTGAAAGCTGAAGCACAATATCACTTAAACAAGTAAACCTCATTGATTCGAAAAACAAACAGAAGAGCAGAATTATTTCACATATTAGATATGTAGCCAACATCCACCAAAAGGTAGGTGATCTCATTAGACTTTACACCCAGAAACTCAGCAAATAGTTTTGCAACTAGGAACAGGGGCGGATCTACTTGGTCACACCCTGATGCACATGCAACGGGGTAGAAAAAGCATTTTTAGTCTTACATATTAGACTTAAGCATAGTGTATCAGGAAAACTTAACAGAGTGCATCAGGGTAAGTTTAATCCTAGATCCTCTTCCTAGTCTAGGAAGAGGCAGCCATGGAAATCTGATAGGGTCAGGACACCGTCTGGACGTCCGTACTAGCCCTCTGACATCACATCGACCAAAGCGACCAGCGCGGACCGACGACCTCCTCTACCACCATGGCCCTCCACCACCTTGACCGCATCTGGGCGGCTCACGGCTCCAAACCCCGCCCTTGCAAAACCGCCTGCATCGCTGCCGGACCCCACTCCCGCCATAGTCGGCATCGAAATATCGCGGTATGGGAGAGCTCGAAGGCCTCAGGCGGAAAAGACGATGGGGAGAGCTAGGGTTTTCTCCTGCGCTCTTCTTTCCGTATCTGGTGAGGCAAAATAGGGCAAATAGTGGGGATGAGGCCAGGCGAAGCGGCCGAGGGAGCTCTTATACGTCGCGTCGGTTCGTTTCAGCTGACCTCACCCGCGCACGTGACACCCATCCGTACAAAACCGAATTTTTTCAGCAGACTACTTCTATTTTCTGGATAACTGAATTTTCAAATTTCTACATGAACCACGTTTTGAATCTGAAAAAACTCTACAAATGGAAAATTTGTCCCTTGGAGTCCTTCAAACAATGGTGAAAACCTCATGGAATTCAGACATACACAACTCCTGAAATCCAAATCTGAATTTTTAGGTCAAATTCGCGTCGAACGCAGAGGACGCATAAGTACGAACCAAGCTGACCTAACAATATATCCATGATTAAACCACATCTTGTGGACCTAAAAATGATTTTTGCCAAAACAAATTAGGTTGCAATGATGTAGATGTAGATCAATATTTCAATGTTTTGACCATATTGACCAAAATTTGACTTGAGGTAAAATTTGAGCAAACAATCATTTGACAATGAACAAAGTGGTCACATTCCAACTAAATGACCCCAAATACCATACCATGTTGGTGAAATACAAATTTTATTCAAATTTTTGAACTACCTTTACAAAATGTAGTTGAATTTCAATTATTAAAATGGAAAATGGTATTTGAAATCATAATTGGACCAAAAACCCAAAAGATGAAATGTGTGCTATGACAAGATACACCTACATGCCAAATCTTAGAACATTCTGAGAAAGTATGCCATGGAGTTGGGCATCTCCTAGATAATTTGGGTACTTACACATGAGACTCACACTTGAAACCAAGTGTGAGAGAGCAACCTCAAATTTCATTCAACAAACTCAAGGTTTATTATTTTTTGTGCAAACTAGGGTACAATGTAAGACACATGGCCAATGTTTTACTTTTTTTTGATTTTTTTGATTTTCTTAATTTGTATCAATTAGTATCCTTTTTGCTTAATTTTAATTTACTTTTTTACCATTTTCTTAATTTGCTGCTTATTAATGTGTTGATTCCATAGTGTGTATCAATTAGTATCCTGTTAAGTGTAATGATCAATGCGTTTGAAACTTAAATTCATCCAAGTCTTGTTTCATTCTAGTGATTATGATTGCTCATATGATATCTATCAGTTAATAGTTATCAAATTACATTCTGAATTTATATAATATAGAATTTGTAGAGATTTCCGTTGCAACGCGCCACTCTCCCAAATGTCATGCGTGGGTCTAATGTAAAAGCAATGGGAAAGTGGACTACATGCAGGACTACACGATTCCACACTCACACGTGCACCAGAGGAAACCGAACCGCCAGCATCTGTATAACACATCGGTCTCATCGTCTCTCCCACCATCGTCCACTTCTTCCCCAATCTGCCGAAAACCCCAATCCGCTCCCAACACTGCACCACCAATCTCATCCCTTAGTGAATCTGCAAGATGAAGCACGCTCGCGAAGACGAGCCGGAGTCGAAGGCGGTCGGCGGCTCTGGCGATGCACCCGCGGTCGTCGCCACGGTGGCGGGCGAGGAGTCTTCTTTGGGAGCACCAGCCGCTCGTCGGCGCGCCGTGACCGTTGAGGACTCCACCGTACCGGTCGTGGTCGCCGTCGATGATGAGAAGAAGGAGGACATTGTGGCTCCCGCGGCAGATCTACAGAACTCGCATGCAGGCCGCCAGGTCATCGTCGTGCCGGACGATGAGTACTACGACGGCGAAGACCATTACTCCATCGAGTACCTCTATGAACAAGCCCGCAAAGAAGATGTACCATTCAAGGAGGAGGCCTCCGACGACGGCACCGAGGTTCTGAGCTTTTCTGTTCGATCTCCTCTGTTCATCTTACTGTTCACATAGGGTTTGTTCGTAGAGTAGATTGATTTGTGCTGTCTAGGTGGTCTTCTAGATATTCTTGATTCTAGGGTTCGTACGGTTCCTTTGTAGTTGACTTTGATTTGATTTGCCATATAGTATTCTTACTCATATGATATATATGGGTTCATGGTTATCAGATTAATTTCTGAATGTTGTGCCTTAAATTCATCCGAGTCTGATTTGATTGTAGAGATTATGATAACAAATATTTTTGTTTGGGAAGAAAAGATTGATCTGATGCATAGAATTTATAATTACCATTTTCTTAATTTGCTGCTTATTAATGTGTTGATTCCATAGTGTGTATCAATTAGTATCCTGTTAACTATAATGATCAATGCGTTTTAAACTTAAATTCATCCGAGTCTTGTTTCATTCTAGTGATTATGATTGCTCATATGATATCTATCACTTAATAGTTATCATATTACATTCTGAATGTGTTAAGGTAGTTACCTTGCACATGATTGATCAACACAAGCGACTTAAATTTATTTGAGTCTAATTTGATTGTAGAGATTATGATAGCAAGAATTTTGTTTGGGAATAAAGGATTGATCTGATGCATGGAATTCATAATTACCATTATCTAAATTTGCTGCTTATTAATGTGATGATTCCATAGTGTGTTTGAATCAGTATCCTGTTTAGTGTAACGATCAATGCGTTTAAAACTTAAGTTCATCCAAGCCTTCTTTAATTATACTTATTATGATTGCTCATATGATATCTATCGGTTCATAGTTATCAGATAACTTTCTGAATGTGTTAAGGTAATTAACTTGTAAATGATTCATCATTAAGTGCCTTAAATTCATCTGAGTCTAATTTGATTGTAGAGATTATGATAACAAGAATTTTATTTGGGATGAAATGGTTGATCTGATGAATGGAATTTAATGTATAATGATCAATGCGTTTGAAACTTAAATTCATCCGAGTCTTCTTTTATTCTAGTGATTATGATTGCAAGAATTTTATTTAGGAAAAAATAGTTATTTGCCCCTAAAGTTCACATGCCTTAAATTATGTCCCCAAAGAATATTGTTCATTAATAAATTATCCATTATGGACTTTGAAGCAGATATAAATGAACGCTCAAGCGTTCCAGCGCTCACTAGACATGATAAGACAAAACTATCCTTGATTCATCAAATATTGGTCACACAACATTATCCTCGATTCATCAAATGTTAGTACTATCACCGCAACACAAAACTGTCCTCGATTCATCCAATGTTAGTACTATCACCGCAACAATTTAGAATAATTTTGGCAGCATTGTTAATTTTTTACAGCTTATTTCGTTTGATCGTTGTTGTGCTCCTGTTTATCTTACTTCTTACGTATTTCAAAATTCACAGGAAGACTCTAACGACGTGGGCCACGGCAAGGACGATAGGGACCGCAAGAGCCACTTTGTTCTTAAGCAGCTGGTGAGTGGCCAGATACCTTTCCACAGCCGCGGGGAGCTATCTTGCCCATTCTGCGGTAGGGTCATCACCAAGAACCTAGAGAGCATGATCCAGCACGTGGATGGCGTTGGTGCAGGCAGCAGGCAGAAGCACAAGGGCCACACCAAGGCGAAGCATGCCGCCTTTGGCAGATTCCTCGATAAGTACGTCAAGGGTGGCCTCATCCCGGTTATCGGTCCTGCTATTGGCCCTCATGTTTTTTTTCCACAAGTTTAGTTTATGTTTGTGTTGTCCCCCTAGAGATGAAGAGAAACTTTGTGCTGTTTGAAGACTAAGTTTTTATTATGTATGGTGGAAGCTGGGCTATCATACCCAGTTGTTTAAGACTATGTTAATGTATATGGAGTTTGCTGTTGTGTTATTGGTGCACTTGTTATCTGAATTCTCATGTTGATGCACACTGCATTTGTTTACTAAATTAGATGGTTTGATGCTTTATTTTGTAGCTAAGAAAGTTTGAAGTAAGTTTGGACTACAAAAAGTTTTTGAAACCAATCTCAAACCAGAAACTTATGTACTTTACATACTGATGATCCTTCAGAATGTCTAAAAACAACCACAAACATGAAAGGCAAACTCCTTATTTCCAATCATTTTCATAAAATTTGCAAAATATTCTAAGTAAAGGATTTAATTAATATAGCTAATTCTTTCCTTGTTAGTCTCAAGATTCTATTTTAGAGGATCTTACAGGACCTAACTATGACGACTAAGTCAGAGCAATAAAAACCAAATCAATTTCCTTGCTCTGCGCACTAAATGTAATCAATATATTTCCTTGTTTTCCCTAACGGCTAAAGCTAATCACGTCGAGCCCACTAATTAATCTTACAACTGGGTCCAGGCCCGGCATGCAAGCATAGTCGGACCATATATATATACGCTCTCCCTCCAACAAACCCTAAAGGCATAGTTGGAGTCAGCGCCGCCATCTAAACCACCTTTGCCTAGGCCGCAGATTTGTCGAGAGAGAGGGATGGCGAAGGGCAAGATCGCTGCGGTAAGAATCTAACCTATCTAGTTCGCATGTACTGGATCTATTTGGACAAAAATGTACGTCCAATGATCTTTAAATTTTTTTTTGATTCGTAGTGTCCTTGGTGTTTTGACACCAAGGGTCTGTGCGACCTGGGCGACAAGATCAAGTCCTTTTTCGTTCACACCCTTGTAGAGAATTTTGAAGAAATGATGGTACTAGTTTTATTTTTTGTATTATCATCAGTCTTTCCTGTTCCACCCTTTTGTCATGAATTATAGCATCTGTTAGTTTGTCATGTAGTAAACATGTTCCATTTTTCTTTAGTTAATACCCTGCTATGCTAGAGCGAATTTCCTTAAGAAGTTTGCCATCGACTCTGTCGACCACGAGAATGATTTTGTGGTCGAGGTGGTTACGGAAGAAGGGTTCGAATTCAACGTTGATTGTATCAACAAGGATGGCAGAACATATCTTGAAGGCCAATATTGGAGAGAATTTGCTAGAGTCTACAATCTTTATGTTGGAACGGAGCTTGTCTTCTCTACCGACACACAAGGTCCATCTACCCCTGTGACGTCGATCAACCTACCGATCACCCACCCATGTAAGTAACTGCTTATTTGAAGTACTCCCTCCGTTTACAAATATACGATGTTTATGAGTTTGTATAAAATGGATGTATATATGTAGATCCACTAAAATATTTAGGTTCACCCATTTTGCTCGGTTTCTAGTCTACTTTGTAATGTGTAGAATGTCACCGATGGAATTGTCTCTAGTTTTTTCCTTATGAAAAAAGAAGTAGTTTCTTTGTGTTTAGCATGATATTTTTCCCTTGTTCCTAAACAATCTTAATGTTGACGTACCTACCATGCATTAATCTTAATTTTGATTCAGTAATATTCATTTAATTAAGTATTTGAACTTGTACAGCATATTACAATCTGGCCCAGGATAAGAAAAGCATACTTGACACTATGCATGCCACTGATGGAACCATAATTAACTGGAGAATGATGGAGTCAGTGGTTAACAATGTTGACATTATTGACACGCTGGTTGATGAACATGGAGCTAGGCCTTATCAAGTTGGAAAATGTGAGTCTCTGATCCACACATTAAGCTGGACAAATTGCAGGAAGAAAGAGCTGGTAAGTATGAGTGATCTACTTTGTTGTGCCTGTAATTTTCCATTTAACAAATGTTCACATTGTGCATGTGGACCAAGAGCAGAAACTCCCGCGACGCCTTGTCCTTGATGACATGGCTGAATATGGTGATATCACAATTGTGTGTGATAAATACACAAAGGTTAAAGGGTCGTACTCAATTTCTCCTGAGGATGGCCGAGTATGCTGCGCTGGGTGGAGGGAAGTGATGTCACAGGAGGAGGATTTTCAGCGAATTGGAGACAAGATGTTTTTCATGCTGTACGTGGGACGTAAGGGGGCTTTCCTATTTGCCTTCTATGTTCCAAATGTGGAACTTTAGTAGCCTTGATCATTTTCACTATGATGGCCATGGGTCATTTGTCGACCTAATAATATGAGATGTTAAGACAATATTTTACGGTCCTTTTATTATGTGGCATTAGTACGTCTGAAGACATGGTTAAGTGTAATGGTACTATTAAACTTTTTATGAGCTGAAATATATTATGCCTGTCGTTGCTGACAATTATAGTGAAATCGTGTTAATTGAGTTCATTTCATCGGTATCTATGAATATTTTATGAGCTACAAATTTTATTTGTGCACAACTTACTAGACGGACATGTCTGTCGCGTAGGTTGTGTCACGTAAAGAAGTATCTATCTCCAGTAAATATATTTTGCTGCTCGAAGTAAGTATGACAAAAAAAGCAAAAACATCTAGGTACGACCATATATATCATTGTAATTAATAATTTTGTGTATAACATGGTTACTGGGAATTGAATGCAACAGTCTCCATAACTAGTATCAAATAGTACAACTGCGTGCTAGTATTTTAGTACCGCATTTTCACAAGGTACTAGTCAATATCAGTATCAACATCTGAAAAGCTCCTCCCAAATTCATCGACAACCGGTTCCAAGTCTTCTTGTTCTTCGTCGCTCAAGTCCATATCATTGTTTACACCATTTTTCCCTGCTAGTTGTCTAACAGTCTGAGAGTCAACAAATATCACATCATCAGAGCGATCAACCATGTCGTCTTCATGATCATTAACATATTCATCTTCCTCGTCCTCAATTTGGTGAACAATGGGATCTTCCGAGCCTAGGTCTTTCTGGTATGCACCTGCATTGCCTTCATCATCTTTTTCTGGAACATCGTATACATTCCTGTGCTTGAAAGTTTGCACCACCTTCCAAGGATCACCAAATTTTGTGTCTTCCAAGTAAAAACAAGTTTCTGCTTGGTGAGCTAATATGAAAGGGGTGTTCTTATACCACAATACAGACGTATTGATGCTTTTAAAGTATCCATCATCCTTCATCTCCATGGTTTTCCTACTTCCAAGGTCAAACCAATCACAGCGGAACAAGAACATGGATCTGTTGCCGTGCTTGTTTCTCGGGTACTGTAACTCAAGAACCTCCTTCATCACACTGTAGTATTCTTAATCTTGTTCGTCAGCAATGGATCCCCTTCTCATTATGCCTGAGTTTTGAGTCCTCATGTTCTTCTCACGCTCGACGGAATGGAACCTAGCGCCATTTACATTGCACATAGGGTGTACAACTACACGAGCATCTGGACCAAGTGATAGTGATTTTAAATCTTCTGGAGCATTGTCCAAATTACTTACATGTTTTTTAAACCATGCAGGGAATTCTTTCTCTAGTTCCGCCTCAATGTTGTTCACACCCCTGTTCTGTAGTGGTTGTCGGAAATTCCTAAAAAACAAAAACAAATTAGTAATGGTACTGTTATAACACAAAATATTACTGAAAATTTTGAATGATTAATAAAAAGGTAAATAGACCTACCGAATATAATTTTGTGCCTCATCATAGTTCTGAAGTACATACCAAACCATACTGTCAAATTCTTTGGGAAAATACTTCAACTTGGATAGTCCTAAACCTCTGGCTCCATCTGAAAAAATGTCAAACTCTAGCGGATCAAATCTTTGTTTCTTATCTTGGTTCCTCTCAGGCTTGTTATGTCTGGTTTCTATGACATCACCCAAAAATTTAGAGCAATGATGCAAGCACTCATCCATGATATATCCCTCAGCAATTGAACCTTCATGTCTTGATTTGCTACGCACAGTTGATTTCAGGTACCCGAACCTTCTTTCAACTAGATACATCCAACCATATTGAGCAGGCCCCCTCTAAAGTGCCTCATCAGGTAGATGAATAGCCAGGTGCACCATTACATCAAAGAATGATGGGGGAAATAGCAGCTCAAGCTTGCAAAGAATTATGACAATTTCAACCTTCATTCGACGCAGCACAGATGCTCTTAGAGTTTTGGCACACAACTCCCTGAAAAAGTTTCCCAGTTCGGCAATGGTCTCATACATCGCCTTTGATGCAATCCCTCTCAGACCAGCTGGCAACACACGCTGCATAAGTATGTGGCAGCCTTGCATCTTCAGACCGTGCACTTTACCCCCTGGGATATCCACACATCTTGCTAAGTTTCTAGCAAAACCATTTGTGAACCTAGTGTTGGCCAAATACTTGCACAATTTTTGTTCGCCTTCCTTTTGAAGCGTCCATGGTGCTTTCTCCTTTGAAAAACCCTTGGCCTCAGGTTTCATCCAGAACTTCTTCCTGACATTAAATTTCTCCAAATCCATTCTACCACCAGCAGTGTCCTTGTTCTTTCCATCAAGCTCAAGAAGGGAACCAAGAATATTGTACAATATGTTCTTCTCAATGTGCATCACATCTGGGTTGTGAACAAACTTCAATCTTGAAGAGTATGGAAGATCATATAAGCTGATCTTGAGGTGCCAGGTTGGCTCACCAGTCATGCCATGCTTTCTCTTCCTAGTTGATGGATTTTTCCCTGGCCTGTAATCCTGAACTCTCTGTACCCTCTCCTCTCTTTCTGCAAGTGTGAAACTTGTTGGTGCATCCTTAGGTTCAGGTTTTCCATTGAAGGCTCTGCTACTCCTCCACTTGTGATCGTGAGTCAGAAATCGACGATGACCAATATAACCAATTTTATTATGCAAATACTTGTAGCAAGGATCCTTATCGCAGTGCGCACATGCGAAAAACCCTCTTGTGCTACGTCCAGACATCGTGGCATATCCAGGATAGTCATGAATCGACCAAAGAAACGCAACATGCAACGGAAACTCTCTACCTGTGCACGCATCATATGTACCCACGCCACTCCATAGCTTCATCATATCTTTTATCAATGGATGCATAAATACATGAAAATCCTTTCCTGGTGAATTTTTTCCAGGGATTAGCAATGACATCATGAAGTTGGATTGATCCACGCACATCCACGGTGGGAAGTTGTATGGAATGACAAAAACTGGCCACATATTGTATGAACTACTCATGTTTCCGTATGGGTTGAATCCATCTGTCGCAATACCAAGCCTTATGTTACGGGCATCTGAAGAAAACCATCCAAACTCCTTGCCAAAGTGCTTCCATGCTTCACCATCAGCTGGGTGCCTCAAAATACCCGGTTGTGCAACCCTCTTCTCCTGTGCCACTTGGTGTTCATCGACGCTTCCTTGGAAAAAAAAAATCTCTGTAACCTTGGGATTATAGGAAAGTATCGAAGCACCTTGTGGGTAATCTTTCTCTTTGCTTCCGGGTCTTTCCACCTTGAAAATCCACACTCGGGACAATGAGTTTTTTTGGCATGGTCTCCCCAAAACAGAGCATAGTCATACTTGCATACATGAATTGTGTCATAACCAAGCCCAACCTCAGAAAGAACACTCTCAGCTTCAGCATAGGACTTGGGAAAATTCACTTTTGGCAAAGCAGCACATAAGACATCCATAAATTGATCAAAAGCTCTATTTGTGACCCGGTTGTATGATTTCACGTAAAGCATCTTCATAATGAATGACAACCTCGTCTCAGTGGTGCATCCCTCGTGAAGCTCTTTCTTAGCTTCTTCGATGAGTTTCGCATAGAAATTAGTGTTACTTGGGCCTCTGTCACCAGAATCATGCAGCTCATCTAGCATCTTGTCAACATGATCATTATGATTCTCATTTCCATCATCATAATCATCATCGTCATTGCTTTGATACAAACTATGATCATAGTTTTCATCAGGACCATCATATTCTCCATGACAACTCCACTTTGTGTACGAAACGGCCATTACCATTGATGTGTAAGTGATACTAAACAGTGTCCTGAGTCTGCTGCGTAATATTAAGGCATTTTTGGCATGGGCATAATATTGATGCACCTTCATTGCAGTCTGCGCACGCAAACTCCATAAACTTGCGGACACCTTGTATGTAAAAAGGGGTGAACTTGCACCCATGAGTAATCCACTATCGATCCATCGCCTACAAAAATATATATATTGTGTTCCACTCGAGTCATGATGCCATTCAATTTGTACTAATCGATGTGAAAATTGTTTACCAAAGTACAAATAAATCACAATGTGTAACATAAACACCAATCCAAATCAATTTCATAACAGATCTCAAAGGAACTCACATGTGCTTCCTATTGCCGTGCACCAGATCCAGGTAAGCTTATAATAAAGGGCTTCGACGGGCTCGATCTCAGCGGCGACGCACAGGATGGGCGCGATGCTGCTGAGCGTGGACGGGACGACCCCGTTGTCGAACCTGCAACTCGCGATTTTCACGAGAGAACCAAATCCAAGTTGGTGAAGATCGTGATTTGAGCCTGCCGGGAAGCCTCGCTAGCTGGGATCGTGATCGATCGTCGTGATCGCGTAGGCGCAAGTCGCCGGGACTTGTAGATGAAGTTCCTGCAAATGTCGTGATCGCCTGGACAAGGGATACCCTTGACGGCGCTCGTTCACAAGAACAGAGAAGAAAACTGTTTGGAAGATCGCACAAGACCTAACTATAACGATCCGTGTTTGTACATGCCACGTACTGCACATAGAGTTTACAAAATGGTAGGCCTATCAAACAAATCAAAAACCGAACGGTAGCCCAGCGGTAACGAAACGTTTTACTTTGTACTAGGTCCTCGGTTCGAAACCCATCTTTGCCCTTTTATCGTTTTTAACACAATTTCTAACTCGTTGGTCCCACGAACAATCGGTGACGGCTTAATCTACGACGCTCTAAAATCCATCGTGCGGTTAATCGGCGACGGTTTGCCGTGACGCGAAACGCGACCGTCACGCATTATCAAGCATATGTGACGCCCAAAACTAATCCGTCACCTATGGTTACTTTCGGTGACGGTTCTGAATTTTGTCACTAGGCAATTCGTCATCGATTCTAGGATCTGTTGTAGTGGTGGTAGAACGTACGGCTATATTTTCAGGAATTAATGGCCGAGAGTCACATCAACTGATCATCCATATAACCACACTTGAGTTACTCCGTGTGTTCGGTATTACTAGGTTGGCGTAGTACTAGTTCGGAGAATTAACATTACCTACTCGCTTTATAGCTAGTTATTGCATGCAGTAGTAATCCTAAAATCTAGCCAATGCACGTGGCCACCGCATCTAATTGAAAACATGCAAGCCAATGGATGTACTCACGTTTTAACAACATGATCGGCCAGGAGCATTACACGATGTGGTGGTTCATATTTTACGATCAACTAGAGGAGTAATTGAGCAAAACTAGGAGCATTAATTGATCCTCCGGCCTAGCAATTGAGGCTATAAATAATTAAGAGGTATATACACCTTTAGTCCCACATCTTGCACCGCGAGAGCATTTTAGTCCCACATATTGAAAAATGAACAATACTAGTCCCACAACTTATATCTCGAGAGCATTTTAGTCCAATTTAATCGAATTTTAGTGAATTGACTTAATTTGTCCACAAATAACGTTGATTTTTTAAATGACCCCTCTATATTTTTCTATGTCATACCTCAATAATTAACGACCGTGCTATTGAGAGAACATGAGGTTTTTAGGTCCATAGAGCATACACCCCATTCAGCCACACGGTGAGCATCCAAAGCAGAGACGGAGGAGATCCACGAGGCGGCCACACCATAGGGTGGCGCGGCACCCCTGGGCGTGCCAGGCCCTGGTGTGGGCCCCTCGAGCGGCCACTGACCTCGCCTCTTTGCCTATATAAACCCCCCAAGACGAAAACCCTAAAGAGAGAATCAGAATTCCACGAAAAGTTCCGCAGCACAACCGCCACCGAAGAGGAGATTCGGGGGACAGAAGTCTCTATTTCGGCACCCTGTCGGGACGGGGAAGTGCCCCCGGAGCCATCTCCATCGACTCCACCACCATCTCCATCGCCGTTGCTGACTCCCATGATGAGGAGGGAGTAGTTCTCTCTCGAGGCTATGGGCTCTACCGGTAGCTATGTGTTCATCTGTCTCTCTATGCGTGATCTTATTGAGATCATGAGCTTTGTAATCTAGTTGAATAAGTAGATCTATTCTACTACTCAAGTGCTTTAATTAATCTCCGCTTATCCCCACGTGTGTGAAGTTGACAGTGTGCGCACCGCGTGGCACTTAGGCTAAGGTTACAAAAATACTTATCATGAGTATAATTTGAGTTGGATGTCTATATGAGATTGTGGTGTTTATTGGAACCAGCTAGCGCTCAAGGTGACAATGAGGGGTTATCTAGATGGGGAATGCGAACTTTAAGGTGTGATGTTATAGCCCTACATTGTCCAACCGGAGAGTAGTTCAGGGTAGCATAATGGAGAGAAGATATTTATATGAGAGTGTCCAATAGTGAAAGTATGATCCCTAGGCCTTGTTTCTAAGCATTGAAACACCATTTACAATCAGTCATGTTACATGTTTGCTTGCTGCCACTCTTATTTCATATTGCAATTACCACTTCTAATCATCCATATTACTTGTATTTCACTATCTCTTCGCCGAACTAGTGCACCTATACACCTGACAAGTGTATTGGGTGTGTTGGGGACACAAGAGACTTCTTGTATCTTGATTGTAGGGTTGCTTGAGAGGGATACCTTTGACCACTTCCTCCCTGAGTTTGATAAACCTTGGGTGATCCACTTAAGGGAAACTTTCTACTGTTCGGCAAACCTCTGCACTTGGAGGCCCAACACTGTCTACAAGAATGGAAGCGTGCGTAGACATCAAGCTATTTTCTGGGGACATTGGCGGGGAGGTAAGGTAAAAGGTACTCATATCCTCTGGCTACTAAGCTATCTTCTAGTACTATTGCTGGTGTGTGAGTGGTCGAAGTTATTTCCTTTAGATTCTGCAATTATATCTTTTTGTTTCTTGTTTTTATTTTCACTAGTTAGGCTTAATGGAAAACAACAACAAAATTAGATTGCTTTACAGTATTTATCTTAAGTTAGGACATGTAGTGTTTGAAGAGAAAATTAAAAAACCTATGGAACTTAATTTGCATGCTAATAGCAATGCTATTAGTATGAATTCTTTGAACACCATTATTGCTAATTCTATGGAAAAGTCAAAGCTTGGGGAAGCTGGTTTTGATGAGCATGATATTTTTAGTCCCCCAAGCATGGAGGAGAAAATTTACTTTGATGATACTATACCTCCAATATATGATGATTACAATGATGAATATGATATTTTTAGTCCACCTACTATTTAGGATAAAATTAATTATGATTACAATATACCTCCTATATTTGATGATTATGGTGATGAGAATAATAATGATAGCTATTTTGTTGAATTTTCTCCCACTATGATTAATAAGAATGACTATGCTTATAGGGAGAGTAATAATAATTTTATGCATGTGTCTCATGATAAGAATGTTTTATGTGATATTTATATTGTTAATTTTATTCTTTATGCTACTGAAAGTTATTATGAGAGAGGGAAATATGGTTTTATGTATCTCAACAATATGAAGTTTCCCCTCTTTATGTTGAAATTTTTGAAGTTGCACTTGTTTTGCTTTCCTATGCTTGTTGCTTTGTGCTTTCATGACTAGTTTCTTTACAAGATTATTTTTCATAGGATGTGGGTTAGACTTAAATGTGTTCCATATTTGCTTCTTGATGCTCTATTTTACTTCAATTCATATTTCTTATGTGAGCATCATTGAAATTATCATGCTTATCTTAATGGCTATAAAGAAAGAGCTTTTGGGAGACAACCCATTATATTTTTACTTTCAGTTTATTTTTGTGTTGTTGAGTCTTGGAAATGATTGACTCAGTAATAACCTCTCCTAATCCTTTTGTGTGGTTTTTGTGCCAAGAATAACTTCTAATGAGAGAGAAGTAAGACTTGGGAAAGTTGCTGTCGTGAAACAGATTTTTGTACTTCACTATACAAAATCGTGAAAAATCCCTGTACGTCGGATTGAGCTGTAAATTTATGTGCTTATGATCCAGGTTATTATGTAACTTTCGTTAGTTTAGGACTTTTCGATTTGAGCAACAGAAGGTCTTCGAAGAAATCAGTTTTTACCTTCTGGTCTGTTTTGATAGATTTCCGCTATTATTTGCATTTGCCTTTTAATCTCTTCCTCTTTGAATTCTCTTTGATCACTTGAGATTTTAGAAGGAATTGCTAAAATACCTAAGTATTTAATGGATGATTTACTTGAGTTGAAACTGAACCCAAAGGATTATTATTTTGAATACACTAATGTTGCTAATGAAGATTGTGTGAAGTTTTGTATGAAGGAAGTTTTCATGTGTAGGGAGAGAATGATGTGATTAGATGAAGTATGGACAAAAGATCAAGCTTGGGGATGCCACCTATATCACCCCAAGAAATATTTAAGAAGTACAAGCATCAAAGCTTGGGGATGCCCAAGGCATCCCCTTCCTCATCAATAATCGCAGGTCTTCTTTCAAGACACTTTATTTTTATTACCTTATGCACTATGTGTTATTCTTGGAGCGTCTTTGTTTTTAGTTTTCTTCTGATTTCTTTGCCGCAATAAGTTGGTTGGATCCCAACACACTTCTTTTGGAGAGAGACACACCACGTTATTCATTGCCTAGAACACTCTAGTTTTCACTCTTATTGTTATGTGAGTGTTCTCCTTTGCTAGCACGGTGTTTAGCTTTATTTTTCTTATTATTTTGGCTTAGAACTTTTTAGGTCTTCTTTGTAGATGGGTGTGACATGCTCTCTGGTCTTTATTGATTATTATCTTTGAGAGTTGTTTCAAATAAGTCGATTGGTGCTGGAAAAGAGTAGGAAGTTTTATGCTTATAGTGGTACAAAAGGAAGCTTGTTTTGACTATGACTTAGACTTTATCATGTCATGCTAGATGTTGCTTTGACCATATGCTTAGTGATTATTGTTGTAGCATGACTTGTTTCAAACAATTGAGATTGCTTAATGTTCCTTCAAAGAATCATGCATTGTTTTAGCATACAAAAGCATAATATTGTGGTATTCTCTTTTGATGCTTTATTTGGGTTGACTTGGCACATGCCTACACCATGTTAATACTATGAACCAGTCACCATAGCCTCTATAATCATTTAGTTTTGACTTGCAATAGCACTTTATGCTTTAATTAATATTGTTTTATCGCTTTGCATGATTATGGTCATTATTGCTCTCTTAGTTGGTCACTCCCAGTCTTTTGCTAGCCTCCACCTGTACTGAGTATGAGTTCTACTCATGCATCCAACTCCCAAGAAAACATGTTATTCCAAAGAGTCCACTATAAATTCCTATGCATGGTGTGTTACACCATTCCAAGTATATTCATTTTTTTATCTATCTTCCAAATTAAACTTTTGTTATGTGAAAATTAGTGATTAAAGCTCTCACAAACTTGATGGCACACTTTATTTTCTTGCACTTAATAAACTTGAACCATTGTGTCCATCTATGTTGCTTATATGCTTGCATTTTATAAGTTGTGAATTAGCAGAACCATGATACCATGGGGAACGCTTTCAACATTGCACTTATTATTCAATTGATATCATGTTCTTTTGTTTATGGATCCCGGCGGTATGAAATAGAAGGGGAGATTATAAGCTCATGGAGTTTGTATGTGTGTTAGAGAAACGCCTAGGCGACTAGCCTAAGCCATGCCTAATCATGGTGGAAACTTGCAGCATAACCATAGTGAGCATTCTCTGAAGCATCCTCAATAAAAACCTATGCAAATAGCAAATAAAAAGATCCCTGAGATGCTCATTGTCTGTTGCTTTGTCATTTTGATATTGGAAAGCTCCTGTGTGTCATGGGGCAAGGGGTACTTACAATGACAAGAACTTACTTGTGACTAAAGTTGAGTAACATGAGGTTCGGTACTCATAAGCAAGGGGCATGAGATTTTCGGTTTATAACTTGTCAAGCATATCCTCATATTTGTGTCACTTTAACCTTAATCACCTAAAGATGCTTATGATAGGGGCAATGAGAGATGAAAGCTAATAAGTACCATAATTTTTGGAAGCTCTTTATGAAACTTGAAATCCCTACTTCCCTCTGTGAAGGGCCTTTCTTTTTTACTTTTATGTTGAGTCTCCATCTTCTATCTTTATGCACCAATTGAGAGAGCATAGTGGTCATTCTTAGTTTCATGTACATTGTCCCAAAACTTGTTGATTGATTCATAACTTTGATATTGCTTGTTCTTAAATTATTTGTATCTAGTAACCCTTATGAACTTTGAAGGTGTCCTCTGCATTTATATTCTGCTAATCCATGAAAGACAAGCTGATTACCACTCTTATTATGTTTTCTATATGTGAAACAAACAAATGTCTTTCAATGCATTGTTATTCATGATCTTTTCTTTGTACCTTTTTATGTTGCAACTTAGTTCCTTTGTCTCATTGTTAGAACTATATCTTTCATGTTTATGTTAGAGTACTATGATCCCAGCTATCAATGCTTTACAAATACCTTGATCAAGATTATGATGGTGCATGTCACCTCAAAAATTATTCGTTTTATCACTTACCTACCCGAGGATGAGCAGGAGTTAAGCTTGGGGATGCTTGGTACGTCGTAAACGTATCTATAATTTTTGATGCTCCATGCTTGTTTTGTATCAACTATCTTATGTTTTGTCTACACTTTGAGGCATTTTTATACATTTTCTAGAACTAACCTATTGACAAGATGCCGCAGTGCCAGTTGCCTGTTTTCTGTTGTTTTTTATTTGAGAAAAGCTAGTAAAGAAATATTCTTGAAATTGGACAAAACAAAAGCCAAAGTTCCTATTTTGCCCGACACGACACAGAAGTCCAAAACAGAGACAAAGGAGAGCCATGAGGCGGCCACACCATAGGGTGGCGCGGCCCCCTGGGCATGCCAGGCCCTGGTGTGGGCCCCTCGGGCGGCCACCGACCTCGCCTCTTTGCCTATATAAACCCCCGAGACGAAAACCCTAAGGAGAGGATTAGAATTCCATGAAAAGTTCTGTGGCGCCACCGCCACCGAAGAGGATATTCGGGGGACAGAAGTCTCTATTTCGGCACCCTGTCGGGACGGGGAAGTGCCCCCGGAGCCATCTCCATCGACTCCACCACCATCTCCATCGCCGTTGCTGACTCCCATGATGAGGAGGGAGTAGTTCTCTCTCGAGGCTAAGGGCTCTACCGGTAGCTATGTGTTCATCTGTCTCTCTATGCGTGATCTTATTGAGATCATGAGCTTTGTAATCTAGTTGAATAAGTAGATCTATTCTACTACTCAAGTGCTTTAATTAATCTCCGCTTATCCCCACGTGTGTGAAATTGACAGTCTGCACACCGTATGGCACTTAGGCTAAGGTTACAGAAATACTTATCATGAGTATAATTTGAGTTGGATGTCTCTATGAGATTGTGGTGTTTGTTGGAACCATCTGGTGCTCAAGGTGATAATGAGGGGTTATCTAGATGGGGAATGCGAACTTTAAGGTGTTCTATTATAGCCCTACATCGTCCAACCGGAGACTATTTCAGGTAGCATAATGAAGAGAAGATATTTATATGAGAGTGTCCACTAGAGAAAGTATGATCCCTAGGACTTGTTTCTAAGCATTGAAACACCGTTTAGAATCAGTCCTGTTACATGTTTGCTTGCTGCCACTCTTATCTCAGATTACAATTACCACTTATAATCATCCATATTACTTGTATTTCACTATCTCTTCATTGAACTAGTGTACCTATACACCTGACAAGTGTATTGGGTGTGTTGGGGACACAAGAGACTTCTTGTATCTTGATTGTAGGGTTGCTTGAGAGGGATACCTTTGACCACTTCCTCCTTGGGTTCGATAAACCTTGGGTGATCCACTTAGGGGAAACTTGCTGCTATTCTACAAACCTCTGCACTTGGAGGCCCAACAATGTCTACAAGAATAGAAGTGTGTGTAGACATCACCAGACAACTAAAAAAACACCATAACTGGTGTTACAGAAAAGTTCTCTATGGAGCTTGCATCCCGATACATGTAACAACTGGCTTCCCATGAGAGCTGTAGATGAGATTATTATGTATGTTCTGTGTTAAAGCTTGCCTGTTTTTCAGTTCATATAAGTCTTTGTGTGCTATGGTGATTACTGAATCTGTTTTGTTGGCTTCTTGCTCAACAATATCACGGACATCTTGGAGGGCATCCTCAAATAATCTTTTGACTGAAAAAAGAGGATCAGTCGAAGCGGTGTGCCATGAGCAATAGGTATTGTCACTGCTGATGTGTGAAACAAAATCTAAACTTGGAGAGGTGGGTCTTTGTTCGGCATTTAGAGGGTCATTTGCAGCCTGAAACAAACACAAAACAAGTTATAATAGCATTACCATGCAATCACACCACCATGAATTTTAAATGTGTCAATGCAGTAATATATAAGGAAGGAAGCAATTAACAGTGGTGGCTCATACATCTATTTCTTCTTGAATAAGTGGACCAGCTGGCACCATGGAGCGATGTGAGCATGTGCTCTGTGAAATGACTGCTCTACTTGAAGATGGCTAAGACCAAGACAAAACAAGTTACTTAAACAACAGACTTGGGAAACAAACTACAAGTTCATTTTGAATAACAATGCGAGCAATCAACCAAAGTACCTGATGCAGACTGCTCAAACTAGAATGTGCAGAACATGAATAAAACGAATATTAAAACTAAGCCATTATGTTTCTCATATATAAACTAGCCAAGCACTACACAACAAAAACTGCCACTAATTTAATCATATACAAAAAAAGAGTAACTCAGCCAACAAAAACACATCAATTGTAAGCCTCGAATATGCTAGCCAGATAATTTCAGATAAACAATGAATCAAGCAATCACACATTGAATTATTCATGAATAGCCAGATAATTTCAATGCTTCGGTGGCCTGAGAACAACAAACTAAACCATCAAGTGCCTCGTATTAAAATAGCCAGTTCATATAACTATGATACATAGTAGAAACAAGAGTGAGATGAAGTGCACATAATTCTTTATGATACATGTGTGGATCTTATCGCTAGTGTGGCCTTGTTCTTATTATCAGACAACTCAGATGCAATACACCCGACCTCTCCATATCTAGGAAATTGAACTAAGCACATGGAACAAAAGCAGGCCATAGTATTTGACGCTGTTTTTTGGCAAAAAAATATGAAGACAAGAAAGACAAATGGTAAATTTAAGCAAACAAAAAATGTCGCAAGGACCAAACTTCGGGTGGGGGGCCTTATGGTAGGTGTTACACGAGATATATGGCGGCTCATGTGGATGGGCAGAGTTTGTACTCCATTGTTGCTCCTCTGTATAAAGGTAAGGTCAACTGTAAATACACACAGGTTCCAACATGATATACATTGGCATGAAGTGAAACAAAAGTGATGGGGTCTTACGAGATTATAGGACCCATTCACTCTATGATATTGTGTGCAAACTAAGGATGCTCCTTGCATAATAACTGCAAACATGGGAGTTATTGGTACAACATGGGAATCATTGGTATAACATGTTAGCTAGGAATCATTGGGTAGAGTCATTCTAATGGATAGAGTTAGCTGGGAAGTTTGAAAACTCATAAAACATGGGAATCATTGGTACAATATGTTGGTCCAATATATATGTATGTAAACTTGGCCCGTGGCATTCAGATCCAATATTCTTCCGACATTTCTTTACGGAAAAGAATAACCTCGCTTGTCATCACTCGGAAAATTGAGAATAATTGAATGTTCTTTCCTGATATAGTTGGAAAATCACACCGTACCGACATCACTATTTACTACAAGGAAATGCACCCATGCATCTACCTCTCTGAAAAGTCATATCTTTCAACAGCAATCTACCGCGCTTACTTGTAGCTCAAGTTTCACCCAATTTCTATAAATAGTGTCATGCGATGCAAAATCTTAGCAAGAAGCCAAACCTGTTGTCAAAACTCTCGGTTGTTTCTCATACATTGATTGTGACACCCCCCCGATCGGTACGGTACCTCCAAAAGATTTTTCGTAAAACTTCCAAAGCAACCTACAATTTAGTTATAGTTCAAGTTTGACCTAATTTCGATAAATCGACATGTAGTTATTCAAGTGGGTGGAGTTAATTAGCTAGGGAGTTTGAAAACTCAAAAAACATATGGGAATCGTAAGTAAAACACGTTGGTCAACTTAATATGTCTATAAGCTTGCCTTTTTGCATTGAGATCCATATTCTTTGAGCTTTCTTTACGAAAAAGAACCATCTTGTCATCACTCGGAAAACTAAGAATTTTATTTCCTGATAGTTGGAAACTCACACTAACGACATTGGTTACTACAAGAAGATGCACCCATCTACCTCCGAAAATACATTTAATTCAAGATAAATCTATCGCGCTTACTTGTAGCTTAAGTTTGACCTAATTTCGTTAATCGACCACAAGTCACTGAAGTATGCGAAGTTAGCTAGGAAGCTTGAAAAATCCTAGTACTAAAAACTTGGGTATTACGTACAAGAAACTATGGTCCAGTTTGTTTGATAATTGGGGCGGTTGCATTTTCTTTTAACTGTGGTAGGTCTCGTAAGAGCGAGGTGCTTGAGAGTTAACACGGTCGGTGGAAGTACAAGTTAAATCAAGGATCTCATAAAAATAAAAATTGCACCCAAGTCCATGCATTTAGCACAAGGACCCTAAAACTGAGCAATGAAGTGTGTGTTTTGAGGTTTGCGCATACTAGCGTTCATCGTGCTAAAGACTATTAGTAGAATCTTTGTAGATGCTAAGAATGGAAAAGAAGATCCAACGGTTAGCAATGTTTGGAATTGCCGGTCTTGATCCAACGGTCAATGATCGAAGTTATCCGTACACTATACAGTGGTATGGTATGGTCTTGTAAGAGATAATACAAGATAAAGATAAGATAAGAAGTACTGTGAATGGCTGATCTTTTGAGTAACCTTCCGTCCCGATGTTTGGGATGCAAGTGAAAATTTCAAAAACCGGAAGAGTTTGTATTTTTTTGCCGCCAAGGACCAAAGTGGTTTCCTTCCTATGTACTCCTCGTCCCTACTCCACACTAACGTAGCTTCCGAACACGCCAGAGACATAGAGCTGCCATACCAAGGAACACGTGTGCAGCACCACGCTGTGGACAAGGGAGAGATCAGCCAGGCCGGTGCGCTAGGGGGGAAAGGGTAGGAGAGAGGGAGGATGGATGGTGAGAGGCAGCGAAGGAGAGAGAAAACACACAATTTGTTTTGCATGCATAGGTCCTGAAATTTACTAGTATTAGTACAGTTTAGTACACTGTAAGGCTGCAGGAGTACCTCATGTCAGAAACCCATCACAACTTTGCTCTGACATGGAACCGCCTTCAACTTCTCTTTGCTGCTGCCCTCTTCCCCTGCCAAAGTTTTATTCTCTCAGCATGTACAACGCGTGGACAGAGGTGACCATATGTCTAAGCAAAGAAATATACTACTCCTATATTGTGTGAAAAAGCACACCTTAATAAGGCCTACTATGTGGCATCCGCTAAGGTTCACCTTATACATAGTGGAAAAAATAAAGGTATCTTTAAGCCTAAGGTGCACCTCAAGCTTGTGGGTTGCCCATAGAGAATATAAATATCATTTCCCCTCTCTCCCTATTTCATGTGATCGTTACCAAAAGATGTTCAAAATTTCCATGATGCAAAATCTTAGCTAGAAGTCGAACCACTCGGCAAAACTCTCTGTGGTTTCTGATATATTAATTAACCGCTCGATGGGTACCTCCAAAAGCTTTTTTTCATAAAACTTTCAAAGCAACCTATAATTTATTACTTGTAGTTCAAGTTTGACCTAATTTCATTAAATTCAAGAGCAATCTATCGCACTTAGTTGTATCTCAAGTTTGACATAATTTCATTAAAATGTAAAGACGCAAAATCTTCGCAAGAAGATGAACCTATCGTCAGAACTCTCTTTTGGTTTCTGATAGTATATTAATTGACCCCCCACGCGCCCTCTCCGATGGGTACCTCTAAAAGCTTTTCCGTAAAACTTTCAAAGCAACCTACACATTTTACTTGTAGTAGTTCAAATTTTACCTATTATATTTTTTCTACTTTACCTATTATAATTTTATATAGTGATGACATGCCAGATGTCTATTATCTAAGTCTCACGTGTAGGGCACGTGCAATTTACTAGTACTTGCAGTTTCAAATTTGACCTAATTTCAATAAATCAACATAAAGTCATTCTAATGGGCAGAGTTAGCTGGGAAGTTGGAAAACTCATAAAACATGAGAATCGTTGGTACAACATGTTGGTCCAATATATATGTATGTGAACTTGGCTTGTGGCATTTAGATCCAATATTCTTCGGACTTTTCTTTAGGAAAAAGAACAACCTCGCTCGTATTCTTTACTCGGAAAATGTAGAATTGAATGTTCTTTCTTGATAGTTGGAAACTCACACCGATGACACTATTTACTACAAGAAGATGCACCGATGATCTACCTATGAAAATACATTTAATTCAAGAGAAATCTATGGCGTTTACTTGTAGCTAGCTCAAGTTTGACCTAATTTCGGTAAATTGTCAAGATGCAAAGTCTTAGCATGAAGTTGAACCTATCGTCGAAACTCTCGCTGGTTTCTGATATATTAATTTTGACCGCTTGATGGGTACGTGCAAAAGCTTATTTGTAAATCTATCAAAGCAAAACCTACAATTTACTTGTAGTTTCTAATTTGACCTAATTCTAAGATATTGACATAAAGTTATTCAAATGTGCGGGGTTATCTAGGAAGCTTGAAAATCCATAAAACATGGGAGTCGCAACTACAACATGTTGTCGATCCACTATACATATATATATGTCTATCAACTTGGCTTGTGGCATCCACATCCAATATTCTATGGACTTCTCTTTATAGAAAAGAACAATTAACCTAGCTCGTCTTCACTCGGAAAATGTAGAATTGAATATTCTTTCCTGGTAGTTGGACACTCACACCCACGGCACTGCTTACTAGTAGAAAATGCACCCATCTACCTCTCAAATGACATTTAATTCAAGAGCTATCTATCGTGCTTACTTGTAGATCAAGTTTGACCTAATTTCGTTAAGTTGTCAAGACGAAAAATCTTAGCAAGAAGTTGAATCTATCGTCAAAACTCTTGTTGTTTTCAGATATATTAATTGTGACCCCTCGATGGGTACCTCGAAATTAAAAGTTTTTCATTAAAATTACAAACAAAACCTACAATTCACTTGTAGTTTCAAATTTGACCTAATTTTGATAAATCGACTTAAAGTCATTAAAATTGGCAGAGTTAGCTAGGAAGTTTGAAAGCTCATAAAACATGGGAATCGCAAGTACAACATGTTGTCGATCGACTATATATGTCTGTCAACTTGGCTTGTGGCATCCACATCCAATATTCTTTGGTCTTCTCTTTATGGAAAATAACAACTAGCCTCGCTCGTCTTCACTCGGAAAATGTAGAATTCAATGTTATTTCCTCATAGTTGGAAACTCACACTGCCTGTATTGTTTACTACAACAAGATGCATCGATCTACCTCTAAAAATACATTTAATTCAAGCGCAATCTATCATGCTTACTTGTAGCTCAAGTTTGACCTAATTTTGTTAAATTGTCAAGATGCAGAATCTTAGCAAGAAGTTGAACCTATCATCAAAACTCTCGGTGTTTTATGATAAATTAATTGTGACCCCTCGATGGGTACCTCCAAAACATTTTTCATAAAACTCTCAAAGCATCCTACATTTTACTTGTAGTTTCACATTTGACCTAATTTCGATAAATCTGGTTAAATGGGTAGAGTTAGCTAGGAAGTTTGAAAACTCATAAATAAAACATGGGAATCGTTGGTACAACATGTTGGTCCACTATATATGTTGGTAAACTTAGCTTCTGGCATTCAGATCCAATATTCTTCAGACATTTCTTTACGAAAAAGAACAACCACGCTCGTCATCACTCAGAAATTTGAGAATAATTCAATGTTCTTTCCTGATATAGTTCGAAAATCACACCGATGATACTGTTTGGATTTGCCGGTCTTGATCCAACAGTCAATGTTCGAAGTTATCCATACACTATAAAGTGGTATGGTATGGTATTGTAAGATATCAGAAAAGATAAAGATAACATAAGAAGTACTACGAATGGCCGATCTTTTGAGTAATCTTCCCTCCCGATGTTTGGGAAGCAATTGAAAATTTCAAAAACCAGAAAAGTTTGAATTTTTGCCACCAAGGACCAAAGTGGTTTCCTTCCTATGTACTCCTCGTCCCTACTCCACACCAACACGGCTACCGAACATGCCAGAGACATAGAGCCGCCGTACCAAGGCAGACATGCGCAACACCATGCTATGGACCAGGGAGAGATCAGTCGGGCCGGTGCGCGAGGGGAAAGGGTAGGAGAGAGGGAGGATGGATGGTGAGAGGCAGTGAACGAGAGAGAAAACACACAATTTGTTTTGCGTGCATAGGTCCTGAAATTTACTACTAGTAGAGTGGCCGCAGGAGTACCTCGTGTCAGGAACCCATCATAACTTTCCTCTAACATCAAACCGCCTTCAACTCCTCTTCGTTGCTGCCCTCTTTTACCCTGCCTACGTTTTATTCTCTTAGCATGTACATCGCGTGGACAGAGGTGAGCATATGTCTAAGAAATAAATAAGTACTACTATACTAGTGTACTAGTACAAATATAGTACCTCTGATCCAAATTAATGTTCTCATATTTGTCTAGATTCGGATGTATCTAGCACTAAAACATGACTAGATACATCTGAATCTAGACAAATGTGAGAACACTAAATTCGATCGAGGGAGTACTATTTGCTTTTTCCCTAATAAGGGCATTAGCAATGTGTACAAAAGCACACCTTAAGGCCTAGTATGTGGCACCCGCAGGCGTACTCGATAATCGAAAGTCAATGGTGCTAGCTAATCCATAAGCACGAAAAGAGGGGAGCCCAACTCAAGGTTCACACAGAAAAGGTAGAGTAAGGTTCACCATATACATTGTGGAGAAATTAGAATTTGTGGGTTGCCCATAGAGAATAGAAATATCATTTCCCCTCTCTCCCTATTCCATGTGATCGTTTTCAAAAGGTGTTCAAAATTTTCATGATGCAAAATCTTAGCTAGAAGTTGAACCACTTGTCAAAACTTTCTGTGGTTTCTGATATATTAATTAACTGCTCGTTGGGTACCGCCAAAAGATTTTTTTCAAAACTTTCAAAGCAACCTACAATTTATTACTAGTAGTTCAAGTTTGACCTAATTTCATTAAATTCAAGAGCAATCTATCGCACTTAGTTGTAGCTCAAGTTTGACCTAATTTCATTAAACTGTCAAGATGCAAAATCTTAGAAAGAATATGAACTTGTCGTCAGAACTCTCTGTGGTTTATGATATTATATTAATTGACCCCCTCCCCCCACGCCCCCTCTGATGGGTACCTCTAAGAGATTTTTTGTAAAACTTTCAAAGCAAACTACATAGTTTACTTGTAGTAGTTCAAATTTTACCTATTATATTTTTTCTGCTTTACCTATTACAATTTTATATAGTGATGATATGCCAGATTTCTATTATCTGAGTCTCACGTGCAAGGCACGTGCAATTTACTAGTACCTGTAGTTTCAAATTTTACCTAATTTTGATAAATCGACATAAAGTCATTCTAATGGATAGAGTTAGCTGGGAAGTTTGAAAACTCATAAAACATGGGAATCATTGGTACGATTGTCGTTGGATTAATGACAAGTACGCCATGAGGGGGTCCTCGAGGCGTGTGGAAGAGCGGGGTGTGAGACGTACGGTGTTCCGGGACGGTGAGCACACAAGTTTACCCAGGTTCGAATCCGCCGGCTTTGGACGGATCCTACTCCTGCTAGTAATCCAGTAATACGACAAAGCCGGAATATGCGTTACAAGGGTTTTGCCTATGCAAGTTGAGATTGTAGACTATCGTGAGGGTGCCCTAAAGGCTCTCCCTAGGACGGCTTATATAGATATCCGGCCTAATGTTTACATGAGAGATCTATCCGGCTACGACTAAGAGTCGGTTACAGAGTACACCTTGAACTACAAGTAACACTATGGGCCTATGGTAAGTCATCTAGGCCTTCCCGTAGCCAGACTGGACTCCATCTCTTCTCCCTGACTGGGCCGACCGTGAAGCAAAGCTCTAACCCGAAGTGGGACACCCTAGTCAGTGAGGCACAGTGAGGATACCCGAAAAGTATATCCCCAACAGCAGTCCTCGGAAGCCTCCAAGATCCATCGGATTTTATCATCGTCTAGCTTGATCTTCGGCTTGCAGAATCTTGAAGGGTTCCCGAAACTTCAAAAGAAAGGATAGGATCCGGGTCTCAAATGAGTCAGACCTATGAATACGTTATTTGGGTTTCGATCTCGAAATTCAAACTAAGCCAGAACTTGGTCTCTGACATAATCTGACACTAGTCATGGTCAAGTCACGACACTGACAGACATTCCCGTCAGCATGACCGTTGGTGGGTCCGCCTTTTGCGGAACCGAGGCATCATATTAATGCGTGCGTGGAGATCGAGGTGGTGGAATCATCACGTGGGGGTTACCCAGTTCCTTCCGCGACGCGTGTCATGTGTTTACTGTACACATTTGCACGAATCTTGACATGGGCGAAGGATATAAGTGGTTAGTATTCTCCTCTCCATCTTCTTCACCGGCACTTGTGTCGTTTCCTTCCTCCCAACGCCTCCCATGAACACAGAGCTCCTCTAACCCCCAGAATCCTCCAGCGCCGCCCATCCTAGGTCATCGACCCACAAGAAAATGGCTTCAACATCATCTTCCGACGCGGCGGCGACAACAGCAATGGCTTCTGTGGCGGAGAAGGAGAGAAACCGTGGGGTCTAGATCCCGTGCGTCCTCGATGACGCCAAGCTCCGCGTCATGGAGATCGAAGGGCTCCTCCGCGTCGGCAACTGGCGGAGCGGCTATGGTGAAACCGTCCCCACTCCTCACGCCGGTGAGCGGGTACACTTCGGACCCACCTCGATACAGGTTTGAGTTTCCCTCCCTCGGACTTCTTTTCTGAGGTTATTGATCACTATGGAGTTCAACTCCATCATCTTCCCCCGAACTCTCTCTTAGAGATGAGCGCATATGCTTCTTTGTGCCAGGGGTACCTCGGCATTAGGCCGAGTCTCACTCTTTTCCGGTTTTACTTTCATGTCCGGAGAAATTCTATCACCGTCGGTAATCCATATATTACCAGAACCATTAGTTTTTCCGTTAGGAGAGAGCGTGTGTATCCTCGGATTAGGGCCAGTGAGTCGGTCAAACAGTGGCCGTCCACTTTCTTCTATCACAAGGATATTCCTTCTCCCGGCAAAGCTACTTCTTTGCCGGATTTTGTCGATAGTGCCGCCACTCCCCAAGAGTCCTGGGACGTAGATGCGCTGGCTCTTAATGACGATCTGCTTCTTGCCAAGAGGTGGATCAAATATTTGATGAAGCACAAGGGCCTTAAGGGTTCCGACTTAGTTCACTGTTGGGTGGCATGCCGGATTCAGCCTCTTCAACATCATGGAGACCGGTTATGCACTCCATTATGGAATCCAAGAAAGATTCCCTCCGAATCTGCTCCCAGCCTTACACGAATAAAGAATACAAGTCTCAAATCAAGTGGCTGATAAGGGAGCAGATCGGGAGGAAAATCCCGGAGCTATCTTCAGACATGTATACGGCTGAAGATCCTGTGGTATCGGTAAGTTTCCAGCAGTAACTCGAATTATGTGTTCATCTTTACACTATTTTGCAATACTATGATATCTCTTCATTTTCAGCTTGCTGACCTCCCTGAGTTGGAGCTTGCTCCTCTCGAGAGATATCCTCCTGAGATTTCTCAGGATGAAGGAGAATTGATTCCACTGTCGGAGACCTTTGTCAACACCCGGATTTTTAACCCCAGATGCATGTTATGCCATACATCGCAATCCCAGTATTACCATTTTTGCGAGACATAACAGATTGGATATCACAGTACATCAGCCATTACAAACCATAATAAGGTCTTACACAAATAAAGGATCTCATGATCCAGTCTTAATACAAACAAGCAGCGGAATAATAAGCGTAGTAGTGGGGTCCATCTTAAGTGTCACAGGCAATGCTGACGATGGGAGAAGATCCTAGTTGTCGTAGCCTCCTCATAGTCTGGCCACGGGAATAGCTAGGGAGAAAGCCATGAGTACTCTTTAAGTACTCGCAAACTATCACTAACAAGTAAGGTAGTTCTAGTAGGAATCTTAAGCTCTAGGTTTATTTGCAAAAAGCCAGATTTATCTAAACTGAGTTCAGAAGTAAAGAAAACTAAGTAAAAGTTCTAAATCACTTTAAGTTGGGAACCTAGTTTTCATATTCACAACCCTGTTGTGGTCAAGTCAAAATCATCGTTCACTTCACAAGTCATTTTGAAAACATCTGACGATGGAACAGTACGGCCACTCCAACTATCCATGACCGCGGACGCGGCTATTCGAAAAGTTTGACACTTTGCAGAGGTGGTACACTTTCACCACAAAATTCGACACATCTGTCAGGGATAACCCTAAATCTTCATACTTAGTATGCGGATAATCAATCATAACCTTTCCTTTATACACCCTAGTATAGGCACCTGCCCTATCAGCTTGGCCTCCCAGCCATGGCCATCTGCCATCCTGGGCACTGCATAGGTGGACATCATCAAGAGGTAGCCTCAGCTCAAACCTCTTCCGCGAGGGAACCCATACTAATGCATATAAACTTCCGACTAAGCCTTATCCAATTCAGGTACTATGGTTGTACGGTAAAGTTGGAATGGTATCGCATCCAAACCCAACCATCAGTTTTTGTAAAAGGGCTAAGGCTCATGCCTCAACATTTTCATCATCAAATCCATTTGTGTTTCTCAACACATTTCAAAACATTTCAATAGAATGACTCATCATTCCAAGGTTTTCATAATCATTTTCACCAAGTATTCCCATCTAAAGTGATCAAGTTTTATGCTTAGCACTAGCCACTAAGTTAAGAGTGATCACTAATGAGGGTGCTACTCTTCAATCTCATGCCATAGAATGACATCTAGTATAGGCCTAGTTTTATACTCCTTATGCTATCTATACTATCTTTCCAAATCCTCACAAAGCGTTAACTAAAAGTAAGAACTTTGGTAAAGTAAAAGAGTAAAGCTTGCAAGTAAAACTTGGGATGGGTATAAATCAAAGTATATAACCAAATCATGCCTAATGCATCTTGCTTAGGTTAAACCTTGCATGGTTAACTTGTATAATTGTAGCTTGCATAGATCTAGCTTGCCAATAATAGCTTACCTTGATTGGTGCAGTGATTGAAGTTTTCCTCCTCTTCTTCGGGGTAGAACTCCTCCTCCTCGTAGCTTGGGTCAGTACTATCGTCTATATATAAATACGGGGTACATAATCACCAAACAATACTTAACTACTTCTATTTAGCAAACTAAGGTTCACACTTGAGGATCTAGCATCATCACAATCATCACATGAAATAAAGAACTAGTGTTATTTAGTTTATTTGAGAAAAGTAATTTCTAATCATTGAAATTTATTAAGATTTAATATTCTCCAATTAAAATATGGGATCATGTTGACACATGTCATCCCCACATATTCTAATACATGGGAATGTGATTTAAAGGGTTGGTCACATTTTATAAAGTTTAAGATTATTATTTAATATATTTAAAGTGACTTGAAATGCCCTAATAGCATTCTTTGGGTACTAGTCCAATGTCACTACATGCAAACCTAGATATTTTTTACATATTCAGATAGATATTACCAAATGTGATTTTTGAGAGTTGGAATCAACTCAAAAGCTATTATGGTTGATTTTTGAAAAATATTTGAAGTTGCAAAAGTTTCTATCTTGTTATTTTAATTACCTCTCTAGCAAAATTTGAATCATGCAATTTGGTTAAGTGAAACTCTCTGAATTGATTTTTGAATATGTGGACAGAATAGGGTTTTAACTAAAAAGGAAAATTCAATATTTGAATTTCCAGGCCAGCGCGGGAAGTTAAACGGGCCGGCCCAACTGCACAGCATAGCGCAGCGGGCTGCTAACAAATGGATTCCACCAGTCAGCGAGACTAACTAAACGAAACGGTATGATTCAACCAGAGCCCTACAATCTAATTCTAATCCAACGGCCCTGGTTCATCGTCGACGATGAATAGTGATGACCCACAAGTATAGGGGGTGTATCGCAGTATTTTTGATAAGTAAGAGTGTCGAACCCAACAAGGAGCAGAAGGTGCTGGTTAGTGGTATGGATCAGGAATTCTCTGCAAATACTTAGCAAACGGATTTTTAGGGGTTTTCGGTAAAGCAAATAAACAAAGTACGAGTAAATAAAAGACAGTAGGAATAAATGCAGCAAGTGGCCCAATCCTTTATGCAGCAAAGGACAAGCCGGTTGTATTACTTAAGATGACCAAACGTTCTTGAGGACACATGGGAAGACTGTCATGTGCTTTCGCTTCATATAGTTGATTAATCTTCTCTAGCTTGCTAAGTGTTGTGTGGGTGAACCTATGCTAATGTACCGCCCCATCCAAGACTAATACATACTTGTGATTATACCCCTTGCAAACATCCGTAAGTACAAGAAAGTAATTAAGGTAGAAACCTAACCACAACTTTAAACTCTAAGACCCTTACGTCCCTTGTGCAATGGTTTCCTAACGGGGGTTCAGGTTTCTGTCACTCCGGCAACCCCTACGATTAGTATCCAAATACACAATGCATTCCCCTAGGCCCATATAGGTGAAGTGTCATGTAGTCGACATTCACATGACACCACTAGAAGAAGTACACCACAACTTAAATAACAATCTATTGAATCTTTCTCAACACAACTCCACTACTAACAACAAGACTTCTCCCATGTCCTCAAGAACAAAATGAACTACTCACAAGACATCATATGGATCATGATCAGAGATGGAATAATGATGTATACCGATCTAAACATAAACAATAGTTCAATGGTTCACTCAATAGCATCAACTACAAGGAGTAATCAACACCAGGAAAGTTTCCCCTATGAACTAATGCAAGATTCAACTCAATTGTTACAACAATAATGAGATGGTGATGAGGGTGCTGATGGTGATGATGGTGGTGATGATGATGATGATGATCCCGATGAAGTCCAGCTTGATGGTGCTATTGATGGCGACGATCTCCACTCTCCGGGAAGGAATTCCCCCGACAGAAATCTGTCTGCCGGAGAGATCTTTCTCTCTCGGTGTTTTCCGCCCCGCAGAGGTGGCGGAATCTTTCTGTGGTCTCTCCTCGAGTCTTAGGGTTTCGGGAGGATAATATACGCCAGAGGGGAGAGGCTGGAGTGGGCCAGGGTGGCGACACCACCTCCTGGCGTGGCCTAGGGTTGCCCCCGCCATGGGGTGGTGTGGGCCCCCTATGGCCCATCTCCACTCCGTCTTCTGGCATCCTTAGTCTTCTGGAAAAATAGGATTTTTCGTATATTTTCCCGGATTTTTTGATCTTCGTGAATTTTGCCTCCAAACAGCACCTTTTCCATCAGAATCCTGACTGCAGCGGTCCATGCTCCAAAAGTCATCAACCATGCAAAAACAGATGAAATAACATAAGTATCACCTCTCAATATGAAATATATCAATGAATAATAGTGAATTAAGACATAGAATAGTGATGCAAAATGGACGTATCAAGTCCCCCCAAGCTTAGACTTCGCTTGTCCCCAAGCGAAACTGAGCTCAATAAACATGGCCTCAGGTTTATGGAGTGAAGAGTCGATAAAATAATACGGACAAGAAGCATCACATTCATCAAATACATAGATCATAATAGAAGACAACTCACTATTATATAACTCAACTTGCAATGAGTAAAGGAAACACAATAAAGATACATAAAGTGAATCATAATTGGTAATGGCAAACTTAGCTCTTGGTTGAAGAATAGTTGATAATTTGCTGGAGTTCACAAATAACTGGTTTTTCAATGATAGCTTTCAAAGTAGTAAACATCAAGATAAGAGCAATGTGCAAAACAAGGAACATAAGAAACACGATTGAATAAATCACCATATGAATGAATGAAACACATCAACTCAAAGTACTTGCTGAGGTAGAAAGGAGTAGGTTTACTGACTCAACTACAAAGTAAAAGAAAGGGCCCTTTGTAGAGGGAAGTAGGGATTGCAAGTCTCATAAAGAGCTCCCAACAATTATGATACTTACTAGCTTTCAGCTCTCATTGCCCCTATGTAGCATCCCAATTGTCTAACAATTGCAATGCTACTAGTCTAGTATATATATATGCTACTTCCTACATATAATTGTTGCATCATAATTATATCATGCTAATGTCATCATGCCACCTTGCATTTGAGCATCATATAAAACCCTTTTCCTTTTGTTCTTCCCTCATATGCATTATTAATTGTATTTGCCTCTTGATATTGTATTTGGCTATTGATATATTGTTTAATGCCCAAGTTGAGTTGGGGGCATATCTTTTATTCCACTCCACCATCTTTCTTTGTCACCACCTTATAATTCCACCACCCCAATTACCATGGGCTTTTATTTTATTTTGGCAATTACTCTAGCTCATGTGGGTTGGGATGGATCCAATTCTAGTTTCTTTTGCTTGGCCTTTCTTCCACCTTTTGGAATGCATATGTATAAATGCCATGATCATTTATTTTGTTTTCACATAATAACACATGGCATTTAAAGCCCATGCATGGGCCATGCAAAGCTCCACCATCTCTTCTCCTTTGAGTTTTGCCTTTGCTTTAAAATGGGTCTTGTCTTGTGTTATCATCCTATGTGTTCTTGATCTCTTGTTGAGCACCACCTTTTTCTTTCATCACCTCACCATCTCCATCTCAACATCTTTTCTAGCTTGATCTAGTTTTGGGCATGTTAAACCCTATACCTCAATCACACCCTACTCTACCTCTCCTTACCATCCCCTCCTTGCTTGCTCATGTGAGGATGTAAAACCCTAAACAACCTCACCACCACTCCCCTAGGCTCTCTATCCTTAACCTCCTCTTTAAACCTAAACCCTAACCAAGCCCTCCACCTAGCTAATCCGAGCCACCCCCTCTAGCTAACCCTAGCTACCCGACCCTCTCTCTCGGCCTCTCTCCCTTCCTCTATGCCATGCAGGCCCCACCTCAGCTAACCCCTACCCCAACCCTAACAAAACCCTAACCCGAGCCACCATATCTAACCATAGATTAGCTCACCGAGCCCCCTCTCCTCTCTCTTTTTCTCTACCTGCCGTGCCAGCCCCACAACCACGTCGTCCCCACCTGGCCCGCCTGTCAGCCCCACCCAACCTGCCCCTGCCTCGCTCCAGCTCGAGCACATGATAGGAGGAGGAGGAGAAAGGTGGCCGAAGCCACCTTTATCTACCCCGAGCCCCACACGGCACCCTCCTCCCTCTCCCTCGCTTTATCCTCCGCCCCACGCCTCCTCTGCCTCTCCCAGATCCCCCAGGGCCTTGCCCTCTTCCCCTGCCGCTTCACCGCCGCCATCTTCCCTCTCGACGGCCCCGCCAGTACCACCGTCTACTCCTCGTTCCTGCCGGCGTGCGCGACGTGGAGGAGACCGAGGAGATCCCCTGCTTCGCCCTGGACGCGCCAGTGAGGAGGAGAAGTACCAGAACCGACGGAGCCAGCGCCGCCCGACGAAAACCCTAGATCTCCGGCCGCCAGCCTCGTCGACGATCCGCCGTACCTCTCCCCGATCTGACACCACCGACAACCGCGTCGTGAGCTGCTCCACCGTCCTGACATCCTCCCCCTCGCGTACACCCTCCGGTCACGCCGTTTGTTTCAGCGAGCACCCTCTGTGCGCCAGAGGTCGCCGGTGTCTGCACGATTCCGCGCCGCATAGAGCCTCTTCAAGCCATCTAGCACCCTCCTAACACCAACCCCTTCCTAGCCCAGCGGTAGCCGCCGCCGCTCGCGCGCGCGAGGTCACCAGTTCGAGCCCCCGCACCGCGCTCTGTCCCCGGCGCGCATGTTTTGTCGTCAGATAGTTCAGAGAAGGAGAAGAACAGTGCACGCGGGCCACTTTGCTCAAACCCCCCAGATCTTTTGCTGCTTAACCCGCGGTCCAGCCTACCCCACCTGCCAGCCGCTGTGCTCTTTATTCAAAAAGGCACCCGTCTTTTTGTCACCCTTAACCCGCGGTCTAGCATGCCCCCACCTGCCAGTCTCTGCGAGTCCCACTACTGTCACGTGGGCCCGTAGCCACCGGACCCACCTGTCACCCTCAGTGGCTAGGTAGCGCCGCGGTGAGAAAAACAATTCCTGTGCGCGTGTGTCCCAGTCAGCCGCTGGCCCACCCGTCAGTGACTGGGGCTGCGTCTGTCTGAGTGTAAAATATTTTCTGCTTTTTCCGCTTTAATTAAATTTTCCAGAAATTGTTTAAAATTCAAATTCAAATCAGATTTTAAATAACTTTCAAATTTTAAATCCAAATAATACTTATAATATATGTTTTTGAATCAGAAAAATGTGAGGATTTCAAATATGCTATTCAAAATAATGTTTGAGCACTTTAAAATTTCGAGGTAATTAAAATTACAAAAAATGCCCTTTTTTAATTAATTAATAACTTTAGTTTTATAACTCCAATTTTGACAAATAAGATGTCTAAATCGATCAGCGCGACGAGCCCGTTCTATCTATGCATTCCATGTTCTGAATTGCAGCATGCCTCATATAAATATAAGTCTACAGCAAGTGTTATGAGAGCAAACCGGGCTAAAAACTTAATAAAATGCTTTAATCTTGTACCCCACACCTCACCCATGCCATGCTACATTATTGCCATGTAAATTGTGCATCATTCATCATGGCATGATTGTTTGCTTGTCGCATTTTAATCAACATGCTTGTGCACTCTATTTATGTTGGCCCTTGTTTGTTTGGTTCTTCTTCGAATTGACGCTGAGCAGGGGATATATCAGGAGTCCCAGGAGCACTACCCAGATCCGTCCCTCGCTTCAACTGAGCTGCCAGGCAAGCACTACCACATGCTTGCATACATATAGTACCTATTGCCACTATCTTATTCTTGCATCATTGAGTCGCGATGGCATTAAACTGAATCCCAAGTACTGCATAGCCTTTACTTTTAAACCCCACCGAAGCTTGTTCCTCCATCCCATGAGCCATTACTACAGGAATTGTTTGAGCCATGCGGGTCGTAGAACAGCATGTGTAGGGTATGTGAGTGTCTGATGGATAACGAGGTACCTAAACAACTTAACCTGAGTAGTAATGGGATAACTAATGAAAGTGGCACCGGTGAGCAATATCTGCTATTTGGTTCTTCATGCTCACTTGTGTCTCGTAGGACCCCGAGTACTTGATTCCTGTTCCTTGACTATTCGCACTATCCACATCCGGGAGGCCTTATGGACCCCCCTGAGCCAGAGCTTGATTCATTCTTATTTCTTGGGGCCACAAAGTAGTTTGGGGCTTTATTACTATCCTGTACTTATGCCATGCTTTACTGCTTTATTTAAGATTGTGCGTGGAGCACCTATACTGTTTTGGATCGTGCCATGTTTTCACGGTATTGACAAGCCCAGTCACACTTTCGGGTTCCCAGTCGTTTATAGCCGTCATCGCAAACCCTGGGTCCGTCTTGGAGCTGGCCAACTTTGTTGCGGGTAGCTTATTGGGGTGGCCTCCTGGAACATTTCTGAATCTTGTGATCGCTTTGTCGTGAATGCCTCGTTGGGTTTTGATTTGGTTTTTCCGAGGTTGATCAAGTGTGTGTTGCTATTTGTGCACCCCTGCAGGGTAAATCTTTCTGAAAGCCGTGTCCGCGGTTATGGACGACTTGGAGCATAGTTTCTCGATCATAGACAAGTATAACTAAAGTACCGCTTTTAATTTGACTAAGTACCTGACTAGTAAATAGTGCAACCCTCATGGAATGGATAATAAAACTGCCAACGGATGGGGGGGTTGTTCGTCCGCTTTCTCGTTGGTAAGAGAGAAGGAGGATGGATCTGTTAATATTACTATTATAACTGTTGTTCTTAATTCACGGACATCCGTCTATGATTGGTTAGGCGGATGGTTAGAGAGTATCTATAGAATTGTTAGGTATTCTCTTTTCCTTCAATTGCGTCACCCCAGGTTGTGTCCCCTTTAGAGGCATAAAGACTTGCTGAATACCCCTAGGGTCTCACACGATAAATTGTTTGATTCAGTTAAACAGGTATACTCGCAAGATGGATACTGGGTGGAGAAGACGGACGATGTTGGCAACGATCACTCGGTGTAGAGATTCCGGGAACGGGGATCCGTGAGATCTGTGGGCGGGATGTGTTTCTTTATGTGGCATCTTTTGCCGATTTGCTTCTTATTCGTACTCGGATCTTGTCTTCCACTTCCGCCTGATACTCTGATGTTTGATGCATGAGGAGCTATCCTAAAATATTATCTCTATCTAGGATATTTGGATCTTGCTGTATGGCGTTGCAATATTTCTATTTCTTTTTAGATGGAATGGCTCTGAGGACTGTTGTATGTGGCTTGCATACATACTCATTTGTGTATGTAGTTGATCCCTTCGCCTGCCGATTACGCCGCTCGTTCTTGTCCCGATGTTCTGGAAATGGTTAGGACGGCCGAAAGGTCTACCTGTGAGTGGCATTTGGCCCCACCATACTATTTTAAACAATTTCGCTCATCCAGGCTTGTAACTAAGAGCGTAATTCACCGAGGTATTTACAATTGGTATCAGAGCCATCCCGCCCTTCAGGGTCTCAGCCAAATGGTTGTTGTCAGTCTAGCAAATATTTTTGGTAGTTATGTATACTAGGGAAAAACAAAACGTGAGAGTAGGACTGCTTCCACTTTTCTTCTTACCCACCCACCCACCCTTTTCTGGTAAGGAAGTGTAACGTTTTCAGTCCTCTTCTAAAAATTCAAACTAGGATTCACGTGTTCTGGGTTTTCGTAGTACCATAGAAAGTGTGTGTGTGTGTGGATTCCTTGTCTATCTATTGCATCCAACATGTTATCACTATCTTCCTTTTGGTTATCAACTGTTGGTACACTCCATATCGACAGACTTTTGTAAACCGACACAATCTATCCGACTCCTTGTTAACAGGCGCAATCTTCTTAACGGTGTTCTTCCTTCCAGCATGCTTTCACAGAATGTGGAGTTGCTAATCTCTATCTGATAAGTGGTTTTGCGCACCTATTGGTATTTTAATGCCAAAAAATGCGGAAATTTTTTCTTTGATACATTTGTGTTTCCACACTCCTCTTCAGTCGTGTGTGAAACATTATCTATCTTCCTTTTATCGGCATGTTCATGCTAACTCATTCTTTTGTCACCGGCGCTTGATCCTGGAGTTCTATTTCATTTCAAAATCTTCTGGGCTAAGTACATAACTCACGTCGATCCGATGCTGGTGATTGTAATTTGGTTCTCGGCATAGCTATATGACACTTATCATGAGTGGAATATGGAAAATGCTATCAACACTATCCTCCAAATGGTGGCGGTCATCTCCTGTGATTTTGAGTTACACCGTGATCATATCCATGCATAGTCAAGTATCTTGCCAATCCGGAGTTTTTCTTAAGGCCCTACGGTGGTCTATCATCTGTCCATCATGCTGCACATCTTTTTGAACGCCATATCTGCAAAATTCTCTTTGATACGAGGGAATTGCATCTTTTCGTCTCTGATAGCTTTGCTTAAGGTAGGAGATATCATCGTTTCTTTATCCAAGATCTCTTTATCTTTGTAACCGGCGATCAGATCGACAATGTGAACCAGGTTGCATTTCTTGTTCTTCTCCGAAGGACTAGATAATTTATTCTGCCAGTGCATCTCTTTCAACATGAATCCTTGCTTGTAATGTCGATCTTTCAAAGAGCGTTGAGCCCAAAAAGTGTTTCGAGCATTTGTTCGTTTCTTTCGCCTCTTGAACGTGATATTCTTGGAATATCATGTCAATCCGTGGTGGTATACCTTGAGGATATGCTTGCCTATTCTATATCAATGGAAGAACATGGAAAATCATCTGTGTCCCTTTCTCTCAAGCTTCGTGAACACTGCCTGTGTGCAAATTTCTCAAGGTGCGAATTCTGACTTTTCGAAGTCACCTATCTCGGCCACGTCATTCTGCTAAATAGATCGCTTCAATTCTGGAATCAGCAAGTCCATTGTTAATTCCATCTTCCATTTTCAATCAAACCCAGAGTTTTCCTTGTTGGCGAGTTATCAACGTCGTTCCGCCGAAGATTTCCTCAAGACTGCTAAATCTCTCTCAATCATTTCAAGAAGAACATGGAGTTCTTTTCACCTCTGTCTCGTTAAGTAATCTCTTGAAACCCTCTCGCTATATCGTCTATGCTCAATCCACCGGAGGCCATGAAGATCTTCCAGATCTTGTATTCCTTCTGTTCAAGTTGGTGCTATCTTTTCTGTAGCTGTTGAATCTTGCAGTTGTTCTCCGTAATCTTCCTTCATTTTCTTTTTCTTTTTCCGGTGGCTTGGTACTTCCGACATGACGACAACATCATCATCTTTATCTATCTGTGAACCCGGCGAATCATTTGCATCTATCCTTGTTTTCTAACGAAGTTCCATGAGTTATTGTCAATACCTTTAGTCTGTTTCGGTAGTTGGGTTGCATGGTTTTCTTATTCATGTGCGGAGTAATGCTTTGAGTGCGGGATGGAGTAGCTACCATACCACTACTCTTATCATTCGCTCTTGTACATTGAATTGGTGAATTAATGTGATTTCACTCATTCCACGGAAGTTAGAAGTGGCCTTTATCCCTCGATAATTTTACTTCCATCCTTGTTTTTTCCGGAGTGCTCTCTCGAAGAAAGTAATCAATAATCTCTTGTTGGTGGTCTGTCTATTCTAGATGGAGCAAAATCTTCAATTATCTGGTGGAAACAGACGCCAACTCTTTTCTGTCCTCGTCATTCTACCGATGCTCGACATCCCCAAACAAGATGAAAGGAAACTATCTCTCTCTTTGTTTCATCAATTCTTTTTCTGTGGTAAAGCCAATTATGGTTGATGGCATCAGCCGCAAATCTATTGCGTTAGCCTCAAGGCTAAAGAAAGCAATAAGTATCTCTACAATAAATTCCAGATCCTCCATATTCTTTGCTTCTCGGGATTACACCATGATCTAGCTTCACATCCGTCTCTGGAAGTTATATCCGCGCACCTCAATTGCGTGATCCTTGGTTCTTACCGTTGCAACAAGAATCTAATCCGACAATGTCTAACTAAATCTTTTCATTGATATCAAGGAACTCTATTGTTTGAAGGCAATATTGTTTCCGAACTTCATTTCTCAAATCCGAGAGAAGATACGATGCTATTGTCATAGTGGTTCAAAACCTCTCCAACCTAGCTCTTTTCTTCTGGCGAGACAAAGATTCATCCTCTCTAGTATCGGTAAATCTTTAATCTTAACGGTGTGTCTTTTCTTTATCCATGATACATCATCTTGTCCTTTTCTTTCACAAGTGGTTCTATCCTTTTATCATGTTTCTTGAGAAAACCGGAGCTATGTTCATCCTATCCTTCTTGTCTCACGACAATCCTTCAACTCTTCTAACCGTTGTTTCTCAAGCAAAACGCAAGACTCGCAACAAGTCTAGCAAGTTTTGCAAGGTGTAGTGGTCGCACCATTCCGTGTTTCATCAACTTGGGAACGTGAGGGTCATCTTTGTTCCGAACACCCGCCTCTCCGTGTGTTGTTTTGTTTTTCCTAGGAATCTCGGGGCGAGATTCTTGTTTAGTGGGGGAGAGTTGTAGCATCCCAATTGTCTAACAATTGCAATGCTACTAGTCTAGTCTATATATATGCTACTTCCTACATATAATTGTTGCATCATAATTATATCATGCTCATGTCATCATGCCACCTTGCATTTGAGCATCATATAAAACCCTTTTCCTTTGGTTCTTCCCTCATATGCATTATTAATTGTATTTGCCTCTTGATATTGTATTTGGCTATTGATATATTGTTTAATGCCCAAGTTGAGTTGGGGGCATATCTTTTATTCCACTCCACCATCTTTCTTTGTCACCACCTTATAATTCCACCACCCCAATTACCATGGGCTTTTATTTTATTTTATTTTGGAAATTACTCTAGCTCATGTGGGTTGGGATGGATCCAATTCTAGTTTCTTTTGCTTGGCCTTTATTCCACCTTTTGGAATGCATATGTATAAATTCCATGATCATTTATTTTGTTTTCACATAATAACACATGGCATTTAAAGCCCATGCATGGGCCATGCAAAGCTCCACCATCTCTTCTCCTTTGAGTTTTGCCTTTGCTTTAAAATGGGTCTTGTCTTGTGTTATCATCCTATGTGTTCTTGATCTCTTGTTGAGCACCACCTTTTTCTTTCATCACCTCACCATCTCCATCTCAACACCTTTTCTAGCTTGATCTAGTTTTGGGCATGTTAAACCCTATACCTCAATCACACCCTACTCTACCTCTCCTTACCATCCCCTCCTTGCTTGCTCATGTGAGGATGTAAAACCCTAAACAACCTCACCACCACTCCCCTAGGCTCTCTATCCTTAACCTCCTCTCTAAACCTAAACCCTAACCAAGACCTCCACCTAGCTAATCCGAGCCACCCCCCTCTAGCTAACCCTAGCTACCCGACCCTCTCTCTCGGCCTCTCTCCCTTCCTCTATGCCATACAGGCCCCACCTCAGCTAACCCCTACCCCAACCCTAACAAATCCCTAACCCGAGCCACCATATCTAACCCTAGATTAGCTCACCGAGCCCCCTCTCCTCTCTCTTTTTCTCTACCTGTCGTGCCAGCCCCACAACCACGTCGTCCCCACCTGGCCCGCCTGTCAGCCCCACCCCACCTGCCCCTGCCTCGCTCCAGCTCGAGCACGTGAGAGGAGGAGGAGGAGGCGAAAGGTGGCCGAAGCCACCTTTATCTACCCCGAGCCCCAGACGGCACCCTCCTCCCTCTCCCTCGCTTTATCCTCCGCCCCACGCCTCCTCTGTCTCTCCCAGATCCCCCAGGGCCTTGCCCTCTTCCCCTGCCGCTTCACCGCCGCCATCTTCCCTCTCGCCGGCCCCGCCAGTACGACCGTCTACTCCTCGTTCCTGCCGGCGTGCGTGACGTGGAGGAGACCGAGGAGACCGAGGAGATCCCCTTATTCGCCCTGGACGCGCCAGTGAGGAGGAGAAGTACCAGAACCGACGGAGCCAGCGCCGCCCGACGCAAACCCTAGATCTCCGGCCGCCAACCGACAACCTCGCGGTGAGCTGCTCCACCGTCCTGACATCCTCCCCCTCGCGTACACCCTCCGGTCACGCCGTTTGTTTCAGCGAGCACCCTCTGTGCGCTAGAGGTCGCCGGTGTCTGCACGATTCCGTGCCGCACAGAGCCTCTTCAAGCCATCTAGCACCCTCCTAACACCAACCCCTCCCTAGCCCAGCGGTAGCCGCCGCCGCTCGCGCGCGCGAGGTCGCCAGTTCGATCCCCCGCACCGCGCTCTGTCCCCGGCGCGCATGTTTTATCGTCAGATAGTTCAGAGAAGGAGAAGAACAGTGCACGCGGGCCACTTTCCTCAAACCCCCTAGATCTTTTGCTGCTTAACCCGCGGTCCAGCCTACCCCACCTGCCAGCCGCTGTGATCTTTATGCAAAAAGGCACCCGTCTTTTCATCACTCTTAACCCGCGGTCCAGCATGCCCCCACCTGCCAGTCTCTGCGAGTCCCACCACTGTCACGTGGGCCCGTAGCCACCGGACCCACCTGTCACCCTCAGTGGCTAGGTAGCGCCGCGGTGAGAAAAACAATTCCTCTGCGTGTGTGTCCCAGTCAACCGCTGGCCCACCCGTCAGTGACTGGGGCTGGGTCTATCTGAGTGTAAAATGTTTTCTGCTTTTTCCGCTTTAATTAAATTTTCTAGAAATTGTTTAAAATTCAAATTCAAATCAGATATTAAATAACTTTCAAATTATAAATCCAAATAATACTTATAATATATGTTTTTGAATCAGAAAAATGTAAGGATTTCAAATATGCTATTCAAAATAATGTTTGAGCACTTTAAAATTTCGAGGTAATTAAAATTACAATAAAATGCCCTTTTTCTTAATTAATTAATAACTTTAGTTTTATAACTCCAATTTTGACAAATAAGATGTCTAAATCGATCAGCGCGACGAGCCCGTTCTATCTATGCATTCCATGTTCTGAATTGCAGCATGCATCATATAAATATAAGTCTACACCAAGTGTTATGAGAGAAAACCGGGCTAAAAACTTAATAAAATGCTTTAATCTTGTACCCCACACCTCACCCATGCCATGCTACATTATTGCCATGTAAATTGTGCATCATTCATCATGGCATGATTGTTTGCTTGTCGCATTTTAATTAACATGCTTGTGCACTCTATTTATGTTGGCCCTTGTTTGTTTGGTTCTTCTTCGAATAGACACTGAGCAGGGGATATATCAGGAGTCCCAGGAGCACTACCCAGATCCGTCCCTCACTTCAACTGAGCTGCCAAGCAAGCACTACCACATGCTTGCATACATATAGTACCTATTGCCTCTATCTTATTCTTGCATCATTGAGTCGCGATGGCATTAAACTGAATCCCAAGTACTGCATAGCCTTTACTTTTAAACCCCACCGAAGCTTGTTCCTCCATCCCATGAGCCGTTACTACAGGAGTTGTTTGAGCCATGCGGGTCGTAGAACAGCATGTGTAGGGTATGTGAGTGTCTGATGGATAACGAGGTACCTAAACAACTTAACCTGAGTAGTAATGGGATAACTAATGAAAGTGGCACCGGTGAGCAATATCTGCTATTTGGTTCTTCATGCTCACTTGTGTCCCGTAGGACCCCGAGTACTTGATTCCTGTTCCTTGACTATTCGCACTATCCACATCCGGGAGGCCTTATGGACCCCCCTGAGCCAGAGCTTGATTCATTCTTATTTCTTGGGGCCACAAAGTAGTTTGGGGCTTTATTACTATCCTGTACTTATGCCATGCTTTACTGCTTTATTTAAGATTGTGCGTGGAGCACCTGTACTGTTTTGGATCACGCCACGTTTTCGCGGTATCGACAAGCCCAGTCACACTTTCAGGTTCCCAGTCGTTTATAGCCGTCGTCGCAAACCCTGGGTCCGTCTCGGTGCCGGACAACTTCGTTGCGGGTAGCTTATTGGGATGGCCCCCTAAAACATTTCTGAATCTTGTGATCGCTTTGTCGTGAATGCCTCGTTGGGTTTTGATTTGGTTTTTCCGAGGATGATTGAGTGTGTGTTGCTATTTGTGCACCCCTGCAGGGTAAATCTTTCTGAAAGCCGTGTCCGTGGTTATGGACGACTTGGAGCACAGTTTCTCGATCATAGACAAGTATAACTAAAGTACCGCTTTTAATTTGACTAAGTACCTGACTAGTAAATAGTGCAACCCTCCTGGAATGGATAATAAAACTGCCAACGGATGGGGGGGTTGTTCGTCCGCTTTCTCGTTGGTAAGCGAGAAGGAGGATGGATCTGTTAATATTACTGTTATAACTGTTGTTCTTAATTCACGGACATCCGTCTATCATTGGTTAGGCGGATGGTTAGCGAGTATCTATAGAATTGTTAGGTATTCTCTTTTGCTGCAATTGCGTCACCCCAGGTTGTGTCCCCTTTAGAGGCATAAAGACTTGCTGAGTACCCCTAGGGTCTCACACAATAAATTGTTTGATTTAGTTAAACAGTTATACTCGCAAGATGGATACTAGATAGAGAAGACGGACGATGTTGGCAACAATCACTCGGTGTAGAGATTCCGGGAAAGGGGATCCTGAGATCAGTGGGCGGGATGTGTTTCTTTATGTGGCATCTTATGCCGATTTGCTTCTTATCCGTACTCGGATCTTGTCTTCCGCTTCCGCCTGATACTCTGATGTTTGATGTATGAGGAGCTATCCTAAAATATTATTTGTATCTAGGATATTTGGATCTTTCCGTATGGCGTTGCAATATTTCTATTTCTTTTAAATGGAATGGCTCTAAGGACTGTTGTATGTGGCATGCATACATACTCATTTGTGTATGTAGTTGATCCCTTCGCCTGCCGATTACGCCGCTCGTTCTTGTCCCGATGTTCTGGAAATGGTTAGGACGGCCGAAAGGTCTACCTATGAGTGGCATTTGGCCCCACCGTACTATTTTAACCATTTTCGCTCATCCAGGCTTGTAACTAAGAGCGTAATTCACCGAGGTAGTTACACCCTATCATAGGCATATTTTGGTGGTTAAGGTTAAAGTGACACAACTAAGAGGATATGCTTGACAAGTTATAAGTTGAAATCTCATGCCCCTTACTTATGAGTACCGATCCTCATGCTACTCAACTTCAGTCACGAGAAAGCTCTTGTCATTGTAAATACATGCGTATCATTGAGAACCGCCAACGGGGTACCCCTTGCACATGACACAGGAGCTATCCCATAATCAAAATGACAAGGCAAGCAGACAGTGAGCATCTCAGCGATCTTTTTATTTGCTATTTGCATAGGTTTTTATTGAGGATGCTTCATAGAGTGCTCACTATAGTTATGCTGCAAGTTTCCACCATGATTAGGCATGGCTTAGGCTAGCGGCCCAGGCGTTTCTCTAACACACATAAACTCCATGATCTTACATGTTCCACTTTTATTTCACACCACCGGGATCCATTAAGCAAAAGAACATGATATCAACTAAGTACAAGTACCAATGAAGTGTTGAAAGCGGTCCCCATGATACATGGTTCTGCTAACTTCAACTCATAAAGCGCAAGCATATACGCAACAAATAAGGACCCAATGGTTCAAGTTTATTAATTGCAAGAAAATAAAGTGTGCCATCAAGTTAGTGAGAGCTTTAATCACTAATTTTCACATAACAAGTTTAATTTGGGAGGTAGATAAAACAAGAATTTACTTGGAATAGCAATAATGCTAATAGGTAGGTATGGTGGACACAAATGGCAAAGGTTTTGGTTTCAAGGAGGTGGATGCACGAGAAGAATACCCTCTCAGTACATGTTTTTGGCTAGCAAGGTTGGGTAGGAAGTACAAGGGTTGAAGGAAACAAACAAACATACAAGTGATAAAGACAAACATGCAATCTTCCTTGGAAGCACAAAAGATCTTAACTAGAGAATACTAAACTTATGAGCAAATCAAGAAAGAAAGATGATGAAATTATTTTTCTCTAGAGTACTTCTATCTTTTCTTTCAACTCTCAAAAATAGTGTTGCTACTAACCGAGCCAGGTTTGCCAAAATCAACAAATTAACTCAATGATCTCAAAGTGATACCAATACTAACAACAAGATCAATCATATAACCACGAATTGAAAACTAATATAAGCTATGCAAAAGGGTGAATGATAGAACTTCTCATTAATATTCCATAACGACAACTCACACCAAGGGATACATATCTAACTAGAGAGGGGACACTTCCATAATGCAAACCATACTACATAATAACTCCTCTATTCATGATATGACTCTACTAATATGGGTAAAAAGATAGAAGATAGAGATGTGATACCGCGGCACTCCCCCAAGCTTGGAACAAACCAAGGGGATGCCAAACCTGATGATGAATTACTCCTTCGATGGTGGCGGTATCCTCTCGATGAGCTCTCTGATGAGTTTCCCAAAGTCCTCAATCTCGAAGGTGAGAGTACGAATCAACTCCGAGTTGTGCTCAATACGGCTCATGATCATGTCATGTTGAGAATTCCAGCTCTTGCTATTCTTTCCCCACTCTTCCTCCTTGAAGTCTTCTTTTCCTGCATGGCTAGAACGAGGCAAATCCCAATTGGAGGGTAATTTCCCTTTGGGCATATTCTGGTATTGATGCTCAAGGATAAGGGTATGAAAAGGATTCTTGGTGCATGGAGGAAGTGACCAGAGATCTGAACGGTGATGAGGAGGCTTTCCTCCAATTGACATAATCCTGGCAGGGTTTGCCACCACTCCAATGCTTGCAATGGTAGTGTCGGTGTGCTTTGCCTACTCTTCATCTTCACTCTTGATCTCCTTCTCCTTCCCGGGGTCTTGGAGGTCTTCCTCCATAGGCTCCTTCCCTTTATCCTTGGCGGACACCATTGTGCTTCTAAACTTTCAAAGAGTATGTCCTGGCAGAAACAGATTGAAACAAAAACACGACGAAAACACGATATACGAACCTCGGAAGATCCGGGGGGTTATATATTACGAAGTTTCATATCAAAAGGAAGGTACTGGGAGAAAATGAGTCGGGGGCGGAGTCCGGGGTGGACTCACCACCTGGTGGCGTGACCAGGGGAGGGCCCGCGCCACAGGGTGGTGTGGGCCACCCTGGCTCCATTTCCGTCCCTTTTTCGCTTCGTAGCTTCCCTTATTGACTAAAAACTGCAAAAATATAGTTGGATAGTACTTTCGCGGAACTTCTCTTACCAGAACCGTTACCTATTTGAACACGGACTCTGCAGGTCTGTGAATTTGGTATCTAATAGATTCTTCCGGATTCATCACTTGAATAACATCAATATCTTCATCTTCATACACTTATTACTTGAGTCATATTACCCTTCTCTTCCTTATTACACCATTGTCTCCACTTCCTAAAAATTTCTTTCACACAAAACTTCACACGGTTCTCATTAGCAACATTAGTACAAGTGAACTGATAAAACCTTTTGAGTTCAACTTCAACTGAAAACCATCAAAACATAAGCTACTGTAGAAACTCCTTCCGAAAACCCAAAAAGGAAATCGAATAAAGAAGCAAATGCAAGATTGGCAAAATCTGTCAAAACAGACCAGCAGGTAAAGATAATTTTTTTCGAAAATCTTCTGTTGCTCAAATCAAAAAGTGCAAAACTAACGAAAGTTAAATAACAACCTGGGGCAGAAGCACAAACAATTACAGCTCCATCCCACATACAGAGATCTCTCACGAATTTTCACGGTGAAGCACAAAAATCTGTTTCGGAACAACAACTTCCCCAAATCTTACTTCTCTCTCATTAGAGGTTGAATCTTGACACAAAACCCAAACAAAACAGATAAGGAGTGGTTATTACCAAAGTAATAACTTCCAAAACTCAAAGAAACAAAAACAAACGGAAAGCAAAAACAAATTGGGTTGTCTCCCAAAAAGCTCTTTCTTTATAGCCATTTAAGATGGGCATGATAATTTTGAAGAATCTCTCTCAGGAATATGAATTGAAGTGAAAGAGAGCATTAAGAAGAAAAACACATACACACATTTAAGTCTAACCCACTTCCTATGCAAGGGAATTTTGTAAGCAAACAAGTTGTTGAAACCAGAGGCAACTTGCATAAGAAGGCAAAAGAAGTGCAACATAAAAACTTTCAGCATAAAACGAGGAAACTTGATATTATTGAGATGCATAAGAACACTTTTCCCTCTCTCATAGTAACTTTCAGTATCATGCATAAAATTAACAATATAACTATCACAAGGACCATCATAACAATGATCACTTATTCTAACAGAAAACACAGGAATACTAGCTCTCATAACACTACTATGTGAAACAATATTAGAGGTATCCTTACAAAGGATAATGTGTCCCTCTTTTTCATATTTAGTAACAAAGTCTTTCACTTTGCTATTATAGGTTCATCAACCATTTGTTTATCAGGTTCAACAGATTTATTCATACTTTCATTAACCATACTAGCTATCATAGAATGTTCCTTTATCTTAACTGGGAAAGGCATTTTCTCAATATAAGGTTCCGGTAAGACATGATTAGCAGTATAAACTTCAGTATTTCTTGCAGGAACACTCTTAGCAACATCTTTATAAGGTTCATGATACTTATTCCACTTCTTTTTAGGCACTTCAATATAGGAAGCAAAAGCCTTAAAATAAGAAGCAATAGCTTGAGAGTCTAGACCATAAGCATTTTTAATATTTTGAAAGTCATCAGTTCCCATAAAAGATTCAATGCATTCATAATCATAATTTATACCTGACTTTCTACCTTTGTCATTCTCCCATGCTTCAGCATTATCTTGAATACGGTCCAGACGATCCCATTTAGCTTCTTCTTCCATGCGAGTGAATGATCCAGCACAAGAGGCGTCCAATAAATCCTTGTCACGTAGAGGGAGCCTTGCATAAAAGTTATTGATAATAATATTGTTGGGGAGCTCATGAATGGGACATTTGAGCATTAGTAACTTCAATCTCCCCCAAGCTTTAGTTGTACTCTCTCCATCAAGAGGCCAAAAGTTGTATATTTGATTCCGATCTTTATGAATCTTACTAGGAGGATAAAACTTTGAATAAAAGAGAGGCACTATTTCCTCCCATTCCAGAGCTTGACCATTCTTCAGCAGCTTATACCAGTCCTCAGCTCTTCCTTTTAGTGATAATGAGAATAACTTCTTCTTAACTTGATCTGTAGTAATACTTGCACACTTGAACAACCCGCATAATTCATGTATAAAGAGAAAATGATCACTGGGATGGACAGTTCCATCCCAAACATAGTAGTTATCCATAACACGATCAATAATTCTTGTAGGTATTTTGAAAACATCATTCTCAGCAGGTGGTGGCTTATCTACGACCTTAGCAGTGGTAGTAGCATTACCAAATAAGAAACTCAGCGAATTATCCATAACGAAAATAAAGCAACTAGCAGAAGTAAACAGTACTCACAGTATAAGTTTCCTTTACCAGTTCCACTCTCCAATAGAGCTTCACTCCCCGGCAACGGCGCCAGAAAATAGTCTTGATGACCCACAAGTATAGGGGGTGTATCGCAGTATTTTCGATAAGTAAGAGTGTCGAACCCAACGAGGAGCAGAAGGTGCTGGCTAGTGGTATGGATCAGGAATTCTCTGCAAATACTTAGCAAACGGATTTTTAGGGGTTTTCGATAAAGCAAGTAAACAAAGTACGAGCAAATAAAAGACAGTAGGAATAAATGTAGCAAGTGGCCCAATCCTTTATGCAGCAAAGGACAAGCCGGTTGTATTACTCAAGATGGCCAAACGTTCTCGAGGACACATGGGAGGACTGTCAAGTGCTTTCGCTTCATATAGTTGATTAATCTTCTCTAGCTTGCTAAGTGTTCTGTGGGTGAACCTATGCTAATGTACGGCCCCATCCAAGTCTAATACATACTTGTGATTATACCCCTTGCAAACATCCGTAAGTACAAGAAAGTAATTAAGGTAGCAACCTAACCACAACTTTAAACTCTAAGACCCTTACGTCCCTTGTGCAATGGTTTCCTAACGAGGGTTCAGGTTTCTGTCACTCCGGCAACCCCTACAATTAGTAGCCAAATACACAATGCATTCCCCTAGGCCCATATAGGTGAAGTGTCATGTAGTCGACGTTCACATGACACCACTAGAAGAAGTACACCACAACTTAAATAACAATCTATTGAATCTTTCTCAACACAAGTCCACTACTAACAACAAGACTTCTCCCATGTCCTCAAGAACAAAACGAACTACTCACAAGACATCATATGGATCATGATCAGATATGGAATAATGATGTATAACAATCTGAACATAAACAATAATTCAATGGTTCACTCAATATCATCAACTACAAGGAGTAATCAACACCGGGAAAGTTTCCCCTATGAACTAATGCAAGATTCAACTCAATTGTTACAGCAATATGGAGATGGTGATGAGGGTGCTGATGGTGATGATGGTGATGATGATGATGATGACCCCGATGAAGTCCAGCTTGATGGTGGTGTTGATGGCGACGATCTCCCCTCTCCGGGAAGGAATTCCCCCGGCAGAAATCTGTCCGCCGGAGAGATCTTTCTCTCTCGGTATTTTCCGCCCCGCAGAGGCGGCGGAATCTTTCTGTGGTCGCTCCTCGAGTCTTAGGGTTTCGGGAGGATAATATACGCCAGAGGGGAGAGGCTGGAGTGGGCCAAGGTGGCCACACCACCTCCTGGCGCGGCCTAGGGCTACCCACGCCATGGGGTGGTGTGGGCCCCCTGTGGCCCATCTCCACTCCATCTTCTGGCATCCTTAGTCTTCTAGAAAAATAGGATTTTCCGTATATTTTCCTGGATTTTCTGATCTTCGTGAATTTTGCCTCCAAACAGCACCTTTTCCATCAGAATCCTGACTGCAGCGGTTCATGCTCCAAAAGTCATCAACCATGCAAAAACAGATGAAATAACATAAGTATCACCTCTCAATATGAAATATATCAATGAATAATAGTGAATTAAGACATAGGATAGTGATGCAAAATGGACGTATCAAATAGCTCCGGTGAGGAATCAACCCTAACGCGACGCTGGGGTCTCGCGGGGCTCACCTAGGCTCCAGCTAGGGTCGGCGACAGGGGAAATCGACGTGGTAGATGACGACAAGGCAAGGCGTAGTCACGGCAGGGCTTGGGGTGGTCGGAATCAATGGCGCCCTTCTCCTCCAGCAGCAGCGGGCTCCGGTGAAATTCCGGCGCGGTGGTGCTCGCCTTGCTCCGGGGAGAAGTGTGGGAGTGTATGTGAGGAGTGGGGAGTGGAGTGGTGTGGAGAATGGAGGCTGGGTTGGCCTCCTTTTATAGTGCGGCGAGGGGACGGAGCGGCATGGGCTCGGCTCGTCGGTGACGATGGCACAATGAGCTAACGACATTGGCAAGGGTGTAGGATGGTGCGGTGTTCCCTGGCGGTTCTCATGGGTTTAATGGCATGGCGCGAGGCGGTCTAGGCTGGTCGGGCACGTGCGACGCTTCACATAGACGCGACGGTGTTTACGATGGCGTGCGGGAGCTACGGGTCACGTGGAGGCGAACGGGGGTGTCTGGGAGGTCGTGGTGATCATGGCAATCGTGAGCATGCGTAGAGAGAGTGAGGCACGGTCTGTGCGAGCCGGTCGGGCGCTGCGCACTGGCGCGGTCTCGGCATGGCGCATAGTGGTTTGGGCGTGGCTTGCTCGGGTGGTACAAGGCTTGGCTTCGACCGTGGGGTGGACAGGGGGTGGCGGTGGACTGTGGCGCACCTCCTGGACATCATGGATTGGTGCGGGGTGGTTTGCTGCGAGCGGTCCTTGGTCGACCGGCGGTGACCAAATTCGGGCGGCGCTGCACTGGTGCACATCGGCTAAGGGGGGGCTGGTCTGGGTGCTGGCTAGGCTCATGGGAGACAGGAGAGTGAAGAGGGGACACGGGGGTGGGTGATTACTGCTCCAACAGTGAAGTTAGGCCAGAGGGTTAATTAGTGCAGTTCAGGTGTTTGTGGAAATGGCCCCATGGATTTTATTTTGGAATTTTTGATTCAAAATTTTTGAGTGATCTTTAATTAAACTTGAGAGTCTATGTTTGCTTGGAGAGGTCAAGGGGAATTGATTTGATAGGTTTTTGAAAAAGTGGGATCTTAACATATGAACTAGATTCAATTTTCAACTGTCCATTAAATTGATTTGTAAGTTTGTAAAGCGGGCCTAGATTCACTTTTTACTTGGTCTAGCAAGGGGTGGAAAGAAATAGAAATGTTTCTGTTAAAGTTTCTCTTCTAGGAACACTCAAAGTGGCCTAGTGGTTAACTTTTGTCAAAATGACCATTTGGTTTATTTATTCATATTTGATTTCTTTTTATTTTGATTTTGCTTGTAATTGGTCTAGATGATGTAGTATTCACCTTTAAACCATTTCACATCATTTAGAACAATCAAGCATGGCATAAGCACTCAAATCTACACTAATGCAAACACACAAGCATTCATATTCATTTTATTAATAAAAGTTTTTGTTAACCCTAAATTGGGTGATTAGAACTTGATAACTTGATACAAACCTTCCCTCCTTAAACAAAATCTCATCCCGAGATTTAAGAAAAACTAGGAACTATAGAGATCTGGAAACTCGGTCCTAATGTAATCTTCTCGCTCCCAGGTAGCTTCCTCTTCGGTATGGTTGCTCCATTGGATCTTGAGAAACTTGATACTCCAGGTCCTGGTGGTTCTGAAAGCTTCTTCCAAGATACGTCAAATCCTTGTTGAAATCAATGGCTTGGAGATCGATGTTCTTGAACACTTCGGTCTTCTCCGGAACTTCTAGGCATTTGCGAAGTAACGAGATATGGAACACATCATGGATGGCTGACATCTCCTCTGGAAGTTCCAGTTGATAAGATACTTCTCATCAGCGATTCAAAATCTTGAAGGGTCAAATATACCTGGGGGCAAACTTTCCTTTCAACTGAAAACGTTGCATTCCCTTCAAAGGCGACACTTTGAGATACATAAAATCTCCGACATTAATGGTCAGGTCTCGACGTCTCTTCTCAGCATAACTCTTCTATCTAGATTGGGCGTTCTTGAGGTGCTCACGGACTTTGTGAACCGTCTCTTCGGCTTCTCGTAGGATGTCGGGACCGAAAATTTGACTCTCTCCTACTTGCGACCAATTCAAAGGGGTACAACACTTTCTTCCATACAGAAATTCAAATGGGGCCATTTGCAAACTGGCTTGATAACTGTTGTTGTATGAGAATTTTGTGAAAGGCGGACAATCTTCCCATTTTGATCCATACTCTAACACACAAACTCACAAAATATCTTCTAAGATTTGGTTGACTCTTTCAGTCTGTCCGTTGGTCTGCGGGTGATCAGCTATGCTGAAATTTAACTTGGTTCCTAATCCTTCTTGAACTCTCTGTCAAAATCTTGAGGTAAACTAGGTTCCTTGATCCGGTACTATGGTCTTGGGGGTTCCATGCAAACTGACAATTCTGGCAATGTACAGCTCTGCTAGCTTCGAACTCTGGTAGGTTGTCTTGATAGGTATAAAATGGGCTACCTTGGATAGTCTATCAACTATGACCCAAATAGAGTCATTTCCCCTACTAGAAGTAGGCAAACCGGTGATAAAGGCCATTCCGATGGAATCCCTTTTCCAATTCAGAATCTGCAATGGTTGCAAAAGTCCTGAGGGTCTCTGATGTTCCACTTTGACTCGCTGACAGATATCACACTTGGCTATGTAGCTTCTGATTTCTCTCTTCATATTGTGCCACCAAAATTGCTCCTTCAAATCCTGATACATCTTCGTTCCTCCAGGGTGGATAGAATGGAGAGTATCATGAGCTTCCTACATGATAACTTGCTTCAGCTCTGAATCTGCTGGCACACAGATACGTCCTTTGTACCACAAAACTCCTTCTTCATCTTCGGTGAATCTAGGTACCTTTCCTGTACCAATACGATGTTTGATTCCGTTGATACTTGCATTTCCTTTGCAAGCTAAAAATCAAAGTGGCTAATCCTCTGCTAATCAAAGTGGGTAAAAGTTCCTTTGCATTTCCTTTGATTTCCTTTGATACTTGCATTTCCTTTGCATTTCCTTTGATCTGGCTAATCAAAGTGGGTAAAAGTTCAATGCTAGCTAAAAATCCTCTGCTAACTACCTCCGTTCTAAACTACTCCAACTCTTCATGCAAACTTGGCTGGGCTTCTTTCATCATGGTGTTTAATCTACACGGCAATCTGCTAGAGCATCCGCTATCACATTGGCTTTGCCGGGGTGATAGTGAATGTCAAGGTCATAATCCTTGATTAACTCTATCCATCTCCTTTGCCTCATATTCAGCTCCTTCTGGGTGAAAATATACTTCAGAATCTTGTGATCCAATTAAATCTCACAGCGATTACCCATAAGGTAATGACGCTAGGTCTTCTAGGCTAAAACTATGGCTGCGAGTTCAAGATCATGGGTAGGGTAGTTTTGCTCATGCTGCTTCAGTTGTCAGGACATATATGCTATGACTTTGCCTTCTTGCATCAACACACATCCGAGACCAATCTTGGATGCATCACAATACACATCAAAAGGGTTCTTGATATCTGGCATAATCAAAATTGGGGCTGAAATCAATCTCTTCTTGAGTTCTTGAAAACTTGCTTCACATTTGTCGATCCATTCAAACTTCTTATCTTTCTTCAATAGTTGGGTCATTGGTCTTGCAATTCCCGAAAATCCTTCGACAAACTTGCGGTAATATCCCACTAATCCGAGAAATGCACAGACTTGGGTTTGAGTGGATGGGGATTTCCATTCTTCAACATCTTTGATCTTGACGGGATGAACAACGACTCCTCCTGCCGACACAATATGTCCGAGGAATCCTACTTTTTTCAGCCAGAACTCACATTTGCTAAACTTCGCATACAACTGATGCTCTCTAAGGGTTTCAAGGATGGTTCTTAGGTGTAGCTCATGGTATTCTTCTGTCTTGGAATAGATTAGAATCTCATGGATAAAAACAACGACAAACTTATCCAGAAAGTTCATAAAAATCTTATTCATGAGATTCATGAAATAAGAGAGGGCATTGGTTAATCCAAAAGACATGACCGTATACTCATACAATCCATATCTGGTAGTAAAGGTGGTCTTTGGTATATCTGTTGCATGAATTTTGAGTTGATGATAACTAGTTCTAAGATCAATCTTAGAAAACACTCTGGCACCAGTCAACTGATCAAACAGATCCTCTATCTTGGGTAGTGGGTACTTGTTCTTGATGGTGACATCATTCAGCTTCCGGTAATCCGTGCATAAACGGTTACCTCCATCTTTCTTGTCCATTAACAGAACAGGTGATCTCCATGGCAATGCGCTTGGTTGAATCAAACCTTTCTCCAGCATAGCATCAAGTTGCTTCTTCAGCTACACTAATTTAGATGGGTTCATACTATAAGGTCTCTGATCTATGGGTCTAGTTCCAGGAATTAGTTCAATAATGAACTCGATATCCCGATCTGGGGGCATACCGGGCAATTCATCTGGGAATACGTTGGGGTATTCACAGACTACTCTGTCTTGGTGTATGGTCAGTTGGGCTAGACTCTTGTTGCATTTGAACTGACGGGGCTAGGTCTCAGATACATGCTCGACTGATACTCCAGAGCTACTGGTCATGGTTATGGCTTTCTTGGCACAGTCGATCAATCCTTTATGTTTCGACATCCAATCCATTCCTAGTACTACTTCCAAACGTTTAGTTCCAAGTACTATTAGATTGGCATAAAAATCTATCCCATGGATTCTGATAGGCACAACCTTGAAATTTTTTCTAGCTTTTGTGGTTGAACCAGGTATTTGAACTATCATAACATGCTTCAATTTTGTTGGTCGAATCTTACTAGTGCATGCAAATTCTTCTGTAACAAACGAATGCGATGCTCCAGAATCAAACAACACTCTTGCAAGTACTGAGTTAACAGAAAACATACCCAGCACGACATCGGGCGCTTCCTGAGCTTCTTCAGCATTCAGGTGAAATAGACAGCCGTTGCGGTTGAGCGAATTCCCTGGGGCAAATCTTCTTCTAGGCTGAACACGGCGTTGCTGCTGAGCTAGGGCATTCACATTGGGGGCTGATGCAACCTTCTTTAGGCACTCATTGGAGTAGTGACCCTTGACTCCACATTCAAAGCAAGTAATCTAGGACGTGTCTTTGGTTGCAACAGGCACGACATTGCTTCCAGTCCTTGGGGCAGTATTGTTGTTGTTGTTGTTGGACTTGGGCGGTGCACGGTTGAAGTTGTTGGAGCTGCTGGGGTTGTTATTGTGGTTTCCTCCAGACTTCGGGTTTCCTCCGCTACGATTGGGGTAGCTTGGACGAGACATCGGGTCTCTATTGTTTCTTGGGGCATATCCTGCAGACGGGTTGGGGCGGTACTTCTAGGTATTGTGGGACCCAGTCTGGTGCATCATCATGCACTTGTGGTTGTCATTGGCTTGGTTGATCTTCCCTTCCATCTGGATGGCAGAGTCTACTACCTCTTCTAGATCTTCAAAATGGATTATGACTAACATAGTCTGCATTTCATCATGCAATCCATTCAGGAACCTTTCCTTCTTCTTGGCTTCAGTGTTAATCTCATCAGGGGCATATCTAGCTAGGGACAAAAATTTGTCACGGTATTCAACTACCATCATCCTTCCTTGCTTCAGTTCCCTGAACTCATCCCTCATTCTGGTGACTAAACCTTGGGGCACATGGGTGCGGCTGAACTTGATCTTGAAAGCTTCCCAAGTCATCACCTGACCGTGGTTCATAGTACAGGTGCTATTCCACCAGGCTCTTGCATCTCCTGCCAGATAGTGGGTGGCAAACAGTACTTTCTCGTTGGCGTCAACTCCTGCAACTTCTAGATTGTTCTCCATGGTTTGCAGCCAGTCATCAGCATCTAAGGGATCCTTGGATTTGTTGAAGATAGGGGGATTGGTATTCTGAAAGTTCTTAAGCTTGGATCCATGATGATCCTGATTTCCATGGCCTTGATTATTGTTGGCCATCTGAGCTATCTGTTGAAGAGTGGCTAGGTTGGCTTGGCATTCGACTCTACTAGCTTCACGGTCAGAAACTAGCATCTGCCAAATCTGCAGCATCAGGTCCTGTGATGAGTTGCTCCCTCTGGGGTTTCCACGAGTCATCTAAAGATTGAGATAGATAATGAGGTAAGAGGGAAATTTCTAAGGTTCATGGTTTTGTTTAAAAAGCTTTAAACTTTGAGTTTGCACTCAGGTTTTGCAAACTAACTCCTTCTCATTCATTCATTTATTCATTCAAGCACACAATACAACACACACCACAACACAAAAGGAAAACAAGTGGTTTTAAGAACCATTCTGTGAAGCTACGATATAGTGGGACCGATACAACTCACTCCTACGGTAGTGATCAAGTGCATCTACTCATCATCAATGAAGTCAGAATCATCATGATCGGTGTAGAAATCCATGGCATCATCCTCTAGGTAGTCGTTGTCATCACTGAGGTACAAGTGAATATCTCCCTGGATGTCTTCACCTTCTTCCTCTTCCTTTGCTTCAAGCTGGACTTCTTGCTCCTGGATGGTCTTCTCGAGGGCGGCTAACTTCTTGCGAAGACGAGCGATGGTGCGATCCTTCTTCTCGCATTGAGGACGAAGTGATTGGCGATCCTTGACAAGCATGGTAAGAGTCTAGTCCTTCTTGGAAGCGATGAAAAGGTTGTGGTTGGCGTAGGCTTGAGCATTGTCCAATTATTTCTGCCTATCATGCAGCAGGAAGTCAAGATTTTCCACTTGGCGCTTCAACTCTGGGTGACTTGGCATCTCCAATGGCATTCCCATCTAATCACGCCTTGTGAAGTGCGCAAAGCGAGTTCCCTGGATCAAGTTGATGTTTTTCCCACACAGACGGGCAAGAGCTTCATCCATAGCCCTGGATAATCCATCTAGCTAGTTGTTCTCTCGCACGGTGAATTGAATCTTCTCAGAATGGGGTGCTTCCATCTTGCCTCTGAGATCTGCAACTATCAGCCATTGTAGATCTCCTCCTAGGTGATCATTGAGTTGTGCTCCAAAGAATTCCGGATGCGGGCGCTCAAGATACTCTAATAGTGCATCAAGATCCCTCTCAAAGATTAGCTGGCCTCCGTTGCCCAACTGGTAGAACTTGCAATACTAAACATCCGTCTATAAGAATTTAGGATGAGTAAGTTAGTGAGGTGATCAAGTGTGTCAAATTTTATGTAAGAATGTAAGAATTTTTGAGGAACATGATTTTTTTTGAAAGAATCAAGGATAAGAGTGGGAATATGTTTTCATAAATACTTACTTCTTTGGTTTTGAAACTAAGTTTTTGTTTGGACGTCCATTCTAACTAGGGTCTCCTATGGTCAGGATGGCTCTGATACCAACTTGTCAACACCCGGATTTTTTATCCCAGATGCCTGTTATGCCATACATCACAATCCCAGGATTACCATTTTTGTGAGACATAACAGATTGGATATCATAGTACATCATCCATTACAAACCATAATAAGGTCTTACACAAATAAAGGATCTCATGATCCAGTCTTAATACAAACAAGCAGTGGAATAATAAGCATAGTAGTGGGCTCCATTTTCAATGTCACAGGAAAGGCTGACGATGGGAGATGATCCTAGTTGTCGTAGCCGTCCTGCTGTCCATCATCTTGGTAATCCTCCTCATAGTCTAGCCATGGGAATAGCCAGGGACAAAGCCACGAGTACTCTTTAAGTACTCGCAAACTATCACTAACAAGTAAGGTAGTTCTAGTAGGAATCTTAAGCTCTAGGTTTATTTGCAAAAAGCCAGATTTATCTAAACTGAGTTCAGAAGTAAAAAAACTAAGTAAAAGTTCTAAATCACTTTAAGTTGGGAACCTGGTTTTCATATTCACAACCCTGTTGTGGTCAAGTCAAAATCATCGTTCACTTCACAAGTCATTTTGAAAACATCTGACAATGGAACAGTATGGCCACTCCAACTATCCATGACCACGGACGCGGCTATTCAAATAGTTTGACACTCTGCAGAGGTGGTACACTTTCACAACAAAATTCGATACATCCGTCAGGGATAACCCTGAATCATCATACTTAATATGCGGATAATCAATCATAACCTTTCCTTTACACACCCTAGTATAGGCACCTCCCCTATGAGCTTGGCCTGCCAGCCATGGCCATATGCCATCCTGGGCACTGCATAGGTGGACATCATCAAGAGGTAGCCTCATCTCAAACCTCTTCCGCGAGTGAACCCATACTAATGCATATAAACTTCCGACTAAGCCTTACACAATTCAGGTATTGTGGTTGTACGGTAAAATTGGAATGGTATCGCATCCGAACCCAACCATCAGTTTTTGTAAAAGGGCTAAGGATCATGCCTCAACATTTTCATCATCAAATCCATTTGTGTTTCTCAACACATGTAAAAACATTTCAATATAATGACTCATCATTCCAAGGTTTTCATAATCATTTTCACCAAGTATTCCCATCTAAAGTGATCAAGTTTTATGCTTAGCACTACCCACTAAGTTAAGAGTGTTCACTAATAAGGGTGCTACTCTTCAATCTCATGCCACAGAATGACATCTAGCATAGGCATAGTTTTATACTCTTTATGCTATCTATACTATCTTTCCAAATCCTCACAAAGCATTAACTAAAAGTAAGAACTTTAGTAAAGTAAAAGAGTAAAGCTTGCAAGTAAAACTTGGGATGGGTATAGATCAAAGTATATAACCAAAGCATGCCTAATGCATCTTTCTTAGGTTAAAGCTTGCATGGTTAACTTGTATAATTCTAGCTTGCATAGGTCTAGCTTGCCAATAATAGCTTGCCTTGATTGGTGCAGTGATTGAAGTTTTCCTCCTCTTCTTCGGGGTAGAGCTCCTCCTCCTCGTAGCTTGGGTTGGTACTATTGTCTATAAATAAATACGGGGTACACAATCACCAAACAATACTTAACTACTTCTATTTAGCAAACTACAATTCACACTTGATGATCTAGCATCATCACAATCATCACATGAAATAAAGAACTAGTGTTATTTAGTTTATTTGAGAAAAGTAATTTCTACTCATTAAATTTATTAAGATTTAATATTCTCTAATTAAAATATGGGATCATGTTGACACAGGTCATCACCACATATTCTAATACATAGGAATGTGATTTAAAGGGTTGGTTACATTTTATAAAGTTTAAGATTATTATTTAATAGATTTAAAGTGACTAGAAATGCCCTAATAGCATTCTTTTGGTACATGTCCAATGTTGCTGCATGCAAACCTAGATATTTTTACGTATTCAGATAGATATTATCAAATGTGATTTTTGAGAGTTGGAATAAACTCAAAAGCTATTATGGTATATTTTTGAAAAATGTTTGAAATTGCAAAAGGTTCTGTCTTGTTATTTTTACTATAGATTATCTCTAACTCCAATTGATTTAAATCCAACGGGCTTGGATAGATATTTTAAGTACCTCTCTAGCAAAATTTGAATCATGCAATTCGATTAACTGAAACTCTCTGAATTGATTTTTGAATATGTGGACAGAATAGGGTTTTAACTAAAAAGGAAAATTCAATATCTGAATTTCCAGGCCAGCGCGAGAAGTTAAACTGGCCGGCCCAACTGCACTGCACAGTGCAGCAGGCTGCTGACAGATGGGGTTCATCAGTCAGCGAGACTAACTAAACGAAACGGTATCTTTCAACAAGCGCCCTACGATCTAACGACTAACAACTCCGGTGAGGAATCAACCCTAACACGGCGGTGGGGGTCTCCTAGGGCTCACCTGGGCTCCGCCTAGGGTCGGTGACGGGGGCAATCGATGTGGTAGACGACGGAGAGGCGAGGAGCGGTCACGGCAGGGCTTGGGGTGGTTGGAATCGACGACGCCCTTCTCCTCTAGCAGGAGCAGGCTCCGGTGAAATTTCGGCATGGTGGTGCTCGCCTTGCTCCGGGGAGAAGTGTGGGAGTGTCTGTGAGGAGTGGGGAGTGGAGTGGTGTGGAGAATGGATGCGGGGGTGGCCTCCTTTTATAGTGCGACAAGGGGATGGAGCGGCATGGGATCGGCTTGTCGGTGACGGTGGCACATCGAGCTAACAGCATGGGCGAGGGCGTAGGATGGTGCAGTGTTCCCAAGCGGTTCTCATGGGGTTAATGGCATGGCGCGGGGCGGTCTAGGATGGTCGGGCGCGTGCGGCGTGATACGTCCATAACGTATCTATAATTTTTGATGGTTTTATGCTAATAATATGCTTTTGGCACTCCTTTTTGTATAAAGTTTATGATTTATTTGGACTAACCTACTAATAGTTGCAAAAGTGCACAATGTGGAAACCTTGTTGCAGTCAAATTGGGATTTTTCCAGAAATCTGTCTCATAACACTTTTTGAAGATGGTCACGTTTTGGATAGAAGACGGCATCAAACTAAAACTCTTCAACTACAAAGTTGTTGGAAATTTCACAACAAATGTTCTGGACATAAAATTTAGCTGATTCCAAATCCGTACGGCCCTTTTAGGCCCGATTTACTGCAGCCCAAGATGGGGTGACGGGAATCCGAGAAGCTATATAAAGAGATGAAACCTAATTTGTCGAGGGCATCTCCACCCACAAATTTGCAGCCACCAAAGCCACGTTTTTTCGTCCCCCATGGATCCCATCTCCATTGGGGAGGGCTCCCAAGAAGCCATGAAGGAAGGGGGATAAGGGGCGGTGCTCCCCCATGATACCGGCTGCGAGGAAGGAGTGCCCCGTGCCGCCGCCCTCTTCACCATCTTCACCACCATCTCCATCACCTAATCCTCCTACTATGCAGTGGTTCATTCTCCCACACACCTCTGTACCGTCCTATGTAAACATGGTGTTTGATGCTATAAGTTATAATCTTATGATCTATGTCATGTTTGCATAGTTTCTTTGTTCTTAGATTGAATGGTTGAACGTCTTTGGTTCATTAGAGTTGTATGTTGATATGGTACAGTCCTTTGGTGTCTATTATATTTATGCGCGCATGGATTAAACATCATAGGGTTTGTAGTATGTGTAAGAGGAAGGGGGAAGTTCTGTCGGAGTGACAAAAACCCGAGGACACGAACCGGAACGTTGCACGTATGGGAGGAAGAGGACCATTAAACTAAAGGCTATGGTTGGGGAAACCTTAATGCATTGATTAGTACTTATGAATGTTTGCTAACAATCCAATCATATAGTACATATAATTTCAAATAGTGAAGCGCATGTATATTTAGCCTCTCCCACATAGAAAACTGCATCGAAGACAATGAACCCGATCTATTCGCTATTTAAACTTGGACAAAGCTACCACAATTACCACCATAATCCACACTCATGGTTCTGTTAGTTTAGTGTATTTTATTGCTGTAGCAACTAGCTTTACTTTGTTGTTATTTATTATCATGCAAAACTATCTCTATTACTCGTATTGTTGCTCTAGTTTTATTTCCTAGATAATGCAAACATTTAGTGTGCGTAGAGTTGTATCAGTGGTTGATATAACTGGAGAGAATATTTATCCTACCTTTAGCTCCTCGTTGGGTTCGACACTCTTACTTATTGAAAAGGCTACACACGATCCCCTATACTTGTGGGTTATCACGGTGCTCCTCGTAGATGCGGCGGTGTTTGCGATGGCGTGCAGGAGCTATGTGTCACGTGGCGGTGAACGGGGGTGTCTGGGAGGTCGTGGTGATCATGGCGATCATGAGCGTGCGCGAAGAGAGCGAGGCGCGGTCTGTGCGAGCTGGTCGGGCGTGGTGCACTGCGGTGGTCTCGGCATGGCGCAGAGAGGTTTGGGCGTGGCTTGCTCGGGTGGTCCAGGGCTTGGCTTCGACTGTGGGGTGGACATGGGGTGGTGGTGGACTGTGGCGCACCTCCTGGACATCCTGGATGGGCACGGGGTGGTCTGCTGCGAGCGGTCCTTGGTCAATCGGCGGTGACCAAATTCGGGCGGCACTGCACTGGTGCACAGCGGCTAAACGGGGCTGGTCTGGGTGCTTGCTAGGCTCAGGGGAGACAGGGGAGTGAAGAGGGGACACGGGGTGGGTGATTACTGCTCCAACAATGAAGTTAAGCCAGAGGGTTAATTAGTGCAGTTTAGGTGTTTGTGGAAATGGTCGCATGAGTTTTATTTTGAAATTTTTGATTCAAATTTTTTGAGTGATATTTAATTAAGCTTGAGAGTCTATGTTTGCTTGGAGAGGTCAAGGGGAATTTATTTGATAGGTTTTTGAAAAAGTGGGATCTTAACATATGAACTAGATTCAATTTTCAACTGACCATTAAATTTATTTGTAAGATGTTTTTGTAAGTTTGCAAAGTCGGCCATGATTCACTTTTACTTGGTCTAGCAAGGGGTGAAAAGAAATAGAAATGTTTCTGTTAAAGTTTCTCTTCTAGGAACACTCAAAGTGGCCTAGTGGTTAACTTTTGTCAAAATGACCATTTGGTTTATTTATTCATATTTGATTTCTTTTTATTTTGATTTTGCTTGTAATTGGTCTAGATGATGTAGTATTCACCTTTAAACCATTTCACAATATTTAGAACAATCAAGCATGGCATAAGCACTCAAATCTACACTAATGCAAACACACATGCATTCATATTCATTTTATTAATAAAAGTTTTTGCTAACCCTAAATTGGGTGATTAGAACTAATTAATCTTGATTAGAAGTTTTGGGGTGTTACAACCTTTACCCGAAAGCGTAAAACTTCGACAGTTGATATTGGCACAAAGGAGGTTCCTGTTGTGAAGAGGTAATCTTTCCTCACAAGGTATATGTATTATATGTCTTAATTCTTTCCGATATGTAATGTTCTTTGTTCTATTACTTCCTCAGAGCTAGACAACGCACCAAGGGCAAGGGGAAAGGAGGTCCATCGAAGACCCTGCGCCAGTCAAATCTGAATTTGAATTCTCCTGCCGCAGCACCTCCGACTCCTGCCCCTCAGCCTTCTGCGGCGCTAGATATTACTCCATCTCCAACTATCACAGAAGATTCGGCTCATCGAGAAGAGCCAGTGATCCTCGGATCATAAACTGATGTCACCATGGGTGACTCGGGTTTTGATAAGGGTGAACCCTCTTCAGGTAATGATCCCTCGGCAGAGGTCTTCGCTGAAAACCTCCTTAATAATCCGGGTCTTGCCAAGCTTGGCATTACTCGGAAGTATGTGCAGGAGATCCAATGGCTAGCCCAGCAATGCTTAGAGAGCCAGAATATTATTGCCGAGGAAGAGGCACAAGAAGAGGAGGACATCAAGTACTCCGAACTTCTCAAGCAGATCCGTCTTCGCGACAAGGGGCTAAGAAATGGTGTGATTCCGCCACCCCTAGTAATCCCGTTGACCCTTGCCGAGAAGGTTAGCACCAAGGTGTCCATGAGCTTGAGCAAGCTCACCCATGAACATCATGTAAGTCAAAATGCAACTTACCTTTTTACTTTATTCCATATCATATCCTCTAGCCCCCAAGCATGAAGTTGGATAGACAATGCGGATTTATGCTTCCTTAGGATGCCAAAGAATGAACTAGTGTAGCCCCCAAGGCTCGTGCTGATATTAGTAAAAATATTAGCCCGAGTCTTTAGTAGACTTCTGACTCTGGGTATTCTGACTTACAAAAAGTTAATTCATATAACCAGGAATTATTGAAGAATATTTGCAACAAGCAGAGAGAAATCAGAGGTCTCCGACTTGAAAATGCTCAACTGAAAGTGTCCAGGGATGAGGCTGAAGGTAAACATTCCAGTACTCAAACCTTGCATTTTATTTCATAGTCGAATTTTTATTCAACTGTTGTTCCTTTACTACAGCGCTGGTAAAGCAATCATGTGCTATGATTGAAGAAGCCGAAAATCTAAAGACCCTTGAGGTGGAGAACACCGACTTATGTTGGGAGCTGGAAAAGCTAAAGGCGGATCATGAACGGAGTATTGCTCAAGTTCTTGAATCCTCTTCCATGGCCACCGAAGAACGTGATCGAAGGATCGTGGCCCAGGATCAAAGGATCTCCGATATCAACGATGAACTTTTTAGAGAGAAGGACATTACTAAGGCAATCCAGGCTGAACTCTAGAGTCTTTATGAAGAGAAGACCAAAGTTGACGATGTCATCTTTGATATGTTTCCCCCTTTCTGAATTTCTATCTTTTCCGACTTATGGAATTCGGATATATTTGCTAACCTTTTGCATTACATGCGTAGGTCCTATGAATTTATTGGATTCAGCCTCCACTGAGTCTCGCACTAGCCGGCTTACCCAAGTCGGCGATTTGCTTCATGATTTCCACCAATCCCTTGAGGATATTGGTGAAGTTCTCAAGGTTCTAGACATGGATAGAATGTCCGTCTTTGAAGTGCGAGACAAGGCCAAGGAGATGCCCCAGCTCATCCAGGACTGGAACATGTCCTACACGCGGACCGTAACGCAGAATGCTCTCACCGTGGTCATGAGCCACCATGGAAGCATGGAGATCTGGCGAGTGACCAGAGGGTATTCTACTGTGGATGAAGACGGTTAGGAGCAGGACATCAAAGCAATCATGGACTCCTGTGCCGGATATTGGTGCCACGTAGCTGACTTGACCAGCTACGACACTCCCTTCTTCACTCGCGTAGAGACGCCACCTCTGCCCACCAAAGAAACTGGTGAAGCTTCTGACGACGAACAAACCATCTCACATTTGAACGTCTCGGAAAGATATCGAGGCGAGGCTGATGTCTCCAGTGAGCCGGCAACTCCTTCTTCTCCCCTGCATCGTAGAGCATCAGAACAAACAATATATTATTCTGAAAACAATTCGGGTTTGTAAATAAGTAGTATGATACTTTTGCTGGTGCTAAGTTTTATTTTATCTATTTAGTACTTTTGGCTTTATAAGTTTATCGTGCCTGAAATATTTACATAAGCACTTGTGTTGTTTGTCTATACTTATCGTTTATCTGGCTTTTCGCCTCGTCCCTTTCATGAGCTGGCCAACCTTTAGAATGGAAACTTTGCTGAGCAATGGAGTTTAATTGCTAAACAAGTTTAAACTCGGAAACAAAGCTGGCTTCTAGTACCAATAATCCACTACTCGGAAAATGCCCGCATCTAGCAATTAGATAAATAACCAAAGTATAGACTAGAAATTTTAGAGTTATACCCGAAGGTAGCATTTTTAGAATCGGAAATCTAAACCAGAACAAACATGAGCATAAAGTACTTTAAAGTATTCTGGGATTTTCGACTGTGACATGATCATTCAGAAATAAGATGGTAAAAAACTTCTCAGAATTTTATTTTGAGGCAACCAATACTTTATTTCTCATTGCATGTACACATATATGATTACAAAGAAAGATAAACTAAGAATAAAAGGGACATAGCTGAGCAATATTCCATGGTCTATCTAATTCTTCTGGGTCTGTACTGCCTCCAGCTCTCTTTCTTTTCTTAGTAGCAGGTCTTTCTTTAACAGGCCGCATACTAGTTAGATAGTAAGAACCATTGTGCAATACTCTGCTAACTAAAAAGGGCCCTTCCCATTCTGGGGAAAGTTTGTTCTTTCTTTTCTGCACAGGCCGGAGAACCAAATTGCCTTTATTGAAAGACCAGTTTCTGACTCTCTAGCTATGATACTTGCGTAACTTCTGCTGATAGGCTGTTGACTCATCTCAGCAACGACGTGAACTTCTTCGACTAAGTCGAGATCATTTTTTCGAAAAATTTCGGCATCCTCTTCAATATACGCGGCAACTCTAGGAGAAGTGTGAACCAAATCAGTAGGAAGAACTGCTTCTACGCCATAGACCAAGAAGAAAGGTGTGTATCTAGTTGACCTGTTCGGAGTTGTTCGCAAGCTCCATATTACAGAAGGTAATTCCTCTGACCAAGCCCTCGAAGCACGTCGTAGTGGTGCTTCCAGTCTTGGTTTTAGGCCTTGTAGGATTAAACCATTTGCTCTTTCGACTTGTCCATTAGCTTGCGGATGTGCGACTGACGCAATGTCAAGACGGATATTTTGTTCATTGCAGAATTCAGCAAGCTCTCCCATAGAAAAGTTACACCCATTGTCTGTGATAATGCTATGCGGATAACCGTATCGGATTATGACATCCTCGACAAATCTTCTGGCTGTTGCTAAATCACAACTAGTGATAGGTTTAGCCTCGATCATTTCTGAAAATATCCACCATCACTAAGAGATGAGTAAATCCACTTGGAGCCCGTTTAAACGGTCCTACCATGTCAAGCCCCCAGACCGTGAAAGGCCATGTTATAGGTATTGTTCGCAGCTGATCAGCCAAAACGTGAGCTTGCTTGGCGTACTTTTGGCAGCCTTTGCACGTCTTGACTAGCCGTTCGGCATCTACCTTGGTTGTAAGCCAGAAAAAACTATGTCAGAAAGCTTTTGCCACTAGAGATTTGGTTGTAGCATGGTGACCACACTCCCCTTCCTGGATTTCTCGTAAGATTTCGACTCCTTCTTCCAGAGATACACAGCGCTGAAAGACCCCAGACGCGCCCCGCTTATAGAGCTCGCCACTAATTATAGTATAGGATTTTGCTCGTCGGACGATCTGCCGGCTCAGAACTTCGTCTTCGGGTAATTTGCCATCTACGAAGTAATCAAGGTAGGGTTGAGTCCAGCTGGGAATTATAGCCAGAATTGCTACTAAAGGTGAGTCAGATTTGGTCGGATATTCCTCGTCTACTCCTTTTATAGAGGGAACTATTAGGTGCTCTAAAAAAGCGCCATCCGGAACCTTTTTCCGTGCAGAGCCTATACGAGATAGTGCATCTACTTCCTCATTTTCTATCTGAGGGATGTGTTGAACTTCAAACCCTTCAAAAGATTTAGATAGTTCATCCACGATAGCTCTATATGCTGCCATGTGTTTATTCGCTTTACAGATATCCGACATTGTTGGGCAACAAGATCTGAATCTCCATAACCCATCAAACGTCAGATGCCGATATCCTTAGCAATCCGGATTCCATGCAGTAGTGCTTCATACTCGGCAATGTTATTCATGGCCATGAAGTGGGTCTGCAACACATAGAAAAGTTTATCTCCTTGGGGTGATTTGAGCACCACGCCAGCCCCCGAACCACCGAGCGCTTTAGACCCGTCAAAATGTAAGGTCCAGTTCTCCGACTCTGGCAAGGTCATATTCTCCGTTGTGTCTGTCCAATCAGCGACAAAGTCAGCGAGGATTTGGGATTTGATTGTTGTACGAGGTTTGTACTCAATCTCGAAAGCTGAAAGCTCTATGCCCCATTTTGCGACGCCTCCTGTAGCATCACTGTTGTTGATTATATCTCTCATGGGAGTTGTGCTCACCACGGTAATTGGATGTTCCTGAAAATAATGTCGTAACTTATGAGATGCGAAAACACACCATATGCCAGCTTTTGATAGTGCGGATACGGCTACTTTGATTCAGTTAAGACCTCACTGAGATAATAAGTCGGACACTGCACCAGGTGTTCCTGATTTTCCTGTGGTCTCTCCACCACCATGACGACACTGACGACTTTTTTATCGCAGCGAAATAGAGCAACATCGGTTCCGGTGGTTCCGGTGCTGCAAGGATGGGAGCAGATGAGAGTACTGCTTTCAGGTATTGTAGTCCAGCTTTAGCTTTGTCGGTCCAAACGAACTTTTTGGTTTTTTCAGGAGCTTGTATAGTGCTACGGCTCTTTCACCGAGCCAGCTTACAAACCGACTTACTGCCTGAATGCAACCAGTTAGTCTTTGAACGTCCTTCAGGCGAGTCGGCTTGGAAATATTGAGTATAACCTTAATCGTGTCTCGGTTTACCTCCATGCCTCTTTGAGACACGATAAAACCTAAAAAAATTCTGGCTGGTATTCCAAAGAAGCACTTCTTTGGGTTAAGCATTATGTTGTATTTTCATAGATTGGCGAACATTTCCTCTAAGTCGGAAATTAGAGTTTCCTTCTTTTTGGATATCACCGCAAGTTGTCCACATATGCTTGTACATTGCATCTGATTTGGTCGTGAAGGCAACATTGCATAGTGTGCTGGTACGTAGCTCCTGCGTTCTTGAGCCTGAAGGGCATCGTAACAAAACAGAAGGTTTCGAAGGGGGTTATGAATGAAGTTTTGACTTTGTCTGATTCCTTCATTCGTCTTTGGTGATAACCGGAATATGCGTTGAGAAAACATATGCGTTTCGACCCTGCCATAGAATCAATAACTTGATCAATTCTAGGCAGAGCGAACGGATCTTTGGGACAAGGCTTGTTCAAGGCAGTATATACAACACACATCCTTAAATTAGTGGTATCCTTTTTAGGGACCATTACAGGATTGGCCGACCACTTAGTGTCGATGACCTCTTCTATGAATCCGGCTAACTCGAGCCGGACTAGTTCCTTAGTTATTGCCTTACGCTTTTCATCGCTGAAATGTCGTAGCGACTATTTGATGGGTTTAGCGTTCGGGTGTACATTTAGAGAGTGCTCGGCAAGTTCCCTAGGTACTCCGGTCATGTCAGATGGCTACCATGCGAAGATATCTTGATTTGCTTGGAGGAACTTGATGAGCATGCTTTCCAATGCGCTATCTAGGCCTACACCTATCTGGGTCACCTTGGAGCGGTCATCATCCTTCAACGCCATCTTCTTCGTCTCTTCCGATGACTTGAACTCCGGATTCAGCTTTGTCACTTCCTTCTTTGTTGCGGGTATCTCAGACGGATCAATGGTCTTCTTGATCTCCTGGTACTCCTGGGCATGCAGCACGGCTTCAGCAAAGGAGGCATTTTCGTCCTCACACTCTCGCGCCTTCTTCGGGTCTCCCTTGATGGTGATCACGCCTTTGCGACCTAGAATTTTCATCATATTGTAAATGTAACACGGACGAGCCATAAAAGCCCAGTAAGCCGGACGTCCGAAAAATAGCGTGGTACGTGCTGTTGAACGGGACCACTTCGAAGGAAAGTGCCTCCGTCCGATAGTTCTTTGGAGTTCCAAAGGTAAGATCCAAAGTGATCTCTCCCAGGGAATTTTCTTGTCTTCCTAGGACAACTCCATGAAAGATCACAGAGCTGTAATTCAGCTGGGTCTCTGAGATCTGCATCCGCCGTAGCATTTTGACATACAGGATGTTAATACTGCTGTCTCCGTCCATGAGAGTCTTAGATAAACCATAGCCATCAATAAGTGGGTTGATGACTAAGGCATATTTTCCTCGCCTGTGTAACTTAGGCGGATGATCATCAAGGTCAAAGGTGATTGCCACTTCTGACCAGTCAAGGAATTGTGGGACAGCCGGAACAGTTGTGTTGAGCTCATGGAGAACTACTTTCTTGATCTGAGGAAGGTGACGTAAGTGTCTTTCTTTGTTGGGAAGTTTTTCTTTCCCTCTAGCTTGGGATTTGAAGGATCAGCTTCCTCCATGTCATAATCTTCCTTGGTCTCTTTACCATTTTCAGGATTCTTCTTTCCCTTCTTCCGCTTATCCCTATAGCCAGCGGTATCGTATTTCTTGATGTCATCATTAATACGACACTCGGCGTTTGTGTGAGACGAACCCCCACTAGCATCTAAGTGATGCACACATGGGTTATTGGCAATGTCGGTCCAGGAGTAGGTTTTGCCTGGTTGCTGGTCTCCTCTACCCTAGACCCTTGATGTCTCACGACCGCGTCCGTGGCCACCCCCATGTCCTCCTCGTCCTCCAGACCCAAAAGTAGCAGTGACCACTGCCGTTTCCGCGTTGGGTTTTTCTTCCAAGGTGTTATTACACTTTTGAGCTTGCTGCTTTGGTTGTTTTGCCGACTGTGGCATAGCTAGGGCATTCAGTAATCCCTCTACATCATCGTCAGCATCTGCATACTTGCTCGTTGTTTCTATCATCTCTCCCAGATCAGTGACCTTGTCGCACTTCAAGCGATGATGTAGTAAACCAATTGTGAGTCCTGCAACGAAAGCTTCAATCGTAGTTTGGTCATTTAGTCCTTCACAGGTGTTCTTGGTGTCGATCCATCATTCGAGGTAATCTCGACAAGTTTCTCTGGCTTTCTGGGTGCAACGTTGTAGGTCTCCTACTGTACAGGGCCTCCAATACATGCCTTCGAATTTCCAAAATAACGCGCTTTGCATGTCATACCAGTTGTGGATGGTGTTCTTTGGAAGTTCATTGAGCCATGATCGCGCTGTCTTCCGCAACATAACTGGGAGATATCGGGTTACGACCAGGCTGTTTCCACCTTTGGCGATGCAGCAAGCTTGGAAAAAATCCTGGAGCTAGGTATCTGGCCGAGCTACACCGTCGTAGGGCTGGATGTGCCTTGAGATAGCAAATACTTCCGGGAATCTTGTTACTCTTATGCGTGGTCCGAAGCATTTTTGACCCACATAGATTTCGTCGTTCTCGTAGCACCGCGCCTCTATGTTGGAGTTGATCCAATGTCTCGTGTCACTTGGTGACAGAGATCGTCGTCCTGATTAACGGCTGTGGTTGCGGTGTCTTGGAGCCAGACTTCGGCTTTTGCCACCACCTCCTCCGCCATGACGCCCTCCTTGGCCTCCTTGGGAACCGTTGTGGTGGCTACTTGGTGGATAAGGTGGATTGTTTCCGGCTAATCGCTGGCCTTCATACGGAGCATCATTGTTCCGGTTCCGGGGAGGGTCTTCGTTTTGACGAGCCCCCTGCCAGCTTGACTCGGCACGGTGTCCGTTGTTCCTTCGTCCATCATTCCCATTGCGATGGGGTTCAATTGGACGGCTTGTATGTCTAGGAGGTGGCATTCTTTGTTGGTCCTCCTCCCGACGTTTCTCTTTGTCTTCTTCCCTGCGATCATTCTACTCTCGCCGGGGAGGATTTCTTGGATAGAGTGCAGCAACTGCCTCTTGCTTGGTGGCTGGAGCAACGTTGCGCCAGTCACGTGCAGTTCTATGGTGCTGCCCTGAAGATCCGGTTCTTAAGTGGTTGTCTTTCCGACGGTCAGAATAGTGATGCTATTCTGGAACCCGTTGGGGTCTTACGTCGTTCCAGGCCGAATCCGTGCAACATTGGTATGATTGAGAGACCAGTTTTCCGCTTCCGGATTTCGCGACCTTCTGCTGCTCCAGACCCTTGGTGAGTAGCTTAATGCCCAATCGAACCTGTTCCAGGCCTGAATCATTTGCTTGGATATGTCGGGTTGCAGCGGTGTTTTGCACTGGTGTTGGATACACCAGATCTCCGTTACTGTCGAGCCGAGGCATCCCCGGATCTCCCTCAAAGAGAACCTTGCGTACTTCTAGAAATTGATTGTCACGTGTGTGTCGTTTCCCGTTCTTCTGATGTTGCAGAGAGATGAGCTTCTCCGCAGTAGCCATGCGCTTCTTCTCTTCCTCGATGTTTTTGGCTTCATCCAGGAGTACTTGGCGACGCGCTTCTAGGGCTTGGGCCCTTTCTTCCAATTCTGCAGCAGTAAGTTCTACCGTAGTAGGGATAGGTATACTTAATGCAGCATCAATGAGTTTATGGGCACCTATGGTGACCACGTGTCCATCCACCGACTCTTATTTGGGATCCTCTGGGATAAGTGCTCCATCCGAGTCTTCCTCGTATTCCTCGGCAATCACCTCCTCTGTTGGAAGTTCTTTTGTCGGGGTCTTGTTCTTCTTCTTTGCTATCTTGGCGGTGCCGGTAGCAAAGATGGCTTCGGGTCCGTTTCCCGGATTCAAGCTCTGATCAGTACTTTCGGACATCTGGACCTTGGGATTATCTCCGAGATCCATGCCATCCCGCGTTTTGGGAGAGTTGTCTCCGGATCCTTCATCCATGGCTTCTCCTCCTTCTGCAGCTTTGGAGTTGAACTCCTCTTCATATTCTGCGAAGAACTTTCGGAAATCTGCCGACGTCATCGAGTCATCCGAGGATGCGGGTAAGTCGGTGTTTGTTCCGATTGCCTCCAGCACAGAGTCTTTGTTGTCCCTAGCATCAGCAGAGCCGGATCCGGATCCAACATATCTGACAAAGTGCGACGTGTGGGTCCTGAGGTAGTTGTGGCTCTCCTCGTGGGCTTCCTCGAAAATCCTGATGGTTTCGCGAACCTCATCCACGTTTGCACCTTGCTGCATCATGCGCCTCAACGTATGCCTCAGGAAAGGTTGGTCTGTTCCGACGTTGGCAGAGCCAGAACCAAGGTTATTTTTTTGCTCCTCCTGGACTTCAACCTCGGCGGGTAGATCGATCTGGGATTCAGCCTCGCTAGGGAGATCCACTCTAGATTCAACTTGAATCGCAAGATCTACTTCAGGTTCGGCTTTCTCCACTATCTCCGCAACGGGTGCGGGTTGGGTGGGATTAGGGTTTTCTGAGATCCTGAACTTTGTCGCCTCCTCGGACAAAGGGGACCCAGAAATTTCTTCTGCCTCTATCATCACCACTGAGGTGGGTGGGGAAGGTTCAGCGAATCTGATGTACACATTGATCTCGCCAAAGGACATGATGGTGTAAGAAGTCATGGCCTCCCTAGCCGGAATCCAGGTCTCGTCGAGAACGATGAGAGGGACGTCACTGGTGTAGAGGATATGACCGACAACAATAGTCTCACCGATTCTAATTCTTGCATATTTCGCTCGGAACGCAGATCTGAAGCTCACTTGCCCCACGGTGGGTGCCAACTATTGTTAGATTGATGACAAGTACGCCATGAGGGGGTCCTCGAGGCGTGTGGAATAGAGGGGTGTGAGACGTACGGTATTCCAGGACGGTGAGCACACAAGTTTACCCGGGTTCGAATCCGCCGGCTTTGGACGGATCCTAGTCCTGCTAGCAATCCAGTAATATGGCAGAGCTGGAATATGGGTTACAAGGGTTTTGCCTGTGCGAGTTGAGATTGTAGACTATTGTGAGGGTGCCCTAAAGGCTCTAACCCTAAGTGGGCCACCCTGGTCAGTGAGGCACAGTGAGGATACCCGGAAAGTATATCCCCAACAACAACATGTTGGTTCAATATATATGTATGTAAACTTGGCCTGTGGCATTCAGATCCAATATGCTTTAGACTTTTCTTTAGGAAAAAGAACAACCTCTCTCGTATTCTTCACTCGGAAAATGTAGAATTGAATGTTCTTTCTTGATAGTTGGAAACTCGTACCGACGACACGGTTTACTACAAGAAGATGCACTGATGATCTACCTATGGAAAGACATTTAATTCAAGAGAAATCTATAGTGTTTACTTGCAGCTAGATCAAGTTTGAACTAATTTCGTTAAATTGTCAAGATGCAAAGTCTTAGCAAGGAGTTGAACCTATCGTCGAAACACTCACTGGTTTCTGATATATTAATTTTGACCCCTCGATGGGTACCTCCAAAAGCTTTTTCGTAAATCTATCAAATCAAAATCTACAATTTACTTGTAGTCAAATTTGACCTAATTCCGAGATAACGACATAAATTCATTCAAATGGGCGGGGTTATCTAGGAAGCTTGAAAACTCATAAAACATGGGAATCGCAAGTACAACATGTTGTTGATCCACTATATATGTCTGTCAACTTGGCTTGTGGCATCCACATGCAATATTCTTTGGACTTCTCTTTACGGAAAAGAACAACTAGCCTCACTTATCTTCACTCGAAAAATGTAGAATTGAATGTTATTTCCTGATAGTTGGAAACTCACACTGACAACATTGTTTACTACAACAAGATGCACCGATCTACCTATGAAAATACATTTAATTCAAGAGCAATCTATCACGCTTACTTGTAGCTCAAGTTTGACCTAATTACGTTAAATTGTCAAGATGCAAAATCTTAGCAAGAAGTTGAACCTATAGTCAAAACTCTTGGTGTGTTTTATGATATATTAATTGTGACCCCTCGATGGTTACCTCCAAAAGTTCTTTTCGTAAAACTTTCAAAGCAACCTACAATTGACTTGTAGTTTCAAATTGTACTAATTTTGATAAATCAACATATAGTCATTCAGTCAAATGGGCAGAGTTAGCTAGAAAGTTTGAAAATCCATAAATAAAACATGGGAATCATTGGTACAACACGGTGGTCCACTATATATGTCTATAAACTTGGCGTGGCATTCATATCAAATTTTCTCCGGACTTCTTACAAAAAGAACAACCTCGCTCGTCTTCACTTGGAAAATGTAGAATTGAATGTTCTTTCCTGATAGTTGGAAACTCACATTGACGACATTGTTTACTACAACAAGATGCACTGATCTACCTCTGAAAATACATTTAATTTCAAGAGCAATCTATCGCGCTTAATTACTTGTAGCTCAGGTTTGACCTAATTTCGTTAAATTGTCAATATGCAAAATCTTAGCAAGAAGTTGAACCTATCGTCAAAACTCTCGGTGTTTTATGATATATTAATTGTGAACCGTCGATGGGTACCTCCAAATTTTTTTGTAAAACTTTCAAAGCAACCAATAATGTACTTGAAGTTTCAAATTTGGCCTAATTTTGATAAATCGACATAAAGTCATTCGGTCAAATGGGCAGAGTTAGCTAGGAAGTTTGAAAACTCATAAAACATGGGAATCGTTGGTACAACATGTTGGTCCACTATATATGTCGGTAAAATTGACTTCTGGCATTCAGATCCAATATTCTTGGGACATTTCTTTACGCAAAAGAACAACCTCGCTCGTCATCACTTGGAAAATTGATAATTGAATGTTTTTTCCTGATAGTTGGAAAATCACACCGACGACACTACTTAATACAAGAAAATTCACCCATCTACCTCTGAAAAGTCATATATTTCAAGAGTAATCTATCATGCTTACTTTGTAGCCCCAATTTGACCCAATTTCATTAAATAGTTTCATGATGCAAAATCTTAGCATAAAGTCAAACCAATTGTCAAAACTCTCGGTTGTTTCTCATATATTGATTGTGACCCCCCGATGGGTACCTCCAAAAGCTTTTTCATAAAACTTTTAGAGCAACCTACAAAACTTGTAGTATATAGTTCAAATTTGACGTAATTTTGATTAATCGACATATAAAGTCATTCAAGTGGGCAGATCAAAAAGCTATAGGAAGTTTGAGAAATCATAAAACACGGGAAGTCATATGTACAATATGTTGGTCCACTATATATGTGTGAAAACTTGGCTTGTGGCATTCAGATCCATATTCTTTGGACTTCCTTTATAGGAGAGAATAATCTCGATATCACTCGAAAAATTGAGAATGTTCTTTCCCAGTAGTTGGAAACTCACACTGACAGCATTGTTTACTACAAGAATATGCACCCATCTACCCTTGAAAAGACATTTAATTCAAGAGAAATCTATCGCGCTTACTTGCTTGTAGCTCAAGTTTGACCTAATTTCGTTAAATAGTCAGGATGCAAAATCTTAGCAAGAAGTTGAAACTATCGTCAAAACTCTCGCTGGTTTCTGACATATTGATTATGACCCCTTGATGGGTGACCCCAAAAGATTTTTCGTAGAACTTTCAAAGGAACCTACAATTTACTTGTAGTTTCAAATTTGACCTAATTTCGATAAATCGACATAAAGTCATTCAAATGGGAAGAGTTAACTAGGAAGTTATTCAAATATCGACAAACATTTAATTCAAGAGCGATCTTTCGCGCTTACTTGTAGCTCAAGTTTGACCTAATTTTGTCAAACTTTCAAGATGCAAAATCTTAGCAAGAAGTTGAACGTGTCGTCCAATCTCTCAGTGGTTTATGATATATTAATTTTCCCATGAATAGGTACCTCCAGAAGAGTTTTCATAAAACTTTCAAAGCAACCTACAATTTACTTGTAGTTCAAATTTGACCTAAATTGGATAAATAATTGGCATAGTCATTAAAGTTGGTGGAGTTAGCTTGGAAGTTTGAAAGCTCATAAAACATGGGTATCATCAGTACAACATGTTGGTCCACTCTTTATGTCTGAAAACTTGTCTTGTGGTATTCCGATCCATATTCTTTGGAGTTTCTTTACGTAAAAGAACAATCTCGTCATCACTCAAAAAATTGAGAATTAAATGTTCCTTCATGATAGTTGGAAACTAACACCGACGACATTGTTTACTACATCACCCATCTACCTCTAAAAATACATTTAATTCAATAGCAATCAATTGCCCTCACTTGTGTAGCAAATGTTTGACCTAAGTTCGTTAAATCGACAAAAAGTCACTAAAGTGTGCAAAGTTAGCTGGGAAGCCTGAAACATCCTATTTCTAAAAACTTCGGAATTATAAGAAACCATGTTCCACTTTGTCTGATAATCAGGGCAATGTAATTATTTTTTAATTGTGGTAGGTCCCGTAGGAGCGAGGTGCTTTATTAGTTAACACACGGTCGGTGGAAGTACAAGTTACATCAAGGACCTCATAAAAATGAAAATTACATCCAAGTTCATGCATTTAGCACAAGATCCCGGAAACTAAGCAATGAAGTGTCTTTTGAGGTTTGCGCGTATGCTAGATATTGTAGAGCCAAAATTTGTTCTGAAATAATCTATATTCTACTTTTACTACTAATACGTATAGTAAACAAGAATCCATAAAATAGATAGATCAAAATCTCTATTGGAGTGGTAACTTGGATTGGTTTTTCACACATCTAAGTACTACTAATAATTATAATTTCTCAAAAAAAAGTACCACTAATAAATGCAGTACTAGTTTGTCTGATTTGTTCTAAGATGTAGTACTACTACTAGTACTAGTACTCCCTCTGTCTGGGATTATTAAGTCCATTTAAATTTGATAAGACCAAAAAATTTAATTACAGGTTGGTGTCGAAGACATGCATGCAATCCTCGGTCTCTTCCTTGCAGCACTGTACACCCTGCAACCGGCCGCAGGCTTTTCGTCTCTCTCCAGGAGTAGATATTCTTGCCTCTCACTCACCTGGATCTTCTTGCCTCGGTCTCTCCCTCTGTCTGTACTGTATGTCTAGTACAGTACAGCGTGACACCTGATTTATTTCTCACCTGTCAACTTTCTGCAACCTTTTTGTTTTGACAAAGCATGTATAGTGTGTGGATGTTGTCTAAGAAAAAAGTGGCCAAGTGCAGCCGCCGTTGGTGCTCCGATGCCTAGCATATTCATGTACAATCCTACCAGTACAGTACGAAACTCAATTAGTATACCCACCCAACCCGGGTTTCTGGCCGGCAGGCACTATGTTTTGGGCACATGCCAATCTTCCCTCTATAACCACTCCCACAAGTCCGTGTACCGTGTCGGCGGATTCGACCGTGAGCCGGCGGCTATGGACGTCATCCAGTCTGAGGCAATGATTGAATGCCCCTACGACGGCTGCTTTAGATTGGTCACCTTCAACAAGCTCGACGAGCACAAGATCGCGTGCTCACACGGCCCATTCTCCTGCATTGGTTCCGCCTGTGATTTCATTGCCTTGCTGGGAGGGCTCCTTCCCCCGCATCGATTCCTCTTGTGATTTCATTGCCTCGCTGGCCAACTTCCCATCCGACAAGCTCAGGATGTACCTCGGGGTGCCACCGCAGTTTCTGATGGACATTGGACAGTCCACCCATGTATCTTTCTAGATTTGCATCGACAGGAAAAAATGATCTTAAACTACGGCTAATGATCAAGGCTGTAATGGTGTATTAGCACACAAATAGTACTACTAGTAGTACTATTTTACTACCCTAGTTTACTAGTAGTAGTCGCTTGTAAGTTCTCTTTTGATACTAGGAAGGATGCATTTTGGATGTAAACTAAGTTTGCTGCTAATGTTATTATGGAGTATTTAGAGGTTTAGTATGACTTTTATGTAATTGTTCACTTCTACGACATGGACCAGAGATAAACACACTAACCGTTCTTACGGTGCATCGATTTTAGTCATCTAACTCAGTGATTACAGAATTTTATGCCCAAACTTGTCAATTTGACTTGATTTAAGTCTTGAACCAAGATTGTTGTCAAAATTGTGCTGGTGTGGACGACACATCGAAGTGGGTCCAGTGTGCAGGATAGGTTGCCCTGGAATTTTGCCTAAATATCTAAAAAATAATATGGACATCTACAATATCAACTCAATTTTATCAGAATCATCACGAACCATGTTTTCATATTATATGCGTTTGACATTATGTAAGTTAGTATGTTTGTACATATAGTTGGTCAAACTTTATAAATATTGACTTCGACAAAACCTAGTATGCTTTCTAATTTGGAAATGTGGGAGCATCTAAGTACTAAAATGCGTCGAAATACATGTGTATCTAGACAAAGCCAAGTCAGTAACTACTATTTTAGGATAAAGGGAGTAATTATTTATGAGTAATCTATTTTTCACAATTTTTTTACTGCTATGGCACCAGCCCATGACTAGAGCATGGATCAATGCATAATAATCACGCGAGCATGCGGTAGTGATCTACTCCGTACTGGATTACCCTACGTGTTGAGGCGCACTAGTGGAGAACACACTCGTGCCGTTCCTGAGTACATAGTTGAAGGGTTTCGCGGCATAGTAAATCAAAATTTTCTACGGAAGCAAACAGAGGGAAAGCCAAGATCTAATCTAGGAGATGCAAACAACGAGAGAGATTGGATTAGATCTTCATACCCTTGAAGATTCGCACAGCGGAACGTTCGTCGGAACGTGGGTGATGTAGTCGTACTCGCTTCTCCTCCTCGCGATCTGATCCGATCTAGCACCACAAGTGGCGGTGCCTCCGTGAGATGCACACGTGCAGCACCTCGACGTCTCCTCCTTCCTTGGTCCAGCAAGTATGGTGGAGAGATGGGTTGGATCTACAACGCGACGGCGCGGTGCAATTGGTGGAGAATTTCTGCAGCAAGGCTTCGCCTACAAGCAGTCGGGAGGGAGAGAGGAGGGCAGCAGGGCGGCTAGGGTTGGAGGGGAAGGTGTGTGTGGGGGGAAGGGGGTGCACCAGCCCTCTATATATAGAGGGGGGGGTGCGGCCAGCCCTTGCCTCTCCTCCAAGCCTATCTCTAGTTTAAACGATTTAAACTCTCCCTTATCTAGAAATTCTATCTCTAGTTTAAACGAGTTTAAACTTATCTAGAATCGGCTGGGCCCTATGGGGCCTTGTGCCCCTGGCCCAATGCGGCCAGGACACTCCCTCATAGGCCCATGCCCCCTCCCGGAAGGTGGGACCACGTTGGCCCCCTTCCGGAAGGTTCTAGAAGCTTCCGGTACAATACCGATTAATCCGGAACAATTCCGAACTCCAAAAACTGCACTGCCTTATATGAATCTTATTCTCCGGACCATTCCGGAACCTCTCGTGATGTCCCAGATCCCATCCGAGACTCCGAACAAAAATTCATAAACCAATTATCCAATCTATCCTAGCGTCGAGACACGTTAAGTGTGTGACCCTGCGGGTTCGAGAATATGCAGACATGATCTTCTATCAATAATCAACAGCGGGGTCTGGGCACCCATATTGACTCCCACACATTCATCGATGATCATATCGGATGAACCACGATGCCAGGATTCAATCAATCCCATATATATATTCCCTTCGTCTCATGATATTTTACTTGCCCGAGATTCGATCGTCGGTATCGTCATACCTAGTTCAATCTCGTTCACAGCAAGTACTTTACTCGTTCCGTAATCCGATATCACTTTGTGATTAACTCCTTAACCACATGATTGCAAGCGGTGTTGATATCGATTACCGAGTGGGCCCGAAGTATATCTCTCCGACTTGGGAGGGACAAATTCCATCTCGATACATACAACCCAACAGATACTTTCCGATCACCTGAGAGACACCTTTATGATCACCCTCTCATAGGATGACGTTTGATGACCTCAAAGATTTCTTCCGATACCAGGGAGTTGTATTATCTCATGGTCTAAGGAATACAATATTTGACATAGGAAAAGCTTCGCAAAGATGAACACAATGACACGATCTAATTGCTTCGCTTAGTTTGGGTCTGTCCACCATATCATTCTCCCAATGATATGATCTCATTATCAATTGACAACTCATGTCTATGGTTAGGAAACCTTAACCATCATTGATCAATGAGCTAGTCCATAGAGGCGTACTAGGGACACGGTGTTGTTCACAAACCACACAAGTATTAATGTTTCCGCTTAATACAATTCTAGCATGGAATATAAACTTTATCATGAACAAGAATTATAATAATAACATCTTTATTATTGCCTCTAGGGCATAATTCCAACAGTCTCCCACTTGCACTAGAGTCAATAATCTAGTTTACATATGGCAACAATCTCACACCCATGGCACTGAGGTGCTGATCATGTTTTACACGTGGAAGAGGTTTAGTCAATGGATCTGCGACATTCAGATCTGTATGTACTTTACTAATCTCCAGATCTCCATCTGATATATAATCTCGGATTATATGAAACTTGCGGTTGATATGCTTGGTCTTTGGATGATATCTTGGTTCCTTAGCGAGTGCTATGGCGCCAGTGTTGTCACACAATATCTCCAGTGGGTCCAATGCACTTGGAACCACGCCAAGCTCAGTGATGAAGTTCCTGATCCAAACTCCTTCACTTGACGCTTCTGCAGCAGCCATGTATTCCGCTTCTACTGTAGATCCCGCGACCACGCTTTGCTTGCAGCTTCTCCAGCTCACAGCTCCTCCATTCAAAATATACACGTATCCTGTCTGAGATTTACAATCATCCTTGTCGGTGTCGAAACTAGCATCGACGTAACCTTTTACGACGAGCTGTTCATCACCCCCATAGACTAAGAACATTTCTTTAGTCCTATTTAGGTACCTTAGGATGTTCTTCACGGTTGTCCAGTGTTCCACTCCTGGATCACTTTGATATCTGCTCGTCAAACTAAGAGCATTGGACACATCCGGTCTAGTACACAGCATGGCATACATGATGGAACCTATGGCCGAGGCATAAGGCACTTTGCTCATAGCTTCCCTATCATTTACCGTAGCTGGACACTGAGCCTTGCTCAATATCTTCCCTGACAACATAGGCACTGAACCTTTCAATGCCTTATCCATTCTGAACCTTTTCAGAACTTTGTCTAGGTATGTACTCTGGCTTAAAGCTATCAGGCGTCTTTGTCTATCTCTATAGATCTTGATGCCCAATATATAAGCAGCTTCACCTAGGTCTTTCATTAAAAAACACTTGTTCAAATAACTCTTCACATCGTTAAGCATGTTGATGTCATTTCCAATAATCAATATGTCATCCACATATAGTACCAGAAACGTCACCGAGCTCCCACTCACTTTCTTGTAGATGCAAGCTTCGTAGCAATTTGGAACAAATCCAAAGCTCTTGATCACTTGATCAAAACGAAGGTTCCAACTCCGAGACGCTTGCTTCAGTCCATAAATGGAACGCTGAAGTTTGCATACTTTATCAGCATCCTTAGGTTCGACAAAACCTTCGGGTTGCATCATATACAACTCTTCATCAATGTTGCCATTGAGGAAAGCAGTCTTGACATCCATTTGCCATATTTCATAATCATGAAACGCAGCAATTGCTAATAAAATCTGAATGGACTTAAACATTGCTACGGGAGAGAAAGTCTCATCGTAGTCAACACCTTGAACTTGTCCAAAACCTTTCGCAACAAGCCGTGCTTTATAGACGGTAACATTACCATCCGCGTCCGTTTTCTTCTTGAAGATCCATTTGCACTCAACGGCCTTTTGGTCGCTAGGAGGGTCCACCAAAGTCCATACTTGGTTTTCGCTCATGGATCCCAATTCGGATTTCATGGCTTCTAGCCATTTCTCAGAGTCTGGGCTCATCATCGCTTCCTCATAGTTCGTAGGTTCACTGTCTTCTACAAGCAAGACTGTCAAGACAGGGTTGCCGTACCACTCAGGAGGGGCACGCGACCTTGTCGACCTGCGACGTTCAGTAGCAGCATCGTCCAAAGCTTCATGATCCTTGTCATTAGCTTCCTCTATTGTTGGTGCAGGCGGCACTGGAACAATTTCAGGTGCTGCGCTACTCTCCAATTGAAGAGAAGGTTCAATAACCTCGTCTAGCTCTACTTTCCTCCCACTCACTTCTTTCGAGAGAAACTCCTTCTCAAGAAAGGAACCGTTCTTTGCGACAAATACTTTGCCTTCGGTTCTGTGATAGAAGGTATACCCAATAGTTTCCTTAGGGTATCCTATGAAGACGCACTTCTCCGCTTTGGGTTCGAGCTTGTCCGGCATCAACTTCTTGACGTAAGCTTCGCATCCCCAAACTTTAAGAAACGACAACTTAGGTTTAGCACCAAACCCCAGTTCATACGGTGTCGTCTCAACGGATTTAGATGGAGCCCTATTTAAAGTGAATGCAGCGGTTTCTAATGCATAACCCCAAAATGATAACGGCAAATCAGTAAGAGACATCATTGATCGGACCATATCTAATAAGGTTCGATTCCGGCGTTCAGACACACCATTGCGCTGTGGTGTTCCGGGTGGCGTGAGTTGTGAAACGATTCCACTTGCTTTGAGATGCGTGAGAAAATCATAACTCAAATATTCGCCCCCACGATCGGATCGTAGAAACTTAATCTTTCTGTTACGATGGTTCTCCACTTCATTCTGAAATTCTTTGAACTTTTCAAACGTTTCAGATTTATGTTTCATTAAATAGATATACCCATATCTACTTAAGTCATCGGTAAAAGTGAGAAAATAGCGATATCCACCGCGCGTCGAAACACTCATCGGTCCGCATACATCGGTATGTATGATTTCCAACAAGTCCGTTGCTCGCTCCATCATACCGGAGAACGGGGTTTTGATCATCTTGCCCATGAGGCATGGTTCGCATGTGTCAAATGATTCAAAATCAAGAGACTCCAAAAGTCCATCAGAATGGAGTTTCTTCATGCGCTTTACACCAATATGACCTAGACGACAGTGCCACAAATAAGTAGTATTATCACTATCTACTTTACATCTCTTAGCCTCAATGTTATGGATGTGTGTTTCATCCCTTTCGAGATTTAGAAGAAATAAACCATTCACAATAGGTGCATGACCATAAAAGATGTTACTCATATAAATAGAACAACCATTATTCTCCGATTTAAATGAATAACCGTCTTGCAATAAACAAGATCCAGAAATAATGTTCATGCTCAACGCAGGCACATAATAACACTTATTAAGGTTTAAAACTAATCCCGAAGGTAAAACTAAGGAGAGCGTGCCGACGGCCATCACATCAACTCTTGATCCGTTGCCAACGCGCATCGTCACCTCATCCCTCGCAAGCCGTCGTCTATTCCGTAGCTTCTGTTTCGAGTTACAAATATTAGCAACTGAACCAGTATCAAATACCCAGGCACTACAACGAGGGCTAGTAAGGAAAACATCAATAACATGTATATCAAATATACCTTTGATGGTGCCAGCCTTCTTGTCCGCTAAGTACTTCGGACAGTTGCGCTTCCAGTGACCCTTGTCCTTGCAATAGAAGCACTCAGTTTCCGGCTTGGGACCAGACCTGAGCTTCTTCTCAGCAGGGGCATTGTGCTTGCCGCCGCCCTTCTTGAAGGGCTTCTTTGCACCTTTACCTTTCTTAAAGGAGGGATTGTTGACCATCAACACATGATTATCCTTCTTGATGTCCACCTCCGCAGCCTTCAGCTTTGCGAAGAGCTCGGTGATCGTAACAGTGGAACCAATCTGATTATGAGTCACAACAAAACTTTTGTAGCTGGGAGGGAGTGATTGCAGAACCCTGTCAATCTTGAGCTCCTCTGGAATCTTGCAGTCCAGTTGCTCAAGGCGTTGAGTGTAGCCCGACATCTTAATGGCGTGCTCACTAACGGAACTCCCTTCCTCCATCTTGCAGTTAAAGAACTTCTCGGAGATCTCATATCTCTCAGAACGGGCCTGAGTCTGAAACATGGTTTTCAACTCTTCGAGAATCTCAAAGGGCCCGGGATAGTTTTCAAAACGATTTTGAAGTTCTGGTTCCATAGCAAACAACATGGTGCTCTTAATCACACCATAATCATCTTTGCGCGACTGATAGACAGCTTTCTCATCAGCCGGCGCAGTTGCAGCAGGGGGTTACCTAACGCTTTCTCAAGGACATAGTCCTTTTGTTCGCCAGACAGAATGATTCTTAGATTGCGGAACCAGTTGGTGAAGTTAGACCCATTGTTTCTAAGCTTTTCTTTCTCAGCAAAAACGTTGAAGTTGAAGTTGGACTTGGCCATTGGATATACAGTATTTGCAAGTACAATTTAGACTATGTTCATGATAAATAGTTCAACTTAATCAAATTACTAGATGAACTCCCACTAAATTCAACATCCCTCAAGTTGTTTAGTGAACACGATCCAAATTCACCACACCTAATCCGATCATCACGAGAAGAGATGTGGTTTCAATGGTGGACAACGAAGTGTCGATCATATCATTCATATGACTCATGCTTAACCTTTCGGTTCTTGCGTTCCGAGGCCATGTCTGTACATGCTAGGCTCGTCAAGTTAGACCCAAGTATTTCCGCGTGTGCAAAACTGGCTTGCACCCGTTGTATGTAAGCGTAGAGTCTATAGAACCCGATCATCACGTGATGCTTGGACACGACGAACTTTCGCAACGGTGCATACTTTGGGGAGAACACAGTTTTTATCTTGATCTTTAAGTGAGGAATCATCTTATAATACTACCGTCGCGATCTAAGCATAATAAGATACATAAAAGGATAAACATCACATGCATATAACTTTATGTGACATGGTATAGCCAATCTTCGCGCAATGATCTCCATCTTGTGCGTTCCGGCATGATCTCCATCACTTCACCATGATTGCCTCCACCACGAATAGCAACTACAACTATTGCTAACTACTTAGCGATAAAGTAAAGCTATTACATGGCGTATAAGAAGTTGACTCGCAGGTCATACACAATTATAAAGACAACCATATGGCTCCTTCTGGTTGTGTACTCATCGACATGCAAGTCGTGAAACATTACAAAACATGATCATCGCATACAATATACACATCACATCTTGGGCCATACCATATCACAGAAAACACTCCCTGCAAAAACAAGTTAGACGCCTCTACTTTGTTGTTGCATGTTTTACGTGGCTTATGGGAGTAGATTCTAAGAACGATTCTTACCTATGGAAAGCCACAACGGTGATATTATGGTTGCCAAACTCCGGTGTTAATCCCATGACAACTATAGTGAGAGAAACTGACATCCACCAGCCGCATGTGTGGTACAAGCCACACGTCAAGTGCGGAGCCGGTCTCGCGAACGACGTCGTGTAAGGTTGGCCTGGACCGCTTCAATCTCACTATCCCGCGTCATAAGAAGAACACAAACAAGAGGCTTGCAACAGAAAACATCAACGCCCGCAACAACCATGTTGCGTTCTACTCGTGAATCACATCTACGCATAGATCTAGCTCTGATACCACTGAAGGGTTTCGCGGCATAGTAAATCAAAATTTTCTACGGAAGCGAACAGAGGGAAAGCCAAGATCTAATCTAGGAGATGCAAACAACGAGAGAGATTGGATTAGATCTTCATACCCTTGAAGATTCGCACAGCGGAACGTTCGTCGGAACGTGGGTGATGTAGTCGTACTCGCTTCTCCTCCTCGCGATCTAATCCGATCTAGCACCACAAGTGGCGGTGCCTCCGTGAGATGCACACGTGCAGCACCTCGATGTCTCCTCCTTCCTTGGTCCATCAAGTATGGTGGAGAGATGGGTTGGATCTACAACGCGACGGCGCGGTGCAATTGGTGGAGAATTTCTGCAGCAGGGCTTCGCCTACAAGCAGTCGGGAGGGAGAGAGGAGGGCAGCAGGGCGGCTAGGGTTGGAGGGGAAGGTGTGGGTGGGGGGAAGGGGGCGCACCAGCCCTCTATATATAGAGGGGGGGTGCGGCCAGACCTTGCCTCTCCTCCAAGCCTATCTCTAGTTTAAACGATTTAAACTCTCCCTTATCTAGAAATTCTATCTCTAGTTTAAACGAGTTTAAACTTATCTAGAATCGGCTGGGCCCTATGGGGCCTTGTGCCCCTGGCCCAATGCGGCCAGGACACTCCCTCATAGGCCCATGCCCCCTCCCGGAAGGTGGGACCACGTTGGCCCCCTTCCGGAAGGTTCTAGAAGCTTCCGGTACAATACCGATTAATCCGGAACAATTCCGAACTCCAAAAACTGCACTGCCTTATATGAATCTTATTCTCCGGACCATTCCGGAACCTCTCGTGATGTCCCGGATCCCATCCGAGACTCCGAACAAAAATTCATAAACTAATTATCCAATCTATCCTAGCGTCGAGACACGTTAAGTGTGTGACCCTAGGGTTCGAGAATATGCAGACATGATCTTCTATCAATAATCAACAGCGGGGTCTGGGCACCCATATTGACTCCCACACATTCATCGATGATCATATCGGATGAACCACGATGCCAGGATTCAATCAATCCCATATATATATTCCCTTCGTCTCATGATATTTTACTTGCCCGAGATTCGATCGTCGGTATCGTCATACCTAGTTCAATCTCGTTCACAGCAAGTACTTTACTCGTTCCGTAATCCGATATCACTTTGTGATTAACTCCTTAACCACATGCTTGCAAGCGGTGTTGATATCGATTACCGAGTGGGCCCGAAGTATATCTCTCCGACTTGGGAGGGACAAATTCCATCTCGATACATACAACCCAACAGATACTTTTCGATCACCTGAGAGACACCTTTATGATCACCCTCTCATAGGATGACGTTTGATGACCTCAAAGCTTTCTTCCGATACCAGGGAGTTGTATTATCTCATGGTCTAAGGAATACAATATTTGACATAGGAAAAGCTTCGCAAAGATGAACACAATGACACGATCTAATTGCTTCGCTTAGTTTGGGTCTGTCCACCATATCATTCTCCCAATGATATGATCTCATTATCAATTGACAACTCATGTCTATGGTTAGGAAACCTTAACCATCATTGATCAATGAGCTAGTCCATAGAGGTGTACTAGGGACACGGTGTTGTTCACAAACCACACAAGTATTAATGTTTCCGCTTAATACAATTCTAGCATGGAATATAAACTTTATCATGAACAAGAATTATAATAATAACATCTTTATTATTGCCTCTAGGGCATAATTCCAACAATAGTACTAATAGTATACGCAAATAGGAGTACAAAAATAGATAGATCTTGTTGCTCATCGTACTATTTTTTTCCCTATAAGGCAACCTAGACGTGACAAAAATAGATAGATCTTGGCACAACTTCTGCTTTTGGCGCTACAAGATGAATGTGGAACTCTCTGTGTTCGTTCAAAAAACTCTCTGTGTAACATTACTGTACCAGTACTTTTTGTACTCCCTAGTTTTTTGGACGCGTAGTAAAGTGGTGCAGTAAGTCTGTTTGGTCAAGCTGCATGCAACGAGCATTTGTTTGACAGGATAATTGAGGTTTTTATATATCCAAATTTCTACTCCAGCTCAATGGCTCAAGACAGGAAGCATCTAGTACTCCTCTATCCTCCGGTTGTTGCTCAGGTCAAAATGAACAATTAAAAGATTGTGTATCTTGCAAATTTCCATGGCCATTTATTACCTGCAGAGCTTTATTTTGTTTCCTTCGAGGCACTTGCAAAGACTGATACGTACTGCTGTACTAGTATATTACTAGTAATAACGTGCTACGATTGGGTCCTACAGCTAGTACTAGATATAGACTCAAGTAGCTACTCTCGTCACAGTGAATTGTCCAAGAGGTGAAATTCCTTTTTTTCTCCAAGAGGTGGAGTTCCTTTTTTTCTCCAAGAGGTGGAGTTTCTTTTTTTCCTGAGAGAGGAAACCTTTTTTTATTCTTTCTTTGATTCAAAGAAAATTCAAAGGTTTTGTGAAGGATCTTGTTCCTTAGGAAATAATCTTACGCTGTTTTGTTTGATTCATAGGATTCCAATATGTAGGAATTATGTCCCGTTTGGAATCCAAGATACGAAAAATATAGAAATAGGAAAAACACGAGAATTGAGATTTCTTCAAAGTATTCCTTTGCCCTCTATTTTTAGGAAAATTTCCGTCCACTCCAACCTCATGGTATAATTGCTTTGCTTTCCCTATGATTGAAACACATACTTGATCCAAATTCTTGTAGTTTCCTATTCTTATGTTTTGAGAATCCTACAAATCAAACGAGCCCTGAGAGATGGTCTTTTTTGTTTGTCTTTGATCATTTTTTTGTTTGAACATAGGGTCATATAGCTTCCTCGGAACACGAGGAGGGTGGAAATTGCACAAACCTCCAACAATTGGATTCGAAATTGCAGGGAACTTCAGATAATCAGGATAATTTAGTTGCGAGAAACTACTACAATTACTTCTGGGTACAAATGCTACACATAGCACAAAATTCTCGATTAGCCCTCTTAACATTATTTCTTACATACCCCGGGGCTCAACAGTTGGAGCTCTTTGCAACTACGACTCTAATTGTTGGAGGTTTGTGTAACTAGCCTCAATTGGAGCCCCACCCCCACTTGCACACCTTCTGCAGTACTACTAGTAGTACTACTATGCACCACCAGCCTTTGTCTTCTCCATCGCACCCCGACCGCCAGCTCACGCCAATGATCTTCCCTCCCTCCCTCCCTCCCCCACCCCACCCCACCCCACCCCAAAGAAAGCCCCCAAAACACCATCCGCAGCCTCCTTCCATGGTGAGATCGAGCAAGGTATGTAAAGATCCTGAGCAGTTTCAGAAGGTGTTCGCCGAAGGCCCTCTTCAAGTACTCATCAACCATTGCGACGCCACCATCGCCGCGAGCCTCGTTGGTTCGTCCAAACATATTCTTCAATTAGCAAAAGAGAGCGGAACTACGCCTTCTTCTCATCTGTTTGCCCTCCCATGTGTTCTTCATTCTCACCCGACGGTGAGACCATGGGAATCCAAAGACTACTTTGAAGTGGCGGGCATCCCGTGCAAGATGATGCCACTGGATAGGTTCTCCTCTGATGTTGTGATGCCAAATGGTTTTGATGAGCAGCGAGTAGGCGGTAATGGAGATTGGATCATCACAGTTGGGCCCGATTTCACGTGGGACCTTGTCAACATGTACACTCATCGCAAGATTGTTATTCCGCAAGTGTTGGGTTTGAACCGACCGAAGGTTCTGCACTTACATTTCGGGATGATGCTAATGAAGGTAGACGTATTAAGTTGCAGAAGATAGTCATTTGCCAAGTTCCGACAGCTGCTGGGGGATACAAAGATTTCTCTCTAGTCACCATTTTCAAATTTAGGATTGTTGTTATTAACGGGAATGATAGTCATGGATGGTCAGTTTGTGTGAACAAGTTCCAGGGCTACATCAGATACGGCGATGCTATTATCCAACACGATCATGTGTTTGCCATGACCGAGAACGGCTGTTTTTATGCATGGAAGTCTCTAGAACTTGGTAAATTCTACTCCCTATGTATTTTATTAGCTTTGTTCTTGAATCGATGCAAGCTAATTTTTCCGAACTTTCATTGGTTAGTAGGAATTCCATTAAAATTTTAGTTTCTTTGATTCGAAGGAATTCCCTAGAAGTTTTAGAGGAATGCAGTCTTTAGGAGGTTTTCTTACATATAAGTAGTTTGTTTCATATGATTGAGTTCTGCTGATAGTATTGCTTTGTCTCCTAGTACTAGTACATCCATGGAAAATATGGTATCTACTAGTAGTATTTACATGAGACTAAGATACTAGACATATGGCATATAATAACTATATAGAATTATAATACTAGGTAAAGCTCAAAAAATTAGAAATTTGATCGACATGTATAAAGTATGGGTGCATATTTAGTTCTTGTATTTCCTATCATGTAGAAATCAATGTTTATTAGGTACTAGTACTTGTAAATTTTGTTAACATGGTCTTGAGAAATGAAGGAGAAGATTCCAGAATGATGGATAAGTATGTTTTGAGGATTGTGCATAGGGTTCATTGTGCTAAAGACTATCAATAGAATCTTCAAATAGATGCTAGAATGGAAAAGAAGATCCAATGGCTGGCAATGTTGAGATTTGCAAGTCCTGATCCAACAGTCAATATTCAAAGTTATTCATACACTATAGAGTGGTAAGATAAGATAAGATAATAAACCTCCTAGAAATAATCCTTGTTGGTTTTCCTTTGGCATATAAGACACCAAAATCTTGTAGGATCCAACCTTGCTTTTTTTCCCTATGAACTTTACATTCAAGATCCTATAGGATTATTTTCTATTTCATTTGATCCTATGAATCAAACCGTGTCTCTAGGAGAATTTCCATAACATATCCCCATTTCGAAAAGAATTAGAATTTCCATAGCATCTCCCTAGGTTGGCATTTTTTACGCAATCAAACATCTTAAGTATAATCAAGATTTTTGAAAATAGTACTCTATATCAACTTCTACAATGTTAGATCAATATCAATATTATTTCCATGTTACACTTGCTTTCCCTTTGAAGGTCCTATCCTTCAAGACTTCTGCCGGTGGTTCAAGACTTCTTCTGGTCTATACATATGGTGTCTCAGGCAATGCAATTGATGATGATACTAGTGTTGTTCACTATGGTCGCACCGTTCGCACCTTAACTTCTGGGTTTGAGTGCATGGTGTTCTCGATGGACACAAGCCAGTTAACTACAGCTAACCGATGGAAAAGGGTTACCGACCTTGGATCATATTCTCTTTTCCTTAGCGTGAACTATCCGATTATCATTGCAGTAGGTGATGCAAATGATCCGGCAGGACATCTGACGAGAAGGAACTGTGTTTACACATCACACCAAGAAATTGGCTACGAGTACAGGCCGCATCCTGAAATTTGCCGTTTCAGTCTGAACATGGTCGGAGACTCCATTTTGGTTCATCCCAAGCTTCTTAAATGCCTTGGAGTGGAACGAGTCTGTTCAAGGATAGCTCATTTGGTCTAGGCCTTCTGTTGAACTCCTTCTTTTGGCTAGTTTTTAGCTGATATACGAGTACTCAGCATTTAGTTTCGCACCCGGTCCGGCTTGTAAAATACTCCATATGACCAAAACCCCCTTTTGTACACTTGGTAGTTTCTCTAGTATGTCTATTTCACCAAGCTTGTAAAAGAACCTTATTAGCAGTACAATTGTACTCTACTAATACTATTCCGTACATAATTTCTTCCATAATGTTGTATAATAGTAGTACTGTTAGTATTACTCCTTGCAGGTCCGTAGTTTTGTTTCTTTTTCACTGCAGTTTGGGTCCTGTAAGCCTAAGTTGGATGTGTTGGTAAGTACTTCGCTTAGAACTACATGCGGTGGAAGGAACACGATGTTTCTAGGTTTACCAGTAGAAACATGTCACTCATCATGGCATCGCTAGTGATTTGACAAGGCAATAATGTACGACGGTGTGCTAGTCTAGTTTTTTCTTCTTCTGAACAAGTACTGCTTGTTTGCCTAGTAGTAGTAAAGGTCTACTAGTAGGAGTACCAGAGAACTCGATGAAGCTAGTTGGAGTACTCCTATTAGTAGCTGCTGCAGAAGAGACATGGAGGGATTTTTGCACACGCTAGTGCACGTGGCAAGATGGATTTAATTCCTTCACCGGCCTCCCCCCACGCACACCCAGCCTCTTTTACTCAGTCCCTTCTTCCCATCCATTACCTCCCCTGGCCTCTCGCTCCATATTGTTGCCGATCAGCTCCTCGGCTCTGTCCTCTACAGGTGGCGGCGAGATCGGCGTGACAAGCTTCTATAGGGCGATGGAGCATCCGTCATCACCGTCCCGCGGCAGCAATGGCGGTTTGTGAAATACTAGAACACTTGTACCTATTCCCTCCGTTTCATAAAATAAGATGTTTTAGCTTATGTGAAACGAGTGTATCTAGATTCACTCCGAACTTACATGATAGAGTTGATGATGCGGTTAAATTTTTATTGTCGATTGCGCAGCATTGTCATGTGTAGATTAGTTCTTATCTCGGGTATGCATCCTTTTTTTGTAGACTAGGATTGCATAGAAGCTTGTTTTCTGGGCTAGATCCCATAACTAAGAACAATGGGGATCTGTTCGAAGTTGGTAGTTCGACAGTGCAAACTTTTGAACATTTGCATATATTTGTGAATGAACATCATGTAATCAATATTACAACTTGCTGCAGAAGGAGATAGGGGAAGGAGAAAAAAAGGATTCTCGATGAAATAGGTTCCAATCATGTGACTTCTGCTATCCCAGATGACAAGGTAAATCAATAGAATGACATATGTTCTTGTCATCCCGCGTAGATGCTTTCGCTGTAATCTCTGTTTATTTTGTAACCGCAGAAGCACAAAGTTGAAGAAGACTCTCAGTGTCCTGATGATGGAGTACAAAATGGATGTCAGATCGCTACACCTAACAGGCCTCTTTGTTTACCTTCTTTGGAGACTGATGTAGTTGCAACTGCAATTGGTACTTACGAGCCTCACTACAAGAAAATTTCCTTCCGCAACAAATTGGTCCGACGGTCGTCGTAGAAGGCACGTCTTCCACGACGAATTCGGCTCAACCGTGGCCGATGGAAAACTTTTTTTTCGGTTTCGTGGACCTCTACTATGACGGGTCTAGTAAAAACATGTAGGAAGCTCGGCCAGCGCGTGGCAGAAGCATGATTTTTGTTTCCTCGTGCGATGTTTACTCGCCGAAGTCTTTTGAGGCGTGTGGGTCCTGGACGTCAGTGTCTCTAGTGGACCATACTTTTCGGTCGCACCTCCTGGATTTGAACTCGATAATGTAGCTCGAGACGTCTGCCGTTTAGTCAGGCTGCTAGGTCCCACATGTCAGCCTCTCATTAGAAGGATCATGTGTATGATGGAATTTTTTTCCTTCGCTCACGCTACCCTATTCCTAAGTTGATAGCGCTGCTCGATGCATCTACCGTCTAATCAATGTCATGGGACCCACATGTCATCCTCTCATTAGAAAAAACGTGTGTATGATGGAATTTTTTTCTTTGCTGGCGCTACCCTATTCCAACTTGATAGCGCTGATTGACGCATCTACCGTTTAACCAACCTCCTGAGCCCCACATGTCATCCTCTCATTAGAAGAAACGTGTGTACGATGGAGTTTTTTTCCTTCGCTCACGCTACCCTGTCCCGAACTTGATAGTGTTGTTTGATGCATCTAGCGTTTAATCACGTTGTTGGGCCCCACATGTCAACCTCTCATTAGAAGAAACGTGCGTATGATGGATTTTTTACCCTCTGTCTCGCCTTCGTGTTTCGAACTTGATAGCGTTGCTCGTTGCATCAGCCGTTTATTCAGGCTGGTGGGTTCCTTATGTCAGCCTCATATTAGAAGAATCATGGGTATGATGGAATTTTTTCTTCTCTAGTGCTACCCTGTTCCAAACGAGATAGCATTACTCGACGAATCTGTCGTTTGCTCAGGCTGCTGGGTCCCCCATTTCAGCCTCTCATTAGAAGAAACGTGTGCATGCTGAACTTTTTTCTCGCTCGTGTCTCCCTGTTTTGAACTGGCAATGTTGCTCGATGCAGCATCTATATAAGGTCACGTTGCTGGGTCCCACATATCAGCCTCTCTGGAAATGAAACATTGATTGCTCGATGCAACATCTGTATAAGGTCTCTGCTGGGTCCAACATGTCAACGTCTCTGCAAATGCAAAGTGTGTATGATGGAATCCGCTGTTTTGACATTGGCAACGTTGCTGGGTCCCAGATGTTAGCCTTCTCTGTGTACGAAATGTGTGTATGCTGGAAAAAATGTAAAAGAACGACAGAGATTATACTATATATTATATATCTATATTGAAAAAACTAGGAATCAAACTCAAGACTTCAACAAATGGGAAACGTGTGTGCTTCCACTATGCCAGAACCATCTACGCCACTACTGGAAAAGATTACATTTAGAAATGTTGAAATCACTTAAAATGAAAAGGTAGTGACCCTGACGACTTGCCATAAAAAATGCTAAATGGTCTGTACAAATACAACATGGGTAGGAGAAGCGTGTCCTATACTTTATCAGAATGGCACGGAAATACTAAATTAAGACGATTCTGGGCGATAAAAAAATAACTTGGGTCCAATATTTTGAACCAATGGGCTTCTTATCGCGGGCTCCTTACCAAAACTTCTTCAGTGTGGTTCAAGCTTAAAAAACCAAGTAATAATGTGTTGAGGGTTGGCGGCCCACAGCCAACATGAACCTAGAAGGATAAATTAGCGAGGTTTTGGGCCACAGTTGGGTAGAATGTAGTACTATTTTCTAATAACCTCCTCACTGAAAATTCAATGTACTCAATATGTCGGGGGTTGGCAGTCCACCTGACCCGGCAGGCTAAATTTGCAAGGTTTTGGGCTAGTGTTGGGTCGAATGTGCAATATTTTCGCTAGGTCCTTAGTGAAAATTCAATGTAGATCATACCCCATCCTCCAAAAAAAATGTAATTGGTACCCTAAAAAATATATACTCTGCTCACCACGAAAGGCTAATTAAGGGTTTTTCTTTTGAAACAAGAATATGGAAAGTTTTTTGTCCGAAGTGGGGTTGAAATATTCGTTTTCATAGGCCGAGTAGTAAAAATATATTATACTGAAGGTCGATGGTCCACCTGACCTGGCTATACCTACGCTGAATCCGAAAGAATGAAGTTGGAAATGGAGAAACGTGACCGATATTGCGCCTTATTATACATAGCGAACATAGCAACACAGTGCAGGATTTGAACATGGAAAGTACCGGAGGGAGTTTGACTGGTTGACATAAAATCGTGTCATATCAAGTCTTACACCGCGCAATCATCTTTTCAGCGAAGGATGTATTTCGAGATGGTTTGGGTGGCTTTGAATTGGCCTAAGTTCCCAATCGATTTGATGTATTCAAAACCTTGTAATCATGCCATATAAACTATTGGCCATAGACACATGGTGGCCTTGACTTGCCTAGCCGTAGACAGCTTGGGTAAGCACCAGCTTAAACTGATCACTCAAAGTTGTATGCTTATGTACAATGAAATTAGTACATGCCGCAATTAGCGCTAACATGTGGAATTGTCATCATGCAAAAAGGCTCAGAATTCGCACATTTAGTTCACAGTTTTGAACACAATAATACAACCAGTTTGTACACTAGCACAGACAATACAATGCCAGCACATCGGAGCTTGACTTGTTCATGTCACATCAGAGCTTGAGTTGTTCATTTCACATACATAAGAATGAGTAAGGATACATACTGTATTGAACAAGTAATTTCACGGTAGCACCAAAAGGATGCCACGTATCAGAGACAATATGGGGTCTACGTAAACAATTTTTCTTTTTTGGAAGGGTGTGCATTAACTCTCTTTTTTAGAATATCGGCATAAACATTTGCGGCTATCATCCTAGGGCGTCTCGGCCTGCTTTGGCGTACCGAGCCAAGATCAATTATGGCCCATTTAAGGCCTGTTTTGTGGCCCTATAAGAAGCAGTGACCTACTTTTCCCTGTTCGCTAAGAGGAAAGAAGGAATATTCCTCTCAAAACACAAAGCTGCACAAGGTGTGATGGTCCAAAAAAATGCACGAGTCACATATATACAAGCCAATAACAGTATTGAACTTGGCGTGGTTCCCAGTGCGTTAGACCCGATGGCCATCTACTGTGACAACACAGGTGCCATAGCTAATGCAGAGGAGCCAAGGTCACATAGCAAGCTGAAGCACATCAAGCTACGTTTTCATGCTATTCGCGAGTATGTCCAAGATGGTGACATAAAGATTTGCAAAGTACACACTGATCTGAATGTAGCAGATCCGTTGACTAAACCTCTCCCTAGATCAAAGCATGACCAACACCAGAATGCCATGGGTGTACGGTATATTACCATGTAATCTAGATTATTGACTCTAGTGCAAGTGGGAGACTGTTGGAGATATGCCCAAGAGGCAATAATAAAAGAGGTTATTATTATATCTTTGTGTTTATGATGAAAGTTTACATCCCATGCTATAATTGTATTATTAGGAAACACTAATACATGTGTGTTTTGTAAACATAAAAGAGTCCCTAGTAAGCCTCTTGTTGAACTAGCTTGTTGATTGATTGATGATCATGGTTTCCTGATCGTAGACATTGGATGAGATTAATAACAAGGTTATATCATTAGGAGAATGATGTGATGGACACACACCCATAGTAAACGTAGCATAAGATCAAGTCATTAAGTTCGTATTGCTGTAAGCTTTGGAATACATAGTAACCTAATCCTTCGACCATGAGGTTATGTTAATCACCATCACCGGATGGGTACTTTGATGACATCAAACGCCGCTTAGTAACTGGGCGGTTATAAAGGTGTCATTAGGTATTCTGAAAGTATGTGTTGAAGCGCATAGACCAAGATTGGGATTTGTCCATCCATATGACGGATAGATATACTCTGAGCCCTCTCGGTGGAATGCCATCTAGATAGCTTGCAAGCATGTGACTGGGTCACAAGGGATGACATAACATGGAACGAGTAAAGAGTACTTGTCAATAACGAGGAAGAACTAGGTATGAAGATACCGAAGATCAAACCTCGGATAAGTAGAATATCGCGAGACAAAGGGAATTGGTTTCGTATGTTAATTGGTTCAGTCGATCACGAAGTAATCGTTGAGTATGTGGGAGCCGTTATGGACCTCCAGATCCCGCTGATGGTTATTGATAGGAGAGGTGTCTTCATCATGTCTGCATATTCACGAACCATAGGGTGACACACTTAAGGTTCAAAGTTATTTGAAGTAGATATGGAATTTGCGTTGGAGACCGAATGTTGTTCGGAGTCTCGGAATGGATCCGGGACATCACGAGGAGATCCGAAATGGTCCGGAGAATAAGATTCATATATTGGGAATCATTTTCTAAGTTAGGAAATGTTCCGGAGTTTTTGTATGGAGATTCTAGAAGGTTTCGGAATGTTCTGGAAGGTTCTAGAGTATTTCTTGGAGTTTGCTTGAAAACCAAGAAAGCGATCAATGAGTCCAAGTGGGGCTAGACACGGATTCGTGGGGGAGGAGGATTCCTCCCCCCTTCCCACCACCGGTCCAAGGAGGGGAGTCCTACTAGGACTCCCCCTACCCAGGCGCGCCTCCCTCCTTTAAATAGAAGGGAGGGGGCGCCCCCTCTTGCACCTTGTCTCATAACTCCCAATCACAGCCGCCTCTCTCCTCCACGTTTCTTCTGCACAGGCATAGGCGAAGCCCTGCAGATTTCTCATCTCCACCACCACCACCACGCCGTCGTGCTGCTGGGATTCCGTGGAGAAGATCTACTACCTCCGCTGCTCACTGGGACGGGGAGAGGAAGGTCTGCTTCAACTCCGCACGTGTGAACGTCTGCGGTAGCGCTGCCGGAACGCGGTGCCGGAAGGATCGTCCACACGATCTTGAGATCGGCAAGTGATCGACTACATCATCCACGAGATCTAATCTTGTTAACGCTTTCGGTTCTACGAGGGTTAGTACCGATCTATCTCGTTGCTCATGTCTAGTAGATTAGATCTTGGCTTTTATCTAGATTAGATCTGGGTTTTGTTCGTTCTTGCGGTAGAAATTTTTTGTTTTCCATGCTACGAACCCATCATATGATGCAAAAAAGATGATACAACGATACACCAGAAAGATCCACAACTCAGTCTAGGGATGGCACAACGAGCATACCAAACCTAAACTAGGCCTAAACCAAATTGCCCCCTATCGCACACAATTCCAACCATCTTTGGGAAAGCTGATAACTGCCACAGGCTCACCTTCAATTGGCTGCAGGTTGTAATGTTTAATCTGAGGGAACTGTATTCCGTAAAATCTCATGTATGTTGTGCACATACAGTTTTTCTTCATGAATGGGAATAATGTGCCATCAGCAGCCTTGCATCCATGTTTCTTAATCATCTTGTCAATGACTGGATAATTGAGATAGAGAAACAGAGAGTTGTCCCCCAGGCTATTAACCTGCCCCTAAACGATGACCTTTGGAGGTCCAGTAGAGCTAGGATCCTCTTCAAAAATGTAGACACGAGAGGTAGGATATAGGCATAGGTTAGTCCTATTATGAGCATGATGAATGATTTCACCCTCTTCGCCATGGGTAACCCCCATGCCATACATTGTAATTATGATCATCAAGCATTCACCATTAGCCGATCGAGCGAGGAACCACATGCCTGGCCAATCATTCAGAATAGGTGCTAGGATTACAAACGGAAGCTCCTTGTTTCCTGCAACATCCGAATTCGAGACAAAAAGTGCATTGCTGGCATACATATTCTAACACTGACATTCTTCATTGTTCATGCTAATAGTGTGAATAGGCAAATCCTGACAATAATATTAATGAATAAATTAACAACATTAGGAATTGCATTTCTTACTCTGTTATTCCAAATATTTGGATGTATTGCTTATCTTAGTTTTCTAGTTGCTGTAAGTTTCAAAAGAGGAAGCACCACTTTTTTTATATAGAGGCATGTCCACTTGAATCCTATAGGATTAGATGCCTGCAGTATTTTGGATCAAGTGGTGCTTGATTGCACAGGAAACACAGAGGAATTGTACAAAGAGGTTGGAGTGGATGGAAATTTTCCTCCAAAATAGAGTGCAAAGGAATCCTTTGAAGGAATTCCTAAGGCTTATACTCTTTCGAATCAAACAGCATTTTATATAAAAAAATCCTAAGGATCCAAATCCTACAAAAATCCTACACAATTCCTATGAATCCCAAGGCAAAATCCAGAAAGGAAAGATTGGTGTCCTACGAAAATCCTATGTGCTTCCTACAATCCGAGGAGGGCCTAAAAGTACAAAAAAATAAAGAAACCCGGCTTCACTTTATTGCACTCACAATTGAGATGTTGATTAATAATACCTTTCATATTTTGACTATGAATGAACTTAGTAGTGCAGGGACACCGTCATACACTATATTTTTGGAAGGCATATTACTGGTACTAATTCATTACTGGGAATGGTTCATTCATTTTTAGGACATAAAGCGTGTGCTCATTCAGTCATACAACTTCGCTAAATCACTCGCAATGTATCATCATTGAACTAGAATTACCTTCTAATGTGGGATCCTAGCAGTAGGTGCAGCCTTGAATTGTGACTGCAAAAATGAGGCCACCGTGTTCAATGGCATCATAGTACTATCGTCTTCCAAGACCCGAATGCTCCAGACATCTCCAAACTTGGCTACCGCCTTCCAGGTAGGCGATTTCACTATTGAACAATACGAGGAGCTTATAGTCTATGTAACCTCCAGCTTCGGTGGGCACTCTGCAGATTACGATCTTCAATAGCTCAAGAGATCCATCCCACGACTTATTGAAATTTTCTCCATACCTGCGGATTTGCCAAAAAAACTTTTGAAATGTGAATGAGTTCAGAAATGACTACATGTAATTGGGGAAACTCTGGCTGGCTAGTAGCATTACAGGTTATATCGTGGATGTGAGGCGGCCGCAATGGAACAAGTATTCATCGATGGAAGGTCGATTACTCGATAGGTGTAGATGTTCGCTAGGCACCAGGCCCCGCGCTGGTCCACCGCGACGAGCTAGTCGTCGTTCATGCCAACCCAGAATTTTTCGTGCTTGAAGGGCAGGATGGCGGTGCGCCGAAGATGGTCGAGGGGCACCACCTCATACACCATGTCATGTAGACGATGTACCCTCGTACCTTCATAGTGCTCGTCGAACCAATAAGCATGCTGAGGCATCGGTAGGCAGGGTTCATTCCAATGGTGAACAGTCCATTTCATACCTTCGTTGTTGGCGATACAATCATACAATAGCTTGTAGCATGCGACTATCCTGGCGGTGCTGGAAATGTCCAGATGCTGAACGATGCGGTCGACATCGTTTGGGCTGAGTTGATCCCACTTGCATCGCCCGCTGAGTTTCGAATCGGCCATCATAGCCGGATGGATTTAGGCGGATGCCAAGTGCAGCTAGGGTTTTCTGCAGGAGGAGGGGAGCTTTAGAAGAGAGAGCGTGGGGGAGATCGTGGGTGGATTGGGTACTGGGAAAGAAGATGGAGAGGCAAAGAAAAAACAAGGGAGGAGATTTTACTTGCTTGATCTGTCTAGTCAACAGCAGCGTCAAGGACACCGCCGCCTAGACTTCACTATATGTTAGACTAGCACGCCACGCAACTAGTAATTTGACAATACTCCTATTTACTACGTATCAGAGGTGCAGTATTGTCTAGTCACATCAGTTTGACAGGAGGCTTTTCTTTTTACAACTTTCATTTCAACATAGTGTACTAGTATTTTCAGCGGAAAAGAGGAGGATGAACTACTACTAGTAGTAGTAGCCGTGACATTGACACATGTACTTTAATCTTGTTCCCCTACATGCAGAACTCGTAGCACAGAATCGAAAATATATACACCGGATATAATGCACAATACGGGTGTGTCCGTGGTATTTTTGGCATGTTGCATATGTTCATATATGTTCTAGTACAAGGTACATGGAATTACACGTGTACAACATGCAACCGCGTAGAAAAATGAGAGACGTGCAAGGACACCATAATTCGCTCAAGTCAGGCAACATGTATGACTTTGTGTGGCTCTGAATCACTAACATGTGGGCCCTGTTAAGGTCGACTCCACCTGCCAGTGAGAACCTGCATGCACCATGCGCTTGGAGCCACTAGGTACGTCCACGATGGAAATTACAATTTGCAACTAGCTGCACCGGCAACAAGCTGTTGCATGTGGCACTTCCACGTTTTCAGAAAATGTGAAATAAATCATGAACATAGATCATATTTATATAGTTCATCTATAAATTTCCATCCCAAAAATATTACTAGTACATGGCCTGGCCACCATGAAATTAACAAATGAACACAAGATATTATTCGCTTAGGTTTTTTATTTTTCATTGGCACAGGTCACATAAGATGTTATTGTGGGACCAAATATTGTAGATGCACAAGATACATAGCCAATGTTCCAGATTTATTTCACATTTTTTGAGAACTCGAAAGTGCAACAAATAATAAAGGGGTGCGGGCGCAACGAGTTGTAGAATATTCAACCCGCACTGACTAAAACTATGGCTTGCATATAGAAGGAATTTGATAAAATCGCAGGCCTTACACTACATTGCGGTGAAATGAGTGTTAGAGTACAGCAAGTTAACGGCTGAGGCCATACGATACAAATAAGGCAAAGGAAATAATTCAAGATACGCAAATCCCTATTCCATATGATCTCCCTTGAACCGTTAATTATGCCGGTTCCAATCCTTCGTGTTGGCCAAGCTTGGGATGAACCACAATGGAGTCTGCCGCCAATTTTAGCCAATGTTTTTTAGGGAAATTTCAGCCAATGTTGGTTGACAAACCAACAGAAGCATCTTGAGCATTCATACTGATGCGGCATATTTCAGGACAAATATTAAATCCACCGAGACTAACTGCATGCGGCGAGGTGTATACACAGTTGCTCCTCGTTAGTTCTCCAGGGCCAAGTCCTGCCGCGCCAACTGGAATGGTAATTGGATAGTTCAATCCAAGGAAGATAGAAAATGCTCCAAGGTCTAAAACCCTCTGTCGTTGCCTTGGTGGAAGTAACCTACTAGTGTCAATCGAGAACACATGGCAGCAAAACCTAGTATAATAGGTGTGAATATTGCGGCCATGATGATAACCAACATTTTCAGCCACAAGATAAGTAGTGTCATACCGCCTAGCACTAACGCCGACAGTATTGATCAGAATAAGGCTACCACCATCAGGAGATCTTGCTAACCACCACAGATCAGGACTATACTCACGATTACCGTCTAATTCAAGTGGCCCTGTTAGATGCACAGGACCTTGCAAGGACAGCACATTCAGAGGTCAGCTGAGCAAAATTTGAATGACGAAGCTTGAAAATTTAAGGATGGAAATTTTACCCCATGCCCGAGGATCCCATGCATAAACATTGCCAATCTGAGTTACAGCATAGACAGCTCCATTGTGGATAATTGCATCGCAGTAGCTGAACATGCTGAACTGGTTCTCAAGAACCATCCACATACCATGAGAACCATCGAGGAAGGCAATTACCGTGTCGAAGATGGCTAGGACAGAGAAATCCTTATAGTTCCCATCATTTGTGGGAACTCGGCAAATGGCTATCTTCAGTAGATTAGTAGGCTGACCAGCCGCGATAAACTTAAGTACCTTGGGTGTGGCCTCAAAATCGAAGATCCCTGGTAGAGGAATCCGGCGATGAGTGAACACATTCACAAGCTCCCAGTTCTAGGCGAGGCCAACAGTGGCGATCCAATCTCCATGGGTGCCTATCCACTTCTTGCCCCCACAATCTAGCATCATAGCATCGGAGGAGGAACTGTCTAGCGGTGTCAGCTCACACAAGGTCCACCCGAACTTCTTCAGTGGCTTCTGCTTGCCCCTGCTACAATAGTAGATGCCCCTGTAAAACTGCTTCATGCGATTGTCGTAGTAGAAGACATTGTACTCACGCGGTACCTTAGTTGAGTGAGAGTGAAAAACACAGGGGAGACCAAACAGATGAGATTTCGACAGGGATGCACTATGTGTGCTGAGTAAAGATAACGTTTGCAGTAGGCAGTGAGGCTCGCGGCGGTGATGACGTTGCATCTATCAGAGATTTCTTCAAGGGGGCCATCGGAAATCACCCTAGAAGTGTCACTGTCATGGATCAATTGGGACATCCTAAGGAAGAGCTCGAGCAGGTGGGGGGCGATGGAGTTTGGTTTTGGTTGGGGGTTTTGGAGGAGAGAGCGAGCGACAGCTGGCAGGGCAAGACGGAAAACAGTCTATCAAACTGGGCGTCGGAGCTGATCCTAAAGCGGCATGGAGGTGTTGGCGCGTGCCTGTATTGGTGTACAAGAGGTAATGGTTGTCGCCGAGACGCTGGAGGTGAAGTGAGGATGGATATCGAGGCAAAGAGAAATATGGAATGAAATAAAACAAAGCGTGCCTTCTTTTTCTCTCCTAAATCTACAGTGCCTATCGAATTGGGCTACGGAGATGCTCCGAAAGCGGCATGGAGGTGTTGGTGTGTGCTAAAGGTGTGCGAGTGGGGATCAGCCAGGAGATGGAGAGGAAGAAGACAGAGAGCAAAGGAAAATAGAATTAATCGATTGAAATCGTACCACCTACCGAGTGTGGTTTTTCTCTCTTCTCTGCGTTTCCTGGTGCCTATCGAGTAAATAGGTCAGCAGGCCTTTCTATGAGTAGTACAACATAAGCTAGCCTAGCACGGGATGGAGCTGTACTATCCTCTCAAATAAATGGTCATGGAAGAGAGACGGTTTGGAGTATACTCGGAGCTCCTCTTGCCGAACGTAATAATCCTTGGATCTTCTACATTCATCATCTTGTGCAGTCACATTTGGAACAAGTACTACTGTACTACTACTGTAACTAATAAACACATAAAGGTTCCACTGGTAATTGAGGAACTCTTGTGTAGTACAACAACAAAATGCTGACAAAATGGGATACCAGTATGGAAGTACCATCTGTACACCCACATGCTGCCACCTCAAATAAGCTTGCATGCCACACCGCCAATTTCCTCTCCCCTGTCGGCCTCTACGCCCCCGTTACCGGACCCAAAATCGAACATCTCTTAGTTCAATAAAGAAAAAAGTCGACAATCTCTCAAAAAAATAAACCATCCACCAAAAGAAAATCCATTGTCTAATGCTTCCCGTTTATTATGAATTGACGGCCGCAATAGCTCAAGCGCCACGCGAGAGTAGTAGTCGTCTGAGATACTGGTTGTAGCTCCACGAAAGCATGCGCCTGGAAGCGGTAGAAGAATTTATTCTCTGTTAGTGATGGAAGAAGATCGATGATATATAGTACCAAATCAATAAGTCAGTGGATTTATCCGTCTGACCAGTGAGAGCCGACACGAGTGGTGAACAGCTTGAAGGGCAGCGGAACAGGTTCCTTTAAGGCATACAGTACGTACACCTCCGTTCTGATTTAGGATGGTCACATAGTGCCAAATAACTTTGACTACTCCAGTAACTTGCACGTGTACCTTCCTCATAGTGGGTAACAACATGTGTGTAGTGTCACGCAAAGGCCTAATTAATTAGGTTGTACTTCCTCCATTTAGAAATATAAGACGTTTTAGCTTTGTGAATCGAATGTATCTAGACCTCTTTTAGTGTATGGGTTCATAGAGGTTAAGAGTAAACCTATACAACTAAAAGGCGTCTAGATACATTCATCTCACAAAGCTAAAACGCCTTATATTTCCGAACGGAGGGAGTAGAATCATATACTACTAGTCTTGGTATGTACGATGTTATGGTAACTAGCTAAGTTATTACGTCACTATATTTTTTCATTAATTAACTCTGAAAAGACATTTAACTCGAGACAAGTATCTACGCATACTTGTAGTTCAAGTTTGTCAAGATGCAAAATCTTAGGAAGAAGTTGAACCTCTTGTCAAAACTCTCTGTGGTTTCTGATACGGAGTATATTAATCGACTATCCGATTGGTGCCTCCAAAAGCTTTTCCTTAAAACTTTCAAAGCAACCTACAATTTACTTGTAGTTCAAATTTGACTTAATTTTGATGAATCTACATAGAGTCATTCAAGTGGCGGAGTTAGCTAGGAAGTTTAAAAACGCATAAAACATAGGAATCATTAGTACAACATGTTGGTCCACTATATATACTAGTAAGTTGTACGTGTCTTGCACGTGAGACTCAGATAGTAGACATATGATATATCATCACTATATACAATTATAATTGGTAAAGGACAAAAAAATATAAATTCGATCAACATCTATAAAGTATGGGTGTATATTTGGTCCTTGTACTTTGTATCATCATGTAGAAGTCAAAGATTATTAGTACCTAACACATGAAATTTTTGATAACATGGTCTAGAGAAACAAGGGATAAGATTCTATTATGATGGAGATGTGTGTTTTGAGGTTTGTGCATAGCATTCATTATGCCGAAGACTATCAATAGAATCTTCTAGATGCTAGAATGGAAAAGAAGATCCAATAGCTAGAAAAGTTGGGATTCACGAGTCTTATCCAACGGTCAACATTCAAGTTATTCATACACTATATAGTGGTTTGTAATGAAGACTATCAATAGAATCTTCAAGATGTTAGAATGGAAAAGAAGATACAATGACTAGAAATGTTTGGATTCACGAGTCTTGATCCAACGGTCAACATTCAAAGTTGTTTGTACACTATATAGTGGTAAGATCATGTAGAAGTCAATGATTATTAGCTACTAGTAAGTTACACATGAGACTCGGATAGTAGATGTATGACATATCATCACTATATAAAATTATAATTTATAAAGCACAAAAAATTATAAATTGGATCAACATCTATAAAGTATGGGTGTATATTTGGTCCTCGTACTTTGTATCATCATGTGTAGAAGTCAAAGATTATTAGCTACCGAACACATGAAATTTTTGATAACATGGTGTAGAGAAACAAGGGAGAAGATTTATAGTATGATGGAGAAGTGTGTTTTGAGGTTTGTGCATAGCATTCATTATGCCGAAGACTATCAATAGAATCTTCTAGATGCTAGAATGGAAACAAAGATCCAACAGCTAGAAATGCTGGGATTCGCCAGTCTTGATCCAACGGACTACATTCAAAGTTATTCGTACACTATATAGTGGTTTGTAATGAAGACTATCAATAGAATCTTCAAGATGCTAGGATGGAAAAGAAGATCCAACAACTGGAAATGTTGGGATTCGCGACACTTGATCCAACGGTCAATATTCAGTAAAGTTGTTTGTACACTATATAGTGGTAAAGTTAACGATTATTAGCTACTAGTATGTTGCATAGGAGAGTCAAATAGTAGACGTATGACATATCATCACTAGATAAAATTATAATTGGTAAAGCACAAAAAATGTAAATTTGATCAACATCTATAAAGTATGGGTGTATATTTGATCCTTGTACTTTGTATCATCATGTAGAAGTCAAAGATTATTAGCTACCTAACACATGAAATTTTTGATAACATGGTCTAGAGAAACAAGGGAGAAGATTCTAGTATGGTGGACAAGTGTGTTTTGAGGTTCGTGCATAGCATTCATTATGCCAAAGATTATCAATAGAATCTTCTAGATGCTAGAATAGAAAAGAAGATCCAATGGCTAGAAATGCTGGGATCCGCAAGTCTTGATGCACCGGTCAACATTCAAAGTTATCTGTACACTATATAGTGGTTTATAATGAATACTATCAATAGAATCTTCAAGATGCTAGAATGGAAAAGAAGATCCAATGACTAGAAATGTTGGGATTCGTGAGTCTTGATCCAACGGTCAATATTCAAATTTGTTTGTACACTATGTAGTGGTAAGATCATGTAGAAGTCAACGATTATTAGCTACTAGTAAGTTGCACGTGAGACTCAGATAGTAGACATATGCCACATCATCACTATATACAACTGTAATTGGTAAAGCACAAAAAATTATAAATTTGAGAAACATTTATAAAGTATGGGTGTATATTTGGTCCTCGTACTTCGTATCATCATGTACAAGTCTAAGATTATTAGCTACTTAATACATGAAATTTTTGATCACGTGCATGGTCTAGAGAACAAAGGGAGAAGCTTCTAGTATGACGGAGAAGTGTGTTTTGAGGTTTGTGCATAATATTCATTATGCCGAAGACTATCAATAGAATCTTCTAGATGCTAGAATCGAAAAGAAGATCCAACGGCTAGAAATGCAGGGATTCGTGAGTCTTGATCCAACGGTCAACATTCAAAGTTATTCGTACACTATATAATGGTAAGATAAGATAAGATACTAGTAAGTTGCACGTGTCCTGCACGTGAGGCTCAGATAATAGACGTCTGACATATCATCACTATATAAAATTAAAATAGGTAAAGTGGAAAAAATATAAATTTGATCAACATCTATGAAGTATGGGTGTATATTTGGTTCTTCTACTTTGTATCATCATGTGTAGAAGTCAAAGATTATTAGCTACCTAACACATGAAATTTTTGATAACATGGTGTAGAGAAACAAGGGAGAAGATTTATAGTATGATGGAGAAGTGTGTTTTGAGAGGTTTATGCATAGTGCATTCATTATGTTCAAGACTATCAGTAGAATCTTCTAGATGCTAGAATGGAAAAAAGATCCAATGGCTAGAAATGTTCGGATTCGCGAGTCTCGATCCATTGGTCAATATTCAAAGTTATTCATACACTATATAGTGGTAAGTTAAGATGTCTAAAAACATGGCTTGTGGCATTCGAATCCATACTCTTCAGACTGTCTTTATAGAAAGCAACAATCTCGTCGTCAGTCAGAAAATTAAGAATAATATTTCCTGATATTTGGAAACTCACATCGACGACATTGTTTACTACAAGAAGATGCACCCGTCTACCTCCGAAAAGACAATTAACTCAAGAGCAATCTATTGCATTTACCTGTAGCGCAAGTTTGATCTAATTTTGTTAAATTTTCAAGATGCAAAATCTTAGCAAGAAGTTGAACTTGTTGTAAAAACTATTGGTGGTGGTTTGTGATATATTAAATCATCCCCCAATGGTTACCTCCAAAAAACGTAAAACTTTCAATGCAACCTACAATTTACTTGTAGTTTAAAATTGATCTAATTTCAATAAATCGACATGAAATCAATTTCAAGTGGGCAAAGTTAGCTATAGGAATAAGTTTGAAAACTCATAAAACATGGGAATCATAAGTACAACATGAGGGTCCACTATATATGTCTGCAAGCTTGGCTTGTGGCATTCAGGTCCATATCCTTCGGACTTTGTTTACGAAAACAAATAATAATCTCATCATCACTCGGAAAATTGAGAATGTTCATTCCTGATAGTTGGAAACTCACACCGGCGGTACTAATTACTACAAGAAGATGCATCCATCTACCTCCAAAGAGACATTTAATTAAAGAAAAATCTATCGCGCTTACTTGTAGCTCAAGTTTGAGCTAATTTTTCGTTACATTGTCAAGATGCAAAATCTTAATTAGAAAGGAGTTAAAAACCTATTGTCAGAACTCTCGGTTGTTTTCTGATATATTAACTAATCCCCCAATGGGTACACCTCCAAAAAAAATTGTAATTCTTTAGAAGCAACCTACAATAATTTAGTTGTTGTAGTTCAAGTTTGACCAAATTTCGATAAATATAGGCATGAACTCATTCAAGTGGGGCAAAGTTAATTAGCTACACAGGGAGTTTGAAAACTCATAAAACATGGGAATCGTAAGTAAAACATGTTGGTCCACTTAATATGTCTAAAAGCTTGGCTTATGGCATTGAAATTCATATTCTTTAGACTTTCTTTACATAAAAGAACCATCTCGTCATCACTCGGAAAACTGAGGATTTTCTTTCCTCATAGTTAGAAACTCACACCGACGATATTGTTTACTAGAATAAGATGCACCCATCTACCTACGAAAATACATTTAATTCAAGAGCAATCTATCGCGCTTACTTGTAGCTCAAGTTTGATCTAATTTCGTTAAATCGACAAGAAGTCACTGAAGTGTGCAAACTTTGCTAGGAAGCTTGAAAAATCCTAGTACTAAAAACTTGGGCATTACGTATAAGAAACCGTTGGTCCAGTTTGTGTGATAATTGGGGTGGTTGCATTTTCTTTTAACTATGGTAGGTCTCGTAGGAGAGAGGTGCTTGAGAGTTAACACGATCGATGGAAATACAACTTACATCAAGGACCTCATAAAAAATGAAAATTGCATCCAAGTCCATCCATTTAACACAATGACCCTAAACCTTAATAATGAAGTGTGTGTGTTTTGTGGTTTGCGCATACTAGTGTTCATCGTGCTAAAGACTATCAATAGAATATTTCTCGGTGCTTAGGGAAAATAGAAGATCTAACGGTTAGCAATGTTTGGATTTGCCACTCTTGATCCATCGGTCAATGTTCGAAGTTAGTTTGTACACTATACAATGGTGGTATAGTTTTGTAAGAGATAATAGAAGATAAAGATATGATAAGAAGTACCACGAATGGCCGATCTAATGGTTGGTATCGTAGGAGCAAGGTGCTTGAGAGTTAAGACGGTCAGTGGAAGTACAAGTTACATCAAGGACCACATAAAAAATGAAAATTGCATCCAAGTCCATGCATGCATTTAGCACAAGAACCCTGAAACTGAGCAATGAAGTGTGTGTTTTGAGGTTTGCGCATACTAGCGTCCATTGTGCTAAAGACTATCGGTAGAATCTTTCTAGATGCTAATAATGGAAAAGAAGATCCAACGGTTAGCAAAGTTTGGATTTGTCTGTCTTGATCCAACGGTCAATGTTCAAAGTTTGGATTTGCCAGTCTTGATCCAACGGTCAATGTTCAAAACTGGTTCAAAATTGCCTTCCCTCCCGATGTTTGGCTGATCTTTTGGATAACCTTCCCTCCCGATGTTTGAGAAGCAAGTGAAAATTTCGAAAACCAGAAAACTTTGAATTTTTGTGCCACCAAGGACCAAAGTGGTTTCCTTCCTATGTACTCCTCGTCCCTACTCCACACCAACACACGGCTGCCGAACACTCCAGAGACACAGAGCCGCCGTACCAAGGCACATGTGCGCAGCGCCACGCTGTGGACGAGAGGAGAGAGATCAGCCGGACCGGTGCGCGAGGGGAAAGAGGAGGAGAGATGGATCATAGGGAAGGAGAGAGAAAACACACGATTTGTTTTACGTGCATAGGTCCTGAAATTTACTACTAGTAGAGTGTACACTGTAAGGCCACAGGAGTACCTCGTGTCTGAAACCCATCATAACTTTGCTCTGACACGGAACCGCCTTCAACTTCTCTTCGCTGCTGCCCTCTTCCCCTGCCAACATTTTATTCTCTCAGCATGTATAGCGCGTGGTCAGAGGTGAGCATATGTCTAAGCAAAGAAATATACTACTCCCGCATTGTGTAAAAAACCACACCTTAATAAGGCTCAGATAGTAAACGTATGACATATCATCACTATATAAAATTATAATTGGTAAAACACAAAAAATGATAAATTTGATTAACAACTATAAAGTATGGGTGTATATTTGGTCCTTGTACTTTCTATCATCATGAGTATAAGTCAAAGATTATTAGCTACCTAACACTTGAAATTTTTGGTAACATGGTCTAGAGAAACGAGGGAGAAGATTCTAGTATGATGGAGAAGTGTGTTTTGAGAGTTTTATGCATAGTGCATTCATTGTGTTCAAGACTATCAATAGAATCTTCCAGATGCTAGAATGGAAAAGAAGGTCCAATGGCTAGAAATGCTAGGATTCACGAGTCTTGATCCAACGGTCAACATTCAAAGTTATCCGTACACTATATAGTGGTAAGATAGGATAAGATAAGATAAGATAAGATCATGTAGAAGTCGACGATTATTAGCTACAAGGGAGAAGATTCTAGTATGATGGAGAAGTGTGTTTTGAGGTTTGTGCATAGCATTCATTATTATAAAGATTATCAATATAATCTTCTAGATGCTAGAATGGAATAGAAGATCCAACGGTTGGAAATGTTGGGATTCACGAGTCTTGATCCAACGGTCAATATTCAAAGTTATTCTTACACTATATAGTCGTAAGATAAGATAAGATATCTGTATTTGTACTACTATAGTGGAGAAGTTTTGAATTGGATCCATAGCACCAATCCTGACCATTTGGCTGTTGGATCCAATGGTTCAGAGAAGCTGGATTTGTGTTGAATAGTACCTAGAGCAAGCTCCACCATGCATGTTCTAGAACCATCATGTCCCCACCCCCAAAATTTCATAGCACAGTTGACATGGGCATACCCTACATGTACTCGAGTTTGGTATATATACAGTACAGATATGGCAGAAGCCCATGGCGTTGCCAAGGCCCAATACAGGATTTGGGTCACTCACGGACACTCCAATAGCTTGCACCGCAAGAAAAGCTTAAGATAGCAAGTTCAAAGGGACGAACCCTAATCTGTAACTGACTCGACCTGCTACCTGAGACCTAGCCTATCTATATAAAGGCTAGGAGGGGGCGGCGAGGAGGACAATCACAACCCTAGTTTCCACAAACTCGCCAGATTGCATCTGCGCACCCCTATAACTTTTGACTCCCTCGGTAATTCTAAGAGCAGACAAGCAGGAGTAAGGACCTCTACGAGGCCTGAACCTGGGTAAACCTTGTGTTCATGTGTGCTTGTTTGCTAGCCGATCGATGCCTCTAGTGCTCCCTCCTTCTCCAAAACCCACGTCCATAACAATGGGCATTAACGAGTTAAACCCTCGTAAATTGGTGCCGTTTGTGGGAATTGGGAGTGCTCATGTTGCAGCTTCTTCGGCCCTATCAACCGTGATCTACAACTCTGCAACAACAGAGATTTGCCAGCTCTTCGGCGCCTTCGACTTCACCGTACACACGCCGGCCACTTGCCCAGATTTTGAGTCCGTAGGCGACGGAATCGGCTTGGCGATCGGGAGCTTATGCTTCCAAGTTGGTCGGCTAGGCACACTTCACCTTCCTGATCAGCCAACAGCTCCTGCGATTGCTCCAGCATCGTGGTTTCCACCACCAATCGGCACCCTAAGCAAGCTCAACGCCCCGACAACAGTCGAGGGTACGGATGGCGATATCAGTCGCGGATCTGATCTAGGTGACCTGGCCATAGAGGATGGACCCTATGGCTCTAGATCTGAGAGTTGCGGGAGCAACAGCTTCCCCAATCACTTCATGTGCATCGTCATCAACGTAGGCGACACCGGTGTCAATCGTGACAACACCAGCACTGGCCCGTCCAACGGCGGGAACGGTGGCCCCACCAATGGCGCCCCCACCAACAGTGCACCCATCAACAATGGAACGGATGGGAACCCAAACCCTAAGGCGGATGGGCATGCTGCGGAATGCATGCTGATCAAACTCAGCGACAACGAGTGGGCCTGTTGTCGCGAGGCCCTGCGGGGTAATCCTCTCCCCCTAGGCGCATCACAATAGATGTTGATGGGCTACCACTGGCTGCTCAACGAGGAGTTCAAGCGCCAGTAGCAAGTAGTCGCGCAACTTGACGAGCGCAGAAAATCAGCGGATGAGTCGAGCCTTTGACGGGCTCAGCTTTCCTCTATGAGAGGATCTTCTTCCAAGGGCAATGACTACGTGGCTGCCAAACGTCGATCTCGACTGGCCCACCTCACCGACAAGGAGCATGAAGAAGACGAGAAAGTCCTCAACCTCGTCTCTATGATGGTGGACACGCGAGGCAACAAGCTCCCGAAGATGCCGCAAGCAGCGGTGATAGCGACCACCATGTACCTCCTCAACAACCAGCCGCCAGCCAGGGATCCGCGAGCTGCCATGCATCGATCTACGATCGCAGGCCTAGGGCTAGTCGAGGCTGCCCTCGTCAAGCAACCGACACCGGAGCCGAAGAAAGGAAAAACCCCGGAAAAATACTACTACTCATACTCCTCAAGCGACGACAGCCACGATCTGTCATGACGACGTCGCTCACGGCGGCATGACCGCGACTACGACGCGCATGATGAAATCACGCAGCACAAGGTCGACAAGATGCAGGCAAGGCACGCTCGTTCGACTGACTCGGAAGACGATGAGGTGGAGCTCTGCGGCGCCAGATGCTTCAGTAGGGCCATCAGGCAGAAGCGAATGCCTAAGGGGTTCAAACTCCCATCGGAGAACCCGAAATTTGACGGCCTGCAGGACCCGAACATCTGGCTGGAGGATCACATCTCCTCGGTCAGGCTACACGATGGAAGCTCAAGCATGGCAAAGCAATGCATGGAGCTACAGCTGCAAGGCGCCGCCCGCGCATGGCTCAACAATCTCCCACGCGAATCAATTTGCAGTTGGGAAGAGCTGGTCTACAGCTTCGTGCGCAACTTCAAGGGCACTTTCAAAAGGCCCGTGTCAACCGAAGAACTAAAAGGCTGCCACCAAAGGTCTAGCGAGTCACTGCGCTCGTACATACAGAGGTGGTCCATCATCAAGAACTCCGTAGAAAACATCTCGGAGGACCATGCGATCAACGCGTTAAACGGCAGTGTTTGCCGTATAGAGCTCAGGGAGGAGCTGGGCCACTCGAAGCCCAAAACAATAGACCACCTGATGGAAATCGTGAATCGGTGGGCAGACGGAGAAGACTCGATGAAAAACCGTACCTACTCCGACGATGACGACGACCTTGGGCGCAGCCGCGATCACTGAGGGAAACGTCGAATGCGCGTCTATGAGGACCGCGACGAAATTAACATGGTCGTGGCTGGCTACACCGACAAACGCGACGACAACCACAACAACGGATACTATGGTGGTGGATACCGCGACAGCGGAAAAACCATGCAAGTGTGGCAACGCCACACTCGCGACGACGCACTTGGGCAATCCATCCAGGACAAACTGTCTGAACCATGCACTGTACACTTCTACATCGACAAGCACGACGGCAAGAAAAAGTCCAGACACCTTCTCAAGGACTGCCGTGAATTCCTCAACCTCCACGAAGGCCTAGCCCAGATTAATCGCGACGCGATCAACCAGGGATACAGAGCTGCCCCGGGCGCCGTGGCTCATGGAGCGCCACCACCACCACCTCGACCACCACCACATGCGGCTGCACCAGTCTAGAACCGTGGGGGAGAGTCATACCCACGAGCGCTGGGCAATATGGGGATGATCCAAAAGGGACGTCCCTCAAATCGAGTGCAGAAGGCCATCACTCGCCAAGTCAATTTGGCGACAAACCCTCCACCTTCCACCAATGAGTACCTTAGTGGAAGCGAGTCCTACATCACCTTTGATAAGCGTGACCACCAGCGCCATCCTCGGACGTGTGGTGTTCGCAAGGTTCATGGCAGTGCCACATTACGCCTACCTACAGATGAAAATGCCATGTCCAAAAAACATCATCACAGTCAATGGAAGCTTCGAGAGGTCCAACAGCTGCAACAAGGAATTCAATAGAATCTCCCAGTCCTTCAGTATGGAAGAGGAACTCGCAAAAATGAAGGAGTCGACAGACAACATTCTACCTCCCATGAGCAAGCCAAGCTTGCCCGATCTATCCTTCGACTCGTCGGTGAATACCAAGAAAGTCCAGGTCCACCCAATGGATCCGACGAAGACGGCCCTCATCGCCAACAACTTGAGTTCTGCATTGGAACTCGCGCTTGTCGAATTCCTCCGTGAGCACTGGGAAATCTTTGCTTGGTGTCCAGCGGACATGCTAGGGGTTCCCAAGGAATTCGCCGAGCACTCACTCAACGTGAATCCAGACGCAAGGCCAGTCAAGCAGACAATATAGAGACTGTCTGAACCAAGAGCAAAAGCAGTCGGTATGGATATCAACAGACTCCTCGACGCAAATTTCATACGCGAGATCAAGGAAAGCACCTGGCTCGCCAATGCAATGATTGTGCGTAAAAAATACATGGATATCCTACGGATGTGCGTGAACTTCACCTCCTTGAACAAGCACTGCCCAAAGGATCACTTCCCGTTGCCCCAGATCGACCAAATAATCGACTCCACTGTGGGATGTGAGCGCCTCTACTTCCTCGACACCTACTTAGGCTACAATCATATTCGAATGAAGGAGTAAGATCAAGAGAAGACGGCATTCATGACGCCCTTCGGTGTATTCTGCTACAACACGATGCCTTTCGGTCTAAAAACGCGGGAGCCACCTATCAGTGGTGCATGCAGGCTTGCCTCAAGAACCAACTTGGTCGCAATATCCAAGCCTACGTCGACAACATCGTCATTAAAACCAAAGAGGAAGCCACGCTAATCGACAATCTCCGCGCGACCTTCGCTAATCTCGACCACTACCGGATCAAGATCAATCCGGAGAAATGCGCCTTCGGCGTACCATCTGGGCAACTACTCGGGTATCTCATCTCTGCGAGGGGGGTCGAAGCAAACACGAAGAAAATAAATGCCATACTGGCATGAAGAAGCTGAGGAATGTAAAAGGCATCCAGCAGCTGGCTGGGCGAATCACGACACTTAGTCGATTCATCAGTCGAATGGGCGAAAAGGCACCGCGCTTCTACCAACTTTTCTGTAAAGCTGACAAGTTCGAGTGGACAGACGAAGCATAAGAAGCATTCGAAGACCTCAAGCGTCTACTGTCCACCTCGCCAGTACTGGTGACACCCCGTGAAAAGGAGCCGCTACTGCTATATATCTCCGCCACCAACCAGGTGGTCAGCACTCTACTCGTGGTGGAACGAGCCAAACAAAACGAAGTCCATGGGGTACAACGCCCAGTATAGTACCTCAGCGAGGTGCTCATGCCAACAAAACAGCGGTACCCGCACTACCAGAAGCTGGTGTATGGCGTCTTCATGAGAGCCAGGTTACTACGCCACTACTTCTTGGAACACCCAATCATAGTGGTGAACGAAGCCCTACTCAAACATATACTCAATAATCCTGACGCTACTGGGCGAGTCCCGCTCTAGGGCATAGAGCTTTCACCACGCGACATCACATATGAGAAGCACAACGCAATAAAGTTGCAAGTTATCCCAGACTTCCTCGTGCACTGGATGGAGAACCAACTCCCTGACAAACCAGATATGTCCTATCTCTAGACAATGCAGGGTCCAAGCAAAAGGATGGAGCTGGCGCAGGTGTCATACTGACATCACCCCAAGGATACAAGATGAAGTATATTCTGCGAATACAGTTCACAGCCTCCAATAACGAGGTTGAGTATGAAACCATGATCCTTGGAATGAGGATGGCGAAAGCCTGTGGCGCCAAGAGGCTCATCATCTACGGCGACTCCAAGCTGGTGGTCAACCAAATGATGCACAAGTGCGACGCATTGAGCGACAACATGATCGCCTACCGCGACCTCTACGACACACTCGAAGGAGACTTTGACGGTTGTGAGCTGCAACACGTTTGCCGCGAAAGCAACAAAGAGGCGGATGTACTTGTCAACATCAGCTCCACTTGTGCCCCAATAGCACCTGGAGTATTCCTCGAGCGCTTCTGTGAATGCTCCATCAAGCCCAAGGCTCTAGAGAAGAAAGCAAGCACGTCCATGGACTCGGGGGCTGCGCCACCCAACGAGCTAATGGCACTCGATGACATGGAGCTTGGTATAGGACTCGAGGGCCCAGTGGAGGTCATTATGATCGAGCCATCTTGGACACAGCCGTACATCACATACCTGCTCAGCAAGAGGCTGCCAGATGACCCGACTGATGCGCGGCACACAGCGCGACGGTCCAAGGCATTCAACAGCGAACGATACAAGCGCAGCATCACAGGAGTTCTTCAGCGGTGCGTATCCAACGGGGACGGAAGATCCGTCCTCCTCGACATACAGGCACCTGCGGACACCACGCGGGCAGTCGCGCCCTCGTCGCCAAGGCTCTACGAGCTAGATTCTAAAGGCCAACGGCCATGCATGACACCAAAGATATCATCCAGCGATGCAATGCTTGCTAGTGATTCATTGATAAACCGCACACACCAGGCGCAGAACTCAGGCCAATACCATTAGCTTGGCCCTTTGCACAATGGGGACTCGACATGGTTGGAAAGCTCCCAAGGTCCTCGTGAGGTGGCTACGTCTACCTCTTAGTCGTGGTCGACAAATTCACCAAGTGGATCGAGGCCATGCTGGTGGCAAATCAGTCAGGAGCCAGCACCGTCAAGTTCTTTGAGTCCATCGTCTACCGTTTTGGAGTGCCACATAGCATCATCACAGACAATGGGACAAACTTCACCTCCAAGGAGTTCCAAGAATTCTGCGTAAACCTGCGGATAAACATTAGCTACGCCTCTGTGGCTCACCCTTAGACCAACGGTCAAGTCGAAAAGGACAATGGCCTCGTCTGCGGCGGATCAAGAAACGACTCCTTCGGCCACTTGAACAAGCTGCTGGGTTGTAACTACCTCGGTGAATTACGCTCCTAGTTACAAGCCTGGATGAGCGGAAATGGTTAAAATAGTACGGTGGGGCCCAAATGCCACCCACAGGTAGACCTTTCGGCCGTCCTAACCATTTCCAAACATCGGGACAAGAACGGGTGGCGTAATCGGCAGGCGAAGGGATCAACTACATACACAAATGAGTATGTATGCAAGCCACCATACAATAGTCCTCAGAGCCATTCCATCTAAAAGAAATAGAAATATTGCAACGCCATACGGCAAGATCCAAATATCCTAGATAGATATAGTAGTTTAGGATATCTCCTCATACATCAAACATCAGAGTATCAGGCGGAAGCGGAAAACAAGATCCGAGTACGGATAAGAAGCAAATCGGCATAAGATGCCCATAAATAAACACATCCCGCCCACAGATCTCACGGATCCCCGTTCCCAGAATCTCTACACCGAATGATCGTTGCCCACATCGTCCGTCTCCTCCACCCAGTATCCATCTTGCGGGTTTACCTGTTCATCTGAATCAAACAATTTATCGTGTGAGACCCTAGGGGTACTCAGCAAGTCTTTATGCCTCTAAAGGGGACACAACCTGGGGTGACGCAATTGCAGCAAAAGATAATACCTAACAATTCTATAGATACTCGCTAACCATCTGCCTAACCAGAGATAGACGGATGTCCGTGAATTAATAACAACAGTTATAACAGTAATATCCACAGATCCATCCTCCTCCTCGCTTACCGACGAGGAAGCGGACGAACAACCCCCCATCCGTTGGCAGTTTTATTATCCATTCCATGAGTGTTGCACTATCTACTAGTCAGGTACTTAGTCAGATTAAAAGCGGTACTTCAGTTATACTTGTCTATGATCGAGAAACTGTGCTCCAAGTCGTCCATAACCGCGGACACGGCTTTCAGAAAGTTTTACCCTGCAGGGGTGCACAAATAGCAACACACACTCGATAAACCTCGGAAAAACCAAATCAAAACCCAACGAGGCAGTCACGACAAAGCGATCACAGGATTCAGAAATATTTCAGGGGGCCACCCCATTAAGCTACCCGCGACGAAGTTGGCCGACTCCGAGACGGACTCAAGGTTTGTGTGGACGGCTGTAAACGACTGGGAACCCGAAAGTGTGACTGGGCTTGTCGATACAGCGAAAACGTGTCACAGACCTAAACAGTACAGGTGCTCCACGCACAATCTTAAATAAAGCAGTAAAGCATGGCATAAGTACAGGATAGTAATAAAGCCCCAAACTAATTGTGGCCCCAAGAAATAAGAATGAATCAAGCTCTGGCTCAGGGGGGTTCATAAGCCTCCCGGATGTGGATAGCGCGAATATTCAAGGAACAAGAATCAAGTACTCGGGGTCCTACGGGACACAAGTGAGCATGAAAAACCAAATAGCAGATATTGCTCACCGATGCCACTTTCATTAGTTATCCCATTACTACTCAGGTTAAGTTGTTTAGGTACCTCATTATCCATCAGACACTCACATACCCTACACATGCCGTTCTACGACTCGCATGGCTCAAACAACTCCTGTAGTAATGGCTCATGGGATGGAGGAACAAGCTTCGGTGGGGTTTAAAAATAAAGGCTATGCAATACTTGGGATTCAGTTTAATGCAATCGCGACTCAATGATGCAAGAATAAGATAGAGGCAATAGGTACTATATGTATGCAAGCATGTGGTAGTGCTTGCCTGGCAGCTCAGTTGAAGCGAGAGAAGGATCTGGGTAGTGCTCCTAGGTCTCTTGATATATCCCCTGCTCAGCGTCTATTCGAAGAAGAACCAAACAAACAAGGGCCAACATAAATAAAGTACACAAGCATATGAATTAAAATGCGACAAGCAAACAATCATGCCATGATGAATGATGCACAAATTGCATGGCAATAATGTAGCATGGCATGGGTGAGGTGTGGAATACAAGAATAAAACATTTTATTGAGTTTTGGTCACATTTTAACCTCAATTAAGTTGCTGTATACTTTATATTTACATGATGCATGATGCAAAACAGAACATGGAATGCATCAACAGAAAGGTCTCGTCGAGCTAATCATTTTAGACATATTATTTGTCAAATTTGGAGTTATAAAACTAAAGTTATTAATTAAATAAGGAAAAAGGGCATTTTAATGTAATTTTAATCAACTTGAAAATTAAAGTGTTCAAAATATATTTTGGAGGGCATATTTGAATTCCTCACATTTTTATGATTTCAAAACATATATTACATGTTTAATTTGGGTTTATATTTTAAAAGTTATTTGAAACAGATTTGAAATTTGAATTTTAAACAAATTTGGAAAAGATTTAAAATAAAACAGATAACAGAAATACTTTTGTTACTCAGGAAAATCTAGCCACAGACAATGACAGGTGGGCCATCTGCTGACTGGACGACGCTGCGCGCAGAAAACCTTCTGTCACCGCGGGCTCGCCTAGCCACTGTGGCTGTGGGGTGGGCCATCTGGCGCAGGCCCACGTGACAGCGGCGAGGGAGACAGGACTGACAGGTGGGGCTACGGCTGGAGCGCGGGTTAAGATTAAAAGAGGCTAGGGGGTGTTCTGCAAAACGTACAGAGAGGCTGACGGTGGGGCTCGGGGGACTGCGGGTTGAGCGAAAACAGAAGGGCGGGGCTAACTGCAAAACAGCGCCGCGGTACTGTGGATCTTCCTCTGATCTCTGACGACGGGTCGGTGCACGACAGCGACAGAGCGCGGCGCGCGGGGCTCGAACCTAGGACCTGGCGTGTGCGCGCGGAGGCGGCAGCCACTGCGGTAGGAAGGGAGGTCGTTGCAGGTTTCGGCTACGCAGCGAGAAAGCACTACCGCGGCACGATGGCGAGGACGCGACCGCGAGCGCGCCAGCGCAGAGAGCGCTCGATGAAAAGACTAGCACGTACAGGGGTGGATCGGCCAGAGGGGGGGTGTCTAGGAGGTGGGTCAGCTCACCGTGAGTTCACCGGAGAGGTTGGATCAGGCAGGGGAGCGGTCGATCAGCGACGTAGCAGGCGGCCGGCTGGAGCTAGGGTTTCGGCGGCGTCTCAGCGTGCAGCGGTACAGGGGACCGTCTCCTCCTCGCTGGCGCGGTCCAGGTTGAAGCAGGGGTACTCCACGGTCTCCTTGATCACCTCCACGACGTGCACGCCGGCTGGAACGATGAGGGACAGCGGTAGACGGCGGCGGCTGGCGTCGGGATCTGGCGGTGGTGGAGAGAGAGGGGAGGAGAGGGCAGGCTCTGGGGCAGATCTGGGAGATGCAGGAGAGGCCGAGGGGATGAGGCAAGCGAGGGAGAGGGGGAAGATGGCGTGTGGGAGTGGTTAGGGGTAAAGGTGGCTCGGGTGCCACCTTTCCCTCCTCCTTCACGTGCTTGCTCGGGCAGGGCAGGGCAGGGTAGGGGAGCTGGAAGGTGGGCCAGGGAAGACAGGAGAGGGAGGTGGGGCCAGGGTGGCAGAGAGAAAGAGCTAAAGAGAGAGGGGAGGTAGGCTCGGGTGTAGCTTCGGCTAGGACTAGAGGCTCGGGTTAGGGTTTGTGCTAGGGTTAGGGTAGGAGGGTAGCTCGGCCAGGGGGAGTAGGTGGCTTGGTGGGGCCTGCATGGCATAGAGGAAGGGAGGGGAGAGAGAGTTGTGGGTAGCTAGGGTAGCTAGAGAGGGCTCGGGTAGGGTTTGGTTACGGTTGGAGTAGAGAGAGAGGGAGGTGAGATGAGAGAGAGATGAGGTAGGGTGGTGTGTTTTCTTTTGACAAGATCAAGCAAGATCAAGCCAAGCTCAAGCAAGATCTAGTCAAAAGAGAGGATGAGATGAAAGGTGGTGAGGGTTTAGAGATAGAAAAGAGAGAGGGGGGTTTAGGGTTTTTAGCAAGCTCAAACAAGATCAAACAAAAAGGAGGGAGAGAGAGATGAGAGATGATCCACTCAAGAAAAGAACCAAATAAATCCAAGAGGAAAACAAATGACTAAAGGTGGTGGTACTCTTGCATGGCCCATGCAAAAACAATTAATGCCATGTTTTAACCTTGTGAAACAAAATACTAAACATGGCATTATTCTTATGCATTTCCAAAAGTGGAATAAAGCCAAGCAAAAGAATTTAAAAGAAAGTTCCAAGTGGAGTAGATGGAGATGATCATATTTGATTATAATTGGGACTTGCTAGTGTGTATATTCCACTAGATGCTAAGTAATCCCAAAAATATCCCAACATGAGCATAAATCCATAATAATCCATATGGAAGCTAGGAAAAAGGAGCACTACTCATAATGCATGCAAATGTGGCTCCACATATCAATAATGTGAAAACAACATGATGCTAAGATGAGAGCATGTGGAAAATAGAATTGGATCCATCCCAACCCACATGAGCTAGAGGCAAAACCCAATAAAGTGCCAAGCTCATATTTAGTTGGATGGTGGAATTATAAGGTGGTGAAAAGAAAGGGTGGTGGAATTTAAATAAAAGATATGCCCCCAACTCAACTTGGGCATTTAAACAATATATCAATAACCTAATACAATATCAAGAGGCAAATACAATTAATAATGCATATGAGATAAGAACCAAATGAAAAGGGTTTTATATGATGCTCAAATGCAAGGTGGCATGATGACATGGGCATGATATAATTATGATGCAACAATTATACATATGAAGTAGCCATTATATTACTAATCCAAGTAGCATTACAATTGTTAGACAATTGGGATGCTACATGGGTGCTGGCCAGATGAGCTACAATATGTACTTTGGAGCCTATTCACAACTCCAAACAGCACCACGGGAGTGTGCTACAAAGCCCTACGGGTGGTTGCATACAGCAAGAAGGAGTCAACTCTCACACTCGAAGACTCCGTCGACCTCCTTGTCGAGGCACGCGAGATCACAGCGGATAGATCCACGATCTATTAGCAGAGTCTCTGCAACTACCACAGCAGAAGGCTACGCCCTAGATCCTTCGTCGAAGGAAACCTGGTCCTGCGACTGAAGCAGCATCTCAAGTTTGAGTCCCCTTGGGAAGGACCTTTTGTGATTACCGAAGGAATCCCAGGTGGCGCCTATCGCCTTGAAGGTTTCAAGAGTGGAGTCGCATACTCCAACACTGGAACATCGCGTAGCTGTGCTGTTTCTACCCTTAGTCGTTTTTAATTTACAAATAAGGCTATTTAGCCATGCTACTTAGCCACACATTGTACCTCGTACTATCCTGCGAATAAATAAAGCTAAGTGCCCCAAGACTCTGTGTCTTTTCTATTTTTGCAATTATTCACTCAGGGGTTGTGCCACCCTTTACACCTTCGTTCTATGAACAAATCGCAGTATCCTCAGTAGCTGACACACTACCAATCGAACCCTTGATAAACACCAACCCAGCTACAACGCACCTGATAGGTTGGTAAGGTGTTGAGATAAATACAAGTCAGGCTAATGAAAGGGAACTACAGAGTACAATACACTCGAAAATCATACAAGCTAGCAAGCTCTTCGTATATCAATGGGTATTAAATACACCCACCACAATCATATGAACTTTACAACAGTTACACATCTATGTGCAGGGTACAAACTACGCTACTGCTGCAAAAGATGAACATTCGTCTACTCTTCAAAAGAAGTCGATGATGTCCTCTGCTGGCTGATCAACTGCCTGGTAGTTCGGCACCATGTTCCAGGCGGCGGCGGTCCAGCAGGAACAGTCACTATGTCCACATCTGGCCGATGCAGTCGCACCAGCGACAGGGAAGCCTTCGCACCTGCGACCAGTTGTTGTCGCACGCACTCGCGGACCGTGCTTATATCTTGAAATTTCGCTAGAAGAGCTAACAGGTTTGAAGGTACGGCGTCTAGCGGAAACATCGTCTGGTAAATATACTTCAGGCAAGATTGTGCCTTCTTCAAGCACTGAAGCACCCACGAGGCGCGATCCTGCAAAGTCGCCAACGTGACTGCACGGTCATGATCCAGCCAGAAGTACCCACTAGCTTGTAGGTGCACCTAGGTTAGGTTATTCATCCGAATGGCCACCCGGTCCTTCTCATCTTGCGGATGGTGAGCGCTTGCAACTACAAAAGCAAGACCAACAGCATAAGCCAAGGCATCGCCGAGAATGGCTAAGGAAAAGATAAGAAGATAGAGAGCTAACATTTAAAGTGCTCGTTCAACTGAGTAACTTCCTCTAGAAGATACTTCTCGCGGGCGGTGGCCTTCTCCGCCTTCGACCTCCACACATCCGCGTTACCACGGACAATGGGCAGCTCCCGCTCCAACTGCTTAATACGGTCACGCAGCCGCGAGAGAAGCGGCAGCTCCTCCACCTTCGAACACGGTTGTGTTGCGTTTTCATCGGTGGGAGGAGAGTCACGAGGATCACTCGAAGGACCCTATTACAATCAAGCAAGAAGAAAATAAGGAAACAAGAATACATTGATAGAAGTACAAATGTATTCGAATACAGCAATGCATTGACAGGGACACCCCCAGAAAAGCATTGTTCAGACAAAAGGCGACTACGGCTATTAAAAATCGCAACTAAGGAGCAATCTCCTTCTTCTACTTGGACTTTGACTTCGGGGGCCTCATCGAATCCGTGGAAGTCTCCGACACCACAGACTTTTCGGTGGTAGCCCTAGACGCTGTAGTCTTCGCCGCCTTCGCTCGCTGCTGCTCCATAGAATATCGCGCGATTATATCGATGAGCTGTGGCCCATACTTACCACAACCAGTAGTGAAGGGACCAAACACTACCTGTTGGCCATCCGCGTCGACGAGCATTGCCTTGGAGATCGCGTTGGGGTCCAACTCCACGCCATGGGCTTGCGCCATCGCGAGTGCCATGGTGGCACCGACACATCGCTAAGAATTCTTAAAATCCATGGGAATACCTTCGGCGAAGGATTCCACCAGGTCATCAAGATTGTCAATTAGGCTAGCCTTGGGGGTAAGGTCCTCTCAAAGGCGACTCAACACACCTTTGGCCTTCCCCAGTGTCTCTTGGAGGGAGACACCATGGTCCTCGACTGCGGCCATAGCGCCAGCAAGAGCATCCTCGCGACGCAAGGCCTGGGGGTCGAAATTGAGACCAGTGGTGTCTACAAATATAAAGTGTCAGCATAAGGGCGAGAAGATCAAGCTAGGGAAAACGCAAGTGAAGCAGTGCAAGTACCTGAGAGTGCCTTTGCAGTCGAGAAAAGTTGTTCCGCGAACAACTTCTCCCTCTCAGCAGTAGAAGCGCGTAGGTCTTCCTCCCGCTTCTGTGACTCCTCCAGGGCCACGATCGCCTCATCACGTTTCTTCTCCATCGCGGCAAGACCCTTCTCGAGGGAAGTAAAGCGGCGGAGAAGTTCATTATGCTCACCTACAAAGGGTAGAACACAGAAAGTACATGAGTCTACAAATCTCAATACAAAGGAGAAAAAAGAGATAACGATTAGAACAAACCTTTGACTGGACGATGGCGATTTTCTAGTAAGGCATGATGTCGACCCATAGCAAGGATCTTCTCTACGAGGCAAGCGGAATCCTTCACAATAGGCTACATCCAAAGAAAATAAAGCTTTAGCATCAACAAAAAGCACAAACTCTAGAATTCGACTGCAAACGGCACTTACATGTTCTCCCAGGGACTCCGAAGATGACTATCAGGTAGGCGTCTGTGCAACCATCTAGTGCCCCCCGGCATGGGGGGAACTCGAAGAATTGGCACCGGAGTGGGCCGCTACCAGAGGAGAAGGCGATTGTACAGTCACCCCCTTGTTCTTGGAGTCTGCGACTCCAGATTCTTTTAGAAATTGAACGTCATCAGAAGACGATGACACCGTTTGACTAAAAAATAGGCATGGCACCACTTCAAAAAGAAACTTCGAAGAAAACAAGATGAATTCACGGATATAAAAACTTACTAGTTAAATTTGTCGAGGTCAAAGGAGTCATCCGATGATCCTTCGGCAACCGCAGCTTCTTCTGAGCGGGAGGAGCCATGGCGCATACAGGCATGGCGGGAATTGGCTCCTCTGTAGTAGCAGTAGGAGAACCCTCTAGCATCGTTGGCGAAGAAGCGTCAGAATCCTTGCTGCGGGGGCGCTTGCGAGTGTCATGGCCACTGGACTCGGGGGCTTACTCCTCTTCTTCAATCGGGACGGTCGAATTTGACTCATCCTCTTCCACCGCTTCATGCGGGATAACCCCTTCAGGCTGAGGAGGCATGCTGGAAGCCACTTTCCAGTCCTACAATCAGAAGAAACATTAAGTATATATCAAGCACTTGGAAACCAATCGAAATTTCAGACTACTTCACAGGAAAACTCTACCACAGGTGGAGGGTTGTTTGCGTCGAAAGGAGGCACGACTGATTCGCCTAGGAGATCCTCCTTGGCGGTATACTTGGTCACCAGCCGCAACCTCCTGTCCACCTCACCCGTAGAAATGCCCTCTGCAGATATGCGAGTGACATCGCCAGCACCGATCTAGCGGTACATCGGATGGGCTCTAGCCTGCAGAGGCTGGATACGGCGGCGCAACCACATGCGAATCAGTGCAGCGCCACCTTCTTCTTTGCCTATATGGCCTTCGAGGTCGCAGACACGCTGATACAACATCTCCGTCTCCTCGGACTCATCGGGCATCATGACGTTCTTCCAGGAGCGCCTCCTCTTGCAAGCCGCCATGGGATTAAAGGGCGCGGGTCCGTAGTGCTCTCCGCCGGCCTTCTGGTCACGGATGTAGAACCACTTATCTCTCCACCCTTGGACAGACGCGGTGAGATTGATATCGAAGTAAGTGGCGGAGGAGTCGACGTGGATACCACAGCCCCCCTACATCGTAGACTACTGAACCAGATGTCGACTGACGTTTGAGCTTAAAAAGCTTCTTGAAGAGACCGAAGTGTGGCTCGATTAGCCAGCACTCGCAAAGTGTGATGAAACAGGTGATGTGGAGAATCGAATTTGGGGACAGCTGGTGCAGCTGGAGCCCATAGAAACAGAGAAGACCCCTAACGAAAGGATGTAGGGGAAGAGATAGACCGCGGATGATGAACGCAAGGAACACCACCCGGAAACCCGCAGGAGGAACAAGAATCACCTCCTCGTCAGGCACGCGGGAGTCGCCTTCCGCGGGAGGAAGTGCTCCATCTTGACGAAGATTGAATAGCTATGCGGGCTTGATGGTGGATGGGCGCTAGGACCCATTGGTGACGCGAGCCCCGCGCCCTTTTTCTTCCCAGCGCCGGCGGCGCTGATGCCCACCGTGGGGCCTGTTCGTCTGCGGTACCAAAGTTCGCAGGCCAGCGCATGGCGGTACCTAAGTTGCCTGAAATTGCCGCATTTCAAAATGTTGGGACGCCAACTACTGAGAGGGGCCATTTCAAGGCAAACTCATCTCACCCCTGCCAAATTCAAACATTCCGTTAAACTGCCCCATGAAGTAGACGGTCGGGACCCTAATGTCGATCATCTGTCTGTGACGCGAGCGCCAACACGGCAATCTCTTAGGAAAATCGAGTAGCTAAGTGGATTGGATGCGTTGACCAATTTCACAAATCCATTCCCACCTTTCCCCTAGCACCAGCGGCGTCGGAATCCACCCTCCAGGAAGGACGATCCCTTCGGACATTTTACTTCCGGCGCCAAGTTGCTGCGCCCAGTCGTTGATCCCGAGCTCCAATAGCGCATGCCATAGCCGTCGTTGCGAGGCTCTAGCCCGCCTCCACCACCGACGAGTCGAGCAGCTCGGAGGATGGCAGATCCTACTACCAAGGAAGAAGAAGTTCTGGCTACAAGCGGGTGAGCTAGCCTTCTCTCTGCTATTCGCACTAATTATAACTGCTAGCTGGCTACTGAACCTCAAATTGTTTGTTAGCCCAACGCTGACAAACATATTTTGTCCATAGTTTTCTGTCAAGTGGGATCTCCACGGACCCCCCCCCCTTACCTTATTACGGTAGTCCTCTTCAGGTACGTCTCTAAGGGCAAGCGGTATGGACACCATTGTCTCACGATGGAAGAAGCGTCTGTGGAGATCTACACTATATTTGCTATGGTTGCTGCTCTGCGTAATCATGATGATTATGGCCGAAGCAGACTGCAAAGTTCAACTTCATGGATGAACGTGGCATCATGGTTCCTCTAACGTGTGACAGTCAGCTAATTGGGTTGATGAAAAGGTATGCTTTGGCTTGCATGTTTGAGCTGAATTGTGATGGAAGCTTCTGCAACTGGGAGTCGCCCTTCTATTCTTGGACCGGGTAGTTGCTCGAACCGAATCAGCTCCTGGTAAGCAAAAGTCTCTTGGGATTCGCATGTTTGTGCTGAATTGTAATTTTTGTTTTATTTACTCTATAGATATTAGGCAGTTATGCAACAGTCTTGTTTCTTTGACAGGAAGCGCCACAAGGTTAAAAACATGACTGCCGGTTAGTCATTTTGCTGCCCGAAGAAATTAAAAACGGGTGGAAAGATGATGCTGTACACGATTCTAGTGCCCATTGTATCGGCGATGCAGAGTACGTGAAGCTAAGAAAATTGGCACCGAGGAAGAGGAAGAAGGCATGAAATGAAGAAGCTAGTGGACGTGAAAGCTTGGCACCCAGACTATGGAAGAAGGCTGATGGCAATGAAGATGCATAGTAATGTGTTGAACTTGAACATATGTAATTATGTTAAATTCTGGAGCTCTGTGTGTGGCATGTTGTTGGGCGAAACAATCTACCCACGTTCTCTGAGTAAAATGTACCGCGAGTTAGGGTTTAGAAATGCCCGAGTCAGTAGTTGAATCCAAAATTGTGATTGTGCCACTGCTATCTGAAAACACGCAGCACTGGTTCCACGATTGCTGAGGGGCAGGAGGTCTCCAAATACGACGGAATGTAAGTGGCACAGAAATAAATTATTTAAGCTGCCACACTCCACGAAGCAGCAACTTATTTCAGATGCTGCACAATGATGTGGCAACATAAATAGCAATGGCAACCGATAATGCCCAGACGCTTGAGCCCGTCTATCTCATCGCCTCCCTGCTCCTACACCCCCTGCATCTGGCGAAGCTCCCGGATCTCCATTAACCGGGTGTACGTGCTTCCACTTTATAAATTGTGGTTGTGCCATTTGCATGCGGCACAATCCACATAGATTATGTTTAAACAAACCACCAATTTCAGAATACCACCATGATCAGACAAAAGGAAGTGATGCAGGGTTAAGACAAACTAACGGGAGATTCCTCCCAGGACTCCGGGACCACTAGTTCAGACTGCTAGGTCAACAAGTACTACTATTACAACTTAAAAAGGCACGGAGATCAAGCTAAATAGAACTAGTTATCACACATCTCCTTGATCTTCCTAATCTTAGCCCGATGCGCATCTTCCTACGAGAGCAAGGATCAATTCGTCTGCTCCTTCCTTTTAGCATCTTCCTTGCACAGCTTCAATTGTTTCTCTGTATTTTTCCTCATGCACTTGTCAATACTCGTAGTTGTGAACTACAGGACTTTGGCCTGGTGAAGACCATTCCCTGCTTGAGTCAGTTCTTGCTCTGCTTTAGCCTTTAGGGCCAACGCCATGTCCCTCTCCTTCTCGACTTTGCTAACCTTTTCTTGCACCCTCCTGAGATCTTGGTTCAGCTTGGTCATGTCAATTGGGTCCCATAGCTTCATCTCAACACTGTCAAGAAGTGAGATGACTACGGATTCTTTCAACTCAACAGTCATATCCCATAGTTTGTCCAGCATTTTCTGCATCGATTTGGGCCACTCTGGGTCTACCCATTTGACAACACCACAACTTACTCCTTGCATCATTGCACGATGTCCTTGACACCATAGAAACCTCCTACCTGCATTTCGTCCTTCGAACGGTACAAATTTAGGAGGCACATGTCCATGTTTACATAGCAGAGGACTGTCTTCATCCACTAAACCGTGATAGTCATAGTCATACATCGTCTGGTTGGCCTAACACATCATACGCACATGAGTAAACAGAGTAGATATAGCTCAAAAAATAGATAACTAGACACAGATGATAGAGATAGAGATGAGACGACTCACATTGAAATCACCGTCCCTATCGTCACGACGTTTTTCCTCGTGGTCTCCCCTTGAACCCATGGCGAGAGGAGAGGGGGGATGGCTGCCAGAGAGGGGATTGGGATGGAGGCACCGTCGTTTTGCAGCTACGGATATATGAGAGTGAAGTGGGGAAACTGGCTTTGAGGGGAAGGAAGAGAAGTATGGGAGAAAGAGAAGTAATGGGGACGTGACACTAGGATGTTGCCCACTGAACTCGTGAGTCGTGACACTCGCACCAGGGGAGCGCCCGGTGTTGCCAGTTTGTCTATAGCAAGCATGGCCAATCATGCCGCAAACTAGCCTACTCGCGGATCGCTCTCATGAAGACCATCCCAATCGTCCAAGCGCCCCGATCGAACGGTATGTAACAATCATCAAGCAGAACAACTGTGTTACGGCGTTCCTTCTAGAAGACTCGGTCTAACGGCCACCCATTGGGGGGCTAAGGTTAGGGCTTTCCTAAGGTTAATTAGGATCCATATGTGGTTTGTGAAAAGAGCAAACATGCAATGACACTGGTGGATCCATATGTGGTTTGTGAAAAGAACAGACATGCAATCACACTGGGTGGATCCATGTGTGGTTCATGAGAAGAATACACATGCAATGACACTGGTAGATCCATGTGTGGTTTGTGAGAAGAACACGCGTCCAATGACACTAGGTGTGGTTCATCAAAAGAACACACATCCAATGGCACTGGGTGTGGTTCATGAAAAGAACACACATCCAATGAAACTAGTTATGGTTCATGAAAAGAACATTCAATGACACTTGTGGATCCATATGTGGTTTGTGGAAAGAACGGACATGCAATGACTCTAGCTGTGGTTCATGAAAAGAATAGACATGCAATGACACTGGTGGATCCATGTGTGGTTCATGAGAAGAACACACATCCAATGACACTGGTGGATCCTGATGTGGTTTGTGAGAAGGAGAGACATCCAGTGACACTGGCTGTGGTTCATGAGAAGAACAGACATGCAATCACACTAGGTGGATCCATTGTGGAAAGAACAGCCATGCAATGACTCTAGCTGTGGTTCATGAAAAGAACACACATGCAATAACACTAGTGGATCCATGTGTGGTTCATGAGAAGAACACACATGCAATGACACTGGGTGTGGTTCATGAAAAGAACAGACATGCAATGACACTGGTGGATCCTTACGTGGTTCATGATAAGAACACACATGCATTGACACTAGTGGATCCATGTGTGGTTTGTGAAAAGAACAGACATGTAATCACATTAGGTGGATCCATGTGTTGTTTGTTTAGAGGAATATACATGCAATGACACTGGGAGTGGTTTGTGAAAAGAACAGACATGCAATCACACTAGGTGGATCCATGTGTGGTTTGTTTAGAGGAACAGACATGCAATGACACTGGGTGTGGCTCATGAAAAGAACAGACATGCAATGACACTGGTGGATCCATATGTGGTTTGTGGAAGGAACAGACATGCAATGATTCTAGCTGTGGTTCATGAAATAAATAGACATGCAATGACACTGGTGGATCCATGTGTGGTTCATGAGAAGAACACACATCTAGTGACACTGGTGGATCCTTATGTGGTTTGTGATAAGAATAGACATCTAATGACACTGGTGGATACTTATGTGGTTTGTGAGAAGAACAGACATGCAATAACACTGGTTGTGCTTCATGAGAAGAACACACATGCAATGACACTGGTGGATCCTTATGTGGTTTGTGAGAAGAATAGACATGCAATGACACTGGTTGTGGTTCATGACAATAACACACATCCAATGACACTGGTGGATCCATGTGTGGTTTGTGAAAATAACAGACATGCAATCACACTAGGTGGATCCATGTGTGGTTTGTGGAAAGAACAGACATGCAATGACTCTAGCTGTGGTTCATGAAAAGAACACACATGCAATGACACTGGTAGATCCTTATGTGGTTTGTGAGAAGAACTGGCATGCAATGTCTCTAGCTATGGTGCATGAAAAGAACACACATGCAATGACACTGGTGGATCCATGTGTGGTTTGTGAAAAGAACATACATGTAATCACACTAGGTGGAACCATGTGTGGTTTGTTTAGAGGAACAGACATGCAATCACACTCGGTGTGGTTTGTGAAAAGAATATACATGCAATCACACTAGGTGGATCCATGTGTGGTTTGTTTGGATGAACAAACATGCAATGAGAATGGGTGTGGTTCATGAAAAGAACAGACATGCAATGACACTGGTGGATCCATATGTGGTTTGTGGAAGGAACAAACATGCAATGACTCTAGCTGTGGTTCATGAAAAGAACAGACATGCAATGACACTGGTGGATCCATGTGTGGTTCATGAGAAGAACACACATCCAATGACACTGGTGGATCCTGATGTGGTTTGTGAGAAGAAGAGACATCTAATGATACTGGTGGATACTTATGTGGTTTGTGAGAAGAACAGACATGCAAAGACTCTAGTTGTGGTTCATGATAAGAACACACATGCAATGACACTGGTGGATCCTTATGTGGTTTGTGATAAGAACATACATGCAATGACACTGGCTGTGGTTCATGACAAGAACACACATCCAATGACACTGGTGGATCCATGTGTGGTTGTGAAAAGAACAGACATGCAAGCACACTAGGTGGATCCATGTGTGGTTTGTGGAAAGAACAGACATGCAATGACTCTAGCTGTGGTTCATGAACAGAACACACATGCAATAACACTGGTGGATCCATGTGTGGTTTGTGAAAAGAACAGACATGCAATCACACTAGGTGGATCCATGTGTGGTTTGTGAAAAGAACAGACATGCAATAATAGTAGGTGGATCCATGTGTGGTTTGTTTAGAAGAACACACATGCAATGACTCTAGTTGTGGTTCATGAAAAGAACACACATGCAATGACACTGGTGGATCCATGTGTGGTTTCTGAAAAGAACAGACATGCAATCACACTAGGTGGATCCATGTGTGTTTTTTGAGAAGAACACACATCCAATGACACTAGGTGTGGTTCATGAAAAGAACACACATCCAATGGCACTAGGTTTGGTTCATGAAAAGAACAGACATCCAATGACACTAATTGTGGTTCATGAAAAGAACATACATGCAATGACACTAGTGGATAAATATGTGGTTTGTGGAAAGAACGAACATGCAATGACCCTAGCTGTGGTTCATGAAAAGAACAGACATGCAATGACACAGGTGGATCCACGTGTGGTTCATGAGAAGAACACACATCCAATGACACTAGTGGATCCTTATGTGGTTTGTGAGAAGAACAGACATGCAATGACACTGGCTGGGGTTCATGAGAAGAACATACATGCAATCACACTAGGTGGATCCATGTGTGGTTTGTGGAAAGAACAGACATGCAATGACACTGGGTGTTGTTCATGAAAATAAAACACATGCAATGACACTAGTGGATCCACGTGTGGTTCATGAGAACAACACACATGCAATGACACTGGGTGTGGTTCATGATGAGAATAAACATGCAATGACACTGGTGAATCCTTATGTGGTTTGTGAGAAGAACTGGCATGCAATGTCTCTAGCTATGGTTCATGAAAAGAACACACATGCAATGACATTGGTGGATCCATGTGTGGTTTGTTAAACGAACAGACATGTAATCACACTAGGTGGATCCATGTGTAGTTTGTTTAGAGGAACAGACATGCAATGACACTGGGTGTGGTTTGTGAAAAGAACAGACATGGCATCACACTAGGTGGATCCATGTGTGGTTTGTTTAGAGGAACAGACATGCAATGACACTGGGTGTGGTTCATGAAAAGAACAGACATGCAATGACACTGGTGGATCCATATGTGGTTTGTGGAAGGAACAGACATGCAATGACTCTAGCTGTGGTTCATGAAAAGAACATACATGCAATGACACTGGTGGATCCATGGGTGGTTCATGAGAAGAACACACATCCAATGACACTGGTGGATCCTTATGGGGTTTGTGAGAAGAACAGACATCCAATGACACTGGTGGATACTTATGTGGTTTGTGAGAAGAACAGACATGCACTGACACTGGCTGTGGTTCATGAGAAGAACACACATGCAATGACACTGGTGGATCCTTATGTGGTTTGTGAGAAGAACATACATTAAATGACACTGGTTGTGGTTCATGAGAAGAATACACATCCAATGACACTGGTGGATCCATGTGTGGTTTGTGAAAAGAACATACATGCAATCACACTAGGTTGATCCATGTGTGGTTTGTGGAAAGAACAGACATGCAATGACTCTAGCTATGGTTCGCGAAAAGAACACACATGCAATGACACTGGTGGATCCATGTGTGGTTCATGAAAAAACACACATGCAAAGACACTGGTGGATCCATGTGTGGTTTGTGAAAAGAACAGACATGCAATGACACTAGGTGGATCCATGTGTGGTTTGTTTACAAGAACACACATGCAATGACTCTAGTTGTGGTTCATGAAAAGAACACACATGCAATGACACTGGTGGATGCATGTGTGGTTTCTGAAAAGAACAGACATGGAATCACAGTAGGTGGATCCATCTGTGGTTTATTCAGAGGAACAGACATGCAATGACACTGGGTGTGGTTCATGAAAAGAACAGACATGAAATGACACTGGTGGATCCAAATGTGGTTTATGGAAAGCACAGACATGCAATGACACTGGGTGTGGTTCATGAAAGGAACAGACATGCAATGACACTGGGTGGATACATGTGTGGTTCATGAGAAGAACACACATCCAATGACACTGGTGGATCCTGATGTGGTTTGTGAGAAGAAGAGACATCCAATGATACTGGTGGATACTTATGTGGTTTGTGAGAAGAACAGACATGCAAAGACACTGGTTCTGGTTCATGAGAAGAACACACATGCAATGACACTGGTGGATCCTTATGTGGTTTGTGAGAAGAACATACATGCAATGACACTGGTTGTGGTTCATGAGAAGAACACACATCCAATGACACTGGTGGATCCATGTGTGGTTGTGAAAAGAACAAACATGCAAGCACACTAGGTGGATCCATGTGTGGTTTGTGGAAAGAACAGACATGCAATGACTCTAGCTATGGTTCGTGAAAAGAACACACATGCAATGACACTGGTGGATCCATGTGTGGTTCATGAAAAGAACACACATGCAATGACACCGGTGGATCCATGTGTGGTTTGTGAAAAGAACAGACATGCAATCTCATTAGGTGGATCCATGTGTGGTTTGTGAAAAGAACAGACATGCAATAACACTAGGTGGATCCATGTGTGGTTTTTTTAGAAGAACACACATGCAATGACTCTAGTTCTGGTTCATGAAAAGAACACACATGCAATGACACTGGTGGATCCATGTGTGGTTTGTGAAAAGAACAGACATGCAATCACACTAGGTGGATCCATGTGTGTTTTTTGAGAAGAACACACATCCAATGACACGAGGTGTGGTTCATGAAAAGAACACACATCCAATGGCACTAGGTGTGGTTCATGAAAAGAACACACATCCAATGACACTAATTGTGGTTCATGAAAAGAACATACAAGCAATGACACTAGTGGATAAATATGTGGTTTGTGGAAAGAACGAACATGCAATGACTATAGCTATGGTTCATGAAAAGAACAGACATGCAATGACACAGGTGGATCCACGTGTGGTTCATGAGAAGAACACACATCCAATGACACTAGTGGATCCTTATGTGGTTTGTGAGAAGAACAGACATGCAATGACACTGGCTGTCGTTCATGAGAAGAACATACATGCAATGACACTGGTGGATCCATGTGTGGTTCATGAGAAGAACACACATGCAATGACACTGGGTGTGGTTCATGATGAGAATAGACATGCAATGACACTGGTGAATCCTTACGTGGTTTGTGAGAAGAACTGGCATGCAATGACTCTAGCTATGGTTCATGAAAAGAACACACATGCAATGACATTGGTGGATCCATGTGTGGTTTGTTAAATGAACAGACATGTAATCACACTAGGTGGATCCATGTGTAGTTTGTTTAGAGGAACAGACATGCAATGACACTGGGTGTGGTTTGTGAAAAGAACAGACATGGAATCACACTAGGTGGATCCATGTGTGGTTTGTTTAGAGGAACAGACATGCAATGACACTGGGTGTGGTTCATGAAAAGAACAGACATGCAATGACACTGGTGGATCCATATGTGGTTTGTGGAAGGAACAGACATGCAATGACTCTAGTTGTGGTTCATGAAAAGAACAGACATGCAATGACACTGGTGGATCCATGGGTGGTTCATGAGAAGAACACACATCCAATGACACTGGTGGATCCTTATGGGGTTTGTGAGAAGAACAGACATCCAATGACACTGGTGGATACTTATGTGGTTTGTGAGAAGAACAGACATGCACTAACACTGGCTGTGGTTCATGAGAAGAACACACATGTAATGACACTGGTGGATCCTTATGTGGTTTGTGAGAAGAACATACATGCAATGACACTGGTTGTGGTTCATGAGAAGAATACACATCCAATGACCCTGGTGGATCCATGTGTGGTTTGTGAAAAGAACAGAAATGCAATCACACTAGGTTGATCCATGTGTGGTTTGTGGAAAGAACAAACATGCAATGACTCTAGCTATAGTTCGTGAAAAGAACACACATGCAATGACACTGGTGGATCCATGTGTGGTTCATGAAAAAACACACATGCAAAGACACTGGTGGATCCATGTGTGGTTTGTGAAAAGAACAGACATGCAATCACACTAGGTGGATCCATGTGTGGTTTGTTTACAAGAACACACATGCAATGACTCTAGTGGTGGTTCATGAAAAGAACACACATGCAATGACAGTGGTGGATGCATGTGTGGTTTGTGAAAAGAACAGACATGCAATCACAGTAGGTGGATCCATGTGTGGTTTGTTCGGAGGAACAGACATGCAATGACACTGGGTGTGGTTCATGAAAAGAACAGACATGAAATGACACTGGTGGATCCATATGTGGTTTGTGGAAAGCACAGACATGCAATGACACTGGGTGTGGTTCATGAAAGGAACAAACATGCAATGACACTGGGTGGATACATGTGTGGTTCATGAGAAGAACACACATCCAATGACACTGGTGGATCCTGATGTGGTTTGTGAGAAGAACAGACATCCAATGACACTGGTGGATACTTATGTGGTTTGTGAGAATAACAGACATTCAAAGACACTGGTTGTGGTTCATGAGAAGAACACACATGCAATGACACTGGTGGATCCTTATGTGGTTTGTGAGAAGAACATACATGCAACGACACTGGTTGTGGTTCATGAGAAGAACACACATCCAATGACACTGGTGGATCCATGTGTGGTTGTGAAAAGAACAGACATGCAAGCACACTAGGTGGATCCATGTGTGGTTTGTGGAAAGAACAGACATGCAATGACTCTAGTTGTGGTTCATGAACATAACACACATGCAATGACACTGGTGGATCCATGTGTGGTTCATGAAAAGAACACACATGCAATGACACCGGTGGATCCATGTGTGGTTTGTGAAAAGAACAGACATGCAATCTCATTAGGTGGATCCATGTGTGGTTTGTGAAAAGAACAGACATGCAATAACACTAGGTGGATCCATGTGTGGTTTGTTTAGAAGAACACACATGCAATGACTCTAGTTCTGGTTCATGAAAAGAACACACATGCAATGACACTGGTGGATCCATGTGTGGTTTGTGAAAAGAACAGACATGCAATCACACTAGGTGGATCCATGTGTGTTTTTTGAGAAGAACACACATCCAATGACACTAGGTGTGGTTCATGAAAAGAACACACATCCAATGGCACTAGGTGTGGTTCATGAAAAGAACACACATCCAATGACACTAATTGTGGTTCATGAAAAGAACATACATGCAATGACACTAGTGGATAAATATGTGGTTTGTGGAAAGAACGAACATGCAATGACTCTAGATGTGGTTCATGAAAAGAACAGACATGCAATGACACAGGTGGATCCACGTGTGGTTCATGAGAAGAACACACATCCAATGACACTAGTGGATCCTTATGTGGTTTGTGAGAAGAACAGACATGCAATGACACTGGCTGTGGTTCATGAGAAGAACATACATGCAATGACACTGGTGGATCCATGTGTGGTTCATGAGAAGAACACACATGCAATGACACTGGGTGTGGTTCATGATGAGAATAGACATGCAATGACATTGGTGAATCCTTACGTGGTTTGTGAGAAGAACTGGCATGCAATGACTCTAGCTATGGTTCATGAAAAGAACACATATGCAATGACATTGGTGGATCCATGTGTGGTTTGTTAAACGAACAGACATGTAATCACACTAGGTGGATCCATGTGTAGTTTGTTTAGAGGAACAGACATGCAATGACACTGGGTGTGGTTTGTGAAAAGAACAGACATGGAATCACACTAGGTGGATCCATGTGTGGTTTGTTTAGAGGAACAGACATGCAATGACACTGGGTGTGGTTCATGAAAAGAACAGACATGCAATGACACTGGTGGATCCATATGTGGTTTGTGGAAGGAACAGACATGCAATGACTCTAGCTGTGGCTCATGAAAAGAACATACATGGAATGACACTGGTGGATCCATGGGTGGTTCATGAGAAGAACACACATCCAATAACACTGGTGGATCCTTATGGGGTTTGTGAGAAGAACAGACATCCAATGACACTGGTGGATACTTATGTGGTTTGTGAGAAGAACAGACATGCACTAACACTGGCTGTGGTTCATGAGAAGAACACACATGTAATGACACTGGTGGATCCTTATGTGGTTTGTGAGAAGAACATACATGCAATGACACTGGTTGTGGTTCATGAGAAGAATACACATCCAATGACACTGGTGGATCCATGTTTGGTTTGTGCAAAGAACAAACTTGCAATCACACTAGGTTGATCCATGTGTGGTTTGTGGAAAGAACAGACATGCAATGACTCTATCTATGGTTCGTGAAAATAACACACATGCAATGACACTGGTGGATCCTTGTGTGGTTCATGAAAAAAAACACATGCAAAGACACTGGTGGATCCATGTGTTTGTTTGTGAAAAGAACAGACATGCAATCACACTAGGTGGATCCATGTGTGGTTTGTTTACAAGAACACACATGCAATGACTCTAGTTGTGGTTCATGAAAAGAACACACATGCAATGACAGTGGTGGATGCATGTGTGGTTTGTGAAAAGAACAGACATGCAATCACAGTAGGTGGATCCATGTGTGGTTTGTTCAGAGGAACAGACATGCAATGACACTGGGTGTGGTTCATGAAAAGAACAGACATGAAATGACACTGGTGGATCCATATGTGGTTTGTGGAAAGCACAGACATGCAATGACACTGGGTGTGGTTCATGAAAGGAACAAACATGCAATGACAATGGGTGGATACATGTGTGGTTGATGAGAAGAACACACATCCAATGACACTGGTGGATCCTGATTTGGTTTGTGAGAAGAATAGACATCCAATGACACTGGTGGATACTTATGTGGTTTGTGAGAAGAACAGACATTCAAAGACACTGGTTGTGGTTCATGAGAAGAACACACATGCAATGACACTGGTGGATCCTTATGTGGTTTGTGAGAAGAACATACATGCAATGACACTGGTTGTGGTTCATGAGAAGAACACACATCCAATGACACTGGTGGATCCATGTGTGGTTGTGTAAAGAACAGACATGCAAGCACACTAGGTGGATCCATGTTTGGTTTGTGGAAAGAACAGACATGCAATGACTCTAGCTGTGGTTCATGTACATAACACACATGCAATGACATTGGTGGATCCATGTGTGGTTCATGAAAAGAACACACATGCAATGACACTGGTGGATCCATGTGTGGTTTGTGAAAAGAACAGACATGCAATCACATTAGGTGGATCCATGTGTGGTTCGTGAAAAGAATAGACATGCCATAACACTAGGTGGATCCATGTGTTGTTTGTTTAGAAGAACACACATGCAATGACTCTAGTTCTGGTTCATGAAAAGAACACACATGCAATGACACTGGTGGATCCATGTGTGGTTTGTGAAAAGAACAGACAAGCAATCACACTAGGTGGATCCATGTGTGGTTTTTGAGAAGAACACACATCCAATGACACTAGGTGTGGTTCATGAAAAGAACACACATCCAATGGCACTAGGTGTGGTTCATGAAAAGAACACACATCCAATGACACTAATTGTGGTTAATGAAAAGAACATACATGCAATGACACTGGTGGATAAATATGTGGTTTGTGGAAAGAACGAACATGCAATGACTCTAGCCGTGGTTCATGAAAAGAACAGACATGCAATGACACAGGTGGATCCATGTGTGGTTCATGAGAAGAACACACATCCAATGACACTAGTGGATCCTTATGTGGTTTGTGAGAAGAACAGACATGCAATCACACTAGGTGGATAATTTGTGGTTGGTGGAAAGAATAGACATGCAATGACACTGGGTGTGGTTCATGAAAAGAAAACACATGCAATGACACTGGTGGATCCATGTGTGGTTCATGAGAAGAACACACATGCAATGACACTGGTGGATCCATGGGTGGTTCATGAGAAGAACACACATCCAATGACACTGGTGGATCCTTATGGGGTTTGTGAGAAGAACAGACATCCAATGACACTGGTGGATACTTATGTGGTTTGTGAGAAGAACAGACATGCACTGACACTGGCTGTGGTTCATGAGAAGAACACATATGCAATGACACTGGTGGATACTTATGTGGTTTGTGAGAAGAACATACATTAAATGACACTGGTTGTGGTTCATGAGAAGAATACACATCCAATGACACTGGTGGATCCATGTGTGGTTTGTGAAAAAAACATACATGCAATCACACTAGGTTGATCCATGTGTGGTTTGTGGAAAGAACAGACATGCAATGACTCTAGCTATGGTTCGTGAAAAGAACACACATGCAATGACACTGGTGGATCCATGTGTGGTTCATGAAAAAACACACATGCAAAGACACTGGTGGATCCATGTGTGGTTTGTGAAAAGAACGGACATGCAATGACACTAGGTGGATCCATGTGTGGTTTGTTTACAAGAACACACATGCAATGACTCTAGTTGTGGTTCATGAAAAGAACACACATGCAATGACACTGGTGGATGCATGTGTGGTTTGTGAAAAGAACAGACATAGAATTACAGTAGGTGGATCCATGTGTGGTTTGATCAGAGGAATAGACATGCAATGATACTGGGTGTGGTTCATGAAAAGAACAGACATGAAATGACACTGGTGGATCCATATGTGGTTTATGGAAAGCACAGACATGCAATGACACTGGGTGTGGTTCATGAAAGGAACAGACATGCAATGACACTGGGTGGATACATGTGTGGTTCATGAGAAGAACACACATCCAATGACACTGGTGGATCCTGATGTGGTTTGTGAGAAGAAGAGACATCCAATGATATTTGTGGATACTTATGTGGTTTGTGAGAAGAACAGACATGCAAAGACACTGGTTGTGGTTCATGAGAAGAACACACATGCAATGACACTAGTGGATCCTTATGTGGTTTGTGAGAAGAACATATATGCAATGACACTGGTTGTGGTTCATGAGAAGAACACACATCCAATGACACTGGTGGATCCATGTGTGGTTGTGAAAAGAACAGACATGCAAGCACACTAGGTGGATCCATGTGTGGTTTGTGTAAAGAACAGACATGCAATGACTCTACCTGTGGTTCATGAACATAACACACATGCAATGACACTGGTGGATCCATGTGTGGTTCATGAAAAGAACACACATGCAATGACACTGGTGGATCCATGTGTGGTTTGTGAAAAGAACAGACATGCAATCACATTAGGTGGATCCATGCGTGGTTTGTGAAAAGAACAGACATGCAATGACACTAGGTGGATCCATGTGTGGTTTGTTTACAAGAACACACATGCAATGACTCTAGTTGTGGTTCATGAAAAGAACACACATGCAATGACACTGGTGGATGCATGTGTGGTTTGTGAAAAGAACAGACATGGAATTACAGTAGGTGGATCCATGTGTGGTTTGTTCAGACGAACAGACATGCAATGACACTGGGTGTGGTTCATGAAAAGAACAGACATGAAATGACACTGGTGGATCCTTATGTGGTGTCTGAGAAGAACATATATGCAATGACACTGGTTGTGGTTCATGAGAAGAACACACATCCAATGACACTGGTGGATCCATGTGTGGTTGTGAAAAGAACAGACATGCAAGCACACTAGGTGGATCCATGTGTGGTTTGTGGAAAGAACAGACATGCAATGACTCTAGCTGTGGTTCATGAACATAACACACATGCAATGACACTGGTGGATCCATGTGTGGTTCATGAAAAGAACACACATGCAATGACACCGGTGGATCCATGTGTGGTTTGTGAAAAGAACAGACATGCAATAACACTAGGTGGATCCATGTGTGGTTTGTTTAGAAGAACACACATGCAATGACTCTAGTTCTGGTTCATGAAAAGAACACACATGCAATGACACTGATGGATCCATGTGTGGTTTGTGAAAAGAACAGATATGCAATCACACTAGGTGGATCCATGTGTGTTTTTTGAGAAGAACACACATCCAATGACACTAGGTGTGGTTCATGAAAATAACACACATCCAATGGCACTAGGTGTGGTTCATGAAAAGAACACACATCCAATGACACTAATTGTGGTTCATGAAAAGAACATACATGCAATGACACTAGTGGATAAATATGTGGTTTGTGGAAAGAACGAACATGCAATGACTCTAGCTGTGGTTCATGAAAAGAACAGACATGCAATGACACAAGTGGATCCACGTGTGGTTCATGAGAAGAACACACAACCAATGACACTAGTGGATCCTTATGTGGTTTGTGAGAAGAACAGACATGCAATGACACTGGCTGTGGTTCATGAGAAGAACATACATGCAATCACACTAGGTGGATCCATGTGTGGTTTGTGGAAAGAACAGACATGCAATGACACTAGGTGTTGTTCATGAAAAGAAAACACATGCAATGACACTGGTGGATCCATGTGTGGTTCATGAGAAGAACACACATGCAATGACACTGGGTGTGGTTCATGATGAGAATATACATGCAATGACACTGGTGAATCCTTACGTGGTTTGTGAGAAGAACTGGCATGCAATGACTCTAGCTATGGTTCATGAAAAGAACACACATGCAATGACATTGGTGGATCCTTGTGTGGTTTGTTAAACGAACAGACATGTAATCACACTAGGTGGATCCATGTGTAGTTTGTTTAGAGGAACAGACATGCAATGACACTGGGTGTGGTTTGTGAAAAGAACAGACATGGAATCACACTAGGTGGATCCATGTGTGGTTTGTTTAGAGGAACAGACATGCAATGACACTGGGTGTGGTTCATGAAAAAAACAGACATGCAATGACACTGGTGGATCCATATGTGGTTTGTGGAAGGAACATACATGCAATGACTCTAGCTGTGGTTCATGAAAAGAACAGACATGCAATGACACTGGTGGATCCTTATGTGGTTTGTGAGAAGAACATACATGCAATGACACTGGTTGTGGTTCATGAGAAGAATACACATCCAATGACACTGGTGGATCCATGTGTGGTTTGTGCAAAGAACAAACTTGCAATCACACTAGGTTGATCCATGTGTGGTTTGTGGAAAGAACAGACATGCAATGACTCTAGCTATGGTTCGTGAAAAGAACACACATGCAATGACACTGGTGGATCCATGTGTGGTTCATGCAAAAACACACATGCAAAGACACTGGTGGATCCATGTGTGGTTTGTGAAAAGAACAGACATGCAATCACACTAGGTGGATCCATGTGTGGTTTGTTTACAAGAACACACATGCAATGACTCTAGTTGTGGTTCATGAAAAGAACACACATGCAATGACAGTGGTGGATGCATGTGTGGTTTGTGAAAAGAACAGACATGCAATCACAGTAGGTGGATCCATGTGTGGTTTGTTCAGGGGAACAGACATGCAATGACACTGGGTGTGGTTCATGAAAAGAACAGACATGAAATGACACTGGTGGATCCATATGTGGTTTGTGGAAAGCACAGACATGCAATGACACTGGGTGTGGTTCATGAAAGGAACAGACATGCAATGACACTGGGTGGATACATGTGTGGTTCATGAGAAGAACACACATCCAATGACATTGGTGGATCCTGATGTGGTTTGTGAGAAGAACAGACATCCAATGACACTGGTGGATACTTATGTGGTTTGTGAGAAGAACAGACATGCAAAGACACTGGTTGTGGTTCATGAAAAGAACACACATGCAATGACACTGGTGGATCCTTATGTGGTTTGTGAGAAGAACATACATGCAATGACACTGGTTGTGGTTCATGAGAAGAACACACATCCAATGACACTGGTGGATCCATGTGTGGTTGTGAAAAGAACAGACATGCAAGCACACTAGGTGGATCCATGTGTGGTTTGTGGAAAGAACAGACATGCAATGACTCTAGCTGTGGTTCATGAACATAACACACATGCAATGACACTGGTGGATCCATGTGTGGTTCATGAAAAGAACACACATGCAATGACACCGGTGGATCCATGTGTGGTTTGTGAAAAGAACAGACATGCAATCTCATTAGGTGGATCCATGTGTGGTTTGTGAAAATAACAGACATGCAATAACACTAGGTGGATCCATGTGTGGTTTGTTTAGAAGAACACACATGCAATGACTCTAGTTCTGGTTCATGAAAAGAACACACATGCAATGACACTGGTGGATCCATGTGTGGTTTGTGAAAAGAACATACATGCAATCACACTAGGTGGATCCTTGTGTGTTTTTTGAGAAGAACACACATCCAATGACACTAGGTGTGGTTCATGAAAAGAACACACATCCAATGGCACTAGGTGTGGTTCATGAAAAGAACACACATCCAATGACACTAATTGTGGTTCATGAAAAGAACATACATGCAATGACACTAGTGGATAAATATGTGGTTTGTGGAAAGAACGAACATGCAATGACTCTAGCTGTGGTTCATGAAAAGAACAGACATGCAATGACACAAGTGGATCCACATGTTGTTCATGAGAAGAACACACATCCAATGACACTAGTGGATCCTTATGTGGTTTGTGAGAAGAACAGACATGCAATGACACTGGCTGTGGTTCATGAGAAGAACATACATGCAATCACACTAGGTGGATCCATGTGTGGTTTGTGGAAAGAACAGACATGCAATGACACTGGGTGTTGTTCATGAAAAGAAAACACATGCAATGACACTGGTGGATCCATGTGTGGTTCATGAGAAGAACACACATGCAATGACACTGGGTGTGGTTCATGATGAGAATAGACATGCAATGACACTGGTGAATCCTTACATGGTTTGTGAGAAGAACTGGCATGCAATGACTCTAGCTATGGTTCATGAAAAGAACACACATGCAATGACATTGGTGGATCCATGTGTGGTTTGTTAAACGAACAGACATGTAATCACACTAGGTGGATCCATGTTTAGTTTGTTTAGAGGAACAGACATGCAATGACACTGGGTGTGGTTTGTGAAAAGAACAGACATGGAATCACACTAGGTGGATCCATGTGTGGTTTGTTTAGAGGAACAGACATGCAAAGACACTGGGTGTGGTTCATGAAAAGAACAGACATGCAATGACACTGGTGGATCCATATGTGGTTTGTGGAAGGAACGGACATGCAATGACTCTAGCTATGGTTCATGAAAAGAACAGACGTGCAATGACACTGGTTGATCCATGGGTGGTTCATGAGAAGAACACACATCCAATGACACTGGTGGATCCTTATGGGGTTTGTGAGAAGAACAGACATCCAATGACCCTGGTGGATACTTATGTGGTTTGTGAGAAGAACAGACATGCACTGACACTGGCTGTGGTTCATGAGAAGAACACACATGCAATGACACTGGTGGATCCTTATGTGGTTTGTGAGAAGAACATACATGCAATGACACTGGTTGTGGTTCATGAGAAGAATACACATCCAATGACCCTGGTGGATCCATGTGTGGTTTGTGAAAAGAACAGACATGCAATCACACTAGGTTGATCCATGTGTGGTTTGTGGAAAGAACAGACTTGCAATGACTCTAGCTATGGTTCTTGAAAAGAACACACATGCAATGACACTGGTGGATCCATGTGTGGTTCATGAAAAAACACACATGCAAAGACACTGGTGGATCCATGTGTGGTTTGTGAAAAGAACAGACATGCAATCACACTAGGTGGATCCATGTGTGGTTTGTTTACAAGAACACACATGCAATGACTCTAGTTGTGTTCATGAAAAGAACACACATGCAATGACACTGGTGGATGCATGTGTGGTTTCTGAAAAGAACAGACATGGAATCACAGTAGGTGGATCCATGTGTGGTTTATTCAGAGGAACAGACATGCAATGACACTGGGTGTGGTTCATGAAAAGAACAGACATGAAATGACACTGGTGGATCCATATGTGGTTTATGGAAAGCACAAACATGCAATGACACTGGGTGTGGTTCATGAAAGGAACAGACATGCAATGACACTGGGTGGATACATGTGTGGTTCATGAGAAGAACACACATCCAATGACACTGGTGGATCCTGATGTGGTTTGTGAGAAGAAGAGACATCCAATGATACTGGTGGATACTTATGTGGTTTGTGAGAAGAACAGACATGCAAAGACACTGGTTGTGGTTCATGAGAAGAACACACATGCAATGACACTGGTGGATCCTTATGTGGTTTGTGAGAAGAACATACATGCAATGACACTGGTTGTGGTTCATGAGAAGAACACACATCCAATGACACTGGTGGATCCATGTGTGGTTGTGAAAAGAACAGACATGCAAGCACACTAGGTGGATCCAAGTGTGGTTCGTGGAAAGAACAGACATGCAATGACTCTAGCTGTGGTTCATGAACATAACACACATGCAATGACACTGGTGGATCCATGTGTGGTTCATGAAAAGAACACACATGCAATGACACCGGTGGATCCATGTGTGGTTTGTGAAAAGAACAGACATGCAATCTCATTAGGTGGATCCATGTGTGGTTTGTGAAAAGAACAGACATGCAATAACACTAGGTGGATCCATGTGTGGTTTGTTTAGAAGAACACACATGCAATGACTCTAGTTCTGGTTCATGAAAAGAACACACATGCAATGACACTGGTGGATCCATGTGTGGTTTGTGAAAAGAACAGACAAGCAATCACACTAGGTGGATCCATGTGTGGTTTTTGAGAAGAACACACATCCAATGACACTAGGTGTGGTTCATGAAAAGAACACACATCCAATGGCACTAGGTGTGGTTCATGAAAAGAACACACATCCAATGACACTAATTGTGGTTAATGAAAAGAACATACATGCAATGACACTGGTGGATAAATATGTGGTTTGTGGAAAGAACGAACATGCAATGACTCTAGCCATGGTTCATGAAAAGAACAGACATGCAATGACACAGGTGGATCCATGTGTGGTTCATGAGAAGAACACACATCCAATGACACTAGTGGATCCTTATGTGGTTTGTGTGAAGAACAGACATGCAATGACACTGGTTGTGGTTCATGAGAAGAACATACATGCAATCACACTAGGTGGATAATTTGTGGTTTGAGGAAAGAATAGACATGCAATGACACTGAGTGTGGTTCATGAAAAGAAAACACATGCAATGACACTGGTGGATCCATGTGTGGTTCATGAGAAGAACACACATGCAATGAGACTAGGTGTGGTTCATGATGAGAATAGACATGCAAGGACACAGGTGGATCCTTATGTGGTTTGTGAGAAGAACTGGCATGTAATGACTCTAGCTATGGTTCATGAAAAGAACACACATGCAATGACACTGGTGGATCCATGTGTGGTTTGTGAAACGAACACACATGTAATCACACTAGGTGGATCCATGTGTAGTTTGTTTAGAGGAACAGACATGCAATGAGACTGGGTGTGGTTCATGAAAAGAACAAACATGCAATGACACTGGTGGATCCATGTGTGGTTTATGGAAGGAACAGACATGGACTCACACTAGGTGGATCATGAAAAGAACAGACATGCAATGACACTGGTGGATCCAGGTGTGGTTCATGAGAAGAACACACATCCAATGACACTGGTGGATCCTTATGTGGTATGTGAGAAGAACAGACATCCAATGACACTGGTGGATACTTATGTGGTTTTGTGAGAAGAACAGACATGCACTGACACTGGTTGTGGTTCATGAGAAGAACACACATGTAATGACACTGGTGGATCCTTATGTGGTTTGTGAGAAGAACATACATGCAATGACACTGGTTGTGGTTCATGAGAAGAATACACATCCAATGACACTGGTGGATCCATGTGTGGTTTGTGAAAAGAACAAACATGAAATCACACTAGGTTGATCCATGTGTGGTTTGCGGAAAGAACAGACATGCAATGACTCTAGCTATGTTTCATGAAAAGAACACACATGCAATGACACTGGTGGATCCATGGGTGGTTCATGAAAAGAACACACAATCAAAGACACTGGTGGATCCATGTGTGGTTTGTGAAAAGAACAGACATGCAATCACACTAGGTGGATCCATGTGTGGTTTGTTTAGAAGAACACACATGCAATGACTCTAGTTGTGGTTCATGAAAAGAACACACATGCAATGACACTGGTGGATGCATGTGTGGTTTGTGAAAACAACAGACATGCAATCACAGTAGGTGTATCCATGTATGGTTTGTTTAGAGGAACAAACATGCAATGACACTGGGTGTGGTTCATGAAAAGAACAGACATGCAATGACACTGGTGGATCCATATGTGGTTTCTGGAAAGCACATACATGCAATGACACTAGGTGTGGTTCATGAAAGGAACAGACATGCAATGACACTGGGTGGATACATGTGTGGTTCATGAGAAGAACACACATCCATTGACACTGGTGGATCCTTATGTGGTTTGTGAGAAGAACATACATGCGATGACACTGGCTATGGTTCCTGAGAAGAACACATATGCTATGAAACTGGTGGATCCATGTGTGGTTTATGAAAAGAACAGACATGTAATCACACTAGGTGGATCCATGTGTGGTTTGTTTAGAGGAACATACATGCAATGACACTGGGTGTGGTTCATGAAAAGAACAAACATGCAATGACACTGGTGGATCCATATGTGGTTTGTGAGAAGAACATACATGCAATGACACTGGCTGTGGTTCGTGAGAAGAACATACATGCAATGACACTGGTGGATCCATGTATGGTTTGTGAAAAGAACAGACATGCAATCACTCTAGGTGGATCCATGTGTGGTTTGTTTAGATGTAACATCCCAAATTTTACGATTGCAGATGTTACTAGAAGCATGCATCATATCTTTTCCATCATGGCATCACACAATAAAAGCCGCATCAAATACTTTCACTAAACCCTATAGTCATATAAAGAAAAAAAGGGGTTAAACAAAAACTAACCTCCTAAACCCTTTCCAAAGTGTTATTTTATAACCCCATAGTAATCTCCTTCTTTTTACAAAATTTTAGAGACAAATTTTATTAAATTTGGAGTCCGTTTGCAAAAGTTATTGGTCAAATAGTGAAACAGAAAAATAAAAAGAATATTTACAACAAAAAAAGAGAACTAACCTAACCGGGCCAGCCGAGCCGTCCCACCCCTATCTACCGCGCGAGACAGGCGCAGGCGGAGCACAGCAGCGGCAGCCACATGGGCCGGCCCAACAAGCACGCGCAGCCCGCACCGCGCCCCCGTAGCTGCCGCTAGGCGGGCCCCACCTTGTTGTCATCGTTCTGACAAGTTCCGAACGAACTCACCGTTTGCCGCCGCCTCTGGAACCAACTCCGGCCGAATCGGAGAGGGAATCCGCGAACCCCGCCCCTTATCCTCTGGCCCTTATAAACTCTGCACCTCGCCGCCCTAAACCCTAGGTTTCTTTTCGTGAATCGCCACTGGGCAGCCGCCATAGACCTCGCCGGAGTACACCGCCACCGACGCTCGACGGCGAGGTTCCGACACCCTCTGCCCCTCTTCTTTCCCTTCTCGGTATCCCCTTGCAGTACCCGTTCGTCTCACGCACATTCTCCTCTCTGTAGCGCACCACAGCCTCCATGATTTCTCGCTGGAGTCTCGCCGAATCCGCGAAGAATAGCCCCTGTTTGTCGCTGCTCGAGGCGGAGATAGGCAACGCCACCCCCGGGAACGGAACTGGGAGGAGGAGGCCCACGCCGTCGTCCACTTCACCGAGTCGGGATAGCCGCATCGCTGTCGCCGACCTCGCTGACGCGCCACCGCCATTCACCGTCGCTGCCGGAGCACGCCACCGTCGCTGTCTTAGGTAAGCCACCGCTTTCTCCTCTGTCCGTTAGATCGCGTAGGGATGGCTCAGATTAGATCGGATCCCGAACCGGTACCGACGAATAGCGTCGTGCCATGTGGCATGTGCCGCGTCATCGCCGTGCACCCCGCTGGCCCAATCCCGAGCTGCCACTTGTCACCGGGTAGCTGGCCGCCGTTCTGTTTTTTCTAATAGGCAGACATTGATTTAATCTCGTTTAATTCATAGTAAATAAAGTACTTGTCCAAAAATTGCGTATAATATACCATTGGATTTGCAAAATTGAGTAGAACACAGATCTGCAATAATTTTGTTGATTTACTGCAGTAATCTTGTAGTAGGATTTAAAGTTTAGATTGGAGTATTTTAATTCTAGAAAGTTATCCTTAACTCTGTTTTAGTTGATTCTTATTGCGTTGGCTTCGTATCTACGATATCTTCTGGGGAAAATTGTTATAACATGCTTAGAGTGTTTAGATCTGTTTCGAGGTAGATTGGAAGTGTAGATCTATTTATGAGCATATTTAATTAAGTATTAATCCAAAATACTTAAAATCTGTGGGAAATCGATACTAATGACATCCCCAACTCAACAACACCCCAGAATAAAACCCTTGGTCGAAATTGAATCCATCCTTACATATTACCATGTTGCATGGATGCATAATGACCTTCGTGGTATTATTTTGTGCAAGTTGTGATTGGAGCTATGTTTGTGGTTTGTTAGATTGTCCGGAGTGCGCTGAGGAGTACTGTTGTGTAGAGTGCTACTCGGATCAAGGCAAGTTACACCACTTGTACATATTATGTCCCCGTTTTTAACTATGCATGTTTTACTCTTCAAATCTTGTAGTATGCATGTGTAGGTCTTTAGTAGATTTTCTTATTACTATTTTTGCAAGTGCGGTTTTGTAGTATGCCATGAGTAGATTTATACTTAGTAATTTCCGTCCTAATAGGTTCCCCCTGTTTTTGCTAAGTATTGCTTGCTATGCTATATATATACTAAGTACCGTTGGGGGGTTCGAAAGACTCAAAAAAATTCTAACTATGAGAGCTCTCTCGAGCGAACTTTTCTTCTCAAAACCCCCTTCAAAATAAAACTAAATTTTCTTCTAGGAGAAATGGTTGTCGGGACAACGAGTGGGATTTTGGTGGAGGACGGCCGCCCAAGAATCAAAGAAGTCTGCCATGTTTCAGAATTCAGAAGCTTTCAGTGCAACCACAATACATATGGGCTCTGTCTTGGCTTAGTACTTAGTGGGAAACCTCACCGGGGTACCAACATTTGGAGGTTCTTGGCACGGTTGGATCCAGTTGGTAGAGGGGCTACTAAGGGAAGGCCTCGCCATGGTCTTATTTGTAAAAGGACTTGATCGTGGATTATGGGGAAAGTGTACAACCTCTCGAGAGTATTGCAATCTGATCGATCAGCCGAGTTCATGGAAAAGAACACTTTGAGCATCTGAAGGATGGAGCCTCTGAAAGATCTTCCTCTCTCTTTTCCAAACTTAAAGCTTTATAAACCCTAAGGCGTGAGTAATATCACCATTGGGTGGGATTTTGGGGACTTGGTGCGTAATATCCAAGTGCTAGGTTGATTGGACACTTGGTGAGTAATATCCTCGTGTACCACTCGACCCTATACTACTTATCAATGTTTACAAAGTAGGGTAAACTCTTCCTCTTTTCTTCTTACTTAGAGAAAATTGGCCTTACGCAAAAGAACCCCAAAGCCTACACTTAGCCTTGCATGTAGAGATAGTCTTATTCTTTCCTTGGTGTAATTTTCCAATACATTCAAAGTATTGAGCCAACTTGTTGGATGCACGTCTTATGTGCAGAATCCAAAGACTGAAAGATGTGTAGGGATCGCGGGTCTTCACGCAATTAGCCTGAGGCGTTGACGAACTCAAGATTTACTTAGTTTCTGCTGTTTTATTTGAGCTAGCTATAAGCTATGCAAGTTGTAATAATTATACAATGGATTATTCGTGTAATAATGACTTGTGTTTTACATGATATTCATCGACTGTGAAGTGCTAGCTATTGATCCAGGGACTAGCATGTTAATCACAAGGACTTAGGATCCTTAATGATCCGAGGTCACAACAGATGGTATCACAGCACAAAGTTGCCCGTAGGACGTGACCCCTAGGATTGGAAACCACCTTTACCATTGTGTGTTTTTGCCTTCTATATTCTTCTAAGTTATTTATGCTCTTCTAGTTATTATCTTCCTTATCACTTTGTGACTAATCTTCATTCTCCTAACTTAAAGATGACGACCTTCTACTACGACACCACCGAAGACATCAAGTACCTGCACTTTGGGGAATGCCTCCTAGACATCATCAAGACGTTGGGGTTTCCCATGCTATCAATCAAGGGAAGCGAGTTGAGGAAGATGCACAAGGAAGGATGCTGGGCGATTGAAGTCATCCAACCATGGCGAAGTGAGTCTGAACCCAAGACGGAGGCCATTGTACTCAACGTCACCAGCGACTCCAAGGAGAAAGGACTTAGCACCAGCATGCAGGAGCTCATTGGACGCCTATGTGGACGTCACCATGAAGAGGTTGAAGGCCACTACATCAAACTCTTTGGAAGACGGGATGAGAAGGGAGTTCCAATCGAGTTAACCTCGGAGGAAAGGGCGACATCAAAGGATCCAATACCAAGACTTGGAGTGCCACATCAACGATCTTGAGGAGGGAAGCTGATTTGAGATCATAAGGAATGACGAGTTATGTGCTCTAGTCAAGGAGAAGGACGAGAAGATCGAAGAGCTGGAAGAGAAGATCAAATCCCTAGGAGGGAAGCTCGCCGCCCAAGACAAGAAGTTCGCTAATCAAGAGAAGAGGGTGCAGGATAAGAACAAGAGGATTAGGGAACAAAGTCTTGTACTCACAAAAAATGAGATGGAGTTCAAGAAATTTGCTATCATGTTGAAGGACCTGAGAGCAGCCAAGAGGAGCTTGGAGGAGAAGATCGCACCCATGACTAAGGAGTCAAGCTTGATCAAGGAGCTGCAGGAGGAGAAGAAGGAACTTCAAGATAAGCTCGAAGCTGCTACCCAGGAGCTGCAAGAGGTGAAGGAACTTCAAGAGAGGCTCGAAGCTGATACACCGGAGACGCATGAGGTGAAGGAACTTCAGGAGAAGCTTGAAGCCACGACAAAGGACATGGAGTTAAACAAGTCAATGCTGGAGAAGGAAGGCTTCACTATTGAGGATGAGGAAGTGGATGATGAGTAGAGTAGATAGTTGGACCACCTTTATTTCTATAGTCAAACATTATTCGCGATTGTAATAAGTACCAAAACTATATTGGTTTAGTTAAACTTGGATGAGTTGTGTTAAACTTTGTGCTATATGTGCCTTTTGTGTTCCTCGTGTGTTTTTCTCGTGTTTACATAAGGGTAGGAGTTTATTCCTTAGGCTTTCTATCTATTTCTTAACTTGTTTCCCAAACCCCACAAATGGTGAGACGTGGGAACAACAATATGCCCCTAGAGATGGCACAACTTCTGAACTCCCAGAATCAGCTGATCCAACTCCTCACTCAAAACATGCAAAACAACAACAACAACAACCCGTCGCCTCCACCACCTCCACCGCCTCAACTGGATCGCCTAACTCGGTTCTTGAGATCGAACCCTCCTACTTTCTCAAGTAGTTCTGAGCCAATTGTGGCAGATGACTGGCTCCGCACCACCAACAAGAAGTTAGACACCGTCCAAGTTGTTGGAGCTGACAAGGTGCGCTTTGCCACGCACCAACTTGAGGGACCAGCTGATGAATGGTGGGATAACTACCAAGTCACCCACCCTGATATTGAAGCTATCACCTGGAACCAGTTTGAGGTGTCTTTTCGTACTCATCACGTAGCTGCTAGTGTCATGTCACTGAAGAGACGTGTGTTCCGCGACTTGAAGCAACTGCACCGCTCTGTCTCTGAGTATGGGGACCTTTTCAGCAAGCTGGCATGTTATGCACCTGATGATGTCTCCACTGATGCCAAGAGGCAGGAAGAGTTCCTAAGGGGACTCAATGATGAGATAACCATTCAGCTTGTGGCTCTGAAGAATTGCCAGGGATGCCTCCTGACCGAGACATCGATTTTCTCATTGACTTGATGCCTGGGACTGGACCGATAAGAAAGAGACCGTACAAGATGGATGTTGATGAGTTGAAGGAACTTAAGAAACAACATAGAGAGCAATTGGATAAAGGCTTCATTCAACCAAGTGCGTCGTCTTGGGGAGCGCCTGCCTTATTCGTGGAGAAGAAGGATAAAACCAAGAGACTAGTCATGGACTACCGGTAGTTGAATGAAGTGACAATCAAGAACAAGTACCCTCTACCCAATATCAATGACCTGTTCGATCGATTAAAGGGAGCTAGTGTGTTCTCTAAGATTGATCTCCGATCAGGTTATTTCCAGTTAAAGATCCGAGAGCAGGATGTACCCAAGACAACTTTCACCACAAGATACGGATTGTATGAGTACAGCGTGATGCCTTTTGGCCTAACCAATGCCCTAGCATACTTCATGACTATGATGAACAAGGTGTTCATGGAGTACTTGGATAAGTTTATTGTGGTATTCATTGATAGCATACTCATATATTCCAAGGATGAGAAGGAACATGAGAAGCATCTGTGCCTAATTATGGAAAAGTTAAGGGAACACAAGTTGTATGCCAAGTTTAGCAAATGTGAGTTCTGGTTAAAAGAAGTGGGATTCCTTGGTCATATTGTGTCAGCTAAAGGAGTTGCCGTGGACCCAAGTAAGGTAGCTTCCGTGACAGAACGGAGTCACCTAAGAATGTGGGGGATATCAGGAGTTTCTTGGGCCTTGCAGGATATTACCGAAGGTTCATTGAAAACTTTTCCAAGATAGCAAAGCCTATGATAGAATTGTTGAAGAAAGAAAAGAAGTTCCAATGGACTAAGGCATGTGAAGCGAGTTTTCAAGAATTGAAGAAGCGCCTAGTAACAGCACCAGTTTTGTGTCTCCCTGACATCCAAAAAGATTTCCAAGTCTATTGTGACGCTTCTCGACAAGGACTTGGTAGTTTACTGATGCAATATGGAAAAGTAGTGTCATACGCCTCTCGGCAACTTAAGAACCATGAGAATAACTACCCCACACATGATTTGGAACTAGCATCAGTTGTGCATGCGCTCAAGGTATGGAGACATTACCTCATGGGCAAACATTGTGATGTGTTCACGGATCGCAAGAGTCTTAAATATATCTTCACTCAAAAGGAGTTAAATATGAGGCAAAGGAGATGGCTTGAACTCATCAAGGACTATGACTTGGACCTGCAGTACCATCCTGGAAAGGCCAATGTTGTGGCTGACTCCTTAAGCCGGAAAGTCTATGTAAATGGACTTACCATGGGAGAACTTCCAAAGGATTTGTGTGAACAGTTCAAGGATCTCAGGTTGGAAATAGTTCCGGAATTATACTTAGCAACTATGGAGATAGTGCCAACGCTTTTGGACCAAATCAAAGAGGCCTAGAAGGGGGACAAAGAGTTGGAAGAAATAAAAGCTAATATAAGCAAGGGTAAAGCAAAAGGGTTTCATACGGATGAACAAGGGACACTTTGGTATGAGAAGCGTTTGTGCGTTCCCGATGATCCCGATATCAGGAAGTTAATTCTTCAGGAAGCTCACGATTCGCCTTACTCAATTCATCCTGGTAATACAAAGATGTACATGGATGTGAAGGATAGATTCTGGTGGAATAACTTGAAAAGAGAAATTGCTAAATACATCTCTTTGTGTGACGTGTGCAACAGAGTCAAGGCCGAACATCAAAAACCAGTAGGGCTACTGCAGCCATTACCTGTGACCGATTGGAAGTGGGACAAGGTAGGCATGGATTTTATCACAGGACTACCCCGGACTCGTTCTAGGTATGATTCTATCTGGGTAGTGGTCGATCACTTCACAAAGGTGCCCCACTTTATTCCCGTAAAGACCACCTATACAAGTGCTAAACTTGCCAAGATTTATATGTCAAGGATCGTAAGTCTTCATGATGTACCCAAGGGGATTGTCTCTGATAGAGGTACCCAATTCACCTTGAAGTTTTGGCGACAGCTACATGAGTCTCTAGGGACACGACTGGAGTTTAGTACTACTTTCCACCCGCAAACAGATGGACAAACGGAAAGAGTTAATCAGATCTTGGAGGACATGCTAAGAGCCTGTGCACTAGACTATGGGTCTAGTTGGGATGACAACTTGCCATATGCGGAATTCTCATACAATAACATTTACCAAACTAGTATCAAGATGGCTCCATTTGAAGTTCTATATGGCACAAAGTGTAGAAATCCGCTGCTATGGAATGGAGTTGGAGAACGTAGCTTGTTTGTACCTGAGCTGATCAAGGATGCCGAAGAAAAAGTAAGACAAATTCAAGACAGGTTAAAAGTAGCCCAATCCAGGCTATAACATCCCAATTTCAGCAACCCTGATTAGTTGTCCAGAATGCACAAATCAGGAGGAACAAAAACTTTTTCTTGTTTAATGCTGAAGTGTTTGCTTGTTGTTTGGATATGCTTATGCATATGCATGTGCATTAGATGATATACTCCTTACCTTAACACCAGTTGACAAAAGCTACTTCCAAAACAGTCTTGGCTTAATTTCCATATTCTCAAATGTTCTGGCATTTCAAAACATCAGCCAAGATGCTTATGTGACCAAAACTATTTTTGTAACTTCTATTGGCAAAACTATGGAGAGTTATATAATATAATCTCCTTATGTTTTCAGGACAGAACCTTCAACTACTCTTACCTCTAGGATCTCCAAAACCTTTTTGTAAGCTTTTGAATTCTACTCTTGGTCGAGATACCAAGGACCTTACTTTGTTCAAACTCCAACCTATTTCAAAATACACATCCTTACCTCAAGCTAAGCTTGCTGGTAACCCTGTAGTAGTTGATTTGTTCGTAAGATGAGTTGCCTTGATCTGCTGTTTGATTTGTCTGCTTAGGAGATAGTATGAGCTACTATAGGAGCTCATCACTAGGATCAAGATGTCTCCAAATCATCCCACTCTAAGCAAGAATACAATCTGGATCTGATCCCTAGCTACTAAGTGATCATCTAAAACTCTTAACGAGATAAATTCTAAAGAAATCCCTTCTAGAAGTTTCCAAGTCAATGAGGACCAATATCAAACATGGATCCCTTCTACTCAATGTACTCTTAAACCACATCCACTTGATGATGCTTTGGTACCTTGCAACCCATCAAAATCATCACCACCCACATTCTAGTCAAAAACCCTAAATCTGTTTCCAACATCACCTTTTTGAATGACTCCCTTTCTCAACCCTTGTGCATTTTTGGTAATGCACTTGAATCATATTTTTAGCCATACTAAGGACTACCAAGGCCCACTCTTGCCCTTGGTTAGATCATCCTCCAACCCACTTGTTCATGATGATTTTGCAGTCAAGAAAATATCTTTTCCTGCAAATCTAGTCATCATGCCTAGTTTGGCAGAAGCTCACACCATCATCCAACCTTCTATGGACCAACTATATGCATGGTTGTGTTCTACTCATATAGGTCTAGCAATATCTACTTCACTTGCTCCAAGTGGATCCTTGTGCTCCTTAAACCCACAAGGTTTTGAAGGCTAGTTGATAATATTCTTTCGCAGGCTTATTTTATTCAAAGTTTGAAATCAATTCTTGGTAAACTCAAACCAGATCAAGCTCAAACCTCTATACCATGTTGATGTAAATCACTTGGTATATCCATCCATCTAACCCATGCCGAAAGAGGAGATCTGAACTCCAAGAGACAACCATGTTTTGATTGTATGAAATTAACATCACCCTAGATCCTTAATCTAGGGTATTTCACCAAAATCAACTTGGATTCTCCAATCCCAATGTTGCAAATGCTTGCTAAACCTTGTCTACATCATCTACCTTGATCATCAAGATTTATCAAAAATTATCCATATTTATTATGGACCAAAACTATTTAATTTCCTTTAATAGACAAAATCTCAAAACTCCTACTACAAAGGAAAGTTTGGTTTTTGCCAAAACACTTCCCCAAATTTTGACTCAACAGAGGTCCACATATCATACCCCATCATCCCACTTGAAGAGCTTTATTATTTATTTTTGCCCTTTTTCTTAAATGGCAGAAATGGAATAATAATTGTTTAAAATACTTTTACCCTCCCATAAATCTTGGGAAAATGCCCCTAACTGTGTATTCACATTTGGGACCATCTCAACTCAAAAACCCACCTTGTCCATTGTAAAAATATCAATTGAACTCCAAGAATTCACTTCTGCAGTTTTTGAATAAATGGAATTAAATGGACTTATAATCTTTTGAAAAATCCCAAATAATTCCTGGAAGTGTGTCTTGACCTCAACTACCCACCAGTACCATCTCCTCAGCATGACCAATGCAAATTTTGGGAACTTCCTTCACACACCCCATTTGATCAAATTTGCCAAAGCAACCAAACATTGATCCAAAACCACCCCATATCTCCCAGCAGCACACCTCCCCACCCTCTCTGGTCAAGTAATGGTCCCACACACCACCCAAAACCAACCCAGCTCGAAAACCATGCACCCATCCATGGGGATACCCCCAATGGGCATCAAGCTCCCCATCTCGGCCACCCAATCCAAGGATCCACCCCACCCCCTCTCCTGGTCACTTTAGACCACGAAATAGAGATAACCAGCAACCCTCCACCGCCCAGATCGACCAACCCCTGGCCAGCACCTCCCTCCCATGTCCAAAATGGACATTGCACATCCCCAACTCCCCTCCCCTTTAAATGGGCCAGAGGCCAACCCCAGCACCCCTCCCTGGCTCATTTGGCCCCTCCCACTCCCACTCTCCTCCCCGGAGCACCACTGCATCTCCCCTGCTCTGAGCTGCCCGAGAAGAAGAGGAGAAGGAACCTCGGCCTCCCCGTCCATCGAGCTAAGCTCCCTCCTCCTCCCCTCTCCTCCTCTGCATGTCAGCCTCCCGAGCTCTCATCTACATCCTACATCTAACCATCCCCTCCTCCCTCCCCAGGACCCTCCACGACGCCACCACGAACGGGCTCGGAGCCGCCGTCCCCTCCTCGACACGGGATTCCGCAGATCCTCACCAAAATGGTCGTTGCCGCCCCTCTACGAACTTGCCCCGGAGTCCTCCATGCCCCCAGGTGAGCCCCTCCATGCCCCTAGGTGAGCCCCTGAACCCCTCCAGCGTGGCCTAGGTTGAGCCCCGGCGTCGTCTGTCCGGAGGTAGAAGAAGCGACGAGGACCGTCCATCGCGACTAGATCGAACGGCCCTCCTCCCTCGATGCCCCTTCGCCGCTACCACCTCTGACCACGGGGCCCCGCTTGCCAGGTTCAAAGGCGCCCCCTCCCATGCGCGGCGCAGCCCGAGTGGGCTGATTTCCCCTCTGTTGCCCAAATTCCCGCTGGATCCAGCCCGGCCAGCCCTGCCCTTTTCTTTTATATGGGATATTTAGAAATCTGCAGAAAAGCCGCTCATTTTAATTCAAAATAAAAATGAAAAATACCTCTTTTTTCCCAGAGTTAATTTTTGACATGTTCCTGTATGTTTTATCTAACATGCAGACCACTCCCCTTTGCCACCTTTACTTTTATTATTTTCTAGAGAATAAGCTACAAGAAAGTATCAAATATAGTAAATAAAATCCTCAAGGAGTTTCAAAACTCCAAATGGAGAAAACCCAACTGTCTCTAGTAGATGCTTAATATACCTAATACATGGAATTGGCCCCAATCCAAGTGGAGCTTTTGCTGTCCTGTAATAAAAATAACAAGAACAGTCACAATCTAACTTTAGAAATTTTCCTAGGCATATCTACAACGCCAATTAGGCTAATTCCAACTCCGAGCGTATTGGACCATCAATATCTATCAAAACCCAGGAGCCCATAATTTTCTAAGCCTCGGTTGAATTATTGTGAATTAATCTGTTCTGTGCATGGTTAGTTCAACAATAATTTGACCACAGTATCTCTGCAACTCCAAATAGGTTGATTCCAATTTCATCAGAAAGGTATTCTAAATACCTACCATGTGGCATTGGTTTCCTATCAAAATCTGTTGTAGATTAAATCGGGAGAAAAAGACAATTTGTCCACAGAACTGCCTTTGGAATTTTCCTGAGGGCATTCTGGTAATTATTTTGGCATGATTCCAACTCTCAGTGAACAAGTACATCCATACCAACCTAACCATCCAAGGAAATAATTTTTGAAGCTCCAGAACCTTTCTGGTGAATTATTCCCTAAAACTAGAGCTTTTATCACTAGTAAATTCATAAGTATTTCAAGAAAAGTGATAAAATAGTGAAACCACTTTTGTTGGTTTCATTTTATCAAATCCTATCTGTTGGTATCATTTTTACCCAATGGTATCCTACATAATATGTCCTTGGTCCAAAACCCCCTCTTAGGTAGTTCCTCGACAATAAACCCTAAGGGGTGATCATCCCCTTCTCCAAGGCCATCCCCACCTTCTAAATCAAATCCTCTCAAAACCCTCTAAATATGAATTTGATATTATCCAATTGCTTGCTTGCTGTTTGGTATTGGTGATGGTGATGGTATGCCTTGTATTGATTGTGCCTTTTGTTTGTTTGCATGTGTTCCCTATCAATGATAGTTGCGATTATATCGGAGAGCAGACGAAGATGGTTTTTATTGGTTATTATGGTTTTCTAAGAAGAAGTCCAGGGACAATTATGCCATATTGCTGATCTCAGGCAAGCCACCTTCTTTCTCATAAGCCTTGTACTATTGTTTTACTTATGCATGTTTTATCTCTTGTTTATTAAAACTGCATTGTTTTATTATAAGTTGATGTATATATGGTAGTGGTTTGGCTCCTCCGAACTATTGCACTTTTGTACTATTCAGTACAACCCCCTTGGTGACACCTACTTGCCCCTAGTAGAATAGATTGTTGGGGGGATACCCCCGGGTAGGGTCACACCGGGGTATAAATACCGAGTTAGCCGAGGTTCGGCAAGGTCAAAGCGAATGCTGGCCGAGTCACCTCAAGGCAGGCCGGATCACGGAGTAACCCGGACCAGGGGACATTCACGTAACTTGGTCTCAACCGAATTTCACCGTATGTCGGTAAAATATATCTAACTTGTATGCAGGAACAGGTATGGCCGGATCAACTATGTAGGATCCGGGTTATATCAAGCTTGTAAGAGAAGGAAGGCATCTCGCTGGTCAAAAGGTGGCTACTATACGTGGAGCGTGAGCGAAGAGGATAGAGGCCGGACCACTGAGGCATGGCCGACAAAGGTGGAAAAGCCAATGACGGGTGACGCAGGCGCCGCAGAGGCTCACGTAGCCTCTGCATGGGTGACGCGGGGGAAAAGTAACCCGGTCGGCTTACTATTTTGGGAGAAGGCATATTCCCTGGAATATGCCTCCACATGTGCCCTAAGTGGAGACCTAGCCACCCCTATATAAGGAGGGCTAGGGCTTCTGTAGAGGGGGTTGATTTCTGGGAGATTGCTCTGAGGGCTAGCTAGTGGTGAGAGTAAGAGAGTTCTTTCTTCGTCCTCTCCCCAATACATCTCTAGGAGCACTTGTAATCTATGAAGGAGAATTAAATACAAAGCTACCATGTGTGGAATCACCACACTATCCCTCCCTGGATTCCCCTAGTGCATTTAGTCCCCACAGTTAGCCTATACATGGCATCTGCCGTGACACCACCACGACAGTTGGCGCCCATCGTGGGGCTAGCAGCGCTAGCAGGGGTGAAGATCCGGACGGGAAACCTCATCGGTACCGGCAAACGCATCGTCTCCGGGCTTGTTCAGCGCTTTGGAGCGCTGGATTTCATCAGCGACAATGCTGGCTGCTTCGGCACCCGTCCTCTTCCGTGCAACGGCCTCTTCGTCAAGCTCGGCACGCACAAGGTTTACGTTGCTGTCGACGTGTTGTGCGTTCACCCGCGACGTGTCGTCGAAGGAGGTGAGCAACCCCTTAGCGTGATTCATGGGACGCGTATCACTCGCTCCCCGGACCGTGTAGAGGTGATGATGACGGCGCCAGGTGCAGGCGCAAGCAAGGATCCAGCTCCAGATTCGGAGGTAACCCCCAAGGCACCGAGGAAAAGTAGAGGTCCTCCGCTAGAGAGGCCTGAGAATGTGCTGCAGCAGGCGATGGATAGCTTAGCAAACCCTATAGCAGCAGTAGTAGATCCGGCTCAGGCACATGCCGAGCTAGAGGAAACTAGGCAAAAAATACTAGAGGGTGCAAAAAAGATAGCCGCGGCTCAGCAGTCGTTGAACATGACACTGCGTGAGTATGCAAAGGCAAATAAAGTAGATGCTATAAAAGTGAAGGGGAGAAATCTCATGAGTGAAATGAACAGAGAAGGTGATACTAGGATTGAGGAATCAGAGAACTGTTTGTCCGTGGGGCTACCAAGTATAGTACCCCGGCGAAGAACCTCGGAGCAGCAGATGCAGCTGCATCCGAGTTAGAGGGTCTGATGGGTGAAGCCCGTCAGAGACAGCAATACAGGGTTAATGAGTTGGTTCGGATCGCGAATAGGCAAAACGAGGAGTTTCTCAGGGCTAATCCAGAGAGAGATGGGGCCTCCAAGATTGTTCATTCGGCGGTGGGTAACCCGGAGAAATCCGCTGGAGCTGCATCATCTCCTCATGGTGGTCCTAGGAGAGAAGAAGTAGTAACCTCGGCCAGGAGGAATAAGTAGATAGTCCCATATGACCCAGCAAGGGCAGGGAAAGGAAAGGAAGTGCAAAGGGATGAAGATCGAAGGAGTGTGAGCCGAGGTGAAGCTGGCTGAGGTAACCACGACCAAGGCAATGCCGGTCAAAGGAACGCTGTAAACAGCAATGCCGAACAGCATAATGCGGAAGGAGCAGGTCAACCGCAGCAGTGGAATATGCCACGGCAAGAGCGCAGTGCCGGCCAAGGTATGCAACAAAGGGCGGCTCCACCGGAACAAGATAGATACAATGATGGTAATTCGGAGATGGTGAATACAGTCTATCCCAGGCCGGACTATCACGTGATAGGATCAAGGTTGGGAGGCAGAGATTTGATGCCTGATGATGCCAGGCTAAAACTGGATCGGTTGTATAGGTCGAAGCAAATTGAATGTCAAGGTCCTCCGGGTCCAGCATGTTTGGGGCCCTGGATCATGAAAGAACCTCCGGTACCTAACTTCTAGTTACCTAGAGGCACAAAGACATATGACGGCAGCAGTAAGCGAGAGGATTGGTTGATTAACTATGCAACTGCTGTAAAAATTGCCATAGGCAACTTGAGATGGGCTGTGAGATATGTACCCTAGATGTTGGAGGGGCTAGCGAGGGTATGGCTAAACAACTTGCCACCCAGAAGTATTAACTGCTGGATCGATTTCGAGGAGATGTTTGTTAGCAATTTTTCAAGCATGTATCAGAGGCCAAACAGGCCACAAACCCTAGCAATGTGCAGACAAAGACCGAATGAGACAGACCGGGAGTTCTTAACCCATTGGTGCAATGTGCGAAACTCGTGTGAGGGCGTGATTGAGTCACAGGCCATAGCATGGTTTGTGCAAGGATGCAGATATGCAAGTGTGCTATGGCAAAGGTTGCAAAGAGAAATGCCGACTACTCTGGCAGAGACCATCTGGATTGCTGATTCGTACGCCCTGGGTGATCCGACTCAACCTAGACTCAAATCGAACGAGTCAGGCGAGGAATACTACTAGAGAGATGGAGCAGGCTCATCCCGGAGGAATGATTACCGAGGTAAAAGAAGAGATGACAGACCAGATTACCGGTATAGTTCGCAACAAGTTGCTGCTGTGAATCAAGATCAACCCGGAGTAGGGAGCAATCAACGTCAGAAAACTGGAGGGCAATAATGGACACCAAGAAATGATGGAAAGAAAACTTGGACGCCAGAGCAGAAGAAACAGTGGCAAGATAAGAAGGACCGTCCGAGGTATATATATGAATCAATGTTGGATCAGTCGTGTAAGTTTCACACGCCTAATCCAAGTAACCCAGCGGGTCACACAACTAGGCAGTGTGAGTGGATGCGTAAGATAGAAAAAGGTGGTTCAGGGAATGCTCAGGCACCCCGGAATGATCAACCTCGGCAGGAGTTACCCCGGCAGCAATTGCTCTCCGGGGCGAACACGCAACATTTAATGTTGCCTCCCCCTCCGCCGAGGTATGATAACCATGAGAGAAGGGATGTAGTGCATCAGGTGGAAAACCAAAACCAGCAGGATCAGAGGCACCCCGGAAACAAGGGGATGAATGAGTATAGGGAGCACCATCAGAGTTACTGTCTGTTCACTACGGAAGAGACAGATAGAAAGAGCTTGCAGTGCCAACATATGGAGGTGAATGCAGTAATGCTAGCTGTGACGAGGTATATGCCTTGGTCGGACCAGGAAATTACCTGGAGCATCAAAGATCATCCCAAGCTTATGCCGAGTCCTAGTTCATATGCACTGGTGCTGGATCCGACATTCATTGGTCCTAAAATCAATGTGAGGTTCTCCAGTGTATTGATTGACAATGGGATTGGCATTAATATCATGTATGCGGATACGATGCGCAAGTTGGGTATAACGGAGAACATGCTCCAAACTACAAGGACAACTTTCCATGGCATTGTGCCAGGCATTTCTTGTGAGCCCATAGGCAAGGTCATGGTTGACGTTTTGTTCGGCACAAGAGATAACTGCTGAACTGAGAATTTGGAGTTTGAAGTGGTAAACTTAGAAAGTGCGTATCACGTGTTGCTCGGTAGACCGGCACTGAACAAGTTCATGGCAAGCTGCCACATCAGTTATCTGAAGATGAAGTTGCCTGGACCAAATGGGGTGATCACCATAGCTGGAGATTTCTGACGTTCCATTGAGTGTGCGTCAGCCGGGTCAAACCTAGCCGAGTCACTCGTGATTGCGCAAGAAAATAGAAAAATCCAAGAGGTGGCGGCATTGGCTCAGTCCATGCAGCAGTATATGCCGGTGCTGAGTAACCCGCATGGTAGTGTATCATTCCAAGTGACAAAAGATACCAAGAAGGTGCCTATTGATGATATGTTCCCTGAGCATACCGTGACCATTGGTGCCGGGTTAAATGATAAATAGGAAAGCGAGCTCGTCAACTTCCTCCGTGAGAATCAGGATATTTTTTCTTGGTCCAAACAGGACTTGCAAGGTGTTCCGAGGGAGTTGGCCGAGCACTCTTCTAATGTAAGACCCGGAGCAAAGCCGGTGAAGCAACCTCTCCTCCGCTTCACCGACGATAGGAGAAAAGTCATAGGAGATGAGATAGCTCGGTTGTTGGCTATAGGATTTATCATGGAAGTGCTTTACCCGGATTGGTTGTCTAATCCGATGCTGGTGGAGAAAAATAAAGATGATCCGAACGTGGCAGTGGTTTGGCATATGTGTATCGATTACACGAACCTGAATAAGGCGTGTCCAAAAGATCCATTCCCACTGCCAAGGATAGACCAAGTCATAGATTCCACTACTGGGTGTGAGTTGTTGTCGTTCATTGATGCATATTCTGGTTTCCACCAGATACCTCTGAACCCAAGCGATCAAATAAAGACTGTGTTTATCACCTCGTACAGGGCTTATTGTTATCGCACCATGCCTTTTGGTTTACGTAATGCAGGGGCAACGTACCAGAGATGTATGCAGAAATGTTTGCATGACCAGATTGGTCAAAATGTGCAGGTGTATGTGGATGATGTGGTGATAAAGACCAAGGAAAGCAAAACGCTCCTTGATGATATCACGTAGACGTTCGCGAACCTAAGGAGGTTCCGGATGAAACTTAACCCGGAAAAATGTACCTTCAGTGTCCCGGCTGGAAAATTACTCGGATTTCTTGTCTCTAGCCGAGGTATTGAAGTTAATCCAACTAAAATCCGGGCCATAGAGCGAATGGAACTGCCTAAGTGTCTTAACGATGTCCAGAAGTTCACTGGTTGCCTGGCATCATTAAGTCGGTTTGTATGTCGGTTGGGAGAAAAGGCACTACCTCTCTACCAACTCATGAAAAAGTCGGATAAGTTCATTTGGACGCCGCAGGCCAATGAAGCCTTTGCCCACTTAAAGAAAATGTTAGCCACTGCACCAGTGTTAGCCTCTCCACTATCAAAGGAGCCAATGTTGCTCTATATAGCCGCAACCAACCGAGTTATAAGTACAATGATCGTGGTAGAGCACGATGAAGAGGGTAAGTCGGTGCAAAGGCCGGTGTATTATCTGAGCGAGGTATTATCAGCCTCAAAGCAGAACTACCCACACTATCAGAAGGTGGCGTATGGTGTGTATATGGCAACTAATAAGCTGAAGCACTATTTTGAGGAACACCCAATCAAGGTAATATGTGAAGCACCCATATCCGAGATGATGAGTAACAAGGATGCAAGTGGCAGGATTGCAAAATGGGCAATTGAACTAGCACCTTATGTGCCACAGTATGACAGAAGATAAGCAATTAAATCCCAAGTTGTGGCGGACTTTTTCGTGGATTGGGCCGAGGTGCAATATGAGCCACCATTACCAGATCCGAATTACTGGAGAATGCACTTTGACAGGTCAAAAACAAAAACCGGGTTAGGTGCCGGAGTTGTGCTTACCTCGCCAAAGAAGGACCAGCTGAAATATGTGCTGCAGATCCACTTCACTACATCAAACAATGTTGCGGAATATGAAACACTTATACATGGGCTCAAAGTGGCAAAGGAGGTTGGAATACGTCGGATCCAATGCTTCGGTGACTCGGATCTCGTTGTCCAGCAAGTCTCAGGGCAATGGGATGCTTTGGATGCAAACATGGCATTATACAGATTTCATGTGTAGAAGATATCTGGTTATTTTGAGGGATGCGAATTTCACCATATACCTCGGGTGGAAAATGAGGCTGCCGACATATTGTCGGAGCTCGGTTCAACCCAACAAGCAATTCCACCAGGCGTAGCATTGGAGCACCTCAGGAAACCATCCATCAGGCCATCCCCGGAGTCCGACTCAATTTTTATCCCAGAGAGTCCGGAATCAGAGGCTGTGCCCATGGACATTGATGTAGGGAGTGGTTCACGAAACCCGGGGACTGCCACGACAAACCCGGGGACTGCACAGCATGATCCGGGAGAAGTTATGCATGTGGATCTAATGGAAATTGATGAGGAAATATTCCTAGTGAGAGTTGTACCAGCTTGGGCATTGCCAATATTCCAATTTCTGAAAGATGGAACCTTACCCACTGAGGAGGTATTATCCAGGCAAACTCAGCGGAGAGCAAAAGCATACACGGTCATCAATTCTGAGCTATACAAAAGGAGTGTGACTAATGTCCTCCAGCGATGTGTTGACCCAGAGGAAGGACTGGACATCCTTCGAGATATACATCAAGGGGAATGTGGGCATCATGTCTCATCCAGAGCCTTCGTAGCGAAAGCTTTCCGCCATGGGTTTTACTGGCCAAGTGCCTTAGAACAAGCAGAAGATATGGTGAGAAAATGTAATGGCTATCAGAGATATGCGACAAAAACACATATGCCAATGTCGGAGCTCAAGACCATACCAATTACATGGCCATTTGCCGTATGGTGCTTGGACATGGTTGGCCCGTTTAAACCAGCAAAGGGAAATATGACTCACATTTTGGTCATGGTGGACAAGTTTACAAAGTGGATTGAAGTGAAGCCAATAAGAAAATGTGATGGAGCTACGGCCGTAACATTTCTCAAAGACATCATCCTGAGATATAGTTACCCTCAGAGTATCATAATAGATAATGGCACAAACTTTGCTGAAGGAGCATTTGCGCGTTTCTGCCGAGATAAAAAGATCCGGCTGGACGTCGCCTCGGTAGCCCACCCCGCATCGAACGGACAAATGGAAAGATCCAACAGATTAGTATTATCCGGGATAAAACCCCGGCTCATTGAGCCACTACAAAGATCAGCGGGGTGCTGGATAGAAGAACTACCAGCGGTACTGTGGAGTTTAAGAACAACTCCGAATCGATCAATAGGCTATACACCATTCTTTCTGGTATATGGGGCAGACGCTGTATTACCAGCCGACATAGAGCATGATTCGCCTAGGGTCACCCAATACATAGAAGCCGAAGTGCAAGAAGCCCGGCAAAATGATGTTGATCTATTGGAAGAAGTGAGAGAATTGTCATTGTCCAGATCCGCCATATATCAGCAAAATATCCGACGCTATCATAGCCGGAAAGTGAGCCCCCGAGTTTTCCGGGAAGGCGATCTGGTACTCCGGTTGGTACAACGTACTGCTGGCATGCATAAGTTATCCCCCCTCGGGAAGGGCCATTCATTGTGAGCAAAGCATTGCACAATGATTCTTATTATCTTATAGATGCAAAGCCACAGGAAAAGAACAAGGCGGACAGGTCCGGCGAGGAATCTAAGCGTCCATGGAATGTAGCTCTACTTTGTCCTTTCTACACTTAGCAAAGAAGTGTATGTATCCGAGTCTTCTCGTATGTCGGTATGTATGCCGACAATGAGCTTATCAATGAAGTGTTGGCACCTCGAGCAGTAACTCGGGAACTGCCTTAATAATTTTAGTTGTCTTCTATATTTATTATTTGTATGTCGGCTGGCATAAGTCGCTTCTGTTTAGGTCGGATTAGTAATGTGTGAGCACCAAGAGCCTAACTCTTCGACTTGCTGCTGTCCAACAAGATTTGGCTTCATGGCAAGTAAGAGAACAAGTTTGGAATTGCGTAGCACATGAAAAACGACTAAGGGAAAAAACTTAATCGAGCCGACGTTTGTTTTTCGAACTAACCTTGTGTGTACTTTAAATTTATCATGCTGAATTATTTTGAGCTAATCCCAAAGTTTCTAAGTATTGTTAAGACAATTTTTGAAGCTCGGACTCGTAAGTCATAAAACCGAACCAAGGTAGACGCGAGCGGAGCCAAAAGATTGGAAGAACGAGAAAATGAAACTCGGGGACTACGCCCAAGTCAATCCAGCATAAAAACTTAGTAGCAAAATATCACTTGTGCACTTGATACAACTGCACCCGGCATACCAGGGATCTGATGAAATTTAAAAGTTTTTTCGATCAAGGGGCAGCAGGAGGAAGTTCGACATCATCTTCGCCTTCCTCGACGTACTAAGCCTCGTCCTAAGCCATCTTCAACATTTTTAGCATTCTCATCATCGACGGCATCTAGAAAGCTCGGTCCCTCGTTCCACTGGTGAATGGGGGCGTATTGGATGAAGCTGTGAGCGCAAGCCTTGCGCCGAGCTACCCAATCTGGGTTAGTAGACCACTTTGATCCCGTGCGCATGCGTGCAAGGAGATTGAGGTCAATCTTCTCGTACCACGTGAGCACGTAGTGGAGAACGATCTCAGCTCCGGCGCGTCCAGTAGATTCTCTCCAGAGATCGTGTTAGAGTTTCGCAGTCCATAAGCCTGGCAAAGAGAACAGACAGATTCTCCGGAGTATCTTCTTCAGGTCAAAAGGCGTTGAAGAACTGGATTACCACGTCCATAACATCCTTGCCATAGTTCCTCACAGTATTAATTCAGGAGGACAAGTTGACTATCAGATCTTCGAGGTCAAGAGGAATGGAGCCAGGACTAGACGGGGTACCCCTCTGCTGCGGAACTTGGTAACAGCCTTGGAGGCAATAGCATCGCTCTCTGGGAACTTATCTGAAAAAATAACACAGGTGGAATGAGTAAAGGAAGCAGACCCGGAAAGGTCAATGTCAGTTGAAGGAAAAGAACTTACTAGAGATATGGCTGTGAACCCGGGAAAGCTCCTTGATGCAGTTGTCGCGCCTCTTACGGAGTTGCACAAGTTCAGCATTCGCCGACTCAAGCTTGATGTCGGCCTCCTTGAGTAAATCCTGGTCCTTGGCGATCTAGAGATTGAGGCGCTCGCGCTCTTCAGTATAGTCCTGGCCAGCTTTCTAGAGTTCGGTTTGGTGATCTGCTTTCAATTTCTTCATTTCTACCTTTAGCTTGGCAATCTCATCATCTTTGGCTCGGAGAAGGGCGAGCTCATCATCTTTCTTTTGGAGCTCGGCCTGATGCTGTCCTGCTTGTTCGAGAAAATGCAGCATCATATCAGGCACGGGCACACTATCTTCAAGAGATACTGAAATAATTCGTTGACCCGGCAAGGCCGAGGTATGAATGTTTGCCGAGCCAAGGAGAAAAGGAGATCGAAAGCATAGCAAGGTCGCACAAAAGTAACTTACCCTTGATCTGGTCCAAGCTCCTCCTCATGAGGGTATTCTCAGCCTCCACCCCAGCTACAGAAATCGAATGATGGGTTAGTTCGACAGAAAAAGATGAAGGAAAACGGCAAAATGTCAAGAAGAGAACTTACCCCTTTTCTCGTGCTCAACAAGAAGTGCATTGTGCTTCGCACGCATCATTTTGTGAGTATCCAGGAGACGCTGGAACTCAGCACTTCGGCGGTTGGTGGTCACCTGAAACGAGTACCAAAATATAGCTTAGGTGTGCGCATATTCGAAGTGTACAAAATCCTGGCCAAGTGGAACTTAACCCGGCTCTAGGTGTGTGCATATTCGAAGTGTACAAAACCCGGAACAAGTGGAACTTAACCGAGCTCTAGGTGTGTGCATATTCAAAGTACAGAAGATCCGGGACAAGTGGAAATTAACCCGGCTCTAGGTGTGTGCATATTTGAAGATTATTAAGGAGCTACGTTAATTTTCTAAGGAGCATTCGGCCGAGTAACAAGTTACTCCCCCGGAGGCTCGGGGACTAATGGCTATATCAGTTACGTCTACAACTTGCTAAGGGAAAATACGAAGTAACGTACCTCCATCATCCAACACGCAAGATTAATGGCCTTGGCGGCAGTATTCATCTGCGCAGAAAATTCAGCGGGACCGAACTTTTCCGGGAGATTGTCGTTATGGATGAACTCCGCCTTGTTCCAATTGTTGACAAATTCAATTAGGATCGGAGGGTATCGCTCACCGCTGAGCATGTGGGGTGCCACCAAACCCTTGGCATGTGCCTCCTTCCTCTCAACCTGAGCAAGGGCCAGGCTGGTGTGCAAAACAAGTTGTTGCGCATCAGCTGGCTCGGCAGGGGCGTCCTTCAGTGCTGGAGGCTTCTTGGAAAGCATGGACGCGAGAGTGCGCTGTCCAGCCTCGACGGACGCTGCCCTGGTGGCGTTAGGGGCCTCTTTGCCTTTGGGCTGCTGAGAGGAGGAAGTGGTTGCAGTAGATTTACCCTTGGGAGCTGCCTGGGTACTTTCTCACCGAGACTGAGAAGACTCGGACGAGGCGGAGGGGCTTGGCGCTGTTGCTATTGCTTTTGTTGCTGCCGTTGTTGTTGCTGCTAGGGCTGGAGTTGGTGCTGGTGCTAGTGCTAGTGCTAGTTTCTTCTTCTACGAAGGGGCTGAGGTAGCCTCGGTAGTAGCTGGTTGCAGCGGAGCCGAAGTAGTGGATGCCACTGCCTCGGCTGGGCCAGTCTCCCCCGCTCCAAGGTTGCCCTCCTCTTGACGAGGTGGGCTGGAACCCGGAGCAGCCGCTGAACCCTCCGGAATAGGGCTCAGCGGGCGTGAATCGTCGCCACGAGGGGGAGAAGGGCTATGTCGGAGCAGCGAAGCAATGCTAGATCCACTCTAGGGGACCTCCACCGTGGCCCTGCCGAATCAAACAGTGTCGGCTGAGAAACTATAACAATAGAAGAACAAGTAAATGGCAGAGGGAAAAGAGGCTTACTCATCCGAGGTCAGGGGCTCCTTGGGATTCCGAGCCCTTCGTGTTGGGGCCTTGGTTGCAGGCTTGGAGGTAGTCTTGTCCCCGGATTTCTTCCGCCTTTTGGCTGGCTGAGAAGGTCCGGAGGAAGAAGTTGATGCAGCTCCCCTCTTCTTCTTCGGTGCAACCGGAACAGGATCACCCACGACAAGGGGAGGGTCCTCATGGATCTACCCACCGGGGTTAGCTGATGCCAGAAAAGCATAAGAAAGGGGGGTCAGCGTCAAATGATTCCATCACCTCAACATCCGAGTCTACTTCATCGTCGGGCCAATCTCTAATGGAAGAGAGTTTACCGGTGGGTCGCTTGGTCGCGTCCATCATCGCAAGGAACATCTCCTGATCCGGTTCTTCCTTGTCCGAGGTCTCCCGGTCAGGCGCCCATTTGAGGGTAGGATCGGTGCCATCCTCGATAGTTTGCTGAAGGAATTGCTAGGGGAAAGAAAATACAACAGAGTTAAATATACAATAGCGACATATGATTTAATTCGGAGAAAGTTTGCGGCACGAAGCTTACCACGGGAGGAAGCCTGTCTCGGCAATAGTGTTCAATTCCCCACGTCCACTCAGAGGAGAAGTCCTTGTGGGTGGTGAACAGGGCCTTGACCCGGCCGTAGATCTCTGTGTTGCTCAGCTCGAAAGACGAGGTCCGGTTGGGGTCGCGGCCCCAGCTCATGTGGCACACTTTATGAGTGCGTTTCTAGAGAGGGAGATCCGGTTGCAGACGAATGTGACCATGGCGTCCTTGTTGCGCAACCCGAGCTCCTTCAGCTCCACGAAACTTTTGTTGACCTGGTTGGCCAAGACTATGGGCTTCTTGGGGATAACGTACCACAACTCCGGGTTAGGAGGACCCGGAGTATAGGGGAGCAGCCGGATCAGGTCTTCGATGTCGTCGTTCCGAACATAAAAGAAAGTCCGGGCCCATCCCTTGCAGGAGTCTAGCCCGGTAACTCGGGGAAAGACGGAGAGCCTCCGGGGAGAAATGGATGCAGCGCCGAACTGTGTAAGTTGTTTGTCCTCCGGCTCTAGATCAACATTCGGATTTACGTTCCGACGAAGGCCAAAGAACCGGATCCATAGCTCCTTTGTGGGTCATAATCCGGCATAGCCTTCGATTGTGGAGGCGAAAGCATAGAGAGATGTGATGGCATTGGCAGGAAGGTGGTGCGGTTGGAGCTCATAGGTGTTCAACCAATCATGGAAAAAATCGCTAACTGGCAAACCGAACCCCGCTGGAAATGTGACAGGAACACCACAAACTCACCCGGATTGGGTGAGGGGGCAAGTTCGGTGGAGGCGAGGCGTGCGGTGACGCCCGCGGGGATGCGCCTGGTGCGGTAGAGCCAATCCAAGTCATCCTGGCAGACCCAGGAACCAGCCCACGCACCGCGGTCCACCGTCGCAGTGTCTTCTTCCATCTCCTGCTCGGCGATGATGAGCTCTTCTTCTGTCATCTCGAGGTCGCTGCCCTCACTGGTGCTAGCGGCGGTGGGTGGCAGCGGCCTGGACAGACGAGGACCCATGGCGGAGGAGGTGCGCAGGGGCGGCGATGATGCAGATGCGTGTGGAAGCAGTGCGGCAGCAGCGCTACAACTCAAACATGGTGGCGGCGGCGCTGTCGCGGGAGAATATGAGGAAGAAGAAGGGGCAGAGGGGCGCGGAAGTGGGGAAAGGACCCAAGGGGCGCGCCCCTCTCCTATTTAACCGCTCCCTCAGGGAGGTAGTGGGATCTCGTTTGCGGGTAGGCCACATCGTGTGGCCGTGTACAAACCAGATTGACCAATCAGCATCGAGCCACACGGAAGGCCACAGGGCGCAGCGGATCCCATGACGTGACGTTGTGATGTAGTTAACGAGGAGGCAGGCACGATGTGACGTGCGCTACAGTGATAACTGACGATTACTGCGGCAGTTACTGTGGCTGGCCCTTAAAATGAGGTGATGTGATGATTAGCCTCCACGTGGGGAAGTGTACGAGAGAAGGAAGAATAACCCGGATGGGTATGTGGTAACCTGGCCAGCAAGTAAAAACTTGGAATGTGCCAAGGGAAAGTAAACCCATAGAATCAGAGATAGGAGGTAACTTGGAAAGGGGGCAAGAAACTCAGGGAAATTGAACCTGCTGTGGCCTTAGCGGCTAAGGCAGCTAAGACCGCACCATCTTCGGGGACTAATGTTGGGGGGATACCCCCGCGTAGGGTCACGTCGGGGTATAAATACCGAGTTAGCCCAGGTTCGGCAAGGTCAAAGTGAATGCTGGCCAAGTCACCTCAAGGCAGGCCGAATCACGGAGTAACCCGGACTAGGGGACATTCACCTAACTTGGTCTCAACAGACTTACACCGTATGTCGGTAAAATATATCTAACTTGTATGTAGGAACAGGTATGGCCGGATCAACTATGTAGGATCCGGGTTATATCAAGCTTGTAAGAGAAGGAAGGCATCTCGTTGGTCAAAAGGTGGCTACTGTACGCGGAGCGTGAGCGAAGCGGACAGAGACCGGACCACTGAGGCGTGGCCGACAAAGGTGGCAAAGCCAATGACGGGTGACGCAGGCGCCGCAGAGGCTCACGTAGCCTCTACATGGATGACGCGGGGGAAAAGTAACCCGGTCGGCTTACTATTTTGGGAGAAGGCATATTCCCTGGAATATGCCTCCACGTGTGCCCTAAGTGGAGACCTAGCCACCCCTAGGGCTTCTGTAGAGGGGGTTGATTTCTGGGAGATTGCTCTGAGGGCTAGCTAGTGGCAAGAGTAAGAGAGTTCTTTCTTCCTCCTCTCCCCAATACAGCTCTAGGAGCACTTGTAACCTGTTAAGGAGAATTAAATACAAAGCTACCGTGTGTGGAATCACCACACTATCCCTCCCTGGATTCCCCTAGTGCATTTAGTCCCCACAATTAGCCTATACATGGCATCTGCCATGACACCACCATGACATAGATGGTGTAATATACCATACCCTTGGAAACCCTGTTTTAGCTGAAGAAAAAGCTAGAGGATGGGAAGACCCCGGAAAAAGTTTTACCAAATGTTTTATGATAAAACCTTGGTGGGGTGGGACATCCCAAGAGATGTTGAGAAAGAAAAAGGTTTTGTTTTACAAAATGCTGAAGAAAAGATGGAGGAAAAAGGTTTACAAAAACGCACCCGGTTCTTTGCAGTTTAGCTATAACAACTTAACCCGGTGCAACCACATTACTCTAGTATGGGGCAGGGCTGGATTTGATGTTTGTTTACTCTGGTATAAGCTGCCTCGCAACAACTACAGGGGATCCCTAGAGGGTGGGCCTTCTCCAATAAAGGTCCATGTGGGACATCGACCTGGAGAAGGAATGAAGGGTCTGCTGGCCTCCACGCGTTACTATGAGCCCCTCATTGAAAGCGCACACTCGAGAAGTGGAAAAAGCGCTCCGGTTGGTCCTCGGTACCCGACATCCCAGTTTTGAGGGGATTAACAATCATAGGATAGGCATTTATTTGGAGTGGGAATTTGGGGAGTCTTGATTGGTTACTCGACCCACGATCGGTGAAGATCAGGGTAGTGTACCCGGATGGTGTGGGTAAGGTGTACAACCTCTGCAGAGTGTAAATCTATTCGAATAGCCGTGTCCGCGGTTATGGACGGGTTGGACAAACTTATGTAGAGCGGTGTTGGTTCTATTTTCAAAAAAAAAATTCAGAAAAGAAATGGCTTTGGAAATGTTTTGACCATGGGATGGTCGGAAAGGAGAAAGGTTTTGACCATGGGATGGTCGGAAGGAGGAGAAAGGAGTTTGGTCGTGGGACGACCTGAAGACGGGAACAAATGGGTGTCCCAGTCCTAATGTTTTCCAAAACTTTTCAAAATAAAAAGGTTTCCAAAATATTTACAAAAGTTTTTAACAAAGATATGTAGATGCTATATGTACAAGAGAAACTAGTTGAGAAAAGAACCTATCTTGGAGCCCTCCTAATATCACAGCCATATTGCATATCCTCTTGTTATTATTATTTTCTTAAGGTGGTTTGCGAGTACATTCAAAGTACTCACTGGCATTGTCCCTGGCTATTAACTTGGTCAGATATCAAGAAGGAGGTGAAGTGGAGGACTATGCGAGCTAGGACGTTCTCCCAGTCAGTTTCCTGTAGGTTAAGGCTTGGATGGGGCTCTACGCTTGACGAAGTTCCGCTGATGATTATTGATGTAGCCATAATGGCTTTTATGTAAGTCTTGTAAATTTGGTATGTCTCGGATGTTGTAATGATACTTGTCGGTTATGTGCCACGACTAACTGATCATGGGATCGTGGTTGTATGCATAACAGGGATTCTCGGAGGATTAATCCGAGGGCCCCACAGACTTGGTATCAGAGCCATCCTGATTGTAGGAGAACCTTAGTTAGCATGGTCGTTAGACAGGAACCTTATTTTGAAAACCCCGTCTTTTGAAAACTAGTTTGTTAATGAGTTTCAAAAGTTCTACTTCTTCTCTTACTCTAAGTAAATGCTTTCGAAAATGGTTTCCTCTAACTCTCGTCCAAACTTCAAACCTATGGATTTAAAATAACTAGGACCCAGAACCCGGCTAAGATAATGAGAACAAGATGAAGACAAGCAACTACCAGCAAGCATAAGGAGACTACAGTATCGCTCTACCAGCGGAATCCTCACAACCAGAAAATATCGGGTGTTGCACTATCAAGAAACGTCCAAGATACGACGAAGGCTTCATCTGCAAGATAGTGACTCTGACCTGATGAAAGACGATTATCTAGGATCAATAGTCCTAAGAATAGGATTCCCCTACATCGCGAGTAGTTAACTCCTTGGTCCCTGGCGTTGACCATGTTTGCTTGCCTAAGTGCATCCTGTGTTGCTTGATGTGTGTTGTCTGCCGAGGACTGTAACATCCCAAAAATTTAACCCAAGCTTATCAAGATCCAAATCATCAAAATTAGGGTTAACAAAAACTTTTCCATTTCAAAATATGAAAGCATTCATGTGTATGTGCATTTACATTAGGAGTTTATTTGAATTGCCATGGTTCTGTGATCCATTGCTTGTAAAATGATTCTTAGGTGAAATAAACATCATCTAAATCATTCCCAAACTTTTCCCAAAGAAAAACAACTTAAAATGAATAGATGAAGTGAATGGTCATTTTTGCCAAATTAACTATCATGCCTACTTTGGCTATTCCTAGTACTCAAAACTTAACAAAAACATTGGTGGATCTTTGCACCCCTTGCTAGTACACATAGTGAGGTACCAAGGCCCACTTTGTGATCTGCCAAAAACATTCAAGTACTAATTTTAAATGACAGTTTAAAATTGAATCTATTTCATATGGGAAGATCCCACTATTTCAAAAACCACTCAAACAAGCTCAAATTTCAAAACCCAAGCACCCACAGAGTCTCAAGCTTAGTACTAGCACAACCACCAAAAATCTTTTCAAAATTCAAAAATAAAGTTCATGCGGCCATTTCATCAAACACTTAGTGGACATAATTCAAACAAAAACCAAATTCACTATTTGAATAGTGCTCTGGCCAAACTTGTCTCCCATTTGACCCCCATTTGTTCCCATTGTCCCCTCTTGATCAAACCAGGACCTAACTAACCCATCCCCTGCCCCTTAGCAGCATGGCCATGCCAAGCCGAGCCCCAACTCGCCGTCCGACCATGCCATCACCCCAGCAGACCACCTCCCCCTCTCTCGCCATGTGTAGTAGCTAGCTAGCACCTCACCGCCGCCCATTGTCCCCTCCCCGATCTAGACCAAGCCGTGGACCACCGCCAAACCCCCGCGCCCAGTGCGACTGTGCCATGCCGAACACGCGCCAGAGCGCTGCGCTCGACACGCGTGCACAAGCCGCCGCTCCACCGTAGCCCGTGCCCACCGCTTCGCCACGACCCAGGGAGTACGCCGGACATGCCCGTCCGCCGCCCAACGCCTCATACCCACCGCTCGCCGTGGACACCGCCGCCTCTGCCACTCAGAGCGCTAGCTCCGCCCGACCACATACCACCGCCGAAAAGCCCGTATTAAATCCCTAGAGCATCGCTAGTAGACCGCGCATCGATCGCTGCTCGCAGCCATGCCGCTAGCAGCCCGTAGCCATGTCGCCACCGTCGCCTGGCCATGCCACGCTGTCCTGTTGTCAAGCCTATAAAAGGAGGGCACCCCCAGCCATTTGCAGCACACCACTCAACTCCCCTCACCTCACTGATCGTCCCACACCTCTAGCTGGAGCAAGGGGAGCAGCAGTTCGCCGGAATTGCACCGGAGCAGGCCGCCTCTGGAGGAGAAGGGCGCCGCTAATTGCGACCACCCCCGGAGCTGCCTCGATCGTCCCTGAGCTCTCCGTCGACCACCAATCCGTTTGCCCGCCTCGCCATTGTCGCTGGAGCCCTGGTACGCCCCCTATGCACCCCCACCGAGCCGCTAGGGTTAGAGCTCGCCGGCGATAGGTCCGTCATCGACGACGATCCCCAGCCATTGATCCCCACTCTAATCCAACGCCCCATATTACCCCGTACCGCTTCGCGCTTTATGAACCGCTGACCGGTGGACCCCCTATCAGCTGAGCCCCGCGCTGTGGAGTGACACTGGGCCGGCCTGTTAGCGTTTCCCGCGCAACCCAGTTAGTTTGAATTAGGATTTTTATTTTTAGTTTAAACTTAGTTCTGTCCCCTAGTTTAAAAATCAATTGAGAAAAATTTACAAATCCAAATGGAGTGAATCCAATTTTGTTGGAAAGCTACTGAAAAGATCTACCCAAACCCGTTGGATTTAATTCAATTAGAGGTTTAGATCTCTCCTAGTAAAAATAATAAAACAGAATTATTTGCACCTTGCAACATTTTTATAAAATCAACCAAGACAGATTTTGAGTTGATTCCAACTCTCAAAAATCACATTTCATCATACCTATCTAAATATGTAATAATATTAAGGTTACATGCAGTGACTTTGGACTAGTACCAAAATAATGCTATATAGGCATTTCTAGTCACTTTGAATCATTAAATAATGACCTAAAACTTAAGTAAATGTGATCCAACCCTTAAATCACATTCCCACATGTTAGAATATGTGGTGATGACATGTGTCCACATGATCCCAAATTTTAAGTGGTGAATATTAAATCTTAGTTAATTTTCAATGAGTAGAAATTACTTTTTCTAAATTAAAAAGAATGAAACTAGTTAATAAAACTTGTGATGCTTGTGATGATAATAGATAATCAAATGTGTGTCTTAGAATGCTAATTAGACTAGTTAAGTATTGTTTGGTGATTGTGTACTCCGTATGTATTTATAGACGATAGTACATACCAAGTCTACGAGGACGAGGAGTTCTACCAAGAAGAAGAAGAAGAAGAAAACTTCAACCACTGCACCAACCAAGGCAAGCTATTGTTAGCAAGTTAGAATTAAGCTAGATAACTTGATCAAAGATGCTATAAGCATGTTTGAGTCATATCACTTTGACTAGTAGTTACCCCAAGTGTTATTTTCAAGCTTTACTTCCTTTACTTTACACCAAGTTCTTTACTTGTTTAGAAGGTAGCATAAAGAGTATAAAACTTGACCAATTTAGAACCCCTTTGATGTCATTCTATGGCATGAGATTGATCCCATCATTTCCACCTTAGTGAACAATCTTAACTTAGTATTTTAGGTAGATAAAAACTTGAGTCACTTTAGATGGGAGTACTTGGTGAAAATGAATTATGAAAACCTTGGAATGATGAGTCATTCTATTGAGATGTTTTGACATGTGTTGAGAAACACAAATGGTTTATGATGGTGAAAATGTTGAGGCATGAGCCTTAACCCTTTTATAAAACTGATGGTTGGATTCGGATGCGATACCATTCCAAATTTACCGTACAACCCACACTACCTGAATTGGGTAAGGCTTAGCCGGAAGTTTATATGCATTAGTATTAGTTCCCTCGTTGGAGAGGTTTGAGCTGAGGCTACCTCTCAATGTTATCCACCTATGCAGTGCCCAAGATGACTGATGGTCATGGTTGGGAGGCCATGCTCATAGGAGAGGTTCTTATACTAGGGTATGTAAAGGAAAGGTTATGTTTGATTATCTGCATAATAAGTATGATGATATAGGGTTATCCTTGACAGATGTATCGAATCTTATAGTGAAAGTGTACCACCTCTACAGAGTGTCAAACTATTTGAATAGCCGCGTCCGCGGTTATGGACTGTTGGAATGGCCATACTGTTGAACACTATTCAACAATAACACTACGCTTATCTTTTATTTCCGCTGCTTGTTGTATTAATACTGGATCATGAGATCCTTATTTGTGTAAGACCTTATGTATGGTTTGTAATGGATGATGTACTGTGATATCCAATCCGTTATGTCTCGCAAAAATGGTAATCCTGGGATTGCGAGGTATGGCATAACGGCCATCTGCGATTAAAAATCCGGGTGTTGACAAGTTGGTATCAGAGCCATCCTGACCATAGGAGACCCTAGTAAAAATGGACGTCTGAACAAAAACTTAGTTTCAAAAAAAAACCAAAGTGAGTATTTACGAAAAACTATTTCCTCTCTTACCCTTGGGAATTCATTCTTTCTCAAAAATTCATTGTTCCTCAAAATTCTTACATTACTTAAAATTTGACACACTTGATCACTTCACTAATTTCCTCATCCTAAATTCTTGTAGATGGAGACTCAGTTTAGCAAGTTTTACCAGTTGGGAAACGGAGGTCAGCTGATCTTCGAGAGGGATCTGGATTCACTGTCGAAGTTACTGGGACGCCCACATCCGGAGTTTCTTGGAGCTCAACTTCCAGGACCCCCAGGAGGAGACCTACAGTGGCTAGTCACCGTGGACCTTAGAGGAAGCATCGAAGCATCAACTTCTAGGAGAATTCAATTCTCCGTGAGAGAGAACAACTGGCTAGATGGATTAGCCAGGGTAATGCATGAAACTCTCGCACGTCTATATGCCCTCAGCGTCAACCAACTCCAAGGAACCCGTTTTGTTCACTATGCAAGACGTGACTTCATGGGAATGCCGATGGAGATGCCAAGTCACCCAGAATTGAGGAGTAAAGTGGAGAATATTGACTTCTTGCTGCACGACAGACAGCAGGAACTAGACAATGCTAGGGAGTTAGCCAACAGGAACCGTGCCATTGCCGACCAGAAGGCCCAGACTTTCACACTACTCATCCAGGATCGCCAGTCTCTTCGCCACCAGCGTGCAAAGAAGGATCGCACCATCGCCCGTCTTCGCAAAAAGGTGGACAACCTCGAGAAGACAGTCAAGGAGCAGGAAGCTCAGCTTGCAGCAAAGGAAGAAGAAGAAGAGGGTGAAGACATCCAGGGAGACATGGATTCTTACCTCAGCAACGATGATGACTTTCTGGAGGAGGATGACGTGGACTTCTACACTGACGATGAGGACTCCGACTTCATCGACAATGAGTAGATGCACTAGAGCACTCTCGTAGCATGAGATGTATCGGTCCCACTGTATCGTAGCTTGCAGAATGGTTCTTCAAACCATCTGTTTTTCCTTTGATTGTTGTGGTGTGTGTTGTATCGTGTGCTTGTTTGCATGAATGAAATGAAGTTAGTTGCATAACCTGAGTCTAACTCAAAGTTTTAGATTTGAAACCCAAAACCATGAACCTTAGAATTTACCTCTTACCCTTATATCTATCTCAATCTTCAGATGACTTGTGGAAACCAAGGAGGGAGAAGCTCGTCGCAAGACCCAGTGCTGCAGATCTTGTACAACCTCATCGCAGACCATGAAGCAAGCAGGGCAGAGCGCCAAGCCAACTTAGCAACACTTCAAAAGATCGCCAAGATGGCTCTCAACAACCAAGGGCATGGAAATCACGATCACCAGGGATCCAAACTCAAAAATTCAGCTTTCCCAACTTAAGTGATTCTAGAACTTTATTTTCAAAATCAGGATGACTAGGAAATCAGGATCACCAGAAAATCAGGATCACCAGGAAATCAGGATCACCAGATCGCTCAGGATGTTTTCAAAATGACTTATGAAATGAATGATGAATCTTGACTTGACCACAACAGGGTTGTGTTTATGACAATAGTTTCCCAACTTAAGTGATTCTAGAACTTTATTTTATCTTTCTTTGCTTTAGAACTAAGCTTAGGTTTCAAACTTAACTTTATAGTTAAATATAGAGTTAGCACTTTAACTTAGAACTATACTACTTGTTAGTGGTAGTTTGCGAGTACTTAAAGAGTACTCATGGCTTTTGTCCCTGGCTATTCTCAGGGCCAGACTATGAAGGAGATTACCAAGATGATGACCAGCAGGACGACTATGATAACTAGGACTATCTGCCTTTGTCAACATTGCCTGTGCCCCTGAAGATGGACCCCACCGCTACGCTTATCTTTTATTTCCGCTGCTTGTTGTATTAAGACTGGATCATGAGATCCTTATTTGTGTAAGACCTTATGTATGGTTTGTAATGGATGATGTACTGTGATATCCAATCCGTTATGTCTCGCAAAAATGGTAATCCTGGGATTGCAAGGTATGGCATAACGGGCATCTGGGATTAAAAACCATGGTGTTGACAAGGACATTGCAATCCTCTCGCTCTGTTCACCTTATTTGTATGTTCTGATTTGCCTTGACCTCCTTAAAAATGTGACTCGAGGAGCGATAACCCACCTAGTAACCCAGGAAACCCCTATGCTAGACGTCGGTAAAGAGACCCAAACTAACGTCGAGAGTATATGAGAGAAAAAGCATCTCAAGAACCAGGAGTTCAACATCATCAAGTCAGAACTAACTCAAAGTTTTCACCTCAGCAGGACGGCATACCCCGTCAAACTCACCTCTCAAGACTCGTCAATAGCGCAACACTCCCTTGTTCCTCAGTCTACTATAGCAAGAATCCCGTTGAAGCCGGAAGTCAATCACCCAAGGATCCTCAATATCCACAAGAAACCACCCGATAAGTCAACCAAGACAAGAAGTGAAAACCTGACTCCTCCAACCCTTGGTATATTAAAACTTCCCTCAACCCCGAGAGACTAACTAGTAATAGATCCCTCGGCCCAACCAACGGGAGGTTCCTCACCAGAAGGCCGAAATACTTTAGTTCCCTGAAGACAAGGACGCATGAAGACACCGAGTATACTCCACCATCGACCAGAAGCAACACAAATAATTCAAGTGAAGACGTCTCCCGAGTGTAGCTTCCCTACCTCGACTATAGACTATCAAGACGAGCCGTAAACCGCTAACTTTCTCCGACCTAACTACTTAAAGCTTTGTGAGGTAACCATCACAGCAAGGTAGTCGCAATAAGGTGTCACCCAAGGACCCCAACTCAAGTGTCACGCCTCTACTCCAAGACGAAGGATCTACCCCAACCTCGATGACCTCATGTAAAGATCTAAGGTGGAAAGACTGCGTCTTTCCACTCAAATGCCAGAGGACTGTCTACCAGAAGATACTTCAGGGAAGATCCCCAGATCCAACATCTTTTCGCCATGTAGCAACCCGCGATTTATCAGAGGAGAAACTAACTAAAGATCCTACAAAGTCCCTCCGCTACTTCAGTTGAAGACCCACCAGAAGGACCACAGTATCACCAACCCCTCGGTTCCCATCGCTTAGAGCACGTAAGTCTCCGATGGCTTCCACAGACTAAGTACGAATAATCATAGTATATAAGCCCCATAGAACCTACCTTCGCTGACGTCTTCAGAAGATTCCAACTCTAGGAGAAAGAGTGGCGCTAGTCTTCAAAACATCAATCCACGACTCCCAGAAGGAAGGACTATGTTAACTCTCCGATCTACCCTAGTTTAATCCTAAGGGGGAAAGACTGCGTCTTTCCCACAGAAATAGGGTAACCCTTCGCTGACGCAACCTCAGGAGTCCCGACCCTAAAATCGTTAATTAGGATACTCTACGACCCTAAGGAAGATCTATGAATCCTTAGAGCAAGGTACCCCCCCCCAACCGTAAATTCTATCCTCCGACGAGTACTCATGAAGTTCAACATCAAGATAGTCTGCCCAACCTAAGCCCTCGAGATATTGAGCCCCGAAGGAATATAAGATCCTACCTCGCCATCAGGACCTGGACTTTTCTCAACTCTCCGTGCGTCCCGGAAGACTGAAGCTCAACTTCATCGACAGAGTAGTCACTTTCAAAGACGGAGTCTGTATGTTAGCACGCTTGAAACCAGTAATGCTAACCTTGACTCAAATCCCCTAACCCAACTCTCCTGAATATCAGGACGAGATTCTTTTAAGGGGGAAAGGTCTGTAACATCCCAATTTCAGCAACCCTGATTAGTTGTCCAGAATGCAAAAATCAGGGGGAACAAAAACTTTTTCTTGTCTAATGCTGAAGTGTTTGCTTGTTGTTTGGATATGCTTATGCATATGCATGTGTATTAGATGATATACTCCTTACCTTAACACCAGTTGACAAAATCTACTTCCAAAACAGCGTTGGCTTAATTTCCATATTCTCAAATGTTCTGGCATTTCAAAACATGAGCCAAGATGCTTATGTGACCAAAACTATTTTTGTAACTTCTATTGGCAAAACTATGGAGAGTTATATAATATAATCTCCATATGTTTTCAAGACAGAACCTTCAACTACTCTTACCTCTAGGATCTCCAAAACCTTTTTGTAAGCTTTTGAATTCTTCTCTTGGTAGAGATACCAAGGACCTTAATTTGTTCAAACTCCAACATATTTCAAAATACCCATCCTTACCTCAAGCTAAGCTTGGTGGTAACCCTTGTAGTAGTTGATTTGTTTGTAAGATAAGTTGCCTTGATCTGCTGTTTGATTTGTCTGTTTAGGAGATAGTATGAGCTACTGTAGGAGCTCATCACTAGGATCCAGATGTCTCCAAATCATCCCACCCTAAGTAATAATACAATCTGGATCCGATCCCAAGCTACTAAGTGATCATCTAAAACTCTTAACCACATCAATTCTTAAGAAATCCCTTCTAGAAGTTTCCAAGTCAATGAGGACCAATATCAAACATGGATCCCTTCTACTCAATCTACTCTTCAACCACATCCACTTGATGATGCTTTGGTACGTTGCAACCCATCAAAATCATCACCACCCACATTCAAGTCAAAAACCCTAAATCTGCCAAATTTGGCCAAGTCTGGAAATCTGTTTCCAACATCACCTTTTTGAATGACTCCCTTTCTAAACCCTTGTGCATTTTTGGTAATGCACTTGAATCATCTTGTTAACCATCCTAAGGACTACAAGACCCACTCTTGCCCTTGGTTAGATCATCCTCCAACCCACTTGTTCTTGATGATTTTGCAGGGAAGAAAATAACTTTTCCTGCAAATCTAGTCATCATGCCTACTTTGGTAGAAGCTCACACCATCATCCAACCTTCTATGGACCAAATCTATGCATGGTTGTGTTCTACTCATATAGGTATAGCAATATCTACTTCACTTGCTCCAAGTGGATCCTTGTGATCCTTAAACCCACAAGGTTTTGAAGGCTAGTTGATAATCTTCTTTGGCAGGCTTATTTTATTCAAAGTTTGAAATCAATTCTTGGTAAACTCAAACCATATCAAGCTCAAACCTCTATACCATGTTGATGTACATCACTTTGTATATTCATCCATCTACCCCACTCCCCAAGGGGAGATCTAAACTCCAAGAGACAAGCATGTTTTGATGGTATGAAATTAACATCACCCTAGATCCTTAATCTAGGGTATTTCACCAAAATCAACTTGGATTATCCAATCCCAAGGTTGAAAATGCTTGCTAAACCTTGTCTACATCATCTACCTTGATCATCAAGATTTATCAAAAATTATCCATATTTATTATGGACCAAAACTATTTAATTTCCTTTAATAGACAAAATCTCAAAACTCCTACTACAAAGGAAAGTTTGGTTTTTGCCAAAACGCTTCCCCAACTTTTGACTCAACTGAGGTCCACATATCATACCCCATCACCCCACTTCAAAAATAAATATTTTTGAAGAGCTTTATTATTTATTTTTGCCCTTTTTCTTAAATGGCAGAAATGAAATAATAATTGTTTAAAATACTTTTACCCTCCCATAAATCTTGGGAAAATTCCCCTAACTGTGTATTCACATTTGGGACCATTTCAACTCAAAAAACACCTTGTCCATTGTAAAAATATCAATTGAACTCTAAGAATTCACTTCTGCAGTTTTTTAATAAATGGAATTAAATGGACTTATAATCTTTTGAAAAATCCCAAATAATTCCTGGAAGTGTGTCTTGACCTCAACTACCCACCAATACCATCTCCTCGGCATGACCAATGCAAATTTTGGGAACTTCCTTCAAACACCCCATATGATCAAATTTGCCAAAGCAACCAAACATTGATCCAAAACCACCCCATATCTCCCAGCAGCACACCTCCCCACCCTCTCTGGTCAAGTAATGGTCCCACACACCACCCAAAAGTAACCCAGCTCGAAAACCATGCACCCATCCATGGGGATACCCCCAATGAGCATCAACCTCCATCCCATGTCCAAAATGGACATTGCACATCCCTAACTCCCCTCCCCCTTTAAATGGGTCAGAGACCAACCCCAACACCCCTCCCTGGCTCATTTGCCCCCTCCCACTCCCACTCTCCTCCCCCGAGCACCATGCCCTCTCCCCTACTCAAGCTGCCCGAGAAGAAGAGAAGGAACCTCGGCCTCCCCCGTCCATCGATCTAAGCTCCCTCCTCCTCCCCTCTCCTCCTCTTCATGTCAACCTCCCAAGCTCTCCTCTACATCCTACATCTAACCATCCCCTCCTCCCTCCCAGGACCCTCCATGACGCCGCCGCAAACGGGCTTAGAGCCGCCATCCCCTGCCCGACACGGGATTCCGCAGATCCTCACCAAAATGGTCGCTGCCGCCCCTCTACGAACTTGACCCAGAGTCCTCCGTCACCTCAGCACCTCCCCGACGCCTCTCCATGCCCCTAGGTAAGCCCCTGAACCCCGCCGGCACGGCCTAGCGTTAGCCCCTGTATCGTCTGTCTGGAGGTAGAAGAAGCGACGAGAACCGTCCATCACGACTAGATTGAACGGCCCTCCTCCCTCGATACCCCTTCCCCGCTACCACCTCTGTCCACGGGGCCCCGCCAACCAGGTTCAAAGCCGCCCCCTCCCGCACGCGGCGCCTCCCGAGTGGGCCGATTTCCCCTCTACGGCCCAAATTCCCGCTGGATCCAGCCTGGCCACCCCTGCCCTTTTCTTTTATATGGGATATTTAGAAATCTGCAGAAAAGCTGCTCAGTTTAATTCAAAATAAAAATGAAAAATACCTCTTTTTGCCCAGAGTCAATTTTTGACATGTTCCTATATGTTTTATCTAACATGCAGACCACTCCCCTTGGCCACCTTTACTTTTATTATTTTCTAGAGAATAAGCTACTAGAAAGTATCAAATATAGGAAATAAAATCCTCAAGGAGTTTCAAAACTCCAAATGGAGAAAACCCAACTGTCCCTGGTAGATGCTTAATATACCAAATACATGGAATTGGCCACAATCCAAGTAGAGCTTTTGCTCTCCTGTAATAAAAATAACAAGAACAGTCACTATCTGACTTTAGAAATTTTCCTAGGCATATCTACAACGCCTATTAGGCAAATTCCAACTCCCAGAGTATTGGACCATCAATATCTATCAAAACCCAGGAGCCCATAATTTTCTAAGCCTCAGTTGAATTATTGTGAATTAATCTGTTATTTGCATGGTTAATTCACCAATAATTTAACCACAGTAGCTCTGCAACTCCAAATAGGTTGATTCCAATTTCTACAGAAAGGTATTCTAAATACCTACCATGTGGAATTGGTTTCCTGTCAAAATCTACTGTAGATTAAATCTGGTGAAAAAGACAATTTGTCCACAGAACTTCCTTTGGGATTTTCCTGAGGGCATTCTGGTAATTATTTTGGCATGATTCCAACTCTAAGTGAACAAGTACATCCATCCCTACCTAACCATCCAACTAAATAAATTTTGAAGCTCCAGAACCTTTCTGGTGAATTATTCCTTAAAACTAGAGCTTTTATCACTAGTAAATTCATAAGTATTTCAAGAAAAGTGATAAAATAGTGAAACCACTTTTGTTGGTTTCATTTTATCAAATCCTATCTGTTGGTATCATTTTTACCCAATGTTATCCTACAGATTATGTCCTTGGTCCAAAACCCCCTCTTAGGTAGTTACTCTACAATAAACCCTAAGGGGTGATCATCCCCTTCTCCAAGGCCATCCCCACCTTCTAAATCAAATCCTCTCAAAACCCTCTAAATCTTAATTTGATATTATCCAATTGCTTGCTTACTGTTTGGTATTGGTGATGGTGATGGTATGCCTTGTATTGATTGTGCGTTTTGTTTGTTTGCATGTGTTCCCTATCAACGATAGTTGCGATTATATCGAAGAACAGATGAAGATGGTTTTTATTGGTTATTATGGTTTTCTAAGAAGAAGTCCAGGGACAATTATGCCATATTGATGATCTCAGGCAACCCACCTTCTTGCTCATAAGCCGTGTCCTACTGTTTTACTTATGCATGTTTTATCTCCTGTTTATTAAAACTGTATTGTTTTACTATAAGTTGATGTATATATGGTAGTGGTTTGGCTCCTCCGAACTATTACACTTTTGTACTATTCAGTACAACCCCCTTGCTGACACCTACTTTCCCCTAGTAGAATAGATGGTGTAATATACCATACCCTTGGAAACCCCGTTTTAGCCGAAGAAAAAGCTAGAGGATGGGAAGACCCTAGAAAAAGTTTTACCAAATGTTTTATGATAAAACCTTGGTGGGGTGGGACCTCCTAAGAGATGTTGAGAAATAAAAAGGTTTTGATTTACAAAATGCTGAAGAAAAGATGGAGGAAAAAGGTTTACAAAAACACAGCTGGTTCTTTGCAGTTTAGCTATAACAACTTAACCCGGTGCAACCACATTACTCTGGTATGGGACAAGGCTGGATTTGATGTTTGTTTACTCTGGTATAAGCTGCCTCGCAACAACTACAGGGGATCGGGGATCCCTGGAGGGTGGTCCTTCTCGGATAAAGGTCCATGTGGGACATCTACCTAGAGAAGGAATGAAGGGTCTGCTGGCCTCCACGCGTTACTATGAGCCCCTCATCGAAAGCGCACACTCGAGAAGTGGAAAAAGCGCTCTGGTTGGTCCTCGGTAGACGACGTCCTAGTTTTGAGGGGATTAACACTCATAGGGTAGGCACTTATATTAGAGTGGGCATTCGGAGAGTCTTGATCAGTTACTCGACCCATGAACGGTGAAGATCAGGGTAGCGTACCCGGATGGTGTGGGTAAGGTGTACAACCTCTGCAGAGTGTAAATCTATTCGAATAGCCATGTCCGCGGTTATGGACGGGTTGGACAAACTTCTGTAGAGCGGTGCTGGTTTTGTTTTCAAAAAAAGATTTCGGAAAAGAAATGGCTTTGGAAATGTTTTGACCATGGGATGGTCGGAAGGAGGAGAAAGGAGTTTGGTCATGGGATGACCTGAAGACGGGAACAAATGGGTGACCCAGTCCTAATGTTTTCCAAAACATTTCAAAATAAAAAGGTTTCCAAAATATTTACAAAAGTTTTTAACAAAGATATGTAGATGCTATATCTACTAGAGAAACTATTTGAGAAAACAACCTCTCTTGGTGCCCTCCTAATATCACAGCCATATTGCATATCCTCTTGTTATTATTATTTTCTTAAGGTGGTTTGCGAGTACATTCAAAGTACTCACTAGCATTGTCCCTGGCTATTCACATGTCATATATCAAGAAGGAGGTGAAGTGGACGACTATGCGATCTAGGACATTCTCCCAGTCAGTTGCCTGTAGGTTAAGGCTTGGATGGGGCTCTACGCTTGACGAAGTTCCGCTGATGATTATTGATGTAGCCATACCGGCTTTTATGTAAGTCTTGTAAATTCGGTATGTCTCGGATGTTGTAATGATACTTGTCGGTTATGTGCCACGACTAACTGATCATGGGATCATGGTTGTATGCATAACAGGGATTCTCGGAGGATTAATCCGGGGGCCCCACACTGGCAAACGAGTTATCTTGATTCCAAACACAGGGATGTAATTTATGAAGTGGGAGACCGTGCATATCTCCGAGTTTCACCACTATGAGGAGTTAAGAGATTTGGAATCAAGGGTAAGTTGGCACCTCGATTCGTAGGGTCCTATAAGATTTTGGCTCGTAGAGGGGAGGTTGCCTATCAGTTGGAATTGCCCGAAGTGTTGACTGTTCATGATGTATTCCATGTGTCACAACTAAAGAAGTGTCACCCGGAAATGGCTGAAACACTGATACGTCCATTTTGCATCACTATTCTATGTCTTAATTCACTAGTATTCATTGATATATTTCGTATTGACATGTGATACTTATGTTATTTCATCTGTTTTTGCATGGTTGATGACTTTTGGAGCATGGACTGCTGCAGTCAGGATTCTGATGGAAAATGTGTTGTTTGGAGGCAAAATTCGCGAAGTTCAAAAAATCCGGGAAAATATACGGAAAATTCTATTTTTCCAGAAGACTCAGGATGCCAGAAGATGGAGTGGAGGTGGGCCACAGGGGGCCCACACCACCCCATGGTGCGGGTAGGCCTAGGCCACGCCTGGGAGTGGTGTGGCCACCCTGGACCACTCCAGCCTGTCTCCTCTGGCGTATATCATCCCCACGAAACCCTAAGACTCGGGGAGCGACCATAGAAAGATTCTGCCGCCTCTGCGGGGCGGAAAACACCGAGAGAGAAAGATCTCTCTGGCAGACAGATTTCTGCCGGGGGAATTCCTTCCCGGAGAGGGGAGATCGTCGCCATCAACACCACCATCAAGCTGGACTTCATCGGTATCATCATCATCATCATCACCACCATCAGCACCCTCATCACCATCTCCATATTGCTGTAACAATTGCGTTGAATCTTGCATAGTTCATAGGGGAAACTTTCCCGGTGTTGATTACTCTTTGTAGTTGATGCTATTGAGTGAACCATTGAATTATTGTTTATGTTCAGATTGTTATACATCATTATTTCATCTCTGATCATGATCCATATGATGTCTTGTGAGTAGTTCGTTTTGTTCTTGAGGACATGGGAGAAGTCTTGTTGTTAGTAGTGGAGTTGCGTTGAGAAAGATTCAATAGATTGTTATTTAAGTTGTGGTGTACTTCTTCTAGTGGTGTCATGTGAACGTCGACTACATGACACTTCACCTATATGGGCCTAGGGGAATGCATTGTGTATTTGGCTACTAATTGTAGGGGTTGCTGGAGTGACAGAAACCTGAACCCCCGTTAGGAAACCATTGCACAAGGGACGTAAGGGTCTTAGAGTTTAAAGATGTGGTTAGGTTTCTACCTTAATTACTTTCTTGTACTTACGGATGTTTGCAAGGGGTATAATCACAAGTATGTATTAGTCTTGGATGGGGCGGTACATTTGCACAAGTTCACCCACACAACACTTAGAAAGCTAGAGAAGATTAATCGACTATATGAAGCGAAAGCACTTGACAGTCTTCCCATGTGTCCTCGAGAACGTTTGGTCATCTATAGAAATACAACCGGCTTGTCCTTTGCTGCATAAAGGATTTGGCCACTTGCTGCATTTATTCCTACTGTCTTTTATTTACTCGTACTTTGTTTACTTGCTTTATCGAAAACCCCTAAAAATCCATGTGCTAAGTATTTGCAGAGAATTCCTGATCCATACCACTAGCCAGCACCTTCTGCTCCTCGTTGGGTTCGACACTCTTACTTATCGAAAATACTGCGATACACCCCCTATACTTGTGGGTCATCAAACACCGCTAAAGGATAAGGTACCTTTGGATGAGGTTCAACTGGAAAACGATCTCACCTATGAGGAAAAACCCACCAGGATTCTGGAAACAGCTGAGAGGATTACTCGTACCAAGACTATCAGGTTTTGCAAAGTTCAATAAAATCACCATTCCGAGGAAGAGGGCACGTAGGAACATGAAGAAGACCTAAAGAAACAACACCCACACCTATTTGCTAACCAACCTGAATCTCGGGGACGAGATTATTCTTAAGGGGGGTAGGTTTGTAACATCCCAAATTTTACGATTGCATATGTTACTAGAAGCATGCATCATATCTTTTGCATCATGGCATCACACAATAAAAGCCACATCAAATACTTTCCCTAAACCTTATAGTCATATAAAGAAAAAAAGGCGTTAAACAAAAACTAACCTCCTAAACCCTTGCCAAAGTGTTATTTTATAACCCCATAGTAATCTCCTTCTTTTTACAAAATTTTAGAGACAAATTTCATTAAATTTGGAGTCCGTTTGCAAAAGTTATTGGTCAAATAGTGAAACAGAAAAATAAAAAGAATATTTACAACAAAAAAAGAGAACGAACCTAACCGGGCCAGCCAAGCCGGCCCACCCCTATCTACCGCGCGAGTCGGGCGCAGGCGTAGCACAGCAGCAGCAGCCGCATGGGCCGGCCCAGCAAGCACGCGCAGCCCGCACCGTGCCCCCACAACCGCCGATAGGAGGGCCCCACCCCGTTGTCATCGTTCTGATGAGCTCGGAACAAACTCACTATTCGCCGCCGCCTCTAGAACCAACTCCGGCCGAATCGGAGAGGGAATCCACGAACGCCGCCCCTTATCCTCTAGCCCTTATAAACTCGGCACCTCGCCGCCCTAAACCCTAGGATTCTTTTCGCCAATCGCCACCGGGCTACCACCATAGACCTCGCCGGAGTACACCGCCATCGACGCTCGACGGCGAGGTTCCGACACCCTATGCCCCTCTTATTTCCCTTCTCGGTATCCCCTTGCAGTACCCGTTCGTCTCACACCCTTTCTCCTCTCTGTAGCGCACCACAGCCTCCACGATTTCTCGCCGGAGTCTCGCCGGAATCCGCGAAGAACAGCCGCCGTTTGTCGCTGCTCGAGGCGGAGATAGGCGACGCCACCCCCGGGAACGGAACTGCGAGGAGGAGGCCCATGCCGTCGTCCACTTCACCGAGTCAGGGGACAGCCGCATCGCCGCCGCCGACCTTGCCGACACGCAACCTCCATTCACCGTCGCCGCCGGGGCACGCCATCGTCGCTATCTCAGGTAAGCCACCGCTTTCCCCTCTGTCTGTTAGATCGCATAGGGACGACTCAGATTAGATCGGATCCAGAACCGGTACCGATGAATAGCATCGCGCCATGTGGCATGTGCTGCATCATCGCTGCGTCATCGCCGCGTCAGCACCGCGCGTCCCGCTGGCCCAATCCTGAGCCGCCACTTGTCGCCGCGTAGCTGGCCGATGTTCTGTTTTTTAATAGGCAGAAATCGATTTAATCTCGTTTAATTCATAGTAAATCAAGTACTTGTCCAAAAATTGCGTATAATATACCGTTGGATTCGCAAAATTGAGTAGAACACAGATATGCAATAATTTTGCTGGTTTACTGCAGTAATCTTGTAGTAGGATTTAAAGTTTAGATTGGAGTATTTTAATTCTAAAAAATTATCCTTAACTCTATTTTAGTTGATTCTTGTTGCATTGGCTTCGTATCTACGATATCTTCTGTGGAAAATTGTTATAACATGCTTAGAGTGTTTATATCTGTTTCGAGGTAGATTGGAAGTGTAGATCTATTTATGAGCATATTTAATTAAGTATTAATCCAAAATACTTAAAATCTGTGGGAAATCGATACTAATGACATCCCCAACTCAACAACACCCCGGAATAAAACCCTTGGTCGAAATTGAATCCATCCTTGCATATTACCATGTTGCATGCATGCATAATTACCTTGGTGGTATTGTTTTGTGCAAGTTGTGATTGGAGCCATGTTTGTGTTTCGTTAGATTGTTCGAAGTGTGCTGAGGAGTACTGTTGTGTAGAGTGCTACTCAGATCAAGGCAAGTTACACCACTTGTACATATTATGTCCTAGTTTTTAACTATGCATGTTTTACTCTTCAAATCTTGTAGTATGCATGTGTAGGTCTTTAGTAGATTTTCTTATTACTATTTTTGCAAGTGCGGTTTTGTAGTATGCCATGAGTAGATTTATACTTAGGAATTTCCGTCCTAATAGGTTCCCCCTGTTTTTGCTAAGTATTGCTTGCTATGCTATATATATACTAAGTACTGTTGGGGGGTTCGAAAGACTCAAAAAAAATCTAAGTATGAGAGCTCTCTCGAGCGAACTTTTCTTCTCAAAACCCCCTTCAAAATAAAACTAAGTTTTCTTCTGGGCGGAATGGTTGTCGGGACAACGAGTGGGATTTTTGTGGAGGATGGCCGCCCAAGAATCAAAGAAGTCTGCCATGTTTCAGAATTCAGAAGCTTCCAGTGCAACCATAATACATATGGGCTTTGTCTTGGCTTAGTACATAGTGGGAAACCTCACCGGGGTACCAACATTTGGAGGTTCTTGGCATGGTTGGATCCAGCTGGTAGAGGGTCCACTAAGGGAAGGCCTCGCCATGGTCTTGTCTGTAAAAGGACTTGATCACGGATTGTGGGGGAAAGTGCACAACCTCTCGAGAGTATTGCAATCTGATCGATCAGCCGAGTTCACGGAAAAGAACACTCTGAGCATCTGAAGGATGGAGCCTCTAAAAGATCTTCCTCTCTCTTTTCCAAACTTAAAGCTTTATAAACGCCAATGTGTGAGTAATATCGCCATTGGGTGGGATTTTGGGGACTTGGTATGTAATATCCAAGTGCTAGGTTGATTGGACACTTGGTGAGTAATATCCTCGTGTACCACTCGACCCTATACTACTTATCAATGTTTACAAAGTAGGGTAAACTCTTCCTCTTTTCTTCTTACTTAGAGAAAATTGGCCTTATGCAAAAGAACCCCAAAGCCTACACTTAGCCTTGCATGTAGAGATAGTCTTATTCTTTCCTTGGTGTAATTTGCTAATACATTCAAAGTATTGACCCAACTTGTTGGTTGCACGTCTTATGTGCAGAATCCGAAGACTGAAAGGTACATAGGGATCATGGGTCTTCACGCAACTAGCCTGAGGCGTTGATGGTCTCAAGATTTACTTAGTTTCTGCTATTTTATTTGAGCTAGCTATAAGCTGTGCAAGTTGTAATAATTATACTCTGGATTATTTGTGTAATAATGACTTATGTTTTACATGATATTCATCTACTGTGAATTGCTAGATATTGATCCAGGGACTAGCATGTTAATCATAGGGACTTAGGATCCTTAACGATCCGAGGTCACAACATTAGAGGAACAGACATGCAATGATACTGGGTGTGGTGCATGAAAATAACAGACATGCAATGAAACTGGTGGATCCATATGTGGTTTGTGGAAAGCACAGACATGCGACGACTCTACCTATGGTTCATGAAAAGAAAAGACATGCAATGACACTGGGTGGATCAATGTGGGGTTCATGAGAAGAACCCACATCCAATGACACTGGTGGATCCTTATGTGGTTTGTGTGAAGAACAGACATCCAATGACACTGGTGGATACTTATGTGGTTTCTGAGAAGAACAAACATGCAATGACACTAGCTATGGTTCATGAGAAGACCACACATGCAATGACACTACTGGATCCTTATGTGGTTTGTGAGAATAACATACATGCAATGACACTGGCTGTGGTTCATGAGAAGAACACACATCCAATGACACCGGTGGATCCATGTGTGGTTTGTGAAACAAACATACATGCAATCAAACTAGGTGGATCCATGTGTGGTTTGTGGAAAGAACAGACATGCAATGACGCTATCTATGGTTCATGAAAAGAACACACATGCAGTGCCACTAGTGGATCCATGTGTGGTTCATGAAAAGAACACACATGCAATGACACTGGTGGATCTATGTGTGGTTTGTGAAAAGAATAGACATGCAATCACACTAGGTGGATCCATGTGTGGTTTGTGAAAGAACAGACATGCAATCACACTAGGTGGATCCATGTGTGGTTTGTTTAGAAGAACAAACATGCAATGACTCTAGTTGTGGTTCATTAAAAGAACACACATGCAATGACACTGGTGGGTCCATGTGTGGTTTCTGAAAAGAACACACTTGCAATCACACTAGGTGGATCCATGTGTGGTTTGTTTAGAGGAACAGACATGCAATGACACTAGGTGTGGTTCATGAAAATAACGGACATGCAATGCCACTGGTGGATCCATATGTGGTTTGTGGAAAGCACAGACATGCAATGACACTGGGTGTGGTTTTTGAAATGAACAGACATGCAATGACACTGGGGGATCCATGTGTGGTTCATGAGAAGAATACACATCCAATGACACTGGTGGATCCTTATGGGGTTTGTGAGAAGAACATACATGCAATGACACTGGATGTGGTTCATGAGAAGAACACACATGCAATGACACTGGTGGATCCATGTGTGGTTTGAGAAAAGAACAGACATGCAATCATACTAGGTGGATACATGTGTGGTTTGTTTAGAGGAGCAGACATGCAATGACACTGGGTGTGGTTTATGAAAATAACATACATGCAATGACACTGGTGGATCCATATGTGGTTTGTGAGAAGAACATACATGCAATGTTACTGGCTGTGGTTCATGAGAAGAACACACATGCAATGACACTTGTGGATCCTTGTGTGGTTTGTGAAAAGAACAGACATGCAATCACACTAGGTGAATCCATGTGTGGTTTGTTTAGAGGAACAGGCTTGCAATGAGACTGGGTGTGGTTCATGAAAAGAACAGACATGCAATGACACTGGTGGATCCATATGTGGTTTGTGGAAAGCACAGACATGCAATGGCACTGCGTGTGGTTCATCAAAAGAGTAGACATGCAATGACACTGGGTGGATCTATGTGTGGTTCATGAGAAGAACACAGATCCAATGACATTGTTGGATCCTTATGTGGTTTGTGAGAAGAACAGACATACAATGACACTGGTGGATACTTATGTGGTTTGTGAGAAGAACAGACATGCAATGACACTAGCGGTGGTTCATGAGAAGAACACACATGCAATGACAGTGGTGGATCCATATGTGGTTTGTGAGAAGAACATGAATGCAATGACACTGGCTGTGGTTCATGAGAAGAACACACATCCAATGACACTGGTGGATCCATGTGTGGTTTGTGAAAAGAACAGACATGCAATCACACTAGGTGGATCCATGTGTGGTTTATTTAGAGGAACAGACATGCAATGACACTGCGTGTGGTTCATGAAAAGAACAGACATGCAATGACACTGGTGGATCCATATGTGGCTTTGGAAAGAACAAACATGCAATGACTCTAGTTGTGGTTCATGAAAACAACAGACATGCAATGACACTGGGTGGATCCAAGTGTGGATCATGAGAAGAACACACATCCAATGACACTACTGGATCCTTATGTGGGTTGTGAGAAGAACATACATGCAATGTTACTGGTTGTGGTTCATGTGAAGAACACACATGCAATGACACTGATGGATCCATGTGTGGTTTGTGAAAAGAACAGACATGCAATCACACTAGGTGGATCCATGTGTGGTTTGTTTAGAGGAACATACATGCAATTACATTGGGTGTGGTACATGAAAAGAACAGACATGCAATGACACTACCTATGGTTCATGAAAAGAAAAGACATGTAATGACACTGGGTGGATCAATGTGGGGTTCATGAGAAGAACCCACATCCAATGACACTGGTGGATCCTTATGTGGTTTGTGAGAAGAACAGACATCCAATGACACTGGTGGATACTTATGTGGTTTGTGAGAAGAACATACATGCAGTGACACTGGCTATGGTTCATGAGAAGACCACACATGCAATGACACTACTGGATCCTTATGTGGTTTGTGAGAATAACATACATGCAATGACACTGGCTATGGTTCATGAGAAGAACACACATCCAATGACACCGGTGGATCCATGTGTGGTTTGTGAAACGAACATACATGCAATCAAACTAGGTGGATCCATGTGTGGTTTGTGGAAAGAACAGACATGCAATGACACTAGCTATGGTTCATGAAAAGAACAGACATGCAATGCCACTAGTGGATCCATGTGTGGTTCATGAAAAGAACACACATGCAATGACACTGGTGGATCTATGTGTGGTTTGTGAAAAGAATAAACATGCAATCACACTAGGTGGATCCATGTGTGGTTTGTGAAAGAACAGACATGCAATCACACTAGGTGGATCCATGTGTGGTTTGTTTAGAAGAACAAACATGCAATGACTCTAGTTGTGGTTCATTAAAAGAACACACATGCAATGACACTGGTGGATCCATGTGTGGTTTGTGAAAAGAACAGACATGCAATCACACTAGGTGGATCCATGTGTGGTTTGTTTAGAGGAACATACATGCAATGACACTAGGTGTCGTTCATGAAAATTACAGACATGCAATGACACTGGTGGATCCATATGTGTTTTGTGGAAAGCACAGACATGCAATGACACTGGGTGTGGTTTTTGAAATGAACAGACATGCAATGACACTGGGGGGATCCATGTGTGGTTCATGAGAAGAATACACATCGAATGACACTGGTGGATCCTTATGGGGTTTGTGAGAAGAACATACATGCAATGACACTGGATGTGGTTCATGAGAAGAACACACATGCAATGACACTGGTGGATCCATGTGTGGTTTGAGAAAAGAACAGACATGCAATCACACTAGGTGGATCCATGTGTGGTTTGTTTCGAGGAACATACTTGCAATGAGACTGGGTGTGGTTCATGAAAAGAACAGACATGCAATGACACTGGTGGATCCATATGTGGTTTGTGGAAAGCACAGACATGCAATGACTCTAGCTGTGGTTCATGAAAAGAGCAGACATGCAATGACACTGGGTGGATCTATGTGTGGTTCATGAGAAGAACACACATCCAATGACATTGTTGGATCCTTATGTGGTTTGTGAGAAGAACAGACATACAATGACACTGGTGGATACTTATGTGGTTTGTGAGAAGAACAGACATGCAATGACACTGGCTGTGGTTCATGAGAAGAACACACATGCAATGACACTGGTGGATCCATATGTGGTTTGTGAGAAGAACATACATGCAATGACACTGGCTGTGGTTCATGAGAAGAACACACATCCAATGACACTGGTGGATCCATGTGTGGTTTGTGAAAAGAACAGACATGCAATCACACTAGGTGGATCCATGTGTGGTTTGTTTAGAGGAACAGACATGCAATGACACTGCGTGTGGTTCATGAAGAGAACAGACATGCAATGACACTGGTGGATCCATATGTGGCTTGTGGAAAGCACAAACATGCAATGACTCTAGTTGTGGTTCATGAAAACAACAGACATGTAATGACACTGGGTGGATCCATGTGTGGTTCATGAGAAGAACACACATCCAATGACACTACTGGATCCTTATGTGGTTTGTGAGAAGAACATACATGCAATGTTACTGGCTGTGGTTCATGTGAAGAACACACATGCAATGAAACTGGTGGATCCATGTGTGATTTGTCAAAAGAACAGACATGCAATCACACTAGGTGGATCCATGTGTGGTTTGTTGTAACATCCCAAAAATCATATTTCCAAAACTCATTCATATCATTCTTTGCATCATTCTTTCATTTAGGGTTTTTCTCAAAATCATTTAGAAGCATACACTTTGGCTATGATTTCATGTGGGCAATTTATCTCAAATAGCCATCACCCTTTGGGATTTGTTTGTTTAGGTACTTGTTTGCTTGCCTCCATGGTTGGAAAGACTAGGTGAAGCTTTTTACCCAAGATTCAAAATTTAGAAATATTTTCTAAACCCTATTTCAAACTAGAGACAAAGAGACAAAGTCTCTGTTTATTTCAAAACCTAAGCTTGACCAAGCCTTGCAAGGTAACCACATGGTTATTTGACTGTATTTGAACCCACAAGAACCCTGCAAAAATCCCCAAAACAGTTTGAATTCAAAAGGATTTGAATTCATATCAAATTCTATTCAGAAAATGGAATTAGGAAAAGAAAAAGGCTTAACAAAGGAAAAAGGCCGCGCGGCCAGAATCTGGCCCAGCAGCGGATCAAGCCCAGCAAGCCCACCCGGGGATCTCCTTATTCTTCTCTCACGCGCGAGCACACGCAGACAGACGCTGATAGCCCGACCCCACCTGCACTCCGCGCACCTCGCTGACAAGCGGGCCTTCTCCACGTCACCGTCGTCTCCACCCGCACGACCCGTTCATCCCCAAATCAACGCGGGCGTTTCTGTGTTTAATTCGCGACATCAATTCGATTTATTGGCCGAGTAATTCTCGCTCGTGACCAGGCTATAAGAATCCCCTCTGCCCCCTCTCTCTTCTCCCTCAAACCCCGAACCCAGAGCGCCACCAGGCTGCGAGCATTACCCTCTGAAAACCCGCCGTCTCCGACGACTGCGCCGGCGAATTCCGGTGAGTCCAGAGCTCCCCTCTGCCTCTCGATCTTGCAAACTGATTCAGTGAGCCTCTGCGCTTCTTTTAACACGTTTCGTTTGCTCTCGCATGGACCGTAGCTCCGGCAACATCGTCGACTAGTTGCCACCGACGTCTGCACGAACTCCGGCGAACTCTAGTGGTAAGACCAGACCGCCCCGCGCTTTCTAGTTCACACACACGGCTCTGTCTCGACTCTGTGAATCTAACCGTGTCCTCGCTTTGCCTTGGGGTGATTCACAGCAACGTCCACGACGACCACCCGACGCACCCGACGCCGCCACGAACTCCGGTGAGCAATCGCAGCCGTGCCCGAGCGCCCCTTGACCAACCGCGAGTACGACGAGCTTCGCCGTGACCCCCTGAGCCCGGTGAGCTACTCCTCCTTCTCCCTCGCTGTCTGCAACATCGGCAACGTCATAGACCGCCGGTTCCGGCGCCGGTAGCCACCGCTCCGTCGCCAGTTTCTGGCCAGGTCGATAGGAACCGTTAGATCTACATCTGATGGCTTAGATAGAATGACTAATCGAAGGGGTACGCGTTGATCTGAGCCGCACCTGCCCCTTTAGATCCAGCGATCTGTATCGCTCGATCCAGACGAACCGGTACGGGCGAATAAGAACATGACGCGTGGCTAGGTTAGATCTGAAAATAGAATTTAAAACCAGAAATTTGATCCAAATTCAAATGCCTATATCTTTTGAATTCCACGTTGGAATTTTGCAAACTTTATACCGTTGGATTCAGAAAAACAAGACCTTTCTGCCTATCCTTTTTGTTTAGCATATAGTAACCATTAGTTTGGCTTAAATTGCAGAAACTTGTTTGAGGCCTTTTTGAGAATAGTTTTAGTTAATAACTTGTTTTAGGGTTAATTAAGTTTGTCTTGGTTACTTTATGACTTGTTTAGATTCTGTAATCTTGTCCATGATTGGTAGAATTTTCAAAAATCGCCACTTAGTAGATTCATGCATGCATGCATTCATAATATTTTTGTTTGTATATATTTGTGTGTAATTGTGTGCTATAACTTTGTGTGTAGATTTTGCTAGTGATTGTGATTGTGACGAGTGCTACTCTACACACTACCAAGGCAAGTGATATCTTCATGAATATTCCATTCCTATATTTTATACTTGCATTAGATATATTTTTGCTAAGACTTGCATGCTACTTTTGTCAAATGGTGTTGGTAAATCCTAAGTAGATAGAATGGTAGAATTGCTAGAAAAATTCCCTAAGGATAAGTTGCCATGCCATGCTTAGCCTAGCTATTAGAAAACAAGGGTGGTTTATATATTCACACTATGAAAAAAATATTCTAAGTCTAAGGACTTGTGTTTTATTTAACAAAACAACTAAGTTAATGAATCACCTGGGTGGAATGGAAAGAATGGTTTATGTTGAGTGGTTCACAAGGCCATGGACTTGGCTTGTGTATCTCACTTGTGGATGGCCACCCAGGAAACAAAGAGATTTGAGATGTCAAATGTTGAGAAGCTTCAAGTGCAACCACTTGGCATTATGGGCTCTGCCATGATCTTAGGATGCTGGAACTTAGTCTTTTGGACAGTGGGTGGTAGATGGGATGATAGGTTGGAACGCGTCCATTTTACTAAGGAAAGGCTACTGAAGGATCATTCTTGGGAAACCAAGGCTTGTGGGGAAAGTGCACCACCTCTGCAGAGTGTAAAACCTAAGTACTTAGCCATGTCCCTGGTAAAGGACAATTTGAGCATCAAGACATGGAAACTTCAAGAATCTCATCACTCCAATTTCTAAATAAAACTTGTGGGTGAACAAGGGATAAAAGGATCTTCAGTCATTGATTGGTAGATGCCCTGAGTGGATCTGGAGTCTTTGATTGATAGATGCCTTGGGTGTTTTGTGCCAAGCAAAAACTTAGTGTTTTCAAAAGTTAAGGAAAAATCTATTTTGAGCAATGCAAGCCTAAGCTCCACCAGCCAAATGCATATAGTATTATAGTCCACTTTAAATATACTAAGGTATCACTTGCCAATACTATTCCAAAGTATTGACCCTCTGTGGCTGTAACTTATGATGTTGCAGGTTACTCTGATGATGATTAGGAGTCATGAGTCTACACTCAACATGCTTGCCTGTGGCACATGAAGATGAAGACTTATGTTTATTTACATATTCCATAAACTCTTGTATTAGGCCTTTGGCCATGAGTTGTAAAAGACTATGTTTTATCTCTGGAATAACTGTAATAAACGACCTTTGTATCTGTGTACTTCATCTTAAACTGTGGATGCTAGCATTTATCCAGGGACTAGCATTGCAATCACAGGGATCTTTTCCTTTAATAAGGAGGGATCTTACATTTGTTTAGAGGAACATACATGCAATGACACTAGGTGTGGTTCATGAAAATAATAGGCATGCAATGACACTAGTGGATCCATATGTGGTTTGTGAGAATAACATACATGAAATGACACTAGTTGTGGTTCATGAGAAGAACATACATGCAATGACACTTGTGGATCCATGTGTGGTTTTTGAAAAGAACAGACATGCAATCACCCTAGGTGGATCCATGTGCGGTTTGTTTAGAGGAACAGACATGCAATGGGGCTGGGTGTGGTTCATGAAAAGAACAGACATGCAATGACACTGGTGGATCCATATGTGGTTTGTGGATAGCACAGACATGTAATGATTCTAGATGTGGTTCATGAAAAGAACAGACATGCAATGACACTGGTATCAGAGGGATCTTTTCCTTTAATAAGGAGGGATCTTACAGATGGTATCAGAGCACTGTGTTGCCTGTAGGATTATGACCCTAGGATTGGAAACCACTAAGGAATTTTTTTACTTCTTCTACACTTGTCTATTCTTCTCGTAAACTTTTCTAATCTTCTCATTCTCATCTCTATTTGTAGATGAACTCCATCAACGAAGCCGTGAAGAGAGGACCACTCATGACTATGACCTTGGAGTGTGAGACTGAGTTTCCCAAGATTCTCAAGGATCTCATGGAGACAATGGGAGCACATGGTGCAGCTGTGTACAAGGGCTTTCCAGTGATGGAGGATGGAGTGGAGTATTGGTGGGTGCAGCTTCACTTGTACAAGAATAAGGAAGACAACCACAAAGAAAAGGGCTTCTGCATGTACACCAACACTTTTATGCACACCACATTCTTTGAGTCAGCAAAAGAAGCAGCTTGGAAGACTATCAAGGAACTAAGTGCTAGAGTTAAGTGCAAGATGCTCAACCTCCAAAAAGACTTAGAGAAAGAGAAGGAACATACCCAAGAGTTGGAAGTCACCAACCAATCCTTAAGAGGAGATATCATAGACTTAGTGATAGAAGCATGTGAACAAGATAGGGTGATTGCCACTAGGAACATTGTGTTAGCCACCAGATCCAATGAGATAGGATTGTAAGCGCACTTCGTTAGTTGGACCACCACCTATCACCTTATTTTCCAAAATGATACCTTAAAAGTTTGAACCTTGGTTGATGTAATGGATTTATGTATGCATGACTTGTGTGATTTTGTGGTTATGCTTGAATGTTTGTCTTGTTTAATTTAAATTTGTGTTGTTCTAACTTTTCAATCTTATAAATAGATGCCTATTGCCATCAACACTGTTGAGGAGTTCCAGGCTACCCGGTTTGGTCCTCGTATCGTAGAGCTTACTACTTTACTCGATCTCCCTCTTCCTATCATTACGGTGCACCCACTCACCAAGTTTGAGAGGAAGGACCTTTGGGGCTTCAAGGTGAACCAGCCAGGACGCCAGACAGAGCCTACTACGGAGGCCATCGTCTTCAAGCTTATGCACGATGACAGGGAGAGAGTCATGGAGGTTGTCATGCAGGATCTGATAGGACGACTGTTAGGACGTCACTCCCGACAGGTTAGAGGCACTCACTTCCACGCCTTCGGAAGGCGTGATGATGATGGAGAGTCCATTGACTTTGAGGACGACTCGAGGGTCACAGCAGAGCCGATACGCCTGTACCTCCAGGACTTAGAGACTCTTATTAGGCACGTGGATACCGATAGGACCAACATCATGCTTAGTAATGACGAGCTCCAGGTGCAGCTTCGCGAGAAGGACAAGCTCTTCGCGCAACAGGACGAGATAGTCAAGGAGATGGAGGCAAAGTTCGAGACCCAAGACCGTAAGTTCAAGAGTCAAGAGAAGCGTGTCCAGGATAGGAACAAGAGGATTCGTGATATGACCGAGGAACTGCAGTCCAAGGACTTCGAGTTAGAGCAACAGCAGATAGTGATTGGGAGGCTTCGTTCCCAGAAGAGGGCTCTCAAGGCCAAGATCGACTCTTTGACCACTACCATCGAGGAGAACAAGACCGCAATGGAGAACGCAGGTCTTACCTTTGTCGAGGAGGAGATTGAGGCTGACAAGTAGATTTGACTACTCAGTTATCTTTATTTACCGCACTTGTTATTTGTGAACTTATTGTTGGACCATCCGACATGTGGATGGCTTGCCACTTGTGTGTATTTGCTTTGAAACTTTTGTTATCTTGTTGTTGAGTTTTTATCCTAGTGTTGCTTGCTATGTGTTGCTTGTGTAATGTATTGTGCATAATTCATGTAAGGGTATCTCATTCTTATCTCTATATAAATAAACCACAGATGCCTCCCCGTCACGCAAACACCAACCCCAACCCCAACATTACCCCGGAAATGCAACAAATGATGAATGCGCAAACACAGCTTATGCAAATGATGACGACGTTCATCCAGAACCAGAACAACAACAACAACCCCAATAACAATAACAACAATAACAACAACAACAACAACCCTCCAGGTTTTGATATGCTTACCAGATTTCTACGTCTGAGGCCAGCTAAGTTTTCTGGAACGACTGATCCCATGGTGGCCAATGATTGGCTACGTTCTGTAAACAAAGACTTAGTGACCGTGGGATGCACAGATGCTGAAAAGGTCAGGTTCGCAGCACATCTGTTGGAAGGACCAGCCGCCGCATGGTGGGACAACTTCCAGATTACCACGCCTATTGATGAGGTGACTTGGGCTATCTTTGAAGATGGATTTCGTACTACTCATATCTCACCAGGTATGATGAGCCTAAAAAAGAAGAATTTCACAACCTGAAGCAGCGCCAACACAGCGTGGCTGAAAACATCGAAGAGTTCAACAATCTGGCGCGCTATGCACAGGATGAGGTTGACACTGATGCCAAAAGGAAGGAAAAGTTTCTGGAAGGCTTGAATGACGAACTGAATCTGCAGCTGTCTGTGGCATATGTTCCAACTTATTAGTCGCTGTGTGACAAGGCTCTTATTGTGGAGAATAAGATGAAGCAAGTCGAGAGTAGAAAGAGGAAACACTCCGACAAGCACAGCTCGGGATCGTCTCATAAACGATCTCACTATGATGATAGTGTCAGCTCAGGATCCCACAAGCATGGGAAGTTTAACAAGCACCACAACCACAACCGTCATGACAACAAGCATCATCGCAGTCATCACAATGATAAGTATAAGAATCACAAGAGTGGACATAAGAGCCACCATAGTAGAGGTGGAAGTGGAAGTGGAAGTCAACCTAAGAAGGACAATAGTCAGGTTGAATGCTTCAAATGCAAGAAGCTAGGGCATTATGCTAATGAGTGTCCTGAGAAGAAAGTTGAAGGACCTAACAAGCCCAATCCTTTTCAGAAAGGACAGGTTAACCACATCAATGTGGAGGAGGTCTATGAAGAGCCTGATGCCGTTGCTGGTAAGTTCAGACTCAATTCCATCTCAGCATTCGTACTCTTTGACACTGGTGCATCTCATTCATTCATATCAAAAGCATTTGTCGAAAGAAATGAACTACCGGTAGAAACCATTGGGTGTCCTATAAAAGTAAGTTCTCCTGGTGGAGAAATGATAGTAAACTCAGGATGTCATGATTTAGTCATAGAGTTTGGAAAACATAAGTTTCCAGTAAACCTAATAATCCTGAATTCCCAAGGATTGGATGTGATTTTGGGAATGGATTGGATGTCTAAATATGAGGGAGTACTAGATTGTGCCAATCGTACAGTTTCACTCACAACCCCTGAAGGTAAGAGGATAAAATTCAAGACCAATTTTAAATCTAAAGGAAGTAAGCTGAATTCTCTTAAGGGGGTTAGCATGGACATGGTGCCGATTGTGTGTGAATATCCGGATGTGTTTCCGGAAGAATTACCAGGAATGCCACCAGATAGAGATGTGGAGTTTATAATAGATTTGGTACCAGGTTCTGGACCAAGGGTAAAGAGGCCTTATAAAATGTCAGTTGACGAACTTAAGGAACTCAAGAAACAACTTGGAGAACAATTGCAGAAAGGATTCATCCAGCCAAGTTCTTCATCTTGGGGAGCTCCAGTTTTGTTCGTAGAAAAGAGAGACAGAACTCAAAGGTTATGCATAGATTACCGTTCTCTCAACGAGGTAACCATCAAGAACAAATATCCTTTGCCAAGAATCAATGACTTGTTTGATCAGTTAGAAGGAGCTTGTGTGTTCTCGAAGATTGATCTTCGGTCAGGCTATTTTCAACTCAAGATAAGAGAGCAAGACATACCTAAAACAGCATTCACCACAAGGTATGGATTGTATGAGTACACTGTGATGCCTTTTGGTTTAACCAACGCTCCAGCATACTTCATGAATATGATGAACAAAGTATTCATGGAATTTCTCGACAAGTTCGTTGTCGTTTTCATCGATGACATCTTAGTCTACTCCAAGAGCAAGGAAGAACATGAAAGACATCTACGCTTGATACTTGAGAAACTAAGGGAACATAAGCTATATGCCAAGTTCAGCAAGTGTGAGTTTTGGTTAGAGGAAGTTGGATTTCTTGGTCATGTTATGACAAAGGATGGTGTAGCAGTTGATCCTGCTAAAGTTTCAGCCGTAACAGAATGGGAATCTCCTAAGAATGTAAAAGAGGTTCGTAGTTTCCTTGGTTTAGCAGGTTACTACAGAAGATTCATTGAAAAATTTTCTAAGGTTGCTAAGCCAATGACAGAATTGTTAAAGAAAGATAAGAAATTTACTTGGTCTGAAGGATGTGAACTCAGCTTTCAAGAATTAAAAAAGAGACTTGTGTCAGCACCAGTACTGTGCCTACCAGATTTGGACAAGGATTTCCAAGTATATTGTGATGCTTCTCATCAAGGATTAGGTGCCGTACTTATGCAAGGCGGAAAAGTTGTGGCTTATGCCTCGAGACAACTCAAAACTCATGAAGTAAATTATCCTACTCATGATTTAGAGTTAGCCGCTGTTGTTCATGCACTCAAAACATGGAGACACTACCTTTTGGGAAAACATTGTGAAGTATTCACCGACCATAAGAGCTTGAAGTATATCTTCACCCAAAAGGAAATCAATATGAGACAAAGAAGATGGCTAGAACTTATCAAGGATTACGACTTGAGTTTGCAATACCACCCCGGAAAAGCAAATGTAGTAGCAGATGCTCTAAGTCGTAAAGCGTTTGTAAATGGCCTTACCAAAGATGAATTGCCAGATGACTTGTGTAAGCAATTCAAGGAACTCAGATTGGAGATTGTGCCAGAAGGACATCTCATGTCTTTGGATGTTCAACCCACTCTGTTGGATAAGATTAAAGAAACCCAAAAGACGGATAAAGAAATCGAAGAGATTAAGGAAAGGATTAGCCAAGGGAAGGCTAAAAGTTTCCATATGGACGAACAAGGTACTTTATGGCACGGGAAACGTATTTGTGTTCCACAAGATCCGGAAATGCGGAAACTGATTTTACAAGAAGCCCATAACTCTCCATATTCTATTCACCCGGGAAACACCAAAATGTACATGGATATGAAAGAAAGATTTTGGTGGAACAATCTCAAAAGGGACATCGCCGAACACATTGCTTTGTGTGATGTGTGTAGTAGAGTGAAAGCGGAACATCAGAAACCAGCAGGTTTGCTTCAACCAATGCCTATTCCTGAATGGAAGTGGGAAAATATTGGTATGGATTTCATTACCGGATTACCAAGGACCAGGTCAGGGTATGATTCCATATGGGTAGTAGTGGATCGCCTAACTAAAGTGGCTCATTTTATAGCCGTAAAGACAACTTATACCAGTGCAAAGTTAGCCAAAATCTACATGAGCAGAATTGTATGCCTTCACGGTGTACCTAAGAGTATTGTGTCTGATAGAGGAACTCAGTTCACTTCTCATTTTTGGAGACAGCTTCATGAATCTCTAGGAACGAGGTTGGAATTCAGCACTGCCTTTCATCCTCAAACTGATGGACAAACAGAAAGGACTAATCAAATTCTTGAAGACATGTTGAGGGCGTGTGCCCTAGACTATGGAGCAAGTTGGGATGAAAGTCTGCCTTACGCAGAGTTCTCTTACAACAACAGTCACCAATCTAGTATTGGGATGGCACCATTTGAGTTTCTATACGGAAGAAAGTGTACCACCCCATTGCTATGGAATGGTGTAGGAGAAAGAAGTTTGTTTGGACCAGATCTTATCAAAGACGCCGAAGAAAAGGTCAAATTGGTTAGAGACAGATTGAAGATAGCACAGTCTCGGCAGAAAAGCTACGCAGATGCTAAGCGTAGAGAAGTCACTTACGAAGTTGGGGATAAAGCTTATCTTAGAGTATCACCACTTCGTGGAGTGAAAAGATTTGGAGTCAAAGGAAAGTTGGCACCAAGATATGTTGGACCATTTAACATTCTAAGTCGCAAGGGAGAAGTTGCATATGAAATTGAACTGCCAGCATCTTTATTAGCAGTCCATAATGTTTTTCATGTGAGTCAGCTTAAGAAATGTCACCCAGAAATGGAAGAAACATCTTTGAAGGATACCATATCTTTGGAAGAAGTTCAACTAGAAAGTGATCTCACCTATGAAGAAAAGCCTGTCAAGATTCTTGAGACCACAGAAAGAGTCACAAGGACAAAGACTATCAAGTTTTGCAAAGTACAATGGAATCATCATTCCGAAGAGGAAGCAACTTGGGAAAGAGAAGATGATCTTCGGAAAGACCACCCTCACCTATTTGCTAGCCAATCCGAATCTCGAGGGCGAGATTCATTTTAAGGGGGTTAGATTTGTAACATCCCAAAAATCATATTTCCAAAACTCATTCATATCATTCTTTGCATCATTCTTTCATTTAGGGTTTTTCTCAAAATCATTTAGAAGCATACACTTTGGCTATGATTTCATGTGGGCAATTTATCTCAAATAGCCATCACCCTTTGGGATTTGTTTGTTTAGGTACTTGTTTGCTTGCCTCCATGGTTGGAAAGACTAGGTGAAGCTTTTTACCCAAGATTCAAAATTTAGAAATATTTTCTAAACCCTATTTCAAACTAGAGACAAAGAGACAAAGTCTTTGTTTATTTCAAAACCTAAGCTTGACCAAGCCTTGCAAGGTAACCACATGGTTATTTGACTGTATTTGAACCCACAAGAACCCTGCAAAAATCCCCAAAGCAGTTTGAATTCAAAAGGATTTGAATTCATATCAAATTCTATTCAGAAAATGGAATTAGGAAAAGAAAAAGGCTTAACAAAGGAAAAAGGCCGCGCGGCCAGAATCTGGCCCAGCAGCGGATCAAGCCCAGCAAGCCCACCTGGGGATCTCCTTATTCTTCTCTCACGCGCGAGCACACGCAGACAGACGCTGACAGCCCGACCCCACCTGCACTCCGCGCACCTCGCTGACAAGCGGGCCTTCTCCACGTCACCGTCGTCTCCACCCGCACGACCCGTTCATCCCCAAATCAACGCGGGCGTTTTTGTGTTTAATTCGCGACGTCAATTCGATTTATTGGCCGAGTAATTCTCGCTCATGACCAGGCTATAAGAATCCCCTCTGCCCCCTCTCTCTTCTCCCTCAAACCCCGAATCCAGAGCGCCACCAGGCTGCGAGCATTACCCTCTGAAACCCCGCCGTCTCCGACGACTGCGCCGGCGAATTCCGGTGAGTCCAGAGCTCCCCTCTGCCTCTCGATCTTGCAAACTGATTCAGTGAGCCTCTGCGCTTCTTTTAACACGTTTCGTTTGCTCTCGCATGGACCGTAGCTCCGGCAACATCGTCGACTAGTCGCCACCGACGTCTGCACGAACTCCGGCGAACTCTAGTGGTAAGACCAGACCGCCCCGCGCTTTCTAGTTCACGCACACGGCTCTGTCTCGACTCTGTGAATCTAACCGTGTCCTCGCTTTGCCTTGGGGTGATTCACAGCGACGTCCACGACGACCACCCGACGCACCCGACGCCGCCACGAACTCCGGTGAGCAATCGCAGCCGTGCCCGAGCGCCCCTTGACCAACCGCGAGTACGACGAGCTTCGCCGTGACCCCCTGAGCCCGGTGAGCTACTCCTCCTTCTCCCTCGCTGTCTGCAACATCGGCAACGTCATAGACCGACGGTTCCGCCGCCGGTAGCCACCGCTCCGTCGCCAGTTTCTGGCCAGGTCGATAGGAACCGTTAGATCTACATCTGATGGCTTAGATAGAATGACTAATCGAAGGGGTACGCGTTGATCTGAGCCGCACCTGCCCCTTTAGATCCAGCGATCTGTATCGCTCGATCCAGACGAACCGGTACGGGCGAATAAGAACATGACGCGTGGCTAGGTTAGATCTGAAAATAGAATTTAAAACCAGAAATTTGATCCAAATTCAAATGCCTATATCTTTTGAATTCCACGTTGGAATTTTGCAAACTTTATACCGTTGGATTCAGAAAAACAAGACCTTTCTGCCTATCCTTTTTGTTTAGCATATAGTAACCATTAGTTTGGCTTAAATTGCAGAAACTTGTTTGAGGCCTTTTTGAGAATAGTTTTAGTTAATAACTTGTTTTAGGGTTAATTAAGTTTGTCTTGGTTACTTTATGACTTGTTTAGATTCTGTAATCTTGTCCATGATTGGTAGAATTTTCAAAAATCGCCACTTAGTAGATTCATGCATGCATGCATTCATAATATTTTTGTTTGTATATATTTGTGTGTAATTGTGTGCTATAACTTTGTGTGTAGATTTTGCTAGTGATTGTGATTGTGACGAGTGCTACTCTACACACTACCAAGGCAAGTGATATCTTCATGAATATTCCATTCCTATATTTTATACTTGCATTAGATATATTTTTGCTAAGACTTGCATGCTACTTTTGTCAAATGGTGTTGGGAAATCCTAAGTAGATAGAATGGTAGAATTGCTAGAAAAATTCCCTAAGGATAAGTTGCCATGCCATGCTTAGCCTAGCTATTAGAAAACAAGGGTGGTTTATATATTCACACTATGAAAAAAATATTCTAAGTCTAAGGACTTGTGTTTTATTTAACAAAACAACTAAGTTAATGAATCACCTGGGTGGAATGGAAAGAATGGTTTATGTTGAGTGGTTCACAAGGCCATGGACTTGGCTTGTGTATCTCACTTGTGGATGGCCACCCAGGAAACAAAGAGATTTGAGATGTCAAATGTTGAGAAGCTTCAAGTGCAACCACTTGGCATTATGGGCTCTGCCATGATCTTAGGATGCTGGAACTTAGTCTTTTGGACAGTGGGTGGTAGATGGGATGATAGGTTGGAACGCGTCCATTTTACTAAGGAAAGGCTACTGAAGGATCATTCTTGGGAAACCAAGGCTTGTGGGGAAAGTGCACCACCTCTGCAGAGTGTAAAACCTAAGTACTTAGCCATGTCCCTGGTAAAGGATAATTTGAGCATCAAGACATGGAAACTTCAAGAATCTCATCACTCCAATTTCTAAATAAAACTTGTGGGTGAACAAGGGATAAAAGGATCTTCAGTCATTGATTGGTAGATGCCCTGAGTGGATCTGGAGTCTTTGATTGATAGATGCCTTGGGTGTTTTGTGCCAAGCAAAAACTTAGTGTTTTCAAAAGTTAAGGAAAAATCTATTTTGAGCAATGCAAGCCTAAGCTCCACCAGCCAAATGCATATAGTATTATAGTCCACTTTAAATATACTAAGGTATCACTTGCCAATACTATTCCAAAGTATTGACCCTCTGTGGCTGTAACTTATGATGTTGCAGGTTACTCTGATGATGATTAGGAGTCATGAGTCTACACTCAACATGCTTGCCTGTGGCACATGAAGATGAAGACTTATGTTTATTTACATATTCCATAAACTCTTGTATTAGGCCTTTGGCCATGAGTTGTAAAAGACTATGTTTTATCTCTGGAATAACTGTAATAAACGACCTTTGTATCTGTGTACTTCATCTTAAACTGTGGATGCTAGCATTTATCCAGGGACTAGCATTGCAATCATAGGGATATTTTCCTTTAATAAGGAGGGATCTTACATTTGTTTAGAGGAACATACATGCAATGACACTAGGTGTGGTTCATGAAAATAATAGGCATGCAATGACACTAGTGGATCCATATGTGGTTTGTGAGAATAACATACATGAAATGACACTAGTTGTGGTTCATGAGAAGAACATACATGCAATGACACTTGTGGATCCATGTATGGTTTTTGAAAAGAACAGACATGCAATCACCCTAGGTGGATCCATGTGCGGTTTGTTTAGAGGAACAGACATGCAATGGGACTGGGTGTGGTTCATGAAAAGAACAGACATGCAATGACACTGGTGGATCCATATGTGGTTTGTGGATAGCACAGACATGTAATGATTCTAGATGTGGTTCATGAAAAGAACAGACATGCAATGACACTAGGTGGATCCATGTGTGGTTCATGAGAAGAACACACATCCAATGACACTGGTGGCTCCTTATGTGGTTTGTGAGAAGAATAGACATCCAATGACACTGGTGGATACTTACGTGGTTCATGAGAAGAACATACATGCAATGACATTGGCTATGGTTCATGAGAAGAACACACATGCAATGACACTGGTGGATCCTTATGTGGTTTGTGAGAAGAACATACATGCAATGACACTGGCTGTGGTTCATGAGAAGAATACACATCCAATGACACTGGTGGATCCATGTGTGGTTTGTGAAAAGAACATACATGCAATCAAACTAGGTGGATCCATGTGTGGTTTGTGGAAAGAACAGACATGCAATGACTCCAGCTGTGGTTCATGAAAAGAACACACATGCAATGACACTACTGGATCCATGTGTGGTTCATTAAAAGAACACACATGCAATGACACTGGTAGATCCATGTGTGGTTTGTGAAAAGAATAGACATGCAATCACACTAGGTGGATCCATGTGTGGTTTGAGAAAAGAACAGACATGCAATCACACTAGGTGGATCCATGTGTGGTTTGGTTAGAAGAACACACATGCAATGACTCAAGTTGTGGTTCATTAAAAGATCACACATGCAATGACACAGGTGGATCCATGTCTGGTTTGTGAAAAGAACAGACATGCAATCACACTAGGTGGATCCATGTGTGGTTTGTTTAAAGGAATAGACATGCAATGACAGTAGGTGTGGTTCATGAAAAGAATAGACATGCAATGACACTGGTGGATCCATATGTGGTTTGTGGAAAGCACAGACATGCAATGACCCTGGGTGTGGTTCATGAAAAGAACAGACATGTAATGACACTGGGTGGATCCATGTGTGGTTCATGAGAAGAATACACATCCAATGACACGGGTGGATCCTTATGTGGTTTATGAGAAGAACATACATGCAATGAAACTGGTTGTGGTTCATGAGAAGAACACACATGCAATGACACTGGTGGATGCATGTGTGGTTTGAGAAAAGAATAGACATGCAATCACACTAGGTGGATCCATGTGTGGTTTGTTTAGAGGAACAGACATGCAATGACACTGGGTGTGGTTCATGAAAAGAACAGACAAGCAATGACACTGGTGGATCCATATGTGGTTTGTGAGAATAACATACATGCAATGACACTAGCTATGGTTCATGAGAAGAACACACATGCAATGACACTGGTGCATCCATGTGTGGTTTGTGAAAAGAACATACATGCAATCACACTAGGTGTATCCATGTGTGGTTTGTTTAGAGGAACAGACATGCAATGACACTGTGTGTGGTTCATGAAAAGAAGAGACATGCAATGACACTGGTGGATCCATATGTGGTTTCTGGAAAGCATAGACATGCAATGACTCTAGTTGTGGTTCATGAAAACAATAGACATGCAATGACACTGGGTGGATCCATGTGTGGTTCATGAGAAGAACACACATCCAATGACACTACTGGATCCTTATGTGGTTTGTGAAAAGAACAAAAATGCAATGTTACTCGCTATGGTTCATGTGAAGAACACACATGCAAGGACACTAGTGGATCCATGTGTGGTTTGTGAAAATAACAGACATGCAATCACACTAGGTGGATCCATGTGTGGTTTGTTTAGAGGAACAGACATGCAATGACACTGGGTGTGGTTCATTAAAAGAACAGACATGCAATGACACTGGTGGATCCATATGTGGTTAGTGACAAGAACATACACGCAATGACGCTGGCTGTGGTTCAGGAGAACACACATGCAATGACACTGGTGGATCCATGTGTGGTTTGTGAAAAGAACAGATATGCAATCACACTAGGTGGATGCATGTGTGGCTTGTTTAGAGGAACAGACATGCAATAACACTTGGTGTGGTTCATGAAAAGAACAGACATGCAATGACACTGGTGGATCCATATGTGGTTTGTGGAAAGCACAGACATGCAATGACTCTAGTTGTGGTTCATGAAAACAACAGACATGCAATGACACTGGGTGGATCCATGTGTGGTTCATGAGAAGATCACACATCCAATGACACTACTGGATCCTTATGTGGTTTGTGAGAAGAACATACATGCAATGACACTAGCTGTGGTTCATGAGAAGAACTCACATGCAATGACACTGGTGGATCCATGTGTGGTTTGTGAAAAGAACAGACATGCAATCACACTAGGTGGATCCATGTGTGGTTTGTTTAGAGGCACATACATGCAATGACACTGGGTGTGGTTCATGAAAAGAATAGGCATGCAATCATACTGGTGGATCCATATGTGGTTTGTGAGAAGAACATCCATGTGTGGTTTGTGAAAAGAACATACATGCAATCAAACTAGATCCATGTGTGGTTTGTGGAAAGAACAGACATGCAATGACTCTAGATGTGGTTCATGAAAAGAACACACATGCAATGACACTAGTGGATCCATGTGTGGTTCATGAAAAGAACACACATGGAATGACACTGGTGGATCCATGTGTGGTTTGTGAAAATAATAGACATGCAATCACACTAGGTGGATCCATGTGTGGTTTGAGAAAAGAACAGACATGCAATCATACTAGGTGGATCCATGTGTGGTTTGTTTAGAAGAACACACATGCAATGACTCAAGTTGTGGTTCATTAAAAGAACACACATGCAATGACACTGGTGGATCCATGTGTGGTTTGTGAAAAGAACATACATGCAATCAAACTAGATCCATGTGTGGTTTGTGGAAAGAACAGACATGCAATGACTCTAGCTGTGGTTCATGAAAACAAAACACATGCAATGACACTAGTGGGTCCATGTGTGGTTCATGAAAAGAGCACACATGCAATTCCACTTGTGGATCCATGTGTGTTTTGTGAAAAGAATAGACATGCAATCACACTAGGTGGATCCATGTGTGGTTTGAGAAAAGAACAGACATGCAATCATACTAGGTGGATCCATGTGTGGTTTGTTTAGAAGAACACACATGCAATGACTCAAGTTGTGGTTCATTAAAAGAACACACATGCAATGACACTGGTGGATCCATGTGTGGTTTGTGAAAAGAACAGACATGCAATCACACTAGGTGGATCCATGTGTGGTTTGTTTAGAGGAATAGACATGCAATGACACTAGGTGTGGTTCATTAAATAACAGACATGCAATGACACTGGTGGATCTATATGTGGTTTGTGGAAAGCAAAGACATGCAATGACACTGTGTGTGGTTCATGAAAAGAACAGACATGCAATGACACTTCATGGATCCATGTGTGGATCATGAGAAGAATACACATCGAATAACACTGGTGGATCCTTGTGTGGTTTGTGAGAAGAACATACATGCAATGACACTGGTTGTGGTTCATGAGAAGAACACACATGCAATGACACTGGTGGATCCATGTGTGGATTGTGAAAAGAACAGACATGCAATCACACTAGGTGGATCCATGTGTGGTTTGTTTAGAGCAACATACATGCAATGACACTGGGTGTGGTTCATGAAAAGAACAGACATGCAATGACACTGGTGGATCCATATGTGGTTTGTGAGAAGAACATACATGCAATGACACTGGCTGTGGTTCATGACAAGAACACACATGCAATGACACTGGTGGATCCATGTGTGATTTGTGAAAAGAACAGACATGCAATCACACTAGGTGGATCCATGTGTGGTTTGTTTAGAGGAACAGACATGCAATGACACTGCGTCTGGTTCATGAAAAGAAGAGACATGCAATGACACTGCTGGATCCATATGTGGTTTGTGGATAGCACAGACATGCAATGACTCTAGGTGTGGTTCATGAAAACAACAAACATGCAATGACACTGGGTGGATCCATGTGTGGTTCATGAGAAGAACCCACATCCAATGACACTACTGGATCCTTATGTCGTTTCTGATAAGAACATACATGCAATGTTACTGGCTGTGGTTCATGTGAAGAAGACACATGCAATGACATGGGTGGATCCATGTGTGGTTTGTGAAAATAACAGACATGCAATCACACTGGGTGGATCCATGTGTGGTTCATGATAAGAACACACATCCAATGACACTACTGGATCCTTATGTGATTTGTGAGAAGAACATACATGCAATGTTATTGGCTGTGGTTCATGTGAAGAACACACATGCAATGACACTGGTGTGGTTCATGAAAAGAATAGACATGCAATGACACTGGTGGATCCATATGTGGTTTGTGGAAGGAACATACATGCAATGACTCAAGCTGTGGTTCATGAAAAGAACAGACACGTAATGACACTGGTGGATCCATGTGTCGTTCATGAGAAGTACACACATCCAATGACACTGGTGGATCCTTATGTGGTTTGTGAGAAGAACAGACATCCAATGACACTGGTGGATACTTATGTGGTTTCTGAGAAGAACAAACATGCAATGACACTAGCTGTGGTTCATGAGAAGAACACACATGCAATGACACTGGTGGATACTTATGTGGTTTGTGAGAAGAACATACATGCAATGACACTGGCTGTGGTTCATGAGAAGAACACACATGCAATGACGCTGGTGGATCCATGTGTGGTTTGTGAAAAGAACAGACATGCAATAACACTAGGTGGATCCATGTGTGGTTTTTGGAAAGAACATACATGAAATGACTCTAGCTGTGGTTCATGAAAAGATCACACATGCAATGACACTGGTGGATCCATGTGTGGTTCATGAAAAGAATAGACATGCAATGACACTGGTGGATCCATATGTGGTTTGTGGAAGGCACAGACATGCAATGACTCTAGCTGTGGTTCATGAAAAGAACAGACCTGCAATGACACTTGGTGGATCCATGTGTGGTTCATGAGAAGAACACACATGCAATGACACTGGTGGATCCTTATGTGGTTTTTGAGAAGAACATACATGCAATGACATTGGCTGTGGTTCATGAGAAGAACACACTTGCAATGACCCTGGTGGATCCATGTGTGGTTTGTGAAAAGAATAGACATGCAATCACACTAGGTGGATCCATGTGTGGTTTGTGGAAATAACATACATGCAATGACTCTACCTGTGGTTCATGAAAAGAACACACATGCAATGACACTGGTGGATCCCTGTGTGGTTCATGAAAAGAACACACATGCAATGACACTAGTGGATCCATATCTGGTTTGTGAAAAGAACATACATGCAATCACACTAGGTGGATCCATGTGTGGTTTCTTTAGAAGAACACACAAGCAATAACTCTAGTTGTGGTTCATGCAAAGAACACACATGCAATGACACTGGCGGATCCATGTATGTTTGTGAAAAGAACAGACATGCAACCACACTAGGTGGATCCATGTGTGGTTTTTCTAGAGGAATAGACATGCAATGACACTGGGTGTGGTTCATGAAAAGAACAGACATGTGATGACACTGGTGGATCCATATCTGGTTTGTGGAAAGCACAAACATGCAATGACTCTAGCTGTGGTTCATGAAAAGAATAGACATGCAATGACACTGGGTGGATCCATGTGTGGTTTATGAGAAGAACATACATGCAACCACACTAGGTGGATGCATGTGTGGTTTGTTTAGAGGAACATACATGCAATGACAGTTGGTGTGGTTCATGAAAAGAACAGACATGCAATGACACTGGTGGATCCATATGTGGTTTGTGGAAAGCACAGACATGCAATGACTCTAGTTGTGGTTCATGAAAACAACAGACATGCAATGACACTGGGTGGATCCATGTGTGGTTCATGAGAAGAACACACATCCAATGACACTATTGGATCCTTATGTGGTTTGTGAGAAGAACATACATGCAATGACACTGCATGTGGTTCATGAGAAGAACACACATGCAATAACACTGGTGGATCCATGTGTGGTTTGAGAAAAGAACAGACATGCAATCACACTAGGTGGATACATGTGTGGTTTGTTTAGAGGAACAGACATGCAATGACACTGGGTGTGGTTCATGAAAAGAACAGACATGCAATGACACTGGTGGATCCATATGTGGCTTGCGGAAAGAACAAACATGCAATGACACTGGGTGTGGTTCATGAAAAGAACAGACATGCAATGCCATTGGGTGGATCCATGTGTGGTTCATGAGAAGAACACACACCCAATGACACTACTGGATCCTTATGTGATTTGTGAGAAGAACATACATGCAATGTTATTGGCTGTGGTTCATGTGAAGAACAGACATGCAATGACACTGGCGGATCCATGTGTGGTTTGTGAAAAGAACAGACATGCAATCACACTAGGTGGATCCATGTGTGGTTTGTTTATAGGAATAGACATGCAATGACACTTGGTGTGGTTCATGAAAAGAATAGACATGCAATGACACTGGTGGATCCATATGTGGTTTGTGGAAAGCACAGACATGCAATGACCCTGGGTGTGGTTCATGAAAAGAACAGACATGTAATGACACTGGGTGGATCCATGTGTGGTTCATGAGAAGAACACACATCCAATGACACTGGTGGATCCTTATGTGTTTGTGACAAGAACCGACATCCAATGACACTGGTGGATACTTATGTGGTTTCTGAGAAGAACAAACATGCAATGACACTAGCTGTGGTTCATGAGAAGAACACACATGCAATGACACTGGTGGATACTTATGTGGTTTGTGAGAAGAACATACATGCAATGACACTGGCTGTGGTTCATGAGAAGAACACACATGCAATGCCACTGGTGGATACTTATGTGGTTTGTGAGAAGAACAGACATGAAATGACACTGGCTGTGGTTCATGAGAAAAACATACATGCAATGACACAGGTGGATCCACGTGTGGTTTGTGAAAAGAACAGACATGCAATCACACTAGGTGGATACATGTGTGGTTTGTTTAGAGGAACAAACATGCAATGACACTTGGTGTGGTTCATGAAAAGAACAAACATGCAATGACACTAGTGGATCCATATGTGGTTTGTGGATAGCACAGACATGCAATGATTCTAGCTGTGGTTCATGAAAAGAACAGACATGCAATGACACTGGCTGGATCCATGTGCGGTTCATGAGAAGAACACACATCCAATGACCCTGGTGGATCCTTATCTGGTTTGTGAGAAGAACAGACATCCAATGACACTGGTGGATACTTATGTGGTTCGTGAGAAGAACATACATGCAATGACATTGGCTGTGGTTCATGAGAAGAACACACATGCAATGACACTGGTGGATCCTTATGTGGTTTTTGAGAAGAACATACATGCAATGACATTGGCTGTGGTTCATGAGAAGAACACACTTGCAATGACCCTGGTGGATCCATGTGTGGTTTGTGAAAAGAATAGACATGCAATCACACTAGGTGGATCCATGTGTGGTTTGTGGAAATAACATACATGCAATGACTCTACCTGTGGTTCATGAAAAGAACACACATGCAATGACACTGGTGGATCCCTGTGTGGTTCATGAAAAGAACACACATGCAATGACACTAGTGGATCCATATCTGGTTTGTGAAAAGAACATACATGCAATCACACTAGGTGGATCCATGTGTGGTTTCTTTAGAAGAACACACAAGCAATAACTCTAGTTGTGGTTCATGCAAAGAACACACATGCAATGACACTGGCGGATCCATGTATGTTTGTGAAAAGAACAGACATGCAACCACACTAGGTGGATCCATGTGTGGTTTTTCTAGAGGAATAGACATGCAATGACACTGGGTGTGGTTCATGAAAAGAACAGACATGTGATGACACTGGTGGATCCATATCTGGTTTGTGGAAAGCACAAACATGCAATGACTCTAGCTGTGGTTCATGAAAAGAATAGACATGCAATGACACTGGGTGGATCCATGTGTGGTTTATGAGAAGAACATACATGCAACCACACTAGGTGGATGCATGTGTGGTTTGTTTAGAGGAACATACATGCAATGACAGTTGGTGTGGTTCATGAAAAGAACAGACATGCAATGACACTGGTGGATCCATATGTGGTTTGTGGAAAGCACAGACATGCAATGACTCTAGTTGTGGTTCATGAAAACAACAGACATGCAATGACACTGGGTGGATCCATGTGTGGTTCATGAGAAGAACACACATCCAATGACACTATTGGATCCTTATGTGGTTTGTGAGAAGAACATACATGCAATGACACTGCATGTGGTTCATGAGAAGAACACACATGCAATAACACTGGTGGATCCATGTGTGGTTTGAGAAAAGAACAGACATGCAATCACACTAGGTGGATACATGTGTGGTTTGTTTAGAGGAACAGACATGCAATGACACTGGGTGTGGTTCATGAAAAGAACAGACATGCAATGACACTGGTGGATCCATATGTGGCTTGCGGAAAGAACAAACATGCAATGACACTGGGTGTGGTTCATGAAAAGAACAGACATGCAATGCCATTGGGTGGATCCATGTGTGGTTCATGAGAAGAACACACACCCAATGACACTACTGGATCCTTATGTGATTTGTGAGAAGAACATACATGCAATGTTATTGGCTGTGGTTCATGTGAAGAACAGACATGCAATGACACTGGCGGATCCATGTGTGGTTTGTGAAAAGAACAGACATGCAATCACACTAGGTGGATCCATGTGTGGTTTGTTTATAGGAATAGACATGCAATGACACTTGGTGTGGTTCATGAAAAGAATAGACATGCAATGACACTGGTGGATCCATATGTGGTTTGTGGAAAGCACAGACATGCAATGACCCTGGGTGTGGTTCATGAAAAGAACAGACATGTAATGACACTGGGTGGATCCATGTGTGGTTCATGAGAAGAACACACATCCAATGACACTGGTGGATCCTTATGTGTTTGTGACAAGAACCGACATCCAATGACACTGGTGGATACTTATGTGGTTTCTGAGAAGAACAAACATGCAATGACACTAGCTGTGGTTCATGAGAAGAACACACATGCAATGACACTGGTGGATACTTATGTGGTTTGTGAGAAGAACATACATGCAATGACACTGGCTGTGGTTCATGAGAAGAACACACATGCAATGCCACTGGTGGATACTTATGTGGTTTGTGAGAAGAACAGACATGAAATGACACTGGCTGTGGTTCATGAGAAAAACATACATGCAATGACACAGGTGGATCCACGTGTGGTTTGTGAAAAGAACAGACATGCAATCACACTAGGTGGATACATGTGTGGTTTGTTTAGAGGAACAAACATGCAATGACACTTGGTGTGGTTCATGAAAAGAACAAACATGCAATGACACTAGTGGATCCATATGTGGTTTGTGGATAGCACAGACATGCAATGATTCTAGCTGTGGTTCATGAAAAGAACAGACATGCAATGACACTGGCTGGATCCATGTGTGGTTCATGAGAAGAACACACATCCAATGACCCTGGTGGATCCTTATCTGGTTTGTGAGAAGAACAGACATCCAATGACACTGGTGGATACTTATGTGGTTCGTGAGAAGAACATACATGCAATGACATTGGCTGTGGTTCATGAGAAGAACACACATGCAATGACACTGGTGGATCCTTATGTGGTTTGTGAGAAGAACATACATGCAATGACACTGGCTATGGTTCATGAGAAGAATACACATCCAATGACACTGGTGGATCCATGTGTGGTTTGTGAAAAGAACATACATGCAATCAAACTAGGTGGATCCATGTGTGGTTTGTGGAAAGAACAGACATGCAATGACTCCGGTTGTGGTTCATGAAAAGAACACACATGCAATGACACTACTGGATCCATGTGTGGTTCATGAAAATAACACACATGCAATGACACTGGTGGATCCATGTGTGGTTTGTGAAAAGAATAGACATGCAATCACACTAGGTGGATCCATGTGTGGTTTGAGAAAAGAACAGACATGCAATCACACTAGGTGGATCCATGTGTGGTTTGGTTAGAAGAACACACATGCAATGACTGAAGTTGTGGTTCATTAAAAGATCATAAATGCAATCACACTGGTGGATCCATGTGTGGTTTGTGAAAAGAACAGACATGCAATCACAGTAGGTGGATCCATGTGTGGTTTGTTTAGAGGAATAGACATGCAATGACAGTAGGTGTGGTTCATGAAAAGAATAGACATGCAATGACACTGGTGGATCCATATGTGGTTTGTGGAAATCACAGACATGCAATGACCCTGGGTGTGGTTCATGAAAAGAACAGACATGTAATGACACTGGGTGGATCCATGTGTGGTTCATGAGAAGAATACACATCCAATGACACTGGTTGATCCTTATGTGGTTTGTGAGAAGAACATACATGCAATGAAACTGGTTGTGGTTCATGAGAAGAACACACATGCAATGACACTAGTGGATGCATGTGTGGTTTGAGAAAAGAATATACATGCAATCACACTAGGTGGATCCATGTGTGGTTTGTTTAGAGGAACAGACATGCAATGACACTAGGTGTGGTTCATGGAAAGAACGGACATGCAATGACACTGGTGGATCCATATGTGGTTTGTGAGAAGAACATACATGCAATGACAGTAGCTTTGGTTCATGAGAAGAACACACATGCAATGACACTGGTGGATCCATGTGTGGTTTGTGAAAAGAACATACATGCAATCACACTAGGTGGATCCATGTGTGGTTTGTTTAGAGGAACAGACATGCAATGACACTGTGTGTGGTTCATGAAAAGAAGAGACATGCAATGACACTGGTGGATCCATATGTGGTTTTTGGAAAGCATAGACATGCAATGACTCTAGTTGTGGTTCATGAAAACAATAGACATGCAATGACACGAGGTGGATCCATGTGTGGTTCATGAGAAGAACACACATCCAGTGACACTACTGGATCCTTATGTGGTTTGTGAATGTAACATCCCTAAAATCATATTTCAAAAACTCATTCATATCATATTTGCATCATTCATTCATTTAGGGTTTTTCTCAAAAATCATTTCAGAAACAGAAGATTGGTGCTATGATTTCATGTGAGCAAATTTGATTCAAATGGCCATCACCCTTTGAGATTGGATTGTTTAGGAACTTGTTTGCTTGCCTCTATTGTTGGAAAGATTAGGTGTAGCATTTTAACCCAAGTTTCCAATTTAGAAATAATTTCAAAACCCTATTTCAAACATTTTCAAACTAGAGACAAAGTCTCTGTTTAATTCAAAGCTCAAGCTTGACCAGGCCCTTGCAAGGTAACCACTTGGTTAAATGACTGTATTTGAAACCACAGAACCCTACAAAGATCCCCAGTTTTGTTTGAATTCAAAAGGATTTGAATTCATATCAAAATTCATTCCAGAAAATAGAATTAGAAAAGAAAAAGAGTTAAACAAAAGAAAAAGGCCGTGCGGCTGAACTCTGGCCCAGCAGTGGATCAAGCCCAACTAGCCCACCGGGGATTTTCTTTTCCCTCTCTCACACGCGAGCGCACACACCCAGTCGCTGACAGCCAGACCCCACCTTCACCTTGCACACTTCGCTGACGAGCGGGCCCGGTCCACGTCGTCCTCGTCTTCCCCAAACCGCGCCTGCGACCACGTCGCTGCTGCAGTCACTGCCGGTAATGGCGCGGCGTAATTGGGAATTAAACCGCGAGCGTTTCCTGTCGAGCCTCTGGCTATAAGACCCTCTCTGCCTCGCGAGCATTTTCCCCCAAACACCTCGCTCACTCCGCCACCAGGCTGCTCTCAATCATCCTCGCACCGCCGCAGACAGAGCCCTCTCCGGCGATCAATTCCGGTGAGCCTCGTGTTCCCCTCTGCCTCTCGTTCTTGATATCTGACTCAGTGTGTCTTTGTGCACCTCCTGACTCCACTAGTCTGTCCTGTACTGCCTCAGGTCGCCGGTTCCACTCAGCACCGCAAGCACCGACGGCAACATCAACTCCGGCGAGCTCTAGTGGTAAGTCCAGACCGCCCCGAACCTTGTCGTTCACGCTCGCATGTTCTCCGTGATCTTCTGCACCTAACCACACCTCCCGTTTGCATCCTAGTGATCTACAACGTCGCCTCCAACCTCGAGCAGAACAACCGTTGCCAGATCCAACTCCGGCGAGAAATCTACCGCAAACCTGAGCGCCCCTTGCCGAGCTGACCACACGTCGAGCATCCCCACGTCCTTGCGGTCTCGGTGAGTATCTTCCCCATCCTCCTAGCGATCTGTATCGCCGGCGCCGCCATCGTCCGACCGTCGCCGCCGCGCACAGCCGATAAGCGCCGCCAGACTTTGGCTTGTTGTTTTAGATCGTTAGATCTAAATCATAGGGCTAGGATAGAACTTTAAACGAAACGGTATGCGCGCGTCTGAGCCGCCAGATCTCATTTAGATCCTATGGCTGTGGAGCTCGATCCGGTGCGAACCGGTACGCACCAATCACATCATGACGCGTGGCTAGGGTTAGATCTAAAAATAGATTTAAAACCAAAAATTTGATCCAAATTCAAATGCTTATAACTTTTGAATGCCACGTTAGATTTCTGCAAATTTTATACCGTTGGATTCAGTAAAACAAGACCTTTCTGCCTATTCAATTTGTTTAACAAATAGTAACCATTAGATTGGCTTTATTTGCAGAAACTTGTTTGAGACCTTTTTGAGTATAGATTTAGTTTAGTATTTTGTTTTAGGGTTAAATAAGTTTGTCTTGGCTATTTTGTGACTTGTTTAGTTTCTGTAAACTTGCACTTGCTTGGTAGAGTTTTCAAAAATCACCACTTAGTAGATTCATGCATGCATTCATATTATTTTTGTTTGTATATATTTGTGTGTAATTATGTGCTACAACTTTGTGTGTAGATTTTGCTAGTGATTGTGATTGTGACGAGTGTTACTCTCCACATTACCAAGGCAAGTGATATCTTCACGAATATCCCCTTCCCATATTTTATACTTGCATTAGATATTTTGCTAAGACTTGCATGCCACTTTTGTCAAAGGTTATGTAGGGAAATCCTATGTAGATTAGAATGGTAGAGTTGCTAGGAAAATTCCCTAAGGATAAGTTGCCATGCCATGCTTAGCCTAGCTACTAGAAAACAAGGGTGGTTTATATATTCACACTATGGAAAAATATTCTAAGTCTGAGGACTTGTGTTTTATTTAACAAAACAACTAAGTTAATGAATCACCTGGGTGGAATGGAAGGAATGGTTTATGTTGAGTGGTTCACAAGGCCATGGACTTGGCTTGTGTATCTCACTTGTGGATGGCCACCCAGGAACAAAGAGATTTGAGATGTCAAATGTTGAGAAGCTTCAAGTGCAACCACTTGGCAATATGGGCTCTGCCATGATCTTAGGTTGCTAGAACTTAGTCTCTTGGACAGTTGGTGGTAGTGGGAATGATAGGTTGGAGCGCGTCCATTTGACTAAGGAAAGGCTTCTGAAGGATCTTGTCTTGGGAAACCAAGTCTTATGGGGAAAGTGCACCACCTCTGCAGAGTGTAAAACCTAAGTACTTAGCCATGTCCCTGGTAAAGGACAATCTGAGCATCAAGACATGGAAGCTTCAAGAATCTCATCACTCCAATTTCTAAATAAAACTTGTGGGTGAACAAGGGTTAAAAGGATCTTCAGTCTTGGATTGGTAGATGCCCTGAGTGGATCTTCAGTCTTTGATTGGTAGATGCCTTGGGTGTTTTGTGCCAAATAAAAACTTCGTATTTTCAAATGATAAGGAAAAATCTATTTTGAGCAATGCAAGCCTAAGCTCCACTTAGCCAAATGCATATAGTATTATAGTCCACTTAATATATACTAAGGTATCACTTGCCAATACTATTCCAAAGTATTGACCCTCTGTGGCTGTAACTTGTAATGTTGCAGGTTACTCCGATGATGATTAGGAGTCATGAGTCTACACTCAACATGCTTGCCTATGGCACATGAAGATGAAGACTTATGTTTATTTACTTATTCCATAAACTCTTGTATTAGGCCTTTGGCCCTGAGTTGTAAAAAGACTATGTTTTATCTCTAGAATGACTGTAATAAACGACCTTTGTATCTGTGTACTTCATCTTAAACTGTGGATGCTAGCATTGATCCAGGGACTAGCATTGCAATCACAGGGATCTTTTCCTTTACAAAGGAGGGGTCTTACAGATGGTATCAGAGCACTGTGTTGCCTGTAGGATTATGACCCTAGGATTGGAAACCACTAAGGAAAAAAAAAATTAACTACTTCTACACTTGTCTATTCTTCTCGTAAACTTTTGAAATCTTCTCATTCTCATCTCTATTTGTAGATGAACTCCATCAACGAAGCCGTGAAGAGAGGACCACTCATGACCATGACCTTGGAGTGTGAGACTGAGTTTCCCAAGATTCTCAAGGACCTCATGGAGACCATGGGAGTACATGGTGCAGCTGTATACAAGGGCTTTCCAGTGATGGAGGAAGGAGTGGAGTATTGGTGGGTGCAACTTCACTTGTACAAAAACAAGGAAGACAACCACAAAGAAAAAGGCTTCTGCATGTACACCAACACTTTTATGCACACCACATTCTTTGAGTCAGCAAAAGAAGCAGCTTGGAAGACTATCAAAGAACTAAGTGCTAGAGTCAAGTGCAAGATGCTCAACCTCCAAAAAGACTTAGAGAAGGAGAAGGAACATACCCAAGAGTTGGAAGTCACCAACCAAACCTTAAGAGGAGATATTATAGACTTAGTGATAGAAGAATGTGAACAAGATAGGGTGATTGCCACTAGGAACATTATGTTAGCCACCAGATCTAGTGAGATAGGTTTGTGAACGCACTTCGTTAGTTGGACCACCACCTATCACCTTATTTTCCAAATGATACCTTAAATAAGTTTGAACCTTGGTTGATGTAATGGATTCATGTATGCATGACTTGTGTGATTTCTGGATATGTATGAATGTTTGTCTTGTTTATCTTAAAATTGTGTTGTTCTAACTTTTTCAATCTTATAATTAGATGCCTATTGCCATCAGCACTGTTGAGGAGTTCCAGGTTACCCGTTTTGGACCTCGTATCGTAGAGCTTACTACTTTACTCGATCTCCCTCTTCCTATCATCACGGTGCACCCACTCACCAAGTTTGAGAGGAAGGACCTCTGGGGCTTCAAGGTGAACCAGCCAGGACGTCAGACAGAGCCTACTACGGAGGCCATCGTCTTCAAGCTTATGCACGATGACAGGGAGAGAGGCATGGAGGTTGTCATGCAGGATCTGATAGGACGACTATTAGGCCGTCACTCTCGACAGGTTAGAGGCACTCACTTCCACGCCTTCGGAAGGCGTGATGATGACGGAGAGTCCATCGACTTTGAGGACGACACGAGGGCCACAGCAGAGCCGATACGCCTGTACCTCCAGGACTTAGAGACTCTTATTAGGCACGTGGATACTGACAGGACCAACGTCATGCTCAGCAATGACGAGCTCCAGGTGCAGCTTCGCGAGAAGGACAAGCTCTTCGCGCAGCAGGACGAGATAGTCAAGGAGATGGAGGCGAAGTTCGAGGCCCAAGACCGTAAGTTCAAGAGTCAAGAGAAGCGTGTCCAGGATAGGAACAAGAGGATCCGAGATATGACCGAGGAACTGCAGTCCAAGGACTTCGAGTTAGAGCAGCAGCAGATAGTGATTGAGAGGCTTCGTTCCCAGAAGAGGGCTCTCAAGGCCAAGATCGACTCTTTGACCACTACCATCGAGGAAAACAAGACCGCAATGGAGAACACAGGTCTTACCTTTGTCGAGGAGGAGATTGATGCTGACGAGTAGACTTGACTACTCAGTTATCTTTCTTTACCGCACTTGTTATTTGTGAACTTATTATTGGACCATCCGACATGTGGATGGCTTGTCACTTGTGTGTTTTTACTTTGAGACTTTTTGTTATCTTGTTGTTGAGCTTTTATCCTTGTGTTGCATGCTATGTGTTTGTTTGTGTAATGTAATGTGCATAAATCATGTAAGGGTATCTCATTCTTATCTCTATATGAACAAACCACAGATGCCGCCCCGTCGCGCAAACCCCAACCCCAACCCCAACATTACCCCGGAAATGCAACAAATGATGAATGCGCAGACACAGCTTATGCAAATGATGACGACGTTCATCCAGAACCAGAACAACAACAACAACAATAACAACAACAACAACAACCCTCCAGGTTTTGATATGCTCACCAGATTTCTGCGTCTGAGGCCAGCTAAGTTTTCGGGAACGACTGATCCCATGGTGGCCAATGATTGGCTACGTTCTGTAAACAAAGACTTGGTGACCGTGGGCTGCACGAATGCTGAAAAGGTCAGGTTCGCAGCACATCTGTTGGAAGGACCAGCCGCGGCATGGTGGGACAACTTCCAGATCACCACTCCTATCGATGAGGTGACTTGGGCTATATTTGAAGATGGCTTTCGCACTACTCATATCTCACCAGGAATGATGAGCCTGAAAAAGAAGGAGTTTCACAACCTGAAGCAGCGCCACCACAGCGTGGCTAAACATATCGAAGAGTTCAACAATCTGGCGCGCTATGCACCGGATGAGGTTGACACAGATGCCAAAAGAAAGGAGAAGTTTCTGGAAGGCTTGAATGATGAGCTAAATCTGCAGCTGTCTGTGGCATATGTTCCAACTTATCAGTCGCTGTGTGACAAAGCTGTTATTGTGGAGAATAAAATGAAGCAAGTCGAGAGTAGAAAGAGGAAACACTCCGACAAGCATAGCTCGGGGTCATCTCATAAACGATCACACTATGATGATAGTGTCAGCTCAGGATCCCACAAGCATGGGAAATTTAACAAGCACCACAACCACAACCGTCATGACAACAAGCATCATCGCAGTCATGACAACGATAAGTACAAGAATCACAAGAGTGGACATAAGAGCCACCATAGTGGAAGTGGAAGTGGAAGTAGAAGCCAGCCTAAGACGGACATCAGTCAGGTTGAATGCTACAAATGCAAGAAGCTGGGGCACTATGCTAATGAGTGCCCTGAAAAGAAAGTTGAAGGACCTAACAAGCCCAATCCTTTTTAGAAGGGACAGGTTAACCACCTCAATGTGGAGGAGGTCTATGAAGAGCCTGATGCTGTTGCTGGTAAGTTCAGACTCAATTCCATCTCAGCATTTGTACTCTTTGATACTGGTGCATCTCATTCATTCATATCAAAAGCATTTGTTGATAGAAATGAGTTTGCATCTGAAAACATTGGGTGTCCAATAAAAGTTAGCTCTCTGGGTGGAGATATGATAGTGAGTCTTGGATGCCGGGATCTAGTCATAGAGATCGGAAAACATAAGTTTCCAGTAAACCTAATAATCCTGAATTCCCAAGGATTAGATGTGATTTGGGGAATGGATTGGATGGCTAAGTATGAGGGAGTACTAGATTGTGCCAATCGTACAGTTACACTCACAACCCCTGAAGGTAAGAGGATAAAATTCAAGTCCAATTTTAAATCTAAAGGAAGTAAGCTGAATTCTCTTAAGGGGGTTAGCATGGACAGTGTGCCAATTGTGTGTGAATATCCGGATGTGTTTCCGGAAGAGTTACCGGGAATGCTACCAGATAGATATGTAGAGTTTATAATAGATTTGGTACCAGGTTCTGGACCAAGAGCTAAAAGGCCTTATAAAATGTCAGTTGACGAACTTAAGGAACTCAAGAAACAACTTGGAGAACAATTGCAGAAAGGATTTATCCAACCAAGTTCTTCATCTTGGGGAGCTCCAGTTTTGTTCGTAGAAAAGAGAGACAAAACTCAAAGGTTATGCATAGATTACCGTTCTCTCAACGAGGTAACCATCAAGAACAAATATCCTTTGCCAAGAATCAATGACTTGTTTGATCAGCTAGAGGGAGTGTGTGTGTTCTCGAAGATTGATCTTCGGTCAGGCTATTTTCAACTCAAGATAAGAGAGCAAGACATACCTAAAACAGCATTCACCACAAGGTATGGATTGTATGAGTACACTGTGATGCCTTTTGGTTTAACCAACGCTCCAGCATACTTCATGAATATGATGAACAAAGTGTTCATGGAATTTCTCGACAAGTTCGTTGTCGTTTTCATTAACGACATCTTAGTCTACTCCAAGAGCAAGGAAGAGCATGAAAGACATCTACGCTTGATACTTGAGAAACTAAGGTAACATAAGCTTTATGCCAAATTCAGTAAGTGTGAGTTTTGGTTAGAGGAAGTTGGATTCCTTGGTCACGTTATGACAAAGGATGGTGTAGCAGTTGACCCTGCTAAAGTTTCAGCTGTGACAGAATGGGAATCTCCTAAGAGCGTAAAAGAGGTTCGTAGTTTCCTTGGCTTAGCAGGTTACTACAGAAGATTCATTGAAATTTTTTCAAAGATTGCTAAACCAATGACAGAATTGTTAAAGAAAGATAAGAAATTTGCTTGGTCTGAAGGTTGTGAACTCAGCTTTCAAGAATTAAAGAAGAGACTTGTGTCAGCACCAGTTCTGTGCCTACCAGATTTAGAAAAGGATTTCCAAGTGTATTGTGATGCTTCGCATCAAGGATTAGGTGCCGTGCTTATGCAAGGCGGAAAAGTTGTGGCTTATGCCTCGAGACAACTCAAAACTCATGAAGTAAATTATCCTACTCATGATTTAGAGTTAGCCGCTGTTGTCCATGCACTCAAAACATGGAGACATTACCTTTTGGGAAAACGTTGTGAAGTATTCACCGATCATAAGAGTTTGAAGTATATCTTCACCTAGAAGGAAATCAATATGAGACAAAGAAGATGGCTAGAGCTTATCAAGGATTACGACTTGAGTTTGCAATACCACCCCGGTAAAGCAAATGTAGTAGCAGATGCTCTAAGTCGTAAGGCGTTTGTAAATGGCCTTACCAAAGGTGAATTGCCAGATGACTTGTGTAAGCAATTCAAGGAACTCAGGTTGGAGATTGTGCCAGAAGGACATCTCATGACTTTGGATGTTCAACCCACTCTGTTGGATAAGATTAAAGAAGCCCAAAAGACGGATAAAGAAATTGAAGTGATTAAGGAAAGGATTAGCCAAGGGAAAGCTAAAAGTTTCCATATGGACGAACAAGGTACCATATGGCACGGGAAACGTATTTGCGTTCCACAAGATCCGGAATTGCGGAAACTGATTCTACAAGAAGCCCATAACTCTCCGTATTCTATTCACCCGGGAAACACCAAAATGTACATGGATATGAAAGAAAGATTTTGGTGGAATAATCTCAAAAGGGACATCGCCGAACACATTGCTTTGTGTGCTGTGTGTAGTAGAGTGAAAGTGGAGCATCAGAAACCAGCAGGATTGCTTCAACCAATGCCTATTCCTGAATGGAAGTGGGAGAATATTGGTATGGATTTCATTACCGGATTACCAAGGACCAGGTCAAGGTATGATTCCATATGGGTAGTAGTGGATCGCCTAACTAAAGTGGCTCATTTTATACCCGTGAAGACAACTTATACCAGTTCCAAGTTAGCCAAAATCTACATGAGCAGAATTGTATGCCTTCACGGTGTGCCTAAGAGTATTGTGTCTGATAGAGGAACTCAGTTCACTTCTCACTTTTGGAGACAGCTTCATGAATCTCTAGGAACAAGGTTGGATTCAGCACTGCTTTTCATCCTCAAACGGATGGACAAACGGAAAGGACTAACCAAATTCTTGAGGACATGTTGAGGGCATGTGCCCTAGACTATGGAGCAAGCTGGGATGAAAGTCGGCCTTACGCAGAGTTTTCTTACAACAACAGTCACCAATCTAGCATTGGGATGGCACCATTTGTAGCATCCCAATTGTCTAACAATTGCAATGCTACTATCCTAGTCTATATATGCTACCTTCATTTATATAATTGTTGCATCATAATTATATCATGCTCATATCATCATGCCACCTTGCATTTGAGCATCATATAAAACCCCTTTTTTGTTTGGTTCTTATCTTATATGCATTGTTAATTGTATTTGCCTCTTGATATTGTATTTGGTTCTTGATATATTGTTTAATGCCCAAGTTGAGTTGGGGGCATATCTCTTGTTCCACTCCACCACCTTTTCTTTCACCACCTTATAATTCCACCATCCAACTAAACATGAGCTTTGCACTTTATTTGAGTTTACCTCTAGCTCGTGTGGGTTGGGATGGATCCAATTCTATTTCCACATGCTCTCATCTTAGCATCATGTTGTTTTCACATTATTGATATATGAGAGCCACATGGCCACCTTTGCATGCCTTGTGGGTGGAACCCTTTTCCTAGCTTCCATATGGGTTATTATGGATTTATGCTCATGTTGGGATATTTTTGGGACTATTAAACACCTAGTGGAATAAACACACTAGTGAGTCCCAATTATAAACAAATGTGATCATCTCCATCTACTCCATCTGGAACTTTCCTTTAAATTATTTTTGCTTGGCTTTTAATCCAATTTTGGGAATGCATAATAATAATGCCATGTTAATTTTATTGTTCTCACAAGATTAAGCATGGCATTAATTATTCTGCATGGGCCATGCAAGCACCACCACATTTATGTCTTTTGGATTTTATTGGAATTCTTGAGTGGGCCATCTCCCATCTCTTTCTCTCCTTCTCTTTTGGCTTGATCTAGTTTGTCTTGCAAAAATCCATCATCACACCACATCCCTCTCTATCTCTTTTCCACATCCTCCTCTCCTTTTCACCTACATCCATGCTTGATCATGTGGATCCCAGCTAAACCCTAAACCATCTTCCCCTCTCTAAACCACACCCCATCTATACCTAATCTAACCCATACCCCCATCTCTTCTTTTCCTTCTTTTGCCAACACTTTGTGTTAAAACAAATCCTATCACCTCTCCATCTCTTCTATCCTTGCATGATGTTGGTCACCTCATGCCAAGACCCAAAAACCTAAGTCCCTACCCTACCCTAACCTCTCTCTTTAACCCTCTCTCTAAAACCTAACCCGAGCTACCCCCTCTCATGCCTTCTCTCTCGGCCCCCTCTCTACCTGCCAAGGCTACCCCACCTGGCCATCCTGAACCCACCTAGCTACCACCCAAACAAAACCCTACCCGAGCCATACCCCCTCTCTCCAAACCTAGCAGCTACCCGAGCCTACCCCTCTCCCCTCTCCTTCTCTCTCTCTAGCTCTCTCTGCCGTGCTACCCCACCACACTGAGCCTGCCTCCCTGGCCTCACCTTGCCCCACCTGGAAGCCACCCCCTGTCTGCCCTGCCCCTGGCTGACCGAGCACGTGAGGAGGAGGAAGGAGAAAAAGGTGGCCGAAGCCACCTTTTCCATCTACCACTCCCCCACGGCACCCCTCTCCTCTCCCGTCCCTATCCTCTCCCTCTCGGCTCTCCTCTGGCCTCTCTAGATCTGGCCGAGGCGCCCTGGCCTTCCTCCCTCCCTCTCCACCGACCCCAGCTCCCTCTCGCCGGCCACCGCCAGCATCACGTCTACCCCCTGCTCCTCGTCGTTCCGGCTCGCAAGCACGTCGTGGAGGTGGTTTAGGAGTACAAGGAGGACCCCCCTGCTTCGCCCGGTACACGCAGACGTGAGGGAGGAGCACCGGCATCGCCTGGACCATCGCCGCCCCGACGAAACCCTAGATCGCCAGAGCGTCTGCTTCCCCGCCGATCGTCCGTGCCCCAAGCCGTTCCGCCACCACCGACACACCCTTGGTGAGCCCACGACCCTCCCTGACACCTCCGTCCTCGCCGTAGCTCTCTGTTCTCGCCGGACCAAACGTCGAGCGCTCTCAGTGCGTCGCGTGCGCGTGCGTCCTCTGCGTCGCCGCGTCGCGGGGAGCCTCATCTAGCCGCCCTTCTCCCTCCTAGCAACCTCCCCGAGCCAGCCGCACTGGTTGCGCCCCGCAGCGCGCACCCCCGCGACCCAGGATCGATCCCCCTCCTCGCGCCGCGCACCGATCGGTCCTCTGCCGGCGGAGAAGAACAACAGTAAGGGCGCTCGTTTTGCGCATAACCCCCTGCTGTTTTGCTCGCCTCAACCCGCGCTCCCAGAGGTCCCACTAGTCAGCCGCGCTAGCACTTTTACAGGAACCCCCCTGGCTTTTCCCGTTCGCAACCCGCGCTCCAGCCACAGCCCCACCTGTCAGTCCCTGCGCGCTCGTTAGCTGGCACGTGGGCCTGTGGTCGCTAGTCCTACCTGTCTGCCGCATAGGCTAGCACAGCTCGCGGTGATAAAAGCTTTCTGCGCGTGTGTTGCCCGGTCCGCAGTTGACCCCACCCGTCAGTGTCAGTGGCTGGGTCTGTCTGAGTATAAAAAGTATTTCTGCATATCTGATATAACTCAAATCTTTTTCAAATTATTTCAAATTCAAATTCAAATCTGTTTTCAAATATCTTTTAAAATATAAATCCAAATAATGCAAATAATATATGTTTTCAAATCCGAAAAATGTGAGGAATTCAAATATGCCATTCAAAATATATTTTGAACACTTAAAATTCCAAGTTGAGTAAAATTACAATAAAATGCCCTTTTCCTAATTAATTAATAACTTTTGTTTTATAACTCCAAATTTAGCAAATAATATGTCTAAAATGATTAGCTCGACGAGACCTTTCTGTTTATGCACTCCTTGATCTGATTTGAAGCATGCATCATATAAATATAATGTGTACAGCAACTAATATGAGGATAAAATGAGGTTAAAACTCCACAAAATGATTATTCCTTGTATTCCACACCTCACCCATGCCATGCTACCTTAATGCCATGCAAATTGTGCATCATTCATCATGGCATGATTGTTTGCTTGATGCATTTAATTCATATGCTTGTGCACTTTATTTATGTTGGCCCTTGTTTGTTTGGTTCTTCTCCGAATAGACGCTGAGCAGGGGATATATCAAGAAACCCAGGAGCACTACCCAGATCCTTCTCTCGCTTCAACTGAGCTGCCAGGCAAGCACTACCACATGCTTGCATACATATAGTACCTATTGCCTCTATCTTATTCTTGCATCATTGAGTCGCGATTGCATTAAACTAAATCCCAAGTATTGCATAGCCTTTACTTTTAAACCCCACCGAAGCTTGTTCCTCCATCCCATGAGCCATTACTACAGGAGTTGTTTGAGCCATGCGAGTTGTAGAACAGCATGTGTAGGGTATGTGAGTGTCTGATGGATAACGAGGTACCTATACAACTTAACCTGAGTAGTAATGCGATAACTAATGAAAGTGGCATCGGTGAGCCATATTCGCTATTTGGTTTTTCAGGCTCACTTGTGTCCCGTAAGACCCCGAGTACTTGATTCATGTTCCAAGAATATTCGCGCTATCCACATCCGAGAGGCTTATGAACCCCCCTGAGCCAGAGCTTGATTCATTCTTATTTCTTGGGGCCACAAACTAGTTTGAGGTTTTATTTACTATCCTGTACTTATGCCATGCTTTACTGCTTTGATTTAAATTGTGCGAGGTACTGCACACTGTACTGTTTAGGGCCGTGACCCGTTTTCGCTGTATCGACAAGCCCAGTCACACTTTCGGGTTCCCAGTCGTTTACAGCCGGCTCCACAAACCTTGAGGCTGTCTCGGAGTCAGCTAACTTCGTTGCGGGTAGCTCAATGGGGTGGCCCCCTGAAATATTTCTGAATCCTGTGATCGCTTTGTCGTGACTGCCTCGTTGGTTTTAATTTGGTTTTCCCGAGGTTGATCTAGTGTGTGTTGCTATTTGTGCACCCCTGCAGGGTAAAACTTTCTGAAAGCTGTGTCCGCGGTTATGGACGACTTGGAGCACAGTTTCTCGATCATAGACAAGAATAACTAAAGTACCGCTTTTAATTTGACTAATAACTGACTAGTAAATAGTGCAACACTCATGGAATGGTTAATAAAACTGCCAACGGAGGGGGGGTTGTTCGTCCGCTTCCTCGTCGGTAAGCGAGGAGGAGGATGGATCTGTTGATATTACTGTTATCACTGTTGTTATTAATTCACGGACATCCGTCTATCTCTGGTTAGGCGGATGGTTAGCGAGTATCTATAGAATTGTTAGGGTTTATCTTTGGCTGCAATTGCGTCACCCCAGGTTGTGTCCCCTTTAGAGGCATAAAGACTTGCTGAGTACCCCTAGGGTCTCACACGATAAATTATTGGTTCATATGAACAGGTACACTCACGAGATGGATACTGGGTGGAGGAGACGGACGATGTGGGCAACGATCATTCGGTGTAGAGATTTCGGGAACGGGGATCCCTGAGATCTATGGGCGGGATGTTCTTATTTATGGGGCATCTTATGCCGATTTGCTTCTTATCCGTACTCGGATTTTGTCTTCCGCTTCCGCCTGATACTCTGATGTTTGATGTATGAGGAGATATCCTAAACTATTATATCTATCTAGGATATTTGGATCTTGCCGTATGGCGTTACTATATTTCCTTTCTTTTTAGATGGAATGGCTCTGATGTACTGTTGTATGGTGGCTTGCATACATACTCATTTGTGTATGTAGTTGATCCCTTCGCCTGCCGATTACGCCGCCCGTTCTTGTCCCGATGTTTAGAAATGGTTGGGACGGCCGAAAGGTCTACCTGTGAGTGGCATTTGGGCCCCACCGTACTATCTCAACCATTTCTGCTTATCCAGGCTTGTAACTAGGAGCGTAATTCACCGAGGTAGTTACAATTGGTATCAGAGCCATCCCGCCCTTCAGGGTCTCAGCCAAATGGTCGTTGTCTGTCTAGCAAATATTTTGGTAGTTATGTATACTAGGGAAAAACAAAACGCGAGAGTAGGACTGCTTCCACTTTTCTTCTTACCCACCCACCACCCTTTTCTGGTAAGGGAGTGTAACGTTTTCAATCCTCTTCTTAAAGTTCAAACTAGGATTCACGTGTTCTGGGTTTCCGTAGTACCATAGAAAGTGTGTGTGTGTGTGTGTAATTCCTTGTCTATCTGTTGCATCCTTTTTGTTATCACCATCTGCCTTTGGTTATCAACGGTTGGTACATTCCATACTGACAGGCTTTTGAAAACCGGCGCGATCTATCTGACTCCTTGTTAACCGGTTCCATCTTCTTAAGGGTGTCCTTCCTTCTAGCAACTCCACATTCTGTGAAACCATCAGTTGCTAATCTCTATCTGATAAGTGATTTTGCGCATCTATTGGTATTTTAATGCCGAAAAATGCGGAAAATTTTTCTTTGATACATCTGTGCTCCACACTCCTTTTCAGTCGTGTGTGAAACATTATCTATCTCCCTTTTATCAGCATGTTCATGCTAACTCATTCTTTTGTCACCGGCGCTTAATCCTAGAGTTTCTTTTCATCTCCAATCCTCTTGGGCTAAGTACATAACATGTGTCGATCCGATGCTGGTGATTGTAATTTGGTTCTCGGCATAGCTATATGACACTTATCATGAGTGGAATATGGAAAATGCTATCAACGCTATCCTCCAAATGGTGACGGTTATCTCTTATGATTTTGAGTACACCGTGATCATATCTATGCATATTCAAGCATCTTTGGCAATCCGGAGTTTCTCAAAGCACTACGACGGTCTATCATCTGTCCATCATGCTGCACATCTTTTTGAACTCCATATCTGCAAAATTCTCTTTGAGACGAGGGAATTGCATCTTTTCGCTTCTGATAGCTTTGCTTAAGGTATGAGCTATCATCGGTTCTTATCCAAGATATCTTTATCTTTGTAACCGGTGATCCAATCGACAATGTGAACCAGGTGACATCTCTTTTTCTTCCGAAGGACCAGATAATCTATTCTTCCAGTGCATATTCTTCAACACGAACCCGTGCTCTTAATATTGATCTTTCTAAGAGCGTTGAGCTCAGGAAGTGTTCGAGCATTTGTTCGTTTCTCTCGCCTTTTGAACTTGATATTCTGGGTATATCTTGTTAATCCATGGTGGTATATGTTGATAATACGCTTGCCTATTCCTTATCAATGGGAGAACATGGAAGATCATCTGTGTCTTTTTCTCTCAAGCTCCGTGAGCACTACCTGTGTGCAAAGTCTCAAAGTGAGAATTCTGACTTTTTGAAGTCACCTATCTTGGCCACGTCTTTCTGCTAAACAGATCGCTTCAATTCTGGAATTAGCGAGTCCATTGTTAATTCCATCCTCCATCTTCAACCAATCCGGAGTTGTTCCTTATTGGCAAGTTATCATCGTCGTTCCGCCGAAGATTTCCTCAAGACCGCTAAACCTCTCTCAATCTTTTCAAGAACAACATGGAGTTCTTTTCACCTCAGTCTCGTCAAGTGATCTTTTGAAACCCTCTCGCTCTATCGTCTATGCTCAATCCACCGGAGGCCATGAAGACCTTCCAGATCTGGTATTCCTTCCATTCAAGTTGGTGTTATCTTTCTGTAGCTGTTGGATCTTGCAGTTCTTCTCCGTAATCTTCCTTCATATCTTTCCGGTGGCTTGGTACTTCAGACATGACGACAACATCATCACCCTTATCTATCTTGGATTCGGTGAATCGTTTGCATCTATCCTTGTTTTCTAGCAGAGTTCCATGAGTTATCCTTGTCAATACCTTCAGTCTGTTTCGGTAGTTGGGTTGCATGGTTTTCTTATTCATGTGAGGAGTAATGCTTTGAGTGCGGGATGGAGTAGCTACCATACCACTACTCTTATCATTCGCTCTTGTACATTGAATTGGTGAATTAATGCGATTTCACTCATTCCACGGAAGTTAGAAGTGGACTTTATCCCTCGATACTTTTACTTCCGTCCTTGTTTTTCCGGAGTGCTCTCTCGAAGAAAGTAATCAATAATCTCTTGTTGGTGGTCTGTCTATTCTAGATGGAGCAAAATCTTCAAGTATCTAGTGGAAACAAACGCAAACTCTTTTCGGTCCTCGTCTTTCTACCGGTGCTCGACATCCACAAACAAGATGAAAGGAAACTATCTCTCTCTTTGTTTCATCAATTCTTTTTCTGTGGTAAAGCCAATTATGGTTGATGCCATCAGCCACAAATCTATTGCATTAGCCTCAAGGCTAAAGAAAGCAATAAGTATCTCTACAATAAACTCCAGATCCTCCATATTCTTTGCTTCTCGAGATTCCACCATGATCTGGCTTCACATCCGTCTCTAGAAGTTATATCCGCGCACCTCAATTGCGTGATCCTTTGGTTCTTATCGACACAACAAGAATCTAATCCGACGGTGTTTAACTAAATCTTTTTGTTGATATCTAGGGACTCTATTGTTTGAAGGCAATATTGTTTCTGTTCTTCAATTCTCAAATCCGAGTGAGGATACGATGCTATTGTCATAGTGGTTCAAACCTCTCCAATCTAGCTTCTTTTCTTTCGGCGGGATAAAGATTCATCCTCTCTCGTATCAGTAAATCTATAATCTTAATGATGTGTCTTTCTTTATCCATGATACATCATCTTGTCCTTTCTTTCACAAGTGGTTCTAGTCTTTTATCTTGTTTCTCGAAAAACCGGAGCTATGTTCATCCTTCCTTCTTGTCTCACGACAATCCTTCAATTCTTCTAACCCGTTGTTTCTCAAGCAAAACGCAAGACTCGCAACAAGTCTAGCAAGTTTTGCAAGGTGTAGTGCTCACACCATTCCGTTCTTCATCATCTTGGGAACGCAAGGATCACCTTCGTTCCGAACACCTGCCTCTCCTTGTGTTGTTTTCTTTTTCCTAGGAATCTCGGGGCGAGATTCTTGTTTAGTGGGGGAGAGTTGTAGCATCCCAATTGTCTAACAATTGCAATGCTACTAGCCTAGTCTATATATGCTACCTTCATTTATATAATTGTTGCATCATAATTATATCATGCTCATATCATCATGCCACCTTGCATTTGAGCATCATATAAAACCCCTTTTTTGTTTGGTTCTTATCTTATATGCATTGTTAATTGTATTTGCCTCTTGATATTGTATTTGGTTCTTGATATATTGTTTAATGCCCAAGTTGAGTTGGGGGCATATCTCTTGTTCCACTCCACCACCTTTTCTTTCACCACCTTATAATTCCACCATCCAACTAAACATGAGCTTTGCACTTTATTTGAGTTTACCTCTAGCTCGTGTGGGTCGGGATGGATCCAATTCTATTTCCACATGCTCTCATCTTAGCATCATGTTGTTTTCACATTATTGATATATGAGAGCCACATGGCCACCTTTGCATGCCTTGTGGGTGGAACCCTTTTCCTAGCTTCCATATGGGTTATTATGGATTTATGCTCATGTTGGGATATTTTTGGGACTATTAAACACCTAGTGGAATAAACACACTAGTGAGTCCCAATTATAAACAAATGTGATCATCTCCATCTACTCCATCTAGAACTTTCCTTTAAATTCTTTTTGCTTGGCTTTTAATCCAATTTTGGGAATGCATAATAATAATGCCATGTTAATATTATTGTTCTCACAAGATTAAGCATGGCATTAATTATTCTGCATGGGCTATGCAAGCACCACCACATTTATGTCTTTTGGATTTTATTGGAATTCTTGAGTGGGCCATCTCCCATCTCTTTCTCTCCTTCTCTTTTGGCTTGATCTAGTTTGTCTTGCAAAAATCCATCATCACACCACATCCCTCTCTATCTCTTTTCCACATCCTCCTCTCCTTTTCACCTACATCCATGCTTGATCATGTGGATCCCAGCTAAACCCTAAACCATCTTCCCCTCTCTAAACCACACCCCATCTATACCTAATCTAACCCATACCCCCATCTCTTCTTTTCCTTCTTTTGCCAACACTTTGTGTTAAAACAAATCCTATCACCTCTCCATCTCTTCTATCCTTGCATGATGTTGGTCACCTCATGCCAAGACCCAAAAACCTAAGTCCCTACCCTACCCTAACCTCTCTCTTTAACCCTATCTCTAAAACCTAACCCGAGCTACCCCCTCTCTTGCCTTCTCTCTCGGCCCCCTCTCTACCTGCCAAGGCTACCCCACCTGGCCACCCTGGACCCACCTAGCTACCTCCCAAACAAAACCCTACCCGAGCCATACCCCCTCTCTCCAAACCTAGCAGCTACCCGAGCCTACCCCTCTCCCCTCTCCTTCTCTCTCTCTAGCTCTCTCTGCCATGCTACCCCACCACGCCGAGCCTGCCTCCCTGGCCTCACCTTGCCCCACCTGGAAGCCACCCCTTGCCTGCCCTGCCCCTGGCCGACCGAGCACGTGAGGAGGAGGAAGGAGAAAAAGGTGGCCGAAGCCACCTTTTCCATCTACCACTCCCCCACGGCACCCCTCTCCTCTCCCGTCCCTATCCTCTCCCTCTCGGCTCTCCTCTTGCCTCTCCAGATCTGGCCGAGGCGCCCTGGCCTTCCTCCCTCCCTCTCCACTGACCCCAGCTCCCTCTCGCCGGCCACCGCCAGCACCACGTCTACCCCCTGCTCCTCGTCGTTCCGGCTCGCAAGCACGTCGTGGAGGTGGTTGAGGAGTACGAGGAGGACCCCCCCTGCTTCGCCCGGTACACGCAGACGTGAGGGAGGAGCACCGGCATCGCCTAGACCATCGCCGCCCCGACGAAACCCTAGATCGTCGGAGCGTCTGCTTCCCCGCCGATCGTCCGCGCCCCAAGCCGTTCCGCCACCACCGACACACCCTCGGTGAGCCCACGACCCTCCCTGACACCTCCGTCCTCGCCGTAGCTCTCTGTTCTCGCCGGACCAAACGTCGAGCGCTCTCGGTGCGTCGCGTGCGCGTGCATCCTCTGTGTCGCCGCGTCGCGGGGAGCCTCATCTAGCCGCCCTTCTCCCTCCTAGCAACCTCCCCGAGCCAGCCGCACTGGTTGCGCCCTGCAGCGCGCACCCCCGCGACCCAGGATCGATCCCCGCCTCGCGCCGCGCACCGATCGGTCCTCTGCCGGCGCGGAGAAGAACAATAGTACGGGCGCTCGTTTTGCGCATAACCCCCTGTTGTTTTGCTCGCCTCAACCCGCGCTCCCAGAGGTCCCACTAGTCAGCCGCGCTAGCACTTTTATAGGAAACCCCCTGGCTTTTCCCGTTCGCAACCCGCGCTCCAGCCACAGCCCCACCTGTCAGTCCCTGCGCACTCGTTAGCTGGCACGTGGGCCTGTGGTCGCTGGTCCTACCTGTCTGCCGCATAGGCTAGCACAGCTCGCGGTGATAAAAGCTTTCTGCGCGTGTGTTGCCCGGTCCGCAGTTGACCCCACCCGTCAGCGTCAGTGGCTGGGTCTGTCTGAGTATAAAAAGTATTTCTGCATATCTGATATAATTCAAATATTTTTCAAATTATTTCAAATTCAAATTCAAATCTGTGTTCAAATATCTTTTAAAATATAAATCCAAATAATGCAAATAATATATGTTTTCAAATAAGAAAAATGTGAGGAATTCAAATATGCCATTCAAAATATATTTTGAACACTTAAAATTCCAAGTTGAGTAAAATTACAATAAAATGCCCTTTTCCTAATTAATTAATAACTTTTGTTTTATAACTCCAAATTTAGCAAATAATATGTCTAAAATGATTAGCTCGACGAGACCTTTCTGTTTATGCACTCCTTGATCTGATTTGAAGCATGCATCATATAAATATAATGTGTACAGCAACTAATATGAGGATAAAATGAGGTTAAAACTCCACAAAATGATTATTCCTTGTATTCCACACCTCACCCATGCCATGCTACCTTAATGCCATGCAAATTGTGCATCATTCATCATGGCATGATTGTTTTCTTGATGCATTTAATTCATATGCTTGTGCACTTTATTTATGTTGGCCCTTGTTTGTTTGGTTCTTCTCCGAATAGACGCTGAGCAGGGGATATATCAAGAAACCCAGGAGCACTACCCAGATCCTTCTCTCGCTTCAACTGAGCTGCCAGGCAAGCACTACCACATGCTTGCATACATATAGTACCTATTGCCTCTATATTATTCTTGCATCATTGAGTCGCGATTGCATTAAACTGAATCCCAAGTATTGCATAGCCTTTACTTTTAAACCCCACCGAAGCTTGTTCCTCCATCCCATGAGCCATTACTACAAGAGTTGTTTGAGCTATGCGAGTCATAGAACAGCATGTGTAGGGTATGTGAGTGTCTGATGGATAACGAGGTACCTATACAACTTAACCTGAGTAGTAATGGGATAACTAATGAATGTGGCATCGGTGAGCCATATTCGCTATTTGGTTTTTCAGGCTCACTTGTGTCCCGTAAGACCCCGAGTACTTGATTCCTGTTCCAAGAATATTCGCGCTATCCACATCCGGGAGGCTTATGAACCCCCCTGAGCCAGAGCTTGATTCATTCTTATTTCTTGGGGCCACAAACTAGTTTGAGGTTTTATTTACTATCCTGTACTTATGCCATGCTTTACTGCTTTGATTTAAATTGTGCGAGGTACTGCACACTGTACTGTTTAGGGCCGTGACCCGTTTTCGCTGTATCGACAAGCCCAGTCACACTTTCGGGTTCCCAGTCGTTTACAGCCGGCTCCACAAACCTTGAGGCCGTCTCGAAGTCAGCTAACTTCGTTGCGGGTAGCTCAATGGGGTGGCCCCCTGAAATATTTCTGAATCCTGTGATCGCTTTGTCGTGACTGCCTCGTTGGTTTTAATTTGGTTTTTCCGAGGTTGATCGAGTGTGTGTTGTTATTTGTGCACCCCTGCAGGGTAAAACTTTCTAAAAGCCGTGTCCGCGGTTATGGACGACTTGGAGCACAGTTTCTCGATCATAGACAAGAATAACTAAAGTACCGCTTTTAATTTGACTAATAACTGACTAGTAAATAGTGCAACACTCATGGAATGGTTAATAAAACTGCCAACGGAGGGGGGTTGTTCGTCCGCTTCCTCGTCGGTAAGCGAGGAGGAGGATGGATCTGTTGATATTACTGTTATCACTGTTGTTATTAATTCACGGACATCCGTCTATCTCTGGTTAGGCGGATGGTTAGCGAGTATCTATGGAATTGTTAGGGTTTATCTTTGGCTGCAATTGCGTCACCCCAGGTTGTGTCCCCTTTAGAGGCATAAAGACTTGCTGAGTACCCCTAGGGTCTCACACGATAAATTATTGGTTCAGATGAACAGGTACACTCACGAGATGGATACTGGGTGGAGGAGACGGACGATGTGGGCAACGATCATTCGGTGTAGAGATTCCGGGAACGGGGATCCGTGAGATCTGTGGGCGGGATGTGCTTATTTATGGGGCATCTTATGCCGATTTGCTTCTTATCCGTACTCGGATTTTGTCTTCCGCTTCCGCCTGATACTCTGATGTTTGATGTATGAGGAGATATCCTAAACTATTATATCTATCTAGGATATTTGGATCTTGTCGTATGGCGTTGCTATATTTCCTTTCTTTTTAGATGGAATGGCTCTGATGTACTGTTGTATGGTGGCTTGCATACATACTCATTTGTGTATGTAGTTGATCCCTTCGCCTGCCGATTACGCCGCCCGTTCTTGTCCCGATGTTTAGAAATGGTTGGGACGGCCGAAAGGTCTACCTGTGAGTGGCATTTGGGCCCCATCGTACTATCTCAACCATTTCTGCTTATCCAGGCTTGTAACTAGGAGCGTAATTCACCGAGGTAGTTACACCATTTGAGCTTCTCTACGGAAGGAAGTGTAGCACCCCATTGCTATGGAATGGTGTGGGAGAAAGAAGTTTGTTTGGACTAGATCTTATCAAGGACGCCGACGAAAAGGTTAAATTGGTTAAGGACAGGTTGAAGATAGCACAGTCTCGACAGAAAAGCTACACAGATGCTAAGCGTAGAGAAGTCACCTACGAAGTTGGGGATAGAGCTTATCTTAGAGTATCACCACTTCGTGGAGTGAAAAGATTTGGAGTCAAAGGAAAGTTGGCACCAAGATATGTTGGACCATTCAACATTTTAAGTCGCAAGGGAGAAGTTGCATATGAAATCGAACTGCCAGCATCTTTGTCAGCAGTCCATAATGTTTTTCATGTGAGTCAGCTCAAGAAATGTCACCCAGAAATTGAAGAATCATCTTTGAAGGATACCATATCTTTGGAAGAAGTTCAACTAGAAAGTGATCTCACGTATGAAGAAAAGCCTGTCAAGATTCTTGAGACCACAGAAAGAGTCACATGGACAAAAACTATCAAGTTTTGCAACATGGGAAAGAGAAGATGATCTTCGGAAAGACCACTCTCACCTATTTGCTAGCCAATCCAAATCTCGAGGGCGAGATTCATCTTAAGGGGTTTAGATTTGTAACATCCCTAAAATCATATTTCAAAAACTCATTCATATCATATTTGCATCATTCATTCATTTAGGGTTTTTCTCAAAAATCATTTCAGAAACAGAAGATTGGTGCTATGATTTCATGTGAGCAAATTTGATTCAAATGGCCATCACCCTTTGAGATTGGATTGTTTAGGAACTTGTTTGCTTGCCTCTATTATTGGAAAGATTAGGTGTAGCATTTTAACCCAAGTTTCCAATTTAGAAATAATTTCAAAACCCTATTTCAAACATTTTCAAACTAGAGACAAAGTCTCTGTTTAATTCAAAGCTCAAGCTTGACCAGGCCCTTGCAAGGTAACCACTTGGTTAAATGACTGTATTTGAAACCACAGAACCCTGCAAAGATCCCTAGTTTTGTTTGAATTCAAAAGGATTTGAATTCATATCAAAATTCATTCCAGAAAATAGAATTAGAAAAGAAAAAGAGTTAAACAAAAGAAAAAGGCCGCGCGGCTGAACTCTGGCCCAGCAGTGGATCAAGCCCAACTAGCCCACCCGGGATTTTCTTTTCCCTCTCTCACGCGCGAGCGCACACCCAGTCGCTGACAGCCAGACCCCACCTTCACCTTGCACACTTCGCTGACGAGCGGGCCCGGTCCACGTCGTCCTCGTCTTCCCCAAACCGCGCCTGCGACCACGTCGCTGCTGCAGTCACTGCCGGTAATGGCATGGCATAATTGGGCATTAAACCGCGAGCGTTTCCTGTCGAGCCTCTGGCTATAAGACCCTCTCTGCCTCGCGAGCATTTTCCCCCAAACACCTCGCTCACTCCGCCACCAGGCTGCTCTCAATCATCCTCGCACCGCCGCAGACAGAGCCCTCTCTGGCGATCGATTCCGGTGAGCCTCGTGTTCCCCTCTGCCTCTTGTTCTTGCTATCTGACTCAGTGTGTCTTTGCGCACCTCCTGACTCCACTAGTCCGTCATGTACTGCCTCAGGTCGCCGGTTCCACTCGGCACCGCAAGCACCGACGGCAACATCAACTCCGGCGAGCTCTAGTGGTAAGTCCAGACCGCCCCGAACCTTGTCGTTCACGCTCGCATGTTCTCCGTGATCTTCTGCACCTAACCACACCTCCCGTTTGCATCCTAGTGATCTACAACGTCGCCTCCGACCTCGAGCAGAACCACCGTTGCTAGATCCAACTCCGGCGAGAAATCTACCGCAAACCTGAGCGCCCCTTACCGAGCTGACCACACGTCGAGCATCCCCACGTCCTTGCGGTCCCGGTGAGTATCTTCCCCATCCTCCTAGCGATCTGTATCGCCGGCGCCGCCATCGTCCGACCGTCGCCGCCGCGCACAGCCGATAAGCGCCGCCAGACTTTGGCTTGTTGTTTTAGATCGTTGGATCTAAATCATAGGGCTAGGATAGAACTTTAAACGAAACGGTATGCGTGCGTCTGAGCCGCCAGATCTCATTTAGATCCTATGGCTGTGGAGCTCGATCCGGTGCGAACCGGTACGCACCAATCACATCATGACGCGTGGCTAGGGTTAGATCTAAAAATAGATTTAAAACCAGAAATTTGATCCAAATTCAAATGCTTATAACTTTTGAATGCCATGTTAGATTTCTGCAAATTTTATACCTTTGGATTCAGTAAAACAAGACCTTTCTGCCTATCCAATTTGTTTAACAAATAGTAACCATTAGATTGCCTTTATTTGCAGAAACTTGTTTGAGGCCTTTTTGAGTATAGATTTAGTTTAGTATTTTGTTTTAGGGTTAAATAAGTTTGTCTTGGCTATTTTGTGACTTGTTTAGTTTCTGTAAACTTGCACTTGCTTGGTAGAGTTTTCAAAAATCACCACTTAGTAGATTCATGCATGCATTCATATTATTTTTGTTTGTATATATTTGTGTGTAATTATGTGCTACAACTTTGTGTGTAGATTTTTCTAGTGATTGTGATTGTGACGAGTGCTACTCTCCACATTACCAAGGCAAGTGATATCTTCATGAATATCCCCTTCCCATATTTTATACTTGCATTAGATATTTTGCTAAGACTTGCATGCCACTTTTGTCAAAGGTTATGTAGGGAAATCCTATGTAGATTAGAATGGTAGAGTTGCTAGGAAAATTCCCTAAGGATAAGTTGCCATGCCATGCTTAGCCTAGCTACTAGAAAACAAGGGTGGTTTATATATTCACACTATGGAAAAATATTCTAAGTCTGAGGACTTGTGTTTTATTTAACAAAACAACTAAGTTAATGAATCACCTGGGTGGAATGGAAGGAATGGTTTATGTTGAGTGGTTCACAAGGCCATGGACTTGGCTTGTGTATCTCACTTGTGGATGGCCACCCAGGAACAAAGAGATTTGAGATGTCAAATGTTGAGAAGCTTCAAGTGCAACCACTTGGCAATATGGGCTCTGCCATGATCTTAGGTTGCTAGAACTTAGTCTCTTGGAAAGTTGGTGGTAGTGGGAATGATAGGTTGGAGCGCGTCCATTTGACTAAGGAAAGGCTTCTGAAGGATCTTGTCTTGGGAAACCAAGTCTTGTGGGGAAAGTGCACCACCTCTGCAGAGTGTAAAACCTAAGTACTTAGCCATGTCCCTGGTAAAGGACAATCTGAGCATCAAGACATGGAAGCTTCAAGAATCTCATCACTCCAATTTCTAAATAAAACTTGTGGGTGAACAAGGGTTAAAAGGATCTTCAGTCTTGGATTGGTAGATGCCCTGAGTGGATCTTCAGTCTTTGATTGGTAGATGCCTTGGGTGTTTTTTGCCAAATAAAAACTTAGTATTTTCAAATGATCAGGAAAAATCTATTTTGAGAAATGCAAGCCTAAGCTCCACTTAGCCAAATGCATATAGTATTATAGTCCACTTAATATATACTAAGGTATCACTTGCCAATACTATTCCAAAGTATTGACCCTCTGTGGCTGTAACTTGTAATGTTGCAGGTTACTCTGATGATGATTAGGAGTCATGAGTCTACACTCAACATGCTTGCCTGTGGCACATGAAGATGAAGACTTATGTTTATTTACTTATTCCATAAACTCTTGTATTAGGCCTTTGGCCCTGAGTTGTAAAAAGACTATGTTTTATCTCTGGAATGACTGTAATAAACGACCTTTGTATCTGTGTACTTCATCTTAAACTGTGGATGGTAGCATTGATCCAGGGACTAGCATTGCAATCACAGGGATCTTTTCCTTTACAAAGGAGGGGTCTTACAGTGAAAAGAACAAAAATGCAATGTTACTCGCTGTGGTTCATGTGAAGAACACACATGCAAGGACACTAGTGGATCCATGTGTGGTTTGTGAAAATAACAGACATGCAATCACACTAGGTGGATCCATGTGTGGTTTGTTTAGAGGAATAGACATGCAATGACACTGGGTGTGGTTCATGAAAAGAACAGACATGCAATGACACTGGTGGATCCATATGTAGTTAGTGAGAAGAACATACACGCAATGACACTGGCTGTGGTTCAGGAGAACACACATGCAATGACACTGGTGGATCCATGTGTGGTTTGTGAAAAGAACAGACATGCAATCACACTAGGTGGATGCATGTGTGGTTTGTTTAGAGGAATAGACATGCAATGACATTTGGTGTGGTTCATGAAAAGAACAGACATGCAATGACACTGGTGGATCCATATGTGGTTTGTGGAAAGCACAGACATGCAATGACTCTAGTTGTGGTTCATGAAAACAACAGACATGCAATGACACTGGGTGGATCCATGTGTGGTTCATGAGAAGAACACACATCCAATGACACTACTGGATCCTTATGTGGTTTGTGAGAAGAACATACATGCAATGACACTAGCTGTGGTTCATGAGAAGAACTCACATGCAATGACACTGGCGGATCCATGTGTGGTTTGTGAAAAGAACAGACATGCAATCACACTAGGTGGATCCATGTGTGGTTTGTTTAGAGGCACATACATGCAATGACACTGGGTGTGGTTCATGAAAAGAATAGGCATGCAATGATACTGGTGGATCCATATGTGGTTTGTGAGAAGAACATCCATGTGTGGTTTGTGAAAAGAACATGCATGCAATCAAACTAGATCCATGTGTGGTTTGTGGAAAGAACAGACATGCAATGACTCTAGATGTGTTTCATGAAAAGAACACACATGCAATGACACTAGTGGATCCATGTGTGGTTCATGAAAAGAACACACATGCAATGACACTGGTGGATCCATGTGTGGTTTGTGAAAATAATAGACATGCAATCACACTAGGTGGATCCATGTGTGGTTTGAGAAAAGAACAGACATGCAATCATACTAGGTGGATCCATGTGTGGTTTGTTTAGAAGAACACACATGCAATGACTCAAGTTGTGGTTCATTAAAAGAACACACATGCAATGACACTGGTGGATCCATGTGTGGTTTGTGAAAAGAACATACATGCAATCAAACTAGATCCATGTGTGGTTTGTGGAAAGAACAGACATGCAATGACTCTAGCTGTGGTTCATGAAAAGAACACACATGCAATGACACTAGTGGGTCCATGTGTGGTTCATGAAAAGAGCACACATGCAATTACACTGGTGGATCCAGGTGTGGTTTGTGAAAAGAATAGACATGCACTCACACTAGGTAGATCCATGTGAGGTTTGAGAAAAGAACAGACATGCAATCATACTAGGTGGATCCATGTGTGGTTTGTTTAGAAGAACACACATGCAATGACTCAAGTTGTGGTTCATTAAAAGAACACACATGCAATGACACTGGTGGATCCATGTGTGGTTTGTGAAAAGAACAGACATGCAATCACACTAGGTGGATCCATGTGTGGTTTGTTTAGAGGAATAGACATGCAATGACACTAGGTGTGGTTCATGAAAAGAACAGACATGCAATGACACTGGTGGATCTATATGTGGTTTGTGGAAAGCACAGACATGCAATGACACTGTGTGTGGTTCATGAAAAGAACAGACATGCAATGACACTGCGTGGATCCATGTGTGGTTCATGAGAAGAATACACATCGAATAACACTGGTGGATCCTTATGTGGTTTGTGAGAAGAACATACATGCAATGACACTGGTTGTGGTTCATGAGAAGAACACACATGCAATGACACTGGTGGATCCATGTGTGGATTGAGAAAAGAACAGACATTCAATCACACTAGGTGGATCCATGTGTGGTTTGTTTAGAGCAACATACATGCAATGACACTGGTGGGTGGTTCATGAAAAGAACAGACATGCAATGACACCGGTGGATCCATATGTAGTTTGTGAGAAGAACATACATGCAATGACACTAGCTGTGTTTCATGAGAAGAACACACATGCAATGACACTGGTGGATCCATGTGTGGTTTGTGAAAAGAACAGACATGCAATCACACTAGGTGGATCCATGTGTGGTTTGTTTAGAGGAACAGACATGCAATGACACTCGGTGTGGTCCATGAAAAGAAGAGACATGCAATGACACTGCTGGATCCATATGTGGTTTGTGGATAGCATAGACATGCAATGACTCTAGGCGTGGTTCATGAAAACAACAAACATGCAATGACACTAGGTGGATCCATGTGTGGTTCATGAGAGGAACACACATCCAATGACACAACTGGATCGTTATGTGGTTTGTGATAAGAACATACATGCAATGTTATTGGCTGTGGTTCATGTGAAGAACACACATGCAATGACATGGGTGGATCCATGTGTGGTTTGTGAAAATAACAGACATGCAATCACACTAGGTGGATCCATGTGTGGTTTGTGAAAATAACAGACATGCAATCACACTAGGTGGATCCATGTGTGGTTTGTTTATAGGAACAGACATGCAATGACACTTGGTGTGGTTCATGAAAAGAATAGACATGCCATGACACTGGTGGATCCATATGTGGTTTGTGGAAGGAACATACATGCAATGACTCAAGTTTGGGTTCATGAAAAGAACAGACATGCAATGACACTGGTGGATCCATGTGTCGTTCATGAGAAGAAGACACATCCAATGCCACTGGTGGATCCTTATGTGGTTTGTGAGAAGAACAGACATCCAATGACACTGGTGGATACTTATGTGGTTTCTGAGAAGAACAAACATGCAATGACACTAGCTGTGGTTCATGAGAAGAACACACATGCAATGACACTGGTGGATCCTTATGTGGTTTGTGAGAAGAACATACATGCAATGACACTGGCTGTGGTTCATGAGAAGAACACACATGCAATGACACTAGTAGATCCATGTGTGGTTTGTGAAAAGAACAGACATGCAATGACACTGGGTGGATCCATGTGTGGTTCATGAGAAGAACACACATCCAATGACACTCGTGGATCCTTATGTGGTTTGTGAGAAGAACATACATGCAATGACACTGGCTGTGGTTCATGAGAAGAACACACATGCAATGACACTGGTGGATCCATGTGTGGTTTGTGAAAAGAACAGACATGCAATTACACTAGGTGGATCCATGTGTGGTTTGTGGAAAGAACATACATGCAATGACTCTAGCTGTGGTTCATGAAAAGATCACACATGCAATGACACTGGTGGATCCATGTGTGGTTCATGAAAAGAATAGACATGCAATGACACTGGTGGATCCATATGTGGTTTGTGGAAGACAGAGACATCCAATGACTCTAGCTGTGGTTCATGAAAAGAATAGACCTGCAATGACACTAGGTGGATCCACGTGTGGTTCATGAGAAGAACACACATCCAATGACACTGGTGGATCCTTATGTGGTTCGTGAGAAGAACATACATGCAATGACATTGGCTGTGGTTCATGAGAAGAACACACTTGCAATGACACTGGTGGATCCATGTGTGGTTTGTGAAATGAATAGACATGCAATCACACTAGGTGGATCCATGTGTGGTTTGAATAAAGAACATACATGCAATGACTCTACCTGTGGTTCATGGAAAGAACACAGATGCAATGACACTGGTGGATCCCTGTGTGGTTCATGAAACGAACACACATGCAATGATACTAGTGGATCCATATGTGGTTTGTGAAAAGAACATACATGCAATCACACTAGGTGGATCCATGTGTGGTTTGTTTAGAAGAACACACAAGCAATGACTCTAGTTGTGGTTCATGCAAAGAACACACATGCAATGACACTGGTGGATCCATGTGTTGTTTGTGAAAAGAACAGACATGCAACCAGACTAGGTGGATCCAACTGTGGTTTTTCTAGAGGAATAGACATGCAATGACACTAGGTGTGGTTCATGAAAAGAACAGACATGCGATGACACTGGTGGATCCATATCTGGTTTGTGGAAAGCACAAACATGCAATGAATCTAGCTGTGGTTCATGAAAACAATAGACATGCAATGACACTGGGTGGATCCATGTGTGGTTCATGAGAAGAATACACATCCAATGACACTATTGGATCCTTATGTGGTTTGTGAGAAGAACATACATGCAATGACATTGCATGTGGTTCATGAGAAGAACACACATGCAATGACACTGGTGGATCCATGTGTGGTTTGAGAAAAGAACAGACATGCAATCACACTAGTTGGATACATGTGTGGTTTGTTTAGAGGAACAGACATGCAATGACACTGGGTGTGGTTCATGAAAAGAACAGACATGCAATGACACTGGTGGATCCATATATGGCTTGTGGAAAGCACAAACATGCAATGACACTGGGTGTGGGTCATGAAAAGAACAGACATGCAATTCCACTGGGTGGATCCATGTGTGGTTCATGAAAATAACACACATCCAATGACACTACTGGATCCTTATGTGATTTGTGAGCAGAACATACATGCAATGTCATTGGTTGTGGTTCATGTGAAGAACACACATGCAATGACACTGGTGGATCCATGTGTGGTTTGAGAAAAGAACAGACATGCAATCACACTAGGTGGATACATGTGTGGTTTGTTTAGAGGAACAAACATGCAATGACACTGGGTGTGGTTCATGAAAAGAACAGACATGCAATGACACTGGTGGATCCATATGTGGCTTGTGGAAAGCACAAACATGCAATGACACTGGGTGTGGTTCATGAAAAGAACAGACATGCAATGCCACTGGGTGGATCCATGTGTGGTTCATGAGAAGAACACACATCCAATGACACTACTGGATCCTTATGTGATTTGTGAGAAGAACATACATGCAATGTTATTGGCTGTGGTTCATGTGAAGAACACACATGCAATGCCACTGGTGGATCCATGTGTGTTTTGTGAAAAGAACAGACATGCAATCACACTAGGTGGATCCATGTGTGGTTTGTTTATAGGAACAGACATGCAATGACACTTGGTGTGGTTCATGAAAAGAATAGACATGCAATGACACTGGTGGATCCATATGTGGTTTGTGGAAGGAACATACATGCAATCACTCAAGCTGTGGTTCATGAAAAGAACAGACATGCAATGACACTGGTGGATCCATGTGTCGTTCATGAGAAGAACACACATCCAATGACACTGGTGGATCCTTATGTGGTTTGTGAGAAGAACAGACATCCAATGACACTGGTGGATACTTATGTGGTTTCTGAGAAGAACAAACATGCAATGACACTAGTTGTGGTTCATGAGAAGAACACACATGCAATGACACTGGTGGATACTTATGTGGTTTGTGAGAAGAACATACATGCAATGACACTGGCTGTGGTTCATGAGAAGAACACACATGCAATGACACTAGTGGATCCATGTGTGGTTTGTGAAAAGAACAGACATGCAATCACACTAGGTGGATCCATGTGTGGTTTGTTTAGAGGAACAGACATGCAATGACACTGGGTGTGGTTCATGAAAAGAAGAGACATGCAATGACACTGCTGGATCCATATGTGGTTTGTGGATAGCATAGACATGCAATGACTCTAGGCGTGGTTCATGAAAACAACAAACATGCAATGACACTGGGTGGATCCATGTGTGGTTCATGAGAAGAACACACATCCAATGACACAACTGGATCCTTATGTGGTTTGTGATAAGAACATACATGCAATGTTATTGGCTGTGGTTCATGTGAAGAACACACATGCAATGACATGGGTGGATCCATGTGTGGTTTGTGAAAATAACAGACATGCAATCACACTAGGTGGATCCATGTGTGGTTTGTTTATAGGAACAGACATGCAATGACACTTGGTGTGGTTCATGAAAAGAATAGACATGCCATGACACTGGTGGATCCATATGTGGTTTGTGGAAGGAACATACATGCAATGACTCAAGTTGTGGTTCATGAAAAGAACAGACATGCAATGACACTGGTGGATCCATGTGTCGTTCATGAGAAGAAGACACATCCAATGCCACTGGAGGATCCTTATGTGGTTTGTGAGAAGAACAGACATCCAATGACACTAGTGGATACTTATGTGGTTTCTGAGAAGAACAAACATGCAATGACACTAGCTGTGGTTCATGAGAAGAACACACATGCAATGACACTGGTGGATCCTTATGTGGTTTGTGAGAAGAACATACATGCAATGACACTGGCTGTGGTTCATGAGAAGAACACACATGCAATGACACTGGTAGATCCATGTGTGGTTTGTGAAAAGAACAGACATGCAATGACACTGGGTGGATCCATGTGTGGTTCATGAGAAGAACACACATCCAATGACACTGGTGGATCCTTATGTGGTTTGTGAGAAGAACATACATGCAATGACACTGGCTGTGGTTCATGAGAAGAACACACATGCAATGACACTGGTGGATCCATGTGTGGTTTGTGAAAAGAACAGACATGCAATCACACTAGGTGGATCCATTTTGTGGAAAGAACATACATGCAATGACTCTAGCTGTGGTTCATGAAAAGATCACACATGCAATGACACTGGTGGATCCATGTGTGGTTCATGAAAAGAATAGACATGCAATGACACTGGTGGATCCATATGTGGTTTGTGGAAGGCAGAGACATCCAATGACTCTAGCTGTGGTTCATGAAAAGAACAGACCTGCAATGACACTAGGTGGATCCACGTGTGGTTCATGAGAAGAACACACATCCAATGACACTGGTGGATCCTTATGTGGTTTGTGAGAAGAACATACATGCAATGACATTGGTTGTGGTTCATGAGAAGAACACACTTGCAATGACACTGGTGGATCCATGTGTGGTTTGTGAAATGAATAGACATGTAATCACACTAGGTGGATCCATGTGTGGTTTGTGTAAAGAACATACATGCAATGACTCTACCTGTGGTTCATGAAAAGAACACAGATGCAATGACACTGGTGGATCCCGGTGTGGTTCATGAAACGAACACACATGCAATGACACTAGTGGATCCATATGTGGTTTGTGAAAAGAACATACATGCAATCACACTAGGTGGATCCATGTGTGGTTTGTTTAGAAGAACACACAAGCAATGACTCTAGTTGTGGTTCATGCAAAGAACACACATGCAATGACACTGGTGGATCCATGTGTTGTTTGTGAAAAGAACAGACATGCAACCACACTAGGTGGATCCAACTGTAGTTTTTCTAGAGGAATAGACATGCAATGTCACTAGGTGTGGTTCATGAAAAGAACAGACATGCGATGACATTGGTGGATCCATATTTGGTTTGTGGAAAGCACAAACATGCAATGAATCTAGCTGTGTTTCATGAAAACAATAGACATGCAATGACACTGGGTGGATCTATGTGTGGTTCATGAGAAGAACACACATCCAATGACACTATTGGATCCTTATGTGGTTTGTGAGAAGAACATACATGCAATGACATTGCATGTGGTTCATGAGAAGAACACACATGCAATGACACTGGTGGATCCATGTGTGGTTTGAGAAAAGAACAGACATGCAATCACACTAGGTGGATACATGTGTGGTTTGTTTAGAGGAACAGACATGCAATGACACTGGGTGTGGTTCATGAAAAGAACATGCATGCAATGACACTGGTGGATCCATATGTGGCTTGTGGAAAGCACAAACATGCAATGACACTGGGTGTGGGTCATGAAAAGAACAGACATGCAATGCCACTGGGTGGATCCATGTGTGGTTCATGAAAAGAACAGACATCCAATGACACTACTGTATCCTTATGTGATTTGTGAGCAGAACATACATGCAATGTCATTGGTTGTGGTTCATGTGAAGAACACACATGCAATGACACTGGTGGATCCATGTGTGGTTTGAGAAAAGAACAGACATGCAATCACACTAGGTGGATACATGTGTGGTTTGTTTAGAGGAACAAACATGCAATGACACTGGGTCTGGTTCATGAAAAGAACAGACATGCAATGACACTGGTGGATCCATATGTGGCTTGTGGAAAGCACAAACATGCAATGACACTGGGTGTGGTTCATGAAAAGAACAGACATGCAATGCCACTGGGTGGATCCATGTGTGGTTCATGATAAGAACACACATCCAATGACACTACTGGATCCTTATGTGATTTGTGAGAAGAACATACATGCAATGTTATTGGCTGTGGTTCATGTGAAGAACACACATGCAATGACACTGGTGGATCCATGTGTGTTTTGTGAAAAGAACAGACATGCAATCACACTAGGTGGATCCATGTGTGGTTTGTTTATAGGAACAGACATGCAATGACACTTGGTGTGGTTCATGAAAAGAATAGACATGCAATGACACTGGTGGATCCATATGTGGTTTGTGGAAGGAACATACATGCAATCACTCAAGCTGTGGTTCATGAAAAGAACAGACATGCAATGACACTGGTGGATCCATGTGTCGTTCATGAGAAGAACACACATCCAATGACACTGGTGGATCCTTATGTGGTTTGTGAGAAGAACAGACATCCAATGACACTGGTGGATACTTATGTGGTTTCTGAGAAGAACAAACATGCAATGACACTAGCTGTGGTTCATCAGAAGAACACACATGCAATGACACTGGTGGATACTTATGTGGTTTGTGAGAAGAACATACATGCAATGACACTGGCTGTGGTTCATGAGAAGAACACACATGCAATGACACTAGTGGATCCATGTGTGGTTTGTGAAAAGAACAGACATGCAATCACACTAGGTGGATCCATGTGTGGTTTGTGGAAAGAACATACATGCAATGACTCTAGCTGTGGTTCATGAAAACATCACACATGCAATGACACTGGTGTATCCATGTGTGGTTCATGAAAAGAATAGTCATGCAATGACACTGGTGGATCCATATGTGGTTTGTGGAAAGCACAGACATGCAATGACTCTAGCTGTGGTTCATGAAAAGAACAGACCTGTAATGACACTGGGTGGATCCATGTGTGGTTCATGAGAAGAACACACATCCAATGACACTGGTGGATCCTTATGTGGTGTGTGAGAAGAACATACATGCAATGACATTGGCTGTGGTTCATGAGAAGAACACACTTGCAATGACACTAGTGGATCCATGTGTGGTTTGCGAAAAGAACAGACATGCAATCACACTAGGTGGATCCATGTGTGGTTTGTGGAAAGAACATACATGCAATGACTACCTGTGGTTCATGAAAAGAACACACATGCAATGACACTGGTGGATCCCTGTGTGGTTCATGAAAAGAACACACATGCAATGACATTAGTGGATCCATATGTGGTTTGTGAAAAGAACATACATGCAATCACACTAGGTGGATCCATGTGTGGTTTGTTTAGAAGAACACACAAGCAATGACTCTAGTTGTGGTTCATGCAAAGAACACACATGCAATGACACTGGTGGATCCATGTGTTGTTTGTGAAAAGAACGGACATGCAACCACACTAGGTGGATCCATGTGTGGTTTTTCTAGAGGAATAGACATGCAATGACACTGGGTGTGGTTCATGAAAAGAACAGACATGCAATGACACTGGTGGATCCATGTGTGGTTTATGAGAAGAACATACATGCAATCACACTAGGTGGATGCATGTGTGGTTTGTTTAGAGGAACAGACATGCAATGACATTTGGTATGGTTCATGAAAAGAACAGACATGCGATGACACTGGTGGATCCATATCTGGTTTGTGGAAAGCACAAACATGCAATGACTCTAGCTGTGGTTCATGAAAACAACAGACATGCAATGACACTGGGTGGATCCATGTGTGGTTCATGAGAAGAACACAGATCCAATGACACTATTGGATCCTTATGTGGTTTGTGAGAAGAACATACATGCAATGACACTGTCTGTGGTTCATGAGAAGAACACACATGCAATGACACTGGTGGATCCATGTGTGGTTTGAGAAAAGAACAGACATGCAATCACACTAGGTGGATACATGTGTGGTTTGTTTAGAGGAATAGACATGCAATGACACTGGGTGTGGTTCATGAAAAGAACGGACATGCAATGACACTGGTGGATCCATATGTGGCTTGTGGAAAGCACAAACATGCAATGACACTGGGTGTGGTTCATGAAAAGAACAGACATGCAATGCCACTGGGTGGATCCATGTGTGGTTCATGAGAAGAACACACATCCAATGACACTACTGGATCCTTATGTGATTTGTGAGAAGAACATACATGCAATGTTACTGGATGTGGTTCATGTGAGGAACACACATGCAATGACACTGGTGGATCCCTGTGTGGTTTGTGAAAATTATAGACATGCAATCACACTAGGTGGATCCATGTGTGGTTTGTTTAGAGGAACAGACATGCAAAGACACTAGGTGTGGTTCTTGAAAAGAATATACTTGCAATGACACTCGTGGATCCATATGTGGTTTGTGGAAGGAACATACATGCAATGACTCTAGCTGTGGTTCATGAAAAGAACAGACATGTAATGGCACTGGTGGATCCATGTGTCGTTCATGAGAAGAACACACATTCAATGACACTGGTGGATCCTTATGTGGTTTGTGAGAAGAACAGACATCCAATGACACTTGTGGATACTTATGTGGTTTCTGAGAAGAACAAACATGCAATGACACTGGTGGATCCCTGTGTGGTTCATGAAACGAACACACATGCAATGATACTAGTGGATCCATATGTGGTTTGTGAAAAGAACATACATGCAATCACACTAGGTGGATCCATGTGTGGTTTGTTTAGAAGAACACACAAGCAATGACTCTAGTTGTGGTTCATGCAAAGAACACACATGCAATGACACTGGTGGATCCATGTGTTGTTTGTGAAAAGAACAGACATGCAACCACACTAGGTGGATCCAACTGTGGTTTTTCTAGAGGAATAGACATGCAATGACACTAGGTGTGGTTCATGAAAAGAACAGACATGCGATGACACTGGTGGATCCATATCTGGTTTGTGGAAAGCACAAACATGCAATGAATCTAGCTGTGGTTCATGAAAACAATAGACATGCAATGACACTGGGTGGATCCATGTGTGGTTCATGAGAAGAACACACATCCAATGACACTATTGGATCCTTATGTGGTTTGTGAGAAGAACATACATGCAATGACATTGCATGTGGTTCATGAGAAGAACACACATGCAATGACACTGGTGGATCCATGTGTGGTTTGAGAAAAGAACAGACATGCAATCACACTAGTTGGATACATGTGTGGTTTGTTTAGAGGAACAGACATGCAATGACACTGGGTGTGGTTCATGAAAATAACAGACATGCAATGACACTGGTGGATCCATATGTGGCTTGTGGAAAGCACAAACATGCAATGACACTGGGTGTGGTTCATGAAAAGAATAGACATGCAATGCCACTGGGTGGATCCATGTGTGGTTACTGAAAAGAACACACATCCAATGACACTACTGGATCCTTATGTGATTTGTGAGCAGAACATATATGCAATGTTATTGGCTGTGGTTCATGTGAAGAACACACATGCAATGACACTGGTGGATCCATGTGTGGTTTGAGAAAAGAACAGACATGCAATTACACTAGGTGGATACATGTGTGGTTTGTTTAGAGGAACAAACATGCAATGACACTGGGTGTGGTTCATGAAAAGAACAGACATGCAATGACACTGGTGGATCCATATGTGTCTTGTGGAAAGCACAAACATGCAATGACACTGGGTGTGGTTCATGAAAAGAACAGACATGCAATGCCACTGGGTGGATCCATGTGTGGTTCATGAGAAGAACACACATCCAATGACACTACTGGATCCTTATGTGATTTGTGAGAAGAACATACATGCAATGTTATTGGCTGTGGTTCATGTGAAGAACACACATGCAATGACACTGGTGGATCCATGTGTGTTTTGTGAAAAGAACAGACATGCAATCACACTAGGTGGTTCCATGTGTGGTTTGTTTATAGGAACAGACATGCAATGACACTTGGTGTGGTTCATGAAAAGAATAGACATGCAATGACACTGGTGGATCCATATGTGGTTTGTGGAAGGAACATACATGCAATCACTCAAGCTGTGGTTCATGAAAAGAACAGACATGCAATGACACTGGTGGATTCATGTGTCGTTCATGAGAAGAACACACATCCAATGACACTGGTGGATCCTTATGTGGTTTGTGAGAAGAACAGACATCCAATGACACTGGTGAATACTTATGTGGTTTCTGAGAAGAACAAACATGCAATGACACTAGCTGTGGTTCATGAGAAGAACACACATGCAATGACACTGGTGGATACTTATGTGGTTTGTGAGAAGAACATACATGCAATGACACTGGCTGTGGTTCATGAGAAGAACACACATGCAATGACACTGGTGGATCCATGTGTGGTTTGTAAAAAGAACAGACATGCAATCACACTAGGTGGATCCATGTGTGGTTTGTGGTAAGAACATGCATGCAATGACTCTAGCTGTGGTTCATGAAAACATCACACATGCAATGACACTGGTGGATCCATGTGTGGTTCATGAAAAGAATAGTCATGCAATGACAGTGGTGGATCCATATGTGGTTTGTGGAAAGCACAGACATGCAATGACTCTAGATGTGGTTCATGAAAAGAACAGACCTGCAATGACACTGGGTGGATCCATGTGTGGTTCATGAGAAGAACACACATCCAATGACACTGGTGGATCCTTATGTGGTTTGTGAGAAGAACATACATGCAATGAGATTGGCTGTGGTTCATGAGAAGAACACACTTGCAATGACACTAGTGGATCCATGTGTGGTTTGTGAAAAGAACGGACATGCAATCACACTAGGTGGATCCATGTGTGGTTTGTGGAAAGAACATACATGCAATGACTGTACCTGTGGTTCATGAAAAGAACATACATGCAATGACACTGGTGGATCCCTGTGTGGTTCATGAAAAGAACACACATGCAATGACATTAGTGGATCCATATGTGGTTTGTGAAAAGAACATACATGCAATCACACTAGGTGGATCCATGTGTGGTTTTTTTAGAAGAACACACAAGCAATGACTCTAGTTGTGGTTCATGCAAAGAACACACATGCAATGACACTGGTGGATCCATGTGTTGTTTGTGAAAAGAGCAGACATGCAACCACACTAGGTGGATCCATGTGTGGTTTTTCTAGAGGAATAGACATGCAATGACTCTAGCTGTGGTTCATGAAAAGAACAGACATGCAATGACACTGGTGGATCCATGTGTGGTTTATGAGAAGAACATACATGCAATCACACTAGGTGGATGCATGTGTGGTTTGTTTAGAGGAACAGACATGCAATGACATTTGGTATGGTTCATGAAAAGAACAGACCTGCAATGACACTGGTGGATCCATATGTGGTTTGTGGAAAGCACAGACATGCAATGACTCTAGTTGTGGTTCATGAAAACAACAGACATGCAATGACACTGGGTGGATCCATGTGTGGTTCATGAGAAGAACACACATCCAATGACACTATTGGATCCTTATGTGGTTTGTGAGAAGAACATACATGCAATGACACTGCCTGTGGTTCATGAGAAGAACACACATGCAATGACACTGGTGGATCCATGTGTGGTTTGAGAAAAGAACAGACATGCAATCACACTAGGTGGATACATGTGTGGTTTGTTTAGAGGAATAGACATGCAATGACACTGGTTGTGGTTCATGAAAAGAACAGACATGCAATGACACAGGTGGATCCATATGTGGCTTGTGGAAAGCACAAACATGCAATGACACTGGGTGTGGTTCATGAAAAGAACAGACATGCAATGCCACTGGGTGGATCCATGTGTGGTTCATGAGAAGAACACACATCCAATGACACTACCGGATCCTTATGTGATTTGTGAGAAGAACATTGTCACATCCCAAGATTTTCCAAATCTTGTAATGTGAAAAATAAATAAAAAAAATAAATTTTTGTTGAAAATCAGGGTGAAAAGAAACTTTTGTTTCTAAAAGGAAACTGAAATCCCATCTTGAACAAAGTTTGGTAGAAGTTTGAATTCAACAAAAATCCAAATCAAGGGAAATGCATTCCTCAATGAATGTATCTGGAAATTTGAACACTTGGAAAATAAATCCAAATCCCTAAGCCCTAATGGAAGGAAATCATTTCCAAAGTATCTCCAAATCTATAGATTTGATCCATACCAAAAAAATTGATCAACAAATATTCACAAAAGACCCAGAAAGACCATAGAGATTGGTTTCACTTAGTTTGGAACCATGGACAAAACCTTATGAATATAATAAGATAAGGAAATTGAATTTCCAAAGCTAATAAAGCCCTTACCAAAAGCCCATTGGTGATCAAATAATCCTAAAGGGATTAAAAAGATAAAACATTTAATAAAGGAAAATAAATTATTTTGGAAACACTATTTTGGATCCTTAAAATAAAAGGTTTTGGTTTTCAAATGGAAATTTTATTAAATAAATCAAAACCCTATTTTATTAAATAACTAAAGATCCATTTTATTTAATTGACAAATGGATCCTAAATGAATAAAAATATTATTTTATTTTGAGATTTGGATTATGTTGATAAACAGAACCAAATTCAAAGTACAAAGTTGAGTGTTTGTTTGAATCAATTTGAGTGTTGTTTGAATGCTTGAATATTTGTTTGAAATCCAAAACAGAAAAGAATTAGAAAAGGAAAAAGAAAACAGACAGAAAAAAAATAGTGCATTGGACCCAGCCCAGCCGGCCAGCCCACTAAGGCCCAATACCAGCCCAGCCTTTCACTGCCCGAAGAAAACGATTCGCACCAATTAGTTAACCCGCAGAGTGAATGACTGGTGGGCCCATTCTCCTCTCTCTCTCCCTCACTGCCAGGTAGACCCCACCCCTTCTGTTCTTCTTCCCCACCCGCTGACCACGCCTTCCCCCTCACCGGCCATTGCAGGCAAAATTAACTCCGGCGTAATTCGCCTTAAACACGCGTTGAATTAGCCCCCTGACCACGCTCGTTAAATCGCCTCTTCCCCTCCGCTTTTCCCCTCTGTCTCCTCCCCCAAGCTCGCCCCCAGGCCGCCCTAATTCTTCCCCGAGCACCCTCTGCTCCGATGACCCTTCTCGCCGATTCCGTCCAGCACACGCCCCCTCCTGCCTCCTCGAGCACGCATCTGTGATCAGCATCACCCAGCGGAACTTTCTGCAGTCGCAGCTCGCTCGCGCGCGCCCCTGAGCATCGGCAACGACGACACCGACCGTCGCCACCGTCTGCCTCCTCTCCGACGAGCCCCACCGATAAAACTAGACCACCCCGATCCCTCTCGTTCATGCACGCATCATCTCCGAAGTCTCCTGCATCTGATCGCGTCCTTTGTTTGTCTCCTGGTGATCGACAGCGTCATCGTCAACCGTGGACCGAGCCGTCCGACGCCGTTCTCAACTCCGGTGAGCAATTCCCCAGGAACCCGTGCGCCCCTTCGACCGAAGCAAGCAGGTTGAGCATCCCTGTGCCTCGGCGATCACAGTGAGCCTACTCCCTACTCCTCTTGCGTCCTGCTTCGCCAGCGCCGCCACTGACCGACCGTCGCCGCCGCGCGAGAGAGTCCAGCGCCGCCAGTTCTAGGTCATTAGATTAGGACCGTTGGATCTTGATCCTGAGGCTTAGATAGAATCACTTAACGCCGAAGAGGTACGCTACCTGAGCCACACGATCACACTTTAATCCAACGCTCCACAGCGACTGATCCGTGCGAACCAGTACGGGCGAATTAAAACGCGACGCGTGTCACCAGTTGATCTAAATTAGAATTTGAAAACAGAATTATTTGCAAACTTCAAACCCTTGTATCTTTGGATCCACACGTCCAAAAATTACAAATTTTATGTCATTGGATTCAAGAGAGCAAGCCCTAACCAACCCTGCCTTTGGTTTAGCAAATAGTATCTGTTAGTTTGCTTGATTTTGCAGATTCTTTTGTGTGCTGGTTTAGATTTGAAAAATGGTTTAAAAATGATTTTTTGGGTTAAAACCTTTGCAAAATGGTTTGTTGTGACCTTACTGACCTTAGGAACCAACCCATGCTTTGGAAAATGAATTTGGAAAATTTTAGAATGGATTAATTAGTTTAGTCCATTTCTAGCTAATTAAAAACTATTGTTTTGTTTATGAAAATGATTTTGAGTAAAGAACTTTGAGAAAATGGTTTAGACCAAACCTACTGACCCAAACACCAAGTTTTGCAATAGCAACTTATTTGGTGAACCCTATAGGTTAATGCCTTAGTAAAACTATTTCTACACCACATAAAATAATACTTTGTTTTGAAAATGGTTTTGAGGTGAAACCCCTTTTTGCAAATGACTTTGCCATTTTGGTAAATGACCAATTTGGAACTTACAAAGTTTAGAAGCCTAGTGGAGACCACCTTTGCAATTAGAACCATCTTTTGCATGCTTGCATGCATTACCTTGACTTTGTGATTTTTTATGTGTGTTGTTTTGCTTGATTGGTAGATTGAGTTTGTGCCTTGCTTGATTGAATTGTAGTGACTTGAAGAGTGTGATTGTTGCAAGGACAAGGAGTGAACCTATACCCTCTACCAAAAAGGCAAGTGATGCTTCATATCTTTTGTCCCATTATTTTCTATATGCATTAGTGGTTTTGTTAAGTAAAACTTGCATGGTTTTTATTTTGCTAAGTATAGACCTTGCTATAGGAAAACCTAGTAGATGAATACTTAGTAGGATTTTCCTAAGATAAGAATCCTATTACTATCAAGCTTAGCCTAGCTAATAGAAAACATGGGTGGAATATATATTCACTATGGAAAAATATTCTAAGTCTGAGGACTTGTGTTTTGTTTAATAAAACAACTAAGTTAATGAATCACCTGGGTGGAATGGAAGGAATGGTTTGTGTTGAGTGGTTCACAAGGCCAAGGACTTGTCTTGTGTATCTCACTTGTGGATGGCCACCCAGGGAACAAAGAGATTTGAGATGTCAAATGTTGAGAAGCTTCAAGTGCAACCACTTGGCAATATGGGCTCTGCCATGATCATATAGGTTGCAAGAACTTAGCATATGGACAGTTGGTGGTAGTGTTTGATAGGGTGGAGCGCGTCCATGATGGTCTAAGGGAAAGCTTCTGAAAGATCTTGTCTTGGGAAACCAAGTCTTGTGGGGAAAGTGCACCACCTCTGCAGAGTGTAAAACCTAAGTACTTAGCCATGTCCCTGGAAAAGGACAATTTGATCATCAAGACATGGAAGCAATCAAGAATCTCATCATTCAAATTTCTAAGTTAAAACTTGTGGGTTGAACAAGGGTTGTGTGAATTCTTCAATCTTTGATTGAGAGATGGCTTGTTAAAGGATCTCCAATCTTTGGTTAAGAAAAAAAATGATTTTGTCAAAACTTCAAATCTTTGACGGAGAGATGCCTTGAAGGATCTTGAAATATTTGATTGAGGAAAAATGTTTTTGCCAAACAAAACTTAGTATTTTCAAAATGTTAAGGAAAAATCTATTTTGAGCAATGCATGCCTCAACTCCACTTAGCCAAATGCATATAGATGATAGACTCCACTATATTACCAAAGTATCACTTGCCAATACAATTCAAATGTATTGACCCTTGTGGCTGTAACTTGTAATGTTGCAGGTTTGATTGATTTTAGTGAAGATTGATTGATTAGGATTACAAAGTCTACAACCAACATCTGCCTGTGGCACTTTGAAGATGAAGGACCCCATACTTATAGTTATTCCGCTGCAATGTAATGTAATAGCCAATTGAGCTATGTATTGATGTAATAAAAATTATGTTATTCCTGGTTATAAAGTTGTATTATGACCTTTGTTTCTTGATATTACATCTGAACTGTGGATGCTAGCTATTGATCCAGGGACTAGCATTGTAAACACAGGGGGCTCAATCTTATTAAAGGTTGGGGACCCTACATAATGGTATCAGAGCATTGTGTTGCCTGTAGGATTTGTAACCCTAGGATTGGACAAAGACCCTTAGAAAAATAGGAGTTGTATTTGTTCCAAAACTTATTTACAAACAATCTTGTAAACTCTTTTCCTCAACCATTTTGGTTTCAACTCTACATCTCATCTATATTCAAACTTGATGGAAAAGCCTACCCCATGACCAAAGACTACACTATGTGCAAAGGACTTCTTCAACTTCATCAACTCTAATGACTTCAACTTCTTCAACCTTAATGACTTCAACATCTTCAGCATGTTCACCAAGGACTTCCAACTTAGATATTACTAAGGACTACAAGTGAGACAAGAAATGTTACTCAAGACTTGAAGACTAAGGAAACACAACTTAGAAGAAGCCATCATCACCTTTGAAGTATTTGTGACCAAGACACAAGAATTTTCTCAAGAAGAAAAAGACCTCATTCAAGAAGAATCAACCAAGAAGGATGGAAAGATTTCAAGTGAACCATATAGATGGACCACCATATTTAGTAAGTCAAACACACCAACTTATGTGGTGTAACAAAAATATTTTTGGTTGCCTAAAAATGTGCTTGACTTTGTTGTTTTAGTGGAGTGTTTGTTTGTGATTGCTTGCACTTTGCTTGTGTGAATTGTGATGTGTGTGATTAGAATCATTCTCTTAGAAACCTTTTGCCTATTCTAATCCCCCTCCAACCCAAACAGATGACTTCTCCAAGAAACTCCAACATCAAGGATGGTGATAACAACAACAACCAAGAGGACAACATGAGAGAACTCATAGCAACCCAACACCAGTTAAACCAACTGACAGCTCAGTTCATAGCCAACAATAGTGATAAAGACCCTACCTTGCAAAAGTTTTTGGAGGAACAATCCCAACTGATGCTTAAGGTGACTAATCAAATGATCAGCATGGAAGAAAACTATCCCAAAAGAGTTTATGACAACAAGGATGACAGAAATATTATTCTAGATGGAGCACCAGCCTGCATTACTTGTGGAGACAAGGATCATACTTCCAAGGAGCATGAAGATCAATGCCCTAACTGTGAAGAGAAACATCCAATTGACCAATGTCCTACCTCTCAAGCTACTTGCTACCTTTGTGAAGGAAATGACCATGTCCCTATCCAATGCCCCATCTATGCCATTATTGAACAAAGGAAACAAGAAGGATCCAAGTATGCCAAGAATGTTGATGGCAAAGGAAAAGGACCACTCATACCTCCAAACAAGACAACCCAATTCAAAGGACTAAAGAAGTTCAAGAAACCAAAGCAAGACATGAGCCTTGTGCAATGTCGTAAATGTAAGGAAATGGGACACTACCCCAGTGGATGCCCAGAGACCATGAAGAATAAAAGGATGGACCAAGTGGTGTGCAACAACTGCAAAGAACCAGGCCATTATGTAGCAACTTGTCCACAAGAGCAACGTAAAGAACTCCAAGATATCCACTGTTTCAATTGCAAGAACCCAGGGCATTATGCAAGCAACTGCCCAGAAAAGATGAAGAACAAGTTGAACAAGCCTATGGAGAAACTCAACCTTGGCCTATGAGTCAAGTGGGAAAACAAGGGCACTATGCAGAAGTTTTCCAAGAAGAAGTTTTCCAAGAATTCCAAAGCAAGCCAAGATGTAGTTAGTTGGAAAAATTTTTAAGGGTGGTAGTACCCTAGTTGTTTTGAACCTGCTTGTAACCCTAGCCTCCCCAAATCTCGGGACGAGATTTATTTTAAGGGTGGTAGCCTGTCACATCCCAAGATTTTCGAAATCTTGTAATGTGAAAAATAAATAAAGAAAATAATTTTTTGTTGAAAATCAGGGTGAAAAGAAACTTTTGTTTCTAAAAGGAAACTGAAATCCCATCTTGAACAAACTTTGGTAGAAGTTTGAATTCAACAAAAATCCAAATCAAGGGAAATGCATTCCTCAATGAATGTATCTGGAAATTTGAACACTTGGAAAATAAATCCAAATCCCTAAGCCCTAATGGAAGGAAATCATTTCCAAAGTATCTCCAAATCTATGGATTTGATCCATACCAAAAAAATTGATCAACAAATATTCACAAAAGACCCAGAAAGACCATAGAGATTGGTTTCACTTAGTTTGGAACCATGGACAAAACCTTATGAATATAATAAGATAAGGAAATTGAATTTCCAAAGCTAATAAAGCCCTTACCAAAAGCCCATTGGTGATCAAATAATCCTAAAGGGATTAAAAAGATAAAACATTTAATAAAGGAAAATAAATTATTTTGGAAACACTATTTTGGATCCTTAAAATAAAAGGTTTTGGTTTTCAAATGGAAATTTTATTAAATAAATCAAAACCCTATTTTATTAAATAACTAAAGATCCATTTTATTTAATTGACAAATGGATCCTAAAATGAATAAAAATATTATTTTATTTTGAGATTTGGATTATGTTGATAAACAGAACCAAATTCAAAGTACAAAGTTGAGTGTTTGTTTGAATCAATTTGAGTGTTGTTTGAATGCTTGAATATTTGTTTGAAATCCAAAACAGAAAATAATTAGAAAAGGAAAAAGAGACAGAAAAAAATAGTGCATTGGACCCAGCCCAGCCGGCCAGCCCACTAAGGCCCAATACCAGCCCAGCCTTTCACTGCCCGAAGAAAACGATTCGCACCAATTAGTTAACCCGCAGAGTGAATGACTGGTGGGCCCATTCTCCTCTCTCTCTCCCTCACTGCCAGGTAGACCCCACCCCTTCTGTTCTTCTTCCCCACCCGCTGACCACGCCTTCCCCCTCACCGGCCGTTGCAGGCAAAATTAACTCCGGCGTAATTCGCCTTAAACACGCGTTGAATTAGCCCCCTGACCACGCTCGTTAAATCGCCTCTTCCCCCTCCGCTTTTCCCCTCTGTCTCCTCCCCCAAGCTCGCCCCCAGGCCGCCCCAATTCTTCCCCGAGCACCCTCTGCTCCGACGACCCTTCTCGCCAATTCTGGCCAGCACACGCCCCCTCCTGCCTCCTCGAGCACGCAGCTGTGATCAGCATCACCCAACAGAACTTTCTGCAGTCGCAGCTCGCTCGCGCGTGCCCCTGAGCATCGGCAACGACGACACCGACCATCGCCACCGTCTGCCTCCGCTCCGACGAGCCCCACCGGTAAAACTAGACCACCCCGATCCCTCTCGTTCATGCACACATCATCTCCGAAGTCTCCTGCATCTGATCGCGTCCTTTGTTTGTCTCCTGGTGATCGACAGCGTCGTTGTAAACCGTGGACCGAGCCGTTCGACGCTGTTCTCAACTCCGGTGAGCAATTCCCCAGGAACCCGTGCGCCCCTTCGACCGAAGCAAGCAGGTTGAGCATCCCCGTGCCTCGGCGATCACGGTGAGCCTACTCCCTACTCCTCTTGCGTCCTGCTTCGCCAGCGCCGCCACTGACCGACTGTCGCCGTCGCGCGACAGAGTCCAGCGCCGCCAGTTCTAGGTCATTAGATTAGGACCGTTGGATCTTGATCCTGAGGCTTAGATAGAATCACTTAACGCCGAAAAGGTACGCTACCTGAGCCACACGATCACACTTTAATCCAACGCTCCACAGCGACTGATCCGTGCGAACCGGTACGGGCGAATTAAAACGCGACGCGTGTCACCAGTTGATCTAAATTAGAATTTGAAAACAAAATTATTTGCAAACTTCAAACCCTTGTATCTTTGGATCCCCACGTCCAAAAATTACAAATTTTATGTCGTTGGATTCAGGAGAGCAAGACCTAACCAACCCTGCCCTTGGTTTAGCAAATAGTATCTGTTAGTTTGCTTGATTTTGCAGATTCTTTTGTGTGCTGGTTTAGATTAGAAAAATGGTTTTAAAATGATTTTTTGGGTTAAAACCTTTGCAAAATGGTTTGCTGTGACCTTACTGACCTTAGGAACCAACCCATGCTTTGGAAAATGAATTTGGAAAAGTTTAGAATGGATTAATTAGTTTAGTCCATTTCTAGCTAATTAAAAACTATTGTTTTGTTTATGAAAATGATTTTGAGTAAAGAACTTTGAGAAAATGGTTTAGACCAAACCTACTGACCCAAACACCAAGTTTTGCAATAGCAACTTATTTGGTGAACCCTATAGGTTAATGCCTTAGTAAAACTATTTCTACACCACATAAAATAATACTTTGTTTTGAAAATGGTTTTGAGGTGAAACCCCTTTTTGCAAATGACTTTGCCATTTTGGTAAATGACCAATTTGGAACTTACAAATTTTAGAAGCCTAGTGGAGACCACCTTTGCAATTAGAACCATCTTTTGCATGCTTGCATGCATTACCTTGACTTTGTGATTTTTTATGTGTGTTGTTTTGCTTGATTGGTAGATTGAGTTTGTGCCTTGCTTGATTGAATTGTAGTGACTTGAAGAGTGTGATTGTTGCAAGGACAAGGAGTGAACCTATACCCTCTACCAAAAAGGCAAGTGATGCTTCATATCTTTTGTCCCATTATTTTCTATATGCATTAGTGGTTTTGTTAAGTAAAACTTGCATGGTTTTTATTTTGCTAAGTATAGACCTTGCTATAGGAAAACCTAGTAGATGAATCCTTAGTAGGATTTTCCTAAGATAAGAATCCTATTACTATCAAGCTTAGCCTAGCTAATAGAAAACATGGGTGGAATATATATTCACTATGGAAAAATATTCTAAGTCTAAGGACTTGTGTTTTGTTTAATAAAACAACTAAGTTAATGAATCACCTGGGTGGAATGGAAGGAATGGTTTGTGCTGAGTGGTTCACAAGGCCAAGGACTTGGCTTGTGTATCTCACTTGTGGATGGCCACCCAGGGAACAAAGAGATTTGAGATGTCAAATGTTGAGAAGCTTCAAGTGCAACCACTTGGCAATATGGGCTCTGCCATGATCATATAGGTTGCAAGAACTTAGCCATATGGACAGTTGGTGGTAGTGTTTGATAGGTTGGAGCGCGTCCATAATGGTCTAAGGGAAAGCTTCTGAAAGATCTTGTCTCGGGAAACCAAGTCTTGTGGGGAAAGTGCACCACCTCTGCAGAGTGTAAAACCTAAGTACTTAGCCATGTCCCTGGAAAAGGACAATTTGAGCACCAAGACATGGAAGCAATCAAGAATCTCATCATTCAAATTTCTAAGTTAAAACTTGTGGGTTGAACAAGGGTTGTGTGAATTCTTCAATCTTTGATTGAGAGATGGCTTGTTAAAGGATCTCCAATCTTTGGTTAAGAAAAAAAATGATTTTGTCAAAACTTCAAATCTTTGACGGAGAGATGCCTTGAAGGATCTTGAAATCTTTGATTGAGGAAAAATGTTTTTGCCAAACAAAACTTAGTATTTTCAAAATGTTAAGGAAAAATCTATTTTGAGCAATGCAAGCCTCAACTCCACTTAGCCAAATGCATATAGATGATAGACTCCACTATACTACCAAAGTATCACTTGCCAATACAATTCAAATGTATTGACCCTTGTGGTTGTAACTTGTAATGTTGCAGGTTTGATTGATTTTAGTGAAGATTGATTGATTAGGATTACAAAGTCTACAACCAACATCTGCCTGTGGCACTTTGAAGATGAAGGACCCCATACTTATAGTTATTCCGCTGCAATGTAATGTAATAGCCAATTGAGCTATGTATTGATGTAATAAAAATTATGTTATTCCTGGTTATAAAGTTGTATTATGACCTTTGTTTCTTGATATTACATCTGAATTGTGGATGCTAGTTATTGATCCAGGGACTAGCATTGTAAACACAGGGGGCTCAATCTTATTAAAGGTTGGGGACCCTACAAACATACATGCAATGTTACTGGCTGTGGTTCATGTGAGGAACACACATGCAATGACACTGGTGGATCCATGTGTGGTTTGTGAAAATAACAGACATGCAATCACACTAGGTGGATCCATGTGTGGTTTGTTTAGAGGAACAGACATGCAAAGACACTAGGTGTGGTTCTTGAAAAGAATAGACATGCAATGACATTGGTGGATCCATATGTGGTTTGTGGAAGGAACATACATGCAATGACTCTAGCTGTGGTTCATGAAAAGAACAGACATGCAATGGCACTGGTGGATCCATGTGTCGTTCATGAGAAGAACACACATCCAATGACACTGGTGGATCCTTATGTGGTTTGTGAGAAGAAAAGACATCCAATGACACTGGTGGATACTTATGTGGTTTCTGAGAAGAACAAACATGCAATGACACTGGTGGATCCCTGTGTGGTTCATGAAACGAACACACATGCAATGACACTAGTGGATCCATATGTGGTTTGTGAAAAGAACATACATGCAATCACACTAGGTGGATCCATGTGTGGTTTGTTTAGAAGAACACACAAGGAATGACTCTAGTTGTGGTTCATGCAAAGAACACACATGCAATGACACTGGTGGATCCATGTGTTGTTTGTGAAAAGAACAGACATGCAACCACACTAGGTGGATCCAAGTGTGGTTTTTCTAGAGGAATAGACATGCAATGACACTGGGTGTGGTTCATGAAAAGAACAGACATGCGATGACACTGGTGGATCCATATCTGGTTTGTGAAAAGCACAAACATGCAATGACTCTAGCTGTGGTTCATGAAAACAACAGACATGCAATGACACTGGGTGGATCCATGTGTGGTTCATGAGAAGAACACAGATCCAATGACACTATTGGATCCTTATGTGGTTTGTGAGAAGAACATACATGCAATGACACTGCATGTGGTTCATGAGAAGAACGCACATGCAATGACACTGGTGGATCCATGTGTGGTTTGAGAAAAAAACAGACATGCGATCACACTAGGTGGATACATGTGTGGTTTGTTTAGAGGAACAGACATGCAATGACACTCGGTGTGGTTCATGAAAAGAACAGACATGCAATGACACTGGTGGATCCATATGTGGCTTGTGGAAAGCACAAACATGCAATGACACTGGGTGTGGTTCATGAAAAGAATAGACATGCAATGCCACTGGGTGGATCCATGTGTGGTTCATGAAAAGAACACACATCCAATGACACTACTGGATCCTTATGTGATTTGTGAGCAGAACATACATGCAATGTTATTGGCTGTGGTTCATGTGAAGAACACACATGCAATGACACTGGTGGATCCATGTGTGGCTTGAGAAAAGAACAGACATGCAATCACACTAGGTGGATACATGTGTTGTTTGTTTAGAGGAACAGAGATGCAATGACACTGGGTGTGGTTCATGAAAAGAACAGACATGCAATGACACTGGAGGATCCATATGTGGCTTGTGGAAAGCACAAACATGCAATGACACTGGATGTGGTTCATGAAAAGAACAGACATGCAATGCCACTGGGTGGATCCATGAGTGGTTCATGAGAAGAACACACATCCAATGACACTACTGGATCCTTATGTGATTTGTGAGAAGAACATACATGCAATGTTATTGGCTATGGTTCATGTGAAGAACATACATGCAATGACACTGGTGGATCCATGTGTGGTTTGTGAAAAGAACAGACATGCAATCACACTAGGTGCATCCATGTGTGGTTTGTTTATAGGAACAGACATGCAATGGCACTTGGTGTGGTTCATGAAAAGAATAGACATGCAATGACACTGGTGGATCCATATGTGGTTTGTGGAAGGAACATACATGCAATCACTCAAGCTGTGGTTCATGAAAAGAACAGACATGCAATGACAATGGTGGATCCATGTGTCGTTCATGAGAAGAACACACATCCAATGACACTGGTGGATCCTTATGTGGTTTGTGAGAATAACAGACATCCAATGACACTGGTGGATACTTATGTGGTTTCTGAGAAGAACAAACATGCAATGACACTAGCTGTGGTTCATGAGAAGAACACACATGCAATGACACTGGTGGATACTTATGTGGTTTGTGACAAGAACATACATGCAATGACACTGGCTGGGGTTCATGAGAAGAACACACATGCAATGACACTGGTGGATCCATGTGTGGTTTGTGAAAAGAACAGACATGCAATCACACTAGGTGGATCCATGTGTGGTTTGTGGAAAGAACATACATGCAATGACTCTAGCTGTGGTTCATGAAAACATCACACATGCAATGACACTGGTGGATCCATGTGTGGTTCATGAAAAGAATAGTCATGCAATGACACTGGTGGATCCATATGTGGTTTGTGGAAAGCACAGACATGCAATGACTCTAGCTGTGGTTCATGAAAAGAACAGACCTGCAATGACACTGGGTGGATCCATGTGTGGTTCATGATAAGAACACACATCCAATGACACTGGTGGATCCTTATGTGGTTTGTGAGAAGAACATACATGCAATGACATTGGCTGTGCTTCATGAGAAGAACACACTTGCAATGACACTAGTGGATCCATGTGTGGTTTGTGAAAAGAACAGACATGCAATCACACTAGGTGGATCCATGTGTGGTTTGTGGAAAGAACATACATGCAATGACTACCCGTGGTTCATGAAAAGAACACACATGCAATGACACTGGTGGATCCCTGTGTGGTTCATGAAAAGAACACACATGCAATGACATTAGTGGATCCATATGTGGTTTGTGAAAAGAACATACATGCAATCACACTAGGTGGATCCATGTGTGGTTTGTTTAGAAGAACACACAAGCAATGACTCTAGTTGTGGTTCATGCAAAGAACACACATGCAATGACACTGGTGGATCCATGTGTTGTTTGTGAAAAGAACAGACATACAACCACACTAGGTGGATCCATGTGTGGTTTTTCTAGAGGAATAGACATGCAATGACACTGGGTGTGGTTCATGAAAAGAATAGACATGCAATGACACTGGTGGATCCATGTGTGGTTTATGAGAAGAACATACATGCAATCACACTAGGTGGATGCATGTGTGGTTTGTTTAGAGGAACAGACATGCAATGACATTTGGTATGGTTCATGAAAAGAACAGACATGTGATGACACTGATGGATCCATATCTGGTTTGTGGAAAGCACAAACATGCAATGACTCTAGCTGTGGTTCATGAAAACAACAGACATGCAATGACACTGGGTGGATCCATGTGTGGTTCATGAGAAGAACACAGATCCAATGACACTATTGGATCCTTATGTGGTTTGTGAGAAGAACATACATGCAATGACACTGCATGTGGTTCATGAGAAGAACACACATGCAATGACACTGGTGGATCCATGTGTGGTTTGAGAAAAGAACAGACATGCAATCACACTAGGTGGATACATGTGTGGTTTGTTTAGAGGAATAGACATGCAATGACAGTAGGTGTGGTTCATGAAAAGAACAGACATGCAATGACACTGGTGGATCCATATGTGGCTTGTGGAAATCACAAACATGCAATGACACTGGGTGTGGTTCATGAAAAGAACAGACATGCAATGCCACTGGGTGGATCCATGTGTGGTTCATGAGAAGAACACACATCCAATGACACTACTGGATCCTTATGTGATTTGTGAGAAGAACATACATGCAATGTTACTGGCTGTGGTTCATGTGAGGAACACACATGCAATGACACTGGTGGATCCATGTGTGGTTTGTGAAAATAACAGACATGCAATCACACTAGGTGGATCCATGTGTGGTTTGTTTAGAGGAACAGACATGCAAAGACACTAGGTGTGGTTCATGAAAAGAATAGACATGCAATGGCACTGGTGGATCCATATATGGTTTGTGGAAGGAACATACATGCAATGACCCTAGCTGTGGTTCATGAAAAGAACAGACATGCAATGGCACTGGTGGATCCATGTGTCGTTCATGAGAAGAACACACATCCAATGACACTGGTGGATCCTTATGTGGTTTGTGAGAAGAACAGACATCCAATGACACTGGTGGATACTTATGTGGTTTCTGAGAAGAACAAACATGCAATGACACTGGTGGATACTTATGTGGTTTGTGAGAAGAACATACATGCAATGACACTGGTTGTGGTTCATGAGAAGAACACACATGCAATGACACTGGTGGATCCATGTTTGGTTTGTGAAAAGAACAGACATGCAATCACACTAGGTGGATCCATGTGTGGTTTGTGGAAAGAACATACATGCAATGACTCTAGCTGCGGTTCATGAAAAGATCACACATAGAATGACACCGGTGGATCCATATGTGGTCCGTGGAAAGCACAGACATGCAATGACTCTAGCTGTGGTTCATGAAAAGAACATACATGCAATGACACTGGGTGGATCCATGTGTGGTTTATGAGAAGAACATACGTGCAATCACACTAGGTGGATGCATGTGTGGTTTGTTTAGAGGAACAGACATGCAATGACATTTGGTGTGGTTCATGAAAAGAACAGACATGCAATGACACTGGTGGATCCATATGTGGTTTGTAGAAAGCACAGACATGCAATGACTCTAGTTGTGGTTCATGAAAACCACAGACATGCAATGACACTGGTTGGATCCATGCGTGGTTCATGAGAAGAACACACATCCAATGACACTATTGGATCCTTATGTGGTTTGTGAGAAGAACATACATGCAATGACACTGCATGTGGTTCATGAGAAGAACACACATGCAATGACACTGGTGGATCCATGTATGGTTTGAGAAAAGAACAGATATGCAATCACACTAGGTGGATACATGTGTGGTTTGTTTAGAGGAACAGACATGCAATGACACTGGGTGTGGTTCATGAAAAGAACAGACATGCAATGACACTGGTGGATCCATATGTGGCTTGTGCAAAGCACAAACATGCAATGACACTGGGTGTGGTTCATGAAAAGAACAGACATGCAATGCCACTGGGTGGATCCATGTGTGGTTCATGAGAAGAACACACATCCAATGACACTACTGGATCCTTATGTGATTTGTGAGAAGAACATACATGCAATGTTATTGGCTGTGGTTCATGTGAAGAACACACATGCAACGACACTGGTGGATCCATGTGTGGTTTGAGAAAAGAACAGACATGCAATCACACTAGGTGGATACATGTGTGGTTTGTTTAGAGGAACAGACATGCAATGACACTGGGTGTGGTTCATGAAAAGAACAGACATGCAATGACACTGGTGGATCCATATGTGGCTTGTGGAAAGCACAAACATGCAATGACACTGGGTGTGGTTCATGAAAAGAACAGACATGCAATGCCACTGGGTGGATCCATGTGTGGTTCATGAGAAGAACACACATCCAATGACACTACTGGATCCTTATGTGATTTGTGAGAAGAACATACATGCAATGTTATTGGCTGTGGTTCATGTGAAGAACACACATGCAATGACACTGGTGGATCCATGTGTGGTTTTTTAAAAGAACAGACATGCAATCACACTAGCTGGATCCATGTGTGGTTTGTTTATAGGAACAGACATGCAATGACACTTGGTGTGGTTCATGAAAAGAATAGACATGCAATGACACTGGTGGATCCATATGTGGTTTGTGGAAGGAACATACATGCAATCACTCAAGCTGTGGTTCATGAAAAGAACAGACATGCAATGCCACTGGGTGGATCCATGTGTCGTTCATGAGAAGAACACACATCCAATGACACTGGTGGATCCTTATGTGGTTTCTGAGAAGAACAGACATCCAATGACACAGGTGGATACTTATGTGGTTTCTGAGAAGAACAAACATGCAATGACACTAGCTGTGGTTCATGAGAAGAACACACATGCAATGACACTGGTGGATACTTATGTGGTTTGTGAGAAGACCATACATGCAATGACACTGGCTGTGGTTCATGAGAAGAACACACATGCAATGACACTGGTGGATCCATGTGTGGTTTGGGAAAAGAACAGACATGCAATCACACTAGGTGGATCCATGTGTGGTTTGTGGAAAGAACATACATGCAATGACTCTACCTGTGGTTCATGAAAAGAACACACATGCAATGACACTGGTGGATCCCTGTGTGTTTCATGAAAAGAACACACATGCAATGACACTAGTGGATCCATTTGTGGTTTGTGAAAAGAACATACATGCAATCACACTAGGTGGATCCATGTGTGGTTTGTTTAGAAGAACACACAAGCAATGACTCTAGTTGTGGTTCATGCAAAGAACACACATGCAATGACACTGGTGGATCCATGTGTTGTTTGTGAAAAGAACAGACATGCAACCACACTAGGTGGATCCATGTGTGGTTTTTCTAGAGGAATAGACATGCAACGACACTGGGTGTGGTTCATGTAAAGAACAGACATGCAATGACACTGGTGGATCCATGTGTGCTTTATGAGAAGAACATACATGCAATCACACTAGGTGGATGCATGTGTGGTTTGTTTAGAGGAACAGACATGCAATGACATTTGGTGTGGTTCATGAAAAGAACAGACATGCAATGACACTGGTGGATCCATATGTGGTTTGTGGAAAGCACAGACATGCAATGACTCTAGTTGTGGTTCATGAAAACAACAGACATGCAATGACACTGGGTGGAACCATGTGTGGTTCATGAGAAGAACACACATCCAATGACACTATTTGGATCCTTATGTGGTTTGTGAGAAGAACATACATGCAATGACACTGCATGTGGTTCATGAGAAGAACACACATGCAATGACACTGGTGGATCCATGTGTGGTTTGAGAAAAGAACAGACATGCAATCACACTAGGTGGATACATGTGTGGTTTGTTTAGAGGAACAGGCATGCAATGACACTGGTGGATCCATATGTGGCTTGTGGAAAGCACAAACATGCAATGACACTGGGTGTGGTTCATGAAAAGAACAGACATGCAATGCCACTGGGTGGATCCATGTGTGGTTCATGAGAAAAACACACATCCAATGACACTACTGGATCCTCATGTGATTTGTGAGAAGAACATACATGCAATGTTATTGGTTGTGGTTCATGTGAAGAACACACATGCAATGACACTGGTGGATCCATGTGTGGTTTGAGAAAAGAACTGACATGCAATCACACTAGGTGGATACATGTGTGGTTTGTTTAGAGGAACATACATGCAATGACACTGGGTGTGGTTCATGAAAAGAACAGACATGCAATGACACTGGTGGATCCATGTGTCGTTCATGAGAAGAACACACATCCAATGACACTGGTGGATCCTTATGTGGTTTGTGAGAAGAACAGACATCCAATGACACTGGTGGATACTTACATGGTTTCTAAGAAGAACAAACATGCAATGACACTGGTGGATACTTATGTGGTTTGTGAGAAGAATATACATGCAATGACACTGGCTGTGGTTCATGAGAAGAACACACATGCAATGACACTGGTGGATCCATGTGTGGTTTGTGAAAAGAACAGACATGCAATCACACTAGGTGGATCCATGTGTGGTTTGTGGAAAGAACATACATGCAATGAATCTAGCTGTGGTTCATGAAAATATCACACATGGAATGACACTGGTGGATCCATATGTGGTTCGTGGAAAGCACAGACATGCAATGACTCTAGCTGTGGTTCATGAAAAGAACAGACATGCAATGACACTGGGTGGATCCATGTGTGGTTCATGAGAAGAACACACATCCAATGACACTGGTGGATCCTTATGTGGTTTGTGAGAAGAATAGACATCAATGACACTGGTGGATACTAACGTGGTTCGTGAGAAGAACATACATGCAATGACATTGGCTATGGTTCATGAGAAGAACGCACATGCAATGAAACTGGTGGATCCTTATGTGGTTTGTGAGAAGAACATACACGCAATGACACTGGCTGTGGTTCATGAGAAGAACACTCATCCAATGACACTGGTGGATCCACGTGTGGTTTGTGAAAAGAACATACATGCAATCAAACTAGGTAGATCCATGTGTGGTTTGTGGAAAGAACAGACATGCAATGACTCTAGTTGTGGTTCATGAAAAGAAGACATATGCAATGACACTAGTGGATCCATGTGTGGTTCATGAAAAGAACACACATGCAATGACACTGGTGGATCCATGTGTGGTTTGTGAAAAGAATAGGCATGCGATCACACTAGGTGGATACATGTGTAGTTTGAGAAAAGAACAGACATGCAATCACACTAGGTGGATCCATGTGTGGTTTGTTTAGAAGAACACACATGCAATGACTCTAGTTGTGGTTCATTAAATGAACACACATGCAATGACACTGGTGGATCCATGCGTGGTTTGTGAAAAGAACAGACATGCAATCACACTAGGTGGATCCATGTGTGGTTTGTTTAGAGGAATAGACATGCAATGATACTAGGTGTGGTTCATGAAAAGAACAGACATGCAATGACACTTGAGGATCCATATGTGGTTTGTGGAAAGCACAGACATGCAATGACACTGGGTGTGGTTCATGAAAAGAACAGACATGCAATGACACTGGATGGGCCCATGTGTAGTTCATGAGAAGAATACACATCCAATGACACTGGTGGATCCTTATGTGGTTTGTGAGAAAAACATACATGCAATGACACTGACTGTGGTTCATGAGAAGAACACACACGCAATGACACTGGTGGATCCATGTGTGGCTTGAGAAAAGAACAGACATGCAATCACACTAGGTGGATCCATGTGTGGTTTGTTTAGAGGAACAGACATGCAATGAAACTGGGTGTGGTTCATGAAAAGAAGAGACATGCAATGACACTGGTGGATCCATATGTGGTTTGTGGAAAGCACAGACATCGAATGACTCTAGTTGTGGTTCATGAAAACAACAGACATACAATGACACTTGGTGGATCCATGTGTGGTTCATGAGAAGAACACACATCCAATGACACTACTAGATCCTTATGTGGTTTGTGAGAAGAACATACATGCAATGTTACTGGCTGTGGTTCATGTGAAGAACACACATGCAAAGACACTGGTGGATCCATGTGTGGTTTGTGAAAATAACAGACATGCAATCACACTAGGTGGATACATGTGTGGTTTGTTCAGAGGAACAGACATGCAATGACACTGGGTGTGGTTCATGAAAAGAACAGACATGCAGTGACACTAGTGGATCCATATGTGGTTTGTGGAAGGAACATACATGCAATGACTCTAGCTGTGGTTCATGAAAAGAACAGACATGCAATTACACTGGTGGATCCATGTGTCGTTCATGAGAAGAACACACATCCAATGACACTGGTGGATCCTTATGTGGTTTGTGAGAAGAACAGACATCCAATGACACTGGTGGATACTTATGTGGTTTTTGAGAAGAACAGAGATGCAATGACACTAGTTGTGGTTCATGAGAAGAACACACATGCAATGACACCGGTGGATACTTATGTGGTTTGTGAGAAGAACATACATGCAATGACACTGGCTGTGGTTTATGAGAAGAACACACATGCAATGACACTGGTGGATCCATGTGTGGTTTGTGAAAAGAACAGACATGCAATCACACTAGGTGGATCCATGTGTGGTTTGTTTAGAGGAATAGACATGCAATGAAACTAGGTGCGGATCATGAAAAGAAGAGACATGCAATGACTCTGGTGGATCCCTATGTGGTTTGTGGAAAGCACAGACATGTAATGACTCTAGTTGTGGTTCATGAAAACAACAGACATGCAATGACACTGGGTGGATCCATGTGTGCTTCATGAGAAGAACACACATCCAATGACACTACTAGATCCTTATGTGGTTTGTGAGAAGAAGATACACGCAATATTACTGGCTGTGGTTCATGTGAAGAACACACATGCAATGACACTGGTGGATCCATGTGTGGTTTGTGAAAATAACAAACATACAATCACACTAGGTGGATACATGTGTGGTTTGTGTAGAGGAACAGACATGCAATGACACTGAGTGTGGTTGATGAAAAGAACAGACATGCAATGACACTAGTGGATCCATATGTGGTTTGTGGAAGGAACATACATGAAATGACTCTAGCTGTGGTTCATGAAAAGAACAGACATGCAATTACACTGGTGGATCCATCTGTCGTTCATGAGAAGAACACACATCCAATGACATTGGTGGATCCTTATGTGGTTTGTGAGAAGAACAGACATCCAATGACATTGGTGGATACTTATGTGGTTTCTAAGAAGAACAGACATGCAATGACACTAGTTGTGGTTCATGAGAAGAACACACATGCAATAACACCGGTGGATACTTATGTGGTTTGTGAGAAGAACATACATGCAATGACACTGGCTGTGGTTCATGCAAAGAACACACATGCAATGACACTGGTGGATCCATGTGTGGTTTCTGATAAGAACAGACATGCAATCACACTAGGTGGATCCATGTGTGGTTTGTGGAAAGAACAGACATGCAATGACTCTAGCTCTGGTTCATGAAAAGATCACACATGCAATGACACCGGTGGATCCATGTGTGGTTCAGGAAAAGAATAGACATTCAATGACACTGGTGGATCCATATGTGGTTTGTGGAAAGCACTGACATGCAATGACTCTAGGTGAGGTTCATGAAAAGAACAAACATGCAATGACACTGGGTAGATCCATGAGTGGTACATGAGAAGAACATACATCCAATGACACTAGTGGATCCTTATGTGGTTTGTGAGAAGAACATACATGCAATGACATTGGCTGTGGTTCATGAGAAGAACACACATGCAATGACACTGGTGGATCCATGTGTGGTTTGTGAAAAGAATAGACATGCAATCACACTAGGTGGATCCATGTGTGGTTTGTGGAAAGAACATACATGCAATGACTCTACCTGTGGTTCATGAAAAGAACACACATGCAATGACACTATTGGATCCATGTGTGGTTCATGAAAAGATCACAGATGCAATGACACTGGTGGATCCATATGTAGTTTGTGAAAAGAACAGACATGCAATCACACTAGGTGGATCCATGTGTGGTTTATTTAGAAGAACACACAAGCAATGACTCTAGTTATGGTCCATGAAAAGAACACACATGCAATGACACTGGTGGATCCATGTGTGGTTTGTGAAAAGAACAGACATGCAATCACACTAGCTAGATCCATGTGTGGTTTGTTTAGAGGAATAGACATGCAATGACACTGGGTGTGGTTCATGAAAAGAACAGACATGCAATGACACTGGTGGATCCATCTGTGGTTTGTGGAAGGAACATACATGCAATGACTCTAGTTGTGGTTCATGAAAAGAATAGACATGCAATGACACTGGTGGATAGATGAGAAGAACACACATCCAGTTACACTGGTGGATCCTTATGTGGTTTGTGAGAAGAAAGACCTCCAATGACACTGGTGGATACTTATGTGGTTTCTGAGAAGAACAGACATGCAATGAGACTAGATGTGGTTCATGAGAATAACACACATGCAATGACACTGGTTGATACTTATGTGGCTTGTGAGAAGAACATACATGCAATGACACTGGCTATGGTTCATGAGAAGAACACACATGCAATGACACCGGTGGATCCATATGTGGTTTGTGAAAAGAACAGACATGCTATCACACTAGGTGGATCCATGTGTGGTTTGTGGAAAGAACAGACATGCAATGACTCTAGCTGTGGTTCATGAAAAGATCACACATGCAATGACACTGGTGGATCCATGTGTGGTTCATGAAAAGAACACACATGCAATGACACTGGTGGATCCATATGTGGTTTGTGGAAAGCACAGACATGCAATCACACTAGGTGGATCCTTGTGTGGTTTGTGAAAAAAACAGACATGCAATCACACTGGGTGGATCCATGTGTGGTTTGTTTAGAAGAACACACACGGAATGGCTCTAGTTGTGGTTCATGAAAATAACACACATGTAATGACACTGGTGGATCCATGTGTGGTTTGTGAAAAGAACAGGCATGCAATCACACTAGGTGGATCCATGTGTGGTTTGTTTAGAGGAACAGACATGTAATGACACTAGGTGTGGTTCATGAAAAGAAGAGACATGCAATGACACAGGTGGATCCATATGTGGTTTGTGGAAAGCACAGACATGCAATGACTCTAGCTATGGTGCATGAAAACAACAGACATGCAATGACTCTAGCTGTGGTGCATGAAAACAACACACATCCAATGACACTACTGGATCCTTATGTGGTTTTTGAGAAGAACATACATGCAACGTTACTGGCTATGGTTCATGTGAAGAACACACATGCAATGACACTGGTGGATCCATGTGTGGTTTGTGAAAATAACAGACATGCAATCACACTATGTGGATCCATGTGTGGTTTGTTTAGAGGAACAGACATGCAATGACACTGGGTGTGGTTCATGAAAAGAAAAGACATGCAATGACACTGGTGGATCCATATGTGGTTTGTGGAAGGAACATACATGCAATGACTCTAGTTGTATGGTGGATCCATGTGTCGTTCATGCGAAGAACACACATCCAATGACACTGGTGGATCCTTATGTGGTTTGTGAGAAGAACAGACATCCAATGACACTGGTGGATACTTATGTGGTTTCTGAGAAGAACAGACTGATGGGTTCGTAGCATGGAAAACAAAAAAGTTCTACCGCAAGAACGAACAAAACCCAGATCTAATCTAGATAAAAGCCAAGATCTAATCTACTAGACATGAGCAACGAGATAGATTGGTACTAACCCTCGTAGAACCGAAAGCGTTAACGAGATTAGATCTCATGGATGATGTAGTCGATCACTTGCCGATCTCAAGATCGTGTGGACGATCCTTCCGGCGCCGCGTTCCGGCAGCGCTTCCGCAGACGGTCACACGTGCGGAGTCGAAGCAGACCTTCCTCTCCCTGTTCCAGCGAGCAGCGGAGGTAGTAGATCTTCTCCACGGAATCCCAGCAGCACGACGGCGTGGTGGTGGTGGAGATGAGAAATCTGCAGGGCTTCGCCTATGCCTGTGCAGAAGAAACGTGGAGGAGAGAGGCGGCTGTGATTGGGAGTTATGAGACAAGGTGCAAGAGGGGGGGCCCCCTCCCTTCTATTTAAAGGAGGGAGGCGCGCCTGGGGAGGGAGAGTCCTAGTAGGACTCCCTCCTCCTTGGGCCGGCGGGTTGGGGGGAGGAGTCCTCCTCCCCCACGAATCCGTGTCTTACCCCACTTGGTTTCTTTGATCCCTTTCTTGGTTTTCAAGCAAACTCCAAGAAATCCTCTAGAACCTTCCAGAACATTCCGAAACCTTCTAGAATCTCCATACAAACACTCTGGAACATTTCCTAACTTAGAAATTGATTCCCAATATATGAATCTTTTCTCCGGACCATTCCGGATCTCCCCGTGATGTCCCGGATCCATTCCGAGACTCCGAACAACATTCGGTCTCCAACGCAAATTCCATACCTACTTCAAACAACTTCGAACCTTAAGTGTGTCACCCTACGGTTCGTTAAAATGCAGACATGATGAAGACACCTCTCCCATCAATAACCATCAGCGGGATCTGGAGATCCATAACGTCTCCCACATACTCAACGATTACTTCGTGATCGATTGAACCAATTAACATACGAAACCAATTCCCTTTGTCTTGCGACATTCTACTTATCCGAGGTTTGATCGTCGGTATCTTCATACCTAGTTCTTCCTCGTTACTGATAAGTTCTCTTTACTCGTTCCATGTTATGTCATCTCTTGTGACCTAGTCACATGCTTGCAAGCTATCTAGATGACATTCCACCGAGAGGGCCCAGAATATATCTATCCGTCATATGGATGGACAAATCCCAATCTTGGTCTATGCACTTCAACACATACTTTCAGAATACCCAATGACACCTTTATAACCGCCCAGTTACGAAGCGGCGTTTGATGTCATCAAAGTACCCATCCGGTGATGGTGATTAACATAACCTCATGGTCGAAGGATTAGGTTACTATGTATTTCAAAGCTTACAGCAATACGAACTTAATGACTTGATCTTATGCTACGCTTACTATGGGTGTGTGTCCATCATATCATTCTCCTAATGATATAACCTTGTTATTAATCACATCCAATGTCCATGATCGGGAAACCATGATCATCAATTAATCAACAAGCTAGTTTAACAAGAGGCTTACTAGGGACTCTTTTATGTTTACAAAACACACAAGTATTAATGTTTCCGGTTAATACAATTATAGCATGGGATGTAAACATTCATCATAAACACAAAGATATAATAATAACCTCTTTTATTATTGCCTCTTGGGCATATCTCCAACAGTCTCCCACTTGCACTAGAGTCAATAATCTAGATTACATGGTAATATACCGAACACCCATGGCGTTCTGGTGTTGGTCATGCTTTGCTCTAGGGAGAGGTTTAGTCAACGGATCTGCTACATTCAGATCAGTGTGTACTTTGCAAATCTTTATGTCACCATCATGGACATACTCGCGAATAGCATGAAAACGTAGCTTGATGTGCTTCAGCTTGCTATGTGACCTTGGCTCCTGTGCATTAGCTATGGCACCTGTGTTGTCACAGTAGATGGCCATCGGGTCTAACGCGCTGGGAACCATGCCAAGTTCAGTAATGAACTCCTTCATCCATATGCCTTCTTGTGCAGCCTCCGAAGCATCTATCTATTCCGATTCAGTTGAAGATTTCGCCACAACGCTCTACTTGGCACTCCTCCAGCTTATTGCAGCACCATTCAAAATAAATACGTATCCAGACTATGACTTCGAGTCATCTGGATCGGTGTTCCAACTAGCATCAGTGTAACCATTTACAACAAGCTGTTCATCACCTCCATAAGAAAGAACCATATCCTTAGTCCTATTCAAATACTTTAGGATATTCTTGACCGTTGTCCAGTGTTCCATTCCAGGATCACTTTGATATCTGCTAGTCAAACTAACAGCATGTGCTATATCCGGTCTCGTACACAGCATGGCATACATGATAGAACCTATGGCCGAGGCATAGGGAATTTTATTCATATTTTCTCTATCTTCTGCCGTAGCCGGACTTTGAGTTTTACTCAAGGTCTTACCTGACAACATGGGCACGAACCCTTTCTTGCTCTCTTCCATTCTAAATTTCTTTAGAACTTTGTCTAAGTATGTACTTTGTGAAAGCGCTATTAGGCGTCTTGATCTATCTCTATAAATCTTGATGCCTAGAATATATGCCGCTTCGCCAAGATCCTTCATCGAAAAACTATCATTCAAATAGGTTTTGACGCTATTAAGAAGTTCTATATCATTCCCAATCAACAATATGTCATCTACATATAGTACTAGGAATACTACAGAGCTCCCACTCACTTTCTTGTAAATACAAGCTTCTCCATAAGTTTGTATAAATCCAAAGTTTTTGATTACTTTATCAAAACGTTGATTCCAACTCCGGGATGCTAAAGTTTGCATACCTTGTCAGCATCTTTAGGATCGACAAAACCCTTGGGTTGTACCTTATACAACTCTTCCTCAATGTCACCATTAAGGAACGCCGTTTTGACATCCATCTGCCAAATTTCATAATCGAAATATGCAGCGATTGCTAACATAATCCTCATAGACTTTAGCTTCGCTACTGGTGAGAAAGTCTCATCGTAGTCAACTCCTTGAATTTGTCGGAACCCTTTCGTGACAAGTCGAGCTTTATAGACGGTAACATTACCATCAGCATCTGTTTTTCTTTTGAAAATCCATTTGTTCTCGACAGCCTTACGGCCATCCGGTAAGTCCACCAAAGTCCATACTTGGTTTTCGTACATGGATCCCATTTCGGATTTCATGGCTTCTAGCCATTTGTCGGAATCTGGGCTCACCATAGCTTCTTCATACGTCACAGGGTCATCAGTGCTGTCCACCAACATGACGTTCAAGGAAGAGTCATACCACTCAGGAGTGGTATGAACCCTTGTTAACCTGAGAGGTTTAGTAGTAACTTCGTTCGAAGTTTCATGATCATCATCATTAGCTTCCTCTCCAGTTGGTGCAGGCGGCACAGAAACATCTTCCGGTGCTGCACTACTCTCAACTCCGAAAGAAGGTTCAACAACCTCGCCGAGTTCTACTTTCCTTCCAGTCACTTCTTTCGAGAGAAATTCCTTCTCCAGAAAGGATCCATTCTTAGCAACGAAAACTTTGCCTTCGGATCTATGATAGAAGGTATACCCAATTGTTTCTTTAGGGTATCCTATGAAGACGCATTTCTCCGCTTTGGGTTCAAGCTTATCAGGCTGTAACTTCTTTACATATGCTTCGCAACCCCAAACTTTAAGGAACGACAACTTAGGTTTCTTTCCAAACCACAATTCATACAGTGTCATTTCAACGGATTTAGATGGTGCCCTATTTAAAATGAATGCGGCTGTCTCTAATGCATAGCCCCAAAATGATAATGGTAAATCTGTAAGAGACATCGTAGACCGAACCATATCTAAGAGAGTTCGATTATGACGTTCGGACACACCATTTCGCTGTGGTGTTCCCGGCGGTGTCAACTGTGAAAGTATTCCACATTTCTTTAAATGCATGCCAAACTCATAACTCAGATATTCACCTCCGCGGTCAGAACGCAGAAACTTCATCTTCTTGTTATGATGATTTTCCACTTCACTTTGAAATTCCTTGAACTTCTTGAAAGTTTCGGATTTATGTTTCATAAAGTAGACATACCCATATCTACTCAAGTCATCCGTGAAAGTGAGAACATAACGATATCCACCACGCGATGCTACACTCATTGGACCGCACACATCGGTATGTATTATTTCCAATAAGTCTGTAGCTCGCTCCATTATACCAGAGAATGGAGTCTTAGTCATTTTTTCCATTAGACATGCTTCGCATCTTTCAAGTGATTCAAAATCAAGTGATTCATGAAGTCCATCAGAATGGAGTTTCTTCATACGCTTCACTCCAATGTGACCAAGATGACAGTGCCACATGTATGTAGAATTATCATTCAATTTTAATCGTTTAGCATCTATGTTGTGAACATGTGTATCACTACTATCGAGATTCAATAAGAATAAACCATTCATCTCAGGTGCATGACAATAAAAGATATTACTCATATAAATCGAACAACCTTTATTCTTAGACTTAAAAGAGTAACCGTCTCGCAATAAACAAGATCCAGATATAATGTTCATGCTTAACGCAGGCACCAAATAACAATTATTTAAGTTTAAAACTAATCCCGATGGTAGATGTAGAGGGAGCGTGCCGACGGCGATCACATCAACCTTGGAGCCATTTCCAACGTGCATCGTCACCTCGTCTCTTGCCAGTCTTCGTTTATTCCGCAGCTCCTGTTTCGAGTTACAAATATGAGCAACCGAACCAGTATCAAATACCCAGGCACTACTACGATTACTAGTAAGATACACATCTATAACATGTATATCGAATATACCTTTCTTCTTGATGTTGCCGTTCTTCAAATCCGCTAGGTATTTGGGGCAGTTACGCTTCCAGTGACCAGCACCCTTGCAGTAGAAGCACTCAGTTTCAGGTTTAGGACCATCCTATGGCTTCTTAGCAGGTGCGGCAGCTTTCTTGCCGTCCTTCTTGAAGTTGCCCTTGTTCTTAGGCTTGCCCCATTTCTTGAAATTGGTGGTCTTATTGACCATCAACACTTGGTGTTCTTTCATGATCTCCACTTCAGCAGTTTTCAGCATGGACGATAGTTCAGGCAACGTCTTGTTCATGCAGTGCATATTGTAGTTCATCACAAAGTTCTTGTAACTTGGTGGCAGTGATTGGAGGACACGGTGAATCCCCAATTCATTAGGAATCGGTATCCCCAACTCTCGGACTTTGTTTGCGTGCCTAGACATGGTGAGCACGTGCTCGCTAACGGAGCTACCCTCTTCCATCTTGCAGGTAAAGAACTTCTCGGAAGCTTCATAGCTTTCCATGGCCGCACGAGTCTCAAATATGAGTTTGAGCTCCTTAATGATTTCAAATGGGTCATGGTGCTCAAAATGCTTTTGAAGCTCTGATTCTAAACCGTACAGGATGGCACACTAAACTGTGGAGTAGTGATGTTTCCGAGTGGCGTAAACATTCTTTACGTCATCGGTGGCATCTTCTGCAGGTGGGTCACCTAGCGGTGCTTCGAGCACATAGGTCAACTGACCAGCCCTGAGGACGATCTTCAGTCCACGGAACCAGTCCATGAAATTGCTTCCATTGTTCTTAAGCTTTTCTTTCTCTAGGAACACATTGAAATTGATGGAAACGTTCGCCATAATCTACAACAAATTTGCAAGTAATTTAGACTAAGTTTATGATAAATAGTGTTCAATTTTAATTCTTAAATCAACTAGGTGAACTCCCACTCAAAACAACATCCCTCGCAGTTGTTTTAGTGATTACACGAACCAAATCCACTACACCAAGTCCGATCATCACGTGAGATGATGTAGCTTCATCGGCGAACAATCTTCATGTTCATCATATCAATCATATGACTCATGCTCTACCTTTCGGTATTCCGTGTTCCGAGACCATGTTTGTACATGCTAGGCTCGTCAAGATTAACCTTAGTTTCCGCATGTGCAAATCTGGCTTGCACCCGTTGTATGCACACGTAGAGTCTATCACACCCGATCATCACGAGATGCTTCGAAACGACGAGTCTTAGCAACGGTGCCAACTAAGGACGAACACTTTATTACTTGATATTTAGTGAGAGGGATCATCTTATAATGCTACCGTCGTGATCTAAGTAATACAAGATGCATAAAGGATTAACATCACAGGCAATTCATAATATGTGTGATATGATATGGCCCTTTCTTCTTATGCCTTCGATCTCCATCTCCAAAGCACGGACGTGATCTCCATCATCACCATCATTGCGTGAAGGTCCGTGGCGCCGCTTCATGGTTGTTCATCTTCACTAGCAACTATTACAACTTCTTGGAACAAAGCTATTACAAGATGAATAGACACGCAGGTCTTAACAGAATTAAAGACAACCATTAGGCTCCTGTCGGTTGCCATATTACAACAAGGATCATTGCATACATCAAATACAATCACAATCACATGTAGGCCATATCACATCACAAAACCCCTGCAAAAACAAGTTAGACGCCTCTAATTTTCTTTGCAAGTTTTACGTGGCTTGGGGCTTTCGATTAAGAACGCATCTTACCTACGAAACTGAACCACAACGTTGATACAAGTGCTATCAAGTGCAAAGTGTAGATTTGATCTATACTATGATGGGAGAGACAGACACCCGCAAAGCCACTTATGCAATACGAGTTGCACGTCAAGCGTGGAGCAAGTGTCATGTACGATGACATGTAATGTTAGCCCGGGCCACTTCATCCCACCATACCGCAAGATGCAAAGTACACATATAGCAAAAGACGGAACGAGCACCAACGCCCACAACCTCATTGTGTTCTACTCGTGCAATAGATCTACGCATAGACAAGGCTCTGATACCACTGATGGCTTCGTAGCATGGAAAACAAAAAATTTCTACCGCAAGAACGAACAAAACCCAGATCTAATCTAGATAAAAGCCAAGATCTAATCTACTAGACATGAGCAACGAGATAGATCGGTACTAACCCTCGTAGAACCAAAAGCGTTAACGAGATTAGATCTCGTGGATGATGTAGTCGATCACTTGCCGATCTCAAGATCGTGTGGACGATCCTTCCGGCGCCACGTTCCGGCAGCGCTTCAGCAGACGGTCACACGTGCGGAGTCGAAGCAGACCTTCCTCTCCCTGTTCCAGCGAGCAGCGGAGGTAGTAGATCTTCTCCACGGAATCCCAGCAGCACGACGGCGTGGTGGTGGTGGTGGAGATGAGAAATCTGCAGGGCTTCGCCTATGCCTGTGCAGAAGAAACGTGGAGGAGAGAGGCGGCTGTGATTGGCAGTTATGAGACAAGGTGCAAGAGGGGGCGCCCCCTCCCTTCTATTTAAAGGAGGGAGGCGCGCCTGGGGAGGGGGAGTCCTAGTAGGACTCCCTCCTCCTTGGTCGGGCGGGTTGGGGGGAGGAGTCCTCCTCCCCCACGAATCCGTGTCTTACCCCACTTGGTTTCTTTGATCCCTTTCTTGGTTTTCAAGCAAACTCCAAGAAATCCTCTAGAACCTTCTAGAACATTCTGAAACCTTCTAGAATCTCCATACAAACACTCCGGAACATTTCCTAACTTAGAAAATGATTCCCAGTATATGAATCTTATTCTCCGGACCATTCCGGATCTCCTCGTGATGTCCCGGATCCATTCCGAGACTCCAAACAACATTCGGTCTCCAACGCAAATTCCATATCTACTTCAAACAACTTCGAACCTTAAGTGTGTCACCCTACGGTTCGTGAATATGCAGACATGATGAAGACACCTCTCCCATCAATAACCATCAGCGGGATCTGGAGATCCATAACGGCTCCCACATACTCAACGATTACTTCGTGATCGATTGAACCAATTAACATACGAAACCAATTCCCTTTGTCTTGCGACATTCTACTTATCCGAGGTTTGATCGCCGGTATCTTCATACCTAGTTCTTCCTTGTTACTGATAAGTACTCTTTACTCGTTCCATGTTATGTCATCCCTTGTGACCTAGTCACATGCTTGCAAGCTATCTAGATGACATTCCACCGAGAGGGCCCAGAGTATATCTATCCGTCATATGGATGGACAAATCCCAATCTTGGTCTATGCGCTTCAACACATACTTTTAGAATACCCAATGACACCTTTATAACCGCCCAGTTACGAAGCGGTGTTTGATGTCATCCAAGTACCCATCCGGTGATGGTGATTAACATAACCTCATGGTCGAAGGATTAGGTTACTATCTATTTCAAAGCTTACAGCAATACGAACTTAATGACTTGACCTTATGCTACGCTTACTATGGGTGTGTATCCATCACATCATTCTCCTAATGATATAACCTTGTTATTAATCACATCCAATGTCCATGATCAGGAAACCATGATCATCAATTAATCAACAAGCTAGTTTAACAAGAGGCTTGCTAGGGACTCTTTTATGTTTACAAAACACACAAATATTAATGTTTCCGGTTAATACAATTCTAGCATGGGATGTAAACATTCATCATAAACACAAAGATATAATAATAACCTCTTTTATTATTGCCTCTTCGGCATATCTCCAACATAGACATGCAATGACACTAGCTGTGGTTCATGAGAAGAACACACATGCAATGACACTGGTGGATACTTATGTGGTTTGTGAGAAGAACATACATGCAATGACACTAGTTGTGGTTCATGATAAGAACACACATGCAATGACACTGGTGGATCCATGTGTGGTCTGTGAAAAGAACAGACATGCAATCAAACTAGGTGGATCCATGTGTGCTTTGTGGAAAGAACAAACATGCAGTGACTCTAGCTGTGGTTCATGGAAAGATCACACATGCAATGACACTAGTGGATCCATGTGTGGTTCATGAAAAGAATAGACATCCAATGACACTGGTGGATCCATATGTGGTTTTTCGAAAGCACAGACATGCAATGACTCTAGGTGTGGTTCATGAAAAGAACAAACATGCAATGACACTGGGTGGATCCATGTGTGGTTCATGAGAAGAACACACATCCAATGATACTGGTGGATCCTTATGTGGTTTGTGAGAAGAACATACATGCAATGACATTGGCTGTGGTTCATGAGACGAATACACACGCAATGACACTGGTGGATCCATGTGTCGTTTCTGAAAAGAACAAATATGCAATCACACTAGGTGGATCCATGTGTGGTTTGTGGAAAGAACATACATGCAATGACTCTACTTGTGGTTCATGAAAAGAACACACATGCAATGACACTGGTGGATCCATATGTGGTTTGTGAAAAGAACATACATGCAATCATACTAGGTGGATCCATGTGTAGTTTGTTTAGAAGAACACACAAGCAATGACTCTAGTTGTGGTTCATGAAAAGAACACACATGCAATGACACTGGAGGATCCATGTGTGGTTTGTGAAAAGAACAGACATGCAATCACACTAGGTGGATCCATGTGTGGTTTGTTTAGAGGAACAAACATGCAATGACACTGGGTGTGGTTCATTAAAAGAACAGACATGCAATGACACTTGTGAATCCATATGTGTTTTGTGGAAAGCACAAACATGCAATGACTCTAGCTGTGGTTCATGAAAAGAACGGACATGCAATGACACTGGGTGGATCCATGTGTGGTTTATGAGAAGAATACACATCCAATGACACTAGTGGATCCATGTGTGGTTTGTGAAAAGAACAGACATGCAATCACACTAGGTGAATCCATGTGTGGTTTGTGGAAAGAACATACATGTAATGACTCTACCTGTGGTTCATGAAAAGAACACACATGCAATGACACTGGTGGATCCATGTGTGGTTCATGAAAAGAACACACATGCAATGACACTGGTGGATCCATATGTGGTTTCTCGAAAGAACATACATGCAATCACACTAGGTGGATCGATGTGTGGTTTGTTTAGAAGAACACACAAGCAATGACTCTAGTTGTGGTTCATGAAAAGAACACACATGCAATGACACTGGTGGATGTATGTGTGGTTTGTGAAAAGAACAGACATGCAATCACACTAGGTGGACCCATGTGTGGTTTGTTTAGAGGAACAGACATGCAATGACACTGGGTGTGGTTCATGAAAATAAGAGACATGCAATTACACTGGTGGATCCATATGTGGTTTGTGGAAAGCGCAGACATGCAATGACTCTAGTTGTGGTTCATGAAAACAACAAACACGCAATGACACTGGGGGGATCCATGTGTGGTTCATGAGAAGAACACACACCCAATGACACTACTGGATCCTTATGTGGTTTGTGAGAAGAACATTCATGCAATGTTACTGGCTGTAGTTCATGTGAAGAACACACATGCAATGACACTGGTGGATCTATGTGTGGTTTGTGAAAATAACAGACATGCAATCACACTAGGTGGATCCATGTGTGGTTTGTTTAGAGGAACAGACATGCAATGACACTGGGTGTGGTTCATGAAAAGAACAGACATGCAATGACACTGGTGGATCCATATGTGGTTTGTGGAAGGAACATACATGCAATGACTATCGCTGTGGTTCATGAAAAGAACAGACATGCAATGACACTGGTGGATCCATGTGTCGTTCATGAGAAGAACACACATCCAATGATAGTGGTGGATCCTTATGTGGTTTGTGAGAAGAACAGACATCCAATGACACTGGTGGATACTTATGTTGTTTGTGAGAAGACCAGACATGCAATGACACTGGCTGTGGTTCAGGAGAACAACACACACGCAATGACACTGGTGGATACTTATGTGGTTTGTGAGAAGAACATCCATTCAATGACACTGGTTGTGGTTCATGAGAAGAACACACATGCAATAACACTGGTGGATCCATGTGTGGTTTGTGAAAAGAACAGACATGCAATCACACTAGGTGGATCCATGTGTGGTTTGTGGAAAGAACAGACATGCAATGACTCTAGCTGTGGTTCACGGAAAGATCACACATGCAATGGCACTGGTGGATCCATGTGTGGTTCATGAAAAGAATAGACATCCAATGACACTGGTGGATCCATATGTGGTTTGTCGAAAGCACAAACATGCAATGATTCTAGGTGTGGTTCATGAAAAGAACAGACATGCAATGACACTGGGTGGATCCATGTGTGGTTCATGAGAAGAACACACATCCAATGACACTGGTGGATCCTTATGTGGTTTTTGAGAAGAACATACATGCAATGACATTGGCTGTGGTTCATGAGAAGAACACACATGCAATGACACTGGTGGATCCATGTATGGTTTGTGAAAAGAACAGCCATGCAATCACACTAGGTGGATCCATGTATGGTTTGTGGAAAGAACATACATGCAATGACTCTACCTGTGGTTCATGAAAAGAACACACATGCAATGACACTGGTGGATCCATGTGTGGTTCATGAAAAGAACACACATGCAATGACACTGGTGGATCCATATGTGGTTTGTGAAAACAACAGACATGCAATCACACTAGGTGGATCCATGTGTGGTTTGTTTAGAAGAACACACAAGCAATGACTCTAGTTGTGGTTCATGAAAAGAACACACATGCAATGACACTGGTGGATCCATGTGTGGTTTGTGAAAAGAACAGACATGCAATCACACTAGGTGGATCCATGTGTGGTTTGTGAAAAGAACACACATGCAATGACACTGGTGGATCCATATGTGGTTTGTGAAAAGAACATACATGCAATCACACTAGGTGGATACATGTGTGGTTTGTTTAGAAGAACACACAAGCAATGACTCTAGTTGTGGTTCATGAAAAGAACACACATGCAATGACACTGGTGGATCCATGTGTGGTTTGTGAAATAAACAGACATGCAATCACACTAGGTGGACCCATGTGTGGTTTGTTTAGAGGAACAGACATGCAATGACACTGGGTGTGCTTCAAGAGACATGCAATTACACTGGTGGATCCATATGTGGTTTGTGGAAAGCACAGACATGCAATGACTCTAGCTGTGGTTCATGAAAACAACAAACATGCAATGACAATATGTGGATCCATGTGTGGTTCATGAGAAGAACACACATCGAATGACACTACTGGATCCTTATATGGCTTGTGAGAAGAACATACATGCAATGTTACTGGCTGTGGTTCATGTGAAGAACACACATGCAATGACACTGGTGGATCCATGTGTGGTTTGTGAAAATAACAGACATGCAGTCACACTAGGTGGATCCATGTGTGGTTTGTTTAGAGGAACAGACATGCAATGACACGGGGTGTGGTTCATGGAAAGAAAAGACATGCAATGACACTGGTGGATCCATCTGTGGTTTGTGGAAGGAACATACATGCAATGACTATAGCTGTGGTTCATGAAAAGAACAGACATGCAATGACACTGGTGGATCCACGTGTCGTTCATGAGAAGAACACACATCTAATGACAGTGGTGGATCCTTATGTGGTTTGTGAGAAGAACAGACATCCAATGACACTGGTGGATACTTATGTTGTTTGTGAGAAGACCAGACATGCAATGACACTGGCTGTGGTTCAGGAGAAGAACACACATGCAATGACACTGGTGGATACTTATGTGGTTTGTGAGAAGAACATACAATCAATGACACTGGTTGTGGTTCATGAGAAGAACACACATGCAATAACACTGGTGGATCCATGTGCGGTTTGTGAAAAGAACACACATCCAATGACACTGGTGGATCCATGTGTGGTTTGTGAAAAGAACAGGCATGCAATCACAATAGGTGGATCCATGTGTGGTTTGTGGAAAGAACATACATGCAATGACTCTACCTGTGGTTCATGAAAAGAACACACATGCAATGACACTGGTGGATCCATGCGTGGTTCATGAAAAGAACACACATGCAAAGACACTGGTGGATCCATATGTGGTTTGTGAAAAGAACATACATGCAATCACACTAGGTGGATCCATGTGTGGTTTGTTTAGAGTAACAGACATGCAATGACACTAGGTGTGGTTCATGAAAAGAACAGACATGCAATGACACTGGTGGATCCATATGTGGTTTGTGGAAGGAACAGACATGCACTGACTCTAGCTATGGTTCATGAAAAGAACAGACATGCAATGACACTGGTGGATCCATGTGTCGTTCAAGAGAAGAACACACATCCAATGACACTAGTGGATCCTTATGTGGTGTGTGAGAAGAACAGACATCCAATGACACAGGTGGATACTTTTGTGGTTTCTGAGAAGAATAGACATGCAATGACACTATCTGTGGTTCATGAGAAGAACACACATGCAATGACACTGGTGGATACTTATGTGGTTTGTGAGAAGAACATACATGCAATGACACTGGCTGTGGTTCATGAGAAGAGCACACATGCAATGACACTGGTGGATCCATGTGTGGTTTGTGAAAAGAACAGACATGCAATCACACTAGGTGGATCCATGTGTGGTTTGTGGAAAGAACAGACATGCAATGACTCTAGCTGTGGTTCATGGAAAGATCACACATGAAATGACACTGGTGGATCCATTTGTGGTTCTTGAAAAGAATAGATATCCAATGACACTGGTGGATCCATATGTGGTTTGTCGAAAGCACAGACATGCAATGACTCTAGGTGTGGTTCATGAAAAGAACAAACATGCAATGACACTAGGTGGATCCATGTGTGGTTCATGAGAAGAACACACATCCAATGACACTGGTGGATCCTTATGTGGTTTGTGAAAAGAACATACATGCAATCACACTAGGTGGATCCATGTGTGGTTTGTTTAGAAGAACACACAAGTAAATGACTCTAGTTGTGGTTCATGAAAAGAACACACATGCAATGACACTGCTGGATCCATGTGTGGTTTGTGAAAAGAACAGACATGCAATCACACTAAGTGGATCCATGTGTGGTTTGTTTAGAGGAACAGACATGCAATGACACTAGGTGTGGTTCATGAAAAGAACAGACATGCAATGACACTGGTGGATCCATATGTGGTTTGTGAGAAGAACGTACATGCAATCACACTAAGTGGATCCATGTGTGGTTTGTTTAGAGGAACAGACATGCAATGACACTGGGTGTGGTTCATGAAAAGAACAGACATGCAATGACACTGGTGGATCCATATGTGGTTTGTGAGAAGAACGTACATGAAATGACATTGGCTGTGGTTCATCAGAAGAATACACATGCAATGACACTGGTGGATCCATGTGTGGTTTGTGAAAAGAACAGACATGCAATCACACTCGGAGGATCCATGTGTGGTTTGTGGAAAGAACATACATGCAATGACTCTACCTGGGGTTCATGAAAAGAATACACATGCAATGACACTGGTGGATCCATGTGTGGTTCATGAAAAGAAAACACATGCAATGACACTGGTGGATCCATATGTGGTTTGTGAAAAGAACATACATGCAATCACACTAGGTGGATCCATGTGTGGTTTGTTTAGAAGAACACACAAGCAATGATTCTAGTTGTCGTTCATGAAAAGAACACACATGCAATGACACTGGTGGATCCATGTGTGGTTTGTGAAAAGAACAGACATGCAATCACACTAGGTGTGGTTCATGAAAAGAACAGACATGCAATGACAATAGTGGATCCATATGTGTTTTGTGGAAAGCACATACATGCAATGACTCTAGCTATGGTTCATGAAAAGAACAGACATGCAATGACACTGGGTGGATCCATGTGTGGTTTATGAGAAGAACACACATCCAATGACACTGGTGGATCCTTATGTGCTTTTCGAGAAGAACATACATGCAATGACATTGGCTGTGGTTCATGAGAAGAACACACATGCAATGACACTAGTGGATTCATGTGTGGTTTGTGAAAAGAATAGACATGCAATCACACTAGGTGGATCCATGTGTGGTTTGTGGAAAGAACATACGTGCAATGACTCTACCTGTGGTTCATGAAAAGAACACGCATGCAATGACACTGGTGTATCCATGTGTGGTTCATGAAAAGAACACACACGCAATGACACTGGTGGATCCATATGTGGTTTGTGAAAAGAACAGACATGCAATCACACTAGGTGGATCCATGTGTGGTTTGCTTAGAAGAACACACAAGCAATGACTCTAGTTGTGGTTGATGAAAAGAACACACATGCAATGACACTGGTGGATCCATGTGTGGTTTGTGAAAAGAACAGACATGCAATCACACTAGGTGGATCCATGTGTGGTTTGTTTAGAGGAACAGACGGGCAATGACACTTGGTGTGGTTCATGAAAATAAGAGACATGCAATTGCACTGGTGGATCCATATGTGGTTTGTGGAAAGCGCAGACATGCAATGACTCTAGCTGTGGTTCATGAAAACAACAAACATGCAATGACACTTGGGGGATCCATGTGTGGTTCATGAGAAGAACACACATCCAATGACACTACTGGATCCTTATGTGGTTTGTGAGAAGAACATACATGCAATGTTACTGGTTGTGGTTCATGTGAAGAACACACATGCAATTACACTGGTGGATCCATGTGTGGTTTGTGAAAATAACAGACATGCAATCACACTAGGTGGATCCATGTGTGGTTTGTTTAGAGGAACAAACATGCAATGACACTGGGTGTGGTTCATGAAAAGAACAGACATGCAATGACACTGGTGGATCCATATGTGGTTTGTGGAAGGAACATACATGCAATGACTATAGTTGTGGTTCATGAAAAGAACAGACATGCAATGACACTGGTGGATCAATGTGTTGTTCATGAGAAGAACACACATCCAATGATAGTGGTGGATCCTTATGTGGTTTGTGAGAAGAACAGACATCCAATGACACTGGTAGATACTTATGTTGTTTGTGAGAAGACCAGACATGCCATGACACTAGTTGTGGTTCAGGAGAACAACACAGACGCAATGACACTGGTGGATACTTATGTGGTTTGTGAGAAGAACATACATTCAATGACACTGGTTGTGGTTCATGAGAAGAACACACATGCAATAACACTGGTGGATCCATGTGTGGTTTGTGAAAAGAACAGACATGCAATCACACTAGGTGGATCCATGTGTGGTTTGTGGAAAGAACAGACATGCAATGACTCTAGCTGTGGTTCATGGAAAGATCACACATGCAATGACACTGGTGGATCCATGTGTGGTTCATGAAAAGAATAGACATCCAATGACACTGGTGGATCCATATGTGGTTTGTCGAAAGCACACACATGCAATGACTCTAGGTGTGGTTCATGAAAAGAACAGACATGCAATGACACTGGGTTGATCCATGTGTGGTTCATGAGAAGAACACAAATCCAATGACACTGGTGGATCCTTATGTGGTTTTTGAGAAGAACATACATGCAATGACATTGGCTGTGGTTCATGAGAAGAACACACATTAAATGACACTGGTGGATCCATGTATGGTTTGTGAAAAGAACAGCCATGCAATCACACTAGGTGGATCCATGTATGGTTTGTGGAAAGAACATACATGCAATGACTCTACTTGTGGTTCATGAAAAGAACACACATGCAATGACACTGGTGGATCCATGTGTGGTTCATGAAAAGAACACACATGCAATGACACTGGTGGATCCATATGTGGTTTGTGAAAAGAACAAACATGCAATCACACTAGGTGGATCCATGTGTGGTTTGTTTAGAAGAACACACAAGCAATGACTCTAGTTGTGGTTCATGAAAAGAACACACCTGCAATGACACTGGTGGATCCATGTGTGGTTTGTGAAAAGAACAGACATACAATCACACTGGGTGGATCCATGTGTGGTATGTTTAGAGTAACAGACATGCAATGACACTAGGTGTGGTTCATGAAAAGCACAGACATGCATCGACACTGGTGGATCCATGTGTGGTTTGTGGAAGGAACAGACATGCAATGACTCTAGCTGTGGTTCATGAAAAGAACAGACATGCAATGACACTGGTGGATCCATGTGTCATTCATGAGAAGAACACACATCCAATGACACTGGTGGATCCTTATCTGGTTTGTGAGAAGAACAGACATCCAATGACACTGGTGGATACTTATGTGGTTTCTGAGAAGAACAGACGTACAATGACACTAGCTGTGGTTCATGAGAAGAGCACACATGCAATGACACTGGTGGATACTTATGTGGTTTGTGAGAAGAACATACATGCAATGACACTGGTTGTGGTTCATGAGAAGAACACACATGCAATGACACTAGTGGATCCATGTGTCGTTTGTGAAAAGAACAGACATGCAATCACACTAGGTGGATCCATGTGTGGTTTGTTTAGAAGAACACATAAGTAAATGACTCTAGTTGTGGTTCATGAAAAGAACACACATGCAATGACACTGGTGGATCCATGTGTGGTTTGTGAAAACAACAGACATGCAATCACACTAAGTGGATCCATGTGTGGTTTGTTTAGAGGAACAGACATGCAATGACACTAGGTGTGGTTCATGAAAAGAACAAACATGCAATGACACTGGTGGATCCATATGTGGTTTGTGACAAGAACGTACATGCAATCACACTAAGTGGATCCATGTGTGGTTTGTTTAGAGGAACAGACATGCAATGACACTGGGTGTGGTTCATGAAAAGAACAGACATGCAATGACACTGGTGGATCCATATGTGGTTTGTGAGAAGAACATACATGAAATGACATTGGCTGTGGTTCATCAGAAGAATACACATGCAATGACACTGGTGGATCCATGTGTGGTTTGTGAAAAGAACAGACATGCAATCACACTAGGAGGATCCATGTGTGGTTTGTGGAAAGAACATACATGAAATGACTCTACCTGGGGTTCATGAATAGAATACACATGCAATGACACTGGTGGATCCATGTGTGGTTCATGAAAAGAATACACATGCAATGACACTGGTGGATCCATATGTGGTTTGTGAAAAGAACATACATGCAATCACACTAGGTGGATCCATGTGTGGTTTGTTTAGAAGAACACACAAGCAATGATTCTAGTTGTGGTTCATGAAAAGAACACACATGCAATGACACTGGTGGATCCATGTGTGGTTTGTGAAAAGAACAGACATGCAATCACACTAGGTGGATCCATGTGTGGTTTGTTTAGAGGAACAGACATGCAATGACAGTGGGTGTGGTTCATGAAAAGAACAGACATGCAATGACACTAGTGGATCCATATGTGTTTTGTGGAAAGCACAAACATGCAATGACTCTAGCTATGGTTCATGAAAAGAACAGACATGCAATGACACTGGGTGGATCCATGTGTGGTTTATGAGAAGAACACACATCCAATGACACTGGTGGATCCTTATGTGGTTTTTGAAAAGAACATACATGCAATGACATTGGCTGTGGTTCATGAGAAGAACACACATGCAATGACACTAGTGGATCCATGTGTGGTTTGTGAAAAGAATAGACATGCAATCACACTAGGTGGATCCATGTGTGGTTTGTGGAAATAACATACGTGCAATGACTCTACCTGTGGTTCATTAAAAGAACACACATGCAATGACACTGGTGGATCCATGTGTGGTTCATGAAAAGAACACACATGCAATGACACTGGTGGATCCATATGTGGTTTGTGAAAAGAACAGACATGCAATCACACTAGGTGGATCCATGTGTGGTTTGTTTAGAAGAACACACAAGAAATGACTCTAGTTGTGGTTCATTAAAAGAACACACATGCAATGACACTGGTGGATCCATGTGTGGTTTGTGAAAAGAACAGACATGCAATCACACTAGGTGGTTCCATGTGTGGTTTGTTTAGAGGAACAGACATGCAATGACACTGGGTGTGGTTCATGAAAATAAGAGACATGAAATTACACTGGTGGATCCATATGTGGTTTGTGGAAAGCGCAGACATGCAATGACTCTAGATGTGGTTCATGAAAACAACAAACATGCAATGACACTGGGGGGATCCATGTGTGGTTCATGAGAAGAACACACATCCAATGACACTACTGGATCCTTATGTGGATTGTGAGAAGAACATACATGCAATGTTACTGGCTGTGGTTCATGTGAAGAACACACATGCAATGACACTGGTGGATCCATGTGTGGTTTGTGAAAATAACAGACATGCAATCACACTAGGTGGATCCATGTGTGGTTTGTTTAGAGGAACAGACATGCAATGACACTGGGTGTGGTTCATGAAAAGAACAAACATGCAATGAGACTGGTGGATCCATATGTGGTTTGTGGAAGGAACATACATGCAATGACTATAGCTGTGGTTCATGAAAAGAATAGACATGCAATGACACTGGTGGATCCATGTGTCGTTCATGAGAAGAACACACATCTAATGATAGTGGTGGATCCTTATGTGGTTTGTGAGAAGAACAGACATCCAATGACACTGGTGGATACTTATGTTGTTTGTGAGAAGACCAGACATGCAATGACACTGGCTGTGGTTCAGGAGAACAACACACATGCAATGACACTGGTGGATACTTATGTGGTTTGTGAGAAGAACATACATTCAATGACACTAGTTGTGGTTCATGAGAAGAACACACATGCAATAACACTGGTGGATCCATGTGTGGTTTGTGAAAAGAACAGACATGCAATCACACTAGGTGGATCCATGTGTGGTTTGTGGAAAGAACAGACATGCAATGACTCTAGTTGTGGTCCATCGAAAGATCACACATGCAATGACACTGGTGGATCCATGTGTGGTTCATGAAAAGAATAGACATCCAATGACACTGGTGGATCCATATGTGGTTTGTCGAAAGCACAAACATGCAATGACTCTAGGTGTGGTTCATGAAAAGAACAGACATGCAATGACACTGGGTGGATCCATGTGTGGTTCATGAGAAGAACACACATCCCATGACACTGGTGGATCCTTATGTGGTTTTTGAGAAGAACATTAATGCAATGACATTGGTTGTGGTTCATGAGAAGAACACACATGCAATGACACTGGTGGATCCATGTATGGTTTGTGAAAAGAACAACCATGCAATCACACTAGGTGGATCCATGTATGGTTTGTGGAAAGAACATACATGCAATGACTCTACATGTGGTTCATGAAAAGAACACACATGCAATGACACTGGTGGATCCATGTGTGGTTCATGAAAAGAACACACATGCAATGACACTAGTGGATCCATATGTGGTTTGTGAAAAGAACAGACATGCAATCACACTAGGTGGATCCATGTGTCGTTTGTTTAGAAGAACACACAACCAATGACTCTAGTTGTGGTTCATGAAAAGAACACACATGCAATGACCCTGGTGGATCCATGTGTGGTTTGTGAAAAGAACAGACATGCAATCACACTAGGTGGATCCATGTGTGGTTTGTTTAGAGTAACAGACGTGCAATGACACTAGGTGTGGTTCATGAAAAGAACAGACATGCAACGACACTGGTGGATCCATATGTGGTTTGTGGAAGGAACAGACATGCAATGACTCTAGCTGTGGTTCATGAAAAAAACAGACATGCAATGACACTGGTGGATACATGTGTCGTTCATGAGAAGAACACACATCCAATGACACTGGGGGATCCTTATGTGGTTTGTGAGAAGAACAGACATCCAATGACACTGGTGGATACTTATGTGGTTTCTGAGAAGAACAGACATGCAATGACACTAGCTGTGGTTCATGAGAAGAGCACACATGCAATGACACTGGTGGATACTGTTTGTGAGAAGAACATACATGCAATGACACTGGTTGTGGTTCATGAGAAGAACACACATGTAATGACACTAGTGGATCCATGTGTGGTTTGTGAAAAGAACAGACATGCAATCACACTAGGTGGATCCATGTGTGGTTTGTGGAAAGAACAGAGGTGCAATGACTCTAGCTGTGTTTCATGGAAAGATCACACATGAAATGAAACTGGTGGATCCATTTGTGGTTCTTGAAAAGAATAGATATCCAATGACACTGGTGGATCCATATGTGGTTTGTCGAAAGCACAGACATGCAATGACTCTAGGTGTGGTTCATGAAAAGAACAAACATGCAATGACACTGGTGGATCTATATGTGGTTTGCGAAAAGAACATACATGCAATCACACTAGGTGGATCCATGTGTGGTTTGTTTAGAAGAACACACAAGCAATGATTCTAGTTGTGGTTCATGAAAAGAACACACATGCAATGACACTGGTGGATCCATGTGTGGTTTGTGAAGAGAACAGACATGCAATCACACTAGGTGGATACATGTGTGGTTTGTTTAGAGGAACAGACATGCAATGACACTGGGTGTGGTTCATGAAAAGAACAGACATGCAATGACACTAGTGGATCCATATGTGTTTTGTGGAAATCACAAACATGCAATGACTCTAGCTATGGTTCATGAAAAGAACATACATGCAATGACACTGGGTGGATCCATGTGTGGTTTATGAGAAGAACACACATCCAATGACACTGGTGGATCCTTATGTGGTTTGTGAGAAGAACATACATGCAATGACACTGGCTGTGGTTCATGAGAAGAACACACATGCAATGACACTAGTGGATCCATGTGTGGTTTGTGAAAAGAATAGACATGCAATCACCCTAGGTGGATCCATGTGTGGTTTGTGGAAAGAACATACGTGCAATGACTCTACCTGTGGTTCATGAAAAGAACACACATGCAATGACACTGGTGGATCCATGTGTGGTTCATGAAAAGAACACACATGCAATGACACTGGTGGATCCATATGTGGTTTGTGAAAAGAACAGACATGCAATCACACTAGGTGGATCCATGTGTGGTTTGTTTAGAAGAACACACAAGCAATGACTCTAGTTGTGGTTCATGAAAAGAACACACATGCAATGACACTGGTGGATCCATGTGTGGTTTGTGAAAAGAAATGACATGAAATCACACTAGGTGGATCCATGTGTGGTTTGTTAGGAACAGACATGCAATGACACTAGGTGTGGTTCATGAAAATAAGAGACTTGCAATTACACTGGTGGATCCATATGTGGTTTGTGGAAAGCGCAGACATGCAATGACTCTAGCTGTGGTTCATGAAAACAACAAACATGCAATGACACTGGGGGATCCATGTGTGGTTCATGAGAAGAACACACATCCAATGACACTACTGGATCCTTATGTGGTTTGTGAGAAGAACATACATGCAATGTTACTGGCTGTGGTTCATGTGAAGAACACACATGCAATGACACTGGTGGATACATGTGTGGTTTGTGAAAATAACAGACATGCAATCACACTAGGTGGATCCATGTGTGGTTTGTTTAGAGGAACAGACATGCAATGACACTGGGTGTGGTTCATGAAAAGAACATACATGCAATGACACTGGTGGATCCATATGTGGTTTATGGAAGGAACATACATGCAATGACTGTAGCTGTGGTTCATGAAAAGAACAGACATGCAATGACACTGGTGGATCCATGTGTCGTTCATGAGAAGAACACACATCCAATGATAGTGGTTGATCCTTATGTGGTTTGTGAGAATAACAGACATCCAATGACACTGGTGGATACTTATGTTGTTTGTGAGAAGACCAGACATGCAATGACACTGGCTGTGGTTCAGGAGAACAACACACACACAATGACACTGGTGGATACTTATGTGGTTTGTGAGAAGAACATACATTCAATGACACTGGTTGTGGTTCATGAGAATAACACACATGCAATAACACTGGTGGATCCATGTGTGGTTTGTGAAAAGAACAGACATGCAATCACACTAGGTGGATCCATGTGTGGTTTGTGGAAAGAACAGACATGCAATGACTCTAGCTGTGGTTCATGGAAAGATCACACATGCAATGACACTGGTGGATCCATGTGTGGTTCATGAAAAGAATAGACATCCAATGACACTAGTGGATCCATATGTGGTTTGTCGAAAGCACACACATGCAGTGACTCTAGGTGTGGTTCATGAAAAGAACAGACATGCAATGACACTTGGTTGATCCATGTGTGGTTCATGAGAAGAACACACATCCAATGACACTGGTGGATCCTTATGTGGTTTTTGAGAAGAACATACATGCAATGACATTGGCTGTGGTTCATGAGAAGAACACACATGCAATGACACTGGTGGATCCATGTATGGTTTGTGAAAAGAACAGCCATGCAATCACACTAGGTGGATCCATGTATTGTTTGTGGAAAGAACATACATGCAATGACTCTACCTCTGGTTCATGAAAAGAACACACATGCAATGACACTGGTGGATCCATATGTGGTTTGTGAAAAGAACAGACATGCAATCACACTAGGTGGATCCATGTGTGGTTTGTTTAGAAGAACACACAAGAAATGACTCTAGTTGTGGTTCATGAAAAGAACACACATGCAATGACAGTAGTGGATCCATGTGTGGTTTGTGAAAAGAACAGACATGCAATCACACTAGGTGGATGTCACATCCCAAGATATTCCAAATCTTGTAATGTGAAAAATAAATAAACAAAATAAATTTTTGTTGAAAATCAGGGTGAAAAGAAACTTTTGTTTCTAAAAGGAAACTGAAATCCCATCTTGAACAAACTTTAGTGGAAGTTTGAATTCAACAAAAATCCAAATCAAGGGAAATGCATTCTTCAATGAATGTATCTGGAAATTTGAACACTTGGAAAATAAATCCAAAACCCTAAACCCTAATGGAAGGAAATCATTTTCCAAAGTATCTCCAAATCTATGGATTTGATCCATACCAAAAATTGATCAACAAATATTCACAAAGGATCAAGAAAGACCATAGAGATTGGTTTCACTTAGTTTGGAACCATGGACAAAACCTTATGAATATAAAAAAGATAAGGAAATTGAATTTCCAAAACCAATAAATCCCTTACCAAAAAAAAACCCATACCTTTTTGTGAACAAATAATCCTAAATGGATTTATAAAAATAAACATTTAATAAAGGAAAATAAAATATTTTGGAAACACTACTTTGAAATCTTTTATAAAAGGTTTTGGTTTTCAAAATGAAAAGAAATATTTTAAATAAAGATTATTTTATAAATCCAAATTAAACCTTAGCCAAGACTTTGAAACAAAAAGGTTTTGCTTTGATTAAAATGAGTAAAGGTTTATTTAAATAAAATAATAAGGATTTAAATATCCAATTTTATTTAAGTAAAGGCTTTTCCCATTTTAAATAAGCACTAAAACTTATTTATTTTAAATAAGTTTTCCAAGTATTTTGTTTTCTCAAATAAAACCTACTAAAGTGTTTTATTTGGATTTCAAATGGAAATTTTATCAACTAAATCAAACCCTATTTTATTAAACTAAAGATCCATTTATTTAATTATTAAATGGATCCTAAAAAATAAATAAAAATATTAATTTTGTTTTTGAGATTTGGATTATGTTGATAAACAGAACCAAATTCAAAATACAAAGTTGAGTGATTGTTTGAATTGTTTGAATTTGTTTGAATGTTTGAAAAATTGATTGAAATTCAAAACAGAAAAAGAATTAGAAAAGGAAAAAGAAGCAGACAGAAAAAAATAGAGTTTGGACCAGCCCAGCCGGCCAGCCCACTAAGGCCCAGCAGCCCAGTATCCCCTCCCCGCAGAGAAAACGGTTGACACCGATTAACTGACCCGCTAAGTCCCTGACCGGTGGACCCAACTCCCTTTCCTCCTCTAACGCTGACAAGACGGCCCCACTTCACGGTTCTTCCTCCTCACCCGCCACTGACCGAGCCCACCCTTCGCCGGACGTTGCAGGCAGAATAACTCCGGCGTAATTCGCCTTAAACACGCGATGAATTAGCCCCCTGACCACGCTCGTTAAATCGCCTCTCCCTCCTCTCTCGTTCCCCTCTGTCTCCTCCCCCGAGCACGCCCCCAGGCCGCTCCAATTTCTCCCCGAGCCGCCTCTGTCCGACGACGCTCCGAAGCCGATTCCAGCAGCCCCTCGCCGCCCCTTGCCTCCTCAACCATGCTCACGTGATCCCCACCTCTTGGCGATCATCCCCGTAGCACCAGCTCGTCCCTGGGCGCCCCAGAGCGTTGGCAACGACAACCTCCAGCAGCACCGCCCTCTGTCTCTACTCCGGCGGAACCTCTCTGGTAAATCAGACTACCCCGACCCTTCTCGTTCACGCTCACAGCTCCGCCATGATCTCCTGCATCTAACCGTGTCATCTTTTCGCCTTGAGGTGATCCACAGCACCGTCCACGACGACCAACCGACGCACCCGAGGCGCAGCTCCACTCCGGCGAGCAATCAAGCTCACTCCAGTGCGCCCCGCGATAAGACGACACTACCTCGAGCTTCCCCACGTTCTTGCGAGCACGGTGAGCATGTTCTTTTCCTCCCTCGTTTCCTGCAGCACCAGCACCGTCGACGACCGACCGCTCCACCGCCGCTAGCCACCGCAGCGCCGCCCACTTTAGGTCAAACTCGTCAGCACCGTTCGATCTAGATCTGGCGCTCACGATTAGTTCACTTAACACCGAAGGGGTATGTCCTCTGGACCGCACGATCTAACTTAGATCTAACGCACCGCAGCACTCGATCCAGACGAACCGGTATGGACGAATAGGAGCAAGCCGCGTGGCCAGGTCTGTTTTAAAATAGAATTTGAAAAACAGATTTGTTTGCCATTTTCAAACCTCTGTAACTTTCAAACCACACGTCCAAAAATTACAAATTTTATACCGTTGGAATCAGTGGAACAAACCCTAGCCAACCATGCCTTTGGTTTAGCAAATAGTACTTGTTAGATTGGTGGATTATGCAGAAACATTTGATTGCTTATTTAGATTAGAAAAATTGTTTAAAAATGATTTTTGGGTTAAAACCTTTGCAAAATGGTTTGTTGTGACCTTACTGACCCTAGGAAACAAACCATGATTTTGAAAATGAATTTGGAAAAGTTTAGAATGGATTAATTGATTTAGCCCATTTCTAGCCATTTAAAAAAATTATTGGTTTTGTTATGAAAATGTTTTTAGAGTAAAAACCTTGGAAAAATGTTTTGGACCAAACCTACTGACCCAAAACACCAAGTTTTGCAATAGCAACTCATTTGGTGAAAAACATAAAGTTTTGCCTTGATAGAAATATTTTCCACCACATAAAATGATGAATGGATTTTAAAATGGTTTTTGAGCAAAACCCTCTAACCAATGACTTTGCCATTTTGGTAAATGACCAATTTGGAACTTACAAAGTTTAGAAGCCTAGTGGAGACCATCCTTACAATAGAACAAACCTTTGCATGCTTATGCATGACTTAGATTCCATTGCTTTGTGAGTGTGAAATTGTTTGTTTGACTTTGTTTGGAATGTTAGTTGATTTTGTGTTTGCTTGATTGACTTGTAGTGAAGTTAGAGAAGTGTGAGACTAGCAAGATCAAGGAGTGAACCACCATTCCCTACCAAAAAGGCAAGTTACACTATCATACAAAAGTCCTACTATTTTCATTATACTTAGTGGATTTTGAAAACATGCATGAAAACAATTTTATACTTATGCTATGCTAAATCCTAATAGGATTCCCTTACATTACTTAGTGAAAACCTTGTAGTTGTACATGCTTAGCCATGCTATATTTTGTGAAAAGAGATACATGTTGAGATTTTACAAAGTTGAGAAAAGGACTTGTGTTTTATATAATAAAACAAGGACTCAATGAACCACCTAGGTGGAGGATACTTTAAGTTTTGGAGAAGGTGGCAACAAAAGGAACCATTCTATGGCAATCTCTTTGTGTTGTGCTCCAAAAGAAAACCCACCTAGGAAACTTAGAGATTGAACATGCTTCTCCAATTGTGGCTTTCGTGTGCAACCACATGCTATTATGGCTCTGGCTTAGTCAATTACATTAGGAAGACCCATACATTGTCTTTAGTTACTAGACATGGGGATCTGGAATGCTTCATGAGGGCTAAAGACAAGCTAGCAATGGTGTATGGGAGGACCTTTTGGAAAGACTTCGTCACATTCTCAATCTGCCAGTATTCCATCTTCGTGAGTACTAATCCAGCGGCCACTGGTGGCAACAAGATGAGAGTGGGACATGTGGGTAAAGTGTACAACTTCTGCAGAAGATAATAAAATCTAAGTACTTAGCCGTGTCCCCGGTTATGGACAATACTGAGCAACTAAGGCCTGAAGCTATGGAAGATCTCGACACTCTAATTTCTAAAATAAAACTTTTAAAACTTGATGCACTTGGAGTTACCAAGAAGCTCAAGAGATTTTGACAAAACTTGATGCACTTGGAGTTACCAAGAAGCTCAAGAGATTTTGACAAAACTTGATGCACTTGGAGTTACCAAGAAGCTCAAGAGATTTTGACAAAACTTGAAGCACTTGGAGTTACCAAGAAGCTCAAGAGATTTTGACAAAACTTGGTGCACTTGGAGTTACCAAGGTGCTCAAAAGATTTTTGACAAGGAGTTCAAGAGATTTTTTTTTTGAAAGGAGATTTGACAAAGGACCAAAAAACATTTTTTTTTTCTTTTTAAAGATAGGATAAAATATTGCTTTATGCAAATGAGCCTGAAACTCCACTTAGCCAAATTTGCATGTATTGATAGGATCCACCCATATTATTCATAAAAGTGAAACTTGCCAATACAATTCAAATGTATTGACCCTTGTGGCTGTAACTTATTATGTTGCAGGTTTGATTGTTTTAGTGAAGATTGATTGATTAGGATTACAAAGTCTACAACCAACATCTGCCTGTGGCACTTTGAAGATGAAGAACCCATGACTATAGTTATTCCGCTGCAATGTAATGTAATAGCCAAATGAGCTATGTATTGATGTAATAAAATTATGTTATTCCTGGTTATAAAGTTGTATTATGACCTTTGTTTCTTGATATCACATCTAAACTGTGGATGCTAGCTATTGATCCAGGGACTAGCATTGTAAACACAGGGGGCTCAATCTTATTAAAGGTTGGGGACCTTACAGTGGATCCATGTGTGGTTTGTTTAGAGTAACAGACATGCAATGACACTAGGTGTGGTTCATGAAAAGAACAGACATGCAACGACACTGGTGGATCCATATGTGGTTTGTGGAAGGAACAGACATGCAATGACTCTAGCTGTGGTTCATGAAAAGAACAGACATGCAATGACACTGGTGGATCCATGTGTCGTTCATGAGAAGAACACATATCCAATGACACTGGTGGATCCTTATGTGGTTTGTGAGAAGAACAGACATCCAATGACACTGGTGGATACTTATGTGGTTTCTGAGAAGAACAGACATGCAATGACACTAGCTGTGGTTCATGAGAAGAGCACACATGCAATGACACTGGTGGATACTTATGTGGTTTGTGAGAAGAACATGCATGCAATGACACTGGTTGTGGTTCATGAGAAGAACACACATGCAATGAGACTAGTGGATCCATGTGTGGTTTGTGAAAAGAACAGACATGCAATCACACTTGGTTGATCCATGTGTGGTTTGTGGAAAGAACAGACATGCAATGACTCTAGCTGTGATTCATGGAAAGATCACACATGAAATGACACTGGTGGATCCATATGTGGTTCTTGAAAAGAATAGATATCCAATGACACTGGTGGATCCATATGTGGTTTGTCGAAAGCACAGACATGCAATGACTCTAGGTGTGGTTCATGAAAAGAACAAACATGCAATGACACTGGGTGGATCCATGTGTGGTTCATGAGAAGAACACACATCCAATGACACTGGTGGATCCTTATGTGGTTTGTGAGAAGAACATACATGCAATGACATTGGTTGTGGTTCATGAGAAGAATACACATGCAATTACACTGGTGGATCCATGTGTGGTTTGTGAAAAGAACAGACATGCAATGACACTAGGTGGATCCATGTATGGTTTGTGGAAAGAACATACATGCAATGACTCTACTTGTGGTTCATGAAAAGAACACACATGCAATGACACTGGTGGATCCATGTGTGGTTCATGAAAAGAACACACATGCAATGACACTAGTGGATCTATATGTGGTTTGCGAAAAGAACATACATGCAATCACACTAGGTGGATCCATGTGTGGTTTGTTTAGAAGAACACACAAGTAAATGACTCTAGTTGTGGTTCATGAAAAGAACACACATGCAATGACACTGGTGGATCCATGTGTGGTTTGTGAAAAGAACAGACATGCAATCACACTAAGTGGATCCATGTGTGGTTTGTTTAGAGGAACAGACATGCAATGACACTGGGTGTGGTTCATGAAAAGAACAGACATGCAATGACACTGGTGGATCCATATGTGGTTTGTGAGAAGAACGTACATGCAATCACACTAAGTGGATCCATGTGTGGTTTGTTTAGAGGAACAGACATGCAATGACACTAGGTGTTGTTCATGAAAAGAACAGACATGCAATGACACTGGTGGATCCATATGTGGTTTGTGAGAAGAACGTACATGCAATGACATTGGTTGTGGTTCATCAGAAGAATACACATGCATTGACACTAGTGGATCCATGTGTGGTTTGTGAAAAGAACAGACATGCAATCACACTAGGAGGATCCATGTGTGGTTTGTGGAAAGAACATACATGCAATGACTCTACCTGGGGTTCATGAAAAGAACACACATGCAATGACACTGGTGGATCCATGTGTGGTTCATGAAAAGAATACACATGCAATGACACTGGTGGATCCATATGTGGTTTGTGAAAAGAACATACATGCAATCACACTAGGTGGATCCATGTGTGGTTTGTTTAGAAGAACACACAAGCAATGATTCTAGTTGTGGTTCTTGAAAAGAACATACATGCAATGACACTGGTGGATCCATGTGTGGTTTGTGAAAAGAACAGACATGCAATCACACTAGGTGGATCCATGTGTGGTTTGTTTAGAGAAACAGACATGCAATGACACTGGGTGTGGTTCATGACAAGAACAGACATGCAATGACACTAGTGGATCCATATGTGTTTTGTGGAAAGCACAAACATGCAATGACTCTAGCTATGGTTCATGAAAAGAACAGACATGCAAGGACACTGGGTGGATCCATGTGTGGTTTATGAGAAGAACACACATCCAACGACACTGGTGGATCCTTATGTGGTTTGTGAGAAGAACATACATGCAATGACACTGGCTGTGGTTCATGAGAAGAACACACATGCAATGACACTAGTGGATCCATGTGTGGTTTGTGAAAAGAATAGACATGCAATCACCCTAGGTGGATCCATGTGTGGTTTGTGGAAAGAACATACGTGCAATGACTCTACCTGTGGTTCATGAAAAGAACACACATGCAATGACACTGGTGGATCCATGTGTGGTTCATGAAAAGAACACACATACAATGACACTGGTGGATCCATATGTGGTTTGTGAAAAGAACAGACATGCAATCACACTAGGTGGATCCATGTGTGGTTTGTTTAGAAGAACACACAAGCAATGACTCTAGTTGTGGTTCATGAAAAGAACACACATGTAATGACACTAGTGGATCCATGTGTGGTTTGTGAAAAGAACAGACATGCAATCACACTAGGTGGATCCATGTGTGGTTTGTTTAGAGGAACAGACATGCAATGACACTAGGTGTGGTTCATGAAAATAAGAGACATGCAATTACACTGGTGGATCCATATGTGGTTTGTGGAAAGCGCAGACATGCAATGACTCTAGCTGTGGTTCATGAAAACAACAAACATGCAATGACACTAGGGGGATCCATGTGTGGTTCATGAGAAGAACACACATCAAATGACACTACTAGATCCTTATGTGGTTTGTGAGAAGAACATACATGCAATGTTACTGGCTGTGGTTCATGTGAAGAACACACATGCAATGACACTGGTGGATCCATGTGTGGTTTGTGAAAATAACAGACATGCAATCACACTAGGTGGATCCATGTGTGGTTTGTTTAGAGGAACAGACATGCAATGACACTGGGTGTGGTTCATGAAAAGAACAGATATGCAATGACACTGGTGGATCCATATGTGGTTTGTGGAAGGAACATACATGCAATGACTATAGCTGTGGTTCATGAAAATAACAGACATGCAATGACACTGGTGGATCCATGTGTCGTTCATGAGAAGAACACACATCCAATGATAGTGGTGGATCCTTCTGTGGTTTGTGAGAAGAACAGTCATCCAATGACACTGGTGGATACTTATGTTGTTTGTGAGAAGACCAGACATGCAATGACACTGGCTGTGGTTCAGGAGAACAACACACACGCAATGACACTGCTGGATACTTATGTGGTTTGTGAGAAGAACATACATTCAATGACACTGGTTGTGGTTCATGAGAAGAACACACATGCAATAACACTGGTGGATCCATGTGTGGTTTGTGAAAAGAACAGACATGCAATCACACTAGGTGGATCCATGTGTGGTTTGTGGAAAGAACAGACATGCAATGACTCTAGCTGTGGTTCATGGAAAGATCACACATGCAATGACACTGGTGGATCCATGTGTGGTTCATGAAAAGAATAGACATCCAATGACACTAGTGGATCCATATGTGGTTTGTTGAAAGCACAAACATGCAATGACTCTAGGTGTGGTTCATGAAAATAACAGACATGCAATGACACTGGGTTGATCCATGTGTGGTTCATGAGAAGAACACACATCCAATGACACTGGTGGATCCTTATGTGGTTTTTGAGAAGAACATACATGCAATGACATTGGCTGTGGTTCATGAGAATAACACACATGCAATGACACTGGTGGATCCATGTATGGTTTGTGAAAAGAACAGACATGCGATCACACTAGGTGGATCCATGTATGGTTTGTGGAAAGAACATACATGCAATGACTCTACCTGTGGTTCATGAAAAGAACACACATGCAATGACACTGGTGGATCCATGTGTGGTTCATGAAAAGAACACACATGCAATGACACTGGTGGATCCATATGTGGTTTGTGAAAAGAACAGACATGCAACCACACTAGGTGGATCCATGTGTGGTTTGTTTAGAATAACACACAAGCAATGACTCTAGTTGTGGTTCATGAAAAGAACACACATGCAATGACACTGGTGGATCCATGTGTGGTTTGTGAAAAGAACAGACATGCAATCACACTAGGTGGATCCATGTGTGGTTTGTTTAGAGTAACAGACATGCAATGACACTAGGTGTGGTTCATGAAAAGAACAGACATGCAACAACACTGGTGGATCCATATGTGGTTTGTGGAAGGAACAGACATGCAATGACTCTAGCTGTGGTTCATGAAAAGAACAGACATGCAATGACACTGGTGGATCCATGTGTCGTTCATGAGAAGAACACATATCCAATGACACTGGTGGATCCTTATGTGGTTTGTGAGAAGAACAGACATCCAATGACACTGGTGGATACTTATGTTGTTTGTGAGAAGACCAGACATGCAATGACACTGGCTGTGGTTCAGGAGAACAACACACACGCAATGACACTGCTGGATACTTATGTGGTTTGTGAGAAGAACATACATTCAATGACACTGGTTGTGGTTCATGAGAAGAACACACATGCAATAACACTGGTGGATCCATGTGTGGTTTGTGAAAAGAACAGATATGCAATCACACTAGGTGGATCCATGTGTGGTTTGTTGAAAGCACAGACATGCAATGACTCTAGGTGTGGTTCATGGAAAGATCACACATGCAATGACACTGGGTTGATCCATGTGTGGTTCATGAGAAGAACACACATCCAATGACACAGGTGGATCCTTATGTGGTTTGTGAGAAGAACATACATGCAATGACATTGGTTGTGGTTCATGCGAAGAATACACATGCAATGACACTGGTGGATCCATGTGTGGTTTGTGAAAAGAACAGACATGCCATGACACTAGGTGGATCCATGTATGGTTTGTGGAAAGAACATACATGCAATGACTCTACTTGTGGTTCATGAAAAGAACACACATGCAAGGACACTGGTGGATCCATGTGTGGTTCATGAAAATAACACACATGCAATGACACTGGTGGATCTATATGTGGTTTGCGAAAAGAACATACATGCAATCACACTAGGTGGATCCATGTGTGGTTTGTTTAGAAGAACACACAAGTAAATGACTCTAGTTGTGGTTCATGTGAAGAACACACATGCAATGACACTGGTGGATCCATGTGTGGTTTGTGAAAATAACAGACATGCAATCACACTAGGTGGATCCATGTGTGGTTTGTTTAGAGGAACAGACATGCAATGACACAGGGTGTGGTTCACGAAAAGAACATACATGCAATGACACTGGTGGATCCATATGTGGTTTGTGGAAGGAACATACATGCAATGACTATAGCTGTGGTTCATGAAAAGAACAGACATGCAATGTCACTGGTGGATCCATGTGTCGTTCATGAGAAGAACACACATCCAATGATAGTGGTGGATCCTTATGTGGTTTGTGAGAAGAACAGACATCCAATGACACTGGTGGATACTTATGTTGTTTGTGAGAAGACCAGACATGCAATGACACTGGCTGTGGTTCAGGAGAACAACACACATGCAATGACACTGGTGGATACTTATGTGGTTTGTGAGAAGAACATACATTCAATGACACTGGTTGTGGTTCATGAGAAGAACACACATGCAATAACATTGGTGGATCCATGTGTGGTTTGTGAAAAGAACAGACATGCAATCACACTAGGTGGATCCATGTGTGGTTTGTGGAAAGAACAGACATGCAATGACTCTAGCTGTGGTTCATGGAAAGATCACACATGCAATGACACTGGTGGATCCATGTGTGGTTCATGAAAAGAATAGACATCCAATGACACTGGTGGATCCATATGTGGTTTGTCGAAAGCACACACATGCAATGACTCTAGGTGTGGTTCATGAAAAGAACAGACATGCAATGACACTGGGTTGATCCATGTGTGGTTCATGAGAAGAACACACATCCAATGACACTGGTGGATCCTTATGTGGTTTTTGAGAAGAACATACATGCAATGACATTGGCTGTGGTTCATGAGAAGAACACACATGCAATGACACTGGTGGATCCATGTATGGTTTGTGAAAAGAACAGCCGTGCAATCACACTAGGTGGATCCATGTATGGTTTGTGGAAAGAACATACATGCAATGACTCTACCTGTGGTTCATGAAAAGAACACACATGCAATGACACTGGTGGATCCATGTGTGGTTCATGAAAAGAAGACACTTGCAATGACACTGGTGGATCCATATGTGGTTTGTGAAAAGAACAGACATGCAATCACACTAGGTGGATCCATGTGTGGTTTGTTTAGAAGAACACACAAGAAATGACTCTAGTTGTGGTTCATGAAAAGAACACACATGCAATGACACTAGTGGATCCATGTGTGGTTTGTGAAAAGAACAGACATGCAATCACACTAGGTGGATCCATGTGTGGTTTGTTTAGAGTAACAGACATGCAATGACACTAGGTGTGGTTCATGAAAAGAACAGACATGCAACGACACTGGTGGATCCATATGTGGTTTGTGGAAGGAACAGGCATGCAATGACTCTAGCTGTGGTTCATGAAAAGAACAGACATGCAATGACACTGGTGGATCCATGTGTCGTTCATGAGAAGAACACATATCCAATGACACTGGTGGATCCTTATGTGGTTTGTGAGAAGAACAGACATCCAATGACACTGGTGGATACTTATGTGGTTTCTGAGAAGAACAGACATGCAATGACACTAGCTGTGGTTCATGAGAAGAGCACACATGCAATGACACTGGTGGATACTTATGTGGTTTGTGAGAAGAACATACATGCAATGACACTGGTTGTGGTTCATGAGAAGAACACACATGCAATGACACTACTGGATCCATGTGTGGTTTGTGAAAAGAACAGACATGCAATCACACTAGGTGGATCCATGTGTGGTTTGTGGAAAGAACAGACATGCAATGACTCTAGCTGTGGTTCATGGAAAGATCACACATGAAATGACACTGGTGGATCCATTTGTGGTTCTTGAAAAGAATAGATATCCAATGACACTGGTGGATCCATATGTGGTTTGTCGAAAGCACAGACATGCAATGACTCTAGGTGTGGTTCATGAAAAGAACAAACATGCAATGACACTGGGTGGATCCATGTGTGGTTCATGAGAAGAACACACATCCAATGACACTGGTGGATCCTTATGTGGTTTGTGAGAAGAACATACATGCAATGACATTGGTTGTGGTTCATGAGAAGAATACACATGCAATGACACTGGTGGATCCATGTGTGGTTTGTGAAAAGAACAGACATGCAATGACACTAGGTGGATCCATGTATGGTTTGTGGAAAGAACATACATGCAATGACTCTACTTGTGGTTCATGAAAAGAACACACATGCAATGACACTGGTGGATCCATGTGTGGTTCATGAAAACAACACACATGCAATGACACTGGTGGATCTATATGTGGTTTGTGAAAAGAACATACATGCAATCACACTAGGTGGATCCATGTGTGGTTTGTTTAGAAGAACACACAAGTAAATGACTCTAGTTGTGGTTCATGAAAAGAACACACATGCAATGACACTGGTGGATCCATGTGTGGTTTGTGAAAAGAACGTACATGCAATCACACTAACTGGATCCATGTGTGGTTTGTTTAGAGGAACAGACATGCAATGACACTAGGTGTGGTTCATGAAAAGAACAGACATGCAATGACACTGGTGGATCCATATGTGGTTTGTGAGAAGAACGTACATGCAATGACATTGGCTGTGGTTCATCAGAAGAATACACATGCAATGACACTAGTTGATCCATGTGTGGTTTGTGAAAAGAACAGACATGCAATCACACTAGGAGGATCCATGTGTGGTTTGTGGAAAGAACATACATGCAATGACTCTACCTGGGGTTCATGAAAAGAACACACATGCAATGACACTGGTGGATCCATGTGTGGTTCATGAAAAGAATACACATGGAATGACACTGGTGGATCCATATGTGGTTTGTGAAAAGAACATACATGCAATCACGCTAGGTGGATCCATGTGTGGTTTGTTTAGAAGAACACACAAGTAAATGACTCTAGTTGTGGTTCATGAAAAGAACACACATACAATGACACTGGTGGATCCATGTGTGGTTTGTGAAAAGAACATACATGCAATCACACTAAGTGGATCCATGTGTGGTTTGTTTAGAGGAACTGACATGCAATGACACTGGGTGTGGTTCATGAAAAGAACAGACATGCAATGACACTGATGGATCCATATGTGGTTTGTGAGAAGAACGTACATGCAATCACACTAAGTGGATCCATGTGTGGTTTGTTTAGAGGAACAGACATGCAATGTCACTAGGTGTGGTTCATGAAAAGAACAGACATGCAATGACACTGGTGGATCCATATGTGGTTTGTGAGAAGAACGTACATGCAATGACATTGGCTGTGGTTCATCAGAAGAATACACATGCAATGACACTAGTGGATCCATGTGTGGTTTGTGAAAAGAACAGACATGCAATCACACTAGGAGGATCCATATGTGGTTTGTGGAAAGAACATACATGCAATGACTCTACCTAGGGTTCATGAAAAGAACACACATGCAATGACACTGGTGGATCCAAGTGTGGTTCATGAAAAGAATACACATGCAATGACACTGGTGGATCCATATGTGGTTTGTGAAAAGAACATACATGCAATCACACTAGGTGGATCCATGTGTGGTTTGTTTAGAAGAACACACAAGCAATGATTCTAGTTGTGGTTCATGAAAAGAACACACATGCAATGACACTGGTGGATCCATGTGTGGTTTGTGAAAAGAACAGACATGCAATCACACTAGGTGGATCCATGTGTGGTTTGTTTAGAGGAACAGACATGCAATGACACTGGGTGTGGTTCATGAAAAGAACAGACATGCAATGACACTAGTGGATCCATATGTGTTTTGTGGAAAGCACAAACATGCAATGACTCTAGCTATGGTTCATGAAAAGAACAGACATGCAATAACACTGGGTAGATCCATGTGTGGTTTATGAGAAGAACACACATCCAATGACACTGGTGGATCCTTATGTGGTTTGTGAGAAGAACATACATGCAATGACACTGGCTGTGGTTCATGAGAAGAACACACATGCAATGACACTAGTGGATCCATGTGTGGTTTGTGAAAAGAATAGACATGCAATTACCCTAGGTGGATCCATGTGTGGTTTGTGGAAAGAACATACGTGCAATGACTCTACCTGTGGTTCACGAAAAGAACACACATGCAATGACACTGGTGGATCCATGTGTGGTTCATGAAAAGAACACACATGGAATGACACTGGTGGATCCATATGTGGTTTGTGAAAAGAACAGACATGCAATCACACTAGGTGGATCCATGTGTGGTTTGTTTAGAAGAACACACAAGCAATGACTCTAGTTGTGGTTCATGAAAAGAACACACATGCAATGACACTGGTGGATCCATGTGTGGTTTGTGAAAAGAACAGACATGCAATCACACTAGGTGGATCCATGTGTGGTTTGTTTAGAGGAACAGACATGCAATGACACTGGGTGTGGTTCATGAAAATAAGAGACATGCAATTACACTGGTGGATCCATATGTGGTTTGTGGAAAGCGCAGACATGCAATGACTCTAGCTGTGGTTCAGGAAAACAACAAACATGCAATGACACTGGGGGGATCCATGTGTGGTTCATGAGAAGGACACACATCCAATGACACTACTGGATCCTTATGTGGTTTGTGAGAAGAACATACATGCAATGTTACTGGCTGTGGTTCATGTGAAGAACACACATGCAATGACACTGGTGGATCCATGTGTGGTTTGTGAAAATAACAGACATGCAATCACAATAGGTGGATCCATGTGTGGTTTGTTTAGAGGAACAGACATGCAATGACACTAGGTGTGGTTCATGAAAAGAACAGACATGCAATGACACTGGTGGATCCATATGTGGTTTGTGGAAGGAACATACATGCAATGACTATAGCTGTGGTTCATGAAAAGAACAGACATGCAATGACACTGGTGGATCCATGTGTCGTTCATGAGAAGAACACACATCCAATGATAGTGGTGGATCCTTATGTGGTTTGTGAGAACAACAGACATCCAATGACACTGGTGGATACTTATGTTGTTTGTGAGAAGACCAGATATGCAATGACATTGGCTGTGGTTCAGGAGAACAATACACACGCAATGACACTGGTGGATACTTATGTGGTTTGTGAGAAGAACATACATTCAATGACACTGGTTGTGGTTCATGAGAACAACACACATGCAATAACACTGGTGGATCCATGTGTGGTTTGTGAAAAGAACATACATGCAATCACACTAGGTGGATCCATGTGTGGTTTGTGGAAAGAACAGACATGCAATGACTCTAGCTATGGTTCATGGAAAGATCACACATGCAATGACACTGGTGGATCCATGTGTGGTTCATGAAAAGAATAGACATCCAATGACACTGGTGGATCCATATGTGGTTTGTCGAAAGCACACACATGCAATGACTCTAGGTGTGGTTCATGAAAAGAACAGACATGCAATGACACTGGGTTGATCCATGTGTGGTTCATGAGAAGAACACACATCCAATGACACTGGTGGATCCTTATGTGGTTTTTGAGAAGAACATACATGCAATGACATTGGCTGTGGTTCATGAGAAGAACACACATGCAATGACACTGGTGGATCCATGTATGGTTTGTGAAAAGAACAGCCATGCAATCACACTAGGTGGATCCATGTATGGTTTGTGGAAAGAACATACATGCAATGACTCTACCTGTGGTTCATGAAAATAAGAGACATGCAATTACACTGGTGAATCCATATGTGGTTTGTGGAAAGCACAGACATGCAATGACTCTAGCTGTGGTTCATGAAAACAACAGACATGCAATGACACTGGGTGGATCCATGTGTGGTTCATGAGAAGAACACACATCCAATGACAGTACTGGATCCTTATGTGGTTTGTGAGAAGAACATACATGCAATGTTACTGGCTGTCACATGCAATGACACTGGTGGATCCACGTGTGGTTTGTGAAAATAACAGACATGCAATCACACTAGGTGGATCCATGCGTTGTTTGTTTAGAGGAACAAACATGTAATGACACTGGGTGTGGTTCATGAAAAGAACAGACATGCAATGACACTGGTGGATCCATATGTGGTTTGTGGAAGGAACATACATGCAATGACTCTAGCTGTGGTTCATGAAAAGAACAGACATGCAATGACACTGGTGGATCCATGTGTCGTTCATGAGAAGAACACACATCCAATGACACTTGTGGATCCTTATTTGGTTTGTGAGAAGAACAGACATCCAATGACACTGGTGGATACTTATGTTGTTTGTGAGAAGACCAGACATGCAATGACACTAGCTGTGGTTCATGAGAAGAACACACATGCAATGACACTGGTGGATCCTTATGTGGTTTGTGAGAAGAACATACATGCAATGACACTGACTCTGGTTCATGGGAAGAACACACATCCCATGACACTGGTGTATCCATATGTGGTTTGTGAAAAGAACAGACATGCAATCACACTAGGTGGATCCATGTGTGGTTGGTGGAAAGAACATACATGCAATGACTCTAGTTGTGGTTCATCAAAAGAACACACATGCAATGACGCTGGTGGATCCATTTGTGGTTCATGAAAAGAACACACATGGAATGACACTGGTGGATACTTATGTTGTTTGTGAGAAGACCAGACATGCAATGACACTGGTTGTGGTTCATGAGAAGAACACACATGTAATGACACTGGTGGATACTTATGTGGTTTGTGAGAAGAACATACATGCAATGAAACTAGTTGTGGTTCATAAGAAGAACACACATGCAATGACACTGGTGGATCCATGTGTGGTTTGTGAAAATAACAGACATGCAATCACACTAGGTGGATCCATGTGTGGTTTGTGGAAAGAACATACATGCAATGGCTCTACCTGTGGTTCATGAAAAGAACACACATGCAATGACACTAGTGGATCCATGTGTGGTTCATGAAAAGAATAGACATCCAATGACACTGGTGGATCCATATGTGGTTTGTCGAAAGCACAGACATGCAATGACTCTAGGTGTGGTGCATGAAAAGAACAAACATGCAATGACACTGGGTGGATCCATGTGTGGTTCATGAGAACAACACACATCCAATGACACTGGTGGATCCTTATGTGGTTTGTGAGAAGAACATACATGCAATGACATTGGTTGTGGTTCATGAGAAGAACACACATGCAATGACACTGGTGGATCCATGTGTGGTTTGTGAAAAGAACAGACATGCAATCACACTAGGTGGATCCATGTTGGGTTTGTGGAAAGAACATACATGCAATGACTCTACCTATGGTTCATGAAAAGAACACACATGCAATGACACTGGTGGATCCAAGTGTGGTTCATGAAAAGAACACACATACAATCACACTGGTGGATCCATATGTGGTTTGTGAAAAGAACAGACATGCAATCACACTAGGTGGTTCCATGTGTGGTTTGTTTAGAAGAACACACAAGCAATGACTCTAGTTGTGGTTCATGAAAAGAACACACTTGCAATGACACTAGTGGATCCATGTGTGGTTTGTGAAAAGAACAGACATGCAATCACAGTAGGTGGATCCATGTGTGGTTTGTTTAGAGTAACAGACATGCAATGACACTGGGTGTGGTTCATGAAAAGAACAGACATGCAATGACACTGGTGGATCCATATGTGGTTTGTGGAAAGCACAAACATGCAATGACTTTTGCTGTGGTTCATAAAAAGAACAGACATGCAATGACACTAGGTGGATCCATGTGTGGTTTATGAGAAGAATACACATCCAATGACACTGGTGGATCCTTATGTGGTTTGTGAGAAGAACATACATGCAATGACACTGGCTGTGGTTCATGAGAAGAACACACATGCAATGACACTAGTGGATCCATGTGTGGTTTGTGAAAAGAATAGACATGCAATCACCCTAGGTGGATCCATGTGTGGTTTGTTTAGAGGAATAGATATGCAATGACTCTAGTTGTGGTTCATGAAAAGAACACACATGCAATGACACTAGTGGATCCATGTGTGGTTTGTGAAAAGAACAGACATGCAATCACACTAGGTGGATCCATGTGTGGTTTGTTTAGATGAATAGACATGCAATGACACTGGGTGTGGTTCATGAAAATAAGAGAAATGCAATTACACTGGTGGATCCATATGTGGTTTGTGGAAAGCACAGACATGCAATGACTCTAGCTGTGGTTCATGAAAACAATAGACATGCAATGACACTGGGTGGATCCATGTGTGGTTCATGAGAAGAACACACATCCAATGACAGTACTAGATCCTTATGTGGTTTGTGAGAAGAACATACATGCAATGTTACTGGCTGTTGTTCATGTGAACAACACACATGCAATGACACTGGTGGATCCATGTGTGGTTTGTGAAAATAACAGACATGCAATCACACTAGGTGGATCCATGTGTGGTTTTTTTAGAGGAACAGACATTCAATGACACTGGGTGTGGTTCATGAAAAGAACAGACATGCAATGACACTGGTGGATCCATATGTGGTTTGTGGAAGGAACATACATGCAATGACTCTAGCTGTGGTTCATGAAAACGACAGGCATGCAATGACACTGGTGGATCCATGTGTCGTTCATGAGAAGAACACACATCCAATGACACTGGTGGATCCTTATGTGGTTTGTGAGAAGAATAGACATCCAATGACACTGGTGGATACTTATGTTGTTTGTGAGAAGACCAGACATGCAATGACACTGGCTGTGGTTCATGAGAAGAACACACATGCAATGACACTGGTGGATCCTTATGTGGTTTGTGAGAAGAACATACATGCAATGACACTGACTGTGGTTCATGAGAAGAACACACATCCCATGACACTGGTGTATCCATATGTGGTTTTTGAAAAGAACAGACATGCAATCACACTAGGTGGATCCATGTGTGGTTTGTGGAAAGAACATACATGCAATGACTCTAGTTGTGGTTCAAGAAAAGAACACACGTGCAATGACACTGGTGGATCCATTTGTGGTTCATGAAAAGAACAACATGCAATGACACTGGTGGATACTTATGTTGTTTGTGAGAAGACCAGACATGCAATGACACTGATTGTGGTTCATGAGAAGAACACACATGCAATGACACTAGTGGATACTTATGTGGTTTGTGAGAAGAACATACATGCAATGACACTGGTTGTGGTTCATGAGAAGAACACACATGCAATGACACTGGTGAATCCATGTGTGGTTTGTGAAAAGAAGAGACATGCAATTACACTAGGTGGATCCATGTGTGGTTTGCTTAGAGGAACAGACATGCAATGACTCTAGGTGTGGTTCATGAAAAGCACAGACATGCAATGACACTGGGTGGATCCATGTGTGGTTCGTGAGAAGAACACACATCCAATGACACTGGTGGATCCTTATGTGGTTTGTGATAAGAACATACATGCAATGACATTGGTTGGGGTTCATGAGAAGAACACACATGCAATGACACTGGTGGATCCATGTGTGGTTTGTGAAAAGAACAGACATGCAATCACACTAGGTGGATCCATGTGTGGTTTGTGGAAAGAACATACTTGCAATGACTCTACCTGTGGTTCATGAAAAGAACACACATGCAATGACACTCGTGGATCCATGTGTGGTTCATGAAAAGAACACACATACAATGACACTGGTGGATCCATATGTGGTTTGTGAAAAGAACAGACATGCAATCACACTAGGTGGATCCATGTGTGGTTTGTTTAGAAGAACACACAAGCAATGACTCTAGTTGTGGTTCATGAAAACAACAAACATGCAATGACACTGGTGGATCCATGTGTGGTTTGTGAAAAGAACAGACATGCAATCGGAGTAGGTGGATCCATGTGTGGTTTGTTTAGAGTAACAGACATGCAATGACACTGGGTGTGGTTCATGAAAAGAACAGACATGCAACGACACTTGTGGATCCATATGTGGTTTGTGTAAAGGACAAACATGTAATGACTCTAGTTGTAGTTCATGAAAAGAACAGACATGCAATGACACTGGGTGGATCCATGTGTGGTTTATCAGAAGAATACACATCCAATGACACTGGTGGATCCTTATGTGGTTTGTGAGAAGAACATGCATGCAATGTCACTGGCTGTGGTTCATGAGAAGAACACACATGCAATGACACTAGTGGATCCATGTGTGGTTTGTGAAAAGAACAGACATGCAATCACCCTAGGTGGATCCATGTGTGGTTTGTTTAGAGGAACAGACATGCAATGACTCTAGTTGTGGTTCATGAAAAGAACAGACATGCAATGACACTGGGTGGATCCTTATGTGGTTTGTGAGAAGAACAGACATCCAATGACATTGGTGGATACTTATGTGGTTTGTGAGAAGAACAAACATGCAATGACACTGGTTGTGGTTCAAGAGAAGGACACACATGGAATGACGCTGGTGGATCCTTATGTGGTTTGTGAGAAGAATATACATGCAACAACACTAGCTGTGGTTCATGAGAAGAAAACATATGCAATGACACTGGTGGATACATGTGTGGTTTGTGAAAAGAACAGACATGCGATCACACTAGGTGGATCCATGTGTGGTTTGTGGAAAGAACAGACATGCAATGACTCTAGTTGTGGTTCATGAAAAGAACACACATGCAATGACACTAGTGGATCCATGTGTGGTTCATGAAAAGAACAGACATGCAATGACACTGGTGGATCCATGTGTGGTTTGTGGAAAGCACAGACATTTAATGACTCTAGCTGTGGTTCATGAAAAGAACAGACATGCAATGACACTGGGTGGATCCATGTGTGGTTCATGATAGGAATACACATCCAATGACACTAGTGGATCCTTATGTGGTTTGTGACAAGAACATACATGCAATGACACTGGTTGTTGTTCATGAGAAGAACACATATGCAATGACACTGGTGGATCCATGTGCGGTTTGTGAAAAGAACAGACATGCAATCACACTAAGTGGATCCTTGTGTGGTTTGTTTAGTGGAACATACATGCAATGATACTTGGTGTGGTTCATGAAAAGAACAGACATGGAATGACACTAGTGGATCCATATGTGGTTTGTGGAAGGAACAGACAAGCAATGACTCAAGATGTGGTTCATGAAAAGAATAGACATGCAATGACACTGGTGGATCCATGTGTGGTTCATGAGAAGAACACACATCCAATGACACTGGTGGATCCTTATGTGGTTTGTGAGAAGAACAAACATCCAATGACATTGGTGGATACTTATGTGGTTTGTGAGAAGAATAGACATGCAATGACACTGGTTGTGGTTCATGAGAAGAACACACATGCAATGGCATTGGTGGATCCTTATGTGGTTTGTGAGAAGAAGATACATGCAATGACACTGGCTGTGGTTCATGAGAAGAACACACATCCAATGACACTGGTGGATCCATGTGTGGTTTGTGAAAAGAATAGACATGCAATCACACTAGGTGGATCCATGTGTGGTTTGTGGAAAGAACAGACATGCAATGACTCTAGCTGTGGTTCATCAAAAGAACACACATGCAATGACACTAGTGGATCCATGTGTGGTTCATGAAAAGAACAGACATGCAATGACACTAGTGGATCCATATGTCGTTTGTCGAAAGCACGGACATGCAATGACTCTAGCTGTGGTTCATGAGAAGAACAGACATGCGATGACACTGGGTGGATCCATGTGTGGTTCATGAGAAGAACACACATCCAATGACACTGGTGGATCCTTATGTGGTTTGTGAGAAGAACATACATGCCATGACACTGGATGTGGTTCATGAGAAGAACACACATGCAATTACACTGGTGGATCCATGTGTGGTTTATGAAAAGAACAGACATGCAATCACACTAGGTGGATTCATGTGTGGTTTGTTTAGAGGAACAGACATGCAATGACACTGGGTCTGGTTCATGAAAAGAACAGACATGCAATGACACTGGTGGATCCATGTGTGGTTCATGAGAAGAAGACACATCCAATGACACTAGTGGATCCTTATGTGGTTTGTGAGAAGAATAGACATCCAATGACACTGGTGGATACTTATGTTGTTTGTGAGAAGACCAGACATGCAATGACACTGGCTGTGGTTCATGAGAAGAACACACATGCAATGACACTGGTGGATCCTTATGTGGTTTGTGAGAAGAACATACATGCAATGACACTGACTGTGGTTCATGAGAAGAACACACATCCAATGACACTGGTTTATCCATATGTGGTTTGTGTAAAGAATAGACATGCAATCTCACTAGGTGGATCCATGTGTGGTTTGTGGAAAGAACATACATGCAATGACTCTAGTTGTGGTTCATGAAAAGAACACACATGCAATGACACTGGTGGATCCATTTGTGGTTCATGAAAAGAACACACATGCAATGACACTGGTGGATCCATGTGTGGTTTGTGAAAAGAACATACATGCAATCACACTAGGTGGATCCATGTGTGGTTTGTGAAAAGAACAGACATACAATCACACTAGGTGGATCCATGTGTGGTTTGTTTAGAACGACACACATGCAATGACTCTAGTTGTGGTTCATGAAAATAACACACATGCAATGACACTGGTGGATCGATGTGTGGTTTGTGAAAAGAACAGACATGCAATCACACTAGGTGGATCCATGTGTGGTTTGTTTAGAGGAACAAACATGCAATGACACTAGGTGTGGTTCATGAAAAGAACAGACATGCAATGACACTGGTGGATCCATATGTGGTTTGTGGAAAGCACAACATGCAATGACTCTAGCTGTGGTTCATGAAAAGAATAGACATGCAATGACACTGGGTGGATCCATGTGTGGTTCATGATAAGAACACACATGTAATGACACTGGTGGATCCATGTGTGGTTTGTGAAAAGAACAGACATGCAATCAAACTAGGTGGATCCATGTGTGGTTTGTTTAGAGGAACAGACATGCAATGCCACTAGTTGGATCCATGTGTGGTTTGTTTAGAAGAACACACATGGAATGACTCTAGTGTATCCATGTGTGGTTTGTTTAGAAGAACAGACATGCAATGACACTGGGTGTGGTTCATGAATAGAACAGACATCCAATGACACCATGTATCCATATGTGGTTTGTTGAAAGCATAGACATGCAATCACACTGGGTGTGGTTCATGAAAAGAACACACATGCAATGACACTGGTGTATCCTTATGTGGTTTGTGAGAAGAACTGACATGCAATGCCATTGGTTGATCCATGTATTTCATTGTACACGACACTCACTTTCCATTTTTATAATACTCAGTTTTTCCCTTGGTTTTTTGACACTACTCAGTTTTGCCCCCTCTCTCTATCTTTCGTAGAAGCCCAAACCTGTGCTCACTCTATTTGCTACTCCCTGATTGGCTGTCACAGTTGTCACGCGGATCATGCGCACCAACTGTTGATTCTGTGCGATCCAACGATGATCGTTGCACATGTCGTTCCCTTCACAGTACAGCGTGATACATCACGGACGTCTCCCTCAGCGAGACTTCTACAAGAAGGAACACGAAGCCGAACATGGAAAAAGTCGTCGAGCGATCATGTCATGTTTAATCAAGTCTGAAAAGCCTACTGCTGCTACTACTAAGCCACAACACATGCGTCATCGAGTGCACGGTCGTCGATGGACAGCTGCAATTTATTGCCACTTGATTTTAATAAGACATATCCCATTTTTTACGTAGCGGATCTCAATCTCACTTCCAACTGGGACCCACCGTAAGAAGCTTGCACGTGCTAGACGGAGGCCGAAGAGGTGAGATCGATGAGGCCTAATGTCTCCGCCTTCATTGAGTCCCTCGCAGCCATCAACACATCTGTCTACCTGATCTAGCACAACCCCACAAATCTCGCCGTACAGCCACCTACCTTCCCCTCTACATTTCTAATTTTAACTATCACCAATTTTAGGGCCGTGTCAAACTTCATACATAGAAATTGTGTATACGCCCTTTGCATGTGGCTCAATACAGAACTGCCATGCATGGCCCGAGAAAAAACGTGACGTACCGTGCGCGTGTCGCGGTGCACGGTGCTGTAGACTGCGTGACATGTTTCACGGTGGTGCAACGAAACGTGCCTTGCTTCCATCCACCTTAACTATAGAGCCCCTCTCCGCACACCCACTCTCACTCTCGCTCACTCTCCCCATGCAACCCTCTCCACTGTCCCACCAGCACCCGCAAACTCCCGAGAATACCCCGTCCACGCAGCGATGGCGGAGGAGGATAAGGTGGCCATCATCGCCTCCAAGGCTGCCGGCGAGGAGGCCCCCGTCTCCTGGCCAGTCCCTCTCGACGCGTTGAAAGCAGCCGTCATCCCTGTCGAGACCCTAGTCGAGCCATCGATGGCAACCGCCGTTCCCATCCAGGCCCCCGTCCCTACTACCGACAGGGTCGTCGAAGAGGAGCCCCCCACCAGCGAGGAGGCCCCCGTCGGTCACAAGCATATAAAGCATTTCTTGGGCACCTATGACCCAGATAAGTACATCGCTCCGCTGAACCCCTACGACACCGGCATCGACGACCCATGGTCGGAGGTAACTAGGGTTTGCTCCCCTCCCCTGGTTCTTCTACCGTTCCCATTGTTGGATGCTAGATCTTGGTTTATTAGGATTCGCTTGTTCGCACTTTGATTGCTCGGTCTTCTTACATCATCTACTCCCCCATTTTCCTTTTCTTCCAATAGGTTTCTGGCAGCGACGTCTGGAGCGATGACGAGTCCATCCACACCAAGACTCATTAGGTCCTGAGGAGGCTGCGGGTCGGCTAGTACGACGCCTTCTTCAGGGGTAGCTCCCGGCGCTGCCCCTTCTGCAAGGGTATCACCTTCGGTTGGGTGAGTCTCGCCGGCACCGACTTAAACTCCTTACTGAAGCATGCAGAGGCCCCGGGCTCCGGCATCCATGAAGGCGGCGAGCGCGAGACTGTGAACATCAATGCCTACATCGCTAAACACCGGGATCTCGGCATTCACCTCCGAAACCTCCAGCGGGTGGCCATCAAAGAGGGTCGCATGCCTCCAATCAGGCCCAAGGCCCCCAAGATTAAGGGACTGGGCAGCAAGAAGTGGAGGAAGCGCCAGATGGAGGAGGCGGAGGCACGGGAGCATGAAGGACGGGTTGAATGTGTCCTTGAATGTAACTGCTGCTGCTAAGCAGCTTCTTTTGATTTTCTATATTTTGCTTGCATCCTATTTCTGGCTAAATGCATCGAACTTCGTTAACCAACCTACTTTCTATCGCTATATCCTATTTAGCTGCGCACAACTATATCTACATTTGTTTTGTTTTCTAAATTAATTTATTCTGCCTTGTGTGATTTGCTGCTCTAGATTTGCTACCTGATCGGAGGAAAAAAGAGGTCCAAAAGGGAATGAATTATCGAAGTGAGAATCTTCTCTAGATTTGCTACCAATTTGGGAAAAATGAAACATATTTGTTTAGCGAGAGAGGAAAAGGGCACTCTTTCAAACTGCCAGTTAATGAGCTACCATCTTGACAAGCTACAAGACACATGCATAAACATAACACAAAGAGGGTTAAATTTATTTTACTACTATCACTTGAGGCGCTAGACATCTTGACAAGCTAATTGAGTTCCACAAAACAGAAACATAACACTGAGAAGTAAAATTTAATTCACTTCTCATCAGACCACTTGAGGCGCTTGCCATCATTCCTAGGCGACCAACTGCGACCATTACAGGTACTCCACAGCTCACGAAATGCTTCGTCCCACCTGGGATCTGACTTGGCTTCCCTATCTTCAGCGTCCTGTGGCACAATTAGCGGTGCATCATAGGCCTGATTGTTGCCGCTAGAAGATGCTGCCTCTTTGTTTGCTGCTCCAGCTGCAGCCTCTCTGTCAGCTGCTTCAGCTTCAGCTACAAGCTCTCTTTCAGCTGCTTATGTAGCCTCTCTGTCATCTGCTTCAGATGCAGCCATTTTCTTTGCATATGCATCTTCAAACTCAGCTATTCTGCATTTTCTACAAAGGGCTCCCCTAAGCTCGTCTTCCCTCTTGCAAATAGGGAAAAACACGAGGTAACATAGAAAAAATGGATCTTCTTGTACAGCTGGTAGGTCATGTAAGCATCTATGGCTGCATACTTCAGGTTTATATCAGACAACGGCCACTCGTCCAAGAAATCGTGCCTATCTGTAGGGAAATCTTCCTTCATTCTGTCGTACGACTCATCGAGGATTCTAGTTTCGAGTGATGCCATTCCATCCTTCCTCGAGCCCCCTAGGATCTTGACAAGACTCTGAATATCGATCCAGTTGTGCGTAGGAATTATAATTCCCTCTTGATAAAAATTCGAAAAATCAGTTGTTTTGTCGACAGTGCAGAAAACAATTCCCTTTTCTACAAGGAACTGGCGCAGCGCCGAACAATTCCTGTCAGTCCTAAAAGTATGTAGTTTGTCATCACCAAAATTTGTAACTACAAATATTTTGTCAATGCAAGATCATCATCTGAATATAATTTTGAAAAGTTTAGTAAATGCAAGATCAAGACTCTCAACATTGTCTTGTCATAATTTATTTGGTCCTAAATAAAATCCAGTAGTTGCAAGATGAGCAAGTGGATAAAGAACAAGAGGAGAAAACCCTCAAAGCGGTTAGCTATAGAGAGCAGATCTACAAACCGGGAGAGGTGGTAGACGAGGACGTGTTTCCGCATGGCCATTTGAACAACGGCGACTTCACTCCCTTCATATGGGTGCTCCGGGGTGTACTCCAGGTCCAATCCCACAAACTTGTCCTCGTCTTTCTCAAGCCAACCCTCGTACATCCTCAGGACTCGCACCACTGTCTCCTCCTCGTTGGTGTAGACAACGTCTATCTTCTTATTGTCATGGGTAGTGAAGCTTGTCTCTAGAGTGCGACGATTTTCCATGGTGGCAAGGAGAAGACGGGAAGAAGACATATGACAGGAAGAAGAAGAAGAGTGGTTTCTGTGAGGCAGGGGAACAGTGGAACTGTCAATGCACTTTTAAGGTAGTGGTTAACGATTGGGACGGAAGTCCAAGGAGAGACGTGTGGCGGTGGCCGTTCCAGCTTCTGAGTAAACAAAAAATAATTATAACGCCGATACATGTGCCCTATTTTGTCACGTCAATACACTGGGTAGGGGGTGTTGTCCTATCCACTGTGCCAGTGCTGCAAGCCTACGTGACAGCCACCCTGCCTAAGCGACAGGAGCGACATAACGGCGAGAACAGACAGGGGGGCCCAACTTGACGGTCGTTAGCCTGATATTTTGTATTGAAACATAAAGTTGAATTCATGTCAAAAAAGACCCTCTGAGTATGTGGCACGCCAACTTTGGGCAACGCAGCTGATTGTAAGCAACTTGGGTACCGCATTGCCTGGACACCCCAACTTTCGGGCCACAAATTGATATTCTCCCCATGGTGGCGGCGCCTCCCTTCTTGGTGGCGATAATGGCGGCCGCAGATCCAGCGACAGAGCCTCCCTTCTTCTTGCCCATCTTGCAATGGCGATGCAAGCGTAGGAAGTAACTGGGGAAGTCGCGGAGCTGGTCCAGTGCCACGGAGAAGAGGCGCGCAAAGGAGCCGGAAGAGCAACAATGGTGGAGGAAGCACGAGCAAAGAAGAGAGATGTGGGGAATTACCGCATGGTGTATCCCTACTTAACCACTGAGCAGATGACATCCAACGGTCAGTACAAACCCCACTAGACATGTGGCGCACATCAGCACTGACGCGTGGCAAGAGTAAAACGTGAACCATCCCCCACTACTCCCATTACGCGCGGAAATCGAGGAGATGCAGTTAAAACAGAAGATTATGCATGCCCAGTCAAATCGAAGTCAGAAAGTGGAATCCACTACTCGTCACGTCCCATCAAAGCCGCTCACGCGGGCAACTGAAGTCATCTCGTCGTCAGCACTGATGTCATTGATTCCAGTAGATGAACATTTTGACTACTTCACTCCTTGCTCGAGTCTTCGACTCAACCAAGCACTCGGGGGCTACTCCTAACAGGCGTGATGGCCGTGCACCCGAAAGAATTTTTGTGCAGGTATGAAAGCTTCACAAAAACCCTTCACTCGAATCAATGATTCGATTGTGGACTACGGGTTACTCCCATAGGGAGCGCTGGAAGCACATTCGACTGAAACGAGCAACAAAGGATGATATCAGTCGCAAAATGTTTTTAGTCCCCACTCAAGTCTATGACTCGAATAGGCACTCGGGGGCTACTCCCATAGGGAGCGCTGGTCGCGCACCCTATGATTATTTTTCTTGTACATCATATTGTGTGTTGATAACATCCACACTCGAAGGCTATGGTGACTTAACCTCATATTTTCCCTACAAAGAGACTACGTCTCCTGGGCCACATGAATCATCTCCGCGATGACAAAAATTCGGATGTCGCGCTTACAGCATGAAGATAAGACCTAAATAAGGCCTATCAATGCATCTGCTGTGCACTACCAGAAATAGATCCATGCCTGTAGGTACGACGAATATGCCTTGATGGACGCGTCGAGTGCTCACATTTATACACTGGAATTCGACTCTTATAAGACCTCCGCGGCTTGAGTCGAATTACACCAGCACTTTTCTGAATTCGAATCCGGAGACTCGAGTTTGAGTAGATTACGTTGTCTTGCCTTAAGGCAATTAACAGATATCGATACATCGGATAAATCAGGCATGTATATCAACAATCCCTATGACACCGATAGAACACTCGAAAATATGCTCAGTTATGCACTCGAAAGGCTTCATAAAGTCCCCAGTCGAATTTGCGATTCCACTGGGCACTCGGGGGCAACTGACGTGGGCATACCCTACAGGTACTCGAGTTTGGTATATATGGTCCAGATACGACAGAAGCCCACGGTGTTGCCAAGGCCCAATACAGGATTCGGGTGACTCACGGACACTCCAATAGCTTGCCGCGCAAGAAGAAGCTTAAGATAGAAAGTTCAAAGGGAGGAACCCTAATATGTAACCGACTCGACCTGTTACCTGAGACCTACCCTATCTATATAAAGGCTAGGAGGGGCGGCGAGGTGGAAAATTACAACCCTAGTTTCCACAACCTCGCCAGATTGCATCTGCGCACCCCTATAACTTTCGACTCCCTCGATAATTCCAAGAGCAGACAAGCAGGAGTAGGGACCTCTACGAGGGGACTGCTACCCTACGGTACCAAAGTTCACGGGAGAGTGCACCGCGGTACCTAAGTTGCCTAAAATTTCCACATTTCAAAATGTTGGGCCACCAACTACCGAGAGGGGCCATTTCGATGCAAACTCATCTCACCCCTACCAAATCCAAACATTCTGTGAAACAACCCCGTGAAGTAGACGGTCGGGACCCTCATGTCAGTAATATTTCTGTGATGCAAGTGCCAACACGGCAACCATGTAGGCGAAACAAGAGACTAAAGGATCATGGGGCGTTGACCAAATTCACAAATCTACTCCCTCCCTCCTTTCACATGAACCCTAGCACCAGCAGCGTTGAAATCCCCTCTCCAACTAGAATGATCTCTTCAGGCATTTGACTTCCGACGCCAAGTTGCTGCACCTACTCGCTGCTACCGAGCTCTAATGCCGAATGTCGTGCCAACCGTTGCGACGATCTAGCCCGCCTCTATCGCCGACGAGCTGAGAAGCGCGAAGGATGGCAGATCCATTTGCCGAGGAAGAAGTACTTCTGGATAATTGCGAGTGATCTACTCTTCTCTTTGCTATTCGCACTACCTATAACTTCTAGCTGGCTATTGGCATTGTATAGATATATCAAACATAGAATTGTTTGCTAGCACGATGCTGACAAACAATTCTTATCTTTTGTCTCCAATTTTCTGTCAAGTAGGATCTCTGCTGAACCCAAATACACGGTTCTGGTCACCATTTGTGGCTACCACATTAAATTAGCAGATGGGAAGAGCACGTGGAATCAAGCTCACAATCTGAAGATGGAAGTAGCGCCTGTGCAGTTATGCACTATCCCTGGTTTGGTTGTTGTTGTGCGTGAACTTGCTGAAATGAGGCCAGAGCAGATTGCACGGTTCAGCATCCTTGATGAACGGGGCTTCAAGGTTCCTGAAGCGTGTGACAGTCAGCTAATTGGGTTAATGAATCAACATGTTGGGCTTCGCGTGGTTATGCTGATTTGTAACATACTGGATGAGGAAGCTCCTACTACTGGGAGTCACCTAGCTATTATTGGACAGGGAGGTCTAACTCGAACCCCTACTGTTGTTGAGAAAAATGTGGTTCCTTGTCCGCGACATGCTTCTGTCAGGCAACCTCCTTGTAGGAGTTTCCGTATTTCCATTGTGGAAAACTCTGCTCTGGAATCTGCTGGTACTAGTCATCCCCGTCCCTGTGCCCGTGTTGCTGCGGCTGCTGCTCACCCAATCCATGCCGCTGTTGAGCAAACTAAGGCTTCTGGAGGCTGCCCCGCTGTTGTTTCCAAGACCGTCGCCTTGTGTGCTACTCCTCCTCAAAACCGTCCTCAAGTTGTGCAAACTCGTGCTCCTGAATCTGCTGGTACTGGTCGTCCTCGTGTTGTTGTTGATCTGGTCGTTGTTGACCCAATCCCTGCCGCTGTTGAGCAAACTAAGGCTTCCGGAGGCTGCCCCACTATTGTTGCAAAGACTGATGCCTTGTGTCCTCCTCGAACCCGTGCTCAGGTTCAACGAGTTGCTGGTCTGGAGCCAGCTCATGGTCTGGACTCTGCTAGCACTCAAAACACTGCTATTGTGGGAACTGCTCCTGATCGTCGATGTGGCATGGCAGAAGCTGATCCTATTGTGGCTGTCGTTAGAAGGGGCCATGCATGTCCACCATGTAATGTAGCTCCCGCTGTTAAGGGCCCTCACCTTGCTCCTGGTCCTGGTACTTCCACTGAGGTTGATCCAGCTAACCATGACGCTGGTGATGGCGACAGTGGCATTGGGGCTGGGTCTGATGGTGCTGCTCCACCTCTCGAACCTCTCGGAGGTTTCTATCCTGAAGAACCTAATGATGGCAAAGTAATCATTCGTATCAGTGTCACAGATTATACTGCAAAATTAGATGATGGCATAGAAAAATTCTATGACGAGTTTGATGTAATCCTTGGTAGATACGATCCTAAAGTGGTAGAGTTATTTGACCTGATTGCATCGTTATGTGTGAAGGTGCTGTGGGGGTCATCCTAGGAAGCACATTTGTTATATTTTGGTTAACAGGAGCAAAAAGGCTATTGAAGTGAAAGATACCAGGGATTTAGTCGTACAGTTTACAAGGAAACATTATAGAGGTGAAGTGTACTTCCACTTGATAGTGCAAATGGTTGGAGAGGAATTGGAACTCGACAATAGAGATGATGCACTTTTAGAAGGCATCACTGGGGCTGGTGCGACTGAGGGTAGCTTCGAACAGAGGAGAGTCTTACAGAGGAGCATCATAAAGAGGACCAGGAAGAGCATCCCTAGAAAGGGCACCCCTGATGACCCACAAGTATAGGGGGTGTATCGCAGTATTTTCGAGGGAAGTGAAACCCAATTTATTGATTCGACACAAGGGGAGCCAAAGAATATTTATCAGCCTTAACAAATAAGTTGTCAATTCAGCTGCACCTGGAAACAATCTTGCTCACAGTAGTTTCTCAGTAGCAACCGTTTTGTAGTAGGAATAGTGAAGTAATAGCAGTAGTAAAGTAAAGACAGTAGTAACAAAAGCAGTAAACAGTGGGATTTGAGTGCGGTAGGCATAGGGATGGATAGACGGGCGTTGCATGGACAAGACAATCCACATAGCAATCAGAACATAGGGCAATTGCAGATAAATAAGATAAAGCATCCAAGTAGACAATCCTAGGCATGTGTTCCATATATAGTCATACGTGCTCGCAATGAGAACTTGCACAACATCTTTTGTCCTGCCAGCCTGTTTGCAGCGGGGACTCAAGGGAACTACTGGCAATTAAGGTGCACCTTTTAATAGAGCACCGGAGGAAAGCATTAACACTCCATGAACACATGTGATCCTCACATCAAAGCCATTCCCTTCCGGTTATCCCGATTTCTGTCACTTCGGGGCCATAGGTTCCGGACAACAACGTGTGTATACAACTTGCAGATAAGACTATAAACAATACTATCATAATGAATCAATAACATGTTCAGATCTGAAATCATGGCACTCGGGACCTAGTGACAAGCATTAAGCACAACAAGTCGCAACAAAGTCATAAAGGACTAATAAAATATACTAGGCACCATGCCCTAACAATCTGATGCCATTACATGAACGATCTCATCTAATCCCTACCATTGTAACATCCCAATTTCTGCAACCCTGATTAGTTGTCTACAGTGCAAAAAATCAGGGGGAACAAAAACTTTTTCTTGTTCATTGGTGCAGTGTTTGCTTGTTGTTTGGATATGCTTATGCTTATGAATGTGTATTAGTATATATACTCCTCACCTTAACACCAGTTGGCAAAAGCTACTTCCCAAAAACAGTCCTGGCTTATTTTCCATATTCTCAAATGTTCTGGCATTTCAGAACCTGAGCCAAGATGCTTATGAAACCAAAACTATTTTAGTAACTTCTATTGACAAAACTATGGAGAGTTATATAACAAAATCTCCTTATGTTTTCAAGACAGAACCTTCAACTATTCTTACCTCTAGGATCTCCAAAACCTTTTTGTAAGCTTTTGAATTCTACTCTTGGTAGAGATACCAAGGACCTTACCTTGTTCAACTCCAACCTATTCAAAATACCCATCTTAACCTCAAGCTAGGCTTGATGGTAACCCTAGTAGTAGTTGATTTATTTGCAAGATGAGTTTCCTTGATCTGCTGTTTGAATTGATTGCTTAGAAGTAGTATGAGCTATTCTAGGAGCTCATCCTCTAGGATCAAGGTACTTTAAGATCACCAAACCCTAATCAATAATACACTTTGGTTCCAATCTCTAGCCACCAGGTGATCATTTAAAACCCTTAACCAGATCAATTCTGAAGTGATCCCTTCTAGAAGCCTCCAAGTCAATGAGGACCAATACCAAGCATGGATCCCTTCTACTCAATCTACTCTTCAACCACATTCACTTGATGATGCTTTGGGTACTCTCCAACCCATCAAAATTATCTACACCAACATTCTAGTCAAAAACATTAAATCTGCCAAATTTGGCTAAGTCTGGAATCTGTTTCAACATCACCTTTTTGGGTGTCTCCCTTTCTCAACCCTTGTACATTTTTGGTAATGCACTTGAACCCTCTTGTTAAAAATCCTAATTACTAACAAAGACCACTCTTTCCCTTGGTTAGATCATCCTCCTACCCACTTGTTCTTGATGGTTTTGCAGACAAGAAGATAACATTTCCTGCAAATCTAGTCAACATGCCTACTTTGGTATAAGCTCACACCACCATCCAACCTTCTATGGACCAACTTTTTGCATGGTTATGTTATACTCATATAGGTCTATCATTACCTACTTCACTTGTTCCAATTGGATCCTTGAGATGTTTACACCCACAAGGTTTTGAAGGCTAGTTGATAATCTGCCTTGGCAGGCTTACTTTATTCAAAGTTTGGAAGCCTGACTTGGTGAGCTCAAGCAGGATCAAGCCTAAAACTCTACACCATTGCAATATACATCACTTGGTATATCCATCCATATATCCCATGCCCCAAGGGGAGATCTGAACTCCAAGATACAACCATGTTTTGATGGTATGAAATTAACATCACCCTAGATCCCTAATCTAAGGTATTTCACCAAAATCAACTTGGATTCTCCAATCCCAAGGTTGAAAATTCTTCCCACACCTTGTCCACATCATATACCTTGATCATCAAGATTTAACAAATGCTATCCCTAATTATTATGGACCAAAACTATTCAAATTCCTTTAATAGGCAAAGTCTCCAAAACTCCTCTCACAAAGGAAAGTTTGGTTTTTGCCAAAACACTTCCCCAAATTTTGGCTCATGTGAGTTACACATATCATACCCTATCTTTCCATCTCAAAAATAAATATTTTGAGATTCTTTAATTATTTCTTTTTGCCCTTTTTCTTAAATGGCAGAAACAAGAAATGATCCTTTAAAAATACTTCCCCCCCTCAATAAATCCTAATAAAATTCCTAAAGGTGTGATATGGTATCTAGGACCATCTCCCATCAAAATCCAACAAAGTCCAATGTAAACATATCAAATGAGCTTCTGTAAACCATTTCTGCAGTTCTTGAGTAAATGGATTTAAGTGGACTTTAAATCCTCTGAAAAATCCCAAATAAATCCTGGAAGTATATCTTGACCTCATCTATCTACCAGTACAATTTTCCCTCCTTGTCCTATGCAAAATTTTGAACTTCCTTCACAAGCACATATTTACTCAATTTGGCAAACCCTAGCTAGTTTTGAGCTAAATCAATATAAAACCACCACCAATCTTGCAAAGTAATGCACCACAGCAACTCCACCTCCCCTAGTCATGCCCACACTGTAGCAACACTGTAGCAACTTACACCTCTTGTCTCTAGTGCTTGTCCATGAGGGAGACACAAGCCAACCCCTCCTTTTTCCTTGCCCTCAAAGCTTTGCAACAGCTGCCCCTGCTCCTCTCTGACCTGCACACGACCAGAACCACCCCTCCTCCGCCCACAAAAAACCCTCCCCTGGTTTCACCTCCCTCTTCCACAAGCTCCATGGACCAAGTCCATCAAAAACCTCCCCCTCTCGGTATATAGTGCTAGAGGCCACTTCAGCTCTCCCCTCCCCCCCCTCATTTGCCTCCCACACCTCACACCTACCCATCCCCAAGCTCCCGATCTTGCACCCGAGATCCCCATCTCCTTGGAGAAGAGGAGCAAGTCCTCTCGGGCTCCACTTCGTTTGCTGACATGCAGTCGACCCTGACCTCCCCCAACGCCTTAGCTCACCTCCAAGACCTCCTATAGATCACCAAAGGCTCCCTCACCGAGCCCATGCCTCTACATGTCGCGGGAGAAGGAGAACTCCGACTCTCGGCCGTGACCAAGATATGCTCCTGGTACTCTCCCGCTAGCTCCCTCCCCTCTGCATGCCACCGTCCCAAGATCTCCTAGTTCTCCTCTACCTGACCCTGTTCTTATTTTGTCCCAGGGCCGCTACCGTCGTTGTCGTCGAGCTCCAACGAGACCGCTCTCGGGCTCCCTCGCACGAGCCAGCTCCCGACGTAGAACCCCGTCTTCCCGCCCCTCGTTGGCTTCACCGCGGTGCACTGCGTCGCCTCCCCGCCTTCCCCGCTGCCGGCAGGTGCTCAGGTGAGCAACACTATGCCCTTCTGGCCCTCCCCTAGGGTTCTGTCCCACCACCGCCATCTGGAGAAGGACGACGGTTGTCGACCGTCGATCCCCCGTCTAATCCTACGGCCCAGGGGAGCTGATATCGCTTTGGCCACTGCGGTCGCTGACCGGCGGGCCCCGCCGCGTGGGATTAAACCCTGCCTCCCGCCCATGCCAGCGAGCCTCGCTAGGCCGACTGATGTCTACGCACTTCTATTCTTGTAGACAGTTGTTGGGCCTCCAAGTGCAGAGGTTTGTAGAACAGCAGCAAGTTGGTTTATCGAACTCAGGGAGGAAGTGGTCAAAGGTATCCCCTCTCAAGCAACCCTGCAATCAAGATACAAGAAGTCTCTTGTGTCCCCAACACACTCAATACACTTGTCAGGTCTATAGGTGCACTAGCTCGGTGAAGAGATAGTGAAATACAAGTGGTATGGATAATTATAAGTGGTAACAGTGATAGAAAATAGGTTGATGGCGTGGAAAAGACTAAAGGCAAACTGAAATAAAGAAGGAAGCAAGCAAACAAGTAACAGATCTAATTGCAAATGATGTTTCAATGCTAAGAAACAAGGCCTAGGGATCATACTTTTGCTAGTGAACAGTCTCATATAAATATATTCTCTTTATGATACGACTCTTAACTACTCTCTGGTTGAACACTCTAATCGATGGTAGGGCTATAACAGCACACCTCAAAGTAAGTCTTTCCCATCTAGAAACCCCACACTGTCACCTTGAGCACTAGATGAGTCCAACAAACACCACAATTTCATAAAGACATCCAACTCCAAATATAACTCATAACAAGTATTTGAGAACTCTAGCCTAAGTGCCACCATGGTGTGCACGCTGTCACTTTCACACACATGGGGAGAGCAGAGATCTATTAAAGCACTTGAGTAGCAAGGTAGATCTATAGATTACAAGCTCATGATCTCAATAAGATCATGCATAGAGAGAGAGATGAACACATAGCTACCGATAGAACCCTTAGCCTCGAGAGAGAACTACTCCCTCCTCATCATGGGAAACAGCAATGGTGATGGAGATGGTGGTGGAGATCGATGGAGATGGCTCCAGGGGCACTTCCCCGTCCCGGCAGGGTGCCGGAAAAGAGACTTTCTGTCCCCCGAATCTCCACTTTGGTGGCGGCGGCACTGTGAAACTTTTCGTGGATTTCTGATTAACTATTTAGGGTTTTGGTATCGGGAGGCTCTTATAGGCGAAGGAGGCAAGGTCGGTGGAGTGCCAGGGGGACCACACCACCTGGTGGCGCGGCTAGGGCTAGCCCGCACCACCATATGGTGTGGTCAGGCCCTGGCCCTCCTCCGTCTATGCTTCGGGCTCCTTGAGTCTTCCGGTAAAATAGGAACTTTGGCTTTTGTCCCATCCAATTCCGAGAATATTGATTTTCTGACTTTCCTGGAACCAAAAACAGCAGAAAACAGGCAACTTGCACTGTGGCTCTTGTTAATAGGTTAGTCCAAGAAATCATATGAAAAGTACTCCAAAGTGTGGACAAAACATAAGAAAGTAGATAAAACCAAGAATGGAGCATCAAAAATTATAGATACATTTGCAATGTATCAACATCCCCAAGCTTAACTCCTGCTCGTCCTCGAGTAGGTAAGTGATAAAAAGAAAGAATAATTTTTGAGGTGACATGCACCATCAAAGACTTGATCAAAGTATTTGTAAAACATTCAAAGAAGGGATCATAGTACTTCAATCATAGCATGAAAGACAAGGTTCTAGCAATAAGACAAAGAAACTATGATGCAACATGAAAAGGCACAAACAAAAGATTCATGAATAACGATGCTTTGCAAGATGTTTGTTTGTTTCACATAAAGAAAACATAGCATAAAAGTATTCAGCTTGTCCCTCAATAGAGTAGCAAATATAAATGCATAGGACACCTTCAAAGTTCATAAGAGTGACTAGATACAATAGTTTAAAACAAGCACTAACAAGTTATGCATCAATCAACTAGTCTTGGGACAATGCACATAGAACTAAGAATGGCCACTACGCTCTCAAAGTAAGTGCATAAAGATAGAAGGTGGAGACTCAATATAATGGTGGAAGAAAAGCCTTTTGTAAAAGGAAGTAGGGATTCAAGTCTCATAAAGAGCTTCCAAAAATTATGGAACTTATAGCTTTCAGCTCTCATTGCCCCTATCATAAGCATCTTGAAGTGATTAAGGTTAAAGTGAACAAACTATGGTGTACATGCTTGACGAAGTATAAGTCAGAAATCTCATGTCCCTTGTATACGAGGGCCGCTCCTCATGCTACTCATGTTTAGTCACCGGTAAGTTCCTGTCATCGTAAGTACATGTGTATCATAGAGAACCGCCAACGGGGTACCCCTTGCCCGATGATACGGAAGAATCCCCATATCAAAATGACAAGGCAAGCAGACAACGAGTATCTCAGCCTTTTTCTTATTTACCATGGGAATATGGTGCTTTTTTCTCTCTTTCCTCTTTTCATAGTATCTTTTTTTTCTATTTTCTCTTTTCTCTTTTTTCTCAATATAGGACTCTTTTTTTTATAAGAAGAATGCTTCATAGACAGCTCATTATGGTTACGCTGCAGGTTTCCACCATGTCAGCATGGATTAGACCAGCGGCCCAGGCGTTTCTCTAACACATATACATAACTCCATGGACTTACAAGCTCCCCTTTCATTTCACACTGACTACATCCATAGACAAAAGAGCATGATATCAACTAGGTACAAAGTACCCGTGCAATGTTGAAAGCATTCCCCATGACAGCATGGTTCTGCTAATTCACAACAAATAAGTGCAAGCATATACAACATAGACGACACAATGGTTCAAGTTTATTAAGGGCAAGAAAAGTAAAGTGTGCCATCAAGTTTGTGAGAGCTTTAATCACTAGTTTTCTCATAACAAGTTTAATTTGGAAGGTAAACAAAAGCATGAATATACTTGGAATAGCATATGCTAGTAGGTAGGTATGATGGACACTTTGGAATAACTTGGTTTAAGGAGTTGGATGCATGAGTGGAGAGCAATAATGGCCATAATCATGCAGAGCGACAAAACATCATTGATAAAAGCATAAAGTGATACTACAAGTTGAAAACTAAAGGATCATAAAGGCTATGGTGACTTTGGATAGTCATAACATGGTGTGAGCATGCGCCAAGTCAACCCAAATAAAGCATCAAAGGAGAATACCACAATACTATGCTTTAATATGCTAAAACAACGCATGATCATCCAAGGCACATTAAGCAATCTCAATTGTTTATAACAAGTCATGCTACAGCAAAGAATACTAAGCATAAAGCAAAAAACAATAGCAAGCATGGCATGACAAAGCATAGGCCACAGTCAAAAACAAGCTCTCTTTATCACTTAAGCATAAAGTTTTCCTACTCTTCTCCAATCCAAACGAAACTATTTGAAAACCAATGCATGAAAGAAGGGGTCCAACCAATTTATTCAGCAAACTAAGCAAACCAAGCAAACAAAAAACCAAAACAAAAAGAAGACGCTCCAAGAACAACACAACCGTGCATGAAACAATAAAAATGAAGTGTTTCGAAGAAACCTGGTGACGCTTGTACTTCTTGGATATTTATAGGGGTGACACGCGTGGCATCCCCAAGCTTGAGCTTTAGTCCATCCTTCATCTCATTACTCATTCCTTCCATACACCTGAAATTTTTCCTTCATACAAAACTTACACAATCTCATTAGCAACATTAGTGCACTTAAGATAAATAAGTCTCAAGGTTCAGTTCTAACACCAAATAAACTTCCATTAGAACACTAGCTACTATAGCACTTCCCTCAAAAAGATCAATTCCCCAAAAGAACTCAAGAAGGAACCAACAAGAAGCAAATGCAGAAAATGGCAGAAATCTGTCAAAACAGATCAGCAGGTAAATACGAATTTGTTCGAAGACCTTCTGTTGCTCAAATCAAAAAGTGTTGAACTAATGAAAGTTAGATAACAACCTGGGGCAGAAGCACAAAATATTATAGCTCAATTCGACATACAGAGCTCTCTCACGAACTTTTACGGTCAAGCACAGAAATCTGTTTCGGGACAGCAACTTTCCCAATCATTAGTTCTCCCTCATTAGAGGTTACTCTTGGCACAAAAAGCAAATAAAAAGGATAAGGAGCGGTTATTACAGAAGTAATAACTTCCAAGACTCATCTAAAACTTTTGGGTTATCTCCCAATAAGTACTTTTCTTTAACGCCTTTAAGTTAGGCATGATAGTTTGAAAAGATGCTCACATAAGAAATATGAATTGAAATAAAAGAGAGCATCAAGAAGAAAAATCAAAGCACATTTAAGTCTAACCCACTTCCTATGCATAGGAATCTTGTAAATAAACAAGCCATCAAAGCACAAAGCATAGAAAAGAAAAACAAGTGCAACTTCAAGACTTTCAACATAAAGAGGGGAAACTTAATATTATTGAGACACATAAAACCATGTTTCCCTCTCTCATAATAACTTTCAGTAGCATCATGAATAAAATTAACAATATAAATATCACATAAACATTCTTATCTTGATCCATATGCATATAATCATTATTACTCTCCACATAAGCATAGTTATTCTTATTAGTTGTAGTGGGAGCAAATTCAACAAAATAGCTAACATTATTATTCTCATCACCATAATCATCAAATATACGAGGCATATTGTAATCATAATTAATTTTCTCCTCAATAGTAGGTGGACTGAAAATATCATACTCATCATTGTAATCATCATATATTGGAGGCTTTGTATCATCATAAGCAATAGAATAGCTATCTTCCAAAGCTGGGGAACTAAAAAGATCATTTTCATAAAAACTAGCTTCCCCAAGCTTAGGGTTTTCCATAGCATTAGCAATAATGGTGTCCAAAGAATTCATACTAACAACATTGCTATTAGCATGCAAATAAAGTTCCATAGGTTTTTTAATTTTCTCTTCAAACACTTCATGTCCTAACTCAAGATAAATGTTATAAAGCTCGCTAATTTTTTTGTTGTTTTCCATTAAGCCTAACTAGTGAAAACAAGAAAAAAAAGACAAAATTGCAGAATCTAAAGGAAATAACTTCGAGCACTCACACCGGAGGATGTGAGTACCTTTTACCTTACCTCCCCGGCAACGGCGCCAGAAAATAGACGTTTACCGTGGGAGGTTCTTCTTCTTTAATCCTCCGGTGTGAATACCTTTTACCTTACCTCCCCGGCAACATCGCCAGAAAATAGCTTGATGTATACGCACTTCTATTCTTGTAGACGGTTGTTGGGCCTCCAAGTGGAGAGGTTTGTAGAACAGCAGCAAGTTTTCCCTTAAGTGGATCACCCAAGGTTTATCGAACTCAGGGAGGAAGTGGTCAAAGGTATCCCCTCTCAAGCAACCCTGCAATCAAGATACAAGAAGTCTCTTGTGTCCCCAACACACCCAATACACTTGTCAGGTGTATAGGTGCACTAGCTCGGCGAAGAGATAGTGAAATACAAGTGGTATGGATAATTATAAGTGGTAACGGTGATAGAAAATAGGTTGATGGCATGGAAAAGACTAAAGGCAAACTGAAATAAAGAAGGAAGCAAGCAAACAAGTAACAGATCTAATTGCGAACGATGTTTCAATGCTAAGAAACAAGGCCTAGGTATCATACTTTCGCTAGTGAACAATCTCATATAAATATATTCTCTTTATGATACTACTCTTAACTACTCTCTAGTTGAACACTCTAATCGATGGTAGGGCTATAACAACACACCTCAAAGTAAGTCTTTCACATACCCCACACTGTCACCTTGAGCACTAGATGAGTCCAACAAACACCACAATTTCATAAAGACATCCAACTCCAAATATAACTCATAACAAGTATTTGAGAACTCTAGCCTAAGTGCCACCATGGTGTGCACGCTGTCACTTTCACACACATGGGGAGAGCAGAGATCTATTAAAGCACTTGAGTAGCAAGGTAGATCTATAGATTACAAGCTCATGATCTCAATAAGATCATGCATAGAGAGAGAGATGAACACATAGCTACCGGTAGAACCCTTAGCCTTGAGAGAGAACTACTCCCTCCTTATCATGGGAATCAGCAATGGTGATGGAGATGGTGGTGGAGATCGATGGAGATGGCTACGGGGGCACTTCCCCATCCCGGCAGGGTGCCGGAAAAGAGACTTTCTGTCCCCCGAATCTCCACTTCGGTGGCGGCAGCGCTGCGAAACTTTTCGTGGATTTCTGATTGACTATTTAGGGTTTTGGTATCGGGAGGCTCTTATAGGCGAAGGAGGCAAGGTCGGTGGAGTGCCAGGGAGGCCACACCACCTGGTGGCGCGGCCAGGGCTAGCCTGCGCCACCATATGGTGTGGCCAGGCCTTGGCCCTCCTCCGTCTATGCTTCGGGATCCGTGAGTCTTCTGGTAAAATAGGAACTTTGGCTTTTGTACCGTCCAATTCCGAGAATATTGATTTTCTGACTTTCCTGAAACCAAAAACAGCAGAAAAAAGGCAACTGGCACTATGGCTCTTGTTAATAGGCTAGTCCAAGAAATCATATGAAAAGTACTCCAAAGTGTGGACAAAACATAAGAAAGTAGATAAAACCAAGCATGGAGCATCAAAAATTATAGATACATTTGCAATGTATCACCGACTCCTCAGCTGCGGCCCAAGTCCCCCTGGAAAACTAGCCCATCTCCCTGCTCCTTTTTAATATTTTCCACCAGCTCTGTTCTAGCTATTTGGTTTAAATATTTTTAAAAATGGAAATCAACACAAGGTGCCCAGATCTAAATTCTCCTAGGTACCTCTATGTTTTCTCCAACACTCAGTACCTTTGGATAGCCCAGATTATGTAGAGATTCCTAATATTAAATTCATATCTAGAATGTATCTAAAACACTCCTAAAATCCCACTGGTAGTTTTACAACTCCAATTTGAACAAAAACACCTTGCACTGAAAGGTATCTGTGGTACCTTGCATGCCACCCAGCCCCATATCAAGTGGAGCCTTAGAGTTGTTGTAGCAAAAATAACAAAAAACAGAGAGTTTCTGCTTTTAGAAAATTCCCTAGGTAAATCTACAACATATTTTGGGTTGATTCCACATCCCAGTGAGGTGGTACATCAATACCTGTCAAAATCCAGGAGATCAAGAATTGTTGAATTTCTGAGGATTTATGATGTATTTAACATTTCTGTATATAGTTTTATCACTAGATAAATCACTCCAGTAACTCTGCAACTCCAAAATGAGTGAACCCAATTTCTGCAGAAAGGTATTACAAATATCTAACATATGTCCTTGGTTTCATATCAATAGCTTCTATAGATTTAATCTTGTGAAAAAGACAATTTGTCTACAAAACTGCCTTAAGGAATTTCCTGACGGCATTCTGTTAATTGTCTTGACCTGATTCCAATTCTCAGTGAACAAGTACATCAATCCCTACCTAATCAACCAAGGAAATAAATTTTGGAGCTCCAGAACTGTTCTGGTGAATTATTTCCTAAAACTAGAGTATTATTGACTATAAAAAGCACTATAAATCTTTGGTAGTTGATAAAATAGTGAAACCACTATGGTTGGTTTCATTGTATCAATACCTATCTATTGGTATCATGTTTTTACAATGGTATCATACAAAATATGTCTTGGTCCAAAATCCATCTCTCGGGTAATTTCTAGACTATAAATCCTAAGGGATTTTCTTCTATATTTGCAAGACAAAGCCAATCCTATTAAATCCATTCTTCCTAAGACCTAAGGATCTGTGAACTTGTATTATTCAATTGCTTGCTGTATGTATTGTTGCTTGTATGCCTTATGTTGATTATGGCTTGGTTTGCTTGCATGTGCTGTTGGGACGACGATAGTTGCGATGAAATCAGAGAGCAGAAGAAGTGGTATTTATAATTGGAATTGATTATTATGGTTTTCTAAGAAGAAGTCCAGGGAAAATTATGCCATATTGCTGATCATCAGGCAAGCCACCTTCTTGCTCATAAGCCTTGTCCTACTATTTTACTTATGCATGTTTTATCTCCTATTTGTTAAAAACTGCATTGTTTTACTATATGTTGATGTATATATACGGTAGTGATTTGGCTCCTCCGAATCATTACACTTTTGTACTATTAAGTACAACCCTTTGGTGATACCTACTTGTCCCTAGTAGAATAGATGGTGTATTACACCATACCCCCTTTGGAGACCCCGTTTTAGCCGAAGCAAAAACTAGTGGATGGTAAGACCCCGGAAAAAGGTTTTACCAAATGTTTTATGAGAAAACCTTGGTGAGGTGGGACCTCCCCAAGAGATGTTGAAAAAGAAGAAGATTTTGTTTTACAAAATGCTGGAGAAAAACCGAAGGAAAAAGGTTTACAAAAACGCACCTGGTTCTTTGCAGTTTAGCTATAACAACTTAACCCTGTGCAACCACATTACTCTGGAATGGGACAGGGCTGGATTTGATGGTTGTCTATCCTGCTATAAGCTGCCTCGCAACAACTATAGGGGATCGGGGATCCCTGGAGGGTGGGCCTTCTCCGATAAAGGTGGGACCTGGAGAAGGAACGAAGGGTCGGCAGGCCTCCACGCGTTACTATGATCCCCTCATTGAAAGCGCACACTCTCGAGGAGTGGAAAAAGCGCTCCGGTTGGTCCTCGCCCGACGTCCCGGTGTTGAGGGGATTAACACTCATAGGGTAGGCACTTATATTGGAGTGGGCATCCGGAGAGTCTCGATCGGTTACTCGACCCACGATCGGTGAAGATTAGGGTAGTGTACCTGGATGGTGTGGGTAAAGTGTACAACCTCTATAGAGTGTGAATCTATTCAAATAGCCGTGTCCACGGTTAAGGACGGGTTGGACAAACTTCTGTAGAGTGGTGCTGGTTTTGTTTTCAAAAAGGATTTCAGAAAAGCAAAGGCTTTAAAAACATTTTGTCCATGGGATGGTCGGGAAAGATTCCGGTTTTGACCATGGGATGGTCAGAACAGAATAGAAGGAGTTCGATCATGGGATGACCCGAAGGAGGAACAAATGGGTGACCCAGTCCTAATGTTTTCCAAAACTTTCCAAAACGGTTTCCAGAATGGTTTACAAAAGTTTTCAACAAAGGTATGTAGATGCTATATCTACAAGAGAAACTATGTGAGAAAAGAACCCTCTCTTGGAGCCCTCGTACTACCACAGCCATAAAGCATATCCTCTTGTTATTACTATGAAGTTAAGGTGGTTTGCGAGTACATTCAATGTACTCACTGGCATTGTCCCTGGCTATTAACTTGGCCAGATATCAAGAAGAAGATGGCATTGGCGACTATGCGAGCTAGGACGTTCTCCCAGTCAGTTGCTTGTAGGTTAAGGCATGGCTCAGGCTCTACGCTTAAGGAAGTTCCGCTGATGATTATTGATGTAGCCATAACGGCATGTATGTAAGTCATGTAATTCGGTATATTCTCGGATGTTGTAATGATACTTGTCGGTTATGTGCCACGACTAACTGATCATGGGATCATGGTTGTATGCATAATAGGAACTCTCGGAGAATTAATCCGGGGGCCCAACACACTTGGTATCAGAGCCATCCTGACTATAGGAGAACCTTAGTTAGCATGGTCGCTAGACATGAACCCTTTTTTGAAAACCCCGGCTTTCGAAAACTAGTTTCTCAATGAGTTTCAAAAAGTTCTACTTCTTCTCTTACTCTAAGTAAATGCTTTCGAAAATGGGTTCCTCTAACTCTTGCCCAAACTTCAAACCTACGGATCCTAAATAACTAGAATCTAGAACCTGGTGAGGACACTGAGAACAAAATAAAAACAAGCAACTACCAGCAAACACAAGGAGACTACAATATCGCTCTACCAGTGGAATTCTCATCGAGTGTTGCACCATAAAGAAGCCTCCAAGATACGACGAAGGCTTCATCTGCAGGATAGTGACTCTGATTTGAAGAAAGACGATATCTAGGGTCAATAGTCCTAAGAATAGGGTTCCCCTCCCTCGCGAGTAGTTAACTCCTTGGTCCCTAGAGTTGACCGTGTTTGCTTGCCTAAGTGCATCCTGTGTTGCTTGATGTGTGTTGTTTGCCAAGGACATTGCGATTATCTCGCTCTATTCGCCTTGTTTGTATGTTCTGGTTTGCTTTGACCTCCTTAAAAATGCGACTCGAGGAGCGGTAACCCACCTAGTAACTCAGGAAACCCCTGTGCTAGATATCGGTAATGAGACCCAGACTAATCTCGAGAGTATAAGAGAGGAAAAGCATCACTAGAACCAGGAGGTCGACATCGTCAAGTCAAAAACAACTCGAAGACCTCACCTCAGCAAGATGACATACCTCGCCAAACTCACCTCGCATGACTTGTCAACAACACCACACTCCTTTGTTCATCAGTCTACTACAACCACAATCTCGTTGAAGCCGGAAGTCGATCACCGAAAGATCCTCAATATCCACAGGAAACCACCGGATAAGCCAACCCAGACAAGAAGTGAAGACCAAACCACACTAACCTTAGTGTATTAGAGCTTCTGACCGCCTTAGGAGACTAACTAATTTACTCAACCCTACCCAAAATATCGGAATGATCCTCCCTGGAAGGTCAGAACCACCTCTAAAGCCAGATGATAAGTAAGCGGGAAGACAACGAGTTTACTCCATCCTCGAGCAGGAGCAACCCCAAGTGTTCAAGAGACAGTAACCTCTCTAAAAATAGATGACTCTACCCAGACGAAGCACTATCCAGAAGAGTCGTAAACCGCTAATTTACCTCGAGCTAACCACCCTAAAGGCTTCATGAGGAAACCAGCCCTGCCAAGGTTGATAAAATAGGGTGTCACTCGAAGACCCCATCTCAAGACTCCGGGAAGATACAGCCTTCCGTTAACATCGGGTCAGCACTCCAAGATAGAAGATCCGCAACCCTCCTGAAGCACCTTAGTGAAGCTTTAAGGTGGAAAGACTAAGTCTTTCCACTCAATCTTCAGAAGACTGTCTACCAAAAGATACTTCAGAAAATATCTCTGGCTCCGAAGTCTTCCCGCCAAGCAACAACCCGTGAGTTATCCGATGAGAAACTAACTAAAGATCCTACGAAGTCCCTCCGCTACTTCAACTGAAGACCTACCTGAAGGACCCCAAGATCGCGGACCGTCCATTTCCAATCACTTAGAGGATGTGAGACTCCAATGACTCCACCAGGCTAAGCACGAATAATAGTAGTATTTAAGCCCATTACGTGATAATCCCCGGAAGACTTCCGAAGGTCTCTACTCCAGAAGAAATATGGACGACAATCCCCAGAAACCCCATTCAACGACTCCAAGAAGGAAGGACTATGTCGACTCTCCGAGCCACCCCAGTTAACCCTAAGGGGGAAAGACTGCGTCTTTCCCACAAAATAGAATAACCCTCTGCTAGGAGCAACCTCAGGAGTCCTGACCCTAAACTCGTTAAATAGTATACGCTACAACCCTAAGGAAGAGATGTGAAGCCTTAAAGAGAGGTACTCCCAACCGTAGATTCTATCCTTTGAAGGGTACTCCGTGAAGTTCAGCATCGAGATAGTCTGCCCAACCTAAGCCCTTGAGGTATCGAGTGCGGAAGGAAAAGAAGGTCATCTCTCGAAACCAAGACAAGACTCTGCTCAACTCTCTGTGCATCCCGAAAGACTGAAGCTCAAATCCAGCGACAGAGTAGATATTTCCAAAGACGAAGTCCGGAAGATAGTACGCGTAAGACACCTAGTATAAACCCGACTCAAAATCCCCTAACCCTACTCTCCAGAATCTCAGGACGAGATTCTTTTAAGGGCGAAAGATCTGTAACATCCCAATTTCTGCAACCCTGATTAGTTATCCAGAATGCAAAAATCAGGGGGAACAAAAACTTTTTCATGTTCATTGTTGCAGTGTTTGCTTGTTGTTTGTATATGCTTATGCTTATGAATGTGTATTAGATGATATACTCGTCACCTTAACACCAGTTGGCAAAAGCTACTTCCCAAAAACAGTCTTGGCTTATTTTCCATATTCTCAAATGTTTTGGCATTTCAGAACCTGAGCCAAGATGCTTATGAAACCAAAACTATTTTAGTAACTTCTATTGACAAAACTATGGAGAGTTATATAATAAAATCTCCTTATGTTTTCAAGACAGAACCTTCAACTATTCTTACCTCTAGGATCTCCAAAACCTTTTTGTAAGCTTTTGAATTCTACTCTTGGTAGAGATACCAAGGACCTTACCTTGTTCAACTCCAACCTATTCAAAATACCCATCTTAACCTCAAGCTAGGCTTGATGGTAACCCTAGTAGTAGTTGATTTGTTTGCAAGATGAGTTGCCTTGATCTGCTGTTTGAATTGATTGCTTAGAAGTAGTATGAGCCATTCTATGAGCTCATCCTCTAGGATCAAGGTACTTTAAGATCACCAGACCCTAAGAAAGAATACACTTTGGACCCAATCTCTAGCCACCAGGTGATCATTTAAAACCCTTAACCAGATCAATTCTGAAGTGATCCCTTCTAGAAGCCTCCAAGTCAATGAGGACCAATACCAAGCATGGATCCCTTCTACTCAATCTACTCTTCAACCACATTCACTTGATGATGCTTTGGGTGATGGGTTCGTAGCATGGAAAACAAAAAATTTCTACCGCAAGAACAAACAAAACCCAAATCTAATCTAGATAAAAGCCAAGATATAATCTATTAGACATGTGCAACGAGATAGATCTGTACTAACCCTTGTAGACCCGAAAGTGTTACGAGATTAGATCTTGGGGTTGATGTAGTCGATCACTTGCCGATCTCAAGATCGTGTGGACGATCATTCTGGCGCCGCGTTCTGGCAGCGCTTCCGCAGTCGGTCACACGTGCGGAGTCGAAGGAGACCTTCCTCTCTCCGTCCAGCGAGCAGCGGAGGTAGTAGATCTTCTCCATGGAATCCCAGCAGCACGACGGTGTGGTGGTGGTGGTGGAGTAGAGAATTCTGCAGGGCTTCGCCTAAGCCTGAGCAGAGGGAAGGAGGAGGAGAGAGGCGGCGGCTAGGGCTTGATATGAGAGAGGGCTAGGGGGTGGCGCCCCCTCCCTTCTATTTAAAGGAGGGAGGCGCCATGGGAGGGGGAGTCCTAGTAGGACTCCCCTCCCTCCTTGGCCGGCGGATTGGGAGGGGGGAGGAATCCTCCTCCCCCACGAATCCGTGTCTTGCCCCACACGAACTCCTTGATCCTTTCTTGGTTTTCAAGCAAACTCCAAGAAATCTCCTAGAACCTTCCGGAACATTCTGAAACCTTCTACAATCCCCATACAAATACTCCGGAACATTTCCTAACTTAGAAAATGATCCCCAATATATGAATCTTATTCTCCGGACAATTCTGGATCTCCTCGTGATGTCCTGGATCCAATCCGAGACTCCGAACAACATTCGGTCTCCAACGCACATTCCATATCTACTTGAAACAACTTGGAACCTTAAGTGTGTCACCCTACGATTCATGAACATGTAGACATGATGGAGACACATCTCCGATCAATAACCATTAGTGGGATCTGGAGATCCATAACAGCTCCCACATACTCAACGATGACTTCGTGATCGATAGAACCATTAACATACGAAACCAATTCCCTTTGTCACGCGATATTCTACTTATCCGAGGTTTGATCGTCGGTATCTCCATACCTAGTTATACCTCGTTGCTGATAAGTACTCTTTACTCGTTCCGTGTTATGTCATCCCTTGTGACCTAGTCACATGCTTGCAAGCTAACTAGATGGCATTCCACCGAGAGGGCCCAGAGCATATCTATCCGTCAAATGGATGGACAAATCCCAATCTTGGTCCATGCGCTTCAACACATCCTTTCAGAATACCCAATGACACCTTTATAACCACCCAGTTACGAAGTGGTGTTTGATGTCATCAAAGTACTCATCCGGTGATGGTGATTAACATAACCTCATGGTCAAAGGATTAGGTTACTATGCATTTGAAAACTTATAGCAATATGAACTTAATGACTTGATCTTATGCTACGCTTACTTATGGGTGTGTGTCCATCACATCATTCTCCTAATGATATAACCTTGTTATTAATCACATCCAATGTCCATGATCAGGAAACCATGATCATCAATTAATCAACAAGCTAGTTCAACAAGAGGCTTACTAGGGACTCTTTTATGTTTACAAAACACACAAGTATTAATGTTTCCGGTTAATACAATTATAGCATGGGATGTAAACATTTATCATAAACATAAAGATATAATAATAACCACTTTATCATTGCCTCTTGGGCATATCTCCAACAGTCTCCCACTTGCACTAGAGTCAATAATCTAGTTAAAAACTTGAGCTTTCAACACCTATGGCTTTCTGGTGTTGTATAGACACTATTGCTAGTGGTAAACACAATCTTCGGATCTGACACTTCCAGGTCCGTGTGTATTTGTATGTCCTTGCGTCTCTACGCATTACTCATTCTCCAATGAGATGACATTGTATAAATTTGGTCCTTTGGTGAGACTTTTAGTTCCTTGGGATTAAATCATGTTGATACAATTGTCATACAATGTATCTTCATAGTATTATCCCGCTATGAACCACACCTAGTTTGATAACAAACTACTTGACGCAAATGCCCTCATTTGCTGCTACAATAACAGTCATATACTTAGCCTTTTGTTGTAGTATCTGTCACAATGTTTTAACTTTGGTACTCAACCAAATCTGTTATGGAACTTCCTTTCCATTACATTGTGCCACCCATAGTTTAGATTGAGATAAACTTAATTTGTGACAAAAATAGTATCAATGCAACAATTTACAATGAACTATTTGTCACCACTATATAAATAATATATTCTTAGTTCTTCCAAAGATCATAGGAATATCCCTACTATTGTCCAATGATCATCTTATGAGTCATTCTGGTATATGCTCATAACATTTAGAGCATAGGACATATCTGGATGTGTACATCTCAAAGAATGATTGATCAAAATATTCTTGTGATTTCACCAAGTGTCAAAACACTTGAATCTCGTGTCAACACACTTGAATCTTGATTCAGTCATTTCTGTGCGTCAAGAACCTTTCTTGTTGTTTCCATATTGAACTCATTCAACATCTTATCTATGTACATTTGGCAAAACCATATTAGCGCCTCAATCTATCCATATAGACATTGATGCCTAATTCTTGGGTTATGCCCAAGTATTTCATCGAAATGAAATTCTTAACCTGTGTCAATAAAAATACATCATTTCTAATCAACAATATGTCTTTCACATAATATGTCTTAGCGCTCCCACTTAATTTCTTGCAAAATGCAAACATCTTCATCGTCTCTAATGAAATGAAACCTTTTAACAGTTTCATCACGGTGAAGATTCCAACTCCGCGATGCTCACTTCAACCATTGAAGTTTTGCATACTCTTTTAGCATCCTTTGAATTAACAAAACCCTTTGGATCGTGTCATGTACACGTCCTAGGTAACCATTCTATTAGAAGAACTTGTTTTGTTTGTTCAACTACCATATACCAAAATATATGTAGTGGTTGCTGCATTAATCCGTCTAGACTAAATATCGCTATGAAAGATCAAATCTTATCATAGTCAATTCCTTGAACATTGTCGTAAACTCTTTCCGACATGTCGACTATTTCATAGATGTGAAACATCCATGTCTATTTCTTTATAGATCCATATACGACTGTAAGGTCTTGCACCTTTCTAGAGGGTCTTTCAAATTCAAAGCTTGATTTCTCGTGTATGGAATTATCACGGATTTTATGGCTTCAAGCCACTTAACGAAGTCAGGGCCCATCATTGCTTCTTTGCATGTAGTCGGTTCATCATTGTCAAACAACAATGATTTAACTCTCAAATCTTGGCATTTGATTACTTACCCGACCTACTTGGTTCAATAGTAACTTAGATCTCCGTGACCATAACCTTTGAGGCACGTGAGCCATGAGCATTGTTGCTGCCTTCGGGACACTTACCGATGCTGCGCAACTCAACACATATTAGCCAAGGTTCAACAACCTTGTCAAAGTTCTATTGTCCTCCCACTTAACTTTTCACCAAAAATTCCTTCTCAAGAAACTCGACATTCTAAGCGACAAACACTTTTGTCTTCGGTGTTATGGAGGAATACCCAATGGTTATTCGAAATAACCTACAAAGACATGTTCATCCGACTTTGGTTGTAAACATTTTACTTATGCCTAGCATACCAAAAATTTAAGAAAGGACAACCTGGGTTTTATCCCAAACCATGACTTATATGGTGTCATTTCAACAGATCATGATGGAGCTCTTTTTAGTGTAAAAGCGGTAGTCACTAAAGCTTTAATCTTTTAAAATATAATGGCAGTTTTATAAATGACACCTTTGATCTTACCATGTCAAACAAGGTTTCATTACATATCTTGAACACTCCATACTCCTATGGTGTTTTGGGAAATGCAAATCCATGGAACGATTCCTCAAATCTTAGGTGTTTTGCTAAACTTGTAACTCAAACATCTTTCTTTATGATCCAATCATAAACTTTTTATTTTCTTGTTACAATAATTTTCCACTTCATCTTGAAAGTCTTTGAACATTTTCAAATGTTTCATATTTCTTCCTTATTGAGTAAGTATATACATATACTCACTCAAATCTTCGGAGAAAGCATATGAAGTTGAAATCCATCGCCCACGACTACACATAATGGACTATATACATCAATATGTACAAATTCCAATCAGTTAGTCGTCTGTTCCTCTTTTGGCCTACTAACGGAGTTTTAATTATCTCCAGGAAAGTATCACAAGCGTCATTTGATCAAAATCAAAGACTCCAAAAATCCATCAACATGGAGTTTCTTCATGTATCCCTTTCAATATAATTTAAACGGCGATGTCACTTTGCAAGTGATCTTTCAATCATTTGTCTTGCGACATTTTAGCATTAGTTTTATGGTCGTTATTTCTCCAACCAGACTTGCATATCATCCATCTATTATGGAATACGGTAATTATTTGAACAACCTTTTGTCGTCATAATACCTGATCAAAATAACAATTATTGAAACAAATCTTGAAGGCAAGCTTTGATGTTAACGAGTAACACAACAACCCTTTGTTTGTTTTCGATGAACATCATCACATATTCTCTTGCTAGTTACTTAGGCCATTGTAGTTCATGAATTGTGTTGTCCTATAAGACACTTCATACCAACCAATTCGGTATCCAATACCGCAGAACCACATTGGTTAACAAGCAAGGAATACAGCCATAACATGTATCTTCTATATACCTAAGTTGGACATCTCCAATCTTTTCTTTTCTGCCAAATATTTTATAGATTCTCTTTCAACAATTCCTTTTCTTTTAAAAGAATCTATCAACATCAATAGTGGTGTCATTCACATGACACATAGTACAAAGTGTGTATAGTCAAATACTAATACCTTTGGACTTGCACTTTGAAGTGGATCACCTTCATCAAATGTTTGGAATTCTTTCAAAATTCCATTCTTTAGTAATCTTTTAGTGTAGTAAACATTTTACTTACATCTTCTATTCATCCTTATCATGACAACTTTCATGATCAAGCTGCTATAGCTTATAAAGGTGAATTGCGAGTATAATGTTTCTTTTCCAAAACCTTTTGGAGGATTAGGACGACTAGCGTCTCCAACCTTCACAAATTCTCATCAAATATAAGGACATATACTCTATCATGTTGTAACCAACACATTGTTTTAGATATCACAATACCTTTCACATATGATGGTTTCTGAAACATTGCTTTTAGCTCTTAGATAAACTTGATATTAAAAACAATCTTTTGAGTATCAAGAATCATGGAGGCAAACATGATACATTAGATACTAACACTGGAATTGTTACTCTTGATTTAATACTGTTTATTAAACTTCACAGAGTAAACAGAGTTTGCTGAAAGTTTGCAATATGACTTTTAAACTTTAGATTGACACTCAAAACAATACGATACCAGTTCGTAAAGCAAATATCCAGAATTTCTATAGTTCCACTATCTCAACTATAACTAAGCGTAAGGTGGTGAACGGATGCCAATGACTACAACAAACTATGCAAATTCACTTTGATTTTGTTTATGATAAATTGTGTTCAACTTAATCATATTACTATATGAACTCCCACTCAAAACAACATCCCTCGATTTGTTTTAGTGATTACACAAACCAAATCCACTACACCAAGTCCGATCATCATGTGAGATGATGTAGTTTCAATGGCGAACAATCATCATGTTCATCATATCATATATATATGACTCATGCTCTAACTTTCGGTATTTCGTGTTCCGAGACCATGTCTGTACATGCTAGGCTCGTCAAGGTTAACCTTAGTTTCCGCATGTGCAAATCTGGCTTGCACCCGTTGTATGCACACGTAGAATCTATCACATCCGATCATCACGAGATGCTTCGAAACGACGAGTCTTAGCAACGGTGCCAACTAAGGACGAACACTTTATTACTTGATATTTAGTGAGAGGGATCATCTTATAATGCTAGCATCACGATCTAAGCAATACAAGATGCATAAAGGATTAACATCACAGGCAATTCATAATTAGTGTGATATGATATGGCCCTTTCTTCTTATGCCTTTGATCTCCATCTCCAAAGCACGGACATGATCTCCATCATCACCAGCATTGCGTCAAGGTCAGTGGCGCCGCTTCATGGTTGTCCATCATCACTAGCAACTATTACAACTACTTGGAATAAAGCTATTACAAGATGAATAGACACGCATGTCTTAACAAAATTAAAGACAACCATTAGGCTCCAACCGGTTGCCATATTACAACAAGGATCATTGCATACATCAAATATAATCACAATCACATGATGGCCATATCACATCACAAAACCCCTGCAAAAACAAGTTAGACGCCTCTAATTTTCTTTGCATGTTTTACGTGGCTTGGGGTTTTCGAACGGATCTTACCTACGAAACTGAACTGCAATGTTGATACAAGTGCTATCAAGTGCAAAGTGTAGATTGGATCTATACTATGATGGGAGAGACAGACACCCGCAAAGCCACTTGTGCAAAGCAAGTTACACGTCAAGCGTGGAGCAAGTCTCATGTGCGATGACATGTAATGTTAGCCTGAGCCGCTTCATCCCACCATACCGCAAGATGCAAAGTACACACAGCAAAAGACGGCACGAGCACCAACGCCCACAACATCATTATGTTCTACTCGTGCAACAGATCTACGCATAGATATGGCTCTGATACCACTGATGGGTTCGTAGCATGGAAAACAAAAAATTTCCACCGCAAGAATGAACAAAACCCAGATCTAATCTAGATAAAAGCCAAGATCTAATCTATTAGACATGTGCAACGAGATAGATCTGTACTAACCCTTGTAGACCCGGAAGTGTTACGAGATTAGAGCTCGGTTTTGATGTAGTCGATCACTTGCCGATCTCAAGATCGTGTGGACGATCCTTTCGGCGCCGCGTTCTGGCAGCGCTTCCGCAGTCAGTCACACGTGCGGAGTCGAAGCAGACCTTCCTCTCCCCGTTCCAGCGAGCAGCGGAGGTAGTAGATCTTCTCCACGGAATCCCAGCAGCACGACGGTGTGGTGGTGGTGGTGGAGTAGAGAATTCTGCAGGGCTTCGCCTAATCTTGAGCAGAGGGAAGGAGGAGGAGAGAGACGGCGGCTAGGGCTTGATATGAGAGAGGGCTAGGGGGTGGCGCCCCCTCCCTTCTATTTAAAGGAGGGAGGCGCCATGGGAGGGGGAGTCCTAGTAGGACTCCCCTCCCTCCTTGGCCGGCGGAATGGGAGGGGGGGAGGAATCCTCCTCCCCCACGAATCCGTGTCTTTCCCCACACGAACTCCTTGATCCTTTCTTGGTTTTCAAGCAAACTCCAAGAAATCTCCTAGAACCTTCCGGAACATTCTGAAACCTTCTAGAATCCCCATACAAATACTCCGGAACATTTCCTAACTTAGAAAATGATCCCCAATATATGAATCTTATTCTCCGGACAATTCCGGATCTCCTCGTGATGTCCCGGATCCAATCCGAGACTCTGAACAACATTCGGTCTCCAACGCACATTCCATATCTACTTGAAACAACTTCGAACCTTAAGTGTGTCACCCTACGGTTCATGAACATGTAGACATGATGGAGACACATCTCCGATCAATAACCATTAGCGGGATCTGGAGATCCATAACAACTCCCACATACTCAACGATGACTTCGTGATCGATAGAACCATTAACATACGAAACCAATTCCCTTTGTCACGCGATATTCTACTTATCCGAGGTTTGATCGTCGGTATCTCCATACCTAGTTATACCTCGTTGCTGATAAGTACTCTTTACTCGTTCCGTGTTATGTCATCCCTTGTGACCTAGTCACATGCTTGCAAGCTAACTAGATGGCATTCCACCGAGAGGGCCCAGAGCATATCTATCCGTCATATGGATGGACAAATCCCAATCTTGGTCCATGCGCTTCAACACATACTTTCAGAATACCCAATGACACCTTTATAACCACCCAGTTACGAAGTGGTGTTTGATGTCATCAAAGTACTCATCCGGTGATGGTGATTAACATAACCTCATGGTCGAAGGATTAGGTTACTATGCATTTGAAAACTTATAGCAATACGAACTTAATGACTTGATCTTATGCTACGCTTACTTATGGGTGTGTGTCCATCACATCATTCTCCTAATGATATAACCTTGTTATTAATCACATCCAATGTCCATGATCAGGAAACCATGATCATCAATTAATCAACAAGCTAGTTCAACAAGAGGCTTACTAGGGACTCTTTTATGTTTAGAAAACACACAAGTATTAATGTTTCCGGTTAATACAATTATAGCATGGGATGTAAACATTTATCATAAACATAAAGATATAATAATAACCACTTTATCATTGCCTCTTGGGCATATCTCCAACATTGGGTACTCTGCAACCCATCAAAATTATCTACACCAACATTCTAGTCAAAAACCCTAAATCTGCCAAATTTGGCTAAGTCTGGAATCTGTTTCAACATCACCTTTTTGGGTGTCTCCCTTTCTCAACCCTTGTACATTTTTGGTAATACACTTGAACCCTCTTGTTAACCATCCTAAGTACTACCAAGGACAACTCTTTCCCTTGGTTAGATCATCCTCCTACCCACTTGTTCTTGATGGTTTTGCAGGCAAGAAGATAACTTTTCCTGCAAATCTAGTCAACATGCCTACTTTGGTATAAGCTCACACCACCATACAACCTTCTATGGACCAACTCTTTGCATGGTTGTGTTCTACTCATATAGGTCTATCATTACCTACTTCACTTGTTCCAGTTGGATCCTTGAGCTCTTTACACCCACAAGGTTTTGAAGGCTAGTTGATAATCTGCCTTGGCAGGCTTATTTTATTCAAAGTTTGAAAGCCTGAATTGGTGAGATCAAGCAGGATCAAGCCTCAACCTCTACACCATTGCAATCTACATCACTTGGTCTATCCATCCATATATCCCATGCCCCAAGGGGAGATCTGAACTCCAAGATACAACCATGTTTTGATGGTATGAAATTAAAATCACCCTAGATCCCTAATCTAAGGTATTTCACCAAAATCAACTTGGATTCTCCAATCCCAAGGTTGAAAATGCTTGCCACACCTTGTCTACATCATCTACCTTGATCATCAAGATTTAACAAATTCTATCCCTAATTATTATGGACCAAAACTATTCAAATTCCTTTAATAGGCAAAGTCTCCAAAACTCCTCTCACAAAGGAAAGTTTGGTTTTTGCCAAAACACTTCCCCAAATTTTGGCTCATGTGAGTTACACATATCATACCCTATCTTTCATCTCAAAAATAAATATTTTGAGATTCTTTAATTATTTGTTTTTGCCCTTTTTCTTAAATGGTAGAAACAAGAAGTAATCCTTTAAAAATACTTCCCCCCCCCTCAATAAATCCCAATAAAATTCCTCAAGGTGTGATATGGTATCTAGGACCATCTCCCATCAAAATCCAACAAATTCCAATATAAACATATCAAATGAGATTCTGTAAACATTTCTGCAGTTCTTGAGTAAATGGATTTAAGTGGACTTTAAATCCTCTGAAAAATCCCAAATAAATCCTGGAAGTATATCTTGACCTCATCTATCTACCAGTACCATTTTGCTTCCTTGTCCTATGCAAAAAAAAATTAAATTCCTTCACAAGCACATATTTACTCAATTTGGCAAACCTAGCTAGTTTTGAGCTAAATCAATATAAAACCACCACCAATCTTGCAAAGTAATGCACCACATCAACTCCACCTCCCCTGGTCGTGCCCACACTGTAGCAACACTGTAGCAACTTACACCTCTTGTCTCTAGTGCTTGTCCATGAGGGAGACACAAGCCAACCCCTCCTTTTTCCTTGCCCTCAAAGCTTTGAAACAGCTGCCCCTACTCCTATCTGACCTGCACACGACCAGAACCACCCCTCCACCGCCCACAGAAAACCCTCCCCTGGTTCCACCTCCCTCCTCCACAAGCTCCATGGACCAAGTCCATCAAAAACCTCCCCCTCTCGGTATATAGTGTTAGAGGCCACTGCAGCTCTATCCTCCCCCCCTCATTTGCCTCACTCACCTCACACCTACCCATCCCCAAGTTCCCGATCTGGCACCCGAGCTCCCCATCGCCTTGGAGAAGAGGAGCAAGTCCTCTCGGGCTCCACTTCATTTGCTGACATGCAGTCGACCCTGACCTCCCCCAACGCCTTAGCTCACCTCCAAGCCCTCCTGTAGATCACCAAAGGCTCCCTCACCGAGCCCATGCCTCTGCATGTCGCGGGAGAAGGAGAACTCTGACTCTCGGACGTGACAAAGATCTGCTCCTGGTACTCTCCCGCTAGCTCCCTCCCCACGGCATGCCACCATCCCGAGATCTCCTAGTTCTCCTCTACCTGACCCTGTTCTTATTTTGTCCTAGGGTCGTTCCTACCGTCGCTGCCATTGAGCTCCGATGAGACCACTCTCAGGCGCCCTCGCGCGAGCCAGCTCCCTACGTAGAACCCCGTCTTCCCGCCCCTCGTTGGCTTCGTCGCGGTGCACTACGTCGCCTCCCCGCCTTCCCCGCTGCCGGCAGGCGCTTAGGTGAGCAACACTGAACCCTTCTGGCCCTCCCCTAGGGTTCTGTCCCATCGCCGTTGTCAGGAGAAGGACGATGGTTGTCGACCGTCGATCCCCCGTCTAATCCTACGGCCCAGGGGAGCCGATACCGCTTTGGCCGACGCATTCGCTGATAGGCAAGCTCCGCCGCGCGGGTTTAAACCCTGCCTCCCGCCCGTGCCAGCGAGCCCTGCTGGGCCGACTCCTCAGTTGCGGCCCAAGTCCCCCTGGAAAACCAGCCTATCTCCCTGCTCCTTTTTAATATTTTCCACCAGCTCTATTCTAGCTATTTGGTTTAAATCTTTTTAAAAATGGAAATCAACACAAGGTGCCCAAATCTAAATTTCCCTAGGTACCTCTATGTTTTCTCAAACACTCAATACCTTTGGATAGCCCAGATTATGTAGAGATTCCTTATATTAAATTCATATCTAGAAGGTATCTAAAACACTCCTAAAATCCCACTGGTAGTTTTACAACTCCAATTTGAACAAAACCACCTTGCACTGAAAGGTATCTATGGTACCCTGCATGCCACCCCAACCCCATATCAAGTGGAGCCTTAGAGTTGCTGTAGCAAAAATAACAAAAAACAGAGACTTTCTGCTTTTAGAAAATTCCCTAGGTAAATCTACAACATATTTTGGGTTGATTCCACATCCCAGTGAGGTGGTACATCAATACCTGTCAAAATCCAGGAGATAAAGAATTGTTGAATTTCTGAGAATTTATGATGTATTAAACATTTCTGTATATAGTTTTATCACTAGATAAATCACTCCAGTAACTCTGCAACTCCAAAATGAGTGAACCCAATTTCTGCAGAAAGGTATTACAAATACCTAACAGATGTCCTTGGTTTCATATCAATAGCTTCTGTAGATTTAATCTTGTGAAAACGACAATTTGTCTATAGAACTGCCTTAGGGAATTTCCTGAGGGCATTCTGGTAATTGTCTTTACCTGATTCCAATTCTCAGTGAACAAGTACATCAATCCCTACCTAATCAACAAAGGAAATAAATTTTGGAGCACCAGAACTGTTCTGGTGAATTATTTCCTAAAACTAGAGTATTATTCACTATAAAAAGCACTATAAATCTTTGGTAGTTGATAAAATAGTGAAACCACTTTGGTTGATTTCATTTTATCAATACCTATCTATTGGTATAATGTTTTTACAATGGTATCATACAGAATATGTCTTGGTCCAAAATCCATCTCTCAGGTAATTTCTAGACTATAAATCCTTAAGGGATTTTCTTCTATATTTCCAAGACAAAGCCAATCCTATTAAATCCATTCTTCCTAAGACCTAAGGATCTATGAACTTGTATTATTCAATTTCTTGCTGTATGTATTGTTGCTTGTATGCCTTGTGTTGATTATGGCTTGGTTTGCTTGCATGTGCTGTTGGGACGATGATAGTTACAATGAAATCAGAGAGCAGAAGAAGTGGTATTTATAATTGGAATTGATTATTATGGTTTTCTAAGAAGAAGTCCATGAAAATTATGCCATATTGATGATCATCAGGCAAGCCACCTTCTTGCTCATAAGCCTTATCCTACTATTTTACTTATGCATCTTTTATCTCCTATTTGTTAAAACTGCATTGTTTTACTATATGTTGATGTATATATACGGTAGTGATTTGGCTCCTCCGAATCATTACACTTTTGTACTATTAAGTACAACCCTTTGGTGATACCTACTTGTCCCTAGTAGAATAGATGGTGTCTTACACCATACCCCCTTTGGAGACCCCGTTTTAGCCGAAGCAAAAACTAGTGGATGGTAAGACCCCGGAAAAAGGTTTTACCAAATGTTTTATGAGAAAACCTTGGTGAGGTGGGACCTCCCCAAGATATGTTGAAAAAGAAGAAGATTTTGTTTTACAAAATGCTGGAGAAAAACCGAAGGAAAAAGGTTTACAAAACGCACCTGGTTCTTTGCAGTTTAGCTATAACAACTTAACCCTGTGCAACCACATTACTCTGGAATGGGACAGGGCTGGATTTGATTGTTGTTTATCCCGGTATAAGCTGCCTCGCAACAACTACAGGGGATCGGAGATCCCTGGAGGGTGGGCCTTCTCCGATAAATGTGGGACCTAGAGAAGGAACGAAGGGTCGGCAGGCCTCCACGCATTACTATGAGCCCCTCATTGAAAGCGCACACTCTCGAGGAGTGGAAAAAGCGCTCCGGTTGGTCCTCGCCCGATGTCCCGGTGTTGAGGGGATTAACACTCATAGAGTAGGCACTTATATTGGAGTGGGCATCCGGAGAGTCTTGATCGGTTACTCGACCCATGATCGGTGAAGATCAGGGTAGTGTACCCGGATGGTGTGGGTAAAGTGTACAACCTCTATAGAGTGTGAATCTATTCGAATAGCCGTGTCCGCGGTTAAGGACGGTTTGGAAAAACTTCTGTAGAGTGGTGCTGGTTTTGGTTTCAAAAAGGATTTCGGAAAAGCAAAGGCTTTAAAAAGGTTTTGTCCATGGGATGGTCGGGAAGGATTCCGGTTTTGACCATGGGATGGTTAGAACAGAATAGAAGGAGTTTGGTCATGGGATGACCCGAAGGAGGAACAAATGGGTGACCTAGTCCTAATGTTTTCCAAAACTTTCCAAAACGGTTTCTAGAATGGTTTACAAAAGTTTTCAACAAAGGTATGTAGATGCTATATCTACAAGAGAAACTATGTGAGAAAAGAACCCTCTCTTGGAGCCCTCCTACTACCACAGCCATAAAGCATATCCTCTTGTTATTACTATGGAGTTAAGGTGGTTTGCGAGTACATCCAATGTACTCACTGGCATTGTCCCTGGCTATTAACTTGGCCAGATATCAAGAAGAAGATGGCATTGGCGACTATGTGAGCTAGGACGTTCTCCCAGTTAGTTGCATGTAGGTTAAGGCATGGCTCGGGCTCTACGCTTAAGGAAGTTCCGCTGATGATTATTGATGTAGCCATAACGCCATGTATGTAAGTCATGTAATTCGGTATATTCTCGAATGTTGTAATGATACTTGTCGGTTATGTGCCACGACTAACTGATCATGGGATCGTGGTTGTATGCATAACAGGGACTCTCGGAGGATTAATCCGGGGGCCCAACAACCATCCCCGTAGCCTACAGCAAGGGATTACTCACTCATAGATGGGGAAACATGGATGCTCGATGGAGAAGCGATGGTGATGATGATGGCGATGATCTCCTCCAATTCCCCGTCCCGGCAGGGTGCCAGAACGGAGTTTCTGGTGCTGTTTCGTGGAATCTGGTGGTGGCGGCGGAGCAGAACTCCTTCTGGAAAAACGTCGAACCCCCCTAAGTTTTTAGGTCAAAAGGCTCCTTATAGGTGAAGAGAGAGGCCGAGGGGGTTCCTGGGGGGCCCACACCACCCCTTGGCGTGGCCTGGCCTGGCCCGCGCCACCAGGTGGTGTGGCCACCCCTTGGCTCTTCTCCGTCTCGTATTCTGGCTCCTGGAGTCTTCAGGTTAAATAGGATTTTTGGCATATTTTCCGGGATTTTTCCTGATAGTTGGTTTTCTGCACAAAAAGTAGACACCAAGGCAATTCTGCTGAAAACAGCATCAGTCCGCATTAGTTGTATCCAAATCACATAAGTATAGAGGAGAAACAATAGCAAAAGTGTTCGGGAAAGTATATATGTTTTGGACGTATCAACTCCCCCCAAGCTTAGCTTATTGCTTGCCCTCAAGCAATTTAGTTGAAAACTAAGTGCGATAAAAGAACTTTCACGAACACATTTGCTTCATAAGATGTAAATATTCTCAACAATGTGATCAACTACTTGGACAATTCATAATAAAGAGTATGCAACCAAGTCTACTTAATAGTCTTTGCAAGCTATGAAGAGATTCCAACTTAAGAATAATAAGTAGCATGAGGCACAAACATAAGCAACATTACAATGCTCATAGAAAGGTATGATAGAGTGGTATCTCGCTTGCCATTGATTATGAATGTCAAGGCACCTCTGAAGTTCAAGTGATGACTAGAAGTAAAGATAACAAGGATACAAGCATCAAAGTCATAACACAAATAATCAAGTAATGGTACAAACACAAAGAATGACAACTATGCTCTCAATAAGGTGCTCAAAGAATATGTGGAGACTCAACAAGTAGAAGAAAAGGTTTTGAATAATTTTGAAAGGCTTCCAAATGCTAAAAGTATGGTACTCGTTAGCTTTGAGCTCTCATTGCCCCTATCATAAGCATCTTTAATGTGCTTAAGGTGAAAGTGACACAACTAAGAGGATATGCTTGACAAGTTATAAATTGAAGTCTCATGCCCCTTACTTATGAAGACCGATCCTCATGCTACTCAACTTCAGTCACAAGTAAGCTCTTGTCATTGTAAGTATATACGTATCATAGAGAACCGCCAACGGGGTACCCCTTGCACATGACACGGGAGCTATCCCATAATCAAAATAATAAGGCAAGCAGACAATGAGCATCTCGGCGATCTTTTTATTTACTATGTGCATAGATTTTTATTGAGGATGCTTCATAGAATGCTCATTATGGTTATGCTGCAAGTTTCCACCATGATTAGGCATGGCTTAGGCTAGCGGCCCAGGCGTTTCTCTACCATACATACAAACTCCATGATCTTACAAGTTCCACTTTTATTTCACACCGCTGGGATCCATAAGAAAAAGAACATGATATCAACTAGGTACAAAGTACCTATGAAGTGTTGAAAGCGGTCCCCATGATACATGGTTCTGCTAACTTCAACTCATAAAGCGCAAGCATATGCGCAACAAAGAAGGACGCAATGGTTCAGGTTTATTAAGTGCAAGAAAATAAAGTGTGCCATCAAGTTCGTGAGAGCTTTACTAACTAACTTTCTCATAACAAGCAAACATTTTATTCGGAAGAAAACAAGGCATAATAAATATGCACGGAAGTAGCAAATGATGCTAATGGGTAGGTATGGTGGACACTTTGGAAATATTTGGTTCAGGGAGTTGGGAACTTGAGTAAAACATACTCAGTAAAAGTGAAGGCTAGCAATAGTAAGGGAGCGACAAACGAGAGAGCAATAGCTGTCATTATCATGCTTGCAACAAAACAGGACTACTCATGGCATGAAAGTGATTCAAGATCCTCAAGGCAAAATAATTCATCGAGGCTTAACTGATTATTATAGTCATGTGCATGTGTGAGCATGTGCCAAGTCAATCACATGAAACATTCAGAGGAGGATACCGCGGTGTCATACCAATTTATGAATAGAGCAATCCAAGCAAACATTCATAAGACATGCTACAAACTATTAGCGAGCTGGAGCTAATCATAAGAAAGCAAGAACTACTAAGCATCCAAAGATAACATACACCCTACTTGAATGGACTAAGAAAGCCCACAGTGATGAGTATATGTACAAAAATTAAAACAAATAGAGTTTGTTACCAGCCTCTTACCATGCCTCAAGTTGTCATTAATCCTCATTATTGCTCTTCACTTGTGCGGCTTGAATAATAATATGAAACCAATATTCCACTGAGGACTGCTGAACCCTGTAGCAAACTCACAAAACCAAAGAAGAACGACAAATATTTTGGTGTTTTCGATTTTTAAACAAGAACCAAAAGGGAAAAACAAACAAAGCAAAATATTTTTGGGTTTTTCGAATAGTTCAAACAAAGCAAAAAGGGAAAAACAAACCAAGGCAAAAAGAAGCAGCAAACCAAAGAGAAACAACAGAAATATTTTTGGTCTTTTGTGTTCTTAGAAAGCAAAAGCAAAGAAGAATGAAAACTAAAAAGAGAACGAAAACATGAATATGCAAAGTACCGACGCAACATGATATGGAGATGAGTGCGGTGTCGGCGTACCTCCCCCAAGCTTAGGCTTTTGGCCTAAGTGGGTATCAATCCATGTACGAATAGGGGTTCCAAGCGGGCGGATCTTGGTAAGAATGGTCGTAGCTGGGCCCATGAGAAGAAGAAGAAGCTCCCCAATCATAAGTGGGCCGCTGGTATGAAGACTCTCCCTCATTCGAGGGTTGGACCGAATCATCCGTGACCTCCCTTCTAGTGTCCTGCTCTTGTTGGGAGAGCTCTCCCAAGTACGTGTCAAGCTCCTCCTCAGTGAGGGACCATCCTTCCCTGTTATCAAGGTTAAACAAAACAGGTGCAGGCAAAAGAACAACACGCTCGGACTTGCTCTTTCTCCAACTAGCTTTGAGAAAGGTTATTTCATAAGATAACTCACTCATACTAGCCCACGAGGAAACAAATTTATGCTATATCATGGAATTGAGATCAAGCCTTTCTATGGGAAACTGTAGGTCTAGATGATGAGGCACGAAACCATGCAATGCTAATAGATGAGAAGCAATGGGGCCTCCACAAATTCCACCTTTCTCACGGTTAGCAGCAAGATGGAAAGCTATCAAAGTACCCAAGTTGTAAGACCTATCTCGTCTAAGAGCAGTAGAGATAAATGCTAGATCAAATGAAGATAACTTATTGGCAGTTTTCCTAGTAAGAACACACTTGGCAATAAAGTAGGCAAAGTAGCGAATGGAGGGAAGATGAATGTTACGGATTTTTCCACTCTCTTTTGAGAAGCTACTCCCTTGGCAAATTTCTGCATATAAATCCATGAGTGGTTCAGGTCTCTCTTTAATCTTCCTACATGATCCCCATTGAGGTACCTTAATAGCTGCACAAAAATCATCAAGAGAAAGGTTGACAGCAATATTGTAAATTTTGTAATGGACCATGGGGTTAGGCAAAGAGTGACTAAATTGGAAATCCTGCACCACAGACATGGTTAGCTTCACAAATTGACAAGGTTCATCTTCAAAAAAGTGCTCTAACCCTGCATTAGAAACCAAAGTGTGGAAATCTTGTAGAATTCCTGCAGCTCTCATAAACTCAGAGCATGGATAAATGGAGGGAAAAACTTCCTCCTCCCGGTGGATCTTCATGACCTCAGGTACCCAAAGTTCATGTTGGTTTAGGTGATGTTCACTCATCTTCTATTCTGAAATTTAAATACCTATTAAACAAGTGATTGCAAAGTAAATATAATGAAGGATTCTACTCATAGGGACTTGCAAGAGGCCTAAACATGCATCAAAACTATATCTCTAAGCATCAAACAAGCTTACAAGCTCTCATAACCAGTCACCTACAGCAGCAAAATACTCAACATATAATCCACTAAACACAAATCTACTTGGACAAGGGGAGGAGTCACATATCAGGGAAGAAACGCTCCAAATTTCAGCAAGAAAGATGGGCTGAGCAAGGAGATCAAAAAAATCGAGAGCAAGCATAGCAAGAACACGATTTTGAGCAATGAACTAGAGCTTACTCGGGAGAGAGAAGAAAGTGGCAGGTGAGAGAGTTAATGGGGGGCCAGGGGTGGCCCACACCAGGGCATGGCGCCACCCAAGGCTGGCCGCGCCACCATGTGGTGTGCCTGCCTGGTGGGCCTCCCTGGTACCTCCCAGCCTACAGCGGGGGATTACTCACTCATAGATGGGGGAAACATGGATGGTCGATGGAGCAGCGATGGTGATGATGGCGATGATCTCCTCCAATTCCCCATCCCGGCAGGGTGCCAGAACGGAGTTTCTGGTGCTGTTTTGTGGAATCTGGTGGTGGCGGCGAAGCGGAACTCCTTCTGGAAAAACATCGAACCCCCGGGAGTTTTTAGGTGAGAAGGCTCCTTATAGGCGAAGAGAGAGGCCGAGGGGGTGCCTGGGGGGCCCACACCACCCCCTGGCGTGGCCTGGCCTGGCCCGTGCCACTAGGTGGTGTGGCCACCCCTTGACTCTTCTCCGTCTCGTATTCTGGCTCCTGGAGTCTTCGGGTGAAATATGATTTTTGGCATATTTTCCGGGATTTTTCCTGATAGTTGGTTTTCTGCACAAAAAGTAGACACCAAGGCAATTCTGCTGAAAACAGCGTCAGTCCACATTAGTTGTATCCAAATCACACAAGTATAGAGGAGAAACAATAGCAAAAGTGTTCGGGAAAGTAGATATGTTTTGGACGTATCAACCCCGAAGAAGAACGTTACCAAGGAGACCACGCCAGAGAAGAGGACACCCAAGAGTCGCACGAAAAAAGACACCACTCCATAGAGTACACCCCTAAGATCCAGTCAAAATGCCACACCGAACGGTAGCAGCAAAAACGCTAAGAGGGCCAGCACGGTGGTGAACACTCCTAGGAGTGGTAGCAAAGAGGCAAAGATGGCCAGCACGAAGGCTACCACGCCTAGTGGGAGCAGAAAAAATACTAATTTGGAGCGGAACACGCCGCTGTCAGGGAATAATGCCAGCACGAAGGAGTTCACGCCCAATAGTAGCAGCAAAAGGGCTAATTTGGAGCGGAAGACGCTGTTGAGGTCAGGCAATAATGCTAGTACCCTGGAGCCAACATCCGTGAGGGGAGGCAGGAAGGAGATCACACCCAAGAGCGGCAGCAAAAAGCCTAGTTCGATGGGGAATGGAACACAAATGTCAAGCCCTACTGATACCATCATGAAAGATTACATCAGGAAGGAGGATGTACACAGGAAGAGCAAGAGGGTTCTATACAGTCAAGATGAAGTTGATTCTGGCAGCTATTTGTCAACTGAAGTACCTGGGATGTGTGCAAACGTAATACCACCCCATGTGGTTGCAGCAGAACCAACCGAGTGTCTTGGAGAAAACAGAGTTGCTGGTGAGGTGGATTGGGGCAATGTTCCGGTCCATCCGGGTGGAGACGATGGTGCAGTCCCACCCATGGGAGTCAATATGATGTATGCAGTACTAGGCATTAGAGACGATGGCCAGGATTCTGAATCAGATGAAGAAGAAGGCACTATAGAGGATCAAGAATCTGGTGATGATGAAATAGACGGGGAACTTAACGATGAGGCTGGTATTCCAGTCGATGATTTGGGTGTTGAAGTAGAAGAAATGAAACATGACCACGAGTATCCTATAATTTTAGTCGGCACTGAGTTTAGTAGCATCCATGAGTTTAGGATGTCGTTCTAGGATTTTTGTATCAAGGGGGAGTTCGACGTTTATCGACTGAAGAACACTGTCCAGAGGTATGAGGCCGTTTGCAAGTTAACGTGGATGAATGGACGGGCCGAGGTACATTGTCCATGGAGGATCACAGCAAGAGCCTTACCTGCGTCGAAGGCAATTAGGGTACTGGGGCAATGAATGCAGCAAACCATTAGAACTTTCTCTCTTTCACTCTATAACTACAATTGTTGTGCGATATCTTTCTAGCAACTAGTCGACTCCGCTTATCTTTTAAATGAATCTGTGTTGCAGGTGAACAAAATGGGCCCTCCACACATGTGTCCGACAGGAAGCAAACTGAAATCCTCAATGGTTGATACGGAGTGGGTGGCTATGCAATCTATGTCCATACTAAAGGATAACCCCAAGGAGACCGCGAAGAATATTCATACTAGCCTCGGTTCTAAATACAACATTGTCCTACCGTATTACACGGTTTGGAAAGGTAAAGAGAAAGCTCTGGGGGTCTTGCATGGGGATTGGACCAATAGCTTCAGGATGTTGTACAACTTCAAGGCGGGGGTACAAGCTAGGTGTCCGAGGAGTGTTGTGGAGATTGACACTGAATCAGTACGTGGTAAAATATATTTCAAAAGATTTTTCATGGCGCTTAAACCTTGCATCTAGGGATTCAAGGACGGATGTAGGCCGTATCTGAGTGTAAACAGCACTATCCTAACTAGCAAATGGAAAGGTTGTCTGCCATCTACCATAGCACTTGATGGTCACAATTGGATGTTCCCAATGGCATTCAGGCTGTTTGAAATAGAAACGGAGGAAAACTGGGTCTGGTTTATGAGGCAGCTCAGGAGATCAATAGGCCACATGGATCCATTGGCTATATCCACGGATGCATGCAAAGGGCTGACGAATGCAATGAAGGTGGTGTTCCCGCAAGCTGAAGGTAGAGAATGACATGCCCATATGATGCTCAACTTGTACTCACACTACGCGGGTAGTGTATTTCGTTACATGTTTCCTGCTGCTAGAGTTTACAAACCTAGTAGCAGCGAATATTTCATGAGCAAGATTTTTGCGGAAGCCCCTGAACTTCCAAAGTACTTAGCCATCCATCATTCGCATCTATGGAAGAGGAGTCAATTCAACCTTGACATCAAAGTTGATTATATAAACAACAACCTTGCAGAATGCCTGAATAACTGGGTGAAGGACATAAAAGTGCGTCCTATTCATATCTTGATGGACAGCATACGTGGTATGATCATGAAGATATTAAATATAAGGAGAGAGATCGGTAGGAGACTTAGAGGACATATGCTACCACCAGTTGTATAGCAACTGCACAAGAGAAGCTGAGGACTTGCTCATCTTAAGGTTCTCCCGTCAACCAGCAACAGCTGTGAGGTGGTCAATATGTCCAAGAGTGGAAAAAGGGATGTTGTGAACATCCCGCTACGAGAATGCATCTGCTTAGAGTGGCAGCATACCGGAAACCTTGCGACCATGCCTTGGACTTCTTGGTGAAGAAAAGAACTCTTCCACATTTGGATCAGTATTTGTCAGACTACTACTCTATGGAAAAGTTCAGAGCTGTGTATGCTGATCCATTGAGCCATGTACAGACCCATCTCAGTGGCCTCAAGTCCAACTGTCTTTCGAGCTTTGCTAGCCAGTTACAAAATTGGGCAGAGGAAGACCTCAGGTGAATAGGTTTAAGAATTTTCTCAAGAAGAAGGGTTTGGCTTTCTGTGGAACCAAGAAGGGCAAAAACAGATGCAAGACCTGTCATATTATAGGCCATAGAGTAGCGGGTTGTCCCCTTAATGCTCCCAAACCTAGGTATGAGATGGTACATTCACAAAAAAAATATTTATAGTCTGTAGATATAAGGTAGTAATCCATGTACTGGTTTTTTTACAGGAAGTGCAAGGTAAGAAACAAGACAGCTGACTCAGTGATTTTGCAGCGGGAAGAAAACCAAAACGAGTGGAGTGATGATGCTGGACAAGATTCTGGTGCTGATTGGCCTGACTTCCCTCCACCCGGAGATGCAAGGTACATGAAGGTAAGAAAATTGGCACCCAGGAAGAGGAAGAAGGCAGGAGATGAAGAAGCCAGTGGACGTGAAGGCAAGAGGAAGAAAGTTGGCACCCAAGCAGAGAAAGAAGGCTAGCAGTGTAGAAGCCTAATGATGTATTGAACTTGAACCTATATATGTAGTTCGGTTAAACTCTGGAGCTGTGTGCGTGGAACTTGCGGGGCGAAACAATCTGCCTCCTGTACTCGGAGTAAAATGTATCACGACTTTAGGATTGGATATGGCCGAGGCCACTAGTTGAATCCGAAATTATGACTGTGCTACTACTATCTGAACAATCGCGATAGTTGAGCGGTTAAGGGGTCTCCAAAATCGATGGGTGTTAGTGCCATAGACATGAATTATTTATAGGCGCTTAATAAATCCCTACTATTGGCATTACACTTAAGATAAGTTTCTGGGCTGAAAAACAAGTTCTAAGCTGGCTGCTACACTCCACGAAGCAGCAACTTATTTCAGCTGCTGGACAACGACATGGCAACATAAACTGCAAATGCAACAAACAATGTCCAGATAATGAGGAAATTGTTTCCACTATCTGGCCTAATCTTGAGCCCGTCTGTCTCACCACGTCCATGCACCTGCCTCCCCTGCACCTGCCTTCCCTGCACCCGGCGAAGCTCCCGGATCTCTCGCTCCATCGCACGAATCTCCTCTTTCTTGTCCCACATAGCATCACGCAGATCCTGAACAAGCTCTTTGTGAAAACCTGTCAGTGGCTTTTCGATCCACACAAACTTGTCACAGCCAGTCCCCCTCCCTTCCTGCGTAGCAGATCGAAGGAAACAAAAAAAGAATTACATTACGCTTTCCAGATCCGGGTTACCATTGTACCTACAGTAGGAACTTACCGCTCTGATGCTTCAGTTGCTGAATTTTCCTGTAGTATTTTCGTCGGTCCACGAAATCCATCTCGGCATCTTCTCACTTCACAAACACAGCATATCGGGGTAGTAATCGTAGGGCGCCCTCCGGTACCTAATGGGGGCACCCACCTGACGGCATTGAGCCGACCCTGATTCCACCCGAGACGAACTGCATGAGCTGCGAGCCATGAGCGAGGGGAGTGAGGGCAGAGGAAAGAGGAGCCTTTGGATGTCTGGGTAGTGGTGAAGCGTTATTTATCCCCACTTAATAACTCGGGCAGAATTCTACCATCCACATTCAGCTGACAGGTAGGGGACCTAGCGTGTGGACTTGTCAACCAAACCTCGCGCCTTCGTGGTTCAAAAGCCTTCTCGCACGCATTGGACGAATTTTTTTGGCACCTTGCCCACGTACATATCACTGGGAGGCCTTGCTCAGGAACCAGACACGCCTGGCCTACAATCTTACTCCCTCCTAGGAACTTGTCATGGCTCGCGCCGGCAGATCCATCCTCTCCACCGCTTCTGGTAGGGCTCGCCACGGCGGATCCACCTCAAGATCCTACCGTCGCAGTATCAAATGGCCATGGTTTCTTGATAGGAGAGATGATGCTATGTATCCAAGCTCGGCCCCTCCTACCTGTAGAAGGACTAACGTGGCGTCGAGCTCGAGCAAGAGCCCCCAGGCGCGACGGCGCTCAGTCCATGCCAACCTTGTCACCTTCGTCATTATCGATTCTGATGTGGAGGACGATAGGGACGAAGTTGTGCAGAACGACATTGTTGCCTCCTTGGCGAAGGGCAAGCCACGGGCGGGAGTGGATGTCGCTGGGAAGGGCACGGCGGTGTCACCAACCGAGGTGGACTCCGACGATAGTGGTGTGATGTGGGTTTAGATGTTGTTTAGGATGGTTGCAATTTCGGTTGTGTTTAGTGCAAGTACAATTATTGTAATGGGTTTGTCGAGCTATATTGAGAAATATGTGCAATAGCAGCGTGTGAGTGCTTCCACTTTAGAAATTGTGTCTATTCCATTTGCATGTTGCATTATCAACATAGATTATATGTAAACAATCCAATGAAAATCAGATTATAACCATCAGACAGGAGTGGCGGGATGGAAGAGAAGTTGGGACAGTGGCTTCGAGGGGAAGGAAGAGAAGGGGGTGTGACACTGGCAGGTGGGCCCTCGGAACACGTGACACTGACATGCGGGTGTGGGAGCACACGGTATTGCCAGTCTGTCCAGAGCAAGCGGACATTGCAACGTGACAACAGCAAGCTGATTGGACCAATAACTCGTCGAATTATTGAGGAGTACTAAAAACTACAACTGGGGTACATTCGCACAACACTTATGCTCTACACACCTGAGAAGCATCGCTTAAGTCTAACAGTAACAACAACACAAGTACTACATTTCCCTGTCGGTCTTCTCGATACAAATGTAGAAATGCATCTGCCTGTTCGGTCCAGCACCGACAAGGTACTGAGATGGCACACATAGGATCGACCTTAGGTCCGCATACTCCACCTCTCGCGGTGTCAGGCAGCTCAGCGCCTTGGCTAGCACAAGAATGCTATCGAACGATGGCGGTTGGGCGTTCGCCCACATGCACACTGTGTATACAGGCCAGGCGCACGAGACCGACCTGACGCATACGGCACACATGACGGTGGGCCCGGCTCTGGTTCCCGGAACACCGACGGTGATGGTCAGGACGAAAACAGAGCCATCCCCTGGAAAATTAGCCGGCGGCGTGCCGAGTTAGTGAACGGCACCTGCTCTTGGAGAAGTTTGGCTTGCCTGTACAAGATCCTAATCACTTCGATCAAGTGCTCCTCTGCAAGTTGGACGACGAGCTCTACCAGCGGGCCAGTATAGTTGCAGCACGGCTTCGTGCAGGAGCACGCGTCGTGGGGGCACGTGAGCTCGTGGAGTGGGAGCTCGTGGTAGGAGTAATGGCGAAAGCATCCTGGGTGGGAGCACATGAGCGGGAACATCGCGGTGAAGTTGTGCGCGAGGATCTCCAGATTCTTGGGCTGCAGCATCTGCCACATCTGAAGTTCGTCAATAAATTGGAAAAAACATCACCAGTTAGATTGGCGAATAGCAGGAATATGTAGGATAAGTTCACAAGCTTGTAAAATGATTTCTTAGCATGAAGGTAGCGACCCGAGAATCGGCGGATGTCGTCGGCTTATGGCTATGGCAGGATGGGAGTGAAGTGGGGAAAGTGTCTTCGAGGGGAAGGAAGAGAAGTACGGGGAGGAAGCAAAGTAATGGGGATGTGACACTGGGATATGGCCCACTGAACTCGTGAGTCGTGACACATGCAACAGGGGAGCGCCAAGTGTTGCCAGTTTGTCTAGAGCAAGCGTGGCCAATCATGCCGCAGAACAGCCTACTCGCAGATCGCTCTCACGAAGACCATCCCAATCGTCCAAGTGCCCTGATCGAACGGTATGTAACAATCGTCAAGCAGAACAAATGTGTTAGGGCGTGCCTTCTAGAAGACTCGGTCTAACGGCCACTCATTAGGGGGATAAGGTTAGGGATCTCCTAAGGTTAGGATCCATATGTGGTTTATGAAAGTAACACACATCCAATGACACTGGTGTATCCTTATGTGGTTTGTGAGAAGAACACACATGCAATCACACTGGGTGGATCCATATGTGGTTTATGAGAGGAACACACATGCAATGACTAACTTTGGTTAATGAAAAGAGCAGACACGCAATGACTCTAGTGGGTCCATATGTGGTTTGTGAAAAGAACACACATGCAATGACTCTAGTCGATCCATATGTGGTTTGTGGAAAAGAACACACATGCAATGATCACTGGTGGATCCATAAGTGGTTTGTGTAAAGAACACACATGCAGTGAACACTGGTGGATCCATATGTGATTTGTGAAAATAACACACATGCAATCCCATTGGTTGATCCATATGTGGTTTGTGAAAAGAACACACATGCAATGACTCTAGTGGATCCATATGTGGTTTGTGGAAAGAAGACACATGCAATGACTCTAGTGGGTCCATGTGTGGTTCATGACAGGAACACACATGCAATGACACTGGTTGATCCATATGTGGTTTGTGAAAAGAACACACATGCAATGACTCTAGTGGATCCATATGTGGTTTGTGGAAAAGAACACACATGCAATGAACACTGGTAGATCCATAAGTGGTTTGTGGAAAGAACACATGTGCAGTGAACACTAGTGGATCCATATGTTGTTTGTGGAAAGAACACACATGCAGTGAACACTGGTTGATCCATATGTGATTTGTGAAAAGAACACACATGCAATGCCACTAGTTGATCCATATGTGGTTTGTGAAAAGAACACACATGCAATGAACACTGGTGTTGGTTTTAGTATAAGAACACACATGCAATGACTCTAGTGGGTACATATGTGGTTTGTTAAAAGAACACACATGCAATGACTCTAGTGGATCCATATGTGGTTTGTGGAAAAGAACACACATGCAATGAACACTGGTGGATCCATAAGTGGTTTGTGGAAAGAACACACATGCAGTGAACACTGGTGGATCCATATGTTGTTTGTGGAAAGAACACACATGCAGTGAACACTGGTTGATCCATATGTGATTTGTGAAAAGAACACACATACAATGCCACTGGTTGATCCATATGTGGTTTGTGAAAAGAACACACATGCAATGAACACTGGTGTTGGTTTTAGTATAAGAACACACATGCAATGACTCTAGTGGGTCCATATGTGGTTCATGATAGGAACACACATGCAATGACTCTAGTTGATCCATATGTGGTTTGTGACAATAACACACATGCAATGCCATTGGTTAATCCATGTGTGGTTTGTGGAAAGAACACACGTGCAATGACTCTACTGGGTCCATATGTGGTTTTGAAAAGAACACACATGCAATGACTCTAGTGGATCCATATGTGGTTTGTGGAAAGAACACACGTGCAATAACCACTTGTTGGTCCATGTGTGGTTCATGACAGGAACACACATGCAATGAACACTGGTTGATCCATATGTGGTTTGTGGAAAGAACACACATGCAGTGAACATTGGTTGTTCCATATGTGATTTGTGGAAAGAACACACATGCAATAACATTGGTTGATCCATATGTGGTTTGTGACAATAACACACATGCAATGAATCTAGTGGATCCATATGTGGGGTTGGTGGAAAGAACACACATGCAATGACTCTAGTGGGTCCATATATGGTTTGTGAAATGAACACACATGCAATGAATCTAGTGGATCCATATGTGGTTTGTGGAAAGAAAACACATGCAATAAATCTGGTGGATCCATGTGTGGTTTGTGGAAAGAACACGCATGCAATGCCATTGGTTAATCCATATGTGGTTTGTGAAAAGAATACACATGCAATTCCATTGGTTGATCCATGTGTGGTTTGTGGAAAGAACACACATGCAATGCCATTGGTTGATGCACATGTGGTTCATGACAGGAACACACATGCAATGACATTGGTTGATCCATATGTGGTTTGTGGAAAGAACACACATGCAATGACTCTAGTGCTGGTTTTAGTATAAGAACACACATGCAGTGAGTCTAGTGGGTCCATATGTGGTTTGTGAAAAGAACACACATGCAATGACTCTAGTGGATCCATATGTGGTTTGTGGAAAAGAACACACATGCAATGAACACTGGTGGATCCATAAGTGGTTTGTGGAAAGAACACATATGCAGTGAACACTGGTTGATCCATATGTGATTTGTGAAAATAACACACGTGCAATGCCATTGGTTGATCCATATGTGGTTTGTGAAAAGAACACACATCCAATGACTCTAGTGGATCCATATGTGGTTTGTGGAAAGAACACACATGCAATGACTCTAGTGGGTCCATATGTGGTTCATGACAGGAACACACATGCAATGACATTGGTTGGTCCATATGTGGTTTGTGACAATAACACACATGCAATGCCATTGGTTAATCCATGTGTGGTTTGTGGAAAGAACACTAATGAAGTGAACATTGGTGGATCCATATGTGATTTGTGAAAAGAACACACATGCAATGCCATTGGTTGATCCATATGTGGTTTGTGAAAAGAACACACATGCAATGACTCTAGTGGATCCATATGTGGTTTGTGGAAAGAACACACATGCAATGACCACTAGTCGGTTCATATGTGGTTCATGACAGGAACACACATGCAATGGCATTGGTTGATCCATATGTGGTTTGTGACAATAACACACATGCAATGCCATTGGTGGATCCATATGTGGTTTGTGGAAAGAACACACATGCAATGACCACTAGTGGGTCCATATGTGGTTCATGACAGGAACACACATGCAATGACATTGGTTGATCCATATTGGTTTGTGACAATAACACACATGCAATGCTATTGGTTAATCCATTGTGGTTTGTGGAAAGAACACACATGCAATGACTCTAGTGTTGGTTTTAGTATAAGAACACACATGCAATGACTCTAGTGGGTCCATATGTGGTTTGTGAAAAGAACACACATGCAATGACTCTAGTGGATCCATATGTGGTTTTTGGAAAGAACACACATAGAATAACCACTGGTTGATCCATCTATGGTTCATGACAGGAACACCCATGCAATGAACACTGGTGGATCCATATGTGGTTCATGACAGGAACACACATGCAATGACATTGGTTGATCCATGTGTGGTTCATGACAGGAACACACATGCAATGACATTGGTTGATCCATATGTGGTTTGTGGAAAGAACACACATGCAATGACACTAGTTGATCCATATGTGGTTTGTAGAAAGAACACACATGCAATGACTCTGGTGGATCCATGTGTGGTTTGTGGAAAGAACACACATGCAATGCCATTTGTTGATCCATGCGTGGTTTGTGAAAAGAATACACATGCAATGCCATTGGTTGATCCATGTGTGGTTTGTGGAAAGAACACACATGCAATGAACACTGGTTAACCCATATGTGGTTTGTGGAAAGAACACACATGCAATGACACTGGTGGATCCATATGTCGTTTAAACACACATGCAATGACTCTACTGCTGGTTTTAGTATAAGAACACACGTGCAATGACATTGGTTGATCCATGTGTGGTTCTTGACAGGAAGACACATGCAATGACATTGGTTGATCCATATGTGGTTTGTGGAAAGAACACACATGCAATGACACTGGTTGATCCATATGTGGTTTGTGGAAAGAACACACATGCAATGACTCTGGTGGATCTATGTGTGGTTTGTGGAAAGAACACACATGCAATGCCATTGGTTGATCCATTTGTGGTTTGTGAAAAGAATACACATGCAATGCCATTGGTTGATCCATGTGTGGTTTGTGGAAATAACACACATGCAATGCCATTGGTTGATCCATATGTGGTTTGTGGAAAGAACACACATGCAATGACACTGGTTGATCCATATGTGGTTTGTGGAAAGAACACACATGCAATGAACACTAGTGGATCCATAAGTGGTTTGTGGAAACAACACACATGTAGTGAACACTGGTGGATCCATATGTTGTTTGTGGAAAGAACACACATGCAGTGAACACTGGTTGATCCATATGTGATTTGTGAAAAGAACACACATGCAATGCCACTGGTTGATCCATATGTGGTTTGTGAAAAGAACACACATGCAATGACACTGGTTGATCCATGTGTGGTTTGTGGAAAGAACACACATGCAATGACTCTAGTGGATCCATGTGTGGTTTGTGAAAAGAACACACATGCAATGCCATTGGTTGATCCATGTGTGGTTTGTGAAAAGAACACACATGCAATGCCATTGGTTGATCCATGTGGTTTGTGGAAAAGAACACACATGCAATGACATTGGTGGATCCATACGTGGTTTTTGGAAAGACTGCACATGCAATGCCATTGGTTGATCCATGTGGTTTGTGGAAAAGAACACACATGCAATGACATTGGTGGATCCATATGTGGTTTATGGAAAGAACACACATGCAATGACATTGGTTGATCCATGTGTGGTTTGTGAAAAGAACACACATGCAATTACGCTAGTAGATACATATGTGGTTTGTGGAAAGAACACATGCAATGAACACTAGTGGATCCAAATGTGGTTCATGACAGGAACACATATGCAATGACTCTAGTGGACACATATGTGGTTTGTGGAAAGAACACACATGCAATGAACTCTGGTGGATCTATCTTGGCATAATTTGATGTATGCCATGATGTATTTCATTGTAAAAGATACTCACTTTCCATTTTTATACTACTCAGCTTTGCCCTTGGTTTTTTGATACTACCCAGTTTTACCCCATCTCTCTCTTTCGTAGAAGCCCAAACCTGTGTCCACTCTGTCTGCTATGCCTTTATTGGTTGTCACAGTTGTCACGTGGATCGTGCGCACCAACCGTTGATCCTATGTGTAATATCCCCAACCTTTAATAAGATTGAGTCCCCTGTGTTTACAATGCTAGTCCCTGGATCAATAGCTAGCATCCACAGTTCAGATGTAATATCGAGAAACAAAGGTCATAATACAACTTTATAACCAGGAATAAAATAATTTTATTACATCAAACATAGCTCATTGGCTATTTACATTACATTGCAGCGGAATATCTATAGTCATGGGTCCTTCATCTTCAAAGTGCCACAGGCAGATGTTGGTTGTAGACTTTGTAATCCTAATTAATCAATCTTCACTAAATCAATCAAACCTGCAACATTACAAGTTACAGCCACAAGGGTCAATACATTTGAATTGTATTGGCAAGTGATACTTTGGTAGTATAGTGGAGTCTATCATCTATATGCATTTTGGCTAAGTGGAGTTGAGGCTTTGCATTGCTCAAAATAGATTTTTCCTATCATTTTGAAAATATTAAGTTTTGTTTGGCAAAAACTTTCCAAGACATCTACTAATCAAAGACTGGAGATCCACTCAGGGCATCTACCAATCAAAGACAGAAGATTTGCTTGGCAAAAACAATTTCCTCAATCAATGATTTCAAGATCCTTGTACCAAGCCATCTCTCCATCAAAGATTGAAGATTTTCACACAACCCTTGTTCACCCACAAGTTTTAATTTAGAAATTGGAGTGATGAGATTCTTGATTGCTTCCATGTCTTGATGCTCAAATTGTCCTTTACCAGGGACATGGCTAAGTACTTAGGTTTTACACTCTGCAGAGGTGGTGCACTTTCCCCACAAGACTTGGTTTCCCAAGACAAAATCTTTCAGAAGCTTTCCCTTAGACCAACATGGACGCGCTCCAACCTATCAATCACTACCACCCACTGTCCATGTGGCTAAGTTCTTGCAACCTATATGATCATGGCAGAGCCCATATTGCCAAGTGGTTGCACTTGAAGCTTCTCAACATTTGACATCTCAAATCTCTTTGTTTCCTGGGTGGCAATCCACAAGTGAGATACACAAGCCAAGTCCATGGCCTTGTGAACCACTCAACATAAGCCATTCCTTCCATTTCCACCCAGGTGATTCATTAACTTTTAGTTGTTTTATTAAACAAAACATAAGTCCACAAACTTAGAATATTTTCCATAGTGTGAATATATATATCCCACCCAAGTTTACTATTAGCTAGGCTAAGCTTGAGAGTAGTGGGATTCTTAACTTAGGAAAATCCTACTAAGGATTCTTTCTACTAGTTTTCCTATAGTAAGATCTTAGCAAGAAAAAAAAAACCATGCAAGTTTTTACTTAGCAAAAACACTAATGCATAGTGAAAATAATGGGACATAAGTTATGAAGCATCACTTGCCTTTTTGGTAGAGGGTATAGGTTCACTCCTTGTCCTTGCAACACTCTATTAGTCACTACAATCAATCAAGCAAGGCACAAACTGAATCTACCAATCAAGCAAATCAACACACATAAAATAACAAAGTCATAGAAATGCATGCAAGCATGCCAAGCTTTGCTTTGTTTGCAAAAGTGGTTCCTAGTGGTTCATAGACATTTGGGTACACCTAATGGTCATTTTTGTAGAGTGGTAAAGTCATGCATAAGCATGCAAAGGTGGGTTCTAATGTAGGGATGGTCTTCACTAGGCTTCTAACTTTGTAAGTTCCAAATTGGTCATTTACCAAAATGGCAAAGTCATTTGCAAAGAGGGTCTCTATTAGATTCCTAAACTTTGTAAGATCCAAATTGGTCATTTACCAAAGTGGCAAAGTTGTTAGCAAAAGGTTTCACCTCAAAAACCAATTTCAAAACAAGACACCTATTTGGTCATTTTATGTGGTGAAGAAATATGTCTACTAGGGCTTTTAATCTATAGGGTTCACCAAACGGGTTGCTATTGCAAAACTTGGTGCTTTTGGTCAGTAGGTTTGGTCCAAACATTTTCTCCAAAGTTTTCTTTATGAAAGCATTTTCATAAACAAAACCAATAGTTTTAGTTAGCTAGAAATGGACTAAACTAATTAATCCATCCTATTCTTTTGCAAAATCACTTTCCAAACTATGGGTTGGTTCCTATGGTCAGTAAGGTCACAACAAACTAATTGGCAAAGGTTTTAACCCTAAAAATCATTTTTAAATGATTTTTCTAATGTTAGCAAGCACACAAAAGAATCTGCAAAATCAGACAAGCTAACAGATACTATTTGTTAAACTAAGGGTAGGGTTGGTTAGAGCTTGTCTTGCTGATTCCAACGACATCAAATTTGTAAAATTTGGACGTGTGGATCCAAAGATACAAAGGTTTGAAGTTTGCAAGAAATTCTGTTTTTCAAATCTGTTTTAAACAGAACAGGGGACACGCGTCGTGTTCTTACTGGTCGATACCGGTTCGGCCGGATCGTGGCTGTGGAGCGTTGGATTAAGTTAGATCGCACGGTACATGGCGCGTACCCATTCGCGGCTTAAGTGATCTATCGTAGGCGTTCGATCCAGATCTAACGGTCCGAACTACTCTGACTATTAATCGGCGGCGCTGGCGGCGGTGGTTGACGGCGGAGCGATCGGTCGTTGATGGTGCCGGCGATACAGGAAGCGAGAGAGAAAAAGGGCATGCTCACCGTGCTCGCAAGAACGTGGGGAAGCTCGAGGTAGTGTCTTCTCATCGCGGGGCGTACTGGAGTGAGCTTGATTGCTCGCCGGAGTTGCTGCGGGCGGCGGTTGGCTCCGGTTGCTGTCGGGGACGTTGCTGTGGTTCTCTCCGAAGCGAAAAGAAGGCTTGGTTAGATGCGCAAGATCGAGACGGAGTCGGGTGCGTGAACGAGAGGGGTCGGGGTGGTCTTGTGCTTACCAGAAAAGTCGCCGGAGTTTGCAGACAGACGGTGGCGCTCAGGTTGACGACGAGGCGTTGCTGCAGTTCACCCCAAGACAAAACAAAGGCACGGTAAGAAGCAGGTGATCATGGGGTTCACGTGAGCATGATCGAGAGGTGCTGGGACGGACGGAATTCACCTGGAAGGTTCGCCGGAGAAACGGCAGACGGCGGTGTGGTGATGTGGTCGTCGTTGTCGAGGCTCTGGGGTACCCGCGGATGAATGGGTGGCACGGGCAGAAGCGCCAAGGAGTGTGGAGTAGGGGTGCGTGGTCGATGAGGCAAGGGGAGGTCTGGTTTCGCCGGAATCATCACCGGAACATCGTCGGACAGAGGTGGCTCGGGGAGAAATTGAGGCGGCCTGGGGGCGAGCTTGGGGAAGGGGTCTTAGGGAAATGACAGAGGAGAGGGAGGCGTTTAAGTAGGCGTCGTCGCTGGACTGAATCAACGCAGCAATAACTCGAATTGATGCGAGTTTTCAACGGGCAGAAACGGCAGCGTCGTCTGGGGGAGAAGAAGTCGCGGGGAAGACGATGGCTAGAGAAGTGGGACCGACGCGTCAGTGGGAAAAAGAAAGATGGGAGGTCCACCAGTCGGTGTCTCAGTGGGTTGTGTAATTGGTGAAGAAAAATGGTTCGAGGGGGAGGGAGAAGTCTGGGCTGGACTGGCTTAGTGGGCTGGGCCTGTTTGCTTTTTTTTTCTGTCTAATCTCTTTTTCTTTTTCTAATTCTTTTTCTGTTTTCAATTTCAAACAATTAATCAAACAATTTCAAACAACACTCAAATCAATTCAAACAATCACTCAACTTCACTTTGAATTTGGTTCTGTTTGGCAACATAATCCAAATCTCAAAAATGAAATAATATTTTTATTTATTTTAGGATCCATTTAATATTTAAATAAAGTGGATCTTTAGTTATTAGGGTTTGATTTATTTAATAAGATTTCCATTTGGAATCCAATTATTTTCAAAACCAAACCAGAAGGTTTTATTGAAAAATAAAGGAATACTTGGAAACTTATTTAAATAAATAAATAAGTTTTGGTGTTTTAATTAAAATGGGAAAGCCTTTACTTAAATAAAATTGGATATTTAAATCCTTATTATTTTATTTAAATAATCCTTTACTCATTTTAATCAAAGCAAAACCTTTTAATAAAAGATTTCAAAGTAGTAATAAAATACTTGGTGTTCATTTAAAATGGAAAAAGCCTTTACTTAAATAAAATTTGGATATTTAAATCCTTATTATTTTATTTAAATAAACCTTTATTCATTTTATCAAAACAAAATATTTTATTACAAAAGCTTGGCCAAAATTAATTTGGCTCACCTTTTCATTTGAAAACAAAGTCTTTTATTAAAAGATCAAAATAGTATTTCCAAAACAATTTATTTTCCTTTGGTAAATGTTTTATCTTTTTAATCCCTTTAGGATTTCTTGATCACCAATTGGTGTGGGCTTTTGGTAAGGCTTCAAAGGCTTTGGAAATTCAATTTCCTTATCATAAGATTTTATTTATGGTTCCACTTGAGTGAAACCAACTTCTATGGTCTTTCTTGATCCTTTGTGAATATTTGTTGATCAACTTTGGTATGGATCAAATCCATAGATTTGGAGATACTTTGGAAATTGATTTCCTTCCATTAGGGCTTAGGATTTGGATTTTGGATTTACTTTCCAAGTGTTTAAATTCCAGATACATTCATTGAGGAATGCAATTCCCTTGATTTGGGATTTTGTTGAATTCAAACTTTAGAATCCTATCTTTAACAAACTTTGGCTAAAGTTTTCCTTTTAGAAACAAAAGTTTCTTTTTACCCTGATTTTCAACAAAATTTTATTTTATTTATTTTATTTTTCACATTACAAGATTTGGAAAATCTTGGGATGTGACAGGCTACCACCCTTAAAAGAAATCTCGTCCCGAGATTTGGGGAGGCTAGGGTTACAAACAGGTTCAAAACAACTAGGGTACTACCACCCTTAAAAATTTTCCAACTAAACTACATCTTGGCTTGCTTGGAATCTTGAGGAAAACTTCTTCTTGGAAAACTTCTGCTCAGTGTCCTTGTTTCCATTCTTGACTCATGGGCCAAGGTTGGGTTTCTCCATAGACTTGTTTATCTTGTTCTTCATCTTTTCTGGGCAGTTGCTTACATAGTGTCCTGGTTCCTTGCAATTGAAACAGTGGATATCTTGGAGTTCTTTACGTTGCTCTTGTGGACAAGTGGCTACATAGTGGCCTAGCTCTTTGCAGTTATTGCACACTACTTGGTCCATCCTTTTATTCTTTATGGACTCTGGGCATCCACTGGGGTTGTGTCCCATTTCCTTACATTTACGACATTGCACAAGGCTCATGTCTTGTTTTGGTTTCTTGGGCTTCTTTGATCCTTTGAATTGGGTTGTCTTGTTTGGAGGTATAAGTGGTCCTTTTCCTTTGTCATCAACATTCTTGGCATACTTGGATCCTTCTTGTTTCCTTTGTTCAACAATGGCATAGATGGGGCATTGGATAGGAACATGGTCGTTTCCTTCACATAGGTAACAAGTAACTTGAGATGTGGGGCATTGGCCAACTGGATGTTCCTCTTCACAATTGGGGCATTGATCTTCATGCTCCTTGGAAGTGTGATCCTTGTCTCCACAAATAATGCAAGCTGGGGCTCCATCTAGAATAATGTTCTTGTCATCCTTGTTGTCATACACTCTTTTGGGATAGTTTTCTTCCATGCTGATCATTTGATTAGTCACCTTAAGCATCAGTTGGGATTGTTCTTCCAAAAACTTTTGCAAGGTAGGGTCTTTATCACTATTGTTGGCTATGAACTGAGCTGTTAGTTGGCTTAATTGGTGTTGGGTTGCTAGGAGTTCTCTCATGTTGACCTCTTGGTTGTTGTTGTTGTCACCATCCTTGATGTTGGAGTTTCTTGGAGAAGTCATCTGTTTGGGGTTGGATTGGGATTAGAATAGGCAAAAGATTTCTTGGGAGATATTTCTATTCTCACACATCACAATTCACACAAGCAAGGTGCAAGCAATCACAAAACAAACATTCCACTCAAACAACAAAGTTTCAAGCATATTTTTAGGCAACCAAAAATAATTTTTGTTACACCACATAAGTTGGTGTGTTTGACTTAAACTACATATGGTGGTCCATCTATATGGTTTACTTGTGATCTTTCCATCCTTCTTGGTTGATTATTCTTGAATGAGATCTTTGTTTCCTTGGAGAATTCTTGTGTCTTGGTCACAAATCTTCAAAGGTGATGATGGCTCCTTCTAAGTTGTGTTTCCTTAGTCTTCAAATCTTGAGCAAGATTTCTTGTCTCATTTGTAGTCTTTAGTGATATCCTAGGTTGAAGTCTTTGGTGATCATGATGAAGATGTTGAAGAAGTTGAAGTCATTAGGGTTGAGAGTGTTGAAGAAGTCCTTTGCACATGGTGTAGTCTTTGGTCATAGGGTAGGCTTTTCCATCAAGTTGAAAATAGAAGAGAAGTAGAGTTGAAACCAAAATGGTTGAGGAAAGAGTTTACAAGATTGTTTTTGTAAATAAGTTTTGGAACAAAATACAACTCCTATTTTTCTAAGGGTTTTTGTCCAATCCTAGGGTTACAAATCCTACAGGCAACACAATGCTCTGATACCATCTGTAATATCCCCAACCTTTAATAAGATTGAGTCCCCTGTGTTTACAATGCTAGTCCCTGGATCAATAGCTAGCATCCACAGTTCAGATGTAATATCGAGAAACAAAGGTCATAATACAACTTTATAACCAGGAATAAAATAATTTTATTACATCAAACATAGCTCATTGGCTATTTACATTACATTGCAGCGGAATATCTATAGTCATGGGTCCTTCATCTTCAAAGTGCCACAGGCAGATGTTGGTTGTAGACTTTGTAATCCTAATTAATCAATCTTCACTAAATCAATCAAACCTGCAACATTACAAGTTACAGCCACAAGGGTCAATACATTTGAATTGTATTGGCAAGTGATGCTTCATAACTTATGTCCCATTATTTTCACTATGCATTAGTGTTTTTGCTAAGTAAAAACTTGCATGGTTTTTTTTTTCTTGCTAAGATCTTACTATAGGAAAACTAGTAGAAAGAATCCTTAGTAGGATTTTCCTAAGTTAAGAATCCCACTACTCTCAAGCTTAGCCTAGCTAATAGTAAACTTGGGTGGGATATATATATTCACACTATGGAAAATATTCTAAGTTTGTGGACTTATGTTTTGTTTAATAAAACAACTAAAAGTTAATGAATCACCTGGGTGGAAATGGAAGGAATGGCTTATGTTGAGTGGTTCACAAGGCCATGGACTTGGCTTGTGTATCTCACTTGTGGATTGCCACCCAGGAAACAAAGAGATTTGAGATGTCAAATGTTGAGAAGCTTCAAGTGCAACCACTTGGCAATATGGGCTCTGCCATGATCATATAGGTTGCAAGAACTTAGCCACATGGACAGTGGGTGGTAGTGATTGATAGGTTGGAGCGCGTCCATGTTGGTCTAAGGGAAAGCTTCTGAAAGATTTTGTCTTGGGAAACCAAGTCTTGTGGGGAAAGTGCACCACCTCTGCAGAGTGTAAAACCTAAGTACTTAGCCATGTCCCTGGTAAAGGACAATTTGAGCATCAAGACATGGAAGCAATCAAGAATCTCATCACTCCAATTTCTAAATTAAAACTTGTGGGTGAACAAGGGTTGTGTGAAAATCTTCAATCTTTGATGGAGAGATGGCTTGGTACAAGGATCTTGAAATCATTGATTGAGGAAATTGTTTTTGCCAAGCAAATCTTCTGTCTTTGATTGGTAGATGCCCTGAGTGGATCTCCAGTCTTTGATTAGTAGATGTCTTGGAAAGTTTTTGCCAAACAAAACTTAATATTTTCAAAATGATAGGAAAAATCTATTTTGAGCAATGCAAAGCCTCAACTCCACTTAGCCAAAATGCATATAGATGATAGACTCCACTATACTACCAAAGTATCACTTGCCAATACAATTCAAATGTATTGACCCTTGTGGCTGTAACTTGTAATGTTGCAGGTTTGATTGATTTAGTGAAGATTGATTAATTAGGATTACAAAGTCTACAACCAACATCTGCCTGTGGCACTTTGAAGATGAAGGACCCATGACTATAGATATTCCGCTGCAATGTAATGTAAATAGCCAATGAGCTATGTTTGATGTAATAAAATTATTTTATTCCTGGTTATAAAGTTGTATTATGACCTTTGTTTCTCGATATTACATCTGAACTGTGGATGCTAGCTATTGATCCAGGGACTAGCATTGTAAACACAGGGGACTCAATCTTATTAAAGGTTGGGGATATTACACTATGTGATCAAACGAGGCTCGTTGCACACGTCGTTCCCTTCACGGGATAGCACGAGACAGCACGAACGTCTCTCTCAACAAGACTTCTACAAGATTGAACATGATGCCATCCATGGAAAAAGTCGTCGAGTGGTCATGTCATGTTTAATCTAGTCTGCAAAGGCTACAAGTCTATTGCACGACAACTGGTCATCCACGGCCCACGGGCTATACCATTTTTACTATGCAGCGCGCCTGCACTCTCACTTCCGACAGACCCCTACCACACGAACCTTCCACACGATAGCCATAGCCGGAAGAGATGCCTACCGGGGCCCTCGAGGAGGCCTAAACGTCCTCGCATTAAAAACCCAGCCTGTCGGGTCCTCCATTCGCACTCATCCACTACTTTCTCTTTCCTATCTAGCAAAACCCCACAATCTTGAACGTACTTGCACGAACCTTCTCCATGAAACCAGTGCGTGGGGGTGAGTGTCCGGGCATCACCATCGGGGTGGTGCTTCACGCGGTAGATCTGGAGGAGCATCACGCAACAGAAGGCAAGGAGGACGTGCAGTTCAACCCCTTGGGGGACAATGTGCTCGCTGGTGCTGACGACTTCGGAGGCCCCGATGAGGGCGTGGAGTTCGACGAACACGCTCCGCTCATGTACCCGGAGGTATATCTATTTCTACATGTTTCATATTTTCTGCTCGAGCTTAATCTATCCTGGCATCATAAAAAAATTTGGTCCTAATGATTAGATGCAACGTACGAACCGGTACATGGAGAGATCTTGTCTGTTCTGAATGAATCCATATTATTTATTTATTAATAAGTTACCAAGAACACAAACCACATTAATTTAGGAGCAAGCTGGGGAGACGGCCGTAATGAACTGTTGAACCTATATAGACATGTTATTGCATCGAAAGTAACTCGGAATGGTGGAAGGAATATATATTTATTGTTTTGCTCATTTCGGTTTGTATTCCATACATTACAGGTGGATTCAAGTGAGATGGACTCTGACAAGGAGACCAGGGACAACAAGAGCCGCCATGTCATGAAGAAGCTTAAGAACGGGATAATCCCTTTTCGCACTCGACTTGGGAGCTCAGGTGCCCTTTCTGTAAGAAAGGAGTCAACCCGAGGATTGCCAGCTTGATTCCGCATGCGGTTGGCATCGGTAAAAGCCCGGCTAGTAAACACAAGTCGGCGACCAAGGATAAGCACGCTTCTTATGGCAAATTCCTAAGGGAGTATGTCAAGACCGGCCTAGTGTCCCCTTACTTAAGAATCAGCAACTTCTAGCCGACCAACCCATCACTGTGCTGGCCTGGCCACTAATAATATTTAGTTCTCTTACCGTATCTAGACCCTTAAACTATGGGGATTTCTATTTTTGTACCCTTCAAAATATATTCAAGCTCATCTATTTATGGAGTTAAAGTTCTGGTGGCATACTCGTTATTTTGCATGGATAGAGGGGTGCCCCCGACAGATATTAGGGTTATCTTGTCCGCTAGATCATAGAGGTTCAACGGTTGGTAGGCACGATCCGTGTGACAACTGTCTCGACCAATCAGAGCATAGCAGCGAAGATGAGCACAGGTGCGAGAGATGGATACAAAGAGAGGGAAAAACTGAGTAGCGCTTAAGAACCAAGGGCTAAACTGAGTAGAACTTAAAAACCAAGGGCAAAACAGAGTAGAACTTAAAAACCAAGGGCAAGAGTGACAAAGGGATTCAAATAGAAAATAGAAAATGATTTAAAAATGGAACCAAACTGCCAGTGTTACGCTCGAGGGAAAAACTGAGTACAACTGAATCGCCATGGTTAGACACGAGGGAAAAAAACGTGACCCACGGTACACGTGTGCGGTGCACGGGGCAGTAGCGGACACATGTGGCTGTGCATGGTGCATTAGCGTACGCGGTGCACGGTAGTGTAACGAAACGTCGCTTCCCTTCTCCTTTAATAGAGGCCTCCCCACTCCCACTCATCACGCACTCGCTCACCCAACCGTCTCTACTGTCACATCACCTTCTGCAAACGCCCAACAAAACCCCAACCACGCTGGCGATGGAGAAGAACGATGCGGTGGCCATCAGCACCTCCAAGGCCACCGGCGAGGAGCCCCTCGTCCCCGTACAGACCCCCGTCCCTGTCCCCGCATCCGCCATAGCCGCCGGTGAGGAGGCCCCGCCGGTCTCGGACAGATCCCGCTCGCTTGGGACCCCTATGAGGAGGTTGTCTACATAAGGCCGGAGAACCCCTACGACACCAGCATCGCCGACCCATGGTCAGAGGTAACCAGGGTTTTCTCCCCTTCTCTTGTTCTTCCCCTATTCCCATCATTGGATGCTAGATCGTATGTTATTAGGGCTCGGTTGTTCGTATTTTTACAATAGCTAATCCTCTTGTGTTAGATCTCGATTTTCGACGAATCCCCCTGTTCGTAGTTGGGATCAGTATTCGATTTGGTTTGAGATTCGGGGAATAATTGGGAGATCTCAATCGGTCAATCTATGCAAATAATCAATCCCGATAATCAAAGTATCTCAATCATGTCCTTATTGCACTCTACTGTTTTTTTCCAACAGGAGGATAGCAGCGACATCCGCAGCGACGACGAGTCCAAGGACACCAAGACTCATCATGTGCTGAGGAGGCTAAAGTCCGGCCAGTACAACAACTTCTTTGCCGGCGACGTGTATAGGTGCCCCTTCTACCCCGCCAGGAGGCTCCGTGCCAAGGACTTCAACTCCCTCATGAAGCATGCTAAGGACGTGAGGACCTGCGGCGAGTCCGTGAACGTCCACGGCTTCATGGCCAAGCACCAGGCGCTCAGTCTTCACCTCTGTAATCGAGGAGGGTCGCATGCCCCCGATCAGACCCAAGGCGCCCAAGGTCAAGGGGATGGGCATCAAGAAGTGGAGGAGGCGCCAGAGGGAGGAGGCAGATGCCCTCCTGGCAGAGGCCACGAGGGGCCACTGATCAGCTGTTGCTGATGATGCTGTAAAGCAGCTTCTTTTGTCTTGTCTGTGTTGAACCTGTCAGCTGCTGCTGTTGAGCAGCCTAATTGTCGAACCTCATTAAGTATCGTACTATATAACCTATATTAGCTACTTTATATACATCTGCTATGTTTACTGAATTTATTTATGGTGCTGGTTTGTTTTGCTACTCTAGATTTGCTACCAGATTGGGAAAAAATGAGGGCAAAAGGAACAATGAATGAAGAGAGAAGCTGCTCTAGATTCCCTACCTTTTTGGGCAAAAAAAACACAACTGTTAGCGAGAGAAGGGAAAAGGTGCTCTTAAAAAGGCCAAATAACAAAAAAAAACTTCCAATTTAGGCGTCAGGGCGCACGTAACGGACAAGCCTTTGACCAGACGGCACCCCCTCCGAGCGCATGTGAGGGCTTCGGAATATCGGGAGGGCAAAAGTGAGGACAAACGAGACACAATGTTGCTATAGCTAAATCTGACAAAAAGCGGAATTTGGCTTTACCATGCAATTTGGCTAGAGCTCCACAATGTAGCTATTCTAAATCCCTAAACTATGTGGTGCATTGAAACCTAATGTTTTCCACCGACACGTGTGTTGCAAAGTTGCTTGATCGTGCATGCTTACACAAGTGGGCTACAGAGAAACTTATAGAAGCATGGGCAAACGAGCTTCATTTTGGCAAATTATGGACAAAATGAAATTGCAAGCTTTGCGTAATCAGCAGGCCTGATCGGCTAGGCGGCTGCCCCGGGGTGCAGGGATGCTAGGTCCATGTCTATGCTTACACTTCTTAAACTTGTTAGGAATAATAGTTGTACACTTCCTTCTGCCCTGTCACATTACGTCGTGTCAGCACCGCGCACCCACTGTGGATCGGCAACGGGACAGTGGTCTACGTGACCGGTCTCTGCCACGCCAAAGCCACGTCGCACACCCGTCCCATCGCCTACCGGGACGGACACCGAATTTAGTCGCTAGGATTGGAAACCAACTATGCTCGCCCAGTCAAACTTGCTTCCACATGGTTATGAACGGAATATTGGTAAACGCAATTTAAGCATCACCTTCCGTCTCCTCAGCACATCACAATGCAAAAATCCCCAACTCATTCCTTCTGCCGCCCTCCACCACCGCAGCCACCACAAGAACCATCGACGTTGTCGTAGGTACCGCCTCCGTCGGGACATACCACCGCAACAGATCACTCCACCGCCACGCCTAGTCCCAGCCACCACTACCAACCCTAGGCCACCGCGACCGCATTATCTGCTGTCATGGACGCAGAGTACGGCGTGTTCGGCGATGGGAGCGACTTCACCGACGAGTACACCGTCACCGCCCATGGCACCACCAAGCTGACGGTCATCCACACAAATGCGTCAGTAGAGGTTGCCAAGTTCATCGCAATGTACGAGCGGTGGTTGTAGGAGCCGATGGACAGGTACAAGATCATTGGCCTTGACCTCGAGTATTCCGGAGATAGGAAGAGGACAGTGCTTTTGCAGCTGTCCATGCGCAACCACTGCCTCCTATACCACGTATTTAGGGCCAAATCTGTTTGCCCGAAGCTTCACGAGTTCCTACACAGGAGGTAGATCTACTTCGCCAGCGTCGACATAAAAAACGACACTCCGAAGCTAGAGCAGGATCTCCTTGTTCATGTCGTCAATCACGTCGATCTACAACATTTGTGGAGGTACCCGGATGGCGGTACGGGGAAAGCCGGCATGGCTAGACTCGCTGCCGACATCATCGACCGCGATTACGCCGGCATGAAAGTCAAGTTCCTGAAGCAACTGCACGAGCGATGGGAGTGGAGGCACCTGGATTACGATGCGGTCAAGTACGCAGGCAGGGACGCGTATGTCTGCTACGAGATGCTCAACAGGATCTGGCGGGTGGGTGAGTGTGTTGTTTACCACTACTAGTTTCACATTTCGTTCCTAGTTTTATCTCGCCTGTATTTTATCTCGAATATATTTTCTAAGCATTCTGTGTGTAAGAACCAAGATCGTATGATCCCTGTGTTATTAGCTACTTAACCTGTATGAATTACATTCCCCCTTTTGTATGCTCAACATTCATTCTTACAAATTCTGTCTGTGCCATTTGCATGCGGCAGAATCCAGGACTGACATGCATAAGGTGTGATACAGTCATAAGTCATAACCAAACCCAGATTATAGTGAAGGATATAGTCATAACCAAACCCAGATTATAGTTCGACAAAGGTAATACACAGCAGTTCGTAATTGCTCACATAGTGTACTTTTGAAATAACATGTTTTCATAAACACAATAATCATGCACTAAAAGTCTACATCCCAGCCTGTTGGAGAAGGCAACCGATCCCAGGATGCCTTCGATCGCTTGCCCCGGCTTGTAGATTAATCTACACTCCGGCATCTAGGGCAAACAACCTGCCTTGGTGGTGGTTCAATGATGCGATGCCTGGAACAAGATTTTACAATCTGGCGGTACAGCTCGTGGCTAACATACCCGTCAATTGCAGCGTACTTCAGATTAGGTTCAGAAAGTGGCTTATCCTCCTAGTAATCGTGCCCTAAACGCCTCCACGAACATCTCGACAATTTGCCCTTCATGTTAGCGTACCACGGGTCGATGAGTTCGGAGGCAAGAGCGGCCATCCCAGTCTTGCCGCCCTTCGTCCCTGGGATCTAGTAAATTTCCTAGATGTCCACTCTACACTCCTTTGGGATTCTAATGTTGACAGTCGGGCTTTCAAGCAGTTTAGTGTCATTCATGATGTCAACACTGTTATGTGCTGGTTCACGAGAAAGTCATGAAACAGATCCCTAATGCTTTTGCCCCACCTGCATGAAAATGAATTCAGACAAATAATATAGCAATAACTTTTGCAAACAGAGGGTTCAGGACCAAAAATACAGCAAAATCTACCAAATCCCCTCAGCCCCCTTCTCGCAAAAAGGTTGGTATACGAGGACGTGCCCCTTCATGGAGAGTTGCACCACGGCGATCCTATGGTGATTGCGGCTGTATTCGAGGTCGAGATCTACGAACCTGTTTTCTTCGAACTGTAGCCAACTCGTGTAATTATTCAGAGTGTCCCTCACCATCCGAGGGTCGGTGGTCTAGACGACATCGATCTTCTTCCTGCCATGTTCTTCTATGTCGAAGTGCGTAGTTTCTTGCCTGCCGTCGTTTCGGACGTTCGAAGAGTCCATGACTACAAGCAAGAGGGAAAGGATACGGAGGAAGAGGGTGATGCGGTGGTGGAGGAAATGGATGAGGCCGTGGAGGAGAAAGACGATGAGGCCGTGGAGGAGGAAATGAGACGGAGAAGTGAAAGATTGGAACCGCCCTTACCAATATCTAGAATGGTGCACGACCGTTTGTAGTAGGGTGAAGGTGGAGAAAACGGTGGTTTTACACGTTGACGCTAGCGCTTCCTAAAATTTGTTCTGCGCCACTTGCATGCGGTGGAATCGAGGTTTGCCATGCACGATCCAAGTCAAACGTAGTCACGTTTGCGCATGCCGACCTTCACTCACTGACAGGCAGGCCGCACATTTCTCTCTCTTCTGATTTATTTTATCACTTCCTCTAGACGGTTCCGATGCCCGCCCTCAATAATTACGCTCCCCTTCCTTGTCTTCCACACGGACGAGAACCGGTGGCGGCGGCGGTTCCTTGTAGATTCACTCCCTACTCAAACAACTGCCCCCATCCCTGATTCCATCCGCCTCCTTATCACAACGCCTCCATTAATATACCGGATTCCAGACTCCATTTGCCGCTACGGGTAGAGCTTGGGTTAGCAGCAGGCTGACACAAAAGGCATGCGACAACAACGCGGATGGCCAGGGCGACCGCCACCGCAAGGATTGGGGATGGATAAACCTCAACTCCGCGAACGTGCACAGGATCGCCTTGGGGTTGGACATCATATGTGTCGGCCGCCTCACTCGCCGCATCCCTGGCTACCGCTTCACAACGCGGGACATGGACGAACAGCCGTTCGGCACGCCAGGCCTTCTTTACCCCAATAATAGCAAATGGCCAAACGACCGTGATGGCCACGTAAGTTCCAGTATCTAGCTTATTGGTTCAGTCATATCGTTGATTCATATGTGCTAAACTCTCATCGAAATCCTATGTTCCTTTCGTCAAACGTGTTGTGTGCATGCGCGGTTTGAACAAATCGAACCATTTAAGACTATTCTGTACAGCGGAATCTCTGCTCGTACCTGATATTCTGGTATTTTCATAGTGACACAGTCTTACTTTAGGTGATAGACGAGTTGTCAATTTCGATTTGCAATGGAATGCTTGCTAGGTGATATTCCCCGAGTTGTTTATGATCATCGTCGGGAGTTTGTTCTGGGGGCTCTGCTCCTACTCCATATATTGGTTATCTTCATAGTGACACAGGCACAATTTAGGCGATATCTGAGGAGACACTCGTATTTAGGCGATATTTTGTGTACTTTAATCTGAAGGTCTAGTTGTCAAATTGTATTTGCAATGGAATCCATGCTAGGTGATTGTACCAACTGACAACAAACTCTACAGAATATTCATGCAAAACTGATGCTGCTGGATAAGTGGTCTGAATCAATAGTGGTGAATATCAAGGAAGAAGAAGAGACGGAAATGGAAGATGACCAGAACTGGGTGGGTGGCAACGGCGAGTGGCTGGTCCTTTTATCACAAGATGGGAGTACTTGGACTCTAAAAAATGGCTACAGATCGTTGAGACTTACATTGCCATCTTTGGAGGGTGTCGACATTACTGCATTCAACAATGGGTGGCCGCCGCCTATTTCTGAATTCGCTTATAGGTTCAACATGGCAGAACTTGACCTCCTGAAGGTATAGCTCCCACATAGACCGCGGGAGGGGGCATGGAAGACCTAGGAGTACGACCTCTTAGTGTTGTTCAATCACATTCATTAGATGCCCAGAAGACAAGGAATGGACAGTCTTGCATGACGACTTCCTGCGGCTGGAGAAGTATGTCGATGCCGTCTTCACCTACAGCTACTATTCGTACAAATCGCAACGCATTTATGCGGTCACTGAACCTAGCGGCGACGTGCGTGTTTGGGAGCCGACCATTTGGGGTGAGTCATGGTGTCATATAGCATGTAAAATCCCATTCAAAATTCTGCTTACTGACTATAAGTAACACGCAGGTACCCACGCAGCACCGCGCATCATTCCAGCTCCGGTCATCGAAGATGTAGTAGCAGATGCTGAACTTGGGACATGGCGCTGGTTCCTAGCACCTCTCGGAGGCGACACGGAACAAGATGATGAACTCATGTGGATTCATATCAGGAGAGCACTAAACAGCGTTGGTGATACAATAGAACATATGGGGACACAACTTTATTCATACCCATCGCTGCGGTGTCACGTTTTCTCGAGGTCCGCATGCCCATCCAAAGACCCAGTAGAGCAAGTCTGGAGAAGAGTCGACAATATGAAGGGACAATCTGTGTTTCTTGGGATCAACTACCCTTTCTTTGTCGGAGCCCCTAGAGCTGTTGAACCTGTAATTGCTCAGGCAGCCATGGCTCTTGATGCTGCTGCTGCTGGTGGTGGTGGTGGTGGTGGTGGAGCTGACGAAGAACTAGCTGCTGCTGCTCCTGGTGAAGCTGACGAAATACTTGTTGATGCTGCTGCTAGTGAAGCTGACGAAATACTTGCTAATGTTGCTGCTGGTGAAGCTGACGAAATACCTGCTGAGGCTACTACTGGTGAATCTGACGAAATACCTGCTGAGGCTGCTGCCGAAGTCCAGGAAGAACATGCTGGTGTTTTTGATGAGGTGCCAGCACTTCCAGTGTTTATAGCAGACTATGTGTTTGCTGCACACTCATGTGCCTATCATGTTGACACTCCAGATCCGACCTGGAGCCGAATCCACGTCGTGGGAGGGGGCCTACAATTGGCTCATCGGTGGGGTCATACGATTTGATGAAGAATGCCAGACGGCCAAACGCAGCATTCTGGTTCGTTCCGACGATACCACCAGCTCTAGGGACTTAGTGCTCATACTGGCAGATCCGATGAACCATTTGTCTTTATCTTTATCATTAGTTACGCTTATTTGTGTAAAGACTAAGTTGTGCTTATTTGTGTAAGACTAAGTTAGGCCTAACTGCGTAATATTCAGTGAAGCCCAGCTTTTCTTTCCATGCCCATAACAACAGAATTGCAGCATAGAACATACAAAGGTAATGTGCATACTAGGCATTTTTGCTCAGGATAACAACCACTTCAAGCAAATGATACATGGTGTACGCATTTGAACGCATCACTAGAATGTGCCACCTATTGATGATTGATGACATGGATCTAGCTTTTCTGCGCGTATTTGCATTGAATCGCTCATTGATTTGTTTACATATTTTTTGGCAATGGCTGATGAACTCCACTCTATTGGTAACTTGCTTCGTCTGCGAGCACTTGTTGATGCAATGCAAAGTACAGAACATGATAGTCATCGTCATTCCATTTAGGTTCTCTATGTTTCGTCATCACGGAGCTACTAATTTCAAATGAAAATCTAGTAAACAACATATGTGTACATTGTTAGAGTATGCTATGGCCATGGTACATACATGTTTTTCTACAATCACAAGAAGAAAACTTGATGCATTTTCACCTTGTTGGCATTGTGCCGAACTGGGTGGATGCGGCTTTGGGGTTCGGAGAGGAAGGCACCGTGGCTGGTGCGTGTGCGAACATGGTGATGGCGAGCTCGGATTCTAGAGGAGGCCAACAGCACCGAGAATGGTCGGCATGGTGACAGATCTCACCCGGGAATGAATTCCCGTCCCCGCGCCGTGCCATGGGTGCGGCCATGGTGGGTCGAGCTCTGATTTGGGATGGGGAGGAGAATGGGGCCGAGCAGGTTCGTCCAAGTCCTAGCTCCGCGCCATGGCCACGACCATAGATTACCGCCCCGGAGGAACAATAAGACGCGTAAAGGATGCATGCGCCAACGCTGCAAGCCTACATGGCATCCTATATGGCAGCCATGACAGCAGCGACATAACAGCGAAAGCTGACAGGAGGGGCCCAACTTGACGGCCGTTATCCTGATAGCTTGTATTGAAACGTAAAGTTGAATTCGTGCCAAAAAAGACCCTCTGAGTATTTGGCACGCCAACTTTGAGCAACGCAGCTGATTCTAAGCAACTTGAGTACCGCGTTGCCTGGGCTCCCCAACTTTTGGGCCGCAAAATGATATTCTCCTCTATGAGGCCAGAGTGTGGGTAAAGCTTGCATCCCTGTGTGCTTGTTTGCTAGCTGATTGATGCCTCCAGCACTCCCTCCTTCTCCAAAACCCAAGTCCATAACAATGGGCATTGACGAGTTAAACCCTCGTCAACAGTAGACTGTATTCTCTCTACTTATACTACTATAGTGGAGCAGTTTTGAATTGGATCCATAGCACTAATCATGACCGTTGGGCTGTTAGATCCAATGGTTCAGAGCAACTGGATTCGTGTTGAATATTACTCCCTCCGCCAAAATATAAGGAGCCTAAGGATTAGTCAAAAGTCAACATTTTTTAAGTTTGACCATGATTATACAGAAAAAATATAAAAATTTAGAATACTAAATTAATATCAATAGATTCACCATAAAGTATATTTTCTTAATATGTCCATTCAATATTGTAGATGTACATATTTTTTTTCTAAATATTTGGTCAAAGTTAGTAAGGTTTGACTTTTAACCAATCCTTAGGCGCCTTATATTTTGGGACGGAGCGAGGGAGTACAGACCTAGATGCTAGAATGGAAAAGAAGATCCAACGGTTAGCAATGTTGTTTGGATTTGCCAGTCTTGATCAATGTTCAAAGTTAATCTGTACACTATCTGTAGTGGTGTGGTATATATTGTAAGAGATAAGAGACAAGATAAAGATAAGATAGAAGTACTGCGAATGGCCGATCTAATGGTAGGTCTCGTAAGAGTGAGGTGCTTGAGAGTTAACACGGTCGATGTAAGTACAAGTTACATTAAGGACCTCACAAAAAATGAAAATTACATCCAACAAGTCCATGCATTAGCACAAGGACCCTTAAACCGAGTAATGAAGTACTATGTGTTTTGAGGTTTGCGAATACTAGTGTTCATCGTGCTAAAGACTATCAGTAGAATCTTTCTAGATGCTAAGAATGGAAAAGAAGATCCAACGGTTAGCAATGTTTGGATTTGCTAGTCTTGATCCAACGGTCAATGTTCAAATAAGTTAATCCCTACACTATTTAATGATGGTATGCATGTTATTGTAAGAGAAAAGAGACAAGATAAAGCTAAGATAAGAAGTATTGCGAATGGTCGATCTAATGGTAGGTCTCGTAGGAGCGAGGTGATTGAGAGTTAACACGGTCGGTGGAAGTACAAGTTACATCAAGAACCTCATAAAAATGAAAATTGCATCCAAGTACATGCATTTTAGCACGAGGACCCTCACACCGAGCAATGAAGTACTGTGTGTTTTTAGGTTTGCACATACTAGCATTCATCGTGCTAAAGACTATCAATAGATCGAATCTTTCTCGATGCTAAGAATGGAAAAAAAGATCCAATAGTTAGCAATGTTTGGATTTGCCAGTCTTGATCCAATGGTTAATATGTTCAAAGTTAATCCCAACACTATGTAGTGGTATGGTATTGTAAGAGATATGAGACAAGATAAATGATAAGATAAGAAGTACTGTGAATGGCCAATCTAATGGTAGGTCTCATAAGAGCGAGGTGCTTGAGAGTTAACATGGTGGGTAGATTTACAATTTACATGAAGGACCTCATAAAAAATGAAAATTGCATCCAAGTCCATGCATTTATCACAAGGACCCTGAAACCGAGTAACGAAGTACTATGTGTTTTGAGGTTTGCGCATACTAGTGTTCATCATGCTAAATACTATCTATAGAATCTTTATAGATGATAAGAATGGCAAAGAAGATCTAACGGTTAGCAATGTTTGGATTTTCCAGCCTTGAGATCCAACGATCAATGTTCAAAATAAGTTAATCCCTACACTATGTAGTGGTGGTATATATGGTATTGTAAGAGATAAGAGACAAGATAAAGATAAGAAGTATTGTGAATGGCTGATCTAATGGTAGGTCTCGTAAGAGCGAGGTGCTCGAGTGGTCGGTGGAAGTACAAGTTACATCAAGGACCTCATAAAAAATGAAAATTTCATTCAAGTCTGTGCATTTGGCACAAGGACCCAGAAACCTAGTAATAATGAAGTACTGTGTGTTTTGAGGTTTGCGCATAATAGTCTTCATCGTGCTAAAGACTATTAGTAGAATCTTTCTAGATGCTAAGAATGGAAAAGGATATCCATCGGTTAGTAATGTTTGGATTTGCTAGTCTTGATCCAACGGTCAATGTTCAAAGTTAATCGGTTAGTAAATTTTGACCTAATTTCATGAAACAATGAGCAAAGTTTGACCTAATTTCATTAAATAGTTAGGATGCAAAATCTTAGCAAGAAGATGAACGTGTCGTCAAAACTCTCGGTGGTTTCTGATATATATTAATTGAACCTTCCTCCCGATGGGTACCTCCAAGAGCTTTTTCGTAAAACTTTCAAAGCAACCTACAATTTACCTGTAGTAGTCCAAATTTTACCTAATTTCGATAAATCGACATAAAATCAGTCAAGTGGGTGAAGTTAGCTAGGAAATTTGAGAACTGATAAAACATGGGAAATCGTAAGTGCATCATGTTGGTCCACTATATATGTGTGAAAACTTCTCTTGTGGCATTCAGATCCATAGTCTCTGGACTTTCTTTAGGGGAAAGAACAATCTAGTCATCACTCAAAAAATTAAGAATGTTCTTTCCTAAGATAGTTGGAAACTCACACTGCGGCATTATCTACTACAAGAAGATGCACCTATATCTACCTCCGAAAAGACTTTTAAATCAAGAGGAATCTATTACACTTACTTGTAGCTAAAGTTTGGCCTAGTTTTGTTAAACTGGCAAGATGCAAAATCTTAGCAAGAGGTTGAATTTGTTGTCAAAAATCTTGTTGGATGGTTTCTCATATATTAATTGTGACCCCTCGATGGGTACCTTCAAAGCTTTTTCGTAAAACTTTCACAGTAACCTACAATTTGCTTGTAGTAGTTCAAATTTGACCTAATTTTGATAAATCGACATAAGTTCATTCAAGTGGGCGAAGTTACGTAGCGAGTTTGAGAATTCATAAAACACAGGAAATCATAAGTACAATATGTTGGTCCACTATACATATATGTGTGTGAAAACTTGGCTTTTGGCATTTAGATCGATATTCTTCGAATTCCCTTTACAAGAGAGAATAATCTTGACATCACTCAGAAAATTGAGAATGGTCTTTCCTGATAATTGGAAACTCACACAGATGACATTGTTTACTACAAGAAGATGCACCCATCTACCTCTGAAAAGACATTTAATTCAAGAGCAATCTATCGCCCTTACATGTAGCTCAATTCTGACTTAATTTTGTTAAATTGTCAAGATACAAAATCTTAGAAAGAAGTTAAACCTATCATCAAAGCTCATAGTGGTTTCTGATATATTAATTCACCACCTCCCCCGAAGGATACCTCCAAAAGCTTTTTCATGAAACTTTCAAAGCAACCTACAATTTACTTGTAAATCAAATTCGACCTAATATAATTTCGATAAATCGGGATAAAGTCATTCAAGTTGGCAGAGTTAGATAGGAAGTTTGAAAGCACATAAAACATGGGTATCTGATACATTGCATATGTATCTATAATTTTTGATGTTCCATGCTTGGTTTTATCTACTTTCTTGTGTTTTGTTCCAACTTTGGAGTACTTTTCATATGATTTCTTGGACTAACCTATTAACAAGATGCCACAGTGCCAGTTGCATGTTTTCTGTTGTTTTTGGTGCCACAGGGCCTGGCCACACCATGTGGTGGCACGGGCTAGCCCTGGCCGCACCACCAGGTGGTGTGGGCCCCCCTGGCACCCCCTCGGTCTCCCCTCTCGCCTATAAGAGCCTCCCGAGGCAGAAACCCTAGATCGTCAATCATCCAGCCACGAAAAGTTCCGCAGCGCCGCCGCCACCAAAGGGGATATTCAGGGGACAGAAAGTCTCTGTTCTGGAACCCTGCCGGGACAGGGAAGTGCCCCCGGAGCCATCTCCATCGATCTCCACCACCATCTCCATCACCATTGCTGATTCCCATGATGAGGAGGGAGTAGTTCTCTCTCGAGGCTAAGGGTTCTACCGGTAGCTATGTGTTCATCTCTCTCTATGCATGATCATATTGTGATCATGAGCTTTGTAATCAATTAGATCTACCTTGCTATTCAAGTCCTTAAATAGATCTCTGCTCTCCCCGTGTGTGTGAAAGTGACAGCGTGCACACCATGGTGGCACTTAGGCTAGAGTTCTCAAATACTTGTTATGAGTTATATTTGGAGTTGGATGTCTTTATGAAATTGTGGTGTTTGTTGGACCTATCTAGTGCTCAAGGTGATAGTGTGGGGTTTTCTAGATGGGAAAGACTTACTTTGAGGTGTGCTGTTATAGCCCTACCAACGATTAGAGTGTCCAATCGGAGAGTAGTTCAGCGTAGTATCATGAAGATGATATATTTATATGAGAGTGTTCACTAGTGAAAGTATAATCCCTAGGCCTTGTTTCTAAGCAATAAAACACCGTTTTCTATTAGATTTGTTACATGTTTGCTTGCTTCAATCTTTATTTCAGTTTTACTTTAGTCTTTTCCACGCCATCAAGCTATTTTCTAGCACCATTGTCTTATATCCATACCACTTGTATTTCACTATCTCTTCGTCGAACTAGTGCACCTATACACATGACAAGTGTATTGGGTGTGTTGGGGACAGAAGAGACTTCTTGTATCTTGATTGCAGGGTTGCTTGAGAGGGGATACCTTTGACCACTTCCTCCCTGAGTTTGATAAACCTTGGGTGATCCGCTTAAGGGAAAACTTGTTGCTGTTCTACAAACCTCTGCACTTGGAGGCCCAACAGCTGTCTACAAGAATAGAAGTGCATAGACATCAAGCTATTTTCTGGCGCCGTTGTCGGGGAGGTAAGGTAAAAGGTATTCACACCGGAGGATTAAAGAAGAAGAACCTCCCACGGCAGACGCCTATTTTCTGGTGTGAGTACTCGAAGTTATTTCCTTTAGATTCTGCAATTTTGTCTTTTTGTTTCTTGTTTTCACTAGTTAGGCTTAATGGAAAACAACAACAAAATTAGAGAGCTTTATAGTATTTATCTTGAGTTAGGACATGAAGTGTTTGAAGAGAAAATTAAAAAACCTATGGAACTTTATTTGCATGCTAATAGCAATGTTGTTAGTATGAATTCTTTGGACACCATTATTGCTAATGCTATGGAAAAGTCTAAGCTTGGGGAAGCTAGTTCTTATGAAAATGATCTTTTTAGTTCCCCAGCTTTAGAAGATAGCTATTCTATTGCTTATGATGATACCAAACCTCCAATATATGATGATTACAATGATGAATATGATATTCTCAGTCCACCTACTATTGAGGAGGAAATTAATTATGACTACAATATGCCTCCTATATTTTTTTTGAGGGTATATGCCTCCTATATTTGATGATTATGGTGATGAGAATAATAATGATAGCTATTTTGTTAAATTTGCTCCCACTACAATTAATAAGAATGACTATGTTTATGTGGAGAGTATTAATTCTTTTATGCATGTGGCTCATGATAAGAATGTTTTATGTGATATTTATATTGTTAATTTTATTCATGATGCTACTGAAAGTTATTATGAGAGAGGGAAACATGGTTATATGCATCTCAATAATATTAGGTTTCCCCTCTTTATGTTGAAAGTCTTAAAGATGCACTTGTTTTGATTTCCTATGCTTGTTGCTTTGTGCTTTCATGACTAGTTTATTTACAAGATTTCTATGCATAGGAAGTGGGTTAGACTTAAATGTGCTTTGAATTTGCTTCTTGATGCTCTCTTTTACTTAAATTCATATTTCTTATGTGAGCATCTTCTCAAACTATCATGCCTAACTTAAAGGCGTTAAAGAAAAGTACTTATTGGGAGATAACCCAAAAGTTTTAGATGAGTCTTGGAAGTTATTACCTCTGTAATAACCTCTCCTTATCCTTTTTATTTGCTTTTTGTGCCAAGAGTAACCTCTAATGAGAGAGAAGTAATGATTGGAAAAGTTGCTGTCCCGAAACAGATTTTTGTACTTCACCGTAAAAATTCGTGAGAGAGATCTGTATTTCGGATTGAGCTATAATTTTTTTTGCTTCTGACCCAGGTTGTTATATAACTTTCGTTAGTTCAACACTTTTTGATTTGAGCAACATAAGGTCTTCGAAAAAATTCGGCTTTACCTGCTGGTCTGTTTTGACAGATTTCTGCCATTTTCTGCATTTGCTTCTTGTTGGTTCCTTTTTGAGTTCTTTTGGGGAATTGAGCTTTTTGAGGGAAGTGATACAGTAGCTAGTGTTCTAATGGAAGTTTATTTAGTGTTATAACTGAACCTTAAGACTTATTTATCTTGAGTGCACTAATGTTGCTAATGAGATTATGTGAAGTTTTGTATGAAGGAAAAATTCCAGGTGTATGGAAGGAATGAGTAATGAGATGAAGGATGGACTAAAGCTCAAGCTTGGGGATGCCACACGTGTCACCCCAAGAAATATCCAAGGATTACAAGCATCAAAGCTTGGGGATGCCCAAGGCATCCCCTGCTTTATCAATAAAAATCTCAGGTTTCTTCCAAACGCTTCATTTTTATTGTTTCATGCACGGTTGTGCTGTTCTTGGAGCGTCTTCTTTTTCATTTTCATTTTGGTTTTTCATTTGCTTGGTTTTTTTAGTTTTCTGAATAAATTGGTTGGACTCCCTCTTTCATACATTGGTTTGCAAATAGTTTGGTTTGGTTTGAAAAGAGTAGGAAAGTTCATACTTATGTGGTAAAAAGAGCTCGTTTTTTACTGTGGCCTATGCTTTGTCATGCCATGCTTGATATTGTTTTGGCTTTATGCTTAGTATTCTTTGCTTTAGCATGACTTGTTATAAACAATTGATATTTCTTAATGTGCCTTGGATGAATCATGCGTTGTTTTAGCATATTAAAGCATAGTATAGTGGTATTCTCCTTTGATGCTTTATTTGGGTTAACTTGGCGCATGCTCACACCATGTTATGACTATCTCAAGTCACAATAGCCTTCATGATCCTTTAGTTTTCAACTTGTAGTATCACTTTATGCTTTGTTCAATGATGTTTTTTCACTCAGCATGATTATGGCCATTATTGCTCTCTTAGTTTATCGCTCCCAGTCTTTTGCTAGCCTCCACAACCAAATATGAGTTCCACTCATGCATCCAACTCCCTAAACCAAGTTATTCCAAAGAGTCCACCATACCTACCAACTATCTTATGCTATTCCAAGTATATTCATGCTTTTGTTTATCTTCCAATTGTTATGAGAAAACTAGTGATTAAAGCTCTCACGAACTTGATGGCACACTTTACTTTACTTGCCCTTAATAAACTTGAACCATTGTGTCCTCTATGTTGTATATGCTTGCACTTATTTCATGGGGAACGCTTTCAACATTGCACTTGGTACTTGTACCTAGTTGATATCATGCTCTTTTGTATATGGATGTCATCAGTGTGAAATGAAAGGGGAGCTTGTAATCCATGGAGTTATGTATATGTGTTAGAGAAACGCCTGGGCCGCTGGTCTAATCCATGCTGACATGGTGGAAACCTGCAGCGTAACCATAATGAGCTATCTATGAAGCATTCTTCTTATAAAAAAGAGTCCTATATTGAGAAAAAAGAGAAAAAAGAGATACTTTGAAAAGAGGAAAGAGAGAAAAAAGCACCATATTCCCATGGTAAATAAGAAGAATGCTGAGATGCTCGTTGTCTGCTTCCCTTGGCATTTTGATATGGGGATTCTTACGTATCATCGGGCAAGGGGTACCCCGTTGGCGGTTCTCAATGATACACATGTACTTACGATGACAAGAACTTACCGGTGACTAAACTTGAGTAGCATGAGGAGCGGCCTTCATATACAAGGGACATGAGATTTTTGACTTATACTTCGTCAAGCATGTACACCATAGTTTGTTCACTTTAACCTTAATCACTTCAATATGCTTATGATAGGGGCAATGAGAGCTGAAAGCTATAAGTACCATAATTTTTGGAAGCTCTTTATGAGACTTGAATCCCTACTTCCTTTTTACAAAAGGCCTTTCTTCCACCACTATATTGAGTCTCCACCTTCTATCTTTATGCACTTACTTTGAGAGCATAGTGGCCATTCTTAGTTCTATGTGCATTGTCCCAAGACTAGTTGATTGATGCATAACTTGTTATTGCTTGTTTGAAACTATTGTATCTAGTCACTCTTATGAACTTTGAAGGTGTCATATGTATTTATATTTGCTACTCTATTGAGGGACAAGCTGAATACTATTATGCTATGTTTTCTTTATGCGAAATAAACAAACGTCTTGCAAAGCATTGTTATTCATGAATCTTTTGTTTGTGCCTTTTTATGTTGCATCATAGTTTCTTTGCTTATTGCTAGAACTTTGTCTTTCATGTTATGATTGAAGTACTATGATCCCAGCTTTAAGTGTTTTGCGAATACTTTGATAAAGTCTTTGATGGTGCATGTCACCTCAAAAATTATTTCTTTTTATCACTTACCTACTCGAGGACGAGCAGGAGTTAAGCTTGGGGATGTTGATACATTGCAAATGTATCTATAATTTTTGATGTTCCATGCTTGGTTTTATCTACTTTCTTGTGTTTTGTTCCAACTTTGGAGTACTTTTCATATGATTTCTTGGACTAACCTATTAACAAGATGCCATAGTGCCCGTTGCCTATTTTCTGCTATTTTTGGTTCTAGGAAAGTCAGAAAATGAATATTCTCGGAATTAGACGGGACAAAAGCCAAAGTTCCTATTTTACCGAAAGACTCGCGGAGCCAGAATACGAGATGGAGGAGGGCCAGGGCCTGGCCACACCATGTGGTGGCGCAGGCTAGCCCTAGCCACGCCACCAGGTGGTGTGGGCCCCCTGGCACCCCCTCGGTCTCCTCTCTCGCTTATAAGAGCCTCTCGAGGCAGAAACCCTAGATCGTCAATCATCCAGCCACAAAAAGTTCCGCAGCACCACCGCCACCGAAGGGGAGATTCGGGGGACAGAAAGTCTCTGTTCCAGCACCTGCCGGGATGGGGAAGTGCCCCCGGAGCCATCTCCATCGATCTCCATCACAATTGCTGATTCCCATGATGAGGAGGGAGTAGTTCTCTCTCGAGGCTAAGGGTTCTACCGGTAGCTATGTGTTCATCTCTCTCTATGCATGATCATATTGTGATCATGAGCTTTGTAATCAATTAGATCTACCTTGCTACTCAATTGCTTTAATAGATCTCTGCTCTCCCCATGTGTGTGAAAGTGACAGTGTGCACACCATGGTGGCACTTAGGCTAGAGTTCTCAAATACTTGTTATGAGTTATATTTGGAGTTGGATGTCTTTATGAAATTGTGGTGTTTGTTGGACCTATCTAGTGCTCAAGGTGATAGTGTGGGGTTTTCTAGATGGGAAAGACTTACTTTGAGGTGTGCTGTTATAGCCCTACCAACGATTAGAGTGTCCAACCGGAGAGTAGTTCAGCGTAGTATCATGAAGATGATATATTTATATGAGAGTGTTCACTAGTGAAAGTATAATCCCTAGGCCTTGTTTCTAAGCAATGAAACACCGTTTTCTATTAGATTTGTTACATGTTTGCTTGCTTCAATCTTTATTTCAGTTTTACTTTAGTCTTTTCCACGCCATCAAGCTATTTTCTAGCACCATTGTCTTATATCCATACCACTTGTATTTCACTATCTCTTCGCCGAACTAGTGCACCTATACACCTGACAAGTGTATTGGGTGTGTTGGAGACACAGGAGACTTCTTGTATCTTGATTGCAGGGTTGCTTGAGAGAGGATACCTTTGACCACTTCCTCCCTGAGTTCGATAAACCGTGGGTGATCCACTTAAGGGAAAACTTGCTGCTGTTCTACAAACCTCTACACTTGGAGGCCCAACAACTGTCTACAAGAATAGAAGTGCGTAGACATCAGTATCATCAGTACAACATGCCGGTCCACTATATATATGTCTGAAAACCTGGATTGTGGAATTCAGATCCATATTCTTCGGACTTTCTTGACGAAAAATAACAACCTCGCTTGTCATCTCTCGGAAAATTGAGAATTGAATGTTCTTTCCTGATAGTTCGAAACTCGCACCAACAACATTGTTTACTGTATATTTTTTTCAATGAGTATACTATTTAATACTGTATATAGTTGGTCAAACTTTGTAACGGTTGACTTTGACTAAACCTAATATGCTGAGTAATACTCCCTCCGTTTAGAAATATAAGATGTTTTAGCTTTGCGAATTGAATGTATCTAGATGTCTTTTAGTGTATGGGTTCTTAGAGGTTCAGAGTGAACCTATACACTAAAAGGCGTCTAGATACATTCATTTCACAAAGCTAAAAGGTCTTATATTTCTGAACAGAGGGAGTATTAAATAAATGGAGTATAGGATAAGATTAGGAAAACAAAAAAAAATTAGAACCCTCACAAGATTTTTCTTAGCATCACAGATCTGAATATTACATTGACACTGATGATTAACCAAACTGCAAACAGAGCAAACCCAAACACATACGGAGTAGTAGTAGTACAACTTAACGACTTCTATGGGGACTCCATGGTCTTCTCAGGCGACTTGGCAGCATCCTCCATGGGTAACTTGGTTGCGTCCTCCATGGTACCATCACTAAGCAGGGACTCGTGGATGCTGGACAGCACGCCGCTATGCGTGATGGTAACACCGGCCAGCAGCTTGCTGAGCTCCTCGTTGCGCATGACGCCGAGCATCACGTGCCTCGGGATGATGCGGATCTTCTTGTTGTCCTTCACGGCTTGCCCGGCGAGCTCCAACACCTCGGCGGTGAGGTACTCGAGAACGACCGTGAGGTAGACGGGAGCCCCGAAGCGTATGCGCTGGGAGTACCGACCCTCCTTGAGGTAGCGCCCGATCTGGCCGACGAGGAAATGTAGCCCAGCCTTGATGGACCTCGACACCTGCTTCTTCCTGCGGCTACCTGGTGCGAGACTGTGACTTGGAGTGGCCAGAGCAGGACTCGGAAGCTAGCGACATGTCTTCTTTCTCTCCACGGCCTTTGTCGCTGCCACATGGGTCTTCTTCTTCCCACGGGGAGCTCCGGCCTTCAGAGCCATAGCTGCAAAGTGTAAGAGGAAGAAAGGTTAATTGTGGAGGGCCGGTGAAGGTGCCCAGGTCCCTTGTATTGAAACTTTAACAGCGCCGTCTTTACTATTTTACAAGTATGAATTTTTAATAGGAGTACTACTAAAAGGTTGTGTGCATGTTTCCTTATTTTCTTTCACTTTTTTGAAACATGGTCAGATGTGTCAGCATAAAAATTCATACAAAGAAGTTGTATCTTTCAAAACAATAGTCAGTTTTCAGTATGACTGCGTGGGTACAATAATTAGTACTATATGAATTTCTGACAAATTTACATGCAATCTATCACGCACTTGTAGTTCAAAATTTACCTACTTTAGTTTTATTGACAAAATGTCATTTAATTATGCGAAATTAGCTAGAAGGCCTGAAAATTCATTAAACTTGTTAACCATGAAACATACTCTATTTTGTGTGAAATTTAGTGTGTTGTGGCATTCGGAGCCATAATCTTTGCCTTTTCTTTAAAAAACAATTATATGTGGCACTTCTAAAATAATTTAACAAAATTCTATACATAAAAGTTGAAAAGTCCAATTAACAATATTAGTATGCCATGCCAAGATGCACCCCGTCTACCCAAAATGGACACGACCTTTGTCATTATTTAACTTGAAACCCAAGTATATGTTAACACATCACTGGTCATATTGTGAAGAAGTATTTTTAAACCTTGTCAAAATTCATGTTTATCATTTACGGAAGAGGACACCATACATAAGTTCTTAACATTTTTTATTGTTTTCTTTACTTTTCTTTAATTTATCCCAATAAATGGGACGAGTGATGCAAATATGACCTGGGCATTGGTAACTTGGCTTAAAATGTGAACAATGTTCATACATGGTTATGACCATATTGTGTAGCAAGTTTTTCGAAAGTTGTCCAAATCCATGTTTGTAGTTTTCATCCAAACACGCACAAATATAAGAGGACACCATTTAAGTTTCAACTATGTATCATTACCACCCCCCTCCCGCAAAAAAAACTATGTATCATGACACACATTGAAATAAGTATTTTCATATAGTACTAGCATGCGGTGGAAATTATCTATATTTTGCTAGAATACAGTGAGTGCACTCTAAGCCAAATTATCTGGACGTACTTAATTACTAAAAACAATTCCTATCACTTGGAAATTGAAAAGCATTTTCCTAAAAATTCGGAACTCTCGTTGACAACATTATTTACCAAACCCAAGATGCTTCGTAGAACGAGATATAGTACACTGCCCGCCTCTTCTCTGGACGCCATTTAATTTTGCACGCGGGCATGCTTCTTTGGAGGGGGTGGGAAGAGACCTCCTCGTCGTCGTCCTCGGCCTCCTCCCCGTTATCATCCTGGGCCTCCTCCCTGTCGTCGTCTTCGGCCTCCTCCTCAAGGTCGGCCTTAGACTCCTCCTCTTCCTCAGTCTCATCTTCCGTCTCCTCAGAGTCGCTTGGCGTTGGTGGTGGTGTCCCTTTGAAAAAGCACTGCCCGTGGCTATCTTCTTCATCAGAGGAGTTAGACAGCGGTGGTAGCCATGACCCGTCGACTGAGTCTGGGCTTCCAAGTGGAGTTTCGGGGCCTTTCCCATTTGTCAGGTCAATCGACATGTTCTGGAGAGAGTTGTCATATGATATTTTGGAAGGAAATAGAGAGATATCGAGTTCTAACCAACGGTGGGTTGGGTGTTTTGGGTGAAAGTAGGGTGCGTACTGTTGCAATTTATAATGTATATTTATAGTCGTACTTGTGTTAATATCCTAAAAACTATCCCAAAATATCATAAATAGATTGTACCAGACTCGTCCCGTCAACAAAAAAAGGATTATACCAGACTTGTCGGTTCTTGATTTTTCTCGGCCCAGAGAATTCAGGAGGTGCCCTGCTTTATCCAAAAATGAAGAGAATCATGCAGATCGTGTTGAATTACTCGGTGTCTCTTACTTTCTCCGTTAAAAATTAAGTGTCTATAGTATTATATACTTATCTAGCTACAGTACTAGTAGTATACGTATACTCTTCACAAAGTTGCGTCACCGAACTTGATTGATGGTGGTATGGTGTGGGCCTCATATTTTTCTGCACCACTGCATCTCAGACTAGAAGTATAATCACGGGAAACAAGGAGAAATGGAGAGCATAGTGGATGGATGGTGAGAGGGGGCGAAGGAGAGAGAAAATCTACTATGTAGTAGTATGTGTACTAGTACCGCATGTCACGACCCATCATAATATGTAAACTTTTAGCCGAAATTAGATAGGAACCATGATCAACTATAGTATGTGTGAAACCATTGGCTTGTGGCATTTTGAACCATATTATTTGGACTTTCTTCACAAAAAAACATCATCGTCCTCACTGGGAAAATTGAAATTCTTTTTTTCCTAATTGTTGGAAACTCCCACATGCAACAATGCTTACTACTCCAAGATGCATCCATCTACCAAACTATCATGATAACTCTATCAAATTGTAAACTATGATGTCAATATGGTCTCGATGACCTTGGTCATTTGGGTTAAAATAAACCCGATAGTGTCCATAAACATGGTAGGACAATATTGTGAAGCTATTTTTCCAAACCTTATCTAATCCCATGATTACGGTTTTCATGTCACGTGGTGCACAAGACATGATAGGAAATCATGAGTAAATTTTTTTTTTGGTTTTTTGTTTATTCAATGTGATCAATGTTCAAAACAGGTTCAAAATTGTCTTCCTTCCCGATGTTGGGCCGATCTTTTGGATAACCTTCCCTCCCGATGTTTGGGAAGCCAGTGAAAATTTTGAAAACCAGAAAACTTTGAATATTTGTTCCGCCAAGGACCAAAGTGGTTTCCTTCCTATGTACTCCTCATCCCTACTCCACACCAACATGCGGCTGCCGAACACGCCAGAGACACAGAGCTGCCGTACCAAGGCACACGTGCGCAGTGCCATGCTATGGACGAGAGGAGAGAGATCAGTCGAACTGGTGCGCAAGGGGAAATGGGAGGAGAGATGGAGCATAGGGAAGGAAAGAGAAAACACACGATTTGTTTTACATGCATAGGTCCTAAAATTTACTACTAGTAGAGTGTATACTGTAAGGCTGCAGGAGTACCTCGTGTCAGAAACTCATCATAACTTTGCTTTGACATGGAACCGCCTTCAACTTCTCTTTGTTGCAACCCTCTTCCCCTGCCAATGTTTTATTCTCTCAGCATGTACAGCGTGTGGACAGAGGTGACCATATGTCTAAGCTAAGAAATATACTACTCCCGCATTGTGTAAAAAAGCACACCTTAATAAGGCTCGGATAGTAAACGTATGACATATCATCACTATATAAAATTATAATTGGTACAGCACAAAAAAAATTAAATTTGATCAACATATATAAAGTATGGGTGTATATTTGTTCCTTGTAGTTTGCATCATCATGTGTGGAAGTCAAAGATTATTAGCTACCTAACACTTGAAATTTTTGGTAACATGGTCTAGAGAAACGAGGGAGAAGATTCTAGTATGATGGAGAAGTGTTTTTTGAGAGGTTTATGCATAGTGCATTCATTGTATTCAAGACTATCAATAGAATCTTCTAGATGCTAGAATGGAAAAGAAGATCCAATGCCTAGAAATGCTGGGATTCACGAGTCTTGATCCAACGGTCCACATTCAAAGTTATTCATACACTATATGGTGGTTTGTAATGAAGACTATCAATAGAATCTTCAAGAAGCTGTGGACGAGGGGAGAGAGATCAGCTAGACCGATGCGCGAGGGGAAAGGGGAGGAGAGATGGAGCATAGGGAAGGAGAGAGAAAACACATGATTTGTTTTACGTGTATAGGTCCTAAAATTTACTACTTGTAGAGTGTACATTGTAAGGCCGCAAGAGTAACCCGTGTTAGAAACCCATCATAACTTTGCTCTGACATGGAACCGCCTTCAACTTCTCTTTGTTGCTGCCCTCTTCCCCTGCCAACATTTTATTCTCTCAGCATGTACAGCACATGGACAGAGGTGACCATATGTCTAAGCAAAGAAATATACTACTCCCATATTTGTGTAAAAAAGCACACCTTAATAAGGCTCAGATAGTAAACGTATGACATATCATCACTATATAAAATTATAATTGGTAAAGCACAAAAAATTATAAATTTGATCAACATCTATAAAGTATGGGTGTATATTTGGTCCTTGTACTTTGTATCATCATGTGTAGAAGTCAAATATTATTAGCTACCTAACACTTGAAATTTTTGGTAACATGGTCTAGAGAAACGAGGGAGAAGATTCTAGTGTAATCGAGAAGTGTGTTTTGAGAGGTTTATGCATAGTGCATAAATTGTGTTCAAGACTATCAATAGAATCTTCTAGATGCTAGAATGGAAAAGAAGATCCAATGGCTCGAAATGCTGGGATTCGCAAGTCTTGATCCAATGGTCAACATTCAAAGTTATTCATACACTATATAGTGGTTTGTAATGAAGACTATCAATAGAATCTTCAAGAAGCTAAAATGAAAAATTATAAATTTGATCAACATCTATAAAGTATGGGTGTACATTTGGTCCTTGTACTTTGTATCATCATATAGAAGTCAAAGATTATTAGCTACCTAACACATGATTTTTTTTGATAACATGGTCTAGAGAAACAAGGGAGAAGCTTCTAGTATGACGGAGAAGTATGTTTTGAGGTTTGTGCATATCATTCATTATGCCGAAGACTATCAATAGAATCTTCTAGATGCTAGAATGGAAAAGAAGATCCAACGGCTAGAAATGCAAGGATTCGTGAGTCTTGATCCAATGGTTAAATATTCAAAGTTATTCGTACACTATATAGTGGTAAGATAAGATGAGATACTAGTAAGTTGCATGTGCCCTACACATGAGCTCAGATAATAGACGTATGGCATATCATCACTATATAAAATTATAATAGGTAAAGTGGAAAAAATATAAATTTGATCAACATCTATAAAGTATGGTGTATATTTGGTTCTTCTACTTTGTATCATTATGTGTAGAAGTCAAAGATTATTAGCTACCTAACACTTGAAATTTTTGGTAACATGGTCTAGAGAAACGAGGGAGAAGATTCTAGTATGATGGAGACGTGTGTTTTGAGAGGTTTATGCATAGTGCATTCATTGTGTTCAAGACTATCAATAGAATCTTATAGATGCTAGAATGGAAAAGAAGATCCAATGGCTGGAAATTTTCGGATTCGCGAGTCTCGATCCAACAGTCAATATTCAAAGTTATTCGTACACTATATAGTGGTAAGATAAGATGTCTAAAAACATGGCTTGTGGCATTCAGAATCATATTCTTCAGACTGTCTTTACAGAAAGGAAAAATCTCATCGTCACTCGAAAAATTAAGTATGATTTTTCCTGATATTTGGAAACTCACCTCGACGACATTGTTTACTACAAGAAGATGCACCCGCCTACCTCCGAAAAGACAATTAACTCAAGAGCAATCTATAGCATTTACTTGTAGCTCAAGTTTGATCTAATTTTGTTAAATTGTCAAGATGCAAAATCTTAGCAAGAAGTTAAACTTGTTGTAAAAACTATCGGTGGTGGTTTGTGATATATTAAATCAGCCCCAATGGTTACCTCCAAAAAACGTAAAACTTTCAATGCAACCTACAATTTACTTATAGTCAAAAATTGAACTAATTTAAATAAATCGACATAAAATCAATTTCAAGTGGGCAAAGTTAGCTATAGGAATAAGTTTGAAAAATCATAAAACATGGGAATCGTAAGTACAACATGAGGGTCCACTATATATGTCTGAAAGCTTGGCTTGTGGCGTTCAGGTTCATATCCTTTGGACTTTGTTTACGAAAACAAACAATAATCTCATCATCACTCGGAAAATTGAGAATGTTCATTCCTGATAGTTGGAAACTCACACCGGTGGTACTGATTACTACAATAAGATGCATCCATCTACCTCCAAAGAGACATTTAATTAAAGAAAAATCTATCGCGCTTACTTGTAGCTCAAGTTTGAGCTAATTTTTCGTTAAATTGTCAAGATGCAAAATCTTAATTAGAAAGGAGTTAAAAACCTATTGTCAAAATTCTCGGTTGTTTTTTGATATATTAACTGAGCCCCCAATGGGTACACCTCCAATTTTTTTTTGTAATTTAGAAGCAACCTACAATAATTTAGTTGTTGTAGTTCAAGTTTGACCATTTTTTGATAAATATAGGCATGAAGTCATTCAAGTGGGGCAAAGTTAATTAGCTACATAGGGAGTTTGAAAACTCATAAAACATGGGAATCGTAAGTAAAACATGTTGGTCCACTTAATATGTCTAAAAGCTTGGCTTATGGCATTGAGATCCATATTCTTCAGACTTTCTTTACATAAAAGAACCATCTCATCATCACTCGGAAAACTGAGGATTTTCTTTCCTCATAGTTAGAAACTCACACTGACGGCATTGTTTACTAGAAGAAGATGCATCCATCTACCTATGAAAATACATTTAATTCAAGAGCAATCTATCGCGCTTACTTGTAGCTCAAGTTTGATCTAATTTCGTTAAATCGACAAGAAGTCACTGAAGTGTGCAAAGTTTGCTAGGAAGCTTGAAAAATCCTAGTACTAAAAACTTGGTCATTACGTATAAGAAACCGTTGGTCCAGTTTGTGTGATAATTGGGGTGGTTGCATTTTCTTTTAACTATGGTAGGTCTCATAGGAGAGAGGTGCTTGAGAGTTAACACGATCGATGGAAGTACAACTTACATCAAGGACCTCATAAAAAATGAAAATTGCATCCAAGTCCATCCATTTAACACAATGACCCTAAAACTTAATAATGAAGTCTGTGTGTTTTGTGGTTTGCGCATACTAGCGTTCATCGTGCTAAAGACTATCAATAGAATCTTTCTCGATGCTAAGGGAAAATAGAAGATCTAACGATTAGCAATGTTTGGATTTGCCAGTCTTGATCCAGCGGTCAATGTTAGAAGTTAGTTCGTACATTATACAATGGTGGTGTAGTATTGTAAGAGATAAGACAACATAAAAATAAGAAAAGAAGTACCACAAATGGCCGATCTAATGGTTGGTCTCGTAGGAGCGAGGTGCTTGAGAGTTAAGACGGTCAGTGGAAGTACAAGTTACATCAAGGACCTCATAAAAATAAAAATTGCATCCAAGTCCATGCATGCATTTAGCACAAGGACCCTGAAACTAAGCAATGAAGTGTGTGTTTTGAGGTTTGCACATACTAGTGTCCATTGTGCTAAAGACTATCAGTATAATCTTTTTAGATGCTAATAATGGAAAAAAAGATCCAATGGTTAGCAAAGTTTGGATTTGCCAGTCTTGATCCAACGGTCAATGTTCAAAGTTTGGATTTGCCAGTCTTGATCCAACAATCAATGTTCAAAACGGGTTCAAAATTGCCTTCCCTCCCGATGTTTGGACGATCTTTTGGATAACCTTCCCTCCCGATGTTTGCGAAGCAAGTGAAAATTTCGAAAACCAGAAAACTTTGAATTTTTGTGCCACCAAGGACCAAAGTGGTTTCCTTCCTATGTACTCCTCGTCCCTACTCCACACCAACGCGCGGCTGCCGAACACGCCAGAGACACAGAGCTACCGTACCAAGGCACACATGCGCAGCGCCACGCTATGGACGAGAGGAGAGAGATCAGCCGGACTGGTGCGCAAGGGGAAATGGGAGGAGAGATGGAGCGTAGGGAAGGAGAGAGAAAACACACGATTTGTTTTACGTGCATAGGTCCTGAAATTTACTACTAGTAGAGTGTATACTGTAAGGCTGCAGGAGTACCTCGTGTCAAAAACTCATCATAACTTTGCTTTGACATGGAACCGCCTTCAACTTCTCTTTGTTGCAACCCTCTTCCCCTGCCAATGTTTTATTCTCTCAGCATGTACAGCGTGTGGACAGAGGTGACCATATGTCTAAGCTAAGAAATATACTACTCCCGCATTGTGTAAAAAAGCACACCTTAATAAGGCTCGGATAGTAAACGTATGACATATCATCACTATATAAAATTATAATTGGTAAAACACAAAAAAAAAATTGATCAACATATATAAAGTATGGGTGTATATTTGTTTTTTGTAGTTTGTATCATCATGTGTGGAAGTCAAAGATTATTAGCTACCTAACACTTGAAATTTTTGGTAACATGGTCTAGAGAAACGAGGGAGAAGATTCTAGTATGATGGAGAAGTGTTTTTTGAGAGGTTTATGCATAGTGCATTCATTGTATTCAAGACTATCAATAGAATCTTCTAGATGCTAGAATGGAAAAGAAGATCCAATGCCTAGAAATGCTGGGATTCGCGAGTCTTGATCCAACGGTCCACATTCAAAGTTATCCGTACACTATATAGTGGTAAGATAAGATAAGATAAGATCATGTAGAAGTCAACGATTATTAGCAACGAGGGAGAAGATTCTAGTATGATGGAGAAGTGTGTTTTGAGGTTTGTGCATAGCATTCATTATGCTGAAGACTAACAATAGAATCTTCTAGATGCTAGAATGGAAAAGAAGATCCAATAGCTGGAAATGTTCAGATTCATGAGTCTTGATCCAACGGTCAATATTCAAAGTTATTCGTACACTATATAGTCGTAAGATAAGATAAGATAAGATATATCTATCTCTACTACTATAGTGGAGCAGTTTTGAATTGGATCCATATCACCAATCCTGTTCGTTGGTCTGTTGGATCCAATGGTTCAGAGAAGCTAGATTCGTGTTGAATAGTACCTAGAGCAAACTCCACCATGCATGTTCTAGAACCATCATGTCACCATCCCAAAAATTTCATAGCACAGTAGATTGTATGCTCTCTACTTATACTACTATAGTGGAGCAGTTTTGAATTGGATCCATAGCACTAATCATGATTGTTGGGTTGTTAGATCCAATGGTTCAGAGCAACTGGATTCGTGTTGAATAGTACTCCCTCCGCCAAAATATAAGGCGCCTAAGGATTAGTCAAAAGTCAACATTTTTTAAGTATGACCATGATTATACATAAAAACATAAAAATTTAGAATACTAAATTAATATCAATAGATTCACCATAAAGTATATTTTCTTAATATGTCCATTCATTATTGTAGATGTAGATATTTTTTTCTAAATATTTGGTCAAAGTTAGTAAGGTTTGACTTTTGACCAATCCATAGGCGTCTTATATTTTGGGACGGAGCGAGGGAGTACAGACCTAGAGCAAACTCCACCATGTTCTAGAACCATCATGTCACCACCCCCAAAATGCATAAATTAAGTCTATTAATAATAACTATCTACACATATTGAGAATACAACCTACAGTGCTTTGAAATTTTGGGTTTGGTGACATGATGGTTCTAGAACATGGTGGAGTTTGCTCTAGGTACTATTCAACACGATTCCAGCTGCTTTGAACCATTGGACCTAACATCCCAACGGTCAAGATTGGTGCTATATATGGATCCAATTCAAAATTGCTCCATTATAGTAGTAGATATATAGATAAAAAGCACACCTTAATAAGGCCATTATGTGGCATCCGCTAAGGTTCACCTTATACATAGTGGAAACTATAAAGTATCTTTAAGCCTAAGGTGCACCTCAAGCTTTTGTGTTGGCCATAGAGAATAGAAAAACCATTTCCCCTCTCTCCTTATTTCATGTGATCGTTTTCAAAAGGGGTTCAAAATTTTCAAGAGGCAAAATCTTAGTAGCTAGAAGTCGAACAGTCTCAACTGATATATTAATTGACCGCTCGATGGTACCCCCAAAAGCTTTTTACATAAAACTTTCAAACCAAGCTACAATTTGTTGCTTGTAGTTCAAATTTGACCTTTTATTTCGATACATCGACATAAAGTCATTCAACAAGTGGACGGGGTCAGCTAGGAACCTTGAAAACTCATAAAACATGGGAATCGTAAGTAAAACATATTGGTCCACCTAGCTAATATGTCTAGAAGCTTGGCTTACGGCATTGAGATCCATATTCTTCAGACTTTCTTTACGGAAAAGAATCATCTCGTCATCACTCGGAAAACTGAGAATTTTCTTTCCTGATTGTTAGAAACTCATAGCGACGATATTGTTTACTACAAGAAGATGCACACATCTACCTCTAAAAATAAAATTAATTCAAGAGCAATCTATCACGCTTACTTGTAGCTAAAGTTTGACTTAATTTTGTTAAATTGACAAGAAGTCACCAAAGTGTGGGAAGTTAGATAGGAATCCTAGTACTAAAAACTTGGGTATTACGTATAAGAAACCGTGGTCCAGTTTGTGTGATAATTGGGGCAGTTGCATATTCTTTTAACCTTGGTAGGTCTCGTAGGAGCGAGGTGCTTGAAAGTTAACACGGTCAGAGGAAGTACGTACAAGTTACATCAAGGACCTCATAAAGAATGAAAATTACATCCAAGTCCATGCATCCATTTAGCAAAGGACCCTGAAACTGAGTAATGAACTACTATGTTTTGAGGTTTGCGCATACTAGCGTTCATCATGCTAAAGACTATCAGTAGAATCTTTCTAGATGCTAAGAATAGAAAAGAAGATCCAACGGTTAGCAATCCTTTTTGGATTTACCAGTCTTGATCCAACCGTTAATGTTCAAAGTTAATCTCTGCACTATATGTAGTGGTATGGTATTGTAAGAGATAAGAGACAAGATAAAGATAAGATAAGAAGTACTTGGAATGACCGATCTAATGGTATGTCTCATAAGAGCGAGGTGTTTGAGAGTTAACACGGTCGGTGGAAGTACAAGTTACATTAAGGACCTCATAAAAAATGAAAATTGCATCCAACAAGTCTGTGCATTTAGCACAAGGACCCTTAAATCGAGTAATGAAGTACTATGTGTTTTGAGGTTTGTGCATACTAGTGTTCATCGTTCTAAAGACTATCAGTAGAATCTTTCTAGATGCTAAGAATGGAAAAGAAGATCCAACGATTAGCAATGTTTGGATTTGCCAGTTTTGATCCAGCGGTCAATGTTCAAATAAGTTAATCCCTACACTATGTAGTGGTGGTATGCATGGTATTGTAAGAGATAAGAGACAAAGATAAAGGTAAGATAAGAAGTACCACGAATGGCCGATCTAATGGTAGGTCTCGTAGGAAGCGAGGTACTTTGAGAGTTAACACGGTGAGTAGAACTACAATTTACATCAAGGACCTCATAAAAAATAAAAAGTGCATCCAAGTCCATGCATTTAGCACAAGGACGACCCTGAAACTAAACAATGAAGTGTGTGTTTTGAGCTAGAGGTTTACGTATACTAGCGGTCATCGTGCTAAAGACTATTAGTAGAATCTTTCTAGATGCTAAGAATGGAAAAGAAGATCCAACGGTTAGCAATGTTTGGATTTGCTAGTCTTGATCCAATGGTCAATATTCAAAGTTAATCCGTACACTATATGTAGCGCGTGGTATGGTACGGTATTGTAAGAGATAGGACAAGATAAAGATACGATAATAAGAAGTACTACGAATGGCCGATCTAATAGTTGGTCTAGTAGGTGCGATGTGCTTGAGAGTGAACACGGTCGGTGGAAGTACAAGTTACATAAGGACCACATAAAAAATGAAAATTGCATCCAAGTCCATGCATTGAGCACAAGGACCCTAAAACTGAGCAATGAAGTGTGTGTTTTGAGGTTTGCGCATACTAGCGTCCATCGTTCTCATCAAGACTATTAGTAGAATCTTTTTAGATGCTAGGAATGGAAAAGAAGATCCAATAGTTAGCAAAATGTTTGGATTTGCGAGTCTTGATCCAACTTGTCATTAAAACTCTCTTTGGATGGTTTCTCATATATTAATTGTGACCCCTGATGGGTACCTCCAAAAGCTTTTTCGTAGAACTTTCACAGTAACCTCAAATTTACTTATACTAGTTCAAATCTGACCTATTTTTGATAAGTCGACATAAAGTCATTCAAGTGGGTGGAGTTAGGTAGGCAGTTTTGAATTGGATCCATAGTACCAATCGTGACCGTTGGGCTGTTAGATCCAATGGTTCAGAGTAGTTGGATTCGTGTTGAACAGTATCTAGAGCAAACTCCACCATGTTCTAGATAGTTATTATTAATATACTTAATGTATGCCTTTTTCTCTAACAAGGCTATTTGTTAATAACAACTTAATGTTCGTTAAATCAAATTTCATACAATATATACGAGTGTGGCACGTGCCTGTGTGTGTTTGTGCGTGTGTGTGTGTGTGTGTGCTTATGAAAACTTTGGCTTGTGGCATTTATTTAGATCAATATTCTTCGGACTTCCTTTACGGGAGAGAATGATCATGACATCACTCGGAAAACTGAGAATGTCCTTTCCTGGTAGTTGGAAACTCACACCGATGATATTGTTTACTACAAGAAGATGCACCCATCTACCTCTAAAAAGACATTTAATTCAAGAGCAGTCTATCATGCTTACCTATAGCTCAAGTCTAACTTAATTTCATTAAATTGATGCAAAATCTTAGCAAGAAGTTGAACCATACCTATATATCATCAAAACTCTTGGTGGTTTCCCATATAATAATTGACCCCTCCCCCCAATATATATGGGTACCTCCAAGAGAGATCTTTCGTCAAACTTTCAAAGCAACCTACAATTTACTTGTGGCAGTTCAATTTGTACCTAATAATTTCAATAAATCGACATCAAATCAATTAAGTGGGCAAAGTTAGCTAGGAAGTTTGAGAACTCATAAAACCTAGGAAATCGTAAGTACAACATGTTGGTCCACAATATATGTCTGAAAACTTGCCTCGTGTGTCATTCCGATCCATATTTTTCAGACATGCTTTACGGGAAAGAACAATCTCATCCTGACACTTGGAAAATTGAGAATGTTCTTTCCTGAGATAGTAGAAAACTCATAGTGATGGAATTGTTTACTACAACAAGATGCACCTATAGACCTTCGAAAAGACATTTAATTCAAGAGCAATCTATATCGTGCTTACTTGTAGCTCAAGTTTGACCTAATTTCGTTAAATTGTCAAGATGCAAAATTTATCTTAGCAAGAAGTTAAACCTATTGTAAAAACTCTTGGTGTTTTGTGATATATTAATTGACCCCTCGATGGGTACCTCCAAAAGCTTTTTCGAAAAACTTTCAAAGCAACCTACAATTTTCTTAGACACAAGGCTAGTAAATTTCTAAGCTACGTATAGTAAGGGAGTGTGTAGTGTCTAGAAGTAGCTATGAAAACTACTTTTGGTCTAGCGTTTAGAACTGAAGTGGGTCCACACAACCATGCTAAAAAGAAAAACAGACTATTATCCACTGAATAGTGGGCCCTCCCAATTGATTCTCTTAGACATAAGTCTAGCACTAGAATCACCTTGAAGAATCTTTTTGTTAGCACTATCCACTCCACCGTTAAGATATATGTTTAAGACTTGACACCGTTCTTGCTTTGATGTCTGGGGCCAATGGGCTCACTACCGTGGGGCCCCAATATTATTAGTGGTCTAGTTATATCCTATAGCAGCCAACGAATGTTAGCTCTGACTCCTCTAGCTATTCCTTCTCGATGAAGCCTCAATGCTCGGCTTTCAAGGATGGTTACGAGGGAAGTAGGTGCCTATGGTCACTTCGTCAAGCTCAAGCCCCCCCCCCCACCGTACAGTCTGAAGACACAATCTTTCGGAGGTGCTCATAGGGGTAGGATGTGTGTTCATGCGTTCATAGGGGTGAGTGTGTGTATGCATTTGTGACCATGTGCGTTTTGTAGTGGATTTTCGCAAAAATGAGAGAGATGGGCCTTCCGTCTGTATTAAGTTTTTCTCGGTTTTCCCAAAGTAATTGTAATGGTCACTGGTGTCTAGGGTCTATGGGCTCACTACCGAGGGCCACATTATTAGTGGTTCAATTACATCCCATAGCATCCAACAAATATGAGCTCCAACCCCCTAGCACTTCCTTTGCCATGAAGCCTCGGCGCTCGACTTTGAAGGATGGTTATGAGGGTAGTGAGAGGCGACGTTCATGTCAATATATAGCGAGGTGCCTATGGTGACTTCATCAAGCTCAAGCCCTGCGGGATCAGTGTCAAGATCCAGTCTTTCTGAAGTGCTCATAGGTGTAGGGTGTGCGTACCTGCATTCGTAGGGGTGAGTGTGTGTACGCATTTGTGAGTGTCTCCATTTTGTAATGGGTTTTCGCAAAAAGAGAGGGGGGCCTTTGGTTTATTTATTGAGTTTTGATCTATTTTCCAAAAGTACTCCATGTAATGCAAGTCAAACTAGGTGAGTGATGTTTGGGGGCCCACGGGCTCTCTAGCGCGGGTCCCAGTTATCAGTGGACGAGTTAAATCCAATACGGAGTAGTAGCTAGCGAATGTGAGGACCGTCTCCCTACCTCTTCCTTCTCCATGAAGCCTTTGCGCTAGGCTTTGAAGGCGCGCTCTTTTTTTGAGCAATGTCGATGGATTCAGTCATGCTGGTCCGGTGAACGACGGGGGATCTTGATGCGCAGGGCATCCGGGTTAGGGTAAGTATGCCATAGTTCACTGTCTCGGTTTATTTTCTCGAATTCAGCTTATGGGTTCTCTCCTTTTGGGGTTTTTCTCTATTCTGCCTATCTTGATCGATGATGTTTCCTAGGTTCAGATGCCGGCACGGATGGTAGACGCGGAGTGGTACGTCATTGTTACCGAGGTGGATCTCTTGCTCTGGTGCGACTGCGCCCTGGTGTCCCATCGCCGCGTCGCGTTCGAGGGAACGAACTTTGGCCGCAGGTTCTTGGGTTGCAACTACGAATGTGAGTGTTGCATGTTCGTCCACTGGGTAGATCTACCGCACTCATTTTTGCTGCAGCGCATGATGATGTCCCTATGGTTACAGCTCGAGATCTGCGATGACCTCGAAGAGGAGGAGTAGGAGCGCCATCAGATGCATGCCAAGGAGATGGCTGCAGAGTTAACGGATGTCTCCAACTCACTGCACTCAGTCGTAAATAAGATATACGCTCTTAGATTTGGGTAATTAGAGATGGACATTAGGTTCTTAACCAAGTATGGTCTGCAATCTAGATATTTAGCATGCTCATGATGCTTTTTATGGCTGGCTATAGATTCTACTAATAATTAAGTAATACCCTTTTGTTTACTAGTACTCACCATCTCATAGTACTGCCATGTTAAATTACACTAGGTTAATTAATATGGGAGTAGTTGACAGTCTGCTTACAGCCCTTCTGGAGTTTGTGGTTACTACTAATTGATCTAGTTTATGTGTTACCGGTATCTCTATCTATATACGAGTATCGCTACATTTTTTGCCCATTTGTGCACCTCCCCTGTCATGCACCTTCTTTACCCAGCATCGTCCACCTTTCCATCGCATCAGTGCAATCTTCGGTGAGTCCACAACCATCTGGATGGTTGTTTAGGTGATTGCTATTTGAAATAGTAGATCTATATTCCACATTAGGAATCTAGGATCACCATGGATGTAGCCATGGAATTAGTTATAAGGTCCACTGAAAATAGGTAAGTATATGCTGCCAAGAAGAGTCTTTTGAGGATGGGAAGCTTGCCCTTAGCTTTATTTCACAGAACGGTCCTCTGCTGAACAATGCAGATGTAATTTGCTACATATCATTCATAAACAGATTGTTGTTTGTTGGTGTCCTACATTGCTGAGTTCTTTAAATTATATTGTTTGTTAAAGGGAAACATGCCCAATCCTTGGCATCAGATTAATGCACATATCCTTCTTTGCATTGCGAAGTTGATGTGTTCTTTCCTAAAATTTACTGGTTTTGCTGCATTTCATTTAGCATCATGTGCATGTCCCACCCGTGGAGGAGGCATTATCGAGTGACAAGTGTTTTTATGTATCCGGCTGCTTTGCTGGAATTTCAGTAAGCTAAGCTTTGTTCCTGAAAACATTTTTTTCGATAAAGAGTGCTTTATTACTTAAAATGTCCCCTAAAATATACTGATCATTTTTGTTGCATCATGATTTGTAGAAACAAAATCATTTTGATCTGTTGCCACTTATTAGTAAGGCCAGGACTCTCATGTGCCAGCTTAGAAGGCAAACCCTGAAGTACGGCCCTTTTCATGTCGGTTCTGTTTCCCATGTTTGGGAAATATGCCTCGATGGTTCTTTGCCATTTTTTGTACCACTGTGGAGCTTGCATGATGTGTGCGGCTGAATTTGGATTATGAAACGAGAATTTGGTTTATTTTTTTTGAAATGAGAATCTGGTTTAATTTTGGATTTGTTATCTGCAGTTTCCACCTTACTCATATTGCTCATGATGCGTGTAATGGTGCTAGTCACTACAAGGATTTGACAATTGCCCGTCTCCGAGAGAAATACAAAGCTCATAGACACATGATTTCGTGCCTTCAAGAGAAAGTGAAACACCAGGACGAACAGATTAGGCGCCTGAAGGAAGAAGTGTCCACGTCCATTAAGCGGATAGTTGATTTGACTGCAGGATGGAATACATCAATTTCAGTTGCTCATGATGCTGCTGTTGATTTTCAAAAGTTCGTGGCTGACAACTTAGTCCCTGAGTTGCCTGATGTGGATGGCGACGAGCTGATTGGTCAGGTGTACGATTGGATCTTGGAATAGGTGGGAATGTGATCTGGCAATCTTTTCAATTCGGCTCTAGAAGCAGATGAGACCCTGACAGAAATTCGAGATTCTCCATGCCCATATAGTCCTGATCCTGCAAAAGATGAGGAAATATGTAAACCATATTGACCGCTCTACTTTCATTTTTGAAGGGTTTGGGTCTCTTGTGAAGATGACTATTTGTTAAGTCAGGTACTATAACTGTTTTTTTTGCTCTGCTAGTGTGTGGTGTCCACGAATCTATATATTTGATGTACTATTATGACATATATATTGGACCTGGATTTATGTGACTATAGTTGGCAACAACAGTCATCTTATTTGAACTTGCGGTGGTTTTTTATCTTTCAATTCTTTCCTTCTGAGATCTGTTAATGGTGATGTTAATGCCAGTTGCGAGTGATTTTTTAACATGTTTCTGGTAGTAAACGAAAACTTGTAGTTGTAGATTATGGAATTTCAGGTCAACGTTTGAACTCTAGATCTTGATGTCATAGAAAGGGCTGGATTCTACCACCTGGAATATTTTACCCAGCAATTGATTGTATCACACGAATAAGTGCACAACAGAGAAGTTTGAGAAACTTGACATTGCTCACAAGGCATTGGAGAGTGAACATTCTACTCTAAATGAGTCTCGTGATCAGCTGCAAACTCAATTGGACAAGTATGATATGCCCAACACCTCCACTCCATCTTGTGGACACGAAGACATTGTTGAAGAAAATACAAGGTTAAAAGAAGAACTTGTAAAGGGATCTCAACATAAAGGTAAAAAGGTCCTAGATGAGGTGCTTAGCAAGCAAAGGACAAACAATGGGAAAGAAGGTCTTGGTTATGTCCCCAATACAAAGAAGAAGAAGAAGAAGAAGAAGAAGAAGAGCAAAACTGCTCAACCAAAGACAAGCACCACCTCTAATGACAAGACTAACTATGATGGTTTTGCAGGGGCTAATAATCCTAATTATGAGTTATTTTGTGATTATTATGGTGATGTATATGCTAGCTATGTAGGTCCTTATGATAGTTACATTTCTTGGTCTATTTGGGTTCCCAAGACCCTTGTCACTAACATGAGAGGACCCATTGAAAAATGGGTACCTAAAACCAAGAAGTAACTTTCTTGCAGGGCTATGCTTCCGGTGGGTCTAAATGGGTACTCGATAGCGGGTGCACTAGTCATATGACCGGGAGCAAGGAGATCATCTTGGAGATGCGGCCAAACCATGATCACATAACCGTCTCCTATGGTGACAAGTCAAAATCTGAGGTATTGAGTCTCGGCAAAGTTGTGGTTGCTCATGATATCTCTCTCGTGGACGTCATGCTTATTGAGACTCTTAGTTACAATTTACTTTCAGTCCGTGCCCTTGGTAAGATGGGCTTTGCAGTTTTTATTGATGCTGATTTGGTGGTACTCTTGTGGAGCAAGTCTCTAAAGGTCGCTTTCGTGGGATATGTCGAAAATGACCTGTACATGATGGACTTTTCGGGGAAAACCACTACAGGCCCGATGTGTCTTTTTGGAAAGGCCAACGCGGGTTGGCTATGGCATCGCCGACTAGCCCACGTCAATATGAGAACTTTGCAGAGTATCCACAAGGGTGGCCACATCCTTGTACTAAAAGAAAATGTTTCCTTTGCCAAAGATCGTGTTTGCAGGGCTTGTGTTGAAGGGAAAATGCATGATTCTCCCCATCAAAGGAAGACCATTATTTCATCAAAGAGGATTTTGGAGCTCCTCCATGTGGATCTCTTTGGTCCTCCATCTCATGCAAGTCTTGGTGGGAAGAAATATTGCCTCATGATTGTTGACGATTACTCAAGATACACATGGGTCTATTTCTTCAAGTTGAAGAGCGAGACTCAACAAACAGTCATCGATTTTGCCAACGAGGTTCAATGTCAACACAATGTCCCTATATTGGCAATAAGAAGTGATAACGGCTCCGAGTTCAAGAACTATAGCTTAAATGAATTCCTAAGTGAAGAGGGGATAAGACATCAATATTCCGCTTCGTACACCCCTCAACAAAATGGTGTTGCCGAGAGGAAGAACCGGGCCTTCATGGATAGGGCCAGATCTATGCTAGCTGAATTTAAGTCTCCTTATAACTTCTGGGCTGAAGCGATCTCTACCGCATGCCATTCATCCAACCGGCTCTATCTCCGCAAAATCTTGGACAAGACTCCGTATGAAATACTTACTGGTAACAAGCCAAACATCTCCTACTTCCGGGTATTTGGTTGTAAGTGTTTCTTTCTCATTAAAGGAGTTCGTTTATCTAAATTCGAGTCCAAGGCTTTAGAAGGCATTTTTGTTGGTTATGGTGCCGAATCCCACACTTATAGAGTCTACAATAAGCTCTCCAGAACTGTTGTAGAATCTTGTAGTGTGGTGTTCGAGGAAAATGATGGCTCCTGTGCGGGGCAAGTTGATGTTTGTGATGCAGATGTTGAAATACCCTAAGATGCCATAAGAAGAATGGGCGTGGGATTTTTCCGCCCCATTGAGGAACCGCTTGTGGCGGATCGGGAAGGACAATGCTCTACTCATGTAGAGCCCTCATCGACACAAGCACAACATGCTCCAACCATTGGAGAAACCTCTACATCAATACCACAAACTGCTGAAGCAAATGTTCCAGAAAGCTCTAGGCCGAATTATCCAGTGGACACCGGATTATCCGGCCAACCATCCTCAACTGGCAGAATTGATCAACATGTCGAAGAATCTGCTGCAAGTCCCAGGCCGGATTTTCCGGCTGACCCCGGATTATCCGTCCCCTCTCCAATTCGAGCAAGAACCAGTCAAGAATGCGAAGATGCTTTAGGTTCCCCCAAGCCAGATTATCCGGCCCCACCCTCGACCGGAAAATCTGGCCCTAAAAAGCCTGAAGAGCAGCAGCCTCTTGTTCCAGCTGTTGATCATCATCAAGAGCAAGATTCATCATCTCCTATTCCTGCTAATCAAGCTGAAGATCAAGGCCAAGCTAATGAGTCCAACAAAGACTCAAATGATGAAGTTATTCCCCCAAGAGACAATAAGATAATTGAACTTCGTCGCAAAGCTCGTGCAGATAGGAACCTTGAATTAAGGGGTCACACTCTTGACAAAGTTGTAGGTGATCTTCGACAAAGGGTATCCACAAGAAGGGAGTTGGCAAGTTTCGTTGAGCATCAAGCTCACATCTCAATGGTGGAACCCAAGAAGGTGTTTGAATCTCTTGAAGATCCGTACTGGGTTGTTGCTATGCATGAAGAGTTGAATAACTTTGAATGCAACAAGGTTTGTAAATTAGTAGAGAAGCCCAAGGATTGCCGCAATGTTATCGGCACAAAGTGGATCTTCAAGAATAAGCAAGATGAAAATGGCATTGCTGTAAGGAACAAGGCAAGACTCGTGGCACAAGGCTATTCCCAAGTGGAGGGCATCTACTTCGGCAGGACTTATGCTCTAGTGGCTCATCTTGAGTCCATCTGTATCTTTCTTGCTTATGCTGCTCATAACATTTTTAAATTACAACAAATGGACGTTAAGAGTGCTTTTCTTAATGGTCCTCTACATGAGTTGGTATATGTAAAGCAACCCCCGGGATTTGAGGATCCTAACTTTCTGAACCATGTCTACAAACTCGATAAGGCGCTCTATGGCCTTAAACAAGCCCCACGTGCGTGGTATGAGCACCTTAAAGAGCTTTTGCTAGACCGTGGCTTTGAAGTTGGGAAAATCGATCCCACTCTTTTTACTAAGAAGGTTAAGGGGGAGATCTTCATATGCCAACTATATGTAGACGACATTATCTTTCGCTCCACTAATAAAGCTTTTAATGATGAATTTTCAAAGCTTATGACTGACAGGTTTGAGATGTCTATGATGGGGGAGTTATGGTTCTTTCTTGGATTTGAGATCAAACGACTTAGAGAAGGAACCTTCATAAATCAAGCAAAGTACATCCAAGACATGCTCAAGAGATTCAATATGACGGATCTTAATGGCGTTGCCACTCCGATGCAAACAAAATGTCACCTCGAACTTAATCCCCATGGTAAAGATGTGGACCAAAAGGTATACCGGTCCATGATCGGTTCTCTCCTTTACCTCTGCGCATCTAGACCCGATATTGTGTTGAGTGTAGGTGTGTGTGCAAGGTATCAAGCAGCTCCTAAAGAAAGCCACTTAGTGGCGGTCAAGCGGATCTTCCGATATTTGGTTCATCCCCCTAATTTTGGTCTATGGTATCCCAAGGGCTCTAATTTCTCTCTATGTGGTTATACTGATTCAGATTGGGTTGGTGATAAGGATGATTGGAAATTAACTTCTGGAGCTTGTCAATTCTTGGGAAGGTCTCTAGTATGTTGTTCTTCTAAAAAGCAGAATTGTATATCCCTCTCCACCGCCGAAGCTGAATATGTGGCTGCTACTAGTGCATGTACTCAATTATTATGGATGAGGCAAACTTTAAAGGAATACGGTGTCAATTGTGACAAAGTGCATCTTTTATGCGATAATGAAAGTGCAATCAAAATTGCGTACAATCCGGTATAGCACACAAGGACGAAGCATATTGAGATTTGGAATCATTTTATTCAGGACCATGTTGCTCGAGGCGATATTGATCTATCTTTTGTGAGCACGAAGAACCAACTTGCTAATATTTTCACGAAACCACTTAATGAAGCAAGGTTTTGTTACTTGAGGAATGAGCTAAATATCGTTGATTCAAGGAGCTTGTCTTGATTACCCATGCACTCACTCTTACATCTCAGTCTTATTTGGTCTAGGTGTGGGCATGGATATAGGGGGTGTGGTCCTAATTGATTGGGCTAACCCTCCCCCCATAATGCTGAAAGCAAGTCAAATCATTTCTCTTAATATCATTTTGTGATATGTGAGCTTATTGATGAGTATTGGTTATGAACCCAAGATATATCTTCGCGGTGTCATACCATGCACTCCAACAAGGTGGCCTCGGCCATCGCCCTCTTCCATGAGAAGAGTTGGATTTATGTGAATCTTTTTGGTTGTTTTTGCTCATTTCATGTTCTTATGGAAATCACACTCAATTGTGGCCTTTAGTTGATTTGATTCTTGCAATTTTGAGTTTGTTTGGTTCTCTAATCCCAAGCCTCTCTCTACCCCTAAGCCATCTCTTCTAGCACACAAGTCCTTTGTTCACCTTGTGGGGGTTTTGTTTGGGGACGCACGGGCCTGAATCTGTGTGTAATGGAATTTCAGACTTTAGGCTAGATAATCCAGCCCAAGTGTAGGCCGGATAATCCAGCCCTGGTGGCTGCAGTCTTTAAGGGCTGGGGTCGGGGGAAGGGCTCATAACGAGCAGCACTTCTCCCCCAATCCCCTCCATCTCCCCAGCCACCGCCTGCCACCCCCCACCCTCCCCAAAGCCTCTTTGGCCACCGGATTCTCTGGGCCTCCCTGAATCTTATTCTCCAAGCCTCTGGGTACCTTCCGCTCCGCATTCTTCCTCCAATGAGTGAGGGTAACTCCCTCTCTCCCCATCCTTTAAGTTGATGCATCACTTGTTGGTGGAATGTGACCTAGAAGGTTGTATTTCGTGTAGAGATTGTAGGCTTGCGGTTCCTCGGTATGATGTATAGTTTTGCACTCAATATAGGCAGATCTAAAAAATTCTGCCAGGGCCGAATTATCTGCCCCTGGCCAGGCCGGATAATCTGGCTTGACAGAGTCAAAACTGCTTCATTTTCGTATGGATTTTGTGCATTGTGTATGATTGGACTATGGACTATTTGCCTACTCTTTCTACGTTCTCTCTTGGGCTTGTGTGTGTGCTTATCCCCATGCTATCCATCTTTCTCATTTCACAGGTGGTTCCAGTGTCCCCAAGACCTACAAGCGCCGTCCTCGTGGCCTATATTTCAGGGAAGACAATGAGGGTCGTACTGTGGATGAGGTAGAACTGAGGAGAAGGAAGAAACAGGCTAACCGCATGGCTGATCAGGCAAAGAGGGATAGGACCCGGAAGGGTGTGTCCAAGAGGAAGGGCAAAGAGCACAATATTGACTATAAGAAGATGGATCCTATTACTTACTCTTCCATTCGTCATTGTGATATGTTTGCTGAATTAGCACATGATACTGAGATGGGTGACTCTCGTTTTTGCTGTGCCGAACAAAAGGGTATCTATGAAGATGTTTATGCTCGGTAGAACATTCGGCCTATGCATCCTCTGATTATTGCTGAGGCCATGGAAAAGCCTCACCTTGTTGATGCAATGTATGTGGCTGAGCGGATGGGGCTGCACCATCTCATGGCTCTTCAATGCTCCTATGATTCTGAGATTGTGAAGCAGTTCTTCTCCACCTTGGTTATTTGCGGTGATGAGCACCACACCATGAAGTGGATGACTCGTGACAGGCCTATGCAAGCTGATTTTCATGTTTTTGCTGGGGTTCTTGGTTATTCCTTCTGCAACAGGGACCGTGCTAGTGGTCACCGTATCATCACCCAAATCAAGCCCAATAAAGATGCAGTCCTCTCTCCATGCACAGTTGACAATGGTATTGTGGGAACCTTTGCTGGTATTTCTCCAATATATGCTAGCTTGGTGGGTCTCTTCCGTGATTCTATCACCCCAAGTGGAGGAAACAATGGCAGTATCCGTGGTCACCTGGTTCAGCTTCTAGCCTTTTCTCATGAGGTTGCATCTAGTGAGGATGAGTCCGTTAATTACAAGCTGGATGTAATGGACTTTATTTACCATGAGTTGATTGATGCCATGTTCAATAGGCTATCCATCCCATATGCACCCTTCATTATGATGCTTATCAAGCACCTGCTTCCCACTGAAGAGTTTAACATTGATGTTGAGCACAAGGCGAAGAAGATCTACATCGAGGTTAGGAAGACCTCTCACCCATCTTCTGCTCCTGAGAGTCTCATGAGGGATGCTCGTGCCATTTCTCGTAGGCCCCCAATGCCTCCTATTGCTCGTGAGATCAAGCAGCTGAATTGGTTCTAGCGGAACATTCTTTGCATGGGGGTGGTCACTCGCAAGGGACAGTATGAGGCGTACAAGCAGCGCCACGAGATGGCCCACACTCAGCAGCTCATTCTCCACCATGTGTCCAGAGCATCAGGCGATCCCCCTACTCCTACTACTCCCACACCATATGCTCGGTGGAATTCTTCTTCTGGGCTTAACTATGGGGAGCTTGAGCGTCACCTGTTTCCTTCTGCGGCCACTGCTGATGATGATGAGGATGACACCGAGGACCTTGAGTATGAGGACGAGGACGGGGACGAGGACGAGGATGAGGACTACGAGTGATCCCTTGGGGCGTTAGCATCGCTCTTCTTCCTTTTTGGCGTCTCGATGCCAAAGGGGGAGAATTAGTTCTATTAGGTCTCTGTGGATTTGCATGGGTCGGGCGCAAGCATTTGCACTTTATCTTTTCGTTGTTTTCTCGCTTGTGCCCATTTAGTGTTGAACCTTCATTTGTGATTTGCTTTGTATGAGACTATGTGTTTGTGTGGCTCTGGATTTATCTCTTGGATTACTCCTATGGACTCATCTATCATATTCTATCATATTGGATATCTATCTCGAGGAAGGCGTTTATAATGGTTATCACATTGGGTATACTGGCAATCTTGAGGACGCCTCTCTCTCTCGGTGGTCAGATTATGTTGTTTATATTCCAATGAAATAGACTCATAGCTATTTGTGTGCATTTGTATTCAAATGAAATTTTTTAGTATGCACACATTGAGGGGGAGTCTCTATCATGTATTTAATGTTGGTGGTCATGTGAGATTTCTTGCAAATCCTAGTATTGTCATCTGACACAAAAAAGCAGGAGATTGAAAGAACATTTCATGGTTCCCTATGTTTTGTGTGTTAGATAACAATATCGTGGAGTTTCTAATGTGCACTAAGTGTTGCAGGAAAGTTTTTGGGTGTTTGGGGGTCGGATTATCCGCCCCCATCATAGGCCAAATAATCCGGCCTGACCATCTTGGCTAGGGCTGGCCGCGTGCGAGCTTCTGTCTGGGGGCGGATTTTCCCCCGGACAGTCCGGCTCTGGGGCGGATTTTCTCCCAAGACCGGATAATCCGGCCCCAGGGAAATTGCCCAAGGGAGCGTCTGCGCGTGCTTCTGTCTGGGGGCAAATTTTCCCCCAGGCAATCCGTAGCTAGGGCGGAAATTTCCCCCAGCCGGATAATCCGCCCCTCCTCTAGGGCCAGATAATCCGGTCCTTAGGAGAAGATGTCAAGGACCTCCATGCGCGATCTTCTGTTCGAGGGCGGATTATTTGCCGGATAATCCAAGTCTAGGGCGGATATTCCCCAGGCTAGATAATCCGGCCCTCACTTGGGCTGGATAATCTGGCCCCAAATGGCTTCAACGGCTCTGTTTGGACAGGGGGTATAAAAGCCCCATCATCCCCTCCGGTCAGAACTCTTGATTCATTCGAAAAAGATCAGATCTGTTGCAAGAGCTCCCTCTCGAGTTCTCCCACTTCAACCACCCGAAGGCTTCAATCTTTGGGGGAATTGAAGGAGGAGACATCACGCATCGTCATCACAAATCAAGTGCTTCAACTCCTCTCCATTCACTTGGAGAATCCCCGATCTAGTATTCTCGATGATATCTAGATCTTGTGCTTTATTATTGATAACTATTGTTCTTGTGGCAGCTTGTTGTCATTACAGGAGCCTCCAATTCGGTTGTGGAGTTGTGCCCTGCTAGTTGTGTAAAGGCACTGGTTCCCGCCTCGAAGGGTTCCTATAGTGGAAAGGTGGATCAGGCCTTTGGTGGCGGGATCCATCGGAGAACAGGGTGAGGCCTATTGTGGAGTGGTGGTCTTAGTACCGCCCACCTCTCCAACACATATGTACTTCCCTTAAGAAGGAAGGAACTGCGGTAAAACAAATCATGTGTCTCCGCGTGCTTCATCACGGTTTCCTCGTTCCTCACTTTACTCGCATTTACTCGCTAGTAGTTAGGTTTGCATATAGGGAAATTCTACATAGTAGTATATCTAGAGAATTTACCTTTTGTATCAAGCCTAAAATTGAAAAAGCATTAAAATTTGAAGTAGCACCTATTCACCCCCCCTCTAGGTGCCCATACGATCCATTTCAAGGCGCGCCGCACATTTTTCTCTCTTACGATTTATTTTTTCACTTCCTTTAGATGGTTCCGGTTCGCGCCCTCAATAATTACGCCCCATTCCTTATCTTCCATGCGGACGAGAACCGGTGGTCGCGGTTCCTCACTGGGTCACTCCCTACTCGAACAACTGCCCCATCCCTGATTCCATCCCCTCTCGAATCCATCCGCCTCCTTATCACAGCACCTCCATTAATCTACCGGATTCCAAACTCCATTTGCCGCTATGGGTAGAGCTTGGGGTAGCAGCAGGCTAAAGCGAAAGGCAGGCGACGACGACGCGGATGGCCAGGGCGACCGCCACCACGAGGATTGGGGATGGCCGAACCTCAGCGCCGCGAACATGCACAGGATCGCCACGGGGTTGGACATCATCTCTGCCGGTCGCCTCGCTCGCTGCATCCCTGGGTACCGCTTCACGATGCGGGACATGGACGAACAACCGTTCGGCACGCTAGGCCTTCTTTACCCTGATACCAGCAAATGGCCAAACGATCGCGATAGCCACGTAAGTTCCAGTATCTTGCTTATTGGTTCAGTCATATCGTTGATTCATATGTGCTGAACTCTCATCAGAATCCTATGTTCCTTTTGTCGGCATGTTGTGTGCACGCGCGGTTTGAACAAATTGAACCATTTAAGACTATTCTATATTGCGGAAGCTCTGCTCGTACTTGATATTCTGGTATTTTCGTAGTGACACAATCTTAATTTAGGTGATAGACGAGTTGTCAATTTCGATTTGCAATGGAATGCCTGCTAGGTGATATTCTATTTCCTAAAATAAAAATAAACAGATTAGATGATTTAAGACTGTTATGCCCCTAGCTGTTTATGATCATCGTTAGGAGTTTGTTCTGGGGGAGCTCTGCTCCTACTCCATATATTGGGTATCTTCATAGTGACACAGGCACAATTTAGATGATATTTGAGGAGACACTCGTATTTAGGCGATATTTTGGATACTTTAATCTGAAGGTCCAGTTGTCAAATTGTATTTGCAATGGAATCCATGCTAGGTGATTGTACGAACTGACAACAAACTCTACAGAATATTCATGCAAAAATGATGCTGCTGGATAAGTAATCGGAATCAGTAGTGGTGAATATCAAGGAAGAAGAAGAGAGGGAAATGGGAGATGACCAGAACTGGGTGGGTGGCAACGACGAGTGGCTGGTCCTTTTATCCCAAGATGGGAGTACTTGGACTCTAAAAAATGGCTACAGATCGTTGAGATTTACATTTCCATCTTTGGAGGGTGTCGGCATTACTGCATTCAACAACGGGTGACCGTCGCCCATTTTCGAATTCGCTTACAGGTTCAACATGGCAGAACTTGAGCTCCTGAAGGTACAACTCCCACGTAGACCGCGGGAGGTGTGGAAGACCTGGGAGTACGACCTCCTAGCGGTGTTCGGCAAGGCAATCACATTCATTAGATGCCCAGAAGACAAGGAATGGTCAGTCTTGCGTGATGACTTCCTACGGCCGGAGAAGTATGTCGACACTGTCTTCACCTCTAGCTACCATTCCAACAAACCGCAATGCATTTATGCAGTCACTGAACCTAGCGGCGACGTGCGTGTTTGGGAGCCGTTCATCTGGGGTGAGTCATGGTGTCATATAGCATATAAAATCTCATTCAAAATTCTGCTTACTGACTGTAAGTAACACGCAGGTACCCACGCAACCCCGCGCATCATTCCAGCTCCGGGTGATCGAAGATGCAGTAGCAGATACTGAACTTGGGACACGGCGCTGGTTCCTAGCACCTCTCGGAGGCGACACGAAACAGGATGTTGAACTCATGTGGATTCATATCAGGGGAGCACTAAACAACATTGGTGATACAATAGAACATATGGGGACATAACTTTCTTCATACCCATCGCTGCGGTGTCACATTTTCTCGAGGTCTGCATGCCCATCCAAAGACCTAGTAGAGCAAGTCTGGAGCAAAGTCGACAATTTGAAGGGACAATCTATGTTTCTTGGGTCAACTACCCTTTCTTTGTCAGAGCCCCTGGAGTTGTTGAACCTGTAATTGCTCAGGCAGCCCTGGCTCCTAATGTTGTTGCTGCTACTACTAGTGGTGGAGCTAACGAAGAACTAGCTGCTGTTGCTCCTGGTAAAGCTGACGAAATACTTGGTGATGCTGCTGCTGGTGAAGCTGATGAAATACTTGCTAATGCTGCTGCTGGAGAAGCCGACGAAATACCTGCTGAGGCTGTTGCTGGTGAAGCTGACGAAATACTTGTTGAGGCTACTGCTGGAGTCCAGGAAGAACATGCTGGTGTTGTTGCTGAGGTGCCAGCACTTCCAGTGTTGATAGCAGACTGTGTGTTTGCTACACACTCACTCGCCTATCATGTTGAGACTCCAGATTCGACCTGGAGCCGAATCCACGTCGGGGGGAGGTGTCCTACAATTGGCTCATCAGTGGGGTCGTACAATTTGATGGAGAATGACAGACGGCTAAACACAACATTATGGTTCATTCCGACGATACCACCAGCTCCAAGGACCTAGTGCTCATACTGGCAGATCCAATGAACCATTTGTCTTTATCTTTATCTTTAGTTATGCTTATTTGTGTAAAGACTAAGCTATTCTTATTTGTGTAAGGCTAACTTAGGCCTAACTGCATAATATTCAGTGAAGCCCAGCTTTTATTTCCATGCCTATAACAGCAGAATTGCAGCATAAAACAAACAAAGGTAATGTGAATACTAGGCATTTTGCTCAGGATAACAACCACTTCAAGTAAAAGATACATGGTGTACGCATTTGTACGCATCACTAGAATGACATGGATCTAGCTTTTCTGTGCGTATTTGCATTGAATCGCTCATTGAATTGTTCACATATTTTTGATAATAGCTGATGAACTCCACTCTCTTGGTAACATGCTTCATTAGCGAGCACTTGTTGATGCAATGCAAAGTATAGAACATGGTCTTCATCATCATTCCATTTAGGTTTTCTATGTTTTGTCATCACGTAGCTACTAATTTCGAATGAAAATCTAGTAAGCAATATATGTGTATATTGTTCGAGTATGATACGGACACGGTACATATGTGTTTTTCTACAATCACAAGAAGAAAACTTGATTCATTTTCACCTTGTTGGTGTTGTGGCGAACTAGGTGGATGTGGCTTTAGGGTTCGGAGAGTAAGGCGTCGTGGCTGGTGCGGGTGTGACCACGACGATAACGAGCTCGGATTCTGGAGGAGGAAAATAGGACCGAGCATGGTCGACACGGTGACAAATCTCACCGGGAACCAATTCTCGTCCCCGCGCCATGCCATGGGTGCGGCCATGGTGAGGGCGAGCTCCGACTCGGGATGGGGAGGAGAGGGGGGCCGAACAGGTTCGTCCACGTCCGAGCTCTGAGCCATGGCGGCATGGCCGCGACCATGGATTGCCGCTCTGGGGAAGAAGAAGAAGACGCATAATGGATGTAGGCGCCAACGCTGCAAGCCTACAAGGAGGAGAGCGGGGCCGAGCAGGTTCGTCCACGTCCCAGCTCCGTGCCATGGCCGTGACGCCACCACAGATTGCCGCTCCGGGGAAGAAGAAGACGCGTAATGGATGCAGACGCCAACGCTGCAAGCCTACATGGCAGTCACGACGGGAGCGACATAACGGCGAGAACTGATAAGGGGGACCCAACTTGACGGCCGTTAGCCTAATATTTTGTATTTTTGAAATGTAAAGTTGAATTCGTGCCGAAAAAACCCTCTGAGTATTTGGCACGCCAATCATGGTCATCGCGACTGATTACAGACAACTTGGATACCGTGTTGCCTGGACGCCTCAATTTTCGGCCCGCAAAATAATATTCTCCTTTTAGGGCCTCTAAGTTGAGAGAGTGGAGATCCTTGCAGCAACCAAATAGAAAGGTTTTTGGAGAGGGCTGCTCTAAAAAAAATGTTTTGGGGACGGCCCACATGTCATCGAGCGAGACCACATCCTCAGGGGCCTTCTCACCTGAGCTGCTAGCTCCTCTCCCCTCTCCGGCAATAACTGCCGACCACCAATCCTTCTCCGGCGTCAACCACGGCGGCGCCACCGCCAACCCTACCGCCAATGTCCACCTCCACCTCCACCTCCGCCTCCACGCTACGCCCGGCGCCGCGGTGGGACGCGCCGTCGCAGCGCCGGCTCGTGGAGCAGCACCTGGCGTCCCTGCCCCGCGGCCTCCCGCGTCTCCCCCACGTGCAGGAGCTGCACGCACAGCTCCTCAAGCACGGTCTCCACCTCGACCCGCTCGCGGCCTCCAAGCTTATCTCCTCCTACGCGCTCCAGCGCCGTCTCCCGGCCTCCCGCCGCGTGTTAGCCTCCTTCCCCAACTCGCACGCCACCACCTTCCTCCCGAACACCCTCCTCCGCGCCTACGCGCTCAATGCCCTGCCCCACGCCGCGTTCGCTGTCTTCTCCGCCATGCCCCAACGGGACAGCTTCACCTACTCCTTCCTCATCAAGGCGCTCTCCTCCGCCGGTTTACCCCCTCTCCGCACGGTGCACTCCCACGTCGTCAAACTCGGGTCCATCGAGGACACCTACGTCGGGAATGCGCTGATCGACGCCTACTCCAAGAACGACGGGTTCTTGGAAGCCAGCAAGGTGTTTGATGAAATGCCGAGACGGGACACAGTGTCCTGGAACTCAGTCATGGCTGCGATGATTCGGCAAGGTGAGGTGGCCGGTGCGAGGAGGATGTTTGAAGAGATGCCGGAGAAGGACACAGTAAGCTGGAACACCATGCTGGACGGGTACACCAAGGCTGGGGAGATGGAAGAGGCGTTCAGGCTGTTTCAGCGCATGCCAGAGAGGAATGTGGTGTCGTGGTCGACGGTAGTGTCTGGTTACTGTAAGAAGGGTGACATGGAGATGGCTCGAGTGATCTTTGATAAGATGCCGACTAAGAACTTGGTGACGTGGACTATAATGGTCTCGGCATGTGCCCAGAATGGGCTTGCTGAGGACGCTGGAAGCTTGTTTACTCAGATGAAGGAGGCTGCTGTGGAACTTGACGTGGCCGCAATTGTGAGTATCTTGGCTGCATGCGCAGAGTCAGGCTCGCTTGCTCTTGGGAAGAGGATTCACCGGTACGTGCGGACGAGGCAACTGGGGAGGTCTACCCATGTTTGCAATGCATTGATTGACATGTTTTGCAAGTGTGGATGCATAAACCGGGCTGATTATGTCTTTGACACTGAGATAGTTGAGAAGGATGCAGTGTCATGGAACACCATAATTGGGGGGTTTGCAATGCATGGGCATGGAGACAGGGCACTCGACTTCTTTGCTCAAATGAAGCTACAAGGGTTCCAGCCTGATGCTGTGACAATGATCAACGTCCTTAGTGCATGTACACACATGGGGTTTGTGGAAGAGGGACGCCGGTACTTCTCCAACATGGAGAGGGACTATGGTATCGTCCCACAGATAGAACATTATGGTTGCGTGATTGACCTTCTTGGCCGTGGAGGGCTCATCAAGGAGGCTGTTGGCCTGATAAAAAGCATGCCGTGGGACCCTAATGAGGTCATATGGGGCTCCCTTCTCAGTGCATGCCGACTGCACAAGAACGTGGAATATGCAGAAATTGCAGTGAACGAGCTCAGTAAGCTGCAGCCCTCCAATGCAGGGAACTATGCTGTCCTTTCGAACATCTATACAGCAGCAGGGCAGTGGAGTGATATGGCTAAGGCAAGGATGAAAATGAAAGGAACCAGGTCTCAGAAGTCAGCAGGGTCAAGTTGGATTGAACTCGATGAAGCATTCCATGAGTTCACAGTAGGAGACAGAAAACACTCAGAGTCTGACCAGATATCCGAGATGGTTGATAGGCTGAGTTTGCATACTAAGGATGCAGGCTGCATTCCAACAGGTCATGAGCTCCTTGTGCAGTGAGTCGTTTGCTAAGGATGCTCATGTTGCAGTCCTAAACGTGGAATGTTCCATGATGTGTTAGCATTGCATGGTATGCAATCTATATAAGTAAGCACCGGCTCCAGTGAATCCTGCAATCAAGAAGATGCTATGACGTGTTACAGAATTACCCACGTTGGGCTGGAAACCACAGATCTGTTCAAGCATTTCTCAGCATCTGCTCTTCTGCCATCAGGTTTGCCCTGTCGAGAACTGCTACTATGTTAAAACAAAAGCTGCTGATGGGATGGACTGACAAAATACTACCAATATAATGCTAGGTTGATCGAATAGTTCATACATTAGTTCTTGATGCTTCGCTTCATCTGGTTAATCAAAACTAAAACAAGCCGTAGGGTAGGGTCTTCTAAAAAAATACGGAAGTGAGAAGAACTCAGATTAAAAGTATAAGAAGTCATTTTGGTAGTTCCATTGTAGCAGCAAAGTGGTTATATCGGAAAAATAGAAGCCTGTTGTGATGTTTATGATAAATATTCAACACGATTTTTTTCTTTTGGCGCATCTGCTGGATGGCACATACCAAAAGCACATCCCACTCGGCAACATATATTTAGTAAGTCGAATTGCCCCACAACCATGTCATATTATCTAGCAAATGCACCTCACCAGCTAATAATCGAATAGACCTGAAATCACAGTGCACAACATAATTCACAATGCACAATGAATGGTTTAGATGTAGTTTGCAGCTGCAACTGGCTGCAGAACCACTAAGCCAACGACAGGCACTTTCTGGAAAACAATATCATTTAGCAAAGATTCTTAGATTATCCTCTTGATTTACCCTAGGAATAGTTTAGTGTGTTAATTTATGTCTTTCTCTAACTGCATCAGGCCAAATGTCAAGAAAATATGACTAAAGAGAGGAAAACTGTTAGGTTATTCTTTATCTTTTAGTTGGCTGACATGATGCAGCACAAACTTGTGGAGGAACAACCCCACCTTGCTACTATAATAAAGACAACACAAATGTTGAAGGAACCACTTCAACGTGCTGCACTAGATATCGCTCTAGGGGCGGGCTGTCAAGAGTTCAGTCCAAAACTCTCAATATACTATATCTAATCCAAGATCTAAAACAAGAACACAAAGTTCTCTTTATTGATAGGCAGAGGATACAAAGTCTGGTTACCTAGATGAGGTGAGGGCCTCTATTTATAGGCTGCATAAGCCTTCATTACTTAGCTATACTCATAGCTGGAAGGTTCCAGAGAACACTACTTAAAGCTAGGAGATAAGTGTAAACAACCTAGTTACAACTCATAGTAGAACACTCTAGAAACTACTACAATACATGACTAAAGGACCATATTACCTAGAATATAGAAGTGTGTAGAAGCTAGTACTGGATTTTACTTCTGTTTTATTTTATTTTATTTTCTCTACTGTCCCTCATCATCCTCCCCTGGTTGTTTAGAACTCGACCTCGAGTTATCTTCATAAATTGCTTGTTCCAGATGATAAAGGATAAAAAGCCAAGTCTGCCACATTGAATGTGTTGGATATTCCCATCTCAGTTGGAAGATCCATCACATAAGCATTATCATTTATCTTCCTTAGAATAGAGAAGGACCCATAGTTCCATTGTCTAAGCTTCCCCTTATTGCACAAAGGTAATCTTTCTTTTCAGAGGATACCATCACCTTGTCACAACTTGGAATGGCTTCAGCCTCTGTTTGCAGTCAGCCAACTGTTTGTGCTTCTGATTTTGTGCCTCCATTTCTTCCTTTAGTATAGCATGCTCTTTTGGGCTCATTTGATGGTGTGGAAGATTAGGAGGACTTGCTCCCCTTGCTGGAATTTCAACCGCTGGTTGTCCTCCACCCTTAGCAATAAGTGCAACACACATATTTGCCTCTTTCATGTCTTCCATAAACTCATTAGAGGTGTGGGAAAGAGTTAACATACTTTTCCCCTCCTCTTTAGAGGTATTACCATTTGATTGGTTTGGTAGAATGATGATCTTTCTCTTGTTCCAAGTGAAGGAGTAAGAATTTTGTTTTCCTTTGTGTGTAGCATCCACATCGAATTGCCATGGCCTCCCAAGAAGAACATGGCTTGCATCCATATCAACAACATCACACAACACATTTGAGCGATAGTACTCGTCCAAAGAGAGTGGCAGGTTGCATTGTTTGGTGATTCTTATATTCGTTCCTTTCTTAATCCATCCAATAGTGTAGGGATTCGGATGATCACGAGTCTCCAGCTTTAGATGGTTCACTAAATTCTGAGAGATAAGATTCTCACGGCTGCAACTATCAATCACTAATTTGCATACCTTGCCATTCACCGTGCATTTGCTCTCGAATATTTTCTTCCGTTTGTTGTCGGGCTGTGGTGTGGAGCACAAGAGACGCTGAATCACGCATACCACCTCTTCACCCTTTTCTTCACAAATATCTTGTCCTTCTACATCTTCAGATTCATATTCTTCACCATCTTCGCCATCATGGGTTGTTGTGTTGACAAATTTCCTCAATGGGCAGTCGCTAGATACATGTCGCTCTTCACCACATTTATAGCATTTTATCAAAGGCTTTGCCCTACTCTTGCTCCTGGTTTGCTTTGGGACAAGTTGTTTTGCCTTAGGTTGAGCGGCCTCCTCTTCTACTCTATGGGAGTAACTCCTAGATGAGTCTTCTGTATGCGGATATGGAGTCTTACCTGCCTTTCTTGTCTTCAACATCCTCTCGGCTTTTAAGGCTAGAGCTTGTGCTTGATCAAGGGACCAAATTTGCTGCATCATCAAACGATCCTGGATAGCATCATTTAGACCATTGATGTACCTTGCAACTTGTTGATCTTCACTTTCAGCAAGGTTGCACCTCATTTGTAGCCTTAGAAACTCCTCAGTGTACTCTGAAACGGTCCTATTTCCTTGAGCGCAATTCTGAAATTGAATAAATAGGATCTGATCGCAATCTGCATGCAAAAATCTCCCTTTCAAAAGATTCTTCATCTGCTGCCGAGATCTCACACGAGGTTCTCCTCTTAGTCTGCGATCTTCTTGAAGGCGATGCCACCATGAACAGCTCCTCCTTTCAGCTTTTATGCGACCAAAGAAACTCTACGGTCTTCTGGAATATTCATGACCTCAAAGAAAGTCTCCACTTCATACAACCAATCAAGGCACTCTTCAATATCAACATTTCCATTAAAAGTAGGGATCTCAGCTTTTACCTTGTATGTATCTCTCGCGTATGTAGCTTTGGGCACTCTCGAATCTGCATAGAGATCGGGTTCTTCAAGGGCATCATCATATTTGTCACCTTCAGAGATTTTAGCATAAGTTGGCCTCTTGAGGTACTCTGATCTGCATGTTGTTGGGATATTTGGGTTTGAAGATGACCTTCCATTCTTCGCTGCCGAACATCTCCTTCCTCTTTTGATGAATCTTCTTCATTGGCAGCAGGAGGAGGAACACCCCTTCTCATCATCTCAACCAGCTGATCAAACCTGCGGTTAAGATCTTCACGTAGCGCTTGGATTTACTGTTCTGCAGCATCCATTCTCTTTCCCAAATCCTCCATTTCTTGCTACAGTTTGCTCTCAACGAGGGAACCAATAGCTAGAACGGATCAGCAGGGCTCTGATACCACCTGATGCAGCACAAAGGCTGTGGAGGAACAACTCCACCTTGCTGCTATAATAAAGACAACACAAATGTTGAAGGAACCACTTCAACATGCTGCACTAGATATCGCTTTAAGGGTGTGAGCTAGATATCGCTCTAGGTACGCGGCTGTCAAGAGTTCAATACAAAACTCTCAACATACTAGATCTAATCCAAGATCTAAAACAAGAACACAAAGTTCTCTTTATTGATAGGCAGAGGATACAAAGTCTGGTTACATAGATAGAGGTGAGGGCCTCTATTTATAGGCTGCATAAGCCTTCACTACTTATAGCTATTACTCATAGTTGGAAGGTTCTAGAGAGCACTACTTAAAGCTAGGAGATAAGTGTAAACAACCTAGTTACAACTCATAGTAGAACACTCTAGAAACTACTACAATACATGACTAAAGGACCATATTACCTAGAATATAGTAGAAGTGTGTAGAAGCTAGTACTGGATTTTACTTCTGTTTTATTTTATTTTATTTTCTCTACTATCCCTCATCATGACAACACTCAACAAACTCATGTTTTAAGTTGTCATGGACAGTGGAGTCTTCACTACATAGTACTCCTTCCATATCACAAATAAATGACATTTTGGACATGCCTCAGTCAAACTTTAAAACTTAGATATAAAATATTATTTTAATTATTCAGATTGGAAATTTGAAAAATCATATGTATGGATTTGTCTCATAAATGTACTTTCCAGAATCTTATAATTTTCTTGGTTTTTATACATATTTGACAATAGAAATTAGTGGTCAAAGTTATATCTTGAAGACGGTGTCAATGTCCAAAACGTCATTTATTTGTGATATGGAGGGAGTACATAATAGTCTTGGTTTGCTCAAGGTATTCTTAAAGTGTAATAGACCATACTAAGGATTAGTCCGTGTGTTAAATCTTTCCACTCCTCTCCTAGTTCCTGCCTTGTAGTCATGTACCAGTACTCGTTATATAGAAGCGATTTTGATTGAATTGTAGAAAAAGCTTAGATCTTTGCTACCACGTCTTAGTTTGCAAGAGATGCCCATGAAAGGACGGTCTATTTTCCATCAGTGGTTCTAGTTCTACTTAACTTGTCAGAAAATATATAATAGACATAAAATAGGAATATTTTCTCCTAGTACAGCAAATGCAAGTATCTTGTGTTGTGTGCTGACATGTTTTAGCTAATCTCTTGGTTGTAGTTCGTTATGTTTTGGAAGTCTTGCAGCAACACCTCATTAAGAACAAACATAAGCATATGCATGCTCATTTGAAATGCATGTGTGAAATGTAACATCCTGATTCTTGTGTCATGATATTCATACTGTGCAATAAGTGTACATCTAAGACGTCAATTGTCTGGTTACAAGAGCAAGCTACTCCTTCCTTCTCTTCAAACACCTTGCCTGGAAGAACAAACCTCAGAGGGGTGAGGACCACTGGTGCCTGAGCCATTTGAAATCCGTAGGAGCAAACAAATAGAAGAGGGGTACACAGCATAGCGCTACCACTCCCCAAGCATTATCATTTTATATAAAGAATGGGGATACATTAATATAATAATAAAACAAAATTTCTCTTTTTATGTATAGTAAAACAAATACTCCCTCAGTTCCAAATTAATTGACTCAACTTTGTGTAGATACGTTTATATCTAGACGTGTTTTATGTCTAGATACATGCGTATCTAGACAAAGTTGAGTTAATTTGGGACGGAGGGAGTACATTATGAACAGTTTTTCAAATGTTACAAGCGTACACAAGTTATACCAAATATTTGCATTATGTAATCAGGTTGTGAGTACTGACTATGATACGTATCATTGATAAACATTTTGTCCTTGGCTGCAAGGTTTTTTCGAGAAGAACTTTGACTGGAAATTTTGTCTAGGAATAGCAGTATATAAAAGTTAGCGTAGAAATAAAAATGTAAATTGGGTAATGGCTTGGTTATGCGAGCGAGCTGTTACCCGGTTGGCTGGTCCTGGAGGTGGGCGACCCACCCGGATTCAAACGTGGCACAAAGCGAGTGAGTGCCTCGTGTCGCATAGTGGCGACGCATGTCATTCCAACCACCTGAGGGAGAAAATTCCTTCTAAAGAAAGAAGCAATGGGTCGGTTACATAATTCAATGTGCTCAAAATCCAGCACCAAAATGACGTATTGTCTCATTAAAGCATTCCATATCAGTAGCAACAAATGCATTGATAGGCAAATGAGATCATAAGTGTCCATGTCGACTTGTCATTAAATCACAATCAAATCTTTATAATCACTCCTAATAAAGAGCGGAACACATCAAGGCTATCTATAAAGAGGGTAGGCATCTTCCATCAACACCATGGCCTTCTCCTGGTGATAAGGTGAGCTGAAAGTTCTCTCGTGTTCTTGCCCTCTTCATAGCATTGTCGTTGTCGCTGGCCATATTTCATGACATGAGGTCAGATGCTTTGTTCTTGGAAGTCTCCCCTTCTAGTTTCTGTATTGTTATGCTCGATTTTTTTGTGTGGGAGATCTGCCCTTTCCATCTAGTTGTTTTTACCAGGCTCTGTTCTTCCTTGCTCATTCATCCTGCCTTGCCTCCTCTTGTTGCGTGTCTTTATTCCTGTTAGTTCATCTCCCAGTGTTTGTCTATGGTGGCGAAGGTTTGCGGAATTAGTTTGAAAAGTTATGTTTTTCTTAGCATTTTCATCTTCAGTATCCTTCTCCCATCACATTTTCTTACATCTCTTGATCCTGTCTACCATTTTTGCCCCTTGCATTTATTCATCTTCATCATTATGGATGTCCTTACTTTCCGCAAATGCCAAATTTGAGGTCTCTTGCTGATGCAATCTGATCGCTCATCTGCTCCAGATAAAGAAGAATTGATTAAGCTGACAGGCACAATCCAATTTCTTGTGAGCTAAGGACTCTTGGCTGTAAGACTTCGTATACACCATTGATTCACATCTGGGAGCTTTGTAAGTATGAGATACCCTTTCTTGTTTTCTATCGCCTTTTTATCAGAATTATCCAAGTGATGCAATCCAATCTTTGCTGTGGTGCAAAGTCATGGTTTGCTGGGTTCGTAAACCTTTAATTGCCATGGTTTCATATAAGAGCATCTCCACTCGTCCCCCCATACGGCATCCGGCGCGGCCGTTTTTTGGCCCGTATGTGGGGGTGGGGTGTGTGTGGGGGGGGGGGGGGGGGGGGGGGGGGGCGCCGGATAGATCACAGATTTGCGGGGGTGGGGCGCTGGCTTCTGTTAAAAATATGAAATTAACGGCGATTCCATATATAGTTCAAACATGTTTATACAATATGGGTGCGCCCCTGCCCAACTCCTCGGAGTTGGCTTCGTCGGGGTCGTCGGAGGGGATCCCCTCCTCTTCCTCGGAGTCGGTGTGGTTGGGGCCATGGAGAGGCGCCTCCAGCTCTCCTGCGGGTGGTGCACGAGTTGGAGGAAGACGGCGCCCAGGCATGGCTGTGTGCCGCTCCTACTGGCGAAAGCAGCACCTCCGGCCACCGCCCTAGATATAGCGGGAGAGGGTGTGAGGAGTGGACATGGTGTGAGAGTGTAGATCTGCAATGGCGATGGTCACCGCGTGTACATATAGCGAGAAAAGGGCGGGGAGAAAGGGCGGGAAGCGGTCGAAAAGGCGGGAAGGGCATGGCGGGAGAACTCAGTGGCAAGCAATTTCGCTGCCGCGTGGCCGTCGACGGGACGCGACGCCGCTCAGGAGACTCGTCTATCTCACTGCCAGGGCTGGCCTGCGGCATTTTCAGCTCCATCCGGCGCCCCCGCTAGCCCCCTGTGGGTTGGGTTTAGCCTGGGGGCGCCGGATAACAAAATCGACCGCGCCAGCGCCAAAAAAGGAATTGTGGGGATGGGCTGGGCGTGATTTTGAGCGCCGGCACCCCCGATAGCCGCTTAGGGGGCCTTTTGGGCCCCCGAGTGGAGATGCTCTAAGTGCATCATGATTGCAACCCACAGAGTATACGAGTAGAACCATTTGAATGCTCTGAATGAAAGGATACAGAGCTCAATCACAACAACAAAAAAAGATACCAAAGTTCATCATTTCTTTTTTTCCTAAATATTCTTCTCATTGTATATATTTTATGATACTACAATGACCCACCAGGATATTTATTTATTAGGACTAGGAACAAAAGTTGAAGGCAAGACCTACTTTTCAGGATACTCAGCCGTTGCAGATTCTAGCATAAACTTGGAAGGCAATTGGTTATTATAACACATGGAAGACAAACTAAGTGAGCATTTTAGTAGCAGATTCATAATACCACCCACAAATGGACCTGCATATGTTAACGAAATGCTAAGGCAGAATATGCTTGCACATGAAGCTACATTCCGGAAGCAGGTAAATTTTGATGTTAATATGTGCTTTAAGTAGTTTCTAGAGGAACAAAGCATTGCTTATATATGTACATGATGTGTTTTTTTGTTACACTTGTCTATAGTTGTAACTGTTTCTCATTTCTTATGCGGTTTTGACCTTTTTATAGGTCTCTGAACTTCATCATCTGTACAAGGTTCAGAAAGACCTAATGGCATGTCGAACAGAAGAATTAAATGGACATTCTCAAGGAAGATCATATCCATCGCCATCCGGGGGTATAAGAAGAGCCCAGCAAGTTGGGCCTCCTGTTGGACATGATATGAAGAAGCAATCTGAAAATTTCATGAAGGGGAAAAATTTAGCGTCTTTGAGGGATAGCAATAGTGGGTCCACAAAAAGGGCGTTTAACATTCAGGTTCCAGCTGATGCATGTGCTGATGATAGTGATGATGATATGGTGATGATGTGGGAGGAGCCTGTGCAGAGTTTGCCAAGAAATAATTGTTCAGTTCTTGGTACAAATGTTAAGCTTAATATTGAGGGCTCCTCTGGCATGAACAAGAATGGGATGCCTGGTTTACAGCCATCAGATGTCTCAACAGTGAACGTTTTGGGTAAAGAAGTGGTAGGGTCATCTAGTACTATGAAAAGGATAGACTTCCCAAGTGTGGGTGCATCCAGTTCTCAGAACCAGTGTTACTCACTGGGAAGAATGAACCTGAATCTCCCAAGCTTAGAAGAGAACTTAGAAGAAAAGCACGTTAGTGCAGCCTTTGGCTCAAAGTCCGTTGCTGCAAATGAGGAAACAAGGCATAGTGATTCATACAGCCATAAAAAAGACGGTAAGGTTTTCTTAATTTATTTAGCAACTTGTATGGCTGTATGTTACCCAATGTGTAAAGCATCAATTCACACTAAGTGTATCTTATTATCCTTTCTAGATCGAAGCAATTGTATGGAATGGTCCACACACAAGAAAAATGGTGTTGATTCCTCAACCGCGCATTACCTGTCCAGCTCTAGCATCAGCAATCCACAAATATTTGCAGCATCCAGCTCCAATGCTGCATTCAAGTCTCAGTGGAAAAGCAGCAGCACAGATTACATGGCTAGGAGGCCTTATGCTGATGCTGAAATGCACTTTTCTCAGAATGATCGCCTTCCCACATTCCAAGAATATTGTGGCCTTCATTCATCGGAGATTCCTGCAGGTGGTCAATATCAAAAGCACTCCCCATCCTATGATTGTACAAATGATGTGAATCTGAACAATGGTCCTCGAGATGCAAATACCACTTTGGAACAAGCAAGCAAGAATACACCAATGGAAATCTCATGGGTCAGAAACAAGCTGCTAAACATGAGGAAAGAAGTTCCCACGAAGAAGTCGCAAGCGCCATCAAGTTGTGCGAATGGGCATTCCCTGATTTTGCCTGGTTCCATGGCTTATTCAGAAGGCAGCACAAGAATTTTTGGTTGTACAGTTAGTGCAGCCACCGAGAGAGATTCTCAGCGGTCATCCACTGTACACATGGGCACAGACATCACACTCTTGATTGAGGGTGTAGCAAACATGCAAATACAATGCCAAAACAAGAAGGATGACACCAATGTCAGGAATCTCATTGACCTGAATGTTGCACTGCCATCCATGGATCATATGGAGATAGATGCCCGCCAGTCAGAAGGCAACACTGTTTCTCAAGAACCAGATGGTCCTTTCATAGACCTGAATGTTGCACTGCCATTCATGGATGATATGGTGATGGATGCCTGCCAGTCAGAAGGCGACGCTGTTCCTCAAGAACCAGATAATCCTTTCAATGAAGCTCTTGATATAACTGCTGCAAAGAATCTTATGGCCATGCATAAGGATGAAATTCAAGCAGGATCACCTCAACTTAATGATATTCTTCATTGGTTCGCTGACCTCGCTATAACAGGGGAGAACACGGTGGTCCATAATAGTGAAAGTAACAATGATGACAACTCTGAAGCTTTGGCGCCGCGGCAGTTTGAACCCAAAGACCGTGTTACAGCTCATCGCAGTCAACCCAAGAGCGTAAGAGCAAGGAAGACCAGCTCTGTTGCAGCTTCAACCTTCAATGCTTCCTATAAAGCCAATTCAAGCACAGCGACACCTCCAGAAGATAGATATCCAAAAGGACATGATTCTGGTACCCAGAAATCTAGACGACGCCCCTTGTGTAATTCTTCCTATAAAGCCAACTCAAGCACACCGATGCCTCCAGAAGGACATTATTCCGGTACCCTGAATGCTAGGCAACGCTCCTTGCGTAGCTTCAGAGGAAAAAAATAGATTTCTTAGCTGATGGGAATTTCTTTTACAGCAGTTTTTCGGTGATGGTTAGGGGGGATACTACTAGCAGGTTTTTGCCCCGTAGGGGTGCTCGAGATCGAGCATTCACAGCGGGTTTCCTGCTAGTACCTCCATCTAAGTAGCTTTTCCTGTCCCTTTATTTCTGTCTATTTCTTGCTTGTAAACAGACTTGTTCTTTCCGATATGCAAGTAATGGAAATGGGCTAGTCCAGTTGGAAAGAAATGTTTTTCGGTGATGTAGCTTGCATAGAAATTATGGAACTACTGCATTAGCTTGCAGTAATCAAGGAACATCGCATATGGTTCACAACTCTGAAGCGAGATCTAAAAACCTGCATTGGATGAGAGCATATTATTTTGTTATCTTTGTTGTTACAGTGGATTCTGATTCGAGATTTATTTTACAAATGAATGTTGTTACTATATGACTTTTGAGTAATTTGATGATTTCATTTAGCTCCTGAGCATGTTGGCGTATTGACAGTATTGCTACTGTGCTGTTATGTTTTAAGCCATTGACGATTTCAATTTCAGTTTGTCATTTGTAGTGTACTTCTCATGCTAAACATTGTTGCAGATAAGGCCTGCTGGAGGTGGTTCGTTTTGACCATGAAGTCGTGATTGAGCTAATACTGTACATGTTTTCTTTTGTTACATGGAAATGGCCATTCCATTACCCATAGTGGTCAGCGATATGGGGTGGGGGCGACTCATCCTGACTAACTCCTGCCTGGACAGCCTTTCCTTATTTGTGATGGGGCTGTTCCTGCTGCAGGATGGAATTCACGAGAAATTCGACTCCGTCAGATCAAAATTCTTTTTGGAGGGGATGGGCCCCAAGCATAAATGTCATCTAGTGAACTGGTCCGCAATTTGCCGGCCTAAAGATCAAAGTTCTTTTGGGAGGACGTGTTGACTTGGAAGTGGTCGAACGATGGGTTGTATTCTGCGAAGTCGGCTTATGGAGCCCTCTTTGCCGGCACTACCCGTGCGCCCGCCGCCACCCAAATATGGCGCTCCCGGGCCCCGCATGTCTGTAAATTCTTTGCTTGGCTGGCATCGAGGGACCGCTGCTGGACGACAGATAGGTTGGAGCGGCGCGACCTCCCCCGTCCGCCGAGATGTCCGCTGTGTGACCAGGAGCCGGAGAGCATCCAGCATCTCCTGTTGGGTTGTGTGGTGGCCCGAGAAATCTGGGCCCGGACGTTGCGTAGGTGGGGCAAAATCTAGTGGGCGCCCGCAGCGAACACGGATCTCCTCCGTTGGTGGACGACTAGACCGTGCGAGAAGGCCCACCAGCGGGACCTTTGGACGGCGATCATCTTAGTTTTCTGGAGCATTTGGCGGCATCGGAACGACGTGGTGTTCAACGGCGTGCGCCCCGAGGTGGTGGCCATCAAGAGGAAGGTTAGGGCCGATTTTGGGCAATTGCGCTTAGCTAGGTTGTTCTGTTCTGATGTTTTTGGCTTTCCAGAGCCGGTGCCCATGGAGTTAGAGGGAGAGTAGGCTTAGGGTCGGGGGAGTTGCCACCCCTATCTTGGTAGCCTTATCTTGCCGCTCTGCGTTGTTGTAACTGCTGTCGGCAGCTCCTTCTATGTGTTTGGTACACCTCTCAGGGTGTATCCTAGAAAAAAAAGATGGGTTGGGTCTCATAAATACCAAGAAAATGAATATAGCGCTACTACCGAAATGGGTTTGGAAGTTGTACCAAGATGATGATTCAATCTGGGCTAACATTATCCGAGCCAAGTATGGAGACGCTAGCGATATTTTTGCGGGCTCCGGATAGGGGTCCCAGTTTTGAAAAAAGCCTCCACAAGGTCAAACACCACTTCAAGGCAGGGGCCAAACATTAGGTGGTTGACGGGGCTAGAACGATGTTTTAGCTAGACCGGTGGATGGGGGAGAGCCCCATGTGCACATGCTACGCTGGGCTGTTCGCCATCTGCGACAACCCGTATGTGTCGGTCGCAGAAGTGTGTATGCCTGCCGAAATTAAACTCCGCTTCCGCATGGCCTTAGATCGGGGGGGGGGGGGGGGGGGGGGGCTTCTTGGCTGACGTTGGTTGATAAGCTCGAGGCGGTGACCCTCTGCCCCGGTCAAGATAGGATTCGATGGCACCCATAAACCTTGGGGAAATACTCGGTGAAATCTATATATCGCTTACTGACACAAGAGGTCTCAGTAGCGCACTGCCGCAACATTTGGGAAGCAAAATCCCTCTTAAAAACAAGATATTCTTGTGGCAGTTGGCCCTTGACCGTCTCCCTTCCAACGAACTCATCGCCTCATGGCACAGACCGTCTAACGATGCTTGTGCGCTTTGTGGGGCAGGGGAAATGCCTCCCACATATTTTTACGTGCTCTTTGGCAAAGTTCGCTTGGGAATCACTTTGCCAAATCCTTGGGTGTAGTTGGTACCCCGCTAGCTTCGCTCATTCTTTTGGGTTTCTCTAGGCAACCACGACGACTTTTGTGGATCTTCTTTGTTGCTCAATCACGGTCGCTATGGATTATCCGTAATAAGCTGACGATTGAATCAAAAGTGATCCGCCATCTTGCTGACTTGCTTTATAAAATGATCATTCACTTCCAGTTATGAAAGATAAACGTAAAGTATAAGGACAAGGAGGACCTCGCATGGATGGCCAACGAACTTAGGCGGCTTTACCTCAATCTGGCGCCTGGAAGTGATCCTGCTTAGTTTGCTCGTGCTAGACTCTACCCTCGGCCTGTGTGGGGCGGCCGACCCAGTAGGTTGCTGATGTATTTTTCTTTCTATCTGGCTAAGCTGTAGGCCTTAGCATATTGTGTCTCGAAGTGTTGTATGCGACTATGTGACTCGTTTTGACTTTATTAATTTAAAGCTGGGTAGTATATGCATATTATCTAAAAAACAACTCGATTCAGTCCAAGTGCACCCGCTCCTTTAGATGCAACATCACAAACTTTAGCCTTGGCCTGGAATGCATCCTTCAGGTACCTTTGTTTCCCTGCTTCCACGGCCATAAACCCCAAAGGCCCAGCCCGGTCCCAGCTTCCTCGTGGAAAGCCACATCAAAATGGATTTTAACATGATCACGGGGTGGTCTTGTCCATTTCTCTGGTCTCCCAGCCACCACCTAGGATGTGTTTGGTCAGCCGCACGGCCGTTGCTCGCACCGGGCCAGAAGAAATAAGCCCGTTTGGAGAATAGCACGGGTTTTAAACCACCTGAAAACTTGGCCCGCTAGGAATGCAAAAATCGGGTGTTTCTGCGGGGACAAGCCCTGGGGAGCCAAGAGAGGACACGCGGCTGCACGCGGGCAGAAGAGCGGGAGACAGCGCGACACATTGAGAACGCGCGTCATAAATCCCCTCACCTCTCGCTCACCACTCCCACTCTCTTCCCATTCACAACCGCTCTTTCTCCTGTCTCACCGTTGGCAGTTCCTCTCTCGCCGGAAAATCAAAGACCACCGCGAGCACAACAGACGGAGGTAGATCTAGGTGAGAACTGCACTTCTCCTGGCTGCAGTGGATCTGCTATAGCGACTACGACTGCTTCTTCTTCTTCCTCGGCAAACCCAAAGCTCCAAAATCTGCAGCAATGGCGGTAAGGACTCGAACCACCAACTCTCTAAGCCTTTAGCAGCGTAGATCTATCTGTTACCGTCTGATTCTCCGAGTATGATTGACATGCACAATATATTTGTACCGGTTTGTGCTAGTTTTGGTCGATTTGATGGGTTAGGGTATTTTCTTTCATTGTTGTGCCTTCGTAAGCACTAGATCTGCCGATACATTGGTTCTATCTGTGCTTGTTTGTGGCTAGATGTATGCAGAGTTTTAGGTTTAGGGTTTCACAGATAGTGAAAATTGGGGATTATTTCACTGTTCATGTTCTTCTTATAGGCCGATGATTACTTTGTATTATGTTCCCAAGTTCCCAATAGGTTGCTTCATAGCATGCCTGTTATGATTGATCTTGAACACACAATGCCTAATATGAGGCACAAAGACTAGTTGTTTATTTATGCGACTGCCGATGATTACATACGCACCGCAAGAAAATGGAAGCGATGATCCTTTTGAACCTGGTTCTGCCATCTATTCAAGCTGATGGAACTTGGTTCGGTAGGATCATCGCTTCATTTTGTAAATGATGTGAACTATGAGGCAAATGTTGTTTATGCTGTGAACCCAGCTTGTGATGACACTTGGTACAATACGTTCATAGAGTTGGTGCTATAGGAAACAGATGGTATGCACAACAAAATTGGATGTGCACCTCCTCTAGATCCCTGTAGCACTAGCTCTACCTTGTTTGTGCTAGTTATTCTGAAGCAGGGCATTGGTTAGGTCATTGAGTTTTGCTTCCTTCTATCGATGATTACTAAGTAGCACAATGAAATGCAAGGGGATCCTCTTCGTGAAAAAACTTGTGTGCTAACCAAATTCATTGTTCATTTGTGTTTCTCATGAGGAGTATCCATTTGCATTTGTGCCATTCTATATGAGGTCATGTTTGATTGTTCATGATCACCAAAATGTATGTGCTTACATGTGTTGATTCTTTTTCAGTGCTCGAAGATGCTCATCAGAGGTGCTCTCCCCGCTAATGGAAGATCATGCTCTAGGGATACTGGTGAGGGTAGTGCCTACAGGAGGGCCAACGATGGTTGTGAGGGAAGTGGCGCCAAGAGGCCGAGGGGAAGGCCTCTAAAGATTAGGCACTTCCACGACTAGGTAGGTCCTACCCATTTTGCCAAGGTGATCTTAGCATCTGGGTTAGACCTGCTGCCAATCCTTGATGGCTTTAGGCCTTTCCTCGGCAGTGTACCAAGGACGATCGTGCTCAAGACGAACACTGGATGCAGCTGGATGGTGAAGCTTCAGGATGTCAGCGATAGGATTTGCCTTGACCAAGGGTGGGCTAGCTTTGCCATTGCCCACTAGATCAAGATCGAGTACTTCATGACCTTCAAGATGCTGAAGAGTGACCTGTTCAAGATCACTATCTTCGACTACACCATGACTGAAGTGATGAAGAAGTTCCCGGAGCATGATCCAACCCTTGCCATGATCGACCTATGAACTTTTCTATGAACTTTGATTGTATTTGTTTGCTGTGAACTTCTCTTATGTCATGTGGTTGCCTTTCTACAATGTTTATGTCCTCTGCATATTGTGGTGTGTGCTTGTTGTGCCTTACTTGTGATGCCTGGTAAGCTCACCATCTGGGGAAGAGGTTACCACACCACACGAGAATGCTGAAACCAAACACGCGCAATCCTTTCTCCCAGGACTAATACAGTCCACCAAACAACATGGCCTCATTTCTGCCCAAGTCCTAAATAGTGTTAATGTGAGCCACCAAATAACTGGGAGATTAATGACATGGTGATTATTCTGATTCCAAAAGGACCCAACCCAGAATGCCTATAGACTTCAGACCAATTAGCAACATCCTATACAAAATCATCTCCAAGTGCCTAGCTGACGAGGGGTAACCTCGGCAATGTCCATGATGATGGACTTAGGTTTTCATGGAAAAGATAACGTTGGGGATTTCATCAGCTAATCAAACAAACAAGAGAGTCAAAGCCGTCTGATTACTTAAGAACAAATCGATTATAGATCACTCAAGGCTTTTTTGGTGCCTCTCCGTTGGCTCCTCCTAGCCTTTATATAATAGGCTAGGTCCTGAGGCCATATATGGATAGGTTAAAAGTTATAATTACAACACTAATACAACACCGGTTCCTATTCTTTCCTTGTCTAGCAAGATATGCCTTCCGTCGGATGCTTGTTGGGCCTTCCTTGGTTCCTTCTTGTGCCTTGCGGGTTGTAAGCCTCGGGTAACTAATTATAATAACCCGGGTAATCATACCCATGTCAGTAGCCCTCAAGACTCCATTGAATCGTAGATTTGGGTTGAGTCTTAAAGGAAATGTGAGCCGAGGTTTTCTTTATAATGTATTTTTATTTAACTATCATAGGGATATTGGTACAATGGATCTGATGCATCTGACGGATCGGAAATCAGTTAATTGCTCCTAGGAAAAAACACAGTGAACCTACATCAAATTTAAGTCCCTAGGCCTGAACTCGGTATTTGTTGGCATAATCCAGTTCGAGCCATTGAGGTCTTATCGAATACTAAATTTTAGTACTATTATTTTGGGTACCCAACGCGCCTGTCGGGATTTTTCATCGTATCGTTGATACAGATAATTTTACTGGCAGAATGATACGTTGTAAACGTATCTATAATTTTTGATGTTCCATGCTTGTTTTATATCTACTTTCTTATGTTTTGTTCACACCTTGGGGTATGTTTATACATTTTCTGGAACTAACCTATTAACAAGGTGCCATAGTGCCAGTTGCCTGTTTTCTGCTATTTTTGGTTTTAGAAAAGCTAGTAAGGAAATATTCTCGGAATTGGACGGGACAAAAGCCAAAGTCAATATTTTACCCGAAGCAACATAGAGTCCGGAGGGGAGACGAAGTGGCGCACTAGGGCGGCCACACCTGGTGGAGGTGTGGCCTAGGGGGCGTGCCACCAGGGGGTGTGGCCCCTGGTGCTCCACCGACCTTGCCCCTTCGCCTATAAAAGCCTCCCGAGATGAAAACCCTAAGTACCGAATCAAAGAACCAATCAGAAATCCACGAAAGAGTCTGTAGCTGCCACCATCTCCATCCCTAGATCGGGGGGATCCGAAGCTCTTCCCGGCACCCTGTCGGAGGGGAGAGATCACCCTGGAGGCCTTCTTCATCACCATGACTGCCTCCGGTGTGATGCGTGAGTAGTTAATCCTTGGACTATGGGTCCATGTAGTAGCTAGATGGTTGGTTCTGCTCCTTTGTGCTATCATGTTTAGATCTTGTGAGCTCTGTTCATGATCAATATCATCTATTTGTAATCTTACATGTTGTGTTTGCGGGGATCCGATGGATATTGAAATGCTATTTCAGATTGATTATTGATTCTATCATGTCTATGTTATTTGTGATCTTGCATGCTTTCTGTTGTTAGTAACTATCTTGGACAAGTAGATGCTTGCATCTCCAAGCGGGAGTATTTATGCTCGATAGTGGGTTCATGCCTATAGTAATCTGGGGAAGTGATAGGAATATCTAAGGTTGTAGATGTGCTGTTGCTACTAGGGAGAAAACAACAATCCTTTGTCCACGGGACAATCGTATTGTTTACTTTGCACGCTTTGCTTAATGCAATTATCTGTTGCTTGCAACTTAATACTGGAGGGGGTTTGGATGATAACCTGAAGGTGGATTATTAGTCATAGATGCAGTTGGATTATGGTCTATGTATAATGTAGTAATGCCCAATCAAATCTCATAGGAGTCAAGATGTCTAGTATATGCATTGTATGCTTTCTCAAATCTGTCAATTGCCCCGCTGTAATTTGTTCACCCAACATGCTATCTATCTTAAGGAGAATCACCTTTAGTGAACTATGGACCCCGGTCCATTCTTTTACCATTGACATACCATCTACTATTTATTATTTACTTTCTGCAAGCAATTACTATCTTCCATGCTATACGTTTAATCCTTTGTTTTCAGCAAAACTGGTGAGATTGACAACCTCACTGTAAGTTGGGGCAAAGTTATATGGTTGTGTTGTGCAGGATTCTAAGTTGGTGGCAACACCTTGGGGTTGTTTGCTTGCTCCTACTGGTTCGATAACCTTGGTTTCATAATTGAGGGAAACTTGTTGCTGTGCTCATCATACCTTCCTCTTGGAGTTTCCAACAAGCTCGAGATATCTTGAGCCATCACAGAACGCATTCATGTGCGATTACCATGCCACACGGGATGAATCCCAGGGTCTTACCTTCATGTCATGGACACGACATACAAACTTTTATCGCGTCAGTCACGGTCTGAGGATTTTCTGAATTTTGTTTACTGTCTTGTTTGGTTGTTGGAATAACTGAAGTTATTAGTTTTCTCGGATACTGTATGAGTGCTCCCGATGGTAGTAACCATATGAGTATACAAAGATGTAATACTCATAAATTCATATGTTTTTCAACCTTGTTTGGAGTTTGTTCTTTCATCGGGTGCGCTTTCAACACACGGGGATAATATTCCTTTGGGTCCTGCTGGACTATACTATTTCTATCGGGTGCGCGGTAGCGCTCCTGATGGGAGTATCCCCGAGGATATGTTCGGATGCTTTCATCGGAACATAGGCTCACAACATTGTGTTTGTCCAAAAAAATTCAAACTCAAATAAATCGGGTGCGTGGCTAGCGCTCCCGATGGGATTAGCCCCCGAGGCTATGTTCGGATGCTTGCATCTAAACATAGGCTCGAAGTATGAACCCAATAATCTATTATAAAACAATTGGCTGTACGTACACGAGTATTTCTTCATTCTTTGGCTATTTATGACGTCATTGCCGACGAAGGTAGCGTGTCGTGGTTTCCAAGAAACGAGTCCTGATGGGACGTTACGATGATGGGCCCATGTTGCAGTAATGATGATGCTTGAGCGGTGATGGATCAAAAATGTATCGAGCTCATTGGGGAAACTCAAATGAAGGTATGATGAGCACAACAGCAAGTTTTGCCTCAGTTATGAAACCAAGGTTATCGAACCAGTAGGAGCAAGGAAACACCTCCAAGGTGTTGTTTCCAACTTGGAATCCTGCACAACATAACCACAGAACTTTGCCCCCAACTTATAGCGAGGTTGTCAATCTCACCAGTTTTGCTGAAAACAAAGGATTAAATGTATTGTGTAGAAGATAGTAATTACTTGCAGAAAGTAAACATAAAACAGTAAATAGCTTGTAGATTGATGGTAAAAGAATGGACCAGGATCCATAGTTCACTAGATGTGATTCTCCCTAAGATAGATGACATGTTGGGTGAACAAATTACAGCGGGGCAATTGAAAGACGTCGAGAAAGAATACATGCATATACTAATCATCTTGACTCCTACGAGATTTGATTAGGCATTACAACATTATACATAGACTATAATCCAACTGCATCTATGACTAATAATCCACCATCAGGTTATCACCCGAACCCCCTCCAGTATTAAGTTGCAAGAAACAGATAATTGCATTAAGGAAAGTGTGTAAAGTAAACAATACGATTATTCTATGAACAAAGGATTGTTGTTTTCTCCCTAGTAGCAACATCACATCTAGTACCTTAGCGATTTTTGTCACTTCCCCATATTACTAGAGGCATGAACCCACTATCGAGCATAAATACTCCCTCTTGGAGTTGCTAGCATCTACTCAGCCAAGATAGCTACTAACAACGGAAAGCATGCAAGATCACAAATAACATAGACATGATAGAATCAATAATCAATTTAAAATGGCATCTCAATATCCATCGGACCCTGCAAACACAACATGTAGGATTACAAATAGATGATCTTGATCATGAACGGAGCTCACAAGATCTAAACATGGTAGCACAAAGGAGAAGAACCAACCATCTAGCTACTACATGGACCTGTAGTCCAGGGATGAACTACTCACGCATCACACCAGAGGTAGGCATGGTGATGAAGAATGCCTATAGGGTGATCTCTCCCCTCTGGCAGGGTGCCGTGAAGAGCTTCAGATCCCTCCCAATCTAGGGATGGAGATGGCGGTGGCTACAGACTCTTTCGTGGAATTTTTGATCGGGTACCTAGGGTTTTCGTCCTGGGAGACTTTTATAGGCGAAGGGGCAAGGTCGGTGGAGCACCAGGGGCCCCACACCAGGTGGCGGCGCGCCTTGGGTTGGCTGTGCCACCCTAGGGTTTGGCCGCCCTGGTGCCCCTCTTCGGCTCCCCTTCGGACTCCGTGTTCCTTCTAGTGAAATATTGACTTGGGCATTTGTCCGGTCCAATTCCGAGAATATTTCCTTATTAGATTTTCTGAAACCAAAAACAGCAGAAAACAGGCAACTGACAATGTGGCATCTTGTTAATAGGTTAGTTCCAGAAAATGTGTAAAAATACTCCAAAGTGTGGACAAAACATAACAAAGTAGATATAAAACAAGCATGGAACATCAAAAATTATAGATACGTTTACAACATTGATAGCTGGGATCATAATCTTGAGGTGACATGCACCATCATAATCTTGATGTGACATGCACCATCATAATCTTGATCAAGGTATTCGTAAAACATTGATAGCTGGGATCATAGTACTTTAACACAACATGAAAGATATAGTTCTAACAATAAGACATAGCAACTATGTTATAACATGAAAAGGTACAAACAAAATATTAATGAATAACAATGCTTTGAAAGACGTTTGTTTGTTTCATATATAGAAAATATAATGAGAATGGTATTCAGCTTGTCCCTCATAGTGTAGCAAAACATAAATGCATAGGACACCTTCAAAGTTCATAAGGGTGACTAGATACAAGTAATTTAAGAACAAGCAATATCAAAGTTATGAATCAATCAACAAGTTTTGGGACAATGCACATTAAACTAAGAATGACCACTATGCTCTCTCAATAGGTGCATAAAGATAGAAGATGGAGACTCAACATAAAAAGTAAAAGAAAGGCCCTTCATAGAAGGAAGTAGGGATTCAAGTCTCATAAAGAGCTTCCAAAAATCATGGTACTTATTAGCTTTCAGCTCTCATTGCCCCTATCATAAGCATCTTTAGGTGATTAAGGTTAAAGTGAACAAATATGAGGATGTGCTTGACAAGTTATAAGTTGAAATCTCATGCCCCTTACTTATGAAGACCGAACCTCATGCTACTCAACTTTAGTTACGAGTAACTTCTTGTCATTTTAAGTACATGTGTATCATAGAGAACCACCAACGGGATACCCCTTGCCCGATGATACGAAAGTATTCCCATATCAAAATGACAAGTCAAGCTGACAATGAGCATCTCAGCGATCTTTTTATTTGCTATTTGCATAGGTTTTTATTAAGGATGCTTCATAGATTGCTCACTATGGTTATGATGCAAGTTTCCACCATGGTTAGGCATGGCTTAGGCTAGCGGCCCAGGCGTTTCTCTAACACATATACAAACTCCATGAGCTTACAAGCTCCCCTTTTATTTCACACCCCGGGATCCATAAGCAAAAGAACATGATATCAACCAATTAAAGTGCAATGTTGAAAATGTTCCCCATGGTAACATGGTTCTGCTAATTCACAACTTTATAAAGCGCAAGCATATACGCAACATAGATGGGAACAATGGTTCAAGTTTATTAAGTGCAAGAAAAGTAAAGTGTGCCATCAAGTTTATGAGAGCTTTAATCACTAATTTTCACATAACAAGTGTAATTCGGAAGGTAGATAAAAACATGAATATACTTGGAATAGCAAATGCTAATAGGTAGGTATGGTGGACTGTTTGGAATAACTTGGTTTTATTTGGAGTTGGATGCATGATTGGAACTCATACTTGGTATGGAGGCTAGCAAAAGACTGGGAGCGACCAACTAAGAGAGCAATAATGGCCATAATCACGCAAAGCGACAAAACATTATTAATTAAAGCATAAAGTGATATTAAAAGTCGAAAACTAAATGATCATAGTGGCTATGGTGACTTGGTGTAGTCTTAACATGGTGTGAGCATGCGCCAAGTCAACCCAAATAAAGCATCAAAGGAGAATACCACAATATTATACTTTTATATGCTAAAACAATGCATGATTCTTTCAAGGCACATTAAAAAATCTCAATTGTTTGTAACAAGTCATGCTACAGCAATAATAACTAAGCATAAAGCCACAATATCAAGCATGACATGATAAAGTCTAAGTCACAGTCAAAACCAAGCTCCTTTTATACCACTTAAGCGTGAACTTTCCTACTCTTTTCCAATCCAAATCAACCTATTTGAAACTATGTATAAATGCGGGGGTTCAACCAATTTATTCAAGCAAACTAAGCACACGAAAACTAAAAATCAAAAATGAAGACGCTCCAAGAACAACACAATTGTGCATGAAACAATAAAAATGAAGTGTTTGGAAGAAACCTGGGATTTTTATTGATGAAGAAGGGGATGCCTTGGGCATCCCCAAGATTTGACGCTTGTACTTCTTGAATATTTCTTGGGGTGACATGGGTGGCATCCCTTTTGTCCATCTTCATCTTATCACATTACTCTTCCCTACACTTTAAAATTTCCTTCATACAAAACTTCACACTAGTGTACTCAAGATAATAAGTCTTTTGGTTCAGCTTCAACACAAGTAAAACTTCCATTAAAACAAAAGCTACTATAGCACTTATTTTAAAAAGTTCAAATGATCAGAGAGAACTCAAAGAGAAAGAGATTAAGAGGCAAATGCAAATAATGGCAGAAATCTGTCAAAACAGACCAACAGGTAAAAACCGAGTTTTTCGAAGACCTTATGTTGCTCAAATCAAGAAGTGATGAACTAACGAAAGTTGGATAACAACCTGGGGCATAAGAACAAAAAATTACAGCTCATACCAATGTACAGATATTTTTTCAGCGAAGCATAAAAATCTATTTTGGGACAACAACTTTCCCAAGTCTTACTTCTCTCATTAGAGGTTACTCTTGGCACAAAAATCACACAAAAATGATAAGGAGAGGTTATTACTAAAGAAATAACTTCCAAGACTCAACAAAAGACTCCTAAAAATTTTTGGCTTATCTTCCAATAAGTGCTTTTCTTTAACGCCTTTGAGCTAGGCATAAGAATTTTGATGATGCTCACATAAGTAATATGAATTGAAGTAAAAGAAAGCATCAAGAAGCAAATTCAAAACACATTTAAGTCTAACCCACTTACTATGCATAGTAATATTATATGCAAATAAATTCACAAAGAACAAAGTGACATGCATAGGAAGATAAAACGAGAGTAACTTCAAAACTTTTAGCAAATAGAGAGGTGTTTCAGTACCATGAAAACTTTTACAACCATATTTTCCTCTCTTATAATAATTTTAAATAGCCTCATGAATAAACTCAACAATATAATTATCACATAAAGCATGCTTTTCATGATCTACAAACACATAATTTTTATCAAGCTCAAAAATAGTGGGATTAAAACCTTCAGACCCACTTTTAACAAATTTATAACAAGATGACTGATCAATCTCATTTTCAATAGTAGTACAACTAATATTATCAACCAATATAGGACCATCATTTAGAGCTTTATGATAATTTTTTTCAAAAGAATCCATAGGAACATAACATTCATCCTCCTTTGGTAAGCATGGAGGATAATCAAATAATGTAATGGGTAAAGAGTTACTCTCATTAGAAGGTAGGAATGGGTAGATCCATTCTTACTCCTCTTGATCATCACTCTCCTCTTCTTTTTCATCCAATGAGCTTCTAGTTTCAGCAATTTCTTCTTCCATAGGCTCCTGCAAGGCATTAGTCTCTTCTGTTGGTGGAGAGCATCTATTAAGATATTCAAGAATATATCCATTCTCTAACTTGTCATTATCAAAGAAAAATTTAAGTATATCATAAACCTCATATTTATAAGGTGCATCATCAGTATTTTCAAGCAAATAAGCAAGTTCGAATGAACCCTTCCATGCAATAAATTCTTCAATTTGTTCCACATCATAAAAGTCATAATTTCCCTTAACATAAGAAGATATGATAACATCATCATTGTACTCACATTGAAAAGGGAGGTGTTTATACCTCCTAAAGCAACAAGATTTATCAAAGCAATAAGTAACATTATAAGCAGAGCAAATGTTTCTAGCAATGATACACAATTTATCAATTTGTTCCCATAAGAGTTTCCCTTTTTGTGACAAGCGGTATTCCTCATAATATTTTTGTTGTTCCATGAACCCATCTTGCCAATAAGATCTAGTTTCAAAGAAACCCACCATTGATACAAAGCATGATAAAGCAAGACAATAATAGATCAACAGAAATAACAACTATAGAGGAACTAATTTTGTGTGTGTTTTTGATAGAAAGAAATAGGCAAACAAAGCAAAAATAAACTAAGCAAAACAAAAAACAAAGTAAAGAGATTGGTTGTGAAAGACTCCCCTTGTGAAGATGTCCTTGACTCCCCGGCAGCGGCGCTAGAAAAGGTTCTTGATGGCTCAAAAATGTATCGAGCTCATTGGGGAACCCCAAGAGGAAGGTATGATGAGCACAACAGCAAGTTTTCCCTCAGTTATGAAACCAAGGTTATCGAACCAGTAGGAGCAAGGAAACACCTCCAAGGTGTTGTTTCCAACTTGGAATCCTGCACAACACAACCACATAACTTTGCCCCCAACTTACAATGAGGTTGTCAATCTCACCGGTTTTGCTGAAAACAAAGGACTAAACGTATTGTGTGGAAGATAGTAATTGCTTGCGGGAAGTAAACAGAAAACAGTAAATAGCTTGTAGATTGATGGTAAAAGAATGGACCGGGGTCCATAGTTCACTAGAGGTGATTCTCCTTAAGATAGATGACATGTTGGGTGAACAAATTACAGCAGGGCAATTGACAGACACCGAGAAAGCATACATGCATATACTAATCATCTTGACTCCTACGAGATTTGATTGGGCATTACAACATTATACATAGACCGTAATCCAACTACATCTATGACTAATAATCCACCTTCAGGTTATCATCCGAACACCCTGTAGTATTAAGTTGCAAGCAACAGATAATTGCATTAAGCAAAGTGTGTAAAGTAAACAATACGATTGTTCTATGAACAAATGATTGTTGTTTTCTCCCTAGTAGCACAAACACATATAGTACCTTAGAGATTTCTATCACTTCCCCAGATTACTAGAGGCATGAACCCATTATCAAGCATAAATACTCCCTCTTGGAGTTGCTAGCATCTACTCGGTCAAGATAGCTACTAACAACGGAAAGCATGCAAGATCACAAATAACATAGATATGATAGAATCAATAATCAATATGAAATAGCATCTCAATATCCATCGGATCCCCGCAAACACAACATGTAGGATTAAAAATAGATGATCTTGATCATGAACGGAGTTCACAAGATCTAAACATGGTAGCACAAAGGAGAAGAACCAATCATCTAGCTACTACATGGACCCGTAGTCCAGGGATGAACTACTCACGCATCAAACCGGAGGTAGGCATGGTGATGAAGAAGGCCTCCAGGGTGATCTCAACCCTCTGGCAGGGTGCCGAGAAGAGCTTCAGATCTCTCCCGATCTAGGGATGGAGATGGCGGTGGCTACAGACTCTTTCATGGAATTTTTGATTGGGTACCTAGGGTTTTCGTCCCAAGAGAATTTTATAGGTGAAGGGGCAAGGTCGGTGGAGCGCCAGGGGGCCCACACTAGGTGGCGGCGTGCCTAGGGCTGGCCACGCCACCCTAGGGTGTGGCCGCCTGGTGCCCCTCTTTGGCTCCCCTCCGGACTCCATGTTCCTTCTGGCGAAATATTGACTTGGGATTTTGTCCGGTCCAATTACGAGAATATTTTCTTACTAGCTTTACTAAAACCAAAAACAGCAGAAAACAAGCAACTGACACTGTGGCATCTTGTTAATAGGTTAGTTTTCTAGAAAATGTGTAAAAATACCCCAAAGTGTGGACAAAATATAAGAAAGTAGATATAAAACAAGCATGGAACATAAAAAATTATAGATACGTTTGCAACGTATCAAGCGGTGCGTTACGGTGATTTTGACCACATGACCCCCTTTATGCACAAGAATCGAGGCTTCGTGCGGTTTTCCTCCGTGTTTACCGTGGTAATAACTGCCCACAATTTTTATTATTTTATCAATTATTGCCGCGTGCCTTCATCCTTTGCATACTGATGTTTCGCTGCCCTTATCTAACGGCTGAGCTTCGTGTTTCTTTCCCTTATAAATGAGGGAGAATACCTTTATTGTTTTTTACTATTCCCCATCGCTTCATACTTCTTCTTCTTACTTTCTCTGCACCTGCGCTCTATGTGTTCTTGCCTGTTCTTCCTTCCTAGCACACTCCCCTCCCCCTCGAGAGCCGTCATGGGCAAGTCCAAGGTAGGGACTTCCGCTGCTGCCAAAGGCGACGAAGAAGAGGGCCATCGGATGGGCTCCCATGAAGTGCACTCATTGACATCTACAGGAGGATCGCAACTACTGCCTCCTGGATGAGGGTGCCTTCAATCTTCCGGGGGATGAAGTAATTCCCGTTCCTAAGCTTGGATGGTGGGTAATGTTTCTCTCCTTCCTCTACCGCGACCTTTATCTTTTCATTCACGAATTTCTTCATGGATTGCTCTTTGTTTATGGCGTGCAGCTTTACCAGCTCACGCCAAATTCCATTCTTCATGTCGCCTGTTTCATCACTCTTTGTGAGTGCTTTCTCGGGATCCATCCCCATTGGGGCCTGTAAATACTTTTTCTATGTACACCATAATGCCTCTAACGAAGTTGTTCCTGATGTCGGGGGCGCCATATTTTCTGTTTGTTCTGAAGTAGATTATTTCGACTTCAGAATTTGGGATTTTGTCCAAGGATGGAAAACCAAGTGGTTTTACATCAAGCACCAAAAAAGCGAGGGCTAAACCTTCGGGTTGGCACCTTTTGACCATAAGAAAACCTGCCGAAGACTTGTCTCATGGGACCAACACCCTACTCCCGAAGAAATGAAGGAGATCAAGCCCTTGCTAACACGGCTTGAAAATTTGTGCATTGAAGTTGGAAAGGAGCTATCAGGTTTACATATTTTGGCCTACTTCATCCGGATGCACATCCAACCTATCCAGACGAGGTTATCCGGTAGTGTGGTCTTATATGGGCAAGAAGGATCCCACCAGGATTTCACCAGATGGTCTCTCTCCATATTTATGAGAAAAGGATTCGCCCATTCACTATGGCTGACGAAAAATAACCCAGTTCCCTCAGATTGTCGAGTGGAACCTTTTGGCAAGAAGAATCTTCTCCCAAATGTGAGTCTTCTTTGCTTTCCTTTACATGTTATAATATTCTATCATCTTACTCTGTCTCCTTATGGTGTAGGATTATGATCACCTTTCTTCTCTTCCTTCCCTCCCGAAAAATGGTGAGCTGCCGGCCAGTGCCTCCTTATCCGAAGATTTCACCGGAACTAGAACTACACCCGGTGAAGAAGATGAGGCATCTGTTGCCAAGTCTTCTTCGGATACCCATTATATTGCTTCAGCTCATTCTAGGGATTTCCGAAGGGTGCCTGCTGCTGAGAAAAGGAAGCGCTCTGAAGCCATCAAAACTATCAAAGACTCCGATGATTTGACGGGTTCAAAACCACATCTAGTTGCTCCTATCTCCTCAGCTCTTCCTCAGATGAATCTTTTTCGTATGACACAAAATGTTTCTTAGTAAGCGCCACCTTTTCTTTTATTATATACTGATGGTGATTTTGCTCTTACTGAAACAAAGAAAATTTATATCCTGCTTCTGTAGTGGTGATGAGGAAGAAGATCCTCCACGGTCTCCCATTGGTGCTTTTGTTGCACCTCCTCCCATCAAGTCGCCTATACCATCGACGGATCCACAGATAGCGCATGAATCACTTGCGGAGAATCCGATCCTGAAATATGTTGTTGCCTCATCGAAAATGCCGCCGCAAAAAAGGATAAAAATTGTGGGAAAGGGTGTGGCGATAGCTGAAAACCCTGTTGAGGTTGATATGCATGATGTAAGTGCTATTTCTGAAATTTGTTTTGTAGCTTGCCCCTGTTTATTCCTAGTAACCCAATAATATATTCTCTATGCTTGTAGCCGCTGATGCGTGAGATGGTTGATATGGCCTCTCGCTTTATCCAAATTCATAAAGAAGCCAAAGAGTCTAAAGGTCTATTTTGTCATTCGACAAAGATTGATATCTCTGGTTTCTATTGACTTGGTGTGATTTTAACTATCCAGCTGCTGCCAAGGAGTACGGAGTTATCTGCGACAAGGCATTGGAGCATGCCAAAGATTTGGAAGCCAAATTGCGGGTCATGGAGGTTGCACTAGAGGAGGCTAGGCAAAGAGCTAAAGTTGATGCCGAAGAAAAGGAAAGACACTCTACAACCCTTGCCGAACGGGATGAAAATCTCAGGAAACGACTTGAAATCCTCAACACTTCTCTGACTCGTAAGTTTCCCTTCCTCGTGTTGTTTTTGATAATTCCTTCAGTTCTTTGTCCCTTACTTTAGATATGCTATGCCACAGAGATTGCTGGCCAGTCTATGACGCTAGATGAGGATAAGAAGGTTGATCCTTTGTCGGATGTTGTTGGAACTTCGGAGGCGAACATTGTCCGTGGGTGTAATCTTCTGATTCGTTTGTGCCACGCTTTTAAGAGCCTTCACGCCGAAATTTTCCTAGCAAAGGAGGTGCCAACAGACCTGAATGACCTTTTTGCCATCTTTGGCGCCAATCCGAGCCTGCTGCTAGGATATAGTATGATCCAGTCGAAGAGTGGTGCCGAAACCTCCATGGCCCTGGCAATAGCGCATGGTGATAAGGTCGACTAGAAGAAAGTTAGCTCCTCTGTTTCTAGTCACCAGTGATGGCAAAGAGATTGACCTGAAACCCTACATAAAAGGGGCCAAGAAATATGCGTGGCTTCTTCTAAGTATAGATGCGGGTCAAGAGAAATCTCCTGCCCATCCTTTGATCGAAGCTCCTTCTAGGAGCACTTCCCTAGTTGTCCCTTCTTCGGCTGATGCTCCGTCGGCTAGTGCTATGTTGTCTGCCGAGAAATCCGCCACATAGTTGGCCCATATTCATGAAAACCCCCTTTCGTGCTTTTATTTTGCTTGTAATGAACCTGATCACATGTGCTGAACTATTCCTTGGGTTGAGAAATAACCTTTTGCATGTATATATAATGTTTTTGTTATTGTGTATGCGAGTTGTCTAGTTTGCTAAATTCCTTGTACTTTTGATTTGTTCTGCCAGATATTCCTTGATTTAGCTGTTCCTTCCGGGTCCATCCAGGCTTCTGATGCATAGCCATGTTTTTTCAGAGTAGGCGCATCCGAGAATGCTGTTGTCCGTGTTGTGGATCCATCGCTATATGCGGAAAAGATATCACATTTGAAACGACTAGAAGGAAACCTTCGAACTGTGCAGGCAATGGTAGATGTGTTGTAGTCGAAGATGCGCAAAACGTTGGATAGTGAAGCATATCTTTTAGAAGAGATCTCCAGGGCAAGCGAAAAAAATCCTTTATAAGTTTCTCATAGAGCCCCCGAGTTTTGTTTATTCAGTCGTGGAAGTTGATCTTCTTCTTTTCCTTCAGGTATTCAATTGTGCGAGAAGGAAGAAACTCAGCATTTGCGGACCCAAAATGAATGCTCTGATGGCAGCCTCCCAAGGTACCAGTAGTGATTTCTGGACTGACCATCACCGTGCATACATGTTGGCCCCTCTCTAAGATCGTGTGTCTAAGGTGGAGGAATTTGTCGAGTATTGTCGTTGATCCCTGGCCATTGTATATAATGCATGTTTCCTCAGGATCCTCAGCCTCAGCGTCTTGCCGATTTGTTGGTAGAATTTCGGCAAGGTGAGAAGATTTATCATTTTGTGAAGCTCCAACTCGTGACAGGTACCAAGCTCGCCCTTTCTTGGGTGCACATACATCAACCCACGCTGGACTTGGATGCTGTGTCGCTGAGATTGCCTCCCCTCCTAGGGGTGGGATGGTCAACATGGAGCCTCATTATGCGGCTGCTTGTAGGCCTGCCATCAGAATCGTCCGAAGATGCCTAGAGGAAGACGGATTTTCCCCTAAATTTTGCCATCTGACTGAATATTTTCCTGCAAAACGAAACACGAGTATTATGTAGATTTCTATTCCAAAGTAGGTAAATATATGATGCCTCTGTTTTTACGAAAGTTTGTTAGTTGACACGAAAATTATTTTTTGTGCCAAACCCTTTCGTTCGCCTGATGACCTGGGGCCGAGTCAGCTATTTAGGTCAAGGCATGTTGTGTTGAAGACAAAAAAATTGGTATGCTATATTTGGTGAAGCCCCCGAGTGTCGCATGGATATTTTGATATAGCCCCTGAGTATCGAGTCGATGAATATAACAAATAAAAGGACCGAGATTTGGTTTTGGGAACTTATCTTTATTTATCGTGAATCATAGGGGGTACATGTTTTGGCGTGCTCGCCTGGCCGTTGGCCTTATTGAATATAAAATGCAGAAAAGTAAAAATCCTAAACATCGGCTGACATGGGTATACCTTACAGGTACTCGAGCTTGGTATATACGGCCTGAATACGACGGAAGCCCACGACATTGCCATGGCCCAAATGGAGAACTCGAGTAACCTACGGACTCTCGATTGCTTGCGGAACAAGAAGAAGCTAAAGATAGAAAGTTTAAAGGGAAATCCTAACCTGTAACCGACTCAACCTACTACCTGAGACGTAGCCTATCTGTATAAAGGCTAGGAGGGGGCGGCGAGGAGGACACACGCAACCCTAGTTTCCACAACCCTCACCAGATTGCATCTGCGCACCATTGTAATCTTCGATTCCTTTGATAATTCCATGAGCAGACAAGCAGGAGTAGGGACCTCTACGAGGCCTGAACCTGGGTAAATCTTCGAGTCCCCTGTGTGCTTGTTTGCTAGCCGATTGATGCTTCCAGCGCTCCCTCCTTCTCCAAAACCCAAGTCCATAACAATGGGCATTGATGAGTTAAACCCTCGTCAATTGGCACCGTCTGTGGGAATTGGGAGTGTTGATGTTGCAGATTCTTCGGCCCCATCGACTGCAATCTACAACTCCGCAACAGTGGAGATTCGCCAGCTCTTCGGCGCGTTCGACTTCACCATCCACACACCAGCCACTCTCCCGGCTTTCGAGTCCGTGGGCGACGGAATTAGCCTAACGATCGGAAGCTTCCGCTTCCAAGTGGGTCAGATGGGCACGCTTCGCATGCCTGACCAACCGACAACACCATCGATTGCTCCAACATCATGCTTCCCTCTGCCGATCGGCACCCTCAGTGAGCTCAATGCCTCGACAACAGTCAAGAATACAGACAACGAGAGCAATCGCGAATCTGATCTAGGCGATCTAGCAACTGAAGATGGAGCCTACGGCTCTGAATCTGAAAGTTGCGGGAGCAACAGCTTCCCCAACCACTTCATGTGCACCGTCATCAATGCGGGCGACTCCTTCGCCAATCGCGACAACACGAGCAACGGTGGCAATGGAACCGACCCGCCAAATGGTGGCATACCTAATGGCGGACCACCCAATGGCGGCCCTACTAACGGCGCCCCCGTCAACAATGGAGGGGCAACCGAACTCCCCACCATGGTGAACGAGCAAACTAGCGAACACGTCATGATCAGGCTCAATGATCTCGAGTGGTCCCGCTGCCGAGAAGCCCTATGAGGCCACCCTCTGCCCTTTGGCTCCCCGCAAGAACTGTTGATGGGCTACCATTGGCTCCTGAAAGAGGAGTACAAATGCCAACTGTAGACAATCGCGCAACTCGAGGCGCGTAAAAAGGCGGCAGACGAGTCGAGCCTCCGACGAGCTAGGCTCTCCTCCCACGGAGGATCCTCCGCCAAGTGCAACGAGTACATCGCTAACAAGAGGCGATCTCTACTGGCCCACCTCACTAAACAAGAGCGTGTGGAAGCCACGAAGGTCCTCGACTTCGGCTCCATGACGGTGGACATGCGTGGCAACGTGCTTCCAAAAACGCTGCAAGCTGCGGTAACAACGGCCACCATGTACCTCCTCAACAACTAGCCGCTAGCTGGAGATCCTCGAGCTGCCCTGCACCGTTCTACGATCGCAGGCTTGGGGTTAATCGAGGGCGCTCTCAATAAAGAACCGACATCGGAGCCGAAAAAAGGCAAGGCTCTGGCAAAATGCTATTCCTCACCATCCAGCGATGACAGTCACGATCTGTCTCGACGCCGCCGCTCATGGCGACACGACCACGACTACTACACGCGTGATGACATCACGCAGCGCAAGATCGACAAGTCAAGGGCGCGATGTGCCCGATCGACTGACTCAGAAGACGAAGACGTGGAGCTCTGTGGCGCTATATGCTTCAGCAGGGCCATCAGGCAAAAGCGAACGCCCAAGGGGTTCAAGCTCCCATCGGAGAACCCAAAGTTTGACGGCCTGCAGGACCCAAAAATCTGGTTGGAGGATCATATCTCCTCCGTCAGGCTCCACGGCGGGAGTCGAAGAACGGCCATGCAATGCCTGCAGCTACAACTGCAGGGCGCCGCCCGAGCATGGCTCAACAACCTCCCACGCGGATCTATTCATAGCTGGGAAGAGCTGGTTTATAGCTTCATGCGCATTTTCAAGGACACCTACAAAAGGCCCGGGTCAATCAAAGAACCGAGGTGCTGCCAGCAAAGGTCGGGCGAATTGCTACGCTCGTACATCCAGATGTGGTCCATCATAAGGAACTCCGTAGAAAATATCTCGGAGGATCGTGCAATCAACACATTCAACGGCGGCATTCGCCGCATAGAGCTCAGGAAAGAGTTGGGCCGCTCGAAGCCCAAAACCATTAACCACCTGATGGAAATCACGAATCGGTGGGGAAATGGAGAAGATTTGGTGAAAAATCGTGTTCACTCCGACGATGAAGCAGAACTCGAATGCAGACGCGATCGCCGAAGCAAACGTCGAATGCGCATCTACGATGACCGCGACGATGTCAACATGGTCGCAGCCGGCTATGCCGACAGACGCGACGATAACCGCAACAGCGGCTACCACAGCGGTGGACACCGCAACTCTGGGAAAACCACGCAAGTATGGCAGTGCCGCACTCGCGATGAGGCACCCGCAACATCCATCAAAGACAAGCTGTCCGGGCCATGCACTATGCACTTCTACATCGACAAGCATGACGACAAAAAGAAATCTAGCCACCTCCTCAAGGACTTCCGCGAGTTCCTCAAACTTCATGAGGGTCTGGCTCGGATGAATCGCGACGCGGTCAACATGGGCTACGGAGCCGCCCCAGGCGCTGTGGCACATGGAGCTCCTTCACCACCACCCAGACCACCACCGAACGCAGCTACGCCTGACCAGCATCACGGAGGTGAGCCGTACCCAGGGGCCATGGGCACCATGATGATCTAAAGGGTCGCCCCTCCAACCGGGTGCAAAAGGCCATCACTCGCCAAGTCAATTTGGCAACAAATTTACCACCATCCACCACTGAGTACCTCAGTGGAAGCGACTCTTGCATCACCTTTGACAAGCGCGACCATCCGCGCCAAGTACCTTGTCCATGCCATTGTCCCCTCGTACTCGAGGCACAAATTGGAGGCTTCAACATGAGCCGCGTCTTTATGGACGGCGGAAGCGGCATCAACCTTATGTTCGCGAGTACCTTGCGAGCAATGAGGATCCCTCTGACCTGCCTAGAGGCCTTGGACACAACATTCCATGGCGTCGTCCCAGGAAAGTGCATATATCCCCTTGGCAAAATCAACCTGGACGTCATCTTTGGCACGCCGAATTTTTTTCGACGCGAGCGCATTGACTTCGAAGTTGTCGACTGACCCTCACAGTACCACCGCATCCTCGGACATGTCGCATTCGCTAGATTCATGGAAGTGCCACACTACGCCTATCTGCAGATGAAAATGCCAGGCCCTAACGACGTCATCACAATCAACAGGAGCTTCGAGAGATCCGACAGTTGCGACAGGGAATTCAACAGAATCTCCCAGTCCTTCGGCATGCAGGAGGAACTCGCAAGATTGAAGGAGTCGACAGACAACAGTCTGCCTCCCCTGAGACGGCCAAGCTCGCCCGACCTGTCCTTCGACTCATCGATGCACACGAAGAAAGTTCAGGTCCACCCATCGGATCCTGGCAAGACGGCCCTCATTGCCAATAACTTGAGTCCCGCATAGGAACTCGCGCTTGTCGAATTCCTCCGTGAGCACTGGGAAATCTTCACCTGGTGTCCAGCGGACATGCCAGGAGTTCCTAGGGAATTTGCCGAGCATGCACTCAATGTCAACCTAGACACAAGGCCAGTCAAACAAACAATTCGGGACTGTCTGAACCAAGAGCAAAAGCAGTTGGAATGGAGATCAACAGACTCCTCGACGCCAAATTCATATGCGAGATCAAGGAAAGCACTTGGCTCGCCAACACGGTGCAAGTACCAAAAAAGGACACGAATATCCTACGGATGTGCGTGGATTTCACCTCTCTGAATAAGCACTGCCCGAAGGATCACTTCCTGCTACCACGAATCGACCAGATCATCGACTCCACCGCGGGATGTGAGCGCCTCTGCTTCCTCGACGCCTACTCAGGCTACAATTAGATTCGAATGAAGGAGGAGGATCAAGAGAAAACAACATTTACAACGCCTTTTGGTGTGTTCTTCTATAACATAATGCCCTTCGGGCTAAAAAGCGCAGGAGCCACCTACCAGTGGTGCATGCAGGCTTGCCTCAAAAACCAACTTGGTCGCAACATCCAAGTCTATGTTGACGACATCGTAATCAAGACCAAAGAGGAAGCTTCACTAATCGACGACTTACGTGAAACCTTCGCCAACCTCGACCGCTACCGGATCAAGCTCAATCCGGACAAGTGCACCTTCGGCGTACCATCTGGGCAACTACTTGGGTATCTCATCTCCGCGAGAGGGATCGAGGCGAACCCGAAGAAAATAAAAGCCATACTGGCAATGGAGAAGCCGAAGAACATAAGAGGCGTCTAGCAGCTGGCTGGGCGAATCGCGGCGCTCAGTCGATTCATTAGTCGCATGGGCAAAAAAGCACTGCCCTTCTACCAACTTCTCCGTAAAGCCGACAAGTTCGAGTGGAACAACGAGGCACAAGAAGCAATCGAAGACCTCAAGCGCCTACTGTCCACCTCGCTAGTACTAGTGACCCCACGCGAAAGGGAACCACTGTTGCTATACATCTCCGCCACCAACCAGGTGGTCAGCACGATGCTCGTGGTAGAACGAGCCGAGGAGAACAAGGTCCACGGGGTACAGCGCCCAGTCTACTACCTCAGCGAGGTACTCACGCCAACAAAGGAGTGGTACCCGCACTACCAGAAACTGGCGTACGTCTCCTTCATGACAGCCCGGCGACTGCGGCACTAATCCAGGAACACCCAATGGTGGTAGTCAACGATGCCCCGCTTGGGCATATCCTCAACAATCCCGACGCCACCGGATGAGTCACGCTTTGGGGGATCGAACTGTCTCCACGAGACATTACATATGAAAAACGCGATGCAATCAAGTCGCAAGTTCCCCCTGAATTCCTCGTGCACTAGATGGAGAACCAGCTCCCTGAGAAACCAGATATGTTCTACCTCTAGACAATGCACTTCGACGGATCCAAGCGAAAGGATGGAGCTGGCGCAGGTGTCATTCTGACATCACCCTAGGGAGACAAGCTGAAATATATTTTGCGAATGCAGTTCACCGCCTCCAACAATGAAGCTGAGTACGAGGCCCTGCTACACGGGATGAGGATGGCATAAGCCTGTGGTGCCAAGAGGCTCATAATATATGGCGACTCCAAGCTGGTCATCAACCAGACAATGCACGAGTGTGATGCACTGAATGACAGTATGATCGCCTACTGCGACCTCTACGACACACTCGAAGGGGACTTCGATGGCTGCGAGCTGCGGCACATAGGCCGCGAAAGCAATGAAGAGGCGGACGCACTTGCCAACATTGGCTCTACCTGCGCCCCCATACCACCTGGGGTATTTCTCGAGCGCATCTGCAAACGCTCCATCAAGCCAAAGGCCGTAGAGAAGAAAACAAGCGCAACAATAAACTTGGGGGCTGTGTCGCCCAATGAGCCAATGGCACTCGACAACCTGGGGCTTGACACAGGACTCGAATGACCAATGAGTATCATGATGATTGAGCCATCATGGACGCAACCGTACATCACATACCTTCTTAGTAAAAGGCTACCGGACGACCCGACTGACGCACGGCACATCGCGCGGCTATCCAAGGCATTCGTTGTTATCAACGGCGAACTGTACAAGCGTAGCATCACAGGAGTACTCCAATGATGCGTCTCAAACACTGATGGAAGAATTGTCCTCCTCGACATCCATGAGGGGACCTGCGAACACCATGCTAGCAGCTGAGCCCTCGTCGCCAAAGCTCTACGAGCTGGATTCTACTAGCCTACAGCCATGCGTGACGCCAAGGACATCATCCAAAAAAGCAACGCTTGCCAGCGATTCGTAGATAAGCCACACACACTGGGCGCGGAGCTCCGGCCAATTCCATTGGCCTGGCCTTTTGCGCAATGGGGACTCGACATGGTCGGCATGCTCCCAAAGTCCTCACGAGGAGGCTACGTCTACCTCTTGGTCGCAGTCGACAAATTCACCAAGTGGACAGAGGCCATGCCAGTGACTAACCAGTCGGGATACAGTGCAGTCAAGTTCTTCAAGTCCATCGTCTATCGCTTCGGAGTACCACACAGCATCATCACGAACAATGGGACAAACTTCACATCCAAGGAGTTCCAGGAATTCTGCGAGAATCTGGGAATCAACGTAAGCTATGCCTCCGTAGCATATCCACAGACCAACGGTCAGGTCGAAAAAGCCAACGGGCTCGTCTGCGGCAGCATCAAGAAGCGATTTGTCAGGCCACTCGAACAAGCCACATGCTGCTGGCCAGACGAGCTGCAATCGGTACTCTGGAGCCTGCACATAACTCCAAACAGTGCCACGAGGTACACCCCGTTCTTCATGGTGCACGGTGCTGAAGCGGTACTACCCGCAGAGGTACGATACAAAGCATCGCGAGTGGTTGCTTACAGCGAGCAGGAGTCAACTCTTGCACTCAAATACTCCGTTGACCTCCTTGACGAGGCACGGGAAATCGCCGCAGAAAGATCAACGATCTACCAACAGAACCTGCACAACTACCACAGCAGAAGGCTGCGCCCCAGGTCCTTCGTTGAAGGAGACCTGGTCCTGCGACTAAAACAATAAGGGCATCTCAAGCTCGAGTCCCCCTGGGAGGGATCATACGTGATTACAAAAGTAATCCCAGGTGGCGCCTATCACCTTAAAGATTTCGAGACAGGAGTCGCGTACTCCAACCCTTGGAACGTCGCGCAGCTGCGGTGCTTCTACCCTTAGTCGTCTTTTATTTTTTACATTGCAAATAAGGCTACTCAACCAAGGCTACTTAGCCACACATTGTACCATGTACTATCCTACGAATAAATAAAGCTAAGTGCCCCAAAACTCGGTGTTCCTTTTATTTTTGCAAATTATCCACTCGGGGGCTACGCCACCCTATACACATTTGTTCTACGAACCAACGTGATATCCTGAGTAGCTGACGCACTAATTGAGCCCTTGGTAAACACCAACCCAATTGCAACGCACCTAACAGGTTGGCAAGGTGCTGAGATAAACACAAGTCAGGCTAACGAAAAGGAATCACATAGTGCAACGCACTCGCAAAACATACACGCTAACCAGCTCTTTATATACATAAATGTCAATCAATTATACACAACATATATATATGAACTTTATAACACTGGTGCAACTATGTGCAGGATACAAACTAAACTACTGTTGCAACAAAGGAATGTTTGTCTACTCCTCGAAGAAGTCGACGATTTCCTCTACTAGGCGATCCACCGCCTGGTAGTGAGGAACCATGGTCCAAGTCGAACCCGCCGGCGGTGCTGGCGGTCCGAAAGCAACTGCTGCGACATCCACATCAGGCCTATGCAGCCACACCAGCGATAGAGCAGCCTGGGCACCAGCCACTAACTGTTGCCGTACACACTCGCGGACTGCATTCAAGTCTTGAAATTTGGCAAGAAGGGCCAGCAAGCTCGATGGAACGACGTCCAGCAGGAACATCGTTTGATAAATATTCCTCAAGCACGATTGCGACTTCTTTAGGAAGTGAAGCACTCGCGAAGCACGGTCCTGTAGGGTCTCTAGTGCGATTGCACGATCATGATCCACCCAGAAGTACCCACTCGCCTGAAGCTGCTCTTGGGTTAGATCATTCATGCGAATGGCAATCTTGTCCTTCTCATCCTGCGGATGGCTTGCACTGACAACTATACCAAGCAAAGGCAGAAGTATGAAGACAACAAACTACTACGAGTGACTACAAGAAAAAGATAAGGAAGAAGAAAGCTAACACTTGAATTGGGGTCGCCCATCTGCGTCACCTCCCCTAGCAGATATTGCTCTCGGGCGACGGCCTTCTCCGCCCTCGACTTCCATACATCCGCGTTACCACGGAGCACAGGCAGTTCGCGCTCCAACTGCTTCACGCGGTCACGGAGTCACAAGAGCAGAGACAGCTCATCCACCCTTGAGCGCGACTGCGCCAAAGTATCATCAGTGGATGGCATATTCCGAGGTTCACTCGAAGGACCACTCGATGTGCCCTATCACAAGCCAAGCAAGAGATAATTAGAATACTAAGGCGATGCATGGACAAAATACTCGATTGCATTCAAGCATAGTAAAGCATCAACAGATACACTCGCCAAAGGCATGTTCCAGACAAAAGAGGCAGGCTATTTAACTATGACAGACACGACTACTGAGGAGCAACTGGCTTCTTCGACTTGGACTTCGGTTTTGGGCGCCTCATCGAGTCTGTGGCAGTATCAGACGCCACAGACTTCCCGCCGACCCCTGACGCTGCAGCCTTTGTGGCCTTCTTGGCTCGCTGCAGTTCCTCAGAGTACTTCACAACTGTATTGATCAGCTGTGGCCTGTACTTGCCACAAGCAGATGCGAAAGGAGCAAAGACTACCTGTCGGCCATCCGCGTTGACAGGCATTGCCTTGGAGACCGCGGCAGGATCAACCTTGACTCCATGGGCTTGAACCATTGCGAGTGACATCGAAGCGCCAGCCGCACGGAGTGAGTTCTTCAAGCCTGCAGGAATGCCTCTAGCAAGGGACTCCACCAGATCGTCTACATTTTCGATTAACTCAGCCTTGGGCGCCAGCTCCTCACGGAGGTGACTGAGCACGCCCTTGGCCTTGGTGAGCGTCCCCTGAACGACAACACTGCGATCTTCGACTACCGAGATGGCACCTGTCAGGGCATCATCATGACGGAGTGCCTGGGCGTCGAAGCTCAGACCACTGGCATCTACACAAAAATCAAGCACTGGCACAAAATTCATCACAACAACAAATCCGAAAGAAGGGACACGATGAAAATTCAGATGAGGGAATACCTGATAGAGCCTTGGCAATCGAGAAAATATGTTCTTCGAACAACTTCTCCCTAGCTACGATGGAGGCGTGCAAATCCTCTTCGTGTTTCCGCGATTCGTCGTGTGCTGTGACTGCCTCATCACGACTCTTCACCGCCATGGCGAGCGCCTTTTCAAGGGAAGCGGCGTCACGAAGAAGTGCATTATGCTCAGCTACAAAACAAACAAATATAGACCATCAGTCGAGTATATCGCAAGGATGATGAAGAAGAAGAAGCAAAAAACACTCACTTTCAACTACGCGATGGCGATTGTCCAACATTGCATGCTGGCGACTCATCGCAAGCACCTGCTCTGCCAAGCGAGCAGCTTCCTTCACAATAAGCTATGACAAAAGAAACAGCAAAGGATCAGCAGATGATAGGGATGATACATTCGACTGCAAAAATCAGAAGAAGCAACATTATACATACATGATCCTCCAGTGACTCCGAAGTCAATTGACGCGCAGTCATCCGGACAACCATATGATGCTCCACATCATGTGGAGAACTTGATGAATTGTGCCTGGAGTGGGCCGCAATGGAGGAGAAGGAGTCCGCTCAGCCGCTTTCTTGGCCTTGGATGTCGCGACTCTAGATTCTTTCAAAATTTGGACGTCGCTAGAAGATGACGACGCCGGCTGACTACAGAACAAAACCAACATCAAGAGAATGCAACTCCAACGAAGAACCAAAAAGAAGACTCGTATATTTACCAATCAAAATTGTCAAAATCAAAGGTTTGATCCCTCGACTCCGACGACGACTTCTTCGGCAGCCGCATCTTCTTGCAGGAAGACGGCGCCACTGCACTCATAGGAACGGCAGGTATCAGCGACTCTGCACCAATAGCTGCACCTGCCGGAGTCGAAGGATATGATGCATCCGAATCCTTGCTGCGCGAACGCTTGTGAGTGTCCGGACTACTCGACTCAGGGTTCCTCCTCCACATCAGATGGGACGGTCGACTCCGACTCGTCCTCTTCCAAGTCTTCACGAGGAATAACCCCCTTAGGAAGAGGGGGCATACAGGGTGACACCCTCCAATCCTACATATGAGAAATAAGTCAGCACAAGTCAAGAAAACATAAGCATTCGATAAACAAAGCTACTTCGTAGCACAAACATACCTCAGGAGGAGGAGTAGCAGCATCGAATGGAGGTACGACTGGTTCACTGGGGAGCACATCCTTGGCGGTGTACTTGGTGAGCAGTCGCACCCTTTTATCTACCTCACTCGCGGAAATGCCATCGGCAGATACGCGAGTGACATCGTCCGTGCCAGCCCACTAGAACATAGGGTGGACTCTAGCCTGCAGGGGCTGGACGCGGCGGCGCAGCCATGTGTGAATGAGGGCGCATCCTCCCTCTTCTTTACCCATGCGACTCTCGAGGTCGCAGACGCGCTCGTACATCACATCTGTCTCCGTGGACTCGCTGGGCATCACTACGTTCTTCCAGGAGCGCTTCCTCTTGCATGGCATCGCGGGATCGAAAGGCATGAGTCCGAAGTGGTCTCCATCGGCCTTCTGGTCGCGGATGTAGAACCACTTGTCCCTCCACCCTTGAACGGACGCCATGAGTTTGATGTCGAAGTACATGACGGAGGAGTCGACGTGGATACCGTAGCCTCCTACATCATAGACTATGGAGCCAGACGCCGACTGGCGCTTCATCTTGAAGGGGCGTTTGAAGAGACTAAAGTGTGGCTCGATTCTGAGCCAGCACTCGCAAAGAGTAATGTAGCAAGCTACATGGAGGATGGAGTTGGGGGACAACTGGTGCAACTGGAGCCCATAGAAACAAAGAAGGCCCCTAAAGAAAGGATGCATGGGCAGCGAGAGACCTCGGATGATGAACTCTAGGAACATCACCCGGAAACCGGTAGGAGGACAAGGGGTTACCTCACCACCTGGCATTCGCGAGCCAGCGACCGCAGGAGACAGAACTCCGTCTTGGCGTAGGAGACGGATCTCAGACGACTTGATCATGCACACGCGCCATGCTCCATTGGTGACGCAAGTGCCCACGCCCTTCTTGTTCCCGGTGGCGGCAGCGCTGGTGCCCGCAGCGATGGAGCTGCCCTTCTTCTTGGCAGCAACAGTGGCAGCGGCGGATTCAGCCGCGGTGGTGGCGATGTGACCGGAGGAAGTAACTAGGGAATACGCGGAGCTGGTCCAGTGCCGCGAGGAAGATGAAGTCTAGGAAGCAGAGGAGCAGCGGCAATGGCGACGGAGGCAAAGGCAGAGAAAAGAGCAGATGGGAAAAATTACCGTCGCAACACTGCTACTTAACACCCTGGAAGATGTAATCCAACGGCCAGCAAAAATCCTATCAGACGTGTGGCGTCCATCATGCTCGACACGTGGAGGACCCGAAGCGCGAACCGTACCCCACTACCCCCATTACACGCGGAAATCGAGGAGGCGCAGTTAAAATAAAGATTACGCACGCTCGGTCAAGTCAGGGTCAGAAAATGGGACCTACCACTCGTCATGTCCCGTTAAACCCGCTCACGCGGGCAACTGATATCATCACATTGTCAGCACTGATGTCATCCAAAATTGAGCAGCAGAAGACTTCGACTACTTTAGTCCTTTCTCAAGTCTTCGACTCCACCAAGCACTCGGGGGCTACTCCATAGGGAGCGCTGGTCGCGCATCCTACAATTTTTCTTTTTCTCTTCTACAGGAACATGGACATTCAGAGCATACCCAATCACTCGAATCCGCGATTCGACTATGGACATGGGTTACTCCCATAGGGAGCGCCGGAAATAAATCCGAATGAAACAAGCAAACAAAAGACAACGACAGTCGCAAAAGTTCTTTAGTCCCTGCTGATGACCCACAAGTATAGGGGGTGTATCGCAGTATTTTGGAGGGAAGTGAAACCCAATTTATTGATTCGACACAAGGGGCACCAAAGAATATTTATAAGCCTTAACAACTGAGTTGTCAATTCAGCTGCACCTGGAAACAATCTTGCTCACAGCAGTTTATGAGTAGCAACAGTTTTGTAGTAGGAATAGTAAAGTAACAGCAGTAGTAAAGCAAAGACAGTAGTAACAAACGCAGTAAACAGTGGGATTCGAGTGCGGTAGGCATAGGGATGGATGGACGGGCGTTGCATGGACAAGACAATTCACATAGCAATCAGAACATAGGGCAATTGCAGATAAATAAGATAAAGCATCCAAGTACCAGACAATCCTAGGCATGTGTTCCATATATAGTCATACGTGCTTGCAATGAGAACTTGCACAACATCTTTTCTCCTGCCACCCCGTTTGTAGCGGGGCCTCTAGGGAACTACTAGCAATTAAGGTGCTCCTTTTAATAGAGCACCGGAGCAAAGCATTAACACTCCGTGAACACATGTGATCCTCACATCAAAGCCATTCCCTTCCGGTTATCCCGATTTCTGTCACTTCGGGGCCATAGGTTCCGGACAACAACGTGTGTAGACAACTTGCAGATAAGACCAAAAACAATGCTATCATAATGAATCAATAACATGTTCAGATCTGAAATCATGGCACTCGGGCCCTAGTGACAAGCATTAAGCACAACAAGTTGCAACAAAGTCATAAAGCACTAATAAAAGATACTAGGCACCATGCCCTAACAATCTGATGCTATTACATGAACAATATCATCCAATCCCTACCATTCCCATAGCCTACAACGGGGGATTACTCACTCATAGATGGGGGAAACATGGATGGTCGATGGAGATGATGGTGGAGATCGATGGAGATGGCTCCGGGGGCACTTCCCCGTCCCGGCAGGGTGCCGGAACAGAGACTTTCTGTCCCTCGAATCTCCCCTTCGGTGGTGGCGGCGCTGCGGAACTTCTTCTGGAAAAACGTCGCCCCCCCCCCCCCCGAAGTTTTTAGGTCAGAAGGCTTATTATAGGCAAAGAGGGAGACCGAGGGGGTGCCTGGGGCCACCACACCATGCCCTGGCGTGGCCAAGCCCAGCCCGCGCCTGGGGTGGTGTGGCCAGGCCCTGGCCCTCCTCCGTCTCGTTTTCTGGCTCCGTGAGTCTTCTGGAAAAATAGGCACTTTGGCTTTTGTCCCGTCCAATTCCGAGAATATTCATTTTCTGACTTTCCTGGAACCAAAAATAGCAGAAAACAGGCAGCTGGCACTGTGGCTCTTGTTAATAGGTTAGTCCAAGAAATCATATGAAAAGTACTCCAAAGTGTGGAAAAAAACGCAAGAAAGTGGATAAAACCAATCATGGAGCATCAAAAATTATAGATACATTTGCAATGTATCAACATCCCCAAGCTTAACTCCTGCTCGTCCTCGAGTAGGTAAGTGATAAAAAGAAAGAATAATTTTTTAGGTGACATGCACCATCAAAGACTTGATCAAAGTATTCATAAAACACTCAAAGCTAGGATCATAGTACTTCAATCATAACATGAAAGACAGAGTTCTAGCAATAAGATAAAGAAACTATGATGCAACATGAAAAGGCACAAACCAAAGATTCATGAATAATAATGCTTTGCAAGACGTTTGTTTGTTTCACATGAAGAAAACATAGCATAGTGGCATTCAGCTTGTTCCTCAAAGAGTAGCAAACATAAATGCATAGGACACCTTCAAAGTTCACAAGAGTGACTAGATACAAATAGTTTAAAACAAGCAATATCAAGGTATGCCTCAATCAACAAGTCTTGGGACAATGCACATAGAACTAAGAATGGCCACTATGCTCTCAAGAAAGTGCTCATAGAATGTGTGGAGACTCAACAAGGAAATGAAAAGGTTTTGAATAGTTTTAAAGGCTTCCAAATGCTGAAAGTATGGTACTCATTAGCTTTGAGCTCTCATTGCCCCTATCATAAGCATCTTTAATGTGGTTAAGGTGAAAGTGAGGTCCAATCTGAGTTATATGCTTGACAGATTATAAACTGAAAATCCCAAGTCCCTTGAGTACGAGGGTCGCTCCTCATGCTACTCAACTTTAGTTACCGGTAAGTTCTTGTCATCGTAAGTATGTGCGTATCATTAAGAACCACCAACAGGGTACCCCTTGCCCGATGATACGGAAGAATCCCCATATCAAAATGACAAGGCAAGCAGACAATGAGTATCACAGCAATCTTCTTATTTACCATGGGAAAATGGTGCTTTTTTCTCTCTTTCCTCTTTTCATAAATCTCTTTTTTCCTTTTTCTCAATAGCTATCTTTCTCTTTTTTATAAGAAGAATGCTTCATAGATATCATTATGGTTACGCTGCAGGTTTCCACCATGTCAGCATGGATTAGACCAGCGGCCCAGGCGTTTCTCTAACACACATACATAACTCCATGGACTTACAAGCTCCCCTTTTATTTCACACCTACGACATCCGCAAACAAAAGAGCAAGGTATCAACTGGGTATATATTTACAAGTGTTGAAAGCGTTCCCCGTGACAGCACAGTTCTGCTAATCACCAGCCTAAAATTAGCAAGCATATAACTTTCATGGAGAGATCACAATGGTTCAGGTTTATTAAGTGCAGGAAATAAAGTGTGCCATCAAGTTCGTGAGAGCTTTACTAACTAACTTTCTCAAAACAAGCAAACATTTTATTCGGAAGAAAACAAGGCATATTGAATATGCACGGAAGTAGCAAATGATGCTAATAGGTAGGTATGGTGGACACTTTGGCAATATTTTGTTTAGGGAGTTGGAAACTTGAGTAAAACATACTCAGTGAAAGTGAAGGCTACCAATAGTAAGGGAGTGACAAACGAGAGAGCAATAATGGCCATAATCATGCAGAGCGACAAAACATCATTAATCAAAGCATAAAGTGATACTACAAGTTGAAAACTAAATGATCATAAAGGATTATGGTGACTTGGGATAGTCATAACATGGTGTGAGCATGTGCCAAGTCAACCCAAATAAAGCATCAAAAGAGAATACCACTATACTGTGCTTTAATATGCTAAAACAACGCATGTTCATCCAAGGCACATTAAGCAATCTCAATTGTTTATAACAAGTCATTCTATAGCAAAGAATACTAAGCATAAAGCCAAAACAATATCAAGCATGGCATGACAAAGGATAGGCCACAGTCAAAAACAAGCTCTCTTTACCGCTTAAGTATGAACTTTCCTACTCTTTTCCGAACCCAACCAAACTATTTGCAAACCAACGTATGAAAGAGGGGGTCCAACCAATTTATTCAGCAAACTAAGCAAACCACGCAAACTAAAAACCAAAATGAAAACGAAAAAGAAGACGCTCCAAGAACAACACAACTGTGCATGAAACAATAAAAATGAAGTGTTTGGAAGAAACCTAGGATTTTTATTGATGAAGAAGGGGATGCCTTGGGCATCCCCAAGCTTTGACGCTTGTACTTCTTGGATATTTCTTGGGGTGACACGCGTGGCATCCCCAAGCTTGAGCTTTAGTCCATCCTTCATCTCATTACTCATTCCTTCCATACACCTAAAATTTTTCCTTCATACAAAACTTCACACAATCTTTATTAGCAACATTAGTGCACTCAAGATAAATAAGTCTTAAGGTTCAGTTCTAACACCAAATAAACTTCCATTAGGACACTAGCTACTGTAGCGCTTCCCTCAAAAACCTCAATTCCCCAAAAGAACTCAAAAAGGAGCCAACAAGAAGCAAATGCAGAAAATGGCAGAAATATGTCAAAACAGACCAACAGGTAAAGACGATTTTTTTCGAAGACCTTCTGTTGATCAAATAAAAAAGTGTTGAACTAAGGAAAGTTAGATAACAACCTGGGGCAGAAGCACAAAAATGCACGCCTCAAAAAGACGTTCATGAATTTTTACGGTGAAGCACAGAAATCTGTTTCAGGATAGCAATTTTCCCAATCATTACTTATCTCTCATTAGAGGTTACTCTTGGCACAAAAAGCAAATAAAAAGGATAAGGAGTGGTTATTACTAAAGTAATAACCTTTGGGTTATTACTGAAGTAGTAACTTCCAAGACTCATCTAAAAATTTTGGGTTATCTCCCCATAAGTACTTTTCTTTAACGCCTTTAAGTTAGGCATAAGCAAAAACTAAAATGGATAGAAAAGAAGTAAGCGGAGATAATCACGGTGAAAACATTGTTTTGTTCAATGAAATCCTTTTGTTAACAAGGTTGATCAGGCCTTGCTACCAAAACAATTTCATATGAGACAAAACTTTGTATTCCACTTATGATTATGTTACCTCAACCTTGATAGCAATGGTCCCAATCATAATAGTTTCAAATTTTTCTCTTGGTATGGGACAATATATTTCTCCAACTTGAATGCCCTCAACATGTTCAATTGAATTCAAACCATAAATCCTTTCAATCTTCTTGAGGAAATAGACAATGTGTTCCTTGTCATCAACATTGAAGGTCACCTTCCCTTGATTATAATTAATAACAGATCCTGCAGTATTTAAGAAAAGGTCTCCCAAGAATAATAGACATATTATCATCTTCAGGCATAAAAGTTTGAGAGGATGCTCTCATAAGGAATATGAGTGAAGTAAAACAGAGCATCAAGGAGCAAATTCAAAAGACATTTAAGTCTAACCCACTTCCTATGCATAGGAATCGTGTAAGCAAATAACAAAGTGACAGGCATAGGAAGATAAAACAAGAGTAACTTCAAAACTTTCAGCACATAGAGAGGTGTTTCAATACCATGAAAACTTCCACAACCATATTTTCCTCTCTCATAATAATTTTAAGTAGCCTCATGAAGAAACTCAACAATATAACTATCACATAAAGCATGTTCTTCATGATCTACAAGCACTAGAGCTTTATTATAAACATTTTCAAGAGAAACCTCAGGAACATAACATTCATTCTCCTTTAGTAAGCAAGGGGGACAATCAAATAATGTAAGGGATAAAGAGTTACTCTCATTAGAAGGTAGGAATGGGTAGATAATCCATTCTTCCTCCTTTTGTTCATCACTCTCCTCCTCTTTTTCATCTAATGAGATTTCAGATTCATCAATTTCTTCTTCCATAGGATCCTGCAAGGCATTAGTCTCTTCCATTTGTGGAAAGCATCTATTAAAATATTCAAGAATATAGCCATTTTCATCCTTGTAATTATCAAAGCAAAATTTAAGTATACCATACACCTCATATTTGTAAGGTGAATCATCAATATTTTCAAGCAAACTAGCAAGTTCAAAAGCACCCTTCCAAGCAATAAATTCTTCAATTTGTTCCGCATCATAAAAGTCATAAATTCCTTTAGCATAGGAAGTTATGGTATCATTATCACTATAGTCACATTGAAAAGGGAGGTGTTTATACCTCTTTCTGCAACAAGATTCATCACAGCAATAAGTAACATTATAAGTAAAGCACATGTTTCTAGCAATGGTATACAATTTATAAATTTGTTCCCATAAGTGTTTCCCTTTTTGTGACAAGAGGTGTTCCTTATAAGAATATTTTTGATCTTCCATGAACCCACCTTGCCAATAAGATTCAGTTTCAAAGAAACCATCCATTGACATCAAGCATGATAAGGCAAGACAATAACAGACCAACGAAAATAACAACTAGAGTAGGAACTACTTTTTTGTATTTTTGATAAAGAAACAAGCAAACAAGGAGAAAATAAACTTAGCTTGAACAATAGTGATTCCAAGTGGACTTGATAAATAAAGCTATGCTCCCCGGCAACAGCGCCAGAAAATAGTCTTGATGACCCACTAGTATAAGGGGTGTATCGCAGTATTTTCGAGGGAAGTGAAACCCAATTTATTGATTCGACACAAGGGGAGCCAAAGAATATTTATAATCTTAACAATTGAGTTGTCAATTCAGCTGCACCTGGAAACAATCTTGCTCACAACAGTTTATTAGTAGCAACAGTTTTGTAGTAGGAATAGTAAAGTAACAGCAGTAATAAAGCAAAGACAGTAGTAACAAAAGCAGTAAACAGTGGGATTCAAGTGCGGTAGGCATAGGGATGGATGGACGGGCGTTGCATGGACAAGACAATTCACATAGCAATCAGAACATAGGGCAATTGCAGATAAATAAGATAAAGCATCCAAGTATTAGACAATCCTAGGCATGTGTTCCATATATAGTCATACGTGCTCGCAATGAGAACTTGCACAACATCTTTTGTCCTGCCAGCCCGTTTGCAGCGGGGCCTCTAGGGAACTACTGGCAATTAAGGTGCTCCTTTTAATAGAGCACCGGAGCAAAGCATTAACACTCTGTGAACACATGCGATCCTCACATCAAAGCCATTCCCTTTCGGTTATCCCAATTTACGTCACTTTGGGGCCATAGGTTCCGGACAACAACGTGTGTAGATAACTTGCATATAAGACCAAAAACAATACTATCATAATGAATCAATAACATGTTCAGATCTGAAATCATGGCACTCGGGCCCTAGTGACAAGCATTAAGCACAACAAGTTGCAACAAAGTCATAAAGCACTAATAAAAGATACTAGGCACCATGCCCTAACAATTTGATTCTATTACATGAACAATCTCATCCAATCCCTACCATCCCCATAGCCACAGCGGGGGATTACTCACTCATAGATGGGGGAAACATGGATGGTCGATGGAGATGATGGTGGAGATCGATGGAGATGGCTCCGGGGGCACTTCCCCGTCCCGGCAGGGTGCCAGAACAGAGATTTTCTGTCCCCCGAATCTCCCCTTCGGTGGTGGTGGCACTGCGGAACTTCTTCTGGAAAAACGTTGAACCCCCCGAAGTTTTTAGGTCAGAAGGCTTCTTATAGGCGAAGAGGGAGACCGATGGGGTGCCTGGGGCCACCACACCATGCCCTGGCGCGGCCAAGCCCGGCCCGCGCCTGGGGGTGGTGTGGCCAGGCCCTAGCCCTCCTCCGTTTCATTTTCTGGCTCCGTGAGTCTTCTGGAAAAATAGGCACTTTGGCTTTTGTCCCGTCCAATTCTAAGAATATTCATTTTCTGACTTTCCTGGAACCAAAAACAGCAGAAAACGGGCAGCTGACACTGTGGCTCTTGTTAATATGTTAGTCCAAGAAATCATATGAAAAGTACTCCAAAGTGTGGACAAAACACAAGAAAGTGGATAAAACCAAGCATGGAGCATCAAAAATTATAGATACATTTGCAATGTATCACCTGCCTGAGTCTTCGACTCAACCAGGCACTCGGGGGCTACTCCCAGAGGGAACGCTGGTCACGCAGCCTATGATTATTTGCACATCGTACTGTGTGTGGATAACATCCACACTCGAAGTTTATGGCGACACCGCCTCATGATTTTTCCCTACAAAGAGATTGCGTCTCCTGGGTCACCCGAATCATCTCCGTGATAACAAAATTCAGATGTCGCGCTTGCAGTGTGAAGGTAAGACCTGAATAAGGCATGGCAACGCATTCGCTGCGCACTACCAGAAATATATCCGTCCCTACAGGTACGATGAACATGCCTTGACGGACGCGTCAAGTGCACACACCCATATACTGGAATTCGACTCATGTAAGACCTCCACGGCTTGAGTCAAATTACACCAGCACTTTTCTGAATTCGAGTCCGGGACTTGAGTTCGAGTAGATTGCGTTGTTTTACCCTAAGGTAGTTAACTGATACCGATACATCGGTTACATCAGGCGCGCATATCAACAATCCCTATGACACAAACAGAGCAGTCGAAAATACTTAATCATGCACTTGAAAGGCTTCATAAAGTCCCTAGTCGAATCTGTGATTCCACTGGACACTCGGGGGCTACTGACATGGGTATACCCTACAGGTACTCGAGCTTGGTATATACGGCATGAATACGACGGAAGCCCACGGCATTGCCAAGGCCCAAATGGAGAACTCGAGTAACCTACGGACTCTTGATTGCTTGCGGGACAAGAAGAAGCTAAAGATAGAAAGTTTAAAGGGAAAACCCTAACCTGTAACCGACTCGACCTGCTACCTGAGACCTAGCCTATCTATATAAAGGCTAGGAGGGGGCGGCGAGGAGGATACACGCAACCCTAGTTTCCACAACCCTCGCCAGATTACATCTGCGCACCATTGATATCTTTGATTCCTTTGATAATTCCACGAGAAGACAAGCAGGAGTAGGGACCTCTACGAGGCCTGAACCTGGGTAAATCTTAGAGTCCCCTGTGTGCTTGTTTGCTAGCCGATTGATGCTTCTAGCGCTCCCTCCTTCTCCAAAACCCAAGTCCATAACAATGGGCATTATTGAGTTAAACCCTCGTCATCGGCGCTCCCCAATTTGAGGTGCTTCCTTGTTGTCTTCACGTGCTCCCTTTGACTGTCAGCTTTATTATTGACCGCGGTAATTCAAGGTTTTTTTCTAGTCCTTCGACTGGAGGCACGACTTCTACGTTGTGGACCAGAGAGAAAGGTGTATGTCCTGTGTTGTTGCTTCGGGTGGTGAAGTCAGTGCACATGCATAGTCCTATGCTTTTCTTTAGGGCGAGTACTGGGTTGGCCACCCATGTTGCTTTCGTTATTTCTCTGATGTACCATGAATTGGTGAAGCGATGGAGCTTTTGTCCAATGGCCTTGGTTGTTGGTCCCGTGGTTTGCCGAGTGGATCGTATTTTGGTGGCTGGATGTGGTTTGAATGAGTGCTCGTCGGGTTCCTGGGGGACTTCCTGTATGTTGGTTGATTCTGATGCGAAAATCTCCCAATTCTCATGGGGGAAACCAACAAGCACGCTTTCCTATGCGGTACCAATATTGGGGGACGAATAGGCCGTCTTTTTGGGTCTGTATGGTAGACTTGATTTTCTCTTGTACTATCTGGAGTTTGGTCGATCGAGACGTGTCCTTCGGGTAGTGGCTCTATATCTGCAATTTTTAGCTGGGCAAATTCTGTTTCCATCCCGAAAATTATGATATTTTGTTGAATTCTCTATCAAAGTTATCGGAGCGAGTGGAGATGCCTCTCACGGTTATGATTCCATTAGGTGCTGACATTTTTAATACCAAATATGCATAGTAAGGTACTGCCATAAATCTTGTGAAAGCTAAGCGTCCTAGGATCGCGTGGTATTGCGATGGCCTTTCCATGACTTCAAACTCGAGCTTTTCACGCTTGAAATTGTTCCTTGATCCGAAGACTATGTCAAGATAGACTTTGCCTAGAGGAATTTTGGATTTGCCTATGACTATGTCACGGAAGGTCGTGTCCGTTGGTGCCAGGTTTGTCAAGGACCAATTCATTGCTCGCAGGGTTTTGGCGTAGATTAGATTGATGCTGCTTCCTGCATCCAAGAAAACTTTTCTCATGTCAAACCTGCCAATTTGGGCTTCCACAACCAGAGCCGAATGACCCGGTTGTGGGACTCAAAGTGGATGATCGGCCCTGTGAATGTGATTTCTTGTTCTGACCAATGAAGGTATTCTGGTCTGGTTGGTATCGCTGTTTCCGCCATGTTGAATTGCCGTGTGATCAGCGTCTGGATCCTATTGGATGGTCACCCTTTCTAGATCATTGACATTGCACCTCAGGACCTTGGATATTCGTCCTATTGGTTTCTGTTTGTTGCAGGTTGTGCTTTCCCTGCTGGTACTGGAGGTGGCGGTGGCGCACCAAGAGATAATGTTCCAGGTGCGGTGGCATATATTTGGTTTAGTGCTTCGGATTCCTTTGCATTGCATATGTCCTGCATTTGTAGGAAAGTGCGCTAGTCCTTCATGAGATGGTTCAATCGCCTCCTTCCTGTGGAGTCAACGTAGAAATGCATATTGCAGGGCCCTTCCAACATATGTAGTGGAGACATTGGGGGATCCCGAGCCCTTGGCCAGTACCGCTGTGCAGATTGGCTTCCACTAGTGTCTTCTCTATTGTTGCGGTATCCGCGACTACGGTCGTCGTTTCTTCGGTTGTCCTCTCCTAAAATGCCAGCCGCGACATAGCTCGGCCCACCATATCTGATGTTCATGTGTCTTCTCCTGTCATTATTGTGCTTGTCCCGATCTTCTTTGGATGAGTGCCCTCGCTTGTTGTTCACTGCATCTTCACTATCTACCCAGTGATTGCCATGTCCATTAATTGCGAGATTGTTTTGGGCTTGACCCTCCCCAATTTCTCAATGAATTCTCTTCGGCGGAGGTCTTCGTTGAACGTGTCGATTGCCCTCTCATCAGATATAGCTTTGACTGAATTCTTGATGATGTTCCACCACTGGATAAATGCTCGTATTGGTTCTCCGGATTACTGTTTGCACGCCCGTAACTGCTCCAAGTATGTGGGTTGCTTGAACATGGATGGGAAGTTTTGGATGAACTTATCTTCAAGGTCGTCCAATTGCTGATGGATTCTTCGGGTAGCTGCTTAAGTCATGAGTGGGCAGTGCCGCTTAAGTGTAACTGCAAGCTTTGCATTATAGTGGCCTTGGAGCCACCCCAAAGTTTAATGGTTGCCAGGTAATCTGCTAGCCAAGCCTTGGTTCCTAGAGACCGTCGTACTTCTGGCGATCATGAGGAAGTTTGTAGTCCTTGGGTACTGGGGTCTTGCAAACCCACTGGGTAAAGTAGCTAGCCTCGCATAGTTCATACTCATCCTCTCTTTCGCCATCATAGTATCTTCGGCTGCTATGCTCTTCTCTTTACCTATCGACTCTGCGTTGTGTAATGTTGTTTCTTGCATCGTCTAGTGGTTCAGAGTTTGGAAAGTCTACCCGATGTGGCGACCGTGATTGTTGTGTGTGTCCCACGTGCCAAGGGTTGTTGCGGTGGCATGGCGATTTATCGAGTTGCCTTGAAGTTCCTGGTTCTCCCTGTGCGAGGGATGCCCCACCATGTCGTGGTTCATGAGAGCAAAGTGATGGAGAGCCGTCCAGGGATCATCGGGTGCGGGTTGAGTTGTGAGTAAGTAAGTCTGGGCAGCGACAATTGTGGCTTGCGCTGTTTTTGCTTTGATGTGCCCTTTCGGATCTACTGACATGAAGGGCAGGTCCAGATCTCGGGTTAGCTCGTTTCTTTCGGTTTCTGGGATATTCTAGAACCGTGAGGTTCCTCTCCTTGGTGCACCTCCAGTTATGCTACCAGATCCATGGGTGGAGCTTAGTTGTGCCTGCGTATGCTAGATTCATTAGATAACCTTTTTCTTTCGTTGAGTTGTCTCTGCATCCTTAGCAAGTCCCTCTTTTTGTGGTGAAGCAAGTACTGGTATGCCATCAAATCCTCACGTGTGGCTTCCGCTTTCATGGGAACTGCACCCGAGGTTGTGTCCCTTTCTTTTTGCCATGTTTCCGCCGATAGCCGAAGGGTCAAACGTTTGCATCGAGTGCCCCTTATCTTCCTTGTACAATGCGATTGCTGAGTGGATCTCATCCATTTGTGTGGTTTTTTGCATCATCACCTGATAAAATATCATTAGGGTCGAGAAGCGGGTTACCGTTGAAGTCGCCGGTGTTCTTGGTTCGCCAATGATCACGCACACTTGGTGATGCGTCAAGTACATGTTACTGCTATTTTTATTGGATCCGCAAGAGACACTATCCGTGAGATCTTGCAGGTTCTCCTCTGAATAGATTTCAGCCATCCTGATTCCAAGTCAATGTCTTCGTCGCTTTCCTCGGGTTCGATGTTTGTTGTACTTGAGCCATGAGGTGGCATTAGCTGGGAGTCTGACCCGAAGGAGAGATCGTCGTATGGATCGGCCAGATCCCCTAGATCTACGAAGTTTCCAGAGTTTTATTCGTTGTTTGCCAGCTGGGGCGCGACGTCTTCAGATGAGCCAACGGAAGATGAAGGTATCGCCATAGGTGCTACTGTTACGACTGACAGACCTGAAGAAATCAGTGCCGATGGGCAGGGATTTTCAGGTTCCTCCACTTGAAAGTGGAAACTTCCGATGATAAGATCAGATCTGCCATTGAAGTTGACGGGAACCGAAATAGGGGTGGGTGGGCGTGGATCTGCTGTTGTCGAGCTTTTGCTTGGTGAGGAGGGGGCCGCCGAATCCATGATTCTAACATCCAGATTTCCCATAGACGGCACCAATTGACGAGGGGTAACCTTGACAATGTCCATGATGACGTATACAGATAGGTTACAAGTTATAATTACAACACTAATACAACATAGGTTCCTACTCTTTCCTTTTCTAGCAATATATGCCTTTCGTCTGATGCTTCTTGGGACTTCCTTGGTTCCTTCTTGGTCCTTGCGGGTTGTAAGCCTAGGGTAACTAATCATAATAACCCAGGTTATCATACCCATGTCACTAGTGAATCGGTTTCGTCATATCCTCAACGAAATCATTTCTGAAACTTAGAGCACCTTCATCCCAGGTCAATTGATCACCGTCAGTGACGCATCGCCTTTGAAAGCTTCCACAAGATCCATCATAGTAAAAATCCACACAATAACCACTATGTGTACAAACTTGATCTCTCAAAAAAGACTACGATCGCATCGACTGGGGCTTCCTGGAGAAGGTTATGCTTATACTCGGGTTTAGCCCCCAATGGACAAGGTGGATCATGTCCTGTGTTCGATCCGTTCTTTTCGTAGTTAAGATAAATGGGAAAATACTTGACCAATTCACCCCTACTCGTGGCTTAAGGCAAGGCGACCCTCTCAATCCATATATGTTCATGTTGGTGGGTGAAGCAATGTCATGTATCCTCAAAAAGGTGGCAATGGGTTGCATAACACCAATAAAAGTTGCAAGGAACGCTCCTAGAGTCTCCAATCTCCTTTTCGTTGATGAGTGCCTGCTCTTTTTCAAAGCCAACAAAGAAGAAGCTCGTGCTGTGGATAGAGCCCTTAGTTCCTTCCAAAAAGGGACTGGCCAACTCCTCAGTCTCGGAAAATGCTCTATCCTCTTCAGCCAAATCTACCCCACGAACGCCCAAGAAGAGTTAAAGTCTACTCTAAAAGTCTCGAGCTTTACCTTTGAATAAAGGTACCTGGGCCTCCCTACTCCAAATGGACGCATGAAGGGTGAGCGTTTCTAACCGATCTTGGGCAGGTTCATAAGAATACTGACCAACTGGGCAGAGAAATTCATGTCATGTGGAGCCAAGGATACCCTCATAAAATCAGTTGCACATGCTCTCCCTAGCCATGTCATGAGCGTGTTCAGGATGTTGATGAGCTTCTGCAAGCAATATGAGAGACTGATCAGAGATTTCTGGCAGGGGGAGGGGGAGATGATCAAGGCCACATGAAAGTGCATTGGTGTGCGTGGGAGAATCTGGTTAAACCGAAGTCCAGAGGAGGCATGGGATTCCGCGATATTGGACTCTTCAACCAAGCCTTACTCGCTAGTCAGGCATGGCATTTAATCCAAAACCCCGAGTCCCTTTGTGCCGGAATTATCAAGGCCAAATACTACCCGCATGGCAATATCCTGGACACTGTCTTCACGTCTGACCCATTGCCCGTATGGAGGGGAATCGAGCACGCTCTCGAGATGCTCAAGGAAGGGATCATCACAAGAATTGGTAATGGAAGGAACACCCAAATCACTAGAGTTAACTAGATTCTGAGATAACAAGGGCTAAAGATCTCAGGCATGAAAAAGAACACAAGAATTAGATGGGTAAACCAGCTGTTAACTCCGGGCACAAAAACTTAGAACTTAAACCTCATCCATGAGCTGTTCCATGACTTCGGTGCCCAAGCCATCCTAAAAAAAATCAAAATCCTGGATAGAGAATCCGATGATCGCGTGGCATGGAATTATGAGAGGAATGGTTTCTTCACTGTGAAAAGTACATACCGCCTGGCTCTTGACCTGAATATTAGACCCGGGATTCTAAAGGAAGCATCAGCGCTCCCAGTGGCAACTGTTCGATCTGGAGCAAATATGGCAGACCAATGTCCAACCCAAAGTATGTATCGTCGGATGGAGGGTGGCGAATGATACGCTTGCCACGACGAACAACAAATGGAGGAGGAACCTGGCCTACAATGACCTCTGTCCCTTGTGTGGCAATGGTGATGAGGATGCCTTCCATGCCATGTTACTGTACAAAAGTGGCGGCCCTGCGAGAGAAAATGCGTCAACACTGGGAACTTCCTGACGAGAGGGCCTTCCTATGCAATGGCCAGGATTGGCTCCTACAGCTGCTGTCAAGGGCAGACGCCAACACAAGATCAAGGATCCTCCTTCTGCTCTGGCGTGCGTGGCATCTAAGAAACGATGCCTACCACCGGGATGGCAAGGAAACTGTCGCCAACTCCGCTTCCTTCCTCCTTGCTATACAGCACAAATCCGACCTCATCCCAATCAGGATTGGCGATTACAAGGGCAAATAGACCATATGGGAGTGCAGGCCACCGATTGCACAAGCTGCTAAAACCTTGACCATCTAGTCCCCCTACCTGTTGGATGGCTAAAGATCAACACCAACGGCTCCTTTGTTGCTGACAAGATGGCCGTGATAGGTGTCGTGATCAGAGACGATCTTGGCTCACCTATCCTCGCTGTCTGTGCCCCTCTTGCCGCCTGCGAAGATGCTGAAGAAGCTGAGGCCAATGCCGTCTTTCTGGGGATTCACCTCGTTGCCCAACTGAAACCCACGAAAATGATCACCGGAGTGGACTGCAATGCTGCGGTCTCTGCAATCCAGGCCTCCACCCAAGACCATTCACGCTTATGGTACACTTATGAGAAGATCAAGATCAAAATGAAGCAATTTCCAGGAGTGCTACATCGTCCACTCCAACCGCAACACAAACAGGGTAGCCGACCACCTTGCTAAGCTAGCCATCTCTCCAGGCCATAGTGTCATGAGAGAAGATCTCCCGATCTCTGTGAGAGAATTTGTAAAGAGCAACTCAGACTCTATGCTACACAATTAATATAAAGTTCTCTTTTCTTAAAAAATTAGAAGATTTTAGACCAGATACGGATCCGCGCTCGTGTAGTCTCCGCGTGTGTAAGTTGCATGCGTGGAAAAAAACTTCGTACGGGACCAAACCGCTCGAGCTGGCTGGCTTGGTAGTTGGTAGAACGCTTCTTGTGGCCGCCTGGAACTCGGAAGATATGCCTATTAATGATACGACACACCTCATCCGACGATTTTTGCAGCTCACCTGCATTTGATTTATTTTTCACCGTCCACCAATCCCACAATAGCACTAGCGTTTCACAGCCGGTAGTGATCTGATTGATCATCTCGAACATGGCCATTGGATTTGAAGCAGATAATAGCTGCAGTCGCGGCGTCCTCGATCAACATTCCTCTCCATATCTGTTTAACTAAAACATGCTGAAACAAAGCAATTTTTACACTTTTTGTCCTGTGTGTGCATGTGCACAGAAGAATTATTCCGGTCAGGAAATTTCTAGTACTACTACCGTTCTGGTTGAATTTTATTGTTGTCTAGCTGGGCTGAAAATGGGCTTTCTCAGCCAGGCTTTTGGTAGGCCCAGCCTGAAGCCTGAGTTGGGCTGCGATTTATGAGGGTACCCATACGACCTAGTCGCCCAAGAGAAAAAGGCCCGGCCTTCTCTCACAAAGTGAAGCACGGTTATTCCCAAATTTCTACTACTTAGCAAATATTATCTTTTCTAAACGCACCCCACACAGGAGACACATGCCTATTGGCACCGCACGATTAGACCATCAAACTTAATCCAACAGCTACGCTTACCTAATCCGTTAAACGGTGTGCACGTAGTAATTTAGGATGACTGACCGTACTCCACCGGCGGAGGAAAATTGGAACTCCCCGCGTCCGCCTCCGCACATCCTGATTTCACGGACGAAATTGTCACCCGAAACATTCGCTAGGCTAAGCTGGTCAAAGCTGATAATTGCGCTCTCTCTCGATCAATCTGCACATTGTACTCCTCGCACCCTCCTAAAAAAATACTCCTCGCACCCTCCTCACGTCGCCCTACCCGAACCCAGTCGCCTCCATGGCTCCGCTGTTAGGAATAAGCACGTCTAAACCGACGCCGGCACGGCGCGGTGCGCTCTGTCGTATACAAGTAGTATACGAGTACGTGTAGATTTGTGTAGCACAGTTGATGTAGGAATTAGGAGTCCTAATCCTACTAGAATAGCTACACTAGGACTACTACATATACACGCCGATACCCCTGTAATCAAACTGTGAGATTGAGAAAGAAATTTAAAAACCAACGCACGACACGTGCGTGTTGCTATCCAATGATTCTCGTGTGCTGTTGAAGAAGTACTAGTTAGATCGATTACCTAGATCAAAGCTAGCTGCAGTACGTGAGCAATTCAAGCGGATTGATCTGCATCTCACCGGAAGTGATCGGGTTCGTGCACGTCTCGCCGGAAGGGCTTCGTCGTCACTCGTCGGAAAGTACTCGGCGGCAGGGGCAGTTGCGGGTCGTCGTCCCAACGAAAGTATTGTCGGGGCTGGACCAACAATTGGTATCAGAGCCAAAGTCGCCGTTCGTGATCTGCTGAAAGTACTAGGAGGTCATGGCGATGGTGAAGTTTGGCGAGAGCTCGGCATCGGCACCGGTGACAGAGACGGTGGGGGCGGCTTTGTATCCGCGCCTCGATCGCAAGGACTACGGGCTATGGGCACTCAACATGGAGGTGGCCATGGAGGCTCAGGAGGTTTGGGAGGCCGTCGATCCAGGAGGCAACGAGTACGTCAAGGGAGGCGCGAAGTACCGGAAGGATCGCCAAGCGTTAACGGCGCTCTACTCCGTCGTGCCAAAGGACGTGATGCGGCACCTCGTCGGAAAGAAATTGGCGAAGGATGCATGGGAGACGATCAAGATCTTGCACCAAGGTCATGCCCGCGTGAAGGAAGCGCATCTTCAAACTTTGACAAAAAGCTATGAAGATCTGAAGATGGAGGAGAGCGAGACGGTTGATCAGTTTGCCGCCCGTTTCGTTACCCTTGTCAACGCAATCAGGGGATATGGCGAGAAATTGGATGAGATCAAGAACGTCAGAAGGTTCCTGCGTGCGGCGCCGGCGCGCTACATGCAGATCGTTACATCGATCGAACAATGTCTCGACCTGAATACATTGACGGTTGAGGATCTCGTCGGAAGATTCAAGGCACATGATGAGAGAATCCGGATCAGCTTCGGTGATCTAGAACAGGTTGAGCACCTGATGCTCACAAAGCAGCAGTGGATGACTCTTTCAAAAGAAAAGCAAGGAGGCTCCACGAGCGGCAAGGAGAAGCAACGCCCAGCGAAAAAGTACATTGTGGGGCAGGAGGATGAAGATGACACCCCGTCGCGGAGGAAGTTTGACATAAAGAAAGTAAGGTGTCATAACTGCGGCGAGCTCGGTCACTTCAAGGCTGATTGCCGGAAAGCACCAAAGGAAAAGGAGAGGGCTCTCATCGCCCAGGAAGGAGATGATGGACCGATGATGCTGATGCTCGAAGTAACTGAGTTGAAGGATGAGGAGGATCCTCCATCACCGGCTCTGGAGATTGTGGCACAAGTGGATCACGATCTACCGTGTGTGCATCATGAGGAACAAAGTGCCCCGTTCCCATGTGAAGCCACGTTTGAGGCAAGTGAAGCCTCGGAACTTGTTCATGGCGATCTATGCGTTGGAATTTCACCTGCAACTCCGTCCGGCAATAAGTTCTTCATGCTTGTGGTGGATGATCATAGTAAATACATGTGGATTGTGTTGCTGAAAAGTAAGGATCAAGCTCAACAAGCATTCGAGAAGATCAAGGAAGCCGAAGAGTTCAAGGTGGAGGCGAAGATAAGAGCCCTACGCATTGATCAAGGGGGTGAGCTGCATCAAACTGTGTTGACCATGGCATGGAGCATGATGAAGAGTAAAGGCTTGCCAGGAAAATTCTGGGGCGAGGCAGTCAATACGGCTGTGTATTTGCTGAACATGGAATCTACTGAGAGTGGAGTTGGTACAACACCGTACGAAACATGGTACGGATGGAAGCCCTCGGTTGATCATCTTCGTACTTTTGGATGTGTGGCGCATGTAAAGGCGGAATTGGCGGAGCAACGTGTTCCAATGATCATGACAGGCTATGAAGGCTCAAAGACATACCGCTTGTGTAATCCTTATACCAATAAGGTGGTTTTCAAGGGAGACGTAATCTTTGAGGAAGGCAAGTCATGGAATTGTGGCTACAACGAACCGGAATATTCAACTTTTCACGTCACGTGGGATCTTGAGTATGAAGAAAATATGGATCAATCGAGCTTATCCTTGTCAGCAAGTTCGGGCCCAGAAGACATTGAAGGCCTAGGGGCAGCTCCAAGCGTGGACACCAGGCCAGAAGCACTAGGGATTCTCCCAGAAGACAAAGAGTTTGAAGAAAAGGCTAGTCTGTGGCCAGAAGATACGGAACTGGAAGGGTGTACAGATGCATGTGCAGCGATACCTGCACTTGTTTGCCCAAAAATTAGAGGAGGAGGGGGAGCTGAAGTGAGCCCAGCAAACAGGCCAGCAAGGCCAGAAGGCGATGGTCCAAGAGTGTGGACTGGTGGCCAGATAGATGGAGGAGACCCAACAATAGGGGGTGCAGATCCATCAAAAGGCTTTTCACGTGGTATAGAGAAGCTAGAAGAAAACAAATTTGAGTTACCTCCTACTTATTTGTTCTATTGCATCCAAGAGAACCGGCAAGTAGTAGATCAAATATGCGAGGCATCGATGAGAAAGTACTTCATTGAACCAAGTATAATGTCTCAAGGCGCGAATAAAAAGGACAGTCGGCGTGAAGGCATGGAGAAGGGCGCGGACAAAAAGAACTGTCGGCGTGAAGCCATGAAGAAGCCGACAAGAGCAAAGACGGCGACATGGGTGCCAGAGATGACGAAAGCAATGTCGAAGAGGACGCCCGGAGCGGCGAAAGCAATGCCGAGGATAACGCCCGCGAGGAGTAGCTGGCGTATTTGGGATCCAGGTCGAGATGAAGCGCACGTCGTGCTTAGGGGGTGATTGTTAGGAATAAGCACGTCTAAACCGACGCCGGCACGGCGCGGTGCGCTCTGTCGTATACAAGTAGTATACGAGTACGTGTAGATTTGTGTAGCACAGTTGATGTAGGAATTAGGAGTCCTAATCCTACTAGAATAGCTACACTAGGACTACTACATATACACGCCGATACCCCTGTAATCAAACTGTGAGATTGAGAAAGAAATTTAAAAACCAACGCACGACACGTGCGTGTTGCTATCCAATGATTCTCGTGTGCTGTTGAAGAAGTACTAGTTAGATCGATTACCTAGATCAAAGCTAGTTGCAGTACGTGAGCAATTCAAGCGGATTGATCTGCATCTCACCGGAAGTGATCGGGTTCGTGCACGTCTCGCCGGAAGGGCTTCGTCGTCACTCGTCGGAAAGTACTCGGCGGCAGGGACTGTTGCGGGTCGTCGTCCCAACGAAAGTATTGTCGGGGCTGGACCAACATCCGCTCCGCCTCTGCCCGCCTCCCCATGCCCACCGCAACCTCCCTTGTCATGCCACCTTCCTCCTATCCCCTTCTCCGTCCAACCCCCTGCCTCCCCATCACCAGATATATTTGTATGGCTCTCTAATTCCCCTTCTCCGTCCAACCTCTGCCTCCCCATCACCTCCACGTCGCCCATGGTCGCCCTTCACCATGGCATCCCTTCATGAATGGAGAGCAAGCATCATCGAAGCGTCGAGCCTCGCGCGCCCCTGTGGCGTCGTGGAGACCGACCGCCTCCCTGCGGACGTGCGCGACCGCGCTGTGGACGTCACCGACGACTTCGATCGTCGCGTCACCACTAGCAACGTTGCCTCGCGCGCCGGCGAGTAGATAGATCAGGTGGAGCGCGCGCTCCAGGCTGTGGATGTGGACAACGGGGCTGCCAAGTTTCACGTCTGGTTGATTGATATGACATCTATTTTTTGTTTCTGGCTAAGAACGTTTGTGATCTATATCTGGTAGCGTGCGAGAAGTCCAAGCGGAGCCGAGGCTTAATTGTTTCCAAAACTGAAGTAGACGAATCGAACTCCACATAGCAATATCTTTGTTTTTTCCCATCCCGGCTGTTAGCTTATGCGCATCTTTGCATCTGGTTCAGCTGATATTTTATGGCGCTGATTATTGGACAATGATCCATATCCATATTAGTAAAGATGTCAAAATATTCTCGCTGATGCTTGAGCATAGACTGTAGCTTGAGGATAGACTACAGGTTCGCCAATGCTGGTCTCCACTGATGATGATGAACCATATTGTAAAACTGCCTGATGAAAGAAATTAAAGTGCCTGGTCTTAGCCTTAATTGCTGCAAGGTAAATGCTCTCTAACTTTCTGAATTGGACTGCCCTCTGAAGGTTTATGTTCTTAGTGATGCATTGTGATCAGCCTGCTGCAAGATATAAATGGGTGATCTAATATATCGGCACCGTGGCCAACTGCTTATTTCATTTGTTTTGTCTTGCCAAACTTTCACTCAAGAATGGTTAATATGCTCAATAGTTATGGTCCTTTTAGCACATCAATAGTGTGTTTATTGACCTTAGAACTTTTTTTTTCTTCAGATTGAGATGTCATTTGTCACTAATCATTGAGCTTATCCATCATCCAGAAGACGTATTACGTGCAAAACATAAGTGCTACATCGATCGTTGCAAGATGTGATATTTCATCATGAATATTACCGTAGCTTTTGGAGTTCTGATTCAGTTGCGTGACGGCACATGCTTTCCCATTATTGCTTCATTAGTTTACATTCACGTGTCACGTATTCACATAGGATTAGCTATCTTATATTCTAATATCTTAACTTCCTGAGTTATTATTGCACTCATTTAGTTATGTTTTGCTCTTCGGGATAGTTTACATGATTCAAATTCATGGAGTTGAAATATGCGTACAACTAGATTATATCCTTGTTATTTTTCACTTTGTACTTCCACTCTTTTTCCAAAAGTTTCTCAGGATATATTAGATTTGTTGTAGCTCCCGGCTCTCATACAAAATCAAAATTATGACCAAGTTTATTTCATTTATTTATGCTTCCGTGGTTTGTAAGGCACTGGAGGCTGGTACATCTCAGCGACTTAACTTTTCCTAATACTAACTATGTGTTTCCATTTTTAGATGAGGAGCAATCTCTCTAATTGGGAGGAAAACGAGTGAGAGTAGTTGAGCAATGCTTATTGCTCACCATGCTTATGCCATACCCTATCTTACAGTAAAAATGTTCCAATGCCCACTTTTAATTTGATTTATTCTAGTAGTGGTTATTTGATTCAAGGAGAACAACCGAAGTATTGGACTCAATTCCATCATTGTACAAAATTATTTAAAAAGACGAGATACTGGATAATTTGAATAATGCTTCTAGCATGTAGACTTTGCATTGGTAATTTTTGCAATTTGCAAAGAACCCGGATGTGGCTATGAAAGTTGCTAACAGTGTTTAAAATGTGTTACATTTATGTACAATATTGCGAAAGTTTCTGCTGCTCCTTCTTTTACGGTTGACGGGGGGTGGAAAGCTGAATCTCTTGTAGGTATCCACTTTGAGCTGTATATTATGATGCAAATGCGAAACTGGAAGCCTATCACGAGGGAATAGGTCTTGCCAGGGAGTGGAGTGGTTTCCATACGTGCTCTCTGCATGTTTTCAGGGGATTTGGGGCTGAAATCACCTCAAAAGTGAACGATATGAAGGCCATCTTTCCAACTATAATCTGAACAGGCCAGTGTCATTCTTTCTGCCATCAGTTTTGATTTGCTTTAGTCCAAATATAGTACCGAGTCTAGATTTGAATAAGCTGCTTTGTTTTGTTTTCAGTTTTGCGGCCCAAAGAAAAATTTCAGAAATTGGACGATGCATAGCACTTGAAAGAATTCAATTGTAGATTTTACCACATGCATATATCCTTTTACCCATACTTTTTTCCTACTACAGATATATTCTTGTTGAAGGGCAACACTTATGAAATGTTGGAATGAGATAACTCCTGAACGATACCACCGGCCCACTCCACGAGAGATGACGCGTCGCTTGTGCCGAATTAGGTATTTCTAATTTGAATATGTCCAATTTGTTTATGTTCTCACTGATGAATGGCCTCTTCCTTGAGGATAGCGATGGTTCAGACACAATATATGCTTAGCCTCTATCCGATGCATGTGCATAGGGCATTCAGTTCACTTTGGCACTAGCGTTGTCAATGGATACTAACATTCCTGCCTCCGCCTCTGGAAAGCTGAATCTCTTGTATGTCCAATTTGTTTATGTTCTGATGCTCCTTTCTCACTGATGAATGGCCTCTTCCTTGAGGATGGCGATGGTTCAGACACAATATATGCTTAGCCTCTATCCGATGCATGTGCATAGGGCATTCAGTTCACTTTGGCATTAGCGTTGTCAATGGATACTAACATTCCCTCAAAGACATTGAAGTGGCATTCAATCCACTCTTCCCTTGTTTGTGCTTCATTATGTACTATAGATCATAAATATTTTTTCATATGTATTATGTTCTTAGTTTCTCAACAAATGTGTATAGCAGTGCAAACGTTCTGATGAAGTTTTCTGGTTCAGAGAATTTATGTGTTTTTATACAGTTGCAATTGCACACAGAGTTATATAGTATTTATCACCTGCATGTACTACCATTTTTTTGTTCTCTTGAAAAGCACCGGTAGGTGGTGACACACTGCTTATTATTATTGCTACCGGATATACTTATTACCATATCATCAGGAGCTAGACCACTAATACTTTCAGAACATGCTGATTAGGAGCTAGACCTCTGTTTATAACATCAAGTACCATCAGGCGTGGTGTTCTTCATTAATTAATTGGAGCCTAAGAATGATGTGTAAAACATGGTAATTGAGATTTTGCTGCTTCAGGTACTTATGAGAAATATTGTGTACCGTAGCTTCTGTTAAGTAGAATGTTAGTCATAGATCTGGGTCAGTATTCAGACAAAGTGGTTCGACTAAATAGGACAATTAATTTCATTAATATCTTGCATTGCCACGAGTAAAAGAAACAGAAGTAGAATGAAACCGAAGTAGAATTGCCAAATTAGTGTTTGCCTACATGACTTTTTTACTATCGGTTCTAGCACTGTTCATGTATCATATTCCAAGAAAACAGACACATGGTTCAGAATTGCTCCAATTAATACAATCACGACTGTTTGCTGCACAATGTTGACACTTAACTATGTCTCCTACTAGATTAATTGCTCCAAGTAATACAATGACGGCGGTAATTACACTACTGTTTGCTGCACAATGTTAACATTTAACAATGTCTCCTGCTGGATTAAATTGTTCACTCATCATTGTGACATGATATGCTATCTGAACTTGTAGTGTGCTAACCTGTTACCTAAATTATTTGGGGTATGTTATTTGTTCAGTTTCGTCAGCCTTTGCTAAAGCATCATACTGACCATTTCCGATCTTTTTTTAGGAGCTTTGATATTATCACCTCTTTTATTCCGAGGGTATATTTGTATGGCTCTCTGATTCTCAATTGTTTTCTTTTCCATAAAATACAAACTCTGCTTTCTGCAACATTTTTGAAGCAGAGATGGGATGAGGTAGAAGATGATGGAGACGCAAGCTTACCCGGTGCAGCCGACAATTGAGTAGGTCCTGGTCTTCCAGAAGTTAACATTGGAGATTGATTGTAATTGTGTCCTCAGTCGATTGTCGGACAAAAATCAACTCTGGTCACTAGAGAACTGAAGGAGCATAAGAGGGGTCAATTAAGTAGGACCTCCAGAAATTAACCTTGGAGATTGATTATAATTGTGTCCCCAGGAGATTGTCTGACAAAAATCGACTCTCTGGTCACTAGAGAACTAAAGGAGTATAGCAGGACACTTTATCTTGATTCTTTGCTATGTTAGACAAGCAACTTTTGATGCACATGTATGTGTGTAAGAAATTCTGCTACGGACCAGCAGGTCTATGTAAAACAAGTATCATGCATGGCATGATATGCCCATTTTCTTTTAGTTTCCCGTCTAACAAATGCCTGTTGAAGACAGTTCCATGATTCTCTCTGTTTGGCAATGGTCTGTTCAAGTTATTTTCCTATGAGTTCTGCATGACAAATGGGTTGAATGATAATATAGATGAGTAGATGGCGTGCAAACGCACGTGTAATTTTACTAGTTGGTTTCTCAAAAACAGAAAAGGTTTCCCAAATTGTTCTAGATTAAAAAAAGTGGAGCACAAGTTGAAAGAATGATACATACCCTCTTTACACACACTAACACATCATCCTCCGTCTTCTGTCGATGTTTGTCACGCTATAGGGCTCACAACTATTGTCGGCGTCATGCAAACAACGCAATAGTTGTCCCCACCAGATCCACCGTATCTCTATGGCCTGGAAGGCCATCGGAAGCGGAGGCACCGACAGAGTGGAGGGAACCCTAGCCATGCACCGGCGGGAGGGTTTTCAGTGTTTTCTTTAGGATGGTGAGGCGGCGACGATATTTTGAAGTCAGAATAAGGTCATCTGCACCCACTCCTCGCTTCAGACATATAGCATCGGCGAAGGGCGTGTTGAATTGTGTGTCCGACAGGTTTCCTGGGACCCGGTGGGTTTTTGTGTTCGTTGGTGTCGCTTTAGGTCAATGTCTTTCGATGTACGGTTCTTATCGTTGCTATTCGTCGATGCTCTTGTGCGTTGCTCTTTTGGGGTCTTAGCACACCGACTTTCCTTATTGCAATAAGCTCTACTATGATAAGATTTGTGTTAAAATAAATTGTCTCGCCCTTTCCATCAGTTCGGACTATTAGTTGCGTTGACTAGTATATATAATTCAATATGTTATCAGAGCAAGAGGTCTTAGGATCTAATCCCGTCCAACGCATGAATTAAAAACAAATATTACGGCTCCCCAAACACGCGTCACAAGGCTAAAAGGCAAATAAGTAGAATGAGTGTTGAAATAAATTTTCTAGCCTTTCCATCAGCTCGGACTTCAGACTGTTACTTGCATAGATTAGTGCATGCAATTCAATACTTCGTACAGTTCAGCGATGGCGGAGGGCGAGGAAGACACCTTCAGCTTGCTCTAACGGTTGTAGTCATCACACCAGCAGCACGAAATACAATAAAATATCTTGTGCATACGTTTGGTCCAAAACCTGGACGAATTCAATTTTTGGCCTTGCATCGCTTGTTAGCCACTTCAACAAGTTAACCGCGAAACTAATAAAGCTCCAAAGTAAAAGAGGAAGACACCAACGTACTCGGTACTCCCTCCCTCTAATTAAGGAGTATCAAAGATTTGTCTAAATTTAAATATATCTAAATACTATTTAGTACTTCCTTCGACCTAAATTAGTTGCCTTAAATTTGTCTAGATTCGAGTGTATCTAGACATGATTTAGTTCTCCCTCCGGTTTATATTAATGTTCTCAACTTTGTCTAGATTTAGATGAATCTAGTCTAAATCATTAACTAGATACATCCGAATCTAGATAAAGTTGAGAACAATAATATCGGAGGGAGTATTAGATATGTCCGTATCTTGACAAATTTGTGTCAATTAATTTAGGTTGGAGGGATTATATACCATATACCTCCAAATTAAAAAAAAATCCTGACATCTATTTTTAAGACGAAGGGAGTTGTTGTCAAAGAGGAAAGGAAAGAACGTGGTAAAGCTTGTGAAAGCCACATGCATCTGTTAAAGATCACATAGTGGTACCTTAGCAGCATGCATTGCCTTTGTCAGCAACGATCCTTGTGCTACACATAACTGCTGCATTCATGGGGAGCGCACACACGGCGTAGGGATTCACTGAAGGTTTTAAGCTGATGGTACAGTACATCCTACAGAGAGAGAGAGAACAAAGTCTTCCTAATCAAGTTGTCCCGTAGCCTCAGCAAGCCAAATAGGATGGTGGTACTGGACAGCGGAGAAAAAGGAACTAGCAATAAAACGAACGTAAATACGTACATACAGTGAGCTATTACTAGTACTCTCGTAGGTCGATCATGCCATATGCTGCTGATTGAGGTTTGGTTGACCGTAACTTTTCGGTCAACCAGGAAAAGTATGGTTCCTTTTGCCATCAGAGTGTTAGCGGTGCATATTAAAATGGCTTCATTAGGAGCCAGGAAGTGAAATTCTACCCACTAAGGCCTCTTATTCCCATCCTCGGGAGGATTGGCTGGGTTTCAGAGGGTTTAAACCCACGGGGGTGAAACCCTGGCTTAGCCCAATTTCCGCGTTCGGTTACACCCGGACGGGCTGAAACCCTGGCCCAAACCCCGTCAAAACCGCCATTCCACGCGGGAGAAAATATCGTGTGTCAACCTATGGAAGAAATCCCGAGAGGCGAGAGAGGCAGCGCTGCCAACCAGTCCGGCGAACTGGATGGCGACCGCCTCCGACAACTCCTCCATCCGCCACCCCAAACTCTAATCCCCGACTCCTCCCATCTCCTTCTTCCCTCATGATCACCTCCATTGGTGGGATGCGTGCTCCCGGCGTCGCTGGATCTGGCCGGTCGACCATCTCCCCCATGAGGGCTGACTTACTCGGTCGTCGTCTTCCCCGCTCCCCGCGCTCTGGCCTTGGCAACGCTGGTATGACAGGTATTAATTCCTGCAGGGATTTGGGTGTAGAGACGGGGTTCACCCAATCCCTGGGTAGATTAATTCCACTAGGGGATTGCTTCCGCTGTAACCGAACGAAGCCTAAAAGAAAGACATCAGCAGCCACTGCCGTGTCGCTCCCCAAGGCGGCACCAGGGAGAAACCCTAGCCGCTGAAAATACAAAGGTCGGTGGCCTTCCCTGCCGCCGCTGCCGCCGGCGAGGGCCATGGTGGCGGTTCAGGACGGCGTTGGTGATCTTCTGCGTGCGAGATCTAGGGCGACGACCCCGATCATGCGACGGCACCCTCGGGTGTGGCGTCCGCACAGGGTGGAGTTCTTCTGCTCCCGGCCATGGGGAGGCACCCCAGTCATGGCGATTGGAGACTTCCCTTGGCATCCACGCTTGAGGTGGAGGCGGCGGCCGTAGGCCTAGGCTCCCGCCTAGACCTGCCATCGGTGCGACCTTTGGTCACCCAGAGGTGCGTGGGAAGGCGGCGTGATGCCCGCGGTCGACCTCGATGGCTTCCAGTGGGAGGACGCGTGCTTGTTGTTCGGTCGCAGGCTTGCCTCCTCCTCCACCGGAGGGGATCGGCCAGTGGGCGGTGATGACCCACAAGTATAGGGGGTGTATCGCAATATTTTCGATAAGTAAGAGTGTCGAACCCAACGAGGAGCAGAAGATATTGGCGAGTGACTTGGAGCAGGAATTCTCTGTAAATACTTAGCAAACGGATTTTTAGGGGTTTTTGATAATGCAGATAAATAAAGTGCGAGTAAATAAAAGACGATAAGAATAAATGCAGCAAGTGGTCCAATCTTTTCTTTAGCAAAGGACAAGTCGGTTGTTACTTAAGATGACCAAACGTTCTCGAGGACACGCGGGAATATCGTCAAGTGCTTTCGCTTCATATAGTTGATTAATCTTCTTTAGCTTGCTAAGTGTTTTGTGGGTGAACCTGTGGTAATGTATCGATCTTCCTAGGACTAGTACATACTTGTGATTATACCCCTTGCAAGCATCCGCAAGTATAAGAAAATAATTAAGGTAGAAACCTAACCACAACTTTAAACTCTAAGACCCTGACATCCTTTGTGCAAAGGTTTCCTAACGGGGGTTAAGGTTTCTGTCACTCTGGCAACCCTACGATTAGTAGCCAAATACACAATGCATTCCCCTAGGCCCATATAGGTGAAGTGTCATGTAGTCGACGTTCACATGACACCATTAGAAGAAATACACCACAACTTAAATATCAAACTATTGAATCTTTCTCAACACAACTCCACTACTAACAACATGAGTTCTCCCATGTCCTCAAGAACTAAACGAACTACTCACAAGACATCATATGGATCAGGATCAAAGATGAAATAATGATATATAATAATCTGAACATAAACAATAATTCAATGGTTCACTCAATAGCATCAACTACAAGGAGTAATCAACACCGGATTTTTTTCCCTAAGAACTATGCAAGATTCAACCCAATTGTTACAGCGGTATGAAGTGGTGATAATGGTGCTGGTGGAGATGATGATGATGATGATCCCGATGAAGTCCAGTTTGATGATGGTGTTGATGGCGACGATCTCCCCTCTCCGGAAAGGAATTCCCCCGGCAGAATTTTGTCTGCCGGAGAGATCTTTCTCTCTCTATAGTTTTCCGCCCCGCAGAGGCGGCGGAATCTCTCTGTGGTCCTTCCCCAGGAATTAGGGTTCCGTGGGGATAATATACGCTAGAGGGGAGAGCCTGGAGTGGGCCAGGGTGGCCACACCACCTGCTGGCACGGCCTAGGGCTGCCCGCGCTAGGGGTGGTGTGGGCCCCTCTGGCCCATCTCCACTCCCCCTTCTGGAAATCTTCGTCTTCTGGAAAAATAGAATTTTCCATGTATTTTCTCGGATTTTCTGATCTTCACGAATTTCGCCTACAAACAGCCCCTTTTCCATCAGAATCCTGACTGCAGCGGTCCATGCTCCAAAAGTCATCAACCATGGAAAAATAAATGAAATAACATAAGTATCATCTCTTAATATAAAATATATCAATGAATCACAGTAAATTATGATATAGAATAGTGATGCAAAATGGACGTATCAGGCGGCGGCGTAGGGGCCTGTCGATCTGCCCAATAAAGGGGCGATCCTTCGGGGCTTCTCGCGCCTGGAAGATGGTCTGCTTGATGCCGACTCTAATTTTCTGGCCAATGACGACTTCCGGAAGGCTGCGCCAGCGATCTCCTTTGCGCACAAGTTGCCTGCTGATTGCTGGATCGGGTGGAATTCAGTCGTGTGTTCCTATTTTAAAGGAGCGACAAGAAGTTGTGCTAACTGTTGTCAACATGGGACTTGTCAGTCTTCGATTTCCATGGAGGACATAGTGGCAGAGAATGTCAGTCGGCTGAGATATGAGGCTACTGATGGTGGGCTATGTCTTGATGGTGATGATGACCTTGCTTGTTGATTCTTGACTTGTAGCAGCGATGGTGAAAACCAGGGGTGACAACACAGAAAGAATACAGAGTCTTATCTTTTAGGGTGAAAATTTAAGGTCTGGCCTTAACTAGTTGTGCCTGGCAATGGTCTTGAAGGCATTGTCTTGAGAGAGACGGACTTGCACCAGGGTGAAAATCCAAGGTCTGGCCTTAATTAGTTGTGCCTGGCAATGTCCTTGATAAATTGTTTTGTGAGCGTGGACTCTGGATGGTGTTTGGTGTTTCAGCTGCAATGTCTTGATCACCGTAGCGGAATCTCTTCTTTTTGTTTTTCTGTTCTTCTTGTTCTTTTGCAATAGGGTAGTCTGCATCCGTAATGTCTTTAGGATATTTTTTTATTGCAGAGACCGGATGTTTGGTACCTTTCGTGGTATTAATATATGATACTTCCCAAAAAATGGCTTCATGTCATCGGAGAGGTCAATTAGCTGCAGCTAAGACAAAAAAAAGGCGCTACTACGCGTCCACTGGGGATCGGTGGATTACACCCCTCGGGTCGTGTACTCCATATTTGGCTAAAATCCCGCTTTTTGCTACAGAATGACTAAAATTTGGTACAAAGTATCCCGTCTTTGCTATATGTAGCAAAAAATGGTTCACTCCGAAAAAAAAGTAAAAAGACTATCTTGTCGAAGACTTCGCCGGAGACTCTGTAGCAAAAGGTTATGCTAATATAGCAGATTCTACCTCACCGTAGACTTTTGCCGATAGACCTTGTTGGAGATCGTGTAGCATAAGCTTTATGCTATTATAGCAAAACCACAAAACATATGTAGGAAAAAAATATCCGATTATAACAAATTCGATCTCGATGGATACCTCGCCGGAGACCTTGTAGCAAAACCCAAGACACGCTTGTAGCAGCGCCGCTAACCCATGTAGCAAACCTCTGGAGACAACACGAGATACTTCGTAGCAAAAAAATCTATTATAGCAAACTCTGAGAACAAATTTAGCAATTTTTTTACCATTGTAGCAAAAAACCGACTTCACCGGAGAAGTCGCCGGTTCTCGCCCAAAGCGTCATAGCAAAAATTATATATTAAATTAGCAAAAAAATAGAACTTTTGTAGCAAAAAATCATCCTTAAAATAACATCTTAGAAAGATCCTAAAATCATCGACGGAATCAGTGGCTACAAGCGGCACAAGCAGCGGCGGTGGCCTGGTGGCGCAGCGACACGGGACTATAGGCGGCGCGCGCGAGTCCAGCGGCAGCCCGGTGGCACGGCGGCGCGTGGCTGCAGGTGGCGCGAGCTGCTGCGGTGGGCCGGTGGCGCGGAGGTGCAGGGCTGAAGGCGGCGCGAGCTATTGCTGCGGCCTGGTGGTACGGTGGCGCAGGGCTGCAGGCGGCGACCTGATGGTGCGGGAGCTGAGGGGCGGCACGCACGCAGCAAGGCGGCCGTGATAGAGACTCTGATGCGGTCGGGGCAGAGGAGCACAACGAGGAAGGTGGGGCTCGAGGGAGGAGAGGCCGACGACAAACTTACGGGGGCTCGAGCAGGAGGGAGAGGTACCGCTGGAGAAGCGGTGGCGCGTGGCTGGAGCAAGTCACCACGGCGGGAAAGAAATTACAAGCGATGCATTCTTGGTGATTGATGGGGCCCACCCAGTACCGCACGACCTGGTGCGCGCGGCACGACCTGGGGATGAAACGTGTCGTATCCCCGGTAGAGTGCTATCATTTTCCAAAAAAAACAGCATTATGGACTCGAGCATGTCTTACATCGAAGATAGCACGAGGCATAAAGCGGGAAGCACAGGCCATCTTATGATCCCGAGTAAATTGCATAATACTACCACAATTCAGGCATCAGTTACAAGTCAGGACCAACATTCATAATGTTCCCAGTTTAGTACCAAAATTAGGGCAGCCCATTGCAAATCGCACTAATTTTCATCTAATTAGCATCTTAAAAGAGTTCCTGACAGGTAGGACCCGTCTAACAGAGCTGACTGGTCAACAAATTTGCCACGTGGGGGTCAACTTCCTCTTTTCTTCACTTCTTTCTCTTCTCTCTATTCCTCCTCCCCATTCCCATGGCCGAACCAGGGAATAGGTGCGGCGCGACTCCGATAACGGCAACCCCGTTTCCGTCTACATCGGTGTCAGCTCCCTCCACGCGTCCCCATGGCCAGCCGCGATGTCGGTGACCATATCCACAGTGACCCACGACGGTGTATCCTACTGTACAGGAGTGGAGCACGGTGGTGCACGCCGGTATAACGGGACGGGGCATGGGGGAGAGAAGGAGGAGGTCCCGGATGATCATCATCTCACCCTAATCGCGATAATAGCACCAGGGAAGGCGTGTAAGTTCGGAGGAGAGCGAATCTTTGCCGGCGAGCTTTGGCCGGAGTCAGGGAAGAAAGAGATCAAGGTGGCCCTTCCGGAAGCTCCCCGGGTTCAGTTCCTTCGGCTCGGAGGAAGATGGCATCGAGGCGGACAGGATGCGGGGGGGGAGGGGGGCAGGAGGATGGAGGGAGCTCTAGAGCAACAGTGCTATCTGGCGGCGGCCATGGAGAGGGTTTCGACGAACATGGCACATGGAGGAGGGCCGGGAGAAGAGAAAGAGAGAGGGAACTGCTAGGGCAAGTAAGCACCAGGAGCATCGTCGTGGTGTGCTCACCTGGTCCAGATGCTCAGTAGGTGGATGTGGCGGCGGCTCAACTCACTGGCGGCCTGTGGGAGGTGGAATTTGACACGAGAGAGATGAAAAAAGTCTTACATGCCGACGTGGCAATTTTGTTGACTAGTAAGCTCTGTCAGACAGGTCCGACCCATCAGAAACTCAGTTAAGATGCTATTAGATGAAAATTAGTGTGATTTGCAACCGGCTGTCTCAATTTTGGTACTGAACTGAGAAAATTATAAATATTAGTACTGACTCATAACTGGTGCCTGAATTGTAATAGTATTGTGCAATTTACTCTATGATCCCATCTCCCTATTTGTTGTACCTGCATGGTCATGGCTACGAGTGGCTTCTTTAGGGCAGTTCATCTTTTTTCTCGAGATGGACACCTAGGCCCTTTTGTCGGACATTGTTTAGTAGTGCTGCTCAAGAAGAGAGATTGTGCTAATTGCCAGAAGAACTCGACGATCTGGGGCTAGTCTTTTTTTCCAAAAGAATGTGGCTTCGGGGGATGAGTTTTTCGGGGGAGACGCGGTCCTGTCGCCGGCGGCGGGGAGGCGGTGGAAGGGGTCACGCCGGTGACCTGGAAGCAGTGGAAGGGGATAGATAGAGAGGGAGCTTGTGAGTGAGGAGAGTGTCGGATCCAGAATTTTTTCTTTTACAAAGGCCATGTACTGCGACGCCGACCTCATATGTCAGTAAATTTAGCAAACGCAGCACCATGCACATCTCATTTGCTTTTAATTTTTAATTTGAAATTATTAAGTTTTTTGATAAAAAAATTCAACTGATTATATTGTGAAATATCTTTAAAAAATCGTAACCGCGTAGGTGATTTTGGGTTTGTAGATAAACTCAATGGTTCATGATGATAGGAGCGGTTTGGCACCTAGGAATATATGCTCGCTTTATTTAAAATACATTTTAATCACGTTTTAAAGTGTTAAAAATTATGAGGAAAATGTCATGTGCTCACCTCATCGTGTTATACGCACATAAATTTGTTCCACATAAACGAGACCTTTGTATTAGCCATATTAAAAAGACAAATTTTGGTGCAAAATAAAAGCTTGCACGAATTTCTATTTGTCCTTTTATAGGCCACAAAAAATAATGCTTTCGCATATACTAAAACACGTCTCCCTGGTTCCCCTTCGCCGCCGATCGGCCCTTCCCCTGCCTTGCCGCCTGTCGCTCTCTGCAGCTCGTGGTAGGCGAAGCGACCTTGAGCTAGGCGTGAGGCGAAGGTGCTGGCCACGCATCCTGCGGCTGCGCGCACGCGTTGGAGTGATCCATAGCACCGCCTCCCTCCTTCCGACTCCCGCACGAAAGTGACGCCGATGAAGGACGCCCCGCTCCGACGGGTTAGCCGTGTCGCGGGCCTTCCCGAGCGGCCCAAGTATGGCATGCTCGGTAGATGCCCCACTCCACCTCGCTCTCAAGTGGTAATTCGTCGCCCCTCTCGTCTCGATTCTGCTAGATTTAGCTCAAAATATTCTGTTGTATATGTTACTGTAGCTATACTCTGGTAGCAATGTAATAGCTGAATGGGGATATTGTAGAAGGATAGAGAGGGAGAGAGATTGGCGGAATATGATGGATGTATTATTGAGCCTCATGAGCGAGTATATATAGACGTACATGGATCATCTTAGAGTGCAAGACAAGTTAGGGTAGAATCCTAACTATCCTAAACTACCATAATAATCGTGTCTTCATCATACTCTAACATTCCCCCGCAATCGTAGAGATAGCATCGTGAACAACTGAAATATCGCGGACGGTCAGACTGGAGATAAACCGAAGTAGAACCAGTAGACTGACATCCTCCCGCAGTAGGAGCGGGAACGTCGCGGACGGTGTCGCGTCGCAGTAGCTTGGACTGTAGAGGAAGCTGATGATGCTCAAGCGAGGTGGTATCCCTTGTGCTGATGTCGAGGAAGCCGAGAGCGTGGGGCGGTGCCATGGTCGAGGTAGCCGTGTGAGGGGTCGCCGTGGTCGATGTCGTGGTCGGGGATGCCGGTGTCGAGGTAGCCGCACGTGAAGTCGCATGTGCATAGTGTGCGAGGAGGATGACGGAGACGCGTCGAGGCAGTCGTCGAGGGTGTCGATGCCGAAGCCGATGCAGTCCGAGCCGTCGAGGACGAGGTGCGGCCATAGTTTTGCCAGAACTAGGCGCACATCGAGGACGAACGCACACTCCGATTTTGCCAGAACCGAGTATGCAAAGAAGAACTCGTCGATGACGCGGTCGAGGCAATCGTAGAGGGGTCGATGCAGAAGAAGACATTGTCGACGCCGATGAAGACGAGGGGCCGATCCGAGCTTGCCAGACTCGGGAACGCGTCGGGGACGAAGGCACTCCCGGTGTTGCCAGTACCAGGCGTGCGGGGGCAGGGACCATCATGAACTTGTCGTCATGTCAGAAAGACTAGCAGAGGAAGCCTCTAGAGCGGTTCGACGCGCAGAGCGGCTAAGGGAGAGATGCCGGCGCTGTCTGCGGTTGTCGGAGTAGAGTAGCAGGTGGTGTAGTCGGGGATGAGGCAATGACGTTGGCGGCAAAGTTGTAGTGGACGAAGACGTAGAAGGCGGCGAAAACAGCAGTGACCTGGGGTAGTCATGCTGGATGCCTGGAGTGGCGATGGGATAGTCGGCAGGACCTGCGACGGCGAGAGGGCGCCTTGCAGGTTACCTTGTGAACCGTGGCGACGGTGCCCGAAGTAGGCGAGGAAGAACCCGGCGACGTGACGAAGACCGTGTGCAGACGGCGGCGATACACGCAGTAGGATATGGCGCGGTGGAAGCCGAGGACATCGATACACGGGGACGACGAAGTAGACTGCGTGCAGTGACGCTACGACCCGAGAGACGGCATAGCTGCAGGGCGCAAGTCGGTGCAGCGGTTGGGAGACCACCAACTACGTACACGCCAAGGAAGGCGCATTGGAAGCCGGTAGCGTGGACCAAAGGCGACGCGCTGCGGCCCGAAGGGGCAACGCAGCGGCAGCCCGTAGCTCGATCGGTGGTAGACGCGTGCTCGGGGACGTGCTTGGCGTAGACATGCGCGAGATCGGTTGATCAGACCGACGATGCGCCGTAGGCGCCATGACGTGGACGACACGTAGATCGGAGTTGATGGCGGTGTTGTCGATGAAGTCCCGGATGATGGCGGCGAAGAAGATCCGATGGGTGGCGGCCGCGGTAGCCTTCCAAGGAAGGCGTAGCAGCCGTCCGTGGTGCGCGGCATCCTGCCATGAGGCCGCGACAGCCTGCCGAGGCAGGCGCAACAGCGGAGGAGGCAGGCGCACGGGTGCGGTGTAGATCCTCGATGTCGATGGTCGGAGTAGAGACGCGGCGATGACGACGACGGTGCGCGACTCAATCCGATCTAAGTCGGTAAACCAAAAAAGAAAACCGATCAAGAGATCGAAAAAAAAGTTCTTACAGGGCAGCCGATCACGGATCGGCGGACGAACCCTGCGTACGGGTTGCACGGCCCCCGGCGGAGATCATGGAGATCGACCTCCCCGGGGGCGGCGCGGCGCGGAAGCGTGTTGCTCGGCTAGCGCGGCGCCATGGCGGGCGACGACGCTAGGTGGATGTGACGGCGTCTAGGTCAAGGTTCTTGCTGCTCTGATACCATGTAGAAGGATAGAGAGGGAGAGAGATTGACGGAATATGATGGATGTATTATTGAGCCTCATGAACGAGTATATATAGGCGTACATGGATCATCTTAGAGTGCAAGACAAGTTAGGGTAGAATCCTAACTATCCTAAACTACCATAATAATCGTGTCTTCATCATACTCTAATAGATATATTGAAAAATAGTAGTACCACTCCGTTGGAAAAAATGTGTTGATCTGTTGACTACTGGTTATAGCTCTGGGGAATAGATGGACAAAGGGATTGCCATTGATTTTCACTTTTTCATCTCTAGATTAGTTGACCTCTCCGTAGTACCAGTCAAATGGTTGGCTTCCTTGAGCTTTGCTTACCAGTATCTTACCTAGACTCTCCAGCAACCGATCAATGAATTACACCCGATGTAGTTTAGTTGTTGTAGGTAAAGCTTTTCCATTGGTTACAAAGTTCACATGCCATTTCCTTCCTGAGAACATAAACCAATTGCGGCGTAGGAACAAAAGACTTTGACTCCTGACATTTATGAACTGAACAGCTAATATATTTAGACTCCGTGCAGCCACATGAAGCCTAAAGTACAATTTCAAAAAAAAAGATTGGGCTCTTGTCTTGCACAATGCACATAGACCTCTTATTGACCTGGCCTATTTCGCCCCTGTTTTCTGCAGGTAGAACATGGTTTTCTGCAGGTAGAACATGGTGAATACAGGGAATGTTGATCAAAGTCTCATTATCTGGGACCTCATGCATCAAGCAATTCGATCCACTTGCGAGCATGATGTGAATGTAGAAATCAATCAACGTTTTTTGGTTCTCTTATCTCTTTATATCATTGTGTGAACTTAATTATTGTCGGTGGTGGTGCTTGATAAGCAGGATGGTGTGTCAGTTCTGGCGTGGCTATGTTTGTCGAGGTATGTAACATCAGGATGCATCGATGGCATCGATCTGGAACAACAAATCTGGGGAGTTGGCTCACATGTCCAGCATCACTGTGATGTACAGTTGTTATCATGACCAGGGATAGAATCTTTATGAAGGTATTAAGCTGCAACCTTACTGTTTTCTATTTTTTCTATTTATGTAGTTTGAGTGCCAGATTTGAACAACACTTCGAGATGCATTAGTCTGTCTAGATGCCGAACATGCTGCTGTCTACAAATCTGTCTGAGCAGTGTTGCCTAGCTTCGAATCAAAGTGCGATCGCCGATGCTTAGTCGAGCAGCACGCGTACTGTGCTGCAGTCTGTTGATAAAAGATGCACTTCCCTGCTAATTAATTATTGCGCGTGATTTGCTCAATCACATATTGTGTCTATGGAGTACGAATCCTTCTTGTAATAAGCCAAGATAACATTATGTAAATGTAGATTGGAAGACAAATGGAAGTTATGTTAAATTCCCTTTTTTTATTTTTGACCGTTCCTTACATTTGTAAATTGCTTTATTTCAATGGCGTCATTGGTAGCATGAAACATGACAGAAATTAAACGGGAGTACTTGAGTTATGCACAAAGGTGTATCCTATTCAGAACAGCCTGGTGCTTTGCAACGGAAACCCATCAAATTGTGAGAAAATGCACTATTTGAATTAGAAAGACATCACTGGTCAGTTTCAGTTGCCATATATTTAAAAAATCAATATGAACTAGCATAAAATGTACAAGTGCCCATGCTTTGTAAACCCTTATTCAGAAGTGCCATATGTACAAGTGGCATATATTCTCGTTGCAAACCCTTATTTACAATTATCATTATTCTAAAATGCACTACTTTAATTAGAAGACATCACTGATCAGTTTCAGTTGCCATATATTCAGAAAATCAATATGAACTGGCATTTGCTACTATGTGAGGAAATGTGGTGTTTTTCAGTTTTGATTGATTCAGATATCTGGAATTGAAATCTGCAGGAAGGCGCAAAGACAAAACCTGTGCTTGTTAATTCATGTGCCGTCGAGGAAGGTGTCGAGGGCAGCCGCTAGGGAGCCCTCCGTCAGGCGCTCTAGGAAGGCGGTGATGCCAACGGCGAGGACGTCGCCGCCGTCCGCTAGGGGATGATGGAGAACGGGAGGGTGTCGTCGAAGGAGTCGAAGGTTAAGGCTAGGGTGTCGTCCGTCAAGTGATGATCCACGACATCCAAGAAGGAGTTGAGGGTCAAGGCTATGGTGCCGCCCGACAAGCGATCCACGAACACGGTGATGGCTAAGTGAGGGTGGCGTTGAAGAAGGCCCTTCCGTCGGAGTTCCAGTTAGGCGGCGATGGCGCCGTCTGTGGGTAGCGATCCTGGGGGCTTTCTGTGGATATCAGCCGCGATCATAGGCGTGATCGGTTTGATTTTTTTTGTAAGCGAAGGGATACGCGGAGTTGTCTTTCCGTCCGGCAGCGCACTTGTCTGTCACAATTAATCGCTAAGCGCACCAAAGGGAATCTGTGGGCTAACATGGGTCGTTAGATTAGTTTAAGTGTACCTATCGGACGCCTATATGATGTGTACGTACGGTTGGTGGGGTGCCTGTAGCAAAGTTTATGTTTAGGCTTTTATTAGTAGTAGCTTGATAAATCCAAGTCAGTTATTTCTGTACACAGGGAGTACTAATTGGCTTTGGGTCCATAATTCTAACACCTTGAACGCGGGCAGGGACTAGGGAGGGCTGTCGAGCCTCTGTAGACACTCGGTATCCCGATGAACATAACACAAACAACAAAAGCAAGGAAACCACCACTGCTTGCCTCAAAAGACTTAACCACTTCCTGTAATGAGTAAACTTTTTGCCATGCTGTTTTTCTTCTTCTCATAGGTGCAAGTGTTCTTTGTGTCTTGGATGCGAAATATAAGTCCTAAATTTTGTGTATAGGTCATCATGCATGTAGTCTTATGTACAGGTCTCTATGTCAATGACATATTTATGTTGTACCTTTGCTGGGGAGACATAGGTAGGGAGCAACATGGTACTATGGAGCAGTCAACATCAAATAAATTCCTTTCTACGGGGAGAATGAAGGTTGGCTAGCTAACTAGCGATGAATGCAGTCCATGCAAAGCACTGATCGCAATTAACACCAAGTTAACCTGTGGAGTATATGAGCTCTTTTAGGACAATAAAAGCTTTCATTGCCTCCTGCGTTTGCAATCAAGATGCATGCATTCAAACTCATCTTATCACATCATTTATATTCAACCAATTAACCATAGCCTAATCAAAAAAAGGTGGGAGGCCCATACAGGCAAAAACTCAGGCCCCGTTCCTTTAATCCCTCAAAAGTCATGGATTGACTTGGATTGGCCTGAATTGCAGTGGAACCTGGTTTTCCAGTCTAGTAATGTAATTTTTTCCAGTCCAAGAAACATGTGGTGTTCGTTTACTCCAAGAAAGGAATATTTACCCAGCCCATCCCGTCCCTGAGAGTTGAGTTGGCTTGGAAAAATATTATCGCCACTCTTAGGTATGGAATAAATTCACGACAAGAGAAATATCGCGAGAGAATGTCACGCGGCGGGGCACCCGTGGGTTGTGGCCTAGCAATGGATTAAACGAATAGTTGAAATTTAGCAGGAATTATGGGGAAGGATTAGCGTGGATTGGGTGAAAGACAGGATCAACCAAATCCTAACCTGGATCTTTTCCACGTCGGGATTCCTCCCCAGCAAAACGAACAGGACCTTAGGTACTAAAAGTTATGCGAAGCACGCAGCCATAATTAGGACGGAAATTAGCTAGTAAGTCACTACAGTTTTCTTTTTGAAATGGAGATGATATGCGGCTTCTGCATAAAAATGATGCACACAACCTTCTTCATTTATTATTCAACATATCCCTACAAAGAAAATAATGAGATCAATCCGAAACCACCTCACTAGTGATAGCTGGCGCACCATCTACAAACTTGATAAAAAGGGGGTGAAAATGTCGGGTCCATTGCCCTAACCTCACACCTACGCACATCATCATAAAACCACAGGTCTCACCCAATCGCCCATTGCTGAGACGGGATCACAAACTGGTCCGACAATTCCTCAGCACGCACCAGCACACACGCTCCAGAAGTCGTCGCCACCATCTTCTGTCGATCCATCTTCGAGACAGGGATCAAATCATTGACCTTGCCAGGCATGTCGTTGACACCGCCCTGCACTTATCCATCAGTATGCGCCCATCGCCGAGACCCCCCTACTCAGCGCCACCAAGACCCGCAACCATCAATGCGGTAGATGAAACACTGCTCCACCAGCTGCCCCCCTCCAGGCATCTCGAGCTCCAAAATGATGCCCTCAAGAGGGTGAACGACATCGAAAATGTCGTCATCATCCGGGAAGAACCCAAATCTAGGGTTTCCCCTAGAACCTTAGGCATGAGGCAGGATTCGAAACAACGATGCCTTCAACAAGGTAACGACACCCGAAGACACTGCCATCGTCAGCTCCGTCCGCTTCGGAGCCTAGACCTCACCGGCTAACTGCCTCGCCTCGCCATCAACCTACACACCGTAGCCAGGGGCCAAGCCACGAAAGAGGGAGACTGCCACCACACTAACCTAAAGGAGATGTGCTCTAAAGTCAAATAATAAAAGGATTTTATTATCATATCTCAATTAGTTCATAATAGTTTTATACTGTGCTATAACTGTATCAAGTGGAAACATTGGTATAGGTATGGTATGAGACAAACCAAGTCCCTAGTAGCCTATATTTATACTAGTTCGTTGGGAAACTGATGATCAAGGTTTCCTGATCATGGATCATTTATGCCAATTAACAATGAAGAAATATCATTAGTGAATGATGTGATGGATATTACCTAATATAATTATTAGAACACGATCAAGTCACATGGTTCATCGTTGCAATAGTTAGAAACATAGTATCCTTCCCCGTTAACTGTGAGCACATATTAATCACTATCTCCCGAGGCTGCTTTGACTGCATCAAACATCATGTCCGTAACTGGGTGACTATAACGGTGTACGTTGGGTATTCTAGAGGAACAGGTTAAGGCCTATGCATCAAGATCAAGATTTGTTCACCCGCGTGACGGGAAGATACACACGGTTGACTCGGTGAGATTACATCCATAATATTGCAACATGTGACTAGGTCACGGGGATAGAATATCACAGGAACAAGTAAAACAGAACTTGTCAGTAACGAGATAGAACAAGGTATAATGATACCAATGATCAGATCTTGGATAATTCAGTATCAAAGTAATAGAGAGAATTGAACTCGACGTTTACGGTTCAAACGATATTAAATATCGTGGAACGCACAGGGGTCATTATGGTCATCCTGGCCCCGCTAACGATAATTGATGAGAGAGGTGTCTCGATCAAGTCTGTGATGTTCCCGAGCCGTTGGGGTAACACACTTAAGGGTACGATAATGCTTGGAGATCATTATGGAGTTGTCAAAATCACAGGATGAGAGAGAAGAGAAAACCAGAAGTGTTTCGTGAGAGAACCGAAATCGTTCCGGGAGAATCCGAAGGTGTTCGGAATGAACCGAAAGGTGTTTCAGATCAAATGAGATTTGATAATATGTATTTCATACTAATTAATGAAAATAATATTAAATATATACTTAAAATTAAATTTGAGGGACAACTTCCACTAATGGCCAAGTTCCCAAAGGAATAAGGCCCAAGAGGGAAGGCACCCAAAGGGAGGGAGGCCTAGCCGCCCAAGGGAGGCCCACCCGGCTAACCTAGGGTTGTGCACGGGGGTGGGGCCCACCTGGATCGACCAGCCAACCCACCTCCTCATGTGCCTCCTCCTCCCACCACCTCCTCCTTTAGTCCCACCCTAGGACTTGAGGGAAGAGAGCCTCCCCTTTTCCATATCTAAGGAGGGGCATAGGGGTGGGAAAATAAACACCAATAATTCTCTGAGGCATTTTCCTCAGGGAATTCCCTCTCTCTTGTTTTCTTCTTATGATGGATTGATCCCTAGAAGGACTATACACACAAGAGACAATGCATATGCGGCACGCCGTTGTGCTGCAGGGATTCCATCCAAAAATCTACTTCCGCACTCTCGGCAGGGATCAAAGAACTAGAGGTTATCATCATACACCATATGTGTGCGAAACCACGAGGGTCTTGCCATTAGTGGCACCTTGCACAAGGACCAAGGAGTGACGAGTATCAAGGGGTGACTTGCAAGGAGCTTCATAACCTTGAGGTCGACTACGAGTACGACTACGTCATCCATGTTCCCCTCGGAACGTTAACCACTTTTGATCTACAAGGGTATGTAACCGAAACCCCCTCCATTACAGCTTCCCTCCTAGATAGATCCTGGCAGTTAGGTGTGTTCAACGTAGGAAAATTTTGTGTTTTCTGCCCGAACCCCTTCACAACCGCCGTAAATCTTTCCAAAGAGAATCACACCGTTCACTGCTCCATCATCAGAGTGGCTACACTGTGACACCCGGCTAAGCCACGAACATGGCCACACCTAGATCGTCAAAATGCTAGCACCACCATGGTGCAAATCAGACTTCACAACCAGGATGAACCTCCCCACTGCCTATAGCCACCGTCTTAGACACCATCGGCCGTTGCTAGGGAGACCACCAGGCAGGGATCCCTGGTGACCACCATATCATCGAGATCGCCACTAGAGATTCATAGAACCGCGCTACCACCATTTGAAGGGTTCCTCTCCTCGTGGATAAGGGCCTCGCCGCGTTCGTCCACTGTGTGGGATTTTCCCAACAAACTCCTCTGGCCACAACAAAGAACGGGATGTGGGGGTGGCGGCTAGAGTTTATGGGTCGCGGGTCGGGAGGGGAGGGTTAGAGGAAGTGCACCACTTCCCTACAACTTCTTGGTGCCATGATCTACTCCTAGTTTAGAACATTGTAGAACATTTCACCTGTTGGTACATGATAACTACGCTTTCATAAACACGATAGATTTATTCTTGTCAAAAGACGAGATCATTTTAACACAAACAAATAAAACCTGTGAGAAGATTGACCACACTTGGGCCTTTCAATTGCATGCTAATATATAGTCAAATTACAATCCTAACCATAAATGGGAGACCACACAAATAACAACTCTCCATGATTTAGGGGATTAGGATATGTCACATAATATGACATATCTATCTAACACTCCCCCAGTCACAACGGGAGGAGGATGAATGTTGAGACTGGACCAAAAATCTAGAAACAATGGTGATGGAAGTCCTTTCATCAAGGAGAACTAGCGATGAAGGAACATGTAGTACGCAGACCTGGCCCATGGAAACAGATTGTAAATGAAGTGGAGGTCGATCTCGATGTGTTTGGTACGCTGATGGTGGACGGATCCATAGACATGTAGACAGTGCTAAAATTATCACAGAGCACAACAGTAGATAGAGGAGATGGTTTATGAAGCTTGTGGAGGAGTTGGCAAATCCAACTAGCCTCGGCAACGACTTTAGTCACAACACGGTACTCAGACTCGGTGCTAGAACGGGAGACCATGTGTTGCCGCTTCGATGAGCATGAGACGAGGTTGTCACCAAGGTAGACGTAGAAGCTCGACGTGGAACGTCGAGTGTCGAGGAAGTCATCCTAGTCGGTGTCGATGTAGGTGATCATGGAGTCTGGTGAATATGAGTGAAGCTGGAGTCCATGAGAAATCCTGCCCTTGATGTAGTGCAAGATGCGCTTGATGGCCGCCAGGTGCTGCTCGCGAGGATCGTGCATGTGAAGATACACCTGCTGAACGATGTACGCTATGTTAGGGCGCGTTGTCGAAGTGGTCGTGGAGGCCCTTGATGACGTTGGTGATGAGTTCAGAGTCGGAGACAAGGGTGCCGACCTCGGTGAGGGTGCCAGCTGCCGACTTATGGAGGTGGAGGTACTCAGAGATGGATCGGTCCTCTTGCTCGATGTTGCGGAATTCCTCGGCGAGGTAGATCTCGCATGTCTTGTTGTTGTCATTTAAGAGGCTGGGGATAGTTGTCCAAACTGTGTACACGGTGGTAGTGGGGGAGTCGGTCGAGGTTGAGGTGGGCATGAGAAGATCAACGATGTCCATGGCCATAAAGCCGTAGATCCATCACATAACCATTGCGTCGAGCCGGTGCCACGTGGTGTCGATCATCTAGAGTTGGAGGTCTCCATGGTGAGATGATCCTCGAGAGCTCGGGTGGTGATGGCTATGGTGAATAAGGTGCGCCACTTGGGGAAGATGTTGTACTTGAAGTCGAGGATGACCGGGACATGGGATCATATGCTTTGGCTAGCGTGGCTTGCGCTCATAAATGCACGTTGGGGGTGGGGCGCGGAGGGCTCGGGCAGCACCATGGAGGAAGAAGAGAGGGGAGGGTGGTGTGGCGACCGGCTAGAGTTGGAGGAGGCTGTTGGCGGCGGCTAGAGGAGGAGGAGAGACGGAAGCGGTTTTCAGAAATTTTTGGCTGATACCATGTGAGAAGATGGACCATACTTGAGCCTTTCCGTTGCATGTTAATATAAAGAACAATTACAATCCTAACCGTAAATAGAAGATCACACAAATAACAAATAACGACTCTCCACGATTTAGGGGTTTAGGGGATATGTCACATAATGTGACGTATATGTCTAACGAACCCAAGTGTCGTTCTTGTCTCCATGGTGAAATGGATCGTATGGGAACCTAGAGGGGGGGGGTGAATAGGTGCTACACTAATTTTTAATTCTTTTTCAATATTAGGCTTAGCACAAAGGATAAATTCTCTAGATAAACTATTAGGTGGAATTTCCCTATATGCAAACCTATCTACTAGCGAGTAAAGAGCGAGTGGAAGAGGAACGAGTAAACCTAAGTGAAGCACGCGGAGACACAGGATTTGTTTGACCGCAGTTCCTTCCTTGTTAAGGAAAGTATGTCTGCGTTGGAGGGGTGGGCGGTACTAAGACCACCACGCCACAAAAGGCCTCACCCTGTTCTCCGATGGATCTCGCCACAAAAGGCCTGATCCACCTTCCACTATAGGTACCCTTCGAGGCGGGCACCGACGCCTTTACACAACTAGCGGGGCAACAACTCCACAACAACTTGGAGGCTCCCGAAATGACAACAAGCTGCCACAAGAACAAACTTATCAAATACAATAAACAAGATCTAGGTATTAACAAGAATACTAGATCAGGGATTTCTCCAAGTGAATGGAGAGGAGTTGAAGCGCTTGATTCTTGATGATGATCTTCTCCTCCTTCAATTCCACCAAAGATCAAGACCTTCGGGTGGTTGAAGTGGGAGATCGAGAATCAGAGCTCTTGCACAATGTCTGGTCAATTTCGAATGAATCAAGAGTTCTGAACGTTGGGGAAGAAGGGGTATTTATACCCCCCTTCAAAAACCAGCCGTTGCACACTTTGTGGGCCGGATTATCCGGCCCAAGTGAGGGCCGGATTATCCGGCCTAGGGAAAACACCGCCCCAGACTCAGAATATCGGGCAAAAAGTCTGACCCCTATCAGAGCGGCGCGTCGAGCTTGCCCTTGATCAACTTCTAGGGGCCGGATTATCCGGCCATATGTGAGGGCCGAATTATCCGGCCTGGGGAGGAAAAGCCGCCCCAGTTCGGATTTTCCGGGAGAAAATCCGACCGGATACCGTGCGACGCGCCTTGGCCCCTTTTGCTCGAAAACTGGGGCCAGATTATCCGGCCCATACGACACCCGGATTATCCGGCCTGGAGAGGAAAAACCGCCCCAGTTCGGATTTTCCGGAAGAAAATCCGACCGGGGACCGAGTGACGCACCTTGGCTTCCTTTGAGCGATGAGGTAGGCCAGATTATCTGGCCCTTGGTGGGGCGGATTATCCGCCCCCCTCAAAACTTCCTGCACACTTAGCGCACATGAATAGTCTCCATAGTATTGTTATCTAACACGCAAAACATCAGAAAACATGAAATGTTCTTTCAATCTCCCCCTTTTTGGTGTTAGATGACAATACCAGGATTTGCAAGAGAAAGACACAAGACACACAGTGATAACTATGAAAGAGACTCCCCCTCAATATGTGCATAATTGAGTTTTGCATTGAAATACAAATGCACACAAATAGGTGAGTCTATTCCATAGACATATGAGCAAAAAACACATACCACCGAAGTAGAGAGTAGGCATCCTTGACATAAGTCACAATTATTACCGGATAACCATTATGAGTGCGCCTTCCGTGATAAACCTCCAGCAATAGGATATGAATAGATAGATCCATAAGCATAATCCATGATAAGAAAACCACAGGCATAATCCAGTTCAACCACAAATAGTCTCAAACAACCACAAATCACGAATAGAAAAGTGCAGGTGCTTATGCCCGACCCATGCAAATCCACGGACATCCTAATAGAACTACTTCTCCCCCTTTGGCATCAAGACACCAAAAAGGGAGAAGAGTGATGCTAGTGCCCCATGGGATCACTCATAGTCCTCGTCCTTGTCCTCTTCTTCATTCTCTTCCTCATCCTCATCTTCAAGCTCCTCAGTGTCACCTTCCTCATCTTCATCATCAGCAGCAGGCGCAGAGGGGAACAAGTAACGCTCCAGCTCACCATAGTTCAGCCTGGAGGAAGAGTTCCACCGAGCATACGGAGTGGGAGGTGTAGGAGCCGGAGGAGCACCCGAAGCGCCGGACACGTGGTGGAGAATGAGCTGCTGGGAGTGAGCCAACTCATGGCGCTGCTTGTATGCCTTGTACTGACCCTTGCGCGTGCCCCTTCTGTTCTGCACACCAAAAGCGGGTATCCCCCAGCTCATCATCACGAGGCAGCTTAGCAAACAAGTCACGATGACGGATGGCGGAAAAGGAGACCGCATCCAAAGACCTGTACTTGATCTTAGGCTCCTTGCCCTTCCTCTTGGACACCCCCTTCCTAGTCCGCTTTGATTGTTTAGCCATGCGGCTCTCTTCGTTCTTCCTTCTCCTCAATTCAACTTCGTCCACTAGGTTACCTTGTCTGTCGTCCCGAAAGTATCTTGAGCGAGGACGGCGCTTGTAGGTCTTGGGAACACCGGAACCACCTGTGAGGAGAATAAGGGCGATAGCAAGGGGATAAGCATACACACAAGTCCATGAGAGAGCATGGAAAAAGTAGTCAAAAGTTCATAGGACAAAACTACTCAATGCATACACCATAGTGAAACTGAAGCAGAATCGAATCTGTCAGGCCAGATTATCCGGCCTGGCCAGGGGCAGATAATCCGACCCTGGCAGAAATTTTCGATTTCACCTAGATGGAATGCAAAAAAGTAGATCGGGCCTAGAAACTGCAAGACTATGATTTCTATGCGAAAACACATCCTTGTAGACAACGTTCCACCCAACAAGATACACATCTATCCAAAGATGGGGAGAGAGGGAGTTACCCTCACTCATTGGAGGAAGAACGCGGAGGAGAAGGTACCCAGAGGCGCGGAGAAGAAGATTCGGGGAGTCCCGGAAAATCCGGTGGCCGGAGAGGCTCCGGGGAGGGTGAGGGGCGGCAGGCGGCGGCTGTGGAGGAGGAGAGGGCTGGGGGAGAAGTGCTGCTCGTTATGAGCCCTTCCCCACGAGCCTTGCCCTTTAAGATGAAATCCGCCAGGGCCGGATTATCCGGCCAACACTTGAGCCGGATTATCCGGCCTAAATTCTGGGATTCTGTTATACACAGAACCAGGCCCGCGCGACCCCAAACAACACCCCCACAAGGTGTACAAGGGACTTGTGTGCAAGAATAGATGGCTTAGGGGTAGGGAAGGCTTGGGATTAAGAGAGCCAAACTGAGATGGTACTAGGCACTCAAAATTGCAAAATCCAAATAAAATAAAAGCCAAGATTGAGTGAGATTCCCATAAGAACATGAGAGAGCAAATAACAGCCAAAAAGATCCAATTCTCCTCAAGGGATAGGGCGGTGGCCGAAGCCACCTTGTTGGAGTGTATGCTATGACACCACAAAGATATATCTTGGGTTCATGACCAATACTCATCAATAAGCTCACATATCATAACATGATATTAAGAGAAATGATTTATCTTGCTATTGGCATTATGGGGGGAGGGTTAGCCCAATGAGTTAGGACCACACTCCCTCTATATCCATGCCCACACCTAGACCAAAGAAGGATTGATGATGTACGAGTGAGTGCATGGGTAATCAAGACAAGCTCCCGGAATCAATGATATTTAGCTCATTCCTCAAATAGCAGAATCTTTCTTCATCAAGCGGCTTTGTAAAAATATCCGCCAGTTGGTTCTTCGTGCTCACAAAGGATAGATCAATATCGCCGCGAGCAACATGGTCTCGAATAAAATTATTCCGAATCTCAATATGCTTTGTCCTTGTGTGCTGAATAGGATTGTACGCAATTTTGATTGCACTTTCATTATCGCATAAAATAGGCACTTTGTCACAATTGACACCGTATTCCTTTAAAGTTTGCCTCATCCACAATAATTGAGTGCAAGCGCTGGTAGCAGCAACGTATTCAGCTTCGGCGGTGGAGAGAGATATACAATTCTGCTTTTTGGAGGACCAACATACAAGAGATCTTCCCACGAATTGACAAGCTCTAGAAGTGGATTTCTGATCATCCTTATCACCAGCTCAGTCTGAGTCAGTATAACCACATAAAGAGAAATTGGATCCCTTGGGATACCAGAGACCAAAGTTAGGGGAATGAACCAAATATCGAAAGATCCTCTTGACCGCCACTAAGTGGCTTTCTTTAGGAGATGCTTGATACCTTGCACACACCCCCACACTCAACACTATATCAGGTCTAGATGCGCAGAGGTAAAGAAGAGAGTCGATCATGGACCGGTATACCTTTTGGTCCACATCTTTACCATGTGGGTTAAGTTCAAGATGACATTTTGTTTGCATCAGAGTGGCGACACCATTTAGATCCGTCATCTTGAATCTCTTGAGCATGTCTTGGATGTACTTTGCTTGATTAATAAAGGTTCCTTCTCTAAGTTGCTTGATCTCAAATCCAAGAAAGAACCGTAATTCCCCCATCATAGACATCTCGAACCTGTCAGTCATAAGCTTTGAAAATTCATCATTAAAAGCTTTATTAGTAGAGCCAAAGATGATATCGTCTACATATAGTTGACATACGAAGAGCTCCCCCTTAACCTTCTTAGTAAAAAGAGTGGGATCGATTTGCCCAACTTTGAAGCCACGATCTAACAAAAGCTCTTTAAGGTGCTCATACCACGCACGTGGGGCTTGTTTAAGGCCATAGAGTGACTTATCGAGTTTGTAGACATGGTTCGGAAAGTTAGGATCCTCAAACCCCGGGGGTTGCTTTACGTATACCAACTCATGTAGAGGACCGTTAAGGAAGGCACTCTTGACGTCCATTTGCTGCAACTTAAAATTGTTATGAGCAGCAGAAGCAAGAAGGATACGGATGGACTCAAGACGAGCCACTGGAGCACAGGTCTCTCCGAAGTCGATGCCCTCAACCTAGGAGTAACCTTGTGCCACAAGTCTTGCCTTGTTTCTCACAACAATGCCATTCTCATCTTCCTTGTTTTTGAAAATCCACTTGGTGCCGATAACATTGCGGCATTCTTTGGGTTTCTCCACGAGTTTCCAGACTTTGTTGCGCTCAAAATTATTCAATTCTTCATGCATAGCAACAACCCAGTCTGGGTCTTCAAGAGCTTCAAATACCTTCTTAGGTTCCACCATAGAGATATGAGCTTGATGCTCACCAAAACTGGCCAATTCTCTTCTTGTAGAAACCCTTCGTCGAAGATCACCAACAACCTTGTCGAGAGTGTGACCCCTCAACTCAAGGTTACAATCAGCCCGAGCCTTGCGACGAAGTTCAATAAGTTTGTTGTCTCTTGGAGAAGGAGATTCATCACTTGAGTCTTCATTGGAAGCATTTGCTCGACCTTGATCAGGAACTAGAATTTCAGTAGCAGGTGGTGGAGACGTGCCCTTGAGGAGAGCCCGTAGCCGTAACAGGAGGCTGTAGAACTGGAGAGTCAGGGCCAGATAATCCGGCCGATGGAGAGGCCGGATAATCCCTCCTGGGAGTATTTGTAGTAGTTTCATCAGGAGTCCTAGGGCTTGCTTGAACTAGCGAGGGGCCGGATAATCCGGCGCTAGCCGGAGAATCCGTCCTGGAGCTTGCGTTGATATCTTCACCACCAGGAGCAGAATGATCAGCTGGAATAGGGTGGCCGGATAATCCGGTGTTAACCGGAAAATCCGGCCTGGAGCTTTCTGGAACATCTTGACCTTCAGCAGTTGATGAAGATGGTGTAGAAGTTGCCCCCGTTGTTGGAACATGTTGAGCATGTGTAGATGAGGGATCTATATGAGTAGAGCATTGTCCTTCCCGGTCCGCCACAAGGGTTCCTCAATGGGGCGAAAAAATCCCACGCCCATTCTTCTTATGGCATCTTGGGGTATTTCAACATCTGCATCACAAACACCAACTTGCTTCGCACGGGAACCGTCATTTTCCTCGAACACCACACTACAAGATTCTACAACAGTTCCGGAGAGCTTATTGTAGACTCTATAAGTGTGGGATTCGGCACCATAACCAACAAAAATACCTTCTAAAGCCTTGGATTCAAACTTAGATAAACGAACTCCTTTAATAAGAAATAAACACTTACACCCGAATACCCGAAAGTATGAGATGTTTGGCTTGTTACCGGTAAGTATTTCATACGGAGTCTTGTCCAAGATCTTACGGAGGTATAAACGGTTGGATGAATGACAAGCAGTTGAGATTGCTTCAGCCCAGAAGTTATATGGTGATTTGAATTCGGATAACATTGATCTTGCCATATCCATTAGAGTTTGATTCTTCCTCTCGGCTACACCATTTTGTTGAGGGGTGTACGCAGCGAAATATTGATGTCTTATCCCCTCTTCACTTAGGAACTCATTTAAGGTGTAGTTCTTGAACTCAGAGCCATTATCACTCCTTATAGCCAGAATGGGGACGTTGTGTTAACGTTGAACCTCGTTGGCAAAGTCGATGACAGTTTGTTGAGTCTCCCTCTTCAACTTGAAGAAATAAACCCAAGTGTATCTTGAGTAATCATCGACAATCACTGGACAATACTTCTTCCCACCGAGGCTTGCATGAGGTGGAGGTCCGAAGAGATCCACATGAAGGAGCTCCAAAATCCTTTTTGAAGAGATAATGGTTTTCCTTCGATGAGGTGAGTCATGCATTTTCCCTTCAATGCATGCCCTGCAAACATGATCTTTGGCAAAGGAGACATTTTCTTTTAGTCCAAGAATGTGGCCACCCTTATGGAGACTTTGCAAAGTTCTCATGTTAACGTGGGCTAGTCGGCGATGCCATAGCCAACCCGCGTCAGCCTTTCCGAAAAGACACATCGGGCCTGTAGTGGTTTTCCCCGAAAAGTCCACCATGTACAGGTCGTTTTCGACATATCCCACAAAAGCGACTTTTAGAGACTTTCTCCACAAGAGTACCACCAAATCCGCATCAATATAAACTGCAAAGCCCATCTTACCAAGGGCGCGAACAGAAAGTAAGTTGTACCTGAGGGTCTCAACAAGCATGACGTCCACGAGAGAGATATCGTGAGCCACCACAACTTTGTCGAGACCCAATACCTCAGATTTTGACTTGTCACCATAGGAGACGGTTATGTGATCAAGGTTTGGCCGCATCTCCGTGATGATCTCCTTGCTTCTGGTCATATGACTCGTGCAACCGCTATCGAGTACCCATTTAGAACCACCGGAAGCATAGCCCTGCAAGAAAATTACTTCTTGGTTTTAGGTACCCATTTTTCAATGGGTCCTCTCATGTTAGTAACAAGGGTCTTGGTGTAACATCCCAAAACTTTAATCCAAGCTTATCAAGATCAAATCATCCAAAATTGGGGTTAACAAAAACTTTTCCAAATTTAAAATGAAAGCATTCATATATGTGTGCATTTAAAATAGGAGTTGTTTGAATTGCCATGATTGATTGATCCAATGCTTGTAAAATGTTCTTAGGTGATTTAAACATCATCTACATCATTCCCAAACTTTTCCTAAAGAAAATCAAATCAAAAAGAATTAAAATGAAGGAATGGTCATTTTGACAAATTTAACTCTCATGCCTACTTTGGCTATTCCTAGTACTCAATTCTTAACAGAAACAATTCTTGATCTTTGCACCCGTTTCTAGTACACATAATGAGGTACCAAGGCCCACCTTTTGATCTACTAAAAACATTCGGTAAACTATTTTAAATGACAGTTTAAAATTGAATCTAATGCATGTGCATAGATCACCCCTATTTCAAAAACCATCTAATTGAGCACCATTTTCAAAACCCTTGCAACCAGAGACTACCTATCACTAGTGGAGATCACTCAAAAAATTTGAACTCAAAATTCAAAACTTTTTCTCTTGCGGCCATTTTATCAAACACTTGGCAGGCAGAATCACACCTCTAATCCTAGCTCACTGTTTTGAACAAAGTTTTACCCCCATTTGATCTCCATTTAATCTCTTTGTCCCCCTCTAATCAAACCATGCCATTTGCAACCCATCCCCTACACCCTAGTGGCAAGGCAATGCCATGTCGAGCACCACCCTGGCCGGCCAAACTTGCCCCGCTGCAGCAGACCACCTCCTTGTTCCTCTCCATGTCTAGGAGGTAGCCAGCACCGCACCGCCCCTCTCTGTCTCTTGCCCGAACCAAGAGCCGCCATGGACCACAGAGAAGAACTCGTGCCCAGTGCCACCGAACCATGCCGATGTCGCCCGCAGAGCAAGCACTGTCTCCACTCGCACCGACCGCCCCTTGGCACCAGACCGCGCCCACCGCTCCGCCTCGACCTGGAGAACACCCAAGACACCTCCGTTCGCCGCCCAAAGCCCCACAGCCACCGCTCGCCGTGGACACAGCCGCTTCGGCCGCGCAGAGCGCCAACTCGCCTCGACCGCATGCCACCGCCCCTACAGCCGCATTGAAGTCCTCGAGCATCGCCAGGGAACCGCCCACCAATCGCAATCCCCAGCCATGCCGCTAGCTCGCCGTAGCCATGTCGCCACCATCGACCGCCCATCCTGCTCGGTCTCACCGTCGAGCCTATAAAAGGAGCCCTCCCAGCACCAAAGACTCACACCATTCCACTCCCCTCACCTCTCTGAACCTCACCCACCTCTCGCCAGAGCAAGTGGAGCAGCAGCTCGCCGGAATTGGAGCCGAAGCCGCCACCTCTGGAGAAGAAGGGTGTCGTTGATTCCGGCCACCCCAAGCTCCGCCGCGACCACGCCTCACCTCGCCGTCGTCTTCCACTTCGTTTTCCCACCTCGCCGACCCCGCTGGAGCCCTGGTACGCCCCCAGTAGACCCCCACTGAGCCGCTAGGGTTCGAGCTCGCCGGCGACCTGTTCGTCGTCGACGACGACCCTCGGCCGTAGATCTAGCCTCTAATCGCACGGCCCACAGCACGCATACCGTTTCGTGTTTTAAGTGCCGCTAACAAGTGGGACCCCCCTGTCAGCAGAGCCCCGCGCCGCGTAGCGCCACTGGGCCGGCCCATTTCTTTTCCCGCGCGAGCCCGTAGATTCAAATCTGGATTTTTCTTTTTAGTTAGAATATAGTTTCTGTCGAGTGTTTCAAAATTCAATTCTATGAGTTTGACAAATCCAAATTACATGAAACTAATTTTGTCTGAAAGGTATTGAAATGCCCTATCCAAGCCCGTTGGATTTAATTCATTTAGAGTTATAGATTTCTCCTAATAAAAATGAGAAGACAGAAGCTTTTGCAACTTGAAACATTTTTATAAAATCAACCAAGTTAGCTTTTGAGTTGATTCAAAGTCTCAAAAATCACATTTCATCATATCTATCCAAATATGTAATAATATTAAGGTATACAGGCAGTGACTTTGGACTAGTACCAAAATAATGCTATATAGGCATTTCTAGTCACTTTAAATCATTAAATGATGAACTTAAACCAAAGTAATATTGATCCAACCTTTAAATCTCATTCCCACATGTTAGAATATGTGGTGAGGACATGTGTCAACATGATCCCATGTTTTGGTGGTGAATATTAAATTTTAGGTAATTTTTCAATGAGTAGAAATTACTTTTCCAAAATAAAAAGGTTGAAACTATTGAATTAAACTTGTGATGTTTGGGATGATAATAGATCATCAATTGTGTGGTTTAGAATACTACTTAGACTAGTTAAGTATTGTTTGGTGATTGTGCACTCCCTATGTATTTCTAGACGATAGTACCGACCAAGCCTTCGAGGAGGAGGAGTTCTAGCAAGAAGAAGAAGAAGAAAACTTCAACCACTGCACCAACCAAGGCAAGATATTAGTGGCAAGCTAACCCTTGCAAACATGCTTTAGTAAGCTATTGTTAGCAAGCTAGAATAAAACTAGATGGTTTAGTAAAGATGCCTTAAGCATGCTTTGATCACACCCCTTTATCTATTAGTACCCCAAGTCTTATTGACAAGTTTTACCTCCCTTGGTTTACAGAAAGTTCTTTACTTAATTTTGAAGGTAGCATAAAGAGTATAAAACTTGACCTACTTAGAAACCTTTAGATGTCATTCTATGGCATGAGATTGATCCCATCTTTCCACCTTAGTGAACACTCTTAACTTAGTACTTTGGAATAGCTCAAAAACTTGAGTCACTTTAGATGGGAACACTTGGTGAAAATGAGTTATGAAAACCTTGGAATGATGAGTCATTCTATTGAGATGTTTTGACAGGTGTTGAAAAACACAATTGGTTTATGATGATGAAAATGATAAGGCATGAGCCTTAACCCTTTTATAAAACTGATGGTTGGATTCGGATGCGATACCATTCCAAATTTTCCGTACAACCACATTACCTGAATTGGGTAAGGCTTAGCTGGAAATTTATATGCATTAGTATTAGTTCCCTCACGGGAGAGGTTTGAGCTGAGGCTACCTCTCAATGATGTCCACCTATGCAGTGCCCAAGATGACTGATGGTCATGGTTGGGAGGCCATGATCATAGGAGAGGTGCTTATACTAGGGTGTGTAAAGGGAAGGTTATGTTTGATTATCTGCATACTAAGTATGATGATTCAGGGTTATCCCTGACAGATGTATCGAATCTTGTGGTGAAAGTGTACCACCTCTGCAGAGTGTCAAACTATTCGAATAGCCGCGTCCACGGTTATGGACAGTTGGAATGGCCATACTGTTTCGTTGTCAGATGTTTTCTGAATAACTTGAAATGAATGATGAACTTTGACTTGACCACAACAGGGTTGTGTTAATGATAATAGCTTCCCAACTTAAGTGATTCTAGAACTTTACTTTATCTTTTCTTGCTTCAGAACTCAGCTTAGGTTTCAAACTTAACTTGATAGTTATTCTTTAAATTCAACACTTTAACTTAGAATTATAACCCTTGTTAGTAGTAGTTTGCGAGTACTTAAAGAGTACTCATGGCTTTTGTCCCTGGCTATTATCATGGCCAGACTATGAAGGAGATTATCAAGATGATGGTCAGCGGGACGGCTATGATAACTAGGACTATCTGCCTTCGTCAGCATTGCCTGTGCCCCTGAAGATGGACCCCACCGCTACGCTATCGTTTATTTCCGTTGTTTGTTGTATTAAAGACTGGATCGTGAGATCCTTATTTGTGTAAAACCTTAGGTATGGTTTGTAATGGATGATGTACTGTGATATCCAATCCGTTATGTCTCGCAAAAATAGTAATCATGGGATTGCGACGTATGGCATAACGGGCATCTGGGGTTAAAAATCCGGGTGTTGACAAGTTGGTATCAAAGCCATCCTGACCATAGGAGACCCTAGTTAGAATGGACGTCCAAACCAAAAACTTAGCTTCAAAACCAAAGTGAGTATTTATGAAAACCTATTTCCCCTCTTACCCTTGTGAACTCATTCTTTCTCAAAAATACATGTTCCTCAAAATTCGTACATTACTACTTAAAATTTGACACACTTGATCACTTCACTAATTTCCTCATCCTAAATTCTTGTAGATGGAGACTCAGTTCAGCAAGTTTTACCAGTTGGGAAACGGAGGTCAGCTGCTCTTCGAGAGGGATCTGGATTCACTGTTGGAGTTACTGGGACGTCCACATCTGGAGTTTCTTGGAGCTCAACTTCCAGGACCCCCAGGAGGAGACCTACAATGGCTAGTCACAGCAGATCTTCGAGGAAGCATTGAAGCACCAACTTCCGGGAGAATTCAGTTCTCCGTGAGAGAGAACAACTGGCTAGATGGATTAGCCAGGGCAATGCATGAAGCTCTCGCACGTCTATGTGCCCTCAGCGTCAACAAGATTCAAGGAACCCGTTTTTCCCACTATGCAAGACGTGACTTCATGGGAATGCCGATGGAGATGCCAAGTCACCTAGAATTGAGGCGTCAAGTGGAGAACCTTGACTTCTTGCTTCATGACCGACAGCAGGAACTGGACAATGCCAGAGAGTTAGCAAACCAGAACCGTGTCATTGCCAACCAGAAGGCCCAGACTTTCGCACTGCTCGTCCAAGATCGCCAGTCTCTTTGTCACCAGCGTGCAAAGAAGGATCGCATCATCGCCTGTCTTCGCAAGAAGGTGGCCGACCTCGAGAAGACCGTCAAGGAGCAGGAAGCTCAGCTTGCCGCCAAAGAAGAAGAAGATGAGGGTGAAGACATCCAGGGAGATATGGATTCTTACCTCAACAACGATGATGACTTTCTAGAAGAGGACGCTGTGGACTTCTACACTGATGATGAAGACTCCGACTTCATCGACGATGAGTAGATGCACTAGAGCACTGTCGTAGCATGAGATGTATCATCTCATTGTATCGTAGCTTGCAGAATGGTTCTTAAAACCATCTGTTTTCCCCTTTGATTGTTGTGGTGTGTGTTGTATCGTGTGCTTGCTTGCATGAGTGAAAGTAAAGTTAGTTTAAAAACCTGAGTCTAACTCCAAGTTTTAGCTTTGAAAACCCAAAACCATGAACCTTAGAAATTCCCTCTTACCCCTATATCTATCTCAATCTTCAGATGACTCGTGGAAACCAAGGAGGGAGCAGCTCATCGCAGGACCCAATGATACAAATCTTGCAGAATCTCATCGCACACCATGAAGCAAGCAGGGCCGAGCGTCAAGCCAACCTAGCAACATTGCAGCAGATCGCCCAAATGGCTCTCAACAACCAAGGACATGGAAATCAGGATCACCATGGATCTAAACTCAAAAATTTTCAGAACACCAATCCCCCAATCTTCAACCAATCTGAAAACCCATTAGATGCTGATGACTCGTTACAGACCATGGAAAACAACCTCGAAGTTGCTGGAGTTGAGGAGAATGAGAAAGTTCTCTTCGCCACCCACTATCTGGCGGGAGATGCAAGAGCTTGGTGGAATAGCATCCGCAACATGAACCATGGCCAGGTGATGACCTGGGAAGCATTCAAGGTCAAGTTCAGCCGCACCCACATGCCGCAAGGTCTTGTCAACGGGATGAGAGATGAATTCCGTGAACTGAAGCAAGGAAGATTGACTGTAGTAGAGTACCGTGACAAATTCTTGTCACTTGCCAGATATGCACCGGATGAGATCAACACGGAGGCCAAGAAGAAAGAGAGATTCTTAAACGGACTGCATGATGAGATGCAGACTGTCCTCGTCAACATCCGTTTCCAGGATCTCAAAGAGCTAGTCGACTCTGCCATTCAGATGGAAGGGAAGATTAACCAGGCAAATGACAACCGCAAGCGTCGTATGATGCAGCAGTCTGGATCCAGTAGTCACCAGAAGTACCGTCCTAACCCCTCACCAGGATATGCACCAAGGAACAACCGACCCCCAAATTCTCGCCCAAGCTACCCCAATCATAGCGGAGGAAATGTGAAGTCCGGAGGAAACAATCATCACCCCGGCAATGCCAACAACTTCAACTGTGCCCCTCCCAAGAGCAACAACACCAACACTGCCCCCAGAACTGGCAGCAATGCTGTACCTATCGCAGTCAAGGACAAGTCCCAGATCACTTGTTTCGAGTGTGGAGTGAAGGGTCACTACTCCAATGAGTGTCCCAAGAAGACTGCCGCCAATGCCCCTGTGAATGTCCCAGCTCAGCAGCAGCGTCGTGTTCAACCAGGAAGGAGATTTTCCCCAGGAAACCCGCACAACCGCAACGGTCGTCTCTTCCACATGAATGCCGAAGAAGCCCAGGAAGCACCAGATGTAGTGCTGGGTATGTTTTCTATCAACTCAGTTTTAGCAAGAGTATTGTTTGATTCTAGAGCATCACATTCATTTGTCACCGAAGAATTTGTATGCACTAGTAAGATTCGCCCAACCAACCTGAAGCATGTCATGGTAGTTCAAATCCTTGGTTCAACTACAAAAGCTAGAAAAATTTGCAAAGCTGTACCTATTAGAATACATGGGATAGATTTTTATGCCAACCTAATTGTACTTGGAACCAAAGGATTGGAAGTAGTACTAGGTATGGACTGGATGTCAAGGCATAAAGGACTGATAGACTGTGCTAAGAAAGCCATCACCATGACCAGTAGTTCTGGAGTAACAGTAGATCATATCTCCGAAATCTTACCCCGTCAATTCAAATGCAACAAGAGTGTAGCCCTGCCTACCATTGACCAAGTCAGAGTAGTCTGTGAATACCCCGACGTATTCCCAGATGAATTGCCAGGTATGCCCCCGGATAGGGATATAGAGTTCATTATCAAACTAATCCCTGGAACCGGACCTATAGCCCAGAGACCCTATACCATGAACCCCTCAGAGTTAGTAGAACTGAAGAAGCAGTTGGATGCCATGTTAGCAACAGGCTTGATTCAACCAAGTGCATCGCCATGGAGATCAACAGTGTTATTCGTCGACAAGAAAGATGGAGGCAACCGTCTGTGTACAGACTACAGAAAGTTGAATGATGTCACCATCAAGAACAAGTACCCCTTGCCAAAGATAGAGGATCTATTTGATCAGTTGACTGGAGCTCGGGTATTCTCAAAGATTGATCTTAGGACTGGTTATCACCAACTTAAGATTCGTGCAACGGATATTCCAAAGACCGCCTTTACTACTCGCTATGGTTTATACAAGTATACAGTTATGTCTTTTGGATTAACCAATGCCCCTACTTATTTCATGAATCTCATGAATAAGATCTTTATGAATTTCCTAGATAAGTTTGTAGTTGTGTTTATCGATGACATCCTTATCTACTCAAAGTCAGAAGAAGAGCATGAGCAACATTTGAGAATCATCCTAGAAACCCTGAGAGAGCATCAGTTATATGCCAAGTTCAGCAAGTGTGAGTTTTGGCTGAAAGAAGTAGGATTCCTAGGACATATTGTGTCTGCCGGAGGAGTCTCTGTTGATCCCACCAAGATCAAAGATGTCGAAGAATGGGAAGCCCCAACCAATCAAACCCAAGTTCGTTCATTTCTCAGATTAGCGAGATATTACCGCAAGTTCGTAGAAGGATTCTCGAGCATAGCCCGACCAATGACCCAATTGTTGAAGAAGGACAAGAAGTTTGAATGGACAGACAAGTGTGAAGCCAGTTTCCAGGAGCTGAAGAAGAGATTGATATCAGCCCCAATTTTGATCATGCCCGACATCAAGAAGTCGTTTGATGTGTATTGTGATGCATCCAAGATTGGTCTAGGATGTGTATTGATGCAAGAAGGCAAAGTCATCGCGTATCTGTCTCGACAACTGAAGCAGCATGAGCAGAACTATCTGACCCATGATCTTGAGTTAGCAGCCGTGGTTCTAGCATTGAAGACATGGCGTCATTATTTGATGGGTAATCGCTGTGAGATTTACTCAGATCATAAGAGCTTGAAGTATATCTTCACCCAGAAGGAGTTGAATATGAGGCAAAGAAGATGGATAGAGTTAATCAAGGATTATGACCTTGACATTCACTATCACCCCGGCAAAGCCAATGTGGTAGCGGATGCTCTTAGCAGATTGCCGTATAGGCTGAACACCATGATCAAAGAGAAGCAACCAAGTTTGTATGAGGAGTTGGAGTAGTTCAGGACTGAGTTAGTTAGCAAAGGATTACTAGATAGCATTGAACTTCAACCCACTTTGATTAGCCAAATCAAGGAAGCCCAGAAGGGGAATGAAAGTATCGACGGAATCAAACGTCGTATTGGTACAGGCAAAGTACCTGGATTCACCAAAGACGAAGAAGGTGTACTGTGGTACAAGGGACGTATCTGTGTGCCAGCAGATTCAGAGCTGAAGGAAATTATCATGAAGGAAGCTCATGATACTCTTTATTCTATCCACCCTGGAGGAACAAAGATGTATCAGGATTTGAAAGAGCAATTTTGGTGGCACAAGATGAAGAGAGAGATCGGAAGCTACATCGCCAAATGTGACATCTGTCAAAGAGTCAAAGCAGAGCATCAGAGACCTGCAGGATTGTTGCAACCATTGCAGATTCCGGAATGGAAATGGGATTCCGTCGGAATGGACTTTATCACCGGTTTACCTACTTCTAGTAGGGGAAATGACTCAATCTGGGTCATAGTTGATAGACTATCCAAGGTAGCCCACTTTATACCTGTCAAGACTACGTACCAAAGTGCAAAACTAGCAGAGCTGTACATTGCTAGGATTGATAGTCTGCATGGAACCCCCAAGACCATCATCTCAGATCGAGGAACCCAGTTTACTTCAAGATTTTGGCAGAAAGTTCAGGAAGGTTTAGGAACCAAGTTGAACTTCAGCACCGCTTATCACCCGCAAACAGATGGACAGACTGAGAGAGTCAACCAGATCTTGGAGGATATTCTTAGAGCTTGTGTGTTGGAATACGGGTCAAAATGGGAAGACTGCCTGCCTTTCACAGAATTCTCATATAACAACAGTTATCAAGCTAGTTTGCAGATGGCACCCTTTGAATTCCTATACGAAAGAAAGTGTCGTACCCCTTTGAAGTGGTCGCAAGTAGGAGAGAGTCAGATCTTTGGACCCGACATTCTCCGAGAAGCAGAAGAGAAAGTTCACAAAGTTCGTGAGCACCTCAAGACCACCCAATCCAGACAGAAGAGCTATGCGGACAAGAGAAGGAGAGACCTGACTTTCAATGTCAGAGATTTTGTATATCTCAAGGTTTCACCATTGAAGGGAACTCAACGCTTTAGTCTGAAGGGAAAGTTAGCTCCCAGATATATCGGACCTTTCAAGATTCTGAACCGTCGAGGAGAAGTATCGTATCAGCTGGAATTGCCTGAAGAGATGTCAGCCATCCACAATGTGTTCCATATCTCGTTACTTCGCAAAAGCTTGGAAGTGCCTGAGAAGACTGAAGTTTTCAAGAATATCGATCACAGAGCAGTGGGAATCAACAATGACCTGACCTATCGGGAAGTGCCCATCCGTATCTTAGAAGAAGCCTACAGAACCACCAGGACCAGGAGTATCAAGTTTTTCAAGATTCAGTGGAGCAACCATACCGAGGAGGAAGCTACTTGGGAGCGCGAGGATTACATTAGGACAGAGTTCCCAGATCTCTTTATTTCCTAGTTTTCCTTGTAAATCTCGGGACGAGATTTTGTTTAAGGGGGGAAGGTTTGTAACATCCCAAAACTTTAATCCAAGCTTATCAAGATCAAATCATCCAAAATTGGGGTTAACAAAAACTTTTCCAAATTTAAAATGAAAGCATTCATATATGTGTGCATTTAAAATAGGAGTTGTTTGAATTGCCATGATTGATTGATCCAATGCTTGTAAAATGTTTCTTAGGTGATTTAAACATCATCTACATCATTCCCAAACTTTTCCTAAAGAAAATCAAATCAAAAAGAATTAAAATGAAGGAATAGTCATTTTGACAAATTTAACTCTCATGCCTACTTTGGCTATTCCTAGTACTCAATTCTTAACAGAAACAATTCTTGATCTTTGCACCCCATGCTATTACACATAATGAGGTACCAAGGCCCACCTTTTGATCTACTAAAAACATTCGGTAAACTATTTTAAATGACAGTTTAAAATTGAATCTAATGCATGTTCATAGATCACCCCTATTTCAAAAACCATCTAATTGAGTACCATTTTCAAAACCCTTGCAACCAGAGACTACCTATCACTAGTGGAGATCACTCAAAAATTTTGAACTCAAAATTCAAAACTTTTTCTCTTGCGGCCATTTTATCAAACACTTGGCAGGCAGAATCACACCTCTAATCCTAGCTCACTGTTTTGAACAGAGTTTTGCCCCCATTTGATCTCCATTTAATCTCTTTGTCCCCCTCTGATCAAACCATGCCATTTGCAACCCATCCCCTACACCCTAGTGGCAAGGCAATGCCATGCCGAGCACCACCCTGGTCGGCCAAACTTGCCCCGCTGCAGCAGACCACCTCCTCGTTCCTCTCCATGTCTAGGAGGTAGCCAGCACCGCACCGCCCCTCTCTGTCCCTTGCCAGCACCGCACCGTGGACCACAGAGAAGAACCCGTGCCCAGTGCCACCGAACCATGCCGATGACACCCGCAGAGCGAGCACTGTCCCCGCTCGCACCGACCGCCCCTTGGCACCAGCCTGCACCCACCGCTCCGCCTCGACCTGGAGAACACCCCAGACACCTCTGTTCGCCGCCCAAATCCCCACAGCCACCGCTCGCCGTGGACACAGCCGCTTCGGCCGCGCAGAGCGCCACCTCGCCCCGACCGCATGCCACCGCCCCTACGGTCGTATTGAAGTCCTAGAGCACCGCCAGGGAACCGCCCACCGATCGTAATCCCCAGCCATGCCGCTAGCTCGCCGTAGCCATGTCGCCACCGTCGACCGCCCATCCCGCTCGGTCTCACCGTCGAGCCTATAAAAGGAGCCCTCCCCAGCACCAAAAACTCACACCATTCCACTCCCCTCACCTCTCTGAACCTCACCCACCTCTCGCCGGAGCAAGTGGAGCAGCAGCTCGCCGGAATTGGAGCCGGAGCCGCCGCCTCTGGAGAAGAAGGGTGCTGTTGATTCTGGCCACCCCAAGCTCCGCCACGACCACGCCTCGCCTCGCCGTTGTCTTCCACTTTGTTTGCCCGCCTCGCCGACCCCGCTAGAGCCCTGGTACGCCCCTAGTAGACCCCCACTGAGCCGCTAGGGTTCGAGCTCGCCGGCGACCTGTTCGTCGTCGACGACGACCCTCAACCGTAGATCTAGCCTCTAATCGCACGGCCCACAGCGCGCGTACTGTTTCGCATTTTAAGTGCCGCTGACAAGTGGGACCCCCTGTCAGCTGAGCCCCGCGCCGCGTAGCGCCACTGGGCCGGCCCATTTCTTTTCCCGCGCGAGCCCGTAGATTCAAATCTGGATTTTTCTTTTTAGTTAGAATATAGTTTCTGTCCATTGTTTCAAAATTCAATTCTGTGAGTTTGACAAATCCAAATTACATGAAACTAATTTTGTCTGAAAGGTATTGAAATGCTCTATCCAAGACCGTTGGATTTAATTCATTTAGAGTTATAGATTTCTCCTAATAAAAATAAGAAGACAGAAGCTTTTGCAACTTGAAACATTTTTATAAAATCAACCAAGTTAGCTTTTGAGTTGATTCCAACTCTCCAAAATCACATTTCATCATATCTATCCAAATATGTAATAATATTAAGGTTTACAGGCAGTGACTTTGGACTAGTACCAAAATAATGCTATATAGGCATTTCTAGTCACTTTAAATCATTAAATAATGAACTTAAACCAAAGTAATATTGATCCAACCTTTAGATCTCATTCCCACATGTTAGAATATGTGGTGAGGACATGTGTCCACATGATCCCATGTTTTGGCAGTGAACATTAAATTTTAGTTAATTTTTCAATGAGTAGAAATTACTTTTCCAAAATAAAAAGGTTGAAACTATTGAATTAAACTTGTGATGTTTGGGATGATAATAGATCATCAATTGTGTGGTTTAGAATACTACTTAGACTAGTTAAGTATTGTTTGGTGATTGTGCACTCCCTATGTATTTCTAGACGATAGTATCGACCAAGCCTTCGAGGAGGAGGAGTTCTACCAAGAAGAAGAAGAAGAAGAAGAAGAAGAAGAAGAAGAAGAAGAAAACTTCAACCACTGCACCAACCAAGGCAAGATATTAGTGGCAAACTAACCCTTGCAAACATGCTTTAGTAAGCTATTGTTAGCAAGCTAGAATAAAACTAGATGGTTTAGTAAAGATGCCTTAAGCATGATTTGATCACACCCCTTTAACTATTAGTACCCCAAGTCTTATTGACAAGTTTTACCTCCCTTGGTTTACACAAAGTTCTTTACTTAATTTTGAAGGTAGCATAAAGAGTATAAAACTTGACCTACTTAGAAACCTTTAGATGTCATTCTATGGCATGAGATTGATCCCATCTTTCCACCTTAGTGAACACTCTTAACTTAGTACTTTGGAATAGCTCAAAAACTTGAGTCACTTTAGATGGGAACACTTGGTGAAAATGAGTTATGAAAACCTTGGAATGATGAGTCATTCTATTGAGATGTTTTGACAGGTGTTGAAAAACACAATTGGTTTATGATGATGAAAATGATAAGGCATGAGCCTTAACCATTTTATAAAACTGATGGTTGGATTCGGATGCGATACCATTCCAAATTTATCGTACAACCACATTACCTGAATTGGGTAAGGCTTAGCTGGAAATTTATATGCATTAGTATTAGTTCCCTCACGGGAGAGGTTTGAGCTGAGGCTACCTCTCAATGTTGTCCACCTATGCAGTGCCCAAGATGACCGATGGTCATGGTTGGGAGGCCATGCTCATAGGAGAGGTGCTTATACTAGGGTGTGTAAAGGGAAGGTTATGTTTGATTATCTGCATACTAAGTATGATAATTCAGGGTTATCCCTGACAGATGTATCGAATCTTGTGGTGAAAGTGTACCACCTCTGCAGAGTGTCAAACTATTCGAATAGCCGCGTCCGCGGTTATGGACAGTTGGAATGGCCATACTGTTTCGTTGTCAGATGTTTTCTGAATAACTTGAAATGAATGATGAACTTTGACTTGACCACAACAGGGTTGTGTTAATGATAATAGCTTCCCAACTTAAGTGATTCTAGAACTTTACTTTATCTTTTCTTGCTTCAGAACTCAGCTTAGGTTTCAAACTTAACTTGATAGTTATTCTTTAAATTCAGCACTTTAACTTAGAATTATAACCCTTGTTAGTAGTAGTTTGCGAGTACTTAAAGAGTACTCATGGCTTTTGTCCCTGGCTATTATCATGGCCAGACTATGAAGGAGATTATCAAGATGATGGTTAGCAGGACGGCTATGATAACTAGGACTATCTGCCTTCGTCAGCATTGCCTGTGCCCCTGAAGATGGACCCCACCACTACGCTATTGTTTATTTCCGCTGTTTGTTGTATTAAAGACTGGATCGTGAGATCCTTATTTGTGTAAAACCTTATGTATGGTTTGTAATGGATGATGTACTGTGATATCCAATCCGTTATGTCTCGCAAAAATGGTAATCATGGGATTGCGAGGTATGGCATAACGGGCATCTGGGATTAAAAATCCGGGTGTTGACACTTGGGAACCCAAATAGACCAAGGAATGTAACAATCATAAGGGCCTACATAACTAGCATAAACATCACCATAATGATCACAATATAGTTCAAAGTTAGGATTGTTGATCCCTGCAAAACCATCATAATTAGTCTTGTCATTGGCAATGTTGCTAGTCTTTGGTAGAGCAGTCTTGCTCTTCTTCTTCTTGTTGTTTTTCTTGCTCTTTGTCTTAGGTATGTAACCAAGACCTTCTTTACTATTGTGTGTCCTTTGCCTACTCAGTATCTCATCAATAACCCCTTTACCTTTGTGTTGAGAACTTCTTGCAAGGTCTTCTTTTCCAGAGGATGAAGTGGAGGTACTTGGCACATCATACCGTTTCAATTGAGTTTGGAGCTGGTCATGAGACTCATTTAAAGTAGAATGATCACTTTTCAATGCTTTGTGAGAACTTTCAAGATTATCAAACTTCTCCAAAAGTCTAGCATGAACAACCCCAAAGTCAATCTTTTCTTTCTTTAGTTTCTTTACCTTGGCAAGAGCATGGTCACGTTCTTTAATGAGCTGAGCTACAGCTTCTTCTTGTGACTCCTCAAGGGATTCGAGTCTTTCTTCCGAAGATACTCGAGCTTCCTCTTCCTCTTCCAAAGGATTCTTCAAAGAAGCTATCTCCAAGGCATCTTCTCTTTCAATTCTGCCCTTTTCTTCAAGGAGATCTTCGACTTGAGCAAGTTGACTCATAAGAATATCAAAATGAAGTTTGTGCTCACCTTGTAGGTTAGTGAAAAAAGTATCCAAGGAAATAACTTCTTCTTTCATTTTAAGATTGTCATGATCATCCATGTCCAAAATTATGTTAGTCTTAGGAAATGAAGAGCTAGAAGTTGATACCTCGGACCCTCTTGCCATTAGGCAAGTGGCGTTGTTGTTGATGGCATTCTCGTTCGGCGAGTCGAAGAGTGATGACGGAGTCGATGTGGTGGCTATAGCAGCCACCTCACGGGAACTATCATCATCCTCTTCATCTTCACTTGCGAAGGAGTATTCCTCTTGAGCTACCAGGACAATCTTGGGTTGCTTCTTGAAAGGGCCATTCTTCTTAATGAACGGCTTCTTCTTAGGTGCTTTAGATTTCTCTTTAAGAATGAGCCTGCCACCATTGTCCTCTCTATTTTGATATGGACACTTGGCTACAAAGTGCATTCTATCACCACAGTTGAAGCAAGTTCTCAATCTTGGGCCACTTTCTCTTCTTCCATTTGACCCGTTCTTGCGCTCAAGTTCAGACTTGGCTTTGGCAGGGTCCTTCCAAAAATTCCTCGCATAGAATGCCATGTACTCACCATGAGCATGTTTGACCTCATCGGGGCAGTCCATGGATATTCCCTCAAAAGCTCCTTCATCTTCCTCTTGCTCAACAAAATTGGCTTTGAGAGCCACATTGACACCCTTTTGCATTCCAATGGCCCGAGCACGGGCATCTTCATCATTTTTTACTGCCACTTTGAATGAAGCCATTTCTTGCATGACTTTGTTGGATGTCATTTGATGATAGTTGTGTCTACCTTGTAGGCTCTTCAAATCCGTTGGCTCGAAAGGCATTAAGGCACTCACATATTTTCTTTTTATCCATGCATCATCAATGTGAGTGGCCCCATGCTTTCGAAATGTTGTTGCGATGCCCTTGAGTCTTCTATACATGTCCTCATGGTTTTCACCATCCAACATGTAGAATCCCTCAGCTTCATTACTAAGGGCATCATACATGTTTCTTCTCATGCTTTCATTTCCAACAAAAAGATCCGTAAGAGCATCCCAAGCCTCTTTAGCTGTATTGAGATGTTCGATGTGTGGCATGTCCTTGGGACCCACACCCAGCTGAATCATGTGGAGAGCGGTGGCATTCAACTGGCTATCCACAACTTCTCTTCTTGTTAGGTTGGTTTGATCTCCAATATGAAGACCCTCTTCAATAATCCTCCACAATTCAATAGAGGAGCTGCAAACATGAGATTTCATTAGGAATTGCCATTGATTAAAGGAGGATGCAGTGAGCTTGGGTGGATCACCCCTATTATTTATATGAGGATGAGGGATAGGTGGGTCGGGGTAATATACGTGGCGAACCTCGCTATATTCCTCCTTACCACTTCCCTTTTTGGAGGTGGAACCATTAAGTTTTTCACCTTTCACATCATCATCCTTGGATCCGGTGTTACCCTTTTCCTTAGATGATGGTGTGGGAGCCTCAGAGGAGGATGGAGATGGGGCTATGGATGATGTAAGGCGAGCAATCATTTGATTCATCTCCTCCATCTGAGCCTCAAAGGATTTCAACAAGGTTGTTTCCAACGACTTGAGATCATCCATTATGACCTTATCCACAGCCTCATTTCCATCATCCTTGGTACCCATACTACTCTTAGGCGGTTAAGCCCAAAATAAGAGTCGGGGCTCTAATACCAATTGAAATGGATCGTATGGGCACCTAGAGGGGGGTGAATAGGTGCTACACCAATTTTTAATTCTTTTTCAATTTTAGGCTTAGAACAAAGGGTAAATTCTCTAGATAAACTATTAGGTGGAATTTCCCTATATGCAAACCTATCTACTAGCGAGTAAAGAGCGAGTGGAAGAGGAACGAGTAAACCTAAGTGAAGCACGCGGAGACACAGAATTTGTTTGACCGCAGTTCCTTCCTTTTTAAGGAAAGTACGTCTGCGTTGGAGGGGTGGGCGGTACTAAGACCACCACGCCACAAAAGGCCTCACCCTGTTCTCCGATGGATCTCGCCACAAAAGGCCTGATCCACCTTCCACTATAGGTACCCTTCGAGGCGGGCACCGGTGCCTTTACACAACTAGCAGGGCAACAACTCCACAAAAACTTGGAGGCTCCCGAAATGACAACAAGCTGCCACAAGAACAAACTTATCAAATACAATAAACAAGATCTAGGTATTAACAAGAATACTAGATCAGAGATTTCTCCAAGTGAATGGAGAGGAGTTGAAGCGCTTGATTCTTGATGATGATGATCTTCTCCTCCTTCAATTCCACCAAAGATCAAGACCTTCGGGTGGTTGAAGTGGGAGATCGAGAATGAGAGCTCTTGTACAATTGTCTGGTCAATTTCGAATGAATCAAGAGTTCTGAACATTGGGGAAGAAGGGGTATTTATACCCCCCTTCAAAAACCAGCCGTTGCACACTTTGGGGGCCGGATTATCCGGCCCAAGTGAGGGCCGGATTATCCAGCCTGAGGAAAACACCGCCCCAGACTCGGAATATCCGGCAGAAAGTCCGACCCCGATCAGAGCGTCACGCCGAGCTTGCCCTTGATCAACTTCTGGGGGCCGGATTATCCGGCCATATGTGAGGGCCGGATTATCCGGCCTGGGGAGGAAAAGCCGCCCCAGTTCAGATTTTCCGAGAGAAAATCCGACCGGATACCGTGCGACGCGCCTTGGACCCTTTTGCTCGAAAACTGGGGGCCGTATTATCCGGCTCGTACGACACCCGGATTATCCGGCCTGGGGAGGAAAAACCGCCCCAGTTCGGATTTTCTGGAAGAAAATCCGACCGGGTACCGAGCGACGCGCCTTGGCTTCCTTTGAGCGATGAGGTAGGCCGGATTATCCGGCCCTTGGTGAGGCGGATTATCCGTCCCCCCCCCTCAAAACTTCCTGCACACTTAGCGCACATGAATAGTCTCCATAGTATTGTTATCTAACACGCAAAACATAGGAAAACATGAAATGTTCTTTCACATGGAAATATGAGAGCATGGAGACTTAGGAACACAGTGTAACCATGACCCATACATGTGACCTAAATCTGTTCAGATTGTTGGTTCTCGAAAGTAAAGTTATTGTTTCTAAGTTGATGCCAGACACGAGCAGACAAGCTGAAAAATTTAGTAGCCAAATGATACCAGATACCTCTTTTAGGAATAGGCAAAAAATATATACGATAAGATAGTCTCTTCACTCCAATGTAAGTCATTAGACTGTCTAATTACCAATTCCACCATTCAACTTTACCACGGTTCATTTGTATGAGTATGTTACAAAGATATAAGAATTATAAATTACATGAAAAACCGAATGATGCCATTTTTTAACCAATCACAATAATCTTTTTATATATTGGTAGTCAAATTTAGAGACGTATACCTTTATAGTGAATTTTTTTTGGCCCTTCTATGAAAGTTCGGCTAAAAATGGCATCCCTCCAAAACTTCAACAAAATCTAGCTCTTTTGCACAATGCCATTATCTAAGTTGACCTTGTCGATGCCAGAACCATCCCGGCTTTTCAAAAAACTTATAGCGGTTATCATGAGCGAAATAGAGATTCCACGTCAATATGAAGGCCCATGACACTGAGCTGTCATAGCTCAACGCCAAGGTATGTGGCGTTGGCATAGCCAAGTCCAAACATTACATATGACGCCTAAGGCGGGGAAGGGAAAGCCACTTAGGCACCTCCACTCACCATATTTGGTTGTTGCACCACGCCTCCATCCTTTCTCTACTTTTACTCCCCAATGATCAAATAGCTTAATTTCTTGACGAGTGTACCCTTGTACCGAGCCAACTCAAGTGTTTACCTAGCTGAGCCGAGTTAGGGTTTGGAGCTCGTTAAGCTAACGAGTCGAGTCGGGTTAGTTCGTTGGCTAACATATATTTTTAGTCAAGCTGGCTCGATATGTTCAACCGTGGAGTTCAAGAAAAATATGATTCAAGGCATGCATTCATGACTAAATAGAATATAAGGAGTACAAATTTGATATAGTCATCAAAACAACAAATCCACCAACAAAATTGGATCAGAACTTAAGTGATCCTTGAACAATTCTTGTCATAAATCTTCCTATTACCTAATGACCATGGGTGCAATAGTCAAACATCCCCCGAGTTTACACATCCCTTTGTCTCCACATGTGATCAAAAAGGAAAAGGAAAATAAATAAGACTAGATAAAGTTCTAAGCCGTCACTTTCTAATTCTTTGTAGTTAATTAACAGACCATGATCACATGGAACGTTTCTCCCAAACAAAGCAGAATTAGTGATCACTGTTATTAACTTAGCATCAAGATCATCATCACATAAGGGTGCTAAATAAACCCATTAGCCATGATAATAATTTAATTCAGCTCACACTAGGAGCGAGTGGAGATTGAAGAAATCTCGGCAACCTACCAATGGAGAGTTTATAAACACAAACAACTAGTACATGCATGCATGTACACATATACTTCCCTAGCGCCATAATGCAATCACATGAACATTTCCCCCCAAAATCTGCGCCGCATTCCCCTTTATATACACGCTCAATACGTACGCGTAATCCTGAAAATCCATTTTGGATGTGCCAACGCCCTCCCCCCGAGGGCAATGGTGTTATTCGATTTACCATTGCCAGTAATTTTGTGAATACCTATATAAAATGCCACATAACCCCTAGAGAAACCCTAACCCTCTCATGCTCGCCCTACATTGTAAGTGTGAAATTATGTCTCGCGGGTATCCGGGAGAGGCCAAGTTCGGCGTCACGGGATGTACAACGACGAGATCCGCATCCAGTGTCCTCCTCCCGAGAGGCAAGGCCGACGATAACACAGAGGGGAAGAAGAGGCCGATCGCGCGTGCGGGATGAACGGCTACGAGATTTGCATCTAGTCTCCTCCTGAGAGTCAATCCGACGATGACGCAGAGGAGAAGACAAGGATGTCGATTAAATATGCATCAGTCATCCACCCAGGATTAGGTGGCACCGAGGGTGTGGCCCGAGAGAAGAGGTGAACAACGATGCGAGGGAGAAGATGAGGCCGCCAGTGATGTAGAGGAGAAGACGAGGTCATCGATAGAATCTACATCGGTACTCCTCCTCCTAGGATTTGGTGGTCCGGAGGATGAGATGGTCGGGAGGTAAGGTAGACTACTACGTGGGGGAGAAGATGAAGCCGGCCACACGTGCAGGATGAGCGGTGATGGCTGCATGCTATAAATCCTTGTGTTACCGATCATCGTGCGGATGAACTAGTGTTTCAACAGGTGTGCTTTGTTCATGCATTATGCTCTGTTATGGACTATATCAATTAATGTATTGATTTTTATTTATTTTATAACTGATATCAACTAGAAATCTTCATGAACATACTCCCTTTTTCCTAAATTAGGACGTACATTAGGTTTGGTCAAAGTCAATCTTTATAAAGTTTAACCAACTATATGTAAAACATACTAAGTTTTCTAATGTTAAATGCATATAATATGAAAATATAGTTCATGATGATTCTAATATCATTGAGTTGATGTCGTAGATGTTCATACTATTTTCTAGATATTTAGTCAAAGTTTATTAAGTTTGAATTTGACCAAAACTAATATGCGTCCTAATTTAGGAAGGAGGGAGTAGTTATTTATCCTTGCCATGTTATAATATGGTTATTACATACCTACTACCTCTGTTTGGGATTATTAGTCCTAAGAGCTTTTTTATATTGTTTGAGATTATAAGGGTTATCTCATTTATTAGTCTTTCTCGTTCAATGCATGTTCTCCTTTTCCTTCCACTTCTCTCATGCATGTAAACCTATTGGTGTATGCATATAATAATGAGATAGAGTTATGGAGTATCTTGGTATTAGCAACTTGGCCCTTAGGACTAATAATCCCAAACAGAGGTAGTACTTAGCAATACCTTACAAATTAATGTATTTGTTCTTTTATTTTCTAATAGAAGTCTATTTTGGTGACACTGTCCAAAAAGAGCCACTCTGAAAATAAAGAACATGGCCAAGTTAATGTGTCACAAAAATGTACATTTGTCCAAATTAAGTTCTTTGTCATTGACATGTTATAATTACTTGAATTAAGTTATTTGTCATTGCCATGTTATAATTTGGTGACTATATAGCTATTTACTAGCAATTTAAGTATTCTACTATTGTTTTTATTTTAAAATAGAAACTACTTCAGTGGCACTGTCCAAAAGGATCCGAGGCTAAAATCAAAGAACTTGGCAAAGTCAATATGCCACAAAAATATACTCCCTCCGTCTCAAAATAGATGTCTTAAAGTTGTCAAAATTTAGATGTATCTAGACACTATTTAGTACTAGATATATTCAAATTCAAACAAATTTAAGACATCTATTTTGGGAGGGAGGGAATACATTTGTTCTTCTATGTGTTCTTCTTTTGTGTGTACAGTGAGCTAAGTTGAAAAGTCATATTTTCTGTTCAGTGGCAGTTCTTTGTGCGAGCCTTGTGAGCTCTCCGCGGTCCTGTGTATCTGTCTTCTTCATTTTTGTTGTTACTATCACTATCGTATGATGTTCTCACTTGAATTTCATTATATATTTATTGAGATTCAACTACAATTTGTACATCTATTATTTTTGAAATAACACAAGAAATTCTAGATGGTAGTAGTAAGTACAACAAAGAGATGGTTTAGAAAAGCATAGCCAATTTTTTACTACCCTGAAACCCGTTGGGCGTGACCTAGCGAAAGACATGCAGAACATGTTGTGATCGCATATCTTATAGATGGTCATCTTGTAAAATCAATGTTTAAAGATCACAATTTTTCCATTATGAATGCAATTGGTGTTGTCTGTCTTTCTGCCTCTGCATGGAATATTTAATTGATGTGTAAAAAGAAATCTATTTTCAAAAATACGGAAAACCCTCATTGCAAACTATCAAAAAGAGAATAATTATTAGTGCTGAACCTGACATTAAGGAAACAAAGAAAAGTGGAAGACCATTGTTGTCTACGAGCCTCACCAGTAAAGGTTATTTTCTCATTTACCAATGAGGCATTCACATCAGTTATCCTGCTCGGTCAATGGACCCTTTTTTATTGCCAAACGGTGAGTTTTGACCCATGGTCATAACATCGCCCTATACTAGTGTATATATTTAGTCGAGTTTGCTCATCATCCATCCTTAATAATCCATAAATTATGTTTATTCTAGATGGACCCAGCGCGTTCTACCTCGCCATCCTTTGCTAATAACGTTTAAATTCTTGGTAGCGATGTTGTTCGCTGAAGTATTATGGTTTTTATTTTTGTTTGCCTGGGCATGTTCACAGTAAGCCTAAAATAATTACGCCACCACGGCCCATAACCCTATTTTATTTCGCCTAAATTATCCTAAAAGTTTTATAAAACTCCCTCCCATTGGGTTAAAAAATGTAAAACCCAATAATTTGATATGTTTTCTCTTTCTGGAAAATCAGTTCAGCAGATATTTTGTAAAATAAAATTAAAAACATTCTAAATAAAAAAATTGAGAGAAGACAATGGATCAGCTAGGCTAAATTGGCCAAGCTGGCCACAACCTAGCCCAACACCCCACCAAATACGCACACCACGCACTCAAGTAATCCACCCTCCATCCACCGCCCCGCCGCCAACGCCCCACACACCACGCACACGAGCCCCCGCCACCACTGCTCCTTCAACCCCACCAACCGGTCGCCACTCCCCTCCCTCACCACTCTCTCTCAGCTTCTCCACATGGCTGACGTGAGCTCCAGCTCGAGGCCCCGTTTCAGCGCGGCCATCTTGTCCGGTCGTTCCCACCTCCATTGACAGACGCGCGGGCTCGGTCGCCTTGACCCGGACAAGGCCGCTCGACTCCGTCTCTACCGTCCCATGCCCCGGTGGTTCTAACTCGCCGCCCCCATGTCTCCAGTGCCGCAATTGGGCTGCACGCCCCAGCTTCCTACGACCATGTCAATGTCCATGAGCCTAGGGGCCATCGGCTCCCTCCGCATATTTTCCTCGCCTGCTCCTCTCGCTTAACCAAGACACATCAGCTGCATGCCATCCACTTCCTAGCTGTCGACCATGTCCCTCTCGTCCCGGTCGCCGGCTCCTCCCTGCTCCTTCCAAGTGCAGAACCATGAGGGCCACCTCTGCTCTGCCTATGCCCCATGGCTATTGGTCGCTAGAGGAGATTGCACAAACAAGAGAGAGGAGGAGGGGGTCAGAGCAAGAATCGTATATGGCTTTTACTCTCTCTTGCCTCTCCCACACGTTGATTTGCCAGGTGGGCCTAACATACACCAGAGAAGGACACGTATAGAGCAACCACGGGCTCTCAAAACCAGGGAGCTTAGATCTTTTAGAAATGTACACACACTTAATATTATGTTTACCAATGGAGTTCAATAAAATTATGATTCATTTTTAAGGGGGGATAAAAAATAGTATTGAAAGCATGCATTCACGATTAAAGAGAATAATATAAGGGATTACATATGTCATAGTCATTAAAACAAGAAAATCCACCAACAAAACTGGATCAGAACTTAAGTGTTCCTTGGAAATTCTTGCCATAAATCTTCTTACCTAATGACCATGGGTGCAGTAGTCAAACATCCCCGAGCTACCACACCACCATCCCAGTCCCATGCAAGTAGTGGGGTAGCAACACATACCCCTTTGTCCTACATGAGATAAAAATGAAAATAAAATAAATAAGACAAGCTAAAGTCCTACACTTTCTAATTCTTTGTAGTTAATTAAGAAGGGAGTACATATGTCATAGTCATCAAAGAGTGGAGATTCTTGTCTCCCAAGATCCACTGATCCCGTTGTTTTTATAAATTCAAATATCATATTTACAATTTAAAAAAAACCAGGATTTGTTATCACTCTTCCACCATCAAAACAACAAGTTTTAAAAACAATCATATTTAAAAAAAAATCCAGGCAACCTATTAGTTCAAAGAAAATCATATTTACAAGTTTTAAAAAATCAGCATCAACACCGTCATCACCTAGAGTTCTAAATACACCTATTAGCCATGATGATTTAATTCAGGACACAGTGCAAGCAGGTGGAGATTGAGAGAAAATCCAGGCAACCTATCAATCGAGGGTTTAAATACAAACGGCTAGTACATACGCATGGCCATGCATATACTTCCCTAGCGCCATAATGCAATCACATGAACATTTCCCGCCTAAAATCCGGACACCACGTTCCTATACTTGCATGCACATCAATTCTTTGACCAATGCACACATCTCCACACATACTGTCCAACAAAGCCTGCAAATTTCTCTAGAATTTTATATCTAAATAATGGCAACACATTTTTTTATGTGAAAAAGATCACAGAGAATCTCCTTACATATTCTCCAACAAAATCTGCAAATTCCTCTAGTAATTTTATATCTAAATTATGGAAACACAATTTAGAAATGGATTAGATTACCTACAAGTACTGTACAGACTTTACTTGTAAGGCACTAGGCTTGTGTCTGGATCAGTTGCACCTGTTCTTGCTTCCCTCGCTGAGAATATGAGAGGTGACCAAGGCAGACCAGCTTTTGGCTATCTTTAGCAGGGCCTGACAAAAACAAATAATCACCAGAAGTGAAGTTCTCCACATTATCTTTTCTTGGCTCAAGGCTGCAGGCACAAGGAATTAAAGCAAAAGGGAGGACGGACAGACAGACAGATTGAGGAAGAAGAAGAGAAACCCAATTAAAGGCAGACGCAGCAAATGCAAGGCTGGCCTTGGTGGTATCTAATCTAGATTTCCTTTCTATCTTTAGGGGGAGGTAGCTGCTTTGGATTTGCGTTTGCATTTGGTTGTACCTTGTGGAGAGGAGACGGGGGAGGATCAGGAGGAGGAGGAAGAAGAAGAAGGTGGGGGGAGCCAAAACAGAGGAGCCTTCCCCTGTTTCTTGCTCCTCCCCCTGGTTTGTTTGTTCTTGCTCCTCCCCTGTTTGTTTCTTGGTCGTCGTCGGCGGCGCCTTGGTTGGGCCGCCGCATTTGCGTTGGCACCATGGGGTGTGCCGTATCGAAGGGAAAGTCGCTGGGATCGCCGGGGTACGAGGTGTCGTCGGCGTCTGGGTACGAGGCGGGATCCGGGAGCGCGTCGGCGTCGGCGTCGATATGGAGCAGGCCCGTGCGGCTAGAGGCGCATGATATTGGCGGTGATAGGGAGCAGGAGCAGGAGGGCCTGCGCGTCAACAACGTCGTCGTCGCCGGCGGCGGCGGCACGGCGCGGCTGGGGAACCTGCACCATTACATCCAGTGCGAGCAGGTGGCGGCCGGGTGGCCGGCGTGGCTGAGCGCCGTGGCCGCCGAGGCCGTGCAGGGGTGGGTCCCCCTCAAGGCCGAGAAGTTCGAGAAGCTGGAGAAGATCGGGCAGGGCACGTACAGCAGCGTGTTCCGCGCGCGGAGCCTGGAGACGGGCCGCATGGTGGCGCTGAAGAAGGTGCGGTTCGACAGCGTGGAGCCGGAGAGCGTGCGGTTCATGGCGCGGGAGATCGTCATCCTCCGCCGGCTGCAGGGCCACCCCAACGTGGTCGGCCTCCATGGCCTCATCACCTCCCGCTCATCGCCCAGCATCTACCTCGTCTTCGAGTACATGGAGCACGACCTCGCCGGCCTCGCCTCCGCCTCCGCCGCCGACAACTCCTTCTCCCAGCCCCAGATCAAGTGCTACATGCGGCAGCTGCTGGCGGGGCTGGAGCACTGCCACGCGCGCGGGGTCATGCACCGGGACATCAAGTGCGCCAACCTGCTCGTCAGCGCCGACGGACAGCTCAAGATCGCCGACTTCGGCCTCGCCAACAGCTTCTCCTCCTCGCCGCAGCATCCGCCGCTCACCAGCCGCGTCGTCACGCTCTGGTACCGGCCTCCTGAGCTCCTCCTGGGCGCCACGTCCTACGACCCCACCGTGGACCTCTGGAGCGCCGGATGCGTCTTCGCGGAGCTCCACTCCCGGCGCCCCGTCCTCCAGGGCCGCACCGAGGTCGAGCAGATCCACAAGATCTTCAAGCTCTGCGGCTCGCCGCCGGACGCCTACTGGCGCCGCCTCGGGAGCGTGTCGTCCTCCTCGTCCGTCTTCCGGCCGCAGGTCCCCTACGAGAGCCGCCTCGGGGAGACCTTCGGGTCCGCCATGCCCGACGCCGCGCTGCGCCTCCTCCGCACCCTCCTCTCCGTCGAGCCCGCCGCCCGCGGCACCGCTGCCTCCGCCCTCGCCTCAGACTACTTCGCTCACGCGAGCGAGCCACCGTCCGCGCTGATCCCTCCCAGGTGCGCGGCGCCCAACAGGGAGATGGACGCCAAGCTCCGGGAAGAAGATTCGAGGAGGAGGAGGAACGAGACGGCGAAGCGGCTGTCGAGATCGCACAAGAGCATGCAGGACACCACCAGCAGCAGCCTACGGCATCACGGCCACGTCCACGCCGAGGAGTCACTACCCCTGGAAGTCGAGCCGGTGGTCGCCAGCAAGCGCCAGGACGTCGATGCCCCGCCACCGCAGCCGTGCGCCAGACAGGAAGAAGAGGATGCGCCGGCGGAAGCGCGGCTTGCCGACCACGTCGCTCTCAGCACCGGGCCCGTGCAGCTCGCCGCGTCGACCGGATTCGCCTGGGCCAAGAAGCCCAGAGTGCCCGACATGGCGGCGACCAAGAGGAGCTCCTCCAGGAGGACCAACAACACCGACGGAGGCGACGCCGCAAGCACGAGAACGACAACCACCACCGCAGCTCCATACGAGGTGGAGAAGCAGGAGATGATCAAGCAGTGGGCGCAGGTGACAGAGGCCTTCGGCTCATCCCAGCCGTACACCAGCAGCAGATCCATCAGGATCAAGGAGCTGCCATTGGACGGCAAGCAGCTCAAGACCAGCAAGGTCACTAGCAAGTCACATCGAAAATCTCTTGCAACCCCCGACGATTTCACTCATCCTTTTTATTTCATGGATTCAGAAGCAAAAGGGGAAGAAGATGAAGAGGGTGGACTACTCGGGTCCGTTGCTGTCGCGCGTCGACGACCTCCTGCAAAGCCACGAGCAGCAGATCCGGCGACCCGGCCGCCGGTCGTGGTTCCATAAAGGTTATCGCGCGACCACCTCAGAGACAATGCAATGCATACCTGCAAATTAACTCCCCTGAAACCGCCATTGCCAACCTCATTCTTGTTCTTCTTCTCAACAGGAAGCAAGAGGGAGCAGCAGCACTGAGAAAGAGGTACTCCACACGTACGCCATGATCACACACACACACACAAGTTCATCTGCTGATGCAACCAAATCTTGGCAGCGATGCGCGCCACGCGTGTTAGGACCCGTGCAGAAGGCTGGGATTTTTTTTGTCTCCCCTGACTCCTGCTGGGAACTGAACTGTTTCCTGCCAAATTCATAGTACGTTTCAAACGGGAATGCTACCGTTCAGGCTCCTCCGCTTCTGTATAGCAAGAATTTGAGTATAGACCTGCCGATCCACAATGCATGTATCGTAGCCTTCATTTGTTTGTCACTTCCATCTCTTGTATTCTTCTCTCGTCACTAGCTCAGTCGGTCGGTTGTGCCCTGCTAATAATGCCTGGAAATCGAGGCAAATGGTGTGCTTGTCCTGCTTGCTGCTCACTCCATTGTTGTTGTGTCCAAAAGTTGGTTTTTCTCCAATAAAATGAAATATGTGGACACAAATTATAGTACTCCCTCCGACCTATATTAGTTGAATCGAATTTGTCTAGATTCGGATGTATCTAAACATATTTTAGTACTAGATACATCCAAATCTAGAAAAATCCAAATCAACTAATATGGGTCGGAGGGAGTATTATATACCGCTGAATAAACGGAAATGCAAGTTGATGTTACTAGTTTTCTCTAAAAATAGCTCTTACTAAAATTTCAGTTGAATCATGTCCCTTCATATGGAAGTGTGTTGGAAGCCAAACTATAGCCCATGAAGTCCAACAGGTGTGAACAGGATCGTAGTTTACATCCAATGGCTTAGCTGCCTCCTTGAGAGAGAGAGGAGAACACGGAAAACCGTAGGCACCCTTGGTGGATGTGTGACCAAGTAAGGCCAAAACATGGTTGCTATTATGAGAGGGAGAGATAGAGAGCATGTGAGAATAGTACAACCTAGTGAGAAGACAAGATATGTGGTGATTTCTATTCAGATTGTTGAAGACCAATGTGCCTTCAAGCTGGTGATCGAAGGCTCAAAGATGGTTGGATTGACTTCAAACTTGGTTAGATTGTTCCTTATTTGACTGCTTCGCTCGAGTTGACTCGTTTGAGATTTGGATCAGTGGAGCATTAGATGTGGGAGCAGTTTTGTCTGTTTCATACTATTACAGTTTCAACACGGAGCAGTTTTGTTAGCGAATAGTTTAGCCAAGCAAACAGTGTCCCATTGAGCTCAAACTTGGCGAGTATGTTAGGTACATATGTGTTTAATTGTTGACCAAGTTTAGTGTTGTTTTGATCAATGTTTTTGTCCCTATGTGTGGTTTTGGTAATTAATGACAATCCCTATGGTCTAATATTTTTATTGAGTTTTATATGTAGGAATATTACATAGGTCATGGTTGTAGTCTATGTGTTGGATTCGAGTATGGATGCCATGAAGATAAAGATATACCTTTAAGTTTTGGCATAAGGTTCATCGAGTTGAAGAGAATGATATGATATGATCAAGATACCGAGAGTTTTATCTCAAGAGAAGAATTCAAGATATGGCTCTAAGTCGGTTCATGATAGCCTCATGAGTTGAGCTATGGTTGAATAATATTTAGAGCATGCAATCAAATAAAAAATTATTTATGTACCTCAAGATATTAAGATAGAGCATGAGAAGATACTTGATTGACCAATACAAAGAGTGAAGAGTGAATTCAAGTTGGTTAACACATGAAGCATAAAGAATATACCACATGGATCTTGTGGTATGGTAAGCGTTGTCAATTATGATTCATGAACTAACTCATTATATATGTGCATTTGTGTTTGGTATATGGGCTAGGTATCTTTCCATGGGCATGCATCAAAAGTGAAGAATTCATATAGCCCACGAGAGGATGACATCAAGTGGTGATCTCCATTAAGGTTGAGAAGTGCAAGTTCAATATAAGCATCTCAAAAAGATCATATGGTTGAAGCTTGTTGTCCATATTGGTCATAGTGGAATGTGAAGATGTGCCTTAATGAACCTACCCATAGTGGTGTGTTGGGAAGGAAATTATGAGTCTACATGAAGCAACAATGATCAAGTGAAGCATTCCGGCTTGGATGGATCTTGAAGCATTGTCATCAAGATCAAGTGGGATGCGCAAGGAAAAGGTATGGTCGTGCTAGGTTTTCCTTTTACCGTTATCATGGTGGTTGTTGGGAGACCGGGTTATAGGATAGATAGCCGCACTATCAAGAGGGGCTTTCGGTTGGATAACTTGATAACATCGTCTTAGGGAGCTCAATCCTTTGCATACTTTGCATCTCCCTATTTTATTGATTCTTGATGTTTCTCTGTGTGAGCTCCTTGAGCTTGTTGTTGGCTCTTCAACAAGCCCAAGTTTATCAAAAACGAATTTCGTATGCATCTTCTATTTTTCGAGTTTGGAGGTTTTACCGGTTTCTCAATTAGGAAGGTTTCATACCTCTCCTTATTTGGTTCTCAGCTTTTCAAAAAGCCCAAGTTTTATAAAATCAGAGTTCGGATGCAAAAGTTAAAACCATTTTCGTAATCCTTTTTCTATCAATGAAAACTGTGAGAATCCCGGTGCCACCAAAAATCCATCCGAAAAAATCTAGCCGCCGCCAGAATTTCCTGGCGCCTGCCGAATCACTGTACTGACTAGTGTTTTGGCTAGTCACGGGAAATTCTAGCTACTATCAAAAGTCCCTGGTTAGATTTCTGGCCCGCTGACACTAGCGTCGGAACCTTCCTTCCCAGAATTCGGCGCCGCCAGACTTATCATCGATTTTGCCTGGACTGCACGTTTTTGGTCCCCAACAGTCATATTTGCTTTTCCTATAAAAGGGTCTTCTTCCCCATTGTTAGGTAAGGGTTTTATGGCATTAAATTGACCTCCATTGTTGCCCCCTTTGATCTTGCTTCCTCTCCCATCCCTCTTATGATTCTTGCATATTTTTGAGGGCTTTGGAACAATAGATCTAGATCTACAATCCTCACTAATCAATTCCTCTACTAAGTGGACAGAACCCATTGGATCTAGATCTTAGAGTCATTGGTTGATTTTCACCTTTGTTCTTCCTCTATAATTCCTCCCTAGCACTTGTTGCTTTGGTGGGATTTGAGAGTGAAGGATTTGAGCACCCTTTGTGTTCTTGCTTTGCATTCTTGCATAAGTGTTGAACTCTCCATTACGATTTGTTCGAATGAAAGACCCTGATCTTGTTACTTTTGGAGGGTGACCTCCTAGTTGGCTTGGCGGTTGGTGTCACGGTGTCCTCTTCATGGAAGGTTGTGAAGAGGCCCAGGTTCTCCTTCGAGGAGGTTGTGAAGTGGTTGTGGAGTTTGACATCTCCGGAGTGGAGGAAAAGCTACCATAGGAAGGATAGCCTCGGAGATAAGGTGCCCTTCGTGGCTTGGTGAAATCCTTCGTGGGATCTCACACCTCTCCAAACGTGATGTACCTTACTTGTAGGGGAACACATGAATACATCTTTGTCTCCACGTGCCTCGATTATCTCTATACCCGAGTTTAATTTCCTTGTGATAGCTATCGAGCTTGAAATACTTATATCTTGCTTAGCTTAAGTTGTTGTTGGTGCACTTAGTTGAGCCTAGTGTATTTAGGTCTTATGCTCGTAAAATAAACGTTAGTTTACCACATTCTTTCAAGCCAAAACCGTAATAGTTTTGAAATTACCTATTTGAAGGGGTTTCGTGACAGAAAACAAAAAATTACTATGTGGTAACACACTTAGCCAGGATCTATCTAGGAAGTAATGCAGTAACAGAGGAAGACAACGGTAACATACCCTTGTAGACCGTAAGCGTATAACGCTCATGCAGGAACGTGGATGATGTAGTCGTACCCATCTGACCTCAAGGTCGTGCAGTTCCTCGCACGTCACCCCTTGTCTAGGTCCTCATACGGCGCTCCGGTGCCACTAATGGCAGCACCGCCGAGGTTTCACACATGTACGGTGCAAGACGATGACTCCTGGGCACTGATACCTGCCGAGGTTGTGGAAGTAGATCTCCTGGCCGGAATCCATGCAACACAACTATGAGCCACACTAGTGTTGTCTTTATGTGTACAGTCCTTCTCCGAGACCATGCCACCAAGAAGGCAACAAGAGATAAAAGGGAGAGTTCTGTAAGGAAACTGCCTTAGAGAAATATCTCAATTGTTGTGTTTAACCCCACCCATGAGCACCCCTTTATATAGGTGGAAAGGGTTTACCTTTCCCAAAGGTTTTCCCATGCGAGACTAATAAAAGACAAAGGAATAAAGGAAGAGGGGCCGCTAGCTGGGTGGCCGGGTGGGCTAACCCGCAGCGGCCCAGCAGCTAGCGATGAAAGCAGCCAACAATAGTAGCACGTTAGCCCGGGTGGGCCGGCCACCCGCCCACGTGGCTAGGGCAGCGGGGAGGCAGCGGACGGGTGGGCCGGCTTGCGGCCCACCAGGCGCCGGCTCGCTAGCGCCCATGCTCGCGCGCTCGGATGGGCTGGTTGGCTGTGGCCCACAGCAACGACTGGCTATCTCCTGACCACGCGGTGCCTAGTCCCGCCAGCCCATCTGCCTGTGTGGGCCGCCTAGCCCACACGCAGTGCAGCTGTTTGCTATTTTGGTGTCCTTTTGGGTAGCTTCCTCTTGGGCCGATTCCCTTCAGGGTTTTGGCCCTGCTGAGGAAGTTTCCCTATAAATATTAATTTAAATATTTATTTAATATATATTAAGTCATAATTAACATATAATAAATGCATATTATAAATTTCTATTTATCTGAAACACCATTTGGTCTTTTTCCTTTCTTTCTTTCTCTGAACAATCTTCGGATTCTCTTCTCGGAACGATTATGGTTTCTCTCTCTCCTGTGATTCTATTTTACAGGAAGATCACTATGCGTTGTAATGCCCTTAAGTATGTTACCACTATGGTTCAGGAACGTCACAAACATGATTGAGACGATCTCCAATCAATGATCAATAGCGGGACCGGGATGTCCATAATGACCCCCATGCATTCCATGAGACTGTGTCATGTCGAACCATAAACTTCGTATCAAATTCCCTTGTTACTTCGGGACTTACTTGTTCGAGATCTGATCACCGGTATCATGATACCTTGTTCAATCTCGTTTCCAACAAGTATTATTTTACTCGTTCACGTGAAATGCCATCCTCATGACCTATTCATATGTTGTGCAGCTTATGGGCCTAGTGTATCTTCCCATCACACAGGAGAACAAATCCCTCTCTTGATACATAGGCCTCAACATGCCCCTTTGGAATACCCAACATACACCTTTATGGTCACCCAGTTATGGACATGACAGTCGATGCAGGCAAAGCAGTCCTCGGGTGACAATGGTTAATATGATCTCATGGTCTAAGGATTAAGACACTTAGTTTTTAGACAACTGCAACTATGAACTATGTGACATGATCGTGTTGCAACAATCATCAGTGGGTAATGTACATCACATCATCTCTAGATGAGATGACTTCATTGTCAGTCGGCATAAATGCACCATGATTAGGAAACCTTGATCATCAGTTGCCCAATGAACTAGTTTAATAGAGGCTACTAGGGACTTCTTGTTTGTTTATATACCACACCTATATCAGTGTTTCCTCTTGATACAGTTATAGCATGATATAAAACTATGATGAACTAATGAGATATGATAATAGACTCCTTTATTATTTGCCCCTAGGGCATATCTCCTTCAATCTCCCACTTGCACTAGAGTACAAATAATCTAGTTGCATTGCTACTAATCATAAACCATATCACATATGTGTTTATTGATTATGCTTGCTCATGGAGGACTTCCTTTCCTAAATCTGTTTACTAGATTCATAAGGTCCTATTTGAAAATCATTAATTTCACCTGTTTGAGATTCATAGCATTTCGTTTTGGTGACAAAGTGAGAATTCTATTTTTTCTAGTATACCACAAAGGCCTATCAGTCAATTGGACTTTCAAGATGTCATGTGTATCTATAAAACACATTTAGTCGAAAGATAAACTTTATTTAAACCAAAACCATTCTTGTTGATTCTAAAGTATTCTAATACTTCTGTATCTATATAGAATTTGATCAAAGTGCAAAGTTTGCAACTTTGATCCCTGACCATGCTTTCTTTGTGCTAAACTTAATTCTAGCTCAGTGATTAACTCTGATCACTTAGGAACCTGTTCTTACATTTAAGAACTTGGGTCATATTATGTCAAGTATATGTAACGTGGGTTTATCTAGAAAACCTATGGCCAAGGCACAGTTGATGTAATGCATATTTCTTTCCTTTTAACCATTTCCACGAATACCTAGTCACTACTCAATACTTCTCCTAATTTCTCAAGTAAGAATCAATTCTTTACTTGAATCCACTCTGAACTATTTCAAAATCTCAACTTAGGACTTTCTGAACTTCCTTTAGAATACTTGAAGTATTTTGACATTTAATGTTTATTAAACATCCTGATCTATTCACATAGATGCTCCATGTTTAATGTAAGTTAAATTTCATACAATTAATGATCTAATCATTTATAACATCAAACACATTATTCCTTAATATGTCAATTAAATATTCAAGAACATTGTTACACTCCCACTCAAATATGTCATCAATATTTGATATGCCAGGATATCACTCATCTCCCACTCAAATATGTCGTCCACATATTCGACTTGGAAAACTTCTTAGCTCCCACTCAATCAATTTACAGATTTCTTCGATAATCTTGGCAAATCTAAAATTCTCTTTCATAAAATCGAGAATTTTTTGCTACAAGATATCAGCAATCTCACGATTGGTCAAACTTCCCGTTGTACTAGTTACAACCTTTTCTTCAAAATTTTAAAGACTTGCAGTTTTGATCAGTCCTTTAGCAATTTACAAATTGGACTAATTGTTGACTAAAATATAACAAACATTAAGCATCGCGACATATTTTTAGTCAACCCTTGAATTTGTCAAAAACAACTTTTGTAACAAATCGAGCTTTTATGTCCTCCTTTTAAGTTTCATTCTTTCCTTTCAACTTTGAAGTTACTGGGAAGGACTAAGTAAATGCAATTCACTTAGTGAGATCAGTAACTATTATTTTGTAATCTCAAATGAAACTTAATTTGGGATTTCATGACTCTAAGTCATTTCTTGCACCTAGGTCCATCAATCTTTCTTTGTAGTCCATAGGTATGTCTTATTTCAAGAAGAAGACAAGTGAATCAAGAGTGAAATTATGCAAGTGGCAGAACAAATTCTCGAATCCTACTTTTATGAAGTATTAACCCAAACGTTCATGATCATATCATTATAGTTTCCCCTCTACTCGATGAGTTTGTCTCCCGAAAAAAATTCGGTTCTACTTACTCAACAATTCGGAGGTTAGGTCAAAACTTCGCTTATACTTATATTTTCTCACTAACACTTCCATAAGAAAACAATTTCTCAAAGAAGTACCACATAACAAATTTTGTCTTATTTCGTTTTAGTTTGGAATTTGTATTCATGTTTCCTAAGAATACACCACAAAGATTTAATTTTTGTAATGATCTCGAACTACCGAAATCTCTAGAAACTCGAACTTGCCATATCTCATATGGTGTTGTTTCCACGAATCTTTAGATGTTCCTTATACTTTTGGTTGAGTGTTTACTATTTCAATCTCTAACTCTAATTCTTTACGTTAATCCAATGAAGTTCATTTTGGACCATATGTATTTCATACACTATGACTATGATGTTTCAGAATCATCAGTACGATTTGATTCGTCAAATCATCATAATTTTTGAAATAGTATTTCACAAGTACTTTCATGCCAATTTGTTATTAACTTGAATTCATAATCACTTTGATCAAATCATGGAGGCTTTAAACTTCTTGTTAATTTATATCTACCTTGACTTTAAAGGTCCTTGGTATATTTTGGCAATTTTCATAAATGACCTATTATCTTAAGGACAAGGACTAGAATAACTTGTTCATAATCCCAGTGTGAATCATAAAAGAAATTATTCGTAGTAATAGAATAACCAAATTGTTTCTCATTAATATGAATAACCGTCTCGCATAGGCAAGACACAGTAACAGTTCACATACTCGATTACATAACTTTATTTCAAATCTTCTAATCCTAATAATAAAATTCGAGGGAAGGAGTGTTGTCGGCCACCAACCAGATTGCTTATCGTTATCACACCATCAATGCCTTGTTCCATTCCGTAACTCTGATGCAGAGGGTCCTTTTTTCAATAAAACAAGATTAAGCATCCAATGCTTAAAAAGTGCATAAGTATTTCATGAAAACATTTATTACTTGTATATAAACATATACCTTCTCCATTGACAATGATCCTAGCTTTAGGCTCGACCTTGGTAGTCCTCAGCTTGGCTATGAACTCACGAAAGGTATATGATATCCCCTTCATGATGTAGTCCATGACAACGTCTTTGTAGTTGGGAGGAAGCATACACACACCCCATTTATCGCAAAGTCATCAGCCAACCAGTCATCCATAGCATCCATAAGGTGTCCATGGATATCTACCATATTATCTTGGTGGATTTCCAAGCTGGATTTTTCTTCCATTTTGCGGAAGTAAACTCATCCATGTACTCATATCGCATGCGCTTGATCTGTTCCAGGAACAAGCTCTTCAATCCATCGATCATATCAAATGCATCGATTTCATCAAAGTGCACCCTCAAGCCAGATTCCATGGCATGGATAATGGTGTACTTAACGGTCATGAAGGTGTCATGACGAGCACGAAGAGTTGCATCTTCTCCATCGTCGGAGTCATCAGGGAAATCTTCAAGAGGTTCACGAAGGACATAGAGGAGATGGTTTTCTATGAGGGTCCTCCTAAGGTGTTGGTACCAGTCGATAAAATTCAACCCATCTAGCTTAAGTTTCTCCATGTTCATAAATGGACCAAAGGTGTCCCAAACTAAGGGAATGGACATAATCTACAAGACATTTTCAAAAGGACTTAAACTAACTTCATAATAGGAGCTCAAATTTGCAATCATATTAACAAATGAGCTCCCACTTAAACTATAATCCCTAAAGGCAGTTAAATGATAACACGGTCCCTTTACACCACATCATCCCCGATCATCATGGTCTTTGATGTAGCTACCAGGGTGGACTATATCTGTTGATCACATCATCCATGTGTCTCATGCTAGATACTTCGATCTACTGTGTTCCGAGGCCATGTATGTATATGCTAGGCTCGCCAACTCAACCATAGTGTATTCGTTGTGCATACATGGCTTGCACCCACTATATGCGAATGTAGAGATGGCCAGCACCTAATCATCACGGCCTTCTTCATAACTACACAATTTCTTGGTGGTGGGAGAACACTTATGTTGGTATTAATTAGGGATTATCTTATTTAATGGTACTATTGTGTATCTAATACTAGCACTCAAGCAAGATGCACACAAAGATAAAGCATCACATGTAACCTAAATGAGATATGACATGGTTGTCTTTGCGCTCCTTGATCTCCATCATGGGCTACAACATGATATCCATCAGGACACCAGTTTGACGCCAAGTCCACGATGCCACCGGTCTTGTTCATCATCACAATGAATACTATTATACAACTTAGTAATAGGAAAAGTAAACTACCTTACCTTATTCAATACTATAACCATATCACATCACAAGCCTCCCTTCAAAATAAAGTTAAATGCCTCTACTTTATCTATTGCAGTTTTTACGTGGCTATTAGGCTTTCACAATAGAACCGTTTCTACCTCTGAACTTCCAACCACAATATGGATCCAATAATTGTCTATACTACACCCCTTTTGGGGCCTTCCGATGTAGATGCTATATCAACTACTGTGAGAGATATAGACACCCGCTAGCCACTTATACGGTACAAGCTGTATGTTGAGCGTGGAACCAGTCTCGTAAGGTTACGCGTAAGGTCGGTCCGAGCCACTTCATCTCATAGTGTCGTGATATAAACAAATACACATGGGAAGGTAACAACTAGAGTATCAATGCCCACATTCAGCATGTGTCTAACTGTACTAGCATACTATGCATAGATCGGATATGATACCACTCAAGGGGTTCTGTGGCAGAAAACAAAAAAAATTACAACGCGGGAACACACCTAGCCAGTATCTATCTAGGGAGCAATGCAGTAACAAAGGAAGACATCGGTAACATACCCTTGTAGATCGTAAGCGTTTAACGCTCATGCAGGAATGTGGATGATGTAGTCATACATGTCTGACCTCAAGGTCATGCATCTCCTCGCATGTCACCCCTTTTCCAAGTCCTCGTACGATGCTCTGGTTCCACTAATGGCAGCACCCCCGAGGTTTCGCACACATACGGTGTAAGAAGATGACTCCCAGGCTCTGATCCCTGTCGAGGTTGTGTAAGTAGATCTCCTGGACAGAATCCCTACAACACAATGGCGTGCCGCAACGGTGTTGTATTTGTGTGTACAGTCCTTCTCCGGGACCGTTCCACCATAAAGGCAATGACATAGAGAGAAGGGAGAGTTCTCTAAGGGAACTACCTTAGGGAAATATCTCAATTGTGGTGTTTCATCCCACCCATGGCACCCCTTTATATGGTTAGAAAGGGTGTACCTTTCCCAAAGATTTTCCCACGTGGGACTAATAAAGACAAATGAATAAAGGAAGAGGGGTTGCCAGCCGGTTGGGCCAGCTGGTCCCGAAAAGATAGCAAAAATAGCAAACAGCCGCACTTCGTGTGGGCTAAGTGACCCACACAGGTAGACGGGTGAGCAGGGCTGGGCACAGCGTGAGCGACAGATAGCCAGCTATCGCCGCAGACCACAGCCAACCGGCCCATCAGGGCACGCAAGCGTGGGCGCTAGGGAGCCAACGTGAGGCGGGCCGCAAGCCGGCCCACCTAGCCACTGCCTCCCTGCCTCCCCGGCCATGCGGGCCGCTGGCCGCCGCTAGTAGGCCCCGTGGGGGGTGGGCTAGCCGGCCTACCCAGTCCGACGTGCTGGCTGCTGGGGCAACCCGCAGCGGCCCAGCAACCAGCGATGGCAGCAGCCGACACGTTGAACTGGGTGGTCCAGCCACCCCCACACTGCCTACTAGCAATGGCCAGCGGCCTGCATGGCCAGGGAGGTAGCGGCCAGGTGGGTCGGCTTGCGGCCTACCTCGCGTCGGCTCCCCAGCACCCACGCTCGCATGCCCGGATGGGCCGGTTGGCTGTGGCCCGCAGCGATAGTTGGCTATCTGTCGCCCGCATGGTGCCCAGCCGCGCTCACCCATCTGCCTATGTGGGTCACCTGGCCCACATGAAGTGCGGTTGTTTGCTGTTTTTGTTGTCTTTTTTGGGTAGCTTCCTCCTGGGCCAATTCCCTTTGGTGTTTTGGCCCCATTGAGGAATTTTCCCTACAAATATTAATTTAATATAAATTAATCATAATTAATATATAATAAATGCATATTATAAATTTCTATTTATTCGAAACACCTTTCGGTCTTTTTCCTTTCTTTATTTCTATGAACAATCTTTGGATTCTCTTCTCAGAACGATTCTAGTTTATCTCCCTCATGTGATTCCATTTTATAGGAAGATCTCTAAGAGTCGTAATGCCCTTAAGTCTGTTACCCCTAAGGTTCGAGAACTTCAAAACATGATTGAGATGATCTCCAATCAATGATCAATAGCGGGACCGGGATGCCCATATGACCCCCATGCATTCCACGAGACTGCGTCGTGTCAAACCATAAACTTTGTTTCCAATTCTCTTGTTACTTCGATACTTACTTGTCCGAGATCTGATCACTGTTATCATGATACCTTGTTTAATATCGTTTCCATCAAGTACTGTTTTACTCATTCACGTGAAATTCCATCCCCATAACCTAGTCATACGCTACGCAGCTTATGGATGTAACTCACCGGGTGGGCCTAGTGTATCTTCCCATCACACAGGAGAACAAATCATGATCTTGATACATAGACCTCAACACGTCCCTTTGGAATACCCAACATATACCTTTATGGTCACCCAGTTGCAGACATGACGGACGATGCAGTCAAAGCAGTCCTCGGGTAACAATGGTTAATATGGTCTCACGGTCTAAGGATTAAGACACTTAGTTTTTAGACAATTGCAACTATGAACTATGTGACGTGATCGTGTTGCAACAATCATCGTCAAGTAATGTCCATCACATAATCTCTAGATGATATGACTTCATTGTCAGTCGGCATAAATGCACCATGATCAGGAAACCTTGATCATCAGCTGCCCAATGAACTAGTCAAATAGAGGCCACTAGGGACTTCTTGTTTTTTATATACCACACATGTATCAGTGTTTCATCTTGGTACAGTTATAGCATGATATAAAACTATTATGAACTAATGAGATATGATAATAAACTCCTTTATTATTTGCCTCTAGGGCATATCTTCTTCATATTCACCCTCTCTAGGACACATCTCTACACTACTAGGAAACTAGATATACATAGACAAGTATTATGTGGCGCATATTTGAGTGCATGCTCCACAACATATAGCCAGTGGAGCATGCAGACTAAATGCGCCATAGAAACCTGACCATTCTGTGGCGCATATATTTTCTAATGCGCCACTGAAATATGGTGGGACCTGACACCAAGTATGGGTGGTTGTGATTATGTGGCGCATATTGCTATATGTGCCATAGAAATTTATGTTTTTGTGGCGTATACAAAAATATGCGCCGTAGAAAGTGGGGTGGGACCCACACCTAGTTTCTGTGGTGCATATAATAATATGCGCCACATAAAGTGGTGTGGGACCTACCACAGAAAGTGGTGACCCCTTTTCTGTGGTGCATATTACTATATGCACCACAGAAACACGGATTTCTATGGCACATATAACAATATACGCCACATAATCACACTAGAAGATCTTTATATACAATGGTGCCAGCTAGCACCCCCTACCTACCACCACCCATTTCATTCTTCTCCTCCTTCACCCAGCTCATCTTCCCCTCCCTCCTACCCTATTTTCCCATACTTTCCTTCATTGTTTGTAGGTAAATATACTTTAGTTGAGAGATTGGTAAGGGGAAGCCTCTCCAACTTGCAGATCTACTAAACCACACTTACTTTTCTCCTCCATGTCTCTCTTTGTCCACTATTTTCTCTTGAACACCACAACTCTCTCATCACGGTCTCAACTCAATATTGAATCTATTAGGTGAGTAGTTGGATGATATGCATATGCTTGTTTTGTGTGGCCGGCAGGCGTCGGTGCGGTGTGTATGGATGTTTTGTAGGTGAAGCTTGTCGCACAGATAGTGTGCGATGGCGATACGATGTTTATACATGAAGCTTGTGTGGTGCATGAATGTTTGCATGCAAAGAAGCTTTTTGTTGTTCCTTTAACTAGCGTGGTGCATGGATGTTTGCTGAAATATTGATTCATTTATGTTTCGGTAAATTTTTGCACTACTCATATGTCCTATTTTTAGTTAAGGTCATGTCCAATTTTTCCGATGACCCTGCATGTGTGTGTTCATGGTGTGGTTCTAACATACTCTCTTTTTCTCTATGTATACCACACAGGAAACCATGGTCTTCACGATGAGTGAAGGTCGAGTTGCTAGATACAAGAAAGACGCGAAGGTGGACATGATTCAGAACAACAGGACCTAGATAAGATGTCTGTGTCAAACATGCAAAATCCAGCACTGGATCAACCCTGATTCTAGACAATTGGAGCATCTCCTGCTCAAGCGAGGTTTCATGCGCGACTTCAATGAGGCACCGACAGAAAATGGTGCTCATGAAGATGAGGGCGAGCAAGAAGACGAAGAGTCTCCCAGACATGGTCATCATGACGAAGGAGATGCCGGTAGACATGATCATCATGAAGAAGGAGATGTCGGTGGACATGATCATCATGAAGAATACAATGCCAGAGTATATGGTGGTGGAAAAGATGCAAACACGCATACGCTTTGACTTCGGACTTGCGGGACCCTCATGTTCAAGAACCGTTCCTCAAGGAGATGAGCAACGCCAAAGCTACAGCCAGAGAGAAAGCCGAGCTGGCGCAAATGGAGATAGACAGGATGAATCCATTGTAACCTGGGTGCCGCCCAAGGATACACACTTGAATGTAATGCTCAAGGCTCTAGAGATGAAGGCGGAACACAAATGGGCCGACGTGAGCTTCAACACTAACATGGAATTCTGGTATGACTGTCTTCACAACAGGAACACATTGTCAACAAGTATCAAGGAGGCTAAGAAAATCGTGTGCTCTCTCGACCTACCGCATGTTAAATACCTCGCTTGCATGAATATGCGTCGAGAAAACATAGGAGTTCTGAAGTGAGTGATGAACGAAGTCTTTAGTTTATCTGACTCCTTCATACGTATTTGGTGATAACCAGAATATGCAATGAGAAAACATAGGAGTTCCAAGCCTGTAGTTGAGTCAATAACTTGATCGATTTTAGGCAGAGCGAACGAATCTTTGGGACAAGGTTGTTCAAGGTAGTATGATCAACACACGTCCTTAAATCAGTGGTGTCCTTTTGATACGTTGCAAACGTATCTATAATGTTTGATGTTCCATGCTTGTTTTATATCTACTTTCTTATGTTTTGTCCACACTTTGGAGTACTTTTACACATTTTCTGGAACTAACCTATTAACAAGATGCCACAGTGCCAGTTGCCTATTTTCTTCTGTTTTTTGTTCCATAAAAGGCAGAAAATCAATATTCTCGGAATTGGACGGGACAAAAGCCAAAGTCAATATTTTATTGGAAGACTCACGGAGCCAGAAGACGAGACGGAGAGGGGCCAGGGATGGACACACCATAGGGTGGCGCGGGTCCCCTGGTCGCGCCACCAGGTGGTGTGGGCCCCTCGGGCACCCCCTCGGTCTCCCCTTTCGTCTATAAGAAGCCTCCGATGTAGAAACCCTAAACAATCGAGCCTCCAGTCACGAAAAGTTCCACAGCGCCGCCGCCACCGAAGGGGAGATTCGGGGGACAGAAAGTCTTTGTTCCGGCACCCTGCCGGGACGGGGAAGTGCCCCCGGAGCCATCTCCGTCGATCTCCACCACCATCTCCATCGTCGTTGCTGATTCCCATGCTGAGGAGGGAGTAGTTCTTCCTCAAGGATAAGGGCTCTACCGGTAGCTATGTGTTCATCTCTCTCTATGCATGATCTTATGAGATCATGAGCTTTGTAATCTATAGATCTATTCTGCTACTCAAGTGCTTTAATGAATCTCTGCTTATCCCCACGTGTGACAGTGTGCACACCGTGTGGCACTTTGGCTAAGGTTACATAAATACTTGTTATGAGTTATATTTGGAGTTGGATGTCTCTATGAAATTGTGGTGTTTGTTGGAACCATCTAGCGCTCAAGGTGACAGTGTGGGGTTATCTAGATGGGGAAGGCGGACTTTGAGGTGTGCTGTTATAGCCCTACCATGGATTAGAGTGTCCAACCGGAGAGTAGTTCAGAGTAGTATCATAAAGAGAAGATATTTATATGAGAGTGTTCAATAGTGAAAGTATGATCCCTAGGCCTTGTTTATAAGAATTGAAACACCATTTGCAACTAGATCTGTTACATGCTTGCTTGCTTCCATCTTTTTGCCTTTAGTCTTTTCCTCCCGTCAAGCTATTTTCTGGCACCGTTGTCTTATATCCATACCACTTGTATTTCACTATTTCTTCGCTAAACTAGTGCACCTATACACCTGACAAGTGTATTGGGGACACAAGAGACTTCTTGTATCTTGATTGCAGGGTTGCTTGAGAGGGATACCTTTGAAGACTTCCTCCCTGAGTTCGATAAACCTTGGGTAATCCACTTAAGGGAAACTTGCTGCTGTTCTACAAACCTCTGCACTTGGAGGCCCAACAATTGTCTACAAGAATAGAAGTGCGTAGACATCACCTTTTTAGGGACCATTACAGGGTTAGCCGATCACTCAGTGTGGATGACTTCTTTAATAAATCCACCTAGTTCTAATCGGGCTAATTCTTTGGCTATAGTTTTGTGCTTTTCATCGTTGAAACATCATAAGGACTGTTTGATAGGTCTAGCATCGGGATACACATTAAGAGAGTGCTCGATAATTTCCTAGGTACTCCGGTCATGTCAGAAGGTTGCCATGCAAAGATATCTTTATTAGATTTGAGGAACTCGACGAGCATGCTTTCCTATGCGTGATCGAAGCCTACACCTATCTACGTCACTTTGGAGGGGTCATTGTCCTTCAGCAGTCTTGTCTTTGTGTCTTCTGATTCCTTGAACTCTGGAGTCGGCTTCAGCACCTCCTTCTTCGTAGCGGGCATCTTGGATAGGTTGGTGTTCTTCTTCATCTTCGGGTACTCCTCGGCATGCAGCATAGCTTCAACAAAGGCGCAAGTCCGTATTTGCATTCTCGCGCTTTCTTAGGGTTTCCCCGGGTTGTGATGACACCATTGGGACCTAGAAGTTTCATCATGTTATAGATGTAGCAGGGTGAGCCATAAATTGCTAGTAAGTCGGACGCCCAAAGATAGCATGGTATGCGCTCTTGAATGAGACAACTTCCAAAGATAGTGGTTTAGTCCGATAGTTCTCCGGTGTTCCAAAGGTAATGTCTAGAGTGATTTCTCCCAGATAGTTTGCTTGCCTTCTAGGGACAATTCCATGGAAAACCAAACTGCTATGATTTAGCTGGGTTTCTGATATCCTCATGCGGTGAGGTGTTTCGACATAGAGAATATTGATGTTGATGCCATCGTCCATGAGTGTTTTTGAAAACTCATAGCCGCTAATAAGTGGATTGATGACCAGAGCATACTTTCCTCGCATGTGAGCTTAGGCGGATGATCTCTTCGGTCAAAGGTGATCTTCACTTCCAACCAGTCCAGTTATTGGGGGACAGCTGGAACAGTTGCGTTAAGCTCATGCATTACTGCTTTCTTGACCTTGGCGGGTTCAGATCCGAGGAAGTGGACATACACTACAAGAAAAGTTGGCTTTTACAACGGACGATTTTCGTGGTTGAAGGCCCATTTTTCGTGGCCAAAGTGTCTTGCGCGACGGATGTCCTTCATGGTAAAAGCCCCGGCACAAATGAACTAACCACGATTTTTTTCGCCCGTGGCGGATCGCACCCTTCAACCACGAAAACATGTTCCATCGTAGATCTGTTCGCCAGCCACGCTGAGGGCTGACGTCATGCAAACTGCCACGTGGTAGCCGCCGTTAGCAGCCGGTTACCGCTGTTAACGGTCATAGAAACCGTGGCAGAATCCAGGCCCAGCCAAGGCCTGCTAAACACAAACTGGGCCGGCCCATCAGGGGAGCCCAACAAGAAATGGCCCGTTACTGTTTTGTCCTGCACTGTTTGAAATGGGCCCAGAGATGCGGCCCGTGAACTTTCAGGCCCGATTCTATTTCGGCCTATAGAAGGCCCATGTTGGTCCAGCACTGTGCTGCCACTTGAGGCCTGCACAAATCTGGCCCTGCACTGTTCAGGCCTGTTACCAATTTAGCCTTTTACTTTTCAATCCTGTTACTCTTTCAGACTTTTAGGAATTTTGACCCATTACTGTTTAGGCCCATTAGTGTTTGGGATTTTGCCTGTTAAGGCCGGCACTGTTTGGCCTGTTACTGTACTGGCCTGCCACCGTACTGGCCTTTTGCTATTGATACCTTTTACGGTTCCGACCTTTTACTGTTCCGGACTTTTTACTGTTCTGGCCTTTTATTGTTCTGGCCTTTTATGGTTTTGGCCGTTTACAGTTCTGGCCTTTTGCTGCCACGGCCTTTTACTATTTTGGCATTTTACTGTTCTGGCCTTTTAATGTTCTTGCCGTTTACTGTTCTGGTTTTTTACTATTCTAGCCTTTTACTGCTCTGGCCTTTTACTGTTTTGGCCTTTTACTGTTCTGGTCGCTTTGGGTCGTCCATGCGCATGTTGTTTCAACGTTCAGCATGCTACTGCTCCGGCTTGTTACTGTTTCGGACTTTTTTTGCTATCGCCTACTTTTCGTAGAACAGGTTGATGATCAGACTCAACATGTCGATCTCATTGGGGAACCCAAAGAGGAAGGTATGATGAGCATAGCAACAAGTTTTCCCTCAGTTATGAAACCAAGGTTATCGAACCAGTAGGAGTAAGGAAACACCTCCAAGATGTTGTTTCCAACTTGGAATCCTGCACAACACAACCACATAACTTTGCCCCGAACTTACAGTGAGGTTGTCAATCGCACCGATTTTGCTGAAAACAAAGGATTAAACGTATTGTGTGGAAGATAGTAATTGCTTGCAGAAAGTAAACAGAAAATAGTAAATAGATTGTATATTGATGGTAAAGAATGGACTGGGGTCCATAGTTCACTAGAGGTGATTCTCCTTAAGATAGATGACATGTTGGGTGAACAAATTATAGCGGGGCAATTGACAAACACCGAGAAAGCATACATGCATATACTAATCATCTTGACTCCTATGAGATTTGATTGGGCATTACAATATTATACATAGACCGTAATCCAACAGCATCTATGACTAATAATCCACCTTCAGGTTATCATCCGAACCCCCTCCAGTATTAAGTTGCAAGCAACAGATAATTGCATTAAGCAAAGTGTGTAAAGTAAACAATATGATTATTCTGTGAACAAAGGATTGTTGTTTTATCCTTAGTAGCAACATCACATCTAGTACCTTAGAGATTTTTGTCACTTCCCCAGATTCCTAGAGGCATCAACCCACTATCGAGCATAAATACTCCCTCTTGGAGTTGCTAGCATCTACTCGACCAAGATAGCTACTAACAACGGAAAGCATGCAAGATCACAAATAACATAGACATGATAGAATCAATAATCAATCTGAAATAGCATCTCAATATCCATCGGATCCCCGCAAACACAACATGTATGATTACAAATAGATGATCTTGATCATGGACGGAGCTCACCAGATCTAGACATGGTAGCACAAAGGAGAAGAACCAACCATCTAGCTACTACATGGACCCGTAGTCCAGGGATGAACTACTCAAGAATCACACTGGAGGCAGTCATGGTGATGAAGAAGGCCTCCAGGGTGATCTCTCCCCTCCGGCAGGGTGCCGGGAAGAGCTTCAGATCCCTCCCGATCTAGGCATGGAGATGGCGGCGGCTACAGACTCTTTCGTGGAATTTTGATCGGGTACTTAGGATTTTCATCCCGGAGGCAATATATAGGCAAAGGGGCAAGATCCGTGGAGTACCAGGGGGCCCACACCACCTGGTAGCGCGTCTAGGGATGGCCGCGCCACCACCAGGTGTGGCCTCCCTAGCTCCCCTCTTTGTCTCCCTTCCAGACTCCGTATTCCTTCCGGTGAAATATTGACTTGAGCTTTTGTCTGGTCCAATTCCTTTAATATTTCCTTGCTAGCTTTTCTGAAACCAAAAACAGCAGAAAACAAGCAGCTGGCACTGTGGCATCTTGTTAATAGGTTAGTTCCAGAAAATGTGTAAAAATACTCCAAAGTGTGGACAAAAAATAAGAAAGTAGATATAAAACAAGCACGGAACATTAAAAATTATAGATGCGTTTGCAAAGTATCAACATCCCCAAGGTTAACTCCTGCTCATCCTCGAGAAGTTAAGTGATAAAAAAATAATTTTTGAGGTGACATGCACCATCATAATCTTGATCAAAGTAATTGTAAAACATTGATAGCTGGGATCATAGTACTTTAACATAGCATGAAAGATATAGTTCTAACAATAAGACATAGCAACTATGTTGTAACATGAAAAGGTACAAACAAAAGATTCATGAATAACAATGCTTTGCAAGACGTTTGTTTGTTTCACATATAGAAAACATAATGGGAATGGTATTCAGCTTGTCCCTCATAGTGTAGCAAAACATAAATGCATAGGACACCTTCAAAGTTCATAAGGGTGACTAGATACAAATAGTTTAAGAACAAGCAATATCAAAGTTATGAATCAATCAACAAGTTTTGGGACAATGCACATTAAACTAAGAATGGCCACTATGCTATCTCAATAGGTGCATAAAGAAGAAGATGGAGACTCGACATAAAAGTAAAAGAAAGGCCCTCATAGAAGGAAGAAGGGATTCACGTCTCATAAAGAGCTTCCAAAAATTATGGTACTTATTAGCTTTCAGCTCTCATTGCCCCTATCATAAGCATATTGAAGTGATTAAGGTTAAAGTGAACAAACTATGGAGTATATGTTTGACAAAGTATAAGTTGGCAATCTCATGTCCCTTGAATACGAGGGTCGCTCCTCATGGTACTCAAGTTTAGTTACCGGTAAGTTCTTGTCATAGTAAGTACATGTGTATCATAGAGAACCGCCAACGGGGTACCCCTTGCACATGATACAAGAGCTATCCCATAATCAAAATGACAAGGCAAGCAGACAATGAGCATCTCAGCAATCTTCTTATTTACCATGGGAAAATGGTGCTTTTTTCTATCTTTCCTCTTTTCTCATCTTTTTTTTTCTTTTTCTCAATCTCTATCTCTTTTTTTATAAGAAGAATGCGTCATAGATTGCTCACTATGGTGATGCTGCAAGTTTCCACCATGATTAGGCATGGCTTAGGCTAGCGGCCCAGGAGTTTCTCTAACACACATACATAACTCCATGGACTTACAAGCTCCCCTTTCATTTCACACCGACGACATCCATAAACAAAAGAGCATGATATCAACTGGGTACAATGTACAAGTGCAATGTTGAAAGCGTTCCCCATGACAGCATGTTTCTGCTAATCCCAACGTATAAGTGCAAGCATATACAACATAGATGACACAATGGTTCAAGTTTATTAGGGGAAAGAAAAGTAAAGTGTGCCATCAAGTTCGTGAGAGCTTTAATCACAAATTTTCACATAACAAGTTTTAATTTGGAAGGTAGATAAAAACATGAATATACTTGGAATAACAAATGCTAATAGGTAGGTATGGTGGACTCTTTGGAATAACTTGGTTTTATTTGGAGTTGGATGCATGAGTGGAACTCATACTTAGTATGGAGGCTAGCAAAAGACTGGGAGTGACCAACTAAGAGAGCAATAATGGCCATAATTATGCAAAGCGACAAAACATTATTGATTAAAGCATAAAGTGATATTACAAGACGAAAACTAAATGATCATAGAGGCTATGGTGACTTGGTGTAGTCTTAACATGGTGTGAGTATGCGCCAAGTCAACCCAAATAAAGCATCAAAGGAGAATACCACAATATTGTGCTTTAATATGCGAAAACAACACATGATTCTTTCAGTTACTTGTGACAAGTCATGCTACATCAATAATAACTAAGCATAAAGCCAAATCAATATCAAGCAAGGCATGATAAAGTCTAAGTCACAGTCAAAAACAAACTCCTTTTATACCACTTAAGCATGAACTTTCCTACTCTTTTCCAATCCAAATCAACCTATTTGAAACTATGTATGAATGAGGGCGTCCAACCAATTTATTCAACCAAACTAAGCAAACGAAAACTAAAAACAAAACGAAGATGCTCCAAGAACAACACAATTGTGCATGAAACAATAAAAATGAAGTGTTTGGAAGAAACCTGAAATTTTTATTGATGAAGAAGGGGATGCCTTGGGCATCCCCAAGCTTTGATGCTTGTACTTCTTGAATATTTCTTGGGGTTACACGGGTGGCATCCCCAAGCTTGAGCTTTTGTCCATACTTCATCTTATCACATTACTCTTCCCCACACTTTAAAATTTCCTTCATACAAAACTTCACACAATCTTCATTAGCAACATTAGTGTACTCAAGATAATAAGTCTTTTGGTTCAGTTCCAACACAAGTAAAACTTCCATTAAAACAAAAGCTACTGTAACTCTTCCTTTAAAAAGTTCAAATGATCAAAGAGAACTCAAAGAGAAAGAGATTAAGAGGCAAATGCAAATAATGGCAAAAATCTGTCAAAACAGACCAACACGTAAAAACCGATTTTTTCGAAGACCTTCTGTTGCTCAAATCGAAAAGTGTTGAACTAAAGAAAGTTGGATAACAACCTGGGCAGAAGCACAAATAATTACAACTCAAACAGACATACATAGATTTTTCACGAATGTTTACAGCGAAGCACAAAAATCTGTTTCGGAACAGCAACTTTCCCAAGCATTAGTTCTCTCTCATTAGAGGTTACTCTTGGCACAAAAACCACACAAAAATGATAAGGAGAGGTTATTACTGAAGCAATAACTTCCAAGACTCAACAAAAGATTCCTAACAAAATTTGGGTTATCTCCCAATAAGTGCTTTTCTTCAACGCCTTTGAACTAGGCATAAGAATTTCGATGATGCTCATATAAGAAATATGAATTGAAGTAAAAGAGAGCATCAAGAAGCAAATTCAAAACACATTTAAGTATAACCCACTTCCTATGCATAAGAATCTTATACGCAAATAAATTTTCAAAGAACAAAGTGACATGCATAGGAAGATAAAATGAGAGTAACTTCAAAACTTTCAGCAAATAGAGAGGTGTTTCAGTACAATGAAAACTTTTACAACCATATTTTCCTCTCTCATAATAATTTTCAGTAGCCTCATGAATAAACTCGACAATATAACTATCACATAAAGCATGCTTTTGATGATCTACAAACACATAATTTTTATCAAGCTCAAAAATAGTGGGATTAAAACCTCCAGACCCACTTTTAACAATTTTATAACAAGATGACTGATCAATCTCATTTTCAATAGTAGTACAATTAATATTATCAACCAATATAGGACCATCAACTAGAGCTTTATTATAAAAAAATTCAAAAGAATCCATCGGAACATAACATTCATCCTCCTTTGGTAAGCATGGAGGACAATCAAATAATGTAATGGGTAAAGAGTTACTCTCATTAGAAGGTAGGAATGGGTAGATCCATTCTTCCTCCTCTTATTTTCCACCCAATGAGCTTCCAGTTTCAGCAATTTCTTCTTCCATAGTCTCCTGCAAGGCATTAGTCTCTTCCGTTGGTGGAGAGCAACTATTAAGATATTCAAGAATCTATCCATTATCTACCTTGTAATTATCAAAGCAAAATTTAAGTATATCATAAACATCATATTTATCAGGTGCATCATCAGTATTTTCAAGCAAATAAGCAAGTTCGAATGCACCCTTCCACGCAATAAATTCGTCAATTTGTTCCACATCATAAAAGTCATAATTTCCCTTAACATAAGAAGATATGGTAACATCATCATTATACTCACATTGAAAAGGGAGGTGTTTATACCCCCAGCAACAAGATTTATCAAAGCAATAAGTAACATTATAAGTAGAGCACATGTTTCTAGCAATGGTACACAATTTATCAATTTATTCCCATAAGAGTTTCCCTTTTTGTGACAAGCGGTGTTCCTCATAATATTTTTGTTGTTCCATGAACCCATCTTGCCAATAAGATCTAGTTTCAAAGAAACCCACCATTGATAGAAAACATGATAAAGCAAGACAATAACAGATCAACAGAAATAACAACTATAGCAGGAACTAATTTTTTTGTGTGTTTTTGATAGAAAGAAACAAGCAAACAAAGCAAAAATAAACTAAGCAAAACAAAAAAACAAAGTAAAGAGATTGGTTATGAGGGACTCCCCTTGTGAAGATGTCCTTGACTCCCCGGCAACGGCGCCAGAAAAAGGCTTGATGATCAGACTCAACACGTCGATCTTGTTGGGGAACCCCAAGAGGAAGGTATGATGAGCACAGCAGCAAGTTTTCCCTCAGTTATGAAACCAAGGTTATCGAACCAGTAGGAGAAAGGAAACACGTCCAAGGTGTTGTTTCCAACTTGGAATCCTGCACAACACAACCACAGAACTTTGCCTCCAACTTACACTGAGGTTGTCAATCTCACCGGTTTTGCTGAAAACAAAGGATTAAACGTATTGTGTGGAAGATAGTAATTGCTTGCAGAAAGTAAACAGAAAACAGTAAATAGATTGTAGATTGATGGTAAAGAATGGACTCGGGTCCATAGTTCACTAGACGTGATTCTCCTTAAGATAGATGACATGTTGGGTGAACAAATTACAGCGGGGCAATTGACAAACACCGAGAAAGCATACATGCATATACTAATCATCTTGACTCCTATGAGATTTGATTGGGCATTACAACATTATACATAGACTGTAATCCAACTGCATCTATGACTAATAATCCACCTTCAGGTTATCATCCGAACCCCCTCTAGTATTAAGGTGCAAGCAATAGATAATTTCATTAAGCAAAGTGTGTAAAGTAAACAATACGATTGTTTTATGAACAAAGGATTGGTGTTTTCTCCCTAGTAGCAACAACACATCTAGTACCTTAGATATTTATGTCACTTCCCCAGATTCCTAGAGGCATGAACCCACTATCGAGCATAAATACTCCCTCTTTGAGTTCCTAGCATCTACTCGGCCAAGATAGCTACTAACAACAGAAAGCATGCAAGATCACAAATAACATAGACATGAAAGAATCAATAACCAATCTGAAATAGCATCTCAATATCCATCGGATCCCGCAAACACAACATGTATGATTACAAATAGATGATTTTGATCATGAACGGAGCTCACAAGATCTAGACATGGTAGCACAAAGGAGAAGAACCAACCATCTAGCTACTACATGGACCCGTAGTACAGGGATGAACTACTCACGCATCACACCGGAGGCAGTCATGGTGATGAAGAAGGCCTCTAGGGTGATCTCTCCCCTCCGGCATGGTGCCGGGAAGAGCTTCAGATCCCTCCCGGTCTAGGGATGGAGATGGCGGCGGCTACAGACTCTTTTGTGGAATTTTGATTAGGTACTTAGGGTTTTCGTCCCGGAGGCAATATATAGGCGAAGGGGAAAGGTCGGTGGAGTACCAGGGGGCCCACACCACCTAGTGGTGCGGCTAGGGCTGGTCGCGCCACCACCAGGTGTGGCCACCCTGGCTCCCCTCTTCGTCTCCCCTCCGGACTACATATTCCTTTTGGTGAAATATTGACTTGGCCTTTTGTCCGGTCCAATTCCGAGAATATTTCCTTACTAGCTTTTCTGAAACCAAAAATAGCAGAAAACAGACTACTAACACTGTGGCATCTTATTAATAGGTTAGTTCCAGAAAATGTGAAAAAATACTCCAAAGTGTGGACAAAACATAAGAAAGTAGATTAAAACAAGCATAGAACATCAAAAATTATAGATACGTTTGCAACGTATCACAGGTGCATATCAAGACATCAATTAATAAACACACAAAAATTAAAATTACTTATTACACAACAATAAAAGTTTGTTACAACAGGTTATACAACAAGATCGTAATTCTGACAGATTGCAATGTGTTAGTACCATCAATAAGAGTTCGGTACATGGCAATTCGCTTCACTATATCATCTATCCTCTTCTTCAACATTTCAGCTATAGATCTAAGAGCAGCTACACCCTTTCGTTCTCCATGCAATACAACATTTATATATTTATCACATGCATGAGTTGTTCTAGGTGGACTGTTAAGTAAGTTTCCTTCGGCAATGCAATGGGAGAATGAATGGGACGAGGGATCACAACTTTCAGTCCTGCCTTCCAAGGACTCCTACTGGGTTTTAACTGCAGTCTTCTAAAATATGGTAAAACAGGGTAAAACAAGAAACAAGGGAAACAAGTAGTATTATATAAAGTAGAGATCATCTAAAGTAAGTATGAACTTACGGTAGCACGTTCAGGCTGAAAGTAGCTCCTTCTCGAGTGGGTGCGACTCCTAGTCAATCTGCCAGAAGAATTTGAGCAGAGCAGTTGGAACTCTGGTCCTTGTACTCCATTGTCATTTCTCTGCATGACATTTGAAACCAAGTTGGTTGGTTTGGAAGGATGAAAACTCTTGAAAAACACCAAAAACATAGCATTAAAAATTACCATATGTATGTTTCAAATTAGATAGCTAGTTTAGAAGGATGAAAGCAGGTGAAAACACCAACATATAGCATTAAAAATGACCAGATATATCATCCCAACTAGATGGACATTTTCTGAATTAAGCGTTCGCACATATATTCACAATTGAACATAAATGCAAATGTCATGGCAAGTTCTTAGGTAGAATGACAACTAATTAACATGACAAGAAACTGGCCTAAGTAACACAAGGAAACCTCACGATTCAGCCTTGCTAGGCGTCAGATTATTAGTGCTGGATCCTCTACGAGCTGTTTGCATGACCCGTGCGAGTGCTCGGAAAGAATAGAATCTATGAGTTCATGTTGGAGGATTAAACCGATAGCGTGAGAATAAAGAAAGGGAATAAAAGCAAGAAGCTAATGAGGTGGATAGGACCTACAAGATGAAGGGTGCAAACAAAATGGCAATAGCATCCAGGATATCGAGCAACATCCTAAAGATTTTGTAGCTTATGAGTAACAAAAATATAGCAAACGGGCAAGAGAAATTACCGCTGCGTGGCCAGGAGGGGTGGGACGGGCAAGTGGGTGGCGGGGGCGGCGGCTCGGCATTCGGGGTCAGCAACGAATGATTCAGTGAAGCGGCCCCGGTAGGGTAGACAATGGTGTTGGTGAAGCAGATCCGGTGCTGCGAGGGAGTCGGTGAAATAGTTCCGGTAAAGAGCGCCTACAGTGGAAGAGCTCCGGTGTGGAAGAGAGGGCCAACGGTGAAGCAGCTAGAGGAAGGTCGAGGTTGGAGGGGTGTGGGCGGGGAAGAGATGATGGGGGATATAGGTGGGATGACACACATTTACGACCTATACCCCTCTATTATTGCAGTACTCCCACGGTCCTTGTTTTCGGAGCAGGGATAGAAGAGGAATTTTGCATTTGCAAAAAGCGGGGCGGGATATTTGAATAGATGCGTGGGATATTTGAATAGATGTGCGTAGGATGTTTCAGAGCCATGCGGAAATTTTGAGGTTGAAGCTTCCGACATACGCTACTCCGACACGGCCGCTCTCACGTGTTGGCCCCGTCTAGACCCACACGCCAGCGACCGTATGCTTACCAACATATAAATGAGTTTCCACACATTTGCCGAAATTGATAAACAATATATTTTGAAGGCTTTCATACAAGATGACCAACGTCATGGTCATATCTCTGTTATAGTTTATAATAGCGTGTCCATATCTGGTAGCTAGCTGCATCTTGGCATTTCAAAAGAAGATTCTAGATTTGATGGACAATGCCCAACTTTCATGAATTTCCAAACTTTCTAGCTAAATCTATGCAATAAAATGACTTTTTGACAATCTGAAGTAAATATGTCTAATTTCGAACTAGAAAGTGTGTGATATACCTTGCTCTTGACTTTTTAAAATAATTCAAAGATATCAAGTAGTCAAATATTGGAGAACCACCGAGAGTTTCGGAAAATTCAACTTTTTGATATGAATGGTAATGACACCTAATTTTGGCCATTTTCAAAAATACAAAGAAACAAAATATAAAAATAAATTCATCCATTATTTTCTCTCTCCGTGTCTCACTATGTGCACTAGCTAGTTTCCATGGAAAAATATAATCTTGAAATTTGATAATTTCTGAGAAAAATTGTATCACAATATATATGGAGTACCATGTAAGAATATGCATGGCTTTCAAACCAGATGACCAAGGTCATGGCCATATATTTTCTATAGTTTATAATAACCTATCCATATTTGTTATGGTGTGTATTGGCATCTAAAATATTATTTACAAAGGAAGCTTCCGAATTGGAAGTTATTTCAATTTTCTAATGCACAATAATGGCTTTAGTCATGAAGCTACTACAAAACATGGATTTAAATCCCATTGCCCCGGTTTTCACTCAAAGTATATATACCCTAGGGTTAATTAAGTTTAGGGTTCAGGGTTTTATTTTGGGTTGAGGGTTTAAGGGTTCATGGGTTTATGGTTTAGGATTTTAGGGTTTAGGCTTTTAGGGTTTAGTGGTTTAGGGTTTAGGGTTGTTCAAGGTTTTAGGGTTTATGATTGTTTAGGTTTTAAGGTTTAGGGAATTTTTAATAATAATGATCAAGCTTTATATATGGTTATATTCATGGAATATAATGGCGTTATAGCAATTTAATAAAAGTATTTCAAAATTTGATCTATAAGTGCATTGTACCTACTTGGTAAGGGTTTTGAGTTCTAGGGTTAGGAGGTTATTAGGGTTTACGGTTAAGGGTTTTTGATTTTCAATAATGTTCAAGCTTTATGCTTATATTCATGTAATAGAATGGCGTTACCACAATTTAACGAAAGTATCTCAATTTTTGATATATAAGTGCATGGTACCTGTTGGTTTAGGGTTTATGGGTTGATGATTTAGTGTTTCACGGTTTAGGTTTTATGGGTTGTTTAGGGTTTAGGGATTAGCGATTTTTCAATAATGCTCAAAGATTTATACTTATATTTGTCGAATAGAATGGCGTTACCTACTTTAATGAAAGTATCACAAATGTTGATCTATAAGTGCATGATACCTGCTTGGTTAGGGTTTTACAGTTTAGGTTTTATCATTGTATAGGGTTTAGAGTTTAGCAAATTTAGAATAATGCTCAAGCTTTATTGTCATATTCGTCGAATAGAATGACATTACCTAATTTAATGAAAATGTCTCAAATTTTGATCTATAAAGTGCGTGATACCTGCACTTATAAATTTTGATCTATGGGTTGAGGGTTTGGGGTTTTAGGGTTTAGGTTTTAGGGGTTATTTAGGGTTTAGGGTTTAGGTAATTTTCGATAATGCTCAAGATTTATGCTTATATTCATCGAATAAAATGGCGTTAGCAAATTAAACGAAAGTATATCAAATTTTGATCTATAAGTGCATGCTACGTGCTTGGTAAGGGTTTAGGGTTTTAGGAGTTTAGGGTTTAGGGTTTTGGGTTTTAGGAATTTTCGATAATGTTCAAGTTGGTTTATGCTTATATTCGTTGAATAGAATGGCATTACATCAATTTATTGAAAGTATATCAAATGTTGATGTATAAGTGCACAATACCTGCTTTGGTTAGGGTTTATGGGTCGAGGGTTTAGGGTTATAGGTTTTTACGGTTTAGTTTATGGGTTGTTTAGGGTTTAGGGTTTAGCAAATTTTCAATAATGCTCAAGATTTATGCTTATACTCGTAGAACAGAATGGGTGTTAGCTGATTTAATGAAAGTATCTCAAATTTTGATCAATGTGTGCATGACACATGCTTGGTTGGGGTTTATAGCTGAGGGTTTAAGGCTTTAGGGTTTAAGTTTTAGGGGGTTTTAGGGTTTAGGGAAATTTTGATATTACTCAGGATTTATGCTTATATTCGTCAAATAGAATGGCATTACCAATTTAACGGAATTATCTTAAATTTTTTGATCTATAAGTGTGTGCTACGTCCTTGGTGAGGGTTTAGGGTTATAGGGGTTTTGGATTTGGGTTTTACAGGTTTCGGTTTTTGGAATTTTTCAAACTTTATTGTTATATTCGTGGAATAGAATGGCGTTACCGCAATTTAATGAAATATTGAATCTCAGATTTTGATCTATAAGTCCATGATACCTGCTTGGTTAGGGTTTTTATATGGGTCAAGGGTTTAGGGTTTTAGGGTTTAGGTTTTATGTACTGAATAGGGTTTAGGTATTTTATCGAATTTTCTATAATACTCAAGCTTTATGCTTATATTCGTCGAATAGAATATATATGGTGTTACCTAACTCATTGAAAGTATCTCCAAATTTGATCTATAAGTGCATGATACCTGATCTGTTAGGGTTTATGGGTTAAGGGTTTGGGGTTTTAGGTTTAGGTTTTATTAGGGGTTGTTTAGGGTTTAGGGTATTTTCGATAATGCTCAAGATTTATGCTTATATTCATCGAATAGAATGGAGTTACCAGTTTAATGAAAATATATCAATTTTGATCGATAAGTGCATGCTACGTGTTTGGTAAGGATTTAGGGTTTAGTGTTTAGATTTCAAGGTTTTAGGAATTTTAAATAATGTTCAAACTTTATGCTTATATTCGTGGAATAGAATGGCGTTACCGCAATTTATTGAAAGTATCTCAAATTTTGATATATAAGTGCAGGATACCTTCTTGATTAGGGTTTATGGGTCAAGGGTTTAGTGTTTTATAGTTTAGTTTTATGGGTTGTTTCCGGTTTAGGGTTCAGAGAATTTTAGGTAATGCTCAGGATTTATGCTTATATTCATCTAATAGAATGGTGTTACCTGATTTAACGAAAGTATCTCAATTTTTGATCTATAGTTGCACGATACCTGCTTGGTCAGGGTTTATGGGTTTAGATTTTATGGTCTAGGATTCCGTGAATTCTCAATAATATTTTCAAACTATATGGTTATATATATTTGTGGAACAGAATGGTGTTACCGCAATGATATCCTGCTTGGTCAAATTTTTTGTTAAATAAAATTGAAGGTACCCGGGTACTAAAACAAGAGAGAAACAGGAAGAGTTCCTTGAGATTTAGGCGTTGTTTGGTTAGGCTCAAATTCTGGCTTTTGATTTTTGGCTTATAAAGTTACGAACGTGTTTTTGGCTTTGTTTTTTTAGCTTTTACTCTGACATAGTGGAATGATAGTATAAGCCAGGTTGGATGATTTTAACGATTTTATCTCAGTTTAGCGAAAAATGTTTGAATTTTGAACAACAAGCGATGGAAATCTCTACTTCCCATAATTCTGGCTCACTAACATGTGGGTCACTTGCATAGTGGGTCCAAAAAGTTGGTGTAGGTCAGAGTGGGCGGGCAGGTAAACATTGAAGAAGGGCTAGGAAACATGGATCAGGTGATGCACTTGGTAGAACGCAAATTTACCACCTATATCCCTCTATTATTGCAGTGCTCCCTCAAATTCTTGTTTCCGGAGCAGGGATAGAAGAGGAATTTTGCATTCTATAAAGAGGTGAAGCTTGTTTGAATGGATGCGCAGGATATTTTAATGGATGAGTGCGATGTTTGGGCGCCGTACCAAATTTTGAGGTCGAAGCTTCTAGCATACGCTACTCCGGCGTGGGGCCTCTCAGACATGATGTCACTGTCTAGGCCCACAAAGCCAGCGAGAGTTGCTTCCCTGCATTTAAACGAGTTTCTAGGCATTTGCTGAATTTTTCGAACAATTTAAGGCTTTCGAGAAGATGATCATCGTCCAAAAAAAGGTGACCAAGGTCATGGAAATAGTTTATGATGACGTGTCCGTATTTAGTAGATCGGTGCATCTTTGCAAATCACCCAATATGTTTGCTTCCAAATTTGAAGTTTGTTTTCGAATTTCCAAGTAACAACAATGTGTTTTGTTGTGAAGCAACTACAAAGATGATGGCTCAAAATGCCACCACCCCCTTTTTCACACAACGTATAACGCCCTTTCAAGCTTCAAAGCTAAATTTGTGCAATAAAAAAATTGGGCTGGATTTTGGGGGGGGGGCTGGATGTTTGAATGGATGGGCAGGATGTTTAAATGGGTGGGCGGGATTTTTGAATGGGTGGGCGGGATATTTCGGTGTTCTGCCGAAATTTTGAAGTTGAAGCTTCTAAGGTACGCTACTCCCACTTGGGATGCTGTTACTGTTAGATAGACCCACGGGCATGTATGCTTTCTAGCATTTAATGAGTTTATAGACATCTTCCAAAATTAATGAACATTAATTCAAGGCTTTCAAACAAGAGGAGCAAGGTCACAACCATAGTTTCTGTACCTTTTTCATCTTTTGTACTAGTACTACTCCGTACATTGAAGCATCTTCGCCAACCAAGCTTACAAACCTGGCCATATTTGGTAGACCGGTGCATATTGGCATTTCAAGCAATATTTTACAAAGGAGATTCCATATTTGATGGATAATTCCCTACTTTCATGAGTTTCCAAACTTCCTAGCTGAAGATGCTGAAATTAAATAACTTTTTGACGATTGAAAGTAAGTATATTTACGAAGTACAAAGTGTGTGATATAGCTTGCTCTTGACTTTTTAAAAATAGTTTAAAGGTACCGAATTAGTCAAATATTGGAGAACCACCGAGAGTTTTGCAAGATTTCAATTTTTTGATATGAATAGTAATGACACCAAATTTGGGCCAGTTTTTTTAAAATAAAGAAACAAAATATAAAATGAAATACAACCATTCGTTTCTCTGGTGGTTGTCTCACTGTGTGCATTGGCTAGTTTCCATGGAAATATATAAATTTTGATAACTCTTGAAAAACTCATTTCACTATATGGCGTACAATGTTTGAACATTCATGGCTTTCAAAAACTAGATGACCAATGTCAAGGCCATATGTGTTACCATACTTTATGATAATGTAACCATGTTTGGTAGATTGGTGCATATTGGTATTTCAACATTGTTTAGAAAAAGAGCTTCCATATTTGGAGTTATTTTAAAAGCTCCGATCGATAATAATGGCTTTAATTTTTGCATATGATATATGGCGTACCATGTATGAATTTGCATGGCTTTCAAACCAGGTGACCAAGGTCATGGCCACACCTTTGCTATAGTTTATAACAACATGTTTGTATTTGGTAGATTGGTCTGTATTATTGGCATTTAAAATATTATTTACAAAGGAAGCTTCTAAATTTGAAGTTATTTTCAATTTTTCAAGCGACGACAATGGCTTTTGTCATGAAGAAACTACAAATAAGTATGGCTCAAAATCCCATTGCCCTAGTTTCCACACAAGGTATATATAGCCTGGGGTTTAGGGTTCATGTTTTTTGGGTTGAGGGTTTAGGGGTTTAGGGTTTATGGTATATGATTTAGGATTTTAGGGTTTAGGGCTTAGGAGTTTAAGGTTGGTATTTAGGGTTTAGGGTTTTAGGGTTTAGGGTTTTCTAGGTTTTAGGGTTTATGAATTTTCAATAATAATGTTCAAGCTTATATATGTATATGCTTATATATATTCGTGGAATAGACTCGTGTTATCGCACTTTAATGAAAGTATCTCGGATTTTGATCTATAAGTGCATCATACCTGCTTGGTAAGGGGTTGAGGGTTTAGGGTTTTTATGGTTTTGGGGGTTTAGGTGTTTAGGGTTTAGGTTTTTTGGGAATTTTCGATAATGTTCAAGCTGCTTTATATATGCTTATATTCATGGAATTGAATAGCGTTAGCACAATTTGAGGAATGTTTATCTGAAATTTTGATCTACAAGTGCATGTGATACCTCATTTGCCAATGTTATTTAGGCGGGGTTGAGGGTTTAGGGTTTTAGGGTTTAGGGCATTTTCGATAATGTTCAAACTTTATTGTTATATTCGTGTAATAGAATGGCATTACTGCAATTTAATGAAAGATCAAATCTCAGATTTTGATTTATAAGTCCATGATACATGCTTGGTTAGGGTTTATATGGGTCGAGGGTTTAGGGTTTTATGGTTTTACGGTTTAGGTTTTATGGACTAAATAGGGTTTAGGGGGTTTATCGAATTTTCAAAAATACTCGAGCTTTATGCTTATATTCGTTGAGTAGAATATGGCATTACCTAACTCAATGAAAGTATCTCAAAATTTGATCTATAAGTGCATGATACTAGATTGGTTAGGATTTATGGCTTGAGGGTTTGGGGTTTTAGGTTTAGGTTTTATTAGGGGTTGTTTAGGGTATTTTTGATAATGCTCAAGATTTATGCTTATATTCATCAAATAGAATGGAGTTACCAGTTTAATGAAAATATATCAATTTTTGATCGATAAGTGCATGCTACGTGCGGTGTTGAGGGTTTAGGGTTTTAGGGTTTAGGGCATTTCCAATAATGTTCAAACTTTATTGTTATATTCGTGGATTAGAATGGCGTTACCGCAATTTAACAAAAGATCGAATCTCAGATTTTGATCTATAAGTCCATGATACCTGCTTGGTTAGGGTTTATATGGGTCGAGGGTTTAGGGTTAGGGTTTTACGGTTTAGGTTTTATGGACTAAATAGGGTTTAGGGGGTTTATCGATTTTTCAATAATACTCAAGCTTTATGCTTATATTCGTCGAATAGAATATATATGGCGTTACCTAACTCATTGAAAGTATCTCCAAATTTGATCTATAAGTGCATGATACCTGATCTGTTAGGGTTTATGGGTTGAGGGTTTGGGGTTTTAGGTTTAGGTTTTATTAGGGGTTGTTTAGGGTTTAGGGTATTTTCGATAATGCTCAAGATTTATGCTTATATTCATCGAATAGAATGGAGTTACCAGTTTAATGAAAATATATCAGCTTTTGATCGATAAGTGCATGCTACGTGTTTAGTAAGGATTTTGGGTTTAGTGTTTAGATTTTACAGATTCAGGGATTTTAAATAATGTTCAAGCTTTATGCTTATATTCGTGGAATAGAATGGAGTTACCGCAATTTAATGAAAGTATCTCAAATTATGATATATAAGTGCACGATACCTGCTTGATTAAGGTTTATGGGCCGAGGGTTTAGGGTTTTACAGTTTAGTTTTATGGGTTGTTTCCGGTTTTGGGTTCAGAGAATTTTTGGTAATGCTCAGGATTTATGCTTATATTCGTCTAATAGAATGGCGTTACCTGATTTAACGAAAGTATCTCAATTTTTGATCTATAGTTGCGCGATACCTGCTTGGTCAGGGTTTAGGGGTTTAGATTTTATGGTTTAGGATTCCGTGAATTCTCAATAATATTTTCAAACTTTATGGTTATATATATTCGTGGAGAATGGTGTTACCGCAATTTAATGAAAGTATCTCAAAAATTGATTTACAAGTCGATGATATCCTGCTTGGTCAAATTTTTTGTTAAATAAAATTGAAGGTACCCGGGTACTAAAACAAGGGAGAAACAGGAAGAGTTCCTTGAGATTTAGGCGCTATTTGGTTGGACTCGAATTCTGGCTTTTGATTTTTTGCTTATAAAGCTACGAACGTGTTTTTGGCTATATTTTTTTAGCTTTTACTCTGACATAGTGGAATGATAGTATAAGCCAGGTTGGATGATTCTAACGATTTTATCTCGGTTTAGCGAAAAATGTTCGAATTTTGAACAACAAGCGATGGGAATCTCTACTTCCCGTAATTATGGCTCACTGACATGTGGGTCACTTGCATAGTGGGTCCAAAAAGCGGTGTAGGTTGGAGTGGGCGGGCAGGTAAATATTGAAGAAGGGCTGGGAAACGTGGATGGGGTGATGCACTTGGGAGAACGCAAATTTACCACCTATATCCCTCTATTATTGCAGTGCTCCCTCGGATTCTTGTTTCTAGAGCAGGGATAGAAGAGGAATTTTGCATTCTACAAAGAGGTGAAGCATGTTTGAATGGATGCGTAGGATATTTTAATGGATGGGTGTGTTGTTTGGGCGCCGTACCAAATTTTGTGGTTGAAGCTTCTAGCATACGCTACTCCGGCGTGGGGCTCTCAGACGTGTTGTCACCGTCTAGGCCCACACGCGAGCAAGAGTTGCTTCCTAGCATTTAAACGAGTTTCTAGGCATTTGCTGAAATTTTCGAACAATTTAAGGCTTTCAAGAGGATGACCATCGTCCAAAAAAAGGTGACCAAGGTCATGGAAATAGTTTATGATGACGTGTCCGTATTTGGTAGATCGATGCATCTTTGCAAATCAACCAATATGTCTGCTTCCAAATTTGAAGTTTGTTTTCGAATTTCCATGTAACAACAATGTGTTTTCTTGTGAAGCAACTACAAAGATGATTGCTCAGAATGCCACTGCCCCCTTTTTTCACACAATGTATAACGCCCTTTCAAGCTTCCAGGCTAAATTTGTGCAATAAAATAATTTTTGGGGCTGGATGTTTGAATGGATGGGCGGGATGTTTGAATGGGTGGGCGGGATATTTCGGCGCTCTGCCGAAATTTTGAAGTTGAAGCTTCTAAGGTACGCTACTCCCACTTGGGATGTTGTCCTCGTCAGATAGACCCACATGCCTGTATGCTTTCCAGCATTTAATGAGTTTATAGACATTTGCCGAAATTAATGAACATTAATTCAAGGCTTTCAAACAAGAGTAGCAAGGTCACAGCCATAGTTTCTGTACCTTTTTCATCTTTTGTACTACTCCATACATTGAAGTATCTTCGCCAACCAAGCTTACAAACCTGGCCATATTTGGTAGATCGGTGCATCTTGGCATTTCAAGCAATTGTTTACAAAGGAGATTCCAGCTTTGATGGATAATGCCCTACTTTCATGAGTTTCCAATCCTCCTAGCTGAAGATGCTGAAACTAAATAACATTTTGACATAAAGCCATTCGTTCATAAAGTGCAATGCTATGTGCATTAGTTTCCATGGTAAAACATAAACTTGTATATTGACAAGTTTTGGATCAATTTTGATCTATGGTGACTGGCAGGTGGGCCACGCATATGGTGGTGCCCAAAGCAGGGTAGGTCAGAATTTCCAAAGTTATCCCTCTGCACCCCTTCATGCTTTGTATTAACTTCCACCCTCCGCCGCCTAGGCCTCACCCCCTTCCCCACAAAACAGACGCGCTTACGGCCGCTCCTCATCACCAACATGCGTGAAGAAGCTTTCCCTCCCGTCGGTCTTTTTGAGATGCACCGGTGGGCACGTCGATCCCACGATACTCCTTCTAGCTCTAGCTCGATCTGGTTGGCATTTTTATTGCCCTTTCAAATACTCCTACGTAGTTTAATTTTTCCTCAATCTGCATGGTCATAATTTATTCTGCGTTGGATCTGTGTTCCTAAATACCTTCAGCGATTTTTGCTGTCAATATGTTTGCTGAAACGCATAGGCATATATAGTTTTTGTATTTCGTCTATCTGTTTCGTGCTTTTCTTTTAATAATAACCAACCTTGTATGTCATAATTAAATAGATGGGCAGATTTTGGATAGAGATTGCTCCATTAGGCAGCGCTAAACGTATCCTTGGTGTTCTATGATTTATGGGATTTGTTAGAGCTCATTGTGACAACTCAAAAGTACCTTGCCCCTGTCGGTTGTGTGCGAATTGTAGGGTGCTGCCTCAAAGTATAGTGGAAGACCATATTTTTACATTTGGGATGCTTAGCACATATGTTAGATGGGTATTTCATGGTGAACCATATGATCCTCCATATGAACCGGGGGAAGCACATCTTTATCATCAAGATCAAGTAGGGGAAGCAGATGTTGATCAACTAGATCAACTGACAGAGGCAGCTCCTGAGCATCTAGATCGACTTGGAGAAGGGGGAGGAGAGAAAAGCACAAGCTCCATGAAATAGGTTTCATTTCTGGTACTACCTCTATGCCAGATGACAAGGTATATCTATAGAACAAAAAATGTTCAGGTTGTGTGTCTTTGATGTTTGTATATAAACGTATCTGTTAATCTACTAATCACAGAAGCAGACGACCGAAGAGTACTTTGATGGTAATGACGATGACATGTTCATTGATGAGCCTGTACCTAAGGTTGTGGATCGGGTACACTACGTCTGGATGGATTTGATGCAGGGCTGCTGATCATCAGGGGTGTACTTTTGGTGCCGTTCATGACCACTAGCCCAACTGCAAAACTCTTGGGGTGTAGAGCTCTCCCATGATTGGTTCGCTACTGTTGTTGGAGGGATACCCCCGGGTAGGGTAACGCCGGGGTATAGGGGCCGAGTTAGCCGGGGCACGGCGCGGTCAAAGCGAAGTGCTGACCGGGTCACCTCAAGGCAGGCCGAATCACGGTGTGACCCGGCACATGGGGCATTTCCTTAACAATGGTCCGGCCGGCATAAGATTTATGCCGGCCATGTCTATCTGTTTTGTAGGTAAATGGGTAAGCCCGATTAGCTGTATGCTAGCCGGACTATCTTAGCTTCCAAGAGAAGGAATCCCCCGCTGGTCAAAAGGTGGCTTTATTAGCTGAAGCATGTGCAAAGTAAAGTAAAGGAGAGGACCAGCGGGTCAGTGGCGACCAAGGTGACGCGGGCAGGGCCGGATGACGTAGCCCATGCCTGGTGACGCCAAAAGACAAGGATGACGCTGCGGGTTACGTCCAAAGCTCGGACGAGCCGTTAAAGAGAAATAAAGAAGCATCTGCTTTAGGAAAGGAGCATATTCATAGAATATGCTGCCACCTGTGCCCTAGAATTGTAACCCGGGCTCCCCTATATAAGGAGCACCGGGGCCTCCATAGTGAGGGACGACAAAGAGAGGAATCACTCTCTGTCTAAGGTAGAACTCTAGGGCTAGTTGGTGGGGAATAAGAGACATTGTCTCCTTCTTGCTAAGAGTCTCAAGAGCACTTGTAAACACCATTGATAGAGAGAATACAAGAACTTCTGTGCGTGGAATCACCACGCTCTCCCTCCCTGGATTCCCCTAGCACTCATTGGCCCCATGTTTAGCCTATCCATGGCATCTGCCATGCCACCACCACGACAGTTGGCGCCCACCATGGGGCAAGCGGTGCTAACAGGGGTGAAAATCCAGACGGGAAACTTCTCGAGCACTGGCGAGCGTATCGTCTCAGGCTTGGTTCAGCGCTTTGGAGCGCTGGACTACGTTAGTGACAACGCGGGAAGCTTCGGCAGGCACCCTCCACCGCGCAACAGTGTCTTCCTCAAGCTTTCCACACACAAGATCTACGTCGGGGTGGATGAGTCCTGCGTTCACCCGCGGCATGTCGTCGAAGGAGACGAACCACCTCTCAGCGCTGCCCGTGGAGTGCATATCACTCGCCCCACTAGCAGCGTTGAAGTACTGATGACCGTGCCAGATGCAGGACCAAGCAAAGATCCGGCACCAGAGCCAGAGGTAACACCCAAACAGACCAGGTCTAGGTTTCCTCCGCTAGAGAAGCCAGAGAATGTGCTCCAGCAAGCGATAGATAGCTTAGCAACACCAATAGCACCTGTGGTAGATCCGGCTCAGGTGCCAATGGAGTTATAGGAAACTAGGCGGAAGATGTTAGCTGGAGCGAAGAAGGTAGCAGAGCTGCATCAGTCGCTGAACACCACCTTGAGAGAGTATGCAAAGGCAAATCGTATCGATGGAGTGAAAATCCGGGGCAGGAACCTGATCACTGTGATTGACAAGGAGTACGAGCCTAGGCCGAGTTAGACAGCAACGATAGTAACAGGAGGATTGGATCGGTACATTACCCCAGCGAAGAACCTCAGAGCAGCAAATGCGGCCGCGTCCGAGTTAGAAGGTTTAACCGGAGAGGCTCGGCAAAGGCAGCGAGAGAGGGTAAATCACCTGCTGAGAGTTGCATGCCAACAAAATGAAGAAATAAACAAAGCTGACCTGGCGCCACCAGGGGCCTCACAGGTGGTACATTTGGCCAGAAATAACCCGGCAAGATCCAGAGGATCCGCGTCATCTTCGGGTCACGATCCCAGGAGAGAAGAGGTAGTGGATTCTGGAAGAAGAAACAAGCAAATGGTCCCCTATGACCCGGTAAGAGCTGGAAAAGGTAAAGCAGTGCAAGTTGATGAGGACCGCCACAGTACCAGCCAGGGTGTGCCTGCTAGAGGTAACCATGACCAAGGTAATGCCGGTCAAAGAAATGCTGCCAACAGCAATGCCGGACAGCACAATCCCGTGGGAGCGGGGCAAAATTTGCCTCAGACGCAACAGCGTGTACCTCGGCAAGGAGGAAGTACAGGACAAGCGGCACAACAGCATCATGCACGTCCGGATCAGGAAAGATACAATGATGGTTATTCGGCTATGGTCAACGATGGATACCCCAGACCGGATCACTATGTAATTGGATCACGGTTGGGAAGCAGGAACTTGCAGCCAGATGATGTGAGGCTGAAGTTGGATAGGATTTATAGGTCGGAGCAAATCGAGTTACAAGGTCCACTAGGTCCAGCATGTTTCGGGCCCCGGATCATGAACGAGCCACCAATGCTGAACTCTCAGCTGGCTAGGGGAACCCGAACGTACGATGGAAGTACCAGGCCAGAGGATTGGCTGATTGACTATGCCACATCAGTCAAGATCGTGACAGGAAATTTGAGATGGGCGGTGAGATATGTACCACAGATGTTGGAAGGACCAGCATGAGTTTGGTTGAAAAATTTACCACCAGGAAGCATTAACTGCTGGCTGGATTTCTAGGAGTTATTCGTTAGCAATTTCTCAAGCATTTACAAGAGACCCAACAGACCACAAACCCTCGCATTATGCCGGCAGAGACCGAATGAGCCAGATAGAGATTTCCTAACTCGGTGGTGTAATGTGAGAAACTCGTGCGAAGGTGTGATTGAATCACAAGCTATCACGTGGTTCGCTCAGGGGTGCAGATATGGAAGTATGCTGTGGCAAAGGTCATAGCGAGATATGCCAGCTACCTTGGCTGAGACAATCCGGATTGCAGATTCATATGCCTTGGGAGATCCAACTCAACCCCGGATCATGTCTAGCGAAACGAACGAAGAGTATTACGGCCGAGATGGCCCCGGATCGGAAAGGAGGAACGATTTCCAAGGAAAGAGAAGAGACGAGCGTCCGGATTACCGGTATAACTCACAGCAAGTCACGGCAGTGGACCAGGATCAACCCAATGCCGGAGCCAGTCAACGCCAAAAAACCGGAGGACATAGCTGGCAACAGAAAAACGAAGGGAGAAAGCCTTGGACCCCGGAGCAGAAAAAGCAATCGCAAGAACGAAAGGATAGGCCGAGGTATACATTCGAATCTATGCTAGATCAACCTTGCAAATTTCATACGCCAAGTCCGAACAGTCCAGCAAATCATACGACCCGGCAGTGTGAATGGATGAGGAAATTGGAACATGGGAGTTCGGGGAATGCTCAGGCACCTCGGAACGAAGCACCTAGAAACAAAACACCCAGGCCACCGTTACTAACAGGGCAAAATGGACAACAACTGATGCTGCCACCGCCTCCGCCGAGGTACAAAAACCCAGAAAGAAGGGTCGTTGTGCATCAAGTGGGCAATAACCAACAACAAGGCCAAGGTTACAACGAGAATGAAGGGAGAAATGAGTACAGGGAACATCATCAAAGCTATTGTGTATTCACCACGGAAGAGAATGACCGGAAAATCTTACAACACCGGCATATGGAGGTGAACACAGTAATGCCAGCCATGCCGAGATATATGCCTTGGGCGGATCAAGAGATTACATGGAGTATCAAGGATCACCCAAAGATCATGCCAAGCCCAGGAACCTACGCTGTAGTCTTGGATCCAACGTTCATCGGGCCGAATCTCAACGTAAGATTTGCCAAGGTATTGATTGATAATGGTAGCAGTATCAACATTATGTACAAGGACACCATGCACAAGTTGGGGATAACTGAGAACATTTTGCAAGCGACAAGGACCACCTTTCATGGCATTGTGCCGGGTATTTCTTGTGAACCAATTGGTAAGGTCCGGGTTGACGTGTTATTCGACACAAGAGACAACTGCCGCACTGAGAACTTGGAATTCGAGGTAGTGAATCTAGAAAGTGCTTATCACGCGTTACTCGGCAGGCCAGCGCTGAGCAAATTCATGGCAACTACCCACGTCATCTACCTTAAGATGAAATTGCCCGGACCAAGGGGCGTGATAACTATATCAGGGGACTTCCGGCGTTCGATCGAGTGCACATCAGCCGGATCCAATTTAGCCGAGTCACTCGTGATAGCTCAAGAAAAAAGGAAGATACTAGAGGTGGCGGCATTGGCTCAATCCACACAACAACATATGCCGGCCCTAACCAACCCACACGGGAGCGTATCGTTCCAGGCAACTAAGGATACGAAGAAAGTGCCAATCGATGATATGTTCCCAGAGCGCACCGTCACCATAGGTGCCGGGTTAAGCAGCAAATAGGAAAGCGAGCTTGTCAACTTCCTCCGTGATAATCGGGATATCTTTGCTTGGTCTACGCAAGATCTACAAGGTGTACCGAGGGAGTTGGCTGAGCACTCATTGAATGTAAGACCCGGGGATAAGCCGGTAAAGCAGCCTCTCAGGCGTTTCGCAGAAGACAGAAGGAAAGTTATTGGAGATGAGATAGCAAGATTAATAGCGGCCAGGTTTAGCATAGAGGTACTTTATCCGGATTGGCTCTCTAATCCGGTGCTGGTGGAGAAAAAGAAAGACGATCCAAACGTGGCAGTGGTATGGCGCATGTGTATTGACTACACGAACCTAAATAAGGCGTGTCCAAAAGATCCATTTCCACTCCCTAGAATAGATCAGGTCATAGACTCGACAGTCGGATGTGAGCTACTGTCATTCATTGATGCGTATTCTGGTTTCCATCAGATACCCCTGAATCCGGATGATCAAATAAAGACTGCATTTATTACCCCGTACGGGGCTTATTGCTATCGAACTATGTCGTTTGGATTACGTAATGCTAGAGCAACGTACCAGCGATGCATGCAAAAGTGCTTGCATGACCAAATAGGTCGGAATGTGCAGGTGTATGTGGATGATGTGGTGATAAAAACCAAGGAAAGCAATACGCTCCTTGAGGATATCCGGCAGACATTCGTGAACTTAAGAAGGTTCCGAATGAAACTGAACCCGGAGAAATGCACCTTCGGCGTACCAGCCGGAAAGTTACTCGGTTTCTTGGTATCTATCCGCGGCATTGAAGATAACCCGACGAAAATCCAGGTCATAGAAAGAATGGAGTTGCCAAAGTGTCTTAACGATGTCCAGAAGTTCACTGGTTGCCTGACATCGTTAAGTCGGTTCGTATGTCGGCTCAGAGAGAAGGCCTTGCCCCTCTATCAGCTAATGAAAAAGGTAGATCAGTTCACGTGGACACCACAGGCAGATCTTGCATTTCGAGAATTGAAAAAGATGTTATCTACCGCGCCAATCCTAGCTGCACCACTACCTATGGAACCAATGTTGCTTTACGTAGCCGCGACCAACCGAGTCGTAAGTGCAGTGATCGTAGTGGAGCACGAGGAGGAAGGAAAGTCGGTGCAAAGGCCGGTGTATTACCTGAGCGAAGTATTGTCAGCATCAAAACAGAATTATCCTCATTATCAGAAGATGGCGTACGGCGTATATATGTCGGCCAAGAAGCTCAAGCACTATTTTGAGGAACACCCCATCAAGGTGATATGTGAGGCACCCATTTCAGAGATAATGAGTAACAAGGACGCAAGCAGCAGAATAGCAAAGTGGGCTATCGAATTAGCTCCATATGTGCCACAGTTCGACAGAAGAGATGCGATCAAGTCACAAGTTGTGGCAGATTTCTTTGTGTATTGGGCTGAAATGCAATACGAACCACCCCTATCGGACTCCAATTATTTGCAAATGCATTTCGATGGATCGAAATGAAAGACGGATTTGGCACCGGAGTAGTGCTTACCTCGCCCAAGAAGGATCAACTGAAGTATGTCCTTCAAATTCTTTTCAGTGCCTGGAATAATGTGGCGGAGTACGAAGCATTGGTACATGGTCTCAAAGTGGCAAAGGAAGTGGGGATACGTCGGATACAATGCTTTGGAGATTCGGATTTGGTGGTACAACAAGTATCTGGAAATTGGGATGCCCTGGATGCTAACATGGCCTTGTATAGGTTCCATGTCCAGAAGATATGCCGGTTTTTCGAAGGCTGTGAGTTCCATTACGTACCTCGGAGTGAAAATGAGGCAGCAGATACACTGTCCAAGCTGGGCTCATCCCGGCAACCCATTCCGCTGAATGTAGCTTTGGAGCACTTGAGAAAACCGTCTATCACGCCGTCACCCGAATCAGATTCAATTTATATCCCGTCGCTCCCCGGATCAGGAGGTGCACCTATGGAGATAGAATGGGGAAGCACCTCCGCAAACCCAGGGACTGCTTCAGCAAACCTGGGGACTGCTTCAGCAAACCCGGGGACTGTTCAGCTTGATCTGGCAGGAGTTCTGTCTGTGGATGCAATGGAGGTTGATGAGGAACCATTCCCCGTCCAGACTATACCAACTTGGGAAAAGACAATTTTTGATTTACTGAAAGAGGGAATCTTGCCAGATGATGAAATAAGTTCGAGGCAAATTCAGAGAAGGGCAAAGGCCTATACCATTATCAACGCCGAATTATACAAAAGGAGTGTCACAGTGGTACTGCAACGGTGCGTTGATCTGGAAGAAGGACTTGACATACTCCGGGATATTCACCAAGGGGAATGTGGCCACCATGCATCCTCAAGTGCCTTAGTAGCAAAAGCTTTCCGGCATGGATTTTCTTGGCCTAGTGCTTTGGAGCAGGCAGAGGACTTGGCAAGAAAATGTAATGGTTGTCAAAGATACGCCACAAAAACTCACCTACCAATGTCAGAGCTGAAAACTATCCCCATTACATGGTCATTTGCTGTATGGTGCCTAGATATGGTAGGACCATTTAAGCCGGCCAAAGGAGGGATGACCCACATTCTGGTCATGGTTGACAAATTCACCAAATGGATTGAAGTGAAACCGATTCGGAAATGTGATGGGGCAACAGCAGTAAGGTTCCTCAAGGATATAATCTTAAGGTGCAGCTACCCCCATAGCATCATCACTGATAACGGGACAAATTTTGCTGAAGGAGCATTTGCGAGATTCTGCCAGGAAAAGAAGATCCGGTTAGATGTCGCCTCAGTTGCCCACCCCGTGTCGAACGGGCAAGTGGAAAGATCCAACGGACTGGTGTTGTCCGGGATAAAAACCCCGGCTCATAGAGCCGCTGCAGAGGTCAGCGGGGTGCTGGATAGAAGAACTACCAGCGGTACTGTGGAGTTTAAGAACAACTCTGAATCGATCAACGGGCTATACGCCATTCTTTCTAGTTTATGGGGCAGAGGCTGTATTACCAGCCGACATAGAGCATGATTCGCCTAGGGTCACCCAATACACAGAAGACGAAGTTGCGTGAAGCCTGACAGAATGATGTTGATCTACTCGAAGAAGCGAGAGAACCGGCCTTGTCCAGATCCGCCATATACCAGCAAAATCTCCTACGCTATCATAGCCAGAAAGTAAACCCTCGAGTTTTCCGGGAAGGTGATTTGGTGCTAAGGCTAATATAGTGCACCGCTGGCATGCATAAGTTATCCCCCCCATGGGACCTTTCATTGTGAGCAAAGCTTTGCGCAATGATTCCTACTATCTTATTGATGCACAGCCCCAGCAAAAGAACAAGGCGGATAGGTCTGGAGAAGAATCCAAAAGACCATGGAACGTAGCACTGCTTCGTCCTTTCTACACATAAGAGGTGAATGTATCCGAACTACTCGTATGTCGGTATGTATGTCGGCAACAAGCTAATCAATAAAAAACTTGCCACCCCGAGCAGAACTCGGGGACTGCTATAACACTTGTCTTTTGATTTCGTATTTTTTGTGTCGGCTGGTTTAAGTCGCTTATGTCTTAGTTGGTTTAGTAATGTGTTAGCACCAAAAACCTAACTCTTCGACTTTGCTGCTGTCCAACAAGAATTGGCTTCATGGCAAGCAAGAGAACAAGTTTGGAATGGCAAAGCACATGTAAAACGACTAAGGAAAAGAATTTAAGCGAGCCGACATTGGTTATTTTTTGACTAAACCCTAGTTTGCTTCACTAAAGCGCCAAATCATTTTGGGCTAATGTCAAGGTTTCAAGTATTGTTAAGTCAATTTTTTGAACCTCGGACTCGTAAGTCAAAAAACCGAATCAAGGTAGACGCGAGCCGAGTCAAAAATTGGAGGAACAAGAAAATGAAACTCGGGGACTTCGCCCACGTTAATCCGGCAATAAAACTTAGTTCGGAACATAAAATTGTAGCACAAACAAACCAAAGTATTTAAGTACATCTGCGCCCGGCATTCCGGGGATCTGATCAATATGATAAGTGTTTTTCAAGGGGCAGGAGCAGCAGGCGAATCATCTATTGCGGAGGGAGATGCTCCGGAGTGTGGGGGAGGAGTGCTAGCTTCGGCTTTGTTCTCCGGGTCAACTTTGTTGCCCTCCGGGTCTTCAGCCTCGTCGCCTAGCTCGGAGCCTTCGCTCTCGCTCCCTTCCTCTTCAGCTCCAGAGACAATCTCGTCGTCAGCGACATCAAGATAACTCGGCCCATCATTCCAGGCATGGCAGAAGGAGTATTGGATGAGCTTGTTGGCATAGGCCTGGTGGCGCGCAATCCACTCTGGATCCTCGCACCACTTAGACCCGGTGCACATATGACTGAGCAATGCCAAGTCAATCCCTTCATACCATGAGAGCGCAAACTTGAGAGCAATGTCGGCTCCAGCCTGTGCCGCAGATTCGCGCCACAAATGCAGTTGCGTGTCACATTCCATAAGTCTCGCTATAAAAGCGGAACCTTTCTTGGGAATAGCTTCATTGGGCCAGAGACAGCTGAACATCCGTGTTATCGCCGGGAGGATGTCCGCACCATGATTTTTTACTACCTCAAGGCGAGCAGTGAGACTCGCCAAGAGATCTTCTGTGGTATACGGAGTTGGCTCACCATCACAGACAACAGGAATTCCACGGTGTTCGCGGGACTGGCGTACAGCAGAAGCAGCAAGCGTATCGCTCTCTGGAAATTTGCCTAAGGATAAAAGGAGAAGCAGTGAGCAAATGGACCAAGTCCGAATAATAACAGATCAAGCAAAGGCGGAAAACTTACGCGCAATTTGGAAGAGAAGTCGCTGAAGCTCGGAATCAACATTGGCATTGTGAACCCGGAGTTTTATATATTCGGTGGTCACCGACGTAAGCTTGACGTCGGCTTCCTCTAGTAGACTCTTGTCCTTGGAGATTTGTGTGGTTAAACACTCCTTCTCCTCGGCAAACTCCTGATCGGCCTTCTCCAGCGTGGACTTATGAGAGATCTTAAGCCTCTGGATTTCGGCATTCAGCCGAGTAATCTCCGAGTCCTGCTGCTGGAGCCGAGCTATCTCAGCGTCTTTCTTCTTCAGCTCAGCTTCGTACTTCCCTGCTTGTTCGAGGCAGTGGGTCATCAGTTCAGGCATAGGGACACTATCGTCAAGAGCAACTGCAACATGACCCGGAGGACCCAAAATATGAGTGTCCACTGGATAAAGCATGGAAGGAATGATGATTATGTAAAGGGGATGAGTTTACCTTTGATCTCCGCAAGGTTCTTCCTCATAATTATATTCTCAGCTTCAACCTTGGCTGCGTAATTCGGACAAGACATTCATATAAGTCCTAAGAAGTTTGAATGAACAGGGAAGGAAAAGGAAAGGAAACTAACCCCTCTTCTGGTACTCCTCCAGGAGTTTACCATAACGCCCGCGAATGCCTTTGCAGGAGTCCAGCAGGCGCTGGAACTCAGCGGTTCGACGGTTAGTGGTAATCTAAAAAAGGAAAAAGACAAAAGTTCAGAGGCAAAGTAGAAATAATTCGAAGTCTACAAGATCCGGGCCAAGTGGAACTTAACCCGTCTCTAGGTGCGTGGATATTCAAAGTCTACAAGATCCGGGCCAAGTGGAACTTAACCCGGCTCTAGGTGTGTGGATATTCGAAGTCTACCAGATCCGGGCCAAGTGGAACTTAACCCGGCCCTAGGTGTGTGGATATTCGAAGTCTACAAGATCCGGGCCAAGTGGAACTTAACCCGACTCTAGGTGTGTGGATATTCGAAGTCTACAAGATCCGGGCCAAGTGGAACTTAACCCGGCTCTAGGTGTGTGGATATTTGAAGACTACATGATCCGGGCTGAGGGAACTAGACCCGGCCCAAAAAAATTCTTGCAAGTTAATGACATTATGAACAAAAACTAAGGAGCATCCGACCGAATAACAAGTTATTCCCTCGGAGGCTCGGGGACTAGGGGATATATCTAGAAATGCTAAGTTATGAAAAACACCAACGGCAGAGAGAAAGGATTACCTCCATCATCCGTCCAGCCAGGGAGATAGCCTTGGTAGCGGAGTTCATCTAGGCACTAAACTCGGCTAGGCTGAACCTTTCTGGGAGATCGTCTTGGGGGTCGACGAATTCGGCATTGTTCCAGTTCTTCACGTACTCAAGGAGCAGTGGACTGTAACTCTCGCCGCTCGGAGAATGGCTCGTCACTAGGACCTTCACGTGGGCCTCACGCCTGGCGGATTGAGCCACAGCGGGGCTGGTGTGCAAAACCAGCTGTTTGCTGCCCTTTGATCCGGAAGCTGGCCCGGACGAAGCTGACCCGGAGGTTTTCTTAGCTTTGCCCGATGTGGGTTGAGGAGAGTGTTGAAAGAAGTCAGTGATTGAAGGGGCAGACCTGGTGGGGGCGAAGGAGATTTTCCCTTGGGAGGCTTGGGAGCTCTTGTTGTTGTTGCTGCTGGTGTTGTAGCTGCTGCTGGTGCTGTTGTTGCTGCTGGTGTTGGTGTTGCTGCTGCTGGTGCTGGTACTGGGGTTGCTGGGGGCGGCGCCGATGAAGCTGGCGCCTCAACATTGGGCACAGAGGCCGAGGAGCCGGAGAGATCCGGCATCACCGTATCCAAATCCAGCCCACTACCCCTCGCGCCGATGTTGCCCTCCTCTTGGCGAGGTGGGCTTTGGTCAGGCGTGGCCGCAGAACCCTCTTGAATAGGGCTAAGCGGACGTTAATCATCATTTCGGGGGAGAGAGGGACCGCTCCGGAGTGGGGAGGCTATGCCGGAACTGCTCTAGGAAATATCCACAGGAGCTCTAGAAAAAAGGAAGGATAGTGAATCAAAAAGAGAGGACCAGCCAGAGACAAAGGCAAACAAAGGAAGAATCCAAAGTAGCAATGCTAAAAGGGCTTACTCGTTAGCGGTAGGAGGAGCCCGAGGTTTAGGTGCCCTCCAGACTGTGCTCTTGGAGGCAGGCTTGGCCGAGGGTTTAACCCCAGATTTCTTTTGCCTCTTCTTGGGCGGCGGTGCCTCTGAAGCTGCGGCCGAGGTAGCCGCGCGCTTCTGGGAAGGGGCCGGGTCCGGGCCACCGGTGGCAAGCGGAGGAACCTCATGGACCTGAGAATCCGGGTTAGCTGAACATTCGAACAATGCTAGGTACAAATAAGAGATAAGAACCGGATCAAGTACCTCAAGGACTTTAGTGTCCGAATCATCATCGTCTGGCTAATCCCTTAGAGAAGAGGCCTTACCAGCGTTGCGTTTGAGGACGTCCGGGTAGGCAAGAAGGCCTCCAGATTAGTCTCCACCTCGTCTCCCTTGGGACGGTCCTCCAACCACTTGCTCGCCGGTACCTCGCCATCCTCCTGCGGTTGCTGAAGGAATTTCTGAAAGAATAGTGGCCAAGTTACAAAAGGAAACCGACATACATTGAAGATTCGGAAAACAGAAAAGGGTAATTTACCTGTGGAGGAGGGTTGGTACGGGTGAAGGGCTCAAGTCCCCACTCCCAGGCCTCGGAGAACTCCTTCTCCACGTTAAATATGGACTTAACCCGGCGGTAAATCGCCGAGTTATCCAGCTCAAAAGAGGAGGTCCGGTGAGTGTCAAGAGGACCGCTGAGATAGCAGATCTTGCGGGCTCGTTTCTGGAGGGGGAAGACCCGGCTGCGGATGAAAGTAATCATAATAACCTCCCCCCGGAGGTGCTCCTTAAGCAGCTCCGTGATTCGGCGTGCCACTTGATTCGCTAGAGCCATGGCGCACTTGGGAATGCTTTCCCAAAGCGAGACATCTGGAGGGACGAGCTTGAAAGGGAACAGCCAAATCTGGTCCTCCTTGGTGGTGTTTTGGACGTAGAAGAAGGTCCGGGCCCAGCCCTTGCAAGATTCAAGCCTAGTGACCCGAGGGAACACAGACTGCTTGCATGGAGAGATGGAGGTGGCACCGCATTGTGTCAGGTGCTTGTTCTCCGAGGCAAGCTCCGGATTCGGAACTACGTTCCTCCGCAGACCAAAGAACTTAATCCATAGTTCTTTGGTTGGCCAGAGGCCGAGGTATCCCTCAATGCCGGAGGCGAAGGAGGACAGAGAAGTGATAGCATTCGCGGGGAGATGATGCGGTTGCAATTTGTAAGTGGGGAGGCCGAAGCCGCGCTGGAAATGCGATAAGAAAACCACATATTCCCTAGATTTGGGGGCAGTAGTAATCTCATCGGAGGCAAGGCGGCAGGCGACGCCAGCGGGAATGCATCGTGTGGCGCGGAGCCAGGCCAAATCCTCCTCGCAGACGATGGAGCCATCCCAGCAACCATGTTCACGGCCCTCCGTCCCTTCCTCCTGCTGCGCCATCACCGCTGCCTCCGCCTCAGACATGGTGGAAACAGAGCTTCCGACGGGGTAGTCAGAGTAGAAGTATCCGGAAGAAGGGAAACAGGAAGCACAAGGCCCCATGGTGGAAACTAGCAATAGGGACGGTGGCGCTGGTGCGGAACGCTGCCGGAGCATGGTCACGGCGGCGCTCGAGGAGCAGAAAACGGGTGGTGGCGGTGAAATCACTTTGAAAGAGAGAGGGCGGTGGAGCGCGGCGCAAATGAGGGAACTTCCCCTGGGAGAGCCCTGCGCCTCCTACTTAACCGCGCCGCACGCGCGTCGTGGGATCTACTGCGGGTAACGGGCCGCACGCAACTAGCATGTACGAGGCTGGAATAAACCAGTCAGAGCGAGGCCACAGGAGGGGTTATAGAAACAGATGATCCCATGACATGACATGGCGTTACGGTTAACGAGGCGCTGCAGTGATGGGACATTCACAGCAGTTATGCCTGACCCAGCGACAGTAACCGGCGCGGTAAATGCGCATGGCCCTTAAAATGAGGCAAATGATGATTACCCTCCATGTAGGATGTGGAGAAGCGTACGAGAGAAGGAAAAACAACCCGGATAAGCAAGCGAGAGACCTAGCCAAGAAGGAATGACTTGGAAAGAGCAAAAGGGTCGCAAAAAACAAAACTCTAGGCAACGAAGTAACTCGGCCAAAGGAGCAAAAGATCCGGACATGGGAACCTATTGTGGCCTTAACAACTAAAAAAGTTGCCAAGACCGCACCAGCTTCAGGGACTAATGTTGGGGGGATACCCCCGGATAGGGTAACACCGGGGTATAAGGGCCGAGTTAGCCAGGGTACGGTGCGGTCAAAGCGAAGTGCTGACCGGGTCACCTCATGGCAGGCCGAATCACGATGTGACCCGGCCCATGGGGCATTTCCTTGACAATGGTCCGGCCGGCATAAGATTTATGCCGTCCATGTCTATCTGTTTTGTAGGTAAATGGGTAAGCCGGATTAGCTGTATGCTAGCCAAACTATCTTAGCTTCCAAGAGAAGGAATCCCCCGCTGGTCAAAAGGTGGCTTTATTAGCTGAAGCATGTGCAAAGTAAAGTAAAGGAGAGGACCAGCAAGTCAGTGGCGACCAAGGTGATGAGCATATTCATAGAATATGCTACCACCTGTGCCCTAGAATTGTAACCCGGACTCCCCTATATAAGGAGCACCGGGGCCTCCATAGTGAGGGACGGCAAAGAGAGGAATCACTCTCTGTCTAAGGTAGAACTCTAGGGCTAGTTGGTGGGGAGTAAGAGACATTGTCTCCTTCTTGCTAAGAGTCTCAAGAGCACTTGTAAACACCATTGATAGAGAGAATACAAGAACTTCCGTGCGTGGAATCACCACGCTCTCCCTCCCTAGATTCCCCTACCACGCATTGGCCCCATCTTTAGCCTTTCCATGGCATCTGTCGTGCCACCACCACGACAACTGTCGTATCTCTGTAATATGGAGCTACCTTATTATGATTTCTAGGCCTTTGTTAGCAGAATTGTAATTGGAAACTATTCTGTATATTAGAATATACGGAGTACATGTGTGTTTGTGTGTGTTTCTAGTCTGAAATTCGAGCTTATCATTTTATTGGTACCTAAACTATTTTTGAGGCCCCAGCGCTGGTGCCCTATGCTGCAACTACTTCCGTCTTGTCCACTGCTTTGTGAGACGAATCAGCAGAAGGATAATAAGCTGGGACCAATTTGATTCGAAGAGGGGTGATTTTATCTGTCCTTGGAGAGGAACCCGGGAGAACTAGTACTGGTACCAAGGGAAGGAGGAGGTTGGCTTGGTCAATTATCTCACCCACGTGATGTGGGACCTGCTTTAACTCACCCCTGACATGGGTCCCGCTTGAAACAGTTGTAGGCCACAACGTGATAGCTGGGATCAAAAATTCGGGATTCTCTCCCGGCAAAATGTTCCCGCTACTGCCACTTAAAAATACTTACTATAGAAAAAAGTGTAATGCCTAGCCCTACTACTACTAGTACTACTACTCCCCTGCCCATGCCTTTCTACCGACGACAAGACAAGAAACCATCACTAGCTAGCTCACATCCAGCAAGCAACTATTGGAACTGGTGCAACCTCTGATTGGGGAGTTCTTGCTGAAATAGGTGGGTGTATTTGCTCACCTCGAAATCTGGCTTTGCTTAATTTGCTTCCAATTGGGCCATTGGGGGTACTATTAGTACTAGGGGTAGTAGTATTCGGTATGCTTTGATTGTGGAGTTCTTGCTTATTGCTCACCTCGAAATCACCTATCATGATATTTTTCTTCTTCTCTAATCGATTGGGTCATTGGGGTGGGGGTGGGGGTGGTGGTGGGGATGGGGGTGGGGTGGGGGGAGGTGGTACTGATTTCGTATGGATTCCAGATCAGGGCATGGTCACCGTTGTTCTGATTGAGGCATTTGGTCGGGTTCGATTTCGGTGTTCTTCACTTCTGTAACCTTTAGTTCCTACTCGTAATGTGCAATGCATTTTGCGTCAGATTCTGTATGGAGAACTATGGGTCAGTGGCACACACGGACACTACGGACAGGGATGGTCCCATCAGTTCCCTTAAAAGTTGCCTAAAAAGGTAATATAGCAGTATATTCGCTGCGTTCTTCCATTCTTTCCAATGCTGAAAGTGGTTGGCTGCAACCTGGATGTATCCCTGTGCTAAAAGTTGTCTCTGTCTGCATCTTGTTTTTGTGGAAGACTCTATGACACCATCTCTTCTTCATTTACTGTAGCACGGTGGTACATACCTGCGAACGTGCGGTGCTCCAGGTGCGGCAAACAGGATGGTACCCCCACATGCTGCAGGATCTACCACTACTCACCAAAAACAAGTGCAAGGCCACCGACCAGCTGGGAGGGCCCAGCTTAAAGAGAAAGGTATTTGTTCTTAATACCATTATTACCATGGTGTAGACAGATTTAAGTATTACCCGCTTGGTGTGATGCATGCTTATCAGATGTTCAGAAACATATGTGTGATTTTATTAATTCTGGCACTGTGTTTATGTGAATCCAGATCTAGATCTGTCAGACTGTCTCATACAGTCAGTATATGACTACTATGTACTGTACTTCCGCCGTCCCAAGGCTTAGGCATATACTGTATTTTTTGAAAAGTCAAGCGATGGAAAGTTTGACCAAACTTTACATAGTATTGAACTGTTGAGCTCTGTTGCTATTTATGCAGATTGAAGGTGCTGCTGCGGAGGCTGAGTATGCTGTAGAGGCTAGTAGATTTCTGATGCCCACACCAAAAGAGGACATCCTCTGCACAACGAGAAAGTGCCAACACAGTACCCAGGTGGGCAGTGACCTCTCTAAGAAGTGGGTATAATTTGGAAATCCACAATTTCACATGTTATGATTTTCCATGTTATTTTTATCAGCTAGTACTATATGTTTACGCTCATTAGAAGTTCACAAAAATAAAATCTGTTTGCTTTACAGGCAATGGTTTTGTCTTATATTATTAGATTTACTTGCTCTTTACATATTTTAACCTTTCCACTTAATTTCAATCAATACCACGCACCAGCTGCTCAGCCCTTTCTGGTACCCTCCTCTTGTCAAGCTTGTGGATTGAAAGGGGGCTCATGTATGCCATTCTAAAGGCAGATGGGTGAAAAATGGTGCATGGACACCCTTCGCAAAGGGTACCCATGGTATCAGGTATGGATTCCAAGTGGTTTAGACCGACTTGATGTAAGATCTTGTATCTCACCTTTTTTGCTATCACCTTACTTCTCTATCAATTTTCTCATGAAGGTTGTCCCTTGTGTCGCTCGCCCCATTATAAACAAGATGTCCGAAAACGACAAGTTTCTAACTCTATATAGCGAGGTCCCTAAAGGCATGCGGCAACTATATGATGTGGATGTCTCCCAGACGATGGCCACCACCTATTTGGGTGGCCGAGGTTGGTCCAAATATGTCCGTGAGAATGGTCTGAAGCAAGGGGACGAGGTAACATTCGATTTTAGCAAACCTGGGTAGATAATTGCACGCCATCGTACACCTGTTGACCGAAGGACCAAGAACAGAGGTAGTACTAATTAATTTGATTATGTACTCATCACAACCTCTAATGATTTTCTTGCGACTAACTGTTCTGCACCATTATCTTTACTCATCAGATGACCCTGAACACTTCTGCAGTCCGCTTCCCCTTATGTACCACCCAGAAGGGTGCTAGCATCAAGCTGCTAGCACCGGCACCAGCACCAGCCCCAGTTTCTGAAACGGCACCTGTTGACCTCAGTAGGAGAAAGAATAGAGGTAGTAACTTAATTCGCTTGTATACTCTCATCTCTATCTAGGAGTTACTGTTGTATAAGAAACCATTTTGCTTGTCCACATCTCATATGCCTCTCTGACCACTCCTGCAGTCCCCTTACCTACCCCTCAGAAGGTAACCAACACCAAGCTGCTGGCCCCCCAACGGCACTGGCCCTAGTTCCTACTCCGGCACCTGTTGACCTAAGTAGAAAGAATGGAGGTAGTAACTTAATTTTCTTGTATACTCATCATATCCTCTGATCACTGTCTTGTGAGCAACTGTTGTATAAGAGACCATTTTGCTTGTACACTTCTCATCTACCTCTACCATCCCTGCAGTCAGCTTAGCTACCCCTCAGAAGGAATCTAGCATCAAGCTGCTGGCGCCGGCACCGGTTCTGGGCCTTCTGGCTCCTACACCAGCCCCTCTACAATTAGTGGCACCATCTCCTGCACCAGTACCAGCCCTAGCCCTAGCACAGGCACTGACACAAGCTCCTTCATCACCCTAGGAAGCACCTTGTCAGACCATATCCTACACATGTGTCATCACAAGGTCGCACCGGATTATATTTGTGAGTATAGGGTGGCAGATAAACTGTTCTGAATGTCTTCTCAAGTTTCACATGATTCAGTGCATCGCTCTGAGTAATTATGCGTCTATCTCTTGCTTTGACTCAGGAATTGCCTAAGAGTGCCACAAAGCAACTCCAGGCCAGACGAAAGGGCACAATAGTCTTCGCGATGCAGAGCGAAGGATTTCTTATCGAGGGACACTACGCCATTAACTCGACTGATGGGCGCTTGGCAGCTACTTCTAGGTGGATCAAGTTCCGTAAAGCAGCCAAACTTACTATTGGAAGAACGATCAAGGTCAATGTATCTCGCTGCCCTGAATGCGGCATGTTGTTTATGAACTTCCTAGTTGTCTAGCTCTTTGGCTGCATGCTATTGTAATTGAGTATGTGGTTGTCTTATCTCCACTGATCATATATGGGTGGTAAAACTGTGATAACCTTTTGCTGGATTGGAGCTATGACTAGTACATACTGGTATGGTATATCTGTATCTATATGGCGGTTCCCTATATGAGAAAATATTATGACAATGATTGTGTTCCAGTGATCGAGTGTGTTTGGAGAAAAGAGCAAATTGATCGCGTGGCATGGTTTTTATAGCTGAAACAAGAACTGTCTCTCTCTGTAGTGATATTGAATTTCAGTGTTTGTATTGCTGAATCAGTTACTTTGAAATGCTTCTGAATTGGTCAAGTGCTACTGAATATGAACTAGGAATCTCTCGATTTTTTATGTCTTATTATTCTGTACTCCTTAATCTTTCAAATGGTATTGAATTTGTAAAAAGTTATGTCGTTGCTGCTGGCTGCTTGCTCTAGAGCTTTTGCCTTTGTTTCATCAGAACCGTTGGATGCATTTTGGATAGAGATGAGAGGGTAAAGATATGCAGCGTGATTTCACCAAGTGAAGTCATTGGATACCAGCCCTATTTTGGCGCATGTGGTGTGTGTTCATTAGATATTTTTACATGAAAAACTATCAAAGGAATTATCGCTTTTTTCCTCCCTCGAAGAGGTCTGTGTTTGAATCTGGCGAGACACAGCCCAGTGAAATTTGAGATAGGAGCCCATTGACCATATCCCCAAAACTTTTTAATTTGGCCTTTTTGGCAATGCCTCCCACCTCTAAAAAAATGTTGCCTACCCATGTTTTTAAAAAACTAATCCATTATGTGGATTTTTATAAATCGAGGTTCTAGTAGCACTGCTCTTTTATTTTAAGAGAGATAACATGGAAACACAACAATATTTTTTAGAAGACTGATACATAAGTTGTCGTACTAATACATGTTTAATGATTCAATTTCTATTAGTATCTTTGGTATTGTGGCAAAACACTCAGTTTATGTCTATTTGATTTGATTTGAAGGTCTTTAGTTCGAATCCACTGTGTGTACACATTTATATATATCTTGGGTTTACTTTTTTGGGAAAGAGTTTACTTTTTAATATCACATTACAGAGAGGCTGACATCGTGAACCCGCCAGCCTGTGATGACCCACAAGTATAGGGGGTGTATCGTAGTATTTTCGATAAGTAAGAGTGTCGAACCCAACGAGGAGCAGAAGGTGCTGGCTAGTGGTATGGATCAGGAATTCTCTACAAATACTTAGCAAACGGATTTTTAGGGGTTTTCGATAAAGCAAGCAAACAAAGTACGAGTAAATAAAAGACAGTAGGAATAAATGCAGCAAGTGGCCTCCTTTATGCAGCAAAGGACAAGCCGGTTGTATTACTTAAGATGACCAAACGTTCTCGAGGACACATAGGAAGACTGTTAAGTGCTTTCGCTTCATATAGTTGATTAATCTTCTTTAGCTTGCTAAGTGTTGTGTGGGTGAACCTGTGCTAATATACCGCCCCATCCAAGACTAATACATACTTGTGATTATACCCCTTGCAAACATCCGTAAGTATAAGAAAGTAATTAAGGTAGAAACCTAACCACAGATTTAAACTCTAAGACCCTTACATCCCTTGTGCAATGGTTTCCTAACGGAGGTTCAGGTTTTTGTCACTCCAGCAACCCCTACGATTAGTAGCCAAATACACAATGCATTCCCCTAGGCCCATATAGGTGAAGTGTCATGTAGTCGACGTTCACATGACACCACTAGAAGAAGTACACCACAACTTAAATAACAATCTATTGAATCTTTCTCAACACAACTCCACTACTAACAACAAGACTTCTCCCATGTCCTCAAGAACAAAATGAACTACTCACAAGACATCATATGGATCATGATCAGAGATGGAATAATGATGTATAACAATCTGAACATAAACAATAATTCAATGGTTCACTCAATAGCATCAACTACAAAGAGTAATCAACACCGGGAAAGTTTCCCCTATGAACTATGCAAGATTCAACTCAATTGTTACATCAATATGGAGATGGTGATGAGTGTGATGATGGTGATGATGGTGGTGATGATGATGATGATCCCGATGAAGTCCATCTTGATGGTGGTGTTGATGGCGATGATCTTCCCCCTCCGGGAAGGAATTCCCCTGGCAGAAATCTGTCTGTCGGAGAGATCTTTCTCTCTCGGTGTTTTCCGCCCCGCAGAGGCGGCGGAATCTTTCGGTGGTCGCTCCCCAAGTCTTAGGGTTTCGGGAGGATGATATACGCCAGAGGGGAGAGGCTGGAGTGGGCCAGGGCGGCCACACCACCTCCAAGCACGGCCTAGGGCTTCCCACACCATGGGGTGGTGTGGGCTCCCTGTGGCCCATCTCCACTCCATCTTCTGGCATCCTTAGTCTTCTAGAAAAATAGGATTTTCCATATATTTTCCCAGATTTTCTAGTCTTCGCGAATTTTGCCTCCAAACAGCACCTTTTCCATCAGAATCTTGACTGCAGCGGTCCATGCTCCAAAAGTCATCAACCATGCAAAAACAGATGAAATAACATAAGTATCACCTCTCAATATGAAATATATCAATGAATAATAGTTAATTAAGACATAGAATAGTGATGCAAAATGGACGTATCAACTCCCCCCAAGCTTAGACTTCGCTTGTCCCCAAGCGAAACTGAGCTCAATAAACATGGCCTCAGGTTTATGGAGTGAAGAGTCGATAAATGAATACGGACAAGAAGCATCACATTCATCAAATACATAGATCATAATAGAAGACAACTCACTATTATATAACTCAACTTGTAATAAGTAAAGGAAACACAATAAAGATACATAAAGTGAATCATAATTGATAATGGCAAACTTAGCTCTTGGTCGAAGAATAGTTGATAATTTGCTGGAGTTCACAAATAGCCGATTTTCAATGAAAGCTTTCAAAGTAGTAAACATCAAGATAAGAGCAATGTGCAAAACAAGGAACATAAGAAACATGAGTGAATAAATCATCATATGAATGAATGAAACACAACAACTCAAAATACTTGCTGAGATAGAAGGGAGTAGGTTTACTGACTCAACTACAAAGTAAGAGAAAGGGCCCTTCGCAGAGGGAAGCAGGGATTGCAAGTCTCATAAAGAGCTCCCAAAAATTATGATACTTACTAGCTTTCATCTCTCATTGCCCCTATCATAGGCATATTTAGGTGATTAAGGTTAAAGTGACACAACTAATAGGATATGCTTAACAAGTTATAAGTTGAAATCTCATGCCCCTTACTTATGAGTACCGATCCTCATGCTACTCAAGTTCAGTCACGAGCAAGCTCTTGTCATTGTAAATACATGTGTATCATTGAGAACCGCCAACGAGGTACCCCTTGCACATGACACAGGAGCTATCCCATAAACAAAATGACAAGGCAAGCAGACAGTGAGCATCTCAGCGATCTTTTTATTTGCTATTTGCATAGGTTTTTATTGAGGATGCTTCATAGAATGCTCACTATAGTTATGCTGCAAGTTTCCACCATGATTAGGCATGGCCTAGGCTAGCGGCCCAGTTGTTTCTCTAACACACATATAAACTCCATGATATTACAAGTTCCACTTTTATTTCACACCGCCGGGATCCATAAGCAAAAGAACATGATATCGACTAGGTACAAGTACCAATGAAGTGTTGAAAGCGGGCCCCATGATACATGGTTCGGCTAACTTCAACTCATAAAGGCAAGCATATACGCAACAAAGAAGGACCCAATGGTTCAAGTTTATTAAATGCAAGAAAGTAAAGTGTGCCATCAAGTTCGTGAGAGCTTTAATCACTAATTTGAAGGAAATATGCCCTGAGAGGCAGTAATAAAGTTGTTATTATGTATTCCTTGTATATGATAGATGTTTATTTTGCATGCCATAATTGTATTGATAGGAAACATCAATACATGTGTGTTTAATAAACAAAAAGGGTTCCTAGTCATGCCTCTCTTGTAGACTAGCTTGTTGATTAACAAGATGATCAAGGTTTCCTGATCATGGACATTGGATGTTGTTAATAACAAGGTCACAACATTTGTGAAATGATGTGATGAACATTCATCCGAAGTATAGCATTACGATCAAGTCATTGTGTTTATATTGCTATAACATCATACGAAGTAATCTTTATCCTTAGACCATGAGATCATGTTAATTGCTAACACCGGAAGAGTATCTTGATAACATCAAACGTCACACCGTAACAGGGTGACTATAAAGATGGGTTCAGTGCTACGAAGGTGTTATGTTGAGGCTCATGGATCAAGAGTGGAATTTTTCAATCCAGATGACGGATAGATATACTCTGGGCCCTCTCGGTGATATCACATTAGGATAGCTTGCAAGCAAGTGATGTGATCACTAGAATGTTATATCACGGGAACGAGAAAAGAGTGCATGTCGGTAACGAGATCAAACTAGGTATGGAGATACCGATGATCGAATCTCGGACATGTAATATATCGAGAGACAAAGGGATTTAGTTACAAGCGTTAAAGGTTCTCACGATCACAGGATTCATCGTTCAATGTGTAGGAGTCAGTATGGATCTCTAGGTCCCGCTGCTGATTATTGATCGGAGAAGGGTATCGATCATGTCTGCATTATTCACGAATCGTAGGGTGGCACACTTAAGAGTTACCGGACACCATTTTGGAGCACATATGTTTCAGACGAAAGAATTGCAAAGCACAGGAATTGTTTCAATAGAAACCAGAAATTGTTTCAGGTGAAATTGCAGAAAGTGGTTATGCATGTGATATTGAAATCTTGCAAGGGGCTATATGTGAATGTTTGTTAATTAAAGTAATTAACAAAGTTCTGAATAAATTTAATAAAAGAGTTTTATTAAATGAGAGAGCATTAAATTTGGAGAAACTTAATGCATTTAAAGTGGAGACTTTAAAAGGGAATGTGAAGAGGCATTTTAATGTGGAGGAGTTACCACCACATGAATGGGGGAGGTGAGGGGTCACCCCCCCATGCGCCGGCCATGGAGAGAGGGGGCACCCCCTCCTCCTATAAAAGGCCACCCATTCCCTCCTTCATCCACACACCTCCTTGTGAAGGATCTCTCTTCCCCTCTAGAATTATTCCCCCATGGTCTCGGATTAGCGAGATACATGTTCCCGGTGGCATTTCGTCTAGAAGGAGTTGCTGCTTCCGCTGGATCACTGGAGCGAGGAGGTGGAGGTTGTCCGATGGCTTGAACGTGTGTGCGAGTGCGGATGCGCTGCTGAGTTGCGGCGCTCGGACTTCCTCACGATCTTGAGATTGGCAAGTGTACGACTACATCAACCACGAGTTCCTACTCGTTAACAAAGCTCGTTGTCTTCGAGGGTAAGTTCTCTATGGATGTATGTCCACCCGTTTTCTTTTTACCTAGTAGATAGATCTTGGTGTGTAGTTCACACCATAGGAAATTTTTTGTTTTCTATGTTGCGGACCCAACAGTGGTATCAGAGCCTGATCTATGCGTAGGTGCTTTGCACGGGTAGTACACATATGTTTATATGTGGGCGATGATGATCATGTTATTGCATCTTCTATGTACTTTGGATATTGGTGGCATAGTAGGATGAAGCGGCCCGGACCAACCTTACATGTCATCGTACATGAGACCGGTTCCTCGACTGACATGCAACTTGTTTTGCATAAGTGGCTGGCGGGTGTCTGTCTCTCCTACTATAGTCAATATCTGATTTACAACGAGTTGCTAATAACTTGGTTATCCTTGTTGTGGTTCATGTTTGTAGGTTAGATAGGTTCTATCTCCAAAAGCCCTAAGCCACATAAAACTTGCAATTGATAAATTAGAGGCGTCTAGTTTAGATCGTTGCTAGGCTAGTGTTTTGATATGGTATTGTTGTAAGTAGATGTATAATAGATACTCTTACAACTCACTTAACGTGTAAGTTCCATAGACCTTGGCCTTACACACAAAGGAATGATAGAGATCATACCACGATGCAAATGATAGAGATCAAATGCATGGACCATATCACCTCACTTCACACATTAGATGTTAGCATCTTATATTGCTAGTTTGGCACGTTTGGTAGCATTATAAGATGATCCCTCATTTAGATATCAAGATAAAATGTGTTCTTCCTTAAGTATGCACCATTTTGTGGATCGTGTTTTGAGGCATCACGTGATGATCGGGTGTTTTCAACTCTACGCTTTCATACAATGGGTGTAAGACAGTTTTACACACGCAAATACTAAGGTTCTTACTTGACGAGCCTAGCATGTACAGACATGGCCTCGGAACACGGACCGAAAGGTTAAGCATGAGTCATATAGTTGATATGATGCCCATATAGATGCTCGCCTTTGAAGCTACACCGGCTCACGTGATGATCGGACTTGGTGTAGTGGATTTGGTTCATGTAATCACCAAAAGGACACGAGGGATGTCGTTTTTGAGTGGGAGTTCATTAGTAATTTGGATTAGTTGAACTCAATCTATCATAAACTTAGTCTAAATATACTTTATAAATTATGTTGTAGATGGCACCACCTGCTTTTAATTTCAATGTGTTCATGGAGAAAGAGAAACTTGTTGCGAATGGTAGCAACTTCACAAACTGGGCTATGAATTTGAGGATTCTCCTCACTGCTGCACAAAAGCAATATGTGCTAGATGCGCCGCTAGGCCCCCCACCAGCTCCTGATGCCCCTGACGAGGAAAAGAACGTCTATATAACTCATCAGGAGGACCACAACTTAGTTCATTGCGGCATACTGTATGGGCTAGAGCCAGAACTTTGAAAACGTTTCGAAAATGGCAATGCCTTTGATACCATGGGAGAATTGAAAATGATTTTCGATACCCATGCTGCCGTAGAGAGTTATAATGCTACAGAAAAGTTCTTTAGCTGCATGATGGAGGAAAACAGCTCCGTTAGTGAGCACGTACTCAAAATGTCTGGGTACGCCGATAAGCTTGTGTCCTTAGGAATAACGATTCCCATTGACCTAGGCATACATCGTGTTCTCCAATCTCTGCCACCTAGCTACAAGAGCTTCGTGATGAACTATAATATGCAGGGCATGAAGAAGTCTCTTCCCGAGCTTCTGTCAATGCTTAAGACTGCAGAAGTGGAGATTAGGAAAGAACATCAAGTGTTGATGATCAATAGGACCACCGGTTTCAAGAAGGACAAGAAAGGCAAGCACAAGGGAAAGAAGGGTGGCAAGTATGTTGCCACGCCTGAAAAGAAACCCCGAGCTGGCCCTAAGTCTGACACCGAGTGCTACTATTGCAAGGGGACTGGCCATTGGAAGCGCAACTGCCCCAAGTATTTGGCGGACAAGAAGTCCGGCAAGCCAAACAAAGGTATATGTGATATACATTTTATTGATGTCTACTTGACTAGTACTCGCAGTAGCACCTGTGTATTTGATACGGGATCGGTTGCTAATATATGTAACTCGGTTTAGGGGTTGCGGAACAAGCGACAACTAGCAAGGGATGAGGTCTCGATGCGGGTCGGCAATGGATCAAGAGTTGATGTGATCGCCGTCGGAACGCTGCCTCTCCATATGCCATCGGGATTAGTTATAAACCTAAATAATTGTTATTTGGTGCCTGCACTGAGCATGAACATTATATCCGGATCGTGTTTGATGCAAAGTGGTTATTCATTTAAGTCTGAAAATAATGGTTGTTCGATTTATATGAATAATATCTTTTATGGTCATGCACCTATGTTGAATGGTTTATTTCTGTTGGATCTCGATAGTAGTATTACGCATATTCATAATGTTGATGCTAAAAGGATTAAACTTGATAATGATATATCTACATATATGTGACACTGCTGTCTAGGTCATATTGGCGTTAAACACATGAAGAAACTCCATTCTGATGGGCTTTTGGAATCACTTGATTTTGAATCATTTGATACATGTGAGCCATGCCTTATGGGAAGATGACTAGAGCGCCGTTTTCCGGTTCAATGGAACGGGCGACAGATCTATTGGAAATCATACATACTGATGTGTGTGGACCAATGAGTGTGTCGGCGCGAGGTGGATATCGTTATTTTGTTGCTTTCACGGATGATTTGAGTAGATATGGGTATATCTATTTGATGAAACACAAGTCTGAAACTTTTGAAAAGTTCAAGGAATTTCAGAATGAAGTGGAAAATCATCGTAATAGAAAGATCAAATTTCTATGGTTTGACCGTGGAGGAGAGTATCTTAGTTACGAGTTTAGCACACATATGAAAGACTGTGGAATAGTTTCACAACTCACGCCTGCCGGAACACCACAACGTAAAGGTGTGTCAGAACGTCGTAATCGTACTTTATTGGATATGGTTCGATCTATGATGTCTCTGACTGACTTGCCACTGTCATTTTGGGGTTATGCACTGGAAACCACTACATTCACTTTAAATAGGGCACCATCTAAATCCATTGAAAAGACACCGTATGAATTATGGTTTGGAAACAAACCTAAGCTGTCATTTCTTAAGGTTTGGGGATGCGATGTTTATGTGAAGAAACTTCAACCGGATAAACTCGAACCCAAAGCGGAAAAATGCGTGTTCATAGGATACCCTAAGGAAACGATTGGGTATACCTTCTATCACAGATCCGAGGGCAAGGTCTTTGTTGCCAAGAATGGATCCTTTCTTGAGAAGGAGTTTCTCGCGAAAGATGTGAGTAGTCGGAAGGTAGAACTCAAAGAGGTTATTGAACCTTCTCTTCATGAAATGGCGAGTAGCGCAGCTCCAGAAGTTGTTTCGGAGTTGACTTCACCTAATGAAGAGAGAGCTAATGATATTGATCATGAAACTCCGAAAGAGGACACTACCGAACCTCGCAGGTCAAGCAGGACATGTGCAGCTCCTGAACTGTACGGCAATCCTGTTATGAATTTCATGATTGATGAAATGGATGACCCTGCGACGTATGAAGAAGCGATGATGAGCCCGGATTCCAACAAATGGCTAGAAGCCATGAAATCTGAGATGGAATCCATGTACGAGACCAAGTTTGGAACTTGGTGGACTTACCTCACAACCGAAAGGCCGTTGAGAATAAATGGATTTTCAAAAGGAAAACTGATGCTGATGGTAATGTGACCATCTATAAGGCTCGACTTGTCGCAAAGGGGTTTCGAAAAATTCAAGGAGTTGACTACGATGAGACATTCTCTCCCGTAGCGATGCTTAAGTTGGTTAGGATTATGTTAGCAATTGCTGCATATTTCGATTATGAAATATGGCAGATGGATGTCAAAACTGCGTTCCTCAATGGTAAGATTGAAGAAGAGTTGTATATGATACAACCTAAGGGTTTTGTCGATCCTAAGGATGCTAATAAGGTGTGCAAACTTCAGCGATCCATCTATGGACTGAAGCAAGCATCACGAAGTTGGAATCTCCGCTTTGATGAGGTGATCAAAGAGTTTGGATTTGTCCAAACTTATGGAGAGGCTTGTATTTACAAGAAAGTGAGTGGGAGCAATGTGGCATTTCTGCTATTATATGTGGATGACATATTATTGATTGGAAATGATTTAGATCTTTTAAACAGTGTTAAAAGTTATCTAAACAGCAAATTTTCGATGAAGGACCTTGGTGAAGCTTCATATATATTAGGCATTAAAATCTATAGAGATAGATCAAGATGCCTAATTGGGCTATCGCAGAGTACATACCTTGATAAGATATTAAAGAAGTTTAATATGGACGGAAGTAAGAAGGGGTTCTTACCTATGTTGCAAGGCAAGACATTGAGTAAGACTCAAAGTCCGGCTACGGCGGAAGAAAGAGAGATAATGGATAGGATCCCCTATGCCTCAGCCATAGGCTCTATAATGTATGCCATGCTATGTACAAGACCGGATGTGGCACATGCTATTAGTTTGACTAGTAGGTACCAATCTGATCCAGGTTCGAAACACTGGATAGCGGTCAAGAATATCCTTAAGTACTTGAGAAGAACTAAGGATATGTTTCTTGTATACGGAGGTGAAGAAGAGCTAGTCGCTAAGTGTTATGTCGATGCTAGCTTTAACACTGATCCGGATGACTCTAAGTCTCAATCTGGATACGTATTGAACGGATCAGCAGTTAGTTGGAGGAGCTCCAAACAACCTGTGGTGGCTGGATCAACAACGGAGGCGGAATATGTTGCTGCTTCAGAAGCGGCGCATGAAGCAGTTTGGATGAAAGAGTTCATTACGGAACTAGGTGTGGTTCCCAGTGTGTTCGACCCGATGGTGATCTATTGTCACAACAATGGAGCCATAGCCAACGCCAAGGAACCAAGGTCACACAAGAATTCCAAGCATATTAAGCGCCGGTTTCACTCCATCCGCGAGCATGTCAAGGATGGAGATATAAAGATTTGTAAAGTGCACACGGACCTGAATGTAGCAGATCCGTTGACTAAAGTACTCCCTAGGGCAAAACATGATCAACACCAGAACTCCATGGGTGTTAGATTTATCACTATATAAACTAGATTATTGTCTCTAGTGCAAGTGGGAGACTGAAGGAAATATGCCCTGAGAGGCAATAATAAAGTTGTTATTATGTATTCCTTGTATATGATAGATGTTTATTTTGCATGCTATAATTGTATTGATAGGAAACATCAATACATGTGTGTTTAATAAACAAAAAGGGTTCCTAGTCATGCCTCTCTTATAGACTAGCTTGTTGATTAACAAGATGATCAAGGTTTCCTGATCATGGACATTGGATGTTGTTAATAACAAGGTCACAGCATTTGTGAAATGATGTGATGAACATTCATCCGAAGTATAGCATTACGATCAAGTCATTGTGTTTATATTTCTATAACATCATACGAAGTAATCTTTATCCTTAGACCATGAGATCATGTTAATTGCTAACACCGGAAGAGTATCTTGATAACATCAAACGTCACACCGTAACAGGGTGACTATAAAGATGGGTTCAGTGCTACGAAGGTGTTATGTTGAGGCTCATGGATCAAGAGTGGAATTTTTCAATCCAGATGACGGATAGATATACTCTGGGCCCTCTCGGTGATATCACATTAGGATAGCTTGCAAGCAAGTGATGTGATCACTAGAATGTTATATCACGGGAACAAGAAAAGAGTGCATGTCGGTAAGGAGATCAAACTAGGTATGGATATACCGATGATTGAATCTCGGACATGTAATATATCGAGAGACAAAGGGATTTAGTTACAAGCGTTAAAGGTTCTCACGATCACAGGATTCATCGTTGAATGTGTAGGAGTCAGTACGGATCTCTAGGTCCCGCTGCTGATTATTGATCGGAGAAGGGTATCGATCATGTATGCATTATTCGTGAACCATAGGGTGGCACACTTAAGAGTTACCGGACACCATTTTGGAGCACATATGTTTCAGACGAAAGAATTGCAAAGTGCAGGAATTGTTTCAATAGAAACCGGAAATTGTTTTGGGTGAAATTGCAGAAAGTGGTTATGCATGTGATATTGAAATCTTGCAAGGGGCTATATGTGAATGTTTGTTAATTAAAGTAATTAACAAAATTCTGAATAAATTTAATAAAAGAGTTTTATTAAATGAGAGAGCATTAAATTTGGAGAAACTTAATGCATTTAAAGTGGAGACTTTAAAAGGGAATGTGAAGAGGCATTTTAATGTGGAGGAGTTACCACCACATGAATGGGGGAGGTGAGGGGTCACCCCCCCCCATGCGCCGGCCATGGAGAGAGGGGGCACCCCCCTCCTCCTATAAAAGGCCACCCATTCCCTCCTTCATCCACACACCTCCTTGTGAAGGATCTCTCTCCCCCTCTAGAATTATTCCCCCATGGTCTCGGATTAGCGAGATACATGTTCCCGGTGACATTTCGTATGGAAGGAGTTGCTGCTTCCGCTAGATCGCTGGAGCGAGGAGGTGGAGGTTGTCCGATGTCTTGAACGTGTGTGCGAGTGCGGATGCGCTGCTGAGTTGCGGCGCTCGGACTTCCTCACGATCTTGAGATCGGCAAGTGTACGACTACATCAACCACGAGTTCCTACTCGTTAACAAAACTCGTTGTCTTCGAGGGTAAGTTCTCTATGGATGTATGTCCACCCTTTTGCTTTGTACCTAGTAGATAGATCTTGGCGTGTAGTTCACACCGTAGGAATTTTTTTTGTTTTCTATGTTGCGGACCCAACATAATTTTCACATAACAAGTTTAATTTGGGAGGTAGATAAAACAATAATTTACTTGGAATAGCAATAATGCTAATAGGTAGGTATGGTGGACACAAATGCCAAAGGTTTTGGTTTAAAGGAGGTGGATGCATGAGAAGAATTCCCTCTCAGTACAGGTTTTTGGCTAGTAAGTCTCGGTACCAAGTATAAGAGTTGAAGGAAATAACCAAACATACAAGTGATAAAGACAAACATGCAATCTTCCTTGGAAGCACAAAACATCTTAACTAGATAATACTAGACTTATGAGCAAATCAAGAAAGAAAGATGATGAAATAATTTTTCTATAGAGTACTTCTATCTTTTCATTCAACTCTCAAAAATAGTGTTGCTACTGACCGAGCTAGGTTTGCCAAAACCAACTAAATTAACTCAATGATCCCAAAGTGCTACAATACTAACAACAAGATCAATCATATAACCACGAATTGAAAACTAATATAAGATATGAAAAAGAGTGAATGATAGAACTTCTCATTAATATTCCATAACGACAACTCACACCAAGGGATACATATCTAACGAGAGAGGGGACACTTCCATAATGCAAACCATACTACATAATAACTCCTCTATTCATGATATGACTCTACTAAAAAGGTAAAAAGAGATAGAAGGTAGTGATATGATATCGCGGCACTCCCCCAAGCTTGGAACAAACCAAGGGGATGCCAAACCTGATGATGAATTACTCCTTTGGTGGTGGTGGTATTATTTCCTTAGTTGACGTGAGGAAATCTTCAAGCATCTTACGAAGCCTATCATTCTCCCGATGAAGCATGTCCACCTTCCTCTTCAAGTATCGGTACTTATCGCAGAATTCTTTAGTGACTCGTAGGGCTCCCGTTGATGCAGGGCAAGTGACTGAAGGTACCAGCCCTTGCTTGGGGTCTCGGAGGTCTTCCTCCATAGGCTCCTTTCCTTTATCCTTGGCGGACACTATTGTGCTTCTAAGCCTTCGAAGAGTATGTCCTGGCAGAAACAGATCGAAACAAAAACACGACAAAAACATGATATACGAACCTCAGAGGATCCGGGGGATTATATATTACAAAGTTTTGTATCAAAAGGAAGGTACTGGGAGAAAACGAGTCGGAGGCGGAGTCCTGGGTGGCCTCACCACCTGGTGGCGCGGCCAGGGGTGGGCCCGTGCCACAGGGTGGTGTGGGCTACCCTGTCTCCGGTTCCGTCCCTTTTTCGCTTCGTAACTTTCCTTATTGACTAAAAACTGCAAAAATATAGTTGGATAGTATTTTCGCGGAACTTTTCTTACCAGAACTATTACCTATTTGAAAACAGACTCTGCAGGTCTCCGAATTTGATATCTAGTAGATTCTTTCGGAGTCACCACTTGAATAACATCAATATCTTCATCTTCATACACTTATTACTTGAGTCATAAAACCCTTCTCTTCCTTATTACACCATTATCTCCACTTCCTGGAAATTTCTTTCACACAAAACTTCACACAATTCTCATTAGCAACATTAGTATAAGTGAAGTGATAAAACCTTTTGAGTCCAACTTCAACTGAAAACCAACAAAACATAAGATACTGTAGCAACTCCTTCCGAAAACCCAAAAAGAATTCAGAAAGGAAATCGAATAAAGAAGCAAATGCAAGAGTGGCAAAATCTGTCAAAACAGACCAGCAGGTAAAGATCAATTTTTCGAAAATCTTCTGTTGCTCAAATAAAAAAGTGCAAAACTAACGAAAGTTAAATAACTACCTGGGGCAGAAGCACAAAAAATTACAGCTCAATCGGACATACAGAGATCTCTCACGAATTTTTACGGTGAAGCACAAAAATCTGTTTCGGGACAGCAACTTCCCCAAATCTTACTTCTCTCTCATTAGAGGTTGATCTTGACACAAAAACCAAACAAAACGGATAAGGAGCGGTTATTACCGAATTAATAACTTCCAAGACTCAAAAAACAAAAACAAACTGAAAGCAAAAACAAATTGGGTTGTCTCCCATAAAGCTCTTTCTTTATAGCCATTAAGATGGGCATAATAATTTTGAAGAAGCTCTCATAGGGATATGAATTGAAGTGAAAGAGAGCATTAAAAAGCAAAAACACACACACATTTTAAGTCTAACCCACTTCCTATGCAAGGGAATTTTGTAAACAAACAAGTTATTGAAACCAGAGGCAACTTGCAATAGAAGGCAAAAGAAGTGCAACATAAAAACTTTCAGCATAAAATGAGGAAACTTGATATTATTGAGATACATAAGAACACTTTTCCCTCTTTCGTAGTAACTTTCAGTATCGTGCATAAACTTAACAATATAACTATCACAAGGACCATCATAGCAATGATCACTTATTCTAACAGAAAACACAGGAATAGTAGCTCTCATAACACTACTTTGTGAGATAATATTAGAGGTATCCTTACAAAGGATAGTGTGTCCCTATTTTTCATATTTAGTAACAAAGTCTTTCACATTTGCTATTATAGGTTCATCAACCTTTTGTTTATCAGGTTCAACAGCTTCATTCATACTTTCATCAACCATACTAGCTATCATAAAATGTTCCTTTATCTTAACTGGGAAAGGCATTTTCTCAATATAAGGTTCATGTAAGACATGATTAGCAGTATAAACTTCAGTATTTCTTGCAGGAACACTCTTAGCAATATCTTTATAAGGTTCATGATACTTATTCCACTTCTTTTTAGGCACTTCAATGTAGGAAGCAAAAGCCTTAAAATAAGAGGCAATAGCTTGAGAGTCTAAACCATAAGCATTTTTAATATTTTGAAAGTCGTTAGTTCCCATAAAAGATTCAATGCATTCATAATCATAATTTATACCTGACTTTCTACCTTTGTCATTCTCCCAAGCTTCAGCATTGTCTTGAATATGGTCTAGAAGGTCCCATTTAGCTTCTTCTTCCATACGAGTGAATGATCCAGCACAAGAAGCATCCAATAAATCCTTGTCATGTAGAGGGAGCCTTGCATAAAAGTTATTGATAATAATATTGTTGGGGAGCTCATGAATGGGACATTTGAGCATTAGTAACTTCAATCTCCCCCAATCTTGAGTTGTACTCTCTCCATCAAGAGGCCAAAAGTTGTATATTTGATTCCGATCTTTATGAATCTCACTAGGAGGATAAAACTTTGAATAAAAGAGAGGCACTATTTCCTCCCATTCCAGATCTTGACCATTCTTCAGCACCTTATATCAGTCCTTAGCTCTTCCTTTCAGTGATAATGAGAATAACTTCTTCTTAACTTGATCTGTAGTAATACCTGCACACTTGAACAACCCGCATAATTCGTGTATAAAGAGTAAATGATCACCGGGATGGACAGTTTCATCCCCAACATAGTAGTTATCCATAACACGATAAATAATTCTTGTAGGTATTTTGAAAACATCATTCTCAGCAGGTGGTGGCTTATCTACTACCTTAGCAGTGGTAGTAGCATTACCAAATAAGAAACTCAGCGAATTATCCATAACGAAAATAAAGCAACTAGCAGAAGTAAACAATACTCACAGTAGAAGTTTCCTTTACCAGTTCCACTCTCCAATAGTGCTTCACTCCCCGGCAACGGCGCCAGAAAATAGTCTTGATGACCCACAAGTATAGGGGGTGTATCATAGTATTTTTGATAAGTAAGAGTGTCGAACCCAACGAGGAGAAGAAGGTGTTGGCTAGTGGTATGGATCAGGAATTCTCTGCAAATACTTAGAAAACGGATTTTTAGGGGTTTTCGATAAAGCAAGCAAACAAAGTACGAGTAAATAAAAGACAGTAGGAATAAATGCAGCAAGTGGCCCAATCCTTTATGCAACAAAGGACAAGCCGGTTGTATTACTTAAGATGACCAAACATTCTCGAGGACACATGGGAAGACTGTCAAGTGCTTTCGCTTCATATAGTTGATTAATCTTCTTTAGCTTGCTAAGTGTTGTGTGGGTGAACCTGTGCTAATGTACCGCCCCATCCAAGACTAATACATACTTGTGATTATACCCCTTGCAAACATCCTTAAGTACAAGAAAGTAATTAAGGTAGAAACCTAACCACAGATTTAAACTCTAAGACCCTTACGTCCCTTGTGCAATGGTTTCCTAACGGAGGTTCGGGTTTCTGTCACTCTGGCAACCCCTATGATTAGTAGCCAAATACACAATGCATTTCCCTAGGCCCATATAGGTGAAGTGTCATGTAGTCGACGTTCACATGACACCACTAGAAGAAGTACACCACAACTTAAATAACAATCTATTGAATCTTTCTCAACACAACTCCACTACTAACAACAAGACTTCTCCCATGTCCTCAAGAAAAAAAATGAACTACTCACAAGACATCATATGGATCATGATCAGAGATGGAATAATGATGTATAACAATCTGAACATAAACAATAATTCAATGGTTCACTCAATAGCATCAACTACAAAGAGTAATCAACACCGGGAAAGATTCCCCTATGAACTATGCAAGATTCAACTCAATTGTTACAGCAATATGGAAATGGTGATGAGGGTGCTGATGGTGATGATGGTGGTGATGATGATGATCCCGATGAAGTCCAGCTTGATGGTGGTGTTGATGGCGACGATCTTCCCCCTCCGGGAAGGAATTCCCCCGGCAGATATCTGTCTGTCGGAGAGATCTTTCTCTCTCGGTGTTTTCTGCCCCGCAGAGGCGGCGGAATCTTTATGTGGTCGCTCCCCAAGTCTTAGGGTTTCGGGAGATTGACATACGCCAGAGGGGAGATGCTGGAGTGGGCCAAGGCGGCCACACCACCTCCAGGCGCGGCCTAGGGCTGCCCGCGCCATGGGGTGGTGTGGGCCCCCTGTGGCCCATCTCCACTCCATCTTCTGGCATCCTTAGTCTTCTGGAAAAATAGGATTTTCCGTATATTTTCCCGGATTTTCTGATCTTCGCGAATTTTGCCTCCAAACAGCACCTGTTCCATCAGAATCCTAACTACAGCGGTCTATGCTCCAAAAGTCATCAACCATGCAAAAACAGATGAAATAACATAAGTATCACCTCTCAATATGAAATATATCAATGAATAATAGTGAATTAAGACATAGAATAGTGATGCAAAATGGACGTATCACCTGCATCATCCCTCGAGTTTATTGGTCGGGTTTGAAAAAAAAGTTAAATACTTGTACATAGAGGCTGGCATCAGGGACCCACCGGCCAGAACATGCCAGAGAGGGTGACATGGGGGCCTCAGCAGCAAGACCATACACGGCTGCCACATCAAGCAACGTTGCCAAGGTCAAAACAGCGGACGTGGCCGAAAAAAAGTCCATCATACGCGGGTTTGATATACAGAGGACCGGCATGTGGGACCTAGTAGCACGGACTTATACAGGTTCTGCCTCGAGCGATGTTGCCAAGTTCGAAACAGGGAGGCGCGAGCGAGAAAAAAATCCAGCATGCACACCTTTCTTCTAATGAGAGGCTCACATGGGGGACTCAGCATCCTAGAAAAACGGCTGATGCATCAAGCAACGCTATCAAGTTCGAAACACGGAGGCGCGACCGAGAGCAAAAATTCCATCATACACACGTTTCTTCTAATGAGTGTATGACATGTGGGGGTGGGGCCCTGCATCATAATTAAATGGTAGATGCAGCGAGCAACGCTATCAAGTTCGAAACACAGAGGCGCGACCGATGGAAAAAATTCTATCATACACATGTTTCTTCTAATGAGAGGATGACATGTGGGGTCTAGGAGTTTGATTAAACGGCTGATGCAGCGAGCAACACTATCAAGTTCAGAACATGAAGGCGCGACAGAGGGTAAAAATCCATCATACACACATTTCTTCTAATGAGAGGATGACATGTGGGGCCTAGCATCGTGATTAAACGGTAGATGCATCGAACAACGCTATCAAGTTCGGAACAGGGTAGCGCAAGCGAAGGAAAAAATCCATCATACACACGTTTCTTCTAATGAGAGGATGACATGTGGGTCTCAGGAGGTTGGTTAAACGGTAGATGCGTCGAGCAATGCTATCAACTCGGAACGGGGTAGCGCCAGTGAAGGAAAAAATTCCATCATACACACGTTTCTTCTAATGAGAGGATGACATGTGGGTCCCAGGAGGTTGATTAGACGGTAGATGCATCGAGCAGCGCTATCAACTTCAGAACAGGTTAGCGCGAGTGAATGAACAAAATTCCATCATACACACGAACCTTCTAATGAGAGGCTGACATGTGGGACCTAGCAGCCTAACTAAACGGCAGACGCCTCGAGCAACATTATCGAGTTCAAATCAGGGAGGCACGACCGAAAAGTATGGTCCGCTAGAGACACTGACGTCCGGACCCACACGCCTCAAAAGACTTCGACAAATCAACATCGCGCGAAGAAACGAAAATCTTGCTTCTACCACGCGCCAGCCGAGATTCCTCCATGTTTTTAGCAGATCCGTCGTAGTAGAGGGCCGCGAAACCGGAAAAAATAAGTTTTCCATCGGCCACGGCCAAGCCGAGAATTTCATCACGGAAGACGCGCCTTCTACGACGACCGTCGGGCCAATTCGTTGCGGAAGGAAACTTTTCTTGTAGTGATATGTGTCTTTCTTGGTTGGGTAAGCCTTCTTACCATCCGACTTGGGATTAACGGTATCCGCTTCTTCCATGTCGGAATCTTCCTTGGACTCCTTATCCTTGTCGGAATTTTTCTTTCCATTTCTTCGCTTGGCCTTGTAGCAAACGGATTCGTCTTTCTTGATGTCATCATCAAAACGACACTCATCGTTTGTGTGGTAAGAGACCCAGTTTGCGTTCGGGTGATGTACACATGGGTTATTAGCAATATCAGCCCAAGAATAGGTCTTACAAGGTTGTTGATCTCCTCTACCCTAGACCCGGGAAGCTCTGTGAACTCATCCCCGGCCACCTCCGCGCCCTCCTCGGCCTCCAAATCCGAAATTTGCGTTGATAGATGCATTTTCCGGGTTGGGATTTTCTTCCGAGGTGTTCTTGTGCTTCTAGGTCTGCTGCCGTTTTGCCCTTTTCGAAAAAGCAAGGGCTCATTCCAAAGTGAAATTCGGGTTTAGTACTTTTGCTAATATATGAAAATCACTTTTCTAAAAGACTTCTTCTAGATAATTGCTTTGCCGAGGCGCCATTGGCACAACCATGCCATTCAACAAGCCTTGTGAATCATCATTGGCATCAACATATTTGCCTGCCGTCTCTATCATCTCACCCAAATCGGTAACTTTGTCGCGCTTCTGTTGGTGACGTAGTAATCCGACTAGGAGCCCTATGATGAATGCTTTGATTGCGGTCTGGTCATTAACTCCCTCATAGGAGTTTTTCATGTTAATCCATCGTTCGGGGTAATTCGACAACTTTCTCCATTTTTCTAAACGCAACGTTGCAAGTCTCCGACCATGCAGGGCCTCCTATAGGTACCCTCGAAATTCTGAAAGAACGCATTTTGCATATCATACTAGTTGTGGATTGTGTTTTTGGGAGTTCATTGAGCCATGATTGAGCCATCTTTTACAGCATGAGTGGGAGATCTCGGACTGCGACCAAGCTGTTTCCTCCTTTGGCGATGCAGCAAGCCTGGAAAAAATGCTAGAGCCAAGTATATGGTCGAGCCACACCATCATAGGGTTGAATGTGTCTTGAGATAGCGAACCCATCTCGAAAGTTGGTTTGGCGGACCCTTCGTCCAAAGCACTATGGGCCTATGCATATATCATTCGACTCATAGCACCACACCTCTATGTTTGAGTTGAGCTGGTTTCAGGCATCACTTGGTGACAGCGAGCACCGTCTCTGATGTTCGTCATGGCTGTGGGACCATGGAGCCGGATCTCTACTTCTTCTACCACCTCCTCCACCCTGGCATCCCTTCGATCCCGTGGGAGCCATTATGGTCACTGCCTAGTGGGGACAGAGGCTCTGCTAGGTTATTTCTGGCTGATCATCGTCCTCCATCCGGAACGTCACGGTATTTGTTCTAAGGCAGGTCTTAGTGACGACGGACACCTTGCTGGTTTGATCCAACGTGGTTTTTATCGTTACTTCATCCGACGTTGTTGTTATTTTGACGAGGTTCATCCGGACAGCTTGTGTGTCTAGGTCTCATTTGTTGCCGATCTCGCTCTCGATGTTGTGCTTCTTCTTATTATTCTTCTTCCCTGTGGTTGTTAGATTTCCGTTGGGGAGGTTGATGTGGAATTAGTTCTGCTACAGCATCTTGCGCTGCAACTGGACTAACATTGCTCCAATCGCGTGTGGTTCTCTATCGATGTCCCGAAGAACTGGTCCTTGAGTAGGTGTCATCGCGAGGGTCAGAATGATGATGGCGACCCAGTTCCCAACGGGCCTTGATTCATGTTGCCAATCCACGTCGATGCGGCATTGGTTGGATTTTGGGACCAGCTTTGTGCTAAAGGATGTGGTCGATTTCTTTGTTCCAAGCCCTTGTTGAGTAGCGTTACACATTGTCAGACCAGTTCTGGAGCTGGATTATTTGCCAGGGTCTCTCGTGCCACGACAGTGTTTTCCACCAGCGTGGTACACTCGGTTCCCTTTGTTGTTGAGCTGAGGCTCTCCTATGATAATGTCTATGTTTTTTCCCTCGAAGAGGGTCTTGTGGACATTTGGATTTTTGTTGGCCAGTACAGGGTCGTTCCAGGTCTTTTAATGTTGTAGGGAGTTGAACTATTCCGTGCCTGTAATGTTGATGTTAATGTGATGCTTTTCCTCGACAAGGTGAGCTACTTCGTCTAAGAGTCGTAAGCGGTATACTTCTAAGGGCTGAGTCCTTTCGTCCAGCTCCTCCAGCGTGAGATCCGAAGAGGTTAGGGTCGGTGTTGTTAATGCTTCTTCGTAGATTTCACGGGCACTGGGAGTGACCACATGTCCATCCACCGGAGATTTTTTCGGTTCCTAGGGGATTAGAGCGTCGTCTTCATCCTCCATATCGATTTCCTCGTCGACCTTTTATTCCTATGGAAGATCTGAACTTGGAGTCTTGTTTTTATTATTCTTCTTTGCCGTGTTGGCCCTTTGTGTACTAGTGGCAAAGACGGCTTTAGGCCCATTTCCTGGTGATAAACTTCCGTGAGTACTTTCGGACACAGGGACCTTGGGATTTTCTCCGTGATCCATGTCATCTTGCGAGTCATGAAGTTCCTTGTCGTAATCTTCGTCCATACTATCGTATGGGCTCGGATTTGACCCTTCTCCTTCCTGCACAGCACTAGACTTGATTTCTTCTATGAATTCTTCTTCGTACGTCCGGAAATCTGCCGACATCATGGACTCTCATAGGGAGGTCGGTGTGTCGGTGTTTGTTATGATTGTGTCCAAAACCGAGTCGTTGTTGTCTCCAACATCGGTAAAGCTGGATCTAGAGCCGACATAGCCGACGAGGTGGGATCCATGCGCTCTAAGGTGGGTGAGGCTTTCATCTTTGGCTTCCTTGAAACTTTTTATGGTCACGAGAACAACGTTCATGTTGACATTGGGGCACAACATCATCCGCATCACTGTGTGCCTTAGAAGCCACCTCCTACTCTACATATGTAGAGCCGGATCCAGAGCTGTTGCAGTTCTGGTATTGCTGAGAATCAATCTCCTAAGGGAGATCTCCTTCAGATCCAACATTATCTTTCACCATGATCTCTCCCTCGGGGGCAGGTTGGGTGGGATTAGGATTTTCTAAGATCCGGAAATCTACCTCCTTCGTGGAAAAAGTAGATCCAGAAATTTCTTCTGCCTCTATCATCACCGCTGGGATGGGTTGGGCAGGTTCAGAGAAACCGAGGTAGATGTCGATCTCGCCAATTGAAAGGATGGTGTAGCTTGTCACAGCCTCCCTAGCCAGAATCCAGGTATCGTCGAGAAGGACAAGGAGTACGTCGCTGGCGTAGAGGACGCGACCGACAAGGATTGTTTCGCTGATTTCGATACGCGTAGATTCCGCCCGGAACACAAATTCGAAGGTCACTTGCTCCACAGTGGGTGCCAACTATTGTCGGATTGATGACAAGTACACCATGAGGGGGTCCTCGAGGCGTGGGAAAAGGTGATACGTATGGTTGTTCGGGACGGTGAGCACACAATTTTACCTAGGTTCAGATCCGACTGTGGTGGATGGATCCTATTCCTTCTAGCAATCCAGTATATCGGTGGAGTCGGAAGTAGAACAGATTATAAGAGAGGTTTCGCCTATGCGAGTTGTTGTTGGTAGTGACTGCCCTAAATACTGATTCCTAGGTTGGCTTATATAGTCATCTGGCATAGGGTTACAGGAGAGTCCTATCCGGCTACGGTACAGAGTCGGTACAGAGTACATCTTGGACTACAAGTATTACTACAGGCCTAAGTCAGTAAGTCTTCAGGGCCTTCCTATAGCCGGATGGGCTTCCATCTTCTCTCTCTGACTGGGCCACCCGTGGAGCATAGCTCTTACCCGGAAGTGGGCCACCATGATCAGTGAGTCACAGTGGGTGTACATGGAAAGTATATGCCCAACACTACGCGGTTGATAAAAATTTGTCTCCTGGATTCTTGCGCGCAGTTTATGTGCTCCTCAATATCCATTGATTGTGGGGCCTACCAATGGATATATTCGTGACGTGGTGGAATGTTTTTTAGTTTGACGTGACAACTCATGAAACATTGCAGAAGACAATGGTCCCCTCGGGTTGACCAAAAAATAAACCCTCAAGGATCTTGGAGTGTTCTAGGGCTACTCTCGGGGGTTATACTTTTCGGGTCTACCCACGGCAGGCAACTATACTCGAAGATCAGAGTGGCCCACCAGGGTTAGAGCCTTTAGCTCCACGAGCGACTAGTCAACGAGAGAAGACAGAGGCCCATCCGGCTATGAGAAGGCCTAAAAGGATTACCCACTAGGACCCAACACTAGAAGATTTGAATTACAAGATGTAGTAGTTACCGACTAAGTTGTAATCTTCTGTACCGTAGCTGGATAGGATTCCTCTCTATACTATATAAACAGGCATACAAGTAGCTCTGTCCTAATCACTGAAGGGAAAAAAGATGTAATAGATCTATTTTGTTATAATCTTGCCTCATGTGATTATTATTATTGTTGGCGGTTGACAAGGAACTGGAGTATTATCTAAAGGCTTAAGCCTGAACAAAACCGAGCGATGTAAGGCCATTTGTGGAGGGTTTTGCCAATCTTGTGCCCTTGCATGTGGGCCTTCGTTGCTTCCTCTCTCCTGCCGGTGGACCTGGTACGTGTGTGCCTTCCTCAGCCCCGAAGGCAACGAAGCCCAAAACGATCTCTTCTCTTCCACGACGACTCTCTCTGGAGCAGGTCCTCTCACCCTAGGGTTTCTCATGCGGCTGCTGGGGCCGCTCGTCCTTCCTCTCATCGTGCCTCCTCCCCTTCTAGCGTCCTCCTACTTCCACCGCGCGGCCGGTCGCTGGCCTCCTCTCCACCCCTACTTCTCACTGCAGGAACCCACGGCCGCCGCTGCGCCGCGCGAGGTGGCCTGGACTTCACCATCCTCCACCTCTGCAATTCCCGGCTAGCGACCTGTGGCCGCCGAGCAAGGCCACCGCTGGCGACGACGCCAATTCGAGGTGGGCTGCGAGGGCGAAGCCTAGCTTGCCACCACAGAGGCAGACGAAGACATCGAGCCAAGGTGAGCCCCTCCTTCTCGTGCATCCTCTGCGCTACATCTCTACCTCACGTGCTCTAATAAACTCTCCCTCACGTGCTCCAATGCTAAACTACAAGGAGGTCACTCGAAGGAGTTGCGTCATCTCCATCACCGGGAGGAGAGAAGGCCACCACACACTACTGCTCTGCCACTACCTCCTTGAAGTTGAAGTAAAAGTGAATGGAGACTGCTGATGTTTGATTTAGCACCCAACACATCAATATTTGTTTGTGTAGATCTGTTTTATTTGTGCTCGTACAAGGTGTTTGGTGAAAATCCCTGCTAAGATTAATGTTCTTTTTGTGTTGTTCTTGTAGGCATGAAACACAAGAAATCTCGAGCAAAGAAATGTGTGTTTCTACTGATCTATGGCTTTGCCCGTGAGTGCGAGGATAAGACGTGCTAGCAATTATCTCTTATTTTTGTGTACTAACCGGACTAATCTATTGGAGCAATTGACTCTTTTCCTCAATTCTAATTACTTCATGTCACGTGTACATTCTGCTTTTGAGAGATTTTACTACCTCTTATGTTTGAACCATTTTGGTTGGGTGAATATTTTGAATATATATATATATATATGCATGTAAGATAACCATCCTCTATTTTATTTCTCTAAATCGGTCAATTTTAAGACGTGGTGATAAATAGGATTTTGTTTTGCGATCTCCAATAATAGTTCCAAGCTCAGACGAACTTCTGAAGACAAAGATTTATGTATATGGGAAGGGGCTTCCATGAGCTGCTTAGGTAACGAAGAATGTAACATTGCCCGAATCATGTTATTTCAATTCCATTGTTTTTATTTCTTGCTTTGGTATGCGTGTGTGCACATCCTTGGTTCTTTATATTTTCTTACATAAGATGGTTAATTGTCACTGTTATTTGGTGAACTCTCTTTATATGTTTCTTTTAAGAAGTTGACATACTTCCACCTGGATATGAGGCTCTATGTGATAAATATGCATTTTTGTTCATCGACTTGATTCTAACCAGTTTACATATTTATTTTTGAACTTTGTAGGATCCAAGTACCTTAGATGTGCATTTTGTGTGAAAAGTATATGTGTATTCTCTTTTGAGATTGTTCAGCTTCTGTGTGAAAAGGTATGTTATGTAAATATTTATCAGCCCTTGACTCTTCTAAATTGCTTACTATTTTTTCTTTTCCCTTTGTGTCCATAATTAATCCTATTGACATAATTTGAATTTCTTGAAATTCTTTATGTTTGATGTCTATTTGTATCTTCTAGCCTATAGCATGCATCATATATTATGTTCTTCTTTTGGTCTTTGCTGTTAGCCTTGAAATTACTGCTTAGAATCTTTTAGGGTGAAAGAAGGTGCTTAGGTTGATGGTTCATTTTTAGCTTTGAGCTTCTCTTCCTTTTTGATATGATGACAACAAAAGAAATTTAATAAATAAGTGTACCTGTAGGATATAAGTGATCTACAGGTTTTGTAGATCTAATAAGTTAAATTAAGGCCTTTTAGGAGGTTTTTAATTACAGCCATTGGATGCCCTGATCAGGGGCATCCTGGCCGTCCATCTTATGGTGAAGGTTCCCCTGTTGCTGGTGTTGCTATAAAAGGGAACTAAGAGATGAACCTAGGGTAAGCCACTCTTCTCCGTCTCTCACTTTTCCGTCACTCACCGATCAAGATCAACACTAAAAGCACCAGGAAATCCTCATAATAAGCACAAGTGCAGCAGTGGAAGCACACCAAGAGGAGGCCATGGCCGGACCTCCTGATCAAGGTACACACCCCTGATCCTCTTCTATGTGGCTCAAATCACCTCGGCAAGTCGGAGGCGGGAGGACCGACGACGGTGATGCGGCCAACGGGACAAGGATATGTCGGGGTCGGAATGGGGCGGCTGGCACGATGGAGGTGTTGGACCAGTCGGGGAGGTGGTGGCTCTTGGCTGACTCGGTGACCTAGGCGGCATCGATGGCCTGGAGCTCCGCCTCGGTCGTGGTGTCCCAATAGAATTCTTCGTCTTCCGTGTTGTTTTCGGCACAGGACCATGCGAGAAGAGCGCCGAACTCTATGGTGGCCACATAGGTGGCGAACTTGTCGGGCGCCGTCCTCGGTGGTAGGAGAAGGGGAAATGATGGCGTCCCCGTCTCTCCTGCTTGCCCACCGCCTAGCACCCATCCCGTCGCTCACCTTCAAGCTCCAGAACTCCTCCTCTCCATCCACATCTTGGCCCCAACCTTCACCTCATGCCCTTACCCGGCCAAGTTGTCGTTGTCGTCCACCTCTATCTCGCCATTGACCTCCCACTCCATGGAGATCTTTGCACCAAGGTGCTCGTCCGCTCCAGGTTCATCATCGACCTAGATCTCGCCTTCATCCAGCTTTACCCCGGCCACTTGCCTACAGCTCGCCCTCACCTTCCGTTCCACATGCTGAAGTTGTATCACATTTACATGATACAGTAGCATTGACTTGATGATTGATCTGATACACCAACTAACGAGGGTTTAACTCATCAATGCCCATTGTTATGGACTTGGGTTTTGGAGAAGGAGGGAGCGCTGGAGACATCTATCGGCTAGCAAGCAAGCACACAGGGGACAAAGGATTTACCCAGGTTCAGGCCTCGTAGAGGTCCCTACTCCTGCTTGTCTGCTCGTGGAATTATCGAAGGAGTCGAAAGTTACAATGGTGCACAGATGCAATCTGGCGAGGGTTGTGGAAACTAGGGTTGCGTGTGTCCTCCTCGCCGCCCCCTCCTAGCCTTTATATAGATAGGTTAGGTCTCAGGTAGCAGGTCGAGTCGGTTACAAGTTAGGGTTTTCCCCTTTAAACTTTCTATCTTTAGCTTCTTCTTGTTCTTCAAGCAATAGAGAGTCCGCAAGTCACTCGAGTCCTTTCATTCGGGCCTTGGCGACATCATGGGCCTATACATATTTGGACCGTATATACCAAGCTCGAGTACCTGTAGGGTATACCCATGTCAGTAACCCCCGAGTGTCCAGTGGAATCGCAGATTGGACTAGGGACTTTTGAAGTCTTTGAGTGCTTGATTGAGTACATTTTCGACTGCTTTTATTTGTGCCATAGGGATTGTTGATATACGTGCCTGATATAACCGAAGTGCCGGTATCAGTTAACCACCTTAGGGTGAAACAACGCAATCTACTCGAACTCGAGTCCCCGGACTCGAATTCGGAAAAGTGTTGGCATAATTCGACTCAGGCTGCGGAGGTCTTACAGGAGTCGAATTCCAGTTATACGGGTGTGAGCACTCGACGCGTCCGTCAAGGCATGTTCATTGTGCCTGTAGGCACGGATATATTTCTGGTAGTGCGTAGCTAAATGCGTTGACATGCCTTATTCAGGTCTTACCTTCACGCTGTAAGCTCGGCATCTGAATTTTATCATCATGGAGACGATTCGGGCGACCCAGGAGACATGATCTCTTTGTAGGGAAAAATTATGAGGCGGTGTCGCCATGAGCTACGAGTGCGGACGTTATCAACACACAGTTTTCTGTGCAAATAATCATAGGGTGCGCGACCAGCGCTCCCTATGGGAGTAGCCCCCGAGTGCCTGGTTGAGTCGAAGACTCAGGCAGGGACTAAATAACATTTGCGACTGCCGTCGTCTTTTGGTTGCTTGTTTCAGTCAAAATTTTCCAGTGCTCCCTATGGGAGTAACCCATGTCCACAGTCGAATTGTATTTTCGAATGGTTTGGGTTTGCTTTTGATTGTCCTTGTTCCTACAAAAAGAAAAGAAAATCGTAGGGTGCACGGCCAGCGCTCCCTATGGGAGTAGCCCCCGAGTGCTTGGTGGAGTCGAAGACTCCAGCAAGGACTAAAGTAGTCGAATTTTTCCACTGCGTAGCTTTGATGACGTCAGTGCTGATGCTTGTATGACCTCAGTTGCCCGCGTGAGCGAGTTTAACGGGACATGACGAGCGATGGGTCCCACTTCCTGACTTTGGTTTGACTGGGCGTGCGTAATCTTTATTTTAACTGTGCCTCCTCGATTTCCACGCGCAATGGGAGTAGTGGAGGGACGGTTCGCGCTTCCCCTTCTCCACGTGTCCAACATGATGTGTGCCACGCATCCAGTAGGGTTTTTCTGAGCCATTGGATTGCATCTTCTAGGGGTTAAGTAGCGATGCTACGGCGGTAATTTCCCATCTGCACTCTTTCTTCCTTGCTGCCATCGCCATTGTTGCTGCTCTTCTGCTTTTTCTTGCGCTCGTTTCCTCCACAATGCTGGACCACCTCCGCTCATTTCCGAGCTACTTTCTGTGCTTGCATCGCTGCCGTTCAATGGGGAAGAAGAAAGGAGGTGTGGTTGCTGATTCCGCGGCCACCGTCGCTGCGGCGAAGAAGAAGGGTGGCTCCGCTGCTGCGGGCACTAGCGTCGCCGCCGACGGGAAGAAGAAAGTCGCAGGCACCCGTGTGACAAATGGTGCATGGCGCCCTTCCATCATCAAGGCGCCGGATCTTCGTCTTCTTCGCCAAGACAGAGTTATCTCCGCAGCAGTCGCCGATGCTCGCGTCCCCAGTGGTGAGACCATTCCTGCTCCTCCCGCTGGTTTTCGAGTAATGTTTCTTGCATTCGTTGTTCGCGGTCTTTCCTTGCCTCTCCACCCCTTTCTTAGGGGGTCTTCTTTGTTTCTACGGGCTCCAGCTCCATCAGCTATCCCCAAATTCGATCCTCCACATCACCTGCTTCATCACTCTTTGCGAGTGCTGGCTCGGAATCGAGCCACACTTTGGTCTTTTCAAGGGCATATTTAAATTGAAGCGTCAGTCCGCATCTGGCTCTTTAGTTTATGACGTAAGTGGTTGCGGAATCCACGTCGACCCATCTGCCACCTACTTCGACATCAAGCTCACCAAGTCCATCCAGGGATGGAGGTACAAATGGTTCTATGTCCGCGATCAGAAATCCAAAGATGAGCACTTTGGACTCGCGCCCTTCGATCTCGCGACTCCCTGCAAGAAGATGCGTTCCTGGAAGAACGTAGTTATGCCTGGCGAACTCGCGGAGACAGACGTGCTGTATCAACGCGTCTGCGACCTCGAGAGTCGCATAGGCGCAGAAGAGGGAGGCTGCGCCCTTATCCGAACCTGGCTACACCGTCACGTCCAACCCCTTCAAGCCAGAGTTCATCCCATGTTTCAATGGGCTGGCGCTGATGATGCCACTCACGTGTCTGCCGATGGCATGTCCGCGAGTGAGGTGGATAAGAGGGTTCGACTGGTCACGAAGTACACTGGCAAGGATGTGCTTCCGAGTGAGCCAGTTGTTCCTCCTTTTGATGCTTCGAATCCTCCTCCTGAGGTACAGTTGTGCTACGCAGTAGCTTAAAAATCTCGATTGCTTTTCTGTTGCTTACTTGTTCTTTTTGCTGATCTTCGCTGTCTGTACGCAGGATTGGGCGGTGTCGCCTTGTATGCCACCTCTCCCTGAGGGGATTATTCCTCGCGAAGCTTTGGAAGAGGACGAGTCTGAGTCGACTGTCCCTTCTGATGTGGAAGAGGAAGCCCCCGAGTCCGAGAGCCCGGATAATCGCAAGCCTTCGCGCAGCGAGGATTCCGACGCGTCGTCTCCTTCGACTCCAGAAGGCACGGCTGTTGGCACGGAGTCGCCAATTCCCGCCGTTCCTGTGAGAGCTGTGGCACCATCTTCTCGCAAGAAGATGCGATTGCCTAAGGAGTCTTCGTCGGAGTCGGTGGAGGCCACGTTTGATTTTGACAAGTTTGACTGGTAAGTTTTCGAGTTCATTTGTTCTTCTCTGTTTTCTTCTTGTTGTCTTTGCCCTGGAGTTTGCCCTTTCTCAATGTGGATTTTGTCTTATAGTCAAGAGGCGTCGTCATCTTCTGGCGACGTCGAGTTTTTGAAGGAATCGGGAGTCGCGACCTCAAGGGCCAAGGAAGAGGTCGAGCGCGCTCCTTCCCCTCCGGTGGCGGCCCACTCTGGGAACAATTCTTCGAGCTCTCCTCACATAGGGGAGCATCGAATGGTTGCTCGGATGACGGTACAGCAAACCTCTTCGGAGTCGTTGGAGGATCATGTAAGTATATCTTTCCTTCTTTTTAGTGTGGCAGTCTATGTTATCCGTTGCTTTCACTGATTCCTTGTTTGTGCGACAGCTCCTTGTAAAGGAAGCCGCGCAAGTGGCAGAGCAGGTGATGGCGATGGGTCGCCAGCATGCAATGCTGGAGACGCGTCACCGCGTGGTCGAAAGTGAGTGTTCTACACTTATTCTTTTTCGTCTTCTCCTTTTTTGGTATAGTCGACTGATAGTCAAGTTTTGATTGCCATGTAGCTGAACATAACGCTTTACTATGCAACGTCACCACCTTGGAGAAAACGCTTGCCACGGCTGTGAAGGGTCGCGACGAGGCACTCGCAGCTCGTGACGAGCCACAGAAGCGTGAAGAGGATCTGCGTGCCTCCTTTGCGGCCAGGGAGAAGTTGTTCGAAGAACAACTGTTCTCAGTCGCCAAGGCTCTCTTAGGTACCTTTTACTTGTGGATATTGTTGTCCTTCTCTACCCTTAGTGTTTTTTGCTGGTAGCTCTGAAGTTTTTGATCCATGCATGGGTTCATGTGTAGATGCTGGCGATCTGAGCTTTGACCCGCAGGCCCTTCGTCACGATGATGCTCTGGCAGGCGCGGTGTCTGCAGTCGAGGATCATAGCGCCGCTGTCCAAGATACACTTTCCAAGGCCAAGGTCGCCCTCAGTCGCCTCCGGGAAGAGTTGATGCCGAAGGCTGAGCTAATCGATAACATGGACGATCTAGTGGAGTCATTCGCCGGTGGTGTGCCTTCCGCCTACAAGAACTCCCTCCGCGCGGCTGGCGCGTCCATGACACTCGCGATGGTGCAGGCCCACGGAGCTGATATCGATCCTTCCACGGTGTCGAAGGCGATGCCTGTTGGCGCGGATGGTCAGCAGGTAGTCCTTGCTCCTTTTGCGACTGCCTATGCTAAATATGGCCATCACTTGATAAATATTGTTGTGAAGTACTCGGAGGAGCTCCAACGTGCTAAGAGGCGGCGAAAGCCTCGGCCTCAGGGGCCGGCGGAAAGTCAGTGGTGTCTGACACTGCCATGGACTTGATGAAGCCCCCGAAGCCATCGAAGTCGAAGAAGCCAACTGCTCCGTAGTTATCTTTTGTAATAGTTGATTGATTGTTCTTTTGGTTGAAGAACATGCCTGCTGGCGAGTGTGTTAATATGGTCGCCTTATTTGCCTCTGTCTTGACTTGTGGTAGGGTACATCAAGTGATCCCGTGGGGGGAAACTAGGACTCGCCATCTCTTGATGATACAGTGGCACCACAGCGCTCCAGGGTAGAGGAGCTATCCTTGCTTTCGCGACTTTGTGATCGCGTGAAGCAGCTGGAGCGTGAGTTGCCCGTGATCCGCGATAGCGCAGACGTGTGGAAGTCAAAGGCAGAAAAAGCCGCCGCCCGCGAGCAATATCTGCTTGGCGAGGTGACGCAGCTGGGCGACCAGTTTAAGTGTTAGTTTGCTTATTCTCATCTTTTCCTTTGTGGTTACTTGCAGCGGTACGTTGTACTCATGCTATTGATGTTGCTTCGTGTAGTTGTTAGCGCGCACCATCCGCAGGAGGAGAAGGATAGAATTGCCATTCGCCTTCATGATATCACCTAGGAGCAACTTCAAGAGAGTGGATACTTCTGGGTAGATCATGATCGTGTGACTGCGTTGGCGACCCTGCAGGATCGCGCATCGCGAATGCTGCTCTTCCTGAAGAAGTCGCAGTCGTGCTTGAAGAACATTTATAGGACGATGTTCCCGCTGGACGACACTCCATCAAGCCTGCTGGCTCTCCTTGCCAAATTTCAAGATCTGTCCGCGGTTCGCGGGTGCGTGAGGCAGCAATTGGTGGCTGGTTCCAAGGCTGCCCTCTCAATGGTGCGATTGCACAGGCCTGACGTGGATGTTGCCGCCATTGCCTCTGGGCCGCCAGCGCCACCAGCAGGATCTGCCTGGAATATGGTACCGCACTATCAGGCGGTGGACCGTCCAGCAGAGGAGATCGTCGACTTCTTCGAGGAACAAACCAACGTTCTTCTGTTGCAAGAGTAGCCAAATTTGTATCCTGCACATAAGTGTACTTGTGTTGTAAAGTTCATATAGATGTTGTAAATTTATTGTCGAATGTGTATAAAGAGCTTTGTGAGCGTGAGGTGCGTTGCACTATGCGAGTCCTTTTCATTAGCCTAGCCATCTTTTATCTCAGCCCCTTATCAACCTGTCAGGTGCGTTGCAGCTGGGTTGATTTTGTGTTAAGGGGTTTGATTGATGTGCCAGCTACTCAGGATATCGCGTTTTTGGTTCGAAGAAACGGATGTATGTAGGGTGACGCAGCCCCCGGGTATAAAAATTGATAAAGTAAAGGAGAACACGGAGTTTTGGGGCACTTAGCTTTTATTTATTCGAAGAATAGTGCGAGGTACAATGTGCGGCTAAGTAGCCTTATTTGCAATGTAAAAGTAAAAAACGACTAGGGGTAGAAGCGTCGTAGTTGTGCGACGTTCCAAGGGTTGGAGTATGCGACTCCTGTCTCTAAATCTTGAAGGCGATAGGCGCCACCTGGGATTACTTCTGTAATCACGTACGGTCCTTCCCAGGGGGACTCGAGCTTGAGATGCCCCTGCTGCTTCAGTCGCGGGACTAGGTCACCTTCGACGAAGGATCTGGGGCGAAGCCTTCTACTGTGGTAGTTGCGCAGGTTCTGCTGGTAGATCGTGGATCTTTCTGCGGCGATTTCTCTTGCTTCGTCAAGGAGATCGACAGAGTCTTCGAGCGCAAGGGATGACTCTTGTTCGCTGTAAGCGACCACGCGTGGCGCCTTGTACCGTACTTCAGCGGGTAGTACTGCTTCTGCTCCGTGCACCATAAAGAATGGCGTGTAGCCCATGGCGCTGTTTGGAGTTGTAGGTAGGCTCCAGAGTACGGATTGCAGCTCATCTGGCCAGCAACCCGCGGCTTGTTCGAGTGGTCGGAGGAGTCACTTCTTGATGTCGCTGCAGACGAGCCCATTTGCTTTTTCCACCTGACCGTTGGTTTATGGATGCGCTACTGAGGCGTAGCTGATGTTGATCCCTAGGTTCTCGCAGAATTCTTGGAACTCCTTGGATGTGAAGTTCATCCTGTTGTCGGTGATGATGTTGTGTGGCACGCCGAAGCGGTAGACGATGGACTCGAAGAACTTGACTGCGCTGTGCCCTGATTGGTTGGTCACCAGCATGGCCTCGATCCACTTGGTGAATTTGTCGACTGCAACCAAGAGGTAGACGTAGCCTCCGCGCGAGGACCTTGGAAGCTTGCCAACCATGTCGAGCCCCCACTGTGCGAAGGGCCAGGCCAATGGAATAGGCCGTAGCTCTGTGCCTGGTGCGTGTGGCTTATCCGTGAATCGTTGGCAAGCATTGCATTTTTGGACTATGTCCTTGGCGTCGCGCATGGCCGTGGGCCAGTAAAATCCAGCTCGTAGAGCTTTGGCAACAAGGGCGCGACTGCCAGCGTGGTGCCCGCAGGTCCCTTCATGGATGTCGAGGAGAACTGCTCTTCCATCGGCCATGGAGACGCATCGTTATAGCACTCCTGTGATGCTGTGTTTATACAGTTCGCCGTTGATAACGGCGAATGCCTTGGATAGCCACGCGATGTGTCGTGCCTCTGTCGGGTCGTCCGGTAGTCTCTTGTTGAGGAGGTACGTAATATACGGCTATGTCCAAGATTGCTCGATCATCATGACGCTCATTGGTCCCTCGAGTCCTGTGTCCAGCTCCAAGTCACCGAGTGCCATTGGCTCATTGGGTGGCGTAGCCCCCGAGTCTGTTGCTGCGCTTGTTTTCTTCTCTGCGGCCTTTGGCTTGATGGAGCCTTCGCATATGCGCTCGAGAAATACCCCAGGTGGTATGGGGCACAGGTAGAGCCTATGTTGGCGAGTGCGTCCGCCTCCTCGTTGCTTTCACGACCTACGTGTCGCAACTCGCAACCATCGAAGTCTCCTTCGAGTGTATCGTAGAGGTCGCGGTACGCGATCATGTTGTCGTTCAGTGCGTCGCACTCGTGCATCGTTTGGTTGACGACCAACTTGGAGTTGCCATATATGATGAGCCTCTTGGCGCCGCAAGCTTTTGCCATCCTCATACCGTGCAACAGGGCCTCGTATTCAGCCTCATTGTTTGAGGCTGTGAACTGCATTCGCAGGATATACTTCAGCTTGTCCCCTTGAGGTGATGTCAGTATGACACCTGCGCCTGCTCCGACTTTCCGCTTGGACCCATCAAAGTGCATTGTCCAGAGGTAGGAGATATCTGGCTTGTCCGGGAGCTAGTTCTCCATCCAGTGCACGAGAAAGTCAGGGAGCACTTGCGACTTGATTGCGTCGCGTTTTTTGTATGTGATGTCTCGTGGAGATAGCTCTATTCCCCAAAGCGCGACTCGCCCCGTGGCATCGGGGTTATTGAGGATATGTCCCAATGGGGCATCGTTGACTACCACGATTGGGTGTTCTTGGAAGTAGTGGCGCAGTCGCCGGGCGGTCATAAAGACGTCGTACGCCAGCTTCTGGTAGTGCGGGTACCGCTGTTTGTTGGCGTGAGGACCTCACTGAGGTAGTATACCGGGCGTTGTACGCCTTGGACCTTGTTTTCCTCAGCTCGCTCGATGACGAGCACTGTGCTGACCACCTGGTTGGTGGCGGAGATGTACAGCAACAGTGGTTCCCTTTCTCGTGGAGTCACAAGTACTGGCGAAGTGGATAGCAGGCGCTTGAGATCTTCGAATGCTTCTTGCGCTTCATTGGTCCACTCGAATTTTTCAGCTTTGCGGAGGAGCTGGTAGAAGGCAGTGCCTTTTCACCCATCCGGCTGATAAATCGACTGAGGGCCGCGATTCGTCCGGCCAGTTGCTGGATGCCTCTTATGTTCTTCGGTTTCTCCATGGCCAGTATGGCTTTTATCTTCTTCGGGTTCGCCTCGATTCCCCTCGCGGAGATGAGATATCCGAGTAGCTGCCCAGATGGTACGCCGAAGGCGCATTTGTCCCGATTGAGCTTGATCCGGTAGCGATCGAGGTTGGCGAAGGTTTCGCGCAAATCGTCAATTAGAGAGGCTTCCTCCTTGGTCTTGATTACTATATCGTCGACATAGACTTGGATGTTGCGACCCAGTTGTTCCTTGAGGCAAGCCTGCATGCACCGTTGGTAGGTGGCTCCCGCGTTTTTTAGCCCGAAGGGCATTGTGTTGTAGCAGAACACACCAAAGGGCGTTGTAAACGTTGTTTTCTCCTGGTCTTCCTCCTTCATTCGAATTTGATTATTGCCTGAGTAGGCATCGAGGAAGCAGAGGCGTTCGCATCCAGCGGTGGAGTCGATGATCTGGTCGATTCGTGGCAACGGGAAGTGATCTTTTGGGCAGTGCTTGTTTAAAGAAGTGAAGTCCACGCACATCTGTAGGATATCTGTGTCCTTTTTTGGTACCAGCACCGTATTGGCGAGCCAAGTGCTTTCCTTGATCTCGCGTATGAACTTGGCCTCGAGGAGTCTGTTGATCTCCATTCCGACTGCCTGCGCTCGTGGCTCAGACAGCCGCCTGATTGTTTGCTTGATTGGCCTTGCGTCGGGGTTGACGTTGAGTGCGTGCTCGGCGAATTCCCTGGGAACTCCTGGCATGTCCGCAGGACACCAGGCAAAAATTTCCCAGTGCTCACAAAGGAATTTGGCGAGCGCGAGTTCCTATGCGGGACTCAAGTTGTTGGCGATGAGGGCCGTCTTGGCGGGATCCGATGGACGGACCTACACCTTCTTTGTGTGCACAGATGAGTCGAAGGAGAGGTCAGGTGAGCTTGGCCTACTCAAGGGAGGCAGACTATTGTCTGTCGTCTCTTTCAGTCTTGCGAGTTCCTCCTGCATGTCGAAGGACTCGGAGATTCTGTTGAATTCCCTGTCGCAACTGTCAGATCGCTCAAAACTCCCGTTGATCGTTATGATGCCGTTGGGACCTGGCATTTTCATCTGCAAGTAGGCGTAGTGGGGCACTGCCATGAACCTAGCGAATGCGACGCGCCTAAGGATGCAATGGTATTGTGAGGGCCAGTCGATGACCTCAAAGTCGATGCGCTCACGCCGGAAGTTCTTCAGCGTGCCGAAGATGACGTTGAGGTTGATTTTGCCTAGGGGGTATACGCCTTTCCCTGGGACAATGTCGTGGAACGTTGTGTCCGATGCCTCCAGGCAGGTTAGAGGGATCCTCATTGCTCGCAAGGTACTCGCGAATATGAGGTTGATGCCGCTTCCGCCATCCATGAAGACGCAACTCATGTCGAATCCTCCAATTTGCGCCTCGAGTACAAGGGGGCAATGACCTGGGCGAGGTATCTGAGGCGGGTGGTCGCGTTTGTCGAAGGTGATGCACGACTCGCTGCCACTGAGGTACTCAGTGGTGGATGGTGGCGAGTGTGTGGCCAAGTTGACTTGGCGAGTGATGGCCTTCTGCACCCTGTTGGAGGGGCGCCCCTTTTGGATCATCATGGTACCCATGGCCCGTGGGTACGATTCACCCCCGTGGTGCTGGTCCGGTGCGGCTCCGTTCGGGGGTGGCCCAGGTGGTGGTGGTGGTGGTGGTGCGCCATGTGCCACGGCGCCTGGAGCGGCTCCGTAGCCTCTTTCGACTGCATTGCGGTTCATCCGAACCAATCCCTCGTGTAGCTTGAGGAACTCGTGGCAGTCCTTGAGGAGGTGGCTGGACTTTCTCTTGCCATCATGCTTGTCGATGTAGAAGTGTACCGTGCATGGCCCGGACAATTTGTCCTCGATGGAGGTCGCGGGTGCTTCATCGCGAGTGCGGCGTTGCCATACTTGCGTGGTTTTCCCGGAGTCGCGGTATCCGCCACTGCGGTATCCGCCGCTGCGGTATCCGCTATTGCAGTTATCGTCGCGTCTATCGGCGTAGCCAGCCGCGACCATGTTGACATCGTCGTGGTCATCGTAGATGCGCATGCGGCGCTTGCCTCGGCGGTCGCGTCTGTGTTCGAGTTCTGCCTCCTCGTCGGAGTGAGCGCGATTTTTTACTGAATCTTCTCCATCGGCCCACCAATTCGCGATCTCCATCAGGTGGTCGATGGTCTGGGGCTTTGAGCGGCCCAGCTCCTCCTTGAGCTCTAGGCGGCGGACACCACCGTTGAATGCATCAATTGCGCGGTCTTCTAAGATGTTTTCCGCGGAATTCTTGATGATGAACCACCTTTGGATGTAGGAGCGCAGCGATTTGCCAAATCTTTGTTGGCAGCATCTCAGCTCTTCGATTGATGCGGGTCGTTTGTTCGTGCCCTTAAAGTTGCGCACGAAGCTATAAACCAGCTCATCCCAACTGCGAATGCATCCGCGTGGGAGGTTATTGAGCCATGCCCGGGCGGCGCCCTGCAACTGTAGCTACAAGCATTGCATGGCAGTACTTCGACTGCCTCCGTGTAGCCTGAAGGAGGAGATGTGGTCCTCCAGCCAGATCTTGGGGTCTTGCATACCGTCAAATTTCGGGTTCTCCGATGGGAGTTTAAACCCTTTAGGCATTCGCTTCTGCCTAATGGATCTGCTGAAGCATCGGGAGCCGCAGAGCTCCCCATCTTCTTCTTCCGTGTCAGTCGACCTAGCACGTCGTGCCTTTGATTTGTCGATCTTGCGCTGCGTGAGGTCGTCGCGCGCATCGTAGTCGCGGTCGTGTCGCCGTGAGCGGCAGCGTCGAGACAAGTCGTGACTGTCATCGCTGGATGAGGGCGAGGAGTGGCGCTTTGCTAGCGCTTTGCCCTTTTTTGGGTCTGGTACTGGCTCCTTGTCGAGGGCGGCCTCGATTAACCCCAAACCCGTGATCGTAGACCGGTGCATGGCAGTTCGGGGATCTCCAGCTGGCGGCTGGTTATTGAGGAGGTGCATGGTGGCTGCCGTCACCGCAGCCTGCGGCGTCCTGGGAACCACGTTACCTCTCGTGTCGACTGTCATAGAGCCGAAGTCGAGGACTTTCGCGGCCTCTATGCGCTCTTGTTCGGTGAGGTGAGCCATCCGCGACTGCCTCTTCTTGGCGAGGTATTCATTGCCTCTTGAGGAGGATCCTCCGTAGGAGGAGAGCCTAGCACGACGAAGGCTCGATTCACCCGCTGCCTTTTTACGCGCCTCAAGATGCGCGATTGTTTGCAGTTGGCGCTTCAATTCTTCCTTCAGAAGCCAGTGATAGCCCATCAGTAGTTCCTGCAGGGACCCAAAGGGTAGGGTGTGCCCCGTAGGGCTTCGCGGCAGCGATCCCACTCTTGCTCGTTGAGCTTGATTACGACGTGTTCGCCAGTTTGCTCATTGGTTATGCTGGGAGGTTCGACTGCTCCTCCGTTGTTGACGGGAGCGCGGTTGCCGCCATTACCGCCGTTGCCACCGTTGCCGGTGTTGGGTGGATCGGTGCCGTTACCGGTGTTACCACCGTTGTCGCGATTGGCGGAGGTGTCGCCTGCGTTGATGACGACGCACATGAAGTGATTGGGGAAGCTGTTGCTTCCACAACTTTCAGATCCTGAACCATGGGTTCCATCTTCAGTGGCCAGATCGCTCAGATCGGAATCGCGACTGTTGTCGCTGATCGTATTCTCGACTGCCACCGGGGCGTTGAGCTTGCTGACGGTGCCGATCGATGGAGGGAACCATGATGTCGGGGCAATCGCTGGTGCTATCGGCTGATCAGACATGCGAAGCGTGCCCATCTGACCAACTTGGAAGCGGAAGCTCCCAATCGCCAGGCTGATTCCGTCGCCCACAGACTCGAAGGCCGGGCGGGTGGCCGACGTGTGGACGGTGAAGTCGAAGGCGCCAAAAAGCTGGCGAATCTCCGTTGTTGCAGAGTTGTAGATCGCAGTTGATGGGGCCGAAGAAGCCGCAACATCAGCACTCCCAATTCCCACAGACGGCGGCAATTGACGAGGGTTTAACTCATCAATGCCCATTGTTATGGACTTGGGTTTTGGAGAAGGAGGGAGCGCTGGAGATATCTATCGGCTAGCAAACAAGCACACAGGAGACAAAGGATTTACCCAGGTTCAGGCCTCGTAGAGGTCCCTACTCCTGCTTGTCTGCTCGTGGAATTATCGAAGGAGTCGAAAGTTACAATGGTGCGCAGATGCAATCTGGCGAGGGTTGTGGAAACTAGGGTTGCGTGTGTCCTCCTCGCCGCCCCCTCCTAGCCTTTATATAGATAGGTTAGGTCTCGGGTAGCAGGTCGAGTCGGTTATAAGTTAGGGTTTTCCCTTCAAACTTTCTATCTTTAGCTTCTTCTTGTTCTTCAAGCAATAGAGAGTCCGCAAGTCACTCGAGTCCTTTCATCCGGGCCTTGGCGACATCGTGGGCCTATATGTATTTGGACCATATATACCAAGCTCGAGTACCTGTAGGGTATACCCATGTCACCAACAGTCTAGGGTATTGATGGATTAACTAATCTCAGTTACTTGCCAGTCCTTGATTTATTAATCTCAATTTACTTCTGATAGTATAATGAAATATGTTGAGTACTCTTCATTTTTCACTATAGTTTATTATTGGAGCATTTTTTTTGCTTGTGTAAATATATTGTGAATATATATTGTTGTGAATACAGAACATAACTACTGTTGTATCTCTCCATCTTCTGATTATAGAGTATAAGTTTTTTAAGAATATTAGCTACATAATGTTTCGTTTTTCCCTTTGTGTCCCTCAATTACTCAGTGTAACTGGCAATGTACATGCTAAGAGGCTATACTTCTTAAAAGGGAGGCCGAATTGATGAAAAGGGAGACACAATTCACTAGAAACTCATGTCAGGCAGGCTTTTTGCAGATTTGGAGTAGCAGGAAATGCAATTGTCGATTATACCTGCAATTTGATCTTATTTAGGTATGATGCCTTTTTCAGGTGGACTGAAATTTAGGTAGGGGAGAACCATCTTGGTGATTTGATGCTACTGGGGGCCTTGATGAGCTTAAGGCCATGGGCGACCCAATTCTTTTCATGTAATTACTTTATATAAACTTAAGTTCATACCACACCGTGACTAAGATTGTTCCTTTCTTGATTATACAGATTGAGTGAGTTAAAAGCCCGCCCCTCAGCTTGCGAAAGTGATTGATTGTATCTTACTGAGCTACAAAAGGTACAACTGGGAGATAAGATGTCCATTTTTCTTATCTTTTCATGGCACAATGAACTCTGATAATCCCTTTTCATATAAGAGGCAAGAAGCTTCACTCATCTGCACCAAAAATAATACTTGCATGAAAAAAGAATGCATACTCATATGATTTGACAAGAGAAGCATAGTGAAATTGCACATTCTTTTGGAAAAAGTCGTTACGGGCAGAAGCATCGTGTAATGAAACATAACTTCTTAGCATGGTTCATTCTCCACCTTGTCACTGACAAAACTTAACTTCCTCATCTTGAATAATCACCCAAGATCATCCTTTATGTTTGTGGGTTCTCATTGTGATTTTTTAGTCTGGACATTCTTGAATTCCAAATCCATGAACTACACATGCATGTTCTTATTTATCTGCATTATAGAACTACCAAGTAGTAAAAATCTTAGATGATTGAATATATACATGCAATTTCTGTTATACTAGCAATGTGTGTAAGATTCGGTTCATATGAATGATGTGTCCCTTAGTATTTGGTATTCATACACTTCTGGTTGTTGATGTTGTCAAAGGACTCCCTTATGTCTAGAAGTATATACGTTCAATATTTGTGTTCTACTTCACACTTTGATCATGTATAGGTTGTTGTTTTATTGTTTTGCTCAAGCCTTGCAACTTGTATAGCTCGATGAAATCTACTTTTGTTATTTTTTAAATGGAGCATGGATTATATGTTCCTAAATCACCACATGGATTACAGAGAAGTTTATTTGTGTGCTAAATTATAACAACACTGCATACAACTTTTAGTTTCGATGGATTTTGTCTTGACATGTGTTATGCACTTACGCTAAACACTTCTACTCAAAGCTGGACATGCATGGGTTTTTATGTGTATGCAACAACACATATTATGGCATGTGATGAAATTACTATTTACTGCTCACAAACACACTTTGAAGACAACATCATAGGAAAAAGAAGCTGAACTAGAATATGTGTGTTCTCTTTCAACCATACAGTACATCATCAGTTTAATCTCAATTGTTCACAGTCCATTTTTGTAGGTGAAGCAACACAAGTATATGTTTTCTCATGCCATATGGGATGCTTGGCGTTTGTAGCTAAGCATCTGGGAGCTGCATTTTGAGGCATTCTAAACCTTTTGTTGCTAATAAAGGAAAAATAATATATAATCTGGTGAATTTTTTGGCTCTGGCAAATAGAATCGAGAACCACTAGGTAGCTTTGTTGTTTGATATAGGACACAGATGGATTAATGACTAATCTGATATTATCCAAATTGCTTCATGCCTTCACATCACAAGTTGTGTGTCCACATTCCAAGAACAAGGGGCTGGGTTTCGCTACTCAAATACAGAGCTCTTAAGGTAACTCCACCATTTACTTAGATATGCAACTCCTCTCTCCTGTATTTTTATAGGTTATAGTCTCTTCTGCTCAAGATATTAGCAATCTCTCTACAGTTTTATTTGTTGATGCGTAGTTTAATAACTTCGATTTAATTTTTTCCACTCTCTACAAAAATTCTCTGCATATCATTTGCTACAGTTAAGTATTTAATATATTTGTTTATGTTTATGCAATAGACAAGATTTGATCAATATCTTTTGGCTCAAGTGATATTGCTTTTATTTTTCTACATCACCAAATTGTACTTCCTCAACGTCTTATATTAGGGAACAAAGGGAGTATTAATCTACAGCTTAAGCCCGGTGGTGACCCTGGCATCTCACGCACCTCCTGGTCTGACCATTCTCAGCCGCTGGTTATCTGATGGAAAGTTATCTGGATCGTTCAATAAGTCTTGCGACTTGGGACTTTTGTTATTGTGACTAGAGCCTCTGCTGTGATTAAGCAAGGTCCACCCGCCACTCTGGCCCATAAGGCTATGACCAAGTAAGAGAAAATACAGTGAAAGAAATAACCGTTGTAACACCGATCTCCATGACCACGACCCATGACCACGAACCCTCACCGCAGTGGTTCGAGGAGCCCTGTGCTAGGGTGCCGCCCTGCACCCCTGCCCTCTCTCCACCTTGAACCGGCATCAGTGTGGCTCCTCGCCCCGTGCGGCCCTTTGCCCCTTCCCACTTTTCCCTTTTAGCCGCGCCCGCCCCCCGGGAATCAGCACTCCGAGTCTGACTGGTCGCAACCTTGCCGCCTCCAAGGGGAAGTAGGTGATGGCCCTTCTTTCCATGGTGAGTAGGATGAGGACGACACAGACGTGAAGCTTGGAGAGAGTTGCTGGCCACGTTTCCACGCGGTTGGTCGCGCAGCAATCGAGTTCCCTCCTAAGAGGTGAACAAATTTGGTTTCTTGGTTAGATCTGACGCACCGGTGCAGGGTAAACTCTTCGCCATCTCCTGCATTTATTATAATATATTTTTTAGACTGATTGGAGGTAGAATTTGGGGATTTTGATGTTCTTACTCACATCAATTATTTCACCACGTCATATTAGTCTCACGCTGGTAGTTTGCTAGGTGTATGTTGGTAATCTGCTAGATGGTGTGTACCAACGACATCTCTCTCCTTTGTTTTCTATTTTGGAATTGATATATTAGTCCTGCTTTGGTGTCTCCAATATTAAAATGGAACAATTTTATATGCTTTGATTTTTGCGGTGTGTGAGATGGCTCCAGAGGCACAAGTCATATGAGAGTAGCCCTAGGGAGATTCAGAGCTCTGGTCCAGTGCCGTAATGCTAGCCACGTTAATCCAATCATCATAGTGTGCTCGATATGTTAATATCGCTAGAGGGTTTTCCAGTTTTAATACAACAATTCATCTGCACAACAAATATTATGGTGATAATTCTGGCATTATTTTTTAGATTTTGAAAAGCAACCTTAGAAATTCCAATGAAAAATAAACCTATGGTTTCTATTGACAACTCCAAGTTGGATGTCGCCTTTACAGATTGATGGAACATTCAGCTTCACAATTTTACATGTTGATATAATCATTTATTGCTATAATGTTTTATGCAAAAGAAATTTACAATCAGGATCTTCAAGTAGCATGTTAGATTGCTAATAGAAATGTCCCATTGCATGTTACATAGCAAGACCGTGATTGGTAATTCATGTTTATATGGTGTTAGAAGGTTGCAATGTTTTTTCCTGAACTATGGTTACAATAATTTATGATGCATTAGAGTATAATAAATTTTCTTTATTTGAACTAGAAAAGGTAGTGGCTTGATATTTTCTCAATAATTTTCATAGTTTCGCATGAGTTCGATATTAGTTGATCCATTACATTTTCTAAGTATTTGTATTCTTGTGTTCGATGTGACTACCGACGATTGATGGCTATGTATAAAATTATTTATATGCGTAGTGAAGTTTTTATTCAATATTATACCTATTAGCATGCTTGAAGCCCATCAATAAGCATTATAATGTATCTTTTATCTTATTCATTTAAGTTAAGAATGGTATTTTCATGAAAGTTTATGTTCATGCATCAACTACATAGCATGGTGGAAATCAAACTACTCGAGGAGCTGAAAGAGTGATACTGATGTGATTTCATACACTATGGTCATGCTATGTGTCCTTTGGGTACCCGATGGTTGGGGAAGCAGAAAAAGAGGCCAACAACAAGAAGTACTGCCTATGTTGAGGCTTTTGGCATTTGCGTCGGTAATTTTGGTCTCTTCTATCCATGGGTATCTTCATTGCATTTTGCTTTATTATCAGTGTGCATGTTTTTTAATATTTACTAAAAGTGTTTCCATTTTTAGTCCAGATGTCTGCAAGTGGGAATATCATTCGTAGTTGCACTCTTTGTTTATCGGGAATTATTCCATGTATTACTGATCAATCGTGCCACAATCGCTTTTAGGTGGATTTGATTTAGATACATCAACTATGGTTGGGCTATTTATGGTGTTATTGCCTATTCGAAGACACAGCGATAAAATGGTGTTCCATCTCATTCGTGTTATAGAACCAAATGCTGGCAATGGACTTGATATGGAGAAGTATTTTTGGACTCAACAATTTTCAAAGGTTAATCTCTCTGTTTCTGGTCCTGAAGAAACAAAGTGAAGGTTTGTTGTCCGTGAGATTAAGAAGGATTATCTGAAGTTTGGGTAGAAGGTCCAGCCACCTATCATTGATGTAAGTAGTAGAAACTATTAAGCAACAACTTATCGTGTCCTTATGTGTGAAACTGTTTGCTCATGTACTATTATTGTCTTACTAGGGCGAGCTTCACAAACCAGTTAAAATTGATGACTACTTCTGGAGCATAGGTATATATCACAAACTATGTACTATATGTTAACTTCTACAGTTTGGTTCCCTTGGTGAATAATAATCCCTATGATAATTTCTTCGGAGGACGGAAAATCATTGTCCATACCGCGGACAAAGAATTAACTAAAGAACTTCCCCTGGGGGTAAATTTCACAAAAAAAGTTTCAAGCAGTCTATACCTCAGCTTTAAAAACTTCCATCATCCAAAACTATAAGAAATTCTGCTTCTAAGTAGGTATTTTGTTGACAACTTAAATTTCCGGTAGTCTCTATGTATAATATATAGCTAGATGTATTTGTAAATAAGCTAAGATATAGTTGAACTGTCCATGAATGATTTCTTAAATATCTACTTACTATTGTATCGATTCAATGATGCAAAATCTCGAGGAACAGGCTGAAGTTAGTTCAAGCCAGAGGAGTGAATTTACATGGCTTAAGCTTTATTTAACAATTAACACTATTATTTTTCTTAGGTGATGATTTTCTAGGTCTTAACTATTCTTTGCCATTCTCTACTGTGTTGTTAGGAAACTATTCTTTGTCATTCTCTACTGTGTTGTTTAGAAACTATTCTTTGTTCCTTTCTTGTAGCATTGGTGTAGAGTCGGTGTTCGGAGGTTGTTGTTGCTCACGTAACACTTGAATCAAGAATCAATGGAAGAGCCGTCGAATATGCAGAGGGCTAAATGCCATAAGTGGTGCATTTTCTACTTATTGCTCATCATCTATTTTTTTGAAGGTGCTTGTCATTATTTATGATAGACCGTGGATTCTGATTCTTGGCGAGTGTATCTTGGTGGCAAACCTATATTTATTTTTTTCTCTCCATGTCGTTCACTGTAGGGACATGTGTGGGTTCATGTATTTTGTATTTTTTAGGGGTTAACAACATGATTCATACAATTAGTTTGTAAAGACTATTTTAGTTGAGATTAATTGTTTAATCTTTATTTGGTATACCATCCTTGATAATTTTCTATTGTTCCCGTTGTCCATAGTACAAATAGCTAGCACCTATATTTTATAGACCGTATACTAGAACAAAAGGAAAAAACGTGTTGTGACCCACAGCGATGACACTTCACAAATCCACCACGTCTACCACGGAGTGTCAAACGTATTGTAGGCGGCGCGACGAAGCGCGCACTCAACCTAGTATTCTAAATCTCTGTATGTCCAGAAGACATTGTACTCATGTTACTCATATTGGAACTCGCATTGATCGTATGATGTGATTTTTTTCCATGTAAATTCTAGTGTCATTGTGATGTGATTGTGTTTATATGTTCGTTGCATTGTTTGACAAATATCACATATTAATATCGCGGAGGTACTAATTATACCCAGTCTCTGTAACAATGCATTGCCCTAGCGGCTTTATAGATGCACACAACTCAGAAAAAAGAAGAATAATTTAAAAAATGTCCCGCTACAAACGATCAATTTCTTGTACCAGCGATACTAACACCATCAGAACAACACCAAAAGCCTAACATCTCCAATAACAATACCTTCAAGAAGGAAACAATGCACAAGTGTTGTCTTCGCCCGATCAAAGATCATAGGTTTTCATCCTGGAGAAAGTCCTCGCTCACAAAACAATATCTTTAACAAGGTCGTTTCTACGCACAACCAGTTAAGGCTAGATCTTGAAATTTCACCCTACAAGGTAAGACTATGAACTTCTCATGTGATGTCACCCCCTCTAACAGTCGCTGCTACGAGTCACGGATCACCAAGCCATATCCTCATCGTCATAAAGACTCAAACCACCATCGCTAGCCCTCATGCCCCTGCCTTCATGACATTCTACGCATCTGACTTCGCCTTGGATCGTCAAAGACATGACACATGATGGTAAAAGATAGCAGATTTTTGTAACGCTCTCTCCAAAACCAAATAGTCAGCAAAAACACAAGTGTGCACGACTGAATTCTTTCCAATCCAGCAAACTCTAGGCATGATACGCCCATGGAAGCTCGTCGAGGAAGGAACCCTTGAACCGGCACCATTATTCAGGCTGATCCAGCCGTCCCCACACCACTGGCCGCCTTCCAGCGAACGGGACGAATAGATCGGGCCGAGTCCGCATCAGCAAGAGGAGCAGTGCCGCCGCCGCGCCTGAAACGATCTCCTCCGCGCCTCCCAGCTCGGCGAGCTCCCCACATCCGCAAGCGCCCCCCCCCCCCCCCCCCCCCCCCCCCCCACCACGTGTCCACGCCGCCCCGGTCGCGATCTCCCCACTCGAAGGAAGGTCAACAAGGCGCACAAAGGGGGGGCGCCCGCCGCCGGCGCCGCGGCTGCAACGGCCGGAGAGGACCGCCGGATGGAGGGTTTTTTAGGGTTAGGGCCGATGTCTCCGGAGTTGCCCACACGCGGACGATGCGGGAGGATATTATTTTCGCTGCATAACCACTAGCTGTAGCGATCCTCGAAGTTCAAGTTCATTGCAGACTTGCAGGCAAGTGGGTTTGTCTTTCTAGCCCAACATTTCCTTCAATGTGTAAATTCGGAGTTTAGAGGCATTTAGTCAAAGGCTTTTAGCATTAGGAATATATCAAAACTAGTTCTTGTTTTCTTCAAGATTTGGAACCGCAGATTTTGTTTAGGATAGCTCGGTCCAGTAGTAGTTTCAGAATGGGATGTTTCAAATAGATGGAGGGCATAGCCTGATATATCAAACACAAACACTGTACATTCAATGTTATGATATTAGAAGACCGAGAACAGATAAATTAAATAAATAGATCAATAAGGCGGAGTACATAGCGTCGTCAATTCCTGATCTGCAGAGTTCACAAATTCACGTAGAATTTGGCTCGCAAACCCAGATCTCCGAAGAACATGGCTATATATGCAGGTTTCTACGTAGCAACATTGCGACGGAGCTGTTCGTCTTTCAGAGCAGCGCAACCTTTCAAGCCCAACACAGCAAAGGCAAGCTCATCAAGCTTCAAGGGTCAGAACTTGCAAGCACCTGGAAATGGTCTTGGGGTCCTGACTGAAAGTTCAGGTTTCACTTATCACCCCCAGCTCGCATTTGTGTCAATCATCGTCGCAGGGAAGGAGTGTTGGTATCTGCCCATGATCAACGAAATCAAGTCGGTTGAGCCTTACACTGCACAGGACATTCTCAGGGAGTTCTTCCTGCTTCTGGGCCTGCATGAAATGCTCAACATGTTCAGTTCATGGACAAATCAGCCCGTTTGGCAACTTATCAAAAAGAATGGATCATCATTTCACCTGTATGGTTAGGCCTAGATCAATGACACCGTGTTTCAGCCGTTCTCGGAACGCTTCGAGCCCTTTCCTCGATATGAAGCTAAACCGGTGCACATCAAGGTCTATCTCCAAGTAATTTGATCCCTGTATCAACCCAACATGTCACGCGGGAGACTCTTTTTTTTCTTTGCAAATGTTATGTTGGAGTCAAGATGCAAGAAACAAGATGGTATCAAGAAAAATATTATTTACCACATAAAAGTTGTGTTGAGGCCGTGACAAGACTGGCTTTTCGTTATAAGCCTGCACAAGTTTTCTCTCTGCAGAACTCAGATTCATATCGTCCGGGTTAACCAACCCTGTCAATATTTTCAATCTTTCCCTGTAAGGGACAGTTGAGTCTAATGGAAACCCCTTGACCTTTTCTACCTCATCACTTACAAGTCTCTGAAAATCATGACAGAAAATAGAGATTAATGACATGTCAGTTCAGGTCTTCAGAATTAACACAAATCAGTTGTCCATGAACAAAGATTGCGTCTGGAAGTTTAAGGCAGACGTGTCAATCATCGTCGCAGGGAACAAAGATTGAGAGAGATATTTTACCTTGATACTCTCATGGAACTGAGGAGAGATCTCTTTCTCGAAGTTTTCATTTAGTTTGAAATACAATACTAGATTGATCCCTTCCCCATCGCTGTCGCCAAGGAAGATGGCAGTTGGATATGTAGGCATCTGGGTGCAAGACATATGCTCATTAGTAATCAATCATTGCAACAACTAGCAATTTTCCTAACTTGAAGTCGGCAACCACTGAGCGCTGATGATCATACCTGAATATTTACGATAAGTAAGGAAGGAACTTTCTCGCTTGGCCGTATAGATGGAAGATCAATATGCTGGGCAATGTGATGTATTTTCCTTGGTGACATGAACATGTCCACACCAATTGGGGTGTATGGACAACTTGCTGGGGCAGCTGACTTCTTTTTGTCTCTACATGCAAGAAAATCATAACAAATAAAAACCAAGTTGATGTATTACCTGAAAGTGTGCACCAACTCTTACCTGAAAAAGCTTTCTCCGCGTAGCTTGAAGGTCGAAGGCTCAAGAACGGACCAACAACCTTCCGATATTTTCTCGCTGACTTGAGGAATCAATAGTCCGGCTCTTGGACGAATCAAGTACCTCCTAGAAGAGCCTGTGGGTACAAATTTAACATCAACTATATTTTTGAAAGTTACCTGCATCAGTCTAACGTAAAAAAACACATCAAAGGAAAACTGACATATTTCAGTAGTTTGCTCCCCATCAAAAGATTTCCTTGTGAAAGAGAGCCTGACAACTCCTGACTTCTTCTTTTGGCCACGCGGGCTTGCGACTCCCAACGGCTGAACCTTATTAGCATGGCGAGGCGTGCACACGGGTGTCAAACTTTTGAAGATACTTTCATGAGATTTTTCTCCGTCTCTGAAAGACTTCAAGGCATTGCATGCCTCCTCGCCTCTTCTAAGTTTCGTCAGCATTTTTACGCCGCCCTCATTTCTCGTCTTTGATTCCTCCACCTTTGCACCGAATACATCGGATGCTTCCGAGGTTGCGATCTTAAGCCTCTCTGCTTCCTGAATACCGGCTTGGCTTGATTTATCCATGTTGTTTGCATCTCTTGTTAGGTACTGTCCGACAGCTTGAGCAACAGATGAACCGTCAAAAATCTTCTCAAACTTCTGGATGCAATCAGCGATACATGAAGCATCTTCACACTGCAACAACTGTGTCATTCCTGCGCTCGATGCGGCAGGCAAGTCTGCAAGAAGAAACGATTCTGCATAAATACATACTACAACTAACAATTCATATGCCCAGTGAGGATCGATCATGTCGAGAGGAAATTCAATAAATACCTCCGTTAACACTGCTGAAGTCTTCATCGGAATCAGACCCCAGAATACTGACAGAATCAAACCATGCTTCTTCTTCACACACAACTGGACCAATAGCAGGATAAAAAATAAATAAATATTCATTCGCAAAAAAAAAAAAAAACTCTCCTCTGTGAAGAGCCAAGCAATTATATCCTGAGATGAGATATGAAAGTAACACGAAGATCCCAATACTCACCGTTTCCATCTTCCGAGTAGAGCTCACTGTGATGCCACTGCAACTGTGTGAGATGGAATGTTACATTGGAGACAACTTCTCCCGAAGAAGCACGGCTCCCTGCATCACTGGCGCGCACGGTAGGCGTGTTCCTCGAGAACTTGCCGCGGTACCGGCGATGTATGCAGCGCAATCTCTGCGGTCTCCGTCTTCTGCTTGTAGAGACGCAGGCACCCATGGTCGTAAGACGATTTGTTGTTCACAGGGTTTCACCAAATTGCAGGCTTCCAATTCCAAGAAGCTGCAAAAGAAAGGCTCGAGGGATGAATGAGGGGAACCAGGCACGAGAAGGAGATGCAGAGACCAAAAGAAAGAACGAACTGAACCATGAAGGACGCCTTACTTGCTGTGACAACACAAGCCATGGATTAAAACAATACTATTACTGTAGTACTAGCAAATTTCTTCAAGGGCTACATCCATGGAACTAGAAATAGTACCTGATGATGAACGAGGCAAATGAGGGCAGAGATACGCCTAGCACCAATCACCAGCGCACGTTCCACCCCTTGCGACAGCCTGCGAATAAATCCATTAATTGACCATTAAAAGTGGACATACATACATGTATGCACGCTGCTCAAGTGGTCATAACATTTAATCAAAATTAACAGTTGGTCTGTGCATCATATAGTACTATAACAGCTACAGAATTGGTCTGAATCTGGAAAAATACTACTACTACTACAGGAAAGTGGCTGCACTGGGAACAACTAGCAGAAAACAATGAATAAACAGGCGTGAAGATTCTGCAAAGTTTAATGGCTCCTCGGCTGTCTCAGGCGAGAAGAGAACAGACAGATTAGTCAAATGCAGGCCCGATCAAGGAGTGGCCTCCTTCGACGAACCCAGGCTGAATCCAAAGAAAAGCCGATGATGAAGCAGCAGCATTGGTAGATAAGCATGAGAACCGCTTGCGTATATTTACTCTTCTGCCGGAAAAACCCAAACAAGCCGGACGAAATAACTCCAAGAGAAAAGCAAGGGAGAGGATTTCGTTTCGAGGCCGGGCCAACAGAAGCAGAGTCGCCTCCGTTGCTGCCAGGAACACCAGAGCAGAGATCCCCCCCAAAGCTCCCGGAAACGAGACAAAAGGAACACAATCCCTGGCGAAACGAGAGAGGCGTACCGCGGAGCATCGGAAGAAGGGGCAGGCGGCCGCGACGCGCGGACTGCTGGGTGGCAGGCAACGGAGTGCAGTGCAGGGTGGATAGCCGGCAGAAGCGAGGTCGCCGAGGTGGTGGTGGTGGTGGTGGTGGTGGCGCGTGTATCGTATCGCATACGCGTAGTATATACCTATACCCCCACGTGGACGGGATCGAGAGCCAGCGGAGATATATAAAGTTGAGAGGCCCCGAGACAACATGATAACCAAAAAGAAGAAGACGGAATCCGGGTTCCTGTTTGGTTCGGAGTCATCTCTGTCTTGGATTCGGAATTCGGAAGAAATTTGTTCTAGGTATAGACGTACAGTAAATGGTTTGGTTGTGGAATTGTGGAAGTTTGGTGGGCGGTTGACGCCGAGATTGACTGCGCTAGCTGCCTGCCGCGGGGTCAGCAACAGTGGATGCTGTTGCGCGTTCCTGTTCATCGAATTTAATGGGGGAGATAGTACAGATATATCATATCATCATCGCCAGGTGCCCGTGCTCCAACCCTCTGTCAGTGACTCAGTACCGCGTGCAGTGCAGGCAGCCATACATGCACGCAGGGCAGGCGGGCTTTGATGACCATCACGGCTTACTGGGACTGGGAGTACGCCCGAATCGAGTCCAGGCACTGTAGGCAATAATTTTGTTCACCAGTAATTATTTTTTTATACTGGAGAAATTCCATCGACAAAGAAAACCAAAAAACATGGCAGGAACAGAACACGCCGGCCGGCACCAAGATTTCCAGCGGGAGCGCGCCAGCAGAAGAAAAGAAATGCGGTGGTGTAGTTTCTGCTGTTTGCTCGCGCTTTGTCGTCACGGTAATTACGCACAGGGATCCTCCGAATCGGACGGCAGGCCGCGATGCCCGAGACCGGGAGAGAAGATTAGTCCGATTCACCAGCGTGCAGGGCACGCACGCGGCGATAGGTGCAGAGCTCCCCCCATCATGACAAAATCCTGCTGAATCCGATAAGCCATGCATGCAGCACCAAAGCATGCATGTCTACTGCTTTACTATGCTGCTTCCCCCAATTCCGATGAAATATTTTTGCTCGCTAGGAGTAGTGCTAGTCGTAGGAGTGCCTATATCAACTTTTTGCGCTGCCCATGGCCTTTTTTCTTGAAAATTTTATAAAGCCACATTTTCAAGGTTTAGAAAATCTAAAAGCATGGATGTAGCAAACAATGTACCTATGTGCAAAATATCAATGTGAAATACCTTTATTCTAGGCTACACAAAAGTAAACAAAAAAAACTAACATTTTATTGAAGTTTGGAAATTTGGGCTGCTCACCGGCCAAATATACATCATTGGCCACATTAATATTTTCTTGGCTAAATCAGGGTAATTCACATTGATTGGCTACATCAATGTTTCTTCGGAATTGCGTATGAGGATAGGGCATTGAATTCCGATGATTCAATGGTTGCCGAATGAGGATAGGACATTCATATCAGGAAAACGATCCAGACCAAGCAAAAACGTTGCAATGTTTCTACATCCATGCAACAAAAAATGCAACAAATCTTTATTGGTCACCATAAATCACGAGAATGAAGCATTGCAACTTCGCCAACAAAAAAACATATCTTGCAGTGCACACTTAGAGCATCTCCATCAGCACTTCCAAAAGATGGCCTGCAAATGGGCCGGCAAGCCGTCTGTGGGCACTTACCCAAATTGCCCTAAGTTTTGGGTGGGCTGCCCACACCAGCGTTCCCAACGATCACCCCCCAAAAAAATTAGACAATAAAACTTGATTTTAATAGGCAGATTGACTAGGGACACATCTTGTTCATGGAAATAAAAACTATGTAGGCTTCCTGGTGTCAAAGTGGCCTGATCCCTTGCCCTCACCGCCACCTTTGTCTATATGGCCTTGGGGTGCACACTTGACGCCGCTGGAGCCTTGCCATGGACATCCGCTCTCTGTTAAGGTCTGATGCGATGTTACAGTCGTTCCTCTCCGCAACCTGTTGCCTATGCCGACCATGCCTCGTCCATGGCCATGTCCCTCTGCTCCATCGTCCTCGACTCTGTCTGCACCTCCCTCTCCTCGTGAAAGTGCTCGTGGCAGAGCTCCTCCCGTCTCACGGTTTTGGCAGGAAAGCTCCATGGTGGCCATGTGGATGGCCTCGTCCAACACACGCGGAGGGCGTTCTGCTAGTCCCCCTACGTGTCGATTGGATGAAGGCGAGGAGAACCCATTGGTCAATTGTATCCTCTGCCAACTGGTAGTAGTCGCTGAAGTCGAAGTTGAAGTCGTCGTTGTCCTCCTCCTCTTCCTCGGTCGCATCGTCGACCACCATCGCTTCTTTCACGGCCTACTCCACTTCGAGCTACAGATCCATCTCCTCTAATGACGGGTAGCAAGCGCGGGTGGCTTCTGAGAGCTGAGTCTAGGTGGTGGGAAGACAGCGATGCATGGTGCTGGGTGCAGTGCATCGTTTCCTCGGTGGCTCGGCCCTACTTTTTTAGCTAGCGGCAGGAAACGATGCTTGAAGCAGCGGAAACTCGATGGAAGTAGTGGGAAAGGACTTGGCGAGGCGGGAAACAGGAGCGCAAACCAATAGGAAACGAATCGCACGGTGGGAAGGTGGGTGGCGGAGGCGATGCGGCACCATTACTCCAACGTTGGAAGAAGAGTTGTCACGGACCTGTGAGTTGTGTGGCTATCAAGGAGCCTACGCTAGCAATCCAACGGGACGCTCGTTGCAGGCAGCCCCAACCCGGCACTCGTGTGCCGAGGGCAGTAATGGAATGTCGGACAATTTACTGGGCCGCCCTAGTAACCTGCACTAGTTGGAGTGTCGGTGTGGAACTTTTTGGGCCATAACCCAAAGAAACCGTTGGGCGCAGGGTGGAGATGCTCTTAGATTATCGTATTGTATTATCCGTGCATTCTTATCAAACTGAAATAAGGACCCAATATGTCAAAAACTCGTATACAGCAGGGAGGAGGCCTTGAGTTTGCAATGAACAAGGAGCATCTCCGACGACAATCGCTCTGCGAGCAGTAGTAGCAGCTCATCGGTCAATCGATTGGTCAGGTAGTCATAGTGGAGAGTAACATAGAGTAGTAACATGCACGTGTTACTAGTCTATGTTGCTAGCTTCATAGTGGGTAGTAATATGTGTGGTGTCATGCAAAGAGTCATTTATTAGGTTATAGACTTATTTTATCTTGGTATGTGTGATGTTACAGTAACCAAATATGTTAATCCATCTTCTACTCTCTGTATTAACTCATTTCCACGTAAACAATTTTGTTGAGTTGGACTTTTAGTTACAGCTGAAGTTAGTTGCGTTATAACTGGCCTCAACTGTCTCGAACCGGGCCGTCTGATTTGGTCATAGCGGTCAAAGACGCTCGCAAACAAACCCGCGTGGGGCCGGAAAGGAACGTGTGAATGGCCTAAGAGCATCTCCACTCGTTCCCCCATATGACGTCTAGGGCGGCCCGATTTTGGGTCGTATGAGGGGCGCCGGATTGGTTCACGATTTGGGGGGGGGGGGGGGGCGCTGGCTCCCGGCCGTGCCCCCCATACAAGAAAAATCAACATGTTCTTTTATCAAATCAATAAGTTTTGTTGTATCAAATCAACAAGTTTGTTTATCAAATCAAACAAGTTCATGAAATTAAACAAACAATTCAAAATGTACAATATAGCAAACAAAGGCAAACAAATAAACAAAAACTTTTGGCAGATCGAGTTTGCAGCACACCGAATGCCCTCTCCACATCCTTCCTGCCAGCCTCTATTGTTGGGCAAACTATGTTGGGACACGCAGAGATAAACAAAAACTTTTACCCTACGCGGTACACCCAAGATCTAGCTCAGGTGATAGGCCACGAGATTTACCACTAGATGCGCAGGTGCGGATTATTGATGGAGCGCGTCAGTTGACGCCATGCCGAACGATCCTCCATACAGCACGTCCAGATCCCCACGGACCTCCTTGTCTCCGGCACCGCATGTGTAACGCCTCCACCGGTATCCACACGTACTAGAAGGAGCTCCAGGCAGAGGACTGCTAGATCCTGTTTAGCCCGAAATGGAAGTGGAGAAAGTGACGGCTAGGTCAGGGACTATCCCTTGTCACTCCACTTATATATACTCCCAGCTGGACTCAACGGTTGAGGCCCATCTAGGCCGTATCCCATTCTCCACATGGACTGAATTCACATGGGCTCCTATCCTTTAAGTGTGTGATCCTATAAGTTCATGTACACCTAAACACGACATGAGTCATCACTCCGAGTCAATAGCTAGTATTGGTCTCTAGCAAGACATGCCAACTCTCAAGCGTCATAAAGTCAAAAGACAAACCTTTTTCAATGTGACTTTCGTCGAAGTCCCTTTACCTCACGATATATCTTGTCAGGCTATAGGCGAGTTGCTTCCATTCCTTTAATAACTCAACTCTCTCTTCTCGTTCCGTGATATACAATTCACTGGACTAACACTTAGTCCGACTCCTTGGTTAACACTTAACCAAGTGGCGCATCGCCATGCTTTCGAATCATATCACACGAGAGGCCCAGAGAATATATCTCCATTATGGAGGGGCAAATCCCATCTTGGTAATCCATGTCACGCAGCTTGCTTCACAACCAACCCGAACTCTACCTTTATGACTGCCCATTTACGGAACAACATTTGATAGAACCTAAGTTGGTGATCCACAACCCGGATCATGCAATCACCTCAGGTCAAAGGATTCCATTGCTTGAGACTGCAAATGACAACATGCTTGTTGCATCTCAACTGTGGGTCAGTCTGATTCGCTAAACTATTTAGCCGAATCAGTGTAAGTCGGAATAGCATCTCCATGTCTATGACAAGTGGAACCGAGTCATCGGCCAACTTTCACATTAGTCTAAGTTGTGTGTCCAACATAACCTCAATGACCAAGGACAATTAGTATGAACAACATGAATATATAGTTCCACAATCGAATCACATATTCAATGATACATATCAGTAGTTCATACAAGGACAATAACTTTATGAATACATTGGGAATAATATCATACATGATTGCCTATAGGGCATATTCCCAACAGTCTCCCACTTGCACTAGAGTCAATCATCCAACATCACATGTGTAGGCATCTAATGCCCATAACTCTCAGGTGTGCCTCATGCTTCGGCTGTGGTTACGGCTTTGTCAACGGATCTGCAATATTTGCATCCATGTGTACCTTGCATAATTTGATATCACCTTGATCCACGAACTGGCGAATCAGGTGATACCGCGTGAGTATATGTTTGTTCTTTTGGTGTTGTCTAGGTTCCTTGGCTTGTGCGATAACACCATTATTGTCTCAATACACGTCTAACGGATTGGATGAGCCCTAAAACACACCAAGATCCATGAGGAAATTCCTCATCCAAACGGCTTCCTTTGACGCCTCCGAGGCAGCAATATACTCAACCTCTGTCATAGACGTAGACACCGTCTCTTGCTTGGAACTCTATCAACTCATAGCTCCTTCGTTTATCACAAACACATACCCGGATTGCGAACGAGAATAATCCGAGTCAGTGAGATAACTCATATCCGTGCAACCCCTTACACTGAGTTCATCCTCACCTTCATAAACTAGGAACATATCCTTAGCCCTTCTTAAGTACTTAAGGATATTTTTAGCCGCTGCCTAGTGGATTTCTCCAGGGTCAGCCTAGTTCCTGCTCACAACACTTAGAGCATAGGAAACATCTGGCCTTGTACAAATCATAGCGTACCTGATGGATCCAACTGCATAAGCATATAGAATCGCACTCATCTGACTTTGCTCATCAGTTGTCGAAGGACACTGTGTCTTGCTAAGTTTTACGCCATGGGACATCGATAATAACTCTTTCTTAGATGATTCCATGTTGAACTTTTTCAACACTTTGTCCAAATATGTACTCTGGCTCAATCCAATGAGCCGCCTTGATCTATCTCTATAGATCCGGATTCCTAGTATGTAAGTCGCCTCACCCAAGTATTTCATTGAAAAACTCTTTTCCAATGATTCCTTGGTTTCTTGCAACATCTGGATATCATTTCCAATCAGTAATATGTCATCCACATATAAGATCAGAAAGTTTACTTTGCTCCCACTAAACTTCTTGTATAAACAAGAATCATGATCACTCTTGATGAAGCCAAACGATTTGACTACCTCATCAAAGCGAATATTCTAACTCCGAGATGCTTGCTTCAACCCATAAATGGACTTCCGAAGCTTGCATACCTTGTCAGCTTTAGCCGGATCGACAAAACCCTAGGGATGTATCATATACACATCCTAGGTTAAATTTCCATTAAGGAAAGCCGTCTTGACATCCATCTGCCATATCTCATAGTCGAAATAGGCTGCTATAGCTAACATGGTCCGAACTAACTTAAGCATCGCTATGGGTGAGAAAGTCTCATCGTAGTCAACTCCTTGAACCTGTCGGAACCCCTTCGCGACAAGCCGTGCTTTATAGACAGAAATATTACCATCCATATCAGTTTTCTTCTTAAAGACCCATTTGCACTCGACGGGTCTTGCACCGTCTGGCAGATCAACCAAGTTCCAAACTTGATTTTCATCCATGGACTTTAACTCGGATCTCATGGCTCCAAGCCATGACTCAGAATTGGATCCCACCATCGCTTCCGAATAAGTTTCTGGCTCATCACTGTCCAATAGTAATACATCACGAACACTTTGCAATTTGGTTGATCTTCGCAGTGTTGGTGTAGTTGCCGACTCAGCCACCACGACCGGCTCAACCTCCAAGGCTTTTTTTGACTCGCTACTGGCCGGTTCCTCTCGAATTTCTTCGAGCTGCACCGTGCTCCCACTGATTCCCTGATGTCTGCAAGAGCACAGATCGTTTGCAGCTAGTTTTGAAGTTTAGATATCGATCCCACAGGGAGCCCAAAGGTAAATTTTTATAGGTGAAGTCTCTGTCACACCCGAAGTTGTCACAGGTCTTCGAGTGAATTGACTGCAAATGTTGAAAATAGGAATGGGGTTTTGATTAAATGAGATGTATTTAAATAGAACTAAAAAGTTAACTTCAGAAATATAAAGCATAAAAGTAAAGAACGACTTGGTTGTTTGTTGTTTTCCACAGATGGCGAAAGAAGGTGCGGGGAGATTCAGTTCATGGTGATAGTGACTGTGCCAGGTGGATGAGTGATAAATGTAACAATTATAATCTTATAAATATATGTGTAGGCGAGCAACCCATAATTAGCCGGAACTCATCTTGGTAGATTTCATCCCAACTTCAATAACCCTACTAGCCTGTTACCAAAACCATGGTTAGACACTAGACGATTAAGACCCTTTAGGTTGCTTAGAGATTAAGATCCTTGGATCCGACTAATGCAATAAGCACAGTGGTTACTCATTATCCTTGAGTCAACTAGCTTTCCATTGATATCCTCGTGTCACCCGGAGGGTCGTCGGTCCACTAGCGAACAAGCTCTTATCTATGTAGAACAAGGTATCATGTTGTCTGGGCCCTTAATTGGACAACAAGCATTAGGCATCCCACAGATAGTCAAGCACACATAATATAGTAATTAGAATCAATCACAAACTAATGGAAAATATGAAGGCACATCACATCTCACCAATCCCCTACATCTCCCATGCCCAAAGGAATTACTCACACATGAGAGAAGAATGGATCATCAATATAATTGAATAAAGGGAATTCGTCTTTGTATTACCGTGGAGATCCACAATAAGAATAGAAAAATATCCAACACAATTCAAGATGGGAAGAAACAATCTCAAACCCTAGTCTTGCAAGGTGGAGATCCCTCTCTCTCTCAAGTACAAGTAGTGGCTATGGGGGTGTATTGGCTAGGAGGCTGAAGATCGTGGAGCGAGATGAAGAACGTCTTCCCCTTCTTCTCCGGATCTCTTCTTTCTCCCTTCTGGATGGTATGGCGGCTGCTACGTTGTGTTTTTGTCCTTGGTCCCTTCATAGAAGTTGTCCCTTTTGATAAGACAGAGGCGGCGGTAACTATATGACGGGAACTATAAGGCCGGAAAAATATTCCCGCCGTATAGTTGCTCGTTAAAGCTTCTGTGAGCTTCCCTCGCGTGCTTCCAAAGTGAGACTCGCTTGTTTTCCCTAGAATATTGTGTTTCTCTAGTTTAATCCTTCTGTTGATGTTCAGAACCTGAAACACACATTAGAAACCAATTTTTCTTTGCTACCGAAGTATTAGCGTTAGGTAAAGCCAAAAAACGATCAAATCTAGGAGAAAACCATCAAATAAAGCTATAAAAAATGTGTCGAATCTCACACCTATCAACTCCCCCAAACTTAGATGTTGCTCGCCCTCGAGTGACAAGGAAATAAGGAGGAATAGCGGAGATTCGAGACAGAAAATAAAGGAACTCACAAGTTTGAATTGGTGTCAAATTCTTTTCTTCATAATCTCTGCAATCTTAAATATGATCATACAAGTATTCACAAGATTGCATTGAGTCCATTTCCTAACCACGTATATCTTGTTAGGAAATAAATCATATGCCCAAGCAAGTGTCAAAAGTTTAGCTAGGAATGTAAGACAAATTCTTTTGGTGCCTCTCTTTAGAGAGATGAAAACTTTTTGTTCTTATTTGTTTAACCATTAGGAGTACTCAAGTTGGCATCAAAGCATGTAATTTAAGAACAACTCATCTATTCCATGTCAAAATTTCAAGACTATCAAAGCACCTCTTTCTTTTCTTTTGCCTTTCAAAAACTTTAGCTCTTTCATAGAGAAAGCATGCCACTATTTTTATCATGTGTAATTGGGATGTGTTGTGCACTCGTGACCATGCCAATAAATAATTGTTGAGCAATAATGGGCCAGAGGAGTACTACAACTTCACTTGGAACGTGAAACCATGAGGAGACTAAAAATTTTACCCGTTATAGCATTGCTGCTACAGACGTTTACATAACTCAATAGCCAAAATCAAGTGGTTTACCACATTTGGATCGTTCGTTGGCCAGCGGAGTTAATAGTTCCCCATGGAGCATGACAGAGTTGTAATGACAAGCGTAAAGCAATATCTTACGGTAATTACTAAAAAATTAGTGGCATAATTTCTACTACTTCGAAGCATCCTTTTTATAAAACAATTTCAATCAAAGGTATTATCAAGTCTATCTATATTAAGCTCACATGGAATGGAGTAGTTCTAAAATTAAATTCCTTGGGATAAACATGGACTCAAGTCATCTTTCAGATGCTTTTTCTTGTTATAAAAATGTAGGAAGTATTTTTAACCAAGTTCTTTGCTCATTGTTTCAAAGTTAAAAAGGATACACTAGCAAAGGAATAGAATTTATAGGATAACAAGCTAAGTGGGGAGCAACCTCAGTGCGGGCGAGTAAATAATTATAGGGTCAATTTAAGGTTGCAGAAAGAATGATGAAAGGAATGTGATACCTCTTCTAACTTGCTTCATTCTTGTATTTGAGTCGAACCTCCTCTATGCTTTCCCTATTGCCAAGTCACCTAAAATTAAGCAATCTACGAGAGAAACAAAGAAACAAACTTGCGAATAAAGTTACAACTAATTTTTTTGTGTTTTCGGTTTAGAAACGCAAAGCTGGAAATAAACATGTAACTTTGAAGAAATAAAATAAATCAAAAGAAGAAATGAAAATATGAATGCAAAGTTTGGAGGTTTTCAAACCTCCCCCAAGCTTAGGCGATTGCCAGGCTCAGTTGTTGCCTTCATTTGGCGGCTAGTGCGGATACTGCTGGTAGAAGTCGGGGAAGTGGGTCATGAAGTGACTGAAGTTGTGAGTCAAAGTATTCACATCTTCATTCACATCCTGAAGAGTGTGGTCGATCTCCCCAACGTGCTGGTTGAGCTGCTGGAACTCTTGATAGGGGATGTAGCAGTACCCCTGTTGTGGCTGATTGGGCCACGGGTCCCAAGCTCCTCCTTGCTGCTGCTGTTGTCCCTCCCAAGCAGGGTTGTGTCCTTGGTCCTCCTCCTGCTCCTTCTCCTTCTCCTCATCATCTTGTTGCCCTTCCTCTTCCTCGGGCTAGAGCTCAGCCAAGATCTCTGTCACTTGGTCCTTGGTGAGGATCCAAGTGTCCTTCTCCACAATCGAGAAGGATTGTGGGTAGGGCAACAGAACCTGCTCACCCTGTGCATCACCAGGATAACCAAATTTATATGCTCAGAGCCTCCGATTAGCATGGTAAATACCAAGGAAGCCACAAGCAGTCAAATATTTGACGTCCATGAGTTTGGAGCCGTCAACAGGTTTCATAACAGGTAGTATAATGTTTAATGCATAGGCAAGGTGGGTTACCGATCCACCAATGCGAATATCACCATTGGTCTTGTTGCTTTGGTTGCGGAAGTGCTGGATGAGTAGAGTTGTAGGACTGGGGCTCTATGGTGAAGTAGGGAAGAGAGCCTTGGTGATCATGGCCATGTCCACATTGGCCATGGAGCCTGTGTCACCCCTTCCCAATAATGTGTTGGCGAGGAATAGAGCGTAGTAGCGGATGGTTGGGTTCTAAATGGTGGACATCTTCTTCTGATAAAAGTGCTTGCCACCATTAACAGAAATAACCTTCCAAGTCTCTCCACTTGTGACGCTATAGAGGTTAGTAACATTGGGCTCCCCAGTATGACGGAAGCTGAAAGCATTGCAAAATTGTTCGAAACTTACATCATAGTGATGTCGGTTCATGGTGAATCTTATCATGCACAAATTACCTTTCTCCCTATGGTCGTCGTAGAAGGAGGCAAGGAACTCGTGGGTAAGTTCGGCGTAGGTTTCGTGGCTTGCAAAGCCAAGTACCACCAACCCCGCCCTGCTGCACATGAGGTCGAAATCCCCCTTCAACCCTGTCGTGGTGAGAAAGTTATGATCAGCCCAACATGTGGGCAACACCTTCCTCGATGAGACAATGTCCAACTTGGATTTGCGCGGAGCTCGGGACCCCGAGCTTGAGCCCTTACCCCGTTGGCGCTTGCTTGAACGAAAAAGGTTACCGATTTTGTTCATCGTGATGTACTGAAAAATTTGACCATAAAACCTTAGGAATATAGTTTCTATATGATATATGAACGATTCTACGTGGAAAAATTCAATCCTAACGTGAGAAATTAATAGGAAAAACAAAATAAGCTTGACTTCATCCACTAGATCAATGTGAGAGTTTCAACCATGGAAATCTGAAAATAAAGCATGGATAGGGAGAGAAACGATTCCCCAACTCAAATGAATGAAATCCGCGAAGAATCAAAAGTTCTAGATGGATTTTGAGAGGTTTGGAGAGAGAATATGAGAGAAATAACGAGGAGAGGAGGAAGACCTAGCCGCCCTGGTGCGATTTTATGGTCGCACTGAACTATACGGTCGGAACTATACAAGCGGGTGATGTTGTTCCGCCCGTATAGTTGTGGCGGCGCTGCCAACTAGGGTTTCTTTATACAGAAAATAGCTATACGGGCACAACTATACGGCCGGGTCACAATGATCCCGCCGTATAGTTGGTCGTTAAACTGTCTGCCTCTCGAGATAAATTTCTAAAACTAGCATTGATATCTATACGACCGGAACTATACGGCCGGAATTTTTATTCCCGCCAGTTGGTCGTTAAACTCTCAGTACCTTTGGGATGAAATTCTACGAAGGCATCGATATCTATACGACCGGAGCTTTTCGTCCGGAATTTTTATTCCCGCTGTATAGTTAGTCGTTAAAATCTCAGTGCCTTCCAAAAAAATTGTACGAAGGCATCAATATCTATACGACTGGAGCTATACGGGCGGGATTTTTATTCCCGCCATATAGTTGGTCATTAAACTCTTTGTGCCTTCAAGGAAAATTTGTTGATGACAAAGATAGATATGACCGGAACTATACGCTTGAAATTTTTATTCTCGCTGTATAGTTGGTCGTTAAACCATTAGTAGTCATCAAAAAATTTCTATTTCTTCGAGGATACCTTCTTATCCCATAACTTAGCAAAATACCTAGTTTTTAACAGAAAATTGATAGTAAAAACTGTCGACCAACATTAGCATATTAAAAGCAAAATTTTAGCTTCTATAAATAGAAAACTCAAACTTTTATTCTTATTTTTATTCTCTACTCATTCAATCGATATTTCTACTACTTTTTGACAGCTGCATCTTCATGGGCGCGCTTCCGCAAGAATGTCTGTGAAAAAGTGGTGGGAATGCGATGAACTTCTTATTCTTTATTTTACTAAATTGACGAAAATGGGTTGACTCCCATTAAGCATTTATTAAGAATGGTTGAATAACTCAACCTCTTCTCTCTTATTGAATTCTTACCTTTGGTTGCCCCTTATCAAGGGCACTTACCACATGAATTCGTTTTGCCAGTGGAACATATCTTTCTCCTGCTTCTAACTTCTTTGGAAAATACCGGATGATTTCAGCATCATAAACATTGAACATTATCTTCCCTTTTGCACAATCTACTGATGCACCTGTAGTACTGAGGAAAGGTCTTCCAAGTATTATAGATAATACTTCATCTTCTGGCATTTCAAGAATAGTAAAATCAGTGGGAATAACATGCTCATCTATCCTAAGTAAGACATCCTCAATCATACCAACGGGTCGTTTAGTGGACTTGTCAGCCATCTGTAAAGTGATAGTAGTAGGATAATACTCACCTAATCCTAACCTTTTATAGAGGGAGTATGGCATTACACTAACTCCTGCTCCTAGATCACATAAGGCATTGTGAATATCTGTTTTACCTACTGAGCACGAAATAGTTGGTATTCCAGGATCTCCATACTTAGACAACAGCTTCCTGTTAGTAGGATAGCTAGTTACCATGGCAACAGTTTCAGTTATTTCTTTCTTTCTACTAAGAATATCACGAAGGAATTTCCCATAAGTGGGAACTTTGATTGCATCCGCAAATGGAATTTCCAAACGAAGGTCACTAAGTGCCTTTGTAAAAGAATTATAAATTACCTGATCCGGTGCTTTCTTTTTTCGATCTGGATAAGGAAGCTTTTCCTCACCTGACTTACTCTTGTCTTTTACCTTTTGTGGAGGGTCAGGCTCTTTTGTTGCCGCTTATTTATTTTCTTATTTTCTACTATAACAACTTCATCTTCCTTGCTTATTTCTTTATATTCTCTTGGATCAACCGTCTCTGCACCAGAGTCATAATGATCATCTTGTGCATCGTTTTGGTCCTCCTTAGTTTGATCTTGCATTTCGGTTTCATCTTGAGGATCCACCAATGTATCATCTTCTTGGCTCGCTTCGAGCAGGGCTTTTTTCCTTTCGCTCTTTTTCAGCTTCGTATTCTGGTGGTCCTAAGGGTCCTGTAACAACTGCACCCCTTCTTGTGACAACATTAGTAGAAATAGGAATATCTTTATCTTCACGATGAAAAATTTGATAACCAGACGCTATTTGTTCACATGGGTTTCAATCATACTAAGGTACTTGTGAAATAATTTTATTTCTTGGCCAATCTCATCATAATTTTTAGTGAATTCTGCCAAAATATTTTTGTGTTTTTGGAAATGCTTATGCAAGTTATTATGAGATTTTACTTGTCGATGTTTTAATTCTTGAAAAACTTTTATAGTTTCATATTCTTCAGTTAAAACTTGTAACAAATCTAATATGTTTTCCTTAACAAGTTCAGAAGGTATACCTTTTTCTTTCATAGTTTTGCGTACCTTGGTCATAAGATCATGAGTTATGCGAAGTATCCCTTTTTCAGCTTAGCACCAAAATCAGGATTATATAAAGAATCATTCTTAGCCCTAGTAGACATTAATTCTAAACATTCTTTAATAGTTAAAGTATTTATAGATCCTCCTGTTGAGAAGTCAAGCAACTCTCTACATTGAGTATTGAGACCATGGTAAAATAAATGCCAAATTGTTAGTTCAGAATAACCATGATTAGTAATACTATTGATCATTCCAAAGAATCTTTCCCAGGCTTGTGAGTAGTTTTCTCCCATGTTCTGACTAAAGTTGCCTATGTTCTTCCTTAGTTCAGTTACCTTTTTAAAAGGAATAAACCTGTTTATGAATTTAGTAATGCAGTTTCCCAATATTTAATATAATGGCGAGGGAGAGAATATAACCAGTCTAGAGCTTTACCTTTAAGAGACCATCGAAATAATTTAAGACGAGAGAAGTCTCTTGGCAAACCTTTTGGTCCAAGCGATGTTATTACATCGTTAAACTCTCTAATATGTCTTCCTGGGTCTTCATCTTCCCTTCCACTGAAAGCTTTCTTCTGCAAAATTTTAATAATTCCACCATCAAATCGATATTCTCTAGCTCCAGGATTAGAGAACTCTATTGGTTGTTTAAGAAATTCAGAACTTGGAGCACTGTATTCCCTGTGAGTTTTCTCAGGTTTCATAGGAGTTGTCCTATAAATAGACATGATTTCCATAATATCACTCAGGTTTTCAACTTCAACTTTATTTGATCTTAAAAGTTTTTCAATAATTTCTTCACGCCTCTAAGCAGGCACGCGCTCAATATAATCTCGCAGGTAGGTCCTACCAGAGCATGTAGACCCTTTGTCTCCTAAGGAGAACATTTTTTAGTAGCAACACCTAAAATGTCAAAAGATTAACACTTAGCGCTTAGCTCCCTGGCAACGGCGTCATAAAATAGCTTCATGTCCGCAAGAGCACAGATCATTTGTAGCTAGTTTTGAAGTTTAGATATCGATCCCACAGGGAGACCAAAGGTAAATGTTTATAGGTGAAGTCTCTGTCACACCCGAAGTTGTCACAGGTCTTCGAGTGAATTGACTGCAAGTGTTGAAAATAGGAATGGGGTTTTAATTAAATGAGATGTATTTAAATAGAACTAAAAAGTAAACTTCAGAAATATAAAGCATAAAAGTAAAGAACGACTTGGTTGTTTGTTGTTTTCTGCAGATGGCAAAAGAAGGCGCGGGGAGATTCAGTTCATGGTGATAGTGACTGCGCCAGGTGGATGAGTGATAAATGTAACAATTATAATCTTATAAATATATGTGTAGGCAAGCAACCCATAATTAGCCGTAACTCCTCTTGGTAGATTTCATCCCAACTTCAATAATCCTACTAGACTGTTACCAAAACCATGGTCAGACACTAGACGATTAAGACCCTTCAGGTTGCTTAGCGATTAAGCTCCTTGAATCGGAATAATGCAATAAGCACCATGGTTACTCGTTATCCTCGAGTCAACTAGCTTTCCATTGATATCCCCGTGTCACTCGAGGGTCGCCGGTCCACTAGCGAACAAGATCTTATCTATGTAGAACAAGGTATCATGTTGTCTGGGCCCTTAATTGGAAAACAAGCATTAGGCATCCCACAGATAGTCAAGAACACATAATATAGTAATTAGAATCAATCACAAACTAATGGAAAATATGAAGGAACATCACATCTCACCAATCCCCTACATCTCCCACGCCCAAAGGAATTACTCACACATGAGAGAAGAATGGATCATCAATATAATTGAATAAAGGGCATTCGTCTTTGTATTACCATGGAGATCCACAATAAGAATAGAAAAATATCCAACACAATTCAAGATGGGAAGAAATAATCTCAAACCCTAGTCTTGCAAGGTGGAGATCCCTCTCTCTCTCTCAAGTACAAGTAGTGGCTATGGGGGTGTATTGGCTAGGAGGTTGAAGATCGTGGAGCAAGATGAAGAAAGTCTTCCCCTTCTTCTCTGGATCTCTTATTTCTCTCTTATGGATGGTAGGGTGGCTGTTGCGTTGTGTTTTCGTCATCGGTCCCTTCATGGAAGTTGTCCCTTTTGACAAGACAGAGGCGGCGAGAACTATACAGCGGGAACTATACGGCCGGAAAAATATTCTCGCCGTATAGTTGCTCATTAAATCTTCCATGAGCTCCCCTCGCGTGCTTCCAAAGTGAGACTCGCTTGTTTTCCCCAGAATATTGTGTTTCTCTAATTTAATCCTTCTGTTGACATTCAGAACCTGAAACACACATTAGAAACCAAGTTTTCTTTGCTACCGAAGTATTAGCGTTAGGTAAAGCTATAAAACAATCAAATCCGGGAGAAAACCATCAAATAAAGCCATAAAAAATGTGTTGAATCTCACAACTATCACTCCCCGACTGAGAAACTCTTTCTCAAGGAAGACACGGTTCCAAGCGACAAACACTTTGCCCTCTTATCGGTTGTAGAAGTAGTAACCCAAGGTTTCCCTCGGATACCCCACGAAAATGCACTTATTCGACTTGGCTATAAGCTTGTCCGACTGAAGTCGCTTGACAAAAGATTCACAATACCAAATCTTAAGAAAAGACAAATTCAGCTTCTTGCCAGTCCACATCTCATGCAGTGTCTTCTCCATCGACTTTGATGGTACTCTGTTTAGTGTGAACGCTGCAGTTTCTAGACAATAACCCCAAAATGATAAAGGCAGATCTTTCCGACTCATCATTGATTGTACCATGTCTAACAAGGTCCAATTCCGCCTTTCCGACACACCGTTCTCTACGGCATTCCCGGTGGAGTGAGCTGGGGAACTATTCCACAACTCTTCAGATGGTCATCAAACTCATGACTCGTGTACTCGCCTCCTCAGTCCGACCGAAGAAACTTTATTTTCTTGCCGAGTTGATTCTATACCTCATTTTGGAATTCCTTGGACTTTTCAAAGGCTTCCAACTTATGTTTCATCAAGTAGATATATCCATACCTACTCAAATCATCAGTGAAGGTAATGAAGTACTCATAACCACCTATGGTTGTCATGCTCACTGGGCCACATACATCACTATGTACTAGTCCCAATAAGTTGGACGCCCTTTCACAACTCTTTGCAAAAGGTGTCTTGGTCATCTTGCTGGGTAGGTAGGATTCACATGTCTCGAACGAATCCAATTCAAATGAAGTTAGGAGTCCATCATCATGGAGCTTCTTCATGCGTTTCCAACTTATATGACCAAGCCGACAATGCCAAAAGTAAGTCATATTCAGATCATTTGGTTTGAGCTTTTCACATTTATGTTATAGACAGATTCACCATCAAGATTCAAAATAAATAACCCGTCCTGGACGGGTGCAAAGCCGTGAAACATATCATTCAAATACAAAGAACAGCCATTATTCTTAATATTTGACTCATAGCCTTATCTCATCAAACATGAGGCAGAAATAATGTTTTGACTAAGCACTAGAACATAATAACAATTATTCAACTCCATTAAGAATCCAAAAGGTAAATTAAGTTGCATTGTGCCGACTTTCAACGTAGCGAGTCTCGCTTTGTTGCCGACTCGAATGTCAACCTCACCTCTCGCCATGCTCCTAGTTCGTACCAGTCCCTGCAACAAATTGCAGATGTGAATAACTGATCCGGTATCATATACCCAAGAACTACCAGGTGCATCAGCAAGATAAATGTCTGTAACATTGCAAACAAGCGTACCTGAGATGGAAGTCACACCTCCACTCTTGGATTTGTCAGCCAGATACTTGCTGCAATCCTCTTCTAGTGGCCATTCGCCTTGCAGTAGAAGCAAGTGGATCCGGCTGCAGGAGATGTCTTAGTCCCTGAGGAAGTGCTTTGGACCGGGTACTTAGCCTTACCTCCTGACTTTTCCTTATTCTTCTTAGTCCAAGAAATATTCTTGAACTTAGCCTTATTCTGCACCATCAACACTTGAGTGGCGCCTTTCTTGAGATCTGCCTCAGCCTGCTTGAGTATCCCATGTAATTCAGTGAGCTTCTTATCCATACCATGCATGTGGTAGTTTGATATGAACTGACCATACACACTAGGAAGATAGTTCAGAATTATGTCTGTAGCAAAATCTTCGCTAATGGGGTAGCCTAGCCTTTCCAGAGACCGCACGTAACCAACCATCTTGATCACATGCGGACTCAGTGGATCACCATCCTTAAGCTTGCAACTCAACAAAGTCTGAGAGACTTGATACCTCTTAGTCTTTGCCTGACCCTAGAACATACTTTTGAGGCTTTCGATCATATCGTAGGCCTCAACATTCTCGAACTGCTGCTACAAGTCCGGTTCCATGTGAGCAAGCATAAGACAGCTAATCTCCCTAGACTCATCACAAGTCCTACGGTAGGAATTGGTGGCTACGACAGTCGTATTCTCATTCGGCTCATCTGGAAGTGGGTTGTCTAGGAGATGGTCCCTCTTTTCTTGCTTGAGAACAATTCTCAGATTACGATACTAGATGGTGAAGTTAGTTCCATTTAGCTTATCTTTCTATAAGATGGTTCTCAAAGCAAAACTGGAAATCCGAGGGAGACTGCTAGGTGCCATTGATCTACAACAGAAAAATATGCAAAACACTTAACACATGTATTCATAAAAGAGCAAGCATATCAAACACTTCAATACTTATGCTCCCACTAGAACCAACACCCCTCCGATGGTTACTTAGTGATTCAGGACCCTAAATAAGCAAGACGGCTAGTGAGCTTTAGCATCACTTCTAACCATCAAGTGATCTAGGTAGACAACTCCTTGTCAATCGCATCTCATACAACTCCTGTTGGATGGGTGGCATCACATGCCCTAGCTCCCATCTGAATTTTCCCAGAGTCCCACAACCATTGTGATAGACCCGTCTAGATTACCGAGTGCTTGCGCTGTAAGAGTCCGACTCGAACCCACCTAGTCGGAAAGAATTGATAGCACCTCAATTTTATGAGCCCACTACCAAAAATGTCCGACTTGTGATGGTGCATCACTGACGGGGAAACCGACTAGACCTTCTTTGAGGGATTACTTTCTACCAACTATCTAATAGAGGTAAAACAGAGACATGACAATAACACAAAATAAAGCAATTATAATGTGAAATGGCATGGCTCTCTTCATGGCGATCTCCATCTCCACAAAGCTTGTAATTCGACTCGTGTCAACTCTTGTCATGTGCCACCTTACACCATGTAGCCGACTTGTACATCGACTTGCACGCCATCCGGGTTCTCCAAACAGCTACACTAGATAGTAAAGCAAATTACATAGAGAATCTGTCACGCAGGTCGTTATACAATAAAATGACATCACCTAGGATCCAATCGGCTGACAAAAAACCGTGATTCGCAGATCACGTATGGATTACACACATCACATGGACATAAGCCATACCATTCACAACATCATCCTGCAAAAACAAGTTATGCATAGATTCGATATCTACCGGTGTTGTGAAACTCACAACGACATCAAAGGCACTACAACAGGGCGAAGCTGCCGGTCCTCCTAGCTAGATAGCGGGCAAGGATCGAAGGGGCAGCGCCCGACGATTTTCCAAAAACGCAGATCTCATCTGCATCCCGAACATGGATCTCTTCATCGAATAAAACAATTTTACCCAAATCCAATTGATGTCTACGCACTTCTATTCTTGTAGACAGTTGTTGGGCCTCCAAGTGCAGAGGTTTGTAGAACAAAAGCAAGTTTTCCCTTAAGTGGATCACCCAAGGTTTATCGAACTCAGGGAGGAAGTGGTCAAAGGTATCCCCTCTCAAGCAACCCTGCAATCAAGATACAAGAAGTCTCTTGTGTCCCCAACACACCCAATACACTTGTCAGGTGTATAGGTGCACTAGTTCGGCGAAGAGATAGTGAAATACAAGTGGTATAGATAATTATAAGTGGTAACGATGATAGAAAATATCTTGATGGCGTGGAAAAGACTAAAGGCAAACTGAAATAAAGAAGGAAGCAAGCAAACATGTAACAGATCTAATTGCAAACAGTGTTTAAATGCTTAGAAACAAGGCCTAGGGATCATACTTTCACTAGTGAACACTCTCATATAAATATCTTATCTTTATGATACTACTCTTAACTACTCTCCGGTTGGACACTCTAATCCATGGTAGGGCTATAACCGCACTCCTCAAAGTCTGCTTTCCGCATCTAGATAACCTTACACTGTCACCTTGAGCACTAGATGGTTCCAACAAACACCTCAATTTCATAGAAACATCCAACTCCAAATAACACTCATAACAAGTAATTGAAATGTCTAGCCTAAGTGCCACCATGGTGTGCACACTGTCAACTTCACACACATGGGGAGAGCAGAGATCTATTAAAGCACTTGAGTAGCAAGGTAGATCTATAGATTACAAGCTCATGATCTCAATAAGATCATCCATAGAGAGAGGGATGAACACATAGCTACCGGTAGAACCCTTAGTCTCGAGGAAGAACTACTCCCTCCTTATCATGGGAATCAGCAATGGTGATGGAGATGGCGGTGGAGATCGATGGAGATGGCTCCGGGGGCACTTCCCCGTCCTGGCAGGGTGCCGGAGCGGAGACTTTCTGTCCCCTGAATCTCCCCTTTGGTGGCGGCGACGCTGCGGAACTTTTCGTGGATTTCTGATTGACGATTTAGGGTTTATGCATCGGGAGGCTCTTATAGGCGAGAGGGGAGACCGAGGGGGTGCCGGAGGGGCACACACCACCCCCTGGCGTGGCCTGGCCTGGCCCGCGCCACAAGGTGGTGTGGCCACCCTCTGGCCCTTCTCCATTTCGTATTCTGGCTCCAAGTGTCCCCCGGTAAAATAATAACTTTGGCTTTTGTCCCGTCCAATTCCGAGAATATTCATTTTCTGACTTCCTTGAACCAAAACAGCAGAAAACATGCAACTGGCACTGTGGCTCTTGTTAATAGGTTAGTCTAAGAAATCATATGAAAAGTACTCCAAAGTGTGGACAAAACATAAGAAAGTAGATAAAACCAAGCATGGAACATCAAAAATTATAGATACATTTGCAATGTATCAACATCCCCAAGCTTAACTCCTGCTCGTCCTCGAGTAGGTAAGTGATAAAAAGAAAGAATAATTTTTTAGGTGACATGCACCTTCATAAAATTTATCAAAGTATTTGTAAAACATTCATAGCTGGGATCATAGTACTTCAATCATATCATGAAAGACAAAGTTCTAGCAATAAGACAAAGAAACTATGTTGCAACATAAAAATGCACAAACAAAAGATTCATGAATAAAAATGCTTTGCAAGACGTTTGTTTGTTTCACATAAAGAAAACATAGCATAGTGGCATTCAGCTTGTCCCTCATAGAGTAGCAAACATATATGCATAGGACACCTTCAAAGTTCATAAGAGTGACTAGATACAAATAGTTAAAACAAGCAATATCAAAGCTATGCATCAATCAATAAGTCTTGGGAAAATGCATATAGAACTAAGAATGGCCACTATGCTCTCAAAGTAGGTGCATAAAGGTAGAAGGTGGAGACTCAATATAATGGTGGAAGAAAGGTCTTCATAGAAGTAAGCAAAGATTCAAGTTTCATAAAGAGCTTCCAAAAATTATGGTACTTATAGCTTTCAGCTCTCATTGCCCCTATCATAAGCATCTTGAAGTGATTAAGGTTAAAGTGAACAAACTATGGTGTACATGCTTGACGAACTATAAGTTAGAAATCTCATGTCCCTTGAATACGAGGGACGCTCCTCATGCTACTCAAGTTTAGTCACCGGTAAGTTCTTGTCATCGTAAGTACATGTGTATCATAGAGAACCGCCAACGGGGTACCCCTTGCCCGATGATACGGAAGAATCCCCATATCAAAATGATAAGGCAAGCAGACAACGAGCATCTCAGCAATCTTCTTATTTACCATGGGAATATGGTGCTTTTTTTTCTCTCTTTCCTCTTTTCATAATCTCTTTTTTTTGTTTTTCTCTTTTTTCTCAATATAGGACTCTTTTTTTATAAGAAGAATGCTTCATAGACAGCTCATTATGGTTACGCTGTAGGTTTCCACCATGTCGGCATGGATTAGACTAGCGGCCCAGGCGTTTCTCTAACACATATACATAACTCCATGGACTTACAAGCTCCCCTTTCATTTCACACCGACGACATCCATAGACAAAAGAGCATGATATCAACTAGGTACAAAGTATAAGTGCAATGTTGAAAGCGTTCCCCATGACAGCATGGTTCTTCTAATCCCCAACAAATAAGTGCAAGCATATACAACATAGACGACACAATGGTTCAAGTTTATTAAGGACAAGAAAAGTAAAGTGTGCCATCAAGTTCGTGAGAGCTTTAATCACTGGTTTTCTCATAACAAGTTTAATTCGGAAGGTAGATAAAAACATGAATATACTTGGAATAGCATATGCTAGTAGGTAGGTATGGTGGACTCTTTGGAATAACTTGGTTTTAGGAGTTGGATGCATGAGTGGAACTCATACTTGGTTATGGAGGCTAGCAAAAGACTGGGAGCGACAAACTAAGAGAGCAATAATGGCCATAATCATGCAGAGCGACAAAACATCATTAGTCAAAGCATAAAGTGATACTACAAGTTGAAAACTAAAGGATCATCAAGGCTATTATGACTTGGGATAGTCATAACATGGTGTGAGCATGCGCCAAGTCAACCCAAATAAAACATCAAAGGAGAATACCACTAATACTATGCTTTAATATGCTAAAACAACGCATGATTCATCCAAGGCACATTAAGCAATCTCAATTGTTTATAAAAAGTCATGCTACAGCAAAGAATACTATGCATAAATCCAAAACAATATCAAGCATGGCATGACAAAGCCTAGGCCACAGTCAAAAACAAGCTCTCTTTACCACTTAAGCATAAGCTTTCCTACTCTTTTCCAAACCAAACCAAACTATTTGAAAACCAATGTATGAAAGAGGGGGTCCAACCAATTTATTCAAGAAAACTAAGAAACCAAGTAAACGAAATCCAAAACAAAAACGAAAAAGAAGACGCTCCAAGAACAACACAACTATGCATGAAACGATAAAAATGAAGTGTTTGGAAGAAACCTGGGATTTTTATTGATAAAGAAGGGGGATGCCTTGGGCATCCCTAAGATTTGACGCTTGTACTTCTTGGATATTTCTTGGGGTGACACGCGTGGCATCCCCAAGCTTGAGCTTTAGTCCATTCTTCATCTCATTACTCATTCCTTCCATACACCTGAAATTTTTCTTTCATACAAAACTTCACACAATCTTTATTAGCAACATTAGTGCACTCAAGATAATAAGTCTTTAGGTTCAGTTCTAATATCAATAAAACAACCATTAAAACACTAGCTACTGTAGCACTTCCCTCAAAGATCTCAATTCCCCAAAAGAGCTCAAAAAGGAATCAACAAGAAGCAAATGCAGAAAATGGCAGAAATCTGTCAAAACAAACCAGCAGGTAAATACAATTTTTTTCGAAGACCTTCTATTGCTCAAATAAAAAAGTGTTGAACTAACTAAAGTTAGATAACAACCTAGGGAAGAATCACAAAAATTCACGCCTCAAAAGGACGTACAGAGATTTTACACGAATTTTTACGGTAAAGCATAGAAATCTGTTTCGGGACAGCAACTTTCCCAATCATTACTTCTCTCTCATTAGAGGTTACTCTTGGAACAAAAGGCAAATAAAAAGGATAAAGAGCGGTTATTACGGAGGTTATAACTTCCAGACTCATCTAAAACTTTTGAGTTATCTTCAAATAAGTACTTTTCTTTAACGCCTTTAAGTTAGGCATGATAGTTTGAGAAGATGCTCACATAAGAAATATGAATTAAAGTAAAAGAGATCATCAAGAAGCAAATTCAAAAAACATTTAATTCTAACCCACTTCCTATGCATAGGAATCTTGTAAAGAATTAAGTCATGAAAGCACAAAGCAACAAGCATAGTAAAGCAAAACAAGTGCAACTTCAAGACTTTCAAACATAAAGAGGGGAAACTTAATATTGTTGAGATACATAAAACCATGTTTCCCTCTCTCATAATAACTTTCAGTAGTATCATGAATAAAATTAACACTATAACTATCACATAAAACATTCTTATCATGAGCCACACGCATATAATCATTATTACTTTCCACATAAGCATAATCATTCTTATTAATTATAGTGGGAGCAAATTCAACGAAATAGCTATCATTATTATTCTTATCACCATAATCATCAAATATAGGAGGCATATTGTAATCATAATTAATTTTATCCTCAATAGTAGGTGGACTGAAAATATCATATTCATCATTGTAATCATCATATATTGGAGGTTTGGTATCATCATAAGAAATAGAATAGCTATCTTCCAAAGCTGGGGAACTAAAAAGATCATTTTCATCAAAACTAGCTTCCCCAAGCTTAGACTTTTCCATAGCATTAGCAATAATGGTGTCCAAAGAATCCATACTAACAACATTGCTATTAGCATGCAAATAAAGTTCCATAGGTTTTTAATTTTCTCTTCAAACACTTCATGTCCTAACTCAAGATAAATACTATAAAGCTCTCTAATTTTGTTGTTGTTTTCCATTAAGCCTAACTAGTGAAAACAAGAACAAAAAGACAAAATTGCAGAATCTAAAGGAAATAACTTCGAGCACTCACACCGGAGGATGTGAGTACCTTTTACCTTACCTCCCCGGCAACGGCGCCAGAAAATACTTGCTAGCGCGTGGTTGACGTGGGAACTTCTTCTTCTTCAGTCCCCGGCAACGGCGCCAGAAAATAGCTTGATGTCTACGCACTTCTATTCTTGTAGACAGTTGTTGGGCCTCCAAGTGCAGAGGTTTGTAGAACAGAAGCAAGTTTTCCCTTAAGTGGATCACCCAGGGTTTATCGAACTCAGGGAGGAAGTGGTCAAAGGTATCCCCTCTCAAGCAACCCTGCAATCAAGATACAAGAAGTCTCTTGTGTGCCCAACACACCCAATACACTTGTCAGGTGTATAGGTGCACTAGTTCGGCGAAGAGATAGTGAAATACAAGTGGTATAGATAATTATAAGTGGTAACGGTGATAGAAAATAGCTTGATGGCATGGAAAAGACTAAAGGCAAACTGAAATAAAGAAGGAAGCAAGCAAACATGTAATAGATCTAATTGCAAACGGTGTTTCAATGCTTAGAAACAAGGCCTAGCGATCATACTTTCACTAGTGAAAACTCTCATATAAATATCTTCTCTTTATGATACTACTCTTAACTACTCTCCGGTTGGACACTCTAATCCATGGTAGGGCTATAACAGCACTCCTCAAAGTCCGCTTTCCGCATCTAGATAACCCCACACCGTCACCTTGAGCACTAGATGGTTCCAACAAATACCACAATTTCATAGAAACATCCAACTCCAAATATAACTCATAACAAGTAGTTGAAATGTCTAGCCTAAGTGCCACCATGGTGTGCACACTGTCAACTTCACACACATGGGGAGAGCAGAGATATATTAAAGCACTTGAGTAGCAAGGTAGATCTATAGATTACAAGCTCATGATCTCAATAAGATCATGCATAGAGAGAGGGATGAACACATAGCTACCGGTAGAACCCTTAGCCTCGAGGTAGAACTACTCCCTCCTCATCATGGGAATCAGCAATGGTGATGGAGATGGCGGTGGAGATCGATGGAGATGGCTCCGGGGGCACTTCCCCGTCCCGGCAGGGTGCCGAAACAAAGACTTTCTGTCCCCCGAATCTCCCCTTTGGTGGCGTCGGTGCTGCGGAACTTTTTGTGGATTTCTGATTGACGATTTAGGGTTTATGCATCGGGAGGCTCTTATAGGCGAGAGGGGAGACCGAGGGGGTGCCGGAGGGGCCCACACCACCCCCGGCACGGTCTGGCCTGGCCCGTGCCACCAGGTGGTGTGGCCACCCTCTGTCCCTTCTCCGTCTCGTAATCTGGCTCAAAGTGTCCCCCAGTAAAATAATAACTTTGGCTTTTGTCCTGTCCAATTCCGAGAATATTCATTTTCTGACTTCCTGGAACCAAAAACAGCAGAAAATAGGCAACTAGCATTGTGGCTCTTGTTAATAGGTTAGTCCAAGAAATCATATGAAAAGTACTCCAAAGTGTGGACAAAACATAAGAAAGTAGATAAAACCAAGCATGGAACATCAAAAATTATAGATACATTTGCAATGTATCACCAATCCGTACTCCGATTCGACCAAACTCTTTGATCTTCGATCACCGCATCTGGATTTACATGTCACAGTCTACCCCGATGGCAGAAGCCGACTGGTAGGGGTATGTCGTTCCACGACCTCAGCAGTATGATCACGGAAATCAGATCATCTAATTCCCCGAGTACAGTTGATCAAATCAACTTCGTACAAAACCGATCTATCTCATAGATCAACCACCAAAACTGCAATTAGATCCAATCTAACACCAACTGCATAACACATATGCACGATCTCGAGCCTAAAACCAGAAGCTAACGCTCTGATACCACTGTTGGGACACGCAGAGATAAACAAAAAACTTTTACCCTACGAGGTACACCCAAGATAGCTCAGGTGATAGGCCATGAGATTTACCACTAGATGCGCAGTACAAATTATTGATGAAGCGCGTCACTTAATGCCGTGCCGAACGATCCCCCGCACAGCATGTCCAGATCCCCATAGACCTCCTTGTCTCCAGCGCCGGACATGCAACGCCTCCACCGGTATCCACACATATAGGAAGGAGCTCCAGGCAGAGGACTGCTACATCCTGTCTATCCCAAAATGGAAGTGGAGGAAGTGACGGCTAGGTGATGGCTGTGAAATATAGCCATCTACATCCACATTTAAACAAGACATTATTCATATTTTTTATGAAATATCTCTCTAAACCCTGCCACTAATGCCTAATGATCAAAGGGGTATGCAATCCTTTCTTTCTATTTTTTCCTACGTAGATAATGATGTTTGATGATGGGAATCACAACATTAAAGTCAAAAATATGAGATTTCCAACAACCCAAAGAAACCAGGAGTCGTGAAGTAGATAGAGAAGCTTTAACGACCAAGTTTATGTCGGGAATAAAATTTTGGCTGTATAGTTGCCATCGACACCGCTAGGTCAAACATAACAACTTTCATGAAGGGACCCCTATATAAAGAGGCTTCGGGCGACGAGAAATAATGCCCCCGAGAACCCCAGAAACCTGCATCCACAGCACCGAAGAGCCACCGTAGGAATAGACTTAGATCTAATCTCCAAACCCTTCTCCACCACCACAGCCATATTCCACCACTTGTAATAATAGATCTCATCTTCGATTGGCGACATTGTAAGAATATTTGCTATGAATCTCATGATTTCCATTGCAATGTTTATGATTGTTGATTTCATCTCTATGCGTGAGTAATTCTCTTTGGCCTAAGGTCTTCGGCCTAGCCATGTAGCTTTTGTGCATGTTATTTATCATAGATGGGATCATGTATTAGTTTGTATGACATGATGATTATTGTATCCTCTCTTGCCTCAATCCAAGGACTTGTCAGGTACCCAAGACCCCGAGGACTGAGCCAGGTATAGGGAGTATGAGTAATGACTAATCTGCAGGTTGGAAACCCCAGTGACAGAAGGGGTAGTACGGCTGTATGTGAGGGATTTACTTGGGATTAACGGTGACATCACTATGTATATCATTAGTTCTTTTTCTTCTATGGATGAGACAAGTAGGTTATTGCTATAAGCGGTTGTGGAGGCAGTAGAAATTATGGATGCACTTCTCACATATAATTATCTTGCTCTAACAATTACATGCATACTTTATTATTATCTTTTATTCCCATCAGATGTTTCGCATAGCTATAGGTAAAACTGAAAGCCCTAGGCCCTCTCTCTCCATCATCGACAACAACAAAAGACAGCAAACTCTTGGTCTGGTAAAACACAAAAATAATTTTAAAACTCCCGAAGGTCCATTAAAGTAACTTCACTACACTTTCTGCTTCCCGAGGATTCGATAACCTAGTTCTACTAGGGAAAAAGCGCTATATTACATCCGTAATCCGGATCGAAGGTATCAACCCTTTCTCTAGCACCGTTGCTGGGGAAGCAATAGCTACCCTGGTGAGGTTAGTAGGAACCTTGCTAGTTTTAATTCTTGTTTTTAATTTTGTTAGTTTGCTTTTAGTCTTTATTTGAAAAATCAAAAAAAAAGTTAGTCTTTAAATTCTTGTTTTTACTATCATAAGTCTTTGTTTAAGAAAACCCAAAAACATAGGAAATATGGCTGAAAAGAAGCTTGGGGAGCTTGCAACTCCCAACAATGATTTTTTGCATACTCCTATTACCTAGCTAGCAATTACTACTGATGATTATGAAATTAATCCCCACTATTTAAGTTTGGTTCAACAGAATCAATTTGTAGGCTCTGGTATTGAGGACGCAAGTATGCACTTGAACACTTTCACTCAAATATGTGATATGATGCGTATAAAAGATGTTGACCCTGATGTGGTCAAATTGCACTTATTTCCTTTCTCTCTTAGAGGAAGAGAAAAAGAATGTTTGCTATCTTTGCCTAGAAATACTATTGCATCATGGGTGGAGTGTACTTCTTTATTTATGACTAAATTATTCCCACCTGCAAAGACTATGCTACTATGATCTAATATTACTGGTTTTAGATAGGAAGAGCATGAGCCACTAGCACTTGCATGGGAGAGGATGAAAGGATGCATGATAAACTGTCCGTCATGGGATGGAAGATTGGTTAATTCTCCATCTATTTTATAATGCTCTTAACCCTGTGTCTAAGTCTATGCTTGATACTTCCGCTGGAGGGTACATTTATGGGCAAACATATTATCGAAGCAAAGAAGATGCTAGATGATATGCCCATTTTGCATCACTATTCTATATCATAATTTACTTTTATTCATTGATATATTTCATATTAAGAGATGATACTTATGTTATTTCATCTGTTTTTTGCATTGTTGATGACTTTTGGAGCATGGACCGCTGAAGTCTGGATTCTGATGGAAAAGGTGTTGTTTGGAGGCGAAATTCGCGAAGATCAGAAAATTCCAGAAAATACATGGAAAATTCTATTTTTCCAGAAGACTTAGGATGCCAGAAGGGGGAGCGGAGTTGGGCCATAGGAGGCCCACACCACCCCTGGCGCGGGCCACCCTTGGCCGCGCCACCAGGTGCTGTGGCCACCCTGGCCCACTCCTGGCTCTCCTCTTTGGCATATATTATCCCCACAAAACCCTAAGCCTGGGGGAGCGACCACAGAAAGATTTTGCCGCCTCTGTGGGGCGGAAAACTGCAGAGAGAGAAAGAGCTCTCCGGCAGGCAGAAATCTGCTAGGGAAATTCCTTCCCAGAGAGGGGAGATCGTCGCCATCAACACCACCATCAAGCTGGACTTCATCGGGATCATCATCAGCATCATCATCTCCATCAGCACCATCATTACCACTTCATACCACTATAACAATTGGGTTGAATCTTGCATAGTTCTTAGGGGAAACTTTCCCGGTGTTGATTACTTGTTGTAGTTGATGCTATTGAGTGGAACCATCGAATTATTGTTATGTTCAGATTGTTACTTATCATTATATCATCTCTGATTTTGATCCATATGATGTCTCATGAGTAGTTTGTTTAGTTCTTGAGGACATGGGAGAAGTCATGTTGTTAGTAGTGGAATTGTGTTGAGAAAGATTCAATAGTTTGTATTAAGTTGTGGTGTTATTCTTCTAGTGGTTTCATGTGAACGTCAACTACATGACAATTCACCTTTATGGGCCTAGGGGAATGCATTGTGTATTTGGCTACTAATCGTAGGGGTTGCCGGAGTGACGAAACCTGAACCCCCGTTAGGAAAACATTGCACAAGGGATGTCAGGATCTTAGAGTTTAAAGTTGTGGTTAGGTTTCTATCTTAATTACTTTCTTGTACTTGCGGATGCTTGCAAGGGGTATAATCACAAGTATGTATTAGTCCTAGGAAGGTCAGTACATTAGCACAGGTTCACCCACACAACACTTATCAAACTAGAGAAGATTAATCAACTATATGAAACAAAAGCACTTGACGATATTCCCGTGTGTCCTCAAGAATGTTTGGTCGTCTTAAGTAATACAACCGGCTTGTCCTTTGCTAAAGAAAGGATTGGGCCAGTTGCTTCATCTATTATTATTGTCTTTTATTTACTCGTACTTTATTTATCTGCACTATCAAAACCCCCTAAAAATCTGTTTGCTAAGTATTTATAGAGAATTCATGCTCCAAGCCACTCGTCAACACCTTCTGCTCCTCGTTGGGTTCGACACTCTTACTTATCGAAAATACTGCGATACACCCCATATGCTTGTGGGTCATCACTAGACAATATGCAAGATAACCATGCCCAGTAGCATGTCTATAGATCAAACACGAAGAAGGTGAACTCTGTCTCACCACAAGAAAATAAAGAACTCAATGCTAAGCTAGATGAGCTCATATTAGCCATAAAAGGTAAGGAAAACTAGGTAAGAGCTATCCCAGAATCAAATATTGAAGAAATAGACTTCATAGCTCGTAATGATTATAACCCTGCTTGGAAGAAGAATTATAATCCTAATTTTCAGAAACATTATTCTAGTCCTGCAGGTAACTCTAGAAATAATATGGGAACAAGTAATGGTAGTTTCCAAGAAACACTTAAGTCCTTTATAGATTCACAAAATGAGCAAAACAATATCCTTGTTAAAATAATGGAGAACCATGATGTTATGCTTGGTAAATTATCTAACCAAGCTGTAAGTTTGAGGAATGATTTGCAGGCCCTCCAAGAAAGAACAAGGATTGTTGAGGCACAACTAGGTAAGATAACCGAGAGTCAAACACTCATTCTAGCTAAATTTGTAGGTAAAGCTGAGCCCAAACCTGTTGAAGATCTCAAGATGATGAGAATCCAATGGGAGGAGCCTGAAGAACTTGATTACAGTAATGCTCCTTCACCAAATTACACCGTTGAAGATCTTGTAAAAAAGATAAATATCAAGATTCCAGTAAGTGAAGGAAATGAGGAAGCTATGTATCAACACTTTGTTAATCAGGTAGCAATAAAGGTACGTGATCTTGAGGAAGAATATAAGAAAATTGCTGAAAATTTACCTATGAAGCTTGATGATATATTTGAGCCTACTATTAAGATCAAAATTGGGACCAATGAGATAGCTGCACTTTGTGATCTAGGTGTAAGCGTTTCAACAATTCCAAAAAGTCTTTTTAATAAGTCAAATCTTGGCTCTTTTGAATCACCGAGTTAAAATTGCTTCTAGCAGATTCTACCTACAAACAAGTTGGAAGGATTAAAGAAAATACTTTAGTATACATTAAAGGTCGTCCTTCTCTTATTGATTTTGTTATTGTTGACATGCCTGAAGATGCTATTGCTCCTATTATATTAGGCCATCCATTCTTAAGAACTATTAAGGCTTTGATTAATCTACATGAAGGGAACGTTAATCTTCAATTGCCTTCATGAGATCCTTTTGTTATTCATTTTCCGAGGAAGAAAAAAGCCAAGCATGATGAAAAGAAGGCCATCACTTTGAAGGCAAACTATTTTGGAGTGGGTGTTCCACTCATCTGTCCTAAGTGAGCAACATCGAGGTCAAGATATTGACCATAAAAGAGTGCTTCATGGGAGGCAACCCTGTGAAATAAAGGTTTGAGTAAAGTTTTTAAGTTTTATGTTTAATAAGGAGTGCTAGAAAGCTCTAGTTGAGGAGAAGAAGTTTGGTAGTACTAAAAATCCTGCTCTATACATGTTGATGTTGGTTGACAAATTTTACTGTCATTTTTTGTCAAAAACAAGGTGTTTCGCTAAGTTTTAGGATAATAACGAATTCTCGAAGAAATAGAAATTTTTTGATGACTACAGAAGGTTTAACGACCAACTATACGACGAGAATAAAAATTCTAGCCGTATAGTTTGGCCGTATAGATATCTTTTCCATAGACAAATTTTCTTTCTTAGGTACTTTAGGTTTAATGACCAACTATACGGCGGGAATAAAAATTCTGACCATATAGTTCTGGCCATATAGTTATCGTTGCCTTTGTAAAATTTCTTTTCCAGGATATAGAAGGTTTGACGACCAACTATACGGCGGGAAAAAAATCCTAGTCGTATAGTTCTGGCCATATAGTTGTGCCGCCAGTTGAAAACCCTAAATTTTTGACATCAAACCAACTATACGGCGGGAACAAATTGTTCTGGCCGTATAGTTTGGCCATTCAGTTGCGTCCGACCATAAAATCACCACGGGAAGGTACCCCCAATACCAAAACTTCAATCCTTTTCTCTCTTCTACCTCCAAACTCTCTCAAAACCTCAAGAGATCTTCATCTCTACTTAATTTCATTTGATTTCCTCGCACATAAGTGATCTATGGTATGTTTCTCCTCCGATCCTCCAATTACTTTTTGCAAATTCATTTTCAATTTGTATTCATTATCAATCTAGGGTGAGACCTACTACAAACTAATTGCCATGATTCTCTTGCCTAGATTATTGGGCCTCCAAGTGCAGAGGTTTGTAGAATAGTAGCAAGTTTTCCCTTAAGTGGATTACCCAAGGTTTATCGAACTCAGGGAGGAAGTGGTCAAAGGTATTCCCTCTCAAGCAACCCTGCAATCAAGATACAAGAAGTCTCTTGTGTCCCCAACACACCCAATACACTTGTCAGGTGTATAGGTTCACTAGTTCGGCGAAGAGATAGTAAAATACAAGTGGTATGGATATAAGACAACGGTGCTAGAAAAAGCTTGACGGGAGGAAAAGACTAAAGGCAAAAAGATGGAAGCAAGCAAACATGTAACATATCTAGTTGCAAATGGTGTTCAATGTTTAGAAACAAGGCCTAGGGATCATACTTTTGCTAGTGAACACTCTCATATAAATATCTTCTCTTCATGATACTACTCTGAACTACTCTCCGGTTGGATACTCTAATCCATGGTAGGGCTATAACAGCACACCTCAAAGTTCGCTTTCCCCATCTAGATAACCCCACACTAGCACCTTGAGCTCTAGATGGTTCAAACAAACACCACAATTTCATAAAGACATCCAACTCCAAATATAACTCATAACAAGTATTTGTAATCTCTAGCCTAAGTGCCACCATGGTGTGCATGTTGTCACTTTCACACACATGGGGAGAGTAGAGATATATTAAAGCACTTGAGTAGCAAGGCAGATCTGCTTGATTACAAATCTCGTGATCACAATATGATCATGCATAGAGAGAGATGAACACATAGCTACCGGTAGAACCCTTAGCCTCGAGAGAGAACTACTCCCTCCTCATCATGAGAATTAGCAATGGTGATGGAGATGGTGGTGGAGATCGATGGAGATGGCTCTGGGGGCACTTCCTCGTCCCGGCAGGGTGCCGAAATAGAGATTTCTGTCCCCGAATCTCCCCTTTGGTGGAGGCGGCGCTGTGGAACTTTTCGTGGCTAGAGGCTTGATGATTTAGGGTTTTTGCATTGGGAGGAATATATAGGTGAAGGGGCAAGGTCGGTGGGCAGCCAGGGGGCCCACACCACCTGGTGGCGTGGCTAGGGCTAGCCCGCGCCACCACATGGTGTGGCTGCCCTGTGGCCCCTCTCCGTCTCGTCTTCTGGCTCCGTGAGTCTTCTGGTAAAATATCGACTTTGGATTTTGTCCGGTCCAATTCCAGGAATATTGATTTTCTGACTTTCCTGGAACCAAAAACAGCAGAAAACAGGCAACCGGCACTATGGCTCTTGTTAATAGGTTAGTCCAAGAAGTCATATGAAAAGTACTCCAAAGTGTGGAAAAAACATAAGAAAGTTGATAAAACCAAGCATGTAACATCAAAAATTATGGATACGTTAGCAACGTATCAACATCCCCAAGCTTAACTCCTGATCGTCCTCGAGTAGGTAAGTGATAAAAAGAAAGAATAATTTTTTAGGTGACATGCACCATCATAAACTTAATCAAAGTATTTGTAAAACATTCAAAGATGGGATCATAGTACTTCAATCATAACATGAAAGACAAAGTTCTAACAATAAGGCAAAGCAACTATGTTGCAACATGAAAAGGCACAAACAATAGATTGATGAATAACAATGCTTTGCAAGACGTTTGTTTGTTTCACATAAAGAAAACATAGCATAGTGGCATTCAGCTTGTCCCTCATAGAGTAGCAAACATAAATGCATAGGACACCTTCAAAGTTCATAAGAGTGACTAGATACAAATAGTTTAAGACAAGCAATATCAAAGTTATGCATCAATCAACAAGTCTTGGGACAATGCACATAGAACTAAGAATGGCCACTATGCTCTCAAAGTAGGTGCATAAAGGTAGAAGGTGGAGACTCAACATAAAAGTAAAAGAAAGGCCTTCATAGAAGGAAGTAGGGATTCAAGTTTCATAAAGAGCTTCCAAAAATTATGGTACTTGTTAGCTTTCATCTCTCATTGCCCCTATCATAAGCATCTTGAAGTGATTAAGGTTAAAGTGAACAAACTATGGAGTATATGCTTGACAAAGTATAAGTTGGTAATCTCATGTCCCTTGAATACGAGGGCCGCTCCTCATGCTACTCAAGTTTAGTCACTGGTAAGTTCTTGTCATCGTAAGTACATGTGTATCATAGAGAACCGCCAACGGGGTACCCCTTGCCCGATGATACGGAAGAATCCCCATTTCAAAATGACAAGGCAAGCAGATAACGAGCATCTCAGCAATCTTCTTATTTACCATGGGAATATGGTGCTTTTTTCTCTCTTTCCTCTTTTCATAATCTCTTTTTTCCTTTTTTTCTCCCTTTCTCAATATAGGACTCTTTTTTTATAAGAAGAATGCTTCATAGACAGCTCATTATGGTTACGCTGCAGGTTTCCACCATGTCAGCATGAATTAGACCAGTGGCCCAGGCATTTCTCTAACACATATACATAACTCCATGGACTTACAAGCTCCCCTTTCATTTCACACCGATGACATCCATAGACAAAAGAGCATGATATCAACTAGGTACAAAGTACCCGTGCAATGTTGAAAGTGTTTCCCATGACAGCATGGTTCTACTAATCCCAAGCAAATAAGTGCAAGCATATACAACATAGACGACACAATGGTTCAAGTTTATTAAGGGCAAGAAAAGTAAAGTGTGCCATCAAGTTCGTGAGAGCTTTAATCACTAGTTTTCTCATAACAAGTTTAATTCGGAAGATAGATAAAACAAGAATATACTTGGAATAGCAAATGCTAATGGGTAGGTATGGTGGACTCTTTGGAATAACTTGGTTTTATTTGGAGTTGGATGCATCAGTGGAACTCATACTTGGTTATGGAGGTTAGCAAAAGATTGGGAGTGACCAACTAAGAGAGTAATAATGGCCATAATCATGTAGAGCGACAAAACATCATTAATCAAAGCATAAAGTGATACTACAAGTCAAAAACTAAAGGATCATAAAGGCTATGGTGACTTGAGATAGTCATAACATGGTGTGAGCATGCGCCAAGTCAACCCAAATAAAGCATCAAAGGAGAATACCACAATACTATGCTTTAATATGCTAAAACAACACATGATTCTTTCAAGGCACATTAAGCAATCTCAATTGTTTATAACATGTCATGCTACAACAAAGTTCACTAAGCATAAAGCCAAAACAATATCAAGCATGGCATGACAAAGCATGGGCCACAGTCAAAAACAAGCTCCCTTTACCACTTAGCATGAGCTTTCCTACTCTTTTCCAATCCAAACCAAACTATTTGAAAACCAAAGTATGAAAGAGGGGGTCCAACCAATTTATTCAGCAAACTAAGCAAACCAAGCAAACGAAAACCAAAACGAAAATGAAAAATAAGACGCTCCAAGAACAACACAACTGTGCATGAAACAATAAAAATGAAGTGTTTGGAAGAAACCTAGGATTTTTATTGATGAAGAAGGGGATGCCTTGGGCATCCCCAAGCTTTGACGCTTGTACTTCTTGGATATTTGTTGGGGTGACACGCGTGGCATCCCCAAGCTTGAGCTTTAGTCCAACCTTCATCTCATTACTTATTCCTTCCATACACCTGAAATTTTTCCTTCATACGAAACCTCACACGATCTTTATTAGCAACGTTAGTGCACTCAAGATAATAGGTCTTTAGGTTCAGTTCCAACACCAATTAAACTTTCATTAAAACACAAGCTACTGTAGCACTTCTCTCAAAAACTCAATTCCCCAAAAGAACTCAAAAAGGAACCAACAAGAAGCAAATGCAAATAATGGCAGAAATCTGTCAAAACAGACCAGCAGGTAAAGACGATTTTTTTGAAAACCTTCTGTTGCTCAAATCGAAAAGTTTTGAACTAACGAAAGTTAGATAACAACCTGGGCAGAAGCACAAAAATTCATGCCTCAAAAGGAAGAGATTTTACACAAATTTTTACGGTGAAGCGCAGAAATCTTTTTCGGGACAGCAACTTTCCCAATCATTACTTCTCTCTCATTAGAGGATAGTCTTGGCACAAAAAGCAAATAAAAAGGATAAGGAGCAGTTATTACCGAAGTAATAACTTCCAACACTCATCTAAAACTTTTGGGTTATCTCCCAATAAGTACTTTTCTTTAATGCCTTTAAGTTAGGCTTGATAGTTTGAGAAGATGCTCACATAAGAAATATGAATTGCAGTAAAAGAGAGCATCAAGAAGCAAATTCAAAGCACATTTAAGTCTAACCCACTTCCTATGCATAGGAATCTTGTAAATAAACAAGTCATGAAAGCAGAAAGCAACAAGCATAGGAAAGCAAAACAAGTGCAACTTCAAGAGTTTCAACATAAAGAGGGGAAACTTAATATTGTTGAGATACATAAAACCATGTTTCCCTCGCTCATAATAAATTTCAGTAGCATCATGAATAAAATTAACAATATAACTATCACGTAAAACATTCTTATCATGATCCACATGCATAAAAGAATTAATACTCTCCACATAAGCATAGTCATTCTTATTAATTGTAGTGGGAGCAAATTCAACAAAATAGCTATTATTATTCTCATCACCATAATCATCAAATATAGGAGGCATTAATTTTCTCCTCAATAGTAGGTGGACTAAAAATATCATATTCATCATTGCAATCATCATATATTGGAGGCATAGTATCATCAAAGTAAATTTTCTCCTCCGTGCTTGGGGGACTAAAAAGATCATTTTCATAAAAACTAGCTTCCCTAAGCTTAGACTTTTCCATAGCATTAGCAAAAATGGTGTCCAAAGAATTCATACTAACAACATTGCTATTAGCATGCAAATAAAGTTCCATAGGTTTTTTAATTTTCTCTTCAAACACTTCATGTCCTAACTCAAGATGAATACTATAAAGCTCTCTAATTTTGTTGTTGTTTTCCATTAAGCCTAACTAGTGAAAACAAGAAACAAGAAGAAAAAATTGCAGAATCTAAAGGAAATAACTTCGAGCACTCACACCGGAGGATGTGAATACCTTTTACCTTACCTCCCCGGCAACAGCGCCAGAAAATAGCTTGATGTCTACGCACTTCTATTCTTGTAGACAGCTGTTGGGCCTCCAAGTGCAGAGGTTTGTAGAACAGTAGCAAGTTTTCCCTTAAGTGGATTACCCAAGGTTTATCAAACTCAGAGAGGAAGTGTTCAAAGGTATTCCCTCTCAAGCAACCCTGCAATCAAGATACAAGAAGTCTCTTGTGTCCCCAACACACCCAATACACTTGTTAGGTGTATAGGTGCACTAGTTCGGACAAGAGATAGTAAAATACAAGTGGTCTGGGTATAAGACAACGGTGCCAGAAAAAGCTTGACGGGAGGAAAAGACTAAAGGCAAAAAGATGGAAGCAAGCAAACATGTAACAGATCTAGTTGCAAATGGTGTTTCAATGTTTAGAAATAAGGCCTAGGGATCATACTTTCGCTAGTGAACACTCTCATATAAATATCTTCTCTTCATGATACTACTCTGAACTACTCTCCGGTTGGATACTCTAATCCATGGTAGGGCTATAACAGCACACCTCAAAGTTCTTCCCCATCTAGATAACCCCACACTAGCACCTTGAGCTCTAGATGGTTCAAACAAACACCACAATTTCATAAAGACATCCAACTCCAAATATAACTCATAACAAGTATTTGTAATCTCTAGCCTAAGTGCCACCATGGTGTGCACGCTGTCACTTTCACACACATGGGGAGAGCAGAGATATATTAAAGCACTTGAGTAGCAAGGTAGATCTACTTGATTACAAAGCTCATGATCACAATATGATCATGCATAGAGAGAGATGAACACATAGCTACCGGTAGAACCCTTAGCCTCGAGAGAGAACTACTCCATCCTCATCATGAGAATCAGCAATGGTGATGGAGATGGTGGTGGAGATCGATGGAGATGGCTCTAGGGGCAATTCCCCGTCCCGGCAGGGTGCCGGAACAGAGACTTTCTGTCCCCCGAATCTCCCCTTCGGTGGCGGCGGCGCTACAGAACTTTTCGTGGCTGGAGGTTTGATGATTTAGGGTTTTCGTATCGGGAGGAATATATAGGCGAAGGGGCAAGGTCGGTGGGCAGCTAGGGGGCCCACGGCACCTGGTGGCGTGGCTAGGGCTAGCCCGCGCCACCACATGGTGTGGCCGCCCTATGGCCCCTCTCCGTCTCGTCTTCTGGCTCCGTGAGTCTTCCGGTAAAATATCGACTTTGGCTTTTGTCCTGTCCAATTCCGAGAATATTGATTTTCTGACTTTCCTGGAACCAAAAACAGCAGAAAATAGGCAACTGGCAGTGTGGCTCTTGTTAATAGGTTAGTCCAAGAAATCATATGAAAAGTACTCCAAAGTGTGGACAAAACATAAGAAAGTAGATAAAACCAAGCATGGAACATCAAAAATTATGGATACGTTAGCAACATATCACTTTGCCGCCAATTTTCTATTCTTTAATTTCTTCTCTTAAAAATAACAAAAAGATTTTTCCATTTATCTTTATTTTCCCTCTTCCTTCCTTTCTATTCTCCTTGTGGCTTTCACATATTTGCAGGAGAGTGATCGACTTCGAGTTTCCAAGAAGCAAATCAAAATGGAAGAGAGAAGTGGAACCAATCATGAGATGTATGCCTTAAGACTCCCCACTTTTGAAGTTTGAGAAACCCATGCTAGTTAGTAGTAAATGTTAAGATATTATATTGGTGGAGTGAGTCTTTATATTGTAGTAAAATTTTGTTTGCATGGGTATTTAGTTGGGTATGTTTTGTTCCAGCTCTTGTAGTTAATCAAGTCTTGTCTAAAAATTTGCTAAATAATTGTAATAAGAAAAAGTCTCACAATTGAAGGCTTGGATGTTGTAGTGTTTAGTCTTGAAGGCTTATTTCTAGAGACAGTCAATACCACAGAAAATAATGATTGACTTGATAGCTCACTTTAAAAGGATTTGTTCAATTGAATTAATGTTTAGTGATTTTTGTGAGCATGCCAAAGTTTGACTTGTGAATCATAAGAATGATATAGCTTTATGCGTGTCAAACTTCATGGGATGCCAACAACTCCACTAGCCTACGAACAATCTTCATGGGGGAACTCTTAGATTTTGGCTATGAGTTGATTAAACATATGTAGCAGTAATGCTATAATGGGTAAGATTCTTGGAATTCTCGGGTAGCTGTGTTCATGATGGAATTACTCCTCTGGCTGATATGAGTAATCATTGTGCAAAAGGAACAAAAACCTTGGTGATGCCACAAGTGTCCATCACAGCCCTATAAACTAATTATTTTTTTTGGCATGCTCTTAATTACTTAAGAACTAAAATTCTTGAAGGACAATGAATAGAAAAGTAGTGCTTGAAAAGTCTTAACTTATTGATGTGGGAGAATTGAGATACTCTAGTGTATATGTTTTTCATGACAAACTCTCACACTCTCAATTTTACATGATTATACTTTATTGTTCAAAGGCAAGCATATGCGTTGATTACATGACATGGAATAAGGTTTACTCATTTGAACCGTGTTAACAATAATTTTGCCATGCTATAAGGATGCATAAAAACATGTATGATATGCTTGCCATTACTCTACCTATGCTGAAGTTTTTCAGATTAATAAAGTGGAGGAAACATGAGACTACCAATCATAAGTAAGATCATCATATCATCATTATTTCAGTTTAAATGCCGAGTTCCTTTTTGATTTTGGTTTTCTTGCTCGAGGACGATCAAGTTTAAGCTTGGGGAGGTTGATCGCTATGAAATATAGCCATCTACATCCACATTTAAACTGGATATTATTCATATTTTTTATGAAATATCTCTCTAAACCCTACCACTAATACCTAATGATCAAAGGGGTATGTAATCCTTTCTTTCTATTTCCCCCTGCGCAGATAATGACGTTTGATGATGGGAATCATAACATTAAAGTCAAAGATATGATATTTCCAAAAACCCAAAGAAACCAGGGGTCGTGAAGTGGAGACAGAAGCTTTAACGACCAACTATACGACGGGAATAAAATTCCAGCTGTATAGTTGCCATCGACACCGCTTGGTCAAACAGAACAACTTTCATGAAGGGACCCCTATATAAAGAGGCTTCGGGCGACAAGAAACAACGCCCCCGAGAACCCCAGAAACCTGCATCCACAACACCGAAGAGCCACCGGAGGAATAGACTTAGATCTAATCTCCAAACCCTTCTCCACCACCATAGCCATATTCCACCACTTGTAATAGTAGATCTCATCTTCGATTGGCAACATTGTAAGACTATTTTCTATCAATATCATGATTTCCATTGCAATGTTTATGATTGTTGATTCCATCTCTATGTGTGAGTAATTCTCTTTGGGCTAAGGGCTTCAGCCTAGCCATGTAGCTTTTGTGCATGTTATTTATCATAGATGAGATCATGTATTAGTTTGTATGACATGATGATTATTGTATCCTCTCTTGCCTCAATCCAAGGACTTGTCAGATACACAAGACCCCGAGGATTGAGCCAGGTATAGGGAGTATGAGTAATAACTAATCTGCAGGTTGGGAACCCCAGTGACAGAAAGGGTAGTACGGCTGTATGTGAGGGATTTACTTGGGATTAACGGTGACATCACTATGCATATCATTAGTTCTCTTTCTTTTATGGATGAGACTAGTAGGTTATTGCTATAAGCGGTTGCGGAGGCAATAGCAATTATGGATGCACTGCTCACATATAATTACCTTGCTCTAACAATTACATGCATACTTTATTATTATCTTTTATTCACATCAGATGTTTTGCATAGCTACAGGTAAAACCGAAAGCCCTAGGCCCTCTCTCGCCATCATCGACAATAACAAAAGACAGCAAACTCTTGGTCCGGTAAAACACAAAAATAATTCTAAAACTCCCAAAAGTCCGTTAAAGTAACTTTACTACGCTTTCTGCTTCCCGAGGATTCGATAACCTAGGTCTACTAGGGAAAAAGAGCTATACTACACCCGTAATCCGGATCGAAGGTATCACTAGGTGAGGTCAGGGTTATCCCTTCTCACTCCACTTATATACACTCCTAGCTAGGCTCAACGCTTGAGGCCCATCTAGGCCATATCCCATTCTCCACATGGACCGAATCCACATGGACTCCTATCATTTAAGTGTGTGACCCTGTAAGTTCACGTATACCTGGACACGACATGAGTCACCACTCTGAGTCGATAGCTGGTATTGGTCTCTAGCAAGACGTGCCAACTCCCAAGCACCGTAAAGTCAGAAGATAAACCTTTTCTCAATGTGACTTTCGTCCAAGTCCCTTTGCCTCACGATATATCTTGTCAAGCTATAGGCGAGTTGCTGCCATCCCTTTAATAGATCAACTCTCTCTTCTTGTTTTGTGATATACAATTCACTGGACTAACACTTAGTCCGACTCCTTGGTTAACACTTAACCAAGTCGTGCATGGCCATGCTTCCTAATCATGTCACACAAGAGGTCCCAGAGAATATATCTCCATTATGGAGGGGCAAATACTATCTTGGTAATCCACGTCATGCAGCTTGCTTCACAACCAACCCGAACTCTACCTTTATGACTACCTATTTATGGAACAACGTTTGATAGAACCTAAGTTGACAATCCACAACTCGGATCATGCAATCACCTCAAGTCAAAGGATTCCATTGCTCAAGACTGCAAATGACAACATGCTTGTTGCATCTCAACTGTGGGCCAATCTGATTCGCTAAACTCTTTAGCTGAATCAGTGTAAGTCGGTAGCATCTACATGCCCATGACAAGTGGAACTGAGTCATCGGCCGACCTCACATTAGTCTAAGTTGTGTGTCCAACACAACCTCAACGACCAAGGATAATTAGTATGAACAACATGGATATATAGTTCCACAATCGAATCACATATTCAATGATACATATCAGTAGTTTATACAAGGATAATAACTTTATGAATACATTGTGAATAACATCATACATGATTGCCTCTAGGGCATATTGCAAACAAACCAAGCTTTACTTGTCTTTAAGAATGTGGGGCATGTTGATTCACTTTTATTCACGAATCTTACTTATACCGTTCCTAACATAAAAGTTTACCAAGGATTATTTCAAAGTTAGAACACCCAATATGATGAACTGGTCCTACATCATCATCTCAAGTGGAACTTTAATCACTTTGACAAGTTTTATCAAAAAGTTTTCGGTTCTCCCGAATCTTATATGCATGGATGCAATGCACACAGCTATCCTCTACCATTTTCGTGTACCATAATATACGGAATATTACCGTTGGTTGGTTGCAAAATGTGTTGTTTAATTGTGTGATCTGCTCATTAGGGTTCCTTGCAAAGAATTATCGCTAGAGCCACTCGTTTGTGCAACAAAAGTTTTGAGTACTAGTCCATGCAACAATGACCCCGGAAGTAATTTTTTTAAACAAGGAAAGCCCTGAAGGGCGAAGAAGCTGTAATAAGTCACTCGAGGGTACAACTTACAGCAAGCGCCCTATAATCATCTATTGCACTAAAAGACCTGCAATTCTAAAAGGAGGGCTTGCAATTTACAAAAAAGACCCTAGCACAAAATAGAAAAAATAAATCCAGTGCCTGATGGTCTTCACCGCCGACCACCGGAAACCTCGAGGCGCTGGCCGCGCCGTGGCCCGAGATAGTGCTCGAGATATCATAGTCGGCGTAGAGCCAATCCCACCGGCCATCTCGACACTTATCGGGGACGAACCAGTTGGGGGTGCCGAGTTGTCGAGCTCTGGCGACTGGCTCCATTGAGGGACTCCACAATGGAGGTTGAAGACGGTCTGCCTTTTCGACCAAGAATCACGGCAGCGACCGTGTGTTCCACACGCAAGGGCGCAGCTTTAGGAGGGAGCCAAACCACCACACCTCACCATTGGCCCTGAAAGAGATTTTGCAGAGCTCCCCCTCACCGCCATGGCAAGTGAGGAGCACTAGCAGGAGCAACACATGACCGAAGTTGAGGAAAGAGCGCTTATTCATGGAGCTAGCTGAGCAGACCACATCCACATCCAGTGTCTTCCTCCTTGGAATCTCAGTGGAGAAGTCCCCCAGCACCTCGTCGGCATCACGCCCAGACACCAGTTCAGAGAAGCTCCGAAGGCCAACCTTATTGGCGAAGATCCTTGGGCTCCTCGCCGCCTCCAGCACCACCTCCTGCCACCAGTGGGCCGCGGCTGCGACCGAGAGCACCAACACACGCAGGATCTTGTCAACGAGAACCTGCTCTCTACTCCCAGACGCCCAAACTGGGCAGACCCTAGGACCAAGCCCAAACTTACAAACCCTAATTCTAGTCCTACTACTACTCTGAACAGCTAGGGCTGCGCATCCTCTTCCACGCCGGCCGGTAGTGCCGCCGGGGAGGAAAGGGGAGCGAGCCGGGAAACTTTCTTCGACTCTCAAGGGGGGCGGGCAGTTGAGCAGAGGGGGGGAGGTCAATTCACCGGGCCCCGAAGAGATGATGGAGACGAACAATGTTTAAAATATAGTCGCGAACTGAAAGAGGAAGAAGAATACATACCCCAAAAGTTAATGGTTTGTGCAATTTGCTGGTGCTGCTTTGGTATTCAGCTGCCCGAGCGTGCACGCAGACTGAGATGAGAGGTGTGTGTAGTGCAACACTGCCGTATTAACTGCGCTACCCCGGCTCGTGCAACAGGCATTCAACCACACGTACTACTCTGCGTGCTGGTCTCGCTCTGTGCGTTACGACATCGATTGCTTTTCCCCCCTCGTATGATAAATGGCTGCTCCTCGTGTGACTGAACCTTGACTGTCCGGCCGGCTAGCTGTGGCATGGATGGAGTAGCTATTTGGTGTTATCTCGACTCATCCCTCATACTCGGATCATGTGACATAACGCACCTTTTTGCTTACTAGACCAACAACGTTTAAATCAAATTGTGCAGATTTTCAATAAGCTTCCACATTTCAGGAAATAAAATTATTGCACCGTGGAGCATGAAACGTAGAAATTGAGATAATACATGAGGGACAATACAATTCAAAGAGGGATTGAGGTTATTAGGGTCTAATATAGTACTCCCTCCGATCTAAATTAGTTGACTCAAATTTATCAAGATACGGATGTATCTAATACTAAATCATGTCTAGATACAATCGAATCTTGATAAATCTAAGTAAACTAATTTGGGTCGGAGGGAGATATGAATGTATAGGATTAATACAAATTTCAGGGTGTATTCTAGAAAAAGATATGAATATGGACGGGCTAATTTAATTGTAGGATTTCTCAGTGATAATTTTTTCTTGAATGAATCTTTTCGCTCTCCATTTCATATGTTTTTTTCCAAGAATCTATCGGAGAGGTTTTTCTACACCTAATCAAATTTCGTAAATTCATGTGGGTCATGCTCAATCTTCTAGAGGACGGTGACATGCAAAATCAAAGCTTTCTCGATTTTGATACTGGTATTTAAAATTAGTTGTGAATAAAATATGGCCTATATATTATGGGTAATAAATTTCATTTCATCCCATCATTGGAAGCTCAAGTCAAGGATGCATATATACAATTATACATGCATGCACCGGATCAGATCACAAAGTGACGGTTTTGCTTTAAACTATTCGAGTGATTGGAGTCCGGACTGGGTGTCCTCCTATATCTTTCTTCTGACTTTAGAGATGAATGAAAGAAAGCTTGCAAAGCGTTTCACAGATAACACGCCGGAAGCTTTTTGAACTTTGCAAGCCAATCTCGGACACGTACTACTACTACCGACACTGATCTTTTGGTGGCGATGAAGGGGACGACGACAAGGCAATCAAGCCGCACGAGGGCCGATCGACCCGTCACGTCAACATAAGAGACTTCTCTTTAGCTTTCTGTGTGTACCCCCTTGCACTTTCTCTCTCTAAACAGATGGGCGATGGTGATAAGACTGCTGCTGGTTGCTGGTGTTATCATTGCGGCTCCTTTCTTCCGTGAATGAACACACTGCTCGCGAGCGATGCATCGCATTGCATAATTGGTCGTCGGTTGATCCCTTTGGACATGAAATGGAGTAAATTCTTTATTTGACACTATTTCTCAATTTTTTTTATTTGACATCGATTTTTTCACTTCCTAATTTGACAACTTGTGTATATGTTTTTGCCTCATACGACACTACCGTAGATTCCGTTAAACGATTCCGTCGTACAACACTACCGTTGGTTCCGTTAACGCAAAATCTAACTGGTGGCTGACCGCAAACTTCTCTTACCGCGTGTTCACCTCGCGCGCCGTGTGATCTGAATCCTGTGGTTGGCTCGACTCCTTGCGTCCACCGCACTGGCCTGACGGTCGTCCGGCCCGAGCCTCCCCATTTCTCCCCCAAATCCTCTCTCCCATCTCTTGCTCGCGATTCTGTCTATGTGGATGCAATGTGATCTGCTGTATGGATTTAGGGCTACTAGTTTTGAGTGTTTAGATGTACTTTATTTCATGATTGGATTCATGTTAGCTTATACTTCATATATTTTACTCACTCCGTTCACAAATATAAGACATTCTAGTCTTTTTCTAAAATACATGTACTTGGACGTGTTTTAGTGTGTAGGTTCACTCATTTTAGAGTGTATTTAGACCATTTTGGAATATCTAAAAGGTCTTACATTAATGAACGGAGGGAGTAGTTCAAATATAGATGGTACCATCTTTTCTTAGATGAATATCATGATCTACCTTGGTTTTTTCTTAGGTGGATGGATGCTTTTTTAGTTCATACCTAGCTGGTAGCTACTAGCTACATGTATGTTAACTTCTCTCGATCTACCTTATATAGTTTAGCTATTATTGTGTGCCTATAATGTATATTAGCTTGTTTCTAGATGTATATTACTCCTCCGCTCCAATATAAGTGTCATGGTTTTGGTTCAAATTTGAACTAAAACGGTGACACATATTCTGGAACGGAGGGAGTAGCATATAGGTGGAAGTATATATACTGGCATATTAGTGGTTATATAGTTTATCTAGTACCGTCTGTTCTATAATGTTAATTTTGCCTATATCTAGATGTATATTAGCATATAGAGTGAAAATATACTAGCATATTAGTGGTTCTGTAGTTTATCTAGTAGTGTTTGTCTATAATGTATTTTTGCTTGTATCTAGATGTATATTAGCATATAAGTAGAAGTATACTAGCATATTAGTGGTTATATGTTTTAGCTAGTATTGTCTATCCATAATGTATATCAACTTGTATCTGGATGTATATTAGCAAATAGGTGGAAGTATACTAGCATATTAGTTGAACCAAAACGGTGACACATATTCTGGAACGGAGGGAGTAGCATATAGGTGGGAGTATATACACTAGCATATTAGTGGTTATATAGTTTATCTAGTACCATCTATCTATAATGTATATTTGCCAGTATCTAGATGTATATTAGCATATAGAGTGAAAATATACTAGCATATTAGTGGTTCTATAGTTTATCTAGTAGTGTCTGTCTATAATATATATTTGCTTATATCTAGATGTATATTAGCATATAAGTAGAAGTATACTAGCATATTAGTGGTTATATGTTTAGCTAGTATTGTCTGTCTATGATGTATATACCTTGTATCTGGATATATATTAGCAAATAGGTGGAAGTATACTAGCATATTAGTGGTTATATATATGTTTTAGCTAATACTGTCTCTCTATAATGTATATTACCTTGTATCAAGATGTATATTAGCATATAGGAGTTGATTGGACTTCATCTTCATCACCACTGTCTTCACTAGAAAGCACCACTCATGTTGCATTATCAGTATCAGGTGTCTGCCCTGTGTCTCCAGTAATATCCCCTGCAGATATTGTTCTGGTAGCTTGACTCGCAACAAAAAGAATATCAGCATCCACATGTTTCGGAGATGGTTCGTTAAGATAAACATCAATCTATATGAAAACATTAAGTAGACACCGCACACTCGGTACTCCTACTTCTGCTGTCTGATTGCGCTAGGTTGATCTAGATGTATATTAGCGTAGTGGTGTATGTATACTAGCATCTAGGTGTATGCATGTTTAGTCCATGTATATCTATATGTATACTATCTTTTATCTAGATAAATATTAAGTGCATGTATGTTTTAGTCCATGTATATATATAGATATATATTAGCTTTTACCTAGATGTATGTTAGCATCTAGGTGGATGTATGTTTAGTCCATGTCTACCTAGATGTATATTGGCTTTTACCTAGATGTATCTTAGTATATAAGTGCATGTACTTTAGTCTATATCTCTATGTATATTAGCATATAGGTGGATGTATATTAGCTATCCTGTATTTATTTTTCTTGAATTCTTCCTACCATTTATTATGCACATACACGTGCATGATTCTGTGCAGTTTCTAAAGCTTTTTCTGTTCCTTATGCAGGCACACAGATTTGCAGTGATCATGATGGTGTTCCAGTCGCCTAGTGTCGAGGTCCTGAGCCTCGCCACAATATTCGGCATCTACGCCATGGCGTATTTGACCCACAACGCCGTGATATTGTTCACGGGTCCGACAGCCTCGGGAACGTACCTATTCCTGATCCCACCACCAAAAAAGTGGAGCAGACTGCCTCACAGTGCCTTGTTGACATGGTGTTGTAGCTTTAGAACACCCGCAGATTTTGGAGTAGTCCATATGGTCCCAACAAAACCTTAATAATTTCGTTGTCCTAGAGTATATGTTTCACGCCTGGTGGTTTTTCTGTGTACATGATTGTTGATGTATGTTACTGTCAGTTTAGATGTATGTTAGTGGTAACCTGGGTGTAGGCTGGTGTCATTTTACATGTAGGTTTAGTGTTGCTCTAGGTGTATTTGAGCATTCTAGCAGATGCATGTTTAGTGTTACTCTAGGTGTATTTTACCGGTTGCTATGTTATTCTAGGCTGATCAATCTGTATTGGTTGAGAAAAAGAAACCAAAGAGGAAGTAACTGCATCTCTACAGATCTAGGGATCAGATACAACATTGCAAAACCTGGAGAAGAATAGATACTATTCAATTTGACAGAAAAAGTAATTCAAAATAGTGATCAGGCAGGAAGTTTCTATTTAGATACTTTGTTGATTTCTAAACAAGTTCTTATGTGCTACAAGGCAATGTAATTAGCGTATAACAATTGTTGATATCTACTTTCTGCTACCGTGAGATGTAACTAAAACGAAGATTCACTTTTTTCTACTCCCTCCGACCCATATTATTGTTCTCAACTTTATCTAAATTCGGATATATCTAGTTAAGAATTTAGACTAGATGCATTCGTATCTAGACAAAGTTGAGAATATTAATATGGATCAGAGAGAATACTACTATAGAAACTGCAGTTATATAATGCAAATTATTTGACTTTTGGAGCTATAGACTGCTGATCCAGTTTCTGGGTTGGGGGATAGAAAAGGATTCGGAGGCCTGGACCTCACGCCTCCCTGTAGTGCACGCCAGCGCCCAGCTGGGTGGTGCACCGTGGGTATACCAAATTTGGAAAATTATAGAATTGAGTGTCTTTTCAAAAATAGATATTTCACCTCTCGAAACTGACCATACTATATGGTTAAAAAGTGATTGACCACTTTGTAATCATGTCCTTTAGAAAATTATAGAATTGAGTGTCTTTCTAAAAATAGATATTTCACCTCTCAGAACTGACCACACTATATGGTTAAAAAGTGGTTGACCGCTTTGTAGTCACGTCCTTCCGTTAAACAAAGTTTCCGGCTGGACCGAAAGACCCAGACACTACCGTCGTACTACCGGTCCCTGTTCGCTTCTCTCCTCCGTCCCGTACCCCATCCTCAGACGTGAACCCTAGAGGCGGCGGCGCAGCACTGGTGGCCTTCTTGCTAGCTGCGGCAACAGTGGTGGGGCCTGGTCCCGAGGGGCCATGGACCAAGGGGCCCTTCTGCCGGTGGGTGTACCAAGCGCAGCGGCTGGTGCAGCCACGGGCTCTATTGAGGCGGCCAAGGTGGGGACGCCGAGGGGAGCTCGGCACAGGACGGGATTGGCTAGGCAGGCTGTGCTGTGCGTTTGTGCGCTGCGGGTGTGTGCTCAGCTGCCATCGAACCCTCTTCTTGGCGCTCCCTGTTTACCTCCCTATTGTGCCCAGCGCACGCTTGCCGTGCTGGCCGCGCGCACGCCGTTCCCGCGCACAAGCAGCAACGCCTGCAGACAACCCGTGCAACCCCCTGTTCCCTTTTGTTTTTCCCATGCACCCGAACCTCCTCTGGCAAAATCTCATGTCAATCAGTGGAATTGATCTCTTGCAACCTTCTGTAAAAGATCATGCTAAATCTCTGTAAAATCCTAACGAAAACCGTCTGTCCCTTTGAATTATTGTATCGATCAAACGTACAACAATATTTTTTCTAATTTTGTATCATTATGTACCAGAGACAAAAACTTCTTTGTAGGTCGCAAGTTAACCCAGTTAGCTCTCAAAATGCACTAAAGTGTCATATAAGACAGAAATTTTACAGAAGTAGTCAAATAAGGAAGTGAAAAGTTTTCGGTGTCATATAGGGAATCATATTAAGAAGTAGTGTCAAATAAAGATTTTTCTCCATGAAATATGGTTGTACACTGGCCTCGCTCGTGTGCCTCGAATCTATCTTGAGGCGTGTTTGCTAGCCCAGTAGCCCGTCTTCTCTTTTCTCGTCTCCAGCCTGCATAAATAAATTTGTTTGCTAAGCTGGGACTCGTCCTTGACTGGCATGGCATGAATTTGAAAACAGGGTAAAAGTTGGAACGCCAGTGAAAGATCACGGATGCCGTCTAGAGGGGGTGAATAGGCAGTTTAAAACTTTTACGAGATAGGCTTAACAATGACGGAATAAAACTAGCGTTTTCTTTTGTCAAGCACAAAGCCTAGATATACTAAGGTTCACCTATATACACCAACAACTTATGCTAAGCAAGACAAGCAACAAAGTGGTAGCAATATAGAATACTTCAAGCACAAAGGCTATAACAATGTAAAGTGCATAAATAAAGAGCTCGGGTATAGAGATAACCGAGGAACACGGGGACGACGATCTTTTACCGAGTTCCTCCCAACAAGGGAGTACGTCTTGTTGGAGGGGTGGGCGGTACTAAGACCACCAACACCACAAGAGGCCTCACCCTATTCTCCCGAGCACCCACCACGCGGCAAGCACCTATTCCACTATGGGACACTTGAGGAAGGTCACCAAACCCGTACAAGATTGGGGCTATCTCCACAACTTAATTGGAGGCTCCCAATAATTGCCACCAAGGCCTGAATCTTAGGGAGAGCTTCACAACTTAATTGAAGGCCCCAAGAACACACCACAAAGGACACACAACCGTCTAGGGTTCCAAGAACCCAAGAGGGACAAGCTTCTGCCTCCGGGGAGGACTCAAACCGATGCACCTAATGCAAATGGCAAGAACACCACAAAGATGCCCCAATCCTTCACTCTCAAGTTCCAACAAAGCTACTAAAGCAATTGGGGGAACAAGAGAGGAAGAACATGCGGTGACCCAACATACCACTGCATGATATAGTACACTATAGTCGTTGACATAACACCAATGAAACACCATTCACTAGTATTACATCCCTCAGAGTGGTACAACAGAAACACAGCAGGTCCAAGACATGACTATAGATTACAACTCGACTCTTTACAAAAGATCGAGGGAACACTCTAGGTTAAAGAGAGAGAAAGAACTTCTTACAAAGAAGAACCAGAAATAATAACTCAGAAATATCTAGTAACTAAGTCTAGTATCTAAACTATTTGGCTTGCCATTGCTGCTATTGCAATGCTCTACAGAAGTAGGTGTTATGGCGAGAGTATCTACTCCTATCTAAACAAGAACTTTGTCTTTGCTTCTGTTAATGTATATGTTGACTCATTGACTTTATCGAAGAACTTGAGCTGTCGATGATGCTTTCTTGAGCATAAGTTGGTGTTGACGTCTTCTTCAATGGCTTAGAACCTAGCAAGGGTTAAGATGGTACGGTTGAGTACGAGCGTACTCAGCAAGTTCACTAAAAAGGAGTGTATGATGCACTATGTCTACAGCCACAGACCAAAGGTCGTAGGCAATGCAGGTTTTCGTAAACATTTCTTCAAAGGTTGCTTTTATTCTGAAAACTATGTCCGACAGCCTTCACAGGTTGACCAGAACCTTCGTCGGGTTCCTTTCCTGCCGCGTTCGTAGCTCCTTCCCGGAACAGGGAGTAACATGTCACAGTTCTTACACTCTGTAGAGGTGCGTTACTTTATCCATGAGAGACCAAATCCTTATTGCACAACCGGTCAATCTTTCCCGTCCACACTTCCTATGGTGTGGGGCCTAGTAGATGATCCAAGCCAGTCACTGCCCTTCTCCGTGACCCCGCATGAAGACATGATCCCCTAAGACGGACTACCATGATTACTCTTTGGGTAGCCTCTCGAAGACTCTATAAGCAGCTCTGTCCGGCGGTCACCATTAGCTATGGTGAACTCTGACCAAGACATCTATGCACAGATAATCTAGACACCTAGCTCGTGGGGAACTAAGGGGTCTCACCCATGTGCTTGATTCTTTGGACACTCCACGAGAAATCAACAGCCTCACGATAAGGTCATCCGTCCATGCGAAAGGAAGAAGATCCAGCTGACTTCTCCGTCCCATTCCAGATCTCATGGTTAACGCGTAATATACGATGCTAGAATCAATGTCGACATTGGTTGTTAAGTCCTAGATTGTATGTTCCTTTACCACTGGAACTGTATCAGTAGATTATTACCTCTTGGTAAATAGTCCATAATCATATTATTATGAAAATAGTGTTTTCTGACCTTTTTAAATTGCAGGTGATGACAACATTTGAGTTACAAGCATAGAAAATAATCAAAGGACATGAGCAAGTTGTGAACTTGCCATTTGTGATTGCAAGATTATGCACTCACGGTCTTCGGGATAATAGAAGATCCAAATTCTGTAAATAGCATCATTGGTTCGGTAAAGACTAATGTTTAAAGGAGCAAGATGAAATTATGCATAAGTAATGTAATGCAGTTTGATAAACGCGAATCCCTAGAATAGTTGTATCTGATCTAGGGTTTAGAGTTTGCGACGAGTTCTTAAGAATGTGTTACACTTTTATACTAGCTTCACACTTGTGCTTCTTATTAAGGCTTGTGAGAGTGTGTGAAACAATATGTAAATACAATAAGTAATATATAGCATTTAAAGCACTTAAATGGGCATGGTAACCAAAAGATTTCTTAAGCTAGATTATTAATCGTTTAGAGCTTCTAAAGAAGTGTTCAAGGATCACTTTTAATGTTTCTTAAAAGAATAACTTTTGAGGAAAATATTACTTTACAAACTAAAAATTATTTAAACCTAAGCTAACACTTTAAGGTTTACTTATTAGCTAAGATTTTTAAAGAGGAAAACATTACTACATTAAACAATCATAGCATAAGTGGTGGAAATTTACATGTTTTGAATAAGGCACATAGTGTAGATGGTTGACTTATTAACATTCCACAAAGTTAGAATTTAAGTATTATTACTTGAATCAGGTAGTGTTTTATTAAAGTTATAAGTGAGTAGAATTACTTTCTTATTAATGTTTATATTTTATAAGCATATATAGGGTATTGCTAACATTACTTAAAAACTTAGTTTAATTCTTTAAGTGGATTCCTAAATTGTAAAAGAATTAGTACTCAAATCTTGATGATTTTATAATTGATAAAATATTTTTGGAGAGTAAAACTTACTTAATTTTAAATGGTAGTTTAGTAAGTACAACTTAAAATTATTAGACTTATCTTAGCTCACTTACACATCAATTGAACTTGTTTTTATACTTTTAGACTTTAAACAAATAATGACGAAGGCAATAGTAATGGTTTATATATTTTTAAGGAATTAAAATAAAAGAAAAGGGTTTAAACAAGATTTATTAGACCTTTATATTTTATTTTACTTCAATTAAGAAATACGATATTTTTAATGTGTAGAATTTGTTTTTGTGCTCATTTTAGTATATTATATGTATTTTTGCGATTTTTAAATATTAAACTATGATTTTTATAAGTTTTATCACTTTTTAAATACTTAATAAATAATAATATTTATCTAAGTGATACCAAAAACCTAAGAAACAATTTTTTAAATGTAGATTTTGTTTTTCTAAGAATTTTGGTATATTATTTATATTTCTCTCATTTACCAATATTAAAATATGAATTTTCAAAGTATTATTACTTATAAAATATTTATTAAATAATAATTATTTAAATAGTTAACACAATAATGTTTGATAATAAAGTTAAATTATAGATTTTATTTTTCTGAGCATTTTGATATATTATATACATTTTTTCTAAAATATAAAACAAAAGATATTGATTTAATAAGATTTATATATTTTATGGATTTATTTAAATAACTAATAATTGATTTATAGCATCACCGCTGACATCAGCATGACACATTACACACGGTGTAGGCTTTTTATACCCACCCTATTCTACCCAAGCCACTGACTGGTGGAACCTATGCCACGTCATATTCAGAAATTTAAAAACAAATAAATAAAATAGGATTATGACATCAGCACGATGCCATGCTGACATCACCCATGGGTGATCTCCCTAGGTCGCTGATCGATTTCTCGATCGAGAGCGCGTGAGCAAGCAAGAGCGGTTGTGTTGGACAGAGGAGCTCGTGGCGATTCTAGAAGTAGCAGCGCCGCCTGAAAATGGTCTTCGGAGCTACTCCGGCGACCGCCTTCTGCGGTGACCGACGACAAGCTTCGGCGGAAAGTGATACAAAACAAAGGGGGAGTTGAGGAGGGTACTGGAAGGGTCAGTGTCTTACCAGGAACACGACGGTGTGGTCGAGGAAACGAATCGTGGCCGGAATTGATGGGAATGGCGACGACCGGACTTCAGGGAGGAGGTCCCGATTAGAACCTCAAGGGCTTCGCCAGCTTGAGCTAGCAGGGGCAATCGATCGAGAAGAGCATGGGGAACAACATAGTGGGCTCAGATGGTCCAGGGATGGTCGGGAGCAATGGCTTCCCTAGAGCTCCGACGAGCTAGGGTTCTGGGGCTCGCACAGAGAGAGGAAAAGAGCGCTATCGAGAGAGAGGAAGGAAATGGAGATAAGATTGAGGGGAAAGGGTCTCGTGGCGTTCTTACCCTCCCCTGGCGACCACATCGAGTATCTAAACACCGGCGACAGTGGTGCTGGTGCCAGCGAGCTGCTTCGGCTGCTGCGCGAGGTGAATGACGTCGATAAGCTGGACGAAAGGGTATTTGGGCTGGGCCGATACTGGGCTGCGGTGGAGTGAGCGGAAAACTGCTGCTGCTACTCTAGGCGACGAATAGGAGGAATGGTAACTGGGCTTCCGGCCAACACATGACCCTACTATTTTCTCTTTTTTTTCTACTTCAGTTTGTGTTTTTTTTACAATTTCCTTTCAAATATGATTTCCACAAGAGTTCAAAATGTCCAGAAATTTTGTAAGGCATAAATATTATGAAGCATTTATAACCATCTCCTCTTCATTTCTAATTGGGTAATAAAAATATTCATAATTATATGAAAATCCCTTTTCATTTGGAAATAATAATAGGATTTAGGGTCTTAGGTATTTATTTCCTATACAAAAATCTTATAAAAAGAACTTTGTTTACACCATGATAGTTATTATGGTAATGATATAAAATGGTGAATAATATATAACATTCTATTCATATATAGCCTCACCTAAGAATTGATATATATCCACTATAATGTCCTTGATCTTTATGGTTAATAATATGGTGGTTTACATTTCATGGTTCTCAAAAATTTGGTGATTTCTCTTATTCAAACTCTACTTAGTTTGTGAGGTTTAATAAACTCATATTATATTATGACTGTGGATGGATACTAATGCTAAGACACATTGCCATCATGTTTTGTGACCATGAATAACATCTCAACTTAAAGTGAGTGATTGGTAGTGCGTTCATAATGTGATCTTGATGGTTTATGAGACTAAATTTCTATTAGGGTTTAAGATAATAAAGCATACACGGTTTTCATCCATAAACATTCATCTGGTTCTCTAATTATCTCTTGGAAACTTTATTTGACTAAGAGCTTCTAATCTTTGGCTGCCTAAAAGTAGGAATTGATTTAACTACCCGCTTTATTCTAGGATTTTAAACAAAGAGGTAGGCATGGGTCTTGTCATGGTTGGATATGATCTTGGTTAAAGGTTTCTCAAGAACTCCTACCTTAATACTTCACTAGGCTTATCTTTAGTTAAGGAATTCCTTTCTTAAATATACGGTATAAATCTCTCTTATCTTATTCACAAAGATCACATCTTCCTGAATAAGACAATCATCTCACTCCACCATATCCATCATCATATGATGACATGGTCATGCCATTTCAACAATACTCACTCTCCATTATTACTCTAGTATATAACTTTCATTTCTTAACTACCTCTAATGAATCCATCAATGTAGCTACTTTTAACTCCATCTATTAACTCCTTTAAATTAGCCTTGCATCTACTTCCAAGGCTTGCAAGATTATAGTTCTCTCTATACATCACATGTGATAACAAATCCTCTAGAATAGGTATGGCACTACTCCCATAATACAAGTTTGTTCTTGTATTAGCTTGGTTAAGCTACTATGCCTTCAACTACTCCATAACGCTCCTATTATATACTTCATCATACTCTAACTTGACTTCTCATGATCAAACCAAATGATTCATCTTACTAGGGCTTTACCTAATTTGGTATACTCACAATTCTACTTTAATACCTAATCATCCTTTCTCAAGTGATTTGATAATGATGGCTTCCATATTTTGATCATAATAAGATTAGGCTTCTAATTGTCTGATCAAGATCTATATTTAGTTAAGTAGTAGACTTGTACTGGTCTCTCTATAGGATTTATCTTGTTAAGGAAACTTACTTTAGGTTTATACCTACTTGGCTTAACAAGAGCATCATTGGATTCTCTACTACTACTAGCTTTCTTATAGCTTCATAATTACTATCTAAACTCTTGAGTTTAAATACTTCTTCCAGTTAACTCATGAGTGAGTTAACTCCTCCAACATCCAATGGTTTGATCTCCACTAAGGATCACATTCCATTGATGATGGTACACTCAACCATAGCTAGTTCCTTCTTCTTATTAATTTACTTAAGGTCTTTGGAAGGTCAATATAGTAGGTCAAAGCTAAAGGTTAACAAGTGCTAGGTTAAGAATTGATCACTCAACACTGATGATCACTTGGCACTAGGACTTGGTTAAATAGGAATGTCACCTCTTAATATCATATTAAGAGTATATGCTGGATGGTCTTGGCTTGACTTCCTTTTCTACTCTATTTGTAATAAGATTTAGTGTTTAGAAACTACCATGATTCTCATGGTAGGAATAACTATGGAAAGCAAGTATATCAAGGTTTAGTTATGAGTTTCTTTTACTTAAGTTATTTACTTGACTTGGTATTCAGGGTTTGTGGTAGATAATTGTAGGGGATCGGCGCGGAAAACAAAAAAATTCCCTATGACGGAACCCCAGAAACTTAGCCTAGGATCTATCTATGTAGTAATGCGGTAACGGCCAATGCGTAGAGAATACATACCCTTGTAGATCGTACGCGGTTAACGTTCTGCGGGGAACGTGATTGAAGTAGTCGTACTCGTAACCGACCTCAAGGTCGCGAAGCTCCTCGCAGGTCACCCCTTGCTCCTTGTTGATCTTCATCATCTTCATCGTGCAACAGCTCTGGCTCACGACATTTAAGCACCCCAAGTGTTGCGCCTCGTGTCTTGGTACACATCCGGTGCACGATGAGACCTCCGGCTCCCCGATCCTGCCGGGAGTGCGAAAGTTGATATCCGGCTAGGAATCCCTGCAGCACAACGACGTACTGCAGGCGCGCCTCGATCGCACAGTCCGTACTTGGGGCCATGGTCACAAGGTATAGAGGGAGAGAGAGAAGGAGAAAGGTAACCAAAGGACTTATCCAAATATGGTGTGTTTAATCCCACCCATGGGCACCCCTTTATATAGGGGGAGGGGGTGTGCCCTCCCCTTTGGGTTTCCCATGTGGGACTAAACAAGGGAGAGGGGGAGGCACATGGGCCTTAATGGGCCAGCCGGCCTGGGGTGGGCCCCACCCTGCACACAGCCCTAGGCTAGCCGGGTAGGCTCCCTCAAGGCGCCTGGGCCTTGGCCCTTGGCCCTTCCCTCCTCCGGTTTTCCCTCATGGGCCCTATTTCCCTAGGAAGTTTGGCCCATTAGTGGAATAACTCTTCGAATTAGATTTTAATATTATATTTAATATTAATTACGTTAGTTAATATGTAAATACATATTACAAAATCCATCTTGACCGGAAACACCTTTTGGTTCCCTTTCGATTTCCTCCAACGACTTCGGATCTTTCCCGGAATGATTCCGGTCCTTTATTCTTTCTCCGAACAACTTCGGATCTCTCTGCGGAACGATTCTAGCTTTCTCTATCTCTCTACTGTGATTCCGTCTTACGAATGATCGCTCTCATCGTACCCTTAAGTGTATCCTCTCACGGCTCGGGAATGCTCTAGACATGATCTGTATCAATGATCAACAAAGGGACCAGGGATATCCACGTGACCCCTATGCATTCCTGATGACAATGCCGTTTGAACCGTCTAAATGTAGCATCCTCTTCCTTTTGTTTCTCGATACAACTTGTCCGAGATCCGACCATCGGTATCCCATACCTTTTTCAATCTCGTTCACAACATGTTAGGGGGATGATCCCCGGATACCCCACCCGAGTAAGAAACATGACAGTCGGTCTCGGCCGGCTGACCAGATGCAGCCGGACAGGGTAGGAGGGACCGGCTATCACCCAGTAGCCGGACCCTGGGGAGGAAGCAGGATACAACTACGTAGCCGGATCCAATCAGAGGGACAGGACGACGTGCGTATCAGTGCACGGTACGCCCTGTACGACGACAAGACGGGCAACCACCCGCCCATACAGAAGACTTGGCATGGCTGACGGGGGAACAGTGGCCTGTGCTGACGATGGGCTCGCACGGCGTCCACTGTGCCTACGATAGCCATACCGCTCATACACCGATGTGACATACCATGCCGGGTACTATAGATGACTAGCCGGCTGGGACCCGCCTGTGGGGCCCACCAGCCGGACTAGCCAGTGAGACCCTTGCCTCTCTTCCTATATAAGGAGAGGGAGGGCCTCAGTAGAAAGGGTTTGTCTCAGTTCATTTAAGGCAGTAGCTAAGGGATACAGCTCGAGGAGCACTTGTAGCTCGTATATTTCACCTAGTCAGATCAGGCAGGAGTAGGGGATTTACCTCACCATGAGGGCCCCGAACCTGGGTACTTCTTGCGTCCCGCCACGCTCGCTCGTATCCAATCTCGCCTGTGGACGGTATTTGGGCTGGGCCGATACTGGGCTGCGGTGGAGTGAGCGGAAAACTGCTGCTGCTACTCTAGGCGACGAATAGGAGGAATGGTAACTGGGCTTCGGGCCAACACATGACCCTACTATTTTCTCTTTTTTTTCTACTTCAGTTTGTGTTTTTTTTTACAATTTCCTTTCAAATATGATTTCCACAAGAGTTTAAAATGTCCAGAAATTTTGTAAGGCATAAATATTATGAAGCATTTATAACCATCTCCTCTTCATTTCTAATTGGGTAATAAAAATATTCATAATTATATGAAAAGCCCTTTTCATTTGGAAATATTAACAGGATTTAGGGTCTTAGGTATTTATTTCCTAGACAAAAATCTTATAAAAAGAACTTTGTTTACACCATGATACTTATTATGGTAATGATATAAAATGGTGAATGATATATAACATTCTATTCATATATAGCCTCACCTAAGAATTGATATATATCCACTATAATGTCCTTGAGCTTTATGGTTAATAATATGGTGGTTTACATTTCATGGTTCTCAAAAATTTGGTGATTTCTCTTATTCAAACTCTACTTAGTTTGTGAGGTTTAATAAACTCATATTATATTATGACTGTGGATGGATACTAATGCTAAGACACATTGCCATCATGTTTTGTGACCATGAATAACATCTCAACTTAAAGTGAGTGATTAGTATTGCTTTCATAATGTGATCTTGATGGTTTATGAGACTAAATTTCTATTAGGGTTTAAGATAATAAAGCATACACGGTTTTCATCCATAAACATTCATCTGGTTCTCTAATTATCTCTTGGAAACTTTATTTGACTAAGAGCTTCTAATCTTTGGCTGCCTAAAAGTAGGAATTGATTTAACTACCCGCTTTATTCTAGGATTTTAAACAAAGAGGTAGGCATGGGTCTTGTCATGGTTGGATATGATCTTGGTTAAAGGTTTCTCAAGCACTCCTACCTTAATACTTCACTAGGCTTATCTTTAGTTAAGGAATTCCTTTCTTAAATATACGGTATAAATCTCTCTTATCTTATTCACAAAGATCACATCTTCCTGAATAAGACAATCATCTCACTCCACCATATCCATCATCATATGATGACATGGTCATGCCATTTCAACAATACTCACTCTCCATTATTACTCTAGTATATAACTTTCATTTCTTAACTACCTCTAATGAATCCATCAATGTAGCTACTTTTAACTCCATCTATTAACTCCTTTAAATTAGCCTTGCATCTACTTCCAAGGCTTGCAAGATTATAGTTCTCTCTATACATCACATGTGATAACAAATCCTCTAGAATAGGTATGGCACTACTCCCATAATACAAGTTTGTTCTTGTATTAGCTTGGTTAAGCTACTATGCCTTCAACTACTCCATAACGCTCCTATTATATACTTCATCATACTCTAACTTGACTTCTCATGATCAAACCAAATGATTCATCTTACTAGGGCTTTACCTAATTTGGTATACTCACAATTCTACTTTAATACCTAATCATCCTTTCTCAAGTGATTTGATAATGATGGCTTCCATATTTTGATCATAATAAGATTAGGCTTCTAATTGTCTGATCAAGATCTATATTTAGTTAAGTAGTAGACTTGTACTGGTCTCTCTATAGGATTTATCTTGTTAAGGAAACTTACTTTAGGTTTATACCTACTTGGCTTAACAAGAGCATCATTGGATTCTCTACTACTACTAGCTTTCTTATAGCTTCATAATTACTATCTAAACTCTTGAGTTTAAATACTTCTTCCAGTTAACTCATGAGTGAGTTAACTCCTCCAACATCCAATGGTTTGATCTCCACTAAGGATCACATTCCATTGATGATGGTACACTCAACCATATCTAGTTCCTTCTTCTTATTAATTTACTTAAGGTCTTTGGAAGGTCAATATAGTAGGTCAAAGCTAAAGGTTAACAAGTGCTAGGTTAAGAATTGATCACTCAACACTGATGATCACTTGGCACTAGGACTTGGTTAAATAGGAATGTCACCTCTTAATATCATATTAAGAGTATATGCTGGATGGTCTTGGCTTGACTTCCTTTTCTACTCTATTTGTAATAAGATTTAGTGTTTAGAAACTACCATGATTCTCATGGTAGGAATAACTATGGAAAGCAAGTATATCAAGGTTTAGTTATGAGTTTCTTTTACTTAAGTTATTTACTTGACTTGGTATTCAGGGTTTGTGGTAGATAATTGTAGGGGATCGGCGCGGAAAACAAAAAAATTCCCTATGACGGAACCCCAGAAACTTAGCCTAGGATCTATCTATGTAGTAATGCGGTAACGGCCAATGCGTAGAGAATACATACCCTTGTAGATCGTACGCGGTTAACGTTCTGCGGGGAACGTGATTGAAGTAGTCGTACTCGTAACCGACCTCAAGGTCGCGAAGCTCCTCGCAGGTCACCCCTTGCTCCTTGTTGATCTTCATCATCTTCATCGTGCAACAGCTCTGGCTCACGACATTTAAGCACCCCAAGTGTTGCGCCTCGTGTCTTGGTACACATCCGGTGCACGATGAGACCTCCGGCTCCCCGATCCTGCCGGGAGTGCGAAAGTTGATATCCGGCTAGGAATCCCTGCAGCACAACGACGTACTGCAGGCGCGCCTCGATCGCACAGTCCGTACTTGGGGCCATGGTCACAAGGTATAGAGGGAGAGAGAGAAGGAGAAAGGTAACCAAAGGACTTATCCAAATATGGTGTGTTTAATCCCACCCATGGGCACCCCTTTATATAGGGGGAGGGGGTGTGCCCTCCCCTTTGGGTTTCCCATGTGGGACTAAACAAGGGAGAGGGGGAGGCACATGGGCCTTAATGGGCCAGCCGGCCTGGGGTGGGCCCCACCCTGCGCACAGCCCTAGGCTAGCCGGGTAGGCTCCCTCAAGGCGCCTGGGCCTTGGCCCTTGGCCCTTCCCTCCTCCGGTTTTCCCTCATGGGCCCTATTTCCCTAGGAAGTTTGGCCCATTAGTGGAATAACTCTTCGAATTAGATTTTAATATTATATTTAATATTAATTACGTTAGTTAATATGTAAATACATATTACAAAATCCATCTTGACCGGAAACACCTTTTGGTTCCCTTTCGATTTCCTCCAACGACTTCGGATCTTTCTCGGAATGATTCCGGTCCTTTATTCTTTCTCCGAACAACTTCGGATCTCTCTGCGGAACGATTCTAGCTTTCTCTATCTCTACTGTGATTCCGTCTTACGAATGATCGCTCTCATCGTACCCTTAAGTGTATCCTCTCACGGCTCGGGAATGCTCTAGACATGATCTGTATCAATGATCAACAAAGGGACCAGGGATATCCACGTGACCCCTATGCATTCCTGATGACAATGTCGTTTGAACCGTCTAAATGTAGCATCCTCTTCCTTTTGTTTCTCGGTACAACTTGTCCGAGATCCGATCATCGGTATCCCATACCTTTTTCAATATCGTTCACAACATGTCAGGGGGATGATCCCCGGATACCCCACCCGAGTAAGAAACATGACAGTCGGTCTCGGCCGGCTGACCAGATGTAGCCGGACAGGGTAGGAGGGACCGGCTATCACCCAGTAGCCGGACCCTGGAGAGGAAGCCGGATACAACTACATAGCTGGATCCAATCAGAGGGATAGGACGACGTGCGTATCAGTGCACGGTACGCCCTGTACGACGACAAGACGGGCAACCACCCGCCCATACCGAAGACTTGGCGTGGCTGACGGGGGAACAGTGGCCTGTGCTGACGACGGGCTCGCACGGCGTCCACTGTGCCTACGATAGCCATACCTCTCATACACCGATGTGACATACCATGCCAGGTACTGTAGATGACTAGCCGGCTGGGACCCGCCTGTGGGGCCCGCCAGCCGGACTAGACAGTGAGACCCTTGCCTCTCTTCCTATATAAGGAGAGGGAGGGCCTCAGTAGAAAGGGTTGGTATCAGTTCATTTAAGGCAGTAGCTAAGGGATACAGCTCGAGGAGCACTTGTAGCTCGTATATTTCACCTAGTCAGATCAGGCAGGAGTAGGGGATTTACCTCACCACGAGGGCCCCGAACCTGGGTACTTCTTGCGTCCCGCCACGCTCGCTCGTATCCAATCTCGCCTGCAGACGCCGTCGATAGCTTTCCTACTAGTCCCCACACCTCTATCTAACCTTTTTAGGTACTGTCGTTCCCAATACAACGACACAACAAGTTCCGTTTTCTTGTTACCGTGATATTACATCCCCGTGACCTAGTCACATGTTGCAACATATATAGATGTAATCTCACCAAGCCGGCCGTATGTATCTTTACCCGTTATGTGGGTGAACAAATCCCGGTCTTGCAGTCACATGTCATCTACTGTTCCTTCGGAATACCCAACGTACACCTTTATAGTCACCGCATTACCAGATGACGTTTGATGCAGTCAAAGGAGCCTAGGGAAACAGTGAGTAATATGAGCTCACGGTCTAAGGAGAAGGAGTCTAGGTATAGCTGTTGCAACAATGAACTAGATGATTTGATCGTGTTGCAATCCTTCGAGGAATGTCCAACCACATCATTCTCCAATGATATGATCTCGTTGTCAGTCGGCATAAATGCCCATGATCTTGAAACCTAGACCGTCTTCATGACCAACGAACTAGTATGAATAGAGGCTACTAGGGACTTTGTTGTTTCATACCACACCTGTACCAATGTTTCTACTTGGCACAGTTATAGCATAATATGAAACTATTATAAACTAACTGAGATATGATAATAAAAACCTATTTCTTATTTGCCTCTAGGGCATATCTCCTTCAGTCTCCCACTTGCACTAGAGTACAAATAATCCAGTTCGCATTTTACTCATATAAACCATATACCATATGCGTTTACAGATCATGCATGCTCATGGGAAACGTCATGTCCATGTTCTGTTTTACCAGATCATTATGTCTTTTGCAAATCCTTAATGTCTTCCTAATTTTGACATTCACACCATTATCTTATAATGGGTCGAAGGTTTGGCAACAAAGCGAGACTTTTATTTCTAGTGTTTTTGATGACGGTGTTTTCACATTGTCATCTAAACCTCGAAACACACTTTGCTATCCTTTGTGTATATATTATAGTCATGGCAGCAGAACGAGGCCGGATTCCAGGAGCTTACAGTGACGTTAGATCAACCTCGAGGGCTTTCTCATGGGCACTGGGCCCTGGGACACATCATTCTACGTTAAAAGCGAATTAGCCTCGCCACAACATTATATATCACATCAGATGTAGCCTTTATACTTCTATATCTATGTAGATCCTAGTGCATGAAATGCATCCATGCCACTTACATTGCTTCTTGCTACTTAAGTACAAACTTAATTCTGGTTTAGTGATCAACTCAGGAATCACTTAAAGACATGCTCTTAGAGTTAAGACTTTGTCCTACCAACCAGACCCTCGGGTCACATTATGTCGAGTATACAACATGGTTTTATGAAAGAACCTATGACTGAGGCATAGGAGATGCAACACATCTCTTTATTTCAATCATAGTTGCAATACTCAATGCTTCATACAGTGAGAACTACTTTCTCACCTTGTTCCATTCTGAACTACTTTAGAATCTTGTCTTAGGACATTCTGAACATCTTTCAGAATCAAGTCCAGGAAGCATTCGACATTCAGTGTTTATTAAACTCATTAATCTATCTCGATAGATCTTATTGTTTAATAACTTCAACTTCATCCTTATTTATCTAACTTAAATATTATTAACACCAATCACATCATTCACATATGTCGTCCACATATCCTAGAATGATTTCACGCTCCCACTCAAATATGACATTCATGTTTGAGATCCAGGGATTTCACTTAGCTCCCACTCAAATATGACATTCATGTTTGAGATCCAGGGATTTCACTTAGCTCTCACTCAAATCTAGGTCCTCTCGATAATCTTGGACATCCCAAAATTCTTTGATCATTATCAATTTGAGAATTCCAATTACGAGACTTCAATATCCATATATTTCTAGTGTAAATCCAAAAGACTTAAGCATCACTACTGTTGTAGTCAACTCCTTGAATTTGTCCAAACTTGTGACAAATCGAGCTTTTGTCATTTATTAAGTTTCATTTCATTCTTATGACTTTGCAGTCATTCAGAAATATCAAGTAAACTTCTTTACTTTAATAAGATCAAGTAACATGTTACTTTGCAATCTCAAATGTAACTTAATATAGGATTTTATGACTCATAGTCATTTCTCGCACCTAGGTCTATCACGCTTCTTTGTAATTTGTAGGTATGTCTTGTTCAAAACATGACAAGTGAATCAATAATACAATTCCACAAACTTGTAGAATATATAGTTGAATCCTACTTTCTTTTGTAAAAGTATTCCCTAAAACTTTATGATCATTATCAACAGTTTCTCCTCTATTTGTAGAGTTTGGTTTCACGAAACAAATTCCGCTGCGCCACTCAACAAATCAGAGGTAAGGTCAAATACCTTGTTTTGATCTTTTACTTTCTTCCACCTGTATCTTCATCAAGACACATCAACTTAGGACAACAGTAAGTTTGCCCCTTGTGGAAGATGCATTCATAGCTTCCTAAGAATTCTCTACAAAGACTTGTTTATTCACCACGATTTCGACTTGTCGAAATCTCCAGAAACTCGAACGTGCCATAACACTTATGATGTTGTTTCCATGAATCTTTTGGATATTCCTTTGTATTTCGAATGAGTGTTTGCTTATTTCGATCTTTAACTCTAAATGACGACTATAACCCCTATAAGAGATAATACTATACTATATGTATCTTAATACATAATGATTATGATGTTTAGATATTTCAACAATGTTTGAATTCATCCAATTATCATAATTTGTGAAACATCTTTCACAAGTTCCTTTTATGCTAAACTTAACTTGAATACTTTAGTCATGTCGATCAAATCAAAGAGACTTGTTAATTCAGTTAATTTAATATCCCATTTAGTTATGAACTCATTTGAACAATTCAAATCATTTCAAACTTCATGTTCATTAAGTAAATACACTTATTCACTTAAGTCCACAATTAACTAATGATTTTCACTACTTGTTGAAAATATGATACATCAATAAGATTCAACATTTCTTCGCATATCACCGTTTTACCAGAATGCGGAGTTTTAGTCATTCTGCCCAAGAGGCGTGGTTTTGCAAAGTCACTAGATTAAGCATCTAGGACCCCAATCTTTCATAAAGAACCTGCAATAACCAAAATGACTTAAACTGTAGTGTCTTTTCATTATTAAGCTTTGGATATCTTTTAGCATTCTAATCCTTTTATAAATGTTTAAACTATTATCATTAACATAGTGATGAGAATAACTTATTTGTAATCGTAATGTGACCATAAGGTATTGTTCATAAGAATAGTACAAACTGGCTTGCAACTTGTTCATATGAATAATTGTCTCGCCAAAAGCAGGACACACAAACTAGGATTACAAAATTATATTCAAGTCCACTAATCCAAATGATAAACTTTGAGGGAAGAGGTGATGTCGGCCATCAACTGTTTTGCTTGCCGTCATCAAGTCACGTTGCCTCAAATCCAGCAATTCTCAAGTAGATCATCATGTTTTTCACAAAACGGGACAAGTATCAAATACTTTGCAAACTGCAACGAGTTTTGTAAGAACCACATTTATAATTTTGTATATCTAACATATACCTCTTTCATCCATGACCTCCTTTTGCAATCAAGACCTTCTAAGAGTTCTTAACTCTAATGCAAGATCGCTAAGTGTTTTTCTAAACATTCTCTTTTCATCCATGACAAAGGAAAACCCATCCAACGGCTCATACTCTATGTGCCTTATAATGCAGAATACAAAATGTAGCCCAACTCTCCATCGAATGGGGAATGGCTTATTGGATAAATGTGGAGAAAACACAATCATTGCAGAGTCATCGAATTATCTCCTAATGGTTATTGTATCAAGAAGAGAAGATCACCTTTTACGAGGATATCCCTCAGGCGTGGGTATTAATCTATGAAGTTGGACCCTTTTGCTAAGTTCCATATTAAGCAATATATTCCCATGGTCGCAAAGGACCTCAATGGGATAGGCTAAGATCTACTAAGATATTTGCAAATAGACATCTAGACTAAGTTTATAATAAGAGATCAATTTATAATTGGTCTCCACTAAAACGGTCATCCCCTGGACGATTTTAGTGATCGCATGATCCCTATCCTCTGCACCTCCCCCGATCGTCACGGCCATCAGTGCATTATCAAAGGTAGACATTCAATAATGTCAATCACGTCATCCATGTGACTCATGCTCGATCTTTCGATCTCTTGTGTTCCGAGGCCATGTCTGTACATGCTAGGCTCGCCAAATCTAACTTGTGTGTATTCGCTATGCAACATGGCTTACACCCACTGTATGCAAACATAAATATGTCTGACACCCAGGCATGTAACCCTGGATCGCCTCATACCGAAGAACTTTCTTGGTGGTGCACACACAAGGGGAACACGGAACGTTGGAATTCAATAGGGATTATCTTATTTGCTACCGTTGAGTATCTAAATACTAGCACACAATAAGATGTAAAAACTGGTATCAACATCATATGTATAATGTGATATGATATGGTCTTTCTTGCGCCTTGATCTCCATCGAGTGCTCCGGCATGATCTCCATTTTTCCCTTGGTTTGACGCCAAGTCCACGACGCTGCCACCAGGTCGTCCATCGGAACGATGACTATCACTATACTACTTAGTAACAGAAAAGTAAACTACTTTACCTTCGCAACGACCATTGCCATATCATAATCACATGCCCCCTGCAAAATAAAGTTAGACGCCTCTACTTTATCTATTGCAAGTTTTACGTGGTTGTTAGGGCTTTCGCACTAGAACCGTTTCTAAACTACAAACTTTCCAACCACAACATGGATCCGATAGTTGTCTCTATTACACCCCTTTCGGGGCCCTCCGTTGTAAATGCTATATCAACTATCGAATGAGAGATAGACACCCGCTAGCCACTTATATGGTACAAGCCATATGTTGAGCGTGGAACCAGTCTCGCGTACGAATACACGTAAGGTCGGTCCGGGCCGCTTCATCAAACAATACCGCGATATAAACAAGTACACGTTAGAGGGTAACAACTAAGGGATCAATGCCCGCACAATACTTGTGCGTACTGGCCGTACAGCATTCCTACGCATAGATCGGCTCTGATACCACTGTAGGGGATCGGCGCGGAAAACAAAAAATTTCCCTACGACGGAACCCCAGAAACTTAGCCTAGGATCTATCTATGTAGTAATGCGATAACGGCCAATGCGTAGAGAATACATACCCTTGTAGACCATACGCGGTTAACGTTCCGCGGGGAACGTGGTTGAATTAGTCGTACTCGTAGCCGACCTCAAGGTCGTGAAGCTCCTCGCAGGTAACCCCTTGATCCTTCTTGATCTTCATCATCTTCATCGTGCAACAGCTCCGGCTCACAACATTTAAGCACCCCAAGTGTTGCGCCTCGTGTCTTCGTACACATCCGGTTCACGATGAGACCTCCGGCTCCCTGATCCCGCCGGGAGTGCGGAAGTTGATATCCGGCTAGGAATCCCTGCAGCACAACGGCGTACTGCAGGTGTGCCTCGATCACATAGCCCAGAATTGGGGCCATGGTCACAAGCTATAGAGGGAGAGAGAGAAGGAGAAAGTCAACCAAAGGACTCTCCAAATATGGTGTGTTCAATCCCACCCATGGTCACCCCTTTATATAGGGGGAGGGGGTGTGCCCTCCCCTTTGGGTTTCCCATGTGGGACTAAACAAGGGAGAGGGGGAGGCGCATGGGCCTTAATGGGCCAGCCGGCCTAGAGTGGGCCCCACCCTGCGCACAGCCCTAGGCTGGCCGGGTGGGCTCCCTCAAGGCGCCTGGGCCTTGGCCCTTGGCCCTTCCCTCCTCCGGTTTTCCCTCATGGGCCCTATTTCCCTAGGAAGTTTGGCCCATTAGTGGAATAACTCTTCAAATTAGATTTTAATATTATATTTAATATTAATTACATTAATTAATATGTAAATACATATTACAAAATCCATCTTGACCCGAAACACCTTTCGGTTCCCTTTCGATTTCCTCCGAACGACTTCGGATCTTTCCCGGAATGATTCCGGTCCTTTATTCTTTCTCCGAACAACTTCAGATCTCTCTGCGGAATGATTCCGGCTTTCTCTATCTCTCTACTGTGATTCCGTCTTACGAATGATCGCTCTCATCGTACCCTTAAGTGTATCCTCTCACGGCTTAGGAATGCTCTAGACATGATCTGTATCAATGATCAACAGAGGGACCAGGGATATCCATGTGACCCCTATGCATTCCTGATGACAATGTCGTTTGAACCGTCTAAATGTAGCATCCTCTTCCTTTTATTTCTCGATACAACTTGTCCGAGATCCGATCATCGGTATCCGATACCTTGTTCAATCTCGTTCACAAGTTCTGTTTTCTTGTTACCGTGATATTACATCCCCGTGACCTAGTCACATGTTGCAACTTATATGGATGTAATCTCACCAAGCCGGCCGTATGTATCTTTACCCGTTATGTAGGTGAACAAATCCCGGTCTTGCAGTCACATGTTATCTACTATTCCTTCGGAATACCCAACGTACACCTTTATAGTCACCGCATTACCAGATGACGTTTGATGTAGTCAAAGCAGCCTAGGGAAACAATGAGTAATATGAGCTCACGGTCTAAGGAGAAGGAGTCTAGGTATAACTGTTGCAACAATGAACTAGATGATTTGATCGTGTTGCAATCCTTCGAGGAATGTCCAACCACATCATTCTCCAATGATATGATCTCGTTGTCAGTCGGCATAAATACCCATGATCTTGAAACCTATATCATCTTCGTGACCAACGAACTAGTATGAATAGAGGCTATTAGGGACTTTGTTGTTTCATACCACACATGTACCAATGTTTCTACTTGGCACAGTTATAGCATAATATGAAACAATTATAAACTAATTGAGATATGATAATAAAAACCTATTTCTTATTTGCCTCTAGGGCATATCTCCTTCAATAATACCTTGATATCAACTTTAGAATATTAAGTATTCATCCTTGAGTCGTGGTATGAAATACCTTGTAATGATCTCTAGAAGATAAAGTACTCCTTATTAAGTAGTGCGTTGTGACTTAGTTTTCTTACATTTGATCTACCCTTAGATCAAATTATATTACCCAAAGATAAGGTTTTAGCAAAGGTCATATTGAAACTTATCACAGTCAACTTGATGATCTACTTCAGTTCCCCCCAAGTTAAGAGAAGCTTCAATCACTTTGACAAGTTTTATTTAAAAGCACGAAAATTATCCGGATTTTCTATGCATGAATGCAATGCACACACCTGTGTTCAGCTTATTTCTAAGCTCTAATGCTGGGGTGTTACAGACTCTCCCCCTTAAAATAAACTTCATCCCTGAAGTTCGTACTCTCTTATGTTTCAGAATGAGGTATTGGCTTGTATTGATCACGACCTTTCTTAACTCCATTGTGATAATAATTGGGGATAATTGTAGTATCCTGTATCCACATCTTTTCCGTTGAATTCTCTTCATACTTGACAATATCCACTATCAGTTCTTATATATCCTATGGTTTCTTTTACTATAATCTCTTGGATTATGACCTTATATTCCTACTTAGAATTGGTTGTGGACACATTTCGTCCATTCCAATCTAGTTTTCCTACGATTTTACACTAGACTATTTTAGTAGGATCTACTCCTTCTTAAGGGCAACTTACGAGTTGTTTCTTTTCGAACTAGTCCACTAGGTTTAATCTATTGCATCTCCTTCGACTTTCATCCGGACATACTCTCAGAAATACCTTATAATGATGGCTTCTTCTAACCTTATGAGAATCAAGGCTTACTCCCATCATGACTTAGTACTTCTTTTCCAACCTTTAGTCAGAAAGTTAGACAACAACACTTCAGTGTTTATTGTTTACTCTCCCCCTTGCGGTTCCCTAATGGTCTCTAATCTGCATGTATAATATCCATTAACTCAATAGTAAGGATATTGGTCTCCATCTAGCTTATATCTTACCTATATAAGGTCTTACGAAAGAATCTGCGGTACACCCACATAGTTGTGGATCTCTGAAATGAATCTTCCAACATTAGTTGTCTTACTTTTAATCTTCTGGATAGTACTTTTAACTAGCAAATCCAATGTCGCGAAAACGTCTCGAAAGCCGGTCGCTTAAATTCTATACTCCTTTACATCCTTCTTAGCTTAGGCCAAGTTTTATACTCTTTAAATCATACAAAGATGACTTAATTAGCTAAACCGTTAGGGTCCAACTACGGATACCAGCTGCGGATCCTCCAGGGTGTATGAATTACCCTTACGGTTTTTCGACTTGCTTTTGGCATTCTCTCTAAATTGTCAGAGCTTCAATACCACTTTTGTTCCAAAACTTCTTCTTTGCACTGATTCATGATACTTCCATGAACTAGGTACAACTACTGCATTAGCTCCTGAGCAACACCATCTACTTTGGGTGAATATAAGTTCATTCCATCATGTTGCTCCACACTTTCCTGCATTTATAATCCTTCTTGTTGCCAACTAACAATAAGTTGGGATTGATCCATCCTTTCAAAATAGTGTTGATACACCTTATATTTAGCTTCCTTGTTCTTGCAAGTCTTCAGCTTGATCCTCGGAACTCGTCACTCCCTCACACGAATTCCCTCTTCTATCTAGGTCTATAACATCAAGTAATAACTTGATGATGCAACATGTATTTGCACACCAAGTCAAACTTCATGTACAGATCTAGTCAATCAAAAAGATCCAAGAAATCCAAATGTGGTACATATAACACACATCATTCTAAGCCCGGAATATAGTAGTTGAGTATAATACCTATAGAATTCAGGCTTAGCTGTGTAGTATATGACACCTCCTAGTATTAGTTTAGCTCGTGTTACTTAGCACTTAGGGGTTAAACTACTCTTTGTCTCATTATTTACCCAAATTGCCCAGTTGCAACAGGATAATTTTGAGCAAAGTGATCTCACTTTGGTTTTGACTAACCACTTACCTTTCCTTTAGGACTACTAAAGACTACCAACTTTCCATTCTATCGTAAACTATCCTCACATGATCTCTCAAAACTACTAACAACATTGTAGTTACTACCTTAATACAACAATTATCATAATATTATAATACCTATGACTTCTATCATAGACTGATGGCTCAAAATATATTCGAGATCATTGGGGAACCCCAAGAGGAAGGTATGATGTGCACATCAGTAATTTTTCCCTCAGTTATGAAACCAAGGTTATCGAACCAGTAGGAGCAAGGAAATACCTCCAAGGTGTTGTTTCCAACTTGGAATCCTGCACAACACAATCACAGAACTTTGCCCCCAACTTACAGTGAGGTTGTCAATCTCACCGGTTTTGCTGAAAACAAAGGATTAGACGTATTGTGTGGAAGATAGTAATTGCTTGCAGAAAGTAAACAGAAAATAGTAAATAGTAAATAGTAAATAGATTGATGGTAAAATAAAGGACCGGGGTCCATAGCTCACTAGAGGTGATTCTCCTTAAGATAGAAGACATGTTGGGTGAACAAATTACAGCGGGGCAATTGACAAACATCGAGAAAGCATACATGCATATACTAATAATCTTGACTCCTATGAGATTTGATTGGGCATTACAACATTATACATAGACCGAAATCCAACTACATCTATGACTAATAATCCACCTTTAGGTTATCATCCGAACCCCCTCCAGTATTAAGTTGCAAGCAACAGATAGTTGCATTAAGCAAAGTTTGTAAAGTAAACAATACGATTGTTCTATGAACAAAGGATTGTTGTTTTCTCCCTAGTAGCAACAACACATCTAGTACCTTAGAGATTCATGTCACTTCCCTAGATTCCTAGAGGCACAAATCCACTATCGAGCATAAATACTCCCTCTTGGAGTTGCTAGCATATACTCAGGCAAGATAACTACTAACAACGGAAAGCATGCAAGATCACAAATAACATAGACATGATAGAATCAATAATCAATCTGAAATACCATCTCAATATCCATCGGATCCCTGCAAACACAACATGTAGATTACAAATAGATGATCTTGATCATGAACGGAGCTCACAAGATCTAAACATGGTTGCACAAAGGAGAAGAACCAACCATCTAGCTACTACATGGACCCGTAGTCCAGGGTGAACTACTCATGCATCACCACGGAGGCAATCATGGTGATGAAGAAGGCCTCCAGGGTGATCTCTCCCCTCCGGCAGGGTGCCGGGAAGAGCTTCAGATCCCTACCGGTCTAGGGATGGAGATGGCGGCGGCTACAGACTCTTTCGTGGAATTTTGATTGGGTACTTAGGGTTTTCGTCCCGGAGGCAATATATAGGCGAAGGGGCAAGGTCGGTGGAGTGCCAGGGGGCCCACACCACCTGGTGGCACGGCTAGGGCTGGCCGCGCCACCACCAGGTGTGGCCGGCCTGGCTCCCCTCTTTGTCTCCCCTCCGGACTCCGTGTTCCTTCTGATGAAATATTGACTTGGGATTTTGTCCAGTCCAATTCCGAGAATATTTCCTTACTAGCTTTCTTGAAACCAAAAACAGTAGAAAACAGGCAACTGACACTGTGGCATCTTGTTAATAGGTTAGTTCTAGAAAATGTGTACAAATACTCCAAAGTGTGGACAAAACATAAGAAAGTAAATATAAAACAAGCATGGAACATCAAAAATTATAGATACGTTTGCAACGTATCAACATCCCCAAGCTTAACTCCTGCTCATCCTCGAGTAGGTAAGTGAGAAAAACAAAGAATAATTTTTGAGGTGACATGCATGATACATTGCAAATGTATCTATAATTTTTGATGTTCCATGCTTGGTTTTATCCACATTATTGTGTTTTGTCCACACTTTGGAGTACTTTTCATATGATTTCTTGGACTAACCTATTAACAAGAGCCACAGTGCCAGCTGCCTGTTTTCTGCTGTTTTTGGTTCCAGGAAAGTTAGAAAATGAATATTCTCGGAATTGGACGGGACAAAAGCCAAAGTGCCTATTTTTCCGGAAGTCATCAGATGCCAGAATACAAGACGGAGAGGGGCCAGGGGGCCACCACACCACCTGGCCGCGCGGCCCAGCCTGGCCCGCACCAGGGGGTGGTTTGGCCAACCCTGGCACCCCCTTGGCCTCTCCTTTCGCCTATAAGATGCCCTCAGGACGAAAACCCTAAGTACTCGATCAAAAATCCACGAAAAAGTCTATAGCCGCCGTCATCTCCATCCCTAGATCGGGAGGGATCTGAAGCTCTTCCCGGCACCCTGCCGGAGAGGGGAATTCACCCTGGAGGCCTTTGATGACCCACAAGTATAGGGGGTGTATCATGGTATTTTCGATAAGTAAGAGTGTCGAACCCAACGAGGAGCAGAAGGTGCTGGCTAGTGGTATGGATCAGGAATTCTCTACAAATACTTAGCAAATGGATTTTTAGGGGGTTTTGATAAAGCAAGTAAACAAAGTACGAGTAAATAAAAGACAGTAGGAATAAATGCAGCAACTGGCCCAATCGTTTATGCAGCAAAGGACAAGCCGGTTGTATTACTTAAGATGACCAAACGTTCTCGAGGACACATGGCAAGACTGTCAAGTGCTTTCGCTTCATATAGTTGATTAATCTTCTTTAGCTTGCTAAGTGTTGTGTGGGTGAACCTGTGCTAATGTACCGACCTTCCTAGGACTAATACATACTTGTGATTATACCCCTTGCAAACATAAGTAAGTACAAGAAAGTAATTAAGGTAGAAACCTAACCACAGCTTTAAACTCTAAGACCCTTACGTCCCTTGTGCAATGGTTTCCTAACAGGGGTTCATGTTTCTATCACTCCGGCAACCCCTACGATTAGTAGCCAAATACACAATGCATTCCCCTAGGCCCATATAGGTGAAGTGTCATGTAGTCGATGTTCACATGACACCACTAGAAGAAGTACACCACAACTTAAATATCAAACTATTGAATCTTTCTCAACACAACTCCACTACTAACAACATGACTTCTCCCATGTCCTCAAGAACAAAACGAACTACTCACAAGACATCATATGGATCATGATCAGAGATGGAATAATGATGTATAAAAATCTAAACTTAAACAATAATTCAATGGTTCACTCAATAGCATCAACTACAAAGAGTAATCAACACCGGGAAAGTTTCCCCTATGAACTATGCAAGATTCAACCCAATTGTTATAGCAATATGGAGATGTGATGAGGGTGCTGATGGTGGTGGTGGTGATGATGATGATCCCGATGAAGTCCAGCTTGATGGTGGTGTTGATGGCGACGATCTCCCCTCTCCGGGAAGGAATTCCCCCGGCAGAAATCTGTCTGCCGGAGAGATCTTTCTCTCTCGGTGTTTCCGCCCCGCAGAGGCGGCGGAATCTTTCTGTGGTTGCTCCCCGAGTCTTAGGGTTTCAGGATGATAATATACGCCAGAGGGGAGTGCCTAGAGTGGGCCAGGGCGGCCACACCACCTGCTGGCGCGGCCTAGGGCTGCCCGCGCCAGGGGGTGTTGTGGGCCCCCTGTGGCCCATCTCTAGCCCCCTTCTGTCCTCCTTCGTCTTCTGGAAAAATAGGATTTTCCGTATATTTTCCCAGATTTTCTGATGTTCGCGAATTTTGCCTCCAAACAGCACTTTTTCCATCAGAATCCTGACTGCAGCGCTCCATGGTCCAAAAGTCATGAACCATGCAAAAACAGATGAAATAACGTACGTATCACCTCTCAATACGAAATATATCAATGAATAATAGTGAATTAAGACATAGAATAGTGATGCAAAATGGACGTATCAACTCCCCCCAAGCTTAGACTTCGCTTGTCCCCAAGCGAAACTGAGCTCAATAAACATGGCCTCAGGTTTATGGAGTGAAGAGTCGATAAAAAAATAGAGACAAGAAGCATCACATTCATCAAATACATAGATCATAATAGAAGACAACTCACTATTATATAACTTCAACTTGCAATAGGTAAAGGAAACACAATAGAGATACATGAAGTAAATCATAATTGGTAATGGCAAACTTAGCTCTTGGTCGAAGAATAGTTGATAATTTGCTGGAGTTCACAAATAACTGGTTTTTCAATGATAGCTTTCAAACTGGTAAACATCAAGATAAGAGCAAAGTGCAAAACAAGGAACATAAGCAACATGATTGAATAAATCATCATATGAATGAATGAAACACAACAACTCAAAATACTTGCTGAGATAGAAGGGAATAGGTTTACTAACTCAACTAAAAAGTAAAAGAAAGGCCCTTCACAGAGGGAAGCAGGGATTGCAAGTCTCATAAAGAGCTCCCAAAAATTATGATACTTATTAGCTTTCAGCTCTCATTTCCCCTATCATAGGCATCTTTAGGCGATTAAGGTTAAAGTGATCAAATATGAGGATATGCATTGACAAGTTGTAAATTGAGAATCTCATGTCCCTTGAATACGAGGGTCGCTCCTCATGCTACTCAAGTTTAGTCACCGGTAAGTTCTTGTCATCGTAAGCATATGTGTATCATAGAGAACCGCCAACGGGGTACCCCTTGCCCGATGATACGGAAGAATCCCCATATAAAAATGACAAGGAAAGCAGACAACAAGCATCTCAGCAATCTTCTTATTTACCATGGGAATATGGTGCTTTTTTCTCTCTTTCCTCTTTTCATAATCTCTTTTTTTCTTTTTCTCTTTCTTCTCAATATCGGACTCTTTTTTTATAAGAAGAATGCTTCATAGATGCTCGTTATGGTTACACTGCAGGTTTCCACCATGTCAGCATGGATTAGACTAGCGGCCTAGGCGTTTCTCTAACACATATGAATAACACCATGGACTTACAAGCTCCCCTTTCATTTCACACCGACGACATCCATAGACAAAAGAACATGATATCAACTAGGTACAAAGTACCAGTGCAATGTTGAAAGCGTTCCCCATGACATCATGGTTCTGCTAATTCACAACTTACAAAGCGTAAGCATATACGCAACATAGGTGAGCACAATGGTTCAAGTTTATTAAACGCAAGAAAGTAAAGTGTGCCATCAAGTTCGTGAGAGCTTTAATCACTAATTTTCACATAACAAGTTTAATTTGGGAGGTAGATAAAACAAGAATTTACTTGGAATAGCAATAATGCTAATAGGTAGGTATGGTGGACGCAAATGGCAAAGGTTTTGGTTTAAAGAAGTGGATGCACGAGAAGAATTGCCTCTCAGTATAGGTTTTTGGCTAGCAAGGTTGTTGGGAATATGCCCTAGAGGCAATCATGTATGATGTTATTCCCAATGTATTCATAAGGTTATGGTCCATGTATGAACTGCTGATACGTATCATCGAATATGTGATTTGATTGTGGAACTATATATTCATGTTGTTCATACTAATTGTCCTTGGTCATTGAGGTTGTGCTGGACACACAACTTAGACCAATGTGAAAGTCGGCAGATGACTAGGTTCCACTTGTCATGGGCATGGGGATGCTATTCCGACTTACACGGATTCGGCTAAAGAGTTTAGCGAGTCGGACTGACCCATATTGAGATGCAACGAACAAGTCGTCATTTTCATGTCTCAATCAATGTAATCCTTAGACCTGAGGTTATTGCACAATCCGAGTTGAGGATCACCGACTTAGGTTCTATCAAACGCTGTTCCGTCACTGGGCAATTATAAAGGCGGAGTTTGGGTCGACTGAGAATCAAGCTGCGTGATGTGAATAACCAAGACGGGATTTTGCCCCTCCATCCAGAGAGATATTCTCTGGGCCCTCTCAGAAGATATGATTCGGAAAGCATGGCCATGCGCGTCTCGGATAAGTGTTAACCGAGGCAACCGACTAAGAGTTAGTCGGATGAATCACTTATCTCGGATCGAGAAAGAGAGTCGGACTATTTAAGGGATGACGATCATTCACCTATAGTCCGACAAGGTATATCGTGAGGCAAAAGGGACTCAGACTAAAGTCGCATTGGAAGGTATGTCGTCATGACTTATTGGTACTTGGGAGTTGGCACGTTCTACTAGGAGCCGCTACCAACTGATCGATCACGAGTGAGACTCGGAATCGTGTCCGGGTTACCATGAGCCTGTCGGGTCACACACTTAAGAGCGGGAGAAGTTTGGGTTAGACCCAAATAGGAAACCTATTTGGGTTGGACCCAAATAGTGACATGGACTTGGTCAACAAGTGATACTTGAAGTGGCAAATATAGGCCTGTTAGTGAATAGGCCAAAAGTGAGTGGAGCCCACTTTCACTCCCTATATAAGCTGGGGCACAGGTGCTTAGAGCATGAGGTTAGGTCACTCCATGTGTTGGAAACCCTAGCTCCAGTCCAGTCTTGTCGTTGCCGTACCGGACCTAGCAGTCCATCGCCGGCGCTCCTCCTCGTACATGTGGATACCGGCGAAGGTTATGTACGTTCAGCACTTCGACGATCGTGAAGAAAGAACGGATCATGGATTGTGGAACCGGAACGGATCGCGAGGACTACACTGCATCAAGCGACGTGCTTCATCAATTCCGCAACTGCGCGTCTAGTGGTAATCCTCGTGGCCTTCTACCTGAGCTGGATCTTGGGATCACCGCGTAGGAAAAAGTTTTGTTTTTCTCTGCGTGGCCCAACAGTGGTATCAGAGAGTTAGCTTCTGGTTTTAGGCTCGAGATCGTGCATATGTGATATGCGGTTGGCGTTAGATTGGATCTAATTGCAGTTTTGGTGGTCGATCTATGAGATAGATCGGTTTTGTACAAAGTTGATTGGATCAACCGTACTCGGGGGAATGGATGATCTGGTTTCCGTGATCTAACTGCTAAGGTCGTGGAACGACATACCCCTACCGGTCGGCTTCCGCCATCGGGGTAAACTGTGACACGTAAACCCGTATGCGGTGATCGAAGATCAAAGAGTTTGGTCGAATCGGAGTCCGGATCGGATTTGGGTAAAATTGTTTTATCCGATGACGAAATCCATGTCCAGAATGCAGATGAGATCTACGCTTTTCAAAATTGATCCCTGCCCGCTATCCGTCTAGCGGGACCGTCGGCTTCGCCATGTCGTAACGCCTTAGATGTCATGGCGAGTTTCACAACGCCGGTAGATATTGTATCTATGCATAAATTGTTTTTGCAGGATGATGTTGTGAATGGTATGGCTTATGTGCATGTGATGTGTGTAATCCATACGTGATCTGCGTATCACGGTTTTTGTCAGCCAGCTGGAGCCTAGGTGCTGTCATCTTATTGTATAACAGCCTGCGTGTCGGATTCTCTGTGTAATTTGAATTACTAGCTAGTGTAGCTGTTTGGAGAATCCGGATGGCATGCAAGTTGGTGTACAAGTCGGCTACATGGTGTAAGATGGCACGTGACAAGAGTGGACACGAGTCGGATTAGAGGCTTTATGGAGATAGAGATCGCCATGAAGAGAGCCATACCATTTCACATTATAATTGCCTTATTTTGTGTTATTGTTATGTCTCTGTTTTACCTCTATTAGATAGTTGGTAGAAAGTAATCCCTCAAAGAAGGTCTAGTCGGTTTCCCCGCCAGTGCTGCACCATCACACGTCGGACATTTTTGATAGTGGGCTCATAAAATTGAGGTGCTATCAATTCTTTCCGTCTAGGTGGGTTCGAGTCGGACTATTACAGCGAAAGCACTTGGTAATCTAGACAGGTCTATCACAACGGTTGTGGGACTTGGGGAAAAGTCGAATGGGAGCCGGGGCATGTGATGCCACCCATCCAACAGGAGTCATATGAGATACGATTGATAAGGAGTTGTCTACCTAGATCACTTGACCGCTAGCAGTGATGCTAAAGCTCACTAGTCGACTTGCTTATTTAGGGTCTTGAATCACTAAGTAACCATCGGAGGGGTGTTGGTTCTAGTGGGAGCATAAATATTAAAAGGTTTAATATGCTTGCTCATTTATGGATACATGTCTTAAGTGTTTTGCATATTTTCTGTTGTAGATCAATGGCACCTAGCAGTCTTCCTCAGATTTCCGGTTTTGCTTTGAGAACCATCTTAGAGAAAGATAAGCTGAATGGAACTAATTTCACCAACTGGTATCATAATCTGAGAATTGTTCTCAAACAAGAAAAGAGGGATCGTGTCCTAGACAACCCACTTCTAGCTGAGCCGGATGAGAATGTGACTGTCGTAGCCACCAATGCCTACCGTCAGATTTGTGATGAATCCACGGAGATGAGCTGTCTTATGCTTGCTCACATGGAACTAGACTTGCAGCAGCAGTTCGAGAATGTTGAGGCCTACGATATGATCGAAAGCCTCAAAAGTATGTTCCAGGTTCAAGCAAAGACTGAGAGGTATCAAGTCTCTCAGGCCTTGTTGAGCTGCAAGCTTAAGGATGGCGATCCACTGAGTCCGCATGTGATCAAGATGGTTGGTTACGTGCAGTCTCTGGAAAGACTTGGCTACCCCATCAGCGAAGAGTTCGCTACAGACATAATTATGAACTCTCTTCCTAGTGCGTATGGCCAGTTCATATCGAACTACCACATGCATGGTATGGATAAGAAGCTCACTGAATTACATGGGATGCTCAAGCAGGCTGAGGCGGATCTCAAGAAAGGTGCCAGTCAAGTGTTGATGGTACAAAACAAGGCTAAGTTCAAGAAGATTTCTTGGACTAAGAAGAAGAAGACAAAGTCAGGAGGTAAGGCTGAGGACCCAGTCCAAAGCGCTTCCTTAGGGACTAAGCCATACCCTGCAGCCGGATCAACTTGCTTCTAGTGCAAGTCGGATGGCCACTGGAAGAGGAATTGCAGCAAGTATCTGGCTGACAAAGCCAAGAGCGGAGGTGTGACTTCCGGCTCAGGTACACTTGTTTGCAATGTTATAGACATTTATCTTGCTGATGCACCTGGTAGTTCTTGGGTATATGATACCGGATCAGTCATTCACATATGCAACTCGTTGCAGGGACTGGTAAGAACTAGGAGCATGGCAAGAGGCGAGGTTGACATTCGGGTCGGCAACAAAGCAAGAGTTGCTGCGTTGGAAGTCGGCACGATGCAACTTCATTTACCTTCCGGATTCTTAATGGAGCTGAATAATTGTTATTATGTTCCAGTGCTTAGTCGAAACATTATTTCTGCCTCATGTTTGATGAGACAGGGCTATGAGTCAAATATTAAGAATAATGGTTGTTCTTTATATTTGAATGATATGTTTCACGGCTTTGCACCTGTCCAGGACGGATTATTTATTTTGAATCTTGAGGGTGAATCTGTCTTTAACATAAATGTGAAAAGGTTAAAACCAAATGATCTGAATATGACTTACTTTTGGCATTGTCGGCTTGGTCATATAAGTTGGAAACACATGAAGAGGCTCCATGATGATGGACTCCTAACTTCGTTCGACTTGGAGTCGTTCGAGACATGCGAATCCTGCCTTCTCGGCCAGATGACCAAGACACCTTTTGCAAAGAGTTGTGAAAGGGCGTCCGACTTATTGGGACTAGTACATAGTGATGTATGTGGCCCAATGAGCACGACCGCCAGAGGTGGTTATGAGTACTTCATTACCTTCACTGATGATTTGAGTAGATATGGATATATCTACTTGATGAAACATAAGTCAGAAGCCTTTGAAAAGTTCAAGGAATTCCAGAATGAGGTACAAAATCAACTTGGCAAGAAAATAAAGTTTCTTCGGTCGGACCGAGGAGGCGAGTACATGAGCCATGAGTTTGATGACCATCTGAAGAGTTATGGAATAGTTCCCCAGCTCACTCCTCTAGGAACGCCGCAGAGAAACAGTGTATCGGAAAGGAGGAATCGGACCTTGTTGGACATGGTATGATCAATGATGAGTCGGACAGATCTGCCTTTATCATTTTGGGGATATTGTCTAGAAACTGCGGCGTTCACACTAAACAGAGTACCATCAAAGTCGGTAGAAAAGACACCGCATGAGATGTGGACTGGCAACAAGCCAAGTTTGTCTTTTCTCAAGATTTGGGGTTGTGAAGCTTTTGTCAAGCGACTTCAGTCGGACAAGCTTACAGCTAAGTCGGATAAGTGTATTTTCGTGGGGTATCCGAGGGAAACCTTGGGTTACTACTTCTACAACCGAGAAGAGGGCAAAGTCTTTGTCGCTCGAAACGGTGTCTTCCTTGAGAAAGAGTTTCTCAGTCGGGGAGTCAGTGGGAATACGGTGCATCTCGAAGAAATTCAAGAAATACCGGCTAGCAGCGAGTCGGCAAAAGCCTTAGAGGTTGAACCGGGCGTGGTACCTGAGCCGGAAATTGCACCGACACTGCGAAGATTGGCCAGATTGCGAAGTGTTCGTGATGTGATGCTGTTGGACAGTGATGAGCCGGCAACTTATTCAGAAGAGATGGTGGGTTCTGATTCTGATTCTTGGCTTGGAGCCATGAAATCCGAGTTAAAGTCCATGGATGAAAATCAAGTTTGGAACTTGGTTGATCTGCCAGATGGTGCAAGACCCGTCGAGTGCAAATGGGTCTTTAAGAAGAAAACTGATATGGATGGAAATGTTTCTATCTATAAGGCACGGCTTGTCGTGAAAGGGTTTCAACAAGTTCAAGGAGTTGACTACGATGAGACTTTCTCTCCTGTAGTGATGCTTAAATCAGTTCGGATCATGTTAGCTATAGCAACCTATTTCGATTATGAGATATGGCAGATGGACGTCAAAACGGATTTCCTTAATGAAAATTTAACCGAGGACGTGTATATGATACAGCCCGAGGGTTTTGTCGATCCGGCTAATACTGACAAGGTATGCAAGCTTCGGAAATCCATTTATGGGTTGAAGCAAACATCTCGAAGTTGGAACATTCGCTTTGATGAGGTAGTCAAATCGTTTGGCTTCATCAAAAGTGATCATGATTCTTGTTTATACAAGAAGTTTAGTGGGAGCAAAGTGAACTTTCTGATCTTATATGTGGATGACATATTACTGATTGGAAATGATGTCCAGATGTTGCAAGGGACCAAGGAATCATTGGAAAAGAGTTTTTCGATGAAAGACTTGGGTGAGGCGACTTACATACTAGGAATCCGGATCTATAGAGATAGATCAAGGCAGCTCATTGGATTGAGTCAGAGTACATATTTGGACAAATTGTTGAAGAAATTCAACATGGAATCGTCTAAGAAGGGGTTCTTACCGATGTCCCATGGCGTAAAACTTAGCAAGACTCAGTGTCCTTCGACAACTGATGAGCGAAGTCGGATGAGTGCGATTCCGTATGCTTCTGCAGTCGGATCCATCATGTATGCTATGATTTGTACTAGGCCGGATGTTTCCTATGCTCTAAGTGTTGTGAGCAGGTACCAAGCTGACCCTGGAGAAATCCACTGGGCAGCAGCTAAAAATATCCTAAAGTACTTGAGAAGGACTAAGGATATGTTCCTGGTTTATGGAGGTGAGGACGAACTCAGTGTAAAGGGTTACACGGATGCGAGTTATCTCACTGACTCAGATGATTCTCGTTCGCAATCCGGATATGTGTTTGTAATAAACGGAGGGGCTGTGAGCTGGAAGAGTTCCAAGCAAGAGACGGTGTCTGCGTCTACGACAGAGGCTGAGTATATTGCTGCCTCGGAGGCGGCAAAAGAAGCCGTTTGGATGAGGAATTTCCTCATAGATCTTGGTGTGGTTCAGGGCTCGTCCAATTGGTTAGACGTGTATTGTGACAACAATGGTGCTATTGCACAAGCCAAGGAACCTAGACAACACCAGAAGAACAAACATATACTCATGCGATACCACCATATTTGCCAGTTTGTTGATCAAGGTGATATCAAGTTATGCAAGGTACACATGGATGCAAACATTGCGGATCCGTTGACAAAGCCACTTCCATAGCCAAAGCATGAGGCGCACCTGAGAGCTATGGGCATTAGATGCGTGGACATGTGATGTCGGATGATTGACTCTAGTGCAAGTGGGATACTGTTGGGAATATGCCCTAGAGGCAATCATGTATGATGTTATTCCCAATGTATTCATAAGGTTATGGTCCATGTATGAACTGCTGATACGTATCATCGAATATGTGATTTGATTGTGGAACTATATATTCATGTTGTTCATACTAATTGTCCTTGGTCATTGAGGTTGTGCTGGACAAACAACTTAGACCAATGTGAAAGTCGGCAGATGACTAGGTTCCACTTGTCATGGGCATGGGGATGCTATTCCGAATTACACGGATTCGGCTAAAGAGTTTAGCGAGTCGGACTGACCCATATTGAGATGCAACGAACAAGTCGTCATTTGCATGTCTCAATCCATGTAATCCTTAGACCTAAGGTTATTGCACAATCCGAGTTGAGGATCACCGACTTAGGTTCTGTTAAACATTGTTCCATCACTGGGCAGTTATAAAGGCGGAGTTTGGGTCGACTGAGAATCAAGCTGCGTGATGTGAATAACCAAGACGGGATTTTGCCCCTCCATCCGGAGAGATATTCTCTGGGCCCTCTCGGAAGATATGATTCGGAAAGCATGGCCATGCGTGTCTCGGATAAGTGTTAACCGAGGCAACCGACTAAGAGTTAGTCAGATGAATCACTTATCTCGGATCGAGAAAGAGAGTCGGACTATTTAAGGGATGACGATCATTCGCCTATAGTCCGACAAGGTATATCGTGAGGCAAAAGGGACTCAGACTAAAGTCGCATTGGAAGGTATGTCGTCATGACTTATTGGTACTTGGGAGTTGGCACGTTCTGCTAGGAGACGCTACCAACTGATCGATCACGAGTGAGACTCGGAATCGTGTCCGGGTTACCATGAGCCTGTTGGGTCACACACTTAAGAGCGGGAGCGGTTTGGGTTAGACCCAAACAGGAAACCTATTTGGGTTGGACCCAAATAGTGACATGGACTTGGTCAGGAAGTGATACTTGCAGTGGCAAATATAGGCCTGTTAGTGAATGGGCCACAAGTGAGTGGAGCCCACTTTCACTCCCTATATAAGCTGGGGCACAGGTGCTTAGAGCACGAGGTTAGGTCACTCCATGTGTTCGAAACCCTTGCTCCAGTCCCGTCGCCGCTGTACCAAACCTAGCAGTCCATCACCGGCGCTCCTCCTCGTACGTGTGGATACTGGCGGAGGTGTTGTACGTTCAGCACTTCGACGATCGTGAAGAAAGAATGGATCGTGGATCGTGGAACCGGAACGGATCGCGAGGACTGCACTGCATCTAGCGACGTGCTTCATCAATTCCGCAACTGCGCATCTAGTGGTAATCCTTGTGGCCTTCTACCTGAGCTGGATCTTGGGATCACCGCGTAGGAAAAAGTTCTGTTTTTCTCTGCGTGGCCCAACAAAGGTTGGGTAGAAAGTACAAGAGTTGAAGGAAGCAAACAAACGTAGAAGTGATAAAGACAAACATGCAATCTTCCTTGGAAGCACAAAAGATCTTAACTAGAGAATACTAAACTTATGAGAAAATCAAGAAAGAAAGATGATGAAATTATTTTTCTTTTAAAGGTACTTTTATCTTTTCTTTCAACTCTCAAAAATAGTGTTTCTACTTGACCGAGCCAGGTTTGCCAAAACTAATTAAATTAACTCAATGATCCCAAAGTGATACCAATACTAACAACAAGATCAATCATATAACCACGAATTGAAAACTAATATAAGCTATGCAAAAGAGTGAATGATAGAACTTCTCATTAATATTCCATAACGACAACTCACACCAAGGGATACATGTCTAACGAGAGAGGGGACACTTCCATAATGCAAACCGTACTACATAATAACTCCTCTATTCATGATCTGACTCTACTAAAAAGGTAAAAAGATAGAAGATAGTGATGTGATACCGCGGCACTCCCCCAAGCTTGGAACAAACCAAGGGGATGCCAAACCTGATGATGAATTACTCCTTCGGTGGTGGTGGTAATATTTTCTTAATTGTCGTGAGGAAATCTTCCAGCATCTTGCGAATCCTATTATTCTCCCATTGAAGCATGTCCACCTTCCTCTGCAGGTCTTGATACTTATCGCAGAACTCCTTAGTGACTCGTAGGGCTTCCGCTAATGCAGGGCAAGATACTAAAGGTACCAGCCCCTGATTGGGGTCTTGAAGATCCTCCTCCATAGGCTCCTTCCCTTTATCCTTGGCGGACACCATTGTGCTTCTAAACCTTCAAAGAGTATGTCCTGGCAGAAACAGATCGAAACGAAAACACGACGAAAACACGATATACGAACCTCGGGAGATCCGGAGGATTATATATTATGAAGTTTCATATCAAAAGTAAGGTACTGGGAGAAAACGAGTCGGAGGCGGAGTCCGGGGTGGACTCACCACCTGGTGGTGCGGCCAGGGGTGGGCCCATGCCACAGGGTGGTGTGAGCCACCCTGGCTCCGATTCCGTCCCTTTTTCGCTTCGTAGCTTCCCTTATTGACTGAAAACTGCAAAAATATAGTTGGATAGTATTTTCGCGGAGCTTTTCTTACCAGAACTGTTACCTATTTGAAAGCGGATTCTGCAGGTCTCTGAATTTGGTCCTTGATAAATTTTTCTGGAGTTATAACTTGAAAGGCATCAACATCTTCATTATAAGAATCCCCAGCAATATAGTGATTGAGTCGCTGCCCATTCACTACTTGTGTAGTATTATCTTTTAAAGAAGAAATTTTTATTGCTCCTGAACGGTATACTTCTTCAAGAATGAAGGGTCCTTCCCATTTTGACAGTAGCTTTCCTGCAAAAAATCTGAGACGAGACCTATACAATAGAACTTTCTCACGAACATGAAATTCGCTCTTAAGTATTCGCTTGTCATGCCATCTTTTAACTTTTTCCTTAAATAGCCTAGCATTTTCATAGGCTTCACTCCTCCATTCGTCTAAAGAACTTAAGTCAAATAATCTTTTCTCACCAGCAAGCTTACAATCTCTATTTAGTTCTTTAACTGCCCAGTAAGCTTTATGTTCTAATTCTAAGGGTAGGGGACAAGCTTTCCCATAAACCATTTTATAAGGAGACATCCCCATAGGATTTTTGTAGGCAGTTCTATAAGCCCATAAAGCATCATTCAACTTTTTAGCCCAGTTTTTTCTAGATCTATTACCAGTCTTTTGCAAGATGGATTTAATTTCTCTATTTGATAACTCTACTTGCCCGCTAGTTTGGGGGTGATAAGCTGAAGCAATTCTATGATTAACATCATATTTAGCAAGGGTCTTTCTAAAACCACCATGAATGAAGTGAGAACCCCCATCAGTCATGAGATACCTAGGCACTCCGAACCTCGGAAAGGTAACATCCTTAAGCATTTTTAGAGAAGTTTCCCCGTCAGCACTCTTCGTAGGAATGGCTTCTACCCACTTAGTAACATAATCAATGGCAACAAGAATATGAGTATAACCTTTCGAGGGAGGGAAAGGACCCATAAAGTCAAATCCCCAGCAATCAAAGGGTTCAATAACTAGAGAGTAGTTCATAGCCATTTCATTGCGTCTAGAGATATTACCAGCATGTTGACATTCATCACAAGATAAAACAAACTTTCTTGCATCTTTAAAAAGGGTAGGCCATTAGAAACCTAATTGTAGCACCTTTTGTGCGGTTCTATCTCCTGCATGATGTCCTCCATAAGCACTACCATGACATTTATGCAATATCTCCTTTTGTTCATATTCTAGAACACATCTTCGCATAATACCATCCACTCCTTCTTTGTATAAGTGTGGGTCATCCCAAAAATAATGCCTCAAATCATAGAAGAACTTCCTCCTTTGTTGAGCTGTAAAAGTTGGAGGCAAATACTTGGAGACAATAAAGTTAGCATAATCAGCGTACCAAGGGCTCCCTCGCGAGCTTACCCCTACCACGGCTAACTGCTCATTTGGGAAACTATCTTTAACAGGCATAGGGTCAAAAGAGATGTTTTCCAATCGAGATAAATTATCAGCTACAGGGTTTTCAGCACCTTTTCTATCTACTATATGTAGATCAAACTCTTGTAAAAGCAGCACCCATCTAATAAGCCTAGGCTTAGCGTCCTTCTTCGTCATAAGATATCTAATAGTAGCATGATCAGTATGAATGGTGACTTTTGAGTCTACAATATAGGGTCTAAACTTACCACAAGCAAAAACGACAGCTAGAAATTCTTTTTCAATAGTAGCATAATTCCTTTGAGCAGCGTCTAGAGTCTTACTAACATAATGAATAACGTTTAACTTTTTATCAATTTGTTGCCCAAGGACAACACCTACAGCAAAATCACTAGCATCACACATTATTTCAAAGGGTAGACTCCAATCAGGTGGTTGAACAATAGGGGCTGTAGTTAAAGCCTTCTTAAGAGTTTCAAAAGCTTCATTACAATCATCATCAAAAACAAAGGGTACATCTTTCTGAAGAAGATTAGTAAGGGGTTTTGATATCCTAGAAAAGTCTTTAATAAACCTTCTATAGAAACCAACATGACCAAGGATACTACGAATACCTTTGATGTCTCTTGGGCATGGCATCTTCTCAATTGCCTCAACCTTAGCTCTATCAACTTGTATGCCTCTTTCAGAAACTTTATGCCCAAGGACAATCCCTTCATTAACCATGAAGTGACATTTCTCCCAATTAAGAACAAGATTGGTTTCTTCACATCTCTGCAAAACTTTATCAAGGTTGTGCAGACAATTATCAAAAGAAGTTCCATAGACAGAAAAGTCATCCATAAACACCTCTACAATTTCCTCACAAAAACCATGAAAGATAGCAGACATGCACCTTTGAAAAGTAGCAGGAGCATTACATAAACCAAAAGGCATACGTCTATAAGCACAAGTTCCATAAGGGCAAGTAAAAGTAGTTTTTTCTTGATCTTGTTGTTTAACAGCAATTTGAGAGAAACCAGAATAACCATCAAGAAAACAAAAATGGGTCTTTTTAGACAATCTTTCCAACATTTGATCAATAAAAGGAAGCGGGTAGTGATCTTTCTTAGTAAATGTATTGACTTTTCTAAAATCAATGCACATCCTATAGCCTACTACTATTCTTTGAGGAATAAGCTCATTATTATCATTAGGAACAACAGTAATACCTCCTTTTTTAGGAACACAATGAATAGGACTAAACCATTCACTGTCAGCAATAGGGTAAATAATACCAGCATCAAGGAGTTTCAATACCTCATTCCTTACCACTTCCTTCACCCTAGGATTTAAACGTCGTTGGTGCTCTACTACTGGCTTTGCATCTGGTTCTATATTGATAGAATGCTAACATATAGTGGGTGAAATCCCTTTTAAATCATCCAGAGTATAGCCCATAGCTCCTCGGTGTTTCCTCAAAACCTCCAATAACCTCTCTTCTTCCTTAACTGAAAGTTTAGCGCTAATAATAACAGGATATATCTTTTATCATCAATATAGGCATATTTAAGATCATTGATACATTGCAAATGTATCTATAATTTTTGATGTTCCATGCTTGGTTTTATTCACTTTCTTGTGTTTTGTTCCAACTTTGGAGTACTTTTCATATGATTTCTTGGACTAACCTATTAACAAGAGCCACAGTGCCAGCTGCGTGTTTTCTGCTGTTTTTGGTTCCAGCAAAGTCAGAAAATGAATATTCTCGGAATTGGACGGGACAAAAGCCAAAGTGCCTATTTTTCCGGAAGGGGTCAAGTGCCAGAATACGAGAGGGAGAAGGGCCAGGGAGCCACCACACCACCTGGCCGCGCGGCCAGGCCTAGCCCACGCTAGGGGGTGGTGTGGCTGCTCCCGGCACCCCCTCGGCCTCTCCTTCCGCCTATAAGTTGCCCTCGGGAAGAAAACCTTAAGGACCCAATCAAAAATCCACGAAAGAGTCTGTAGTTGCCGTCATCTCCATCCCTAGATCGGGAGGGATCTGAAGCTCTTCGCGGCACCCTGCCGGAGAGGGGAATTCTCCCTAGAGGCCTTCTTCATCACCATGCAAGCCTCCGGTGTGATGCGTGAGTAGTTCATCCTTGGACTACGGATCCATGTAGTAGCTAGATGGCTGGTTTCTCCTCCTTTGTGCTTTCATGTTTAGATCTTGTGAGCTCCGTTCATGATCAAGATCATCTATTTGTAATTCATACATGTTGTGTTTGCGGGAATCCAATGGATATTGAGATGCTATTTCAGATTGATTATTGATTCTATCATGTGTTTGTTATTTGAGATCTTGCATGCTTTCCGTTGTTAGTAGCTATCTTCGCCAAGTAGATGCTAGCAACTCCAAGAGTTAGTATTTATGCCTGATAGTGGGTTCATGCCTCTGGTAATCTGGGGAAGTGAGAGAAATCTCTAAGGTACTAGATGTGCTGTTGCTACTAGGGAGAAAACAACAATCCTTTATTCATAGAACAATCGTATTGTTTACTTTACACGCAGTTCGTAAAGCAATAATCTGTTGCTTGCAACTTAATACTGGAGGGGGTTCGGATGATAACCTGAAGGTGGATTATTAGTCATAGATGTAGTTGGATGGCGGTCTATGTATTATGTTGTAATGTGTAATCAAGTCTCAGAGGAGTCAAGATGATTAGTATATGCATGTATTGCTTTCTCGGTGTTTGTCAATTGCCCCGCTGTAATTTGTTCACCCAACATGTTATCAATCTAAGGAGAGCCACCTCTAGTGAACTATGGATCCCGGTCCTTTTACTTTACATACAATCTACAATCTTTTACTGCTTTGTGTTTACTTTCTGCAAACTTTTACTTCTTTCCATTCGATACGTTTAATCCTTTGTTTTCCGCAAAAGCACGGTGAGATTGACAACCTCATCGCAAGTTAGGGACAAAGTTCTGTGGTTGTGTTGTGCAGGTCTCCATGTTGCTACTAGCACCGGTAGTGCGCCCTGCCAAAGCTCAGCTAGTAACACATTTGGGGTGTTTCCTTGCTCCTACTGGTTCGATTAAACCTTGGTTTCATAACTGAGGGAAAACTTGCTGCTATATTCATCGTACCTTCCTCTTGGGGTTCCCAACAAGCTCTACGTCGAAAGTCGAGCGCATAAAGATTTTCTGGCACCGTTGCCGGGGAACGAAGAAGAAGAAACTCCCACGTCAACTACACACCAGCAAAGATTTTCTGGCGCCGTTGCCGGGGAGTCAAGGACATCTTCACAAGGGGAGTCCCTCATAACCAATCTCTTTAATTTGTTGTTTTTGTTTTGCTTAGTTTCTTTTTGCTTTGTTTGCTTGTTTTGTTCTTCAAAAACACAAAAAAATTAGTTCTACTTCTTTGCTTTCTTATTTGAAAACCCAAAAAATGACTACTCTTGAAAACACCAAGTTGTGTGACTTCACTAGCACCAACAACAATGATTTTATGAGCACACCTATTGCTCCACCTGTGGCTGAAAATACTTTCTTTGAGATAAAACCTGCTTTGCTCAATCTTGTTAAGAGAGAACAATTTTCTGGTATTGGTAATGAAGATGTTGCTTCCCATCTAAATAACTTTGTTGAACTTTGTGAGATGCAAAAGCATAGGGATATAGATGGTGATATTATTAAGCTGAAATTGTTTCCTTTCTCTTTGAGAGGAAAATCTAAAGAATGGTTGAATTCCTTAACTAGGAATAGTATTGATTCTTGGACTAAGTGCAAAGATGCTTTTATTGGAAAATACTATCCTCCTGCTAAGATTATATCTATGAGAAGTGAAATAATGAAGTTTAAACAATCTAATAATGAACATGTTGCTCAAGCTTGGGAAAGAATGAAATCTTTGGTATAGAATTGTCCCACTCATGGACTGACTGCTTGGATGATCATTCAAACTTTTTATGCAGGATTGAACTATTCTTCAAGGAACCTATTGGATTCAGCTGCTGGAGGTACCTTTATGACCATCACTTTGGGTGCTGCAACAAAACTTCTGGACAATATGATGCTTAATTATTCTGAATGGCATACTAAGAGAGCTCCACAAGGTAAGAAAGTAAATTCTGTTGAGGAAACCTCCTCCTTGAGTGATAAGATTGATATGATTATGTCTATGCTTGTTCATGGGAAAACCCATATTGATCCAAATAATGTTCCTTTAGCCTCTTTGGTTGCTCAAGAAGAGCAAGTTGATGTGAACTTCATAAGAAATAACAACTTTGGCAACAATGCTTATGGTAATAATGCTTATAGGAACAATTTTGGTAACAACAATTATAAGCCATATCCTCCCAACAATGTTAATGCTTATGGAAATCCTTACAACAATAATAAGAGTGCTCCCTCTTAACTTGAATTTATGCTTAAAGAGTTTATTAGTAAACAAACTGCTTTCAATAAAACTATTGAGGAAAAACTCTCTAATGCTGAAAGAAATATAGCATCTTTGGCTGAAGCTCAATCTACTTTGAATAAAATGGTTGCTAAACCTGAAACTAATGAGAATCCCTTTGCAGATACTAATGCTATACAAGTAAGGATTGATGAAAATGTTAGACTATTAGCTGAATTACATGCTAAGTGGGAAAGAGAAGATGAAATTACTAGAAACATTAGTGTTTCTACTATCAACACCACTAGTGTTGAGGCTAGCAATAGTTCTACTACTTTAGATGATAAAGTTGATTTTGATCTTGATGGTTGCAACATCTCTGAAGTTATTAAGTTCCTACAAAAGCTTGCTAAAAGTCCTAATACTAGTGATATGAACATGGCTTTTACAAAACACATTACTAAGGCTCTCATAAAGATTAAAGAAGAAAAGATGAAACATAAAGATTCTATTCCTATAAAACAAGAAGATGGTTGGGAACCCATCATTAATATGAAAGTGAATGATTTTGATTTCAAAGCTTTGTGTGATCTTGATAGTAGTGTTTCTATTATGCCTAGAAGGATTTATGATATGCTTGATTTGCCTCCTCTTGAAGATTGTTATTTGAATGTCCCACTTGATGCTAATGCTAAAAAGAAACTCATGGGGAGTCTTAATTATGTTCTTATTATGGTTAACGATTCCTATGTCCCCGTTGATTTCTATGTTTTGGATGTTGAATACAATGCTTCTTGTCCTATTACTTTGGGAAGACCTTTTCTTAGAACTGTTGGTGCCATCATTGATATGAAAGAAGGCACCATTAAATATCAACTCCCACTCAATAAAGGTATAGAACACTTCCCTAAAAAGAGAGAAAAGATTTCTTTTGCTTCTCCTATGAAAACAAAATTTGGTCTTAATGCTTCATCATTTGAGAACACTTGATTCTTTCTTTGGTTCTTATGCCTAACTTAAAGGCGTTAAAGAAAAGTACTTGTTGGGAGATAACCCAAGAGTTTTAGGTGAGTATTGGAATTTATTACCTCTGTAATAACCTCTGCTTATCCTTTTTATTTGCTTTTTGTGCCAAGAGTAACCTCTAATGAGAGTGAAGTAATGATTGGGAAAGTTGCTGTCCCGAAACAGATTTTTGTGCTTCACCGTAAAAATTCCTGAGAGAGCTCTGTATGTCGGATTGAGATTTAAGTTTTTGTGCTTCTTCCCCAGGTTGTTATCTAACTTTCGTTAGTTCAACAATTTTTGATTTGAGCAACAGAAGGTCTTCGAAAAAATTCATCTTTACCTGTTGGTCTGTTTTGACAGATTTCTGCCATTTTCTGCATTTGCTTCTTGTTAGTTCCTTCTTGAGTTCTTTTGAGGAATTGAGCTTTTTTAGGGAAGTGCTACAGTAGATAGTGTTCTAATGGGAGTTTATTTGGTGTTAGAACTGAACCTTGAGACTTATTTATCTTAAGTGCACTAATGTTGCTAATGAGATTGTGTGAAGTTTTGTATGAAGGAAAAAATTCAGGTGTATGGAAGGAACGAGTAATGAGATAAAGGATGGACTAAAGCTCAAGCTTGGGGATGCCACGCGTGTCACCCCAAGAAATATCCAAGAAGTACAAGCGTCAAAGCTTGGGATGCCCAAGGCATCCCCCTTCTTCATCAATAAAAATTCCAGGTTTTTTCCAAACGCTTCATTTTTATTGTTTCATGCACAGTTGTGTTTTTCTTGGAGCGTCTTCCTTTTTCGTTTTTGTTTTGGTTTTTAGTTTTCTTGGTTTGCTTAGTTTTCTGAATAAGTTGGTTGGACCCCCTCTTTCACACTTTGGTTTGCGAATAGTTTGGTTTGGTTTGGAAAAGAGTAGGAAAGTTCATACTTATGTGGTAAAAAGAGCTCATTTTTGACTGTGGCCTATGCTTTGTCATGCCATGTTTGATATTGTTTTGGCTTTATGCTTAGTATTATTTGCTATAGCATGAATTGTTATAAACAATTGAGATTGCTTAATGTGCCTTGGATGAATCATGCGTTGTTTTAGCATATTAAAGCATAGTATAGTGGTATTCTCCTTTGATGCTTTATTTGGGTTGACTTGGCACATGCTCACACCATGTTATGACTATCTCAAGTCACCATAGCCTTTATGATCCTTTAGTTTTCAACTTGTAGTATCACTTTATGCTTTGATCAATGATGTTTTGTCGCTCTGCATGATTATGGCCATTATTGCTGTCTTAGTTTGTCGCTCCCAGTCTTTTGCTAGCCTCCACAACCAAGTGTGAGTTCCACTCATGCATCCAACTCCCTAAACCAAGTTATTCCAAAGAGTCCACCATACCTACCTACTAGCTTATGCTATTCCAAGTATATTCATGCTTTTGTTTACCTTCCTCTTGTTATGAGAAAACTAGTGATTAAAGCTCTCACGAACTTGAAGCCACACTTACTTTACTTGCCCTTAATAAATTTGAACCATTGTGTCTTCTATGTTGTATATGCTTGCACTTATTTGTTGGGAATTAGCAGAACCATGCTTTCATGGGGAACGCTTTCAACATTGCACTTGGTACTTGTACCTAGTTGATATCATGCTCTTTTGTATATGGATGTCGTCGGTGTGAAATGAAAGGGGAGCTTGTAAGTCCATGGAGTTATGTATATGTGTTAGAGAAACGCCTGGGCCGCTGGTCTAATCCATGCTGACATGGTGGAAACCTGCAACGTAACCATAATGAGCTGTCTATGAAGCATTCTTCTTATAAAAAAGAGTCCTATATTGAGGGGAAAAAAGAGAAAAAAAGAGATACTATGAAAAGAGGAAAGAGAGAAAAAAGCACCATATTCCCATGGTAAATAAGAAGAATGCTGAGATGCCCGTTGTCTACTTGCCTTGTCATTTTGATATGGGGATTCGTCTGTATCATCGGGCAAGGGGTACCCCGTTGGCGGTTCTCAATGATACACATGTACTTACGATGACAAGAACTTACCGGTAAGTAAACTTGAGTAGCATGAGGAGCGGCCCTCGTATACAAGGGACATGAGATTTCTGAGTTATACTTCGTCAAGCATGTACACCATAGTTTGTTCACTTTAACCTTAATCACTTCAAGATGCTTATGATAGGGGCAATGAGAGCTGAAAGCTATTAAGTACCATAATTTTTGGAAGCTCTTTATGAGACTAGAATCCCTACTTCCTTTTACAAAAGGCCTTTCTTCCACCATTATATTGAGTCTCCACCTTCTATCTTTATGCACCTACTTTGGGAGCATAGTGGCCATTCTTAGTTCTATGTGCATTGTCCCAAGACTAGTTGATTGATGCATAACTTGATATTGCTTGTTTTTAAACTATTGTATCTAGTCACTCTTATGAACTTTGAAGGTGTCCTATGCATTTATATTTGCTACTCTATTGAGGGACAAGATGAATACTATTATGCTATGTTTTCTTTATGTGAAACAAACAAATGTCTTGCAAAGCATGTTATTCATGAATGTTTTGTTTGTGCCTTTTCATGTTGCATCATAGTTTCTTTGCTTATTGCTAGAACTTTGTCTTTCATGTTATGATTGAAGTACTATGATCCTAGCCTTGAAAGTTTTGAAAATACTTTGATCAAGTCTTTGATGGTGCATGTCACCTCAAAAGTTATTTCTTTTTATCACTTACCTACTCGAGGACGAGCAGGAGTTAAGCTTGGGGATGTTGATACATTGCAAATGTATGTATAATTTTTGATGTTCCATGCTTGGTTTTATTCACTTTCTTGTGTTTTGTTCCAACTTTGGAGTACTTTTCATATGATTTCTTGGACTAACCTATTAACAAGAGCCACAGTGCCGGCTGCCTGTTTTCTGCTGTTTTTGGTTCCAGGAAAGTCAGAAAATGAATATTCTCGGAATTGGACGGGACAAAAGCCAAAGTGCCTATTTTTCCGGAAGGGATCAAGTGCCAGAATACGAGATGGAGAAGGGCCAGGGATCCACCACACCACCTGGCCGCGCGGCCAGGCCTGGCCCGCGCCAGGGGGTGGTGTGGCCGCTCCCGGCACCCCCTTGGCCTCTCCTTCCGCCTACAAGTTTCCCTCGAGACGAAAACCCTAAGGACCCGATCAAAAATCCACGAAAGAGTCTATAGCCGCCGTCATCTCCATCCCTAGATCGGGAGGTATCTGAAGCTCTTCCCGGCACCCTGTCGGAGAGGGGAATTCACCCTGGAGGCCTTCTTCATCACCATGCAAGCCTCCGGTGTGATGCGTGAGTAGTTCATCCTTGGACTACGGATCCATGTAGTAGCTAGATGGCTGGTTTCTCCTCCTTTGTGCTTTCATGTTTAGATCTTGTGAGCTTCGTTCATGATCAATATCATCTATTTGTAATTCATACATGTTGTGTTTGCGGGGATCCGTTGGATATTGAGATGCTATTTCAGATTGATTATTGATTCTATCATGTATTTGTTATTTGAGATCTTGCATGCTTTCCGTTGTTAGTAGCTATCTTGGACAAGTAGATGCTGGCAACTCCAAGAGTTAGTATTTATGCTCGATAGTGGGTTCATGCCTCTAGTAATCTGGGGAAGTGACAGAAATCTCTAAGGTACTAGATGTGATGTTGCTACTAGGGAGAAAACAACAATCCTTTGTTCATAGAACAATCGTATTGTTTACTTTACACGCAGTTCGTAAAGCAATAATCTGTTGCTTGCAACTTAATACTAGAGGGGGTTCGGATGATAACGTGAAGGTGGATTATTAGTCATAGATGCAGTTGGATGGCGGTCTATGTATTATGTTGTAATGCCCAATCAAGTCTCAAAGGATTCAAGATGATTAGTATATGCATGTATTTCTTTCTCGGTGTTTGTCAATTGCCCCGCTGTAATTTGTTCACCCAGCATATTATCTATCTAAGGAGAGCCACCTCTAGTGAACTATGGATCCCGGTCCTTTTACTTTACATACAATCTACAATCTTTTACTGCTTTGTGTTTACTTTCTGCAAACTTTTACTTCTTTCCATTCGATACGTTTAATCCTTTGTTTTCCACAAAACACGGTGAGATTGACAACCTCATCGCAAGTTGGGGACAAAGTTCTGTGGTTGTGTTGTGCAGGTCTCCATGTTGCTACTAGCACCGGTAGTGCGCCCTGCCAAAGCTCAGCTAGTAACACCTTTGGGGTGTTTCCTTGCTCCTACTGGTTCGATTAAACCTTGGTTTCATAACTGAGGGAAAACTTGCTGCTATATTCATCGTACCTTCCTCTTGGGGTTCCCAACGAGCTCTACGTCAAAAGTCGAGCGCATCAATCATCATGGAGAGGTTTTAGATCGAAAACCGGATCCTTTTTAGGTGGCAACGTGGTACCCAAGTCTTCTACCGGCAAGTCATGCTTTAGCATCTTGGGTTGACGATGGAGGATCTCATCAATTTCGTTCCTTTCTTCCATGAAGATCTCACTTTCGTGATCTTCCATAAATTGTTGCAAAGCATTGTTAGGAGCAAGAGAGATAGAAGCAAGTTGTTCAACTCTAAAATCCTCATTATGGGTTTCCTCTTCACAAGGTTCTTTAGTAAATTTCGAAAAATTAAACTCATAAGATTCCCCATCAAACTTAGTCAAGATTTTATCCCTCTTGCAATCTATAATAGCTCCACAAGTACTCAAGAAAGGTCTACCAAAAATGATAGAATAAGTTTTACTAGCAGCTGAACCAAGTAGTAGAAAATCAGCGGGATACTTAATCTTACCACAAAGAACTTCCACATCTCGTACAATGCCAATTGGAGAGATGGTCTCTCTATTAGCAAGGTGAATAACCACATCAATCGCCTCCAATTCGCAGCGACTGATTTCATGCATAATTTCTCTGTAAACCTCATAAGGAATAGCACTGGAACTTGCACCAATATCACATAAACCATAATAGCAATGATCACCAATTCTAACGGAAAGCACAGGGACACTAGCTTTTTTAGCTCTATTAGGATGTGAAACAATATTAGAAGCATCCTCACAAAAAACTATGTGCCCATCTTCTATGCTTTTAGTGACAAGGTCTTTCACAATTGCTACTACAGGTTCAACATTTATTTGTTCATCAGGTTTTACAGTTCTCTTTTCACTTTTAGTAATTACATTAGTTATCATAGGATGATCCTTTACCTTATCCGGGAAGGGAATCTTCTCGATATAGGGCTCAGGTAAGATGTGATCAATAGTGCAACACTCAGTGCTCCCAATGGGAACACAGTCAACAATATCTTTATAAGGTGCATGGTACTTATTCCATACCCTTTTTGGAATTTCAATATAAGAAGCAAAAGCTCTAAAGCAATTCGTAATAACTTGCTAATCAAGACCATAAGCATTACTAATATTCTGAAATTCATCAGTTCCCATAAAATATTCAATGCATTCATAATCATAATTTATACCTGACTTTCTACCTTTGTCATTCTCCCAAGCTTCAACATTGTCTTGAATACGGTCCAGAAGATCCCATTTAGCTTCTTCTTCCATGAGAGTGAATGATCCAGCACAAGAAGCATCCAATAAATCCTTGTCATGTAGAGGGAGTCTTGCATAAAAGTTATTGATAATAATATTGTTGGGAAGCTCATGAATGGGACATTTGAGCATTAGTAACTTCAATCTCCCCCAAGCTTGAGTTGTACTCTCTCCATCAAGAGGCCAAAAGTTTTATATTTGATTCTGATTGACATGGGTATACCCTACAGGTACTCGAGCTTGGTATATATGGACTAAATACGTAAAGGCCCACGGTGTCGCCAAGGCCCAAATGAAGGACTCGAGTAACCTACGGACTCTCGATTGCTTGAAGAGCAAGAAGAAGCTAAAGATAGAAAGTTTGAAGGGGAAAACCCTAACTTGTAAACGACTCGACCTGCTACCCGAGACCTAGCCTAACTATATAAAGGCTAGGAGGGGTGGTGAGGAGGACACATGCAACCCTAGTTTCCACAACCCTCGCCAGATTGCATCTGCGCACCATTGTAATCTTCGATTCCTTCGATAATTCCACGAGCAGACAAGCAGGAGTAGGGACCTCTACGAGGCATGAACCTGGGTAAACCTTTGAGTCCCCTGTGTGCTTGTTTGCTAGCCGATAGATGTCTCCAGCGCTCCCTCCTTCTCCAAAACCCAAGTCCATAACAATGGGCATTGATGAGTTAAACCCTCGTCAATTGGCGCCGTCTGTGGGAATTGGGAGTGCCGATATTGCGGCTTCTTCGGCCCCATCAACCGCGATCTACAACTCCGCAACAGCGGAGATTCGCCAGCTCTTCGGCGCGTTCGACTTCACCATCCACACGCCAGCCACTCGCCCGGCTTTCGAGTCCGTAGGCGATGGGATCAGCCTGGCAATAGGGAGCTTCCGCTTCCAAGTTGGTCAGATGGGCACGCTTCGCATGCCTGATCAGCCGACGGCGCTGTCGATTGCTCCAGCATCATGGTTCTCTCCATCGGTCGGCACACTCAGTGAGATCAACGCCTCGACAGTAGTCGAAAACACGGCCAGCGACAACAGTCGCAACTCCGATCTAGGCGACCTGGCCACTGAAGACGGAACCTACGGTTCCGGATCTGAGAGTTTTGGGAGCAGCAGCTTCCCCAATCACTTCATGTGCACCGTCATCAACTTAGGCGATACCTCCGCCAACCGCGACAACATGGGCAATTGCGGTAATGGAACCGACCCACCAAACGGTGGCAACGGCGGCAACGGAGCTAACGGCGGTAACGGTGGCGATCGCACCAACGCCAACAATGGAGGAGCAGTCAAACCTCCAACCATAATAAACGAGCAAACCGGCGAACGCGTCGTGATCAAGCTCAATGAGCAAGAATGGGCTCGCTGCTGCGAGGCCCTGCGAGGCACTCCTCTACCCTTCGGATCTCCGCAAGAACTGCTAATGGGCTACCATTGGCTCCTGAAGGAAGAATTCAAGTGCCAAGTGCAAACAATCGCGCAACTTGAGGCACGCAAAAAGGCAGCAGACGAGTCGAGCCTTCGTCGTGCAGGGCTCTCCTCCTACGGAGGATCCTCCTCAAGAGGCAACGAATACGTTGCCAAAAAGAGGCAATCTCGGATGGCCCATCTCATCGAGCAAGAACGCATAGAAGCTGCAAAGGTCCTCGACTTCAGCTCTATGACAGTCAACACACGGGGCAATGTGGTCCCCAAGACGCCGCAGGCTATAGTGACAGCGGCCACCATGTACCTCCTTAATAACCAGCCGCCAGCTGGAGATCCCCGAGCCGCCATGCACCGATCTACGATCGCGGGCTTGGGATTAATCGAGGCCGCCCTCGACAAGGAGCTAACACCAGAGCCGAAAAAGGGCAAAGCGCTAGCAAAGCGCTACTCCTCGCCCACATCTAGCGATGACAGTCACGATCTGTCTCGACGCCGCTGCTCACGGTGACACGACCGCGACTATGATGCGTGCGACGACCTCACGCAGCGCAAGATTAACAAATCAAGGGCGCGACGCGCTCAGTCGACTGACTCAGAAGAGGAAGATGTGGAGCTCTGCGGCGCCAGATGCTTCAGCAGATCCATTAGGCAAAAGAGAATGACTAGGGGGTTCAAACTCCCGTCGGAGAACCCGAAGTTCGATGGCCTACAGGACCCAAAAATCTGGCTAGAGGACCACATCTCCTCCGTCAGGCTCCACGGAGGCAGTCGAAGCACGGCCATGCAATGCTTGCAGCTACAGCTGCAGGTCACCGCCCGAGCATGGCTCAACAACCTCCGACGCGGATCCATTCGCAGCTGGGATGAGCTGGTTTACAGCTTCGTGTGCAATTTCAAGGGCACGTACAAGCGGCCTGCATCAATCGAAGATCTAAGATGCTGCCAGCAACGATCGGGCGAATCACTACGCTCCTACATCCAAAGGTGGTCCATCATCAAGAACTCCGCAGAGAACATCTCGGAGGATCGCGCGATTGATGCATTCAACGGCGGAGTCCGCCGCCTAGAACTCAGGGAGGAGCTGGGCCACTCAAAGCCCAAGACCATCAACCACCTGATGGAGATCGTGAATTGGTGGGCCGATGGAGAAGATTTGGTGAAGAATCGCGTTCATTCTGACGAGGAGGCGGAACTCGAGCGCAGACGCGACCGCCGAAGCAAACGCCGTATGCGCATCTACGATGACCGCGACAACGTCAACATGGTCGCAGCCGGCTACGCCGACAGACGCGACGACAAGTGCAACAGCGGATACCGTAATGGTGGACACCGCGACTTCGGGAAGACCATGCAAGTGTGGCAACGCCGCGATCGTGATGAAGCACCCGCAACAACCATTGAAGACAAACTGTTCGGACCATGCACGGTGCACTTCTACATCGACAAGCATGATGGGAAGAAGAAGTCCAGCCACCTCCTCAAGGACTGCCACGAATTCCTCAAACTACACGAGGGATTAGCTCGGATGAACAGCAATGCAGTCGAAAGAGGCTACGGCGCCACCCCAGGCGCCGTGGCACATGGCGCTCCGTCACCACCAGCTGGGCCACCACCGAATGCAGCCACGCCGGACCAGCACCACGGAGGCGAACCCTACCCAAGGGCCATGGGTACCATGATGATCCAAAAAGGACGCCCCTCCAATCGGGTGCAGAAGGCCATCACTCGCCAAGTCAACTTGGCCACACACTCGCCACCATCTACTACTGAGTACCTCAGTGGAAGCGAGTCATGCATCACCTTCGACAAATGCGATCATCCGCCTCAGGTACCCCGTCCAGGCCATTGTCCCCTCGTACCCGAGGCGCAAATCAGAGGCTTTGACATGAGCCGCGTCTTCATGGATGGCGGAAGCGGCATCAACCTCATATTCGCGAGTACCTTGTGAGAAATGAGGATCCCTCTAACTTGCCTGGAGGCCTCGGACACAACATTCCACGGCATCGTCCCAGGAAAAGGCGTATATCCCCTGGGCAAAATCAACCTCGACGTCATCTTTGGAAAGCCGAAGAACTTCCGGCGCAAACGCATCGACTTTGAGGTCGTCGACTGGCCCTCACAATACCACTGCATCCTCGGACGTGTCGCGTTCGCTAGGTTCATGGCAGTGTCACACTATGCCTACCTGCAGATGAAAATGCCAGGTCCCAATGGCGTCATCACGATCAACGGGAACTTCGAGAGATCCGACAGCTACGACAGGGAATTCAACAGAATTTCCCAGTCCTTCAGCATGCAGGAAGAACTCGCAAGACTGAAAGAGTCAACAGACAATAGTCTGCCTCCCCTGAGCCGGCCGAGCTCGCCCGATCTATCTTTTGACTCATCGGTGCACACAAAGAAAGTGCAGGTCCACCCATCAGATCCCGCCAAGATGGCCCTCATCGCCAACAACTTGAGTCCCGCATAGGAACTCGCGCTCATCGAATTCCTTCGTGAGCACTTGGAAATTTTCGCCTGGTGTCCTGTGGACATGCCAGGAGTTCCCAGGGAATTCGCCGAGCACGCACTCAACGTCAACCCCGACGCAAGGTCAGTCAAGCAAACAATTCGGCGATTGTCCGAGCCACGAGCGCAGGAAGTTGGCATGGAGATCAATAGACTCCTTGACGCCAAATTCATACGCGAGATCAAGGAAAGCACTTGGCTTGCCAACACGATGCTGGTACCAAAAAAGGACACGGATATCCTGCGGATGTGCGTGGACTTCACCTCTCTGAATAAGCACTGCCCAAAGGATCACTTCCCGTTGCCACGCATCGACCAAATCATCGACTCCACCGCGAGATGCGAGCGCCTCTGCTAACTCGACGCCTACTCAGGCTATAATCAGATTCGAATGAAGGAGGAAGATCAAGAGAAAACAGCATTTACAACGCCCTTTGGTGTGTTTTGCTACAACACAATGCCCTTCGGGCTAAAAAATGCAGGAGCCACCTACAAGCGGTGCATGAAGGCTTGCCTAAAGGAACAACTGGGTCGCAACATTCAAGTCTATGTCGACGACATAGTAATCAAGACCAAGGAAGAAGCCTCCCTAATCGACGATTTGCGCGAAACCTTCCCCAACCTCGACCGCTACCGGATCAAGCTCAATCCGGACAAATGCGCCTTCGGCGTGCCATCTGGGCAACTACTCGGGTACCTCATCTCTGCGAGGGGAATCGAGGCAAACCCGGAGAAAATAAAAGCCATACTGGCCATGGAGAAGCCGAAAATATACGGGGCATTCAGCAGCTGGCTGGGCGAATCGCAGCCCTCAGTCGATTCATCAGTTGGATGGGCAAAAAGGCGCTGCCCTTCTACCAACTCCTCCGCAAAGCTGAAAAGTTCGAGTGGACCAATGAAGCGCAGGAAGCATTCGAAGATCTCAAGCGCCTTCTATCCACCTCGCCAGTACTAGTGACCCCACGGGAAAGGGAACCACTGTTTCTATATATCTCCGCCACCAACCAGGTGGTCAGCATAGTGCTCATCGTCGAGCGAACCGAGGAAAATAAGGTCCACGGGGTACAACACCCAGTATACTACTTCAGCGAGGTCCTCAGGCCAACAAAGCAACAGTACCCGCACTACCAGAAGCTGGCGTATGGTGTCTTCATGACCGCCCGGCGACTGCGCCATTACTTCCAGGAACACCCAATCGTGGTGGTCAACGACGCCCCGTTGGGGCATATCCTCACTAACCCCGATGCCATGGGACGAGTCGCGCTTTGGGGAATAGAATTGTCTCCACGAGACATCACATATGAAAAGCGCGACGCAATCAAGTCGCAAGTTCTCCCTGACTTCCTCGTGCACTGGATGGAGAACCAGCTCCCGGACAAACCAGATATGTCCTACCTCTGGACAATGCACTTCGATGGGTCCAAGCGAAAGGACGGAGCAGGCGCAGGTGTCATACTGACATCACCTCAAGGGGACAAGTTGAAGTATATCATGTGAATGCAGTTCACAGCCTCCAACAACGAGGCTGAATACGAGGCCCTGTTGCACGGGATGAGGATGGCAAAAGCCTGCGGCGCCAAGAGGCTCATCATATACGGCGACTCCAAGCTGGTCGTCAACCAAACAATGCATGAGTGCGATGCACTAAATGACAACATGATCGCGTACCGCGACCTCTACGACACACTCAAAGGAGACTTTGACGGTTGCGAGCTGTGGCACGTAGGTCGCAAAAGCAACGAAGAGGCGTACGCACTCGCCAGCATAGGCTCTACATGCGCCCCCATACCACCCGGGGTATTTCTCGAGCGCATCTACGAATGCTCCATCAAGCTAAAGGCCGCAGAGAAGAAAACTAGCGCAACAATGGATTCGGGGGCTACGCTGCCCAATGACTCAATAGCACTCGATGATCCGACTCGAGGGACCTATGAGCTTCATGATGATTGAGCAATCCTGGACGCAACCATACATCACGTACCTCCTCAGCAAAAGGCTACTGGACGATCCGACTGATGCATGGCACATCGCGCGACGATCCAAGGCATTCGCCGTTATCAACGGCGAACTATACAAACGCAGCATCACAGGAGTACTCCAACGATGCGTCTCCACGGCCGATGGAAGAGCTGTCCTCCTCGACATCCATGAGGGGACCTGCAGGCACCACGCCGGTAGTCGCGCCCTCGTTGCCAAAGCTCTACGAGCTGGGTTCTATTGGCCTACGGCCATGCGCGATGCCAAAGGCATCTTCCAAAAATGCAACGCTTGCCAACAATTTGCGGATAAGCCGCACGCACCGGGCGCAGAGCTCCGGCCAATCCCATTGGCCTGGCCCTTCGTGCAATGGGGACTCGACCTGGTCGGCAAACTCCCAAGATCCTCACGAGGAGGCTACGTCTACCTCTTGGTCGCAGTCGACAAGTTCACCAAGTGGATTGAGGCCATGTCAGTGACTAACCAATCAGGACACAACGCAGTTAAGTTCTTCGAATCCATCGTCTACCGCTTCGGAGTACCGCACAACATCATCATAGACAATGGGACAAACTTCACATCCAAGGAATTCCAAGAATTCTGTGAGAATCTGGGGATCAACATCAGCTACGCCTCTGTAGCACATCCACAGACCAATGGTCAGGTGGAAAAAGCAAACGGGCTCATCTGCGGCGGCATCAAGAAGCGACTCCTCCGACCACTCGAACAAGTCGCGGGTTGCTGGCCAGACGAACTGCAAACCGTACTATGGAGCCTACGCACAACTCCAAATAGTTCCACGTGCTACACGCCATTCTTTATGGTGCACGGAGCCGAGGCAGTGCTACCCGCCGAGGTACGGTACAAGGCGCCGCGCGTAGTCGCCTACAGCGAACAAGAGTCATCCCTCGCACTCGAAGACTCCGTCGATCTCCTTGATGAAGCAAGAGAAATCGCCGCGGAAAGATCAACGATCTACCAGCAGAACCTGTGCAACTACCACAGTAGGAGGCTACGCCCCAGATCCTTCGTCGAAGGCGACCTGGTCCTGCGACTAAAGCAGCACGGACATCTCAAGCTCGAGTCCCCCTAGGAAGGACCATACATGATTATAGAAGTAATCCCACGTGGCGCCTATCGCCTTCAAGATTTAGAGACAGAAGTCGCATATTCCAACCCTTGGAACGTCGCATAGCTGCGACGCTTCTACCCTAGTCGTTTTACTTTTGCATCGCAAATAAGGCACTCAGCCAAGGCTACTTAGCCACACATTGTACCTCGTACTGTCTCACAAATAAATAAAGCTAAGTGCCCCAAAACTCTGTATCTTCCTTTATTTTTCCGCAACTTATCGACTCGGGGGCTACACCACCCTATGTACATATGTTCTACGAACCAAAACGTGATATCCTGAGTAGCTGGCACATCAATCGAAACCCTTGACACAACATCAACCCAGCTGCAATGCACCTGACAGGTTGACAAGGGACTGAGATAAAATCATGGCCAGGCTAAGGAAAAGGACTCGCATAGTGCAACGCACTTCATGCTCACAAAGCTCTTTATACATATTCGATAATAAATTATATACAACATTTATACGAACTTTACAACACGGGTACACTTATGAGCAGGATACAAACTAAGCTACTACTGCAGCAAGAGAACGTTGGTTTGTTCCTCAAAGAAGTCGACGATCTCTTCTGCTGGGCGATCCATAGCCTGGTAGTGCGGCACCATATTCCAGGTAGAACCTGCTGGTGGCGCAGGCGGCCCATCCGCAATTGCCGCAACATCTACGTCAGGCCTATGCAGTCGCACCAGCGATAGAGCGGCCTTGGCACCAGCCACCAACTGATGCCTCACGCACTCGCGAACCGCGGTCAGATCTTGAAACTTGGCAAGGAGGGCCAGCAAGCTCGACGGAGTAACATCCAGCGGAAACATCGTCCGATAAATGTTCTTCAAGCATGACTACGACTTCTTCAGGAAGTGCAGCACTTGCGACGCACGATCCTGCAGGGTCGCCAGCGCAATCGCACGATCATGATCTACCCAGTATCCACTCTCTTGAAGTTGCTCCTGGGTGAGATCATGCATACGAATGGCAATTCTATCCTTCTCATCCTGTGGATGACGCGCACTGACAACTACACGAAGCAGCAACAGCAGCATAAGTACAGCGCACCATCGCGAGTGACTACAAAGAAAAGATAAGAGCAAGCAAACTAACACTTGAATTGGTCGCCCAGCTGCATCACCTTGCCAAGCAGATACTGCTCGCAGGCAGCGGCCTTCTCCGCCTTCGACTTCCATATATCCGCGTTACCGTGGAGCACAGGCAACTCACGCTCCAGCTGCTTCACGTGGTCACGCAGTCGCGAAAGCAGCGACGGCTCATCTACCCTGGAGCGCGGCGGTGCCAAAGTATCATCAAGAGGCGGCGAGTCCTGAGTTTCCCTCAAAGGATCACTCGATGTACCCTACCACAAGCCAAGATAGAAACAAATAAGACGACCAAATCAACACAAAGACAAAAGATTCAAGTGCATTCAAGACTAGATACACTCGCCAGCAGGCATGTTCTTAAAAAAAGACATAAACTAGTTAACTATTACAAAGCTACTAAGGAGCGATTGGCTTCTTCGACTTCGACGGCTTCAGGGGCTTCATTGAGTCCATGGCAGTGTCAGACGCCACGGACTTTCCGCCAGCCCCTGATGCCACAGCCTTCGCCGCCTTCTTAACGCGCTGCAGCTCCTCAGAATACTCCGTGACCGTGTTTATGAGCTGCGGCCCATATTTACCACAGGCAGTTGCGAAAGGAGCAAAGACTACCTGCTGGCCGTCCGCGCTAACAGGCATCGCCTTCGACACAGCGGCAGGATCAATAGCGACTCCGTGGGCCTGCACCATGGCAAGTGAAATGGACGCGCCAACCGCGCGGAGTGAGTTCTTGAAGCTAGAGGGAACACCCCCGGCGAAAGACTCCACCAGCTCGCCCATGTTCTCGATTAGCTCAGCCTTGGGCATCAGCTCCTCCCAGAGGCGACTAAGAACGCCCTTGGCCTTGGAGAGCGTATCTTGAATGGCGATGTTGCGGTCCTCAACTGCCAAAAGCGCGCCCGCCAAAGCGTCGTCGCGGCGGAGGGCCTGAGGATCGAAGCTCAAACCGCTAGCATCTGCACACAAACCAACACATGAATATCAAACATCAACGCCAACGGAAAAATAACAAACAGAGAACAACAATGACATCCAAACAAGGTACCTGAGAGGGCTTTGGCAATCGAGAAAAGCTGTTCTTCGAACAACTTCTCCCTGGATGCAATGGAAGCACGAAGATCCTCTTTGCGCCTTTGCGCCTCGTCACGTGCCGCGATTGCCTCATCGCGACCCCTCACAGCCGCGGCGAGAGTTTTCTCCATGGTGGCAGCGTCGCGCAGGAGGGCATTATGTTCAGCTACACAGCAAAAAAGGTTTGACTATCAGTCAACTATATCAAAGGAGAAGAAGAAGAATGTTGGGGGGATAACCCCGGGTAGGGTCACTCCGGGGTATAAGGGCCGAGTTAGCCGAGGTTCGGCAAGGTCAAAGCGGATGCTGGCCGAGTCACCTCAAGGCAGGATGGATCACGGGGTAACCCGGACCAGGGAGTCGCCTAACATTGTCCCATCCGACTCAAGGAATAAGTCGGAGACACTTGTCTAGCTTATGTGCAGGAACAGGTGTGACCGGATCAACTGTGATCCGGATCCTCGTTTGGCTTCTAGGGGAAGGAAGGAATATCTCTGGTCAAAAAGAAGGCCCGGTGCGTACTGGATGAGCGAATAAAGCAAGGGTAGGACCACCGGATCATGGCCGACAAGGGTGACGACGCTCACGTCGACTGACGCGGGCGCCACAGAGGCAACATCGCTAAAGCAAGAGTGACGTGGGGGAAAAGCACCCCTGTCGGGTTACTAATTTGGGAGGAGGCATATTCTTAGGAATATGCCTCCACGTATGCCCTAGGCCAGGACCGAACCACCCCTATATAAGGGGGGGTTGAGGTTCTGGTAAGGGGGTTGGGTCTTTTTCGGATACATAGCAAGGAAAATACTTGTGGGTCTAGGGTTCTGGGACTAGTCAATAGGCAAGAGTAAGAGAGCCTCTTCTTCCTCCTCTAGTCAAAACCGCTCGAGGAGCACTTGTAGTCTTGGAGACTGAACATCAATACAAAGCTTCTATGTAGAGAATCACTCTACTATCCCTCCCTGGATTCCCCTAGCGCATATTAGTCCCCACCTTCAGCCTATCCATGGCATCTGCCGTGACACCACCATGACAGTTGGCTCCCACCGTGGGGCTATCGATGCTAGCAGGGGTGATGATCCGGACGGGAAATTTCATCGGCACCGGTGAACGCATCGTCTCCGGGCTCGTTCAGCGCTTCGGTGCGCTGGACTACGTCAGCGACAACGTTGGCTGCTTCGGCACGCGCCCCCTTCCGCACAACGGCGTCTTCGTCAAGCTCGGCGCGCACAAGGTCTATGTTGCCGTGGACGTGTCTGGCGTTCATCCGCGTCTTGTCGTCGATGCGGGGGAACCACCCCTCACCGTGGCTCGCGGGGCGCGTATCGCCCGTTCCCCGGGCCATGCAGAGGTGATGATGACCGCACCGAGCGCGGGCGTGAGCAGGGATCCAGCGCCAGACCAGGGGGCAACACCCAAGGCACCAAGGAAAGTTCGGGGTCCTCCGCTAGAGAGGCCCGAGAACGTGCTGAGGGAAGCTATGGATAGCTTGGCTAACCCGGTGGCAGCAGTGGTAGATCCGGCTCAGGCATAGGCCGAGCTAGAGGAGACCCGGCGAAAGATAGTGGAGGGCGCAAAGAAGATAGCGGCGGCTCAGCAGTCGTTGAACATGACGCTGCGTGAGTACGCGAAAGCGAACAAGGTTGATGCCGTGAGGGTAAAAGGGAGAAACCTCATAAGCGAGATGAACAGAGAGGGTGGTGATGGACCAGAAGGGTCGGAAAACTATCTGTTTGTGGGGTTGCCGAAGTATAATACCCCGGCGAAGAACCTCAGAGCAGCAGATGCCGCGGCGTCCGAGCTAGAGGGTCTGACGGGTGAAGCTCGCCAAAGACAGCAAGACCGGGTTAACGAGCTGGTTCGGATCGCGAACAGGCAGAATGAGGAGCTGTTGAGAAGTAATCCGGAGAGAGTTGGAGCTTCTAAAATCGTCCATTCGGTGAACCCGGAGAAATCCGCTGGAGCCGCATCATAGCCTCATGGTGGCCCTAGAAGAGAAGAGGTAGTAACCTCGGCCAGACGGAACAAGCAGATCGTTCCATATGACCCAAAGCGTGCGGGAAAGGAAAAAGAGATACGGAAAAACGATGATCGACGAAGTGTGAGCCGAGGTAACCATGACCAAGGCAATGCCGGTCAAGGGAATGCTGCCAACGGCAACACCGGACAGCGAAACTCAGCAGGAGCGGGTCAACCGCCGCAGCGGAATGCACCAAGGCAAGAGCAAAATGCCGGCCATGGTATGCAACAGAGAGGACCACAACGGGAGCAAAACCGATACAATGATGGAGACTCGGAGATGATGAATGCGGGATACGCAAGACCGGACTATCATGTGATAGCGTCGAGATTGGGAAGCAGAGATTTGATGCCGGATGACGCTAGGCTAAAACTAGACCGCCTGTATAGGTCGGAACAGATCGAATGTCAAGGTCCTCCGGGTCCAGCGTGCTTCGGACCCCGGATCATGAAGGAACCGCCAGTACCCAATTTCCAATTACCTAGGGGCACGAAGACGTATGACGGCAGTACAAAGCTGGAGGATTGGCTAATAAACTACGCAACAGCTGTGAAAATTGCAACTGGCAACTTGAGGTGGGCTGTACGATATGTACCCCAAATGTTGGAAGGTCCAGCTAGGGTTTGGCTGAATAATTTGCCACCCGGAAGCATCAACTGCTGGATAGATTTTGAAGAGATGTTCATCAGCAACTTCTCAAGTACGTATCAGAGACCGAACAGATCGCAGACCCTGGCAATGTGCAAGCAGAGATCTAACGAAACAGACCGTGAATTCTTGACCCGGTGGTGTACCGTGAGAAACTCGTGTGAGGGAGTCATAGAGTCACAGGCTATAGCATGGTTCGCACAAGGATGTAGATATGGTAGCGAGTTGTGGATGAAATTGCAAAGGAAAATGCCAGTCACATTGGCAGAGATGATCCGGATCGCGGATTCTTATGCTTTGGGTGATCCAACTCAACCTAGGATCGCGTCGAACGAGTCAAATGAGGAGTACTATCCGAGGGACGGATCCGGGTCATCCCAGAGGAACGATTACAGGGGAAAAGGAGAGACGATAGACCGGATCATCGATATGTCTCGCAACAAGTTGCGGACGTGAATCAAGATCAGCCCGGGGCAGGGAGCAACCAACGCCAGAAAACGGGAGGGCAATGGACTCCTCGAAACGATGGCAAGAAAACATGGACGCCGGAGCAGAAGATGCAATGGTAAGAAAAGAAAGATCATCCGAGGTATACCTACGAGTCAATGTTGGACCAGCCGTGCAAGTTTCACACGCCAAATCCGAGCAGCCCGGCGGGTCACACGACGAGACAATGTGAGTGGATGCACAAGATAGAACAAGGTGGTTCGGGGAATGCTCAGGCACCTCGGAATGATCAACCTCGGCAGGAGTTACCCCGGTAGCAATTGCTCTCCGGAGCAAACACGCAGCAACTGATGTTGCCTCCCCCTCCGCCGAGGTATGACAACAGTGAGAGAAGGGATGCAGTGCATCAGATAGAAACCCAGCAACAACCGGATCAGAGGTACTCCGGAAACGAGGGAAGAAATGAGTACAGGGAACATCACCAGGGCTATTGTGTGTTCACAACAGAAGAAACAGATAGGAAGAGCTTGCAGCGCCGACATATGGAGGTTAACGCGGTTATGCCTGCAGTGACGAGGTACATGTCTTGGTCGGACCAGGAAATTACCTGGAGCGTCAAAGATCACCCCAAGCTTATGCCAAGTCCGGGCTCGTATGCACTAGTGTTGGATCCGACGTCATTGGACCAAACATTAATGTGAGGTTCTCTAAGGTACTGATCGACAATGGCAGTAGTATTAACATCATGTATGCAGATACGATGCGCAAGTTGGGCATCTCGGAGAACATGCTCCAGGCTACGAGAACAACTTTTCACGGTATCGTGCCCGGCATATCCTGCGAACCCATAGGCAAAGTCCGGGTCGACGTGTTGTTCGGTACAAGGGATAACTGCCGAACCAAAAATCTGGAGTTCGAAGTGGTAAATCTAGAGAGCGTGTATCATGCATTACTCGGGAGACCAGTGCTGGGCAAATTCATGGCAAGTTGCCACGTTAGTTATCTGAAGGTGAAGTTGCCTGGGCCAAATGGTGCAATTACTATCGTTGGGGATTTCCGACGTTCTATTGAGTGCGCTTCAGCCGGGTCTAACCTAGCCGAGTCACTCGTAATTGCCCAAGAGAAAAGAAAAATCCAAGAAGTGACAGCATTAGCTCGGTCCGCGCAGCAGTATATGCCGGTGTTAAGTAACCCGCATGGAAGCGTTTCATTTCAAGCCGCGAAGGACACCAAGAAGATACTGGTGGATAACGTGTTTCCGGAGCGCACCGTGACAATTGGGGCCGGATTAACTGACAAATAGGAAAGCAAGCTCGTCAACTTCCTCCGTGAGAATCGGGATATTTTTGCTTGGTCCACACAGGACTTGCAAGGTGTTCCGAGGGAGTTGGCCGAGCACTCTTTGAATGTAAGACCCGGAGCAAGGCCGGTGAAGCAGCCTCTCCGACGCTTCGCCGAAGATAGGAGAAAGGTCATTGGTGACGAGATAGCTCGGTTGCTAGCAGCAGGATTTATCATGGAAGTGCTATATCCGGATTGGCTCTCTAATCCGGTACTGGTAGAAAAGAAGAAGGATGATCCGAACGTGGCAGTGGTTTGGCGTATGTGTATCGATTACACGAACCTGAACAAGGCATGTCCGAAAGATCCATTTCCGCTGCCGAGGATAGATCAGGTCATCGACTCTACCGCGGGATGTGAACTATTGTCATTTATTGACGCCTATTCTGGTTTCCACCAGATACCCCTGAACCCGGACGATCAAATAAAAACTGCCTTTATTACCCCGTACGGGGCTTATTGTTATCGCACTATGTCGTTTGGTTTACGAAACGCAGGAGCAACGTACCAAAGGTGTATGCAAAAATGTCTGCACCATCAAATAGGTCAAAATGTGCAAGTTTACATGGATGATGTGGTTATCAAGACCAAGGAAAGCGCAACGCTCCTTGACGACATAAGGCAAACATTCGCGAACTTGAGGAGATTCCGGATGAAGCTTAACCCGGAGAAATGTACCTTCGGTGTCCCGGCTGGGAAATTACTCGGATTTCTCGTCTCTAGCCGAGGTATCGAGGTTAATCCAACTAAGATCCGAGCCATCGAACGAATGGAGCTGCCGAAGTGTCTCAACAACATCCAGAAGTTCACCGGATGCCTGGCGTCGTTGAGTCGGTTTGTATGTCGGTTAGGGGAAAGGCACTGCCTCTCTACCAACTCATGAAAAAATCAAATAAATTCGTTTGGACGCCGCAGGCCGATGAAGCTTTTGCCCACTTAAAAAAGATGTTGGCCACTGCACCAGTGTTAGCCTCTCCGCTATCGAAGGAGCCAATGTTGCTCTACATAGCCGCAACCAACCGAGTTGTAAGTGCAGTGATTGTAGTGGAACGAGATGAAGAGGGTAAGTCGGTGCAGAGGCCAGTGTATTACTTGAGCAAGGTATTGTCTGTCTCAAAACATAACTACCCGCATTTTCAAAAGGTGGCATACGGAGTTTATATGGCGGCAAAGAAGTTAAAGCACTACTTTGAGGAGCATCCCATCAAAGTGATATGCGAAGCCCCCATATCCGAGATAATGGGTAACAAAGATGCGAACGGCAGAATTGCGAAATGGGCAATTGAGCTAGCACCATACGCGCCCCAATACGATAGAAGAGAAGAGATCAAGTCCCAGGCTATAGTGGACTTTTTCGTGGATTGGGCCGAGGTACAATACGAACCACCGCCACCGGATCCGAACTACTGGAGGATACACTTCGACGGATCAAAGACCAAAGCCGGATTAGGAGCCGGGGTTGTGCTTACCTCGCCAAAGAAGGATCAGATCAAGTACGTGTTGCAGATCCATTTTGCGGCATCAAACAATGTCGCCGAGTACGAGGCTCTTGTGCATGGTCTAAAAGTGGCAAAGGAAATTAGCATACGTCGAATAATCTGCTTTGGCGACTCGGATCTAGTAATACAGCAAGTGTCCGGAGTGTGGGATGCCCTGGATCCAAACATGGCACTATACAGATTTCATGTGCAGAAAATCTCGGGTTACTTTGAGGGATGCGAGTTTCATCATGTACCTCGCATGGAAAACGAAGCTGCTAACATGCTGTCAAAGCTCGGCTCGACCCGACAGGCAATTCCACTGGGTGTTGCATTGAAGCACCTCAGAAAGCCATCTATCAGGCCGTCCCCAGGAACCGATTCAATTTATGTCCCGGAAAACGCGGAATCCGGAGCTGAGCCCATGAACATTGACGTGGGAAGTAGTACGCCGAACCCGGGGACTACCTCGGCAAACCCGGGGATTATCTCGGCAAACCCGGGGACTACCTCACCAGACCCGAGGACTGTTCAGTGTGACCCGGCTGAAGTTATGCTAGTGGATCAGATGGAAATTGATGAGGAGATGTTCCCTACGAGAGCAGTACCAGCTTGGGCGCTGCCTATATACCAGTTCTTGAAAGATAGAACGTTACCCACTGAGGAAGTGCTAGCCAGGCAAACTCAGCGGAGAGCCAAAGCTTACACAATCATCAATTCCGAGCTGTACAAGCAGAGTGTAACCAATATCCTCCAGCGGTGCGTTGATCCGGAAGAAGGACTTGACATCCTCCAAGATATACATCAAGGAGAATGCGGGCATCACGCCTCATCCCGGGCCTTAGTGGCAAAGGCATTCCGGCATGGATTTTACTGGCCAAGCGCCTTGGAGCAAGCAGAGGATCTGGTGAGGAAATGCAATGGTTGCCAAAGATATGCCACCAAGACACATATGCCTATGTCGGAACTCAAAACCATACCAATTACATGGCCATTTGCTGTGTGGTGCTTGGATATGGTTGGCCCGTTCAAACCAGCCAAAGGGAGCATGACGCACCTTCTGGTCATGGTGGACAAATTTACAAAATGGATCGAAGTGAAGCCTATAAGAAAGTGTGATGGAGCTACAGCTGTGACATTTCTCAAAGACATCATCTTGAGATACGGTTATCCTCACAGTATCATAACTGATAACGGCACCAATTTTGCTGAAGGAGCATTTGCACGATTCTGCCGAGATAAGAAAATCCGACTCGACATAGCCTCGGTAGCCCACCCCGCATCGAACGGACAAGTGGAAAGATCCAACAGATTAGTGTTATCCGGGATAAAACCCCGGCTCATTGAGCCGCTGCAAAGATCAGCGGGGTGCTGGATAGAAGAACTACCAGCGGTATTGTGGAGTTTAAGAACAACTCCGAATCGATCAACAGGCTACACGCCGTTCTTTCTGGTATATGGGGCAGAAGCTGTATTACCAGCCGACATAGAGCATGATTCGCCTAGGGTCACCCAATACACAGAAGCCGAAGTGCAAGAAGCCCGGCAAAATGATGTTGATCTGCTAGAAGAAGTGAGAGAACTGGCACTGTCCAGATCCGCCATATATCAGCAAAATCTCCGACGCTATCATAGCCGGAAAGTGTGCCCCCGAGTCTTCCGGGAAGGCGATCTGGTGCTCCGGTTGGTACAGCGTACCACTGGCATGCATAAATTATCCCCCCCTTGGGAAGGACCATTTATCGTGAGCAAAGCATTGCATAATGACTCTTACTATCTCATAGATGCAAAGCCACAGGAAAAGAACAAGGCGGACAGGTCCGGAGAGGAATCCAAGCGACCGTGGAATGTAGCACTACTTCGTCCGTTCTACACTTATCTAAAGAGTGTATGTACCCGAGTCATCCTCATATGTCGGTATGTATGTCGGCAATGAGCCTGTCAATGAAATAGCGGAGCCTCGAGCAGTAACTCGGGGACTGCCTTAATAAATGATTGTTGTTACTTTTTATGCGTTAGCCGGAATGACTCGTTTTGCTTAAACCTGGTTTAGTAATGTGTGAGCATCAAAAACCCAACCCTTCGACTCGCTGCTGTCCAACAAGAATTGGCTTCATGGTGAGCAAGGGAACAAGTTTGGAATTGCGTAGCACACGAGAAACTACTAAGGAAACGATCCTATTCCAGCTAACGTTTGTTTCGACTAACCCCGTATTTACTTTCAAGCTATTATGTTGAATTATTTTGAGCCGAGCCTCAAAGTTTCTCAGTATTGTTAAAATGATTCTTGAAGCTCGGGTTCGTAAGTCGTAAAACCGAATCAAGGTAGACACGGATCGAGCCGGAGAATTGGACGAATAAGAAACTGAAACTTGGGGACTGCGCCCAAGTTAATCCAGCATACAAGCATACTAGCAAAATATTAGGTATTCAGCATACAATTGCACCCGTCATACCGAGGATCTGATAAATTTTCAAGTTTTTTCAACTAGGGAGCGGCAGGAGGACGAAGTTCGGCATCGTCATCACTGTCTTCAATATCTGAAGCAGCATCTTCTCCATCATCGCCCGACCCATCCTCTGCGTTCTCCATCTGCTCCTCCTCGCCGGAGTCCAGAAAGCTCGGCCCCTCAACCCAGTCATGGACTAGAGAATATTCGATGAGGCTGTAGGCGCAAGCCTGGCGCCGAGCTACCAACTCCGGATCATTGGTCCATTTGGATCCGGTGCGCCGACGGGTGAGGAGGCTCAGATCGATTTTCTCGTACCATGAAAGGATATGATGGAGAAGGGTATCTGCCGCGGCCCGCCCGGCGGATTCCCTCCAGAGGTCGAGTTGAGTCTCAATCTCCATTAGCTTTTCCGCAAGAAGTGTGATCCTTTCCGGAGCGTCCTCGCTTGGCCAGAATGCGTTGAAGATCCGGACCGCAACATCGAGGAGATCCTTTCCATAGTTCTTGATAGTTTCCACCCGGGCTGACACGCTAACCAACAGTTCCTCCAGGTCTAAAGGGATACTCTCACCATCAGGAGCAATGGGAGTACCCCTCTCTTGGCGAAATTTGGCAACGGCAGCGTTGGCGATAGCAGTACCCTCCGGAAAGTTATCTGAAAATAGGGAAAGGGAGGATGCTGAAGCACCGGCATATGAGTTAAACCCGAAAAACTACGTCGGGCAAGAAAAAGAAACTTACGTGAGATATGGTGATGGATCCGGGTCAACTCCTGGATACAACTATCGCGTCTCTGCCGAAGTTGTTCAAGCTCGGCGAGCGCCGACCCAAGCCGGACTTCGGATTCCTTGAGCAGATCCTGGTCCTTGGAGATCTGAAGGGTAAAGCGCTCACGCTCTTCGGTCAAGTTCTGGATAACTTTCTGGAGCTCGGTTTTGTGTTGGGCCTTCATCTTCTCCATCTCGGCCTTGAGTTTGGCTATCTCACCGTCCTTGGTCTGGAGGAGGGCAAGCTCATCGTCCTTCTTCTTCAGCTCGGCTTGATGCTGTCCTGCTTGTTCGAGAAAATGCAGCAGCATATCAAGCACAGGCACACTATCCTCAAGCGATGCTGAAATGGTGTGTTGACCCGGCAAAGCCGAGGAGTGAATATTTGCCGAGCCAAGAAAAAGAAAGAATAGAGAGCACAGTGATGTTGGCTGAAAGAGGACATACCTCGGATTTCCTCCAAGTTTTTTCGCATAATCTTGTTTTCAGCCTCCACCCCAGCTACAAAAAACCGAATAAGGAGGGTAATCCGGCAGAAGCAAACGAAATGGTGAGGTGTTAAGGGAGGAAATTACCTCTCTTTTCATGCTCCGCGCCAAGTGCAACGTGTTTTGCGCGCAAGATCTTATGGGTATCAAGCAGGCGCTGAAACTCGGCGCTCCGACGGTTGGTGGTTACCTGACAAAGGCACAGGCGTGTAAAGTGAGTTCGGTGCATATTCGAAGTGTACAAGATCCGGGCCAAGCGGAACTTAACCCGGCTCTAGGTATGTGCATATTCGAAGTGTACAAGATCTAGGCCAAGCGGAACTTAACCCGGCTCTAGGTGTGTGCATATTCGAAGTATACAAGATCCGGGCCAAGCGGAACTTAACCCGGCTCTAGGTATGTACATATTTGAAGTTTACACGCAGCTACGTTGATCTTCTAAGGAGCATCCAGCCGAATAACAGGTTACTCTGCCGGAGGCTCGGGGACTAATGGTTATTATCTACAGCATGTAAAGAAGAAACAACGTACCTCCATCATACGCCCAGCGAGGTTAATGGCCTTGGCGGCGGTATTCATCTGAGCGGAAAATTCAGCTGGGCCGAACTTTTCCGGGAGATCGTCGTTGTAGACGAACTCTGCCTTATTCCAGTTCATGACAAACTCGATGAGGCTCGGAGGGTACCGTTCGCCAGTGGGCATGTGAGGTGCCACCAAGCCCTTGGCGTGAGCTTCCTTCCTTTCAATCAGGGCAAGAGCCGGGCAGGTGTGAAGAACCATCTGCTGCGAATCAGCTGGCTCGGCGGGAGGATCCGTCGAGCCTAATGACTTCTTCTTTGGAAGCATCGACGACAAGGTTCGCTGCCCAGCCTCGGTGGAGGTGAATTTGCCTTTGGCCTGCTGGGAGGAAGTGACCGCAGTGGATTTGCCCCCGGAAACCGCTGGGGTGGGTCCTCGCCGAGCTTGAGATGACTCGGACGAGGCAGATGAGCTTGGCGCAGGAGCTTTGGTGGCTGGCGTTGGAGCTGTTGTTGGTTTCTTCGGAACCGGGACAGGCGCTGGTTCGGTGGCTGGTGCTGGAGCTGCTGCTGGGGCTGGAGTTGCGGTAGACTTAATTGTTGCTGGTTGCGGCAATGCCGAAGTGCCGGACACCATCGCCTCGGCCGATCCGACCCCTCCCGATCCGAGGTCGCGTCCCTCTGAAGGAGGTACTGCGGAACCCGGAGCAGCCGCAGAGCCTTCCGGAATGGGGCTCAGCGGGTGTGGCTCGTCGTCACGGGGAGGGGAAAGACTGGACCAAAGAGGGGAGGAGATGCTCGATCCGCTCTGAGGGACCTCCACAGGAGCCCTGCAAGAGAAAATAATGTCAGGAGTGAAATTACCCCGAAGCAGGGAGAAGTATGTTCCGCAGTAAAAAAAAGAACTTACGCATCCGAGGTCTCAGCCTCCTTAGGTTTCCGGGCCCTCCTTGCCAGGGCTTTGCCTACCCGTTTGGAGGAAGTCTTGTCTCCGGCCTTCTTTTGCCTTTTGGAAGGCTGAGAAGGTCCGGAAGAAGAACTCGACGCGGTTCCGCGTTTCTTCTTTGACGCCGCCGGAGAAGGTTCGCCCATGGCAAGGGGAGGATCCTCGTGGATGTGCCCACCGGGGTTAGCTGATGCCGGGTAAGCAAAAGAAAGAGGGACAACCTCAACAGGATCAATCACATCGATATCCGAGTCATCCTCATCGTCGGGCCAATCTCTAAGAGAAGAGAATTTACCGCTGGGTCGTCTGGTGGCATCGGGTGTGGGGAGGAACATCTCCTGGTCCGGCTCCTCCTCGTCCGAAATTTCTCGGTCCGGGGCCCACTTAAGGGTCGGATCCGGGCCATCCTCGAGGGTTTGCTGGAGAAACAGCTGAGAAAAAAGCACAAGGAGCAAAGTCAAGAATGTGATAAGAGCCGACGTGAAATTGATCCGAGATAAGTTTACCCCGCGAAGCTTACCGAGGGAGGGAGCCTGTCGCGGCAGTAATGCTCGATTCCCCACGACCATTTGGCGGAGAAGTCCTTATGGGTGGTGAAAAGAGCCTTGACCCGGCGGAAGATCTCCATATTGCTCAACTCGAATGAGGAGGTTCGGTTGGGGTCACGACTAAAGCTCATATGGCACAACTTGTGAGTGCGCCGCTGAAGGGAGAGATTCGGTTGCGCACGAATGTGATCATGGCATCCTCATTGCACAATCCGAGCTTCTTCAGCTCCGCAAACCTTTTGTTCACTTGGTTGGCCAGGGCTGTAGGCTTCCTGGCAACCTCCTCCCAAAAATCCGTGTCAGGGGGACCCGGAGCATAGGGCAGCAACCGGATCAAATCTTCCGTGCCTTCATTCCGGACGTAGAAGAAGGTCCGGGCCCACCCTTTGCAGGAGTCAAGCCCGGTGACCCGGGGAAAGATTGAAGACCTTCGGGGCGAGATCGAGGCAGCTCCGAACTGAGTTAGCTGTTTGTCCTCCGACTCGACGTGGATGTTGGGGACCACGTTGCGACGAAGGCCAAAGAACTGGATCCACGGCTCCTTCGTAGGCCATAGCCCGGTGTAGCCCTCAATCGAAGAAACGAAAGCGGACAGAGAGGTGATGGCATTCGCCGGGAGATGATGTGGTTGCAAGTGATAGGTCCGGATCCAGTCTCGGAAGAAATCACTCACTGGAAGCCCGAATCCTCGTTGGAAATGGGATAAGAAAACAACAAATTCGCCCGGATTGGGTGAGGGGGCCAGCTCCGAGGAGGGGAGACGAGCAGCGACGCCGGCGGGGATGCGCCGGGTCCGGTAGAGCCAAGAGATGTCGTCCTCGCAGACCCAGGAGACGGCCCATGCGCCGCGGTCCGCCGCGCCGGCGTCCTCCTCCATATCCTGTTCAACAACGGCGAGCTCTTCCTCCGTCATCTCAATTCCGGTGTCTTCGCTGGAGCTGGCGGCGGCAGAACTCTGCGGTCTAGACTGACGAGGACCCATGGCTGAACAGAGGCGTACCGGTGATTACGGTGCGGAGAAACAAATAAAATGCGGCGGCGGCGCTGCTGCGACGGGCACTGGCGGCGGCACGGTTGCGAGGAAGAAGAAGAGGAACAGGCGAGGGGGCGCGGAGATGGAAAAGTTCTAAGGAGCGCGCCCCTCCCCTATTTAACCACCCCCAGTCATCAACGGGTGGGATCGTGCTGTGCAGGAAGACCACACGATGTGGCCATGTATCACCAGCATCAACCAATCAGAGAGGAGCCACACCGGGGGCCGTAGAGTAAATATGATCCAATGACACGACGTGCAGTTGCGGTAAACGAGGAAACAGACGTGACGTAACCCCCGCACAGTAATCGCTGATGTTTACTGCGGCGATTACTGCGCAGGCTCTTAAAATAAGGCAACATAATGATTAACCGTAACGTGGGTTGGCGTACGAGAGAAGGAAGCAAGGCCCGGATCCGAGCCAAAGTGGTAACCCGGCCGGCAAGTGAAAACTTGAAACCGTGCGGAGGGAAAGTAAAACCAAACGATCCGAGCCAAAGTGGTGACCCGGCTAGCAAGTGAAAGTTTGGAGCGTGCGAAGGGAACGTAAATCCATATAACCCGGAAATAAACGTCCGAAGCTTGGATACGAATGAACCTGATGTGGCCTTAGCAGCCGAGGCCTCTAATGCCGCACCAGCTTCGGGGACTAATGTTGGGGGGATAACCCCGGGTAGGGTCACTCCGGGGTATAAGGGCCGAGTTAGCCGAGGTTCGGCAAGGTCAAAGCGGATGCTGGCCGAGTCACCTCAAGGCAGGCCGGATCACGGGGTAACCAGGACCAGGGAGTCGCCTAACATTGTCCCATACGACTCAAGGAATAAGTCGGAGACACTTGTCTAGCTTATGTGCAGGAACAGGTGTGACCGGATCAACTGTGATCCGGATCCTCGTTTGGCTTCTAGGGGAAGGAAGGAATATCTCTGGTCAAAAAGAAGGCCCGGTGCGTACTGGATGAGCGAATAAAGCAAGGGTAGGACCACCGGATCATGGCCGACAAGGGTGACGACGCTCACGTCGACTGACGCGGGCGCCACAGAGGCAACGTCGCTAAAGCAAGAGTGACATGGGGGAAAAGCACCCCTGTCAGGTTACTAATTTGGGAGGAGGCATATTCTTAGGAATATGCCTCCACGTATGCCCTAGGCCAGGACCGAACCACCCCTATATAAGGGGGGGTTGAGGTTCTGGTAAGGGGGTTGGGTCTTTTTCGGATACATAGCAAGGAAAATACTTGTGGGTCTAGGGTTCTGGGACTAGTCAATAGGCAAGAGTAAGAGAGCCTCTTCTTCCTCCTCTAGTCAAAACCGCTCGAGGAGCACTTGTAGTCTTGGAGACTGACCATCAATACAAAGCTTCTGTGTAGAGAATCACTCTACTATCCCTCCCTGGATTCCCCTAGCGCATATTAGTCCCCACCTTCAGCCTATCCATGGCATCTGCCGTGACACCACCACGACAAAGAAGAAGTGCAGGACACTCACTCTCAACCACGCGATGACGCGTCTCCAGCATCGCATGCTGGCGACCCATCACAAGCACTTGCTCCGCCAAGTGTGTGGCTTCCTTCACAAGGAGCTATCGCACAACAAAGGATCAGCAGAAGCAATAGATACCATTGACTGCACCACGAAAAGAGGAAAATACATACTTACATGATCCTCCAATGACTCCGAAGTTGTCTGTTGTACCGTCGTCCGGGCAACCATTCGATGCCCCCCTTCATGCGGAGAGCTGGAAGAGTTGTGCCTGGAGTGGGCCACCAATGGAGGGGAAGGAGCACGCTCGACCTCTTTCTTGGCCCTTGAGGTCGCGACTCCTGATTCTTTCAAAAATTGGACGTTGCCAGAAGATGATGACGCCTCTTGACTGCAAGACAAAATCCACATCACGAAAGGATAAACCCAGAGACGAGTCAACAAAGGCAAAATAGAGAAGAACAAGCAAACTAGAAAACTTACCAATCAAACTTGCCAAAGTCAAAAGTGGGCTCCCCGACTCTGATGAGGACTCCTTGGGCAATCGCATCTTCTTGCGAGAGGATGGTGCCACGGCGCTCACAGGAATGGAAGGGATCAGCGATTCCGCACCTACACCTGCACCTTCCAGAGTCGAAGGAGACGATGCATCGGAATCCTCGCTGCGCGAACGCTTGCGAGTATCCGGACTACCGGACTCGGGGGCTTCCTCCTCCGCATCAGATGGGACGGTCGACTCCGACTCATCCTCTTCCAAGGCTTCGCGGGGGATAATCCTCTCAGGAAGAGGGGGCATACAAGGTGACACCGCCCAATCCTGCATACAGACAACAAGTTCAGCAAAAAGTAAATAAAGAGCAGAAAAGCAATCAACAAACTAAGCTACTACGTAGCACAACTATACCTTAGGAGGAGGGTTAGCAGCATCAAACGGAGGAACAACTGGCTCACTGGGGAGCACATCTTTGACAGTGTACTTGGTGACCAGTCGAACCCTTTTGTCCACCCCACTCGCGGACATGCCATCGGCAGACACGCGAGTGGGATCGTCAGCGACAGTCCACTGAAACATGGGGTGGACTCTGGCTTGCAGGGGCTGGACGCGACGGCGCAGCCACGTGCGAATGAGGGTGCAGCCTCCCTCCTCTGTGCCGAGGCGACTCTCGAGGTCGCAGACACGCTCGTACAGCACATCCATCTCCGCGGATTCGCCAGGCATGACTACATTTTTCCAGGAGCGCCTCCTATTGCACGGCGTCGCGGGATCGAACGGTGCGAGTCCGAAGTGCTTGTCGCCAACCTGCTCATCGCGGATGTAGAACCATTTGTCCCTCCATCCTTGGACGGATGTTGTGAGCTTGATGTCAAAATAGGTGGCGGATGGGTCGAAGTGAATTCCGTAACCACCTACATCGTAGACTAAAGAGCCAGATGCAGATTGGCACTTCAACTTGAAGAGGCACTTGAAGAGGCCGAAGTGCGGCTCGATTCCGAGCCAGCACTCACAGAGGGTAATGAAGCAAGAGATGTGGAGGATCAAGTTCGGGGTCAGCTGATGGAGCTGAAGCTCGTAGAAACAAAGGAGGCCCCTAAAAAAGGAGTGAAGGGGCAAGGAAAGACCATGAATGATGAATGCCAAAAACATCACTCGAAAACCAGTGGGAGGAGAAGGAATTGTCTCACCGCCGGGGATGCGCGCGTCGGCGACTATGTCAGACAGCACTCCGTCTTGGCAAAGAAGACGGAGATCCGATGACTTGATGATGGAGGGATGCCACGCGCCATTCGTGACGCGGGTGCCCGTGCCCTTCTTCTTCCCGCCGACGGCGGTGCTAGTGCCTGCAGCGGCGGAGCCGCCTTTCTTCTTCGCCATAGCAGCGGTAGCCGCGGAATCGGCCGCGGCACCTCCCTTCTTCTTTCCCCATTGCGCGGCAGCGATGCAATTGAATGAAGTACCTTGGAAACGAGCGGAGCTGGTCCAGCATCAAGGACGAGACGAGCGCAGAGAAAGCAGAGGAGTAGCGGAAATGGCGATGGAAGCAAAGGATGAATGCGAGCAGATGAGAAATTACCGTCGTAGCACCGCTACTTAACCTCTGGAAGATGCAATCCAACGGCTCAAAAAAAACCCTACTGGACGCGTGGCAAACATCGTGCTGGACACGTGGAGGAGTGGAAGCGCGAACCGTCCCTCCACTGCTCCCATTACGCGCGGAAATCGAGGAGGCACAGTTAAAATAAAGATTACGCACGCCCAGTTAAATCAAAGTCATAAAGTGGGACCCACTGCTTGTCACATCTCGTCAAACTCGCTCACGCGGGCAACTGAGGTCATGAAATCGTCAGCACTGATGTCATCAAAGCTACGCAGCAGAAGACTTCGACTACTTTAGTCCTTGCTCGAGTCTTCGACTCCACCAAGCACTCGGGGGCTACTCCCATACGGAGCACTGGTCGCGCACCCTACAATTTTTCTGTCTTCTTCTTTTTCAGGAACATGGATAATCAAAGCAAACCCAACCACTCGAAGCATGGCTTGACTATGGACATGGGTTACTCCCATAGGAAGCGTCGAAAATAAATTCGACTAAAACAAGCAAACAAAAGACGACAACAGTCGCAAAAAGATTCTTCAGTCCCTGCCTGAGTCTTCGACTCAACCAGGCACTTGGGGGATACTCCCATAGGGAGCGCTGGTCGCGCACCCTATGATTATTTATACAAAAAACTGTGTGTTGATAACATCCACACTCGAAACTCATGGGGCGACACCGCCTCATAATTTTTCCCTACAAAGAGACTTCGTCTCCTGGGTCACCCGAATCGTCTCTGCGATGAAAAAATCTGGATGTCGCGCTTACAGCGTGAAGGTAAGACCTGAATAAGGCCTGACAACGCATTAGCTGTGCACTACCAGAAATGTATCTGTACCTACAGGTACGATGAACATGCCTTGACGGACGCGTCGAGTGCTCACACCCATATAACTGGAATTTGACTCCTGTAAGACCTCCGTGGCTTGAGTCGAATTACGCCAGCACTTTTCCGGATTCGAGTCCGAGGACTCGAGTTCGAGTAGATTGCGTTGTTTCACCCTAAGGTGGTTAACTGATACAGATACTTCAGTTAAATCAGGCACGCACATCAACAATCCCTATGACACAAACAAAGCAGTCGAAATATACTCATTCATGCACTCGAAAGGCTTCAAAAAAGTCCCCAGTCGAATCTGCGATTCCACTGGACACTCGGGGGCTACTGACATGGGTATACCCTACAGGTACTCGAGCTTGGTATATACGGACTAAATACGTAAAGGCCCACGGTGTTGCCAAGGCCCAAATGAAGGACTCGAGTAACCTACGGACTCACGATTGCTTGAAGAACAAGAAGAAGCTAAAGATAGAAAGTTTGAAGGGGAAAACCCTAACTTGTAACCGACTCGACCTGCTACCCGAGACCTAGCCTACCTATATAAAGGCTAGGAGGGGCGGCGAGGAGGACACACACAACCCTAGTTTCCACAATCCTCGCCAGATTGCATCTGCGCACCATTGTAATCTTCGATTCCTTCGATAATTCCACGAGCAGACAAGCAGGAGTAGGGACCTCTACAAGGCCTGAACCTGGGTAAATCTTTGAGTCCCCCGTGTGCTTGTTTGCTAGCCATAGATGTCTCCAGCGCTCCCTCCTTCTCCAAAACTCAAGTCCATAACAATGGGCATTGATGAGTTAAACCCTCGTCACCGATCTTTATGAATCTCACTAGGAGGATAAAACTTTGAATAAAAGAGAGGTACTATTTCCTCCCATTCTAGAGCTTGACCATTCTTCAGCAGCTTATACCATTCCTCAGCTCTTCCTTTTAGCGATAATGAGAATAACTTCTTCTTAACTTGATCTGTAGTAATACCTGCACACTTGAACAACCCGCATAATTCGTGTATAAAGAGTAAATGATCACCGGGATGGACAGTTCCATCCCCAACATAGTAGTTATCCATAACACGATCAATAATTCTTGTAGGTATTTTAAAAACATCATTCTCAGCAGGCGGTGGTTTATCTACTACCTTAGCAGTGGTAGTAGCATTACCAAATAAGAAACTCAGCGAATTATCCATAATGAAAATAAAGCAACTAGCAGAAATAAACAATACTCACAGTAGAAGTTTAATTTACCAGTTCCACTCTCCAATAGTGCTTCACTCCCCGGCAACGGCGCCAGAAAATAGTCTTGATGACCCACAAGTATAGGGGGTGTATCGCAGTATTTTCGATAAGTAAGAGTGTCGAACCCAACAAGGAGCAGAAGGTGCTGGCTAGTGGTATGGATCAGGAATTCTCTGCAAATACTTAGCAAACAGATTTTTAGGGGTTTTTGATAAAGCAAGTAAACAAAGTACGATTAAATAAAAGACAGTAGGAATAAATGCAGCAAGTGGCCCAATCCTTTATGCAGCAAAGGACAAGCCGGTTGTATTACTTAAGATGACCAAACGTTCTCGAGGACACATGGGAAGACTGTCAAGTGCTTTCGCTTCATATAGTTGATTAATCTTCTTTAGCTTGCTAAGTGTTGTGTGGGTGAACCTGTGCTAATGTACCGACCTTCCTAGGACTAATACATACTTGTGATTATACCCCTTGCAAACATAAGTAAGTACAAGAAAGTAATTAAGGTAGAAACCTAACCACAGCTTTAAACTCTAAGACCGTTACGTCCCTTGTGCAATGGTTTCCTAACAGGGGTTCATGTTTCTATCACTCCGGCAACCCCTACGATTAGTAGCCAAATACACAATGCATTCCCCTAGGCCCATATAGGTGAAGTGTCATGTAGTCGACGTTCACATGACACCACTAGAAGAAGTACACCACAACTTAAATATCAAACTATTGAATCTTTGTCAACACAACTCCACTACTAGCAACATGACTTCTCCCATGTCCTCAAGAACAAAACGAACTACTCACAAGACATCATATGGATCATGATCAGAGATAGAATAATGATGTATAATAATCTGAACATAAACAATAATTCAATGGTTCACTCAATAGCATCAACTACAAAGAGTAATCAACACCGAGAAAGTTTCCCCTATGAACTATGCAAGATTCAACCCAATTGTTATAGCAATATGGAGATGGTGATGAGGGTGCTGATGGTGATGATGGTGGTGGTGATGATGATGATGATCCCGATGAAGTCCAGCTTGATGGTGGTGTTGATGGAGACGATCTCCCCTCTCCGGGAAGGAATTCCCCCGGCAAAAATTTGTCTGTCGGAGAGATCTTTCTCTCTCGGTGTTTTCCGCCCGCAGAGGCGGCGGAATCTTTCTGTGGTCGCTCCCCGAGTCTTAGGGTTTAGGGAGGATAATATACGCTAGAGGGGAGTGCCTGGAGTGGGCCATGGCGGCCACACCACCTGCTGACGCGGCCTAGGGCTGCCCGCGCCAGGGGTGGTGTGGGCCCACTATGGCCCATCTCCAGCCCCCCTTCTGGCTTCCTTCGGCTTCTAGAAAAATAGGATTTTCGTATATTTTCCTGGATTTTTTCTAATCTTCGCGAATTTTGCCTCCAAACAGCACCTTTTCCATCAGAATCCTGACTGCAGCGGTCCATGCTCCAAAATTCATCAACCATGCAAAAACAGATGAAATAACATAAGTATCACCTCTCAATACGAAATATATCAATGAATAATAGTGAATTAAGACATACAATAGTGATGCAAAATGGACGTATCAGCCTTCTTCATCACCATGCAAGCCTCCGATGTGATGCGTGAGTAGTTCATCCTTGGACTAAGGATCCATGTAGTAGCTAGATGGCCGGTTCTCCTCCTTTGTGCTTTCGTGTCTAGATCTTGTGAGCTTCGTTCATGATCAAGATCATCTATTTGTAATTCTGCATGTTGTGTTTGCGGGGATCCGATGGATATTGAGATGCTATTTCAGATTGATTATTGATTCTATCATGTCTTCGTTATTTGTGATGCATGCTTTCCGTTGTTAGTAGCTATCTTGGCCAAGTAGATGCTAGCAACTCCAAGAGTTGGTATTTATGCTCGATAGTGGGTTCATGCCTCTGGTAATCTAGGGAAGTGACAGAGATCTCTAAGGTACTAGATGTGTTGTTGCTACTAGGGAGAAAACAACAATCCTTGTTAATAGAACAATCGTATTGTTTACTTTACACGCAGCTCGTCAAGCAATAATCTGTTGCTTGCAACTTAATACTGGAGGGGGTTCAGATGATAACCTGAAGGTGGATTATTAGTCATAGATGCAGTTGGATGGCGGACTATGTATAATGTTCTAATGCCCAATCAAGTTCCAAAGGAGTCAAGATGATTAGTATATGCATGTATTGCTTTCTCGATGTTTGTCAATTGCCCCGTTGTAATTTGTTCACCCAGCATGTTATCTATCTAAGGAGAGCCACCTCTAGTGAACTATGGATCCTGGTCCTTTTCTTTACAATTCAACCTACAAACTGTTTACTGCTTTGTGTTTACTTTCTACAAACTTTTACTTCTTTCCATTCGATATTTTTAATCCTTTGTTTTTAGCAAAACACGGTGAGATTGACAACCTCATTGCAAGTTGGGGACAGAGTTCTGTGGTTGTGTTGTGCATGTCTCCATGTTGCTACTAGCACAGGTAGTGCGCCCTGCCAAGGCTCAGCTAGCAACACCTTTGGGGTGTTTCCTTGCTCCCACTGGTTCGATCAAACCTTGGTTTCATAATGAGGGAAACTTGTTGCTGTGCTCATCATACCTTCCTCTTGGGGTTCCCAACAAGCTCTACATCAACATCGCACCAGCACTTTTCTGGCGCTGACACTGAGCCATCAAGCATTTTTCTGGTGTCGTTTCTGGGGAGTCAAGGACATCTTCATAAGGGGAGTCCCTCATAACCAATCTCTTTACTTTGTTATTTTTGTTTTGCTTAGTTTCTTTTTGCTTTGTTTGCTTGTTTTGTTATAAAAACACACACAAAAATTAGTTTTACTAGTTTGCTTTCTTATTCAAAAATACAAAAAATGACTACTCTTGAAAACACTAAGTTGTGTGACTTCACTAGCACCAACAACAATGATTTTATGAGCAGACCTATTGCTCCACCTGTGCCTGAGGATACTTTCCTTGAGATAAAACCTGCTTGGCTCAATCTTGTTATGAGAGAACAATTTTCTGGTATTGGTAATGAAGATGCTGCTTCCCATCTAAATAACTTTGTTGAACTTTGTGAGATGCAAAAGCATAGGGATATAGATGGTGATATTATTAAGCTGAAATTGTTTCCTTTCTCTTTGAGAGGAAAGGCTAAAGAATGGTTGAATTCCTTAACTAGGAATAGTATTGATTCTTGGACTAAGTGCAAAGATGCTTTCATTGGAAAATACTATCCTCCTGCTAAGATTATATCTATGAGAAGTGAAATAATGAAGTTTAAACAATCTAATAATGAACATGTTGCTCAAGCTTGGGAAAGAATGAAATCTTTGGTAAGGAATTGTCCCACTCATAGACTGACTGCTTGGATGATCATCCAAACCTTTTATGCAGGATTGAACTATTCTTCAAGGAACCTATTGGATTCAGCTGCTGGAGGTACCTTTATGACCATCACTTTGGGTGCTGCAACAAAACATCTGGACAATATGATGGTTAATTATTCTGAATGGCATACTGAGAGAGCTCCACAAGGTAGGAAGGTAAATTCTGTTGAGGAAACTTCCTCCTTGAGTGATAAGATTGATATTATTATGTCTATGCTTGTGAATGGGAAAGCCCATATTGATCCAAATAATGTCCCTTTAGCCTCTTCGGTTGCTCAAGAAGAACAAGTTGATGTGAACTTCATAAGAAATAACAATTTTGGCAATAATGCTTATAGGAGTAATTTTGGTAACAACAATTATAAGCCATATCCTCCCAACAATGGTAATGCTTATGGAAATTCTTACAACAATAATAGGAGTGCTCCCTCTGAACTTGAAGTTATGCTTAAAGACTTTATTAGTAAACAAACCGCTTTCAATAAAACTATTGAGGAAAAACTCTGTAATGCTGAAAGAAATATAGCATCTTTGGCTGAAGCTCAATCTTCTTTGAATAAAATGGTTGTTAAACCTGAAACTAATGATAATCCATTTGCAGCTACTAATGCTATACAAGTAAGAATTGATGAAAATGTTAGACTATTAGCTGAATTACATGCTAAGTGGGAAAGAGAAGATGAAATTGCTAGAAACATTAGTGTTTCTACTATTACCACCACTAGTGTTGAGGCTAGTAATAGTTCTACTACTTTAGATGATAAATTTGATTTTGATCTTGATGGTTGCAATATCTCTGAAGTTATTAAGTTCCTACAAAAGCTTGCTAAAAGTCCTAATGCTAGTGCTATGAACATGGCCTTTACAAAACACATTGCTGATGCTCTCATAAAGATTAAAGAAGAAAATATGAAACATAAAGCTTCTATTCCTATAAAACAAGAAGATGCTTGGGAACCCATCATTAATATGAAAGTGAATGACTTTGATTTCAAAGCTTTATCTGATCTTGATAGTAGTGTTTCTATTATGCCTAGAAGGATTTATGATATGCTTGATTTGCCACCACTTGAAGATTGTTATTTGAATGTCCCACTTGATGATAATGCTAAAAATAAACTCATGGGTAGTCTTAATGATGTTCTTATTATGGTTAACAATGCCTATGTCCCCGTTGATTTCTATGTTTTGGATGTTGAATACAATGCTTCTTGTCCTATTACTTTGGGAAGACCTTTTCTTAGAACTGTTGGTGCCATTATTGATATGAAAGAAGGCACCATTAAATATCAACTCCCACTCAAGAAAGGTATAGAACACTTCCCTAAGAAGAGAGAGAAGATTTCGTTTACTTCTCCTATTAAAACAAAATTTGGTCTTAATGCTTCTTCATTTGAGAACACTTGATTCTTTTTCTTGCTTCTTATGCCTAACTTAAAGGCGTTAAAGAAAAGTACTTATTGGAAGATAACCCAAAAGTTTTAGATGAGTCTTGGAAGTTATTACTTTAGTAATAACCACTCCTTATCATTTTTTTTTTATTTTTGTGCCAAGAGTAACCTCTAATGAGAGAGAAGTAATGATTGGGAAAGTTGTTGTCCCGAAACAGATTTCTGTGCTTCACCGTACAAATTCGTGTAAAATCTCTGAATGCACTTTTTGAGGCGTGAATTTTTGTGCTTCTGCCCCAGGTTGTTATCTAACTTTCGTTAGTTCAACACTTTTTGATTTGAGCAACAGAAGATCTTCGAAAAAATTCGTCTTTACCTGCTGGTCTGTTTTGATAGATTTCTGCCATTTTCTGCATTTGCTTCTTGTTGGTTCCTTTTTGAGTTCTTTTAGAGAATTGAGCCTATTGAGGGAAGTGCTTCAGTAGCTAGTGTTCTAATGGAAGTTTATTGGTGTTGGAACTGAATCTTAAGAACTTTTATCTTGAGTACACTAATGTTGTTAATAAAGATTGTGTGAAGTTTTGTGTGAAGGAAACATTTCAGGTGTATGGAAGGAATGAGTAATGAGATGAAGGATGGACTAAAGCTCAAGCTTGGGGATGCAACGCGTGTCACCCCAAGAAATATTCAAGAAGTACAAGCGTCAAATCTTGGGGATGCCCAAGGCATCCCCTTCTTCATCAATAAAAATCCTAGGTTTCTTCCAAACGCTTCATTTTTATTGTTTCATGCACAGTTGTGTTGTTCTTGGAGCGTCTTATTTTTCGTTTTCGTTTTGGTTTTTCGTTTGCTTTGTTTGCTTAGTTTTATGAATAAATTGGTTGGACCCCCTCTTTCATACATTGGTTTGCAAATAGTTTGGTTTGGTTTGGAAAAGAGTAGGAAAGTTCATGCTTATGTGGTAAAAAGAGCTCGTTTTTGACTGTGGCCTATGCTCTGCCATGCCATGCTTGAAATTGTTTTGGCTTTATGCTTAGTATTCTTTGCTGTAGCATGACTTGTTATAAATAATTGAGATTGCTTAATGTGCCTTGGATGAATCATGCGTTGTTTTAGCATATTAAAGCATACTATAGTGGTATTCTCCTTTGATGCTTTATTTGGGTTGGCTTGGCGCATGCTCACACCATGTTATGACTATCCCAAGTCACCATAGCCTTTATGATCCTTCAGTTTTCAACTTGTAGTATCACTTTATGCTTTGATCATTGATGTGTTGTCGCTCTGCATGATTATGGCCATTATTGCTCTCTTAGTTTGTCGCTCCCAGTCTTTTGCTAGCCTCCACAACAAAGTATGAGTTCCACTCATGCATCCAACTCCCTAAACCAAGTTATTCCAAAGAGTCCACCATACCTACCTACTAGCGTATGCTATTCCAAGTATATTCATGCTTTTGTTTACCTTCCGAATTAAACTTGTTATGAGAAAACTAGTGATTAAAGCTCTCACAAATTTGATGGAACACTTTACTTTTTTGTATCTAATAAACTTGAACCATTGGGTCCTTCTTTGTTGCGTATATGCTTGCGCTTTATAAATTGAAATTCGCAGAACCATGTATCATGGGGAACGCTTTCAACATTGCACTTGTACTTTGTACCCCGTTGATATCATGTTCTTTTGCTTATGGATCCCGACGGTGTGAAATAAAAGTGGAACTTGTAAGATCATGGAGTTTGTATGTGTGTTAGAGAAACGCCTGGGACGCTAGCCTAAGCCATGCCTAATCATGGTGGAAACTTGCAGCATCACCATAATGAGCACTCTATGAAGCATCCTCAATAAAACCTATGCAAATAGCAAATAAAAAGATCGCTGAGATGCTCATTGTCTGCTTGCCTTGTCATTTTGATTATGGGAAAGCTCATGTATCATGTGCAAGGGGTACCCCGTTGGCGGTTCTTTATGATACATATGTACTTACAATGATAAGAGCTTACTTGTGACTAAAGTTGAGTAGCATGAGGTTCGGTCTTCGTAAGTAAGGGGCATGAGATTTTGGTTTATAACTTGTCAAGCATATCCTCTTAGTTGTGTCACTTTAATCTTAATCACTTTCAAGATGCTTATGATAGGGGCAATGAGAGATGAAAGCTATAAGTACCATAATTTTTGGAAGCTCTTTATGAGACTTGAATCCCTACTTCCTTTTATGAAGGCCTTTCTTCCACCATTATATATTGAGTCTCCACCTTCTACCTTTATGCACCTACTTTGAGAGCATAGTGGCCATTCTTAGTTCTATGTGCATTGTCCCAAGACTAGTTGATTGATGCATAACTTGATATTGCTTGTTTTAAATTATTTGTATCTAGTCACTCTTATGAACTTTGAAGGTGTCCTATGCATTTATATTTGCTACTCTATGAGGGACAAGCTGAATGCTATTATGCTATGTTTTCTTTATGTGAAACAAACAAATGTCTTGCAAAGCATTGTTATTCATGAATCTTTTGTTTGTGCCTTTTCATGTTGCATCATAGTTTCTTTGTCTTATTGCTAGAACTTTGTCTTTCATGCTATGATTGAAGTACTATGATCCCAACTTTGAATGTTTTGCAAATACCTTGATCAAGTCTTTGATGGTGCATGTCACCTCAAAAATTATTCTTTCTTTTTATCACTTACCTACTCGAGGACGAGCAGGAGTTAAGCTTGGGGATGTTGATGCATTGCAAATGTATCTATAATTTTTGATGTTCCATGCTTGGTTTTATCCACTTTCTTGTGTTTTGTTCCAACTTTGGAGTACTTTTCTTATGATTTCTTGGACTAACTTATTAACAAGAGCCACAGTGCCAGCTGCCTGTTTTCTGCTGTTTTTGGTTCCAGGAAAGTCAGAAAATGAATATTCTCGGAATTGGCGGGACAAAAGCCAAAGTGCCTATTTTTCTGGATGTCATCAAGTGCCAGAATACGAGACGGAGAGGGGCCAGTGGGCCACCACACCACCTGGCCGTGCGGCCAGGCCTGGCCCACGCCAGGGGGTGGTGTGGCTGCTCCCGGCACCCCCTCGGCCTCTCCTTCCGCCTATATATTGCCCTCGGGACGAAAACCCTAAGGCCCAATAAAAAATCCACGAAAGAGTCTGTAGCCGCCGCCATCTCCATCCCTAGATCGGGAGGGATCTGAAGCTCTTCCCGGCACCCTGCCGAAGAGGGGAATTCACCCTGGAGGCCTTCTTCATCACCATGCAAGCCTCCGGTGTGATGTGTGAGTAGTTCATCCTTGGACTACGGATCCATGTAGTAGCTAGATGGCTGGTTCTCCTCCTTTGTGCTTTCATGTTTAGATCTTGTGAGCTCTGTTCATGATCAAGATCATCTATTTGTAATTCTGCATGCTATGTTTGCGGGGATCCGATGGATATTGAGATGCTATTTCAGATTGATTATTGATTCTATCATGTCTTTGTTAATTGTGATCTTGCATGTTTTCCGTTGTTAGTAGCTATCATGGCCAAGTAGATGCTAGCAACTCCAAGAGTTAGTATTTATGCTCGATAGTGGGTTCATGCCTCTGGTAATCTAGGGAAGTGACAGAAATCTCTAAGGTACTAGATGTGATGTTGCTACTAGGGAGAAAACAATAATCCTTTGTTCATAGAACAATCGTATTGTTTACTTTACACGCAGTTCGTAAAGCAATAATTTGTTGCTTGCAAATTAATACTAGAGGGGGTTCGGATGATAACCTGAAGGTGGATTAATAGTCATAGATGCAGTTGGATGGCGGTCTATGTATAATGTTGTAATGCCCAATCAAGTTCCAAAGGAGTCAAGATGATTAGTATATGCATGTATTGCTTTCTCGATGTTTGTCAATTGCCCCGCTTTAATTTGTTCACCCAGCATGTTATCTATCTAAGGAGAGCCACCTCTAGTGAATTATGGATCCCGGTCCTTTTCTTTACAATTCAATATACAATCAGTTTACTTCTTTGTGTTTACTTTCTGTAGACTTTTACTTCTTTCCATTCGATACGTTTAGTCCTTTGTTTTCAGCAAAACACGGTGAGATTGACGACCTCATCGCAAGTTGGGGACAGAGTTCTGTGGTTGTGTTGTGCAGGTCTCCACGTTGCTACTAGCACCGGTAGTGCGCCCTGCCAAGGCTCAGCTAGCAACACCTTTGGGGTGTTTCCTTGCTCCTACTATTTCGATTAAACCTTGGTTTCATACTGAGGGAAACTTGCTACTATGCTCATCATACCTTCCTCTTGGGGTTCCCAACAAGCTCTACATCAACATTGCACCAGCACTTTTCTGGCGCCGACACTGAGCCATCAATGCACCATCATAATCTTGATCAAAGTATTCATAGAACATTGATAGCTGGGATCATAGTACTTTAACATAGCATGAAAGATATAGTTCTAACAATAAGACATAGCAACTATGTTATAACATGAAAAGGTACAAACAAAAGGTTCATGAATAACAGTGCTTTGAAAGACGTTTGTTTGTTTCACATATAGAAAACATAATGAGAATGGTATTCAGCCTGTCCCTCATAGTGTAGCAAAACATAAATGCATAGGACACCTTCAAAGTTCATAAGGGTGACTAGATACAAATAGTTTAAGAACAAGCAGTATCAAAGTTATGAATCAATCAACAAGTTTTGGGACAATGCACATTAAACTAAGAATGGCCACTATGCTCTCTCAATAGGTGCATAAAGATAGAAGATGGAGACTCAATATACAAGTAAAAGAAAGAACTTCATAGAATGAAGCAGGGATTAAAGTCTCATAAAGAGCTTCCAAAAATTATGGTACTTATTAGCTTTCAGCTCTCATTGCCCCTATCATAAGCATCTTGAAGTGATTAAGGTTAAAGTGAACAAACTATGGAGTATATACTTGACAAAGTATAAGTTGGAAATCTCATGTCCCTTGAATACGAGGGCCGCTCCTCATGCTACTCAAGTTTAGCTACCGGTAAGTTCTTGTCATAGTAAGTACATGTGTATCATAGAGAACCGCCAACGGGGTACCCCTTGCACATGATATAGGAGCTATCCCATAATCAAAATGACAAGGCAAGCAGACAATGAGCATCTCAGCAATCTTCTTATTTACCATGGGAAAATGGTGCTTTTTTCTCTATTTCCTCTTTTCTCATCTTTTTTTGCTGTTCTCAATCTCTATCTCTTTTGTTTATAAGAAGAATGCTTCATAGATTGCTCACTATGGTGATGCTACAAGTTTCCATCATGATTAGGCATGGCTTAGGCTAGCGGTCCAAGCGTTTCTCTAACACACATACATAACTCCGTGGACTTACAAGCTCCCCTTTCATTTCACACTGATGACATCCATAAACAAAAGAGCATGATATCAACTGGGTACAATGTACAAGTGCAAAGTTGAAAGCGTTCCCCATGACAACATGGTTCTGCTAATCCCAACGTATAAGTGCAAGCATATACAACATAGATGACACAATGGTTCAAGTTTATTAGGGGCAAGAAAAGTAAAGTGTGCCATCAAGTTCGTGAGAGCTTTAATCACTAATTTTCACATAACAAGTTTAATTCGGAAGGTAGATAAAAACATGAATATACTTGGAATAGAAAATGCTAATAGGTAGGTTTGGTGGATTCTTTGGAATTTATTTGGAGTTGGATGCATGAGTGGAACTCATACTTGGTATGGAGGCTAGCAAAAGACTGGGAGCGACCAACTAAGAGAGCAATAATGGCCATAATCATGCAAAGCGACAAAACATCATTAATTAAAGCATAAAGTGATATTACAAGTTGAAAACTAAATGATCAAAGAGGCTATGGTGACTTGGTATAGTCTTAACATGGTGTGAGCATACGCCAAGTCAACCCAAATAAAGCATTTAAAGGAGAATACCACAATATTATGCTTTTAATATGCTAAAACAACGCATGATTCTTTCAAGGCACATTAAGCAATCTCAATTGTTTATAACATGTCATGCTACAACAAAAATCACTAAGCATAAAGCCAAAATAATATCAAGCATGACATGATAAAGTCTAAGTCACAGTCAAAAACAAGCTCCTTTTTACCACTTAAGCATGAACTTTCCTACTCTTTTCCAATCCAAATCAACTTTATTTGAAAACTAATGCATGAATGAGGGGGTTCAATCAATTTATTCAAGCAAACTAAGCAAACGAAAACTAAAAATGAAAACAAAGACGCTCCAAGAACAACACAATTGTGCATGAAAAAATAAAAATGAAGTGTTTAGAAGAAACCTGAAATTTTTATTGATGAAGAAGGGGATGCCTTGGGCATCCCCAAGCTTTGACGCTTTTACTTCTTGAATATTTCTTGGGGTGACACGGGTGGCATCCCCAAGCTTGAGCTTTTGTCCATACTTCATCTTATCACATTGTTCTTCCCTACACTTCAAAATTTCCTTCATACAAAACTTCACACGATCTTCATTAGCAACATTAGTGTACTCAAGATAATAAGTCTTTTGGTTCAGTTTCAACACAAGTAAGACTTCCATTAAAACAAAATCTACTGTAGCACTTCCTTTAAAAAGTTCAAATGATCAAAGAGAATTCAAAGAGAAAGAGATTAAGAGGCAAATGCAAATAATGGCAGAAATCTGCTAGAACAGACCAGAAGGTAAAAACTGGTTTTTTCGAAGACCTTTTGTTGCTCAAATCGAAAAGTGTTGAACTAACGAAAGTTGTATAACAACCTGGGGCATAAGCACAAAAAAGTACAGCTCAAACCGACGTACAGAGATTTTTCACGAATTTTTACAGCAAAGCACAAAAATCTGTTTCGGGACAGCAACTTTCCCAAATCTTACTTCTCTCTCATTAGAGGTTATTCTTGGCACAAAAACCACACAAAAATGATATGGAGAGGTTATTACTGAAGCATTAACTTCCAAGACTCAACAAAAGATTCCTAACGAAATTTGGGTTATCTCCCAATAAGTGGTTTTCTTTAATGCCTTTGAGCTAGGCATAAGAAGCAAGAAAAGAATCAAGTATTTTCAAATGAAGAAGCATTAAGACCAAAATTTTTTTTAATATGAGAGGCAAAAGGAATCTTCTCTCTCTTCTTAGGGAAGTGTTCTATACCTTTCTTGAGTGGAAATTGATATTTAATGGTGCCTTCTTTCATATCAATAATGGCACCAACAATTCTAAGAAAAGGTCTTCCCAAAGTAATAGGACAAGAAGCATTGCATTCAACATCCAAAACATAGAAATCAACAGAGACATAGGCATTGTTAACCATAATAAGAACATCATTAATACTCCCCATGAGTTTCTTTTTAGCATTATCATCAAGTGGGACATTTAAATAACAATCTTCCAATGGTGGCAAATCAAGCATTTCATAAATCTTTCTAGGCATAATAGGAACACTACTATCAAGATCACATAAAGCTTTGAGATCAAAATCATTCACTTTCATATTAATGATGGTTTCCCAACCATCTTCTAATTTCATAGGAATAGAAGCTTATATTTCATCTTTTCTTCTTTAATTTTTATGAGAGCATCAATAATGTGTTTTGTAAAGGCCATATTGATAGCACTAGAATTAGGACTTTTAGCAAGCTTTTGTAGGAACATAATTATTTTAGAGATATTGCAACCATCAAGATCAAAATCATAATTATCATCTAAAGTAGTAGAGCTATTGTTTCCCATATTTCGAAGAATTTCAGCATTTTTATTAGAAAAAGTTCCATTGGGTTTACTAGCTTCAACATTAGTGGTAGTGATGGTAGAAATACTAATATTTCTAGTAGTTTCATCTTCTCTTTCCCACTTAGCATGCAATTCAGCTAACAGTCTAACATTTTCATCAATTCTAACTTGTATGGCATTAGTAGAAGCAAAGGGATTTTCAATCGTTTCAGGTTTAGCAGCCATTCTATTCAAAAAAGATTGTGCTTCAGACAATGATGCTATATTTCTTTCAGCATTAGAGAGTTTTTCCTCAATAATTTTATTGAAGGCAGTTTGTTTACTAATAAAATCTTTAAACATGACTTCAAGTTCAGACGGTGCACTTCTATTGTTGTGGGAATTACCATAAGAATTACCATTATTGGGAGGATATGGCCTATAATTATTATTACCAAAATTATTCCTATAGGCATTGTTGCTAAAATTATTGTTTCTAATAAAGTTCACATCAACTTACTCTTCTTGAGCAACCAAAGAGGCTAAGGGAATATGATTTGGATCAATATGATCTTTCCCATTAACAAGCATAGACATAATAACATCAATTTTATCACTCAAGGAGGAGGTCTCTTCAACATAATTTACCTTCTTACCTTGTGGAGCTCTCTCAGTGTGCCATTCAGAATAGTTCACCATCATATTATCAAGAAGCTTTGTTGCAGCACCCAAAGTAATGGTCATAAAGGTACCTCCAGCAGCAGAATCCAGCAGATTTCTTGAAGAATAATTCAATCCTGCATAAAAGGTTTGGATAATCATCCAAGAAGTCAGTCCATGAGTGGGGCAATTCTTTACCAAAGATTTCATTCTTTCCTAAGCTTGAGCAACATGTTCATTATCAGATTGTTTAAATTTCATTATTTCACTTCTCATAGATATAATCTTAGCAAGAGGATAGTATTTTCCAATGAAAGCATCTTTGCATTTAGTCCAAGAATCAATACTATTTCTAGTTAGGGATTACAACCATTCTTTAGCTTTTCCTCTCAAAGAGAAAGGAAACAATTTAAGCTTAATAATATCTCCATCTATATCCCTATGTTTTTGCATCTCACAAAGTTCAACAAGGTTATTAAGATGAGCAGCAGCATCTTCAGTACCAATACCAGAAAATTGTTCTCCCATAACAAGATTGAGTAAAGTAGGTTTAATTTCAAAGAAAGTAGCTTCAGGAACAGGTGGAGCAATAGGTGTGCACACGAAATCATTGTTGTTGGTGCTAGTGAAGTCACACAACTTAGTGTTTTCAAGAGTAGTCATTTTTTGTGTTTTGATAAAGAAACAAGCAAACAAAGTAGAAATAAACTAAACAAAACAAATAAAGCCCGGTAAATAGATTGGTTATGAGGGACTCCCCTTTTGAAGATGTCCTTGACTCCCCGGCAACGGCGCTAGAAAAATAGCTTGATGGCTCAAAATATATTCGAGCTTGTTGGGGAACCCCAAGAGGAAGGTATGATGAGCACAGCAGCAAGTTTTCCCTCAGTTATGAAACCAAGGTTATCGAACCAGTAGGAGCAAGGAAACACCTCCAAGGTGTTGTTTCCAACTTGGAATCCTGCACAACACAACCATAGAACTTTGCCCCCAACTTACAGCGAGGTTGTCATTCTCATCGGTTTTGTTGAAAACAAAGGATTAGACGTATTGTGTGGAAGATAGTAATTGCTTGCATAAAGTAAACAGAAAATAGTAAATAGATTGTAGATTGATGGTAAAAGAAAGGACCGGGGTCCATAGTTCACTAGAGGTGATTCTCCTTAAGATAGAAGACATGTTGGGTGAACAAATTACAGCAGGGCAATTGACAAACATCGAAAAAGCATACATGCATATACTAATCATCTTGACTCCTATGATATTTGATTGGGCATTAGAACATTATACATAGACCGTAATCCAACTGTATCTATGACTAATAATCCACCTTCAGGTTATCATCTGAACCCCCTCCAGTATTAAGTTGCAAGCAACAGATAATTGCATTAAGCAAAGTGTGTAAAGTAAACAATACAATTGTTCTATGAACAAAGGATTGATGTTTTCTCCCTAGTAGCAACGACACATATAGTACCTTAGAGATTTCTATCACTTCCCCAGATTCCTAGAGGCATGAACCCACTATCGAGCATAAATACTCCCTCTTGGAGTTGCTAGCATCTACTCGGCCAAGATAGCTACTAACAATGGAAAGCATGCAAGATCACAAATAACATAGATATGGTAGAATCAATAATCAATCTGAAATAGCATCTCAATATCCATCGGATCCCCACAAACACAACATGTAGATTACAAATAGATGATCTTGATCATGAACAGAGCTCACAAGATCTAAACATGGTAGCACAAAGGAGAAGAACCAACCATCTAGCTACTAGATGGACCTGTAGTCTAGGGATGAACTACTCACATATCACACCGGAGGTAATCATGGTGATGAAGAAGGCCTCCAGGGTGATCTCTTCCCTCCGGCAGGGTGCCGGGAAGAGCTTCAGATCCCTCCCGATCTAGGGATGGAGATGACGGCGACTACAGACTCTTTCGTGGAATTTTGATCGGGTACTTTGGGTTTTCGTCCCGGAGGCAATATATAGGCGAAGGAGCAAGGTCGGTGGAGTGTCAGGGGGCCCACACCACCTGGTGGCATGGCTAGGGTTGGCTGTGCCACCACCAGGTGTGGCCGGCCTGGCTCCCCTCTTCGTCTCCCCTCCGAACTTCATGTTCCTTATGGTGAAATATTGACTTGGGCTTTTGTCCGGTCCAATTCCGAGAATATTTCCTTACTAGCTTTTCTGAAACCAAAAAACAGTAGAAAACAGGCAACTAGCACTGTGGCATCTTGTTAATAGGTTAGTTCCAGAAAATGTGTAAAAATACTCCAAAGTGTGGACAAAACATAAGAAAGTAAATATAAAACAAGCATGGAACATCAAAAATTATAGATACGTTTGCAACGTATCATAGACCTACACCATTCTTTACTTACTAATATTACAAGATTTGTTACTAAGTACTTGTCCTAATTACAGACTTATCATGGTCTCAGAGCTATTCTCACCACGAACTTGTTAAGATTTACCTAGTAATCATGATTAAAGAGCTCATCTCACCATGACGACTCTTCTTCTTAGCTTACTATCAATGATTCTTAACAAAATTCTACTCCATCACATGGAATTCTCAAGTGAATGCCACATGATTTACTTCCAATTGTATGTATAGTGGTATCAACTAGTGGTAAGATTCTGCTACTTCACAGGGGTTCAAAATATAGACTCCATCACTAATACTACTCCACATGATATCCTAATCCTAGTCGTAATCTTCTTTGATATTTTAACTTACGTAAGATATCTTAGTGGTGTTATACCTATTTAGATCTATACTAAAATGGAATTTCTCTAGAGAAGACATATATCTAATCCTTAAGAAAGATGATAAGAACATCCAACTTAAGTGTGACAAGGTTTATCCTCAAGTGGATACCCATCACAAGTCTTGGTTTAGATAAGATGGCTCCTATAGTCACTATCCAACCTACAGATCTTCCTAAAAGGGTTTTAATACTAAGGTCAAAGCATATGCTCTGATACCAGCTGCGAGGACCCAACATACCACTTCATGATGTAGTACACTATAGTCGTTGACATAACACCAATGAAACACTGTTCACTAGTATTACATCCCTCGAAATGGTACAACAGAAACACAGCAGGTCCAAGACATGACTATAGATTACAACTCGACTCTTTACAAAAGATCCAGAGAACACTCTAGGTTAAAGAGAGAGAAAGAACTTCTTACAAAGAAGAACCAAAATAATAACTCAAAACTATCTAGTAACTAAGTCCAGTATCTAAACTATTTGGCTTGCCATTGCTGCTATTGCAATGCTCTAGAGAATTAGGTGTTATGGCTAGAGTATCTACTCCTATCTAAACAAGAACTTCGGCTTTGCTTCTATTGATGTATATGTTGACTTCATTGACTTTATCGAAGAACTTGAGCTGTCGATGATGGTTTCTTGAGCATAAGTTGGTGTTGATGTCTTCTTCAATGGCTTAGAACCTAGAAAGGGTTAAGAAGGTACAGTTGAGTACGAGCGTACTCAGCAAGTTCACTAAAAAGGAGTGTATGATGCACTATCTCTACAGCCACAGACCAAAGTTCGTAGGCAATGCAGGTTTTCATAAACATTTCTTCAAAGGTTGCTTTTATTCTGAAAACTATGTCCGACAGCCTTCACAGGTTGACCAGAACCTTCGTGGGGTTCCTTTCCTTCCATGTTCGTAGCTCCTTCCTGGAACAGGGAGTAACATATCACAATTCTTACACTCTGCAGAGGTGCGTTACTTTACCCATGAGAGACCAAATCCTTGTTGCACAACCGGGCAATCTTTCCCGTCCACACTTCCTATGGTGTGGGGCCCAGTAGATGATCCAAGCCAATCGCTGCCCTTCTTCGTGACACCGCATGAAGACATGATCCCCCAAGACGGACTACCACGGTTACTCTTCGGGTAGCCTCTCGAAGACTCTGCAAGCAGCTCTGTCTGGTAGTCACCATTAGCTATGGTGAACTCTGACCAAGACAGCTATGCACAGATAATCTAGACACCTAGCTCGCGGGGAACTAAGGGGTCCCACCCATGTGCAGGATTCTCTAGACACTCCACGAGAAATCAACAGCCTCACGATAAGCTCATTCATCCATGCAAAAGGAAGAAGATCCAGCTAACTTCTCCATCCCATTCTAGATCTCATGGTTAACGCGTAATATACGGCGCTAGAATCACTAGCGACATTGGTTGTTAAGTCTTAGATATTATGTTCCTTTACCACTGGAACTATATCAGTAGATTATTACCTCTTGGTAAATAATCCATAATCATATTATTATGAAAATAGTGCTTTCTGACCTTTTTGAAATGCAGGTGATGACAACATTTGAGTTACAAGCATAGACAATAATCAAAGGACATGAGAAAGTTGTGAACTTGCCTTTTGTGATTGCAAGATTATGCACTCACGGTCTTCGAGATAATAGAAGATCCAAATTCTGTAAATAGCATCATTGGTCCAGTAAGGACTAATGTTTAAAGAATCAAGATACAATTATGCATAAGTAATGTAATGCAGTTTGATAAACGCGAATCCCCGGAATAGTCGTATCTTATCTAGGGTTTGGAGTTTGTGATGAGTTCTTAATAATGTGTTGCACTTTTATACTAGCTTCACACTTGTGCTTCTTATTAAGGCTTGTGAGAGTGTGTGAAACAATATGTAAATACAATAAGTAATATACAGCATTTAAAGCACTTAAATGGGCATGGTAACCAAAAGATTTCTTAAGCCAGATTATTAATCATTTAGAGCTTCTAAAGAAGTGTTCAAGGATCACTTTTAATGTTTCTTAAAAGAATAACTTTTGAGGAAAATATTACTTTACAAACTAAAAAGTATTTAAACTTAAGCTAACACTTTAAGGTTTACTTATTAGCTAAGATTTTTAAAGAGGAAAACATTACTACATTAAACAATCATAGCATAAGTGGTGGAGATTTACATGTTTTGAACAAGGCCCACATTGTAGATGGTTGACTTCTTAACATTCCACAAAGTTAGAATTTAAGTATTATTACTTGAATAAGGTGGTGTTTTATTAAAGTTATAAGTGAGTAGAATTACTTTCTTATTAATGTTTATATTTTATAAGCATAGATAGGGTATTCCTAACATTACTTAAAAACTTAGTTTAATTCTTTAAGTGGATTCCTAAACTTGTAAAAGAATTAGTACTCAAATCGTGATGATTTTATAATTGATAAAATATTTTTGGAGAGTAAAACTTACTTAATTTTAAATGGTAGTTTAGTAAGTACAACTTAAACTATTAGACTTATCTTAGCTCACTTAAACATCAATTGAACTTGTTTTTACACTTTTAGACTTTAAACAAATAATGGCAAAGGCAATAGTAATGGTTTATATATTTTTAAGGAATTAAAATAAAAGAAAAGGGTTTAAACAAGATTTATTAGACCTTTATCTTTTATTTGACTTCAATTAAGAAAGAGGATATTTTTAATGTGTAGAATTTATTTTTGTGGTCATTTTAGTATATTATATGTATTTGTGTGATTTTTAAATATTAAACTATGTTTTTTATAAGTTTTATCACTTTTTAAATACTTAATAAATAATAATATTTATCTAAGTGATACCAAAAAATCTAAGAAAAAATTTGTAAATGTATATTTTTTTTAAGAATTTTGGTATATTATTTATATTTCTCTCATTTACCAATATTAAAATATGAATTTTCAAAGTATTATTACTTATAAAATCTTTATTAAATAATAATTATTTAAATAGTTAACACAGTAATGTTTGATAATAAAGTTAAATTATAAATTTTATTTTTCTGAGCATTTTGATATATTATATACATTTTTTTGAATTATAAAACAAAAGATATTGATTTAATAAGATTTATATATTTTATGGATTTATTTAAATAACTAATAATTGATTTATTGCATCACCGCTGACATCAGCATGACACAGTACACACGGTGTAGGCTTTTTATACCCACCCTATTCTACCCAAGCCACTAACTGGTGGGACCTATGCCACGTCATATTTAGAAATTATAAAACAAATAAATAAAATGGGATTATGACATCATCATGATGTCATGCTGACATCACCCATGGGTGATATCCCCTGGTCGATGATCGATTTCTCGATCGAGAGCGCGTGAGCAAGCGAGGGCGGTTGCGTTGGACAGAGGAGCTTGTGGCGATTCTAGAAGTGGCAGCGCCGCCTGAAAATGGTGTCCGGTGCTACTCCGGCAACCACCTTATGTGGTAACCGATGACGAGCTTCGGCAGGAAAGTGATACAAAACAAAGGGGAAGTTGAGGAGGGTACTAGAAGGGTCAGTGGCTTACCAGGAACACGACGGTGTGGTCGGGGAAACGAATCATGGCCGGAATTGATGGGAATGGCGATGGCCGGACTTCGGGGAGGAGGTCCTGTAGCATCCCAATTGTCTAACACCACGTTCCCGCTGCCTCCTCGTTGATCTACGCCTCCCCGAGCCCACTAGCTGCACCTGAGGGTCATAGGTGAGCCTACCGACCTCTCTGACATCATCTCCCTCCCCATCTCACCTTGCATCGCTGCCGGCCTCGCCGCAGGGCGCGCTCGTCGTCGAAGATGTGCCAGCCATCTTGTTGCTGCATGTGTTCATCATGATCTAGCTCTCCCTATGGTGCTCTTCTGCATTTGGAGCCTGAACGAAAGTTGTAGATCAGGACTTCCTCTTCAAAACTAGCTAAAGAACGTTTAAAACCATCCAGTACGGCCCTGGGAATCTTGATCGCAAGATCGATGTCCGGGAATACCCACTTGTTCTCGGCTACTTCGTTCTTCACGTAACTGCACGCAGCAAAGCCAACCCCAGCATGAACCGATCCCACCACAGTGTAGAACGTTTCCTCCCCGTCGTTTTGAGTACTCATATGCCCTTTTTCGTTGAGCGAGCGTGGAGATCTCTTGCCTGCAAGATTCGCGTGTCTGCAGATGGTTGTGTGATCTGCCAAGTCGTGAGTTCGTCAGTTCGAACCGGCCACGTTGCTGCCTTATGTAAGGATGTGTCCTTCAGTTAACACAAAACAAGCTGAGCCTAGTTGGCTAACGGGTCCAGCCTAACCCATTGTAGCGGGAGGTCTTGGGTTCGACCCCTCGCTATTCCCTTTACTTTTGTTTTTCCCACCGACCCCAGGCCCACTGGTCAGCCACCACTCTGTCCCCGCCTAGTTAGCTTCGGCCGGACCCACGTGTCGGTGACCGTGGCTGGTTTTGTCTCTATAACAAATAACTCCATATCTTTTTGAAGTAACAAATTTTTCAGAAATGTTTTATTATGTTTTTAAATCAAGAAATTAATATCTTTTATTTGGTAATTCTAAATAATGCAAATAATATATGTTTTTGAATCAGAAAAATGTGAGGATTTCAAATATGCCATCTAAAATAATGTTTGACTAATTTAAATTTTCGAAATTGTTTAATTGTAAAAAAAATGCCTTTTCTTAATTAATTAATAACTTTAATTCTATAACTCCAAATTCGACAAATAATATGTATAAATCGATCAGCGCGACGAGCCCGTTCTAACTATGTATTCCATGATATGAATTGTAGCATGCATCATCTAAATATTAAGTGGACAGCAAGTTATATGGGAGCAAAACATGGCTAAAAACTTGATGAAATGATTTATTCTTGTCCCCACACCTCACCCTTGCCATGCTACATTATTGCCATGTAATTTGTGCATCATTCATCATGGCATGCTTGTTTGCTTGTCGCATTTTATTTATATGCTTGTGCACTTTATTTATGTTGGCCCTTGTTTGTTTGGTTCTTCTTTCGAATAGACGCCGAGCAGGGGAAATATCAGGAATCCTAGGAGTACTACCCAGATCCATCTCTCGCTTCAACTGAGCTATCAGGCAAGCACTACCATATTCTTGCATACATGTAGTACATATTGCTTCTATCTTATTCTTGCATCATGGAGTCGCGAATGCATTAAATTGAATCCCAAGTACTGCATAGCCTTTACTTTTAAACCCCACCGAGCTTGTTCCGCCATCCCATGAGCCATTACTACAAGAGTTGTTTGAGCCATGCGAGTCGTAGAACAGCATGTGTAGGATATGTGAGTGTCTGGTGGATAACGAGGTACCTAAACAACTTAAACTGAGTAGTAATGGGATAACTAATGAAAGAGGCACCGGTGGGCAATATCTGTCATTTGGTTTTTATGTCCACTTGTGTCCCGTAGGACCCCGAGTACTTGATTCCTGTTCCTTGACTATTCGCACTATCCACATATGGGAGACTCTATGAATCCCCATTTGCATGAGCTTGATTTGTACTTTATTTCTTGGGGGCACAAAGTAGTTTGGGGCTTTATTACTATCATGTACTTATGCCATGCTTTACTGCTTTATTTAAGATTGTGCGTGGAGCACCTATACTGTTTTGGATCATGGCATGATTTCGCGGTATCGACAAGCCCAGTCACACTTTCGGGTTCCGAGTCGTTTACCGCCGTTCTTGCAAACCCTGGGTCCGTCTCGGAGCCGGCCAACTTCGTTGCGGGTAGCTTATTGGGGTGGCCCCCTGAAATATTTTATGAATCCTATGATCGCTTTGTCGTGAATGCCTCGTTGGGTTTTGAGTTGGTTTTCCCGAGGTTGATCGAGTGTGTGTTGCTATTTGTGCACCCCTACAGGGTAAATCTTTCTGAAAGCCGTGTTCGCGGTTATGGACGACTTGAGCACAGTTTCTCAATCATAGACAAGCATAACTAAAGTACCGTCTTAATTTGACTAAATATCTGACTAGTAAATAGTGCAATATTCATGGAATGAGTAATAAAACTGCCAACGGATGGGTTGTTCGTCCGCTTTCTCGTTAGTAAGCGAGAAGGAGGATGGATCTGTTACTTTATACTGTTATAATTGTTGTTTCTAATTAACGGACATCCGTATATCATTGGTTAGGCGGATGGTTAGCGAGTATCTATAGACTTATTAGAAATTACCTTTTGCTGCAATTACATCACCCCAGGTATATGTCCCCTTTAGAGGCATAAATACTTGCTGAGTACCCCTAGGGTCTCACACGATAAATTGTTTGATTCAGATGAACAGGTGTATTCGCAAGATGGATACTGGGGTGGAGGAGACAGATGATGTTGGCAACGATCACTCGGTGTAGAGATTTCGGGGATGGGGATCCGTGAGATATGTGGGCGGGATGTGCTTATTTATGTGGCATCTTATGCCGATTTGCTTCTTTTATCCGTACTCGGATCTTGTTTCCCGCTTCCGCTTGATACTCTGTTGATTGATGTATGAGGAGCTATCCTACACTATTATAACTATCTAGGATATTTGGATCTTGCCGTATGGCGTTGCAATATTTCTATTTCTTTTAGATGGTATGGCTCTGGGAACTGTTGTAAGGTAGCTTGCATACATACTCACTTGTGTATGTATTTGATCTCTTTGCCTGTTGCCTACGCCGCTCATTCTTGTCCCGATGTTCTTGGAAGTGGTAGGGCGGCCGACGGGCCTACACGTGGGTGGCCCTAGGCCCCCGTTGTACTTCTTTAACCACTTTTGGTTCATCCAGGCTTGAACTTAGAGCGTAGGGTCCGAGGTTGTTACAATTGGTATCAGAGCCATCCCGCCCTTCAGGGTCTCAGCCAAATGGTCGTTGTCAGTCTAGCAAATATTTTGGTAGCTATGTATACTAGGGAAAAACAAAACGTGAGAGTAGGACTGCTTCCACTTTTCTTCTTACCCACCCACCCACCCTTTTCTGGTAAGGAAGTGTAACATTTTCAATCCTCTTCTAAAAATTCAAACTAGGATTCACGTGTTCTGGGTTTCCGTAGTACCATAGAAAGTGTGTGTGAGTGTGTATCTCCTTGTCTATCTATTGCATCCAACCTTGTTGTCGCAATCTGCTTTTGGTTATCAACTGTTGGTATAATCCATACTGACAGGCTTTTGTAAACCGACGCAATCTATCTGACTCCTTGTTAACCGGTGCCATCTTGTTAAGGGTGTTCCTCCTTCCAGCATGCTTTTACAGAATGTGGAGTTGCTAATCCCTATCTGATAAGTGGTTTTGCGCATTTATTGGTATTTTAATGCCGAAAAATGCGGAAATTTTTTCTTTGATACATCTATGTTTCCACACTCCTCTTCAGTCGTGTGTGAAACATTATCTATCTTCCTTTTATCGGCATGTCCATGCTAACTCATTCTTTTGTCACCGGCGCTTAATCCTAGAGTTTTACTTTTTCTTCAATTCTTCTGGGCTAAATACATAACTTGTGTCGATCCGATGCTTGTGATTGTAATTTGGTTTTGAACATAGCTACATGACACTTATCATGAGTGGAGTATGGTTAATGCTATCTTTTTCATCCTCCAAATGATAGCGGTTATCTCCTGTGATTTTGAGTTATACCGTGATCATATCTTTATCATATTCAAGTATCCTTGCCAATCCGCAGTTTTTCTTAAGGCCCTACAGTGGTCTATCATATGTTCATCATGCGGCACATCTTTTTGAACTTCATATCTGCAAAATTCTCTTTGATACGAGGAAATTTCATCTTGTCGTCTCTGATAGCTTTGCGTAAGGTAGGAGATATCATCGTTCTTTATCCAAGATCTCTTTATCTTTGTAACCGGTGATCCGATCGACAATGTGAACCAGTTGGCATTTCTTGTTCTCTTCTGAAGGACCAGGTAATCTATTCTACCAGTGCATATTTCCAACATGAATCCTTGCTCGTAACGTTGATCTTTCAAAGAGCGTCGAGCTCAGAAAGTGTTTTGAGCATTGTTCGTTCTCCCGCCTCTTGATCTGGATATTCTTGGAAGATTTTTTTTAATCCGTGGTGGTATATCTTGATGATATGATGGCCTATTCTATATCAATGGAAGAACATGGAAGTTCATCTGTGTCTCCTTCTCTCAAGCTGCGAGAACACCGCTTATGTGCAAAGTTCTCAAAGTGTGAATTCTGGCTTCTTGAAGTCACCTATCTCGACCACGTACTTCTGCTAAATACATTGCTTCAATTCTGGAATCAGCAAGTCCATTGTTTAATTCCATCCTCCACCTTCAATCAAACCCGGAGTCTTTCCTTGTTGGCGAGTTACCATCGTCGTTCCGCTGAAGATTTCCTCAAGACTGCTAAATCTCTCTCAATCATTTCAAGAAGAACATGGAGTTCTTTTCACCTCGGTCTCGTCAAGTAACCTTTGAAACCCTCTCACTTTATCTTCTATGCTCAATCCGACGGATGCCACGAAGACTTTCTAGATCTTTTGTAATCCTTCTGTTCAAGTTGTTGCTATCTTTTCCTTATCTACCGAATCTTGCAGCTGTTCTCCATAATCTTTCTTCATATCCTTACCGGTGTTTTGGGATCTTCCGACACGACGACAACATCATCATCTTTATCTACTCTGGATCCAACAAATCATTTGCATCATATCTTTGTTTTCCTACGGAGTTCCAGGAGTCTTTTTGTCATAATCTTCAGTCGTTTTCGGTAGTTGGGTTGCATGGTTTTCCTCTTCATGTGCGGAGTAATGCTTTGAGTGCGGGATGGAGTAGCTACCATACCACTACTCTTATCATTCGCTCTTGTATATTGGATTGGCGGATTAATGTAATTGAACTCATTCCACGGAAGTTAGAAGTGGCCTTTATCCCTCGATACTTTTACTTCCGTCCTTGTCTATCCGGAGTGCTCTCTCAAAGAAAGTAATCAAGAATCTCTTGTTGGTGATCTCGTCTTTTTCAACATGGAGCAAAATCTTCAATTATCTAGTGGAAGTAGATGCATTTATCTTTTTAGTTACTCTTCATTCCACCGATGCTTGACATCCTCAAACAAGATGGGAGGAAACTATATCGGTCTTCAACTTGATAAATCCCTTTCTCTTGGTAACGCCAATTATGGTTGATGACATCAGTCACAAATCTATTGCATTAGCCTCAAGGTTAAAGAAAGCAATAAGTATCTCTACAATAAACTCCAGATCCTCCATATTCTTTTCTTCTCGGGGTTCTACCATAAACTAGCATTCCCCTTCTCTTGAAGTGACATCCGCGCACCTCAATTGTGTGATCCTTTGGTTCTTACCGGCGCAAGAAAGATCTAATCCGAGAACTCCTAACCCAAATCCTTTCCATTGAACTCAAGGAACTCTATTGTTTGAAGGCAATATTGTTCTCCAAACTTCTTTTCCTAAATCTGAGGGAAGGTACGATGCTACTTTCATAGTAGTGCATAACTTCTCCAAAGTAGCTCTTTTTCTTCCGGCAAGACAAGATTTATCTGCTCTTGTATCTGTAAATCTGTAATCTTAATGGAGTGTCATTTCTTTCTCCCTGATACATCGTCCTTTCTATTTCTTTCACAAGTGGTTCTATTCTTTTAACATGTTTCTCGAGAAACCGGAGCTGTGTTCATCCTATCCTTCTTGTCTCACGACAATCCTTCAATTCTTCTAACCCTTTGTGTCTCAAGCAAAACGCAAGACTCGTAACAAGTCTAGCAAGTTTGCAAAGGTGTAGTGGTCGCACCATTCCGTTGTTCATCAACTCGGGAACGTGAGGGTCACCTTCGTTCTGAACACCCGCCTCTCCTTGTGTTGGTTTCTTTTTCCTAGGAATCTCGGGGCGAGATTCTTGTTTAGTGGGGGAGAGTTGTAGCATCCCAATTGTTTAACAATTGCAATGCTACTAGCCTAGTCTATAAAATGCTACTTCCTACATATATTTGTTGCATCATAATTATATCATGCTCATGTCATCATGCCACATTGCATTTGAGCATCATATAAAACCCTTTTCATGTGGTTCTTATTTCATATGCATTATTAATTGTAGTTGCCTCTTGATATATTGTATTTGGTTCTTGATAAATGCTTGATGTCCAAGTTGAGTTGGGGGCATATCTTTTATTAACTCCACCACCTTTCTTTGTCACCACCCCATAATTCCACCATCCAACTATATGTGAGCTTTGCATTTTATTTGGGTTCACCTCTAGCTCATGTGGGTTGGGATGGGTCCACTTACAATTCCACATGCTCCCATATATGTATCATATTGTTTTCACGATATTTTCTTATGGAAGTCCACTTGGCCATCTTTGCATGCCATGTAGTGGTAGATTCTATTTTTATTCTCTTCATGGGTTATTCTATTTGGGGATATATTAGAATTGAGGGGCCATATTAGAACATAGTGGTACATGCACAATATACTTGGTCTTCTTAATTCAAATATATCCACCAACTACCTTAAATCATGAGGGAGTTTGAATGAATTACAAGTGGAGTGTTATTCATGTACTATAGGGTTTGTAGTATCTCCACAATCTCATCATGCTTGCATGCATGGGCCATGCAAGCTTCTTCTCTTCCCTCCCTATCCCTATTTGTTGGTTTTCTTGGTTTTTGTATGGTTTGAATTCAAATCCTAATGGACAAATAAATTGTTTTGACCTAATCTATTCTTTCCCATCTACCTATTCTACCCCAAGTACCCTATCTATCACCTCACATGAGAGCAACCACACGACACACTTCTACTCAAACATACACACACACACACTCTCTCTCTAGTTTCATGTGTATGTGTAGCTATCCATATGAGTGTGTGTACCATGCATGCATGCAAACCTAGCAATCTCCCTAATCCTTGCTCTATGCCATATATATATATATATATATATACACGATTCCATGCTAGCTTTGTCCTATGCCTTCTCTTCTTTTATTCTCACACATACACCACACCACATACACTCACCCATTCAATCTTCTTAGACACACACACATGGCCATGCCACACTTGGCCCTAGGGCCTCCACGTCTCACCCCCCCCCCCCCCACCCCCACCCCTCGGGTCCCTCTCCCCTCCTTTCTTCAGCTTCAAGACAAAGGAAAGAGGAAGAGAAACCCCACACACACCGAGCCCTTCTTAACTTTTCCAAAAAGGTGAACCCATGTGCTCCTCCCTCCCCTCTCTACCCCAACCACCCCATCTCTCAGATCTCGATCTGGGATCATCTTCATCCTCTCCTTCCTCCCCTATCTACTCTCCTCAACCACCATGGCCATGGACAACTCCATGACCATCTCAAACCCTAGTTCGGCCAAGCTTCGAGAGGAGGCGGTTGGAGCTGTGCCCAGGAGAAGCCCAGGAGGTGCCACTGCTTCCTCTTCTTCGACCTGTACCAGCGATCGACGCTGGAGCTCGCCGGAGGAGCCTCACCGCCGCCGTGAACCGAGGAGACCGAAAACACCACGTTCCCGCTGCCTCCTCGTTGATCTACGCCTCCCCGAGCCCACTAGCTGCACCTGAGGGTCATAGGTGAGCCTACCGACCTCTCTGACATCATCTCCCTCCCCATCTCACCTTGCATCGCCGGCGGCCTCGCCGCAGGGCGCGCTCGCCGTCGAAGATGTGCCAGCCATCTTGTTGCTGCATGTGTTCATCGCGATCTAGCTCTCCCTGTGGTGCTCTTCTGTGCTTGGAGCCTGAACGAAAGTTGTAGATCAGGACTTCCTCTTCAAAACTAGCTAAAGAACGTTTAAAACCATCCAGTACGGCCCTGGGAATCTTGATCGCAAGATCGATGTCTTGGAATACCCACTTGTTCTCGGCTACTTCATTCTTCGAGAAATTGCACGCAGAAAAGCCAACCCCAGCATGAACCGATCCCACCACAGTGTAGAACGTTTCCTCCCCGTCGTTTTGAGTACTCATATGCCCTTTTTCGTTGAGCGAGCGTGGAGATCTCTTGCCTGCAAGATTCGCGTGTCTGCAGATGGTTGTGTGATCTGCCAAGTCGTGAGTTCGTCAGTTCGAACCGGCCACGTTGTATGTAAGGATGTGTCCTTCAGTTAACACAAAACGAGCTGAGCCTAGTTGGCTAATAGGTCCAGCCTAACCCATGGTAGCGGGAGGTCTTGGGTTCGATCCCTGGCTATTCTCTTCAGGCCCACTGGTCAGCCACCACTCTGTCCCCGCCTAGTTAGCTTCGGCCGGACCCACGTGTCGGTGACCGTGGCTGGTTTTGTCTCTATAACAAATAACTCCATATCTTTTTGAAGTAACAAATTTTCCAGAAATGTTTTATTATGTTTTTAAATCAAGAAATTAATATCTTTTATTTGGTAATTCCAAATAATGCAAATAATATATGTTTTTGAATCAGAAAAATGTGAGGATTTCAAATATGCCATCCAAAATAATGTTTGACTAATTTAAATTTTCGAAATTATTTAATTGCAATAAAAATGCTTTTTCTTAATTAATTAATAACTTTAATTCTATAACTCCAAATTCGACAAATAATATGTCTAAATCGATCAACGCGACGAGACCGTTCTAACTATGCATTCCATGATATGAATTGCAGCATGCATCATCTAAATATTAAGTGGACAGCAAGTTATATGGGAGCAAAACATGACTAAAAACTTAATGAAATGATTTATTCTTGTCCCCACACCTCACCCTTGCCATGCTACATTATTGCCATGTAATTTGTGTATCATTCATCATAGCATGCTTGTTTGCTTATCGCATTTTATTTATATGCTTGTGCACTTTATTTATGTTGGCCCTTGTTTGTTTGGTTCTTCTTTCGAATAGACGTCGATCAGGGAAAATATCAGGAATCCCAGGAGTACTACCCAGATCCATCTCTCGCTTCAACTGAGCTGCCAGGCAAGCACTACCACATGCTTGCATACATGTAGTACCTATTGCTTCTATCTTATTCTTGCATCATGGAGTCGCGAATGCATTAAATTGAATCCCAAGTACTGCATAGCCTTTACTTTTAAACCCCACCGAGCTTGTTCCGCCATCCCATTAGCCATTACTACAGGAGTTGTTTGAGCCATGCGAGTCGTAGAACAGCATGTGTAGGGTATGTGAGTGTCTGGTGGATAACGAGGTACCTAAACAACTTAACCTGAGTAGTAATGGGATAACTAATGAAAGAGGCACCGGTGGGCAATATCTGTCATTTGGTTTTTATGTCCACTTGTGTCCCGTAGGACCCCGAGTACTTGATTCTTGTTCCTTGACTATTCGCACTATCCACATACGGGAGACTCTATGAATCCCTCTTTGCATGAGCTTGATTTGTACTTTATTTCTTGGGGGCACAAAGTAGTTTGGGGCTTTATTACTATCATGTACTTATGCCATGCTTTACTGCTTTATTTAAGATTGTGCGTGGAGCACCTGTACTGTTTTGGATCGCGGCACGATTTCGCGGTATCGACAAGCCCAGTCACACTTTCGGGTTCCCAGTCGTTTACCGCCGTTCTCGCAAACCCTGGGTCCGTCTCAGAGCCGGCCAACTTCGTTGCGGGTAGCTTATTGGGGTGGCCTCCTGAAATATTTTATGAATCCTGTGATCGCTTTGTCGTGAATGCCTCGTTGGGTTTTGAGTTGGTTTTTCCGAGGTTGATCGAGTGTGTGTTGCTATTTGTGCATCCCGGCAGGGTAAATCTTTCTGAAAGCCGTGTCCGCGGTTATGGACGACTTGAGCACAGTTTCTCAATCATAGACAAGCATAACTAAAGTACCGTCCTTAATTTGACTAAATACCGGACTAGTAAATAGTGCAATATTCATGGAATGAGTAATAAAACTGCCAACGGATGGGTTGTTCGTCCGCTTTCTCGTTGGTAAGCGAGAAGGAGGATGGATCTGTTACTTTATACTGTTATAACTATTGTTTCTAATTAACAGACATCCGTCTATCATTGGTTAGGAGGATGGTTAGCGAGTATCTATAGACTTGTTAGTTATTATCTTTTGCTGCAATTGCGTCACCCCAGGTATATGTCCCCTTTAGAGGCATAAAGACTTAATGAGTACCCCTAGGGTCTCACACGATAAATTGTTTGATTCAGATGAACAGGTGTAGTCGCAAGATGGATACTGGGTGGAGGAGACAGATGATGTTGGCAACGATCACTCGGTGTAGAGATTCCGGGGATAGGGATCCGTGGGATCTGTGGGCGGGATGTGCTTATTTATGTGGCATCTTATGCCGATTTGCTTCTTATCCGTACCCGGATCTTGTTTCCCGCTTCCGCTTGATACTCTATTGATTGATGTATGAGGAGCTATCCTACACTATTATAACTATCTAGGATATTTGGATCTTGCCGTATGGTGTTGCAATATTTCTATTTATTTTAGATGGTATGGCTCTGAGAACTGTTGTAAGGTAGCTTGCATACATACTCACTTGTGTATGTATTTGATCTCTTCGCCTGTTGCCTACGCCGCTCGTTCTTGTCCCGATGTTCTTGGAAGTGGTTAGGGTGGCCGACGGGCCTACACATGGGTGGCCCTGGGCCCCCGTTGTACTTCTTTAACCACTTTTGGTTCATCCAGGCTTGAACTTAGAGCGTAGGGTCCGAGGTTGTTACAGGTCCCGATTAGAACCTCAGGGGCTTTGCCAGCTTGAGCTAGCAGGGACAATCGATCGAGAAGAGCATGGGGAACAGGATAGTGGGCTCAGATGGTCAGGGGCGGTCAGGAGCGACGGCTCCCCTCGAGCTCCGACGAGCTAGGGTTCCGGGGCTCGCACAGAGAGAAGAAAAGAGAGCTATCGAGAGAGAGGAAGAAAAAGGAGATAAGGTTGATGGGAAAGGGTATCGTGGCGTTCTTATCCTCCCCTAGCGACCACAGCGAGTATCTCAACACCGGCGACAGCGGCGCTAGCGCCAGCGAGCTGCTTCGGCTGCTGCACGAGGTGGACGACAGCGATAAGCTGGACGAAAGGGTATATGGGCTGCGCCGATACTGGGCTGCGGTGGAGTGAGCGGAAAACTGCTGCTGCTACTCTAGGTGACGAATAGGAGGAATGGTAACTGGGCTTTGGGCCAACACATGACCCTACTGTTTTCTCTTTTTTTCTACTTCAGTTTCTGTTTTTTTACAATTTCCTTTCAAATATGATTTCCACAAGAGTTTAAAATATCCAAAAAAATTGTAAGTTATAAATATTATGAAGCATTTATAACCATCTCCTCTTCATTTCTAATTGGGTAATAAAAATATTCATAATTATATGAAAAGCCCTTTTCATTTGGAAATATTAATAGGATTTAGGGTCTTAGGTATTTATTTCCTATACAAAAATCTTATAAAAAGAACTTTGTTTACACCATGATACTTATTATGGTAATGATATAAAATGGTCAATGATATATAACATTCTTTTCATATATAGCCTCACCTAAGAATTGATATATATCCACTATAATGTCCTTAATCTTTATGGTTAATAATATGGTGGTTTACATTTCATGGTTCTCAAAATTTTGGTGATTTCTCTTATTCAAACTCTACTTAGTTTGTGGGGTTTAATAAACTCATATTATATTATGAATGTGGATGGATACTAAGGCTAAGACACATTGCCATCATGTTTTGTGACCATGAATAACATCTCAACTTAAAGTGAGTGATTGATATTGCTTTTATCATGTGATCTTGATGGTTTATGAAACTAAGTTTCTATTAGGGTTTAAGATAATAAAGCAGACAATGTTTTCATCCATAAACACTCATATGGTTCTCTAATTATCTCTTGGAAACTTTATTTGACTAAGAGCTTCTAATCTTTAGCTGCCTAAAAGTAGGAATTGATTTAACTACCCTCTTTATTCTAGGATTTTAAACAAATAGGTAGACATGGGTCTTGTCATGGTTGGATATGATCTTGGTTAAAGGTTTCTCAAGCACTCCTACCTTTATACTTCACTAGGCTTATATTTAGTTAAGGAATTCCTTTCTTAAATATACACTATAAATCTCTCTTATCTTATTCATAAAGATCACATCTTCCTGAATAAGACAATCATCTAACTCCACCATATCCATCATCATGATGACATGGTCATGCCATTTCAACAATACTCACTCTCCATTATTACTCTAATATATAACTTTCATTTCTTAACTACCTCTAATGAATCCATCAATGTAGCTACTTTTAACTCCATCTATTAACTCCTTTAAATTAGCCTTGCATCTACTTCTAAGGCTTGCAAGATTATAATTCTCTCTATACATCACATGTGATAACAATCCTCTAGAATAGGTATGGTACTACTCCCATAATACAAGTTTGTTCTTGTATTAGCTTGGTTAAGCTACTATGCCTTCAGCTACTCCATAACACTCCTATTATATACTTCATCATACTCTAACTTGACTTCTCATGATCAAACTAGATGATTCATCTTACTAGGGCTTTACCTAATTTGGTATACTCACAATTCTTCTTTAATACCTAATCATCCATTCTCAAGTGATTTGAGAATGATGGCTTCCATATTTTGATCATAATAAGCTTAGGCTTCTAATTGTCTGATCAAGATCTATATTTAGTTAAGTAGTAGACTTGTACTAGTCTCTCTATAGGATTTATCTTGTTAAGGAAACTTACTTTAGGTTTATACCTACTTGGCTTAACAAGAGCATCATTGGATTCTCTACTACTACTAGCTTTCTTATAGCTTCATAATTACTATCTAAACTCTTGAGTTTAAATACTTCTTCTAGTTAACTCATGAGTGAGTCAACTCCTCCAACATCCAATGGTTTGATCTCCACTAAGGATCACATTCCATTGATGATGGTACACTCAACCATATATAGTTCCTTCTTCTTATTAATTTACTTAAGGTCTTTGGAAGGTCAATATAATAGGTCAAAGCTAAAGGTTAACAAGTGCTAGGTCAAGAATTGATCACTCAACACTGATGATCACTTGGCACTAGGACTTGGTTAAATAGGAATGTCACCTCTTAATATCATATTAAGAGTATGTGCTGGATGGTCTTGGCTTGACTTCCTTTTGTACTCTATTTGTAATAAGATTTAGTGTTTATAAACTACCATGATTCTCATGGTAGGAATAACTATGGCAAGTAAGTATATCAAGGTTTAGTTACAAGTTTCTTTTACTTAAGTTATTTACTTGACTTGGTATTCAGGGTTTGTGGTAGATAATACCTTGATATCAGCTTTAGAATATTAAGTATTCATCCTTGAGTCATGGTATGAAATACCCTGTAATGATCTCTAGAAGATCAAGTACTCCTTATTAAGTAGTGTGTTGTGACTTAGTTTTATTACATTTTATGTACCCTTAGATCAAATTATATTACCCAAAGATAAGGTTTTAGCAAAGGTCATATTAAAACTTATCGCAGTCAATTGATGATCTACTTTAGTTCCCCCAAGTTAAGAGAAGCTTCAATCACTTTGACAAGTTTTTTTTAAAAGCCCGAAAATTTTCCAGATTTTCTATGCATGAATGCGATGCACACACCTGTGTTCATCTTATTTCTAAGCTCTAATGCACACACTGATTGACCCCATACCAATTTTGTTGAAAATATTGGATATCACCAAGTGAGAATGTATCAAGTATTATAATGTGAGATACCTCACTTTGTGAGGATCCGGAAACCTCCAAGAACAAAACCGCTATAAGATATAACAGAGAGATCCGATTTTGACAAACTAGAGCTTGTAATTAACACAAGCTCTAGAACCAAACATGGATAAGATCCAACAAACAACCAAGAAGGATGATGCTAAGAATGCAATGGTTTGAGCTCTCTCTGAAAGATATGATCGATCTACTCACTCGAGAGCCCCTCTTAGTAGTACGACTATCTATCCTAAACCTGGTATCTCCACTACCAACATGAGACTGGCAAAAGGGAAAATCTATCAACATTATATCTTTTCCTTGAGCAATCCACTTGAGGACGATGTAGACGATCTTGTCCTTCTCAAGGTGGACAACTTTCTTAATTGCTCTTGCACGCACTCGCTTGATGAAGACTTGACATATGCTCCCCCATACACCATGGGGAAGCCTCTTCTTTGACCTTGTCTTCAGCGATCCATGACCACCAAGAATGTCAAGCATCAAGCATGAGATCTTATAGAGATTGTGCATCTTGATCTTGCACAAAACATCTTCTTCATTTCTTCTACCTTGAAGCCAACACATGCTCCAAGCGATGCCAATGGACAAATCCTATAAGTGCAACTCAATGCAAACATTAGTCCATAGAGATCCATAGAGATTGTCATTAATTACCAAAACCACACATGGGGGCCCACATGCTCTTTCAACTAGGAACATCCAAATCATGCGTGCGTATGCATGTGTTGGGAAGCGCGAAAGTTGGGGCATTTTCATCTTAATTCCCATACCATTTCTCTCACTGCCCACTCCACTCCCTCCCCCCCATTCGGTGTTGCCCTCTATGGTTGGCGCACCTCCCCCTCTCCCTCCGCCCCGTTCCATCACCATCGGACAGATGACGACCTAGGAGCAATGGGCGGCCGCCCAACTGGACAAGCTCGTCACCGGAGGCGACACGGCCTTGACAAGGGCGCTCAAGGCTCCCTTCCCTATTTGTGCGAGGCCTCGAGCAACTCAGGCGGCACCGGCCACGACGGTGGCCTCTTCTCCATCGTCTATCACATCTACTTCATCAGCGACTGCATCTGCGACCAAGGAGGCCGGAATGGCCCCCGCATTTGTTGGGCTAACCCTCGATGATTTTGACGAGGGTTTTTCGCCCGTGTCGGTGGCCCCAACCCCATGCTCGGTGCGCGTCTTCCGCTTCGGTGCCACATGCAACTACTCTAGGATCATCCACGATGGCCGCATTATCCACTATAAGTTCTCAATTCTCTTAGATTCGTTTAGCGGTTAGGGTTTGTGCGGCAAGATTGCACAAATCCAAGTGCAATTTAGGTTACGGTTAGGGATTGAAGCAATCAAGTTAGAAGTCGTTAGGGGTTGGGAATTGAAATTTGGGGATTTATTTGCAGTTGCTCTTTACGGATTTGATTCTGTGCATTCAAAATTGGGGATTTGAATTAGTGAAATCCCCAAATTCGCGATGTGATTAGTACTTGTTCATGTGCAGTTTGTGTATGTGCTTTGTAGTACTTCATGTGTAGTTGTATGCATGTGCATTGCCCGATTTGGGAATGCTTCATATATTATGGTTGATCTTATTTTGCTTCCTGCCAAGGTTTTGAAGCTGGACTATGATACGGTGGGGAGGGGTTGGCATCCCCCACCGGGGTATCAGGATGTGCTCCCTGTCAACCGCTAGAATCGGGCAATGAAGCCAGTGGTGCTCGGTAGGGTGGAGGCGGCGCACCGGCCAGCCAACAAGCATGGCCGTCAGCCTAGCCTTGGACAGTACCCCAGGGCCCAGGTCCCTCGCCGTCTCATCATCCAGCTGGAGGAGGCTGACCTCCACATGTTGGTGATACCGCCGACGTTCCAGGATGGCCTGAGGGACTTGATAAGGATCCCACTGCCCCGTGTCGTGTCGGTGTCAGCCTGCCGCTAGTGCGATGAATGGGTGCAGGTGGGCTGGTTCGGCGTCCGGATAGCGGTGAGGAAGAACTGGCTAGAGCTAGTCTACAAGTACGACTTGCAGTACGACGATGTTCTGGAGTTCAAACTTTAGACATTCGTCGTCAAGATGATGATCTATAAGGTCAGCTCCTCCAGCGCCAGACAGTACACCTGCCCTGACCACGGATAAACGGCGGCTTGGTGTTCATTTGTGTTTAAATTAGGTATGTAAGTATGTAGTTGTAGTTAGTGATGCTGAACCAGTGATGGTAAACTGCTTCGATGGCTTTTGAACCGTGTAGCGATGATCCGCCTTCATTTTTCAGTCCCCATCTTGCTGGTTGAGAAATTTGGTGTCATATTCCTATGAAACACATCTACACTCTTCGTTTAAAAATGAATGACAAGGATTTGGCTAGATTCGCATATATTTTACACACTAAAGTGCGTGGACAATTTCGAGTCAATAATATTCAGCATATACACATGCTGAAGTTGAAGGATGTACTAGTACAACACTACAACTACCTGGATCAGAAACCCGGGCTTTCGAGGTTCAAGGGAAGAGTCCGATCGATGATCCAACTGCGCACTGCACATTCCGTGTCCGAATTACTGTAGCACTTTAGCAATGTTTCTGTAGGGGGGCTAGCACTTTAGCAGGATGGTCTGCTCGCCTCTCGCGACGACGGTGTGGGTGGGTTTTTGCGACCGCGAAATTGTCGAATGGGCTTGGGCTAGTACGACGCGTTCCAGTTCCAAAATGGACACACGGACGGGCCTGGTCGGAATTCTTCCTTCCTTCCGCTTCCGCCCCCTCCATCTCGGCTGGCCCCAACTCCAGGTTCCAACAACGGCATCTCTACACGTTATATTCGCTCCGAGCAAATTGCTCGCTTACCGAAAAACAAAATTGCTCGCTTCCCGAGGTGTTCAGTCTTATATTTGCTCACTTACCAATGTAGACGTCGAACGGGGGTGTAGCTCATACTAGAGCGCTCGCTTCGCATGCGAGAGGCACGGTGTTCGATTCCCCGCACCTCCATTTTTCTTGGCCAGCGTCCCAGCCACACGTCTAATTTGTTTAAAAGTCTACATTTGCTTATATGTAATATAAAAAAATTCTGTTTTGCTGTGTGTAGAAAAAAAAGTCATCTAAAAATGTAAGATAAAGACCGATTTTGCCGGAGAACTCACCGAAGATCTTGCCAGAGTCTTCATAGCAAAAAATATGCTAATTAGAAATATTAAAACTGAACCAAAAGGGAGTTCTCTCATGGTCTCAACATTTTTTACTATCCGATTGTCCTTCCTAATCATTTCTTGGCCGTTACTTATTGGACAATGCTGGCCGTCCTCAAAAGTCTACATTTGCTTATATGTAATAAACAAAATCATGTTTTGTTGTGTGTAGAAAAAAAGAGTCGTCTAAAAATGTAAGATAAAGACCGATTTTGCCGGAGATCTCACCGAATATCTTGCCAGAGTCTTTATAGCAAAAAAATATGCTAATTAGGGATATTAAAATTGAACCAAAAGAGAGCTCTCTCATGGTCTCAACATTTTTTGCCATCCGATTGTCCTTCCTAATCATTTCTGGCCATTAGATCTGCTGCTATTCCCGCATTGGGCCGAATGTCCCTGGGGGAAGCTTCTCTAGAGATCAAATCGGCCCGTTGTGGTTAACTGGGCCCGGATGCTCCCACTAGAGCTCAACAAAGTGCACACGTATGAGACCGATCGTTCACTTCCCCTCCCGCCCCTCTCCCATCGGTTCGATGGCGGCGGCGAGCCGACGACCGCGTCCCTTGGCCTACCCACCATACATTCGAGACGCAGCGACACACGCTATGCTCATATGATGATGGATCCATACCCCGACGCACCACCAACAGACGTCTCACATGGTCTCGCTCCTCCACCTATTCGTGTGGTATCCAGAGGTATTCCACCGCTACTCCGTCCCACACCTCCTTTCCTCATGCCTTCTTTGTTGAATTCAGGGCCTTATTAATACTAAAATAATTTTATCCCAGAGGTGGCTCATGCCCTGTGGCCTATGGTGTGTCTGTTGGAATCAAGACTCAAGATACGATGGTAGACTGCAAAAACCATATGAAGGCAATGACAGCTATGGTTGGAAAAGATTCTTTTCAATCTCAGCGGGGCGGTTGTTTCTGTAGAACTGTTCTATTAATATGTTTACCTGATTAGGTTGTATTGATGGACGTGATAATCTTGGAACTCACACAAGGAACGATGAAATGATATTTCTCATGGCAAATTATTTATTTGGGATTTATACTTTTCTTGCCACCTTCATCCAATTCTCTTATCCGAAGGCTCTAGAATGCTGAAGTTATATTATTCTATCAGAGATACAATTTCCTTCTGAAGTGAAAAACAAGAATGTAGAGGTATATTCTTTGAGCTGGGCATATACTTTACGATTTGTTGTTTCGAGTACTGCTACAGTATCTTGGCAGTTGGTTAAAGCTCTAACCATTCATCGAAATAACATGGGGAAAGTGCCGATTTAAGTGACCGAAAGCAAACTAATGTCTAGAGCATCTTAACTTTTCGTTTCACTATATGTCAGCACCTAAAATTTACACTCGCCCATCACATGGATTATCTTTCTCTAAATCATGTATACCAATTTCAGTTTATTACTAATGATGCTAATACATTAGGTAGTACTATCTTTGCTCTCTAATTTGTTAGTGAGTGGTTTTATTAGGGTACAAAATCGGCACCTGTTTTTTTATGTGATAAGCTATCTCTCACCAAATGTGATTAAACCTGACAAGTTGGCCACAAGCAAGCAGATTGTTTCCAAGATAGTTAAGAAAGCATGGGCATGCCTCCTCACGACCTAGGGAATATATATGAACAACAAAATAACCTGAATCAGCCCTCGCCGTAAATAAACAGGTGTGGAGCCAAGTAAAGCCGACTTGCAGTCTGCAGCCACGTGTGGGGTAGGCTCAAGCCAGCGCTGTTGAAATCGAAAAACAGTAATCATCCATCAAATGTTGTCAAGATTATGGTATCTTCAGTTTTTGGTAAACATGACGATGAGATCTTTGTATTGGTGCAATACCCACGGACTGGGGGCGTAGATATTAGAATCTTTATCCGCTAGACCAAATTATAGTATTATTTTGTGTACGAGATAAGTAGAAGTTCATTGAGATTGTTCAAAAATTCTTAGAAATATGTACTCTCCAAATTTCCTTAAGTGTTAGTGTTGCCTTATTCCTTTCTTATATATCTGTAATGTTATTTCCTAAATATTTAAAAAATTATGGGTTTTTCGTTGTGATCTTTTTTCTGAGGGAAGTTTTAATTTATTTTAGTAGCAGAGTAGACCTAGATCAATTAAAATAAATTTATCCGTCAAACCACCTTAATTCAGAAACAATGCACTTGGGACCCAAAATCGAACCAACTACAAGTCCAATACACACAAGAAAAAAGTCTAGCACATTACACCAGATGTATGAGTAATTTAATGTAAAATTTCGTATTTTATATCTCCAAAGATTTATAAATAAAATTCAACCATTTTATTGTAGTAATAGAGGGGCGCGGCAACACGCGTCAACATGATCTAGTATAGCATAAAAAAGTTCGCCATCCGAGACCTCCATTTTTCTTGGCCGTTACTTATTGGACAATGCTGGCCGTCCTCCGGAGGATGGCAGCGTCCCAGCCACACGTCTAATTTGTTTAAAAGACTACTTTTGTTTATATGTAATAAAAAAAAGCATGTTTTGCTGTGTGTAGAAAAAAAAGTCGTCTAAAAATGTAAGATAAAGACCGATTTTGCCGGAGATCTCACCGAAGATCTTGTCAGAGTCTTCATAGCAAAAAAAAAATGCTAATATAGCATAAAAAGGTTCGCCATCCGAGACCTCGTCAGAGATCACGTATAAAATACATTCTTCAAATGATGCAAATTCTTAGACGTATATTATAGCGAATCTAACTTCGCCCGAGACTCTACGAAGATTTCATAATATAAAAATAATACTATACTAGAAAAAACCATAGAGATTGTAGCAAAATATTTTTATCATTGTAGCATAGTAGCAAACAAATTTCGGCGTGACTCGTATGAGGCAAAATCACATAACGGTCGTAGCAAAGAATCCTCCATATGATGCAAAATCGCAAATGTTTGGTCGCACGAAATTTCTTTGTACGATGCAAGTCAGCAGAACTGTTGTAGCAAAGATTTTTTTCTATACTATGCAAATCCAAAAAATATATGGTGCAAAAACACAGATTATTTACAGCACCACCGCCTACAGCCCGTAGCAATGCCATGAACGGCAGGTAGCAACATCGCCATGGCTGCACCACCGCCCTCGCCTTCGTAGCATCCAATTCCGGAGCTCACCGTGGATCGACGAGTCGAGGCGAGCATCTCCGCAGCACAACCATCTGATGTCCTTGTAGCAGACGCGAGTACGCGACTCACCACTTGAAGCGTCGCCAGCACCGGGGTCGTAGCCGCGGTGGTCACCCCTTGCACCAGCGCCGCTATCCACTCGCTGCCACCGTCGCGGTTGCCGACTAGATGAGGAGAAGAGAGATTGGGAAGCGGTAGTATGCCGAATCAGGCGAGAGATAAGCGGCGGAGGCGCGTGGCTAGCAGAGGAACGACGCCGACGTCGACCGAGAGAGCAGTGGGCGGCGCTTGGAGAGAGCAGGCGGAGGTGGTGCCATGTCGTGTGAGAGATGGAGGCAGAGGAAGACCACGTACGGGAGAGAGAAAAATGAGTGGATGGGACAAGCCGATAGGAGGAGATAAGGTTGGAGGTGGGCCTAGTTTTTTTCTTCCATCACAGCCTGGGGCACGTGCGTGCGAGGTCGGAGGTCACCGGAGCATTTTCCTTTCTTGTTTTTTGAGAAAAAAATGAAGTATTTTTAGAACTCCAGAAAGTATGAAAATAATCACCCACAAACATTTATACATTCCGAAGGTACGAAAGAATTTTCAGACAAAACTACGTTTTATTTTGCGGAAAAAGGCAAATCTCTGATAGAAATACGTGTTTTTTATACTCCCTCCAATCTAAGTTAATGTTCTCAGATTTATCTAGATTCGAATGTATCTAGCACAGCTAAAAATTTGAAAAAAAACGAATTTATTACCGAAACTTGTCACGGTCAATCAGCCCGCAAATATCAATTCCTAAAAGAAATTTGAAACAAAAAATAGGAATTTCGATTTTTTCAAATACCGAGCTCACTGGAGCTCGGAGCCATAAATCCTCTCTCCTCTCTATACCTCTACATATACCAATACGAATATATAAAACTAGGTGCGATAGGCGAGCTTTGCCTCGCCGTCTACATTTCGTTGTTGTATTGCGTGGTAGGCGTGGTGAACCTGAAGATGATAACATGTTTCTCCTTTTTTGGTCTCTTTAGTGCCGCCTAGAAATTAAATAGTTGAATATGTGATAGCTAGATTTTGTCACGTACTCTTGAATGCTTGAATCGTGTTAATCCTTCAAGTAATTTTTCATAAACTATACATCTGGCACAAACATCAGTTTTTTAGCTCATAACCTTTACACTCTTTTTGGTAACAACCTTTACACTCATCTACACCAAGGATATAAGTGTATAAGCGATACACTGGTCAACAAAAGTCATAATGTACCAAGAAACAAATGGAATGCCACAATACAAATATATAATTATAGCTATCATTCAAATGCCTATTCTCGATTTCTTTGCCTGCTAGTGGAAATCTATTGTGGCCTAGCATCATGTTCAAGACAGTTGTAGCCGCTATCTCAATACTCTTAACACCTAAAGCTAGTCTGGTTGACACCGGTAAACCTTCTGATCTCTTCTCTTCCAAGTGCAAGCCAATGATCTATCACATAGTATAAAAATAGAAAACTAAAGGTCCACAACAGTAATCAAGGTTTTCAGTTCTTCACCACTTCTTGTTTGCTTTCAGCAGAGTACAATAATGCATCATCAAGCATGACCTCATTCACATCATGGCTAGAGGATTCTCCGGTAGAGGTTTCCTACAGTAAATATGGGCACTTAAAAATGCTTCTATAACTGGCAAGATCCCTCCTGACATCATATCTTGTCCAGGTTGTACCACATCATAAGAGCATGTCAAATAGTATCAATATAAGAGTACGTGGAATAGCCAAAATAACACAAGCATTTAGCTCGCCATTTTCAGTTGACTTCACAGTAAACATGGCAAGCACAGGGCCATCCAACAAAATAGGTCAATGCCTCAAGGATAAAACTTCAACACCTGAAACATATGTTTCTATGGAAGGAGTAACATGACATGGTTATATCAACAAATTTCCTCCCATACACACAGAAGGCACATCAAGGACAACACAAACTAAAAATTAGCAACATCACACCAACTGAAGGACACCAACATGGAAACATGCACACGAAAAAGTACCCAACCAAGAATAATAGAAGGCATATAAGCTTCATGGACATGGGAAGCACAACTCTCCAATCCACAACCACCCAATGAAGGCACGACCAACAGGGACGAAGGACAGCCTCTGAATACCAACTCTGTAAAAAAGGGGCACCAACTTTAGAAAAAAACACTGTCAAGAATGAAAAAGGATAGTGTTAGATACAGATTAAGCCATATAGATTCACACTCTTCTGCCCTGTACTAAGTTCAGCCCTGCAGCCACTCACAGGGCTCTAGAAAACATGCATACCCATAATGATCCAAGTAAATTGTTTTATCAGCATTTTAGTTCAAAAACAATCGTACATACAATCTTTCGAGTCGACCCATGGATAAAATAGGTTCTTGTTATTTGGGAAATGCAGTCACAAATGTGTCATGTCTAGCCATCTGAATTATATAGGAGTATATCTTGTGGCTTGCACTAAATACTAAATATTTAAACTGTGATAGCCATGGCAATCTGGTGATACTCAAAGCATTGATAACCGATGTCGTAGGTATAACCAAATTATAAGTGAGATCCAGTAATATATTATAGGCCATCGGTAACTGAATTTCCATTGAAGGATTTCTACCTAGTAAAATAGATTTCTACTTACTAAACATGAATAATATGAGCATAGCCTTGCAACTCTTAGTCCATATGCTTCTTGGCACCTACATTGTTTTTGGTCAAGCAATTGTCAAAGAAACTTTCAATTCTTGTCACTAATGACTAATAATTGCAAAGATATGCAAAACCTATCTTTGATTTATGTTGTGCAAGAAATGACGGCTTTTAATGCGAAATAAGAAGTCACAATGAAGGATTTTGAGGAAGTACAAACGGCCAAGTAATTGGGAAGCTATGCTAGGGCATCAGCACGCTTAACGACCACTAGTACATGTAGTGCTCGCCCGTACCGTCCACCCGTACCAGGTGGCGACGGCTTCGTCTCGTCAAACCTTACAACTTTCATGAAGACGCCTATATATTTCGAGGTTCCAGCCGCCGGCCAGAGAGCCGCCATTCTCATATTACATCACAACACCACCAAAGGAGATCCACACCATTGTTCATCTATTGTTCATCACTTCCACCATCCATCCATCCACTAGGCATAACCATTGCTTTGTACTTTAGATCTCCTTGTGATTTGTCGATCATTATAAGAATATTTGATTTGAATCTAAGTATTTGTATGATGTTTTCTATCTCTGATCTATTTGTTATGAGTGAGTAGTTCTCACGGGCTGTGGGTTGGGGAGAAACATCGCAGCGATTATGTGCATCTAGATCATGGCAGTATTGTATTTTTTGCAATTGCGATTTGTATCTTTTGTTTCTTTGTCTCTTGTCTCGATCTATGGACTTGTAGGTACCCAAGATCCCATAGATTGATAAAGGCTTGAGGTGAGATACTTTGCTAGCGGCAATCTCATAGGAACCTCAGTGACAAGGGTAGTACGGTCTTTGCTTAGTGCCCCATTCGGGATCAACAACATCACCATTTAAAGCTTTGATCTGTGTTCTATACTTAATAATCGTTTATAACCTGTGGCTTAGGTGTGCACTCGGTTGGATTAAAAGTCTATTGCTATGCCCGCTGCATCACGGGGCTCTAGAATATTAAGATATGTTGCCCACAAGATATTATCATCATTCAAACATTATACATAACTATGCTTATTATTATATTTTATTCCATTTGATGTGCAGTTGCAGGTGGATATTCAAACCTGACCTATCTTCATCCATAAGTTCAAACCCATTATAAAGTAAACTAGATTGGTTTGGTAAACTAAGGTAAAACGAACAAACAAAGTCTTGTAGACATGTCCTTTTTTATTTCCTTTTAGCATTGCTTTCCGAGGTTCGATTAAACCTAGGTATTCTAGGGAAAAAGCTATTATACTACATCCATGAATCCGGATCGAAGCTATCAGCGCGTGAGAGCTACACGCGCGAGCGGGGGAAGGGCGGGGGAGAAGCGAGCAAAGGCGGCGGCTGGATCCAGGTCGATCGAGCTGGGTCGGCTCGGTAGTATCGGCCTGGCCGACGGTACTACCGCGATGGGCCGGTACTACCGGCCAGCACAGCTGGGCTGAATGCCGGTGGGAACACTCGGTACCTCCCGGTATTGAGCCCGGTAGTACCGGACGACCGAGAAAACTGCCTTTTCTTTTTTTTATTTTCAAACAAATAAAGGGAAAAATAGAAATGGAAATAACTAGAGTTTGGAAACTCCGATTGACCCGAAATCAATTTTGTTGGAAATATTGGATACCACCAAGTGAGAATAATTCATGTATTTTAAAGTGAGATACCTTCCTTGGTGAGAATCTGGAAAACCTCCAAGATCAAAAACACAATAAGATATAAAAGGGAAATTCGTCTTTGATGAACTAGAGCTTGTTATGAAGATTACCACAAGCTCTATATCCTCACATGTATAAGATCCAAATAACAACCAAGAATGATGATGCTAAGAATGCAAAGGTTTGAGCTCTCTCCGAAAGATATGATCTAGTTACTCACTCGAGAGCCCCTCTTGATAGTACGGCTATCTATCCTAAACTCGGTCTCCCAACTAACAACATGAGACCGGCAAAAGGTAAAACCTATCAAGATTATACCTTTGCCTTGAGCATTCCACTTGAGCTTGATGTAGATGATCTTTCCCTTCTCAAGATGGAACACCTTTCTTGATTCCTCTTCCTTGTGCTTGGTAGATGAAGACTTGCACTTTTCTCCCCCATACATCATGGGGAAACCTTTACTTGGACCTTGTCTTCATCGATTCATGACCACTTGAAGCCAACCCATGCTCTAAGCGATGCCAATGGACAATTTCTACAAGTGCAACTTAATACAAACATTAGTCCATAAAGATGTCATTAATTACCAAAACCACACATGGGGCCCACATGCTCTTTCACCTACTCCCAGTCAACTGACGTTGGTGTCTTGGCAATGGCCTTGACTCATCTCTAGATCTTAGGCTTGGTCAGCTCGAAGGTCTACATACGGTTGGGGTCATGCCAGCCGCTCATTTGACATATCTTGTGAGTCCGGCATTGGAGCGGAGAGATCCAACGACTAATGAATGTCGCCAAAAGATCGTGGGCCAACATACCATAATTCTTGAGTTGAATGATGACCTTGTGAATCTGATTGACCTCGGCGTTGAGATCCTTCACGTCATAATCCTAGTCGTATTTCGCTTCAGGGGAACCGATGACAAAATTCGGCAACCTGGTCATATCTGTCTCGGTCGTGTTCTTCACGTAGAAGAAGGATAGAAGCCACTTCTTGCAGGACTCCAGGCCTTTGATTCGAGGAAAGATGGAGCCTCACCGAGGTACAAGCATGGCGGCGCCACACTGGGTCATCCTTTTCTCTCTGCCAGGAGTTTTCGGATCCGAGATAACTTGGGGATGGAACTGGAAGTATTTATCCTAGAGATTTATGGAGGGCCAAAGGCCGAGATATCCCTCAGAGCAAGAGACATAAGAATACAAGGTGGTGATGTCATTAGTCGAAAGGCTGGTACTACCACTGACACCCAGCCAACGGTCAGAAAACAACGACACGAAAGACAGAAAAGCGAACCTGGCCGGTACTTCCGCCGTCCACCGGAACTTCCGGCGGGGATGGTACTACCGCCAGAAATTTCGATCGAAGTTCCGACAAATAGATGCGACCAAAACAGAGAGTATACTAAAGCAAAATCGGGGTGACCAGAAGTTGCCCCAGTACTTACAGCGGAACTACCGGCGAAAAAATCCCTAGGGATACTACCAGTGGCCCACCGGAACTACCGGTCACGAAAACTTCAGAAACCAGAAATGCAATAAATTTCGCATCTGAACTCCAAACGAGACGAAACCAATTTTGTTGGAAATATAATGACGTGTAGAATCCAACAAAATATTGGGTATCACTAAGGGAGAAAATACCATGAATATATATATGTGAGATGTCTCCCAAGGCATGGAGCCGAAAAACCCACAAGATCAAAAACGCAATAAGATATATGAGGGAAATCCATTTTTGATGAACTAGAGCTTGTTATGAGGATAACCACAAGCTCTAGATCATCACATGGATAAGAACCAAATGACAACCAAGAAAGATGATGCTATGTATGCAAAGGTTTGAGCTCTCACCGAAAGATACGATCGAGCACTCACTCGAGAGCCCCTCTTGATAGTATGTCTATCTATCCTAAACCCGGTCTCCCAATACTACAAGGGACCGCTAAAATAGAAAGTCTATCAAGATCATACCTTTGCCTTGAGAATTCCACTTAAGCTTGATGTAGACCGTCTTGTCCTTCTCAAGATGGATCGCCTTTCTTGATTGCTCTTGCTTGATGAATACTTGAGAAATTCTCCCCCATACTCCATGGGAAAACCTCCTCTTTGAACTTGTCTTCATCACACCATGATCGCCGAGGATGGCAAGCTCCAAGCATGAGATCTTCTAGATATGGTACATCTTGAGCTTGCACTTCATTTCTTGATGATATATTGAAGATGGCCATAAGGAACTCCATCTTATTCATCATATTCTTCTTCAAGACATACTTGATCTTCCTCTTCTTCTTCAACAAGATCCCATTAGGCACAAAGCCCTTGGAAATTTATTCTTATTTTTCAACCTTGAGACCAACACATGGTCCAAACGATGCCAATGGACAAACCTACAAGTGAAACTGAATTTACACATTAGTCCATAGAGATTGTCATTAATTACCAAAACCACACATGGGGCATACATGCCCTTTCACCTGCAATACAACTAATCCGTCTAGGGTTCCAAGAACCCAAGAGTAAAAAAGCTTCTCACCTTTCACACAATCGAATCCTCACCGAGAACTCACAGCGATGCACCAAATGAAATGGCAAGAACACAAGAAGTGCTCAAGTCCTTCACTCCCAAATTTCACCAAAGATACAAAAGCTTATAGGAGAATAAGAGAGGAAGAACAATGGAGGAAATCCACAAAAGACTCCAAGATCTAGATCCCAAGATGCCCCTTCACTTAGAGGAGAGATTGATTAGTGGGGTTGTAGATCTAGATCTCCTCTTTCAAATCCCTCAAGAATACGCAAGAATCATAGGAGGGATTGAGGGATAGCAAGCTCAAGAAGGTCAACAATGGAGGGTAAAACTTGAAAGAATGGGTAGGTAACCATTGGGGAAGAAGGACCCCTTTATAGGTCCTCCAAAATCCAACCGTTATAGCTCTAGAGCACATAGGCCGGAGATTTTGGCCAGTTTCCAGGTGATTTCCAGCCTAGACACCTGAATGGCAACCACATGACTGAAATCCGAGATTTCTACGCGACACCGGAGTTTCCGGTCTAGGCAAAACTGATAGAAATAACAATGTGAAAACAACCATAACTTTTTCCTTCGGACTCCAATTTTGATGATCTTGGGCTCATTATAAAGAGGACAAAAAGCTCTACAAGATCATGTAGGGAAACATCATAGTCCAGCAAGAGAGGATAGAACTAAATTACGAAAGGGTTAACATATCTATAAAATACAAACCGATAAAACCTCCAATATCGAAAACACAATAGAGAATGCATATGAAATCCGTTTTCGATGAACTTGAGCTTGTCATGAAGATTAACACAAGCTCTAAATCCCCTCATGGATAAGAATGAAGAAAAATGATGCCAATAGTGCAAAGTTTTGAGCTCTCTCCGAAGGATATGATCAAGTTACTCACTCGAGATCCCCTCTTGATATTACGGCTATCTATCCTATAAACCGGTCTCTCCAACTAACACCATGAGATCGATAAGAAGGAAACCCTATCAAGAAGATACATTTGCCTTGCACATATTCCACTTGAGCTTGATGATGATCTTATCCACCTCAAGATGGAACACCTTTCTTAATTGCGCTAGCTTGGTGAAGACTTACAAATTTCTCCCCCATACTCCAATATGACAGAGCTTCTATTTTGGGCATATCATCTTCCCATATCCATGATAACCATAGGATGGCAAGCTTCAAGAAAATGATCTCTTCGAGATGGATCATGTTGAACTTGCACATCTTTTCTTCATTATGTTGGTGTCTTGAAGGTACATAAGAGATATCACTCGAATTTTATTATTTAAGACACACTTGCTATAGGCTCAACTCTTTACAGACCGTTTTTTGCCCATTGGGAAAATATCACACCGGAAACTCCGACCAGGAGACCGGAGATTCCAGTCGAAAATTATCTCACACCAAAGATTCTGGTCCATCTCCGGACCCCTATATAGACTGGCTTGGACTTGGTTTCGAGGAACACACCAAAGGATCGTGCCAAAACTCTAGTTGGGACACCGGAGACCCCGGTCCTTGCATACCGGAGATTCTTGTAACATCTCAAAAAGATTAAAATGAGGATATCAATTTCCAAGAAACCAAAATTGGAGTTAACAAAAACTTTTAAGTTAAAAAAAAACTATATGAATACAAATGTGTGTTCGTTAATAATGTATGAATGCATGATAGGCCATGTTTGTTTGTTATAAATGATGAGAATTAGTTTAGAGATCAAAACCATATCATCTAGGACAAATCGAACCCAAAACAAAGCAAAAGAAAATCAATATATAAAGCATATGAGTTAATGGTCATTTTTGTAAATGTTAACACTTAGTCCATTTTGGGCATCTCTATTAAATGGTTTCAAACAGAAACAATTCCATTTATTTTATCACCTTACTAAACCAAGTGACAATGAACAAAAGTGAGCTTTCAAAACTTACCAGAACAAATTAAAATTCATTTGAGGGACTTCTAAAAATTGAATCTATCATAGGCATCAAGATAACAATTTTTCAAAAACCATCAAAACTTTCTCCACTTGGCCAATCCTTGCAACCACAGACTCTCAAGCTTATGATCATCCAACCCACTAAAAAGAATTTGAAAATTCCAATAATGTTCTATTGCGGCCATTTGATCGAATACTTAGCAAGCACAGTACAGAGCTACCAACTCCACACTATTTAGACCAATCTTGTGATCATCTTTATACCACACTCAGCCTCCACTTCTCGCCCACTCTCACCCCAGTACCAGCCCGTGCAGCTGAGCCTTGCTCACTCGACCAATTGACCAGTGTAAACTCGTACCTGAGCTCACCATGCCGACCCGACATGGACTCGACGCTACATGCCACGCCGCTCTCGGCCATGACATCTAGAAGCTAGCCCTGACCTCACCGCACCTGCCTATGTACGCCTCGACCAACGATAGGCCATGGAGACGTCAGCATAGCCACGCCCACTTCTTTGTCCGCCATGCCGAGATCACGCCAGAGCGCCGAGCAATCCCACGCAACCACGCCGCGCCTCGCTCTCCCCTTGCATCAATGCGCTCGTCGTGACGACAACAACCTCCCAAACATGCCCGCTTGACCCCGCGCGACCCGTAACCACCTTACGCCGTGACGAACGCCCACAATACTCGAGGATGGCATGGATGTCCCTGACTGATGGAGACCGCGCCTCGCCATGCCACTGTGCACATGACGATAGCCAAGGAGCCCTGTGTCGGCCTACACCCTCCGCCATGCCCATATCCCCCTATAACAATGTCGCCGACGAGCCTGAGCCATGCCCTAATGCTTCCCTCGCTGGGGTATAAATAGACTCCGCCCCTTGCCTCAAAACGCACCCTAGTCGACTCACCTCTTCCCCAGCAACCTCTTTTACCCGTCCCCAGAGCAAGACGAAGCAGGCAACACTGGAATTTCACCAGAGCTCACCGCAAAAGTGGCGGAGAGGAGCCAGCGCTAGGAGCCACCGCGACCACCATTTGAACCGTCGTCGACCAGTTCATTCGCCTGCAACACTGTATCTAGCTAGAGCCCTGGTAAGCCCCCCGACGACCCCCCCCCCCCCCGTAGAGCTTGGGTTGAATCCCGCGCGTGCCGTGTGAGGGAGACGATGACGCTGAGCCGTCGATCGTGCTCTAATCGTGCGGTTAAGATTAGCGCATACCGCTTCACGTTAGACCAGTCGCTGACATGTAGGGCCAGCGCAAGTGAAGCCCGCTGCGCGTGTTGTGCGGTTGGGCTGGCCCAGTAACGTTCCCGCGCACGACCAGCAATTCAAATGTAGATTTTTCTTTTATTCCAAAACCCTATTCAGTAGGTGACTTTGAAATTGAATTTAAGAAGATTCACTAAACCAAATTGCATGATTCCAATTTTGTTAGAAAGGAAATGAAAATCATTAAACGCTCCAATTGGATTCAAACAGTTTGAATTTATAGATCATCCATAGTAAAAATAACAAGGCAATGACTTTTCCAACTTCAAAATTTTTTCTAAAATAAACCATAAATGCTTTTGAGTTGATTCCAATTGTCAAAAATCACATTTTTTTATGATCTATCTGAATATATAAAAATATTTAGTTTTACATGCAGTAGTCATGGGCTAATATTAAAGGAATGGCTATATAGTCATTTCTAGTCATTTTAATCAAATTAAATAGCAATATTAAACTTTGTACTATATGCCATCTACTTTAAATCACGGTCCCAAGTATTGGAATATGTGGTGATGACATGTGTCAATATGATCCCGTATTTTATAATTGGAGAATATTAAATCTTAAGTATTTTTCAATGAGTAAAAATTGTATTTCCAAAATAAAATAAATAAGACTATGTCACTAATTCATGTGGTGACTGAGATGATGCTAGTCATCCAATGTGAACCTTTGTGTGCTAAATAGAAGTAGCTAAGTATTTTTTGGTGATTGTGTACCTCGTATTTATTTATAGACGCTAGTACCAACCTAGGCTACGAGGAGGAAGAATTCTACGAAGAAGAAGAGGAGCACTTCGACAACTGTACCAACCAAGGCAAGCTAACCTATGCAAGATACACTATGCATGCTATTGTGATGCAACCTTGATTATACCAATCCCAAGTTTTACCTGCAAGCTTTACTTTTCCCTTTACCAAAGTTTCTGAAATAGTTAATTATTGGTGATTAGTGGAAAAATAGGACAAATGCCATCAAGAGCATAGAACTAGGCTTAGGTAGTTACACTTGGTTAGAACCCCTTAATAATGACATCCCCATTGTTAGTTGCTAGTGCTAAACTAATATTGATCACTTAGATGGGAACACTTGGAGCAAATGATTATGAAAACCTTAGAATGATGAGTCATTCTATTGAAATGTTTTGACATGGGTTATGAAACAAAATGACTTGAAGATAATGATGAATGAAGGTTGTGACTTGACTTTGAATAAAAACTGATGGTTGGGTTTGCGTGTGATACCATTCCAGCTTTACCGTACAACCATAATACCTTATTTGGGTAGGCTTAACTGGAAGTTTACGTGTCTTAGTATGGGTTCCCTCGCGGAAAAAGAGGTTGAGCTGATGCTACCTCGTGACTGTGAATGCCCACCTATGCAGTTCTCGGGATGGCGGATGGCCATGGCTGGGAGGCCAAGCTCATAGGGGAGGTGCCTATACTAGGGTGTGTAATTGAAAGGTTAGGATTAATTATCCGCATACCAAGTATGATGATTCAGGGCTATCCTTGACGGATGTATCGAATTTTGTGGTGAAAGTGTACCACCTCTGCAGAGTGTCAAACTATTCGAATAGCCGTGTCCACGGTTATGGACAGTTGGATGGCCATACTATTCCGTTGTCAGATGTTTTCAAAATGACTTGTGACTTGAACTATGACTTTGACTTGACCATAATAGAGTTGTGGAAATGACAACTAGGTTCCCACTTGAGTAATCTATAACTAAAATAGGTCTTTATTACTAAGTACTTCTGAAATAAAACTAGCTTATTGCAAACAAGCCTAGAGCTTAGGATTCCTATTAGAATTGTCTTACTTACATTAGTGATAGTTTCGAGTACTTTAAAAGTACTCATGGCTTTGTCCCTGACTATTTCCATGGCCAGACTATGAAGAGGACTATCCGGAGGACGGACAGCAGGATGTCTACGATAACTAGGATCATCTCCTATCGTCAACATTGCCTGTGACAATGAAGATGGAGTCTCTACTATGTTTATTTCCACTGCTTTGATGTGTATTAAGACTTGATCATGAGATCACTTATCTGTAAGACTATTATGGTTTGTAATGGATGAGGTACTATGCTATCAATTCTTTTATGTCTAGCAAAAATGGTACTCCTGGGATTGCGATGTACAGCATAACAGGCATCTGGACTTAAAAATCCGGGTGTTCACAAGTTGGTATCAGAGCCATCCTGACCATAGGAGTCCCTAGTTAGAATGGACGTCTTATGTCTACACACGCTTCTATTCTTGTAGACAGTGTTAGGCCTCCAAGTGCAGAGGTTTGTAGAACAGCAGCAAGTTTCCCTTAAGTGGATCGCCCAAGGTTTATCGAACTTAGGGAGGAAGTGGTCAAAGGTATCCCTCTCAAGCAACCCTGCAATCAAGATACAAGAAGTCTCTTGTGTCCCCAACACACCCAATACACTTGTCAGGTGTATAGGTGCACTAGTTCGGCGAAGAGATAGTGAAATACAAGTAATATGGATGATTATAAGTGGTAATTGCAATCTGAAATAAGAGTGACAGCAAGCAAACATGTAACAGAACTGATTGTAAATGGTGTTTCAATGCTTAGAAACAAGGCCTAGGGATCATACTTTCACTAGTAGACACTCTCATATAATTATCTTCTCTTCATGATGCTACCCTGAATTACTCTCTGGTTGGACGATGTAGAGCTATAACAGCACACCTTAAAGTTCGCATTCCCCATCTAGATAACCCCTCACTATCACCTTGAGCGCTAGATGGTTCCAACAAACACCACAATCTCATAGAGACATCCAACTCAAATTATACTCATGATAAGTATTTATGTAACCTTAGCCAAAGTGCCACACGGTGTGCACACTGTCAACTTCACACACGTGGGGATAAGCAGAGATTAATTAAAGCACTTGAGTAGTAGAATAGATCTATAGATTACAAAGCTCATGATCTCAATAAGATCACACATAGAGAGAGATGAACACATAGCTACTTGTAGAGCCCTTAGCCTCGAGAGAGAACTACTCCCTCCTCATCATGGGAGTCAGCAACAGCGATGGAGATGGCGGTGGAGTCGATGGAGATGGATCCGGGGGCACTTCCTCATCCCGACAGGGTGCCGGAACAAAGACTTATGTCCCCCGAATCTCCTCTTCGGTGGTGGTGGCGTTGTAGAACTTCTCATGGAATTCTGATCTGTTACTTAGGGTTTTTGTCCCGGGGGGCTTTTATAGGCGAAAGGGCGATGTCAGAGGGTGGACCAGGGGCCCACACCACCTGGTGGCGCGGCCAGGGGGCCCGCGCCACCCTATGGTGTGGCAAGCCCCTGGCCATCCTCCGTCTCAGCTTTAGACTCCGTCTCGTGTCGGGAAAAATAGGAACTTTGGCTTTTGTTTCATCCAATTCCGAGAATATTTCTTCTCTAGATTTTCTGAAACCAAAATCAACAAAAAACAGGCAACTGGCACTGTGGCATCTTTTCAATAGGTTAGTTCCAGAAAATGTATAAAAATGCCTCAAAATGTAGACAAAACATAAGATAGTTGATACAAAACAAGCATGGAATATCAAAAATTATAGATACGTTTATGACGTATCAACATCCCCAAGCTTAACTCCTGCTCGTCCTCGAGTAGGTAAGTGATAGAAAAGAATAATTCTTTAGGTGACATGCACCATCACAATCTTGATCAAGGTATTTGTAAAGCATTGATAGCTGGGATCATAGTACTCTAACATAGACATGAAAGATATAGTTCTAACAATAAGACATAGCAACTATGTTGTAACATGAAAAGGTACAAACAAAAGATTCATGAATAACAATGCTTTGAAAGACATTTGTTTGTTTCACATATAGAAAACATAATGAGAATGGTATTCAGCTTGTCCCTCATGGTGTAGCAAAACATAAATGCATAGGACACCTTTAAAGTTCATAAGGGTGACTAGATACAAATAGTTTAAGAACAAGCAATATTAAAGTTATTAATCAATCAACAAGTTTTGGGACAATGCACATTAAACTAAGAATGACCACTATGCTCTCTCAATAGGTGCATAAAGATAGAAGATGGAGACTCAACATAAAATGAAAGAAAGGCCCTTCATAGAAGGAAGCAGGGATTCAAGTCTCATAAAGAGCTTCCAAAAATTATGGTACTTATTAGCTTTCAGCTCTCATTACCCCTATCATAAGCATCTTTAGGTGATTAAGGTTAAAGTGAGCAAATATGAGGATATGCCTGACAAGTTATAAGTTGAAAATCCCATGCCCCTTGCTTACGAGTATCGAACCTCATGCTACTCAACTTTAGTCACGAGTAAGTTCTTATCATTGTAAGTACATGTGTATCATAGAGAACCGCCAACGGGGTACCCCTTGCCCCATGATACAGGAGTTTTCCCATATCACAATGGCAAGGCAAAAAACAATGAGCATCTCAGCGATCTTTTTATTTGCTATTTGCATAGGCCTTTTTTTCTTTCTTTCTCTTTTTTTATTTTTTTATTGAGGATGCTTCACAGATTGCTCACTATGGTTATGCTGCAAGTTTCCACCATGATTGGGCATGGCTTAGGCTAGCTGCCCAGGTGTTTCTCTAACACATATACAAACTCCATGTCTTAGTATGGGTTCCTTCGCGGAAAAATAGGTTGAGCTGAGGCTACCTCGTGACTATGAATGCCCACCTATGCAGTTCCTGGGATGGCGGATGGCCATGGCTAGGAGGCCAAGCTCATAGGGGAGGTGCCTATATTAGGGTGTGTAATTGAAAGGTTAGGATTGATTATCTGCATACCAAGTATGATGATTCAGGGCTATCCCTGACAGATGTATCAAATTTTGTGGTGAAAGTGTACCACCTCTGTAGAGTGTCAAACTATTCGAATAGCCACGTCCACGGTTATGGACAGTTGGATGGTCATACTGTTCCGTTGTCAGATGTTTTCAAAATGACTTGTGACTTGAACTATGACTTTGACTTGACCACAACAAGGTTGTGAAAATGACAACTAGGTTCCCACTTGAGTAATCTAGATAACTAAAATAGGTCTTTATTACTAAGTACTTCTGAAATAAAACTAGCTTATTGCAAACAAGCCTAGAGCTTAGGATTCCTATTAGAATTGTCTTACTTACATTAGTGATAGTTTGCGAGTACTTCAAAAGTACTCATGGCTTTGTCCCTGGCTATTCCCATGGCCAGACTATGAAGAGGACTATCCGGAGGACGGACATCAGGATGTCTATGATAACTAGGATCATCTCCCATCGTCAGCATTGCCTGTGACAATAAAGATGGAGTCTCTACTATGTTTATTTTCGCTGCTTTGATGTGTATTAAGACTTGATCATGAGATCACTTATTTGTAAGACTATTATGGTTTGTAATGGATGAGGTACTGTGCTATCAATTCCGTTATGTCTCGCAAAAATGGTATTCCTGGGATTGCGATGTACGGCATAACAGGCATCTGGACTTAAGAATTCGGGTGTTCACAATTCTGGTCCATCTCCGGACAATCTCCAGATCACTCATTGAAACCTTGGTCAACACTTGATCTTCTTCACTTTCTTATTCTCCCAACCTTGAAGCCAACATATGGTTCAAGCATTGCCTATGGACAAATCCTACAAGTAAAACTCAATGCAAACATAAGTCCATAATAATTGTCATTAATTACCAAAACCACACATGGGAGCACACATGCACTTTAAGAAGGAATATTACATAGGTCATGTTTGTAGTCCATGTGTTGGATACAAGTATGGATTCCATGAAGATAAATATTTACCTTGAGTATTAACATCAAGATCATCGAGTTGAAGCAAAGAATATGATATGATCAAGATTTTTAGAGTGTGATCTCAATAGAGGAATTCAAGATATGGCTCTAAGTCGGTGTCATGATAGCCTCATTAGTTGAGCTATGGTTGACTAATATTTAGAGCATGTAATCAAATGAAGAATTCTTTAGTACCTCAAGATATTGAGATGGAGCATGAGAAGATACATGGTTAACCAATACAAAGAGTGAAGATTGGATTCAAGTTTGGTCAACACGTGAAGCATAAAGAATGTACCACATGGATCTTGTGGTATGGTAAGCTTGTCAATTATGCTTCATGAACTAACCCATTATATATGTGTCTTTTCTTTATCTATATTGGTTAGGTATCTTTTCATGGGCATGAATCAAAAGTAAATATCTCATATAGCCCATGAGAGGATGACATCAAGTGGTGATCATCATCAAGGTTGAGAAGGGCAAGTTCAAGATAAGCATCTCGAGAAGATCATTTACTTTAAGCTTGTCGTACATATTGGTGATAATGGACATGTTAAGACGTGTCTTAACGAAGCTATCCCATAGTGGTGTATGCGGGAGCAAATTATGAGTCTTCACGAAGCAACAATGATCAAGTGATGCATTCCGGCTTGGATGGAGCTTGAAACGTTGTCATCAAGATCAAGCGGGATGCGCAAGGCAAAGGTACGGCCTTGCTAGGTTTTCCTTTTACCGGTCTCAAGTTGGTTGTTGGGAGACCAGGTTATAGGATAGATAGACGCACTATCAAGAGGGGCTTTTGGTTGGGTAACTTGATCACATCGTCTTAGGGAGCTCAATCATTTGCATACTTTGCATCGTCCTATTTTGTTGCTTCATGGTGTTTCTACATGTGAGGTTCTTGAGCTTGTTTCTAGCTCTTCAACAAGCGCAAGTTCATCAAAAATGGAATTTGTATGCATTGTCTATGGCGTTTTTGAGCTTGAAGGTTTTACTAGTTCCTCTTATAGGGAATATTCATACCTTTATTCATTTGGTACTATCCTACTTTGGTGGACTATGATGTTTCTCTGCACCATCGTGTAGATCTTGTTTTCCTCATCAAAACAAGCCCAATATCATCAAAATCGGAGTCCGAATGCAAAATTTATTGCGTTTTTTGTGAAGTCTGTTTCATCCCGGTTGTGGATCCAGTCCAACCAGATCCCACACCAGACGGTCCGATGCCAGCGCCGGTAGACCGGATCTGAGATTGGGTTTTCTAGTTTTTGCGACCGAATCAATTCTGAGTCTATTCCGAGATGGTATACTAAGTTGTTCTGGTTTGTAGGCTGGTCCACCGGTCTGGGGACCGAGTTTCCCAGTCCCGGGGGCAGTCCAACCGACATAGTTTCCCAGTCACTGGAATCCTCCCAACAGACATATTTTCTTTCCCCTATATAAGGGGGTTCTTCCCCAATGTTTTTGGGTGTTCCTTGATCACGAAATTGATCTCCATTGTTGACTCTCTTGATCTTGCTTCCTCCCCCTTCCCTCCTATGATTCTTGCATCTTTTTGAGGGATTTGGAAGAGGAGATCTAGATCTACAATCTCTACCAATCAATTCCTCCTCTAAGTGAGGGGAACCCATTGGATCTAGATCATTTGTTGATTTCCACCATTGTTCTTCCTCTCTAATTCCTCCATAACACTTGTTGCTTTGGTGGGATTTGAGAGTGAGAGATTTGAACGCACGTGGTGTTCTTGCTTTGGATTCTTGCATAAGTGTAGAGCTCTCCATTACAGTTTGTTCGAGTGAGAGATAGTGAGCTTGTTACTCTTGGAGGGTGACCTCCTAGTTGGCTTGGCGGTTGGTGCCACGATGTCCTCTTCTCTGAAGATTGTGAAGAGACCCGAGCTTCTCCTTCGTGGAGCTCGTGAAGTGGTTGTGGAGCTTGCCATCTCCGAAGTGGAGGAAAATCTAGCCATAAGGAAAGGGCCTATTCCTTCGTGGGATAGATTCGAAGAATAAGGTGAGCCTTCGTGGAATTGGGAAATCCTTCATGGAATCCCACACCTCTCTAACATGACGTACCTTCTTGTAAGGGAATACGGGAATACATCTTCGTCTCCGCGTGCCTCAGTTATCTCTATATCCGAGCTTACTTTCCTTGTGATAGCCATCAATCTTAAAGTACTTATATCTTTCTCATCACTTGTGGCCTATATCTTGTGATATCTTGCTTAGCGTAACTTGTTGTTGGTGCACTTAGTTGAGCCTAGTGTATTTAGGTTTTGTGCTTGTAAAATAAACGTTAGTTTAGTTCCGCATTCTATCAAGTCAAAACCATAATAATTTTATAAATTGCCTATTTAGTGCCCCTCTAGACGATATCTCTATCCTTTCAAGGATAACCCGGAGGCGTTCGTTACCAGGCATGGTGACAGTTGTCAGGAGCGGACAGGTCTTGTCCCATCGAGGGTTATCAGGAGGTGACCCAATGACAAGAGGAGCATCCTGGCAGGCCCAAGGCGAGGACTTTGGCACCGTCGATAGATCATATTCCCTTGCCATCTGTTCCCTAACCTTTGTAACCCGGGTACCGTATATAAGGTTCCCCAGGGCCTCCAGAGAGAGGGATTGACCCACTGTTCATTCATTTCCCCTCTCAAACTTAGAGAAAAACAAAGAGAGAGGAGAGCATAGAGAGAGCTTCTTCCTCCTCTCGCCATACAACTCAAGGAGCGCATTGTAGCCACAATCACTGTTCTTTATATTGAGATAGACATGCAGGAGTAGGGGTGTTATCTCACTAGGAGAGCCCCAAACCTGGGTACATCGTGTGTTTGTGTTCTTCTGTGTGCGATCTCCACCGCATCCACCCTCCCCGGATCCTTCGGCGTCCATTCGGCCCCAACTTAAGCCTTCCCATGACATTTGCCATGACACCACCATGACATAAAGTTGGAGCTACCGAAGCCGTGTCTCCAGCGCATAGAATTCCATAGATGGCGTCAATTGATGTGGGGTCTCCACAACAATGCCTGTGGATGATGAACTTGGGTTTTAGGGAAGAAGAGTATGCTAGTGGATTCATCGGCTATCAAAAAAGAGGGGACACGATTTACCTAGTTTTAGGCATCCAGAGGGAAAACTATACTCCTGCTTGTCTATTCTTGATTATTGGAGAAGATTATAAGATCACCATGATGGCTATGGTGGTGCAGATTGAATCTTGCCCAGGGAAGATTGCGTATGAGAGCCTTCTCGGTGGCCCCTCCTAACCTTTATATGATAGACTAGGTCTTAGGTACTATGACCGGGGCAGTTACAAGCTAAGGACGAACCCTAGATTTTCTAATCTCGGGCATATTCTTACCCCACGCGCCAAGAATCTGGGCTTATGAGGCCTTGTAATTGCCAGTTTGTCTTGGGATCCATAGTCAGCCAATCATCATGTCGGCCTCCAGTTGGGCCAAGGCAGGTATGCCAATAGTGGGTACCCAAAGGGTTATACCCACATCAGCAGAAATCTGTCAAGTTGGATGAAACTGAGAAGTTGGACAAGCTCACATGTTGGACGGATACATGGGCTAGACATTCCGTCCTACCCTTGTCCGACGTGGGTTCCGAGAGGATATGGTTTACATCCACATGGTTGGGCCATCCGAACCTGTGTCCGACCGTGTCTGAGATGGCGCCTGAGCCATTCCGAACCTGCATCCAAACCAATCCAAAAAATGCAACAAAGAAGAGTGGCAAACCTTGGCAAGATAGGAGGGGATTTTGGTGGAGAAGTATAGGTTGCGTATGTGGAATTCAAACCTCAATTTTCATAAGCTTGTACCCTTCTTATTAGTACGACAACCTAGGACTCAAAAACGATAGGAGAAAAGATCAAAACAAAAGACACCATCTTCTTGATATTCCTTGTTTCCTTTCATGTAGGAGTAACCATTCATCTTATTTCATCTCGATCAGAACTAATATCTGAATATAAACTTGTAAACATGTTAGTTTCTTAATTCAATTGTCATTAGGGTGTGATTTGTTCTTTCACCACCACTGCCGCACACCCCTACTTGTACTGCCCGGCATCACCGCACACCACCCAAGCCCACCATTACTCTCTACCATTGCTCTAAACAAGCATGCCTCCACAAGCTATCCCATCAACAGATCCTCCCTTGCCTCCTCCTTTCTCTAGCTCTATTTTTTTTGGGTTGGAGGAATGTTTTTTTGGCCAAATGACTGCCTGTCTATCGTCAAGGGCTTTGAGGATAGGTCATATTCGTTGAGGGTTCGGAAGAAAAAATCTTTCGTGGGTCAGGGATTGATAGACTCTAATCGTGGAGATATTAAATAGTAAATCGTGACATGTCAGGATGGTAGCTTCTAATCATCCTAACGACCGCATAATATTTATGAAATTACCCATTTAGAATAATATTTGTGAAATTTTATTAAAATAGTATTAAAAAATCTATAAACTATTCATCAATACTCTAACTTCATATGTATAGAGGAACTATACCAACCTGCTATGATGACAATGTTGCTGAGGTCCTCTGATCGAATAGGTCGGTGCCATGATGGTTAATATGTGAACCTCGAAATGTTCTTTACAAATTTTTTTACTTCGATCCAAATTAATAAACTCAGATTTGTCTAGATTCGGATGCACGTAATACTCCATTAATTTGGATTAGAGAGTACATGTTGATTCTAAAAACTGTTCCAACAGATAAATGTTTCATTTAAATAATTATTTATAAATGTGTTACTGCTTATAAATATTTTCGTGTATGTTAGATAAAATATTCATGCTTGCTAAAAAATGATCATGTAAATTCTACAATGTCTTTGGTTCACATGAAAAACATATGTACTCCATTTATGAAATATGTTCCACCATTTACGAGAAATATGTCCATACTTGTTAGGTATTTTTGTGTAATTCTACTTTTTTATCCATAAACAAAGATGGAAACTGCAAATAAAAATTGTATAGGTCGATTCATATAAGAATTTTTTAACGTAATTTTTTCTAAAATAACATCACAATTGATTGTACTCCCTCCGATCCAAATCAATTGAGTCAGAATGTATATTGTTCAAACACATAAAGCTACATTAAAAAATAAATTAGAACATCTAAATTCATTTTAAATAGATAAAAGGTAAAAAATGAGGACAGAAAAATGATTAAAGATTAAAATATTTGTTAATTAGATGGTGAAAAAGGCAAAAATAAAATAAAATAAACAGAAATGAGGCTTTGGGGCGCGCGGCGCTAGTCAGTCCGGAGCCAATGGGTCACTGCGCCGCAGCTCCACAGCTGTTATGTCGGACCCACATGTCATTGAAAGATATTTCCCGAGCAGCCTAGCCTAGCCGTGCGGATCCGAAGGCCTGATAGACCCGAGCCGACCCGAGCCGTTGTTTTTGCTGTTTCGTCTGGTGCCGCCTCCTTCTTCCCCTGGCTTCTTTTTTTTTTTTTCTCTCTCTCTCTTCCTCCTTCCGCTTCCTTCTCCGCCACCCCAAAAAACCAGAGAAATTTTCGCACCAAAAAAAAGTGAGGAAAAAAACGAGGGGAAACCCTAGCGAGCGGCGAAATCCGCCGCGCATTGCGTCCTCCGCAGTTTGCGCGCGCGCGTCGCGTGCCGGAGCTGGGTCGTTGGGTCGCCGGCGGCGGCGGCGGCAGCGGCGCGGCGGGCGAGGCGTCGTAGGTAGTGGTTAGGAAGCAGGCGGACGCGATCAGGCGGTGGGGGAAAACGGAGGCTAGGCCGTCGGAGACGGCGGCAACGGGGAGGAGATGGCTCTGTTCCGGAGGCTGTTCTACCGGAAGCCGCCGGATCGGCTCCTCGAGATCGCAGACCGCGTCTACGGTAACCCCAGTCGCATCCTCCTCTTGCAAAATGCTGGGGAATTTGTTGCCGAAAATCCACGGGCGACGTGGAATCGGTCGCGATTTTGTTGCTTGTGTTTGATTTTTTATAGCTCATTTAGCTGTACAAATGTTGCGTAGCTGGTTCTTCTAATATAATAATAATATTGCTAGTAGAGGATTTTGCTTTTCCCGACATTTTATCACTCATATATACGACGTGTACGTTCTGCATTAGCTAGATTTTATTTAAAACATTCCGTTCTACTTTTTTTCTTCTTTCTAGAATACACCCTCGAATGCATGTAGAAGGGGTGCCAAACTTGCTGCCAACAAGAGGTGGCAGCTCCTCCTCAAAAATAAAAGATCCTAATCTCCATCAAGCATCCCATTCTATTCTACTTAACAATGCATATTGCTGCTCTAACCTACAGAAAACAAGTAGCTGTATAACTAAGGCAAAACATGGGATGATTACTATCATGCAGTTATAGCTTGAAATCTGGAACAAGACTTAGAAATTTGTGAATTGCATAGGTTTTCAATATGTTACTGAACTGTATATGTTGTGCTGCTGTTTCCATGTCTGATTGTTTCGAACAAGTATATGTTGCGCCATGCTGCTAAGTGTTTGTGTATATGCTCACAAGTAAAGTTTGACACGAAGAGAACATGACTGGCCTGTTCTATGCTTGCAGTATTCGATTGTTGCTTCTCGACAGAAACCATGGACCAATTCAGATACAAGAATTACATGGACAACATCGTGTTGCAGCTCCGTGAGCAGTTTGCAGATTCTTCATTCATGGTATTGAACTTCAGAGATGAAGGAAAAAGTCTAGTTACAGGCTTGTTCTCCCTGCACAGAATTACAGTCAAAGATTACCCCTGTCAGTACTTAGGATGCCCATTGCTTCCTTTGGACATCATCATCCACTTCCTGAGGCTTAGTGAGAGGTGGCTTATGCTGGAAGGGAAGCAAAATATTCTGCTAATGCACTGTGAGAAAGGTGGATGGCCGGTGTTGGCATTTATGCTTGCAGCTCTTCTTCTGCACCGGAAACAGTATAACGGGGAGCAAAGAACTCTAGACATGGTCTACAGGCAAGCACCCAAGGAGCTTCTTCAGATGTTAACAACACTAAATCCGCAGCCTTCTCATATTCGATATCTACAGTACATATGCAAAATGGACTATGAGTTGGGGTGGCCCACAGAACCTGTTCCTTTCACCCTCGATTGTGTTATTCTAAGAGGAGTACCGAATTTCGATGGAGTAGGTGGTTGTAGGCCAATAGTTCGAGTATATGGGCAGGATATTCTAACAGCTGATAAAAGTCGCAATGCTCTTGCAACACCATTCAAATCCAAGAAACATGTTAGGCGTTATAGACAGGTAACATCGGGCTCAGTTTATATCTTAACTGTTCTGCCGTTTGTTTTAGTTACTTATTAACTATCGTTGCAGGCAGACAACATGCCGGTGAAGTTAAATGTGGGATCCTGCGTCCAAGGTGATGTGGTCCTTGAATGCTTGCATGTGGATGATGGCCTAGAAAATGAAAGGTTAATGTTTAGGGTGATGTTCAATACCTTCTTTATCCAGTCTCACATTTTACAATTGAACTTTGAGGACATCGATGTCTGTTGGGATGCTGATCAACGGTTCACAAAGAACTTCAAAGCAGAGGTTGGCCATGCTTTTTCTTACATGTATGGGGCAGTTTATTATTGAATTGATTAATGTTAATTGTAAGTGCATGCCTGAACCAGGTACTCTTTTCAGAGTTTGATGCTGAATCCGATGCATCTACTGAAATTGCGTCTAATGATGATGATGATGACTGTGGTGATGAGGTAGAAGTTTGCTCTGCTGATGAGTTCTTTGAAGCTGAAGAAATCTTCAGTAATCCCGACTCACATGATGGACGCAAGGATGCAGAGACTCTTTCAATAGCTTCTATGCTCTCAATAGCTTCTACAGATTGTACTTCAAGTGCTGAAGCCAGGAAAATCTCACCATTTTCCAGTCTCGAGCTGAACAACGATATTGATGGGTCACGAGAAAATAAATCTTTGTCATTTGAAATACTAAATGATGAGGATGCACGCACATCTGTTGACACCAATATTATGCACGAAGACATAACCAGGGTAGTGTCGAGTTTGGAAAATACAGCAGATGGAGGCAGAGACAGCAGCAATTCGAGTTCTACTATTTACAAAGATAAAGATGGTGGCTGCTCAGTTGAAAACAGCAATTCCAGGCAGGAAAGAACAGCTGATCCCAAGCAAGACTCGAGTCCTACTGATAATGTGTTGGTCAAAGAGGTGATTATATTAGAAACCAATAGTCCAAAGGACATACAGATGATCAAGGAAGTTATCATATCTGAAGTCACCACCCCAAAACAAGTGCCGCAAGGGGATGCAGCGGAGATTGAATTAGGCAACGCAGTCCACAGTTCAGAAAACATGACATCGACAGAGGCTGATAATACTGAAGGACTTGACTTTGCTCTCAAACAGGATGAGGGAGATATTCCAGGAGAAGAATGTGTTAATTATGTCAATGACACCAAACAAGAGGACAACAGTAATATGGAACAACCTAGCATCAGTGACACAAACATACTAGTGATTGAGCCCACAAATGAGAATAACGGGGTGGAACTTCCATTGTTAAGGGAACCACATCTGCAGAGCACAAGTTCTACCATGATTTTAAGTTTTGATGAGCAAAAGATTGAGCAGTCTGATGCCTCCAATAGTAATGGAACTACAGAACAAACAGAGGGAACGGAAGCTTCAATATCCAACTCGACAGGCCAACCTTCGAATATTTCTTCTCTGAAGAAAAAACCTTTTCTTCCTTTGTCAACATATAGTATTTTTGCTGAATCATCTCCTAGGCGGCGTAATATGCTTCGTTCAGCATCGACAGATTTGTCCTTTATATCTCCATTGCAAACAGAATCGAATCAGAAGAACGTTCCTTCTACAAGTGGAAGGGATGTTTTTGCTACACCTTCTGCATCTCCACCGGCCCCATCCACTACATCTCTGAGATCATTAAAAGTACCATCTCTAGTGAATCCCCCTCTACGACCAATCAAAACTGTTTCATCTTTACCTTCATCTTCATTTGAAGCATATATAGAGATGTCAACTTCCTATTCTCCACCATTACATGCCAACCATCAACTGCATGTTAACCCTTACCCTCCCTTGATACCACCACCTCGACAATTTTATCCAGCAAAGACACAGGGAAAGGATCTACATCCAGGTAGTCTATCTTTTACTGCTTTGCCTGCTCACAACAGGTATGCATCTCACCCTCCAGCTCCACCCCCACCTCCTCCACGTACTCTTTGTACTCAAAATAATTCAAGCACCTCGATTTCTCATCACGAACAAAGAAGAGAAGAAGGGTCTTGCTCCTCTAGTCCTTTTAGACAAGCCATTCTCAACTTAGGTGTTTCGTCTCAAACTTTACCTTCCAAAAGTAGTATAGTGATGACAGAATTTCTCTTAGGAGCCTCTAATTTTATAGATACAGAAGTAGCAAACAGAAGAAACATACAAACTGTCATGGATGTTTCAACTACCTTTGAAGATACAAAGTATTTCTTTCATATGCCTTATAGTGCACCACAACCTCCACCTCTGCCTCCTCTGTTACCACAGCTACCATTGCCATGTAAGGATAGTGAATCAGAACAACCCCCCTCTTCATCTCCACCTCTTGGAACAAATGATCCTTCAAGTTCAAAATTTGAAGAGGAACTGGATGCATGCAAGGAGTTCTTGCGGTGTGAAATGATCAATGAAATCTCACCCTCCAGGGCTCATGGAAAAGAACATGGAGCCATTCCAACCCCACCACATCCACCAATTTGCAGCTGGCATAGGGGAATTTCACCGGTTCAATTCCTTAATTCTCAACCTCGTCGTTCCCCTTCAACACCACCTGCAGCCCCGCCTTTGTCACCACCCTTGTCCTTGCTCCCATCTCCACAATCTTTGCCCTCACCTTCGCCTCTACCCTCAACACAATCCTTGCTTATTCCTTCAAGAACACATGTACCATCTCCCCTTTTACCTCATCCACCAGCTCTTCATATAAACAGGATATCATTGTCGTGTCCACCACCACCACCACCACCACCACCACCTTGTCCTAGAGGAATTGTTGCATCTCCGTCTTTATGTTTACCTTTGCCCTTTTCAAGACAAGATTCAACAAATCCACCCGTTTCTAGAGAATGTTTGGCAGCTCCACCTCCACCTGTGCTCCCTCACCATCCAGCTCTTCCTAGAAAACATGCACCTCCGCCACCTCCACCTCCGCCTAGAGAACATGATGTGATTTGCCCTTTGCCTCCAATTTCACCTAAAAGGCATGTCACATCGTCACCTCCACCACCACCTCCTCTTGGACGACATCAAGCACCTTCACATCCTTCCTTTTCCCAGTATCATGTAATAGCTCTGCCTCCACCTCTAACAAGGGATGCCATAATTCCGCTGCCACCACCATCTCCACCAGGAGAGAGCGCCGGGGAATTCCCTCTACCAGAATGTCAAGTTGGAACTTCAATTCTGCCACCGCCTCCTTTTTTTGACGGAACGGAAAGAATTCCACCTTCACTTTCCTCTGAAGGAAGTAAAAGAACTCCAGTACCTTTTCTTACTGGAGGACCAGAAAGAACTCCACTACAAGATCGATTTCAAAGTGGAGCTCCATCACCACCACCATCCCTCGGAGGATATGGAGCATGTGGAGTATGTGGAGCATGTGGAGGGGCATCTCCTCGGCCACTTCCCAGCGGGTACGAATGGGTACCTCGACCTCTTCCGCTACTTCCTGGGGCACATAGTGGAGCTCCGCCACCGCCACCACTTTCCGGAGGATACGAAGGGGCGCCTCCACCTCCTCCTGGAGCATATGGAGGGGCTCCACCGCCGCCGCCACCTCCTGGAGGTTCTGGAGGGGTACCTCCACCTCCTCCTCCACTCGGTGGAATCGGAGGAGTTCCACCTCCACCACCGCCTATTGGAGGACTAGGAGGAACTCCACCTCCTCCACCACCCGCTGGATTTCGAGGTGGAGCTCCGTCTCCTCCTCCCGGAGGGTATGGGGTGTCTCCACCACCACCTCCTCCTAGAGGGCATGGAGGAGTAGGTGGCCCGCCTCCCCCTCCAGGTGCACCTTCTCCTCCAAGGCCCCCCGGGTTACCTGGTGGCCCACCACCACCTCCCGGAGTACCTGGTGGGCCCCCTCCGCCGCCCGGTGGACGAGGTGGCCCCCCTCCACCTGGTGGAAGAGGCCCTGGGCTTTCTCGTTTGGGCTCAACCTCATGTGTAGTACGAAAGTCATCTCTAAAACCATTGCACTGGGTCAAAGTAACAAGAGCAATGACAGGAAGTTTATGGGCAGAACTTCAAAAGCCAGATGCTAATAGGTAATCTCAGTTATTTCAACTGTTTGTTTGCTAAAAGATATAAATTCTCATAAAATGTTCTGATGATCAAATGCCGCTATCAGCTTAATTTCAGAAATGTATATTTAACACAATCTTATTCCGCTAACTGGTAGCACCATGTATGCAGTGATACCGAATTCGATGTGAATGAACTGGAGTCTCTTTTTACTATTGCTCCAAAGACAAAAGGTGGCTCGAAATCAGAAGGGGCTGGAAAATCTCTTGGTTCAAAACCTGATAAAATTCACCTGGTAACTTGCTCCAATAATTTAAAATAAAAGTGTTGAATTTCATTTAGGTCTGCTATTCTACTGATTTTTTTAGTGGCGTGGAAGTTTATTGTGCATACAATGTCAGCATCATGTCTTTCCTATACTCTGCTTCATTTCTTAAAAAAAACTGTAATTTCCTAGGACAGGTCTTAAAGTGTGCAATATTTTGCCCAGTTTCACAGTATGTTAATTACTTTAGGTTTAAACCACCATTACATGATGCTTGCTCTCTAACGCATCACATGTGAAGTCATGCCACCTCCAAGTTACCCTGTGAGATTGAACTCATGGCGAAGTTCAGAACACGCAGGTTGCTATGGCCTTCTCATGAACTAAACTTACTGTAGGGAAAGAACATGGGCGGTGTTTCACACTCAGTTTTGCATTTGTAGCATGTGTCAATTAATAGCTAACTCAAAGTATGCTTTTTTACATGAAGTGATTTGCATTGGACTTATTTAGTTGAATGTCATTTCTAACTTGTATCGTTGTGATGCAAAAAAACTAAGCCCTGAAAATTTTCTTGGTGTCCTTGAAACTCCCACAGATGGATATAAGACGGGCCAATAACACAGAGATCATGTTGACAAAAATCAAAATGCCACTCTCTGATATGATGGTAAGTATCTCGCTACTAGCTTCTACCTCTTTGTTTTTAGAGAATGTGCAAAAAAAAAATGCCATCTTTTGATTGAGTAGGGAGCAAACATACATACACGAAAGGGAGCTTAGCGGCAAGACCAATGCCATAAGCAACCCTGGTAGCAAAGAAATCACATATTGATTGTTAAGTTCCTTCTAAATAGTGTAGAAGATCCAACATAACTTGTTTCCATCAGTTCTATTAGAGTGATAAAATGAAGATTGGGCATTAACTCAAATATCAATGACTTATAGGGAGATTTATGTTTGCTTGAAAATCTGAAATATTGCTTGGAAGTCCTTGGCATATTCATTGTTCAGGATCACATTTTTTTTAACGAACTCAAGAACTCACTTATAAAAGCTAAAGCTGCTTAAAAAAATCATCTCCCTGTTTTGTATGTGGAGTCTACCCAGAATCAATTCTGGTTTGTTAGCTAGTCGAGTCAATAGTCAAGTAAGTTTAAAGTGCACTGTTCATTCAGAAAATCGTTGTTCTTTTGTAGTCACGTGACTGCATATCAGATATTTTTATATAGTAATTATACTTCCTTTACCTACATGTCCTTAATTTCTCTATGTATGACAGAGTTCTGCTCTGGCTTTGGATGATTCAATTTTAGACGCGGATCAGGTTGAAAATCTCATAAAGTTTTGCCCAACAAAAGAGGAAATGGAGCTTCTAAAGGTTGTTTTAAATTAGCACTTCCTTTTATTTTACCCATGTCCATTGTTAATCATGCATAATCTTCTTCTCGAAATTTCTTGCAAAAGTTAGTAAAGTATTTTGTAATTTTTTGACTGTCAGAACTACACCGGAGACAAGGACAGTCTTGGAAAGTGTGAGCAGGTAAATCTAAGTCTTTTGACTTACAAGTATACTCTCATGTTTTATCTAAGTATACCTGATTATCTCATAATTAGAGCTCCTTTTCTGTTACTATTTCTCTGGTCGTATTTGATCTCAACTGAGTTTTAATTATATGTTACATTTGTACTTTGGTTTACCTTACTATTTATCTTTATTCGGTATGCAGTTTTTTCTAGAATTGATGAAGGTGCCAAGGGTTGAATCGAAGTTTAGGATATTTGCATTCAAGATTCAGTTTCAGTCACAGGTCATACAGTGTTAGTTTTTTGAGATTAGCGTCATTTGTGTTGTTCATGGCTTTCTCACGCTCCACTTGTTTCTTTCCTGCTTAGATTAGGGATGTTAGAAGGAATTTGCAGACTGTGGGATCAGCTTGTGAGGAGGTAAACATTCTATCAACTCAAAAGTTTTTCACATCCAGTATTCATGTTTAGCATGCAAGAACTCATCTCGGATATGACAATCAGCTCAGAGGCTCTGAGAAGCTGAAGGTGATCATGAAGAACATTCTGTTAATTGGGAACACATTAAATGAAGGAACACCAAGAGGTAATTGTCTTTGATAATTTCTAACCATCCTATTAGTTTGGAGGAATGGTCCAACTATCAACCTGTTGTATGATACTATCTTCCTTTCACTATCAAGAAAACAAGTTGTTCTGTAGATGGAACAATGGGAAACTATTTTGGGGAGTAGATTGAAAATGTATTGATATCAACGTATTGCATCTTCAGGGTTTCTAGGTTACCAAATAATTTTAAATTGCCGTGCTTCATTTTTTCTTCAAGAAAATTAGTTTTAATTTCATTTTTGCTATTTCCTTGCAGGCCAAGCTGTTGGTTTTCGTTTGGACAGTATCCTAAAACTTGTAGAGACCCGTGCAACCAGCAGTAGAACAACACTAATGCACTTTCTTTGTAAGGTACGGAAATAACTGCCAGACTTTATATTGATTAAATAAGTGGAAAATGATATCGCATTGGTAGCTGATCAACGGCAGCAATCCCCGTAAAATCCTGATCCAGATCACGCAAACCACTTCATGGTTTGGCAGTGATCTGATTTGTGGCAGTTTGCCTTCCAATTCTATGGGAGATGGGGCATGACAAACCGTTGATGGTAACCTGATGACAAGGTGCACGAGATGTGCAGGGCGCACCCGCCTTCTTCTGGCTGCTGCTCATGCAGCCAGACGTGTTCCCTGGCCACATCCTTGATGACACATCCTTGGCGTCCTAGACGAGATGAGGGGCATGGAGGTTTGAAAAGGGTGGATGCTTGAGAGGCAGAGAAGCGATCACAAGAATGACCTGTATGGCACGTAGACTGGTAACTCACAGCGCCTCTGGGTGTCTGGTCGATGCAAATCCGTTGCTGTTATGATTATGGTTTACACACCCAAAGGCAATGGGGGGCTTGGTGTTATTGTTCTATCTGTACAGAATGTTGCCCTCATGGTCAAGGTCAATTTTCTTCCACAAATTCTACAATAAGGAGAACATCCTATGGGTTAACCTGGTGAGAACATCCTTTGGTGGCATGATGTCTTCGGACTTCGTGACAATACGAAAGAATCACCAAATTCCTTTGTGGAATCCCAGACTTCACTCTGTCGCCAATAATGATCAGCTTAGCTTTTGTGGAATAGACTGGGTGATTACCGCCATGAAGATGGCTGGATGATATTGCGTAGGGGATTGGGGAGTAGAACATAGTTTAGGGCAGTATGATCGAGGGGGGAGATTCGATTGATTAATTTCTCATCACTTGATCTAGTCTGTTACATGCTAGTCCTTATATATGATGATTATCTTACAAGTCGGACCGCAATTGTAACTCAATGGTATGGGCATGGTTGTAAAAGTAGACGCAAACTTAGAATCACACTTGTTATTTAAGAAAACCAATTGAGAATATTTTTCTGGGTTTATGCTGCTTATTTTGCATCCATACAGTATGCTTCAAAACTTAATGACTGGTTTAAGTGTTCTTCAGTCCCTTGCAGGGAAGTCACCGGAACTACTGGATTTTCACGAGGATCTTGGTAGTTTGGAAGCTGCTTCAAAGGTATTGTGCATGTCGACTAATGTGGATAGTTTACATCGATAATATTTATTATATCTTCTTAAGTTATTTAAACAGTTGCAACTGAAAGCATTGGCGGAGGAACAGCAGGCAGTTGTAAAAGGTCTAGAGAAAGTTGAACAGGAATTAACTGCTTCAGAAAGTGATGGGCCAGTTTCTGATGTTTTCCGTAAGGTACACTTGCCAACCTTTTCTGGTGTCTCGAGTCCATCAGATTTTATTGAAGCATTATTGGTGGCTATTTTATATGTTTTTTCATTATGTCATCAAGCAGACGACTTAATGTTTTCTTGTATGGTGCAATGTAGACTTTAAAGGAATTCCTTGATGCTTCTGGTGCTGATGTACGCGCCCTATCAGCACTCTATGTTGAAGTAGTAAGCCTTTCGTGGCCCTCATTGCTTTTATTACTAACAGTGTACACTTTAAATCTGCCCCCTCTTGACGTACAAGTGCTGACAGGGTAGAAGTGCAGATGCACTTTCCCTTTATTTTGGAGAAGACCCTGCAAAATATCCTTTTGAGCAAGGTAATTTCATGCCAAGTTATCAATTGAATTGGTCTATGGGAGATGCTGATGAAAGAGCGTATATTTTATTTCCTCCTTTTTCTTATATGCTTGTGTAGTTATAGTGAAGATAATGTGTGGTGATCATTGATGCATACTACAAATTATGGATGTGTTTGCACTGATTTAAAATGGTGTAGGTAAACTGTACCTGCCGGTCACCAAGACAATAATACATTTTCAATTGTTTTATGCAATAAGATAATTGATTTTTTCACTTGGAAGTCTGAACCAGGTTCAGAAAACTTCTCGAGATTCATTGGTATCTGTTCAAACTTTGAACCTGAGCTGAATTAATGATGATTTTCTCCAAAGTACTCCGAGCTAGACTTATCGTGGCTTACTGCTATTTTCCGACTTGAGCCATTGGCTTATAGGGATCGGTCTCCAGTTTTATCAACACTGGTGGAGTGGTTGGGATCACGATTTACCTGGCATCTGATCTTCTTGACTGATTTGCTTATTTGCCTCAAGAAAACTCCTAAAATCTGCTAACTAGATCTGCTGTGTAAATTTTCTCTTCTGTTTTACACTTAAGCTTGCTCTCTTTGAGCCAGTGAACATCAATGTGAACTAGAAGAGTTTCTTTTATGCGATTTCAGACTTGCTTTATCATTTTATCAATGTTAAATGTCGTTCCTTGACTTTTAAAGTAAAAATATGATATCACTGTCCTTTATTCCTCCTTTCATTTCCCCATCTACGAAAAATTTGATCGTAATCTGATATCCTCTTACTCATATTGAATCTTGAAAACTCTGCAGTTGCTTCAACCCTTCTGACCTTTGTGGGATTATTTCGGAAGGCACACGAGGAGAATCTGAAGCAGATTGAGGCTGAGAGGAAGAAAGCACAGAAAGAAGCAGAAAAGGAAGCATGCCAGGACAGAACTCCTGTAAAATCAAGAGATGGACTTGGAGACAGATCACCAAGGTCACCCTTCAAATGATATATCTTCCCAGAAACTTGGATATGGTCATCTGTTTTTCCTTGAGCAGACGACCTCTGCTAGCCATGCAGATCTTCAGGAGGCTCGACTGTCGGCAAATGCATGACTTCCTTGGGGACATCTTATGCTTACAGGACAAGGTAACATGCATGTACGCTTTTTTTCATTCTAACTTGTGAAATATTCGTACCGGTATCACCCTAACCTATAGTCATTTATTTTGTTTCGTACAGATACTTTCGGTTGGACATCCATGCTTGATAGCTCATGACACTGTACAAAGCTAGCCCAACACCTAACGTAGGTCCATCTGTACAGATATCTTATTTACTACTAGATTTCCCCCCTTCTGTTTACACTAGCAGTAGCAGCAGGAGTAGGTCAGCTGTTGTAAACTATAGGAAAATGAAAGGAATGTAAGAAATGATTAGTAGCTCAAAAGAAATAGAAAAGGATTAGTGTTACCACAGGACTAACAGGCAGTTTTCTAACCATAGGTTGACACCCTTAGCCCAAACCAGTGATCCTACACGATGTGATTCATATGTATGCTGATCTTTGGTCATTTATGTTCTGAATCCACCACTACGTACAGTCATGCTTTTGGTTTGTTGGCAAATCTTGCGTCAAGTGCTTGTGCATGTACTCTCTTCCTTTTGGTCCCTAATCTCTTGTTACATTTGTGATCGATGGCACTGCATTTTCTGTTGTAAGATTGCACCATACATGGGCCATGTCATGTGATCTCGTTATCTGACAGTTCCAAGGCAAGGCAAGAATTTTAAACCTGACAGATGTGATCACCAGGGTGAGGAGCACAACTTAGATATTCTGTACTGTAATGTCTTTTGCAGCAACGGTGTCCATGTGACTCAAACTTTAGTCGCTGCAGCTGCCAGCATCCCCCACAAAACAAACCAAAAGTAATGCAGAATGTTGAACCTACCACTACCCGCGCAGTGCAAGGTTCCTTGCTTATTCTTTCTTTTCAGTTCAACGGAATATAATATATACTTTGTGCTGTACAAATAGAATCGTCTTTTACACGTCATCATTTCCATGCCAACAGAAGAAGGAAAAATGAAGAAATAAACTATATATCCAGGAAAGGAAAAACAGAACTATCCCAATTCACTACTAGTAGTATGTTTCTCTGGACCCTGCTTTGAAGAGTTTCTCAGAATGGTACACCTATATGTGGCTATATGTTGTCTAGTATGGCTTCGGAATGGTGAAGACGGTGAAAGACAGTTGAGTTGAGGTGATCTCAGGCCTGGAGGTCGCCCTTCTCCTCCGGCTCCAGCTCTCTGAGCTCATCGGCCTCGCTCCTCTTGCAGCAGCTCCTGTAGAAGATGCAGCTGACGATGATCTCGAGGACGACGCAGAGCACGTGGATGTAGGCGATGGAGAAGGCCTCGCCGGCGACCCCCGGGGCGAGCCTCCCGGCTTTGCGGCGCTGCGAGACGACCCGCAGCTGGAAGAGCGCCTCCGCGGCCGCCATGCCGAGGTTTGTGGGCAGCGCGAGCGCCAGCGCGGTGGGCACGCTGCCCCTGATGAGGACGCACGCCCTGAGCACCGCGGCGTGGCCCGCCACGCCGCGCTCCATGGCGGCCACGACGAGCGCGAGGTTGCAGACGACGGTGGCGACACCGACGGCCACCGAGTAGGCGATGGCGCCCGCGGCGGAGAGCGCGAGCGTGGAGGCGGGGGAGGTGAAGCCCAGGAGGTCGGCGGCGCCGAATGCCAGGAAGAGCAGCGAGAAGACGGCGGCGTTGGCGGAGAGCATGACGAAGGAGCCGAAGAGGTTCGTGGCGAGGAGCGCCGGGTACGATCGGGCCACGGAGGCGCAGCGCGGGAGCGACATGAGCCGCCGCCGCGGGTCCGGCGCCGGGGCGAGCACGCCGGCCACGCAGGCCTTGGCGACCAGCAGGAAGGTGAGCGCGAAGGGCAGCGTGGCGGCGAAAGTGAATACGGTCTGCGAGAGCTTGCCGTTGAGCAGCGCGAAGAAGGACGAGGGCGGGAACCCCGCGGCGTGGAACATCTCCCGGAGCCGCGACGACACGCCGCGCAGGGTGGACGAGGAGGGCGCCATGGCCTGGGACGCGAGCACCGCCGCGGAGAAGGGCAGGGCGAGGATGGCGGCGACGGGGCTGAAGCAGTGGTAGCCGTTGAAGAATGCCGCCACCGCCGCCCTCAGCACCCTCCCGGCCCTCCATGCCGTCGCCGCCGACGCGTCATACCCAGCTAGCAAACCTCCTCTCCTCACCATGTCGCAATTGAATCAAGGTCGACGCACGATACGAGGCGATCGAGGAGTACACAACAATGGAGTGAGGTACCTGGAGAGGTAGAGCTGGTGGTGGAGTTTTTATGGTGGCAAGGTTGCGTCGTCGCGTGATGGTTGGCAGGTCAAGAAGAACTGAAGGAGTGTCTGTCAGTTGATCTCGGCCACGCCAACCACCGGTCGATGGAACTGTGACCCTGTAACTGCAACAAAGAACCGGGGAAGAAGCAAGCCAGACCAAATTTATAGCTACTAATTATTAGGCTAGCAATTAATCATCTCCACTTTTAACAAATCAGATGAGGACCAAGTTATCCACCGCTTGGTTTTTTTCTGAAAGCCTTGCTAATTGCTATAGTACTCCATCATCAAACTTATCGTCTTCCTTGCCTATTAATTACAGTACATCGCATTGTAGAGGTGACGTTGGGTGCAATGCAAGGCGATATGTATCGATGTTGGTGTGGCGAGTGACGACGAATAGGTTTCGTGCATCACATCGCACTCTATCAGAACCAACGGATATGCAGCTTTCGGACGTACATACGACAAGCTACAGAGAGAGCCATGCGGTGGAACCGTGGCGGTAGTGACGGTGCTCCGTCGATGGCTCCGACGTTCTGATTTTAGCCAGCCTATGATTCCTATTGGGACTCCCGGATCGTTTTCTACGTGGATGACAGTCGGTCATTGATGCTGAATGGACTGGTGTCTTCCATGACGGCACATGTGAGTGTAGTTTTTTCACCCCCAATGTACAAAGCTTTGGGAGACCGGGCTGCTCCACGAAAATAGGACCCCTCCTGGGCCGTCCCCCACTCGGGCGATCCCGGAGGCCCCAACCATCGCCGCCTAGTCCCTCCATCTCCAGCCCCGCCAGGCCGCTGCCGTAGCCGATGCCGGCGACGGTGCCGGCACCCTTTTCGCCGAAGGCGGAGGGCAGGAGAGGGCTCGTGCGGCTGATCTCCATGAGCGGTGAGGTACGGCTTCGGCGGGTCTTGGATCTCTCGCGGATGGAGGACGGGTGCGGACGGGCGCGGGCAACGGTGGCCGGCGGCGCAATGCTAGAGGCAGGGCGGGGTGTTCTGGACCCGATCTGGGCTTGATCTCGGTACCGTGTGGTGCCAGCCGGCCATGCGGCTTTCTGCCCATGTTTTGGCATCTCGAATTCGTCTTCTTCTCTGCTGCTAGACGGTGGCGTGGGGATTGCTGGCGCGGCTTTGAATAAAGGTGGTCGTCCTTGGATTTCTCTCTCGCCATGATGAAGAACTGCCTGTCGCCGGTCGTTATTGATCTTGGGTGGACTAACGAGTTCCGGAAGACTCCGCCAATGAATTCCAGATGGACAACATGTCTGGAGTTTGCCGGTGCGGACGGTGTTTCGGTCGCGCGCAACCATGTTTTTTTGCTGGCCGTTTGGTTTCAGAGGGGGCATTGCGAAGCTCTGCGGTCTGTTGCCATCATGGGGCATGCCTTGGTTCCACGGTGAAGTTAGACGCAGAGAGTGGCATGTAAGCCGGGGACTGAAGACTGGCAATGGAAGTTTGACTCCCGGTGGTGTAGGGATTCTGGCTTGGTGTTTTGTGACTTGGAGCAGCGAAATTGGCAAGTGGGGGCGACATCACATGAGGAATTCAGTGTCTAAACCTGCAAGGTGAAAACCCAAGGTCTGGTCTTAACTGGTTGTGTCTGGCAATGACCTTGTTGAAGGCATTTTTTCGTGAGTGCGGACTTTCTCTAGGGTGAAAACCTATGGTCTTTGATCAGGGTGATGACGATGGTGCTGTTTTGGTGGTGTTTGGTCCACGATTTCAAGGAACTGATCAATGTAGTGGGAGTTTTCTTTTATATAATTCTTCTTTCTTTTTTCATCTATGTGCATCCGTAATGCTAATAGGATAATGCGTTGTTGCAGAGGCTAGGTGTAATTGGTATCTCGTGATATTAATACATGCTCCTTTCCAAAACAAAACAAAGTTTTGTGACCTCTATCACTATAAAAATGGCAGCAAAGCTTGCAAACACGTAGGAGAAGGAGTCGATGAAGGGGACCATGAAATGGCTCCCCTACATGTTCACCTTCGTTCTGAACACGATGTATGAGATAGTGAAGAGTGGCGCCGATGAAGGGATTCAAGGAGATTCATATGAATTCCTACACCAAAGCTCTGTTCGAGCACATCAACACTAAGGTTTTAGAAACTTGGGTGTACAACCACTGATGAAGTGGAGGGTGCGTTGGATCTAGATAAGAAAGTTGAGAGACCTCAGCGGCACGTAATGGTGTGAGCACACCTACACAATTCTTCTGACCACCGAGCACTACCAGAGGTATGTTCATGTTAGGACACATGACCTTCACCAATTGTCTCGCATGATCGCTACCTTCAACCAATTGTCTCACATGATCACTTACATTCACAATTAGCACTCTCGCTTGCAATGTAGGATCATCCTAAGGATGCAAATTACCTGAACAAGCCCATCCTAAACTATGTCCCATCTTCTCCTATGGCCTTGCCACTGGTAGATAATCCATTGGGCCAGGAGAGCCCCTTGGTACTCCTGTAGCTGAGGACATTGACACCCAAGAGTCTAACACTGCGATCCTTGATGGCCCCGACAAAGCCTGCCAGTGCTCGGGTTGTGGCTATTGTTGCTGCTAATGGCAAGATGAAGAGGGGTGTCCTAGCTAGATCCTAAAAACTTATTATGGCTTTTATATTTTGATGAGGTGATATATAATAACCCCTCATCTGATGGAGAATTGGCGGTGGTAGGATGACACCCATTTTTGATGTGGTGGCATGTTAACACCATGGTAGTAGGATGAATTTGTGATCCCCTTTTGTAAATGATCATGCATGCACCTATTAGTATGAAGTTGTGTTATGAAGTTGTGATGCTTGTTATAATTTCTACATGCTTATGATCATCTTGTGATGTTATACCTTAGCATGTTACTCTTATGAGTTGTAGAGACATTACTATGTCGTGTACAAAGGGAGGTGTCCAGTAGTGTACACCAAATAGAGTAAGTGCCAGTGATGAGTGCATATTTGAAGCATGTTGACCTTGTGTTTTTGCATGTGTAGTGATAGGATTTTGTCATTTTACCGCGCTTGCATGCATTTTTTATGCTAGTTTCACAGGATCCCGAAATATCAAGTTAATGTTGAACACATCAATAAGAACTGTCATATTATGTTTTAATATGATATTTTGACGTGATAAAAGTCATCTAAATAATTTTCCATGCACCTGGGTAAAAGTAGGACGCGAGGATAAGCATCTGAGCTCATAACAAGCATCGGTATGGGAGGACCCCGTCCATACTGTAACATCCCAGTATTAGAGCTTAGAAATAAGCTGAGTTAAGATGTGTGCATTGCATTCATGTATAGAAAATCCAGGAAATTTTCACGCAAAACTAAAGAAGCCAGTGATGGATTGGAGTCTCTCTTGTCTTGATGGAAACATCTAGGCAAGTGTGATAGACTTCGACATGACCTCTACTGTACCTTTGCTTTTGAGGGGTAGGATTTGAAATTTACTTTGAATTTCTAAATTCAGTCCATATTTGAAATTTAGAAATTTAGGAATAATCATACTTTAAACCAGTAAAAAAATGATTATAATAATAATCTAAAATAATTCTTTATTAATAAGAAGACATGAAGTAGTACATTGTTCTTCTATAACAAAAGAATAAAATTAAATTACATTTAAGTAATTACACAAATAATAGAAAAGGAAATAAACGAGAGAATTCCTTATTACAGGAATACACCTATTACATTATCTTTATAGTAAATAAGTAAGGAATTAATACAGAAATAATTGTCACACAATCAAAAGAACTTTATTAGACAAATGCTTATTACAATGTCTGTACAGAAGTCAAAATAAAAGATTACAAAGGTAATAAAAAAAACCTAGACTAATATCTAACTATTCTTTCATCTGGTGTCTTCATTCCTCACTCTGATTCCTGCAACACAACACAAAAGATAACAAAGCAATAGTAAAAGAATAAAATAAAGAGAGTTGTTTAGATTAGTGCTACTCTCAGACTGACATAGTGTTGCTATGCTAAGTTCATCATTGAGTATGGATTAAATGGGCCACATAGGATCTGTTCTGATCATGTTATATGCTTCAGACTTGTGCATCATTAGCTTAGTAGCAAAAAAAGCCTTCATTTAGAAAATCAAAGAAATAAGCCAAAGGTTGATAAAGATAGCTGATCACTCAAGCTGATCCACGGGCATATGAGTTAAAAGTTGAAACTTGCACCCTATAGAGCCCACTTGACAGCAGCTCAGTCATTGCATGCTTGTGTGCTGTCAACACAAGACCTCCACAAGGGAGGATAAGAACACATCCATAGCAGCAGAGTACCACTTTGTTGGTCACTCACCACACTTCATTTCACCAAGTTGTAGTAAAATGTTCTTATTAGTCTACTTCGCCTCAGTGCAACCTCATTGGCTAATGGGGCAAGTTCACCAGAACAGTAAAAAAAGCAATAGGTAAAAATCCCCAAGAAATATCTGTAGGGGTTCCGTGGGTAAAAAAATAAATTTTACACTACGCCCCTGAACCCCTGAAGCTGCCAGGACCTTGATACATTGCAAATTTATCTATAATTTTTGATATTCCATGCTTGGTTTTATCCACTTTCTTGTGTTATGTTCCAACTTTGGAGTACATTTCTTATGATTTCTTGGACTAACCTATTAACAAGAGCCACAGTGCCAGCTGCCTGTTTTCTGCTGTTTTTGGTTCCAGGAAAGTCAAAAAATGAATATTCTCGGAATTGGACGGGACAAAAGCCAAAGTGCCTATTTTTCCGGATGTCATCAAGTGCCAGAATACGAGACAGAGAGGGGCCAGGGGGCCACCACACCACCTGGCCGCGCGGCCAGGCCTGACCCGTGCCAGGGGGTGGTGTGGCCGCTCCCGGCACCCCCTCGGCCTCTCCTTCCGCCTATATATTGCCCTCGGGACGAAAACCCTAAGGCCCGATCAAAAATCCACGAAAGAGTCTGTAGCCACCGTCATCTCCATCCCTAGATCGGGAGGGATCTGAAGCTCTTCCCGGCACCCTGCCGGAGAGGGGAATTCACCCTGGAGGCCTTCTTCATCACCATGCAAGCCTCCGGTGTGATGCGTGAGTAGTTCATCTTTGGACTACGGATCCATGTAGTAGCTAGATGGCTGGTTCTCCTCCTTTGTGCTTTCATGTTTAGATCTTGTGAGCTCCGTTCATGATCAAGATCATCTATTTGTAATTCTGCATGTTGTGTTTGTGGGGTCCGATGGATATTGAGATGCTATTTCCGATTGATTATTGATTCTATCATGTCTTTGTTATTTGTGATCTTGCATGCTTTCCGTTGTTAGTAGCTATCTTTGCCAAGTAGATGCTAGCAACTCCAAGAGTTAGTATTTATGCTCGATAGTGGGTTCATGCCTCTAGTAATCTGGAAAAGTGACAGAAATATCTAAGGTACTAGATGTGCTGTTGCTACTAGGGAGAAAACAACAATCCTTTGTTCATAGAACAATCGTATTGTTTAATTTACACGCAGTTCGTAAAGCAATAATCTGTTGCTTGCAACTTAATACTGGAGGGGGTTCGGATGATAACCTGAAGGTGGATTATTAGTCATAGATGCAGTTGGATGGCGGTCTATGTATAATGTTGTAATGCCCAATCAAGTCTCAAAGGAGTCAAGATGATTAGTATATGCATGTATTGCTTTCTCGGTGTTTGTCAATTGCCCCGCTGTAATTTGTTCACCCAGCATGTTATCTATCTTAAGGAGAGCCACCTCTAGTGAACTATGGATCCCGCTCCTTTTCCTTTACATACAATCTACAACTGTTTACTGCTTTGTGTTTACTTTCTGCAAACTATTACTTCTTTCTATTCGATACGTTTAATCTTTTGTTTTTCGCAAAACACGGTGATATTGACAACCTCATCGCAAGTTGGGGACAAAGTTCTGTGGTTGTGTTGTGTAGGTCTCCACGTTGCTACTAGCACCGGTAGTGCGCCCTGCCAAAGCTCAGCTAGTAACACCTTTGGGGTGTTTCCTTGCTCCTACTGGTTCGATTAAACCTTGGTTTCATAACTGAGGGAAACTTGCTGCTGTGATCATCATACCTTCCTCTTGGGGTTCCCAACGAGCTCTACATCAACACCGCCATCAAGCATTTTTCTGGGCGCCGTGCATTGAGCCATCAAGCGATTTTCTAGCACTGTTGCCGGGGAGTCAAAGACATCTTCACAAGGGGAGTCCCTCATAACCAATCTCTTTACTTTGTTGTTTTTGTTTTGCTTAGTTTCTTTTTGCTTTGTTTGCTTGTTTTGTTCTTCAAAAACACAAAAAAATAGTTCTACTAGTTTGCTTTCTTATTTGAAACCCCAAAAAAATGACTACCCTTGAAAACACTAAGTTGTGTGACTTCACTAGCACCAACAACAATGATTTTATGAGCACACCTATTGCTCCACCTGTGGCTGAAAATACTTTCTTTGAGATAAAATCTGCTTTGCTCAATCTTGTTATGAGAGAACAATTTTCTGGTATTGGTAATGAAGATGCTGCTTCCCATCTAAATAACTTTGTTGAACTTTGTGAGATGCAAAAGCATCGGGATATAGATGGTGATATTATTAAGCTGAAATTGTTTCCTTTCTCTTTGAGAGGAAAATCTAAAGAATGGTTGAATTCCTTAACTAGGAATAGTATTGATTCTTGGACTAAGTGCAAAGATGCTTTTATTGGAAAATACTATCCTCCCGCTAAGATTATATCCATGAGAAGTGAAATAATGAAGTTTAAACAACTTGATAATGAGCATGTTGCTCAAGCTTGGGAAAGAATGAAATCTTTGGTAAAGAATTGTCCCACTCATGGACTGACTGCTTGGATGATCATCCAAACTTTTTATGCAGGATTGAACTATTCGTCAAGGAACCTATTGGATTCTGCTGCTGGAGGTACCTTTATGACCATCACTTTGGGTGCTGCAACAAAACTTTTGGACAATATGATGGTTAATTATTCTGAATGGCATACAGAGAGAGCTCCACAAGGTAAGAAGGTAAATTCTATTGAGGAAACCTCCTCCTTGAGTGATAAAATTGATATTATTATGTCTATGCTTGTTAATGGGAAAGCCCATATTGATCCAAATAATGTTCCTTTAGCCTCTTTGGTTGCTCAAGAAGAGCAAGTTGATGTGAACTTCATAAGAAATAACAATTTTGGTAACAATGCTTATGGTAATAATGCTTATAGGAACAATTTTGGTAACAACAATTATCAGCCATACCCTCCCAACAATGGTAATGCTTATGGAAATTCTTAGAACAATAATAAGAGTGCTCCCTCTGAACTTGAAGTTATGCTTAAAGAGTTTATTAGTAAACAAACTGCTTTCAATAAAACTATTGAGGAAAAACTCTCCAATGCTGAAAGAAATATAGCATCTTTAGCTGAAGCTCAATCTACTTTGAATAAAATGGCTGCTAAACCTGAAACTAATGATAATCCCTTTGCAGCTACTAATGCCATACAAGTAAGAATTGATGAAAATGTTAGACTATTAGCTGAATTACATGCTAAGTGGGAAAGAGAAGATAAAATTGCTAGAAACATTAGTGTTTCTACTATTACCACCACTAGTGTTGAGGCTAGTAATAGTTCTACTACTTTAGATGATAAATTTGATTTTAATCTTGATGGTTGCAATATATCTGAAGTTATTAAGTTCCTACAAAAGCTTGCTAGAAGTCCTAATGCTAGTGCTATGAACATGGCCTTTACAAAACACATTACTGATGCTCTCATAAAGATTAAAGAAGAAAAGATGAAACATAAAGCTTCTATTCCTATAAAACAAGAGGATGGTTGGGAACCCATCATTAATATGAAAGTGAATGACTTTGATTTCAAAGCTTTATGTGATCTTGATAGTAGTGTTTCTATTATGCGTAGAAGGATTTATGATATGTTTGATTTGCCTCCTCTTGAAGATTGTTATTTGAATGTCCCACTTGATGATAATGCTAAAAAGAAACTCATGGGGATTTTTAATGATGTTCTTATTATGGTTAACAATTTCTATGTCCCTGTTGATTTCTATGTTTTGGATGTTGAATACAATGCTTCTTGTCCTATTACTTTGGGAAGACCTTTTCTTAGAACTATTGGTGCCATCATTGATATGAAAGAAGGCACCATTAAATATCAACTCCCACTCAAGAAAGGTATAGAACACTTCCCTAAAAAGAGAGAAAAGATTTCTTTTGTTTCTCCTATGAAAACAAAATTTGGTCTTAATGCTTCTTCATTTTAGAACACTTGATTCTTTCTTTGCTTCTTATGCCTAACTTAAAGGCGTTAAAGAAAAGTACTTATTGGGAGATAACCCAAAAGTTTTAGATGAGTCTTGGAAGTTATTACCTCTTTAATAACCTCTCCTTATCCTTTTTATTTGCTTTTTGTGCCAAGAGTAACCTCTAATGAGAGAGAAGTAATGATTGGGAAAGTTGCTGTCCCGAAACAAATTTTTGTGCTTCACCGTAAAAATTCGTGAGAGAGCTCTGTATGTCGGATTGATCTGTAATTGTTTGTGCTTCTGCCTCAGGTTGTTATCTAACTTTCGTTAGTTCAACACTTTTTGATTTGAGCAACAGAAGGTCTTCGAAAAAATTCGTCTTTTCCTGCTGGTCTGTTTTGACAGATTTCTGCCATTTTCTGCATTTGCTTTTTGTTGGTTCCTTTTTGAGTTCTTTTGGGGAATTGAGCTTTTTGAGGGAAGTGCTACAGTAGCTAGTGTTCTAATGGAAGTTTAGTTGGTGTTATAACTGAACCTTAAGACTTATTTATCTTAAGTGCACTAATGTTGCTAATAAAGATTGTGTGAAGTTTTGTATGAAGGAAATTTCAGGTGTATGGAAGGAATGAGTAATGAGATGAAGAATGGACTAAAGCTCAAGCTTGGGGATCCCACGCGTGTCACCCCAAGAAATATCCAAGAAGTACAAGCGTCAAAGCTTGGGGATGCCCAAGGCATCCCCTTGTTCATCAATAAAAATCCTAGGTTTCTTCCAAACGCTTCATTTTTATTGTTTCATGCACAGTTGTGTTTTTCTTGGAGCGTCTTCTTTTTTGTTTTCGTTTTGGTTTTCGTTTGCTTTTGTTTTCTTAGTTTGCTGAATAAATTGGTTGGACCCCCTCTTTCTTACATTGGTTTGCAAATATTTTGGTTTGGTTTGGAAAAGAGTAGGAAAGTTCATGCTTATGTGGTAAAAAGAGCTTGTTTTTGACCGTGGCCTATGCTTTGTCATGCCATGCTTGGTATTGTTTTGGCCTTATGCTTAGTATTCTTTTCTGTAGCATGACTTGTTATAAACAATTGAGATTGCTTAATGTGCCTTGGATGAATCATGCGTTGTTTTAGCATATTAAAGCATAGTATAGTGGTATTCTCCTTTGATGCTTTATTTGGGTTGACTTGGCACATGCTCACACCATGTTATGACTATCTCAAGTTACCATAGCCTTTATGATCCTTTAGTTTTCAACTTGTAGTATCACTTTATGCTTTGATCATTGATGTTTTGTCGCTCTGCACGATTATGGCCATTATTGCTCTCTTAGTTTGTCGCTCCTAGTCTTTTGCTAGCCTCCACAACAAAGTATGAGTTCCACTCATGCATCCAACTCCCTAAACCAACTTTTTCCAAAGATTCCACCATACCTACCTACTAGCTTATGCTATTCCAAGTATATTCATGCTTTTGTTTACCTTCCAAATTAAACTTGTGATGAGAAAACTAGTGATTAAAGCTCTCACGAACTTGATGGCACACTTTACTTTTTTGCATCTAATAAACTTGAACCACTGGGTCCTTCTTTGTTGCGTATATGCTTGCACTTGATAAGTTGAAATTAGCAGAACCATGTACCATGGGGAACGCTTTCAACATTGCACTTGTACTTTGCACCCCGTTGATATCATGTTCTTTTGCTTACGGATCCCGGCGGTGTGAAATAAAAGTGGAACTTGTAAGATCATGGAGTTTGTATGTGTGTTAGAGAAACGCCTGGGCCGCTAGCCTAAGCCATGCCTAATCATGGTGGAAACTTGCAGCATCACCATAATGAGCACTCTATGAAGCATCCTCAATAAAAACCTATGCAAATAGCAAATAAAAAGATCGCTGAGATGCTCATTGTCTGCTTGCCTTGTCATTTTGATTATGGGAAAGCTCCCGTATCATGTTCAAGGGGTACCCCGTTGGCGGTTCTTAATGATACACATGTACTTATAATGACAAGAGCTTACTCGTGACTGAAGTTGAGTAGCATGAGGATCGGTCTTCGTAAGTAAGGGGCATGCGATTTCGGTTTATAACTTGTCAAGCATATCCTCTTAGTTGTGTCACTTTAACCTTAATCACTTCAAGATGCTTATGATAGGGGCAATGAGAGCTGAAAGCTATAAGTACCATAATTTTTGGAAGCTCTTTATGAGACTTGATTCCCTACTTCCTTTTACCAAGGCTTTTATTCCACCATTATATTGAGTCTCCACCTTCTATCTTTATGCACCTACTTTGAGAGCATAGTGGCCATTCTTAGTTCTATGTGCATTGTCCCAAGACTAGTTGATTGATGCATACTTTGATACTGCTTGTTTTAAACTATTGTATCTAGTCACTCTTATGAACTTTGAAGGTGTCCTATGCATTTATATTTGCTACTCTATGAGGGACAAGCTGAATGCTATTATGCTATGTTTTCTTTATGTGAAACAAACAAACATCTTGCAAAGCATTGTTATTCATGAATCTTTTGTTTGTGCCTTTTCATGTTGCATCATAGTTTCTTTGTCTTATTGCTAGAACTTTGTCTTTCATGCTATGATTGAAGTACTATGATCCCAACTTTGAATGTTTTACAAATACCTTGATCAAGTCTTTGATGGTGCATGTCACCTCAAAAATTATTCTTTCTTTTTATCACTTACCTACTCGAGGACGAGCAGGAGTTAAGCTTGGGGATGTTGATACATTGCAAATGTATCTATAATTTTTGATGTTCCATGCTTGGTTTTATCCACTTTCTTGTGTTTTGTTCCAACTTTGGAGTACTTTTCTTATGATTTCTTGGACTAACCTATTAACAAGAGCCACAGTGCCAGCTGCCTGTTTTCTGCTGTTTTTGGTTCCAGGAAAGTCAGAAAATGAATATTCTCGGAATTGGACGGGACAAAAGCCAAAGTGCCTATTTTTCCGGATGTCATCAAGTGCCAGAATACGAGACGGAGAGGGGCCAGTGGGCCACCACACCACCTGGCCGCGCGGCCAGGCCTGGCCCACGCCAGGGGGTGGTGTGGCTGCTCCCGGCACCCCCTCGGCCTCTCCTTCCGCCTATATATTGCCCTCGGGACGAAAACCCTAAGGCCCAATCAAAAATCCATGAAAGAGTCTGTAGCCGCCGTCATCTCCATCCCTAGATCGGGAGGGATCTGAAGCTCTTCCCGGCACCCTGCCGAAGAGGGGAATTCACCCTGGAGGCCTTCTTCATCACCATGCAAGCCTCCGGTGTGATGCGTGAGTAGTTCATCCTTGGACTACGGATCCATGTAGTAGCTAGATGGCTGGTTCTCCTCCTTTGTGCTTTCATGTTTAGATCTTGTGAGCTCTTTTCATGATCAAGATCATCTATTTGTAATTCTGCATGCTATGTTTGCGGGGATCCGATGGATATTGAGATGCTATTTCAGATTGATTATTGATTCTATCATGTCTTTGTTATTTGTGATCTTGCATGCTTTCCGTTGTTAGTAGCTATCTTGGCCAAGTAGATGCTAGCAACTCGAAGAGTTAGTATTTATGCTCGATAGTGGGTTCATGCCTCTGGTAATCTGGGGAAGTGACAGAAATCTCTAAGGTACTAGATGTGATGTTGTTACTAGGGAGAAAACAACAATCCTTTGTTCATAGAACAATCGTATTGTTTACTTTACACGCAGTTCGTAAACTAATAATCTGTTGCTTGCAACTTAATACTGGAGGGGGTTCGGATGATAACCTGAAGGTGGATTATTAGTCATAGATGCAGTTGGATGGCGGTCTATGTATAATGTTGTAATGCCCAATCAAGTCTCAAAGGAGTCAAGATGATTAGTATATGCATGTATTGCTTTCTCGGTGTTTGTCAATTGCCCCGCTGTAATTTGTTCACCCAGCATGTTATCTATCTTAAGGAGAGCCACCTCTAGTGAACTATGGATCCCGGTCCTTTTCCTTTACATACAATCTACAACTGTTTACTGCTTTGTGTTTACTTTCTGCAAACTATTACTTCTGTCCATTCGATACATTTAATCCTTTGTTTTCCGCAAAACACGGTGAGATTGACAACCTCATCGCAAGTTGGGGACAAAGTTCTGTGGTTGTGTTGTGCAGGTCTCCACGTTGCTACTAGCACCGGTAGTGCGCCGTGCCAAAGCTCAGCTAGTAACACCTTTGGGGTGTTTCCTTGCTCCTACTGGTTCGATTAAACCTTGGTTTCATAATTGAGGGAAACTTGCTGCTGTGCTCATCATACCTTCCTCTTTTGGTTCCCAACGAGCTCTACATCAACACCGCGGTGAAGATGTCTCTCGCTCGCGCAGTCCAGACTTGGGACCACGGTCACAAGAGAGAGAGAGGGGGAGAGAGAAAATATCAATTAGAGGTCCTCCCAAAAGTGGGGAGACCTTTATTGATTTTTGGTGTATTTTTCTAGGCCAAATACCCCACTATTTATAGGGCGAGGGGAGGTACTACCTCTCCTAAAGTCCCGGGGTGGGACTAAAGGAGAGGAGGGGGGAGGAGGTGGCCGCCGGCCACCTAGTGGGCCCCGTGCGGGGGGGCTAGGCCTAGCCGGCCTCCCCCTTGGCCCCTCTCCCTCTCTCCTTTTCCCTAATGGGCCCTCTCCCTCCGTAATTGGCCCATTAAGCCTTTTTGACCTTTAAATGATTTTCTCTTTATTAAATAAATATGAATAAATGATTAAATCAATATTTAACATTCATTCACACATTATTCAACCTCCGTGGCCATGGAACACCTTCCACCTCCATTCCGGACGTCCTCCGGACTTACCGAAACCCTTCCAGTTTTCTCCCTTCTATTCTTCGGCGATTCCACCGATCCTATAAACACTCTCTAAGCATCATCAAGCCCTTAAGCGTGATACCACATGGTTCGGGAACACTCCAGATATGGTCGAGACACTTCCGCACCAATGATCGACAGAGGTACCTGGATGGCCATGTGACCCCTGTGCGTTCCACGAAGATCTTTTGTCGTTTGAACCGGGACAGTCGTGTCTTATTCCCTTTGTCACTCGATACTTGCATTGCCCGAGATCTGATCAATGACATCACCATGTAGTGTTCAATCTCGTTACTGAACAATGCTACTTGACTCGTTCCGACAAGTGATATCCTCGTGATCTAATCACACGCTGCGCAGCTATTGGATATAACTTCTTCGAGTGGGCCCTTGAGTATCTTCCCGTCACATGGACGGACAAATCCCGCTCTTGACATATATTTCCTCTACGGTTTCCTCCAAATACCTGAACACACCTTTATAACCACCATTTTACCAAATGGCGTTTGATGCTATCTAAGCACTCTCGGGAGACAGTGATTGATATAGCCTCACGGTCTAAGGAATAGTCTACGAGGATCCATTTCTAATCATCGTAACTTGAACTTCGTGACATGATCGGGTCACGATGTTTAGGTTGGGTATTGGTTCATCATCTCATTCTCCGAATGAGATGACCTCATTTCCAACTGGCATAAATGCCACATGATCAGGAAACATGATCATCCGTTGACCAATGAACTGGGAACCCCTGGTTGTTTATATATCACACGTGTATTGATGTTTCCACTCAATACAGTTATAGCATGATATAAAACTTAATCATAAACTATATGAAATATGATAATAGTCCTTACTACTATTTGTCTCTAGGGCATATTTGTTGGGTCCACAGCATAGAAAACAAAAATTTTCCTACGATGTGAACTACACGCCAAGATCTATCTACTAGGTACAAAGCAACGGGTGGACATACATCCAAAGAGAACTTACCCTCGTAGACAACAAGCTTTGTTAACGAGTAGGAACTCGTAGTTGATGTAGTCGTACACTTGCCGATCTCAAGATCGTGATGAAGTCCAGCAGGTCCGGCTCTAGCACGTCCATCAGATCTAGCTCCAGCACCACCAAGTCCAGCACCGCAAAGCAGCGGTGAATCCGTGATCGCACACACGTCCGGTACCTCGACAACCTCCGTCCCTCGCTCCAGCAAAGCAGCGGAAGCAGCAACTCTTTTCCAGATAAATCCACCGGGAACATGTATCTCGCTAATCCGAGACCATGGGGAAATAATACTAGAGGGGAAGAGAGATCCTTCACAAGGAGGTGTGTGTGAGAAGTGAGGAGAGGGTGGCCTTTTATAGGAGGAGGGGAGGGTACCCCTCCTTCATGGCCGGCGCATGGGGAGGTGACCCTTCACCTCCCCCATTCATGTGGTGGTAACCCCTCCATATTAAAATGCCTCTTCACATTCCCTTTTAAAGTCTCCACTTTAAATGCATTAAATTTCTCCAAATTTAATGCTCTCTCATTTAATAAAACTCTTTTATTATTTTTATTCAGAATTTTTTTAATTACTTTAATTAACAAACATTCACATAAAACCCCCTGCAACATTTCAATATTACATGCAGAACCAATTTCAGCAATTTCACCCGAAACAGTTTCGATGTCTATTGAAATAATTCCAGCGCTATCTTAAATCTTTATCTGAAACATATTTGCTCCAAATGGTGTCGGTATCCCTTAAGTGTGTCACCCTACGGTTCACGAATAATGCAGACATGATCGAGACCCCTCTCAGATCAATAATCAGAAGCGGGACCTGGAGATCCATACTGACTCCTACACATTCAACGATGACTCTTGTGATCGTGTGAACCTTTAACGTCGTAACTAAATCCCTTTGTCTCGCGATATATTACATGTCCGAGATTCGATCATCGGTATCCAAATACCTAGTTTGATCTCGTTGCCGACATGCACTCTTTTCTCGTTCCCGTGATATAACATTCCAGTGATCACATCACTTGCTTGCAAGCTATTTCAATGTGATATCACCGAGAGGGCCCAGAGTATATCTATCCGTCATCGGGATGGACAAATCCCACTCTCGATCCATGAGCCTCAACATAACACCTTCGTAGCACTGAACCCACCTTTATAGTCACCCTGTTACGGTGTGACGTTTGATGTTATCAAGATACTCTTCCGGTGTTAGCAATTAACATGATCTCATGGTCTAAGGATAAAGATTACTTCGTATGATGTTATAGCAATATAAACATAATGACTTTGATCATAATGCTATACTTCGGATGAATGTTCATCACATCATTCCACCAATGGTGTGACCTTGTTATTAACAACATCCAATGTCTATGATCAGGAAACCTTGATCATCTTGTTAATCAACAAGCTAGTCTATAAGAGAGGCATAACTAGGAACCCCTTTTTGTTTATTAAACACACATGTATTGATGTTTCTGATCAATACAATTATAGCATGCAAAATAAACATTTATCATAAACATGGAATAAGATAATAACCACTTTATTATTTCCTCTCGGGCATATTCCCTTCAATATTTCCAACAGTCTCCCACTTGCACTAGAGTACAAATACACTAGCTGCATTTTTTTCTCAATCATTGGCACCATATTTCCGGTACCCTGAACATGCTTGCTCATGGAAGAGGTTGAGTCTTGAGTCTGTACTTTACAGTCCCAAATCCTTTGCAACTTACTAATGTCACCTGGATTGACATTAATACTTTATCATCACATGATAGCATCTGTGTGTATGCATCATTGCTATGGCAGCAGAACGAGGCCTGATTCCAGGAGCCTACAGTGACGTTAGATCAACCTCGAGGGCTTTCTCATGGGCACTGTGCCCTGGGACACATCATTCTACGTTAAAAGTGAACTAGCCCCGCCATAACATTATACAACACTTAAGATGGTACCCTTATCTATTATTATAAATGTATTCATCGAAACACCAGTGCACTCTATGCAACTTTCGATGTTATGTTCACCTCGCTTCCTACTTGACTTTAATTGGCATCTACAGTAGTTTCCAACATATTCCCTTATAACATAACTCTTTATGCTTTAAGATATGTTATCCTTTATGGATTTGGAAAATATGTCTACAGTTCTCTACTAGACATTGTGGACAAACTTAGCTCAACATTCTGTGATTCGAACTTAATCACTTTCACACGTTCCTTATTTGGATCACATATTATGCTAAGTTATCATCATGGTTTCTAAGACAGAACCCATGTCTCAACATAGTGGATGACGATCATCCTTTTCTTTCTTTCAACCGTTGATGTCAAACTTAATGCTATTCCTAATTTGAGTTATTAAGGACTAGTTCCTTAATTAACTTCTATCCTGAAACCCTTTTCAGAATCCCTTTAAGGAATACTACATAATATCATAATACACCTATTATCAACTTCTACATCTTATGAATCATTATTCATAAGTATTTGCGCCTTTCATCCTTAACATACTTAAGAATTGCTCCTATAAGCTCCCACTCAGAATAGGTTCCTACATATTTGAATTTGAGACTTACATTGCTCCCACTCAAAAATATGTTAATCACATATTGTTTCAGGAAGACTTTCATAGCTCCCACTCAATTTTATGCAAATTGCATATCTCCTTACTATTTGAATAACTTCAAAATCCTTTGATCAAATATCAAACTTGGAGATTTATTATGAGATACTAGTACTTTACTAGTTTTAAATCGACTAGACTTTTAGCACACATGAATCAAATTCATTTGAATTTGTCCAATACTTGACAAATTATGCTTTAGTCATTCACCCCTTTTTCCTACTATGGCTTTGCAGTCATTTGGGAAAATTCAAGTAATCCCTTTTACTTGTGAGATTCAGCAATGAATTGCTTTCTAATCTCAAGGGAATTTTACTTCTAGGATTTCTCATAATTTAGTTTACCATTATTTCCTTTGTAGTTTGTAGGTATGTCATATTCCAAAAATCATGACAAGTGATTCACAAATGTCTCCATATAAGATATGGATTTACATTTTGAATCCTACTTCATGTAGTGAAAAACAATAGTGGAGGAAAAACACAATATCATTGATTCTTTCCTTCTGTGCAGAGAATCGTTCAGGAACATTGTCCGTTGCGCTTCTCAACACTCTGATGCAGGGTTTTGAGTCCTCATCGTGTTTTTCACTAATTTCCATTTGCTTCATAATTGAGAAACATCACTAAAAGTGAGCTTTCTCAAGAATGCACCAAAATCCAAGCAATACGAATCTTGCTTCCTTTTTGGTCTCAGCTATGGATTTCGTATTCAAAGTTTCCAATGAATACACTATAAGGAATTATTCGCTATTGTTTTGGTTATATCGAATAACCCCAAAACTTTCACGAATTCTAATGGTTTACCAATTCTAATTGAGTGCTAACTATTTTTCTAAGCTAATGGTCTCTACATATACACTACAACGATTTATTTGGTGCCTTCTATTCAACCCCTTTGATATCTAATATCACATTGTGATGCTTTGTATTTTGACATTTCAAAACGCTTTGCATTCCACAATTTCTTTTATGCCATTCTTATAAAGTTGAATTTCATTACTATTGATCAAATCATAGTAATTGGATTCTCTTTTACATTTATACCCTTTGTTGATGAAACACTTTGATCAAATCAAATTGTTTCATATTCACGTTTCCTTTGGTAAACTACTTTACACATTTAAACAATTATTTAATGATAATTACCATTTTCATCAAAACACAATACATCGAATATGTATTTACTTTCAACAATTCATTAAACATTTTGTATTCAAGTAATACACGGTGTTCAAGTTATTTTGCCGAACTTAGGCATGATTTATATGTGACAAAAATCGAATGACTTTCACATATTATCACATAACTTTGAATTTAAACAATGGTTTCATTCATCAATGAAATATCATTAAGTTGGGTATTTTAAACAAGGCATTTTAATGTTTTACAAATGTTCATGCATTATCAATTAGTTTCAAACAATAGGGATGATTCACAAGTGATCAAACAAGATATGAACACGAATATAAATCATTCATAAAAGTGGAACAACTGTTTGTTACAAACTGATATGAATAACCATCTCACGAAGTGTGAGACAAACTAAAGAAGTTCAAATCTCTCGATTACATTAATCATCCTAAAACACAAACTAAGTGATAAATTTCGAGGGAGAGTGTCGTCGGCCATCATTATCATGCTCGCCATCAACACGCAACGTCACCTCCTCTCCAGCAAGCACCTCTCATGCAGAAGGACCTATTTTCACCAAAACAAAACAAGTATCAGATATACTTAACACTGCAATGTGTTTGCAAGATTATAACATTTATAAAACTGTATATCAAATATATACCTTTGTCATCGATGACCTGAGCGACATCTGGTTCAACTAACACATTCCTGAGATGTGTCATGAACCGGTGGAACTCCATTGTTTCCGTGTCGCCCCTCATTACGCAAGTCCTGACTTGTGCTTGGTAGCTTGGTGGTAGCGACCGCAACACAACAACATTTGCAAAAGAGCCTGTAATCCAGACGTCCAGGAAGTATGCTGGCCTCATGTACACATCATGCATGTGCTCCAAGTGGCTGTCCAGTGACGAGTTCTCCTCCATCTTAATGGAGAGGAAGTCTCCCATCAGCTCATGCTCCCAGATGCGTGTTTGCTCCACGAAATGTGTCCTAAGATGCAACATCACCGAACGAGGGTTGACATCACCCACGAAAGTCCACAACTCGTCCACCATTCCTAAACGCATCACAACTGAAATATAGGAGGCCATCTCACGACGGAGATAGCGGTCTTTCCGCTCCTCTGGGGTCTCAAGGTCAGTGGGCTGATCCAAATCCATCCCGTCGAGTATGTAGTCGACCACGTCGTTCTCGCTAAGGAGAACATGGAGACTGGCAACCCATATGGATAAGTTCGATCCATCTAATCTGAGCTTCTCTCCTTCTAACCAATCAATTGTCAACACGAAAAGTCCCATCTACATTTATAATTGCAAAAGGAATTCAGACTAAGTTTATAATTAAATGAGTTAATAATAACTCCACTCAGAAACACCTATCCCCAGTGAGGGTTCCTAGTGATAACACGACCCCTATCAGCCACATCTCCCCCGATCATCACGGCCATCAATGTGGGTTCAAGGGTGGACGCTAAATGTCGGTCACATCATTCATGCGACTCGTGCTCGATCTTTCGACCATCCGCGTTCCGAGGCCATGTCTGTACATGCTAGGCTCGCCAACTCACCCTTAGTGTTTTCGCTGTGCAACGTGGCTTGCACCCACTGTATGTGAACGTAGATATGTCTGACACCCGATCATCACGGCCTGCCTCATACCGAAGAACTTTCTTGGTGGTGCACACTAAGGGGGAACACAATCGTTGGTAATTTTAACAGGGATCATCTTATTAGGCTACCGTCGAGTATCTAATACTAGCACACAATAAGACATACAAACAATAACATTGAATGTAAATGCTATGTGATATGGTCCTTCACGTTGTGATCTCCATCCACCGTCACCGGGTTCCGGCGTCAGGGTTCCGGTGCTGTAGACACCAGGGTACCGGTGTCATTCCGGCATGGTAGTTCGTCACCTTCATGACTATCTACTACTATGTAACAAAAGGTAACCACTTTACCTTTGCCCCAACCATATCACAAAGCAGCGCCCTCCTGCAAAACAAAGTTAGACGCCTCTACTTTATCTTTGCATGATTTACGTGGCTGAATGGGCTTTCGCACAAGAAACGTTCTTACCTATGAACTTTCAGCATAACGTTGATCAAGTAGTTGTCTATATTACACCCCTTTCGGGGCCCTCCGTTGCAAATGGTATACCAACTAATGCGAGAGAGACAAACACCCCCCTAAGCCACTTTATACGGTACAAGCCGTATGTCAAGCGTGGACCAGTCTCGCGAATGAACGCGTAAAGTCGGTTGGGGGCCGCTTCATCAAGCATTACTGCGGTATGCACAAGTACACGTGGGAGGGTAACAACTAAAAGATCAACGCCCACACGCTACATCTCGTGTGTTCTACCCGTACTAGCATTACTACGCATAGATCTAGCTCTGATACCACTGTAGGGGTTCCGCGGGTAAAAACAATAAATTTTTACACTACGCATCTGAACCCCTGAAGCTGCCAGGACCTATCTATTAGTAATATAGTAACGGGAGGGGTTTTCGCGAACTTACCCTTGAAGACCGGAAAGCGTTGTCAACGCTCAGGAGAGCGTGGTTGATGTAGACGAGCCGAAGCCGACCTCAAGGTCGTGATGAAGTCCTTGGCTCCTTCTGGCTCCAACGACTTGAGTGCCTCAAGTGCGACACCTCGCGGGGAGTTACACACGTCCGGTGCCTGACGATGACTCCCGCTTCCCTGATCCAGTAGCAGTTGCGGAAGTAGAGCTCCCGGATCCGAATCCCGCAGCGCGGCGGCGCTCCGCGGTGAAGATGTCTCTCGCTCGCGCAGTCCAGACTTGGGACCACGGTCATGAGAGAGAGAGAGGGAGAGATAAAATATCAATTAGAGGTCCTCCCAAAAGTGGGGAGACCTTTATTGATTATTGGTGTATTTTTCTAGGCCAAATACCCCACTATATATAGGGGGAGGGGAGGTACTACCCCCCCTAAAGTCCCGGGGTGGGACTAAAGGAGAGGAGAGGGGAGGAGGTGGCCGCCGGCCACCTAGTGGGCCCCGCGCGGGGGGGCTAGGCCCAGCCGGCCTCCCCCTTGCCCCCTCTCCCTCTCTCCTTTCCCCTAATGGGCCCTCTCCCTCCGGAATTGGCCCATTAAGCCTTTTTGACCTTTAAATGATTTTCTCTTTATTAAATAAATATGAATAAATGATTAAATCAATATTTAACATTCATTCACATATTATTCAACCTCCGTGGCCATGGAACACCTTCCACCTCCACTCCGGACGTCCTCCAGACTTACCGAAACCCTTCCGATTTTCTCCCTTCTATTCTTCGGCGATTCCACCAATCCTATAAACACTCTCTAAGCATCATCAAGCCCTTAAGCGTGATACCCCACGGTCCGGGAACACTCCAGAAATGGTCGGGACACTCCCGCACCAATGATCGACAGAGGGACCTGGATGGCCATGTGACCCCTGTGCGTTCCACGAAGATATTTTGTCGTTTGAACCGGGACAGTCGTGTCTTATTCCCTTTGTCACTCGATACTTGCATTGCCCGAGATCTGATCAATGACATCACCATGTCGTGTTCAATCTCGTTACTAAACAATGCTACTTGACTCGTTCCGACAAGTGATATCCTCGTGATCTAATCACACGCTGCGCAGCTATTGGATATAACTTCTCCGAGTGGGACCTTGAGTATCTTCCCGTCACATGGACGGACAAATCCCGCTCTTGACATATATTGCCTCTACGGTTTCCTCCGAATACCTGAACACACCTTTATAACCACCGTTTTACCAGATGGCGTTTGATGCTATCTAAGCACTCTCGGGAGACAGTGATTGATATACCCTCACGGTCTAAGGAATAGTCTACGAGTATCCATTTCTAATCATCGTAACTTGAACTTCGTGACATGATCGGGTCACGATGTTTAGGTTGGGTATTGGTTCATCATCTCATTCTCCGAATGAGATGACCTCATTTCCAACTGGCATAAATGCCACATGATCAAGAAACATGATCATCCGTTGACCAATGAACTGGGAACCGCTGGTTGTTTATATATCACACGTGTATTGATGTTTCCACTCAATACAGTTATAGCATGATATAAAACTTAATCATAAACTATATGAAATATGATAATAGTCCTTACTACTATTTGTCTCTAGGGCATATTTCCAACAATATCTAGGTTCACTTGATCTGATCCACAACCAGACCAAACAGCAAGGTAGCTTAGTCACCTAAATGCATGTGTTGTGCTGTCCAAACAGCAGCAGCAGTACATGTACTCAAAAGAGAACACCCTGCCGTAGCACAACCACCAGGGAGCTCATTCTAACTTCTCAAGTACACAGCCATCTCTAGAACCCCACAAAGAAATCATTGGTTCTTATCAGTTTTCTTTCAAAGACACCCTGATCGAATCCACCACCCAACAGCTCAAGTATGAGCTAGTTTATGGTACCAAGAGAAAGAATACCATCATGAACTAAAATAGTTCATCAACAAGTCAAGCAAGGAAGATACTGAGATCAAGCATGATGACATGAAAGGCTAGATACTCAAGAAGCATTTGTAATAAGACAAGATCTCTAACAATCTATAAAATCACTCACCAATAGCAGGTAAAGATTCATCAGAACTAACCAATAGATCATGCTATATCTATTCTTATATTTTGCATAAAGATCTGGGAATACCAAGGAAATAATACACAACCACCAATTCCATCTACCCTCAATTAGATTTTTTCTAGGAGAAATGGATGGGGAAGATTCTCTCAGTCTTGCATGGAGATGCCATGCAAAGCTCATCACAGAGAATTAAAGCCACAAACAAGTATATGTCCTGTATCCATAAAATGGCCTTAGTCTATGCATCCTAGGCAGGGGTTGATCATAGCAAGCCATGCTGTTCTGATCTACTGTTGTGCACACTCCATATGGGAGGCACCACAATAGCAGATCTAATGGCAGCAGAAGCCACCAAGGGATTTAACCCAAGATGTCAATTACCAACCCTATTCTTATTTAAACCAATGCCTCAGCCTTTTGCATCACTGGCAAGAGGATTTCAGATCATTAGCCACCTACAAGTCATTTCAAGTAAATGGTTCCATTTCCATTCATACAAGTACTAGAGTACAACAAATCCTGCTAGTTTAGATAACCACTATGCACACTCAAATTTGAGGCTCCATAGTGATATCTACACAAATTAGTGTATAAAGATCAAGTGACACATCACTGACAGTACCATTGTCAGTACTAGGATCATGAAACAATAGTGAAATCCACATCACTAGAATAAGTGGACAAACATCCAGGACAGTATAATCACTACAATCAGTCCTAATAAAGTCATCATAATCAAACCAGAGGGATGAACCCTAATCAAACCATGAACCCAATTAGGGATTGATCACTGGAAGCACACAGAGGCTATCGAGCATGGCATAGAGTAGAGATAAGATAGATCACAGAGAAGAGATGAGAGCACTTACTCATGTTTCTTGTAAGTTTATCAGAGAAGGAGCAGAGAGGAGGCCGGCGGCAGAGAGGTGGCGGCACGGGGAGCACCCCGAGGGGCGCTGCAACCCGCGCCTGCACACAGCAGTGTCGACCATGGAGGAGCGGTGCCATGGGCACCACAACACCATCGAGGACAATGCCGGAGCACGGCGGACCAAACCCTAGCCATGAGGTGGGGGGTCACCGTGGCCAGCAGAGAGCACCAGCACTAGATCGGGCAGGGCATCATCGTGTGGCGTCATCGTCCACACCGTCTTGCACCTTAGCAACGGTCGCAATGGCCTGGGGCTACTAGAATCATAGCAGCGCCGGTGTCGCCAGGGCATCGCCAGGGATATGGTAGAGAGTGAGAGAGAGGAAAATGACGGGGCCGATTGAGTCCGGTCCAGTGACTCAGGGTTGGTTTGACCCAACCTAGTGGGCCGGATCGGGCCGGGCCAACCAAGTGAGACGGATTGGGCTGGGCCAACCCAGTGAGCCGGATCGGGCTGAGCCAGCCAGTGGGCCAGGCCCATGTTTAATAAGAAGGTTTATTTAAAACTTCTAATTATAAATATACCCCTTAACTTATTTCAACTCTAAGAAAATAAATAAAAATCCTAAAGATATATATAATATATTAAAATGATCACAAAAATGATATCTACTAAAGAAAAATATAACTTAACTTATTTAAGTTTAATAAAATGTAAATAAATAATAACACTATTAACTTCCAAATTAAATTTCATAAAATAAGTAAAAGTCCTAAAAAATCAATAAAAAATCATTTCTGAGTACTAAAATCATTATACTACCTTATAAAAATTATTAACTTTAATTATTACAAATAAAACTTAAAGAAGATATTATAAAGTATTTAATCCTTTGTGGAATTTTATAAAAATTAAAAAATAACACTTAAAAATAAATAAAAATCATTTTTAAGATCTAGAATACATATAGTTTACTAATATAATACTCAATATAATCTTCCATAAGTTTTAAGGTTTTAAAAGTAATCAATTTTGAACTATTCTATAGCATACCATTTTATAAATTCTTTAGCAGCATCTTTTAAATAAAAAATAATCACAATTTGGTACTAAAAACCTAAATTCTCTTATATGCAAGTACTTGTTCTAAAGTCATAACTTAATTACACTTTAAGTATAAGATAAAATTTAAAGGAAAATTCTTTATAAAACCTTAAATCCAAGAAAACCAACAAGTTTAATTAAGTTTTCAAACATCAATCATTATTAATAAAGCTTCTTACACTTTAACTCAACCATGTTTAACATAGCTTTGAAACCCTAACACATTAATGTCCTTAACTAAAATTATTTTCCTTATTAAGTCAAATCAAATAATAACCAAGCACATTTGAACTTATCATTCACTTAAATCAGGAGTGAATGATCTCACAGTCTCGGACATGCTTATTATAAAACGTAAAACTTTTAAATACTTTAAACACATCACACCCTAGGTCTATTTATGTTTTAAGGTTAACTTTAAGTCATAAAGTTATTTAGATAATGTATAAAGTTTAATTATGTTTTATAGTTAACTTTTGTCTATTCCAGATTAAGTCAAAAGGCATCTCAAATCTAAACTTATCGAGCAAACGCAAATGACATCGATCACATTTTACTAACCATAAAGATTGATTAAACATTATCAAAGGAACCTTTTCTTCAAAAGTTATTCGTTTTTCCACTTCAAGCAACAATCTCATCAACTTTAAACATGGACTTCCTTAATAAATACCTAATATCAAAGAACTCTACACATGTGTTGTTATACTTACCTTATATCATACTTATTAGTTTTAAGTTCCTTGTATATGTATATTAACTTGTAAAGTAAATTTTTAGATCAACTAAATCTTAAGGAAACCACTTAAAATTTAACTCATTCACCTTATTGGGGTATTATTTCAGGGTTTTCCAAACTGCATTACATTAATTATGCATAATTGCATTCTGCTTCTTTAAACATTAGTCCTTACCGGACCAATGATGTTGTTCACATAATTTGGATCTTATATTGTCTTGAAGACCGTGAGTGCATAATCTTGCAATCGCAAAAGGCAAGTTCACAACTTGCTCATGTCCTTTGATTATTTTCTATGCTTGTAACTCAACTGTGTCATCACCTTCATTTCAAAAAAGACAGAAAACATTATTTTTTCATATTAATATGATTATGGATTAATTACCAGATGGTAATAATCTACTGATACAGTTCCAGTGGTAAAGGAACATAATATCTAGGACTTAACCACCAATGTCGCCAGTGATTCTAGCGTCGTATAATACGCGTTAACCATGAGATTTGGAATGGGACAGAGAAGTCAGCTGTATCTTCTTCCTTTCATATGGAGGCACGATGACCTTATCGTGATGTTGGGATTCCTAGTATGGATCCAACATATGGGTGGGCACCCTTAGGCCCCATGATTTTGGTGTCTAGATTATTTATGAGTGGCTGCCGGAGGTATAGTCGAGCCTTTTATGGAACTTGCCAGGGGCATCACCAACTCATAGAGTCTTCGGGAACTCACCAGGGTTATAGCTTGCCCTAGTTGGAGGCTTAACGGAGGTGTAGTCAGCCCCGGAGGATCGTGCAGACATATGGGGTCATGGAGAGGGCAATGATTGGCTTGGATCACCTACTGGGCCCCACATCAAGGAATTGTGGACGGGAAAGATCGCCCGGTTGTGCAACAAGGAGTTGGTCTCTCATGGGTAAAGCAACGCACCTCTGCAGAGTGTAAGAATTGTGACATGTTACTCCCAGTTCCGGGAAGGAGCTACGAACGTGGCAGGAAAGGTACTCCATGAAGTTCTGGTCAACCTATGAAGGCTGTCGGACATAGTTTTAAGAATAAAAGCAATCTTTGAAGAAATTTGTATGAAAACCTGCATTGCCTATGACCTATGGTCTGTGGCTGTAGAGATAGTGCATTTTACACTCCGCTTTAGTGAACTTGCTGAGTACGCTCGTACTCAACTGTACCTTCTTAACCCTTGCTTTCTAAGCCATTGAAGATGCAGTCAACATCAATTTCTGCTCAAGAAACCATCATCGACAACTCAAGTTCTTCAAAAAAGTTAATGGAGTCAACATATACATCAGCAGAAGCAAAGTTAAAGTGTTAGTTTAGATAGGAGTAGAGTCTCTAGCCATAAAACCTACTTCTGTAGAGCATTGCAATAGCAGCAAGGCAACCAAATAGTTTATATACTAGTCGTAGTTACGAGATAGTTCTGAGTTATTACTTCTGGTTCTCTTTGTAAAAAGTTTCTTTCTCTCTCTTTAACCAAGAGTATTCTCTGGATCTTATGTAACGAGTTGAGTTGTAATCTATAGTCATGTCTTGGACCTGCTGTGTTTCTGTTGTACCACTCTAAGGGATGTAATACTAGTGAACGGTGTTTCATTGGTGTTATGTCAACAACTATAGTGTACTACATCATGCAGTGGTATGTTGGGTCACCGCACATACCGCCCGCCCGTACAGACCGCCATTGGCTTTGCCTCGTCAAATACTTTCACCTATCACAGACGGATCTAAGATCCAACATTCATAGGCACCAGAAACACCAAAACTTCACCTCTAGAAGGGAACTGGAGGAGGAACTAGCAGGAACACATCATCCTCGCTGATACACGGATCGTTGGAGGACAAAACATCATCCTCTTCACCATCAACCGATGCATCTCCATCATCTACACAATTCCTTCATCCTACTTATCTCAATTAGTTGTATTAGCAATTGATATTATGTATTTGTATTCAAATTCATCCATACACTTTCATTCCATCCACGTGATTAAGATAATGTTATTGATTCCCTCAATGCGTGAGTGGTTTACCTTGTTCTTAGGGATATGGAGAAACCCTAGCAACATTATAATATGAAATGAATATGATCTATAACTTAGTGCTGTGAGTATGTGTTAGTTCTCTCTCTTGATATTATATGAAGTCGACCATGTAATATTTTCCTTCGGGACTAGATAGGGAACTACCCTTGTAAGTATGGAATTTTATAAGGTGGGAAGTGGCATACCGTGCTCGACGCTTTATCATATGGAAAAGGGGGATAAGGAGGGATTCGCTAAGCTCATATCGATAGCCATGGAGGAAACCTTAATTGCATTAGATCCATAGGTGGTTGCTGAAGATCATTGCGCTTTCTAGGAACATCTTATTATGGAGCTCTCCCCACACATATAATAACACAAGATATAGATTTATCCTACTCATAGTTAATACCATGCTAAAGGTGGATCCTAAAACCCCGAGAACATTTAGCCTTACTGAAGTTCCATTACAGTTCTCACTACTCTCGTTTACTTTACTGCAATCTGTACTTTTTTGCAAATCAGATCAAGGGAAGCTCCAAGTATCCTTTGATAGATAGTAATGAGGGGCATAAAGACCTCTACCAATATATCTTTGTGGTTTGATTCTCTTACTTTTAAAACTAGCTACAATTGATCTGTGCACTTGCAGTCATCAAGCTATTTTCTAGCGCTGTTGTCAGGGACATAAGCTCTTTTGGTATTTGTCCTTAGTTGTTAATTTATTAATTGATATACTAAAGTTGTTTATTTATTTTAGGTAAAAACACCATGACTATGCTCGATCTTATGAATAGGCTCGATGCAACTAAATACCTCGGGAGGTTTAATAGTGGATTTGTCAAGGAATTCCCGAGGGAGACAAATGAAGAATATCGATTCATTCTCGCTTAATTGCTATTATGAATGAAAAGGGATTTGCAGGAGATGATACTAATGATGATCTGTATCCTCACTTAAGTTTCTTTACTGAGTTATGTTGGATTGCTAAACCGAGAGGCTATTCTGACGATGAACTAAAACTTAAACTATTTATCCAGTCTCTATCTAACATAGCTTTGGCTTGGTATAAAACTTGTCCTGTAGATAAAATAGATACTTGAGAGAAACTAAAAAGGAGTTTGTATTTTTTTCTATCCCAAGGTTAAGGATGCTGAAGCGAGAAGGCTAATTGCCAATTTCAAGAATAGCCCTGGCGAAGGACTGGTAAGAGCCTATATCAGGTATAAAGGTATGGTTGATAAATGTCCCCATCATGATTTGCCACTATGGTATGTCTTACATGTTTTCTACGAAGGACTCAACCAAGATATTAAACATGAAATTGATTTATCCTCTAGTGGATCCTTTATGGACCTCACACCTGAGGAAGATTGTAAACTTTTAGAAAAGATTCGTTGTAATAGGGAAACTTGGGGATTTGACTTAGGAGGTGAAGGTGGTATAGAAATAGAATATGATTGCTTAAATGCTTATAAAGAAACTGGAAAATTAAAAGAATTATCTAATGAACTTCAATTCGATGACGATATTGTGCTGCATGTTCTTTAGTCTTTTATAGAATTTATCGAAGCACTGAAAATGGATTGGCTCCAATATACTCCACCATCTAAATCGGGCAAAGAAGTGAAAATGATAGTTGAAGTCTCCAAGAAACCATCTAGGGAAATACCAACATACATGGAACCATTCCCCTTCCCAAGGATGAACGAAAAACATATTAGAGCTAAACTTCTCGAAGATCAATTAGAGAAACAAAAAGAAATTCTGAGAATACAATAAGAAGAGGCAAAGGTAGAAGAGGTAATTTTTTAAAACACAGAAGAAGAAGAAGAAGGGGAAGTAAGTAAAAAAGGTATACTTGCTATGTTTGCACATTTCAATGTAGTTGAACTCGACGCCAAAGCTTCTCAATTTATTGAAAGAAAGGTAAAAGCTAAAAGTATTGTTAAACCTATACTTTGTATTTTTTGGTGAAACCTCTTACTATGGCCTTTGTGATATTGGAACTGTTGTTAACGTTATTCCTTTTAGATTTTATCAAAATATTCAAGGTGAGCTTGAACCGGTAGAATTATAAAATACTAAAATGATAATCATGCTTGCTGATAAAACACTTAGAGTCCCTATGCGCATAATTAAGAATGTTCCTATTTATATTAGTCCTTATGAGTATCGTATTGACTTTGTAGTAGTCGATATACCTACTGACACCTATTGCCCAATTATCTTTGGAAGAGCCTTCTTAAATACCGCAGGGGCAAATATTGATTGCAAAAAGGATACGATTCCCCTCAAGTTTGGGGAAGACATGATGCACTTCCACTTCTCGAAATTTGAACACAAACCTATCAAAGAAGGCTTCGAAGTGGAAGAAGAGGAAGGTAATATCATTATTCTTTCAACTTTAATTTGCGAAACTCCTAATGATGGTCTTGAAAGAAGCTTAGTAGAAAATTATTACATCCCTGGAGATATTGATAAAAGGGAAATTGATGAGTATCTTGACTCTGCTCCTATAGTTGATTCCCAAATGAATGATGTTTATGAAGTTGAAAGAAAGGGAGATGAGGAACTTCCACCACCTGAGCTTAAACTTCTTCCAAAAGAATTAAAATATAGGTTCTTAGAGGATACTAATAAATATCATGTTATTGTAAGTGCTAATCTTGCAGAGAAGGAAGAATACAATTTAATGATTATTCTAATAATGCACCGTAAGTACTTTATGTATTCTATGGATGACTTGAAAGGGATTAGCCCCTCAACGGATACTCATAGAATATTCATGGAAGAAGGAGCTCAGTCAGTCGCAAATTTTCAAAGAAGACTCAATCCACAAATGAAAGAAGTGGTAAGGAAGGAAATTATTCACCTCTTAGATGCAGGTATAATTTACCATGTGGCGGAAAATGATTGGGTAAGTCATGTTCATTGTGTTCCAAAGGAAGGAGGATTCACTGTAGTTCTAAATTAAAACGATGAACCATTTCCTACTCATACTATAGTTGGGCATCCAATGTGTATTGACTATAGACAACTTAATAAGGAAACTAGAAAAGATAACTATCTCTTAGCATTTATAGATAAAACGCTAGAGAGGCTTTCTAAGCATTCATCTTTTTGTTATCTAGATGGATATTCAGCTTTTTCTCAAATTGCCGTTCATCCAGAAGATCAACTAAAAACAACTTTTACTTTCCCCTTTTGCCTCTATGCCTATCATCGCATGCCTTTTGGTTTATGTAATGCTCCTGCTACCTTTCAAAGATGTATGATTGCTATTTTTGCTGACTATGTTGAAAATATAATGGAAATATTCATGGACAAGTTTTTCATCTATGGAACTTCATTTAACCATTATCTTCATAATCTTCATAAATTCTTACAACGATGTGAATACACTAATCTCGTCTTGAATTGGGAGAAGTGACACTTCATGGTTCAAGAAGGTATAGTGCTTGGTCACAAAATCTCAGGTAAAGGTATAAATGTTGATAAAGAAAATTGAAGTAGTAGATAAATTACCAGCTCCACGGGATGTCAAAGGTATAAGAAGTTTTCCTGGTCATGCGGGATTTTATAGAAGATTCATTAAGAATTTCTCTAAAGTTGCTCAACCACACACCAATCTCTTACAAAAGAATGCTCATTTTAAATTCGATGAAAGTTGCTTTGTTGCCTTCACCATTTTAAAACTCTTAAATGCTCCTGTCATTAAACCACCGGATTTGATGTAGCCCAACATACAGGAATCACCATTGGCCCACATCATGCTACACCAACCATTCCTATAAAGGTGAATTACTTCCATATCTTGCCTTCCATTGGTCATAATGTGAATGGGATCCTACTTAAGTCAAGTGCCTATTGTATGTATTAGGCCCATGACCATGATGCCAAGAGGAGGAGACAAGGATGCCTGAGGACTCAAGGCAGACATCATAGAAGCATGGAAAAGAGGGCGGAAGAAAGGAACCAGGAGTTTTGGTGTTAGGTCTGGTCCATCCGGTTCCCCCGCCGAACGATCTGGTGCCAGCTTCAGTGAACCGAACGCATCGCTGAACCATTCGGCGATGGCCGAGCCAACTAGCGCCCCACCGAAGCCCCGTACTAATCACACAACCGGCGACCACCGAACCAATTGGCTGTGGGTTCAAGGCCTCTTAAATCTAATATTTGAGATGACCATAGCCTCTTGTTATACAAGAGCTATTTCTATCTTGTGATATCTATTGCCTTGCAATCTCTTCATGAGTAGATTCTAGATGCTCCTTGCCAATCTTTCCTCTTCATGAGTACAAGCGCTCTTTCTATCGTTGTAATTCCAGATTTAATTGTGGTTTGCACTAGATTTATGCCCATACTTTTATCCATCCATTTGATTATGATGATGTCATTGATTTCTTCCATGTGTGAGTAGTTTACCCTCGTTCTTGGGGAGATGGAGAAACCCTAGCACTATTATGAAATTTAATTAAAGATGATATATTCTTGTGTCCGTATGACTTACTGGTCTATGATAGATTTATGATGTGTGGTTGATATCTCTCTTTATATGGTATGTATAGTCGGCCACATATCATTTTCCCGCGGGACTAAAGAAGAGGGTGAAATCTTTTGGACGTGTTTGGAAGCATGCCTCGGAAAGCTATCATGACTAATTGGCACCGACTGGCGACTTGCATGGTCAAAGGAGGATAAAGAGAGATTCCCTAAGCTAATTATGGTATTCATGGGGAGACCCTTAATTTATGTGGTTTGTATGGGTGATTACTCTCAGACATCGTAGTGGTTATTTAGAGGTGACCTCATTCTTGGCTCAACAAAGTGACTACCTATGAGCCTTGTAGTGAACATCTTATTATGGTGCTCTCTCCACACACATCATGACACAAAAAGTAGGTTATCCTAATTATGAATAATAATATCATGCTAGAGGTGTACCCTACATCCCCGGGAATGTTTTAGCCCTATTGAGTTCAACCACGTTTCACACACTCTTGTTAATTGCTTTCTTTTACTTGTTTTAATTACTATTCTGCTTTCAACTAGAAACCTTTCAAACACCCTTTACTTGAAATCTCAAAGGCAGCTTATAAGTATCCTTTGGTAGACAGTGACGAGGGGCATAAAGATCTCAACCAAATAGCTCTCTGTGGGTTCGATACTCTTATTTCGAAACTAGCTACAATTGATCTGTGCACTTGCAGTCATCAAGCTATTTTCTGGCATTGTTTCTGGGGAGCTAAGCGCTTTTGGTCTTTGTTCTTAGTTGCTTATTCTTCTGATTGTTTTACTAAAGTTGTTTACTAGTTTCAGGTAAGCACCATGACTGCACTCAGACTGATGAATCAACTTGATACAGCTAAACACATCGGGAAGTTCAATAGAGGACTTGTCAAAGAATTCCCGAGTGGGAGTGAACCATAATACGAGGTTAACCCTCGCTTTATCGCTATTATTAAAGAGAATTTTTTGTAGGAGATGATCCCGATGAGGGTCCTTACACTCATTTAATTTATTTTACTCAGTTATGTTGGACACTAAAATTAAGAGCCTATTCTGATGACGAATTGAAACTTAAATTGTTCAGCCAATCTATAACCAACACTGCTTTAGCTTGGTATAGAATTGGCACTGCAGAGAAAATAGATACCTAGGAAAACTCAAAGAAGAATTCGTATTTTGATTCTTTCCCAAGGTAAAGATAGCTGAAGTAAGAAGGGTGATCACAACCTTCAAGAACCGCCAAGGTGAATGATTACCGTATGGGCTTTCAAAAGGTATAAGTCCCTACTTAATAAATGTCCCCATCATGATTTACTTGAATGGTATGTTTTACATATTTTCTATGGGGGAATTGATGAACCACAAGTATAGGGGGTGTATCGTAGTATTTTTGATAAGTAAGAGTGTCGAACCCAACGAGGAGCAGAAGGTGCTGGCTAGTGGTATGGATCAGGAATTCTCTGCAAATACTTAGCAAACAGATTTTTAGGGGTTTTCGATAAAGCAAGTAAACAAAGTACGAGTAAATAAAAGACAGTAGGAATAAATGCAGCAAGTGTCCCAATCCTTTATGCAGCAAAGGACAAGCCGGTTGTATTTCTATAGATGACCAAACGTTCTCGAGGACACATGGGAAGACTGTCAAGTGCTTTCGCTTCATATAGCTGATTAATCTTCTCTAGCTTGCTAAGTGTTGTGTGGGTGAACCTATGATAATGTACCGCCCCATCCAAGACTTAATACATACTTGTGATTAAACCCCCTTGCAAACATCCGTAAGTACAAGAAAGTAATTAAGGTAGAAACCTAACCACAGCTTTAAACTCTAAGACCCTTACGTCCCTTGTGCAATGGTTTCCTAACGGGGGTTCAGGTTTCTGTCACTCCGGCAACCCCTACGATTAGTAGCCAAATACACAATGCATTCCCCTAGGCCCATATAGGTGACGTGTCATGTAGTCGACGTTCACATGACACCACTAGAAGAAGTACACCACAACTTAAATAACAATCTATTGAATCTTTCTCAACACAACTCCACTACTAACAACAAGACTTCTCCCATGTCCTCAAGAACAAAACGAACTACTCACAAGACATCATATGGATCATGATCAGAGATGGAATAATGATGTATAACAATCTGAACATAAACAATAATTCAATGGTTCACTCAATAGCATCAACTACAAAGAGTAATCAACACCGGGAAAGTTTCCCCTATGAACTATAGCAAGATTCAACGCAATTGTTACAGCAATATGGAGATGGTGATGAGGGTGCTGATGGTGATGATGATGATGATCCCGATGAAGTCAAGCTTGATGGTGGTGTTGATGGCGACGATCTCCCCTCTCGGGGAAGGAATTCCTCCGGCAGAAATCTGTCTGCCAGAGAGATCTTTCTCTCTTGGTGTTTTCCGCCCCGCAGAGGCGGCAGAATCTTTCTGTGGTCGCTCCCCGAGTCTTAGGGTTTCGGGAGGAAGATATACACAAGAGGGGAGAGGCTGGAGTGGGCCAGGGCGGCCACACCACTCCCTGGCGCGGCCTAGGCCTGCCCGCGCCATGGGGTGGTTGGGCCCCCTGTGGCCCACCTCCACTCCATCTTCTGGCATCCCGAGTCTTCTAGAAAAATAGAATTTTCCGTATATTTTCCCGGATTTTCTGATCTTCGCGAATTTTGCCTCCAAACAGCACCTTTTCCATCAGAATCCTGACTGCAGCGGTCCATGCTCCAAAAGTCATCAAACATGCAAAAATAGATGAAATAACATAAGTATCACCTCTCAATACGAAATATATCAATGAATAATAGTGAACTAAGACATAGAATAGTGATGCAAAATGGACGTATCAACTCCCCCCAAGCTTAGACTTCGCTTGTCCCCAAGCGAAACTGAGCTCAATAAACATGACCTCAAGTTTATGGAGTGAAGAGTCGATAAAAGAATATGGACAAGAAGCATCACATTCATCAAATACATAGATCATAATAGAAGACAACTCACTATTATACAACTCAACTTGCAATGAGTAAAGGAAACACAATAAAGATACATAGAGTAAATCATCATTGGTAATGGCAAACTTAGCTCTTGGTCGAAGAATAGTTGATAATTTGCTGAGTTCACAAATAGCTGGTTTTCAAAGAAAGCTTTCAAAGTAGTAAACTTCAAGATAAGAGCAATGTGCAAAACAAGGAACATAAGAAACATGAATTCATAAATCATCATATGAATGAATGAAACACATCAACTCAAGATACTTGCTGAGATAGAAGGGAAAAGGTTTACTGACTCAACTACAAAGTAAAAGAAGGGCCCTTCGCAGAGGGAAGCAGCGATTACAAGTCTCATAAAGAGCTCCCAAAAATTATGATACTTACTAGCTTTCAGCTCTCATTGCATCTATCATAGGCATATTTAGGTGATTAAGGTTAAAGTGACACAACTAAGAGGATATGCTTGACAAGTTATAAGTTGAAATCTCAAACCCCTTACTTATGAGTACCGATCCTCATGCTACTCAACTTCAGTCATGAGCAAGCTCTTGTCATTGTAAATATATGCGTATCATTGAGAACCGCCAACTGGGTACCCCTTGCACATGACACAGGAGCTATCCCATAATCAAAATGACAAGGCAAGCAGACAGTGAGCATCTCAGCGATCTTTTTATTTGCTATTTGCATAGGTTTTTATTGAGGATGCTTCATAGAATGCTCACTATAGTTATGCTGCAAGTTTCCACCATGATTAGGCATGGCTTAGGCTAGCGGCCCAGGCGTTTCTCTAACACACATATAAACTCCATGATCTTACAAGTTCCACTTTTATTTCACACCGCCGGGATCCATAAGCAAAAGAACATGATATCAACTAGGTACAAGTACCAATGAAGTGTTGAAAGCGGTCCCCATGATACATGGTCCGGCTAACTTCAACTCATAAAGCGCAAGCATATACGCAACAAAGAAGGACCCAATGGTTCAAGTTTATTAAATGCAAGAAAGTAAAGTGTGCCATCAAGTTCGTGAGAGCTTTAATCACTAATTTTCACATAACAAGTTTAATTTGGGAGGTAGACAAAACAGGAATTTACTTGGAATAGCAATAATGCTAATAGGTGGGTATGGTGGACACAAATGGCAAAGGTTTTGGTTTAAAGGAGGTGGATGCACGAGAAGAATTCCCTCTCAGTACAGGTTTTTGGCTAGCAAGGCTGGGTAGCAAGTATAAGAGTCGAAGGAAACAAACAAACATACAAGTGATAAAGGCAAACATGCAATCTTCCTTCGAAGCACAAAAGATCTTAACTAGAGAATACTAGACTTATGAGCAAATCAAGAAAGAAAGATGATGAAATTATTTTTCTCTAGAGTACTTCTATCTTCTTCTTTTCAACTCTCAAAAAGGTGTTGCTACTGACCGAGCCAGGTTTGCCAAAACCAACTAAATTAACTCAATGATCCCAAAGTGATACCAATACTAACAACAAGGTCAATCATATAACCACGAATTGAAAACTAATATAAGCTACGCAAAAGGGTGAATGATAGAACTTCTCATTAATATTCCATAACGGCAACTCACACCAAGGGATACATATCTAACGAGAGAGGGGACACTTCCATAATGCAAACCATACTACATAATAACTCCTCTATTCATGATATGACTCTACTAATAAGGTAAAAAGATAGAAGATAGTGATATGATACCGCGGCACTCCCCCAAGCTTGGAACAAACCAAGGGGATGCCAAACCTGATGACGAATTAATCCTTTGGTGGTGGTGGTATCTTCTCATCTTCGTCCGTCTTCTAGTGTAACATCCCAAAACTTTAATCCAAGCTTATCAAGATCAAATCATCCAAAAATAGGGTTAACAAAAAATTTCCAAATTTAAAATGAAAGCATTCATATATGTGTGCATTTAAAATAGGAGTTGTTTGAATTGCCATGATTGATTGATACAATGCTTGTAAAATGTTTCTTAGGTGATTTAAACCTCATCTACATCATTCCCAAACTTTTCCTAAAGAAAATCAAATCAAAAAGAATTAAAATGAAGGAATGGTCATTTTGGTAAATTTAACTCTCATGCCTACTTTGGCTATTCCTAGTACTCAATTCTTAACAGAAACAATTCTTGATCTTTGCACCCTTTGCTAGTACACATAATGAGGTACCAAGGCCCACCTTTTGATCTGCTAAAAAACATTCTGTTAACTATATTAAATGATAGTTTAAAATTGAATCTAATGCATATGCATAGATCACCCCTATTTCAAAAACCATCTATTTGAGCTCCACTTTCAAAACCCTTGCAACCAGAGACTACCTATCACTAGTGGAGATCACTCAAAAATTTTGAACTCAAAATTCAAAACTTTTTCTCTTGCGGCCATTTCATCAAACACATGGCAGGCAGAATCAAACACAAATAGCTAGCTCACTGTTTCTACAGAGTTCAGCCACCCATTTGACCACAAAACACTCCCTCTGTCTCCACTTGATCAAACCATGCCATTACCACCCCAACCCCTACACCCTAGTGGCCAGGCCAAGCCATGCCGAGCACCAACTCGCCGACCAACCTTGCCCTCACCTCAGCAGACCACCTCCTCCTTCTTCTCCATGTCTAGGAGGTAGCCAACCCCTCACCGCCCCTCTCTGTCCCTTGCCTGAGCCAAGAGCAGCAGTGGACTACCGAGCACAAACCGCGCCTAGTGCCACCGCACCATGCCAGTGCTGCCCCCAGAGCACGCCTTGTCCCCGCGCGCACAAGTCACCACTTGACCGCAGCCCGCGCCCGCCGCTCTGCCTCGACCTGGAGAACACCCCAGACATCCCCGTTCGCTGCCCAAAGCCTCACAGCCACCGCTCGCCGTGGACACCGCCGCTTCGGCTGCGCAGAGCGCCACCTCGCCCAGACCGCGTGCCACCGCCCCTACGGCCGCATTCAAGTCCTAGAGCACCGCCAGGGAACCGCCCATCGATCGCCATCCCCAGCCATGATGCTAGCTTGCCGTAGCCATGTCGCCACCGTCGACCGCCCATCCCGCTCGGTCTCATTGTCGGGCCTATAAAAGGAGCCCTTCCCAGCCATTCTTCTCCACACCATTCCACTCCCCTCACCTCTCTGAACCTCACCCACCTCTAGCCGCAGCAAGTGGAGCAGCAACTCGCCGGAATTGGAACCGGAGCCGCCGCCTCTGGAGGAGAAGGGTGCCGTTGATTTCGACCGCCCCAAGCTCCGCCACGACCACACCTCGCCTCGCCGTCGATTTCCACTTTGTTTGCCCGCCTCGCCGACCCTGCTGGAGCCCTGGTACGCCCCCAGTAGACCCCCACCGAGCCGCTAGGGTTCGAGCTCGCCAGTGACCCGTTTGTCGTCGACGACGACCCTCAGCCATTGATCTCTCTTCTAATCGCATGGCCCACAGCGCGCGTACCGTTTTGCGTGTTAAGTGCCGCTGACAAGCGGGACCCCCTGTCAGCTGAGCCCCGTGCCGCGGAGCGCCACTGGGCCGGCCCATTTCTTTTCCCGCGCTAGCCCATAGATTCAAATCTGGTTTTTCCTTTTTAGTTAAATCTAGTTTCTGTTCCCTATTTTAAAATTCAATTCAGAGAGTTTTATAAATCCAAATTGTATGAAACCAATTTTGTCTGAAAGTTATTAAAATGATCTATCCAAGCCCGTTGGATGTAATTCAATTAGAGTTATAGATCTCTCCTAATAAAAATAACAAAATAGAAGCTTTTGCAACTTGCAACATTTTTATAAAATCAACCAAGTTAGCTTTTGAGTTGATTCCAACTCTCAAAAATCACATTTCATCATATCTATCTAAATATGTAATAATATTAAGGTTGACATACAGTGACTTTGGACTAGTACCAAAATAATGCTATATAGGCATTTCTAGTCACTTTAAATCATTAAATAATAAACTTAAACTAAAGTAATATTGATCCCACCTTTAAATCTCATTCCCACATGTTAGAATATGTGGTGAGGACATGTGTCCACATGATCCCATATTTTGGTGGTGAATATTAAATATTTAGTGAATATTTCAATGAGTAGAAATTACTTTTCTAAAATAAAAAGGTTGAAACTATTGAATTAAACTTGTGATGCTTGTGATGATAATAGATCATCAATTGTGTGTTTTAGAATGCTACTTAGCCTAGTTAAGTATTGTTTGGTGATTGTCTACTCCCTATGTATTTATAGACGCTAGTACCGACCAAGCTTTCGAGGAGGAGGAGTTCTACCAAGAAGAAGAAGAAGAAAACTTCAACCACTGCACCAACCAAGGCAAGCTATTGTTAGCAAGCTAGAATTAAACTAGATGGTTTAGCAAAGATGCCTTAAGCATGCTTTGATCACACCCCTTTAACTATTAGTACCCCAAGTCTTATTGACAAGTTTTACCTCCCTTAGTTTACACAAAGTTCTTTACTTAGTTTTGAAGGTAGCATAAAGAGTATAAAACTTGACCTAATTAGAAACCTTTAGATGTTATTCTATGGCATGAGATTGATCCCATCTTTCCACCTTAGTGAACACTCTTAACTTAGTACCTTAGTATAGATCAAAAACTTGAGTCACTTTAGATGGGAACACTTGGTGAAAATGAATTGTGAAAACCTTGGAATGATGAGTCATTCTATTGAGATGTTTTGACATGTGTTGAGAGACACAACTGGTTTATGATGATGAAAATAATGAGGCATGAGCCTTAACCCTTTTATAAAACTGATGGTTGGATTCGGATGCGATACCATTCCAAATTTACCGTACAACCACATTACCTGAATTGGGTAAGGCTTAGCTGGAAATTTATACGCATTAGTATTAGTTCCCTCACGGGAGAGGTTTGAGCTGAGGCTACCTCTCAATGTTGTCCACCTATGCAGTGCCCAAGATGACTGATGGTCATGGTTGGGAGGCCATGCTCATAGGAGAGGTGCTTGTACTAGGGTGTGTAAAGGGAAGGTTATGTTTGATTATCTACATACTAAGTATGATGATTCAGGGTTATCCTTGACAGATGTATCGAATCTTGTGGTGAAAGTGTACCACCTCTGCAGAGTGTCAAACTATTCGAATAGCCGCGTCTGCGGTTATGGACAGTTGGAATGGCCATACTGTTTCGTTGTCAGATGTTTTCTAAATAACATGAAATGAATGATGAACTTTGACGTGACCACAACAGGGTTGTGTTGATGATAATAGCTTCCCAACTTAAGTGATTCTAGAACTTTACTTTATCTTTCTTTGCTTCTGAACTCAGCTTAGGTTTCAAACTTAATTTGATAGTTAAACTTAGATTTGGTACTTTGACTTAGAATTATACTCCTTGCTAGTAGTAGTTTGCGAGTACTTAAAGAGTACTCATGGCTTTTATCCCTGGCTATTATCATGGCTAGACTATGAAGGAGACTATCAAGATGATGGTCAGCAGGACGACTATGATAACTAGGACTATCTGCCTTCGTCAGCATTGCCTGTGCCCCTGAATGTGGACCCCACCGCTACGCTATCGTTTATTTTTCCGCTGCTTGTTGTATTAAAGACATGATCATGAGATCCTTATTTGTGTAAAACCTTATGTATGGTTTGTAATGGATGATGTACTGTGATATCCAATCCGTTATGTCTCACAAAAGTGGTAATCCTGGGATTGTGAGGTATGGCATAACGGGCATCTGGGATTAAAAATTCGGGTGTTGACAAGTTGGTATTAGAGCCATCCTGACCATAGGAGACCCTAGTTAGAATGGACGTCCAAACCAAAAACTTAGCTTCAAAACCAAAGTGAGTATTTATGAAAAAATATTTCCTCTCTTACCCTTGTGAACTCATTCTTTCTCAAAAATACATGTTCCTCAAAATTCTTACATTACTACTTAAAATTTGACACACTTGATCACTTCACTAACTTCCTCATCCTAAATTCTTGTAGATGGAGACTCAGTTCAGCAAGTTTTACCAGTTGGGAAACGGAGGTCAGCTGATCTTCGAGAGGGATCTGGATTCGCTGTCGGAGTTACTAGGATGACCACATCCGGAGTTTCTTGGAGCTCAACTTCCAGGACTCCCAGGAGGAGACCTACAGTGGCTAGTCACCGTGGATCTTCGAGGAAGCATCGAAGCACTAACTTCCGGGAGAATTCAGTTCTCCGTGAGAGAGAACAACTGGCTAGATGGATTAGCCAGGGTAATGCATGAAGCTCTCGCACGTCTATGTGCCCTCAGCGTCAACAAGATTCAAGGAACCCGTTTTGCCTACTATGCAAGATGTGACTTCATGGGAATGCCGATGGAGATGCCAAGTCACCCAGAGTTGAGGCGTCAAGTGGAGAACCTTGACTTCTTGCTTCATGACCGACAACAGGAACTGGACAATGCCAGAGAGTTAGCCAAGCAGAACCGTGCCATCGCCGACCAAAAGGCCCAGACTTTCACACTGCTCGTCCAAGATCGCCAGTCTCTTTGTCACCAGCATGCAAAGAAGGATCGCACCATCGCCCGTCTTCGCAAGAAGGTGGCCGACCTCGAGAAGACCGTCAAGGAGTAGGAAGCTCAGCTTTTCGCCAAGGAAGAAGATGATGAGGGTGAAGACATCTAGGGAGATATGGATTCTTACCTCAGCAACGATGATGACTTTCTGGAAGAGGATGCTGTGGACTTCTACACTGATGATGAAGACTCCGACTTCATCGATGATGAGTAGATGCACTAGAGCACTATCGTAGCCTGCGATGTATCATCTCATTGTATCGTAGCTTGCAGAATGGTTCTTCAAACCATCTATTTTCCCCTTTGATTGTTGTGGTGTGTGTTGTATCGTGTGCTTGCTTGCATGAATGAAAAATAAGTTAGTTGAAAAACCTGAGTTTAACTCAATGTTTTAGCCTTGAAAACCCAAAACCATGAACCTTAGAATTTCCCTCTTACCCCATATCTATCTCAATCTTCAGATGACTCGTGGAAACCAAGGAGGGAGCAGCTCGTCACATGACCCAATGCTGTAGATCTTGCAGAATCTCATCGCAGACCGTGAAGCAAGCAGGGCCGAGCGTCAAGCCAACTTAGCAACATTGTAGCAGATCGCCCAAATGGCTCTCAACAACCAAGGACATGGAAATCAGGATCACCAAGGATCCAAACTCAAAAAATTTCAGAACACAAATCCCCCAATCTTTAACCAATCTAAAAACCCATTAGATGTTGATGACTGGTTACAGACCATGGAAAACAACTTAGAGGTTGCCAGAATTGATGAGAATGAGAAAGTACTCTTCGCCACCAACTATCTGGCGAGAGATGCAAGAGCTTGGTGGAATGGCATCCGCAATATGAACCATGGCCAGGTGGTGACCTGGGAAGCATTCAAGGTCAAGTTCAGCCGCACCCACGTGCCGCAAGGTCTTGTCAACATGATGAGAGATGAATTCCGCGAATTGAAGCAAGGAAGAATGACTGTGGTAGAGTACCGTGACAGATTCTTGTCACTCACCAGGATATGCACCAAGGAACAACCAACCCCCAAATTCTCTCCCAAACTACCCCAACCGTAGCGGAGGCAATGTGAAGTCCGGAGGAAATAATCACAACTCCGGCAATGCCAACAATTTCAACCATGCCCCTCCCAAGAGCAACAACAACAACACTGCACCCAGAACTGGCAGCAATGCTGTACCTGTCACCGTCAAGGACAAGTCCCAGATCACTTGTTTCGAGTGTGGAGTGAAGGGTCACTACTCCAATGAGTGTCCCAAGAAGACTGCCGCCAATGCCCCTGTGAATGCCCCAGCTCAGCAGCAGCGTCGTGTTCAACCAGGAAGAAGATTTGCCCCAAGGAACCTGCACAACCGCAACGGTCGTCTCTTCCACATGAACGCAGAAGAAGCCCAGGAAGCGCCAGATGTAGTGCTGGGTATGTTTTCTGTCAACTCAGTATTAGCAAGAGTATTGTTTGATTCTGGAGCATCGCATTCATTTGTCACCGAAGAATTTTTATGCGCTAGTAGGATTCTCCCAACCAACCTGAAGCATGTCATGATAGTTCAAATCCCCGGTTCAACAACAAAAGCTAGAAAAATTTGCAAAGCTGTACCTATCAGAATACATGGGATAGATTTTTATGCCAACCTAATTGTACTTGGAACCAAAGGATTGGAAGTAGTACTAGGTATGGATTGGATGTCAAGGCATAAAGGATTGATAGACTATGCTAAGAAAGCCATCACCATGACCAGTAGTTCATGAGTAACAGTAGAGCATATCTCCGAAACCTTACCCCGTCAATTCCAGTGCAACAAGAGTGTAGCCCTGCCCACCATAGACCAAGTCAGAGTAGTCTATGAATACCCCGACGTATTCCCAGATGAATTGCCAGGTATGCCCCCTGATAGGGATATTGAGTTCATTATCGAACTAATCCCCGGAACCGGACCTATAGCCCAGAGACCCTATACCATGAACCCCTCAGAGTTAGTAGAACTGAAGAAGCAGTTAGATGCCATGTTAGCAACAGGTTTGATTCAACCAAGTGCATCACCATGGAGATCACCAGTGTTATTCATCGACAAGAAAGATGGAGGCAACCGTCTGTGTACAGACTACAGAAAGTTGAATGACATCACCATCAAGAACAAGTACCCTTTGCCAAAGATAGAGGATCTATTTGATCAGTTGACCGGAGCTCAGGTATTCTCAAAGATTGATCTTAGGACTGGTTATCACTAACTTAAGATTCGTGCAACGGATATTCCGAAGACCGCCTTTACTACTCGCTATGGTTTATACGAGTATACGGTTATGTCTTTTGGATTAACCAAAGCCCCTGCTTATTTCATGAATCTCATGAATAAGATCTTTATGAGTTTCCTCAATAAGTTTGTAGTTGTGTTTATTGACGACATCCTTATCTACTCCAAGTCACAAGAAGAGCACGAGCAACATCTGAGAATCATCCTAGAAACCCTGAGAGAGCATCAGTTATATGCCAAGTTCAGCAAGTGTGAGTTTTGGCTGAAAGAAGTAGGATTCCTAGGCCATATTGTGTCTGCCGGAGGAGTCTCTGTTGATCCCACCAAGATCAAAGATGTCGAAGAATGGGAAGCCCCAACCAATCAAACCTAAGTTCGTTCATTTCTTGGATTAGCGGGATATTACCGCAAGTTCGTAGAAGGATTCTCAAGCATAGCCCGTCCAATGACCCAATTGTTGAAGAAGGACAAGAAGTTTGAATGGACAGACAAGTGTGAAGCCAGTTTCCAGGAGCTGAAGAAGACATTGATATCAGCCCCAATTTTGATCATGCCAGACATCAAGAAGCCGTTTGATGTGTATTGTGATGCATCCAAGATTGGCCTAGGATGTGTATTGATGCAAGAAGGCAAAGTCATCGCGTATCTGTCTCGACAATTGAAGCAACATGAGCAGAACTATCCAACCCATGATCTTGAGCTAGCAGTCGTGGTTCTAGCATTGAAGACATGGCGTCATTATTTGATGGGTAATTGTTGTGAGATTTACTCGGACCATAAGAGCTTGAAGTATACCTTCACCCAGAAGGAGCTGAATATGAGGCAAAGGATATGGATAGAGTTAATCAAGGATTATGACCTTGACATTCACTATCACCCCGGCAAAGCCAATGTGGTAGCGGATGCTCTTAGCAGATTTCTGTGTAGGCTGAACACCATGATCAAAGAGAAGCAACCAAGTTTGTATGAGGAGTTGGAGCAGTTCAGGACTGAGTTAGTTAGCAAAGGATTCCTAGCTAGCATTGAACTTCAACCCACTTTGATTAGCCAAATCAAGGAAGCCCAGAAGGGAAATGAAAGTATTGACGGAATCAAACGTCGTATTGGTATAGGAAAGGTACCTGGATTCACCAAAGACAAAGAAGGTGTACTGTGGTACAAGGGACGTATTTGTGTGCCAGCAGATTCGGAGCTGAAGGAGCTTATCATGAAGGAAGCTCATGATACTCTTTATTCTATCCACCCTGGAGGAACAAATATGTATCAGGATTTGAAAGAGCAATTTTGGTGGCACAAGATGAAGAGAGAGAGATCGGAAGCTACATCGCCAAATGTGACATCTGTCAACGAGTCAAAGCAGAGCATCAGAGACCTGCAGGACTATTGCAACCATTGCATATTACGGAATGGAAATGGGATTCCGTCGGAATGGACTTTATCACCGGTTTACCTACTTCTAGTAGGAGAAATGACTCAATCTGGGTCATAGTTGATAGACTGTCCAAGGTAGCCCACTTCATACCAGTCAAGACAACCTACCAGAGTGCAAAACTAGCAGAGATGTACATTGCTAGAATTGTTAGTCTGCATGGAACCCCCAAGACCATCGTCTCAGATCGAGGAACCGAGTTTACTTCAAGATTTTGGCAGAAAGTCCAGGAAGGTTTAGGAACCAAGTTGAACTTCAGCACCGCTTATCACCCGCAAACATATGGACAGACTGAGAGAGTCAACCAGATCTTGGAGGATATGCTTAGAGCTTGTGTGCTGGAATACGGATCAAAATGGGAAGACTGCCTGCCTTTCGCAGAATTCTCATATAACAACAGTTATCAGGCTAGTTTGCAGATGGCACCATTTGAATTCCTATACGGAAGAAAGTGTCGTACCCCCTTGAATTGGTCGCAAGTAGGAGAGAGTCAGATCTTTGGACCCGGCATCCTCCGAGAAGCAGAAGAGAAAGTTCACAAAGTCCGTGAGCACCTTAAGACCGCCCAATCCAGACAGAAGAGCTATGCTGACAACAGAAGGAGAGACCTGACTTTCAATATCGGAGATTTTGTATATCTCAAGGTTTCACCATTGAAGGGAACTCAACGCTTTAGTCTGAAGGGAAAGTTAGCTCCCAGGTATATCGGACCTTTCAAGATTCTGAACCGCCAAGGAGAAGTATCGTATTAACTGGAACTGCCTGAAGAGATGTCAGCCATCCACAATGTGTTCCATATCTCGTTACTTCGCAAATGCTTGGAAGTGCCTGAGAAGACTGAAGTTTTCAAGAACATCGATCACAGAGCTGTGGAAATCAACAATGACCTGACCTATCGGGAAGTGCCCATCCGTATCTTAGAAGAAGCCTACAGAACCACCAGGACCAGGAGCATCAAGTTTCTCAAGATCCAGTGGAGCAATCATACCGAGGAGGAAGCTACTTGGGAACGCGAAGATTACATTACGACAGAGTTCCCAGATCTCTTTAGTTCCTAGTTTTCTTTGTAAATCTCGGGACGAGATTTTGTTTAAGGGGGGAAGGTTTGTAACATCCCAAAACTTTAATCCAAGCTTATCAAGATCAAATCATCCAAAAATAGGGTTAATAAAAACTTTTCCAAATTTAAAATGAAAGCATTCATATATGTGTGCATTTAAAATAGGAGTTGTTTAAATTGCCATGATTGATTGATCCAATGCTTGTAAAATGTTTCTTAGGTGATTTAAACCTCATCTACATCATTCCCAAACTTTTCCTAAAGAAAATCAAATCAAAAAGAATTAAAATGAAGGAATGGTCATTTTGGCAAATTTAACTCTGATGCCTACTTTGGCTATTCCTAGTACTCAATTCTTAACAGAAACAATTCTTGATCTTTGCACCCCTTGCTAGTACACATAATGAGGTACCAAGGCCCACCTTTTGATCTGCTAAAAACATTCTGTTAACTATTTTAAATGACAATTTAAAATTGAATCTAATGCATATGCATAGATCACCCCTATTTCAAAAACCATCTATTTGAGCTCCACTTTCAAAACCCTTGCAACCAGAGACTACCTATCACTAGTGGAGATCACTCAAAAATTTTGAACTCAAAATTCAAAACTTTTTCTCTTGCGGCCATTTCATCAAACACATGGCAGGCAGAATCAAACACAAATAGCTAGCTCACTGTTTCTACAGAGTTTAGCCACCCATTTGACCACAAAACACTCCCTCTGTCTCCACTTGATCAAACCATGCCATTACCACCCCAACCCCTACACCCTAGTGGCCAGGCCAAGCCATGCCGAGCACCAACTCACCGACCAACCTTGCCCTCACCTCAGCAGACCACCTCCTCCTTCTTCTCCATGTCTAGGAGGTAGCCAACCCCTCACCGCCCCTCTCTGTCCCTTGCCCGAGCCAAGAGCAGCAGTGGACCACCGAGCACAAACCGTGCCCAGTGCCACCGCACCATGCCAGTGCCGCCCTAGAGCACGCCTTGTCCCCGTGCGCACAAGTCACCGCTTGACCGCAGCCCGCGCCCGCCGCTCCGCCTCGACCTGGAGAACACCCCAGACATCCCCGTTCGCCGCCCAAAGCCTCACAGCCACCGCTCGCCGTGGACACCGCCGCTTCGACTGCACAGAGCGCCACCTCGCCCAGACCGCGTGCCACCGCCCCTACGGCCACATTCAAGTCCTAGAGCACCGCCAGGGAACCGCCCATCGATCGCCATCCCCAGCCATGACGCTAGCTCACCGTAGCCATGTCGCCACCGTCGACCGCCCATCCCGCTCGGTCTCACCGTCGGGCCTATAAAAGGAGCCCTTCCCAGCCATTCTTCTCCACACCATTCCACTCCCCTCACCTCTCTGAACCTCACCCACCTCTAGCCGCAGCAAGTGGAGTAGCAACTCGCCGGAATTGGAACCAGAGCCGCCGCCTCTGGAGGAGAAGGGTGCCGTTGATTTCGACCGCCCCAAGCTCCGCCGCGACCACACCTCGCCTCGCTGTCATCTTCCACTTCGTTTGCCCGCCTCGCCGACCCTGCTGGAGCCCTAGTACGCCCCCAGTAGACCACACCGAGCCGCTAGGGTTCGAGCTCGTCGGCGACCCGTTCGTCGTCGACGACGACCCTCAGCCGTTGATCTCACTTCTAATCGCACGGCCCACAGCGCGCGTACCGTTTCGCGTGTTAAGTGCCGCGTACCCCCTGTCAGCTGAGCCCCGCCCAGGGTTGTGTTGATGATAATAGCTTCCCAACTTAAGTGATTCTAGAACTTTACTTTATCTTTCTTTGCTTATGAACTCAGCTTAGGTTTCAAACTTAATTTGATAGTTAAACTTAGATTTGGTACTTTGACTTAGAATTATACTCCTTGCTAGTAGTAGTTTGCGAGTACTTAAAGAGTACTCATGGCTTTTGTCCCTGGCTATTATCATGGCCAGACTATGAAGGAGATTATCAAGATGATGGTCAGCAGGACGACTATGATAACTAGGACTATCTGCCTTCGTCAGCATTGCCTGTGCCCCTGAAGGTGGACCCCACTGCTACGCTATCATTTATTTTTCCGCTGCTTGTTGTATTAAAGACTGGATCATGAGATCCTTATTTGTGTAAAACCTTATGTATGGTTTGTAATGGATGATGTACTGTGATATCCAATCCGTTATGTCTCACAAAAATGGTAATCCTGGGATTGCGAGGTATGGCATAATGGGCATCTGGGATTAAAAATCCGGGTGTTGACATCTAGGGTAAAGGCTTCCCATCAACAAAGGACATCGTGGTTTCCAACATCCTGAAACTTGCAGCAGCACTTATGCGTTTAAATCTAGTCTCATACTCACAGTTTTGATTTTGTACGTCATAGAACTGTGCTTGCAGTTCGTTGGTTGTTTGGCGGAGTGAGAAGATTTCATCCTTGAGTTCAAAAGTCTCCTTTTGGTGCTCGGCGATGAGTTCGGAACAAACCTTGTGGATGATGTCCACTTCGCGCTCCGCCATCTTCCTGTACCTAAAGACTTCTTGCTCCAATGCTTCCATCCTATCCTTCAGATTTCCTTCACCTTTAGGGCCTTGAACCTCCTTAATCCGGACCTCCCCACCTTCGAGCAACAACTCCTTGGTATTAATCTTCAATTCTCTCATGTATGGGTTGATGATGTCTTCTAAAGGATCTCCCTTGGATGTTCCAGAGGAAGACATTGTGGCTCCAAATTTGAGATTACACCTGGCAGAAACAGATCAAAACAAAAACACAACGAAAACATGATATACGAACCTCGGAAAATCCAGTGGGTTATATATTACGAAGTTTCATAACAAAAGGAAGGTACTGGGAGAAAACGAGTCGGAGGCGGAGTCCTGGGTGGCCTCACCACCTGGTGGCGCGGCCAGGGGTTGGCCCACGCCATGGGGTGGTGTGGGCCACCCTGGCTCCGGTTCCATCCCTTTTTCGCTTTGTAGCTTTCCTTATTGACTGAAAACTGCAAAAATATAGTTGGATTGTATTTTCGCGGAACTTTTCTTACTAGAACTGTTACCTAGTTGGAAACGGACTCTGCAGGTCTCTGAGTTTGGTATTGAGTGGATCCTTCCGGAGTCATCACTTGAATATCATTGATATCTTCATATTCATATACTTATTACTTGAGTCATAAAAGAATTCTCTTTCTTATTACACCATTATCTCCACTTTCTGGAAATTTCTTTCACACAAAACTTCACACAGTTCTCATTAGCAACATTAGTATAAGTGAAGTGATAAAACCTTTTGAGTCCAACTTCAACTAAAAACCAACAAAACAAAAGCTACTGTAGCAACTCCTTCCGAAAACCCAAAAAGAATTCAAAAAGGAAATCGAATAAAGAAGCAAATGCACGATTGGCAAAATCTGTCAAAACAGACCAGCAGGTAAAGATCAATTTTTTTGAAAATCTTATGTTGCTCAAATCAAAAAGTGCAAAACTAATAAAAGTTAAATAACAACATGGGGCAGAAGCACAAATAATTACAGCTCAATCCGACATACAGAGATCTCTCACGAATTTTTACGGTGAAGCACAAAAATCTGTTTCAGGACAGCAACTTCCCCAAATCTTACTTCTCTCTCATGAGAGGTTGATCTTGACACAAAAACCAAACAAAACGGATAAGGAGCAGTTATTACAGAAGTAATAACTTCCAAGACTCAAATAAACAAAAACAAACTGAAAGCAAAAACAAATTGGGTTGTCTCCCATAAAGTTCTTTCTTTATAGCCATTAAGATGGGCATGATAATTTTGAAGAAGCTCTCATAGGGATATGAATTAAGGTGAAAGAGAGCATTAAGAAGCAAAAATTACACACGTTTAAGTCTAACCCACTTCCTATGCAAGGGAATTTTGTAAACAAACAAGTTATTGAAACCAAAGGCAACTTGCATAAGAAGGCAAAAGAAGCGCAACATAAAAACTTTCAGCATCAAACGAGGAAACTTGATATTATTGAGATGCACAAGAACACTTTTCCCTCTCTCATAATAGATTTCAGTATCATGCATAAACTTAACAATATAGCTATCACAAGGACTATCATAGCAATGATCACTTATTCTAACAGAAAACACAGGAATACTAGCTCTCATAACACTACTATGCGAAACAATATTAGAGGTATCCGTACAAAGGATAGTGTGTCCCTCTTTTTAATATTTAGCAACAAAGTCTTTCACATTTGCTACAATAGGTTCATCAATCATTTGTTTATCAGGTTTAGCAGCCTTACTCATACTTTCATTAACCATACTAGCTATCATAGAATGTTCCTTTACCTTAACTGGGAAAGGCATTTTCTCAATATAAGGTTTAGGTAAAACATGACTAGCAGTATAAACTTCAGTATTTCTTGCAGGAACACTCTTAGCAATATCTTTATAAGGTTTATGATACTTATTCCACTTCTTTTTAGGCACTTCAATATAAGAAGCAAAGGCCTTAAAATAAGAAGCAATAGCTTGAGAGTCTAAACCATAAGCATTTTTAATATTTTGAAAGTCGTTAGTTCCCATAAAAGATTCAATGCATTCATAATCATAATTTATACCTGACTTTCTACCTTTGTCATTCTCCCAAGCTTCAGCATTGTCTTGAATACGGTACAGAAGGTCCCATTTAGCTTCTTCTTCCATACGAGTGAATGATCCAGCACAAGAAGCATCCAATAAATCTTTGTCATGTAGAGGGAGCCTTGCATAAAAGTTATTGATAATAATATTGTTGGGGAGCTCATGAATGGGACATTTGAGCATTAGTAACTTCAATCTCCCCCAAGCTTGAGTTGTACTCTCTCCATCAAGAGGCCAAAAGTTGTATATTTGATTCCGATCTTTATGAATCTCACTAGGAGGATAAAACTTTGAATAAAAGAGAGGCACTATTTCCTCCCATTCTAGAGCTTGACCATTCTTCAGCAGCTTATACCATTACTCAGCTCTTCCTTTCAGTGATAATGAGAATAACTTCTTCTTAAATTGATTTGTAGTAATACCTGCACACTTGAACAACCCGCATAATTCGTGTATAAAGAGCAAATGATCACCGGGATGGACAGTTCCATCCCTAACATAGTAGTTATCCATAACACGATCAATAATTCTTGTAGGTATTTGAAAACATCTTTATCAACAGGTGGTGGCTTATCTACTACCTTAGCAGTGGTAGTAGCATTACCAAATAAGAAACTCAGCGAATTATCCATGACGAAAATAAAGCAACTAGCAGAAGTAAACAATACTCACAGTAGAAGTTTCCTTTACCAGCTCCACTCTCCAATAGTGCTTCACTCCCCGGCAACGGTGCCAGAAAATAGTCTTGATGAGCCACAAGTATAGGGGGTGTATCGCAGTATTTTCGATAAGTAAGAGTGTCGAACCCAACGAGGAGCAGAAGGTGCTGGCTAGTGGTATGGATCAGGAATTCTCTGCAACTACTTAGCAAACGGATTTTTAGGGGTTTTCAATAAAGCAAGTAAACAAAGTACGAGTAAATAAAAGACAGTAGGAATAAATGCAGCAAGTGGCCCAATCCTTTATGCAGCAAAGGACAGGCCGATTGTATTTCTATAGATGACCAAACGTTCTCGAGGACACATGGGAAGACTGTCAAGTGCTTTCGCTTCATATAGCTGATTAATCTTCTCTAGCTTGCTAAGTGTTGTGTGGGTGAACCTATGCTAATGTACCGCCCCATCCAAGACTTAATACATACTTGTGATTAAACCCCCTTGCAAACATTCGTAAGTACAAGAAAGTAATTAAGGTAGAAACCTAACCACAACTTTAAACTCTAAGACCCTTACGTCCCTTGTGCAATGGTTTCCTAACGGGGGTTCAGGTTTCTGTCACTCCGGCAACCCCTACGATCAGTAGCCAAATACACAATGCATTCCCCTAGGCCCATATAGGTGAAGTGTCATGTAGTCGACGTTCACATGACACCACTAGAAGAAGTACACCACAACTTAAATAACAATCTATTGAATCTTTCTCAACACAACTCCACTACTAACAACAAGACTTCTCCCATGTCCTCAAGAACAAAACGAACTACTCACAAGACATCATATGGATCATGATCAGAGATGGAATAATGATGTATAACAATCTGAACATAAACAATAATTCAATGGTTCACTCAATAGCATCAACTACAAAGAGTAATCAACACCGGGAAAGTTTCCCCTATGAACTATAGCAAGATTCAACGCAATTGTTACAGCAATATGGAGATGGTGATGAGGGTGCTGATGGTGATGATTATGGTGATGATGATCCCGATGAAGTCCAGCTTGATGGTGGTGTTGATGGCGACGATCTCCCCTCTCCGGGAAGGAATTCCCCCGGCAGAAATATGTCTACCGGAGAGATCTTTCTCTCTCGGTGTTTTCCGCCCCGCAGAGGCGGCGGAATCTTTCTGTGGTTGCTCCCCGAGTCTTAGGGTTTCGGGAGGAAGATATACGCCAGAGGGGAGAGGCTGGAGTGGGCCAGGGCGGCCACACCACTCCCTGGCGCGGCCTAGGCCTGCCCGCGCCATGGGGTGGTGTGGGCCCCCTATGGCCCACCTCCACTCCATCTTATCGCATCCTGAGTCTTCTGGAAAAATAGAATTTTCCGTATATTTTCCTGGATTTTCTGATCTTCGTGAATTTTGCCTCCAAACATCACCTTTTCCATCAGAATCCTGACTGCAGCGGTCCATGCTCCAAAAGTCATCAACCATGCAAAAATAGATGAAATAACATAAGTACCACCTCTCAATACGAAATATATCAATGAATAATAGTGAATTAAGACATAGAATAGTGATGCAAAATGGACGTATCAGGAATTAATCAAGAAATTAAACATGATCTTGACACAAACTCCCGAGGCTCTTTTATGGAGCTAACTATAACTAAAGCTTGGGAACTTCTAGAACGTATTCGCCACAATAGAGAAACATGGGATTTGATTTAGGTGGCGAAGGAGGTATAGAAATTGAATATGATTGTCTCAATGCTTATAAGGAATCCGGTAAAGTGAAAGAAACTGCCGATGAACTTCAACTTGATGATGATATTATTTTGCAAATCCTTTAGTCTTTTACATAACATATTGAAGCTCCTAAGAAAGACTAGCTTCAATATACTCCTCCACCGGAGCCAACTGAAGAAGATGATCCAATAATTGCAGCTCATGTTGAGATATTAAGGGAGATACCCGTATGTTGAACCCCTTCCTTTTCCAAGGGCTGTGAGAAAACATATGATGGCTTAGCAGCTCGAAGATCAACACGAAGAAGAAAGAATGTTCCTTGAGAAGCTGGAAGAAGAGGCACAAATAAGAAAAACTAACTAAGTAAGTATATAGGAGACTGGGGAACCAATGAAGGAAGATATTCTAACAATGTTTGCACATTGCAATGTGATAGAGCTAGACACCGAAGCTTCACAGTTCATTGAAGGTAAGGTAAAGGCTAAATAAGTTAGTAAACCTATTCTTCCTTGTACCTTCGGTGAAATTTCTTATTATGGCCTCTACGACATTGGAACAGATGTTAACGTAATCCCCTTTAATTTTTATTTGAAAATCCAAAATGAACTAACCTAGATGAATTAGAGGATACTGACATGACTAGAATGCTTGCAGATAAGACACTTAGAGTCCCTATGGGAATAATTAGAGATGTTCCAATATGTATTGGACCATATAAGTATCCCATTGATTTTGTACTTATCGATATGCCTAGTGATGTTTATTATCTAATTATTTTCAGAAGAACCTTTTTGAATACCACGTGAGCAAACATTGATTGCAAGAGACAAACTGTATCTCTCAAGTTTGGTGAAGAGAAAATGGACTTTAATTTTTCTAAATTTAATCACAAGCCTACAATCAAGGATTTGGATGATTATGAGTATGGACAAGAAGAGGAAGGTAATATTGTTAATCTTGCTTCAGTAGTTATTGAGACTCCGGATGATGATTTAGCAAGAAGTTTAGTCGATAATAATAACATCCTCCTTGACATGGAAAAAATGGAAATGGATGATTATCTCGACTCCACACCCGAGCTGGATCCCGAGATGAATCAAAAGTATGAAGAACCTATAAGGAAAGGAGATGAGGCACCTCCACCTCTTATTATCAAAACCTTACCCAAGGAATTAAAATATAGGTTTCTTGATAGAACTAATAATTAGATCCATTATTATAAGTTCTAACCTTGTAGAAAAAGAGGAGGAAAACTTAATGATGGTTCTCTGGATGCATCAGAATGCTCTTGGGTATTTGATGAGTGACTTGAAAGGGATTAGTCCCTCGATATCCACCCATATAATATTTATGAAAGAAGGAGCCCAGCCGGTCGTAACTTATGCAGTATACATCATGTCATCATTATAGTTTTTATCTTCTCAAAATTGTTACTGTTCGTAGGTATTTGTCAGAGACCTTGACCCAAATGTTAGTGAATATCTTAGACAAAAAATCTCTCAGTATAGTGAGATTTATTATGTGAAGATTCTAGTTTGAGAAACCGTGCTACTTCCATCGCGCGGTTTTCTTAGCTATTAATGATTAGCCCGGACATTTAATACTTTTGAGTTCTTTCCCACATAGATATTTATTTGGTTAAATTGCCTCTGTCACCATGATGAAATTAGAGATAAAAGTGGGTCAATATTAGGGTACAATATACCCTATCCGAGCACTTTATCCTTGACCATGTTGATTTTTTCAGTAGTTTTAGCTACCACCAAATTGATCGCACTAGAACTGCTCCAGCTATAAATTCATGGCTCTTTACAAATGCACGTGTTGGCATATATGCTTTTGGACAGATTTCCGATTATTTTCTACTATGATTGGGTAAGTGGAGTACTCTATTGAAATTTCTATCACTTTGGGATGTGATTCACTTGAATGGAAGGTTCAATATAGCATCTGTCAACACCCGGATTTTTAATCCCAGATGCCCGTTATGCCATACCTCGCAATCCCAGGATTACCATTTTTGCGAGACATAACGGATTTGATATCACAGTACATCATCCATTACAAACCATACATAAGGTCTTACACAAATAAGGATCTCATAATCCAATCTTTAATACAACAAGAAGCGGAAATAAAAGGTAAGCGTAGCAGTAGGGTCCATCTTCAAGGGCACAGGTAATGCTGATGAAGGCAGATAGTCCTAGTTATCATAGCTGTCCTGATAACCATCCTCTTGATAGTCTCCTTCATAGTCTGGCCATGAGAATAGCCAGGGACAAAATCCATGAGTACTCTTTAAGTACTCGCAAACTACTATTAATAGGTACTATAGTGCTAAGTTAAAGTGCTAAATCTAAGTTTAACTACAAAGTTAAGTTTGAAACCTAAGCTGAGTTCTGAAGCAAAAAAAAACTAAAGTTCTAGAATCACTTAAGTTGGGAAGCTAATGTCATAACACAACCTTGTTGTGGTCAAGTCAAGATTCATCATTCATATCAAGTTATTTGGAAAACATCTGACAACGAAACAGTATGGCCATTCCAACTGTCCATAACCACGGACGTGGCTATTCGAATAGTTTGACACTCTGCAGAGGTGGTACATTTTTACCATAATATTCGATACATCTGTCAGGGATAACCTTGAATCATCATACTTAGTATGCAGATAATCAAACATAACCTTCCCTTTACACACCCTAGTATAAGCGCCTCTCCTATGAGCATGGCCTCCCAACCATGACCATCAGTCATCTTGGGCACTGCATAGGTGGACAACATTGAGAGGTAGCCTCAGCTCAGACCTCTCCCGTGAGGGAACTAATACTAATGCTTATAAATTTCCAGCTAAGCCTTACCCAGTTCAGGTAGTGTGGTTGTACGGTAAATTTGGAATGGTATCGCATCCGAATCCAACCATCAGTTTTATAAAAGGGTTAAGGCTCATGCCTCATCATTTTCATCATCATAAACCAGTTGTGTTTCTCAACACATGTCAAAACATCTCAATAGAATGACTCATCATTCCAAGGTTTTCACAATTCATTTTCACCAAGTGTTCCCATTTAAAGTGACTCAAGTTTTTGATCTACTCTATACTACTAAGTTAAGAGTGTTCACTAAGGTGGAAGTGATGGGTTCAATCTCATGCCATACAGTGACATCTAAAGGTTTATAAATAGGTCAAGTTTTATACTTTTTATGCTACCTTCAAAACAAGTAAGGGACTTTGTGTAAACTAAAGGAGGTAACACTTGTAAACCAAGACTTGGGGTAACTAATAGTTAAAAAGGGGTGTGATCATGGCATGCTTAAGGCATCCTTGCTAAACCATCTAGTTTGATCCTAGCTTGCTAAGTACTAAACTTGCAAGGGTTAACTTGACACTAATAGCTTGCACTGTTAATGGTGGCTTGCCTTGGTTGGTGCAGTGGTTGAAGTTTTCTTCGTCTTCGTCTTGATAGCACTCCTCCTCCTCGTAAGCTTGGTCGGTACTATCTTCTATAAATACATACGGAGTACACAATCACCAAACAATACTTAACTAGGCTAGATAGCTTTATAAGACACACAATTGATGATCTATTATCATCACAAGCATCACAAGTTTAATTCACTAGTTTCCTTCTTTTTAATTTAGAAAAGTAATTTCTACTCATTGAAAATTTAACTAAGATTTAATATTCACCACTTAAAATATGGGATCATGTGGACACATGTCATCACCACATATTCTAACATGTGGGAATGAGATTTAAAGGTTGGATCAAAATTACTTTGGTTTAAGTTCAATATTTAATGATTTAAAGTGACTAGAAATGCCTATATAGCATTATTTTGGTTCTAGTCCAAAGTCACTACATGTAAACCTTAATATTATTACATATTTAGGTAGATATGATGAAATGTGATTTTTGAGAGTTGGAATCAACTCAAAAGCTAACTTGGTTGATTTTATAAAAATGTTGCAAGGTGCAAATGCTTCTGTTTTGTTTTTTTAATTAGGAGAGATCTATAACTCTAATTGAATTAAATCCAATGGGCTTGGATAGATTACTTCAATACCTTTCAGACAAAATTAGTTTCATGCAATTTGGATTTATAAATCTATCTGAATTGATTTTCCAACTAGGGAACAGAAACTAGATTCAACTAAAAAAGAAAAATCCAAATTTGAACGGTTGGGCTAGCGCGGGAAAGAACTTGGGCCGGCCCAGTGCCGCTCCGCGGCACAGGGCTCAGCTGACAGGGGGTCTCGCTTGTCAGTGGGTCTTAACACGTGAAACGGTACGCGCGCTGTGGGCCGTAGGATTAGAACTGGGATCTACGACTGAGGGTCGTCGTCGACGACGAACAGGTCGCCGACGAGCTCGAACCCTAGCGGATCGGTGGGGGTCTGCTGGGGACGTACCAGGGCTCCAGCAGGGTCGACGAGGCGGGCAAACAAACTGGTGGTCGACAGCGAGGCAAGGCACGGTTGCGGCGGAGCTTGGGGTGCCCTAAATCGCAGGAGCCCTTCTCCTCCTGCTGCGGCTGCTCCGGCTCCAATTCCAGCGAGGCAGAGCTTGCTTGGCTCCGGTGGGTGAGGTTCAGTGAGAGGTGGGGAGTGAGTGGGTGTGCAGAGAAGAGGCTGGGGAGGCCGGTTTATATAGGCCCGACGGTGAGACCGAGCGGGATGGGCAGGCGACAGTGGCGACATGGCTACAGCCGGCTAGAGGCATGGCAGAGGGTGGCGATCGACAGGCGGTCTCCTGGCGGTGCTCTAGGAAGTGAATGCGAGCGTAGGGGCGGTGGTATGCGGTCTGGGCGAGGTGGCGCTCTAAGCGGCAGAAGCGGCAATGTCCACGGCGAGCGGTGGCTGTGGTGCATTGGGCAGCGAACGGGGGTGTCTGGGGTGTTCCCTGGGTCGTGGCGGAGCGGTGGGCGTGGGCTGCGGTCGAGCGGCGGTCTGTGCACGCGTGCTGGGTGCGGTGCTCTGGCGCGTGCTCGGCATGGTGCGGTGGCACTAGGCGCGGGCTTTCCTCGGTGGTCCATGGCGAGGCTCGACTCGGTCAAGGGACAGAGGGTGGCGGTGAGCTCCTGGCTACCTCCTAGACATGGCGAGGGAAGGGGGAGTGGTCTGCTGTAGCGGGGCAAGGTTTGGCTGGCGAGCATGTCCTCGGGTTGGCATGGTATGGGGGCTAGGGACAAGGGAGAGGGGTGCTAAGGGCCTGGTTAGACCAAGAGAGGACAAAGGGATTAAATGGAGATCAAATGGGGGCAAAATCCTGTGCAAAATAGTGAGCTAGGATTTAGAGTTTAAACCTGTCTGCCAAGTGTTTGATTAAATGGCCGCAAGAAATAAGCTTTTGAATTTTGGTTTCAAAATTTTTGGGTGTTCTCCACTAGTGCTAGGTAGTCTCTGGTTGCAAGGGTTTTGAAAGTGGAGCTTGTTTGAATGGTTTTTGAAAAGGTGGGATCTTACCATATGAAATAGATTCAATTTTGAACTGTCATTTAAAATTAGCATTTGAAAGATTTTTGCAGATTACAAGGTGGGCCTTGGTACCTCATTATCTGTACTAGCAAGGGGTGTAAAGATCCACACATGTTTCTGTTAAGTTTTGAGTACTAGGAATGCCCCAAGTAGGCATGAGAGTTAATTTGGCCAAAATGACCATTCACTTCAAATATTCATTTTGAGTTATTTTTCTTTGGGAAAAGTTTGGAATGACTTAGATGATGTTTAATTCACCTAAGAAACATTTTACAAGCATTGGATCACTTAAACAAGGCACTTCAATTCAACTCCTATTTTAAATGCACACACATATGAATGCTTTTATTTTTAATTTGGAAAAGTTTTTGTTAACCCTATTTTTGGATGATTTGATCTTGATAAGCTTGGATTAAAGTTTTGGGATGTTACAAACCTTCCCCCCTTAAACAAAATCTCGTCCCGAGATTTACAAGGAAAACTAGGAACTAAAGAGATCTGGGAACTCTGTCCTAATGTAATCTTCTCGCTCCCAAGTAGCTTCCTCCTCGGTATGGTTGCTCCACTGGATCTTGAGAAACTTGATGCTCCTGGTCCTGGTGGTTCTGTAGGCTTCTTCTAAGATACGGATGGGCACTTCTCGATAGGTCAGGTCATTGTTGATTCCCATAGCTCTGTGATCGATGTTCTTGAAAACTTCAGTCTTCTCAGGCACTTCCAAACATTTGCGAAGTAACAAGATATGGAACACATTGTGGATGGCTGACATCTCTTCAGGCAGTTCCAGTTGATACGATACTTCTCCTCGGCGGTTCAGAATCTTGAAAGGTCCGATATATCTGGGGGCTAACTTTCCTTTTGGACTAATGCATTGAGTTCCCTTCAATGGTGAAACTTTGAGGTATACAAAATCTCCCACATTGAAAGTCAGGTCTCTCCTTCGCTTGTTAGCATAACTCTTCTGTCTGGATTGGGCGGTCTTGAGGTGCTCACGGACTTTGTGAACTTTCTCTTCTGCTTCTCGGAGAATGTCGGGTCCAAAGATCTGAATCTCTCCTACTTGCGACCAATTTAAAGGGGTACGGCACTTTCTTCCGTATAGGAATTCAAATGGTGCCATCTGCAAACTAGCTTGATAACTGTTGTTATATGAGAATTCTGCGAAAGGCAGGCAGTCTTCCCATTTTGATCTGTATTCCAACACACAAGCTCTAAGCATATCCTCTAAGATCTGGTTGACTCTCTTAGTCTGTCCATCTATTTGTGGGTGATACGCGGTACTGAAGTTCAACTTGGTTCCTAATCCTTTCTAAACTTTCTGCCAAAATCTCGAGGTAAACTGGGTTCCTCGATCTGATACTATGGTCTTGGGGGTTCCATGCAGACTAACAATCCTAGCAATGTACAGTTCTGCTAACTTTGCACTCTGGTAGGTTGTCTTGACAAGTATGAAGTGGGCTACCTTGGATAGTCTATCAATGATGACCCATATTGAGTCATTTCCCCTACTAGAAGTAGCTAAACCGGTGATAAAGTCCATTCCGACGGAATCCCATTTCCACTCCGGAATCTGCAATGGTTGCAATAGTCCTGCAGGTCTCTGATGCTCTGCTTTGACTCTTTGACAGATGTCACACTTGGCGATGTAGCTTCCGATTGCTCTCCTCATCTTGTGCCACCAAAATTTCTCTTTCAAATCCTAATACATCTTTGTTCCTCCGGGGTGGATAGAATAAAGAGTATCATGAGCTTCCTTCATGATAATTTCCTTTAGCTCCAAATCTGCTGGCACATAGATACGTCCTTTGTACCACAGTACTCCTTCTTCGTCTTCAGTGAATCCAGGTACCTTTCCTATACCAATACGATGTTTGATCCCGTCGATACTTTCATTCCCCTTCTGGGCTTCCTTGATTTGGCTAATCAAAGTGGGTTGAAGTTCAATGCTAGCTAAGAATCCTTTGCTAACTAACTCAGTCCTGAACTGCTCCAACTCCTCATACAAACTTGGTTGCTTCTCCTTGATCATGGTGTTAAGCCTACACGGCAATCTGCTAAGAGCATCCGCTACCACGTTGGCTTTGCCGGGGTGATAGTGAATGTTAAGGTCATAATCCTTGATTAACTCTATCCATCTCCTTTGTATCATATTCAGCTCCTTCTGAGTGAAGATATATTTCAAGCTCTTATGATCTGAGTAAATCTCACAGCAATTACCCATCAAATAATGACACCATGTCTTCAATGCTAGAACCACAGCTGCTAGCTCAAGATCATAGGTCGGATAGTTCTGCTCATGCTACTTCTGTTGTCGAGACAGATACGCGATGACTTTGCCTTCTTGCATCAATACACATCCTAGACCAATCTTGGATGCATCACAATATACATCAAACGGCTTCTTGATGTCTGGCATGATCAAAATTGGGGCTGATATCAATCTCTTCTTCAGCTCCTGAAAACTGGCTTCACATTTGTCGGTCCATTCAAACTTCTTGTCCTTCTTCAACAATTGGGTCATGGGTCGGGCGATGCTCGAGAATCCTTCTACGAACTTGCGATAGGATCCCGCTAATCCGAGAAATGCACGGACTTGGGTTTGAGTGGTTGGGGCTTCCCATTCTTCGACATCTTTGATCTTGGCGGGATCAACAGAGACTCCTCCGGCAGAAACAATATGTCCTAGGAATCCTACTTCTTTTAGCCAAAACTCACACTTGCTGAACTTGGCATATAACTGATGCTCTCTCAGGGTTTCTAGGATGATTCTCAGATGTTGCTCATGCTCTTCTTCTGACTTGGAGTAGATAAGGATGTCGTCGATGAACACAACTACAAACTTATCTAGGAAATTCATAAAGATCTTATTCATGAGATTCATGAAATAAGCAGGGGCCTTGGTTAATCCAAAAGACATAACCGTATACTCGTATAAACCATAGCGAGTAGTAAAGGCGGTCTTCGGAATATCTGTTGCACGAAACTTAAGTTGGTGATAACCAGTCCTAAGATCAATCTTTGAGAATACCTGAGCTCTAGTCAACTGATCAAATAGATCCTCTATCTTTGGCAAAGGGTACTTGTTCTTGATGGTGACGTCATTCAACTTTCTGTAATCTGTACATAGACGATTGCCTCCATCTTTCTTGTCGACGAATAACACTGGTGATCTCCATGGCGATGCGCTTGGCTGAATCAAGCTTGTTGCTAACATGGCATCCAACTGCTTCTTCAGTTCCACTAACTCTGAGGGGTTCATGCTATAGGGTCTCTGGGCTATAGGTCTGGTTCCGGGGATTAGTTCGATAATGAACTCAATATCCCTATCCGGGGGCATACCTGGCAATTCATCTGGGAATACGCCGGGGTATTCACAGACTACTCTGACTTGGTCTATGGTGGGCAGGGCTACACTCTTATTGAACTTGAATTGACGGGGTAAGGTTTCAGAGATATGCTCTACTATTACTCCAGAACTACTGGTCATGGTGATGGCTTTCTTAGCACAGTCTATCAATCCTTTATGCCTTGACATCCAGTCCATACCTAGTACTACTTCCAATCCTTTGGTTCCAAGTACAATTAGGTTGGCATAAAAATCTATCCCATGTATTATGATAGGTACAACTTTGCAAATTTTTCTAGCCTTTGTAGTTGAACCGGGGATTTGAACTATCATGACATGCTTCAGGTTGGTTGGGTGAATCTTACTAGTGCATGCAAATTATTCGGTGACAAATGAATGCGATGCTCTAGAATCAAACAATACTCTTGCTAAAACTGAGTTGACAGAAAACATACCCAGCACTACATCTGGCGCTTCTTGGGCTTCTTCTGCGTTCATGTGGAAGAGACGACCGTTGTGGTTGTGAGGGTTCCCTGGGGGAAACCTCCTTCCTGGTTGAACATGATGCTGCTGCTGAGCTGGGGCATTCACAGGGGCATTGGCGGCAGTCTTCTTGGGACACTCATTGGAGTAGTGACCCTTCACTCCACACTCGAAACAAGTGATCTGGGACTTGTCCTTGACTGCGACAGGCACATCATTGCTGCCAGTTCTGGGTGCAGTGTTGTTGTTGTTGTTGCTCTTGGGAGGGGCACGGTTGAAATTGTTGGCATTACCGGAGTTGTGATTGTTTCCTCTAGACTTCACATTGCCCCCGCTACGGTTGGGGTAACTTGGGCGAGAATTTGGGGGTCGGTTGTTTCTTGGTGCATATCCTGGTGAAGGGTTGGGACGATACTTCTGGTGACTACTGGATCCAAACTGCTGCATCATACGACGCTTGCGGTTGTCGTTTGCCTGGTTAATCTTCCCATCCATCTGAATGGCAGAGTCGACTAGCTCTTCGAGATCCTGGAAACGGATATTGACGAGGACAGTCTGCATCTCATCATGCAGTCCGTTCAAGAATCTCTCCTTCTTCTTGGCCTCTGTGTTGATCTCATCAGTGCATATCTGGCAAGTGACAAGAATCTATCACGGTACTCCACCACTGTCATTCTTCCTTGCTTCAATTCGTGGAATTCATCTCTCATCCTGTTGACGAGACCTTGCGGCATGTGGGTGCGGCTGAACTTGACTTTGAATGCTTCCCATGTCATAACTTGGCCATGGTTCATATTGCGGATGCTATTCCACCAAGCTCTGGCATCTCCTGCTAGATAGTGGGTGGCGAAGAGAACTTTCTCATTTTCATCAACTCTTGCAACTTCGAGGTTGTTTTCCATGGTCTGTAACCAGTCATCGGCATCTAATGGGTTTTCAGATTGGTTGAAGATTGGGGGATTGGTATTCTAAAAAAAATTGAGTTTGGATCCATGGTGATCCTGATTTCCATGTCCTTGGTTGTTGAGAGCCATTTTGGGCGATCTGCTACAATGTTGCTAAGTTGGCTTGGCGCTCGGCCCTGCTTGCTTCACGGTCTACGATGAGATTCTGCAAGATCTGCAGCATTGGATCTTGCGATGAGCTGCTCCCTCCTTGGTTTCCACGAGTCATTTGAAGATTGAGCTAGATATAGGGGTAAGAGGGAAATTCTAAGGTTCATGGTTTTGGGTTTTCAAAGCTAAAACTTTGAGTTAGACTCAGGTTTTTCAACTAACTTCATTTTCATTTATGCAAGCAAGCACATGATACAACACACACCACAATAAACAAAGGAAAGCAGATGGTTTGAAGAACCATTCTGCCAGCTACGATACAGTGGGACTGATACAACTCATGCTACGACAGTGCTCTAGTGCATCTACTCATCGTCGATGAAGTCGGAGTCCTCATCATCAGTGTAGAAGTCCACAGCATCCTCCTCCAGAAAGTCATCATCGTTGCTGAGGTAAGAATCCATGTCTCCCTAGATGTCTTCACCCTCATCTTCTTCTTCCTTGGCGGCAAGCTGAGCTTCCTGCTCCGTGACGGTCTTCTCGAGATCGGCCACCTTCTTGCAAAGACGGGCGATGGTGCGATCATTCTTTGCACGCTGGCGGCAAAGAGACTGGTGATCTTGGACAAGCAGTGCGAAAGTCTGGGCCTTCTGGTCTGCAATGGCATGGTTCTGGTTGGCTAACTCCCTGGCATTCTCCAGTTCCTGCTGTCTGCCGTGCAGCAAGAAGTCAAGATTCTCCACTTGACGCCTCAACTCGGGGTGACTTGGCATCTCCATCGGCATTCCCATGAAGTCACGTCTTGCATAGTGGGCAAAACGGGTTCCTTGGATCTTGTTGACACTGAGGGCACATAGACATGCGAGAGCTTCATGCATTGCCCTGGATAATCCATCTAGCCAGTTGTTCTCTCTCACGGAGAACCGAATTCTCCCGGAAGTGGGTGTTTCGATGCTTCCTCTAAGATCTGCGGTGACTAGCCACTGTAGGTCTCCTCCTGGGGGTCCTGGAAGTTGAGCTCCAAGAAACTCTGGATGTGGGCATCCCAGTAATTCCGACAGTGAATCCAGATCCCTCTCGAAGATCAGCTGACCTCTGTTTCCCAACTGGTAGAACTTGCTAAACTGAGTCTCCATCTACAAGAATTAAGGATGAGGAAATTAGTGAGGTGATCAAGTGTGTCAAGTTTTAAGTAGTAATGTAAGACTTTTGAGGAACATGAATTTTTTGAGAAAGAATGAGTTCACAAGGGTAAGAGAGGAAATAGTTTTTCATAAATACTCACTTTGCTTTTGAAGCTAAGTTTTTGGTTTGGACGTCCATTCTAACTAGGGTCTCCTATGGTCAGGATGGCTCTGATACCAACTTGTCAACACCCGGATTTTTAATCCCAGATGCCTGTTATGCCATACCTCGCAATCCCAGGATTACCATTTTTGCGAGACATAACGGATTTGATATCACAGTACATCATCCATTACAAACCATACATAAGGTCTGACACAAATAAGGATCTCATGATCCAGTCTTTAATACAACAAGCAGCGGAAATAAAAGGTAAGCGTAGCAATGGGGTCCATCTTCAAGGGCACAGGCAATGCTGACAAAGGCAGATAGTCCTAGTTATCATAGCCGTCCTGATGACCATCCTATTGATAGTCTCCTTCATAGTCTGGCCATGAGAATAGCCAGGGACAAAAGCCATGAGTACTCTTTAAGTACTCGCAAACTACCACTAACAGGTATTATAATTCTAAATTAAAGTGCTAAATCTAAGTTTAACTATAAAGTTAAGTTTGAAACCTAAGCTGAGTTCAGAAGCAAAGAAAGATAAAGTAAAGTTCTAGAATCACTTAAGTTGGGAAGCTAATGTCATAACACAACCTTGTTGTGGTCAAGTCAAGATTCATCATTCATATCAAGTTATTTGGAAAACATCTGACAACGAAACAGTATGGCCATTCCAACTGTCCATAACCACGGACGTGGCTATTCGAATAGTTTGACACTCTGCAGAGGTGGTACATTTTTACCATAATATTCGATACATCTGTCAGGGATAACCTTGAATCATCATACTTAGTATGCAGATAATCAAACATAACCTTCCCTTTACACACCCTAGTATAAGCGCCTCTCCTATGAGCATGGCCTCCCAACCATGACCATCAGTCATCTTGGGCACTGCATAGGTGGACAACATTGAGAGGTAGCCTCAGCTCAGACCTCTCCCGTGAGGGAACTAATACTAATGCTTATAAATTTCCAGCTAAGCCTTACCCAGTTCAGGTAGTGTGGTTGTACGGTAAATTTGGAATGGTATCGCATCCGAATCCAACCATCAGTTTTATAAAAGGGTTAAGGCTCATGCCTCATCATTTTCATCATCATAAACCAGTTGTGTTTCTCAACACATGTCAAAACATCTCAATAGAATGACTCATCATTCCAAGGTTTTCACAATTCATTTTCACCAAGTGTTCCCATTTAAAGTGACTCAAGTTTTTGATCTACTCTATACTACTAAGTTAAGAGTGTTCACTAAGGTGGAAGTGATGGGTTCAATCTCATGCCATACAATGACATCTAAAGGTTTATAAATAGGTCAAGTTTTATACTTTTTATGCTACCTTCAAAACAAGTAAGGGACTTTGTGTAAACTAAAGGAGGTAACACTTGTAAACCAAGACTTGGGGTAACTAATAGTTAAAAAGCGGTGTGATCAAGGCATGCTTAAGGCATCCTTGCTAAACCATCTAGTTTGATCCTAGCTTGCTAAGTACTAAACTTGCAAGGGTTAACTTGACACTAATAGCTTGCACTGTTAATGGTGGCTTGCCTTGGTTGGTGCAGTGGTTGAAGTTTTCTTCGTCTTCATCTTGATAGCACTCCTCCTCCTCGTAAGCTTGGTCGGTACTATCTTCTATAAATACATACGGAGTACACAATCACCAAACAATACTTAACTAGGCTAGATAGCTTTCTAAGACACACAATTGATGATCTATTATCATCACAAGCATCACAAGTTTAATTCTTTCCTTCTTTTTAATTTAGAAAAGTAATTTCTACTCATTGAAAATTTAACTAAGATTTAATATTCACCACTTAAAATATGGGATCATGTTGACACATGTCATCACCACATATTCTAACATGTGGGGATGAGATTTAAAGGTTGGATCAAAACTACTTTGGTTTAAGTTCAATATTTAATGATTTAAAGTGACTAGAAATACCTATATAGCATTATTTTGGTTCTAGTCCAAAGTCACTACATGTAAACCTTAATATTATTACATATTTAGGTAGATATGATGAAATGTGATTTTTGAGAGTTGGAATCAACTCAAAAGCTAACTTGGTTGATTTTATAAAAATGTTGCAAGGTGCAAATGCTTCTGTTTTGTTATTTTTATTAGGAGAGATCTAAAACTCTAATTGAATTAAATCCAACGGGCTTGGATAGATTACTTCAATACCTTTTAGAAAAAATTAGTTTCATGCAATTTGGATTTATAAATCTTTCTGAATTGATTTTCCAACTAGGGGATAGAAACTAGATTCAACTAAAAAAAGAAAAATCCAAATTTGAACGGTTGGGCTAGCGCGGGAAAGAACTTGGGCCGGCCCAGTGGCGCTCCGCGGCGCGGGGCTCAGCTGACAGTGGGTCCCGCTTGTCAGTGGGTCTTAACACGCGAAATGGTACGCGCGCTGTGGGCCGTAGGATTAGAACTGAGATCTACGGCTGAGGGTCATCGTCGACGACGAACAGGTCGCTAGTGAGCTCGAACCCTAGCGGCTCGGTGGGGGTCTGCTGGGGACGTACCAGCGCTCCAGCGAGGTCAACGAGGCGGGCAAACGAACTGGTGGTCGACGGCGAGGCGAGGCACGGTTGTGGTAGAGCTTGGGGTGCCCTAAATCGCAGGCGCCCTTCTGCTCCTGCTGCGGCTGCTCCGGCTCCAATTCCGGCGAGGCAGAGCTTGCTTGGCTCCGGCGAGAGGTGGGTGAGGTTCAGTGAGAGGTGGGAGTGAGTGGGTGTGGAGAGAAGAGGCTGGGGAGGCGGTTTATATAGGCCCGACGGTGAGACCGAGCGGGATGGGCAGGCGATGGTGGCGACATGGCTACGGTCGGCTAGAGGTATGGCGGAGGGTGGCGATCGACAGGCGGTCTTCTGGCAGTGCTCTAGGAAGTGAATACGAGCGTAGGGGCGGTGGTATGCGGTCTGGGCGAGGTGGCGCTCTAAGCGGCAGAAGCGGCAATGTCCACGGCGAGCGGTGGCTGTGGTGCATTGGGCAGCGAACGGGGGTGTCTGGGGTGTTCCCTGGGTCGTGGCGGAGCGGTGGGCGTGGGCTGCGGTCGAGCGGCGGTCTGTGCACGCGTGCTGGGTGCGGTGCTCTGGCGCGTGCTCGGCATGGTGCGGTGGCACTAGGCGCGGGCTTTCCTCGGTGGTCCATGGCGAGGCTCGGCTCGGGCAGGGGACAGAGGGTGGCGGTGAGTTCTTGGCTACCTCCTAGACATGGCGAGGGAAGGGGGAGTGGTCTGCTGCAGCGGGGCAAGGTTTGGCCGGCAAGCATGTCCTCGGGTTGGCATGGCATGGGGGCTAGGGACAAGGGAGAGGGGTGCTAAGGGCCTGGTTAGACCAAGAGGGGACAAAGGGATTAAATGGAGATCAAATGGGGGCAAAACCCTATGCATAATAGTAAGCTAGGATTTAGAGTTTAAACCTGCCTGCCAAGTGTTTGATTAAATGGCCGCAAGAAATAAACTTTTGAATTTTGGTTTCAAAATTTTTGGGTGTTCTCCACTAGTGCTAGGTAGTCTCTGGTTGCAAGGGTTTTGAAAGTGGAGTTTGTTTGAATGGTTTTTGAAAAAGTGGGATCTTACCATATGAAGTAGATTTAATTTTGAACTATCATTTAAAATTAGCATTTGAAAGAGTTTTCCAGATCACAAGGTGGGCCTTGGTACCTCATTATGTGTACTAGCAAGGGGTGTAAAGATCCACACATGTTTCTGTTAAGTTTTGAGTACTAGGAATGCCCCAAGTAGGCATGAGAGTTAATTTGGCCAAAATGACCATTTACTTCAAATATTCATTTTGAGTTATTTTTCTTTGGGAAAAGTTTGGGAATGACTTAGATGATGTTTAATTCACCTAAGAAATAGTTTACAAGCATTGGATCACTTAAACAAGGCACGTCAATTCAACTCCTATTTTAAATGCACACACATATGAATGCTTTTATTTTTAATTTGAAAAAGTTTTTGTTAACCCTATTTTTGGATGATTTGATCTTGATAAGCTTGGATTAAAGTTTTAGGATGTTACAGCATCAGATATACTTAAGTATAGAACATATCGTTGGTCATACCTCATAGGAAGATAAGACCACTTGAATGTAGTTTGGGGCTCTGATGCTGCTGAATGAATTAGCAATGTGGTTTTACTGAACTAAAATAATATAAGCCAAGTTGTGACCATAATATTTCTAACTTTGTAGCTTATCAAGGAATTTTAATGTTCATATCACATCTATCCATACTATACAAATTACAGACTCCCTTGAAATTAGATCCCATAATGAAGAAAATAAATACTGGCTATCCAAGTTTTAAGGTGCGTATTATTCTTATTGCTTGCAAAGAAAAGCTCTTCTTTTACCATCTCATTGTTATTTTTTTGTCGCAACACAGAATTTATGCATCATTTCCTCTCCAATATAAGACATCTTGGGGCTTGAAGGATGTTGCGGAGGCAACAAATGATTGGAGAAACGTTTCCGTCGATCGATATTGCTGATGGCATAATTTACGAGGATCATGGAGGCCGGATTCCAGACTTCTAGCCAGCCTTTCCTAAATTTTCCATGGCTATCACGACCATGACCACGGTACCACAATTTTCTCTTACATGTGTTACTGTGTGGAAGCCTCGAAACAATAGCATATCTATTAACTGATTTGCATCCATTTAGAAAATTATTTGTTATTTAATCCTCGGATTGGAGTGGAGAGGATTCTAATAGTTGCCGATACATAGGTTCACAATTTGTAGTTTTATTTTCTGAGTTGGTGCCTCCAGATTTTGTATTTCTCGGTTGACCCTTTGAGAACCTGTGAGTTTAGTGTCCAGGTAAATGTAATGGTTTTACCTATGTTTGCAAGAAACACTTGGCTACAAGTCAGGAAATATTCCTGTGCATAAGTTTATAAAGAATTTTGTTCGCATCATGCTAACAAGCCTTGAATGTGCATGTAGCTTTTCAACTACAAAGTACTAAATGAGCCTTAATGCAACTGACCTTGCATCCACCACCATGTCCGATTTTGTGCACTGGATGTTTTAGTAGTATGTTTGATATTGCAGGATTTGTTGCTTAAACACATACTGTGAGTAAAAAGTTCTCTTTATGTAAAGAAGATGAAATATTTTACTGTATAATGATTTTTTACTCTGCTTTGAAGATAGAATTTACATTTATGAAACTAACATTTTATATACTTCACTTTCGAGATAAAACAGATCAAGTATTGTTTGATAAAGAATACTTATCCCAAAACCAGTAAATATGTATTCGACACTAGAGTTGATTGCATTGGATAATATAAAACTTGCATAGGAACTTTCTTTTGGAACTATTCCATTGTGCTACTTTCCTTTTTGTACTCATGTATGCAATCAAGCTTAAGAATGAAATCATGAGGACTACAGAACAACCTCTCCATATTTGGAATTTGTATGCAAACTCATACCGGGTGCTAGGTATGCTGATTCAGTTTCACTTTGGCTTTTACAAATCAAATAACTTACAACTTGCAGTTTACCTGTCTTAGTTACTATTAGGCCAATTTCTGTGCTACAGTCTATATGAGTGTAAATTTAAGTACTAATTAAGGATAAGCTTTCTATTTCATTCATCATGTTTAGGATTCTAAGCATGTTTAGGTTCCCATGTTCACTATGTAAATTTGTGGCTATTTTTTCAGATGCATCAAAGGTATTTTCAAATCAGATAGTTTACAACTTACAGTTTACATGTATTAATTATTACTCGACCATTTTCTATGTTGCAGTCTACATGAGTGTAAATTCAAGTACTAATTAAGGAGAAGATGTCTATTTCTTTCATCATGTTTAGGCTCCCATGTTCACCATGCAAATTTGTGGTTGTTTTGTCTGATGCATCAAAGGTATTGTCATGAAAATCACTTACCATAACGACTGATATTCGTGCATAGTATTGTGATTTCCATCCAAACAAAATATATCTAATATTTTGCTTAATTCGGTTCATCACATTTCATGGTGTCTGTAGCATTTGAAGTACACGTGCCTATCTGTGAATTGTCGAGCCTTACACTATCAAGTTCTCAAGTTACGGAAAGGCTTTACATATTCATTTAGTTAACAGACATTTGGAATGATATATGTAAGCCAGTACTATCACGCAAAAATGTTTTTCCATGTAACTAGACACTTAAAGTAGAAACCTCTATTTTTCATACCGCTCTTTAAAGTCCGGTCTATAAAAATAGAGGTTTCTACTATACTCATGCACACATTTGGAGTGATATATGTAAGCCATTGCTATCAAACAAAAAATGTTTGTCCATGTAGCTAGACACTTAAAGTAGAAACCTCTATTTTTTCGTATCGCTCTTTAAAGTCCAGTCTATAAAAATAGAGGTTTCTACTGTACTCATTGCATGCCCTATACTCCAGTCGTACTCATGCAGACATTTTTTTTGGCTAATTTTCAGCTTCCGGGAGATTTCATTGGACTGCCTTCTAGAGATCTCATTGGTGTCTCATAGGGATCTACTAAGACAGTGAGGATGGTACCTGTATGCCAGTGATGGTGCTATTTTTCGGCGAGGCTTATTTATCATACCAAGTGCTGCTCGGTAGACTGAGATGTTAACGTCAGATTCAGCATCTCTTTTGGTAGCGTGCACTCCACCGCGCGCAGTTCTGATTTTGTCTCAATTTTCTTTCCAATTTTTTCTATCAGTACATATGCTAAATTCTCGAGACCCCTGGAAAGGAGGCAATGCGCAACAATGAAAATAAAATGTCTGGGTGTGTGTTCTCTGGCCATGTCCAGTCATTAGCACAGCTGGCAATTTTCTTTAGGTATTATCACCAACCTTCAACATTAATTCTTGCAAACGTCTAGGTAAATGTATCTGGATTTTACCTATATTTTTATCTTTATGTGGCCCATCACCATGTATATGCGACTAGAGATTAATTACTATTGTGTATATCATTAGATGCAATAGCGACATTTTGCCTCTTGCTCGCCTTCTAGCAAATTTGGTTTGGATAACTAATCTTAGGGATCTTTTCCACTTCAATTTAACTTTTCCTCTAGATTTACACCTACAATTATTGGTGATCCAGTAAGGTGTAGTAGTGTGTAAGTGTGAATCATTTCAGTGGAAAAGCGGGAAGGCAATAGAACTCTTATTTTACCGAACATGAGGAAATCACTCAATCAATTTATTTTGGTGACCAAAAATTGTTTTCTAGATGATATTTTGATTAGTTTTCTGTTATATTTGAGATAATAGGCAATTGTTTTTCTCTTAGTTGCAACCATTACTATCTTTGGCGACTCCCCCCCCTCCTACCATTCTCCTCTCCCATTCCTTGGCGGCAACGGTGTCAGCAAAGCCAAGGGTGGGGATGGTTGTCGTGAGGATAACATCTTAAGACTGCTAGACATGGATTTGGTATTTATAGTTCTCTCAGTGTTTCATGGCCTTTGTTGTTAGGTTTTTGAAAATTGTTTCTACCTAAGTAAATATCATGGTATCGTGATAAAAATTTATATGGAATGAGATTTTGTAATGAATTTCCTCAAAATCTCATGTGGAAAGCATGCTCTTACCATTTGATTACAGTGGACACCAGACAATTTTCTATCTACCTATATTATATTATTTGATATTTCATTTTCATGTATTTAAGTTTAGTAAAGGTGTTATTCTGATGGTAGTGTTGGCTCCTTTTCCTGATCATTTTCCATGTTAACTGATAAAACAGAACAAGATGATGTAAGTCATGGTACTGCGAGCAAATAAATAAGAAAACAGACATTTTCCATGAATTTATTGATGCATAGGGCAATCACAATGTTTGAAACTAAAGATGTTCCACATATAGGAAATTAAATTACTGATAAATTCATCATTCACATCGGCTCTGACTAAGCATATGTTTTTGAATTTCTTGATTAGTAAATATTGCCGGATTTCTAGGATAAGTGTTTTTTCTGCTTACTACAAGGTGCAGTGGTGCACATGTTTCAAATTAGCATTACTTCTAAACATACCTTCCTCAACTGTTGATAGATTCAGATTGCTTTATGATGGCCCAGTTGCCATGGTTAGTTTAGTTATTTATTGCATAAACTTCATTGTTACTCTGCACTTTAATCATGTGTTACTTTGGAAAAGTTTCGCAAATAATGACACATATGTATCTTTATGCTAGTTTATACTAGAACATTCTCTAACTATTTGATTTTATATTCATAGAAGTTGATGGCCCCTAATTTTCTAACACAAGTATTTCCATAGCTTGGTTTCATGATGTATGCTACTTAGTTCTCTACCAATTTCAAAGAGTTGTATAAAGGGTATCTTCACATTAGTCCTCACTCCTCGCAGAATACTAGACAAGGTACATAAGTTGTGGCAAGATGGCATTTATCTTCCAACTTCTATGATTTATTCCATTTTGTCTCCCTTGCACATAGGAGTATATATATAACCTAAGAATTTTGTATAACATCTCCATATTCTTTTGAGTAAAGGAACTAATGATCCTATTCTGCCACTTCACTAGATGGTTTGAACTGCTAGGCTTTGCCACCACTTTCTGATATAGTGGTGAGGAACCTAATTCTATCGTCTCATGCTTGGATTTAGAATTATTTTCATGTCCAGATGATACATGAGGTGTTGGTGTTCGACTTTTTATTTCTTATTATGGTATTCAGATAAATACCTGAAGAGTGGGTGTGTTTCTGTTAGCGATGTTCTATTCCCCCCCCCCCTTGAAGTGCCTTCTTGTGATTGCGGCCTCACAAAGGAAATTTCTATAACATATCTGTTTTAGTCCATTTCCTAAGTGTCAAACTTCATGGCTATAGCAGGGTACACAATATAGCGGAGTTTCAGTAAGATGCATCATAAAGCAAAGTTGCATCCAATAGTTCTTAGTTTCTTTCAAATTACATTAGGTGATAACCTCATGTGCTATATAGAAACTGGCCCTTTCCATTGAGTATAACAAAAAAACAAGAACTCGCTTCAAAATAATTATGTTTCGAGATTGCAGCTTCTTTGTTCCCTACTTGATTAGAAGTATTTTATTGGTAGCATTGACTATCAAAAGATTCTCTCTAGGGTACTTATTTGTTTTAGCACTATTTGTAATGATTTGTATTACTTGGATAGTATGAATTGGCTCGACCTTATTGTTTAGTGTATTTTATAGATAATTAATATCTCTAGTGACATATTATCTCCATTCCTAAATACAAGATGTTTCGGTAGGCTAATATTAGTACTCCCTTTGTCCCAATATGTAAGGCGTCTAGGAATTAGTCAAAATTCAACGTTTCTAAGTTTTACCAAGTTAAAGTTGGAGCATAACATAGCCACAGCTCGGGTATGGTATAATTGACTTGATTTATCTTCTTTGTGGCCTTTTCTATGGCCTACGAGAGAAGGCTGCTTCTATGGACGTAAAAAGGGGACACATGTGCATTAAATATTTTGTTGGTTCTGCCCACCCCTGTATTTCTTATGAGCATTTTATATTGTATGCTCTTCCTCGGATCACATGAACTCGTGTCTTATACTTTTAGCAGACCCTTAAGCAAGTTGCTGAAAAATCAAGTCATGGATGTCATACAACATCAGTAGGCGCATCGCTGATGCTTGGAATGGAGAAACCTAAAAGGTAGAACAATTTCTATTGCTACCTAAATGTTATCTGTGGTCGCTGTCATGGCCTTATAGCTGACAGTCACATATGGTCTTACTTGGGTCTCGGACTGGTGCTACTGCATCTAGTGTAATTAACTAGCTGTTCATAGGAAAGACTGTAAAATTCTACCGAAATGGGAGTATCTAGAAATTTTGAGCATGTTGACATTCAAGGGTGGCAGACCGTTGCAATATTTAGTTGATCATTGTGTCATGTCTTGCTTTGACAAATCATAAGTTAAATTGACAATCTTCTGTTTTGTTACGGGTGGTTTGCTTACATGACACTCTTTGCTAATGTGGCTCACATTGCTAGCTCGATATGTGTGACTGTGCATGATGTGCCTTCTGGGATCTATAGTAATGTCATGCGGTAGTAGTCTGATTGTTGCGTCTTATTGTGTCATTTTTGCATGTTGATCTTTGTAATCGGTTTACCATTGTGATGTATCATACAAAAAAGATGTTTCTTAGGTAAATACTAAAGCATGTTCTGTATTCTGCAAAATTACACCAACCAACTAAATATATTGAGACATATAAAAAACACGCCAAGACACCATGTAGGCGAAGTGCTATGCATGCAAAAATTCAAACAAATGTGGAATGTTTATTAGTGCCACCAAATACAGCGCACCAGCCATAATCATGCAACAACCCCGTTTAGGCGGCGAGGCGAAGCTCGGGTTGTCTATCTAGTATTGCTTAAGGCTATACTCTATGTAATGCTTAATTCAAGATTTGCTTGGAGTTTTTCCTATCTTGTAGAGTATAAGAGAGATGTGTTGCATCATCTCTATGTTAGGACGTGATGCCTATATGAATGCTTATCAAACACATGTTTAAGTTCAATTAATATTATGTCTCTCATGAATTGTTTATGTCCACTTCAACTTAAAAAGAGAGTAGACAAGTAAATCCATGAACCCCGGTCTATTTTAAATCATAAGAAACACTTTTCTAACACTTTTATCATATATTTGTTGCAATATTTTAATCCGAAAATATAAAAATACTTTCTTCATTTGCAATCACACAACAAAACCCAAAAACAACCAAACTATCACCATCATCATCTTGTTTGCTTAGTTTACTTTACTGCACTTTATTTTTATTTTTATTTCATATTACTAATACGAAACCTTGTGCTTCATAACCACACGGTGGAGTTGGGGACACAAGACAAGAACTTTGCTTTACAGGTTGCTTGATAGGAGGAGAAGAATTAACTTCTGAGTCAATTCTTCGAGAGTTCGATATTATAACCCTCGAGTCACCCTTGTGGGGAAAAGGCGCTTGCTACAACACTCTGCACTTGGAGTCCCAAAGAGTTGGTACACGGGGAGTTGTTGCCATCAGCTAAGTTTGCCAACTTTGGCTTTGTTGCGAAACTAATGGGGTTAGGTTTCGAAGGATTTGTTTGGCTGAATCTGGGGTGGTTATCCATCCCATGTTCTTCGCTTTATTCTTTGTAATGACTATTAGTCCTCTCAATCAGTGTATCCTACATACTCTAGCTCCGACCACAACTTCGCGGCTACTATGTCAACAATGTATTCTAGTTCCTACCGTGACTTGATTGTTGCCATGTCAACAACGTTTCCCTAGTTTTGGTGTGTTTCGAAAATCTAAAGGCAGCATTGAGCTTCACTCAGGGGATGCCGCCATCAGCAGAATGAGGAAGGCTGCGTCAATTTCCCCTAAGGAACTAAGTCCAATTTTTCTATTTATTTAAGGATGTTCCCCTAAGGGTTTGTTGAACTTAATAAATGGGAAAAGATAGTTAGAAATCAAGAAAATATTCATCTCCAGGATTTTACCATCCCATGTGATCTAATATTTTAAAATTTTGAGTGGTGTCGTTTGCCAAATTAATGTGTGTACTTGCTTCACAAAATAAATTCGATTTAGCACTAATAAAATGGAAAATCAATTTTTTGTGACAAAAAGTTGGAAACTCCCTTATCACTTTTGTTTGCCTTGCAAAGATGTATCTATGTGCAAAATTGGGACACATTATCATGATGAGATCCATGGATATAGCCATCTATTTGGTGATTTAGCTTGAAAGCCAAAATAAGCCATCCATGATAGCAATATTTGAGAAGGATTTGTCTACCAAATTGTCAGAACTCAGATTTTGTATTTTTCCTGCCAATAAATCTAAGCATTCAAATTCCATTAGGAATTTTGGATGCCTGCAAAATTCCAACAGTGAATCAAATGATTTGTCCGACTTTCCAAAAAAAAAAAGTCGGCTAAGGTAAAACAAAACCATTGGGAAATTTGGATGCCTGCAAACGACCGGCATGTTCTAAGACGTGTGGCACAAGAAGGCATTGGATACAGACCACATACACCTGATGACATGATACACGGAACTGTAGAAAGGTCGGCTGGTCAAAATGGGACGACGGAGTGGGCCTATCACTATCCCTGTTTGGGGAAATTAGGTCCCTAACCGAATTCACCGGCCCATGCTTGTTTGGCAGTTACCACACTTGACCACAATGATATCAGTTGGCGTCCTGCTGCGTTTACAGCTTTAGTTATAAGTAGTTATATAAGATTTGATTATATCTGGATGGAGGTTGTGCTGCTTGCATGTGCTTCACTTGGAACGGAAGCTTTTCAGAGTCATGCGCAACTATATATATATCCCCAGTTGTTATTTTATTTTGAGGAATGAAAGAACCACTGCATGTAGTATTTGACAAATGTCAAGGCAACATGCATGTTTAAATTAAGGTTTGAGGCATCATGCATATCCCTAACATGCCATCTATCTCAAAATGTGTATTTAATTTAATGGAAATTGCTTCCATTATCCGATCCCCACTTGCATGTCAAGTAACTACCTTTTGTTAATCTGTCCATGATCAAGTACAGTAGTACACATTATCTGCCATGATGTATAAACTATAATCACCTTTAGCTGAAGACTGTTAATTTTGCAGGAAGTAGGATTGTGCAGTTTAATTGTTGGTCACCTACAGTGTCCTCCTTAATAATTGAGATTAGGGAGGAATTGTACGTGTGCACCTAGTAGTACTGTATCATTCACGGGTTGTACACGCAGTTGTAACAGTGCAGAGCTAGAGAACTTGAGATGGATCCGAGATGTTGCCAACAGCTTCTGGGCCCGAGTTTGTGCAGCTTCTGCACTCAAAAGTGCATGTACATTTGCAGAACAATTAATCTGTTTATGCAGATGCAGGCATGCATAATAATGTGGTCTGACTCTAACTTAATTCTAACTGATCTCATCATTAGGAGAGACTAGGTGAGATTGTTGAGCTGGGACTCAGCAAAGAAGGCATGCATATGCACTTTCACTTTGTTGTGTTGACCTGATAACCGATGGATGAACCATACTCTCCACCATCTTCTGAAGGTTCTTGTTATTTTTTTTTTTGACGGGGAACAGCAGGCGTTCTGCTTTTGCATTATAGAAGGGGGAAAGCACCCCATAAAGTTACAGGAGTGTGAAAAACGAAAAGAATAGAGGGGTATAACCCACAATAGCAAACTTGTGGAAATCAATGCCAGACCCAGCTAGATCGCACTCTGTCTTCGGGCTAGCTTAAGCAGCTCGACGTCTGCCTTGATCAACTGTGCCACTGCAGGGGCGGGAAGATTTTTGTCCTCAAAAATGCGTCGTCCTCTTTCCTTCCACAAGTGCCAGATGATGTAGATGGAGACCGTGATATCAACCTTCTTCTGATCAGTCCACTTGCCTCTGCGTATTTTCGTCCACCAACCGTTTACAGTGGTAGAAGAATGAGCAACACTAACTGCTCTTGGGTGTGAGTGCTGAAACAGTTCCCAGACCTCCATGGCGAAAGGGCAATTCAGGGCAAGGTGGGCAGCGGTCTCAAATTGTTGATCGCATAGACAGCAACAGTCATCATGAGGTAGACCGCGTGCTCGTAGTCTCTCCGCTGTCCAGTTTCTGTTTCTCAACAGAAGCCAGAAAAAGAATTTAACTTTTCCTTCTGCAATTATTTTCCAAACTTGTTCGAGTTGTGGTTGCAGGATGTGTCCATGGAACTGTGCTTGATATGCCGATCTGGCAGTGTACTGGCCGTCTGTAGTCAGATTCCATTTGATAGTGTCACGGTTAGCCGTCAGGGCAATGTGCTGAATCAAATTCCAAAGTTGCACAAACTGATCAATATGCTCCGTAGAGCTCGGTCGTTGCAGACCCTTCATCCATCGTCCATTTGTGAGGGCCTCTTTTACGGTCAGTTTCTTGCGGGCTGCCATAGAGAAGCAGAGCGGCGCGATCTGCTTAGGAGAAGTTCCATCCAGCCATTGATCATCCCAAAACAGAGCTGTCTCACCGTTGCCAATGGAGATGGAGGTGCAGGCCGCAAACAGGTCGCGGTCAGCATCGTCGCATGGTGTTTCCATCCCTTTCCACGGCCTAGCCGTAGCATCCCATTTGAACCACTCCCATCTCAGGCGTAATGCTCTGCTGTAAGCCTCAATATCCTTGATGCCAAGACCACCATATTTCGTGGGTGCACAAATCGTCTTCCAACTGACGAGGCATTTGCCTCCAATTGCATCCTCATCTGGTGACCATAGAAAACTGCGTCGAATCTTGTCAAGTTCTTTGGTCATCCATTTTTCAGGTTTGAACACGGTGAGGAAGTAGGTTGCTGTTGCAGTTAGGACGCTGTTAATTAGCGCGAGGCGACCTTTTCTTGACATCATCTTACCCTTCCAGCCTTTCATTCTGCCGAGCGCACGGTCAAGCAGCGGTTGCACCTCGATTTTCTTTGGCCTTCTGGATCCTAGCGGCAGGCCAAGGTAAATACAGGGAAAAATACCACTTGTTCCTCCAAAATCCTGAAGCACACTCTCCAAATCGATATTAGAGCAGGCAATTGGGTACGCCATACACTTATCCAGATTAGTGCGAAGCCCGGAGGCATCCCCAAAAAGCTTCAGGATCTGTTGAACTGCAATAACATCAGTCGAGGATGGATTGATGAATAGGGCAGCATCATCGGCGTAGAAACTCGCACGAAATCTGGCAGTTTTCAATCTCAGGGCAGAGAGAACATTAAGCTGTGTTGCACGGTTGAGCAGGTATTGAAGCGGATCCATGGCGAGGATAAAGAGCATTGGCGATAGAGGATCGCCCTGGCGCACCCCTCTCCTGTGAAAGAATGGACTGCCGAGACAGCCGTTAAGGAGAATGCGTGAGGAGGAGGAGGCCAGGAGGATCGATACCAAATTGCGCCACCGTTGGCCGAAACCCATCTGTTCAAGCACCTTGAGCAAGAAGCCCCAATCAAGCGTGTCGAAGGCCTTCGCAATGTCCAGTTTCAGAAATAGGAGTGGAGACTTTCTTTTGTGGGATTGCTTGATTACATTCTGCACGTATAGAAAATTATCTTGGATAGAACGTTTTTTTATGAAGGCACTCTGATTGCTGGAAATTAACTGCTGCAGCTCAGGCGCCAGCCTGTTTGCCAACATTTTGCATAGGAGTTTGGTAGTGGTCTGGAGAGAGGACAGCATGCCTCTCTGGTTTGTACCAACAGAACAAGGACGCCCAGTTTGGTAGGAAAGAATCCAAAAGGGTAGAAAAGAGAGGCTGGAGTCATGGACCACTGGTGGCAAGTCAATTTCATTTGGTGGGAAAGCATACTAGTACAAAGAACACCCAAACTACCTCACTGTCTCCATCATCTATTTATTACTTATTAATCGCATTTTTTTTTATTTTGGAATGGAAAATTGTCTCGTGTGGCAACATCGCGACATTTTGTAGCTGAAACTACAAGAGTAATGTTCTGAAAAAGTCGGTGCGGGTCTGAGCTGGTTGGTAGTGCCTATCAGCAATTTGTCTAGTATTTTGGAAAAAAAAAAGATGCTACAAAATCTTCATAGGCATTTGCCACAAATTAAAGACCCAAGTGCGGACTAGTTTTGTAGCATGTTGTGGATTATCTGAACAATCGATCCTCGATCCGAGGGTGCCACGGCCGGTAATCTTGCTAAAGCAGTCGTACCCCAGCTTATGCATGGATCTGTATCCAAAACTCGGGGTCATCATTATCCACTATGGCAGTGTCCACAAAGAAGGACATTCATGTAATTTCAGAGAGCTTACTCCAGGAAGAATCATAGGAGATAAGGTACCAGCAGCTAAGCCAACCTACCTACACTAATCAACACCGAGAAGAATTTTTGAGCCCGGAATGCACGCAACCACAACATCCAGATCAAAGGACCACGGCTCACGTGAGTAGTAGTATATCGAATAATTCAGATTCAATACGATGCGATAAACCACGGTGAAAATATGAAATGCCATGTCATGGTTCGTTCGAGTCCCACTAACTAACTGCATGTTCAACGTACGTGTTTATCTCCTAATTACCAGTTCATTACATTCATCTCCATATATATCCTGTCGGTCATCTACCGGTGATGGTTTGGTGACCTCTCCGTATCTACATACTTATTTGTAACAGTTGAACAGTATTGTAGATACGAACATATGATTAATCTAGCTTCCAAGATGGATACTCCCTAACCGTTTGATTTGTTCACATCATCGTCGTCATCATCATCATCATCTTTCTAATCATTATAATCATATACCAGGGTACATGTATCATCATTTGTGGCCGCTCTACGAACTGTTTGGGATGGAGACTCCATGGATTTTAACATCTAAATTGCAGTCTGCTGCTGCTAACTGTTGCAAGAATTGGTTTTGTTCAGAAATCTTATAAACTCTCGGAAAATTTTCTCTTGAGAGATCACAAACTGCATTTCTGCGAATTTCGGAATACCGGTTTCCGATATGCGGGTTTATCCAAGTAGTAACTCATTCTCTAGAGCCACGACATTCCATCAAAAGCTTACACAACCGACGGCGGCACGTCCCATGAGTCTGTCTCCAAACTCTCAAGTGGACGAAGAATGACAAAAAATTATGGAGGTGCGGAGATGCAACAGCAGCTGCCAGTGTGTGCGCGCACTGGTGTTGGGTGGTCCAATGCCCCTATCTAATGACAGCATAACCACCGTCTAATTAGGGATTGGTCCATGAATAATGGATATCCCTATCCCTAGCGGCCCAAGCTGTTGCTGCTGCTGCTGCTGTGCACATTTGCCTGCAATATATTCCTCTGATCATTTGTGGCAGCACTGTGCAGGACTGTTCCTCCAGCTTACCATTGGGTTTGTTGCAGGTTTGTTGGGCATGTTTGTTCGTTCGGCTGGTCACAGTCAACTTGCTACATGTGCTTGTGCTCAGACTTTCATGCCATGATCCTACTCAATCTTTTTTTTTCTCCCTCCTGGTGTTTATTTCTTTTTCCAATAGATATGTCGCGGTTAGGGCATCTTCACCGGGCAGACCCAACCAGCTCGGGCGCGTCTGAACGCGTCCGCGCGGACGTGCGGGACGTGCGCGGCCTTCCAGCGGCCCATCTCATCCGGACCGACACGTCCGGCTCGATCCATCCGTGCACCTAATTTGGGCAACGGTTGGCTCAGCCCGGACAGCGTGCACGGCCTCCCGTGTCCGACCATCACCTTTGGCGGTTCCTCCCGCCAGTGGTACACATACCACTCCACTTCTCCCTCCAAAAACCCTCTCCCAAATTTCCACTGGCGGCAAAGGCGATGGATCCCACCGCCATGGTCGATGTTGCGCCCTCCGGCGTTCCCGCCACCAAGAAGCGCGGCCAACCGGAGAAGCTTGCCAAGGACATGACGGCGGAGGAGCGGAAAACTGAGACGGAGAAGCGTGTTGGCCGGCGGGTTGCAGCGCGAGCTCAACTCTCCCAAGCCAAGCTCGACAAGGAGCGCCGGGAGGAGAACGAGTGCTTCCTCGCCACGCAGAACAGGGCCAACCACAACGAGCTGGCAGTGGATGCCGCCAAGCACGCCGTGAACATGATAAAGAAGGAGGCGCTGACCGCAGCTTTCGGTGGCACCGTGGCCTTCGTTGCCGGCAGCGTCGCTATCCCCGGCATGTCCATGACCGACGCGTCCTCTACCAGCCCCGTCACATCCACCCGTTGCAGCCAGTCCAGGACACCAGGCCCGCGCACACCTTCGTTCGGAGGCCACACTAGGAACGTCGCCTCGCTCTCCCGGTTCGTCCATCTCCGCACGACGTCGTCGAAGGCGGGAGATATCATCATCGAGCTCAATCACACTCCAACGACCGCCGACACACCCCGGAGGCGTCAAAGAAGTAGCGGTCCATCTCCACCGTGACATGCCGACGCCAGTCAACATGTTCGGCGGAATGCCCGACGCGCCGCCACGACGACGACACGGTATGGTCGTGACATTTCTTTGCCTTTGCCAGCACACCGCTCCTGTCTCTTTATCATGGCCAAATTGGGTGTAGGATTTCGTGGCCAACGACGCCGAGGATGCCATGCACACCATGATCAACGAGAGTGGCGATGGCTATGGCGAGGACACAGAGACCCAGCAAGAGACCCAGCAAGATGCCTACAACATTGCAGGCGAGTCATTATTTGGAAACGATGGCGCTTCCATGGGCGAGGGGGTCACTGCCGCGTCACTGGCCGCTTCACTTGTGGCGTCGCTCGTCGACATCAAGAAGTTGAGCTAACGAACCTCGATCTACACAACCGACGAGGACAAGATCCTATGCAAGGCATGGATGGAGGTTTCGCAAGATCCACTATGCGGCGCTGAGCAAAAGGGCTTTGCCTATTGGAAAAAGATGAGCAGGTTCTTCCATGAGCATAGGAAATTCGGGAAGGACGTCTTCTATAGCGATCGAAATGATCTCTCTCTCTCTCTCTCCAAGCAATGGGGTACCATCCATGCCGAGTGTAGAAAGTTCCAAGGCTCCTACGAGATGGTGACGAAAAGGAAAATAAGCGGCATGATGCTGGTTTACATGGTAAAAACTCTTCCCCTCCTTGACGATGTCTTGCATATGCATTGAGACATTGTTGGCATCCATACATATATATAGGTCATGAAAGCAATGGAGCACTTTAAGAAGGTGAATGACAACAAAGCCTTCACGTTGTCCCATTGTTGGACATTGATCAAGGACTGTAAAAAATGAGAGACTAGCTATGCCCTTTGAAAAGAACTTGACAACAAGAAAAGGACAAGAGCAATGCTTCTACGGACAATGTCATCGACCTAGACGACATCAATGACGAAGGCTTCGCCAACCCGGTAGGCGCCCGTACCCGCCGGCCTGGAGGCCACAAGGCTACGAAGGCTGACATCGCCCGCCAGGCTGGTTCCTTGGCATTCCAAGAGACGTTGAAGAAGATCCTGGAGAAGAAGGAAGAGGCCATCTCCGAGAGGGAAGAGAGGCGGCGCAAAGAGAAATAGGCCACCGCCAAGAGCTTTGTCGAGCTCCAGACGAAGTCTATCGAGGTGGAGGAGGCCAACACCAAGGCCGGGCTAATGGAGATCGAGGCCAAGACAAAGGCGAAGGAGGCCGAAGCCAAGGCCAAGGAGGCAGAGGCCAGGTCTAGGGTGGCGGAGGCTGAGGCTAAGGCCAAGGAGGCCGAGGCCAAGATCATGGCCGAGGAGAATGCCATCATGCTCACTGACCTGGACACCATCGCCGACCCCGATCGCAGGGCCTGGGTCGCGTGTAGGCAGCAGACCATCCGGGCACGCGATGCTTGAAGGGCAATGGCGACGACGACTGTAACCTTTTGGGCAGAGAAGCTATCATTCTTTTCGACATTGTGTATGATATAACCCCTTTTTTACATATGAGATCCACTGGCCACTTATTGGCGATGCCCAAAAGGCGATGACACACGTCTGTCAATTTATTTGATAGTCAGTCTGTGTGATATTGCCTGTGAATTTGAGTGTTTGGCAAAACCTTGACAGCGATGGCGCCAAGAAACGCTAGGCACGGATAGATGGGTCGTGTCACTGGACGGACAGGTCGGACCGTGACCGCAAAGCGACCGTAGTCCGACCTAAATAGACAGAAACGGACCGTTTCGGTCACCCGTTTGGATCGGCCTGGTAGAGATGTCCTTGCTGGGCTCGTGTCGCGTCAATATTATGTTTACATTATCGTGCAGCGAAAAAACGATTTTTCTTTTGCTAGTTTCCGAGAATTCGTCTTCGTGTTTTCCTTTCCCTTGGCGGGAACTGGCTGTAGTACCATTCCAAGGTAACAGTATGTTCTCTGTAGACACAACAATGTGAGCAGTGTCAGATGGACAGATACTGATTTGCAAATAATTGACAAATGATCCAAAAAGGCCGTGTGTGATGAAGGTACTAGCATGTCAAGTTAGGTCAATGATAAGGAGCCCTACCATGATATCCAGCTTGTATCCAACGGACTCATGGATTTGACTATATAATCCTTTAATTAAAAAACCAACTGATCAGGTCCTATATTGGTGCCACTAGAACAACTTTCTGGCTGGTGACTTTATTTCAAGCAAAAATCACCATGACAGTCCACAAAAATATAACGAGATGAAACCCCAATAGCGAATAAACACTATGAATCCGTTGAACTTGAGAAAGCTTGACCATACACACAAGAGAAGGCAGGAAGTTAGTTCCTAAGCAAATTCCTTCACAAGTATAGTAGAGCTCCTTTTAGCGATTTACACACCTAGCACGAGTATTCAGTGCATTACTCTGATTCAACCAAAGCAGCAAAAGGTATCATTAAGCAATCTAGTTTTTTAAAGGACATGTAAAGTAGTACTAAAGAAGTACTAGAACAAAAGATAATCAAGTTTTTAGATTTTACTTTTCTTGCCATCTGGTCAATCGGTTATCTTGCTTAGCATACTTTAGATGAGTAAACATGAGAAAGCCAAATTAGTCCGCGTCCAAAGGGAACAAGAGAAGTTTACGACAATTGAAAGTCACTACTCCCTCCTATCCAAATTAATGTTTTCAGATTTGGTTAGATTCGAACGTATCTAGCACTAAAATATGACTAAATACATCCGAATCTAGACAAATATGAGAATATTAATTTGGACGAGTACACAAAAGACAGTGAGAGGTACTAACATTTGCAGTTCTTCCACTGTCACAGCCACCTCAATGGTCTCATCAGAAGAACACCAAAACATTAGTTCGAATGCCAGAAGGGGTCATAAAATTATACTATAACATACACTTGCATACTTCCTAAGTTCCTAGTGTCATAGTACAACAAACTATAGGCCCTCCAGATTTATTCAAGAAAGATGGTCTTCTCTGCCACACCCGAAGTGCTGCTTCAATCAATCCGGTCAGCGCAGGCTTGCTCCTGGCCTGATAGGCTCCCCAGTGAAGGGGTCAAACTTGTAAGGCTCCCCTGTGAAGGGATCAAACCTCATTTGCTGCTGTTCAGCAGAATATTCAGCAGACGACCTGGAGTTGAATTCCGGGCCTGTGTTTGTGGTGTACCCTGCAGCAGATAACAGTCTCCTTTCCCTTGGGAAAACAGCTTCCTCGGCTGGTCTTTCGATGTAACTCTGGTCTTGTGTGTACCTTCGGTCTAGATGCCTCCCAGTGTCCTTTCTCGGTTCATGTGCTGGTCGTTCAATATAGCTCTGTTCATGTATGTATCTACGATCTAGATGCCTTCCAGTGTCCTGCCTGGGATCATGCGCCGATCTTTCATTGTAGCTCTGTTCTTGTGTGTACCTTCGATCTAGATGCCTTCCGGTATTCTGTCTTGGTTCATGTGATATTTCTTCTTGCCGCAGTCTTGGCTCTGGGTATCTTACAACAGCTGGTCTTTCTTCACCGTACCTTCTTGATTGAGACACTATTGGATCGTCAACATAAGACGAGGAAGAATAATCACCTAGGGTACCGTATCTACCGCTCCTGCAAATAAAATGGATCCCCGTGATCACATATTCACATGATAGATTTAAATAGCATTCCAGTACAAGGATGCAAGCACAAAAGCTGGAAGCTCATATAGATAAAAGAAAAAGGATCATGCCAATGCCCTTTTGTTCATTTTCCTTGAGGGCGCCTTACCCGGATGATGTGTAATCATAATCTTGATGTCGGTATCTCTTGGTTTGTATTTCAGAATTTCTGGACAGATAAGTAGCATCCTGCAATATTTGCGCTGCGCCAAAAGCCTCAACCTTGCGCTGCAAATCAAAACTCCAGAAGTTATAAGGCATCATGGTTCCCCCAAAGAATACAGAACGAAAGAATAAGAGAAGTAACAACCTTAGCAATTAACGAAGCGAAATACTCTCCTTTATTTCGTTTATTATCAGCACCTGTTATCAAAAACTGCATGAAGAATTGATCAGACTAAGCCATTTGATGGGTCCAGATAAGAGGCTTTTTGAAAAGGGAAGTTTAGGTAAGAGCTCAGATCATATACGTGAAACAATTACACACCTGATTAAGGATGGCAACAGCACCTGACTCAGGAAGCTCATTGAGGCTCTTTATGCAATGGATGTCAATCTGAGAAGAAAAATTGACAGGACGATGATGTTCGATACCAAAAAAAAAAGGGGGGGGGCACATTTCTATAAAGATCACTTACGTCGTATGAAGTGCCAATTCCAAGACGCAAAATACGAAGTAAGAGTTCCTTGACGGCAGAAGGTAGTGAATTAACAGCTGCTTCATAGGGGTCGGTGACATCAGATACCTAAGAGATAAAAATGCAGAAAGATTTGCTATGTTATTGAACACACCACACTTTCCCTTAGTTGAGTGCGCATTTTACTAAACTCACTCAATTCCTACACATCGAGCTGCGAGTATTGATGTGATATCTTAACACTTTATATTTTTCAGTACGGGAAGATAATAAAATAGGTGTTTAAAGACAACAACCATCTGATTCCATTATCAGAGATATAGACTACATCAGACCACCCAGAGCTAGCAGGTTAACTGCCACTTCAGTTTTGAAGCGACTACTACGTGCATCAGCCAAAGGTTGAACCTATTGGCACAATATCAAGTCTTGCAGGTGGATCTTGTGACAACTTGACAGATATACCAGAGAGCTGAAACGTTAGCAAGTGAATGCCTATCTCAGTTGTGCAAAACCACAAATTATTAAAGTAGTTCAATGTTTAATGAGGTTATATCTTTTCTTGAAACCCAACTTCTTTGGCTTTAACGCATTTGAAATGGAAAGTACAAACTGATCATATGTTCGCTGTTTATCACTCATACCACGTTTGATAGCCTTCGAGCTTTCGTTTGACGATCAAGTGAATCATGTCCATATCTTCCCTGAGAATAATCTGGCTTGTCTCTTGATACATTTGACCTTCTAGTTTTCACCTCTTCACGACCTCTCTTATTATCATTCTCTACTGCAGGTCGAGCAACTGTAACCTATTGCGACAAGAAGCACCAAAAGCTAAATTAAGCTAATCAAATTAATAAGCAAGAAGCTAGGATTAGCCCCAAAGAAACTGTATTCTTATGCATGCCTGGATCTTGAAAGATGGTCCTCGGTCAGGTCCGCTAACTGTTTTACCATCCATTTCTTTTATTGCGTCGTCAAGCTCCTGCAGTAGATTAAGAATTAATGTGCATTACTTGGATAGAACTTGAGCTATACAACTTAAAAAAGATATCAGAATTGACAGAATTACTTACTGAACGACTGCCAAAGTGAATGAATCCAACTGGGAATTGTCCTTTTCTTGAGATCGCAACCCGCATTACCTAATTAGCAATTACAGATCACTTTAGGCTTAACATCGCACACAAATAAATTGGTAAATGCAAACAAGTGTTAGCCACATAGTCAACAAACCTCTCCAAAATGTTCAAAAAGCTTTTTCAGATAGTCCTCATTAACATTTGCTGGCAGATTACCAACAAAAGCAGTCTTAATCTGGGTATAACAAGCATAGAGAACACAATCAAAACAGAAATATAGCTACAATTAAATAAAGAAGAAATGTTTGGCACTGAAATAACCTTCGCCATTTCATCAGCATCCACATTAGATTCTCTCTCAGCCCAATTTATTGCAGGATGCAAAATACCACCAAGCAGAAAATCTGTTCTGGAACCAATGCGGAGTACACGTGCGGCAGCCTGTGATTGATAGTTTTAGGAGGAAAGGAATCAAAGGGAGATGATCTGATCAGATACCATGGACTAAAGAGCATTTCCACGATGATATAGATATTTCCTTTTCCATGCGTATCAGTAGCATAACCTCAGATCAGTGACGAACCAACATAATATGTTGATAAACATATGTGTCCTTCATAATTGGAAGTTATGATTAATATCAGAAGTGAGACTCCAGTAGATGTCATACAATGGCAGCTTAAGATTGTGAGCGCAATAGTTATGCAGAAATGAAGCTAAGGAAAAAGCCAAGGGAATCATGGATCAGCTTGTCACAGCCTTCCCCAAACATAAGGCTCTGCATTGACAAGTATCTGATTGTCTAATTTATGAGAGAGATGGAAGGAGAGGAGACAGCAGTTTCTGGAATACAAGGAGTGTGCACGATTCAACGACACTTGCACAGATGAGATAAAATGATGACTCCCATATTCCAATTCCTTATTCCTACACACTTAATCTCATTTTTCTGATGCTAAAACTCGGGTTACATTGGAGACGTACTACCTATCAGTCACTTTGTGTTTTCACACATGTTCTCACAGTTTCTAGACAAAGGGTGAAACAAAATAAATAGCAACAAGGGCAGAGTACACATTTAGCGGGTTCTGGAAAAGTGCCATGAACTGCATGTGCTATCAAAAGACACCTTGATCTCTGAAGAAAATGAAGAACCAAAATAAGAAAATGGAGTTGAGTGGCTTACTGGCTTCAATGTTTGTGGTGAAACCATAAATAGCAACAAGGGCAGAGTACACATTTAGCGGGTTCTGGAAAAGTGCCATGAACTGCATGTGCTATCAAAAGACACCTTGATCTCTGAAGAAAATGAAGAACCAAAATAAGAAAATGGAGTTGAGTGGCTTACTGGCTTCAATGTTTGTGGTGAAACCAAGTAAAGTACATATGACAAATCTGAATGGTAAGACAAGAATAGGAGTAGTATGTGACAGAAGTAGGGACAGAATATAGCAAAGAATAAGTACATAATTCAGCTCAGTCATTGATTACAAGGGAAAGAACTGATGGACCTTTTGTCATTACTGTTATCAAGGTGATTGAAACTCCATGGGTTGATGATCCCATGTTGCTAATTACTAGTGAGACCCAATACAAGAGTGCTGCACTCAGAAACTTTAACCAAAGGTATACAATTATTATTTTGGTGTATATCTCATTAATATACCATCCTCCCATGCAATGTCTCGTCAGATGTAAGAATAGCCACAATAGTTCATCTACTTAATCAGAGAGGATTAGGGATTAACATAATACACATGTTGCAATATCTTTCTCCTGCACTCTGCAAATGAACTAGTGCGATGGACGGAAGTTCTTGTGAAGATTGGAGGTGTAATCGAAGATTGAAGGTATATATGAAGTCGAAACTATTAAGTTTCATGCACTAAACAGTAGAACCAAAAATCCGAACTGATGAAGAAGGTTGGGCAATCAACATCCTCTCACGTGTGGCACGATAAGGCCTAAGCATGGACAGAAAGTGGGCGAGCAACTTCTTTTTCTAAGCTGCGAACGCCGAGATTTGAACCCAAGACCTCTGCTCGTGTACCATATTAAGTTTCATGCACCGACCAGTAGAACCAGAAGTCCAAACTGGCGGAGAAGATTGGTCAAAAACTGGTGGAGAAGATTGGTCAATCCACATATACTACAGCAATCATGGCAAACGATATAACTCCAGTTCTGCTATTTCTTTACAAGCTCGATAAGGGTATGTAGGAGAGAGTAAATATGGGCAAACTCCTTAGAAGTATAAAATCGTTTCCGTTGGTTTTGATATCTTCTGCAGACCCGTAATGCAATGGGAATATTTTCATACGCAAATAGGTGATCGCGGAAGATTTTCCTTTGCAATAAATCAGTCATATAAGAGAAAAGGATGATAAATGTTGTTACTATAGAAGTTCATAACCAACACGAGTATATGAGACCAAGAGCTGGGCTGCTTGTCAGCATAACACAAGGTATGTTGGTAACTTGGTGTCGAACTGTCAATTCATAGTCTAGCTTCCTGACTTGAGGCAGCAGCACTAAGGATATGTGATTACTTAAGCATGTAATGATGGAATACCAGATGACTTTTGCTAGTAGATCGATTTATGGCAACCAGTAAAGTGCAGAATCATTCATCGGGCAGCAGCAACAGATAAACAGGAGAATCATAGAAACTATATATATACTGATATATACATATGACGGTTTGATCCAATAAGATGGTTTTAAAATAAGAGGCAATAATATTGGTCAAGACCTGCAAGATAAATCAATCGACAAGGCTATGGTCAACTATAGGTAAACTAGGAACTCAGAAAGATATAACAATTACAGATATTCTCAAGGCAATAAGGTATGATAACTAGTTTATATGCACCTTTAAATAGTTATGGTTATAACTGGGACATACTAAACAACAGAAGATCTCAAAGTTAAGGCAAACTCTAGCGATTTTAAGATAGGTCATGTATGATAAAACAAAATCATCAGGTCATGACTTTCGCAATAGAATGCATTGCACGATGCAGTTATCCAAACGAATTTCCTAGCACAGAATAGAGAATAAAGACTTACTCCATGAGAAGAAAATCGCACAAATGCAAAGCCTCGATTTAGACGCCTTTTGCTTGTTGAAGAATCAACATTTGAAGCCGTTGCAAGGTCAACCGATATGACATCTTTGAACGTCTGTAGATAAAAAATGGACACTGTTTTAGGGAAAAATGGTAAAAAAAAACTATGTTTGATAGCCTATAGACGGTCGAGGTCCTACCTTATAAATCAATTCTTCAAATTCTTCGACACTCCATTCTGAACAGAATAAGATAGCACAGTGATAAGAATTTGGATGATAATATACATGTTCTTTTTCCAGAAGAAAGTTCTCAAAACTAATATTTAACAGGATACTCTGGTACAAATGAAAATTTGTCAGAGCTGTCATATATCTAAAATTGTTAGGATACCCACAACAAGAATATTATGTTACCCACAATTAAAGAAGTTATTGAGGCCTTTCAAATACATAACGTGCATTGTGCAACATGAATAGTATATTAGTATTAGAAGTCAAATTGATAAAGGTAAAATGCTGAAGAGACAAAGGGTGTTGGAGACTGTCCTAGGAGAACCTGGAATATTCTAGTGAGTGTTAGTATAGTAGTGCTGTCCTTGGAGTGCCTGGAACATTCTAGTGAATGTTGGAGTCTAAGTTAGTGTCCTACCAGATTCTAGAGTATTCCAGTGTACTAGTTAAGATGTACCTAAGTTCAGCTATATATATAAGAGGGTGCGGAGGTCCAAGGGATCTGCCCAACCAGAAACTATTTCCCAAAAAATCTTCGAAGGGTATCAGTATGCAAGTTCGTATTTTTTTTTAACAAGAAGTTTGTATATTAAGAACAGGCTAAATTTGTAAAGACAACCACGACTGTTTTCCTTTCTTTTTGGCACTGCTTCTCAGTTCTCATCATGGAAATGTCCAATAAAATGTTGGACCAAACAGTACGGTAAGAGCGTATAAAGAGGCAGGTGCACCCACACAAGCACGCACAAACAAACAAAACCTTAGTGTTGCATATGGGATCAAAGACATTAAAATTAAAAGAACATGTCAAAAGTCCCCGATAGTTCAGGCCCATATCAGGTTGAAATTAAAAAAAAAGGACAAAATAAGTTGAAACGATATAATATTGTCTACTTAGTTCCTTCAACAACATAGTTGCTGATAATTAATACCAGTATTAGGCCAACTTCTTTTTAGCTTCTCAAACAGATTTTGGGCCCAGAATCACAGAAGCCCAAAAGAATGAGTCTGATTTTGGCCAGCTTATTTCCACGGAGAATCTGGTTTTGTACATAAACTGAGAATCGGGTCAGACCTCGATTCTGAGGTGATTTCCGCGATTCCCACAAGTGAAACAAAACGTTATCCATCTGTGGACATATCGCTGGTCATATTTACACAGAATTGCCACCGGCCAGATTTAGGAGAAAGAAAAGAAAAAAGTCTGGCTCGCGAGCTGATCCGTTCCTCCCGCACGCGCACATGGCCCCATCGAGAAAACGAGGTGCTGCGCCTCCGCCGCCGCTGCAGCTCCCCTCCCTCTCGCCAGTTCACCGCCGCCCTGACCTCTCCTCGCGAGTCCGCCACCGCCTGACCCTCTCCTCGCCAACCGCCGCCGCCGCCCCGACCGTCTCCTCGCTAGACGTCGCCGCCCCGACCGTCTCCTTGCCAGACGCCGGCGCCCCGACCCACTGACGCCCTGTGCCACCGCTGATAGGATCTGTGATCCTACCAGGCCAGTTACGTAGATTGTAGGGGTGAAAGCGTGTTGGACGAGGGAGAGGAAGGCGGCGCCGGCGGCTGGCCGCCGTCGCGAGGTTGGAGGAAGGCGGCGCAAGGGAAGGAGCGGCGGCTAGGGCAGGGAAGACCGACGAGTCGGCAATAACGATCTGTATGATCTGTTTATTGCTTGCCTTCTCACATATGTTTACAGCAGTATAAATAAGCTAATGAAAAGGATAAATGGGCTAAGCCCCTAATTTAGGCCCACTAATGGGCTTCCTCCTGCTATAGGCCAAACCGGTCATAACATCTCTCCCCGCCTTCTCAAACAGCTCGTCCTCGAGCTGGATAGCTGGAAACTGCTGGCGGAACTCAGCCCGGAACGGCGTCGGCCTTGGAGACGGCCGCGTCAGCCAGCCCAGCTGTGACGACATCAGCCGCAACGTCGTCTACGGTCTCCAAGTAGAACAGGCGTGGACAAACGTGGCCCGGTACATAGAACTCGTCGCAGTTGAAGCACAGCCCTTCACGACGGCGCTCGAGCTGTTCGGCCGTGGTCAGTCGACGGAAAGGCCGCGTCGTGGCTGGATCGGAGTGCCCCGCATGAGTCACGGCCGTGAGCGCCTGGCCTGGTGGTGTCGGTGGAGGGCGGGCGGCTGATCGAACGTCGCTGGCCGGGAAGGCCTGCTGCATGGCCCGCGCGCGCTGCTCGAAGGCGCGGGCGTAGTACATGGCTGACTGCAGGTCCTGGGGATCCCGCAGCTCCACGTCGACGCGAATGTGGTCCGGCAGTCCGCCAATGAAGAGCTCGGCGCGCTGACGAGCCGTCATGCCAGGCGCATGGCATGCCAACGTCTGGAAGCGGTCGGCGAAGTCCTGGACCGAGGAGGTGAAGGGAAGGCGGCCGAGTTCGGCTAGCCGGCTCCCGCGTATCGGGGGCCCGAACCGGAGGAGGCAAAGGTCGCGGAAATGCTCCCACGGAGGCATCCCGCCCTCGTCCTGCTCGAGGGCGTAGTACCACGTCTGGGTGGCGCCGCGGAGGTGGTAGGAGGCAATCCACGTGCGGTCGGACGCCGGTGTCCGCTGCCCCCTGAAAAACTGGTCGCACTGGTTGAGCCAGTTCAGGGGGTCGATGGTGTCGTCGTAGGTGGCGAACTCCAGCTTGGTGAAGCGGGGCGGCTGCTGGCCGTGCGGGGCGACGGCGACGGCTCCCTCGTGACGACTCATCGCGGCGGGGGGCGAGTAGTTGGGCACCATGGGTCCCCCCTGGAACTGGTGGCCGCTAGCACCGGTGTAGGGGTCGGCGTACCCGGTGAAACCCCCAAAGGTCGTGGCCGAGGGCGACGCGGCCGGATGGAGCACGGTCGGCTGGACGGGCGCGGTCGTATAGACTGGCGCGGTGAGCCAGGTCGGGAGTTGGGACGGCGAGGGCGGGAACCTGATCTGAGTGATCTGGACCCCCTGGTGGGAGGCGGCGGTCGACGGCGAGGGCGCGGGGGCCGCGGGCGGCGGCGGTGGTGGTGGTGCGGTGGCCGCCTGGCTCAGCGGGGGCGGCGCGTAGGGGCCCTGGAGGTACGTCCAGAGGTTCGCGACCGCCAGGGAGAGATCGCGGATAGCCGTCGACATCTCCGCCGGAGAGAGGACGGGGGCCGGGTCGGTGATCGGCGCCGAGTGACCAGTGGCGGGCGCGGCGGTGGTGCCCGGTGGCGCCGCCATGGAGATGGGCGGCGGCCCTGTGGCGGCGGCGACGGAGGCGGTGGGTTGACCCGAAGACATAGTCGATCCCAAGCAATCTGATACCAAATTGATAGGATTTGTGATCCTACCAGGCCAGTTACGTAGATTGTAGGGGTGAAAGTGTGCTGGACAAGGGAGAGGAAGGCGGCGCTGGCGGCTGGCCGCCGTCGCGAGGTTGGAGGAAGGCGGCGCAAGGGAAGGAGCGGCGGCTAGGGCAGGGAAGACCGACTCCTCAAGGAGTCGGCAATAACAATCTGTATGATCTGTTTATTGCTTGCCTTCTCACATACATTTACAGCAGAATAAATAAGCTAATGAAAAGGATAAATAGGCCAAGCCCCTAATTTAGGCCCACTAATGGGCTTCCTCCTGCTATAGGCCAAACCGGTCATAACAACCGCTCCGACCGTCTCCTTGCCAGACGCCGGCGCCTCGACGCCCTGCGCAGCCGTCCGCCCTCGCCATGGCCTCCTCTCAGCCGCCGCAGCCACCGGTAGGAAGGCCTTTTTGGTTCTTTTTATTTCAGTGATTGGTACTACGGTGTAATTCGAGTGTAACTGATTAGGCATGAGAAATATAATTTTAGTGTAGCTAATTTATAGTGTAATTCCAGATTTTTAATTGCCTGAGGAGTACTCTAATTGTAATTGTTGAATCACTTAAAAATAATTTTATTTGATGTTGGCCGGCGTATGGTATCATCTCATTTGTCTTTTTTAATCTCCAGTAATCATTTCTATCTCATTTGTACCAAGAACTAGCATACAAATAAAATCCAAGGGCGTTATAGACATTTCACCACTCAACTCATTAAACAAGCAAAATGTCTAGAAGCTAAAAAGAATAGAGGACAACAGATTCTGTCAGCTTCTCCCTACCACAGCTTCTCCCCACAATCTCTCAAAATCCAGCTTCTCAAGAATCATAAGCTAAAAAGAAGTCGGCCTTAATGTCAATGCGACTTGGCAATGATTCTCAATTCACGGTGGCAACAACTCTCTTGTGGTTTGTTGATCTATTTTTTCTAGAAGTATTTCCTGCCTCCATTGGATCAAACCAAAACTAATATAACTCCAGTGTATAGATGAGAACAGAAACCATATGATGATGTCCATGTGAAACCATGCATCTGCTAAGTGGTAACAGATACCATCATGATAATCTTAAGTTACCGCACAATGCTGTCCCATCTTATTGGATACAAAGGATTTAATGTTGATCCATGCCCGGGAGGTGTTCTCCAGCCATGGAACCATCTGCCGGTTGGTGCTGTTTTATTGGCTTTTGTGCACAGGCAGGTAATGGGGTTAGGATAGAGAGAAAAGGGATTACTACTACGACTTGCTTATTGATAGCTTGGTCTCCTAGTTTGCCTCACGTTATAAGTAGAGTCTGACTGTAGAGAGTCTCCTAGTTTGAATCCTAGTAAAAACAACTACCAATCAGCTAAGAACCAAGACTTGGTACTAATTCCCTATGATCCAACAGATATTGATCCTTTTAGTATCTTATAGCTTGAATGGGCCCCACACCTGTGTTGGGTATATCCCATATAACCCAGCTCTTCCACAAAATAAAGGACAAGGTGCAAGCATGGACCTCAGCAGGTGACTGGCACCTTGAGTCTGTGACCTCAGGAGAGTAGGTTTTGATGCCTTAAACCCTTTCTACATAAATGATAAATGATATATTTTGTACACCATGCTACTGTCTGAGTGTAGCGTATACTCTACAACCACCCAAAGTTGTTTTCACAAGTATCAATACCATTTTCATCTCTCAAAGCGGTTTTGACCATTCCAAAGCCGTTATGAATCACGCATTGACTACATGTGTCAGCCACAATACCATCATGTATCTGTCACATCACCAATTCTCGTAAAAGCAACCAACAAATTTACTAGACAAATTTTTAGAAAAAATAAACAATGAATTCTAGGAAACTTGACTGATTTATATTTTAGTAAAATACTTTCATAAACAAAACAATTCACAAATGATACAAAAAGTCACTGAAAATAGGAAATTTGATTTTTTTTTTCAAGTTGAATCTGTGATCTTTAGAAGTTTCTGATTTTCCACATTTTTAGTTATTTTAGTTATCAGATTATCTAATAAATCGGTGGACTATATCAATGTATCACAAAGAAAACTTGTGACATGGTAGACATGTGTTGATGAGGTGATTTACACGTCGGTGCCACATTATTCAAAACCTCTTTCGAATGGGCAACTTCTCTGTGGGATTTTTTCTGAAACGGTCAAGGGATGAAAATTGCATGGTACTGACAGTAGTGACCAGCTTTGGGTGGTTTAAGAGTGCAGGGATGAAGCTCAAGCTACATTGATGTAATAGTTGAGGATAAAAACAACACTCCTCCTTTAAAAAAACATGTCTCCTACCAGTTTCACTTCAACAAATAGTTACATGACAAACCAAAGAAACAAAATGTGAACGAGGAAAATTATGACGAAAACAGGAAGTCACATAGGTCATACACTACACTTAAAGAGGTATCAACATGAAAGTCCGTGGTAATTGATATCGAAATTTCAATTTCATCAACTGTAATGTCATGTGATTTTGCTTTCGTACACAGTTTCTGCATTCCGATTATCAAGGTTCATCATGGGTGAAATTTACCTTTGCAAAGATTTCCAAAGAAGAGTGTATCTTGATCCAAGGAAAGATCAACAGCGAGTCTCTTTCCTTGAAGCTGGTCGAGAACAAACAGAAGATATATTATGCATGTGAAGATTAATATATGAGATGTAATAAAGCTAGCATCTCTATCAACACTAAATCTACAAAGGGTGCAATACAAAGGGCGAACTTGTGCCAACATAGAAATATGGAGAAACTAGTTGTTGAAGGAAAAAAACGATGCAGATAGGTATATAACGCAGCTTATAACACAAATGATGACCAACAGAGATGCTAAGAACTAGTAATGCATGAAAAACTATGAAGCTGATAGGCAGAAGTGTAGATAATGGATTTAATTTTCCTTAGTCATGTAATTGAAGAAATTTATCTTCATTAACCTCTAGACCTTGACATTTAATCCACAGTAAGAAGCAGGTTGATGTGTGTCACCAATTTATTAACAATCATGTCCAGTTTGTATTTTTATAGGATATCATTGAAAATGTACTCTACAATGAAGATAAGGGTTGATTACTTCCCAGGTCCTACTTGAGATCTAATGAAATAGGGGATTAGAAAGTTTTGAGACATGTGTACATATATGATGTGTTATATGGAAATTTGGGCAACAGTGAGAAAGAAGATTGTGTCCTTACCTCAATGCCATTCTTTTGCCTTTTAGCAATATGAGCACACTCCCTTTCAGCAAATCGCACAAACCCAAATCCCTGAGGAAGTTCAGGAAAATTAATGTTGATACAATTTCATGATAAAGTTACACGATAGTAATATCGTATGACGTATGTCTGAGGGATTTAAAGACATATTGTAATGTTCTAAGTGTTGCGATAGAACCAGACCTTGGAAACTCCATTCTGATCCTTCATTATGCGCAAGTCAACAATCTCACCACAAGGAGAAAATATCTGCTGATGAGATAGGTCAGTCCAAGGAGTATGTGAAAGAACACTAACTTTTTAACATGAACAGGTGAAGGTTAACAAATGAGCCATTGTTCCTCCAGAGACACGAGCCAAGAGAAGTTTGACAGTGACAAGTGGCTATTACTAATGTACAATGGATAAACATATACTTTAATCAACAGTCAAATATCACATAATTAAGGAAAATAATTCTAGCCCCTGTAGTATCACATGGTTACTAGCTAGAGCACGACAAAATTGCCTACGTGGCAGATTACCAAGCCACGTCCAAAAATAACAGAACAGCATACAAGTTAAGCTTTTGGTAGATACCAAACATGGTTTAGGTGTGCGGCCACATTTGATTTGGTAGGCATGCCTTACGCAACATTAACGGTTACAATGGGCGGGTAAAATGGTGGCATTTCCAGGTTTTCAGACTAACCAACAGACCAGTCAGCTACACTCTTCTGCAGAGAACTAACAAGTGGAGATAAACAACATGAAGTGGGGGAATTTACAATGCTGCCCAGACAGTTACTCAGCTAAAACATTTGTTGTTCCGAACCATGCTTATACAAATCATCAGGGTTGTAGGCAATTCAAGCATTACTCTGTCCTTGTGCAGCACACCATTTGTTAATTTCAGAAATACTGAGAAGCAGCACTCCACACACACAAGTGGGTGTTTCATGACCGTATGACAAACTAACCTCTCGGAGTGTCCCCTCCGTCGCCGACCGCGGCAACCCGCCAACAAACACCTCGGTGCCTTTCACCCGGTGATCTGCACGCATAAGAGCACGGCGTTCAACGCACAGCAACCAGTGCAGGGCCACAGCCACACACACCCAGAATCAGATCCCAGACATGATTCGCCCGGCTTCTCTGAAACGAACTACACAAAGTACACTAAATAGCCTCACCTTGCTCATCGTAATCCCCCTGCGAGGTCGCCCTCCTATCCTGAAATCCCCAGGAAAAAAACAAAGTCGAAATCAGGGACGGGATTATCTCAACGAAATCCGCACCGAATCGAACGCCGCAACGACCGGTCAGGCCGCCGGCTCCGCCCGGTGTCAAATCCGGCGTCGCCTGGGCGAATGGAAACGAGAAGCGCGAATTCTTTTGATCGGGTTGGGGAGAGAGTACCATGGTTCTTCAGCCGAGACGAAACACGCGATGGAGTGCAAGGCGCTTTCTTTCCTTTTCCACACTAAATATCGTTACTCTCTTATCTAGGATCTTGATAATGATGGTGGTGGTGTTATACTAACCTACTAGACCGACCTATCAGATAGCATACCTGGTCCGGCCCAGTTGGGGCAAGTTTTCACATGGGCCGCCGTTCCGTTAACATGCAGCCGGTGATGATTAGGGGTTTTCACAATGGGTATCGTTAGAAAAAAAAGATCGCTCCTCCGAACGACACGTGTCACTCTCCCAGTAAAGCAGTTTCTTTTCTAATTTCATTGGGTTTTTTTTTGCTGAGGGTTCTACGCCTCGGTTTCGCCCCGAATCAAGACGCCTACGGCTGATTAAATTTTTATAAACATCTTGAAGGGAGTGCATTGGTCGTTTGTTGTTCCCCAAATTTATCATAGCGCGTTCTACGGCTCGGTTTCGCCTCAAATCAAAACGCCTACTACACATCAAAATATAAAAGTACTCCCTCCATTCACAATTATCTCGCGTTCTGGATTTAGTCATAGCCAACTTTGCAAAGTTTGACCATCAGTATAAAAAAAAATCAACATCCATGATTCCAAATGCATATAATATGAAAATATGGTTTATGACAATACTAATACAATAATTTTTATATTGTTAATGTTGATATTTTTTCATAAATATATGGCCAAAGTTTATAAAATTTGACTTTCACTAAACCCAGGATGCGAGGTAATTGTGAATGGAGGGAGTACAAGTGTACTAAAAGTCAAAGTACGTGAAAGTATAATTATGCTCACATGCAAAGTACAGCGAAGTAAAACTGTACTCAAAGTCGAAATACACGAAAGTACAACTCTATTTAGAGCCTAAGTACGCGAAAGTACAAATATATTAAAAGTCGAAGTACGCGGAACAACAATTGTACTAAGAGCTAAGTATACGTAAGCACAAGTATATGCAGACCCAAAGTACGCGAAAGTACAATTATACTCATAGGCAAAGTACAGCGGAAGTAGCCCATATAAATTTGGTATGTTTAGTCGGCACCTATTTTGAGTTATGAACACACAAGTACAACTATACTTAATACACGAAAGTACAACTCTACTCAGTTTAAAGTAGACGAAAATACAAATACAGTGAGAGTCGAAATACGCGGAACAATAACTATACTAAGAGCTAAAGTACACATAAATATAAGTGTTCTCACAGCCGAAATACACGAAAGTACAACTATACTCAGAACGAAGTACATGAAAGTATTACTGTAGTAAGAGACAAAGTACAGAAAAGTACAAGTGTACTCACTTTCCAAATACGCAGAAGTACAAAGAGTCTAGTAACCCAAGTACAAAGTATATTAACAAACCCGAAGTACAAAAAATATAGAACTGAAGTAATCTAACGAACGCAAAGGTTTTGAAAGTATAAAAAAAATTGTTCGAAACCTATCAACAGATCTAGTTTTGAAGCTCTCAGCACGAGGAGCTCAAAAATAAAAAAAAGTTCGTAATTTGGACTACCGGTTCTCAAAATATTTCATTTTAAATCATCAGATTTGAAAAACCGTGTCTCCCTCTCTCATCATATTCCCACTTTTTTTTCTCCTTGTGTTACTTGTCAAGCATGCACAATCTCACTAGGAGTCTTGCACAAAGGAGAAGACCACCACTTGGTGTGTTGACGACGCACGAGACAGACCTTTTCGCGAAGGTTTGCCTTTTTCGGATTTACGAAGGATAGTACGTTTTTTCTCTCTGGTTAGGGTAGGTTTTCTCGTTGGCGACGCTGATGTTTAGTCTACCGGATTTGATCCCGACCACAGGGAGACATAACCGTCCCTAAGTCTGAGCACGCTTTTGGCCGGCCGGCAAGGCTAATTAGATGAAAATTTGATCAAGAGATAGTTCTTGAAATACACTATTTGTCTAGGCTTCAAATAATTCTTGGATCCGCCGCTTATACCGACGAGCGACTGCTGGCGAAGGGGTCTCGAGCTTACCAAGGGGGTCCTAGTATTCATGTCCGGTTGTGGATCTTTTGTCTCATAGGTTTATGAGTTAGGGTTTTGGTTTCCAATTTGATCTAGCGATGGGCAAGTTCTTGCGATCTAGTCATGACCTCGGGATCCTCGGCGTCTGCATTGGGATTCTCGGTATCCTGGCAAAGCTAGGGCTTCAGGAAGATGACCTGGACGATGTTGATTTTTAGGAGGAAGAGCATCAACCGGAAGATGCTACTCGGTGGCTTGCGATTGTCAAGGTCCATACCGAGAATTAGTTCACCCATTACTGGTTCTTCAAGGACATGAGGTCAGGGTGGGAGTTGGTCAAGGATGTCAAGATATGGGTAATTGAGGACAGTATGTTTCTCATGCAATTTGCTCAGTCTTGGTGATTGGGAAAAAGTAACGGAAGGAGGGCCTTGGGTGTTTAGGGGGATAGTGTTCTTATGGCTCTGTATGATGGGTTTACCAAGCCATCGACGATTCAGTTAAGCACGATTCTCATATAGGTCCAGATTCATGACCTACCTAATGGTTACAAGAGCAAGTAAGTTTGGAAGTTTTGTCTATCAAGAACCACTATTGTTAGACTTTGTGGGCAATTTTTATAGAGTTTGGGTGAGGGTCGATGTGCGCAAACAATTAAAAGTTGTGGTTTCAATCATCTGAGAAGGCAAGATGCAACTCTTCCTAATTAAGTATGAACGATTGGTGTTCGGTCCGCGGGATGTTGTGGAATATGCCCAAGGAGCATGGGATTGGAATCCATGATCCAGCTACTAAGGTGTTTAAGGACTTATGGGCTGAGTTTAGCTAGAGTCCAGCAAGGACTATTGTACGTGGAAGGGGACGGGGTTCTGGCCATGGATTTGCTGGTGGTTGTGGTAGTAGGGTGCCTGGTGTTTGGGAGAAACATGAGGCTAGAGAAGGCGATGATGATATGAGTGAGGATGATCCTCTGGCTGAAGATACATCGCTGAAGAGAGAAGCACTTCTGCAACACCCTGCATCGGATGGTAATACTTAGAGTAAGGTAGGAAGTATGGTTACTGGTTTTGAACCTTCAGTTGTGTCTCTCTCTATGATTCCCTCGATTCCACCAATTAAAAGGTATCCGAAGAGAGTGAGAACGGATGGCAAATAGGAGATGGCGACAAAGGTGGATGTCAAAAAATAACATGTATGGATCAGCGGGTTTCCTCGAGGAGTATCGATGGCTATGAGTACATTGAGCTTCAAGTGTCGTGGAGCTGACAATGCTGCGACAGTGAGAGGAATGCATGACCTCGTGCATAGGTTTGCCCGGTTTTGTTTTGCATTCCTGAAAGTCAGGTTCACAAGACATGCTCAGAAGCATTACATCGTACATTAGGTTATGATAATGTTTATGGAGTTAGTAGTGATGGCAGAAGTGGTGGTATTTTATCATATTAATATGGTTGTTGATGAGGGAAATAATAATCCATAGAGACTAGCATGTTGGTATGGCGAATCTTAGAGGAGGGAGAAGCACAAAACATGGGAGATGATGACCCATATCAGAGCAGATTCCGATCTTCCTTGACTCTGTATAGGTGATTTCAATGAGATTTTGAGAATAGAAGAGCATATGAGCATTTGTGAGAGGGACGAGAACCAGATGAGAGGTTTTTGAGAAGTGGTGGATATGTTTGGTTTTGTGACATAGGCTATATCGGGCAAGATTAGACCTTTGAGAAGAAGGTAACGGGTGGTAATTATTGTCGTATTCATCTAGACAAAGCACATGCGACTCCTAGTTGGTGCTCGAGGTTACCGTTTGCTAATTTGAGGCACTTGATAGCGGCATCATCTGATCACTCACCGATCTTACTCACCTTGGACAGGGACTAGGATGAGGTGGCTCGATACCTTAGTAGCAGAATGTTTAAGTACGAAATTATATGGGAGACACACTCAGAATTTTGGTCTCTAGTTGAATAGATGTGGAGTTCGGGAGGGAGACGAGATCCTTAAGTTTAATATTTGAGTCACTTCGTCGGTTACCAGGTCATATAGGGCCATCTCATGAGGAAATAAAAATTCAAGATCAGCTAGTTGAGTTAAATTATCGAGAAGAAATTATGTGGAGACAAAGATCTCGTATTCAATGGTTTTTCGAGGGTGATCAAAATACAAAAAAGTTTCACCAAAATGTGAGTTGTAGAAAAACAGAGAAATAGGATTTTGAGAATCACTAGACCATGGTTGCGATTACTGAGGATCCAGATGAGATAAAGGTGCTGACTGTCAATTTCTACAAACAATTGTATACGGGAGAAGGTGTAGTGGGGGTGGATGAGGTGTTATCGCATGTACCAGCCAAGGTTTCTACCAAGATGAATGAAAGGCTCACTCGTGAGATTTCGGCCGAGGAGGTAAATATTGCACTATTTCAGATGCAGTAATCCAAAGCACCGGGATCAGATGGATATCTGGTCATTATTTTCGAAAGCATTGGGGTGTGTGTGGCAAAGAACTGGCTGTGGTAGTGATCAGAATAATGGCTGGGGAGGATGATTTGGCAAAGCTAAATGAGACAATGTTATTCTTGATTCTGAAAGTACCGAGTCCAAGACTTCTTACACAATATTATCCTATAAGTTTGTGTAGTGTGTTATTTAAGATTGCCTCTAAGGTTTTAGCTAATCGTGTGAAAATTATTCTACCTTCTGTTGTGTCACCGAAATAGTTAGCGTTTGTGTAAGGGAAATTGATAACAGACAGTATAATCACGGCATATGAATGTTTGCATTTTATGAAGAAGGTACTAAGAAATAGATGTTTTGGTGATTTGAAACTTGACATGATGAAAGTGTATGATCAAGTTGAATGGGACTAATTAGAAGCTAGCATGTTAAAGCTTGGTTTCAGTTCTCAATGGTTTGATATGGTGATGAGAGGTGTGAGATCAATATCTTTTTCGGTATCATTTAATGGTAGAAAGACGGAGTTTTTCAGCCCTTCCAGAGCGATCCGGCAAGGGATCCTCTATCACCTTATTTATTCTTGATTGCAGCAGAAGGCTTGTCATGTTTTCTTCAACACAGAGAAACAATACGCAACCTCGAGGGTTTAGTGGTAGCGGATTCGGCGCCATCCATTAATCTGTTGCGAATGGCAATCTAATGTTTCAAAGCAAATCAAGAAACGATAGTGGAGTTGGAAACTACACTCAACCATTATTGTTTGTTGTCTGGTCAACACATCAATTGTGATAAGTCCTCCATTTCTTTCAGCAAGGTTTGAGCTTGTTAAAAATGAGGCGAAAGCTATTATTCAAGCAAGTAATGAATCTCTTAATGAGAAGTATCTTGGTCTTCCTTCAGACGTGGGTAAATCAAAGAATAGAGCGTTCAAGTATTTAAAAGATAGGATTTGGAAGAAAATTGAAGGTTGGTTAGAACTAATTCTCTCATTGGGAGGCAAGGAGGTACTAATCAAGTCAGCGGAGCAAGCTGTTTTGGTCTATCCAATGTCATGCTTTAAGCTCCCTCGAGGTCTTTGTGAACATATCAACACAATGATTAGGAAATTCTCGTGGGTTTCTAAAGAAGGAAAAAAGAAAGTCAGCTTGGGTATCCTGGGATGTTGTGATCCAACCCAAGTATATGGGTGGCCTTTGTTTTAGGGATCTAGAGTTATTCAACATTGCAATGTTAGCTCACCAAGATTGGAGGATTATTCAGGATCCTTCCACTTTGAGTGAAAGAGTGTCGAAGGCCCTTTATCTATTGGAGAATATACTAAAAGCAATATAACAATGTTTTTAGGGCATTATGTTGATCCACGTCATCCGAAGTATTTTTAGTCGCTAGATCTAATATTTACGGCCACGATTCTGTTTAATCCCGTAAAACTTTGTGACTAGATATGTCACTACCAATTTGAAGTACGTAGTCATGTAATTGTTTTTAAGGCAAACGAACCGATTGGCCCAAAACTAAGATCCGTTTAATCCAAAAAAAAAGTTTTGGCTAGATAATGTGTGAGTAGAGTCCGTATCAACTCAGGTCAAAAAAAAAAAAAGAGTCCGTATCAACTTGGACTTGGAAAGACGAATCAGTCGGCCAGCGGCCAGGTGGGCCAAAGCAAAATTCCATTTAATCCCACCAAATAATTTGACTACGTATACCTTGGTAGTGTTCATATCTTGCAAGGCCACCACACAAGGTCTCCTACACAATATTGGTGGAAGAGCTCCCACGGTTCGCACCTCCCTCTATGCCGATGACACCGCCATCTTCATCAAGCCAATAAAGAGTGATATCAACTTTCTTGTTTCAACCTTGGAAAAGTTTAGAGACGTCACCGGGCTTGTTATAAATTGTGCTAAGAGTCAAGTGGCACCAATCCGATGCGAAGGCCTTGATCTTGATGATATTTTGCAAGCTTTTCCGGCTCCACGCACCACCTTCCCCATGAGATACTTAGGCATTTTATTGTCCGTGCATCGTCTTAGAAGAATTCATTTCCAATCCTTAGAAGACAAAGTGGTCGCCAAGCTTGTTCCGTGGATGGAAAAGCATGTCACTATGGCCGATCAGGGCATCCTTGTCAAGTTGGTGCTTACAAGCATTGTCATTTGTTTTGTCACCGTGCTTGATGTCCCTATGAAGATCCTCATGAAGATAGATAGTATAAGGAGAGCATTTCTTTGGGCTGCATGTGACAAAGTTACTGGAGGAAAGTGTAAGGTCAATTGAGAAACGGTTTGCAAGCCTAAAAAGTTTGGTGGACTTGGCATCCTCAACCTCAAGAAGTTTGCCTCGGCTCTTCGCATGCGGTGGCTTTGGAGCAAATGGAGTGATGACCCAAAGCCATGGGTTGGTCTTGGGACACCTTGCAATGCGAATGATAAGGAGCTTTTTCGGAAGGAAACAATTGTCACAGTAGGAAATGGAGAAAAGGCTTCCTTTTCGGATGCGTCTTGGCTCCAAGGATTGACGCCAAAGGACATTGCTCCACTCATCTTTGACATATCAAAAAAGAGGAAATGTTCAGTCAAGAAAGCTTTGGAAAATGATTTTTGGGTCTCACAGATCAACATGCAAAGTGGCCTCTCCGTGGAGCACATTGTCCAATTTCCAAACTATGGGAAATGCTTCAAAATGTTCATTTGGAAAATGACACCATCGATAAGATCAAGTGGAAGCCTTCAAATGATGGGTGTTACTCGTCCAAGACCGCTTATAACATGCAATTTGAGTATCTCGCCATATCCCCTTTGCCCACTATTGTTTGGAACCAATGGGCACCTCCAATGTGCAATTTTTTGCTTGGTTGGTCATACAAAATAGGGTGTGGACGGCGGATAGGCTTCAAAAAAGAGGTTGGCCTAATTGTGGGCTATGCAAGCTTTGTAATCAAGTGCAAGAGCCGGTCGACCACCTTCTCTTCAAGTGTTGGTTCACTTTTAGAGTTTGGTCATCTTTGAAAGATTGGCTTGGCCTACATGATGTTGAACCAAGGGATTGGCAAGTAATGAGCACGGTGAAAGAATGGTGGCTTCAAGGCGTCCACAAGATAGGGCAATCAAGAAGGGTGATGGTTTTACTTGCCATGTTGGTTTCATGGGAAATTTGGAATGAAAGAAATGCCGCGTCTTCTGCAACACTTCCATAACTTCTATTATGCTAGTTACGAAAATAAAAGATGAAGCAGCAGTGTGGTGCCTAGGCGGGGCCAAAGAGTTCAGTAGCGTGTTGCCGCGAGAGTAGACTTTTTTGTATTGGCTTGGTTGTGTCCAAGCTTGATTTGTAAGACCTCTAAAAACCATCCTCCTTAATCAATGAAAATAGTGAATCTTTTGCCTTGTTTCAAAAAAACATCTCTCTAAAAAAAGTAGTGTTCATATTTTTGTGTATGACATCAATAGTATCAATTTGAACTTGGTAGTCACATTGGCAAGCCACCAGCTGGTCCAAAACCAATGATTAGTTATCTAAGAAATCCGCCGCAGCACATCGGCGCTCCGGTCATCTAATTTTGTCATTGTCCATCCGGCAGGTGTGATACGCTAGCCGAGCAATTTGCTCTGATGGGTCCTAGATCTGTTTGCGGGTATGTTCTTTCTCACACTGGTTTTATTGTTTAGCTCCACCTCATAAGTCATGCATTGAGACAAAGGTACCAGGGAGAATTATGCGATGAACATGTTGGGACGGGGATAAATGCACAAGACCTTATGCTGTATAATGTCATCGATGCAACGGAGGAAAAAACCGGGTCGCTCCTCTCGCCGCTCCCATCCCCCCCCCCCCCCCAAGGGCGACGGGAGCGCTGCCTCCCTCCTCGGCCCTCTAGACCCGTCCCTCTCCTCCCTCCCATCATTGCCGCTGGCCAGGGCCGCCGGGCGTTGCCCGTGTGGCGCCGGCGGCGGTGGCCTTCTTCTCCCCGCGGCGCTGGAGGGGGTCGGGGCCTCTTCTTCGGCAGCGGTGCGCCTGGGGCGGCAGAGGTCCGGCATCGGCTGGGGGCGTGACGGCACGGTGGCGTGGCTGCGGGCGGCGGGGCAGCGCGACGCATCTGTGGCAGACAGATCTCGGGGCGGGCAGGTCCATGGCGGCCCAGATCGGGGCCTTTTGGGCCTGGATCTGGGCCAGGCGGGCCGGCCGTCTTTGTTCTGGCTACTCTACAGGTCTTGGCGGGTAGGAGGGACGGGATCCGTGGTTTCCTCGGCCGGCCTATTACAGCGTGGTGGCGGACTTTACGGGCCCGTCGGGGCCCGGCCGGACCGCCATGGGACTGGTTTGCCTCCGCGGAGGCTTTACGGGTCTGCTGGACTCGGCCGGACCTTTGGAGGACTGGTTTGTCTACGTCCGCGTCCGGTAGACTACCGCCTCCGGCGGTGGACGAAGTTCCCTCCTATGCGGCCACGTTACTGTGGGCCCTGTTTCATTCCTACTCGTGTTGCAATGTTGCAGACCTCGCGTCGACTTGCTCGATGAGGCTATGATGTCGAAGATGGGACCGAAGTGGCACATGCTCGTGGGTGGAAAGCTTTGGTGGTGGCGAGGCCTCGCCCTCGTGGGTCTCCTGTGCAACGGCTCGTCCGAGGGTTGTGGATAGGGACCTCGGGAGAAATCCTTGTCGGCTCGCCCGACACTGACGCGGTGCCACCCGCGGGTGGCATCTCCCTTCCTGGAGGGCGTCGTGGCTTCCCTTCCTCCACTCCCCTTTGTGTGCCGAGGGAAACCCTAGGGCCAGGCTCTAGTCCGGGCAGCAGCGGTCGCTTTCCCTCTTGAGGGTGCTGCTTGGTGCTTGGCGAGTCGGGGCTAGGAGCGTGGTGGGCATTCTTTGGAGGGCGTAGCGGTGGCGGTCTTCCTCGTCTAGCCGATCCGTCTCTGTCTCCATTCCTTTGTGTTTTTCCTTGTTTTAGTTTGGGTGTGTGTGTGCTGCTGCCCCAACATCGTGTATCGTGTTGTGTATCTGTCTTTGGGCGCTGTGTTGTCTGGCCCAGCAGCGGTCTCACCTGTGTGCTTTATTTATAAAGCGAGGCGAAACTCTGATTTGAGCTGTATAATGGCATCCCCACCATCAGGTCACAGTCTCATAGAAGCAACACAACCTAATAATGAATGTGTCTAGACTACAAGCTCAAGGTTTATCAATGTTCTCTCACCTTTCCGGTGGTTTTCCACATATCGAAGGTCCGAAGATCTAGCAGAGATCGGTATGGTGGTTGATTCATCTGACACAATGGAAATTGTCACAAGAAAGCCTATTTAACTTCTACTCCCTCCGTTCAGAGATATAAGACATTTTAGCTTTGTGAAATGAATTTATCTAGACGCTTTTTAGTGTTTTGGTTCACTCCGAACCTCTATGAACCTATAGACTAAAAGACGTCCAAATACTGAAGGGAATATGCCCTAAGAGGCAATAATAAAGTTGTTATTATACATATTCCAAGTATATGATAGATTTTTATTTTGCATGCTATAATTTTATTAATTTGTAAACGTTAATACATGTGTGTTTAATAAACAAAAGGTAAGTTCCTAGTTATGCCTCTCTTATAACTAGCTCGTTGATTAACAAGATGATCAAGGTTTCCTGATCATGGACATTGGATGTTGTTAATAACGAGGTCACAACATTAGTGGAATGATGTGATGAACATTCATCCAAAGTATAGCATTACGATCAAGGTCATTATGTTTATATTGCTATAACATCTAACAAAGTAATCCTAGTCCTTAGACCATGAGATCATGTTAATCACTAATATTGGAAGAGTATCTTGATAACATCAAACATCACACCATGAAATGGTGATTATAAAGGTGGGTTCAGTGCTACGAAAGTGTTATGTAGAGGCTCATGGATCAAGAGTGGGATTTGTCCATCCCGATGACGGATAGATATTCTCTGGGCCCTCTCGGTGATATCACATTGGTTAGCTTGCAAGCAAGTGATGAGATCACTAGAATGTTATATCACGGGAACAAGAAAAGAGTACATGTCGGTAACAAGATCAAACTAGGTATGGAGATACTGATGATCGAATCTCGAACATGTAATATATCGCGAGACAAAGGGATTTAGTTACTAGCGTTAAAGGTTCTCACGACCACAGAAGTCATCGTAGAATGTGTAGGAGTCAGTATGGATCTCCAGGTCCCGCTTCTGATATTGATCTGAGAGGGGTCTCGATCATGTCTGCATTATTCACGAACCGTAGGATGACACACTTAAGGGACACCAACACCATTTGGAGCAAATATGTTTCAGACGAATGAATTGCAAAACGCTGGAATTATTTCAATAGACACCGAAACTGTTTCGGGTGGAATTGCTGAAATTGGTTCTGCATGTGATATTGAAATGTTGTAGGGGGTTTTATGTGAATGTTTGTTAATTAAAGTAATTAACAAAATTCTGAATAAAATTAATAAAAGAGTTTTATTAAATGAGAGAGCATTAAATTTGGAGAAATTTAATGCATTTAAAGTGGAGACTTTAAAAGAGGAATGTTAAGGGACACTTTTATGTGGAGGGGGTTACCACCACATGAATGGGGGAGGTGAGGGGTCACCTCCATGGGGCGCCGGCCATGGGAGGGGTACCCCCTCCTCCTATAAAAGGTCACCCCTCTCACCCTTCTTCCTCACACCTCCTCATGAAGGATCTCTCTCCCCCTCTAGAATTATTCCCCCATGGTCTCGGATTAGCGAGATACATGTTCCCGGTGGCATTTCGTCTGGAAGGAGTTGCTGCTTCCGCTGCATCGCTAGAGTGAGGAGGCGGAGGTTGTTCGGTGGCATGAACGTGTGTGCGAGTGCGGATGCGCTGCTGGTTTGCGGCGCTAGGACTTCCACACGATCTTGAGATCGGCAAGCGTACGACTACATCATCCACGAGTTCCTACTCGTTAACAAAACTTTGTTGTCTTCAAGGGTAAGTTCTCCATGGATGCATATCCATTTGTTGCTTGTATCTAGTAGATAAATCTTGGCGTATAGTTCTCATCATAGGACTTTTTTGTTTTCTATGCTGCGAACCCTTCAGTGGTATCAGAGCCTGATCTATGCGTAGGTGCTTTGCATAGGTAGAACACATAAGAGTATGTGGGAGGTGATGATCATGTTATTGCTTCTTATATGTACTTTGGATATTGGTGGCATAGTGGGATGAAGCGGCCAGGACCAACCTTACATGTCATCGCACATGAGACAGGTTCCACTACTGACATGCAACTAGTTTTGCATAAGTGGCTGGCGAGTGTCTGTCTCTCCTACTATAGTCAATATCTGATTTACAACGAGTTGCTAATAATTTGGTTATCATCGTTGTGGTTCCATATTCGTAGTTAAGAACGGTTCTATCTTCGAAAGCCCTAAGCCACGTAAAACTTGCAATTGATAAATTAGAGGAGTCTAGTTTAGATCGTTGCTGGGCTTATGTCATGATATGGTAATGTTGTAAGTTGATGTATATTTGATACTCTTACAACACACCTAACGTGTAAGTTCCATATACCTTGGCCTTACACACGAAGGAATGATAAAGATCATACCACGATGCATATGATAGTGATCAAATGCAAGAACCATATCATTTCACTTTACACATATGATGTTTGCATCTTATATTGCTTGTTTGGCGTTTTAGTAGCATTATAAGATGATCCCTCATTTAAATATCAAGATAAAAAATGTGTTCTTCCTTAAGTATCACCGTTCTATGGATCGTGTTTCGAGACATCATGTGATGATCGGGTGTATTCAACTCTGCGCTTTCATACAACGGATAAAAGATAGTTTTACACACGCGAGTACTAAGGTTCTTACTTGGAAAGCCTAGCATGTACAAACATGGCCTCGGAACATGGACCGAAAGGTTAAGCATGAGTCATATAGTTGATATGATGCCCATATAGATGCTCGCCTTTGAAGCTACACCAACTCACGTGATGATCGGACTTAGTGTAGTGAATTTGGTTCATGTAATCACCAAAAAGACACGAGGGATGTTGTTTTTGAGTGGGAGTTTAGTTAAACTCAATCTATCATAAACTTAGTCTAAATAAACTTTACAAATTATGTTGTAGATGGCACCACCTGCTTTTAATTTCAATGTGTTCATGGAGAAAGAGAAACTTGCTGCGAATGATAGCAACTTCACCAACTGGGCTATGAATTTGAGGATTCTCCTCTCTGCTGCACAAAAGCAATATGTGCTAGAAGCGCCGCTAGGCCCCCCACCAGCTCCTGATGCCCTTGACGAGGAAAAAAATGTCTATGTGACTCGTCAGGAGGACCACAACTTAGTTCATTGCAGCATACTGTATGGGCTAGAGCCAGAACTTCGAAAGAGTTTCAAAAATGGCAATGCCTTTGATACCATGGGTGAATTGAAAATGATTTTCGATACCCATGATGCTGTAGAGAGTTATAATGCTTCAGAAAAGTTCTTTAGCTGCATGATGGAAGAGAAACAACTCCGTAAATGAGCATGTACTCAAAATGTCTAGGTACGTCGATAAGCATGTGTCCTTGGGAATAACGATTCCCATTGACTTAGGCATACATCATGTTCTCCAATCTCTGCCACCTAGCTACAAGAGCTTCGTGATGAACTATAACATGAAGGGCATGAAGAAGACTCTCCCCGAGCTTCTGTTCATGCTTAAGACTGCAGAAGTGGAGATTAGGAAAGAAAATCAAGTGTTGATGGTCAATAGGACCACTGGTTTTAAGAAATACAAGAAGGGTAAACAGAAGGGAAAGAAGGGCGGCAAATTTGTTGCTGCGCCTGAAAAGAAATCCCGGGCTGGCCCTAAGTTTGATACCGAGTGCTACTATTGTAAGGGGACTGGCCATTAGAAGTGCAACTGCCCCAAGTATTTGGCCGACCAGAAGGCCGGAAAGGCAAACAAATGTATATGTGATATACATGTTATTGATGTGTACTTGACTAGTACTCGCAGTAGCACCTGAGTATTTGATACCGGATCAGTTGCTAATATATGTAACTCGATACAGGGGCTGCGGAACAAGCGACAGCTAGCAAGGGATGAGGTCACGATGCGTGTCGGCAATGGATCAAGAGTTGATGTGATTGCCATCGGAACGCTTCCTCTCCATATGCCATTAGGATTAGTGATAAACTTAAATAATTGTTATTTGTTGCCTGCGCTGAGCATGAACATTGTATCCGGATCGTGTTTATTGCAAAGCGGTTATTCGTTTAAATCAGAAAACAATGGTTGTTCGATTTATATGAATAATATCTTTTATGGTCATGCACCCGTGATGAATGGTTTATTTCTGTTGAGTCTCGATAGTACTCATACGCATATCCATAATGTTGATGCTAAAAGGATTAAACTTAATGATGATATATCTGCATATATGTGGCACTGCCGTCTAGGTCATATTGGCATTAAACGCATGAAGAAACTCCATTCCGATAGACTCTTAGAATCACTTGATTTTGAATCATTTGATACATGTGAGCCATGCCTTATGGGCAAGATGACTAGAACGCGTTTTCCGGTTCAATGGAACGAGCGACAGATTTATTGGAAATCATACATACTAATGTATACGGTCCAATGAGTGTGTCAGCGCGAGGTGGATATCGTTATTTTGTTACTTTCACGGATGATTTGAGTAGATACGGGTATATCTATTTGATGAAACATAAGTCTGAAACCTTTGAAAAGTTCAAGGAATTTCAGAATGAAGTGGAAAATCATTGTAATAGAAAGATCAAATTTCTGCGGTCTGATCGTGGAGGTGAATATCTAAGTTACGAGTTTAGCACACACATGAAAGAATGTGGAATAGTTTCACAACTCACACCTGCCGGAACACCACAACGTAATGGTGTGTCAGAACGTCGTAATCGTACTCTATTGGATATGGTTCGATCTATGATGTCTCTGACTGACTTGCCACTGTAATTTTGGGGTTATGCACTAGAAACTGCTACATTCACTTTAAAACGGGCACCGTCTAAATTCGTTGAAACGACACCGTATGAATTATGGTTTGGAAACAAACCTAAGCTATCATTTCTTAAAGTTTGGGGATGCGATGTTCATGTGAAGAAACTTCAGCCAAATAAACTCGAACCCAAAGCGGAAAAATGCGTCTTCATAGGATACCCTAAAGAAACAATTGGGTATTCCTTCTATCACAGATCCGAGGGCTAGGTTTTTGTTGCCAAGAATGGATCCTTTCTAGAGAAAGAGTTTCTCGCGAAAGGTGTGAGTAGTCGAAAGGTAGAACTCGAAGAGGTTATTGAACCTTCTCTTCATGAAATGGCGAGTGGCGCAGCACCGGAAGTCGTTCCGGAGTTGACTTCACCAAATGAAGAAGGAACTAATGATAATGATCATGAAACTCCGAAAGAGAACACTACCGAATCTCGCAGGTCAAGCAGGACACGTGCAGCTCCTGAACTGTATGGGAATCCTATTGTGAATTTCATGGTTGATGAAATAGATGACCCTGCGATGTATGAAGAAGCAATGATGAGCCCGGATTCCAAAAAATGGCTAGAAGCCATGAAATCCGAGATGGAATCCATGTATGAAAACCAGGTTTGGACCTTGGTGGACTTACCTCACGACCGAAAGGCCGTTGAGAATAAATGGATTTTCAAAATAAAAACTGATGCTGATGGTAATGTAACCGTCTATAAAGCTCGACTTGTCGCAAAAGGGTTTCGACAAATTCAAGGAGTTGACTACGATGAGACATTCTCCCGTAGTGATGCTAAAATCAGTTAGGATTATGTTAGCAATTGCTGCATATTTCGGTTATGAAATATGGCAGATGGATGTCAAAACTGTGTTCCTCAATGGTAATATTGAAGAAGAGTTGTATATGATACAACCAAAGGGGTTTGTCGATCCTAAGAATGCTAACAAGGTGTGCAAGCTTGAGCAATCCATCTATGGACTGAAGCAAGCATCACGGAGTTGGAATCTCCGCTTTGATGAGGTGATCAAAGTGTTTGGATTTGTCCAAACTTATGGAGAGGCTTGTATTTACAAGAAAGTGAGTGGGAGCAATGTGGCATTTCTGATATTATATGAGGATGACATACTATTGATTGGAAATGATATAGATCTTTTAAATAGTGTTAAAAGTAATCTAATAGCAAATTTTCTATGAAAGACCTTGGTGAAGCGTCATATATAAGGCATAAAGATCTATAGAGATAGATCAAGACGCCTAATAGGGCTATCACAGAGTACATACCTTGATAAGATTTTAAAGAAGGTTAAAATGGAAAAAAGTAAGAAAGGGTTCTTACCGATGTCGCAAGGCAAGACATTGAGTAAGACTCAAAATCCGGCTATGGCAGAAGAAAGAGAGATAATGGATAAGATCCCCTATGCTTCAGCCATAGGCTCTATAATGTACACCATGCTATGTACAAGACCGGATGTGGCACATGCTATTAGTTTGACTAGTAGGTACCTATCTGATCCAGGTTTGGAACACTAGATAGCGGTCAAGAATATCCTTAAGTACTTGAGAAGAACTAAGGAAATGTTTCTTGTATACAGAGGTAAAGAAGAGCTGGTCGCTAATTGTTATGTCAACGCTAGCTTTAACACTGATCCGGATGACTCTAAGTCTCAATCCGGATACGTATTTCTCATGAACGGAGCAGCAGCTAGTTGGAGGAGCTCCAAACAACCCGTGGCACAACAAGGTCAACAACATAGGCAGAATATATTGCTGCTTCAGAAGCAGCACAGGAAGCAGTTTGGATGGACGAGTTCATTACCGAACTGGGTGTGGTTCCTAGTGTGTTGGATCCAATGGTGATCTATTGTGAAAACAATGGATCCATAGCCAACGCAAAGGAACCAAGGTCTCACAAGAATTCCAAGCATATTAAGCGCCGGTTTCACTCCATCCGTGAGGATGTCAAGGTTGGAGATATAAAGATTTGTAAAGTACATACGGATCTCAATATAGCAGATCCTTTGACTTAAACTATCCCTAGAGCAAAACATGATCAACACTAGAACTCCATGGGTGTTAGATCTATCACCATGTAACTAGATTATTGTCTCTAGTTCAAGTGGGAGACTTGAGGGAGTAAGCCCTGAGAGGCAATAATAAAGTTGTTATTATACATATTCCAAGTATATGATAGATGCTTATTTTGCATGCTATAATTGTATTAATTTGGAAACGTTAATACATGTGTGTTTAATAAACAAAAGAAAAGTTCCTAGTTATGCCTCTCTTATAAACTAGCTCGTTGATTAACAAGATGATCAAGGTTTCCTGATCATGGACATTGGATGTTATTAATAACGAGGTCACAACATTAGTGGAATTATGTGATGAACATTCATCCAAAGTATAGCATTACGATCAAGGTCATTATGTTTATATTGCTATAACATCTAACAAAGTAATCCTAGTCCGTAGACCATGATATCATGTTAATCACTAATACTGGAAGAGTATCTTGATAACATCAAACGTCACACTGTGAAAGGGTGATTATAAAGGTGGGTTCAGTGCTACGAAAGTGTTATGTAGAGGCTCATGGATCAAGAGTGGGATTTGTCCATCCCGATGTCGGATAGATATTCTCTGGGACCTCTCGGTGATATCACATTGGTTAGCTTGCAAGCAAGTGATGACATCACTAGAATGTTATATCACGGAAACGAGAAAAGAGCACATGTCGGTAACGAGATCAAACTAGGTATGGAGATACCGATGATCGAATCTCGGACATGTAATATATCGTGAGACAAAGGGATTTAGTTACTAGCATTAAAGGTTCTCACGATCATAGAAGTCATCGTAGAATGTGTAGGAATCAGTATGGATCTCCAGGTCCCGCTTCTGATTATTGATCTGAGAGGGGTCTCGATCATGTCTGCATTATTCACGAATCATAGGGTGACACACTTAAGGGACACCAACACCATTTAGAGCAAATATGTTTCAGACGAATGAATTGTAAAACGCTGGAATTATTTCAATAGACACCGAAACTGTTTCGGGTGAAATTACTGGAATTGGTTCTGCATGTGATATTGAAATATTGCAGGGGTTTTATGTGAATGTTTGTTAACTAAAGTAATTAACAAAATTCTGAATAAAATTAATAAAAGAGTTTTATTAAATGAGAGAGCATTAAATTTGAAGAAATTTAATGCATTTAAAGTGGAGACTTTAAAAGAGGAATGTTAAGGGACACTTTTATGTGGAGGGGGTTACCACCACATGAATGGGGGAGGTGAGGGGTCACCTCCATGGGGCGTCGGCCATGGGAGGGGTACCCTCTCCTCCTATAAAAGGCCACCCCTCTCACCCTTCTTCCTCACACCTCCTCGTGAAGGATCTCTCTCCCTCTCTAAAATTATTACCCCATGGTCTCAGATTAGCGAGATACATGTTCCCGATGGCATTTCGTCTAGAAGGAGTTGCTGCTTCCCCTGCATCGCTGGAGCGAGGAGGCGGAGGTTGTTTAGTGGCCTGAACGTGTGTGCGAGTGCGGATGCGCTGCTGGTTTGCGGCGCTAGGACTTCCACACGATCTTGAGATCGGCAAGCGTACGACTACATCATCCACGAGTTCCTACTCGTTAACAAAACTTTGTTGTCTTCGAGGGTAAGTTCTCCATGGATGTATATCCATCTGTTGCTTGTATCTAGTAGATAGATCTTAGCATATAGTTCTCATCGTAGGAATTTTTTGTTTTCTATGCTGCGAACCCTTCAGATACATCAAGCTTGTTTAAGTTTTTTTGTTTGATATCTTTTGGCGTGTTTGAATAATTAAAAAGTGTGGTTTAGCCAGTTTGCAATATTCACGATTTGATGCCTATAAGTTTCTCACTAAATGGTAGAATAATAAGATTTTACGTTAATACAACCCTTGTTAACGACAACCAAGTACTCGCACATTGACGTTACTGCCACCGCCGGCCTGATCTCGCCCACCGGCGGCCCCTCCCTCCACCGCGACCGGATCCGGCCTCTCCTCGGCGCCCTCTTCCCAGCTACCATAAGGTTGAGCCCTTCTTCCTGGGGTCGCAGCGGCGGATGGCCACCATTCCTCCTCATCAACTATGTCCATGGCTCTGTGATCCACCTTACCGACATACGCTGAGATGGGGCAGCGCCGACGCCTTACGCTGGCACCTGGCGATCTCGTTATGCATCCCTCCTCGCCGACCGGAAAAATGCTTCTGGCTCGAGTTTTTTTGTCTTGGATCGGACGTGGGATCGGATAGGGACGATGCGGTGACGACTCGTGAAGCCCTGGAGGAACTCGAGGATGTCGACGACGATCTTGGGTGGATGACAGTGTCACAGAGGCGGCGGCTTACGGATGTGGAGCTCCGACAAAACTTCTGGGAGGAGATGGGATTTCCTACGGCAACATCGTGGTTCTAGGAGAAGACCTCGCTAGGGTCGTCATCTCGGAGGGCCGGGTCGCCGGAGGTTACTGCCTCGTCGTCGGCATCCAAGTGCTCACCTCGGTTGGCGATGCGTCGGGCAGTGTCCATCTCGCCACGGGTGCGGCCGTGGCAGGGGCCGCTGCCCCGGCGGCGCACGTCCACACCTCTGATCCTCAGTCGCTTCGTCGAGGCGGCGATGGCGAGGCCGCCAATTACACCCAGGGCTGGCGTAGCGGTGGCCCCTTCGTCGGCTGACGCGTCGGGTGGTGGGGCCCAAGAGGTGGGTGGGCGTGCAAGTCAGCTGACTCAGCAATCCAAGTCGGGGCCTGGTACGAAGTACTCCTGGTTTGGGATCGCTAAAAGACTCCAGGCGGCGTGGTACCGATCGATCTCTAATTCTTCGAGCTCTGCAATTTCATCGACTGCTGCGGCTGGTTGATGACCCACAAGTATAGGGGGTGTATCGCAGTATTTTCGAGGGAAGTGAAACCCAATTTATTGATTCAACACAAGGGGATCCAAAGAATATTTATAAGCCTTAACAACTGAGTTGTCAATTCAGCTGCACCTGGAAACAATCTTGCTCATAGTAGTTTATCAGTAGCAATAGTTTTGTAGTAGGAATAGTAGCAGCGGTAGTAAAGTAAAGACAACAGTAACAATAGCAGTAAACAGTAGGATTCGAGTGCGGTAGGCATAGGGATGGATGGACGGGCATTGCATGGACAAGACAATTCACATAGCAATCAGAACATAGGGCAATTGCAAATAAATAAGATAAATCATCCAAGTACTAGATAATCCTAGGCATGTGTTCCATATATAGTCATACGTGCTCGCAATGAGAACTTGCACAACATCTTTTGTCCTGCCAGCCCATTTGCAGCGGGGCCTCAAGGGAACTACTGACAATTAAGGTGCTCCTTTTAATAGAGCACCGGAGCAAAGCATTAACACTCCGTGAACACATGTGATCCTCACATCAAAGCCATTCTCTCCGGTTATCCCGATTTCTATCACTTCGGGGCCATTGGTTCCAGACAACAATGTGTGTATACAACTTGCAGATAAGACCAAAAACAATACTATCATAATGAATCAATAACATGTTCAGATCTAAAATCATGGCACTCGGGCCCTAGTGACAAGCATTAAGCACAACAAGTCGCAACAAAGTCATAAATCACTAATAAAATATACTAGGCACCATGCCCTAACAATCTGATGCCATTACATGAATGATCTCATCCAATCCCTACCATTCCCATAGCCTACAGCGGGGGATTACTCACTCATAGATGGGGGAAACATGGATGGTCGATGGAGAAGCGATGGTGATGATGATGGCGATGATCTCCTCCAATTCCCCGTCCCGGCAGGGTGCCAGAACGGAGTTTCTGGTGCTATTTCGTGGAATCTGGTGATGGCGGCGGAGCAGAACTCCTTCTGGAAAAACGTCGAACCCCCCCTGAATTTTTAGGTCAGAAGGCAACTTATAGGCGAAGAGGGAGACCGAGGGGCAGCCTGGGGCGGCCAGACCATGCCCTGGCACGACCAGGCCCAACCCGCGCCTGGGGATGGTGTGGCCAGGCCCTGGCCCTCCTCCGTCTCGTATTCTGGCTCCGGGAGTCTTCTGGTGAAATAGGATTTTCGGCATATTTTCCGGGATTTTTCCTGATAGTTGATTTTCTGCACAAAAAGTAGACACCAATGCAATTCTACTGAAAACAGCGTCAGTCCGCGTTAGTTGCATCCAAATCACACAAGTTTAGAGGAGAAACAATAACAAAAGTGTTCGGGAAAGTAGATACGTTTTGGACGTAGCATTGGTCCCTCTTCTTCATCGCCACCTGCCAGGCGCACTCCGCCGGGCCGATCTTTCGTGGAGGTCATCGCCTCACCCCCTGCTGCCATGGCGAGTTTGAACCCTAGGGCTACCCTGGCTGCTGCGCCGCATCCACGCGGTACGCAGGCCGGTGTGCCATAGCCTCGGGGTCCGCCGCCTACTACTCTCCATCTGGTTGGCCAGCCCGTCACGCCTCGCTCTGATGCCATAGCGGCTGGTGGTGCTTCGGCGCTTGGAGGAGTTCTTCAGACCGCGACACCAACCTTCCCGCCGATGTCGTCTTCGTCTTTTACCGGGCCGCCGGTGTTTCCGCCGGGGGTGCAGTTTAGGCCCCCGGCAGCCTACTTCGCCGCCTCTCAACAACCGTTGCTGCTTCAACCGTCGTATAGGGGACCGCCCCCGGCCACCTTCGCTGGCGGACCTCCTCATGGGTTTGTTTTCAGGGTGCAGGGGGTGGCTCCGGGTCTTGGACAAGGGAGTAATATTATGACGACACCGGGTGGGGGCCAGCAGTACGCTGCGGGTGGGAGTGCACCTGTGGTTGCCGCTCCTAAGAGGAAAAAGAAGAAGAAGCCTGCTGGGGCTCTACAGCCTCCTCTACAGCCAGGGTCATTTAATAATCAGTCGCACTTGGGTCCTCATCCTTAGCATTTGGGTCAGCAGCAGTATGGTTATTTGCATAACTTGGTTCCTTCTGCTCCGCCACCGTATCAGGCAATGGTCCAGCAACAGCAACACATGCAGTATGTGCCGTAGACAGGAGGTGCGGTGGAGACACCGACCGTTCAAAGCACTGTGGCGATGCCAAAGAAACCTAAAAAGGTTGTACACTATTGCTATATTTTTGATGTTTCTTCTCACCCTACTTTGCGGTGTCCGGTGCTAAAGCAGCCTCGCCCTACTGCCTATATGGTTGGCTGCGGACATGATCGGACGCTCTTTGCGCAGATTCCTGATAGTGTTGTCCGTGATGATATTGGGCCTAGTCAGATTCCCATTGCACTGGTATAGGTTTCTGGTGATGCGGTTTCTGTGGAAGTGGTTCAATTGCAGATTACGCGGAGATGCCATGTCCGCTCATAGTGGAAGTGGTAAGTTGTGCCTCATGGGGACAATGCCTTGTTGGTCAGCTTCCCGTTGTCAAAGGACTTGGATAGGGTGGATGGGAGTCAATTCTCTATGTCGTTGGGTAAAACCCAGTTAGCTGTCTCTGCATACAAGACCCAGGAGGTGCCCCACAAGTGTGAGTTACACCAGGTGTGGTTGCATGTTGAGGGAGTGTCGCATTCTCTGCGAACTTTTCTTAGTCTGTGGGTGGTTGGATCGCTATTGGGAACCCATCTTGATGTGGATTTACTATGTTTGAGGAGGAGGGGAGTTGTTCGTATTTTGGTCGGCATGTTTGACATTACGGTATTTCAGAGCCAGGATGCCTTGGGTTCCTATCTTACTTCTGATGTTGTGGTTAAGTTGAAGGGGTACGAGCTTTGGTTTAGGTTGGAGCCTGAGGGGTATGTCCCTAAACCGTATTTCTCGCTGTACCTGTGGAAGAAGCATAATGATGATGATTCTAGGGGAGATGGTTCAGGGAATACTGGTGATGATGTGATGGATACTTTGGAGCCTGCTTTTGCTCCATCTGCGGATGGGGGGTCTTCTGGACAGCCGGCTGGCCAGGGGAATTCTACTCCATCTTCGACCAGACAGGCTCCTATGCAAGTTTATGCGGTTACTCATTTTAATGCTTCTCCTGTTACTCCACGTGGAAAGGAACTTCTGGCTGCTTTTCCCCTGGACTCCCCTTTGAGAGGGAGTAAGATATTTAGTGCCTCACCTCGTATCACACCTACTCAGTTACATAAGGCTCTGCTGATGGTCAAGGGATCTTCTACCGCTCGATGTTGGCCCAATGTGTTGGGTCGATCTATCCCCAGGCCTGTGGTGCGGGATCTAGAGCCAGTGTTGATGGAGGTTCTTGCTGATGAGGTGACCGTTGGGCTAGACCAGGAGGGTCTGGCAGATTGGTCTTCTGGTGGGGCTACGTTGGCCGAGGTCCGGTTGGAACGAGCTGAACCGGGCTTGGAGGCGGCCCAGGTGGCTGCCTTGGTGGTCCATGGGCCTGGATCGGGGGCCTAGGCAAGGCACCCAGTGGTTGGCACTCTCGTGGCCCAGGAGAGGCTGCCCTCTGTCAGCATCAGCACCAAGGCGGGGTCACACGGTAGGGGGGACCTGGCCCAGGTGAGGTTGGATGACTCCCCCATTCTATCACCTCGCGACCCAGGCAGGGTTGTAGGTGACCTCGCGAGTGGGATTCTTGTGGTTGAGGTGTCGGCGCGTAGGAGCTCGTGACACGGAACCGATGCCCTCGGGGCGTCAGTTACGGATGAGGACTCGATGGTCAAGGCCATGCGAAGGAAGGCATAAAAGAATCTGGACTCTCAAGGTATAATTAATTCATCTAGATCTTTCCTTTCATTTTCAACTCTTGTTATTGTTGATAAACTTGCCAATGTTGGCGTTAGCATGGGTAGATCTGTAAAGGAAATTAGTCTTTCTAGTTCTATTCTGAGGCATATGGAGGTTGACCGTCTAACCATTACTCCTAAGGTCACAGTTGTTCCTGATTCTTTATCAACGGTCAACGGAGGAGGAGGAGTTGCATGCCATAGTAGATGGTCAACTCCTCTCTCACTTAGTTTGTGAAGTGTGAGATGTGGGCTTTCATGAGATTGGGCTGGGTTCATTATGAGCTTACAGCTTCTGGTCGAAAATCAAAAAGCCTAAAATCTCATAAGAGGTCTCGCGTATCCAAATCTCCTATTGTTTCTCAATGAATGGTATGTTCTCAAATAGCAGAGGTCTTCATGACTTGGCTAAACATTTGGTTTTTGCTGATTGTATGAGAGATCATAAGTTGGATTTTTTGGGTATTTCTGAGACCGGGAGACGTGATTTCTCACAAGCCCAACTCAAACACCTATCTGGTGGAGTGGACTTTACGTGGGTATCATGTCCACCGCGAGGTCGATCCGGGGGAATCCTGTTGGGCGTTAGAGATGAGGCTATGGAAGTATTAGCTAGTTCGAATGGGGATTTTTTATTAAACTCCATATTCGTAACAAGGCTAATGATTTCATATGGTCTTTAGTCGCTGTTTATGGGGCTGCACAGGATGTTTATAAAGCTGACTTTTTGTGTGAGTTGGTTAATCTTGCTAAGGATAATCCATACCCTATCCTTATAGGTGGGGATTTTAACCTGCTAAGATTCCCTCATGAGAAAAGTAGGGGCCGTTTTGACAAACATTGGCCTTTCATGTTTAACGCTGTCATTGAAAATTTAGACCCGAGAGAGGTTACGATGTTAGGAAGACAGTTCACCTGGGCTAATAGTCTTCCGGAGCCTACATACGAAAAACTGGATAGAGTGCTTATGGATACCCAATGGGAAGAAAAATTCCCTATGGTAACTGTTTGTGCTCTAGAGCGTATTGAGGCTTTGTCGGATCACGCTCCTTTACTATTATCTGTTGAAACACCACCACGAAATCCCAAACATAGTTTCAAATTTGAACTTGGATGGATGGATCATGATGGTTTCTATGATTTGGTGAAGGCTATTTGGGAGAAACATGCTAGTGGTCATACGCCGATACAACGTTGGAACAATAAATTGCATGCTCTGCGCAAGTTCCTTCACGGTTAGGCTAGACATACTGATGGAATTCTAAAAAAGAGAAAATACACCATTCGTCTATTATTAACGATCTAGAGACTACTACGGAAATTAGGCTTTTGACTGCACACGAGATTGACCTCAAAAACCAATCGAATGCAAAAATTGCCAAATTACTCCGTGAGGAGGAACTCAAATGGTATCAACGCTCTAAAGCGAAATTTATTCTTGAAGGAGATGCGAATACGAGATACTTTCATGTTGTTGCCAATGGCAAGCATAAAAATAAACGTATTCACTCTTTAGTTCAGGATGAAGGTACGACTGAGGGTCAGGAGCAACTAAAATCGTATATTACTAATTATTACAAGTCCTTGTTTGGGGCAAACATCTGAGAATTCATTCGTGCTAGATGAGTCCCAACAGCGGATATTTCCCAAGTTTCTATTGAGGAGAACAACTTTCTAATCGCCCCTTATATGGAGGAGGAGGTCAAGAAAGCTGTTTTCCAAATGGAACATAACAAAGCACCAGGGCCTGATGGCTTCCTGGCGAAATTTTATCAGAAATTCTGGAAAGTTGTTGAGGAGGATCTGATGCATCTTTTTGAGTTCTTGCATGCTGGTTAGTTAGACCTTTTTAGTCTCAATTTTGGCAACATCATTTTACTGCCTAAGGTTACTGATGCAGAACGAATACAACAGTATCGTCCAATCTGCCTCCTTAACGTTAGTTTTAAAATATTCACAAAAGTTGCTACGATTAGATTAAATTTGGTAGCTGATCATGTTGTACGCCCATCTCAAACCACTTTTATGCAAGGTAGAAACATCCTAGATGGTGTAGTAATCCTTCATGAAACAATACATGAACTACACTCAAAGAAATTAAATGGTGTATTGTTCAAGATTGACTTTGAGAAGGCGTATGACAAGGTTAATTGGTCTTTTCTTTAGCAAACACTCCGAATGAATGGTTTTTTGGAGGAGTGGTGTGCTCTCATATGGTCTTTTGTGTCTGGTGGTAGTGTTGCTATTAATGTCAATGATGACACTGGCAAATACTTCCAAACAAAAAAAGGACTGAGACAAGGGGATCCTCTATCGCCTATACTATTTAATATAGTGGCAGATATGTTGGCTATCCTAATTGAGAGAGCCAAGTATGATGGCCAAGTTGAAGGATTAGTTCCCCATCTGGTTGATGGTGGTCTCTCTATTCTTCAATACGCCGATGATACAATCCTATTTATGGAACACGATTTGGAGAAGGTTAAGAATCTGAAATTAATTTTATCAGTATTTGAGCAACTCTTCGGATTAAAGATTAACTTCCATAAAAGTGATTTGTATTGTTTTGGCGAGGCTAATTCACTCATAACACGCTCTACCGTAATTTTTTGCGGATAATCCCAATTTTGGTTGCCCATCTATATGCTGATCTTTTCGGCTATAGTCTGGGGAAATTTCCAATCAACTATTTGGGAATACCAATTCATTATCAGCGACTCATGATTGCTGAATGGAAACTCGTTGAGGAAAGACTACAAAAACGTCTTAATAGTGGGAAAGGTAAATTGCTATCCCTTGGCGGAAGACTTGTTCTCATTAATTTAGTACTCACCAATATGGTACTGTATATGATCTCGTTTTTCCATTTTCCAAAAGGTGTCTTAAAGAAAGTGGATTATTTCTGATCAAGATTCTTTTGGCAAGGGGATAGTGAAAAAAAGAAGTATCGACTGGCCAGATGGAATGTGGTTTGCCGGACAAAAGAGTATGATGGACTGGGCATACATGATTTGCAAGTCAAAGACACCGCGCTTCTAGGTAAATGGTTGTTTAAACTACTTACAGAAGAGGGTGTCTGGCAAACCATTCTATGGAGAAAGTATGTTGGTTCCAAAGCTGTGTCTCAAGTGGTTTGGAAATCCGGGGATTCACATTTTTGGGCGGGACTAATGGCATCCAAAAAACATTTCTTCCGCTTGGGTATTTTTAATATTAGGGATGGTTCATAGATTATATTCTGGGAAGATAAATGGCTTGGCCATTCTACTCTCCGGGAACAATATCTAGCTCTATATTCGATTATTAGACACAAAGGGGATACACTTTCCACAGTGTTGGGAACTAATCCACCTAATGTATCTTTCAGAAGAAGTCTCATAGGTCCTAGGCTGGTGTCATGAAACAATCTTTTAGTACGATTGACCACGATACAACTGTCGGAGGGTATGAACGAGTTCAAATGGAATTTACTAGAGAATGGTAAATTTACTGTGGACTCAATGTATAGAGATTTGATCCAACCGGATATTCTAGTCGATGATAATAGTAAAATTTGGAAGATGAAATTACCCCTTAAAACAAAGATATTTGCGTGGTATCTACGTAAAGGGGCAATTCTCACAAAAGATAATCTTGTTAAGAGGAATTGGCATGGAAGTATATAGTGTGTTTTTTGTCATCAGAATGAGACAATTCGACTTATTCTTCCAGTGTAAATTTACTCGTGCTATATGATCAATCATCCGAATGGCCTCTGGTTTATCTCCTCCTTAATCAGTAACCAATGTTTTTGGTAACTGGTTATATGGGATATATGATAAATATGGGACTTTGTTTAGGGTGAGAGCGCTTGCCATTATTTGGTCGCTTTGGCTATGTAGAATGACAAGATTTTTAATAACACCGTGTCTTCTTCTTTGTAGGTTATCTATCGAGCTACGACTATTCTCCGATCTAGGACTACCCTCCAGCGTATGGAGCTGTGCGACTTATTTGTGGAGGGATGTACGCGATTGGAGGACACGGCGAGGGATATTTTATCCCGACATAGATGGCAGCGTGATCTCCGTATCGATCAACATTAGCTCGAGGCGTTTTATCTCATGACATGTTTTGCAATTTTTATACTTCTATGTTGGACTGTTCGTGTGTGGTTGATTGGCTGTGTGCATCCTAGCTATGTAGAGGCCGGGTGTAAACATTACTTAAGTAATACATACGCCCATTTCCAAAAAAAAATTGCAAGATAATGGTTTGTTGTAGGGTATGGCAAATGAAGCTATGATTGTTCGTAAATTGCTCAAGGCAGTTGATGAAGAACCTAAAAGCTTTGAAAGGCTTCGAGTCTGTAAAGTTGTTCGGATGTGCTCACTGAACCTTTTGATCCATTTTAAAAGAATTTTTGTGCTTGCGGTTCCTGTTACTTCCACAACAGATATGTTTGAAGAGTATGCTATATCCATGACTACATGTATCTGAGTAAGTAAATGTTATCTTGTTTTTCTTATTCATTTGTACTGTTCTCGTCTTACCTATCCTTTAGTTATGTGCTCTGAGAAAATGATAGGAAGTCAGCTGATGACAAGTTTGCTGGAAATAAGAACTCCATGGATATACATCAAAACAAGAAAAGAAAGAGGATGCCAAAGATCGAAGGTAGAAACTTCAGGCAATAATGCACTGGGTAATTATTGATGTTTCTAACAAGTGTTGTTTGTTTATTTGATCAAAGAGAGAAGTCTATATTTACCCCTTGAACTTGTCATCGATTTCAGATTACAACCCTGTATTTTTCTTTGGTCTGAAATACACCCTCGAAGTTCCAAAACCGTCTATATTATCCCCTCATCCTCGATTAGCCGGTTTTGATCCTGGTTTTCACCCTTCACATGTTATCTCGTTGTCCCGAATACATCTGCTGCTCGCAAATAGGTCACAAGGTGCGCTGCCTCCACAGGCTCTGGTCGTAGGCTGGTGATGGAGACACCGGAGTTATGATTCATGCTACAGAGACAGGTTGTGAAAGGATGTCCTGCAGTTAGGTCACGTTGCCATTTTTACCAGATTTATTCCTATGATCGATTCATATCAAGCATAGTAGATCTTCAAAGCATGCATGGTCTTGGGATTGGCTACGTGTATGTGCACTATTTAGTCTACACTCTGCACTAATTCAATCCACAGTTTTTTTACTCCCTCCCAAGTCACTTATTTCAGGACGGAGGAAGTACCTGAATTCAATCTACGATTCTTCCAAAGTAGATGTCTTGGAACATGACTTGAGTTGTAGGCTTGCCTGATATCATGTCCATAATCTCTGTGAAGATGTGGAGCTGATGAGACTATGGAGCAACAGGCAGAGCAGGGGACGGGGCAGAGTGAGGAGTGGGAGTGGCGGGATGGAGGCTACCCGCCGCTGCCGGCAGCGGTAGTGGCTCTCTTATGGCTGATTTGTGCTACATTGTTCCGTAGACATATGAAGAGACTCATGCAAGAGAAACGAATCAGGAAAGAAATGGTGTCTCCGATCTATGGTTGATGGCCCAAAATATATCAAGCTCGTTGGGGAACCCCAAGAGGAAGGAATGATGAGCACAACAACAAGTTTTCCCTCAGTTATGAAACCAAGGTTTATCGAACCAGTAAGAGCAAGGAAACACCTCCAAGGTGTTGCTAGCTGGACTTTGGCAGGGCGCACTACCGGCGCCAGCAGCGACGTGGAAACCTGCACAACACAACCACAGAACTTTGCCCCCAACTTATAGTGAGGTTGTCAATCTCACCGGTTTTGCTGAAAACAAAGGATTAAACGTATTGTGTGGAAGAAAGTAATTGCTTGCAGAAAGTAAACAGAAAGCAGTAAACAGTTGTAGATTGATGGTAAAAGAAAGGACCGGGGTCCATAGTTCACTAGTGGTGGCTCTCCTTAAGATAGATGACATGTTGGGTGAACAAATTACAGCGGGGCAATTGACAAACATCGAGAAAGCAATATGCATATACTACTCATCTTGACTCCTTTGAGATTTGATTGTGCATTACAACATTATACATAGACCGTAATCCAACTGCATCTATGACTAATAATCCACCTTCAAGTTATCATCCGAACCCCCTCCAGTATTAAGTTGCAAGCAATAGATAATTGCATTATGCATTGCGTGTAAAGTAAACAATACGATTGTTCTATGAACAAAGGATTGCTGTTTTCTCCCTAGTAACAACAACACATCTAGTACCTTAGAGATTTCTGTCACTTCCCCAGATTACTAGAGGCATGAACCCACTATCGAGCATAAATAATAACTCTTGGAGTTGCTAGCATCTACTTGGGCAAGATAGCTACTAACAACAGAAAGCATGCAAGATCACAAATAACAAAGACATGATAGAATCAATAATCAATCTAAAATAGCATCTCAATATCCATGGGATCCCCGCAAACACAACATGTAGGATTACAAATAGATGATCTTGATCATGAACGGAGCTCACAAGATCTAAACATGATAGCACAAAGGAGAAGAACCATCCATCTAGCTACTACATGAACCCGTAGTCCAAGGTTGAACTACTCACGCATCACAACATAGGCTTGCAGGGTGATGAAGAAGGCCTCCAGGGTGAATTCTCCCTTCCGGGAGGGTGCCGGGAAGAGCTTAAGATCCCTCCCGATCTAGGGATGGAGATGATGGCGGCTACAAACTCTTTCGTGGAATTTTGATCGGGTCCTTAGAATTTCTATATCGGAGGCATCTTATAGGCGAAAGGGGAGGCTGAGGGGGTGCCCTAGGCGGCCAGACCACCCCTGGCGCAGGCCAGGCTTGACCGCGCGGCCAGGTGATGTGGCGGCCCCCTGGCTCCTCTCTGTCTCGTATTCTGGCTCCGTGTCCCCCTCGGTGAAAAACTGACTTTGGCTTTTGTCCCGTCCAATTCCGAGAATATTCATTTTCTGACTTTCCTGGAACCAAAAACATCAGAAAACAGACAGCTGGCACTGTGGCTCTTGTTAATAGGTTAGTCCAAGAAAGAGTATAGAAAGTACTCCAAAGTGTGGACAAAATATAAGAAAGTAGATAAAACCAAGCATGGAACATAAAAAATTATGGATACATTTGCAACATATCAACATCCCCAAGCTTAACTCCTGCTCGTCCTCGAGTAGGTAAGTGATAAAAAGAAAGAATAATTTTTGAGGTGACATGCACCATCATAAACTTGATCAAAGTATTTGTAAAACATTGATAGCTGGGATCATAGTACTTCAACATAGCATGAAAGATAAAGTTCTAACAATAATACATAGCAACTATGTTGCAACATGAAAAGGCACAAACAAAAGATTCATGAATAACAATGCTTTGCAAGACGTTTGTTTGTTTCACATAAAGAAAACATAGCATAGTGGCATTCAACTTGTCCCTCATAGAGTAGCAAATATAAATGCATAGGACACCTTCAAAGTTCATAAGAGTGACTAGATACAAATAGTTTAAGAACAAGCAATATCAAAATTATACATCAATCAACAAGTCTTGGGACAATGCACATAGAACTAAGAATGGCCACTATGCTCTCAAAGTAGGTGCATAAAGATAGAAGGTGGAGACTCAACATAAAAGTAAAAGAAAGGCCTTCATAGAAGGAAGTAGGGATTCAAGTTTCATAAAGAGCTTCCAAAAATTATGGTACTTATTAGCTTTCAGCTCTTATTTCCCCTATCATAAGCATCTTTAGGTGATTAAGGTTAAAGTGACACAACTAAGAGGATATGCTTGACAAGTTATAAGCTGAAATCTCATGCCCCTTACTTATGAAGACCGAACCTCATGCTACTCAACTTTAGTCACAAGTAAGCTCTTGTCATTGTAAGTACATATGTATCATAGAGAACCGCCAACGGGGTACCCCTTGCACATGATACATGAGCTATCCCATAATCAAAATGACAAGGCAAGCAGACAATGAGCATCTCAGTGATCTTTTTATTTGCTATTTGCATAGGTTTTTATTGAGGATGCTTCATAGAGTGCTCATTATGGTTATGCTGCAAGTTTCCACCATGATTAGGCATGGCTTAGGCTAGCGGCCCAAGCGTTTCTCTAACACAAATACAAACTCCATGATCTTACAAGTTCCCCTTTTATTTCACACCGCCGGGATCCATAAGAAAAAGAACATGATATCAACTAGGTACAATGTACAAGTGCAATGTTGAAAGCGTTCCCCATGATACATGGTTCTGCTAACTTCAACTTATAAAGCGCAAGCATATACACAACAAAGATGGACGCAATGGATCAAGTTTATTAAGTGCAAGAAAGTAAAGTGTGCCATCAAGTTCGTGAGAGCTTTAGTCACTAATTTTCACATAACAAGTTTAATTGGGAAGGTAGATAAAAACATGAATATACTTGGAATAGCAAATGCTAATAGGTAGGTATGGTGAACTCTTTGGAATAACTTGGTTTTAGGAGTTGGGTGCATGAGTGGAACTCATACTTGGTTATGAAGGCTAGCAAAATACTGGGAGCGACCGACTAAGAGAGCAATAATGGCCATAATCATGCAGAGCGACAAAACATCATTAATCAAATCATAAAGTGATACTACAAGTCGAAAACTAAAGGATCATAAAGGCTATGGTGACTTGGGATAGTCATAACATGGTGTGAGCATGCGCCAAGTCAACCCAAATAAAGCATCAAAGGAGAATACCACAATACTATGCTTTAATATGCTAAACCAACGCATGATTATTTCAAAGGCACATTAAGCAACCTCAATTGTTTATAACATGTCATGCTACAGCAAAGATCACTAAGCATAAAGCCAAAACAATATCAAGCATGGCATGACAAAGCATATGCCATAGTCAAAAACAAGCTCTCTTTACCAGTTAAGCATGAACTTTTCCTACTCTTTTCCAATCCAAACCAAACTAATTGAAAACCAATGCATGAAAGAGGGGGTCCAACCAATTTATTCAGCAAACTAAGAAAACTAAGCAAACGGAAACCAAAACAAAAAAGCAAAGACGCTCCAAGAACAACATAACTGTGCATGAAACAATAAAAATGAAGTGTTTGGAAGGAACCTGCAATTTTTATTGATGAAGAAGGGGATGCCTTGGGCATCCCCAAGCTTTAACGCTTGTAACTCTTGAATATTTCTTGGGGTGGCACGGGGTGGCATCCCCAAGCTTGAGCTTTAGTCCATTCTTCATCTCATTACATCATTCTCTCCATACACCTGAAATTTTTCCTTCATACAAAACTTCACACAATCTTTATCAGCAACATTAGTGCACTCAAGATAATAAGTCTTTAGGTTCAGTTTTAACACCAATAAAACTTCCATTAAAACACAAGCTACTGAAGCACTTCCCTCAAAAAGCTCAATTCCCCAAAGAGAACACAAAAAGGAACCAACAAGAAGCAAATGCAAATAATGGCAGAAATCTATCAAAACAGACCAGCAGGTAAAAACCAATTTTTTAGAAGACCTTATTTTGCTCAAATAGAAAAGTATTGAACTAATGAAAGTTAGATAACAACCTGGGGCAGAAGCACAAAATTTCACGCCTCCAAACAACGTACAGAGATTTTACACGAATTTTTACGCTGAAGCACAAAAATCTGTTTCGGGACAGCAACTTTCCCAATCATTACTTCTCTCTCATTAGAGGTTACTCTTGGCACAAAAAGAAAATAAAAAGGATAAGGAGCGGTTATTACAGAGGTAATAACTTCCAAGCTCATCTAAAACTTTTGGGTTATCTACCAATAAGTACTTTTCTTTAACGCCTTTAAGTTAGGCATGATAGTTTGAGAAGATGCTCACATAGGAAATATGAATTGAAGTAAAAGAGAGCATCAAGAAGCAAATTCAAAACACATTTAAGTCTAACCCACTTCCTACGAATAGAAATCTTGTATGCAAATAAATTCACAAAGAACAAAGTGACAGGCATAGGAATATAAAACAAGAGTAACTTCAAAACTTTCAGCACATAGAGAGGTGTTTCAATACCATGAAAACTTCTACAACCATATTTTCATCTCTCATAATAATTTTTAGTAGCCTCATGAATAAAATCAACAATATAACTATCAGATAAAGCATGATTTTCATGATCTACAAACACATAATTTTTATCAAGCTGAAAAATAGTGGGATTAAAACCTTCAAACCCACTTTTAACAATTTTATAACAAGTTGACTGATCAATCTCATTTTCAATAGTAGTACAATTAATATTATCAACCAATATAGGACCATCATCTAGAGCTTGATTATAAACATTTTCAAAAGAATCCACAGGAACATGACATTCATCCTCCTTTGGTAAGCATGGGGGATAATCAAATAATGTAAGGGGTAAAGAGTTACTCTCATTAGAAGGTAGGAATGGGTAGATCCATTCTTCCTCCTCTTGATCATCATTCTCCTCCTCTTTTTCATCCAATGAGCTTCTAGTTTCAGCAATTTCTTCTTCCATAGGCTCCTGCAAGGCATTAGTCTCTTCCATTGGTGGAGAGTATCTATTAAGATATTCAAGAATATAGCCATTTTCTACCTTGTAATTATCAAAGCAAAATTTCAGTATATCATAAACCTCATATTTATAAGGTGCATCATCAGTATTTTCAAGCAAATAAGCAAGTTCGAATGCACCCTTCCAAGCAATAAATTCTTCAATTTGTTCCACATCATAAAAGTCATAATTTCACTTAACATAAGAAGATATGGTAACATCATCATTATACTCACATTGAAAAGGGAGGTGTTTATACCTCCTACAGTAACAAGATTTATCAAAGCAATAAGTAACATTATAAGTAGAGCACACGTTTATAGCAATGGTATACAATTTATCAATTTGTTCCCATAAGTGTTTCCCTTTTTGTGACAAGGGGTGTTCCTTATAATAATATTTTTGTTCTTCCGTGAACCCACCTTGCCAATAAGATTCAGTTTCAAAGAAACCAACCATTGATAGAAAGCATGATAAAGCAAGACAATAATAGACCAACGAAAATAACAACTATAGTTGGAACTAATTTTTTTGATTTTTTGATAAGGAAACAAGCAAACAAAGCAAAAATAAACTAAGCAAAAAAAATAAAACAAAGTAAAGAGATTGGTTATGAGGGACTCCCCTTGTGAAGATGTCCTTGACTCCCTGGCAACAGCGCCAGAAAAAGTCCTTGATGGCCCAAAATATATCAAGCTCGTTAGGGAACCCCAAGAGGAAGGTATGGTGAGCACAATAACAAGTTTTCCCTCAGTTATAAAACCAAGGTTTATCGAACTAGTAGTAGCAAGGAAACACCTCCAAGGTGTTGCTAGCTGGACTTTAGCAGGGCGCACTACCAACACCAACAGCAACGTGGAAACCTGCACAACACAACCACCGAACTTTGCAACCAACTTATAGTGAGGTTGTCAATCTCACCAATTTTGCTGAAAACAAAGGATTAAACGTATTGTGTGGAAGAAAGTAATTGCTTGCAGAAAGTAAACAGAAAGTAGTAAACAGTTGTAGATTGATGGTAAAAGAAAGGACCGGGTCCATAGTTCACTAGTGGTGGCTCTCCTTAAGATAGATGACATGTTGGGTGAACAAATTACAGCGGGGCAATTGACAAACATCGAGAAAGCAATATGCATATACTACTCATCTTGACTCCTTTGAGATTTGATTGGGCATTACAACATTATACATAGACCGTAATCCAACTACATCTATGACTAATAATCCACCTTCAGGTTATCATCCGAACCCCCTCCAGTATTAAGTTGCAAGCAACAGATAATTGTATTACGCATTGAGTGTAAAGTAAACAATACGATTGTTCTATGAACAAAGGATTGTTGTTTTCTCCCTAGTAGCAACAACACATCTAGTACCTTAGAGATTTCTGTCACTTCCCCAGATTATTAGAGGCATGAACCCACTATCGAGCATAAATACTAACTCTTGGAGTTGCTAGCATCTACTTGGCCAAGATAGCTACTAATAACAGAAAGCATGCAAGATCAAAAATAACAAAGACATGATAGAATCAATAATCAATCTAAAATAGCATCTCAATATCCATCGGATCCCCACAAACACAACATGTAGGATTACAAATAGATGATCTTGATCATGAATGGAGCTCACAAGATCTAAACATGATAGCACAAAGCAGAAGAACCAACCATCTAGCTACTACATGGACCCGTAGTCCAAGGATGAACTACTCACGCATCACACCGGAGGCTTGCATGGTGATGAAGAAGGCCTCTAGGGTGAATTCTCCCCTCCAGCAGGGTGCCAGGAAGAGCTTCAGATCCCTCCTGATCTAGGGATGGAGATGACGGCGGCTACAGACTCTTTCATGGAATTTTGATCGGGTCCTTAGGGTTTCTATATTGGAGGCATCTTATAGGCGAAAGGGGAGGCCGAGGGGGTGCCCTAGGCGGCCAGACCACCCCTTGGCGCGGGCCAGTCTTGACCGCGTGGCCAGGTGGTGTGGCGGCCCCCTGGCTCCTCTTCGTCTCGTATTCTGGCTCCATGTCCCCCTCGGTGAAAAACTGACTTTGGCTTTTGTCCCGTACAATTCTGACAATATTCATTTTCTGACTTCCCTAGAACCAAAAACAGCAGAAAATAGGCAACTGGCACTGTGGCTCTTGTTAATAGGTTAGTCCAAGAAAGTGTATAGAAAGTACTCCAAAGTATGGACAAAACATAAGAAAGTAGATAAAACTAAGCATGTAACATCAAAAATTATGGATACGTTTGCAACGTATCAACGGTAGAGAAATAAAGTGGTGACGTTGCATGCTAACTAGGACAAAACCATAGGCAAAGATGTCAAAACCGGTCAATTGAGAAGGAAGGTTGTAATTTAAATAGTTTTGCAACTTTGGGGTTGTAATATGAACTAGATAACAAGTTCAAGGGGGGTAATATGGACTTCCTCGTATGGCTTTGTTGAGCCTACCAAGACCGTAACTAAGGTTAGTGGAAATGGAGGGAATGTTTGTTAAATTACCGGAGTCCCTTCATCAAATGGGCACAGTTCTAAAATGCAAGCTATGAAATGCTTTCTCCGCAGTCTTGAGCATTTACTTGTTCCTACCATTTAAATTTTGAATCTCACTTGTATCTTGCACATTTTGAACTTGATCATGGCTAGATGGTGAACAACTGTCTTCCATTAAAAAATGTAAATGCTAATAAGAGTGTAGGATCATATGCATGTTATACACAACATATTTACTATTTGATATCCATTCAGATCAATTTCTTCTTATACTTGTCTTAATTTTTTTCTGTTGTAGCCATGATGTCTTTCTAATTTATATGTAGCTGAGAAATTAAGCTAGAGAAAGGGAATATGATGGTACTAAGAGCATTTCCAACACAGGATGTATTTTAGGGCACGATAAAAGTGGTATGGGGCACCACATTTGTTGTTTTCCTAGGGCACCGTTCCAGATGATGTAAAATAGGACACCAATGGAATTTCAGGTGATGTAAAATATGACACCTAGACACGTCTCCTTTCTTTACAATTGCAAAAATATATGAAACAAAAAATCTCAAATGAATCTAAAACAAATAATTTGCCCCAAAACTTTGTCTTATAGTCATATGCCCTTTGACATCTTGCTGACATGCCATTCTGAAATGATAGAGATGTCGCCTAGAGGAGGTGAATAGGCAATTTCGAAACTATTACGGTTTTGGCTTGATAGAATGCAGAATTAAACTAATGTTTATTTTACAAGAACAAAACCTAAATACACTAGGCTCAACTAAGTGCACCAACAACAAGTTAAGCTAAGAAAGATATCACAAGATAAATATACCACAAGTGATAAGCAAGATATGAGTACTTCAAGCACGATGGCTATCATAAGGAAAGTAAGCTCAGATATAGAGATAACCGAGGCACACGGAGACGAAGATGTAATCCTGTGTTCCCTTACAAGAAGGTACATCACGTTGGAGAGGTGTGGGATTCCACGAAGGATTTCCCAACGCCACGAAGGCTCACCTTCTTCTCCGAGTCTATCCCACGAAGGAATATGCCCTTTCCTTATGGCTAGATTTTTTCTCCACTCCGGAGATGGAAAGCTCCACAACCACTTCACAAGCTCCACAAAGGAGAAGTCCGGGTCTCTTCACAGTCTTCCACGAAGAGGAGACCGCAACACCAACCACCAAGCCAACTAGGAGGTAACCCTCCAAGAGTAACAAGCTCACGATCTCTCACTCGAACAAATCGTAGTGGAGAGTTCAACACTTATGCAAGAATGCAAAGCAAGAACACCAAGGGTGTTTAAATCCCTCACTCTCAAATCCCACCAAAGAAACAAGTGCTAGGGAGGAATTAGAGAGGAAGAACAATGGTGGAAAACAGTAAATGACTTCAAGATATAGATCCAATGGGTTCCCCTCACTTAGAGGAGGAATTGATTGGTGGGGATTGAAGATCTAGATCTCCTCTTCCAAAACCCTCAAAAAGATTCAAGAATCATAGGAGGGAAGGGAGAGGAAGCAAGCTCAAGAGGTTCAACAATGGAGGTCAAATTAGTGGTCAAGAACACCCAAAAACGTTGGGGAAAGAACCCCCTTTTATAGGGGAAAGCAAATATGGATGTTGGGAGAAATCTGCGCGAACCCAGTTTGAAGTTCGGTTGAACCGGCTCAAAAACCGGACGGCCCGGTATCATGTTCGGTTGAATCCCGATTTGAACCCGCTTGAATCCCGATTAAATCCCGGTTGAACCGGATCTAAATCGGGAAGGGTTACATAATGCAATCCCAGATAGACTCGGTTGCGAAACCAAGAATCCCGATTTGAACCCGGTTGAACCGAATCTAAAATAGACTTCACAAAAAACGCAATAATTTTTGCATCCAGACTCTGAGTTTGATGATCTTGGGCTTGTTTTGATGAGGACAACAAGATCTACAAGATGGTGCATAAAACCATAATAGTACAACAGATGAGGATAGAACCAAATGAAGAAAGTTATGGATCCTCCCTATAAGAAGAACTGTTAAAACCTTCAAACTTGAAAACGCCATAGAAGATGCATACGAATTCTGTTTTCGATGAACTTGGGATTGTTGAAGAGCTAACAACAAGATCAAGAACCTCACATGGAGAAACACCAAGAAGAAAAAAATAGGAAGATGCAAAGTATGCAAAGGATTGAGCTCCCTACGACGATGTGATCAAGTTACCCAACCGAAGCCCCTCTTGATAGTGCGGTTATCTATCCTATAACCCGGTCTCCCAATAACTACCTTGAGACCGGTAAAAGGAAAACCTAGAAAGTACATACCTTTGCCTTGTGGATCCCGCTTGATCTTGATGCCAACGCTTCAAGGTCCATCCAAGCCAGAATGCATCACTTGATCATTGTTGCTTCGTGAAGGCTCATAATTTGCTCCCCATACACCACTATGGGATAGCTTCATTAAGACACGTCTTCATATGTCCATTATACCAATATGGACGGCAAGCTTCAAGAAAATGATCTTCTCGAGATGATTATCTTGAACTTCCCTTCTCAACCTTGATGACGATCACCACTTGATGTCATCCTCTCATGGGCTATATGAGATCTTCAATTTTGAAGCATGCCCATGGAAAGATACCTATCCCATATAGAAAACGCAAATGCAAATATATAACGGGTTAGTTCATTATGCATAATTGACAAGTCTTACCATACCACAAGATCCATGTGGTACATTCTTTATGCTTCATGTGTTGACCAACTTGAAATCACTCTTCACTCTTTGTATTGGTCAACCAAGTATCTTCTCACGCTCCATCTCAATATCTTGAGGTACATAAAGATCTTTTTATTTGATTACATGCTCTAAATATTAGTCAACCATAGCTCAACTAATGAGGCTATATGACACCGACTTAGAGCCATATCTTGAATTCTTCTATTGAGATCACACTCTCAAGATCTTGATCATATCGTATTCTTCTCTTCAACTCGATGATCTTGATGCCAGTACTCAAGGTATATATTTATCTTCATGGCATACATACTTGAATCCAACACATGGACTACAAGCACGACCTATGGAATATTCCTTCATATAAAACTCAATGAAAACATTAGTCCATAGAGATTGTCATTAATCACCAAAACCACACATAGGGGCAATTTTTCAATCTCCCCCATTTTGGTAATTGATGACAATCACAACAAGAGGGTTTATATAATGAATATTAGAAACAAGTACGCAGCTTATCCGAGAATAAGTTGTATACAAGAGGTTGTATTTGATATGGTTAAGTAACACAAAGATATTAGCCATATCAAAACTGATTCTACTGACACAAACTACAACTAATGCACGAGATGTGAGTAGAACCACCATATATAGAGAAAACTCCACCACAATATATGCGCATGTGGTGAACTTCAATTTCATTGCATACACTGTCAAGCATAACCTTTGGGAGAGTTTCCACTATATTCAACCATGCAAAACATAATAAAGATGAAATACATGAAAGGCAAAGAAACCATTTCCCTTAAAACCCTCTAAACTTCTCCCCCATTGACAACAAGTGCCAAAATGGATGACAAGGTTAGAAGGACAATATAGTATGAGTTCCTACCCAAGGTGTGCACTACTCGTAATATGAGAGAAATCATATGCACATATCCAATGATGAATATCCAATGACGAATACGATGGCACAAGGTTCCGAGAATAAAAGGTTTGTCTTCCACTAAAACATATTTGATATTTATCAAAAAAACATCATCAAAGAGATGTTCAAAAGCCAAGGAAGACAATGGGAGCCACAACATTTTTTTGGAAAGAAAATAAGGTAATAAGAGGTGAAATTTAAGGTGAAGATGATCCACAAATGCTACCACACACAAGTATATCAATTGTCGAAGACAATGAATGTATTGGAATTGATTTCCAGTGGTATATTGCATGGATATTAAAGATAAATCTTCACAATAAAAAGCATATGTTAGGAATAAAAAGATTAAGCACTATGCAAATATAGAGATTCTTGATAGCTTCAACTAGTCACACAATCATGCAAAGCAATGATTAGAATAACTTGAAGCAAATGGTCTCCCCAAAAAGGATATAGAGATATGTATTTGAGAAAGACCTCACCAAGAATTTCTTACTCAAACAAAGACCGAAAAGACGAGCAGTAAAATCTTCTAACAAAATAGGACCTTGTTTGAGCTAACATGCCACCTAGAAACAAGATAATCAACAATATCAACTCTAAGTGGCACCACCTCATATGATCACATTTCTTAGGATTGTGATATGCAAAATAAGCATATTACTCCCCTGTAATGTGATATTCAGTTTTTCTTAATAAGAGGAAAAACAACATCAACTAGAGATAATTAATGGACATTTAGAATTTGAATTTCTCATGAGTATGATACACCACATAGTGACTACATAAACTTGCAGTATCAATACTAAATGGTAGTACTCATGTACACCCATTTTAAGGGTTGAGAGATGCGCGAGGCATATCACTCCCCCAAAATGGTATGTTCCATTAACAACTAGAAAAGAGCCAAAAAGGATGTCATCAAGATGTATTAGAGGCTCAAAACAAAACACACGAGTAAATGATGTGCCAAACACCTAGACATACTTGAATACACAAAATAAGCAAGCATGAGGCACAACAAATACAAACACATACTTGGTACAAAACCAAAACATGTAAAGGGGCAAGTAACTTACAATATAAAAGAGTTAAGTTCGAGCTATCGTGATGTCTACACACGCTTCTACTCTTGTATACAGTGTTGCGCCTCCAACTGCAGAGGTTTGTAGAACAACAACAAGTTTCCCTTAAGTGAATCACCCAAGGTTTATCGAAATCAGGGAGGAAGTGGTCAAAGGTATCCCTCTCAAGCAACCCTGCGATAAAGATACAAGAAGTCTCTTGTGTCCCCAACACACCCAATACACTTGTCAGGTGTATAGGTGCACTAGTTCGGTGAAGAGATAGTGAAATATAAGTAATATGGATGATTATAAGTGGTAATTGCGATCTGAAATAAGAGTGGCAGCAAGCAAACATGTAACATGACTGATTGTAAATGGTGTTTCAATGCTTAGAAACAAGGCCTAGGGATCATACTTTCACTAGTGGACACATAAATATCTTCTCTTCATTATGCTACCCTGAACTACTCTCCGGTTGGATGATGTAGGGCTATAACAACACACCTTAAAGTTCGCATTCCCCATCTAGATAACCCCTCACTATCACCTTGAGCGCTAGATGGTTCCAACAAACACCACAATCTCATAGAGACATCCAACTCAAATTAGACTCATGATAAGTATTTCTATAACCTTAGCCTAAGTGCCACACGGTGTGCACATTGTTAACTTCACACACGTGGGGATAAGCAGATATTAATTAAAGCACTCGAGTAGCAGAATAGATCTATAGATTACAAAGCTCATGATCTCATAAGATCATGCATAGAGAGAGAGATGAACACATAGCTACCGGTAGAGCCCTAGCCTCGAGAGAGAACTACTCCCTCCTCATTATGGGAGTTAGCAACGGCGATGGAGATGGCTGTGGAGTTGATGGAGATGGCTCCGGGGGCACTTCCCCGTCTCGGCAGGGTGCCGGAACAGAGACTTCTATCCCCTGAATCTCCTCTTCGGTGGCGGCGGCGCTGCGGAACTTTTCGTGGAATTATTATCTGGTACCTAGGGTTTTCATCTTAGGGGGATTTTATAGGCGAAAGGGCGATGCCAGAGGGTGGACCAGGGGCCCACACCACCTGGTGGCACGGCCAGGGGGACTCGCGCCACCCTATGGTGTGGCCATCCCCTGGCCCTCCTCCGTCTCTCCTTTGGACTCTGTCTCATGTCGGAAAAAATAGGAACTTCAGGCTTTGTTTCGTCCAATTCCAAGAATATGTCTTTACTAGCTTTTGCGAAACTAAAAATAGCAGAAAACATGCAGCTGGCACTGTGACATCTTGTTAATAGGTTAGTTCCAGAAAATGTATAAAAATACCTCAAAGTGTAAACAAAACATAAGAAAGTTGATATAAAACAAGCATGGAGCATCAAAAATTATAGATACGTTTATAACGTATCAAGCATCCCCAAGCTTAAATCCTGCTCGTCCTCGAGTAGGTAAGTGATAAAAAGAATAATTTTTGAGGTGACATGCACCATCACAAACTTGATCAAGGTATTTGTAAAACATTGATAGCTAGGATCATAGTACTCTAACATAGACATGCAAGATATAGTTCTAACAATAAAACATAGCAACTATGTTGTAACATGAAAAGGTACAAACAAAAGATTCATGAATAACAATGCTTTGAAAGACATTTGTTTGTTTCACATATATTAAACATAATAAGAATGGTATTCAGCTTGTCCCTCATGGTATAGCAAAACATAAATGCATAGGACACCTTCAAAGTTCATAAGGGTGACTAGATACAGTTAATTTAAGAACAAGCAATATCAAAGTTATGAATCAATCAACAAGTTTTGGGACAATGCACATTAAACTAAGAATGACCACTATGCTCTCTCAATAGGTGCATAAAGATAGAAGATGAATACTCAACATAAAAGTAAAAAAGAAAGGCCCTTCATAAGAGGGAAGCAGGGATTTCAAGTTTCATAAAGAGCTTCCAAATTTATGGTACTTATTAGTTTTCAGATCTCATTGCCCCTATCATAAGCATCTTTAGGTTATTAAGGTTAAAGTGACACAAATATGAGGATATGCTTGACAAGTTATAAGTTGAAAATCTCATGCCCCTTGCTTACGAGTACCGAACCTCATGCTACTCAACTTTAGTCACAAGTAAGTCCTTGTCATTGTAAGTACATGTGTATCATAGAGAACCGCCAACGGGGTACCCCTTGCCCCATGATACAGGAGCTATCCCATATCAAAATGACAAGGCAACAGACAATGAGCATCTCAGCGATCTTTTTATTTGCTATTTGCATAGGTTTTTATTGAAGATGCTTCATAGATTACTCACTATGGTTACGCTGCAAGTTTCCACCATGATTAGGCATGGCTTAGGCTAGACGCCCAGTAGTTTCTCTAACACACACAGAAACTCCATGAGCTTACAAGCTCCCCTTTTATTTCACACCGCCAGGATCCATAAACAAAAGAACATGATATCAACTGAATAATAAGTGCAATGTTGAAAGCGTTCCCCATGGTAACATGGTTTTGCTAATTCACAACTTATAAAGTGCAAGCATATACGCAACATAGATGGACACAACGGTTCAAGTTTATTAAGTGCAAGAAAGTAAAGTGTGCCATCAAGTTTGTGAGAGCTTTAATCACTAATTTTCACATAACAAGTTTAATTTGGAAGGTACATAAAAACATGAATATACTTGGAATAACAACAATGCTAATAGGTAGGTATGGTGGACTCTTTGGAATAACTTGGTTTTATTTGGAGTTGGATGCATGAGTGGAACTCATACTTGGTACATGTGGAGGCTAGCAAAAGACTGGGAGCGACCAACCTAGAGAGCAATAATGGCCATAATCATGCAAAGTGACAAAACAATATTAATTAAAGAATAAAGTGACTGGTATAGTCTTAACATGGTGTAAGCATGCGCCAAGTCAACCCAAATAAAGCGTCAATGGAGAATACCACAATATTATGATTTTGTATGCTAAAACAACGCATGATTTTTTCAAGGCACATTAAGCAATCTCAACTGTTTGGAACAAGTCATGCTACAAAAATAATCACTAAGCATAAAGACAAAGCAATATCAAACATGACATGATAAAGTCTAGGCCACAGTCAAAACAAGCTCCTTTTGTACCACTTATAAGCATGAAACTTCCTACTCTTTTCAAACACAAATCAACTTATTTGAAACTATGTATGAATGAGGGGGTCCAACCAATTTATTTAAGCAAACCAAACAAAAGAAAACTAAAAACAAAAATGAATATGCTCCAAGAACAACACAATTGTGCATGAAGCAATAAAAATGAAGTGTTTGGAAGAAAACCTGAGATTTTTATTGATGAAGAAGGGGATGCCTTGGGCATCCCCAAGATTTGACGCTTGTACTTCTTGAATATTTCTTGGGGTGACATGGGTGACATCCCCAAGGTTGAGCTTTTTTCCATACTTTATCTTATCACATTATTCTTCCCTACACTTTAAAATTTCCTTCATACAAAACTTCACACAATTTTCATTAGCAACATTAGTGTACTCAAGATAATAAGTCATTGGGTTCAGTTTCAACATAAGTAAAACTTTCATTAAAACACAAGCTACTATAGCAATTCCTTCTAAAAGATCAAGTGATCAAAGAGAACTCAAAGAGAAGGAGATTAAGAGGCAAATGCAAATAATGGCAGAAATCTGTCAAAACAGACCAGCAGGTAAAAACCGATTTGTTCGAAGATCTTCTGTTGCTCAAATCGAAAAGTGTTAAACTAACAAAAGTTAGATAACAACATGGGGTAGAAGCACAAAAAATTACAGCTTAATCCGACCTACAGGGATTGTTCACGATTTTTTTATAGTGAAGCACAAAAATCTGTTTCGGGACAACAACTTTTCCAAGTCTTGCTTCTCTCTCATTTAGAGGTTATTCTTGGCACAAAAACCAAACAAAGAGGATAAGGAGAGTTTATTACAGAGGCAATAACTTCCAAGACTCAACAAAACAAAAATAAACTGAAAGTAAAAATATAATGGGTTGTCTCCCCAAAAGCTCTTTCTTTATAGCCATTAAGATATGCATGATAATTTTGATGATGCTCACATAAGAAATATGAATTGAAGTAAAAGAGAGCATCAAGAAGAAAATATAGAACAAATTTAAGTCTAACCCACTTCCTATGAAAATAATCTTGTAAAGAAACAAGTCATGAAAGCACAAAGCATAGGTAAGCAAAACAAGTGCAACTTCAAAAATTTCAACATAAAGAGGGGAAACTTAATATTGTGGAGACACATAAAACCATGTTTCCCTCTCTCATAATAAATTTCAGTAGCATCATGAACAAAATTAACAATATAACTATCATAAAACATTTTTATCATGAGCCACATGCATATAATCATTATTACTTTCCACATAAGCATAGTTATTCTTATTAATTGTAGTGGGAGCAAATTCAACAAAATAGCTATCATTATTATTCTCATCACCATAATCATCAATTATAGGAGGCATATTGTAACCATCATAAGCAATATAATAGCTATCTTCCAAAGTGTGTTCGTTTGTAAACATATCATCATTGGAAGGAACATGGATAACACTAATAGTACAACAATTATTAATATCATCATTTCCAGAATTGGTACCAAAAAGATTTTCAATATCAAAAGTAGTGTGCTTTTACCAATCATGATCACTACTATAGGTAACAGCATAAGAACATCATCGAGTTTAGACTCATCAAAAACTATAATAGGACCAATGTGCTTGGGGGAAAATATCGTGTCCTCCCTCCTTTTACTCCTCCTCTTCTTCTTTTCCTTCTTCTCTTTAGGAGGGAGAGTCTTGAAAGAAAGCTTCTCCATATACCCTGGTTTATTGTTAGATACAATAGAAGAAACTTTGGAGGATTCGTCCTTTTCATCAATAAGAACAAAACACATATTAGTCCTGTCATATTTTGGTAAAGTCTCATCTTTTATAATATTTTGTATGTAAGTATTTGTGTGGTAATTATCAACACAATAAAGATGATAACCATGTAGGATGCTATTCATATCAAAAGCACTCATATCTACCAAAGAGGTTTTTCTTGATAACTCTTCACACCCTAAAAATAATGTAAGTTCATCATGCTGATTAGGAGTGATCATGTCATCACAATACAAACTTGCAATACTCATTGGATTAGAAGGGCTATTATTATGGCCCGAGCATTGAAAATTGAAATGGCCCACTTCAAAACAAAGTTCACAAATAAAAGGATAGAGGGCACAAACATTTTTACCAAGATCATTTAGAGCCCTATACCACGTTCTAGTTTTTTCATTCCTGTGAGTGATACAATATTCTTCTTCAATTTGATTCTTTTCATGTACTCCAAAAAAATTAACATGCTTATAAGAAATAGTACTTTCAGAGGTTTGAGCATGTTTATTGCTATCATTAATAACAATTTCATTTTTCATGCAAGTGTCTTTAAAAGGCTCATGATACATGTCCCATTTTTCTTTAGGAGCATTAATATGAGAAGCAAAGGCTCTAAAACAATCAACAAGAATTTGAGGATGAAGACCATATTTAGCACTAAGCTCTTGAAAATCAGCAGTTTCAGCGAAAGACTTAATGCAATTATACTCATAGTTTATACCTGGTTCTTTACCTTTGTCGTTATCCCAATCTTCGGTATTGCTTTGAATTGTTTCAAGAAGATCCCACTTAGCTTTGACCTCCTTACTTGTGAAGGATCCCTCTAAACAGGTATCTAGATAGTCCTTGTAATGTCCTGAAAGCTTTGCATAAAAATTATTAATAACAATATTCCTGGGGAGCTCATGAATGGGACATTTGAGCATTAGTGACTTCAATCTCCCCCATGCTTGGGAAATGATTTCTCCATCACGAGGATGAAAATTATAAATATAATTCCTATCTTTATGAATTTCATGAGCAGGATAAAATTTAGAGTAAAAGAGAGATTCGAGTTCCTTCCACTCTGAATGGTGAGGATCGTCTAGTAGCTCATACCACTCCATTGTTTTACCCTTATAAGTGATAAAGAGAATAGCTTCCTCTTAACTTGGTTCATTGAAATACCTGCACACTTGAACAACTCACATAATTCATGTATAAAGAGTAAATGATCACCAGGATGGACAGTTCCATCTCCAAAATAATAGTTAGTCATAACATGTTTAACAATTTCCATAGGTATTTTAAAAGGGACGCTTTCAGTATGTGGATTTAAAATATCACAAGTATCATTAGAATTACTACATATGGGAGATAAAGTATCATTAGATCAAATTTTCTCCTCTAAAGTTGGGGAACTAAAAAGATCATTTTCATAAAAACTAACTTCCCCAAGCTTAGACGTTTCCATAGCATTAGTAACAAAGGTGTTCAAAAAATTTATAATACTAACATTGCTATTAGCATGCAAAGAAAGTTCCATGGTTTTTTAATTTTCTTTTCAAACCATTTATGTTCTACCTTAGGAAAAATACTATAAAGCTCTCTAATTTTGTCGTTGTTTTCCATTAAGCCTAACTAGTGAAAATAAAAACAAGAAAAAAAGATATAATTGTAGAATCTAAAGGAAATAACTTCGAGCACTCACACACCAGCAACAGTACTAGAAGATAGCTTAGTAGCCAGATGATGTGTGTACCTTTTACCTTACCTCCCCGGCAACGACGCCAGAAAATAGTTTGATGTCTACGCACGCTTCTACTCTTGTAGATAGTGTTGGGCCTCCAAGTGCAGAGGTTTGTAGAACAGCAGCAAGTTTACCTTAAGTGGATCACCCAAGGTTTATCGAACTCAGGGATGAAGTGGTCAAAGGTATTCCTATCAAGCAACCCTGCAATCAAGATACAAGAAGTCTCTTGTGGCCCCAACACACCCAATACACTTGTCAGGTGTATAGGTGCACTAGTTCGGTGAAGAGATAGTGAAATATAAGTAATATGGATGATTATAAGTGGTAATTGCGATCTGAAATAAGAGTGCCAGCAAGCAAACATGTAACATGACTGATTGTAAACGGTGTTTCAATGCTTAGAAACAAGGCCTGGGGATCATACATTCACTAGTGGACACTCTCATATAAATATCTTCTCTTCATTATGCTACCCTGAACTACTCTCCAGTTGGACGATGTAGGGCTATAATAGCACACCTTAAAGTTCTCATTCCCCATCTAGATAACCCCTCACTATCACCTTGAGTGCTAGATGGTTCCAACAAACACCACAATCTCATAGAGACATCCAACTCAAATTATACTCATGATAAGTATTTCTGTAACCTTAGCCTAAGTGCCACACGGTGTGCACATTGTCAACTTCACACACGTGGGGACAAGCAGAGATTAATTAAAGCACTCGAGTAGCAGAATAGATCTATAGGTTACAAAGCTCATGATCTCATAAGACCACGCATAGAGAGAGAGATGAACACATAGCTACCGGTAGAGCCCTAGCCTCGAGAGAGAACTACTCCCTCCTCATCACGGGAGTCAGCAACGGCGATGGAGATGGTGATGGAGTCGATGGAGATGGCTCTAGGGGCACTTCCCCGTCCCGGCAGGGTGCCAGAACAGAGACTTCTGTCCCCTGAATCTCCTCTTCGGTGGCGGCGGCGCTGCGGAACTTTTCATGGAATTCTGATCTGGTACCTAGGGTTTTCGTCCCGGGGGCTTTTATAGGCGAAAGGGCGATGCCAGAGGGTGGACCAGGGGCCCACACCACCCGGTGGCACAGCCAGGGGGGACCTGCGCCACCGTATGGTGTGGCCAGCCCCTGGCCCTCCTCCGTCTCTGGTTTGGACTCCGTCTCGTGTCAGAAAAAATAGGAACTTCAGGCTTTGTTTCGTCCAATTCTGAGAATATGTCTTTACTAGCTTTTCTGAAACTAAAAATAGCAGAAAACAGGCAACTGGCACTACGACATCTTGTTAATAGGTTAGTTCCAGAAAATGTATAAAAATACCTCAAAGTGTAAACAAAACATAAGAAAGTTGATATAAAACAAGCATGGAGCATCAAAAATTATAGATATGTTTACGATGTATCATACCGCAAAGAGGCGCATTGGATATATGGTAGGGAGATGATAATCCTTATAACTTGGCTTGATCAAATATAGTATATGAATATCCCTTAATTCTTCATGTGTTAGCCAAGTATCCAATGCCCTCCACAAACACCTATTGATCAAGTTTGACCTTGTTGGTCCCCAACCAAGTTGGGTCCTAAGAGGTTAGTGACAATAGGCTTGGCAACCCAAATGGTTCTTTTCTTGACACCACTTTGAGTTCCAACAAACTTGGCAAACACATTTCCATCCTTATCCTTCCAAAGAGAATAATCATCGTCAACAATGATAGGATTATATAAGGTACCGTTTGAACACGAAGAGGCAAAGTTCCCCTTCTCACGACATATGTATCAACAAGTGCTCCCCTTTATCTTCTTCATTAATTTCTTGGTTTGGGGAGCCTTATTTTGATTCTTCTTAGGAAGTGGCCTAGCTTCAACTTGAGGTTGAGATTGGGCTTGACCTTGAACTTGTGGCTGCTTCCCTTGTTGCTTCTCACTCAAGTGCTTTTTCTTTAATGGACAAGATCTTACATGATGTCCTACAACCTTGCACTTGAAGCAAATAATCTTGGTCGAATCCTTGACTTGGTCTTGGCCCTTCTCCTTGTTTCTCTTGGACTTGTTCTTGTTATTGGAGTTAAATCCAAGTCCACTTTTATCATTAGGGGATTTTTGCACACTCAAAATATTATCGAGTGTGGATTTCCCTTCATGACTCTTTTCCAAGTCTTTCTTCAAAGAAGTGACTTGGGCCTTGAGCTCTTTGATTTCCTCTACATGGTTAGTAGAAATAGAGGTACTAGAGGAAATAGAAGCTTCATTTTTAGAGCAACAAGGCAAAGCAAGTAATCCAACACAAGGTTTATCAATAGTATGACTAGAAGGATCACTAGGACTAGCACATGGCAAAATAGCATTTTGAGTAGAAGTTGTGCTAATGTCCAAAAGAGGCTCACAAGATGTTACCTTAGCGATACTTTCCTCACGAGCTAACTTTAGCCCATCATAGGAGATTAGAATATCATTATGAGAGGCCGAGAGCTTTTCATGACTTTCTTCCAATTTTCCATAATTGCTAGTTAGCAACTCAAGTTGATCCCGTAGCTCAACTTTCTCCTTTAATATAGATGCTTCACAAGAAGTAGAGTTAGTAGCACTAGCATCATTAATAGATTTTTCCTTTTCAAGCTCATAAGATTCAATTTTTTGTGTGAGGAGACAATTAGTGTGCTTCTCCTTGGCAGGATCTTGCTTAAGGAGATTGAATCTCTGAATCCCATCATCAAGTTGGAAATCCAACTCCTCTATGGTTCCTGTTTGTTTAGTTATGGTGTCCATAACGTGTTTGAGACAAGCAATGGCCTTATTATTACCACAAAGAGAGGTACACAAAAAAGTCAACTCAAGCACGAGAGCACTAGTATCATCATCAATGCCATCATCATTATCATTGCTATTATCTAGAGAAGATATGTTGGAATCCAAAGTAGGAGATACATTTGATCCTCTTGCCATAAGGCACATGTGAGCACGAGAGGATGAAGATGAGGATATTCTTGAATATCCATTCATGATTGTGTCTTTCTCCATTGAATGTTCGATTTCCTTTAAATTGTTAGATACACAACTAGAAGAAATAGAAGCATTATGCACATGGGGACAAGACAAATCAAGCATATCATCTACATTAGTACTCAAATAGTTTCTAGACGATATGCAAGGACTAGCAACACAAGGGGATATAGAACTATTGTTGCAAGAAGTGTTTAAGTCCAAACTCTCTACACCATTATCATTTCTAGAACAAGAATCATTGGTGTAAAGAGAAACACTACCATCATCACATATGATTTTTTCACTCACCATGCCATTACCTTGTGACTTGTCACATGTAAGTGAAGTGGAAAGAATTGAAATCTCATCACGGTCGAAGGTGGAAGCAACTTGGAGCTCTTCATGATGTGAAGGAGAAGAGATCTCCTCAGAGAGACCACCGACAATATGAGAAATGGAACCACCAAATATTTCTTTAAGCTTGGCCCACTTCTCATGAGACGACTTGCACTTTACAATCATCAAGAACAAATTAACTACGGGGATCAAGGAGAAAATAAGCTTATTAGATACTTGAGATTCGAGATGTAAATTTTTCTCATCCTCTAAAGATAGATTTTGAGGATTCATCGGAGGAGAAAAACCTACATCTAGAAATCGCTCAATATTTGGACACAAGGTCCTAAGATTACTGATGACCCACAAGTATAGGGGGTGTATCACAGTATTTTCGACAAGTAAGAGTGTCGAACCCAACGAGGAGCAGAAGGTGCTGGTGAGTGGCTAGGAGCAGGAATTCTCTATAAATACTTAACAAATGGATTTTTAGGGTTTTTTGATAATGTAGGTAAATAAAGTACGAGTAAATAAAAGACAATAATAATAAATGCAGCAAGTGGCCCAATCCTTTCTTTAGCAAAGGACAAGCCGGTTGTATTACTTAAGATGATCAAATGTTCTCGAGGACACATGGGAATTCCGTCAAGTGCTTTCGCTTCATATAGTTGATTAATCTTCTTTAGTTTGCTAAGTGTTGTGTTGGTGAACCTGTGCTAATGTACCGACCTTCCTAGGACTAATACATACTTGTGATTATACCCCTTGCAAGCATCCGCAAGTACAAGAAAGTAATTAAGGCAGAAACCTACCATAGCTTTAAACTCTAAGACCCTGACGTCCCTTGTGCAATGGTTTCCTAACGGGGGTTCAGGTTTCTGTGACTCCGACAACCCCTACGATTAGTAGCCAAATACACAATGCATTCCCCTAGGCCCAAATAGGTGAAGTGTCATGTAGTCGATGTTCACATGACACCACTAGAAGAAGTACACCACAACTTAAATATCAAACTATTGAATCTTTCTCAACACAATTCCACTACTAACAACATGACTTCTCCCATGTCCTCAAGAACAAAACGAACTACTCACAAGACATCATATGGATCATGATCAGAGATGAAATAATGATATGTAACAATCTGAACATAAACGATAATTCAATGGTTCACTCAATAGCATCAACTACAAGGAGTAATCAACACCGAGAAAGTTTCCCCTAAGAACTATGCAAGATTCAACCCAATTGTTACAGCGGTATGAAGTGGTGATGATGGTGGTGGTGATGATGATGATCCTGATGAAGTCCAGCTTGATGGTGGTGTTGATGGCGACGATCTCCCCTCTCCGGGAAGGAATTCCCCCGGCAGAATTCTGCCTGACAGAGAGATCTTTCTCTCTTGGTGTTTTCCGCCCCGCAGAGGCGGCGGAATCTTTCTGCGGTCTCTCCCCGAGTCTTAGGTTTCAGGAGGATAGAGAGGGAAGAGGCTGGAGTGGACCAGGGCGGCCACACCACCTGGTGGCGCGACCTGGGGTGGCCCGCGCCAGGGGGTGGTGTGGGTCCCCTATGGCCCATATCCACTTCCCCTTCTGGCTTTCTTCGTCTTCTGGAAAAATAGGATTTTCCATGTATTTTCCCGGATTTTCTGATCTTCGCGAATTTTTCCTCCAAACAACACCTTTTCCATCAGAATCCTGACTACAGCGATCCATGCTCCAAAAGTCATCAACCATGCAAAAATAGATGAAATAACATAAGTATCATCTCTTAATATGAAATATATCAATGAATAACAATAAATTATGATATAGAATAGTGATGCAAAATGGACGTATCAATTACAAAGCAAGCAATTTCTCCACAAAGCATAATTTGTGGCATCAAAGATAATTGTGTCATTGTGAACTATACTACTAGCCGACATCTTTACACTCTAGGAGGCGAAGCCTAAACAAGGAGAGACCTTGCTCTGATACCAATTGAAAGGATGGAGATGTCGCCTAGAGGGGGGGTGAATAGGCAATTTCAAAACTATTACGGTTTTGGCTTAATAGAATGCGGAATTAAACTAACGTTTATTTTACAAGAACAAAATCTAAATACACTAGGCTCAACTAAGTGCACCAAAAACAAGTTAATCTAAGCAAGATAGCACAAGATAAATATACCACAAGTGATAAGCAAGATATAAGTACTTCAAGCACGATGGCTATAACAAGGAAAGTAAGCTCGGATATAGAGATAACCGAGGCACGCGCAGACGAAGATGTAATCCCGTGTTCCCTTAAAATAATGTATGTCACGTTGGAGAGGTGTGGGATTCCACGAAGGATTTCCCAACGCCACGAAGGCTCACCTTCTTCTCCGAGTCTATCCCACGAAGGAATATGCCCTTTCCTTATGGCTAGCTTTTTCTCCACTCCGGAGATGGAAAGCTCCACAACCACTTCACAAGCTCCACAAAGGAGAAGTCCGGGTCTCTTCACAGTCTTCCACGAAGAGGAGATCGCAACACCAACCACCAAGCCAACTAGGAGGTAACCCTCCAAGAGTAACAAGCTCACGATCTCTCACTCGAACAAATCGTAGTGGAGAGTTCAACACTTATGCAAGAATGCAAAGCAAGAACACCAAGGGTGTTCAAATCCCTCACTCTCAAATCCCACCAAAGAAACAAGTGCTAGGGAGGAATTAGAGAGGAAGAACAATGGTGGAAAACAATAAATGACTTCAAGATATAGATCCAATGGGTTACCCTCACTTAGAGGAGGAATTGATTGGTGGGGATTGTAGATCTAGATCTCCTCTTCCAAAGCCCTCGAAAAGATGCAAGAATCATAGGAGGGAAGGGGGAGGAAGCAAGCTCAAGAGGTTCAATAATGGAGGTTAATTTCATGGTCAAGAACACCCAAAAACGTTGGGGGAAGAACCCCCTTTTATAGGGGAAAGCAAATATGGCCGTTGGGAGAAATCTGTGCGAACCCGATTTGAAGTTCGGTTGAACCAGCTGAAAAACCGAATGGCCTGGTATCATGTTCGGTTGAATCCTGGTTGGATCCCGGTTGAGTCTCGGTTGAATATCGGTTTAACCGGATCTAAACCGGGAAGGGTTACAGAATGCAATCCCGGATGAACTCGGTTGCGAAACCAGGAATCCCGGTTTGAACCCGGTTGAACCAGATCTGAAACAAACTTCACAAAAATGTAATATTTTCTGCATCCGGACTCTGATTTTGATGATCTTGGGATTGTTTTGACGAGGATAACAAGATCTACAAGATGGTGCATAAAACCATCATAGTACAAAAAAGGAGGATATAACCAAATGAAGAAAGGTATGGATCCTCCCTATAAGAAGAACCGATAAAACCTTCAAACTCGAAAATGCCATAGAAGATGCATATGAATTCCGTTTTCAATGAAATTGGGATTGTTGAAGAGATAACAACAAGCTCAAGAACCTCACATGGAGAAACACTAAGAAGCAACAAAATAGGAAGATGCAAAGGATTGATCTCCCTACGATGATGTGATCAAGTTACCCAACCGAAGCCCCTCTTGATAGTGCAGCTATCTATCCAATAACCTGGTCTCCCAACAACCACCTTTGCCTTGTGGATCTCGCTTGATCTTGATGACAATGCTTCAAGCTCAATCCAAGCTGGAATGCATCACTTGATCATTGTTGCTTCGTGAAGACTCATAATTTGCTCCCCATACACCACCATGGGATAGCTTCATTAAGACACGTCTTCACATGTCTATTATCACCAATATGGACAGCAAGCTTCAACCAAATGATCTCCTCAAGATGCTTATCTTGAACTTGCCCTTCTCAACCTTGATGACGATCACCACTTGATGTCATCCTCTCATGGGCTATATGAGATCTTCACTTTTGAAGCATGCCCATGGAAAGATACCTATCCCATATAGAAGATGCAAATGCACATATATAATGGGTTAGTTCATGATGCATAATTGATAAGGCTTACTGATGAGTCCAAAATTGATGCATATATAAGTATATAAATTATTCATATTTTCACTCATTACATGTTGCATATATCTATAACTATGCCTATTGTGTATGATTATTAGTTTTCATTCATTTCCACATGGGATTTGTACAATATTAGTTTTATTAGGATTTTATTACCTTTTTATTGTCTCTGACTTGTGTGTAGGTGTTATGATGGATTATGGATAAAGAAAGGCAAAAGGAATCAAGAGGATGCAATATGGAGGAGCTGCAGGCACCAGACTTAGCCATTCAAGGGGTGGAAAAGTGATTTTTTCATCAACTCAAAAAATTTCCAAGGCCATGGTGTTGTATCCCTTGTTCATACGAATCCAACAAGGCGAAGAACACCTAAATTGGAGTTCCTATGAAGAAATAGCAGCCAAAATACGGAAGTATACCGTGCTGTTAACGACCATTGGTACGGGCGGGTACGACCGTACCGTCCGCCCGTACCACGGGTCTGGATACACGGAATCTGCGTTTCTGGATGCCTTTCTTTACAGAATCCGCCCCGGTTTGTTCCTATACCTTCCTTAGGTCATAAGGAATGTATTGGGAACTATTGGGGGCTCCCTAGGCCTATATAAAGAGGTGTGTGAAGGAGTTATGCCCTAGAGACAAATAATAAAGTGCATTATTTGATATATCTCCTATATGTTCATAATACATTTCATATCATGCTATAACCATGTTAATACGTAATGCTAATACACGTGTGGTATGCAAACAAACTGTGTCTCTAGTTACCTCTAGCAAACTAGTTCATTGGTCATGAGGATGATCTGGGTTTCATGATCATGGGCATTTATGCCAATTGACAATGGGGTCATGTTATTAGTTGAATAATATGATATACAAACATCCAACTGTTATATCTTGAATGAGATATAGTTACAAAGTTCACCATTGATGATAAAACAAAGAGAACCTCGGGATCTGATCCTTTGACTATGAGGTAATGTAAATCACCATTCTAGAGGAATCTTAGATGGTTATCAAGAATCATCTCGTAAAAGGGTGATCAAAAAGGTGCCACTCAGGTTTTCCAAAGGGATGCGTAGAGGAGTACATATCAAGACCAGGATTTGTCTAATCCATGTAACAAATAGATACATGTGACCATCTCGGTGACGTTGCATTAATGAAGCTTGCAAGCATGTGACTTGGTCATGAAATGCAACCACATGAGAACGAGTAAACAAGTTCATCAGTAACGAGACCAAACTAAGGTATAGAGATACCTAAGATCAAGTCTTAGATGAATTAGGTATCAAATGACAAAGGGAATGGGAAACGACTATCTCATGGTTCGGGCGATTATATCCGTGAAACGCATGGGGGTCACATGGACATCCAGGTCCCTTTGTTGATCATTGATGTGAGAGTAGTATCGATCATGTCCAGAGTGTTTCCGAATCGAAGGATGTCACGCTTTAGGGTGGGGACGCTTAGGCTAGATGAGGTATCATAGGAGAAATCGAAAGAGAGAAACCAGAATAGTTCCGGGTAATATCCGATGGAGATCGGAAGGGGTCCGGAAGGTGTTCCGGAGAAAAGGAATATGATAATATATGTATTTGAATGTTAATTAGATAATTAATATTAAAATATATTTTTTATTTTATTATTAAAGGCTTCCTAATGCTAATGGGCCTCACCCGAAGGGAGGCCCAGTAGGGCATGGCGCCTAGGGAGAGGGGGTCAGTCGGCCTAGGCTTGGTGGGCCGCCCCAGTGGGGCCCACCTAGGGCAGCCGACTGCCCCTAGGTGGCCGGCGAGTGTGGGGATTAGTCCCACACCGCTTGGCCCTTGGGTGGTGCGCCCCCTCCTACTATATATAGGGGTCACCCCTCCCCCTTTGGAATCACCCCATTCCCTCTCATTCTCTCTCTCTCTCATCCATTGAGGGCTTCTCCGTAATATTAGGGAGGACCTCGTGGTTGAGTTCTCCACTATCACACCACCGTCGTGTGATCGGCAATCCGGCATCTACTTCTTCCGCTGCTCGGTTAGATCGGAGTCCGGTTGACGTCACCCACACCGGACGTGTGACGAACTTTGGAGGCACCACACTTGAGGTGCTGCTCGTCTTTATCAATATACGCCTTCCTGCATAAGGAGTGCCTCAGTGTTCAAAAGGTATGAACACCTTTTTCTCTTCCTTTGCTTATGTCTACATAGTATAGATCCTGGTATTAGTGTTCGAGTAGATATTTTTTTTGTTTTCTACTACGAAACCCTTCAGTGGTATTAGAGCGGGTCTATGGGTAGACATGTCGTACGGATAGAACACATATAAATATGTGGGCATTGATTCTCTAGTTGCTAACCTCTTTTATATTCTTGTTCATATCGCGGCACTGTTTGATGAAGCGCCCCCAACCGACCTCATGTGGTGGTTCACGAGACTGGTCCACAAATCTAAGTGGCTTAGGGGGTGTCTATCTCTCTACAATAGTTGATATGTCATTAACATTGGAGGGCCCTAAAAAGGGAAGAAGAACGGAAATCATTGAATCCATGTTGTGGCTCCACGTTCGTAGGTGGGAAAGGGTTCTACCGTGAAAGCCCTAGAGCCGCGTAAAACTTGCAATAGATAATATAGAGGCGTCTATCTTTATTGTTGCATAGGGAATGTGTTAAGATATGGCAATGACGAGTTTGTGAAACTTTCGTTGAAGCTATTGATGATGATCAAATAGCTATAACCATGTCATAACACTTTACTTTATGAAGTACTACTTATTATGCTAGTATAATTATATATTCGACGGTAGCATAATAAGATAATCCCTCACAGTATTCCAGTTAATCGTATTCCCCTTGTGTGTGAACCACCAAGAACGTTCTTCGGTATGAGGCAGGCCGTGATGAGCGGATGTCAAACATATCTACGTTCGCATAAAGTGGATGTAAGCCATTTTGCACTACGAATACACACAAGTTAGAACTAGCGAGCCTAGCATGTTACAGAGACATGGCCTCGGAATACAGGAGACCAAAAGGTCGAGCATGAATCGCATGGTTGATGTGATCGACATTAGGGAATGTCCACCTTTGATACTGCACTGATGGCCGTGATGATCGGGGGAGGTGCACGGGATTGGGATCATGTGATCACTAAACGAGTGGAGGGATGTTCGTTTGAGTGGGAGTTCTTTTGTTTTAAGTACGGTAGTATAATTAAAACTTGAACTCATTATTATGAACATGGTCTAAACACTTTGCAAATCCATTGTAGATGTATCGCCCACCCACCTTCAACCTTAGCACTTTCCTCGAGAAGGACAAGCTGAAAACTGATGGAACCAACTTCATCGCCTGGTTCCGCAATCTTAGGATCCTCCTAGTCCCCTACAAGTTGACTTATGTCATAGAGGCTAAGCTTCGAGCTAAGCCTGCAGATTCCGCCTCCCAGGACGAAAAGAATGTCTGGTAGTCCAAGGCAGACGATTTCTCCCTCATCCAGAGTGGAATGCTCTATGCCATGGAGCCGGAGCTTCAAAAGCGTTTTGAGAAGATGAATGCTTTTGAGATCATTGAGGATCTCAAGGTTGTCTTTGCTCCATAGGCTCATGCAGAGAGGTATGATGCTTCAGAGCTCTTCCTCTCTGCTAAAATGGAAGAGCACAACTGTATTATTGAGCATGTAGTCAAAATGTCTGGCTACGTTAAGCGTTTGAACGCCTTGGATTGCAAAATCCCGAAGGAGCTCGCGATTGATAGGGTGCTGCACTCGCTGCCCCTAGCTATAAGAGCTTTGTGATGAACTACAACATGCAAGGGATGACTAAGACCCTTGCTGAAGTGTTCGCCATGCTCAAAACTGTTGAGGTAGAAATCAAGAAGGAGCACACGGTGTTGATGGTAAACAAGACCACCAACTTTAAGAAGCCGAGACAAAAGGGAAAAGGCAAGGGCAAGAAGCCCAAGAAGGATGGCAAGTTCGTTGCCAATACCTCAAAGACTACCAAGCCTGACCCTAAACCCAGCACTACGTGCTACTACTGCAAATGGGATGGGCACTGGAAATGCAACTGCCCCAAATACCTTGAAGACAAGCGAGCTGGGAAGATAGCCACCAAGGACAAAGGTATATGTGATATACATGTTATTGATGTGTTACTTACAAGCGCCCGGAGTAACACCTAGGTATTTGATACCGGTTCTGTTGCTCACATTTGTAACTCTCAGCAGGATCTGCAGAGTAGGAGGCGCCTGAGGAAGGACGAGGTGATGATGCACGTCGGCAATGGTTCGGGAGTCGAAGTGATGGCCGTTGGCACCCTACATCTTCGTTTGCCATCAAGATTAATTTTGGTTTTGAATAAATGCTACTATGTACCCGCATTAAGTATGAATATTGTGAGTGGGTCTTGCTTGTTGCAAGATCATTATTCGTTTAAATCAGGAACAAATGGTTGTTCAATTTATATGAATGATATTTTCTATGTTCATGCCCCTGTGTGTGATGGTTTATTCTTACTTGATCTTGATTGTGATACACACATCCATAGTGTTGATGCTAAACGTTGCAAGCATAATGATGATAATTCCATGTTTATGTGGCATTACCGTCTTGGTCACATTGGCGTAAAACACATGAAGCAGATTCATTCAGAAGGTCTTCTTGGATCATTGGATTTCGAATCCCTTGATACATGTGAGCCATGCCTCATGGGCAAGATGACTAGGACACCATTCTCCGGGACAATGGAGAGAGTTGTAGACCTACTGGGAATCATACATACGGATGTATGTGGACCAATGAGTGTCTCAACACACGATGGTTATTGTTACTTTGTTACCTTTACTAACGACTTAAGCAGATATGGATATATCTACTTAATGAAGCACAAGTCTGAAACCTTTGAAAAGTTCAAGGAATTTCAGAAAGAAGTAGAGAATCAACTTAACAAGAGAATCAAGCATCTTCGATCGGATCGGGGAGGCGAGTATTTGAGTTATGAATTTAACATGCACTTGAAGTACTGTGGGATTATCCCACAGCTTACGCCAGCCGGAAGACCACACCATAATGGTATGTCGGAACGACGTAACCGAACCCTATTAGATAGCGTGTGGTCCATGATGTCTTTAACTGATTTGTCTGTGTATTTTTGGGGATACGTGTTGGAAACCGCTGCTTTTATTTTAAACCGAGCACCATCCAAATCCGTGGAGACAACTCCATATGAGATATGGTATGGCCAAAAGCCGAAGTTGTCGTTTCTAAAAGTTTGGGGTTGTGAGGCTTATGTCAAGAAACTGCAGCCTGACAAACTCGAACCCAAATCGGAAAAATGTATCTTTGTGGGATATCCAAGGGAAACCATTGGGTATACTTTCTACAACCAGGTCGAAGGCAAAACGTTTGTCGCAAAAACCGGCACCTTTCTTGAGAAAGAGTTTCTTGATAAAGGAGTTAGTGGAAGCAAAATTGAGTTAGATGAAGTTGTTGACCCTTCTCTCCAAATTCCGAGTAGCACAACAGAAGCTGTTCTGAAACCGCTCTCCAACATGGAGGAAGAGCCCAATGATGATGATCAAAGCAAAAACATCGAAACTCCTGAGGTTCATAGGTCTACAAGAATTCGTGCCACTCCATATTGGTACAGTAGCCTTGTGATGCCTATCATCCTAGATGAACAGGAAGAACCTGCAAACTAAAAAGAAGCTATGGATAGTGCTGACTCCGAGAAATAGCTAGAAGCCATGAAATCCGAAATAGGATCCATGTATGAGAACCAAGTTTGGACCTTGGTAGATCTTCCAGAAGGCCGCAAGGCCGTGGAAAATAAATGGATTTTTAAAAAAAGACAGATGCGAATGGTAATGTTACCATTCACAAAGCTCAACTTGTCGCAAAGGGGTTTAGACAAATTCAAGGAGTTGATTATGATGAGACTTATTATCCTGTAGTGATGCTCAAGGCTGTCCGGATTTTAATAGCAATTGCTGCACATTTCGACTATGAAATTTGGCAGATGGATGTCAAGACCACATTCCTCAATGGTCACATTGATGAACAGTTGTATATGATGCAACCAAAAGGTTTTTTTATCCTAAGGATGCTGGAAAGGTGTGCAAGCTTCAGCGGTCCATTTATGGATTGAAGCAGGCATCTCGGAGCTAGGACCAATGTTTTGATCAAGTGATCAAGAGTTTTGGATTTGTCCAAAATCAACAAGAGTTCTGTGTTTACAAGAAAGCGAGTGGGAGCTTAGTTGTTTTTCTTAGTAGTATATGTGGATGACATATTACTCATGGGAAACAATGTGGATCTTATGAGAAGCGTGAAAGCATATTTGAGTATTCAATTTTCCATGAAGGATCTAGGTGAAGCTGCATACATATTAGGCATCAAGATCTATAGAGATAGATCGAGACGCTTAATTGCATTAAGTCAGAGTACTTACATCGAAAAGATTTTAAAGAGGTTCAAACTAGACAATGCCAAAAAGGGCTCTGTGCCAATGATGAAGAATTGCAAAATGAGTGTGACTCAATGTCCGGTAACGGATAATGATAGAGAAAATATGTCCTACATCCCCTATGCCTCAGCCATAGGATCTATCATGTATGCAATGTTAAGTACGCAACCTGATGTGGCATTGGCTCTTAGTTTGACAAGCCGATACCAAAGTAATCTAGGACCAGATCACTAGACAGCTATAAAGAATATCCTAAAGTATCTCAAGAGAACAAAGGATATGTTCCTAGTCTATGGAGGGAGTGATGAAGATCTAAACGTAATGGGTTACATGGATGCGAGCTAGAACTCATATCATGATGACTCGAAGTCTCTAATAGGATTTGTGTTCCTAGTGAATGGTGGGGCGGTAAGCTGGAAGAGTAAGAAGCAACCGGTGGTGGCACAGTCTTCAATGGAGTCTGAATACATTGTTGCGGCTGATGCAGCGAATGAAGTTGTTTGGCTAAGGAATTTCGTCATCGAACTAGGAGTTTTTCCAAATGCTCATGACCCCGTGACGATCTATTGTGATAACACGGGAGCTATTGCAAACTCAAAGGAACCAAGGACTCATTCCACAGCCAAACACATCAAGCTTAGATTTCACGTCATTCAGCAGAATGTTGACGAAGGTGAAGTCAAGATTTGCAAAGTAGATACAGAACTGAATATGGAAGATCCGTTGACTAAAGCTCTCCTACAAGCCAAGCATGAACAACACCGAGATTCCATTGGTGTTAGGTTCCTGCCAATTGTAAACTAGTTTTATTTGTACTCTAGTGCAAGTGGGAGACTGAAGGAGTTATGCCCTAGAGGCAAATAATAAAGTGTATTATTTGATATATCTCCTATATGTTCATAATACGTTTCATATCATGCTATAACTGTGTTAATACGAAACGTTAATACACGTGTGGTATGCAAACAAACCGTGTCTCTAGTTACCTCTAGCGAACTAGTTCATTAGTCATGAGGATGATCTGGGTTTCAAGATCATGGGCATTTATGCCAATTGAAAATGGGGTCATGTTATTAGTTGAATAATATGATTGACAAACATTCGACCGTTATATCTTGAATGACATCTAGTTACAAAGTTCACCATTGATGATAAAACAAAGAGAACCTTGCGACCTGATCCTTTGACTGTGAGGTAATGCAAATCACCATTCTGGAGGAAGCTTAGATGGTTATCAAGAATCATCTTGTAAAAGGGTGATCAAAAAGGTGCCACTCAGGTTTTCCAAAGGTATGCGTAGAGGAGTACATATCAAGACCAGGATTTGTCTAATCCATGTAACAAATAGATACATGTGACCATCTCGGTGACATTGCATTAATGAAGCTTGCAAGCATGTGACTTGGTCATGAAATGCAACCACATGAGAACGAGTAAACAAGTTCATCAGTAACGAGACCAAACTAAGGTATAGAGATACCGAAGATCAATTCTCGGATGAATTAGGTATCAAATGACAAAGGGAATGGGAAACAACTATCTCACGGTTCGAGCGATTATATTCATGAAACGCATGGCGGTCACATGGCCATCCAGGTCCCTCTGTTGATCATTGATGTGAGAGTAGTCTCAATCATGTCCGGAGTGTTTCCAAACCGAAGGATGTCACGCTTAAGGGTGGGGACGCTTAGGGTAGATGAGGTATCGTAGGAGAAATAGAAAGAGAGAAACTAGAATAGTTCCGGGTAATATCCGATGGAGATCGGAAGGGGTCTGGAAGGTGTTCCGGAGAAAAGGAATATGATAATATATATTTGAATGTTAATTAGAGAATTAATATTAAATATATATTTTATTTTATTATTAAAGGCTTCCTAATGCTAATGGGCCTCACCCGAAGGAAGGCCCAATAGGGCATGGCGGCTAGGGAGAGGGGGCCAGCCGACTTGGGCTTGGTGGGCCACCCTAGTGGAGCCCACCTAGGGCCGGCGGCTGCCCCTAGGTGGCCGGCGGGTGTGGGGATTAGTCCCACACCGCATGGCCCTTGGGTGGTGCGCCCCCTCCCACTATATATAGGGGTCACCACCCCTTTGGAATCACCCCATTCCCTCTCATTCTCTCTCTCATCCATTGAGGGATTCTCCTTAATATTGGGGAGGACCTCGTGGGTGACTTCTCCACTATCACACCACCGTCGTGTGATCGGTGATCCGGCATCTACTTCTTCCGCTGCTCGGCTGGATCAGAGTCCGGTTGACGTCACCCACACTAGACGTGTGACGAACTTCAGAGCCACCACCCTTGAGGTGCTGCTCGTCTTCATCAATATACGCCTTCCTGCGTAAGGCATGCCTCGGTCTTCAAAAGGTATGAACACCATCTTTCTCTTCCATTGCTTATGTCTACATAGTATAGATCCTGGTATTAGTGTTCGAGTAGATAGATTTTTTTTGTTTTCAGCTACGGAACCCTTCAGTGTGGAGCCAAGGGAGAAGGAGACCTCTCCATAGACATCCACGGTGGAGCCCTGCCGCCGTGCCATCTCCATAGCTGCCACACCTCCAAGATCCAGATCTCCATCTACACCCCAACATCATTCAAGAAAGAGGAAGAATAGAAGGAGGCCATCGTCATCACCACCACCACGCATCGAGCGCCCACTTCATCACCATCTCCATCTCCATCTCCATCAATGCCTCCATCTCCCTCTCTCTTGTATTTAGTATTTGTTAGATTGAACATGATGATGATCTCCATGGATTCTTCTTTGTGTTATTGTTCATCTATGATTGAGTAATTGATTTGGTTCTAGGTTGAGGTATGATCTAGTATGTAACCCTAGACTTTGTGGCTTGATCTATTATATTACTCTCTCCCCTAGTGACAAGGAGGAGATAGATGAGTTCATGTGATCCTTTGGTCTGGAGTGTATTATTGACTTGCGTGAGTGACAACGACGTGAGACGCTATGTAGTACACATGTGTGACAACCCAGAATCATTGGGGATCATTTATTTATCTAAAGATGTATCTTGTGTAATTCCAATAAATGGCTACATAGTTGCCCCTCTAGTACTAGTGAAACTGAAAGCCTAGACACCGCCTTACTCTATTCAATTCTACATCTACAACCCCCTTCGTTTACTTTCAGTATTGCTTCCATTTGTTCTTATTTAGCTCCTTGTTCTTAGTTACTTCAAACCTCTCTCGAATCATTGCCATTCTAGTAACCTATAGAGTAGACTATTTCCAAACACTATTTTGGGTGCGAACGTGGCCGCATTGACAACGTGTCTATGGGGTTGTGTTGTTTCCATCCTATAAAGCTCCTTTGGGATATCGATCCTTCTAATAAATAGTTGCCACTAGAATTACTACAATAACCCTGTTGTTAGACACAGGAACCCAGCCATCAATTTGGCGCCATTGCCAAGGAGCAAAGCGTTTGGTTATTGCCTACCCACTCGCACATAGTTTATTTCCATTTGTTGCTAATATCTTACTGCTTTTATTCATTTGAAAAGAACAAAAAAAATAGTTAATTTTTATTGCTAGTCTTGTTATTTGTCTTAATCAAAAATACAAAAATATGGGAACTATGGCACAAAATGATCTTGGGGAGTATGGTACTTTCAATAGTATTTATTCACATTCAACTATTACTCAACCCGTTGTCACAACAGAGAATTATGAAATTAATCCTAAACTAATACAAATCATCGAAAGCAAAGCTTTTGCAGGAGATCCAGAGAATGATCCATACGAGCATATTGAAAACTTCACCGAATTGTGTTCTACGGTGAGGTTGGCCATATGGACAGATGATGAGCTAAAATTAATGTTGTTTCCATTCTCATTAAAAGGGGAAGCCAAAGGATGGTTACATTCACAATCTGTAGGACGCTTTAAATCATGGCAAGGTATCTCTGATGCTTTTCTGAATTACTATTTTTCAGAAAAGAAAATTTATAACCGAAGGTTTGACATCATGACTTTTAAGCAAAGCAACAATGAAGATTTAATGGTAGCGTATAATAGGTTCTTAACTTTGTTGCGTTATTGTCTGCCTCATAATTTAGATGATTGGTTATTGTTGAAAATATTTTATGGGTGCTTAAATTATACTTCTAAGATAAGTTAGACATGATGTCTAATAGTTCTTTCCTCAACAAAACTGTGGATGAAGCTTGGCAGCTTTTGAATAAAATGTAGAATAATTTTCATCAACGACATGTTAATATTGTGCATGAGGAGAAACCTCTCCCTACTGATCTTGAAAGTTTGGTCAATGATTTCTTCAAAGACGAAAACAGTAGAGGAAAGATTCCTTATGGTGACACCATAGTTAGAAATGTTCTTTCTAAAGCAATGCCTTTCATAGATAATTATTTTAATCATATTAAAACTGCTATCACTAACAATGGAGAACAACCCTCTACTGTTACTCCTATATCTTCCACTTTTTGTTCTATTGAGGCAGGAAAGAAGGTTAAAACTAAGAAGCCTAAGACCAAGAAGTCTAAAACCAAGAAGCCTAAAACCAATAAGCCTTGTGGTGAACATATCATACCCGTGACAAGCTTCCAAGAAGATAAGGGGAATCGTGAATTAACTGAATCTAATAAGATGTATACACGCAGGGAGTATGAGGCTGGATTAGGGTGGGTCACTCTTATGAACAGAAGAGATCCAAAAACCAGGCTGAAAGAAGAAGAATTGGAAGTAAAGTATCCCGCTCTCAAACCTTATCCATATCGTCATTCTACGTCTTATGATGTATATGACTCTAGTGATGATGAGGGCTTATATAATTCTAGAATTATTGATGTTTGCCCTAAAGAAATTTTTGATGATTCTAGTAGTGTTTGTTTAGATACTCTTTTTGGGAATACTGGTGATGATGAGCCCAATACAAAATCTTGTATGCCTTCCATATATGTTTGCTATGCCCTTTGTTTTACTAATCAGGTGCAGGAAAGTCCTTTGCTATAAGGAAAAATACTATCTCTAGAAGAATATTACAAACTGTATCGTCAAAATATTAGCCAAGGTAAAGATTCAAAGATTTATCATAAATCCTTAACCTTATCTTGGCAGAAAAATCAGAGTAGATGCTCACCACACCTTCTGTATAAATTCTCGCTAACATGCGGATAGATATTTATTTATATGATGCCAATGAACCGCAAGAGGGTTCGTCGCCGACTATAGATGGTTCTTGTAGCCTAGCTCTATGGATTTAAATTGAGCTTTTCTTGGGAGACAACCGGAAAGTCATTAGGTGTCTTTCTTAATTTTGTGTCTTTAGTTAGTTGCATTACTGTCGCATTGGCATATTGCATGTTTCGCTATTAGACTTGGTTTGGGACATTATTCAGAAAGTAGAATTGGTCATTGCTCTAATCATGTATTGCTTATCTCGGTTAAATCTTTCCAATATTTTTTTTGCTTTCTTTGGATGCTGGACTAATATTTTAGGTCCTTAGTAAAAATTTTGGAGAAAATAACTTGTTCTGGAGTTCACAATAAGCTTAAAGAGTAGCAGTACGGGCGGACATGTACGTACCACGTGCCCGCTCACGTGACACATCAGAAGAAGTAGAAAATTTTCCAGAAAAGTGACTGTAGGCTTAACGAGCACCGGTACGGTTAGATGTGTCCGTACCGTCCGCCCGTACCAACCTATATATCAGGCAAAGGAAACATGAAGAGGAACCTAAAGTTTTAACAACCACCCGTACAGGCGCATCCCGACCGTACCACCCGGTCGTACCAACTTCGTCGGAACCCTTTCAAAAAAGTTGAAGAGAAGAAAAGGTGCAGTACGGGCAGAGCCCATCCATACCACATGCCCGTACCAAGGAACATCATCGTGCAGTAAGGGCAGGGATGAGTACAAAAAGTTTATAACCCCTCCAATCTTTTTATTTTGACAATCTCAGGTCAATGGGTTACCTTCTACATGTTCCTTTATACTTTATTTTATTTTACCTACCTTCGAAACTCCCTAACCTATAATTCTCTCTAGTGTTTCGTATTTATTTTATTTTCTTCTCATGGTTGGGTGAACAAAGTCCATTCGTACACCGAATCGTTTGCTTTTACTTCGTTTGTGATTTTCACAGGGACTTGAACCTTATGTGATGACGTGCATGGTTTGTGCCCACCGAGTAAATACTTGCACAAGACACTTGTTTGTTTCAACTCAACACTTCAATAAGGAGGTATTCATTGAACCAAAGGTACATGTCCATCAAAAGTGAGGTTATTCGTACCTCGACAGTAAAGTGTATCACCCTTGTTTTATTCAAGCTTGGGGAGGTAACCACTTCTCACACTCTCTTTTGATAACTGCATTTTTTATTTTATTTATGATAATCTATTCAAGTTTGGTTCTTACAAAAGTTCTAGCTTGGGGAAGTTACTTCTGCATGTGTAGTGTCTTGTGCAATGTTCTTATTCGATGAATTTTTTTGTGTAATCATGTATCCCAATGTTTTTGAATGCTTGATTGGGTAAGTTATGTTTCATGTTTATATACTTGCTTTTGTTGGAATTCATAAGAGTTGAGTTAGAGCTTGATGCACGTTGTTAATATCTTTATCCGGCTTGAGAAGAACATTGTGATCCTCTAAAAATACATTGCCATGATTTCTACACTTAAAACCTTTGTCTCCCACTTTTGAAGTTTGAATTGTTTATCTTAGTTGGTTGATTTGTGAAGATGCCATGCTAGTGGGAGTAATTCAAAATAGTTAGAGTAAAGCTTTTTATTGGTATGATGATTAGTTGTGGAAGCTTTTGCTCTAGTTCTTTTAGCTAACCGAGTCTTGCCTTGGAAATAATATTACCAAACAAGTACAACAAGAAAAGTCTGAAATTTATGACTTGTTTGATGATTGATTGTCTTGAGAGTTTAACTTTGAAGATACTTAACCCCATAGATGTTTTGATAGACTTGACAACACTCTTGAAAGGAGTTGTTTGATCGAAATAAAGTCTAGTGGCAATTGTGATGCATGCCAAAGCTAACCTTGTGGATCAACCTGTGGTACTAGCATAAAAAAAGAGAAACGATAAAAAGGGGTTCTATGTTTCTCATGCACACCTTTGGATGCCAACAACTCTGCTTTCCTACGAACGATCTATGGTACAACCCTTGATTTCAGCTATGAGTTGATAACATGAGTGGCATAAATGTCACTATAATGGGCAAAAGTATTGGTACTCTCAAAGGTTGTGCAAGACATTGTTTAAAGAAACACTCAATGATCCTTGAAAGAAGGAAGAAAAAAGATGAAAATGAAGATCCACATAACAAGTCATTGGTATGGTCTCATTACTACTTTATGAATTTTCTTAAAAACAATGATTGGATTAGAAGTGTTTTTGATAGCATTGATTTACTGATGTGGGTGTCAATACGACACTTCACTGTTATGCTACTTAGGACATGAAATCTCTTACTCAACTTTCCTATTAAAACATCCCAGTGTTCCTTGGCAAGCTGAGAGTTAACTAGAAGAATTGGATTGATTGTTACACTTCTAGTTATTTATACTTATATTAAACTCTACTTTGTTTGTCTTGATTTACTGAAGCTTGTATAGTGTTCTTGTCATCTCTCTAACTTTGATTAGCTTTACAAATGGATGAAGTGCTCAACGCATATGAATGCCAACCGTAAGTAAATTCATATTCTCGTTGAATCCCTTACTCTACAAAAGTAAGGAGATACAAAACTTATTAAAAGGATCAATAAGAGGATCACAAGTTTGCTTTCAAGCTAGAATTCACTTTTTGACATGGAGCATTGAAGTTTTAATTGATCTTTTATGGATTGACATAACTAAGCTTGTGTTGCCTTGTATGAATATGTTCTTTCTTACTTTGAGATTGCAGGGAAAATAAGGATACAAAGCATTGATCTTCTACATCCGGTATTTTACTTTTGTTTCAAATTTTGCCTCATTTATGTTATTGACTCGTGCCTCATGAACACGATGAACTTGTCCATAAGCCACTTTATTGCTCGGGACGAGCAAGAGTCTAGCTTGGGGAAGTTCAGAAGTGAATCCAGAAATGAGCCAAGCCCCAGGATGGCCTTGTGTTTAAGCATTGAACTACTTTTTTTACATCAATTTTACCAAATTTTTAAACAAATTCTAGTGCAGTTTTGACCCTAAGCCCAGGGCTGCAGCACGGGCTTCCCTGGGTGCAGATCCGCCCCTGGGGAAGTTGATGAGTCCAAAATTGATGCATATATAAGTATATAAATTATTCATATTTTCACTCATTACATGTTAGATCTATCTATAACTATGCCTATTGTGTATGATTATTAGTTTTCAATCATTTCCACATGGGCTTTGCACAATATTAGTTTTATTAGGATTTTATTACCTTTTTATTGTCTCTGACTTGTGTGTAGGTGTTATGATGGATTATGGATAAAGAAAGGCAAAAGGAATCAAGAGGATGCAATATGGAGGAGTAGCAGGCACTAGACTTAGCCATTCAAGGGGTGGAAAAAGTGATTTTTTCATCAACTCAAAATAAATATCCAATACCATGGTGTTGTAGCCCTCGTCCATACGAATCCAATGAGCCGAAGAACACCCAAATCAGAGTTCGTATGAAGAAATGACGGGCAAAATACGAAAGTATACCGCGCCGTTAACGACCACTGGTACAGGCGGGTATGACCGCACTGTCTGCCTGTACCACGGGTCTGGACACACGGAAGCTGCGTTTCTGAACGCGTTTCTTTACAGTATCCATCTCGGTTTGTTCCTAGACATTCCTTAGGTCATAAGAAACGTATTGGGAACTATTGGGGGCTCCCCTAGGCATATATAAAGAGGTGAGGAGCCAAGGGAGAAGGAGACCTCTCCATAGACATCCACGGCGGAGTCCTGCCGCCGTGCCATCTCCATAGCCGCCACACCTCCAAGATTCATATCTCCATATACACCCCACACCATTCAAGAAAGTGGAAGAAGCGAAGGAGGCCATTGTCATCACCACCACCACGCGTCGAGCGCCGACTTCATCAACATCTCCATCAACGCCTCCATCTCCCTCTCTCTTGTATTTAGTATTTGTTAAATTGAACATGATGATGATCTCCATGGATTCTTCTTTGTGTTATTGTTCATCTATGATTGAGTAATTGATTTTATCTAGGTTAAGGTATGATCTAGTATGTAATACTAGACTTTGTGGCTTGATCTATTATATTACTCTCTCCCCTAGTGACAAGGAGGAGATAGATGAGTTCATGTGATCCTTTAGTCTAGAGTGTATTATTGACTTGCATGAGTGACAACGACGCGAGGCTCTATGTAGTACACATGTCTGATAACCCGGAATCATTGGGGATCGTTTATTTATCTAAAGATGTATCTTGTGTAATTCAAATAAATGGCTACATAGTTGTCCCTCTAGTACTAGTGAAACCGAAAGCCTAGACACCATCTTACTCTATTCAATTCTACATCTACAACCCCCTTCGTTTACTTTCAGTATTGCTTCCATTTGTTCTTATTTAGCTCCTTGTTCTTAGTTACTTCAAACCTCTCTCGAATCATTGCCATTCTAGTAACCTATAGAGTAGACTATTTCCAAACACTATTTCGGGTGCGAACGTGGCCGTATTGACAACGTGGCTACGGGTTGTGTTGTTTCCATCCTGCAAAGCTCCTTTGGGATCGATCCTTCTAATAAATAGTTGTCGCTACAAGTACTGCAATAACCCTGTTGTTGGGCGCAGGAACCCAACCATCACTTACCATACCAAATGATCCATGTGGTACATTTTTTATGCTTCATGTATTGACCAACTTGAAATCACTCTTCACTCTTTATATTAGTCAATCAAGTATCTTCTCATGCTCCATCTCAATATCTTGAGGTACATAAAGAACTCTTCATTTTATTATATGCTCTAAATCTTAGTCAACCATAGCTCAACTAATGAGGCTATCATAACACCGACGTAGAGCCATATCTTGAATTCTTCTATTGATATCACACTCTCAAGATCTTGATCATATCGTATTCTTCTCTTCAACTCGATGATCTTGATGCCAATACTCAAGGTATATCTTTATCTTCATGGCATACATACTTGAATCCAACACATGTACTACAAGCATAACCTATGGAATATTCCTTCATATAAAACTCAATGAAAATATTAGTCCATAGGGATTGTCATTAACCACCAAAACCACACATAGGAGTAATTACCCTTTCATATTCTAACTGCTAGGACCAATTACCACCCGAATGACCCTGCAACCTTCCTTTTTAAAACCTACTAGCCAGTACCCCAACCTGGTTATGTCCTTCCTCCGGTTGACTCTCTCATCGTATTTCTTCTCAAGCGCCACTAACCACAAATGCAAATTAAAGAAATTGACAAGTAATTTCCCGTCGGTGGATCATGGAGGCAGCAACAGGTTGACACGGTGAGGCAGGGGCTGGTAGAGGACGACACGTCTAGGTACACGTGGGTCGGGGTGGAGGAGAATCGGGACCAGAGGCGACAGCCAGAACACGGTTTATATAGGTGATGTCTACGCACGCTTCTATTCTTGTAGACAGTGTTGGGCCTCCAAGTGAAAAGGTTTGTAGAACAGCAGCAAGTTTTCCCTTAAGTGGATCACCCAAGGTTTATCGAACTCAGGGAGGAAGTGGTCAAAGGTATCCCTCTCAAGCAACCCTGCAATCAAGATACAAGAAGTCTCTTGTGTCCCCAACATAACCAATACACTTGTCAGGTGTATAGGTGCACTAGTTCGGCGAAGAGATAGTGAAATACAAGTAATATGGATGATTATAAGTGGTAATTGCAATCTGAAATAATAGTGGCAGCAAGCAAACATGTAACATAACTGATTGTAAACGGTGTTTCAATGCTTAGAAACAAGGCCTAGAGATCATACTTTCCCTAGTGAACACTCTCATGTAAATATCTTCTCTTCATGATGCTACCCTGAACTACTCTCCGGTTGGACGATGTAGGGATATAACAGCACACCTTAAAATTGTTCATTCCCCATCTAGATAACCCCTCACTGTCACCTTGAGCGCTAGATGGTTCCAACAAACACCACAATCTCATAGAGACATCCAACTCAAATTAAACTCATGATAAGTATTTATGTAACCTTAGCCAAAGTGCCACATAGTATGCACACTGTCAACTTCACACACATGGGGATAAGCAGAGATTCATTAAAGCACTTGAGTAGCAGAATAGATCTATAGATTACAAAGCTCATGATCTCATAAGATCACGCATAGAGAGAGATGAACACATAGCTACCGGTAGATCCCTTAGCCTCGAGAGGTAACTACTCCCTCCTCATCATGGGAGTCAGCAATGGCGATGGAGATGGTGGTGGAGTCGATGGAGATGGATCCGAGGGCACTTCCCCATCTCGACAGGGTGCCGGAACAGAGACTTCTGTCCCTCGAATCTCCTCTTCTGTGGCGGCGGCGCTGCGGAACTTTTCGTGGAATTTTGATCTCGTTCTTAGGGTTTTCGTCCCGGGAGGCTTTTATAGGCGGAAGGGCAAGGTCGGTGGAGTACCAAGGGGCCCACACCCCTGGTGGCGCACCCACCTAGGCCACGCGGCCACCAGGTGTGGCCGTCCTGGTGCGCCACTTCGTCTCCCCTCCGGACTCCATGTTGCTTTGGGTATAATATTGACTTTGGATTTTGTTCGATCCAATTCCGAGAATATTCTCGCCAATGTAAGAAGGTTCGTGAAATAGCACCCAGTCGGGGATCAAGATTCTCTATTATCCAATCCCCATTCACACTCTCCACCCACTCATCAAGTTCTGCTGGTAAAACAGCTTATGTTGTAAGCCCGAGAAGACAAGCTTAAACATAAACTCTGACCTACTTCCCCAAGACTATATGACCCGCCCCACATATTGCTACTCTCCCATTCTTTGTTTATTCAATAGTGTAGCATTAGCCTTTCTGAAACCAAAAATAGTAGAAAATAGGCAACTGGCACTGTGACATCTTCATAATAGGTTAATTCTAAAAAATGTATAAAAATATTCCAAAGTGTGGATAAAACATAAGAAAGTAGATATAAAATAAGCATGGAACATAAAAAATTATAGATGCGTTTACAACGTATCAATAGGCAACGGCGGAGCTCGTGTGAGGCCTGCGTGAGTGCACTGCTAGCGATGAAGAAGACAGAGCCCGCGAGCGGCGTTCGTGGGAACGTGGTGTAGGGGACCTAGAGTTGTGGGTCGCACGAGAGAAGCGCCTGAGTTCGAGGACAAAGCAGGACCGTGGCATGGCATGGCCGACCGATTCGAGGCAAGGTGGAGGATATCGGCAAGGATCAAGGCGGGGATGTGGGAGTATATCGGCAATTCCAGAAAAACGCTTGAGGGAAGAAGAGAGGAAGAGGCGCAAGAAAATAGGAATTAATGAGTACCACGAAATCAGGGGCATTTAAGATTTCCATCCCCAGATATGACGCTGGTATTGCCATTTTTTTAGTTATCATTGAGGAGTTACCATATTTATGCATGCTCCTTCCTATCAAACGGGATCAGGGGCTATCGAACAGGATCGCGACCCAGCCATCAAACCTCGCCGACCCACTTTCGATCTCGACCCCCATTCTGGGTCGATCGACCTAGGGTCGAGGATCACGGTGTCGATCCCGTTTCTGGCTACTATGGTCACGCTGTGTATTCAACCTGGTAGTTCGATGTGTGCTTCGTCTCGAGAATTTTTGGACATGAGAAAGGCTTCTCTATATCGCATTCTACAAATACTACCTCCGTCCCAAATATTAAGTTTTTTTAAAAGTCAAACTATATATAGTTTGACAAAGTTTTTTAAAAAATATTAATAACTACAACATAAAATCCATCATGAAACATATTTTCATGTGATATCTATATAATATCATAGTTCTTGATAGTTTTTTCTAAAAATTTGGTTAATTGGTAGCTTGATTTTTTAAAAATAATATAAGGCTTAAGCTTTGGGACGGAGGGAGGATACATCATGAGGGAGCGTCTTTTTAGCATGCCCTAAAATTTTTGGGAATATAGAGATCGGGAATCTCCTAGAGCATCATTTTCACGGCCCCATCCCATAAAATGGTTTTTTACATATGCCCTAAAATACATTGTTTGTTGGAGATGCGCTGATGGGTTGAGGGGCCGACCGGTCGTAGTGAAACCCGTGAACATAATTATTGGGTGGGCAGGCCTTATTGCAAAATGGGATGTACATATCAGCGAGCCACACATCGGCCTGAAGTAGGGCTAGATGGGGTGTCCCTATACCCCCTTCAAGCTAAGAACCCTTGAAGCGCTGCTTAAATGGGCCGCAACAACTCTCTCCAAAAAACATGCACAAGTTTTTCTGTGTTATGTAAAAATACATATATTAAAATTTTATGAAATATATTTTAAAATTTTCACATTTTGAAATAATGTTAAGATTTTTAAAATGTTCAAAACAGAAAATTGTTCAAATTTGAAGATAAAAGGTTTAGGTTTGATAATTGTTCAAATTTGATTTTTTATTTTTTTTAAAAGTTCAAATTTGAAAATTGTTCTGTTTTGAAAAGTGTATGAATTTGAAAACACAAAAAAACCAATAAAAAACGACCAAAGCCGCCTAGAAACTGCTAAAAGATTTGTAGTAAAATCACCCAGAAAACTGCCCCAGAAATGAAGGGAATATGCCCCGAGAGGCAATAATAAAGTTGTTATTATACATATTCCAAATATATGATAGATGTTTATTTTGTATGCTAAAATTGTATTAATTTGGAAACGTTAATACATGTGTGTTTAATAAACAAAAGGTAAGTTTCTAGTTATGCCTCTCTTATAAACTAGCTCGTTGATTAACAAGATGATCAAGGTTTCCTGATCATGGAAATTGGATGTTGTTAATAACAAGGTCACAATATTAGTGGAATGATGTGATGAACATTCATCTGAAGTATAGCATTACGATCAAGGTCATTATGTTTATATTGCTATAACATCTAACAAAGTAATCCTAATCCTCAGACCATGAGATCATGTTAATCACTAATACTGGAAGAGTATCTTGATAACATCAAACGTCACACCGTGAAAGGGTGATTATAAAGGTGGGTTCAGTGCTACGAAAATGTTATGTAGAGGCTCATGGATCAAGAGTGGGATTTGTCTATCCCGATGACGGATAGATATTCTCTAGGCCCTCTCGGTGATATCACATTGGTTAGCTTGCAAGCAAGTGATAAGATTACTAGAATGTTATATCACAGGAACGAGAAAAGAGTACATGTCGGTAACGAGATCAAAATAGGTATGAAGATACTGATGATCGAATCTCGGACATGTAATATATCACGAGACAAAGGGATTTAGTTACTAGCGTTAAAGGTTCTAACAATCACAGAAGTCATCGTAGAATGTGTAGGAGTCAGTATGGATCTCCAGGTCTCACTTCTGATTATTGATCTGAGAGGGGTCTCGATCATGTCAGCATTATTCACGAACCGTAGGGTGACACACTTAAGGGACACCAACACCATTTGGAGCAAATATGTTTCAGACGAATAAATTGCAAAACACTGGAATTATTTCAATAGACACCGAAACTGTTTTAGGTGAAATTGCTGAAATTGGTTCTGCATGTGATATTGAAAATGTTGCAGGGGGTTTTATGTGAATGTTTGTTAATTAAAGTAATTAACAAAATTCTGAATAAAATTAATAAAAAAGTTTTATTAAATGAGAGATCATTAAATTTGGAGAAATTTAATGCATTTAAAGTGGAGACTTTAAAAGAGGAATGTTAAGGGACACCTTTATATGAAGGGGGTTACCACCACATGAATGGGGAAGGTGAGGGGTCACCTCCATGGCGCGCCGACCATGGGAGGGGTACCCCCTCCTCCTATAAAAGGCCACCCCTCTCACCCTTCTTCCTGACACCTCCTCGTGAAGGATCTCTCTCCCCTCTAGAATTATTCCCCATTGTCTCGGATTAGCGAGATATATGTTCCTGGTAGCATTTTGTCTGGAAGGAGTTGCTACTTCCGCTGCATCGCTGGAGCGAGGAGGCGGAGGTTGTTTGGTGGCCTGAACGTGTGTGCGAGTACGGATGCGTTGCTGGTTTGTGGCGCTAGGACTTCCACACAATCTTGAGATCGGCAAGCGTACGACTACATCATCCACGAGTTCCTACTCGGTAACAAAACTTTGTTGTCTTCAAGGGTAAGTTCTTCATGGGTGTATATCCACCCGTTGCTTGTATCTAGTAGATAGATCTTGGCGTATAGTTCTCATCGTAGAATTTTTTTTGTTCTCTATGCTGCGAACCCTTAAGTGGTATTAGAGTCTGATCTATGTGTAGGTGCTTTGCACGGGTAGAACACATAAGAGTATGTGTACGGTGATGAGCGGCCCGGACCAACCTTACATGTCATCGCACATGAGACCGGTTCCACGACTGACATGTAACTAGTTTTGCATAAGTGGCTGGTGGGTATCTGTCTCTCCTACTATAGTCAATATCTGATTTACAACGAGTTGCTAATAATTTGGTTATCATCGTTGTGGTTCCATGTTCGTAGGTAAGAATGGTTCTATCTTCGAAAGCCCTAAGCCACGTAAAACTTGCAGTTGATAAATTAGAGGCGTCTAGTTTAGATCGTTGCTGGGCTTGTGTCATGATGTGGTAATGTTGTAAGTTGATGTATAGTTTATACTCTTACAACACACCTAACATGTAAGTTCCATATACCTTGGCCTTACACATAAAGAAATGATAAAGATCATACCACGATGCATATGATAGTGATCAAATGCAAGAAACATATCATTTCACTTTACACATATTGTGTTTGCTTCTTATATTGCTTGTTTGGCGTTTTAGTAGCATTATAAGATGATCCCCCATTTAAATATCAAGACAAAAAATTTGTTCTTCCTTAAGTATGCACTGTTCTATGGATCGTGTTTCGAGACATCACGTGATGATCGGGTGTATTCGACTCTGTGCTTTCATACAACCGGTGTAAGACAGTTCTACACTCGCGAGTACTATGGTTCTTACTTGGCGAGCCTAGCATGTACAGACATGGCCTCGGAACACGTACCGAAAGGTTAAGCATGAGTCATATAGTTGATATGATGCCCATATAGATGCTCGCCTTTGAAGCTACACCGACTCACGTGATGATCAGACTTGGTGTAGTGAATTTAGTTCATCTATTCACCAAAAGGACACGAGGGATGTTGTTTTTGAGTGGGAGTTTAGTTGAACTCAATCTATCATAAACTTAGTCTAAATAAACTTTACAAATTCTGTTGTAGATGACACCACCTGCTTTTAATTTCAATGTGTTCATGGAGAAAGAGAAACTTGCTCCGAATGGTAGCAACTTCACCAACTGGGCTATGAATTTGAGGATTCTCCTCTCTGATGCACAAAAGCAATATGTGCTAGAAGCGTCGCTAGGCTCCCCACCAGCTCCTGATGTCCCTGACGAGGAAAAGAATGTCTATGTGACTCGTCAGGAGGACCACAATTTAGTTCATTGCGGCATACTATATGGGCTAGAGCCAGAACTTCGAAAGCGTTTCGAAAATGGCAATGCCTTTGATACCATGGGTGAATTGAAAATGATTTTCAATACCCATGCTGCCATAGAGAGTTATAATGCTTCAGAAAAGCTCTTTAGCTGCATGATGGAAGAGAACAACTCCGTAAGTGAGCACGTATTCAAAATGTCTGGGTACGCCGATAAGCTTGTGTCCTTGGGAAGAACGATTCCCATTGACTTAGGCATACATCATGTTCTCCAATCTCTGCCACCTAGCTACAAGAGCTTCGTGATGAACTATAACATGGAGGGCATGAAGAAGACTCTCCCCGAACTTCTGCCAATGCTTAAGACTATAGAAGTGGAGATTAGGAAAGAACATCAAGTGTTGATGGTCAATAGGACCACCGGTTTCAAGAAAGATAAGAAGGGTAAACAGAAGGGAAAGAAGGGCAGCAAATCTGTTGCTGCGCCTGAAAAGAAATCCCGGGCTGGCCCTAAGTCTGATACCGAGTGCTACTATTGTAAGGGGACTGGCCATTGGAAGCGCAACTGCCCCAAGTATTTGGCGGACAAGAAGGCCGGCAAGGCAAACAAAGGTATATGTGATATACATGTTATTGATGTGTACTTGACTATTACTCGCAGTAGCACCTGGGTATTTGATACCAGATCAGTTGCTAATATATGTAACTCGATACAGGGGCTGCGGAACAAGCGACAACCAGCAAGGGATGAGGTCACAATGTGTGTCGGCAATGGATCAAGAGTTGATGTGATCGCCGTCGGAATGCTGCCTCTCCATATGCCATCGGGATTAGTGATAAACTTAAATAATTGTTATTTAGTGCCTGCACTAAGCATGAACATTGTATCCGGATCGTGTTTATTGCAAAGCGGTTATTCGTTTAAATCATAAAACAATGGTTGTTTGATTTATATGGATAATATCTTTTATGGTCATGCACACGTGATGAATGGTTTATTTCTGTTGAATCTCGATAGTACTCATACGCATATCCATAATGTTGATGCTAAAAGGATTAAACTTAATGATGATATATCTGCATATATGTGGCACTGCCGTCTAGGTCATATTAGCGTTAAACGCATGAAGAAACTCCATTCTGATGGACTCTTAGAATCACTTGATTTTGAATCATTTGATACATGTGAGCCATGCCTTATGGGCAAGATGACTAGAACGCCGTTTCCCGGTTCAATGGAACAGGCAATAGATTTATTGGAAATCATACATACTGATGTATGCGATGCAATGAGTGTGTCGGCGCGAGGTGGATATCGTTATTTTGTTACTTTCACGGATGATTTGAGTAGATACGGATATATCTATTTGATGAAACATAAGTCTGAAACCTTTGAAAAGTTTAAGTAATTTCAGAATGAAGTGGAAAATCATCATAATAGAAAGATCAAATTTCTGCGGTCTGACCATGGAGGTGAGTATCTAAGTTACGAGTTTAGCACACACATGAAAGAATATGGAATAGTTTCACAACTCACACCTGCCGGAACACCACAACGTAATGGTGTGTTGGAATGTCGTAATCGTACTCTATTGGATATGGTCCGATCTATGATGTCTCTGACTGACTTGCCACTGTCATTTTGGGGTTATGCACTAGAAACCGCTACATCCACTTTAAATCGGGCACCATCTAAATCCATTGAAACGACACCATATGAATTATGGTTTGGAAACAAATCTAAGCTATCATTCTTAAAGTTTGGGGATGCGATGTTTATGTGAAGAAACTTCAGCCAGATAAACTCGAACCCAAAGCGGAAAAATGCATCTTCATAGGATACCCTAAAGAAACAATTGGGTATTCCATCTATCACAGATCCGAGGGCAAGGTTTTTGTTGCCAAGAATGGATCCTTTCTAGAGAAAGAGTTTCTCGCGAAAGGTGTGAGTAGTCGAAAGGTAGAACTCGAAGAGGTTATTGAACCTTCTCTTCATGAAATGGCGAGTGGCACAGCACCGGAAGTCGTTCCGGAGTTGACTTCACCAAATGAAGAAGGAACTAATGATAATGATCATGAAACTCCAAAAGAGGATACTACCGAACCTCCCAGGTCAAGTAGGGCACGTGCAGCTCCTGAACTGTACGAGAATCCTATTGTGAATTTCATGGTTGATGAAATAGATGACCCTGCGACGTATGAAGAAGCAATGATGAGCACGGATTCCAACAAATGGCTAGAAGCCATGAAATCCGAGATGGAATCCATGTACGAAAACCAGGTTTGGACCTTGGTGGACTTACCTCATGACCGAAAGGCTGTTGAGAATAAATGTATTTTCAAAAGAAAAACTGATGCTGATGGTAATGTAACCGTCTATAAAGCTCGACATGTCGCAAAAGGGTTTCGACAAATTCAAGGAGTTGACTACAATGAGACATTCTCTCCCGTAGAGATGCTAAAATCAGTTAGGATTATGTTAGCAATTGCTGCATATTTGATTATGAAATATGGCAGATGGATGTCAAAACTGCGTTCCTCAATGGTAATATTGAAGAAGAGTTGTATATAATACAACCAAAGGGTTTTGTCGATCCTAAGGATGCTAACAAGGTGTGCAAGCTTCAACGATCCATCTATGGACTAAAGCAAGCATCACAGAGTTGGAATCTCCGCTTTGATGAGGTGATCAAAGAGTTTGGATTTGTCCAAACTTATGGAGAGACTTGTATTTACAAGAAAGTGAGTGGGAGCAATGTGGCATTTCTGATATTATATGTGGATGACATATTATTGATTGGAAATGATATAGATCTTTTAAACAGTGTTAAAAGTTATCTAAACAGCAAATTTTCTATGAAGGACCTTGGTGAAGCGTCATATATATTAGGCATAAAGATCTATAGAGATAGATCGAGACGCCTAATAGGGCTATCGCAGAGTACATACCTTGATAAGATTTTAAAGAAGTTTAAAATGGATGAAAGTAAGAAAGGGTTCTTACCTATGTTGCAAGGCAAGACATTGAGTAAGACTCAAAGTCCGGCTATGGCGGAAGAAAGAGATATAATGGATAAGATCCCCTATGCTTCAGCCATAGGCTCTATAATGTACGCCATGCTATGTACAAGACCGGATGTGGTACATGCTATTAGTTTGACTAGTAGGTACCAATCTGATCCAGGTTTGGAACACTAGATAGCGGTCAAGAATATCCTTAAGTACTTGAGAAGAACTAAGGAAATGTTTCTTGTATACGGAGGTGAAGAAGAGCTGTCGCTAATTGTTATGTCGACGCTAGCTTTGACACTGATCCGGATGACTCTAAGTCTCAATCCGGATACATATTTCTCATGAACGGAGCAGCAGTTAGTTGGAGGAGCTCCAAACAACCCGTGGTAACAAGGTCAACAACAGAGGCGGAATATATTGCTGCTTCAGAAGCAGCACAGGAAGCAGTTTGGATGAAGGAGTTCATTACCAAACTGGGTGTGGTTCCTAGTGCGTTGGATCTAATGGTGATCTATTATGACAACAATGGAGCCATAGCCAATGCAAAGGAACCAATGTCTCACAAGAATTCCAAGCATATTAAACGTCAGTTTCACTCCATCCGTGAGCATGTCAAGGATGGAGATATAATGATTTGTAAAGTACATACGGATCTCAATGTAGCTGATCCGTTGACTAAAACTCTCCCTAGAGCAAAACATGATCAACACCAGAACTCCATGGGTGTTAGATTTATCACCATGTAACTAGATTATTGTCTCTATTGCAAGTGGGATACTGAAGGGAATATGTCCTAAGAGGCAATAATAAAGTTGTTATTATACATATTCCAAGTATATGATAGATGTTTATTTTGCATGCCATAATTATATTAATTTGGAAACGTTAATACATGTGTGTTTAATAAACAAAAGGAAAGTTCTTAGTTATGCCTCTCTTATAAACTAGCTCGTTAATTAACAAGATGATCAAGGTTTCCTGATCATGGACATTGGATGTTGTTAATAACGAGGTCACAACATTAGTGGAATGATGTGATGAACATTCATCCAAAGTATAACATTACGATCAAGGTCATTATGTTTATATTACTGTAACATCTAACAAAGTAATCCTAGTCCTTAGACCATGAGATCATGTTAATCACTAATACTGGAAGAGTATCTTGATAACATCAAACGTCACACCGTGAAATGGTGATTATAAAGGTGGGTTCAGTGCTACGAAAGTGTTATGTAGAGGCTCATGGATCAAGAGTGGGATTTTTCCATCCTGATGACGGATAGATATTCTCTGGGCCCTCTCGGTGATATCACATTGGTTAGCTTGCAAGCAAGTGATGAGATTACTAGAATGTTATATCACGGGAACGAGAAAAGAGTACATGTAGGTAACGAGATCAAACTAGGTATGGAGATACCGATGATCGAATCTCGGACATGTAATATATCGCGAGACAAATGGATTTAGTTACTAGCGTTAAAGGTTCTCACGATCACATAAGTCATCGTAGAATGTGTAGGAGTCAGTATGGATCTCCAGGTCCCGCTTCTAATTATTGATCTGAGAGGGGTCTCGATCATGTCTGCATTATTCACGAACCGTAGGGTGACACACTTAAGGGACACCAACACCATTTGGAGCAAATATGTTTCAGACGAATGAATTGCAAAATGCTGGAATTATTTCAATAGACACCGAAACTGTTTTGGATGAAATTGCTAAAATTGGTTCTGCATGTGATATTGAAATGTTGCAGGGGGTTTTATGTAAATGTTTGTTAATTAAAGTAATTAACAAAATTCTGAATAAAATTAATAAAAGAGTTTTATTAAATGAGAGAGCCAAATTTAATGCATTTAAAGTAGAGACTTTAAAAGAGGAATGTTAAGGGACACTTTTATGTGGAGGGGGTTACCATCACATGAATGGGGGAGGTGAGGGGTTATCTCCATGGGGGGAGCCTGCCATGGGAGGGGTCAGCTCCATGGGGCGCCTGCCATGGGAGGGGTACCCCCTCCTCCTATAAAAGGCCATCCCTCTCATCCTTCTTCCTCACACCTCCTCGTGAAGGATCTCTCTCCCCCTTTTGAATTATTCTCCCATGGTCTCGGATTAGCGAGATACATGTTCCCGGTGGCATTTCGTCTGGAAGGAGTTGCTGCTTCCGCTACATCGCTGGAGCGAGGAGGTGGAGGTTGTTCGGTGGCCTGAACGTGTGTGCGAGCGCAGATGCGCTGCTAGTTTGCGGCGCTAGGACTTCCACATGAGCTTGAGATCGGCAAGCGTACGACTACATCATCCACGAGTTCCTACTTGTTAACAAAACTTTGTTGTCTTCGAGGGTAAGTGCTTCATGGATGTATATCCACCCGTTGCTTGTATCTAGTAGATAGATCTTGGCGTATAGTTCTCATCGTAGAATTTTTTTTGTTTTCTATGCTGCGAACCCTTCAAGAAAAACGTAAGAAAAACTACCGCGCACTAAATGGCCGTGGCCTAGTCCCCGTCTACACGTGAGAGGGAAGAAATGTGTCCTGCATTGAGTGCGGGAGGGGTTTGCTCCTATACAGCACTCGTGGCGTCTGTTAGGGCACCGACGCCCACGAGGAAGGAATCGTGGGCCTCGGCCTAGCAACTATGTCTTCCCTACATCTTCTTCGTCATCCCCGGTCTACACCGCACCTTGCCTCCACCGTCAGCGAGCTCTCCTCACTCGACCCCCAAATATAGTCGTTGACGAGCTCCCGTCACTCGACCTTGCCCCCTATGTTCTGTTCCTCGCCTCCACCGGTGACGGTGTGGGGTGTCGCTTCGTCCCTGTCGCCGGTGAGGCCTATTCCACGTCTACGGCGGAGCTGCCACCGCTAGCCGCGTTGTCCCCGTCTCCGGCGAGGTCCCCACCAGCCGGCCATGCCTGTAAGCTCCCTTGCACCATCCGGGCAAGTTTTCATATGGGCCACCATTCTATTAAGAGGCAACTGGTGATGAATTAGGGTTTTTCTTTGTTTCTTAAGAAGAAGCCTGTAACTTTCTCTCGGTTGAAAAAGCTGTAATTTCCCCTATTGTCAGAGACCACTTATTTTTTTTGTTAAGAGAACAGTAATTTTCCATAGAAGAAACAAATCCACTTATTAGAGAGAAAAACCGTAATGAGAGATGGTTCTTTTTTAGGACAATTTGCTACAGATTTATCGTTTGCCGAATACACCGTTCATCTATATCTTTGCTAGATAGCATTACATTTTTATGGCACATTTGTCAGAACACTGGCATGGCTAAAACCGGAAAGTTTAGCACATTTTTTCAGAAACCGACCATAACATGGTCATCCCAAACAAAAGTGTCAACCTTTTTTTTGTCCATACGGTGTGTTTTGTCAAGTGTGCCACAAAAAATTATAATGGTATGTGACAAATACACAATCAAGCAGTTTGTTTTGGCAAACGTCAGAAAATAACGGCATCCTATAGTAATTTTTCTTTATTTTTGCGAAGAATGAGATCAGCTAAAAATGAGTTTCTTTATACCCAGTTCAGTGCTAGATGCAACCAATAATTACATCTGGATGCAACGTACAATACCACCCATCGGAACTCAGAAATACTAAGCAAGCAAGTAATAGTAGCCAAATTAAAATTTGTTGAATCACGTCGGTAAAGTAAAACTGGTTGCTCATCGGATCCTGTACTGTACATGTAACACACTAACATGTTGGAAATTGAAAGAGTTTTCCCTCCAGAAATGGACAGGGCAATAAACTGCGTCAGCAAACTCTCCATGTGTGGAGTGCAGCACTGCGCAGCGTCAGTCTCGGCCGGTTTATTTTTTACTTTTACTTTCTCACGGTAGCATGGTTAATTTGTTGCTTTAATCAGGACCCAGGAGAAACAAAACTGTTTTTCGCCGTCGAAAGAAGAAGACACGACATGCCAATTGGCGAGAAGCTAAGACAGGTTATCCACTAAATAAAGTGGATGAGATCATGCAGCAATCAGAGCCACAAATAGTAGTAATACTCATGTTCAGACACACGAGTTTAACAGCTTACATCAAAGTGCCCCAGCTAGCTCCTCAAACAGAGAAATGTTTGTGGTGTGTGTGTCTTTTCCTTTTTGCCAGAAAGCAGTTAGCCAAGCAGCGACCTGCCCAATGGCGTCGACGGTTGCAAGTATCTCTTCTGACTAAGTCTTCTTGTGCCTAGCGTAATGGCCAATGGAAGAAGAAGAAGATGTGTCTTTGGTCGGACCGGAGGTAGCTACGACCGAGTCTTGGGACTGTGCCTGGTCGGCCTGGTGTGGAACCTTGGCTCCCTGGGAACTGTTTGAGGCTTCACTGACCTGCATTTCCATTCCATCCAAGAAAAAAAACTTTAGCTGACACTATCTTGAAATGATGAACCAACCACAGTTGATGACTCATCATGGAAACTCAAGTATGGTCAGATTATGCAAGGCCAGTGAGATTTTCGTTACTTTTTGGGCACGAATGGCTTCGAGAAATCCGGCATCGGATGCGCTCTCGGCACCTGCTCCTTCCTCAGCTGCTTGATCTCAATCTCTTCATCCATCTGCACACAGAAAAATAAATGCCGCGTCTCAGCCGATTTCTTGCACCTACATTCGTACTATGGGATGGAATTCTCAGATGGGTGGTTGGTAAAATTTTGAATTACCTTCTGCTGCCTCTCCTTCTCCTGCTCCAGCTTCTCCAGGAACACGTTGCGCTCCATGATCTGCAGGATTGAACAACAGCCGTTGTATTTGCATAGACTCTTTCAGCAACTAGTCGACGAAGCATATATAGGTAAGTGTAAGTGCTACCACTTACCTGATGATCAAACCTGGCGCGACCCACTGCGCGAACGTCGCTATGAAGCACGACATCGAACGGTTCAGTGGGCTCTTTTGTCGGGGGCCTCGCTAGATTCTAGTACCAAAGAAAAAGGAAAATTAAGTAAAGTTGCACTTGAACAAAGTTGCATGACAAGAAAACATGGTGTTATACTGAAATTTTCTGAAGAACTGAATTTTGTGCAGTTAACCTTAATGTGTGATATTATGCTCGTTGCTCTACCAAAGTAAGAATGAACGTAGAGCGATTGTGGTCCGCGTACCTCCGGTTCATCGGTCGTCCATGGGAGCCCCTGCGCGAGCGGGTTGCGCAGCCTCTCCTCCTCCAGCAGCATCCTCCTCATCCTCTCCACAAAGTTGCCTTCCTTCATCTTTCCTCTTTGCTGAACAGAACAGCAGAGACATACAGTTTTGTTCAGTCACCAGTCATGTCCAGCTTCTGAACCCACTGTCCAAAACATAGAAAAGATAGATGAACTTGATGAACATTCTTTTCTGTTGTTATTGTCGATACCTCGGTCCTCAGATTGAACGGATGCTGCCTCGTCACCTTCCTACTCCAGCTCCTCTCCGACGACCCGATGCTCTGCGATCCGCGCCAACAGCATAAACACATAATTCACCAAAAAAAATCAACTCTGATGATAATTCTGAATTTCTCCAAATTTGAGGATTCTGAATACGCAGTTTACGTTGCATCTCCTGAGCTGCCGCTCGTCTCGCGCACCGTTGCTGCTCCTGCTGCGGCGGGGGAGCCCGTCGACGCCGTAGGAGATCTCGGACGACGAGGATGCCACGGAGGGGTACGACGCCATTTCCAACTCTTCGGCCTTCCGCGGCGACGACGAGGCCGAGGCCGCCCTCTTCATCATCCTCCTCGACCCCGCGCCGCCTCTGCCCTGCGCCTCGGGGTTGCCGCCGCGGGACAGGGACAGGAGCCGCTCGAACGTGTCCACCAGGTATCTGACGCGTCCCTCGCCGGGCTCCGGGAGGCCGGCCATGGCCTCCTCGAGCGTCACGCCCCACGCCCCCCTCTTCCGCGGTTTCTCCGCCGGCGCGACGTCGCAGGGCGACGACAGCCTCGCCCTTACCTTCTTCTCGCAGAGCTCCTCGGAGAAGTCCCACAGCGGAGCGCGTGGCACCTCGTAGGCCGCCGAGGGCTTCCTGCGCGAGGCGGCGGAATCGGGCCTCTTCCTGCTCGCCGTCCTAGGCGTCCTCGGCGCCGCCATCTTCCTGGAGGCAGGAGTCCCAGAGCACCTCTTGTTCCTGAGGACCGCGGCCTTGCCGCCTACGGGGAAGGCGGGCTTCGCCGCTGCCGTGACCGCCGCCTCGCCCGAGAACTTCCTGAACCGGCGGAGGCACTGCTCGAACGACGTCGTGGTCCCGTCCGAGGGCTCGACGTTCTCCGATCCCGGCGTCGCCGCGGGCATCACCCGCCTCCTCGCTGCCGAGAGCGACGCCACCGACGCAAACGGCCGCCGCGCCCTGGGCCTCTTCCCCACCGCCGGCGTGGCCATCGTCTCCGATCCCAAAACCAGCAACGGCAATCAACGATCAGTGCGGACGGCGGTTGATGGCGAGTAATGAGAAGAATTTCCGATTCGAAATCGCGGGGGACGGAACGAAACGAAACGAAGCAGGATTTATAGAGGAGGAAGGATGAGGAAGAAAGAACAAGTGTGAGCGTGCGTAACGTTGCTGGCGTGCCGCCTGCGCGGCGCCAGCTTAGGGAGCAACGGCTAGTGGCGGTTTTCGATCACCTGGGGGTTGGCTGGGCCGTTAGATGGGCCAGGAGATGGCGTCCCAGCCGTCGATGCGCCCGGCCGGATGTTACAGCAGCAATTATTAATTTTTTGAGCGTAATTAATTTCTGTCGATACGTTCGATATTTTTGTACGATCTGAGTTTTTTGTTTTGAACTGGGAACGGTAAATTTTGTTGGAGCGAGTGTGAATCCTGGTACTTATCGCCTGATGTGTATTTTATGGGGTTTAATCGTTGCTGATCCGCTTATGATGATTTTGGTTCCTGGCGATCGGTTGGCTAAAACACCGGGATTTGTACGAGGGGTGGTAGCACAGTGAATTTTTTTCGATCGCTCGCGCGCTTGGTACTTATCGCCGATTGTGGTTTTAACGGCTGTGTCAATTCGCCTAGCTTATTCATGGTCTCTTCCATTGAGATTGCCGACTGGCAACTAGCCAAAAGTTCGAGATGAATCTTTCCTCGGTACAAAGTGTGGGAGGAGACGGTGAATTAATTTAGTTATGTTGTTGTAGTTTTGCTAAAAGCATCCACGCTGCACAGGGCATATACCCAAGGACCAATATTTAATTTCTTGTTTTTTAAGGAGGTGTTTTGAGCTTATTTTACGACCACTAACCTTAGGCAACTCGAAGAAGCGTGTCTAAGAAAAAGTTAGTCATAGGTGTGGCAAAATGATAAGTCTATAACACATGTATAAAATGATAACCGTAGTAGAAACCAAATATATATCTTACAAATTTTTAGCGTTCCTAATTGTACGTGAGGGAAACTATGTTCCTGAACCAGATATGCGCTTTGTTTTTCAACATGATGGTAAAGTTTTCTAATTTTGATTATACAAGTACAAAAATTCCTAACTTGATTACTAGGTCATAATTCTCTAGATCTTTTTGTCACAACTCACAAACACGAAACAAGAGTGAGCGGTTTGCATAAACAACAAATTATACACTTAATCACATTAGTACGGGGCGGCTAGCATGCACATATCATGAATTCTTTGATCCTTGCTCTCGCTACATCTCTCATGGCTCCCACGCCAGATATCTGAGAGTATCTCCAAACGGCGTACGACTAAAGCGTCGGATCAAACGATTTGGGGGGCACGAACGCATGGTGTTGCTCATGGGGGGCGGTTGCTCCTTGCCATGGACGCCAAACGGAGTCTCGAATGTTTTTTTTGTTTTTCCCACACAGTAGATATGTTTGGACACATAGAATATAAGTTTTACAACAACAGAAATAAAATAAGTCATACAATTCAAATAATTTGGAGTTCAACTTGATAGTCACATTGTTCAATTTTTGTAACCTTCGCACATTCTTCATCCTCCGTCTCTCTTATCCATGAAGATTATTGGGGTTCTCCAAGAAGATACACTTTCTCTTATAAATCATTTCTCCTCGAATTCATCTATATATGCTTTTAGTTCTACTAACTCTTCCGGACCCATCCGATAAGGTGCTTGAGCAATTGGTGTTGTCACTGGTATTAGGCCGTAAACTCTATCTCTTTGTCGGGTGGCATTCCTAATAACTCTTTAGGAATTACATCCTGAAAGCCCTTTACCACCGGTATCTCTACTAGTTTCACTTCTTTTAGTGAATTCAACTATAACTTGGCTTCCAGACGAGTATGCTTATCTCCACGATATACTACTCTTCCACCTCCCGGTTCTCTAATCAAAACAGCATTCTCTCCACAATCAATCTAGGCTCCACGGTTAGATAACCAATCCATACCTAGAATGACCGAGATTTCATTCATAGGGATAACATATAGATCAACATAATATTCGCAACCACAAATCATAAGGACTTGTTTTTTCTAGCGTGCGTAACTGAAATCGTTCCACCAGCTGATAAAATCATTATTGGGTGGTCTAGTTCGCAACATATAACGTCGTAAGTATTGACAAACTCTTTCGCAATGAACGATGTTGTTGCTCCGGTATCAAACAAGACTTTTCCTAGAAATGTGGAAATGCTGAGCATACCTATTACTGTCTGGTATGAATGCATTACTTCCTTCACATTGGTGTAATTCAGTTTCCATAAGGCTTCCCCTTCTTTCCGGTATCGGGTCCTCCAAAGTTCCTTCCTTTGGAAGTTGTTGTCATGTTTGGTGGCCTGCTACCATCGGTTGGTGTTACATTGGTTGGCCTATTAGGACAATTGGTTTTCGTATTCCCTGGTTGTCCACATCCATAGCATATAACCATTGGTTGACGACATTCTGCAACATAATGTCCCTTGTATCCAAAGTTGTGACACACAACTTGACTTTTAGGATTAGGTTTTCCTCTGTTAGGATTTATATTGTCAGATCTAGCCATTGGTTTAAAACTCATGTTTGGACTTGGGTTGGGTTTATGGTATGGAAAATTCTTAGGCTCCATCCGTGCTTTCTTATTTCTTTCATCTTGGATAGTTTTGTAATCATCTTCGAGGGTAATAGCTGCATCTATTAGCTCTTGAAATTCTTTAGGTCTAGTCAACCTAAGTTGCATTTTAATGTATGGGTGTAATCGCTTCATGAATCGTTTCTTGCATTTATCTTCAGTATCAACATCGTTAGCTGCATAACAAGATAAGACACTGACTCCCTGACATATCTCATTACGGGTGCATCATTCTTCTTGAGATTTTCAGATTCCCTTCTCTTAAGTTCCATAACACCATCGAGAACACGAGCCTCCCTAAATTTCTACTTAAACTAGTTCCATGTGAGAACTATTCATGGTGGCTGCATATTAGTCATGTTCACCCACCAAGCTGATGCTGGTCCACTAAGCAGATAGGTTGCATATCTTAACTTTTCCTCGTCGTTACATCCGACGGTATTGAACTTTCTTTCAGTATCTCTTAGCCAATCTTAGGCATCCATAGGTTATGGCGCTAAGGCGAAAGGAAGTGGGTGGGTGTTTTGAAAATTCGATAGGCTCAATCCACGTCCTCCATTGTCTCTCCCTTTTCCACTCTACGACATGGGGTGTTGCATAAGATTATTCTGGACCTCTTAATCTCTTTTGCTTTCGTCTTCCACAAGTTGCATAAACTGTATGAAACTTTTCTCCAAGACTAGACATGATTGTGTCGATGTTTCTCCTCTAGTTGTTGCATTGGCATCTTCTTTTTGTTGGTTTTTCCTAACCAATCGTTCAGATTCGGTTTCTATCAGTTCACTGGTGGCATGCCACTCTAGTCCTATAATTTTACGTCAGAACACCATGTTACATCTTGTATTGTACAGAGAGTTGTTCGTTTTCAATGTACAGTGCTAGTCACACAAGAAATTAAGATCCAAATACCATCCGCAGATTGCACAAAATATACCATGTATTACACAGGCATATTTACAATACATTACACTCGGGAGGTTCTCGTGAGACTCTGCTCACTTATTGGCATGAAGGCCCACTCATTACAATATTCAGTACTACCCCTATATCTATAGCTACTTCTGGACTCTTATTCTAGTCATCTTCCTCGAAATATTTGCCCGGGGCCCATCCATTAAAATGTGAGGAACATCTCAATGTCCCTAGAAGTAAAACTTCGACAGGTAGTATGTACTCCGATTCCATACATGGATCTAGGCTCATAGCAAAATAACTATCGAGGTACTAGTATGCTTTAGTGAATCTATTGAATTTCTCCCCCATACTAAGAATACTCAGGCATCCTGAGTTATCTAACTCATACAGGTTTGTATTGTCATCATCCAAAAGAAGATAAACATGGCATACATTTTCCATGTAGTAACACGTCACTAGACTCATATCCTCTTTAATGTCAATCTTTACATGTGTGGAGTTCTCAGAACATTCCATTACCTCAGTAACAAAGAATAGAACTCAGTAGATTCTTCTCCATCCTCCAAACCTCCTTTAGGAGTCTCATCCTCATCCTCTGTTCTCCAGCCTATTGTCTCTATATGTATGTCAATATCGGGCATCTCCCAACCATTTCTATACACATTATTCCCAGTTCTTGGAACTCCTAGAAAATATGGGCTTGTGGCATTTCTACTTTGACTAAGGTTTTAGGATTCTACTCCACCATTCATGTACTTGTACATCCGCAACTCTGACTTGGAACCCTTCACCTCCATGTACATCATCCTTATGCTTTATACTAGTCGATCATGGTGTAACACCCTCGAATCGGCCCTATGCAGATTTTAGCAATTCCCGCCAAACCCGCATAGAAATGATTTAAAGATGCCCACCAGGCACTTGTGTGCGGGTGGAAAACAAAGTAATACCATTATACGATAGTTCACGATAGAACCCACAGAAACATATATATACAACAATGACTCAATGAGTCAAGAATATAGATATATAGTACAAAGATACAAATTACCTTGAAAACAATATAACATCCGAGTACAGATAAGATGCAAATTGGACTAAGAGTCCTGAAGTATAACCCTGTCCAGGACAAGCCGGAAGGATAACCCTGCTAACATCGTTGAACTTATACTTGTGAAAACAAACGGGGTGCCGACAAAGGGCAAAGGAAAAGAGGAGCGGTCGGTACTGAGGCCAGTACACAGCAAGTCTTAGAATTCGGCGGCTCTCACCTACATAGGTATGGTGGACTGAAGCGGCAACGAAGCATGCACTAAACAACTTGTAGAGACTCGATACAACTATCGCCTATTAGAGAGGGATAAGAAAGACCTATTAGGAACCAACTTGATACTAACACCAAACATACCCATCCTGGTGTTTCCCCCTCGAGACCAAACGAGGAAGTCATTCCGAGAAAACTCACATAGTTGGCAGTTTTATTTAATCATTCCATTGTGGTTATCCAACTTACTAGTCATGATAGATCCAAGTCAAATTATAACAGTAATTCTTTAGTTATAGTTGTCTATGATTGATAAACTGTGCTCTAAGTCGTCCATAACCGCGGACACGGCATTTCGAAAAGATTTAACCTTTCAGGGGTGCACCAAAGTATCCACACACACTTCAACACTTGTTGCCAGATCAGGTAGGTGCAAGATCATGAAACATACACCCAACGGTATGTCGACGGGGCTTCGGACACGACTTTTCCCAAACCCAAAGCAAGTACATGGGGGCCACCCCACTAAGCTACCTGCAACGAAGTCGGGCGGCTTCAAGACAGACCCAGAGTTTGTGCCAATGGTTGTAAATGACTAGGAACCTGAAAGTGTGACTAGGCTTGTCAATACAGTGAAAACATTCCATATTTGTTCCTAACTAGTACAGGAAAATGCTCCACGCGCAATAGTAAATAAAGCAGTAAAGCATGGCGTAAGTACAGGATAGTAATAATGCCCCAAACTAGTTTGTGTCCCCCAGTATAGTACTTTGAAATCAGGTAGTAAGCCAGTAGGGGTTCCCACACACCCCACATGCGGTGAGCACGCTCGATCTCGGACAGGTGAAAAGAGCTCAGGGTCCTAGGTGGACACATGTGGGCGGGTAAAACCAAATAACATCTATTACCCACCGGTGTCTCTGCATTATATCTATTTCCAGCATTTTAATTGACAAGTTGCAATGAACCCATGATCATCTCCACCATTAAGCATGTGCCAACCTCAACAACGGTGGAACATTGATGATGTGAAGCAACACCTGAGTAGCAACTACAACTCACAAGGCAAACTGTCTACCAAACATCGGGCAATAGGATGTGTCCAAGGCAATACAAAGGCTACAAGGAATATATACTTGGCATGGAAACTAAAGTATCACAACACGGATAGTAATAGATCATCAGGAGGAAGTAAAGACTATAAATGCAAAATAGGTAGAAAGGGGGAGAATGCTCTCCTGGAAACACTGCCGAAGATTCATCGGAAGAACAGTTCAAAGCTGGCATCAACTCAATGTCCTAATCTATGAAGAAGCAAAGCACTAAAAGAAACACCGGATGCACAATTTAATGCTATGTCAGAAGATTCGTCATGTTCATGATATGATGCATGATATGGCAAAGATGTGATGCAACTAGGCAATATTAAGCGGAATCGGGATCCCGACAATTAATTAGAAGGTTCATGTTGTTTAGGTACCCCACAATTTAAATGTTATATTAACAAGGCAAAACATGGCATCAGTTTGGTACACAAATTTAAATGGAGGCAATACTAGACAAGAATAGCCCGCGTATAGTCTCCATATTTAATTATTAGGTGAGTCAACAAAGTACCCCCGAACCCACAAAAGACGTATGCAAGCATGTACAATTGATGCACCAAGGTATATGTCATATATTATAAAAAATAGGAGTCTCGGATAGGGGTCACACATCAAGGTCCAAAGATCTTGGGGTTCGAGGGTCGAGGCTTCGGATTCCATGAAGGAGATGTCTTTGGGGTCTCGACCATCGGATCCATGAAGAAGGACTCGATGCTCTTTGATGGCGCTTCTTTGGCCATGGGTTCCGTGAAGGAGGACTCGGGGTTCCGTGGTCTTCGATTCCATGTTGGTGTACTTAGGGTTTTAGCTCGACTATCGGTGTCATACTTGGGTTTTCAGCTGTCGGTCTTGGCGAAGGTGGTGAACTTGGGTTTCAATGATTTGATGGCACACGACATGGCCTTGGTGAAGATCTTGACAGAGGCATCTGTACATGGCGTGGTTGCATCCGGCAAACCCGATGGTGGTCGAAAGAAAACAACAGAAGGGGAGCAACACAACTTGGCCTGAGATTAGACGCGAAGGGGGATTCAACCTGCAACGGGAGCGAACACGGCTCGCTGGAGCATACAGAGGAGGGTCTCAATGGCAGCGGGGTGGCACTATGCTTTGGGGCGGGCGCTTGAGCAGAGGGTCTCTGGCGCTGATGTGCTGCGGAGGGGAGGAGCGCAACAGCAGAGCTCGGGTGGAGGATGGCCGTGGCGGGGCGACGAGGTGGTCGAGCACGCGGGATGACGCAGACAAAGGCCGACGGTGGTGACCAAACATGGGCGAGGTCGCGGGGAGAGCTTAGGGAAGGCTCAGCTCAGGGAAGACAGGGGCCACGCTGGACGACGAGGCGACGAGCTCAGGACGGAGGGCGGAGAGGATGGCATGGAGGATCTTGCAAGAGAGGGAGGTCATGCGGCAGCAGCGTTGCGGAGCAGAGGCTCGTAGGGGAGGCAGCGTAGGCATGAGAGACAAGCGGTGGCGCTGCGAGGCAGGAGGCAGCCGCGGGCGAGCGAGCGAGGTTGGAGGAAAGAGGAGCATGGCGAGCGAGGGATGCGGGGATCACGAGGTGGGACCGAGGAGGGACCAGGCGGGGTTGGTAGCGTGTCGGGGAGGTGGGTGCGTGCTTCTCGCGTGCTGGGTTGGTGTGTGTCCAGTGTGCCGCTGTGGCGTGCGTGTGTTGGTGAGTGGGAAGGTTTTGTATGGGTGTGTGTGTCACGTGTGGCTATGTGTGGTGGCCAGGTGTGAGTCATGTTGGGTCGGTGTGGTGCGACACAGGTGAGGTAGCTGGTTAGGTTTAGGGTTAGATCTAGTAATGGTTTAGCCGAGGTGGTAGGTTACTGCCAACTTGGCCCTGTGGGCCTGGCCGGTGGCAGTCTCCCTCGGTACAAAATAGTTTTATTTTATTTATTTAGTTAGTTTATTTTAAATAGACTTTTGCAAATATTTTTTAGGAAAATAAAAGATCTGGAAAATACCGGGGTTTATAATTTGAAATGAAGACGGGGGATATTTAGAAAACAAAGATAGGCTTTTGGAAAATAGTTTTAGGAAAACATATGCATGCAGTCATAGGATGCTCAAATGCAATATGGCATGATGACATGAACATGCAATCATGATGATGCACAAAATAAAAACAGCACACGATTTTCTAGTAGTTGTTTTACCCGGGGTGCTACAATTGGACACCACTAACAAGGGATCTCGTCCCCGAGATCCGCCTCATGGTACGAGGGAGAAGGCTAATGATCAGATTCTTCTTGCTTCGTGTAGATCCTCGCAACACCACTAACAAAGATTATTGCTCATGTTCGTTGACAGAACACGCCAGAGAAACAAAAGACGAAGGTAAAGGTATCATAAGATAAGGCCACCTCTAACTTTTGTGAGAGGAGTAGAATTGCATTGATCCACCCGTCCAATGTACAAAAGCGAATGATAAGAGTAGTGGTATGGTCGTGACTCCATCCCTCACTCAAAGCATTACTATGTACATGAATAGAAGAATCATGCAACCAACTCTCAGAATTTACACTGAAGATCTTGATAAGTGGTGTTCGGAAAGATTCGGAAAACAAAGGAGTGATGCAATCTCTTCATTGGATCTGGCGTGGATAATGTCATCACGTTGGAAAACACCGGAAGATACAAAAAAATAGTGGATTTCAGAACAAAGAAAGGTACAACAGACAAAGGATTTCTCAGATAGCATGAAGACCGGATGTAGAAACACCATTGTAAGAGAAAGGAATTCGATACCCTGAAGGTATGATGGAAACCCAACCACGAGAAATCCTGGACTCGAAAAAAGGTAAGAGAGCAGATTCAAAACACGCAAAGGTAAGAGGAGAATAGCATACGGGTAAGGAGTAAAAGCAGACCTAATCAGATCTATCCAACCGATTTTGCAAAATAGTTTTGACACTTTACTTCGTCTGTTAGCTAGGTTATCCTACAGGCTGGACCAGTGGGGTATCAGAATTGCTGAGCTCTAATACCACTTTGTAACACCCTCAAATCGGCCATATGCAAATTTTAGCGATTCCTGCCAAACTCGCATAGAAACGATTCAAAGATGCCCATCAGGCACTTGCGTGCGGGTGGAAAACAATGTAATACCATTACACAATAGTTCACGATGGAACCCACAAAAACATATATAAACAACAACGACCCAATGAGTCAAGAATACATATATATATAGTACAAAGATCCAAATCACCTTGAAAATGATATAACATCCGAGTATGGATAAGATGCAAATTGTACTAAGAGTCCTGACGAATAACCAATGGCATCCATAACCCTGCCCAAGATAAGCTATAAGGGTAACCCTGCTAACGTCGTCGAACTTATACCTGTGAAAACAAAAGGGGTGCCGACAAAGGGCAAAGGAAAAGGGGAGCGGTCAGTACCGAGGCCAGTACATGGTGAGTCTTAGAATTCGGTGGCTCTCGCCTACATAGGTATGGTGGACGGAAGCAGCAACGAAGCATGCACTAAACAACCTATAGAGACTTGATACAACTATCGGCTATCAGAGAGGGATAAGAAGGACCTATTTAGAACCAACCTGATACTAACAATAACATATCCATCCTAGTATTTCCCCCTTGAGACCAAACGAGGAAGTCATTCCAAGGAAACTCACAAAGTTGGCAGTTTTATTCATTCATTCCATTTTGGTTATCCAACTTACTAGTCATGACAGATCCAAGTCAAATTATAACAACAATTCTTTAGTTATAGTTGTCTATGATCGAGAAACTGTGGTCCAAGTCGTCCATAACCATGGACACGTCTTTTAGAAAAGATTTAACCTTGCAGGGGTTCACCAAAGTATCCACACGCACTTCAACCCTTGTTGCCAGATCAGGTAGGTGCAAGATCATGAAACATACACCCAACGATATGTCAACGGGGCTTTGTACATGATGTTTCCTAGACCCAAAGCAGGTAAATGGGGTCCACCCCACTAAGCTACCCACAACAAAGTCGTCCGGCTTCAATACGGACCCATAGTTTGTGCCAATGGCTGTAAACGACTAGGAACCCGAAAGTGTGACTGGGCTTGTCAATACCGTGAAAGCATTCCATATTTGTTCCTAAACAGTACAAGAAAGCGCTCCATGCGCAATAGTAAATAAATCAGTAAAGCATGGAATAAGTACATGATAGTAATAACGCCCCAAACTAGTTTGTGGCCCCTAGTATAGTACTTCGAAATCAGGTAGTAAGACGATAGGGGTGCCCACACACCCCACATGTGGTTAGCGCACCCCATCTCGGAACAGGTGTTAAGAACTCAGGGTCATAGGTGGACACAAGTGGGCGGGTAAAACCAAATAACATCTATTACCCACTGCTACCTCTGCATTATATCTATTTCTAGCATTTTAATTGACAAGTTGTAATGAAAGCCATGTTCATCTCCACCATTAAGCATGTGCCAACCCCCAACAATGGTGGAACATCGAAGACGCGAAGAAACACCTGAGCAGCAACTACAACTTGCAAGGACAACTCTCTACCAAACATCAAGCAATAGGAGGTGTCCAATGCAGTATAAAGGCTGGAAGGAATATATACTTGGCATGGAAACTAAAGCATCGCAACACAGATAGCAATAACTCAACAGGAGGAAGTAAAGACTATAAATGTAAAATAGGTAGAATGGGGGAGAATGCTCGCCTACAAACACTGCTGAAGATTCATCTGAAGAACGGTTCAAATATCGCTTCAACTCAACATCCTAATCCGTGAAGAAGCAAAGCACTAAAAGAAACACTAGATGCACGATTTAATACTACGGTAGAAGATCCGGCATGTTCATGATATGATGGATGACATGGCAAAGATGCGATGCAACTAGGCAATATTTAGTGGAACCGGGATCCTGACAATTAATTAGAAGGTTCATGTTGTTTAGGTACCCCACAATTTAAATCTTGTATTAACAAGGCAAAACATGGCATCAGTTTGGTACGCAAATTTGAATGGAGGCAATACTAGACAAGAATAACCCATATATAGTCTCCATATTTAATTATTAGGTGAGTCGATAAAGTACTCCCCACCCCACAAAAGATGTATGCAAGCATGTACAATTGATGCATCAAGGTAGATGTCGTATATTATAAAAAATAGGGGTAATCACACATCAAGGTTCAAAGATCTTGGGGTTCAAGGATCAGGGGATTCGGATTGTGTGAAGATGTCTTCGGGGTATCGACCATCAGATCCATGATGAAGGACTCGGCGCTCCATGACGGTGATTCTTCGGCCATGGGTTCTGTGAAGGAGGACTCAGGGTTCCACGGTCTTTGGTTCCATGTTGGTGTACTTAGGGTTTTAGCTCGACTGTCTGTGTCGGACTTGGGTTTTCGGCTGTCGGTCTTGGCGAAGGTGGTGAACTTGGGGCTCGGTGATTTGATGTCACACGACATGGCCTTGGTGAAGATCTTGACATAGGCATTTGTACACGGTGTGCTTGCATCTAGCAACCTCGATGGTGGCCAAAAGAAAACAACAAAAGGGGAGGAACACGACTTGGGCCTGAGATCACATGCGGAGGAGGCTTCAACCCGAAACAGGAGCGAACACGGCTCGCTAGAGCAGACGGAGGCGAGTCTCGATGGAGGCGGGGTGGTGTTGTGCTTGGGGCAGGCGCATGAGCAGAGGGTCACTAACCACTAGTAGAAAACAGACCTTTGGTCCAGGGGTATTAGCCCCGGTTTTTCTACAAACCGGGACTATTGCCCCGGTCCAATGGCTAGAACTGGCCCCAGGGGGTGGCAGACACTAGCCCCGGTTCAAACGGGACCTTTAGCCCCGGGTCGTGTAACAAACCGGGGCTAAAGGGTTTCAGGTAGGCCAGGTCGGGCGCCAGACCCTTTAGTCCCGGTTTGTTATACGACCCGGGGCTAAAGGTGGACATTTAGCCCCGGTTCTAGACACGAATCGGGGCTAAAGGTCTGGCTATATCTTCTTCCCCTGCCCGAGCCACCATTCAAGCTAGTGGCTCTCCTCTCTCTCTCTTTCTTGCTTCAAGCTCGAGTTCATGCCCTTTTTTTCCTCAAGATTTGTCTATATTTTGTGGTGCCCCATCTATCCAAAGGTTCTAAAAGGTGAGCAACTTCATCCTTTGAACTCTCATTGCTATATTAGCTCATTTTATGCTCTATCTTATAGATGGATTTGTGGATTTAGTTTGGTAGTAATTTTTGCAATGATAGCATGAGATTGATGTTTAGATTCTATCTATCTTGTATTAATGTAAGGAACTCTAAGGTAAATATCACAATATGTGGATTCTATCTATATATATCTTGTTTTGGCACATAGTCTCGAAATTTGATTTTAGAAGCACACACATGCGTGAGTTCATCATTCTAACTAGCTAGCTGGGCAAAATATCCTTCTTTGTCTACCTGCGTTCAACAAAATGAAAAAATTGTAACAAAGATACGGTTAATTCATAAAAGCTTGATAAGAAGACATCACAATTCACATATTAGGGAGTGCCTCTATGGCGAGCTCCTCGAAGATGTCTGAGGACGGGATCCTAAGACATCTTCGAGAAGCTGTGCCGTAGTGGTGTCCCTGCTCTCCCACACCATCTTTTGGTTTATATCTTCTCTAGCTAAATCAGTATGCTGGTGGAGCTAACTAATTTCACATATTAGAGAGTGCCTCTATGGCGAGCTCCTCGAAGATGTCTGAGGACGAGGTCTTAAGACATCTTCGAGAAGCTCCGCCGTAGTGGTGTCCCTAGTATCGCACACCATCTTGCAGTTCTTCACAAGAATGCATACCTATTTATAGATTAAGAAGCACAACATAGTGTCGGGCACTAATGACATAATGTCGACACACTCACCCTGGCATAGTGCTGCCACCCACCCAAAATAGTGTCGGCATTTAATTTACTGGCTTAGTGCTGCCCACTAAGGACAGAGTGTCGACATGTTGTCTCCACATCCACATTTAGTCCCGGTTGGTGCCTCCAACCGGGACTAAAGGTTCATCATATCTTTAGTCCCGGTTGCTGGTTTTAGATTAGTACTAATTAATTATGATTATGTTTGATGTACTTAATTAATTATATATTGCAGATGAGCCGGCAATGGATGTACGCTGACCGACTCTCTAATGAGTTCATTAAAGGCGTGCATTCTTTTCTTCTTGTGGCCGAGGCAAACAAGCGGAATGGTTTTATGTCTTATCCATGTGGTGTCTGTCGGAATCATAAAGAATACTCTTCCTCAAGAGTCCTTCACAACCACCTGTTTTGGTCCGGTTTCATGACCGGCTATAATTGTTGGACCAAGCACGGAGAAAGAGGGGTTATGATGGAAGACAACAAAGAAGAAGAGAATGACAACGACTACCCTGAATATGATGGTACTACAATGGAAGACATTGATGAAGAAAAAGATGAAGAACGGGCATCAGATCTGCCCGATGATGATCTTAGTCGGGCCATTGCTAATGCCCAGGAAGAATGCATAACTGAAAGGGAGAGGTTGAAGTTCAAGAAGATGTTAGAGGATCACAACAAATTGTTGTACCCAAATTGTGAAGATGGGCACAAAAAACTGGGTAGCACACTGGAATTGCTGCAACGGAAGGCAGAGAACGGTGTGACTGACAAAGGATTTGAAAAGTTGCTAAAAATAATGAAGAAGTTGCTTCCAAAGGATAATGAACTGCCCGCCAGTACCTACGAAGCAAAGAAGGTTGTCTGCCCTCTAGGATTAGAGGTGCAGAAGATACATGCATGCATTAATGACTGCATCCTCTACCGTGGCGAGGAGTACGAGAATTTGGATGCATGCCCAGTATGCACTGCATTGCGGTATAAGATAAGACGAGATGACCCTGGTGATGTTGAGGGCGAGCGCCGCATGAAGAGGGTTCCTGCCAAGGTGATGTGGTATGCTCCTATAATACCACGATTGAAACGTTTATTCAGGAACAAAGAGCATGCCAAGTTGTTGCGATGGCACATGGAAGACCGTAAGAAAGACGAGATGTTGAGACACCCCATTGATGGGTCACAGTGGAGAAAAATAGAGAGATAGTTTCCGGACTTTGCAGGTGATGCGAGGAACTTATGGTTTGGTCTAAGTACAGATGGCATGAATCCTTTTAGGGAGCAGAGCTGCAGTCATAGCACCTGGCCTGTGACTCTGTGTATCTATAACCTTCCTCCTTGGTTGTGCATGAAGCGGAAGTTTATTATGATGCTAGTGCTCATCCAAGGCCCGAAGCAACCCGGCAACAACATTGATGTGTACCTAAGGCCATTAGTTGAAGAACTCTTACAGTTGTGGCACAGACAAGGTGTACGTGTGTGGGATGAGAACAAGCAGGAAGAATTGGACCTACAAGCATTGTTGTTCATAACAATCAATGATTAGCCTACTCTTAGTAACATTTCAGGACAGACAAACAAGGGATACAATGCATGCACACACTGTTTAAACAATGTTGAAAGTATATATTTGGATAAATGTAAGAAGAATGTGTACCCGGGGAATCGTCGTTTTCTTCCGCCCTCGCACATCCTAATAAAGAAAGGTAAGCATTTCAATGGTGAGGCAGACAGCCGGTGTAAGCCTATCCACCATACTGGTGATGATGTATTTGACATGGTGAAGGATTTAAAAGTAATCTTTGGAAAGGGTCCTGGTAGACAATCTGTTCCGAAGGACAATGTCGGACACGCACCCATGTGGAAAAAGAAATCTATATTTTGGGAGCTACCCTATTGGAAAGTCCTAGAGGTCCGCTCTGCAATTGGCGTGATGCACCTGACAAAGAATCTTTGCGTGACGCTGCTAGGCTTCTTGGGTGTGTATGGGAAGAGCAAAGATACACCTGAAGCACAGCAGGACCAACAACGTATAAAAGACCGAGCCGGCATGCATCCAAAGCTGTTTGAAGGTACTGCTAGCTACACTCTTACCAAATAAGAGAAGGAAATCTTTTTTGAAGTCCTTTACAGTATCAAGGTCCCGTCTGGTTTCTTGTCGAACATAAAGGGAATAATAAATATGGCAGAGAAAAAATTTCAAAACCTAAAGTCTCATGACTGCCACGTGCTTATGACCCAGCTGCTTCCGATTGCATTGAGGGGACTCCTGCCGGAAAATGTTCGAATACCCATTGTGAAGCTATGTGCATTTCTCAATGCAATTTCTTAGAAGGTAATCGGTCTAGATAGTCTACTAAGGTTACAGAAAGATGTGGTCCAATGTCTTGTCAGCTTCGAGTTGGTGTTCCCACCATCCTTCTTCAATATTATGACTCACCTCCTAGTTCACCTAGTCGATGAGATTAACATTCTTGGTCCTGTATTTCTACACAATATGTTCCCCTTTGAGAGGTTCATGGGAGTGTTAAAGAAATATGTTCATAACCATGCTAGGCCAGAAGGAAGCATCTCAAAGGGATATGGAATAGAGGAGGTCATTGAGTTTTGTGTTGACTTTATTCCTGACCTTAAGCCCATCGGTGTTCCTGAATCATGGCATGAGGGTAGAATTAGTGGAAAAGGCATGCTAGGAAAGAAAGCAAGGATATGTATGAACGGACATTCTCTCACTAAAGCACACTACACAGTTCTGCAAAGTTCTACCTTGGTGGCTCCGTATATCGAGGAACACAAGAATATTGTACACTCCAACAACCCGGGGAAGCCTGGCTCCTGGATTAGAGATGAACATATGAGGACTTTTGGCGCTTGGTTGCAGACACATCTCATGAATGACATAAATGTTGGACAGCAGTTGCACTTGTTGGCCAGGTCACCATCTTCGACTATATTGACTTTCCAAGGGTACGAGATAAATGGGAATACATTTTACACGATCGCCCAAGATAAAAAGAGCACCAATCAAAACAGTGGTGTCCGATTTGATGCAACAGACGAGAATGGGCAAAAGGATACATATTATGGTTACATAGAGGAGACATGGGAACTTGACTATGGACCTTTTTTAAGGTTCCTTTGTTTCGGTGCAAATGGGTCAAGCTGATAGGAGGCGGGGTTGAGGTAGACAAGAAATACGGAATGACAACAGTGGATCTCAACAACCTTGCGTATAGAGATGAACCATTTGTCCTAGCCAATGATGTGGCTCAGGTTTTTTATGTGAAGGACATGTCTACCAAACTGAGAAAAAGGAAAAATAAGCAAAAGAATAAAACATCCGATGAGCCAAAGCGCCACATAGTTCTTTCAGGAAAAAGAAACATCGTGGGGGTGGAGGATAAGACAGACATGTCAGGTGATTATGATAAGTTTTATGAAATTCTGCCCTTCGCTGTGAAGGATGACCCAAGCATCCCGTTAAGTAAGAAAGATGCTCCATGGTTACGGATTAGAAGAAAACCCTAACATGTGTGGATGTTGGTGATGTACATTATTATTAAACCTTTATTTTTAATGATCTTCTTATATGTATATGGATATGAACTATCTCGATCTCAATAGGTAGTATTGCAACTTGTTGTGACCAGACATTTATTAATATTAAAACTTAAAAATTAGTCATAATCATATCTAGCCCTGTAGTACACAACTTCTGGGTCGTCTTCGGAATCGTCATCATCATCGTCGTCGCTCGTAGCACGTGGATGGATCCTCAGCCCTTCCTCGTAGCACACGGATAGATCCTCCGGCCTCGGATTCACGACGCGCGGGGGAGGGGGCTCCCGGTGACGACCCTAGTACGCCCTAGGCCTTCACCACCACCACCATTCTTATGGCTATGCTGCTGGTGAAAGTGCGGGTACCTCAGGCGAGGATGGTCTCCTATGGTGATGTAGCGCATCACACCGGCGATAGTCCAGTTCGCCCACCACAGGCGGCGACCAGCCTCGTTGTGGTTCATTGGGGGCGGGCCGTCACCCTCGTACCTGGCGAGCTCCCTTTCTGCCAGTTTACGAAGAAGGCATTCCAGGTGTCGAGGTTGTTGGGATCCCAATGGGGATCCATCCGCTGCTCCGGCGTGAGCTCAAGGTAGAAGTGGTTCGTGATGGTCGCCTGGCGGGCCGAACCTTGAGGCACAGGAGGAACAGGAACCCCTCTAGCGCTCAGCATCCAGCCAGCGGGCAACCGATACCTCGGCGGGCATGGGTAGCTGGAGGCACACAGCGCCTCGGTCTCCTCGAGCGTTAGAAAAGCCCAGTAAGCGGTGTCCATTGTTGTGAGAGATAAGGTGTGGATGTGTGGATAGACATGGCGGTCGACCTAGATATAGAGGGACATGGCGGGAAGCGGGGGAAATGGCGGGAGAACATGGCGGGAAGCGAGGGAAAACTATATTTTTATTATTTTTTGTGAACATTTCTACTAAATATAATACTTGTTAAACAATAGATAATTTCATTTAAGTTGTATAATAAAGTATGATAATAGATTTAAATTATAGATCTCCTTTTTTTGAAAATTTTGATATATAATACATAATTTTCTAAAAACTATAAACCATTTTTGGTTTTGGCGCCAAAAATAACCTTAATACAAACCGGGGCTAAAGGGTGACCTTTAGCCCCGGTTTGTATTACAAACCGGGGCTAAAGGGTTGTGGCGCGCGGGAAGTGCGGCGGGCCGAAAACACCTTTAGCCCCGGGTTGTAATACGAACCGGGGCTAAAGGCCCCCTTTAGCCTCGATTCGTACTACAACCCAGGGCTAAAGGGGGGGGGTGGTATAAATACCCCATCCCCGCCCCGGGTCATGGCACGACCTAGAGATCGCCGTTACTTCCCAGCGCCGCGCCCATGCCGTCCGCCATACCGCCGCCCGCGCCCGTGAGAAGGAGCCCCGCGCCGCCGCCGTGCCGCCCCGCCGCGTCTCCGCGCCGCCCCGTCCCGTGCCGAGCCGCCACACCGCCACGCCCCGAGAGCCGCCGCCTCGCTGTCGTCTCCGCCCCGCGTCGTCTCCTCAGGTTAGTGTTAATTAGAGTTATTAGTGTATTGGTTAATTAGCTAGGGTTATTAGTTAGGGTTAATTTTGGTTAGTAGTAATGTTAGGATTTTGGTTAATAGTAGTATTAGGATTTTGGTTAATAGTAGTATTAGGATTACGATTTTGGTTAGTGTTAGTTAGAAGTATTAGTATTTTAGTTAGTGTTAGTGTTAGTGTTAGTGTTATTAGTAGTATTAGTATTTTGTTAGTGTTAGTGTTAATAGTATTAGTATTTTGGTTAGTTAGTGTTATTAGTTAATTTTGGTTAGTGGTAGTGTTAGTGTTTGTAAATAAGTAGTATAAGTATTTTGGTTAGTGTTAGTTAGTAGTATTAGTATTTTAGTTAGTGTGTTAGTGTTAGTGTTAGTGTTATTAGTAGTATTAGTATTTAGTTAGTGTTAGTAGTATTAGTATTTTGGTTAGTGTTAGTTAGTAGTATTAGTTATTAATATTAGTATTTATCTAGGGTTGGTTAGGGTTAGTTAGAATACTTAGTTAATTAGGTTTAGTTTAGTTAGTGTTAGGTTTAGGGTTAGTGTTATTAGCGCAATACTTAGTGATTTAGTTACTGTTTATGTTTTATGATTGTTTATTGCTATTATTTAGTTATGCCGCGTCCACCTCGTCTGAGCCTACTAGACTCCGTCGGGGATGTCCGAGTCTGGGCTCCGTCGGGTTGGCACTGGGAGGTGCTACCTGTCGGGACTCGTACCTTGGTGAGGAATCTGGGTATCATCGTCGACCCGGAGCTTCTTTGGTGGCGTCCACGAGGTCCAGGAGCGGTGCAGAGGGAGCCAGCCCCCGAGGAGGTGGTACGTCGTCGTATCAGGGAGGAGGACGAGCATGTACGACGATACATGTATCTTTTGGAGACTAGGTTCTCCAATATCTGGCAGGTTCACGGATCTCACCCGAGCTATTCTCCGGTGATGGTTCCTCTTCTATGGCTGCAGAGCTCCCATAGCACAGAACGCGGCAACCGCGTTCGCTAGTTTGATATGTATTAATAATGTATTTTATCTTAATAATGTACTTTATCTTATACTTTATCCTATAATGCACCCGAGCTATTCTCTGGTGATGTATTAATAATGTACTTTATCTTATATTATTGTACTTTATCTTAATCACTAAGTACTATATCCGAGTTGTCGCAGTTGTAATATTCTTTTACTTAATGCAATATTCTTTTTCTGTATTAGTTAAGCTATGGACGGTAGACAGAATGAAGAGGAGCTTCTCAACATGATAGATGAGGGTACTGGGGGGTCTTATTATGATGGCTCTGAATATCTTAATTTGTCTGGAGGAGACAATGGTGGAGAAAATAGTGGAGACGATGGTGCTGACCATGGTGGAGACCATGGTGAAGACACCATAATAATGACAAACTCCGTCAAGGTATATAAAGCCTCTATCGATCATTCACTAGTATAGATGCACTAATTGATTCGTATATATGTACTGACGAATGTTTCTTCTCTTAGACCTCCGCTTCCAGCCAATCTTCTACAAAGACAAGAGGCCCGACACACAAGTTGCCCGCTGATGTCCGTTTCAACATTGACTTAGTATCTCCGTGGGGTCAACCGTTGGAGCCCAAAGAAGCTGTGAATGCATTTACAAGTCAATGCGGAGTGATTGTTAGAGACAAAGTCCCGATCACCACACGAAATTGGAACAAGCCAAGAAAGAAAAAGGATCCAGTTGGGGCTAGTTTTGTAGATGACAGAGCGAAAGATACGATGTGGAATTATCTCATGACACATTTCACCCTACCAGTCTTGGAGACTGATGAGCTCACACAACAAATGACGAGGAAAGTCAAGCACTTTGCTCTTAAGAAGATGACCAAGCTATTCAAGGAATGGAAAAAAAGATTGTACCACAAGTATGTCTTGAAGAAAACAACTCCTCCATTCATTGGCCCACTAGAGTTGCAGCAGGATAACTGGGCCGCATTTGTGGAATACAAGACCTCGGAACCAGCTAAGGCAATATCAGCAAAAAGTAAGTTAAATGCAGCCAAAAAGAAATATCACCATCATATGGGCACAGGTGGCTACAGGAGTGCCATGCCTAAGTGGGATAAAGCTGAGGCTGACCTGGAGGCTAAAGGGGTCACTCCAGCTACGTCTAGTTGGCCCTTGAGGTTAAGAAATTGGGTATTCGGGCATGGGGCATCATTAGACCCAGAAACATGCGAGATTGTTGCAGCCGAAGAAATTTCTTCACCCAAGAAAGAACTTGTTAAAGTGATAAAAGAGGTTGAAGAGGGAACAATTGTTCCCGACAGAGAGAACGATGAGCTGACAAAGGCTCTCGGGAATCCTAAAAAGGCTGGACGAACAAGAGGGTTCGGACCTTCTTATCCATGGGTTATCGGGTTTCCCAAGCATCGTGACACGTACAGAAGCCGATCGAGAAGAACAAAGCGGCAAAAAGAGGAGGATACAGAGCGGTTCGCGAGGTTTGAAGCCATGCTGCAGGAGCATCGCCAGGAGCTTAATGAACTTAAAGGACTCCGATAGCAAGATCCTACACCGGACAGTACGGTCGGCCCATCGCAACAGAAAAGCAGTGTGGCTTCCACGGAGGGCCACGGTAATGATGCAACCCCGTGGATGCAATTAAGGAGAAGACTAGTTGTGAGCTGCATGTTGAACTGAAGAATATTTCCATGAAGGTGGTGGTTGGTTTGCTTTACCTTCTGCACCGGGAGCGACCTACCATTGCAATCCGATTCCAGCTGGCTATGCTCGTGTCGGTGTGGATGAAATTCTACCTATGTGTCAGTCACTACAGCTTGACATCCCTGGAGGTGAAGAGGATACGACACTGGGAGAAGTCACGAGTGGCTTCATTCTTTGGAAAAAATAATACATCAAGTTTCTAGGCTCGACACCAAGGCCACCTTATCTACCGAGAAACAATCCATCACCTCCAAGGCAACCGTCTCCTCCCAGTGCACCGTCTCCTCCAAGTCCACCTCCAAGTGCACCATCTCCTCCCAGTAATAGTCTAATCCATGACCCCAACACGAGTCCATCTCAATCTATGCAGCCGCCTCCACCCACTAAGGGACAAAAGCGGAAGAATACCTCCGCTCCGTCGAGCGATAACCAACGCCCGAAGCGACAGTTGTCGTCCCTCCCAAGAGTACCGTTGGTTCCTCCCAAGAGGGCTGTCAACACCCGGATTTTTAATCCCAGATGCCCGTTATGCCATACCTCGCAATCCCAGGATTACCATTTTTGCGAGACATAACGGATTGGATATCATAGTACATCATCCATTACAAACCATACATAAGGTTTTACACGAATAAGGATCTCATGATCCAGTCTTTAATACAACAAGCAGCGGAAATAAACGATAGCATAGCGGTGGGGTCCATCTTCAGGGGCACATGCAACACTGACGAAGGCAGATAGTCCTAGTTATCATAGCCATCCTGATGACCATCATCTTGATAATCTCCTTCATAGTCTGGCCATGATAATAGCCAGGGACAAAAACCATGAGTACTCTTTAAGTACTCGCAAACTACTACTAGCAAGGGTTATACTTCTAAGTTAAAGTGCTGAATTGAAAGAATAACTATCAAGTTAAGTTTGAAACCTAAGCTGAGCTCTGAAACAAGAAAATATAAAATAAAAGTCTAGAATCACCTAAGTTGGGGAACTATTTTCATCTACGCAACCCTGTTGTGGTCAAGTCAGGGTTCATCATTCATTTCAAGTTATTTAGAAAACATCTGACAACGAAACAGTATGGCCATTCCATCTGTCCATAACCGCGGACGCGGCTATTCGAATAGTTTGACACTCTGCAGAGGTGGTACACTTTCACCACAAGATTCGATACATCTGTCAGGGATAACCCTGAATCATCATACTTGGTATGCAGATAATCAAACATAACCTTCCCTTTACACACCCTAGTACAAGCACCTCTCCTATGAGCATGGCCTCCCAACCATGACCATCAGTCATCTTGGGCACTGCATAGGTGGACAACATTGAGAGGTAGCCTCATCTCAAACCTCTCCCGTGAGGGAACTAATACTAATGCATATAAATTTCCAGCTAAGCCTTACCCAATTCAGGTAATGTGGTTGTACGGTAAATTTGGAATGGTATCGCATCCGAATCCAACCATCAGTTTTATAAAAAGGGTTAAGGCTCATGCCTCATCATTTTCATCATCATAAACCAATTGTGTTTCTCAACACATGTCAAAACATCTCAATAGAATGACTCATCATTCCAAGGTTTTCATAACTCATTTTCACCAAGTGTTCCCATCTAAAATGACTCAAAGTTTGATCTATTCTAAAACACTAGGTTAAGAGTGTTCACTAAGGTGGAAAGGTGGGATCAATCTCATGCCATAGGATGACATCTAAGGGATTCTAATTAGGTCAAGTTTTATACTCTTTATGCTACCTTCAAAAGTAATTAAAGAACTTGGTGTAAGCTAAAGGGGTGTGATCAAGGTATGCTTAAGGCATCTTTACTAAACTACCTAGTTTTATTCTAGCTTGCTACAATAGCTTACTAAAGCATTTTTGCAAGGGTTAGCTTGCCACTAATAGCTTGCCTTGGTTGGTGCAGTGGTTGAAGTTTTCTTCTTCTTCTTCTTCTTCTTGGTAGAACTCCTCCTCCTCCTCGAAGGCTTGGTCGGTACTATCGTCTATAAATACATAGGGAGTGCAAAATCACCAAACAATACTTAACTTAGGCTAAGTAGTATTCTAAACCACACAATTGATGATCTATTATCATCCTAAACATCACAAGTTTTAATTCAATAGTTTCAACCTTTTTATTTTGGAAAAGTAATTTCTACTCATTGAAATATTAACTAAAATTTAATATTCACCACCAAAATATGGGATCATGTGGACACATGTCCTCACCACATATTCTAACATGTGGGAATGAGATTTAAAGGCTGGATCAATATTACTTTGGTTTAAGTTCATTATTTAATGATTTAAAGTGACTAGAAATGCCTATATAGCATTATTTTGGTACTAATCCAAAGTCACTGCCTGTAAACCTTAATATTATTACATATTTGGATTGATATGATGAAATGTGATTTTTGAGAGTTGGAATCAACTCAAAAGCTAACTTGGTTGATTTTATAAAAATGTTTCAAGTTGCAAAATCTTCTGTCTTCTTATTTTTATTAGGAGAAATCTATAACTCTAAATGACTTAAATCCAACGGCCTTGGATAGAGCATTTCAATACCTTTCAGACAAAATTAGTTTCATGTAATTTGGATTTGTCAAACTCACAGAATTGAATTTTGAAACACTGGACAGAAACTATATTCTAACTAAAAAGAAAAATCTAGATTTGAATCTACGGGCTTGCGCGGGAAAGGAAATGGGCCGGCCCAGTGGCACTGCGCGGCATAGGGCTCAGCTGACAGGGGGTCCCACTGGTCAGCGGCACTTAAAACGCGAAACGGTACGCGTGCTGTGGGCCATGCGATTAGAGGCTAGATCTACGGCTGAGGGTCGTCGTCGACGACGGACGGGTCGCCGGCAAGCTCGAACCCTAGCGGCTTGGTGGGGGTCTACTGGGGGCGTACCAGGGCTCCAGCGGGGTCAGCGATGCGGGCGAACGAAGTGGAAGACGACGGCGAGGCGAGGCGTGGTCGCGGCGGAACTTGGGGTGGCCGGAATCAACGGCACCCTTCTTCTCAAGAGGCGGCGGCTCCGGCTGCAATTCCGGCGAGCTGCTGCTCCACTTGCTCCGGTGAGGGGTGGTTGAGGTTTAGAGAGGTGAGGGGAGTGGAATGGTGTGAATCTTTGGTGATGGGGAGGGCTCCTTTTATAGGCTCGACGGTGAGACCGAGCGGGATGGGCGATCGACGGTGGCGACATGGCTACGACGAGCGAGCGGCATGGCTGGGGATGGCGATCGATGGGCGGTCCCCTGGTGGTGCTCTAGCGCTTCAATGCGGCCGTAGGGGCGGTGGTCTGTGGTCGGGGTGAGGTGGCGCTCTAAGAGGGGGCGGCGGTGTCTACGACGAGCGGTGGCTGTGGGGCTTTGGGCGGCGAACGGGGGTGTCTGGGGTGTTCTCCAGGTCGAGGCGGAGCGGTGGGCACGGGCTGGTGTCGAGTGGTGGCTTGTGCACGCGGGGACAGGGTGCGCTCTGCGGGCGGCGTCGGCATGGTCTGGTGGCACTGGGCGCGGCTTCTCCTCAGTGGTCCACGACTGCTCTTGGCTCGGGCAAGGGACAGAGAGGGGCGGTGCGGCCTTGGCTACCTCCTAGACATGGCGAGGGAAGAGGGAGTGGTCTGCTGCGACGGTTGCAAGGTTGGCCGGCCAGGGTGGTGCTCGGCATGGCATGGCATTGCCACTAGGGTGTAGAGGAGGGGCTGCAATTGGCATGGTTTGATCAAAGGGGGACAAAGAGATTAAATGGAGATCAAATGGGGGCAAAACCCTGTTCAAAATAGTGAGCTAGGATTAGAGTTAGGATTCTGCCTGCCAAGTGTTTGATGAAATGGCCGCAAGAAAAAAAGTTTTGAATTTTGAGTTCAAAATTTTTGGGTGATCTCCACTAGTGCTAGATAGGCTCTGGTTGCAAGGGTTTTGAAAACGGAGCTCAAATACATGGTTTTTGAAATAGGGGTGATCTATGCATATGCATTAGATTCAATTTTGAACTGCCATTTAAAATAGTTTCCAGAATGTTTTTAGAGGATCAAAAGGTGGGCCTTGGTACCTCATTATGTGTACTAGCAAGGGTTGCAAAGATCAAGAATTGTTTCTGTTAAGAATTGAGTACTAGGAATAGCCAAAGTAGGCATGAGAGTTAATTTTGTCAAAATAACCATTCCTTTATTTTAATTCTTTTTGATATGATTTCTTTTAGGAAATGTTTGGGAATGATGTAGATGATGTTTAAATCACCTAAGAAACAATTTAGAAGCAAAGGATCACACAATAATGGCAATTCAAAACAACTCCTACTTTAAATGCACACATATATGAATGCTTTCATTTTAAATATGGAAAAGTTTTTGTTAATCCTAAATTTGGATGATTTGATCTTTGATAAGCTTGGATTGAAGTTTTGGGATGTTACAAACCTTCCCCCCTTAAATAAAATCTCGTCCCGAGATTTACAAGAAAACTAGGAACTAAAGAGATCTGGGAACTCTGTCCTAATGTAATCCTCGCGCTCCCAAGTGGCTTCCTCCTCAGTATGGTTGCTCCACTGAATCTTGAGAAACTTGATACTCCTGGTCCTGGTGGTTCTGTAGGCTTCTTCTAAGATACGAATGGGCACTTCCCGATAGGTCAGCTCATTGTTGATCTCTACTGTTCTGTGATCGATATTCTTGAAAACTTCAGTCTTCTCAGGCACTTCCAAGCATTTGCGAAGTAACGAGATATGGAACACATTGTGGATGGCTGACATCTCTTCAGGTAGTTCCAGTTGATACGATACTTCTCCTCGGCGGTTCAGAATCTTGAAAGGTCCGATATATCTGGGAGCTAACTTTCCTTTCAGACTAGAGCGTTGGGTTCCCTTCAATGGTGAAACCTTGAGATATACGAAATCTCCGACATTGAAAGTCAGGTCTCTCCTTCTCTTGTCAGCATAGCTCTTCTGTCTGGATTGGGCGGTCTTGAGGTGCTCACGAACTTTGTGAACTTTCTCTTCTGCTTCTCGGAGAATGTCGGGTCCAAAGATCTGACTCTCTCCTACTTGCGACCAATTCAAAGGGGTACGACACTTTCTTCCGTATAGGAATTCAAAGGGTGCCATCTGCAAACTAGCTTGATAACTGTTGTTATATGAGAATTCTGCGAAGGGCAGGCAGTCTTCCCATTTTGATCCGTATTCCAACACATAAGCTCTAAGCATATCCACCAATATCTGGTTGACTCTCTCAGTCTGTCCATCTGTTTGCGGGTGATAAGCGGTACTGAAATTCAACTTGGTTCCTAAACCTTCCTGAACTTTCTGCCAAAATCTTGAAGTAAACTGAGTCCCTCGATCTGATACGATGGTCTTGGGGGTTCCATGCAGACTAACAATCCTAGCAATGTACAGCTCTGCTAGTTTTGCACTCTGGTAGGTTGTCTTGACTGGTATGAAGTGGGCTACTTTGGATAGTCTATCGACTATGACCCAGATTGAGTCCTTTCCCCTACTAGAAGTAGGTAAACCGGTGATAAAGTCCATTCCGACGGAATCCCATTTCCATTCTGGAATCTGCAATGGTTGCAACAATCCTGCAGGTCTCTGATGCTCTGCTTTGACTCTTTGACAAATGTCACATTTGGCAATGTAGCTTCCGATCTCTCGCTTCATCTTGTGCCACCAAAATTGCTCTTTCAAATCCTGATACATCTTTGGTCCTTCGGGGTGGATAGAATAAAGAGTATCATGAGCTTCCTTCATGATAATTTCCTTCGGCTCCGAATCTGCTGGTACACAGATACGTCCCTTGTACCACAGTACACCTTCTTCGTCTTCGGTGAATCCAGGTACTTTGCCTGTACCAATACGACGTTTGATCCTGTTGATACTTTCATTCCCCTTCTGGGCTTCCTTGATTTGGCTAATCAAAGTGGGTTGAAGTTCAATGCTAGCTAGGAATACTTTGCTAACTAACTCCGTCCTGAACTGCTCCAACTCCTCATACAAACTTGGTTGCTTCTCTTTGATCATGGTGTTAAGCCTACACGGCAATCTGCTAAGAGCATCCGCTACCACATTGGCTTTGCCAGGGTGATAGTGAATGTCAAGGTCATAATCCTTGATTAACTCTATCCATCTTCTTTGCCTCATATTCAACTCCTTCTGGGTGAAGATATACTTCAAGCTCTTATGATCTGAGTAAATCTCACAGCGATTACCCATCAAATAATGACGCCATGTCTTCAACGCTAGAACCACAGCTGCTAGCTCAAGAGCATGGGTCGGATAGTTCTGCTCATGCTGCTTCAGTTGTCGAGACAGATACACGATGACTTTGCCTTCTTGCATCAATACACATCCTGGACCAATCTTGGATGCATCACAATATACATCAAACGGCTTCTTGATGTCTGGCATGATCAAAATTGGGGCTGATATCAATCTCTTCTTCAGCTCCTGGAAACTGGCTTCACACTTGTCTGTCCATTCAAACTTCTTGTCCTTCTTCAACAATTGGGTCATTGGTCGGGCTATGCTTGAGAATCCTTCTACGAATTTGCGGTAATACCCCGCTAATCCGAGAAATGAACGAACTTGGGTTTGATTGGTTGGGGCTTTCCATTCTTCGACATCTTTGATCTTGCTGGGATCAACAGAGATTCCTCCGGCAGACACAATATGTCCTAGGAATCCTACTTCTTTCAGCCAAAACTCACACTTGCTGAACTTGGCATATAACTGATGCTATCTCAGGGGTTCTAGGATGATTCTCAGATGTTGCTCATGCTCTTCTTCTGACTTGGAGTAGATAAGGATGTCGTCGATAAACACAACTACAAACTTATCTAGGAAATTCATAAAGATCTTATTCATGAGATTCATGAAATAAGCAGGGGCATTGGTTAATCCAAAAGACATAACCGTATACTCGTATAAACCATAGCGAGTAGTAAAGGCCGTCTTCGGAATATCCGTTGCACGAATCTTAAGTTGGTGATAACCAGTCCTAAGATCAATCTTTGAGAATACCTGAGCTCCAGTCAACTGATCAAATAGATCCTCTATCTTTGGCAAGGGGTACTTGTTCTTGATGGTGACATCATTCAACTTTCTATAGTCTGTACACAGACGGTTGCCTCCATCCTTCTTATCGATGAATAACACTGGTGATCTCCATGGCGATGCACTTGGCTGAATCAAGCCGGTTGCTAACATGGCATCCAACTGCTTCTTCAATTCTACTAACTCTGAGGGGTTCATGGTATAGGGTCTCTGGGCTATAGGTCCAGTTCCGGGGATTAGTTCGATAATGAACTCTATATCCCTATCCGGGGGCATACCTGGCAATTCATCTGGGAATACGTCAGGGTAGTCACAGACTACTCTGACTTGGTCAATGGTAGGCAGGGCTACACTTTTGTTGCATTTGAATTGACAGGGTAAGGTTTCAGAGATATGTTCTACGGTTACTCCAGAACTACTGGTCATGGTGATGGCTTTCTTAGCACAGTCTATCAGTCCTTTATGCTTTGACATCCAGTCCATACCTAGTACTACTTCCAAACCTTTGGTTCCAAGTACAATTAGGTTGGCATAAAAATCTATCCCATGTATTCTGATAGGTACAGCTTTGCAAATTTTTCTAGCTTTTGTAGTTGAACCGGGGATTTGAACTATCATGACATGCTTCAGGTTGGTTGGGCGAATCTTACTAGTGCATACAAATTCTTCGGTGACAAATGAATGCGATGCTCTAGAATCAAACAATACTCTTGCTAAAACCGAGTTGACAGAAAACATACCCAGCACTACATCTGGTGCTTCCTGGGCTTCTTCTGCGTTCATGTGGAAGAGACGACCGTTGCGGTTGTGCGGGTTCCCTGGGGCAAATCTCCTGCCTTGCTGAACACGACGCTGCTGCTGAGCTGGGGCATTCACAGGGGCATTGGCGGCAGTCTTCTTGGGACACTCATTGGAGTAGTGACCCTTCACTCCACATTCGAAACAAGTGATCTAGGACTTGTCCTTGACTGCAACAGGTACAACATTGCTGCCAGTTCTGGGGGTAGTGTTGTTGTTGTTGCTCTTGGGAGGGGCACGGTTGGAGTTGTTGGCGTTGCCGGAGTGGTGATTGTTTCCTCCGAGCTTCACATTTCCTCCGCTACGGTTGGGGTAGCTTGGGCGAGAATTTGGGGGTCGGTTGTTCCTTGGTGCATATCCTGGTGAGGGGTTGGGACGGTACTTCTGGTGACTGCTGGATCCAGACTGCTGCATCATACGACGCTTGCGGTTGTCGTTTGCCTGGTTAATCTTCCCTTCCATCTGAATGGCAGAGTCGACTAGCTCTTCAAGATCCTGGAAACGGATGTTGACAAGGACAGTCTGCATCTCATCATGTAGTCCGTTTAAGAATCTTTCTTTCTTCTTGGCCTCCGTGTTGATTTCATCCGGTGCATATCTGGCAAGTGACAAGAATTTGTCACGGTACTCTACTACAGTCAATCTTCCTTGCTTCAGTTCACGGAATTCATCTCTCATCCTGTTGACAAGACCTTGCGGCACGTGGGTGCGGCTGAACTTGACCTTGAATGCTTCCCAGGTCATCACCTGGCCATGGTTCATGTTGCGGACGCTATTCCACCAAGCTCTTGCATCTCCCGCCAGATAGTGAGTGGCGAAGAGAACTTTCTCATTCTCATCAACTCCTGCAAACTCTAGGTTGTTTTCCATGGTCTGTAACCAGTCATCAGCATCTAATGGGTTTTCAGATTGGTTGAAGATTGGGGGATTGGTGTTCTGAAAGTTTTTGAGTTTAGATCCATGGTGATCCTGATTTCCATGTCCTTGGTTGTTGAGAGCCATTTGGGCGATCTGCTGCAATGTTGCTAAGTTGGCTTGATGTTCGGCCCTGCTTGCTTCACGGTCCGCGATGAGATTCTGCAAGATCTGCAGGATTGGGTCCTGCGATGAGCTGCTCCCTCCTTGGTTTCCACGAGTCATCTGAAGATTGAGATAGATATAGGGGTAAGAGGGAAATTCTAAGGTTCATGGTTTTGGGTTTTCAAAGCTACAACTTTGAGTTATACTCAGGTCAACTAACTTCCTTCTCATTCATGCAAGCAAGCACACGATACAACACACACCACAACAAGCAAAAGGGGAAAACAGATGGTTTGAAGAACCATTCTGCAAACTACGATACAATGAGATGATACATCTCATGCTACAACAGTGCTATAGTGCGTCTACTCATCACCAATGAAGTCGGAGTCTTCATCATCAGTGTAGAAGTCCACAGCATCCTCTGCCAGAAAATCGTCATCGTTGCTGAGGTAAGAATCCATATCTCCCTGGATGTCTTCACCCTCATCATCTTCTTCCTTGGCGGCAAGCTGAGCTTCCTGCTCCTTAACAGTCTTCTCGAGGTCGGCCACCTTCTTGCGAAGATGGGCGATGGTGCGATCCTTCTTTGCACGCTGGCGACGAAGAGACTGGCGATCTTGGACGAGCAGTGCAAAAGTCTGGGCCTTCTGGTCGGCAATTGCACGGTTCTGGTTGGCTAACTCTCTGGCATTGTCCAGTTCCTGCTGTCGGTCATGAAGAAAGAAGTCAAGGTTCTCCACTTGACGCTTCAATTCTAGGTGACTTGGCATCTCCATTGGCATTCCCATGAAGTCACGTCTTGCATAGTGGGCAAAACGGGTTCCTTGAATCTTGTTGACGCTGAGGGCACATAGACGTGCGAGAGCTTCATGCATTGCCCTGGCTAATCCATCTAGCCAGTTGTTCTCTCTCACAGAGAACTGAATTCTCCCGGAAGTTGGTGCTTCAATGCTCCCTCGAAGATCTGCTGTGACTAGCCATTGTAGGTCTCCTCCTGGGGGTCCTGGAAGTTGAGCTCCAAGAAACTCCGGATGTGGGCGTCCCAGAAATTCTGACAGTGAATCCAGATCCCTCTCGAAGATCAGCTGACCTCCGTTTCTCAACTGGTAAAACTTGCTGAACTGAGTCTCCATCTACAAGAATTTAGATGAGGAAATTAGTGAAGTGATCAAGTGTGTCAAATTTTAAGTAGTAATGTAAGAATTTTGAGGAACATGTATTTTTGAGAAAGAATGAGTTCACAAGGGTAAGAGAGGAAATAGTTTTTCATAAATACTCACTTTGGTTTTTGAAGCTAAGTTTTTGGTTTGGACGTCCATTCTAACTAGGGTCTCCTATGGTCAGGATGGCTCTGATACCAACTTGTCAACACCCGGATTTTTAATCCCAGATGCCCGTTATGCCATACCTCGCAATCCCAGGATTACCATTTTTGCGAGACATAACGGATTGGATATCATAGTACATCATCCATTACAAATCATACATAAGGTTTTACACGAATAAGGATCTCATGATCCAGTCTTTAATACAACAAGCAGCGGAAATAAACGATAGCGTAGCGGTGGGGTCCATCTTCAGGGGCACAAGCAATCCTGACGAAGGCAGATAGTCCTAGTTATCATAGCCGTCCTGATGACCATCATCTTGATAATCTCCTTCATAGTCTGGCCATGATAATAGCCAGGGACAAAAGCCATGAGTACTCTTTAAGTACTCACAAACTACTACTAGCAAGGGTTATACTTCTAAGTTAAAGTGCTGAATTGAAAGAATAACTATCAAGTTAAGCTTGAAACCTAAGCTGAGTTCTGAAACAAGAAAAGATAAAATAAAAGTCTAGAATCACCTAAGTTGGGGAACTATTTTCATCTACGCAACCCTGTTGTGGTCAAGTCAGGGTTCATCATTCATTTCAAGTTATTTAGAAAACATCTAACAACGAAACAGTATGGCCAATCCAACTGTCCATAACCGCGGACGCGGCTATTCGAATAGTTTGACACTCTGCAGAGGTGGTACACTTTCACCACAAGATTCGATACATCTGTCAGGGATAACCCTGAATCATCATACTTGGTATGCAGATAATCAAACATAACCTTCCCTTTACACACCCTAGTACAAGCACCTCTCCTATGAGCATGGCCTCCCAACCATGACCATCAGTCATCTTGGGCACTGCATAGGTGGACAACATTGAGAGGTAGCCTCAGCTCAAACCTCTCCCGTGAGGGAACTAATACTAATGCATATAAATTTCCAGCTAAGCCCTACCCAATTCAGGTAATGTGGTTGTACGGTAAATTTGGAATGGTATCGCATCCGAATCCAACCATCAGTTTTATAAAAAGGGTTAAGGCTCATGCCTCATCATTTTCATCATCATAAACCAATTGTGTTTCTCAACACATGTCAAAACATCTCAATAGAATGACTCATCATTCCAAGGTTTTCATAACTCATTTTCACCAAGTGTTCCCATCTAAAATGACTCAAGTTTGATCTATTCTAAAACACTAGGTTAAGAGTGTTCACTAAGGTGGAAAGGTGGGATCAATCTCATGCCATAGGATGACATCTAAGGGATTCTAATTAGGTCAAGTTTTATACTCTTTATGCTACCTTCAAAAGTAATTAAAGAACTTGGTGTAAGCTAAAGGGGTGTGATCAAGGTATGCTTAAGGCATCTTTACTAAACTACCTAGTTTTATTCTAGCTTGCTACAATAGCTTACTAAAGCATTTTTGCAAGGGTTAGCTTGCCACTAATAGCTTGCCTTGGTTGGTGCAGTGGTTGAAGTTTTCTTCTTCTTCTTCTTCTTCTTCTTGGTAGAACTCCTCCTCCTCGAAGGCTTGGTCGGTACTATCGTCTATAAATACATAGGGAGTGCAAAATCACCAAACAATACTTAACTTAGGCTAAGTAGTATTCTAAACCACCCAATTGATGATCTATTATCATCCCAAACATCACAAGTTTTAATTCAATAGTTTCAACCTTTTTATTTTGGAAAAGTAATTTCTACTCATTGAAATATTAACTAAAATTTAATATTCACCACCAAAATATGGGATCATGTGGACACATGTCCTCATCACATATTCTAACATGTGGGAATGAGATTTAAAGGCTGGATCAATATTACTTTGGTTTAAGTTCATTATTTAATGATCTAAAGTGACTAGAAATGCCTATATAGCATTATTTTGGTACTAATCCAAAGTCACTGCCTGTAAACCTTAATATTATTACATATTTGGATAGATATGATGAAATTTGATTTTTGAGAGTTGGAATCAACTCAAAAGCTAACTTGGTTGATTTTATAAAAATGTTTCAAGTTGCAAAAGCTTCTGTCTTCTTATTTTTATTAGGAGAAATCTATAACTCTAAATGACTTAAATCCAACGGCCTTGGATAGGGCATTTCAATACCTTTCAGACAAAATTAGTTTCATGTAATTTGGATTCAAACTCACAGAATTGAATTTTGAAACACTGGACAGAAACTATATTCTAACTAAAAAGAAAAATCTAGATTTGAATCTACGGGCTTGCGCGGGAAAGGAAATGGGCAGGCCCAGTGGCGCTACGCGGCACAGGGCTCAGCTGACAGGGGGGTCCCACTGGTCAGCGGCACTTAAAACGCGAAACGGTACGCGCGCTGTGGGCCATGCGATTAGAGGCTAGATCTACGGCTGAGGGTCGTCGTCGACGACGGACGGGTCGCCGGCGAGCTCGAACCCTAGCGGCTCGGTGGGGGTCTACTAGGGGCGTACCAGGGCTCCAGCGGGGTCGGTGATGCGGGCGAACGAAGTGGAAGACGACGGCGAAGCGAGGCGTGGTCGCGGCGGAGCTTGGGGTGGCCGGAATCAACGGCACCCTTCTTCTCTAGAGGCGGCGGCTCCGGCTGCAATTCCAGCGAGCTGCTGCTCCACTTGCTCCAGCGAGGGGTGGTTGAGGTTCAGAGAGGTGAGGGGAGTGGAATGGTGTGAGGCTTTGGTGCTGGGGAGGGCTCCTTTTATAGGCTCGACGGTGAGACCGAGCGGGATGGGCGGTCGACGGTGGCGACATGGCTACGGCGAGCTAGCGGCATGGCTAGGTATGGCGATCGATGGGCGGTCCCCTGGCGGTGCTCTAGCGCTTCAATGCGGCCATAGGGGCGGTGGTATGCGGTCGGGGTGAGGTGGCGCTCTGAGAGGCAGAGGCGGCGGTGTCCACGGCGAGCGGTGGTTGTGGGGCTTTGGGCGGCGAACGGGGGTGTCTGAGGTGTTCTCCAGGTCGAGGTGGAGCGGTGGGCGCGGGCTGGTGTCGAGTGGTGGCTTGTGTACGCGGGGACAAGGCGCGCTTTGCGGGCGGCGTCGGCATGGTCTGGTGGCACTGGGCGCGGCTTCTCCTCGGTGGTCCACGGCTGCTCTTGGCTCGAGCAAGGGACAGAGAGGGGCGGTGCGGCGTTGGCTACCTCCTAGACATGGCGAGGGAAGGGGGAGTGGTCTGCTGCGACGGTTGCAAGGTTGGCCGGCCAGGGTGGTGCTCGGCATGGCATGGCATTGCCACTAGGGTGTAGGGGATGGGCTGCAATTGGCATGGTTTGATCAAAGGGGGACAGAGAGATTAAATGGAGATCAAATAGGGGCAAAACCCTGTTCAAAACAGTGAGCTAGGATTAGAGTTAGGATTCTGCCTGCCAAGTGTTTGATGAAATGGCCGCAAGAAAAAAAATTTGAATTTTGAGTTCAAATTTTTTGGGTGATCTCCACTAGTGCTAGGTAGGCTCTGGTTGCAGGGGTTTTGAAAATGGAGCTCAAATACATGGTTTTTGAAATAGGGGTGATCTATGCATATGCATTAGATTCAATTTTGAACTGCCATTTAAAATAGTTTCCAGAATGTTTTTAGAGGATCAAAAGGTGGGCCTTGGTACCTCATTATGTGTACTAGCAAGGGTTGCAAAGATCAAGAATTGTTTCTGTTAAGAATTGAGTACTAGGAATAGCCAAAGTAGGCATGAGAGTTAATTTTGTCAAAATGACCATTCCTTTATTTTAATTCTTTTTGATATGATTTCTTTTAGGAAATGTTTGGGAATGATGTAGATGATGTTTAAATCACCTAAGAAACATTTTAGAAGCAAAGGATCACATAATAATGGCAATTCAAAACAACTCCTACTTTAAATGCACACATATATGAATGCTTTCATTTTAAATATGGAAAAGTTTTTGTTAATCCTAAATTTGGATGATTTGATCTTTGATAAGCTTGGATTGAAGTTTTGGGATGTTACAAGGGCTTACGACCTGACCGATAAGGAGACCGATGCGGTCGTACAGGTCGAAGTGGATGCTCATTTTAAAAAGAAACAACCTGAGCCAGAGGTCCAAATAAAACCGGAAACCAAGGAGCACTTTAGGAAATTACTGACGCAGCCATCGCAAGCCCAGTTAAATGCGCCAGATGACTATACACAATGTCTTCAGAAGACACTGACACGGAAGAGATCAAGCGGTAGAGGAAGCATCACAAAAGAGGTTCCCCAGCAGGGGGAACAAGCAAAACAATCGAGTGGTAGCGGAAGCATCAGAACAGACGTACCCCAACTGGGGAAACAAGCAAAACAATTGAGTGGTAGCCGAAGAACCAAAAGAGATGTTCCCCAGCTGGGGAAACAAGCAAACCAATCGCTCCCCCCACTCCAGGTGAACATACCCGAACCTCAACTATATGAGGAACCTATGGATCCGGAAACGGCTAGTATATTGGCCAAACAATGTGGTATGCCTATTCATGAAATTATTCACGGCAATATGCCCAAGGCTGAGGTAGCACCCTAATTTGTTAACGGGGAGCCTCTGGTCAGTTCTGAGAGGCTTCGGGATATGCCAACACAAATGCGACGATTCCATGAATGGTACATGAAAGCATCAAAAGAACAGCGAAATTGGCTCTTACTGAAAGTTCGAAAATCGCATTACTTCACTTAAGACAAGGTCCCTACTGAATTTACAGAATTTTTTCAGTTATTCAATCTAAAGGAACTCGACAAAACTATCATCAGTTCGTATTGTCTGTAAGTGATTACTTTATTTATGTAATTAGGTCTCTATCTCAGCTTGTTCAATTCATTGCCGGTAAGTATACTCACTATATTCTTTTGTACGTTATATATAATGATGCAGAATGAAGATGCTCGATTGTAAAAGAAAGGCTATCAATGGATTTGGGTTCATTGACCCACATCGAGTTCATGGAGCTATACTAAAGGATAAACCACTGGAGACCGAGCACAACTTGTTGTGGTTTTCACGAAACAGCAATTCTGTAATGAAATACTATTTCCTTACCATGATGGCAAGTGAGTTTTTGTACACATTAACTTTTGCTTACTCGATGTTCAGTGTAAATGATGAGTTACTGACGTACGTAAACCTTGCGTAGGTACCACTGGATTCTTCTAAGCATTTCACTTGACTTGGGAAGAGTTCGCATCATGGACTCACTAAACAAAGACATTGAAAACTACCGCAGCATTATCGATGTGCTCCAGAGGTAATTTCAACCATTATCGCACTATATCGGTTTCTTTCGTTCATTTTCTGGGATATCAAGTAGTTATTAACTCATACATTAATTTTCTTTGTCGGGTAGGGTTTGGACACAGTTCAAGAAACATGTCCGCGGTCAATGGCGTGAGGATCTATTTTTTAAATCACTCTCGGTAAGTAGTACGAGCTAAGTCCGCACATCTATTTAATTCTAGTTTATATGCATTTATCATGCTAGCGTTATTATTTGATTGAATTCTATTCTTGTAAAGTGCGCGAGGCAGCCACAGGGAACTAATCTATGTGGATTCTACGTGTGCGAGTTCATTCGCATCAGTATTGAGAAGCCCTCGGAAAATATTCGAGTAAGTAAACAATATATTCACCCTTTATTTTTATTACAAAAAGTTGTGTTGAGTCTAATTCATACGATATCCTTTTTATATAGTTGGACGCGATGCGGGACAAGCTCCTACCAGAGGACCGCCTAATAGCAATCCAAGAGGAATTTACTGCATCTTTTGTCGACGAGGTCATAGACCCACGAGGAGAATACTCTATACATAGACCCTAAAGCATCCATGTAATGATCTCCATGTAATCAAATAGACATGCTCTGGACCCGGTTGGGACTCCATATATGCTTGTAAGAGAAATTGTATTATATATTGCGTCAATGTGTACAAGTACTGTGTAGTAGCGTTCTGTATGTATACGAAAACTTGTTTCTAATGAAAACACAGAATGAAAAATAATTGAACACAAAACACAAAATGAAAAGAAAAACACAAAACCCTAAAACCCCATCCCCTGCCGCGGCAACCAAATGACCCAAAATGCTGCCGCGGCAGGGAACCTTTAGTCCCGGTTCGTAACACGACCCGGGGCTAAATGTCCTGCCGTCCAGCGCGCCTAGCAGGCCACGTGGTTGGACCTCTAGCCCCGGTTCGTAACAGAACCGGGGCTAAAGCTTGGACCTTTAGTCCCGCTTTCGCAGTCCCGGTTCGCAATCTGGGGCTAAAGGCCCTTACGAACCGGGGCAAATGGCCTGGTTTCTACTAGTGAGTGCTGATGTGCTATGAAGGGGAGGAGCGCAATAACAGAGCTCGGGTGGAGGATGGCAGTGGTGGGGTGACGAGGTTGCCGAGCGTGCGGGGAAGCATGGACAGAGGCCGACGGCGGCGACCGAACATGGGCAAGGTCGAGGGGAGAGCTCGGAGAAGGCTCATCTCGGGGACGATGGGGGCTGCGCAAGACGACGAGGCGACGATCTCGGGACGGAGGACGACGAGGACGGTGCGGAGGATCTTGCAGGAGAGGGAGGTCGTGCAGCGGCAACGGCAGCGGCACGGAGCGGAGGCTTGCGTGGGAAGCGGCGCAGGTGGGAGAGAGAAGTGGCGGTGCTACGAGGCAAGAGGCGGTCACAGGCGAGCGAGGTTGGAGAGGAGAGGAGCAGGTCGAGCGGTGGATACGGGGATCATGAGGTGGGACTGAGGAGGGGCCAGGCGGGGTTGGTAGCATGTCAGATAGGTGGGTGAGTGCTTCTCGCACATTGTGTGGTGGGTCGGTGTGTGTCCAGTGTGCCACTGTGGCATGCGTGTGTTAGTGAATGGGTGGGCGGGTTTGGTATGGGTGTGCACGTCGCGTGCGGTTGTGTGTGGTCGCCAGGTGTGAGTCGTGTTGGGTCAGTGTGGTGCTACGTAGCTGAGGTAGCTGGTTGGTCTGGTGGTGGTTTAGCCGAGGTGGTAGGCTGGCCGGTGGTAGCCTCCCCAGTACCAAATAGTTTTATTTTATTTATTTAGTTAGTTTATTTTAAATATACTTTTGTAAATAGTTTTTAGGAAAATAAAAGATCCGGAAAAGATCGGGGTTTATAATTTGAAATAAAGACGGGGGATATTTAAAAAACAAAGATAGATTTTTGGAAAATAGTTTTAGGCAAACATATGCATGCAGTCATGAGGATGCTCAAATGCAATGTGGCATGATGACATGAGCATGCAATCATGTTGATGCACAAAATAAAAACAACACGTGATTTTCTAGTAGTGGTTTTACTCGGTGTGCTACACATGGTCTGTATATTCCTATAACATGGAACCTGCTTCGCTCACCAGATTTCCATGTAAATCTTAGAATGAAGCTAAAAGTATGGCATATCGATCTAAAAATCACGCTGTAACTTCTAGTTCTGCCTTCAAAATGCAAGGTGATCCATCTCTAGTAGGTCTTCTATGTCACCATATGGGATTGCTGTGAAAATAGTTCCCACCAGTTCCTTGGGTTTGCATTTCAGGATACTCGTTATTGCTTCCACGATTGTTATCTCATATGCCAAAGCTGAACTATGTGCTTCCCCATAAGGTAGAATAACACTTCATCCCAACTCCACTAGAAGTTCTATCGCTACTCGATACTTTACCAACATACATCTATCAAAGTATGAAAATACTTTTACTAGGGCGTTTGGTGAACAATCAAAAGTTGTTAGAAGATGACGTAAGATCTTAGTCCATTCACAATGATACTTACCCAACATTGAATCACTGAGTTCTTGTAACAATTAACTTCATCCCTTGTGTTGCGGGTTCCTTTGGGATTGACCCTTGGGGTGGCCCGATCTTCATGGATTTGGGCTCGAGCTGAGGGGGAACACATGGAACGCGATGAAATCAACTCTAATGCAAGGTAAAGATACAAACACACGGAAAACACACACTATATTATTTGCTCTTGTTGTTCGAACAACCAATCCAATAGAATCCCAAGGAGAGAGACCCTGCGGTAGAATTACCCGGGGAGAGATTGGCAAGCAAGTGGTAGAATCCAAACCAAGGAGAGAGTAGCACCAAGTAGAATCCCAAAGGGGAGAGACCAAGCAATTACTAGAATTCTCTAGTTAGAGAGACCAAATACTTGAGGAGGTCCTTGATAAAACTCATAGATTCAATCTAGAGAGGGGGTTCCCATCCACAGTTTGGCACATGCCAAGAGTCTCAACTCAATTCATGATATCTACATAGATCTGAGCCACAAGGGGCTATTTATAGTACTAGGGGCAAAGGGTTAGGTGGAGGGAATATTCTAGGGCGTCAAACCTGAAACTATGTGTAGATAGGTGACTCTGGAGGTAAGTTTGGCGACGCTATGCTGGAATGTTCGGCTATTGCCGGTCGGGTCAACACTCGCCAGATGGAGCCGGCTGTGCCAGAGCTGGCGCCAGAACTCTTCTTCCATCTTATTTTACATGCTTATTGCTTGGGAGTCTTGGCTCATGGGGCATCCTTGTCTCCTCCTCTGCATCATGTTCATGTGCCTAGTCATACAATAGGCACTTGGCTCAAGTAGGATCTCATTCACATGATGACCAAAAGAAGACAACAGATGGAAGGAATTCACCTTTGTACTAATGGTTGGTGTAGCATGATGTCGACCAATGGTGATTGCCATATGTTGGGCTACATCATCTCCCCATCTTGAAAAGAGTCAACCTCGATGATATCCCGTCATCATCTTGTAAGGAAGGAGATGTGCCAGTTATGTCTTTTGGGATGCTCTCTAGAGCTTGTTTTTCCAACTCGCGCTCAATCGACGTTGACATTGGAATTCGGTCACCTACACACACCATAGATAAACGAAACAACTTATGTGTGTAGTAGATGAACACATCATCCATCATAATGCATCTTCTTGTTTGCACATAACCATTTTGCAAGTAAATTAGCATCATTGTAATCAAATCATTGGAAAGATCTATTGTTCAACATATGTGATTCAATGATTGGAGGAAATATGAAGCGACTGTAACATGGCATGTCTATGTCAAGACCATCACAGCTATATGATGTTACATGATCAATAATGTTTGATGGCGAAGTATGACATGATTGAATCAAAATAGTGTGTGACATGGAAATAGGAGTATGCATAGCATGCAAGCATTCAAAATCCATCATGTCCACTGATACCTTCAATCCAGATTCACGGATGTATTATAATAGTCCTTTTCCCTTCTAGACCCAGGTTTAATCGAACCTTGGGAAATGATAGCTTTGATCCGGATTCACGGATGTAGTATAATAGCTTTTTCCCTAGAAGACCTATGTTTAATCGAACCTTGGAAACAATGCTAAAAGGAAATAAAAAGGACACATCTACAAGACTTTGTTTCTTTGTTTTATCTTAGATTACCGGATCAATCTAGTTTACTTTTATAATGTATTAAATCAACGGATGGAGATAGGAAAGGGTTGAAGATCCACCTGCAGATGCACATCATTGATAAGTGCATATTTGCATCATGTTTTACATTATTATTTTGCATTGTAGATGTAGGATCTTAGTATTTTACGGCGCTCGCGCGCACACTTTATGTCTGTTTTCACCAGGATCAGGACAGATGATGGATCCAATGGATACAATTATTGGAGCAGTTGTACTATGGAGAAAAGGAGTCAAAAACAATGTAAATCGCTTATTTGGGAAATATTAATAATACAGAAGAAAACCAGAAGCGAACAAGGGAGGCAGAGAGTCCAACGACCAACTATACAACCTGAGCAATTTTTCTGGCCGTATAGCTCCGGCCGTATAGTTGGCGCCGCCTCCGCCTCGTCAAATAGTTTCACCCCGTGCAATTGGTTCGAGGAGACGACATACAGAACACCTAGTGACGAGGGTTTAACTCATCAATGCCCATTGTTATGGACTTGGGTTTTGGAGAAGGAGGGAGCACTGGAGACATCTATTGGCTAGCAAACAAGCACACAGGGGACTCGAAGATTTACCCAGGTTCAGGCCTCGTAGAGGTCCCTACTCCTGCTTGTCTGCTCATGGAATTATCAAAGGAATCAAGGATTACAATGGTGCGCAGATGCAATCTGGCAAGGGTTGTGGAAACTAGGGTTGCGTGTGTCCTCCTCACCGCCCCCTCCTAGCCTTTATATAGATAGGCTAGGTCTCGGGTAGCAGGTCGAGTCGGTTATAGGTTAGGGTTTTCCCCTTTGAACTTTCTATCTTTAGCTTCTTCTTGTTCTTCAAGCAATCGAGAGTCCGCGGGTTACTCGAGTTCTTCATTTGGGCCTTGGCGACACCATGGGCTTCTATGTATTCAGGCCATATGTACCAAGCTCGAGTACCTGTAGGGTATCCCCATCTCAGTAGCCCCCGAGTGTCCAGTGGAATCGCAGATTCGACTGGAGACTTTATGAAGTCTTTCGAGTGCATGACTGAGTACATTTTTCGACTGCTCTGTTTATGTCATAGGGATTGTTGATGCGCGTGCCTGATTTTAACCGTTGTATCGGTATCAGTTAACTACCTTAGGGTAAAACAACGCCACCTACTCGAACTCGAGTCCCCGGACTCGAATCCAGAAAAGTGCTGGTGTAATTCGACTCAAGCCGCGGAGGTCTTACAGGAGTCGAATTCCAGTATATGGGTGTGAGCACTTAACGCGTCTGTCAATGCATATTCATCGTACCTGCAGGCACGGATATATTTCTGGTAGTGTGCAGCTTAATGCGTTGCTAGGCCTTATTCAGGTCTTACCTTCACGCTGCAAGCGCGACATCCGAATTTTATCATCTCGGAGATGATTCGGGTAACCCAGGAGACGCGGTCTCTTTGTAGGGAAAAATTATGAGGCGGTGTCGCCATAAACTTCGAGTGTGGATGTTATCAATACACAGTACTTTGTACAAATAATCATAGGGTGCACGACTAGCGCTCCCTATGGGAGTAGCCCCCGAGTGCTTGGTTGAGTCAAAGACTCAGGCAGGGACTAAAGAACTTTTGCGACTGCTGTCGTCTTTTATTTGCTTGTTTCAGTCAAATTTGCTTCCGGCGCTCCCTATGGGAGTAACCCATGTCCATAGTCGAACCGTGCTTCGAGTGATTGGGTTTTGCTTTGATTGTTCATGTTCTTGTAAAAGAAGAAAAATCGTAGGGTGCGCGACCAGCGCTCCCTATGGGAGTAGCCCCCGAGTGCTTGGTGGAGTCGAATACTCGAGCAAGGACTAAAGTAATCAAAGTCTTCTGCTGCATAGTTTTTGATGACGTCAGTGTTGACGATTTCATGACCTCAGTTGCCCGCATGAGCGAGTTTGACGGGACGTGACGAGCGGTGGGTCCCACTCCCTGACTCTGATTTGACTGGGCGTGCGTAATCTTTATTTTAACCGCGCCTCCTCGATTTCCGCACGTAATGGGAGTAGTGGGGGACGGTTCGCGTTTCAGCTCCTCCACGTGTCAAGCACGATGAACGCCACGCGTCCAGTAGGGTTTTTCTGAGCCGTTGGATTGCATCTTCCAGGGGTTAAGTAGTGATGATGCGACAGTAATTTTCTCATCTACTTTCATTCATCATTTGGCTTCATCGCCATTGCCGCTACTCCTCTGCTTTCTCTGCGCTCTTTTTCTTCCGCGACGCTGGACCAGCTCCGCATGTTTCCCAGCTACTTCCTCTGGTCGCATCGCTGATACATTGCAAATATATCTATAATTTTTGATGTTCCATGCTTGGTTTTATCTACTTTCTTGTGTTTTGTTCCAACTTTGGAGTACTTTTCATACGATTTCTTGGACTAACCTATTAACAAGATGCCACAGTAGTTGCCTGTTTTCTGCTGTTTTTGGTTCCAGGAAGTCATAAAATGAATATTCTCGGAATTGGACGGGACAAAAGCCAAAGTTACTATTTCCCCGGAAGACTCACGGAGCCAGAAGGAGAGTCGGAGAGGGGCCATAGGGTGGCCACACCACCCCTAGGCGCGGGTCCACCTAGGTCACGCCAGGGCATGGTGTGGGCCCCCTGGCCGCCCACCGACCTTGCCCTCTGGCCTATAAGAAGCCTCCCGAGGCATAAACCCTAGATCGTCAATCAGAAATCCACGAAAAGTTCCGTTGCGCCGCTGCCACCGAAAAGGAGATTCCGGGGACAGAAAGTCTCTGTTCCGGCACCCTGCCGGGACAGGAAAGTGCCCCCGGAGCCATCTCCATCGATCTCCATCACCATTGCTGATTCCCATGATGAGGAGGGAGTAGTTATCTCTCGAGGCTAAGGGTTCTACCGGTAGCTATGTGTTCATCTCTCTCTATGCATGATCTTATTGAGATCATGAGCTTGTAATCTATAGATCTACCTTGCTACTCAAGTGCTTTAATAGTTCTCTGCTCTCCCCATGTGTGTGAAAGTGACAGCATGCTCACCATGGTGGCACTTAGGCTAGAGATTACAAATACTTGTTATGAGTTATATTTGGACTTGGATGTCTTTATGAAATTGTGGTGTTTGTTGGACTCATCTAGTGCTCAAGGTGATAGTGTGGGGTTTTCTAGATGGGAAAGGCTTACTTTGAGGTGTGCTGTTATAGCCCTACCATCGATTAGAGTGTCCAACCGGAGAGTAGTTAAGAGTAGTATCATAAAGAGAAGATATTTATATGAGAGTGTTCACTAGTGAAAGTATGATCCCTAGGCCTTGTTTCTAAGCATTGAAACAACGCTTGCTATTAGATCTGTTACATGTTTGCTTGCTTCCTTCTTTATTTCAGTTTGCCTTTAGTCTCTTCCATGCCATCAAAGTATTTTCTAGCACCATTATCTTATTCATACCACTTGTATTTCACTATCTCTTCGCCGAACTAGTGCACCTATACACCTAACAAGTGTATTGGGTGTGTTGGGGACACAAGAGACCTCTTCTATCTTGATTGCAGGGTTGCTTGAGAGGGGATACCTTTGACCACTTCCTCCCTGAGTTCGATAAACCTTGGGTGATCCACTTAAGGGAAAACTTGCTGCTGTTATACAAACCTCTGCACTTGGAGGCCCAACAACTGTCTACAATAATAGAAGTGCGTAGACATCAAGCTCTTTTCTAGCGCCGTTGCCGGGGAGGTAAGGTAAAAGGTATTCACACCGGAGGATTAAAGAAGAAGAACCTCCCATGGCAAATGCCTATTTTCTGGTGTGAGTACTCGAAGCTATTTCCTTTAGATTCTGCAATTTTGTCTTTTTGTTTCTTGTTTTCACTAGTTAGGCTTAATGGAAAACAACAAAAAAATTAGAGAGCTTTATAGTATTTATCTTGAGTTAGGACATGAAGTGTTTGAAGAGAAAATTAAAAAACCTATGGAACTTTATTTGCATGCTAATAACAATGTTGTTAGTATGAATTCTTTGGATACCATTATTGATAATGCTATGGAAAAGTCTAAGCTTGGGGAAGCTAGTTTTTATAAAAAATGATATTTTTAGTCCCCCAAGCATGGAGGAGAAAATTTACTTTGATGATACTATGCCTCCAATATATGATGATTACAATGATGAGTATGATATTTTCAGTCCACCTACTATTGAGGAGAAGATTAATTATGATTACAATATGCCTCCTATATTTGATGATTATGGTGATGAGAATAATAATGATAGCTATTTTGTTGAATTTGCTCCCACTACAATTAATAAGAATGACTATGTTTATGTGGGGAGTATTAATTCTTTTATGCATGTGGATCATGATAAGAATGTTTTATGTGATAGTTATATTGTTAATTTTATTCATGATGCTACTGAAAGTTATTATGAGAGAGGGAAACATGGTTTTATGCATCTCAATAATATTAAGTTTCCCCTCTTTATGTTGAAAGTCTTGAAGTTGCACTTGTTTTGCTTTACTATGCTTGTTGCTTTGTGCTTTCATGACTTGGTTCTTTACAAGATTCCTAAGCATAGGAAGTGGGTTAGACTTAAATGTGTTTTGAATTTTCTTCTTGATGCTCTCTTTTACTTCAATTCATATTTCCTATGTGAGCATCTTCTCAAACTATCATGCCTAACTTAAAGGCGTTAAAGAAAAGTACATATTGGGAGATAACCTAAAAGTTTTAGATGAGTCTTGGAAGTTATTACCTCTATAATAACCTCCCCTTATCCTTTTTATTTTCTTTTTGTGCCAAGAGTAACCTCTAATGAGAGTGAAGTAATGATTGGGAAAGTTGCTGTCCCGAAACAGATTTCTGTGCTTCACCGTAAAAATTCGTGAGAGCGCTCTGTATGTCGGATTGAGCTGTAATGTTTTGTGCTTCTGCCCCAGGTAGTTATCTAACTTTCGTTAGTTCAACACTTTTTGATTTGAGCAACAGAAGGTCTTCTAAAAAATTCGTCTTTACCTGCTGGTCTGTTTTGACAGATTTCTGCCATTTTCTACATTTGCTTCTTGTTGGTTACTTCTTGAGTTCTTTTGGGGAATTGAGCTTTTTGAGGGAAGTGCTTCAGTAGCTAGTGTTCTAATGGAAGTTTATTGGTCTTGGAACTGAACCTTAAGACTTATTATCTTGAGTGCACTAATGTTGCTATTAAAGATTGTGTGAAGTTTTGTATGAAGGAAAAATTTCAGGTGTATGGAAGGAATGAGTAATGAGATGAAGGATGGACTAAAGCTCAAGCTTGGGGATCCCACGCGTGTCACCCCAAGAAATATCCAAGAAGTACAAGCGTCAAAGCTTGGGGATGCCCAAGGCATCCCCTTCTTCATCAATAAAAATCCCAGGTTTCTTCCAAACGCTTCATTTTTATTGTTTCATGCACTGTTGTGTTTTTCTTGGAGCATCTTCTTTCTTGTTTTTGTTTTGGTTTTAATTTGCTTTGGTTTGCTTAGTTTGCTGAATAAATTGGTTGGATCCCCTCTTTCATACATTGGTTTTCAAATAGTTTGGTTTGGTTTGGAAAAGAGTAGGAAAGTTCATACTTAAGTGGTAAAGAGAGCTTGTTTTTGATTATGGCATATGCTTTGGCATGCCATGCTTGATATTGTTTTTGGCTTTATGCTTAGTATTATTTGCTGTAGCATGACTTGTTATAAACAATTGAGATTGCTTAATGTGCCTTGGATGAATCATGCGTTGTTTTAGCATATTAAAAGCATAGTATTGCGGTATTCTCCTTTGATGCTTTATTTGGGTTGACTTGCCGCATGCTCACACCATGTTATGACTATCTCAAGTCACCATAGCCTTTATGATCCTTTATTTTTCAACTTGTAGTATCACTTTATGCTTTGATCAATGATGTTTTGTCGCTCTGCATGATTATGGCCATTATTGCTCTCTTAGTTTGTTGCTCCCAGTCTTTTGCTAGCCTCCACAACCAAGTATGAGTTCCACTCATGCATCCAACTCCTTAAACCAAGTTATTCCAAAGAGTCCACCATGCCTACCTACTAGCTTATGCTATTCCAAGTATATTCATGCTTTTGTTTACCTTCCAAATTAAACTTGTTATGAGAAAACTAGTGATTAAAGCTCTCACGAACTTGATGGCACACTTTACTTTTCTTGCCCTTAATAAACTTGAACCATTGTGTCGTCTGTGTTGTATATACTTGCACTTATTTGTCGGGAATTGGCAGAACCATGCTTTCATGGGGAACGCTTTCAACATTGCACTTGGTACTTGTACCTAGTTGATATCATGCTCTTTTGTATATGGCAGCTTATAAGTCCATGGAGTTATGTATATGTGTTAGAGAAACGCCTAGGTCGCTGGTCTAATCCATGCTGACATGGTGGAAACCTGCAGCGTAACCATAATGAGCTGTCTATGAAGCATTCTTCTTATAAAAAAGAGTCCTATATTGAGAAAAAAGAGAAAAAGAAAAAAATAGATATTATGAAAAGAGGAAAGAGAGAAAAAAGCACCATATTCCCATGGTAAATAAGAAGATTGCTGAGATGCTCGTGAAGGGAATATGCCCGAGAGGCAATAATAAAGTGGTTATTATCTTATTCCATGTTTATGATAAATGTTTATTTTACATGCTAGAATTGTATTGATCGAAAACATCAATACATGTGTGTTTAATAAACAAAAATGGTTCCTAGTTATGCCTCTCTTATAGACTAGCTTGTTGATTAACAAGATGATCAAGGTTTGCTGATCATGGACATTGGATGTTGTTAATAACAAGGTCACACCATTGGTGGAATGATGTGATGAACATTCATCCGAAGTATAGCATTACGATCAAAGTCATTATGTTTATATTGCTATAATATAATACGAAGTAATCTTTATCCTTAGACCATGAGATCATGTTAATTGCTAACACCGGAAGAGTATCTTGATAACATCAAACGTCACACCGTAACAAGGTGACTATAAAGCTGGGTTCAGTGCTACGAAGGTGTTATGTTAAGGCTCATGGATCAAGAGTGGGATTTGTCCATCCCGATGACGGATAGATATACTCTAGGCCCTCTCGGTGATATCACATTGAAATAGCTTGCAAGCAAGTGATGTGATCACTAGAATGTTATATCACGGGAACAAGAAAAGAGTGCATGTCGGTAACGAGATCAAACTAGGTATGGACATACCTATGATCGAATCTCGGACATGTAATATATCGCGGTACAAAGGGATTTAGTTACTAGCGTTAAAGGTTCTCACGATCACAGAAGTCATCGTTGAATGTGTAGGAGTCAGTATGGATCTCTAGGTCCCGCTGCTGATTATTGATCGGAGAGGGGTCTCGATCATGTCTGCATTATTCGCGAACCGTAGGGTGACACACTTAAGGGATACCGACACCATTTGGAGCAAATATGTTTCAGATAAAGATTTAAGAAAGCACTGTAACTATTTCAATAGACACCGAAACTGTTTCGGGTGAAATTGCTGAAATTGGTTCTACATGTAATATTGAAATGTTGCAGGGGGTTTTATGTGAATGTTTGTTAATTAAAGTAATTAACAAAATTCTGAATAAAAATAATAAAAGAGTTTTATTAAATGAGAGAGCATTAAATTTGGAGAAATTTAATGCATTTAAAGTGGAGACTTTAAAAGAGAATGTGAAGGGGCATTTTAATGTGGAGGGGTTACCACCACATGAATGGAGGAGGTGAAGGGTCACCCCCTCCATGCGCCGGCCATGAAGGAGGGGCACCCCCCTCCTCCTATAAAAGGCCACCCCTCCTCACTTCTCACTGACTCCTCCTTGTGAAGGATCTCTCTCCCCCTCTAGTATTATTTCCCCATGGTCTCGAATTAGCGAGATACATGTTCCCGGTGGCTTTATCTGGAAAGGAGTTGCTGCTTCCACTGCTTTGCTGGAGCGAGGGACGGAGGTTGTCGGGGTATCGGACGTGTGTGCGATCACGGATGCACCGCTGCTTTGCGGTGCTGGACTTGGTGGTGCTGGAGCTGGATTTGATGGACATGCTGGAGCCGGACCTGCTGGACTTCATCACGATCTTGAGATCGGCAAGTGTATGACTACATAAACCACGAGTTCCTACTCGTTAACAAAGCTCGTTGTCTACGAGGGTAAGTTCTTGTTGGATGTATGTCCACCCGTTGCTTTGTACCTAGTAGATAGATCTTGGCGTATAGTTCACACCGTAGGAAATTTTTTGTTTTCTATGTTGCGGACCCAACAGTGGTATCAGAGCCTGATCTATGCGTAGGTGCTTTGCACGGGTAGTACACATATGTTTATATGTGGGCGATGATGATCATGTTATTGCATCTTCTATGTATTTTGGATATTGGTGGCATAGTGGGATGAAGCGGCCCAGACCAACCTTACATGTCATCGTACATGCGACCGGTTCCACGACTGACATGCAACTTGTTTTGCATAAGTGGCTGGCGGGTGTCTGCCTCTCCTACTATAGTCAATAGCTGATTTACAACGAGTTGCTAATAACTTAGTTATCCTCGTTGTGGTTCATGTTCGTAGGTAAGAACGGTTCTATCTCTGAAAGCCCTAAGCCACGTAAAACTTGCAATTGATAAATTAGAGGCGTCTAGTTTAGATCGTTGCTGGGCTAGTGTATTGATATGGTATTGTTGTAAGTAGATGTATGATAGATACTCTTATAACACACTCAACGTGTAAGTTCCATAGACCTTGGACTTACACACAAAGGAATGATAGAGATCATACCACGATGCAAGTGATAGAGATCAAATGCATGGACCATATCATCTCACTTTACACATTAGATGTTAGCATCTTATACTGCTAGTTTGGCGCTTTCTGTAGCATTGTAAGATGATCCCTCTTTTAGATATCAAGATAAAAATGTGTTCTTCCTTAAGTATGCACCGTTTTGTGGATCGTGTTTTGAGGCATCACGTGATGATCGGGTGTTCTCGACTCTACGCTTTCATACAACGGGTGTAAGACAGTTTTACACACGCAAATACTAAGATTCTTACTTGACGAGCCTAGCATGTACAGACATGGCCTCGAAACATGGACCGAAAGGTTAAGCATGAGTCATATAGTTGATATGATGCCCATATAGATGCTCTCCTTTGAAGCTACACCGACTCACGTGATGATCGGACTTGGTGTAGTGGATTTGGTTCATGTAATCACCAAAAAGGCACGAGGGATGTCGTTTTTGAGTGGGAGTTCATTTCTAATTTGGATTAGTCGAACCAAATTTGTCATAAATTAAATCAAAGTGAATTTGCATAGTTTGTTGTAGTCATTGGCATTCGTTTTCTACCTTATGCTTAGTTTTTATTTGAGATAATAGAACTATAGAATTCTAGATATTTACTTTACGAACTGGTATCGTATTGTTTCGAATGTCAATTTAAAGTTTTTAAGTCCTATTGCAAACTTTCAGCAAACTCTATTTACTCCATGAAGTTTAATAAGTAGTATTAAATCAAGAGTAAGAATTCCAATGTTAGTATCTAAAGTATCATGTTTGCCTCCATGATTATTGATATTCAAAAGTTGTTTTAATATCAAGATTATATTGGAGCTGGAAATTGTTTCAGAAACCATCATGTGTGAAAGATATTGTGATATCTGAAACAGTGTTTTTTGGTTACATTATGATAGAGTATAATTTAGCAAAATACATGTTCTCATATTGTATGAGAATTTGTGAAGGATGGAGATGCTAGGCATCCGAATCTACCAAAAAGGTTTTGGGAACTGATATTATACTCGTGATTCTTCCTTATAAGCTATAGTAGCTTGATCATGAAAGTTGTCATCATAAGGATGAATAGAAGATGTAAGTAAAATGTTTACTACACTAATAGATTACTAAAGAATGGATTTTTCAAAGAACACCAAACATTTGATGATGGTGATCCACTTCAAAGTGCAAGTCCAAAGGTATTAGTAGTTGACTATATACGCTTTGTACCATGTGTCATGTTGATGACACCACTATTGATGTTGATAGATTCTTTTAAAAGAAAAAGGAATTGCTGAAAGAGAATCTATAAAATATTTGGCAGAAAATAAAATGGTTGGAGATGTCCAACTTGGGTATATAGAAGATATACATGTTATGGCTATATTCCTTGCTTGTTAAACAATGTGGTTATGAGGTATTGGATAGATGGGTTCGTAGCATGGTAAACAAAAAATTTCTACCGCAAGAACGAACAAAACCCAGATCTAATCTAGATAAAAGCCAAGATCTAATCTATTAGACATGTGCAACGAGATAGATCTGTACTAACCCTCGTAGAACCGAAAGCGTTACGAGATTAGATCTCGGGGTTGATGTAGTCGATCACTTGCCGATCTCAAGATCGTGTGGACGATCCTTCCGGCGCCGCGTTCCGGCAGCGCTTCCGCAGTCGGTCACACGTGCGGAGTCGAAGCAGACCTTCCTCTCCCCGTTCCAGCGAGCAGCGGAGGTAGTAGATCTTCTCCACGGAATCCCAGCAGCACGACGGTGTGGTGGTGGTAGAGTAGAGAATTCTGCAAGGCTTCGCCTAAGACGGAGCAGAGCGAAGGTAGAGGAGAGAGGCGGCGGCTAGAGCTTGTTATGAGAGAGAGGCTAGGAGGGGGCGCCCCTCCCTTCTATTTAAAGGAGGGAGGCGCGCCTGGGGAGGGGGAGTCCTAGTAGGACTCCCCTCCTATGGCCGGCGGGTTAGGAAGGGGGGAGGAGTCCTCCTCCCCCACGAATCCGTGTCTCGCCCCACAAGGTTTCCTTTGACCCTTTCTTGGTTTTCAAGCAAACACCAAGAACTCTTCTAGAACCTTCCAGAACATTCCGAAACCTTCTACAATCTCCATACAAACACTCCGGAACATTTCCTAACTTAGAAAATGATCCCCAATATATGAATCTTATTCTCCGGACCATTCTGGATCTCCTCGTGATGTCCCGGATCCAATCCGAGACTCCGAACAACATTCGGTCTCCAACGCATATTCCGTATCTACTTAAAACAACTTTGAACCTTAAGTGTGTCACCCTACGATTCGTGAATATCCAGACATGATGAAGAAACCTCTCCGATCAATAACCATCAGCAGGATCTGGAGATCCATAATGGCTCCCACATATTCAACGATGACTTTGTGATCGATAGAACCATTAACATACGAAACCAATTCTCTTTATCACGCGATATTCTACTTATCCGAGGTTTGATCGTCGGTATCTCTATACCTAGTTCTACCTCGTTACTGATAAGTACTCTTTACTCGTTCCGTGATATGTCATCCCTTGTGACCTAGTCACATGCTTGCAAGCTAACTAGATGACATTCCACCGAGAGGGCCCAGAGCATATCTATCCGTCATATGGATGGACAAATCCCAATCTTGGTCCATGCGCTTCAACACATACTTTCAGAATACCCAATGACACCTTTATAACCACCCAGTTACGAAGCGGTGTTTGATGTCATCAAAGTACCCATCAGGTGATGGTGATTAACATAACCTCATGGTCGAAGGATTAGGTTACTATGCATTTGAAAGCTTACAGCAATACGAACTTAATGACTTGATCTTATGCTACGCTTACTTATGGGTGTGTGTCCATCACATCATTCTCCTAATGATATGATCTTGTTATTAACGACATCCAATGTCCATGATCAGGAAACCATGATCATCCATTAATCAACAAGCTAGTTTAACAAGAGGCTTACTAGGGACTCGTTTATGTTTACAAAACACACAAGTATTAATGTTTCCGGTTAATACACTTATAGCATGGGATGTAAACATTTATCATAAACATAAAGATATAATAATAACCATTTTATTATTGCCTCTTGGACATATCTCCAACAGTCTCCCACTTGCACTAGAGTCAATAATCTAGTTAAAAAACTTGTGCATTCAACACCTATGGCTTTCTGGTGTTGTATAGACACTATTGCTAGTGGTAAACATAATCTTCGGATCTGACACTTCCAGGTCCGTGTGTATTTGCATTTCCTTGCGTCTCTACGCCTACTCATTCTCCAATGAGATGGCATTGTATAAATTTGGTCCTTTGGTGAGACCTTTAGTTCCTTGGGATTAAATCATGTTAATACAATTGTCATACAATGTATCTTCATAGTATTATCCCGCTATGAACCACACCTAGTTTGATAACAAACTACTTGACGCAAATGCCCTCATTTGCTGCCACAATAGCAGTCATATACTTAGCCTTTTGTTGTAGTATCTGTCACAATGTTTTAACTTTGGTACTCAACCAAATCCGTTATGGAACTTCCTTTCCATTACATTGTGCCACCCATAGTTTAAATTGAGATAAACTTAATTTGTGACAAAACTAGTACAATGCAACAATTTACAATGAACTATTTATCACCAGTATTATGTTCTTAGTTCTTCCAAAGATCATAGGAATATCCCTACTATTGTCCAATGATCATCTTATGAGTCATTCTGGTATATGCTCATAACATTTAGAGCATAGGACATATCTGGATGTGTACATCTCAAAGAATGATTGATCAAAATATTCTTGTAATTTCACCAAGTGTCAAAACACTTGAATCTCGTGTCAACACACTTGAATCTTGATTCAGTCCTTTCCGTGCATCAAGAACCTTTCTTGTTGTTTCCATATTGAACTCATTCAACATCTTATCTATGTACATTTGGCAAAACCATATTAGCGCCTCAATCTATCCATATAGACATTGATGCCTAATTCTTGGGTTATGCCTAAGTCTTTCATCAAAATGAAATTCTTAACCTGTGTCAATAAAACATACATCATTTCTAATCAACAATATGTCTTTCGCATAATGTATTAGAAATATGTCTTAGCGCTCCCACTTAATTTCTTGCAAAATGCAAACATCTTCATCGTCTCTGATGAAATTAAACCTTTTAACGGTTTCATCACGGTGAAGATTCCAACTCCGCGATGCTCACTTCAACCATTGAAGCTTTGCATACTCTTTTAGCATCCATTGAATTAACAAAACCCTTTGGATCGTGTCAAGGACACATCCTAGGTAACCATTCTATTAGAAGAACTTGTTTTGTTTGTTCAACTACCATATACCAAAATATATGTAGTGGTTGCTACATTAATCCGTCCAGACTAAATATCGCTATGAAAGATCAAATCTTATCATAGTCAATTCCTTGAACATTGTCGTAAACTCTTTCCGACATGTCGACTATTTCATAGATGTGAAACATCCATGTCTATTTCTTTATAGTTCCATATACGACTGTAAGGTCTTGCACCTTTTCAGAGGGTCTTTCAAATTCAAAGCTTGATTTCTCGTGTATGGAATTATCACGGATTTTATGGCTTCAAGCCACTTAACGAAGTCAGGGCCCATCATTGCTTCTTTGCATGTAGTCAGTTCATCATTGTCAAACAACAATGATTTAACTCTCAAATCTTGGCATTTGATTACTTACCCGACCTACTTGGTTCAATAGTAACTTAGATCTCCGTGACCACAACCTTTGAGGCACGTGAGCCATGAGCATTGTTGCTGCCTCCGGGACACTTTCCGACGCTGCGCAACTCAGCACATATTAGCCAAGGTTCAACAACCTTGTCAAAGTTCTATTGTCCTCCCACTTAACTTTTCACCAAAAATTCCTTCTCAAGAAACTTGACATTCTAAGTGACAAACACTTTTGTCTTCGGTGTTATGGAGGAATACCCAATGGTTATTCGAAATAACCTACAAAGACATGCTCATCCGACTTTGGTTGTAAACACTTTACTTATGCCTAGCATACCAAAAATTTAAGAAAGGACAACCTGGGTTTTATCCCAAACCATGACTTATATGGTGTCATTTCAACGGATCACGATGGAGCTCTTTTCAGTGTAAAGGCGGTAGTCACTAAAGCTTTAACCTTTAAAATATAATGGCAGTTTTATAAATGACACCTTTAATCTTACCATGTCAAACAAGGTTTCATTGCATATCTCGAACACTCCATACTCCTATGGTGTCTTGGGAAATGCAAATCCATGGAACGATTCCTCAAATCTTAGGTGTTTTGCTAAACTTGTAACTCAAACATCTTTATGATCCAATCATAAACTTTTTTATTTTCTGTTACAATAATTTTCCACTTCATCTTGAAAGTCTTTGAACTTTTTCAAATGTTTCATACTTCTTCATTATTGAGTAGGTATATACATATACTCACTCAAATCTTTGGAGAAAGCATATGAAGTTGAAATCCATCGCCCACGACTACACATAATGGACTATATACATCAATATGTACAAATTCCAATCAATTAGTTGTCTGTTCCTCTTTTGGCCTACGAACGGAGTTTTAATTATCTCTAGGAAAGTATCACAAGCGTCATTTGATCAAAATCAAAGACTCCAAAAATCCATCAACATGGAGTTTCTTCATGTATCCCTTTCAATATAATTTAAACGGCGATGTCACTTTGCAAGTGATCTTTCAATTATTTGTCTTGCGACATTTTAGCATTAGCTTTATGGTCGTTATTTCTCCAACCAGACTTGTACATCATCCATCTATTATGGAATACGGTAATTATTTGAACAACCTTTTGTCGTCATAATACCTGATCAAAATAACAATTATTGAAACAAATCTTGAAGGCAAGCTTTGATGTTAACGAGCAACACAACAACCCTTTGTTTGTTTTCGATGAACATCATCACATATTCTCTTGCTAGTTACTTAGGCCATTGCAGTTCATGAATTGTGTTGTCCTGTATGACACTTCATACCAACCAATTCGGTATCCAATACCGCAGAACCACATTGTTTAACAACCAAGGAATACAACCATAACATGTATCTTCTATATACCTAAGCTGGATATCTCCAATCTTTTCTTTTCTGCCAAATATTTTATAGATTCTCTTTCAACAATTCCTTTTCTTTTAAAAGAATCTATCAACATCAATAGTGGTGTCATTCACATGACACATAGTACAAAGTGTGTATAGTCAAATACTAATACCTGTGGACTTGCACTTTGAAGTGGATCACCTTCATCAAATGTTTGGCATTCTTTCAAAATTCCATTCTTTAGTAATCTTTTAGTGTAGTAAACATTTTACTTACATCTTCTATTCATCCTTATCATGACAACTTTCATGATCAATCTGCTATAGCTTATAAAGGTGAATTGCGAGTATAATGTTTCTTTTCCAAAACCTTTTGGAGGATTAGGACGAGTAGCGTCTCCAACCTTCACAAATTCTTATCAAATATGAGGACATATACTCTATCATGTTGTAACCAACACATTGTTTTAGATATCGCAATACCTTTCACATATGATGGTTTCTGAAACATTGCTTTCAGCTCTTAGATAAACTTGATATTAAAAACAATCTTTTGAGTATCAAGAATCATGGAGGCAAACATGATACATTAGATACTAACACTGGAATTGTTACTCTTGATTTAATACTGTTTATTAAACTTCACAGAGTAAACGGAGTTTGCTGAAAGTTTGCAATATGACTTTTAAACTTTAGATTGACACTCAAAACAATACGATACCAGTTTGTAAAGCAAATATCCAGAATTTCTATAGTTCTACTATCTCAACTATAACTAAGCGTAAGGTGGTGAACGGATGCCAATGACTACAACAAACTATGCAAATTCACTTTGATTGTGTTTATGATAAATTGAGTTTGACTAATCCAAATTACAAATAAACTCCCACTAAAAACAACATCCCTTGAGTTGTTTTAGTGATTACACAAACCAAATCCACTACACCAAGTCCGATCATCACGTGAGATGATGTAGCTTCAAAGGCGAACAATCAACATGTTCATCATATCATCCATATGACTCATGCTTTACCTTTCCGTATTCCGTGTTCCGAGACCATGTCTGTACATGCTAGGCTCGTCAAGGTTAACCTTAGTATCCTCATGTGCAAATATGGCTTGCACCCGTTGTATGGACACGTAGAATCTATCACACCCGATCATCACGAGATGCTTCGAAACAACGAGTCTTAGCAACGGTGCCTACTAAGGACGAACACTTTATTACTTGATATTTAGTGAGAGGGATCATCTTATAATGCTATCGTCGCGATCTAAGCAATACAAGATGCATAAAGGATTAACATCACAGGCAATTCATAATTAGTGTGATATGATATGGCCCTTTCTTCTTATGCCTTTGATCTCCATCTCCAAAGCACGGACATGATCTCCATCATCACCAGCGTTGCGTCGAGGTCAGTGTCGCCGATTCATGGTTGTCCATCATCACTAGCAACTATTACAACTACTTGGAATAAAGCTATTACAAGATGAATAGACACGCAGGTCTTAACAGAATTAAAGACAACCATTAGGCTCCTGCCGGTTGCCATATTACAACAATGATCATTGCATACATCAAATATAATCACAATCATATGATGGCCATATCACATCACAAAACCCCTGCAAAAACAAGTTAGACGCCTCTAATTTTCTTTGCATGTTTTACGTGGTTTGGGGCTTTCGAATAAGAACGGATCTTACGTACGAAACTGAACCACAACGTTGATACAAGTGCTATCAAGTGCAAAGTGTAGATTGGATCTATACTATGATGGGAGAGACAGACACCCGCAAAGCCACTTGTGCAATACGAGTTGCACGTCAACTGTGGAGCAAGTCTCATGTGCGATGACATGTAAGGTTAGCCCGGGCTGCTTCATCCCACCATACCGCAAGATGCAAAGTACACAAAGCAAAAGACGGCACGACCACCAACGCCCACAAAACCATTATGTTCTACTCGTGCAACAGATCTACGCATAGACACGGCTCTGATACCACTGATGGGTTCGTAGCATGGTAAACAAAAATTTTCTACCACAAGAACGAACAAAACCCAGATCTAATCTAGATAAAAGCCAAGATCTAATCTATTAGACATGTGCAACGAGATAGATCTGTACTAACCCTCGTAGAACCGAAAGCGTTACGAGATTAGATCTCGGGGTTGATGTAGTCGATCACTTGCCGATCTCAAGATCGTGTGGACGATCCTTCCGGCGCCGCGTTCCGGCAGCGCTTCCGCAGTCGGTCACACGTGCGGAGTCGAAGCAGACCTTCCTCTCCCCGTTCCAGCGAGCAGCGGAGGTAGTAGATCTTCTCCACGGAATCCCAGCAGCACGACGGTGTGGTGGTGGTGGTGGAGTAGAGAATTCTGCAGGGCTTCGCCTAAGCCGGAGCAGAGCGAAGGTAGAGGAGAGAGGCGGCGGCTAGAGCTTGTTATGAGAGAGAGGCTAGGAGGGGGTGCCCCCTCCCTTCTATTTAAAGGAGGGAGGCACGCCTGGGGAGGGGGAGTCCTAGTAGGACTCCCCTCCTATGGCCGGCGGGTTGGGAAGGGGGGAGGAGTCCTCCTCCCCCACGAATCCGTGTCTCGCCCCACAAGGTTTCCTTTGACCCTTTCTTGGTTTTCAAGCAAACACCAAGAACTCTTCTACCTTCTAGAACATTCCGAAACCTTCTAGAATCTCCATACAAACACTCCAGAACATTTCCTAACTTAGAAAATGATCCCCAATATATGAATCTTATTCTCTGGACCATTCCGGATCTCCTCGTGATGTCCCGGATCCAATCCGAGACTCCGAACAACATTCGGTCTCCAACGCATATTCCATATCTACTTAAAATAACTTCGAACCTTAAGTGTGTCACCCTACGATTCGTGAATATGCAGACATGATGAAGACACATCTCCGATCAATAACCATCAGCGGGATCTGGAGATCTATAATGGCTCCCACATATTCAACGATGACTTTGTGATCGATAGAACCATTAACATACGAAACCAATTCTCTTTGTCACGCGATATTCTACTTATCCGAGGTTTGATCGTCGGTATCTCTATACCTAGTTCTACCTTGTTACTGATAAGTACTCTTTACTCGTTCCGTGATATGTCATCCCTTGTGACCTAGTCACATGCTTGCAAGCTAACTAGATGACATTCCATCGAGAGGGCCTAGAGCATATCTATCCGTCATATGGATGGACAAATCCCAATCTTGGTCCATGTGCTTCAACACATACTTTCAGGATACCCAATGACACCTTTATAACCACCAGGTTACGAAGCGGTGTTTGATGTCATCAAAGTACCCATCCGGTGATGGTGATTAACATAACCTCATGGTCGAAGGATTAGGTTACTATGCATTTGAAAAGCTTGTAGCAAAACGAACTTAATGACTTGATCTTATGCTATGCTTACTTATGGGTGTGTGTCCATCACATCATTCTCCTAATGATATGATCTTGTTATTAACGACATCCAATGTCCATGATCATCCATTAATCAACAAGCTAGTTTAACAAGAGGCTTACTAGGGACTCTTTTATGTTTACAAAACACACAAGTATTAATGTTTCCGGTTAATACAATTATAGCATGGGATGTAAACATTTATCATAAACATAAAGATATAATAATAACCACTTTATTATTGCCTCTTGGGCATATCTCCAACAGTATTGGATACCGAATTGGTTGGTATGAAGTGTCATACAGGACAACGCAATTCATGAACTACAATGGCCTAAGTAACCAGCAAGAGAATGAGTGATGATGTTCATCGAAAACAAATAAAGTGTTATTGTGTTTTTCGTTGTCATCAAACCAAGCCTTCAAGATTTGTTTAAATAATTGTTATTTTGTTCCGGTGTTATGAGAACAATGGCTGTTCAAATAATTACCGTATTCCATACAGGATGGATGAACTTTTACAAGTCTAGTTGGAGAAATCACATCCATAAACACTATTGCTAAAATGTCGCAAGACAAATGATTGAAAGATCACTTATGAAGTGACATCGCTGTTTGAATTATATTTGAAAGAAAACATGAAGAAACTCCATGTTGATGGAATTTTGGAGTCCTTGATTTTGATCAATTAACGCATGTGAGACTTTCCTCGAGATAATTGAAACTCCGTTCATAGGCCAAAGAGGAACGGATGACTAGCTTATTGAAAATTGTGCATGCTGATGTGCATAAGTCCATTATGTGTAGCCATATGCGATGGATCCTTTTGCTTCATATGCTTTCTTCAAGAATTTGAGTGAATATATCTGTATATTTACTTAATAAGGAAGAAGTATGAAACATTTGAAAGTTGTTCAAAGACTTTCAAGATGAAGTGAAAAATCATTGTAACAAGAAAATAAAGAGTTTATGATTCGATCATAAAGGAAGATATTTGAGTTACATGTTTAGCAAAAACACCTAAGACTTGAGGAATTGTTCCATGATTTGTGTTCTCCGATAAACCATAGGAGTATGGCATATTCGAGAGATGAAATCAAACCATGTTTGACATGGTAAGATCAAAGGTGTCATTTGTAAAACTGCCATTATGTTTTAAGGATTGAAGCTTTAGAGACTACCGCTTTTACACTGAAAAGAGCACCATCGTGATCCGTTGAAATGACACCATATGAGTTATGGTTTGGGATAAAACCCGAATTGTCTTTTCTTAAATTTTGGTATGCTATGCATAAGTAAAATGTTTACAACCAAAGTCGGATAAGCACGTCTTTGTAGGTTATCCCAACGAATTTTTTGGGAATTTCTCCATAACACCAAGGACAAAAGAGTTTGTTACTTGGAACGTCAAATTTCTTGAGAAGGAATTTTTCGTGAAAAGTTAAGTGGGAGGACAATAGAACTTTGATAAGGTTGTTGAACCTTAGCTATATGTGCTAAGTAGCGCAGCGCCGGAAAGTGTCCCGGTGGCGGCCATAATGCTCATGGCTCTCGTGATTACAAAAAGGTGTGATCTCGGAGATTAAAGTTCCTATAGAACCGTGTGGGTCGGTAAGAATCAAATAGTAAGATTTGATAAGAAAGTCATTATTGTTTTGACAATGATGAACCGACTACATGCAAAGAAGCAATGATGGGCCCTGACTCCATAAAATGACTAGAAGTCATAGAATCCGTGATAGTATCCATACACGAGAAAACAAGTTTCTGAACTTGGAAGACCCTCCAGAAAGGCGTGAAGCCTATCGGTCGTGTTTGGATCTATAAAGAAATAAGACATGGATGTTTAACATCTATGAAATAGTCGACATGTCGGAAAGAAGTTTACGACAATGTTAAAGGAGTTGACTATGACAAGATTTGATCTTTCATAGCGATATATAGTCTTGACGGATTAATGTAGCAACTGTAGGGTTTCATAGCATGGAAAACAAAAAATTTCTACCGCATACAAACAAACAAGCCAAGATCTATCTACTAGATTGTAGCAACGAGTCGATGGAATAACTCACCCTCGAAGATTCCAAAGCGTTTAATGAGAGCAGATTCTCGTGGGTGATGTAGTCGTACTCTTTCCGATCTCAAGATCGCGTAGACGATCCTTCCGGCGCTGCGTTCCGGCAGCGCTCCCGCAGTCGGTCACACGTTCGGTACTCGACGAAGACCTTCCTCTCCCTTGTTCCAGCAGGCAGCGGAGGTTGTAGCACTCTCCTCGCGATTCCGGCAGCACAACGGCGTGGTACCGGAAGTAGAGGGGAGATCTCGCAGGGCTTCGCCTTAAGCCGGAGCGAGTATGGTGGAGTATGAGAGAGCTTTGGTGATCTAGGGTTTAGACACACCAATTAGAAGGCTCTAAACCGGAGGCTAGGACAATTAGAAGCTCTAACTTGACGGCTTGGGAGAAATCCCTAGGCTGTGGCTAGGGTTTAGGTTTAGAGGAGAGGGACTTGTGTACTAGGAGGGAGCCCTGCCCCTCCTTATATAGGTGGAGGGGCCGGCCGGCCAAGGGGAGGGAGTGGAGTCCCTCCCCAACTCGGTTTCACCTCCTCCTCCTCTTTCCAAAACTTGCCGTTTGACTTTCAAACTAGCCGTTTGACTTTTCAATTTAGGATTTAAATAAACCCTTTATTTTGGACAGCAAGAACACCTAGTACATGATGAAATCATTCCAACTTACAATGACACATTCATGTACCTTCCCTCCCCCGGAGTGCCGGACATTCCGGAACCTTCTAGAATGTTCCCGATGAAAACACCGGAACCATTCCCCAACTCCGAAACGGGACTTTCCTTATATGAATCTTATTCTCCGGACCATTCTGGATCTCCTCGTGATATCCCGAATCCCATTCGAGACTCCGAACAACATTCGGTCTCTTTCTCATCATTCCATAACTACTCAAACAACGTCGAACCCTTAAGTGTGTCTCCCTACGGTTCGTGAATTATGCAGACATGATCGAGACACTTCTCCGAACAATAACCAATAGAGGAATCTGGAAATTCATATGGCTCCCACATATTTTTACGATTACTTTGCGATCGAATGAACCACTTACATACGATATCAATTTCCCTTTGTCTCACGATAGTTTACTTATCCGAGGTTATGATCGTCGGTATCTCTACATACCTAGTTCAACCTCGTTACTGACAAGTACTCTTTTCTCGTTCCCGTGATATGTGATCCCTTGTGATCCAGTCACATGCTTGCAAGCTAATTGGATGACATTTCACCGAGAGGGCCCAGAGTATATCTATCCGTCATATGGATGGACAAATCCCACTCTTGATCCATGTGTTCAACCGATACTTTCCGAACACTCAATGCCACCTTTATAGCCACCCAGTTACGGTGTGGTGTTTGATGTTATCAAAGCATCCATCCGGTAAAGGTGATATGCATGATCTCATGGTCGAAGGAATTAGATAACTATGTATCAGAAAGCATATAGCAATTGAACTATTAAAATGACTTGATCTTTATGCTACGCTTATCTATAGGAGTATGTCCACCATATCATTCTCCTAACGATATGATCTTGTTGTTAATAACATCTCAATGTTCATGATAGGGAAACCACAATCATCTATTAACCAACAAGCTAGTATTATATAGAGGCTTTACTAGGGACTTCAAATTAAGTTTACAAATCACACAAGTATTAATATTTCCTTGTTAATACTATTATAGCATGAATGTAAACATTTATCATAAACACAAAGATATAATAATAACTACATTTATTATTGCCTCTAGGGCATATCTCCAACAGTCTCCCACTTGCACTAGAGTCATCCAATCTAGATTACATGGTAATATACCGAACACCCATGGCAGTTTGGTGCTGGTCATGTTTTGCCCTCGGGAGAGGTTTAGTCAACGGATCCGCCACATTCAGATCTGTGTGTACTTTGCAAATCTTTATATCCCCATCTTGGATATGTTCTCGAATAGCGTGAAAACGTAGCTTGATATGCTTCAGCTTCTTGTGTGACCTTGGTTCTTGCGCATTGGCTATGGCGCCCATGTTATCACAGTAGATAGACATTGGGTCCAGCGCACTAGGAACCACACCCAGCTCTGCAATGAACTCTTTCATCCATATTGCTTCTTGTGAAGCCTCCGAAGCAGCCATGTATTCTGATTCTGTTGAAGATCTCGCCACAACGCTTTGCTTTGCACTCCTCCAGCTAACTGCTGCACCATTCAAAATAAATACGTATCCAGATTGTGATTTAGAATCATCTGGATCGGTGTTCCAACTAGCGTCGGTGTAACCATTAACAACGAGTTGTTCATCACCTCCATAAGAAAGAACCATATCCTTAGTTCTTCTCAAGTACTTAAGGATGTTTTTGACCGCTGTCCAATGATCCACTCCTGGATCACTTTGATATGTGCTAGTTAGACTAACAGCATATGCGATGTCGGGTCTAGTACATAGCATGGCATACATTAGAGATCCTATGGCTGAGGCATAGGGAGTCTTACTCATCCTTTCTCTATCTTCTGCCGATGTCGGACTTTGAGTTTTACTCAAGGTCGTATTGGGCAACATGGGCAAGAACCCTTTCTTGCTATCTTCCATTCCAAACCTCTTTAGAACTTTGTCCAAATATGTACTCTGTGACAATGATATTTGGCGTTTCGATCTATCTCTATAAATCTTTATGCCTAATATGTAAGCTGCTTCGCCAAGATCCTTCATTGAAAAACTATTATTCAAATATTCTTTGACACTATTTAGAAGGTCTACATCATTCCCAATCAACAATATGTCATCCACATATAGTATTAAGAATGCTACAGAGCTCCCACTCACTTTCTTGTAAATACAAGCTTCTCCATAAGTTTGTATAAAACCAAAACTTTTGATTACCTTATCAAAATGTTGATTCCAACTTCGGGATGCTTGCTTCAATCCATAGATGGACCGTTGAAGTTTGCATACCTTGTTAGCATCTTTAGGATCGACAAAACCTTTGGGTTACATCATATACAACTCTTCATCAATATCTCGATTGAGGAATGCTGTTTTGACATCCATCTGCCATATCTCATAATCATAATATGCAGCGATTGCTAACATAATCCTCACAGACTTCTTTGCTACCGGTGAGAAAGTCTCATCGTAGTCAACTCCTTGAATTTGTCGAAACCCTTTTGCGACAAGTCGAGCTTTATAGACAGTAACATTACCATCAGCATCTGTTTTCTTCTTGAAAATCCATTTGTTCTCGACAGCCTTCCGGCTATCCGGTAAGTCCACCAAAGTCCATACTTGGTTTTCGTACATGGATCCAATCTCGGATTTTCATGGCTTCTTGCCATTTATTGGAATCTGGGCTCATCATCGCTTCCTCATATGTCTCAGGGTCATCGGTGTTATCCACCAACATGATACTCATAACGGGATCATACCAATCTGGAGTGGTACGAGTTCTCGTTGACCTGCGAGGCTCTGTAGCAACTTCGACCGAAGTTTCATGATCATCATCATTAGCTTCCTCTCTAATTGGTGCAGGCACCACAAGAACTTCTTCCAGTGCTGCGCTACTCGTAATTTCGAGAGAAGGTTCGACAACCTCGTCGAGTTCTACTTTCCTTCCAGTCACTTCTTTCGAGAGAAATTCCTTCTCTAGAAAGGATCCATTCTTAGCAACGAAGATTTTGCCTTCAGATCTATGATAGAAGGTATACCCAATAGTTTCCTTCGGGTATCCTATGAAGACGCATTTTTCCGCTTTGGGTTCAAGCTTGTCCGGCTGTAACTTTTTTACATAGGCTTCGCATCCCCAAACTTTAAGGAACGACAATTTAGGTTTCTTCCCAAACCATAATTCATACGGTGTCGTTTCAACGGATTTAGACGGTGCCCTATTTAAAGTGAATGCGGATGTTTCTAATGCATAACCCCAAAATGATAGCGGTAAATCTGTAAGTGACATCATAGAACGAACCATATCTAAGAGAGTTCGATTACGACGTTCAGACACACCATTACGCTGTGGTGTTCCCGGCGGTGTCAATTGTGAAAGTATTCCGCATTTCTTCAAATGCTCGCCAAACTCGTAACTTAGATATTCACCTCCACGATCAGAACATAGAAATTTAATCTTCTTGTTACGTTGATTCTCTACCTCACTTTGAAATTCCTTAAACTTCTCGAAAGTTTCAGATTTATGTTTCATGAAATAGATATACCCATATCTACTCAAGTCATCCGTGAAGGTAAGAACATAACGATAACCACCGCGCGATGCTACACTCATTGGACCACATACATCGGTATGTATGATTTCCAATAAGTCCGTAGCTCGCTCCATCATACCAGAAAATGGAGTCTTAGTCATTTTACCCATCAGACATGCTTCGCATCTTTCAAGTGATTCAAAATCAAGTGATTCGAGAAGTCCATCGGAATGGAGTTTCTTCATACGCTTCACTCCAATGTGACCAAGACGACGGTGCCACATATAGGTCGAGTTATCGCTCGATTTCAAACGTTTAGCCTCAATGTTATTAATATGTGTATTTCCACCATCGAGATTCAATAAGAATAGACCATCTATCAAAGGTGCATGTGCATAAAACATATTACTCATATAAATCGAACAACCATTATTCTCGGATTTAAACAAGTAACCGTCTCGCAATAAACAAGATCCTGATATAATGTTCATGCTCAACGCAGACACCAAATAACAATTATTTAAGTATAAAACTAATCCCGATGGTAGATGAAGGGGTAGCGTGCCGACCGCGATCACATAAACCTTTGATCCGTTTCCCACGCGCATCGTCACCTCGTTCTTCACTAGCTTCCGTTTATTCTGCAGCTCCTATTTCGAGTTACAAATATGAGCAACCGAACCAGTATCAAATACCCAGGCACTACTACGAATACTAGTGAGATACACATCAATAACATGTATATCAGATATACCTTTCTTCTTGATGTTGCCGTTCTTCAAATCCGCCAAGTACTTTGGGCAATTCCGCTTCCAGTGACCTTCTCCCTTGCAATAAAAGCACTCAGTATCAGGCTTGGGTCTAGCCTTGGTCTTCTTCGTCGGTGTGGCAACTTTCTTGCCACCCTTCTTGAAGTGTCCCTTCTGCTTAGACTTGCCTTTCTTGAATTTGGTGGTCTTATTGACCAACAACACTTGGTGCTCTTTCTTGATCTCCACTACTGCAGACTTTAACATAGCAAACAGTTCTGGCAACTGCTTGTTCATGTTCTGCATGTTGTAGTTCATCACAAAGTTCTTGTAACTTGGTGGTAGTGATTGGAGGACACGGTAAATCCCCAAAGCATTAGGAATCACTATACCCAAGCTTTGAAGTTTGTTTGCGTGCCCAGACATCTTAAGCACATGCTCACTGACGGAGCTGCCCTCTTCCATCTTGCAGTTAAAGAACTTTTCAGAAGCCTCATAACTCTCAATCGCCGCGTGAGTCTCAAAGATCAATTTGAGATCACGGACAATATCATGTGGGTCTGAATTCTCAAACATTTTCTGAAGCTCCGATTCTAAACCATACAAGATAGCACACTGAACTATGGAGTACTGATTCTTCCGAGCAAGGTAAACATTCTTTACTTCATCGGTGGCATCAGCTGCAGGTGGGTCACCCAGCGGTGCATCCAGCACATAGGTCAAATTACCAGCTGTGAGGACAATCCTCAAATTGCGGAACCAATCCGCGAAGTTTCTTCCATTGTTTTTCAACTTTTCTTTCTCTAGGAATGCATTAAAAATGATGGTAGGGGCTGCCATTGATCTATAACATATTTGCAATAGTTTAGACTAAGTTTATGACAAATTGAGTTCTAATTAATAATAAAGTTTAATCTAGGTGAACTCCCATTCAAAACAACATCCCTCACATTGTTTTAGTGATCACACGAACCAAATCCACCATATCAAAACCGATCATCACGAGAGTTGATATAGTTTCAATGACGAACAATCAACATGTTCATCATATCTGCTATATGACTCATGCTTTACCTTTCGGTGATCCGTGTTCCTGAGACCATGTCTGTACATGCTAGGCTCGTCAAGATCAAACCTTAGCTACCGCATAAGCAAATCTGGCTTGCTTATGTTGTATACACTTGCGGAATCTAACACACCCGATCATCACGTGGTGCTTCGAAACAACTAGCTTTAGCAACGGTGCATACTAAGGGTGAACACTTTAGAACTTGAAATTTATGTGCATGAGGGATCATGTTATAATGCTACCGTCGTCTACTAAGCAATACAAGATGCATAAAGGATTAACATCACATGCAATTCATAATATGTGATATGATATGGCCTTTCTTCTTTGTGCTTCCGATCTCCATCTTCTAGCACGAACATGATCTCCATCATCACCGGCATTGCATCAAGGTCAATGACGTTTCTCCATGGTTGTCGTCCACCGGCTTCAACTATTACAACTACTTTGAATAGACACGCGGGTCTTAACATAAATTAAAGACAACCATATGGCTCCTGCCGGTTGCCAACTTACAATAAGGAACATTGCATACATCAAATATAATCACAATCATGGCCATATCACATCACTGCACACCCCTGCAAAACAAAGTTAGACGCCTCTACTTTCTTTGCATATTTTACGTGGTTTGGGGCTTTCAATAAGTGTTGTTCTAACTTACGAACAAGAACCACAACATTGAAACTAGTATTGTTAATCACCCGTTGTAAATTGGATCTCCACTATGCTGGGAGAAACAGGCACCCGCAAAGCCACTTATGCAATACAAGTTGCATGTCAAGCGTGGAGCAAGTCTCATGAACGATGTCATGTAAGGTTAGCCCAGGCTGCTTCATCCCAACATCCCGCAAGATGCAAAGTACACAAGAATCAATCGACAATAAAAGCATCAATGCCCACAATGACCATTGTGTTCTACTCGTGCAACAGATCTACATATAGACATGGCTCTGATACCACTGTAGGGTTTCGTAGCATGGAAAACAAAAATTTTCTACCGCATACAAACAAACAAGCCAAGATCTATCTACTAGATTGTAGCAACGAGTCGATGGAATAACTCACCCTCGAAGATTCCAAAGCGTTTAACGAGAGCAGATTCTCGTGGGTGATGTAGTCGTACTCTTTCCGATCTCAAGATCGCGTAGACGATCCTTCCGGCGCTGCGTTTCGGCAGCGCTCCCGCAGTCGGTCACACGTTCGGTACTCGACGAAGACCTTCCTCTCCCTTGTTCCAGCAGGCAGCGGAGGTTGTAGCACTCTCCTCGTGATTCCGGCAGCACAACGGCGTGGTACCGGAAGTAGAGGGGAGATCTCGCAGGGCTTCGCCTTAAGCCGGAGCGAGTATGGTGGAGTATGAGAGAGCTTTGGTGATCTAGGGTTTGGACACACCAATTAGAAGGCTCTAAACCGGAGGCTAGGGCAATTAGAAGCTCTAACTTGACGGCTTGGGAGAAATCCCTAGGCTGTGGCTAGGGTTTAGGTTTAGAGGAGAGGGACTTGTGTACTAGGAGGGAGCCCTGCCCCTCCTTATATAGGTGGAGGGGCCGGCCGGTGTAACTACCTCGGTAAATTACGCTCCTAGTTACAAGCCTGGATGAGCGGAAATGGTCAAAATAGTACGGTGGGGCCCAAATGCCACTCACAGGTAGACCTTTCGGCCGTCCTAACCATTTCCAAACATCGGGACAAGAACGGGCGGCGTAATCGGCAGGCGAAGGGATCAACTACATACACAAATGAGTATGTATGCAAGCCACCATACAACAGTTCTCAGAGCCATTCCATCTAAAAGAAATAGAAATATTGCAACGCCATACGGCAAGATCCAAATATCCTAGATAGATATAATAGTTTAGGATATCTCCTCATACATCAAACATCAGAGTATCAGGCGGAAGCGGAAAACAAGGTTCGAGTACGGATAAGAAGCAAATCGGCATAAGATGCCCCATAAATAAACACATCCCGCCCACAGATCTCACGGATCCCCGTTCCCGGAATCTCTACACCGAGTGATAGTTGCCAACATCGTCCGTCTCCTCCACCCAGTATCCATCTTGCGAGTTTACCTGCTCATCTGAATCAAACAATTTATCGTGTGAGACCCTAGGGGTACTCAGCAAGTCTTTATGCCTCTAAAGGGGACACAACCTGGGGTGACGCAATTGCAGCAAAAGATAACACCTAACATTTCTATAGATACTCGCTAACCATCCGCCTAACCAAAGATAGACGGATGTCCGTGAATTAATAACAACAGTTATAACAGTAATATTAACAGATCCATCCTCCTCCTCGCTTACCAACGAGGAAGCGGACGAACAGCCCCCCATCCGTTGGCAGTTTTATTATCCATTCCATGGGAGTTGCACTATTTACTAGTCAGGTACTTAGTCAATTTAAAAGCGATACTTTAGTTATACTTGTCTATGATCGAGAAACTGTGCTCCAAGTCGTCCATAACCGCGGACACGGCTTTCAGAAAGATTTACCCTGCAGGGGTGCACAAATAGCAACACACACTCGATCAACCTCGGAAAACCCAAATCAAAACCCAACGAGGCATTCACGACAAAGCGATCACAGGATTCAGAAATGTTTCAGGGGGCCACCCCATTAAGCTACCCGCAACGAAGTTGGCCGACTCCGAGACGGACTCAAGGTTTGTGTGGACGGCGGTAAACGACTGGGAACCCGAAAATGTGACTGGACTTGTCGATACAGCGAAAACGTGTCACGGTCCTAAACAGTACAGGTGCTCCACGCACAATCGTAAATAAAGCAGTAAAGCATGGCATAAGTACAGGATAGTAATAAAGCCCCAAACTACTTTGTGGCCCCAAGAAATAAGAATGAATCAAGCTCTGGCTCAGGGGGGTTCATAAGCCTCCCGGATGTGGATAGCGCGAATATTCAAGGAATAGGAATCAAGTACTCGGGGTCCTACGGGACACAAGTGAGCATGAAAAACCAAATAGCAGATATTGCTCACCGGTGCCACTTTCATTAGTTATCCCATTACTACTCAGGTTAAGTTATTTAGGTACCTCGTTATCCATCAGACACTCACATACCCTACACATGCTGTTCTACGACCCGCATGGCTCAAACAAATCCTGTAGTAATGGCTCATGGGATGGAGGAACAAGCTTCGGTGGGGTTTAAAAGTAAAGGCTATGCAGTACTTGGGATTCAGTTTAATGCAACCGCGACTCAATGATGCAAGAATAAGATAGAGGCAATAGGTACTATATGTATGCAATCATGTGGTAGTGCTTGCCTGGCAGCTCAGTTGAAGCGAGGGACGGATCTGGGTAGTGCTCCTGGGTTTCCTGATATATCCCCTGCTCAGCGTCTATTCGAAGAAGATACAAACAAACAAGGGCCAACATAAATAGAGTGCACAAGCATATGAATTAAAATGCGACAAGCAAACAATCATGCCATGATGAATGATGCACAATTTGCATGGCAATAATGTAGCATGGCATGGGTGAGGTGTGGAATACAAGAACAAAGCATTTTATGGAGTTTTAGTCATATTTTATACTCAAATAAGTTGCTGTATACTTTATATTTATATGATGCATGCTGCAATTCAGAACAAGGAATGCATAAACAGAAAGGTCTCGTCGAGCTGATCATTTTAGACATATTATTTGTCAAATTTGGAGTTATAAAACAAAAGTTATTAATTAATTAAGGCAAAGGGCATTTTATTTGTAATTTTTGATCAACTTGAAAATAAAGTGTTCATTATATATTTTGAAGGGCATATTTGAATTCCTCACATTTTTCTGATCTCAAAACATATATTAATTGTTTAATTTGGAATTATAATTCAAAAGTTATTTAAAAACAGATTGAATTTTGAATTTAAATTAGTTTTGAAAAGGTTTAATTAAAACAGACAACAGGATAAACTTTTGTTACTCAGGCAAAACTAGCCACGGGCATTGACGGGTGGGGCCGATGCTGACTTGGCGAAACGGCGCGCAGAAAACTTTCTGTCACCGCGAGCACGCCCAGCCACAGTGGATGACAGGTGGGGTCCGAGGCTCTGCTGACCCACACGCCAGTGGGCGAGTGCGAGGCTGCCACGCGGCACGGCGGGGGACTCCGGGTTGAGGCTGTGAAAAACCCAGGGACTCAACTGCAAAACAGACGTGGAGGCTGACGGTGGGGATCGGTGGGATCGCGGGTTGAGCAGAGAAAAACCGAGGGGGCGATCTGCAAAAAGGGCGCCACGTACTGTGGATCTTCTCCGCGTTGCTGAGGACCGATCGGTGACCGCCCGCACGGAGCGCGGCGCGCGGGGCTCGAACTGGGGACGTGGGGGTGCGCGCTGGGGGTGCGAGCCGATGCGGTAGCGCTAGGGTTGGTGTCAGGAGGGTGGACGCAGGCTAGAAGAGGCTGGCGCGGCGCGGGGAGGCTGCAGACTACAACGGACGGCGCGCACGGTGGGCGTTCGATGAAAAGATCGGCGAGGCTAGGGCGGTACGGCGAGGCGGACCATGTCGGGGAGGGAGAGAGGCTCACCGCAGGCTCGACGGAGGGCTCGGATCGGAGCGGGGAGCGTCGGATCGGCGAGGAAGAAGAGGCCGGGCGGAGCTAGGGTTTCGGCGAGCGTCTCGGCGTGCAGCGGTGTACAGGCCTCCTCCTCCTCGCCGGCGGGTACGGGGCGACGCAGGGACAGGTCCTCGTCCTTCCTCGACACCCACAGCTACATGCCACCGGCTGCAAGAGGGGGGACGGTGGAGACCGATGGTAGCCGGCCGGTGAGAGAAAAGAAGAGGGGAAGAAGAGATGGTCGCGGCGCGAGGCCAGGGTTGGTTTTGTGAGGCAGAGGAAGGAGGGGATGGGATAAGGGCGAGGCCAGAGGGAGATGGTGCCGTGGGGGAGTGGGTTAGGGATAAAGGTGGCTTCGGCCACTTTTTCCCTCCTCTCCTTCACATGCTCGGGTCGGGGCAGGTAGGCAGGGCAGGGCGAGGTGGTGGAGACTGCCAGGTAGGCCAGGGAGGAAGGAGAAGAAGGTGGGGCTGGGGTGGCAGAGAGAGAGCTAGAGAGAGAGAGCTAGGGTAGGATGGAGAGGCTCGGGTTAGGTTTTTGGTTAGGAATAGGGCTCGGGTTAGGGTTTGGTCTTAGGTTAGAGAGGGGTAGGTAGGCCCAGGTTAGGGTGGTGCCTCGGCATGGAGAGAGGAGGGTGGTGAGGTGAGGTTTAGTGTAAGGGGGTAAGGGTTTGGACTAGGGCTAGGGTTAGAGAGAGTAGGTTAGAGAGGGGTTAGGGTTATGGAGAGAGGGGGTGAGGTGGAGTGTTTTTGACAAGATCAAGCAAGATCAAGCAAAGATCACACAAGATCTAGTCAAAGGAGTAGAGAGATAAAAAGGTGGTGAGGGTTGTTGGAGTAAAACATGGTGGTGGTAGGGTTTAGAGATAGAAATAGATAGAGGGGGAGATGATCCACTCAAAGAATCAAATAAAAACCCAAAAGACTAGAATGTGGTGGTACTTGCATGGCCCATGCAAAATAATTAATGCCATGTTTATTCTTGTGAAAACAATAATATTAACATGGCATTATTCTTATGCATTCCCAAAAGTGGAATAAAGCCAAGCAAAAGAATTTATAGAAGTAGATCCATCCTATCTCCCATGAGCTAGATTAAATACCAAAAGAAAATAACATACAAGCTCATGGATAATGGGATGGTGGAATTATAAGGTGGTGAAGAGAAAGGGTGGTGGAGTAGAATAAAAGATATGCCCCCAACTCAACTTGGGCATTTAAACAATATATCAACAACCAAATACAATAACAAGAGGCAAATACAATTAATGATGCATATGGGAGGAGATCCAAATTGAAAAGGGTTTTATATGATGCTCAAATGCAAGGTGGCATGATGACATGAGCATGATATAATTATGATGCAACAATTATATGAAGGAAGTATCATTTATATAGACTAGGCTAGTAGCATTGCAATTGTTAGACAATTAGGATGCTACAACTCTCCCCCACTAAACAAGAATCTCGCCCCGAGATTCCTAGGAAAAAGAAAACAACACAAGGAGAGGCGGGTGTTCGGAACGAAGGTGACCCTCACGTTCCCAAGTTGATGAACAACGGAATGGTGCGACCACTACACCTTGCAAACACTTGCTAGACTTGTTGCGAGTCCGCGTTTGCTTCAAGAAACAAATGGTTAGAAGAATTGAAGGATTGTCGTAAGACAAGAAGGATAGGATGGACATAGCTCCGGTTTTCTCAAGAAACATGATAAAAGAATATAACCACTTGTGAAAGAAAAGACAAGATGATGTATCATGAATAAAAAAACACACCGTTAAGATTAAAGATTTGCCGATACTAGAGATGATGAAATCTTTGTCTCGCTGGAAGAAAGAGCTAGGTTGGAGAGGTTTGAACCACTATGACAATAGCATCGTATCTTCTCTCGGATTTGAGAAATGAAGTAAGGAAACAATATTGCCTTCAAACAATAGAGTCCCTTGATATCAACAGAAAGATTTAGTTAGACATCGTCGGATTAGATTCTTCTTGCGCTGGTAAGACCCAACGGATCACGCAATTGAGGTGCGCGGATATAACTTCCAGAGACGGATGTGAAGCCAGATCATGGTGGAATACCGAGAAGCAAGGAGTATGGAGGATCTGGAGTTTATTGTAGATATACTTATTGCTTCTTTAGCCTTGAGGCTAACGCAATAGATTTGCGGCTGATGGCATCAACCATAATTGGCTATACCACAGAAAAAGAATTGATGAAACAAAGAGAGAGATAGTTTCCTTTCATCTTGTTTGGGGATGTCAAACACCGGTAGAAAGACGAGGAACGAAAGGAGTTTGCGTTTGTTTCCACCAGATAATTGAAGATTTGCTCCGTGTAGGAAAAGACGAGATCACCAACAAGAGATTATTGATTACTTTCTTCGAGAGAGCACTCCAGAAAACAAGGACGGAAGTAAAAGTATCGAGAGATAAAGGCCACTTCTAACTTCCGTGGAATGAGTGAAATCACATTAATTCACCAATTCAATGTACAAGAGCGAATGATAAGAGTAGTGGTATGGTAGCTACTCCATCCCGCACTCAAATCATTACTCCGCACATGAATAAGAAAACCATGCAACCCAACTACCGAAACAGACTGAAGGTATTGACAAAAACTCATGGAACTTCGTTAGAAGACAAGGATAGATGCAATCGATTCGCCGGATTCACAGATAGATAAAGATGATGATGTTGTCGTCATGTCAGAAGTACCAAGCCACCGGAAAGATATGAAGGAAGATTACGGAGAACAACTGCAAGATTCAACAGCTACAGAAAAGATAGCACCAACTTGAACAGAAGGAATACAAGATCTGGAAGGTCTTCATGGCCTCCGGTGGATTGAGCATAGATGATAGAACGAGAGGGTTTCAAAAGATTACTTGACAAGACAGAGGTGAAAAGAACTCCCTGTTCATCTTGAAATGATTGAGAGAGATTTAGCAGTCTTGAGGAAATCTACGGCGGAACGACGATGATAACTCGCCAACAAGGAAAACTCCGGGTTTGATTGAAGATGGCAGATGGAATTAACAATGAACTTGCTGATTCCAGCATTGAAGCGATCTATTTAGCAGAAGGACGTGGCCGAGATAGGTGACTTCAAAAAGTCAGAATTCTCACTTTGAGACTTTGCACACAGGCAGTGCTCACGAAGCTTGAGAGAAAGAGACACAGATGATCTTCCATGTCCTTCCATTGATATCGAATAGGCAAGCATATTATCAACATATACCACCATGGATTAACAGGATATTCCCAGAATATCAAGTTCAAGAGGCGGGAGAAACGAACAAATGCTCGAAACACTTTCTAAGCTCAACGCTCTTTGAAAGATCAACGTTACGAGTAAGGATTCCTGTTGAAGAAGATGCGCTGGCAGAATAGGTTATCTGGTCCTTCGGAAGAAAAAGAGATGTCACCTGGTTCACATTGTCGATTGGATCACCGGTTACAAAGATAAAGAGATCTTGGATAAAGAAACGATGATAGCTCATACCTCAAGCAAGGCTACCAGAGACGAAAAGATGCAATTCCCTCGTCTCAACGAGAATTTTGCAGATATGGAGTTCAAAAAGATGTGTAGCATGATGGACAGATGATAGACCATCGTAGTGTCTTGGAAACTCCGGATTGCCAAAGATGCTTGAATATGCATGGATATGATCACGGTGTAACTCAAAATCACAGGAGATAACCGTCACCATTTGGAGGATAGTGATGATTGCATTTTCCATATTCCACTCATGATAAGTGTCATATAGCTACGCCGAGAGCCAAATTACAATCACCAGCATCGGATCGACACATGTTATGTAATTAGCCCAAGAGAATTGGAGATGAAATGAAACTCTAGGATTAAGCGCCGGTGACAAAAGAATGAGTTAGCATGGACATGCTGATAAAAGGGAGATAGATAATGTTTCACACACGACTGAAAAGGAGTGTGGAAGCACAGATGTATCAAAGAAAAAAAAATCCGCATTTTTCGGCATTAAAATACCAATAGATGCGCAAAATCACTTATCAGGTAGAGATTAGCAACTGATGCTTGCACAGAATGTGGAGTTGCTAGAAGGAAGGACACCCTTAAGAAGATGGCACCGGTTAACAAGGAGTCAGATAGATCGCGCCGGTTTTCAAAGCCTGTCAGTATGGAATGTACCAACAGTTGATAACCAAAGGCAGATTGTGATAACAAATGGATGCAACAGATAGACAAGGAATTACACACACACGCACACACACACACTTTCTATGGTACTACGGAAACCCAGAACACGTGAATCCTAGTTTGAATTTTAAGAAGAGGATTAAAAACGTTACACTTCCTTACCAGAAAAGGGTGGTGGGTGGGTAAGAATAAAAGTGGAAGCAGTCCTACTCTCACGTTTTATTTTTCCCTAGTGTACATACCTACCAAAAATATTTGCTAGACTGACAACGACCATTTGGCTGAGACCCTGAAGGGCGGGATGGCTCTGATACCAATTGTAACTACCTCGGTAAATTACGCTCCTAGTTACAAGCCTGGATGAGCGGAAATGGTCAAAATAGTACGGTGGGGCCCAAATGCCACTCACAGGTAGACCTTTCGGCCGTCCTAACCATTTCCAAACATCGGGACAAGAACGGGCGGCGTAATCGGCAGGCGAAGGGATCAACTACATACACAAATGAGTATGTATGCAAGCCACCATACAACAGTTCTCAGAGCCATTCCATCTAAAAGAAATAGAAATATTGCAACGCCATACGGCAAGATCCAAATATCCTAGATAGATATAATAGTTTAGGATATCTCCTCATACATCAAACATCAGAGTATCAGGCGGAAGCGGAAAACAAGGTCCGAGTACGGATAAGAAGCAAATCGGCATAAGATGCCCCATAAATAAACACATCCCGCCCACAGATCTCACGGAACCCCGTTCCCGGAATCTCTACACCGAGTGATCGTTGCCAACATCGTCCGTCTCCTCCACCCAGTATCCATCTTGCGAGTTTACCTGCTCATCTGAATCAAACAATTTATCGTGTGAGACCCTAGGGGTACTCAGCAAGTCTTTATGCCTCTAAAGGGGACACAACCTGGGGTGACGCAATTGCAGCAAAAGATAACACCTAACATTTCTATAGATACTCGCTAACCATCCGCCTAACCAAAGATAGACGGATGTCCGTGAATTAATAACAACAGTTATAACAGTAATATTAACAGATCCATCCTCCTCCTCGCTTACCAACGAGGAAGCGGACGAACAGCCCCCCATCCGTTGGCAGTTTTATTATCCATTCCATGGGAGTTGCACTATTTACTAGTCAGGTACTTAGTCAATTTAAAAGCGATACTTTAGTTATACTTGTCTATGATCGAGAAACTATGCTCCAAGTCGTCCATAACCGCGGACACGGCTTTCAGAAAGATTTACCCTGCAGGGATGCACAAATAGCAACACACACTCGATCAACCTCGGAAAAACCAAATCAAAACCCAACGAGGCATTCACGACAAAGCGATCACAGGATTCAGAAATGTTTCAGGGGGCCACCCCATTAAGCTACCCGCAACGAAGTTGGCCGACTCCGAGACGGACTCAAGGTTTGTGTGGACGGCGGTAAACGACTGGGAACCCGAAAATGTGACTGGGCTTGTCGATACAGCGAAAACGTGTCACGGTCCTAAACAGTACAGGTGCTCCACGCACAATCGTAAATAAAGCAGTAAAGCATGGCATAAGTACAGGATAGTAATAAAGCCCCAAACTACTTTGTGGCCCCAAGAAATAAGAATGAATCAAGCTCTGGCTCAGGGGGGTTCATAAGCCTCCCGGATGTGGATAGCGCGAATATTCAAGGAACAGGAATCAAGTACTCGGGGTCCTACGGGACACAAGTGAGCATGAAAAACCAAATAGCAGATATTGCTCACCGGTGCCACTTTCATTAGTTATCCCATTACTACTCAGGTTAAGTTGTTTAGGTACCTCGTTATCCATCAGACACTCACATACCCTACACATGCTGTTCTACGACCCGCATGGCTCAAACAAATCCTGTAGTAATGGCTCATGGGATGGAGGAACAAGCTTCGGTGGGGTTTAAAAGTAAAGGCTATGCAGTACTTGGGATTCAGTTTAATGCAACCGCGACTCAATGATGCAAGAATAAGATAGAGGCAATAGGTACTATATGTATGCAAGCATGTGGTAGTGCTTGCCTGGCAGCTCAGTTGAAGCGAGGGACGGATCTGGGTAGTGCTCCTGGGTTTCCTGATATATCCCCTGCTCAGCGTCTATTCGAAGAAGAAACAAACAAACAAGGGCCAACATAAATAGAGTGCACAAGCATATGAATTAAAATGCGACAAGCAAACAATCATGCCATGATGAATGATGCACAATTTGCATGGCACTAATGTAGCATGGCATGGGTGAGGTGTGGAATACAAGAACAAAGCATTTTATGGAGTTTTAGTCATATTTTATACTCAAATAAGTTGCTGTATACTTTATATTTATATGATGCATGCTGCAATTCAGAACAAGGAATGCATAAACAGAAAGGTCTCGTCGAGCTGATCATTTTAGACATATTATTTGTCAAATTTGGAGTTATAAAACAAAAGTTATTAATTAATTAAGGCAAAGGGCATTTTATTTGTAATTTTTGATCAACTTGAAAATAAAGTGTTCATTATATATTTTGAAGGGCATATTTGAATTCCTCACATTTTTCTGATCTCAAAACATATATTAATTGTTTAATTTGGAATTATAATTCAAAATTTATTTAAAAACAGATTGAATTTTGAATTTAAATTAGTTTTGAAAAGGTTTAATTAAAACAGACAACAGAATAAACTTTTGTTACTCAGGCAAAACTAGCCACGGGCACTGACGGGTGGGGCCGATGCTGACTTGGCGAAACGGCGCGCAGAACACCTTCTGTCACCGCGAGCACGCCCAGCCACAGTGGATGACAGGTGGGGTCCGAGGCTCTGCTGACCCACACGCCAGTGGGCGAGTGCGAGGCTGCCACGCGGCACGGCGGGGGACTGCGGGTTGAGGCTGTGAAAAACCCAGGGACTCAACTGCAAAACAGACGCGGAGGCTGACGGTGGGGCTCGGTGGGATCGCGGGTTGAGCAGAGAAAAACCGAGGGGGCGATCTGCAAAAAGGGCGCCACGTACTGTGGATCTTCTCCGCGTTGCTGAGGACCGATCGGTGACCGCCCGCACGGAGCGCGGCGCGCGGGGCTCGAACTGGGGACGTGGGGGTGCGCGCTGGGGTGCGAGCCGATGCGGTAGCGCTAGGGTTGGTGTCAGGAGGGTGGACGCAGGCTAGAAGAGGCTGGCGCGGCGCGGGGAGGCTGCAGACTACAACGGACGGCGCGCACGGTGGGCGTTCGACGAAAAGATCGGCGAGGCTAGGGCGGTACGGCGAGGCGGACCATGTCGGGGAGGGAGAGAGGCTCACCGCAGGCTCGACGGAGGGCTCGGATCGGAGCGGGGAGCGTCGGATCGGCGAGGAAGCAGAGGCCGGGCGGAGCTAGGGTTTCGGCGAGCGTCTCGGCGTGCAGCGATGTATAGGCCTCCTCCTCCTCGCTGGCGGGTACGGGGCGACGCAGGGACAGGTCCTCGTCCTTCCTCGACACCCACAGCTACACGCCACCGGCTGCAAGAGGGGGGGACGATGGAGACCGATGGTAGCCGGCCGGTGAGAGAAAAGAAGAGGGGAAGAAGAGATGGTCGCGGCGCGAGGCCAGGGTTGGTTTGGTGAGGCAGAGGAAGGAGGGGATGGGATAAGGGCGAGGCCAGAGGGAGGTGGTGCCGTGGGGGAGTGGGTTAGGGATAAAGGTGGCTTCGGCCACTTTTTCCCTCCTCTCCTTCACATGCTCGGGTCGGGGCAGGTAGGCAGGGCAGGGCGAGGTGGTGGAGACTGCCAGGTAGGCCAGGGAGGAAGGAGAAGAAGGTGGGGCTGGGGTGGCAGAGAGAGAGCTAGAGAGAGAGAGTTAGGGTAGGATGGAGAGGCTCGGGTTAGGTTTTTGGTTAGGAATAGGGCTCGGGTTAGGGTTTGGTCTTAGGTTAGAGAGGGGTAGGTAGGCCCAGGTTAGGGTGGTGCCTCGGCATGGAGAGAGGAGGGTGGTGAGGTGAGGTTTAGTGTAAGGGGTAAGGGTTTGGACTAGGGCTAGGGTTAGAGAGAGTAGGTTAGAGAGGGGTTAGGGTTATGGAGAGAGGGGGTGAGGTGGAGTGTTTTTGACAAGATCAAGCAAGATCAAGCAAAGATCAAACAAGATCTAGTCAAAGGAGTAGAGAGATAAAAAGGTGGTGAGGGTTGTTGGAGTAAAACATGGTGGTGGTAGGGTTTAGAGATAGAAATAGAGAGAGGGGGAGATGATCCACTCAAAGAATCAAATAAAAACCCAAAAGACTAGAATGTGGTGGTACTTGCATGGCCCATGCAAAATAATTAATGCCATGTTTATTCTTGTGAAAACAATAATATTAACATGGCATTATTCTTATGCATTCCCAAAAGTGGAATAAAGCCAAGCAAAAGAATTTATAGAAGTAGATCCATCCTATCTCCCATGAGCTAGATTAAATACCAAAAGAAAATAACATACAAGCTCATGGATAATGGGATGGTGGAATTATAAGGTGGTGAAGAGAAAGGGTGGTGGAGTAGAATAAAAGATATGCCCCCAACTCAACTTGGGCATTTAAACAATATATCAACAACCAAATACAATAACAAGAGGCAAATACAATTAATGATGCATATGGGAGGAGATCCAAATTGAAAAGGGTTTTATATGATGCTCAAATGCAAGGTGGCATGATGACATGAGCATGATATAATTATGATGCAACAATTATATGCAGGAAGTAGCATTTATATAGACTAGGCTAGTAGCATTGCAATTGTTAGACAATTGGGATGCTACAGCCGGCCAGGGGGAGGGAGTGGAGTCCCTCCCCAACTCGGTTTCACCTCCTCCTCCTCTTTCCAAAACTTGCCGTTTGACTTTCAAACTAGCCGTTTGACTTTTCAATTTAGGATTTAAATAGACCCTTTATTTTGGACAGCAAGAACACCTAGTACATTATGCAATCATTCCAACTTACAATGACACATTCATGTACCCTTCCCCCCCCCCCCCGGAGTGCCGGACATTCCGGAACCTTCTAGAATGTTCCCGATGAAAACACCGGAACCATTCCCCAACTCCGAAACGTGACTTTCCTTATATGAATCTTATTCTCCGGACCATTCCGGATCTCCTCGTGATATCCCGAATCCCATTCGAGACTCCGAACAACATTCGGTCTCTTTCTCATCATTCCATAACTACTCAAACAACGTCGAATCCTTAAGTGTGTCTCCCTACGGTTCGTGAATTATGCAGACATGATCGAGACACTTCTCCGAACAATAACCAATAGAGGAATCTGGAAATTCATATGGCTCCCACATATTTCTACGATTACTTTGCGATCGAATGAACCACTTACATACGATATCAATTTCCCTTTGTCTCACGATACTTTACTTATCCGAGGTTATGATCGTCGGTATCTCTGCATACCTAGTTCAACCTCGTTACTGACAAGTACTCTTTTCTTGTTCCCGTGATATGTGATCCCTTGTGAGCCAGTCACATGCTTGCAAGCTAATTGGATGACATTTCACCGAGAGGGCCCAGAGTATATCTATCCGTCATATGGATGGACAAATCCCACTCTTGATCCATGTGTTTCAACCAATACTTTCCGAACACTCAATGCCACCTTTATAGCCACCCAGTTACGGTGTGGTGTTTGATGTTATCAAAGCATCCATCCGGTAAAGGTGATATGCATGATCTCATGGTCGAAGGAATTAGATAACTATGTATCAGAAAGCATATAGCAATTGAACTATTAAAATGACTTGATCTTTATGCTACGCTTATCTATAGGAGTATGTCCACCATATCATTCTCCTAACGATATGATCTTGTTGTTAATAACATCTCAATGTTCATGATAGGGAAACCACAATCATCTATTAACCAACAAGCTAGTATTATATAGAGGCTTTACTAGGGACTTCAAATTAAGTTTACAAATCACACAAGTATTAATGTTTCCTTGTTAATACTATTATGGCATGAATGTAAACATTTATCATAAACACAAAGATATAATAATAACTACATTTATTATTGCCTCTAGGGCATATCTCCAACAGCAACCACTACATATAATTTGGTATATGGTAGTTGAATAAACAAAACAAGGTTCTTCTAATAGAACGGTAACCTAGGACATGTACATGACATGGTCCGAAGGGTTTTGTTAATTCAAAGGGTGCTAAAAGGGCATGCAAACTTCAATAGTTGAAGTAAGCATAGCGGAGTTGGAATCTTCACCATGATGAAACTGTTAAAAGAGTTTAAATTCATCGGAGATGATGAAGATGCTTGCATTTGCAAGAAATTAAGTGGGAGCACTGAGACATATTTCTAATACATTATGTAGAGGACATATTGTTGATTGGAAATGATGTATCTTGAATTGACACAAGTTAAGAATTTCATTAAAATAAGATTTCGATGAAAGACTTGGGCAAACCCGGAATATTAGGCATCAATATCTATATGGATAGATTAAGGCGCTAATATGGTTGTGCTAGACATACATATATGAGATATTGAAAGGGTTCAATATGGAAAAAACAAGAAAGGTTCTTGTTGCATGGAAAGGATTGTATCAAAATTCAAGTGTTTCAACACTTGGTGAGTAAAATCACATGAAGATTTTGATCGATTATACCATGATATGTATATATCCAGAATGTCCTATGCTCTAAATGTTATGAGTATATGCCAGAATGATTCATAAGATGATCATTGGACAATAGTAAATATATTCTTATGAGCTTTGGAAGAACTAAGAATATATCATGTATAAGTGACAAATAGTTAAAGGTGGTTCATTGTAAACTGTTACATTGATACTAGTTTTGTCACAAGATACAAATTAAATTTATCTCAATTTAGACTATGGGTGGCACAATATAATGGAAAGGATGTTCCATGATGGATTTGGATGAGTTCCAAAGTTGAGATGTTGTGACGGATACTACAACAAAAGGCTAAGTATATAGCTGCTATAGTAGCAGCAAAGGAGGGCATTTGTGTTAAGTAGTTTGTTATCAAACTAGGTGTGGTTCAAAGTGGGCTAATACTATGAAGATGTATTGTGTTATAATAATATCAACATATTTTGAGCCGAACGAACTAAAGGTCTCACCAGAGGACCAAATTTATACAATGCCATCTCATTTGAGAATGAGTGATGCGTAGAGACGCAAAGACATGCAAATACACACGGATCTGAAACTGTCACATCCGGAGATTATGTTAACCACTAGCAATAGCGTATATGCAACACCAGAAAGCCATAGGTGTTCAATGCGCAAAGTTTTTCAAACTAGATTATTGACTCTAGTGCAAGTGGGAGACTGAAGGGAATATGCCCAAGAGGCAATAATAAAGTGGTTATTATCTTATTCCATGTTTATGATAAATGTTTATTTTACATGCTAGAATTGTATTGATCGGAAACATCAATACATGTGTGTTTAATAAACAAAAAGGGTTCCTAGTTATGCCTCTCTTATAGACTAGCTTGTTGATTAACAAGATGATCAAGGTTTCCTGATCATGGACATTGGATGTTGTTAATAACAAGGTCACACCATTGGTAGAATGATGTGATGAACATTCATCCGAAGTATAGCATTACGATCAAAGTCATTATGTTTATATTGCTATAATATAATACGAAGTAATCTTTATCCTTAGACCATGAGATCATGTTAATTGCTAACACCGGAAGAGTATCTTGATAACATCAAACGTCACACCGTAACAGGGTGACTATAAAGGTGGGTTCAGTGCTACGAAGGTGTTATGTTAAGGCTCATGGATCAAGAGTGGGATTTGTCCATCCCGATGACGGATAGATATACTCTGGGCCCTCTCGGTGATATCACATTGAAATAGCTTGCAAGCAAGTGATGTGATCACTAGAATGTTATATCACGGGAACAAGAAAAGAGTGCATGTCGGTAACGAGACCAAACTAGGTATGGAGATACCGATGATCGAATCTCGGACATGTAATATATCGCGGGACAAAGGGATTTAGTTACTAGCGTTAAAGGTTCTCACGATCACAGAAGTCATCGTTGAATGTGTAGGAGTCAGTATGGATCTCCAGGTCCCGCTGCTGATTATTGATCGGAGAGGGGTCTCGATCATGTCTGCATTATTCACGAACCTTAGGGTGACACACTTAAGGGATACCGACACCATTTGGTGCAAATATGTTTCAGATAAAGATTTAATAAATCACTAGAATTATTTCAATAGACACCGAAACTGTTTCGGGTGAAATTGCTGAAATTGGTTCTGCATGTAATATTGAAATGTTGCAAGGGGTTTTATGTGAATGTTTGTTAATTAAAGTAATTAACAAAATTCTGAATAAAAATAATAAAAGAGTTTTATTAAATGAGAGAGCATTAAATTTGGAGAAATTTAATGCATTTAAAGTGAAGACTTTAAAAGAGAATGTGAAGGGGCATTTTAATGTGGAGGGGTTACCACCACATGAATGGAGGAGGTGAAGGGTCACCCCCTCCATGCGCCGGCCATGAAGGAGGGGCACCCCCCTCCTCCTATAAAAGGCCACCCCCTCCTAACTTCTCACTAACACCTCCTTGTGAAGGATCTCTCTCCCCGTCTAGTATTATTTCCCCATGGTCTCGGATTAGCGAGATACATGTTCCCAGTGGCTTTATCTGGAAAGGAGTTGTTGCTTCCGCTGCTTTGCTAGAGCGAGGGACGGAGGTTGTCGGGGTACTGGACGTGTGTGCGATCACGGATGCACCGCTGCTTTGCGGTGCTGGACTTGGTGGTGCTGGAGCTGGATCTGATGGACGTGCTGGAGCCGGACCTGTTGGACTTCATCACGATCTTGAGATCGGCAAGTGTACGACTACATCAACCACGAGTTCCTACTCGTTAACAAAGCTCTTTGTCTATGAGGGTAAGTTCTCGTTGGATGTATGTCCACCCGTTGCTTTGTACCTAGTAGATAGATCTTGGCGTATAGTTCACACCGTAGGAAATTTTTTGTTTTCTATGTTGCGGACCCAACAGCTCGTTGTCTCCTTGCCTTGTCATTTTGATATGGAGATTCTTCCGTATCATCGGGCAAGGGGTACCCCGTTGGCGGTTCTCTATGATACACATGTACTTACAATGACAAGAACTTACCGGTGACTAAACGTGAGTAACATGAGGAGCAGCCCTCGTATACAAGGGACATGAGATTTCTGACTTATACTTCGTCTAGCATGTACACCATAGTTTGTTCACTTTAACCTTAATCACTTCAAGATGCTTATGATAGGGGCAATGAGAGCTGAAATCTATAAGTACCATAATGTTTGGAAGCTCTTTATGAGACTTGAATCCCTACTTCCTTCTATGAAGGCCTTTCTTCCACCATTATATTGAGTCTCCACCTTCTACCTTTATGCACCTACTTTGAGAGCATAGTGGCCATTCTTAGTTCTATGTGCATTGTCCCAAGACTTGTTGATTGATGCATAGCTTTGATATTTCTTGTTTTAAACTATCTGTATCTAGTCACTCTTATGAACTTTGAAGGTGTCCTATGCATTTATATTTGCTACTCTATGAGGGACAAGCTGAATACTATTATGCTATGTTTTCTTTATGTGAAACAAACAAACGTCTTGCAAAGCATTGTTATTCATGAATCTTTTGTTTGTGCCTTTTCATGTTGCATCATAGTTTCTTTGCTTATTGCTAGAACTTTGTCTTTCATGTTATGATTGAAGTACTATGATCCCAGCTTTGAATGTTTTACAAATACTTTGATCAAGTCTTTAATGGTGCATGTCACCTCAAAAATTATTCTTTTTTTATCACTTACCTACTCAAGGACGAGCAGGAGTTAAGCTTGGGGATGTTGATACATTGCAAATGTATCTATAATTTTTGATGTTCCATGCTTGGTTTTATCTACTTTCTTGTGTTTTGTTCCAACTTTGGAGTACTTTTCATACGATCTCTTGGACTAACCTATTAACAAGATGCCACATTGCCAGTTGCCTGTTTTCTGCTGTTTTTGGTTCCAAGAAGTCAGAAAATGAATATTCTTGGAATTGGACGGGACAAAAGCCAAAGTTACTATTTTCCCGGAAGACTCATGGAGCTAGAAGGAGAGTCGGAGAGGGGCCATAGGGTGGCCACACCACCCCTAGGCGCGGGTCCACCTAGGCCGCGCCAGGGCATGGTGTGGGCCCCCTGGCCGCCCACCGACCTTGCCCTCTGGCCTAAAAGAAGCCTCCCGAGGCATAAACCCTAGATCGTCAATTAGAAATCCACGAAAATTTCCGCTGTGCCGCCTCCACCGAAAAGGAGATTTGGGGGACAGAAAGTCTCTGTTTTGGCACCCTGCCGGGACAGGGAAGTGCCCCCGGAGCCATCTCCATCGATCTCTATCACCATTGCTGATTCCCATGATGAGGAGGGAGTAGTTCTCTCTCGAGGCTAAGGGTTCTACCGGTAGCTATGTGTTCATCTCTCTCTCTCTATGCATGATCTTATTGAGATCATGAGCTTGTAATCTATAGATCTACCTTGCTACTCAAGTGCTAATAGATCTCTGCTCTCCCCATGTGTGTGAAAGTGACAACGTGCTTACCATGGTGGCACTTAGGCTAGAGATTACAAATACTTGTTATGAGTTATATTTGGAGTTGGATGTCTTTATGAAATTGTGGTGTTTGTTGGGCTCATCTAGTGCTCAAGGTGACAGTGTGGGGTTTTCTAGATGGGAAAGGCTTACTTTGAGGTGTGCTGTTATAGCCCTACCATCGATTAGAGTGTCCAACCGGGGAGTAGTTAAGAGTAGTATCATAAAGAGAAGATATTTATATGAGAGTGTTCACTAGTGAAAGTATGATCCCTAGGCCTTGTTTCTAAGCATTGAAACAGCGTTTGCTATTAGATCTGTTATATGTTTGCTTGCTTCCTTCTTTATTTCAGTTTGCCTTTAGTCTCTTCCATGCCATCAAAGTATTTTCTAGCACCATTATCTTATTCATACCACTTGTATTTCACTATCTCTTCGCCGAACTAGTGCACCTATACACCTGACAAGTGTATTGGGTGTGTTGGGAACACAAGAGACCTCTTCTATCTTGATTGCAGGGTTGCTTGAGAGGGGATACCTTTGACCACTTCCTCCCTGAGTTCGATAAACCTTGGGTGATCCACTTAAGGGAAAACTTGCTGCTGTTCTACAAACCTCTGCAGTTGGAGGCCCAACAACTGTCTACAAGAATAGAAGTGCGGAGACATCAATCGCCGCCGTGCAATGGGGAAGAAGAAAGGAGGTGCTGCGGCCGATTCCGCGGCTACCGCTGCTGCGGTGAAGAAGAAGGGCGGCTCCGCTGCTGCGAGCACTAGCACCGTCCTCGGCGGGAAGAAGAAGGGCACGGGCACCCGCGTCATGAATGGCGCGTGGCGTCCATCCGTCATCAAGTCCTCTGATCTTCGTCTTCTTTGCCAAGACGGAGTGATGTCCGCCGCAGTCGCTGACGCGCGCGTCCCCGGCGGCGAGGTAATCCCCTCTCCTCATGCCGGTTTTCGAGTGATGTTCCTAGCGTTCATCATTAGTGGCCTCTCTTTTCCCCTGCATCCTTTCTTCAGGGCCCTTCTTTTTTTTACGGGCTCCAGCTCCATTAGCTGTCCCCCAATTCCATCCTCCACATAGCTTGCTACATCACCCTCTACGAGTGTTGGCTCGGGATCGAGCCGCATTTCGGTCTCTTCAAGCGCCTTTTCAAATTGAAACGCCAATCGGCATCTGGTTCCGTAGTCTATGATGTAGGCGGCTGCGGAATCCATGTCGATCCATCCGCCACGTACTTCAACATCAAGCTGATGAAGTCCGTCCAAGGGTGGAGGGACAAGTGGTTCTACGTTCGCGACCAGAAGGCCAACGGAGACCACTTCGGACTCGCGCCCTTCGACCCCTCGACACCATGCAAGAGGAGGCGCTCCTGGAAGAATGTGGTTATGCCTGGCGAGTCCACGGAGACAGATGTGCTGTACGAGCGCGTCTGCGACCTTGAGAGTCGCATAGGCAAAGAGGAAGGAGGTTGCGCACTCATTCGCACGTGGCTGCGCCGTCGCGTCTAGCCCCTACAGGCCAGAGTCCACCCCATGTTTCAGTGGGCTGGTGCTGACGATGCCACTCGCGTGTCTGCGGATGGCATGTCCGCGAGTGAGATAGATAAAAGGGTTCGACTGGTGACCAAGTACACTGTCAAGGATGTGCTCCCTAGTGAACCAGTCGTTCCTCCGTTTGACGCTTCTAACCCTCCTCCTGAGGTACAGTTGTGCTACGTATTAGCTTAGTTTGTTGATTGCTTCTTTGCTGTTTCTTTGCTTTGTGCTGAATTGTGGTCTGTATGCAGGATTGGGCGGTGTCACCTTGTATGCCCCCTCTTCCTGAGGGGGTTATCCCTCGTGAAGCCTTGGAAGAGGACGAGTCGGAGTCGACCGTCCTATCTGATGTGGAAGAGGAAGCCCCCGAGTCGGGTAGCCCGGATACTCACAAGCGTTCACACAACGAGGATTCCGATGCTTCGTCTCCTTCGACTCCGGAAGGTGCAGGCGTTGGTGCGGAGTCGCCAATCCCTGCCATTCCTGTGAGCGTCGTGGCACCATCTTCTCGCAAGAAGATGCGACTGCCAAAGGAGTCTTCGTCAGAGTCGGGGGAACCAACCTTTGACTTTGATAAGTTTGATTGATAAGTATTCGATTTGTCCTTTTTGATTCTCCATTGGCTTTGCCTTGTCCTTGATGTTGGTGTTGTCTTGTAGTCAAGAGGCGTCGTCATCTTCTGGCGATGTCCAATTTTTGAAAGAATCAGGAGTCGCAACCTCAAGGGCCAAGAAAGAGGTCGAGCGTGCTCCTTTGCCTCCATTGGCGGCCCACTCCGGGCACAACTCTTCTAGCTCTCCGCATGAAGGGGAGCATCGAATGGTTGCCCGGATGACTGCACACCAATCGACTTCGGAGTCATTGGAGGATCATGTAAGTGTAGGATTTCTTCTTTTGATGTTGCAGTCGATGTTATCTATGGCATCTGTTGATCCTTTGTTGTGCGATAGCCCCTTGTGAAGGAAGCCGCTCACTTGGCGGAGCAAGTGGTTACGATGGGTTGCCAGCATGCAATGCTGGAGACGCGTCATCGCGTGGTCGAAAGTAAGTGTTCTTCACTTCTCCTTATTCTCCTTTTTATGTAGTCGACTGATAGTCAATCCTTTTGTTTTGTAGCTAAACATAATGCCCTTCTGCGCGACGCTGCCACCATGGAGAAGACACTTGTCGCGGCTGTGAAGGGTCGCGATGAGGCAATCGCGGCACGTGACGAGGCTCAGAGGTGTGAAGAGGATCTGCGTGCCTCCATCGCGGCCAGGGAGAAGTTGTTCGAAGAACAACTTTTCTCGATTGCCAAGGCCCTCTGAGGTACTATGTTTGGATATCATCATATTTCTTCGTTCGATTTTTTCCGTTGGCGTTGATGCTTGTGTCCATGTGTGGGTTTATGTACAGATGCTGGCGATTTGAGCTTCAACCCTCAGGCCCTCCATCGTGACGACGCCTTGGCAGGTGCGCTTTCAACAGTCGAGGACCGCAGCGCCGCCGTTCAGGATATGCTCTCCAAGACCAAGGGCGTGCTCAGTCGCCTCCAGGAGGAGTTGATGCCCAAGGCTGAGCTAATTGAGAACATGAACGAGCTGGTGGAGTCTCTCGCCGGGGGTGTTCCTGCAAGCTTCAAGAACTCGCACCGTGCGGCTGGCGCGTCATTGTCACTCGCCATGGTGCAGGCCCACGGAGTTGAGGTTGATCCTGCAGCGGTTTCGAAGGCAATGCCCGTTAGCACGGACGGCCAGCAGGTAGTATTTGCTCCCTTCTCAACTGCTTGTGGCAAATATGGGCTGTAGCTAATTAACACAGTGGCGAAGTACTCTAAGGAGTTGCAGCGAGCCAAGAAGGCGGCAAAGGCTGCGGCATCAGGGGCTGGCGGAAAGTCAGTGGCATCTGATACCGCCACGGACTCGATGAAGCCCCCGAAGCCGTCTAAGTCAAAGAAGCCAATCGCTCCTCACTAGCTTTGTAATAGTTGATTAGTTTATGCCTTTTGTCAAGAACATGCCTTTGGCGAGTGTATCTGCTGATACTTTTGCCAATCTTGAATGCACTCGAATATTTTGTCTGTGTGTCGATTTGATCTTCTTATTTGCTTCTTACTTGGCTTGTGGTAGGGTACATCAAGTGATCCTTTGAGGGAACCTCAGGACTCGCCGCCCCTTGATGATACTTTGGCGCAACCGCGCTCCAGGGTGGATGAGCTGTCGCTGCTTTCGCGACTGCGTGACCGCGTGAAGCAATTGGAGCGTGAATTGCCCGTGCTCCGCGGTAATGCGGATGTATGGAAGTCAAAGGCAGAGAAAGCCACCGCCAGAGAGCAGTATCTGCTGGGGGAGATGACGCAACTGGGCGACCAATTTAAGTGTTAGTTTGCTTACTCTTATCTTTTCCTTGTTGTCACTCGCAATGGTGTGTTGTCCTTATGCTTCCGTTGTTGCTTTGTATAGTTGTCAGCGCGCGCTATCCGTAGGATGAGAAGGATAGGATTGCTATTCGCATGCATGATCTGGCCCAAGAGCAACTTCAGGAGAGTGGATACTTCTGGGTGGACCATGATCGTGCGATTGCGCTGGTGACCTTGCAGGATCGTGCGTAGCGAGTGCTGCACTTCCTGAAGAAGTCGTAGTCATGCTTGAAGAACATTTATCGGACGATGTTTCCGCTGGATGTTGCTCCATCAAGTCTGTTGGCCCTTCTCGCCAAGTTCCAAGACCTGGCTACGGTTCGCGAGTGTGTAAGGCAACAGTTGGTGGCTGGTGCCAAGGCTGCTCTGTCACTGGTGCGACTGCATAGGCCAGACGTGGATGTTGCGGCAATTGCGTCTGGGCCACCTGTGCCATCAGCAGGTTCTGTTTGGAATATGGTGCTGCACTATCAGGCAATGGATCGCCCAGCAGAGGAGATCGTTGATTTCTTCGAGGAGCAGACCAACGTTCTTTTGTTGTAGTAGTAGCTTAATTTGTATCCTGCACATAAGTGTACCAATGTTGTAAAGTTCGTATATATGTTGTGTATAATTGACTGTCGATTATGTATAAATGGCTTGTTAGCGTGTGAGTGTGTTGCACTATGCGACTCCTTTTCGTTAGCCTGGCCATGTGCTTATCTCAGTCCCTTGTCAACCTATCAGATGCGTTGCAACTGGGTTGATGTTGTGTCAAGGGTTTCGATGATGTGCCAGCTACTCAGGATGTCGCATTTTTAGTTTGTAGAATAGATGTGTATAGGGTGGCGCAGCCCCCGAGTGGATTAGTTATGGAAAATAAAGGAGAACATAGAGTTTTGGGGCACTTAGCTTTATATATTCATGAGACAGTACGAAGTACAATGCGTGGCTAAGTAGCCTTGGCTGAGTGCCTTATTTGTGATGTAAAAGTAAAAATGACTAAGGGTAGAAGCGTCATAGCTGCGTGACGTTCTAGGGGTTGGAGTATGCGACTCTTGTCTCTAGATCTTGAAGGCGATAGGCGCCACCTGGGATTACTTCTGTAATCACGTATGGTCCTTCCCAGGGGGACTCGAGCTTGAGATGTCCCTGCTGCTTTAGTCGTAGGACTAGGTCGCCTTCGACGAAGGATCTGGGGCGTAGCCTCCTACTGTGGTAGTTGCGCAGGTTCTGCTGGTAGATCGTTGATCTTTCCGCGGCGATTTCCCTTGCTTCGTCAAGGAGATCGATGGAGTCTTCGAGTGCAAGGGATGACTCCTGATCGCTGTAAGCGACCACGCGCGGCGCCTTGTACCGTACCTCGGCGGGCAGCACCGCTTCGGCCCCGTGCACCATAAAGAACGGGGTGTAGCCCGTAGCACTGTTTGGAGTTGTGCGTAGGCTCCAGAGTACTGATTGCAGTTCATCTGGCCAGCAACCCGCGGCTTGTTCAAGTGGTCGGAGGAGTCGCTTCCTGATGCCGCCACATACGAGCCTGTTCGCCTTTCCAACCTGACCGTTGGTCTGTGGATGTGCTACCGAGGCGTAGCTGATGTTGATTCCCAGATTTTCACAGAATTCTTGGAACTCCTTGGATGTGAAGTTTGTTCCGTTGTCTGTGATGATGCTGTGTGGCACTCCGAAGCGGAAGACGATGGACTCGAAGAACTTGACCGCACTGTGCCCTGATTGATTGGTCGCTGGCATGGCCTCTATCCACTTGGTGAACTTGTCGACTGCCACCAGGAGGTAGACGTAACCTCCTCGTGAGGATTTGGGGAGTTTGCCGACCATGTCGAGTCCCCATTGCATGAAGGGCCAGGCCAATGGGATTGGCGGGAGCTCTGTGCCAGGTGCGTGCGGCTTGTCCGCGAATCGTTGACACGCGTTGCATTTCTAGACGATGTCCTTGGCGTCGCGCATGGCCGTAGGCCAGTAGAACCCATCTCGCAGAGCTTTGGCCACGAGGGCGCGACTGCCAGCGTGGTGTCCACAGGTTCCCTCATGGATGTCGAGGAGGACAGCTCTTCCATCAGCCGCGGAGACGCATCGCTGGAGTACTCCTGTGATGATGCGCTTGTATAGTTCGTCGTTGATAACAGCAAATGCCTTGGATCGCCACGCGATGTGCCGTGCATCAGTCGGGTCGTCCGGTAGCCTTTTGCTGAGGAGGTACGTGATGACGGCTGAGTCCAGGATGATTCGATCATCATGATGCTCATTGGTCCTTCGAGTCCTGTGTCCAACTTTAGGTCGTCGAGTGCAATTGGCTCATTGGGTGGCGTAGCCCCCGAGTCCGTTGCTACGCTTGTTTTCTTCTCTGCTGCATTTGGCTTGATGGAGCGTTCGCAGATGCGTTCGAGAAATACCCTAGGTGGTATGGGGGCGCAGGTAGAGCCTGTGTTGGCGAGTGCGTCCGCCTCTTCATTGCTTTCGCGGCCTACGTGTCGCAGCTCGCAGCCGTCAAAGTCTCCTTCGAGTGTGTCGTGGAGGTCGCGGTAGGCGATCATGTTGTCGTTCAGTGCGTCGCACTCATGCATTGTTTGGTTGACGACCAACTTGGAGTCGCTGTAAATAATGAGCCTTTTGGTGCCGCAGGCTTTTGCCATCCTCATCCCATGTAGCAGGGCCTCGTATTCAGCTTCATTGTTGGAGGCGGTGAACTGCATTCGCAGGATGTACTTCAGCTTGTCCCCTTGGGGTGATGTCAGTATGACACCAGCACCTGCTCCGTCCTTCCGCTTGGATCCATCGAAGTGCATTGTCCAGAGGTAGGACATATCTGGTTTGTCAGGGAGCTGGTTCTCCATCCAGTGCACGAGGAAGTCAGGAAGAACTTGCGACATGATTGCATCGCGCTTTTCGTATGTAATGTCTCGTGGAGACAATTCTATCCCCCAAAGCGCAACTCGTCTCGTGGCCTCGGGGTTACTGAGGATATGCCCCAATGAGGCGTCGTTGACCACCACGATTGGGTGTTCCTGGAAGTAATGGCGTAGTCACCGAGCGGTCATGAAGATGCCGTATGCCAGCTTCTGGTAGTGCGGGTACTGCTGTTTTGTTGGCGTGAGGACCTCACTGAGGTAGTATACTGGGTGTTGTACCCGGTGTACCTTGTTTTCCTCGGCTCGCTCGACGACGAGCACTGTGCTGACCACCTGGTTGGTGGCGGAGATATATAGCAACAGTGGTTCCTTTTCCCATAGGGTCACTAGTACTGGCGAGGTGGATAGCAGGCGCTTTAGATCTTCGAATGCTTCCTGCGCTTCATTGGTCCACTCGAACTTTTCAGCTTTGCGGAGGAGTTGGTAGAAGGGCAGTGCCTTTTCACCCATTCGACTGATGAATCGACTGAGGGCCGCGATTCATCCAACCAGCTGCTGAACACCCCTTATGTTTTTCGGCTTCTCCATGGCCAGTATGGCTTTTATTTTCTTTGGGTTTTCCTTGATTCCTCTCGCAGAGATGAGGTACCCGATTAGTTGCCCAGATGGGACGCCAAAGGCGCATTTGTCCGGATTGAGATTGATCCGGGTAGTGGTCGAGGTTGGCGAAGGTTTCACGCAACTCGTCGATTAGGGAGGCTTCCTCCTTGGTCTTGATTACTATGCCGTCGACATAGACTTGAATGTTGCGACCAAGTTGTTCTTTGAGGCAAGCCTGCATGCACCGCTGGTAGGTGGCTCTCGCGTTCTTTAGCCCGAAGGGCATTGTGTTGTAGCAGAACACACCAAAGGGCGTTGTAAACACTGGTTTCTCTTGATCTTTCTCCTTCATTCGAATCTGATTATAGCCTGAGTAGGCATCTAGGAAGCAGAGGCGCTCGCATCCCGCGGTGGAGTCGATGATCTGGTTGATGCACGGCAACGGGAAGTGATCCTTTGGGCAGTGCTTATTCAGAGAGGTAAAATCCACACACATCCGTAGGATATCCGTGTCCTTTTTTTGGTACCAACACCGTGTTGGCGAGCCAAGTGCTTTCCTTGATCTCGCGTATGAATTTGGCGTCGAGGAGTCTGTTGATCTCCATTCCAACTGCCTTTGCCCGTGGCTCAGATAATCACCAGATTGTTTGCTTGACTGGCCTTGCGTCTGGGTTGACGTTGAGTGCGTGCTCGGCGAATTCCCTGGGAACTCCTGGCATGTCCGCAGGACACCAGGCGAAAATTTCCCAGTGCTCACGGAGGAATTCGACGAGCGCGAGTTCCTATGCGAGACTCAAGTTGTTGGATATGAGGTCGTTTTGGTAGGATCCGATGGGTGGACCTGTACTTTCTTTGTGTGCACTGATGAGTCGAAAGATAGGTCAGGCGAGCTTGGCCGGCTTAGGGGAGGCAGACTGTTGTCTGTCGACTCCTTTAGTCTCGCGAGTTCTTCCTGCATGCCGAAGGACTGGGAAATTCTGTTGAATTCCCTATCGCAACTGTCGGACCTCTCGAAGCTCCCGTTGACTATGATGACACCATTGGGACCTGACATTTTCATCTGCAGGTAGGCGTAGTGTGGTACTGCCATGAACCTAGCGAACATGACACGCCCGAGGATGCAGTGGTACTATGAGGGCCAGTCGACGACCTCAAAGTCGATGCGCTCGCGCTGAAAGTTTTTCGGCGTGCCGAAGATGACGTCGAGTTTGATTTTTCCCAGGGGATACACGCCCTTTCCTGGGACGATGCCGTGGAATGTTGTGTCTGAGGCTTCTAAGCAGCTCAGAGGGATCCTCATTGCTCGCAAGGTACTCGCGAAGATAAGGTTGATGCCGCTTCCGCCGTCCATGAGGACGTGGCTCATGTCGAAGCCTCCAATTTGTGCCTCGAGTATGAGGGGACAATGTCCTGGACAAGGTACTTGAGGCGAATGATCGCGTTTGTCGAAGGTGATGCAGGACTCGCTTCCGCTGAGGTATTTAGTGGTAGATGGTGGCGAGTGTGTGGCCAAGTTGACTTGGCGAGTGATGGCCTTCTGTACTCGATTCGAGGGGCGTCCCTTTTGGATTATCATGGTACCCATGGCCTGTGGGTATGGCTCGCTTCCGTGGTGCTGGTCCGGCGCAGCTCCATTGGGGGTGGTCCGGGTGGTGGTGGCGGAGCTCCATGTGCTACGGCGCCAGGGGCAGCCCCGTAACCCCTTTCGACTGCACTGCGATTCATCCGAACCAGTCCCTCATGTAATTTGAGGAACTCGCGGCAGTCCTTGAGGAGGTGGCAGGACTTCTTCTTTCCATCATGCTTGTTGATGTAGAAGTGCACCGTGCATGGCCCGGACAGTTTTTCTTTGATGGATGTCGCGGGTGCCTCATCACGGTTGCGGCGTTGCCACACTTGCGTGGTTTTCCCGGAGTTGCGGTATCCACCGCTGTGGTATCCGCTGTTGCGGTTATCGTCGCGTCTGTCGGCGTAGCCAGCTGCGACCATGTTGACGTCATCGCGGTCATCATAGATGTGCATATGGCATTTGCCTCGGCGGTCGCGTCTGCACTCGAGTTCTGCCTCCTCGTCGGAGTGGACGCGATTTTTCACCGAATCTTCTCCATCGGCCCACCGATTCGCGATTTCCATCAGATGGTCAATGGTCTTGGGATTTGAGCGTCCCAACTCTTCCATGAGCTCTATGCGGCGGACGCCGCCATTGAATGCGTCAATCGCGCGATCCTCCGAGATGTTCTCTGTGGAGTTCTTGATGATGGACCACCTTTGGATGTAGGAGTGCAGCGATTCGCCCGATCTTTGCTGGCAGCATCTTAGCTCTTTGATTGATGCGGGCCGCTTGTATGTGCCCTTGAAGTTGCGCACGAAGCTGTAAACCAGCTCATCCCAACTGCGAATGGATCTGCGTGGGAGGTTGTTGAGACATGCTCGGGCGACGCCCTACAGCTGTAGCTGTAAGCATTGCATGGCCGTGCTTCGACTGCCTCCATGGAGTCTGACGGAGGAGATGTGGTCCTCCAACCAGATCTTTGGGTCCTGTAGGCCGTCAAACTTCGGGTTCTCCGACGGGAGTTTGAACCCCTTGGGCATTCGCTTCTGCCTAATGGACCTGCTAAAGCATCTGGCACCGCAGAGCTCCACGTCTTCCTCTTCCGAGTTAGTCGACCGAGCATGTCGCACCCTTGATTTATCGATCTTGCGCTGCATGATGTCATCACGCGCGTCGTAGTCGTGGTCGTGTCGCCGTGAGCAGCGATGTCGAGACAGGTCATGACCGTCATCACTGGATGAGAGCGAGGAGTAGCGCTTTGCCTTTCTTTGGCTCTGGTGTTGGCTCCTTGTCGAGGGCGGCCTTGATTAATCCCAAGCCTGCGATCGTAGATCGGTGCATGGCGGCTCGGGGATCTCCAGCTGGCGGCTGGTTATTGAGGAGGTACATGGTGGCCGCTGTAACTGCATATTGCGACGTCTTTGGGACCACATTACCCCGTGTGTCGACCATCATGGAGCTGAAGTCGAGGACCTTTGCAGCCTCTATGTAGTCTTGCTCAGTGAGATGGGCCATCCGAGATCGCCTCTTGTTTGCGAGGTACTCGTTGCCTTTTGAGGAGGATCCTCCGTGGGAGGAGAGCCCGGCATGTTGAAGACTTGATTCATCTGCCGCTCTTTTGCGTGCTTCTAGTTACACGATTGTTTGTGCTTGGCGCTTAAATTCTTCCTTCAGGAGCCAATGGTAGCCCATCAGGAGTTCCTGTGAGGAGCCGGGGGGTAAAGGGTTGCCCCGTAGAGCCTCTCGGCAGCGAGCCCACTCAAGCTCATTGAGCCTAACCACGACGCGTTCGCCGGTTTGCTCGTTGGTTATGGTTGGAGGTTCGATTGCTCCTCCATTGTTGGTGTTGGTGCGATTGCCACCGTTTCCGCCATTGCCACCGAGAGGCGGGTCGGTTTCGTTACCGCGATTGCCCGTGTTGTCGCGATTGGCGGAGGTATCGTCTGCGTTGATGATGGCGCACATGAAGTGATTGGGGAAGCTGCTGCTTCCACAGCTCTCAGATCCGGAAGCGTAGGCTCCATCTTCAGTGGCCAGGTCGCTCAGATCGGAGTCGTGACTGCTGTCACTGACCGTGTTCTCGACTGTTGTCGGGGTGTTGAGCTCACTGAGGGTGCTGATCGATGGAGGGAACCATGATGCTGGGGCAATCGACGGCACCGTCGGCTGGTCAGGCATGCGGAGCGTGCCCATCTGACCAACTTGGAAGCGGAAGCTCCCTATTGCTAGGCTGATCCCGTCACCCACGGACTCGAAAGCAGGGCGAGTGGCCGGCGTGTGGACGGTGAAGTCGAACACGCCGAAGAGCTAACGAATCTCCACTGTTGCGGAGTTGTAGATCGCGGTTGATGGGGCCGAAGAAGCCGCAACATGAGCACTCCCAATTCCCACAGACGGCGCCAATTGACGAGGGTTTAACTCATCAATGCCCATTGTTATGGACTTGGGTTTTGGAGAAGGAGGGAGCGGTAGAGACATCTATCGGTTAGCAAACAAGCACACAGGGGACTCGAAGATTTACCTAGGTTCAGGCCTTGTAGAGGTCCCTACTCCTGCTTGTCTGCCCGTGGAATTATCAAAGGAATCGAGGATTACAATGGTGCGCAGATGTAATCTGGCAAGGGTTGTGGAAACTAGGGTTGCATGTGTCCTCCTCGCCGCCCCCTCCTAGCCTTTATATAGATAGGCCAGGTCTCGGGTAGCAGGTCGAGTCGGTTACAGGTTAGGGTTTTCCCCTTTGAACTTTCTATCTTTAGCTTCTTCTTGTTCTTCAAGCAATCGAGAGTCCACAGGTTACTCGAGTTCTTCATTTGGGCCTTGGCGACACCGTGGGCTTCTATGTATTCAGGCCGTATATACCAAGCTCGAGTACCTGTAGGGTATACCCATGTCACCTAGAAATCGCAGAAATCTCACCTCCAGAAGGCATCTGGAGGGGCAACTCATCCACAAGGGATCCATCTTCGCCCTGCGCAGATCCGGGAGGCTAAGGCATCGATCTTCATCATCTACCGCTGCATCACCACCATCTCCATCCATCACATCTACATCCTTGTCTAGATCTTTTTGTAATTCCTATACTCGTTGTGGATTTATACAAGTACTATTCATCTATGATTGTTTCCATTACCATTACCATGATGTTGATTGCCTCCATGTCTGAGTAGATCATTAGTTCTTGGGGAGATGGAGAAACCCTAGTATGACATTTAAATAAGATAAAGTCTATTATGATATTCATCGCTGTGAGCATGTGTTAGATTTTCTACATCTTGATGTTGAGAGAAGTCAACCTCTCAATATTTCCCTCTTGTGCGGACTTGATGGAAGAAACTACTTGTTGGTAGACAGAGGTGTGCTAGCACTTATAGTGGCTATAAAGCTGTTGGCACCCCTTACATATCAACTTGGTAAACCGAGGAAACTCACGGAACACTATCCATGCCATGGGATACGTCCTACGGGATTACGTCCCTTAATAGCGCAGTAATTCAATTGATGTCGATTGTTGACTGTTGTGGTTATGAGGATGATGTGAGCATCGGTTGCTGCCTAGTCGTCCAAATACAGAGTTCCTCCCACACATACATAGTTGAGAATGTTCATGATGATAATCTTTATCTTAAATCTTTACAATACTAGTGGTGTATCCGCTATTCCCTGAGAAAGCCTTTTCCCTACTGTAGTTCGAATCTCTCTTACATACGCGATACTTACTTTCTGTATTAAGTTATTTTGCTTTACTTTATTATTGCTCTTACACCCAAAACCCCAAAACACCTTTTTACACAATACTCACATTTTATCTTGTTACTTAGAACTTTATCTAGCATTTCTATCGCAATATTTATTTCAAGAATTATTAGACTTCAGACTCCTGCTCCCTGTGGGATCGGTATCTTTATTTCAAAACTAGCTACAAACGATCTGTGCACTTGCAATCATCAATCATATGGGATAAAAGATAATATTAAACATAGTCATGTGTAATGGTTAAATAGGGATAATCTCTTGTGGGCAACACATCCTAATATACTAGAGCCCCCATGATGCAATGGGCATAGCAATAGTCTTTTAATCCAACCGAGTGCACCACGAAGCAACGGGCTACAAACGATTATTAAGTGCAAAACACATATCAAAGCATTAAGTGGTGATGTTGTTGTGATCCCGAATGGGTTGCTAAACAAAGACTGTACTACCCTTTTTGTCACTGGGTTCCTATGAGATCCCGCTAGCCAAGTATCTCGCCTCAAGCCTTTATCAATATATGGGATCTTGGGTACCTACAAGTCCACAGATCGAGGCAAGAGACAAAGAAACAAAAGATACAAATTTCTATTGCAAACAAAACACAATACTCCCATGAGTTAGATGCACATAATTGCTGCGAGATTTCTCCCCAACCCGCAGCCCGTGAGGACTACTCACTCATAACAAATAGATCAAGGATAGAAAACATTATGCAAAATACTTAAATTGAAATCAAATATTGTTACAATGGTCACCGAATCACAAGGAGATCTAAAGTACAAAGCAATGGCTATGGCTAATGGAGGGGATGGATGATGGAAGTGATGAAAAATGGACGAATAATGGCGTGGATCTCCTTTGGTGGTGTTGTGATGTAATCTGAGAATGGCAGCCCTCTGGTCGGCGGCTAGGGCCTCAAAATATATAGGCGTCTTTGGAAGAACACGGATGCCACCTAGGGGGGGTGAATAGGCGGTTTAAAAACTTTTACAAGATGGGCTTAACAAAGGCGGAATAAAACTAGCGTTTACTTTGTGAAGGACAAGACCTATATAAACTACGGTTCACCTATGTGCACCAACAACTTATGCTAAGCAAGGCAATAAACTATGTGATAGCTAGATAAATGACTTCAAGAACAAAGGCTATCACAAAGTAAAATGAACAAGTAAATAGCTCGGGTATAGAGATAACCGAGGCATGCAGAGACAATGATGTATTACCGAGTTCCTCCCATAAAAGGAGTACGTCTCATTGGAGGGGTGGGCGGTACTAAGATCTCCACGCCACAAAAGGCCTCACCATATTCTCCTGTAAACCTCGCCACAAGAGGCCTGGTTCACTTCTTCACTATCGGTGCACTTGTCTGTGTCAATTGGAGGCTCCCAAACATTGGGGAACTTCTCCACAACTCAATTGGAGGCTCCCAAAAAACAAGCTCGGGGATAGCTCCACAACTTAATTGGAGGCCCCAAGTAATCCACAAACCTGCAAAACAACTAAACCGTCTAGGGTTCCAAGAACCCAAGAGTAAAAAGCTTCTCACCTTTCACCCAATCGAATCCTCACCGAGAACTCAAACCGATGCACCAAATGCAATGGCAAGAACACAAGTGCTCAAGTCCTTCTCTCCCAAATTCCACCAAAGCTACAAAAGCTAGTGGGAGAACAAGAGAGGAAGAACACAAGAGGAAATCCATAAAAGAAACCCCAAGATCTAGATCCCAAGATGTTCTCCTCACATAGAGGAGATATGGATTGGTGGAGTTGTAGTTCTAGATCTTCCCTTTCGAATCCCCCCAAAAGATTCAAGAAATAAGGGAGGAATTGAGAGTATTTGCAAGCTCTTGAAGGTTAAAACAATGGAGGAGTGAGAGAATGCAACCAACCAGCCAAAAGAGGAAGAAGGGGTCTATTTATACCCCTCCCCAACGAAATATGACCGTTTGGGACCTCCGATGACGGATAATCTGCCCCTCCCCGGGGATATTTCGGGTTCCCCGGTCCAAAATATGGCTAAGGACTTCGCAGCGCGTCCCTCTGTATAGGGGGGATATTTGGCCGGATAATCCGCCCCTCCGAAAACTGGCAGAAATAGCAAAACTGAAACCATCATAACTTTTGCATCTGAACTCTGATTTTGATGATCTTGGGCCAATTTCGAAGATAGTAACGAGATCTAAAAGATCATCCAGGGAACCATCATAGTCCAGCAAGGTAGGATAGAACAAAATGATGAAATGTTTAACCTATCTATAAAATACAAACCGGTAAAACCTCCAATATCGTAAACACAATAGAGAATGCATATGAAATCCATTTTCGATGAACTTGAGCTTGTCATGGAGATTGACACAAGCTCTAAATCCTCTCATGCATAAGAACCAAATAAGAACCAAGAAGTATGATGCCATGCATGCAAAGGTTTGAGCTCTCTCCAAGGGATATGATCAAGTTACTCACTCGAGAGCCCCTCTTGATAGTACGGTTATCTATCCTATAAACCAGTCTCCCCAACTAACACCACGAGAACAGTAAGAAAGAAACCCTATCAAGAGCATACCTTTGCCTTGCGCATATTCCACTTGAGCTTGATGATGACGATCTTCTACACCTCAAGATGGAATAGCTTTCTTGATTATGCTAGCTTGGTGAAGACTTGGATTTGATCCCCCATACTCCACTATGGGAGAGCCTCTATTTTCGTCATATCTTCACATATCCATGATCACCATAAGGATGGAAAGCTTCAATCATATGATCTCTTCGAGATGGCTCATCTTGAACTTACACTTAATTTCTTATTTATTTATTTATTATGTTGGTGTCTTGAAGTTACACATGAGATCACTCCATATTGTTCTTCAGGACACATTTGCCATAGGATCAACTCTCTCCTGACCAATATTTTGGATCACTCCTTGAACATATTGGTCATCACTTGATATTCTTAATTTTCTTATTCTTTCAGCCTTGAGACCACCATATGGCTCAAGCATTGCCTATGGATATATCCTTAAGTATAACTCAATGTAAACATTAGTCCATTGGCATTGTCATGAATTACCAAAACCACACATGGGGCACACATGCGCTTTCAATCTCCCCCATTTTGGTAATTGATGACAATCACTTTGAGAGGGTTTATATAAGGAATTTAACTAACAAAAATGGTTGCCCCAACATCAAATACTACATAAGTATGTGATATTGGTACACCCACAATATTTAGAGCAAGCTCCCCCCACAATATATGCACGTGTGATGAACTTGAATTTCATTGCAGATATTGCCAACCATTACCGTTGGTGAAGTTTACTATATATATTCAACATGCAAATAAACAACAAAGATGCAAGAGTATGAAAGGAAAATACTTAAGAACAAACTCAAATCATAAAACCAACTTCCCTTAAACCCTCCAAAACTTCTACCCATTGGCATCGATTGCCAAAATGGGTGAAAAAACTAGATGGCCAATATACTGAGAATTCCTCCAAAGGCGTGCATTTGAAACATTTGCACATATCCAATGATTAATACTTAGGAGGAATTCAAACTATATTGAGGATCAAAAGATTGAAAAAAATAACAAGGTGAAGAAGCATCAACGAATGAAGCAGGAAATCAAAATATCCATAAACCCACTTGACAAAAGGAAGATACCAAACGAATGATAGATATTATGATAAGATTGAAAAGAGAGTGCTCTAAATAATATGATGAGGCTCCCCAAGGTTTGTGCAACAATTATAATTTTCATTTGAATACAATATGCACAAACATGGCATCCTCACTCCCTCGATATTATTTACACCAAATAAAATACCAAGAAGAAAAATACGATAAGCACAAAGTGGTGCTATAAATAAAATTAGGAAGATCCCCAAGGTACGTGAAAAAATTAGATTTTGTATTTGAATACAATGTGCACAACATGGAATCCTCACTCCCTATACTTTACCTAAAACACAACCATGTACAAAAGATCATATATCAAGGCATAAAACATGCAGAAAATAAATGGTTGAGAACCAAGTAAGATACAACATAATAGCAGGCTTAACCACATGGATGTATGAGACGCATGAAAAAGCATATTATAAGACTAATATAAGGAAGAGAATTGAGCATAAACATAGTATTAAATGAATGATATTGCTTAGTATGACCATACAACACACAAGAATAAAAAAAGATGTAAAAAATAGAGAAGTAACCTCTCTCATGTGTATAGGTTTTTAAGTAGACAATCTCACGAAGATATTTATCCACAAATAAACATGTACACACAAAATAAATACAAAAAATAGAGCATGATATCCAAAACAAAGTCATACAATACACCAATAAGATCTTTGCTTGATAGCATGGCCAAAAGGCTCAATTTTCTCTTATTGTATATTGATGAACTTCAATCACAAACATATCAAGTACATCACAACTATCACTAAGGGAAAAGAGATACTTGGATGTATTGAGAAAGGAAACAGGTATCACAAATAAATAGTCAACTTTGCAAATTCATCAATATTGCACATGAGAGAACTCAAAGAAGAGATATGCAAAATAATTGCTAGATTGACAAATTTGGGATTGGTGATTCATGAGCATGATTTTGTAGTCTCAATTATGTGCAGTCATCTCAACTTACTCACATATGCAATAAAGAGTTTTGTTTAAAACCATAGCAATAACCACAACAATTGCAAATACAAAAATTCATGCCAAGACGAAACCTATAAGAGATTGGAAGCAAGATATGTATGCATGAGTAAGAGGTACTTGTTACTGAGATATAATTGGTGTGATGAAGTAGATAGGAGTTCATTGATCATCCTAGCTTGTCTATAATTATCATTGAGTCATCACTTCTTCCTTATGAAATAGACAAGCATCCAATGCACCTCCAATGTACCTAAAACAAAATTTAAGTACAATATGGTCCCCAAACTTATTGGGTCCAAAGTAGTTAGAGCAACTATAATACATAGGAGAGACTCCACATAAATATGTGCATGTGGATATGAAATTTATTTTCAAGAACATCTTATCCAATTAGGATTTGGTGTAGTTTCCCCTATATATTGGATCAAGAAAATAAAGCATGCCATAATATATACATTTAGTAAATATGCATGCACATGACTTTCAAGAACCAAGTGAGATACAATTTGAACAAAACACCAAGTAAACAAGAGGACACACTAAAGTGTGACATGACAAAAGGTTGTTTAAATTATATCAAAAACCAAATTAACATATGGTATACCATAAGTCCAACAAATGAACTAGACAAAAACCAAAGAGAGAGATGGAAAAAACACAAATGATCAAGGGTTTATCTCATTCTAAAAGGTCAAAACAATTAACAAGGAATGAGACAAATCCAACTCCCCAAAAGAGCAAGGTTTAAACAAACACACCAAACTCTCAAATCTTTTCAAGATGGCACAAAGTACCCAAAAAATTATCTTCCAAAGACATAAAACACGATATGGATCAAAAAATGTTGTGAAGTGGCATAAAAGGAGTGTTCTAAATAATATAGAAGAACTCCCCAATGATTAGTGCATTATCTAAGGTTTTGCATTTGAATACAAAATGCACACACAAGGATCATCATGTCTACCTACATAAAATAGAACACTAAACGATTTCAAATCAAAGAAAGATCCATAGGAGGCAAGGAAGACATGGGAGTCAACACTAAACATTTTCTTGGAAAAATATAGGGAAAAATAAAAAAAATCCAAAGTAGGTTTGTAATATGCACAAAGCATATGACTCCCCCATAATGTGATAAACCATTCTTTTTCAATAATAGGCAAAACGATCCAACACGAGACAACTAATGGACATTATAGAATTTGAATTTCTCATGAGTATGGCATACCACATAGAGACTAGATAAACTTGCAATATCAATACTAAGTGGTATTACTCATGTACACACATTTTTAGGATTGTGAGGTTCCCTAAGGACATCACACTACCCCAAAATGGAATATAGTCCATTAATTTCTCACAAGAGCAACTAAGATGTAAACAAGATGCAATAGGTGTTGGAGATATGCCCTAGAGGCAATAATAAATGTAGTTATTATTATATCTTTGTGTTTATGATAAATGTTTACATTCATGCTATAATAGTATTAACAAGGAAACATTAATACTTGTGTGATTTGTAAACTTAATTTGAAGTCCCTAGTAAAGCCTCTATATAATACTAGCTTGTTGGTTAATAGATGATTATGGTTTCCCTATCATGAACATTGAGATGTTATTAACAACAAGATCATATCGTTAGGAGAATTATATGGTGGACATACTCCTATAGATAAGCGTAGCATAAAGATCAAGTCATTTTAATAGTTCAATTGCTATATGCTTTCTGATACATAGTTATCTAATTCCTTCGACCATGAGATCATGCATATCACCTTTACCGGATGGATGCTTTGATAACATCAAACACCACACCGTAACTGGGTGGCTATAAAGGTGGCATTGAGTGTTCGGAAAGTATTGGTTGAAACACATGGATAAAGAGTGGGATTTGTCCATCCATATGACGGATAGATATACTCTGGGCCCTCTCGGTGAAATGTCATCCAATTAGCTTGCAAGCATGTGACTGGCTCACAAGGGATCACATATCACGGGAACGAGAAAAGAGTACTTGTCAGTAACGAGGTTGAACTAGGTATGCAGAGATACCGACGATCATAACCTCGGATAAGTAAACTATCGTGAGACAAAGGGAAATTGATATCGTATGTAAGTGGTTCATTCGATCGCAAAGTAATCGTAGAAATATGTGGGAGCCATATGAATTTCCAGATTCCTCTATTGGTTATTGTTCGGAGAAGTGTCTCGATCATGTCTGCATAATTCACGAACCGTAGGGAGACACACTTAAGGATTCGACGTTGTTTGAGTAGTTATGGAATGATGAGAAAGAGATCGAATGTTGTTCGGAGTCTCGAATGGGATTCGGGATATCACGAGGAGATCCGGAATGGTCCGGAGAATAAGATTCATATAAGGAAAGTCCCGTTTCGGAGTTGGGGAATGGTTCCGGTGTTTTCATCGGGAACATTCTAGAAGGTTCCGGAATGTCCGGCACTCCGGGGGGGAAGGGTACATGAATGTGTCATTGTAAGTTGGAATGATTGCATCATGTACTAGGTGTTCTTGCTTTCCAAAATAAAGGGTTTATTTAAATCCTAAATTGAAAAGTCAAACGGCTAGTTTGAAAGTCAAACGGCAAGTTTTGGAAAGAGGAGGAGGAGTGGGAAACCGAGTTGGGGAGGGATTCCCTCCTCCAACTGCCGGCCCACCTCCAAGCCGAGTTGGGGAGGGACTCCCCTCCCCTTGGCCGCGCCTCCCACCTATAAAGGGAGGGGCAGGGCTGCCCCTCCTAGCACACAAGTCCCTCTCCTCTAAACCTAAACCCTAGCCACAGCCTAGGGATTTCTCCCAAGCCGTCAAGTTAGAGCTTCTAATTGCCCTAGCCTCCGGTTTAGAGCCTTCTAATTGGTGTGTCTAAACCCTAGATCACCAAAGCTCTCTCATAGTCCACCATACTCGCTCCGGCTTAAGGTGAAGCCCTGCGAGATCTCCCCTCTACTTCCGGTACCACGCCGTTGTGCTGCCGGAATCGCGAGGAGAGTGCTACAACCTCCGCTGCCTGCTGGAACAAGGGAGAGGAAGGTCTTCGTCGAGTACCGAACGTGTGACCGACTGCGGGAGTGCTGCCGGAACGCAGCGCCGGAAGGATCATCTACACGATCTTGAGATCGGAAAGAGTACGACTACATCACCCACGAGAATCTGCTCTCGTTAAACGCTTTGGAATCTTCGAGGGTGAGTTATTCCATCGACTCGTTGCTACAATCTAGTAGATAGATCTTGGCTTGTTTGTTTGTATGCGGTAGAAATTTTTTGTTTTCCATGCTACGAAACCCTACAGTGGTATCAGAGCCGTGTCTATATGTAGATCTGTTGCACGAGTAGAACACAATGGTCATTGTGGGCATTGATGCTTTTATTGTCGATTGATTCTTGTGTACTTTGCATCTTGCGGGATGTTGGGATGAAGCGGCCCGGTCTAACCTTACATGACATCGTTCATGAGACTTGCTCCACGCTTGACATGCAACTTGTATTGCATAAGTGGCTTTGCGGGTGCCTGTTTCTCCCAGCATAGTGGAGATCCAATTGACAACGGGTGATTAACAATACTAGTATCAATGTTGTGGTTCTTGTTCGTAAGTTAGAACGACACTTATTGAAAGCCCCAAACCACGTAAAATATGCAAATAAAGTAGAGGCGTCTAACTTTGTTTTGCAGGGGTGTGCAGTGATGTGATATGGCCATGATTATGATTATATTTGATGTATGCAATGTTCCTTATTGTAAGTTGGCAACCGGCAGGAGACATATGGTTGTCTTTAATTTATGTTAAGACCCGCGTGTCTATTCGAAGTAGTTGTAATAGTTGAAGCCGGTGGACGACAACCATGGAGAAACGTCATTGACCTTGATGCAATGTCGGTGATGATGGAGATCATGTTCGTGCTAGAAGATGGAGATCGGAAGCACAAAGAAGAAAGGCCATATCATATCACATATTATGAATTGCATGTGATGTTAATCCTTTATGCATCTTGTATTGCTTAGTAGACGACGGTAGCATTATAAGATGATCCCTCATGCACATAAATTTCAAGTTCTAAAGTGTTCACCCTTAGTATGCACCGTTGCTCAAGCTAGTTGTTTCGAAGCACCACGTGATGATCGGGTGTGTTAGATTCCGCAAGTGTATACAACGTAAGCAAGCCAAATTTGCTTATGCGGTAGCTAAGGTTTGATCTTGACGAGCCTAGCATGTACAGACATGGTCTCAGGAACACGGATCACCGAAAGGTAAAGCATGAGTCATATAGCAGATATGATGAACATGTCGATTGTTCGCCATTGAAACTATATCAACTCTCGTGATGATCGGTTTTGATATGGTGGATTTGGTTCGTGTGATCACTAAAACAATGTGAGGGATGTTGTTTTGAGTGGGAGTTCACGTAGATTAAACTTTATTATTAATTAGAACTCAATTTGTCATAAACTTAGTCTAAACTATTGCAAATATGTTGTAGATCAATGGCAGCCCCTACCATCAATTTTAATGCGTTCCTAGAGAAAGAAAAGTTGAAAAACAATGGAAGCAACTTCGCGGATTGGTTCCGCAATTTGAGGATTATCCTCACAGCTGGTAATTTGACCTATGTGCTAGATGCACCGCTGGGTGACCCACCTGCAGCTGATGCTACCGATGAAGTAAAGAATGTTTACCTTGCTCGGAAGAATCAGTACTCCATAGTTCAGTGTGCTATCTTGTATGGTTTAGAATCGGAGCTTCAGAAAAGGTTTGAGAATTCAGACCCACATGATATTGTCCGTGATCTCAAATTGATCTTTGAGACTCACGCGGCGATTGAGAGTTATGAGGCTTCTGAAAAGTTCTTTAACTGCAAGATGGAAGAGGACAACTCCGTCAGTGAGCATGTGCTTAAGATGTCTGGGCACGCAAACAAACTTCAAAGCTTGGGTATAGTGATTCCTAATGCTTTGGGGATTTACCGTGTCCTCCAATCACTACCACCAAGTTACAAGAACTTTGTGATGAACTACAACATGCAGAACATGAACAAGCAGTTGCCAGAACTGTTTGCTATGTTAAAGTCTGCAGAAGTGGAGATCAAGAAAGAGCACCAAGTGTTGTTGGTCAATAAGACCACCAAATTCAAGAAAGGCAAGTCTAAGCAGAAGGGACACTTCAAGAAGGGTGGCAAGAAAGTTGCCACACCGACGAAGAAGACCAAGGCTGGACCCAAGCCTGATACTGAGTGCTTTTACTGCAAGGGAGAAGGTCACTGGAAGCGGAATTGCCCAAAGTACTTGGCGGATTTGAAGAACGGCAACATCAAGAAGAAAGGTATATCTGATATACATGTTATTGATGTGTATCTCACTAGTATTCGTAGTAGTGCATGGGTATTTGATATTGGTTCGGTTGCTCATATTTGTAACTCGAAACAGGAGCTGCAGAATAAACGGAAGCTAGTGAAGAACGAGGTGACGATGCGCGTGGGAAACGGATCAAAGGTTGATGTGATCGCGGTCGGCACGCTACCCCTTCATCTACCATCGGGATTAGTTTTATACTTAAATAATTGTTATCTGGTGCCTGCGTTGAGCATGAACATTATATCAGGATCTTGTTTATTGCGAGACGGTTACTTGTTTAAATACGAGAATAATGGTTGTTCGATTTATATGAGTAATATGTTTTATGCACATGCACCTTTGATAGATGGTCTATTCTTATTGAATCTCGATGGTGGAAATACACATATTAATAACATTGAGGCTAAACGTTTGAAATCGAGCGATAACTCGACCTATATGTGGCACTGTCGTCTTGGTCACATTGGAGTGAAGCGTATGAAGAAACTCCATTCCGATGGACTTCTTGAATCACTTGATTTTGAATCACTTGAAAGATGTGAAGCATGTCTGATGGGTAAAATGACTAAGACTCCATTTTCTAGTATGATGGAGCGAGCTACGGACTTATTGGAAATCATACATACCGATGTGTGTGGTCCAATGAGTGTAGCGGTGGTTATCGTTATGTTCTTACCTTCACGGATGACTTGAGTAGATATGGGTATATCTATTTCATGAAACATAAGTCCGAAACTTTCGAGAAGTTTAAGGAATTTCAAAGTGAGGTAGAGAATCAACGTAACAAGAAGATTAAATTTCTACGTTCTGATCGTGGAGGTGAATATCTAAGTTACGAGTTTGGCGAGCATTTGAAGAAATGCGGAATACTTTCACAATTGACACCGCCGGGAACACCACAGCGTAATGGTGTGTCTGAACGTCGTAATCGAACTCTCTTAGATATGGTTCGTTCTATGATGTCACTTACAGATTTACCGCTATCATTTTGGGGTTATGCATTAGAAACAGCCGCATTCACTTTAAATAGGGCACCGTCTAAATCCGTTGAAACGACACTGTATGAATTATGGTTTGGGAAGAAACCTAAATTGTCGTTCCTTAAAGTTTGGGGATGCGAAGCCTATGTAAAGAAGTTACAGCCGGACAAGCTTGAACCCAAAGCGGAAAAATGCGTCTTCATAGGATACCCGAAGGAAACTATTGGGTATACCTTCTATCATAGATCCGAAGGCAAAATCTTTGTTGCTAAGAATGGATCCTTTCTAGAGAAGGAATTTCTCTCGAAAGAAGTGACTGGAAGGAAAGTAGAACTCGATGAGGTTGTCGAACCTTCTCTCGAAATTACGAGTAGCGCAGCACTGGAAGAAGTTCCTGTGGTGCCTGCACCAATTAGAGAGGAAGCTAATGATGATGATCATGAAACTTCGGTCGAAGTTGCTACAGAGCCTCGCAGGTCAACGAGAACTCGTACCACTCCAGATTGGTATGATCCTGTTATGAGTGTCATGTTGGTGGACAACACCGATGACCCTGAGACATATGAAGAAGCGATGATGAGCCCAGATTCCAATAAATGGCAGGAAGCCATGAAATCCGAGATTGGATCCATGTACGAAAACCAAGTATGTACTTTGGTGGACTTACCGGATAGCCGGAAGGCTGTCGAGAACAAATGGATTTTCAAGAAGAAAACAGATGCTGATGGTAATGTTACTGTCTATAAAGCTCGACTTGTCGCAAAAGGGTTTCGACAAATTCAAGGGGTTGACTACGATGAGACTTTCTCACCGGTAGCGAAGCTAAAGTCTGTGAGGATTATGTTAGCAATCGCTGCATATTATGATTATGAGATATGGCAGATGGATGTCAAAACAGCATTCCTCAATGGTGACATTGATGAAGAGTTGTATATGATGCAACCCAAAGGTTTTGTCGATCCTAAAGATGCTAACAAGGTATGCAAACTTCAACGATCCATCTATGGATTGAAGCAAGCATCCCGAAGTTGGAATCAACGTTTTGATAAGGTAATCAAAAGTTTTGGTTTTATACAAACTTATGGAGAAGCTTGTATTTACAAGAAAGTGAGTGGGAGCTCTGTAGCATTCTTAATACTATATGTGGATGACATATTGTTGATTGGGAATGATGTAGACCTTCTAAATAGTGTCAAAGAATATTTGAATAATAGTTTTTCAATGAAGGATCTTGGCGAAGCAGCTTACATATTAGGCATAAAGATTTATAGAGATAGATCGAGATGCCAAATATCATTGTCACAGAGTACATATTTGGACAAAGTTCTAAAGAGGTTTGGAATGGAAGATAGCAAGAAAGGGTTCTTGCCCATGTTGCCCAATACGACCTTGAGTAAAACTCAAAGTCCGACATCGGCAGAAGATAGAGAAAGGATGAGTAAGACTCCCTATGCCTCAGCCATAGGATCTCTAATGTATGCCATGCTATGTACTAGACCCGACATCACATATGCTGTTAGTCTAACTAGCAGATATCAAAGTGATCCAGGAGTGGATCGTTGGACAGCGGTCAAAAACATCCTTAAGTACTTGAGAAGAACTAAGGATATGGTTCTTTCTTATGGAGGTGATGAACAGCTCGTTGTTAATGGTTACACCGACGCTAGTTGGAACACCGATCCGGATGATTCTAAATCACAATCTGGATACGTATTTATTTTGAATGGTGCAGCAGTTAGCTGGAGGAGTGCAAAGCAAAGCGTTGTGGCGAGATCTTCAACAGAATCAGAATACATGGCTGCTTCGGAGGCTTCACAAGAAGCAATATGGATGAAAGAGTTCATTGCAGAGCTGGGTGTGGTTCCTAGTGCGCTGGACCCAATGTCTATCTACTGTGATAACATGGGCGCCATAGCCAATGCGCAAGAACCAAGGTCACACAAGAAGCTGAAGCATATCAAGCTACGTTTTCACGCTATTCGAGAACATATCCAAGATGGGGATATAAAGATTTGCAAAGTACACACAGATCTAAATGTGGCGGATCCGTTGACTAAACCTCTCCCGAGGGCAAAACATGACCAGCACTAAACTGCCATGGGTGTTCGGTATATTACCATGTAATCTAGATTAGATGACTCTAGTGCAAGTGGGAGACTGTTGGAGATATGCCCTAGAGGCAATAATAAATGTAGTTATTATTATATCTTTGTGTTTATGATAAATGTTTACATTCATGCTATAATAGTATTAACAAGGAAACATTAATACTTGTGTGATTTGTAAACTTAATTTGAAGTCCCTAGTAAAGCCTCTATATAATACTATCTTGTTGGTTAATAGATGATTGTGGTTTCCCTATCATGAACATTGAGATGTTATTAACAACAAGATCATATCGTTAGGAGAATGATATGGTGGACATACTCCTATAGATAAGCGTAGCATAAAGATCAAGTCATTTTAATAGTTCAATTGCTATATGCTTTCTGATACATAGTTATCTAATTCCTTCGACCATGAGATCATGCATATCACCTTTACTGGATGGATGCTTTGATAACATCAAACACCACACCGTAACTGGGTGGCTATAAAGGTGGCATTGAGTGTTCGGAAAGTATTGGTTGAAACACATGGATCAAGAGTGGGATTTGTCCATCCATATGACGGATAGATATACTCTGGGCCCTCTCGGTGAAATGTCATCCAATTAGCTTGCAAGCATGTGACTGGCTCACAAGGGATCACATATCACGGGAACGAGAAAAGAGTACTTGTCAGTAACGAGGTTGAACTAGGTATGCAGAGATACCGACGATCATAACCTCGGATAAGTAAAGTATCGTGAGACAAAGGGAAATTGATATCGTATGTAAGTGGTTCATTCGATCGCAAAGTAATCGTAGAAATATGTGGGAGCCATATGAATTTCCAGATTCCTCTATTGGTTATTGTTCGGAGAAGTGTCTCGATCATGTCTGCATAATTCACAAACCGTAGGGAGACACACTTAAGGATTCGACGTTGTTTGAGTAGTTATGGAATGATGAGAAAGAGACCGAATGTTGTTCGGAGTCTCGAATGGGATTCGGGATATCACGAGGAGATCCGGAATGGTCCGGAGAATAAGATTCATATAAGGAAAGTCCCGTTTCGGAGTTGGGGAATGGTTCCGGTGTTTTCATCGGGAACATTCTAGAAGGTTCCAAAATGTCCGGTACTCCGGGGGGAAGGGTACATGAATGTGTCATTGTAAGTTGGAACGATTGCATCATGTACTAGGTGTTCTTGCTGTCCAAAATAAAGGGTTTATTTAAATCCTAAATTGAAAAGTCAAACGGCTAGTTTGAAAGTCAAACGGCAAGTTTTGGAAAGAGGAGGAGGAGTGGGAAACCGAGTTGGGGAGGGATTCCCTCCTCCAACTGCCGGCCCACCTCCAAGCCGAGTTGGGGAGGGACTCCCCTCCCCATGGCCGCGCCTCCCACCTATAAAGGGAGGGGCAGGGCTGCCCCTCCTAGCACACAAGTCCCTCTCCTCTAAACCTAAACCCTAGCCACAGCCTAGGGATTTCTCCCAAGCCGTCAAGTTAGAGCTTCTAATTGCCCTAGCCTCCGGTTTAGAGCCTTCTAATTGGTGTGTCTAAACCCTAGATCACCAAAGCTCTCTCATAGTCCACCATACTCGCTCCGGCTTAAGGCGAAGCCCTGCGAGATCTCCCCTCTACTTCTGGTACCACGCCGTTGTGCTGCCGGAATCGCGAGGAGAGTGCTACAACCTCCGCTGCCTGCTGGAACAAGGGAGAGGAAGGTCTTCGTCGAGTACCGAACGTGTGACCGACTGCGGGAGCGCTGCCGGAACGAAGCGCCGGAAGGATCATCTACGCGATCTTGAGATCGGAAAGAGTACGACTACATCACCCACGAGAATCTGCTCTCGTTAAACGCTTTGGAATCTTCGAGGGTGAGTTATTCCATCGACTCGTTGCTACAATCTAGTAGATAGATCTTGGCTTGTTTGTTTGTATGCGGTAGAAATTTTTTGTTTTCCATGCTACGAAACCCTACAATAGGCTCAAACACAAAACACACATACATGGTGTGCAAGGCCACATGCATAAACCTGATTTATCAAGTTAAGAAATTAGAAAGCATAACATATACAAACACATGCAAGGCACAAAACCAACACATGTACAAAGGGTGAGTAACTTTCAATGTAAATGAGTTGATAACATGTTACCGCAAGGAGGAACAATGGATATATGAGAGATATATGATAATATAAATGACTTGGCTTGAGAGAATATAATTGATGAAGTTCCCTTAATTCTTCATGATGTAGCCAAGTCTCCAATGTCCTCCACCAACACCTATTGATCAAGTTTTAGCTTGTTGCTCCCCAACCAAGTTGGGTCCTAAGAAGTTAGTCACAGTAGGCTTGACAACCCAAATCGTTCTTTTATTGACACCACATTGGGCACCAACATATTTAGCAATAACATTGCCAACCTCATCCTTACGAAGACAATAAACATCATCAATCATGATAGGGTTGGATGAGTAGTTACTAATGGTGCATGAAGAAGAGAGGTGACCTTTCTCATGACATATGTAGCAAGTTCTTTTCTTCCCTTTCTTCACACTTGATTTATCCACCATGGGATTATTAGCTTGATTCTTCTTGGGAAGTGGCATTTCTTGAACTTGAGATGGAACTTGGGGCCGCTTCCCTTGTTGCTTCACACTAAGAGGATTCTTCTTCAATGGAAAAGATATAAAATGGTACCCTTAAATTTTGCACTTGAAGTAAACAATCTTGGCCAAATTCTTGATTAGTTCTTGGCCCTTCTTCTTGTTGCTCTTGAACTTATTCTTGTTAGTGGACTTGTTATTAACATTGTATTTGAATCCAAGCCCACTATTGTCATTGGAGAATTTTTGCACACTCAAGATCTTGTCGAGTGTGGTCGTCCCTTCTTGACCCTTTTTCAAGTCCATCTTCAAATATGAGACTCGGGCCTTGAGCTCTTTGATTTCCTCTACATGGTTAGTATCAACACAAATACTAGAGGAAGTAGAAGCTTCGTTGTTAGTGAAACAATGCGAGGAATGTAATTCATTACAAGATGTAGCAATAATATGAGATGATGAATTACAAGGACTAGCACATGGTAGTATGACATTTGTAGTGGATATAGTGTTAATGTCCACATGAGGCTCATTAGATGTTACCTTTGACACAAAAGCCTCATGAGCTAACTTTATCATATCATGGGAGGCTAGAAGATCCTCACGAGAGCTTGATAGCATAACATGACTTTCTTCCAATTTCCCATAATTGCTAGTTAGAAAAGCAAGTTGAGCCTTTAGCTCAACATTTTACTTCAAAATAAACGCTTCATGAGAAATAGAGTTTGTAGCACAAGCACTATTATAATTGGAAATAGAAGAATACAGCTTGGCAAGCTCATTATATTTTATTTTGAGATCAATTGCCACCTTAAGAGCTTTATCACGGGTTTCATTTACTTTAGACACTTCTAGAGTAAATGTCTCCTCAAGAAATTCGTTGGTTTCTTTTGCTTCTTCAATAGCTTCATTTAGATTTGCAATATCATTAGCATACTCATGCTCAAGGGTACTCATTTTGACAATGGTGTTCTCATGCTCCTCAACTTGAGCTTCTAACTTATCAATACGTTCTTTGCTCTCAATAGCAAAACCCAAGATTTCAACAAAGTTAGAGCAAGCAATATTATTCTTAATAAGAGCATGATAAACAATCTCACCCTTTTCATGTAACAAATCAACATCAATCTCTTCTTCCTCATTATACTCATCCTCATCATCACAAGTGGTATTGGGTTCCAAAGTAGGAGATACCTTTGAAGCCCTAGCAATAAGCCATAGATGGGAACCGTGAGACGATGATAATGAAGAATTACTTGAGGCTTCATTCAAGATGTTGTCATGACCCGTAGAATCTTCAGTTTCCTCTACATTGTTAGAAACACAACAACAAGAGGAAATAGAAGCATTTATATCATGACAACAAGGAATATCAAGCATATCATCATGAGATTTATTCAAACAACTTACACATGATATGCAAGGACTATCAGCACGAGCATGTAAACCATATATAGTGCTAGAAGTGTTTAAGTCCAAATATGAAGCATTGTAATGAGATAGAGATGAAGAATCATCAACAGTAGGCTTAATATCAACATTGAAATTTTCACCACCACTCACCATATCATTACCTTGTGTCTTGCCACACTTTGGTGAAGTAGAAGAAGATGAGAACTCATCATGACCGAAAGTGGAAGCAATACTATCATCCTCAATAATATTGGACACATCATATGTATCTTGAAGTTTTTTCCATAACTAATGAGCACTCCAAAAAGGCATGATTGAAGAAGTAACTACATGGCTCAAAGCATTAACAAGCACATTAGAAGCTTGAGCATCGATATATAAGTTTTTCTCATCCTCACAAGATAGATTTAGGAAATCCATTAGAGGAGAAAAACCTATATCTACAATTTGCTCCAAATTTGGGTCCATGGCCCAAAAATGATTAAGCATACAAATTTTCTAAATCTCATAATATGTGCCAAAGAATATGAAAATGTCATTGTGCACTAATCCCCTAGTCGACATCTTTACTCTCAAGGTGGTGAAGCCTAAAATGAGAGGGCAGGCTCTAATACCAATTGAAAGAACATAGATGCCACTTAGAGGGGGTGAATAGGTGGTTTTAAAACTTTTACGAGATGGGCTTAACAAAGGTGGAATAAAACTAGCGTTTACTTTGTGAAGCACAAAACCTATATAAACTACGGTTCACCTATGTGCACCAACAAATTATGCTAAGCAAGACAAGAAACTATGTGATAGCTAGATAAATGACTTCAAGCACGAAGGCTATCATAAAGTAAAATGAATAAGTAAATAGCTCAGTTATAGTGATAACCGAGGCTCGCAGAGACAACGATGTATTACCGAGTTCCTCCCATAAAGGGAGTATGTCTCATTGGAGGGGTGGGTGGTACTAAGACCACCACGCCACAAAAGGCCTCACCCTATTCTAATGTGAACCTCGCCACAAGAGGCCTGGTTCACTTCTTCACTAAGAGTATTTGCAAGCTCTTGAAGGTTAAAACAATGGAGGAGTGAGAGATGCAACCAACCAGCCTAAGGAGGAAGAAGGGGTCTATTTATACCCCTCCCCAACGAAATATGACCGTTTGGGACCTCCCAGGCCGGATAATCCGCCCCTCCCCAGGGATATTCTAGGTTCCCCAGGCCAAAATATGGCTAAGGACTTCGCAGCGCGTCCCTCTGTATAGGTGGCGGATATTTGGCCGGATAATCCGCCCCTCCGAAAACTAGCAGAAACAGCAAAACTGAAACCATCATAACTTTTGCATCCGGACTCCGATTTTGATGATCTTGGGCTCATTTCGAAGATAGTAACGCACTCTACAAGATCATGCAGTGAACCATCATAGTACAGCAAGGGAGGATAAAACAAAATGATGAAATGTTTAACCCATCTATAAAATACAAACCGATAAAACCTCCAATATCGTAAACACAATAGAGAATGCATATGAAATCCATTTTCGATGAACTTGAGCTTGTCATTGAGATTGACACAAGATCTAAATACTCTCATGTATAAGAACCAAGAAGTATGATGCCAAGCATGCAAAGGTTTGAGCTCTCTCCAAGGGATATGATCAAGTTACTCACTCGAGAGCCCCTCTTGATAGTACGGTTATCTATCCTATAAACCGGTCTCCCCAACTAACACCATGAGACCATTAAGAAAGAAACCATATCAAGATCATACCTTTGCCTTGCGCATATTCCACTTGAGCTTGATGATGACGATCTTGTACACCTCAAGATGGAACACCTTTCTTGATTGTGCTTGCTTGGTGAAGACTTAGATTTGCTCCCCCATACTCCACTATGGGAGAGACTCTATTTTACGCATATCTTCACATATCTATGATCACCATAAGGATGGCAAGCTTTAATCGTATGATCTCTTCGATATGGCTCATCTTGAACTTGCACTTCATTTCTTCTTTCTTTATTATGTTGGTGTCTTGAAGTTACACATGAGATCACTCCATCTTGTTCTTCAAGACACACTTGCCATAGGATCAACTCTCTCCTAACCAATCTTTTGGATCACTCCTTGAACATATTGGTCATCACTTGATATTCTTAATTTTCTTATTCTTCCAGCCTTGAGACCACCATATGGCTCAAGCATTGCCTATGGATATATATTAAGTATAACTCAATGTAAACATTAGTCCATTGGCATTGTCATTAATTACCGAAACCACACATGGGGCACACATGCGCTTTCCGTCTTCACGAAAGTTGTAGGGTTTGACGAGAGGAAGCCATTGCCACATGGTACAGGCAGACGGCACGGGCGGGCTCTGCCCGTACAAATGGTCGTTAAGCTTGGTGACGCTAGGGAATGACTCCCCAATTATTTGGTCGTGTGGACTTCCTGAAAAACCTTCATTATGACTCCTGATTTCGCATTAAAAGCGTGATTTCCTACACAACACAATTCAAAGCAAGGTTTTGCATATCTTTGCAATTATTAGTCATTAGTGGCAAGGATTGAGAGTTTATTGTCAATTTCTTAACCAAAAACAATGTTTAAACACGGTGGAAGATGGCTATTTTGGGGGCCATCAACCTCCCCAAAGCTCAAACTTGATAGCCCTCGAGCAAAAAGAAACAAAAGAACTATAAGGAATTCAGCGTTTAAACTTGAAACAACGAGAATAAGAATACACTGATGGTTGGTAGTCATATGCTCTCAACACTTCATTCATTTGCGAGGCTTATAAAAGTTAGAGAGATGACAAGAGTACTATACAAGCTTCGGTAAGTCAAGACAATCAAAGTAAAGTTTAATATAAGCATATATAACTAGAAGTGTAGCAATCAATCCAATTCTTCTAGTTAACGTTCAGCTTGCCATGGAACACTAGGATGTTTAAATAGCATAATTGAGTAAGAGAGTTTCATGTCCTAAGTAGCATAACAGTGAAGTGTCTTATTTACACCCACATTAATAAATCAAGTCTATCAAAAACACTTCTAATCCAATCATTATTTTTCAAGAAAAATCATAAAGTAGTAACGGGACCATGCCAAGGACTTGTTATGTGGAACTTCATACATATCTCTTTTCTTTTTCTTATTTTCCCCTGTTTCAAGGATCATTGGCTGTTTCTTTTACATGTGCTTGCACAACCCTTGAGAGTACCAATATTTTTGCCCATATATTGACATGTATGCCACTCATGTCATCAACTCATAGCTGAAATCCGGGGTTATACCATAGATCGTTCAAAAGCTAGCGGAGTTGTTGGCATCCCAAAGGTGTGCATGAGAAACATAGAACTTTTTATTTCTATTTTTTATGTATATGCTAGTACCATGGTTTGATCCACAAGGTTATCATTGGCATGCATCACAATTACCACTACACCTCATTTCAATCAAACAACTCCTTTCATGAGTGCCATCAAGACATCAAAACATCTATGGGGTTAAGTATCATTAAGGGTATACTTTCAAGACAATCATTCATCAAACAAGTCATAAATTTCAGACTTTTTCTTATTGTACTTGTTTGGTAATATTATTTCCAAGGCAAGACTCGGTTAGCTAAAAGAACTAGATAAAAAGATTCAACAACTAATCATCATACTAATAAAAAGCTCTACTCTAACCATATTAAATTACTCCCACTAACATGTCATCTTAGCAAATCGACCAACTAGGATAAACAACTCAAACTTCAAAAGTGGGAGACATAGGACATACCTCTCATAAGTGACTTCATGATCCTCTTCCTTATAGGGATGTGTTCCTTCAAAACTCAAACACGATTACTCTTATAATAATATTAAAGCAAAGAGGTAAAGTGTGAACCCACATTTACGAAAAAGGAAAAACAGAAAAAACTTTTTGTATTTTTGAGGATAGGGATTAAATAATAGAAAGGAACTTGCGACCAAGCAAGGGAATAAGAAAAGAAAAAACGAAAAACAAAAGCAAACTAAAAAGCAAAGGAAAAAAGCAAAGTGTTGGAACAAGCCAACACGAGTGTTTCAAAGCTCCCAAGTAGCTAGAGTACAACCTCATTTTTACACAAATAAATTTTCCGGCGGAACACATCCCCAAGCTCAGGATTTGGCAAGCCATTTTGTTGCTCATTGTGGTGGCGGTGGATAGTGTCCCATGTTCCATTGGTTACTCTAATCATGGCACTGGGTGGCGAGGTTTGCAGAAGCATCTCGAAGGTTGATGGAGAGGTTATTCATGTTTTGAGTATTTCCTTCGAGCGCATAGATATCTTCATAGGTGGTGTAGTAGTTTGGTGGCTGCACATCTTATTAGGGTCCCTCTTGTCTACTTCTTCATCTTCTCCTCCTCCCACATGTATTTCTTGATAGGGTAGATTTGCCTCAACTTACGCGTCAAAACGCAAACGTCCATCCTTGATAGAGAATAGACCATTAGGTAAAGGAGCTGGGATCAAGTGATCCACTCCAGGTATATCAAGGAAGTATATACCATCAGTTCTAGAAACCATACCACATGCTCTTAGAGTAGATAGACCGAGACAGTGACTTCCTGTCAACGATTGGATGTTACCTAGTTTGATGTGAAGTGTGCATGCAAGAACGGTTATAACTCCTCCTCCGCATATGGGTTCTCGATATTGAAGAGCCTGATGCTTAAGGTAAAACACAAGAAAAGCACCCAAATTTGGATTAAGTTACAACTAATAATAACAGCCTTTGTGAGGATCATCATGTCCTCCTCATTAACTCTAGTAAAATCACCATGTGTCTGCAAGGTGTTAGCAATAACATAAAACAAATAACGAATAACAGGATGATCAATTTGGTTCCCCTTGGGTGTGTTTCCACGAATTCTCATCAAATTAAAGTATTGCCAAGGTGCAGGATTTAAAAAAATTGGTGGAGCGTATGTCGGTGGTGTTGTTGGCAAACCCAAAATATTGAGCCCATTGGTCGAGCGTCAATGCGTACTCACATTTCATAAGACGGAAGTTGATGCGATCAACTCCAGGCCTTTGATCCTTGGAACAATAGTGAGGGCCCACCGTATGCATCAAGGTGCTGGGGAACTCAAGTGTCAAGCGGCGGCATCCTGAAAGACAAAGTCATACAAACCAACATTATTGCAAAGAAAATCGAAATCAGCACGAATGCCAAGTTGGTTCAGGATATAGGGACGTGCCTACTTGGTGGACTTGATTTCTCAGAGCTTGAGACGGTTGAAACAGTTCAGCTAAAACTCCTCGGTGAACTCGATACCAAGTGACTTGGGGGTCAACTATCAATGGGTGGTGCGGAAGGTTACACAGCCATCACACGTGTACGGCTCCTCGTATTCATCTAAAACAAAATAAAATAACATAAATAAATATTGCTAATTAAAGATTTTAATCCAATAGAAACATAGCATAAACGATCCTCTACACTAGTTACAAAAGAAAACTCCTCTAAAACAATACTAAGCATGCTCAATATCAAGAGTAGATCAAGAACAAGACCTAAGACTAGATTGACAATGATGAAAGATTGAGTGAAGCTTTGGTACAAATAAGTTGAAGATCAGAGGAGAATCATACCTTAGATCGATTGAGTTCAGGGAATTAAAGAAAGATTGAGTAAATTTGAAGATCCATGGAGGTGGTTTGGAGTTTGGAGGAAGAAGAAAGAGAAAAATTTGTTCTGGGGATTTTTAGGTTACCTCCTCATAGTGTTTATGGTGGCTGCGTACATGGTACAGGCGGGTGGTACGGCCGGAGCCCACCCGTACCGTGTGACATACCTTAGGGTGACGACTCCCTTCCGGCGATGCACTTGGTACAGGCGCACGGTACGGTCACGCGTGCCCGTACTGCTGGTCGTTATTCATTCGATACCTTTGCTTGAATTCTCATGGTTTGCTCGAGGGTACGATACATGCGCGTGTGATGTCTACGCACTTCTATTATTGTAGACAGTTGTTGGACCTCCAAGTGCAGAGGTTTGTAGAACAGCAGCAAGTTTTCCCTTAAGTGGATCACCCAAGGTTTATCCAACTCAGGGAGGAAGTGGTCAAAGGTATCCCCTCTCAAGAAACCCTGCAATCAAGATACAAGAAGTCTCTTGTGTCCCCAACACACCCAATACACTTGTCAGGTGTATAGGTGCACTAGTTCGGCGAAGTGATAGTGAAATACAAGTGGTATGGATATAAGACAACGGTGATAGAAAATAGCTTGATGGCGTGGAAGAGACTAAAAGCAAATTGAAATAAATATAGAAGCAAGCAAACATATAATAGATCTAATAGCAAACGGTATTTCAGTGCTTAGAAACAAGGCCTAGGGATCATACTTTCACTAGTGAACACTCTCATATAAATATCTTCTCTTTATGATACTACTCTTAACTACTCTCCGGTTGAACACTCTAATCGATGGTAGGGCTATAACAGCACACCTCAAAGTTCATCTTTCCCATCTAGATAACCCCACACTGTCACCTTGAGTACTAGATGGTTCCAACAAACACCACGATTTCATAAAGACATCCAACTCCAAATATAACTCATAACAAGTATTTGTAATCTCTAGCCTAAGTGCCACCATGGTGTGCACGCTGTCACTTTCACACACATGGGGAGAGCAGAGATCTATTAAAGCACTTGAGTATCAAGGTAGATCTACTTGATTACAAAGCTCATGATCACAATATGATCATGCATACAGAGAGAGAGAGAGAGATGAACACATAGCTACCAGTAGAACCCTTAGCCTCGAGAGAGAACTACTCCCTCCTCATCATGGGAATCAGCAATGGTGATGGCGATGGCGGTGGAGATCGATGGAAATGGCTCCAAGGGCACTTCCCCGTCCCGACAGGCCAAATCTCCCCTTCAGTGGCGGCAGCGCTGCGGAACTTTTCGTGGATTTCTGATTGATGATTTAGGGTTTTTGCCTCGGGGGAGATATATAGGCAAAAGAGGCAAGGTCGATGGCCGGCCAGGGGGCCCACACCTTGCCCTGGCATGGCATGGGATGGCCCGCACCAAGGGGTGGTGTGGCCACCCTATGGCCCCCCTCCGTCTCGTCTTCTGGCTTCGTGAGTCTTCCGGAAAAATAGTAACTTTGGCTTTTGTCCCGTCCAATTCCTAGAATATTCATTTTCTGACTTTCCTGGAACCAAAAACAGCAGAAAACAGGCAACTGGCACTGTGGCTCTTGTTAATAGGTTAGTCCAAGAAATCATATGAAAAGTACTCCAAAGTGTGGACAAAACATAAGAAAGTAGATAAAACCAAGCATGGAACATCAAAAATTATAGATATATTTGCAATGTATCAACATCCCCAAGCTTAACTCCTGCTCGTCCTCGAGTAGGTAAGTGATAAAAAGAAAGAATAATTTTTGAGGTGACATGCACCATCATAAACTTGATCAATGTATTTGTAAAACATTCAAAGCTGGGATCATAGTACTTCAACATAGCATGAAAGACAAAGTTCTAATAATAAGACAAAGAAACTATGTTGCAACATGAAAAGGCACAAACAAAAGATTCATGAATAACAATGCTTTGCAAGACGTTTGTTTGTTTCACATAAAGAAAACATAGCATAGTGGCATTCAGCTTGTCTCTCATAGAGTAGCAAACATAAATGCATAGGACACCTTCAAAGTTCATAAGAGTGACTAGATACAAATAGTTTAAAACAAGCAATATCAAAGCTATGCATCAATCAATAAGTCTTGGGACAATGCACATAGAACTAAGAATGGCCACTATGCTCTCAAAGTAGGTGCATAAAGATAGAAGGTGGAGACTCAATATATAAGTGGAAGAAAGGCCTTCATAGAAGGAAGCAGGGATTCAAGTTTCATAAAGAGCTTTCAAAAATTATGGTACTTAATAGCTTTCAGCTCTCATTTCCCCTATCATAAGCATCTTGAGGTGATTAAGGTTAAAGTGAACAAACTATGGTGTACATGCTTGACGAAGTATAAGTTAGAAATCTCATGTCCCTTGAATACGAGGGCCGCTCCTCATGCTACTCAAGTTTAGTCACCGGTAAGTTCTTGTCATCGTAAGTACATGTGTATCATAGAGAACCGCCAACGGGGTACCCCTTGCCCGATGATACGGAAGAATCCCCATATCAAAATGACAAGGCAAGCAGACAACGAGCATCTCAGCAATCTTCTTATTTACCATGGGAATATGGTGCTTTTTTCTCTCTTTCCTCTTTTCATAATCTCTTTTTTTTTCTTTTTCTCTTTTTTTTCAATATCTCACTCTTTTTATAAGAAGAATGCTTCATAGACAGCTCATTATGGTTACGCTACAGGTGTCCACCATGTCAGCATGGATTAGACCAGTGGCCCAGGCGTTTGTCTAACACATATACATAACTCCATGGACTTACAAGCTCCCCTTTCATTTCACACCGACGACATCCATAGACAAAAGAGCATTATATCAACTAGGTACAAAGTACAAGTGCAATGTTGAAAGCGTTCCCCATGACAACATGGTTCTGTTAATCCCCAACAAATAAGTGCAAGCATATACAACACAGACGACACAATGGTTCAAGTTTATTAAGGGCAAGAAAAGTAAAGTGTGCCATCAAGTTCGTGAGAGCTTTAATCACTAGTTTTCTCATAACAAGTTTAATTCGGAAGGTAGATAAAAACATGAATATACTTGGAATAGCATATGCTAGTAGGTAGGTATGGTGGACTCTTTTGGAATAACTTGGTTTTAGGAGTTGGATGCATGAGTGGAACTCATACTTGGTTGTGGGGGCTAGCAAAAGACTGGGAGCGACAAACTAAGAGAGCAATAATGGCCATAATCATGCAGAGCGACAAAACATCATTGATCAAAGCATAAAGTGATACTACAAGTTGAAAACTAAAGGATCATAAAGGCTATGGTGACTTGGAATAGTCATAACATGGTGTGAGCATGTGCCAAGTCAACCCAAATAAAGCATCAAAGGAGAATACCACAATACTATGCTTTAATATGCTAAAACAACGCATGATTTTTCAAAGGCACATTAAGCAATCTCAATTGTTTATAACAAGTCATGCTACAACAAAAAATACTAAGCATAAAGCCAAAACAATATCAAGCATGGCATGACAAAGCATAGGCCACAGTCAAAAACAAGCTCTCTTTACCACTTAAGCATGAACTTTTCCTACTCTTTTCCAATCCAAACCAAACTATTTGAAAACCAATGTATGAAAGAGGGGGTCCAACCAATTTATTCAGCAAACTAAGCAAACCAAGCAAACGAAAAACCAAAACGAAAATGAAAAAGAAGATGCTCCAAGAACAACACAACTATGTATGAAACAATAAAAATGATGTGTTTGGAAGAAACCTGAGATTTTTATTGATGAAGAAGGGGATGCCTTGGGCATCCCCAAGCTTTGACGCTTGTACCTCTTGAATATTTTTTGGGGTGACACGAGGTGGCATCCCAAAGCTTGAGATTTAGTCCATTCTTCATCTCAGTACATCATTCTTTTCCTTACACCTGAAAATTTTCCTTCATACAAAACTTCACACAATCTTCATTAGCAACATTAGTGTACTCAAGATAATAAGTCCTTTGGTTCAGTTCCAACACAATTAATACTTCCATTAAAACACAAGCTACTGTAGCACTTCCCTTAAAAAGCTCAATTCCCCAAAAAGAACCCAAAAAGGAATCAACAAGAAGCAAATGCAAATAATGGCAGAAATCTGTCAAAAGAGACCAGCAGGTGAAAACCGATTTTTTCGAAGACCTTCTATTGCTCAAATCGAAAAGTATTGAACTAATGAAAGTTTGATAACAACCTGGGGCAGAAGCACAAACGATCCTCTACACTAGTTACAAAAGAAAACTCCTCTAAAACAATACTAAGCATGCTCAATATAAAGAGTAGATCAAGAACAAGACCTAAGACTAGATTGACAATGATGAAAGATTGAGTGAAGCTTTGGTACAAATAAGTTGAAGATCGGAGGAGAATCATACCTTAGATCGATTGAGTGTAGGGAATTAAAGAAAGATTGAGTAAATTTGAAGATCCAATGGAGGTGGTTTGGAGTTTGGAGGAAGAAGAAAGAGAAAAATTTGTTCCGGGGATTTTTAGGTTACCTCCTCGTAGTGTTTATGGTGGCCGCGTACATGGTACAGGTGGGTGGTATGGCCGGAGCTCACCCGTACCGTGTGACATACCTTAGGGTGACGAATCCCTTCTGGCGATGCACTTGGTACAGGCGCACAGTACGGTCACGCGCGCCCATACTGCTGGTCGTTATTCATTCGATACCTTTGCTTGAATTCTCATGGTTTGCTCGAGGGTACGGTACATGCGCGCATGATGTCTACGCACTTCTATTCTTGTAGACAGTTGTTGGGCCTCCAAGTGCAGAGGTTTGTAGAACAGCAGGAAGTTTTCCCTTAAGTGGATCACCCAAGGTTTATCGAACTCAGGGAGGAAGTGGTCAAAGGTATCCCCTCTCAAGTAACCCTGCAATCAAGATACAAGAAGTATCTTGTGTCCCCAACACACCCAATACACTTGTCAGGTGTGTAGGTGCACTAGTTCGGCGAAGATATAGTGAAATACAAGTGGTATGGATATAAGACAACAGTGATAGAAAATAGCTTGATGGCGTGGAAGAGACTAAAAGCAAACTGAAATAAAGATAGAAGCAAGCAAACATGTAATATATCTAATAGCAAATGGTGTTTCAGTGCTTAGAAACAAGGCCTAGGGATCATACTTTCACTAGTGAACACTCTCATAAATATCTTCTCTTTATGATACTACTCTTAACTACTCTCTGGTTGAACACTCTAATCGATGGTAGGGCTATAACAGCACACCTCAAAGTTCATCTTTCCCATCTAGATAACCCCACACTGTCACCTTGAGTACTAGATGGTTCCAACAAACACCACAATTTAATAAAGACATCCAACTCCAAATATAACTCATAACAAGTATTTGTAATCTCTAGCCTAAGTGCCACCATGGTGTGCACGCTGTCACTTTCACACACATGGGGAGAGCAGAGATCTATTAAAGCACTTGAGTAGCAAGGTAGATCTACTTGATTACAAAGCTCATGATCACAATATGATCATGCATAGAGAGAGAGATGAACACAAAGCTACCGGTAGAACCCTTAGCCTCGAGAGAGAACTACTCCCTCCTCATCATGGGAATCAGCAATGGTGATGGAGATGGCTGTGGAGATCGATGGAGATGGCTCTGGGGGCACTTCCCCGTCCTGGCAGGGTGCTAGAACAAAGACTTTCTATCCCCCGAATCTCCCCTTCGGTGGCGGCGGTGCTGCAGAACTTTTTGTGGATTTCTGATTGATGATTTAGGGTTTTTGCATCAGGGGAGATATATAGGCGAAAGAGGCAAGGTCGATGGCCGGCCAGGGGGCCTACACCATGCCCTAGCGCGACCTGGGCTGGCCCGTGCCAAGGGGTGGTGTGGCCACCCTGTGGCCCCCCTCCATCTCGTCTTCTGGCTTCGTGAGTCTTCTGGAAAAATAGTAACTTTGGCTTTTGTCCCGTCCAATTCCGAGAATATTCATTTTCTGACTTTCCTGGAACCAAAAACAACAGAAAACAGGCAGTTAGCACTTTGGCTCTTGTTAATAGGTTAGTCCAAGAAATCATATGAAAAGTACTCCAAAGTGTGGACAAAACATAAGAAAGTAGATAAAACCAAGCATGGAACATCAAAAAATATAGATACATTTGCAATGTATCAGCGCACGCGGTATGGGCGTGCCCGACTGTACTGGTGGTCGTTATGAGCACTGTTTCCTGTGGAAAAAAATCAGAATTTCTATCTTCCCATGCCTCGATGTGGTACGGGTGCACGGTACAGGCCCTTCCGGTCGTACCACTGGTCGTTAAACGGCCAGGGAGCTGCAAAACTCAAAGAATTTGATTAGTAGCTCTGTGTGTGTTTGCACATCTTATCAAAGGACAAAATAACAACAAATATACTACATAAAAATCAGCAATACTTCTTAGGCCATGTGTTAGTAAAATAAGAGATCGAGGATTACCTTATTTATTCTCCTCTCTCCAAAGGTCTTCTTGAACACTCTTTATTAGAAACAAACAAAACAAAACAAGAACAGCAATACTAACACAAAAGTAAAAAAATATATTTCACATGGGTTGCCTCCCATGAAGCGCTTCTAGTTAAGGTCAATTAGCTTGACCCCAATGGCAACCATTTAGGTTTAATGAGTGGAATGCCCACTCCAAAGTAATTGGCATTCAAAGTAATTATACCATCATCATTAGGATTAGTCTTCTTCTTCCTAGGAAAGTGGACTATAAAAGGATCTCTAGACGGTAGCCATATTCTTACATTCCCCTCGTGTAAATAAATTAAAGCTTTGATAGTTCTTAGGAATGGCCTACCTAAAATTATAGGTGCTATGGGAACTTCAAGCATGTCCATAATAACAAGATCAATAAGAGAAAGACTACCTTTAATTTCAACAACTATATTTTCTTTTATCCCAACAGCTTGTTTATAAGTTGAATCCGCCAAATGGAGTCTCAGTTCAGTAGTTACAAATGGCCGTAAGTTTAATTTGTCAAATAGGATTTTGGAAATTGTTGAGACACTTGCACCAAGATCACAAAGTACGAATATCTCATTAACTCCCACCTTAACTTTAATAGTGGGCTCAAATATATCATTTAGCTTAGCAGGAAGCTTCTCAGCTAGTCTCTTATACTCCATCTCTAAATCTCAAACTTTAGATGCTACTTGTTGTATAAATTGTTGGTTCATAGCATCATTACCTTGTTATATAACGAGATTCTTCACGGTGATCATATTTAGTAGATCTTCCAAGGTATATTCTGTTGTTGGCGTGTTGCCATAATCCAGCTCTTCAGGCTTTTCTTCATTTATTACCACCCTCATCATATTGAGGTATTCTACCGGATTTGGCTCTGACTTTCCAACAAACTTTTCTAGTATGAGAGCTTGGCTCTCAGCTACCTTGCCAAACTGAGCCTTCATGGTCTTTGTGTCCTTTCCTGTAGAGCCTGCACATTGCAACTACTTGGTTAGATAATTTTCCTATACTACTTTCATGGTTCTCCGTGATTTTAATAAGCATATTATTTTGCTCGGTTTGAGGTTGTATGAAAGTTCTAATAGGTTGCTCAAACGAGACATTGCCATGATTTGCTCCATTATTATCATAATTGTTGTAAGGAGCTCCTGCAGGATTAGGATAATGTTTTTGCACATTAGAAGCATAATTGTGATTTTTCCATGCAAGATTAAAAGGAGTGTGGGCTAGAAAATTGGCATCATTAATATCGGTAGCGACAACATTAACTTGGGTATCTTATTTACCCTTTACTATATTAAGTAGCTTGTCTACCTTAGATGTAAGCTCTTCATTATTTACCTCGGTATTGAACTTACTCTCTTCGAGGTTCTCTCCACATGCCATTGGGCATGATTATTTTGCATATCATCAAGTAACTTCTTTGCAACACTCACTTTCTTTCCCATGATTGTTCCTCCTACTGCAATATCTAGCATAGACTTAGACATTTGGTTAAAACCATTATAAAACAAAGGTAATATAAGTCATTCTTACATCCCATGACTAGGACAATTCATCACGCCTTCTTTCATCCTTTCCCAGGCAAGCGCTAGTGGCTCACGGTCTTCTTGTCTAAAGCTTGTAATATTGGATCTTAGCTACATAGTTTTAGCCGGGGGGGAATTTAGTCATAAACAAATTAGTACATTCTTCCCAAGATTTAATAGTGCCCTTTGGTAGAGCTAGCAACCAATCCTTAGCCTTTCCTCTAAGGAAACAATCTTAATTTAAAAACATTTGGATCTACATCCTTAATATGCATCATGTTGCAAATTTCAGTAAAAGTGTTTAAGTGCAAACCCGAATCCTCATAAGATGAGCCCCCAAATTGGTTTTGTTGAACCAAACTTAAAAGGTCAGGATTTATTTCATAGGTTTCCGCATCAACAACGGACTGAGTGATAGGTGCACAAATAAAATCATCAGTGGGAGTAGCATACTCCCCAAGTCTCTTTTGAGCCATGGCTCTTATATTTTTGGTAATTTTTAAGTAATGAAAACAAATAACAGGTAACTATTTTTTTGGGGTTTCAGATAGATAACAAGAAAGTAAACTAATAACAAGAAATACACTACAAACTAATAATAAAACTAAAAACAAGGTCTCTAGTGACCTCACCAAGATAGGTAAATTGTTTCCCCGACAATGGCGCTAGAAAAAGGGTTGATACCTTTGATCCAGATTCACGGATGTAGTATAATAGCTTTTTCCCTATAAGACCTAGGTTTAATCGAACCTCGGAAAGAAATGCTAAAAGGAAATAAAAAGGACACATCTACAAGACTTTGTTTCTTTGTTTTACCTTAGTTTACCGGACCAATCTAGTTTACTTTTATAATGTATTGACTCAATGGATGGAGATAGGCTAGGGTTGAAGATCCACTTGCAGCTGCACATGATATGGGATAAAAGATAATAATAAGCATAGTCATGTGTAATGGTTAAATAGGGATAATCTCTTCTAGGTAACACATCCTAATATACTAGAGGCCCCGTGATGCAGCTGGCATAACAATAGTATTTTAATCCAACTGAGTGCACCACGAAGGAACGGGCTACAAACGATTATTAAGTGTAAAACACATATCAAAGCATTAAGTGGTGATGTTGTTGTGATCCCGAATGGGTCGCTAAACAAAGATCATACTACCCTTTCTGTCACTAGGGTTCCTATGAGATCGCCGCTAGCCAAGTATCTCGCCTCAATCCTTTATCAATCCATGGGATCTTGGATACCTATAAGTCCACAGATCGAGGCAAGAGACAAAGAAACAAAAGATACAAATCTCTATTGCAAAAAAAACATAATATTCCCATGAGTTAGATGCACATAATTGCTGCGAGGTTTCTCCCCAGCCCGCAGCCCGTAAGGACTACTCACTCATAACAAATAGATCAAGGATAGAAAACATTGTGCAAAAAACTTAGATTGAAATCAAATATTCTTACAATGGTCATCGAATCACAAGGAGATATAAAGTACAAAGCAATGACTATGGCTAATAGAGGGGATGTATGATGGAAGTGATGAACAATGGACGAACAATGGCGTGGATCTCCTTTGGTGGTGTTGTGATGTAATCTGAGAATGGCGGCCCTCTGGCCGGCGGCTGGAGCCTCAAAATATATAGGCGTCTTCATGAAAGTTGTAGTGTTTGATGAGATGAAGCCATCGCCACATGGTACGGATGGACGGTACGGGTGGGCTCTGCCCGTACTAGTGGTCGTTAAGCTTGCTGATGCCAGGGAATGACTCCCCAATTACTTGGTCGCGTGGACTTCCTCAAAAACATTCATTATGACTCTTGATTTCGCATTAAAAGCGTGATTTATTGCACAACACAATTCAAAGCAAGGTTTAGCATATCCTTGCAATTATTAGTCATTAGTGGCAAGGATGGATAGTTTCTTGTCAATTGTTTGACCAAAAGTAATGTTCAAACGCGGTGGCAGATGGCTATTTTTGGAGCCATCGGGAAACAACGCTGAAAGGAATTAAAAAGGACACGCATGCAAGACTTTGTTTTTTCGTTTTACCTTCGTTTACCGGACCAATCTAGTTTACTTTTATCATGGGTTGATTCAATAGATGGGGATAGTCCAGGGTTGAAGATCCACCTGCAGCTGCACATCATATGGGATAAAAGATAATAATAAGCACAGTCATTCGTAATGTTTTAATAGATATAATCTCTTATGGGCAACACATCCTAATATACTAGAGCCCCTGCGAGCAGCAGACACATCAATAGTCTTTTGATCTAACCGAGTGAACCATGAAGCCCCGAGCTACAAACGGTTATTAAGTGCAAAACATAGATCAAAGCTTTAAGAGGTGATATTGTTGTGATCCCGAACGGGTAGCTAAGCGAAGACCGTACTGTCCTTTTTGTCACTAGGTTTCCTTTGAGATCATCGCTAGCCAAGTATGTCACCTCAAGCCTTTATAGATCTCAGGGATTGATGACCCACAAGTATAGGGGGTGTATCGCAGTATTTTTGATAAGTAAGAGTGTCGAACCCAACGAGGAGCAGAAGGTGTTTACGAGTGGCTTGGAGCAGGAATACTCTATAAATACTTAGCAAACGGATTTTTAAGGGTATTTGATAATGCAGATAAATAAAGTACGAGTAAATAAAAGACAATAATAATAAATGCAGCAAGTAGCCCAATCCTTTCTTTAGCAAAGGACAAGCCGGTTGTATTACTTAAGATGACCAAACGTTCTCGAGGACACATGGGAATCTCGTCAAGTGCTTTCGCTTCATATAGTTGATTAATCTTCTTTAGTTTGATAAGTGTTGTGTGGGTGAACCTGTGCTAATGTACTGACCTTCCTATACTTGTGATTATACCCCTTGCAAGCATCCACAAGTACAAGAAAGTAATTAAGATAGAAACCTAACCAGAACTTTAAACTCTGAGATCCTACACTCCCTTGTGCAAAGGTTTCCTAACGGGGGTTCTGGTTTTTGTCACTCCGGCAACCCCTACGATTAGTAGCCAAATACACAATGCATTCCCCTAGGCCCATAAAGGTGAAGTGTCATGTAGTCGACACATGACACCACTAGAAGAATAACACCACAACTTAAATAACAAACCATTGAATCTTTGTCAACACAATTCCACTACTAACAACATGACTTCTCACATGTCCTGAAGAACTAAACGAACTACTCACGAGACATCATATGGATCAAGATCAGAGATGAAATAATGATAAGTAACAATCTGAACATAACAATAATTCAGTGGTTCCACTCAATAGCATCAACTACAACAAGTAATCAACACCGGGAAAGTTTCCCCTAAGAACTATGCAAGATTCAACCCAATTGTTACAGCGGTATGAAGTGGTGATGATGGTGCTGATGGAGATGATGGTGATGATGATCTCGATGAAGTCCATCTTGATGGTGGTGTTGATGGCGACGATCTCCCCTCTCCGGGAAGGAATTTCCCCAGCAGATTGCTATCTGCCGAAGAGCTCTTTCTCTCTCTGCAGTTTTCCGCCCTGCAGAGGCGATAGAATCTTTCTGTGGTCGCTCCCCCGAGTCTTAGGGTTTCGCGGGGATAATATACGCCAAAGGGGAGAGCCAAAGGTGGGATAGGGTGGCCACACCACGTGGTGGCGCGGCCAAGGGTGGCCCGCGCCAGGGGGTGGTGTGGGCCCCCTGTGGCCCAACTCCGCTCCCCCTTCTGGCATCCTTCGTCTTCTGGAAAAATAGGATTTTCCATATATTTTGATTTTCTGATCTTTGCGAATTTCGCCTCCAAACAGTGCCTTTTCCATCAGAATCCTGACTTCAGCGGTCCATCCTCCAAAAGTCATCAACCATGCAAAAACAGATGAAATAACATAAGTATCGTCTCTTAATATGAAATATATCAATGAATAATAGTAAATTATGATATAGAATAGTGATGCAAAATGGACGTATCAACTCCCCCCAAGCTTAGACTTCGCTTGTCCCCAAGCGAAAACTGAGCTCAATAAACATGACCTCAGGTTTATGGAGTGAAGAGTCGATAAAAGAATATGGACAAGAAGCATCACATTCATCAATACACAAATCATAATAGAAGACAACTCACTATTATATAACTTAACTTACAATAAGTAAAGGAAACACAATAAAGATACACAAAGTAAATCATAATTGGTAATGGCAAACTTTGATCTTGGTCAAAGAATAGTTAACAATTTGCAGGAGTTCAAACATAATGGGGTTATCAATGATGGCTTTCAAAGTAATATTCACTAAGATAAGAGCAGTGTGCAAAACAAGGAACATAAGGAACATGATTGAATAAATTAGCGTATGAATGAATGAAACACAACAACTCAAAATACTTGCTGAGATAGAAAGAATAGGTTTACTGACTCAACTTAAAAAGTAAAAGATCAGCCCTTTGCAGAGGGAAGCAGGGATTTCAAGTTTCACAAAGAGCTTCCAAAAATTATGGTACTTATTAGTTTTCAGCTCTCATTGCCCCTATCATAAGCATCTTGAGGTGATTAAGGTTAAAGTGAACAAATATGAGGATATGCTTGACAAGTTATAAGTTGAAAATCTCATGCCCCGTGCTTACGAGTACCAGACTCATGCTACTCAACTTTAGTCACGAGTAAGTTCTTGTCATTGTAAATACATGTGTATCATGGAGAACTGCCAACGGGGTACCCCTTTCCCGATGATACGGAAGCATTCCCATACCAAAATGACAAGGCAAGCAGACAATGAGCATCTCAGCGATCTTTTTATTTGCTATTTGCATAGGTTTTTATTGTGGATGCTTCACAGATTGCTCACTATGGTTACACTGCAAGTTTCCACCATGATTAGGCATGGCTTAGACTAGCGGCCCAGGCGTTGCTCTAACACATATACAAACTCCATGAGCTTACAAGCTCCCCTTTTATTTCACACCACCGGGATCCATAAGCAAAAGAATCATGATATCAACTAAATAAGTGCAATGTTGAAAGTGTTCCCCATGGTAACATGGTTGTGCTAACTCTCAACTTATAAAGCGCAAGCATATACGCAACATAGATGGGCACAATGGTTCAAGTTTATTAAATGCAAGAAAGTAAAGTGTGCCATCAAGTTTGTAAGAGCTTTAATCACTAATTTTCACACAACAAGTTTAATTCGGAAGGTAGATAAAAGCATGAATTTACTTAGAATAGCAATAATGCTAATAGGTAGGTATGGTGGACACAACTGGCATAGGTTTTGGTTTAAGGATTGGATGCACGAGAAGCATTCCCTCTTAGTACAGGTTTTAGGCTAGCAAGGCTAGGTAGCAAGTATAAGAATTGAAGGAAACAAACAAACATACAAGTGATAAAAACAAACATGCAATCTTCCTTGGAAGCACAAAAGATTTCAACTAGAGAATACTAAGCTTATGAGCAAATCAAGAAAGATGATGAAATTATATTTCTTAAGAGCACTTTTATCTTTTTCATTCAATTCTCATAATAGTGTTGCTACTGACCAAGCCATGTTTGCCAAAACCAACTAAATTTACTTAATGATCCCAAAGTGATACCAATACTAACAACAAGATCAATCATATAATAGTAATTGAAAACTAAAATAAAATATGCAAAAGAGTGAATGATAGGACTTCTCATTAATATTTCATAACGACAACTCACACCAAGGGATGCATAGATAACTAACGAGAGGGGGGATACTTCCACAATGCAAACCATCCAATATGATAACTTCTCTATTCATGATATGACTCTACTAAAAAGGTAAAAAGATAAAAGATAGTGATATGATACCGCGACACTCCCCCAAGATTGGAACAAACCAAGGGAATGCCAAAACCTGATGACGAATTACTCCTTCGGTGATGGTGGTGTTCTCTCGATGAGCTTTTTAATCAATTTCCTCAAATCCTCAATCTCGAAGGTGAGAGTACGAATCAACTCCAAGTTGTACTCAATGCGGTTCATGATCATGTCGGGCTGTGAATCCCAGCTCTTGCGATTCTTTCTCCACTCTTCCTCCTTGAAGTATTCTTTTCCTGCGTGGTTAGAATGAGGCATATCCCAATTGGAGGGTAATTTTTCCTTGGGCATATTTTGGAATTGACGCTCATGTATAAGGGTATGGAAGGGATTCTTGGTGCGTGGAGAAGGTGACCGTGAAGCCAAGCAATGACGCGGAGTCTTCCCTCCAGTGGACATCCGTGCAGTCCTTTTGAACCTGGCAGGGTTTGCCACCACTCCAATGCTTGCAATGGTGGTGCTGGTGTGCGGATGCTGATCTTCCTTTGCCTCCTCTTCAACTTCACTATCGATCTCCTCCTCCTGCTCAGAGTATTGGAGGTCCTCCTCCACAGGCTCCTTGCCCTTATTGTTGGCGGAGACCATTGTGCTTCTAAACTTTAAGAATAGTTCCTGGCAGAAACAGATCGAAACGAAAACACACGAGAACATGATATACGAACCTCGAGGGATCCAGGGGATTATATATTACGAATTTTTACAACAAAAGGAAGGTACTGGGAGAAAACGGGTCAGAGATGGGCTCCGGGGTGGTCACACCCCCTGGTTGTGCAGCCAGGTGGGCCCGCGCCACAGGGTGGTGTGAGCCACCCGGGCTCCGTTTCCGTCCCTTCTTCTACTCAGTATTTTCCATGTTAAATAAAAACTGCAAAAATATAAATTGACAGATTTTTAGCGGACCTTTTCTTACCAGGACTGTTACCTATTCGAAAACGGACTCTGCAGGTCTTTGAACTTGGTCTTTGGAAAAAAATCTGGAGTTACCATTTGAATAGCATCAATGTATTCATTGTAAGAATCTCAAGAAATATAGTGCTTGAGTCTCTGACCATTCACCACTTGTGCAGTGTTATCTTTTAGGGAAGAAATTTTTATTGCACCTGAACGATACACCTCCTCAATAACAAATGGTCCTTCCCATTTTGAGAGTAGTTTTCCTGCAAAAAATTTGAGACGAGACCTATACAATAGAACCTTCTCACCAACATGGAACTCTCTCTTAAGAATTCTCCTGTCATGCCATTTTTCAACTTTTTCTTTAAATAGTCTAGCATTTTCATATGCTTCACTCCTCCACTCGTCTAACAAACTTAAGTCAAATAATCTTTTCTCACCAGCAAGTTTGAAGTCTCTATTAAGTTCTTTCACTGCCCAATAAGCTTTGTGTTCTAATTCTAAAGGCAGGTGGCAAGCTTTCCCATAAACCATTTTGTAAGGAGACATTCCCATAGGATTTTTATAAGCAGTTCTATAAGCCCATAAAGCATCATCCAACTTTTTAGCCCAATTTTTTCTAGATCTATTAACAGCCTTTTGCAAGATGGATTTAATTTCTCTATTTGATAGTTCTACTTGCCCACTAGTTTGGGGATGATAGGCTGAAGCAATTCTATGATTAACATCATATTTAGCAAGGGTTTTTCTAAAGCCACCATGAATGAAATGAGAACCTCCATCAGTCATAAGATATCTAGGCACTCCAAACCTAGGAAAGATGATATCCTTAAGCATTTTTACAGAGGTCTCACCATCAGCGCTTTTCGTAGGTATGGCTTCTACCCACTTAGTAACATAGTCAACAGCAACAAGAATATGACTATAACCTTTTGAAGGGGTAAAAGGACCCATAAAGTGAAATCCCCATCAATCAAATGGTTCAATAACAAGAGAGTAATTCATAGGCATTTCATTGCGTCTGGAAATATTACCAACTCGTTGACATTCATCACATGATAAGACAATTTTTCTTGCATCTTTAAAAAGGGTAGGCCAGTAAAAACCTGATTGTAGAGCCTTTTGTGCGGTTCTATCTCCTGCATGATGTCCTCCATAGGCACTACCATGACATTTCCGCAGTATCTCCTTTTGTTCAAATTCTGGAACATATCTTCGCATGATACCATCTACTCCTTCTTTATATAAATGTGGGTCATCCCAAAAATAATGCCTCAAATCGTAAAAGAACTTCCTTCTTTGTTGTGTTGTAAAAATTGGAGGCAAATACTTGGAAACAATAAAGTTAGCATAATCAGCATACCAAGGCCTCCCTCGCGAACTTACCCCTACCGCAGCCAACTGTTCATTTGGGAAACTATCATTAACAGGCATAGGATCAAAAGAGATGTTTTCCAAACGAGATAAATTATCAGCAACAGGATTTTTAGCACCTTTCCTATCTACAATATGTAGGTCAAATTCTTGTAAAAGCAACACCCATCTAATAAGCCTAGGCTTAGCATCTTTCTTCATCATAAGGTACTTAATAGCAACATGATTAGTATGAATGGTAACTTTTGAATCAACAATATAAGGTCTAAACTTATCACAAGCAAAAACAATAGCTAATAACTCTTTTTTAGTAGTAGCATAATTCTTTTGAGCAGCGTCAAGAGTCTTACTAGCATAATGGATAACATTTAACTTTTTATCTATTCGTTGCCCAAGAACAACACCTACAGCAAAATCACTAGCATCGCACATGATCTCAAAGGGTAAGTTCCAATCAGGTGGTTGGACAATAGAAGCGGTAGTTAAACCTTTCTTTAGAGTTTCAAAAGCTTCCTTACAATCATCATCAAAAATAAAGGGTACATCTTTTTGGAGAAGATTAGTAAGGGGTTTTGATATCTTGGAGAAATCTTTAATAAACCTTCTATAGAAACCAGCATGACCAAGGATACTACGAATAACTTTGACATCCCTAGGACAGGGCATTTTCTCAATTGCTTCAACTTTGGCTCTGTCAACTTCAATGCCTCTTTCGGAAATTTTATGTCCAAGGACAATTCCTTCATTGACCATGAAGTGGCATTTCTCCCAATTAAGAACAAGATTAGTTTCCTCACATCTCTCCAAAACTTTATCAAGGTTGTGTAGACAATTATCAAAAGAAGTTCCATAGATGGAAAAATTGTCCATGAATACTTCCACAATTTCTTCACAAAAACCATGAAAGATAGCAGACATGCATCTTTGAAAAGTGGCAGGAGCATTACACAAACCAAAAGGCATTCGCCTATAAGCATATGTTCCATAAGGGCACGTAAAAGTAGTTTTTTCTTGATCTTGTTGTTTAACAACAATTTGAGAGAACCCAGAGTATCCATCAAGAAAGCAAAAATGGGTCTTTTTAGACAATCTTTCTAACATTTGATCAATAAATGGCAGTGGGTAATGATCTTTCTTAGTAACTTTATTAACCTTTCTGAAGTCAATGCACATCCTATAACCTACTACTATTCTTTGGGGGATAAGCTCATTATTTTCATTAGGCACAACAGTAATTCCCCCTTTCTTAGGGACACAAAGAACAAGACTAACCCATTCACTATCAGCAATAGGATAAATAATACCAGCATCAAGGAGTTTTATTACCTTGTTTCTTACCACTTCCTTCATCTTAGGATTTAAACGATGTTGATGTTCCACCACTGGTTTTGCACCGGGTTCTATATTGATAGCATGCTGACATATAGTAGGAGAAATCCCTTTTAAATCATCAAGTGTATAGCCCATAGCTCCTCAATGTTTCTTCAATACTTCCAATAATCTTGCCTCTTCCTTCCCTGAAAGTTTAGAACTAATAATAATAGGATATATATTTTTATCATCAATGTAAGCATATTTAAGATCGTCAGGTAAAGGCTTCAGATCAAAAACCGGATCCTTTTTAGGCGGCAATGTGGTACCCAAATCTTCCAAAGGCAAGTTATGCTTAAGCATCTTAGGTTGACAACGGAGAACCTCGTCAATCTCATTTCTTTCTTCCATGAAGATCTCACTTTCGTGGTCTTCCATAAATTGCTGCAAAGCATTGTTAGGATCAAGAGAAATAGAAGCAAGTTGTTCAACTCTAAAATCCTCATTAGGGGTTTCATTTTCATAAGGGACTTCAGCAAATTTCAAAAAATTAAACTCATAAGATTGCCCATCAAATTTAGTTAAATTTTTCTCCCTTTTACAGTCTATAATGGCTCCACACGTGTTCAAGAAAGGTCTACCAAAAATGATAGGGTAGGTTTTACTAGCAGCTGAACCAAGTACTAGAAAATCAGAAGGATATTTAATCTTACCACAAAGAACTTCCACATCCCTTAGAATACCAATGGGAGAGATGGTCTCTCTGTTTGCAAGGTGAATAACCACATCAATTTCTTCAAGTTTGCATGGACTTATTTCATGCATAATTTCTTTGTAAAGCTCATAAGGAATAGCACTTGAACTTGCACCAATATCACATAAACCATAATAGCAATGATCACCAATTCTAACAGAAAGCACAGGGACACTAGCTTTTCTAGTTCTATTAGGATGTGAAACAATATTAGAAGCATCTTCACATAAAACAATGTGTCCACCCTCTACTCTTTTAGTGACAAGGTCTTTCACAATTGCTACTGCAGGTTCAATGGTTATTTGTTCATCAGGCTTAACAGCTCTCTTCGTACTTTTATTAATTACACTAGTTATCATAGAGTGCTCCTTTACTTTATCCGGGAAAGGTATTTTCTCGATATAAGGTTCAGGAAAAATACGATCAATAGTGCAAACTTTAGTACTTCTAGCAGGAACACAATCAACAATATCCTTATACGGTGCATGATACTTGTTCCATTCTCTTTTTGGAATTTCAATATATGAAGCAAAAGCCTTAAAGCAATTTGCAATAACTTGAGAGTCTAGACCATAAGCACTACTAATATTATGAAAGTCATCAGTTCCCATAAAAGATTTAATGCATTTATAATCATAATTTATACCTGATTTTCTTCCTTTATCATTCTCCCATGCTTCAGCATTGTCTTGAATACGGTCTAGAAGATCCCATTTAGCTCCTTCTTCCATGCGTGTAAATGATCCAGCACAAGAAGCATCCAATAGATCCTTATCATGAGGAGAAAGTCTTGCATAAAAGTTATTGATAATAATATTATTGGGGAGCTCATGAATAGGACATTTGAGCATTAGTAACTTCAATCTCCCCCAAGCTTGAGTTGTACTCTCTCCATCAAGAGGCTAAAAGTTGTATATTTGATTCCGATCTTTATGAATCTCACTAGGAGGATAAAATTTTGAATAAAAGAGAGGTACTACTTCCTCCCATTCAAGAGCTTGACCATTCTTCAGCAGCTTGTACCATTCCTCAGCTCTTCCTTTTAGTGATAATGAGAATAACTTCTTCTTGACTTGATCTGTTGTAATACCTGCACACTTGAACAACCCACATAATTCGTGTATAAAGAGCAAATGATCACCGGGATGGACAGTTCCATCTCCAAAATAGTAGTTATCCATAACACGGTCAACAATTCTTGTATGTATCTTAAAACTATCATTTTCAGCAGGTGGTGATTCGTCTACTACCTTAGCAGTGGTAGTAGCATTACGAAATAAGAAACTAAGTGAATTATCCATATTGAAATAAAGTAACTAACAGAAATAAACAATACTCATAGTAGAAGTTTCCTTTACCAGTTCCACTCTCCAATAGCACTTCACTTCCCGACAACGGCACCAGAAAATAGTCTTGATGACCCACAAGTATAGGGGGTGTATCACAGTATTTTCGATAAGTAAGAGTGTCGAACCCAACGAGGAGCAGAAGGTGGCCCAATCCTTTCTTTAGCAAACGACAAGCCGGTTGTATTACTTAAGATGACCAAACGTTCTCAAGGACACATGGGAATCTCGTCAAGTGCTTTCGCTTTATATAGTTGATTAATCTTCTTTAGTTTGATAAGTGTTGTGTGGGTGAACCTGTGCTAATGTATTGACCTTCCTAGGACTAATACATACTTGTGATTATACCCCTTGCAAGCATCCGCAAGTACAAGAAAGTAATTAAGATAGAAACCTAACCACAACTTTAAACTCTGAGATCCTACACTCCCTTGTGCAAAGGTTTCCTAACGGGGGTTCAGGTTTCTGTCACTCCGGCAACCCCTACGATTAATAGCCAAATACACAATGCATTCCCCTAGGCCCATAAAGATGAAGTGTCATGTAGTCGATGTTCACATGACACCACTAGAAGAATAACACCACAACTTAAATAACAAACTATTGAATCTTTCTCAACACAATTCCACTACTAACAACATGACTTCTCCCATGTCCTCAAGAACTAAATGAACTACTCACGAGACATCATATGGATCAAGATCAGAGATGAAATAATGATAAGTAACAATCTGAACATAACAATAATTCAATGGTTCCACTCAATAGCATCAACTACAACAAGTAGTCAACACCGGGAAAGTTTCCCCTAAGAACTATGCAAGATTCAACCCAATTGTTACAGTGGTATGAAGTGGTGATGATGGTGCTGGTGGAGATGATGATCCTGGTAAAGTCCATCTTGATGGTGGTGTTGATGGCGACGATCTCCCCTCTCCGGGAAGGAATTTCCTCGGCAGATTTCTGCCTGCCGGAGAGCTCTTTCTCTCTCTGCAGTTTTCTGCCCCGCAGAGGCGGCGGAATCTTTCTGTGGTCGCTCCCCCGAGTCTTAGGGTTTCGTGGGGATAATATACGCCAAAGGGGAGAGCCAGAGGTGGGCCAGGGTGGCCACACCACCTGGTGGCGCGGCCAAGGGTGGCCCGTGCCAGGGGTGGTGTGGGCCCCCTGTGGCCCAACTCTGCCCCCCTTCTGGCATCCTTCGTCTTCTGGAAAAATAGGATTTTCCATATATTTTGATTTTCTGATCTTCGCGAATTTCGACTCCAAACAATTCCTTTTCCATCAGAATCCTGACTTTAGCGGTCCATCCTTCAAAAGTCATCAACCATGCAAAAACAGATGAAATAACATAAGTATCATCTCTTAATATGAAATATATTAATGAATAACAGTAAATTATGATATAGAATAGTGATGCAAAATGGACGTATCAGGGATCTTGGGTACCTACAAGTCCAAAGATCGAGGCAAGAGACAAAGAAACAAAAGGTACAAACCCCTCTTTCAAACAATACACAATACTCCCATAGATTATATGCACATAATTGCTGTGAGGTTTCTCGTCAACTCGCAGCCCGTGAGGACTACTCACTCATAACTATATATATGGAAGACAACAGTTTCAGCGATCAATTAGAGACGCCAAATCAGCCTTTGCTACTGTAGATGGAATCGCGCATCTACAGTAACTGGACGTCTACGGTACAATTTATTTTCCTCCCATTTATCCCGTGTCTTCTTGATGGTTCGGTCAAAGATCTACCACTGCTCTTTTCCTCCTCCCGCCCGACAAATAGATCTGGGGCCTGAGAATCACGAAAATCAGGGCCGTTTAGGAGCGGCGGCGTCCTCTCGCTCCTTGGCCGCCATGTGCTCCGCTTTCCTAAGCTCCTCCATGTACATGTTCCTTTCTTCCAAACATGACTGGCTCACGGGAAGATGTAGAAGGAGGAGGGCGGAGGGAGTGTGCCTGCTCGTAGAGAAGGTGTTGGGGACCGTGACCTATCCAAGTCTTCCCTATCCTGTGGCCACCGCTCAAGCGGTCCCAGTTCCTTCGTCAAGGCACACCTGTCGACACTGACCATAGCTGCCCGTCTAGGCCTTTTTCCTCCGCGACGGGGTCTTCGGAGGTGGGACAAATCCTCCGAGTAGAGCAATGATCGGCGCTCCACTCGGACAATGGACGGTGCCCCTCCAAGCACGAGGTCCTTTCTCAGCACCAACAAGTGTGTCGCTTGCACGAAGACGTTGCAATGATCCAGGCTCTCCAACATTTTTCGAACTTCCATAGTTCGATGCCGGCGGAAAGTTTCCATAAAGAGGAGCTCCGTCCTCCTCCATGTTGGTCCTGGCGGCATGGTGGTGCGGGGCACCAATGAAACCGAGGTGGCTTGGTAGAGGAGCTTGTGCAGCCGCCTGAGGGAGCTGTAGAGCAGAGGCAGGGACGGCCTGGGGCAGAAGCACTTCTCGAGGCCCTGAACCGCTGGTCGGTCCGCCATGTGGACCGATGTAGTCGCGCACTGCTCCGTCGACGGTCCGCGAGGTTGACCTCCTCTTCTCCGCCGACGGTCGGCCGGGGCGGTACGTGCGGTGTTCGTGGCCATGGGACCAGATTGGTGCCGTGTTCTGAAGATAGGTTCCGGTGGGAGGCATCATCCAACCAGAAAGTGCGGTAACTCATATCATCTTCCTCATGGGCATCAAAGTGCGGTAACTCATCTCATCTTCCTCACTTGATGTGTTCTCCTATTTATAAGGGTGTCTGATTGAGTATCGTCTAAGTTGTAGTCTGCCATTCAATCTTTGCTATGCACAAGTTATTGTATTAAGCATTTCATGATCTCTTTGATATGCCTCCATTAGGATTTCTAATCGATGATTGCACCTGCCATCTGAACAGATGATCATTCCTTGGGTATTATTATATTAGTTGGCTGTTTTGTTATGCACAAGGTGCTATTGTTCAGTTGTGTCATAAGTTGCCTCATTTTGATTTTCCACCATTTTATGTCGGTATTTTATAGGAAAATTGTGCTTCTTCCTTTTATACAAGGTGGGTATCAGATGGGCCTCTTTAATCAACAGGATGGTTGGATTCTATAAAATTAGTAAAGCATCCTTTATGGTCATCCTTACAAAAGATAGAGAATCTGAAGCAAAATACTATATATGGTGCCAACAAAACAGATCATCATGCAATAATCAAATGTCTTATTCCATACCTTTGTTTGATTGAAATAAGTATCATCAATGGTTACTTCATGTTGTTACTGAGGAGATATTCACAATACATCCAAGTTTTCTCTAAGATTCATCTTTCCACCTTGAAATCAATTTGTCTATTCAAGAGGTCATTTTCTCTAAGTTTCGTCAAAGGCTTCTTGGTTTATAAGCTCAGAGGGGCCAAATTCTACCATAAGGTATACATTTTATTGTCCTCTCTCACTATTGATTTGGCTGTGCTTTGATGATTTTTCTAACCATAGCAACATTATTGTTTATTTCTAATGTTTAATGCATTCATATTTCTATGGTCATGATTTGATTGTAAATTCTCATGAACACTCTAATTATATATTATTGGTTTAGAGATACATGACATTCATCTTTCAGCACCCACCAATTCTTTATCTTTTAGCAATCACCATGTGACAACCTTTTTAGTGTATGCGCTCAAAAGGTTTATAGTAAATGCAATTTTCTCTTTAATTTGCCAATATGAATTGATTATCAAGGATCAAGAGAGCCGCACAGTTATGTCCAACACTCAGTTTTAAGCTGATGAAAAGGCTATTTGCACTTAGAAATATAGAGTGGTGAAATTGATAGTCTAGATCAATTTGCACTCAAATTATAGCTGCTTTGGAAGACTACCTGCTAAGCATAATTGTTCTAATGTACTATACATTATGGATGTATTATGTAGTTGTGCGCTACAAAAATATTGTTTACTGCACAAGGAACATATATATTTTACTGACTTATGGCTATGTGTATGATACTTGCCTGTAGAGAATAGACATGTAAGGTTTGTGCCATGATGCAATGCAGAATAATGAACCATATGGCGATTACTGGGTTGATGTGAAGGCGTGGATCTGGGAGAATACTAAGCCACATGCTGAAGTGTGGCGGTTGGAAAGTAATTTCATGTGGCCATAGAGCTGAGTGTCGCTAAGCCATATGTTGGGAAGAGGAGAAGAAAGCAGCTACGAGCTCTTTTTTTTTGGTATTTTCACCCTCAGGTCATGGGTCATCTCCCTTCTTATCCCCACCAAAATTCAACATTTATGCAGGTATATGGAAATTAATTTATTTATTTATCTTGCTATGTGGTTTATATTTGGGGAGCCCAAAAATATGTTAATGTTCTATGGAGGATTGAAGGGTGCATTATGGAAATTGTTAATTGATATTTTTCTTATGTTATGATAGATTGGTAAATTTTATACTCCCTTCGTCCTAAAATATAAGACGCGTAAGGATTAGTCAAAAGTCAAATATATTTTAGGATGGAGGGAGTACATATCAATCCTTTTGCTCTGTTTAAATTTCCTGTTCAGATAATTTCACTTTCCTGCTTGATTTTTCTGTTGGAAGAAGAATGTGCTCAGGCATGAAATTACAGTAATTGTACTGATTGTTATTTTCCCTTCATGATACTATTGTTCTTTGGAGGGTTAAATCTTCTATTAATTATATCACTATCTCCATATTTTGCATCTTCTTTCTAGAGGCATCCAATTCCACTATTATAGTGCATTCTAATGTTCAGATTGCTAATTGGTAACTTTGTATAATGTTAGAGCATCCACTCCGCAGTTCCCAAGGAAGATCGACACTGTGTCTTCTAAGTGAACTGAACTTTCATGATATTATTGTTTTTTACATGTACATTGCATTTGGGTTATTGTAGAGAATATCATTTTTTTTCTTATGCATGTAGGTTTCTTCCATGAGCATAGCGATATGAGCTCAAAGGGCTGCTTGATCGAGTGCATGTATGGTTAAATCCTTACATTATGTTGATGAAACAAGTATTTGCAAAAGGTTGTTCCTAGAAAAAATTGATATAGCCGCAATATATGGATCAATTGTTTCATTTGGTTGTTTAATATTTCAGAAGGATTTATTTAAATCAAATAGAGGCAATATTTTGGCAACCTCTTAAATCTATACAGACATTGAAGAAAAACGGTTATAAACTCTATTTATATAAGTAATAAGAAAAGAAACTAATATACAACCATTTAGTTTTCTACTTAGGTAATTGAGAATTGTATAGAACTTAGTTATTCAGTTTTTGCACCATGCACTATGTTTATTTGATATACAAATGATTGAATAGTTCGAGCTGATCTCCTTTTATTTTCATATGACTAGATTTCTTCTCGGAATGCATTCTTTTGGTTATCGGCGAATGCTGACATTTTCTAGCCACCGCAGTTTCCTTAGAGCTGTTGTCCTTCAAACAACGAAATTGTGGGTATGTACATTAGAGCACCATCTCAGTTTCGCCTCTTTACCCATCGTTACATTTCACACTATTTATGTCCATATATATTCTGAAATATATTCCTTAGTTTTTTCTGCTATTAATTAAGCATTTTGGAACGGCTATGATTATCTTATTATTGACATTGGAGTTGCTCTAGGATCTCCTGATATAAATCGACGGCTCCTCCTCTGCATGATCATGCATGTACGTCTCTTTTTTGTATTTTACGTTGTACAGTTCTTGTTGTTGATATGAGTTGTCATTCCTTTTTTGCCTAATATTTAGTTTAGTTTATTGACCAAGAAACAAGAGCTATGGAAGTATGGATGACCTATCAGCGATCACATGCATTGTCTGTTGTCAAAAAAGAATACCTATACTAGTGAAATCACGATCAAGGTACCCCAAGACAGGCCTCCTGAAGATACAAGTCCAGGAAATGCAGTCCGTGTCCCTGTTACTTAACAGGTATACATTTATTTTAGACAAAGCTCAATATATCCATAGTGTAACTAGGAGATGCAAATATGTAAGTGGGGCTACTGCTACGTCTGCCGACCACATAGTGGCACCAGCTGAATGCTACATTTCATTTCACCAAGAATGTTTGATGTAAGGACCATGCATACGTTTTCTTCAGCAGTAGTACTGCAACCTATACTTGGTTCTTATTTTGCAAACCTGCAGCATGTCTGTTTATTTGTCAAAGAAAATGTGAATGTCCGAGTGCGGGTAAAGATGTCGAGTGACGATACATTTCTGTCATATTTTGCTGAGGATCACCCTTTCATGCATCTGCATGCAGTGCTATCTGTACTGATACTGGAATGGTTGATAGCAATGAGTTGCAACTGACACAATGGACATAGGAATATGGTTCAGTGGGAGGTGTATTCAAGCAAATTCCTGACCTTGAATTAATAGGCCTACCATGCAATCTCAGTTCAGTGTCGGTTATTGAGTACATGTTTAGTCCATTTACTTTTGTGAGAATACATAGAAAATATAACTGATCTTGGCAGCAACATCAGCAACTGCAAGTATTCTATATGGTGTGTTAGTACTGAAACCATACCAGCTATGCTATGAGTTAAGGTGTTACAATTGCAAATGTCTAGTGCTCAATATATCTATAGTCTATACATGTTGCTGCAATCCTAGATGAATCATTGCCCATCCAAGGCATACTATGGTAAGATTGCGCATATTTTTACTTTGTGAATCGAATGTATCTAGACGTATTTTAGTGTATAGGTTTATAGAGGTTGGGAGTGAACCTATACACTAAAAAGCGTCTAGATACATTCATTTCACAAAGCTAAAACGTCTTATATTTCTAACGGAGGGAGTACATGTTAATTTGCATTGATGCGCACCACAATTCACAAGGCACATGAACTACTACCCTGATATACATACTGAACCAACCAACGTTTTAAAAACTCCCCAAACTCATATTGATCCAACGCGTGGTATGTTGCCGCGCCAACTTACCTAGTAACAATAAGATCAAGGATAGAAAACATTGTGCAAAATACTTAGATTGAAATCAAATATTCTTACAATGGTCACCGAATCATAAGGAGATCACAAGTATAAAGTAATGGCTATGGCTAATCGAGTGGATGGAAGATGGAAGGGATGAGCTATGGTGTGGATCTCCTTTGGTGGTGTTGTGATGCAATCTGAGAATGACGGCCTTCTACGCGGCGGCTGAGGCCTCGAAATATATAAGCGTCTTCACGAAAATTGTAGCGTTTGAAGAGATGAAGCCGCCGCCACATGGTACGGACGGACGGGCGGACCCTTCCCGTATCAGTGTCATTACGGCTGCAGATGCCTGGCAATTGCTCCAGAATTACTTGGTCGTGTGGACTTCCTCAAAATCTTAGTTATGACTCCTGATTTCGCATTGAAAAGTGTGATTTCCTGCATAACACAAATCAAAGCAATGATTTTATATCTTTGCAATTATTAGTCATTAGTGGCAAGGCTAGAGAGTTTATTGTCAATTGCTTGACTAAAAATATTGTTTAAACGCGGGAAACGATGGCTATTTTTAGAGCCATCATCCACTATTGGGAGCATGTCATCACCAACACCTATATCATTACCTTTGTAGTTTCACTCATGTAGTGTATGTGTTGTGGCGGTTGTGGCCTTCATAGGCTTCTCTTCTTCCTCCATTGGAATATTCATGTATGTGCTTCTTGTAGCATCTTCATCCGTGCAACCTAACAAAGAGGAAGACAACATAAGAGGAGTAGAGGTAAAGTTGTTAGAAATAAAAATGTCCTCACTCAACTCATGTGGTGTATCACTCATGCTCTCAAGACGGATACACTCATCCTCACGTATGGTGAACGCACATAACTCACTCTCACTCTCACTCAAGTGGTGTATCTGGCTCTCTACCTCACATGGGATAGGTGGATCTCTCAACTCATTATGGCGGTGTCAGTGGTGTGGTTGAGCCAACTGGTTGTGTCGCCGGTCACGAGCCTCTTCTTCATATTCATCGTTTATATCCCAAATCGGTTCTCCTTTGAAGTCATGCCTTGCATAGGGGTTGTCGGAGTGATGATTCACCATATATTGGTTTGGAGGCGGCTCATGCTCATGACGAAGTTGATGACGGTCTTGGGGTTGTTGTTGGAGTTGATCATGAGGAGCATGGCGCCGATGGTGTTTTACTTGTTGCAGTTGGGGGGGGCTTGTGGGGTGACCGCTTGTTCATGGTGGTGCCGAGCTTTGCTTTCACCATTGTGGTGGTGGGGTTCTCCATGCTGGGAGTGCAAGCTTGAGGACTTGCCATGGCGACTTGAGGGATGCATACATGACGAGCTTGAGTGATGTCCTATGACGTTTGCCGATGTTGGCGATATCTTGATGGAGACCTTGGAAGTTAGCTTGATGCTCCGCTTGACGTTGCTTGTCACGGTAATTGAGCTCTCGGATTTTTTTATCGAGATGGTTCTCAAACCGATCTAATTGCTTGATGGTGTTTCCATAAGTTTAGGCGTGTGGCGAAGCCGTCTGGTTGTGGAGGTTTTTGCGGCCATCTCCACTGTCTTTGTTTTCTCTATACATTGCACTCACAAGGACAAGAGTATCATGGTGGAATGGTATTTGCTACCTTACCTCACCGTGGTAAAAAATTGGAAAGATTGTTCTCACCAAGAACAAAGCGGGCAGCGAAACATAAGACACACACACACACAAAGGCCTATGGTGGAAAGTTAGGAAGGTGAATATCAAATGGAACAACCAAACTAAAAGATTATTATCAAAAGTGGGTAAAATCCAAAAGATCAAAATGTGAAAGGAAATTATCAAAAGAACACGGAAACCTATAACTATACACCCACGGTGGAGATAAATGTGGTTAGCATGACTATGGAAAAAGAGCAACGAACAAAATGGTCCTAGCGAAGACTAATTCTCGATGTCGTGCCAACATGAGGAGAGACCGTAGCTCGTTCGCCAAAAGTTTGAGAAGTAATAGATTTTCACACTTGCCTTGCTCTAATTCGGGCTCTTGCTTAGAAGTTTGAGACTCTCTTTGTATTGGTATACTTTTTTATGTTGTTTTTTCTCTTTTATCTCTAGTTTTGATATTTTCTCTCTTTCTATACAACCGAGTCAACTTTTGCTATTGCGTATGCACTATCACTATGCAAGAGCAAGTGTATAATGCTTCAGCAAACACAAAATGAGCTACTCTTGACGGGTTAGGTAACACACAAAAGAAGAAAGGGGGTTAACAAGGGTGGTGCAAGTTATACCTTATGTCGATGTCGTACTTGCAGCTGTTGGTGTAGGAGGTCGTTTAAGTTCTGTGGTGTCATAGAGCGCAAATAGTGGTTGCAAAATCTTGTTGTTAGTTGATGACACACGCACACGAAATGCAAATACCAAAGGGAAAATTGTCAAAATTTAGGGAAAACTGAATTTCGGCGAGCAATCCGGCGACACCGGTCCTAGCACCAAAATTTTTGGTGAAGATACCAACGGGCCGAGATTCTCGCTGGAAATTTCGTGATGAACTCCAAAACTTTGATCCGTCGATTTGATGGGAAATTGGTCAAATTGGGCCTAGGGAGCGCAGGGAAACAAAGATCATCACCCAAAGCACCAGATATGTGGACCAAATCCACTAAAAATTCACAAAACGAGAGATCAAACCAAAAGCAAATTGGGGCTATATTTTTTGGTATTTTTCGAATTTATGGTAGAAATCAATGAACGAAGTCAAATCCGTGGTAACCAAAAGCTGCTGATACCATTATGTTGCAGGTTTCTTTGGGATTGACCCTTGGGGTGGCCCAATCTTCATGGATTTGGGGTCAAGGTGAGGGGGAACACGTGGAATGCGATGAACTCAGCTTGATTGCAAGGTAAAGATACAAACACACTATCCGATTTTCTTCTGTTAGTTCGAACAACCAATTTAATAGAATCCCGAGGAGAGAGACCTTGCAGTAGAATTAGCGAGGAAGAGATAGTAGTGGTAGAATCCAAACCAAGGAGATAGTAGCACCAAGTAGAATCTCAAAGGAGAGAGACCAAACAACTACTAGAATCCTTGACTTAAAGAGACCAAATACTTGAGGAGGACCTTTATATAACTCATAGATTCAATCTAGAGAGGGATTCCCATCCAGGGTTTGGCACATGCCAAGAGTCTCAACTGAATTCATCATCTCTACCTGGTCCTGAGCCACAAAGGCTATTTATAATACTAGGGGCGAAGTGATAGGTGGAGGAAATATTCCAGGGCATCAAAACCAAAACTGTGCGCAGACAGGTGATCCCGACGGTAAGTTCAGCGTCATCAGGATCTACGCTGGAATGTTCGGTGGTTGTCGCCTTGGACGCAAGTTGGCACATCGCTTTCAATCAATCTCGCTCATCGATCAGGTCGGTGCTCGCCAGATTGGTGTACTGGGGCGGTTTTCAGTGTGGCGCCGAAAGGTTCCGGCGGAGACGGGGCTGGTCCGGCGGTGGGCTCGGCACACCGGGCGTGGCGCCGGGATGAATCGGTGATGGAGCGGCGGCGATGGAGCTAGCATCTTGCTTGGGTGTCTTGGCTCCTAGGGCATCCTTGTCTCTTCTTGGCGTCATGATCATGAGCCTAGTCATACAATAGGCACTTGACTCAAGGATGACCAAGAAAAGACAAGATATGGAAGAATTCACCTTTATAGGAATGGTTGGTGTAGCATGATGTGGACCAATGGTGATTGCTATATATTGAGTTGCATCACCTTGGCACACCGTTTTTTAAGATGATGTCTTTTTGCGTCGGGGCTTTGCATGATCATTATGCCCAACAATACTCATATTCTTCTCGAGGATTCTCAACATTAAGACCTGATGAGGTGAAGCATTCGTCGGCTTGTCCATGCAATTAAATGTCGTTGTCTGGGAAGAAAGGAAGGACACCTGTTACAAATCTGTTCCGCCCCTAGACTAGCTCGAACAAGCCGGTCGTGCGTCTTCGCCGCTGCCAATGTCGCCTCTGGTTGGTCGCATGGGTCCGCTGCCGTAGGAGCAAAGGGGACATGATACATGTCCAGATAGCCTGACTTTGCTCAACCACTTAGAGTCCGGACGTCGCCGCCGCCTGTAAATGAAGGGGATGGAGGGAACTGGCTTGGATCATGGTTTGCTCCAACTTAATATTTTTTTACCATGAGTGAATGGACATCCAAAACCATAGTGGCTGCCAGGTCAGCCATTAAGGTGGGTTCCAATTGTCAGAACCATTGTTAAATGGTTATTAGAGCTCTTTGCAACTGATTATCTTTAGAGTCACTAGTTTGTGTAAAACTAAATTTGAGTCACTGGTCATTGCAATTTCCGCCCCAAGCATAGCTGGTTTGTGCAACTTTTCGTCCCAAGATTTGTATTTTTTCTCTATAGGTAATAACGTGGTAATGCTACTCCATAATTTTATTTGTTATATGATGTTTCTAGAATATAAAGCCATTGGACGCACAGGTGAGTACATCGCACATGGGTGCGCTTAGCAGGAACCAACAAAACAGCAAAAGCTTTCGCTTCGTCACGAAGCGTCTTGGCCAGGGCGCCCCTGTGCCACTGCCGGCGGGCCCAACGGACCGTCCAAACCAGACCACTAAACTAATCAACCGACAAATAATCAGACTCTCGAGGGGGAAGCGAGCACGCAAAGCACCAGATCTCGCCCGTCCGTCGCCCCATCAACGGCGTAGATCAAGCGAGGGCGACGTGGCCCGAGACACCCGACGCCACAAACCGGCGTGATTAACTCGCGTATATTAGCACGGGATCTTTCTTAACTCCGTGTTATGACAACGAGGCTCTGCGGCTTTCACCCCTTTCCGCAGCACCCAGACCGGAGGAGGGGAAAAGGCGAGGGAGGAGGAGGTGCTGGAATCGGAATCGCGGAGGAGGCGCACCGACGCAATGTGAGCGAGGAGAGAGGGGCTAGGGAAGAAGAAGAAGCAGCGATCCCGGGCTCCTGACGAGCCGCCCGACCGCCCGTCGCCGATCCCCGCGAGGTATCTCTTTTTTCTACAGTTTCCTTCCACGCCTTTCTTCTATCGAAGTACGAGGACATTTCGGGGGATTCGTGGCGATGGGAGGGCCGGGGAATTAGGGTTCCGGCGAGGGTTGGCTGAGGAGGCGTGGCTTGTTTGTCTCTGGGGCCATCAGCGTTGGGTTGTTTCTGGTTGTGCTCGCGCGCTTGCCTGTGCAGGGAGGGAGGGAGGATGGCTTTCTAGGGTGTGGTGTGGGGGTGTTGGTTAGTGCGTGAATTGGGCGAGTTCTTAGCACTGCGCAGGATCGTGGAGCTACTCTGTATCGTTTTGATCAAGGGGTCCTGGAACAGATTCTCCCAGGTTATGAGAAAGCACAGTCCGCTGAAAACAGAAAACGTTGTCAATTTGTCAAGTAATGAAACTGCCATGGTCCTGCAAGGGTTTTCTTTCAGAATCTAAGCAAGAGTTGTTGGATATCTCCACTGGCTAGAACAGGACAGGAGATACCTAATTCTGTGGTCCATGCCTCATCATACCGCTTTTCGCAGTATAGAGAAATGACAATGGCAGTATCAATAACAAGCAGAGTTGCGGCCCACATATTAATGATACAGTGAGTGATATTTGCTAAAATACTGGCTATCACAGGGGTATGGATACACGATCTAGTTATGTTTGCATTATCGTTAGACTGCCAGCAGAAAAACCTTTAACGCACAAGTACATATCAAAATAACTGCCACGTTACCACATTGCAGGGACATACAAGATGCTGCATCCGAGCTGGAATGACATCTCGGCATACATGTCAGAGTATTGGTCTGCCATAGTCGCCAGTGTCATTTTCACATTGGTAGGTGGCGTGACAATTTATTACACCATCAATCAGTTGAACAAAAACATCAGCCTGAGCTTGATGAAAGCTATCAGAGCTAGGGCAAAGAAGTACAAGAAACTGAAAGACAAGGTCCCTGCTGCTTCCCACATTTGGCGGAAAGAACCTGGCTCTCGGAGTAAAGGTCTGAAATGCTGTGTATGTTTGAAGTCTGTTTCATCTCCACAGTATCTGGGGGGAACCATCCATCATTGTGATATTTGTGGTGCCACCGCACATCCTAGTTGCTCTGGAAATGCGCACAAAGATTGCAAATGCGTTTCTATGGTTGGTCTTGATCATGTCATTCACCAGTGGGCTGTTCAGTGGATTGACACGGCAGATCGCATTGAAGAAGACTCGTTCTGTTGCTACTGTGATGAATCTTGCAGTGGAGCATTTCTTGCAGGGTCTCCAATTTGGTACTGTATGTGGTGTCAACGGCTAGTGCATGTTGATTGCCACAACAACTTAGCTAAGGAAACTGGTGATATCTGTGACTTGGGCCCATTGAAACGCCTGATATTATCACCTCTCTGTGTCAAGGAGCTTCATAGAACAGGCGCAGCAGGACTTTTCAGTTCTATCACAAGCGGGGCTAATGAATTGGCTTCCACTGTCCGGGAGACAATCAGAATTCGTAGTAAAAGGTACAAAAAGGGCATCACTTCTTCTGGGGAGAGCTCCGGTGCTGCTGAGCCACCATCTGATACTGAAGGAGACTCTCCCGCTAAGAGGGATGGTCATGTCAATGGTAAAGTTGATGAAGTACATCAAAGCTCTGAGTCAGAAAAGGATGAAAAGTTAATAGCTGATAACGCCACTAGCAGGCCAAATGTCCAACATGAGAGTTCCCCTGCCCAGAATAATCAGAAATATGAAATTGTGGACGTTCCTTCTGATTCTAGGCCATTGCTAGTGTTCGTTAACAAGAAAAGTGGTGCCCAGAGTGGTGATTCACTGAGACAACGTCTGCAGATCCTTCTTAATCCTTTGCAGGTTGGTGTAGCAAATTCTAGTTGCTTTTATCAGCTTTAAATTATGTGGAACTCTTGCTTCATTTGTTCTGATCCATGCTGCTTTTTGTGATTTCTTTCTAGCACATTGTTTATTATCTTGCATAACTTATATATATATATATATATATCTTAAGGGTGTAAGCTTTGTGCCATAACATAAATAATTCCGTCCCAGCTTTATTAGTTCAAAACTTCATGTTTTGTATCACTTTCTGTATTGTTTTAAGTTTTAGTGTTGGATTTCATGTTCCTTACTTAGAATTCAATTAATGTTCCACCTTTCAGTTCTTGAATATTTCAATCTTATTGAATAGGCCTATTTATTTATAATAAAACTCTACTTCACATTCTTTTGTGGTGCTATCTCTTCCATTAGGTGTTTGAGTTGGGCAAGGATCAAGGACCAGAAGTTGGTTTGGCTTTATTTCAGAAGGTGCCTCACTTCAAAATTCTTGTTTGTGGTGGTGATGGCACGGCTGGTTGGGTTTTGGATGCCATTGAGAAACAAAAGTTTGAAGCACCTCCTCCTGTAGCCATCCTTCCAGCTGGTACTGGCAATGATCTTGCGAGGGTTTTATCCTGGGGTGGTGGTCTCGGTGCTGTGGAAAAACGGGGAGGTTTATTTTCAGTTTTGAAAGATGTCGAGCATGCTGCAGTTACTGTTCTTGACAGATGGAAGATCACTATAAAGGATGACCAAGGAAAGCTTATGTCTTCACCAAAATATATGAACAACTACTTTGGTATGTCCATCCATGTCCTTCTTTGCTTACATCCCTGTAATAGTGCTTGCATTGTAGGATACCTTAGTAGTTAATGCTGACACTTCTCACTTTTTCAGGGGTTGGCTGCGATGCAAAGGTTGCTCTAGATATCCATAACCTGAGGGAGGAAAATCCTGAACGATTTTATAGCCAGGTAAAACTCCTGCTTGCTCCTGCCCTGTTATGTGCACAACTGCACATGTCAGAGGGCATTTTTTCCTTAAATGTTTCAAGTATACTTTTTGGTGTTCTTGCTTGGTTGCACAGAACCAGACATGTGGAACCGAAACGTTATATCATGATAAATTATCATTCTTTCCTTCCAAAAGTAATCAAATGACTAGTCATATGCAATGAAAGGAGCAACTTGGATTTTTTTTCAACTTCCCTTTGTAACAGTTTATGCTATAACAAAACTACATCGATCATCTTTTACCATGCAGGTGTACATTTTTTAAAGTGTTGAATTTCTTTTGAGTGTATACTAGTATATGATTTCATGTTTTTGTATAAATCACAAGACAAGTATGCTATTATTCTATTTATCAAAACGTTTAGATTGCTAAAATTAATTCATCCAGTTGCTAACAATAGCTTGCAATTTGTCAGTCCTGTGTTCTAGCAGAAAGAAAATAATTCTGAGACACTAATATGATACAATTTCTCTGTAGTTCATGAATAAAGTGCTTTATGCAAAAGAAGGCGCAAAGAATATGATGGATAACATGTTCTATTATTTTCCATGGGAAGTCAAGCTTGAGATAGATGGATCCAACATTGATATTCCTCAGGTAAAAGTGTATTGCATTTGCTTACCTGTCCTGTTTTATGTGTCTTAGTGATCACACAGCCTTGCACTGGTGTATCTGCAGTACAGAATACACAAGAACCTCATGTGTACAAATAATGGTGAATGTGATTTGTTAAGATTGTTATTGCTGCTTGATTCTTCACTTCCTTAAAATTAATTTAGCATATCTGGTATTCCCTTTGGATGTTGTGTAGAAGCATATCCTGGTTTGGTGATGCCCACCGTGTAGCAAGTGCATTGAAAGAAAAAGATCAGACTACGTCCTGTTCCTTATTTGTTTCTTTCCTCCCGTTGCAGGACGCTGAAGGTATCCTTGTCGCCAACATCCCGAGCTACATGGGAGGGGTTGACTTATGGAAGAATGAAGATAGTGTCTCGGACACTTTCCTACCTCAATCCATGCATGACAAGATGCTGGAGGTAGTAAGCTTCACCGGAATGCTTCATCTTGGAAGGCTGCAGGTAGGAGAGAAGAATAATTCTTGTTGTATACTCCATATTCTTGTAGTATATACTACTCCATTTGCTATGGACGGTATATTGATAATCTTTGCTCTAGGTAGGGCTTTCTCGCGCGCAAAGGTTGGCTCAAGGGCATCATATAAAGATCGAGATCACTAATACGATGCCCATCCAAGTTGATGGAGAGCCATGGTCTCAGGAGCCATGCACCATAGAAGTTTCTCATCATGCCCAGGTTCGTCTCTCCCTCGTTTGCACATTTAACTGTGCTTCCTTCCTCCCCAGCTTACACCTATGTTTCTCTTCCAAAGGCCTTCATGCTGAAGAGAGTCTCCGAAGAACCTATAAGCCATGCGGCGTCCATAATGGCCGACATCCTGGAGAACGCCGAGAACAGCGGTACCATCACAGCCTCGCAGAAGAGTGCTCTGCTTCAGGAGATAGCGTCTAGGCTTTTGTAGGAATCTCTGGGCAACCCGGTCGTGTAGCTCTGTAGTTTGCCAGCCCTAGACCATTTAACCATGCCCAGCCCTGTTTGTACATACAGTCATGGCTTCCTTCTTGGATCGCCTTGTGTATAATTCTGTAAAATTTTGTAGGGCTTCAGATTGAGCAGTACCAGAGAACTATTGTGGTTTTACTGGTTAGCCTAGTTCTTGGTGATTCTGGGAAATGTTTCCTCAGCCGGTTGTTTGGCTTGTGATGTAAAGATGCCGATTCATATGATATGAGCTGAGTGCTTGCACAAATTATTACAGTACTTCTTTGAACAACTTGCACACGTTTTTAAATAGGGTGATTCCAGCTGCTCTATTCGGTTAGCACGAACTGATCGACTTTTGTGAGTTGACGAGAACGAAAAAGGCAACTGCGAGTTGGCCTTTCCAATGGAAGTGCCTACATATTGTATCAAAATAATATAAATTAGCTTGCACTTAAAAACTGAACAACAGTAGCCCGTCTAGCTCAGTTGGTAGAGCGCAAGGCTCTTAACCTTGTGGTCGTGGGTTCGAGCCCCACGGTGGGCGATCTTGCTTTTTAAAATTTTCTTAATTCTTAACTTGCAGATGATTCAGTTTAATCTGTCTCTTTTTTATGCGGGGAAGAGTTTAAGCTATCGACCGTGTACTTGGCAGATGATTCAGTTGAACTTTCGCATTTGTTGTTTGCCTTGTGAATTGTGATGGCGTCAAAATGGTCCAACTCATGTATATAGTCTCCAAACTTAGCGAGCTAATAGACTAGCTATAAACTTGGTCGATAGCTTAAACTCGTTTTCGTAATGAGTCGAGCCTAGCATGAGATTGTTAGAACAAAAACCTTAGGCCACCACAAGATCAAAACAAGGAGCAGCTAGAACACCTGATCATCATAATAAAGAGCTAGAACACCTGATCATCATAACGGCAACCCGCGAGAGCCCGCGAAAGCAAAATTTAGTTCAAACTAGAGAAATTCTGATTGAAAAGTTTGAACTAGACTAACAAATTTTCTCTACGAAGCGGGGCGGGTCGGGTGCCGCTTTGCAACCCTAGCTACCCAGTTGATGCAGGCTTGTGTTGTAGTCGAGGAAGACAACGCAGGGAAGGTACGGATACCCTCTGGCCTCCAGCGGCACTTCCCTAGCACCGGTGGGGTGTAGGCTGGCCTTCTCGTCGCTGCTGCACCGCCCTAGATCGGTAGGGTTTTGGGGATATCAGGGAGTAGGAAAGGCAGATCGTGGACTAGCACAACCAGATCGCTGCCAGTCTCCCCTTCTTTATATGGCGCAGGCAACAGGGGACCTAGAGCCATCGGTTGGTTCAGGTGCCCCCGATCAGGGCGCGCAAGGTGCGTACGGGACCACCATCTCGTTGGTTTTGGTGGGTCCCTCTTTGACTTAACGTTAATCTTATCTTTATCCCTTTATTTGACTCTGTCTTGGCCTGTTAAACGTGACAGATCAACGCCAATATCCCCTCTTGATCGTTAGGTTTAACTTCATTTGCCCATTCTCCATAGGAATAATACACCAAAGTGAGGCGTTGCAACAACCAATGAAATGCTGTTGAACTTCAACACTTATAGCATACCGTTCTATTTCGAAATGGATAACATTTTACTTAATGGGAGTAGTTCTTTGTAATGGTCCTTTATTTCAGAATCATAAGGCTTCCAGTAGTCCCATGCCGACAACATGCTCATGAAAAATACTGGGTGATAAACCTTTCGTTAGCGGATCCGCAAGCATACGAGTAGTACTAATATGCTTAACATCAATAGTATGATCCTGGATTCTATCTTTCACACCACGATACTTTATGTCAATGTGTTTGGCAGCAGCACTTGACTTGTTACTCGTATAGAAAACTGCGGGTTCATTATCGCAGTACAACACAAGTGGTTTAGAGATGCTGTCAACCACTTTAAGCTCGGGAATGAAATTCTTTAACCATACAGCCTGCCCAGTGGCCTCATAACATGCTATAAATTATGCTTGCATCATAGATGAGGCAGCTATTGTTTGCTTGAAGCTTTTCCACGATATGGCTCCTCCGACAAGTGTGAACACATAACCTGACGTGGATTCCTTACTGTCCACACAACCGGCATAATCAGCATCTGAATAGCCAATGACTTTTAGGCTATCAGACCTTCTATATGTAAGTATGTAGTCTTTAGTACCTTGCATATAGCGCAAGACTTTCTTTGCGGCCTTCTAGTGATCTATTCCTAGATTCGATTGGGATCTGCCAAGCATTCCCGTTATAAAAGCCAAGTTAGGACGCGTACAAACTTGTGCATACATGATGCTTCCGACAGCTGAAGCATAAGGAACCGACTTTATCTGATTAGTTTTAGTTTGGTTTATTGGACATTGAAATGTCCCAAACTTATCACCCTTGACTATTGGAGCAGGTGAGGCTGAGCACTTATGCGTATTGCATTTCTTTAGTACTCGCTGAAGCGTATGCCTTTTGTGATAGTTTCAACACACATTTAGACCTATACCGATGAATCTCTATGCCAAGGACATACGAGGCTTCACCGAGATCTTTTATATCGAAATTGGAAGACATAACTTTTTTGTCTCGTGCAGCATATCCTTATCGCTACAAGCCAACAATATGTCATCCACATATAGGACTAATATTGTGAACCTACTGCCCTTAAACTTAACATAAATGCAGTTGTTCACAACATTTTCCGTAAAACCAAAAGTTCTAATAATCTTGTCAAACTTAAGGTACCACTGTCTCGAAGCTTGCTTCAGCCATAGATGGATTTCTTTAGGCGACACGCCAAATGTTCACTTCCTTCCATGACAAAACCTTCCGGCTGAGTCATGTAAACATCTTCTTTCAGTTCTCCATTAAGAAAAGCTATTTTGACATCCATTTGGTGTAATTCTAGGTCGAAATGAGCTACTGGATCCATGACGATCCTAAAAAAATCTTTAGATGACACAAGAGAGAAGGTCTCATTGTAATCGATTCCTTCTCTCTGTGTAAACCCTTTTGCCACAAGTCTTGCCTTGAACCTTTCGACATTCCCTTTGGAGTCGTACTTTGTTTTGTAGACCCATTTGCAGCCTACTCTTTTAGCACCATTGGGAACTTCTACTAAGTCCCAAACATCATTCGAGGCCATAGACTTCAATTCGTCTTCCATGGCAACCTGCCACTTAGAAGAATTCATACTTTTAATGGCTTCTTTGTATGATTTTGGATCCTCCATCTTTCCTATATCATTTACATCCTCACTCATGTAAGTGACATAATATTCTGGGATGTCTTTCTTCCTTTCTCGAAGTGATATTCTTAGAGGAGGTGGTAAAGGGGCATCATTATTTTGTGGATCATTTTCTTCATCTGACGGGTGAGGCTCTTCATTATCAATTTCGTTAGTTTCAGCGTCACCATTAGGTGGAGGGCCTACAATATCAGATTTAGAAATATGAGAAGTTACTCTCCTTTGTATTGGTAGAACGATTTCTTGGATAGTCGAGCATGGAGCACACACCCTCTTCTCCTTAAGATCGATCTTCCTCATTTCCGTTACTTCATTATCTTCAAAAAATACCACTTGTCATGTCTCCACATACTTAGTGGTGTGACCTGGAGAATAGAAACGATATCCCTTTCCCCTATGAGGGTATCCAATAAAGAAACAACTAACTATTTTTGGATCTAGCTTCTTTAGTTGTGGATTGAAAAGTCTAGCTTCAGCAGGACAACCCCACACACGTAGGTAGTTCAAGCTCAGCTTCCTTCCCGTCCACATCTCGTAAGGTGTGGACGTTGCAGCTTTAGTACGAGCAAGATTTAGCACATGTGTGGCTGTCTTCAAAGCCTTCATCCATACGCTTACTCGCAAATCTGCATGGCTAAGCATGCTACGCACCATATCCATGAGTGTGTGATTTCTACACTCAGCTACACCATTATATTGAGGTTTGCCGAGCATTGAATACTGGGCAACAATTCCATTTTCAGATAGGAACTTGGCAAAAGGTCCTGGAATTTTCCCATAAGGAGCATGCCTTCCATAATACTCCCCCATGACCAGATCATACAACTTTAATTTTTGTATTTAGTTGGTTCTCAACTTCGGCTTTGAACACTTTGAATCTATCCAAAGCTTCCGATTAATCATGTATGGGGTAAATATACCCATATCGGGAGAATCGTCTGTAAATATGATGAATGAATCAAAACCATCTAGAGACTTACCATTCGGAGGTCCACATATGTTAGTGTGAATAAGTTGGAGAACCCATGTGGCTCTTACGACTCCTTTCTTAATCATTTTTGCATATTTTCCTTTAGTACAGTCTACACAGTTGTCTGGATCCGAAAAGTCTAATGGAAGGAGTACATCATTTTTAATAAGTCTTTCCATTCTCCCCCTCGAAATCTGGCCTGAACGACGATGCCACAATTTTGAAGAAGTTCTAGTACCCTTCCATTTCTTTTCATTATTCAAAACATTACTCACCTGCATCACATAATCATTGAGAGATAACATATATAGTTTGCCTCGTATGACACCAAGGCCAACATCCTTATTACAATGTTTTAAAATAAATTGTTTCTGACCAAACAAGCATTCGTACATCTCATCATATAAACAAGAGACATAAATTAAATTCGTACTCAAAGTAGGTACATAAAGAACATTATTCAATTGAATACTAAAGCACGTGTCGAGCTCCAAGGTGAGTGACCCTATTACTTCAACGTCGACTTCAACTCCATTTGCTACTTTAAGCTTTCTTGAACCTCTTGTTGTAGTTTGGATCATATTTAATCCCTGCATGGAGTTAGCAACATGAACTATTGCTCCTGAGTCAATCCACCATGAAGTACAAGAGAATTTTGCATAATGTAATTCATCAACAAAAATAATTTCGTCTGTACCTCTCTTCATCATCCACTTGAAGTATTCTGGATAGTTCTTCTTGTGATGACCTCCTTGCTTGCAATGGAAGCACACATTCTCATCATTTGCACTTCCAAAGGACTGCCCAACTTCCTTTCCCTTAGACTTTGGCATTTATTTCTTGCAGGGTTTCTTTGGAGGCTTTGGGGAACTCGGCCCATCATGCTTTCTCTTTTGGGAGCCAACATGGAAGGCTTGGTCCTTGTTCTACCTCATGAACCTTTCTTCCTCCTGAATAACTTTAGGGGTTAGTTTAGGAAGAGTCCATTTTTCCTTCATGGAGTTGTAGTTGATCTTGAATTGATCAAATTCATCAGGGAGAGACTCCAATATCATTATTACAAGGAGATTGTCACCAAGTTCACACTTTAGTGTCTTCAGCTTTTGAGAAGCAGGGACCATTTTCATTATGTGGCTCCTAACTTCTCCATTACATTTATACTTCCCAAGTAGCTTGTGAAGAAGCTCATGCGCATAAACCTTTTCAGAGCCCTGAAACTGCTCCTCCAAGGGTGCCATAAATTACTTAGGAGTATCTAAAAGATCACGAATGTCGCCTAGAGGAGGGTGAATAGGCAGTTTAAACTTTTATGAAATGGGCTTAACAATGGTTTTGTCAAGCACAAAGCCTAGATACACTAAGGTTCACCTATGTGCACCAACAACTTATGCTAATCAAGACAAGTAACAAAGTGATAGCAAGAAAGATTACTTCAAGCACGAAGGCTATCACAATGTAAAGTGCATAAGTAAAGAGCTCGGGTATAGAGGTAACCAGGGCACACGAGGACGACGATATTTTACCGAGTTCCTCCCAACAAGGGAGTACGTCTCATTGGAGGGGTGGGCGGTACTAAGACCACCAACGCCAAAAGAGGCCTCACCCTATTCTCTCGAGCACCCGCCGCACGGCAAGCACCCATTCCACTATGAGACACTTAAGGGCGGTCACCAAACCCGTACAAGATTGGGGCAATCTCCACAACTTAATTGGAGCCTCCCAATAATCACCACCAAGGCCACTATCTTGGGGAGAGCTCCACAACTTAATTGAAGGCCCCAAGAACACGCCACAAAGTCCACACAACCTTCTAGGGTTCCAAGAACCCAAGAGGGACAATCTTCTTGATTTCACCAACCAAATCCTCTGGGGAGAACTCAAACCGATGCACCTAATGCAAAAGGCAAGAGCACCACAAAGATTCTCCAATCCTTCACTCTCAAATTCCAACAAAGCTACTAAAGAAATTGGGGGAATAAGAGAGGAAGAACAAAGAGGAAATCCACAAAAGAAACCCCAAGATCTAGATCCCAAGATGTTCCCCTCGCATAGAGGAGTGATGGATTGGTGGAGTTGTAGATCTAGATCTCATCTTTCAAATCTCCCAACAAGATTCAAGAAATATGGGAGGAATTGAGAGGAAAAGCAAGCTCTTGAAGGTAGAAACAATAGAGGACAAAGAGAGAGCAAGCAACCAACCCAACAAGGAAAAAGGAGGGCTTTTATAGGCCCTCCCACGAAACTAGCTATTGTAGCATCACTAACCCCGGAGTCACCAGTCACCAGGGCTGGAGTCTTCGGGCATGGCTGGAGTCTCCGGGGTGGACGCTGGACTCCGGGCAGGACTTCGGTGGGGGGGGGGGGGGTACTGAAAGATTTTCGAGCCACCCAGAGTCAAGGCCGGAGACAGGGCCGGAGTCTTCGGGCTCTTGCCACTGAGTCTCTGGTGAGGCGCACGATTCCGGACCCAACTTTGGGGAAGGACACAGAGGGAAAAACCAGGGGGGCGGAGACTAGCCCGGAGACCAGGGCCGGAGTCTCCGGTCCAAGACCCCGGAGTCTCCAGGCCTGGACCCCGGAGTCTCCGGACTCAGGGGACGCAGCAGATCAAAGCTTCCAACAAAGGCACCTTCTTCATTAAAACAAATAGGCAAACTTCAAACACTGATAACTTGAGTTTGGCAACTCCGATTGACCCGAAACCAATTTTGTTGGAAAGAGGACAACAAGAGCTACCCAACAAGTATCAAGTATTGGATACTACCACGTGAGAAAGTATCAAGTATTATAATGTGAGATACCTCTTGATACGTTGCAAACGTATCTATAATTTTTGATGTTCCATGCTTGGTTTTTATCTACTTTCTTATGTTTTGTCCACACTTTGGAGTACTTTTCATACACTTTCTTGGACTAACCTATTAACAAGATGCCACAGTGCCAGCTACATGTTTTCTGCTGTTTTTGGTTCCAGGAAAGTCAAAAAATGAATATTCTCGGAATTGGACAGGACAAAAGCCAAAGTCAGTATTTCACCGAGGGGGGACACAGAGCCAGAATACGAGACGGAGAAGGGGCTAGAGGGCCGCCACACCACCTAGCCATGCGGCTAGGCCTGGCCTGCGCCCGGGGGTGGTGTGGCCACTAAGGGTACCCCCTCTGCCTCCCCTTTCGCCTATAAGATGCCTCCGATACAGAAACCCTAAGGACCCGATCAAAAATTCCACGAAAGAGTCTGTAGCCGCCGTCATCTCCATCCTTAAACCGGGAGCAATCTGAAGCTCTTCCCGGCACCCTGCCGGAGGGGAGAATTTGTTGGAGATATGCCCTAGAGGCAATAATAAATGTAGTTATTATTATATCTTTGTGTTTATGATAAATGTTTACATTCATGCTATAATAGTATTAACAAGAAAACATTAATACTTGTGTGATTTGTAAACTTAAATTTGAAGTCCCTAGTAAAGCCTCTATATAATACTAGCTTGTTGGTTAATAGATGATTGTGGTTTCCCTATCATGAACATTGAGATGTTATTAACAACAAGATCATATCGTTAGGAGAATGATATGGTGGACATACTCCTATAGATAAGCGTAGCATAAAGATCAAGTCATTTTAATAGTTCAATTGCTATATGCTTTCTGATACATAGTTATCTAATTCCTTCGACCATGAGATCATGCATATCACCTTTACCGGATGGATGCTTTGATAACATCAAACACCACACCGTAACTGGGTGGCTATAAAGGTGGCATTGAGTGTTCAGAAAGTATTGGTTGAAACACATGGATCAAGAGTGGGATTTGTCCATCCCTATGACGGATAGATATACTCCGGGCCCTCTCGGTGAAATGTCATCCAATTAGCTTGCAAGCATGTGACTGGCTCACAAGGGATCACATATCACGGGAACAAGAAAAGAGTACTTGTCAGTAACGAGGTTGAACTAGGTATGCAGAGATACCGACGATCATAACCTCGGATAAGTAAACTATCGTGAGACAAAGGGAAATTGATATCGTATGTAAGTGGTTCATTCAATCGCAAAGTAATCGTAGAAATATGTGGGAGCCATATGAATTTCTAGATTCCTCTATTGGTTATTGTTCAGAGAAGTGTCTCTATCATGTATGCATAATTCACGAACCGTAGGGAGACACACTTAAGGATTCGACGTTGTTTGAGTAGTTATGGAATGATGAGAAAGAGTCCGAATGTTGTTCGGAGTCTCGAATGGGATTCGGGATATCACGAGGAGATCCGGAATGGTCCGGAGAATAAGATTCATATAAGGAAAGTCCCGTTTCGGAGTTGGGGAATGGTTCCGGTGTTTTCATCGGGAACATTCTAGAAGGTTCCGGAATGTCCGGCACTCCGGGGGGGGGGGGGGAAGAAAACATTAATGTGTCATTGTAAGTTGGAATGATTGCATCATGTACTAGGTGTTCTTGCTGTCCAAAATAAAGGGTTTATTTAAATCCTAAATTGAAAAGTCAAACGGCTAGTTTGAAAGTCAAACGGCAAGTTTTGGAAAGAGGAGGAGTGGGAAACCGAGTTGGGGAGGGATTCCCTCCTCCAACCGCCGGCCCACCTCCAAGCCGAGTTGGGGAGGGACTCCCCTCCCCTTGGCCGCGCCTCCCACCTATAAAGGGAGGGGCAGGGCTGCCCCTCCTAGCACACAAGTCCCTCTCCTCTAAACCTAAACCCTAGCCACAGCCTAGGGATTTCTCCCAAGCCGTCAAGTTAGAGCTTCTAATTGCCCTAGCCTACGGTTTAGAGCCTTCTAATTTGTGTGTCTAAACCCTAGATCACCAAAGCTCTCTCATACTCCACCATACTCGCTCCGGCTTAAGGCAAAGCCCTGCGAGATCTCCCCTCTACTTCCGGTACCACGCCGTTGTGCTGCCGGAATCGCGAGGAGAGTGCTACAACCTCCGCTGCCTGCTGGAACAAGGGAGAGGAAGGTCTTCGTCGAGTACCGAACGTGTGACCGACTGCGGGAGCGCTGCCGGAACGCAGCGCTGGAAGGATCGTCTATGCGATCTTGAGATCGGAAAGAGTACGACTACATCACCCACGAGAATCTGCTCTCGTTAAACGCTTTGGAATCTTCGAGGGTGAGTTATTCCATCGACTCGTTGCTACAATCTAGTAGATAGATCTTGGCTTGTTTGTTTGTATGTGGTAGAAATTTTTTGTTTTCCATGCTACGGAACCCTACAGTGGTATCAGAGCCGTGTCTATATGTAGATCTGTTGCACGAGTAGAACACAATGGTCATTGTGGGCATTGATGCTTTTATTGTCGATTGCTTCTTGTGTACTTTGCATCTTGCGGGATGTTGGGATGAAGCGGCCCGGGCTAACCTTACATGACATCGTTCATGAGACTTGCTCCACGCTTGACATGCAACTTGTATTGCATAAGTGGCTTTGCGGGTGCCTGTTTCTCCCAGCATAGTGGAGATCCAATTTACAACGGGTGATTAACAATACTAGTATCAATGTTGTGGTTCTTGTTTGTAAGTTAGAACGACACTTATTGAAAGCCCCAAACCACGTAAAATATGCAAATAAAGTAGAGGCGTCTAACTTTGTTTTGCAGGGGTGTGCAGTGATGTGATATGGCCATGATTGTGATTATATTTGATGTATGCAATGTTCCTTATTGTAAGTTGGCAACCGGCAGGAGCCATATGGTTGTCTTTAATTTATGTTAAGACCCGCGTGTCTATTCAAAGTAGTTGTAATAGTTGAAGCCGGTGGACGACAACCATGGAGAAGCATCATTGACCTTGATGCAATGCCGGTGATGATGGAGATCATGTTCGTGCTAGAAGATGGAGATCAGAAGCACAAAGAAGAAAGGCCATATCATATCACATATTATGAATTGCATGTGATGTTAATCCTTTATGCATCTTGTATTGCTTAGTAGACGACGGTAGCATTATAAGATGATCCCTCATGCACATAAATTTCAAGTTCTAAAGTGTTCACCCTTAGTATGCACCGTTGCTAAAGCTAGTTGTTTCGAAGCACCACGTGATGATCGGGTGTGTTAGATTCCGCAAGTGTATACAACGTAAGCAAGCCAGATTTGCTTATGCGGTAGCTAAGGTTTGATCTTGACGAGCCTAGCATGTACATACATGGTCTCAGGAACACGGATCACCGAAAGGTAAAGCATGAGTCATATAGCAGATATGATGAACATGTCGATTGTTCGCCATTGAAACTATATCAACTCTCGTGATGATCGGTTTTGATATGGTGGATTTGGTTCGTGTGATCACTAAAACAATGTGAGGGATGTTGTTTTGAGTGGGAGTTCACCTAGATTAAACTATATTATTAATTTGAACTCAATTTGTCATAAACTTAGTCTAAACTATTGCAAATATGTTGTAGATCAATGGCAGCCCCTACCATCAATTTTAATGTGTTCCTAGAGAAAGAAAAGTTGAAAAACAATGGAAGCAACTTCGCGGATTGGTTCCGCAATTTGAGGATTGTCCTCACAGCTGGTAATTTGACCTATGTGCTGGATGCACCGCTGGGTGACCCACCTGCAGCTGATGCTACCGATGAAGTAAAGAATGTTTACCTTGCTCGGAAGAATCAGTACTCCATAGTTCAGTGTGCTATCTTGTATGGTTTAGAATCGGAGCTTCAGAAAAGGTTTGAGAATTCAGACCCACATGATATTGTCCGTGATCTCAGGTTGATCTTTGAGACTCACGCGGCGATTAAGATCTATGAGGCTTCTGAAAAGTTCTTTAACTGCAAGATGGAAGAGGGCAGCTCCGTCAGTGAGCATGTGCTTAAGATGTCTGGGCACGCAAACAAACTTCAAAGCTTGGGTATAGTGATCCCTAATGCTTTGGGGATTTACCGTGTCCTCCAATCACTACCACCAAGTTACAAGAACTTTGTGATGAACTACAACATGCAGAACATGAACAAGCAGTTGCCAGAACTGTTTGCTATGTTAAAGTCTGCAGAAGTGGAGATCAAGTAAGAGCACCAAGTGTTGTTGGTCAATAAGACCACCAAATTCAAGAAAGGCAAGTCTAAGCAGAAGGGACACTTCAAGAAGGGTGGCAATAAAGTTGCCACACCGACGAAGAAGACCAAGGCTGGACCCAAGCCTGATACTGAGTGCTTTTACTGCAAGGGAGAAGGTCACTGGAAGCGGAATTGCCCAAAGTACTTGGCGGATTTGAAGAACGGCAACATCAAGAAGAAAGGTATATCTGATATACATGTTATTGATGTGTATCTCACTAGTATTCGTAGTAGTGCCTGGGTATTTGATACTGGTTCGGTTGTTCATATTTGTAACTCGAAACAGGAGCTGCAGAATAAACGGAAGCTAGTGAAGAACGAGGTGACGATGCGCGTGGGAAACGGATCAAAGGTTGATGTGATCGCGGTCGGCACGCTACCCCTTCATCTACCATCGGGATTAGTTTTATACTTAAATAATTGTTATTTGGTGCCTGCGTTGAAAATGAACATTATATCAGGATCTTGTTTATTGCGAGACGGTTACTTGTTTAAATCCGAGAATAATGGCTGTTCGATTTATATGAGTAATATGTTTTATGCACATGCACCTTTGATAGATGGTCTATTCTTATTGAATCTCGATGGTGGAAATACACATATTAATAACATTGAGGCTAAACGTTTCAAATCGAGCGATAACTCGACCTATATGTGGCACTGTCGTCTTGGTCACATTGGAGTGAAGCGTATGAAGAAACTCCATTCCGATGGACTTCTCGAATCACTTGATTTTGAATCACTTGAAAGATGCGAAGCATGTCTGATGGGTAAAATGACTAAGACTCCATTTTCTGGTATGATGGAGCGAGCTACGGACTTATTGGAAATCATACATACCGATGTATGTGGTCCAATGAGTGTAGCATCGCGCGGTGGTTATCGTTATGTTCTTACCTTCACGGATGACTTGAGTAGATATGGGTATATCTATTTCATGAAACATAAATCCGAAACTTTCGAGAAGTTTAAGGAATTTCAAAGTGAGGTAGAGAATCAACGTAACAAGAAGATTAAATTTCTACGTTCTGATCGTGGAGGTGAATATCTAAGTTACGAGTTTGGCGAGCATTTGAAGAAATGCGGAATACTTTCACAATTGACACCGCCGGGAACACCACAGCGTAATGGTGTGTCTGAACATCGTAATCGAACTCTCTTAGATATGGTTCGTTCTATGATGTCACTTACAGATTTACCGCTATCATTTTGGGGTTATGCATTAGAAACAGCCACATTCACTTTAAATAGGGCACCGTCTAAATCCGTTGAAACGACACCGTATGAATTATGGTTTGGGAAGAAACCTAAATTGTCGTTCCTTAAAGTTTGGGGATGCGAAGCCTATGTAAAGAAGTTACAGCCGGACAAGCTTGAACCCAAAGCGGAAAAATGCGTCTTCATAGGATACCCGAAGGAAACTATTGGGTATACCTTCTATCATAGATCCGAAGGCAAAATCTTCGTTGCTAAGAATGGATCCTTTCTAGAGAAGGAATTTCTCTCGAAAGAAGTGACTGGAAGGAAAGTAGAACTCGACGAGGTTGTCGAACCTTCTCTCGAAATTACGAGTAGCGCAGCGCCGGAAGAAGTTCCTGTGGTGCCTGCACCAATTAGAGAGGAAGCTAATGATGATGATCATGAAACTTCGGTCGAAGTTGCTATAGAGCCTCGCAGGTCAACGAGAACTCGTACCACTCCAGATTGGTATGATCCCGTTATGAGTATCATGTTGGTGGATAACACCGATGACCCTGAGACATATGAGGAAGCGATGATGAGCCCAGATTCCAATAAATGGCAAGAAGCCATGAAATCCGAGATTGGATCCATGTACGAAAACCAAGTATGGACTTTGGTGGACTTACCGGATAGCCGGAAGGCTGTCGAGAACAAATGGATTTTCAAGAAGAAAACAAATGCTGATGGTAATGTTACTGTCTATAAAGCTCGACTTGTCGCAAAAGGGTTTCGACAAATTCAAGGGGTTGACTACGATGAGACTTTCTCACCGGTAGCGAAGCTAAAGTCTGTGAGGATTATGTTAGCAATCGCTGCATATTATGATTATGAGATATGGCAGATGGATGTCAAAACAGCATTCCTCAATGGTGACATTGATGAAGAGTTGTATATGATGCAACCCAAAGGTTTTGTCGATCCTAAAGATGCTAACAAGGTATGCAAACTTCAACGGTCCATCTATGGATTGAAGCAAGCATCCCGAAGTTGGAATCAACGTTTTGATAAGGTAATCAAAAGTTTTGGTTTTATACAAACTTATGGAGAAGCTTGTATTTACAAGAAAGTGAGTGGGAGCTCTGTAGCATTCTTAATACTATATGTGGATGACATATTGTTGATTGGGAATGATGTAGACCTTCTAAATAGTGTCAAAGAATATTTGAATAATAGTTTTTCAATGAAGGATCTTGGCGAAGCAGCTTACATATTAGGCATAAAGATTTATAGAGATAGATCGAAACGCCAAATATCATTGTCACAGAGTACATATTTGGACAAAGTTCTAAAGAGGTTTGGAATGGAAGATAGCAAGAAAGGGTTCTTGCCCATGTTGCCCAATACGACCTTGAGTAAAACTCAAAGTCCGACATCGGCAGAAGATAGAGAAAGGATGAGTAAGACTCCCTATGCCTCAGCCATAGGATCTCTAATGTATGCCATGCTATGTACTAGACCCGACATCGCATATGCTGTTAGTCTAACTAGCACATATCAAAGTGATCCAGGAGTGGATCATTGGACAGCGGTCAAAAACATCCTTAAGTACTTGAGAAGAACTAAGGATATGGTTCTTTCTTATGGAGGTGATGAACAGCTCGTTGTTAATGGTTACACCAACGCTAGTTGGAACACCGATCCGGATGATTCTAAATCACAATCTGGATACATATTTATTTTGAATGGTGCAGCAGTTAGCTGGAGGAGTGCAAAGCAAAGCGTTGTGGCGAGATCTTCAACAGAATCGGAATACATGGCTGCTTCGGAGGCTTCACAAGAAGCAATATGGATGAAAGAGTTCATTGCAGAGCTGGGTGTGGTTCCTAGTGCGCTGGACCCAATGTCTATCTACTGTGATAACATGGGCGCCATAGCCAATGCGCAAGAACCAAGGTCACACAAGAAGCTGAAGCATATCAAGCTACGTTTTCACGCTATTCGAGAACATATCCAAGATGGGGATATAAAGATTTGCAAAGTACACATAGATCTGAATGTGGCGGATCCGTTGACTAAACCTCTCCCGAGGGCAAAACATGACCAACACCAAACTGCCATGGGTGTTCGGTATATTACCATGTAATCTAGATTAGATGACTCTAGTGCAAGTGGGAGACTGTTGGAGATATGCCCTAGAGGCAATAATAAATGTAGTTATTATTATATCTTTGTGTTTATGATAAATGTTTACATTCATGCTATAATAGTATTAACAAGAAAACATTAATACTTGTGTGATTTGTAAACTTAAATTTGAAGTCCCTAGTAAAGCCTCTATATAATACTAGCTTATTGGTTAATAGATGATTGTGGTTTCCCTATCATGAACATTGAGATGTTATTAACAACAAGATCATATCGTTAGGAGAATGATATGGTGGACATACTCCTATAGATAAGCGTAGCATAAAGATCAAGTCATTTTAATAGTTCAATTGCTATATGCTTTCTGATACATAGTTATCTAATTCCTTCGACCATGAGATCATGCATATCACCTTTACCGGATGGATGCTTTGATAACATCAAACACCACACCGTAACTGGGTGGCTATAAAGGTGGCATTGAGTGTTCAGAAAGTATTGGTTGAAACACATGGATCAAGAGTGGGATTTGTCCATCCCTATGACGGATAGATATACTCTGGGCACTCTCGGTGAAATGTCATCCAATTAGCTTGCAAGCATGTGACTGGCTCACAAGGGATCACATATCACGGGAACGAGAAAAGAGTACTTGTCAGTAACGAGGTTGAACTAGGTATGCAGAGATACCGACGATCATAACCTCGGATAAGTAAACTATCGTGAGACAAAGGGAAATTGATATCGTATGTAAGTGGTCCATTCGATCGCAAAGTAATCGTAGAAATATGTGGGATCCATATGAATTTCCAGATTCCTCTATTGGTTATTGTTCGGAGAAGTGTCTCGATCATGTCTGCATAATTCACGAACCGTAGGGAGACACACTTAAGGATTCGACGTTGTTTGAGTAGTTATGGAATGATGAGAAAGAGTCCGAATGTTGTTCAGAGTCTCGAATGGGATTCGGGATATCACGAGGAGATCCAGAATGGTCCGGAGAATAATATTCATATAAGGAAAGTCCCGTTTCGGAGTTGGGGAATGGTTCCGGTGTTTTCATCGGGAACATTCTAGAAGGTTCCGGAATGTCCGGCACTCCGGGGGGGGGGGGAAGAAAACATTAATGTGTCATTGTAAGTTGGAATGATTGCATCATGTACTAGGTGTTCTTTCTGTCCAAAATAAAGGGTTTATTTAAATCCTAAATTGAAAAGTCAAACGGCTAGTTTGAAAGTCAAACGGCAAGTTTTGGAAAGAGGAGGAGGAGTGGGAAACCGAGTTGGGGAGGGATTCCCTCCTCCAACCGCCGGCCCACCTCCAAGCCGAGTTGGGGAGGGACTCCCCTCCCCTTGGCCGCGCCTCCCACCTATAAAGGGAGGGGCAGGGCTGCCCCTCCTAGCACACAAGTCCCTCTCCTCTAAACCTAAACCCTAGCCACAGCCTAGGGATTTCTCCCAAGCCGTCAAGTTAGAGCTTCTAATTGCCCTAGCCTCCGGTTTAGAGCCTTCTAATTGGTGTGTCTAAACCCTAGATCACCAAAGATCTCTCATACTCCACCATACTCGCTCCGGCTTAAGGCGAAGCCCTGCGAGATCTCCCCTCTACTTCCGGTACCACGCCGTTGTGCTGCCGAAATCGCGAGGAGAGTGCTACAACCTCCGTTGCCTGCTGGAACAAGGGAGAGGAAGGTCTTCGTCGAGTACCAAACGTGTGACCGACTGCGGGAGCGCTGCCGGAACGCAGCGCCGGAAGGATCGTCTACGCGATCTTGAGATCGGAAAGAGTACGACTACATCACCCACGAGAATCTGCTCTTGTTAAACGCTTTGGAATCTTCGAGGGTGAGTTATTCCATCGACTCGTTGCTACAATCTAGTAGATAGATCTTGGCTTGTTTGTTTGTATGCGGTAGAAATTTTTTGTTTTCCATGCTACGAAACCCTACAGAATTCACCCTAGAGGCCTTCTTCATCACCATGCAAGCCTCCGGTGTGATGCGTGAGTAGTTCATCCTTGGACTATGGGTCCATGTAGTAGCTAGATGGTTGTTTCTTCTCCTTTGTGCTACCATGTCTAGATCTTGTGAGCTCCGTTCATGATCAAGATCATCTATTTGTAATCCTACATGTTGTGTTTGCGGGGATCCGATGGATATTGAGATGCTATTTCAGATTGATTATTGATTCTATCATGTCTTTGTTATTTGTGATCTTGCATGCTCTCCGTTGTTAGTAGATATCTTGGCCGAGTAGATGCTAGCAACTCCAAGAGGGAGTATTTATGCTTGATAGTGGGTTCATGCCTCTAGTAATCTGGGGAAGTGACAGAAATCTCTAAGGTACTAGATGTGTTGTTGCTACTAGGGAGAAAACAACAATCCTTTGTTCATAGAACAATCGTATTGTTTACTTTACATGCAATGCGTAATGCAATTATCTGTTGCTTGCAACTTAATACTGGAGGGGGTTCGGATTGATAACCTGAAGGTGTATTATTAGTCATAGATGCAGTTGGATTACGGTCTATGTATAATGTTGTATTGCCCAATCAAATCTCATAGGAGTCAAGATGATTAGTATATGCATGTATGCTTTCTCGATGTTTGTCAATTTCCCCGCTGTAATTTGTTCACCCAACATGTCATCTATCTTAAGGAGAACCACCACTAGTGAACTATGGACCCCGGTCCTTTCTTTTACCATCAATCTACAAATGTTTACTGCTTTCTGTTTACTTTCTGCAAGCTTTTACTTTCTTCCACACAATACGTTTAATCCTTTGTTTTCAGCAAAACCGGTGAGATTGACAACCTCACTATAGGTTGGGGGAAAAGTTCTGTGGTTGTGTTGTGCAGGATTCCAAGTTAGCAACAACACCTTGGAGGTGTTTCCTTGCTCCTACTGGTTTGATAATGTTGGTTTCATAATTGAGGGAAACTTGCTGCTGTGCTCATCATACCTTCCTCTCGGGGTTCCCCAATGAGCTCGAGATATCTTGGGCCATCAAGCTCTTTTCTGGCGCTGTTGCCAGGGAGTCAAGGACATCTTTACAAGGGGAGTCCCTCATAACCAATCCCTTTACTTTGTTTTATTTGTTTTGCTTAGTTTATTTTTGCTTTGTTTGCTTGTTTCTTTATCAAAAACACAAAAAATAGTTGTACTAAGTTTGCTTTCTTTATTAAAAACAAAAAAAATTAAGTCTTTCTATAGTTGCTACCTCTTTCTTAGCTCACCATGTTGATCCCTAAGTTCACCCTGAAAGACCTTTCAATAGGTAGTGGATCTATAATTGGAAAAGATAATATTGAAGAATTCTTTAATCATGTTAGTAAGCATGAGGATACTGAGGATAGATCCCTTGCAGAACTTGCTCCAAATTATGAAATTGCTGCAGCTTCTTTAGTTCACATGTTGGAAGCTCGGTTTGTTAACCTTAACCCCTTAATGCAAGTAATATTTCTTAAACTTAAAGAAATTGAGGACCCTGAAAAGAGAGATTTTATTCTGGAAACTTTGCTTAAGGAATTCTATGATGTTGCCAAGGAAGCTAGAAAAGTCTTTGATCGTTTTAATATGCTAGGCTCATGTGTAGATGTTATTGGTACATGAGAAAATATGAACAAAACCGAACCTAATGGGGAGGAAATTAAGATACCAATACCTTTCAAACTTGTAGCAATGCATGAAGCCATAGAAAATAATCTTAATTGGATTGTTCCTGAAAACCTGTTTGATGAAAGTACTGAACCCAAAAGCATTGAGAGAGGATCCTCTAGAACTTATTTGGATGAGATACCTTGCCTTGTTGAAGATATTTCTGGTATTAATCTTAATGCTTCTTCATTTGAGAAAACTTGATTCTTTTTCTTGCTTCTTATGCCTAACTTAAAGGCGTTAAAGAAAAGTACTTATTGGGAGATAACCCAAAAGTTTTAGATGAGTCTTGAAAGTTATTTCTTAAGTAATAACCGATCCTTATCCTTTTTATTTGCTTTTGTGCCAAGAGTAACCTCTAATGAGAGAGAAGTAATGCTTGGGAAAGTTGCTGTCCCGAAACAGATTTTTGTGCTTCACCATAAAAATTCGTGTAAAATCTCTGTACGTCATTTTGAGGCGTGAATTTTTGTGCTTATGCCCCAAGTTGTTATCTAACTTTCATTAGTTCAACACTTTTCTATTTGAGCAACAAAAGGTCTTCGAAAAAATTGTTTTTACCTGTTGGTCTGTTTTGACAGATTTCTGCCGTTATTTGCATTTGCTTCTTGTTGGTTCCTTTTTGGGTTCTCTTTGGGGAATTGAGCTTTTTGAGGGAAGTGCTTCAGTAGCTTGTGTTTTAATGGAAGTTCTATTGGTGTTGAAACTGAACCCAAAGACTTATTATCTTGAGTGCACTAATGTTGATGATAAAGATTATGTGAAGTTTTGTATGAAGGAAAAATTTCAGGTGTATGGAGAGAATGATGTAATTAGATGAAAAATGGACTAAATCTCAAGCTTGGAGATGCCACGCATGTCACCCCAAGAAATATCCAAGAAGTACAAGCATCAAAGCTTGGGGATGCCCAAGGCATCCCCATCTTCATCAATAAAAGTCCCAGGTTTCTTCCAAACACTTTATTTTTATTGTTTCATGCACAGTTGTGCTGTTCTTGGAGCGTCTTTGTTTTTGTTTATGGTTTTAGTTTGCTTGGTTTTCTTAGTTTGCTTGAATAAATTGGTTAGGCCCCCTCTTTCATACATTAGTTTTCAAATAGTTCGGTTTGGATTGGAAAAGAGTAGGAAAGTTCATGCTTAAGTGGTAAAGAGAGCTTGTTTTTGACTGTGGCCTATGCTTTGTCATGCCATGCTTGATATTGTTTTGGCTTTATGCTTAGTGATCTTTGCTGTAGCATGACATGTTATAAACAATTGAGATTGCTTAATGTGCCTTGGAAGAATTATGTGTTGTTTTAGCATATTAAGGCATAGTATTGTGGTATTCTCCTTTGATGCTTTATTTGGATTGACTTGGCGCATGCTCACACCATGTTATGACTATCCCAAGTCACCATAGCCTTTATGATCCTTTAGTTTTCGACTTGTAATATCACTTTATGCTTTAATTAATGATGTTTTGTCGATTTGCATGATTATGGCCATTATTGCTCTCTTAGTCGGCCGCTCCCAGTCTTTTGCTAGCCTCCATAACCAAGTATGAGTTCCACTCATGCATCCAACTCCTAAAACTAAGTTATTCCAAAGATTCCACCATACCTACCTATTATCATTTGCTATTCCAAGTATATTCATGTTTTTATCTACCTTCCGAATTAAACTTGTTATGAGAAAACTAGTGATTAAAGCTCTCACGAACTTGATGGCACACTTTTCTTTTCTTGCCCTTAACAAACTTGAACCATTGTGTCGTCTATGTTGTATATGCTTGCACTTATATGTTGGGGATTAGCAGAACCATGCTATCATGGGGAACGCTTTCAACATTGCACTTGTACTTTGTACCTAGTTGATATCATGCTCTTTTATCTATGGATGTCGTCGGTGTGAAATGAAAGAGGAGATTGTAAGTCCATGGAGTTATGTATGTGTGTTAGAGAAATGCCTGGGCCGCCGGTCTAATCCATGCCTAATCATGGTGGAAACCTGCAACGTAACCATAATGAGCTGTCTATGAAGCATTCTTCTTATAAAAAAAGAGTCAGATATTGAGAAAAAGAAAAAAAAGATATGAGAAAAGAGGAAAGAGAGAAAAAAGCACCATTTTCCCATGGTAAATAAGAAGATTGCTGAGATGTCTGTTGTCCGTTTGCCTTGTCATTTTGATATGGGGATTCTTCCGTATCATCAGGCAAGGGGTACCCCGTTGACGGTTCTCTATGATACACATGTACTTACTATGACAAGAACTTACCGGTAACTAAACTTGAGTAGCATGAGGAGCGGCCCTCGTATTCAAGGGACATGAGATTTCCAACTTATACTTTGTCAAGCATATAATCCATAGTTTATTCACTTTAACCTTAATCACTTCAAGATGCTTATGATAGGGGCAATGGGAGCTGAAAGCTAATAAGTACCATAATTTTTGGAAGCTCTTTATGAAACTTGAATCCCTGCTTCCTTCTATGAAGGCCTTTCTTTTACCTTTATGTTGAGTCTCCAACTTCTATCTTTATGCACCTATTTTGAGAGCATAGTGGCCATTCTTAGTTCTATGTGCATTGTCCCAAGACTTGTTAATTGATGCATAGTTTTGATATTGCTTGTTCTTAAACTATTTGTATCTAGTCACCCTTATAAACTTTGAAGGTATCCTATGCATTTATGTTTGCTACTCTACGAGGGACAAGCTGAATGCCATTATGCTATGTTTTCTTTATGTGGAACAAACAAACGTCTTGCAAAACATTGTTATTCATGAATCTTTTGTTTGTGCCTTTTCATGTTACAACTTCGGGGGAGGACACAGAGAGAAAAACCAGGGGGCGGAGACTAGCCCGGAGACCAGAGCCGAAGTCTCCGGTCCAAGACCCTGAAGTCTCCGGGCCTGGACCCCGGAGTCTCCGGACTCAGGGGACGCAGCAGACCAAAGCTTCCAACAAAGGCACCTTCTTCATTAAAACAAATAGGCAAACTTCAAACACTGATAACTTGAATTTGGCAACTCCGATTGACCCGAAACCAATTTTGTTCGAAAGAGGACAACAAGAGCTATCCAACAAGTATCAAGTATTGGATGCCACCACGTGAGAAAGTATCAAGTATTATAATGTGAGATACCTCTTGATACGTTGCAAATGTATCTATAATTTTTGATGTTCCATGCTTGGTTTTTATCTACTTTCTTATGTTTTATCCACACTTTGGAGTACTTTTCATACACTTTCTTGGACTAACCTATTAACAAGATGCCACAGTGCCAGCTACATGTTTTCTGCTGTTTTTGGTTCCAGGAAAGTCAAAAAATGAATATTCTCGGAATTGGACAGGACAAAAGCCAAAGTCAGTATTTCACCGAGGGGGGACACGGAGCCAGAATACGAGACGGAGAGGGGCCAGAGGGCCACCACACCACCTAGCCATGCGGCTAGGCCTGGCCTGCGCCCGGGGGTGGTGTGGCCACTAAGGGTACCCCCTCGGCCTCCCCTTTCGCCTATAAGATGCCTCCGATACAGAAACCCTAAGGACCCGATCAAAAATTCCACGAAAGAGTCTGTAGCCGCCGTCATCTCCATCCTTAGACCGGGAGCAATCTGAAGCTCTTCCCGGCACCCTGCCGGAGGGGAGAATTCACCCTAGAGGCCTTCTTCATCACCATGCAAGCCTCCTGTGTGATGCGTGAGTAGTTCATCCTTGGACTATGGGTCCATGTAGTAGCTAGATGGTTGGTTCTTATCCTTTGTCATACCATGTCTAGATCTTGTGAGCCCTGTTCATGATCAAGATCATCTATTTGTAATCCTACATGTTGTGTTTGCGGGGATTCGATGGATATTGAGATGCTATTTCAGATTGATTATTGATTCTATCATGTCTTTGTTATTTGTGATCTTGCATGCTCTCCATTGTTAGTAGATATCTTAGCTGAGTAGATGCTAGCAACTCCAAGAGGGAGTATTTATGCTCGATAGTGGGTTCATGCCTCTAGTAATATGGGGAAGTGACAGAAATCTCTAAGGTACTAGATGTGTTATTGCTACTAGGGAGAAAACAACAATCCTTTGTTCTTAGAACAATCGTATTGTTTACTTTACACGCAATGCGTAATGCAATTATCTGTTGCTTGCAACTTAATACTAGAGGGGGTTCGGATTGATAACCTGAAGGTGGATTATTAGTCATAGATGAAGTTGGATTACGGTCTATGTATACTGTTGTAATGCCCAATCAAATCTCATAGGAGTCAAGATGATTAGTATATGCATGTATGCTTTCTCGATGTTTGTCAATTTCTCCGCTGTAATTTGTTCACCCAACATGTCATCTATCTTAAGGAGAACCACCACTAGTGAACTATGGACCCCGGTCCTTTCTTTTACCATCAATCTACAAATGTTTACTGCTTTCTGTTTACTTTCTACAAACTTTTACTTTCTTCCACACAATAAGTTTAATCCTTTGTTTTTAGCAAAACCGGTGAGATTGACAACCTCACTGTAAGTTGGGGGAAAAGTTCTGTGGTTGTGTTTCATAACTTGGAGGTGTTTCCTTGCTCCTACTGGTTAAGTGGATTCCAAGTTGGCAACAACACCTTGGAGGTGTTTCCTTGCTCCTACTGGTTCGATAACCTTAGTTTCATAACTGAGGGAAACTTGCTGATGTGCTCATCATACCTTCCTCTTGGGGTTCCCCAATGAGCTCGAGATATCTTGGGCCATCACCTCTCTTGGTGAGGATCCAGAAAACCTCCAAGATAAAAAACACAATAAGATATAAAGGGGAGATCCGTGTCTGATGAACTAGAGCTTGTGTTGAGCACAAGCTCTAGAACCAAACATGGATAAGATCCAAAGAACAACTAAGAAAGATGATGCTAAGAATGCAATGGTTTGAGTTCTCTCCAAACGATATGATCGAGCTACTCACTCAAGAGCCCCTCTTGATAGTACGGTTATCTATCGTAAACCTGGTCTCTCAACTACCAAAACGAGACCGGCAAAAGGGAAAACCTATCAAGATTACATTTGCCTTGAGCAATCCACTTGAGTACGATGTAGACGAACTTGTCCTTCCCAAGATGGACACCTTTCTTGATTGCTCTTGCACGCACTCACTTGATGAAGACTTGACATATGCTCCCCCATACATCATGGGGAAGCCTCTTCTTTGACCTTGTCTTCATCGATCCATGACCACCGAGAATGGAAAGCATCAAGCATGAGATCTTCTAGAGATGGCGCATCTTGATCTTGCACAACGCTTCTACTAGATTCCAATAGGTCCAAATCCCTTGGACAATGCTTCTTCTTCTTCATTTCTTCTACCTTGAATCCAACACATGATACAAGCAATGCCAATGGATAATTCCTACAAGTGCAACTTAATGCAAACATTAGTCCATAAAGATTGTCATTAATTACCAAAACCACACATGGGGGACCACATGCTCTTTCAATCTCCCCTATTTTGGTAATTGATGACAATCCCTTTGAGAGGGTTTATATAATGAATTTAACCAATAAAATGGTAGACCCAATATCAAACACTACACAAGTATGTGATATTGGTATCACCACAATATATAGAGCAAACTCCCCCACAATCTATGCAAGTGTGATGAACTTGAATTTCGTTGCATATATTGCCAATCATTATCATTGGTGGAGTTTCCTCTATATAAACCACATGCTAAGCAACACAAAGATGCAAGAGCATGAAAGGCAAATGCTTAAGAACAAACTCAAAGCAAGAACCAACTTTGCTTAAACCCTCTAAAACTTCTCCCCCATTGGCATCGATTGCCGAAATGGGTGACAAGTTCTAGAAGGCCAATATAGTGATAGTTCCTCCAAAGGTGTGCCTTCGCACATATCTGATGATGAATACTCGGGAGAAAGTAGAACTATATTGAGGACCCGAAGATTTCCAAATAAATAAAATAAAAGAAGCATCAACAAATGACGCAAGCAATCACAAGATCCAAAAGAATCAAATGAAAACAACAAATGATACCAAATGAACATAACAAGATAGTATTGATGAGTTCGTAGCATGTAAAACAAAAAATTTCTACCGCAAGCACGAACAAAACCCAGATCTAATCTAGATAAAAGCCAAGATCTAATCTATTAGACATGTGCAACAAGATAGATCGGTACTAACCCTCGTAGTTTCCAAAGCCTTGTTCGAGAACGGATCTCGTGGTTGATGTAGTCGATCACTTGCCGATCTCAAGATCGAGTGGACGATCCTTCCGATGCCGCGTTCCGGCAGCGCTTCCGCAATCGGTCACACGTGCGGAGTCGAAGCAGACCTTCCTCTCCCTGTTCCAGCGAGCAGCGGAGGTAGTAGATCTTCTCCACGGAATCCCAGCAGCACGACGGCGTGGTGGTGGTGGAGGTGAGAATTCTGCAGGGCTTCACCTATGCCTGTGTAGAAGAAAGGTGGAGGAGAGAGGCGGCTGAGATTGGTTGTTATGAGAGGAGGGTCAAGAGGGGGCGCTCCCTCCCTTCTTTATAAGGGAGGGAGGCGCGCCTGGGGAGGGGGAGTCCTAGTAGGACTCCCCTCCTTGGGCCGGCGGTGGGAAGGGGGGAGAAATCCTCCTCCCCCACGAATCCGTGTATTGCCCCACTTGGACTCCTTGATCCCTTTCTTGGTTTTCAAGTAAACTCCAAGAAATCCTCTAGAACCTTCCAGAACATTCCGAAACCTTCTAGAATCTCCATACAAACACTCTGGAACATTTCCTAACTTAGAAAATGATCCCCAATATATGAATCTTATTCTCCGGACCATTCCGGATCTCCTCGTGATGTCCCGGATCCATTCCGAGACTCCGAACAACATTCGGTCTCCAACGCAAATTCCATATCTACTTAAAACAACTTCGAACCTTAAGTGTGTCACCCTACGGTTCGTGAATATGCAAACATGATGAAGACACCTCTCCGATCAATAACCATCAGCGGGATCTGGAGATCCATAACGGCTCCCACATACTCAACGATTACTTCGTGATCGATAGAAACATTTTAACATACGAAACCAATTCCCTTTGTCACGTGATATTCTACTCATCCGAGGTTTGATCGTCAGTATCTTCATACCTAGTTCTTCCTCGTTACTGATAAGTACTCGTTACTCATTCCGTGTTATGTCATCCCTTGTGACCTAGTCACATGCTTGCAAGCTAACTAGATGACATTCCACCGAGAGGGCCTAGAGCATATCTATCCATCATATGGATGGACAAATCCCAATCTTGGTCCATGCGCTTCAACGCATACTTTCAGAATACCCAATGACACCTTTATAACCACCTAGTTACGAAGCGGCGTTTTATGTCATCAAAGTACCCATCCGGTGATGGTGATTAACATAACCTCATGGTCGAAGGATTAGGTTACTATGCATTTGAAAGCTTACAGCAATACGAACTTAATGACTTGATCTTATGCTACGCTTACTTATGGGTGTGTGTCCATCACATCATTCTCCTAATGATATGATCTTGTTATTAACGACATCCAATGTCCATGATCAGGAAACCATGATCATCCATTAATCAACAAGCTAGTTTAACAAGAGGCTTACTAGGGACTCTTTTATGTTTACAAAACACACAAGTATTAATGTTTCCGTTTAATACAATTATAGCATGGGATGTAAACATTTATCATAAACATAAAGATATAATAATAATCACTTTATTATTGCCTCTTGGGCATATCTCCAACAGTCTCCCACTTGCACTAGAGTCAATAATCTAGTTAATAACTTGTGCATACAACACCTATGGCTTTTTGGTGTTGTATAGACACCATTGATAGTGGTAAACATAATCTTCGGATCTGACACTTCTAGGTCCGTGTGTATTTACATTTCCTTGCGTCTCTACGCATTACTCATTCTCTAATGAGATGGCATTGTATAAATTTGGTCCTTTTGGTGAGACCTTTAGTTCCTTGGGATTAAATCATGTTGATACAATTGTCATACAATGTATCTTCATAGTATTATCCCGCTATGAACCACACCTAGTTTGATAACAAACTACTTGACGCAAATGCCCTCATTTGCTGCTACAATAGCAGTCATATACTTAGCCTTTTGTTGTAGTATCTGTCACAATGTTTTAACTTTGGTACTCAACCAAATCCGTTATGGAACTTCCTTTCCATTACATTGTGCCACCCATAGTTTAAATTGAGATAAAATTAATTTGTGACAAAACTAGTATCAATGCAACAATTTACAATGAACTATTTGTCACCACTATATAAATAATATATTCTTAGTTCTTCCAAAGATCATAGGAATATCCCTACTATTGTCCAATGATCATCCTATGAGTCATTCTGGTATATGCTCATAACATTTAGAGCATAGGACATATCTGGATGTGTACATCTCAAAAATGATTGATCAAAATATTCTTGTGATTTCACCAAGTGTCAAAACACTTGAATCTCGTGTCAACACACTTGAATCTTGATTCAGTCCTTTCCGTGCGTCAAGAACCTTTCTTGTTGTTTCCATATTGAACTCATTCAACATCTTATCTATGTACATTTGGCAAAGCCATATTAGCGCCTCAATCTATCCATATAGACATTGATGCCTAATTCTTGGGTTATGCCTAAGTCTTTCATCGAAATGAAATTCTTAACCTGTGTCAATAAAAGATACATCATTTCTAATCAACAATATGTCTTTCACATAATGTATTAGAAATATGTCTTAGCGCTCCCACTTAATTTCTTGCAAAATGCAAACATCTTCATCGTCTCTGATGAAATTAAACCTTTTAACGGTTTCATCATAGTGAAGATTCCAACTCCACGATGCTCACTTCAACAATTGAAGTTTTGCATACTCTTTTAGCATCCTTTGAATTAACAAAACCCTTTGGATCGTGTCATGGACACATCCTAGGTAACTATTCTATTAGAAGAACTTGTTTTGTTTGTTCAACTACGATATACCAAAATATATGTAGTGGTTGCTACATTAATCCGTCCAGACTAAATATCGCTATGAAAGATCAAATCTTATCATAGTCAATTCCTTGAACATTGTCGTAAACTCTTTCCGACATGTCGACTATTTCATAGATGTGAAACATCCATGTCTATTTCTTTATAGATCCATATATGATTGTAAGGTCTTGCACCTTTCTAGAGGGTCTTTCAAATTCAAAGCTTGATTTCTCGTGTATGGAATTATCACGGATTTTATGGCTTCAAGCCATTTAACGAAGTCAGGTCCCATCATTGCTTCTTTGCATGTAGTCGGTTCATCATTGTCAAACAACAATGATTTAACTCTCAAATCTTGGCATTTGATTACTTACCCGACCTACTAGGTCCAATAGGAACTTAGATCTCCGTGACCACAACCTTTGAGGCACGTGAGCCATGAGCATTGTTGCTGCCTCCGGGACACTTACCAATGCTGCGCAACTCAGCACATATTAGCCAAGGTTCAACAACCTTGTCAAAGTTCTATTGTCCTCCGACTTGACTTTTCACCAAAAATTCCTTCTCAAGAAACTCGACACTCTAAGCGACAAACAATTTTGTCTTTGGTGTTATGGAGGAATACCCAATGGTTATTTGAAATAACCTACAAAGACATGCTCATCCGACTTTGGTTGTAAACATTTTACTTATGCCTAGCATACCAAAAATTTAAGAAAGGACAACCTGGGATTTATCCCAAACCATGACTTATATGGTGTCATTTCAACGGATCACGATGGAGCTCTTTTCAGTGTAAAAGCGGTAGTCACTAAAGCTTTAATCTTTAAAATATAATGGCAGTTTTATAAATGACACCTTTGATCTTACCATGTCAAACAAGGTTTCATTACATATCTCGAACACTCCATACTCCTATGGTGTTTTGGGAAATGCAAATCCATGGAACGATTCCTCAAATCTTAGGTGTTTTGCTAAACTTGTAACTCAAACATCTTTCTTTATGATCCAATCATAAACTTTTATTTTCTTGTTACAATGATTTTTCACTTCATCTTGAAAGTCTTTGAACATTTTCAAATGTTTCATACTTCTTCCTTATTGAGTAAGTATATACATATACTCACTCAAATCTTCGGAGAAAGCATATGAAGTTGAAATCCATCGCCCACGACTACACATAATGGACTATATACATCAATATGTACAAATTCCAATCAGTTAGTCGTCCGTTCCTCTTTTGGCCTACGAACAGAGTTTTAATTATCTCCAGGAAAGTATCACAAGCGTCATTTGATCAAAAATCAAAGACTCCAAAAATCCATCAACATGGAGTTTCTTCATGTATCCCTTTCAATATAATTTAAACGGCGATGTCACTTCGCAAGTGATCTTTCAATCATTTGTCTTGCGACATTTTAGCATTAGTTTTATGGTCGTTATTTATCCAACCAGACTTGTATATCATCCATCTATTATGGAATACGGTAATTATTTGAACAACCTTTTGTCGTCATAATACCTGATCAAAATAACAATTATTGAAACAAATCTTGAAGGCAAGCTTTGATGTTAACGAGCAACATAACAACCCTTTGTTTGTTTTCGATGAACATCATCACATATTCTCTTGTTAGTTACTTAGGCCATTGCAGTTCATGAATTGTGTTGTCCTGTATGACGCTTCATACCAACCAATTCGGTATCCAATACTGCAGAACCACATTGTTGAACAAGCAAGGAATACAGCCATAACATATATCTTCTGTATACCTAAGTTGGACATCTCCAATCTTTTCTTTTCTGCCAAATATTTTATAGATTCTCTTTCAACAATTCCTTTTCTTTTAAAAGAATCTATCAACATCAATAGTGGTGTCATTCACATGACACATAGTACAAAGTGTGTATAGTCAAATACTAATACCTTTGAACTTGCACTTTGAAGTGGATCACCTTCATGAAATGTTTGGCATTCTTTCAAAGTTCCATTCTTTAGTAATATTTTAGTGTAGTAAACATTTTACTTACATCTTATATTCATCCTTATCATGACAACTTTCATGATCAAGATGCTATAGCTTATAAAGGTGAATTGCGAGTATAATGTTTCTTTTCCAAAAACTTTTGGAGGATTAGGACGACTAGCGTCTCCAACCTTCACAAATTCTCATCAAATATGAGGACATATACTCTATCATGTTGTAACCAACACAATGTTTTAGATATCGCAATACCTTTCACATATGATGGTTTCTGAAACATTGCTTTCAGCTCATAGATAAACTTGATATTAAAAACAATTTTTTTTGAGTATCAAGAATCATGGAGGCAATCATGATACATTAGATACTAACACTGGAATTGTTACTCTTGATTCAATACTGTTTATTAAACTTCACAGAGTAAACGGAGTTTGCTGAAAGTTTGCAATATGACTTTTAAACTTTAGATTGACACTCAAAACAATACGATACCAGTTCGTAAAGCAAATATCCAGAATTTCTATAGTTCTACTATCTCAACTATAACTAAGCGTAAGGTGGTAAACAGATGCCAATGACTACAACAAACTATGCAAATTCACTTTGATTGTGTTTATGATAAATTGAGTTCGACGAATCCAAATTACAAATGAACTCCCACTCAAAACAACATCCCTCGAGTTGTTTTAGTGATTACACGAACCAAATCCACTACACCAAGTCCGATCATCACGTGAGATGATGTAGCTTCATCGGCGAACAATCTTCATGTTCATCATATCAATCATATGACTAATGCTCTACCTTTCGGTATTCCGTGTTCCGAGACCATGTCTGTACATGCTAGGCTCGTCAAGATTAACCTTAGTTTCCGCATGTGCAAATCTGGCTTGCACCTGTTGTATGCACACGTAGAGTCTATCACACCCGATCATCACGAGATGCTCCGAAACGACGAGTCTTAGCAACGGCGCCAACTAAGGACGAACACTTTATTACTTGATATTTAGTGAGAGGGATCATCTTATAATGCTACCATCGCGATCTAAGCAATATAAGATGCATAAAGGATTAACATCACATGCAATTCATAATTAGTGTGATATGATATGGCCCTTTCTTCTTATGACTTTGATCTCCATCTCCAAAGCACGGACATGATCTCCATAATCACCAGCATTGCGTCAAGGTCCGTGGCGCCGCTTCATGGTTGTTCATCTTCACTAGCAACTATTACAACTACTTGGAACAAAGCTATTACAAGATGAATAGACACATAGGTCTTAACAGAATTAAAGACAACCATTAGGCTCCTGCCGGTTGCCATATTACAACAAGGATTATTGCATACATCAAATACAATCACATGTAGGCCATATCACATCACAAAACCCCTGCAAAAACAAGTTAGACGCCTCTAATTTTCTTTGCAAGTTTTACGTGGCTTGGGGCTTTCGACTAAGAACGCATCTTACCTACGAAACTGAACCACAACATTGATACAAGTGCTATCAAGTGCAAAGTGTAGATTTGATCTATACTATGATGGGAGAGACAGACACCCGCAAAGCCATTTGTGCAAAGCAAGTTGCATGTCAAGCGTGGAGCAAGTCTCATGTACGATGACATGTAATGTTAGCCCGAGCCGCTTCATCCCACCATACCGCAAGATGCAAAGTACACATATAGCAAAAGACGGCACGAGCACCAACGCCCACAACCTCATTGTGTTCTACTCGTGCAACAGATCTACGCATAGACAAGGCTCTGATACCACTGATGGGTTCGTAGCATGTAAAACAAAAATTTTCTACCGCAAGCACGAACAAAACCCAGATCTAATCTAGATAAAAGCCAAGATCTAATCTATTAGACATGTGCAACGAGATAGATCGGTACTAACCCTCGTAGTTTCCAAAGCCTTGTTCGAGAACGGATCTCGTGGTTGATGTAGTCGATCACTTGCCGATCTCAAGATCGAGTGGACGATCCTTCCGGCGCCGCGTTCCGGTAGCGCTTCCGCAATCGGTCACACGTGCGGAGTCGAAGCAGACCTTCCTCTCCCTGTTCCAGCGAGCAGCGGAGGTAGTAGATCTTCTCCACGGAATCCTAGCAGCACGACGGAGTGGTGGTGGTGGTGGAGGTGAGAATTCTGCAGGGCTTCGCCTATGCCTGTGTAGAAGAAAGGTGGAGGAGAGAGGCGGCTGAGATTGGTTGTTATGAGAGGAGGGTCAAGAGGGGGCGCTCCCTCCCTTCTATATAAGGGAGGGAGGCGCGCCTGGGGAGGGGGAGTCCTAGTAGGACTTCCCTCCTTGGGCCGGCGGTGGGAAGGGGGGAGAAATCCTCCTCCCCCACGAATCCGTGTATTGCCCCACTTGGACTCCTTGATCCCTTTCTTGGTTTTCAAGTAAACTCCAAGAAATCCTCTAGAACCTTCCAGAACATTCCGAAACCTTCTAGAATCTCCATACAAACACTCTGGAACATTTCCTAACTTAGAAAATGATCCCCAATATATGAATCTTATTCTCCGGACCATTCCGGATCTCCTTGTGATGTCCCGGATCCATTCCGAGACTCCGAACAACATTCGGTCTCCAACGCAAATTCCATATCTACTTAAAACAACTTCGAACCTTAAGTGTGTCACCCTACGGTTCGTGAATATGCAGACATGATGAAGACACCTCTCCGATCAATAACCATCAGCGGGATCTGGAGATCCATAACGGCTCCCACATACTCAATGATTACTTCGTGATCGATAGAACCATTTTAACATACGAAACCAATTCCCTTTGTCACGCGATATTCTACTCATCAAAGGTTTGATCGTCAGTATCTTCATACCTAGTTCTTCCTCGTTACTGATAAGTACTCTTTACTCGTTCCGTGTTATGTCATCCCTTGTGACCTAGTCACATGCTTGCAAGCTAACTAGATGACATTCCACCGAGAGGGCCCAGACCATATCTATCCGTCATATGGATGGACAAATCCCAATCTTGGTCCATGCGCTTCAACACATACTTTCAGAATACCCAATGACACCTTTATAACCACCCAGTTACGAAGCGGCGTTTGATGTCATCAAAGTACCCATCCGGTGATGGTGATTAACATAACCTCATGGTCGAAGGATTAGGTTACTATGCATTTGAAAGCTTACAGCAATACGAACTTAATGACTTGATCTTATGCTACGCTTACTTATGGGTGTGTGTCCATCACATCATTCTCCTAATGATATGATCTTGTTATGAACGACATCCAATGTCCATGATCAGGAAACCATGATCATCCATTAATCAACAAGCTAGTTTAACAAGAGGCTTACTAGGGACTCTTTTATGTTTACAAAGCACACAAGTATTAATGTTTCCGGTTAATACAATTATAGCATGGGATGTAAACATTTATCATAAACATAAAGATATAATAGTAATCACTTTATTATTGCCTCTTGGGCATATCTCCAACAAATAAAAGAAGCATCAACAAATGACGCAAGCAATCACAAGATCCAAAAGAATCAAATGAAAACAACAAATGATACCAAATGAACATAACAAGATAGTATGACAAGAGAAAATGTGTGTTTTAAATGAAAATAGAGAAGCTCCCCAAGATTTGTGCACAAATAGAATAGTTGCATTTGAATATATCATGCACAAATATGGAATCCCCCATAAGCATTTAAAACACCACAAAAGAAAGAAGACAAATGAGCATTATTAAATGAATTAGAGGAGCTCCCCAAATATTATGCACCAATTATAATAAATATATTTGGGAACTAAGTGCATGATCATGGAATCCTCACTCATCCATATTCATTTAACAATACAAGGCATGATAGAATAAATATGAGTGCCCGAAGATGCAAACAAAAGGAACAAGCACTCATAGGCAAACAAATTTGGAAGCCACCGAAGAATTAAAAGGAATAAAAGGTGGTATCTAAGGGATACAAATCTCAACTAAAATTATCTTCTCTTATGTGTATAAGTTTCTGAATGGAATACATCACAAAGACATATGTCCACAAAGAAACATGCACACATAAACAAGATACTCAAGAAAACACATGAAAATCCAAAATGAAGTCATAGCATATACCAATAAGATTTTTGCATGTAAGCATGACCAAAGGCACAATTTTATCTTATTGTTCATTTATGAACTTCAAAATCCAACACACTACATATATTACAACAATCACCAAGGGAAAAGGAGATGGTTGGAATATATGGAGAAAAGCGACTAGTCTCACTATTGCACATGAGAGAAGTTGAGGAAAGGATAGGCAATAAAATTTCTAGATTGATATATTTGGGATTGGTGGATCATATGCATGATTTTGTATAGTCCCAATAATATGTACTCAACTCAATTTACCCACATTTGCAATAGGAGGATCTCTTAAAACCAAGGCTAGAAACCGAACAAATACAAGTACAAATGATCATGCTAGAGGCAACCCACAAATGGTTGGAATCAAGATATATGAGCATGAGCAGGGGATACTTGTTATCGAGATATAATTGGTAGGATGAAGAGGATATGAATTCATTGATAATCCTATATCTTGCCTTCAATTTACATGAATACACCACTTCTTCAAACTTTGAGAGACAAGCATCCAATATATCTCCAATGTACCTAAAACACGTTAAGTACAAAATAGTCCCCAAACATACTGGGTCCAAAGTAGTTAGTGCAACTACAATACATAGGAGGGACTCCACATAAACATGTGCATATTGATATGAAATTGAATTTCATGCACATCTTAGCCAATTAGGATTTGGTGGAGTTTTCCCTATTTATTGGATCTAATAAAGCAAGCATGCCATGAAATAAACATGTAGTGAATATGCATGCACAAGGCTTTCAAGAACCAACAAGGAGATGCAATTTGAAAAAAAACACCAAGTAAACCGAGATGACACACACAAGAGTGTGACACGACAAAAGGTGTCCAAATTGTAGCAAAGAACCAATTCAACATATGAATGATCACAAGTTCAACAAATGAACTAGACGAAAGCCAAAGAGCAAAAGATAGATAAAACACACATGCTCAAGGATTTATCTCATTCTAAAAGGTCAAAACATGAAACAAGGAATGAGACAAAACCAACTCCCAAAATAGAAAGGTTCCAAGATATAAACCAAAATTTCACACTTTTCATGATGGCAAAAAATACCAAAACAAAAAGATCGAACTTCCAAGAACATAAAACATGATATGGATCAAAGAAATAAGCATAAATAGGAGTGTTATAAATAATATAGGAGAGCTCACCCATAAGTAGTACATTATTTAGGATTTTTGCTTTTGAATGCAAAATGCACACAAATGAGATCCTCACTACTACTTATATTAAATAAAACACTAGAGGATACCAATAACCTAAGAAGATCCATAAGAGGCAAGGATGAAAGGACATTGCTTTCTCCTTGTGTTTTTGGTGTTGATGACAACTTCTCTTGTGGTTTAACTGTATGTCCAAGTTTTAGGGTTTATCTATAGACTTTCTTGTTGGTGGACCTCTCTCTAGAATAAGCTTGAAGACGGTGGCACTTATTTACACTTTCTCTTGTTTTTGTGTTTTAGGCTACCGTACTATCAAGAGGGGGTCCACCTTGGAAGGTTGTGGGAAATCACCATTTCATGCACAGACCATACCTACACTTCCACAACCTTCCCAGTTTTCCTGTGTGTGTGAGAGAGAGTTCCCTATTATGTTTGTGTGTTTTCTGCCCTGACCGGTAGTACCGGCCAGGCGGCGGTAGTACCGCCCAAGGGGGTTTTTAGGTCTGATCGAGCAGAACTTCCGGTCCTAATTCTGGCAAACTAATTTTTGGTTCAGTAGTACTTATGTATCGTTTTTCCTATTTGTCGGAATTAGCACCGGAACTTGGATCGGTTGTACCGTCCAAATCCTGCGTTGTCTAGCCCCTGTCCCCCTGAGCGGTAGTACCGGGCACCCTCTGGTGCACGGTTCTTCCGGCCCCAGTTCTGGACCAAGTTCTGGCAACTAGCTTTGTGGCTCAGATATATCTCTGCCTCACATTGCCTATTTGTCGATAGTTGGACCGGAACTAGGACCGGTAGTTCCGGCCAGATTGTGAGGGCCCTATTGACTGGTCAACCCGGCCATTACGTGGCCTTCGTCGAGCCGTTGGTGGTCCATTCACCGGAACTACCGGCCCGCCACCGGTAGTACCGGTGGTGTCGGGACGGGCCATAAAATGCCCGTTTGGGGTGGCCTATTTAAGGCCCCATTCTTCTTCCTCTTGCCTTATATCTTCATTTTCTCTCTCCTCCATCAATACAAGAGCTTGACTTGCCTAGATCTCTCTCCCTACCCACTCAAACCTCTTGATCTTTTGAGGATTGGGAGAGGTGACCTAGATCTACACTTCCACCAAAGGAATCGTGATTTCCCCCACCCATCCTTCGTGGATCTTTTTACTCTTGGGTTCTTGGAACCCTAGACGGTGTAGGGCATCCTCGGAGCTGGGGAAATTGTTGTGAAGCTTCGTGGTGTCGTTGAGGGACTCCAATTGAGTTGTGGAGTCTCCCCTCACCTTTTTGTAAAGTTTTAGGTTGGCGCCTTCAAGGTCACCGACATAGTGGATTGTGAGGCCGCCTTTGTGGTGGTGCTCACCAGAGAAGAAGGTGAGGCCTTTGTAGTGCTCGGGTGACCTTGTGTGGCCCCGACACCTCTCCAACATAGACGCAGCTTCCTTGGAAGTGAACTACGGGAATTACATCTCCGTGTCCCCTCGCCAGTTCTTTCGTTCCACTCCTTTACTTCTTGCAATTACCGTCTTGTTTACTTGTTGCTTTGTTTACCATATAGGATATTCCTCTAGTTGCATCTCTAGTGAACTTTACTTTGTGCAAAGCCTAAAATTGCAAGAAAAGATTAAAAATTGGTAGTCTCCTATTCACCCCCCTCTAGTCGACCAAAGTTGGGCCTTTCAATTGGTATCAGAGCCTCAGCTCTTACTTCGGGCTTAACCGCCTAAGAGACAATGGCCGACGAAGATGGGAGTGTGGGTGCAACCACCAAGAACTTGGCCTCCATGATGACCTCAATCGATTGGAGACATCGATGATGAACAAGTTTGAGGAAATGATGACCCTCTTGCAATCCCTTAAGCCTAGCCCCATGCAAGAAACCCCTCATGATGCATCTCTTGCCGCCGAAGCCCCTCCCGCTCCCGTGCAAGTGGTTGCCCCCAAGGTGAATCCCGCGGCTTCCCCAAAACACTTGGGATTAGGCTTTGTGGCTCAAACCACCAAGCTCCCAAGTGAGAGAACCGAGGGGCTAGGTGACTCCTCCTCCAAAGAGGGAGACGAGGGACAGGACTATTCGGTGGTACCACCACCATTCAAGTACACTCCAGACCCACCTATTCCCATGCCGCATATCATACCTCAAGGAGCACCTCCCATGCTAGATACTTCGAACTTCGCCAATTGGCAATATCTAATGCAATCTCACATTTCCAGCTCTTCTATTGAATTCATGAGAATTGTGGAAGAAGGTTTTTCCCCATATGATACTAAGAAGTTGACTCGGGCCAAGTTCATGGACAAGCAACTCAATGCCACCGCTTTGGGCATGATCCAAAAGGCGTTGACCCCCAAGGACTTTGCTCACATTCGGCAATTCTCCACCGCCAAAGAAGCTTGGGATCATCTCACCAAGTTGTATGTTGGGAATGCGAGCATTCAAAGATCCAAGTTTGATGAAGTCAACAATGAGTCCGATGGCTTTGCAATGCAAGATGATGAGACACCTGAAGACATGTACCGTCGTCTCAAGGTTCTTTGTTATACTATGAGGGACCTTGGAGCTACCTATGTTGATGACAAGTTCATGAAGAGGAAGTTTGTTCAAGCCCTTCTTCCCTTTGAGGAGCAAAAACTCAACTCCATCAAGGTGAGAAGTAACTACCACACCATGTCCTCTCAAGATGTGTTGAGTGAAGTCATTGCCATGACCATTGACAATAAGAATGCGGAGTCCGCTCGTGCTCGTGCTTATGGGTCTCAAAAGTTGAACCTTGCCTTGAAGGCTCAAGTGGTGGAAGTTTATGAAGGCGGTAACTCTAGCGAGTGGTCTGAAGAGGACATTAAATATGCTTTCAACGAGCACTTGGCTCTTGCATCAAGGGCTTTTTGGAACAAATCGGGCATGAAGTCAAGGTCAAGGGACAACCCAAGATTCAAATCAACCATGAAGGCTCCAAAGGCAAGATCTTGCTACAATTGCAACGACAAGAGTCACTTTGTAGCTCAATGCCCCTTCGAGAATAGAGAATACAATGGAGGCCGCCTCATTCACAAGAGCAAGCCAAGACCTCCTCACCCCTTCAACAAGAACTTCCACAACAAGAACCTTCCTAACAAGGAAAGGGCAATGGTGGTCCATGAAGAGTACTTCTCGGGCGCGAATGATGATGATGAGAGTTAAGGTCAAGGTGGAGAGATCGTGGGAGTTGCCGCTATTGCTACTTCATCTACCCCACGACCACGAGTGTCTCACTTTGACTCTCCAAATGATAACATCACCAACCGCAACCAAAAGTGTCTCATGGCTAAGGCCACCGAGGTAACACCCTCTTCCAAGTCTCCCGCAAATGAACTTCCTTTGCATGATCTAGATGGTCTAGAGGTTAAGAAAGAGATGTTGAGCATGTGTGAATCCATGAAGCATCTAGATGATGATACTAGAATGTGCTTTGAAACTCTTGTTAGCCATCTTGATGATGCTAGGGAAATGCTAGATGAGAAGGAAGAAGTTATTGACATGCTAGGTAAAAATGAGAGAGAGGCCGCCGATGAGATCACCTCTCTATCTCAATCCCTTGAAGATGAACATAACATGATAATAACTCTTGAGGAAAGTGTGGCTAAACTTGTTGATGACCATAATGCCTTCATAACGCAACTTGTTAAAGAACGAGATCATGCTCTTGCTTCATTGAATGTTCTTAAAAATGAAAAGGTTAAGTTCGGTGTTAGTCATGAATGCCTTAAGGACTTTGAGAAACTCAAGGAGGAACATCATGCCTTGGAGAGTAAATTCTCAAGTCTCTTTAAGGCTCATGAGCGACTTCAAACTCAATTGAATAATGAGCATTCAAAGTCTTCCGCTACACCTATTGTACATTTGCCTTGTTCTTCTAACCCTTGTTACAAGCATGTGAATCTTGTTGAGGAAAACAAGATGTTGAAAGATCAACTTGCAAAAGGGCAAGTTGACAAAAAGAAGAACAAGAGGAGGAACAAGAAAAAGAAGAAGAGCAAGAGCCTTGCTCAAGTATCCTCACATGCTTCTACCTTTGTGCAAAGTGATAACTTTGCCGGGAAGAACAAACCTTCTTACATTATTTGCAAATCTTTTGATGGTCATGTTTATGCAAAGTACATTGGCACATATTGCACTCATGATTATCATTGGACCATTTGGGTACCTAAGACCCTTGTGAATAACAAAAGGGGACCCATTGCAAAAGGGGTACCTAAAACCAAAGCTTGCTTTTCTTGTAGGACTTTGCTTCCGGCGGTGCAAAATGGGTGCTTGATAGTGGAGCTACAAGCCATATGACCGGAAGCAAGTCTATCATGTCGGAGATTAGGCCTAATTTTGCCAATACTATGGTCTCCTACGACGATAAAACAAGCTCACATGTATTGGGTTTTGGTAAGGTGGTAGTAACCCCGGATGTATCCTTGGTTAATGTCATGCTTGTAAAAACCCTTGGTTACAATCTCCTTTCCATTCGTTCTCTTGCTAGTATGGGTCTTTCGTCCTTTAATGAGCACTGTGTGGTCCTCATGTGGAGCAAGTCTCTCATGGTGGCTTTCGTTGGATACGTAGAGCATGACTTGTATGTAGTGGATTTCTCCGGAAAGCCATCTACACATGCGATATGTCTCTATGCGAAAGCCGATGTGGGCTGGCTGGTGGGGCTACCAGGCTGCGGTACCAAAGTTCACGGGCGAGTGCACCGCGGTACCTAAGTTGCCTGAAATTGCCGCGTTTCAAAATGTTGGGCTGCCAACTACCGAGAGGGGCCATTTCGATGCAAACTCGTCTCACCCCTACCAAATCCAAACATGCCGTGAAACTGCCCCGTGAAGTAGACGGTCGGGACCCTCATGTCAGTAATATTTCCGTGACGCGAGCGCCAACGCGGTAACCACGTAGGCAAAACGAGAGACTAAAGGAGCATGGTGCGTTGACCAAATTCACAAATCCACTCCTCCCTCCTTTCGCATGAACCTTAGCACCGACGGCGTCGAAATCCCCTCTCCAACTAGAATGATCTCTTCGGGCATTTGACTTCCGGTGCCAAGTTGCTACGCCTACTTGTTGCTACCGATCTCTAATGCCGAATGCCGTGCTAGCCGTTGCGACGATCTAGCCCACCTCTACCGCCGACGAGCTGAGCAGTGGGAAGGATGGCAGATCCATTTGCCGAGGAAGAAGTACTTCTAGCTAATTGCGGGTGAGCTACTCTTCTCTTTGCTATTCACACTACCTATAACTTCTAGCTGGCTATTGGCATTACCGAGATATATCGAACATAGAATTGTTTGCTAGCACGACGCTGACAAACAATTCTTATCTTTTGTCTCCAATTTTCTGTCAACTAGGATCTCCGCTGAACCCAAATACACGGTTCTGGTCACCATCTACGGCTACCTCGTTAAATTAGCACATGGGAAGAGCACGTGGAAACAAGCTCAGAATCTGAAGAAGGAAGTAGCGCCTGTGCAGTTATGCACTATCCCTGGTTTGGTTGCTACTGTGCGTGAACTTGCTGAAATGAGGCCAAAGCAGACTGCACGGTTCAGCATCGTTGATGAATGAGGCTTCAAGGTTCCTATAGCGTGTGACAGTCAGCTAATTGGGTTGATGAAACAGCATGTTGGGCTTCACGTGGTTATGCTGATGTGTAACATACTGGATGAGGAAGCTCCTGCTACTGGGAGTTGCCCAGCTATTATTGGAGAGGGAGGTCTAACTCGAACCCCTGCTATTGTTGAGCAAAATGTGGTTCCTCATCCGTGACATGCTTCTGTCAGGAAACCTCCTCGTAGGAGTCCCCGTATTTCCGTTGTGGAAAAATCTGCTCTGGAATCTGCTGGTACTGGTCGTCCCCGTCCCCGTGCCCGTGTTGCTGTGGCTGCTGCTCACCCAATCCATGCCGCTGTTGAGAAAACTAAGGCTTCCGGAGGCTGCCCCGCTATTGTTGCCAAGACCGTCGCCTTGTGTGCTGCTCCTCCTCGAAACCGTCATCAAGTTGTGTGAACCCGTGCTCTGGAATCTGCTGGTACTGGTCATCCTTGTGTTGTTGTTGATCTGGCCGCTATTGAGCCAATCCCTGCCGCTGTTGAGCAAACTAAGGCTTCTGGAGGCTGCCTCACTATTGTTGCAAAGACTGATGCCTTGTGTCCTCCTCGAACCTGTGCTTAGGTTCAGCGAGCTGCTGGTCTGAATCCAGCTCATGGTCTGGACTCTGCTAGCACTCGAAACACTGCTGTTGTGGGAACTGCTCCTGATCGTCGATGTTGCATGGCAGCAGCTGATCCTATTGTGGCTGCCATTAGAAGGGCCCCTGACTGTCCACCATGTAATGTATCTCCCGCTGCTAAGGGCCCTCGCCTTGCTCCTGGTCCTGGTACTTCCACCGAGGTTGATCCAGCTAACGATGACGCTAGTGATGGCGGCGGTGGCATTGGGGCTGGGTCTGATGGTGCCGCTCCACCTCTCGAACCTCTCGGAGGTTTCTATCCTGAAGAACCTGATGATGGCAAAGTAATCGTTCGTATCAGTGTCATGGATTATACTGCAAAATTAGATGATGGCACAGAAAAATTCTATGACAAGTTTGATGTAATCCTTGGCAGATACGATCCTGAAGTGGTAGAGTTATCTGACCTGATGTCATCGTTACGTGTGAAGGTGTTGTGGGGGTCCTCCCAGGAAGCACGTTTGTTATATTTTGGTTACAGGAGCAAAAAGGCTATCAAAGTGAAAGATACCAGGGATTTAGTCGTACCGTTTACAAGGAAACATTATAGAGGTGAAGTGTACTTCCACTTGATAGTGCAAATGGTTGGAGAGGAATTGGAACTCGACAATTGAGATGATGGAATTTTAGAATGCATGCGTGACCTGATCCATGGCATCACTGGGGCTGGTGCGACTGAGGGTAGCTTCGAACAGAGGAGAGTCTTACAGAGGAGCGTCATAAATAGGAGCACGAAGAGCATCCCTAGAAAGGGCACCCCGAAGAAGAACGTCACCAAGGAGACCACGCCAGAGAAGAGGACGCCCAAGAGTCGCACGAAAAAGGCACCACGTCGCAGAGTACACCCCTGAGATCCAGTCAAAATGCCACACCGAACGGTAGCAGCAAAAACGCTAAGAGGGCTAGCACGGTGGTGAACACTCCCAGGAGTGGTAGCAAAGAGGCGAAGATGGCCAGCACGGAAGCTACCACACCTAGTGGGAGCAGAAAAAATACTAGTTTGGAGCGGAACACACTGCTGTCAGGGAATAATGCCAGCATGAAGGAGAACATACCCAATAGTAGTAGCAAAAGGGCTAATTTGGAGCGGAACACGCCGCTGAGGTCAGGCAATAATGCCAGCACGAAGGAGAACACGCCCAATAGTAGCAGCAAAAGGGCTAATTTGGAGCGGAACATGCCGCTGAGGTCAGGCAATAATGCCAGCATGAAGGAGAACACGCCCAATAGTAGTAGCAAAGGGGCTAATTCGAAGAAGAACACGCCGCAAAGGTCAGTCAATAATGCCAACACCCTGGAGCCAACACCCGTGAGGGGAGGCAGTAAGGAGATCACACCCAAGAGCGGCAGCAAAAATCCTAGTTCGATGGGGAATAGAACGTATATGTCAAGCCCTACTGCTACCATTAGGAAAGATTACATCAGGAAGGAGGATGTAAATAGGAAGAGCAAGAGGGTTCTGTACAGTCAAGATGAAATTGATTCTGACTGCTATTTGTCCACTGAAGTACCTGGGATGCGTGCAAACGTAAGACCACCCCATGTGATTGCAGCAGAACCAACCAAGTGTCTTGGAGAAAACAGAGTTACCAGTGAGGTGGATTGGGGCAATGTTCCGGTCCATCCGGGTGGAGACAATGGTGTAGCCCCACCCATGGGAGTCAATATGATGTGTGCAGTACTAGGCATTAGATACGATGGAGAGGATTCTGAATCAGATGAAGAAGAAGGCACTGTAGAGGATCAAGAATCTGGTGATGATGAAATAGACGAGGAACTTAACGATGAGGCTGGTATTCCAGTCGATGATTTGGGTGTTGAAGTAGAAGAAATGAAACATGACCACGAGTATCCTATCATTTCGGTCGGCACCGAGTTCAGGAGCATGCATGAGTTCAGGATGTTGTTCCGGCATTTTTGTATCAAGGGGGAGTTCGACGTTTATCGACTGAAGAACACTGCCCAGAGGTATGAGGCCGTTTGCAAGTTAACGTGGATGAATGGACGGGCCGAGGTACATTGTCCATGGAGGATCACATCAAGAGCCTTACCTGCGTCGAATGTAATTAGGGTACTAGGGCAATGAATGCAGCAAACCATTAGAACTCTCTCTCTTTTCACTCTATAACTACAATTGATGTGCGATATCTTTCTGGCAACTAGTCGACTCCGCTTATCTTTTAAACGAATCTGTGTTGCAGGTGAACAAAATGGGCCCTCCACACATATGTCCGACATGTAGCAAACTGAAATCCTCAATGTCTGATACGGAGTGGGTGGATATGCAATCTATGTCCATACTAAAGGATAACCCTAAGGAGACTGCAAAGAATATTCAGACTAGCCTCGGTTCTAAATACAACATTGTCCTTCCGTATTACACGGTTTGGAAAGGTAAAGAGAAAGCTCTGGGGGTCTTGCACGGGGATTGGACCAATAGCTTCAGGATGCTGTACAACTTCAAGGCGGAGGTACAAGCTAGGTGTCCGGGGAGTGTTGTGGAGAATGACACCGAATCAGAAGGTGGTAAAATATATTTCAAAAGATTTTTCATGGCGCTTAAACCTTGCATCCAGGGATTCAAGGACGGCTGTAGGCCGTATCTGAGTGTAGACAACACTGTCCTAACTGGTAAATGGAAAGGCTGCCTACCATCTGCCACATCACTTGATGGTCACAACTGGATGTTCCCAGTGGCATTTGGGCTGTTTGAAACAAAAACGGAGGAAAACTGGGTCTGGTTTATGAGGCAGCTTAGGAGATCAATAGGCCACATGGATCCATTAGCTATATCCACGGATGCATGCAAAGGGCTGACGAATGCAGTGAAGGAGGTGTTCCCACGAGCTGAAGGTAGAGAATGCCATGCCCATATGATGCTCAACTTGTACTCACACTATGCAGGCAGCGTATTTCATTACATGTTTCCTGCTGATAGAGTTTACAAACCTAGTAGCAGCGAATATTTCATGAGCAAGATTTTTGCAGAAGCCCCTGAACTTCCAGAGTACTTAGCCATCCATCATTCGCAGCTATGGAAGAGGAGTCAATTCAACCTTGACATCAAAGTTGATTACATAAACAACAACCTTGCAGAATGCCTGAATAACTGGGTGAAGGACATAAAAGTGCGTCCTGTTCATATCTTGATGGACAGCATATGTGGTATGATCATGAACCTGTTAAATATAAGGAGAGAGATTGGTAGGAGACTTAGAGGACATATGCTACCGCCAGTTGTACAGCAACTGCACAAGAGAAGCCGAGGGCTTGCTCATCTTAAGGTTCTCCCATCAACAAGCAGAAGCTGTGAGGTGGTCGATATGTCCAAGTGTGGCAAAAGGGATGTTGTGAACATCCAGCTGCGAGAATGCACCTGCTTAGAGTGGCAGCATACCGGGAAACCTTGCGACCATGCCTTGACCTTCTTGGTGAAGAAAAGAACTCTACCACATTTGGATCAGTATTTGTCAGACTACTACTCTATGGAAAAGTTCAGAGTTGCGTACGCTGGATCCGTCGAGCCATGTACAGACCCATCTCAGTGGCCTCAAGTCCAACTGTCTTTCGATCTTTGCCAGCCAGTTACAAAAAAGGGCAGAGGAAGACCTCAGGTGAATAGGTTTAAGAATTTTCTCGAGAAGAAGGGTTCGGCTTTCTATGCTACAAAGAAGGGGAAAAACAGATGCAAGACCTGTCATCTTATAGGCCATAGAGCAGCTGGTTGTCCCCTTAATGCTCCCAAACCTAGGTACGAGATGGTACATTCACACAAAAAATTGTTTATAGTCTATAGATATAAGGTAGTAATCGATGTACTATTTTTTAATAGGAAGTGCAAGCTAAGAAACAAGACAGCTGACTCAGTGATTTTGCTGCGGGAAGAAAACCAAAACGAGTGGAGTGATGATGCCGGACAAGCTTCTGGTGCTGATTGGCCTGACTTCCCTCGACCCGGAGATGCAGGGTACGTGAAGGTAAGAAAATTGGCACCCAGGAAGAGGAAGAAGGCAGGAGATGAAAAAGCCAGTGGACGTGAAGGAAAGAGGAAGAAAGTTGCCACCCAAGTAGATAAAGAAGGCTAGCAGTGTAGAAGCCTAATGATGTATTGAACTTGAACCTATATATGTAGTTCGGTTAAACTCCAGAGCTGTGTGGGTGGAACTTGTCGGGCGAAACAATCTGCCTCCCGTACTCGGAGTAAAATGTATCTCGACTTTAGGATTGGATACGGCCGAGGCCACTAGTTGAGTCCAAAATTGTGACTATGCCACTACTATCTAAACAATCGCGATATCTGAGCGGTTAAGGGTCTCCAAAATTGATGGGTGTTAGTGGCACAGACATGAATTATTTATAGGCGCTTAATAAATCCCTGCTATTGGCATTACACTTATGATAAGTTTCTGGGCTGAAAAACAATTTCTTAAGCTGGCTGCTACACTCCATGAAGCAACAACTTATTTCAGCTGCTGGACAACGACATGGCAACATAAACTTCAAATGCAACAGATAATGAGGAAATTGTTTCTACTATCTGGCCTAATCTTGAGCCCGTCTGTCTCACCACCTCCCTGCCCCTGCCTCCCCTGCACCTGGCGAAGCTCCCGGATCCCTCGCTCCATCACACGAATCTCCTCTTTCTTGTCCCACATAGCATCACGCAGATCCTAAACAAGCTCTTTGTGAAAACTAGTCAGTGGCTTTTCGATCCAAACAAACTTGTTACAACCAGTCCCCCTCCCTTCCTATGTAGTAGATCGAAGGAAACAAAAAAAATAATTACATTACGCTTTCTGGATCCGAGTTACCATTGTACCTAACTTACCGCTCTGATGCTGCAGTTGCTGAATTTTCCTGCAGTATTTTTGTCGGTCCATGAAATCCATCTCGGCATCTTCTCACCGCACAAACACAGCATATCGGGGTAGTAATCGTAGGGCGCCCTCCGGTACCTGATGGGGGCACCCGCCTGATGGCGTTGAGCCGACCCTGATTTCGCCCGAGACGAACTACACGATCTGCAAGCCATGAGCTAGGGGAGGGAGGGCAGAGGAAAGAGGAGCCTTTGGATGTTAGGGTAGTGGTGAAGCATGATTTATCCCCACTTAATAACTCGGGAAGAATCCTACCGTCCACATTTGGCTGATAGGTGGGGGACCTAGCGTATGGACTTGTCAACCAAACCTCGCGCCTTCGTGGTTCAAAAGCCCTCTCGCGCGCATTGGACGAAATTTTTTGGCACCTTGCCCGCGTACATATCACTGGGAGGACTTGCTCAGGAACCAACATGCCCGGCCCACAATCTTACTCCCTCCTAGGAACTTGTCATGGCTCGCGCCAGCAGATCCATCCGCTCCACCGCTTCTGGTAGGGCTCACCACGACGGATCCACCCCTAGATCCTACCGTCGCAGTATCAAATGGCCATGGTTTCTTGAGAGGAGCGATGATTCTATGTATCCGAGATCGGCCCCTCCTACCTGTAGAAGGACTGATGCGGCGTCGAGCTTGAGCAGGAGCCGCCAAGCGCGACGGCGCTCGATCCACGCCAACCCCGTCACCTTCGTCATTGTCAATTATGATGTGGAGGACGACATGGACGAAGCTGTGCAGAACGCCATTGTTGCCTCCTTGGCGAAGGGCAAGCCACATGCGGGAGTGGATGTTGCTAGCAAGGGCACGGTGGTGTCACCAATCGAGGTGGACTCCGACGACAGCGGTGTGATGTGGGTTTAGATGTTGTTTAGGATGGTTGCAATTTCGTTTGTGTTTAGTGCGAGTACAATTATTGTAATGGGTTTGTCGAGCTATATTGAGAAATATGTGCAATAGAAGCGTGTGAGTGCTTCCACTTTAGAAATTGTGTCTGTGCCATTTGCATGTTGCATTATCAACGTAGATTACATGTAAACAATCCAACGAAAATCAGATTACAACCATCAGATGGAGTGGCAGGATGGGAGAGAAGTTGGGATAGTGGCTTCGAGGGGAAGGAAGAGAAGGGGCGTGACACTGGCAGGTGGGCCCTTGGAACACGTGACACTGACATGCGGGTGCGGGAGCACACGGTATTGCCGGTATGTCCAGAGCAAGCGGACTTTGCAACGTGACAACACCAAGCTGATTGGACCAATATAATAACTCGTCGAATTATTAAGGAGTACTAAAAACTACAACTAGGGTACGTTCGCACAACGCGTATGCTATACGCACCTGAGAAGCATCGCTTAAGTCTAACAGTAACGACATCACAAGTACTACATTTCCCTGTCGATCTTCTCGATACAAATGTAGAAATGCATCTGCTTGTTCGGTCCAGCACCGACAAGGTACTGAGATGGCACACATAGGATCGACCTTAGGTCCACATACTCCACCTCCCGCGGCGTCGGGCAGCTCGGCGCCTCGGCTAACACAAGAATGCTATCGGACGACGGCGGCTGGGCGTTCGCCCACATGCGCACCGTGTATACGGACCAGGCGCACGAGACCGACCTGACGCATACGACACACACGATGGTGGGCCTGGCTCTGGTTCCCGGAACACCGACGGTGATGGTCAGGACGAAAGCAGAGCCGCCCCCTGGAAAATTAGCCGACGGCATGCTGAGTCAGTGAACGACACCTACTCTTGGAGAAGTTGGGCTTGCCCATCCGAGATCCTAATCACTTCGATCATGTGCTCCTCTGCAAGGTGGACGACAAGCTCTGCCGGCGGGCCGGTGTAGTTGCAGCCCGGCTCCATGCAGGAGCACGCGCCGTGCGGGCACGCGAGCTCGTGGTAGGAGTAACAGTGAAATCATCCTAGGTGGGAGCACACGAGCGGGAACGTCGCTGCGAAGTTGCGCGCGAGGATCTCTAGATTCTTGGGCTGCAGCATCTGCCACATCTGAAGTTCATCGAGAAATCGGAAAAAAGATCAGAAGTTAGATTGGCGAATAGCAGGAATATGTAGGATAAGTTCAAAAGCTTGTAAAATGATTTCTTAGCATGAAGGTAGCGACCCGAGAATTGGCGGATGTCGTCGGCTTGCGGCTATGGCAGGATGGAAGTGAAGTGGGGAAACTGGCTTCGAGGGGAAGGAAGAGAAGTACGGGGAGGAAGAGAAGTAATGGGGACGTGACAATGGGATATGGCCCACTGAACTCGTGAGTCGTGACACTCGCAACATGCCAGTTTTGTTTGAGAGATGCCCAAGAGGCAATAATAAAGTGGTTATTATTATATCTTTATGTTTATGATAAATGTTTACATCCCATGCTATAATTGTACTAACCGGAAACATTAATACCTGTGTGTTTTGTAAACATAAAAGAGTCCCTAGTAAGCCTCTTGTTAAACTAGCTTGTTGATTAAATGATGATCATGGTTTCCTAATCATGGACATTGGATGTCATTAATAACAAGGTTATATCATTAGGAGAATGATGTGATGGACACACACCCATAGTAAGCGTAGCATAAGATCAAGTCATTAAGTTCATATTGCTATAAGCTTTCAAATGCATAGTAACCCAATCCTTCGACCATGAGGTTATGTTAATCACCATCACCGGATGGGTACTTTGATGACATCAAACACCGCTTCATAACTGGGTGGTTATAAAGGTGTCATTGGGTATTCTGAAAGTATGTGTTGAAGCGCATGGATCAAGATTGGGATTTGTCCATCCATATGACGGATAGATATGCTCTGGGCCCTCTCGGTGGAATGTCATCTAGTTAGCTTGCAAGCATGTGACTGGGTCACAAGGGATGACATAACATGGAACGAGTAAAGAGTACTTATCAGTAACGAGGAAGAACTAGGTATGGAGATACCGACGATCAAACCACAGATAAGTAGAATATCGCGTGACAAAGGGAATTGGTTTCGTATGTTAATGGTTCTATCAATCACGAAGTCATCGTTGAGTATGTGGGAGCCGTTATGGATCTCCAGATCCCGCTGATGGTTATTGATCGTAGAGGTGTCTTCATCATGTCTGCATATTCACGAACCGTAGGGTGACACACTTAAGGTTCGAAGTTGTTTTAAGTAGATATGGAATATGCGTTGGAGACCAAATGTTGTTCGGAGTCTCGGATTGGATCCGGGACATCACGAGGAGATCCGAAATTGTCCGGAGAATAAGATTCATATATTGGGGATCATTTTCTAAGTTAGGAAATGTTCCGGAGTGTTTGTATGGAGATTCTAGAAGGTTTCAGAATGTTCTGGAAGGTTCTAGAAGATTTCTTGGAGTTTGCTTGAAAACCAAGAAAGGATCAAGGAGCCTTTGTGGGGCAAGACACGGATTCGTGGGGGAGGAGGATTCCTCCCCCCCTCCCAATCTGCCGGCCAAGGAGGGAGGGGAGTCCTACTAGGACTCCCCCTCCCATGGCACCTCCCTCCTTTAAATAGAGGGGAGGGGGCGCCACCCCCTAGACCTCTCCTATAACAAACCCTAGCCGGCGCCTCTCTCCTCCTCCTTCGCTCTGCTCCGGCTTAGGCGAAGCCCTGCAGAAATCTCTACTCCACCACCACCACCACACCGTCGTGCTGCTGGGATTCCGTGGAGAAGATCTACTACCTCCGCTGCTCGCTGGAACAGGGAGAGGAAGGTCTGCTTCGACTCCGCACGTGTGACCGACTGCGGTAGCGCTGCCGGAACGCGGCGCCGGAAGGATCGTCTACTCGATCTTGAGATCGGCAAGTGATCGACTACATCAACCACGAGATCCGATCTCGTAACGCTTTCGGGTCTACAAGGGTTAGTACAGATCTATCTCGTTGCACATGTCTAATAGATTAGATCTTGGCTTTTATCTAGATTAGATCTGGGTTTTGTTCGTTCTTGCGGTAGAAATTTTTTGTTTTCCATGCTACGAACCCATCAGTGGTATCAGAGCCAGGTCTATGCGTAGATCTGTTGCACGAGTAGAACACAATGGTTTTGTGGGCATTGGTGCTCGTGCCGTGTTTTGTTTTGTGTACTTTGCATCTTGCGGTATGGTGGGATGAAGCGGCCCGGGCTAACCTTACATGTCATCGCACATGAGACTTGCTCCACAGTTGACGTGCAACTCGTATTGCACAATGGCTTTGCGGGTGTCTGTCTCTCCCATCATAGTATAGATCCAATCTACACTTTGCACTTGATAGCACCTGTATCAACGTTGTGGTTCAGTTTCGTAGGTAAGATCCGTTCTTATTCGAAAGCCCCAAACCACATAAAACATGCAAAGAAAATTAGAGGCGTCTAACTTGTTTTTGCAGGGGTTTTGTGATGTGATATGGCCATCATGTGATTGTGATTATATTTGATGTATGCAATGATCCTTGTTGTAATATGGCAACCGGCAGGAGCCTAATGGTTGTCTTTAATTCTGTTAAGACCTGCGTGTCTATTCATCATGTAATAGCTTTATTCCAAGTAGTTGTAATAGTTGCTAGTGATGATGGACAACCATGAAGCGGCGCCACTGACCTTGACGCAATGCTGGTGATGATGGAGATCATGTCCGTGCTTTGGAGATGGAGATCAAAGGCATACGAAGAAAGGGCCATATCATATCACACTAATTATGAATTGCCTGTGATGTTAATCCTTTATGCATCTTGTATTGCTTAGATCGCGATGGTAGCATTATAAGATGATCCCTCTCACTAAATATCAAGTAATAAAGTGTTCGTCCTTAGTAGGCACCGTTGCTAAGACTCGTCGTTTCGAAGCATCTCGTGATGATCGGGTGTGATAGATTCTACGTGTGCATACAACGGGTGCAAGCCTTTGCACATGCGGATACTAAGGTTAACCTTGATGAGCCTAGCATGTACAAACATGGTCTCGGAACACGGAATACCTAAAGGTAAAGCATGAGTCATATGGATGATATGATGAACATGTTGATTGTTCGCCTTTAAAGCTACATCGTCTCACGTGATGATCGGACTTGGTGTAGTGGATTTGGTTCGTGTAATCACTAAAACAACTCGAGGGATGTTGTTTTGAGTGGGAGTTTATTTGTAATTTGTATTAGTCGAACTCAATTTATCATAAACACAATCAAAGTGAATTTGCATAGTTTGTTGTAGTCATTGGTATCCGTTCACCACCTTACGCTTAGTTATAGTTGAGATAATGGAACTATAGAAATTCTGGATATTTGCTTTACGAACTGGTATCGTATTGTTTTGAGTGTCAATCTAAAGTTTAAAAGTCATATTGCAAACTTTCAGCAAGCTCAGTTTACTCTGTGAAGTTTAATAAACAGTATTAAATCAAGAGTAACAATTCCAGTGTTAGTATCTAATGTATCATGTTTGCCTCCATGATTCTTGATACTCAAAAGATTGTTTTTAATATCAAGTTTATCTAAGAGCTGAAAGCAATGTTTCAGAAACCATCATATGTGAAAGGTATTGCGATATCTAAAACAATGTATTGGTTACAACATGATAGAGTATATGTCCTCATATTTGATGAGAATTTATGAAGGTTGAAGACGCCAGTCGTCCTAATCCTCCAAAAAGGTTTTGGAAAAGAAACATTATACTCACAATTCACCTTTATAAGCTATAGTAGCTTGATCATGAAAGTTGTCATGATAAGGATGAATAGAAGATGTAAGTAAAATGTTTACTACACTAAAAGATTACTAAAGAATGGAATTTTGAAAGAATGCCAAACATTTGATGAAGGTGATCCACTTCAAAGTGCAAGTCCAAAGGTATTAGTATTTGACTATACACACTTTGTACTATGTGTCATGTGAATGACACCACTATTGATGTTGATAGATTCTTTTAAAAGAAAAGGAATTGTTGAAAGAGAATCTATAAAATATTTGGCAGAAAAGAAAAGATTGGAGATATCCAACTTAGGTATATAGAAGATACATGTTATGGTTGCATTCCTTGGTTGTTAAACAATGTGGTTCTGTGGTATTGGATACCGAATTGGTTGGTATGAAGTGTCATACAGGACAACACAATTCATGAACTACAATGGCCTAAGTAACTAGCAAGAGAATATGTGTTCATCGAAAACAAACAAAGGGTTGTTGTGTTGCTCGTTAACATCAAAGCTTGCCTTCAAGATTTTTTTCAACAATTGTTATTTTGATCAGGTATTATGACGACAAAAGGTTGTTCAAATAATTACCGTATTCCATAATAGATGGATGATATACAAGTCTGGTTGGAGAAATAACGACCATAAAACTAATGCTAAAATGTCGCAAGACAAATGATTGAAAGATCACTTGCGAAGTGACATCGCCGTTTAAATTATATTGAAAGGGATACATGAAGAAACTCCATGTTGATGGATTTTTGGAGTCTTTGATTATGATCAAATGACGCTTGTGATACTTTCCTAGAGATAATTAAAACTCCATTCGTAGGCCAAAAGAGGAACGGACGACTAACTGATTGGAATTTGTACATATTGATGTATATATTCCATTATGTGTAGTCGTGGGCGATGGATTTCAACTTCATATGCTTTCTACGAAAGATTTGAGTGAGTATATGTATATACTTACTCAATAAGGAAGAAGTATGAAACATTTGAAAATGTTCAAAGACTTTCAAGATGAAGTGGAAAATTATGGTAACAAGAAAATAAAAAAAGTTTATGATTGGATCATAAAGAAAGATGTTTGAGTTACAAGTTTAGCAAAACACCTAAGATTTGAAGAATTGTTCCATGGATTTGCATTTCCAAAAACACCATAGGAGTATGGAGTGTTCAAGATATGTAATGAAACCTTGTTTGACATGGTAAGATCAAAGGTGTCATTTATAAAACTGCCTTTATATTTTAAAGATTAAATCTTTAGTGACTACCGCTTTTACACTGAAAAGAGCTCCATCGTGATCCGTTGAAATGACACCATATAAGTCATGGTTTGGGATAAAACCCAGGTTGTCCTTTCTTAAATTTTTGGTATGCTAGGCATAAGTAAAATGTTTACAACCAAAGTCGGATGAGCATGTCTTTGTAGGTTATTTCGAATAACCATTGGGTATTCCTCCATAACGCTAAAAACAAAAGTGTTTGTCATTTAGAATGTTGAGTTTCTAGAGAAGGAATTTTTGGTGAAAATTTAAGTGGGAGGACAATAGAACTTTCACAAGGTTGTTGAACCTTGGCTAATATGTGCTGAGTTGCGCAGCATTGGTAAGTGTCCCGGAGGCAGCAACAATGCTCATGGCTCACGTGCCTCAAAGGTTGTGGTCACGGAGATCTAAGTTCCTATTGGACCTAGTAGGTCGGGTAAGTAATCAAATGCCAAGATTTGAGATTTAAATCATTGTTGTTTGACAATGATGAACCGACTACATGCAAAGAAGCAATGATGGGCCCTGACTTCTTTAAGTGGCTTGAAGCCATAAAATCTGTGATAATTCCATACACGAGAAATCAAGCTTTGAATTTGAAAGACCCTCTGGAAAGGTGCAAGACCTTACAGTCATATATGGATCTATAAAGAAATAGACATGGATGTTTCACATCTATGAAATAGTCGACATGTCGGAAAGAGTTTACGACAATGTTCAAGGAATTGACTATGATAAGATTTGATCTTTCATAGCGATATTTAGTCTGGACGGATTAATGTAGCAACCACTACATATATTTTGGTATATGGTAGTTGAACAAACAAAACAAGTACTTCTAATAGAATGGTTATCTAGGATGTGTCCATGACACGATCCAAAGGGTTTTGTTAATTCAAAGGATGCTAAAAGAGTACGCAAAGCTTCAATGGTTGAAGTGAGCATCACGGAGTTGGAATCTTCACCGTGATGAAACCGTTAAAAGGTTTAATTTCATCAGAGACGATGAAGATGCTTGCATTTTTGCAAGAAATTAAGTGGGAGCACTACAACATATTTCTAATACATTATGTGAAAGACATATCGTTGATTAGAAATGATGTATCTTTTATTGACACAGGTTAAGAATTTCATTTCGATGAAAGACTTAGGCATAACCCAAGAATTAGGCATCAATGTCTATATGGATAGATTGAGGCGCTAATATGGTTTTGCAAAATGTACATAGATAAGATGTTGAATGAGTTCAATATGGAAACAACAAGAAAGGTTCTTGATGCACGGAAAGGACTGAATCAAGATTCAAGTGTGTTGACACGAGATTCAAGTGTTTTGACACTTGGTGAAATCACAAGAATATTTTGATCAATCATTCTTTGAGATGTACACATCCAGATATGTCCTATGCTCTAAATGTTATGAGCATATACCAGAATGACTCATAAGATGATCATTGGACAATAGTAGGGATATTCCTATGATCTTTGGAAGAACTAAGAATATATTATTTATATAGTGGTGACAAATAGTTCATTGTAAATTGTTGCATTGATACTAGTTTTGTCACAAAATTAAGTTTATCTCAATTTAAACTATGGGTGGCACAATGTAATGGAAAGGAAGTTCCATAACGGATTTGGTTGAGTACCAAAGTTAAAACATTATGACAGATACTACAAAAAAGGCTAAGTATATGACTGCTATTGCAGCAGCAAATGAGGGCATTTGCGTCAAGTAGTTTGTTATCAAACTAGGTGTGGTTCATAGCGGGATAATACTATGAAGATACATTGTATGACAATTGTATCAACATGATTTAATACCAAGGAACTAAAGGTCTCACCAAAGGACCAAATTTATGCAATGCCATCTCATTGGAGAATGAGTAATGCGTAGAAACGCAAGGACATGCAAATACACACGGACCTAGAAGTGTCAGATCCGAAGATTATGTTTACCACTAGCAATAGTGTCTATACAACACCAGAAAGCCATATGTGTTGTATGCACAAGTTATTAACTAGATTATTGACTCTAGTGCAAGTGGGAGACTGTTGGAGATATGCCCAAGAGGCAATAATAAAGTGATTATTATTATATCTTTATGTTTATGATAAATGTTTACATCCCATGCTATAATTGTATTAACCGGAAACATTAATACTTGTGTGTTTTGTAAACATAAAAGAGTCCCTAGTAAGCCTCTTGTTAAACTAGCTTGTTGATTAAATGATGATCATGGTTTCCTGATCATGGACATTGGATGTCATTAATAACAAGGTTATATCATTAGAAGAATGATGTGATGGACACACACCCATATTAAGCGTAGCATAAGATCAAGTCATTAAGTTCGTATTGCTATAAGCTTTCAAATGCATAGTAACCCAATCCTTCGACCATGAGGTTATGTTAATCACCATCATCGGATGGGTACTTTGCTGACATCAAACACCGCTTCGTAACTAGGTGGTTATAAAGGTGTCATTGGGTATTCTGAAAGTATGTGTTGAAGCGCATGGACCAAGATTGGGATTTGTCCATCCATATGACAGATAGATATGCTCTGGGCCCTCTCGGTGGAATGTCATCTAGTTAGCTTGCAAGCATGTGACTGGGTCACAAGGGATGACATAACATGGAACGAGTAAAGAGTACTTATCAGTAACGAGGAAGAACTAGGTATGGAGATACCGATGATCAAATCTCGGATAAGTAGAATATCGCATGACAAAGGGAATTGGTTTCGTATGTTAATGGTTCTATCGATCACGAAGTCATCGTTGAGTATGTGGGAGCCGTTATGGATCTCCAGATCCCGCTGATGGTTATTGATCGGAGAGGTGTCTTCATCATGTCTGCATATTCACGAACCGTAGGGTGACACACTTAAGGTTCGAAGTTGTTTTAAGTAGATATGGAATATGCGTTGGAGACCGAATGTTATTCGGAATCTCGGATTGGATCCGGGACATCACGAGGAGATCCGGAATTGTCCGGAGAATAAGATTCATATATTGGGGATCATTTTCTAAGTTAGGAAATGTTCCAGAGTGTTTGTATGGAGATTCTAGAAGGTTTCGGAATGTTCTGGAAGGTTCTAGAAGATTTCTTGGAGTTTGCTTGAAAACCAAGAAAGGATCAAGGAGTCTTTGTGGGGCAAGACACGGATTCGTGGGGGAGGAGGATTCCTCCCCCCTCCCAATCCGCCGACCAAGGAGGGAGGGGAGTCCTACTAGGACTCCCCCTCCCATGGCGCCTCCCTCCTTTAAATAGAGGGGAGGGGGTGCCACCCCCTAGAACTCTCCTATAACAAACCCTAGCCGCCGCCTCTCTCCTCCTCCTTCGCTCTGCTCCGGCTTAGGCGAAGCCCTGCAGAAATCTCTACTCCACCACCACCACCACACCGTCGTGCTGCTGGGATTCCGTGGAGAAGATCTACTGCCTCCGCTGCTCGCTGGAACGGGGAGAGGAAGGTCTGCTTCGACTCCGCACGTGTGACCGACTGCGGTAGCACTGCCGGAATGCGGCGCCAGAAGGATCGTCTACTCAATCTTGAGATCGGCAAGTGATCGACTACATCAACCACGCGATCCGATCTCGTAATGCTTTCGGGTCTACAAGGGTTAGTACAGATCTATCTCGTTGCACATGTCTAATAGATTAGATCTTGACTTTTATCTAGATTAGATCTGGGTTTTGTTCGTTCTTGCGGTAGAAATTTTTTGTTTTTCATGCTACGAACCCATCAAGTTTGTCCAGACCAAGCGTGGCCAATCATGCCACAGAACAACCTACTCGAGGATCACTCTCACGAAGACCATCCCAATCGTCCAAGCGCCCCGATCAAATGGTATGTAACAATCGTCAAGCAGAACAACTGTGTTATGGCGTGCCTTCTAGAAGACTCAGTCTAACAGTGGATCCATTGGGGGGCTAAGGTTAGGGCTCTCCTAAGGTTAGGATCCATATGTGGTTTATGAAAAGAACACACATCCAATGACACTGGTGGATCCTTATGTGGTTTGTGAGAAGAACACACATGCAATGACACTGGGTGGATCCATATGTGGTTTATGAGAGGAACACACATGTAATGACCACTGGTTGATCCATGTGTGGTTCATGACAGGAACACACATGCAATGCCATTGGTTTATCCATGTGTGGTTCATGATAGGAACACACATGCAATGACTCTAGTTGATCCATGTGTGGTTCATGACAGGAACACACATGCAATGACCACTGGTTGATCCATAAGTGGTTTGTGGAAAGAACACACATGCAGTGAACACTAGTTGATCCATGTGTGGTTTGTGGAAAGAACACACATGCAATGACACTGGTTGATCCATATGTGGTTTGTGGAAAGAACACACATGCAATGACTCTAGTGGGTCCATATGTGGTTTGTGAAAAGAACACACATGCAATGACCACTGGTTGATCCATAAGTGGTTTGTGGAAAGAACACACATGAAGTGAACACTGATTGATCCATGTGTGGTTTGTGGAAAGAACACATATGCAATGACTTAGGGAGATCCATGTGTGGTTTGTGGAAAGAACACACATGCAATGACCACTGGTCGATCCATGTGTGTTTTGTGGAAAGAACACACATGCAATGACACTGGTGGATCCATATGTGGTTTGTGAAAAGAACACACATGCAATGACACTGGTTGATCCATATGTGGTTTGTGGAAAGAACACACATGCAATGACTCAGGGGGATCCATGTGTGGTTTGTGGAAAGAACACACATGCAATGACCACTGGTCTATCCATGTGTGGTTTGTGGAAAGAACACACATGCAATGACACTGGTGGATCCATATGTGGTTTGGGAAAAAACACACATGCAATGACTCTAGTGCTGGTTTTAGTATAAGAACACACATGCAATGACTCTAGCGGGTCCATATGTCGTTTCTGAAAAGAACACACATGCAATGACTCTAGTGGATCCATATATGGTTTGTGGAAAGAACACACATGCAATGATACTGGTTGATCCATATGTGGTCTGTGAAAAGAACACACATGCAATGACTCTAGTGGATGCATATGTGGTTTGTGGAAAAGAACACACATGCAATGACCACTGGTTGATCCATATGTGGTTTGTGGAAATAACACACATGCAATGACACTGGTTGATCCATGTGTGGTTTGTGGAAAGGACACACATGCAATAACTCTAGTGCTGGTTTTAGTATAAGAACACACATGTAATGACTCTAGTGGGTCCATACGTGGTTTGTGAAAAGAACACACATGCAATGACTCTAGTGGATCCATATGTAGTTTGTGGAAAAGAACACACATGCAATGACCACTGGTTGATCCATCAGTGGTTTGTGGAAAGAACACACATGCAATGACACTAGTGGATCCAAATGTGGTTCATGACAGGAACACACATGCAATGAATCTAGTGGATACATATGTGGTTTGTGGAAACAACACACATGCAATGAACTCTAGTGGTTCCATATGTGGTTTGTGGAAAGAACACACATGCAATGACACTGGTTAATCCATATGTGGTTTGTGGAAAGAACACACATGCAATGACTCAGGGGGATCCATGTGTGGTTTGTGGAAAGAACACACATGCAATGACCACTGGTCGATCCATGTGTGATTTGTGGAAAGAACACACATGCAATGACACTGGTGGATCCATATGTGGTTTGTGAAAAGAACACACGTGCAATGACTCTAGTGGATCCATATGTGGTTTGTGGAAAGAACACACATGCAATTACACTGGTTGATCCATATGTGGTTTGTGAAAAGAACACACATGCAATGACTCTAGTGGATCCATATGTTGTTTGTGGAAAAGAACACACATGCAATGAACACTAGTTGATCCATATGTGGTTTGTGGAAATAACACACATGCAATGACACTGGTTGATCCATGTGTGGTTTGTGGAAAGGACACACATGCAATGACTCTCGTGCTGGTTTTAGTATAAGAACACACATGCAATGACTCTAGTGGGTCCATATGTGGTCTGTGAAAAGAACACACATGTAATGGCTCTAGTGGATCCATATGTGGTTTGTGGAAAAGAACACACATGCAATGACCATTGGTTGATCCATAAGTGGTTTGTAGAAAGAACACACATGCAATGACACTGGTGGATCCAAATGTGGTTCATGACAGGAACACACATGCAATGACTCTAGTGGATACATATGTGGTTTGTGGAAAGAACACACATGCAATAAACTCTAGTGGTTCCATATGTGGTTTGTGGAAATAACACACATGCAATGACACTGGTTGATCCATATGTGGTTTGTGGAAAGAACACACATGCAATGACTCAGGGGGATCCATGTGTGGTTTGTGGAAAGAACACACATGCAATGACCACTGGTCGATCCATGTGTGGTTTGTGGAAAGAACACACATGCAATGACACTGGTGGATCCATATGTGGTTTGTGAAAAAACACACATGCAATGACTCTAGTGCTGGTTTTAGTATAAGAACACACATGCAATGACTCTAGTGGGTCCATATGTGGTTTCTAAAAAGAACACACATGCAATGACTCTAGTGGATCCATATGTGGTTTGTGGAAAGAACACACATGCAATGACACTGGTTGATCCATATGTGGTATGTGAAAAGAACACACATGCAATGACTCTAGTAGATCCATATGTGGTTTGTGGAAAAGAACACACATGCAATGACCATTGGTTGATCCATATGTGGTTTGTGTAAATAACACACATGCAATGACACTGGTTGATCCATGTGTGGTTTGTGGAAAGAACACACATGCAATGACTCTAGTGCTGGTTTTAGTATAAGAACACACATGCAATGACTCTAGTGGGTCCATATGTGGTTTGTGAAAAGAACACACATGCAGTGACTCTAGTGGATCCATATGTGGTTTGTGGAAAAGAACATACATGCAATGACCACTGGTTGATCCATAAGTGGTTTGTGGAAAGAACACACATGCAATGACACTGGTGGATCCAAATGTGGTTCATGACAGGAACACACATGCAATGACTCTAGTGGATACATATGGGGTTTGTGGAAAGAACACACATTCAATGAACTCTAGTGGATCTATCTTGGCATAATTGGATGTATGCCATGATGTATTGCATTGTAAAAGACACCCACTTTCCATTTTTATACTACTCAGCTTTGCCCTTGGTTTTTTGATACTACCCAGTTTTACCCCTCTCTCTCTTTCGTAGAAGCCCAAACCTGTGCCCACTCTGTCTGCTACACCCTGATTGGTTGTCACAGTTGTCACGCGGATCGTGCGCACCAACCGTTGATCCTGTGTGATCCAATGAGGCTTGTTGCACACGTCGTGCCCTTCACAGGACAGCGCGAGAGAGCACGGACGTCTCTCTCAACGAGACTTTTACAAGAAGGAACACGATGCCATCCATGGAAAAAGTAGTCGAGTGGTCATGTCATGTTTAATCTAGTCTGCAAAGGCTACAAGTCTACTACACGGCAACCGGTCATCCACGGCCCACGAGCTATACCATTTTTACTGCACAGCGCGCCTGCACTCTCATTTCCGATAGGCCCCCACCACACGAACCTTCCACGCGGCAGCCGCAGCCGGAAGAGCTGCCTACCGGGGCCCTCGAGGAGGCCTAAACATCCCCGCATTAAAGACCTAGCCTATCGGGTCCTCCATTTGCACTCATCCATTACTCTCTCTTCCCTATCTAGCAAAACCTCACAATCTTGAACGTACTTGCACAAACCTTCTCCATGAAACCAGTGCATGGGGGTGAGTATCCGGGCATCGCCGTCGGTGTGGTGCTTCATGCGGCAGATCTAGAGGAGCATCACGCAGCACAAGGCAAGGAGGACGTGCAGCTCAACCCCTTGGGGGACCATGTGCTCGCCGGTGCTGATGACTTCGGAGGCGCCGATGAGGGCGTGGAGTTCGACGAACACGCTCCGCTCGTGTACCCGGAGGTACATCTATTTCTACATGTTTCATATTTTCTGCTCGAGCTTAATCTATCCCGGCGTCATAAAAAAATCTAGTCCTAATGATTAGATGCAACGTATGAACCGGTACATGGAGAGATCTAGTCTGTTCTGAATGAATCCACATTATTTATTTATTAATAAGTTACCAAGAACACAAACCACATTAATTTAGGAGCGAGCTGGGGAGACGACCGTAATGAACTGCTGAACCTGTATAGACATGTTATTGTATCGAAAGTAACTTGGAATGGTGGAAGGAATATATATTTATTATTTTGCTCATTTCGGTTTGTATTCCATACATTACAGGTGTATTCAAGTGAGATGGACTCTCACAAGGAGACCAGGGACAACAAGAGCCGCCATGTCATGAAGAAGCTCAAGAGCGGGATAATCCCTTTCCGCACTCGACTTGGGGAGCTCAGCTGCCCTTTCTGTAAGAAAGGAGTCAACCCGAGGATTGCCAGCTTGATTCCGCATGCGGTTGACATCGGTAAAAGCCTGGCTAGTAAAAACAAGTCGGCGACCAAGGCTAAGCATGCTGCTTATGGCAAATTCCAAGGGGAGTATGTCAAGACCGGCCTAGTGTCCCCTTACTTAGGAATCAGCAACTTCTAGCCGACCAACCCGTCACTGTGCTGGCCCGGCCACTAATAATATTTTGTTCTCTTACCGTATCTAGACCCTTAAACTATGGGGATTTCTATTTTTGTACCCTTCAAAATATATTCAAGTTCATCTGTCTATGGAGTTAAAGTTCCGGTGGCATACTCGTTATTTTGCAAGGATAGAGGGGGTGCCCCGACAGATATAAGGGTTATCCTGTCCGCTAGATCACAGAGGATCAACGGTTGGTGGGCACGATCCGTGTGACAACTGTCTCAACCAATCAGAGCATAGCAGCGAAGATGAGCACATGTGCGAGAGATGGATACAAAAAGAGGGGGAATCCGAGTAGCACTTAAGAACCAAGGGCAAAACTAAGTAGAACTTAAAAACCAAGGGCAAAACTAGTAGAACTTAAAAACCAAGGGCAAGCGTGACAAAGGGATTCAAATAGAAAATAGAAAATGATTTAAAAATGGAACCAAACCGCCAGTGTTACGCTTGAGGGAAAAACTGAGTACAACTGAATCGCTAGGGTTAGACACGAGGGAAAAAACGCGACTCACGGTACGCGTGTGCGGTGCATGGGGCGGTAGCGGACACGTGTAGCTGTGCACGGTGCATTAGCATACGCGGTACACGGTAGTGCAACGAAGTGTCGCTTCCCTTCTCGTTTAATAGAGGCCTCCCCACTCCCACTAATCACGCACTCGTTCACTCAACCGTCGCCACTATCCCATCACCTTCTGCAAACACCCAACAAAACTCCAACCATGCCGGCGATGGAGAAGAACGGCGTGGTGGCCATCGGCGCCTCCAAGGCCGCTAGCGAGGAGTCCCCCGTCCCCGCACAGACCCCCGTCCCCGTCCCCGCATCCGCCGTAGCCACCGGCGAGGAGGCCCCCGCCGGTCTCGGACAGATCCCGCTCGGCTAGGACCCTACGAGGAGGTTGTCCACATAAGGCCGGAGATACCCTACGACACCAGCATCATCGACCCATGGTCGGAGGTAACCAGGGTTTTCTCCCCTTCCCTTGTTCTTCCCCCGTTTCCATCGTTGGATGCTAGATCATATGTTATTAGGGCTCAACTGTTCGTATTTTTACAGTAGCTAATCCTCTTGTGTTAGATCTCGATTTTCGATGAATCCCCCTGTTCGTAGTTGGGATCAGTATTCGATTTGGTTTGAGATTTGGGGAATAATCGGGAGATCTCATTCGGTTAATTTATGCAAAAAATCAATCCCGATAATCAAAGTATCTCAATCATGTCCTTATTTCATTCTACTGTTTTTTTCCAATAGGAGGATAGCAGCGACCTCCGCAGCAACCACGAGTCCAAGGACACCAAGACCCATCATGTGCTGAGGAGGCTAAACTCCGGTTAGTACAACAACTTCTTCGTCGGCGATGTGTACAGGTGCCGCTTCTGCCCCACCAGGAGGCTCCGCACCACGGACTTCAACTCCCTCGTGAAGCATGCCGAGGACGCGAGGACCTGCGGTGAGTCCGTGAACGTCCACGGCTTCATGGCCAAGCACCAGGCGCTCGGTCTTCACCTCCGCAACCTCTAGAAGGTGGATATCGAGGAGGGTCGCATGCCCCCGATCAGACCCAAGGCGCCCAAGGTCAAGGGGCTGGGCAGCAAGAAGTGGAGGAGGCACCAGAGGGAGGAGGTGGATGCCCTCCTGGCAGAGGACACGAGGGGCCACTGATCAGCTGCTGCTAATGCTGTAAAGCAGCTTCTTTTGTCTTGTTTGTGCTGAACCTGTCAGCTGCTGCTGCTGCTGAGCAGCCTAATTGTCGAACCTCGTTAAGTACCGTACTATATAACCTATATTAGCTGCTTTATCTACATCTGCTCTGTTTACTGAATTTATTTATGGTGCTCGTTTGGTTTACTGCTCTAGATTTGCTACCAGATTGGGGAAAAACATGGGCAAAAGGAACAATGAATGAAGAGAGAAGCTGCTCTAGATACCCTACCTTTTTGGGCAAAAAAACGCACAACTGTTAGAGAGAGAGGGGAAAGGGCGCTCTTAAAAAGGCCAAATAACAAAAAAAACTTCCAATTTAGGTGTCAGGGCGCACGCAACGGCCAAGCCTTTGACCAGACGTCACCCCTCTCCGAGCGCATGTGAGGGCTTCGGAATATCGGGAGGGCAAAAGTGAGGACAAACGAGACACAATGTTGCTATAGCTAATTCTTACAAAAAGCCGAATTTGGCTTTACCATGCAATTTGTCTAGATCTGCACAATGTAGCTATTCTAAATCCCTAAACTATGTGGTGCGTTGAAACCTAATGCTTTTCCACCGACACGTGTGTTGCAAAGTTGCTTGATCGTGCATGCTTACACAAGTGGCCTACAGAGAAACTTATAGAAGCATGGGCAAACGAGCTTCATTTTGGCAAATTCTGGACAAGCTTTGCGCAATCGGCAGGCCTGATTGACTGGGCGGTTGCCCCGGGGTGCAGGGATGCTAGGTCCATGTCCATGCTTACACTTCTTAAACTTGTTAGGAATAATAGTTGTACACTTCCTTCTGTCCTGTCACGCAACGTCGTGTCAGCATCGTGCACCCGCTGCGGATCGGCAACGGGACGGTGGTCTATGTGACCAGTCTCTTCCACGCCAAAGCCACGTCGCACACCCGTCCCATCGCCTACCGGGACGGACGCTGAATTTAATCGCTAGGATTGGAAACCAACTGTGCTTGCCTAGTCAAACTTGCCTCCACATGGGTTTGACCGGAATATTGGTAAACGCAATTTAAGCATCGCCTTCCGTCTGCTCAGCACATCACTGTGCAAAAATCCCCAACTCATTCCTTCCACCGCCACAGCCACCGCAAGAACCATCGACGCTGCCGCAGATCACACCACCACAACAGATCACTCCACCGCCACGCCCAGTCCCAGCCACCATTACCGACCCTAGGCCACCGCCGCCGCATTAGCTGCTGCCATGGACGCAAAGTACGGCGTGTTCGGTGATGGGAGCGACTTCACTGACGAGTACACCGTCACCGCCATGGCACCACCAAGTTGACGGACGTCCGCACAAATGCGTCAGCGGAGGTTGCCAAGGTCATCGCAATGTACGCGCGGTGGCTACAGGAGCCGATGGACAGGTACAAGATCGTCGGCCTTGACCTCGAGTATACCGGAGATAGGAAGAGGACGGCGCTTTTGTAGCTGTCCATGCGCAACCACTGCCTCCTATACCACATATGTAGGGCCAAATCTGTATGCCCGGAGCTTTGCGAGTTCCTACACATGAGGGAGATCTACTTCGCCAGCGTCGACATCAAGAACAACACTCTGAAGCTAGAGCGGGATCTCCTCGTTCATGTCGTCAATCATGTCGATCTCCAACATTTGTGGAGGTACCCGGATGGCGATACGAGGAAAGCCAGCATGGCTAGACTCGCTGCCAACATCATTGACCGCGAGACGCCGGCATGAAAGTCGAGTTCCTGAAGCACCTGCACGAGCGATGGGAGTGGAGGCACCTGGATTACGATGCGATCAAGTACGCAACCAGGGACGCGTATGTCTGCTACGAGATGCTTAACAGGATCTGGCGGGTGGGTGAGTGTGTTGTTTACCACTACTAGTTTCGCATTTCATTCCTAGTTTTATCTCGCCTGTATTTTATCTCGCATGTATTTTCTAAGCATTCTGTGTGTAAGAACCAAGCTCGTATGATCCCTGTGCTATTAGCTACTTAACCTGTATGAATTACATTCCCCCTTTTGTATGCTCAAATTCATTCTTACAAATTCTGTCTGTGCCATTTGCATGCGGCAGAATCCAGGACTGATATGCATAAGGTGTGATACAGTCATAAGTCATAACCAAACCCAGATTATAGCGAAGGATACAGTCATAACCAAACCCAGATTATAGTTCGACAAAGGTAATACACAGCAGTTCGTAATTGCTCACATAGTGTACTTCTGAAATAACATGTTTTCATAAACATAACAAGGCCCATACAAACACAACAATCATGCACTAAAAGTCTACATCCTAGCCTGTTGGAGAAGGCAACCGATCCCAGGATGCCTTCGATCGCTTGCCCCGGCTTTTAGATTCATCTACACTCCAGCATCTAGGGCAAACAACCTGCCTTGGTGGTGGTTCAATGATGCGATGCCTGGAACGATATTTTACAATCTGGCGGTGCAGCTCGTGTCTAACATACCCGTCAATTGCAGCGTACTTCAGATTAGGTTCAGAAAGTGTCTTATCCTCCCAGTAATCGTGCCCTAAACGCCCCCACAAACATCTTGGTAATTTGCCCTTCATGTCAGCGTACCACGGGTCGATGAGTTCGGAGGCAAGAGCGGCCATCCCGGTCTTGCCGGCCTTCGTCCCTGGGATCCAGTAAATTTCCTGGATGTCCACTCTACACTCCTTTGGGATGCTAATGTTGACAGTCGGGCTTTCAAGCAGTTTAGTGTCATTTGTGATGTCAACACTAGTAAATGTTATGTGCTGGTTCACGAGAAAGTCATGAAACAGATCCCTAATGCTTTCGCCCCACCTGCATGAAAATGAATTCAAACAAATAATATAGCAATAAATTTTGCAAACAGACGGTTCAGGAACAAAAAGACAACAACGTCTACCAGATCCCGTCATCCCCCTTCTCGCAAAAAGGCTGGTATACGAGGATGTGCCCCTTCATGGAGAGTTGCACCACGGCGATCCTACGGTGATCGCGGCTGTACTCGAGGTCAAGACCTACGAACCTGTTTTCTTTGAACTGCAGCCAACTCGTGTAATTATTCAGAGTGTTCCTCACCATCCGAGGGTCGGTGGTGTAGACGACATCGATCTTCTTCCCACCATGTACTTCGATGTCGAAGTGTGTAGTTTCTTGCCTGCCATCGTTTCGAACGTCCGGAGAGTCCATGACTACAGGCAAGATGGAAAGGATACGGAGGAAGAGGGTGATGCGGTGTGTAGGAAATGGATGAGGCCGTGGACGAGAAAGACGATGAGGCCGTGGAGGAGGAAATGAGCCGGAGAAGTGAAAGATTGGAACCGCCCTTACCAATATCTGGAATGGTGCACGACCGTTCGTAGTAGGGTGAAGGTGGAGAAAAACGGCGGTTTTACACGCCGACGCTAGCGCTTCCTAAAATTTGTTTCACGCCACTTGCATGCGGTGGAATCGAGGTCTGCCATGCACAATCCAAGTCAAACATAGGCACGTTTGCGCGTGCCGACCTTCACTCACTGACAGGCGGGCCACACATTTCTCTCTTACGATTTATTTTTTCACTTCCTCTAGACGGTTCCGGTGCCCGCCCTTAATAATTACGCCCCCCTTCCTTGTCTTCCACGCGGACGAGAACCGGCAGCGGCGGCGGTTCCTTGCAGATTCACTCCCCACTCAAACAACTGCCCCCATCCCTGATTCCATCCTCTCTTGAATCCATCTGCCTCCTTATCACAACGCCTCCATTAATCTACCGGATTCTAGACTCCATTTGCCGCTATGGGTAGAGCTTGGGGTAGCAGCAGGCTGAAGCGAAAGGCATGCGACGGCGACGCAGATGGCCAGGACGACCGCCACCGCGAGGATTGGGGATGGCCGAACCTCAGCGCTGCGAATGTGTGCAGGATCGCCTCGGGGTTGGACATCATCTCTGTCGGCCGCCTCGCTCGCTGCATCCCTGGCTACCACTTCACGATGCGGGACATGGACGAACAACCGTTCGGCACGCCAGGCCTTCTTTACCCCGATACCAGTAAATGGCCAAATGACTGTGATGGCCACATAAGTTCCAGTATCTAGCTTATTCGTTCAGTCATATCGTTGATTCATATGTGCTAAACTCTCATCGGAATCCTATGTTCCTTTCGTCGAACGTGTTGTGTGCACGCGCGGTTTGAACAAATCGAACCATTTAAGACTATTATGTACAGCGAAAGCTCTGCTCGTACCCGACATTCTGGTATTTTCATAGTAACACAGTCTTACTTTAGGTGATAGACGAGCTGTCAATTTCGATTTTGCAATGGAATGCCTGCTAGGTGATATTCTATTTCCTAAAATAAAAACAAACAGATTAGACGATTTAAGGCTGTTATGCCTCGAGCTGTTTATGATCATCGTCAGGAGTTTGTTTTGGGGGCTCTGTTACTACTCCATATATTGAGTATCTTCGTAGTGACACGGGCACAATTTAGGCGATATCTGAGGAGACACTCGTATTTAGGCGATATTTTGTGTACTTTAATCTGAAGGTCCAGTTGTCAAATTGTATTTGCAATGGAATCCATGCTAGGTGATTGTACCAACTGACAACAAACTCTGCAGAATATTCATGCAAAACTGATGCTGCTGGATAAGTGGTCCGAATCAGTAGTGGTGAATATCAAGGAAGAAGAAGAGACGGAAATGGAAGATGACCAGAACTGGGTGGGTGGAAATGGCGAGTGGCTGGTCCTTTTATCACAGGATGGGAGTGCTTGGACTCTAAAAAATGGCTACAGATCGGTGAGACTTGCATTGCCATCTTTGGAGGGTGTCGGAATTACTGCATTCAACAGCGGGTGGCCTTCGCCCATTTTCGAATTCGCTTACAGGTTCAAGATGGCGGAACTTGAGCTCCTAAAGGTACAACTCCCACATAGACCGCGGGAGGGGGCGTGGAAGACCTGGGAGTACGAACTCTTAGCGGTGTTCGACAAGGCAATCACATTCATTAGATGCCCAGAAGACAAGGAATGGACAGTCTTGCGCAACGACTTCCTGCGGCCGGAGAAGTATGTTGACGCCGTCTTCACCTACAGCTACTCTTCGTACAAGCTGCAATGCATTTATGCGGTCACTGAACCTAGCGGAGACGTGCGTGTTTGGGAGCCGTCCATTTGGGGTGAGTCATGGTGTCATATAGCATGTAAAATCCCATTCAAAATTCTGCTTACTGACTGTAAGTAACACGCAGGTACCCACGCAGCCCCGCGCATCATTCCAGCTCCGGTCATCGAAGATGCAGTAGCAGATGCTGAACTTGGGACACGACACTGGTTCCTGGCACCTCTCGGAGGAGACACGGAACAGGATGATGAACTCATGTGGATTCATATCAGGGGAGCACTAAACAGCATTGGTGATACAATAGAACATATGGGGACACAACTTTCTTCATACCCATCACTGCGGTGTCACGTTTTCTCGAGGTCCGCATGCCCATCCAAAGACCCAGTAGAGCAAGTCTGGAGTAGAGTCAACAATCTGAAGGGACAATCTGTGTTTCTTGGGATCAACTACCCTTTCTTTGTCGGATCCCCTGGAGCTGTTGAACCTGTAATTGCTCAGGCAACCCTGGCTCCTGATGCTGCTGCTCCTAGTGGTGGTGGTGTTGGTGGTGGTGGAGCTGACAAAGAACTAGCTGCTGCTGCTCCTGGTGAAGCTGGCGAAATACTTGGTGATGCTACTGCCGGTGAAGCTGACGAAAAACTTGCTAATGCTGCTGCTAGTGAAGCTGATGAAATACCTGCTGAGGCTGCTGCTGGTGAAGCTGACGGAAATACCTGCTGAGGCTGCTGCCAGAGTCCAGGAAGAACATGTTGGTGTTGTTGCTGAGGTGCCAGTACTTCCAGTGTTTATAACAGACTGTGTGTTTGCTGCACACTCACGCACCTATCATGTTGACACTCTAGATCCGACCTGGAGCTGAATCCACGTCGGGGGGAGGGGGCCTACAATTGGCTCATCAGTGGGGGCGTATGATTTGATGGAGAATGCTAGACGGCCAAACACAGCATTCTGGTTCGTTCCGATGATACCACCAGCTCCAGGGACCTAGTGCTCATACTGGCAGATCCGATGAACCATTTGTCTTTATCTTTATCATTAGTTATGCTTATTTGTGTAAAGACTAAGCTGTGCTTATTTATGTAAGACTAAGTTAGGCCTAACTGCGTAATATTCAGTGAAGCCCAGCTTTTCTTTCCATGCCCATAACAACAGAATTGCAGCATAGAACATACAAAGTTAATGTGCATACTAGGCATTTTTGCTCAGGATAACAACCACTTCAAGCAAATGATACATGGTGTACGCATTTGAACGCATCACTAGAATGTGCCACCTATTGATGATTGATGACATGTATCTAGCTTTTCTACGCGTATTTGCATTGAATCGCTCATTGATTTGTTCACATATTTTTTGGCAATGGCTGATGAACTCCACTCTCTTGGTAACCCACTTCGTTAGCGAGCACTTGTTGATGCAATGCAAAGTACAGAACATGGTCGTCATCGTCATTCCATTTAGGTTCTCTATGTTTCGTCATCACGGAGCTACTAATTTCAAATGAAAATCTAGTAAACAACATATGTGTACATTGTTAGAGTATGCTACGGCCACGGTACATACATGTTTTTCTACAACCACAAGAAGAAAACTTGATGCATTTTCACCTTGTTGGTGTTGTGCCGAACTGGGTGGATGCGGCTTTGGGGTTCAGAGAGGAAGGCGCCGTGGCTGGTGCGTGTGCGACCATGGCGACGGCGAGCTCAGATTCTGGAGGAGGCCAACAGGACCGAGCATGGTCGGCATGGTGATAGATCTCACCCGGGAATGAATTCCCATCCCCACGTCGTGCCATGGGTGTGGCCATGGTGAGGGCGAGCTCCGATTCAGGATGGGGAGGAGAACATGGCCGAGCAGGTTCATTCAAGTCCTAGCTCCGCGCCACGGCCGCGACCACAAATTGCTGCCCCGGAGGAAGAAGAAGACGCGTAAAGGATGCATGCGCCAACGCTGCAAGCCTACATGGCAGCCACGACGGCAGCGACATAACGGCAAAAGCTGACAGGGGGCCCAACTTGACGGCCGTTAGCCAGATATTTTGTAATGAAACATATAGTTGAATTCGTGCCGAAAAAGACCCTCTGAGTATTTGGCACGCCAAATTTGGGCAACGCAGCTGATTGTAAGCAACTTGGGTACCGCGTTGCCTAGGCGACCCAACTTTCGGGCTGCAAAATGATATTCTCCTGGTTGTGGCATCGCCACCTAGCCCATGTAAACATGAAGGCTTTGCAAAGTCTCTACATGGGGGGCCACATCCTTGGACTAAAATACATTTCCTTTGCCAAAGATCATGTGTGCAGGCCTTGTATTGAAGGAAAGATGCATGAGAAGCCTCACAAGATCCTTAATCAAATCACCACCGAACGGTGCTTGGAGCTTCTCCACATGGATCTCTTTGGGCCTCCCTCTCATGATAGCCTTGGCAGGAAGAAGTATTGTTTGGTAATTGTTGACGACTTCTCGAGATATACTTGGGTCTACTTCTTCAAGTTCAAGAGCGAGACTCAACAAACCGTCATCGACTTTTCCAATCAAGTTCAACAGAAACATAATGCTACCACCCTCACCATTCGAAGTGACAATGGCACCGAGTTCAAGAACTACACGTTGGATGAGTTTCTTAGCAATGAGGGGATTAAACATCAATATTCAACTCCTTACACCCCTCAACAAAATGGTGTTGCCAAAAGAAAGAATCGTACATTGATGGACGTAGCCCAGACCATGTTGGCAGAGTTCAAGTCACCATATAACTTTTGGGCTGAAGCCATTTCAACCGCGTGCCATGCAACCAATCGCCTCTACCTACGTGAGAAGAAGAACATGACTCCATATGAACTTCTCACTGGACGAAAGCCAAATGTCAAATACTTCCGGGTGTTTGATTGTAGATGTTTCATTCTCAAGAAAGGTGGTCTCTTGTCAAAATTTGAGTCTAGGGCTCAATAAGGGATCTTTGTTGGGTACTCAAATCAATCCCATGCCTATAGAGTCTACAACAAAGCAACGGGAAGAGTTGAAGAATCTAGCAATGTCGAGTTTGATGAAGATCATGAGTCTCTTGTGAGGCAAGACGGTGTTCGTGATCCAAGTGATGAAATTCCTCCCCAAGCCATAAGAAGAATGGGTGTGGGTTTCTTCCACCCCATTGAGGATCCCCTTATGGCCAAAGGAGAAGGACCAATCTCCACTCAAGCGGAGCCTTCACTCTCACAAGACCATCTTGCACCTCAAGGTCAACTTATTGCTTCTCAAGGTTCTCCAAGCTCTTCTCAAGATCTTCATGTCCATGACTCTCCAAGATCAAGTCTACCTCAAGTCAATCAAGCCCTACCTTACCAAGATAGTGAAGCTCCTCAAGTCAATGATGCACAAGGTCAAGTTGAAGAATGTCAAGCTAACAATGACCAAGGCCAAGATAATGTCTCTCCACCAAATGATGATGTCTCTCCTACGGTTTATGTTGATGAAGATAGTGATCAAGTTCGCGCATATAGTCAAGGTGGGGACTCGAGCCATGGTGATGACCAAGTGGTTGCTCAAGAATCTCGTCTTGAGACCCAAGCCCGCCGTCAAGCATACCGTCTCGTCAAGCTCATTAAAGATGGTCATATCCTTGATAATGTCTATGGAGATTTCAATAGGGGCTCCACTACTAGGAGAAAACTAACCTCTTTTAGTTCACATCATGCTTTTATTTCTCATGTTGAGCCCCAAAAGGTCTTCGAACCACTTGAATATGATGATTGGCTTGATGCTATGAATAAAGAACTTCACAACTTCAAGAGGAACAAAGTGTGGTCACTTGTGAAGAGACCAAAAGATTTTCAAAATGTGATTGGGACCAAGTGGATCTTCAAGAACAAGAGGGATGCCAATGGTATAGTCATCCGCAATAAAGCAAGGTTAGTTGCCCAAGGATCCTCTCAAGTTGAGGGCATAGACTATGGTGAAACTTATGCTCCCGTTGCTCGACTAGAATCCATTCACATGCTTCTTGCTTATGCTACCCATCATAACTTTAAATTGCAACAAATGGATGTCAAGAGTGATTTTATTAATGGTCCATTAAAAGAATTGATGTATGTTAAGCAACCTCCGGGCTTTGAGGATCCCCTCTTCCTGGACCATGTATACAAACTCGATAAGGCACTTTATGGTCTCAAACAAGACCCACGTGCGTGGTATGAGTGCCTTAGAGAGCTTTTGTTAGACCGTGGTTTTGAAGTAGGCCTCATTGATCCCACTCTTTTTACTAAGAAAGTTGGAGGAAACTTGTTCATTTGCCAAATCTATGTTGATGATATTATCTTTGGGTCTACTAACAAAGATTTTAATGAGGATTTTGCTAAGCTCATGACCGACCGCTTTGAGATGTCTATGATGGGGGAGTTGGAATTATTTCTTGGCTTTGAAGTCAAGCAATTGAGGAAAGGAACCTTCATCAACCAAGCTAAGTATGTCCAATATATGCTCAAGAAGTTCAACCTTGATCAAGTAAATGGAGTCAAAACTCCCATGCCCACAAAGGTTAATCTTGATCTTGATCCCAAGGGTAAGGATGTGGATCAAAAGCTTTATCGCTCGAAGATTGGTTCTTTGCTCTATCTTTGTGCATCTCGACTGGATATTATGTTGAATGTGGGTATATGTGCAAGATTCCAAGCCGCACCAAAGGAAAGCCACATGGTGGCGGTCAAGAGAATCTTTCTATATTTGGTTCATACCCCTAACTTCGGGATGTGGTACCCCAAGGGAGCTAGCTTTGACCTCATTGGATACACGGATTCGGATTGGGCAGGAGACAAAGTGGAAAGAAAGTCAACCTCTGGTGCTTGTCAATTTCTTGGAAGATCGTTGGTGTGTTGGTCCTCGAAGAAGCAAAACTGCGTGTCAATGTCCACCACCGAAGCTGAGTACATCTCCCCCGCAAGTTGTTGTGCTCAATTGCTATGGATGAAGCAAACCTTGAAGGATCTTGGACTTTCTTTCGACAAGGTTCCCCTTCTTTGTGACAATGAGAGTGCCATTTCTATTGCTCACAACCCGGTACAACACAACAATACCAAGCACATTGAGATTCCTCATCATTTCATTCGGGATCATGTTACAAGAGGAGACATTTCTTTGAAGTATGTTCCCACCAAGGCCAATCTTGCGGATCTTTTCACGAAGCCACTTGATGAAGCAAGGTTCCGAGAGTTGAGGCATGAACTAAATATCATTGATTCGAGCAACGTGGATTGAGTATCTTGCACACCAACCGGGGTCTCAAAGAATATCGTGTTTGGATGTACGCATGGATTTAGGGGGAGTGTAGTTCCTCATATGAACCAACACTCTCTCTATTATGCACATATTAATGTATTCATTCTCTATGGTCTCTCAAGGAGACAAAATGAGCTTAAATGATGAGTTTATGTAATGAACCCAAGATACATCTTCGCGGTGTTAAGCCAAATACACTCATATATGGTGGCCTAGGCCACCAACCTTGTTTTGTTCGATTCCCCCTTTGTATTCTATGTTTTTGGGTGTTGACTTTCGTTGTTGGATCTTATTTTGTTTTTCTTCATAGTTTGCGCCTTCTATCCCAAGCCTTTGCTCCTCCCCCTAACCCTCTCTTTCCTGCACAAGGTCTTTCTCTTGCCAGTCAAAATCTGGAGAGTTTTTTCCTGGGTGTCACCGGTAGTTCTGGCCATAGCCGGTACTACCACTACGGGCCTAACTTCCCAGAAGTTACGCTCAAACTGGTACTACCACTCCGTCCTGAACTACTCGTGTCGTCGGTAGTTCTGGCCCTTGGCCGGTACTACCGGTCGAGCGAGGGTCCTTTAAGTTACGAGCCAGGGGGCCATGGGGTCTTCTTCCCCACTTGCCCCCTGACCCCAACTTACTATCTCGCACCCTCAGGAAGCTCTCCACGGTGGCACCGCCGGCAACACCGATTCCGGCCGTCCCTCTTCATATCTGCTCCGTGGGATTCTTCCGCACCTTGATCTCCCGCCATGGACCCTGGTATTTGCTCCTCTCATACTCTATTCATGGAAATCTAGCCATTTTTGTGCTAGAGTAGGACATGCCATGTCTAGGGCCCTTTCTTTGGCTAGAACTGCTTTGGGAGATCTTGGTAGGGCTAGGATTCGGTTGTAGACCAGATTGTCTAGATTCCAACCTTTGGTCCATCTAGATCCATAGATCTATGATTTTCAGTCAAACTATCCTGCTTGTGCCCTGACCGGTACTACCAGGGCGGCTCGGCCGGTACTTCCGGCGGGGTCCTCTACACCGGTACTACCGCTGGGGGCACGACCGGTACTTCCGGTGCGCTCCTCGCCACCGGTAGTTCCAGCCGCCAGGCGGAACTTCCAATGCACCACGTTTTGGTTTCTGCCTCTATACTTTGTCAATCTAGTCTAGCCTGGTTATTTTTCTTTTTATTTCTTTGACCTTGTGCACTTATCCTCTCTTCCCTCCCTTCTATTTGCTTTCTTCTCAGGGCAAGGTGGTTCCCATGGCAAATCCAAGCAGTCTCGTGTCCCCTCTCGTGGGCCTTCTGAGATTGATGAAGATGATCTTGATGTCGTGCGCCCTCCTAGTCAGACCGCTCGTCAGAGAGCTACCACTAAGTGCTGTGCTGCTACTACTGAAGGTAAAAGACCTGTCCTGGCTAGTCAAAAGAAGACCACCTCTGGGCCTGATTCGAGCAAGAAGAAGATCTCATCCTGGCCTCCGCTTGCGTATGAGGAGTTTCACAAGATTGATCCCTACATTGTTCCTCGTGATCGTCTGGCTCAGGACCCTTTCTTCCACACCAAGCACCAAGAGGAGATCTATTCCGAAGTTTATGCTTCCAAGAAGAAGAATGTGGTTGCTCCCCAGAAGCACATCAACATGGCCAAGATGGAGAGCAACCCTGAGTACTTTGGTGAGGCTCTCGACATGTTCAGGCGGTTTGGGCTCCTCAAGATTATGGCACATCATGAGAACTATGATGAGAGGGCCACTGCTCAGTTCTACTCCACCCTCTACTTTGATACTGATGCTGATGATCGAACCATGAAGTGGATGACTCAAAACAGGTATCTAACTACAAAATGGCCCGAGTTTACTGCTCTTCTTGGCTATCCTATTTTGGAAGGCCATCGTGCCAATGGATGGTACGTTCATAAGGGAAAGGCATCCGAGCCTGAAGTTCTTGAGCCCTTGTACATTGAGGGTTGGGGCGTCAATGGAAATGTTTCCCATCTTCTTCCCACCTATGACATCATGCGCAAGGTCTATGAGAACACTATTTCTCCCAAGGCAGGTAACTTCGATCAACTCCATGCATTCAAGATTGATCTCATGTATCAGACTTACTGCCATAGAAACTCTCATGAGTGCATTAATGTTATGGATTATCTGTTTGAGGAGATTTGGTCTGCACTGATTGAGAAGAGGTCATGTCCCTATGCTCCTTACATCCAGACCCTCATCAATGCCAAATGGCATGAGGCCACAGGTTCTCTTTATCCCCAGGATGCTCTCACTATTCATGAGGAGAATACCTTCCGTGTGATGAAGCACAATAAACCACATTCTTAGGCTAAAAAGGAAGCTGCTGCTGAAAGGGATGCTAGGGAAGTTGCTGACACGTCAGGTCATGCTAGTGATGGGGACCGTGCCGAGGCTTCTCCTCCGCCCCAACTGGTGAGACAGCCCTCTTGGGCCAAGAAGCTGTTGAAGAAGGTTAAGAAGACTTTCTGTTTCATTCAGGACCACGAGTATCAGTCTTATGTTGCTAAGAGGCACAATGTCCGGAGGGAGAAGGCCATCATGAGGAAGCTTGATACTGAGGTATCTCCTGAGTCTAGCTCCATCACCGCGCCCAAGGATAAGTGGGTCAACACGCATTGCAGGTGGACTGATAGTGATGACGAGCCTGAGGTTACTGGTCCGTTTCCGCCCGCTTGGAACAATGCCTCTTGGGACTCCAAGCCTCCTCCTCCGTTCATTGGTGGGTGGGGCGCGTAGATTGTCTACTTTGTCCCTTTTTGGCATCTTGATGCCAAAGGGGGAGAAAGTGTTCCGTTAGGATTTCGGGATTTGCATGGGTTGTGTCACGAGCTTGCTCTTTCTTTGATCTTTTTATGCTCGTGCACACTTTTATTCCGTTATGTATGCTTGTGGACCTCCGTTATGGGTCTGTCTTTGGACCTCGTGTATGGTTGCTACTATGTTGGTGAGACTATGTGCTAAGGTATCTTTGTGATGTTTGTATGATTGGTTGTGGTGGGCTAAGTTGTCTCACGGAGGTATATTCTCTATGGTCACTTATCCAAATATTGTCTCACCACAATGGTATTGGTGCAAGGTATGAGTCCCCCTCTCTTTTGCATTTACTTCTTTGCACCCTTGGTGGTTTATCTAGTGAGGGGGATCTCTCTCCCTTGTGTGCTTGTTGTTTCTAGAAACTCTTGTTCCTATGCCTTGCACACATCTAGGGGGATCTTCTCATTTCTTTTACTTCATATAGTTTTTTATTTTATTATCCTCTATGCAAATCCTGTAGGGTTGTCATCAAGCACCAAAAAGGGGAGATTGAAAGGACATTGCTTTCTCCTTATGTTTTTGGTGTTGATGACAACTTCTCTTGTGGTTTAGCTGTATGTCCAAGTTGCAGGGTTTATCTATAGACTTGCTTATTGGTGGACCTCTCTCTAGAAGAAGCTTGAATACGGTGGCACTTATTTACACTTTCTCTTGTTTTTGTGTCTTAGGATACCGTACTATCAAGACAGGGTCCACCTTGGAAGGTTGTGGGAAATCACCATTTCATGCACAGACCATACCTGCACTTCCACAACCTTCCCAGTTTTCCTATGAGAGAGAGTTCCCTGTTGTGTTTGTGTGTTTTCTACCCTGACCGGTAGTACCGCCCAAGGGGTTTTTAGGCCTGATCGAGCGGAACTTCTGACAGAAGTTCTGGTCCTAATTCTGGCAAACCAATTTTTGGTTTAGTAATACTTCTGTACCGTTTTGCCTATTTGTCAGAATTAGCACCAGAACTTGGATCGGTTGTATCGGCCAGATCCCGCGTTGTCTAGCCCCCGTCCCCTTGAGTGGTAGTACTGCCCCCTGACCGGTAGTACTGGGCACCCTCTGGTGCATGGTTCTTCCGGCCCCAGTTCCGGACCAAGTTCCGACAACTAGCTTTGTGGCTCGGATATATCTCTACCTCACATTGCCTATTTGTCAGTAGTTGGACCAGAACTAGGACCGGTAGTTCAGGTCAGGTCGTGAGGGCCCTGTTGACTGGTCAACCTGACCATTACGTGGCCTTCGTCGAGCCGTTGGTGGTCCATTCACCGGAACTACCGCCCCGCCACCGGTAGTACCGGTGGTGTCGGGACGGGGCAGAAAATGCCCGTTTGGGGGTGGCCTATTTAAGGCCCCCTTCTTCTTCCTCTTGCCTTATCTCTTCGTTTTCTCTCTCCTCCATCAATACAAGAGCTTAACTTGCCTAGATCTCTCTCCCTACCCACTCAAACCATTTGATCATTTGAGGATTGGGAGAGGTGACCTAGATCTACACTTCCACCAAAGGAATCGTGATTTCGCCCACCCATCCTTCGTGGATCTTGTTACTCTTGGGTTTTTGGAACCCTAGACGATGTAGGGCATCCTCGGAGCTGGGGCAATTGTTTTCAAGCTTCGTGGTGTCATTGAGGGCTTCCAATTGAGTTGTGGAGTCTCCCCTCAACCTTGTTGTAAAGGTTTCGGTTGGCGCCTTCAAGGTCACCGGCATAGTGGATTGTGAGGCCGCCTTTGTGGTGGTGCTCACCGGAGAAGAAGGTGAGGCCTTTGTGGCGCTCGGGTGACCTTGTGTGGCCCTAACACCTCTCCAACATAGACGTAGCTTCCTTGGAAGTGAACTACAGGAATTACATCTCCGTGTCCCCTTTGCGGTTCTTTCGTTCCACTCCTTTACTTCTTGCAATTACCATCTTGTTTACTTGTTGACTTTTTTTACCATATAGGATATTCATCTAGTTGCATCTCTAGTGAACTTTACTTTGTGCAAATCCTAAAATTGCAAGAAAATATTAAAAATTGGTGGTCTCCTATTCACCCCCTCTAGTCGACCAAAGTTGGGCCTTTCAAAGGAGATCTTGGGAGAAACACAAAACATTTTCTTGGCCAAAGATAGGACAAAAATAACCAAGGCCAAAGTGAATATGATCACAAGATTCTACCATATATAGAGCACCACTTGTCCAAGGACAAGAAGTATTGGGAATAATCTTCCTGAGGTAGTTCACACAAAGAAGCTTATATCAAAGTATAAGAATTAAGCTTGATGCTTCGAAAGAGATTCTTGGTAGCTTCCAATAGTTACACAATCACTAGTGATTGGAGTGAATTAAAGCTAATGGTTTCTATGGATATAGATGTCCAAATAAGAGGAAACACATACCAAGAGAACCTCACACAAATAAGATCCAAAAGATGAGAAACAAAGGCATTGAACTTGTTTGATCAAATGTGTCACATAGGAGCTAGATAATTCAATATCAATTCTAAGTGAAACAACCTAGAATTTTCGCATTTTCTAGGTGTAATATGCACTAAGCATATGACTCCCCCATAATGTGATACACAATAAATCTCAACACGAGCCAAAGGAACCATATAGAGATAATTAATGGACACTATAGAACATGAATTTCTCATGAGACACATACCACATAGAGACTAGATAATATTGCCCTATCAATACTAGGTGATATTCCTCATGTACACACATTTTAGGATTGTGGAATGCCCAATCATAACACTCCCCCAAAATGGGATAGTCCATTAATCTCTCACAAGAGCCAAATAAGATACCAAATATAATTCAATAGTAGCTCCAACACAAGAAACACTCATACATGGTGTGTGATACATTGCAAATGTATCTATAATTTTTGATGTTCCATGATTGGTTTTATCACCTTGCCTCATTCGCCAATATATTCCTCCCGAGGCAGAAACCCTAAAGAGTCAATCAGAAATCCACGAAAAGTTCCGCAGCACCGCCGCCACCGAAGGGGAGATTCGAGGGACAGAAGGTCTCTATTCCGGAACCCTGCCAGGACAGGGAAGTGCCCCCGGAGCCATCTCCATCGATCTCCACCGCCATCTCCATCACCATTGCTGATTCCCATGATGAGGAGGGAGTAGTTCTCTCTCGAGGCTAAAGGGTTCTACCGGTAGCTATGTGTTCATCTCTCTCTCTATGCATGATCTTATTGAGATCATGAGCTTGTAATCTATATATCTAATAGATCTCTGCTCTCCCCATGTGTGTGAAAGTGACAGCGTGCACACCATGGTGGCACTTAGGCTAGAGATTTCAAATACTTGTTATGAGTTATATTTGGAGTTGGATGTCTTTATGAAATTGTGGTGTTTGTTTGAACCATCTAGTGCTCAAGGTGACAGTGTGGGGTTTTCTAGATGGGAAAGATGAACTTTGGGGTGTGTTGTTATAGCCCTACCATCGATTAGAGTGTTCAACCGGAGAGTAGTTAAGAGTAGGATCATTAAGAGAAGATATTTATATGAGAGTGTTCACTAGTGAAAGTATGATCCCTAGGCCTTGTTTCTAAGCATTGAAACACCGTTTGCTAGTAGATTTGTTACATGTTTGCTTGCTTCCATCTTTATTTCAGTTTGCCTTTAGTCTCTTCCACAGCATCAAAGTGTTTTCTAGCACCATTATCTTATATCCATACCACTTGTATTTCACTATCTCTTCGCCGAACTAGTGCACCTATACACCTGACAAGTGTATTGGGTGTGTTGGGGACACAAGAGACTTCTTGTATCTTGATTGCAGGGTTGCTTGAGAGGGGATACCTTTGACCACTTCCTCCCTGAGTTTGATAAACCTTGGGTGATCCACTTAAGGGAAAACTTGTTGCTGTTCTACAAACCTCTGCACTTGGAGGCCCAACAACTGTCTACAAGAATAGAAGTGCGTAGACATCAAGCTATTTTCTGGCGCCGTTGCCGGGGAGGTAAGGTAAAAGGTACTCACATCCTCCGGTGTGAGTGCTCGAAGTTATTTCCTTTAGATTCTGCAATTTTGTCTTTTTGTTTCTTGTTTTCACTAGTTAGGATTAATGGAAAATAACAAAAAAATTAGAGAGCTTTATAGTATTTATCTTGAGTTAGGACATGAAGTGTTTGAAGAGAAAATTAAAAAACCTATGGAACTTTATTTGCATGCTAATAGCAATGTTGTTAGTATGAATTCTTTGGACACAATTATTGCTAATGCTATGGAAAAGTCTAAGTTTGGGGAAACAGGTTTTGATGAGCATGATATTTTTAGTCCCCCAAGCATGGAGGAGAAAATTTACTTTGATGATACTATGCCTCCAATATATGAGGATTACAATGATGAATATGGTATTTTTGGTCCACCTACTATTGAGGAGAAAATTAATGATTACAATATGCCTCCTATATTTGATGATCATGGTGATGAGAATAATAATGATAGCTATTTTATTGAATTTGTACCCACTACAATTAATAAGAATGACTATGCTTATGTGGAGAGTAATAATTATTATATGCATGTGGCTCATGATAAGAATGTTTTATGTGATAGTTATATTGTTAATTTTATCCATGATGCTACTGAAAGTTATTATGAGAGAGGGAAACATGGTTTTATGTATCTCAACAATATTAAGTTTCCCCTCTTTATGTTGAAATTTTTGAAGTTGCACTTGTTTTGCTTTCCTATGCTTGTTGCTTTGTGCTTTCATGACTTGTTTCTTTACAAGATTCCTATGCATAGGAAGTGGGTGAGACTTAAATGTGTTTTGAATTTGCTTCTTGATGCTCTCTTTTACTTCAATTTTTATTTCTTATGTGAGCATCTTCTCAAACTAGCATGCCTAACTTAAAGGCGTTAAAGAAAAGTACTTATTGGGAGATAACCCAAAAGTTTTAGATGAGTCTTGGAAGTTATTACTTCAGTAATAAACGCTCCTTATCCTTTTTATTTGTTTTTTGTGCCAAGAGTAACCTCTAATAAGAGAGAAGTAATGATTGGGAAAGTTGCTGTCTTGAAACAGATTTCTATGCTTCACCGCAAAAATTCTTGTAAAATCTCTGTACGTCCTTTTTAGGCATGCATTTTTGTGCTTCTGCCCCAGGTTTTTATCTAACTTTCGTTAGTTCATCACTTTTCTATTTGAGCAACAAAAGGTATTCGAAAAAATTCGTCTTTACCTGCTTGTCTGTTTTGACAGATTTCTGCCTTTATTTGCATTTGCTTCTTGTTGGTTCCTTTTTGAGTTTTTTTTGGGGAATTGGGATTTTTGAGGGAAGTGCTACAGTAGCTTTTGTTTTGATGGAAATTTTATTGGTATTGGAACTGAACCTAAAGACTTATTATCTTGAGTGCACTAATGTTGCTAATAGAGATTGTGTGAGGTTTTGTATGAAGGAAAAAAATTCCAGGTGTATGGAAGGAATGAGTAATGAGATGAAGAATGGACTAAAGCTCAAGCTTGGGGATGCCACGCGTTTCATCCCAAGAAATATCCAAGAAGTACAAGCATCAAAGCTTGGGGATGCCCAAGCCATCCCCTTCTTCACCAATAAAAATCCCAGGTTTCTTCCAAACACTTCATTTTTATTGTTTCATGCACAGTTGTGTTGTTCTTGGAGCGTCTTTGTTTTTTGTTTTTGGTTTTCATTTGCTTGGTTTTCTTAGTTTGCTGAATAAATTGGTTGGACCCCCTCTTTCATACATTGGTTTTCAAATAGTTTGGTTTGGATTGGAAAATAGTAGGAAAAGTTCATGCTTAATTGGTAAAGAGAGCTTGTTTTTGACTGTGTCCCATGCTTTGTCATGCCATGCTTGATATTGTTTTGGCTTTATGCTTAGTATTCTTTGCTGTAGCATGACTTGTTATAAACAATTGAGATTGCTTAATGTGCCTTGGGTGAATCATGTGTTGTTTTAGCATATTAAAGCATAGTATAGTGGTATTCTCCTTTGATGCTTTATTTGGATTGACTTGGCACATGCTCACACCATGTTATGACTATCCCAAGTCACCATAGCCTTTATGATCCTTTAGTTTTCAACTTGTAGTATCACTTTATGCTTTGATCAATGATGTTTTGTCGCTTTGCATGATTATGGCCATTATTGCTCTCTTAGTTTGTCGTTCCTAGTCTTTTGCTAGCCTCCACAACCAAGTATGAGTTCCACTCATGCATCCAACTCCCTAAACCAAGTTATTCCAAAGAGTCCACCATACCTACCTACTAGCATATGCTATTCCAAGTATATTCATGCTTTTGTTTAAACTTGTTATGAGAAAACTAGTGATTAAAGCTCTCACGAACTTGATGGCACACTTTACTTTTCTTACCCTTAATAAACTTGAACCATTGTGTCGTCTATATTGTACATGCTTGCACTTATTTGTTGGGAATTAGCAGAACCATGTTGTCATGGGGAACGCTTTCAACATTGCACTTGGTACTTGTAACTAGTTGATATCATGCTCTTTTGTCTATGGATGTCGTCGGTGTGAAATGAAAGGGGAGCTTGTAAGTCCATGGAGTTATGTATATGTGTTAGAGAAACGCCTGGGCCGCTGGTCTAATCCATGCTGACATGGTGGAAACCTGCAGCGTAACCATAATGAGCTGTCTATGAAGCATTCTTCTTATAAAAAAAGAGTCCTATATTGAGAAAAAAAGAGATTATGAAGAGAGGAAAGAGAGAAAAAAGCACCATATTCCCATGGTAAATAAGAAGATTGCTAAGATGCTCGTTGTCTGCTTGCCTTGTCATTTTGATATGGGGATTCTTCCGTATCATTGGGCAAGGGGTACCCCGTTGGCGGTTCTCTATGATACACATGTACTTACGATGACAAGAACTTACCGGTGACTAAACTTGAGTCGCATGAGGTGCGGTCCTCGTATTCAAGGGACATGAGATTCCTAACTTATACTTCGTCAAGCATGTACACCATAGTTTGTTCACTTTAACCTTAATCACTTCAAGATGCTTATGATAGGGGCAATGAGAGCTGAAAGCTATTAAGTACCATAATTTTTGGAAGCTCTTTATGAGACTTGAATCCCTACTTCCTTCTATGAAGGCCTTTCTTCCACTTATATATTAAGTCTCCACCTTCTATCTTTATGCACCTACTTTGAGAGCATAGTGGCCATTCTTAGTTCTATGTGCATCATCCCAAGACTTGTTGATTGATGCATACCTTGATATTGCTTGTTTTAAACTATTTGTATCTAGTCACTCTTATGAACTTTGAAGGTGTCCTATGCATTTATATTTGCTACTCTATGAGGGACAAGCTGAATACTATTATGCTAAGTTTTCTTTATATGAAACAAACAAACGTCTTGCAAAGCATTGTTATTCATGAATCTTTTGTTTGTGCCTTTTCATGTTGCAACATGGTTTCTTTGTCTTATTGCTAGAACCTTGTCTTTCATGTTATGATTGAAGTACTATGATCCCAGCTATCAATGTTTTACAAATACTTTGATCAAGTTTATGATGGTGCATGTCACCTCAAAAATTATTCTTTCTTTTTATCATTTACCTACTCTAGGACGAGCAGGAGTTAAGCTTGGGGATGTTGATACATTGCAAATGTATCTATAATTTTTGATGTTCCATGCTTGGTTTTATCTCATTTCTTATGTTTTGTCCACACTTTGGAGTACTTTTCATATGATTTCTTGGACTAACCTATTAACAAGAGCCACAGTACTAGTTGCCTGTTTTCTGCTGGTTTTGGTTCCAGGAAAGTCAGAAAATGAATATTCTCGAAATTGGACGGGACAAAAGCCAAAGTTCCTATTTTACGGGAAGACTCACGGAGCTATAATACGAGAGGGAGGAGGGCCAGGGCCTGGCCACACCCCCCTAGGCGCCGGTCCCCCTAGGCCGCGCCAGGGCATGGTGTGGCCCCCCTGGCTAGCCACCGACCTTACCTCCTTCGCCTATATATTCCTCCCGAGGCAGAAACCCTAAAGAGTCAATCAGAAATCCACGAAAAGTTCTGCACCACCGCCGCCACCGAAGGGGAGATTCAGGGGACAGAAAGTCTCTGTTCCGGCACCCTGTCGGGATGGGGAAGTGCCCCCGAAGCCATCTCCATCGATCTCCACCGCCATCTCCATCACCATTGCTGATTCCCATGATGAGGAGGGAGTAGTTCTCTCTCGAGGCTAAAGGGTTCTACCGGTAGCTATGTGTTCATCTCTCTCTCTCTGTGCATGATCTTATTGAGGTCATGAGCTTGTAATCTATAGATCTACCTTTCTACTCAAGTGCTTTAATAGATCTCTGCTCTCCCCATGTGTGTGAAAGGGACAGCATGCACACCATGGTGGCACTTAGGCTAGAGATTACAAATACTTGTTATGAGTTATATTTGGAGTTGGATGTCTTTATGAAATCGTGGTGTTTGTTGGAACCATCTAGTACTCAAGGTGACAGTGTGGGGTTATCTAGATGGGAAAGATGAACTTTGAGGTGTGCTGTTATAGCCCTACCATCGATTAGAGTGTTCAACCGGAGAGTAGTTAAGAGTATTTATATGAGAGTGTTCACTAGTGAAAGTATGATCCCTAGGCCTTGTTTCTAAGCATTGAAACACCGTTTGCTACTAGATCTATTACATGTTTGCTTGCTTCCATCTTTATTTCAGTTTGCCTTTAGTCTCTTCCATGCCATCAAAGTATTTTCTAGCACCGTTATCTTATATCCATACCACTTGTATTTCACTATCTCTTCGCCGAACTAGTGCACCTATACACCTAACAAGTGTATTGGGTGTGTTGGGGACACAAGAGACTTCTTGTATCTTGATTGCAGGGCTGCTTGAGAGGGCATACCTTTGACCACTTCCTCCCTGAGTTCGATAAACCTTGGGTGATCCACTTAAGGGAAAACTTGCTGCTGTTCTACAAACCTCTGCACTTGGAGGCCCAACAACTGTCTACAAGAATAGAAGTGCGTAGACATCAAGCTATTTTCTGGTGCCGTTGCCGGGGAGGTAAGGTAAAAGGTACTCATATCCTCCGGTGTGAGTGCTCAAAGTTATTTCCTTTAGATTCTGCAATTTTGTCTTTTTGTTTCTTGTTTTCACTAGTTAGGCTTAATGGAAAATAACAACAAAATTAGAGAGCTTTATAGTATTTATCTTGAGTTAGGACATGAAGTGTTTGAAGAGAAAATTAAAAAACCTATGGAACTTTATTTGCATGCTAATAGCAATGTTGTTAGTATGAATTCTTTCGACACAATGCTACGGAAAAGTCTAAGTTTGGGGAAGCTGGTTTTGATGAGCATGATATTTTTAGTCCCCCAAGCATGGAGGAGAAAATTTACTTTGATGATACTATGCCTCCAATATATGATGATTACAATGATGAATATGGTATTTTTGGTCCACCTACTATTGAGGAGAAAATTAATGATTACAATATGCCTCCTATATTTGGTGATCATGGTGATGAGAATAATAATGATAGCTATTTTATTGAATTTGTTCCCACTACAATTAATAAGAATGACTATGCTTATGTGGAGAGTAATAATTATTATATGCATGTGGCTCATGATAAGAATGTTTTATGTGATAGTTATATTGTTAATTTTATTCATGATGCTACTGAAAGTTATTATGAGAGAGGGAAACATGGTTTTATGTATCTCAACAATATTAAGTTTCCCCTCTTTATGTTGAAATTTTTGAAGTTGCACTTGTTTTGCTTTCCTATGCTTGTTGCTTTGTGCTTTCATGACTTGTTTCTTTACAAGATTCCTATGCATAGGAAGTGGGTGAGACTTAAATGTGTTTTGAATTTGCTTCTTTATGCTCTCTTTTACTTCAATTTTTATTTCTTATGTGAGCATCTTCTCAAACTAGCATGCCTAACTTAAAGGCGTTAAAGAAAAGTATTTATTGGGAGATAACCCAAAAGTTTTAGATGAGTCTTGGAAGTTATTACTTCAGTAATAACCGCTCTTTATCCTTTTTATTTGGTTTTTGTGCCAAGCGTAACCTCTAATGAGAGAGAAGTAATGATTGGGAAAGTTGCTGTCCCAAAACAGATTTCTGTGCTTCATCGTAAAAATTCGTGTAAAACCTCTGTACGTCCTTTTGAGGCGTGAATTTTTGTGCTTCTGCCCCAGGTTGTTATCTAACTTTCATTAGTTCAACACTTTTCGATTTGAGCAACAGAAGGTCTTTGAAAAAATTCATCTTTACCTGCTGGTCTGTTTTGACAGATTTCTGCCTTTATTTGCATTTGCTTCTTGTTGGTTCCTTTTTGAGTTCTTTTGGGGAATTGAGCTTTTTGAGGGAATTGCTATAGTAGCTTGTGTTTTAATGGAAGTTTTATTGGTGTTGGAACTTAACCTAAATACTTATTATCTATAGTGCACTAATGTTGCTAATAGAGATTGTGTGAAGTTTTGTATGAAGGAAAAATTTCAGGTGTACTGAAGGAATGAGTAATGAGATGAAGAATGGACTAAAGATAGGGTTGGATGAGGAGATACCACTAGTTCATTAGGAATAAATGTGCCCTTCTCACGGCAAATGTAGCAAGTTCTTGTCTTTCTAGCTTTCTTCTTAGGTGATGCCACAAGTTGAGGAAGAGCTCGAGTAGTCGTCTTAGGAAGAGGCCCATCTACAACTTAAGGTAGATCTTGAGGATTCTTCCCCTGTTGCTTCACACCAAGAGGCTTATTCTTCAATGGGCAAGATCTAACATGATGTCCTTCTTACTTGCACTTGAAGCAAATAATGTTGGCCGGATACTTCGCTTGATCTTGGCCATTCTTCTTGTTGCCCTTGTGCTTCAACTTGTTAGTGGACTTGTTCTTGATATTGCAGTTGAATCCAAGTCCACTCTTGTCATTGGGGGATTTTTGCACACTCAAGATGTGGTTGAGAGTGGCCTTCCCTTTATGACCCTTTTTCAAGTCATTCTTCAAAGAAATGACTTAAGCCTTGAGCTCTCTAATTTCCTCTACATGGTTAGTGTCAACAACAATAGTAGTAGAGGAAGTAGAATTTTCATTGTTAGAGCAACAAGGCACATAATGTAATTCATCACAAGATGTAGCAATAGCATGAGTGGATGAATTACAAGGACTAGCACATGGCAATATCACATTAGGAGTAGAAGTAGTGCTAATGTCCACATGAGGCCCACTAGATGTTACCTTTGACAAAATGGCCTCATGAGCTAACTTTAGCTTATCATGGGAGACTAGAAGATCCTCATGCGAGCTTGAGAGATTAACATGACTTTCTTCCAATATCCCATATTTGCTAGTTAGCAAAGCAAGTTGAGCCTTTAGCTCAACATTCTCCTTCAACATCGATGCTTCACAAGAAATAGAGTTAGTAGCACAAGCATCATTATTAATGGCTAGAGGTGAGGGCAACTTTGCAAGCTCTTTTGAATAAGAAACTTGAAGTTGCTCATGAGACTCGCTGAGTTTGATGAGCTCACTCTTAACGACCCGAGAGCCATTTTCGAGGTGCTTAAAAACCTCAACGAGTTTTCCATGGGTAACTACAAGTTCATCATTTTTATTTTTGAGAGAACTTGCCACCACAAGTTCTCTATCATTGCTTTCCTTTACTCTAGATAATTCTAGTGCAAAGGTCTCCTCAAGAGACTCCTTGGTGGTTTGTTCCTCTAAAAGGGCTTTTCTTAGATCATTAGTGAGGCTTTGAAGATTTTCAATGGTGTGCTCTTGCTCTTCATCTTGAGCTTGCAATTTCTCAATAGTTTTCTTGCTCTCCATAGCAAAAGTTAATATTTCAACAAATTTAGAGCAAGCAATATTATCCTTAACTAGAGCACAATAAACAACCTCACCCTTTTCATCTAAAGAGGCAATCTCATCCTCTTCTTGCTCATTATCCTCATCCACAACATCATCATCATCATTATGAGACACCATGGGATCCAAGGAGCTTACCTTAGTTCCCTTAGCCATAAGGCATATGTGAGAACCGGAAGAAGGTGATGATGAGATTCTACTTGAAGCTCCATTCAAAACATTGTCTAGGCCCATATCATCTTTTCTTCCTCTACATGCTTAGCAATACAAGCACTAGAGGAAATATAAGCATTTTTATCATGGCAACAAGAAAACGCAAGCATATCATCATGAGATTTATTCAAGCCATTTCTACATGATATGCAAGGACTACCAACACTAGCATATGAGGGGTTTTGAGTGCTAAAAGTATTAGAGTCCAAAGATAGAACATTGCAACTGGATAGAGATGAAGGATTATCTATAGTAAGCTCACTATCCAAATTTCAATCTTTATCACCACTCACCATATAATTACCTTGTGAAAAATCACATGTTGGTGAAGTGGTAGAAGATGATAACTCATCACGGCCGGAGGTGGAGGGAACACAATCATCATCAATAATGTGTGGACACACCATATTTATCTTCAAGCTTTGTCCATATCATGAGCACTCCAATAAGGCATGATTGAAGATTTAACTACATTGCTCACAACAAGTAAAAGCATTTTAGTAGCTAGAGCATCTATACAAGAGATCATCTTCTCCTCTAAAGATTCATTTTGGGGATCCATAGGAGAAGAGAAACTGATGACCCACAAGTATAGGGGGTGTATCATAGTATTTTCGATAAGTAAGAGTGTCGAACCCAATGAGGAGCAGAAGGTGCTGGCTAGTGGTATGGATTAGGAATTCTCTGCAAATACTTAGCAAACGGATTTTTAGGGGTTTTCGATAAGGCAAGTAAACAAAGTTCGAGTAAATAAAGACAATAGGAATAAATGCAGCAAGTGGCCCAATCCTTTATGCAGCAAAAGACAAGCCGGTTGTATTACTTAAGATGACCAAACGTTCCCGAGGACACATGGGAAGACTGTCAAGTGCTTTCGCTTCATATAGTTGATTAATCTTCTTTAGCTTGCTAAGTGTTGTGTGGGTGAACCTGTGCTAATGTACCGCCCCATCCAAGACTAATACATACTTGTGATTATACCCCTTGCAAACATCCATAAGTACAAGAAAGTAATTAAGGTAGAAAACTAACCACAACTTTAAACTCTAAGACCCTTACGTCCCTTGTGCAATGGTTTCCTAACGGGGGTTCAGGTTTCTGTCACTCCGGCAACCCCTACGATTAGTAGCCAAATACACAATGCATTCCCCTAGGCCCATATAGGTGAAGTGTCATGTAGTCGACGTTCACATGACACCACTAGAAGAAGTACACCACAACTTAAATGACAATCTATTGAATCTTTCTCAACACAACTCCACTACTGACAACAAGACTTCTCCCATGTTCTCAAGATCAAAACGAACTACTCACAAGACATCATATGGATCATGATCAGAGATGGAATAATGATGTATAACAATCTGAACATAAACAATAATTCAGAGGTTCACTCAATAGCATCAACTACAAAGAGTAATCAACACCGGGAAAGTTTCCCCTATGAACTATAGCAAGATTCAATGCAATTGCTACAGCAATATGGAGATGGTGATGAGGGTGCTGATGGTGATGATGATGGTGATGATCCCGATGAAGTCAAGCTTGATGGTGGTGTTGATGGCGACGATCTCCCCTCTCCGGGAAGGAATTCCCCCGGCAGAAATCTATCTGCCAGAGATATCTTTCTCTCTCGGTGTTTTCCGCCCCGCAGAGGCGGCGGAATCTTTCTATGGTCGCTCCCCGAGTCTTAGGGTTTCGGGAGGATGATATACGCCAGAGGGGAGAGGCTGGAGTGGGCCAGGGTGGCCACACCACCTCCTGGCGCGGCCTAGGCATGCCCGCGCCATGGGGTGGTGTGGGCCCCCTGTGGCCCATATCCACTCCATCTTCTGGCATCCTTAGTCTTCTGGAAAAATAGGATTTTCCGTATATTTTCCCGGATTTTCTGATCTTCGCGAATTTTGCCTCCAAACAGCACCTTTTCCATCAGAATCTTGACTGCAGCGGTCCATGCTCCAAAAGTCATCAACCATGCAAAAATAGATGAAATAACATAAGTATCACCTCTCAGTATGAAATATATCAATGAATAATAGTGAATTAATACATAGAATAGTGATGCAAAATGGACGTATCAACTCCCCCCAAGCTTAGACTTCGCTTGTCCCCAAGTGAAACTGAGCTCAATAAACATGGCCTCAGGTTTATGGAGTGAAGAGTCGATAAAAAAATACGGACAAGAAGCATCACATTCATCAAATACATAGATCATAATAGAAGACAACTCACTATTATATAACTCAACTTGTAATAAGTAAAGGAAACACAATAAAGATACATAAAGTGAATCATAATTGGTAATGGCAAACTTAGCTCTCGGTCGAAGAATAGTTGATAATTTGCTAGAGTTGACAAATAGCTGGCTTTTCAATGATAGCTTTCAAAGTAGTAAACGTCAAGATAAGACCAATGTGCAAAACAAGGAACATAAGAAACATGAATGAATAAATCATCATATGAATGAATGAAACACATAAACTCAAAATACTTGTTGAGATAGAAGGGAGTAGGTTTACTGACTCAACTACAAAGTAAAAGAAAGGCCCTTCAAAGAGGGAAGAAGGGATTGCAAGTCTCATAAAGAGCTCGCAAAAATTATGATACTTACTAGCTTTCATCTCTCATTGCCCCTATCATAGGCATCTTTATGTGATTAAGGTTAAAGTGATCAAAAATGAGGATATGCATTGACAAGTTGTAAGTTCAGAATCTCATGTCCCTTGAATACGAGGGCCGCTCCTCATGCTACTCAAGTTTAGTCACCAGTAAGTTCTTGTCATCATAAGCATATGTGTATCATAGAGAACTGCCAACGGGGTACCCCTTGCTCGATGATACGGAAGAATCCCCATATCAAAATGACAAGGCAAGCAGACAACAAGCATCTCAGCAATCTTCTTATTTACCATGGGAATATGGTGCTTTTTTCTCTCTTTCCTCTTTTCACAATATCTCTTTTTTTCTTTTTCTCTTTTTTCTCAATATCGGACTCTTTTTTTATAAGAAGAATGCTTCATAGATACTCATTATGGTTACGCTGCAGGTTTCCACCATGTCAGCATGGATTAGACCAACGGCCCAGGCGTTTCTCTAACACACATGCATAACTCCATGGACTTACAAGCTCCCCTTTCATTTCACACCGACGACATCCATAGAAGAAAGAACATGATAACAACTTGGTACAAAGTACCAGTGCAATGTTGAAAGTGTTCCCCATGACAGCATGGTTCTGCTAATTCACAACTTACAAAGCGCAAGCATATACGCAACATAGGTGAGCACAATGGTTCAAGTTTATTAAGTGCAAGAAAGTAAAGTGTGCCATCAAGTTCGTGAGAGCTTTAATCACTAATTTTCGCATAACAAGTTTAATTTGGGAGGTAGATAAAACAGGAATTTACTTGGAATAACAATAATGCTACTAGGTAGGTATGGTGGACACAAATGGCGAAGGTTTTGGTTTTAAGGAGGTGGATGCACGAGAAGAAATCCTCTCAGTACCGGTTTTTGGCTAGCAAGGCTGGGTAGCAAGTATAAGAGTTGAAGGAAACAAACAAACATACAAGTGATAAAGTCAAACATGCAATCTTCCTTGGAAGCACAAAAGATCTTAACTAGATGAAATAATTTTTTCTTTAGTGCACCTTTATATTTTTCATTCAACTCTCAAAAATAGTGTTGCTACTGACCGAGCCAGGTTTGCTAAAACCAACTAAATTAACTCAATGATCCCAAAGTGATACCAATACTAACAACAAGATCAATCATATAACCACGAATTGAAAACTAATATAAGCTATGCAAAAGAGTGAATGATAGAACTTCTCATTAATATTCCATAACAGAAACTCACACCAAGGGATACATATCTAACGAGAGAGGGGACACTTCCATAATGCAAACCATACTACAAAACAACTCCTCTATTCATGATATGACTCTACTAATAAGGTAAAAAGATAAAAGATAGTGATATGATACCGCGACACTCCCCCAAGCTTGGAACAAACCAAGGGGATGCCAAACCTGATGACGAGTTACTCCTTCGGTGGTGGTGGTATCCTCTCATCTTTGTCTGTCTTCCAAGGTAAGGGCTTCCCATCAACAAAGGACATCGTGGTTTCCAACATCCTGAAACTTGCAGCAGCACTTATGAGTTTAAATCTAGCCTCATACTCACAGTTTTGATTTTGAACGTCATAAAACTGTGCTTGCAGTTTGTTGGTTGTTTGGAGGAGTGAGAGGACTTCGTCTTTGAGTTCAGCAGTCTCTTTTTGGTGCTCGGTGATGAGTTCGGAACAAATCTTATGGATGATATCCACTTCGCGCTTCGCCATCTTCTTGTACCTAAAGACTTCTTGTTCCAATGCTTCCATCCTGTCCTCCAGACTTCCTTCACCATTAGGGCCTTGAACCTCTTTAATCCGAACCTCCCCACCTTCGAGCAATAACTCCTTGGGATGAATCTTTAATTCTCTCATGTATGGATTGATGATATCTTCCAAGGAATCTCCCTTAAGTGATCCAGTGGAATACATTGAGGCTACAAATCTAAGATTTTACCTGGCAGAAACAGATCGAAACAAAAACACGACGAAAACACGATATACGGACCTCGGGGGATCTGGGGGGTTATATATTACGAAGTTTCGTATCAAAAGGAAGGTACTGGGAGAAAACAAGTCGGAGGCGGAGTCCTGGGTGGCCTCACCACCTGGTGGCGCGACCAGGGGTGGGCCCGCGCCATGGGGTGGTGTGGGCCACCCCGGCTCCATTTCCGTCCCTTTTTCGCTTCGTAACTTTCCTTATTGACTGAAAACTGCAAAAATGTAGTTGGATAGTATTTTTGCGGAACTTTTCTTACCAGAACTGTTACCTATTTGAAAACAGACTCTGCAGGTCTCTGAATTTGGTATCTAGTAGATTCTTCCAGAGTCATCTCTTGAATATCATCGATATCTTCATCTTCATACACTTATTACTTGAGTCATAAAACCCTTCTCTTCCTTATTACACCATTGTCTCCACTTCCTGGAAATTTCTTTCACACAAAACTTCACACAGTTCTCATTAGCAACATTACTATAAGTGAAGTGATAAAACCTTTTGAGTCCAACTTCAACTGAAAACCATCAAAACATAAGCTACTGTAGCAATTCCTTCCAAAAAGCCAAAAATAATTCAAAAAGGAAATCGAATAAAGAAGCAAATGCAAGAGTGGCAAAATCTGTCAAAACAGACCACCAGGTAAAGATCAATTTTTTCAAAAATCTTCTGTTGCTCAAATCAAAAGTGCAAAACTAACGAAAGTTAAATAACAACCTGGGGAAGAAGGAAAAAAAATTACATCTCAATCCGACAGACAGAGGTCTGTCACGAATTTTTACGGTGAAGCACAAAAATCTGTTTCGGGACAGCAACTTCCCCAAATCTTACTTCTCTCTCATTAGAGGTTGATCTTGACACAAAAACCAAACAAAACAGATAAGGAGCGGTTATTACCGAAGTAATAACTTCCAAGACTCAAAGAAACAAAAACAAACTAAAAGCAAAAACAAATTGGGTTGTCTCCCATAAAGCTCTTTCTTTATAGCCATTAAGATGGGCATGATAATTTTCAAGAAGCTCACATAGGGATATGAATTGAAGTGAAAGAGAGCATTAAGAAGCAAAAACACACACGCATTTAAGTCTAACCCACTTCCTATGCAAAGGAATTTTATAAATAAACAAGTTATTAAAACTAGAGGCAACTTGCATAAGAAGGCAAAAGAAGTGCAACATAAAAACTTTCAGCATAAAACGAGGAAACTTGATATTATTGAGATGCATAAGAACACTTTTCCCTCTCTCATAGTAACTTTCAGTATCATGCATAAACTTAACAATATAACTATCACAAGGATCGTCATAGCAATGATCGTTTATTCTAACAGAAAACACATGAATACAAGCTCTCATAACACTACTGTGTGAAACAATATTTGAGGTATCCTTACAAAGGATAGTGTGTCCCTCTTTTTCATATTTAGTAACAAAGTCTTTCACACTTTCTATTATAAGTTCATCAACCATTTGTTTATCAGGTTCAATAGCTTTACTCATACTTTCATTAACCATTCTAGCTATCATAGAATGTTCCTTTATCTTAACTGGGAAAGGCATTTTCTCAATATAAGGTTTAGGTAAGACATGATTAGCAGTATAAACTTTAGTATTTCTTGCAGGAACACTCTTAGCAACATCTTTATAAGGTTCATGATACTTATTCCACTTCTTTTTAGGCACTTCAATATAGGAAGAAAAAGCCCTTAAATAAGAAGCGATAGCTTGAGAGTCTAGACCATAAGCATTTTTAATATTTTGAAAGTCATCAGTTCCCATAAAAGATTCAATGCATTCAAAATCATAAGTTATACCTGACTTTCTACCTTTGTCATTCTCCCAAGCTTCAGCATTGTCTTGAATACGGTCCAGAAGATCCCATTTAGCTTCTTCTTCCATGCGAGTGAATGATCCAGCGCAAGAAGCATCCAATAAATCCTTGTCATGTAGAGGGAGTCTTGCATAAAAGTTATTGATAATAATATTGTTGGGGAGCTCATGAATGGGACATTTGAGCATTAGTAACTTCAATCTCCCCCAAGCTTGAGCTGTACTCTCTCCATCAAGAGGCCAAAAGTTGTATATTTGATTCTGATCTTTATGAATCTCACTAGGAAGATAAAACTTTGAATAAAAGAGAGGCACTATTTCCTCCCATTCCAGAGCTTGACCATTCTTCAGCAGCTTATACCATTCCTCAGCTCTTCCTTTTAGTGATAATGAGAATAACTTCCTCTTAACTTGATCTGTAGTAATACCTGCACACTTAAACAACCCGCATAATTCATGTATAAAGCGTAAATGATCACCGGGATGAACAGTTCCATCCCCAACATAGTAGTTATCCATAACACGATCAATAATTCTTGTAGGTATTTTGAAAACATCATTCTCAGCAGGTGGTGGCTTATCTACTACCTTAGCAGTGGTAGTAGCATTACCAAATAAGAAACTCAGTGAATTATCCATAACAAAAATAAAGAAACTAATAGAAGTAAACAATACTCACAGTAGAAGTTTCCTTTACCAGTTCCACTCTCCAATAGCGCTTCACTCCCGGCAACGGCTCCAGAAAATGGTCTTGATGACCCACAAGTATAGGGGTGTATTGTAGTATTTTCGATAAGTAAGAGTGTCGAACCCAATGAGGAGCAGAAGGTGCTGGCTAGTGGTATGGATCAGGAATTCTCTGCAAATACTTAGCAAATGGATTTTTAGGGGTTTTCGATAAGGCAAGTAAACAAAGTTCGAGTAAATAAAAGACAGTAGGAATAAATGCAGCAAGTGGCCCAATCCTTTATGCAGCAAAGGACAAGCCGGTTGTATTACTTAAGATGACCAATACGTTCTCGAGGACACATGGGAAGATTGTCAAGTCCTTTCGCTTCATATAGTTGATTAATCTTCTTTAGCTTGCTAAGTGTTGTTTGGGTGAACTTGTGCTAATGTACCGCGACATACAAGACTAATACATACTTGTGATTATACCCATTGCAAACAGCCGTAAGTACAAGAAAGTAATTAAGGTAGAAACCTAACCACAACTTTAAACTCTAAGACCCTTACGTCCCTTGTGCAATGGTTTCCTAACGGGGGTTCAGGTTTCTGTCACTCCGGCAACCCCTACGATTAGTAGCCAAATACACAATGCATTCCCCTAGGCCCATATAGGTGAAGTGTCATGTAGTCGATGTTCACATGACACCACTAGAAGAAGTACACCAGAACTTAAATAACAATCTATTGAATCTTTCTCAACACAACTCCACTACTGACAACAAGACTTCTCCCATGTCCTCAAGAACAAAATGAACTACTCACAAGACATCATATGGATCATGATCAGAGATGGAATAATGATGTATAACAATCTGAACATAAACAATAATTCAATGGTTCACTCAATAGCATCAACTACAAAGAGTAATCAACACCAGGAAAGTTTCCCCTATGAACTATAGCAAGATTCAACGCAATTGTTACAGCAATATGGAGATGGTGATGAGGGTGCTGATGGTGATGATGGTGGTGATGGTGGTGATGACGATGATGATCCCGATGAAGTCCAGCTTGATGGTGGTGTTGATGGCGACGATCTCCCCTCTCTGAGAAGGAATTCCCCCGGCAGAAATCTGTCTGCTGGAGAGATCTTTCTCTCTCGGTGTTTTCCGCCCCGCAGAGGCGGCAGAATCTTTCTATGGTCGCTCCCCGAGTCTTAGGGTTTCGGGAGGATGATATACGCCAGAGGGGAGAGGCTGGAGTGGGCCAGGGTGGCCACACCACCTCCTGGCGCGGCCTAGGCCTGCCCGCGCCATGGGGTGGTGTGGGCCCCCTGTGGCCCATCTCCACTCCATCTTCTGGCATCCTTAGTCTTCTGAAAAAGTAGGATTTTCCGTATATTTTCCCGGATTTTCTAATCTTCGCGAACTTTTCCTCCAAACAACACCTTTTCCATCAGAATCCTGACTGCAGCGGTCCATGCTCCAAAAGTCATTAACTATGCAAAAATAGATGAAATAACATAAGTATCACCTCTCAGTATGAAATATATCAATGAATAATAGTGAATTAAGACATAGAATAGTGATGCAAAATGGACGTATCAGAAACCCATATATAGAATTCCCTCAATAGATGGGTGAATGTCCCGAAAATAATCTAGCATGCGAGATTTCCACATATCATAATTTGTGCCATCGAATATATAAAAGGAATCATGCACTACTCCACTAGACGTCATCTTTACTCTCAAGGTGGTGAAGCCTAAAAGAGAGAGACCTCACTCTGATACCAATTGAAAGATCACGGATGTCGCCTAGAGGAGGGGGTGAATAGGCGGTTTAAAACTTTTATGAGATGGGCTTAACAATGGCAGAATAAAACTAGCATTTTCTTTTGTCAAGCACAAAGCCTAGATATACTAAGGTTCACCTATGTGCACCAACAACTTATGCTAAGCAAGACAAGTAACAAAGTGATAGCAAGATAGATTACTTCAAGCACGAAGACTATCACAATGTAAAGTGCATAAGTAAAGAGCTCGGATATAGAGGTAACCGAGGCACATGGGGACGACGATATTTTATCGAGTTCCTCCCAACAAGGGAGTACGTCTCTTTGGAGGGGTAGGCAGTACTAATACCACCAATGCCACAAGAGGCCTCACCCTATGTCACGAGAACCCACCGCACGGCAAGCACCTGTTCCACTATGGTACACTTGAGGGTGGTCACCAAACTCGTACAAGATTGGGGCAATCTCCATAACTTAATTGGAGGCTCCCAATAATCACCACCAAGGCCACTATCTTGGGGAGAGCTCCACAACTTAATTGAAGGCCCCAAGAACACGCCACAAAGGCCACACAACCGTCTAGGGTTCCAAGAACCCAAGAGGGACAATCTTCTTGATTTCACCAACCAAATCCTTTGGGGAGAACTCAAAACCGATGCACCTAATGCAAAAGGAAAGAACACCACAAAGATGCTCCAATCCTTCACTCTCAAATTCCAACAAAGCTACTAAAGCAATTGGGGGAATAAGAGAGGAAGAACAAAAGAGGAAATCCACAAAAAAAACCCAAGATCTAGATCCCAAGATTTTCTCCTCACATAGAGGAGAGATGGATTGGTGGAGTTGTAGATCTAGATCTCCTCTTTCAAATACCCTAACAAGATTCAAGAAATATGGGAGGGATTGAGAGGAAAAGCAAGCTCTTGAAGGTAGAAATAATGGAGGAGAGAGAGAGAGAGCAAGCAACCAGCCCAAGGAGGAAGAAGGAGGCTTTTATAGGCCCTCCCACAAAACTAGTCGTTGTAGCATCAGTAACCCCGGAGTCTCTGGTCACCAGGGTCGGAGTCTCCGGGCATGGCTAGAGTCTCTAGGGTGGACGCGGGACTCCGGTGGGGGGGGTACTGAAAGCTTTTCGAGCCACCCCGGAGTCAAGGCCGGAGACATGGCCGGAGTCTCTGGGCTCCTGCCATGGAGTCTCCGTGAGGCTCACAACTCTGGACCCAACTCCGGGGGAGGACACAGAGAGAAAAAAACAGGGGCGGAGACTAGCCCGGAGACCAGGGCCGGAGCCTCCGGTCCAAGACCCTGGAGTCTCCACGCTTGGACCCCGGAGTCTCCAGACTCAAGGGATGCAGCAGACCAAAGCTTCCAATAAAGGCACCTTCTTCATTAAAACAAATAGGCAAACTTCAAACACTGATAACTTGAGTTTGGCAACTTCGATTGACCCAAAACCAATTTTGTTGGAAAGAGGACAACAAGAACTACCAAACAAGTATCAAGTATTGGATACCACCACGTGAAAAAGTATCAAGTATTATAATGTGAGATACCTCTCTTGGCGAGGATCCAGAAAACCTCAAGATCAAAAATGCAATAAGATATAAAGGGGAGATCCGTTTCTGATGAACTAGAGCTTGTATTGAGCACAATCTATAGAACCAAACATGGATAAGATCCAAAGAACAACCAAGAAAGATGATGCTAAGAATGCAATGGTTTGAGCTCTCTCTAAACGATATGATCGAGCTACTCACTCGAGAGCCCCTCTTGATAGTATGGTTATTTATCCTAAACCCGGTCTCTCAACTACAAACACGACACCGACAAAAGGGAAAACCTATTAAGATTACCTTTGCCTTGAGCAATCCACTTGAGCACGATGTAGACGACCTTGTCCTTGCCAAGATGGACACCTTTCTTAATTGCTCTTGCACGCACTCACTTGATGAAGACCTGACATATGCTCCCCCATACATCATGGGAAGCCTCTTTTTTGACCTTGTCTTCATCGATCCATGACCACCGAGAATGGCAAGCATCAAGCATGAGATCTTCTAGAGATGGCGCATCTTGATCTTGCACAACACTTCTACTAGATTTCAATAGGTCCAAAGCCCTTGGACAATGCTTCTTCTTCTTCTTCATTTCTTCTACCTTGAAGCCAATACATGATCCAATCATTGTCAATGGACAATTCCTACAAGTGTAATTTAATACAAACATTAGTCCATAAAGATTGTCATTAATTACCAAACCCACACATGGGGGCCCACATGCTCTTTCAGTATCCTTCTTGGGGAGAGCCCCAATAATCTCAGGTGAGATGGAAGACTTCATCAATAGCATAGCCACATGATTGGATCTTTCCCACTTCTCCATCTTGGAGTCATAAGCTTTCTTTAAGTCTTCATACCCCTCGGCACCAACAATGGGTGCCGTGGGATTATCCTCCCTTAAGGCATAATCAAAATCACTGAAAACCAAACTTAACTAGACGGAGTTCTTCCAACGAGGAAAGTTACTCCCCGTCAGTGGCTCGACAGTGTCATAGCGTATCACAGCGGAAGCTGAATTTTTCACATAGTAATTATTAGTAAATTGCATGAATATAAATAAAGTATGACATAATCATCAAATTTCTAACCATATGTCAATACACCGTTGGGTAGAAAAGACATACAATTAGAATAACATTAGGAGAGGACATACAAAATTAACACAACATTGGTCAGAATTAATTTTATAGTCATTACATTATCATTATAAGCACCGAAATTAATCATAAGGAAATCTACATTATTTGATGCTTAAATGATCATACAACATTTAGACATATTAAATATTATAAATAAAAAATATCGTTGGTTCATTTTTATTCAGAATAATAACATGTTTTACATTCATAATTTAGGCAACTAATTTCTATATTAAAAGTCAGTGCAAAATGCATAAAACATAATCATAATAGACATAAAGAAATTGCACCGACAAAAATCATAGAAAAATAAAACAAATAGGGACAACCCATTGGTTTTACCTGGGCGGCAACCCATCCCCAGATTAGGCCCGTTAAGCCCTACCTGGCCTGTCTTCAACCCCAACTTGTTGTGGATCGTTGGATCCTAAAACAGCCAGGATTCAACATCATAACCCTAACCCTATCCACTCAGAATACCCTACTCCCTCTCCCACTCGCTGCTTCTCTCCAGCAGCAGTAGCCGCGCGCGCATAGGTACAACACCAGCGGTCGCCGGCCATCGAGAGCAGCAGCAGTAGCGCACTTGCGCTCGAAGCGTCAGCATCCACCATGCGGCAGGGAGCATCAGTAGCAGCGCGCTTGCGCACGGAGCAGCAGTGGCACTGCGCGCGCGAGAGAGAGAAAGAAGTAACACCACGTGGCATGGAGCATCAGCAACGCGTAGTCTAGCCCTGGCAGCAACGACTAGCCGTCCCTGTCCTGCCTATTCTCTACTTCTGAGCGGCTCTCCCGTATCCATTCCGACACACGTGGGCGATGCTCGCCAGAAGAGCGTGCTCTGGACCATGTCCGGCACGCTCTTTCGTCGAGCATGGCCCAGTCGTCGTTTTCGTGTGGGTTTGCTGATTCGGCAACCATCAGGCGATGGCGGTGGCAAGTGGCACGACGGCCACTAACATGCACACGTCCATTCCGCGCGCACCTCCGCCGGGAGAGAGCAGCGAAGCGGAGTCCCTGCCCTCACCGGAGCAGTGGATGCTCTGGCGGGCCCCGAAGGGAGAGGCAAGGATCCGGCTACATCATCAGGTATTCTTAAAATCATCCCCAAAACTCGTGCTTAACTTTGCAGAGATAAATGTGTGTGCAGATTTTAGGGATGAAAGGGGTTAGGGTTCATACATAAAAGAGGGGACTTTTTGACTGTGAGATGGGAATCTAGCTGCCTTGTTTCTTAGTGCTAAACATATATATCAAAAGGATTAACGGGAACATGATTAACTGTAACATCATGGTTAATTAATTTGATCTTCCAAAATATCATTGTATGTTTAGCAGAGACTTTAGATCTTTTTTTTTTTGGAAATGGGCGCATATATTACTTAGAAGTAATGTTTACACCCGACCTCTGCATAATTAGGATGCACACAGCCGATCAATCAAACACCAGATGTCCAACTCAAAAGTATAAAAATTACAAAGCATGCTAGAAAGTAAAGCGCCTCGAGCTAATGTTGATCGATACGGAGATCACGCTGCCATCCATGTCGGGAGAAAATATCCCTCGTCGTGTCCTCCAAACGTGTACATCCCTCCACAAATAAGTGGTGAAGCTCCATACGCTGAAGGGTAGTCCAAGAAGGATAGCCGTAGCTCGATAGGTAACCTGTAGATAAGAAGACACAATATTATTAAGAATCTTGTCATTTTTACATAGCCAAAGCGAGCAAATAATAGCAAGCGCTCCCACCCTAAATAAAGCCCCATATTTATCCTTTATCCCATGTAACCAGTTACCAAAAACATTGGTTACCGACCGAGGAGGAGATAAACCAGAGGCCACTTGGATGATTGACCATATAGCACGAGCAAATTTATACTAGAAGAATAAATGCCGTATTGTCTCATTACTATACAAAACACTCATTGTGTACTCCCATGCTAATTCCTCTTAGCAAGATTATCCTTTGTAAGATTACCCCTTTACGAAGATAACATGCAAATATCTTCGTTTTAAGGGGTAATTTCAACTTCCAAATTTTACTATTATCATCGATTGGAATATCAGGTTGGATCAAAGCTCTATACATTGAGTCCACAGAAAATTTACCACTAGTAGTTTCCATTTCAACTCGTCCACACCCTCCGACAATTGTATCGTGGATAATCGTAATAAAAGATTATTCCACGACACCAGTCTAGGACCTATGAGACTTCTTCTAAAACACACATTAGGAGGATTAGTTCCCAACACTGTGGAAAGTGTATCCCCTTTGTGTCTAACAATCGAATATAGAGCTGGATATTGTTCATGAAGAGTAGTTTGGCCAAGCCATATATCTTCCCAGAATCTAATCTGTGAACCAACCTTAATATTGAAAATACCATATTGGAAGAAATGTTTATTGGATGTCATTAATCCCGCCCAAAAATGTGAATCCCTGGGTTTCCAAACCACTTAAGACACAGCTTTGGAACCAACATACTTTCTCCAAAGAATGTTTGCCAGGCACCATCTTCTGTAAGTAGTTTAAATAACCATTTACCCAAAAGCGCGGTGTTTTTGACTTGCAAATCATGTATGCCAAGTCCACCATACTCTTTCGATCGGCAAACCACATTCCATCTGGCTAGTCGATATTTCTTTTTTTCACTATCCCCTTGCCAAAAGAATCTTGATCAGAAATAATCCACTTTCTTCAAGACACCTTTTGGTATTAGGAAAAACAAGATCATATATAATACCATATTGGTGAGTACTGAATTTATGAGAACAAGTATTCCGCCAAGGGATAGCAGCTTACCTTTCTAACTATTAAGGCGTTTCTATAGTCTTTCCTCAACGAGTTTCCATTCAACAATCGTGAGACACCGATAATGTATCGGTATTCCCAGATAGTTGATTAGAAACTGCCCCTGACCATAGCCGAAAAGTTCAGCGTATAGGTGGGCATCGCTATTAGCCTCGCCAAAATAATACAAATCAATTTTATGGAAGTTAATTTTCAATCCAGAGAGTTGCTCAAATACTGATAAAATTAATTTCAGATTCTTAGCCTTCTCCAGATCGTGTTCCATAAATAAGATTGTATCATCAGTATATTGAAGAATGGAAAGACCACCATCAACCAGATGGGGAACCAATCCTTCAATTTGGCCATCAGCCTTGGCTCTCCCAATCAAGATAGTCAACATATCTGCCACTATGTTAAATAGTATGGGCGATAGTGGATCTCCTTGTCTCAGTCCTTTTTTGGTTTGGAAGTAGTTGCCAGTGTCGTCATTGACAATAATGGCAACACTCTCACCAGAGACAAAAGACTATATGAGAGCACACCGCTCCTCTGAAAAACCTTTCATTCGGAGTGTTTGTTGAAGGAAAGACCAATTAACCTTGTCATATGCCTTCTCAAAGTCAATCTTGAACAGTACACCATTTAGTTTCTTTGAGTGTAGTTCGTGGATTGTTTCATGCAGGATTACTACTCCATCTAGGATGTTTCTTCCTTGCATAAAGGCAGTTTGAGATGGGCGTTCGACATGATCAGCTACCGAATTTAATCTCATCGTAGCAACTTTTGTGAAGATTTTAAAGCTAACGTTAAGAAGACATATTGGACGATACTGTTGTATACGTTCTGCATTATTAACCTTAGGCAATAAAATAATGTTGCCAAAATTGAGACTAAAAATGTCCAGCTGACCAACATGTAAGAACTCAAAAAGGTGCATCAGGTCTTCCTTAATAACTTCCCAGAATTTTTGATAGAATTCCACTAGAAAGCCATCAGGCCCTGGTACCTTGTTATGTTCCATTTGGAAAACAACTTTTTTGACCTCCTCCTCCGTATAAGGAGCGGCCAGAAACTTGTTCTCCTCAACAGAAAACTTAGGAATATCCATTGTTTGGGACTCATCCATCATAACTGAATTCTCTAGCGTTGCCCCAAACAAGGATTTATAATAATTAGTAATATAAGATTTTAGTTGCTCCTGACCCTCAATCCTTCATCCTAAATTAAAGAGCGAATAAGTTTCTTTTTATGCTTGCCATTGGCCACAACATGAAAGTATCTTGTATTCGCATCTCCTTCAAGAATGAATTTTGCTTTAGAGCGTTGATACCATTTTAGTTCCTCCTCGCGGAGTAGTCTGGCAATTTCTGCATTCGATTGGTTTTTAAGCTCAATCTCTTGTACAGTTAAAAGCCTGACTTTAGCAGCAGCCTCTAAATTGTCAATAATAGATGAAAGACGTATTTTCTCATTTTTAGGATTCTAGTAGTATGTCTAGCCCACCCGCGAAGGAACTTGCGCAAAGCTCGCATTTTGTTGCTCCATCGCTGTATAGGCGTTTGACCACTAACATGTTTCTCCAAAATATCTTTCACCAACTCATAGAAACCATCATGATCCAACCATCCAAGTTCAAATTTGAAACTATGTTTGGCATTTCATGGTGGTGTTCCAACGGACAGTAATAAAGGAGCATGATCCGTCAACGCCTCAATACGCTCTAGAGCACGAACAGTTACCATAGGGTATTTTTCCTCCCATTCGGTATCCATAAGTACTCTATCCAGTTTTTCATATGTATGCTCCGGAAGACTAGTAGCCCAGGTGAACTGTCTTCCTAACATCGTAACCTCTCTTAAGTCTAAACTTTCAATGATAGCATTAAACATAAAAGGCCAATGTTCATTGAAACGACCTCGACTTTTCTCATGAGGGAATCTCAGCAGGTTAAAATCCCCACCTATAAGAATAGGGTATGGATTATCCTTGGCCAGATTAACCAACTCACGCAAAAAGTCCGGTTTATAAACATCCTGAGCAGCCCCATATATAGCGACTAGAGACCATACGAAATCATCAACCTTGTTACGAATATGGAGTTTAATAAAAAAGTCTCCATTCGAACTAGCTAAGACTTCCATAGTCTCATCTCTAACACTCAATAGGATACCCCCGGATCTACCACGCGGTGGACGTGATACCCATGTAAAGTCCACTCTGCCAGAAAGGCGACTGAGTTGGGCTTGTGAGAAATCACGTCTCCCGGTCTCAGAAATACCCAAAAAATCCAACTTATGATCTCTTACACAATCGACAAAAAACAAATATTTAGCCAAGTCACGAAGACCTCTGCTATTTGAGAACATGCCATTCATTGTGAAACAATAGGGGATTTGGATACATGAGACCTCTTGCGAGATTTTAGGTTCTTTGATTTTCGACCAGAAGCTTTAAGCTCATATAATGAGCCTAGCATAGTCTCATCAAAACCCACTTCTGACACTTCACCAACTAAGTGAGAGAGGAGTTGACCATCTACTGTGGCATGTAACTCCTCCTCCTCCATCGATGAAGTATCAAGAACAAAAGAAACCTTAGGAGTAACTGTTAGACGGTCAACCTCCATATGTCTCAAAATAGAACTAGAAAGATTAATTTCCTTTACAGAACTATCCATGCTAACACCAACATTGGCTAGCTTATCAACAATAACAGGGGTAGAAAAGGAAAGGAATAATTTTGATGAATAGTTTATACCTATAGAATCGAGATTCTTCTCCGCCTTCCTACGCATGGACTTCGCCAAGGAGTCCTTGTCAGTAGTCGATGCTCCAAGAGCATCAGTACCATGCCGAGAGCTCCTATGTGTTGTGGTGCTATCCGCCGGGAACAAGCTCGTGGAGCCGCATGCGCCCCCGCCAATTCCGGAAGCCACCATACCAGGGGAGGAACCCGACCCCTCCTGGGCTAGATCTCCCCCAAGGTGCCCTCCGTCCTGCGAAGAACCACCAGCAGATCCCAGCCCTGCCTAGGGTCGGAGATCCTCCTGTCGCCGGCTAAGCCACCGAGCCCAAAGCATGGGCCAACAATGGAGCCCGCCTAGCCACACCTGCTGCCCCGCTGAGCTAGGCCATCGTCTGGCCCACTAGGCCATCCTCGCCCATGTCCCCAACTGGAGGCATCGCCGAAGAGGAGCCCGGGCTGGTCTGCCCCTCCTGGGTCACAACCGAGGCCGGCCCACCCAGTGACCGAATAGCCAGCTCCACCTGAGCCAGCCCACCACGAGCCATCTCACCGCAGACCTCCATCAGGACTAGACTCAGCCCACGCACCGTGGTCCTAGGTATGGACCGACCCAACACATTCGGCCTACACCGAGCAGGAGAAGCCATCAAAAGAGCATTCGGCGACCCCCTCACCGCCTGAAGAGCATTGATACGTCCATTTTGCATCACTATTCTATGTCATAATTCACTATTATTCATTGCTATATTTCATATTGAGAGGTGATACTTATGTTATTTCATCTGTTTTTGCATGGTTGATGACTTTTTGGTGCATGGACCGCTGCAGTCAGGATTCTGATGGAAAAAGTGCTGTTTGGAGGCAAAATTCGTGAAGATCAGAAAATCCACGAAAATATACGGAAAATCCAATTTTTCCAGAAGACGAAGGAAGCCAGAAGGGGGGCTGGAGATGGGCCACAGGGGGCCCACACCACCCCCTGGCGTGGGCCACCCTGGGTCGCGCCACCAGGTGGTGTGGCCACCCTGGTCCACCCCTGGAACTCCCCTCTGGCGTATATTATCCCCCCGAAACCCTAAGACTCGGGGGCGACCACAGAAAGATTCCGCCGCCTCTGTAGGGCGGAAAACACCGAGAGAGAAAGATCTCTCCGACAGACAGATTTCTGCCAAGGGAATTCCTTCCTGGAGAGGGGAGATTGTCGCCATCAACACCACCATCAAGCTGGACTTCATCGGGATCATCATCATCATCACCACCATCATCACCATCAGCACCCTCATCACCATCTCCATATTGCTGTAACAATTGGGTTGAATCTTGCATAGTTCATAGGGGAAACTTTCCCGGTGTTGATTACTCTTTGTAGTTGATGCTATTGAGTGAACCATTGAATTATTGTTTATGTTCAGATTGTTATACATCATTATTCCATCTCTGATCATGATCCATATGATGTCTTGTGAGTAGTTCGTTTTGTTCTTGAGGACATGTGAGAAGTCATGTTGTTAGTAGTGGAGTTGTGTTGAGAAAGATTAAATAGTTTGATATTTAAGTTGTGGTGTACTTCTTCTAGTGGTGTCACGTGAACGTCGACTACATGACACTTCACCTATATGGGCCTAGGGGAATGCATTGTGTATTTGGCTACTAATCGTAGGGGTTGCCGGAGTGACAAAAACCTGAACCCCTGTTAGGAAACCATTGCAGAAGGGACGTAAGGGTCTTAGAGTTTAAAGCTGTGGTTAGGTTTCTACCTTAATTACTTCTTGTACTTACAGATGTTTGCAAGGGGTATAATCACAAGTATGTATTAGTACAAGGAAGGTCGGTACATTAGCACAGGTTCACCCACACAACACTTAGCAAGCTAAAGAAGATTAATCAACTATATGAAGTGAAAGCACTTGACAGTCTTCCCATGTGTCCTCGAGAACGTTTGGTCATCTTAAGTAATACAACCGACTTGTCCTTTGCTGCATAAAGGATTGGGCCACTTGCTGCATTTATTCCTACTGTCTTTTATTTACTTGTACTTTGTTTACTTGCTTTATCAAAACCCCCTAAAAATCCGTTTGCTAAGTATTTGCAGAGAATTCCTGATCCATACCACTAGCCAGCACCTTATGCTCCTCGTTGGGTTTGACACTCTTACTTATCGAAAATACTGCGATACACCCCCTATACTTGTGGGTCATCAAGACCATTTTCTGGCGCCGTTGCCGGGGAGTGAAGCGCTGGAGAGTGGAACTGGTAAAGGAAACTTCTACTGTAAGTATTGTTTACTTCTGCTAGTTGCTTTATTTTTGTTATGGATAATTCGCTGAGTTTCTTATTTGGTAATGCTACTACCACTGCTAATGTAGTAGATAAACCAGTACCTGCTGAGAACGATGCTTTCAAAATACCTACAAGAATTATTGATCGTGTTATGGATAACTACTATGTTGGGTATGGAACTGTCCATCCTGGTGATCATTTGCTCTTTATACACGAATTATGCGGATTGTTCAAGTGTGCAGGTATTACTACAGATCAAGTTAAGAAGAAGTTATTCTCATTATCACTGAAAGGAAGAGCTAAGGAATGGTATAAGCTGCTGAAGAATGGTCAAGCTCTGGAATGGGAGGAAATAGTGCCTCTCTTTTATTCAAAGTTTTATCCTCCTACTGAGATTCATAAAGATCGGAATCAAATATACAACTTTTGGCCTCTTGATGGAGAGAGTACAGCCCAAGCTTGGGGGATATTGAAGTTACTAATGCTCAAATGTCCCATTCATGAGCTCCCCAACAATATTATTATCAATAACTTTTAGGTAAGGCTTTCTCTTCATGATAAGAATTTATTGGATGCTTCTTCTGCTGGATCATTCACTCGCATGGAAGAAGAAGCTAAATGGGATCTTCTGGACCGTATTCAAGACAATGCTGAAGCTTGGGAGAATGACAAAGGTAGAAAGTCACGTATAAATTATGATTATGAATGCATTGAATCTTTTATGGGAACTGATGACTTTCAAAATATTAAAAATGCTTATGGTCTAGACTCTCAAGCTATTTCTTCTTATTTTAAGGCTTGTGCTTCCTACATTGAAGTGCCTAAAAAGAAGTGGAACAAGTATCATGAACAATATAAAGATATTGCTAAGAGTGTTCCTGCAAGAAATACTGAAGTTTATACTACTAATCATGCCTTACCTAAACCTTACATTGAGAAAATCCCTTTCCCATGTAAGATAAAGGAACATTCTATGATAGCTAGTATGGTTGATGAACCTATTATAGCAAATGTGAAAGACTTTGTTACTAAATATGTAGAAGAGGGACTCACTATCCTTTGTAAGGATACCTCTAATATTGTTTCACAAAGTAGTGTTATGAGAGATAGTATTCCAGTGTTTTCTGTTAGAATAAGTGATCATTGCTATGATGGTCCTTGTGATAGCTATATTGTTAAGTTTATGCACGATACTAAAGGTTACTATGAGAGAGGGAAAAGTGTTCTTATGCATCTCAATAATATCAAGTTTCCTCGTTTTATGCTGAAAGTTTTTATGTTGCACTTCTTTTGCCTTCCTATGCTTGTAGCCTCTGGTTTCAACAACTTGTTTGTTTACAAAATCCCCTTGCATAGGAAGTGGGTTAGACTTAAATGTGTGTGTGTGTTTGCTTCTTAATGCTCTCTTTCACTTCAATTCATATTCCTATGTGACCATCATCAAAATTATCATGCCCATCTTAATGGCTATAAAGAAAGAGCTTTTTGGGAGACAACCCAATTTGTTTTTGCTTTCAGTTTGTTTTTGTTTCCTTGAGTCTTGGAAGTTATTACTTCGGTAATAACCGCTCCTTATCCGTTTTGTTTGGTTTTTGTGTCAACATCAACCTCTAATGAGAGAGAAGTAAGATTTGGGGAAGTTGCTGTCCCGAAACAGATTTTTGTGCTTCACCGTAAAAATTCGTGAGAGATCTCTGTATGTCAGATTGAGCTGAAATTTTTGTGCTTCTGCCCCAGGTTGTTATTTAGATTTTGTTAGCTTTGCACTTTTTGATTTGAGCAACAGAAGATTTTCGAAAAAATTGATCTTTACCTGCTGGTTTGTTTTGACAGATTTTGCCACACTTGCATTTGCTTCTTTATTCGATTTCCTTTTTGAATTCTTTTTGGGTTTTCGGAAGGAGTTGCTACAACAGCTTATGTTTTGATGGTTTTCAGTTGAAGTTGAACTCAAAAGGTTTTATCACTTCACTTATACTAATGTTGCTAATAAGAACTGTGTGAAGTTTTGTGTGAAAGAAATTTCCAGGAAGTGGAGTTAATGGTGTAATAAGGAAGATAAAGGTTTTATGACTCAAGTAATAAGAGTATGAAGATGAAGATATTGATGTTATTCAAGTGATGACTCCGGAAGAATCTACTAGATACCAAATTCAGAGACCTGTAGAGTCTGTTTTCAAATAGGTAACAGTTCTGGTAAGAAAAGTTCCACGAAAATACTATCCAACTATATTTTTGCAGTTTTTAGACAATAAGGAAAGCTACGAAACGAAAAAGGGACGGAAATGGAGCCAGGGTGGCTCACACCACCCTATGGCGCGGGCCCTCCCCTGGTCGCGCCACCAGGTGGTGAGTCCACCCCGGACTCCGCCTCCGACTCGTTTTCACCCAGTATCTTCCTTTTGTTATGAAACTTCGTAATATATAATCCCCCGGATCCCCCGAGGTTCGTATATCGTGTTTTCGTCGTGTTTTTGTTTCGATCTGTTTCTGCCAGGACATACTCTTTGAAAGCTTAGAATCAGAATGGTGTCCGCCAAGGATAAAGGGAAGGAGCCTATGGTGGAAGACCTCCAAGACCCCGGGAAGGAGAAGGAGATCAAGGGTGAAGGTGAAGAGGAGGAAAAGCACACCGGCACTACCATTGCAAGCATTGGAGTGGTGGCAAACCCTGCCAGGATCAGAAGGACTGCACGGATGCAGACTAGGGGGAAAGCTCCTCGTCACAGTTTGGCTCCACGGTCACTTCCTCCACGCACCAAGAATCCTTTCCATACTCTTATCCATGAGCATCAATACCAGAATATGCCCAAGGGGAAATTACCCTCCAATTGGGATTTGCCTTGTTCTAGCCATGCAGGAAAAGAAGACTTCAAGGAGGAAGAGTGGGGAAAGAACAACAAGAGCTGGAACTCTCAACCCGACATGATCATGATCCGCATTGAGCAAAACTCACAGCTGATTCGTAGTCTCACCTTTGAGATTAAGGACTTGGGGAAACTTATCAGAGAGCTCATCAAGAGGATACCACCACCACCAAAGGAGTAATTTGTCATCAGGTTTGGCACCCCCTTGGTTTGTTCCAAGCTTGGGGAAGTGCCGCGGTATCACACCACTATCTTCTATCATTTTACCTTTTTAGTAGAGTCATATCATGAATAGAGAAGTTATTACGTAGGATGATTTGCATTATGAAAGTGTCCCCTCTCTCGTTAGATATGTATCCCTTGGTGTGAGTTTCCGTTATGGAATATTAATGAGAATTTCTATCATTTACTCTTTTGCATAGCTTATATTAGTTTTCAATTCGTGGTTATATGATTGATCTTGTCGTTAGTATTGGTATCACTTTGGGATCATTGAGTTAATTTAATTGGTTTTGGCAAACCTGGCTTGGTCAGTTGCAACACTATTTTTTTGAGAGTTGAAATAAAAGATAAAAGTACTCTAAAGAAAAATTATTTCATCATATTTCTTTCTTGATTTGCTCATAAGTTTAGTATTCTCTAGTTAAGATCTTTTGTGCTTCCAAGGAAGATTGCATGTTTGTCTTTATCACTTGTATGTTTGTTTGTTTCCTTCAACTCTTATACTTGCTACCCAGCCTTGCTAGCCAAAAACCTGTACTGAGAGGGAATTCTTATCGTGCATCCACTTCCTTAAACCAAACCCATGCCATTTGTGTCCACCATACCTACCTATTAGCATTATTGCTATTCCAAGTAAATTCTTGTTTTATCTACCTCCCAAATTAAACTTGTTATGTGAAAATTAGTGATTAAAGCTCTCACGAACTTGATGGCACACTTTACTTTCTTGCATTTAATAAACTGAACCATTGGGTCCTTGTTTGTTGCGTATATGCTTGCGCTTTATGAGTTGAAGTTAGCAGAACCATGTATCATGTGGAACGCTTTCAACACTGCATTGGTACTTTGTACCTAGTTGATATCATGATTCTTTTACTTATGGATCCCGGCGGTGTGAAATAAAAGTGGAACTTGTAAGATCATGGAGTTTATATGTGTGTTAGAGAAACGCCTGGGCCGCTAGCCTAAGCCATGCCTAATCATGGTGGAAACTTGCAGCATAACTATAGTGAGCATTCTATGAAGCATCCTCAATAAAAACCTATGCAAATAGCAAATAAAAAGATTGCTGAGATGCTCACTGTCTGCTTGCCTTGTCATTTTGATTATGGGATAACTCATGTGTCATGTGCAAGGGGTACCCCGTTGGCGGTTCTCAATGATACACGTGTATTTACAATGACAAGAGCTTACTCGTGACTGAAGTTGAGTAGCATGAGGTTCGGTACTCATAAGTAAGGGGCATGAGATTTCAACTATATGGGCCTAGGGGAATGCATTGTGTATTTGGCTACTAATCGTAGGGGTTGCCGGAGTGACAGAAACCTGAACCCCCGTTAGGAAACCATTGCACAAGGGACGTAAGGGTCTTAGAGTTTAAAGCTGTGGTTAGGTTTCTACCTTAATTACTTTCTTGTACTTACGGATGTTTGCAAGGGGTATAATCACAAGTATGTATTAGTCCTAGGAAGGTCGGTACATTAGCACAGGTTCACCCACACAACACTTAGCAAGCTAAAGAAGATTAATCAACTATATGAAGCGAAAGCACTTGACAGTCTCCCCACGTGTCCTCGAGAACGTTTGGTCATCTTAAGTAATACAACCAGCTTGTCCTTTGCTTCATAAAGGATTGGGCCACTTGCTGCATTTATTCCTACTGTCTTTTATTTACTTGTACTTTGTTTACTTGCTTTATCAAAAACTCCTAAAAATCCGTTTGCTAAGTATTTGCAGAGAATTCCTGATCCATACCACTAGCCAGCACCTTTTGCTCCTCGTTGGGTTCAACACTCTTACTTATCGAAAATACTGCGATACACCCCCTATACTTGTGGGTCATCAAGCATCATGTAATTGTGAAGGCGAGACACGCGGTGATCCTCCAGCTAACTTACTCCCACATAGCGGGGAGTCCAAAGGCAAGGCATCCAAGAGTTTAATTCCATGCGGAGTAGTAGGGGAAGCATTAAAATGAGTAACATCATAAACTTGCACAGGAGCCTGACGTGACAAAGACGGTGCATAGTTCCCTTGCCCAGACAGCTGTCCTGAGGGCGCCCCAACCGTGGCGGGAGGAAGGGTGTGTTCCGAAGTATCCATAGCATCATCCCCATCATTCCCAGGACCATTCCCATCAGAATCATCATTGTTCTTCCTCCACAAGTACGGTGAGAAATCTGGCTCCGGAACGTACCCCTAAGGCTCTAACCTAAACCGAAGCTCATACCCTTTGAGTTTAACAACAACATCAGACGTAAGAAAGGAGCCCAAAGAATCTTGGCTTTTAAACAAAGTAATGTCAAATATGCCAACCAAGATGCGAACCACACCCCTCCGTCATAGACTCAGTAGGTCGACATTGAGAGGGGTTCCTAGGAGAGACCCAACAGCCCACAAACCGAGGAAAGTATGCAAGGAGTGTGGAACCCCCTCCACATACAACCAAACCTGATGTAACTCACACTTATGAGGAACTTCTTGAGTCTTGTAGGCGGATACAGATAGCCGTGTCTTGCCCAGCGGCATGGAGAACTGGCTACCATCCACCCTATCCAGATCCTCAAACGACGGGAAGCTGACCAAGAACTCACCGTCACCATGGGACACAACCTCCCACTTCCACTGTGACCGGACCTAACATCTCCTCGCTATCTGACCCTGAACCACCTCCGCAGAGACCATATCACCAGTAACCTGGACCAAGGTAATAGGAGTCTGACTAGGCCCCAGGTTGTCATGGACCACACTTTCTGGAATCTGCGTGAACAAAGTCTTATCATGTCCACAACCAACCATATAAGCTGTCGGCCGAGGCTGCTTCAGAACAGGACACCTCAAAGTTGGGTGAGAAATAACATCACAAATATAGCAATAATGAGCAGCCTTGCAGTCCTTGGTAGCATGGGAATCAACAACGCACTTCCAACATCGGATAGCCTTTTTAGGTTTCTTTGCCACCGCCACAGGTATCGGAACAGTCAGAGCCTCCACGCCCCCAGTCTGTGAAGTATACTGTATGTGCTGAGGCTGGACCATAGCTTGACAAGGTTGCTGAGTACCCGATCCCAAGTTCTGCTAAAAACCGACCTGTTGTTGACCCATGATCGGAGGTTGAGGAGCCGCAAACTGAACATTACCAAATGCCCCAAGCTGTAGCGGTGGTTGCGCACCCCCAGTAGCCTTCTTCTTCTTTTTCCTCTTCGGCGCGCCAGCCACGGATGCACCCCCACCCGCAGCAAACTGCTATCCTCCATTGGCAGGCGGCACGAGAGGAGCCCCATACTGTCCCTGGGCCACCCCCTGCACCCCACCTCCAAAGCCATGAGACGGCCTTCCAAGATAGGGCACAGGAGCCGGCCCCCGGAATGGTGCCTGGAGGGGCTGCAGCGACAACGGCTGCGAAGCGGCAAAGTAAGCTCTAGGGGCGGAATTGCACCCCCGGGGGAAACACCGGAGGCCCAGCAAAAGCAGTAGTAGGCGCCATATGCTGCCCACCATAGATCGGAGGCACCACCGCCGCACCACCCGGTGCCGGAGCAGCAGGCCTAGGCGCGACCTGCGCTGGAGACGACGAAGCAGCAGCCCCACGAGGCACAAGCGCACCAGCCATTGGTCCACGCGGATTGGGCACCGCAGCATGGGGACCCCTAGGGTTTAGTCCCTCCATGGCCACCGGCGACGACACAAGCGCCTCCGCGTAAGATTGGTCAGGAGACGTGAACCTTGCTGGTGGAGAACGCGGTGGAGAGGAGGCGGCTGCAGGCGACAGAGACCTTGACGAAGAGTGATCGATCGCAGAGAACGGAGTAGGAGAGAGGTCCCTGGTCCATGCCGCCTTGAATCTTCTCGCAATACCAAACCACGAGAACCAGGTCCCGTCCGAGACGAGTCGGTCTTCAGCAGTCCGAGCCAGACCCAACTCGGTTTCAGAAGGCCCATCGTAGGTTGCAGGGGCCATCAAACCGAACGCCACGTACGCCTTGGAGCGATCGATTGCCTCCGCAATGATCCGCCCAAGCAGCGGCAGAGCAGAGGACCGTCGTCGCGGTAGCGCCCCCCGCCAAGGTTTCACCGACCCCGGCGAGATTGATACCACCCAGCATGCACACCACTGCGAGCCACCCCTCCTTCCAGCGACAATGGTCGGCTCCGGAGACGAAGGCCGTGGTGACTCAGATCTCGGTGTCGATCCGTCCTTCTCCCAGAACCTTGAAGCCTATGTCAGAAAACTCATCTCCTCCCAGAAGCTTTGCCGCATTTCCTCGTCCGACAACCGCCGCCACCGCGAAACAGTCATCCACCCGAGGCCATCATCGACCTCATCCAAAGCCTTGCGCTCAGCCAACGCCTCCTCCCCATCCGAACCCGTCTCTAACCCGAGGCAATGGAAACGAGAACCAGATCCGGGGCCAGCCGGCGATGCAGCGGAGAAGAAATGGTCCCCGGGCACTAGAGTTAGGCGCCGACGCCGTCCCATTTCGGCCGCACACAGCACTCTCAAGATCGGGAGCTTAACCGGCTTTTCACGTGTTCTAAACAGAGGAAAAAAACAGGGGCATAATTCATATCAACATAATCAGTCCACATAATCTTAATTGCATAAACCATGATACATAAAACCGATCCGTGATCTACAGATTATATCTAGGGTTCTAGTGCTACACGTTGTTGCATCTGATACCATTGTTAGAACAAAAACCTTAGGGCCACCACCAGATCAAAACAAGGAGCAGCTAGAACACCTGATCATCATAATAAACAGTGGTAGAATTAGAACTTTACGGGGTGCTGGAGTCGAGGAAGGCGCCATTGCTGCACGGTTGATGCAGGCTTGTGCTGTAGTCGAGAAAGACAACGCAAGGAAGGTACGGATACCCTCCGGCCTCCAGCAGCACTGCCTTGGCACCGGCGGGGTGTAGACTGGCCTTCCCGTCGCTATTGCGCCGCCCTAGATTGATAGGGTTTTGGGGATATCGGGGAGTAGGAAAGGCAGCTCGTGGACTAGCGCAACCAGATCGCTGCCAGACTCCCCTTCTTTATATGGCGCAAGCGATAGGGGACCTAGAGTCATCGGTTGGTTCAGGTGCCCCCGATCATGGCGCGTAAGGTAGTGTACGAGACCGTCATCTCGTTGGTTTTGGTGGGCCTCTCTTGACTTAACATTAATCTTATCTTTATCCCTTTATTTGACTCTGTCTTGGCCTGTTAAACGTGACAGATCAACATCAACAGACATATCACATCACGTGTTTTCTCATGTTGCTCGTAACTCATGACATACTCTTTTCTATTTTTTGTTAATTACTTAATTCCAAATTTACGTAATGACCCAATTGTACATGATCAAAAATATCAGTGAGCAAAGTGAGCTAAACTCAGGCTTTTAATGAGCCGAACAGAGCTGACCCTTCTGCTTGACGAGTTTGAGGCAAACGAGTAGAGCTTGCTCGTCATCCGGTCTGCCGGTACTGTTGTCTGGTGCAGTCCAACTGTAACGGAAGCGAGGCCGCGCTCTCTCTTCCTATGTGGCCGAACTGCCCGACGTCTCCAGCCTCCAGGCCGGCGTCGTGTCCGAGCATCCCATCGACTGCGGCTAGGGCGAATGGCAGGGTGCGCCACGTACGGCCTCCGCGTCAGCGGCACATCACTGGTGATCGCAGGACGGCGACCTCTTTTTACCACCCACCACCTGTTCGACCGAAGGTCCGAGCCTCCGAGGGCAGACATCAGGGTATCATTTAACCTTTTTCTTGGAAACTAGGGTGCGATTTTCTTCCCGAGAAATGGCTATGCAGCCAAGCTTTATAGCAAGTTAAAGCGGACTTTTTCCTTCATATCTTCACTGCAGTACCAACTGGCAAAGTTCAAGAATGAGGGCATCATAGGTATGATAAAGGAAACACGGAGCTTCAGTAGATCAATTGGATGGAGGCTTTGTCATTTGTACTATTTTCAGGAGGCCTCTTCAAAGAAAGGTATACTTTAGTTTCTCAACTTCTCTACATATTAAGTTTATAACAATTCTGGTGTAATCTGAAAATACATTTCACATACTTCCAAGACTCCACTCCTGTAACAATCCAAGCTGATTGCCGTCTCAAACAAGGTTAGGCATCCCTCTACCCACTTTTTTTTTTTGCGGGTAACTAGGTAAGTGTTGGAACGAAAGGTTGCCTATAAATCCGACAGTGGGAATTTGAGATGACTGTCTTGATCATGTGATGTTTGTTAAAGGAATCTGTGTTTGTATTGTTTTTCTCAAACCGAATATTGAAGCTAGAAAAAATGGCATGCACTAGCTATACAATATAAATTTCTTCAGTAATCTTGTATATGACCACCAGATATACGACACTGTTAAAGAATCAGTTCCTTTTGAGTGGACACCAGTTTCTTTCCCCAACCGGAACATTAGCATTCAACAGAACTAGACATATATGTGCACTTTGCCGCGCCGCCCGCCTAACGATCTTGCTCAGCGCGACTACTACGATACATCTATCGGTGGTTTGATCGGGTTTTAATGCGTTGTTAGTGTTTCAGTTTCATAGAGCGGCCTGGTCTACCTACTTTTTTAGGGATGTGCAAGAGACATGGGCGACGGTATTTTCTCAGTTTGTCGGGTGTTTTTTTCTAATTCAGGGCGCAAGTGTGCAAATGATATGGTGGTGGCACCAATTTCACATCGTATCTTGTTTGGAGCCGCGGTTCTGATGCGAGATATCCCACCTTGTGGGAGGCCTCCGGTTCCAGGACCTATAGTATGCCAAAAATATATTGCATATACATTTTTAAAGTCAAACAATGTAGAATTTGACCAAGTATGTAGAAAAGAGTATCAACATTTATAATACCAAATTAATACCACATAATTCATAGTAATGTGTATTTTGGTATGATATACATTGAGCAACATATAAGTAGATAATTTACTCAACAAACTTAGTCAAAGTTGATGAAGTTTGACTTTTAAAAATCTATTATAGCAAAGAGGGAGTAGTTTCCTATTTCGTTTCTTAAAAAATCTTGCAAGCTGCATGACGGCATTTAGGCAAGAAGCAACAACTAATCAAATAGCCGAAACACGATGAAACCGAAAAATCACAAGCTAATGGACAGTTTTAACTCACTATACAACACAAACAAATAGGTGTAAGAAATATATATGTTCTCAAGTCTTCGACTCACTGAACAATTAAGAATAAAATCATAAATTTAAGCGTAAAGAATCAGATATGGCATAGTCAACCTAATTGGTCATACAACATTACATATAGATAGAAGGCACTGGTAAGTTACATTGTCCCCTTAGTTACACTATATCACCATCCGCTTCTATATAGCTAGCTAGGACACGGTTGCAAGCCTTCATCCTAGATACAAATCCTAGTGCTACCAGCTGCATCGATAGTGACCACCTCTGCCTTCTTGCCACCACCAGGCAATGCAAGACCCAAATTGCCATACCACATGTAAACTGAGTCAGCACAAGCGAGTGCAAGAAGTGAACAACTCTGATATTAGAACAAAATCTAAATAAGCGAAAGGACGATCTAGAAAGGTTGGAGGAAAATGACAAAACATTTAAAGAATCAAATGAAGTTTATCTAGGAAACCAAATAAACAAGTGATTTCAAAGCAGAAGACACGAAGGCTCAACATTGCAAAGTTGCAGCCGGTTCAGCCGTTCTACCTTGTGAAGCGCTACTATAATTTGTCCGACTCCTCTGGATCATGGAAGTTGGTTTCCAAAAAATGTTATATCTGGTGGTTCGTGGTTTTCTGTAAGTTCTGCAACCATGTTGTTACAACCTAGTGTTTGTTCTCGGACTATGTATATGACTCCTGCTAAAATTGTGGTTTTGCAATATCACTCTGGTATGGGGTTGTATGGTGAGTACTATACAATCTTTTCCATTTGGCATTATACACAGAAAATTGGGCTTTCCCCCCGAACGAACAGAGAACGGAAACAAACGTCTGAAAGCATCTAAAAATGGTGTGCCTTAACATACCTCCGTGCATTCATAGGAAAAATAACGGATGCTTTGCAATCAGGTATATTTTGTGATATTCCGTTGACAAAGAAACTAAAAAGTCCACATGTAAGAGAAAGATTAGAAATATCGATGGTAAATATTAAAAAGGGCTCATAAAAGATGCTACATCTCGCTAGATTGTGGGCCATTTGGGTGTATGAGATAGTTTTCCACCCACTCAGGCCTAGTTTACTTCTCTCGTATTTTTATCCACTAGAGTTTCGCGGATATGTGGGGATTTGGTGTTCACCCAATACTCCAATCCCCTACAATACTCTTCCCCAAAAGTACTCTACCTTGGAGAAGAGTATTCAATCTGGACAAAAACATGAAGGATATGTGGGGATATTCCGGGATTATTACGGCAAAACCCGGTATGGTAAACGGCCTACGGGGATTTTAGGAGAATTGGAGTAATCCTCTCCAATCCCCACGGATACACTAGCGAATACGAGATAAGTAAACAAGGCCTTAAGATTGTACATCTCGCTAGAATTGTGGGCCAAAACATGGTGGACCCAGTGTGTCAAGAAGATACTCTCAGCACCGTAACCAAAACTTCGCCCGACAGCCTAGACTCTATGGTCTAGATGGTTTTTGGTAAAAACCGAACGGCCCAAAATGCGTCTAGCGGATGGCGTGAGCAGCCTGGTCAATAGCCAGGATCACAACTTAGTTTAAGTAGAGAGTATGCCCCTGCTTCACACATTCTAGTACACTTGGTATAAAAAAGTAGACTTTCACAGGGTAAGAGTAAAGCTTATAAAAGTCTAATGACCTAAAAAAAAAGGGAAATGTTCCGTATCCCCCCGACGACCATCGTCCGGGTCGCATCCCCCTGCTGTTGGCCTTCTCCAGCTGCACTTCCCCGCGCAAACTCTGGCCGCCGCCTCCTTCTCGCCCCGAGCACCATGGCCACGTCCTGCGCCACCCTCTCCCGCAGGCGCTCTCGAGCCGCCCTGCTCGAGCCGCGAACTGCCGCCGCTCCCTGTCCTCGACCGCCTCCAGCCATCGGTTCCGACCCTCCGCCTGCGCAACCTCCGCCCCCTAGTCGCGACCTCCGCGCCATGATGCAGGCCCCCTCCGCCGCGACCTCCGGCGCCCAGCCCCAGCTCCACCGGACCCACATCTCTGTCCGCCGGACATCTAGCCCTCCATGGTAACCGGCCCCCACGGGGGCGAGATGGCGGTGCTGCAATGGAACATAGTTGATGCTCCCTACGACGCCACATATTGCTCCCTGCGGTGTTCCAAAGGGATTGGCCACCATCATGGCAGCAGTGGACTTTTTTGCAGCAAAAAGGGGATGGCATAATTGTTTTGCTACATACGTTCTGCACTTTTGCTACAATTATATAAAACGATTGCTATAATGTTTTCCGACGAGGTCTCCCGGCAAAAGTCTCGAACGAGTCTCCGGCGAAGTCGTTTTTTGCTATATTAGCATATTTTGTTTGCTATCATCGTTTTGTGGTTTTGCTATATTTGCGCAAAGTTTTTGCTACGATGTCTCCGGCAAGATAAGGGGATGTTTTGCAGAAAAAACGGGTTTCGGGGCGATTCTGGGGACACGTGGCGCACGCGAAAGCAGGGCGATGGGAGCTCCCCGTTGTCCCCTAGCACGTTCCATAAAGTCTAATGGCCTAATAGCTTGTTCTAAACAACTAAATTTATATTTGATAATGGTAACCTGATCAAACTGCACGCTACAGCTAATCGGATGGATTCAATTAAATTGTGGGAGAGGGGAACTACAAAATACCCATGCAAGACCGAAAGAAATCCATGGCATTATGAGCAAAATAATCCATAGTGCTACTGGGGCAGAAGAACCCTCATCGAAGCTTTTCAATTCTTCGACTTGCACAATGGCACAAGGATTTCCAGGCTAATAAGCTCATGGGCACCGGTAACATTTAATTAAACAAGAATAAAGTAGTAGAAGATACGAAGAGATTCAGATGATACCATGTGTTGTGTTAGAATACAACTCTTTTTAGATTTAAGAGTCCTAGTCCGTTTGTTATAGGGCTAGACCGGTGCACCTAGACCCTCATATATACCTTTTGTAATTGCCACAATGTTGTTATCGATTATTATTCTATACAATTCTACATGGTATCAGACTTCTGATCCTAGGGTATGACTCACCCGCCGCCGCCGCCCGGCTACTTCGAGCGGCGCGCCGCCATCATGGCCGCCAAGGTCGCCGTGGCCACGCCCCCCTCCACCTCTACCTCTACCTTAGCTCTACCTCCACCAATAGCCCCTTCAACCTCCTTCACCGACACCATATCCGATATTAGCCCCTACATACTCGTAACCCTAGACCTAGCTGCTCACAACTACTACCATTGGCGTCACCTCTTCGACGTCCACCTCGGGCGATGGAACCTCCGCTCTCACATCGCCGACGACGCTCGCCCTCAACCTCACGATCCGCAATGGTTCAAGGATGATCTCACCATTATTCAATGGATCTACATGCGAGTCTCCACATAAATCTTCAATCTCGTACACCGTGACGGTGCCTCCACCGCCGATCTGTGGGCATCCCTTCGTCAGCTCTTCCAGGACAACATCGACGCTCGCACCAACAATCTCCACACCGAGCTTCAGAACACGGTGCAAGGTGATGCACCCGTCGGCGTCTACTGTCAACGCCTTAAGGCGATCGCAGATGAACTCCGCGAACTCGGTGATCCGATCGACGATCAACAGTTCATCAACATCCTCCTTGTCGGCCTCAGCGAGCGGTTCGAGAAACATGCCTCCTGCATCCCTATGATGCGTCCGTGCCCCTCCTTCACCGAGGTTCGCTCGATGCTGCAATGGGCCGATCGTGCCCAAACCAACAAGGACTCCCGTCCTCAGGTCTTCACTGCTGCTCCTCGACCGCCTGCACCACCGCCGCCACCGCCACCTCCTCTAATGGCTCCTCCTCAACCATTGGGATGGCGTCCAAGTCCCAACTACAGGGGTCGAAACCCTAAACTGTCGCAGTTTCGTACGACGCCTGCTCCTCCTCTGTCCTCGACTCCAGATCCATCGTCTACACCACCGACCGTATCACCGCCGCCCTCGGCTGGCGTCCTTCTCCTGATCCGTGGACCGGGCTAGTCCAGGCATGGCCTATGCCCTGGTCTGCCCCGACGCCCTATGGTGTCCCGCCTGCCTACACTGGTGGCTGGCAGCCCGGTGCCCGCCCTCACACCGACGCTCCCGTCCTCGCGCCACGACATCCGACATCCGCGTACCACGTCGCCCCCGCCTACGCGCCAACAATCTACAATGCCGCTCCTTATGCTTCATATGGCGCTACAACCTCACCCTACATGCCGCAGTACAATATGTCGCAGTACCATGATGGTGGATCTATGTATACGCCGATGACGACCCTACTGTCGACGCCTCCACACCCGCCAGCTCCCATGTCTACACTGGCCTCTACTTCGACTCCGAGCTGGACCAAGCTGCTTTTCTACAAGCCATGAACAACTTTGCTGCACAAGGAAACTCAGGTATGGATTGGATTTTCGATTTTGGTGCTTCTAGTCATATGTCTGCATCAAGTAATTTGCCGTCTTCTTGCACACCGTCGCCTTTTCCATCTATTACTCTCGGTGACGGAACATCTATTCCTATTTACTATGTCGGTCAAGCCCGAATCCAATCCCTAATCGAACCTTTGATTCTTCGCGATGTTCTTGTAGCCCCTGCACTAATTAAAAATCTGATTTCTGTTCGCCAATTCACCAATGACAATCATGTTTCTGTCGAATTTGACCCCTTTGGTTTGTCTGTGAAGGATTACTGGACCAAGGCCGAGATCGTTCAATAGCTTCGGTGATTTGTATTCCCTCCATGGTGTTCTGGCCGTTGCCCCTCCATCGTCTATGGTGGCCTCTGTTGATCTGTGGCACCAACGTCTCGGCCATCCCAAGAATAATGTGTTATCTACTCTTCTTGGTGAATTTTCAATATCTTGTAATAGAGATTCTCATAATTCTTCTATTTGTCAGTCGTGTCAAAAAGGCAAACATGTTCGTCTCCCCTTTAGCTCCTCTCTATCCTCTAGTACTTTTCTTTTTGAGTTACTTCATTGTGATCTATGGACATCACCAATAGAAAGTGTTTCCGGTTTTAAGTATTATCTTGTTATTCTTGATGATTTTACACACTATGTTTGGACCTTTCCCTTACGCAAAAAATCTGATGTTCACAATATTTTTCTTAATTTTCAGCGCTATGTCTCGGTCCACTTTTTCCTTCCTATAAGATTTATTCAATGTGATAATGGTCATGAATTTGACAACTTTAAAAACCAAAATTTCTTTCTCCAATATGGAATTCTTCTGCGTTTTTCCTGTTCCTATACCTCCCCTCAAAACGGCAAGGCCGAGCGTTCTCTTCACACTCTTAATGACATCACTCACACCCTTATTATTCAATCTTCTATGCCTCCGAAGTTCTGGGCTGAAGCTCTCCACACAGCCACATATCTACTTAACATTCAACCATCTAAAGTTAATCCTCAAACCACACCCTACTTCTCTTTATTTCTTTCTCACCCAAACTACTTCGACATTCGCGTCTTCGGCTGTCTTTGTTTTCCTAACTCCTACTCTACTTCTCCTAACAAACTTTCACCCTGTTCTATCCCGTGCGTCTATCTAGGTTTTTTCAACGAACACAAAGGCTATCATTGTCTAGATCTTGTTAGTGGTCGCGTCCATGTGTCTCGTCATGTAACTTTTGCCGAAAATATTTTTCCCTTTTCTGAGCGTCAATCTCTCGATCCTAAAACATCCGTACCATCTACTAGTCCCCCTCGTCCAAATAATTTCCCCTTCTTTCATCAGCCACCTCCTGCCATCGCCCCTGCCGCGGCAGCAAAAACGCCCGAATTCTCTACCACGGCAGCCGATCCTGCCGCGCCTTCTCCTGCCGCCACCTCTGTCGCGGCTGCCGAAAACTCTACCGCGGCAGACTTCCTGCTGCCGCCATCTCCACCGCCGACTCCCACGTCTTCTTTCTTCCGCTGCGCCGGTCGCGTCTTCCACATCATCATCCTTCCCTCTTCCTCATGCTATTATCGTCCCAGCTCCCACTAATGATCATACCATGCACACATGTGGCAAATCCGGTTTTCGTTTACCCGCTAAAGATCGTCTAAATCTCAATGCATCTATGTCTTCTTCCTCTATTCCCAAATCTTACAAATCATCTCCTAGATCCTAATTGGGCTGCAGCCATGAAAGATGAATATGATGCTCTCATTCAAAATAATACATGGCAATTAGTTTCTCGTCCATCAAACACTAATATAGTTTCTGGCAAATGGGTTTTTCTCCACAAATTTAATTCCGATGGAAGTCTTGCACGTAATAAAGCTCGATAGGTATGTCGTGGTTACTCTCAGCAACACGGCATCAATTATGATGATACTTTCTCTTCAGTTGTCAAACCCAGCACTATTCGTACTGTTCTTAGCATCGCCGTTTCTTCTTTTTGGCCCATCCATCAACTCGATGTCAAAAATGCTTTTCTCCATGGCTCTCTTCAAGAAACAGTTTATTGTCAACAACCTCTTGGCTTTGAAAATTCCTCTTATCTTAATCATGTTTGTCTCCTTCAGAAATCTCTCTATGGTATAAAACAAGCACTACGGGCTTGGTTTTAACGTTTTTGCACTTATGCTCAAACAATTGGCTTTACTCCTTCTCGTTCTGACACTTCTCTCTTCACCTTTCATCATAATGCCGACATCGCTTATCTACTTCTCTATGTTGATGATTTTATTCTCACAGCTTCCTCACAACACTTTTTAGATCATATTATCTCTCTTCTTGGCAAAGAATTTTCTATGTCCGATCTAGGTCTTCTCCATCACTTCTTAGGTATTGATGTCATCCGTGACTCATCTAGTCTTTTCTTATCTCAACGTCAGTACACCCTAGATCTTCTTTCTCGTGCTGGTATGCTCGATTGCCAACCTAATCGTACTCCTGCTGATACATGTTCAAAACTTTCTGCCGATGGTGATCCCTTTTTTGATCCTTCTCTTTATCATAGTCTTACCGGCGCCCTCCAATATCTTACTCTTACTCGTCCTGAAATTTCTTTTTCTATCCAACAAGCTTTCCTTTACATGCATGATCCTCGTGTTCCTCACTTCAACCATGTCAAACGTATTCTTCGGTATCTCAAAGGCACATTAGATTTAGGTCTTCATATAAACAAATCCTCTCCTACCTTGTTGACAGCTTACTCTGATGCAGACTAGGCTGGTTTCCCCGATACTAGACGGTCCACATCCGAATTTTGTGTTTTTCTTGGTAATAATTTGGTTTCTTGGTCTTCAAAAAGGCAGGTTACGGTTTCTCGCTCGTCAGCCGAAGCTGAGTATCGCGTTGTGGCTCATGCGGTTGCTGATACGGTTTGGTTGCACCAGTTGCTATCGGAGCTGCATCGCCCTATTGAGCAAGCTACTTGATGGCTCAAAATGTAGAGCTTGTTGGAAACCCCAAGAGGAAGGTATGATGAGCACAGTAGCAAGTGTTCTCTCAGTTATGAAACCAAGGTTATCGAACCAGTAGGAGCAAGGAAATAACTGCAAGGTGTTGCTAACAACTTGGAATCCTGCACAACACAACCACAGAACCTTGCCCCATCTTACAGTGAGGTTGTCAATCTCACTGGTTTTACTAAAAACAAAGGATTAAACATATAGTGTGGAAGATAGTAATTGCTTTCAGAAAGTAAACAGTAAACGGTAAATAGTAGATGGTATTTTAATGGTAAAAGAATAGACTGGGGTCCATAGTTCACTAGAGGTGTTTCTCCTTAAGATAAATAGCATGTTGGGTGAACAAATTACAGCGGGGCAATTGACAGATTGAGAAAGCATAACAATGCATATACTAGACATCTTGAATCCTATGAGATTTGATTGGACAATACAACATAATACATAGACCGTAATCCAACTGCATCTATGAGTAATAATCCACCTTCCGGTTATCGTCCAAACCCCTTTAAGTATTAAGTTGCAAGCAACAGATAATTGCATTAAGTAAAGTGTGTAAAGTAAACAATACAATTGCCCTATGGACAAAGGATTGTTGTTTTCTCCCTAGTAGCAACAACACATCTGCAACCTTAGAGATTTCTGTCACTTCCCCAGATTACTAGAGGCATGAACCTACTATCGAGCATAAATACTCCCTCTTGGAGTTGCAAGCATCTACTTGGCCAAGATAGTTACTAACAACGGAGCATGCAAGATCACAAATAACATAGACATGATAGAATCAATAATCAATCTGACATAGTATCTCAATATCCATCGGATCCCCGCAAACACAACATATACGATTACAAATAGATGATCTTGATCATGAATGGAGCTCACAAGATCTAAACATGATAGCACAAAGGAGGAGAACCAACCATCTAGCTACTACATGGACCCATAGTCCAAGGGTGAACTACTCATGCGTCACACCGGAGGCAGGCATGGTGACGAAGAAGGCCTCCAGGATGATCTCTCCCCTCCGGCAGGGTGCCGAGAAGAGCTTCGGATCCCCCGATCTAGGGATGGAGATGGTGGCGGCTACAGACTCTTTCGTGGATTTTTGATCGGGTCCTTAGGGTTTTCGTCCCAGGGTGAATATATAGGCGAAGGGGCAAGGTCAGTGGAGGCCCGAGGGGCCCACACCAGGTGGTGGAACGCCTAGGGGGGCCGCGCCAGCCCTAGCTATGGCCACCTCGTGTCCCCACTTCGGCTGCCCTTCAGACTCCGTGTTTCTTCTGGTAAAATATTGACTTTGCCTTTTGTCCCGTCCAATTCCGAGAATATTTCCTTACTAGCTTTTTTGAGACCAAAAAAGCAAAAAACAGGCAACTGGCACTATTGCATCTTGTTAATAGGTTAGTTCTAGAAATAAAAACATCTCAAAGTGTGAACAAAACATAAGAAAGTTGATATAAAACAAGCATGGAGTATCAAAAATTATAGATACGTTTACGACGTATCAAGCATCCCCAAGCTTAACTCCTGCTCGTCCTCGAGTAGGTAAGTGATAAAAAGAATATTTTTTGAGGTGACATGCACCATCATCATCTTGATCAAGGTATTTATAGAACATTGATAGCTGGGATCATAGTACTCTAACATAGACATGAAAGATATAGTTCTAACAATAAGACATAGCAACTATGTTGTAACATGAAAATGTACAACCAAAAGATCATGAATAACAATGCATTGAAAGACGTTTGTTTGTTTCACATATAGAAAGCATAATAAGAGTGGTATTCAGCTTGTCCCTCATGGTATAGCAAAACATAAATGCATAGGACACCTTCAAAGTTTATAAGGGTGACTAGATACAAATAATTTAAGAACAAGCAATATCAAAGTTATGAATTAATCAACAAGTTTTGGGACAATGCATAGTAAACTAAGAAAGACCACTATGCTCTCTCAATTGGTGCATAAATATAGAAGATGGAGACTCAACATAAAAGTAAAAATAAAGGCCCTTCATAGAGGGAAGCAGGGATTTCAAGTTTCCTAAAGAGCTTTCAAAAATTATGGTACTTATTAGCTTTCAGCTCTCATTGCCCTATCATAAGCATCTTGAGGTGATTAAGGTTAAAGTGACACAAATACGAAGATATGTTTGACAAGTTATAAGTTGAAAATCTCATGCCCCTTGCTTACGAGTACCGAACCTCATGCTACTCAACTTTAGTCACAAGTAAGTTCTTGTCATTGTAAGTACATGTGTATCATAGAGAACCGCCAACGGGGTACCCCTTGCCCCATGACATAGGAGCTATCCCATATCAAAATGACAAGGAAATAGACAATGAGCATCTCAACAATCTTTTTATTTGCTATTTGCATAGGTTTTTTATTGAGGATGCTTTACATAATGCTCACTATGGTTATGCTGCAAGTTTCCATCATGATTAGGCATGGCTTAGGCTAGCCTCCCAGACGTTTCTCTAACACACATACAAACTCCATGAGCTTACAAGCTCCCCTTTTATTTCACACCGCCGGGATCCATAAACAAAAGAACATGATATCAACTGAATAGTAAGTGCAATGTTGAAAGTGTTCCCCATGGTACATGGTTCTGCTAATTCACAACTTATAAAATGCAAGCATATAAGCAACATAGATGGACACAATGGTTCAAGTTTATTAAGTGCAAGAAAGTAAAGTGTGCCATCAAGTTTGTGAGAGCTTTAATCACTAATTTTCACATAACAAGTTTAATTCGAAAGGTAGATAAAAACATGAATATACTTGGAATGGTGTAACACACCATGCATAGAAATTTATAGTGGACTCTTTGGAATAACTTGGTTTTCTTGGGGGTTCGATGCATGAGTGGAACTCACACTTGGTATAGGTGGAAGCTAGCAAAAGACTGGGAGCGACCAACTAAGAGAGCAATAATAGCCATAATCATGGAAAGCGACAAAATATTATCAATTAAAGCATAAAGTGATATTACAAGTCAAAAACTAAATAATCATAGAGGCTAAGGTGACTGGTTCATAGTCTTAACATGGTGTAAGCATGCGCCAAGTCAACCCAAATAAAGCATCGAAGGAGAATACCACAATATTATGCTTTTGTATGCTAAAACAACGCATGATTCTTTCAAGGCACATTAAGCAATATCAATTATTTGGAAAAAGTCATGCTACAACAATAATTACTAAGCATAAAGTCAAAACAACATCAAACATGACATGATAAAGTCTAGACCACAGTCAAAACAAGCTCCTTTTGTACCACTTATAAGCATGAAGCTTCCTACTCTTTTCCAACACCAATCAACTTATTTGAAACAATGTATGAATGTGGAGGTCCAAACAATTTATTTAAGCAAACTAAACAAAATAAAACTAACAATAAAAACAAAGATGCTCCAAGAACAACATAATTGTGCATGAAACAATAAAAATGAAGTGTTTTGGAAGAAAACCTGAGATTTTTATTAATGAAGAAGGGGATGCCTTGGGCATCCCCAAGCTTTGATGCTTGTACTTCTTGAATATTTCTTGGGGTGACACGGGTGGCATCCCCAAGCTTGAGCTTTTTTCCATTCTTCTTCTCATCACATTATTCTTCCCTACACTTGAAAATTTCCTTCATACAAAACTTCACACAATCTTTATTAGCAACAATAGTGTATTCAAGATAATAAGTCTTTAGGTTTAGTTTCAACACAAGTAAAACTTCAATTAAAACACAAACTACTGTAGCAATTCCTTCTAAAAGCTCAAGTGATCAAAGAGAACTCAAAGAGAAAGAGATTAAGAGTCAAAAAAGACCAGCAGGTAAAAACGGATTTGTTCGAAGACCTTCTGTTGCTCAAATCGAAAAGTGTTAAACTAACTAAAATTAGATAATAACCTGGGGCATAAGCACAAAAAATGACAGCTCAATCCGACGTACATGGATTTTTCATGATGTGTTTATAGTGAAGTACAAAAATTTGTTTCGGGACAGCAACTTTCCCAAGTCTTACTTCTCTCTCATTAGAGGTTATTATTGGCATAAAAACCACACAAAAAGGATAAGGAGAGGTTATTACTGAGGCAATAACTTCCAAGACTCAACAAAAGAAAACTTACTGAAAGTAAAAATAATTTGGGTTATCTCCCAATAGTGCTTTTCTTTAACGCCTTTCAGCTAGGCATAGGAAGCAAGGTTCAAGTATTTTCGAATGAAGAAGCATTAAGATCAATAACAGAAATATCTTCAAAGAGGCAAGTTATTTCATCCAAATAAGTTCTAGAGGATCCTCTCTCAATACTCTTGGGTTCACTATTTTCATCAAACGGGTTTTCAGGAACAATCCAATCAAAATTCTTTTTTAAGGCTTCATGCATTCCTACAAGTTTAAAAGGTATTGGTATCTTAATTTCCTCTTCATTTTTGGGTTTGGTTTTGTCCAACTTTTCTAGTGTACCAATAACATCTACACATGAGCCTAGCATATTAAAACAATCAAAGACCTTCCTAGTTTCTTAACAACATCATTGAATTCTTTAAGCAAAGTTTTAGAATAAAATCTCTCTTTTCAGTATCCTCAATATCTTTAAGTTTAAGAAACATTCTTTGCATCATGGGGTTAAGGTTAACAAACCTAGCCTCCAGCATATGAAATAGAGAAGCTGCAGCAATTTCATAATTTGGAGCAAGTTCTGCTAAGGATTTATCCTCAATATCCTCATGCTTGCTAACATGATTAAAGAATTCTTCAATATTATCTTTCCCAATTATAGAGCCACTACCTATTGAAAGGTCTTTCAGGGTGAACTTAGGGATCAACATGATGAGCTAAGAACGAGGTGACAACTACAGAAAGAACTAATTTTTTGTGTGTTTTTGATAAAGAAGAAAACCAGTACAACTAATTTTTTTTTCTGTTTTTGATAAAAGAAGCAAACCAGTACAACTAATTTTTTGTGTTTTTGATAAAAAAAATAAGAAAACAAAGCAAAATAAACTAAGCAAAACAAAAACAAAGTAAAGATATTGGTTGTGAGGGACTCCCCTTGCGAGAATCTTCTTTCTCCCTGAAAAGTGACTGACGCTGTCCTTAACTCCCCAGCAACGGCGCCAGAAAAAAATGCTTGATGGCTCAAAATGTAGAGCTTGTTGGGAACCCCAAGAGGAAGGTATGATGAGCTCAGTAGCAAGTTTTCCCTCAGTTATGAAACCAAGGTTATCGAACCAGTAGGAGCAAGGAAACAACTCCAAGGTGTTGCTAACAACTTGGAATCATGCACAACACAACCACAAAACCTTGCCCCAACTTACAGTGAGGTTGTCCATCTCACTGGTTTTGCTAAAAACAAAGGATTGAATGTATAGTGTGGAAGATAGTACTTGCTTGCAGAAAGTAAACAGTAAACGGTAAACACTAGATGGTATATTAATGGTAAAGGAATGGACTGGGGTCTATAGTTCACTAGAGGTGTTTCTCCTTAAGATAAATAGCATGTTGGGTGAACAAATTATAGCGGGGCAATTGACAGATTGAGAAAGCATAACAATGCATATACTAGACATCTTGATTCCTATGAGATTTGATTGGGCATTACAACATAATACATAGACTGTAATCCAACTGCATCTATGACTAATAATCCACCTTCCGGTTATCGTTCGAACCCCTTTCAGTATTAAGTTGCAAGCAACGGATAATTGCATTAAGCAAAGTGTGTAAATTAAACAATACAATTGCCCCATAGACAAAGGATTGTTGTGTTTCTCCCTAGTAGCAATAGCACATCTACAACCTTAGAGATTTCTGTCACTTCCCCAGATTACTAGAGACATGAACCTACTATCGAGCATAAATACTCTCTCTCCTAGAGTTGCAAGCATCTACTTGGCCAAGATAGTTACTAACAACGAAGAGCATGCAAGATCACAAATAATATAGATATGATAGAATCAATAATCAATCTGACATAGTATCTCAATATCTATTGGATCCCCGCAAACACAACATATAGGATTACAAATAGATGATCTTGATCATGAACGGAGCTCACAAGATCTAAACATGATAGCACAAAGTGAAGGAAATATGCGCTGAGAGGCAATAATAAAGTTGTTATTATGTATTCCTTGTATATGATAGATGTTTATTTTACATGATATAATTGTATTGATAGAAAACATCAATACATGTGTGTTTAATAAACAAAAGGGTTCCTAGTCATGCCTCTCTTATAGACTAGCTTGTTGATTAACAAGATGATCAAGGTTTCCTGATCATGGACATTGGATGTTGTTAATAACAAGGTCACACCATTGGTGGAATGATGTGATGAACATTCATCGGAAGTATAGCATTACGATCAAGTCATTGTGTTTATATTGCTATAACATCATACGAAGTAATGTTTATCCTTAGACCATGAGATCATGTTAATTGCTAACACCGGAAGAGTATCTTGATAACATCAAACGTCACACCGTAACAGGGTGACTATAAAGATGGGTTCAGTGCTACGAAGGTGTTATGTTGAGGCTCATGGATCAAGAGTGGAATTTGTCAATCCAGATGACGGATAGATATACTCTAGGCCCTCTTGGTGATATCACATTAGGATAGTTTGCAAGCAAGTGATGTGATCACTAGAATGTTATATCACGGGAACGAGAAAAGAGTGCATGCCAGTAACGAGATCAAACTAGGTATGGAGATACCGATGATCGAATCTCGGACATGTAATATATCGAGAGACAAAGGTATTTAGTTACAAGCGTTAAAGGTTCTCACGATCACAGGAGTCATCGTTGAATGTGTAGGAGTCAATACGGATCTCCAGGCCCCGCTGCTGATTATTGATCGGAGAAGGGTCTCGATCATGTCTGCATTATTCGCGAACCATAGGGTAGCACACTTAAGAGTTACCGGACACCATTTTTGAGCACATATGTTTCAGACGAAAGAATTGCAAAGTGCAGGAATTGTTTCAATAGAAACCGGAAATTGTTTCGGGTGAAATTGCAGAAAGTGGTTCTGCATGTGATATTGAAATATTGCAAGGGGCTATATGTGAATATTTGTTAATTAAAGTAATTAACAAAATTCTGAATAAATTTAATAAAAGAGTTTTATTAAATGAGAGAGCATTAAATTTGGAGAAACTTAATGCATTTAAAGTGGAGACTTTAAAAGGGAATGTGAAGAGGCATTTTAATGTGGAGGAGTTACCACCACATGAATGGGGGAGGTGAGGGGTCACCCCCCATGCGCCGGCCATGGAGAGAGGGGGCACCCCCTCCTCCTATAAAAGGCCACCCATTCCCTCCTTCATCATCACACCTCCTTGTGAAGGATCTCTCTTCCCCTCTAGAATTATTCCCCCATGGTCTCGGATTAGCGAGATACATGTTCCCGGTGGCATTTCGTCTGGAAGGAGTTGCTGCTTCCGCTGGATCGCTGGAGCGAGGAGGTGGAGGTTGTCCGGTGGCTTGAACGTGTGTGCGAGTGCGGATGCGCTGCTGAGTTGCGGCGCTCGGACTTCCTCACGATCTTGAGATCGGCAAGTGTACGACTACATCAACCACGAGTTCCTACTCGTTAACAAAGCTCGTTGTCTTTGAGGGTAAGTTCTCTATGGATGTATGTCCACCCGTTTGCTTTGTACCTAGTAGATAGATCTTGGCGTGTAGTTCACACCGAAGGAATTTTTTTGTCTTCTATGCTGCGGACCCAACAGTGGTATCAGAGCCTGATCTATGCGTAGGTGCTTTGCACGGGTAGTACACATATGTTTATATGTGGGCGATGATGATCATGTTATTGCATCTTCTATGTACTTTGGATATTGGTGGCATAGTGGGATGAAGAGGCCCGGACCAACCTTACATGTCATCGTACATGAGACCGGTTCCACGACTGACATGCAACTTGTTTTGCATAAGTGGTTGGCGGGTGTTTGTCTCTCCTACTATAGTCAATATCTGATTTACAACGAGTTGCTAATAACTTGGTTATCCTCGTTGTGGTTCATGTTTGTAGGTTAGACAGGTTCTATCTCCGAAAGCCCTAAGCTACGTAAAACTTGCAATTGATAAATTAGAGGCATCTAGTTTAGATCGTTGTTGGGCTAGTGTTTTGATATGGTATTGTTGTAAGTAGATGTATAATAGATACTCTTACAACTCACTTAACTTGTAAGTTCCATAGACCTTGGCCTTACACACAAAGGAATGATAGAGATCATACCACGATGCAAATGATAGAGATCAAATGCATGGACCATATCACCTCACTTCACACATTAGATGTTAGCATCTTATATTGCTAGTTTGGCGCGTTTGGTAGCTTTATAAGATGATCCCTCATTTAGATATCAAGATAAAATGTGTTCTTCCTTAAGTATGCACCGTTTTGTGGATCGTGTTTTGAGGCATCACGTGATGATCGGGTGTTTTCAACTCTACGCTTTCATACAACGGGTGTAAGACAGTTTTACTCACGCAAATACTAAGGTTCTTACTTGACGAGCCTAGCATGTACAAACATGGCCTCGGAACACGGACCGAAAGGTTAAGCATGAGTCATATAGTTGATATGATGCCCATATAGATGCTCGCCTTTGAAGCTACACCAACTCACGTGATGATCGGACTTGGTGTAGTGGATTTGGTTCATGTAATCACCAAAAGGACACGAGGGATGTCGTTTTTGAGTGGGAGTTCATTAGTAATTTGGATTAGTTGAACTCAATCTATCATAAACTTAGTCTAAATATACTTTAGAAATTCTGTTGTAGATGGCACCACCTGCTTTTAATTTCAATGTGTTCATGGAGAAAGAGAAACTTGCTGCGAATGGTAGCAACTTCACAAACTGGGCTATGAATTTGAGGATTCTCCTCACTGCTGCACAAAAGCAATATGTGCTAGATGCGCCGCTAGGCCCCCCACCAGCTCCTGATGCCCCTGACGAGGAAAAGAACGTCTATATAACTCGTCAGGAGGACCACAACTTAGTTCATTGCGGCATACTGTATGGGCTAGAGCCAGAACTTCGAAAGCGTCTCGAAAATGGCAATGCCTTTGATACCATGGGAGAATTGAAAATGATTTTCGATACCCATGCTGCCGTAGAGAGTTATAATGCTATAGAAAAGTTCTTTAGCTGCATGATGGAGGAAAACAACTCTGTTAGTGAGCACGTACTCAAAATGTCTGGGTACGCCGATAAGCTTGTGTCCTTAGGAATAACGATTCCCATTGACCTAGGCATACATCGTGTTCTCCAATCTCTGCCACCTAGCTACAAGAGCTTCGTGATGAACTATAATATGCAGGGCATGAAGAAGTCTCTTCCCGAGCTTCTGTCAATGCTTAAGACTGCAGAAGTGGAGATTAGGAAAGAACATCAAGTGTTGATGATCAATAGGACCACCGGTTTCAAGAAGGATAAGAAAGGCAAGCACAAGGGAAAGAAGGGTGGCAAGTCTGTTGCCACGCCTAAAAAGAAACCCCGAGATGGCCCTAAGTCTGACACCGAGTGCTACTATTGCAAGGGGACTGGCCATTGGAAGCTCAACTGCACCAAGTATTTGGCGGACAAGAAGTCCGACAAGGCAAACAAAGGTATATGTGATATACATCTTATTGATGTGTACTTGACTAGTACTCGCAGTAGCACCTGGGTATTTGATACGGGATCGGTTGCTAATATATGTAACTCGGTTCAGGGGCTGCGGAACAAGCGACAACTAGCAAGGGATGAGGTCACGATACGGGTCAGCAATGGATCAAGAGTTGATGTGATCGCCGTCGGAACGCTGCCTCTCCATATGCCATCGGGATTAGTTATAAACCTAAATAATTGTTATTTGGTGCCTGCACTGAGCATGAACATTGTATCCGGATCGTGTTTGATGCAAAGTGGTTATTCATTTAAGTCTGAAAACAATGGTTGTTTGATTTATATGAATAATATCTTTTATGGTCATGCACCTATGTTGAATGGTTTATTTCTATTGGATCTCGATAGTAGTATTAGCATATTCATAATGTTGATGCTAAAAGGATTAAACTTGATAATGATATATCTACATATATGTGGCACTGCCGTCTAGGTCATATTGGCGTTAAACGCATGAAGAAACTCCATTCTGATGGACTTTTGGAATCACTTGATTTTGAATCATTTGATACATGTGAGCCATGCCTTATGGGCAAGATGACTAGAACGCCGTTTTCCGGTTCAATGGAACGGGCGACAGATCTATTGGAAATCATACATACTAATGTGTGTGGACCAATGAGTGTGTCAGCGCGAGGTGGATATAGTTATTTTGTTTCTTTCACAGATGATTTGAGTAGATATGGGTATATCTATTTGATGAAACACAAGTCTGAAACTTTTGAAAAGTTCAAAGAATTTCAGAATGAAGTGGAAAATCATCGTAACAGAAAGATCAAATTTCTGCGGTCCGACCGTGGAGGAGAGTATCTTAGTTACGAGTTTAGCACACATATGAAAGACTGTGGAATAGTTTCACAACTCACGCCTGCCGGAACACCACAACGTAATGGTGTGTCAGAACGTCGTAATCATACTTTATTGGATATGGTTCGATCTATGATGTCTCTGACTGACTTGCCACTGTCATTTTGGGGTTATGCACTGGAAACCGCTGCATTCACTTTAAATCGGGCACCATCTAAATCCGTTGAAACGACACCGTATGAATTATGGTTTGGAAACAAACCTAAGCTGTCATTTCTTAAGGTTTGGGGATGCGATGTTTATGTGAAGAAACTTCAACCGGATAAACTCGAACCCAAAGCGGAAAAATGCGTCTTTATAGGATACCCTAAGGAAACGATTGGGTATACCTTCTATCACAGATCCGAGGGCAAGGTCTTTGTTGCCAAGAATGGATCCTTTCTTGAGAAGGAGTTTCTCGCGAAAGGTGTGAGTAGTCGGAAGGTAGAACTCGAAGAGGTTATTGAACCTTCTCTTCATGAAATGGCGAGTAGCACAGCTCCAGAATTTGTTTCGGAGTTGACTTCACCTAATGAAGAGAGAGCTAATGATATTGATCATGAAACTCCGAAAGAGGACACTACCGAACCTCGCAGGTCAAGCAGGACACGTGCAGCTCCTGAACTGTACGGCAATCCTGTTATGAATTTCATGATTGATGAAATGGATGACCCTGTGACGTATGAAGAAGCGATGATGAGCCCGGATTCCAACAAATGGCTAGAAGCCATGAAATCCGAGATGGAATCCATGTACGAGAACCAAGTTTGGAACTTGGTGGACTTACCTCACGACCAAAAGGCCGTTGAGAATAAATGGATTTTCAAAAGAAAAACTGATGCTGATGGTAATGTGACCATCTATAAGGCTCGACTTGTCGCAAAGGGGTTTCGACAAATTCAAGGAGTTGACTACGATGAGACATTCTCTCCCGTAGCGATGCTTAAGTCGGTTAGGATTATGTTAGCAATTGCTGCATATTTCGATTATGAAATATGACAGATGGATGTCAAAACTACGTTCCTCAATGGTAAGATTGAAGAAGAGCTGTATATGATACAACCTAAGGGTTTTGTCGATCCTAAGGATGCTAATAAGGTGTGCAAACTTCAGCGATCCATCTATGGACTGAAGCAAGCATCACGAAGTTGGAATCTCCGCTTTGATGAGGTGATCAAAGAGTTTGGATTTGTCCAAACTTATGGAGAGGATTGTATTTACAAGAAAGTGAGTGGGAGCAATGTGGCATTTCTGATATTATATGTGGATGACATATTATTGATTGGAAATGATTTAGATCTTTTAAACAGTGTTAAAAGTTATCTAAACAGCAAATTTTCGATGAAGGACCTTGGTGAAGCTTCATATATATTAGGCATTAAAATCTATAGAGATAGATCAAGACGCCTAATTGGGCTATCGCAGAGTACATACCTTGATAAGATATTAAAGAAGTTTAATATGGACGGAAGTAAGAAGGGGTTCTTACCTATGTTGCAAGGCAAGACGTTGAGTAAGACTCAAAGTCCGGCTACGGCGGAAGAAAGAGAGATAATGGATAAGATCCCCTATGCCTCAGCCATAGGCTCTATAATGTATGTCATGCTATGTACAAGACCGTATGTGGCACATGCTATTAGTTTGACTAGTAGGTACCAATCTGATCCAGGTTCGGAACACTGGATAGCGGTCAAGAATATCCTTAAGTACTTGAGAAGAACTAAGGATATGTTTCTTATATACGGAGGTGAAGAAGAGCTAGTCGCTAAGTGTTATGTCGATGCTAGTTTTGACACTGATCCGGATGACTCTAAGTCTCAATCCGGATACGTATTTCTCTTGAACGGAGCATCAGTTAGTTGGAGGAGCTCCAAACAACCTGTGGTGGCTGGATCAACAACGGAGGCGGAATATGTTGCTGCTTCAGAAGCAGCGCAGGAAACAGTTTGGATGAAAGAGTTCATTACGGAACTGGGTGTGGTTCCCAGTGCGTTGGACCCGATGGTGATCTATTGTGACAACAATGGAGCCATAGCCAACGCCAAGGAACCAAGGTCTCACAAGAATTCCAAGAATATTAAGCGCCGGTTTCACTCCATCCGCGAGCATGTCAAGGATGGAGATATAAAGATTTGTAAAGTGCACACGGACCTGAATGTAGCAGATCCGTTGACTAAAGTACTCCCTAGGGCAAAACATGATCAACACCAGAACTCCATGGGTGTTAGATTTATCACTATGTGAACTAGATTATTGTCTCTAGTGCAAGTGGGAGACTGAAGGAAATATGCCCTGAGAGGCAATAATAAAGTTGTTATTATGTATTCCTTGTATATGATAGATGTTTATTTTACATGCTATAATTGTATTGATAGGAAACATCAATACATGTGTGTTTAATAAACAAAAAGGGTTCCTAGTCATGCCTCTCTTATAGACTAGCTTGTTAATTAACAAGATGATCAAGGTTTCCTGATCATGGACATTGGATGTTGTTAATAACAAGGTCACACCATTGGTGGAACGTGTGTGCGAGTGCGGATATGCTGCTGAGTTGCGGCGCTCGGACTTCCTCACGATCTTGAGATCGGCAAGTGTACGACTACATCAACCACGAGTTCCTACTCGTTAACAAAGCTCGTTGTCTTCGAGGGTAAGTTCTCTATGGATGTATGTCCACCCGTTTGCTTTATACCTAGTAGATAGATCTTGGCGTGTAGTTCACACCGTAGGAATTTTTTTGTTTTCTATGCTGCGGACCCAATACAAAGGAGGAGAACCAACCATCTAGCTACTACATGGACCCATAGTCCAATGGTGAACTACTCACGCGTCACACTGGAGGCAGGCATGGTGATAAAGAAGGCCTTCAGGATGATCTCTCCCCTCTGGCAGGGTGCTAGGAAGAGCTTCGGATCCCCCAATCTAGGGATGGAGATGGCGGCGGCTACAGACTCTTTCGTGGATTTCTGATCGGATCCTTAGGGTTTTTGTCCCGGGCTGAATATATAGGCGAAGGGGCAAGGTCGGTGGAGGCCTGAGGGGCCCACACCAGGTGGCAACGCGCCCAGGGGGTCGTGCCAGCCCTAGGTGTGGCCACCTCGTGGACCACTTCAGCTGCCCTTCGGACTCCGTGTTCCTTTTGGTAAAATATTGATTTTGGCTTTTGTCCTGTCCAATTCCGAGAATATTCCTTACTAGCTTTTCTGAAACCAAAAACAGCAAAAAACAGGCAACTGGTACTGTGACATCTTGTTAATAGGTTAGTTTCAGAAAATGTATAAAAATATCTCAAAGTGTGAACAAAATATAAAAAAGTTGATATAAAACAAGCATGGAGCATTAAAAATTATAGATACATTTTAGTGTGATAATATTTCAGCTGTCAGGAAATCTGGTTCAACACCGTCGTACCAAGCATATAGAGATTGACATTCATTTTGTTCGAGAGAAGGTGGTTCTCGGTCAAGTTCGTGTTCTACATGTGCCTACTTCAACTTAGTTTGCTGATATCTTTACTAAAGGCCTGACGACTACTCCGTTTTAAGATATTCGTTTCAGTCTCAACGTCGTCGAGCCTACCGTTGACACTGCGGTGATGTTAGAATACAACTCTTGTTAGATTTAAGAGTCCTAATCGGTTTGTTATAAGGATATGCCGATACATCTAGACCCTCATATATACCTCTTGTAATTATCACAATATTATTATCAATTATTATTCTATACAATTCTACATGTTGGATGCAAAGTTTCCACGGCTCCCTGCCGTAGAAGGCCTGCCCGTAGAAGGCCGTTTGTCATAATCTAGTTGAGTCACACATCAAACTATCAAAGGAGCATACTGAATAAAGAATATTGTCTAGGTTGACATCGGTTGCTTCAAGAGACCAAAATCGTATATTTTCCAGAATACCTAAGCCTTTGGAATACTTCCAATTCCAGAATCACTGCCCTAAACTCACCGTTCCATTGTTGTAGTACTTAAAACCCAGGCATACTGCGGGCAGGCAGGCAGACGTGAGCTGGCGTGGCCTTGTGGGGATGGCGATCAGGTAGGCGGGAGGACATGAAACCGCATCTAGAAGTACATGATCACAGGGGAGCGAGAAATCTTCCAAATCGACCTCGTCGGAACTGCTGTCATCGTCGGTGAATCTGCCAGCGCGGGTAGCGATGCTACTTCTGGCGCAGGAGGCGGGACGCTGGGGCGGAAACTAGCAGAGCCGTCCAACACGCCCCTTGAGGCACCACTGCCAACGTGAGTGGCGATGTAACTTCTGGCGCTCTCGCTGCTTGCCAGCTCCGACGGGCCACCGTCTCAAACAGTTGAAACTGCATTGCGCTTCTGCAGATTCATGTGATGGTGTAGCGAGGCAGTGATTGAGGCAAAGTAACAGAGGTGGAGGGGAAAATATGACGGGGATTCATTGGTCTTTAGATTGTTTGGGATGACGAGAAAGCATCACGATGAGAGCCTTTTTTACTGGTTCAATATCTACACGTAGCGGTAAATTATTGGACTTCTAGTAGAATGGGCCCAATGCCAGCCTGTAAGCAGGCGCAGATTAAAGTAACCAGAACTTCCACCACCACTCGAAAGAGACGGTCCATATCGTTTTATCAAACGGCTGAAATAGCAAAGAGCGGGAATGGCCTTCATGGAGCGGGTCATTCACCAGAATTAAGCAACTACTTCCTCCGTTTCAAAATATAAGATGTTTTAGTTTTGTAAAAAGAATGGCCTGCATGGTAGTAGTACATGATAACTCAACTGATGATATGCTCATACGGTAGTTCCAAAAGCATCAAAGATAAAATGACCACCCTTTACTCAAGCTGTGCAGTATTCTTTCTCTGTGAACAATTAGAATGACTAATTATAATAATCATATCTACGCATTTGTAGAGAATATCATTTTGCGGCCCGAAAGTTGGGGTGTCCAGGCAACGCGATACCCGAGTTCCCTGATATCATCCGCGATAATTATAGTTGGCGTGTGAAATACTCAGAGGCTCTTTTTCGACACGAATTCAACTTTATGTTACAATACAAAAAATCAGGCTAACGGCCGTCAAGTTGGCCCCCCCCCTGTCAGTTATCGCTGTTATGTCGCTCCCGTCGCTTAGGTGTCAATTAAGCTTGCAGCGTTGGCGCCTGCATTCATTACGCGTCTTCTTCTTACCCGGAGCGGCAATCTGTGGGGCGTCGCAGCCATGGCACGGAGCTGGGACGTGGACGAACCTGCTCGGCCCAGCTCTCCTCCCTGTAGGCTTGCAGCGTTGGCACCTCCATTACTTGTCTTCTTCCCCGGAGCGGCAATCTGTGGTCGCGGCCATGGCACAGAGCTGGGAAGTGACAAAGCTGCTCGGCCCCGCTCTCCTTCCCATCCCGAGTCGGAGCTCGCCCTCACTGTGGACGCACCCATGGCACGGTCGGGGACGAGAATTGGTTCGCGGTGAGATCTATCACCTTGTCGACCATGCTCGGTTCTGTTTTCCTCCTCTAGAATCCGAGCTCGTCGTCGCCGTGGTTGCACCCGCACCAATTCTGCCACCTCTGCCGAGGTCTCTGTGGTAGCTCAAGTTCTGGGGCTCTCCAAGTTCTGCCATATTGGGCCTGTAAGTGTTGTTGTATGTTAAACTAGCAAATCTCGTTTGTTCAAATCTCTTGGGTTGTACCAACTTCATTGTGTTTAATTATGAAAGACAAAATATAAATGACTTCTCTCAATTTCTCGCATAAAAAAATGCACAGCTAATTTCATATTCTCGCAGGAACTGGCCCCACTTGTTGAACCGGCGCCACTGCCACGATCTCCACGTAACCACGGTGAGTTCTCGAACCGAAAGTTGCAGTTACCATGTTTCTTCTGCAGTCATTCCTCTTCCTCAGTCATTCCTCTGCAGTTTTTCCTAGACGCTTTGTAGCACCCCAATAAAACCACTACTAGAAAATGCTATGTTTTTGTGTTGCGCATCATCATGACTGTATGCTCATGTCATCATGCCACATTGCATTTGAGCATCGTCATGTCATAATGCATGGTTTGTCTAAAACTATTTTCTAAAAGACTAGTTTTGTTTTCTAAATATCCCCCCGTCTTTATTCAAATCAAAACCCCGGTCTCTCCTGGATATTTTGTTTGTCTTAAAACTATTTAGAAAAGTCTTTTAAATTAAAATGGTTAAATGAAATGTTTTACCTGGGGGAGGCAACCCAGCGAACTAGGCCCAAAAGCCTAGTCGGTCGAGCCACCTATAACCCCAGGATCAAACCCTAACCCTAGACCCTCACCAACCCACACCTGGTCCAACCGAACCATCTAACCTAACCACACTACCGCATGCAACGCTGTAGCGACGCAGCATGACACACCCCGACATGTCCGCCCCCACCACCTACCAACCCGCGCGTGCTGCCTTGCCTAATGCCCACCCCACCGACAATCGGCCTGCACCCCGGCCCCACTACCAGGCGACCGACCAGCCCGTCTCACTCCACCCACCCGACGCACGCGTTTTCCCTAGGCTCCTTCGATCCCCGCCGCCACCTCCTGCACTCCGCTGGCCCCTCGAGCTCGCCTGCACCGAGCCCAACCCCCGCACCTCCTAGTCGCAGCCACCAACCACCTGCGTCGCTCCTCCCGATTTGGGCCCCACCGCCAGCGGGCTCTGCCCCGAGCTCTCCTCCGACCGGCGCCCTCGTCCCGAAGCCCCGCGCGAACCCGCCATCCGCGTCGCCAAGGAGCTCCTTTGTCTTGACCCTGCAAGTATCCCGGCGCCGCCTCTTCCTTGGCCGCGAGCGCTGCCTCCCCTGTCGTCTCCTCCCGGACCGCGACCCTCCTCCTTAGAGCTCTTCTCCGCCTCGGCCTCCTCACGCCTCTGCCGCGACCGTGGCCGCCTCGCAGAGCACCGCTGCTCCTTGAGCCCGAGCGCTGACCTCAACCTCCGCTACGGACGTCTCTCGCGCCACCCGCAGGCGCTTGCCTCACCACCTGGCCCACGAGCTCGCCGCCCCAGGTCGAACCGGTCACCACCCCGAGCCTACCGCCTCTGTCCACGAGCAGTGCCTCCGCGCCATCCGCCTACGGCCAGCATGGCCCCTCCTCGCACTGTCTTCGCCGCGTCGTCTCTGTCTCGTTCCCTCGCGTGCCTTGGCTGTCCTCTGCCCCTGCCGCATGCGCGAGCCCTACTCCTCCCACATGTGTCCTCTATTGTCGTCCCTGTGTTTTTGGCTGCTTGACCCGTGCACATCGGTGGAGTGTTCATGTCCCTTCCTTGATTGATCTGCTCGCTGGAAACGCTGTCGACCTCCTTCTACTCCTTCTATGAGCGCGAGCCACCGATCAAGGCCATCCAGGTGATCCCCATGTGGTGCCCGAAGATGTTGCTGCCGTGCCTTACAGCCTTCGACAGTTGGATGTCTGGATGCTCCTGAGGTGATCTGCCAAGATCTCTTAACTGACAAGATCGACCATGAGCGAGTTGTACAAGGGCTACCGACAAGTTCTCCGAGCCCGAGCGGCACGATCTCCTTCAGCAACCCGAAGACCGCCAAGTGCTCCGTCACGGATCTGATGTTTGAGGCCCCGAAATCCGAAGACCGATCCCGGCGTGCCCAAACCCCGTCGAACACCAAGACCCTAGAGACCCGATCCCGGAGTCCGAAGCCGAGACCGATCGCTCGAGACCCCAAGACCTTCCACCCCTAATGTGTGACCCCTTTCTGAGCCCCTATTTTTATAAATGAAATACAAACTTGTTGCATATTAAATTGTTCATACTTGCATATATATTGTGGTTGTTGGGGGTATTTAGGCGATTCACCTAAATTAAATATGGAGACCATATGCGGGCTATTCTAGTCTTATATTGGCTCAATTTAAATTTGTGTAGCGAACCGATGCCATGTTTTGCATTGTTAAGTGAACATTTAAAATGCGGGTATCTAAACAACATGAACCTATTAATTAATTGTCGGGACCCTGGTTCCGCTTAATATTGCCTAATTGCATCGCATCTTTGTCATGACATGCATCATACATAGATCATGCCGAATCTTCTGTCGTAGTATTAAATAGTGTATCCGGTGTTTATTTTAGTGTTTTCTTCTTCACGGATTAGGACGTTAAGTTGATGCGAGTATCGACAAGTTCTTCAGATAATGTACCTTCGGCTCTGTTTCCCAGGCGAGCATCTCCCCCTTTCTACCTATTTTGCATTTATAGTCTTTACTTCCTCCTGTTGATCTATTGATATCCGTGTTGCGATGCTTTAGTTTCTGTGCACCCTTTATATTCCTTGTAGCCTCTATATTGCCTTGGACACATCCTATTGCCTGTTGTTGGATAGATAGTCGGCCTTGCGAGTCGTAGTTGCTTGCTTATGTGTTGCTTCACGTCGTTGTCGTTCCACCGTTGACGACAAGTTGGCACATGCTTAATGGTGGAGATGCTTAATGGTGGAGATGCTTAAGGATGGAGATAATAATGACTTTAAATACAACTATTAAGTTGCTGGGAATAGATATAACTAATGCAGAGGCATCGGTGGGCAATATATGTTATTTGGTTCTTCCACGCTCACTTGTGTCCCGTAGGACCCCGAGTACTTGATACATGTTCCTTGACTATCGCACTATCCGCATATGGGACCATGAATCCCCTTAGCCAGAACTTGATTCATTTCTTATTTCTTGGGGCCACAAACTAGTTTGGGGCTTTATTACTATCCTGTACTTATGCCATGTTTTACTGCTTTATTTAAGATTGTGCGTGGAGCACCTGTACTGTTTTGGATCGTGCCACGTTTTCGCGGTATCGACAAGCCCAATCACACTTTCGGGTTCCCAGTCGTTTACAGCCGTCGTCACAAACCCTGGGTCTGTTCTGGAGCCGGCCAACTTCGTTGCGGGTAGCTTAGTGGGGTGGCCCCCTGAAATCTTTTATGAATCTTATGATTGCTTTGTCGTGAAAGCCTCGTTGGGTTTTGATTTGGTTTTTCCGAGGTTGATCGTGTGGGTGTTGCTATTTGTGCACCCCTGCAGGGTAAATCTTTCTGAAACCCGTGTCCACGGTTATGGACGACTTGGAGCACAGTATCTCGATCATAGACAAGCATAACTAAATTAGTGCTATAAATTTGACTTAATATGTGACTAGTAATCAGCTTCACTACAAAGGAATGGATAATAAAAGTGCCAACAACTGGTGGAACTGGGGTGTATCGTGTCATGTTATACCTGCCTAGTAAGTATCGCAACTCCAATGGAATGAAATAAAAGTGCCAACAACTGCTGGGTTTGGGTTGTCACATGCTAATTGTATCTGACTAGTAAGTACTGCAACTACCACCAAATGGTTAACTAAAACGGCCCACTACTTATGCTATCAGGATGACTCATGATATCTATATGTGATTAGTAAGAGCTTCAACTATAATGGAATGAATAAAACTGCCAACTGTGTGAGTTCCACGGTTTGACTTCCTCGTTTGGTCTCGAGGGGGAATACCAGGATGGGTATGATTGGTGTTAGTATCAGGTTGGTCCCCAATAGGTCTTTCTTATCCCTCTCTAATAGCCGCCAGTTTTATTGAGTCTCTATAGGTTGTTTAGTGCTGATGCGCTGTCGCTTCAGTCCACCATACCTATGTAGGCGAGGACCGCCGAATTCTAGCCTCGCCGTGTACTGGCCTCAGTACTGAAGCTCCTCTTTTTCCCTTCGCCCTTTGTCGGCACCCCTTTTGTTTAGCAGGTACGAGTTCAACGTCGTTAGCAGGGTTACCCTTCCGGCTTGGCCTGGGCAGGGTTATGGACGCCATTGGTTATTCTTCAGGGCTCTTAGCCCCATTTGCATCTTATCCATACTCGGATGTTGTATCGTTTTTCGAGGTGATTTGGATCTTTGTACTGTATATCTGTATCCTTAACTCGACGAGTCGTTGTTGTATATATATGTTCTGTGGGTCCCATCGTGGACTATTGTGTAATAATATTACTTCGTTTTCCACCCGCACGAAAGTGCCTGGTGGGCGTCCTTGAATCGTTTCTATGCGGGTTTGGCGGGAAGCGCTAAAACTTGCATAGGGCCGATTCGAGGGTGTTACAGAGTGGTATCAGAGCTCAGCAGTTGCGATGCCCCACTGGTCCAGCCTGTAGGATAACCTAGCTAACAACCGAAGTAGAGTGTTAAAACTATTTTTGCAAAAATCGGTTGGATAGATCTGATTAGGTCTGATTTTACTCCTTACCCCTCTGCTGTTCTCCTCTTACCTCTGCGTGTTTTGATTCTACTCTCTTATCTTTTCTTCGAGTCCAAGATTTCCCGTGGTTGGGTTTCTATCGTACCTTCAGGGTTTCGCTTCCTCCCTTTATAACGGTGGTTCTACAATCATCAATCTGCTTCTCAGCTGTTGTACCTTCATCCAATCTTTTGTCCTTGAACTCTTTATCCGTATGTGCCCCTTGACAGATATCTGTATCGTTGAAAAGCCTATGAGAAGGATGAGCATTGGTGAAGTTGGAGTATACCTTGAGCATGTGTTGTTCATGCCAATGGAACCATCGCAAAACCTGATCATTGTGTCTTTTCGCATGATGTTTCTTTGTATCTTCCGGTGGTCCCCAATGCGGCGACATCATCTATGCCAGATCCGATGAAGATCCTGCATCACCCCTCTTGTTCCGAACACCGCTTGTGAAGATCTTCAGTCTAAATCCCGAGAGTTGGTTGCACGATTCTGCGATTCATTTACAGAAGGATGCTTTGAGTACGGGATGGACTGATCACCCTACCCACATCTCACTGTGCACTTCTGTACATCGAATCGGTGGATCAAGCAATTTCGCTCCATCCATGGAAGTTAAAGGTGGCCTTATCTCTTGATACCTTTACCTTCGTCCTTTGTTCCTGGAGTGTTTTCTCGACGACCATGGACAACGACCCCTTGTTGGTGGTGTCGCCGATTTCAGGATGGAGCAACAATCTTGTTAGTGGTGTCACGAGGATCTACATGAAGCGAGAAGATTCTGATCGTCGGCCTTCTTCCCGGTACCATGAGGTGGATCTCGAGGGCGAGATCCTTTGTTAGTGGTGTTGAATTGTAGCACCCCGATAAAACCACTACTAGAAAATCGCTATGTTTTTGTGTTGCGCATCATCATGACCGCATGCTCATGTCATCATGCCACATTGCATTTGAGCATCGTCATGTCATAATGCATGGTTTGCCTAAAACTATTTTCTAAAAGACTAGTTTCATTTTCTAAATATCCCCCCCGTCTTTATTCAAATCAAAACCCCGGTCTCTCCTGGATATTTTGTTTGTCTTGAAACTATTTAGAAAAGTCTTTTAAATTAAAATGGTTAAATGAAATGTTTTATCTGGGGGAGGCATGTTGGGTCCGCAGCATAGAAAACAAAAATTTTCCTACGGTGTGAACTACATGCCAAGATCTATCTACTAGGTACAAAACAACGGGTGGACATACATCCAACGAGAACTTACCCTCGTAGACAACGAGCTTTGTTAACGAGTAGGAACTCGTGGTTGATGTAGTCGTACACTTGCCGATCTCAAGATCATGATGAAGTCCAGCAGGTCCGGCTCCAGCACGTCCATCAGATCTAGCTCCAGCACCACCAAGTCCAGCACCGCAAAGCAGCGGTGCATCCGTGATCACACACACGTCCGATACCCCGACAACCTCCATCCCTCGCTCCAGCAAAGCAGTGGAAGCAGTAACTTCTTTCCAGATAAAGCCACCAGGAACATGTATCTCGCTAATCTGAGACCATGGGGGAATAATACTAGAGGGGGAGAGAGATCCTTCAAAAGGAGGTGTGAGTGAGAAGTGAGGAGGGGGTGGCCTTTTATAGGAGGAGGGGGTGCCCCTCCTTCATGGCCGGCGCATGGAGGGGGTGACCCTTCACCTCCTCCATTCATGTGGTGGTAACCCCTCCACATTAAAATGCCCCTTCACATTCTCTTTTAAATTCTCCACTTTAAATGCATTAAATTTCTCCAAATTTAATGCTCTCTCATTTTATAAAACTCTTTTATTATTTTTATTCAGAATTTTGTTAATTACTTTAATTAACAAACATTCACATAAAACCCCCTGCAACATTTCAATATTACATGCAGAACCAATTTCAGCAATTTCACCCGAAACAGTTTTGGTGTCTATTGAAATAATTCCAGCGCTTTCTTAAATCTTTATCTGAAACATATTTGCTCCAAATGGTGTCGGTATCCCTTAAGTGTGTCACCCTATGGTTCGCGAATAATGCAGACATGATCGAGATCCCTCTCCGATCAATAATCAGTAGCGGGACCTGGAGATCCATACTGACTCCTACACATTCAACGATGACTTCTGTGATCGTGGGAACCTTTAAGCTAGTAACTAAATCCCTTTGTCCCGCGATATATTACATGTCCGAGATTCGATCATCGGTATCTCCATACCTAGTTTGATCTCGTTACCGACATGCACTCTTTTCTCGTTCCCGTGATATAACATTCTAGTGATCACATCACTTGCTTGCAAGCTATTTCAATGTGATATCACCGAGAGGGCCCAGAGTATATCTATCCGTCATCGGGATGGACAAATCCCACTCTTGATCCATGAGCCTCAACATAACACCTTCGTAGCACTGAACCCACCTTTATAGTCACCCTGTTACGGTGTGACGTTTGATGTTATCAAGATACTCTTCCGGTGTTAGCAATTAACATGATCTCATGGTCTAAGGATAAAGATTACTTCGTATGATGTTATAGCAATATAAACATAATGACTCTGATCGTAATGCTATACTTCAGATGAATGTTCATCACATCATTCCACCAATGGTGTGACCTTGTTATTAATAACATCCAATGTCCATGATCAGGAAACCTTGATCATCTTGTTAATCAACAAGCTAGTCTATAAGAGAGGCATAACTAGGAACCCTTTTTGTTTATTAAACACACATGTATTGATGTTTCTAGCATGTAAAATAAACATTTATCATAAACATGGAATAAGATAATAACCACTTTATTATTGCCTCTCGGGCATATTCCCTTCAAGGCAACCCAGCCAACTAGGCCCAAAAGCCTAGTCGGTCGAGCCACCTACAACCCCAGGATCAAACCCTAACCCTAGACCCTCACCAACCCACACCTGGTCCAACCGGACTATCTAACCTAACCACACTACCGCACGCAACGCTGCAGTGATGCAGCGTGACACACCCCAACACGTCCGCCCCCACCACCTACCAACCCGCGCGTGCTGCCTTGCCTAATCCCCACCCCACCGACAACCGGCCTGCACCCCGGCCCCACCACTAGGCGACCGACCAGCCCGTCTCGCTCCACCCACCCGACGCACATGGTTTCCCCAGGCTCCTTCGATCCCCGCCGCCACCTCCTCCACTCCGCCGGCCCCTCGAGCTCGCCTGCATCAAGCCCAACCCCCGCACCTCCTAGTCGCAGCCACCAACCACCTGCGCCGCTCCTCCCGATTCGGGCGCCGCCGCCAGCGGGCTCTGCCCCGAGCTCTCCTCCGACCGGCGCCCTCGTCCCAAAGCCCCACGCGAACCCGCCATCCGCGTCGCCAGGGAGCTCCTTTGTCTCGACCCTGCAAGTATCCCGGCGCCGCCTCTTCCTTGGCCGCGAAGCGCCGCCTCCCCTGTCGTCTCCTCCCGGACCGCGACCTGCCTCCTTAGAGCTCCTATCCGCCTCGGCCTCCTCACGCCTCTGCCGCGACCGTGGCCGCCTCGCAGAGCACCGCCGCTCCTTGAGCCCGAGCGCCGACCTCAACCTCCGCTACGGACGTCTCTCGCGCCACTCGCATGCGCTTGCCTCACCACCTGGCCCACGAGCTCGCCGCCCCAGGTCGAACCGGTCGCCACCCCGAGCCTGCCGCCTCTGCCCGCGAGCAGCGCCTCCGCGCCATCCGCCTGCGGCCAGCATGGCCCCTGTGATGGGTTCGTAGCATGGAAAACAAAAAAATTCTACCGAAAGAACGAAGAAAACCCAGATCTAATCTAGATAAAAGCCAAGATCTAATCTATTAGATAGATCTGTACTAACCCTTGTAGATCCGAAAGCCTTGTGTGAGATCGGATCTCGTGGTTGATGTAGACGATCACTTGCCGATCTCAAGATCGAGTAGACGATCCTTCCGGCGCCGCGTTCTGGCAGCGCTTCCGCAGTCGGTCACACGTGCGGAGTCGATGCAGATCTTCCTCTCCCCGTTCTAGCAAGCAGCGGAGGTAGTAGATCTCTCCATAGAATCCTAGCAGCACGACGGCGTGGTGGTGGTGGTGGTGGAGTAGAAAATTCTGCAGGGCTTCGCCTAAGCCTGAGCAGAGCGAAGGAGGAGGAGAGAGGCGGCTAGGGCAAGAGTGGAGGGGCAAGGGGGGTGGCGCCTCCACCCCTCTATATATAGAGGGAGGGGTGCGGCCTAGGGTTCCCACCCCTAGGCCCACCTCCTAGGGCCGGCGCACAAGGGAGAGGGGGGAGGGAGTTTCCTTCCCCCCAAGTCTCCCCTTTTCCTTTCTTGGTTTTCAAGTAAAGTCCACGGAACCTTCTGGAACTTTCTAGAACATTCCGAAACCTTCTAGAACCCCCATATAAACACTCCGGAATATTTCCGAACCTAGAAAATGATCTCCATTATATGAATCTCATTCTCTGGACAATTCCGGATCTCCTCGTGATGTCCCAGATCCAATCCGAGACTCCGAACAACATTTGGTCTCCAATGCACATTCCATATCTACCTAAACAACATCGAACCTTAAGTGTGTCACCCTACGGTTCGTGAATATGCAGACATGATGGAGACACCTCTCCGATCAATAACCATCAGCGGGATCTGGAGATCCATAACGGCTCCCACATACTCAACGATGACTTCGTGATCAATAGAACCATTAACATACGAAACCAATTCCCTTTGTCACACAATACTCTACTTATACGAGGTTTGATCGTGGGTATCTCCATACCTAGTTCTACCTCATTACTGATAAGTAATCTTTACTCGTTCCATGATATGTCATCTCTTGTGACCTAGTCACATGCTTGCAAGCTTACTAGATGACATTCCATCGAGAGGGCCCAGAGCATATCTATCCGTCATATGGATGGACAAATCCCAATCTTGGTCCATGCGCTTCAACACATACTTTCAGAATACCCAATGACACCTTTTTAACCACCCAGTTATGAAGCAGTGTTTGATGTCATCAAAATACCCATACGGTGATGGTGATTAACATAACCTCATGGTAGAAGGATTAGGTTACTATGCATTTGAAAGCTTGTAGCAATACGAACTTTAATGACTTGATCTTATGCTACACTTATTACGTCCATCACATCATTCTCCTAATGATATAACCTTGTTATTAATGACATCCAATGTCCATGATCAGGAAACCATGATCATCTATTAATCAACAAGCTAGTTCAACAAGAGGCTTACTAGGGACTCTTTTACGTTTACAAAACACACATGTATTAGTGTTTCCTTATAATACAATTATAGCATGGGATGTAAACATTCATCATAAACACAAAGATATAATAATAACCACTTTTATTATTGCCTCTTGGGCATATCTCCAACAGTCTCCCACTTGCACTAGAGTCAATAATCTAGATTACATGGTAACATACCTAACACCCATGGCGTTCTGGTGTTGGTCATGCTTTGCTCTAGGGAGAGGTTTAGTCAACAGATCTGCCACATTCAGATCAGTGTGTACTTTGCAAATCTTTATGTCACCATCTTGGACATACTCGCGAATAGCATGGAAACGTAGCTTGATGTGCTTCAGCTTGCTATGTGACCTTGGCTCCTATGCATTAGCTATGGCACCTGTGTTGTCATAGTAGATGGCCATCGGGTCCAACGCACTAGGAACCACGCCAAGTTCAGTAATGAACTCCTTCATCCATATGGCTTCTTGTGCAGCCTCCGAAGCAGCTATGTATTCCAATTCAGTTGAAGGTTTCGCCACAACGCTTTGCTTGGCACTCCTCCAGCTCACTGCAGCACCATTCAAAATAAATACGTATCCAGACTGTGACTTTGAGTCATCTGGATCGTTGTTCCAACTAGCATCAGTGTAACTGTTTACAACAAGATGTTCATCACCTCCATAAGAAAGAACCATATCCTTAGTCCTATTTAGGTACTTTAGGATATTTTTGACCGTTGTCTAGTGCTCCATTCCAGGGTCACTTTGATATCTGCTGGTCAAACTAACAGCATGTGCTATATCCGGTCTTGTACATAGCATGGCATACATGATAGAACCTATGGCCGAGGCATAGGGAATATTATTCATCTTCTCTCTATCTTCTGCCGTAGCTGGACTTTGAGTCTTACTCAAGGTCTTACCTGACAACATGGGCACGAACCCTTTCTTGCTCTCTTCCATTCTAAACTTCTTTAGAACTTTGTCCAAGTATGTACTTTGTGAAAGCGCTATTAGGCATCTTGATCTATCTCTATAAATCTTGATGCCTAGAATATATGCCACTTCGCCAAGATCCTTCATTGAAAAACTATTATTCAAATAGGCTTTGACGCTATTAAGAAGTTCTATATCATTCCCAATAAACAATATGTCATCTACATATAGTACTAGGAATACTATAGAGCTCCCACTCACTTTCTTGTAAATACAAGCTTCTCCATAAGTTTGTATAAATCCAAAGTTTTTGATTACTTTATCAAAACGTTGATTCCAACTCCGACATGCTTGCTTCAATCCATAAATGGAGCGCTGAAGTTTGCATACCTTGTTAGCATCTTTAGGATCGACAAAACCCTTGGGTTGTACCATATACAACTCTTCCTCAATGTCTCCATTAAGAAACGTCGTTTTGACATCCATCTGCCAAATCTCATAATCGAAATATGCAGCAATTGCTAACAAAATCCTCACAGACTTTAGCTTCGCTACTAGTGAGAATGTCTCATCGTAGTCAACTCCTTGAATTTGTCGGAACCCTTTTGCGACAAGTCGAGCTTTATAGACGGTAACATTACCATCAGCATCTGTTTTTCTTTTGAAAATCCATTTGTTCTCGATAGCCTTACGGCAATCCGGTAAGTCCACCAAAGTCCATACTTGGTTTTCGTACATGGATCCCATTTCGGATTTCATGTCTTCTAGCCATTTGTCAGAATCTGGGCTCACCATAGCTTCTTCATACGTCGCAGGGTCATCAGTGTTGTCCACCAACATGACGTTCAAGGCAGGGTCATACCAATCAGGAGTGGTACGAACCCTTGTTGACCTGCGAGGTTCAACAACAACTTCGTTCGAAGTTTCATGATCACCATCATTAGCTTCCTCTCCAATTGGTGCAGGCGGCACAAAAACATCTTCCGGTGCTGTGCTACTCTCAACTCCGAGAGAAGGTTCAATAACCTTGTCGAGTTCTACTTTCCTTCCAGTCACTTCTTTCGAGAGAAATTCCTTCTCAAGAAAGGATCCATTCTTGGCAACGAAAACTTTGCCTTCGGATCTATGATAGAAGGTATACCCAATTGTTTCTTTAGGGTATCCTATGAAGACGCATTTCTCCGCTTTGGGTTCAAGCTTATCAGGTTGTAACTTCTTTACATATGCTTCACAACCCCAAACTTTAAGGAACGACAACTTAGGGTTCTTTCCAAACCACAATTCGTACGGTGTCGTTTCAACGGATTTAGATGGTGCCCTATTTAAAGTGAATGCGGCTGTCTCTAATGCATAGCCACAAAACTATAGCAGTAAATCTGTAAGAGACATCATAGACCGAACCATATCTAAGAGAGTTCGATTACGACGTTCGGACACACCATTACGCTGTGGTGTTCCCGGCGGTGTCAACTGCGAAAGTATTCCACATTTCTTTAAATGCATGCCAAACTCATAACTTAGATATTTACCTCCACGGTCGGAACGCAGAAACTTAATCTTCTTGTTACGATGATTTTCCACTTCACTTTGAAATTCCTTAAACTTCTTGAAAGTTTCGGACTTATGTTTCATAAAGTACACATATCCATATCTACTTAAGTCATCCGTGAAAGTGAGAACATAACGATATCCACCACGCGATGCTACACTCATTGGACCGCACACATCGGTATGTATTATTTCCAATAAGTCTGTAGCTCGCTCCATTATTCCAGAGAATGGAGTCTTAGTCATTTTTCCCATTAGACATGCTTCGCATCTTTCAAGTGATTCAAAATCAAGTGATTCAAGAAGTCCATCAGAATGGAGTTTCTTCATGCGCTTCACTCCAATGTGACCAAGACGACAGTGCCACATGTATGTAGAATTATCATTCAATTTTGTTTGTTTAGCATCTATGTTGTGAACATGTGTATCACTACTATCGAGATTTAGTAAGAATAAACCATTCATCTCAGGTGCATTACCATAAAAGATATTACTCATATAAATTGAACAACCTTTATTCTCGGACTTAAAAGAGTAACCGTCTCGCAATAAACAAGATCCAGATATAATGTTCATGCTTAACGCAGGCACCAAATAACAATTATTCAAATTTAAAACTAATCCCGAAGGTAGATGTAGAGGGAGCGTGCCGACGACGATCACATCAACCTTGGAGCCATTTCCAATGCGCATCGTCACCTCGTCTCTCGCCAGTCTTCGCTTATTCCGCAGCTCCCGTTTCGAGTTACAAAAATGAGCAACCGAACCAGTATCAAATACCCAGGCACTACTACGATTACTAGTAAGATACACATCAAGAACATGTATATAGAATATACCTTTCTTCTTGATGTTGCCGTTCTTCAGATCCACCAGGTACTTGGGGCAGTTACGCTTCCAGTGACCAGCACCCTTGCAGTAGAAGCATTCAGTTTTAGGCTTAGGACCAGCCTTGGGCTTCTTAGTAGGTGCGGAAGCTTTCTTGCCGTCCTTCTTGAAGTTTCCCTTGTTCTTAGGCTTGCCCTATTTCTTGAAATTGGTGGTCTTATTGACCATCAACACTTGGTGCTCCTTCTTGATCTCCACTTCAGCAGTTTTCTGCATGGACGATAGTTCATGCAACGTCTTGTTCATGTAGTGCATATTGTAGTTCATCACAAAGTTCTTATAACTCGGTAGCAGTGATTGGAGGATACGGTGAATCCCTAACTCATTAGGAATCGTTATCCCCAACTCTTGGAGCTTGTTTGCGTGCCCAGACATGGTGAGCACGTGCTCGCTAATGGAGCTACCCTCTTCCATCTTACAGTTAAAGAACTTTTCGGAGGCCTCATAGCTCTCCACGGCCGCGTGAGTCTCAAAAATCAGCCTCAGCTCCTTAATGATCTCGAATGGGTCGTGGTGCTCAAAGCGCTTCTGAAGCTCCGTTTCTAAACCGTATAGGATGGCACACTAAATTGTGGAGTAATGATTTTTCCGAGTGGCGTAAACATTCTTTGCGTCATCGGTGGCATCTTCTGTAGGTGGGTCACCTAGCGGTGCTTCGAGCACATAGGTCAACTGACCAGCCCTGAGGACAATCTTCAGTCCATGGAGCCAGTCCGTGAAGTTGCTTCCATTGTTCTTAAGCTTTTCTTTCTCTAGGAATGCATTGAAATTGATGGAGAGGTTCCCATAATGTACAACAAATTTGCAAGTAGTTTAGACTAAGTTTATGATAAATTGAGTTCAATTTTAATTCTTAAATTAACTAGGTGAACTCCCACTCAAAACAACATCCCTCACATTGTCTTAGTGATTACACGAACCAAGTCCACTACACCAAGTCCGATCTTCACCAGAGAAGATGTAGTTTCATCGGCGAACAATCTTCATGTTCATCATATCATTTATATGACTCATGCTCTACCTTTCGGTATTCCGTGTTCCGAGACCATGTCTGTACATGCTAGGCTCGTCAAGATTAACCTTAGTTTCCGCATGTGCAAATATGGCTTGCACCCGTCGTATGCACACGTAGAATCTATCACACCCGATCATCACGAGATGCTTCGAAACGACGAGTCTTAGCAACGGTGCCAACTAAGGACAAACACTTTATTACTTGATATTTAGTGAAAGGGATCATCTTATAATGCTATCGTCGCGATCTAAGCAATACAACATGCATAAAGGATTAACATCACAGGCAATTCATAATTAGTGTGATATGATATGGCCCTTTCTTCTGATGCCTTTGATCTCCATCTCCAAAGCACGGACATGATCTCCATCATCACCAGCATTGCGTCAAGGTCAGTGGCGCCGCTTCATGGTTGTCCATCATCACTAGCAACTATTACAACTACTTGGAATAAAGCTATTACAAGATGAATAGACACGCAGGTCTTAACAGAATTAAAGACAACCATTAGGCTCCTGCCAGTTGCCATATTACAACAAGGATCATTGCATACATCAAATATAATCACAATCACATGATGGCCATATCACATCATGAAACCCCTGCAAAAACAAGTTAGACGCCTCTAATTTTCTTTGCATTTTTTACGTGGTTTGGGGCTTCTGAATAAGAACGGATCTTACCTACGAAACTGAACCACAACGTTGATACAAGTGCTATCAAGTGCAAAGTGTAAATTGGATCTATACTATGGTGAGAGAGACAGATACCCGCAAAGCCACTTGTGCAAAGCAAGTTACACGTCAAGCGTGGAGCAAGTCTCATGTGCGATGACATGTAAGGTTAGCCCGAGCCGCTTCATCCCACCATACCGCAAGATGCAAAGTACACAAAGCAAAAGACGGCACGAGCACCAACGCCCACAAAACCATTGTGTTCTACTCGTGCAACAGACTACGCATAGACACGGCTCTGATACCACTGATGGGTTCGTAGCATGGAAAACAAAAAATTTCTACCGCAAGAACAAACAAAACCCAGATCTAATCAAGATAAAAGCCAAGATCTAATCTATTAGACATGTGCAACGAGATAGATCTGTACTAACCCTTGTAGATCCGAAAGCCTTGTGCGAGATCGGATCTCGTGGTTGATGTAGACGATCACTTGCCGATCTTAAGATCGAGTAGACTATCCTTCCGGCGCCGTGTTCCGGCAGCGCGTCCGCAGTCGGTCACACGTGCGGAGTCGATGCAAACATTCCTCTCTCTGTTCCAGCGAGTAGCGGAGGTAATAGATCTCTCCACGGAATCCCAGCAGCACGATGGCGTGGTGGTGGTGGTGGAGTAGAGAATTCTGCAGGGCTTCGCCTAAGCCTGAGCAGAGCGAAGGAGGAGGAGAGAGGCGGCTAGGGAAAGAGTGGAGGGGCAAGGGGGGTGGCGCCTCCACCCCTCTATATATAGAGGGAGGGGTGCGGCCTAGGGTTCCCACCCCTAGGCCCACCTCCTAGGGCTGGCGCACAAGGGAGAGGGGGAGGGAGTTTCCTTCCCCCCAAGTCTCCCCTTTTCCTTTCTTGGTTTTCAAGTAAAGTCCACGAAACCTTCTGGAACTTTACGGAACATTCTGAAACCTTCTAGAACCCCCATATAAAAACTCCGGAACATTTCCGAACCTAGAAAATGATCTCCATTATATGAATCTCATTCTACGGACAATTCCGGATCTCCTCGTGATGTCCCAGATCCAATCCGAGACTCCGAACAACATTCGGTCTCCAACGCACATTCCATATCTACCTAAACAACATCGAACCTTAAGTGTGTCACCCTATGATTCGTGAATATGCAGACATGATGGAGACACCTCTCCGATCAATAACCATCAGCGGGATCTAGAGATCCATAACGGCTCCCACATACTCAATGATGACTTCGTGATCGATAGAACCATTAACATACGAAACCAATTCCCTTTGTCACGCGATACTCTACTTATCCGAGGTTTGATCGTTGGTATCTCCATACCTAGTTCTACCTCGTTACTGATAAGTACTCTTTACTCGTTCCATGATATGTCATCCCTTGTGACCTAGTCACATGCTTGCAAGCTAACTAGATGACATTCCATCGAGAGGGCCTAGAGCATATCTATCCGTCATATGGATGGACAAATCCCAATCTTGGTCCATGCGCTTCAACACATACTTTCAGAATACCCAATGACACCTTTATAACCACCCAGTTATGAAGCAGTGTTTGATGTCATCAAAATACCCATCCGGTGATGGTGATTAACATAACCTCATGGTCGAAGGATTAGGTTACTATGCATTTGAAAGCTTGTAGCAATACAAACTTAATGACTTGATCTTATGCTACACTTATTACGGGTGTGTGTCCATCACATCATTCTCCTAATGATATAACCTTGTTACTAATGACATCCAATGTCCATGATAAGGAAACCATGATCATCTATTAATCAACAAGCTAGTTCAACAAGAGGCTTACTAGGGACTCTTTTATGTTTACAAAACACACATGTATTAGTGTTTCCTTATAATACAATTATAGCATGGGATGTAAACATTCATCATAAACACAAAGATATAATAATAACCACTTTTATTATTGACTCTTGGGCATATCTCCAACACCCTTGTCGCACTGTCTTCGTCGCGTCGTCTCTGTCTTGTTCCCTCGCGTGCCTTGGCTGTCCTCTGCCCTTGCCGCGTGCGCGATCACTGCTTGACTCGTGCACATCGGTGGAGTGTTCATGTCCCTACCTCGATTGATCCTGCTCGCTAGAAACGCTGTTGACCTCCTTCTACTCCTTCTGTGAGTGCGAGCCACAGATCAAGGCCATCCAGGTGATCCCCATGTGGTGCCCGAAGATGTTGCTGCCGTGCCTTACAACCTTCGACAGTTGGATGTCTGGATGCTCCTGAGGTGATCTGCCAAGATCTCCTAACTGACAAGATCGACCATGAGCGAGTTGTACAAGGGCTACCGACAAGTTCTCCGAGCCCGAGCGACACGATCTCCTTCAGCGACCCGAAGACCGCCAAGTGCTCCTTCACGGATCTGATGTTTGAGGCCCCGAAATCCGAAGACCGATCCCGGCGCGCCCGAACCCCGTCGAACACCAAGACCCTGGAGACCCGATCCCGGAGTCCGAAGCCGAGACCGATCCCTCGAGACCCCAAGACCTTCGACCCCTAATGTGTGACCCCTTTCTGAGCCCCTATTTTTATAAATGAAATACAAACTTGTTGCATATTAAATTGTTCATACTCGCATACATATTGTGGTTGTTGGGGGTATTTAGGCGATTCACCTAAATTAAATATGGAGACCATATGCGGGCTATTCTAGTCTTATATTGACTCCATTTAAATTTGTGTAGCGAACCGATGCCATGTTTTGCATTGTTAAGTGAACATTTAAAATGCTGGTATCTAAACAACATGAACCTATTAATTAATTGTCGGGACCCCGGTTCCGCTTAATATTGCATAATTGCATCGCATCTTTGCCATGGCATGCATCATACATACATCATGCCGAATCTTCTATCATAGTATTAAATAGTGTATCCGGTGTTTCTTTTAGTGTTTTGCTTCTTCACGGATTAGGACGTTGAGTTGATGCGAGTATCGACAAGTTCTTCAAATAATGTACCTTCGGCTCTGTTTCCCAGGTGAGCATCTCCCCCTTTCTACCTATTTTGCATTTATAGTCTTTACTTCCTCCTGTTGATCTATTGCTATCCGTGTTGCGATGCTTTAGTTTCTGTGCACCCTTTATATTCCTTGCAGCCTCTATATTGCCTTGGACACATCCTATTGCCTGTTGTTGGATAGATAGTCGGCCTTGCGAGTCGTAGTTGCTTGCTTATGTGTTGCTTCGCGTCGTTGTCGTTCCACCGTTGACGACAAGTTGGCACATGATTAATGGCGGAGATGCTTAATGGTGGAGATGCTTAAGGGTGGAGATAATCATGACTTTAAATACAACTATTAAGTTGCTGGGAATAGATATAACTAATGCAGAGGCATCAGTGGGAAATAGATGTTATTTGGTTCATCCACGGTCACTTGTGTCCCGTAGGACCCCGAGTACTTGATACCTGTTCCTTGACTATCGCACTATCCGCATATGGGACCATGAATCCCCTTAGCCAGAACTTGATTCATTTTTTATTTCTTGCGGCCACAAACTAGTTTGGGGCTTTATTATTATCCTGTACTTATGCCATGTTTTAATGCTTTATTTAAGATTGTGCGTGGAGCACCTGTACTGTTTTGGATCGTGCCACGTTTTCGCGGTATCGACAAGCCCAGTCACACTTTCGGGTTCCCAGTGGTTTACAACCGTCGTCACAAACCCTGGGTCCGTTCTTGAGCCGGCCAACTTTGTTGCGGGTAGCTTAGTGGGGTGGCCCCCTGAAATCTTTTATGAATCCTGTGATTGCTTTGTCGTGAAAGCCTCGTTAGGTTTTGATTTGGTTTTTCCGAGGTTGATCGTGTGTGTGTTGCTATTTGTGCACCCCTGCAGGGTAAATCTTTCTGAAAGCCGTGTCCGCGGTTATGGACGACTTGGAGCACAGTATCTCGATCATAGACAAGCATAACTAAAGTAGTGCTATAAATTTGACTTAATATGTGACTAGTAATCAACTTCACTACAACGGAGTGGATAATAAAAGTGCCAACAACTGGTGGAACTGGGGTGTATCGTGTCATGTTATACCTGCCTAGTAAGTATCGCAACTCCAATGGAATGAAATAAATGTGCCAACAACTGCTGGGTTTGGGATGTCACATGCTAATTGTATCTGACTAGTAAGTACTGCAACTACCACTGAATGGTTAACTAAAACAACCCACTACTTATGCTATCAGGATGACTCATGATATCTATATGTGATTAGTAAGAGCTACAACTATAATGGAATGAATAAAACTGCCAACTGTGTGAGTTCCTCGGTTTGACTTCCTCGTTTGGTCTCGAGGGAGAAATACCAGGATGGGTATGATTGGTGTTAGTATCAGGTTGGTCCCGAATAGGTCTTCTTATCCCTCTCTAATAGCCGCCAGTTTTATTGAGTCTCTATAGGTTGTTTAGTGCTGCTGCGCTGCCGCTTCAGTCCACCATACCTATGTAGGAGAGGACCGCCGAATTCTAGCCTCACCGTGTACTGGCCTCAGTACTGACGCTCCTCTTTTTCCCTTCGCCCTTTGTCGGCACCCCTTTTGTTTAGCAGGTACGAGTTCGATGTCGTTAGCAGGGTTACCCTTCCGGCTTGGCCTGGGCAGGGTTATGGACGCCATTGGTTATTCTTCAGGGCTCTTAGCCCCATTTGCATCTTATCCGTACTCGGATGTTGTATCGTTTTTCGAGGTGATTTGGATCTTTGTACTATATATCTGTATCCTTGACTCGACGAGTCGTTGTTGTATATATATGTTCTGTGGGTCCCATCGTGGACTATTGTGTAATGATATTACTTCGTTTTCCACCCGCACGAAAGTGCCTGGTGGGCGTCCTTGAATCGTTTCTATGCGGGTTTGGCGGGAAGCGCTAAAACTTGCATAGGGCCGATTCGAGGGTGTTACAAAGTGGTATCAGAGCTCAGCAGTTGCGATACCCCGCTAGTCTAGCCTGTAGGATAACCTAGCTAACGACCGAAGTAGAGTGTTAAAACTATTGCAAAAATCGGTTGGATAGATCTGATTAGGTCTGATTTTACTCCTTACCCCTCTGCTGTTCTCCTCTTACCTCTACGTGTTTTGATTCTACTCTCTTATCTTTTCTTCGAGTCCAGGATTTCCCATGGTTGGATTTCTGTCATACCTTCAGGGTTTCGCTTCCTCCCTTTATAACGGTGGTTCTACAATCATCAATCTACTTCTCGGCTGTTGTACCTTCATCCAATCTTTTGTCCTTGAACTCTTTATCCGTATGTGCCCCTTGACAGATATCTGTATCGTTGAAAAGCATATGAGAAGGATGAGGATTGGTGAAGTTGGAGTGTACCTTGAGCATGTGTTGTTCATGCCAATGGAACCATCGCAAAACCTGATCATTGTATCTTTTCGTACGATGTTTCTTTGTATCTTCCGGTGGTCCCCAATGCGACGACATCATCTACGCCAGATCCGATGAAGATCCTGCATCACCCCTCTTGTTCCGAACACCGCTTGTGAAGATCTTCAGTCTAAATCCCGAGAGTTGGTTGCACGATTCTGTGATTCATTTACAGAAGGATGCTTTGAGTACGGGATGGACTGATCACCCTACCAGCCTCTCACTCCTTTGTCTCGACCCTGCAAGTATCTCGGTGCCGCCTCTTCCTTGGCCGCGGAGCGCCGCCTCCCCTGTTGTCTCCTCCCAGACCGCGACCCGCCTCCTTAGAGCTCCTCTCCGCCTCGGCCTCCTCACGCCTCTGCCGCGACCGTGGCTACCTCGCAGAGCACCGCCGCTCCTTGAGCCCGAGCGCCGACCTCAGCCTCCGCTACGGACGTCTCTCGTGCCACCCGTAGGCGCTTGCCTCACCACCTGGCCCATGAACTCGCCGCCCCAGGTCGAACCGGTCGCCACCCCGAGCCTGCCACCTCTGCCCGTGAGCAGCGCCTCCGCGCCATCCGCCTGTGGCCAGCATGGCCCCTCCTCGCACTGTCTTCGCCGCGTCGTCTCTGTCTTATTCCCTCGCGTGCCTTGGCTGTCCTCTTCCCCTGCCGCGTGCGCGAGCCCTACTCCTCCCGCATGTGTCCTCTATTGTCGTCCCTATGTTTTTGGCTTCTTGACCCGTGCACATCGGTGGAGTGTTCATGTCCCTGCCTCGATTGATCCTGCTCGCTAGAAACGCTGTCGACCTCCTTCTACTCCTTCTGTGAGCGCGAGCCACGGATCAAGGCCATCCAGGTGATCCCCATGTGGTGCCCGAAGATGTTGCTGCCGTGCCTTACAGCCTTCGACAGTTGGATGTCTGGATGCTCCTGAGGTGATCTACCAAGATCTCCTAACTGACAAGATCGACCATGAGCGAGTTGTACAAGGGCTACCGACAAGTTCTCCGAGCCCGAGCGCCACGATCTCCTTCAGTGACCCGAAGACCGCCAAGTGCTCCGTCACGGATCTAATGTTTGAGGCCCCGAAATCCGAAGACCGATCTCGGCGCGCCCGAACCCCGTCGAACACCAAGACCCTGGAGACCCGATCCCGGAGTCCGAAGCCGAGACCGATCCCTCGAGACCCCAAGACCTTCGACCCCTAATGTGTGACCCCTTTCTGAGCCCCTATTTTTATAAATGAAATACAAACTTGTTGCATATTAAATTGTTCATACTCGAATACATATTGTGGTTGTTGGGGGTATTTAGGCGATTCACCTAAATTAAATATGGAGACCATATGCGGGCTATTCTAGTCTTATATTGGCTCCATTTAAATTTGTGTAGCGAACCGATGCCATGTTTTGCATTCTTAAGTGAACATTTAAAATGCGGGTATCTAAACAACATGAACCTGCCTAGTAAGTATCGCAACTCCAATGGAATGAAATAAAAGTGCCAACAACTATTGGGTTTGGGATGTCACATGCTAATTGTATCTGACTAGTAAGTACTGCAACTACCACTGAATGGTTAACTAAAACGGCCCACTACTTATGCTATCAGGATGACTCATGATATCTATATGTGATTAGTAAGAGCTTCAACTATAATGGAATGAATAAAACTGCCAACTGTGTGAGTTCCTTGGTTTGACTTCCTCGTTTGGTCTCGAGGGGGAATACCAGGATGGGTATGATTGGTGTTAGTATCAGGTTGGTCCCCAATAGGTCTTTCTTATCCCTCTCTAATAGCCGCCAGTTTTATTGAGTCTCTATAGGTTGTTTAGTGCTGCTGCGCTGCCGCTTCAGTCCACCATACCTATGTAGGCGAGGACCGCCGAATTCTAGCCTCGCCATGTACTGGGCTCAGTACTGACGCTCCTCTTTTTCCCTTCGCCCTTTGTCGGCACCCCTTTTGTTTAGCAGGTACGAGTTTGACGTCGTTAGCAGGGTTACCCTTCCGGCTTGGCCTGGGCAGGGTTATGGACACCATTGGTTATTCTTCAGGGATCTTAGCCCCATTTGCATCTTATCCGTACTCGGATGTTGTATCGTTTTTTGAGGTGATTTGGATCTTTGTACTGTATATCTATATCCTTGACTTGACGAGTCGTTGTTGTATATATATGTTCTATGGGTCCCATCATGGACTATTGTGTAATGATATTACTTCGTTTTCCACCCGCACGAAAGTGCCTGGTGGGCGTCCTTGAATCGTTTCTATGCGGGTTTGGCGGGAAGCGCTAAAACTTGCATAGGGCCGATTTGTGGGTGTTACACGCTTCTTCTTCCTTTGTTCTGGAACCGTCGGTTCATCTTCTTCTTCCTCTCGAAGGCAGTTCCTTGCAGGCAGTTCCTTTCACCCATTTGCTTGCAGGCATGGACGATGGGAAACGCACAACAGAGACCCACTTGGTCCCTGCCCATGGCACCACGACTTTGACAGTGGTGTACACAAATGATGAAGCGACTGTGGAGGCAACTCTCGCCAGGTTTGAGAAATTGCTTGAGAAAGAGAAGCACAAGTTTGTGGGGCTAGACTTGGAGTAACCCCGTGCAAATAAGCGAAAAAAATCCTCCACAAGAGATCGTTGTCGTGCAAATCGCCATACATGAGGAGGTCCTCGTTTACCACTTCTGCAGGTATGTGAAATTTAAATTTGAGATCACCACTTATGCATCCCTTGTTCCCTTACATCCCTAGAACCATCTAAGTGTAGGAGTAAACCAACTGAGATGCGTTGTCCGGCTCTGGTCGAGTTCTTGTGTAGGAAAGGGATAACTTTCACTAGCGTGGATATCACAAATGACACAATTATGCTTTCTCGTGCGTTGATAAAAATCCTAGAGGGGCACCACATCGACATCCAAAATCTGTACAAGATCAAATCATACCCAGCGAAGGATGGCATGGGTGATCTGGCAGCGGAAATCATCGATAAATCCTATGAAAAACTGAAGAAATTGAAGCGACTCGATCACGACTACTGGGAGTGGAAGCCGATGAGCCAGGCACGCCTCGAGTATGCAGCCAGAGACGCCTACATGGCATACGGTTGTACAGTAAGCTCATTACCATGAAAGATGGGATGGTTAAGGCGGGGTTTTTCGTGAGAGAGCTATGCCCTGGTTGCAAGCTAGCCCAAGAGAAGAAGCGCGAGGAGGACAGAAAGCGGTTTCAGGACGAGCAGGGATCTTGGGACGGTGGCGACATCAAGCGGCTGAAGGGGAAGCAAGTCAAGGACGACAACAAGTGGTGGTGATACATTATGTGTTTGAACTAGATTTTAGTTTCTAGTTTATTATATGTGTGATACATTTAGTTACTTCAATACAAAATTTGAACCAATTTAACTTGTTGATGTATTTCTTGACAATTATAATATAATCGAGCACTAGAAATATTTTGTACTGTGCATGAGCATGATCAGTAAATATAATTTAATACTAGAAACTTTAAGGCACTCCATATAAAGGAGTAGATTAATATATAAGGTTCACCAGAGACACCACGGATATATTGTCTTACATGCCACACATAGGTAATAATTAACTAGAACAAAATAAAAGCAGGGGCTACAGCAGGAGGCCGGGACACGAAGACGCCTAGCAGGGCAGGGGTTTATCAGCAGGAGGCAGCGACAGCCTAGTCGATGGGATACAGGCCAGTCCTGACATACTTCCGGAGGAATTTTCCATAGGCTGCGTGCCGCGCCAAGGTAATCGGCCTATGGCTTCTGCCTCTCCCTCTACCAACGCCCTCCGCGTGCTGGATCATGCTGTTGAGGTCCACGTTGATTGCTCTGCTACTGAATGGGCAAAAAAGTCTCCCCCTACGGTGGAAACAGATTAGCCCACACCGTAACCGCCTCAGCACGTAGCGGCTCTTGTTGTCCCTAGATTCCTTGCTATTGTCCACTTCATCATCATCCTCCTGTTGATTTTTAAAAACATAACTTAGAACTCGTACATATGATTGAATTGTATTACAACTCAAGAATTGACAACGTGTATATGTAAGACAATATATCCGTGGATATCAAAGATAAAGCATGTCAGCAATAGTTTGATCGGTTCATATATCATTTCATCTCAACACAATGACAAATAATTGCATCAGATTGCGGCCTCATAAGTTTATTCAGGGACGGTGTGAGTGGACCAAGTAACGATTGTATAGCCTGTATTGTTGTTGTACGTCGCCCCAGGTTCACTAACTCGTCCCTGAAAAAATCTGACACCAATGTGTCTGCCTCTCTTTTGGGACAAATTTGAATCATTGGCCATAATAAGAAATTGAAATGTAATCGTACAAAACATTATTCAGGGATATACATAGTCAGGTACAAAAACAAGCCTAAATACTGTAATTATAAATAAAAAACCAAACAATTAATCCTCAGGTGCATGTTAAAAATACTTATGATCAAAACCATTCATATACATATGTATCATACCAATCATTAAAAGATCAGAAATAATTTAAGGATCATATATGTAGTTCCACATGAGAATAAATCTAGGGCCTCATAATTTGTTTTAGAGATGGAGTAGGCGAACCAAAGTACCAACAACACAACCTATATTGTTTGTGTGCATTGCTGCCTCAGGTTCACCAACCCATCCCTAAAACACGACACCATCATACATGTCTCCCCTTGAACTCTTTTGGGGCAAATTTCAATCATCGGCCTCGGTGAGAAACTAAATTGTAATTCTTATACATTATGAATGCATGGAATAGATAATTTGAATATCATAGTTCTATGAATGTAGAATAAAGATTGCGGCCTCATATGTTTATTCAGGGACGGCGTGAGTGAACCAAGTAACAATTACACAACTTGTATTGTTGTTGTACATCGCCCCAGGTTCACTAACTCGTCCCTAAAAAAATCTGACACCAATGTGTCTGCCTCTCTTTTGGGGCAAATTTGAATCATTAGCCACAATAAGAAATTGAAATGTAATCGTACAAAACATTATTCAGGGATATACATAGTCAGGTACAAAAACAAGCCTAAATATTGTAATTATAAATAAAAAAACCAAACAATTAATCCTCAGGTGCATGTTAAAAATACTTATGATCAAAACCATTTATATACATATGCATCATACCAATCATTAAAAGATCAGAAACAATTTAAGGATCATATATGTAGTTCCACATGAGAATAATTCTAGGGCCTCATAATTTGTTTTAGAGATGGAGTAGGCGAATCAAAGTACCAACAACACAACCTATATTGTTTGTGTGCATTGCTGCCTCAGGTTCACCAACCCATCCCTAAAACATGACACCATCATACGTGTCTCCCCTTGAACTCATTTGGGGCAAATTTCAATCATCGGCCTCGGTGACAAACTAAAATGTAATTCTTATACACTATGAATGCATGGAATAGATAATTTGAATATCATAGTTCTATGAATGTAGAATAAAGATTGCAGCCTCATAAGTTTATTCAGGGACGGCGTGAGTGAACCAAGTAACAATTGCACAGCCTATATTGTTGTTGTACATTGCCCCAGGTTTATTAACTCGTCCCTGAAAAAATCTGACACCAATGTGTCTGCCTCTCTTTTGGGGCAAATTTGAATCACTGGCCACAATAAGAAATTCAAATGTAATCGTACAAAACATTATTCAGGGATATACATAGTCAGGTACAAAAATAATCCTAAATATTGTAATTATAAATAAAAAACCAAACAATTAATCTTCAGGTGCATGTTAAAAATACTTATGATAAAAACCATTCATATACATATGCATCATACCAATCATTAAAAGATCAGAAACAATTCAAGGATCATATATGTAGTTCCATATGAGAATAAATCTAGGGCCTCAAAATTTGTTTCAGAGATGGAGTTGGGGAACCAAAGTACCAACAGCACAACCTATATTGTTTGTGTGCATTGCTGCCTCGGGTTTACCAACCCATCCCTAAAACACGACACCATCATACGTGTCTCCACTTGAACTCTTTTGGGGAAAATTTCAATCATCAGCCTCGGTGACAAACTAAAATATAATTCTTATACACTATGAATGCATGGAATAGATAATTCAAATATCATAGTTCTATGAATGTAGAATAAAGATTGCAGCCTCATAAGTTTCTACAGAGATGGCGTAAGCGAACCAAGTAACAATTGCACAGCTTATATTGATCTTGTACATGGCCCCAGGTTCGCTCACTCATCCCTATAAAAATTTGACACCAATGTGTCTGCCTCTCTTTGGGGCAAATTTGAATCATTGGCCACAATAATAAATTGAAATGTAATCGTACCAAACAATATTCAGGGATATACAAATGCATCATACAACGCATTCATAGATCAGAAACAATACAAATATTATATATTTAGGTTCCATATGAGAGAAAAAATTAGGGCCTCATTTTTTCAGCGATGGAGTCGGAGAACCAAAATACCAACAGCACAACCTATATTGTTTATGTGCATTGCTGCCTCAGGGCCACTAACCATCCCTAAGAAAACGAGGACATCAAATGCCCTTGCACTATTTTGGGGCAAAATTGAATCATTGGGCTCAGTAAGGAATAGAAATGTAATGTCATAGGCCTGCTGTGTATCAAAATCAACACTCAATTAGATGGCAGACGAGCAGATTGGGGTTTTGTGACTAGATGGCAGATGCATCAATCAACCGATCGAATCATATATATACTACCCTACTTCAAGAGCAAAAGAATCTGTACACGATTGAGCAAATCCTATGTATGAACAGTGAAAACTGTGGCTGCGACTAGAGAAGCTAGCAATGTAGTACCTCGGACTCCTCATTAGGGACCTCCTCCTCGAACTCATCATTCTCCACGATTGCGTCGAAGATTTCTTGAACGGCGATGGGGTCGTCGATGTAGATCACCGGATTGCCTCCGCCTGCCGCCTGCCCCCCATCCAGATTTGCCGCTGGCACCACGACGTTGTCGGCCATGACGTCGTCGGCCACCTGATGCTCGGCGGCGACGGCTACTACCGGCTGCTCGGCGGCGATGGCTACCACCTGCTGCTCGGCGGCGACGGCTACCAACTGCTGCTCGGCGGCGACGGCTACCACCTGCTACTCGGCGGCGACGGCTACTAGCTGGACGGATGAGTTCGCACCCTCGATGGCGCGGCGACGAGCGGCGTTCGTGCCCGGAGAAGACGCCTCCGTCTGCTTGGCGACGACCGAGCCATCTGCTGCTTCGCCTTCAACTGGTTCACCTCCGGATCTTATCCACACGTACGCTTCATGGCGCAACAAGGGAAGGAGGTAGTGCAAACAAGGGAGATTCGGCGCGCGCGGCAGGTGTAGATTGGGGTCTTGGGACTAGACAGACTGGGGGAAATGACACGAGCTCATGGAAGAAGAAGGTCGAGGGGGTTTATAAACACCGGACTATTCGTAGTCCTCGAGTGGACACGTGTGGTGGGCGGGGGGTGGGGGGATACCACGATCTCCACCCTTTTTTCGGTTCTCTTTTTTTTTGAAATAGCCACGATCTCCACTTTAGAGCTGCATTGAAAACACGCTCATGGCAGACCTCGATTCCACTACATGCAAGTGGCGTGGAACTAATTTCTAGCAACGTTAGATCTACTCGAGGGGGGCCCTTGACTCATGGAATTTACTAGCGGTAGGGCCCAGTTGGAAGTGAGATTGAGAGCGCTGCGTATAAATGGGATATGTCTGACTAAAATCAAGTGGCAATAAATTGCAGCGTCCCGTCGACAACCGTGCACTCGATGACCCCGTTTCCCTGTGCATGAGTTGTAGTAGCAGTAGTAGGCTTTTCAGACTTGATTAAACTTGACATGACCGCTCGATGACTTTTTTGATGGACGGCATCGTGTTCCTTCCTGTAGAAGTCTCACGGAGGGAGACGTCCGTGTTGTCTCACGCTGTACTATAAAGGGCACGAGGTGTGCAATTATCATCGTTGGATTGCACAGAATCAACGGTTGGTGCGCACGATCCGCGTGACAACTGTGACGACCAATCAGGGAGTAGCAGACAGGGTGAGCACAGTTTTGGACTTCTACGAAAGATAGAGAGGGGGATGGGCAAAACTAAGTAGTACCCAGTGTCATTGCATGTGTGTTACTTCCATAAACCACATGTGGATCCACCGGTGTCACTGCATGTCTATTCCTCTAAACAAACCACATAAGGATCCACCAGTGTCACTACATGTCTATTCTTTTCATGAACCACATAAGGATGGGCCCACCAGTGTCATTGCATGTCTGCTATTTTCATGAACCACACCCATTGTCAGTGCATGTATGTTCTATTCATGAACCACACCCAGTTTCACTGCATGTCTGTTCTTTTCATGAACCACAGAAGGATCTACCAGTGTCATTGCATGTCTTTTACTTCCATAAACCACATGTAGATCCACCAGTGTCATTGCATGTCTGTTCCTCTAAACAAACCACATAAGGATCCACCAGTGTCATTGCGTGTGTGTTCTTCTCATGAACCACATAAGGATCTACCAGTGTCATTGCATGTCTGTTCTTTTCATGAACCACAACCAGTGTCATTGCACGTGTGTTACTTCCATAAACCACATATGGATCCACCGGTGTGATTGCATGTCTGTTCCTTCCATAAACCACATAAGGATCCACCAGTGTCATTGCATGTCTGTTCTTTTCATGAACCACGCCTAGAGTCATTGCATGTCTGTTCTTTTCATGAACCACATAAGGATCTACCAGTGTCATTGCATGTCTGTTCTTTTCATGAACCACACCCAGTGTGATTGCATGTGTGTTACTTACATAAACAACATGTGGATCCACCGGTGTCATTGCATGTCTGTTACTCTAAACAAACCACATAAGGATCCACCAGTGTCATTGCCTGTCTGTTCTTCTCATGAACAACATAAAGATGGGGCCACCAGTGTCATTGCGTGTCTGTTCTTTTCATGAACCACACATAGTGGCAGTGCATGTATGTTCTATTCATGAACCACATAATGATCTATAGTGTCATTGCATGTCTTTTACTTCCATAAACCACATGTGGATCCATAGTTGTCATTGCATGTCTGTTCCTCTAAACAAACCACATAAGGATCCACCAGTGTCATTGCGTGTGTGTTCTTCTCATGAACCACATAAGGATCTACCAGTGTCATTGCATGTCTGTTCTTTTCATGAACCACACCCAGTGTCATTGCATCTGTGTTACTTCCATAAACCACATGTGGATCCACCAGTGTGATTGCATGTCTGCTCCTTCCATAAACCACATAAGGATCCACCAGTGTCATTGACTGTCTGTTCTTTTCATGAACCACTCCTAGTGTCAGTGCATGTCTGTTCTTTTCATGAACCACACCTAGTGTCACTGCATGTCAGTTCTTTTCATGAACCACATAAGGATCTACCAGAGTCATTGGATGTGTGTTCTTCTCATGAACCACACGTGGATCCACCGGTGTCATTGCATGGCTGTTCCTCTAAACAAACCACATAAGGATCCACCAGTGTCATTGCGTGTGTGTTCTTTTCATGAACCACACCCAGGGTCATTGCATGTGTGTTCTTCTAAACAAACCACATAAGGATCCACCAGTGTCATTGCATGTCTATTCTTTTCATGAACCACATAAGGATGGGCCCACCAGTGTCATTGCATGTCTGTTCTTTTCATGAACCACACCCAGTGTCAGTGCATGTCTGTTCTATTCATGAACCACACCCAGTTTTACTGCATGTCTGTTCTTTTCATGAACCACATAAGGATCTACCAGTGTAATTGCATGTCTTTTACTTCCATAAACCACATGTGGATCCACCAGTGTCATTGCATGTGTGTTCTTCTAAACAAACCACATAAGGATCCACCAGTGTCATTGCATGTCTGTTCTTTTCATGAACCACATAAGGATGGGCCCACCAGTGTCATTGCATGTCTGTTCTTTTCATGAACCACACCCAGTGTCAGTGCATGTCTGTTCTATTCATGAACCACACCCAGTTTCACTGCATGTCTGTTCTTTTCATGAACCACATAAGGATCTACCAGCGTCATTGCATGTCTTTTACTTCCATAAACCACATGTGGATCCACCGGTGTCATTGCATATGTGTTCTTCTAAACAAACCACATAAGGGTCCACCAGTGTCATTGCATGTCTATTCTTCTCATGAACCACACCAAGTGTCATTGCATGTGTGTTCTTCTAAACAAACCACATAAGGATCCACCGGTGTCATTGCCTATATGTTCTTTTCATGAACCACATAAGGATCCACCAGTGTCATTGCATGTCTGTTCTTTTCATGAATCACAGCCAGTGTCATTGCATGTCTTTTACTTCCATAAACCACATATGGATCCACCTAGTGTGAATGCATGTTTGTTCCTCTAAACAAACCACATAAGGATCCAACAGTGTCATTGCGTGTGTGTTCTTTTCATGAACTACACCTAGTGTCATTGCATGCGTGTTCTTTTAAACAAACCACATAAGGATCCACAAGTGTCATTGCCTATATGTTCTTTTCATGAACCACACCCAGTGTCATTGCATGTGTGTTATTCTAAACAAACCACATAAGTCATTGCATGCCTGTTCTTTTCATGAACCACACCCGGTGTCATTGCATGTTTGTTCTTTTCATGAACCACGGCTAGAGTCATTGCATGTTTGTTCCTCTAAACAAACCACATAAGGATCCACCAGTGTCATTGCATGTCTGTTCTTTTCATGAACCACATAAGGATCTACCAGTGTCATTGCATGTCTTTTCTTTTCATGAACCACACCCAGTGTCATTGCATGTGTGTTACTTCCATAAACCACATGTGGATCCACCGGTGTCATTGCATGCGTGTTCTTCTAAACAAACCACATAAGGCACCAGTGTCACTGCATATCTGTTCTTTTCATGAACCACATAAGGATTGGCCCACCAGTGTCATTGCATGTCTGTTCTTTTCATGAACCACACCCAGTGTCAGTGCATGTCTGTTCTATTCATGAACCACACCCACTTTCACTGCATGTCTGTTCTTTTCATGAACCACATAAGGATCTACCAATGTCATTGCATGTCTTTTACTTCCATAAACCACATATGGATCCACTGGTGTCATTGCATGTCTGTTCCTCTAAACAAACCACATAAGGATCCAGCAGTGTCATTGCGTGTGTGTTCTTCTCATGAACCACATAAGGATCTACCAGTGTCATTGCATGTCTATACTTTTCATGAACCACACCCAGTGTCATTGCATGTGTGTTACTTCCATAGACCACATATGGATCCACCGGTGTGATTGCATGTCTGTTCCTTCCATAAACCACATAAGGATCCACCAGTGTCATTGCATGTCTGTTCTTTTCATGAACCACGGCTAGAGTCATTGCATGTCTGTTCTTTTCATGAACCATGGCTAGAGTCATTGCATGTCTGTTCCACTAAACAAACCACATAAGGATCCACCAGTGTCATTGCATGTCTGTTCTTTTCATGAACCACATAAGGATCTACCAGTGTCATTGCATGTCTGTTCTTTTCATGAACCACACCCAGTGTCATTGCATGTGTGTTACTTCCATAAACCACATGTGGATCCACCGGTGTCATTGCATGTCTGTTCCTCTAAACAAACCACATAAGGATCCACCAGTGTCATTGCCTGTCTGTTCTTCTCATGAACCACATAAAGATGGGCCCACCAGTGTCATTGCGTGTTTGTTCTTTTCATGAACCACACTTAGTGTTAGTGCATGTCTGTTCTATTCATGAACCACATAAGGATCTACCAGTGTCACTGCATGTCTTTTACTTCCATAAACCACATGTGGATCCACCGGTGTCATTGCATGTCTGTTCCTCTAAACAAACCACATAAGGATCCACCAGTGTCATTGCGTGTGTGTTCTTCTCATGAACCACATAAGGATCTACCAGTGTTGTTGCATGTCTGTTCTTTTCATAAACCACAGCTAGTGTCATTGCATGTGTGTTACTTCCATAAACCACATGTGGATCCACCGGTGTGATTGCATGTATGTTCCTTCGATAAACCACATAAGGATCCACCAGGGTCATTGCCTGTCTGTGCTTTTCATGAACCACTCCTAGTGTTAGTGCATGTCTGTTCTTTTCATGAACCACACCCAGTGTCACTGCATGTCAGTTCTTTTCATGAACCACATAAGGATCTACCAGAGTCATTGGATGTGTGTTCTTCTCATGAACCACACGTGGATCCACCGGTGTCATTGCATGTATGTTCCTCTAAACAAACCACATAAGGATCCACCAGTGTCATTGCGTGTGTGTTCTTTTCATGAACCACACCCAGTGTCATTGCATGTGTGTTCTTCTAAACAAACCACATAAGGATCCACCAGTGTCATTGCATGTCTGTTCTTTTCATGAACCACATAAGGATGGGTCCACCAGTGTCATTGCATGTCTGTTCTTTTCATGAACCACACCCAGTGTTAGTGCATGTTTGTTCTATTCATGAACCACACCCAGTTTCACTGCATGTCTGTTCTTTTCATGAACCACATAAGGATCTACCAGTGTCATTGGATGTCTTTTACTTCCATAAACCACATGTGGATCCACCAGTGTCATTGCATGTGTGTTCTTCTAAACAAACCTCATAAGGATCCACCAGTGTCATTGCATGTCTGTTCTTTTCATGAACAACATAAGGATGGGCCCACCAGTGTCATTGCATGTCTGTTCTTTTCATGAACCACACCCAGTGTCAGTGCATGTCTGTTCTATTCATAAACCACACCCAGTTTCACTGCATGTCTGTTCTTTTCATGAACCACATAAGGATCTACCAGTGTCATTGCATGTCTTTTACTTCCATAAGCCACATGTGGATCCACCGGTGTCATTGCATGTGTGTTCTTCTAAACAAACCACATAAGGATCCACTAGTGTCATTGCCTGTGTGTTCTTCTCATGAACCACACCCAGTGTCAGTGCATGTGTGTTCTTCTAAACAAAACACATAAGGATCCACCAGTGTTATTGCCTGTCTGTTCTTTTCATGAACCACATAAGGATCCACCAGTGTCATTGCATGTCTGTTCTTTTCATGAATCATAGCCAGTGTCATTGCATGTCTTTTACTTCCATAAACCACATATGGATCCACCTAGTGTGATTGCATGTCTGTTCCTCTAAACAAACCACATAAGGATCCACCAGTGTCATTGCGTGTCTGTTCTTTTCATGAACCACACCCAGTGTCATTGCATGCGTGTTCTTCTAAACAAACCACATAAGGATCCACCAGTGTCATTGCCTATATGTTCTTTTCATGAACGACACCTAGTGTCATTGCATGTCTGTTATTCTAAACAAACCACATAAGTCATTGCATGTCTGTTCTTTTCATGAACCACACCCGGTGTAATTGCATGTCTGTTCTTTTCATGAACCACGGCTAGAGTCATTGCATGTCTGTTCCTCTAAACAAACCACATAAGGATCCACCATTGTCATTGCATGTCTGTTCTTTTCATGAACCACATAAGGAACTACGAGTGCCATTGCATGTCTGTTCTTTTCATGAACCACACCCAGTGTCATTGCATGTGTGTTACTTCCATAAACCACATGTGGATCCACCGGTGTCATTGCATGTCTGTTCCTCTAAACAAACCACATAAGGATCCACCAGTGTCACGGCATGTCTGTTCTTTTCATGAACCACATAAGGATGGGCCCACTAGTGTCATTGCATGTCTGTTCTTTTCACGAACCACACCCAGTTTCACTGCATGTCTGTTCTTTTCATGAACCACATAAGGATCTACCGGTGTCATTGCATGTCTTTTACTTCCATAAACCACATGTGGATCCACCGGTGTCATTGCATGTCTGTTCCTCTAAACAAACCACATAAGGATCCACCAGTGTCATTGCGTGTGTGTTCTTCTCATGAACCACATAAGAATCTACCAGTGTCATTGCATGTCTGTTCTTTTCATGAACCACACCCAGTGTCATTGCATGTGTGTTACTTCCATACACCACATATGGATCCACCAGTGTGATTGCATGTATGTTCCTTCCATAAACCACATAAGGATCCACCAGTGTCATTGCATGTCTGTTCTTTTCATGAACCACGGCTAGAGTCATTGCATGTCTATTCTTTTCATGAACCACGGATAGAGTCATTGCATGTCTGTTCCTCTAAACAAACCACATAAGGATCCACCAGTGTCATTGCATGTCTATTCTTTTCATGAACCACATAAGGATCTACTAGTGTTATTGCATGTCTGTTCTTTTCATGAACTACACCTAGTGTCATTGCATGTGTGTTACTTGCATAAACCACATAAGGATCCACCGGTGTCATTGCATGTCTGTTCCTCTAAACAAACCACATAAGGATCCACTAGTGTCATTGCGTGTCTGTTCTTCTCATGAACCACATAAGGATGGGCCCACCAGTGTCATTGCGTGTCTGTTCTTTTCATGAACCACACCCAGTGTCAGTGCATGTCTGTTCTATTCATGAACCATATAAGGATCTACCAGTGTCATTGCATTTCTTTTACTTCCATAAACCACATGTGGATCCAACGATGTCATTGCATGTCTCTTCCTCTAAACAAAACACCATAAGGATCCACCAGTGTCATTGCGTGTGTGTTCTTCTCATGAACCACATAAGGATCTACCAGTGTCATTGCATGTCTGTTCTTTTCATGAACCACACCCAGTGTCATTGCATGTGTGTTACTTCCATAAACCACATGTGGATCCACCGGTGTGATTGCATGTCTGTTCCTTCCATAAACTACATAAGGATCCACCAGTGTCATTGCCTGTCTGTTCTTTTCATGAATCACTCCTAGTGTCAGTGCATGTCTGTTCTTTTCATGAACCACACCCAGTGTCACTGCATGTCAGTTCTTTTCATGAACCACATAAGGATCTACCAGAGTCATTGGATGTGTGTTCTTCTCACTAACCACACGTGGATCCACCGGTGCCATTGCATGTTTGTTCCTCTAAACAAACCACATAAGGATCCACCAGTGTCATTGCGTGTGTGTTCTTTTCATGAATCACACCCAGTGTCATTGCATGTGTGATCTTCTAAACAAACCACATAAGGATCCACCAATGTCATTGCATGTCTGTTCTTTTCATGAACCACATAAGGATGGGCCCACCAGTGTCATTGCATGTCTGTTCTTTTCATGAACCACACCCAGTGTCAATGCATGTCTGTTCTATTCATGAACCACACCCAGTTTCACTGCATGTCTATTCTTTTCATGAACCACATAAGGATCTACAAGTGTCATTGCATGTCTTTTACTTCCATAAACCACATGTGGATCCACCAGTGTCATTGCATGTGTGTTCTTCTAACTAACCACATAAGGATCCACCAGTGTCATTGCATGTCTATTCTTTTCATGAACCACATAAGGATGGGACCACCAGTGTCATTGCATGTCTGTTCTTTTCATGAACCACACCCAGTGTCAGTGCATGTTTGTTCTATTCATGAACCACACCCAGTTTCACTGCATGTCTGTTCTTTTCATGAACCACATAAGGATCTACCAATGTCATTGCATGTATTTTACTTCCATAAACCACATGTGGATCCACCGGTGTAATTGCATGTGTGTTCTTCTAAACAAACCACATAAGGATCCACCAATGTCATTGCCTGTCTGTTCTTTTCATGAAACACATAAGGATGGGCCCACCAGTGTCATTGCATGTCTGTTCTTTTCATGAACCACACCTAGTGTCAGTGCATGTCTGTTCTATTCACGAACCACACCCAGTTTCACTGCATGTCTGTTCTTTTCATGAACCACATAAGGATCTACCAGTGTCATTGGATGTCTTTTACTTCCATAAACCACATGTGGATCCACCGGTGTCATTGCATGTCTGTTCCTCTAAACAAACCACATAAGGATCCACCAGTGTCATTGCGTGTGTGTTCTTCTCATGAACCACACCCAGTGTCATTGCATGTGTGTTCTTCTAAACAAACCACATAAGGATCCACCAGTGTCATTGCCTTTCTGTTCTTTTCATGAACCACATAAGGATCCACTAGTGTCATTGCATGTCTGTTCTTTTCATGAATCACAGCCAGTGTCATTGCATGTCTGTTCTTTTCATGAACCACACCCAGTGTCATTACATGGGTAGCCATTAGACCGAGTCTTCTAGAAGGCACGCCCTAACCCAGTTGTTCTGCTTGACGATTGTTACATACTAATCGATTGGGGCGCTTGGACGATTGGGATGGTCTTTGTGAGAGCGATCCGCGAGTAGGATGTTTTGCGACATGATTGGCCACGCTTGCTTTGGACAAACTGGCAACACCGGGCGCTCCCTTGTTTCGAGTGTCACGTCTCACGAGTTCAGTGGGCCACATCCTAGTGTCACGTCCCCATTACTTCTCTTCCTCCCGTACTTCTCTTCCTTACCCTCGAAGCCACTTTCCCCACTTCACTCCCATCCCGCCGTAGCCGCTAGCCGACGGTGCCTCCATCCCAATCCCCTCTCCGGCAGCCACCCCCACCCCTCTCGCCATGGGTTCAAGGGGAGACGGCGAGGAAACGCGTCGTGATGACAGTGACGGTGATTTCGATGTGAGTCGTCTCATCTCTATTTCTATCATTTGTTGCCAGTTATCTATTTTTTGAGCTAGATCTAATCTGTTTATTCATGCGTGTATGATGTGTTAGGCCAACCAGACGATGTATGCCTCCGACTATCACGGTTTAGAGGATGAAGACAGTCCTCTGGTATGTAAACATGGATATGTGCCCGCTAAATTTGTAGCCTTCGAAGGACGAAACGCAGGCAGGAGGTTTCTATGGTGTCAAGGACATCGTGCAATGATGCAAGGCGGAAGTTGCGGTGTTATCAAATGGGTAGATCCAGAGTGGCCCAAATCGATGCAGAAAACGCTGGACAAACTATGGGAAATGACTTCTTGACAGTGTTGAGATGAATCTATGGGAACCAGTTGACACGACGAAGCATAAGCGAGATCTCAGGTGGGTGCAAGACAAGGTTATCAAAGTCGAGAAGGAGAGGGACGCGGCGTTGTCCCTAAAGGCTAAAGTAGAGCAAGAAATGACTCAAGCAAGGAACGATCTCCACCAGTCCAAAGTCCTACAGTACACAACTACGAGTATTGACAAGTGCATGAGGAAAAATGCAGAGAAACAATTGAAGCTGTGAAAGCAAGATGCTAAAAGGAAGGAGCAGACAATTCGATCCTTGCTCTCGCAGGAAGATGCGCATCGGGCCAAGACTAGGAAGATCAAGGAGATGTATGATAACTAGTTCTATTTAGCTTAAGATCCGTTCCTTTTTAAGTTGTAATATTTGTACTTGTTGACCTAGCGGTCTGAACTATTGGTCCCGGATTCCAGGGAGGAAAAAAATTGCTCTGACCCCGCATTAATTTGTGGAAGAATTTGTGATTTAGATCAATTTCTGCCTCGATTTAGATATCTATCCCGGATTGGGAACGTAACTGTGGACCAAAGACACCTTTTCTACTAGTGTATTCTGACACTGGTGGTTTGTTTAAACGTAATCTACATGGATTGTGCCGCATGCAAATGGCACAACCACAATTTATAAAGTGGAAGCACGTACACCCGGTTACTGGAGATCCGGGAGCTTCGCCAGATGCAGGGGATGTAGGAGCAGAGAGGCAGTGAGATAGACGGGCTCAAGATTAGGCCAGAAAGTGGTAGCCATTTCCTCCTCATCTAGGTATTATCGGTGAGAACATTGCTGTTTATGTTGCCACGTCGTTGTGCAGTATCTGAAATAAGTTGCTGCTTCGTGGAGTGTGGCAGCTTAAATAATTTATTTATGTGCCACTTACATTCCGTCGTATTTGGAGACCTCCTGCCTCTCAGCAATCGTGGAACCGGTGGATCATTGTTTTCAGATAGCAGTGGCACAATCACAATTTCGGATTCAACTACCGACTCGGGCGTTTCCAAACTCTAAGTTGCGGTACATTTTACTCAGAGAACGTGGGTAGATTGTTTTGCCTAGCAACGTGCCACACATAGAGCGATCAGAATTTAACAGAATTACATATATAGGTTCAAGTTCAACACATTACTATGCATCTTCATTGCCAGCAGCCTTCTTCCGCAGCCTGGGTGCCAAGCCTTCACGTCCAATGGCTTCTTCATTTCCTGCCTTCTTCCTCTTCCTCGGTGCCAATTTTCTTAGATTCACGTACTCTGCATCGCCGGGACAATGGGCACCAGAATCGTGTCCAGCATCATCTTTCCACTCGTTTTTAATTTCTTCGGGCAGCAAAATGACTAACCTGGCAGTCATGTTTCTAACCTTGCAGCGCTTCCTGTCAAAGAAACAAGACTGTTGCATAACTGCCCAATATCGACAGAGTAAATAAAACAAAAATTACAATTCAGCACAAACATGCGAACCCCAAGCGACCTTTGCTTACCAGGAGCTAATTGCGTTCGAGCAACCACCCTGTCCAAGAAGAGAAGGGCGACTTCAAGTTGCAGCAGCTTCCACATCCAGTACATCACAATTCATCTCAAACATGCAATCCGAAGCATACCTTTTCATCAACCCAATTAGCTGACTGTCACACGATATAGGAACATGGATGCCACGTTCATCCATGAAGCTAAACTTTGCAGTCTGCTTCGGCCATACTTCAACATGATTACGCAGAGCAGCAACCATACCAGATATAGTGCAGATCTGCCATGCGCTTCTTCCATCGTGAAACAATGGTGTCCATACCTGTTGCCCTTAGAGTCGTACCTATAGAGGACTACAGTAACCAGGTAAGGAGGGTCTGCGCAGATCCCACTTGACAGAAAACTGTGGACAAAATATGTTTGTTAGTGATGGGCTAACAAACAATTTGAGGTTCAGTAGCCAGCTAGCAGTTGTAACTAGTGCGAATAGCAAAGAGAAGGGTATATCACCCGCTTGTAGACAAAACTTCTTCTTTCTTGATAGTAGGATCTGCCATCCTCCAAGCTGCTCGGCACGTCGGCGGCGGAGGCAGGCTAGAGCCTCGCAACGGCGGCTACGACATGCGCCATTGGAGCTCAGTATCAGCGACTGGGCGCAGCAACTGGGCGCAACAACTTGGCCCCGGAAGTCAAATTTCCGAAGGGATCGTCCTGCCTGGAGGGTGGATTCCGACGCCGCCGGTGCTAGGGGAAAGCTGGGAATGGATTTGTGAAATTGGTCAACGCATCCAATCCAGTTAGCTGCTCGATTTGCCTAAGAGGTTGCCACGTTGGCGCCCGCGTCACGGACAGATAACGGACATGTGGGTCCCGACCGTCTAATTCACGGGGCGGTTTAACGGAATGTTTGTATTTGGCAGGGGTGAGATGAGTTTGCCTCGAAATGGCCCCTCTCTGTAGTTGGCGGCCCAACTTTTTGAAACGCGGTAATTTCATGCAACTTAGGTACTGCCATGCGCTGGCCTGCCAACTTTGGTACCGCAGACGAACAAGCCCGCATTTGTGGCGCCTATGTTTCAACTCCATAAGAAATCGTCCAATTATGTTTTTGCACATCAAAGTCATTATTTAGTGGGCCACACAACTAGTTTTGTTCTCGAGTTAAGGAGTAGTGGTTCTATGTTTACTCTGTCCACGTTGTGCTTATTGGTGAAAGATTTGCTAAATTTAACATTCTTTGGAGACATTCACCGGGTAAGGATGGATGCAGTTGACCCATGGGCCGTTGGCATCGAGTGATTGTTGGGTGCAAACCCACACGGCTGTGTTACACTTGTACCCGGCTCCAAACCCGACCATCCCACTCCACCCCTAGTTGCTTTGCTTCAGGTACACTGTGTTGCATCTGAGTAGATAGCTAGCTCGCTAGCTGAGGTCCGCTCTCTCCCCTCGCGTCACCTCCTCAGGGCGACGGGGGAGCCAAACCCTAGCCCGCCGCCACCGTCCACCCCCACCTCCTTATTTCCACTCGCCATCCCTAGAGGAGGCCACCGACAAAGGCACGTGCCTCGCCAGCCCTGGCGGTCGCCAAGCGACGGCGGGAACCTGGCCGCATGCCTGCCTTCCTCCTATGGCGGTAGGGACATAACAACACTACGACACACGTGCGAGGAGAAGGTGTTTCTCCACCGCATGGATGTTGGTGCTCCGGTGACAACGCCGGCAATGGCGACGATGCTGGCGGATGGAATTGGCGCAGGATGGTGCCATGGCAGGGTGGGCCTGCCAGGCTAGATCTGGGCCCTTTGGGCCTGAACTAGGTCGGGCGGCCCTGGCCAGTCTGGCCCAGGCGCCTAGCTGCGGCCAGCCCCTCCCCTCGCCCGTCCTCCTCGGCTCCGAGCGCAACATGTTGCTGCTGCTTTTGCCGGGTTGAGTTGAGTCCAATGCCATCTTGGCGTGGCGGCTTGAGGCGCCCGTGCGGCGCTGGTGGCAGGGAGGGTGGTGCTGGGTGGCCGGCGATGCACCTCTGAGGTGGCTACGCGCAATCCTATTGGTGACTCCTCCTATGAGGGCATCACTATGCATCTGTGCTGCTTGTGGCTCGGTGGTGCCCCGCTCAGGCGACTTACCCCTGGTGGGCATGGTCGTCCCCTATCTGGTGCGCAAGACGTGTTGTCAGCAGGGTGGGTAGGGCCAACAAGGGAACTCAAGGAGAGGAACGAGAAGGGTTCGGTTGTGGGGATGAGGTACCATGCTCCGGGCGAAAGCCTTGCCTTTCGGGGCCGGTGATGATGACACTTGAGGGTGCCGTTTCCGCTAAGGCATCATCGAGGAGTTTTGGCACCTCCCATGCCCAAGGTCTCATGTTCCGGGTGAAAACCTCAGATTTTGCTTGCCAGATCAGGCGATGACGGTGTCCGTGACGTCGTACCCTCCATGGAGACGTCGTCTTGGGGACATGAATCTGCACCGGGCTGCAGTTCTTCACCATGAATCCCGGTGTTGGCCACATAGGAGGCGTATTGCTGTGATGGCATGCCGGCCTCTCGAGGGTATCACGGCTTGCGTGACGAGGATCTTCGTTGGGCGGTGCGAGCAAGCCTCCGGGTGAGCGGTAGTGGGTTGTCCTCTATGCTTGATGGCGGACTAGTGGAGACTGCACACTTGCGTTTGTTGAGGTTGCTAGGAGGTGGCCGTTGCGCCGATGACATACCCTGGATTTGGGCTGAGGCCGGAGCAGCAATGCTCCTAGCTGAGCCTTTGTTGGCTCGACGGACTGAGGCAGAACGTGTCTTGGCTATGACTGGTAGTTTCTTGGAAATATCGACAATGCACAAGCGGTGTGACTTTCATCGACAGGGGTTCTGTTTAGCACAGGAGTTCACTCCGTGGTGTCTTAGAGAAGCGCTGAACGGATTTCGGCCGTAGTCGTAGTCTTGTTTTGAGTGTTGGGTGTGTCGACCTTAACTTAGGCTTGTAAATATGGGTGTTCGGCCTTTTCTTAGGCTTGTAATTCAAACTCATTTTCTATCAATGAATCGAAATACAAAGCTTTTTGCGTTTTCGCGAAAAAAGGTACACTGTGTTGCATCTCTCGGTTCAGTTGAACTACAGTATTTCCTTGGTTGCATCTCTGCATACACAGCTTGAACACAACCTAAGAACCCTGTCCATTTCCAAAAGTCTAGAACTAACCCTGGAAGCGACAAGTTCAACTGTCTGCGCTCGGGTGCATGCCCCTTCTGCCCCCGCCGCTATGAGATGCTCGAACATCTCTTCTTCATCAACCCCCGCCTTCATCTCTTTTGGCGTCACGTGATGACCCAAATATATCGAGCTCGTTGGGGAACCCCAAGAGGAAGGTATGATGAGCACAGCAGCAAGTTTTTCCTCAGTAAGAAACCAAGGTTATCAATCCAGTAGGAGCAAGGAAAGACCCCAAAGGTGTAGCTAGCTGAACGTTGGCAGGGCGCACTACCGGTGCCAGCAACAACGTGGAGACCTGCACAACACAACCACAGAACTTTTCCCCCAACTTGCGATGAGGTTGTCAATCTCAACGGCTTTGCTGAAAACAAAGGATTAAACGTATCGAATGAAAGGAAGTAATAGTTTGCAGAAAGTAAACACAAAGCAGTAAACAGTTTATAGATTGTATGTAAAAGAAAGCACCGGGGTCCATAGTTCACTAGAGGTGGCTCTCCTTAAGATAGATAACATGCTGGGTAAACAAATTACAGCGGGGAAATTGACAAACATCGAGAAAGCAATACATGCATATACTAATCATCTTGACTCCTTTGGAACTTGATTGGGAATTACAACATTATACATAAACCGCCATCCAACTGCATCTATGACTAATAATCCACCTTCAGGTTATCATCCGAACCCCCTCCAGTATTAAATTGTAAGCAATAGATTATTGCTTTACGAATTGCGTGTAAAGTAAACAATATGATTATTCTATGAACAAAGGATTGTTGTTTTATCCCTAGTAGCAACATCACATCTAGTACCTTAGAGATTTCTGTCACTTCCCTAGATTACCAGAGGCATGAACCCACTATCGAGCATAAATACTAACTCTTGGAGTTGCTAGCATCTACTTGGCCAAGATAGCTACTAACAACGGAAAGCATGCAAGATCACAAATAACAAAGACATGATAGAATCAATAATCAATCTGAAATAGCATCTCAATATCCATCGGATCCCCACAAACACAACATGCAGAATTACAAATAGATGATCTTGATCATGAACGGAGCTCACAAGATCTAGACATGAAAGCACAAAGGAGGAGAACCAGCCATCTAGCTACTACATGGACCCGTAGTCCAGAGATGAACTACTCACGCATCACACCAGAGGCTTGCATGATGATGAAGAAGGCCTCCAGGGTGAATTCCCCTCTCCGGCAGGGTGCCGAGAAGAGCTTCAGATCCCTCCCAATCTAGGGATGGAGATGACGGCGGTTATAGACTCTTTCGTGGATTTTTGATCAGGTACTTAGGATTTTGGTCCCGAGGGCAATATATAGGCGGAAGGAGAGGCCGAGGGGGTGCTGGGGTCGGCCAGACCACCCCCTGGTGCGGGCCAAGCCTGGCCGTGCGGCTAGGTGGTGTGGCCGGCCCCCAACTCTTCTCTGTCTCGTATTCTTGCATCAGATGTCTTCCGGAAAAATAGGCACTTTGGCCTTTGTCCCGTCCAATTCCAAGAATATTCATGTTCTGACTTTCCTGGAACCAAAAACAGTAGAAAACTGGCAGTTGGCACTGTGGCTCTTGTTAATAGGTTAGTCCAAGAAATCATATGAAAAGTACTCCAAAGTATGGACAAAACACAAGAAAGTAGATAAAACCAAGCATGGAACATCAAAAATTATAGATACATTTGCAATGTATCATCGCGTACTAGGGCCTCGTCGGTGCGCCTACCCCACGACCACCGACGAGTCCTAGGTGTCTCTCTAGTCCAGCAACCCCTCTTGGAGTGTGCTGGTTTGTAGCACTGTCCTTTCTGGCCTCCTTTGGGCAGTGTGGAAAAGCAAGAACCGGATGGTTTTTGACGCGGTCCGTCTCTCAATGCCGACGGTCCTCGAGTTGGTTGTTGAGCACCTACGATTGTGGCGGGTTCGCTTCCCACCTCGCGTTGGCTTTGAGTGTGTTAATTAGTGGTGTGCCTCGCTCCTGTAAACCAGGGGTTTCGGCTCCCCCACCTCCTCCACCGTGTAACCCCGCTTGTAATTTTAGACGTTTTATACGTTGACTTATAAATTTAAATACAGGTGGAAAGATCGCCCCCGTTGTGCCACTCAAAAAAAAAGTTCAAGTGTGAACAGATCAACAATGTTGATGTATCTTCTATAGGCCGCAGCAACAAAAAGCTCATTCATGGTCCCTACCTTCTAGTCCTGCCTCTGTCACACCTCGGGACAGATCTAGAGCACTAGAACATGAATTTTGAATTTCTACCATGCTCTTCGAGGAAGGAACTTCTACCGTGCAACTAGATATTCAGCTGATAGTTGGAGACTTGGAGCCCTGGAGGCACACCTGACGACACACTAGACATTTAGACAGTTTCGCGGTTTCGAAACAGGTTAAGCCAACCGCAAGCCCTTCAAGCAACTACTTTTTTAGATAACAGGCATAAAAGCCCGACTTTATAGATAAAGCCAAAGGGGACCAAAGTTACAATACAACAAGCTGGACTGGTCAAGCCATGAGAAGATAGGCTCTGTTTTAGGGGTAAACGGGGTAACCACCCAAGTTCAAGACAAACACATGTTTAAGACATGATGAAGGGGTAAAAGAGAGAAAAGCGTCGCATGGATGAAGTATGTCAACACCCGGATTTTTGCCCGTTATGCCATACCTCGCAATCCCAGGATTACCATTTTTGCGAGACATAACGGATTGGATATCACAGTACATCATCCATTACAAACCATACATAAGGTTTTACACAAATACGGATCTCATGATCCAGTCTTTAATACAACAAGCAGCGGAAATAAACGATAGCGTAGCGGTGGGGTCCATCTTCAGGGGCACAGGCAACGCTGACGAAGGCAGATAGTCCTAGTTATCATAGCTGTCCTGCTGACCATCATCTTGATAATCTCCTTCATAGTCTGGCCATGATAATAGCCAGGGACAAAAGCCATGAGTACTCTTTAAGTACTCGCAAACTACTACTAGCAAGGGTTATGATTCTAAGTTAAAGTGCTAAATTGAAAGAATAACTATCAAGTTAAGTTTGAAACCTAAGATGAGTTCTGAAGCAAGAAAAGATAAAATAAAAGTCTAGAATCACTTAAGTTGGGAAGCTATTTTCATCTACACAACCCTTTTGTGGTCAAGTCAAGGTTCATCATTCATTTCAAGTTATTTAGAAAACATCTGACAACGAAACAGTATGGCCATTCCAACTGTCCATAACCGCGGATGCGGCTATTCGAATAGTTTGACACTCTGCAGAGGTGGTACACTTTCACCACAAGATTCGATACATCTGTCAGGGATAACCCTAAATCATCATACTTAGTATGCAGATTATCAAACATAACCTTCCCTTTACACACCCTAGTACACGCACCTCTCCTATGAGCATGGCCTCCCAACCATGACCATCAGTCATCTTGGGCACTGCATAGGTGGACAACATTGAGAGGTAGACTCAGCTCAAACCTCTCCCGTGAGGGAACTAATACTAATGCATATAAATTTCCAGCTAAGCCTTACCCAATTCAGGTAATGTGGTTGTACGGTAAATTTGGAATGGTATCGCATCCGAATCCAACCATCAGTTTTATAAAAGGGTTAAGGCTCATGCCTCATCATTTTCATCATCATAAATCAATAGTTTCAACCTTTTTATTTTGGAAAAGTAATTTCTACTCATTGAAATATTAACTACACTTTAATATTCACCACCAAAATATGGGATCATGTGGACACATGTCCTCACCACATATTCTAACATGTGGGAATGAGATTTAAAGGTTGGATCAATATTACTTTGGTTTAAGTTCATTATTTAATGATTTAAAGTGACTAGAAATGCCTATATAGCATTATTTTGGTACTAGTCCAAAGTCACTGCCTGTAATCCTTAATATTATTACTTATTTGGATAGATATGATGAAATGTGATTTTTGAGAGTTGGAATCAACTCAAAAGCTAACTTGGTTGATTTTACAAAAATGTTTCAAGTTGCAAAAGCTTCTGTCTTCTTATTTTTATTAGGAGAAATCTATAACTCTAAATGAACTAAATCCAACGGTCTTGGATAGAGCATTTCACCTTTCAGAAAAAATTAGTTTCATGTAATTTGGATTTTTCAAACTCACAGAATTGAATTTTGAAACACTGGACAGAAACTATATTCTAACTAAAAAGAAAAACCTAGATTTGAATCTACGGGCTTGCGCGGGAAAGGAAATGGGCCGGCCCAGTGGCGCTATGCGGCACGGGGCTCAGCTGACAGGAGGGGTCCACTTGTCAGCGGCTCTTTAAAACGCGAAACGGTATGCGCGCTGTGGGCCGTGCGATTAGAGGCTAGATCTACGGCTGAGGGTCATCGTTGACGACGGACGGGTCGCCGACGAGATCGAACCCTAGCGGCTCGGTGGGGGTCTACTGGGGGCGTACCAAGGCTCCAGCGGGGTCGGCGATGCGGGCGAACTAAGTGGAAGACGATGACGAGGCGAGGCGTGGTCGCGGCAGAGCTTGGGGTGGCCAGAATCAACGGCACCCTTCTTCTCTAGAGGCGGCGGCTCTGGCTCCAATTCCGGCGAGCTGCTGCTCCACTTGCTCCGGCGAGGGGTGGTTGAGGTTCAGAGAGGTGAGGAGAGTGGAATGGTGTGAGTCTTTGGTGCTAGGGAGGGCTCCTTTTATAGGCTCGACGATGAGACCGAGTGGGATGGGCAGTCGACGGTGGCGACATGGCTACGGCGAGCTAGCGGCATGGCTGTGGATGGCGATCGGTGGGCGGTCCCCTGGCGGTGCTCTAGCGCTTCAATGCGGCCATAGGGGCGGTGGCATGTGGTCGGGGTGAGGTGGCGCTCTGCGCGGCCGAAGCGGCTTTGTCCACGGCGAGCGGTGGCTGTGGGGCTTTGGGAGGCAAACGGAGGTGTCTGGGGTGTTCTCTAGGTCGAGGCGAAGCGGTGGGCGCGGGCTGGTATCGAGCAGCGGCTTGTGCACGCGGGGACAGTGCGCGCTCTGCGGGCGGCGTCGGCATGGTTCGGTGGCACTGGGCACGGGTTCTCCTCTATGGTCCATGGCTGGTCTTGGCTCGGGCAAGGGACAGAGAGGGGCGGTGCGGTGCTGGCTGCCTCCTAGACATGGAGAGGGGGAGAGGGGTGGTCTGCTGCAGCGGTTGCAAGTTTGGCCGGCGAGGCGAGGCATGGCTCGGGTCAGCATGGCATTGTTGCTAGGGGTGTAGGGGATGGGTGTTTAGGCTTTGGTTAGATCATTGGGAGACAGAGGGAGTAAATGGGGATCAAATGGGGGCAAAACTCTGTTCAAAATAGTGAGCTAGGATTAGAGGTGTGATTCTGCCTGCCAAGTGTTTGATGAAATGGCCGCAAGAGAAAAAGTTTTGAATTTTGAGTTCAAAATTTTTGAGTGATCTCCACTAGTGATAGGTAGTCTCTGGTTGCAAGGGTTTTGAAAATGGTGCTCAATTTGATGGTTTTTGAAATAGGGGTGATCTATGCATATGCATTAGATTCAATTTTAAACTGTCATTTAAAATAGTTTACAGAAGGTTTTTAGTAGATCAAAAAGTGGGACTTGGTACCTCATTATGTGTACTAGCAAGGGGTGTAAAGATCAAGAATTGTTTCTGTTAAGAAATGAGTACTAGGAATAGCCAAAGTAGGTATAAGAGTTAAATTTGTCCAAATGACCATTCCTTCATTTTAATTCTTTTTGATTTGATTTTCTTGAGGAAAAGTTTGGGAATGATGTAGATGATGTTTAAATCATCTAAGAAACATTTTAGAAGTAAAGGATCACACAATCATGGCAATTCAAAACAATCCTATTTTAAATGCACACATATATGAATGCTTTCATTTTAAATTTGGAAAAGTTTTTGTTAACCCCATTTTTGGATGACTTGCTCTTGATAAGCTTGGATTGAAGTTTTGGGATGTTACAAAGTCCAACTACTCGAACTGCAGGCAGAGGTCGGTGATCTTGCGCTTGATGGAATCAATCAAGGATGTGAATGCGTCCCGGTCCTTCTTCCGGCTCAGCGGATGTCACGGCTGCATATAGAACAATTTTGTATAAGCCATCAGGGGTTCTAATAAAGCCATCAGTGGTATATCGACTGGATGTAGCCATGGAATCTAGACAACTCATCGTTGATGAGGGCGTACTTCGCGCTAAGCTGAAGCACACATACCTAGGGTTGGCCTCCCTAGAGCGCACCATGGAACGTCAACGCGCCAAGGTGGGCATGGCTGAAAGAGGGAGACGCAAACACTGTGTTTTTTCCATTAGCATGCCTCCTATCGGAGACAGAAGAACGTGATCCGTAGCCTTCAGGTCGACGGCGCAGTGGTGGTGGACGATTCGGCCATGGCAGAAGCTACACACGACCATTTCTAGTCTCTGCTAGGGACGTCGGTTGACCGAGAATTCTCGCTGGATCTAGAATTTCTAGATACACATGCTAATTAAGGACCTCTCGGAGTTGGATGCACCCTTTTCAGAGGAAGAGGTGTGGGATGTTGTGAAGCGACTACCTCATGGTAAGGCGTCAGGACCAGATGGATTCACAGCAGAATTCTTATAGTCCTGCTGGCAAACGGTCAAAGCTGATTTTATGATGGCCTTCGACAAACTGCATACTTTAAATTGGCGCGGCTTTCAAGGACTTAACCAAGCCTTGATCGCGTTGCTGTCCAAACGGTGTGACGCGGCAGCTCTTAGGGACCATCGTCCGATTAGCCTAATACACATCTTTGCCAAGCTGGCGGCAAAGGTGTTGGCATCGAGGCTTGCCCCTAGACTGGGGGCCTGGTGGACCTGAACCAATGCGCCTTTATTCAGAAGCGCTGCATACATGATAATTTCATGTTGGTTCAATAGACAACTAGACTTCTACACAGGCTCAAGGAGCCGCGAGTCATGCTCAAGCTAGACATAGCTCGAGCTTTCGACTTAGTGTCGTGGGCGCTGTTGTTCGAGCTGCTGCATAAAGTAGGGTTCGGCCCGAGATTTCGAGAGCTGGTGGCCATCCTACTATCGACAGCCAGCACACGGGTGTTGCTCAACGGCGAGCCAGGCCCCCCATTTGGCATCATCGGGGCCTGAGACAAGGAGACCCCTTGTCGCCGATGTTGTTTGTGTTTTTTATCAACTTGCTCAACAGGATGTTGGCTAAGGCCAAAGAGTTGGGTGTGCTGAGACGGGTGGCGCCCCGCGAACTAGTGACGTCAGTATCGCTTTACGCTGACGTTGTGGTAATCTTCTGTTACGCTGACGAAGCAGAACTACGCGTGGTATGCGCAATTCTCGCTCCCTTTGGGGAGACATCAGGGGTACAGACCAACTTCACTAAGTGCTCGGTGACCCCCATCACCTGCACGGACGAGGAAGCCGAGAGAGCGACAGGTTTCATGGAGTGCCAATTGGCACCATTCCCTGTCAAATACCTTGGCATCCCCCTTTCGGTGCAACGTCCATCAGCTACTGCATTCCAACCACTGGTGGACAGTATAGCAGACCGCCTACCATCATGGAAAGCCTCCATGGTGATGAAGGCTGGGCGCTTGGCTCTCGTTAAGTCAGTACTGATAGCGACCCCCTCCACCAGATCATCATACTTGGGCTTAACAACAAGACCCTAAAGCAGATCCAAAAGATTTGTAGGGGCTTCCTTTGGGCCGGAAGGGCCGACGCGGAAGGAGGACACTGCCACGTCAACTAGGATAGGGTTTGTAGACCCCTCAAGCACAGTGGCTTGGGAGTTTCAAACCTAGGCCGTATGGCCATTAGCCTCAGGACACAGTGGATTTGGAGGATGCGCACCGACCCACTGCAGCCTTGGCGCGGGCTCGATATGCGCTTCTCCAACACGGAGCTTCAAGTCTTCGACACCTCCACTACAATGGTGGTGGGTGATGGCTCGCTGGCCCTATTCTGGACAGATAGATGGCTCGACAGCCAGAAAATCGAGGAGATAGCGTCGGACCTCATGGCGCTAACCCCGACCCACGCTCGTAAGAGCCGCACGGTGAGAGAGGCGCTTCTGCATCACAGACATCCAGGAGGCGATGAGCGCACTAGCCCTCTGGAAATATGTACAGTTGTGGATTGGGACAAGATACTTCACTCTGTCGGATGGGACTGACACCCTACGTTGGAGGTGGACGAGGGATGCACAGTACTCCTCCAAGTCTTGTTACGATTTCCTTTTCGAAGGAGCATTGCTGACGAGCTCTTGGAGACTCAACTAGCGCACGTGGGCCCCACCACAAGTGAAGTTCTTTGTTTGGCTAGCTTGCCAAGACCGCTGCTGGACGGGGAAGAGGCTGGCGCGATGAGGGCTTCGACACCCACCTCACTGCCCCCTGTGTGACCAGTCGACGGAGACGATGAGACATCTACTTGTTGGGTGCCCATTCTCTCGATCGGTCTGGCACGAGGTGCTATCATGGATTCGATCCACGATCGCCCCCCAGAGGAGGACGAGGCGTATTTCGTCGAATGGTCGCTGAAGGTGTGCCAATCTACCCCGCGTGCCTTGCGCAAGGGAACCTCGTCGCTAGTCATGCTAACGCCATGGTGGATTTGGTAGCAGCGCATAGTGGGATAACGTCTCTCCGAACCTAGGAGGACTTCTGGACACGATTCGATCCGAGGCTCGACCATGGGCTGACGCTGGAGCGAGGGGGCTACACGCTCTGATTCCAGCCGCCTAGGTTTAGCGGGTTAAGTTGTATGGGATGTCTGCTTATAATAAGCGTGTAAATATTTGTACGAACTCTCTCTTTCCTATCAATGCATCGAAACGTAAGTTTTACGTTTTCGCAAAAAAAAAAGATATCCTCAATTATAACCTTATATTCCTAATATTCCATAGAGCCCACGACAAGGTCGCAAACCCAATCCAAAGAAAACATTTGGATTGACCACTCACAAATTCGTATTGCAAAAAAAAACAAGGGTTATTAAGTTCAGAAAGAAATGATATATTCTTTTGTATAGAGTACATATGATCATTTTTTCTACCAGATCCTTGTACATGTACCTAAATCGACATTTTTAGTTACCATGAGTTTTCAGTTAATTTTCAGAATGTTTAAGTGTGCAAAGTCACATAAGGATGTATACGGACATTGGTTATTATTAGACTTCTCCCGAATAAGTACCCACTTATATGAGTGTATCTTGTGGACTAGGCATGCTTCAAACCTGAAGACATTTATCGAAGCCCAAAGGCCGGCGTCCTTGAGCATGCGCGCCTCTCGCCGTTCTTGAGCGATTCCACCGTTGACTTCATAGCACGACTGCTTGAGCTCTCAGGCATGGGTGAAGAGAGAGACACGACGACCACCGACACATGAATATATAGATCCATACTGCTCGCTAGATGATGCTCGCCGTCGCGCTGAGGCGGAGAAGGTCGTCTTGTCAACAATCGATGACCTATTGGCCAAGACAGGCATCAACCTGGATGCGATCGACGTTCCAATTGTTAGAGTATATTACGGTTTGACAATATTAGATAGTTTCATATTATAATTTAAGTCTATCTCTATTAGGCTTCTTGTCCTCCAAGTCTTTTAGTACTATATAAACAGCCTAAAGACTTACTATGTAATCACCTCTTGCATATCAATACAATCTATACTTCCGCAATCTTTCATGGTATCAGAGCGGTTCGCTCCGCCTAGGGTTTAGCCGCTGCTTTCGCGCGCCGCCCCCGGCGAGATCGAGCTCCATGATCTCTGCCGGGGGCACCAAATCTCGTAGCTAATTTTTCTCTCCCAAACTATCATGGTATTCTTTCAATTCTCTAGATCGGTTTAATAGTTTTAACAAATTTATTTTTCCTATTAGATCTATTTTTCTTTTAGCCATCAAAAGCATCGTCGACAGCCGCATGTCGTCATCGCGCGCCTCTACTTCAACCTCGGCGTCGCCTCAACTTTGGCAAATCATCGTCAACGATCGTGACAAGGAGGCTTCGCGCGACGCCCCAAGGGACGCCTTCACGCGCTGCGTCGGCTGCTCCGTCCTCACGTCGTCTCCACGCCGGCCCGTCTTCGCCAACATCCACCGGGACGCATGTCCCTGAGTATGCGCCTCGCCATCAACAAAGGGATGCATCTTCATCATCCGTGGTCATCATCGCCGACAACCATCTACACCAACAACATAGCCACATCGTCGCCGCTACCACCGATCGTGGTTATCGTCAACACCAATAAGTTCTTCTCCATGAGCGACGCCGCGCTCACACAAGCGGAAAATACAGGTCTAAATCCCTGAAATCAACTACCGCTACAGCAAATCTTCATCAACAACTACCTCTTCGTCTTCGTCCACCACGACCTCGCCGCCAGAGTCGCAGTCTAATTTTTATTTTTTACTTAATCAATTTTCTTCTTGCAACTACTTCATCTACTCCGATAAATCGGCGGACAACTTCTACGCACCGACCGTTCACGGAGAATTTCTTTGCTGCTCCCTCCGGCTCTGGCTTGCATGGCTCGTGATGGTCCCTGTCTTCACACGTCCGGTATTGGCAACACCGACGGGTGCCTTCATCCCCGGCGCGCTCCTGAGTTTGACAAGCTCGGCAAGGCGTGTCGCCTACCCCGACTACTCCGGATCCAACTACATCTACGCCAACTACTACGGCGAATTCTCCAGGCTCAGCAACGACATCGACCACAACACAACAACATCATCGACTTCATCAATGGCGACAACTTCCCCAAAAGGCACCATCGACCATAACTACAGCGCCCTCACTCCCGTCTACATCGACATCCACCGGCATCCTCTCCAGTCCGCGACTTCGGATTATGCTTCAATCGGACCATCCGCGACGCTCCTGCTGTTTGCGTCACTACCGATCCGACTGCGAGGGGGTGTTAGAGTATATTACGGTTTGGCAATATTAGATAGTTTCATATTGAAATCTAAGTCTATTTCTATTAGCCTTCTTGTCCCCCAAATCTTTTAGTACTATATAAACAGCCTAAGGACTCACGATGTAATCACATCTTGCAATATCAATATAATCTATATTTCTGCAACCTTTCACCAATCACTAACTGTAGTGGCTTTTGCCCAGTGCCATCCAACGCCGACATGATCATGAACAGGTACAGGCTACGAGGTGACATCCGCGTCATCAACCTCTCCGGAATGGGATGCATGCAGTGCGGGGGGTGACAGCAGTGGGCCTCGCAAAGAACACCTTACAGGACCGAATGCGAAAGGGTGATAGAGTGTGGATGATCGGGTTAGGTGCCGGGTACAAAGTGCAACACAGCCGTGTGGGTATGCACCCGACCATCCCCCGATGCCAATGGTCCATGGGCCACCTGCATCCATCGTTACCCCGTGAATGTATCGGGCTCAGATATACGACTTCTGTTGGGAACAAGTTAACGAGAAGAAAACGCCATGGGGTATCGGGTTCAGATATATGAAGCTTTTCACCACTTCTGCATCCGCTTCGTCGATCGGCTCTGTACATATCGGCCTTTGTCGAGGACTTATTGGATGCACTAGCTACATAAGGTGTAGTAACGTACTCCTTCCGTTTTAAAATATAAGATGTTTTAGCTTTGTAAATAGAGTGTATCTAGAATCTTTCTAGTGTGTAGGTTCACTCTAAACCTAAATAAACCTATACATTAAGAGGAGTCTAGATACACTCTTTTCACAAAGATAAAACATCTTATATTTTGAAATGGAGGGAGTACTTGGTAATTGATTAACACTTTTATCGATCATGAAAAATCTGTTTTTGTGACAATTATTGATACAACATGCATCTACCGTGCAAGCCTTAGAAATCTCATCTCCAAATTCGACTTACACCTAAATGAATAAAGAGGACAAATCTAATCATGAATAGTATCAAGTTACTTCTGATTTCTAATTAGTATATTATACTACAAAAGCAGTTCAGATAGACTGAGAAAAAGAGGATTTCATTTGGATTCTCTATTTTGAAGATCCCATGTTAATTTCCTTTATCCACTCCAGATCTGAATTTGGTACTTTTAATAGTTCCTTTATGCATCTACCGTGGAAGTTTAGGTACCAGTTCGTATACATCGAGAAATCAAAACCGTACGAAGAGGCGAGACAAGGTATGTGTGATCGGATTCGGAGGTGGGCAGAAGTGCAACACCAGCGTCTGGGGTTGCACCCGGCCATCCCTCAATGCCGATAGGCCATGTGCCAGCTTGATCCATTATTAGTCGGTGTATGTACCAAGAAGAGACCTTAAAAAGACCAATAAGGTTAAATTTAGGTAACTAATACAGATCAGGCGGGGGATCGTATCATCCCATCCCCGGGTCGTGCGACCACGCTTTTCACCTAGGGCCCACCCCAAGCTGATTCTCCCGAAAACAGTTCTGGCTCCTCTACACATCACGGGAAAGTGCCGCGCCGCCGTCGTGCTGGGTTCTGCGCGCGCCGCCGTCAGTTCCTGAGCGTGCCGCCGCTGCACCCAGATCCTACGAGCTCCACCTCCTCTCGTACGCGGCGCATGGCCACAAGCACGCCGTTGCCCCCTTCGCCCCATCCCGCCATGGCCAGGACGTCGTCCACGTCGCCCCGTGCCGCCGTCGCCGGAGATAGTGGCCACGACGGAGGCGCTGTCCGCTGGAGATCGCTGCTCCCCTCCTTTAAGTAGGCACCCACCGCCTTCCTGCCATAGCCGGTCCGTGCTGCGTGTGCCGACGTCGAGGACGACGTGGTCGCCTTCCCGCTATGGCCTCGTTCCGACGGAGTTTCGCAGCCGCGCCGATGTTGCTACCCAAGGGCGCCGACATTGCTTCCGAAGGTCACCAGCGCTGCTACATACGTCATCGAAGTTTGCTACATGGGATCATCAGCGGTGCTACGTGTGGCCGTGGTGGTGCTACAAGTGGCATCGTGTTTTGCTACATGCGCCCGACGGTGATGCTACAGTAGGATAAATATTTTGCTACCCGGGTGAAAGTCTCTGGTGATGTCTCCAACGAAGGCTTTTTTTTATGCTGAACTTTTTTGCTATATCTCTTGTCTAGTTTTGCTACAATAGCGCAAAGTTTTTGCTACAATGTCTTCAGCGAGGTCTCCTGGCGAAAGTCTTCGGCGAGATCTCCAGCGAGGTCCGGCTTTTGCTACATTTGCTGAACTTTTTTGCTACAACCGTATCGTGGTTCTGCTACAACAGGTTAAAATTTCTGTTACGATATCTCCGGCGAGGTTCTCTCGGCGAAAGTCTCTGGGGCGAAGTCGGTTTTGCTATATTGGAACAATTTTTTTTGCTACAAGTGTCCGGTGAGGTCTCCGACGAGATTTGTCTTTTTATTTTTTGTCTCGTGGGCGAACCAAAAGCGGATTTTTTTGCAGCAAAAATAGGTGGTTTCTAGCAAAAACGGGATTGAGGATGTTTTTTCTGGGACATAGTGGCGGACAGGGGACCCGGTGAATCGGGGGAGTTATCACCGGGACGCGTAGGGCTGCCCATGATAGGGCAAACGGGATTATGAGAATCTACCCAAACATCGTCTAAATGTACATCTCAAGGGCGGCTGCCCGTACTGGTGTTAGTGTTTCTTTGGTACAAGTGTAGTCCGCGCTGTGGTAAATTGGCAGTGCTCCTTCTCCTGCTTTATTTCTCTGTTTGGCAGTGAAAAATTATTCAAGAGTACAATATCTGCCCTAGTTCTTATGTTTCATGTTAATTATTCTCACATTTTTTTCTTCGAAATGGGGCGCACCTGGTCTCTGCATCAATCAATTCATACAGCCTTGTATTAATTTATTAAAGTCTTACAAAGTCTCATGCAAGTGGGAGAAGAAGCTCGTCTACTTAGAATATTTTAAAACGGAATAAGAGAGCGACATCTCCGAAGTATTGATCATCATCTTTTGATATCCACCAAAACATCATCCTTATCTCACAACTAGGATCACCACCTCGTACCCATGAGAAAGAATCCTTAAGCACACGTTGAAACCTCCAAGTTTTACAATTAGGTTAATGTTCTCTATGATCTTAGAATCTAGTCACCAAGCGTTTATAACCGTGAACACGGTTTTTCGAAAAGATTTATCCCTGCAGGGGTGTACAACTTAACCCACACGTAATAACCGACTCTTAATACCAGTACATTAGCCCTCTTCCTTGAAAGGCCGAAAGAGGGTGGTTAGACACGACCTTTACCTTGCTTTCGCCGAGACCATGAGTCATTCCCTAAGGATGATTCCGCCGTAACGGGTCAAATCCCGAAGCCGGTCCCTAGAGATGTGGGCGAGGTTGGTTTATCAGGGGCTCCGTCGACCCCAAGCAACCCGGTCTATGCTTCCCTACATGTTATGATGCACCTTCACCCGCCAAATCTTTCAAAACATTTTCTATGCATATGTCGAATGAAACGCCCGAAGTATGTGACTCATGGTATCTACCAGGCAAGTTAGTTACTCGTGAGGTTTTCCAGTCCCCGTGTGGCTGTACGCTCGGTTCCAGAGGCAAGAACTCGGGTCCTAGTAGTGGAGAGCATGGGACTGCAAAAAAATCCCACCGTGGCCTCCCATACAAGCCTTAGCATGTTTAACCTTTACCATTGATCTCACCTCATCAGTATTTCTCGTTCTCTTGTCATACTAGATTCTCTGCATCTGATACATCATTTAGATAAACCAGAACTAACAGATAAGCATGGCTAAGCAGGACACAGATATAAGATCTAGCAGTGCACATAAGCCAAGCCTAGATATGCTAGGAGCAATGGATCAGGTAATATAAGCTCAAGGGAAGTAATGCAACAGATAGAATACTCTATCTATCGATAAAAGACCACCGTAGAATTGAATGCATCATGGCAAGAATTGAAATGCTTTCGAAACCATATGATTGTATAATGGTGGGGCTATGTTTGCCTTTGCCTATTGATACCTAGATATAGATCTTCGGACATCTGGTACTGGACTTGATTATAGTTGATCAAGTATTGTTCGTCGACCTTTGATGGTGTTGACCTCGGTCTTTGGTCTCGATATCGTTTTCCACCGGGAAGAACCAAACACCGGAAAGAAAGGGGAAACAACAATCAACACATGGTATCGATGCAATGCAGGAGAGACCCCAAAATCACCTACGGGGGTTCATTTAGTTCTTTAATTAAACTTGTCTTGAAAGTTGATTAACAATGCATGCTTTTGATGCTAAAGTGTAGATCTCATTTTTATGAAAATTTTGATATGTTATACATATTTTTTTGATTTCAAATGAATTAGATATGAATTTTCTAATATTTATTCAATTTATGAAATTATTTAAACTAATTCTAAAATATAACAAAACTGGAAAATACTTTTACACCGGGGATATCCCTAGCCATTGGGGATGACAGAGGGGCCCGAGGCCACCTCAGTGTCCACGCGGGCGGGGTGAGACCTAGCCTAGGTTTGACCGGGGCTGACCCGCGCTTGCTGACACATGCGTGACGTCAGCATGACGTCACACCGGTAGGCTCACAGCACGACGGCGGGGGCGGCGATGTGTGCGGGCGGGGCTACAGGAGCTAGCACGTTCGAACGAGGGCACCGCGGGGAGTAGAAGGGTGGCTGCAACGCTCCATCTAGGTCACCGGAGCGACACCTGCAACGGCGGCGAGCGGCAACGCACGATGCTAGGGCAAACTAGAAAGGAAGGGGAAGCACAGAAGGGTTCCTAAGAACCGCAAGCTCACCCTGAGGCTTCTGCTGGCGAAGGCAGGGCAAGAGGTGGACCAGGGCGACGGCGAGGTGGCCGGAGAAGCACGTCGGGGTCGGGGAAGAAATGGCCGATTCAGGTGACTGCGGCCTTCCCGGCTCAATTCCGTCAGCAAGGATGATCCCGGCTGGGGTGGAATCCAATTATTGATCATCTACCGTGCAAGCCTTAGAAATCTCATCTCCAAATTCGACTTACACCTAAATGAATAAAGAGGACAAATCTAATCATGAATAGTACCAAGTTAGTTCTGATTTCTAATTAGTATATTTTACTACAAAAGCAGTTCAGATAGACTGATCAAAAGAGGATTTCATTTGGATTCTCTATTTTGAAGATCCCAACGTTAATTTCCTTTATTCACTCTAGATCTGAATTTGGTACTTTTAGTAGTTCCTTTATGCATCTACCGTGGAAGTTTAGGTACCAGTTCGTATACATCGAGAAATCAAAACCGTACGAAGAGGCGAGACAAGGTATGTATGATCGGATTCGGAGGTGGGCAAAAGTAACACCAGCGTCTGGGGTTGCACCCGGCCATCCCTCAATGCCGATAGGCCATGTGCCAGCTTGATCCATCATTAGTCGGTGTATGTACCAAGAAGAGACCTTAAAAAGACCAACAAGGTTAAATTAGGTAAGAGCATCTTCACTCGCGTTTCCAGGAAGTCGTTTCTAGCGCCTATTTTTGGTCCGGACGCCGAAATTTCGTCCAGTCACGTTTTCAGGACGCCGGTTTCGTCCGGATTTGGCACAAAATTAGTCTAGCGTTCCCAGCCGAACCCGAGGCGTCGGGAACGGCATGGGAACGCCGGATGTAGAGAAAACGAGGGTGGACCAGCCCTGTCAGCGAGACATCCCATTTCCCATCGCCAGTCGCCTTCCCCGCGGCGAAGGATTCCACCCCAGCCGCCTCGCGCCATGCTTGCGCCGGTGAAGCTCCGTCGATTCAAGCCGAACTTGCGCTTGTAGATAGGTCCATCGCCACGGCCGCAAATCCCCCTGCAACCCAGGGCACTTTTGCCGCCCTTCCTTCGCCGTAGCTCGGCCACGCTTCTAGCTCCCACCACCTCGCCCGCCAAGTGTTCGACGATTGGCCCGTTCGGCCATGGATTCCGACGATGAAGAGCTGTTCGCCGTGTTGTTGGAGGAAGAGAACGCCGCAGCCGCCTAAGATGTAGAGCACGTGCAGATCCTCGCCTCCCTGGCACGGCTGTACATGCAGACTGCAATGCCGAAGCGTGGAGGCTCGGCGAAGGGTCGCCAGAAGTGCAAAGCAAGGCAGCAGGCGGAGGGCTACTGCATGTTGTACGCCGACTACTTCGTCGACGAGCCGCTCCACGAAGAGGCTGTGTTTCGGCGCCATTTCAGGATGAGCCGAAAGCTCTTCCTCGAGATCGTGCACTCCGTCCAGGAATTCGGCCCCTATTTCGTGTGCAAGAAAGACTGCACCAACATGGTTGAGTTTTCCTCACTGCAGAAGTGCATAGTGGCGATGAGGTTGCTTGCATACAGAGCGCCAGGTGACAATGCTAATGACTATCTTCGCATGGCTAAGTCCACCATCATCGATTGCTTGTACCGGTTCTGCAGGGCGGTGATTGCAGTGTTTGGGCCACAGTACTTGAGAACACCCACTGCCGACACTGCTCGGATCCTCGCAGTAAATGAAAAAAGAGGATTCCCTAGGATGCTTAGAAGCATAAACTGTATGCATTGACACTAGAAGAACTGTCCATTTGTATGGCAGGGGATGTACAAAGGCCACAAAGGAAGTTGCACTGTGATACTTGAGGCAGTTTCTACACATGATCTTTGGATCTATCACTCCTTCTTTGGCATGACAATATCGAACAATGACATCAACGTTCTCAACTCCTCAAATGTCTTTGCCAAGCTTATTGAGGTTCATGCTCCCCTCGTGGACTTTGAGATCAATGGGCACCACTACAATAAGGGATATTATCTTGCACATGACATCTATCCAAGATGGCCAACATTTGTGAAGACTATCTCAAACCCAATACTTCCCAAGCATGCTCTATATGCCAAGGAACAGGAAGCTTGCAGGAAGGACGTGGAGCGGGCATTTGGTGTGCTCCAACAAAGGTTTGCAGTTGTCCGGTTCCCTGCAATGACCTGGTCGAAAGATCAGATGTGGGAAGTAATGAACTGTTGTGTGAACTTGCACAACATGATCATTGAGGATGAGAGGAAGGACCCAATGAGTTTGGTCGAGCAGAACGAGCCATACTACAGTCAGGGACCTCTTGCACAGCCTGATCACCAGGTGCCGCCAACCTAGGCTGCCTTCATTGCCATGCGTCAGGAGATTCGAGACCCAGTAGTGCATCAACAGCTGCAGGATAATCTTGGTTGAGCACCTATGGATACGCAGGGGAAACATATAGATGCCTAGCATGAATCTGGCCGAACTAGGCCGAAATATGTTCTATTTTCATTGTTCACCGAACTATGTTTAAATTTCTGCTGAACTGTGGTTGATTTCGTCCCGAACTATGCTGAACATTGCTCTGTATTCGTATTATGCCGAAATATGCCAAAAACTGGACGAATTTGAGCCAAATTTGGGTAAAAATACGCCGACCTGGGAACTCGGCCTGGGAACGCGAGTGGGAAATCGGCCATTCCTAGGCCGAAACCTTCGTCCGTCCGGTGCTGTTTAGGTACGGATTTCGGCCTGGGAACGGCCAACGAGTGGAGATGCTCTAAATGATACAGATCAGGTGGGGGATCATATCATCCCATCTCCGGGTCATGCGACCATGCTTTCCACCTGGGGCCCACCCCAAGTGATTCTCCCGAAAACAGCTCTGGCTCCTCTACACATCACGGGAAAGTGCCGTGCCGCAGTTCCTGCATGCCGCCACCGTCGTCTGGGTTTCTGCGTGAGCCGCCGCCGGTTTTCTGCAGCGCGCCGCCGCTGCACCCAGATCCTACGAGCTCCACCTCCTCTCGTACGCGGCGCATGGCTACAAGCACGCCGTTGCCTCCGTCGCCCCGTTCCGCCGTCACCAGAGATAGTGGCCACGACAGAGGCGCTGTCCGCTGGAGATCGCTGCTCCCCACTTTTAAGTAGGCACCCGCCGCCTTCCTGCCATGGCTGGTCCATGCTGCGTGTGCTGGTGTCGAGGACGACGTGGTCGCCTTCCCGCCATGGCCTCGTTCTGGCGGAGTTTCTCAGCCGCGCCAACGTTGCTACCCAAGGGCGCCGACGTTGCTTCCAAAGGTCACCAGCGCTGCTACATACGTCATCGAAGTTTGCTACATGGGATCGTCAGCGGTGCTACGTGCGGCCGTGGTGGTGCTACAAGTGGCATTGTGTTTTGCTACATGCGACCGACGATGATGCTACAATAGGATAAATGTTTTGCTACCCAGGTGAAAGTCTCCGACGATGTCTCTAGCGAAGCCTTTTTTTGCTATAGATGCTGAACTTTTTTGCTACATCTCTTTTTTAGTTTTGCTACAATAGCGTAAAGTTTCTGCTACAATGTCTCCGGGGAGGTCTCCTGGCGAAAGTCTCCGACGAGGTCCGGCTTTTGCTACTTTTGCTGAACTTTTTTGCTACAACTGTATCGTGGTTCTGCTACAACAGGTTAAAATTTCTGCTACGATATCTTCGGCGAGGTTCTCTCGGTGAAAGTCTCCGGAGCGAAGTCGGTTTTGCTATATTAGAACAACATTTTTGCTATAAGTGTAGATCTTGTCTTGAAAGTTGCTTAACAATGCCTGCTTTTGATGCTAAAGTGTAGATCTCATTTTTATGAACATTTGATATATTATACATATTTTTTGATTTAAAATGAATTATATATAAATTTTCTAATATTTATTCAATTTATGGAATTATTTAATATTTATTCTAAAATATAACAAAACTGGAAAATACTTTTACACCGGGGCTATCCCTAGCCATTGGGGATGACAGAGGGGCCCGAGGCCACCTTAGTGTCAACGCGGGCGGGGTGAGACCTAGCCTGGGTTTTACCAGGGCTGACCCGCGGTTGCTGACACATGGGTGGCGTCAACATGACATCACACCGGTAGGCTCACAGCACAGCGACGGGGGCGGCTATGTGTGCGGGCGGGGCTACAAGAGCTAGCACGTTCGAACGAGGGCATCGCGAGGAGTAGACGGGTGGCGGCAATGCTCCATCTGGGTCACCGGAGTGACACCTGCAACGGCGACGAGCGGCAACGCACGATGCTAGGGCAAACTAGAAAGGAAGGGGAAGCACGGAAGGGTTCCTAAGAACCGCAAGCTCGCCCTGAGGCTTCTGCTGGTGAAGGCAGGGCAAGAGGTGGACCAGGGCGACGGCGAGGTGGCCGGAGAAGCACGTAGGGGTCGGGGAAGAAACGGCCAATTCGGGCGACTGCGGCCTTCCCGGCTCGATTCCGTCAGCAAGGATGATCCCCATGGCAAGGCAGAGCTTTTGGCGCGGTCGGTGGGACACGGGGTGGCCGGGAGCAATGGTCAAATTGATGGTGTTGTTCCCCATCTAGTTGATTTTGGTCTAGACACTTCAATATGCCGACGACACAATTCTGAGAACGACTAGAAGAAGCGCGTGCTCTCCAGAGCGCGCGGACGAGCGGGTGACACGCACATAATCACACGAAATGGCTGGTTGATTGCCACGTGGCTGTGAAGCACCGCTGCACCAGCGTTGCTTTGCCCATGCAGCACCACCTGTCTTGCGTCGTGCTACACCACCACCTCGACCTCGAAAAGAGCATTGTTCAAAACTGCACTGATGGGTTAGTAAACCACGCCATGCACTATAAGCGGTGAACTGCTAGGACACAACGTCGTGCACAGAAAATAAGGACAGTGTAACACAGCACAACGAGGCAGTGCACGGGAGGTGCACTGCCAGGACACCAGGCCGTGCACTGTGATCGATGTCAGTGCAACACAACAAGGCAGTGCACGGGGGTGCACTTCGTGTTAGCGAACCTGTATATTGTAACATTTGTTGACACATCTAGGAGTTATTAGAGTTAGTTTAGTTTGATAAGAACTCTTTGTAAACCGATCTATTATGAACTATAAAGATTAGATCGCCTCTTTCCTCTCCCGTATGTTTGCAACAACCTCTGTACTTATCTAGTCAATGTTAGCACTATATTAACACGTAGCCGATGCATCACAACGCATCGTTCCCACAAAAAACTCATACGACCATATGGTATCCGAGCCATCCTTCCAAAACACATCTAGCCTATAAATATGTGTAGCTCCATCCTCCTCCGCCGCCATGACCAATCCCCTCGCAGGCTCGAGCGTGAGTGAGAAGCTGACCACACCAACTATCTGCTATGGCAGTCCCAAGTGCTCCCTCTGATTCATGGTTCCCATTTGCTCGGGTTCCTCGATGAGAAGGCCACAACGCCACAGAAGACCATCACCATCGAGAAAGACGGCATGCCAAGCAAGGATCCCAACCCTGCCTACGACGTGTGGGTGGCCATGGACCAGCATGTCCTCTGGTTCCTCGTCAACACCCTGTCGCCGAACATCCTCGTCTCTGTCATCGAGATGGACACGACAGTTGAGGTCTGGGGGTGATCAAGGCGATGTTCTCCTCCTAGTCACGCATGCGGGTGTCTAACCTCCGCGTCGCCCTTGCTAGGACCAAGCGGGAGAACATGACGGCAACCTAGTACTTCACGAAGATGAAGGGCTTCACCGACGAGCTTGCAGCAGCAGGCCGCACCATTGACGAAGAAGAACTCATGGAGTACCTCCTCGCCGGGCTCGACTACACCTACAACCCGCTCTTCGCTGCCATCGGTGTCAACGGCACCATAGACCTCACTGTGGCCAATCTCTACTCCCTGCTTGTTTCCTAAGACAACCGTATTGAGCTCCTCACCGAGGGTGTCGGTGGGGGCTCCTCCATCAATGTAGCATCATGCGATAGAGGAGGACCACACCGGCGCGACCAACATGGTGTTCGCCGTGGAGGCCGTGGCTATGGCAACCACGAGCATGGACACCGTAGTGGCGGTGATGGAAATCCACGTTGTGGAGGTGGCAAGGGCAGTGGCAAGGAGCGTGACCTTGTCACTTGCCAGGTCTGCGAAAAGCTTGGACATGGTGCCTGGAAGTGCTTGCACCGCTATTCTGATGATGACGAAGAAGAGGAGGAGAAGGGCACCAACTCGGCATCCTATGGCGTGGACACCAACTGGTACGGCAATACCGGTGCCACCAACCACATCACCGGTGAGCTCAACAAGCTCACCATGAAGGAGAAGTACCAAGGCCGCAAACAAATCCATGCGGCCAATGGACAAGGTATGAGCATTAGTCATGTTGGTCATGCAATTGTTAATACCCCTCTCAAAAATTACATCTCAAAGATGTTCTTCATGTTCCACGTGCTACAAAAAGTCTTGTTTCCATTCATCACTTTACCCTTGATAACGATGTTTACATTGAATTTCATCCTTGGTATTTTTATGTTAAGGATCGGGCAACGAGGAGAATTCTGCTTAAGGGTAGATGCATACGAGGCCTCTATCCCTTCATATCACCATCATCGTCAATCAAGAATAAATAACTCTTCAGTGTCACCAAGCATTCAATATCATAGTGGCATAATCGTCTAGGACATCCTTCTTATCGAATTGTTCAACAAATTCTTAGCAATTATTTACTTCCATGTTCCACTAAGTCTAGTGTCGTGTCTATTTATGATTCTTGTCAAATAGCTATAAGCCATCAATTACCCTATGAGAGATCTACTAGTTTATCCACTTCCCCTTTGCAACTTGTATTCTCAGATGTTTGGGGCCCTACACCTAGTTCTGTAGGGAGATACACATACTATGGTAGCTTTGTTGATGATTTTAGCAAATATGTTTGGATATATCTCCTTAAGAAAAAATCTGATGTGTTTCAGATCTTTCATAATTTCTAGAACCTTGTTGAATGCCAATTCGATAAGAAAATTCTTGCTACACAATCCGATTGGGGTGGTGAATATGAGAAAATCAATTCTTTTTTTCAGAAAATTGTCATTGAACATCATGTTTCTTGCCCTCATGCTCACCAACAAAATGGTTTAGCCGAGCGCAAACATCACCATATTGTAGAAGTAGGCCTTGCTCTTCTTGCAAATGCATCCATGCCATTAAATTTTTGGGATGAAGCATTCCTCACAACCACACGTTTGATAAATATTGTTGCCTTCCAAAGTCAGTAATCATGAGACACCCATGGAAAGGCTCCTAAAAAAACTCCGAATTATGCATCTCTTCGCATATTTGGTTGTTCTTGTTGGCCTAATCTTAGACCATACAATCCACGGAAATTTGCCTTCTGTTCTAAGGAATGTGTTTTCATTGGTTATAGTCACATGCATAAAGGGGTTAAATGTCTTGACATCAAATCTAGTCATGTCTATATCTCATGCAATGTTGTCGTTGATGAAACATTATTTCCTTTCTGTACTCTTCATCCAATCGCAGGATCTCACCTTTGTCAGGAAATCCTTCTTCTACCAGAGAATCTCCAAAATCCACCTGTATCATCTCATGAAGGGGAAACATTGCACTGATCTAACACCTACTGGCTCTGTAATTCCTGGTGTTATTTTGATTTCCTCTCAGGTTGAGCAAGCAGCAGAAAATATTCTGTGCAAAACGACGCTGGAATGATGCAAAACAGACCAGAACAACATCCAAGTCTCCATGGCACACGACGCGAGGCAGATACGCCTGCAACCTTGGACATCAGGCAATCTGCGTCGAGATCGGAACACGTGCCAGGAAATCAGCCCGACCAGACGCGCATCAATCAGGAACTGCCACGTTGGGAGGGACCACGACAGCGACCCATCCACAGGCGGATACACGTTCGATGCACATCGCTGCGTCTCATGACCTCGCCTCTTTGAGGGGACTAAGAGACATTGACGGGGGCACGTGGAGCGAGCCAACAGGATCCCCGACCAGGACGGCGACGACAATGTTCTCACGTGGATGGGATCCCGACGCGGCATCTCCCGCGCGATCTTCTGCATGCATGTTAGGGGAGGCAGGATCATGTGGATCCAGATCCTCTACATCCACCTCAACTGCAGACAAACCTGCACCGCCATCGGTCTACTGAACAAGATCCAAGACCGTTAACTCTAAACCAAAAGTTTACAGTGTTGGCACTGTTCACTATAGTTTGTCTTGTTTAAACAGTGAACCTGAGAATCCGCAAGTAGCTTTAAAAAGTAAACATTGGAAAAATCATGAGTATAGGGCATTAATGGAAAATAAAACATGTCACCTAGTACCTCATAGACAAGGTAGAAATCTTATAGATTACAAATGGGTCTATATAATTAAAAGAAAAGCTGATGGAACAATTGATAGATATAAAGCCAGACTAGTAGCTAAAGGTTTTAAACAAAGGTATGGTATACATTATGAAGATGCTTTTGGTCCTGTTGTTAAAGCTGCTACCATTAGAGTTGTTCTAGCTATTTCAATTTCTAAAGGTTGGAGCTTGAGACAACTAGATGTGAAGAACACGTTTCTCCATGGTGTTCTGGAAGAAGAGGTGTATATGAATCAGTCACCTGGTTATGAAAATCCTAATGCACAACATCATGTGTGCAAATTGGACAAGTCACTTTATGGGCTCAAGCATGCGGCAAGAGCATGGTTCTCCAAACTAAGCTCCAAATTACAAGAGCTTGATTTTCTGGCATCCAAGGCAGACACATCACTGTTTATATATAACAAGTCAGTGCTAGTATATGTTGATGATATCATTGTTACTAGCTCTTCCAACAAGGCAATAACTTCACTCCTTCAAGACCTTAGTTCAGCATTTGCACTAAAGGATATTGGTAACTTGAATTTCTTTTGGGGAATTAAGGTAAAACGATTCAGTCAAGGTATTACACTAACCCAAGAGAAATATGTTTCATATTTGCTTAAGAGGGTTGGAATGAGTGAATTCAAACCATTACCAACACCACTTTTAGCATCAGAAAAGCTTTCTGTCACAGAAGGAGAACCCCTAGGACCAGAAGATAGTACAAGGTATAGGAGTATAGTTGGAGCACTTCACTACCTGACGCTTACTAGGCCGGATATTGCATTCTCGATTAACAAGGTATGCCAGTTTCTCCATGCGCCTACCACTATGCACTGGTCAGCCGTCAACAGAATATTAAGGTATGTTAGTGGAATAGTAAATCTTGGACTAAACCTTTAGAAGATCATCCTCTACTTTGTTGAGTGTCTTCTTAGTTGCTGATTGGGCAGGATGCATAGATGATTGGAGATATACAGGAGGTTTTGCTGTATATTTTGGGCCTAACTTGATTTCATGGAGTGCTAGAAAATAGGAAACCGTGTCAAGATCAAGTACAGCTGAATACAAATATCTAGCAAATGTAACACCTGAAATTATTTGGCTTGAGTCTCTCTTGGGAGAACTCGACATTAAAAGGGATCAAACTTCATGTCTATGGTGTGATAATATGGGTGCAACTTATCTTTCTGCTAACCCAATATTTCATGCCAAGACCAAGCATATTGAGATAGATTTCCACTTTGTAAAAGAAAGGGTAACAAGCAAATAGCTAGAGATTAGATTCATTCCTTCAAAGGATCAGGTGGCAAATATCTTCACAAAAGCATTACCAAGACGGCAGTTCGAAAAGTTCAAACTCAACCTCAACCTAAGAAAGGTGGGATTTAGGAGGGGTGTTAGCGAACCTGTATATTGTAACATGTGTTGGCACGTACAAGAGTTGTTAGAGTTAGTTTAGTTTGATAAGGACTCTTTGTAAACCGATCTAGTCTGAACTATAAAGATTAGATCACCTCTTTCCTCTACCGTACGTATGCAACGATCTCTGTACTTATCCAGCCGATGTTGGCACCATATTAACACGCAGCCGATGCTGCACAACGCATCATTCCCACAAAAACCTAATGCGATCATACTTCTAGGATATCAGGCCGTGCACTGTGACCGAATACCGTGCAATGCAGCACAATGAGGCAATGCATGAGCGGTGCACTTCCAGAACACCAGGCCGTGCACTATGGCCGAAGGCAGTGCAACGCAGAAAAACGAGGCAGTGCACGGGCGGTGCGCTGCTAGGACATTAGAAGATGCATAGTGACCGAATGAAGTGCAACGTAGCACAACGAGGCAGTGCACCTCCAGGACGGTGCACTGCCAGGACACCACCCATGCACTACCACCGAAGGTAGTGCGACGCAATAAAATATGGCAGTGCACATGCGATGCACTGTTTAGGACACTGCTCTGTGCACTGCGACCAAAGACACCATGCACTGAATCAAAAGGGCAGTGCAACCTACCGATCGAGCAAAGTGCGAAAAAAGTTCATCGAAACATATCAACAATGGATCTAGTTTTAAATATCTTGACATGACTAATAGAGCTATGAAAACGAATATCAATTTGGAGGCTTCATTTGAAAGATATCGTAATTTTTGTGTTCAATTCTACAAAAGAAAGAGGGAAAAGGATCTACTACCCTCTTCGCAACCACCACGTGTCGCACGGGGGAAGGCCGGGACAACACATGACGTACTCTGCGCCACCACATGGAGACAGTAGCAGAGACACAACGCGATCGTCTAGGAGTGTGACCTTTTTCTAATCATTTCATTTCATGGAACATGACATGGAGAAGGCAACTAATATGAAGCTAATACTATCAACATTCGAGAATTTATCCGATTTGAATTCCATAAAATTAAATTGTTTTTCTTTGGAGAGGCTTGGGACGAGGCCAACCTTTACGCTGAGCTTTTTGCGAGCTTGGAAAGTCTCCAATCAACTATTTGGAAATACTGATACACCATCAGAGAGTTAGAAATGTTGAATGGAAATTAGTCGAGGAGTGACATCAGAAAAGATGTTGGAAAGGAAATTTCTATCTTTAGGCGATAGACCGGTGGTCGTAAATTCAGTGGTAATACATGATCTCTTTCTTCTCACTACCCAAAGGAATCTTTAAAAAGTTGGATTACTTTTGATCTAGATTCTTTTGGGAAGGATATAGTGAGAAAAAATCAGCTGCCAAAATGGAGTGTGGTTTATCTCCCAAAAGATCAAGGTGGACTTGGTATTCATGACCTAGAGGTCAAAAATACCGCTCTACTGGGTAAATAGCCGTTTAAGCTACTTACTAAAGATGGTGTATGGGAAACCCTTCCTGTGGAGGAAATATGTTGGTTCAAAAGTGTTATCTCAAGTGCTTTGAAAGCCGGGAGATTCACACTTTTGGGCTGTACTGATGACTATGAAGAAACATTTCTACAGATTCGGCTCCTTCTCAATTAAGGATGGATCAGAAGTAAGGTCCTGGGAGGATAAGTGGCTAGAAAATACCACACTCCGGGAATAATATATAGCTCTATACAATATCGTTCAAAATAAAAGGGACACCATTTCTTCTATACTGGAATCCTGCCCTCCTAATGTGTCATTCATGTGAACTTTATTCAGACCTAGACTTACATCGTAGAATGCTCAGATACAACATTTAACTATAGTACATCTCTCTTATGGTCCTAATGAGTTCAATTGGAATATAATTGTGAATGAAAAGTTTTCCATAGAATATATGTATAGAGCTTTGATCATGCCTCAAGTACCAGTTGATAATAATACAAAAATCTGGAAGATGAACTAAAGATGACACATGGTTGGCTGCATCCTGATGGCTCAAGATATCTCGAGCTCATTGGGGAACCCCAAGAGGAAGGTATGATGAGCACAACAACAAGTTTCCCTCAGTTATGAAACCAAGGTTATGGAACCAGTAGGAGCAAGGAAACACCTCCAAGGTGTTGTTTCCAACTTGGAATCCTACACAACACAACCATAGAACTTTGCCCCCAACTTAAAGTGAGGTTGTCAATCTCACCGGTTTTGCTGAAAACAAAGGATTAAACGTATTGTGTGGAAGATAGTAATAGCTTGCAGAAAGTAAACAGAAAATGGTAAATAGCTTTGTAGATTGATGGTAAAAGAATGGACCGGGGTCCATAGTTCACTAGTGGTGATTCTCCTTAAGATAGATGACATGTTGAGTGAACAAATTACAGCGGGGCAATTGAAAAACATCGAGAAAGCATACATGCATATACTAATCATCTTGACTCCTATGAGATTTGATTGGGCATTACAACATTATACATAGACCGTAATCCACCTGCATCTACGACTAATAATCCACCTACAGGTTATCATCCGAAGCCCCTCTAGTATTAAGTTGCAAGCAACAAATAATTGCATTAAGCAAAGTGTGTAAAGTAAACAATATGATTGTTCTATGAACAAAAGATTGCTGTTTTCTCCCTAGTAGCAACATCACATCTAGTACCTTAGAGATTTCTGTCACGTCCCCAGATTCCTAGAGGCATGAACCCACTATCGAGCATAAATACTCCCTCTTGGAGTTGCTAGCATCTACTTGGCCAAGATAGCTACTAACAACGGAGAGCATGCAAGATCACAAATAACAAAGATATGATAGAATCAATAATCAATCTGAAATAGCATCTCAATATCCATCGGATGCCCGCAAACACAACATGTATGATTTCAAATAGATGATCTTGATCATGAACGGAGCTCACAAGATCTAAACATGGTAGCACAAAGGAGGAGAACCAACCATCTAGATAATACATGGACCCGTAGTCTAGGATGAACTACTCACGCATCACACCGGAGGTTGTCATGGTGATGAAGAAGGCCTCCAGGGTGATCTCTCCCCTTCGGCAGGGTGCCGGGAAGATCTTCAGATCCCTCCCGATCTAGGGATGGAGATGGTGGCGGCTACAGACTCTTTCGTGGAATTTTGATCAGGTACTTAGGGTTTTTGTCCCGAGGGCAATATATAGGCGAAAGAGCAAGGTTGGTGGAGAGCCAGGGGGCCCACATCCCCTGGTGGCGTGGCTAGGGCTAGCCGCACCACCAGCAGGTGTGGCCGTCCTGGTTCCCCTCTTCGTCTCCCCTCCGGACTCCGTGTTCCTTTTGGTGAAATATTGACTTGAGCTTTTGTTCGGTCCAATTCCGAGAATATTTCTTTACTAGCTTTTCTGAAACCAAAAACAGCAAAAAACAGGCAACTGGCACTGTGGCATCTTGTTAATAGGTTAGTTCCATAAAATGTGTAAAAATACTCCAAAGTGTGGACAAAACATAAGAAAGTAGACATAAAACAAGTATGGAACATCAAAAATTATAGATACGTTTGCCACGTATCAACATCCCCAAGCTAACTCCTGCTCGTCCTCGAGTAGGTAAGTGATAAAGAAAAGAATAGTTTTTGAGGTGACATGCACCATCACAATCTTTGATCAAGGCATTTATAAAACATTGATAGCTGGGATCATATACTTTAACATAGCATGAAAGATATGGTTCTAACAATAAGACATAGCAACTATGTCATAACATGAAAAGGTACAAACAAAAGATTCATGAATAACAATGCTTTGCAAGACGTTTGTTTGTTTCACATATAGAAAACATAATGAGAATGGTATTCAGCTTGTCCCTCATAGTGTAGCAGAACATAAATGCAGAGGACACCTTCAAAATTCATAAGGCTGACTAGATAGAAATAGTTTAAGAACAAACAATATCAAAGTTATGCATCAATCAACAAGTCTTGGGACAATGCACATTAAACTAAGAATGGCCACTATGCTCTCTTAATAGGTGCATAAAGATAGAAGATGGAGACTCAACATAAAAGTAAAAGAAAGGCCTTCATAGAAGGACGCATGGATTCAATTCTCATAAAGAGCTTCCAAAAATTATGATACTTATTAGCTTTCAGCTCTCATTCCCCAATCATAAGCATCTTGAAGTGATTAAGGTTAAAGTGAACAAACTATGGAGTATATGCTTGACAAAGTATAAATTGGCAATCTCATGTCCCTTGAATACGAGGGTCGCTCCTCATGCTACTCAAGTTTAGTTACCGGTAAGTTCTTGTCATAGTAAGTACATGTGTATCATGGAGAACCGCCAACGGGGTACCCCTTTCCCGATGATACTGAAGAATCCCCATATCAAAATGACAAGGCAAGCAGACAATAAGCATCTCAGCATCTCTTATTTACCATGGGAAAATGGTGCTTTTTCTCTCTTTCCTATTTTCTCATTTTTTTTCTTTTTTCTCAATCTCTATCTCTTTTTTTATAAGAAGAATGCTTCATAGATTGCTCATTATGGTTACGCTGCAGGTTTCCACCATGATTAGGCATGGATTAGACCAGCCGTCCAGGCGTTTCTCTAACACACATACATAACTCCATGGACTTACAAGCTCCCCTTTCATGTCACACCGACGACATCCATAAACAAAAGAGCATGATATCAACTGGGTACAATGTACAAGTGCAATGTTGAAAGCATTCCCCATGACAGCATGGTTCTGCTAATTCCCAACGTATAAGTGCAAGCATATACAACATAGATGACACAATGGTTCAAGTTTATTTGGGGCAAGAAAAGTAAAGTGTGCCATCAAGTTCATGAGAGATTAATCACTAATTTTCACATAACAAGTTTAATTCGGAAGGTAGATAAAAACATGAATATACTTGGAATAGCAAATGCTAATAGGTAGGTATGGTGGACTCTTTGGAATAACTTGGTTTTATTTGGAGTTGGATGCATGAGTGGAACTCATACTTGGTTATGGAGGCTAGCAAAAGACTGGGAGCGACCAACTAAGAGAGCAATAATGGCCATAATCATGCAAAGCGCCAAAACATCATTAATTAAAACATAAAGTGATATTAGAAGTCGAAAACTAAAGGATCATAGAGGTTATGGTGACTTGGGATAGTCTTAACATGGTGTGAGCATGCACCAAGTCAACCCAAATAAAGCATTAAAGGAGAATACCACAATACTATGCTTTAATATGCTAAAACAACGCATGATTCTTTCAAGGCACACATTAAGCAATCTCAATTGTTTATAACATGTCATGCTACAGCAAAAATCACTAAGCATAAATCCAAAACAATACCAAGCATGACATGAAAAAGCATAGGCCACAGTAAAAAACAAGCTCCTCTTTACCACTTAAGCATGAACTTTTCCTACTCTTTTCCAATCCAAACCAATCTTATTTGAAAACTAATGCATGAATGAGGGGGTCCAACCAATTTATTGAAGCAAACTAAGCAAACCAAGCAAACAAAAACTAAAAACAAAAACAAAGACGCTCCAAGAACAACACAACTGTGCATGAAACAATAAAAAATGAAGTGTTTGGAAGAACCTGAGATTTTTATTGATGAAAAAGGGGATGCCTTGGGCATCCCCAAGATTTGACGCTTGTACTTCTTGGATATTTCTTGGGGTTACATGGGGTGGCATCCCCAAGCTTGAGCTTTTGTCCATTCTTCATCTCATTACATCATTCTTCCCTTACACCTGAAAATTTCCTTCATACAAAACTTCACACAATCTTCATTAGCAACATTAGTGTACTCAAGATAATAAGTCTTTTGGTTAAGTTTCAACACAAGTAAAACTTCCATTAAAACACAAGCTACTGTAGCACTTCCTTTAAAAAGTTCAAATAATCAAAGAGAACTCAAAGAGAAAGAGATTAAGAGGCAAAAAATAATGGCAGAAATCTGTCAAAACAGACCAGCAGGTAAAAACCAATTTTTTCGAAGACCTTCTTTTACTCAAATAAAAAATTGTTGAACTAACAAAAGTTGGATAAAAACCTGGGGCAGAAGAAGAAATAATTACAGCTCAAACCGACGTACAGAGATTTTTCACGAATTTTTACAGCGAAGCACAAAAATCTGTTTCGGGACAGCAACTTTCCCAAGCATTACTTCTCTCTCATTAGAGGTTACTCTTGGCACAAAAACCACACAAAAATGATAAGGAGCGGTTATTATAGAGGTAATAACTTCCAAGACTCAACTAAAACTTTTGGGTTATCTCCCAATAAGTGCTTTTCTTTAACGCCTTTGAGCTAGGCATAAGAAGCAAGAAAAGAATCAAGTATTCTCAAATGAAGAAGAATCAAGATTGATACCAGAAATATCTTCAACAAGACAAGGTATCTCATCCAAATAAGTTCTAGAGGATCCTCTCTCAATGCTCTTGGGTTCACTATTTTCATCAAACGGGTTTTCAGGAACAATCCAATCAAAATTCTTTTCTAAGGCTTCATGCATTCCTACAGGTTTAAAAGGTATTGGTATCTTAATTTCCTCCCCATTAGGTTTGGCTTTGTCCATTTTTTCTCATGTACCAATAACATCTACACATGATCCTAGCATATTAAAACGATCGAATACTTTTCTAGCTTCTTTAGCAACATCATAGAATTCCTTAAGCAAAGTTTCTAGAATAAAATCTCTCTTTTCAGTGTCCTCAATATCTTTAAGTTTGAGAAACATTACTTGCATTATGGGGTTAAGGTTATCAAACCTAGCTTCCAACATGAGAACTAGAGAGGCTGCAACAATTTCATATTTTGGAGCAAGTTCTGCTAGGGATCTATCCTCAATATCTTCATGCTTGCTAACATGATTAAAGAATTCTTCTCCAATTATAGAGCCACTGCCTATTGAAAGGTCTTTCACGGTGACCTTAGGGATCAACATGGTGCTAGGAACTAGGTAACAACTATAAAAAGAACTAATTTTGTGTGTTTTTGATAAAGAAACAAGCAAACAAAGCAGAAAATAAACTAAGCAAAACAAATAAAACAGAGTAAAGAGATTGGTTATGAGGGACTCCCCTTGTGAAGATGTCCTTGACTCCCCAACAACGGCGCCATAAAAGATCTTGATGGCTCAAGATATCTCGAGCTCGTTGGGGAACCCCAAAAGGAAGGTATGATGAGCACAGTAGCAAGTTTCCCTCAGTTATGAAACCAAGGTTATCGAACCAGTAGGAGCAAGGAAACACCTCCAAGGTGTTGTTTCCAACTTGGAATCCTGCACAACACAACCACAGAACTTTGCCTCCAACTTACAGTGAGGTTGTCAATCTCACCGGTTTTGCTAAAAGCAAAGGATTAAACGTATTGTGTGGAAGATAGTAATAGCTTGTAGAAAGTAAACAGGAAATAGTAAATAGCTTTGTAGATTGATGGTAAAAGAATGGACCGGGGTCCATAGTTCACTAGTGGTGATTCTCCTTAAGATAGATGACATGTTGGGTGAACAAATTACAGCGGGTCAATTGAAAAATATCTAGAAAGCATACATGCATATACTAATCATCTTGACTCCTATGAGATTTGATTGGGCATTACAACATTATACATAGACCATAATCCAACTGCATCTATGACTAATAATCCACCTTCAGGTTATCATCCGAACCCCCTCCAGTATTAAGTTGCAAGCAACAGATAATTGCATTAAGCAAAGTGTGTAAAGTAAAAAATACGATTGTTCTATGAACAAAAGATTGCTATTTTCTCCCTAGTAGCAACATCACATCTAGTACCTTAGAGATTTTTGTCACTTTCCAAGATTCCTAGAGGCGTTAACCCACTATCGAGCATAAATACTCCCTCTTGGATTTGCTAGCATCTACTCGGCCAAGATAGCTACTAACAACGGAGAGCATGCAAGATCACAAATAAAAAAGACATGATAGAATCAATAATTAATCTAAAATAGCATCTCAATATCCATCGGATCCCCGCAAACACAACATGTATGATTACAAACAGATGATCTTGATCATGAACGGAGCTCACAAGATCTAAACATGGTAGCACAAAGGAGAAGAACCAACCATCTAGCTACTACATGGACCCGTAGTCCAGGGATGAACTACTCACGCATCACACCGGAGGCAGTCATGGTGATGAAGAAGGCCTCCAGGGTGATCTCTCCCCTCCGGAAGGGTTGAGAAGAGCTTCAGATCCCTCCTGATATAGGGATGGATATGGCGGCGGCTACAGACTCTTTCATGGAATTTTGATCGGGTACTTAGGGTTTTCATCCCGAGCGTAATATATAGGCGAAAGGGCAAGGTCGGTGGAGATCCAGGGGCCCACACCCCCTGGTGGTGCAGCTAGGGCTGGCCACGCCACCACCAGGTGTGGCCAGCCTGGTTCCCCTCTTCGTCTCTCCTCCGGACTCCGTGTTCCTTCTGGTGAAATATTGACTTGGGCTTTTGTTCGGTCCAATTCCGAGAATATTTCCTTACTAGCTTTTCTGAAACCAAAAACAACAGAAAATAGGCAACTGGCACTGTGGCATCTTGTTAATAGGTTAGTTCTAGAAAATGTGTAAAAATACTCCAAAGTGTGGACAAAACATAAGAAAGTAGATATAAAACAAGCATGGAACATCAAAAATTATAGATACGTTTGCAATGTATCACATCCATATATTTGTTTTGAGATTTTTTTTGAAACTTTTGAATCCAAGTTTTTCAAACTTCAAGAACCTGGCCCCAAAACCTTGGAGCCATCACACCGTGATCCTATGTTTAACTTGCTTTTCCGATGACATAATATTAACTAGAAGGCTAAAAAGTGGTGGACCAGTTTGTGCGGCGTCCTAATATTAATCATTGTTCTGCTTTGATGTGGCTTGTTCTAAAGACACTAGCTGGTGGTCGCTAGATAATGCAAGATGTTGTCGAAGACGACGCTATTATTCAGTTACTCCCTCCATTTATAAATATATGACACTTTAGGTTTGTGAATCGAATGTATCTAGACGTCTTTTAGTGTATAGGTTCGTAGAAGTTTAGAGTGAACCTATGCACTAAAACGCGTCTAGATACATTCATTTCACAAAGCTAAAATGTCTTATATTTCTGAACAGAGGGAGTATACAGGTAATTTTTTAAGATCAACCAGCAGGAGCACTGTCTTTTCTATTAGAAGAAGAGAATTTGCCGATTTGGAACAGCAGGAGCACTGTCTTTTCTATTAGAAGAAGAGAATTTGCCGATTTGGAAGGGAAACTGGCCAAAATCTGATACAGACATATATGCACATGGGTTCGGTTAAAAGGGGAACCAAAAAAACACCAGCATAGTTTTTAGGAAAATCGGAAAAACCAAAACGAGACCACACGACCTAGCTCGACTAGGTTTGGATCACCGCCGAGAGACACCAGCACAACAACAACAGATTCGCTGTTTCAGCAACCTCAGTGGTCCCGAGACTGCACACACTCCTAGCCGACAAGGAAGCAACCAAGAAGAACAAGCCGAAGCGCCTGGTGGAACACCAAACCCCCAAAGGCATCACCCCCAAGAGGGATAATGATGGTGGCACCGCCGATGCTTGCTCGGGCAAAACCCACAGCTTAGGTTTTTACCTGGAGAGTCTGAGACCCAAAACAATGAGGGAGGTGAAGGAGCTCCTCAACGATGCCTCCAACAAGGGGAGCAACATCCTTGGATGCCGACATCACCGGTAGAACCATCTATATATACCCGTCTGATGTCCCGGAGCGCGGTTTCCTGCAGGCCTCAGATCATCTATCCCCTAGACTTTCTTCTGGTAGGGGTATACCGGTGTACCTCTCTCTTGTTTTGTTTTTGTTTAGGTCATAGGATTATGTAAAACCATGTTGGGTCACAAGAGGTGTGACAATATCCTACCCGGTTTCACTGGAACAGGGAGTCCCCCCTTAGACGAGTGCGGAACATTCACTTTTAGGTTACATCGCATGCCTGCGAAGGGGGACACATGCACCCGGGGACTAGGTTTTGTATGTTTGAACATATCACTACATTTTCATGCATGTGCTAGGGCCACATGCAAGTCCTTGAGGTGTTACAATGCCTTGGAGCGCGGTTTCCTGCAGAACCCTGACCTACGGGCCTCAGATCGTCTACCCCCTAGACTTTCTTCTGATAGGGGTAGCCCGATGTAGCTCTCTCTTGTTTTGTGTTTGTTTAGGTCATACGATGATGTAAGATCATGTTGGGTCACAAAAGGTGTGACAATATCCTACCCGGTTTCACCAGAACGGGGAGTTAATTTCCCCATTAGATGAGTCCAGAACCTTCGCTTTTAGGTTACAACGCATGCCTGCGAAGGGGGACGCATGCACCGGGGGACTAGGTTTTGTATGTTTCAACATAGCACCACACGTTTATTAATTTTCTAGGGCCACATGCAAGTTCTTTAGGTGTTTCGATGCCCCGGAGCACGGTTTCTTGCGGAACCCTGACCTGCGAGCCTCGGATCGTCCACCCTCCTAGACTTTCTTCTGATAGGGGTAGCCAGGTGTAACTTTGTCTTGTTTTGTGTTTGTTTAGGTCATAGGATGATGTAAAACCATGTTGGGTCACAAGAGGTGTGAAAATATCCTACCCGGTTTCACTGGATCGGGGAGTTAATTTCCCCCTTAGACGAGTCCGGAACCTTCACTTTTAGGTTACAATGCATGCCTATGAAGGGGGACACATGCACCTGGGGACTAGGTTTTGTATGTTTGAACATAGCACCAGACTTTCATGCATGTTCTAGGGCCACATGCAAGTGCTTGAGGTGTTTCGATTCCCTGGAGCGTGGTTTCCTACAGAACCCTCACCTGTGAGCCTCGGATCGTCTACCCCCTAGACTTTCTTCTGATAGGGGTACCCCGTGTAGCTCTATCTTGTTTTGTGTTTGTTTAGGTCATAGGATGTTGTAAAACCATGTTGGGTCACAAGAGGTGTGACAATATCCTACCCGGTTTCACCGGAACGTGGAGTTAAGTTCCCCCTTAGACGAGTCCGGAACCTTCGGTTTTAGGTTATAGCGCATGCCTGCGAAGGGGGACGCATGCACCTAGGGACTAGGTTTTGTATGTTTCAACATAGCACCACACTTTCATGCATGTGATAGGGACACATGCAATTTCTTGAGGTGTTCCGATGCCCTAGAGCGCGGTTTCCTGCGAAACCCTGACCTGCGGGCCTTGGATCGTCTACCCCCTAGACTTTCTTTTAAGAGGGGTATCCTGGTGTAGCTATCTCTTATTTTGTGTTTGTTTAGGTCATAGGATGATGTAAAACCATGTTGGGTCACAAGAGGTGTGACAATATCCTACCCGGTTTCACCGGCACGGGGAGTTAATTTCCCCGTTAGATGAGTCCGGAACCTTCGCTTTTAGGTTATAGCGCATGCCTGCGAAGGGGGACGCATGCATCCGGGGACTAGGTTTTGTATGTTTCAACATAGCACCACACTTTCATGCATTTGCTAGGTCCACATGCAAGTTCTTGAGTTGTTCCGATGCCCCGAAGCGCGGTTTCCTGCGGAACCCTGACCTGCGGGCCTCAGATCGTCTACCCTCCTAGACTTTCTTCTGATAGGGGTATCCTGGTTTATATCTCTCTTATTTTGTGTTTGTTTAGGTCATAGGATGATGTAAAACCATGTTGATTCACAATAGGTGTGAAAATATCCTACCCGGTTTCACCGGAACAGGGAGTTAATTTCTCCCTTATATGAGTCCAGAACCTTCACTTTTAGGTTACAGCGCATGCCTGCGAAGGGGGATGCATGCACCCAGGGACTATGTTTTTTTTGTTTCAACATAGCACCACACTTTCATTCATGTGCTAGGGCCACATGCAAGTTCGTTAGGTGTTCCGATGCCCGGGAGCATGGTTTCCCGCAGAACCCTGACCTGCAAGCCTCGGATCGTCTACCCCTAGACTTTCTTCGGATAGGGGTACCTCGGTGTATCTATCTCTTGTTTTGTGTTTGTTTAGGTCATAGGATGATGTAAAACCATGTTGGGTCACAAGAGGTGTGACAGTACCCTACCCAGTTTCACCGGAACGGGGAGTTAATTTCCCCCTTAGACGAGTCTGGAACCGTCGCTTTTAGGTTACAGGGCATGCCTGTGAAGGGGGACGCATGCACCCGGGGACTAGGTTTTGTATGTTTAAAATATCACCACACTTTCATGCATGTTATAGGGCCACATGGAAGTTCTTGAGGTGTTCCGATGCCTTGGAGAACGGTTTCCTGCGGAACCCTGACCTGCGGGCCTCGGATCGTCTACCCCCTAGACTTTCTTCTGATAGGGGTAGCCCGGTGTAGCTCTCTCTTGTTTTGTATTTGTTTAGGTCATAGTATGATGTAAACCAAGGTGGGTCACAAGAGCTGTGACAATATCCTACCCGGTTTCATCAGAACAGGGAGTTTCCCCCTTAGACGAGTCCAGAACCTTAACTTTTAGGTTATAGCGCATGCATGCGAAGGGGGACGCATGCACTCGGGGACTAGGTTTTGTATGTTTCAACATAGCACCACACTTTCATGCATGTGCTAGGGCCACATGCAAGTTCTTGAGGTGTTCCGATGCCCCGGAGCGCGGTTTTCTGTGGAACCCTGACATACGAGTCCAGAACCTTCGCTCTGAAACCCTGATATGTGGGGGGCATGAAGATGTATACTATTTTTCATATTGCAAAAAGTATGTGTATACACATTGTCACAACTAATACTAACAAATAGTCAAGAAAAATGACACTAAAAACTTAAAATAAATATAATTGAAAGAAAAAATGCAAAGAAAATAAGAAATTACCCAAAGCTCATGGCAAAGGGGCAAGCACACGGCAAAGACGGGTTCCTGATGTACACAGCAAAGTGACCTTTGCTGTGTGTGTTTCTCTGGCACACGATAAAGACATGGAAGCAATAATTGGCTCGCACGGGCCCACGCGAGCCCTATCCACTCAGCTCGCGCGTTCTCTCCCCTCGCTCCTAGGCTCACCCCTCCCAGAACATAGCACCACCACCTCCACGCACCCTGCTTCGACCCCACCACCCGACGCTGCCCCCGGCCCCGACCCCACCCCCTATCGCCCGCCAATGCCGCAGATCCTCCTCCAATCCTTTGCGCTGCCGCGACCACCGCCATGGCCGCCCTCGTGCGGTAGAGCCCCGGACGACTCACGTACAGAGTGGGAAGAGCTCCAGCAAGCTTCTCCCCCTCCTCCACTAAGTGTTCGGCTGCGCCCCTCCTCCACCTCGTCGCCCCATCTCCTCCACCGAAGGTAAGTGGATTTTTTTCATTTTTTCAGTTCTTTGCTACACTGCTAGGTGGGAGCTTAGGTAATAGTTTCGGTAATAGTTTAGGTTTTACCTAGTAGCTTCTAGGTGGGGCTGTTTTATTACATTATAGGTTGTTTTAGATATTGGATTTAGTTGTTGTTTTAGATAGTGTTGTAGATAAATTTAGTGGTAGTTTTAGTAAATTTAGTGTTTTAGGGGCTATTTGGTTTCATGATGAAATGTGGAAGCACTATAATGAATCAAGCAAGGGTTGTTTGTACATTAGGGCTGCATGGAAACTATAGTGGCCACCAAAATGGATATATAGATTTAGCAAAATGGATACATTACATGTGGCATATTTGGATGTATTTGGTGCAATGTTAAATGGAACTATTCTCCTTCGTGCAGGATATGGGTTGAGTTTGAGGGGGACCGTTGGTTGGAGGAGCATTTGCCGGAGGGTCGTTGGTATTCTTCGCAGGCCATCGATCACGCTTCGAGGGTAAAAATCTATTCTCCTCTCTTATACCTAGGGTTATTTCCGTGTCTAGATCACCAAGTCCGTCGTGTTACCTAGGCGTCTTGAAAGGCCCAACTTTGGTGGACTAGATGGGGGTGAATAGGAGACTGCCAATTTTTAATCTTTTCTTGCAATTTAAGGCTTTGCACAAAGTAAAGTTCACTAGATATGTATCTAGATGAATATCCTATATGGTAAACAACGCAACAAGTAAACAAGACAGTAATTGCAAGAAGTAAAGGAGTGGAGTGAAAGAACCGGTGAGGGGACACGGAGATGTAATTCCCGTAGTTCACTTCCAAGGAAGCTACGTCTATGTTGGAGAGGTGTCGGGGCCACACAAGGTCACCCGAGCACCACAAAGGCCTCACCTTCTTCTCCGGTGAGCACCACCACAAAGGTGGCCTCACAATCCACTAACCGATGACCTTGAAGGCGCCAACCGAAACCTTTACAACGAGGTTGAGGGGAGACTCCACAACTCAACTGGAGACCCTCAATGGTACCACGAAGCTTCACAACAAATGCCCCAGCTCCGAGGATGCCCTACACCATCTAGGGTTCCAAGAACCCAAGAGTAACAAGATCCACGAAGGATGAGTGGGGAAATCACGATTCCTTTGGTGGAAGTGTAGATCTAGGTCACCTCTCCCAATCCTCAAAAGATCAAGAGATTTGAGTGGGTAGGGAGAGAGATCTAGGCAAGTTAAGCTCTTGTATTAATGGAGGAGAGAGAAAACTAAAAGATAAGGCAAGAGGAGGAAGAAGGGGGCCTTAAATAGGCCACCTCCAAACGAGCATTTTCTGCCCCGTCCCGACACCATCGGTACTACCGGTGGCGGGCCGGTAGTACTAGTGAGCGGGCCACCAATGGCTCAGATGAGGCCACGTAACGGTCAAATTGACCAGTCAACGGGCCCACAGAGCTGGCCGGAAATACCGGTCCTAGTTCCGGTCCTACTACCGGCAAAATAGGCCGTGCGAGGCCGAAGTTATCTGACTCTCACAGCCAGTTGCTGGAACTAGGTCCGGAACTGGGGCCAAAACTACCGGCGCCAAAAGGTGGCCAGTACTACCGGTCAGGGGTGGTGGTCTACCGCTCAGTGAGCCAGGCGCTGGTTAGACCGGTACAACCGAGCCAAATTCCGGTACTAATTCTGACAAATAGGCAAAACTAGACAGAAGTTTTACTGAACCAAAAAATGGCTCGCCAGAATTAGGACCAGAACTTCAGCCGGAAGTTCCGCTCGAACAACCCTGAAAAACTACCGCCACCTGGCCGGTACTACTGGTCAGGGTAGAAAACCCTCCAAAGCAACAGGGAACTCTCTCTCACAAGAAAACCGGGATGGCTGTGGAAGTGCATATATGGTCTGTGCATGAAACAGTGATTTCCCACAACCTTCCAAGGTGGACCCCCTCTTGATAGTACGGTAGCCTAAAACACAAAAGCAAGAGAAAGTGTAAAAAGACACCACCGTCTTCAAGCTTCTTCTAGAGAAAGGTCCACCAACAAGCACGTCCAAAGATAAGCCCTGCATCTTGGACAAAAGGTTAAACCACAAGTGAAGTTGTCATCAACACCAAAAACATAAGGAGAAAACAATATCCTTTCAATCTCCCCCTTTTTGGTTCTTGATGACAACCCTACAAGATTTTCATAGAGGATAACCACTAGGAACAACAGAAGGAAATAAAAGAGGAGAGAAGCTCCCCCTGGATGTATGCAAGGCTTAGGAATAAGAATTACTAGAAACAACAAGCAACCAAGGAAGGGAGCTCCCCCTCACTAGATGAACCAAACAAAGGTTCAAGGAAGTAAATGATAAAGAGATGGGGACTCATACCTTGCACCAAAAACACTATGGTGAGACAAAGTTTGGATAAGAGAATACCTTCGTGAGACAACTTAGCCCACCACAACCACTCATACGAACACCACTAAGATATGTTAACACATAGTCTCAACAACATAGTGGAAACCATACATGAGGTCCAAAGACAATAATGGAGGTCCACAAGCATACATAACGGAATAAAGTGTGCACGAGCATAAAAGGATCAACGAAAGAGCAAGATCGAGACACAACCCATGCGAATCCTGTAGTCCTAACGGAACACTTTCTCCCCTTTTGGCATCAAGACGCCAAAAAGGGACAATGTAGACAATCTACGCGCCCCACCCACCAACGAATGGAGGAGGAGGCTCGGGGTCCCAAGAGGCATTGTTCCAAGCGGGCGAAAACTGACTGGTGACCTCAGGCTCATCATCACTATCGGTCCACCTGCAATGCGCATTGACCCACTGATCCTTGGGCGTGGTGATGGATCTAGACTCAGGAGATACCTCAATATCAAGCTTCCTCATGATGGCCTTCTCCCTTCGAACACCGTGCCTCTGAGCGACATAAGACTGATACTTGCGGTCCTGAATGAAGCAGAAAGTCTTCTTAACCTTCTTCACCAGCTTCTTGGCCCAAGAGGGCTGTCTCACAAGTTGGGGTGGAGGAGAAGCCTCAGCACAGTCCCCATCACTAGCATGGCCTGACATAGCAGTAGTATCCCTAGCAGCCCTTGTAGCAGGAGCTTCCTTTCCAGCCTGAGAGCGAGGTAGCTTGTGCTTCATCACACGGAGGATCTTTTCTTCATGAATAGAGAGAACATCCCGAGGGAAGAGAGAACATGTTGCCTCGCTTGATGAGAGTCTGGATGTATGGAGCATATGGATAAGACCTCTTATCAATCATAGCGGACCAGATTTCTTCAAATAGATAATCCATAACATCAAGGCACTCATGAGAGTCTCTATGGCGGTAAGTCTGATACATGAGATCAATCTAGAATGCATGAAGCTGATCGAAGTTACCTGCCTTGGGAGCAATAGTGTTCTGATAGACCTTGTGCATGATGTCATAGGTGGGAAGAAGATGGGCAACATTTCCATTGATTCCCCATCCCTCAATGTATAAGGGCTCAAGAACTTCCGGCTCGGAGGCCTTCCCCCTATGCACCCACCACCCATTGGCATGACGGCCTTCCTGAATAGGGTAGCCAAGAAGGGTAGCAAACTTAGACCATTTAGTAGGCAGATACCTATTTTGAGTCATCCATTTCATGGTTCGATCAACAGGGTCAGTATCAAAGTAGAGGGTGGAGTAGAATTGAGCAATGGCCCTCTCATCATAGTTCTCACGGTGTTGCATAATCTTGATGAGTCCAAACCTCCTGCACATATCGAGAGCTTCACCAAAGTACTCGGGGTTGCTCTCCATCTTGGCAATGTTGATGTGCTTCTGGGAGGCAACAACATGCTTCTCCTTGGTAGCATAAACCTCAGAATAAATCTCTTCTTGACGCTTGATGTGGAAGAAAGGATCCTGAGCCAGGCGGTCATGAGGAACACTGTAGGGATCAATCTTGCGAAACTCCTCATACGCAAGCTGATGCCAGGAGGAGATCTTATTCTTGCTCGAATCAGGCCTAGAGGCGGTCTTCTTTTAACTGGCCAGAATAGGTCTTTTACCTTCAGTAGCAGCAGCACGGCGCTCAGCAGCAGCCCTCTGACGAGCAGTCTGACTGGGAGGGCGCAATACCTCAAGATCATCCTCATCAATCTCAGACGGCCCACGAGAAGGAGCACGGGACCACTTGGATTTGCCACGGGAACCACCTTTCCCTGAGAATAAAGCAAGTAGAAGGGAGGGAATAGGGGATAAGTGCACAAGGTTAAAGGAAAAAAGAAAAACAAACGGGCTAGACGAGATTGGCAGAGTACACAGACAGAGATCAAAACAGAGGTGCATCGGAAGTTCCGCTTGGCGACCAGAACTACCAATGGCGCGAGGCGCACCGGAAGTACCGGTCGTGCCCCCAGCGGTAGTACCGGTGAAGAGGACCCCGCCGGTAGTACCGGCTGAGCCTTACTGGTAGTACCGGTCAGGGCACGAGCAGGGCAGTTTGACTGGAACTCACATATCTACGAAACTGGATGCACCAAGGGTTGAAATCTAGACAATGTACTAGGGCAATCAGGTCTACAACCGAATCCTAGCCCTACCAAGATCTCCCAAAGCAGTTCTAGCCAAAGAAGGGCCCTAGACATGGCATGCCCTACTCAAGCACAAGAAGTGACCCGATCTCCATGAATGGAGTGAGAGAGGAGAAAATACTAGGGTCCATGGAGGGAGATCAAGGTGGGGAAGAATCCCATGGATCCGATCTAAGGAGGGACGGTCGGAATCGGTGTGGCTGGCAGCGACACCATGGAGCGCTCCTTGGGGATGCGAATTGTTAAGATGGGGTCAGGGGGCAAGTGGGGAAGAAGACCCTGTGCCCCCCTGACCCGTCACTTAAAGGGGCCTTGCTCGACCGGTAGTACCGGCCAGGGGCCGGAACTACCAATGACACCAGAAGTTCAGGATGGAGCGGTATTTCCGATCATGGTGTAATTTCTGAGAAATTTGGCCCTGACCGGTAGTACCGACTGAGGCCAAAACTACCGATGATTCCCAGGAAAAGCGCTCTAGATTTTGACTAGCAAGAGAGTGACCTTGTGCAGGACAAAGAGGGTTAAGGGGAGGAGAAAAGGCTTGGGATAGAAGGCACAAACTGAGAAGAAATGACAAAATAAGATCCAACAACGACAACCAAAAACATAGAATACGAAGGGAGAAACAAACAAAATAATGTCGGTGGCCTAGGCCACCATATATGAGTATATTTGGCTTGACACCGTGAAGATGTATCTTGGGTTCATTACTAAAACTCATCATTTAAGCTCATTTTGTCTCCTTGAGAGACCATAGAAAATGAATACATTAATATGTGCATAATAGAGGGAGTGTTGGTTCATATGAGGAACTACACTCCTCCTAAAACCATGCGTACATCCAAACATGATATTCTTTGAGACTCGGGTAGGTGTGCAAGATACTCAAGCCACGTTGCTTGAATCAATGATATTTAGTTCATGCCTCAACTCTTAGAACCTTGCTTCATCAAGTGGCTTCGTGAAAAGATCCGCAAGATTGGCCTTGGTAGGAACATACTCCAAAGAAATGTCTCCTCTTGCAACATGATCCCGAATGAAATGATGACGAATCTCAATGTGCTTGGTCTTGTTGTGTTGAACCGGGTTGTGAGCAATAACAATGGAACTCTCATTGTCACAAAGAAGTGGCACCTTGTTGAAAGAGAGTCCAAGATCCTTCAAGGTTTGCTTCATCCATAGCAATTGAGCACAACAACTTGTAGTGGAGATGTACTCAACTTCGGCGGTGGACATAGACACGCAGCTTTGCTTCTTCGAGGACCAACTGTAACATCCCAAAACTTCAATCCAAGCTTATCAAGATCTAAATCATCAAAATTGGGGTTAACAAAAACTTTTACAGATTAAAAATGAAAGCATTCATGTGTATGTGCATTTAAAATAGGGATTGATTTGAATTGCCATGATTGTGTGATCCTTTGCTTCTAAAATGTTTCTTAGGTCATTTAAACATCATCTACATCATTCCCAAAATTTTCCTAAAGAAAATCAAATAAAAAACAATTAAAAAGGAGGAATGGTCATTTTGACCATTTTAATCCACTACACTACTTTGAGTGTTCCTAGCACTCATTTCTTAACAGAAACAATTCATGATCTTTGTACCCCATGCTAGTACACATAATGAGGTACCAAGGCCCACCTTTTGATCTGCTAAAAACATTCTTTTACTTATTTTAAATGGCATTTGAAAATTGAATCCATTGCATATGCATAGATCACCTCTATTTCAAAAACCATATTTTTGAGCTCCACTTTCAAAACCCTTGCAACCAGAGACTACCTAGCATCAGTGGAGAGCACCCAAAAATTTTGAAACCAAAATTCAAAAGGTTTGCTCTTTTGGTCATTCTACCAAACACCTTGTGGACAGGATCAAAGTGGCCTAACTATTACTGTTTTGGGTTGATCTTGTCTAGCAAATTGAAGTGCTTTGATCATCTTTGTCTCCCTCAAGCCCAACCAGACCCACACCAGCACAAACCCTACCTCCTAGCTGCACTGCATTGCCATGCCGAGCCACTCCTCGCCGGCCGACCGTGCACTCGCAGCAGCAGACCTCTCCAGCCTCTCTCGCCATGTCTAGAACGTCGCCAGTGGTCCACCTCCACCGTCCAACCAGCCCTAGGACAGAGACAGAGAGCAGAGCAGCCAGGAACCGCCGCGCCCGGAACTGGTCGACCATGCCGACGCCGCCCGCAGAGCACGCTCTGTCCCTGCGTGCACAGACCGCCCCTTGGCCGTAGCCCGCACCCACCGCTCCACCATGACCTGGGGAACACCCCAGACCCCCCGCTGGCCGCTCAACGCCCCACAGCCACCGCTCGCCATGGACACCGCCGCCTTTGCCGCTCAGAGCGCCAGCTCGCCCAGACCACATACCACCGCCCCTACGCCTGCATTCACTTCCTAGAGCACCTCTAGGAGACCACCTGTCGATCGCCATCCTCCTCCATGCCGCTAGCCGCCCGTAGCCGTGTCGCCGGAGTCGCGTGCCCATACTCTTCGGTCTCACCGTCGGGCCTATATAAACCGGCCTCCCCCGCACCATTTATCCACACCCACTCACTCCCCACCTCTCACTGACCGTCCCACACCATTAGCCGGAGCAAGGGGAGCAGCAGCTCGCCGGAATTAGAGCCGGAGCCGCCGCCTCTGAAGGAGAAGGGCGCCGCTGATTGCGACCACCTCCGGAGCTACCTCGACCGTCCCTGAGCTCGCCGTCGTCTCCCAGTTCATTTGACCGCCTAGCCATCGTCGTTGGAGCCCTGGTACATCCCCAGCAGACCCCCACCGAGCCGCTAGGGTTCAAGCTCGCCAGCGACATGTTCGTCATCGACGACGACCCTCAGCCGTAGATCCCCTTTCTAATCCTACGGCCCACAGCGCGCGTACCGTTTCGCTTGTTAAGACACACTGACAAGCGGGACCCCCCTATCAGCTGAGCCCCGCACCGCAGAGCGCCACTGGGCCAGCCCAAGTTCTTTCCCGCGCTAGCCCAACCGTTCAAATTTGAATTTTTCTTTTTAAATGGAATCTAGTTTCTGTCCACTAGTTTAAAATTCAGTTCTAGGAGTTTTATAAATCCAAATTGCATGAAACCAATTTTGTCTGAAAGGTATTGAAATGATCTATCCAAGCCCGTTGGATTTAATTCAATTAGAGTTACAGATCTCTCCTATTAAAAATAACAAAACAGAAGTATTTTCCACTTGCAACATTTTTATAAAATCAACTAAGATAGGTTTTGAGTTGATTCCAACTCTCAAAAATCACATTTCATCATATCTATCTAAATATGTAATAATATTAAGGTTTACATGTAGTGACTTTGGACTAGTACCAAAATAATGCTATATAGGCATTTCTAGTCACTTTAAATCATTAAATAATGAACTTAAACCAAAGTAATATTGATCCAACCCTTAAATCTCATTCCCACATGTTAGAATATGTGGTGATGACATGTGTCAACATGATCCCATATTTTAAGTGGTGAATATTAAATCTTAGTTAATTTTTCAATGAGTAGAAATTACTTTTCTAATTTAAAAAGAATGAAACTAGTAATTTAACTTGTGATGATAATAAATCATCAAAGGTGTGTCTTAGAATGCTAATTAGACTAGTTAAGTATTGTTTGGTGATTGTGTGTTCTGTATGTATTTATAGACGATAGTACCGACCAAGTCTACGAGGAGGAGGAGTGCTATCAAGATGAAGACGAAGAAAACTTCAACCACTACACCAACCAAGGCAAGCCACCATTAACAGTGCAAGCTAACACTTGCAAGTTAGTGCTTAGCAAGTTAGGATTAAACTAGATGGTTTAGCAGGATGCTTTAGGCATGCTTTGATCACACCCCTTTGACTATTAGTACCCCAAGTCTTATTTACAAGTTTTACCTCCCTTAGTTTACACAAAGTTCTTTACTTGTTTTGAAGGTAGCATAAAGAGTATAAAACTTGACCTATTTAGAAACCTTTAGATGTCATTCTATGGCATGAGATTGAACCCATCACTTCCACCTTAGTGAACACTCTTAACTTAGTAGTTTAGAGTAGATCAAAACTTGAGTCACTTTAGATGGGAACACTTGGTGAAAATGAATTATGAAAACCTTGGAATGATGACTCATTCTATTGAGATGTTTTGACATGTTTTGAGAAACACAAATGGTTGATGATGATGAAAATGTTGAGGCATGAGCCTTAACCCTTTTATAAAACTGATGGTTGGATTCGGATGCGATACCATTCCAAATTTATCGTATAACCACACTATCTGAACTGGGTAAGGCTTAGCTGGAAATTTATATGCATTAGTATTAGTTCCCTCACGGGAGAGGTCTCAGCTGAGGCTACCTCTCAATGTTGTCCACCTATGAAGTGCCCAAGATGACTGATGGTCATGGTTGGGAGGCCATGCTCATAGGAGAGGTGCTTATACAAGGGTGTGTAAAGGGAAGGTTATGTTTGATTATCTGCATACTAAGTATGATGATTCAGGGTTATCCCTGATAGATGTATCGAATCTTATGGTAAAAGTGTACCACCTCTGCAGAGTGTCAAACTATTCGAATAGCCGCGTCCGCGGTTATGGACAGTTGGAATGGCCATACTATTTCGTTGTCAGATGTTTTCCAAATAACTTGATATGAATGATGAATCTTGACTTGACCACAACAGGGTTGTGTTATGACATTAGCCTTCCAAATTAAGTGATTCTAGAACTTTACTTTATCTTTCTTTGCTTCTGAACTCAGCTTAGGTTTCAAACTTAACTTTATAGTTAAACTTAGATTTAGCACTTTAACTTAGAATTATAATACCTGTTAGTGGTAATTTGCGAGTACTTAAAGAGTACTCATGGCTTTTGTCCCTGGCTATTCTCATGGCCAGACTATGAAGGAGATTATCAAGATGATGGTCAGCAGGACGGCTATGATACCTAGGACTATCTGCCTTCGTCAGCATTGCCTGTGCCCCTCCTGAAGATGGACCCTACCGCTATGCTTATCTTTTATTTCCGCTGCTTGTTGTATTAAAGACTGGATCATGAGATCCTTATTTGTGTAATACCTTATGTATGGTTTGTAATGGATGATGTACTATGATATCCAATCCGTTATGTCTCGCAAAAATGGTAATCATGGGATTGCGAGGTATGGCATAACGGGCATCTGGGATTAAAAATCCGGGTGTTGACAAGTTGGTATCAGAGCCATCCTGACCATAGGAGACCCTAGTTAGAATGGACGTTCAAAGAAAAACTTAGTTTCAAAACCAAAGTGAGTATTTCTGAAAAACTATCTCCTCTCTTACCCTTGTGGATTCTTTCTCAAAAATTCATGTTCCTCAAAATTATTACACTACTACTTAAAATTTGACACACTTGATCACTTCACTAACTTCCTCATCCTTAATTCTTGTAGATGGAGACTCAGTTCAGCAAGTTCTACCAGTTGGGAAATGGAGGTCAGCTGATCTTCGAGAGGGATCTGGATTCACTGTCGGAGTTACTGGGAAGCCCACATCCGGAGTTTCTTGGAGCTCAACTTCCAGGACCCCTAGGAGGAGACCTATAGTAGCTCGTCACCGCAGATCTTAGAGGAAGCATCGAAGCACCAACTTCTGGGAGAATTCAGTTCTCTGTGAGAGAGAACAACTGGCTAGATGGATTAGCCAGGGCAATGCATGAAGCTCTCGCACGTCTATGTGCCCTCAGCGTCAACAAGATCCAAGGAACTCGTTTTGCCCACTATGCAAGACGTGATTTCATGGGAATGCCGATGGAGATGCCAAGTTACCCCGAGTTGAGGCGTCAAGTGGAGGACCTTGACTTCTTGCTACATGACCGACAACAGGAACTGGACAATGCTAGAGAGTTAGCCAACCAGAACCGTGCCATTGCCGACCAGAAGGCTCAGACTTTCGCACTGCTTGTCCAAGACCGCCAGTCTCTTTGCCGCCAGCGTGCCAAGAAGGATCGCACCATCGCCCGTCTTCGCAAGAAGGTGTCCGACCTCGAGAAGACCATCAAGGAGGAGGAAGCTCAGCTTGCAGCAAAGGAAAAAGAAGATGAGGGTGAAAACATCCAGGGAGACATGGATTCTTACCTCAGCAACGATGATGACTTTCTTGAGGAAGATGCCGTGGACTTCTACACTGATGATGAGGACTCCGACTTCATCGATGATGAGTAGATGCACTAGAGCACTATTGTAGCATGAGATGTATCGATCTCATTGTATCGTAGCTTACAGAATGGTTCTTCAAACCATCTGTTTTCCCTTTTGATTGTTGTGGTGTGTGTTGTATCGTGTGCTTGCTTGCATGAATGAAAATGAACTTAGTTGAAAAAACCTGAGTCTAACTCAAAGTTTTTAGCTTTGAAAACCCAAAACCATGAACCTTAGAATTTCCCTCTTACCCCTATATCCATCTCAATCTTCAGATGACTCGTGGAAACCAAGGAGGGAGCAGCTCGTCGCAAGACCCAATGCTGCAGATCTTGCAGAATCTCATCGCAGACCGTGAAGCAAGCAAGACAGAACGCCAAGCCAACTTAGCAACACTTCAACAGATCGCCCAGATGGCTCTCAACAACCAAGGGCATGGAAATCAGGATCACCAGGGATCCAAACTCAAAAAATTTCAGAACACCAATCCCCCAATCTTCAACCAATCTGAGAACCCATTAGATGCTGATGACTGGTTGCAGACCATGGTAAACAACTTAGAAGTTGCAAGAGTTGATGAAAATGAGAAAGTTCTCTTCGCCACCCACTATCTGGCAGGAGATGCAAGAGCTTGGTGGAATAGCATCCGCAATATGAACCATGGTCAAGTGATGACATGGGAAGCTTTCAAAGTCAAATTCAGCCGCACCCACGTGCCTCAAGGTCTAGTCAATAGAATGAGAGATGAGTTCCGCGAATTGAAGCAAGGAAGAATGACTGTGGTGGAGTACGTGACAGATTCCTATCACTTGCCAGATATGCACCTGATGAGATCAACATAAAGGCCAAGAAGAAGGAGAGATTCTTGAATGGACTGCATGATGAGATGCAGACTGTCCTCGCCAACATCCGTTTCCAGGATCTCGAAGAGCTAGTCGACTCTGCCATTCAAATGGAAGGGAAGATTCACCAGGCAAACGACAACCGCAGGCATCATATGATGCAGCAGTCTGGATCCAACAGTCACCAGAAGTACCGTCCCAACCCTTCACCAGGATATGCACCAAGAAACAACCGACCCCCAACATCTCGCCCAAGCTACCCTAACCGTAGCGGAGGCAATGTGAAGTCCGGAGGAAACAATCACAACTCTGGTAAAGCCAACAATTTCAACCGCGCACCTCCCAAGAGCAACAACAATAACAACAACACTACCCCCAGAACTGGCAGCAATGCTGTGCCTGTCGCAGTCAAGGACAAGTCCCAGATCACTTGTTTCGAATGTGGAGTGAAGGGTCACTACTCCAATGAGTGTCCCAAGAAGACTCCAGCCAATGCCAATGTGAATGCCCCAGCTCAGCAACAGTGTCGTGTTCAACCAGGAAGGAGATTTGCACCAGGGAACCCTCACAACCGCAATGGCCGTCTCTTCCACATGAACACAGAGGAAGCCCAGGAAGTGCCAGATGTAGTGCTGGGTATGTTTTCTGTCAACTCAATTTTAGCAAGAGTATTATTTGTTTCGGGAGCATCGCATTCATTTGTCACCGAAGAATTTGCATGCACTAGTAAGATTCACCCAACCAACCTGAAGCATGTCATGATAGTTCAAATCCCCGGTTCAACTACAAAAGCTAGAAAAATTTGCAAAGTTGTACCTATCAGAATACATGGAATAGATTTTTATGCCAACCTAATTGTACTTGGAACCAAAGGATTGGAAGTAGTACTAGGTATGGACTGGATGTCAAGGCATAAAGGATTGATAGACTGTGCTAAGAAAGCCATCACCATGACCAGTAGTTCTGGAGTCACAGTAGAGCATATCTCTGAAACCTTACCCCGTCAATTCAAGTGCAACAAAAGTGTAGCCCTGCCCACCATAGACCAAGTCAGGGTAGTCTATGAATACCCCGACGTATTCCCAGATGAATTGCCAGGTATGCCCCCGGATAGGGATATTGAGTTCATTATCGAACTAATCCCCGGAACCGGACCTATAGCCCAGAGACCCTATAGCATGAACCCCTCAGAGTTAGTGGAACTGAAGAAGCAGTTGGATGCCATGTTAGAGAAAGGCTTGATTCAACCAAGCGCATTGCCATGGAGATCACCAGTGTTATTCGTCGATAAGAAAGATGGAGGCAACCGTCTGTGCACAGATTACAGAAAGTTGAATGATGTCACCATCAAGAACAAGTACCCTTTGCCAAAGATAGAGGATCTATTTGATCAGTTGACCGGAGCTCAGGTATTCTCAAAGATTGATCTTAGGACTGGTTATCACCAACTTAAGATCCGTGCAACGGATATTCTGAAGACCGCCTTTACTACTCGCTATGGTTTATATGAGTTTGCGGTTATGTCTTTTGGATTAACCAATGCCCCTGCTTATTTCATGAATCTCATGAATAAGATCTTTATGAATTTCCTAGATAAGTTTGTAGTTGTGTTCATCGACGACATCCTTATCTACTCCAAGTCAGAAGAAGAGCATGAGAAACATCTGAGAGTTATCCTAGAAACCCTAAGAGAGCATCAGTTATATGCCAAGTTCAGCAAGTTTGAGTTTTGGCTAAAGGAAGTAGGATTCCTAGGACATATTGTGTCTGCCAGAGGAGTCTCTATTGATCCCGCCAAGATCAAAGATGTCGAAGAATGGGAAGCCCCAACCACTCAAACACAAGTCCATGCATTTCTCGGATTAGCGGGATATTACCGCAAGTTCGTAGAAGGATTCTCGAGCATAGCCCGACCAATGACCCAATTGTTGAAGAAGGACAAGAAGTTTGAATGGACAGACAAATGTGAAGCCAGTTTCCATGAGTTGAAGAAGAGATTGATATCAGCCCCAATATTGGTCATGCCAGACATCAAGAAGCCGTTTGATGTGTATTGTGACGCATCCAAGATTGGTCTAGGATGTGTATTGATGCAAGAAGGCAAAGTTATCACGTATCTGTCTCGACAACTGAAGCAGCATGAGCAGAACTATCCGACCCATGATCTTGAGCTAGCAGCTATGGTTCTAGCATTGAAGACATGACGTCATTGACTGATGGGTAATCGTTGTGAGATTTACTCAGATCATAAGAGCTTGAAGTATATCTTCACTCAGAAGGAGCTGAATATGAGGCAAAGGAGATGGATAGAGTTAATCAAGGATTATGACCTTGACATTCACTATCACCCCGGCAAAGCCAATGTGGTAGCGGATGCTCTTAGCAGATTGCCGTGTAGGCTTAACACCATGATCAAGGAAAAGCAACCCAGTTTGTATGAAGAGTTGGAGCAGTTCAGGACTGAATTAGTTAGCAAAGGATTCCTAGCTAGCATTTAACTTCAACCCACGTTGATTAGATAAATCAAGGAAGCCCAGAAGGGGAATGAAAGTATCGACGGAATCAAACGTCGTATTGGTACAGGAAAGGTACCTGGATTCACTGAAGACGAAGAAGGAGTACTGTGGTACAAAGGACGTATCTATGTGCCAGCAGATTCAGAGCTAAAGGAAGTTATCATGAAGGAAGCTCATGATACTCTTTATTCTATCCACCCCGGAGGAACAAAGATGTATCAGGATTTGAAAGAGCAATTTTGATGGCACAAGATGAAGAGAGAAATCAGAAGCTACATCGCCAAATGTGACATCTGTCAAAGATTCAAAGTAGAGCATCAGAGACCCGCGGGACTATTGCAACCATTGCAGATTCCGGAATGGAAATGGGATTCCGTCGGAATGGACTTTATCACCGGTTTACCTACTTCTAGTAGGGGGAATGACTCAATCTGGGTCATAGTTGATAGACTGTCCAAGGTAGCCCACTTTATACCTGTTAAGACAACTTACCAGAGTGCAAAGTTATCAGAGCTATACATTGCTAGGATTATTAGTCTACATGGAACCCCCAAGACCATCGTATCAGATCGAGGAACCCAGTTTACCTCAAGATTTTGGCAGAAAGTCCAAGAAGGATTAGGAACCAAGTTGAACTTCAACACAGCATATCACCCGCAAACAGATGGACAGACTGAGAGAGTCAACCAGATCCTAGAGGATATGCTTAGAGCTTGTGTGTTGGAATATGGATCAAAATGGGAAGACTGCCTGCCTTTCGCAGAATTCTCATATAACAACAGTTATCAAGCTAGTTTGCAGATGGCACCATTTGAATTCCTATACGGAAGAAAGTGTCGTACCCCTTTGAATTGGTCGCAAGTAGGAGAGAGTCAGATCTTCGGACCCGACATTCTTCGAGAAGCAGAAGAGAAAGTTCACAAAGTCCGTGAGCATCTCAAGACTGCCCAATCCAGATAGAAGAGTTATGCTGACAAGAGAAGGAGAGACCTGACTTTCAATGTCGAAGATTTTGTATATCTCAAGGTTTCACCATTGAAGGGAACTCAACGCTTTAGTCTGAAGGGAAAGTTAGCCCCCAGATATATCGGACCTTTCAAGATTCTGAACCATCGAGGAGAAGTATCGTATCAACTGGAACTGCCGGAAGAGATGTCAGCCATCCACAATGTGTTCCATATCTCGTTACTTCGCAAATGCTTGGAAGTGCCCGAGAAGACTGAAGTTTTCAAGAACATCGATCACAGAGCTGTGGAAATCAACAATGACTTGACCTACAGAGAAGTACCCATCCATATCTTAGAAGAAGCCTACAGAACCACCAGGACCAGGAGCATCAAGTTTCTCAAGATTCAATGGAGCAACCATACCGAGGAGGAAGCTACTTGGGAGCGCGGAGATTAGATTAGGACAGAGTTCCCAGATCTCTTTAGTTCCTAGTTTTCTTTGTAAATCTCGAGACGAGATTTTGTTTAAGGGGGGAAGGTTTGTAACATCCCAAAACTTGAATCCAAGCTTATCAAGATCTAAATCATCAAAATTGGGGTTAACAAAAACTTTTACAAATTAAAAATGAAAGCATTCATGTGTATGTGCATTTAAAATAGGGATTGATTTGAATTGCCATGATTGTGTGATCCTTTGCTTCTAAAATGTTTCTTAGGTGATTTAAACATCATCTACATCATTCCCAAACTTTTCCTAAAGAAAATCAAATCAAAACAATTAAAAAGGAAGAATGGTCATTTTGACCATTTTAATCCACTACACTACTTTGAGTGTTCCTAGCACTCATTTCTTAACAGAAACAATTCATGATCTTTGTACCCCTTGCTAGTACACATAATGAGGTACCAAGGCCCACCTTTTGATCTGCTAAAAACATTCTTTTACTTATTTTAAATGGCATTTGAAAATTGAATCCATTGCATATGCATAGATCACCTCTATTTCAAAAACCATCTTTTTGAGCTCCACTTTCAAAACCCTTGCAACCAGAGACTACCTAGCATCAGTGGAGAGCACCCAAAAATTTTGAAACCAAATCTCAAAAGTCTTGCTCTTTCGGCCATTCTATCAAACACCTTGTGGACAGGATCAAAGTGGCCTAACTATTACTGTTTTGGGTTGATCTTGTCTAGCAAATTGAAGTGCTTTGATCATCTTTGTCTCCCTCAAGCCCAACCAGACCCACACCAGCACATCCCCTACCTCCTAGCTGCACTGCAGTGCCATGCCGAGCCACTCCTCGTCGGCCGACCGTGCACTCGTGTGGCGCCCCGCTAAAACCACTACTAGAAAATCGCTGTGTTTTTGTGCATTGCATCATCATGACCGCATGCTCATGTCATCATGCCACATTGCATTTGAGCATCGTCATCATCATGCATCTGTTTGTCTAAAACTATTTTCTAAAAGCCTATATTTGTTTTCCTAAATATCCCCTATCTTTATTTCAAATTAAAACACCGGTCTTCCGGATTATTTTGTTTTGTCTAAAAAACGGTTTACAAAAGCCCCGTTTTAAATAAATAAAATATTTTAAAATTATTTTTAGGGGGCAGCCGAACCAGGCCCGAACTGGCCCAGCCGGCCACCCCCAAAATACCCTAACCCTAATTCCCAGCCACCTACCCCTCCTCCCTCCTTGTTTTTTTCACCAGCCGCCAACTCCCGCGTCACGACCGCCTCGTGCGCGTTTCCCAACCCACCTGGTCGCCGTGGCGTCCCTGCGCACGCTGCCTAACCCAGCTTGGCCCGCCTAGCCCCGCGCGCACCCCACCGCATGCACTACACCTCCTCTGCACCCCACTCGCCACCTGCTTCCACCAGCACACTCCCTGGCCTTGCCCCCTATCACGTTTGACAGCACGACACACGCGCGCCGTGCACGCACATCACGCCCCCCGCTCGCCTCGACCTACCCCTGGCCCCACCACTCAACACGCTCGTCCACGATCCCCACCCCTCTCGTCTCGTTTCCCCACCTACCTCCTCGCGCCGCTCCCCTCGTTCTCCAGCAGCAACCGCCATCGCCACCTTCCTCCGCCCTCGATCCGGGCCGAGCCCTGCCGCCGCCTTCCTCCATAGCCCCGCCAGTCCCTCTGTCCTCTCTCTGTCACAGCACCAGCCCGCCCCGGTAGCGAGACCTCGGTGGCCGCCATCAAGCTCGCCGGCCACCGCCTCCTCCATGCGCGGGAGCACCGCCACCTCGCGTCGCCTGTAACCTCGCCGCCGGATGTCCCTCTCCACCTTGCGGAGCGCCAGCTCGACTGCCGTCCTCGCCAACCCCAGCTATGGATGCTTCCCCTTTCAGCCCCGAGCTCCGTTTCGCCACCGCCGACCTCCACCTCCCGCCTCACCGGGTCCCCGCTCCGCTTCGGCTAGAGGCTCACCTCCGCCGCCCCTGCTTGATCCCCACCGCTAGAGCTCCTCTCTGACCTGGCCCCGCAGAGCCCCATGTCGGCCCGTACTCTGCCCAGTGGGTCGCCTCGGCCGCTGCCTCTGCCTGCGACGACCCCCGTGCCGGCCTCGCCCCTGCTCCGACCCGTCAACTGCCGCTCGAGCCCAAGCCCTTTGCAGAGCTGTGGCGGCAGCACGGCCACGACCCCGTGTCCCTGGCCGCCTCGTGTCGACCCTGCCCCTGGTTGTGCTCCTCCTTGTCTCCAGGACACCGTGTGCACCAGCTCTGGCCCTCCGTTTCCCCGCTGACCCTGTGCGGATGTTGTTCTTGCTGTATGTGCCTTCTGGCCATGTGCGTGTCATGTTGATGCTCTTCAGCGGGAGTGTGTTCAGGTACCAGGTGCCAGATGGTGAAGATAGTTTAGAACAAGGTGTGCTACTATGCTGTGGAAATGCTAGTTCTGAACCGAATAATGATCAACCCCCAAAGGTCCCCCGACGTGTACATAAGGTTGTCTTTCCGGAACGCCAAGCCCTTCATCACGGAACACCGAGCTCTTCCCCCGGAACCCGAAGACCGTTCCCCTGGACCGCCATGATCTCCATCCCAGATCCGAAGACGCCGAGACCCCGACCGGAAGATGCCTGGAACACCAAGATCTGCTTCCGAATGCTTTGACGAGGCCGAACCAAGATCTCCACGGATGCGACAAGTTCTCCTTCCCGCCTACGATGCCCGAGAACTCGGATGCCAAGGTCGCCGACACGGAACGCCAAGTTCTTCATCCCGAACGCCAAGACCGGCCCGATACAAGGACCCGACAAGATCTTCACGACGACAAGAACGACACCGACCGGGGCGAGTACGATGATCCTCTGATGCCAAACCAAGTCTTTCGACAACCTCCGAAGACCGATCCCGTCGAACCCTGAACCCCAGAACCAAGATCTTCCAAACCCAGATGTGTGACCGTAAGCCTCTATTTTTTATAATATGACATATACCTATCGCATCATTAAATCATCATGCTTGTATACATGTCATCTGGTGGGTTGGGTTAAATAGTCGATTCACCTAAATTAAATATGGAGTCTATATGCGGGCTATTCTGGTATTATACCGCCTCCATTTAAATTTGTGTAGCGAACCGATGCCCTATTTGCCTTGTTAATCCAACATTTAATTTGCGGGGTAGCTAAATAACTCGGACCTATTAATTAATTGTCGGGACCCCGGTTTCGCTTTATACTGCCTAATTGCACCGCATCTGCATCATATCATAATCATGCCGATTCTTCTGCCGTAGCATTAAATATTGCATCCGGTGTTTCTTCTAGTGTTTGCTTCTTCGCGGACTAGGCCGATGAGTGGATGCGAGTATCGAAAAGTTCTCTGGATGAACCTTCGGAAGTGTTTCCCAGGAGAGCATCTCTTCCCCTTCTACCTATTTTGCATTTATAGTCTTTATTTCCTCCTGTTGATCTATTGCTATCCGTGTCGCGATGCTTTAGCTTCCGTACACCAGTTATATCTCATACAGCCTCAATATTGCCTTGGACACCTCCTATTACCTGTGTTTGGTAGATAGCTGGCCTTGCGAGTCGTAGTTGCTTGCTCAGGTGCGATCTCATGCAGTCAAGTACCACAGTTGTTGGAATGCTGGCAGATGTTTATGGTGGAGATGATCATAACTTTAAATACAACTATTAAAATGCTAGATATAACTAATGCAGAGGCATCGGTGGGCAATAGATGTTATTTGGTTCTTCCACGCTCACTTGTGTCCCGTAGGACCCCGAGTACTTGATACCTGTTCCTTGACTATTCGCACTATCCACATCCGGGAGGCCTTATGGACCCCCCTGAGCCAGAGCTTGATTCATTTCTATTTCTTGGGGCCACAAAGTAGTTTGGGGCTTTATTACTATCCTGTACATATGCCATGCTTTCCTGCTTTATTTAAGATTGTGCATGGACAGCACGAAACACGCGCGCCATGCACACACAGCCCCCCCCCCCCCGCTCGGCTCCACCTACCCCTGGCCCCACCACTCAATGCGCTCGCCCACGATCCCCACCTCTCTTGTCTCGTTTACCCACCTACCTCCTCGCGCTGTTCCCCTCGTTCTCCAGCAGTAACCGCCATCGCCACCTTCCTCCACCCTTGATCTGGGCCGAGCCTCGCCGCCGCCTTCCTCCACAGCACCGCCAGTCCCTCCGTGCTCCTCTGTCGCGGCACCAGCCCGCCCCGGTAGCGCGACCTCGGCGGCCGCCATCAAGCTCGCCGGCCACCGCCTCCTCCATGTGCGGGACCACCGCCACCTCGTGTCGCCTGCAACCCCGCCGCCGGACGCCCCTCTCCACCTCACGGAGCGCCACCTCGGTCGCCGTCCTCGCCATCCCCGGCTGTGGACGCGTCCCCTTCTGGCCCCGAGCTCCGTTTCGCCACCGTGACCTCCACCTTCCGCCTCACCGGGTCCCCGCTCCGCTTTGGCCAGAGGCTCACCTCCGCCGCCCCTGCTTGATCCCCACCGCTAGAGATCCTCTCTGACGTGGCCCCGCAGAGCCCCATGTCGGCCCGTACTCTGCGCTAGTGGGTCGCCTCGGCCGCTGCCTCTGCCTGCGACGACCCCCGTGCCGGCCTCGCCTCTGCTCCGGCCCGTCAACTGCCGCTCGAGCCCAAGCCCTTCGTAGAGCCGTGGCGGCAGCATGGCCACGACCCCGTGTCCCTGGCCGCCTCGCGTCGACCCTGCCCCTGGTTGTGCTCTTCCTTGTCTCCAAGACGCCATGTGCCCCAGCTCCGGCCCTCCGTTTCCCCGCTGACCCTGTGCGGATGTTGTTCTTGCTGTATGTGCCTTCTGCCCATGTGCGTGTCATGTTCATGCTCTTCAGCGGGAGTGTGTTCAGGTACCGGTGCTCAGATGGTGAAGATAGTTCAGAACAAGGTGTGCTACTATGCTGTGGAAATGCTAGGTCTGAACCGAATAATGATCGACCCCCAAAGGTCTCCCGACGTGTCCATAAGGTTGTCTTCCCGGAACGCCAAGCCCTTCATCACGGAACACCGAGCTCTTCCCCCGGAACCCGAAGACCGTTCCCTCGGACCGCCATGATCTCCATCCCAGATCCGAAGACGCCGAGACCCCGACCGGAAGATGCCCGGAACACCGAGATCTGCTTCTAAACGCTTTGACCGAGGCCAAACCAAGATCTCCATGGATGCGACAAGTTCTCCTTCCCTGCTACGATACCCGAGAACCCGGACGCCAAGGTCGCCGACACGGAACGCCAAGTTCTTCATCCCGAACGCCAAGACCGGCCCGATACGAGGACCCAACAAGATCTTCACGATGACAAGATCGACACCGACCGGGGCGAGTCCGATGATCCTCCGACGCCAAACCAAGTCTTTCGACAACCTCCGAAGACCGATCCCGTCGAACCCTGTCGAACCGCGAACCCTAGAACCAAGATCTTCCGAACCCACATGTGTGACCCTAAGCCTCTATTTTTTATAATATGACATATACCTGTCGCATCATGAAATCATCATGCTTGGATACATGTCATCTGGTGGGTTGGGTTAAATAGTCGATTCCCTAAATTAAATATGGAGTCTATATGCGGGCTATTCTGGTATTATACCGCCTCCCTTTAAATTTGTGTAGCGAACCGATGCCCTGTTTCGCCTTGTTAATCCAACATTTAATTTGCGGGGTAGCTAAATAACTCGAACCTATTAATTAATTGTCGGGACCCCGGTTCCGCTTTGTACTGCCTAATTGCACCGCATCTGCATCATATCATAATCATGTCGATTCTTCTGCCGTAGCATTAAGTATTGCATCCGGTATTTCTTCTAGCGTTTGCTTCTTCGCGGACTAGGCCGATGAGTGGATGCGAGTATCGACAAGTTCTCCGGATGAACCTTCGGCAGTGTTTCCCAGGCGAGCATATCTTCTCCTTCTACCTATTTTGCATTTATAGTCTTTATTTCCTCCTGTTGATCTATTGCTATCCGTGTCGCGATGCTTTAGCTTTCGTACACCAGTTATATCCCGTGCAACCTCTATATTGCCTTGGACACCTCCTATTACCTGTGTTTGGTAGATAGCTGGCCTTGCGAGTCGTAGTTGCTTGCTCAGGTGCGATCTCGTGCTGTCAAGTACCACAGTTGTTGGAATGCTGGCAGATGTTTATGATGAAGATGATCATGACTTTAAATACAACTATTAAAATGCTAGATATAACTAATGCAGAGGCATTGGTGGGAAATAGATGTTATTTGGTTCTTCCACGCTCACTTGTGTCCCGTAGGACCCCGAGTACTTGATACCTGTTCCTTGACTATTCGCACTATCCACATCCGGGAGGCCTTATGGACCCTCCTGAGCCAGAGCTTGATTCATTTCTATTTCTTGGGGCCACAAAGTAGTTTGGGGATTTATTACTATCCTGTACCTATGCCATGCTTTACTTCTTTATTTAAGATTGTGCATGGAGCACCTGTACTGTTTAGGAATTGCGGAGTGTTTTCGCGGTATCGACAAGCCCAGTCACACTTTCGGGTTCCTAGTCGTTTACAGCCATTGGCGCAAACCTTGTGTCCGTCTCGGAGTCGGCCAACTTCGTTGCGGGTAGCTTAATGGGGTGGCCCCCTAAAATATTTTATGAATCCTGTGATTGCTTTGTCGTGAAAGCCTCGTTGGGTTTTGAGTTGGTTTTTCGGAGGTTGATCGAGTGTGTGTTGCTATTTGTCCACCCCTACAGGGTAAATCTTTCTGAAAGCCGTGTCCACGGTTATGGACGACTTGGAGCACAGTATCTCGATCATAGACAAGCATAACTAAAGTAGTGTTATAAATTTGACTTAATATGTGACTAGTAATCAGCTTCACTACAATGGAATGGATAATAAAAATGCCAACAACTGGTGGATCTGGGGTTATTTTGTGACATGTTGTATCTGCCTAGTAAGTATTGCAACTCCAATGGAATGTGATAAAAGTGCCAACAACTTCTGGGTTTTGGGATTCCTCAGGACAATTATATCTGACTAGTAAATGTTCTAACTACAACGAAATGTTAACAAAAAATGCCCACTACTTATGCTATCAGGATGACTCATCCTATATATCTGACTAGTAAATGCTGCAACTATAATGGAATGAGTAAAACCGCCAACTGTGTGAGTTCCTTGGTCCGACTTCCTCGTTTGGTCTCGAGGGGGAAATACCAGGATGGGTTTGTTTGGTGTTAGTATCAGGTTGGATCCGAATAGGTCTTTCTTATCCCTCTCTAATAGCCGACAGTTGTATCGAGTCTCTATAGGTTGTTTAGTGCATGCTTCGCTGCCGCTTCAGCCCACCATACCTATGTAGGCGAGAGCCGCCGAATTCTAGCCTCGCCGTGTACTGGCCTCAGTACTGACGCTCCTCTTTTTCCTTTGCCCTTTGTCGGCACCCCTTTTGTTTTAGCAGGTTTGAGATCGACGTCGTTAGCAGGGTTACCCTTCCAGCTTGGCCTGGGCAGGGTTATGGACGCCATTGGTTATTCTTCAGGGCTCTTAGCCTAATTTGCATCTTGTCTGTACTCAGACGCTGTATCGTTTTCAATGTCCTTTGGATCTTTGTACTGTATATCTGTATTCTTGACTCTTGGAGTCGAGTTGTATATATATCTGTTCTGTGGGTCCCATCGAGGACTGTTGTATAATGGTATTACTTCATTTTCCACCCGCACGAAAGTGCCTGGTGGGCGTCCTTGAATCGTTTCTATGCAGGTTTGGCGGGAAGCGCTAAAACTTGCATAGGGCCGATTTGAGGGTGTTACAGAGTGGTATCAGAGCTCAGTAGTTGCGATACCCCACTGGTCCAGCCTGTAGGATAACCTAGCTAACGGCCGATGTAGACTGTCAAAACTATTTTCGAAAAATCAGTTGGATAGATCTGATTAGGTCCTATTTTACTCCTTATCCCTCTGCTGTTCTCCTCTTACCTCTGCGTGTTTTGAATCTGCTCTCTTATCTTTTCTTCGAGTCCAGGATTTCTCGTGGTTGGGTTTCCTTCGTACCTTCAGGGTTTCGCTTCCTCTTTTGGTAAAGGTGTTTCTACATCCGGTCTTCGTGTTATCCGAGGAATCCTTTATCTGTTGGACTTCTCTCTATTCCTTGTTGTGCCTTCTGGTGTTTTCCGACGCGACGACATCATCTACGCCAGATCCGAGACAGAGTCTACATCCCTCCTTGTTTCCGAACCTCGCTTGTCGAGATCTTTAGTCTGATTCTGAGAGTTGGTTGCATAATTCCCCTATTCGTGTGTAGAGTAATGGTTTGCGTGCACGACGGACTGATCACCATCCGACTACTCTTATCATTTGGTTTTGTATATCGAATCGGTGGATCCAGCAATTTTACTCCGTCCACGGAAGCTAGAGGTGGCTTTATTTGTTGATACCTCTACCTTTGCCCTTTGTTCCTGGAGTGTTCTCTCGATGATCACGGACAACGACCTCTTGTTAGTGGTGTCGCGAGGATCTACACGAAGCGAGAAGACTCAGATCGTCGATCTTCTTCCCCGTACCATGAGGCGGATCTCGAGGGCGAGATCCATTGTTAGTGGTGTCGAATTGTGGCGCCCCGCTAAAACCACTACTAGAAAATCGTTGTGTTTTTGTGCATTGCATCATCATGACCACATGCTCATGTCATCATGCCACATTGCATTTGAGCATCGTCATCATCATGCATCTGTTTGTCTAAAACTATTTTCTAAAAGCCTATATTTGTTTTCCTAAATATCCCCTGTCTTTATTTCAAATTAAAACACCGGTCTTCCGGATTATTTTGTTTTGTCTAAAAACGGTTTACAAAAGCCCCGTTTTAAATAAATAAAATATTTTAAAATTATTTTTAGGGGGCAGCCGAACCAGGCCCGAACCGGCCCAGCCGGCCACCCCCAAAATACCCTAACCCTAATTCCCAGCCACCTACCCCTCCTCCCTCCTTGTTTTTTTCACCAGCCGCCAACTCCCGTGTCGCGACCGCCTCGTGCGCGTTTCCTAACCCACCTAGTCGACGTGGCTTCCCTGCGCGCGCTGCCCAACCCAGCTTGGCCCGCCTGGCCCCGCACGCACCCCACCGCATGCACCACACCTCCTATGCACCCCGCTCGCCACCTGCTTCCACCAGCACACTCCCTGGCCCTGCCCCCTGTCACGTTAGACAGCACGACACACGCGCGCCATGCACGCACAACACGTCCCCCCGCTCGCCTCCACCTACCTCTGGCCCCACCACTCAACGCGCTCGCCCATGATCCCCACCCCTCTCATCTTGTTTCCCCACCTACCTCCTCGCACCGCTCCCCTCGTTCTCCAGCAGCAACCGCCATCGCCACCTTCCTTCGCCCTCGATCCGGGCCGAGCCCCGCCCCCGCCTTCCACCACAGCCCCGCCAGTCCCTCTGTCCTCCCTCTGTCGCGGCACCAGCCCGCCCCGGTAGCGCGACCTCGGCGGCCGCCATCAAGCTCGCCGGCCACCACCTCCTCCATGCGTGGGAGCGCCGCCACCTCGCGTCGCCTGCAACCCTACCGCCGCATGCCCCTCTCCACCTCGCGGAGCACCACCTCGGCCATCGTCCTCTCCATCCCCGGCTGTGGACGCGTCCCCTTCTGGCCCCGAGCTCCCTTTCGCCACCGTCGACCTCTACCTTCCGCCTCACCGGGTCCCCGCTCCGCTCCGGCCAAAGGCTCACCTCCGCCGCCCCTGCTTGATCCCCACCGCTAGAGATCCTCTCTGACAGGGCCCCGCAGAGCCCCATGCCGGCCCGTAGTCTGCGCCAGTGGGTCGCCTCGGCCGCTGCCTCTACCTGTGACGACCCCCGCGCCGGCCTCGCCCCTGCTCTGGCCCGTCAACTGCCGCTCGAGCCCAAGCAACTCGCAGAGCCGTGGCGGCAGCACGGCCACGACCCCGTGTCCCTGGCCGCCTCGCGTCGACCCTGCCCCTGGTAGCCCTTCGCAGAGCCGTGGCGGCAGCATGGCCATGACCCCGTGTCCCTGGCCGCCTCGTGTCAACCCTGCCCCTGGTTGTGCTCCTCCTTGTCTCCAGGACACCGTGTGCCCCAGCTCCGGCCCTCCGTTTCCCCGCTGACCCTGTGTGGATGTTGTTCTTGCTGTATGTGCCTTCTAGCCATGTGCGTGTCATGTTGATGCTCTTCAGCGGGAGTGTGTTCAGGTACCGGTGCTCAGATGGTGAAGATAGTTCAGAACAAGGTGTGCTACTATGCTGTGGAAATGCTTGGTCTGAACCGAATAATGATCGACCCCCAAAGGTCGCCCGACGTGTCCATAAGGTTGTCTTCCCAGAACGCCAAGCCCTTCATCACGGAACACCGAGATCTTCCCCTGGAACCCAAAGACCGTTCCCTCGGACCGCCATGATCTCCATCCTAGATCCGAAGACGCCGAGACCCCGACCGGAAGATGCCCGGAACACCAAGATCTGCTTCCGAACGCTTTGACCGAGGCCGAACCAAGATCTCCACGGATGCGACAAGTTCTCCTTCCTGGCTGCGATGCCCGAGAACCCGGACGCCAAGGTCGCCGACACGGAACGCCAAGTTCTTCATCCCGAACGCCAAGACCGGCCCGATACGAGGACCCGACAAGATCTTCATTACGACAAGATCGACACCGACCGGGGCGAGTCCGATGATCCTCTGACGCCAAACCAAGTATTTCGACAACCTCCGAAGACCGATCCCGTCGAACCCTGTCAAACCCCGAACCCCAGAACCAAGATCTTCCGAACCCAGATGTGTTACCCTAAGCCTCTATTTTTTATAATATGACATATACCTGTCGCATCATTAAATCATCATGCTTGTATACATGTCATCTAGTGGGTTGGGTTAAATAGTCGATTCACCTAAATTAAATATGGAGTCTATATGCGGGCTATTCTGGTATTATACCGCCTCCATTTAAATTTGTGTAGCGAACCGATGCCCTATTTTCCTTGTTAATCCAACATTTAATTTGTGGGGTAGCTAAATAACTCGAACCTATTAATTAATTGTCGGGACCCCGGTTTCGCTTTATACTGCCTAATTGCACCGCATCTGCATCATATCATAATCATGCCGATTCTTCTGCCGTAGCATTAAATATTGCATCCGGTGTTTCTTCTAGTGTTTGCTTCTTCGCGGACTAGGCCGATGAGTGGATGCGAGTATCGACAAGTTCTCCGGATGAACCTTCGGCAGTGTTTCCCAGGCGAGCATCTCTTCCCCTTCTACCTATTTTGCATTTATAGTCTTTATTTCCTCCTGTTGATCTATTGCTATCCGTGTGGCGATGCTTTAGCTTCCGTACACCAGTTATATCTCATACAGCCTCTATATTGCCTTGGACACCTCCTATTACCTGTGTTTGGTAGATAGCTGGCCTTGCGAGTCGTAGTTGCTTGCTCAGGTGCGATCTCATGCTGTCAAGTACCACAGTTGTTGGAATGCTGGCAGGTGTTTATGGTGGAGATGATCATGACTTTAAATACAACTATTAAAATGCTAGATATAACTAATGCAGAGGCATCGGTGGGCAATAGATGTTATTTGGTTCTTCCACGCTCACTTGTGTCCCATAGGACCCCGAGTACTTGATACCTGTTCCTTGACTATTCGCACTATCCACATCCGGGAGGCTTTATGGACCCCCCCCCCCCTGAGCTAGAGCTTGATTCATTTCTATTTCTTGGGGCCACAAAGTAGTTTGGGGCTTTATTACTATCCTGTACATATGCCATGCTTTCCTGCTTTATTTAAGATTGTGCGTGGACAGCACGACACACGCGCGCCGTGCACGCACAGCACGCCCCCCCGCTCGGCTCCACCTACCCCTGGCCCCACCACTCAACGCGCTCGCCCACGATCCCCACCCCTGTTGTCTCGTTTACCCACCTACCTCCTCGTGCCGCTCCCCTCGTTCTCCAGCAGCAACCGCCATCGCCACCTTCCTCCACCCTCGATCTGGGCCGAGCCTCGCCGCCGCCTTCCTCCACAGCACCGCCAGTCCCTCCGTGCTCCCTCTGTCGCGGCACCAGCCCGCCCCGGTAGCGCGACCTCGGCGGCCGCCATCAAGCTCGCCGGCCACCGTCTCCTCCATGCACGGTACCACCGCCACCTCGTGTCGCCTGCAACCCCGCCGCCGGACGCCCCTCTCCACCTCACGGAGCGCCACCTCGGTCGCCGTCCTCGCCATCCCCGGCTGTGGACGCGTCCCCTTCTGGCCCCGAGCTCCGTTTCGCCACCGCGACCTCCACCTTCCGCCTCACTGGGTCCCCGCTCCGCTCCAGCCAGAGGCTCACCTCCGCCGCCCCTGCTTGATCCCCACCGCTAGAGCTCCTCTCTGACGTGGCCCCGCAGAGCCCCATGTCGGCCCGTACTCTGCGCTAGTGGGTCGCCTCGGCTGCTGCCTCTGCCTGCGACGACCCCCGTGTCAGCCTCGCCTCTGCTCCGGCCCGTCAACTGCCGCTCGAGCCCAAGTCCTTCGCAGAGTCGTGGCGACAGCATGGCCACGACCCCGTGTCCCTGGATGCCTCGCGTCGACCCTGCCCCTAGTTGTGCTCCTCCTTGTCTCCAGGACACCATGTGCCCCAGATCCGGCCCTCCGTTTCCCCGCTGAACCTGTGCGGATGTTGTTCTTGCTGTATGTGCCTTCTGCCCATGTGCGTGTCATGTTGATGCTCTTCAGCGGGAGTGTGTTCAGGTACCGGTGCTCAGATGGTGAAGATAGTTCAGAACAAGGTGTGCTACTATGCTGTGGAAATGCTAGGTCTGAACCGAATAATGATCGACCCCCAAAGGTCGCCCGACGTGTCCATAAGGTTGTCTTCCCGGAACGCCAAGCCCTTCATCACGGAACACCGAGCTCTTCCCCCGGAACCCGAAGACCATTCCCTCGGACCGCCATGATCTCCATCCTAGATCCGAAGACGCCGAGACTCCGACCGGAAGATTCCCGGAACACCAAGATCTTCTTCTAAACGCTTTGACCGAGGCCGAACCAAGATCTCCATGGATGCGACAAGTTCTCCTTCCCGGCTACGATGCCCGAGAACCCGGACGCCAAGGTCGCCGACACGGAACGCCAAGTTCTTCATCCCGAACGCCAAGACCGGCCCGATACGAGGACCCAACAAGATCTTCACGACGACAAGATCGACACCGACCGGGGCGAGTCCGATGATCCTCCAACGCCAAACCAAGTCTTTCGACAACCTCCGAAGACCGATCCCGTCGAACCCTGTCGAACCCCGAACCCCAGAACCAAGATCTTCCGAACCCAGATGTGTGACCCTAAGCCTCTATTTTTTATAATATGACATATACCTGTTGCATCATTAAATCATCATGCTTGTATACATGTCATCTGGTGGGTTGGGTTAAATAGTCGATTCACCTAAATTAAATATGGAGTCTATATGCGGGCTATTCTGGTATTATACCGCCTCCCTTTAAATTTGTGTAGCGAACCGATGCCCTGTTTCGCCTTGTTAATCCAACATTTAATTTGCGGGGTAGCTAAATAACTCGAACCTATTAATTAATTGTCGGGACCCCGGTTCCGCTTTATACTGCCTAATTGCACCACATCTGCATCATATCATAATCATGCCGATTCTTCTGCCGTGGCATTAAGTATTGCATCCGGTGTTTCTTCTAGCATTTGCTTCTTCGCGGACTAGGCCGATGAGTGTATGCGAGTATCGACAAGTTCTTCGGATGAACCTTCGGCAGTGTTTCCTAGGCGAGCATATCTTCTCCTTCTACCTATTTTGCATTTATAGTCTTTATTTCCTCCTGTTGATCTATTGCTATCCGTGTCGTGATGCTTTAGCTTTCGTACACCAGTTATATCCCGTGCAGCCTCTATATTGCCTTGGACACCTCCTATTACCTGTGTTTGGTAGATAGCTGGCCTTGCGAGTCGTAGTTGCTTGCTCAGGTGCGATCTCGTGCTGTCAAGTACCACAGTTGTTGGAATGCTGGCAGATGTTTATGGTGGAGATGATCATGACTTTAAATACATCTATTAAAATGCTAGATATAACTAATGCAGAGGCATTGGTGGGCCATAGATGTTATTTGGTTCTTCCACGCTCACTTGTGTCCCGTAGGACCCCGAGTACTTGATACCTGTTCCTTGACTATTCGCACTATCCACATCCGGGAGGCCTTATGGACCCCCCTGAGCCAGAGCTTGATTCATTTCTATTTCTTGGGGCCACAAAGTAGTTTGGGGCTTTATTACTATCCTGTAGCTATGCCATGCTTTACTGCTTTATTGAAGATTGTGCGTGGAGCACCTGTACTGTTTAGGAATTGCGGAGTGTTTTCGCGGTATCGACAAGCCTAGTCACACTTTCGGGTTCCCAGTCGTTTACAGCCATTGGCGCAAACCTTGTGTCCGTCTCGGAGTCGGCCAACTTCGTTGCGGGTAGCTTAATGGGGTGGCCCCCTGAAATATTTTATGAATCCTGTGATTGCTTTGTCGTGAAAGCCTCGTTGGGTTTTGAGTTGGTTTTTCCGAGGTTGATCGAGTGTGTGTTGCTATTTGTCCACCCCTACAGGGTAAATCTTTCTGAAAGCCGTGTCCATAGTTATGGACGACTTGGAGCACAGTATCTCGATCATAGACAAGCATAACTAAAGTAGTGTTATAAATTTGACTTAATATATGACTAGTAATCAGCTTCACTACAATGGATGGATAATAAAAATGCCAACAACTGGTGGATCTGGGGTTGTTTTGTGACATGTTGTATCTGCCTAGTAAGTATTGCAACTCCAATGGAATGTGATAAAAGTGCCAACAACTTCTGGGTTTTGGGATTCCTCAGGACAATTATATCTGACTAGTAAATGTTCTAACTACAAAGGAATGTTAACTAAAAATGCCCACTACTTATGCTATCAGGATGACTCATCCTATATATCTGACTAGTAAATGCTGCAACTATAATGGAATGAGTAAAACCGCCAACTGTGTGAGTTCCTTGGTCCGACTTCCTCGTTTGGTCTCGAGGGGGAAATACCAGGATGGGTTTGTTTGGTGTTAGTATCAGGTTGGATCCGAATAGGTATTTCTTATCCCTCTCTAATAGCCGACAGTTGTATCGAGTCTCTATAGGTTGTTTAGTGCACGCTTCGTTGCCGCTTCAGCCCACCATACCTATGTAGGCGAGAGCCGCTGAATTCTAGCCTCGCCGTGTACTGGCCTTATGTGGCATCCCGCAAAACCACTACTAGAAAATCGCGTTGTTTTTGTGCATTGCATCATCATGACCGCATGCTCATGTCATCATGCCACATTGCATTTGAGCATCGTCATCATCTTGCATTCGCTCGCATAAAATTATTTGCGGAAAAACCTGGTTTTGTTTTCTAAACGCCCCGTCCTTAATTCAAAACCAAAACCGGGACTCCGGAATATTTTGTTTTGACCAACTACGGTTTGCAAACGGCCCGTTTAAAACAAATAAAATATTAAACTATTTTTGTGGGGGCAGTCGAACGGGCCGATCCGACCCGAACGACCACCCCCGGTTAAAAACGGTCCAACCTAGACCCTTTTTCTACCCAACCTATTCCTACCCAACCCCTCTCCACCTCACCCCAACCAACCCCCTCCTGACACCTCACCCTCTCACTTCCTCCACCCAATCCCACCCAGCCACCTCAGCAGCCACCTCCCCACCTGGCCACACACCACCACCGTCCCCCCTCCTCTCTCTTCTCCCTGGCCACACGCACACAGACGCACGCAGTACACCCCACCCTGCCAGCCCTGGCCCACCCGGTCCCACCACCCACCGCCCCGTGCCCTGTTCCTCTTCCTCCTCTCCCTTCCATCCTCTCTCTCTGGCCGCTCGCTCCCCACCCCGCACGCCCCGCGCCCGGCCGCGTCCCCGCGTGACCGCTTCCTCCCCTCTCTCCTCTGTGCTTCCGCCGCTTCCGCCTGCCTCCCCCTCGTCTGCTCGCGTCGGCCGCCCCGGCCCCGTCGCCGCCTGCAGCTCGCCCTCCCGCCTCGCTCCTCTCGCCGGCCAATCTCGCTCCGCCCCTCAGTCTCTCCGACGCGGCGCCTCCCTCCTCGCCTCAGAGTCGCTCCGCCGGCGCGACCCCGCCGTCGGGTGCCTCCTCTGCCCCGCCTTCCCGCGCCGCCCAAGGCCTCCTCCTTCCGCCGCCGGTCCCGAGCGCCTCCGCCCGCGCCTGACCGCCTCCGCCCCTCCGAGCGCCGGCCCGAGCCACCGCCTCTCCTCTCGGCGGCGCCCCTCCGCTGAGCTCCGCCGCGCGCCTCTCCGTCGAGCCGGCCCCGCCTCTGCACCGGCCGAGCCGCATCGCCCTCCGCCGCCAGTGCTCCCGCAGGCAGCCGCCGCCGCCTTCCGAGCTCGACGCCCCTCTGCCTCATCCCGTCCCCCTCAGCACGCCTGCGACCTCCGGCGCTCCTCCGGCCGCGCCGCCGACCACCTCCGTCCGCCGCCCGCCCTCTGCTGCCTCCCCGCGCGCCCAGCGTCCTCCGCGGCGCCGGTCCCACCACCGGCGGCCACCTCTCTCTGGCCCGCCTCTGCCGCGAGCGGGGCCAACGTGCCTCCTGCTGGAGCTCGTCTCTGAGCCCGTGCACGCCAGGCCGCTCGGCACTGCCAAGCCCGTCCGCGCCGCCTCTGGATGGGTGCGTACCGTCGTCGAACGCGGCACCCTCTCCCTGGTCGCGCAGTCACCGTCCGGCCCCGAGCTCCGCGTCCTTCCCCGTGCGTGTATGCGTGTTCAGGGCCAGCTCGAGCTGGTGGAACGCCAAGATCTACCGGCACCGAGAACCCCAACCCAAAGAGGACCGGAACGCAAGACCCTGTTCCCGAAGGCAAAGTCTGGACCCGAAGACCCCATCGCCAAGTTCTACTTCCTTGTGGCCAAGGCCCCTAAGCACGCCGACACCACGACGTCAAGGTCCAAGAGCCCCATCGACATCAAGGAACCGAAGGAGGGCTATGAGGTACCTGGTATCGCACAAGCTCGTCAGCGACCCCCGACGCAGAGGACGCCAAGATTGCCACGAGAACGCTCCCGAGCGCTAGCACCGACTCGATGGCGCGAGCCCGACAAGATCGGCACGACGACAAGAACGGCATCGGCCCGGAAGAATCCGATGCGCCCCTGGCGCCGGACCAAGTCCTGCTTCCCGGATGCCGAGGTCACCGACACAGAACAACAAGATCTACTTTGCGGGCATCGTGCGACAAGACCTACCTCCGTTATCCGAGAGCGTTTCCGTCGAGACCGATTCGTCGAACCCTGAACCCCGAGACCGGACCCCGGACCCTGTCGGACCCCGGAACCCTTGGAACCCCAAGTTCGTCGAGACCCCCTAAAGTGTGAACCCCTTATCCGAGAACCCTATTTTATAAATGTCACCTATATAACTGTTGCATATAAATTGGTCATGCATGCATACTTGTCTGTGGTTTGGGGGCCTTATGCCGATTCACCTCATAATTAAATATGGGGCCCATATGCGGGCAAATCTAGTCTCATATTGGCCTCATTTAAATTTGTGTAGCGAACCGGTAACTTATCTTGCCATGTTAATACAACATTTAAGTTGCGGGGTAGTTAAATAACATGAACCACCTAATTAAATATCGGGACCCCGGTTTCGCTTAATATGACCTAATTGCATTGCCCCTTGCCATGTCATGCATCATACATGCCTCATGCCGATCTTCCGCCGTTGTATTAAATATTGCATCCGGTGTTCTTCTAGCGTTTTGCTTCTTCGCGGATAAGGCCGTTGAGTTGATGCGAGTGTCGACCCGATCTTCGGTTGAACCTTCGGCAATGTTTTCCAGGCGAGCATCTCCCCCTTTCTACCTATCTTACTTTTCTAGTATTTATTCCCTCCTGTTGACCTATTGCTATCTGTGTTGCGATGCTCTAGTTTCCGTACCCTTGATATTACTTGCAGCCTTATATTGCCTTGGACACATCCTATTACCTGTTGTTTGGTAGATAGTTGGACTTGCGCGTCGTAGTCGCTTGCTCAAGTGCTGTTGCGTGTCGTCAAGTGCCACAGTTGTTGATGTATTGCCGCATGTTGATGTTGGATATGATCATGGTTTTACTTATCGTTCACTTTAATTCCTGTTTAACAACTAAAATTGAAGTAAGCAGAGGCATCGGTGGGTGATAGATAATATTTGGTTTCCGAACGCCCACTTGTGTCCCGTAGGACCCCGAGTACTTGATACCTGTTCCTTGATTTATCGCGCTATCCACATCCGGGAGGTATATGGGACCCCCCTTAGCCAGAGCTCGATTCAGTCTTATTTCTTGGGGCCACAAACTAGTTTGAGGTTTTATTTACGATCCTGTACTTATGCCATGCTTTACTGCTTATTTACGATTGTGCGAGGAGCACACTATACTGTTTAGGTAAGCGGAGTGTTTTCGCGGTATCGACAAGCCCAGCCACACTTTCGGGTTCCCAGTCGTTTACAGCCTCTGGCGCAAACCTTGAGTCCGTCTCGGAGCTAGCTTACTTCGTTGCGGATCTACTCAATGGGGTGGCCCCCTGAAATATTTCTGAATCCTGTGATTGCTTTGTCGTGAAGGCCTCGTTGGGTTTTGATTTGGTTTTTCCGAGGTTGATCGAGTGTGTGTTGCTATTGGTGCACCCCGGCCGGGTAAAACTTTCTGAAAGCCGTGTCCGCGGTTATGGACGACTTGGAGCACAGTATCTCGACCATAGACAAGCATAACTAAAGTTTATTGCTATAAATTTGACTTTATAATGACTAGTAATCAGCTTCACTATAATGGAATGGCTAATTAATACTGCCCACAATTGCTTGTTTGGAGTGTCGCTTACGACCATTGAACCTGACTAGTAAGTATTGCAACTACAACGGAATGGCTGAATAAAAGTACCAACAACTGCTGGGTTTTTGGGTTATCTCATGCTAATTGTATCTGATTAGTAATTGTTGCAACTACAACGGAATGATTAACTAAAAGTGCCCACTGCTTATTCTATCAGGATGATTATCCAAATCTGACTAGTAATTGCTGCAACGATACCTGAATAAATAAAACTGCCAACTGTGTGAGTTCCTCGGTTGACTTCCTCGTTTGGTCTCGAGGGGGAAACACCAGGATGGGTTTGTTTGGTGTTAGCTTCAGGTTGGATCCGGATAGGTCATTCTTATCCCTCTCTGATAACCGCCAGTTGCATCGAGTCTCTATAGGGTGTTTAGTGCATGCTGCCGCTGCCGCTTCAGTCCACCATACCTATGTAGGCGAGGACCGCCGAATTCTAGTCTCGCCGTGTACTGGCCTCAGTACTGACGCTCCTCTTTTTCCTTTGCCCTTTGTCGGCACCCCTTTTGTTTAAGCAGGTTTTGAGATCGACGTCGTTAGCAGGGTTACCCTTCCGGCTTGGCCTGGGCAGGGTTATGGACGCCATTGGTTATTCTTCAGGGCTCTTAGCCCCATTTGCATCTTGTCCGTAGCTGGACGCACTATCGTTTTCAAGGTGATTTGGACCTTTGTATATTGTATCTGTATTCTTGGCTCTTTGAGTCGCTGTTGTATATATCTGTTCTGTGGGTCCCATCGAGGACTGTTGTGTAATGTTATTACTTCGTTTTCCACCCGCACGAAAGTGCCTGGTGGGCACCTTTGAATCGTTTCTATGCGGGTTTGGCGGATTTCGCTAAAACTTGCATAGGGTCGATTCTGAGGGTGTTACAGAGTGGTATCAGAGCCCAGCAGTTGCGATACCCCACAAGTCCAGCCTGTAGGATAACCTAGCTAACGACCGAAGTAGAGTGTCAAAACTATTTTTCAAAATCGGTTGGATAGTTCTGATTAGGTCTGATTTTACTCCTTACCCCTCTGCTGTTCTCCTCTTATCTCGACGTGTTTTGAATCCGCTCTCGTCTCTTTCTTCGAGTCCAGGAATTCTCGTGGTTGGGTTTCCGTCGTACCTTCAGGGTTTCGCTTCCTCCTCTGTTAACGGTGTTCTACCGTCCGGTGTTCAAGCTGCCTGATGAATCCGTCTACGGTGTTACCATTCTCTGTTCCTTGTTTGTGCCTTCCGGTGTTTTCCGACGCAACGACATCATCTACGCCAGATCCGATGCAGAGTTTGCATCACTCCTGTGTTTCCGAACCTCGCTTGTCGAGATCTACAGTCTGATTCCGAGAGTTGGTTGCATAATCCGCCTATTCGTGTGCTGAGTAATGGTTTGGGTGCGCGATGGACTGATCACCATCCGACTACTCTTATCATTCGCTCTTGTACATCGAATCAGTGGATCCAGCAATTCTACTCCGTCCACGGAAGCTAGAGGTGGCTTTATTTGTTGATACCTCTACCTTCGACCTTTTGTTCCCGGAGTGTTCTCCCGATGATCACGTACAACGACCTCTTGTTAGTGGTGTCGCGAGGATCTACATGAAGCAGGAAGATTCAGATCGCCGACCTTCTTTCCGGAACCATGAGGCGGATCTCGAGGGCGAGATCCTTTGTTAGTGGTGTCGAATTGTGGCATCCCGCAAAACCACTACTAGAAAATCGCGTTGTTTTTGTGCATTGCATCATCATGACCGCATGCTCATGTCATCATGCCACATTGCATTTGAGCATCGTCATCATCTTGCATTCGCTCGCATAAAATTATTTGCGGAAAAACCTGGTTTTGTTTTCTAAACGCCCCGTCCTTAATTCAAAACCAAAACCGGGACTCCGGAATATTTTGTTTTGACCAACTACGGTTTGCAAACGGCCCGTTTAAAACAAATAAAATATTAAACTATTTTTGTGGGGGCAGTCGAACGGGCCGATCCGACCCGAACGACCACCCCCGGTTAAAAACGGTCCAACCTAGACCCTTTTTCTACCCAACCTATTCCTACCCAACCCCTCTCCACCTCACCCCAACCAACCCCCTCCTGACACCTCACCCTCTCACTTCCTCCACCCAATCCCACCCAGCCACCTCAGCAGCCACCTCCCCACCTGGCCACACACCACCACCGTCCCCCCTCCTCTCTCTTCTCCCTGGCCACACGCACACAGACGCACGCAGTACACCCCACCCTGCCAGCCCTGGCCCACCCGGTCCCACCACCCACCGCCCCGTGCCCTGTTCCTCTTCCTCCTCTCCCTTCCATCCTCTCTCTCTGGCCGCTCGCTCCCCACCCCGCACGCCCCGCGCCCGGCCGCGTCCCCGCGTGACCGCTTCCTCCCCTCTCTCCTCTGTGCTTCCGCCGCTTCCGCCTGCCTCCCCCTCGTCTGCTCGCGTCGGCCGCCCCGGCCCCGCCGCCGCCTGCAGCTCGCCCTCCCGCCTCGCTCCTCTCGCCGGCCAATCTCGCTCCGCCCCTCAGTCTCTCCGACGCGGCGCCTCCCTCCTCGCCTCAGAGTCGCTCCGCCGGCGCGACCCCGCCGCCGGGTGCCTCCTCTGCCCCGCCTTCCCGCGCCGCCCAAGCCCTCCTCCTTCCGCCGCCGGTCCCGAGCGCCTCCGCCCGCGCCTGACCGCCTCCGCCCCTCCGAGCGCCGGCCCGAGCCACCGCCTCTCCTCTCGGCGGCGCCCCTCCGCTGAGCTCCGCCGCGCGCCTCTCCGTCGAGCCGGCCCCGCCTCTGCACCGGCCGAGCCGCATCGCCCTCCGCCGCCAGTGCTCCCGCGGGCAGCCGCCGCCGCCTTCCGAGCTCGACGCCCCTCTGCCTCATCCCGTCCCCCTCAGCACGCCTGCGACCTCCGGCGCTCCTCCGGCCGCGCCGCCGACCACCTCTGTCTGCCGCCCGCCCTCTGCTGCCTCCCCGCGCGCCCAGCGTCCTCCGCGGCGCCGGTCCCACCACCGGCGGCCACCTCTCTCTGGCCCGCCTCTGCCGCGAGCGGGGCCAACGTGCCTCCTGCTGGAGCTCGTCTCTGAGCCCGTGCACGCCAGGCCGCTCGGCACTGCCAAGCCCGTCCGCGCCGCCTCTGGATGGGTGCGTACCGTCGTCGAACGCGGCACCCTCTCCCTGGCCGCGCAGTCACCGTCCGGCCCCGAGCTCCGCGTCCTTCCCCGTGCGTGTATGCGTGTTCAGGGCCAGCTCGAGCTGGTGGAACGCCAAGATCTACCGGCACCGAGAACCCCAACCCAAAGAGGACCGGAACGCAAGACCCTGTTCCCGAAGGCAAAGTCTGGACCCGAAGACCCCATCGCCAAGTTCTACTTCCTTGTGGCCAAGGCCCCTAAGCACGCCGACACCACGACGTCAAGGTCCAAGAGCCCCATCGACATCAAGGAACCGAAGGAGGGCTATGAGGTACCTGGTATCGCACAAGCTCGTCAGCGACCCCCGACGCAGAGGACGCCAAGATTGCCACGAGAACGCTCCCGAGCGCTAGCACCGACTCGATGGCGCGAGCCCGACAAGATCGGCACGACGACAAGAACGGCATCGGCCCGGAAGAATCCGATGCGCCCCTGGCGCCGGACCAAGTCCTGCTTCCCGGATGCCGAGGTCACCGACACAGAACAACAAGATCTACTTTGCGGGCATCGTGCGACAAGACCTACCTCCGTTATCCGAGAGCGTTTCCGTCGAGACCGATTCGTCGAACCCTGAACCCCGAGACCGGACCCCGGACCCTGTCAGACCCCGGAACCCTTGGAACCCCAAGTTCGTCGAGACCCCCTAAAGTGTGAACCCCTTATCCGAGAACCCTATTTTATAAATGTCACCTATATAACTGTTGCATATAAATTGGTCATGCATGCATACTTGTCTGTGGTTTGGGGGCCTTATGCCGATTCACCTCATAATTAAATATGGGGCCCATATGCGGGCAAATCTAGTCTCATATTGGCCTCATTTAAATTTGTGTAGCGAACCGGTAACTTATCTTGCCATGTTAATACAACATTTAAGTTGCGGGGTAGTTAAATAACATGAACCACCTAATTAAATATCGGGACCCCGGTTTCGCTTAATATGACCTAATTGCATTGCCCCTTGCCATGTCATGCATCATACATGCCTCATGCCGATCTTCCGCCGTTGTATTAAATATTGCATCCGGTGTTCTTCTAGCGTTTTGCTTCTTCGCGGATAAGGCCGTTGAGTTGATGCGAGTGTCGACCCGATCTTCGGTTGAACCTTCGGCAATGTTTTCCAGGCGAGCATCTCCCCCTTTCTACCTATCTTACTTTTCTAGTATTTATTCCCTCCTGTTGACCTATTGCTATCTGTGTTGCGATGCTCTAGTTTCCGTACCCTTGATATTACTTGCAGCCTTATATTGCCTTGGACACATCCTATTACCTGTTGTTTGGTAGATAGTTGGACTTGCGCGTCGTAGTCGCTTGCTCAAGTGCTGTTGCGTGTCGTCAAGTGCCACAGTTGTTGATGTATTGCCGCATGTTGATGTTGGATATGATCATGGTTTTACTTATCGTTCACTTTAATTCCTGTTTAACAACTAAAATTGAAGTAAGCAGAGGCATCGGTGGGTGATAGATAATATTTGGTTTCCGAACGCCCACTTGTGTCCCGTAGGACCCCGAGTACTTGATACCTGTTCCTTGATTTATCGCGCTATCCACATCCGGGAGGTATATGGGACCCCCCTTAGCCAGAGCTCGATTCAGTCTTATTTCTTGGGGCCACAAACTAGTTTGAGGTTTTATTTACGATCCTGTACTTATGCCATGCTTTACTGCTTATTTACGATTGTGCGAGGAGCACACTGTACTGTTTAGGTAAGCAGAGTGTTTTCGCGGTATCGACAAGCCCAGCCACACTTTCGGGTTCCCAGTCGTTTACAGCCTCTGGCGCAAACCTTGAGTCCATCTCGGAGCTAGCTTACTTCGTTGCGGATCTACTCAATGGGGTGGCCCCCTGAAATATTTCTGAATCCTGTGATTGCTTTGTCGTGAAGGCCTTGTTGGGTTTTGATTTGGTTTTTCCGAGGTTGATCGAGTGTGTGTTGCTATTGGTGCACCCCGGCCGGGTAAAACTTTCTGAAAGCCGTGTCCGCGGTTATGGACGACTTGGAGCACAGTATCTCGACCATAGACAAGCATAACTAAAGTTTATTGCTATAAATTTGACTTTATAATGACTAGTAATCAGCTTCACTATAATGGAATGGCTAATTAATACTGCCCACAATTGCTTGTTTGGAGTGTCGCTTACGACCATTGAACCTGACTAGTAAGTATTGCAACTACAACGGAATGGCTGAATAAAAGTACCAACAACTGCTGGGTTTTTGGGTTATCTCATGCTAATTGTATCTGATTAGTAATTGTTGCAACTACAACGGAATGATTAACTAAAAGTGCCCACTGCTTATTCTATCAGGATGATTATCCAAATCTGACTAGTAATTGCTGCAACGATACCTGAATAAATAAAACTGCCAACTGTGTGAGTTCCTCGGTTGACTTCCTCGTTTGGTCTCGAGGGGGAAACACCAGGATGGGTTTGTTTGGTGTTAGCTTCAGGTTGGATCCGGATAGGTCATTCTTATCCCTCTCTGATAACCGCCAGTTGCATCGAGTCTCTATAGGGTGTTTAGTGCATGCTGCCGCTGCCGCTTCAGTCCACCATACCTATGTAGGCGAGGACCGCCGAATTCTAGTCTCGCCGTGTACTGGCCTCAGTACTGACGCTCCTCTTTTTCCTTTGCCCTTTGTCGGCACCCCTTTTGTTTAAGCAGGTTTTGAGATCGACGTCGTTAGCAGGGTTACCCTTCCGGCTTGGCCTGGGCAGGGTTATGGACGCCATTGGTTATTCTTCAGGGCTCTTAGCCCCATTTGCATCTTGTCCGTAGCTGGACGCACTATCGTTTTCAAGGTGATTTGGACCTTTGTATATTGTATCTGTATTCTTGGCTCTTTGAGTCGCTGTTGTATATATCTGTTCTGTGGGTCCCATCGAGGACTGTTGTGTAATGTTATTACTTCGTTTTCCACCCGCACGAAAGTGCCTGGTGGGCACCTTTGAATCGTTTCTATGCGGGTTTGGCGGATTTCGCTAAAACTTGCATAGGGTCGATTCTGAGGGTGTTACACCTTAGTACTGACGCTCCTCTTTTTCCTTTGCCCTTTGTCGGCACCCCTTTTGTTTTAGCAGGTTTGAGATCGACGTTGTTAGCATGGTTACCCTTCCGGCTTGGCCTGGGCAGGGTTATGGACGCCATTGGTTATTCTTCAGGGCTCTTAGCCTAATTTGCATCTTGTCTGTACTCAGACGTTGTATCGTTTTCAAGGTGCTTTGGATCTTTGTACTGTATATCTGTATTCTTGACTCTTGGAGTCGAGTTGTATATATATATCTGTTCTGTGGGTCCCATCGAGGACTGTTGTGTAATCGTATTACTTCATTTTCCACCCGCACGAAAGTGCCTGGTGGGCGTCCTTGAATCGTTTCTATGCGGGTTTGGCGGGAAGCGCTAAAACTTGTATAGGGCCGATTTGAGGGTGTTACAGAGTGGTATCAGAGCTCAGCAGTTGCGATACCCCACTGGTCCAGCCTGTAGGATAACCTAGCTAACGGCCGATGTAGAGTGTCAAAACTATTTTCGAAAAATCGGTTGGATAGATCTGATTAGGTCTTCTTTTACTCCTTATCCCTCTGCTGTTCTCCTCTTACCTCTGCGTGTTTTGAATTTGCTCTCTTATCTTTTCTTCGAGTCCAGGATTTCTCGTGGTTGGGTTTCCTTCGTACCTTCAGGGTTTCGCTTCCTCTTTTGGTAAAGGTGTTTCTACATCCGGTCTTCGTGTTATCCGAGGAATCCTTTATCTGTTGGACTTCTCTCTATTCCTTGTTGTGCCTTCCGGTGTTTTCCGACGCGACGACATCATCTACGCCAGATCCGAGGCAGAGTCTACATCCCTCCTTGTTTCCGAACCTCGCTTGTCGAGATCTTCAGTCTGATTCTGAGAGTTGGTTGCATAATTCCCCTATTCGTGTGCAGAGTAATGGTTTGGGTGCACGATGGACTGATCACCATCCGACTACTCTTATCATTCGGTTTTGTATATCGAATCGGTGGATCCAGCAATTTTACTCCATCCACGGAAGGTAGAGGTGGCTTTATTTGTTGATACCTCTACCTTTGCCCTTTGTTCCCGGAGTGTTCCCTCGACGATCACGGACAACGACCTCTTCTTAGTGGTGTCGCGAGGATCTACACGAAGCGAGAAGACTCAGATCGTCGATCTTCTTCCCCGTACCATGAGGCCGATTCGAGGGTGTTGCAACTCGCAGCAGCAGACCTCTCTAGCCTCTCTCGCCATGTCTAGCACGTCGCCAGTGGTCCACCTCCACCGTCCAACCACCCCCAGGCCAGAGACAAAGAGCAGAGCGGCCAGGAACCGCCGCGCCCGGAACTGGTCGACTATGCCGACGCTGCCCGCAGAGCATGCTCTGTTCCCGCGCGCACAGACCGCCCCTTGGCCGCAGCCCGCACCCACCACTCCGCCATGACCTGGGGAACACCCCAGACACCCCCGCTGGCCGCCCAACGCCCCACAGCCACCGCTCGCCGTGGACACCGCCGCCTTTCCCGCTCAGAGCACCAGCTTGCCCAGACCACATACCACCGCCCCTACGCCCGCATTCACTTCCTAGAGCACCTCCAGGAGACCACCTGTCGATCGCCATCCTCCGCCATGCCGGTAGCCGCTCGTAGCCGTGTCGCCAGAGTCGCCTGCCCATACCCTTCGGTCTCACCGTTGGGCCTATATAAACCGGCCTCCCCTGCACCATTTCTCCACACCCACTCACTCCCCACCTCTCACTGACCGTCCCACATCATTAGCCGGAGCAAGGGGAGCAGCAGCTCATCGGAATTGGAGCCGGAGCCGCCGCCTCTAGAGGAGAAGGGCGCCGCTGATTACGACCACCCCTGGAGCTACCTCGACCGTCCCTGAGCTCGCCATCGTCTCCCGGTTCATTTTCCTGCCTCGCCATCGTTGTTGGAGCCCTGATACATCCCCAGCAGACCCCCACCGAGCCGCTAGGGTTCGAGCTCGCCGACGACCTATTCGTCGTTGATGACGACCCTCAGCCGTAGATCCCCTTTCTAATCCTACGGTCCACAGCGCGCGTAAAGTTTCGCGTGTTAAGACCCACTGACAAGCGGGACCCCCTGTCAGCTAAGCCGTGCACTGCGGAGCGCCACTGGGCCGGCCCAAGTTCTTTCCCGCGCTAGCCCAACCGTTCAAATTTGGATTTTTCTTTTTAAATGGAATCTAGTTTCTGTCCACTAGTTTAAAATTCAATTCTGGGAGTTTTATAAATCCAAATTGCATGAAACCAATTTTGTCTGAAAGGTATTGAAATGATCTATCCAAGCCCGTTGGACTTAATTCAATTAGAGTTATAGATCTCTCCTAATAAAAATAACAAAACAGAAGTATTTGCCACTTGCAACATTTTTATAAAATCAACTAAGATAGGTTTTGAGTTGATTCAAACTCTAAAAAATCACATTTCATCATATATATCTAAATATGTAATAATATTAAGGTTTACATGCAGTGACTTTGGACTAGTACCAAAATAATGCTATATAGGCATTTCTAGTCACTTTAAATCATCAAATAATGAACTTAAACCAAAGTAATATTGATTCAACCCTTAAATATCATTCCCACGTGTTAGAATATGTGGTGATGACATGTGTCAACATGATCCCATATTTTAAGTGGTGAATATTAAATCTTAGTTAATTTTTCAATGAGTAGAAATTACTTTTCTAATTTAAAAAGAATGAAACTAGTAATTTAACTTGTGATGCTTGTGATGATAATAAATCATCAAAGGTGTGTCTTAGAATGCTAATGAGACTAGTTAAGTATTGTTTGGTGATTGTGTGTTCCGTATGTATTTATAGACGATAGTACCGACCAAGTCTACGAGGAGGAGGAGTGCTATCAAGACGAAGACGAAGAAAACTTCAATCACTGCACCAACCAAGGCAAGCCACCATTAACAGTGCAAGCTAACACTTGCAAGTTAGTGCTTAGCAAGTTAGGATTAAACTAGATGGTTTAGCAGGATGCATGCTTTGATCACACCCCTTTGACTATTAGTACCCCAAGTCTTATTTACAAGTTTTACCTCCCTTAGTTTACACAAAGTTCTTTACTTGTTTTGAAGGTAGCATAAAGAGTATAAAACTTGACCTATTTAGAAACCTTTAGATGTCATTCTATGGCATGAGATTGAACCCATCACTTCCACCTTAGTGAACACTCTTAACTTAGTAGTTTAGAGTAGATCAAAACTTGAGTCACTTTAGATGGGAACACTTGGTGAAAATGAATTATGAAAACCTTGGAATGATGAGTCATTCTATTGAGATGTTTTGACATGTGTTGAGAAACACAAATGGTTGATGATGATGAAAATGTTGAGGCATGAGCCTTAACCCTTTTATAAAACTGATGGTTGGATTCGGATGCGATACCATTCCAAATTTACCGTACAACCACACTACCTGAACTGGGTAAGGCTTAGCTGGAAATTTATAAGCATTAGTATTAGTTCCCTCACGGGAGAGGTCTGAGCTGAGGCTACCTCTCAATGTTGTCCACCTATGCAGTGCCCAAGATGACTGATGGTCATGGTTGGGAGGCCATGCTCATAGGAGAGGTGCTTATACTAGGGTGTGTAAAGGGAAGGTTATGTTTGATTATCTGCATACTAAGTATGATGATTCAAGGTTATCCCTGACAGATGTATCGAATATTATGGTAAAAGTGTACCACCTCTGCAGAGTGTCAAACTATTCGAATAGCCGCGTCCGTGGTTATGGACAGTTGGAATGGCCATACTGTTTCGTTGTCAGATGTTTTCCAAATAACTTGATATGAATGATGAATCTTGACTTGACCACAACAAGGTTGTGTTATGACATTAGCTTCCCAACTTAAGTGATTCTAGAACTTTACTTTATCTTTCTTTGCTTCTGAACTCAGCTTAGGTTTCAAACTTAACTTTATAGTTAAACTTAGATTTAGCACTTTAATTTAGAATTATAATACGTGTTAGTGGTAGTTTGCGAGTACTTAAAGAGTACTCATGGATTTTGTCCCTGGCTGTTCTCATGGCCAGACTATGAAGGAGATTATCAAGATGATGGTCAGCAGGACGGCTATGATAACTAGGACTATCTGCCTTCGTCAGCATTGCCTGTGCCCCTGAAGATGGACCCCACCGCTACGCTTATCTTTTATTTCCGCTGCTTGTTGTATTAAAGACTGGATCATGAGATCCTTATTTGTGTAAGACCTTATGTATGGTTTGTAATGGATGATGTACTGTGATATCCAATCCGTTATGTCTCGCAAAAATGGTAATCCTGGGATTGCGAGGTATGGCATAACGGGCATCTGGGATTAAAAATTCGGGTGTTGACACCAACACACCAATGATCTTCCAAGAAATTGACAAGCACCGGAGGTTGACTTCTTTTTCACTTAGTCTCCTGCCCAATCCGAGTCTGTGTATCCAATGAGGTCAAAGCTGGCTCCCTTGGGGTACCACAACCCAAAGTTAGGGGTATGAACCAAATATCAAAAGATTCTCTTGACCGCCACCATGTGGCTTTCCTTTGGTGCGGCTTGGAATCTTGCACACATACCCACACTCAACATAATATCCGGTCGAGATGCACAAAGATAGAACAAAGAACCAATCATCGAGCGATAAATCTTTTGATCCACATCCTTACCCTTGGGATCAAGATCAAGATTAACCTTTGTGGGCATGGGAGTTTTGACTCCATTTACTTGATCAAGGTTGAACTTCTTGAGCATATCTTGGACATATTTAGCTTGGTTGATGAAAGTCCCTTTCCTCAATTGTTTGACTTTGAAGCCAAGAAAGAATTCCAATTCCCCCATCATAGACATCTCAAAGCGGTCGGTCATGAGCTTAGCAAAATCCTCATTAAAAGCTTTGTTAGTAGACCCAAAGATAATGTCATCAACATAGATTTGGCAAATGAACAAGTTTCCTCCAACTTTCTTAGTAAAAAGAGTGGGATAAATGAGGCCTACTTCGAAACCACGGTCTAACAAAAGCTCTCTAAGGCACTCATACCACGCACGTGGGGCTTGTTTGAGACCATATAGTGCCTTATCGAGTTTGTAGACATGGTCCGGGAAGAGGGGGTCCTCAAAGCCCGGAGGTTGCTTGGCATACACCATTTCTTTTAAGGGACCATTAATAGCACTCTTAACATCCATTTGTTGCAATTTAAAGTTATGATGGGTAGCATAAGCAAGAAGCATGCGAATGGATTCTAGATGAGCAACAGGAGCATAAGTTTCACCATAGTCTATGCCCTCAACTTGAGAGTATCCTTGGGAAACTAACCTTGCTTTGTTGCGGACGACTATACCATTTGCATCCCTCTTGTTCTTGAAGATCCACTTGGTCCCAATCACATTTTGACAATCTTTTGGTCTCTTCACAAGTGACCACACCTTGTTTCTCTTGAAGTCGTGGAGTTCTTCATTCATAACGTCAAGCCAATCATTATCTTCAAGAGCTTCGAAGACCTTTTGGGGCTCAATATGAGAAATAAACACATGATGAGAACTAAAAGAGGTTAGTTATCTCCTAGTAGTGGAGCCCCTATTGAAATCTCCATAAACATTATCAAGGATATGGCCATCTTTGATGAGCTTGGCGAGACGGTATGCTTGATGGCGAGATTGGGTCTCAAGACGAGATTCATGAGCAACCACTTGGTCATCACCACGGTTCGAGTCCCCGCCTTGACTATATGCACGAACTTGATCACTATCTTCATCAACATCAACCAAAGGAGAGACATCATCATTTGGTGGAGAGACATTAGCTTGGCCTTGGTCATTGTCATCTGGACCTTCTTCAACTTGACCTTGAGCATAATTGACATGAGGAGCTTCACTATCTTGGTGAGGTGGAGCTTGATCGGCATGAGGTAGACTTGATCTTGGAGAGTCATGGACATGAAGATCTTGAGAAGAGCTTGGAGAACCTTGAGAAGGAATAAGTTGACCTTGAGGTGCAAGATGGTCTTATGAGAGTGAAGGCTCCACTTGAGTGGAGCTTGGTCCTTCTCCTTTGGCCATAAGGGGATCCTCAACGGGGTGGAAGAAACCCACACACATTCTTCTTATGGCTTGGGGAGGAATTTCATCACTTGGATCACGAACACCATCTTTCCGCACAAGAGACTCATGATCTTCATCAAACTCGATATTGCTAGATTCTTCAACCCTTCCCGTTGCTTTGTTGTAGACTCTATAGGCATGGGATTGATTTGAGTACTCAACAAAGATCCCTTCTTGAGCCCTAGACTCAAACTTCGACAAGCAGACACCTTTCTTGAGAAGGAAACATCTACAACCAAACACCCGAAAGTACTTGACATTTGGCTTGCAACCAGTGAAAAGTTCATATGGAGTCTTGAATTCCGCCAACATGGTCCTGGCCACATCCATCAAAGTACGGTTCTTCCTTTCGGCAACACCATTTTGTTGATTGGTGTAAGGAGTTGAATATTGATGTTTGATCCCCTCATCACTAAGAAACTCATCAAATGTGTAGTTCTTGAATTCGGTGCCATTGTCAATTCTAATGGTGAGGATGGTAGCATTGAGTTTCCGTTGCACTTTATTGGAAAAGTCGATGACGGTTTGTTGTGTATCACTCTTGAACTTGAAGAAGTAGACCCAAGTGTATCTTGAGAAGTCATCAACAATTACCAAATAATACTTCTTCCCGCCAAGGCTATCATGAGAGGGAGGCCCAAAGAGATCCATGTGGAGAAGCTCCAAGCACCGTTTGGTGGTGATTTGATTAATGATCTTGTGAGGCTTCTCATGCATCTTCCCTTCAATACAAGCCCTTCACACACGATCTTTGGCAAAGGAAATGTCTTTTAGTCCAAGGACATGGCCCCCCATGTAGAGACTTTGCAAAGCCTTCATGTTTACATGGGATAGGCGGCGATGCCACAACCAGCCCACGTCGGCTTTCGCATGGAGACATATAACATGTGTAGATGGCTTTTCGGAGAAATACACTACATATAAGTCATGCTCGACGTATCCAACAAAAGCCACCATGAGAGACTTGCTCCACATGAGGACCACCGAGTGCTCATTAAAGAAAGATGAAAGACCCATGATAGTAAGAGCACAAACAGAAAGGAGATTGTAACTAAGGGTTTTGACAAGCATGACATTAACCAAGGATACATCCGGGGTTACTACCACCTTACCAAAACCCAATACCTAAGAGCTTGTGTTATCACCATAGGAGACACTAGTATTGGCAAAATTTGGCCTAATATCCAACATGATAGACTTGCTTCCGGTCATATGGCTTGTAGCTCCACTATCAAGGACCCATTTTGCACCGCCAGAAGCAAAGCCCTACAAGAAAATTAAGCTTTGGTTTTAGGTACCCATTTTGCAATGGGTCCCCTTTTGTTAGTCACAAGGGTCTTAGGTACCCAAATGTTCCAATGATAATCATGAGTGTAAGATGTGCCAATGTACTTAGCATAAACATGACCATCAAAAGATTTGCAAAGAATGTACGAAGGATTGTTCTTCCCGGCAAAGTTATCACTTTGCACAAAGGTAGAATCAAGAGAGGATACTTGAGCAAGGCTCTTGCTCTTCTTCTTTTTCTTGTTCCTCCTCTTGTTCTTCTTTTTGATGGCAACTTGCCCTTTTGCTAGTTGGTCTTTCAACATCTTGTTCTCCTCAACAAGATTCTCATGCTTGTAACAAGGGTTAGAAGAACAAGGCAAATGTACAATAGGCGTAGCGGAAGACTTTGAATGTTCATTGTTCGATTGAGTTTGAAGTCGCTCATGAGCCTGAAAGAGACTTGAGAATTTACTCTCCAAGGTATGATGTTCCTCCTTGAGTTTCTCAAAATCCTTAAGGCATTCATGACCAACACCAAACTCGACCTTTTCATTTTTAAGGACATTCAATGAAGCAATATCATGATCTCGTTCTTTAACAAGTTGCGTTATGAAGTCATTATGGTCATCAACAAGTTTAGCCACACTTTCCTCTAGAGTTATTCTCATGTTATGTTCATCTTCAAGGGATTGAGATAGAGAGGCAGTCTCATCGGCGGCCTCTCTCTCATTTTTACCTAGCATGTCAATAACTTATTATTTCTCATCTAGCATTTCCCTAGCATGGTCAAGTTGGTTTACAAGTGTTTCAAAGCACATTCTAGTATCATCATCTAGATGCTTCATGGATTCACACATTCTCACCATCTCTTTCTTAACCTCTAAACCTTCTAGATCATGCAAGGGAAGTTCATTTGGGGGAGACTTGGAAGAGGGAGTTACCTCGGTGGCCTTAGCCATGAGACACTTTTGGTTGCGGTTGGTGATGTTCTCATTTGGAGAGTCGAAGAGAGACACTCGTGGGGTACATGAAGTAGCAATAGCGGCAACTCCCACGATCTCTCCACCTTGACCTTCACTCTCATCATCATCATCATCGCCCGATAAGTACTCTTCATGGACCACCATCGCCCTTTCCTTGTTAGGAAGGTTCTTGTTGTGGAAGTTCTTGTTCAAGGGGTGAGTAGGTCTTGGCTTGCTCTTGCGAATGAGGCGCCCTCCATTGTCTTCTCTATTCTCGAAGGGGCATTGAGATACAAAGTGACTCTTGTCGTTGCAATTGTAGCAAGATCTTGCCTTTGGAGCCTTCATGGTTGAGTTGAATCTTGGGTTGTCCCTTGACCTTGACTTAATGCCCGGTTTGTTCCAAAATGCCCTTGATGCTAGAGCCAAGTGCTCATTGAAAGCATATATGATGTCCTCTTGAGACCACTCACTAGATTTATTGTCTTCATCAACTTCCACCACTTGAGCTTTCAAGGCAAGGTTCAACTTTTGAGACCCATAAGCACGAGCACGAGCTGACTCCACATTCTTCTTGGCAATGGTCATGGCAATGACTTCACTCAACACATCTTGAGAGGACATGGTGTGGTAGTTACTTCTCCCCTTGATAGAGTTGAGTTTTTGCTCCTCAAAAGGAAGAAGGGCTTGAACAAACTTCCTCTTCATGAACTTGTCATCAACATAGGTAGCTCCAAGGTCCCTCATGGTACAGCAAAGAACCTTGAGACGATGATACATGTCTTCGGGTGACTCATCATCTTGCACTGCAAATCCATCAGACTCATTGTTGACTTCATCAAACTTGGAGCATTGGATGCTAGCATTCCCAATATACAACTCGGTGAGTTGATCCCAAGCTTCTTTGGCGATGGAGAATTGGCGAATGTGAGAAAAGTCCTTGGGGGTCAATGCCTTTTGGATTATGCCCAAGGCGGTGGCATTGAGCTGCTTGTCGATGACCTCGGCATGAGTCAACTTGTTTGCATCATATGGGGAAAAACCTTCTTCAATAATCCTCATTAATTCAATAGAAGAGCTGGAAATGTGAGATTGCATTAGATATTGCCAATTGGCGAAGTTGGAAGTGTCTAGCATGGGAGGTGATCCTTGAGGTATATGTGTGGCATGGGAATAGGTGGGTCTGGAGTGTACTTGAGCGGTGGTGGAACCGCCGAGTAATCCTTTTCCCCGTCTCCCTCTTTGGAGGAGGAGTCACCTAGCCCCTCGGTGCTCTCGCTTGGGGGCTTGGTGGTTTGAGCCACAAAGCCTAAGCCCAAGTATTTTGGGGCAGCCGCGGGAATCACCCTGAGGGCGACCAGTTGCACGGGAGTGGAAGGGGCTTCGGCGCCAAGAGATGTATCATGAGGGGTTTCTAGCATGGGGGTAGGCTTAAGGGATTGGAAAAGTGTCATCATTTCCTCAAACTTGGTCATCATGGATGTCTCCAACCGATTGAGGTCATCCATGGAGGCCAAGTTCTTGGTGGTTGCACCCACACTCCCATCTTCATCGGACATTGTCTCTTAGGCGGTTAAGCCCGAAGAAGAGCCGAGGCTCTGATACCAATTGAAAGACCCAACTTTGGTTGACTAGAGGGGGGGTGAATAGGAGACTACCAACTTTTAATCTTTTCTTGCAATTTTCAGGCTTTGCACAAAGTAAAGTTCATTAGAGATGCAGCTAGATGAATATCCTATATGGTAAACAATGCAACAAGTAAACAAGACAGTAATTGCAAGAAGTAAAGGAGTGGAGCGAAAGAACCGGCGAGGGGACACGGAGATGAAATTACCGTAGTTCACTTCCAAGGAAGCTACGTCTACGTTGGAGAGGTGTCGGGGCCACACAAGGTCACTCGAGCGCCACAAAGGCCTCACCTTCTTCTCTGGTGAGCATCACCACAAAGGTGGCCTCACAATCCACTAACCGGTGACCTTGAAGGCGCCACCCAAAACCTTTACAACAAGGTTGAGGGGAGACTCCACAACTCAATTGGAGACCCTCAACGACACCACGAAGCTTCACAACAAATTCCCCAGCTCCGAGGATGCCCTACATCGTCTAGGGTTCCAAGAACCCAAGAGTAACAAGATCCACGAAGGATGAGTGGGGGAAATCATGATTCATTTGGTGGAAGTGTAGATCTAGGTCACCTCTCCCAATCCTCAAAAGATCAAGAGATTTGAGTGGGTAGGGAGAGAGATCTAGGCAAGTCAAGCTCTTGTATTAATGGAGGAGAGATAAAACAAAGAGATAAGGCAAGAGGAGGAAGAAGGGGGCCTTAAATAGGCCACCACCAAACAGGCATTTTCTGCCCCGTCCCAACACCATCGGTACTACGGGTGGCGGGCCGGTAGTACCAGTGAGAGGGCCACCAACAGCTCAACTGAGGCCACATAACGGTCAAATTGACCAGTCAACAGGCCCGCAGAGCTGGCCGGAAATACCGGTCCTAGTTCCGTTCCTAATACCGGCAAATAGGCCGTGCGAGGCAGAAGTTATCTGACTCTCATAACCAGGTGTCGGAACTTGGTCCAGAACTGGGGCCAGAACTACCGGTGCCAGAAGGTGGCCGGTACTACCGGTCAGGGGTGGCGGTACTACCGCTCAGTGGAGAATATCATTTTGCAGCCTGAAAGTTGGGGTGTCCAGGCAATGCGGTACCCAAGTTCCCTGAAATCATCCACGATGACTACAGTTGGTGTGCCAAATACTCAGAGGGTCTTTTTCGGCACGAATTCAACTTTACGTTTCAATACAAAAAATCAGGCTAACGACCGTCAAGTTGGGCCCCTCCTGTCAGTTCTCGTTGTTATGTCTCTCCTGTCACTTAGGTGTCAATTAGGCTTGCAGCGTTGGCGCCTACATCCATTACGCGTCTTCTTCTTCCCCGTAGCGGCAATCTGTGGGGCGTCGCAGCCATGGCGCAGAGCTAGGACGTGGACGAACCTGCTCGGCCCAGCTCTCCTCCCTATAGGCTTGTAGCGTTGGCGCCTGCATCCATTACGCGTCTTCTTCCTCGGTGCGGCAATCTGTGGTCGCGGCCATGGCGCAGAGCTGGGAAGTGACAAAGCTGCTTGGCCCCGCTCTACTCCCCATCCCGAGTCGGACCTCTCCCTCACGATCGGGGACGAGAATTGGTTCCCGGTGAGATCTATCACCTTGTCGACCATGCTCGGTTCTATTTTCCTCCTCTAGAATCCGAGCTCGTCGTCGCCGTGGTTGCACCCGCACCAATTCTGCCACCGCTGTCGAGGTCTTTGTGGTAGCTCAAGTTCTGGGGCTCTCCAAGTTCTGCCATGTTGGGCCAGTAAGTGTTGTTGTATGTTAAACTAGCAAATCTCTTTTGTTCAAATCTCTTGGGCTGTACCAACTTCATTGTGTTTAATTATGAAAGACAAAATATAAATGACTTCTCTCAATTTCTCGCATAGAAAAATGCACAGCTAATTTCATATTCTCGCAGGGACTAGCCCACTTGTTGAACCGGCGGCACAACCACGATCTCCACGTAACCATAGTGAGTTCTCGAACCGAAAGTTGCAGTTACCACGTTTCTTCTGCAGTCATTCCTCTTCCTCAGTCATTCCTGTGTAGTTTTTCCTGGGTGCTTCTTCTTCCTCTGTTCTGGAACCATCGGTTCATCTTCTTCTTCCTCTCGCAGGCAGTTCCTTGCAGGCATTTCCTTTCACCCATTTCCTTGCAGGCATGGACGATGGGAAACGCACAACAGAGACCCACTTGGTCCCTACCCATGGCACCACAACTTTAACAGTGGTGTACACAAATGATGAAGCGACTGTGGAGACAACTCTCGCCAGGTTTGAGCAATTGCTTGAGAAAGAGAAGCACAAGTTTGTGGGGCTAGACTTGGAGTACACCCGTGTAAATAAGCAAAAAAATCCTCCACAAGAGATCGCTGTCGTGCAAATCGCCATACATGAGGAGGTCCTCGTTTACCACTTCTGCAGGTATGTGAAATTTAAATTTGAGATCACCACTTATGCATCCCTTGTTCCCTTACATCCCTAGAACCATCTAAGTGCAGGAGTAAACCAACTGAGATGCGCTGTCCGGCTCTGGTCGAGTTCTTGTGTAGGAAAGGGATAACTTTCACTAGCGTGGATATCACAAATGACACAATTATGCTTTCTCGTGCATTGATAAAAATCCCAGAGGGGCACCACATCGACATCCAAAATCTGTACAAGATCAAATCATACCCAGCGAAGGATGGCATGGGTGATCTGGCAGCGAAAATCATCGATAAATCCTATGAAAAACTGAAGAAATTGAAGCGACTCGATCACGAATACTGGGAGTGGAAGCCGATGAGCCAGGTGCGCCTCAAGCATGCAGCCAGAGACACCTACATGGCGTACGAGTTTTACAGTAAGCTCATTACCATGAAAGATGGGATGGTTAAGGCGGGGTTTTTCGCGAGAGAGCTATGCCCTGGTTGCAAGCTAGCCCAGGAGAAGAAGCACGAGGAGGACAGAAAGCGGTTTCAGGACGAGCAGGGATCTTGCGACGGTGGCGACATCAAGCGGCTGAAGGCAAAGCAAGTCAAGAACGACAACAAGTGGTGGTGATACATTATGTGTTTGAACTAGATTTTAGTTTCTAGTTTATTATGTGTGTGATACATTTAGTTACTTTAATACAAAATTTCAACCAATTTAACTTGTTGATGTATTTCTTGACATTATAATATAATCGAGCACTAGAAATATTTTGTAGTGTGCATGAGCATGATCAGTAAATATAATTGAACACTAGAAACTTTAAGGCACTCCATATAAAGGAGTAGATTAATATAGAAGGTTCACCAGAGACACCACGGATATATTGTCTTACATGCCACACACAGGTAATAATTAACTAGAACAAAATAAAAGCAAGGCTGCAGCAGGAGGCCGAGACACGGAGACGCCTAGCAGGGCAGGGGTTTATAAGCAGGAGGCAGCAACAGCCTAGTCGATGGGATATAGACCAGTCCTGACATACTCCCGGAGGAATTTGTCGTAGGCTGCATGCCGCGCCAAGGTAATCGGCCTATGGCTTCTGCCTCCGCCTCTACCAACGCCCTCCGCGTGCTGGATCATGCTGTTGAGGTCCACGTTGATTGCTCTACCATAGAATGGGCAAAACAGTCTCCCCCTACAGTGGAAACGGATTAGCCCACACCATAACCACCTTAGCACGTAGCGGCTCTTGTTGTCCCTGGATACCTTGCTATCGTCCACTTCATCATCATCCTCCTGTTGATTTTTAAGAACATAACCTAGAACTCATACATATGATTGAATTGTATTACAACTCAAGAATTGACAACATGTATATGTAAGACAATATATCCATGGATATCAAAGATAAAGCATCTCAGCAATAGTTTGATCGGTTCATATATCATTTCATCTCAACACAATGACAAATAATTGCATCAGAGTGAATGTAGGATAAAAATTGTGGCCTCATAAGTTTCTTCAGGGATGGAGTCAGCGAACCAAGTAACAATTGCACAACCTATAATGTTGTTGTACATCGCCCCAGGTTCACTAATTCATCCCTGAAAAAATCTGACACCAATGTGTCTGCCTCTCTTTTGGGACAAATTTGAATCATTGGCCACAATAAGAAATTGAAATGTAATCGTACAAAACATTATTCAGGGATATACATAGTCAGGTACAAAAACAAGCCTAAATATTGTAATTATAAATAAAAAATCAAACAATTAATCTTCAGGTGCATGTTAAAAATACTTATGATTAAAACCATTCATATACATATGCATCATACCAATCATTAAAAGATCAGAAACAATTCAAGGATCATATATGTAGTTCCATATGAGAATAAATCTAGGGCCTCATAATTTGTTTCAGAGATGGAGTAGGCGAACCAAAGTACCAACAGCATAACCTATATTGTTTGTGTGCATTGCTGCCTCAGGTTCACCAACCCATCCCTAAAACACGACACCATCATATGTGTCTCCCCTTGAACTCTTTTGGGGCAAATTTCAATCATCGGCCTCACTGACAAACTAAAATGTAATTCTTATACACTAAATGCATGGAATAGGTAATTCTAATATCATAGTTCTATGAATGTAGAATAAAGATTAAGGCCTCATAAGTTTCTATAGGGACGGCGTAAGTGAACCAAGTAAGAATTGCACAGCATATATTGTTCTTGTACATCGCCCCAGGTTCACTAACTCGTCCCTGAAAAAATCTGACACCAATGTGTCTGCCTCTCTTTTGGGGCAAATTTGAATCATTGGCCACAATAAGAAATTGAAATGTAATCGTACAAAAGATTATTCAGGAATATACATAGTCAGGTACAAAAACAAGCCTAAATATTGTAATTATAAATAAAAAACCAAACAATTAATCTTCAGGTACATGTTAAAAATACTTATGATCAAAACCATTCATATACATATGCATCATCCCAATCATTAAAAGATCGGAAACAATTCAAGGATCATATATGTAGTTCCATATGAGAATAAATCAAGGGCCTCATAATTTGTTTAAGAGATGGAGTTGGAGAACCAAAGTATCAACAGCACAACCTATATTGTTTGTGTGCATTGCCGCCTCAGGTTCACTAACCTATCCCTAAAACACGACACCATCATACGTGTCTCCTCTTGAACTCTTTTGGGGCAAATTTCAATCATCGGTCTCGGTGAAAAACTAAAATGTAATTCTTATACACTATGAATGCATGGAATAGATAATTCGAATATCATAGTTCTATGAATGTAGAATAAAGATTGCAGCCTCATAAGTTTATTCAGGGATGGCGTGAGCGAACCAAGTAACAATTGCACAACTTATATTGTTCTTCTACATGGTCCCAGGTTCGCTCACTCATCCCTGAAAAAATCTGACACCAATGTGTCTTCCTCTCTTTGGGGCAAATTTAAATCATTGGCCACAATAAGAAATTGAAATGTAATCGTACAAACAATATTCAGGGATATATATAGTCAGGTACAAAAACAATTCTAAATATTGTAATTATAAATAAAAATCAAACAATTAATCTTCAGGTACATGTTAAAAATACTTATGATCAAAACCATTCATATACATATGCATCATACCAATCATTAAAAGATCAGAAACAATTCAAGGATTATATATGTAGTTCCATATGAGAATAAATCAAGGGCCTCATAATTTGTTTCAGAGATGGAGTTGGAGAACCAAAGTACCAACAACACAACCTATATTGTTTGTGTGCATTGCTGCCTCAGGTTCACCAACCCATCCTTAAAACACGACACCATCATACGTGTCCCCCCTGAACTCTTTTGGGGCAAATTTCAATCATCGGCCTTAGTGACAAACTAAAATGTAATTCTTATACACTATGAATGCATGGAATAGATAATTCAAATATCATAGTTCTATGAATGTAGAATAAAGATTGCAGCCCCATAAGTTTCTACAGAGATGGCGTAAGCGAACCAAGTAACAATTGCACAGCTTATATTGATCTTGTACATGGCCCCAGGTTCGCTCACTCATCCCTAAAAAAATTTGACACCAATGTGTCTGCCTCTCTTTGGGGCAAATTTGAATCATTGGCCACAATAAGAAATTGAAATGTAATCGTACAAAACAATATTCAGGGATATACAAATGCATCATACAACACATTCATAGATCAGAAACAATACAAATATTATATATTTAGGTTCCATATGAGAGAAAAAGTAGGGCCTCATTTTTTCAGCGATGGAGTCAGAGAACCAAAATACCAACAGCACAACCTATATTGTTTATGTGCATTGCTGCCTCAGGTTCACTAACCATCCACTACACCATCAGATGCCCTTGCACTATTTTGGGGCAAAATTGAATCATTGGGCTCAGTAAGGAATAGAAATGTAATGTTATAGGCCTGCTCTGTATCGAAATCAACACTCAACTAGCAAACTCAACTAGCTGGCAGATGAGCAGATTGGGTTTTTGTGACTAGACGGATTGGTGTTTTTGACTAGATGGCAGATGCATCAATCAACCGATCGAATCATATATATACTACCCTACTTCAAGAGCAAAAGAATCTGTTCACGATTGAGCGAATCCTATGTATGAACAGTGAAAACTGTGGCTGTGACTAGAGAAGCTAGCAATGTAGTACCTTGGACTCCTCATCTGGGACCTCCTCCTCGAACTCATCATTCTCCGCGATTGCATCAAAGATTTCTTGAACGGCGATGGGGTCGTCAATGTAGATCACCGGATTGCCTCCGCCTGCCGCTTGCCCCCATCTAGATCTGCCGCTGGCACCACGACGTTGTCAGCCACGACATTGTCGGCCACCTGCTGCTCGGCGGTGACGGCTACTACCTGCTGCTCGGCGGCGATGGCTACCACCTGCTGCTCGGCGGCGACGACTACCACCTGCTGCTCGGCGGCGATGGCTACTGGTTGGACGGATGAGCTCGCACCCTCGACGGCGCGGCGACGAGCGGCGTTCATGCCTAGAGAAGACGCCTCCGCCTGCTTGGCGACGACCGAGCCATATGCTGCTGCGCCTTCAACTGGCTTCACCTCCGGATCATCTCCATGTGTACGCTTCATGGCGCACCAAGGGAAGGAGGTAGTGCAAACGAGGGAGCTTCAGCGCGCGCGGGGCAGGTTTAGATTGGGGTCTTGGGACTAGAGAGACTGGGGGGAAATGACACGAACTCATGGAAGAAGAAGGTCGAGGAGGGTTATAAACACCAGACTGTTCGTAGTCCTCGAGTGGACACTTGTGGTGGGCGGGGGGCAGGGGCTACCACGATCTCCACCCTTTTTTTCGGTTCCCTTTTTTTTGAAACAGCCACGATCTCCACTTTAGAGATGCATTGAAAACACGCTCATGGAAGACCTCGATTCCACTGCATGCAAGTGGCACGAAACTAATTTCTAGCAACGTTAGATCTACTCGAGGGGGGCCCTTGACTCATGGAATTTACTAGCGGTAGGGCCCAGTTGGAAGTGAGATTGAGAGCGCTGCGTAAAAATGGGATCTGTCGGATTAAAATCAAGTGGCAATAAATTACAGCGTCCCGTCGACAACCGTGCACTCGATGACCCCATTGCCCTGTGCATGAGTTGTAGTAGTAGTAGTAGGCTTTTCAGACTTGATTAAACTTGACATGACCGCTCGACGACTTTTTCCATGGACGGCATCGTGTTCCTTCCTGTAGAAGTCTCGCGGAGGGAGACATCCATGCTATCTCACGCTGTACTGTGAAGGGCACGACGTGTGCAAAAATCATCGTTGGATCGCACAGAATCAACAGTTGGTGCGCACGATCCGCGTGACAACTATGACAACCAATCAGGGAGTAGTATACAGGGTGAGCATAGGTTTGGGCTTCTACGAAAGATAGAGAGGGGGAAAAACTAAATAGTACCACATAAAACCAAGGGCAAAACTGAGTAGTATAAAAATGGAAAGTGTCTTGTACAATGAAATACATCATGGAATACATCAAATTATGCCATGATAGATCCACTAGTGTTCATTGGATGTGTGTTCTTCTCATAAACCACACATGGATCCACCTGTGTCATTGCATGTGTGTTCTTCTAAACAAACCACATAAGGATCCACTAGTGTCATTGCCTGTCTATTCTTTTCATGAACCACACCTAGTGTCATTGCATGTGTGTTCTTCTAAACAAACCACATAAGTCATTGCATGTCTGTTCTTTTCATGAACCATACCCGGTATCATTGCATGTGTGTTCCTCTAGACAGACCACATAAGGATCCACGGGTGTCATTGCATGTTTGTTCTTTTCATGGACCACATAAGGATCCACCAGTGTAATTGGATGTGTGTTCTTCTCATGAACCACACATGGATCCACCGGTGTCATTGCATGTCTGTTCCTCTAAACAAACCACATAAGGATCCACCAGTGTCATTGCATATCTGTTCTTTTCATGAACCACACCCAGTGTCATTGCATGTGTGTTCTTTTCATGAACCACAGCTAGAGTCATTGCATGTCTGTTCTTTTCATGAACCACACCCAGTGTCAGTGCATGTCCGTTCTTTTCATGAACCACACCTAGTGTCATTGGATGTCTATTCTTTTCATGAACCACACAAGGATCTACCAGTGTCATTGGATGTGTTTTCTTCTCATGAACCACATAAGGATCTACCAGTGTCATTGGATGTGTGTTCTTCTCATGAACCACACGTGGATCCACCGGTGTCATTGGATGTCCGTTCCTCTAAACAAACCACATAAGGATCCACCAGTGTGATTGCATGTATGTTCTTTTCATGTACCACACCCAGTGTCATTGCATGTGTGTTCTTCTAAACAAACCACATAAGGATCCACAAGTGTCATTGCATGTCTGTTTTTTTCATGAACCACACAAGGATCTACCAGTGTCATTGGATGTGTGTTCTTGTCATTAACCACATAAGGATCTACCAGTGTCATTGGATGTGTGTTCTTCTCCTGAACCACACGTGGATCCACCGATGTCATTGCATGTCTGTTCCTCTAAATAAACCACATAAGGATCCACCAGTGTCATTGCATGTATGTTCTTTTCATGAACCACACCTAGTGTCATTGCATGTGTGTTCTTCTAAACAAACCACATAAGGATCCACCAGTGTCATTGCATGTCTGTTCTTTTCATGAACCACATAAGGATCCACCAGTGTCATTGCATGTCTGTTCTTTTCATGAACCACACCCAGTGTCACTGCATGTCTGTTCTTTTCATGAACCACATAAGGATCCACCAGTGTCACTGCATGTCTGTTCCTCTAAACAAACCACATAAGGATCCACCAGTGTCATTGCATGTCTGTTATTTTCATGAACCACACCCAGTGTCATTGCATGTGTGTTCTTCTAAACAAACCACAGCTAGATCCACCAGTGTCATTACATGTTTGTTCTTTTCATGAACCACACATAAGGATCCACCAGTGTCATTGCATGTCTGTTCTTTTCATGAACCACACCCAGTGTCATTGCATGTGTGTTCTTTTCATGAACCACAGCTAGAGTCATTGCATGTCTGTTTTTTTCATGAACCACACCCAGTGTCATTGCACGTCTGTTCTTTTCATGAACCACACCTGGTGTCACTGCATGTCTGTTCTTTTCATGAACCACATAAGGATCCACCAGTGTCATTGAATGTGTGTTCTTCTCATGAACCACACGTGGATCCACCAATGCCATTGCATGTCTGTTCTGTTCATGAACCACACATAAGGACCCACCAGTGTCATTGCATGTCTGTTCTTTTCATGAACCACATAAGAATCCACCAGTGTCATTGCATGTCTGTTCTGTTCATGAACCACACCCAGTGTCACTGCATGTCTATTCTTTTCATGAACCACATAAGGATCCACTAGTGTCATTGGATGTGTGTTCTTCTCATGAACCACACGTGGATCCACCGGTGTCATTACATGTATGTTCCTCTAAACAAACCACATAAGGATCCACCATTGTCATTGCATGTCTGTTCTTTTCATGAACCACACCTAGTGTCATTGCATGTGTGTTCTTCTAAACAAACCACATAAGGATCCACCAGTGTCATTGCGTGTCTGGTCTTTTCATGAACCACACCCAGTGTCATTGCATGTGTGTTCTTCTAAACAAACCACATAAGGATCCACCAGTGTCATTGCCTGTCTGTTCTTTTCATGAACCACACCCTGTGTCATTGCCTATGTGTTCTTCTAAACAAAACACATAAGTCATTGCTTGTGTGTTCTTTTCATGAACCATACCCGGTGTCATTGCATGTGTGTTCCTCTAGACAGACCACATAAGGATCCACCAATGTTATTGCATGTCTGTTCCTCTAAACAAACCACATAAGGATGCACCAGTGTCATTGGATGTGTGTTCTTCTCATGAACCACACATGAATCCACCGGTGTCATTGCATGTTTGTTCCTCTAAACAAACCACATAAGGATCCACAAGTGTCATTGTGTGTCTGTTCTATTCATGAACCACACCCAGTGTCATTGCATGTGTGTTCTTCTAAACAAACCACATAAGGATCCACCAGTGTCACTGCATGTCTGTTCTTTTAATGAACCACACCTAGTGTCATTGCTTGTGTGTTCTTTTCATGAACCACAGGTAGAGTCATTGCATGTCTGTTCTTTTCATGAACCACACCCAGTGTCATTGCATGTCTGTTCTTTTCATGAACCACACCCGGTGTCACTGCATGTCTGTTCTTTTCATGAACCACATAAGGATCCACCAGTGTCATTGGATGTGTGTTCTTCTCATGAACCACACGTGGATCCACCGATGTCATTGCATGTCTGTTCTTTTCATGAACCACACATAAGCATCCACCAGTGTCATTGCATGTCTGTTCTTTTCATGAACCACACCCAGTGTCATTGCATGTGTGTTCTTTTCATGAACCATAGCTAGAGTCATTGCATGTCTGTTCTTTTCATGAACCACACCCAGTGTCAGTGCATGTATGTTCTTTTCATGAACCACACCTAGTGTCACTGCATGTCAGTTCTTTTCATGAACCACATTAGGATCCTCCAGTGTTATTGGATGTGTGTTCTTCTCATGAACCACAGTTGGATCCACCGGTGTCATTGCATGTCTATTCCTCTAAAAAAAACCACATAAGGGTCCACCAATGTCATTGTGTGTCTGTTCTGTTCATGAACCACACCCAGTGTCATTGCATTTGTGTTCTTCTAAACAAACCACATAAGTCATTGCATGTCTGTTCTTTTCATGAACCACACCTGTTGTCAGTGCATGTGTGTTCCTCTAGAGAGACCACATAAGGATCCACCGGTGTCATTGCATGGCTGTTCCTCTAAACAAACCACATAACGATCCATCACTGTCATTGGATGTGTGTTCTTCTCATGAACCACACATGGATCCACCGGTGTCATTGCATGTCTGTTCCTCTAAACAAACCACCTAAGGATCCACCAGTGTCATTGCATGTCTGTTCTTTTCATGAACCACACCCAGTGTCATTGCATGTGTGTTCTTCTAAACAAACCACATAAGGATCCACCAGTGTCATTGCATGTATGTTCTTTTCATGAACCACACAAGGATCTACCAGTGTCATTGGATGTGTGTTCTTCTCATGAACCACATAAGGATCTACCAGTGTCATTGGATGTGTGTTCTTCTCATGAACCACACGTGGATCGACCGGTGTCATTGCATGTCTGTTCCTCTAAACAAACCACATAAGGATCCACCAGTGTCATTGCATGTCTGTTCTTTTCATGAACCACACAAGGATCTACCAGTGTCATTGGATGTGTGTTCTTCTCTTGAACCACATAAGGATCTACCAGTGTCATTGGATGTGTGTTCTTCTCATGTACCACACGTGGATCGACCGGTGTCATTGCATGTCTGTTCCTCTAAACAAACCACATAAGGATGGGCCCACCAGTGTCATTACATCTGTTCTTTTCATGAACCACACCCGGTGTCACTGCATGTCTGTTCCTTTCATGAACCACATAAGGATCCACCAGTGTCATTGGATGTGTGTTCTTCTCATAAACCACACGTGGATCCAGCGATGCCATTGCATGTCTGTTCTTTTCATGAACCACACAAAAGGATCCACTAGTGTCATTGCATGTATGTTCTTTTCATGAACCACACCCAGTGTCATTGCATGTGTATTCTTTTCATGAACCACAGCTAGAGTCATTGCATGTCTGTTCTTTTCATGAACCACACCCTGTGTCAGTGCATGTCTGTTCTTTTCATGAACCACACCCAGTGTCACTGCATGTCAGTTCTTTTCATGAACCACATAAGGATCCACCAGTGTCATTGGATGTGTGTTCTTCTCATGAACCACACGTGGATCCACCGGTGTCATTGCATGTTTGTTCATCTAACCAAACCACATAAGGATCCACCAGTGTCCTTGCGTGTATGGTCTTTTCATGAACCCCACCCAGTGTCATTGCATGTGTGTTATTCTAAACAAACCACATAAGGATCCACAAGTGTTATTGCATGTCTGTTCTTTTCATGAACCACACCCAGTGTCATTGTATGTGTGTTCTTCTAAACAAACCACATAAGTCATTGCATGTCTGTTCTTTTCATGAACCACCCCCAGTGTCATTGCATGTGTGTTCCTCTAGACAGACCACATAAGGATCCACCGGTGTCATTACATGTTTGTTCCTCTAAACAAACCACATAAGGATCCACCAATGTCATTGGATGTGTGTTCTTCTCATGAACCACACATGGATCCACCGGTGTCATTGCATGTCTGTTCCTCTAAACAAACCACATAAGGATCCACCAGTGTCATTGCATGTCTGTTCTTTTCATGAACCACACCCATTGTCATTGCATGTGTGTTCTTCTAAAGAAACCACATAAGGATCCACCAGTGTCATTGGATGTGTGTTCTTCTCATGAACCACATAAGGATCTACCAGGGTCATTGGATATGTGTTCTTCTGATGAACCACATGTGGATCGACCGGTGTCATTGCATGTCTGTTCCTCTAAACAAACCACATAAGGATACACGAGTGTCATTACATGTTTGTTCTTTTCATGAACCACACCAGTGTCACTGCATGTATGTTCTTTTCATGAACCACATAAGGATCCACCAGTGTCATTGCATGTCTGTTCTTTTCATGAACCACACATAAGGATCCACTAGTGTCAGTGCATGTCTGTTCTTTTCATAAACCACACCCAGTGTCATTGCATGTGTGTTCTTTTCATGAACCACAGCTAGGGTCATTGCATGTCTGTTCTTTTCATGAACCACACCCAGTGTCAGTGCATGTCTGTTCTTTTCATGAACCACACCAAGTGTCACTGCATGTCAGTTCTTTTCGTGAACCACATAAGGATCCACCAGTATCATTGGATGTGTGTTCTTCTCATGAACCACACGTGGATCCACCTGTGTCATTGCATGTCTGTTCCTCTAAACAAACAACATAAGGATCCACCAGTGTCATTGCGTGTCTGTTCTTTTCATGAACCACACCCAGTGTCATTGCATGTGTGTTCTTCTAAACAAACCACATAAGGATCCACAAGTGTCATTGCCTGTCTATTCTTTTCATGAACCACACCCAGTGTCATTGCATCTGTGTTCTTCTAAACAAACCACATAAGTCATTGCATGTCTGTTCTTTTCATGAACCACACCCGGTGTCATTGAATGTGTGTTCCTCTAGACAGACCACATAAGGATCCACCGGTGTCATTGCATGTCTGTTCCTCTAAACAAACCACATAAGGATCCAGCAGTGTCATTGGATGTGTGTTCTTCTCATGAACCACACATGGATCCACCGGTGTCATTGCATGTTTGTTCCTCTAAACAAACCAGATAAGGATCCACAAGTGTCATTGCATGTCTGTTCTTTTCATGAAGCACACCCATTTTCATTGCATGTGTGTTCTTCTAAACAAACCACATAAGGATCCACCTATTTCATTGCATGTCTGTTCTTTTCATGAACCACACAAGGATCAACCAGTGTCATTGGATGTTGGTTCTACTCATGAACCACATAAGGATCTATAAGTGTCATTGGATGTGTGTTCTTCTCATGAACCACACGTGGATCGACCGATGTCATAGCATGTCTGTTCCTCTAAACAAACCACATAAGGATCACCAGTGTCATTGCATGTCTGTTTTTTTCATGAACCACACCCAGTGTCATTGCATGTGTGTTCTTCTAAACAAACCACATAAGGATCCACCAGTGTCATTGCATGTCTGTTCTTTTCATGAACCACATAAGGATCCACCAGTGTCATCGCATGCCATTCTTTTCATGAACCACAGCCAGTGTCACTGCATATCTGTTCTTTTCATGAACCACATAAGGATCCACTAGTGTCATTGGATGTGTGTTCTCATGAACCACACGTGGATCCACCGGTGTCATTGAATGTCTGTTCCAAAAAACAAACCACATCAGGATCCACCAGTGTCATTGCATGTATGTTCTTTTAATGAACCACACCTAGTGTCATTGCATGTGTGTTCTTCTAAACAAACCACAGCTGGATCCACCAGTGTCATTGCATGTCTATTCTTTTCATGAACCACACATAAGGATCCACCAGTGTCATTGTATGTGTGTTCTTTTCATGAACCACACCTAGGGTCATTGCATGTGTGTTCTTTTCATGAACCACAGCTAGAGTCATTGCATGTCTGTTCTTTTCATGAACCACACCAGTGTCATTGCATGTCTGTTCTTTTCATCAACCACACCCGGTGTCACCGCATGTCTATTCTTTTCATGAACCACATAAGGATCCACCAGTGTCATTGGATGTGTGTTCTTCTCATGAACCACACGTGGATCCATCGATGTCATTGCATGTCTGTTCTTTTCATGAACCACACATAAGGATCCACTAGTGTCATTGCATGTCTGTTCTTTTCATGAACCACACCCAGTGTCATTGCATGTGTGTTCTTCTAAACAAACCACATAAGGATCCACCTGTGTCATTGCATGTCTGTTCTTTTCATGAACCACATAAGATTCCACCAGTGTCATTGCACGTCTGTTCTTTTCATGAACCACAACCAGTGTCACTGCATGTCTGTTCTTTTCATGAACCACATAAGGATCCACCAGTGTCATTGGATGTGTGTTCTTCTCATGAACCACGCGTGGATCCACCGGTGTCATTGAATGTCCGTTCCTCAAAACAAACCACATAAGGATCCACCAGTGTCATTGCATGTCTGTTCTTTTTATGAACCACACCTAGTGTCATTGCATGTGTGCTCTTCTAAACAAACCACAGCTGGATCCACTAGTGTCATTGCATGTCTGTTCTTTTCATGAACCACACATAAGGATCCACCAGTGTCATTGCATGTATGTTCTTTTCATGAACCACACCTAGTGTAATTGCATGTGTGTTCTTTTCATGAACCACAGCTAGAGTCATTGCATGTTTGTTCTTTTCATGAACTACACTAGTCTCATTGCTTGTCTGTTCCTTTCATGAACCACACCCGGTGTCACTTCATGTATGTTCTTTTCATGAACCACATAAGGATCCACCAGTGTCATTGGATGTGTGTTCTTCTCATGAACCACACGTGGATCCACCGATGTCATTGCATGTCTGTTCTTTTCATGAACCACACATAAGGATCCACTAGTGTCATTGCAAGTCTGTTCTGTTCATGAACCACACCTAGTGTCATTGCATGTGTGTTCTTTTCATGAACCATAGCTAGAGTCATTGCATGTATGTTCTTTTCATGAACCACACCCAGTGTGAGTGCATGTCTGTTCTTTTCATGAACCACACCCAGTGTCACTACATATCAGTTCTTTTCATGAACCACAGAAGGATCCACCAGTGTCATTGGATGTGTGTTCTTCTCATGAACCACACGTGGATCCACCTGTGTCATTGCATGTCTGTTCCTCTAAACAAACAACATAAGGATCCACCAGTGTCATTGCGTGTCTGTTCTTTTCATGAACCACACCCAGTGTCATTGCATGTGTGTTCTTCTAAACAAACCACATAAGGATCCACCAGTGTCATTGCCTGTCTATTCTTTTCATGAACCACACCCAGTGTCATTGCATGTGTGTGCTTCTAAACAAACCACATAAGTCATTGCATGTCCGTTCTTTTCATGAACCACACCCGGTGTCATTACATGTGTGTTCCTCTAGACAGACCACATAAGGATCCACCGTTGTCATTGCATGTCTGTTCCTCTAAACAAACCACATAAGGATCCACCAGTGTCATTGGATGTGTGTTCTTCTCATGAACCACACATGGATCCACCAGTGTCATTGCACGTATGTTCCTCTAAACAAACCACATAAGGATCCACTAGTGTCATTGCATGTCTGTTCTTTTCATGAACCACACCTAGTGTCATTGCATTATGTGTTCTTCTAAACAAACTACGTAAGGATCCACCGGTGTTATTGCATGTCTGTTCTTTTCATGAACCACACAAGGATATACCGGTGTCATTGGATATGTGTTCTTCTCATGAACCACATAAGGATCTACCAGTGTCATTGGATGTGTGTTCTTCTCATGAACCACGCGTGGATCGACCGGTGTCATTGCATATCTGTTCCTCGAAACAAACCACATAAGGATCCACCAGTGTCATTGCATGTCTGTTCTTTTCATGAACCACACCCAGTGTCATTGCATGTGTGTTCTTCTGAACAAACCACATAAGGATCCACCAGTGTCATTGCATGTTTGTTCTTTTCATGAACCACATCAGGATCCACCAGTGTCATTGCATGTCTGTTCTTTTCATGAACTACACCTAGTGTCACATCACGTCTGTTGTTTTCATGAACCACATAAGGATCCACCAGTGTCATTGTATGTGTGTTCTTCTCATGAACCACACGTGGATCCACCGGTGTCATTGCATGTTTGTTCCTCTAAACAAACCACATAAGGATCCAGCAGTGTCATTGCATGTCTGTTCTTTTTATGAACCACACCAAGTGTCATTGCATGTGTGTTCTTCTAAACAAACAACAACTGGTTCCACCAGTGTCATTGCATGTCTGTTCTTTTCATGAAACACACATAAGGATCCACCAGTGTCATTGCATGTCTGTTCTTTTCATGAGCCACACCCAGTTTCATTGCATGTGTGTTCTTTTCATGTACCACAGCTACAGTCATTGCATGTCTGTTCTTTTCATGAACCACACCTAATGTCATTGCATGTCTGTTCTTTTCATGAACCACACCCGGTGTCACTGCATGTCTATTCTTTTCATGAACCACATAAGGATCCACCAGTGTTATTGGATGTGTGTTCTTCTCATGAACCACACGTGGATCCACTGATGTCATTGCATGTCTGTTCTTTTCTTGAACCACACATAAGGATCCACCAGTGTCATTGCATGTCTGTTCTTGTTATGAACCACACCCATTGTCATTGCTTGTGTGTTCTTTTCATGAACCACAGCTAGAGTCATTGCATGTCTGTTCTTTTCATGAACCACACCCAGTGTCAGTGCATGTCTGTTCTTTTCATGAACCACACCCAGTGTCACTGCATGTCAGTTCTTTTCATCAACCTCATAAGGATCCACCAGTGTCATTGGATGTGTGTTCTTCTCATGAACCACACGTGGATCCATTGGTGTCATTGCATGTCTGTTCCTCTAAACAAACCACATAAGGATCCACCAGTGTCATCGTGCCTGTTCTTTTCATGAACCACACCCAGTGTCATTGCATGTGTGTTATTCTAAACAAACCACATAAGGATCCACCAGTGTCATTGTCTGTCTGTTCTTTTCATGAACCACACCCAGTGTCATTGCATGTGTGTTCTTCTAAACAAACCACATAAGTTATTGCATGTCTGTTCTTTTCATGAACCACACCCGTTGTCATTGCATGTGTGTTCCTCTAGACAGACCACATAAGGATCCACCGGTGTCATTGCATGACTATTCCTGTAAACAAACCACATAAGGATCCACCAGTGTCATTGGATGTGTGTTCTTCTCAGGAACCACACATGGATCCACCGGTGTCATTGCATGTATGTTCCTCTAAACAAACCATATAAGGATCCAGAAGTGTCATTGCATGTCTGTTCTTTTCATGAACCACACCCAGTGTCATTGCATGTGTGTTCTTCTAAACAGACCACATAAGGATCCTCCAGTGTCATTGCCTGTTTAATCTTTTCATGAACCACACAAGGATCTACCAGTGTCATTGGATGTGTGTTCTTCAAATGAACCACATAAGGATCTACCAGTGTCATTGGATGTGTGTTCTTCTCAGGAACCACATGTGGATCGACCGGTGTCATTGCATGTCTGTTCCTCTAAACAAACCACATAAGGATCCACCAGTGTCATTACATGTCTGATCTTTTCATGAACGACACCCAGTGCCATTGCATGTGTGTTCTTCTAAACAAACCACATAAGGATCCACCAGTGTCATTGCATGTCTGTTCTTTTCATGAACCACATAAGAATCCACCAGTGTCATTGCATGTCTGTTCTTTTCATGAACCACACCCAGTGTCACTGCATGTCTGTTCTTTTCATGAACCACATAAGGATCCACCAGTGTCATTGGATGTGTGTTCTTCTCATGAACCACACTTGGATCCACCGGTGTCATTGCATGTATGTTCCTCTAAACAAACCACATAAGGATCCACCATTGTCATTGCATGTCTGTTCTTTTCATGAACCACACCTAGTGTCATTGCATGTGTGTTCTTCTAAACAAACCACATAAGGATCCACCAGTGTCATTGCATGTCTGTTCTTTTCATGAACCACACATAAGGATCCACCACTTTCATTGCATGTATGTTCTTTTCATGAACCACACCCTGTGTCTTTGCATGTGTGTTATTTTCATGAACCACAGCTAGAGTCATTGCATGTATGTTCTTTTCATGAACCACACCTAGTGTCATTGCATGTCTGTTCTTTTCATGAACCACACCCGGTGTCATTGCATGTTTGTTCTTTTCATGAACTACATAAGGATGCACCAGTGTCATTGGATGTCTGTTCTTTTCTTGAACCACACATAAGGATCCACTAGTGTCATTGCATGTCTGTTCTTTTCATGAACCACACCTAGTGTCATTGCATGTCTGTTCTTTTCATGAACCATTGCTAGAGTCATTGCATGTCTGTTCTTTTCACGAACCACACCCAGTGTGAGTGCATGTCTGTTCTTTTCATGAACCACACCAAGTGTCACTACATGTCTGTTCTTTTCATGAACCACATAAGGATCCACCGGTGTCATTGCATGTCTGTTCCTCTAAACAAACCACATAAGGATCCACCAGTGTCATTGCGTGTCTATTCTTTTCATGATCCACACCCAGTGTCATTGCATGTGTGTTCTTCTAAACAAACCACATAAGGATCCACCAGTGTCATTGCCTGTCTGTTCTTTTCATGAACCACACCCAGTGTCATTGCATATGTGTTCTTCTAAACAAACCACATAAGTCATTGCATGTGTGTTCTTTTCATGAACCACACCTGGTGTCATTGCATGTGTGTTCCTCTAGACATACCACATAAGGATCCACTGGTGTCATTGCATGTCTGTTCCTCTAAACAAACCACATAAGGATCCACCAGTGTCATTGGATGTGTGTTCTTCTCATGAAACACACATGGATCCACCGGTGTCATTGCATGTCTGTTCCTCTAAACAAACCACATAAGGATCCACCAGTGTCATTGCGTGTCTGTTCTTTTCGTGAACCACACCCAGTGTCATTGCATGTGTGTTCTTCTAAACAAACCACATAAGGATCCACCAGTGTCATTGTCTGTCTATTCTTTTCATGAACCACACCCAGTGTCATTGCATGTGTGTTCTTCTAAACAAACCACGTAAGTCATTGCATGTCTGTTCTTTTCATGAACCACACCCGGTGTCATTGCATGTGTGTTCCTCTAGACAGACCACATAAGGATCCACCGGTGTCATTGCATGTATGTTCCTCTAAAAAACCACATAAGGATCCACCAGTGTCATTGAATGTGTGTTCTTCTCATGAACCACACATGGATCCACCGATGTCATTGCACGCCTGTTCCTCTAAACAAACCACATTAGGATCCACCAGTGTCATTGCAGGTCTGTTCTTTTCATGAACCACACCTAGTGTCATTGCATAATGTGTTCTTCTAAACAAACTACATAAGGATCCACCGGTCTCATTGCATGTCTGTTCTTTTCATGAACCACACAAGGATCTACCAGTGTCATTGGATGTGTGTTCTTCTCATGAACCACATAAGGATCTACCAGTGTCAGTGGATGTGTGTTCTTCTCATGAACCACACGTGGATTGACCGGTGTCATTGCATATATGTTTCTCGAAACAAACCACATAAGAATCCACCAGTGTCATTGCATGTCTGTTCTTTTCATGAACCACACCCAGTGTCATTGCATGTGTGTTCTTCTGAACAAACCACATAAGGATCCACCAGTGCCATTACATGTCTATTCTTTTCATGAACCACATAAGGATCCACCAGTGTCATTGCATGTTTGTTCTTTTCATGAACTACACCCAGTGTCACATCATGTCTGTTCTTTTCATGAACCACATAAGGATCCACCAGTGTCATTGGATGTGCGTTCTTCTCATGAACCACACGTGGATCCACCGGTGTCATTGCATGTTTGTTCCTCTAAACAAACCACATAAGGATCCAGCAGTGTCATTGCATGTCTGTTCTTTTTACGAACCACACCCAGTGTCATTGCATGTGTGTTCTTCTAAACAAACAACAACTGGTTCCACCAGTGTCATTGCATGTCTGTTCTTTTCATGAACCACACATAAGGATCCACTAGTGTCATTGCATGTCTGTTCTTTTCATGAACCACACCCAGTGTCATTGCATGTGTGTTCTTTTCATGTACCACAGCTAGAGTCATTGCATGTCTGTTCTTTTCATCAACCACACCTAATGTCATTGCATGTCTGTTCTTTTCGTGAACCACACCCGGTGTCATTGCATGTCTATTCTTTTCATGAACCACTTAAGGATCCACCAGTGTTATTGGATGTGTGTTCTTCTCATGAACCACACGTGGATCCACCGGTGTCATTGAATATCCGTTCCACAAAACAAACCACATAAGGATCCACGAGTCTCATTGCATGTCTGTTCTTTTTATGTACCACACCTAGTGTCATTGCATGTGTGTTCTTCTAAACAAACCACAGCTGGATCCACCAGTGTCATTGCATGTCTGTTATTTTAATGAACCACACATAAGGATCCACTAGTGTCATTGCATGTCTGTTCTTTTCATGAACCACATCTAGTGACATTGCATGTGTGTTCTTTTGATCAACCACAGCTAGAGTCATTGCATGTCTGTTCTTTTTAGGAACCACACGAGTGTCATTGTATGTCTGTTCTTTTCATGAACCATACCCGGTGTCATTGCATGTCTGTTCTTTTCATGAACCACATAAGGATCCACTAGTGTCATTGGATGTGTGTTCTTCCCATGAACGACACGTGGATCCACCGATGTCATTGCATGTCTGTTCTTTTCATGAACCACACATAAGGATCCACTAGTGTCATTGCATGTTTGTTCTTTTCATGAACCACACCTAGTGTCATTGCATGTGTGTTCTTTTCATGAACCATAGCTAGAGTCATTGCATGTTTGTTCTTTTCATGAACCACACCCAGTGTGAGTGCATGTCTGTTCTTTTCATGAACCACACCAAGTGTCACTGCATGTCTGTTCTTTTCATGAACCACATAAGGATCCACCAGTGTCATTGGATGTGTGTTCTTCTCATGAACCACACGTGGATCCACCGGTTTCATTGCATGTCTGTTCCTCTAAACAAACCACATAAGGATCCACCAGTGTCATTGCGTGTCTGTTCTTTTCATGAACCACACCCAGTGTCATTGCATGTGTGTTCTTCTAAACAAACCACATAAGGATCCACCAGTGTCATTGTCTGTCTATTCTTTTCATGAACCACACCCAGTGTCATTGCATGTGTGTTCTTCTAAACAAACCACGTAAGTCATTGCATGTCTGTTCTTTTCATGAACCACACCCGGTGTCATTGCATGTGTGTTCCTCTAGACAGACCACATAAGGATCCACCGGTGTCATTGCATGTATGTTCCTCTAAAAAACCACATAAGGATCCACCAGTGTCATTGGATGTGTGTTCTTCTCATGAACCACACATGGATCCACCGGTGTCATTGCACGTCTGTTCCTCTAAACAAACCACATAAGGATCCACCAGTGTCATTGCATGTCTGTTCTTTTCATGAACCACACCTAGTGTCATTGCATTATGTGTTCTTCTAAACAAACTACGTAAGGATCCACCGGTGTCATTGCATGTCTGTTCTTTTCATGAACCACACAAGGATCTACCAGTGTCATTGGATGTGTGTTCTTCTCATGAACCACATAAGGATCTACCAGTGTCATTGGATGTGTGTTCTTCTCATGAACCACACGTGGATCGACCGGTGTCATTGCATATCTGTTCCTCGAAACAAACCACATAAGGATCCACTGGTGTCATTGCATGTCTGTTCTTTTCATGAACCACACCCAGTGTCATTGCATGTGTATTCTTCTGAACAAACCACATAAGGATCCACCAGTGTCATTGCATGTCTGTTCTTTTCATGAACCACATAAGGATCCACCAGTGTCATTGCATGGCTATTCTTTTCATGAACTACACCAAGTGTCACATCATGTCTGTTCTTTTCATGAACCACATAAGGATCCACCAGTGTCATTGGATGTGTGTTCTTCTCATGAACCACACGTGGATCCACCGGTGTCATTGCATGTTTGTTCCTCTAAACAAACCACATGAGGATCCAGCAGTGTCATTGCATGTCTGTTATTTTTACGAACCACACCTAGTGTCATTGCATGTGTGTTCTTCTAAACAAACAAGAGCTGGTTCCACCAGGGTCATTGCATGTCTGTTCTTTTCATGAACCACACATAAGGATCCACCAGTGTCATTGCATGTCTGTTCTTTTCATGAACCACACCCAGTGTCATTGCATGTGTGTTCTTTTTTATGTACCACAGCTAGAGTCATTGCATGTCTGTTCTTCTCACCTAATGTCATTGCATGTCTGTTCTTTTCATGAATCACACCCGGTGTCACTGCATGTCTATTCTTTTCATGAACCACATAAGGATCCACCAGTGTTATTGGATGTGTGTTCTTCTCATGAACCACACGTGGATCCACCGATGTCATTGCATGTCTGTTATTTTCTTGAACCACACATAAGGATCCACTAGTGTCATTGCATGTCTGTTCTTGTCATGAACCACACCCATTGTCATTGCATGTGTGTTCTTTTCATGAACCACAGCTAGAGTCATTGCATGTCTGTTCTTTTCATGAACCACACCCAGTGTCAGTGCATGTCTGTTCTTTTCATGAACCACACCCAGTGTCACTGCATGTCAGTTCTTTTCATGAACCTCATAAGGATCCACCAGTGTCATTGGATGTGTGTTCTTCTCATGAACCACACGTGGATCCACCGGTGTCATTGCATGTTTGTTCCTCTAAACAAACCACATAAGGATCCACCAGTGTCATTCCGTGCCTGTTCTTTTCATGAACCACACCCAGTGTCATTGCATGTGTGTTCTTCTAAACAAACCACATAAGGATCCACCAGTGTCATTGCCTGTATGTTCTTTTCATGAACCACACCTAGTGTCATTGCATGTGTGTTCTTCTAACCAAACCACATAAGTCATTGCATGTCTGTTCTTTTCATGAACCACACCCGTTGTCATTGCATGTGTGTTCCTCTAGACAGACCACATAAGGATCCACCAGTGTCATTGGATGTGTGTTCTTCTCATGAACCACACATGGATCCACCGGTGTCATTGCATGTATGTTCCTCTAAACAAACCACATAAGAATCCACCAGTGTCATTGCATGTCTGTTCTTTTCATGAACCACACCCAGTGTCATTGCATGTGTGTTCTTCTAAACAAACCACATAAGGATTCACCAGTGTCATGGCATGTCTATTCTTTTCATGAACCACACAAGGATCTACCAGTGTCATTGGATGTGTGTTCTTCTCATGAACCACATAAGGATCTACCAGTGTCATTGGATGTGTGTTCTTCTCATGAACCACACGTGGATCGACCGGTGTCATTGCATGTCTGTTCCTCTAAACAAACCACATAAGGATCCACCAGTGTCATTACATGTCTGATCTTTTCATGAACCACACCTAGTGTCATTGCATGTGTGTTCTTCTAAACAAACCACATAAGGATCCACCAGTGTCATTGCATGTCTGTTCTTTTCATGAACCACATAAGAATCCACCAGTGTCATTGCATGTCTTATCTTTTCATGAACCACACCCAGTGTCACTGCATGTCTGTTCTTTTCATGAACCACATAAGGATCCACCAGTGTCATTGGATGTGTGTTCTTCTCTTGAACCACACTTGGATCCACCGGTGTCATTGCATGTCTGTTCCTCTAAACAAACAACATAAGGATCCACCATTGTCATTGCATGTCTGTTCTTTTCATGAACCACACCTAGTGTCATTGCATGTGTGTTCTTCTAAACAAACCACATAAGGATCCACCAGTGTCATTGCATGTCTGTTCTTTTCATGAACCACACATAAGGATCCACCACTGTCATTGCATGTATGTTCTTTTCATGAGCCACACCCAGTGTCATTGCATGTGTGTTATTTTCATGAACCACAGCTAGAGTCATTGCATGTATGTTCTTTTCATGAACCACACCTAGTGTCATTGCATGTCTGTTCTTTTCATGAACCACACCCGGTGTCATTGCATGTCTATTCTTTTCATGAACCATAGCTAGAGTTATTGCATGTCTGTTACTTTCATAAACCACACATGGATCCACCAGTGTCATTGCATGTATGTTCTTTTCATGAACCACACCTAGTGTCATTGCATGTCAGTTCTTTTCATGAACCACACCCAGTGTCATTGCCTGTCAGTTTTTTTCATGAACCACATAAGGATCCACCAGTGTCATTGCATGTCTGTTCTTCTCACAAACCACATAAGGATCCACCGGTGTCATTGCATGTCTGTTCTTTTCATGAACCACACCCAGTGTCATTGCATGTGTGTTCTCGTGACAAACCACATATGGATCCACCTGTGTCATTGCTTGTTTGTTGTTTTCATGAACCACAGCTAGAGTCCACCAGTGTCATTGGATGTGTGTTCTTCCCATGAACCACACATGGATCCACCAGTGTCATTGCATGTCTGTTCTTTTCATGAATCACAACTAGAGTCATTGCATGTCTGTTACTTCCATAAACCACATATGGATCCAACTAGTGTGATTGCATGTCTGTTCTTTTCACAAACCACACATGGATACACCAGTGTCATTGCATGGGTAGCCATTAGACCGAGTCCTCTAGAAGGCACGCCCTAAACAGTTGTTCTACTTGACGATTGTTACATACCATTCGATTGGGGCGCTTGGACGATTGGGATGGTCTTCGTGAGAGCGATCCACGAGTAGGCTGTTCTGTGGCATGATTGGCCACGTTGCTCTGGACAAACTGGCAACACCGGGCGCTCCCCTGTTACGAGTGTCACGTCTCACGAGTTCAGTGGGCCACATCCTAGTGTCATGTCCCCATTACTTCTATTCCTCCCCGTACTTCTCTTCCTCCCTCGAAGCCACTTTCCCCACTTCACTCCCATCATGCCGTAGCCGCAAGCCGATGGAGCCTCCATCCCAATCTACTCTCCGGCAGCCACCCCCCTCCCCTCTCGCCATGGGTTCAAGGGGAGACGGCGAGGAATTGCGTCGTGATGACAGGGACGGTGATTTCGATGTGAGTCGTCTCATCTCTATTTCTATCATTTGTTGCCAGTTATCTATTTTCTGAGCTAGATCTAATCTATTTACTCATGCGCGTATGATGTATTAGGCCAACCAGACGATGTATGACTCGGACTATCACGGTTTAGAGGATGAAGACAGTCCTCTGGTATGTAAACATGGATATGTGCCCGCTAAATTTGTAGCGTTCGAAGGACGAAACACATGCATGAGGTTTCTACGGTGTCAAGGACATCGTGCAATGATGCAAGGCAAAAGTTGTGGTGTTGTCAAATGGGTAGATCTAGAGTGGCCCAAATCGATGCAGAAAACGCTGGACAAACTATGGGAAATGACGGTCGAGTTGAAAGAATCCGTATTCAGCTCACTTCTTGACAGTGTTGAGACGAAGCTATGGGAACCAGTTGACACGACCAAGCATAAGCGAGATCTCAGGTGGGTACAAGAGAAGGTTATCAAAGTCGAGAAGGAGAAGGACACGGTGTTGGCCCTGAAGGCTAAAGCAGAACAAGAACTGACTCAAGCAAGGAATGATCTCCACCAGGCCAAAGTCCTATAGTACACAACTACGAGTATTGACAAGTGCATGAGGAAAAATGCAGAGAAACAATTGAAGCTGTGCAAGGAAGATGCTAAAAGGAAGGAGCAGACAATTTGATCCTTGCTCTCGCAGGAAGATGCGCATCAGGCCAAGATTAGGAAGATCAAGGAGATGTGTGATAACTAGTTCTATTTAGCTTAAGCTCCGTGCCTTTTTAAGTTGTAATATTTGTACTTGTTGACCTAGAAGTCTGAACTATTGGTCCTGGATTCCAGGGAGGAAAAAATTGCTCTGACCCTGCATTACTTCTTTTGTCTGACCCTGCATTACTTTTTTTGTCTGACCGTCGCTTCGTCGTCCTCGTGTACAAATAGGAGGCGCCACAACGCGTCGCTTCGTCGTCCATCCCCTCGTCCTCTCCAATCTCCACCACGCCGCCATGGAGATGCCCGATCTGAACTTGTACGAGGCGGTGATGTTCGTGAACTTCGACATCCTCGCGCCGCCAGCCGCGAAGGTGCACCACGGATGGCGCATCAGCTCTGCGGGGGTGTCGGTGGCTCCGCTACCTGGCCGAGCTGAGATGGAGAGCGAAATCGCGACGCGCCGCCGCCAGATGCCCGCGTGGAAGAGGGCGCTGCCTCGGTACGAGACGGCCAGCCCGTACTAGCCGTCTCTATTCAAGAAGGAGCGGAAGGCCAAGATTGGCAACCACATCGTTGACGGGAGTGTGGTGCACCGAGATCTCCGCAACCGAGAAGGGCGGGAGAGGTTCTGGTCCGTCCCTAGACGGACCAAGTACACCATCATCGCCGCCGCTTGACGTGAAGAGGTGCTCTGTCTCGCGAACAATGCGGACATCATGGAGGTTCCGTCCGACAGCGACGAGGAAGCCGGCGGCTCGGAGGACAGTGGCAGCGGAAGTGAAATTGTTTACTAGTGGTTGAATTAATGTAGGATGTGAAATCGCACCTTTGTTTAGAAGAATTTGTGGTTGAAGTAATGAAATGCCTCGATTTAGATCTCTGTCTCGATTAATTTGTGGAAGAATTTGTGATTTAGATCAATTTCTGCCTCGATTTAGATCTCTGTCCTGGATTGGGAACGTGACCATGGACCAAAGACACCTTTTCTACTAGTGTATTCTGACATTGTTGATTTGTTTAAACGTAATCTACGTGGATTGTGCCGCATGCAAATGGCACAACCACAATTTATAAAGTGGAAGCACGTACACCTGGTTACTGGAGATCCCGGAGCTTCGCCAGATGCAGGGGATGCAGGAGCAGAGAGGCGGTGAGATAGACGGGCTCAAGATTAGGCCAGAAAGTGGTACCCATTTCTTCCTCATATGGGCATTATCGGTGAGAACATTGCTGTTTATGTTGCCACGTTGTTGTGCAACATCTGAAATAAGTTGCTGCTTCATGGAGTGTGGCAGCTTAAATAATTTATTTCTGTGCCACTTACATTCCGTCGTATTTGGAGACCTCCTGCCCCTCGGCAATCGTGGAACCGGTGGATCCTTGCTTTCAGATAGCAGTGGCACAATCACAATTTCGGATTCAACTACTGACTCGGGCGTTTCCAAACCCTAAGTCGCGGTACATTTTACTCAGAGAACGTGGGTAGATTGTTTCGCCCAACAACGTGCCACACACAGAGCGATCAGAATTTAACAGAATTACATATATAGGTTCAAGTTCAACACATTACGATGCATCTTCATTGCCAGCAGCCTTCTTCCGCTGCTTGGTGCCAAGCCTTCACGTCCAATGGCTTCTTCATTTCCTGCCTTCTTCCTCTTCCTCGGTGCCAATTTTCTTAGCTTCACGTACTCTGCATCGTCGGGACAATGGGCACCAGAATCGTGTCCAGCATCATCTTTCCACACGTTTTTAATTTCTTCGGGCAGCAAAATGACTAACCCAACAGTCATGTTTCTGACCTTGCGACGCTTCCTGTCAAAGAAACAAGACTGTTGCATAACTGCCCAATATCTATAGAGTAAATAAAACAAAAATTACAATTCAGCACAAACATGCGAACCCCAAGAGACCTTTGCTTACCAGGAGCTAATTGGGTTCGAGCAACCACCCTGTCCAAGAATAGAAGGGCGACTCCCAGTTGTAGCAGCTTCCACATCCAGTACATCACATTTCAGCTCAAACATGGCAGCTGAAGCATACCTTTTCATCAACCCAATTAGCTGACTGTCACACGTTATAGGAACCATGATGCCACGTTCATCCATGAAGCTGAACTTTGCAGTCTGCTTCGGGCATAATTCAACATGATTACGCAGAGCAGCAACCATACCAGATATAGTGCAGATCTATGAAGGCGCTTCTTCCATCGTGAAACAATGGTGTCCATACCTCTTGCCCTTAGAGTCGTACCTGTAGAGGACTACCGTAACCAGGTAAGGGGGGTCCGCGCAGATCCAACTTGACAGAAAACTATGGACAAAATATGTTTGTCAGCGTTGGGCTCACAAACAATTTGAGGTTAAGTAGCCAGCTAGCAGCTGTAACTAGTGCGAATAGAAAAGAGAAGGGTAGATCATTCGCTTGTAGATAGAACTTCTTCTTTCTTGATAGTAGGATCTGCCATCCTCCGAGCTGCTCAGCTCGTCGGCGGCGGAGGCATGCTAGAGCCTCGCAACGGTGGCTACGGCATGCGCCATTGGAGCTTGGGATCAGCGACTGGGCGCAGCAACTTGGTGCCGGAAGTCAAATTTCCGAAGGGATCATCCTGCCTGGAGGGTGGATTCCGACGCCGCCGGTGCTAGGGGAAAGCTGGGAATGGATTTGTGAAATTGGTCAATGCATCCAATCCACTTAGCTGCTCGATTTGCCTAAGAGGTTGCCGCGTTGGCGCCCGCGTCACGGACAGATGACTGACATGAGGGTCCCGACCGTCTACTTCACGGGGCAGTTTAACGGAATGTTTGAATTTGGTAGGGGTGAGATGAGTTTGCCTCGAAATGGCCCCTCTCAGTAGTTGGCGGCCCAACTTTTCGAAACGCGGTAATTTCAGGCAACTTAGGTACCGCCATGCACTGGCCTGCGAACTTTGGTACCGCAGATGAACAAGCCCCGCTCAGTGAGCCAGGCACTAGTCAGGTCGGTACAACCGAGCCAAATTCCGGTACTAATTCCGACAAATAGGAAAAACTAGATAGAAGTTTTACTGAACCAAAAAATGGCTCGCCGGAATTAGGACCGGAACTTCAGCCGGAAGTTCCGCTCGAACAACCTTGAAAAACTCCTTGGATGGTACTACCACCGCCTAGCCGATACTACCGGTCAGGGCCGAAAACCCTCCAAAGCAACAGGGAACTCTCTCTCACAAGAAAACTGGGATGGTTGTGGAAGTGCATATATGGTCTGTGCATGAAACGGTGATTTCCCACAACCCTCCAAGGTGGACCCCTCTTGATAGTAAGGTAGCCTAAAACACAAAAGCAAGAGAAAGTGTAAAAAGATGCCACCATATTCAAGCTTCTTCTAGAGAAAGGTCCACCAACAAGCATGTCCAAAGATAAGCCCTGCAGCTTGGACAAAAGGTTGAACCACAAGTGAAGTTGTCATCAGCACCAAAAACATAAGGAGAAAACAATATCCTTTCACATCTCTTCCCGGCCATAAGGGTTACGCGGATAAATATGCATTAGTGGTCTCGCATATTATATAACCGTAACTCTTATGGCCTTTATCGGGATAGCCGACAGATGCGTAGTTGGGTACGTTTTCCCTATTCTCCTCCGGTCCATGATAGGATTTCGACAGCGCCTCCCCATTGTTCTCCAGATGCGCATTCCTCTTGGCTCTTTGTCAAGACATGTACCGGGAGAGCAGCGGGGATGTGCTGCTGAAATTTTGTCTCGTATCGGTGTAGAGCAGGGAGAACATACTCAATCTACGGATCCGACGGTTGCTAGGACCCTCTTTACCTATTAGAGAGATAAGTGATGTGGGCATACCTTACAGGTACTCGAGTTTAGCATATATGGTCCAATCTGGCAGAAGCCCACCACGTTACCAAGGCCAAATCGAGGATTCGGGTGACCGAAGGAGACTCCGACTACTTGCGACACATGGCAAGATCAAAGATAGAAAGTTTAAAGGGAAAACCCCCTAACTTATAACCGGCTCGACCAGCTATCCCGATACCTAGCCTATCTATATAAAGGCTAGGAGGGCATGGCGAGGAGGACGATCACAAACCCTAGTTTCCACAACCTCGCCAGATTACATCTGCGCACCCCTGTAACTTTTGACTCCCTCGATAATCCAAGAGCAGACAAGCAGGAGTAGGGTTCTCTACAAGGCCTGAACCTAGGTAAACCTTGCGTCCCTGTGTGCTTGTTTGCTAGCCGATTGATGCCTCCAGCGCTCCCTCTTCTCCAAAACCCAAGTCCATAACAATGGGCATTGATGAGTTTAACCCTCGTCAATTGGCGCCGTCTGTGGGAACTGGGAGTGATGATGTCGCGGTTTCTTTGGCCCTGTCAACTGCGATCTACAACTCTGCAACAATAGAGATTTGCTTCCTCTTCAGTGCTTTCGACTTCACCGTCCACACGCCGGCCACTTTCCCGGCTTTCGAGTCCGTGGGCGATGCGATCGGCCTGGTGATCGGGAGCTTACACTTCCAAGTTGGTCAGCTGGGCACGCTTCGCCTCCCTGATCAGCTGACAGTCCCCACGATTTCTCCAGCATCATGGTTTCCACCGCCGATCGGCACCCTAAGCGAACTCAACGCCCCGACAATAGTCGGGAGCATGGACAGCGATAGCAGTCGCGAATCTGATCTGGGTGATCTGGCCATAGAGGATGGAGCCTACGGCTCCAGATCTGAAAGCTGCAGAAGCAACAGCTTCCCCAATCACTACATGTGCGCCGTCATCAATGTAGGCGACACCGGTGGCAATCGCAGCAACACCGGTACTGGTCCGTCCAACGGTGGCATCCTAGTCGAGAACGGTTGTCCCGCCGATGGCGCACCCACCAACAATGGGACGGAAGGTGACCCGCATCTCACAGCGAATGAGCGCACTGAAGAACGCGTGCTGATCAAGCTCAATGACAACGAGTGGGCCCATTGTGGAGAAGCCCTGCGGGGCAATCCTTTGCCCCCCAAATTCATCGCAAGACATGCTAATGGGTTACCATTGGCTGCTCAAGGAAGAATACAAGTGCCAACAACAAGTAATCGCACAGATCGGTGCGCACAGAAAGGCAGCGGACAAGTCAAGCCTTCGATGGGCTCAACTCTCTTCCATGGGAGGATCCTCCTCCAAGGGCAATGACCATGTGGCCACCAAAAGGTTCTCTCAACTAGCCCATCTCACTGACAAGGAGTTGGAAGAGGCCGCACGAGTCCTCGACTTCTCATCCATAACGGTGGATACGTGGGGCAATGTGCTCCCAAAGACACCGCAAGCAGCAGTGACGGCGGCCACCATGTACCTCCTCAATAGCCAGCCACCGGCTGGGGATCCGAGAGCTGCCATGCACCGATCTATGATCGCGGGCTTGGGGCTAGTCGAAGCTGCTCTCACCAAGGATCCAACACCGGAGCTGAAGAAAAACAAAGCTCCGGCCAGGCACTATTCATCGCCCTCCTCCAGCGATGATAGCCATGACCTGTCACAACGACACCGCTCATGGCGACACGACTTTGATTATGACGCGCGTGATGACATCACGCAGCGCAACATCGACAAGATGCGCGCAAGGCGTGCCCGTTCGACTGACTCAAAAGATGACGGGATAGAGCTCTCTGGCGCTAGCTGCTTCAGTAGGGACATTCGACAGAAGTGAATGCCAAAGGGGTTCAAACTCCCATCAGAGAACCCGAAATTCGACGGCCTGCATGACCAACAGATCTAACTAGAGGATCAAATCTCCTCCGTCAGGCTCCACGGCGGAACCACAAGCATGGCAACGCAATGCCTCCAGCTATAGCTGTAAGGCGCCGCTCTTGCATGGCTCAACAACCTCCTGCGCGGATCAATTCACAGCTGGGAAGAGCTAGTCTATAGCTTCATACGAAACTTCAAAGGCATTTACAAAAGGCCCGCATCAATCGAAGAACTACGAGGCTGCTACCAGAAGACCGGCGAGTCGCTACACTCATACATCTAGAGATGGTCCATCATCAAAAATTATGCAGAAGACATCTCTGAGGACCGCGCAATCGATGCGTTCAATGGTGGCACGCGCCACAGAGAGCTCAGGGAGTAGCTGGGCTGCTCGAAGCCCAAGACAATCAACCACCTGATGGAGATTGCAAATCGGTGGGCCGATGGAGAAGACTCGGTAAAAACCCGTGTCCATTCCGATGATGACAACGACCTCGGCCGCAGGCGCGACCGCCGAGGAAAACATCGAATGCGTAGCTACGAGGACCGCGAAGGGGTCGACATGGTCGCGTCTGGCTACGCCGACAAACACAAGGACAACCGCAATAGCGGATACCACAGTGGTGGATACCGCGACAGTCGGAAAACCACGCAAGTGTGGCAATGTCGCACTCACGATGAAGAAACTGGAACATCTATCCAGGACAAATTGTTCGGACCATGCAACGTACACTTCTACATCGACAAGCACGACGGCAAGAAAAAGTCCAGCCATCTACTAAAGGACTGCCACGAGTTCCTCAACCTCCATGAAGGGCTGGCCCAGATGAATCGCGACGCGATAAACCAGGGCTACGGAGCTGCCCCGAGCGCTGTGGCTCATGGAGCTCCTCCACCACCACCCGGGCCACCACCACCTGCGGCTGCGCTAGTCCAGAACCATGGAGGCAAGCCATACCCTCGACCACTGGGGAACATCGGGATGATCCAAAAAGGACGCCCCTCAAATCGAGTGCAAAAAGCAATCACTCGCCAAGTCAATCTGGTGATGAAATCTCCCCCCCTCCACCACTGAGTACCTTAGTGGAAGCGAGTCATGCATCACCTTTGACAAGCACGATCACCCGCGCCAAGTACCTCGCCCAGGCCATTGTCCCTTAGTGCTTGAGGCGCAGATCGGAGGCTTCAAAATGAGTCGCGTCTTCATGGACGGCGGAAGCGGCATTAATCTCATGTTCGCAAGTACCTTGCACGTAATGCGAATCCCTCTGACATGTTTGGAAGTTTCAGACATGACCTTCCACGGAATCGTCCAGGGAAAGGCATATATCCCCTAGGTAAGATTAGCCTCGATGTCATCTTCGGCACGCTGTTAAACTTTCGGCGAGAGCGCATTGAATTCGAAGTCGTCGGTTGGCCCTCACAATACCACTGCATCCTCGGACGTGCCACGTTCGCGAGGTTCATGGCGGTACCAAACTATGCCTACTTGCAGATGAAGATGCCGTGCCCAAATGGCATTATCACCGTCAATGGAAGCTTCGAGAGGTCCGATAGCTGCGATAGGGAATTCAACAGAATCTCCCTCGGCATGCAGGAGGAGCTGACGCGGTTGAAGGAGTCGATAGACAACAGTCTGCCTCCCCCAAGAAAGCCAATCTCACCCAACCAATCCTTCGACACGTCGGTGCATACTAAGAAAGTCCAGGTCCATCCAACGGACCCAACAAAGACAGCCCTCATTGCCAACAACTTGCGTCCCACATAGGAACTCACGCTCGTCAAATTCCTCTGTGAGAGCTGCGAAATCTTCACCTAGTGTCCAACGGACATGCTAGGAGTTCCTAGGGAATTTGCCGAGCATGCACTCAATGTAAATCCTGAAGCAAGGCTAGTCAAACAAACAATACGGTGACTATTGGAGCCAAGGGAAAAAGCGGTCGGTATGGAAGTCAATAGACTCCTCGACGCTAATTTCATCTGCGAGATCAAGGAAAGAACCTAGGTCACAAACCCCGTGCTTGTTCCTAAAAAAGACACGGATAGCCTGCGGATGTGCATGGACTTCACCTACCTAAACAAGCATTGCCCAAAGGACCACTTCCCGTTTCCACGGACCGATCAGATAATTGACTCCACCACAGAATGCGAGCGTCTCTGCTTCCTCGATGCCTACTCAGGCTATCATCAAATTCGAATGAAGGAGGAAGACCAGAAGAAAACAACATTCTTCACGCCCTTTAATATGTTTTGCTACACAATGATGCCCTTCGGGCTGAAAAACGCAGGAGCCACCTACCAGCGATGCATGCAGGACTGCCTCAAGAGCACACTTGGTCACAACATCCAAGTCTACATCGATGACATCGTCATCAAAACCAAGGAGGAAGCCTCGTTACTCGACAATCTCCGCGAGACCTTCGATAACCTTGACTGCTACCGGATCAAACTAAATCCGGAAAAATGCGCCTTCGGTGTACCATCTGGGTAGCTGCTCGGGTATCTCATCTCCGCGACAGGGATCGGGGCCAACCCGAAGAAAATAAAGGCCATATTGGACATGGAGAAGCTGAAGAATGTAAAAGGCGTCCAACAGCTAGATGGGCGAATCGCGGCACTCAGTCGATTCATCAGTCGCATGGGCGAAAAGGCACTGCCTTTCTACCAACTTCTCCGCAAGGCTGACAAATTCGAGTGGACAGACGAAGCACAAGAAGCATTCGAGGACCTCAAGCGCCAATTGTCCACCTCACCGGTGTTGGTGTCACCTTGCGAAAAGGAGTCGCTGCTACTATACATCTCCGCCACCAACCAGGTGGTAAGCACTATGCTCGTGGTGGAACGAGCTGATAAAAATAAGGTCCACAGGGTTCAATGCCCAGTCTACTACCTCGGCGAGGTGCTCACGCCAACAAAACATCGTTACCTGCATTATCAGAAGCTGGCATATGGCATCTTCATGATAGCCAGGCGACTACGCCACTACTTCCAGGAGCACCCAATCATAGTGGTGAACGACGCCCCGACTGCACACATACTCAACAATCCCGACGCCACTGGACGAGTCACGCTCTGGGGGATAGAGATGTCCCTGCGAGACATCACATATGAGAAGCGAGACGCGATCAAGTCGCAAGTTCTGCCGGACTTCCTCGTACACTAGATGGAAAACCAGCTCCCCGACAAGCCAAACATGTCCTATCTATGGACAATGCACTTCGATGGGTCCAAGCGCAAGGAGGGAGTTGGCGCGGGCGTCATCCTGATATCGCCACAATGTGACAAGATGAGGCATGTTCTGCGAATGCAATTCACCGCCTCCAACAATGAAGCTGAATATGAAGCCTTTCTCCACGGGATGAGGATGGAAAAAGCCTGCGGCGCCAAGCGACTCGTCATCTATGGCGACTCCAAAATGGTGGTCAACCAAACAATGAATGAGTGCGATGCTCTGAGCGACAACATGATCGCCTACCGTGACCTCTACGACACACTCAAAGGAGACTTTGACGGCTGCGAGCTGCAGCACGTCGGCCGTGAGAGCAATGAAGAGGCAGACGCACTCGCCAACATCGGCTCCACTTGTGCCCCAGTACCACCCGGAGTATACTTAGAGCACATCTGCGAGTGCTCCATCAAGCCAAAATCTCCAGAACACAAAACCAGCACGCCGAGGGACTCGGGGGCTACGCCACCCAGCGATCCAATGGCACTCGACAACACGGGACCAGACACAGGACTCAAAGGCCCCGTGGAGGTCATGATGATCGAGCCATCCTGGATGCAACCATATGTCACATACTTGCTCAGCAAAAGGTTGCCAGATGACCCGACTGATGCGCATCATATAGCACGACGATCCAAGGCATTCGCCCTCATCAATGGCGAATTGTACAAACAAAGCATCACATGAATCCTTCAACGATGCATCTCCAATAGAGACGAAAGAGCCATCCTCCTCGAGATACATGAAGGTACTTGCGGCCATCATGCCGACAGTCACGCCCTTGTCGCCAAAGCTCTACGAGCGGTATTCTACTTGCCAATGACAATGCACGACGCCCAAGATATCGTCCAGCGTTGCAACGCCTTCTAGTGATTCGTGGACAAGCCACATGCACCTGGCACAGAACTCAGGCCAATACCCGTGGCTTGGCCCTTCGCACAATGCGGACTCGACATGGTCGGCAAGCTCCAGAGATTCCCACGAGGAGGATACGTCTACCTCCTAGTCGTGATCGACAAATTCACCAAGTGGGTTGAGGCCATGCCGGTGACAACCCAATCAGGAGTCAGTGTTGTCAAATTCTTTGAGTCCATCGTCCTTCACTTCGGGGTGTCACATAGCATCATCACGAACAATGGGACGAACTTCACCTCCAAGGAGTTCTAGGATTTGTGCGAAAACCTGGGAATCAACATTAGCTATGCCTCGGTGGCACATCCCCAGACCAATGGTCAAATCGAAAAGGCCAACGGTCTCGTCTGTGGCGAGATCAAGAAAAGGCTCCTCCGGTCACTCGAAAAAGCTACCCGGTGCTGGCTAGATGATCTGCAATCAGTACTATGGAGCCTGCGCACAACTCCAAACAGCGCTACGGGCTACACTCCGTTCTTCATGGTGCATGGCGCCTAGGCGGTACTACTTGCAGAGGTGCGCTACAAGGCCCCACAGGTAGTAGCATATAGCGAGGCAAAATCATCCCTCGCACTCGAAGACTCCGTCAACCTCCTCGATGAGGCACGCGAGATTGCAGCGGAGATATCCACGATCTACCAGCAGAACCTCCACAACTACCACAACAGAAGGCTACACCCCAGATCCTTCATCGAAGGAGATCTGGTTCTGCGACTTAAGCAACAAGGGCACCTCAAACTTGAGTCCCCTTGGGAAGGACCTTATGTGATTACCGAAGTAATTCCAGGTGGCGCCTATCGCCTTAAAGACTTAAAGAGCAGAGTCACATACTCCAATCCCTGGAATGTCGCACAACTGCGCCATTTCTACCCTTAGATGTCTTTTACTTTACAAATAAGGTTGTTCAACCAGGCTACTTAGCCATACATTATACCTCATGATATTCTATGATTAAATAAAGCTAAATGCCCTAAACCTTGTGTTTTCTGTTTTCCTTGCAATTATATTACTCGGGGGCTGCGCCACCCTTTACAGCTCGTTCCACGAGCAACACAGTATCCTGAGTAGCTGACACACTACCAATGGAACCCTTGATAACACCAACCCAGCTGTAACGCACCTGATAGGTTGGCAAGGTGCTGAGATGAATATACGTCAGGCTAACGAAAAGTAACTATAGATTACAATACACTCGAAAACATGCAAGCTAGCAAGCTCTATACACACTAACGGGTATCAAAAAATACCAGGCACAATTATATGAACTTTACAACACTTATACACTCATGTGCAGGACCAAACTACACTAATGCTGCAAAAGGAGAACATTTGTTTGATCTTCAAAGAAATTGATGATATCTTCGGCTGGCCGATCAACCGCCAGGTAGTAAGGCACCATGTTCCATGTCATCCCTTCTAGCGGAGGCGGCGGACCATTTGCAAACGTTGCGAGATCCACATCTGGCCGGTGTAGCCGAACAAGTGCCAACGCAGCTTTTGCACCCGCGACCAACTGCTGGCGTACGCACTCGCGGACCGTGCTGATATCCTGAAACTTTGCTAGCAAAGCTAGCAAGCTTGAAGGCATCATGTCCAGGGGAACATCGCCTGAAAAATATGCCTAAGGCATGACTGTGCCTTCTTCAAACACTGAAGCACCCGCGATGCACGATCCTGGAGCGTCGCCAATGCTACTACGTGATCATGGTCCACCTAGAAGTATCCGCTAGCTTGCAACTGCTCCTGGGTCAAGTCATGCAGGTGAATGGTAACCCAATCCCTCTCATATTGTGGGTGACGAGCGCTAACAACTACAAGAAGTGGAGCAAAGCATAAGGACAAAACATCGTTGCGAAGGACTAAAGAAAAGGATAAGAAGCTAGAGAGCTAACACTTGAATTGATCATTCAATTGAGCGACTTTGCCTAGGAGGTACTTCTCGCGCGCGCTGGCCTTCTCGGCCTTCGACTTCCACACGTCTGTGTTATCGCGGATCACAGGCAACTCTCGCTCCAACTGCTTCACGCGATCGCGCAGTCGCGCAAGCAGCGACAACTCCTCCACCTTTGAACATGGTTGCACCATAGTTTCATTGGTGGGAGGACAGTCAGGAGGACCACTCGAAGGACCCTCTTACAGCCAAAGAAGGGGCAAATAAGACCAAATATACATCAATAAGGAGTGCACTCAAGTTCAACAAAGTATAAAAAGGGGTACCCCCACAAAATATGGTTCAGCAAAATGAAAGCTAAGCTATTACACAAGGCAGCTAAGGAATGCTCTGCTTTTTCGATTTCGGCTTCGAGGGCTTCCTCGAATCTGTGGCAGTTTCCGATGCCACAGACTTCCCAGTGGTAGCCCCAGATGTCGTAGCCTTTGCCGCCTTCACTCGTTGTAGCTCCTCCGAGTAATTGGCGACTGTTTCAATGATCCAAGGCCCATATTTACTGCAACTACCGACGAAGGGAGCGAACACTACCTGCTAGCAATCCGCGGTGACCGGCATCGCCTCGGAGATCTCGCTGGGGTCCAGCTCCATGTCATGGGCTTGCGCCATTGCGAGTGCCATGGTCACGCCAACTGACCTCTGCGCATTCCTGAAGTCCATCGGGACGCCCTCTGCGAAGGACTCCACCATGCCGTCAAGATTTTCGATAAAATTGGCCTTGGGAGCCATATCCTCTCGAAGGAAACTCAGCACGCCCTTGGCCTTTCAAAGTGTGTCACAGAGAGAGACGTTGTGGTCCTCGACTACGGCCACGGCACCGGCCAAGGCATCCGCGTGGCCTAAAGCCTGGGCATCAAAGCTCACGCCGGTGGCATATGAAGAATACACATATCAGCACAGCATCATGAAGGAAAAATGCATTGGAAAATGCAAGGGAGACAGTGTAATACCTAAGAGCGCTTTCACGATGGAGAAGAGCTGTTCTACGAACAACTTTTCCCTCTCAGCGGCGGAGGAACGAAACTCTTCCTCGTGCGACTCCTTCAGAGCCTCGACTGCCTCTTCGTGTTTCTTCTCCACTGTAGCAAGTCCTTTTTCGAGGGAAGTGACACGACGAAGAAGTTCATTATGGTCACCTACAGGGAACAAAAATGGCAAAATCTAAGGCTCACCAACCTCCACACAAGAAGAGTGGAAAGAAAAGTAAAACATTGACCTTCGACGGCGCGATGACGGTTATCCAACATAGGATGCTATCGACCCAAAGAAATGATCTGCTCGGCAAGGTGAGTAGAATCCTTCACAATAGGCTACAAGACAAAAGAAACAGTGTGAGCATCAAGCACAAAATTTGAGTGCCAACAGCACAAAGAAAACTCACGTGTTCCTCCAGGGCCTCTGAAGATTCCTTCAGAATTGATGTCCGGGCAACAACTTGATGCTCCCCGGCATGGGGGGAGCTCCAGGAATTGGCACTGGAGTGGGCCGCCACCGGAGGAGAAGGAGACCGTACCACCACCTCTTTGTTCTTGGAGTCTGTGATACTGGACTCCTTGACAAATTGGCAGTCGGAGGAGGAAGACGACGTCATTTGACTGCAAAATACCTAGCACCACTTCAGAAGGGAAAGACTTTGAGAAAGACAAGACGAACTCGCAAATATGAAGACTTACCCATCAAAATTCTCGAGGTCAAAGGAATCACCAGACGACTCCTTCGGCAACCTTAGCTTCTTCCGCGAAGGAGGAGCCATGGCGCCCACAGGCACGGCGGGGTTTGGCTCCTCCACAGCAGTAGGAGGATCCTCCAGCATCGTCGGTGAGGAAGCGTATGAATCCTCGCTACGGGAACACTTGTGAGTCCCGTGCCCACTAGACTCGGGGGCTTCCTTCTCCTCTCCAATAGGGACGGTGGAGCCCGACTCGTTCTCTTCTTCCGCTTCGCGCGGAATTATTCCTTTAGGCTGAGGAGGCAAATTGGCGGCCACTTTCCAGTCCTACAATCAGAAGAAGCATCAGTATACAAAACACCTAATAGGCAATCGAAAATCAAGAAAACTTTAAAGAGAAATCCACCTCAGGCGGAGGATTGTTGGCGCAGAATGGAGGCACGGCTGAGTCACCAGAGAGATCCTCCTTGGTGGTGTACTTGGTCAACAGTCGAAACCTCCTGCCCACTTCACCAAAAGAAATGTCCTCCGCAGAGATGCGAGTGACATCACCAGTAACAATCCAGTGATACATCGGATGCACCCTAGCCTACAGAGGTTGTACTCGACAACACCATCCAAGTGCGAATGAGCTCTACGCCGCCTACTTATTTGCCTATGCGTTTTTCAAGGTCGCAGACATGCTGATACAACATCTCTGTTTCCTCGACTTCGCCGAGCATCACAACATTTTTATAGGACCTCCTCCTCTTGCAGGCTGCCACTGGATCGAAGGGCGCGAGTCTGTAGTGCTCTCCATTGGCCTTCTGGTTGCGGATGTAGAACCACTTCTCCTTCCATCCTTGGACATACGTAGCGAGATTGATGGAGAAATAGGTGACGCTAGAGTCGACATGGATCCCACAACCTCCTATATCATAGACTACCAAACCCGAAGCCGACTGACATTTGAGCTTAAAGAGTTTTTTTGAACAGGACGAAGTGTGGCTCGATTTCGAGCCAGCACTCGCAAAGAGTAATGAAGCAGGCGATGTGGAGGATAGAGTTTGGGGACAGCTAGTGCAGCTGGAGCCCGTAGAAACAAATAAGACCCCTAACAAACGGATGAAGGGGGAGAGAAAGACCGCGAATGATGAACGCAAGGAACATCACTCGAAAACCCGCAGGAGGACTGGGGATTACCTCATCGCCGGGAATGCGAGAGTCATCGTCCACTTCAGGGAGCGGTCCATCCTGGCGCTGGGTAAACACCTATGGTGGCTTGATAATGGATGGGCACCATGGCCATTGGTGACGCGAGTCCCCGCGCCCTTCTTCTTCCCCACCGCGGCAGCAGCGCTGGTACCCCGTGGTGGCGGCGCCTTTCTTCTTGGCCGCAACAGTGGCCGCTGCAGATCCAGCGAAAGAGCTTCCTTTCTTCTTCCCCATCTGGCGCTTACGATGGGAGCGCATGAAGTAGCTCGGGAACGTGCGGAGTTGGTCCAGTGCCGCAAGGAGGACGAGAGCAATGGAACAGCAAGAGCAGCAATGGCAGAAGTGCGCGATCTAGGAGAAGATGTGGGGAAATTACCGCACAGCGAGCCTCTACTTAACCTCATCACAGATACCATCGAATGGCCAGGAGAAAATCAACCCGAAGCGTGGCAGAAATCAATGTCGACACGTGGCAAGGGTAAACCACGAACCATTGCCCCACTCCTCCCATTACACGCAAGAATCGAGGAGACACAGTTAAAACAGGGATTACGCACGCCTGGTCAAATCCAAGTCAGAAAACAGGACCCACTACTCATCACGTCCCACCAAAACCGCTCACACGGGTAACTGAGGTAATCTCATCGTTAGCACTGACGTCATTAACTCCAACAGGAGCACCTTTTTTACTACTTTAGTCCTTACTCGAGTCTTCGACTCCACAAAGCACTCAGGGGATACTCCTAATAGGAGCGCTGGCCGCGCACCCGAGGAATTTTCTGAGACATCCAAACATTATGACAACATATTTTCCTCTCAAGAACCCTTCACTCGAATCAACGATTCGACTGTGAACTTCGGGTTACTCCCATAGGGAGCGCTAAAAGCACATTCGATTGAAACAAGCAAAAAAGATAGCAGTCGCAAAATACTTATAGTCCCTACTCGAGTCTACGACTCGAATAGGCACTCGGGGGCTACTCCCATAGGGAGCGCTGGTCGCGCACCCTATGATTTTTTCTTACACACAACTGCGTGTTGACTACGTCCACACTTGAAAGCATTGGCGACTCTGCCTCATAACTTCCCTGCAAACAGATTACGTTTCCTGGGCCACCCGAATCATCTCCGCGATGATAAAATTCGGATGCCATGTCTACGACACGAAGATAAGACCTGAATAAGGACTGGCAACGCACCTACTGCGCTCTACCAGAAACAATCCTGCAGGTACGATGAAATATGCCTTGACGGACGCGTCGAGTGCTACACTTATACACTGGGATTCGAACTCTATAAGACCTCCACGGCCTGAGTCGAATTACGCCAGCACTTTTTAGAATTTGAGTCCAGGGACTCGAATTTGACTAGATTGCGTTGTTATGCCTTAAGGCACTTAACTGATCCTGATACATCGGACGAATCAGGCACGTATATCAACAATCCCTATGATATCAATCAAAGCACTCGAAAAATATATGCTCGGCTATGCGCTCGAGAGACTTCATTAGTCTCCGCTCGAATCTGCGATTCAACCAGACACTCGAGGGCTACTGACATGGGCATACCTTACAGGTACTCGAGTTTAGGATATACGGTCCAATCTGGCAAAAGCCAACGGTGTTACCAAGGCCCAATCGAGGATTTGGGTGACCGAAGGAGACTCCGACTACTTGCGACACACGGCAAGATCAAATATAGAAAGTTTAAAGGGAAAACCCTAACTTGTAACCGACTCGACCTGCTATCCCGAGACCTAGCCTATCTATATAAAGGCTAGGAGGGGGCGGCGAGGAGGAAGATCACAAACCCTAGTTTCCATAACCTCACCAGATTGCATCTGCGCACCCCTGTAACTTTCGACTCCCTCGAAAATTCCAAGAGCAGACAAGTAGGAGTAGGGTCCTCTATGAGGCCTGAACCTGGGTAAACCTTGCGTCCCTGTGTGCTTGTTTGCTAGCTGATTGATGCCTCCAGCGCTCCCTCCTTCTCCAAAACCCAAGTCCATAACAATGGGCATTGATGAGTTTAACCCACGTCAATAAGTGTGTGTATGTCGTAAAATCTATGTTTGTTAAATTAACCGAACTAATATTGGATTTATTTAATGGCATGATTAATTGAAAGCATTGTATATGTCTGTTTTCATACTGATTAGAGGATGGAGAATCGTGACTAGATGTATGATGGCAGAATCAGTCAGAGGAACTATACTCAGGAATGGGGAGAAAAGACCGAGAAGTTTGTGAACAGGGCTTTTGATGTCCCTAGCAGACCCAGAACCGTATTTTTCCCTAGTAGAAAGTGCGCTAACAAAAAACCACAGGACAAGGAAACTATGAGTACTCATCTGCTCAAGTTCGGGTTCACACCGTCCTACCAGACTTGGACTTTCCATGGAGAAAAGTTATCCAAACGTGCTAGGATGGAGGTGCGGTAGATTCAGCCTAGGGGAGAATATTATACTGGGTTTGATATGTGCTTAGAAAACTTGGCTAATGGTAATGTGCCTGAAAGCCCTCGTGTAGAGGCAGAGACACCTCAGGATGTGGAGACAAATGAGGAGCCGGAGATGAACACAAAGAAGTACTACGAGGCTTTGTTTGCTTCGTAGAAACCCCTACATGTAAATACAGATGTAACCCAACTAGATGCCATCGCTCGCCTTATGGTCTTCAAGTGCCACAAGAACTTGTGCAGAGATGGGTTCGATGAACTCTGGTTGTCGTTGGTAGCATTCTGGCGAAAGGGCGCCTCTTGCCGCATAACTTCTACTATTCAACCAAATTGCTCGGTGTGGAGCCCCGCAAAAACCACTACTAGAAAATCGCGGTGTTTTTGTGCATTGCGTCATCATGACCGCATGCTCAGGTCATCATGCCACCTTGCATTTGAGCATCGTCATGTCATCTTGCATTTGTTTGCATAAAACTATTTTCGAAAATTCTGCTTTTGTTTTCGAAACGCCCTGTCTTTATTTTAAATTAAAACCCGGGACTCCGGAATATTTTGTTTTGTCTACCAACGGCTTTCAAAAGCCCCGTTTTAAATAACAAAAATTTTCTTTTATTTTTAGGAGGCAGCCCGCCAGGCCCGAAAGCCCGGTCGGCCACCTCCAAGCCCTAAACTAAAACCTAGTCTAACCCTAACCCTCTACCCAATCCCCATCCCCACCCAGACCACCAGCCGCCGCCGCTAGCCAAACTCCCGCCCAGCCACCTCCACCTCACTTCCCCAATCCTGTCGCGCCACCTCACCCCCTGGCCAATCCCCACACTTCCCATCCCCGACAACTCCCGCCCACGCGCCGACCGCACCCCACCTGCGAGTATCCCCGCGTGCCTGGCCCCACCTGCCGCTGCTCCGCTCACCGCAGCGACGGACGCGCCCTGCACGTTCCCCCACGCGTCCCCCCACCGAACGCGTCGCCACCAACCCCATCTCTCTCCCGCATGCACCCTTTTTCCCCCCTACCAACCCCGCTCGCCTCTCCTCGGTCCCCGCCGCCGTGCCGTGCCCCTCCCGCTGCCAGGCTCTTCGCCGCCGCTCCCCGTGCCCCTTCTCTCTCTCCCTCCTCTCTCTTCCCCGTGAACCGCGCGTCCTCCGCCGCGGGCCCCCACCTCGCCGCCGCCCTCTCCTTCCGCGTCGTCGACGTCCTCGAGCCAGAGCTTGATCCGCGCCGCCCACCTCGCCTCGCAGCGCGGCGCCATCCTGCCCCGGTCGTCCCCCTCGCCGACCCCGCCACCAACGGGCGCCGTCGCCGAGCTCCACCTCCGCCCTTCCCTCAGACATGCCACGGGCGCCACCACCTCGTCGCCTGACCGACCTTCCTCGTCCCGGCCGCCGCCGCTCGACCTCTGCACCGACCGCCCCCTCCTGGCGTCGCCGGGCTCTACCGTGTCTCCGGTGCAAGCGCCGCCGCCATACCGGTCCCCTCCGGCCTTCCTCATCCGGCCGCCGCCGCACGACCCCGCCCCGAACGCCCTTCCTCCACCGCACGCCGTCGCCGGCCTCTGCCTCCACCACCGTTCCCCGGCTGCGGGCTCCCTCTCCGGCATGTTCCGCCTCCCCTGCGCCGGCTCGCGAGGCCTCCCGCCGCCTTCTTCCCCACCCTGGTCGCCGTCGACCTCGGCCACGCCAGCGGCGCCTCTCTACAGGCCTTTTCCTGCGCGACTCGGAGGCCTCAGGAGACCAGCTCGGTGCCCCTGTTGTTTGTTCGTTTGCAATTTGTTTCAGCAAATGTCTGTTTGGGACAAGGCCCTGGTGGCACTCCTTCACGATCTGTTGTCCGCGCGCATGTGGACGCCAAGGCCTGCTGGCATTGAAAACCCGAGTACGACATGGACCATCAATCTAGAACTGCAAGGCCTCCTTCTCTGATTCGAAGACCGAACCCGGCGACACCCGTTGAATCATCGACCTGAGCTTCTTCATCGATGCCGAGACCTCGGCCGGAAGATGCCCGGAACGCCAAGATCTGCTCCCGAACGCGTTGACGAGGCTGAACCAAGTTCTCCACGGATACGCCAAGTTCTCCTTCCCGAACGCCAGGGTCGCCGAACACCAAGGTCTACTTCTCGGACCCGATGACCGCCAAGATCGACACGGAACGCCAAGCTCTCCTTCCCGTTTCGAAGACCGATCCGGGACGCCAAGATCTACTGCCCGGACGCCATGACCTTCACGGACCCGATGCTCGAGAACCTGGTACAACAAGCACTTCACCGTGGAACGCCAAGTTCTACTTCCCGAACAATAAGACCGGCCAATCGGCGGACCCGACAAGACCTTCGCGACGACAAGATCGACACCGACCCGGGCGAATCCGATGCGCCCCCGACGCCAAACCAAGTCCTTCTTCCCGGTTGCGACAAGATCTACTCTGTTGTCCGAGAACGTTTCCGCCGAGACCGATCCCCGTCGAACCCTGTCGAACCCCGAACCCCTCGGAGCCCAAGTTCGCCGAACCCTAATGTGATTCCCTATCCGAGACCCCATTATTTTTATAATATGCCATTATCGACTGTCGCATATTAAATTGTTCATCTCGCATGCATATCATAATCATGCCGGATCTTCTGCCGTAGTATTAAATAGTGCATCCGGTGTTTCTTTTAGTGCTTTGCTTCTTCGCGGATTAGATCGATGAGTGGATGCGAGTATCGACAAGTTCTAAGGATATGATCCTTCGGCAGTGTTTCCCAGGCGAGCATCTCTCCCCCTTCTACCTATTTTGCATTTATAGTCTTTATTTCTTCCTGTTGATCTATTGCTATCCGTGTCGTGATGCTTTAGTTTCCGTGCACCAGTTATATCCCGTGCAGCCTCTATATTGCCTTGGACACCTCCTATTACCTGTGTTTGGTAGATAGCGGGCCTTGCGAGTCGTAGTTGCTTGCTCAGGTGCGATCTCGTGTTGTCGAGTACCACAGTTGTTGGAATGCTGGCAGATGTTTATTGGTGGAGATGCTTAATGGTGGAGATGATCATGACTTTAAATACAACTATTAAAAATGCTAGCTATAACTAATGCAGAGACATCGGTGGGCAACAGATGTTATTTGGTTCTTCCACGCTCACTTGTGTCTCGTAGGACCCCGAGTACTTGATACCGTTCCTTGATTTTTCCCACTATCCACATCCGGGAGGCCATGGACCCCCCTGAGCTAGAGCTTGATTCATTTCTATTTCTTGGGGACACAAAGTAGTTTGGGGCTTTATTACTATCCTATACCTATGCCATGCTTTACTGCTTTATTTAAGATTGTGCGTGGAGCACCTGTACTGTTTAGGATCGCGGAGTGTTTTCGCGGGATCGACAAGCCCAGTCACACTTTCGAGTTCCCAGTCGTTTACAGCCATTGACGCAAACCCTGGGTCTGTTCCGGAGCCAGCCAACTTCGTTGCGGGTAGCTTAGTGGGGTGGGCCCCTGAAATATTTCTGAATCCTGTGATCGCTTTGTCGTGAAAGCCTCGTTGGGTTTTGAGTTGGTTTTTCCGAGGTTGATCGAGTGTGTGTTGCTATTTGTGCACCCCTACAGGGTAAAACTTTTTGAAAGTCGTGTCCGTGGTTATGGATGACTTGGAGCACAGTATCTCGATCATAGACAAGCATAACTAAAGTAGTGCTATAAATTTGACTTAATATGTGACTAGTAAGCAGCTGCAACTATAATGGAATGGATAATAAAAATGCCAACAACTGGTGGATCTGTGGTGATCTGTGTCATACTATACCTGCCTAGTAAGTATTACAACTCCAATGGAATGTGATAAAAGTGCTAACCACTGCTAGGTTTTGGGATTCCTCAGGACAATTATATCTGATTAGTAAATGTTCCAACTACAATTATGCGGGTTTGGCGGAAAGGGCTAAAACTTGCATATGGCCGATTCGAGGGTGTTACACTCGGTGACCTTAAGATGTCATCTCGGCAGATACACGCTTGTCTAAAGGGATGCATGCTATTCACAAAGAAGCATGTCGACACAAATTATTGCATCCATTGCAAATCCTCTAGGTTCTTAGAGGTTGATCCCAATGGTGATGGTCAGAAGAGGCAGACCGTGGTTGTGCAGAAGATCCTCCAGTATCTTCTAGTCCTACCGAGGATCCAGTGCGAAAGAACATTTCTTAATCCCTAGTGTTTTGTGTGTTAGATAACAATACCAAGGATCATTTAATGTGTGTTGAAGTGTTGCAGCTCTATTTGAGAATAAAGGGAAAAGAACTCTGCCTTTGGGGGCGGATAATCCGGCCCCACCAGGGGCGGATAATCCGCCCCTCCCTCTGCCCAAGCAGGCGCAAGCCCCAGAAGGGGGGCGGAATTTTGGCCGGATTTTCCGGCCCTGCCGGATAATCCGCCCCTCTAGGGGGCCGGATAATCCGCCCCCCTTGCTCATCGCCAAGGCGCAAGCCCCAGAGAGGGGGCGGAGTTTTGGCCGGACTTTCCGGCTAGGCCGAATAATCCGCCCCTCAGGGGGGCCGGATTATCCGCCCCCTAAGATCTTCACCAAGCTTCACCAAAGGCGCAAGCCCCAGAGAGGGGGCGGAGTTTCCCCCGGAGAATCCGTCCTTGGGGCGGAGTTTTCCCAGGGGCGGATAATCCGCCCCTAGTGGGGGGCGGATAATCCGCCCCCAAAGTTGTGCAACGGTCAGATCTGGGGAGGGGGTATTTAATCCAGCCATCCCCCTCCTGCCAGAACTCTTGATTCATCTCGAAAAAGAACAGATCAGATCTAAAAGCTTCATAAAAGAGTGCTCCACCTAGATCCACCCAAAGGCCCCATCCCTTGGGGAATCAAAGGAGGAGAACTCGATCTTCATCATCAGCAATCAAGCGCTTCATCTCCTCTCCATTCATTTGGAGAACCTCCGATCTAGTATTTCTTGCAAATATCTAGATCCTCGTTTTTGTTTATATTGATAAACCTTGTTCTTGTGGCAGCTTGTTGTCATCCCGGGAGCCCCCAATTCGGTTGTGGGTGTGTGCCCCGATAGTGTTGTAAAAGGCACTGGTTCCCACCTCGAAGGGATCCAATAGTGGAGAAGGTGGATCAGGCCTCTCGTGGCGAGATCCATCGGAGAATAGGGTGAGGCCTATTGTGGCGTGGTGGTCTTAGAACCGCCCACCCCTCCAACACAGATGTACTTCCCTTAACAAGGAAGGAACTGCGGTAAAACAAATCCCTGTGTCTCCGCGTGCTCCACTACGGTTTCCTCGCTCCTCTTTTATGTGCTTAGTAGTTAGGGCTACATATAAGAAAATTCTCGTAGTTGCATATCTAGAGAATTTACTTTGTGTCAAGCCTAAAATTGAAAAAGTATTAAAAATTGGTTAGCACCTATTCACCCCCCCTCTAGGTGCCCATACGATCCATTTCACAGTGGCTCTTCATGAACAAGGATATTGCCCAACAGATGCAATGGCCCATAGAAGGGAATAGATACCTCGACAAGATGATACATCCGTTGGATGGTATTACATGGAAGAACTTTGTCATTAAATATCCACTGAAAGCCGGTTACTCGAGGAGCGTAGCAGTTGCGATATCAACCGATGAGTTCAATCCATATGGTATGTCGGTTGCAACCTATAGGTTCTGGCCGGTGTTCGTTATTCTTCTGAACCTCCCCCCTGTCGTATGCATGAGATCAGAGAACATGTTTGTGTCGTTGATAATCCCAGGGCCAAAATACTCAGGTAAGAAGATGAACGTGTAATTGGAACCGCTGATGGATGACTTGCTTCATGGCTAGGAAGGTCGCGGGATCCAAACATACGACGCAGCAAAGAAGGAGCACTTCGATATGTATCTCTAGTACCACACATCTCTGCATGACCTACCAGCATGTGTTGTGTTCTACGGGTGGTGTACACATGGGAAGTGGCCTTGCCCTATGTGTAGGCAGGCTGTGACTTTCTTCTGGCTTGATAAGGGAGGCAAGTATTCCTCCATTGATGAAACTCGACAGTTCCTTAAGGAGAATCATAAATACATGAGTGATAAAAAGAGTTTCAAGAATGGCCGTGTTGTCCATGACCCGAAGCTACTTCTCAAGACCGGACATGAAATCAACGTTGAGTTAGAAGCTCTCCAGCCTACCCCCAATGGGAATGATTTCTTGGGATATGAGGAGACGCACCAATGGACCCACAAACCATGCTTATGGAAGCTCCCTTACTTTGAGGATCTCGAGCTCCCGCATAACATTGATGTAATGCACACCGAAAAGAATATTGGCGAGGCCCTTTGGAGCACAATAATGGATACTGAGAAGACGAAGGATAACATCAAGGATCGGGTTGATCAATAAAAATGGTGCGATAGGACAAAGTTGAAGATGCAGCCACCTATTGGCACCAAAAAAGGGTGGACTAAGCCAAAGGCTCCGTTCTGCCCAACAAATCCCCAAAAAAGGGAGATCTTCTAGTGGATCGCGCAATGTTTGTTTTTCCCTGATGGGTACGCAACCAACTGGATGAGGGGTGTGAACATGCAAACTTTGCGAGTACAAGGGCTCAAGAGTCATGACTACCATGTATGGCTTGAGCGAATAATGCCGATGATGATTCGAGGCTATGTCGATGAGGAGACTTGGCAAGTGTTGTCGAGGTTGAGCTTTTTCTTCCGCCAGATTTGTGCTAGGGAGTTAGACAGTAAAGTTGTTGAGAAGCTACATGAACAGGCAACCGAGTTGCTTTGAGATCTAGAGAGTCTCCTTCCGCCAGGGTTCTTTAATCCGATGCAACATATGATCTTGCACCTCGAGGAGGAGGCTCTAAAGAGGGGCATGTGTGGGGCCATTGGCAGTTTCCGCCTGAGAGAGAAACAAAGAAGCTTCGTGAGAAAACAGGCAATAAATGCAAGATCGAAGCATGCATTTCCGAGGCAGTCCTTAACGAGGAGGTGGAAAATTTCACTACTAAGCACTATGATGCCAACATTCCCACAAATCACAACCCAGTCCTTCATTACAATACTGCCAACACTAAAGATGTACCCAAGCTTAGCATCTTCGTAGGGCTTGGTGTCAAGTCAAGTGGCTCAAAGATCTACACAACGAATATACATGTCTTGAACACCATGGAGGAAGTGAAGCCATACATCGAGTAAGTGCTCACCATTTAGTTATTTGTAGACATTCACTCGTATGTTAGTGGCTAACTCTTCCTCTTTACATTGGTATAGACAATTCACTCATAAACATTGGAGGTATACCCACAGGAATCCTACCTCGGAAGAATCCAAGGATCTTTTTGATAAGGGTAGTGGTTTCGATTTCATTAGCTGGTTTTGTGGTTTGGTACTATTCTATCCTACTTTGCTTCGCTGCTGACATTCATTGGTAATTTTTCATTCTAAACTTCTCATGCTGAACTTGTAGGTAAGAACCGACAAAGAGATGAATCCCGAGCTAAAAAAAATTGCTAGGGGCTTTAACCATTCCATCGACACGTTCAATGCTTATGATGTGAACGGGTACCGCTTCCATACCCATGAATACACAACAAACCGGCCCAATCAGAAGACAATAAATAGCGAGGTGGTATGTAAAGGTGATGATGGACTCCATTACTATGGAAGAGTCAAGGGTATATACGAGCTGAATTACGGGTTTGACAAAGGGCTAAATCCTGTCGTATTCAAATGTCATTGGTTCGACCCATGTGGTGTGAGCTGGGATCCTGAAATTGGATTGGTCAAAGTTGAAATAAGATCCATTTATAAGGGTGTAAATTTTGGCTACCCAGGCCTTCCAAGTATACGATCTCCCATACCCGTGCAAAAACCCGATAAAATGTCTACAGGGATGGGATGTTGTGATTATGGTAACTTCACGCAATAGGCCGCCCCCACCAAACAAGGATGATTACCTCCGCGTAGACCCGTCAACAAAGGATGCCGAGTTTTATCAGGAAGAAGGGCTCCCCGGTTTTTTCAGTGTCGACTTGCCGGCCGATGATGACATGGTCGTAGATGATGAACAAGAAGAAGATGCAGGCATGGAGGAAGACAATGCAGAAGATGAAGCTGAGGATGTTCGTGACAAGCAAGACATGAGTTTGCTAGAGGTGTTCAAAGTAGGCATTGCCCTCGATCTAAAGGGACCACCTCTAGGTTTCATTGATGATTATTGGTGCAACGAGCCTGATAGCAATGACGAAACATGTGGTACAATTACTAATATCGACATAGGCTTATGATCTATGCAGTATTAATTGTGAGGCTAGCCTTTTTGTAATAATCTATGTAATAGTGATTGTCGAGCTGGTTTATTTGTAAGAACTCCATGCTATGTTTTCAGAACTCTATGCTATTTGTTGCTTTTACTAATGTTCATCTATCTACATTATTGTTGCTTTCACTAATTTTCATCTATTTACATCTTTGTTGTTTTTACAAATATTCATTTATTTACATTGCGTACCAATAAACTACTCTTTCATTGTGTTTGCAGGTGATTGAAACATACCATGCGGAAAGGGAAAGGGCATTCAAAAAAAGCTCAAGAACTTGGCGGACCTTGTGACGAGTCCGAGTGGTTTGAAAGCTTTAGCATCGGCCTCGAGATGGTGTTCTAGTCCTCCACCGTGCCCTCCCCAGTGGCGTGGGAGGCGGGATCCTAGCCCTCCCTAGCCGAGGATGAGGAGGATGGCGGGGAGGACAAGGAGTAGGAGGGCGAGGAGCACGAGGAGCGGGAGAGCAGGGAGGACAAGCAGGAGGAGGGCGGGGAGGACAAGCAAGAGGAGGACTTGCAGGACCACTTGGAGGATGAGGGGCTGGGGGGGTCTACTATTTGAGGCTGATGACTGCCTAGTTTGGGAACCGCCAGCGGAGGAGGAGTACGTGCCACCCTCCGAAAATTTGAAGCCACGTGACAAGAAGCCGTATAAGCGTGGGATAACGATACTCCCCAAGCTAAAATCGTGGACCCATAGCAATGTTGCTCTCGTGTCCGCTGGAAAGAGGTAAATGTTGATTTTGTCTTTCCATTAACGAAATTTCATCATTATCAATTTTTTTATCTCATACATACTAATTTTGACTTTTCATTGTGCAGTTTGTTCATGTATGAGGATCCGAGTCATTATCGGGGACGTGGCTACGCGAACATCCTTGGAGGCCTTGTTAGGCACAATTTCCCTAGGCTTGTTGATCTCCCTAGTGGTGGCGTCGACGTAACTTGGACTTGGAAGCACTACAACTACGCCCCGGATCTGGACACCGATTGCGACAACATGTAGGAGGTAGTTGTATAGCTTTTCTGGGTATGTGACTTTTAACTTCTCAGCATTCTAACACTCCGAGGTTGACACTAGTTGCACTAATGGCTTTGGCCCCTTTTTTACCTATGTGCATGGTTTTAGCGATACTTCACGAAGGCTGCTGGTCGTGAAAGGCAGTGCGATGCGGTCCTACATGGGATGTGCAAAACGATGGTGACTAGAATGCACTATGAGGCACGTGTTCAGTGCGTCCGCGACTGGCACGCCGACCACCATGTTTTGATGACTAAGGACGAGGCTCAGCAAACGCTCATGGCACCATGGCAGTACCTGCAGGTAGTTGCATTTCTGTGTTATTAATTTCTTGACCTCCATGTAGTTTATGTTGTACTAATGGGTGTACCTTGTGAATGTAGAACCCTCCTCGGTATGTCAGTAGCGACAGACAATGCTTTATGGCGATGGTAATGTGGTGGAAATCCCACAAGTACCTCAAGAAGCACGATGACGCAAAGAAGAGGCGGGACGAGATGGGAGGTGGATCACATATCCAAGGCAGCACCCCGTCGCCCTTCACATCCAAAGAGACGTGAGCAAATGCTTCCTTAATTATTTGCTTTCAGGTTATTGTTTACTTCGCAAGGGTGTCCCACTTCACTTAATTACATGTTCTCTTTCGCAGGAAATTGCAACAGGCATGAAGCCAACCTTATTTGGCCTTTATCAAAATATGAAGACCAGGAAGACGCCGCATCCTAAGACGGGGTCCATGTGGGTCAATGATGTATCCGAGGTCAAGTGTGTGACGTACATCACGGGGTACAAGGAGAAGCACGACGAGAACTCCGATCCACTCACTAAGGAGTTTGACCCTGAGGTTGCGGTGCTGGCGGGATAAGGCCTGAAGCATGGCTGCCTATGGATTGGTGACGGGTCTGTCAACCCAATGACCATTTCATCTCTACACCAGGCTCGTCGTGGTTGTAAGAGTGGCGGGCCTCAGGTACAGACCCGCCCACGGGCTTCGGATATAGCTATCGACCACTTACAGGTATGTTCTTCCTCGGTCCTCTATGCTTAATTACATGTTTTCCATTGCAATGTTAATGACATCGCGATGACACAATGTAGGCAGAGATGGAAGCAAGGGAACAAAGAATTCGAGAGGAGTCCCAATAGTGACAGGCGCAGCTGGAGAAACAGCTTAAGGAGCACCAGCAGCAGCAGGCGCAGATGCAGCACCAGCACCAGATGATGAGCTGGTTTGTGAACCAGCAGCTTCTGAATGCTCCATCGGGGAGTATTCCTACTCCTCCTTTCGCCTTCTCGTGGGTAAGTGGTTAACTTAATATCTCCATCTTATGTTCTATTGTCTTATTGTTTAATGCTCGCAATATATTCCCCATGTTGTAGTTGCCCGGGTACTTACCAGGTGGGTCGACGAGTGGAACGAATGTGCCGCCCTTCTAGGAACCGCTTGGTTAGAGCCCGATGACTCCTCATACCCTCACTAATCCGAACATCATCTAGAGCCTGACGCAGTTTCCAGGTGAGTTATCCTACACTTGTACCTAACACGCTTCTAGGTTGTAGAATACAATGTCAATGTGAAAATATAGCAATGCCATGTTACTTGTAGAATTTCAACTTGAAAATGCAAAATTGTAGCCATGCCACTTGTAGAAAATGTAGCAATCTCATGATTTTACTTTTGACCTTGTATAGGAGAAGGACACGGAGGAGAAAGATAAGGACACGGAGGAGACACAGAAGGACATGGTTAGCTACCATCAAGGGTAGTTCTCCTAAATTTTTCACTTGTTCAAAATGTAGCCATGCCACGAGACTTGTAGATTATTGAGACATGCCATGTCACTTATCCAAACTTAGCCATAGAGAAAACTTAGCCATGCCATTTGTTCAAAGTGTAGCCATGCATTTGTCACTTATCCTAAATTTGTCATTTGTTCAAAATGTAGCCATGCAATGAGACTTGTGAAATTCATGTACTCGTAAAAATTTACTTGTCAAATTCATGTACTTGTCTAATTCCATGCCATTGTAAAATTTAACTTGTCAAATTTAACTTGTCATTTTCATTTAGTTTTGCTTTCGAACTTGTAGGATCTTGATATCCCACAAGTATAGGGGATCGTGTGTAGTATTTTTGATAAGTAAGAGTGTCAAACCCAACGAGGAGCTAAAGGTAGGATGAATGTTCTATCAAGTTCTATCAACCACTGATACAACTCTACGCACACTAAACGTTTGCATTATCTAGGAAATAAAACTAGAGAAACAATACGAGTACTAGAGGTAGCTTTGCAAGATAATAAATAACAAGAAAGTAAATTTAGTTGCTGCAGCAATAAAATACACTAAACTAACAGAACCATGAGTGTGGAATAGTGGTGATAATTGTGGTGTCTTTGTCCAAGTTTAATAAGTGAATAAATCGGGTTCATTGTCTTCGATGCAGTTTTCTATGTGAGAGAGGCTAAATATACATGCGCTTCACTACTTGGAATTACATGTACTATATGATTGGATTGTTAGCAAACATCTATAACTACTAACAATGCATTAAGGTTTCCCCAACCATAGCCTTAAGTTTAATGGTCCTCTTACTCCCATATGTGCAATGTTCCGGTTCGCGTTCTCAGGTTTCTATCACTCCGGCAGAACTCCCCCCTTTCTCTTACACATACTACAAACCCTATGATGTTTAATCCATGCGCGCACAAATATAATGGACACCAAAGGACTGTACCATATCAACATACAACTCTAATGAACCAAAGACGTTCAACCATTCAATCTAAGAACAAAGAAACTACACAAACATGACATAGATCATATGATTATAACTTGTAGCATCAAACACCATGAACCACTGCATACTAGGAGGATTAGGTGATGTTGATGGCGGTGAAGGTGGTGAAGAGGGTGCGTCGACGACGGCGCGGGGGACTCCTTCCCCGCCGCCGATATCATGGGGGAGCACCGCCCCTTAGCCCCCTTCCTTCATGGCTTCTTGGGAGCCCTCCCCCATGGAGATGGGATCCATGGGGGAGGAAAAAACATGGCTTCGGTGGCTGCAAATTCATGGGTGGATATGCCCTGGGCGAATTAGGTTTCCTCCCTTTATATAGCTTCTCGGATTCCCGTCACCCCATCTTGGGCTGCAGTAAATCGGGCCTAGCGGGCCCGTCCTAACTCGGAATCAGCTAAATTTTATCTCTAGAACATTTGTCGCAAAATTTCCAACAACTTTGTAGTTGAAGAGTTTTCCGTTTGACACCGTCTTCGACCTGAAACATGACCATCTTCAAAAGGAGTTATGAGACAGATTTCTGGAAAAATCCCAATTTGACTCCAATAAGGTTTCCACTTGTATTCTTGGTAATTCCTACATATCAAAGTATAAAACAAGAACATTGTGCGCTTTTGCAACTATTAGTAGGTTAGTCCAAATAAATCATAAATTTTATACAAAAAGGAGTGTCAAAAGTATATTATTAGCATAAAACCATCAAAAATTATAGATACATTATGGACGTATCAACATCCCAAGCTTAGTTCATGCTCGTCCTCGAGTAGGTAAATGATAAAAACAATATAATTTTTGAGGTGACATGCAGACAACACAATCTTGATCATCATTATTGTAAAAGCGTTGATAGTTGGGATCAAGGTACTCTAAACATGAAAATGAAAGATAGAGTTCTAATAATAAGACATAACAACTATGTTGTAACATGAAAAGGTACAAACAAAATATCATAAATAACAATGCTTTAAAAGACGTTTGTTTGTTTCACATAAAAAAACATAATGAGAATGGTATTCAGCTTGTCCCTCATAGTGTAGCAAAACATAAATGCATAGGACACCTTCAAAGTTCATAACGGTGACTAGATACAAATAGTTTAAGAACAAGCAATATCAAAGTTATGCATCAATCAACAAGCCTTGGAACATATGCACATTAAACTAAGAATGGCCACTATGCTCTCTTAATAGGTGCATAAAGATAGACGATGGAGACTCAATATAAAAGTAAAAGAAAGTCATTCATAGAAGGAAGTAGGGATTCAAGTCTCATAAAGAGCTTCCAAAAATTATGATACTTATTAGCTTTTAGCTCTCATTGCCCCTATCATAAGCATATTGAAGTGATTAAGGTTAAAGTGAACAAACTATGGAGTATATGTTTGACAAAGTATAAGTTGGCAATCTAATGTCCCTTGGATACGAGGGCTACTCCTCATGCTATTCAAGTTTAGTTACCGGTAAGTTCTTGTCATAGTAAGTACATGTGTATCATAGAGAACCGCCAACGGGGTACCCCTTGCCCGATGATACGGAAGAATCCCCATATCAAAATGACAAGGCAAGCAGACAACGAGCATCTCAGCAATCTTCTTATTTATCATGGGAAAATGGTGCTTTTTTATCTCTTTCCTATTTTCTCATCTTTTTTTTCTTTTTCTCAATCTCTATCTCTTTTTTTATAAGAAGAATGCTTCATAGATTGCTCATTAGGGTTATGCTGCAGGTTTCCACCATGATTAGGCATGGATTAGACCAGCAACCCAGGCATTTCTCTAACACACATACATAACTCCATGGACTTACAAGCTCCCCTTTCATTTCACACCGACGACATCCATAAACAAAAGAGCATGATATCAACTGGGTACAATGTACAAGTGCAATGTTGAAAGCGTTCCCCATGACAGCATGGTTTTGCTAATCCCCAACATATAAGTGCAAGAATATACAACATAGACGACACAATGGTTCAAGTTTATTAGGGGCAAGAAAAGTAAAGTGTGCCATCAAGTTCGTGAGAGCTTTAATCACTAGTTTTCTCATAACAAGTTTAATTCAGAAGGTAGATAAAAACATGAATATACTTGGAATAGCAAATGCTAATAGGTAGGTATGATGGACTCTTTGGAATAACTTGGTTTTATTTGGAGTTGGATACATGAATGGAACTCATACTTGGTTATGAAGGCTAGCAAAAGACTGGGAGCGACCAACAGAGAGAGCAATAATGGCCATAATCATGCAAAGCGATAAAACATCATTAATTAAAGCATAAAGTGATATTACAAGTCGAAAACTAAAGGACCATAAAGGCTATGGTGACTTGGGATAGTCTTAACATGGTGTGAGCATGCGCCAAGTCAACCCAAATAAAGCATCAAAGGAGAATATCACAATACTATGCTTTAATATGCTAAAACAACGCATGATTGTTTCAAGACACATTAAGTAATCTCAATTGTTTATAACATGTCATACTACAGAAAAAATCACTAAGCCTAAAGCCAAAACAATATCAAGCATGACATGACAAAGCATAGGCCACAGTCAAAAACAAGCTCCTTATTTACCACTTAAGCATGAACTTTCCTACTCTTTTCCAATCCAAACCAATCTTATTTGAAAACTAGTGTATGAATAAGGGGATCCAACCAATTTATTCAAGCAAACTAAGCAAACCAAGCAAACGAAAACTAAAAACAAAAACGAAGACACTCCAAGAACAGCACAACTGTGCATGAAACAATAAAAATGAAGTGTTTGGAAGAACCTGAGATTTTTATTAATGAAGAAGGGGATGCCTTGGGCATCCCCAAGCTTTGACACTTGTACTTCTCGGATATTTCTTGGTATGACACGGGTAGCATCTCCAAGCTTGAGCTTTAGTCCATTCTTCATCTCATTACATCATTCTTTTCTTAACACCTAAATTTTTTCCTTCATACAAAACTTCACACAATCTTCATTAGCAACATTAGTGTACTCAAGATAATAAGTCATTGGGTTCAGTTTCAACACAAGTAAAACTTACATTAAAACACAAGCTAATGTAGCACTTACCTCAAAAAGCTCAATTCCCCAAAGAGAACCCAAAAAGGAATCAATAAGAAGCAAATGCAAATAATGGCAGAAATCTGTCAAAACAGACCAGCAGATAGAAAACGATTTTTTCGAAGACCTTATGTTGCTCAAATCGAAAAGTGTTGAACTAACGAAAGTTGGATAACAACCTGGGGCAGAAGCACGAAAAATTACAGCTGAAACCGACGTACAGAGATGTTACACGAATTTTTACAGCGAAGCAAAAAAATCTGTTTTGGGACAGCAACTTTCTCAATCATTACTTCTCTCTCATTAGAGGTTACTCTTGGCACAAAAAGCAAATAAAAAGGATAAGGAGAGGTTATTACTGAAAAAATAACTTCCAAGACTCATCTAAAACTTTTGGGTTATCTCCCAATAAGTACTTTTTTTAGCGCCTTTAAGTTAGGCATTGTAAATTTATTCAAGTTTCTGTGCTGCTCAAAAAACAAAGTTTAAAGGTTTGCAAACCGAGGGATTGTTGAAGAAACTTTTGGACGTTCTTCAATTTCTCTGTTTGGTGTTCGTTATTCTCTGTGAAAAAAACTTTAACACAAAAAATTTCCCATTTTTTTCTGCGGTTTTTAACTGAAAAGCTTCCATGGAAAGATTTGTTTTGGTTTCATAGGCACGAACATAAGTGTTCAAGGTCGACCCCCACTTAACCATTACTCATCTTTCCAATCACTTTCCTATTTGAAAATATTATTAGGTAACAAGTACAACTATTTTTTTTGTAATTCGCATTCCCTATCCATACTAAGATAGAGAATAACTTAAAACTGAAAGAAAAACTACTTAGAGATAAAACAAACAAGTGCACACAATAATATTCACCCACACGCTATTGCTCCCCGGCAACGGCGCCAGAAAAGGTCTTGATATCCCACAAGTATAGGGGATCGTGTGTAGTCTTTTCGATAAGTAAGAGTGTCGAACCCAACGAGGAGCTAAAGGTAGGATAAATGTTCTCTCAAGTTCTATCAACCACTGATACAACTCTACGCATACTAAATGTCATTATCTAGGAAATAAAACTAGAGCAACAATACGAGTACTAGAGGTAGCTTTGCATGATAATAAATAACAAGAAAGTAAAGTTAGTTGCTGCAGCAATAAAATACACTAAACTAACAGAACCATGAGTGTGGAATAGTGGTGATAAATGTGGTGGCTTTGTCCAAGTTTAATAAGTGAATAAATCGGGTTCACTGTCTTCGATGCAGTTTTCTATGTGGGAGAGGCTAAGTATACATGCACTTCACTACTTGAAATTACATGTACTATATGATTGGATTGTTAGCAAACATCAGTAACTACTAACAATGCATTAAGGTTTCCCCAACCATAGCCTTAAGTTTAATGGTCCTCTTACTCCCATACGTGCAACGTTCCGGTTTGTGTTCTCAGGTTTCTGTCACTCCGGCAAAACTCCCCCTTCCTCTTACACATACTACAAACCCTATGATGTTTAATCCATGCACGCACAAATATAATGGACACCAAAGGACTGTACCATATCAACATACAACTCTAATGAACCAAAGATGTTCAACCATTCAATCTAAGAACAAAGAAACTACACAAACATGACATAGATCATATGATTATAAAGCATCAAACACCATGTTTACATAGAACGGAACAGAGGTGTGTGGGAGGATGAACCACTACATACTAGGAGGATTAGGTGATGGAGATGGCGGTGAAGGTGGTGAAGAGGGCGGCGCCGGCGGCGGCACGGGGGACTCCTTCCCCGCCACCGGTATCATGGGGGAGCACCGCCCCTTAGCCCCTTCCTTCATGGCTTCTTGGGAGCCCTCCCCTATGGATATGGGATCCATGGGGAGGCAAAAACGTGGCTTTGGTGGCTGCAAATTTGTGGGTGAAGATGTCCTGGGCGAATTAGGTTTCCTCCTTTTATATAGCTTCTTGGATAGCAGTAAATCAGGCCTAGCCGGCCCGTCCAGACTTGGAATCAGCTAAATTTTATCTTCAGAACGTTTGTCGCGAAATTTTCAACAACTTTGTAGTTGAAGATTTTTCCGTTTGACGCCATCTTCGACCCGAAACGTGACCATCTTCAAAAAGAGTTCTGAGATAGATTTCTGAAAAAATCCCAATTTGACTCCAACAAGGTTTCCACTTGTATTCTTGGTAATTCCTACACATCAAAGTGTAAAACAAGAACATTATGCACTTTTGCAACTATTAGTAGGTTAGTCCAAATAAATCGTTAACTTTATATAAAAAGGAGTGTCAAAAGTATATTATTAGCATAAAACCATCAAAAATTATAGATACGTTATGGACGTATCCAATCTCATCAAGGATGCATTCATGGATGTGTAGCACTTGAGCTTGAGGAGAACTTGATGGTGATGATCTTGTGATGATCATGTTGTGGTTATGTACTTGGTGATGATCTAGAGCACTTGTAGCTCAAATTTGTAATATTTGTGGTGGTTGCATGTTGATGATGTGTGATAATCTTGTGAACTTGTTTTAATCATGTTTATGTGTGTGACGATCTTGTAATCATGTTTGCTATGATACAAGTGATCTTGTTTACATATGTGATGATCTTGTGTTATGATTCCTATATACTGTGTATTTAAATGCATGTAATAACAAAAGCAGAGAAAAAATGGAAAATGCTGGGGTCTTTGCCGTATGTAAGCACACGACAAAGGACATATGGTCACTTTGCCGTGTGCACACACACGACAAAGGTGCCACGCATCATAATCTAGGAATGGGGGAGGGGCAACTCCAGGGCCTTTGCCATGAGTTTGTTGGTACATGCGCATGGCAAAGGGGAACACAGAGCACAGGAAAACACACGACAAAGAGGGACACACGACAAAGGGAGACAAAGGTTAACACACGGCAAATAGGCTGGCACACGGAAAATAAGCGGCACATGGCATATGGCCGGCGCAAGGCAAAGGCATACTAACGCCGTCCCCACCGTCCTCCTCTCGTTATCCTCCTTTTCTTTGCCGCGTGTTAGGAGGACCCACGGCAAAGACCTTTGCCGTGCGTTTACGGGAGGGCTCACGGCAAAGAGGATTTGACGTCGCACACATTGTTGTCACTTCTTTGTTGTGCGGCGGTGGATGGCAAAGGCATTGCCGAGAGGTATTGGTCCTTTGCCGTGTGTTCCTGCTGAGCGATGCACTTCTAGGACACCAGGTCGTGCACTTCGACCGAAGGCAGTGCAACGTAGAAAAACGAGACAGGGCGGTGCACTGCTAGGACATCAGAAAATGCACTATGACCGAATGCAGTGCAGCTTGACGCCTATGGCTGGCCCGGGCTCGGACTAGTTGATAAAACTAACTAGAAACCGGTCGTCTCTCCGTTTGTTCGGTCTTCCGCTCCCTACCCTACCAAGAAGTCAACCCAACCCTATTGACCCCAGCTGCTCCAAGTGTTGCTTGTGCTTCGCAACGAGGCAGTGCACCTCCCGGGCGGTGCACTGCTAGGACACCGCCCGTGCACTACGGCCAAAGGTAGTGAGACACAGTAAAATATGGCAGTGTATAGGTGATGCACTATCTAGGACTCTGCTCCGTGCACTGCGACCGAAGACACCATGCACTGAATCAAAAGGGTAGTGCGACCTACCCATTAAAGGAAGTGCGAAAAAAGTTCATTGAAACATATCAACAATGGATCTAGTTTTGAATATCTCGACGCGACTGGCTGAGCTATGAAAACAGATATCAATTTGGATGCTTCGTTTGAAAGATATCCTAATTTTTGTGTTCAATTCTACAAAAGAAAGAGGGAAAAAGGATCCGCGACCCTCTTCGCAACCATCACGTGTCGCGTAGGGGAAGGCTAGGACAGCGCACAACGTACTCTGCGCCCACCACATGGAGACAGTAGCAGAGAAACAACGCGATCATCTAAGAGTGTGCCCTTTTTCTAATCATTTCGTTTCATGGAACATGACTTGGAGAAGGCAAATAATATGAAGCTAATACTATCAACATTCGAGAATTTATCCTGTTTGAAAATAAACTTCTATAAAAGTGAATTGTTTTTCTTTGGAGAGGCTCGAGACAAGGCCAACCTTTACGCTGAGATTTTTGCGAGCTTGAAAAGTCTTCAATCAACTATTTGGGAATATTAATACACCATCATAGATTTAGAAATGCTGAATGGAAATTAATCGAGGAGCGACATCAGAAAAGACGTTGGAAAGAAAAATTTCTATCTTTCGGTGGCAGAAATTCAGTGGTAATACATTATCTCTACCCAAAGGAATCTTAAAGTTAGATTACTTCTAATCTAGATTCTTTTGTCAAGAAGATAGTGAGAAAAAAATCAGCTGCCAAAATAGAGTGTGGTTTGTTGTCCAAAAAATCAGCTGCCAAAATGGCTCGGCATCCCTCGTGGCCGCAAGGCCCGCAGCACCCCACACACCGCCTGTAGCAACAGGAGCAGACCACCAAAACCTGCCCCAGCGCCACCCAAGCGGCCGCCACGACAGGCCCCCACTACCAGCATCCGGAGCCGCCGCCCTGGCTCCCCTGCTCCGCCGCCAAACAAGCCCGAGCGGGCGAGCCCGATGCGGCCGACCGTAGCGCGGGGACGCCAGCGCGCACCCCTGTCGCCGGCCCGCGCCGCACCGCACCTCCCCCGAAGCCCCGTGGCCCATCGACGCCATCGCACCGCCGACACAACACATTCCTGCCGCCACCAGCCGGGAGCCACGCAGCTCCAAACGCGTCCACCGCGAGTTCCCCCCGCGCCACCTTCGGAGGCAGGGCCCGCTGCCACCGCGGAGAGCCCCACGGCAGCGGCGGAGAAGGGCCGAGGGAGGAGATCGAGCCGGTGGCGCCGGGATTCCCCCGACTCGCCCTAGGGGAGCGACGCGGGGGTGGGTGGGTTCTGGACCGGTTGTCAATTCTTTAAAGTTGGTGTTTTATGGAACAACCACTGCAATTTCCTCCATCAATCCATGAAAAACTCGTGATACGAGCACCTCTACTCTTTTTGTGATTCGGTTTAGTTCACACCAGCAGTTACGTAGGAAATGGAAAGTAATTTTCAATCGCTTCGTCACTTCTTTTACTAGTTGATATATATACCACTACCTTCGTTCTAAAATATAGAAGGTTTTGACAAATTAAATTAGTTGAGAGGTGTGCTTCGGTGTTCCCACTCTGCTTCAAACTCATGAAACTGAAGACATAAGAAAGGCTAGGATTAGCTTTCGGTTTGGAATACATGAAAAAGGTATCTGACCAATCCTGATCGTACTACTTGTGTGTTCAGTTTTATACTAAGTTTGAGTGAGAGAGGGGAAAGCACACGGAACAGATTAAGTGTAAGAGATCGAACTCTCTAACATTTGCTATGTCGCATGACCGCTGCATTCATCACGGACCTAACTGACACTAGGTCTGCAGAGTAAATCATCCATCTTAGGCTCGAACCACATGGCGTTCATGGGCCCCTTGGCATTGACAGAAGGATAGTATTGTCGCTCTTTTAAAGAGTAGAACGCCTGCGCCCTGCCACCGTCGTTAGCCTTGCTCTCAGTATAGTTCGGGAGGTACACCTTGTTGCATAAATATTCGCCTGAAGGTAGCATCGCAATTAGAGCATTGCTCTTGTCCCAGAACACGGCCGAGTCATTCATCCCTTCCAACTCCGTCCAAACCATCCTAGGCCGATCGAGTGTAAAAATTCTGATGGATCCATCGTCGCCGCTCTCTCGGAGAATGGTGACCAGCCCACCTTTCCACTCCACCAAATAGCTGTAGTCCCTGTTAGCGTGACCTAGTCAAATAGCTACACTCCACGATCCCACGTCTCCTGTACACTACGAGCACCGCAGCTCCCACGTTCTCTGTGCCACGACTGGGCACACGATGTACATGTAATCTCTATATAAGTTGAGTAATACAACGAGAGGCACCCAAGGTGCATTCTTAATTCTGTCTTCATGGTATCAGTTGCTTTCCTCTCCTGAGCCCTGCGACTGCTCTCTTCCGCTGCTCCGCGCGGCCAGTGTCGCCATGGCCAGTCCTCCCCCTGGCTACGTCCGTGACCTCGCCGGCGCCTTCGATCAGGCCAGCGCGCCCGCTGTTGCACCTGCTGCGGGCGCTGCGCCTCCTCCCCCTGCTGCCGCCACCGCTGCGGCGGCCGCGGCTGCCATGCCGCAACCTCCACCAGTGGTCCACGTTCCCCTGGCGGCCATGCCGCCCGCGACGGCTGCACTCTTCCACCTGCCGGCCGGTCAGGCCGTTGCTCCCGCCGCGGCCACTGCACCGGTCGCCGCGGCCACTGCACCAGTCGCTGCGCCCGCCTTGGCCGGTGTCTACATCAACCAGCACGTGCCGGTCGTGCTCTCCCTCAACCCGTCCAACTACTCCACCTGGCGCACGCTGTTCGAGCTCACACTCTGCAAATATGGCGTCTCCGACCACCTCCTCGGCGCACCGCGCCCGCACGACCCACAGTGGGTTCAAGACGACGCCTTCATCTGCTCGTGGCTGTACAATCGTGTGTCGCCGGAGATCCTCGGCCTCGTCCACCAGCGGCACCCCACGGCGGCGAACGTGTGGCGTGCCATCGCCATGCTCTTTCTCGACAACGCAAAGACTCAGGCCGTCTTCGTCGGCACAGACTTCCGCAGCCTGATGCAGGGCGACCTGTCGGTGCTCCGCTACTTTGCGCGCCTCAAGGAATACGCCGATCAACTCGCCGACCTCGGCTTCCCCGTCGACGACAAAGCGCAGGTCATGAACATGTTCCGCGGCCTCAACCCGCGTTTCTACTACGCCATTCCCATTCTCACGATGCAGGTTCCCTTCCCGTCGTTCCTGCGCTGCCGTGCATTCCTCATCCTGGAGGAATCGCGCCTCAACATGTCCGGCATGACTCCGTCGTCTGACACGGCCCTGCACGCCGCCCGTCTACCCCAACAACGGCGGCAACACCAGTAGCAACAGCCGAAACGGGAACCGCAACCGCGGCAAGGGCAAGGGCAAGGCTGCACCGAGCGGCGGCCACGCCGGGGGCTCCTCCAGCGGCACTGCCGGCACCGGGGGCACCATCGCCGGCCGCGTCACACAGCTACTTGCGCCTGCAACAAACCCATGGACCGGCATGGTCCATGCGTGGCCCATGCCTTGGAGGCTGCATGCTCCTGGCGCTGGAGTTCTTGGCCCACGCCCAGGCACTCCTCCACACTTCGCCGACCACGTCGCTCAGTACCAGCCTGGGTTTCCCCCGTACCAGGACTCCAGCAGGCGCCGCCACCGCACAAGCCGTACCCGCAGCACCAGCCCGCGCCTACCCAAAACGGTGGTGCCGCATGGGACCAGGCAGCTCTCGTGCAGTTTTCCGTTTCAACTTGTACATTGCGATGTCTGGACGTCTCCCGTATCAAGCTCCTCTGGTTATCGCTACTACCTGTTATTGCTAGATGATTACAATCACTTTGCGTGGACATACCCACTGCGATTCAAATCCGATGCCCTTGCTGCTATCCACTGCTTCCACGCCCTGGCAGCCACCCACTTCAACCTGCCTATCCTCACCATCCAAGCTGACAATGGGCGGGAATTCGATAACCATGCCGCTCGCGATTTTTTTGCAAGCCATGGCATCTCTCTACGCATGTCCTGTCCCTACACCTCCGCGCAGAACGGCCGCGCCGAGCGCATGCTCCGCACACTCAATGAGACCGTGCGTGCCCTGCTCACCCACGCCGCCATGCCGGCTGAGTTCTGGGCTGAGTCCCTCGCCACTGCAACCTTTCTCCTCAACCGGCGCCCATGTCGCGCTCGGCAATTTCTCACACCCTTCGAGCTCCTCTACTGCGCGCCGCCGGAGTACGGCAGCATGCGCGTTTTCGGATGCCTCTGCTTTCCTAACACGACCGCCACTTCGCCACACAAACTTGCGCCTCGGTCTGTGCCGTGCGTGTTCCTTGGCTACTCTGCTGAACACAAGGGGTACCGGTGCCTCGACCGCGCCGCCGGTCGCGTGATCATCTCTCGGCATGTGCACTTTGACGAGAACCAGTTTCCCTTTGCCCACAACATGCCATCGGTGTCCCCGCCCAGCGATCTCGATGATCTGCCACCACCCCAGCCCGCGCCCCGGCCACCTGTGCCGTCCATACCGCCTACTGTACCCAGTGCACGCTCTGACGTGCCTGCCACCACTCCAAGCGCCGGCCTAGCCTCGCCTTGCCCACCTCGGCACTCTCATGCGCCTCGTGCTCCACCCACTCCCAGCGGGCCTACTCCCGCACAGTCCACCTCACCCGCTCGTCCTCCACTCCGGCCTGCACCAGCACCAAACCACACCATGGTCACTCGCGCCCAGCGTGGCGTGTTCAAACCAAATCCGAAATATGCCAACCTCACCACCACACCATCAACCATCTCACCGATCCCAACCTCCGTGCGGACCGCGCTACGTGACCCATTGTGGCTAACTGCTATGCAGGATGAGTATAGGGCGCTGATGAGTAATCATACCTGGGAGCTGGTGCTGCGGCCGCCGGGCGCCAACGTGGTCACTGGCAAGTGGCTGTTCCGCCACAAACTCCGGGCTGACGGCACCTTGGAGCGCTATAAGGCTCGCTGGGTCGTCCAGGTCGTCCAGGGGTTCACTCAACGTCCCGGAGTGGACTTTGCAGAAACATTCTGCCCGGTGGTGAAGTCGGCGACGGTGCGCACCGTCCTTGCCATTGCTGCGACACGCTGCTGGCCCGTGCACCAACTGGACGTCAATAATGCGTTCCTACAGGGGCACCTCTGTGAACGTGTGTACTGCCAGCAGCCGGTCGGCTTCGTCGACGCCACGCGCCCTGATCATGTTTGCCTGCTGGACAAATCGCTCTACGGCTTGAAACAGGCCCCGCGTGCCTGGTACGAGCGCTTCGCTCAGTTCCTGCAGTCAGTCGGCTTCGTCGCTGGCAAATCGGATAGCTCCCTCTTCGTACTGTGGCGGGGCTCTAACACCGCGTACCTCCTGCTGTACGTGGACGATGTCGTGCTCACAGCGTCCTCTCCTGCACTCCTACGCGGCATCATCGACAAGCTGCTCGGCGAGTTCTCTATGAAGGACCTAGGGCCCTTGCACTACTTCCTCGGCATCCGCGTCGTCCGCAACAACTCCGGCTTCTTCCTCACCCAGGACAAATACGCCCATGAGCTCCTGGACCACGCCAACATGCTGGACTGCCGTGCTGTCTCGACGCCGGTCGACACGCGCGCCAAGCTCTCCGCGGACGCAGGCGATCCCGTTGCCGACGCATCGGAGTAGCGTAGCCTCGTCGGTGGCCTCTAGTACCTGACGATGACAAGGCCCGACCTCAGCTACGCCATACAACAGGCCTGCCTGCACATGCACGACCCGCGCGCTCACCACCTCGCCATGGTCAAGCGCATCCTCCGATACATCCGCGACACTGCTGGACATGGTCTGCAGATCCATCGATCCTCGACGCTCGATCTCATCGGCTACTCGGACGCTGACTGGGCCGGCTGCCCCGACACGCGGCGGTCCACCTCCGGCTACGCCGTCTTCCTCGGTGACTCCCTCGTCTCGTGGTCGTCCAAACGGCAGCCCACCGTGTCGCGATCGAGCGCAGAGGCGAAATATCGCGCTGTCGCAAACGTCGTGGCCGAATGCTGTTGGCTCCGGCAACTACTCGGTGAGCTGCACGTCCCTGTGTCGAAAGCCACCGTGGTCTACTGCGACAACATCTCGGCGGTCTACATGGCAGCGAATCCTGTCCATCACCGTCGCACGAAGCATATCGAGCTTGACATTCATTTTGTCCGAGAGAAGGTCGCGCTCGGCCAGCTTCGTGTCCTCCATGTTCCCAGAACGCAGCAATTCGCAGATGTTATGACGAAGGGGCTGCCCACTGCTGCATTTGAAGAATTCAGGTCCAGCTTGTGTGTCCGGCCTCCAGACACAGCAGCTGCGGCGGGGTGTTAGCGTGACCTAGTCAAATAGCTACACTCCACGATCCCACGTCTCCTGTACACTACGAGCACCGCAGCTCCCACGTTCTCTGTGCCACGACTGGGCACACGATGTACATGTAATCTCTATATAAGTTGAGTAATACAACGAGAGGCACCCAAGGTGCATTCCTAATTCTGTCTTCAGTCCCTTTGTTGGATTGTATGCACCTCGTTGCTTCCATGAATTGGCTGGTCCGGCTTCTCGAGGACGTTCCACTCCATCTCGTTCGGGTCCACGACACCGAGCCTGCCATTGATGTCAAGGAAGTAGAAGACACCGTCCAGGAAGACGGGGCTGTGAGATGCCATGAGAAACGGGACATCATCGTCACCTAAGAACTCCTCCTTCCAATCTTCGTCTCCGATTCGCCATGTTTGTATGGTGACAATTGTTCCGTCTGCGCTAGCTCCCATGGCGAGGACCACAAAGTCTGGAGAACCCGGCATAGTTGAGAAGGATAGCCCCTTGAGGTCAAGGAGATATAGAGGTGGAAGAGCAATCACATCGCCGCCATCCGGGTAATTCCTAAACGGATTCACTAAGAAGAACATGTGGTCGCCACCTCTTGACACGATGACCCAACCGTTCTTTGTGAAATGCAACAACTGTGATCCTTGCAATTTGAGATCTGATGCGGGGATGCTTACGCTGATGTTATACTTCTTATTGCTCAGCGGATCAAAAACCTCAAGAAGATCCTGCTTGGTCCTTCGTGGCCGAGTTGTCATGAGCAATGGCGACACCTTTGCGTCCTGAATCGGGCTCGTGATGGAGTTCCACTGTTTGCACACAGCTTTGAGGTGCAGGAAATCTATGAATGATATCTTGGTTACTAGTAGCTGCAACAAGTCGGTCTGGAGATCGCTCCACTGGCTCTCCTCTGGAGATGAGGGCGCACTGCTCATCGCCATGTCCTTTCTTTCTTCCTCTTTGCAACAATGTTCAGTTGTGCTTTGCATGACCTGTCAAGTAATTAAACTCGCGTCAAGGGTGGCCAGCAGAAAAGAATAGAAATGGTCGATTGAGAAGTTATCAACGATATAAGCAATGCACAGACTTAGTACCTCACTTGGGACACCATCAGCGTCCGTGGCTCCTGATGCTTCCAACAAACCGAAGCTGCAAATGCGTATACATATGTATTAAACAATCTCTCTAAATCGAGCTCACAAATACTACTCCCTCCGTCCTTAAAAGATGTCGAAGATTTATCTAAATTCGAATATATCTAGACACTTTTTAGCGTATAGGTACATGCAAACCTTAACAAATCTTGGACATCATTTTCTGGACGGAAGGAGTAGTACTTCCATTAGCTCGAATTGATAGAATGGAGAAGTGGAGACAAGTGGAGTTAAACATAGTACCTAGTAGGAAGAGCCCAGAATGCTTCCTCCTCACCATCATCCTTGTCACGCTCACACCCCTCGACTATAGTGAGCCTAATGGTCATATCATCCAAAGACACAGTGTAGATACCATATTTACCGCCAACTCCTTCTAGAACATGGACGCAGTTGGGTTGGGTTCCTGCTTCAGCCGCCGATGGAACCACGAAAGAAAACCTGCCCAAGAAGAATGTTTGATCCCCGATGCTTTCAATCATCTCCCAGACACTGCCTGCTTCCTGACTCCACCGGAAAAGCTTGACATCCACCAACTCCGCGAGCCAGTCGAAATAGCAGCAGCGCACCAAGAAAAGCTCGCCGTTAGGACAAGGCACAGGGAAGTACTTGTACCCGGCGTGCACGGGGCACGGCGGAGGGCGCCTGAGGTCCGTCTTCTCGACCGCCGGCTCAGGCCTGGAGACGTCGACGGCCACGAGGGATGCCATGGTCGTCGCGTACACCTTCCCGTGGTGGTGGCAGGGAGTTATAGGGCCATCGAACTCGTCCCCGTACACTTCGAACTCCACCGGGAGGCGGGACCACTCGGCGTCTCCGGGGCGGCAGTAGAGGAGGGACTTCTCTCTGACGAAGTCCAGCAGGACGGGCGGGGTCTGACTGGAGTCTGGAGAGCGCGCAGCCGAAGCGGAGGTATGACGGTGGGACCGTGGTGTCCTCCGGCAATGGCGGGAGAGGGATCACCGACGGCGATGTATTAGCCAAGCTCACGAGGGAGCAATCGTCGGTGAGGTCGTCGAGCATGATCGACCAGTCACCGTCCATGCCGAGGCATTGTTTCCCTTGCAGCGCCGCCATGTCGATGACGTGTGTGCTTTGGCACCCGTCGAACGGGGCGACGAGAGCGGGTTTGCTCGTCCCGTTGAACTGGACCACCCATGGCTGCTGCTGTTTCTTCTTGGCCATCAAGCCACAAGATTGATCGATCGGGTCTTGTCTTTGCGCAGCCGTCTGGATCGATCTATAAGACTACTATATGGTGGTCGGCGGCGTCTTTCTGCTTCCCTCTGTCTAACCTAGTCCGTCCGTGCTGGGCTTTTGACTTGAGTCCTACCGTGTGCTGCACATATATATGGAGAGAAATCAATCCGGCGATGAATCTGTTTTTCTTTTCCCAAGTGCTAAAAAGTGATAGGTGGGGGGATCGGTCTTCCCCGAGCCTTTTTTTAGATAACACGCACCACACGGTACCCGGCTTTAAATTAATAAGACCACACGGTCCCAAAGGTAACATATAACGAGGTACAGCTGGGATATCAGCAAGCGTCAAAACACACAAGACATGCCAGCAGAAGGTAGAAAGGCTAAGTTCAGGAAAAACATGAGGCAAAACAACACGGGTACAGCGAGGGAGAGGCAGCGAGCTAGGTGTAGCGAGAAGAAGACGTCTCCTAGTAAGAGGTCTTCAGCTTGGCGGTAATTTCACCTCACCCTTGAGTAAGGGGATTCACTGCTGCAAAAGAGTCAAAACCCGGTAAGTACAGCTCGCCGGTTGGGAAGAGAACTTAGCCTCAATAGTAAACTTATTGGGAGTTGTCCAAACCACTCAGCTAATGGCAGCCGACAAAACCCAAAGCGCGCAGCGCGATGACCCAAAAAAATTGCGGAGCAAATCGAATAAATCAGCGAAATTGGTGGGGGGCTACCCGACTAATAAAATAGATCGCACTACACACCATAAGAACTGGGACAGGGCACAACCAAAAAAGATATGGTCAACATTTTTAGGCGAGCCGCATAGGGCGCATTGCCCATTAGATGGCCAGTTGCGCCTCTGAATTTGATCATTAGACGGTAGACGGCCTTTCGCTAACTAGCATAAGAAGATACTGGTTTTTAGAGGGATGGGGATCTTCCAAATCTGCTTGGCATGGGCCACCACTGCCCCTTGGCAAAGCTTGAGGTAGAGAGAATGCGTGGAGAACTTGCCGGAGGGCTCCAGGGCCAAAGACACCTGGTCATGGACTGTCGGGGCCAAGGAGGGCAGGAGAGCCTCGAGGAGGCGGCAAAACTCCCTAGAGTCGTCAGGGCTAAAGGATCTACGGAAAAGAATGTGCCACCTGTCAACTTGGAACGCTTGGTTCACCCTCATACTAGGATATGCGGTGATGGAGAACAGGCGCGGGAAACTGTTACATAGAGGGGCCTCTCCTACCCACCAGTCGGTCCAGAAGATAATTCTTTCACCATTGTCGAGATGGAAGCGAGCACCCAGTTTAAAATATTCCTTGATCTTGTGGATTTGCTTCCATAAACGCGAGCCCCAACCGCTATGGAGTTCAAGATATTCGCTGCACCTGGATACTTAGCCCGGATGATTTGGCGCCAGATGTTATTGTTATCTGTTTCCACGTACAGGCGCCAATCCACTTCACCATTAGGGCAATGTTCATGAATCTGGTATTAATCACACCCAGACCACCCTGGTCTTTTGCCTTACATATCTCAGGCCAACTAACCCAATGATGCTTCCTTTTGTCTGTCGACCCTTCCCAGAAGAATCTGCCCCTATGGGAGTCAAAGCCATGGCGGGTGCCGTCTACGAGCAGGAAAAGACCCATAGTAAACAACAATAGACTAGAGAGACACGCATTGGTGAGAATGAGCCTAGCCGCTGACGACATAAACCTCCCTTGCCAAGGGTCAACTCTCTTGCCAACCATGGCAACTAGGGGTTCTAAGTCCGCAATGGTTAGCTTCTTATCACTAATGGAGAATCCTAGATATTTGAAGGGGAAGGATCCTTGATAACAGTTCGACAGATTAGCCACCCTGGCTTGTTCCTCGGCGTCAACCCCCACAACAATCACCTCACTCTTGTGGAAATTGATCTTGAGACCACATATAAGGTCAAAGAAAATTAGGAGGAGCTTAAGGTTGCAATGCCCAGCTCAGAGTTCTGGATCATAATCATAGTGTGGTCTACATACTGAAGGTGAGTAATCCCACCCGAGATAAGATGAGGCACAACCCCCTGGATGTGCCTGGCAGCATTGGCCTTGGTAAGGATGGTAGCAAGGGCGTCGCCCGCGAAGTCAAAAGCAGCGGGGCGAGGGGTCACACTGCCGCACTCCTCTCTTTTACGGAAGTAGGGTTGACATGGGTATGACTACCCGGGTTATCATGATTAGTTATCCTAGGATTACAGCCCACAAGGCCCAAGAAGAAACCAAGGAAGACTGATACATTGCAAATGTATCTATAATTTTTGATGTTCCATGCTTGGTTTTATCCACTTTCTTGTGTTTTGTTCCAACTTTGGAGTACTTTTCATATGATTTCTTGGACTAACCTATTAACAAGAGCCACAGTGCCAGATGCCTATTTTCTGCTGTTTTTGGTTCCAGGAAAGTCAGAAAATGAATATTCTCGGAATTGGACGGGACAAAAGCCAAAGTGCCTATTTTTCCGGAAGGGATCAAGTGCCAGAATACGAGACGGAGAGGGGCCAGGGGCCGGCCACACCACCTGGCCGCGCGGCCAGGCCTGGCCCGCGCCAGGGAGTGGTCTGGCCGACCCCAGCACCCCCTCGGCCTCTCCTTCCGCCTATAAGTTGCCCTCGGGGCGAAAACCCTAGGTACCCGATCAAAAAATCCACAAAAGAGCCTGTAGCCGCCGTCATCTCCATCCCTAGATCAGGAGGGATCTGAAGCTCTTCCCGGCACCCTGCTGGAGAGGGGAATTCACCCTGGAGGCCTTCTTCATCACCATGCAAGCCTCCGGTGTGATGCGTGAGTAGTTCATCCTTGGACTACGGATCCATGTAGTAGCTAGATGGCTGGGTTCTCCTCCTTTGTGCTTTCATGTTTAGATCTTGTGAGCTCCGTTCATGATCAAGATCATCTATTTGTAATTCATACATGTTGTGTTTGCGGGGATCCGATGGATATTGAGATGCTATTTCAGATTGATTATTGATTCTATCATGTCTTTGTTATTTGAGATCTTGCATGCTTTCCGTTGTTAGTAGCTATCTTGGCCAAGTAGATTCTAGCAACTCCAAGAGTTAGTATTTATGCTTGATAGTGGGTTCATGCCTCTGGTAATCTAGGGAAGTGACAGAAATCTCTAAGGTACTAGATGTGTTGTTGCCACTAGGGAGAAAACAACGATCCTTTGTTCATAGAACAATTGTATTGTTTACCTTTCACGCAGTTCGTAAAGCAATAATCTGTTGCTTGCAACTTAATACTGGAGGGGGTTCAGATGATAACCTGAAGGTAGATTATTAGTCATAGATGCAGTTGGATGGCGGTCTATGTATTATGTTGTATTGCCCAATCAAGTCTCAAAGGAGTCAAGATGATTAGTATATGCATGTATTGCTTTCTCGGTGTTTTTCAATTGCCCCGCTGTAATTTGTTCACCCAGCATGTTATTTATCTAACGAGAGCCACCTCTAGTGAACTATGGATCCCGGTCCTTTTCTTTGCATACCATCTAAAATCCTTTACTGCTTTGTGTTTACTTTCTGCAAACTTTTACTTCTTTCCATTTCATACGTTTAATCCTTTGTTTTCCACAAAACACGGTGAGATTGACAACCTCATCGCAAGTTGGGGATAAAGTTCTGTGGTTGTGTTGTGCGGGTCTCCACGTTGCTACTAGCACCGGTAGTGCGCCCTGCCAAAGCTCAGCTAGTAACACCTTTGGGGTGTTTCCTTGCTCCTACTGGTTTGATTAAACCTTGGTTTCATAACTGAGGAAAACTTTCTGCTGTACTCATCATACCTTCCTCTTGGGGTTCCCAACGAGCTCTACGTCGATCGTCGAATGCATCAAGGTCTTTTCTGGCGCCGTTGCCGGGGACTGAAGAAGAAGAAGCTCCCACGTCAACCTCGCGCCATCAAAGTGTTTTCTGGCGCCATTGCCAGGGAGTCAAGGACATCTTCACAAGGGGAGTCCCTCATAACCAATCTCTTTACTTTGTTGTTTTTGTTTTGCTTAGTTTCTTTTTGCTTTGTTTGCTTGTTTTGTTCTTCAAAAAACACAAAAAAAATAGTTTTACTAGTTTGCTTTCTTATTTGAAAATCCAAAAAAATGACTACTCTTGAAAACACTAAGTTGTGTGACTTCACTAGCACCAACAACAATGATTTTATGAGCACTCCTATTGCTCCACCTGTGGCTGAAAATACTTTCTTTGAGATAAAACCTGCCTTGCTCAATCTTGTTATGAGAGAACAATTTTCTGGTATTGGTAATGAAGATGCTGCTTCCCATCTAAATAACTTTGTTGAACTTTGTGAGATGCAAAAGCATAGGGATATAGATGGTGATATTGTTAAACTGAAATTGTTTCCTTTCTCTTTGAGAGGAAAAGCTAAAGAATGGTTGAATTCCTTAACTAGGAATAGTATTGATTCTTGGACTAAGTGCAAAGATGCTTTTATTGGAAAATACTATCCTCCTGCTAAGATTATCTCCATGAGAAGTGAAATAATGAAGTTTAAACAACTTGATAATGAGCATGTTGCTCAAGCTTGGGAAAGAATGAAATCTTTGGTAAAGAATTGTCCCACTCATGGACTGACTGCTTGGATGATCATCCAAACTTTTTATGCAAGATTGAACTATTCCTCAAGGAACCTATTGGATTCAGCTGGTGGAGGTACCTTTATGACCATCACTTTGGGTGCTGCAACAAAACTATTGGATAATATGATGGTTAATTATTCTGAATGGCATATTGAGAGAGCTCCACAAGGTAAGAAGGTAAATTCTGTTGAAGAAACCTCCTCCTTGAGTGATAAGATTGATATTATTATGTCTATGCTTGTTAATGGGAAAGCCCATATTGATCCAAATAATGTTCCTTTAGCCTCTTTGGTTGCTCAAGAAGAGCAAGTTGATGTGAACTTCATAAGAAATAACAACTTTGGCAACAATGCTTATGGTAATAATGCTTGTAGGAACAATTTTGGTAACAACAATTATAAACCTTATCCTCCCAACAATGGTAATGCTTATGGAAATTCTTACAACAATAATAAGAGTGTTCCCTCTGAACTTGAAGTTATGCTTAAAGAGTTTATTGGTAAACAAACTGCTTTCAATAAAACTATTGAGGAAAAACTCTCTAATGCTGAAAGAAATATAGCATCTTTGGCTGAAGCTCAATCTTCTTTGAATAAAATGGCTGCTAAACCTGAAACTAATGACAATCCCTTTGCAGCTACTAATGCCATACAAGTAAGAATTGATGAAAATGTTAGACTATTAGCTGAATTACATGCTAAGTGGGAAAGAGAAGATGAAATTGCTAGAAACATTAGTGTTTCTACTATTACCACCACTAGTGTTGAGGCTAGTAATAGTCCTACTACTTTAGATGATAAAGTTGATTTTGATCTTGATGGTTGCAACATCTCTGAAGTTATTAAGTTCCTACAAAAGCTTGCTAAAAGTCCTAATGCTAGTGCTATGAACATGGCTTTTACAAAACACATTACTGATGCTCTCATAAAAATTAAAGAAGAAAAGATGAAACATAAAGCTTCTATTCCTATAAAGCAAGAAGATGGTTGGAAACCCATCATTAATATGAAAGTGAATGACTTTGATTTCAAAGCTTTATGTGATCTTGATAGTAGTGTTTCTATTATGCCTAGAAGGATTTATGATATGCTTGATTTGCCTCCTCTTGAAGATTGTTATTTGAATGTACCACTTGATAATAATGCTAAAAAGAAACTCATGGGGAGTCTTAATGATGTTCTTATTATGGTTAATGATTCCTATGTCCCCGTTGATTTCTATGTTTTGGATGTTGAATACAATGCTTCTTGTCCTATTACTTTGGGAAGACCTTTTCTTAGAACTGTTGGTGCCATCATTGATATGAAAGAAGGCACCATTAAATATCAACTCCCACTCAAGAAAGGTATAGAACACTTCCCTAAAAATAGAGAAAATATTTCTTTTGCTTCTCCTATGAAAACAAAATTTGGTCTTAATGCTTCTTCATTTGAGAACACTTGATTCTTTCTTTGGTTCTTATGCCTAACTTAAAGGCGTTAAAAAAAGTACTTGTTGGGAGATAACCCAAGAGTTTTAGATGAGTCTTGGAAGTTATTACTTCAGTAATAACCGCTCCTTATCCTTTTTATTTGCTTTTTGTGACAAGAGTAACCTCTAATGAGAGTGAAGTAATGATTGAGAAAGTTGTTGTCCCAAAACAGATTTCTATGCTTCACCGTAAAACTTCCTGAGAGAGTTATGTACGTCGGATTAAGCTGTAATTTTTTGTTCTTCTGACCCAGGTTGTTATCTAACTTTTGTTAGTTCAACACTTTTTGATTTGAGCAACAGAAGGTCTTCGAAAAAATTTGTCTTTACCTGCTGGTCTGTTTTAACAGATTTCTGCCATTTTCTGCATTTGCTTCTTGTTAGTTCCTTCTTGAGTTCCTTTGGGGAATTGAGCTTTTTGAGGGAAGTGCTACAGTAGCTAGTGTTCTGATGGAAGTTTATTTGGTGTTAAAACTGAACCTTGAGACTTATTTATCTTAAGTGCACTAATGTTGCTAATGAGATTGTGTGAAGCTTTGTATGAAGGAAAATTTTCAGGTGTATGGAAGGAATGAGTAATGAGATGATGGATGGACTAAAGCTCAAGCTTGGGGATGCCACGCGTGTCACCCCAAGAAATATCCAAGAAGTGCAAGCGTCAAAGCTTGGGGATGCCCAAGGCATCCCCTTCTTCATCAATAAAAATCCCAGGTTTCTTCCAAACCCTTCATTTTTATTGTTTCATGCACAGTTGTGTTTTTCTTGGAGCGTCTTCTTTTTTGGTTTTGTTTTGGTTTTTAGTTTGCTTGGTTTGCTTAGTTTTCTGAATAAGTTGGTTGGACCCCCTCTTTCATACACTGGTTTGCAATTAGTTTGGTTTGGTTTGGAAAAGAGTAGGAAAGTTCATACTTTTGTGGTAAAAAGAGCTCGTTTTATACTATGGCTATGCTTTGTCATGCCATGCTTAATATTGTTTTGGCTTTATGCTTAGTATTCTTTGCTGTAGCATGACTTGTTATAAACAATTGAGATTGCTTAATGTGCCTTCGATAAATCATGCGTTGTTTTAGCATATTAAAGCATAGTATAGTGGTATTCTTCTTTGATGCTTTATTTGGGTTGACTTGGCGCATGCTTACACCATGTTATGACTTTCACAAGTCACCATAGCCTTTATGATCCTTTAGTTTTCAACTTGTAGTGTCACTTTATGCTTTGATCAATGATGTTTTGTCGCTCTACATGATTATGGCCATTATTGCTCTCTTAGTTTGTCGCTCCCAGTCTTTTGCTAGCCTCCACCACAAAGTATGAGTTCCACTCATGCATCCAACTCCCTAAACCAAGTTTTTCCAAAGAGTCCACCATACCTACCTACTAGCTTATGCTATTCCAAGTATATTCATGCTTTTGTCTACCTTTCACTTGTTATGAGAAAACTAGTGATTAAAGCTCTCACGAACTTGAAGGCACACTTTACTTTACTTGCCTCTAATAATCTTGAACCATTGGGTCCTTCTTTGTTGCGTATATGCTTGCACTTTATAAGTTGAAATTAGCAGAACCATGTACCATGGGGAACGCTTTCAACATTGCACTTGTACTTTGTACCCCGTTGATATTATGTTCTTTTGCTTACGGATCCCGGCGGTGTGAAATAAAAGTGGAACTTGTAAGATCATGGAGTTTGTATGTGTGCTAGAGAAATGCCTGGGCTGCTAGCCTAAACCATGCCTAATCATGGTGGAAACTTGCAGCATCACCATAATGAGCACTCTATGAAGCATCCTCAATAAAAACCTATGCAAATAGCAAATAAAAAGATCGCTGAGATGCTCATTGTCTGCTTGCCTTGTCATTTTGATTATGGGAAAGCTCCCGTATCATGTGCAAGGGGTACCCGTTGGCGGTTCTTAATGATACACACATACTTACAATGACAAGAGCTTACTCGTGACTGAAGTTAAGTAGCATGAGGATCGGTCTTCGTAAGTAAGGGACATGAGATTTCGGTTTATAACTTGTCAAGCATATCCTCTTAGTTGTGTCACTTTAACCTTAATCACCTTAAAGATGCTTATGATAGGGGCAATGAGAGCTGAAAACTATAAGTACCATAATTTTTGGAAGCTCTTTATGAGACTTGAATCCCTACTTCCTTTTACAAAAGGCCTTTCTTCCACCATTATATTGAGTCTCCATATTCTATCTTTATGCACCTACTTTGAGAGCATAGTGGCCATTCTTAGTTCTATGTGCATTGTCCCAAGACTAGTTGATTGATGCATAACTTGTTATTGCTTGTTTGAAACTATTGTATCTAGTCACTCTTATGAACTTTGAAGGTGTCCTATGCATTTATATTTGCTACTCTATTGAGGGACAAGCTGAATACTATTATGCTATGTTTTCTTTATGTGAAACAAACAAACGTCTTGCAAAACATTGTTATTCATGAATCTTTTGTTTGTGCCTTTTCATGTTGCATCATAGTCTCTTTGCTTATTGCTAGAACTTTGTCTTTCATGTTATGATTCAAGTACTTTGATCAAGTCTTTGATGGTGCATGTCACCTCAAAAATTATTTCTTTTTATCACTTACCTACTCGAGGAAAATGTATCTATAATTTTTGATGTTCCATGCTTGGTTTTATCCACTTTCTTGTGTTTTTTTCCAACTTTGGAGTACTTTTCATATGATTTCTTGGACTAACCTATTAACAAGAGCCACAGTGCCAGATGCCTGTTTTCTGCTGTTTTTGGTTCTAGGAAAGTCAGAAAATGAATATTCTCGGAATTGGACAGGACAAAAGCCAAAGTGCCTATTTTTCCGGAAGGGATCAAGTGCCAGAATACGAGACGGAGAGGGGCCAGGGGCCGGCCACACCACCTGGCCGCGCGGCCAGGCCTGGCCCACGCCAGGGGGTGGTCTGGCCGACCCCAACACCCCCTCGGCCTCTCCTTCCGCCTATAAGTTGCCCTCGGGACGAAAACCCTAGGTACCCGATCAAAAAATCCACGAAAGAGTCTGTAGCCGCCGTCATCTCCATCCCTAGATCGGGAGGGATCTGAAGCTCTTCCCGGCACCCTGCCAGAGAGGGGAATTCGCCATGGAGGCCTTCTTCATCACCATGCAAGCCTCCGGTGTGATGCGTGAGTAGTTCATCCTTGGACTACGGATCCATGTAGTAGCTAGATGGTTGGTTTCTCCTCCTTTTGTGCTTTCATGTTTAGATCTTGTGAGCTCCGTTCATGATCAAGATCATCTATTTGTAATTCATACATGTTGTGTTTGCGGGGATCCGATGAATATTGAGATGCTATTTCAGATTGATTCTTGATTCTATCATGTCTTTGTTATTTGAGATCTTGCATGCTTTCCGTTGTTAGTAGCTATCTTGGCCAAGTAGATGCTAGCAACTCCAAGAGTTAGTATTTATACTCGATAGTGGGTTCATGCCACTGGTAATCTAGGGAAGTGACAGAAATCTCTAAGGTACTAGATGTGATGTTGCCACTAGGGAGAAAACAACGAACCTTTGTTCATAGAACAACTGTATTGTTTAACTTACACGCAGTTCGTAAAGCAATAATCTGTTGCTTGCAACTTAATACTGGAGGGGGTTCGGATGATAACCTGAAGGTGGATTATTAGTCATAGATGCAGTTGGATGGCGGTCTATGTATTATGTTGTATTGCCCAATCAAGTCTCAAAGGAGTCAAGGTGATTAGTATATGCATGTATTGCTTTCTCGGTGTTTGTCAATTGCCCCGCTGTAATTTGTTCACGCAGCATGTTGTTTATCTATGGAGAGCCACCTCTAGTGAACTATGGATCCCGGTCCTTTTCTTTACATACAATCTACAATCCTTTACTGCTTTGTGTTTACTTTCTGCAAACTTTTACTTCTTTCCATTCGATACGTTTAATCCTTTGTTTTCCGCAAAACACGGTGAGATTGACAACCTCATCGCAAGTTGGGGACAAAGTTCTGTGGTTGTATTGTGTAGGTCTCCACGTTGCTACTAGCACATGTAGTTCGCCCTGCCAAAGCTCAGCTAGTAACACCTTTGGGGTGTTTCCTTGCTCCTACTGGTTCGATTAAACCTTGGTTTCATAACTGAGGGAAAACTTTCTGCTGTACTCATCATACCTTCCTCTTGGGGTTCCCAACGAGCTCTACGTCAATCATCGAGTGCACCAAAGGCCCATGAAGCAGCCGACGAAAGGCATATCTTGTTAGACAAGGAAAGACTAGGAACCAACATTGTATTAGTGTTGTTATTATAACTTGTAACCTATCTGTATACGGCCTCTAGACCCAACCTATTATATAAAGGTTGGGAGGAGCCAACGGAGAGGCACCGAATAAAGCCTTCGGCGATCTGTAATCGATTTGTTCCTAAGCAATCAGACAACTTTGACACCTTGTTTGTCTGATCAGCCGACGAAATCACCATCTTTCTCTTTTCCACGAAATGCTAAGTTCATCATCATGGACATTGCCGAGGTGAACCCTCGTCAATTGGTGCCGTCTGTGGGAAATCTAGACGCTGGAGTCATGGATTCGGTGGCCCCCTCTTCACCAAGAAAAAGCTCGACAATAGTAGATCCACACCCACCCACCCCTGTTTCGAGTCTCGTTAGCCTTAACGGTGGATCCGATCTCATCATTGAAAGCTTCCACTTCCAGGTGGAGGAACTTGAGAATTCCTGCCTACTGGCCCTGATATCTTCGGGCCCATTGATCATAACAGTGGCACCTACGATGATACCTGCATCCTCTATTGGCTCATCAGAAGAAGCCACACCCCAGCCGGCAAAAGGCGAAGAAAATTCTAGAAACTCCATAGATCTAGGGGATCTGGACGATCTATATGACGATCTCTCCTTCGTGTCATACTCCCAACTAACGCCACCACGTGGCTCATGTCTAACGAACAACAAACCCGAGGAAAGGAACGAAAACATCGACTTTGGAATCAGGATGGCTGAGTCCTATCCAGAATAGAACCCACGGGATTTTACTGGTTTTCTAGATAGTACTTCATGTGGATCCGATGACAACAGCAACAACTCATACATGACGCGTCGTTAGGTGTGCGTGATTATCGGCGAAGGAACATCCACATCACGCGACACCAACAGTAACCCAATCCTTGACCCCAACGATATTTTATCGGATAAAAATGCAGGAAACAATAGGAATGAAGGAGATCCGCCCAACAATCGCATCGTACAAAGAACAGAAGGAACACACGTTGGTGAACATTTAACTCTTCGACTGCCAGCAGACGCATGGCAAAGGGAGAGGGATGTAGTCTCGAGCATAGTCCCCATGACAGCCGAAGCCACGCACGAAGACTTAATAGCGTACCGGTACTTGGTTCACCACAAGAAAAGGGGCCTACTTAGGATGCAGAGGCAACTCGATGAAAGGAAAAGGTTAGCCGACGAATCTAGCATGCGGCAGGCACAATTAAGCTCCACCAGTGGATCTGGCAGCGTAGCTAGAGGCGCACCATGAAGAGGAACCTCACGGTTGCAAAAATTTCGGAAGCCGAGAGAAACGATCTGACCTAAAATTTGGACCTGTCCTTCATGACAGTAGATCCAGCAGGACACATCAAAGCAAAAACAGCGAACCATGACTGTTGCCACCCAAACCTACCTACTCACAACTCAACCGGCACCCGACGATCCCCGGGTAGCGCTCCATCGTTCCACCCTCGTGAACCTCGGTATGGTGGGTGTATCTCTCGCACAAGGAGAATAGGGAGTTACAAGGAAACTCGATAAATCGACGTCGTCGCAACATCCCTCAGTATGTGGGACACACCCGACGATCAAGGTCGCCACATTGGGTGCACTTTCCAACCTCCGAACCATGAGACGATGCAAGAAACGGCATTACATAACGCAGATTCGATAGGTCATGGGAAGAGCGTAGCAGCCGAAGATACTACAATGGCGAAAGCGAGGATGAATATGAACTATGTGGTATTTGCTTTACCCAGCAGGTTCGCAAGACCCCATCACCCAAAGATTTCAAGCTTCCTCGCTATCGCCAAAAGTATGATGGATTCTAGGAACCCGAGGCTTGGTTGGCAGATTACCTGGCAACCGTTAATCTTCACGGTGGCTCCAAGGCTACCGCAATGTAAAGCTTGTAGTTACACTTAAGTGGCACTACCCGCTCATGGCTCAGGTAGCTACCCGAAGATGCCATCAGCAGCTAGAACGACCTCGAAGATAAGTTCACCTGAAACTTCAGATCCACGTTCAAGCGACCCACGTCCTTAGAGCAGCTACAGGCGTGCAAACAAAAATCTGGAGAACCAATATGAGCATTTATCTAGCGGTGGAACATCATCAAGAATTCAGCCGAAGCTATATCTGATGAAAGGACAATCGACTCCTTCAACGACGGCCTCCATTGAAGAGAATTCATTGAGGAACTAGGGTGGGTCAAGCCCAAAACAATCTCGCAATTAATGGACATGGCAAATCGCTGGGAAGATGGCCAAGATGAAGTAAACAACAAGCGAGGATGCTCACTCGAAGAAGATCAGGACAGGCGCAATAATGGCAGAAGAAGACGTAGCAACGACGGATACGACGGGCCAAGCTATGTTGCGGCTAGCTTTTCAAGAGAGGACAACCAAAGAAACGACGACCGTAGCGGCGAATATCGCAACAACAGAGAAGACGCTGGTGGAAGCCAATTTGCAAAGCGGTACCAGCCAAGGGCTCGGGAGCCCCCCATGTCCCCACTACAGATGTTGGAAGACCCTGTAATATCCACTTCTACATTGACTCCACAGGAAGAAGGTGATCGAACCACCTCATGAAGGAGTGTCGCACTTCCTTAAAAATGCAGGAGTGTACTACAAAAGCGACGGAAGTAGCAAACCGAGGATACGCCACCGCACCCGCAACCCTAGCTATTGGCACAACACCACCACCACCAGTACAGCCTCCAGCAGAGCAGCCATAACTCGCAACAAGCAGAAATCAGGAGGATGAGTACCCAGGGTCAAAAGGCGTAATGTCAATGATCCAAAAAGGGAGCTCATCTAACAGAATTCAGAAGTTGATCACCCGACAAGTTAACATGGCAGTAATGACACCACCAGCTACACACAAATATCTCCACTGGTCAGACAGTAGCGTAGATCACCCATTACGAGTTCCATGACCAAGTCATCTGGCCCTGATAATGGAAGCCCAAATTGGCGGGTTTGACATGGGCAGGGTCATCATGGATGCTGGAAGCAGTATCAACCTAATATACGCCAAGACCCTATGAGCAATGAACTACTTTCTAACAAATTTGGCCCCAACGGACACATCCTTCCATGGCATAGTCCTAGGAAAAGCCAAAATTCCTTTAGGCAGAAATTTATCTTGACGTTGTCTTTGGATCAAGAGAAAATTCCAGGCGCGAGAAGCTCGAGTTTGAAGTCATGGACTGGCCATCACAATACCACGCGATCATGGGGCATCCATCTTTTGCACAGTACATGGCAGGGAAAATGCCAGCATGCAACGGAATCATAAGTGTGAGACGAAGCTTCACCCAATCCGACAACTGCGATCGGGAATTGAACAAAATCTTTGAATCTTTCGGGATGGAAGCAGAATTTGAGCAACTAAAAATCTCAACGGATACAGAGCCTCTTACAATGGTGGGGTCAATCCTGGTCAAGCTTTCTACACTCCAAAAGATACAAAGGAAGTTCAAGTCCACCCTACAGACCCGAAGAAAATGATCTTTGTGGCTTCCAACCTTGGTCCTTCATAGAAAAGCATGCTCGTTGATTTCCTCCGTGAGCGCTGGGAGATTTTTGCATGGTTACTAGCCGACATGCTAGGAATCCCCAGGGGACTTGCTAAGAACGCACTCAACCTAAACCTCGAAGCCAAGCCGGTAAAATAGTCCCTCCGCCATTTTGCGGAGCCCAAGCGCAAGGTCACTGGAAAAGAACCCCATCGCTTACTGGATGCTAAATATATCAAAGAAATCAAGAAAGCAGAGTGGGTCACCAACCTAGTATGCGTGCCAAATAAAAACACAAAATAATTACGCATGTGCATTGACTTTCGTGTTCAACAAATATTGTACAAAGAATCACTTCCCATTATAGCGTATCGATCAAATAATCGATGCAACCACGGGGTGCGAACGTCTTTCCTTCTTAGAAGTATACTCAGGGTATCACCATATTCATATGAAGGAGGAAGATTAGGACAAGAGAGCATTTATAACACCGTATGGCATATTCTGCTACACCATAATACCCTTCGGACTAAAAAATGTGGGTGACATGTATCAACGGATGATGTGGAGTTGCCTTAGAAGCCAAATTGGAAAAAAGTGCAGGTATATATCGATGATGTTATCATCACGACAAAGCAAGGGTCGACCCTTATCGATGATCTTCGTGAAACATTCGATAACCTTGAAAAATATTGCATTAATCTCAACCCAACAAAATGCTCCTTTGGAGTCCCTGCGGGATAACTCCTCGGTTACCTTGTATCAGCAAGGGGAATAGAAGCAAATCCAAAGAAAATACAGGAAATCCTCATGATGAAGAAGCCATCAAATCTTTGTGGCGTACAACAACTGGCTAGGCGAGTCGTGGTGCTTAGTCAATTTATCGCCTGCTTGGGCAAAGAAACACTACCATTCTAGCACTCATGAAAAAATCAAAGAAATTTGAGTGGATGGACAAAGCCCAACAAGCTTTGTAAAACCTCAAGAAAACACTCTCGACATCCCCTGTCGTAGTGTCACAAAGAGAAAAAGAACCACTACTACTCTACATCACAGCTACTAATCAGGTGGTAAGCATAGTTCTAGTCGTCGAACGACCAGAAGAAGGAAAAACGCATGGAGTCCAGAGGCCGGTTTATTTCCTAAGTGAAGTCCTCTCCCCATCCAAGCAAAGGTATCCGCACTACCAGAAGTTAGCATGCGGGGACTTCATGACATCACGCAAGCTACGCCACTATTTTTCGGAGCACGTGATGCATGTAAAATGCATACATGAACTTTGAACCTAATTAAGGCTCCATCCTGGAAGAAACAATAAACAACCAAACAAATGAATGAAATAACAATTGCCTAAACATTTACTCCCTTAGAGAAACTTGCTACTCGAGAGAACTTGCCACCACTCCACTCCACTTCATTAGATCAATTTAATTTGCACTAGTTTACTTGTAGTATCCACTAACACATACTTTATTTATTTTCTACCTAGTACCAAAACAAAACACACACTTAGATCCTAGATTTGCATAGAAGGTCATATAAGAGGGTTATAGGGCTTTAGAGAATAGATAGTTTACCTTTAGCTCCTCGTGGGTTCGACACTCAAATACTTATCAAATTGTACTATGGTGATCCCCTTCACTTGGGGGTTATCAAGATACTTTTCTAGCGCTGTTATCGGGGAGCGTAGCGCTAGTCTTCTATTGTTGCTTGCATTGCTAGTTTATTTTTAGTACCTTTTTCTTTTATATAAAACTAAAACCCAAAAAATAGATGGATCCTTTTCCCAAGATTAACCATGATATATATGATTTTTATGTCAAATATATTCTTTTGGGTACTAACCTTTTGGATGCAAGAGATAATGTTGAAAGTTCCAAGGAAGGAGATGCCAAAATCCTAAGCTTGGGGATGTCCATGCCACCCAAAGAAGAAGAGGAAAAGGAAGAACAAGTGGAGGAAGAATGGAGTAGCTACCCGTCTCATACACCCAACAATGGTAATGAACACATTCTTATTAATGACGATGATCTTTCATTGTCTAGTAGTCCTCTATGTGGAACAACTATGACTAATATATGGGAGGATGAAAGTGATATAATTGAGTTAGATAATCCAATATGCTTATTATATGACTTGTATTTATATGGTGAATCTATTCAAAACTATGAGATTAAGTTTTCTTTTGATGCTTGCAACTATTATGAGAGAGGAAGAGATAAGAGCCCTCTTTATATTTATATGTTATTTAAAGTGCAGGCTACTAATCATTATATGCATTGGATACCACAACCTTGCTGCTATTTATTCATATATAAAATTTCAATGCATAGGAAAAGAGTTAGACTTAAAAGTAAATGTCTATGTGCTTTGTGGTGTGCTCCACATGCTATCAAATACTATTAAATTTGAGCACACATTGATACCCATGTAACATTTAAAATAACTTTACCTACTGATTTCTAACAATTAGTTTAAGATGTTCACTTTTTCTAAATTTGGGAAAGTAAATGAGAAAGATGAGCAATGGATAAGTTGGGGTCGACCTTGAACATGTGTTGTTCATGCCAATGGAACCATTGCAAAATCTCTATCATTAGAACTTCTCCCATTATAAAACAAAATAAAAAAGAGTGTTTATTACTATTGTAACATCACCCTTGTATCTTATTTTCTCATATTTGTGCCAAGAATAACCTATTTTGAGAGGTGAGATCAAACAATTGTAACTTGCTATCCAGAAAATAGATTCCTGAGCTTCATTGCGAAAAATGTTAAAAATCACATAAAAGGAATTTTGACCTGAAATTTCACTTCAGCAATATTAATATCTTTACCCACATTTCATTAGTTCAAAGTTTATTTGATTTTAGCAATGTAAGTGCCTCTGAAAATTCGATATTTATAGACTGTCCAGTTTTTGATAGATTTTATTTCTATTATGCATTAGTCTTGTTACCTTTGTTTTCTGTGGTTCCTTTTTATCAAAGAGCAATACGAAACCATAGTACTAGTAGCTAATGTTTATTTCATGATATGTCTTTGATATACCTATTGGGATTTAATTTCTGGAGGCACTAACCACTCTAATCAAGTTTTATGATGAGTTTTGTGTCGAAAGAGTTTTCAAGTGAAAGAGTTGAGGGTGATGAATGAAGATTAAGAAGGACAAATGCTCAAGCTTGGGGATGTTACCCCTGGGAGCACCCCACATATATCAAAGGAATAAAAGCATTCAAGATTGGGGATGTCCAAGCTACCTCGTAAGCTCAAACCATCTTGATATCAAGTAAGTAAGCCTATCTATATGGCTATAAAGAAAGCGCTTTGCAGGAGGCAACCCGATTATTTTTATTTTTATTTTCTTTGTGTCCTCTTGCTGTAACAAGCAACCTTAGTTTTTGTTTTTGTTCTGGAATTTTCAATAAAGTACCAAGTTTTCCCCATTTTGGATTGACAAAGTTGAACATATATATGGAGTTGCATATTCCTGCATGAATCTGTTTACCATATGATTTTTCATTTCTTCTCTGCAACTCCGATTGAGCTCAAATTTTAACTATAGTTACAACTTTGCATCCTATGTATGCTCGTCAATTTTCAAAAAAATATTGGCATGTTTAAGTAGGGTAACCAACTGTGTTTTTCTGCTGCTGTTTTCCTAGACAGATTCTATCCCATTTTGTTTGATGCATTCTTTGAGCTTTTAAGTTGAATATTTGATTAATTTGAGTTTATGAGAAAGCATACAACATTATATACCTACTGGAAACTTCATATATACTTTTGTTTAGGAATTTCTTGTAGCAAACATTATGCCTTTTGTACCCACTAATGTCACCCCATAGAAAAGATATGGGAGAAAAATTTGTGTTGAAGTTTTTCACAGGATTGGAGGAGCTGCACCAAGAGTTATCTAAGGATGGTGAAAACCATAAGCTTGGGGATACCCAAGTCACCCCACTGGACCAACCACACTCTCGGTTTGCACACGTCTACTTTTTGTTTTTCGAGCAACACATTACTATCGCATAAACTTGGAGCGTTTGTATCTTACTTCCTTTATTTTTAATTTTCATTTTGTTCATGTTGCCAAGACCATTATCAATATATACTTTCTGTAGAAATAAATTAAGTTGGATGCTATAAAAGAGTTGGAATAGGGATGTTGAAGTTGATTCAAAAAGGATACATATAGTTGCATGATTCATATGCTTTGAATGAATATTAATTTGCAAGTGAGTTATGTAGAGCTATATTTTATTCATGTTTTGATGCTTGCTATTAGTTTAAATTGTTTGACATGGATTTATAGAACTATGGACTCTTATGCATGCATGTATACGGTCAACTTTCTCCCTCTTGCTAACCCAAAAATAAATTCAACAAGTTAAAACTTGTTTATCCAACTCCCTTTGAACCAAGTTTTTCCAGAGTGTCCACCATACCTACCTATTAGCATAATTTCTATTCCAAGTATATTTATCATGCTTTATTGTTTTATCTAGATTCCAAATTAAAATGCGTATGATTGTTTTTGCTATGAGAAAGTTAGTTAGTTAGTGCTCTCACGAACTTGATGGCACATTTTATTTTCCTGCACATAATAAACTTGAACCATTGTGACTATCTTATGAGGCTATGTGCTCGTCAAATTATGGGTTGGAGTTAGCACAACCATGTTTCCATGGGGCACATTTTCAACATTGCACTTATTTATATTTAGTTGATATCATGTTATTTTGTTATGGATGCCTATCGGTGTGAAATAAGTTGGAAATTTGTAAGCTCATGTAGTTTGTAAATGTGTTAGAGAAACGCCTAGGCCGCTAACCCAAGACATGCATTATTCATGGTGGAAATTTACAGCATCCCATAGTGAGCATTCTATGAAGCATCTTCAATAAAAATTTATCCCATAGTAAATAAAAAGAATTGCTGAGATGCTCATTGTATGTTTGTCTTGTTGTTTTGATATGGGAAACCTCCTATATCATGGGACAAGAGGTACCCTGTTGGTGTTCTCAATAATACATGTATTCTTATAATGACAAGAACTTATTTGGGACCTAAGTTGAGTAGCATGTGGTTTAGGTACCCGTATTCAACGGGCATGAGGCATTCAACTCATATTTTGGCAAGCATATACCTCATACTTGCCATCACATTAACCTTAACCATTCAAGATGTTAATGATAGGGGCAATGAGAGCTCAAAGCTAATGAATACCTTAGTTCAAACATAAACATAAGAGAAAGTGTTTGGAAGCTATATGAAACTTATTCATGATTAATCTCTGCTTATTATCTATCTTTCCAAAGTGTTGTAGCATCCCAATTGTCTAACAATTGCAATGCTACTAGCCTAGTCTATATAAATGCTACTTCATATATATAATTGTTTCATCATAATTATATCATGCTCATGTCATCATGCCACCTTGCATTTGAGCATCATATAAAACCCTTTTTGTTTTGGTTCTTCTCTCATATGCATTGTAAATTGTATTTGCCTCTTGATATTGTATTTGGTTATTGATATATTGTTTAGATGCCCAAGTTGAGTTGGGGGCATATCTTTTATTCCACTCCACCATCCTTTCTTTCATCACCTTATAATTCCACCATCCCATTATCCATGAGCTTGTATTTTATTTTCTCTTGGTATTTAATCTAGCTCATGGGAGATAGGATGGATCTACTTCTACAAATTCTTTTGCTTGGCTTTTATTCCACTTTTGGGAATGCATATGAATAATGCCATGTTAATATTATTGTTTTCACAAGAATAAACATGGCATTAATTATTTTGCATGGGCCATGCAAGAGTACCACCACCTTTAGTCATTTGTTTTCCTCTTGGGTTTATTTGGTTCTTTTCTTTGTGGATCATCTCCATCCCTCTCACCACCATCCCCTTAGTCTCCTCTATACCATTTTAGTATTTTCTTCATGCATGGTCAAATGAGGTTTCTTCCCTACTCCCTTTCCCTCTCTTTTTCTTTAGTTTCACCTTCACCTTCACCTCACCTTAGGCTAACCCTAAGCCCTCCTTTTATCTATGCTTGATCTTAAGCATGTGATAAAAACCTATTATTCCAAACTCTAACCCTAAGCCCTCTCTCTCACCTTCCCCCTCTCTCCAAAACCCTAAATCGAGCCCTACCTAGCTAACCCGAGCCACCCCTCTCTAGCTAACCCTAGCTCCCTCCCTCTCTCTCGGCCTCTCTCCTCTCTCTGCCTTGCAGGCCCCCTAGCTACCTAACCACCCCAGACCGAAGCCTACCCCAACCCTAAAACCCTAACTCGATCCTAGCTCCATGCCACCCTCCTCTCTCTCTAGCTCTCTCCCTGCCACAGCAGCCCCACCCGAGCATACCCTCCTTGGCCTCGCCCTGACCCCACCTGGCAGCCTCCATCTACCCCTCCCTCTGCCCCTGCCGTCTAGCCCGAGCACGTGCTTGAGGGGGAAAAGGTGGCACCGAAGCCACCCTCATCTACCCCCTGCCACGGCTGCTCCTCCTTCCTCCCTCCTTTTTCCCCTTCCACACGGCTCTCCTCTACCCTCCCAGATCCACCCCAGGGCCTTGCCCTCTCCCCTCTTTTCTCCACTGCCACCATCTACCCCATCGCCGGCCACCGTCGGTCTCCACCAGCTCCCGTCGATCCAGGAGGCGTAGGCGAGCAGGAGGTTGTCAGCGAGGTCGGGAAGGTCCTCTGCAGCAGCCCTGTACACGACGTCGAGGAGGAGACGGCCCAGACCTGCTGCACGCCATCGACACCGAGCCGAAAACCCTAGCTCCAGATCGCCAGCATCCTCGCCATTTCCCTGCGCTCCGGCACGATCCGACCCCACCAACCCAACCGCGGTGAGCCTCTCTCCCTCCCAGACACGCCCCTCTTCGCTGTCATTGTCTGGCCGCGCCGTACCTTCCGCCGAACACCCTCTGCGCGCCGGCGGTCGCTGCGTTCACGCGGCGTAGCACCTCGCAGACGGCCTACCTAGGCCCCAACCACCATGCTGTCACCAACCCTCAACCTACCGCACTGGCTCGCACCCCCAGCGCGCACCCGCACGTCCCCGGATCGAATCCCCTCTCCGCGCGGTCGATCACCGATCCGTCCGCGGCCGCAGAGAAGATCTACAGGGGCCTGTGGTAGATTTACGAATAGCCCCTTCTTTTATTTTCGCCTCAACCCGCGGTACCTCATGGCCCACTAGTCAGCCGCCCGGTCAATCTTGCAAGAAAACCCCCCAGCTCTCCGCCCCTCAACCCGCACTCCCCTCTGCGCCACGTGGCTGTGTCCGTTTCCCCCGCTGGCAAGTGGACCTGCGAGCCCGCTGACCCCACTTGTCTGTCTCCGAGGCTGGCCACTCCCGCGGTGAGGAAAGCTTTTCCGCGCGCGTGTCGCCCAGTCAGCACCTGGCCCCACTTGTCTGTGTCTTTGGCTAGGTTTGTCTGAGTAACAAAAGTTTCTGTTCTTTTCTGTTTTAATTTAAAACCTTTTCAAATTTGTTTTAAATTCAAATTCAAATCTGTTTTAAAATAACTTTTAATTTTCAAATCCAAATAATACAAATAATATATGTTTTGGAATCAGAAAAATGTGAGAAATTCAAATATGCCATTCAAAATATCTTTTGGGTACTTTAAAATTTCGAATTGTTTAAATGCAATAAAATGCCCTTTTCCTTAATTAATTAATAACTTTAGTTTTATAACTCCAAATTTGACAAATAATATGTCTAAATCGATCAGCGCGACGAGCCCGTTCTATCTATGCATTCCATGTTCTGAATTGCAGCATGCATCATATAAATTCAAAGTGTACAGCGACTTATTTGAGGTTAAAAGGTGACTAAAACTCAATAAAAGGCTTTATTCTTGTATTCCACACCTCACCCATGCCATGCTACATTATTGCCATGCAATTTGTGCATCATTCATCATGGCATGATTGTTTGCTTGTCGCATTTTAATTCATATGCTTTTGCACTTTATTTATGTTGGCCCTTGTTTGTTTGGTTCTTCTTCGAATAGACGCTGAGCAGGGGATATATCAAGAAACCCAGGAGCACTACCCAGATCCTTCTCTCGCTTCAACTGAGCTGCCAGGCAAGCACTACCACATGCTTGCATACATATTGCTTCTATCTTATCCTTGCATCATTGAGTCACGATTGCATTAAACTGAATCCCAAGCACTGCATAGCCTTTACTTTTAAACCCCACCGAAGCTTGTTCCTCCATCCCATGAGCCATTACTATAGGAGTTGATTGAGCCATGCGGGTCGTAGAACATCATGTGTAGGGTATGTGAGTGTCTGATGGATAACGAGGTACCTAAACAACTTAACCTGAGTAGTAATGGGATAACTAATGAAAGTGGCACCGGTGAGCAATATCTGCTATTTGGTTTTTCATGCTCACTTGTGTCCCGTAAGACCCCGAGTACTTGATTCTTGTTCCTTGACTATTCGCACTATCCACATCCGGGAGGCCTATGGACCCCCCTGAGCCAGAGCTTGATTCATTCTTATTTCTTGGGGCCACAAAGTAGTTTGGGGCTTTATTTCTATCCTGTACTTATGCCATGCTTTACTGCTTTATTTAAGATTGTGCGAGGAGCACCTGTACTGTTTTGGATGCGGAGTGTTTTCGCGGTATCAACAAGCCCAGTCACACTTTCGGGTTCCCAGTCGTTTACAGCCACTGACGCAAACCCTGGGTCCGTTTCGGAGCCGGCCAACTTCGTTGCGGGTAGCTTAGTGGGGTGGCCCCCTGAAATATTTCTGAATCCTGTGATCGCTTTGTCGTGACTGCCTCGTTGGGTTTTGAGTTGGTTTTTCCGAGGTTGATCGAGTGTGTGTTGCTATTTGTGCACCCCTGCAGGGTAAATCTTTCTGAAAGCCGTGTCCGCGGTTATGGACGACTTGGAGCACAGTTTCTCGATCATAGACAAGAATAACTAAAGTACCGCTTTTAACTTGACTAAGTACCTGACTAGTAAATAGTGCAACACTCATGGAATGGATAATAAAACTGCCAACGGATGGGGGGGTTGTTCGTCCGCTTCCTCGTTGGTAAGCGAGGAGGAGGATGGATCTGTTAATATTACTGTTATAACTGTTGATATTAATTCACGGACATCCGTCTATCTCTGGTTAGGCGGATGGTTAGCGAGTATCTATAGAATTGTTAGGTATTATCTTTTGCTGCAATTGCGTCACCCCAGGCTGTGTCCCCTTTAGAGGCATAAAGACTTGCTGAGCACCCCTAGGGTCTCACACGATAAATTGTTTGATTTAGATGAACAGGTAAACTCGCAAGATGGATACTGGGTGGAGGAGACGGACGATGTGGGCAACGATCATTCGGTGTAGAGATTCCGGGAACGGGGATCCGTGAGATCTGTGGGCGGGATGTGTTTATTTATGGGCATCTTATGCCGATTTGCTTCTTTATCCGTACTCGGATCTTGTTTTCTGCTTCCGCCTGATACTCTGATGTTTGATGTATGAGGAGATATCCTAAACTATTATATCTATCTAGGATATTTGGATCTTGCCGTATGGCGTTGCAATATTTCTATTTCTTTTAGATGGAATGGCTCTGAGGACTGTTGTATGGTGGCTTGCATACATACTCATTTGTGTATGTAGTTGATCCCTTCGCCTGCCGATTACGCCGCTCGTTCTTGTTCCGATGTTTGGAAATGGTTAGGACGGCCGAAAGGTCTACCTGTGAGTGGCATTTGGGCCCCACCGTACTATTTTAACCATTTCCGGACATCTGGGCTTGTAACTAAGAGCGTAATTCACCGAGGTAGTTACAATTGGTATCAGAGCCATCCCGCCCTTCAGGGTCTCAGCCAAATGGTCGTTTTCAGTCTAGCAAATATTTTTGGTAGCTATGTATACTAGGGAAAAACAAAACGTGAGAGTAGGACTGCTTCCACTTTTCTTCTTACCCATCCACCCACCCTTTTCTGGTAAGGAAGTGTAACGTTTTCAATCCTCTTCTTAAAATTCAAACTAGGATTCACGTGTTCGGGGTTTCTGTAGTACCATAGAAAGTGTGTGTGTGTGTGTGTAATTCCTTGTCTATCTGTTGCATCCAATTTGTTATCACAATCTGCCTTTGGTTATCAACTGTTGGTACATTCCATACTGACAGGCTTTTGAAAACCGGCGCGATCTATCTGACTCCTTGTTAACCGGTGCCGTCTTCTTAAGGGTGTTCTTCCTTCCAGCATGCTTTCACAGAATGTGGAGTTGCTAATCTCTACCTGATAAGTGATTTTGCGCATCTATTAGTATTTTAATGCCGAAAAATGCGGAAAAATTTTCTTTGATACCTCTGTGCTTCCACACTCCTTTTCAGTCGTGTGTGAAACATTATCTATCTCCCTTTTATCAGCATGTCCATGCTAACTCATTCTTTTGTCACCGGCGCTTAATCCTAGAGTTTCATTTCATCTCCAATTCTCTTGGGCTAATTACATAACATGTGTCGATCCGATGCTGGTGATTGTAATTTGGTTCTCGGCATAGCTATAGGACACTTATCATGAGTGGAATATGGAAAATGCAATCACCACTATCCTCCAAATGGTGACGGTTATCTCCTGTGATTTTGAGTACACCGTGATCATATCTATGCATATTCAAGTATCTTTGGCAATCCGGAGTTTTCTCAAGGCACTACGGCGGTCTATCATCTGTCCATCATGCTTCACATCTTTTTGGAACTCCATATCTGCAATATTCCCTTTGATACGAGGGAATTGCATCTTTTCGTCTCTGATAGCTTTGCTTAAGGTATGAGCTATCATCGGTTCTTATCCAAGATCTCTTTATATTTGTAACCGGTGATCCGATCGACAATGTGAACCAGGTGACATCTCTTTTTCTTTCGAAGGACCAGATAATCTATTCTTCCAGTGCATCTTCTTCAACACGAACCCGTGCTCTTAATATTGATCTTTCTAAGAGCGTTGAGCTCAGGAAGTGTTTCGAGCATTTGTTCGTTTCTCTCGCCTTTTGAACTTGATATTCTGGGAATATCCTGTTAATCCATGGTGGTATATGTTGATAATATGCTTTCCTATTCGATATCAATGGAAGGACATGGAAGATCATCTGTGTCTCTTTCTCTCTAGCTTCGTGAGCACTGCCTGTGTGCAAAGTCTCAAAGTGAGAACTCTGACTTTTTGAAGTCACCTATCTCGGCCACGTCCTTCTGCTAAATAGATAGCTCCAATTCTGGAATCAGCAAGTCCATTGTTAATTCCATCCTTCATCTTCAACCAATCTGGAGTTATTCCTTGTTGGCAAGTTATCATCATCGTTCCGCTAAAGTTTTTTCCTCAAGACCGCTGAACCTCTCTCAATCATTTCAAGAAGAACATGGAGTTCTTTCACCTCAGTCTCGTCAAGTAATCTTTTGAAACCCTCTTGCTCTGTCGTCTATGCTCAATCCACCGGAGGCCATGAAGATTTTTTTTCAGATCTTTTGTAATCCTTATGTTCAAGTGGTGCTATCTTTTTCTTTATCTGAGGAATCTTGCAGTTGTCTCCGTGATCTTCCGTCATATCTTTCCGGTGGCTGGTTACTTATGATATGACGACAACATCATCACCCTTATCTATCTTGAATCCGGCGAATCGTTTGCGTCTATCCTTGTTTTCTAACGAAGTTCCATGAGTTTTTGTCAATAACTTCAGTCTGTTTCGGTAGTTGGGTTGCATGGTTTTCTTATTCATGTGCGGAGTAATGCTTTGAGTGCAGGATAGAGTAGCTACCATACCACTACTCTTATCATTCTCTCTTGTACATTGAATTGGTGAATTAATGTGATTTCACTCATTCCACGGAAGTTAGAAGTGGCCTTTATCCCTCGATACTTTTACTTCCGTCTTTGTTTTTCCGGAGTGCTCTCTCGAAGAAAGTAATCAATAATCTCTTGTTGGTGGTCTGTCTATTCTAGATGGAGCAAAATCTACAATTATCTGGTGGAAACAAATGCAAACTCTTTTATGTCCTCGTCTTTCTACCGGTGCTCGACATTCCCAAACAAGATGGAAGGAAACTATCTCTCCCTTTGTTTCATCAATTCTTTTTCTGTCGTAAAGCCAATTATGGTTGAGACCATCAGCCGCAAATCTATTGCGTTAGCCTCAAGGCTAAAGAAAGCAATAAGTATCTCTACAATAAACTCCAGATCCTCCATATTCTTGCTTCTCGGGATTCCACCATGATCTGGCTTCACATCCGTCTCTGGAAGTTATATCCGCGCACCTCAATTGCGTGATCCTTTGGGTCTTACCGGCGCAAGAAGAATCTAATCCGACGATGTCTAACTAAATCTCTCTGTTGATATCAAGGGACTCTATTGTTTGAAGGCAATATTGTTTCCGAACTTCATTTCTCAAATCCGAGAGAAGATACGATGCTATTGTCATAGTGGTTCAAAACCTCTCCAACCTAGCTCTTTTCTTCCGGCGAGACAAAGATTTCATCATCTCTAGTATCGGTAAATCTTTAATCTTAACGGTGTGACTTTCTTTATCCATGATACATCATCTTTTCCTTTTCTTTCACAAGTGGTTCTAGTCTTTTATCTTGTTTCTTGAGAAAACCGGAGCTATGTCCATCCTATCCTTCTTGTCTCACGACAATCCTTCAACTCTTCTAACCATTGTTTCTCAAGCAAAACGCAAGACTCGCAGCAAGTCTAGCAAGTTTTTCCGTTGTTCATCAATTTGGGAACGTGAGGGTCAACTTCGTTCGAACACCCGCCTCTCCTTGTGTTGTTTTCTTTTTCCTAGGAATCTCGGGGCGAGATTCTTGTTTAGTGGGGGAGAGTTGTAGCATCCCAATTGTCTAACAATTGCAATGCTACTAGCCTAGTCTATATAAATGCTACTTCATATATATAATTGTTGCATCATAATTATATCATGCTCATGTCATCATGCCACCTTGCATTTGAGCATCATATAAAACCCTTTTTGTTTTGGTTCTTCTCTCATATGCATTGTAAATTGTATTTGCCTCTTGATATTGTATTTGGTTATTGATATATTGTTTAGATGCCCAAGTTGAGTTGGGGGCATATCTTTTATTCCACTCCACCATCCTTTCTTTCATCACCTTATAATTCCACCATCCCATTATCCATGAGCTTGTATTTTATTTTCTCTTGGTATTTAATCTAGCTCATGGGAGATAGGATGGATCTACTTCTACAAATTCTTTTGCTTGGCTTTTATTCCACTTTTGGGAATGCATATGAATAATGCCATGTTAATATTATTGTTTTCACAAGAATAAACATGGCATTAATTATTTTGCATGGGCCATGCAAGAGTACCACCACCTTTAGTCATTTGTTTTCCTCTTGGGTTTATTTGGTTCTTTTCTTTGTGGATCATCTCCATCCCTCTCACCACCATCCCCTTAGTCTCCTCTATACCATTTTAGTATTTTCTTCATGCATGGTCAAATGAGGTTTCTTCCCTACTCCCTTTCCCTCTCTTTTTCTTTAGTTTCACCTTCACCTTCACCTCACCTTAGGCTAACCCTAAGCCCTCCTTTTATCTATGCTTGATCTTAAGCATGTGATAAAAACCTATTATTCCAAACTCTAACCCTAAGCCCTCTCTCTCACCTTCCCCCTCTCTCCAAAACCCTAAATCGAGCCCTACCTAGCTAACCCGAGCCACCCCTCTCTAGCTAACCCTAGCTCCCTCCGTCTCTCTCGGCCTCTCTCCTCTCTCTGCCTTGCAGGCCCCCTAGCTACCTAACCACCCCAGGCCGAAGCCTACCCCAACCCTAAAACCCTAACCCGATCCTAGCTCCATGCCACCCTCCTCTCTCTCTAGCTCTCTCCCTGCCACAACAGCCCCACCCGAGCCTAACCTCCTTGGCCTCGCCCTGACCCCACCTGGCAGCCTCCATCTACCCCTCCCTCTGCCCCTGCCGTCCAGCCCGAGCACGTGCTCGAGGGGGAAAAGGTGGCACCGAAGCCACCCTCATCTACCCCCTGCCACGGCTGCTCCTCCTTCCTCCCTCCTTTTTCCCCTTCCACACGGCTCTCCTCTGCCCTCCCAGATCCACCCCAGGGCCTTGCCCTCTCCCCTCTTTTCTCCACCGCCACCATCTACCCCATCGCCGGCCACCGTCGGTCTCCACCAGCTCCCGTCGATCCAGGAGGCGTAGGCGAGCAGGAGGTTGTCGGCGAGGTCGGGAAGGTCCTCTGCAGCAGCCCTGTACACGACGTCAAGGAGGAGACGGCCCAGACCTGCTGCACGCCATCGACACCGAGCCGAAAACCCTAGCTCCAGATTGCCAGCATCCTCGCTGTTTCCCTGCGCTCCGGCACGATCCGACCCCACCAACCCAACCGCGGTGAGCCTCTCTCCCCCCCAGACACGCCCCTCTTCGCTGTCGTTGTTTGGCCACGCCGTACCTTCCGCCGAACACCCTCTGCGCGCCGGCGGTCGCTGTGTTCACGCGGCGTAGCGCCACGCAGACGGCCTACCTAGGCCCCAACCACCATGCTGTCACCAACCCTCAACCTACCGCACTAGCTCGCACCCCTAGCGCGCACCCGCACGTCCCCGGATCGAATCCCCTCTCCGCGCGGTCGATCACCGATCCGTCCGCGGCTGCAGAGAAGATCTACAGGGGCCTGTGGTAGATTTACGATAAGCCCCTTCTTTTATTTTCGCCTCAACCCGTGGTACCTCGTGGCCCACTAGTCAGCCGCCCGGTCAATCTTGCAAGAAAACCCCCCAGCTCTCCGCCCCTCAACCCGCACTCCCCTCTGCGCCACGTGGCTGTGTCCGTTTCCCCCGCGGGCAAGTGGACCTGCGAGCCCGCTGACCCCACTTGTCTGTCTCCGAGGCTGGCCACTCCCACAGTGAGGAAAGCTTTTCCGCGCGCGTGTCGCCCAGTCAGCACCTGGCCCCACGTGTCTGTGTCTTTGGCTAGGTTTGTCTGAGTAACAAAAGTTTCTGTTCTTTTCTGTTTTAATTTAAAACCTTTTCAAATTTGTTTTAAATTCAAATTCAAATGTGTTTTAAAATAACTTTTAATTTTCAAATCCAAATAATACAAATAATATATGTTTTGGAATCAGAAAAATGTGAGAAATTCAAATATGCCATTCAAAATATCTTTTGGGCACTTTAAAATTTCGAATTGTTTAAATGCAATAAAATGCCCTTTTCCTTAATTAATTAATAACTTTAGTTTTATAACTCCAAATTTGACAAATAATATGTCTAAATCGATCAGCGCGACGAGCCCGTTCTATCTATGCATTCCATGTTCTGAATTGCAGCATGAATCATATAAATTCAAAGTATACAGCAACTTATTTGAGGTTAAAAGGTGACTAAAACTCAATAAAAGGCTTTATTCTTGTATTCCACACCTCATCCATGCCATGCTACATTATTGCCATGCAATTTGTGCATCATTCATCATGGCATGATTGTTTGCTTGTCGCATTTTAATTCATATGCTTGTGCACTTTATTTATGTTGGCCCTTGTTTGTTTGGTTCTTCTTCGAATAGACGCTGAGCAGGGGATATATCAAGAAACCCAGGAGCACTACCCAGATCATTCTCTCGCTTCAACTGAGCTGCCAGGCAAGCACTACCACATGCTTGCATACATATAGTACCTATTGCTTCTATCTTATCCTTGCATCATTGAGTCGCGATTGCATTAAACTGAATCCCAAGCACTGCATAGCCTTTACTTTTAAACCCCACTGAAGCTTGTTCCTCCATCCCATGAGCCATTACTACAGGAGTTGATTGAGCCATGCGGGTCGTAGAACAGCATGTGTAGGGTATGTGAGTGTCTGATGGATAACGAGGTACCTAAACAACTTAACCTGAGTAGTAATGGGATAACTAATGAAAGTGGCACCGGTGAGCAATATCTGCTATTTGGTTTTTCATGCTCACTTGTGTCCCGTAAGACCCCGAGTACTTGATTCCTGTTCCTTGACTATTCGCACTATCCACATCCGGGAGGCCTATGGACCCCCCCTGAGCCAGAGCTTGATTCATTCTTATTTCTTGGGGCCACAAAGTAGTTTGGGGCTTTATTTCTATCCTGTACTTATGACATGCTTTACTGCTTTATTTAAGATTGTGCGAGGAGCACCTGTACTGTTTTGGATGCGGAGTGTTTTCGCGGTATCGACAAGCCCAGTCACACTTTCGGGTTCCCAGTCGTTTACAGCCACTGACGCAAACCCTGGGTCCGTTTCGGAGCCGGCCAACTTCGTTGCGGGTAGCTTAGTGGGGTGGCCCCCTGAAATATTTCTGAATCCTGTGATCGCTTTGTCGTGACTGCCTCGTTGGGTTTTGAGTTGGTTTTTCCGAGGTTGATCGAGTGTGTGTTGCTATTTGTGCACCCCTGCAGGGTAAATCTTTCTGAAAGCCGTGTCCGCGGTTATGGACGACTTGGAGCACAGTTTCTCGATCATAGACAAGAATAACTAAAGTACCGCTTTTAACTTGACTAAGTACCTGACTAGTAAATAGTGCAACACTCATGGAATGGATAATAAAACTGCCAACGGATGGGGGGGGGTTGTTCGTCCGCTTCCTCGTTGGTAAGCGAGGAGGAGGATGGATCTGTTAATATTACTGTTATAACTGTTGATATTAATTCACGGACATCCGTCTATCTCTGGTTAGGCGGATGGTTAGCGAGTATCTATAGAATTGTTAGGTATTATCTTTTGCTGCAATTGCGTCACCCCAGGTTGTGTCCCCTTTAGAGGCATAAATACTTGCTGAGCACCCCTAGGGTCTCACATGATAAATTGTTTGATTCAGATGAACAGGTAAACTCGCAAGATGGATACTGGGTGGAGGAGACGGACGATGTGGGCAACGATCATTCCGTGTAGAGATTCCGGGAACGGGGATCCGTGAGATCTGTGGGCGGGATGTGTTTATTTATGGGCATCTTATGCCGATTTGCTTCTTATCCGTACTCGGATCTTGTTTTCCGCTTCCGCCTGATACTCTGATGTTTGATGTATGAGGAGATATCCTAAACTATTATATCTATCTAGGATATTTGGATCTTGCCATATGGCGTTGCAATATTTCTATTTCTTTTAGATGGAATGGCTCTGAGGACTGTTGTATGGTGGCTTGCATACATACTCATTTGTGTATGTAGTTGATCCCTTCGCCTGCCGATTACGCCGCTCGTTCTTGTTTTGATGTTTGGAAATGGTTAGGACGGCCGAAAGGTCTACCTGTGAGTGGCATTTGGGCCCCACCGTACTATTTTAACCATTTCCGGACATCCGGGCTTGTAACTAAGAGCGTAATTCACCGAGGTAGTTACAAGTGTCCACTTTAATATTCGGAGTTTAGAAGAAAACTCTATGACCACTATAGGATGTTTTACTTTACTTTTGCTTTTGCATTTTGCATTCATTTGGTCCATATCTCTTTATTCTATGTTACACTTTGTGAGTTACTATTGATCATCCTTTCATTGTATATGAGATATCACTTCATTATCTATCTTGCATATTGCTATTCCTTTGAAGAATGAATCATTTGACTTTGTGTACAAATAGTAATCAGTTTTGATATCCAAAATAGTATTAAAGTACAAAGTCCATGTTAGTTTTATCACCTTCATACTCGAGGACGAGTATTGGTTAAGCTTGGGGATGTTGATGCATGTAAAATACATACATGAACTTTGCACTTTATTACTTGATATTCCAACATATTTGCATCATATATGGGTTATATTCATGTTTTATAATGATTATTGGGAATAATTCATACTTCCCATATTGCTTTGGAATTAACCCTACTGAGGCAGAAAACCCCTATTTCAATTTTTGACTTTCAGGTACCCAAACGACGTCCAATTGACCTAAAACTTCACATGACCTAGTATTTATCAGAACCAAGAACAATGGGCCAAAGATCCGCGAGCAAAGAAGACTGAGGAGGAAACGAGCCCAGCACATGCGGCCAGAGGGCTGGCCACGGCTGGTGTGCTCGTTTTCCCCTTGAATCTCCGATGTTGTCGGTTCTTTCGCCAAACGACTTGTGTTTACCTAAAACCTACTATATATACCCCCTTTCTATGATCCTCGACACATACGGAGGCGTAGATCAAAAACACAGAAGCAGAGAGTCAGGAGGCTTCCACTGGAGAAGATTAGAGGGGGAAACGCCACCGGAATCGCTTCCGGAGGGCTCCACCCCACTCTGGCGTGTTCATCATCAACTCCTACAACAAGATCCTCTCCATATACCTACTGTAATCTCTTGGCAAACATGATGTGTGAAGCAATATATTATTTTCCCTTGGTCGATTGTATCTCCATGCCTTTGTTTGAGTAGTGAATTATTATGGCAAAAGTGAAATAGTTCGTTTATTGCTTGCATATAGTGTTGTTATCTTTTATGATTGTCTTCTTGTACAATATATGGGTGCACGCATATGTTGGGGAATGCATGTAAGGTGATCACCATAGTGTAATGGCGTGTGCAGGACCGTGGAGGATAGAAAACCGTGGTCCAGTCCATAAAGTTACATTAGGGGGGACATATATCGGGGACCCTAGAGTTTATAGCTATGGTGGGACAATTATGTCTTAATAATTCCTGTGTTTGCTTAGTAACATGGCCTTAGGATCCATCGTAAGAGTTGTGTATGCACATTTATTTGTCTGCACCTAATTAAGGCTCTGTCCTATAAGAAACTATAAACAACCAAACAAACGAATGAAATAACAATTGCCTAAACATTTACTCCCTTAGAGAAACTTGCTACTAGAGAGAACTTGCCACCACTCCACTCCAATTCATTAGATCAATTTAACTTGCACTATTTTACTTGTAGTATCCACTAACACATACTTTATTTGTTTTCTAACTAGTACCAAAACAAAACACACAATTAGATCTTAGCTTTGTATGGAAGTCCATATAAGAAGGTTATAGGGATTTAGAGAATAGATAGTTTACCTTCAGCTCCTCGTGGGTTCGACACTCAAATACTTATCAAATTGTACTACGGTGATCCCCTGCACTTGGGGGTTATCAACAGACGATCATGGTAGTCAATGAAGCACCTCTTTCCAACGTACTCAACAATCCGGAAGCCATAGGACGCGCCTCTCTATGGGGCATCGAGTTATCCTGTCGAGAAATCACATATGAGAAGTGAAAAACAATTAAGTTTTAGGTTTTGCCTGACTTTATCACTGAGTGGACATAATTACAATGCGTGGGTCTATCAGACCTCTCCAACGCTTGGACAATGTACTTCAATGGCTCCAAGAGAACAAAGGGAGCAGAAGCAAGAGTGATACTAGTGTCACCACAAGGCGATAAGATGTGTTACATACTTTAGATGAGCTTTGCAAACGCGTCGAACAACAAAGCTGAATATGAGGCCCTGTTGCATGGCATGTGTATGGCCAAAGCCTGCGGTGAAACTCGCCTAGAAATATTTGGTGACTCCAACCTTGTCGCACAACAAGCCATAAACAAATGTGACGCCGTCAGTGATAACATGATCGCTTATCAGGATATGTACAATATCATGGAAGCCCAATTTGAAAAATGTGAAGTATCACACATAGGCAGGGCAAGCAGTGAGGAAGCCGACAATTTGGCAAACATCGGGTCCCTCTGTTTACTAGTACCACCTGGAGTTTTTTTGGAAAAAATAACGGAACGTTCCATCAAAGCCAAAAGGGTCTCTAAGGTCATAGCACCAAAAACACGCAAGAAGGTCAAATCAAAAGGCGACACGGGGGCCGCACCTGCAGCCGAAAGTGAAGTAGACACCCTTGAAGAAGAGTTGGAACCCGGTGAGGTCTTGATAATACAACCCACATGGATGCAGCCATATGTAGCATACATGATACACGGAGAACTACCCGAAGACGTAATTGAGGCATGGCGGATCACATGTCGATCTAAAGCTTTCAGGATCATTAAAGGAGAACTATATAAAAGGAGCATCCCGAGCGTGTTATAGTGGTGTGTCGCACCCGAAGAAGGAAAGCTTATCCTCAAAGACATACATGAAAGGGTTTGTGTCCACCATGCTAGCAGTCGAGCAATTGCGGCTAAAGCTTTCTGAGCAGGATTTTATTGGCTTACAATAGTACAGGATGCGAAGGACATCATACGAACATGCGAAGCATGTCAACTATTTGCCACAAAACCCAATGCACCTACCGCGGAACTAAACCCTATACCTCTCGCCAGGCCATTTGCTCAATGGGTACTTGATATGGTGGGCAAACTCCACAAATCTTCACCAGGAGGACACGTCTTTATGCTAATAGCAGTCGACAAATTTACAAAGTGGATCAAAGCAATGCTCGTCACAAGTCAAGATGGAACTTTGGCCATGAATTTCATCAAGTCAATAGTATTTATATTTGGAGTGCCAAATAGCATTATTACCGACAACGAAACCAATTTTACTTCCAATGAGTTCAAAGAATATTGCAAGTAGATGGGTATAAAAGTAAGCTACGATTCAACCGCCCACCCGCAAACCAACGGCCGGGGTGGAAAAAGCCAATGGTCTTGTAACCAATGGCATCAAGAAAAGATTGCTGGTGCCACTCGATAGAGCTAAAGGAGCTTGGGTAGATGAGTTGCCCTCCATCCTATGGATCCTACGTACCACCCCAAATAATGCAACACGGGAAACACCTTTCTTTCTGGTTCACGGTGTAGAGGCTATTCTTCTAGTCAAAGTAGATCATGAGTCTCCCAGGGTCACAGAATATGAAGAAGAAGCATCCAGAGAAGCACTTGAAGATGATGCTGATGCACTCGACGAAGCGCGAGATGTTGCTTTACAAAGGGAAACCATATATCAGAAGAATCTACGCAATTATCATAGCCATCGACTACGTCCTAGGTCCTTCATCATAGGGGATCTGGTCCTTCATCTCAAGCAAGATGGGCATCGGAAACTAGAGTCGCCATGGGAAGGTCCTAATATCGTCACAGAAGTAATCCCTGGTGGGGCATATCGACTTCAATATAAGAAAGGAATTTCTATTTTTGTGCCCCTGGTTCATTACCTATACTCAGTTTTCTCCAGCCGCTTAAGTTTTCCTCACTTTTCCCCTCCCTCTATTCTGAAACCCTCACAAGCACTCGGATGGAGGGGTGCCGTCAGTTCAAAGGCTTGATCGTTACATGCTGACGGGTGGGACCGCGTTGGGTTGGTCGTGCATTGAGCGTTATGTTACGTGGCCTCGACCGTTACATGCTGACGGGTGGGGCCAGAATACATGGTGGACCAGCCATCCATCTCTCGCTGACTTGTGGGCCCCTTTTTTCCTGATTATGTGGTTGGTGCAGCTAATGACAAATGGGGTCGTTCTGTGGGGTCGTCGAAGCCAATGAACGATGGGGCCGCCATGTGGGGCTGTTCTGTGGGCTTGTCGAAGCCAATGAACGGTGGGGTCATCATGTGGGGTTGGAGGGGGATTTGCATATTTGCCATGTTTTACTTTGCAACTTGCATATTTGCCATTTTGTGTATCACTAACATGTGGTGGTCATGTGGCAAATATGCAAATTTCAAAGAAAAAGTTTGGCAGATATGCAAAATTGGCAAATATGCAAAATCCCGGAGCAGCTACTCCCCCAAACATTGATAGGTGGGGTCGTGTATGATACATCGACTCTCTCTCTCATCTTCTCCTAGCCCCAGCCCCGAGCAGCTCCTATCCCACCGGCGGATAGAGCAGCCATCGTCGGCGCGTCAGCGTGTCGCTGGATCAGTCCTACAGCAGCGTCTGATGTATTGTCACGCTGCACCTCAACCACGTCTCCAGCACCTGTTTTGGCTGCATGCATTGTATGTTGAGGCAGTACCAACTGCAGGCAGGTCCGCCGCCCACGCAAACCAGGATTTGGTTCCGCCGCCATAGCTCGACGAACAGTCACAGCAATTGCTAGTAATTCTTGGTAAGACCTTTGCTCCTGCTCCGCCCACCCTAATCAATTCGGTTCCCATAATTTCCTCGATATTGTAGGTGCAAATTAGTTCTCAATGTCTGGTCGTAGCGGGTACACCGGTGAGGATGGGGAATCGATCATGTCGTGGCCACATTCTCCTTCTCCTACCACGTCGGAAGTGCATGTAGCTCCTTCTCTTTGTACTACCATTGAATTTGAAGTGCTTCCATGGCCTGTCGGACTGATTTTAATTGGGTTTGTTTTGGGATTGTTAGAGTGTGCTATGCAGGCCGATGATCCATGGTACATTGCATATCAAGATGAATCAACCCAGTGGTCTAGCTAGAGGATGGATTTGGAGGAGATGTTTGCCAAGTTAGGTGATGAATTGGCCCGTAAAAACCTGTTGATATTCGAGCTGAAGCGACTGTCGAGGAAGAATTTAGATCTTATTCGCAAAGAGAAGTTGACACTTGAGGGTGATCTTGCCGTATCTGATCAAGTGGTAGAAAATCTAAAACATGAACTTCAAGTGAAGGGGGAGGAGAATAGTAGATTCATGTGGGCAGTTTTAGTAGTTGTCATCCGCGTCCTAACAGTTATAGTATGCGGTTGTGGTGAAGGGTGACACGTGTAATGATTAGTTGAATAGATAACTAATTTAGAGAGTAGAATTGTTATTCAATGGATGGTTGTGAATTCCTGCTAATTTAGTCACTTTGCGGTTCCAAAGTTGTCAAGAGAATGGATTGTAGGGCCCGATTTGCTTGCCATTGGATCTAGCGGTCCCAAAGTTGTCGAGAGAATGCATTGCGGGGCCAGAGTTGCTTGCCATTGGATCTAGCAGTCCCAAAGTTGTCGAGAGAATGCATTGCGAGGCCCGAGTTGCTTGCCATTAGATCTAGCGGTCCCAAAGTTGTCGAGAGAATGCATTGTAGGGCCCGAGTTGCTTGCCATTGGATCTATCTACCCATAGTTGGCATGCCAAATGCCTAGAGGGTCAAGTTGGGGGCCCTATCAGTTTTGACCGTTCTGTCGCTGCCATCATGGCTGCCATGTAGACTTGCAGCGTTGGCGGCAGCATCCATTCCCCATTCCAAATTAGTGGCTGAGATTGTCAATCCAAGTTAGTTGACTCAAATTCATCAAGATACAATCGAATCTAGACAAATCTAAATCAACTAATTTGGGTCGTAGGGAGTACTACTTACGAATCAGCTTTAGAGCATATCCACCGTCCTCACAGCTCAAATACATATCAATTTTGATTCAAATCATACATATTTTGATCAAATTTATACAAGCCCACCGAAGATTCTCAAAGCAAGTACTACTATTTATGAATCAACTTTAGAGCATATCCACCGATCTCATGGCTCAAATACATATCAATTTTATTCAAATCATACATATATTTTAAGTCATAGAATTTTGGTTCAAATTGGGCTCAAATTTGTCCCAATTTTAAGTGGACGGTGAGCTAGCCGCCATCCCTGCCGTGTGTGCACTCCAAGAAGTACGGGCAAAGTGATCCCATCCAGCCACGAGGTACATCCGACCTTCACCGTTGAAGTGCACCTCGACGTGCCAGCCTCGGCCTGCCTGCCACAACTTCGGTTCACGAGGGCTTGATATGTGCCATCGCACTGATGTTGCGGATGATGGCTTCAATCGTCTTCACATCGATGACCACTGTCGGCACCACCGCCGTCGCACTGATGTTGCGGATGATGGCTTCCATCGGTGTCTTTCATCAACAAGCACTGTCGGCACCACCGTTGCCGCACTGATGTTGCGGATGATGGCTTCCATTGGTGTCTTTCATTAGCAACGGATCTGAGGATGTGAATAGAAGTGAGACAGAAATTTCAGACGCTTAGATCCTCACCACCGCACGCCGTTCCAGCCACCACGCTTAGATCCGCGCCACCGCAAGCCGTTCCGACCCCCACGCTTAGGTCCGTGCCACCGCACGCCATTCTGACCGCCATGCTTAGGTTTGCACTGCCACACGCCATTCGGACTACCACACTTAGATATGTGCCATCGCACGTCATTCGGACCACCACGCTTAGATTTGTGCCGATGCACGCCGTTCGGACTGCCGTGCCGCCGTACGTCGATAGATGGGAGGAAGATGTGGCTGGTATACGTGCGACAAGGAAAAGGAGGAAGAGACATCCAGCCCATCGGGCTCTCCTCTCTATAGACCAACTGGAGAGAGAGACCTCCATCCCGTTAGATCATGATGTATCCAACGGTGGTTGGCCAAGATCCATGTGACATACATCTCAACCAATCAGAGCGTAGCCAAACTGAGCGCTAGTTGATACAGCTAGTATACGTGCGACAGGGAAAGGGAGGGAGAGACATCCAGCCTGTCGGGCTCTCCTCGCCATACAAGGTTAGGTGCACCCAACGGGAGAGAGTGACCTCCAGCCCGTCGGATCATGATGTATCCAACGGTGGTTGGCCAAGATCCATCTGACATACATCTCGACCAATCAAAGTGCAGCCAAACTGAGACATGAGAGAGGGGAAAAGTGAGGAAAACTTTGGCGGGAGGAGAAACGTGAGGAAAACTTTAGCAGGAGGGGAAAACTGAGGTTTGTAAAACTTTAGCAGGAGGAGAAAACTGAGTAGAGTTAAGGAAAACAAGGGCACTCGGATAAAAATGACTAAGGAAATTCAAGCTTTTGGCATAAAAAATGGAAAATGTGTTATTTGAACAAAATAATCCATCTTGGCCGACATTATATTGTTTGCAACTCAAAGATACACAAGTGTTCCAAATTTGGCCTCATTTAGACATAGTATGTTTTGGGATGGGTTATTTTGGAGGCTGATTGAGTATAAAGCCATGCTCATTCCAAGAAGGGTTTAAGAAGTGGTTTAGGGGATAAGTCCATTTCTCTTTATTTCCTTTTCCTTTATTATTCATGCTAGGTTGTAGGTAACATAACAAGACTCCATGCGAAGGTTGCACTATGTTTTGACCTTTTTGAATTAAACTAACCCTAAAACCATTTTTTTAATTTAATCACTTAGTAAAAGAAAAATGTGGCTGGTTACAAGTAAATGTAGAATTTCCAATTTCATATGGTAAATCAATCCAAGATACACAAGTGTGCCAAATTTTAGATGAATTGGTCAACATTTGCTATAGTTTAAGCCATGAACTAGCTAAACCCCATGTGTTGACCACATGTCGAGGGAAAAACTGAGTAGTGCTAAGCAACTAGGTGTATGACCATAGAAACGTGCAATAACACATACATTATGGGATTATCCAACATACAAACTTGGGAGCATCATACTAGTTCGAATTCAATACAAACAATGACATTAGTTCAAATTCATCATATAAATTCAAATTAATAATTCAAATTCATTTTTTCTTGCTCCTAGTGTTTTTTGCTGGGTTCACCACCTTGATCTAGGTGATCCTAGCTGGAATATCTACGGAGTCCACCATCAGCTTCTTCCGTTTGTTCTTTTTCTCTACATCCAATGAATCAAGTGCTTCAGTCTGTCGTACAATTGGTTCAATCACGTTTCGATCCATTGGTTCATATGGTTCAAAATGCATTGGCATCATTTCTTCAAAATCCTCTTGTGTAATTGCTTTACTTTTGAACTCTGCTTCCAATGAATAAATTGCTTTATTCTCCTCTCGATCCATTGGTTTAAACTCCTCTTAATCCATTGGTTCAATCTCCCTGCATTTGGTTCAATCTCCTCTCGATCCATTGGTTCAATCTCCCCTACATTTGGTTCAATCTCATCTAGACCCATTGGTTCAATTTCCCCTGCATTTGGTTCAATCTCATCTGCATTTTGTTCAATCTCCTCTAGATCCGTTCATTCAATCTGCAATGTATCCATTGCTTCATTCTCCTCTCATTCAAATACTTCATTCTCATCTGCATTTGCTGCTCCCTCCTAATCGTCCATTCCATAAGATGGGTCCACTGCATTTTTACAAAGCCTAGCAATGTGCCCTAGGATCCCACAACATTTGCACTTACATCGTCGAGGTGGTGCACCACCCTCTGCACTAGCTCTCATTCTATTCTTCCTTGGCCTACCTATTGGTCTAGTAAAAACTGGAGGGATAGCTTGAAGCCTAGATCCAGTTCCATCCATTGATCTTTTCCCAACAAGCTGGAACATTCTGAGCATATGCTGCCCTAAATTTGGCAACGGAGAAATAGTCTGACACGTACTGATCAACTTCACCCTCTTCACCTCCTAGAACAACCATGAAAAATAATGCATGTATGCAGGTTTCCCACGGAGCTGCCATTTCCTGCAATGGCATGTCTGGTGTCTACAAGCGCATAGATCGTTTGTAGCTGGTATCGAAGTATAGATACCGATTCCACAGGGAGCCCAAAGGTAAGTGTTTATGAGTGAAGTCTCTGTCACACCCGAAGTTATCACAGGTCTTCGAGTGAATTGACTGCAAGTGTTGAAATAAGAATGGGGTTTTTATTAAATAGAGTGTAAAAACTAAAATGTAAACTTCAGAAATATAAAGCATAAAAGTAAAGAATGACTTGGTTGTTTGTTGTTTTCTGCAGATGGCAAAAGAAGGCGCGGGGATGTTCAGTTCATGGTGATAGTGACTGTGTCAGGTAGACGAATGATAAATGTAAAAATTATAATCTTATAAGTATATGTGTAGGCGAGCAACCCATAATTAGCCGGAACTCCTCTTGGTAGATTTCATCCCAACTTCAATAATCCTACTATTCTGTTACCAAAACCATGGTCAGACACTAGACGATTAAGAACCTTTAGGTCGCTTAGTGATTAAGCTCCTTGGATCGGACTAATGCAATAAGCACAGTGGTTCCTCCTTATCCTCGAGTCTACTAGTTTTCCATTGATATCCCCTGTCACTCGGGGGTCGCCAGTCTGCTAGCGAACAAGATCCTATCTATGTAGAACAAAACATCATGGTGTCTGGGCCCTTAATTGGACAACAAGCATTAGGCATCCCATAGATAGTAAAGCACACATAATATAGTAATTAGAATCAATCACAAACTAATGGAAAATATATGAAGGCACATCACATCTCACCAATCCCCTACATCTCCCACACCCAAGGATCTTACTCACGCATGAGAGAACAAATCATCAATATAATTAAATAAAGGGAAATCTTCTTGATATTACCATGGAGATCCACAATAAGAATAGAAAAATATCCAACGCAATTCAAGATAGGAAGAAACAATCTCAAACCCTAGTCTTACAAGGTGAAGATCCCTCTCTCTCTCAAGTACAAGTAGTGGCTATGGGGGTGTATTGGCTAGGAGGTCGAAGATCCTGGAGCGAGATGAAGAACGTCTTCCCCTTCTTCTCTGGATCTCTTCTTTTTCCCTTCTGGATGTAATGGTGGCTGCTATGTTGTGTTTTCGTGTATGGCCTCTATAACACCCTCGAATCGGCCCTATGCAAGTTTCAGCGATTCCTGCCAAACCTGCATCGAAATGATTCAAAGGTGCCCACCAGGCACTTGCTTGCGGGTGGAAAATGAAGGAATATCATTACATAGTAGTCCGCGATGGAACCCTGAAGAATAACTGATACATCATAAACGTATCTATAATTTTTGATGTGCCATGCTTGTTTTATATCTACTTTCTTATGTTATGTCCACACTTTGGAGTATTTTTACATATTTTCTAGAACTAATCTATTAACAAGATGCCACAGTGCCAGTTGCCTGTTTTCTGCTATTTTTGGTTTCTGAAAAGCTAGTAAGGAAATATTCTCGGAATTGGACCGGACAAAAGCCAAAGTCAATATTTTACCCGAAGCAACACGGAGTCCGGAGGGGAGACGAAGTGGTGCACCAGGGCGGCCACACCTGGTGGCGTCACGGCCTGGGGGTGTGCCACCAGGGGGTGTGGGCCTCTGGTGCTCCACCGACCTTGCCCTTCCGCCTATAAAAGCCTCCTGGGATATTGAGATGCTATTTCAGATTGATTATTGATTCTATCATGCCTATGTTATTTGTGATCTTGCATGCTTTCCATTGTTAGTAGCTATCTTGGCCAAGTAGATGCTAGCAACTCCAAGAGGGTGTATTTATGCTTGATAGCGGGTTCATGCCTCTAGTAATCTGGGGAAGTGAAGGTACTAGATGTGTTGTTGCTACTAGGGAGAAAACAGCAATCCTTTATCCATGGGACAATCATATTGTTTACTTTACACACTTTGCTTAATGCAATTATCTATTGCTTGCAACTTAATACTGGAGGGGGTTCGGATGATAACCTGAAGATGGATTATTAGTCATAGATGCAGTTGGATTACGGTCTATGTATAATGTTGTAATGCCCAATCAAATCTTATAGGAGTCAAGATGATTAGTATGTTCATGTATGCTTTCTCGGTGTTTTTTAATTACCCCGTTGTAATTTGTTCACCCAACATGTCGTCTATCTTAAGGAGAATCACCTCTAGTGAACTATGGACCCGGGTCCATTCTTTTACCATCAATCTACCATCTATTTATTGTTTATTGTTTACTTTCTGCAAGCAATCACTATCTTCCACACAATACATTTAATCCTTTATTTCAGCAAAATCGGTGAGATTGACAACCTCACTATAAATTGGGGAAAAGTTCTATGGTTGTGTTGTGCAGGATTCCAAGTTGCTAGCAACAACTTGCAGTTGTTTCCTTGCTCCTACTGGTTCGATAACCTTGGTTTCATAACTAATGGAAAACTTGTTGCTGTGCTCATCATACCTTCCTCTTGGGGTTCCCAACGATCTCGAATATATTTTGAGCCATCAATAACCAATGGCGTCCATAACCCTAACCAGGTGTTAACACCCAGATTTTTAAGTCCAGATGCCTGTTATGCCGTACATCGCAATCCCAGGATTACCATTTTTGCGAGACATAACAGAATTGGTACCACAGTACATCATCCATTGCAAACCATAATAGTCTTACAGATAGAGGATCTCATGATCCAGTCTTAATACAATCAAAGCAGCAGAAAGTAAACGTAGTAGGGCTCCATCTTCATGGTCACAGGAAATGCTGACGATGGGAGATGATCCTAGTTATCATAGACCTCCTGTTGTCCATCTTCCGGGTAGTCTTCCTCGTAATCTGGCCATGGGAATAGCCAGGGACAAAGCCATGAGTACTCTTTAAGTACTCGCAAACTATCACTAACACAAGTAAGGTAAAACTAGTAGGAATCTTAAGCTCTAGGTTTGTTTGCAAAAAGCCAGGTTTATTCCATAAGGACTTAAGAGTAAAAGATCTAACTTTAGTTTTCTATATTAATTAAGTGGGAACCTAGTTTTTATGTCCACAACTCTGTTGTGGTCAAGTCAAAGTCATATTTCAAGTCACAGGTCATTTTGAAAACATCTGACAATGGAATAGTATGGCCACTCCAACTGTCCATAACCATAGATGCAGCTATTCGAATAGTTTGACACTCTGTAGAGGTGGTACACTTTCACCACAAAATTCGATACATCCGTCAGGGATAACCCAGAATCATCATACTTGGTATGCGGATAATCAATCCTAACCTTTCAATTACACACCCTAGTATAGGAACCTCCCCTATGAGCTTGGCCTCCTAGCCATGGCCAACTGCCATCCTGGGAACTACATAGGTGACATTCATATTCACGAGGTAGCCTCAGCTCAACCTCTTCCGCAAGGGAACCCATACTAATACATATAAACTTCCAGTTAAGCCCTACCCAACTTAGGTATTGTGGTTGTACGGTAAAATTGGAATGGTATCGCATCCAAACCCAACCATCATTTTTTATCAAAGTCAAGGCTCATGTCTCCTTCAGTTCCATCATCAACCCATTGTGTTTCATAACACATATCAAAACATTTCAATAGAATGAATCATCATTCCAAGGTTTTCATAATAATTTTCACCAAGTGTTCCCATCTAAAGTGCTCAAGTTTTAGTTTAGCACTAGCCACTAGTTTTAAGTGTATCACTAGTGAGGGGTGCTAATCAAGGGTAATTATCCAAGTCTAGTTTCATGCTCTTGATATCATCTATCCTAGTTTTCCACTAATCATCAATTAATTAACTACTTGAGAAATCAAGGTAAGGGAAAAGTAAAGCTTGTAAGTGAAATTGGGAATTGGTAAAGCTGTAATCGTAGTACAATGTATAATGTATCTTGCATATGCTAGCTTGCATAGGATGGCTTGCATAGTTTAGCTTGCCTTGAGCAGTGTAGTTGTTGAAGTTCTCTTCCTCTTCTTCGAAGTACTCCTCCTCGTCGTATCCCAGGTCGGTACTAGCATCTATAAATACATACGAGGTACACAATCACCAAACAACACTAACCTACTTCTATTTAGCACACAAGGGTTCACACTAGATGATCTAGCATCATCTCAACCGGCACATGAAATAAGGACAAATTCCTATTTATCTTATTTTGGAAAAGTAATTTCTACTCATTGAAAATACTTAAGATTTAATATTGTCCAATTAAAATATGGGATCATGTTGACACATGTCATCACCACATATTTCAATACTTGGGAAAAGTGATTTAAAGTGGTTGTCATATATTACAAGATTTAATATTACTATTTAATAATATTAAAGTGACTAGAAAAGCCTATATAGCATCCTTTTAATACTAGTCCATGTTTAATATATGTAAAACTAAATATTTTTACATATTCATATAGAGCTTGTCAAATGTGGTTTCTAAGAGTTGGAATCAACTCAAAAGCATTTATGGTTGATTCTATAAAAATGTTTGAAGTGATAAAAGTCTATGTCTTGTTATTTTTAGTATAATTTATCTATAATATCAAATGATTTGAATCCAACGGGAGTGTGTAGTTATTTTCCATACCTTTCTAACAAAATTAGAATCACGCATTTTGGTTCAGTAAATCTCTTTGAATTGAATTTTGAATACAGCTACAGAATAGGGTTTTAAACTAAATAGACAAATTCTATTTGAATCGCTAGGCTCTGCGTAGGAAAGAACTTGGGCCGGCCCAACTGCATAGCGCGCGTGCAGCAGGCTGCTGACAGATTGGTCTGACTCGTCAGCGGCTCTATCTAACCGAAGCGGTATCAGCAATTCTCAGCGCTACGATTAGAACACGATCTATGGCTGGGGTTCATAGTCTATGTTGTAGAGCGTTGGCCAGATTCTAAACCTAGCGGCACGGTGGGGGTCGTCGGGGGCTTACCAGGGCTCCATCTAGGTCCGACGATGGGGGCAAACAGGCTGGTCGATGACGGCGAGTCGATTCGTGGTCACGACGGCTCCTAGGGTGGCTCCAATCGACGACGCGCTTCCTTCACTTCCACGGCAGGCTCCGGCCAAATTTCGGCGGGGTGGTACTCGCCTTGCTCCGAGGAAGGGACTGGGGAGTTTCTGAGAGAGAGAGGAGTGAGATGGTGTGCCGTTTGAGGTCTAGGGTGGCTCCTATTTATACACCAGCGTTGGAGGCAGGGCGGCATGGCTCGAGCTCATCGGCAACGTTGCTACAAGTCGTGATAGGCATGACGAATGGCATGGGTAGACGCGGTGAACTGCGGCGATCGTCATGCGCGTAGTGGTGCGGCAAGGGGCGGTCTCAGTCGGTCAGGCGACATCGGCGCTCTGTTCAGGTACGATGATGTTCATCACCGAGTACGATGGTCACAAGACACGCGGCGGCGAATGATCATGTCTAGGGCGATGCTGGTGACGCGGCGCATGCGAGTACACGCGGAGAGGGCGAGGCGCGGCGTGGCTGCACGAGGCGGCTTCGGCGCTCTGGCGTGCTCTTGGCATGGCAGAGGATTAAATGGGCGCGGCTGTTCTAGCTTCTCCACTTCTCGCCATTGGTCAAGGGGTGGACAGAGAGGGGCGGTGAGGTCACGACTATCAGCTAGACATCATGGGTGAGGGTGGCGCGGTCTGTGGCGTCGTGTCCGTGCTTGACCAACATGGCACACTCAGGTACAGCATGGCACTGGTCATGGCGGCGAGTGAGGTTGCTCCACTACAAGGCTAGGTACTGGGGACGGTCGTGGATGATTTATTGGGTTGATTGTAGTACAAGAATGAGCACAAGGTTGATTCACAACAGTAGATAGTTGTTGAGTTTGTACTCTATCTGCTAAGTGCTCGACGAAATGGCCGCATGAGCTTAATCTTTGAATTATTCAATGATTTTTGGTGGGTGTGCTGGTCACTTACTTAGTAGTCTCTGGTTACTAGGGATTTCCAAGTGGTGTTGGTTTGAGTGGTTTTTGTGAAATGATGATCTATATACTTACACTTGATTCAATTTTGAATTGCCTCTTAAATGGATTTGAAAATAGTTTCTGTAAGTTGGTAAAGTTTGCTTGGGTTCATTTTTACTTGGTCTAGCAAGGGGTGATAAGAGATAGAATTGTTTCTGTTGGGAATCTTTTACTAGTGATGGTCAAAGTAGGCTAGAGGTTAACTTTGGCCAAAATGACCATTTGATCTTATGCTTCATATTTGCTTTTCTTTTTATTTGATTTTGTTTGGAAAATACCTAGATGATGTGGTATTCATCTTTAAACTAATCCTTATCATTTATAGCAATCAAACATGGAAAATGTAAGCATTCATGCATTAATACAAACACACATGCATTCATATAGAGTTTAATAATAAAAGTTTTTGTTAACCCTAAACTTGGGTGATTAGAGCCTTATAATCTGGCTTAATATTTTTGAGGTGTTACAAACATTCCCTCTTTAAACAGAATCTCATCCCAAGATTCAAGAAAAACTAGGAACTAAAGAGATTGGGAAACTCAGTCCTAATGTAATCTTCTCGCTCCCACGTAGCTTCTTCTTCGGTATGGTTACTCCACTGGATTTTGAGAAACTTGATACTTCGGGTCCTGGTGGTTCTAAATGCTTCTTCCAAAATACGAATGGGTACTTCATGATAGGTTAAATCATTTTTGATATCTATGGCTCTGTGATCGATGTTCTTGAAAACTTTGGTCTTCTCCGGAAGTTCTAATCCTTTGCGAAGTAACGAGATATGGAACACATCATGTACGACTGACATTTCCTCAGGCAGTTCCAGTTGATAGGATACCACTCCTCAGCGATTTAAAATCTTGAAGGGTCCAATATATCTGGGGGCAAGTTTCCCTTTCAGTTGAAAACACTGCATTCCTTTCAAAGGTGATACTTTGAGATACACAAAATCTCCGATATTGAAGGTCAGGTCTCGACGTCTTTTATCAGCATAACACTTCTGTCTGGATTGGGAGGTCTTGAGGTGTTCACGGACTTTTTGAACCTTCTCTTCGCCTTCTCGTAGGATGTCGGGTCCGAAAATCTGACTCTCTCCTACTTACGACCAATTCAATGGGGTACGACACTTCCTTCCATACAAAAACTCAAATGGGGCCATTTGCAAACTAGCTTGATAACTATTGTTGTATGAGAATTCTGCAAAAGGTGGACAATCTTCCCATTTAGATCCATATTCCAACACACATGCTCTCCACATATCTTCTAAGATCTGGTTTACTCTTTCTGTTTATCCGTCGGTTTGCAGGTGATAAGCTGTGCTGAAATTCAGTTTGGTCCCTAATCCTTTCATGGACTTTCTTCCAAAATCTTGAGGTAAACTGGGTTCCTCGATCTGACACAATGGTCTTGGGGGTTCCATGCAAACTAACTATCCAATCAATATACAACTCTGCTAGCTTCGAACTCTGATAAGTGGTCTTGATGGGTATGAAATGAGCTACTTTCGACAGTCTATCCACTATGACCCAAATAGAGTCATTTCCCCTACTAGATGGAGGCAAACCTGTGATGAAATCCATTCCAATAGAATCCCACTTCCATTCTGGAATCTGCAATGGTTGCAAAAGTCATGCGGGTCGCTGATGTTCCGCTTTGACTCTCTGACAGATATCACACTTGGCTATGTAGCTTCTGACTTCTCTCTTCATTTTGTGCCACCAAAATTGCTCCTTCAAATCCTGGTACATCTTGGTTCCTCCCGGGTGAATAGAATAAAGGGTATCATGGGCTTCCTGCATAATGACTTGCTTCAACTCTGAATCTGCTGGCACACAGATACGTCCCTTATACCACATAACTCCTTCATCTTCCATGAATCCAGGTACCTTCCCTGTACCGATACGATGCTTAATTCCATCAATACTGGCATTCCCTTTCTGGGCTTCCTTTATCTAACTGATCAAAGTGGGTTGAAGTTGAATACTGGCTAGAAATCCTTCGCTAACTAGCTCTATTCTAAAATTCTCCATCTCCTCATGCAGACTTGGCTAGGCTTCCTTGATCATGGTGTTTAATCTACATGGCAATCTACTAAGAGCATCCGCTACGACATTGGCCTTGCTGGGGTGATAGTGAATGTCAAGGTCATAATCATTTATTAACTCTATCCATCTCCTTTGCCTCATATTCAGCTCCTTTTGGGGAAAAATGTACTTCAAACTCTTGTGATCCGAATAAATCTCACAGCGGTTACCCATAAGGTAATGACGCCAGGTCTTCAAAGCTAAAACTACGACTGCCAGTTCTAAGTCATGGGTAGGGTAGTTCTATTCATGTTGCTTCTGTTGTTTGGATAGGTATGATATGAATTTGCCTTCTTGCATCAACACACATCCAAGACCAATCTTGGATGCATCACAATATACATCAAAAGGCTTCTTGATATTGGGCATAATCAAAATTGGGGCTGAAATCAATCTCTTCTTGAGATCCTGAAAACTTGCTTCACATTTGTCCGTCCATTCAAACTTCTTATCTTTCTTAAAAAGCTGAGTCATCGGCCTGGCGATGCTTGAAAATCCTTCAACAAACTTGTGGTAGTATCCCGCTAATCCAAGAAATGCGCGAACTTTAGTTTGAGTGGTTGGGGCTTTCCATTCTTCAACATCCTTAATCTTGGCGGGATCGACAGCAACTCCTCCTGCTGACAGGATATGGCCTAGGAATCCTACTTCCTTTAACTAGAACTCACATTTGCTAAACTTGGCATACAACTGATGCTCCCTAAGGGTTTCAAGGATGGTTCTTAGGTGTTGTTCATGGTCTTCTTCTGATTTGGAGTAGATCAGAATGTCATCGATAAAAACAACGACAAACTTATCCAGAAAATTCATAAAAGTCTTATTCATGAGGTTCATGAAATAAGCGGGGGCATTGGTTAATCCAAAAGACATGATATTGTACTCATACAATCCATATCTGGTGGTGAAGGCAGTCTTTGGAATATCCGTTGCATGAATCTTCAATTGATGATAACCAGTTCTAAGATCAATCTTAGAAAACACTCTAGCACCAGTCAGTTGATCAAACAAATCTTCTATCTTCGGAAGTGGGTACTTGTTCTTGATGGTGACGTCATTTAACTTCCGATAATCCGTACACGAACGGTTGGCTCCATCCTTCTTATCCACAAACAGAATAGGTGATCTCCATGGTGATGCACTTGGTTGAATTAGACCTTTTCCCAGCATGTCATCAAGTTGCTTCTTGAGTTCCACTAATTCAGATGGGTTCATACTATAGGGTCTCTGAGCTATGGGTCTGGTTCTAGGAACTAGTTCAATGATAAACTCCATATCCCGAGCTAGGGCATACCGGGCAATTCATCTGGGAACACATTGGGGTATTCACAGACTACTCTAACTTGGTCTATGGTTGATTTGACTAAGCTCTTGTTGCATTTGAATTGACGGGGCAGTGTCTCAGATACATGCTCTACTGATACTCCGGTGCTACTGGTATGGTTATGGCTTTCTTGGCACAGTCGATCAATCCTTGATGTTTTGACATCCGATCCATTCCTAGTACTACCTCCAAACCTTTGGTTCCAAGTACTATTAGATTGGCATAAAAATCTATCCCATGGATTCTGATAGGTACGGCCTTGCAAAATTTTCTAGCTTTGGTGGTTGAACCGGGTATTTGACCTATCATAACATGTTTCAAAATTGTGGGTTTAATCTTACTAGTGCATGAAAATTCTTCTGTAACAAACGAGTGCGATGCTCCGGAATCAAACAACACTCCTGCAAGTACTGAGTTAACAGAAGACATACCCAACACGACATTTGGCGCTTCATGGGCTTCCTCAGCATTCATGTGGAACTAACGGCCGGTACAGTTGTGTGGGTTTCCTGGGGTAAACCTCTTTCTAGGCTGGACACGGCGCTGCTGCTGGGCTGGTGCAGTAACATTGGTGGCTGCAGCAAGCTTCTTGGGACACTCGTTGGAATAGTGACCCGTAACTCCACACTCAAAACAAGTTATCATTGACTTGTCTTTCCCTGCAACAGGCACAACATTGCTTCCAGTTCTTGGGGCAGTATTGTTGTTGTTGTTGTTGGACCTTGGCGGTGCACGGTTGAAGTTATTGGGGTTGCCGGAGTTGTTGTTGTTGTGGTGGCCTCCGGGCCTCGGGTTTCCTCTGCCATGATTGGGGTAGTTCGGACGAGACATAGGGGGTCTGTTGTTTATGGGTGCCTATCCTGCAGACAGGTTGGGGCGGTACTTCGAGGTATGGTGGGGTCCAGGTTGGTGCATCATACGACGCTTGCGGTTCTCACTCGCTTGGTTTATCTTTCCTTCCATCTGGATGGCGGAATCCACTAAATATTCAAGGTCGTCAAAGGGAATGTTGACTAGCACTGTCTGCATCTCATCATGTAGTCCATTCAGGAATCTCTCCTTCTTCTTCGCTTCAGTGTCAATCTCATCAGGGGCATACCTAGCTAAAGACAGGAATCTGCCACGGTACTCTACCACAGTCATCCTTCCTTGCTTCAAATCCCTTAATTCATCCCTCATCCTTTTGATCAAACCTGGAGGCACATGAGTCCTACTGGACTTGAGCTTGAACTCCTCCCACATCATCATCTAACCTCCGTTCATTGTACGGGTGTTGTTCCACCATGACCTTGCATATCTTGACAGATAGTGGGTGGCAAACAATACCTTCTCATTAGCATCAACTCCTGTGAATTCTAAATTGTTTTCCATGGTTTGCAACTAATCATCAGCATCTAAGGGCTCTTCTGACTTGCTAAACATAGGCAGATTGGTGTTTTGGAAGTTCTTGATTTTGGATCCATGATGATCTTGGTTTCCATGGCCCTGATTATTGTGAGCCATCTAGGCTATCTGTTGAAGAGTGTCTAAGTTGGCTTGACATTCATCTCTACCGGCTTCACAGTCAGAAACTAACATTTTTAGAATCTGTAGCATTGGGTCCTAAGATGAGTTGCTTCCTCCGGGTTTACCGCGAGTCATCTGAAGATTGAGATAGATAATGAGACAGGACAGAAATTTCTAGGGTTCATGGGTTTGTTTCAAAAAGCTTTATACTTTGAGTATGACTAAGGTTTGAAAACTAACAACTTCTTCTCATTCATTCATTCCGGGCACACAATACAAACACACACCACAAATATTAAAGCAGATGGTCTTAAGGACCATTCTGGCAAGCTACGATACAATGGGACCGGATACAACTCACACCTACGATAGTGCTCAGGTGCGACTACTAGTCATCAGAACTGTCAGACTCCTCGTCATCAATGAACTCAGCATCATCCTCATCAGTGTGTTCCTCCATGGTGACGTCCTCCAGGTAGTCATCATCATCACTGAGGTAAGAGTAGGGATCCCCACGGATGTCTTCACCTTCCTCTTCCTTCTCCTCCAGCTGGATCTCCTGGTCGTGGATGGTCTCTTCCAGGGTGGCTACCTTCTGACGAAGACGGGCAATGATGCGATCCTTCTTTTCACGCTGGCGACGAAGTGACTTGCGCTCCTTAGTAAGCTTGGCGAGGGTCTGCTTCCTTTCAGCGGCTTCCGCATGATTCTGGTTGGCATAGGCACGGGCATTGTCCAACTCCTTCTGAGTCTCGTGCAGCATGAAGTCCATGTGGTCCATGTGATGCTTCAACTCTTGATGTGCCGGCATGGCTAAAGGATGTCCCATAGAGTCACATCTTGCATAGTGGGGAAAATGGGTGCCGTTTAGCTGGTTGATGTTTTGTGCAAACAAGCGAGCAAGTGCCTCCTACATTGCCCTGGCTAGTCCATCTAACCAGTTGTTCTCCCTCAAGCTGAACTGAATCTTCTCCAAAAGCGGTGGCTCCATTTTGCCTCTCAGGTCGGCAACAATCAGCCACGGTAGCTCCCCTACAGATTGGTCATTGAGCTGTGCTCCGAAGAACTCTGGGTGCGGGCGTCCCAGATACTCCGAGAGCTGGTCCAAATCCCTCTCAAAGACTAGCTCCCCTCCATTGCCCAACTGGTAAAACTTGCTATATTTGACCTCCATCTATAAGCAATAAGGATGAGTAAGTTAGTGAAGTGCTCAAGTGTGTCAAATTTTATGTAGAATTGCAAAAAAATTGAAAAACAAGTGAACCTTTTTAGAAAGAATCTCAAGGGTAAGAGTGAGAATAGGTTTTCGTAAATACTCAATTACTTTGTTGTGAAACTAAGTTTTTCAGACGTCCATTCTAACTAGGGTCTCCTATGGCCAGGATGGCTCTGATACCAACTTGTCAACACCCGTATTTTAAGTCCAGATGCCTATTATGCCGTACATTGCAATCCTAGGATTACCATTTTTGCGAGACATAACAGAATTGGTAACACAATACATCATCTATTACAAACCATAATAGTCTTACAAATAGAGGATCTCATGATCCAGTCTTAATACAATCAAAGCAGTGGAAAGTAAACGTAGTAGGGCTCCATCTTCATGGTCATAGGCAATGCTGACGATGGGAGATGATCCTAGTTATCATAGACCTTGATATGTTGCAAACGTATCTATAATTTTTGATGTTCCATGCTTGTTTTATATCTACTTTCTTATGTTTTGTCCACACTTTGGAGTATTTCTATACACTTTCTGGGACTAACCTATTAACAAGATCCCATAGTGCATGTTGCCCGTTTTCTGCTGTTTTTTGTTCCAGAAAAGTCATAAAATGAATATTCTCGGAATTGGACGGGACAAAAGCCAAAGTCAATATTTCACCGAGGGGAACACGGAGACAGAAGACGAGACAGAGAAGGGCCTCGAGGGGGCCACACCCCTGGCCACGTGGCCTAGCCTGGCCCGTGCTTGGGGGGGTGTAGCCGCCTCGGGAACCCCATTGGCCTCCCCTTTCGCCTATAAGAAGCCTCCGATGCAGAAACCCTAAGTACCCGATCAAAATTCCACGAAAGAGTCTGTAGTCGTCACCATCTCCATCCCTAGATCGGGAGGGATCTGAAGCTCTTCCTGGCACCCTGCCGGAGGGGAGAGATCACCCTAGAGGCCTTCTTCATCACCATGACTGCCTCCAGTGTGATGCGTGAGTAGTTCATCCCTGGACTACGGGTCCATGTAGTAGCTAGATGGTTGGTTCTTCTCCTTTGTGCCACCATGTTTAGATCTTGTGAGCTTCGTTCATGATCAAGATCATCTATTTGTAATCTTACATGTTGCGTTTGCGGGGATCCGATGGATATTGAGATGCTATTTCAGATTGCTTATTGATTCTATCATGTCTTTGTTATTTGTGATCTTGCATGCTTTCCGTTGTTAGTAGCTATCTTGGCCAAGTAGATGCTAGCAACTCCAAGAGGGAGTATTTATGCTCGATAGTGGGTTCATGCCTCTAGGAATCTGGGGAAGTGACAAAAATCTCTAAGGTACTAGATGTGATGTTGCTACTAGGGAGAAAACAACAATCCTTTGTTCATAGAACAATCGTATTGTTTACTTTACACACTTTTCTTAATGCAATTATCTGTTGCTTGCAACTTAATACTGGAGGGGGTACGGATGATAACTTGAAGGTGGATGATTAGTCATCGATGCAGTTGGATTATGGTCTATGTATAATGTTAATGCCCAATCAAATCTCATAGGAGTCAAGATGATTAGTATATGCATGTATGCTTTCTCGATGTTTGTCAATTGCCCCGCTGTAATTTGTTCACCCAACATGTCATCTATCTTAAGGAGAATCACCACTAGTGAACTATGGACCCCGGTCCTTTCCTTTACCATCAATCTACAATCTACTATTTACTATTTTCTATTTACTTTCTTCAAGCAATTACTATCTTCCACACAATACGTTTAATCCTTTGTTTTCAGCAAAACTGGTGAGATTGACAACCTCACTGTAAGTTGGGGGCAAAGTTCGGCGGTTGTGTTGTGTAGGATTCCAAGTTGGAAACAACACCTTGGAGGACTTTCCTTGCTCCTACTCGTTTGATAACCTTGGTTTCATAACTGAGGGAAAACTTGTTGTGTTCATCATACCTTCCTCTTGGGGTTCCCCAACAAGCTCTACATATTAAGCAAGCAAGAATTTTTCTGACGCCATTGTCGGGGAGTCAAGGACATCTTCACAAGGTGAGTCCCTCATAACCAATCTCTTTACTTTATTGTTTTCATTTTGCTTAGTTTATTTCTGCTTTGTTTGCTTGTTTCTTTTATCAAAAACACAAAAAAATTAGTTATACTAGTTTGTTTCTTTATATTAAAAACACAAAAAAATGACTACTCTTGAAAACACTAAGTTGTGTGACTTTACTAGCACCAACAACAATGATTTCATGTGCACACCTATTGCTCCACCTTCCTAAAGCTGCTTTCTTTGAAATTAAACCTGCTTTACTCAATCTTGTTATGCGAGAACAATTTTCTGGTATTGGTACTGAAGATGTTGCTGCTCATCTTAATAACTTTATTGAACTTTGTGAGTTGCAAAAACATAGAGATATAGATGGGGATATTATTAAGCTTAAATTGTTTCCTTTCTCTTTGAGAGGAAAAGCTAAAGAATGGTTGCAATTCCTAACTATAAATAGTATTGATTCTTGGGCTAAATGCAAAGATGCTTTCATTGGAAAATACTATCCTCCTGCTAAGATTATATCTATGAGAAGTGAAATAATGAAATTTAAACAATCTAATAATGAACATGTTTCTCAAGTTGGGAAAGAATGAAATCTTTGGTAAAGAATTGTCCCACTCATGGACTGAATTCTTGGATGATTATCCAAACCTTTTATGCAGGATTGAATTATTCTTCAAGAAATCTACTGGATTCTGCTGCTGGAGGTACCTTTATGACCATTACTTTGGGTGCTGCAACAAAGCTTCTGGATAATATGATGGTTAACTATTCTGAATGGCACACTGAGAGAGCTCCTCAAGGTAAGAAGGTAAATTATGTTGAGGAAACCTCCTCCTTGAGTGATAAAATCGATGTTATTATGTCCATGCTTGTTAATGGGAAAGCCCATTTTGATCCAAATCATGTGCCCTTAGCTTCTTTGGTTTCTCAAGAAGAGCAAGTTGATGTGAACTTTATTAGAAATAATAATTTTAGCAACAATGCCTACAGTCATAATTTTGGTAATAACAATTATAGGCCATATCCTCCCAATAATGGTAATGCTTATGGAAATTCCTACAACAATAATAGGAGTGCACCCTCTAAACTTGAAGTCGTGCTTAAAGATTTTATTAGTAAACAAACTGCTTTCAATAAAACTATTGAGGAAAAACTCTCTAATGCTGAAAGAAATATAGCATCATTGTCTAAGCACAATCTTCTTTGAATAAAATGGCTGCTAAACCTAAAACTATTGAAAATCCCTTTGCTGCTACTAATGCCATACAAGTTAGAATTGATGAAAATGTTAGACTGATAGCTGAATTGCATGCTAAGTGGGAAAGAGAAGATGAAATTTCTAGAAATATTAGTATTTCTACTATCACTACCACTAATGTTGAAGCTAGTAAACCTAATGGAACCTTTTCTAATAAAAATGCTGAAATTCTTCGAAGTATGGGAAACAATAGCTCTACTACTTTAGATGATAATTATTATTTTGATCTTGATGGTTGCAATATCTCTGAAGTAATTATGTTCCTACAAAATCTTGCTAAAAGTCCTAATGCTAGTGCTATGAATATGGCCTTTACAAAACACATTACTGATGCTCTCATAAAAATTAAAGAAGAAATGATGAAACATAAAGCTTCTATTCCTACGAAACTAGAAGATGGTTGGGAACCCATCATTAATATGAAAGTGAATGACTTTGATCTCAAAGATTTATGTGATCTTGATAGTAGGGTTTCTATTATGCCTAGAAAGATTTATGAAATGCTTAATTTACCACCATTGGAGGATTGTTATTTAAATGTCCAACTTGATGATAATGCTAAAAATAAACTCATGGGGAGTATTAATGATGTTCTTATTATGGTTAACAATGCCTATGTCCCTGTTGATATCTATGTTTTGGATGTTGAATGCAATGTTTCTTGTCCTATTACTTTGGGAAGACCTTTTCTTAGAACTGTTGGTGCCATTATTGATGTGAAAGAAGGCACCATTAAATATCAACTCCCACTCAAGAAAGGTATAGAACACTTCCCTAAGAAGATAGAGAAGATTCCTTTTGCCTCTCCTATTAAAACAAAATTTGCTCTTAATGCTTCTTCATTTGAGAATACTTGATTCTTTTCTTGCTTCTTATGCCTAGCTCAAAGGCGTTAAAGAAAAGCTCTTAGTGGGAGATAACCCAAAAGTTTTAGTTGAGTATTGGAAGTTATTTATTCAGTAATAACCTCTCCTTATAATTTTTGTTGGTTATTTGTGCCAAGAGTAACCTCTAATGAGAGAGAAGTAAGATTTGGGAAAGTTGCTGCCCCGAAACAGATTTTTGTGCTTCGCTGTAAAAATTTGTGAAAAATCTCTGTACGTCAGTTTGAGTTGTAATTTTTTGTGCTTCTGATCCAGGTTGTTATCCAACTTTCGTTAGTTCAACACTTTTCGATTTGTGCAACAGAAGGTCTTAGAAAAAATTGGTTTTTACCTGCTTGTCTGTTTTGACAGATTTCTGCCATTATTTGCATTTGCCTCTTAATCTCTTTCTCTTTGAGTTCTCTTTGATCATTTGAACTTTTTAAAGGAAGTGCTACGGTAGCTTGTGTTTTAATGGAAGTTTTACTTGTGTTGAAACTGAACCAAAAGACTTATTATCTTGAGTACACTAATATTGCTAATGAAGATTGTGTGAAGTTTTGTATGAAGGAAATTTTAAAGTGTAGGGAAGAGTAATGTGATAAGATGAAGTATGGACAAAAGCTCAAGCTTGGGGATGCCACCTGTGTCACCCCAATAAATATTCAAGAAGTACAAGCGTCAAAGCTTGGGGATACCCAAGGCATCCCCTTCTTCATTAATAAAAATTTCAGGTTTCTTCCAAACACTTCATTTTTATTGTTTCATGCACAGTTGTGATGTTCTTGGAGTGTCTTTGTTTTCGTTCTCAGTTTTCGTTTGCTTAGTTTGCTTGAATAAACTGGTTTGAACCCCTCATTCATACATTAGTTTTCAAATAAGATTGGTTTGGATTGGAAAAGAGTAGGAAAAGTTCATGCTTAAGTGGTATAAAAGGAGTTTGTTTTTGACTGTGACTTAGACTTTATCATGCCATGCTTGATATTTTTTTGGCTTTATGCTTAGTGATTTTTGATGTAGCATGACATGTTATAAACAATTGAGATTGCTTAATTGCCTTGAAAGAATCATGCGTTGTTTTAGCATATTAAAGCATAGTATTGTGGTATTCTCCTTTAATGCTTTATTTGGGTTGACTTGGCGCATGCTCACACCATGTTAAGACTATCCAAGTCACCATAGCCTCTATGATCATTTAGCTTTCGACTTGTAATATCACTTTATGCTTTAATTAATAATGTTTTGTCGCTTTGCATGATTATGGCCATTATTACTCTCTTAGTTGGTCGCTCCCTGTCTTTTGCTAGCCTCCATACCAAGTATGAGTTCCACTCATGCATCCAACTCCAAATAAAACCTAGTTATTCCAAAGAGTCCACCATACCTACCTATTAGAATTTGCTATTCTAAGTATATTCATGTTTTTATCTACCTTCCGAATTAAACTTGTTATGTGAAAATTAATGATTAAAGCTCTCACGAACTTGATGGCACACTTTACTTTTCTTGCCCTAATAAACTTGAACCATTGTGTCATCTATGTTGTATATGCTTGCGCTTATACGTTGGGATTAGCAGAACCATGTTGTCACGGGGAACGCTTTGAACATTGCACTTGTACATTGTACCCAGTTGATTTCATGCTCTTTTGTTTATGGATGTCGTCGGTGTGAAATGAAAGGGGAGCTTGTAAGTCCATGGAGTTATGTATGTGTGTTAGAGAAAAGCCTGGGCCGCTAGCCTAAGCCATGCCTAATCATGGTGGAAACTTGCAGCATCACCATAGTGAGCAATCTATGAAGCATTCTTCTTATAAAAAAGATATAGAGATTGAGAAAAAGAAAAAAAAGATGAGGAAAGAGGAAAGAGATAAAAAGCACCATTTTCCCATGGTAAATAAGAAGATTGCTGAGATGCTCATTGTCTTCTTGCCATGTCATTTTGATTATGGGATAACTCCTGTATCATGTGCAAGGGGTACCCCGTTGGCGGTTCTCTATGATACACATGTACTTATTATGACAAGAACTTACTGGTAACTAAACTTGAGTAGCATGAGGAGAGACCCTCGTATTCAAGGGACATGAGATTGCCAACTTATACTTTGTCAAGCATATACTCCATAGTTTGTTCACTTTAACCTTAATCACTTCAAGATTCTTATGATAGGGGCAATGAGAGCTAAAAGCTAATAAGTACCATAATTTTTGGAAGCTCTTTATGAGACTTGAATCCCTGCTTCCTTCTATGAAGGCCTTTCGTTCACTTTTATGTTGAGTCTCCATCTTCTATCTTTATGCACCTATTGAGAGATCATAGTGGCCATTCTTAGTTTAATGTGCATTGTCCCAAGACATGTTGATTGATTCATAACTTTGATATTGCTTGTTCTTAAACTATTTGTATCTAGTCACCCTTATGAACTTTGAAGGTTTCCTATGCATTTATGTTTTGCTACACTATGAGGGACAAGATGAATACCATTCTCATTATGTTTTCTATATATGAAACAAACAAACGTCTTGCAAAGCATTGTTATTCATGAATCTTTTGTTTGTACCTTTTCATGTTACAACATAGTTGCTATGTATTATTGTTAGAACTATATCTTTCATGTTATGTTAAAGTACTATGATCCCAACTATCAATGTTTTACAAATACTTTGATCAAGATTATGATGGTGCATGTCACCTCAAAAATTATTCTTTCTTTTTATCACTTACCTACTCGAGGACGAGCAGGAGTTAAGCTTGGGGATGTTGATACGTTGCAAACGTATCTATAAATTTTGATGTTCCGTGCTTGTTTTATATCTATTTCTTATGTTTTGTCCACACTTTGTAGTATATACACTTTCTGGGACTAACCTATTAACAAGATGCCATAGTGCCAGTTGCCTATTTTCTGCTGTTTTTGGTTCCAGAAAAGGCAGAAAATGAATATTCTCGGAATTAGACGGGACAAAAGCCAAAGTCAATATTTCACCTAGGGGAACACAGAGCCACAAGACGAGACAGAGAAGGGCCTCGAGGAGGACACACACCCTGGCCGCACGGCCTGGCCTGGCCCACGCCTAGGAGGGTGCAGCCGCCTCGAGCACCCCCTCGGTCTCCCCTTTTGCCTATAAGAAGCCTCTGATGCTGAAACCCTAAGTACCCGATCAAAATTCCACGAAAGAGTCTGTAGCCGTCTCCATCTCCATCCCTAGATTGGGAGGGATCTGAAGCTCTTCCCAGCACCCTGCTGGAGGGGAGAGATCACCCTGGAGGCCTTCTTCATCACCATGATTTCCTTCGGTGTGATGCGTGAGTAGTTCATCCCTGGACTACGGGTCCATGTAGTAGCTAGATGGTTGGTTCTTCTCCTTTGTGCCACCATGTTTAGTTCTTGTGAGCTCCGTTCATGATCGTTATCATCTATTTGTAATCTTACATGGTGTGTTTGCGGGGATCCGATGGATATTGAGATGCTATTTCAGATTGATTATTGATTCTATCATGTCTTTTTTATTTGTGATCTTGCATGCTTTCCGTTGTTAGTAGTTATCTTGGCCGAGTAGTGTAATCTTACATGGTGTGTTTGCGGGGATCCGATGGATATTGAGATGCTATTTCAGATTGATTATTGATTCTATCATGTCTTTTTTATTTGTGATCTTGCATGCTTTCCGTTGTTAGTAGTTATCTTGGCCGAGTAGATGCTAGCAACTCCAAGAGGGAGTATTTATGCTCGATAGTGGGTTCATGCCTCTAGGAATCTGGAGAAGTGACAGAAATCTCTAAGGTACTAGATGTGTTTTTGCTACTAGGGAGAAAATAGCAATCCTTTGTTCATAAAACAATCGTATTGTTTACTTTACACACTTTGCTTAATGTAATTATATATTGCTTGCAACTTAATACTGGAGGGGGTTCGGATGATAACCTGAAGGTGCATTATTAGTCATAGATGCAGTTGGATTACGGTCTATGTATAATGTTGTAATGCCCAATCAAATATCATAGGAGTCAAGATGATTAGTATATGCATGTATGCTTTCTCGATGTTTGTCAATTGCCCGCTGTAATTTGTTCACCCAACATATCATCTATCTTAAGGAGAATCACCACTAGTGAACTATGGACCCCGGTCCATTCCTTTACCATCAATCTACAATCTACTATTTACTATTTTCTGTTTACTTTCTGCAAGCAATTACTATCTTCCACACAATACGTTTAATCCTTTGTTTTCAGCAAAACTGGTGAGATTGACAACCTGACTATAACTTGGGGGCAAAGTTCTGTGGTTATGTTGTGCAGGATTCCAAGTTGGAAACAACACCTTGGAGGTGTTTCTTGCTCCTACTGGTTCGATAATCTTGGTTTCATAACTAAGGGAAACTTGTTGTTGTGCTCATCATACCTTCCTCTTGGGGTTCCCCAATGAGCTCTACATATTGAGCAAGCAGACCTCCTATTGTCCATCTTCCGGGTAGTCTTCCTCGTAGTATGGCCATGGGAATAGCCTGGGACAAAGCCATGAGTACTCTTTAAGTACTCACAAACTATCACTAACACAAGTAAGGTAAAACTAGTAGGAATCTTAAGCTCTAGGTTTGTTTGTAAAAAGCTAGGTTTATTCCATAAGGACTTAAGAGTAAAAGACCTAACTTTAGTTTTCTATATTACTTAAGTGGGAACCTAGTTTTTATGTCCATAACGCTGTTGTGGTCAAGTCAAAGTCATCTTTCAGGTCACAAGTTATTTTGAAAACAGCTAACAACGGAACAGTATGGCCACTCCAACTATCCATAACCGCGGACGCGGCTATTCAAATAGTTTGACACTCTGCAGAGGTGGTACACTTTCACCACAAAATTCGATACGTCCGTCAGGGATAACCCTGAATCATCATACTTGGTATGCGGATAATCAATCCTAACCTTTCAATTACACACCCTAGTATAGGCACCTCCCCTATGAGCTTGGCCTCCTAGCCATGGCTAACTACCACCCTGGGAACTGCATAGGTGGACATTCATATTCACGAGGTAGCCTCAGCTCAAGCTCTTCCACAAGGGAACCCATACTAAGACATATAAACTTCCAGTTAAGCCCTACCCAACTCAGGTATTGTGGTTGTACGGTAAAATTGGAATGGTATCGCATCCGAACCCAACCATCAGTTTTTATCAAAGTCAAGGCTCATGTCTCCTTCAGTTCAATCATCAACCCATTGTGTTTCATAACACATGTCAAAACATTTCAATAGAATGAATCATCATTCCAAGGTTTTCATAATCATTTTCACCAAGTGTTCCCATCTAAGGTGCTCAAGTTTTAGTTTAGCACTAGCCACTAGTTTTGAGTGTATCACTAGTGAGGGGGTGTTAATCAAGGGTAATTATCCAAGTCTAGTTTCATGCTCTTGATATCATCTATCCTAGTTTTCTAATAATCATCAATTAATTAACTACTAGAGAAATCAAGGTAAGGTAAAAGTAAAGCTTGTAAGTAAAACTAGGAATTGGTAAAGTTGTAATCGCAGTAGAATGTATAATGTATCTTGCATATGCTATCTTGCATAGGATGGCTTGCATAGTTTAGCTTGCCTTGAGCAGTGCAGTTGTTGAAGTTCTCTTCCTCTTCTTCAAAGTACTCCTCCTCATCGTATCCCGGGTTGGTACTAGCATCTATAAATACATACGAGGTACACAATCACCAAACAACACTTAACTACTTCTATTTAGCACACAAGGGCTCACACTAGATGATCTAGCATCATCTCAATCAGCACATGAAATAATGACAAATTCCTATTTATATTATTTTGGAAAAGTAATTTCTACTCACTAAAAATACTTAAGATTTAATATTATCTGATACGTCCATTTTGCATCACTATTCTATATCATAATTTACTATTATTCATTGATATATTTCATATTAAGAGATGATACTTATGTTATTTCATCTATTTTTGCATGGTTGATGACTTTTGGGGCATGGGCCGCTGTAGTCAGTATTCTGATGGAAAAGGTGTTGTTTGGAGGTGAAATTCGCGAAGATCAGAAAATCCGGGAGAATACATGGAAAATTCTATTTTTCCAGAAGACGAAGGATGCCAGAAGGGGGAGTGGAGATGGGCCACAGGGGGCCCACACCACCCCATGGAGCGGGCCACCCTTGGCCACACCAGCAGGTGGTGTGGCCACCATGGCCCACTCCTGGCTCTCCCCTTTGGCGTATATTATCCCCACGAAACCCTAATACCTAGAGAGGGAGCACAGAAATATTCTGCCGCCTCTACGGGGCAGAAAACTACAGAGAGAGAAAGATCTCTCCGGCAGACAGAATTCTGCCGAGGGAATTCCTTCCCGGAGAGGGGAGATCGTCGCCATCAACACTACCATCAAGTTGGACTTCATCAGGATCATCATCACCGTCATCTCCATCATCATCTCCACCAGCACCATCATCACCACTCCATACCGCTATAACAATTGGGTTGAATCTTGCATAGTTCTTAGGGGAAACTTTCCCGGTGTTGATTACTTGTTGTAGTTGATGTTATTGAGTGGAATCATTGAATTATTGTTATGTTCAGATTGTTACTTGTCATTATATCATCTCTGATCTTGATCCATATGATGTCTTGTGAGTAGTTTGTTTTGTTCTTGAGGACATGGGAGAAGTCATGTTATTAGTAGTGGAATTGTGTTGAGAAAGATTCAATAGTTTGTTATTTATGTTGTGGTGTATTTCTTCTAGTGGTTTCATTTGAACGTCGACTACATGACACTTCACCTAAATGGGCCCAGGGGAATGCATTGTGTATTTGGCTACTAATCGTAGGGGTTGTTGGAGTGACAGAAACCTGAACCCCTGTTAGGAAACCTTTGCCCAAGGGATGTCAGGATTTTAGAGTTTAAAGTTGTGGTTAGGTTTCAATCTTAATTACTTTCTTGTACTTGAGGATGCTTGTAAGGGGTATAATCACAAGTATGTATTAGTCCTAGGAAGGTCGGTACATTAGCACAGGTTCACCCACACAACACTTACCAAACTAAAGAAGATTAATCAACTATATGAAGCGAAAGCACTTGACAATATTCCCATGTGTCCTCGAGAATGTTTGGTCATCTTAAATAATACAACCGACTTGTCCTTTGCTAAAGAAAGGATTGGGCCACTTGCTGCATCTATTATTATTGTCTTTTATTTACTCGTACTTTATTTATCTGCATTATCAAAAACCCCTAAAAATCCGTTTGCTAAGTATTTACAGAGAATTCCTGCTCCAAGCCACTCGTCAACACCTTCTGCTCCTCGTTGGGTTCGACACTCTTACTTATCGAAATACTGCGATACACCCCCTATACTTGTGGGTCATCAAGACTATTTTTTGGTGCCGTTGCCGGGGAGTGAAGCGCTATTGGAGAGTGGAACTCGTAAAGTAAACTCTATTGTGAGTATTGTTTACTTCTGTTAGTTGCTTTATTTTAATATGGATAATTCACTTAGTTTCTTATTTCGTAATGCTACTACCACTGCTAAGGTAGTAGATGAACCACCACCTGCTGAGAATGATACTTTTAAAATACCTACAAAAATTATTGATCATGTTATGGATAACTATTATGTTGGAGATGGAACTGTCCATCCTGGTGATCATTTGCTCTTTATACACGAATTATGCGGGTTGTTTAAGTGTGCAGGTATTACAACAGATCAAGTCAAGAAGAAGTTATTCTCATTATCACTAAAAGGAAGAGCTGAGGAATGGTATAAGCTGCTGAAGAATGGTCAAGCTCTTGAATGGAAGGAAGTAGTACCTCTCTTTTATTCTAAATTTTATCCTCCTAGTGAGATTCATAAAGATTGGAATCAAATATAAAACTTTTGGCCTCTTGATGGAGAGAGTACAGCTCAAGCTTGGGGGAGATTGAAGTCACTAATGCTCAAATGTCCTATTCATAAGCTCCCCAACAATATTATTATGAATAACTTTTATGCAAGGCTTTCTCTTCATGATAAGGATTTATTGGATGCTTCTTGTGCTGGATCATTTACACGCATGGAAGAAGGAGCTAAATGGGATCTTCTAGATCGTATTCAAGACAATGATAAAGGAAGAAAGTTAGGTATAAATTATGATTATGAATGCATTGAATCTTTTATGGGAACTGATGACTTTCAAAACATTAGTAATGCTTATGGTCTTGATTCTCAAGTTATTGCAAATTGTTTTAAGGCTTTTGCCTCATATATTGAAATTCCGAAAAAGGAATGGAGCAAGTATCATGCACCATATAAAGATATTATTGATTGTGTTCATACTAGAAGTACTGAATTTTGCACTATTGATCACATCTTACATGAACCTTATATCGAGAAATTACCTTTCCTGGATAAGGTTAAAGAGCATCCTATGATAACTAGTGTAATTAATAAAAGTTCAAAGAGAACTGTGAAACCTGACGAACAAATAAGTATTGAACCTATAGTAGCAATTGTGAAAGACCTAGTCACTAAAAGTGTAGAAGATGGACACATTATCTTCTGTGAGGATGCTTCTAATATTGTCTCTCATCCAAATAGAACTAAAAAGGCTAGTTTCCTTGTGCTTTCTATTAGAATCGGTGATCATTGCTATTATGGTTTATGTGATATTGTTGCAAGTTCAAGTGCTATTCCTTACGAGCTTTACAAAGAAATTATGCATGAAATTAGTCCTTGCGAGCTAGAAGAGATTGATGTGGTTATTCACCTTGCTAATAGAGAGACCATCTCTCCAATTGGTATTGTAAGAGATGTGGAAGTTCTTTGTGGTAAGATTAAATATCCTGCTGATTTTCTAGTACTTGGCTCAGTTGCTAGTAAAACCTATCCTATCATTTTTGGTAGACCTTTCTTGAACACTTGTGGAGCCATTATAGACTATAAAAGGGAGAAAATTTTAACTAAATTTGATGGGGAATCTTATGAGTTTAATTTTTCAAAATTTACTAAAGTTCCTTGTGAAAATGAAACCCCTAATGAGGATTTTAGAGTTGAACAACTTGCTTCTATTTCTCTTGCTCCTAACAATTCTTTGCAGCAATTTATGGAAGACCACGAAAGTGAAATCTTCATGGAAGAGAGAAATGAGATTTATGAGATTCTCTGTCGTCAACCTAAGATGCTTAAGCACAATTTGCCTATGGAAGATTTGGGTACCGCATTGCCACCTAAAATGGATCCGATTTTTGATCTTAAATATGCTTACATTGATGATAATAAAATATATCCTGTTATTATTAGTTCTAAACTTTCAGGAAGGGAAGAGGAAAGATTATTGGAGGTATTGAGAAAACACCGAGGAGCTATGGGCTATACTTTGGATGATTTAAAAGGGATTTCTCCTACTATATGTCAGCATGCTATCAATATAGAACCCGATGCAAAACCAGTGGTAGAACATCAACGTCGTTTAAATCCTAAGATGAAGGAAGTGGTAAGAAACGAGGTATTAAAACTCCTTGATGCTGGTATTATTTATCCTATTGCTGATAGTGAATGGGTTAGCCATGTTCATTGTGTCCCTAAGAAAGGGGAATTACTGTTGTGCCTAATGAGAATAATGAGCTTATCCCCCAAAGAATAGTAGTAGGTTATAGGATGTGCATTGATTTTAGAAAGGTTAATAAAGTCACTAATAAAGATCATTACCCACTGCCTTTTATTGATCAAATGTTAGAAAGATTGTCTAAAAAGACTCATTTTTGCTTTCTTGATGGGTACTCTAGGTTCTCTCAAATTGCTGTTAAACAACAAGATCAAGAATAAACTACTTTTACATGCCCTTATGGAACTTATGCTTATAGGCGAATGCCTTTTGGTTTGTGTAATGCTCCTGCCACCTTTCAAAGGTGCATGTCTACTATCTTTCATGGTTTTTGTGAAGAGATTGTGGAAGTTTTCATGGATGACTTTTCCGTCTATGGAACTTCTTTCGATAATTGTGTGCACAACCTTGATAAAGTATTGCAGAGATGTGAAGAAACTAATCTTGTTCTTAATTGGGAGAAATGCCACTTCATGGTCAATGAAGGGATTGTCCTCGGACATAAGATTTCTGAAAGAGGCATAGAAGTTGATAGAGCTAAAGTTGAAGCAATTGAGAAAATGCCCTGTCCAAGAGACGTCAAAGGTAGTCGTAGTATCCTTGGCCATGCTGGTTTCTATAGAAGTTTTATTAAAGATTTCTCTAAGATATCAAAACCCCTCACTAATCTTCTTCAAAAGGATGTACCCTTTATTTTTGATGATGATTGTAAAGAAGCTTTTGAAACTCTAAAGAAGGCTTTAACTACTGCTCCGATTGTCCAACCACCTGATTGGAACTTACCCTTTGAAATCATGTGTGACGCTAGTGACTTTGCTTTAGGTGCTGTCCTTGGACAACGAATAGATAAAAAGTTAAATGTTATCCATTATGCTAGTAAGATTCTTGACGCTGCTCAAAAGAATTATGCTACTACTGAAAAAGAATTATTAGTTATTGTCTTTCCTTGTGATAAGTTTAGACCTTATATTGTTGATTCAAAAGTTACCATTCATACTAATCATGCTGCTATTAAACACCTTATGACAAAGAAAGTTGCTAAGCCTAGGCTTATTAGATGGGTGCTGCTTTTGCAAGAGTTTGATCTACATATTGAGATAGGAAGGGCACTGAAAATACTGTTGCTGGTAATTTATCTCGATTGGAAAACATCTCTTTTGATCCTATGCCTATTAATGATAGTTTCCCAAATGAACAATTGACTGCAGTAGGGGTAAGTTCGCAAGGGAGCCCCTGGTATGCTGATTATGCTAACTTTATTGTCTCCAAGTATTTGCCTCCAACCTTTACACCCCAGCAAAGAAGGAAGTTCTTTTACAATTTGAGGCATTATTTTTGGGATGACCCACATTTATATAAAGCAGGAATAGATGGTATTATGTGAAGATGTGTTCCAGAATATGAACAAAAGAATATATTGGGGAAATGTCATGGTAGTGCCTATGGAGGACATCATGTGGGAGATAGAACCACACAAAAGGTGCTACAATCAGGTTTTTATTGGCCTACCCTTTTCAAAGATGCAAGAAAATTTGTCTTATCATGTGATGAGTGTCAATGAGTTGGTAATATTTCTAGACACAATGAGATGCCTATGAATTACTCTCTTGTTATTGAACCATTTGATTGTTGGGGATTCGACTTTATGGGTCCTTTTCCCCTTCAAAAGGTTATACCCATATTCTTGTTGCTGTTGACTATGTTACTAAGTGGGTAGAAGCCATACCTACGAAAAGTGCTGATGGAAAGACCTCTTTAAAAATGCTTAAGGATATTATCTTTCCTAGGTTTGGAGTGCCTAGGTATCTTATGACTTATGGAGGTTCTCATTTCATTCATGGTGGTTTTAGAAAGACCCTTGCTAAATATGACGTTAATCATAGAATTGCTTCAGCCTATCATCCCCAAACTAGTGGGCAAAATCCATCTTGCAAAAGACTGTTAATAGATCTAGGAAAAATTGGGCTAAAAAGTTGAATGATGCTTTATGGGCTTATAGGACTGCCTATAAAAATCCTATGGGAATGTCTCCTTACAAAATGGTTTATGGGAAAGCTTGCCACCTGCCCTTAGAATTAGAACACAAAGCTTATTGGGTAGTGAAAAAACTTAATAGAGACTGTAAACTTGCGGGTGAGAAAAGATTATTTAACTTGAGTTCGTTGGATGAATGGAGGAGTGAAGCATATGAAAATGCTAGACTCTTTAAAGAAAAAGTTAAAAGATGGCATGACAGGAGAATTCTTAAGAGAGAGTTCCATGTTGGTGAGAAAGTTTTATTGTATAGGTCTCATCTTAGATTTTTTGCAGGAAAACTACTCTCAAAATGGGAAGGACCTTTTGTTATTGAAGAAGTGTATTGTTCAGGAGCAATTAAAATTTCTTCTTTAAAAGATAACAGTACAAAAGTGGTGAATGGTTAGCAACTCAAACACGATATTTCTGGAGATTCTTACAATGAGGATATTGATGCTATTCAAATGATAACTCCGGAAAAATTTATCAAAGACCAACTTCAGAGACTTGTAGAGTTCGTTTTTGAATAGGTAATAGTTCTGGTAAAAAAAGTTCCGCGAAAATTCTGTCCAGTTATGTTTTTGGAGTTTTTATCTAATAGGGAAAGTAACGAAGCGAAAGAGGGACGGAAACGAAGCCAGGGTGGCTCACACCACCCCCTGGCGCGGGCCCCCTGGCCACTCCAGCAGGTGGTGTGGCCACCTCGGACTCTGTCTCCGACCCGTTTTCTCCCGGTACCTTCCTTTTGTTGTAAAAAATCGTAATATATAATCCCTCGGATCCCCCGAGGTTCGTATATCGTGTTCTCATCGTGTTTTCGTTTTGATCTGTTTCTGACAGATAGATTCCCAGTTTTGGAGCCACAATGTCTTCCTCTGGATCAGCCAAGGAAGATCCCTCTGCGGATATCATCAACCCGTACATGCGCGAGTTGAAGATTCATCCCAAGGAGTTGTTGCTTGAAGATGGGGAGGTACAAATAAAAGAGGTTCAGGGCCCTAAAGGAGAAGGAAGTCTGGAGGACAGGATGGAAGCACCGGAGAAAGAAGTCTTTAGGTACAAGAAGATGGCGGAACGTGAAGTGGACATCATCCATAAGATCTGTTCCAAACTCATCGTCGAGCACCCAAAGGAGACTGCTGAGCTTAACGATGAAATTCTCTCACTCCACCAAACGAACAACCAACTTCAAGCACATCTCTACGACATGCAAAACCAAAACTATGAGTATGAGGTTAGGTTTAAACGCATAAGTGTTGCTGCTAGTTTCAGGATGATGGAGACCAGGATGTCTTTTGTTGATGGGGAGCCCTTACCATGGAAGGCGGATGATGATGAGAGAGCACCACCATCACTGAAGGAGTAATTCGTCATCAGGTTTTGGAATCCCCTTGGTTTGTTCCAAGCTCGGGGGAGTGCCGCGGTATCATATCACTATCTTCTATCTTTTTACCTTTTTAGTAGAGTCATATCATGAATAGAGAAGTTATCATGTAGGATGGTTTGCATTATGGAAGTGTCCTCCTCTTGTTAGATATCTATGTATCCCTTGGTGTGAGTTGCCATTATGGAATATTAATGAGAAGTTCTAGCATTTACTCTTTTGCATATCTTATATTAGTTTTCAATTTCTGTTATATGATTGATCTTGTTATTAGTAATGATATCACTTTGGGATCATTGAGTAAATTTAGTTGGTTTTGGCAAACCTGGCTCGGTCAGTAGCAACACTATTTTTAGAATTGAATGAAAAGATAAAAGTACTCTAAAGAAATATAACTTCATCATCATCTTTCTTGAGTTGCTCATAATTTTAGTATTCTCTAGTTAAGATCTTTTGTGCTTCCAAGGAAGATTGCATGTTAGTTTTTATCACCTATATGTTTGTTTGTTTCCTTCAACTCTTATTCTTGCTACCCAGCCATGCTAGCCAAAAACCAGTACTGAGAGGGAATGCTTCTCGTGCATCCAATCCTTAAACCAAAACCTATGCCATTTGTGTCCACCATACCTACCTATTAGCATTATTGCTATTCCAAGTAAATTCATGTTTTTATCTACCTTCTGAATTAAACTTGTTATGTGAAAATTAGTGATTAAAGCTCTCACGAACTTGATGGCACACTTTACTTTCTTGCACTTAATAAACTTGAACCATTATGCCCATCTATGTTGCGTATATGCTTGCACTTTGTAAGTTGTGAATTAGCAGAACCATGTTGTCATGGGGAACGCTTTCAACATTGCACTTGTACATTGTACCTAGTTGATATCATGCTCTTTTGTTTATGCATGTCGTCGGTGTGAAATGAAAGGGGAGCTTGTAAGTCCATGGAGTTATGTATGTGTGTTAGAGAAACGCCTGGGCCGCTGGTCTAATTCATGCCTAATCATGGTGGAAACCTGCAGCGTAACCATAATGAGCAATCTATGAAGCGTTCTTCTTATAAAAAGAGAGATAGAGATAGAAAAAAAGAGATGAGAGAAGAGGAAAGAGAGAAAAAGCACCATTTTCCCATGGTAAATAAGAAGATTGCTGAGATGCTCGTTGTCTTCTTGCCTTGTCATTTTGATATGGGAATTCTTCCGTATCATCGGGCAAGGGGTACCCCATTGGCGGTTCTCTATGATACACATAGACTTACTATGACAAGAACTTACCGGTTACTAAACTTGAGTAGCATGAGGGCCACCCTTAGCGGCGCCAGCAGGTGGTGTGGCCACCCTGGCCCACTCCTAGCTCTCCCCTTTGGCGTATATTATCCTCACGAAACCCTAATACCTGGAGAGGGACCACATAAAGATTCTGCCGCCTCTGCAGGGCGGAAAACTACAGAGAGAGAAAGATCTCTCCGACAGACAGAATTCTGCCGGGGGAATTCCTTCCCGAAGAGGGGAGATCGTCACCATCAACACCACCATCAAGCTAGACTTCATCAGGATCATCATCACCATCTTCTCCATAATCATCTCCACCAGCACCATCATCACCACTCCATACCATTGTAACAATTTGGTTGAATCTTGTATAGTTCTTAGGGGAAACTTTCCCGGTGTTGATTACTTGTTGTAGTTGATGCTATTGAGTGGAACCATTGAATTATTGTTATGTTCAAATTGTTAATTGTCATTATATCATCTCTGATCTTGATCCATATGATGTCTTGTGAGTAGTTTGTTTTGTTCGTGAGGACATGGGAGAAGTCAATTTGTTAGTAGTGGAATTGTATTGAGAAAGATTCAATAGTTTGTTATTTAAGTTGGTGTATTTCTTCTAGTGGTTTCATGTGAACGTTGACTACATGACACTTCACCTATATGGGCCTAGGGGAATGCATTGTGTATTTGGCTACTAATCGTAGGGGTTGCCAGAGTGACAGAAACATGAACCCCCGTTAGGAAACCTTTGCACAAGGGATGTCAGGATCTTAGAGTTTAAAGATGTGGTTAGGTTTCTATCTTAATTACTTTCTTGTACTTGCGGATTCTTGCAAGGGGTATAATCACAAGTATGTATTAGTCCTAGGAAGGTCGGTACATTAGCATAGGTTCACCCACATAACACTTACCAAACTAAAGAAGATTAATCAACTATATGAAGCGAAAGCACTTGACGATATTCCCGTGTGTCCTCGAGAATGTTTGGTCATCTTAAGTAATACAACCGGCTTGTCCTTTGCTAAAGAAAGGATTGGGCCACTTGCTGCATCTATTATTATTTTCTTTTATTTACTCGTACTTTATTTTTCTGCATTATCAAAAAACCCTAAAAATCCATTTTCCAAGTATTTACAGAGAATTCCTGCTCCAAGCCACTCGCCAACACCTTCTTCTCCGCGTTGGGTTTGACACTCTTACTTATCGAAAATACTGCGACACCCCCTATACTTGTGGGTCATCATTCTCCAATTAAAATATGGGATCATGTTGACACATGTCATCACCACATATTTCAATACTAGGGAAAAGTGATTTAAAGTGGTTGTCATATATTACAAGATTTAATATTACTATTTAATAATTTGAAAGTGACTAGAAAATCCTGTATAGCATCCTTTTAATACTAGTCCATGATTAATATACGTAAAACTAAATATTTTAACATATTCAGATAGAGCTTATCGAATGTGATTTTTGAGAATTGGAATCAACTCAAAAGCATTTATTGTTGATTCTTTAAAAATGTTTGAAGTGATAAAAGTCTCTGTCTTGTTATTTTTAGTATAGGTGATCTATAATTTCAAATGGTTTGAATCCAACGGGAGTGTGTAGATATTTTCCATACCTTTCTAACAAAATTGGAATCATGCATTTTGGTTCAGTACATCTCTTTGAATTGAATTTTGAATATAGCTACAGAATAGGGTTTTAAACTAAATAGAAAAATTCAATTTGAATCGCTGGGCTCTGCACGGGAAAGAACTTGGGCCGACCCAGCTGCACAGCACGCGCACAGCGGGCTGCTGACAGATTGGTCCCACGCGTCAGCGGCTCTATCTAACCGAAGCGGTATCAGCAATTCTCAGTGCTACGATTAGAACAAGATCTACGGCTAGGGTTCTTCGTCTATGTCGCAGAGCGCTGGCAAAATGCTAAACCTAGCTGCACGGTGGGGGTCGTCGAGGTCTTACCAGGGCTCCAGCTAGGTCCGGCGATGGGGGAAAACGGGCTGGTCGACGACGGCGAGTCGATTGGTGGTCGCGGCGGCTCCTGGGGTGGCTCCAATCGACGGCACCCTTCCTTCACTGTAGCGGCGGGGTGGTGCTCGCCTTGTTCCGGGGAAGAGTCAGGGGTGTTTTTGAGAGAGAGAGGAGTGAGATGGTGTGCCGTTTGAGGTCTGGGGTGGCTCCCCTTCACTAGCGTTGGAGGCAAGGCGGCATGGCTCGGGCTCATCGGCGACGCTGCTACAGGTCACGATAGGCATGGCGGGTGGCATGGATAGACGCGGTGGACTACGGCGATCATCACACGTGTAGTGGCGCGACAAGGGGCGGTCTCAGACGGTCGGGCAACGTCGGTGCTCTGTTCGGATACGGCGGTGTTCGTCATCGAGTACGGTGGTCACGGGGCGCGCGGCGGCGAATGATCATGTCTAGGGAGATGCTGGTGACGCGGCGCGTGCGGGTACACGTGGAGAGGGCGAGGCATAGCGTGGCTGCGCGAGGCGGCTTCGGTGCTCTAGCGTGCTCTCGGCATGGCCAAGGATTAAATGGGCGCGGCTGTTCTAGCTTCTCCACTTCTCGCCATTGGTCAAGGGGTGGACAGAGAGGGGCAGTGAGGTCACGACTATCATCTAGACATCATGGGCGAGGGCGGCGCAGTCTGTGGCGTCGTGTCCGTGCTCGACCGGCACAGCACACTTAGGTACGACATGGCACTGGTCATTGCGACGAGTGAGGTTTCTCCACTACACGGCTAGGTACTGGGGACGGTCGTGGGTGATTTATTGGGTTGATTGCAGTACAAGAATTAGCACAAGGTTGATTCACAACAGTAGATAGTTGTTGAGTTTGTACTATGTCTGCTAAGTGCTCGACGAAATGGCCGTGTGAGCTTAATCTTTGAATTATTCAATGATTTTTGGTGGGTGTGCTGGTCACTTACTTAGTAGTCTCTGGTTGCTAGGGATTTCCATGTGGTGTTGGTTTGAGTGGTTTTTGTAAAATGATGATCTATGTACTTACACTTGATTCAATTTTGAATTGCCTCTTTAATGGATTTGAAAATAGTTTCTGTAAGTTGGTAAAGTTTGCTTGGATTCATTTTTACTTGGTCTAGCAAGGGGTGATAAGAGATAGAATTGCCTCTATTGGGAATCTTTTACTAGTGATGGCCAAAGTAGGCTAGAGGTTAACTTTGCCAAAATGACCATTTGATCTTATGCTTCATATTTTCTTTTCTTTTTATTTGATTTTGTTTGGAAAAGACCTAGATGATGTGGTATTCATCTTTAAACTAATCCTTATCATTTATAGCAATCAAACATGGCAAATGCAAGCATTCATGCATTAATACAAACACACATGCATTCATATAGAGTTTAATAATAAAAGTTTTTGTTAACCCTAAACTTGGGTGATTAGAGCTTGATAATCTGGCTTAATATTTTTGTGGTGCTACACCAGGCCAAGCCGGAAGGGTAACCTTTCTAACAACGTCAATCTCAAACCTGCTAAAACAAAAGGGGTGTCGACAAAGGGCAAAGGAAAAAAGGGAGCGGTCAGTACTGAGGCCAGTACACGGCGAGTCTAGAATTCGGCGGCTCTCGCCTACATAGGTATGTTGGACTGAAGCGGCAGCGAAGCATGCACTATACAACCTATAGAGACTCAATATAACTATCGGCTATTAGAGAGGGGTAAGAAAGACCTATTCAGATCCAACCTGATAGTAACACCAAAACACACCCATCCTTGTATTTCCCCCCTCAAAACCAAACGAGGAAGTCAAACCGAGGAACTCACATAGTTGGCAGTTTTACTCATTCCATTATAGATGCAGCATTTACTAGTCAGGTATAGATAGCATGAGTCATCCTAATAGCATAAGTAATGGGCAGTTTTATTTAACCGTTCTACTGTAGTTGCAATACTTACTAGGAAGGTATAACATGACATGATACGCCCCAATTCCTCCAGTTGTTGGCACTTTTATTATCTATTCCGTTATAGTAAAGCTGATAACTAGTCATATATTAAGTCAAATTCACAAGACTACTTTAGTTATAGTTGTCTATGATCGAGATACTGTGCTCCAAGTCATCCATAACCGCGGACACATCTTTTAGAAAGATTTACCCTGCAAGGGTGCACAAATAGCAACACACGCATGATCAACCTCGGAAAAACCAAATAAAAAACCCAACAAGGCTTTCACGACAAAGCAATCACAAGATTCGTAAAATATTTCAGGGGGCCACAACATTAAGCTACCCACAATGAATTTGGTCAGCTCTGAGACGGACCCAAGGTTTGTGCCAAGGGCTATAACGACTGGGAACCCGAAAGTGTGACTAGGCTTGTCGATACCGTGAAAACATTCCATGATTCCTAAATAGTACAGGTGCTCCAGGCACAATCGTAAATAAAGCAGTAAAACATGGCATAAGTATAGGATAGTAATAAAGCCCCATACTAGTTTATGGCCCCAAGAAATAAGAAATGAATCAAGCTCTGGCTAACGGGATTCATGGTCCCACATCCGGATAGTGTGATATTCAAGGAACAGGTATCAAGTACTCGGGGCCTACGGGACACAAGTGAGCGGCTAAAAACCAAATATTAGCTATTGCCCACCGGTGCCTCTGCATTAGTTATATCTATTCCTAGCATTTAAATTAACAAGTTGTAATTAAAGCCATGATCATCTCCAACATTAAGCATGTGCCAACCTCCCAACAACAGTGGAACTCGACGACTCGAATCAACACCTGAGCAAACAACTATGACTCACAAGGCCGACTGTCTACCAAACAATAGGCAGTAGGAGGTGTCCAAGGCAATATAGGGGTTGCAAGGGATATAAATGGTACGGAAGCTAAAGCATCGCAACACGGATAACAATAGATCAATAGGAAGGAAGTAAAGACTATAAATGCAAAATAGGTAGAAAGGGGGAGATTGCTCACCTAGGAAACACTGCCGAAGATACATTATCCGAAGAACTTGTCGATACTCGCATCAACTCAATAACGTAATCCGCGAAGAACCAAAGCACTAAAAGAAACACCGGATGCACTGTTTAAACTATGATAGAAGATTTGGCATGTTCATGATATGATGTATGACATGGCAAAGATGCGATGCAATTAGGCAATATTAAGCGGAACCGGGGTCCCGACAATTAATTAATAGGTTCATGTTATTTGGATACCCCGCAATTTAAATGTTGACTTAATAAGACAAAACATGGCATCGGTTCGCTACACAAATTTAAATGGAGCCAATATAAGACTAGAATAGCCCACATATGACCTCCATATTTAATTATGAGGTGAATCGACATAATGCACCCAAACTACACAATATGTATGCGGCATGAACAATTCAATATGCAACAAGTTATATGTCATATTACAAAATAGGGTGGGTTAGATAGGGTCACACATTAGGGGGACTCGGCGATCTTGGGGTTCCGAGGATTCGAGGGATCGGTCTTCGGATCTGGGTAGGAGTACTTGGCGTTCAAGGACGAAGATCTTGGCGTGCTAGGGTCTTCAGGTTTGCGGACATCTTATCCATGACGGAGGTCTTGGGTGGCACCATGTACATCCTTCAAAATCCATCGGCATCGAGCCGGTCTTGGTAAGCGACCATGTACGAAGATATTGGTTTTCCCATGGGTTCTAGCATCCATCTTGAGCATCGAGGATCTTGTCCCGGTACTAGATGGCATCGGCTCCCAGATCCGCAATCTTCCCGTCGATACTCCATTCCTTCACAACCTCATACACACATGTAGGGTCTTACCATAGAGAACAGCACCAGAGGCCTGGTCACTTGTTGAGCTCGGCAAGCAGAATGCACAAATGGGTACAGAGGACGCGCGCGGGCGTACTGGTCGATAGCATACTGAACGGCGACAGGAGGCGCGAGGAGAGGCTGAGAGGAGGTACCCGGTTGGCGAGAGTTGGGGTGCCCGCCTTGCTGCAGAGAGGACGTCGATGCGGGATAGGACCATGGAGAGGCCGGGGGTGGCCACGGACAGCGGCCGACAGAGCGGCCAGGGCGAGGACGAGCGCCTGCAGTGGCACGCGGGCTAGGTTGCAGAGGCAGTAGCAACGCGTGGCGGCCGGCACGGTTGAGGGAGGCCTTGGCGGTGAGGGTCCAAGATAGGGAGCAGGGCCCAACGCGGTCCTGGTGAAGGACGATGGCGGGCCGGCTCACGGACAGCGGGTTAGAGAGCTTGAGGCGGCGAGGGGACCGGATGGAAGGGCGCCCACGGCGGAGCTCCTAGCGGCGGATCGAGTTGTGGTGGTGCTGTCCTACAGGGATCGAGGGGGAGCCGGGGAGAGAGACGGGTGAGGCACTGAGAACGGCGACAAGCCGGAGATCGAGGCGGCGAGGCACCTCACCATGGGGAGCGAGCGAGAGGTTGCGACGCCATGCAGCCAAAGAGGAGGCGTGATGCGACAGGGGTCGCGGGGTTGGTGGAGGGGATCGTGGGCGTGGGGTGGGCTAGCACTGCAGGGAAGTTGTCCATAGTGAGGATCGAGGCCGCGTGGTGTGTGGTGCGTGTCGCACTGGTGGGTCTCGCGGGTTGGGTCAGGGGTTGGACCAGGTGCCGCGTGAGGTGCGAGGCGGCAGCGGTGGATGGATAGGGTAGGGTTTGGTTTTATGGTTAGGGGTTAGGGTTTTGATTCTAGGTGGTAGGCTGCTGCTAGCCCGGCCCCGGGCCAGTGGCGGCCTCCCCCGATACCAAAAATAGTTTTATTTTTTTTTATTTTTTTTTATACAGAAGACTTTTGCATATAGTTTTTAGATAAACAAAAGGTCCGGATGGACCGAGGGTTTTATATTCGAAATAGAGAAGGGGTATTTAGAAAACAAATACAGGCTTTTAGAAATAGCTTTAAGATTAAATATGCATGATGACATGACGATGCTCAAATGCAGTGTGGAATGATGACATGAGCATGCAATCATGATGATGCACAAAAGGAAAAGAACACGCATTTTCTAGTAATGGTTTTACCGGGGTGCTACAGCCTCTTCACGGAAGTTGTCCCTTTTGACAAGACAGAGGCGGTGGCAGCTACACGGCGGGAACTATACGGCCAGAAAAATATTCCTGCTGCTTGTTAAATCCTCTGTATGCTCCCCTCGAGTGCTTCCAAAGAGAGACTTTCTTTTTTTGCCTAAATATTGTGTTTCTCTAGTTAAAACCTTTTGTTGATGTTCAGAACCTGAAACACACATTAAAAACCAAGTTTTATTTGCTACCGAAGTATTAGTGTTAGGTAAAGCTAGAAAATGATCAAATCCAGGAGAAAACCATCAATAAAAGCCATAAAAATGTGTCGAATCTCACAGCTATCAACTCCCCCAAGCTTAAATGTTGCTCGCCCTCGAGTGACAAGGAAATAAGGAAGAATAGCGGAGATTCAAGACTGAAAGTAAAATAACTTACAAGTTTGAATTGGTGTCAAATTATTTTCTTCACAATCCCTGCAATCTTAAACATGATCATACAAGTATTCACAAGATTGCACTGAGTCCACTTCCTAACCACGTATATCTTGTTATCAAATAAATCATATGCCCAAGCAAGTATCAAAAATTTAGCTAGGAAAGTGAAACAAATTCTTTTGGTGTCTCTCTTAGTTGAGAGATGAAAACTTTTTGCTCTTGTTTGTTTAATCAATTAAGATTACTCAAGTTGGTACCAAAACATTCAATTTAAGAACAACTCATCTACTCCCATGTCAAAATTTCAAGACTCTCAAAGCACCTCTTTCCTTTCTTTTACCTTTCAAAAACTTTAGCTCTTTCATAGAGAAATCATGCCACTATTTTTAACATGTTAATTGGGACTATGTTGTGCACCCGTGACCATGCCAATAAATAATTGTTGAGAAATAATGGGTCAGAGGAGTACTACAACTTCACTTGGAATGTGAAACCATGAGGAGACTAAAATTTTGCCCGTCATAGCATTGTTGCTACATAAGTTTACATAACTCAATAGCCAAAATCAAGTGGTTTCCCACATTTAGATCGTTCCCTGGCTAGCGGAGTTAATAGTTCCCCATGGAGCACAACAGTGTTGTAATGACACGTGTAAAGCAATATCTTACGGTAATTATTAGAAAAAGTAGTGGCATAATCTCTACTACTTCTAAGCATCCATTTTATCTAGAAATTTCAATCAAGGGTACTATCGAGTCTATTTATATTAAGCTCAAATGGGATGGAGTAGTTCTAAAATCAAATTCTTTTGGCTAAACATGGACTCAAGTCATCTTTTGGATGCTGTTTCTTGTTGTAAAAATGTAGGTAGTATTTTTAACCAAGTTCGTTGCTCATTGTTTCAAAGCTAAAAAGGATACACTAGCAAAGGAATAGAATTTATAGGATAACAAGCTAAGCGGGGAGTGACTCCAGTGCAAGCGAGTAAATAATTGTAGGATCAATTTAAGGTTGCAGAAAGGGTGATGAAAGGAATGTGATACCTCCTCTTGCTTGCTTCGTTCTCGTATTTGAGTCGAACCCGCTCTGTATTTCCATATTGCTAAGTCACCTGAAATTGAGCAATTTCCGAGAGAAACAAAGAAATGAACTTCTAATAAAATTACAACTAATTTTTTATATTTTTGGTTTAGGAATGCAACTGAAAAAAAACATGAAAATTTGAAGAAATAAAATAAATCAAAAGAAGAAATAAAAACATAAATGGAAAGTTTGGAGGTTTTCAAACCTCCCCAAGCTTAGCCTATTGCCAGGCTCAGTTGTTGTCATCATTCGGTGGCTGGTGCAGATACTGCTGGTAGTAGTCAGGGAAGTGGGTCATGAAGTGACTGAAGTTGTGAGTCAAAGCACTCACATCTTCATTCACTCCTTGAAGAGTGTGGTTGATCTCCCCAACGCGCTGGTGAGCTGCTAGAATTCTTGATAGGAGACGTAGTCGTACCCCTGCTACGGCTGGTTGGGCCACGGGTCCCAAGCTCCCCCTTGTTGCTGCTATTGTCCCTCCCAAGCAGGGTTGTGTCCCTGCTTGTCCTCATGCTCCTGCTCATCCTCATCATGTTGCCCTCCTTCTTCATCTTCCTCTTCATCGGGCTGAAGTTCAGCCATGATCTCCATCACTTGGTCCTTGGTGAGGATCCAAGTGTCCTTCTCCACAATCGAGAAGGCTTGGGGACAGGGCAACGGAACTTGCTCACCCTATGCATTATCAAGATAACTAAACTGATAGGTTCGGAGCCTCCGGTTAGCTTGGTAAACACTAAGGAAACCACAAGCAGTTAAATACTTGACGTCCATAAGCTTGGAACTGTCAACAGATTGCATAACAGGTAATGTAATATTAATGCATGGGCCAGGTGGGTTATCAGTCCACCAATGTGAATATCACCTTTGGTCTTTTTGCTTTGGTGGCAAAAGTGTTGGATGAGTAGAGCTACAGGACTGGGGGTTTGTAGTGCAGTGGGAAAGAGAGCCTTGGTGATCATTGCCATGTCCGCATTAGCCTTGGAACCGGTGTCACCTCTTCCCAATAGTGTGTTGGCGAGGAACAAAGCATAGTAGCAAATTGTTGGGTTATGAATGGTGGACATCTTCTTCTGATAGAAGTTGGTGCCACCATTAACAGAAATAGCCTCCCAAGTTTCTCCAGTTGTGATGCTATAGAGGTTAGTACCAGTTGGCTCCCTAACACGAGGGAAACCGAAAGCATCACAAAAAATTTCAAAAGTTATTTCATAGTACTGTCAGTTCATGGTGAAGCTTACCATGCACATATTACCTTTCTCCCTATGGTCGTCGAAGAAGGAGGCAAGGAACTCGTAGGTAAGCTCGGTGTAGGTGTCGTGGCTTGCGAAGCCAAGTACCGTTAGCCGGCCTTGTTACACATGAGGTCGAAGTCCCCCTTCAACCCTACTGCGGTGAGGAAGCTATAGTCGGCCCAACGTGTGGGCATCACCCTCCTTGATGAGACCATGGCCAACTTGGGGTTGAGCTCGGCTCGGGACCCCGAGCCCGAGCCCTCACCACGTTGGCACTTGCTCTTGCGAAAGATGTTACCGATTTTGTTCATCGTGATGTATGATACATTGCAAATGTATCTATAATTTTTGATGTTCCATGCTTGGTTTTATCTACTTTCTTATGTTTTGTCCACACTTTGGAGTACTTTTCATATGATTTCTTGGACTAACCTATTAACAAGAGCCACAGTGTCAGCTGCCTATTTTCTGCTATTTTTGGTTTCAGGAAGTCAGAAAATAAATATTCTCGGAATTGGACAGGACAAAAGCCAAAGTCACTATTTTATCGGGGGACACTTGGAGCCAGAATACGAGATGGAGAAGGGCCAGAGGGTGGCCACACCACCTGGTGGCATGGGCCAGGCCAGGCCAGGCCGCACCAGGGGGTGGTGTGGGCCCCTCCGGCACCCCCTCGGTCTCCCCTCTCGCCTATAAGAGCCTCCCGATGCATAAACCCTAAATCGTCAAGCCTCTAGCCACGAAAGTTCCACAGTGCCGCCGCCACCGAAGGGGAGATCCGGGGGACAGAAAGTCTCTGTTCCGGCACCCTGCCAGGACGGGGAAGTGCCCCCGGAGCCATCTCCATCGATCTCCACCACTATCTCCATCACCATTACTGACTCCCATGATGAGGAGGGAGTAGTTCTCTCTCGAGGCTAAGGGTTCTACCGGTAGCTATGTGTTCATCTCTCTCTCTATGCATGATCTTATTGAGATCATGAGCTTGTAATCTATAGATCTACCTTGCTACTCAAGTGCTTTAATAGATCTCTGCTCTCCCCATGTGTGTGAAGTTGACAGTGTGCACACCATGGTGGCACTTAGGCTAGAGATTACAAATACTTGTTATGAGTTATTTGGAGTTGGATGTCTTTATGAAATTGTGGTGTTTGTTTGAACCATCTAGTGCTCAAGGTGACAGTGTGGGGTTATCTAGATGCGGAAAGCGAACTTTGAGGTGTGCTGCTATAGCCCTACCATGGATTAGAGTGTCCTACCGGAGAGTAGTTCAGCGTAGTATCATAAAGAAGAATATATATTTATATGAGAGTGTTCACTAGTGAAAGTATGATCCCTAGGCCTTGTTTCTAAGCACTGAAACACCGTTTGCTATTAGATTTGCTACATGTTTGCTTGCTTCCATCTTTGTTTCAGTTTGCCTTTAGTCTCTTCCACGCCATCAAGCTATTTTCTGGCACCGTTGTCTTATATCCATACCATTTGTATTTCACTATCTCTTCACCGAACTAGTGCACCTATACACCTGACAAGTGTATTGGGTGTGTTGGGGACACAAGAGACTTCTTGTATCTTGATTGCAGGGTTGCTTGAGAGGGATACCTTTGACCACTTCCTCCCTGAGTTCGATAAACCTTGGGTAATCCACTTAAGGGAAACTTGCTGCTGTTCTACAAACATCTGCACTTGGAGGCCCAACAACTGTCTACAAGAATAGAAGTGCGTAGACATCAAGCTATTTTCTGGCGCCGTTGCCGGCGAGGTAAGGTAAAAGGTACTCACATCCTCTGGTGTGAGTTCTCGAAGTTATTTCCTTTAGATTCTGCAATTTTGTCTTTTTGTTTCTTGTTTTCACTAGTTATGCTTAATGGAAAACAACAACAAAAATTAGAGAGCTTTATAGTATTTATCTTGAGTTAGGACATGAAGTGTTTGAAGAGAAAATTTAAAAAACTATGGAACTTTATTTGCTTGCTAATAGCAATGTTGTTAGTATGAATTCTTTGGACACCATTATTACTAATGCTATGGAAAAGTCTAAGCTTGGGGAAGCTAGTTTTTATGAAAATGATCTTTTTAGTTCCCCAGCTTTGGGAGATAGCTATTCTCTTGCTTATGATGATACCAAACCTCCAATATATGATGATTACAATGATGAGTATGATATTTTCAGTGCACCAACTATTGAGGAGAAAATTAATTATGATTACAATATGCCTCCTATATTTGATGATTATGGTAATGAGAATAATAATGATAGCTATTTTGTTGAATTTGCTCCCACTACAATTAATAAGAATGACTATGCTTATAGGGAGAGTAATAATACTTTTATGCATATGGCTCATGATAAGAATGTTTCATGTGATAGTTATATTGTTAATTTTATTCATGATGCTACTAAAAGTTATTATGAGAGAGGGAAACATGGTTTTATGCATCTCAATAATATTAAGTTTCCCCTCTTTATGTTGAAAGTCTTGAAGTTGCACTTGTTTTTCTTTACTATGCTTGTTGCTTTGTGCTTTCATGACTTGTTTCTTTACAAAATTCCTATGCATAGGAAGTGGGTTAGACTTAAATGTGCTTTGAATTTGCTTCTTGATGCTCTCTTTACTTCAATTCATATTTCTTATGTGAGCATCTTCTCAAACTATCATGCCTAACTTAAAGGCATTAAAAAAGTACTTATTGGGAGATAACCCAAAAGTTTTAGATGAGTCTTGGAAGTTGTTACCTCTGTAATAACCACTCCTTATCCTTTTTATTTGCTTTTTGTGCCAAGAGTAACCTCTAATGAGAGAGAAGTAATGATTGAGAAAGTTGTTGTCCCGAAACAGATTTTTGTGCTTCACTGTAAAAAATTCATGTAAAATCTCTGTACGTCTTTTTAAGGCGTGAATTTTTGTGCTCCTTCCCCAGGTTGTTATCTAACTTTCTTTAGTTCAACACTTTTCTATTTGAGCAACAGAAGGTCTTCGAAAAAATTCGTATTTACCTGCTGGTCTGTTTTGACAGATTTCTGCCATTATTTGCATTTGCTTCTTGTTGGTTCCCTTTTGAGTTCTTTTGGGGAATTGAGATTTTTGAGGGAAGTGCTACAGTAGCTTGTGTTTTAATGGAAGTTTTATTGGTGTTGGAACTAAACCTAAAGACTTATTATCTTGAGTGCACTAATGTTGCTAATAAAGATTGTGTGAAGTTTTGTATGAAGGAAAAAATTCAGGTGTATGGAAGCAATGAGTAATGAGATGAAGGATGAACTAAAGCTCAAGCTTGGGGATGCCAGGCGTGTCACCCCAATAAATATCCAAGAAGTACAAGCGTCAAAGCTTGGGGATTCCCAAGGCATCCCCTTCTTCATCAATAAAAATCCCAGGTTTCTTTCAAACGCTTCATTTTTATTGTTTCATGCACAGTTGTGTTGTTCTTGGAGTGTCTTCTTTTTCGTTTTTGTTTTGGTTTTTCGTTTGCTTTGTTTTCTTAGTTTGCTGCAATAAGTTGGTTGGACCTCCTCTTTCATACATTGGTTTTCAAATAGTTTTGTTTGGTTTGGAAAAGAGTAGGAAAGTTCATGCTTAAGTGGTAAAGAGAGTTTGTTTTTGACTGTGGCCTACGCTTTGTCATGCCATGCTTGATATTGTTTTGGCTTCATGCTTAGTATTCTTTGTTGTAGCATGACTTGTTATAAACAATTGAGACTGTTGAATGTGCCTTGGATGAATCATGCGTTGTTTTAGCATATTAAAGCATAGTATTGTGGTATTCTCCTTTGATGCTTTATTTGGGTTGACTTGGCACATTCTCACACCATGTTATGACTATCCCAAGTCACCATAGCCTTTATGATCCTTTTAGTTTTCAACTTGTAGTATCACTTTATGCTTTGATTAATGATGTTTTGTCGCTCTGCATGATTATGGCCATTATTGCTCTCTTAGTTTGTCGCTCCCAGTCTTTTGCTAGCCTCCATAACCAATTATGAGTTCCACTCATGCATCCAACTCCAAATAAAACCAAGTTATTCCAAAGAGTCCACCATACCTACCTATTAGCATTTGCTATTCCAAGTATATTCATGTTTTTATCTACCTTCCAAATTAAACTTGTTATGATAAAACTAGTGATTAAAGCTCTCACGAACTTGATGGCACACTTTACTTTTCTTGCCCTTAATAAACTTGAACCATTGTGTCGTCTATGTTGTATATGCTTGCACTTATTTGTTGGGGATTAGCAGAACCATGCTGTCATGGGGAACGCTTTCAACATTGCACTGGTACTTTGTACCTAGTTGATATCATGCTCTTTTGTCTATGGATGTTGTCGGTGTGAAATGAAAGGGGATCTTGTAAGTCCATGGAGTTATGTATTTGTGTTAGAGAAACGCCTGGTCCACTGGTCCAATCCATGCTGACATGGTGGAAACCTGCAGCGTAACCATAATGAGCTGTCTATGAAGCATTCTTCTTATATAAAAATAGTCCTATATTGAGAAAAAAAGAGAAAAAGAAAAAAAAGATTATGAAAAGAGGAAAAAGAGAAAAAAGCACCATATTCCCATGGTAAATAGAAGATTGCTGAGATGCTCGTTGTCTGCTTGCCTTGTATTTGATATGGGGATTCTTCCGTATCATCGGGCAAGGGGTACCCCGTTGGCGGTTCTCTATGATACACATGTACTTACGATGACAAGAACTTACCGGTGACTAAACTTGAGTAGCATGAGGAGCGGCCCTCGTATTCAAGGGACATGAGATTTCCAACTTATACTTTGTCAAGCATATACACCATAGTTTGTTCACTTTAACCTTAATCACTTCAAGATGCTTATGATAGGGGCAATGAGAGCTGAAAGCTATTAAGTACCATAATTTTTGGAAGCTCTTTATGAAACTTGAATCCCTACTTCCTTCTATGAAGGCCTTTCTTCCACTTATATATTGAGTCTCCACCTTCTACCTTTATGCACTTACTTTGAGAGCATAGTGGCCATTCTTAGTTCTATGTGCATTGTCCCAAGACTAGTTGATTGATGCATAACTTGATATTGCTTGTTTTAAACTATTTGTATCTAGTCACTCTGATGAACTTTGAAGGTGTCCTATGCATTTATGTTTGCTATTATGTGAGGGACAAGTGAATGCCACTATGCTATGTTTTCTTTATGTGAAACAAACAAACGTCTTGCAAAGCATTGTTATTCATGAATCTTTTGTTTGTGCCTTTTCATGTTGCAACATAGTTTCTTTGTCTTATTGCTAGAACTTTATCTTTCATGTTATGATTGAGCTACTATGATCCCAGCTATCATTGTTTTACAAATACTTTGGTCAAGTTTATGATGGTGCATGTCACCTCAAAAATTATTCTTTCTTTTTATCACTTACCTACTCGAGGACGAATAGGAGTTAAGCTTGGGGATGTTGATACATTGCAAATGTATCTATAATTTTTGATGTTCCATGCTTGGTTTTATCTACTTTCTTATGTTTTGTCCACACTTTGGAGTACTTTTCATATGATTTCTTGGACTAACCTATTAACAAGAGCCACAGTGCCAGCTGCCTGTTTTCTGCTGTTTTTGGTTTCAGGAAGTCAGAAAATGAATATTCTCGGAATTGGACGAGACAAAAGCCAAAGTCACTATTTTACTAGGGGACACTTGGAGCCAGAATACGAGACGGAGAAGGGCCAGAGGGTGGCGACACCACCTGGTGGCACGGGCCAGGCCAAGCCGCGCCAGGGGGTGGTGTGGGCCCCTCCGACACCCCCTCGGTCTCCCCTCTCGCCTATAAGAGCCTCCCGATGCATAAACCCTAAATCGTCAAGCCTCCATCCATAAAAAGTTCCACAGCGCCGCTGCCACCGAAGGGGAGATTCGGGGGATAGAAAGTCTCTGTTCCGACACCCTACCGGGACGGGGAAGTGCCCCCGGAGCCATCTCCATCGATCTCCACCACTATCTCCATCACCATTGCTGATTCCCATGATGAGGAGGGAGTAGTTCTCTCTCGAGGATAAGGGTTCTACCGGTAGCTATGTGTTCATCTCTCTCTCTCTCTATGCATGATCCTATTGAGATCATGAGCTTGTAATCTATAGATCTACCTTGCTACTCAAGTGCTTTAATAGATCTCTGCTCTCCCCATGTGTGTGAAGTTGACAGTGTGCACACCATGGTGGCACTTAGGCTAGAGATTACAAATACTTGTTATGAGTTATATTTGGAGTTGGATGTCTTTATGAAATTGTGGTGTTTGTATGAACCATCTAGTGCTCAAGGTGACAGTGTGGGGTTATCTAGATGCGGAAAGCGAACTTTGAGGTGTGCTGCTATAGCCCTACCATGGATTAGAGTGTCCTACCGGAGAGTAGTTCAGCGTAGTATCATAAAGAAGAATATATTTATATGAGAGCGTTCACTAGTGAAAGTATGATCCCTAGGCCTTGTTTCTAAGCACTGAAACACCGTTTGCTATTAGATCTGTTAGATGTTTGCTTGCTTCCATCTTTTTTTCAGTTTGCCTTTAGTCTCTTCCATGCCATCAAGCTATTTTCTGGCACCGTTGTCTTATATCCATACCATTTGTATTTCACTATCTCTTCGCCGAACTAGTGCACCTATACACCTGACAAGTGTATTGGGTGTGTTGGGGACACAAGAGACTTCTTGTATCTTGATTGCAGGGTTGCTTGAGAGGGATACCTTTGACCACTTCCTCCCTGAGTTCGATAAACCTTGGGTAATCCACTTAAGGGAAACTTGCTGCTATTCTACAAACCTCTGCACTTGGAGGCCCAACAATTGTCTACAAGAATAGAAGTGCATAGACATCAATGTACTGAAAAATTTCACCATAAAACCTTAGGCATATAGTTTCTACATGATATATGAACAATCCTACGTGGAAAAATTCAATCCTAGCATGAGGAATCAATAGGAAAAACAAAATAAGCTTGAGTTCATCCACTAGATCAATGTGAGAGTTTCAACCATGGAAATCTGAAAATAAAGCATGGATAGGGATAGAAACATACCGATCTGTTGATTCCCCCACTCAAACAAACGAAATCCACGAAGAATCAAGAGTTCTAGGTGGATTTTGAGAGGTTTGGAGAGAGAATATGAGAGAAATAATGAAGAGGGAGGAGAGACCTAGCCGCCCCGGTGTGATTTTGTGGTCGCACCAAACTATACGGTCGGAACTATATGGGCGGGTGATGTTGTTTTGCCTGTATAGTTGCAGCGGCGCCGCCAACTAGGGTTTCTTTACGTGCAAAATAGCTATACGGACGCAACTATACGCCCGAATCGCAATGATCTCGGCGTATAGTTGGTCATTAAACCGTTTGTACCATCGAGATAAATTTCTAAAATATGCATCGATATCTATACGACCGGAACTATACGGATGGAATTTTTATTCCCACCGTATAGTTGGTCGTTAAACTATTAGTACCTTTGAGAAGATATTGTATGAAGGCATCGAAGTCTATACGACTGGAACTATACAGTCAGAATTTTTATTCCCGCCGTATAGTTGGTTGTGAAATTCTCTATGTCTTCGAAGAAAATTTGTTAATGGCAACGATATCTATACGACCAGAACTATACAGCCAGAATTTTTATTCCCGCCGTATAGTTGGTCATTAAACCATCAGTAGTCATCAAAAACTTCTATTTCTTCGAGAATACCTTCTTATCCCGAAACTTAGCTAAATACCTTATTATTGACTGAAATTTGGCAGTAGAAACTATTGACCAACATTAGCGTATGAAGAGAAAAAAATTAGTCTTTGTAGATAAAACTCAAAATTTTATTTTTATTCTTATTCTATACTCATTCAATCGATGTTTCTACTACTTTTTGACAACTGCATCTTCACGGGCGCGCTTCTGCAAGAATGTCTGTGAAAAAGTGGTAGGAATTCGACGAACTTTTTATTCTTTAGTTTATTTTATTGATGAGATGGATTGACTCCCATTAAGCATTTTATTAAGAATGGTTGAGTGACTCAACCCCTTCTCTATTCTCGAATTCTTACCTTGGGTTGCCCCTTACCAAAGGCACTTACCACATGAACTCGTTTTGCTGGTGGAATATATCTTTCTCCTGCTTCTAGCTTCTTTGGAAAATACCGGATGATTTCAGCATCATAAACATTGAAGATTATCTTTCCCTCAGCACAATCAACTAATGCCCCTGTAGTACTAAGGAAAGGTCTTCCAAGTATTATGGATAATTTTTCATCTTCTGGCATCTCAAGAATAATAAAATCAGTGGGAATAACATGCTCATCTATTCTAAGTAGAACATCCTCAATCATACCAATGGGTTGTTTAGTGGACTTGTAAGCCATCTGTAAAGTGATAGTAGTAGGAGAATACTCCCCTAATCCTAACCTTTTATAGAGGGAGTATGGCATTACACCAACTCCTGCACCTAGATCACACAAGGCATTATGAATATTACTTTTGCCTATTGAGCATGAAATAGTTGGTATTCCGGGATCTCTAGACTTAGACAATAGCTTCCCATTAGCAGGATAACTAGTTACCATGGAAACAGTTTCAGTTATTTCTTTCTTTCTACTAAGAATATCACGGAGGAATTTAGAATAGGTAGGAACTTTGATTGCATCCGCAAATGGAATTTCCAGTCCAAGGTCACTAAGTGCCTTTGTAAAAGAATTATAAATTACCTGATCTAGTGCTTTCTTTTTTCGATCTGGATAAGGAAGCTTTTTCTCGCCTGACTTATTCTTGTGTTTTACCTTTTGTGGGGGGTCAGGCTCTTTTGTTGCTTTCTTTTGTTGTTGCTTATTGCTTTTCTTCTTTTCTACTACAACAACTTCATCTTCCTTGCTTATCTCTTTTTCTTCTCTTGGATCAACCGTCTCTGCATCAGAGTCATAATTGTCTTCCAGTGCATCATTTTGGTCCTCCTTGGTTTGATCTTGTGTTTCTTGAGCAGTTTCATCTTGAGGATACACCAATGTATCATCTTCTTGGCTTGCTTCGAGCAAGGCTTTTTTCCTTTCGCTCTTTTTCAGCTTCAAATTCTGGTTGTCCTAATGGTCCTGTATCAACTACACCTCTTCTTGTGACAACATTAGTAGAAACAGGGATATCTTTATCATCTCGAAGAAAAATTTGATAACCAGATGCTATTTGTTCACACTGGGTTATAATCATACTAAGATACTTGTGAAATAATTTTATTTCTTGGCCAATCTCATCGTAATTTTCCGTGAGTTCCGCCAAAATCTTTTTATGATTTTGAAAATGCTTATGCAAGTTATTATGAGATTTTGCTTGTCGTTGTTTTAATTCTTGAAAAACTTTTCTAGTTTCATCTTCTTCAGTTAATACTTGTAACAAGTCTACTTTGTTTTCCTTAACAAGTTCAGAAGGTATACCTTTTTCTTTCATTGTTTTGCGTACTCCAGGCATAAGATCAGGAGTTATCCGGAGTATCCCTTTTTCAAGCTTAGTGCCAAAATAAGGATTATATAAAGAATCATTCTTAGCCCTAGTAGACATCAATTACAAACATTCTTTAATAGTTAAAGTATCTATCGATCCTCCTGTTGAGAAGTCAAGCAACTCTCTACACTGAGTATTGAGACCGTGGTAAAATAAATGGCAAATAGTCGATTCAGAATAGCCATGATTGGGAATGCTATTGATCATTCCAAAGAATCTATCCCAGGCTTGTGGGTAGTTTTCTCCCACGTTCTGACTAAAGTTGCCTTTATTTATTAGTTCAGTTACCTTTTTAAAAGGATTAAACCTATTTATGAATTTAACAATGCAGTTTTCCCAGCATTATATGTAATGGCGAGGGAGAGAATATAACCAGTCTAGAGCCTCACCTTTAAGAGACCAACAAAATAATTTTAGATGAGAGAAGTCTCTTGGCAAACCTTTTGGTCCAAGCGATGTTATCACATCGTTGAACTCTCTAATATGTATTCCTGGGTCTTCATCTTCCCTTCCACTGAAAGCTTTTTCCTGCAAAATTTTAATAATTCCACCATCAAATCGATATTCTCTAACTCCAGGATTAGGGAATTCTATTGGTTGTTTAAGGAATTCAGAAGTTGGAGCACTATACTCTCTGAGAGTTTTCTCGGGTTTCATGGGAGTTGTCCTATAAATAGACATGATTTCCATAATATCACTCAGGTTTTCAACTTCAACTTTATTTGATCTTAAAAGTTTTTCAATAATTTCTTCATGCCTTTGAGCAGGCACGCACTTAGTATAATCGGGTAGATAGGTCCTACTAGAGCGTGTAGACCCTTTATCTCCTAGGGAGAACATTTTGTAGTAGCAACACCTGAAATGTCAAAAGACAAACACTTAGCACTTAGCTCCCCAGCAACGGCACCAGAAAATAGCTTGATGTCTAAAAGTGCACAGATCGATTGTAGCTAGTTTCGAAGTATAGATATCGATTCCACGGGGAGCCCAAAGGTAAGTGTTTATGAGTGAAGTCTCTATCACGCCCGAAGTTGTCACAGGTCTTCGAGTGAATTGACTGCAAGTGTTGAAATAAGAATGGGGTTTTGATTAAACGCAGTGTAAAAACTAAAATGTAAACTTCGGAAATATAAAGCATAAAAGTAAAGAATGACTTGGTTGTTTGTTGTTTTCTGTAGATGGAAAAAGAAGGCGCGGGGAGATTCAGTTCATGGTGATAGTGACTGTGCCAGGTGGACGAATGATAAATGTAAAAATAATGATCTTATAAGTATATGTGTAGGCGAGCAACCCATAATTAGCCGGAACTCCTCTTGGTAGATTTCATCCCAACTTCAATAATCCCACCAGTCTGTTACCAAAACCATGGTCAGACACTAGACTATTAAGACCCTTCAGGTCGCCTAGCGATTAAGCTCCTTGGATTGGACTAATGCAATAAGCACAGTTGTTCCTTGTTATCCTCGAGTCTACTAGTTTTCCATTGATATCCCCGTGTCACTCGGGGGTTGCCGGTCTGCTAGCGAACAAGATCCTATCTATGTAGAACAAAGCATCACGTTGTCTCGGTCCTTAATTGGACAACAAGCATTAGGCATCCCACAGATAGTCAAGTACACATAATATAGTAATTAGAATCAATCACAAACTAATGGAAAATATATGAAGGCACATCACATCTCACCAATCCCCTACATCTCCCATGCCCAAGGAACTTACTCACGCATGAGAGAAGAACGGATCATCGATATAATTAAGGGTTTTCTATTTTCGTGCCCTCGGGTCCTTAGTTGTACTCAGTTTTCCCCAGCTCCTTAGTTTTTCCTCAGTTTTCCCCAAGTCCTTGTCTGAAACCTGCAGAAGGAGCTCGGACGGAAGGAATCCGTTAAGTTGACCGTTCCGTGATGACGAGTGGGGTCGTGTCGTTTGTGGGGCCACGTCGTGTGGGGCCGCGTCGTGTGGGGCTGGTAGGAAGGGACCGCGTGGGACAGGACAAGACTGTGTTTGTGTGGCTGTAGCCTGTGGGACCGTAGCGTGTGGAGCCGTGTGGGTCCGGGACGTGGGCACGAGTGGTTTCTGTCTCTTTCGCCCAGATTAGCAGTTTTCAATGTACCTTTTTCCTCTCTCTCGCTCGATCTCATTCATATTTGATAGCCCAAATTGGTAGCAAATCTAGAGCAGCTTCTCCTTCTGTTTTTTAACGCCATTCATTTCTTTATGCCTTCATTTTTACCCAATCAGGTAGGAAATCTAGGGCACAAATCCAGAGAAAATATAGGATAAGCTGCATACAGCAGCCAACATAGCATAGATATATTCATGACAGATCCAACAGTAGTACCGATAGATACAACATAAGCTACATTTTACATGAATTTAAGCTGCTCCACAGATAGAGAAGTCACATACAGAGAGTGTAGTAGGCACGTTCAACGCCTCCAGGTAGCGCCTGTGACTCGCTTGGAGGTTGCGCAGATGAATCCCAAGTGCTTTGTGTTTGGCCATGAACGCATGCACGTTCACGGTCGTTCCAACTCTAGCGCCGCATCTGCCAATGGATTCAGCATGGTTCACCAGGCAGTTGAAGTCGGTGGCATGGAGCTTCCTGTTGCAGAAGGGGCACTTGTAAATACCTCGAGCAAAGGGGCCATCATAATGGTCGGACTGCAGCCTCCTGAGAACATGACGAGTCTTGGTGTGGAAGGACTCATCTTCGCTGTCGACATCGCTGCTCTGCACCTGTCACGTAGCACCAAAGATCGTGCAAAAAACATGGAGTCAATTGCAATGATGATGGAATATAGAGTGAACAAAGATCATGCATGATAATATGGGCTCGAAAAAAAGAGGTAGCCTCAGTTACATTGGACACACTTATATCCAGGATTTGAGTCAGTGAACCAAAGATCATGCACAACAAATTTGTACACACCAATTGTTTACTGACCAAACCCTGAATCAATTTGTGCCCAAATATTCATCATCATCGGCACAAATATTAAACAAAAGCAAATCAAAAACACTAATAACGCAAGATCTAACACAAAAGGATTGAACTAGGAATAGACGAACCCTAATAACGCAAGATCTAACACAAATGGATTGAATAGGAACAGACGAACCCTAATAACGCTAGATCTAACACAAAAGGATTGAAATGGGATAAGAACAAGGGAGCAAAGGGTTACCTCCGGCTCGTCATCGACGATGCTGGTGTCGTAGGGGTTCTCCGGCGCGACGTACGGCACTGGTTCGTACGGGTTCCAAGCGACAGGGGCCTGGACGGTGGCGGCGGCCGATGCGCCGGCGGCTGATGCGCCGGCTGCTACGTTGAAAGTAGCGACAGGGGCCTGGATGGGGGCCGCGGCCGATGCACCGGCGGCTGATGCGCCGATAATGGGCATCTCATTCTTCTCCATCGCCGGCGGTTTTCTTCGGGGTTTTTTCTTGGGCTCTTCGGTTGTGGAGAAGATGATGGGACAGGAGAGGCGGTTGCAATGAGAACGTGCGTCGAGGGAGAGAAAAAAGGCTCTGTAAAGACGAAGGTGGCGTGTACCGCAACACGCGTCCGCTATGCACGGCTGCAGCGTGCACCGCGACACGAGTCTAACCCTGGGACGTTTGGTGTACTCAGTTATAACCTCGGGCCTTATACAGAAATTTTATCTGTATTTAATTTTCCCCTCGAGTACTTAGAGTGGCAAGTGCAATATACTTAGTTTTACCCTCAAGTAGCTGGTCAACAGAGAGTCAACAAATGAGATGAACATAGCTAATTGAATCATTTCATGCGCAAAAAAATCCAAAAAAATAAAAACATAGTGGCACCTACTCATGGAGTCTTCCTACGCAACCTGCCACCTAGAAAACCTTAACAAACATATATAAATCAAGTTTTACCACAAATTGCCACTTCTCAGAATCACTAGTGTAGCTATGAAGATGCATGGTTTTCCACTCAAACCCCTTTGCAAAACATCTTCCCCAAAAACATAGTTTGTCTAAATGATGCCATAATTGTCACACTCATGTATATTTGAATTGCAAATAATTTAATGTAGCCCAATATGAATTATATTGTACAAAACACGCATTTTTCATTTTGTAATTCTTTTGTTTGAATCCCTTAGTCTATTTACTATTTACGTGCCCTTGGATTCTTAGTACTACTCAGTTTTGCCCTCAAGTTCTGTCACAAATGCTCTCAGAAGCCCAAACTTACCCTGATTGGTTGAGTCGTTGTCACACAGATCGAATCCACGAACCATTGATCAACTGATCTAACGGGCAGTATAGCCCTCTCCGTCTCTTCGTGGCCACCCCTCTCTCTCTGTCGGTGGAGAGTGACACCCCTCTATTTATGTGCAATAACGAGTTTGCCACGTAATATAGTTTGCGGATTTCGGCGAATGCATTATTTGTCACCCCTCTAACAATTATCAACTATCTTTATCTTTCATTTTCTTTTAGGGAATATAGTTTGGGATATAGTTTTGGTAATTTGAAACGGCCCAAAAGTGGTATAATTTTGGTATAAACATGAGGCATACATATTTACGGATTTCGGTGAATGCATTATTGTCACCCCTCTAACAATTATCAACTATCTTTAGCTTTCCTTTTCTTTTAGGGAATATAGTTTGGGATATAGTTTTGGTAATTTGAAACGGCCCAAAAGTGGTACAATTTTGGTATAAACATGAGGCATACATATTTGCGGATTTCGGTGAATGCATTATTGTCACCCCTCTAACAATTATCAACTATCTTTAGCTTTTCTTTTCTTTTAGGGAATATAGTTGGGAATATAGGTTTGGTAATTTTGGTAGAAACATGAGACATACATATTTGGCATATTTGGGGGATTTCGGTGAATGGATTATTTGTCACCCCTCTAACAATTATCAACTTTCTTTAGCATTCCAATCTAGTTGGTAATTTCGGTGAATGCACACACTAACTATGAAAACAACTACAAGTACATGTAACTGAATAATGGATTTGTAACAAGGTATCCCTTGTAACAACTTCTAGCGCCTGGTGAGCAATGATAAGAATCCGATCGCAATTATACAACAGAAAAAACAACCAGCCATCAGATTAGCTTGCTTCTTCAACTCGATCAGCTGCCTTAACTGCTTGTTCATTTTCTTCAGTTCTCCCTTCACTTCCACCAGTCCTGCATTGCGAGCATTAGGCATAATCGGAACGGCTCCTCTCTCCGCCGCATTGTCTACAGCAAGTCCCCCTCTCCCAAATTGCGCTCCCCAATAGCGCCAATTGATTCCTGCAATTGAAGCCTCTGAACGTACACATCGATCCACTCGAAATGCCTGCATTTCTTCAGGATCTGAAAACAACAACGTGAACCCTAAATCCCAAATTCGAGGGAATAACAAGAAAATCGAGAGAAAACAGAGAAATTGGAGCGAGATCTAACCTTATCCCCCTCTCTATATGGCAAGCTCTCGCATGCAAGGAACTCACATCCACGATTGCCGTTGTCGTCCGTCTTACAAATCGACCGCTTCAGAGGCTCCTGGCATGGGCAGTCAGGGCTGTCAAAGGCACGGGTCCATACTGCGGCCATGAAGAACGGGAGGTCGAAGAGAAATTAGACATCACCCGCCTGCCGGAGAAGGGCTGCCGCTGGCGGAGAAGAAGAACAATGGGGCGCGGGGAAAGAAAGGGGAAGCAATGGCACGGGCACGGGCGTGGGGAAAGAAAGGGGAAGCAATGGCACGGGCACGGGCGCGGGGCTGGCTCGGGCTCCCATTTTGCAACGGTCACCTGGGTAAGCTGTGGGTCCAGCGCGCTAACGTGGACAAGTTGTGGGTCCCACGATGATCTGGATAAGTGGAGACGTGTCCACTGCGGGGCACCAACAGCGGCCCCACTTGCCAGCACCAACCAACGTCAACTAAACAGGAATCCTTCGTCCGAGCTCCTTCTGCGGGTTTCAGACAAGGGATTGGGGAAAACTGAGGAAAAACTAAGGAGCTAGGGAAAACTGAGTACAACTAAGGACCCGAGGGCACGGAAATAGAAAACCCTATAATTAAATAAAGGGAAATCTTCTTGATATTACCATGGAGATTCACAATAAGAATAGAAAAATACCCAACACAATTCAAGATAGGAAGAAACAATCTCAAACCCTAGTCTTGCAAGGTGAAGATCCCTCTCCCTCTCTCAAGTACAAGTAGTGGCTATGGGGGTGTATTAGCTAGGAGGTCGAAGATCATGGAGCGAGATGAAGAACGTCTTCCCCTTCTTCTCTGGATCTCTTCTTTCTCCCTTCTAGATGTGATGGCGGTTGTTGTGTTGTGTTTTCGCGTATGGCCTCATCACGGAAGTTGTCCCTTTTGACAAGACAGAGGTGGCAGCAGCTATACGGTGGGAACTATACGGTCGGAAAAATATTCCCGTCGTATAGTTGCTCGTTAAAGCCTCTATATGCTCCCCTCAAGTGCTTCCAAAGAGAGACTTGCTTGTTTTCGCCTGAATATTATGTTTCTCTAGTTAATACCTTCTATTGACATTCAGAACCTAAAATACACATTAAAAACCAAGTTTTCTTTGCTACAGAAGTATTAGCGTTAGGTAAAGCTAGAAAATGATCAAATCTGGGAGAAAACCATCAATAAAAGCCATCAAAAATGTGTCGAATCTCACAACTATCAACTCCCCCAAACTTAGTTGTTGCTCCCCTTGAGTGACAAGGAAATAAGGAAGAATAGCGGAGATTCAAGACTAAAAGTAAAAGAACTTCCAAGTTTGAATTGGTGTCAAATTCTTTTCTTCACAATCCCTGCAATCTTAAACATGATCATACAAGTATTCACAAGATTTCACTGAGTCCACTTCCTAACCACGTATAGCTTGTTATCAAATAAATCATATGCCCAAGCAAGTGTCAAAAATTCAGCTAGGAAAGTGAAACAAATTCTTTTGGTGTCTCTCTTCGTTGAGAGATGAAAACTTTCTGCTCTTGTTTGTTTAATCAATTAAGAGTACTCAAGTTGGCACCAAAACATTCAATTTAAGAACAACTCATCTACTCCCATGTCAAAATTTCAAGACTCTCAAAGCACTTGTTTCCTTTCTTTTGCCTTTCAAAATCTTTAGCTCTTTCATAGATAAACCATGCCACTATTTTTAACATGTTAATTGGGACTGTGTTGTGCACTCGTGACCATGCCAATATATAATTGTTGAGCAATAATGGGTCAGAGGATTGCTGCAACTTCACTTGGAACGTGAAACCATGAGGAGACTAAAAATTTACCCATCATAGCATTGCTTCTACAGACATTTACATAACTCAATAGCCGAAATCAAGTGGTTTCCCACATTTAGATCGTTCGTTGGCCAGTGGAGTTAATATTTCCCCATGGAGCACGATAGTGTTGTAATGACACGCATAAAGCAATATCTTATGGTAATTATTAGAAAAAGTAATGGCATAATCTCTACTACTTCTAACCATCCATTTTATCAAACAATTTCAATCAAGGGTACTATCGAGTCTATTTATATTAAGCTCAAATGGGATGGACTAGTTCTAAAATCAAATTCTTTGGGATAAACATGGACACAAGTCATCTTTCGGATGCTTTTTCTTGTTGTAAAAATGTAGGCAGCATTTTTAACCAAGTTCATTGCTTATTGTTTCAAAGCTAAAAAGGAGACGCTAGCAAATGAATAGAATTTATAGGATAACAAGCTAAGCGGGGAGTGACTCCAGTGCAAGCGACTAAATAATTGTAGGATCAATTTAAGGTTGCAGAAAGGGTGATGAAAGGCATGTGATACCTCCTCTTGCTTTCTTCGTTCTCTTGCTACTAGCTGTCCTTTAAATCTTCCATGAAGAGTTGTTGCATCCATGGCCAAATAAGGCCTGCAACCATCCAGAAACCCTTGCCAGCAAACTTTGAAACAAACTAAAGCCCTTCTAAAGCACTCCTTCTCCTTTGTCTTCCCTCTTATTTTGTACTGAACTTTATGCTTGTCTATCTGTACAACACTACCTGGACTAGCCATCTCTACTTCAGCTTTGAAGCTATAAAGCAACTGAAAACTTTCATTCCATGGACCATTGATCCTATCAAGAGCCATTTCCTTTGCATAGAACATCCTCATGTAAGATACTGTAATATTAAACTTTTGAGAAACTTCTTTTATGAGTGTTGTTGCACCAAGTGATGGGTTCGATCTCATCCAATCCATGATTGCATCTGCCAACCACCTAGTCTTTACTAGTTTTGTTTTGTCCTTTGGCTGTCCTCCTTGAGGTGGACAAGAATGTTCGAACCGGTTACTTTTTATCTAAAACATAATGAAAATGCCAGGTATAGTTAACAAACTCTAATCAATGATATAAAATACACAATTGGTTGTAATACCTGAACCAAACTGCTCTTGAGCATAGTGGATGCATGCTTCCTCCACCTACACCTCTTGTATGGGCACTTCACTGTGAACCTTGCTGGCTCACTCTTAATAACATCATAATCATTATTGGTGTGGATGCAATATGTAGCGAGGGCATTACGATAGTCCCGCATCATTTCAAATACGATGCCTTCTGAAATCTTAGGATCGTTCATGTCCCACTCAATTACTAGTAAGTCCTCACCATCGTACTCGGCTAAAACGAGAATGTCATTGTTCTCCTCATTCTCTTCGTCATCAATGTCATCAAATCTGGCACTATGGGCCATTTCCTCTGTGTATTGACCCTCTAGTGTCTGTTTACTGAATCTATCTACCAATTCAGGAAACATCAACTCATCCTCCTCATCTAGTGGAGGCACTCTCTCGTCAGGCTCTGCTTCGTCCTCCACATCGGCCACACGAGAGATTTTTCTTACACTCGCAGTGCAAACAGATGGTACTGTTGTGGACCTACAAGGAGCGCGAGGCGCACACTATTAGCAGAGACACATGATGCCTGACCACCTGATGATGCCTAACAACCAGATGATGCTTTAACCCTCTTTCCCATATGTTCAACTTTAGGTTGCACATGGAGACGAATTCGACCAAAACGTTCGGCAACATTCAAAGAGAAAAGCATTACTAGATCAGCTTCACTAGTTAGTGGGAGCAATCTTTGCTCGCTAATGTTGAAATGTTGCAAATAAACTGAATCTCCATTGCTCCAGGAGAATTTAGAATATATTTTATCTTTCAAATCTCTGAGAGTTATGGAGGTTGCAACCACCGCTGGGAAGTAAAATCCAGAGAGATATTGTTCACAACCACGAATTACGCTAGTATCCAGTTTAACCACCAACCGAAATGCCAACACTGGATCAATCCTATTCGAAAAGCAAGGCAGTTAGTTGAGCACCAGCGATTCGTGCTCAATTACTGCCTATAATCAATCCACAAAGGGAAATGATGCTTACCAGATGGAATCCATGCATTAGATACCTCCGATTCCACCCAATCTTCTCCGCGCTCGACGGGGAGGACCGGTACACCAGCTGGTGTTGCATACTATTCCGCAAAAGGGGTTGATCTAGCGGGGGTGGGAGCAGAGCCGGAGGTGGAGTGGGCTCCACGGCTAGGGGGAGGGGCAGCTCGGTGGCCGAGGACGACATAAGGTAGGAGGGCACGACGGAGAGGGAGTGGAGGGGCGGTGTGGGAGTTGTTCCACGCTCGGAGGAAGCGAATGCTTTGGGTGAGCAAGAATGGTCTGCCCGACGTGTCTCCATGCGGCCCCACCCTGCACCACGTATGCAAGATCCGTCCCAATGCGGCCCCACCCTTCACCACGTATGCAGGACCTGTCCCAACGCGGCCCCACCTGTCAGCATGTAACAGTTAAGGCCACGTAACGTAACGCTCAACGCACGACCCGCCCAACGCGGTCCCACCGATCAACATGTAACGGTCAAGCCTTTGACCTAACGGCATCCCTCCATTCGAGCGCCTGTGAGGGTTTTAGAATAGAGCGAGGGGATAAGTGAGGAAAAGTTAAGCAGCTGGGGAAAACTGAGTACAACTAACGACCCAGGGGCATGAAAATAGAAATCTCTATAAGAAAACAGGACTCAAGTACTCCAACCCATGGAATGTTGCGCAGGTGTGATGTTTTTATGCTTAGACTTTTTCTTTTTCGCAATTTAAATTGAATAAGGCCAACGGCCAGGCGACTACGCTAATAATGTGTACTTTCATATTTAGTATTCAATAAAAATATTAAGGTGGTAGATATGATGGAAGAGATTAGACTTAAATTTTGACCTTATGTCGCGCACCCAATAGAAACAACATGGTCTAGCAGAACCCGAAGAAATATTATCCTCGTGCAACAAAAGCTCACCCGATAAACTGACAAACCCCAAACAAGGTTTAAAAACATATGAACTTATGAGTATTATATCTTTGTATCCTCAGATGGTTAATCCCATCAGTAGCGCCTATACAACATCTGAGAAAACTAACAACTTCAGTTATTCCAATAGCCAAACAAGGCAGTCGATAAAATCCAAAAAAAGTCCCCAGACCATGCCCAACGTGATAAAAAGTCTAAATGTCGTGTCCATGACATGAAGGTAAGAACCCAGGATTCATCCTGTGTGACCTGGTACACACACATGAACGTTCTCTACTATTAAATTATCCGTATCAATGATATGATAAAAAATCCCGATGGACGTGTTGGGTACCCGAAATAATAGTACTAGAATTCAATATTCAATAAGACCTCAATGGCTCAAACTGTATTACGCCAGCAAATACCGAGTCCAGGCCTGGGGACTTGAATTTGATGTAGGTTCACGGTGCTTTTGCCTAGGAGCAATTAACTGATTCCTGATCTGTCGGATAGATCAAATCCGTTCTACCATATCCCTACGGTAGTTAAATAAAAATACATTACAAAGAAAACCTTGGCTCACATTTCCTTTGAGACTCAACCCGAATCTACGATATGGATGGAGTCTCGGGGGCTACTAACATGGGTATGACTACCGGGTTATCATGATTAGTTATCCAAGGCTTACAGCCTGCAAGGCCCAAGAAGAAACCAAGGAAGGCCCATGAAGCAGCCAACGGACGGCATATCTTGTTAGACAAGGAAAGAGTAGGAACCGACGTTGTATTAGTGTTGTTATTATAACTTGTAACCTATCCTTATAAGGCCTCAGGACCTAGCCTATTATATAAAGGATGGGAGGAGCCAACGAAGAGGCACCAAAAAATCCTTGAGCGATCTGTAATCGATTTGTTCCTAAGTAATCAGATAACTTCGACTCCCTTGTTTGTCTGATCAGCCAACAAAATCCCCAACGTTCTATTTTCCACGAAACCCTAAGTCCATCATCATGGACATTGTCGAGGTGACCCCTCGTCAAGGGTCCTATCTCCCCATTAAGCTGCCTAACCCCCAGAGACTAATTGCAAGTATCTATGGACGAGGCTGGAATCGAAGACTTTTCTGATGAGGACTTCTTGGAGAAAGTGCTTGTTCACCCTGTCATAAGCCTTTTCAAACTCCGGCTTCAAGAAGAAGCTTCAAGTCTTTGTACTTTCTCTAAGTGCCAGAGCCTCGTCAACAATAAGTTTGCCCTTGATGAACATCGTTTAGGAAGGGGAAATAATTTTGTGCACCACCGAGGCTATAGGGCGCCAGTCTGGCTACAAACGCTTCGCAATTAGCTTGAAAATGACATTGATAAGGGCTATAGGGCGGTATTACTTGATGGTCTCTACACCAGGGACCTTAGGGATCAAGGACAGGATGCCAAAATTCAGTCTGGTAATATCCACCATGCCAAGCATATAATTTTTAAGAATCTGTAGGATCACGTGCTGAACCATGGGCCAAAATTCATTGAAAAATGCTACCGAGAACCCATCTGGCCCTAGAGCCATTGCAGTCTTAGTATCTGCTAGCACATCTTCTAGCTCTTTCATGGTAAAGTTGAGGGCTAACTCAATGTTATCCTCCCTCGACACTCTCGCTGATTACCCACCTCCCCCAATAGTCAAGAGCGAGCGAGAGGAATTTGGGCTCCTCAGTCCCCATCAGGCCCACATAAAATTCGTAGATGCGGTTCTGAATATACACTCTACCCGAGATAGGGCCAGACTCAGAGGTAAGACTCATAATGATGCATTTATGTCTTAGGACATTCGCAATGGTGTGAAAATAGGCCATGTTGGCATCACCTTTCAGAACCCAGTTCTGGCGGCCACGCTACCTCCAGCGTTCTTCTTTTGTAGCCAAGACATGGATAAGTTGGTCCTCCAAGTGGTATATGAGGGCCCATCTCTCCTCGCCAAGACCTTCTGTATCGGCCAGCACATCCAATTCCTAGATTTTCCTGAGGACGGTCGCTTTAGCCTCCAGAGAGGCTCTACCCAGGTTGGCCCCCCAGCCTCTAAGGAACCGCCAAAGCCCTCTGCTCAACAAGTACCATAGGTCAATCGCATCTCTTATCCTGCCAGGCTGGTGGAGCAGGCATTGACAATTAGACTTAACACTCTGAGCAAATCCCGGAATACTAAACCACTTAGTTTCCAGGAAGAACCTACTAGATTTTTCCATGGTGCCTTCCCCAATATCCAGCACGAGTGGGATATATGGTCCGATTCCACTCTAGTTTTGGCATGAAGGGAGGACGGGGGAACCTGACTTCCCACTCCGGAGACACTAGCACTCTATCTAGAATGCATCTAATGGGGCTGAGCTGGTTATTAGACCAAGTAAATTTGGCCCTAGATCTATAGATTTCACGAAGCTCCATCCTAGCAATGGCATCATTAGACAAGTGAACCCGCGGCCAATGGATGTTGTCATTGTTCTTGTCTTAAAGTCCACTAATCAAGTTGAAGTCACTTGCCACCACCACTAGGTGCTAGCAACGGCCCATCTTATGTTCTAGTTCCTCGAGGAAAGCACTCAACCTCGAGTGATCAGCAGGGTCATACACACCAATGTACCCGAACTTAAAATTCAATGCCTTGTGCATCACCAAGGCGCTGATAAAGAATTCACCCTGATCGATCGAGCCCACTTCAAACAGGCTATCTCTTATGCCTAGGAGGATTCCCCTAGCGGAGCCGTTGGACGGGACCCAGCTCCATTGGAATAGGTCACCTGCCTCCAGCCCATTCAACTCATGGTCCACGAAGGATTGGCGCTTGGTTTCTTGGAGGCAAAGAATGTCCACTTTTTCTTTGCACATCAAATCACGCACTTGTGATTTCCTGGCTCTGCCTTCGAACCCCCAAATATTCCATCCCACCGCTTTCACTGGGTCAGCGCTTGAGCCCGTGCTTGGCGAGCTTGAGTGGATCATTTCTAATCAATTCAGCTAGCCTCTTGCACAGTTTTTAAACCATCTATTCTTTTTTAGTATTGTTACCTGGTTAGAAACATTGGTGAAGCATCTATTTTTTTAGTATTGTTGCCCAGTTCAGTCCACACTGCCCTGGTCCATTTAGATTTTGTTTAGGAAAAACTTTGGCCAATACCTCTCACATACAAACTTCTAATCTAAATAACTTGAGATTTAGGAATCCAAATAAAGTGAATCAAAATGTCATGGAAATATTATTAAATGTTCTATTAAATGCAATTGGTTTGGATCCAAAATAATCAGTAGAACTGTTTAGACAAATTCAACAAACTTGCAGCATATTTAACTTAAAACATTGATGTAGCAAGTTTTAGAACTCAAATTGAGTTGATTCCAACTCTCATTAGTTAAACATGGAATCCATAATATTACCCTCTATTTTATTGATTTTTATTTGTACTAATGAAATTATTTTATGAATTAAAACCCAAAACAATCCTTTTTAAACACTAGCAAATACATAGAAAATATCTGTAAACTCAGATGAACTCAAACCAATTTATATATACTTGTTAAATCAAAATATATCTAGTAGTGGTTGTGTACTGTTGTGTCATGTTTGTAAATTGTTTGGTGATTGTATGCGTGTATTTTCATTTCCGGCATTTAGATGATAACATTATCAGAGTTGGAGGAGAAGGGGATTTCTTTGAACAAGAGGAATATAATCAGGGACACTTTGCTGAGCCAGGCAAGCCATCTTAAACATTAACCTTTGTCCTATACTTTTGTAAATTCATATAGTACCTATTTTTGCAAAGTATATATCTAGTACTTGTATCATTGATTATTACTATTGTAGCCAATTATATATGGCTAACTGTAGGTTGGGAAATGGTTAAGAAGTTATACTAGGAAGACACCCAAATAACTCCACTCCCTATCTACTAAACATGATGGGTTAGTAAGTCGAAGCCATCTTGAGATGCCATCAAGATCATCAAACTTGATCTATGTAGGATAATGAGGAAAATACATTAGGATGAGTTAATCATCTACCACTCTAAATATGTCGCGTAACATGGGGTGATGGTATGGCCAAGTGAAAGGGCATGTATGCCACCGTGTGTGGTTTTAGTAATTAATGACAATCTCTATGGACTAATGTGTAAATTGAGTTTCACTTGTAGGATTTGTCCATTTGCATTGATTGGTACATGTGTTGGGCTCAAGGATGAAATATGAAGAAATGTAGAAGAAGAAGAAGAAGAAGAAAAAGAAGAAGATCAAGAGTGTCTTAAAGAAGAAGATGGAGTTCCTCATGGCTATCTTAAAGACGTCATCAAGAAATGAAGTGCAAGCTCAAGATGCGCAACCTCTAGAAGATCTCATGCTTGAATCTTTCCATCCTCGGCGATCATGGAGTGATGAAGACAAGCTCAAAGAAGAGGTTTCCCCATGGGGTATGGGGGAGCAAGTCACAAGTCTTCATCAAGAAAAAAGCGATCAAGTGCAATCAAGAAAGGTGTTTCATCTTGAAGGAGACAAGGTCAACTACATCAAGCTCAAGTGGAATGCTCAAGGCAAAGGTATGATCTTGATAGGTTTTCTATTGTACCGATCTCTTGTAGTTTTGGGAGGCAGGATTTAGGATAGATAGCCATACTATCAAGAGGGGCCCTCGAGTGTATGTTTCGATCGCATATTTTGGAGAGAGCTCAAACCTTTTCATGCATAGCATCATCTTTATTGGTTGTTATTTGGATCTTGTCCATGTGAGGATCTAGAGCTTGTGCTTATCTTCATAACAAGCTCTAGTTCAACAAAAAATGGATTTCCCTTGCATATCATATTGTGTTTTTTATCTTGCGGGTTTTCCGGATCCACACCTTAGGAGATATCTCACATATATATTCATGGTATTTTCTCCCTTAGTGGTACCCAATATTTTGAAATTGGTTTCATCTTGTTTGGAGTTCGAATGCAAAAGTTATGGCAGTTTTGGTTCTGAAGATTCCATGGGCGGAAGTTCTAGCGCACCACTGGTAGTACCGCTAGGGAATATTTGCCACCAGTAGTACCAAGAGATGTATCAGGGCCACTTCCTCTCAACCTCGTTTTGGTTCAGTAACCTATCTGTATGGAGAGTCCTATTTGACGGAACTTTGATCAGAAGTTTGGGCGGTAGTATCGTCCAAGATGGAAGTGCCGCTGATCTGCCGGAAGTACCGCTTGGGCACTTTGCTGCCGATAGTACCGGGTGACGTACCTAGCTAACTTCTGCTCATCCTGATTTCAGTTCAGCAACCTCTCTATTTGGTGTGTGCCATTTGACGGAACTTTGGTCAAAAGTAAGTCGGTAGTACCGTCACCACCGAAAGTACCGATGCACCAGCAGAAGTTCCGGTCAAGATTGTTTTTTGTCGCTTGCATCGCTATTTTCTTTGACCATTGGTTGGGTGCCAGTGGTAGTCCCCCCCCATTGGTAGTACCAGCCAGGGTCACGATTTGACCCAAACAGATAGATCTAGGAGCCCTTTAAAAGGGGCTCCTCTTCCCCTTCGTGGGGTCAACTCTTTTCTTGGTTTTTGGCTTTCTCTCTCCTCCATTATTGATATTGAAGAGCTTGTCCTCTCCCCTTCCCCCTCCTATGATTCTTGCATATTTTTGAGGGATTTGAGAGAGGAGATCTAGATCTACAATCCCACTAAACCAAATCCCTTCTTTGTGAAGGAATCCTTGGGATCTAGATCTTGGAGAGTTTTGGGTTCTCCTCTTGTGTTCTTCCTCTCTTATTCCCCCAATATATTTTGTAGCTTTGGTGGAATTTGAGAGTGAAGGACTTGCCTCTTGCATTTGGTGCATAGGTTTAAGTTCTCCTCGGAGATTCGGCGAGTTCAAGCTCTTTGTATTATTTCTCTTGGGTTCTTGGAATCTTATACGGCCGTGTGGAGTAGTAGTGAGTTCTTGGGGCCTCAAATTGCATTGTGGAGATTCCTCAAGCTTGTGGCCTTTGTGGAGTTTCTTGGGAGCCCTCCAATTGGGTTCTAGAGATTTCCCCAAGCCTTGTGCGGTTTCGGTGACCTTCCTTAAGTGTCCCATAGTGGATCATGAGTAGGCCTTTGTGGTGAGCTCACGGGAGAATAGGGTGAGCCTTTTGTGGAATCGGTGAGTTGTGCGCCTTCGCATCTTGGGGTGAGGCCTTGTGTGGTGTTGGGTGAGCATCTAGCCACCACACCTCAAGGTGAGCCATTTGTGGCGTTCGGAGTACATTGCGCCATCGCACCCCTCCAACGGATATGTAGCTTCTTTGGAAGTGAACTTCGGGATAAAAATCATTGTCTCCACGTCCATCGGTTATCTCTCAACTGAGCCCTTTAGTTATGCAATTTACATTGTGATATCCATCGTGCTTGAAATATTTTATCTTGCTATCACCTTGTTGCTTGTCTTTCTTAGTATAGGTTGTTGATGTTGGAAATATGCCCTAGAGACAAATAATAATATAGATTATGATTATATTTCATAAAGTTTATAATTAGTTTTTATATCATGCTATAACTATATTGAAAGAAAACGTCAATACACGTGTGATATGTACACAACCAGGAGTTCCTGGTGAATCTGTAGTCACTGGTCATTGGTCAACACATGATCAAGGTTTCCTGATCATGTGGCATTTATGCCAATTGACAATGGAGTAACCTCATTGGGAGAATGATGTGATGAACATACCCAATCTAAGCATCGTGACACGATCATGTCACAAAGTTCAAGTTGCGATGATTAGGAAACATAGTGTCTTATTCCTCAGACCGTGAGACCATATTAATCACTGTCACCCGAGATTGCCTTGAAAGCATCAAAAGTCACTAGGTGAAACGGTGATCATAAAGGTGTGTTCAGGTATTCATAAGGGCATGTAGAGGCCTATGTGTCAAGAGAGGGATTTTTCCATCCGCGAGATGGAAAGATAGTCGAGGGCCCACTCGGAGAAGTTATATCCAACAGCTGCACAGCGTGTGACTAGGTCATGGGGATATCGCTTGTCGGAACGAGTTAAGTAGCATTTGTCGATAACGAGATTGAACTTGGCATGGTGATGTCATTTATAAGATCTCGGAAAATGCAAGTATCAAGGAGACAAAAGGAATATCATACTATGTTCATGCTTCAACGACAAAGATTTCATGGAATGCATAGGGGTCAGCATGGGCATCTAGGTCTGGCTGATGATCATTGGTACGAGAAAGATATCGACCATGTCTGGAGTGTTCCCGAACCTTGGGGTATCATTCTTAAGGTCTTGATGACGTTTGGAGATCATTTTGGTATTGTCGGAATCACCGAAGAATAGAAAGAGAGAAAATCGGAAAGGTTTCGGGAAAGTCCAAAGGATGTCCGGAGTGGGAAGGAAGGAGTTCCATAGCCACGGGGATTTAATAATATGTAAGTGAATGTTAAATATTTATTTAATCATTTATTTCTATTTATCTAATAAAAGAAAAGGAATTACATTGGACAATTCACTATTGGGCCAAAATCCCTAGAGAAAAAGGCCCATGAGGGAAAAGGCCAAAAGGGAGAAAGGGAGGAGGGACTGCGTGGGCCCCATGCACCCGTCGGCTAGGCCCATAGGGGACTTGGTCGGCCGACCACCCCCTCCCCCCCCCCCTCCCCTCTTCTCCCTTGTTTAGTCCCACATGGCTTAGCTAAAAGGCTATGGGGTCCCTTTTTCCCCTATATACGCTACTAGGAAAACAACTATAGGTAGACAAGCTACTCTGTGGCGCATATGCAAAACCACGCGCCACAGATAAATATCACTGGTGCCTACAGAAAAAACGCCACTAAAATTTGGCAGTTCAGTGGCGCATGGAACCAATATGCGCCACAGAAATCCACATTTCTGTGGCGCATATTTTCGTGTGTGCCACAGAAAGTGATGATTTTGTGGCGCATATAGATGTATGCGCCACAGAAAGTTGATGGGACCCAGCACCAAAAAAAGGGGGAGACAATTATGTGGCGCATATGTATATATGCGCCACACAAAGTGATGTTTATGTGGCGCATATAGATGTATGCGCCACAGAATATGGAAAAACAGATCCCCCCATCCCCCCACCCCCCACCCCATGGATCGCCTTTTCAGTTTTGTAAAAAATAAACGAAAATGATAAAAACTTCAAAAAAATAATTCCTTTGAGATGTAGTTATATTTTGGGGTGTAGTTGTAGTGAAAATTGAAATACATGAATTTCGATGTATTTTGCAAAATAGGTCATGGCACGGTAAAACGTGTAACCTCCCAAAACTTTGATCAAGGTTAATCAAGATTCAACTCACCCAATTTAGGGTTAACAAAAAACTTTTTATTATTAAAACAATTAAGAATGCATATGTGTGTTGCATTAATATAGAATTGTTTTAAATTGCCATGTTTTTTTGTTCTAATGGTTGTAAAATGATTCAAAGGTGAATGCCACATCATCTAGATCATTCCCAAGAAAAATCCAAAGAAAAAGAAATCAATTAGAATTAATGAAGGCAAATGGTCATTTTTGCCATTTTAATCCACTAGGTCACTTTAGGTGTTCCTAGAACTCAAAGTCCAACAGAAACATTTATGAATATTTGCACCCCTTGCTAATACAAGTAATGATCTACCAAGGCCCACTTTGAAATCTTACAAAAACATTTAAACACTAATTTTAAATGGCATTTGAAAATGGAATCCATTTCATATGCATAGATCACACCTTTTCAAAAACCACTCAAATGAATTCCGCTTGACCTTTCTAAATAGGCATAGAATCTCAAGCTTAAGTGGAGAACACTCAAAAATTTTGAATCCAAAATTCAAAACTTTTCTTCTTTCGGCCATTTTGTCGAACACATGGCAGGCACTGAACTAGAACTAGAGTAGCTTCACTGTTTCCATAGTGATCATCGACCAATTTGGTCTCCCACTTAATCCCCTGTCTCCCTAGCATCTACCCCAGCCCAGACCAGCTCCCCCTTCACCGCTAGCAGCAGTGGCGTGCCACCCAAATATGGTCGTCGCCAGCCAAACGTGGGAAACGCGCCAGCAATCGCGCAGTGCCAATCCAGCATGCCCCTAGCTCTGCCAAACCCTACCGCCGCCCACGGTCCCTTCCCCGAGCCTTGCCAGCCCCTGGACCATCGAGGAAAGCTTGCGCCCACCGCCTTTGCGCCGTGCCTAGCTCACACCAGAGCACCATCCCCGACAAGCCCACACAAGCCGCGCCTTGCCTTCAGCTCGGGTGCGCTGCTCCGCCATAACCCCAGCACCTCCCCAGACATGCCCTCTTCCTACCGTGTGACCAGCAGCCACCATGAAACGCGTTGAGCACCGCCTTTGCCGCGCAGAGCGCCAGCCTTTCCTGACCACATGTCACCACCCCTAGCGTCACCATCCCGCCGTAGCTGACCGCTAGGAGGAAAGCCATTGTCCGCCTACCCTGCCCATGCCTCTAGCGCCTTGTATTGTCGTCACCGACGAGCTCACCATCGCCCTCACGGTCCCCTCATCGAGCCTATATAAGGAGCCCTCCCCAGCACCATTTCCTCACACCACTCAACTCCCCTCTCCCTCAGCACCACCTCACCCCATCGCCGGAGCCGCTCAAGCAGCCATTCGCCGGAATTGCGCTGGGGTTCGTCGCAGCAGAGGAGGAAGAGCCCCGTCGATTTCGTCCACCCCAGGAGCTGCCGCGACCTCGCCTGAGTCCGCCGTCGTCTCTTCGTTTGATCGCCCCCATCACCACACTAGCTGGAGCCCTGATATGCCCCCACTGCACCCCCATTGATCCGCTAGGGTTCTGTCTCGTCGGCGACCTGTTTGTTGTCGACGACGAGCCACAGCCGTAGATCGTAGTTCTAATCGTGCAGCCCACATCGCCCCGTACCGCTTCACGTTTGAAGAGACGCTGACATGCGGGACCCTCCTATCAGCTGTTCTCTATGCCGTAGAGTGAAACTCGGCCAGCCCGTTAGTGTTCCCGCGCTGGCCCTAGAATTCAAATTTAGATTTTTCTATTTAGACTTAATCTAGTTTCTGTCCACTAATTTGAAAGTTAATTCAGAAAGATTTACTTAACCAAATTGAGTGATTCCAATTTTGTTGGAAAGATAATTTAAATATCTATCCAAGCCCATTGGATTTAAATCAATTAGAGTTATAGATCACATATAGAAAAAATAACAAGACAGAGACTTTTCCACATTCAAACATTTTTTAAAAATCAACCATAATAGCTTCTGAGTTGATTCCAACTCTCAAAAATCACATTTGACAATACATATCTGAATATGTAATAATATTTAGGTTTGCATGCAGTGACTTTGGACTAGTACCAAAATAATGCTATATAGGCATTTCTAGTCACTTTAATCATTAAATATTAATCTTAAACTTTATAAAATGTGATCCAACATTTAAATCCCATTCCCATGTATTATAATATGTGGTGATGACATGTGTTCACATGATCCCATATTTTAAATGGAGAATATTAAATCTTAATTATTTCCAATGAGTAGAAATTACTTTTCTCAAATAAAATAAATGAAACTAGTTCATCAAATCTTGTGATGTTTTTGATGGTACTAGATCATCAAGTATGTGCCTTAGTGTGCTAAATAGACTAGTTAAGTATTGTTTGGTGATTGTGTATTCCCGTATGTATTTATAGACGATAGTACCGACCAAGTCTACGAGGAGGAGGAGTTCTACCCCGAAGAAGAAGAGGAGAATTTCAACCACTGCACCAATCAAGGCAAGCTAGAACTAAGCAAGTTAACACTTTCCCACTTAACTTGAGCAAAAGCATTAGGCATGCTTTGGTTATACCCTTTCTTGATTTATACCAATCCCAAGTTTTACTTACAAGCTTTACTTTCTTTTACTTACCAAAGTTCTTTACTTTGTTTATAGATAGCATAAAGAGTATAAAACTTGGCCTAGCTAGTTAGACTTAGATGTCATTCTATGGCATGAGATTGAGATTAGTATCCCACCTTAGTGAACACTCTTAACTTAGTGATTAGAGCTAAACCAAAAACTTGATCACTCTAGATGGGAATACTTGGTAAAAATGACTTGTGAAAACCTTGGAATGATGAGTCATTCTATTGAGATGTTTTGACATGTGTTGAGAAACACAAATGGTTTATGATGATGAAAATGTTGAGGCATGAGCCTTAGCCCTTTTATAAAAACTGATGGTTGGGTTCGGATGCGATACCATTCCAATTTTACCGTACAACCACAATACCTGAATTGGGTAAGGCTTAGCCGGAAGTTTATATGCATTAGTATTAGTTCCCTCGCGGGAGAGGTTTGAGCTGAGGCTACCTCTCAACGTTATCCACCTATGCAGTGCCCAGGATGGCAGATGGTCATGGTTGGGAGGCCAAGCTCATAGGAGAGGTGCTTATACTAGAGTGTGTAAAGGAAAGGTTATGTTTGATTATTTGCATACTAAGTATGATGATTCAGGGTTATCCCTGATAGATGTATCGAATTTTGTGGTGAAAGTGTACTACCTCTGCAGAGTGTCAAACTATTCGAATAGCCGCGTCCATGGTTATGGACAGTTGGAGTGGCCATACTATTTCGTTGTCAGATGTTTTCAAAATGACTTATGAAATGAATTGTGACATGACTTGACCCCAATAGGGTTGTGACTATGAAAACTAAGTTCCCACTTAGGTGATTTCAAACTTTATTTTATCTTTCTTTGTTTCTGAACTCAGCTTAGGTTTCAAACTTAACTTTACACATAAACTTAGAACTTAGCATTCCTATTAGAATTACCTTACTTGTTAGTGATAGTTTGCGAGTACTTAAAGAGTACTCATGGGTTTTTTCCTTGGCTATTCCGTGGCCAGACTATGAGGAGGACTATCCGGAAGGAGGACAGCAGGACGGCTACGACAACTAGGATCATCTCCCATCGTCAGCATTGCCTGTGACACTGAAGATGGAGCCCACCGCTACGCTATTTATTCCGCTACTTGTTTGTACTAAGACTGGATCATGAGATCCTTTATTTGTGTAAGACCTTATTATTGTTTTTAATGGATGATGTACTATGATATCCAATCTTTTATGTCTCGCAAAAATGGTAATCATCGGATTGCGATGTATGGCATAACAGGCATCTGGATTAAAAATCCGGATGTTGACAAAACGGCCATAACTTTTGCATACGATGTCAGCAAAAAAGTTTAATATATCAAAATGATCGTATCGAAATTTCCTACTCGATTTCAATGGCCTAAGGCCGTTATGGATTTTACAGAATCCCGAAATTCGAAAAGAGTAAAAAGTTATGGCAGAAAGAAGATTTTTTCCTGCAAAAAAATAAAAAAGGGGGAGAAACTTTTGTGGCGCATTTCTCCCATATGCGGCACAGAAGTCTTGGGCGGGGTTCGAAATTTGAATCCCACTGGCGCCCTTCTCCCTCTCTTTTTCCTTTTTCTCCCCCCCCCCCCCCCACTTCTTCTCCCCTCCCTACTTCTCCTCCCCTCCCCACTTCTCCTCCCCTCCACACTTCTCCCCTTATCCTCCCTCCTCCTTCTCCACTCTCCGGCGACCTCCACCTCCACCCCGGTGACCTCCTCCTTCTCCTCCTCCACCACCTCCGGCAACCTCCTCCTCCTTCACCTCCTCCTCTGGCAACCTCCGGTGACCTCCTCCTCCTCCACCACCACCAACTCTAGCGACCTCCTCCTCCAACTCTAGTGACACCTTCCTCCACCTCCAGCGGACTCCTCCTCCTACTCCGACCACCTCCGGCGGTGGCCTCCTCCTCCTTCTCCTCCGGCCACCACCTCCGATGACCCACTCCTCCTAGCCCTCCTCCAGCCACCACCACCTCCAGCCAGATCTAGATCTGGCCCGGGTTTTTTTGAAATTTCAAAAAAACTTCTGTGGCGCATATTGGCCATATGAGCCACAGAAATTTGAGATCTGGCCTGTCTTTTTTTTGAATTTTGGAAAAAAAAACTTTTGTGGTGCATATTGGCCATATGCACCACAGAAATTTGAGATTTCTGTGGCGCATTTCAATATGCGCCATCGAAAATAATTATCAGTGGCGACGTATCAGTGACGCATCAGATATGCATCACTAATAGTGAAAAAAAGGTGCGCCACTGATAAGGGGTTTCCTAGTAGTGATATTGAGAGGTATTTTGAGAAAATAAATACACCAATAATCAATAAAAGGTTTTCTCTCTTTTGGGGAGACCTCCAGTTGATCCTCTCTCTCTCTCGTGACCGTGTTCCCAAGTCTGGATTGTGCGAATAGGAGACTTATTCACCACAGAGTGTCGTCGCGCTGCGGCATTCGGATCCATAAGGTCTACTTCTGCAACTACTACTAGGTCGGAGGAGCGGGAGTCATCATCAGACACCAGATGTATGTAACTCCCTGCGAGGTGTTGTACTTGTGGCATTAGGAGTTGTTGGAGCCGCAGGAGCCACTAGACTTCAACACGACCCAGAGGTCAGCATCGGTACGACTACATCAACCATGTTCTCCTAAATGTTGACAACGCTTTTCGGTCTTCAAGGGTAATTTTCGAAAAGCCCCTCCCGTTACTACATTACTAATAGATAAGTCATGGCATTAGGGTTCTTGCCGTAGGAAATTTTTTTGTTTTCAGGCGCCCTACAATGGTATTAGAGCTAGATCTATGCGTAGTATTGCTAGCACAGGTAGAACACACGAGTTGTAGCGTGTGGGCATTGATCTTATAGTTGTTACCTCCCACGTGTACCTATGCATACCGCAGTAATGCTTGATGAAGCGGCCCCCAATCGAATGTATGCCTTCATTCGCGAGACTAGTCCACGCTTGACATACGGCTTGTTGTTGGGGATATACTTTCCGGGTATACCCACTGTGTCTTGCTGACCAGGGTGGCCCACTTTGGGTTAGAGCTATGCTTCACAGGCAGCTTTGTCAGGGAGAAAAGTTGGAAGCCCATCAGGATATAGGAAGGCCCAGAAGACTTACCGAATTAGGCATGTAGTGTTACTTGTAGTCCAAGATGTACTATGTAACCGACTTTGTATCATAGCCGGATAGGACTCTCTTGTAAACCCTAGGACCAGATGACTATATAAGCCATCCTAGGGATAGGTATTTAGGGCATACCAATCACAATCTCAACTCGCACAGGCGAAACCTCTCTTATAATCTATACTTCCGGCTCTGCTGTATTACTAGATTGCTAGCAGGAGTAGGATCCGTCCACCGCAGGCGGATTCGAACCAGCGTAAAGCTTGTGTGCTCACCATCCCGGAACACCATTGTATCACACCCCATCTTTCTCCACGCCCTGAGGACCCCCTCATGGCGTACTTGTATTCAATTCGATGATAGTTGGCACCCACCTTGGGGCAGGTGACTTTCGGAGCTTTGTTCCGGGCGGAACCTACATGAATCAGAATCGGCGATACAATCGCCGTCGGCCGGGTCCTCTACGCCAGCAACGTCCCTCTTGTCCTTCTCGAAGAGATTGGATTCCTTCTAGGGAACCCGTGACCAGCTACACAATCATGTCTCTTGGCGAGATCGATTGCTGAACCTGCCCAACCCACCCCAGCGGTGATGATAGAGGCAGAAGAAGCTTATGGATCCACTTTGTCCGCGAAGGCGGTAGAGTTCCGGGTCTCATAAAACCCCAATCCCACCTAGCCCGCACCTGAAGCGGAGATCGTGGAGAAGATTGGATCTGAAGAATATCTCCCTTAGGAGGTTGAATCTCAGGTAGATCAAAGCAGCAACAACTCTGCATTCGGCTCTGCTGATGCTAGAGCAGGAAAATCACTCATGAGGCACACCATGAAGATGATGATGAATAGTGCCATAGTGAACCCAGATGCAGTTCTCGAGACCATAAGGCATTTCGAGGAAGCCAACAAAGAAAGCTACAATTACCTCAAGGCACACGCGTCACACTTCATCAGATATGTTGGATCCGGATCCGGCTCTATCGATTCTAGAGATGACAATGACTCGGTGCTAGATGCAATCGAAACAAACGCTAACATACCGGCTTCCCCTGAGGATTCCATGACATTGGCAGAATTCCGAAAATTTGAAATAGAAATTGAAGAGGAAATCAACTCCAAGGTTGTGGAAGAAGGAGAAGCTATGGATCAAAGCCCCTACAATAGTATGGATGTAAGATCTGGAGAAAACTCTCCAGAACCACATGATGATATGGATCTCGGAGATAATCCTAACGTCTAGATGTCCAGGAGTACTAATAGAAGCTTAACTCTAGGAATCAGACCCAAAGCCGTCTTTGCTACGGGAGCTAATAAGGCTAACAAGGCAAAGAAGAAGAAGAAGAAGACTCCGGCCAAGGATCCTCCGGCTAAGGAGGTAATCACCGAGGAATATGAAGAGGATTCAGATGGAACGGATCGGATCGGATCGGATATTGCTCTCTCCATATCCTTTACCATATATTTTTGACGGATACGGATCAGAGCGGATAATCGTCAAATGCGGATGTGAATGCGGATTATATCGGATTGCGGATATGGAGCGGATTCGGAGAGGACTCGAATCGGAAGTGGATACTCGATCAAATACACATAAAGTTCGTAATTTATCTCTTTTATGCATACAACATGACTAAAAAGTATGTAACACTAGACTATAGCCAAAGTTTGACACATGGTGACACAAACTATAGACCTATAATAAAGTGATGCAGCAAGCGGAGGTAGTTACAGATAATTCTATTTTATTTAACGATGGACTAATTGAGTGGCCTGGATATATGGGATTGGACTAGTTTTATTGGATAATCCTATTTGACGACCTCGGATAATCCACGAAAAATGTCGGATAATCCATATCCGTCGGATATTATGAGTACCATATCCGCTACCACATCCTCCAGATATCCGTTTGACCAGTATCTACATCCACATTCGTATCCATAGGATTCTTAAAAATGCACACCATATCCTCAAAAATTGATGCATATGCGGATATGTAAATGGTGTGGATAGTTCCGCTCCATATCCGTATATGCATCTATTTTTGAGGATATGGTTTGCATTTTTAAGAATCCTACGGATGTGGATACTGGTCAAGCGGATATCCGGAGGATGTGGTAGCGGATATGGTACTCATAATATCCGATGGATACGGATTATCCGACATTTTTCGTGGATTATCCAAGGTCGTAAAATAGGATTATCCGATAAAACTAGTCCAATCCCATATATCCAGGCCACTCAATTAGTCCATCGTCAAATAAAATAGAATTATTTGTAACTACCTCCGCTTGCTGCATCATTTTATTATAGGTCTATAGTTTGTGTCAAACTTTGGCTATAGTCTAGTGTTACATACTTTTTAGTCACGTTGTATGCATAAAAGAGATAAATTGCAAACTTTATGTGTATTTGATCGAGTATCCACTTCTGATTCGAGTCCTCTCTGAATCCACAATCCGATATAATCCGCATTCACATCCGCATCCGACGATTATCCGCTCCGATCCATATCCGTTAGAAATATATGGTAAAGGATATGGAGAGAGCAATATCCGATCCGGTCCGCTTACATCCCTAGGTGCTCGGGAGTTCCTCGGAGAAGCACTTACAACGCCAATCCCAACCGCGGCAGATCTTAATCCAGACGAGTTGGAGGAAAGAGCCTTAGATCTAGAGGCGTATCGGCATAGACTCTTAGGCGACGCTAGTAACCTCATTGAGGAGAAGCAAGGCATTGCAGCGGCAGGACAGTTTAACTCCCTGCAACATCAGAAGACTCGGAACGGCCCTGAGCTGGCCAATAGAATCTGGAAGTTCAAAAGACCCTTTTCGAAGGAGATACAGCCACGGGAAAACCTCGGTTCGACGGCAAGGGAAACTGGGTGTATAACATGTCGGTAGAAAATACTACTGTGACCCGAGAGATCCTAGCAAATAATCCAATCCCATACCAGGTCCGGCTAAGCGTGAAACTACTCACCAAGGGCCTAGAGAAATAGAAGGTCGCCATGTCCGGCACTGGAAAACTGGTCTCCAAATCCGACCAATGCCGCACAGACACTAGTGGATGGCAAGATACAAGGCCCCGGGGGGAACCGGATTAGCGCTATCGTTCCGACCCTAGGGAAGACAATTATTCAAGAATCGACTCTTCAGGACAGTGCCATATACCCGCACGTAGTTGGATCAACATCGCCCCAGCCGCAAAGCGAGACGCCATCGCAACAATGGTTCCACAGCAACCTCCCTGGCGGGAGTCGGATAACCACATGGCGGAAGAAGAAGCACGACATCGGGAGCAGGACCGGCAAAGGATGCCCCCTCCTAGACACACAAGCCATCCGGCTAAGCCTCGTCACAATGATGGCAATGATGAACGAAGGAACAAAGAACACCACGCCAGATCAAGCCGGCACGGAGGACGTCACCACGAAGCCCCGGATGGAGGAAATAACCCACCGGCACCACCCTCTCCACAAAGCAGTTCCCATAACGACTCCCGTGGAGGCCAAGGAGAGCATCAAGGCAGAGGCGGTGGTGGAGGAAATAAAATTCTGGCACCACGGCACTGTAGCCGCAGCAAACATCTGAGACGATGCTCTCTATCACCAAGTGACGCCAGGAACCAATCAACTCAAACATAGAGGCGCGAAGCTACGAGTCGGATAATATATACGTGGGCCCAAAATGCTTCGGGCCTCGTGTACGATAAACAGATGTCCTGGAGGGATTTGCTATCTCAAGGCATATTCAACCCTACGACTATGTGGCCCAGCCAGACACTTGGCTTCAGGATTTCTTCCAGGCCTGTTGCATCACCAAAGGAGGAAACGGCTTGGTCGCAGTTCGATATCACCCGCTTATACTAAGGAATACAGCTCGATCATGGCTCAATGAACTTCCAGAAAACACCATCCACAACTGGTATGATATGCAAAGTCATTCTTTCAGAATTTCGAGGGTACATACAGGATGCCCTACACGGTTGGAGCTCTATAGCGTTGCACCTAAAAACCCGGAGAAACTTGTCGGGACTACCTCGGATGATGGCTAGACACGAAGAACTCCTACGACGGAGTAAACAACCAGACCACGATCGAAGCCTTCATCGCGGGACTCCCAATCGGATTACTGCGTCATCGCCTAAAGTCCGACAAGGTCACCGACTTGGGGGAGCTGATAGAAAAGGCAACCAAATATGCAGATGCCGACGACTATTCAGAAGGAATGCTAAACATACTAGTTGTGCCATAGTCGGGCAAACAGCCGAAGCAGAAGTAGGACCAGGAACGCAAGAACACCTCGGAAGAGAAACCCAATCCGGAAACCATGATTGTCAATGCAACTTTTGGGTCTGGAGGACGAGGAGGCCACGGAGGCGGCAGAGGACGAGGCCATGGAATTTCCCGAGCCCAAGGTATAGGAGACTAGCAACCTAGTAAAACCTACTCTTGGGCCGACAACACTAATAATCCATGCGTTCATCACTCGGATGGTAACAAGGGCTCGTCCCACACAAATGTTAAGTTTCGTTTCAATGACGACATCAAGAAAGATGAATCCGCTGGCTACATGGCCAAGCGACAAAAAGGAAAGAAAAATTCTGACAAAGAAAAGGAGTCCAAGGAAGATTCCGACATGGAGGAGGGTGAGACCTCAAATCCCAAGTCGGATGGAAAGAAGACCTTCCCAACCAAGAAATACACTTACGTCTGCCTCATTGGATCCCAACCAGCTAAGGTCAAAAAGGCAGTGATGCACGAGCTCAATGCAATTGTTTTGGCTATCCCTCAGTTTCTGGACTGGTCGAAAGTAACAATTACCTTTGACCGACACGATCATCCGCTTAAACCACACATGTCAGGAAAGTACGCTCTAGTTGTCAATCCACTGATCGACGGCTATGGGTTTTCCAAGACTCTCATGGACGGTGGTAGTAGCATCACCATCATCTACGTCTAAACACTACACCACATGAGGATCTCGGAAACACAGCTGAATCATAGCTCTGTGGTTTTCCATGGAGTTGTCCCCAGAAGACAAGCGAACTCTCTGGGAGAAATCACTTTGGATGTTACTTTTGGAACTCCAAAGAACTATCGGACGGAAGCACTTTCTTTCGAAGTGGTGCCATTCAAGAGCACATACCACGCTATCTTTGGGCGTTCGGCTTACTTGGCTTTCATGGCTCGCCCTTGTTATATTTACAACATGATGAAAATTCTTGGTCCCAATGGCGTCATCACCATCCGGCGAAACCTGAAGAAGGCACGAGAATGCAAAGACGGAGCTACCGCCTTTGTTGAAGCCATACTGCACGCCGAGGAATACCAGGAGATCAAGAAGAACATCGACCTGTCCGAGATGCTCGCGACAAAGAAGGAGGTGACAAAGCCGACTCCGGAGTTTAAGGCATCAGAAGAGATGAAGACAACATCGTTGAAGGACGACTATTTGAACACTGTTGTACCGTATAAAGTGTCTTTGGGGGTGTCTGTCTCTCTCGCATGAGTTGGTATGCCATTTACAACGGAGGGCCCCGAAAGGGGTATACCATAGACAACTATTTAATCAACAGTGTGGTTGAAGTTTGTAGGTAAGAACGGTTCTTGCGCGAAATCCCTAACAACCATGTAAAACATACAAAGATAAAGTAGAAGTGTCTAACTTTGTTTTGCAGGGGCGCTGTGATGTGATATGGTTGTAGTTAAGGTAAAGTAGTTTATTTTCTATTACTAAGTAGTAGTAATGGTCATCATGATGGTGGACTATGACACCGGAGGCGCGGGTACCCTGGCGCCGAACCCGGATACACGGGATGGAGATCACAGCGCGAAGGACCATATCGCATCACAATTACATATGATGTTTATTGTTTATGCATCTTTTGTGTGCTAGTATTAGATACTCTACAGTAGCATAAATAAGATGATCCCTAAAACATAATACCAAGAAAAGTGTTCTCCCTTAGTGTGCACCACCAAGAAAGTTCTCCGTTATGAGCCACGCCGTGATGATCGAGTGTCACACATATTTGCGTTCGCATACGATGTGTAAGCCATGTTGCACAGCAAATACACGTAAGGTTGAGTTGGCAAGCCTAGCATGTATAGACATGGCCTCGGAACACGGGATGATCGAAAGATCAAGCACGAATCGCATGAATGATGTGATCGATGTTTCGGCATTCACCTTTGCAACTATATCACCGACCATGACGATTAGGGGCGGTGTAGTAAATAGGGATCATGTAGTCACTAAAACCTTTTTGGGGATAATAGTTTTAGTGGAGTTCTTTATAAACACAATGTAAGTTGAACTCATATAATTATGAACTTAGTTCTAAATCCTTTTGCAATTGTAAATGTTGAAATGGTTCTCCCTGATGCCTTTTTCCTGGTTGACGATTGGTTAGATGCTGAGAAGCTCAAACATGATGGATCCAAGTTCCCTTAATGGCTTGTGCGCCTAACTGACCTCCTTAGTGAGAACGATGTGGTCGACTACATACGCTACGAGATGGATTTGGATCAGCCATATTTCTATGAGACCCCACAGCAGCGGGAAAACTGCTATTATCGTCATGATATGTCCACCTACATTTCAGTGACAATGCGTTTCAGAATGGCAGATGAACTACATCCAATTATGGGTAATCTTGACCCACATGCGATGTTGGGACAGCTGAGAGCAGAGTTCGTGGGTCAGGTGCGTATGTCGAAACACGAGTTGCTTGGAGATTTCCTTTCCATAAATATGGAGGAACACGCTTGTCTAGAAAGTCACTTGGAGCACATGCATGATTGATGTCTACGCACTTCTGTTCTTGTAAACAGCTGTTGGGCCTCCAAGTGCAGAGGTTTGTAGAACAGCAACAAGTTTTCCCTTAAGTGGATCAACCAAGGTTTATCAAACTCAGGGAGGAAGTGGTCAAAGGTATCCCCTCTCAAGCAACCCTGCAATCAAGATACAAGAAGTCTCTTGTGTCCCCAACACACCCAATACACTTGTCAGGTGTATAGGTGCACTAGTTCAACGAAGAGATAGTAAAATACAAGTGGTATGGATATAAGACAACGGTGCTAGAAAATAGCTTGATGGCGTGAAAGAGACTAAAGGCAAACTGAAATAAAGATGGAAGCAAGCAAACATGTAACAGATCTAATTGCAAACGGTGTTTCAATGCTTAGAAACAAGGTCTAGGGATCATACTTTCACTAGTGAACACTCTCATATAAATATATTCTTCTTTATGATACTACGCTGAACTACTCTCTGGTTGGACACTCTAATCCATGGTAGGGCTATAGCAACACTCCTCAAAGTTCGCTTTACCCATATAGATAACCCCACACTGTCACCTTGAGCGCTAGATGGATCCAACAAACACCACAATTTCATAAAGACATCCAACTCCAAATATAACTCATAACAAGTATTTGTTATCTCTAGCCTAAGTGCCACCATGGTGTGCACACTGTCAACTTCACACACATGGGGAGAGCAGAGATCTATTAAAGCACTTGAGTAGCAAGGTAGATCTATAGATTACAAGCTCATGATCTCAATAAGATCATGCATAGATAGAGATATGACAAAATAGCTGTCGGTAGAACCCTTAGCCTCGAGAGAGAACTACTCCCTCCTCATCATGGGAACAGCAATGGTGATGGAGATGGCGGTGGAGATCGATGGAGATGGCTCCGGGGGCACTTCCCCGTCCTGGCAGGGTGCCAGAACAGAGACTTTCTATCCCCCGAATCTCCCCTTTGGTGGCAGCGGCGCTGCGGAACTTTACGTGGCTGGAGGCTTGATGATTTAGGGTTTTTGCATCGGGAGGCATCTTATAGGCGAAGAGGCAAGGTCGGTGGGCGGCCAGGGGGCCCACACCACCTGGTGGAGCGGCCAGGGCTAGCCCGCGCCACCACATGGTGTGGCCACACTGTGGCTCCTCTCCATCTCGTCTTCTGGCTCCGTGAGTCTTCTGGTAAAATATCAACTTTGGCTTTTGTCCGGTCCAATTCCGAGAATATTCAATTTCTGACTTTCTGGAACCAAAAACAGCAGAAAATAGGCAACTGGCACTGTGGCTCTTGTTAATAGGTTAGTCCAAGAAATCATACGAAAAGTACTCCAAAGTGTGGACAAAACATAAGAAAGTAGATAAAACCAAGCATGGAACATCAAAAATTATGGATACGTTAGCAACATATCAACACCCCCAAGCTTAACTCCTGCTCGTCCTCGAGTAGGTAAGTGATAAAAAGAAAGAATAATTTTTGAGGTGACATGCACCATCATAAACTTGATCAAAGTATTTGTAAAACATTCAAAGCTGGGATCATAGTACTTCAATCATAACATGAAAGACAAAGTTCTAGCAATAAGACAAAGAAACTATGTTGCAACATGAAAAGGCACAAACAAAGGATTAATGAATAACAATGCTTTGCAAGACGTTTGTTTGTTTCACATAAATAAAACATAGCATAGTGGCATTCAGCTTGTCCCTCATAGAGTAGCAAACATAAATGCATAGGACATCTTCAAAGTTTATAAGAGTGACTAGATACAAATAGTTTAAAACAAGCAATATCAAAGCTATGCATCAATCAACAAGTCTTGGGACAATGCACATAGAACTAAGAATGGCCACTATGCTCTCAAAGTAGGTGCATAAAGATAGAAGGTGGAGACTCAACATAAAAGTAAAAGAAAGGCCTTCATAGAAGGAAGTAGGGATTCAAGTTTCATAAAGAGCTTCCACAAATTATGGTACTTTTTAGCTTTCAGCTCTCATTGCCCCTATCATAAGCATCTTGAAGTGATTAAGGTTAAAGTGAACAAACTATGGAGTATATGCTTGACAAAGTATAAGTTGGAAATCTCATGTCCCTTGAATACGAGGGTCGCTCCTCATGCTACTCAAGTTTAGTCACCGGTAAGTTCTTGTCATCGTAAGTACATGTGTATCATAGAGAACCGCCAACGGGGTACCCCTTGCCCGATGATATGGAAGAATCCCCATATCAAAATGACAAGGCAAGCAGACAACGAGCATCTCAGCAATCTTCTTATTTACCATGGGAATATGGTGTTTTTTCTCTCTTTCCTCTTTTCTCATATCTCTTTTTTCTTTTTTTCTATTTTTTCTCAATATCTGACTCTTTTTTAATAAGAAGAATGATTAATAGACAGTTCATTATGTTTACGCTGCAGGTTTCCACCATGACAGCATGGATTAGACCAGCGGCCTGGGCGTTTCTCTAACACATATACATAACTCCATGGATATACAAGCTCCCCTTTCATTTCACACCGACGACATCCATAGACAAAAGAGCATGATATCAACTAGGTACAAAGTACAAGTGCAATGTTGAAAGTGTTCCCCATGACAGCATGGTTCTGCTAATCCCCAACAAATAAGTGCAAGCATATACAACATAGACGACACAGTGGTTCAAGTTTATTAAGGGCAAGAAAAGTAAAGTGTGCCATCAAGTTCGTGAGAGCTTTAATCACTAGTTTCCTCATAACAAGTTTAATTCGGAAGGTAGATAAAAACATGAATATACTTGGAATAGCAAATGCTAATAGGTAGGTATGGTGGACTCTTTGGAATAACTTGGTTTTATTTGGAGTTGGATGCATGAGTGGAACTCATACTTGGTTATGGAGGCTAGCAAAAGACTGGGAGTGACAAACTAAGAGAGCAATAATGGCCATAATCATGCAGAGCGACAAAACATCATTAATCAAAGCATAAAGTGATACTACAAGTTGAAAACTAAAAGGATCATAAAGGCTATGGTGACTTGGGATAGTCATAACATGGTGTGAGAATGTGCCAAGTCAACCCAAATAAAGCATCAAAGGAGAATACCACAATACTATGCTTTAATATGCTAAAACAACACATGATTCATCCAAGGCACATTCAGCAATATCAATTGTTTATAACAAGTCATGCTACAGCAAAGAATACTAAGCATAAAGCCAAAACAATATCAAGCATGGCATAACAAAGCATAGGCCACAGTCAAAAACAAGCTCTCTTTACCACTTAAGCATGAACTTTCCTACTCTTTTCCAATCGAAACCAAACTATTTGAAAACCAATGTATGAAAGAGGGGGTCCAACCAATTTATTCAAGCAAACTAAGAAAACCAAGTAAACGAAAACCAAAAACAAAAACAAAGACGCTCCAAGAACAACACAACTATGCATGAAACAATAAAAATGAAGTGTTTGGAAGAACCTGAGATTTTTTATTGATGAAGAAGGGGATGCCTTGGGCATCCCCAAGCTTTGATGCTTGTAGTTCTTGGATATTTCTTGGGGTGACACACGTGGCATCCCCAAGCTTGAGCTTTAGTCCATCCTTCATCTCATTACATCATTCCTTCCATACACCTGAAATTTTTCTTCATACAAAACTTCACACAATCTTTATTAGCAACATTAGTGCACTCAAGATAATAAGTCTTTAGGTTAGGTTCCAACACCAATAAAACTTCCATTAAAACACAAGCTACTGTAGCACTTCCCTCAAAAAGCTCAATTCCCCAAAGAGAACTCAAAAAGGAACCAACAAAGAAGCAAATGCAAATAATGGCAGAAATCTGTCAAAACAGACCAGCAGGTAAAGACGAATTTTTTCGAAGACCTTCTGTTGCTTAAATCGAAAAGTGTTGAACTAACGAAAGTTAGATAACAACCTGGGGCAGAAACACAAAAATTCATGCCTCAAAACGACGTACATAGATATTACACGAATTTTTACGGTGAAGCACAAAAATCTGTTTTGGTACAGCAACTTTCCCAAGCATTACTTCTCTCTCATTAGAGGTTACTCTTGGCACAAAAAGCAAATAAAAAGGATAAGGAGCGGTTATTACAGAGGTAATAACTTCCAAGACTCATCTAAAACTTTTGGGTTATCTCCCAATAAGTACTTTTCTTTAACGCCTTTAAGTTAGGCATGATAGTTTGAGAAGATGCTCACGTAAGAAATATGAATTGAAGTAAAAGAGACCATCAAGAAGCAAATTCAAAGCACATTTAAGTATAACCCACTTCCTATGCATAGGAATATTGTAAAGAAACAAGTCATGAAAGCACAAAGCAACAAGCATAGTAAAGCAAAACAAGTGCAACTTCAAGACTTTCAACATAAAGAGGGGAAACTTAATATTGTTGAGATACATAAAACCATGTTTCCCTCTCTCATAATAACTTTCAGTAGCATCATAAATAAAATTAACAATATAAATATCACATAAAACATTCTTATCATGAGCCACATCCATAAAAGAATTAATACTCTCCACATAAGCATAGTCATTCTTATTAATTGTAGTTGGAGCAAATTCAACAAAATAGCTATCATTATTATTCTCATCACCATAATCATCAAATATAGGAGGCATATTGTAGTCATGATTAATTTCCTCCTCAATAGTAGGTGGACTGAAAATATCATATTCATCATTGTAATCATCATAAATTGGAGGTATAGTATCATCATAAGCAATAGAATAGTTATCCTCCAAAGTGTGTTCATTTGTAAACATATCATAATTGGAAGGATCATGGATAGCACTAATAGTATAGCAATTATTAATATCATCATTTTCAGAATTGGTACCAAAGAGATTATCAATATCAAAAGTAGTGTTCTTTTCCCAATCATGATCACTACTATAGGTAATAGGCATAGGAACATCATCGAGTTCAGACTCATCAAAAACTATAATAGGAGCAACATGCTTAGGGGAAAATACCGTTTCCTCTCTCCTTTTACTCCTCCTTTTCTTCTTTTTCTTCTTCTCTTTAGGCGGGAGAGGCTTGAAAGGAAGCTTCTCCATATACCCTGGTTCATTGTTAGAGACAATAGAAGAAACTTTGGAGGATTCCTCCTTTTCATTAATAAGACCAAAACACATATTAGTCATGTCATATTTTGGTAAGATCTCATTTTTTATAATATTTTGTATGTAAGTATTTGTGTGGAAATTATCAACACAATAAAGATGACAACAATGCATGACACTATTCATATCAAAAGCACCCATATCTACCAAAGAGGTTTTTCTTGATAACTCTTCACACCCCAAAAATAATGTAAGTTCATCATGCTTATTAGGAGTGATCATGTCATCACAATACAAACTTGCAGTACTCATTGGATTAGAAGGGCTATTATTATGGCCTGAGCATTGAAAATTTAAATGACCCTCTTCAAAGCAAAGTTCACTAATAAAAGGATAGAGGGCACAAATGTTTTTACCAAGATCATTTAGAGCCCTATACCACGTTCTAGTTTTTTCATTCCTGTGGGTGATATAATATTCTTCTTCAATTTGATTATTCTAACAAGGTCTATGTATTCCACAAAAATTAACATGCTTATAAGAAGTAGTACTTTCAGAGGTTTGAGCATGTTTATTGCTATCATTAATAACAATTTCATTTTCCATGCAAGTGTCTTTATAAGGCTCATGATACATGTCCCATTTTTATTTAGGAGCATTAAGATGAGAAGCAAAGGTTCTATAACAATCAACAAGAATTTGAGGATCAACACCATATTTAGCACTAAGCTCTTGAAAATCAATAGTTTCAGCAAAAGACTTAATGCAATCATACTCATAGTTTATACCTGGTTCTTTACCTTTGTTGTTATCCCAATCTTAGGTATTGCTTTGAATTGTTTCAAGAAGATCCCACTTAGCTTTGACCTTCTTACTTGTGAAGGATCCCTCTAAACAAGTATGTAGATAGTCCTTGTAATGTCCTGAAAGCCTTGCATAGAAATTATTAATAACAATATTATTGGGGAGCTCATGAATGGGACATTTGAGCATTAGTAACTTCAATCTCCCCCATGCTTGGGCAATACTTTCTCCATCATGAGGATGAAAATTATAAATGTAATTCCTATCTTTATGAATTTCATGAGGAGGATAAAATTTAGAGTAAAAGAGTGATTCAAGTTCCTTCCACTCCAAGTGATGAGGATCATCTAGTAGCTCATACCACTCCCTTGATTTGCCCTTAAGTGAAATAGGGAATAGCTTCCTCTTAACTTGGTTCATTGAAATACCTGCACACTTGAACAACTCGCATAATTCATGTATAAGGAGTAAATGATCACCAGGATGGATAGTTCCATCTCCAAAATAGCAGTTGTTCATAACACGTTCAACAATTTTTATAGGTATTTTAAAAGAGATGCTTTAAGTATGTGGATTTAAAATATCACAAGTATCATTAGAATTACCACATATGGGAGATAAAGTATCATCAGAGCAAATTTTCTTCCTTAAAGCGGGGGAACTAAAAAGCTCATTTTCATAAAGACTAACTTCCCCAAGCTTAGACGTTTCCATAGCATTAGTAACAAAGGTGTTCAAAAGATTCATACTAATAACATTGCTATTAGTATGCAAAGAAAGTTCCATGGGTTTTTTAATTTTCTTTTCAGACAATTCATGTTCTATATTAGGAAAAATACTAAAAAACTCTCTAATTTTTTGTTGTTTTCCATTAAGCCTAACTAGTGAAAAGAAGAAACAAAAAGACAAAATTGCAGAATCTAAAGGAAATAACTTCGAGCACTCACACCAGAGGATGTGAGTACCTTTTACCTTACCTCCCCAGCAACGGCGCCAGAAAATAGCTTGATGTCTACGCACTTCTATTCTTGTAGACAGTTGTTGGGCCTCCAAGTGCAGAGGTTTGTAGAACAGCAGCAAGTTTTCCCTTAAGTGGATCACCCAAGGTTTATCAAACTCAGGGAGGAAGTGGTCAAAGGTATCCCCTCTCAAGCAACCCTGCAATCAAGACACAAGAAGTCTCTTGTGTCCCCAACACACCCAATACACTTGTCAGGTGTATAGGTGCACTAGTTCGGCGAAGAGATGGTAAAATACAAGTGGTATGGATATAAGACAACGGTGCTAGAAAATAGCTTGATGGCGTGAAAGAGACTAAAGGCAAACTGAAATAAAGATGGAAGCAAGCAAACATGTAATGGATCTAATTGCAAACGGTGTTTCAATGCTTAGAAACAAGGCCTAGGGATCATACTTTCACTAGTGAACACTCTCATATAAATATATTCTTATTTATGATACTACGCTAAACTACTCTCCGGTTGGACACTCTAATCCATGGTAGGGCTATAACAGCACTCCTCAAAGTTCGCTTTACCCATCTAGATAACCCCACATTATCACCTTGAGCGCTAGATGGATCCAACAAACACCACAATTTCATAAAGACATCCAACTCCAAAATTAACTCATCACAAGTATTTGAAATCTCTAGCCTAAGTGCCACCATGGTGTGCACACTGTCAACTTCACACACATGGGAGAGCAGAGATCTATTAAAGCACTTGAGTAGCAAGGTAGATCTATAGATTACAAGTTTATGATCTCAATAAGATCATGCATAGATAGAGATATGAACACATAGTTACTGGTAGAACCCTTAGCCTCGAGAGAGAACTACTCCCTCCTCATCATGGGAACAACAATGGTGATGGAGATGGCGGTGGAGATCGATGGAGATGGCTCCGAGGGCACTTCCCCGTCCTGGCAAGGTGCCAGAATAGAAACTTTCTGTCCCCCTAATCTCCCCTTCGGTGGCGGCGGTGCTGCGGAACTTTTCGTGGCTAGAGGCTTGATGATTTAGGGTTTTTGCATCAGGAGGCATCTTATAGGCAAAGAGGCAAGGTTGGTGGGCGGCTAGGGGGCCCACACCACCTGGTGGCATAGCCAGGGCTAGCCTGCGCCACCACATGGTGTGGCCACCCTGTGGCCCCTCTCCGTCTCATCTTCTGGCTCCGTGAGTCTTCCGGTAAAATATCAACTTTGGCTTTTGTCCGGTCCAATTCCGAGAATATTCAATTTCTGACTTTTTGGAACCAAAAACAGCAGAAAACAGGCAACTGGCACTGTGGCTCTTGTTAATAGGTTAGTCCAAGAAATCATACGAAAAGTACTCCAAAGTGTGGACAAAACATAAGAAAGTAGATAAAACCAAGCATGGAACATCAAAAATTATGGATACGTTAGCAACGTATCAATGATGCGTACATGAGACTTGTCTACTACGTGGATCACTAGATAACCGATTCTTTTCCAATAGGCGTCTTGCTATGGTCGCTGCCTTCCAGCTACCAAGGATATGCTAGGACTTGCATCATGAGAGGTGATGGGAAAACACTAGATTTTCATGAGTTCATATTATGTTTCAGAAACATGAAAGTTGAACCCATTGCCAGAGAGGTCATCAATGATGAAGGTATATATGATATACAGTTTTATAAATGTTATAATCTTGCAAACACTTATTGCAGTACTGAAGTATCTGATACTTGTTTTGTTTTGTGAAAACTGGTCCTTCTGCATGAGAGTTTCTTGCTAGAGAGGGGGTGACTTTGCGTGTTGATGGCGAGCATGATGATGATGGCCGACAACACTCTCCCTCAACATTTATCATTTAGTTTATTGTTTTGAATAATTATTGTAATCGATGGAGTATGATCACCTCGCGAGACGGTTATTCATATGACTTTGTAACAAAATAGTTGTTCTACTTTTATAAATGATTTCCATTTGTGTTCATATGTTTTTTGATTATGTTTGAATTATTCGTTTTGTAAAACTAATTGATAATTCATGAATATTTGTAAAATATTAAAATGTCTTAAAAATACCCAACATAATTATATATTCATTTTGAATGAAACCATTGTTTAAAATTTAAAAGTTATGTTGATAGTATGTGAAGATTGTAGATATTTGATCTCTAGTCACATACAAATCATGCCCACATTCGGCAAGATACTAAAACATCACGTATAATAAGAATACAAAGTGTTTGATAAATTGTTCAAAGAAAATACATATTCGATGTACCGTATTTCAACGAAGTGGTGACTATCATTTTGTAGTTGTTGATTTTAGTAAAAGAGTTTACCAAAAACTATTTGATGTAATCAAAGAATTTCATCATCAAGGGGTATTGAAATAAAAGAGAGTCAAATTACTATGATTTGATCAATAGTGATAAGATTCAACGTTATAAGATTGACATAAAGAAATTGTGAAGTATGATGCATTTTGATACATTGAAATGCAAAGCATCACAGCATGATATTTGATATTAAGTGGGTAAATAGGTGGCGCCAGATAAATCGTGGTAGTGTTAGTGTAAACACCATTAGTTGGAAATAGCAAACACTCATTTAGAATAAAATAAACCATCTGAAATTCATGAGATCAGTACCATATCTTGTATAGACTGTCGTGGAATTTTGGAGTTATTTGATATCACCAAAACAACAAGCAAACAAATCTTTGTAGTGTATTAATTGAATATGATATCCATGGCTAAGACCAAAGATAGGCAAAACTAGTATTACTAAAAAAATTGGTGTATTCTCGAGGAAGTCTCTGTTCTCAACAATGAAGCTAATGGAAAAAACTAAAAGCACGATAAAGGTTCTTGACCCTGCATCAGTGTGTTGAGAAGCGCAATGGAATGTGTTCCAGAACGCATCTCTTCATATAATAGAAAGAGATCAATGATAATGATCATTGTGTTTTCAATTGTGCCTTTACTAAATAAAGTAAGATTTGCAAATATGCTCTACACCATGTGTGGAGACATTTGTGAATCACTTTTTATGTTATCATAACATGACATACCTACGAACTACAAAGAAGGTAATTGTGAACTAAAGTTATGAGAAAGCCTAGAAGTAAGATTCACTCAAGATTAGAAAGTAAAATATTACTGAATCTTGTCAAGTAAAGGGGTTACTTGATTTTTTCAAAGGACCATAAGGTCGTGATGGAAAAGGTGAAAGACAAAGCACAATTCGCCACGAATAATATCTTGGGCAAATTCAAATGAATTTGATTCAGAAGTGCTGACGACTAATGGTTTCTCTCGTAAAAGAAACTCTCAATTTGATAATTGATCAAGGGATTTTGAAGTTATTCAAAATATTGAGAAGACATGCAATTTACATAAAATTGAGTGGGAGCTAGAGATTCTTCCTAAACTAATATGTGAATGACATATTTTTAAGTGGGAGTAATGAAAATTTCGAACTCAAATATGTAGGTGACATATTTTGAGTGGGAACTTGACATAATTTATATGTGTAAATGAGACATTAAGAATGAAAGGACAAATTACTAAAAAATATTGATTTATAAGGGTAAAGTTGTAAAATAATATAATATAACATTATGTTGGAATGTATTCCTAGAAGATATTCTGAAGTAGTTTCGGAATAGGAATTGATTTAGGAATGGTCCTTGATCATTTGAATTAGGAAAGGCATTAAGTACAATATCGATGGATGAAATAAAGAAAATGATGATCGTCATCCACTATGTTATGACATAGGTTCTGTCTTAGAAACCATGATAAGGACTCAACATAATGTGATCCCAGAAGAAAAGTTCGGAAGTGATTAAGTATGAATCGCTGAACATTGTGCTGAGTTTGTCCATAGTGTTTAATGAGAACTGTAGACATGTTTTCCAAATTCATGAAGGATGACATACCTTAAAGCATCAAGTGTTATGCTATAAGGGCATATGTTAACCTTAAAAGGTTGGAAATCTCTGCATTGAAAATACCGACTTAAGTCAAAGAGGAAGCATGGTGGTAAACATCGAAAAATGCACATGGTGCACTATTGTTTCAATAACTGCATTTAAAATAAAAGTATCAGGATAATTTGATGTATAATGTAGTGGCTAGAGAAGTTCATATTATCACAGAGAGTGTGTCCTAGGGCACAGTTTCCATGAGAAAGTTTGCATTGATTGATATCACGTCACTGCTGGCTCATGGAACCGACGTCACTCTATTGCCATAACTACTACACATACACAAGATGTTATCATAAGATGATAAAGTAGTAATGTTAATTAAGGTGACATTAGTAAGTTACAAAGGATATAAGGGGTTGTAAAGTCTAGACCCTAGACTCAACATCTTCCATGAGAAAGCATGATCAAAAGTACCAGGTTTTATGGTGTCGATGATTAGTAAACAAATGCAGCTAGTTTATTTGTACTCTAGTGCAAGTGGGAGACTGTTGGAAATATGCCCTAGAGACAAATAATAATATAGATTATTATCATATTTCATAAAGTTTATAATTAGGTTTTATATCATGCTATAATTGTACTGAAAGAAAATGTCAATACATGTGTGATATGTAAACAACCAGGAGTTCCAGGTGAATCTCTAGTCACTAGTTCATTGGTCAACAACTGATCAAGGTTTCGTGATCATGTGGCATTTATGCCAGTTGACAATGGAGTCACCTCATTGGGAGAATGAGATGATGAACATAGCCAATCTAAGCAGCATGATATGATCATGTCACAAAGTTCAAGTTGCGATGATTAGGAAACTTAGTGTCTTATTTCTCAGACCGTGAGACCATATTAATCACTATCACCCGAGATTGCCTTGAAAGCATCAAACGTCACTCGGTGAAATGGTGATCATAAAGGTGTGTTCAGGTATTCAGAGGGGCATGTAGAAGCCTATGTGTCAAGAGCGGGATTTGTGCATCCGCGTGACGGAAAGATACTCAGGGCCCACTCGGAGAAGTTATATCCCACAGTTGCGCAGTGTGTGACTAGGTCACGATGATATCACTTGTCGGAACGAGTTAAGTAGCATTTGTCGGTAATGAGATTGAACTTGACATGGTGATGTCATTGATCAGATCTCGGACAATGCAAGTATCGAAGAGACAAAAGGAATAGCATACTGTGTTCATGCTTCAACAATAAAGATTTCGTGGAATTCCTAGGGGTCATCATTGTGACACCCCCGGATTAGGGCTAGACAAATACCAGACCTCCGTCTGAAATAAGCCCAACCTAAATCTCGGAAGCGTACAGAAAAAGAATCGGTAACATTACAGTAACCCTGCGACACAAAAATTATTACAACAAGCTCATAACTGAGCGAAGAGCCAAAATATTACAAGCATAGGTCACTGACCACAAACATCAAACAACGGAAGGCAAATTATGCTATTAAGTATAGCAAACTTAACAAATGGCCTAAGAGTCCTGAAGCATAACGATGACGTCCTAGCCCATAGATTCCAGGATGCCGGCCGGGAACCCCAAGCTACTCGTCGGTGTCGATGTCGTACCAAACTTGTCTTCAGGGGAACACTTGTTCTGCTACAAAGTATCAACAAAGCAAGGGTGAGTACAGGGTGTACTCTGCAAGACTTATGGCTGGTGGAGTTATTTTGCATAAAGCCATCTTTGTTTATAAAACAAGGGGAGAGAAGAAGCTCGTCTAAACAGAATATTTTAAAAGGGGATAAGAGAGCGCATCTCCGAAGAATTGATCATCATCTTGATATCCACCAAAGTAATCCTCATCTCACAAATAGGATCACCCCCTCGTACCCATGAGGAAGCATCCTTAAGCACACGTTGATCTGCCAAGTTTTACGATTAGGTTAATATTCTCTATGATCTTAGAATTCGGTCACCAAGCGTTCATAACCGTGAACACGGCTTTTCAAAAAGATTTAACCCTACAGGGGTATAGAACTTTACCCACACGTACCAACCGACTCTTAATGCCACAATGATTAGCCCTCTTCCTTGGAAGGCCGGCAGAGGGTGGTTGGACACGACCTTTACCTTGCTTTCACCGAGACCATGAGTCACACCCTAAGGATGGTTCCGCTATAACGGGTTAAATCCCGAAGCCGGTCCCTAGAGATGTGGGCGAGGTTGGTTTATCAGGGGCTCCATCAACCCCAAGCAACCCGGTCCACGCTTCCCTACCTGTATGAATGCACCTCCTTCACCGCCTTCGAGAACAACCAGAACGCATATGTCGAATGGAACGCTGAACTAGGTGACTCATGGAATCTACTAGGCAAGTTAATCAGCGGAGGGGTTCCCAAGCCCCGTGTGGCTGTACGCTCGTCTCGGTTCCAAAGGCAAGAACTCGATTCCTAGTGGTGGCGAGCATGGGACTACAAAAACAACATCCCACTGTGGCCTCCCATACAAGCCTTAGCATATTTAACCTTTACCACTGATCTTAGCTCATCAATATACCTTGTTCTCCTGCCATACTAGATTCTCTGTGTTTGGTACATCTTCTAGATGAACCAGCACTCACAGCTAAGCATGGCTAAGCAAGACACAGATAGTAGCTCTAGCAGTGCACACAAGCCAAACCTAGTTATGCTAGGAGCAGTGGATCAGGTAATATAAGCTCAAAGGGAGTAATGCAACAGATAGGATACTCTATCTATCGACAAAAGACCATAGTAGAATCGTATGCATCATGGCGAGAAGTAAAATACTTTGAAAGCATAGGATTGTATCATGGTGGGGCTATGCTTGCCTTGTTTGTTGATACCCCGATATAGATCTTCAGAATCCTTGTACTTGACTTGGTTATAGTTGGTCAAGTATTGTTCGTCGATCTTCGATGGTGTTGACCTCGGTCTTCGATCTCTATATCGATATCGTATTCTACCGGGAAGAAGCAAACACCGGAAAGAAAGGGGGAACAACAATCAACACATGGCATCGGTGCAATGCTCAAGCAAGGATGATGATATGACAGGTTGAATAGTATTGAATTGTAACCCTAAGTCATGCTCGATCATTTTAAACAGGGTCCGAGGGTCGTAAACCCTAGAACAGGGGAAACCTCGGAGTCACCTACGGGGGTTTATTTGTTCTTCTAATTAAACTTGTAATGAGAATTGTTGAACAATGCATGATATTGATTCTAAAGTGTAGATCTCATTTTTATGAACATTTTGATATATTATACATATTTTTCCGATTTATAATTAATTAGTTATTGAATTTATAAGATTTATTCAATTTCTCAAATTAATGAAACAATTTCTAAAATTAACAAAACTAGGAAAACCTTTTACACCGGTTACACCCCTAGCCACTGAGGCTGACGAGGGGGCCCGATGCCACATCGGCATCCACGCGGCAAGGGTGGGGCCCACGGTGGGTTTGACCAGGGCTGACCGCTCCTGCTGATGTCGCCATGACGTCAGCATGACGTCCTGTCGGCGGCCACCTCCCAGGTGATGGATGGGGACGGTGTTAGGGGCTCACGGGGCTGCAAAACGATGCGCGTTCGACTCGCACGCGTAGGGCGAACCAAATGGAGGCGGCGCCACCCCTTTTGGGTCACCGGAGGCGTGGTTGTGATGGCGAGCAGCGGCAGTGCTTGCGGCATGGCGGCGAGTAGTGGCTACGGCATGAGAGGGAGATAGAGACGAGGTCCAGGAGGACGAGAGTCTCACCACGGTTGCAGGGAAGGGGTCAGATCGGCTAGGCGAGCTCGGACGTAGCCGGAATCGACGACGGAGATGATGGCCGGAGTTCGGGAACGAGCTTCCGATTGCAGCGCCTAGGAGCCTCCCAACTTGCATGCTTCAGCGAGGAGGAAGCAGAGGTTGAGGCAGGGCTTATGGCGGTCTCGGATGGTCGGGGGAAGCATGGCAACAGCGCGACTCTGGCGGCAACTGGGGCTAGGGTCCGGGCTCACGAGGGAGAGGAGAGAGCACTGAAGAAGGAGAGTGGAGCAGGGGAAGATGAGCACGGATCGATGGGGTCCTTATCCACCTCCAGGGCATCGGTGGCACGCATCGCGGCGCGGGGCGCACATCACAGCGGTGGATAGAGGAAGAGAAGTGATGGGCTGGCCTGGTTAGCTTAGGACCGTTTTTATTTCTTTGAAATCCTTTTTCTTTTGTATTTCCAATATAGATATGTTTTGAATACTTTTAATATACCAGAGACTTTTATAAAATATATAAGATATTGTGGGGCCCTTTTATTCAGTTTGGGCTCCAACAATTTTGGGTTTTCAAAATATTCAAAACCCTTTTGAATGGATTCCAAAAAGAGGGGAAGGTTAGGGTTTTAGGTTTTTGCATTATTTCTTTTAGATGCACTTTCAAGGAATGATGCTCATGAATGCACAAACAAACCCTAAATACTATTTAAGTAAAATTGGGGTGTTACAACTCTATCCCCCTTACGAGAATCTTGACCCAAGATTCCGCAGGTAGGAAGAATGAAGAGAAACAGGGTCACTCTAAGGATAAGAGGGAAACACACTAAACAACACACAGAGTATCGCATGGTCAACTCATGGAAGGAGTGTTCAGGAATGACTCTGAGATGACGAGCATGAAATACGTCAAGGTAAAGGAAGAAACAAGTGGAGAAGGTTTCAAGTTGTTAGATAGTTGGTCTTCATAAGGATTGAGACCATGGAGCTTCAGAAGGGTTTAGGCTTCTGGAAAGGAAAGCTTACAACAGGAAGAACATGACCATAGACTTCGAGATGTGAAACTCTACTAGATGACTTAAGCAGAGCTTCCAGGTATACAAAGATACGGATAACCAAGATGTTGATCTACTTTTGATATAGAAGGATCACCCTTCGTTCAATGGAAGGTCAAGACAGAAAGGTGTTTTGTGGTGAGGACTCGTAAGAGTCACAAGGAACATGTAACAAGAGGAACTACTAATTACCAAAATCACATTCACTCTTAGAACATGATCGAGAAACGAAGGAAACTCTTTATTCATCTAGGATTATCAAAATCTTTGCGAAAGATCGTGCTATCACTTTACACCACTAGATGAATAGATAAGAAGATTCTTGATGACACGAGGAAAAAGAAACTTCATTCTCAGACTTCAATTACTGAGCTCAACAAATGCTTGCCAACATAAAAGGGTTTAGAGGATCGACCGAGAGACATTTTGCAATTCTACTTTAAATGTTCTCCTTGATGTTCGAAACCCGAGACATCAAGTATAGGTCGGACTTCGGATACAAAGGAAACCATAAGCGCAACTCCTATAATAAATCATAGAAGAAGCCTCATGAGGAGTGGTTGTATAACTAATTCAAGAGAATATGACCATAGGTCTTCTGACTAATTGTGTCAACCATTACAACAATTTTGCCAGATTTCCAAATAGGCCTATATCGAAACCTTGAGAAACACCAACCATCGTAGCTCTTGAGATTCATCTATGGTTAAGTGGGATGATACTTCAGATTCAGCATGTCCGAGTAGAAAGTGTGCAACATTTACTGTAAAGGTAAAGTTACTAGATTCTCAAGACATGGACTTCAGTGTTAAGCTCCAAAAGACTGAGCTAAATTGCTAGACTCATGTATTAGTAACTTGTCTAAGGACAACTGCTCATACATCAATGCTTGCAACGAAATACACATGTGTCCTTACGGAAACAAAGATAACTCTACTCGAATCCATGGCGACATGTTTCAACAATTGCATGTGAATCAGAGAAGGTTACTTCTAACATCTAGAACACATACTTCAAGATAATCAGAAGATGGTTCTCAAAAAGTTTCCCAATATTAATGCCAAATGTTCCATATGAGTCTATTCTAGCATGGAGAAGATAAGAATATTGTCAATGGGCTCAACGACAAACTTATCGAGATACTCCAAGATGATGAACTCATATGTTACTTGAACAAGGCAAAGTATTGGTCAGACCAAAGAACATGAAGATGTACTCAAGTGAAACATCACAAGTAGAAACATCATCAAGATAGTCTTTGGAACTGAGTTTGATTTGACAATAACCCAAATCAAATCAAAGGCGGGGGAGGATAACTTATCCACGAAGGAAATACTATCTTTCTTCATCCCGAACAACACTAGACATCCCTTTGGAATGGAACTAAATTAGGTATAACTTTTGTCTTACAACTCTCCAAGTTGTTGTTTAAGCTCAACCAACTAGTTCAGGGTATCCAGTACGAATCCTTGGAGAAGGGAATAGTTCAGAGAACCTGCTTGCTCAAGAACTTGACAAACACGGTCATGTGGCAACATGGCGATACTTTGGGCAAAACATCCGAATATCACGAACCACCGATATGTCACTTAGTTTGAGAGGAAACTTGCTTGGTAAGGCAAGAGGACATAGTCTCAGATTTTCGGTATGAGCCTAACTTTTTGACCAAGGAGAGTGTACTGAGATAACGAACTTGGTAGCACAATCATCCTTTGCTTAGTGATAGGGTTAACCATCATGCTACGAATGACATAAACGTCCTTGGAGTTCAAAGCAATAAGAATTGCTAAGAATCTCAGATGGCCACATTATTATGCACTCGCATCATTCACGAGCGCGAAAGCTCAAAGGAAGGGTGGATAATAATATGTAAGAGCATCACTTCATTTAAGAGGGCCATGTGACTCGGCACGACCTCTTAGTATAGAAGGGTGTGAAAGTTTAAGGTAGAACAGATAGAAGCTAATCATGCCTCTTAATCTGCGGATAATAACAAGGTACTAGAGTTTGTTTCTCCTAACATTCCAAAATAGTTTGTCATGAAGGACCACAAGAGTATCTTGCATCGGGAGACACCAATGCACATTCATTACATGGCTACCAACTAGTAGACAAAGGTTGGAAACAACAAGGGGAAAAGAACATACTCAGGATAGAATCCTGAGATGTGGATGCATAGTTTATCAATCTTCCAAAAACCCATGAAATGAAGGAAAGTGTGACAGAGTCACGAGTACAGAGGTGAGAATCACGAGGAGTAATCTTGTAATGATCTATTTGGTTCCATTAGAGAACATCTGCCATAACTGGTGGTAGGGGAAGTCCTTAATCGTAACGACTCAATCGCAACAATAACCACAAGCTTGAAGGCTAGAATTGTAGTACCAGCCATACTGAGGTAATGTGTGAACATTAACAACATGGGACAATGGAATGGACCTTGGGTTAAAGACCAGCTTCATGTACAAGATTCATAACACTAGGATCCAGCATAATCTAGGATCTTCGGTTCAAGTCCAAGGGTTAAAACCCGAGAAAGAAGTAACTACTACTTGAGTGACGTAGCGTACACTGCAAGGTAGCAATCATGAGGTAGCTTCCAAGAGAAGAAACGACTTCTGAAGTACCCAAACAAACAAAAAGGAGGCGCACAAGGCGAAAGGATACCTCGAAGCCTAGAACAGAACACTATGGGTCCGACAATATAATATTGTGGGTCCATAAGGCAGAGAGATCATGATATAAAGGAATCTCTCAGACAAAACAAAGCAAGAGTAGACAAGGAACACAACACACACAACTGACTCTAGAGAACTCAACACTAGGTCAACTAGCTAAGAAACGACCTGCCAAGAAGGCACCTAAGTTTTGAAAGACTAGAAGAGATATCAAAACTTTTCCAAATCAACACAAGATAAGATGACCCAGAGTTAGAGAGATAACATATGAGGAGCAAAAGACGCATACTAGAGTTTTCACAAATACTTTTCAGCTTTAAAATAGTTTTCACAAGCACTAGACTCAACATCGACCAATAGCTAGGTTTTCCTACGGTCAGTACTGCTCTGATACCAAAAACCTAGGACACCCTGGGATTAGGGCTAGACAAATCCCAGACCTCCGTCTGAAATAAGCCTAACCTAAATCTCGGAAGCATACAGAGAAAGAATCGGTAACATTACAGTAACCCTGCGACACAAAAATTATTACAACAAGCTCATAACTGAGCGAAGAGCCAAAATATTACAAGCAGAGGTCACTGACCACAAACATCAAACAACGGAAGGCAAATTATGCTATTAAGTATAGCAAACTTAACAAATGGCCTAAGAGGCCTGAAGCATAACGATGATGTCCCAGCCCATAGATTCTAGGCTACCGGCCGAGAACCCCAAGCTACTCGTCGGTGTCGATGTCGTACCAAACTTGTCTTCAGGGGAACACTTGTTCTGCTACAAATTATCAACAAAGCAAGGGTGAGTACAAGGTGTACTCCGCAAGACTTATGGTTGGTGGGGTTATTTTGCATAAAGCCATCTTTGTTTATAAAACAAGGGGGAGAGAAGAAGCTCGTCTAAACAGAATATTTTAAAAGAGGATAAGAGAGCGACATCTCCGAAGAATTGATCATCATCTTGATATCCACCAAAGTAATCCTCATCTCACAACTAGGATCACCCCCTCGTACCCATGAGGAAGCATCCTTAAGCACACGTTGATCTGCCAAGTTTTACGATTAGGTTAATGTTCTCTATGATCTTAGAATTCGGTCACCAAGCGTTCATAACCGTGAACACGGATTTTCAAAAAGATTTAACCCTATAGGGGTATACAACTTTACCCACACGTACCAACCGACTCTTAATGCCACAATGATTAGCCCTCTTCCTTGGAAGGACGATAGAGGGTGGTTGGACACGACCTTTACCTTGCTTTCGCCGACACCATGAGTCACACCCTAAGGATGGTTCCGCTGTAACGGGTCAAATCCCGAAGCCGGTCCCTAGAGATGTGGGTGAGGTTGGTTTATCAGGGGCTCCATCGACCCCAAGCAACCCGGTCCACGGTTCCCTACCTGTATGAATGCACCTCCTTCACCGCCTTCGAGAACAACCAGAATGCATATGTCGAATGGAATGCCGAACTAGGTGACTCATGGAATCTACTAGAAAAGTTAATCAGCGGAGGGGTTCCCAAGCCCCGTGTGGCTATACACTCGTCTCGGTTCCAAAGGCAAGAACTCGGTTCCTAGTGGTGGCGAGCATGGGACTACAAAAACCACATCCCACTGTGGCCTCCCATACAAGCCTTAGCATATTTAACCTTTACCACTGATCTTACCTCATCAGTATACCTCGTTTTCCTGTCATACTAGATTCTCTGTGTTTGGTACATCTTCTAGATGAACCAGCACTGACAGCTAAACATGGCTAAGCAAGACACAGATAGTAGCTCTAGCAGTGCACACAAGCCAAGCCTAGTTATGCTAGGAGCAGTGGATCAGGTAATATAAGCTCAAAGGGAGTAATTCAACAGATAGGATACTCTATCTATCGACAAAAGTCCACAGTAGAATCGTATGCATCATGGCGAGAAGTAAAATACTTTGAAAGCATAGGATTGTATCATGGTGGGGCTATGCTTGCCTTGTTTGTTGATACCCCGATATAGATCTTCAGAATCCTTGTACTTGACTTGGTTATAGTTGGTCAAGTATTGTTCGTCGATCTTCGATGGTGTTGATCTCGGTCTTCGATCTCGATCTTGATATCGTATTCTACCGGGAAGAAGCAAACACCGGAAAGAAAGGGGGAACAACAATCAACACATGGCATCGGTGCAATGCTCAAGCAAGGATGATGATATGACAAGTTGAATAGTATTGAATTGTAACCCTAAGTCATGCTCGATCATTTTAAACAGGATCCGAGGGTCGTAAACCCTAGAACAGGGGAAACCTCGGAGTCACCTACAGGGGTTTATTTGTTCTTCTAATTAAACTTGTAATGAGAATTGTTGAACAATGCATGATATTGATTCTAAAGTGTAGATCTCAGTTTTATGAACATTTTGATATATTATACACATTTTTCTGATTTATAATTAATTAGTTATTAAACTTATAAGATTTATTCAATTTCTAGAATTAATGAAACAATTTCTAAAATTAACAAAACTGGGAAAACCTTTTACACCGGCTACACCCCTAGCCACTGAGGCTGACGAGGGGGCCCGGTGCCACATCAGCATCCATGTGGCAAGGGTGGGGCCCATGGTGGGTTTGATCGGGGCTGGCCGCTCCTGCTGACGTTGCCATGACATCAGCATGACGTCCTGCCGACAGCCACCTCCTAGGTGATGGACGGGGACGGTGTTAGGGGGCTCGCGGGGCTACGAAATGATGCGCGTTCGACTCGCACGCGCAGGGCAAACCAAATGGAGGCAGCGCCACCCCTTTTGGGTCATCGGAGGCGTGGTTGTGACGGCGAGCGGCGACGGTGCTTGTGGCATGGCGGTGAGCAATGGCTACGGCGCGAGAGGGAGACAGAGAGGAGGTCCATGAGGACGAGAGGCTCACCACAGTTGCAGGGAAGGGGTCAGATCGGCCTGGCGAGCTCGGACGTGGCCGAAATCAATGACGAAGATGATGGCCAGATTTCGGATCCAGAAGGTCTACTTCTGCAACTGCTACTGGATCGGAGGAGCGAGAGTCATAATCAGGCACTGGATGTGTATAACTCCCTGCGAGGTGCTACACTTGTGGCACTAGGAGTCGTTGGAGCCGTAGGAGCCACTGGACTTCAACACGATCCCGAGATCGGTGTCGGTACGGCTACATCAACCATGTTCTCCTGAATGTTGACAACGCTTTTCGATCTTCAAGGGTAAGTTTCGAAAAGCCCCTCTCATTGCTACATTACTAATAGATAGGTCCTGGCATTAGGCTTCTTGGCGTAGGAAAAATTTATTGTTTTCAGGCGCGAATCCCTACAGTTGGTGCACTTATTTGAACCTAGTGGTTTTAGGTTTTGTGCTCTATAAATTAAATGTTTGTTTTATTCCACATTTATTAGAGCCTAAACCGTAATTATTTTAAAAACCTATTCACCCCCTTTCACCAAGTAATGGTATAAAAATGATGTTACTGAGAAGATTGTTTGACAAACTTCTATGGGTTGTTGTCACTCATATCCAGCCTCACCCATGCAATCACATTACCTCTATATGGGAACTGGCTTAATCCGTAGTTTGTTTCTTATTATGGGATACCTCACAACTGCTATAATGGTGTAAATTCCCTCAAAACCGGTTCTTTTCCAAAATTTTGGAAGACCAAACTGTTGTAATGGTGGACCGAAAGATTGCTGTAGGTCCCTCGAATACGATGGGACACTATCCCAAAATAGAAGTGATCCTGCATCCGAGTTGGAGGAACAGGTCCATTATATAGGTACGTGTACTAGGATATATGCACTAAGCGTATTTTTAGGACGATTCGAGGACTCTCACGATGGATGCATCAAATTTTGTAGGTAAAGTGTATAACATATGTAGAGTGTCAACCTATTTCCAATATTCACGTCCTCAGTTATGGACAGCTAGTGAGGCCACACTGACTTAGGATGATTTAGGCACTATGATGGTAATAAAAAAATGTTGGGAAAATCTCTTGTTAAGATGTTAATGGTGAATTTTGAGATGGAAAGATATGATGGAAACTATTGTTGGAAATGGAAAGGGTAAACGGAAGTTGGTATTGAACTTGAATTTTGTAAATAATAGTTGTTATAAAAAATTCAACAAAGATATATAGATGATATATCTACTCCCTCCATTCACAGTTACCTCGTATCTTAGGTTTAGTCAAAGTCAAATTTTATAAATTTTGATCATATATTTAGAAACAAATATTAATATTAATAATGTAAAACCTGTTGTATTAGAATTGGCATGAACTATACTTTCATGTTATATTCATTTGGAATTATAGATTTAGAACAACAGCCCCTTCGGGTTACCCCATATTGGTAGTAGTATTTAGCTAGTAGTGCATGCCTTTCTGGGTACCCCCTCATCTCCTAGGCGATTCCTAGGCGATTAGGGTTTCTAGTGAACGCATAGCACACGGCGGCCGTCGCCGTCGGGTGCATCTCATAACACGACACCGCGAGAAAGGAGAGCTAGAGAAAATCTTCTCTCCTAGTTCCCTTGAGGATTCTGACTGTTTCGGCAAGGTGTTCTGCTCCCTGGGGTAGGGTTAGATCTTCGATGGGCAGTGCTAGGATTGGATCTCGATGGAGGGGTACGGCTAAGCTTCGGGGGGATCAGCCATAGTTTTAAAAACCGGACCAGTCAGTGCACCGGTGAGGCGACTGGTTCACTGGTTTGCTGGTCGGACCATCGGTCCATTCGGTTCGATGGCGACAAAAAAACGTTCTTTTCAATCAAAATTTAAGCAAATTTTGGAACAAAATAATCATAAAAGGTATATATAATGTATATTTCAATATGTAATCACAAAAACATGGTGTCCAAGTGGTATTGGGCTTTACATGTTGTTAGTTATGCCTAGCATAAGGTTCACGAGTTCGATTCCTCTCATGAACATCTTATTTTCGGTTTTTCCTATTTGGACCGGTGCCTTTTTTAAAAACCAGTGAGTCCATCGGTTTAGGTTTTTTCTGGTTAAACCATCAAACTTGTCCGGTTTTTAAAACTATGGAATCAGCGAGCTGGCAAGGGTCCGGCGAGGGAGGAAACGAACGAAGAGAGGATTGTTCAGCTAAAACTCGCTGCAATCGAGCCCCATAAGTTGGTGATTGACGATCACGAAGACAGGGAAAGTTTTGTCCCGAAATGTGTTTCACATAGAAACAATGAAGGACGGTTTATTATTTTTTATACTTTGCATATTTTTGATGTACATCACTGGGTACGATTTATTTTTAGAATATTTTGGAACTTAAAAATATGATTTTTCCGAACTTCCAGAAACCCATAATTAGGCCACTTTTTTTATCTGAATTGCAAAAACGCTCCAATAGCTTTTGTAGGAGGCATTTTCAGGCCACTTTTTGGCCAATTTAGGTCCGGTGTTCCCAGCCCATTCTCGAGGCGCTGGAAACGTCCTGAAAACGTCGGATGAAGTTGTCTACCAATAGCTCTCTCCCACGTGTCCCCTCTCTCTCCCCGTCTCTCCCCGACCGATTCCCCTCACCAACCGCCTGGCGCCTTCCTGCTCGCCCTCCACCCGCCACCTCCCTGCTCGCCCTCCACCCGGCGCGGAAGCGGGGGGCTCCAGCTGATCCAGAGCCACGACGCGCGACGGTGCTTGCACGAGATCGACCTGCCACCCGCGGCGAGCAGGTCGGAGATCGAGGAGACGAAGATCCGCGGCTGGCACCGGCAAGAGGAGTGCGGTCGTGGCGTGCAACGGTTGTGGGGGAAGTGGGCAGCGGAGATCCGCGACGCCGAGCTGGGGCGCCGCGTCTGGATCGGCACCGCCGAGGAGGCCGCCTACGACGCCGCCGTGGTCCGCCTCCACGGCCAGGCGCCATCACCAACCGCACCGCCTCCTCCCCTCCCCCTCGCCGCCATTCTCCAGCGTCACCACGTCCACGCCGTCGCCGACGAGGAGCCCTCCCTGAACGGGGCTGCGCAAGGCCAAAAAATTGCCGACGAGGAGCCCTCCCTGAACGGGCCGTCGCCGACGAGGAGCCCTCCCTGAACAAGCTAGGAACACGGCTGAAAAAGTGGCCTTCTCAGGGCCAAAAAATTCACCCGTCCGGACCAAAATTCATTCATCCGGAGAAAAGTTTGGGAATGCCTCAACTAGGAGATGCACTAGAAGTTTCATTCCCGGAACCTAAGTTTAGCCACATGGGAATGAAAAACTCCACGGTTCCATTTTAAAGTGTCGCGGTCTGGCCGACGGGTGACGGCGAACCATCCCGTCATTCCCGTCAGCACCACCCTCTCAGTCCTCGTCATTATCGCCGCCCTCACCGTCCAACCCGCAGAACTAGGCCCCGCTGCCTGTGGTCTATCAGCCCGTTGTCGTCATCCTCGCCGGCGCGCGCCGTGCCCCCGTCGGCGGCGGGATCGCTGCCAGGCCGAATGGCAGGGTGCGCATGTACTGGATCCACAACACTGTCTGGCGCATCAGTCGGTAGTGGTTACGGTTACGGGACGAGGACCTCCTTTAATCTGTCGCACACCACCTGTTCGACGAAATGTTCGAGGGCCGGCAGACACCAGCCTTTGAACATCAACGTGGACGAAGATGAGCTGATGAGGTAAGTAAGGTCTCATCAATATTCCCAAGACTAGAAGATTGTTTACTCCTGTAACAGCCCAAGCTGATTGCTGTCTGAAACAAGGTTAAGCGTCTGTCTACCGACATTTGGTGTGAGGTAACTAAGTGTTGAAATGAAGCAAGCTTGCCTCCATTGAGAATTTGAGATGACTGTCTTAATTGTGTGATGTGTCTGTGAAAAGAATCTGTGTTTGAATTCCTCTTCGCAATCCAAATATTGAAGCTAGAAAATAACATGCACTAGCTATATAATATACATATATACATGTCTTCAGTAATCGAAGGTGACTGATTTAGTACTCTAGTAGTGATAGATATGACAAATGGATATATATAGTCAGTTTTGTTGAGTGGATCCGAAATGTGGCCATCAGTTTCTTCCCCAATCAGAACATTACCATTCAACAGAAATTCCATAAGTGCCACATGACAACTTATTTTGTCTTCATAGAGATAAGGTGAACATGGAGGTACCTGTAGTTCAGTACTTAGAAACGTTGGCATAACTGATAATGTGCTAATATGGTAGTTTTACAAGCATCAGGAAAATGACCATCCTTTACTCAAGCTGGGTAGTATTCTTTCTGTGAACACTTACAAATAATTAATTATAAAAATTACATCTATGCATTTCTGGCAACTATGCTTCGAAATTCCGTAGAAATCGCACATTATGTTTTGCACACATCGAGATCATATATAGTATGAAGGGTGCCACTCAGCTAGTTTTATTCCCGGGCTAAAGAATTCTCTGTGCACGCTGTGCTGGTTGGTGAAAACTTGGCTAATTTAACCTTCTCTGGAGACATTCACCGGGTAGCGATGGATGCAGCTGGCCCATGGCCCATTGGCATCGAGGGATGGCTGGGTGCATACCCACACGGCAGTATTGCACTTGTACCCAGCTCCGAGCCCGATCATCCAGACCCTGTCGCCCTTTCGCATCCGGCCCTTAGCCTCGATGTATGCCAATTCATACCACACGGATGCACTTGATTGGTTTCCAAACCGGTGCAGTGTCATACGCGATGGCTCCACATGCTCGTCAGATAGACTGAGGCCAAGCTGTACTGAGTTGATCACCGCCGGTCCACCGACGTGGATGCAGAAGTGCTCAAATGCCATGCGGAAGTCGGGGATATACGGCCTGATCTTCCTCCTGTGGAGCACCTTCCTCGCTGCGGAGAAGATAAAATACTTGATCAACTCCGAGGTCGGTAGGACAAGTGGTCCTATTGCGGTGATGTTGGCCTTGAGCGCATCTCCAGCGATAGTCATCAGGTCTTTTGAGAGAGTGAGTCCCCTGTTTCCGTTGTTGGAATTTGGGTGGCCCATAGCCTAATACAAATTCTGAAATTCTCTTGGCCCATTCATGCCTAGCAAAGGGTGGCACCAAAGTTTAGTTCCACCTTGCTAGTTTAGAGAGAGAGTTGGACCAATATATATAGTGTAGTGTTTCACTACCTCCTAAAGAGAGTGAAGAGGAGTGGCATACACGCGCGCTCCTCCTCGCCCGCCTCGTCACGCCTCGCCTCGACGCGCGCGCGCCGCGGTTTGCGGAATTGTACCTCGGTGCCGATCTTATCTTTTTGCTGCTCGGGAAAATTATTGTGCGAGTTATTTTTTTCTGTCAGCCGTTTCCGGTCTTTCCGGAAACGTGGGCTGTTACTACTCGGACGTGGGCTACGCCCCACGTCTTACCCGACCGGCGCCTATATATAAACGGCCTTAGGCAAAACCCTAATACGAGAAAATACACATCCCTCTGCCTCCAGAACCTTGCGCCGCCGCTACACCTTCTCCATCCCCTCTTCCGGCGTGCACCGGACGACGGGACAGTAGGCCTCCGGAACCACCGCCTCTCGCGAACCTGTACGGGTGAGGGGCGATCAGGTTTTTGGGGAGCGCGTCTGCGCGACTACTGACGGCATCACGTCGACCGACCACTCCTTCCCCGACGAGGACTTCTTCCCGGACATCAGCAGCCTCTACATCGACGCCATGGCTGACGACACTGGTGTCAACGCGCACCTCAACCCCAACCTGAACGCGAACCCGATTCCTCCTCCAGCACCGTACGTAATCTGTTCCTATCTAGTTCAGTTTCTGTTGCAGTTTCTTGTACTAGCTCTTGGAATAGATGTGATCTGTTTATTCTGGTTGAATATGATTTGTTCGTCTATTCTGCTAGTATACATGATTAGATCAATTCCAGCACTTATAGTCATGATTTATTATTACTTATTTCGGATTAAATATTATGGTAATTTGCTTATATTTTCAACAATCCAAAAACCTGATTATAGGCAACTGAATTCAACTGGTTTAGCCGCGGCTACAAGGCCGCCTCCTTTTGACGGTGTCAATTATAAGAGATGGCGCACGAGAGTAGTTCTATGGTTGAAAAACCTAGGCTGCTATAGCGCCACTCTTGGCAAACCTGAGGGAGACCTTTCTCCTGTTCAGGAGGAAGCGTTTTAGAAAATCGACATCATGTTTATGGGGCTTTGTTCAATATTCTTGGTGACAATATTGTTGACACCTATATGTCATTTAATAATGGCAAGGATGCGTGAGATGCACTAGATGCCAAGTTTGGTGTTTCGGATGCTGGCACTGAACTGTATATCATGGAGCAATTCTATGACTACAAGATGACTGATGACCGTCCCATCGTGGATCAGGCTCATGAGATACAGTCCCTTGCCAAAAAACTCGAGCAGTTCAAGTGTAACTTACCGGACAAGTTCGTGGCCGGAGGCATTATTGCTAAGATTCCTCCTTCTTGGAGGAACTTTGCTACCTCTCTGAAACATAAGAGACATGAGTTTTCTGTTTCGGATCTCATCGGATCTCTTCATGTTGAAGAAAAGGCGAGAGCAAAAGATACACGTCCTCGAGGCTTTGATGGAAGTTCTAGCGCACATGTAGTGCAGAAAAACAACTTCCAGTCCCACAAGTTCAAGAATAAGAACAGGTCTGATGGCAAAGGAAAGTTTGATGGCAAAAACAAGGCCGCACAGACTACCAACTTCAAGAAGAAGACTGAGTATAAGAAGAAAGGATCCTGCCATGTCTGTGGTGATCCTAATCATTGGGCTCCTAGCTGTCCCAATCGCTTTGACAAGCGTCCACATGGAAATAGTGGCAAGTCCGCTAATGTTGTTCTTGGTGATATTGAGATGAAGGATGCTGGGTACGGTATATTTTCCACTGTTCTTTCAGTTTGTAATTCACCTGATTGGTGGATAGACACTGGTGCAAATATACATGTATGTGCTGATATTTCCATGTTCTCTTCTTATCACGTCGAACGGGCTGGCTCCGTGCTGATGGGAAACGGCTCACGTGCTTCTGTTCAAGGTGTTGGTACGGTGGATCTGAAGTTTACTTCGGGGAAGATCGTACAGCTGAAGAATGTGCAGCACGTTCCCTCAATCAATAAGAATCTTGTCAGCGGATCTCTTCTGTGTCGAGATGGTTTTAAGTTAGTCTTTGAGTCCAATAAAGTTGTAATTTCTAAGTGTGGACAATTTGTTGAAAAGGGTTATGAGTGCGGAGGCTTGTTCCGCTTATCTTTGTCAGACTTATGTACTCAAGTTATTAATCATGTTTGCAATGATAGTGAATCCAATATTTAGCATTCACGACTTTGTCATATTAATTTTGGGTGCATGACGCGGCTTGCCGATATGAATTTAATTCCGAAATTTACTACTGTCAAAAGTTCCAAGTGTCAAGTATGTGTACAAGCTAAGCAACCTCGCAAGTCTCACAAGACTACCGAGGTACGAGATTTGGCACCACTGGAACTAATACATTCAGATCTTTGTGAGATGAATGGTGAGTTGACAAAAGGTGGAAAGCGATATTTCATGACTTTAATTGATGATTCCACTCGATACTGTTATGTGTATCTTCTGAAATCTAAAGATGAAGCTTTTAATCACTTCAAAATCTATAAAGCTGAATCAGAAAACCAACTTGATCGAAAGATTAAGCGACTTCGGTCTGATCGTGGTGGAGAGTATTTTCCAACGTATTTGATTCTTTTTATGCGGAGCATGGTATTATCCATGAGAGGATGCCTCCCTACTCACCTCAGTCAAATGGGGTGGCCGAAAGAAAGAACCGTACTCTAACTGATTTGGTTAACGTCATGTTAGATACATCGGGTCTATCCAAGGAATGGTGGGGGGAGGCGATAAAGACTGCGTGTCATGTCCTAAACCGTGTTCCCAAAAAGAACAAAACCATTACTCCATTTGAGGAATGGGAAAGGAAAAGGCTGAAACTCTCCTACTTACGAACTTGGGGTTGTTTGGCGAAAGTGAATGTGCCGATACCCAAGAAGCGCAAGCTTGGACCAAAAACCGTGGATTGTGTCTTTCTGGGATATGCATTTCATAGCATTGGCTATAGATTTTTGATAGTGAAATCTCAGGTATCTGACATGCATGTTGGTACAATCATGGAGTCGAATGATGCGACTTTCTTTGAAGACATCTTTCCCATGAAAGATTCGTCTAGTTCATCAAATCAGGAGATGCCTAGTTTATCTAGTCAAGAATTAATCACAATTCCTGAACCCACCATTTCGATGGAACACCCTGATAATCCTGTGGAGGATAACAGTGAAACTCCTACCAGAAGTAAGAGACAAAGGACTGCAAAGTCCTTTGGTGATGATTTCATTGTATACCTCGTGGATGATACTCCCACTTCTATTTCAGAAGCTTATGCATCTCAAGATGCTGACTACTGGAAAGAAGCCGTTCGCAGTGAGATGGATTCCATCATAGCAAACAGAACTTGGGAAATTACTGATCGTCCTTATGGGTGCAAACCTGTAGGATGTAAGTGGGTGTTTAAGAAGAAGCTTAGACCTGATGGTACTATTGAGAAGTATAAGGCACGCCTTGTTGCCAAGGGTTATACCCAGAAAGAAGGCGAAGACTTCATTGATACTTATTCACCTGTGGCTAGATTGACCACCATTCGAGTACTGCTATCCTTGGCTGCCTCGCATGATCTTCTCGTTCATCAAATGGACGTTAAGACGGCTTTCCTAAATGGAGAGTTAGATGAGGAAATTTATATGGATCAGCCGGATGGATTCGTGATAGATGGTCAACAAGGCAAGGTGTGCAAGTTACTGAAGTCTCTGTATGGTCTTAAGCAAGCACCTAAGCAGTGGCATGAGAAGTTTGAAAGGACTTTAACTGATGAAGGCTTTATTGTAAACGAAGCTGACAAGTGTGTGTACTATCGCCATGGTGGGGGCGAGGGAGTCATCTTATGTCTGTATGTTGATGATATACTGATATTCGGGACCAATCTTAATGTTATCAATGAGGTCAAAGACTTTCTATCTCGTTGTTTTGAGATGAAAGATCTAGGAGTGGCTGATGTGATATTGAACATCAAGCTGCTGAAAGATGATGATGGTGGGATAACACTGCTTCAGTCTCACTATGTGGAAAAGATCTTGAGTCGTTTTGGGTATAGCGAATGTAGATCTTCTCCTACACCATATGATCCTAGCGTGTTGGTTCGAAAGAATCAGGGAGATCCTAAGGATGCTAAAGATCAGCTGAGATATTCTCAGATTATTGGCTCGCTTATGTATTTAGCCAGCGCTACGAGGCCTGACATCTCCTTTGCTGTAAGCAAGTTAAGTCGATTTGTCTCAAATCCTGGAGATGTTCATTGGCAGGCCCTTGAAAGGGTTTTGCGTTACTTGAAAGGCACCGCGAGCTATGGGATTCACTACTCCGGGTATCCAAGGGTACTTGAAGGGTATAGTGACTCAAACTGGATTTCTGATGCTGATGAGACTAAGGCCACGAGTGGTTATGTGTTTACACTTGGTGGTGGCGCTGTTTCTTGGAAGTCTTGCAAGCAGACCATCTTAACGAGGTCAACTATGGAAGCAGAACTCACAGCATTAGACACAGCCACTGTTGAAGCAGAGTGGCTTCGTGAACTCTTGATGAACTTACCTGTGGTTGAAAAACCAATACCCGCAATCCTTATGAACTGTGATAACCAAACTGTGATCATAAAAATAAACAGTTCTAAGGACAATATGAAGTCATCAAGACATGTGAAGAGGAGATTGAAATCTGTCAGGAAAATGAGAAACTCCGGAGTTATTGCATTGGATTATATCCAAACATCTAAAAATCGGGCAGATCCCTTCACAAAGGGTCTATCACGTAATGTGATAGATAATGCATCGAGGGAGATGGGTTTGAGACCCACTTTTTGAGTTGCTCACAGTGGTAACCCGCTCTATGTGATCGGAGATCCCGTAAAGTAGAGTTGGGAGACAAGCTGTTGGTCAACTGGGAGGAGAGTATCCTTATAGCATACTACCACTCCGTATAGATGCAACACTCTCCTATTCTGCATGGCAGGTTGGTATTTACCTTAATGTGTTTTGGGTGGATTGTTTAAGCAAAGATGTTGTCCTGCAGAACATCTTTTGAAGAACACACCTATATGAGTCTGACTGTCAAACGTCGCAGTCCGTGAGAGTTGGGTGCTCTCTAATAAACTCATGAAAGGACATGGAGTATGACGCATAAGCTCCAAACCGCGGAGAAGCTTCGCGGCAGCCCTGTATCGGTCTAGACCTTATGTGAAACTAGTGCGCACCAAACTTGTAGTTCAAGGCATAGTCCACTATTCAAGTTGCAATCTAGTGTAGCATAAAGTTCTAAGTGGAAGTTCAACTTAACAGTCTCCACCTCGCACCGGTATATAAACAATGCTCTGGAACTGATTGATGTGATGTGATGATATGTGCCTATGAGAATTTGTGGGGATTGTTGGAATTTGGGTATGGGCCTTGGCCTATAGCCTAATACAAATTCTGAAATTCTCTTGGCCCATTCATGCCTAGCAAGGGGTGGCACCAAAGTTTAGTCCCACCTTGCTAGTTTAGAGAGAGTTGGACCAATATATATAGTGGAGTGTTTCACTACCTCCTAAAGAGAGTGAAGAGGAGTGGCATACACGCACGCTCCTCCTCGCCCGCCTCGCCACGCCTCGCCTCGCCTCGACGCGCGCGCGTCGCGGTTTGCGGAATTGTGCCTCGGTGCCGATCTTATCTTTTTGCTGCTCGAGAAAATTATTGTACGAGTTATTTTTTTTTGTCAGCCGTTTCCGGTCTTTCCGGAAACGTGGGCTGTTACTACTCGGACGTGGGCTACGCCCCACGTCTTACCCGACCGGCACCTATATATAAACGGCCTTAGGCAAAACCCTAATACGAGAAAATACACATCCCTCTGCCTCCAGAACCTTGCGCCGCCGCTACACCTTCTCCATCCCCTCTTCCGGCGTGCACCGGACGACGGGACAGTAGGCCTCCGGAACCACCGCCTCTCGTGAACCTGTACGGGTGAGGGGCGATCAGGTTTTTGGGGAGCGCGTCTGCGCGACTACTGACGGCATCACGTCGACCGACCACTCCTTTCCCGACGAGGACTTCTTCCCGGACATCAGCAGCCTCTACATCGACGCCATGGCTGACGACACTGGTGTCAACGCGCACCTCAACCCCAACCTGAACGCGAACCCGATTCATCCTCCAGCACCGTACGTAATCTGTTCCTATCTAGTTCAGTTTCTGTTGCAGTTTCTTGTACTAGCTCTTGGAATAGATGTGATCTGTTTATTCTGGTTGAATATGATCTGTTCGTCTATTCTGCTAGTATACATGATTAGATCAATTCCAGCACTTATAGTCATGATTTATTATTACTTATTTCGGATTAAATATTATGGTAATTTGCTTATATTTTCAACATCCGTCACAATCTTCCTCTTGGTAAACGCAACGATAAGCATCGTCGTCTGCACCGAAGAGAGTCCGCTCGACATGGGAAAGCTTGAACCAAGCCTGGTGCTTACAAGTTGATAAAAGCATGGCGTTGCCGCCCATGCGGAACAAGATGTTCGCCAAGAGCATGGAACGCCTGTTTCCTGTGTAGTAGTTCGGACCAATGGTCTCCGTGGACACCACTAGCACATGTGATCCCGAAGGGATGACCTGTAGTAGGTTCCTCGCCAGCCCTACTGCGGTCACCCCTGCACTGCACCCCATTCCAGAGAGGTTGATGACCCGAATGTCACCTCGCAGCATGTACCTGTTCACAATCCTGTCAGCGATGGACGGCTCTGGGCTGAAGAGGCTGCAGTTGGTGATTAGGACGTCGATGGCATCAAAGCTTATGCATGTCTTGGCTAATAGGTCATCAACCGTCGAGAAGACAACCAGCTCCGCCTCAGCGCGAGCATCATCCAGAGAGAGGTTTGGATTTATATAGAAGATTGGAGGTGGTGCCCATGTCTCTTCCCCCATGCCAGAGTGTTGAAGCACGCGCGACATGAAGTTAACGGTGGAACCGCTCAAGGATGTCTCGAGATATGCATGCTCGAGGAAGGTGGCCTTTGGGAATCGACAACTGTGGTGGCTAGCTTTGAAGCAAGCGTAGTCGACGAGGTACACGGTTTTAGGACGGCGTAGGAGGTAGACAGTAACTATGGAGGTCAGAAGAATGGCGGGCAAGAATAGGTGAACGGGGCGGAGATGAGCACGGTGTTGGGAGAGAAGGAGCTCGTCTACAGGAGAAACTCGTTCTGCAGCTCGTAGGAGGATAATGGAAGCGACTAGTGTTGTCATGGCGGTGCCGGTGGCCTTGAGCAGGAAGTTGTTGGTGGCCATGTTGTTTATTGGTTTGAGGTTCTTGAGATGAGGAAACAAGGTCATGCTGTTTGTCTGTATCCTTACAGGAGTACCTGATGAGGCTTTTATAGAAAACGATCCATGTCACCTGGTACGTACCTTGTTTTCCTTTTTCATTGTTTCTTTTCATTCAGAAGCTTATACTGCAACGTCGTGGAAGATAGATGTATACATCATAGTCTCATACCACATCCAGATCAAACAAAATTTCTGTTAGTAGATAGACCATGCAGTGTTGACTTCTGAACACCATTTTGACGCCATGTTTTTCATGTGGCACAACTGCACAAGCATAACTGCAAGTGTGTGTATATATAACCCATGTTTTTCACATGATGCGAGACCACTTCTATTTTCAGATAATGAAGAAGGTGCTGAACATGAAAAACATCATGGGAGAAATCTATATGCATCATCGGCTCAGACCACATCTAGATCAAACAAAATTCTAAGTAGTAGATGGACCATGCATGTCCACTTCTAAACAGTATTTTGAACGCAATATTTCATGGAGCACAAGAGTGTACAATATATAAACCATGTCTTTCACATGAGTAACAATGTCAATCTTTCCATCGTAGGTTGACCTTTTTTTTGCCATAAAAGGTAGCTTCCTGGGGCTTATTACTCTAGAGTTGTGTATGCCTATACGTTTGATTTTCTTGCAGGTTACTCTGGTAATCATTAACATGCATGAAAATCAAGTAAAGATGGATACTTGTTAGGGGTGAAGATGGAACATGCACTCTTGAGGATAAGTTGCATTTTAGGGAGATGTTGCCTTGTTCCTTTAGTGCTCTTACCATGTACAGTATTTTTTAATTTATTTATGATAGGTGATAGTGTTGTCTGTTTGTCCAAACTATGAAATTCTTAATGGATTGTAGATCCACTTGTTGATTGGTGTTCCAAAAACGATGATGGTATTTTGACCAAGAAATATGGGGGGGGGGGGGGGGGGTTGGCCTAGTTCTCCTGTATCTAGATGAATCCAAGTCAACTAATATGGGTCGGAGGGAGTACCATCTAGATGAATCCAAGTCAACTAATATGGGTCGGAGGGAGTACCGAGATGTGACTTGAATATACTTTTAATACATGCTATCCTGAGACTGTACGAGACCCCAACCACCCAAGTGCGTAGCTCGATTTGCCGCCGTGTGTAAACCTAACTCGAGATCAGTTGTCAGATCCTCAATGAGATTGACCAGTAAATCGAGAAATTGACAAGATGTAATGCATGAATTTCACTCTAGACAATGAGCATCTTCATATATATCATGTACAGTAATACTGTATGTAATAGTGTTCTAGGGTTCTGCAATAAGCAAACAAAAATGGGATCCGCCTCAGCACAGGAGTGACTTGTAAAGTTGCTAAACACGGTAATTAGTTCTGTACCAGAAACAGCACAATCGGCAACAGTTAAACATGCAACAAGTGGTCCGTGGACACATCCTGGACACCAAAGCGGAGCAAGACGAGCCATTGGCTGACTGAACATTTCGACAGTGTTTGATTTTTCAAAGAACAGCTTGAGGTAGCAAGCGGTCTGACAATGAGGAATATATTTCATAATATGGATTCAGACAACAGGTCATGGCGCGGTGAACATCTTGCATATGAACAGGGCTAATTTATACTCCCTCTAAGATGTACAATGAACAGCTAGCTAGTGAGCTCAATCGTCCTTGCAGCTAATTACTGCAATTCTGCAATGACAAATAAAGGCGATCTCAATTACCCATGTAATGGCCGCAAAACTGGATGATACAGAACTCAATGGCAGCAAGCAGCGAAGATCGATGATCTGACCAAACTAGCTGTGGAGAGCGCTCTGTGTCATGGATGTAAGTGATGGATGGATCCTAGCGGTTTTAAGCGATCGCGAAACACTTCTTCCTTCTGAATATTCCTCACCAAGAGGCCATCTTGGACGCAAGTCATACTGCAGCAGACAAGGAACTGGTCAGGGAGGATACTAGCAAAACAGCCAGAATAAAACCCTGCAAGTTCCGCACCAGGTTTTAAATACCTGGTGCAACACACTTCTCAGGCTGATTCAGATGTGCATGTGCCTACCATTCCAAGGAAACTAGAGCCGGGTGCGCATAGTTGCTAAATTAAATGACCAGGCTTCCACAATCATGCAAATTCACTTATTTGTTTTTCTAGGACACTAAGTTTACCAAACACTATTCAACCAAGTTCAAGGATTTGTTGTACTTTATTTCGAATCTCGAAACTTTGATGATGATGTGATTACCATTAATTTTCTATTTACATTCTTTATGGACATACCAAATCTTTTTATCCAAGAAATTAAGCTTGAAAATGAGCTGATTGTAGATCAGAATTAACAAGACCACCAAATAATGAGATGTAAAAACTCTGAGAGCTTAAACTGAGTAACAGAATAATGCGACCAAAAAACATAATGGAGCTCCTTCTAGTGCAATTTAATCAGTTACTTTGCACACTTATTTTTTGAACTTATCCAGTATGCAGTTGATTCTGTCAACTGTGCGTACTGTTTGGTTAGGTTACCTGCATATCATCAGACTCATCAGCAGGAGGTGGATCTTCAAATCTACCAGCAACAAAGTGCTCAATTCCAGTCCAAGCAATCATGACACCTATGCAAATAAAGGAACACAGCTATCTTACTAGTTCTATAAATTATCTGATAGTTATCACAATTACATGAAGAACTGAGAGAAAAAATGGCACAAATGGTCAAGGATAATTCATTCACATGCTTCAAAATAAAAAGGGGATACAACCTAGGGTCTAGACTGAAAAATAAAGAACTGTGCTGAGTTTGCACCAAAATTGATCTTGCATATTAGATGCTTTTACTGGCAGTATGATTGAACATTATTAACTATAGCTCAAAACAACAAACTCATTACCATTGTCAGTACAAAGACTTGGGGGAGGGCATACGAGCTCTAGGCCATTCTTCTCAGCAATATGATTCAAGCGGGCCCTAACATACTGGTTCGATGCAACACCACCTGAAACAACCTTTAACAATTGAATCGATTAATGTGCTGGATAAATTAAGGAAAGTAATTGAATTTAACAGCAACAAGATATCTGGATTACAAAGTTTTTAAAAGAAGGTTCCATCTTCAATGCCCATTCAACTGCTCGCTGGCATCTATCCTCCAAATGTAGAACAGCAATCCGCTGCACAAGTTATAATTATCAGAAATTTATCAGAGTCCTCATGGATAATAAGTACAATATCCATGATACTGAACCTGGAAAGATGCAGCAATGTTCGCCCTTAGTTGTCTGTCTTCTTCTGTTGCAGATGAAATGGGGATATCATCTGTGCACCTACAATGGTGTAAAAACAGCAGCACAGTTAACTAAGAATCACCACATAGCCGCACAACCACCCAGCTTCAGATAATGCAAATTCTTCCTTCAGTATATTAAGGTATTTTGTACACTCATTTATTTGAAACAAACTGATATAATTGGTTGCTTCTTAACCTACTTCATCTGTAGGCACGTTGGAAATGTTCAGTTTATCAAGGTATAATTTATTCAACAAATTAAGGTGTCAAACTGTCAAATGCTTGAAAGATGTAAGATAATTTCCATGAAAAAATATTCTACAATGTTTTAAGCATCAGTTGCATCACTCTTCCCCACCAGTACTGTTCTTGCTATTTGGTCCAAAAGAATGGTACCACATTAGTATGGCTTATTCACATGAAAATATGTCCAAGTTCCAATAATATGTAAACCTAGTTTAGCAAACATTTCCAATGCAGCTCAGTGTACATTGTGTAATGTGTATGAATGTTCTCTAAAAAATGAACTTGGTGTGTTGGAAATTGGGTTACTAAATAGATGGAAAGGCTCTCGAGCACAAGTTTCAAGCTACAACTCCTAAATGAAACAAATAAAAATAAAAGTGAATTTTTAAGTTCCAAATGAAGTTGTGTTTGTCAACCTTAGGTGTCGTGTCAAAAAGAATGAAATCCAAGGATGAATAAACAAGGAAAAACAAGATGCTAAATGGCAAAACACAACGTTCTATTGAAGACACCAGTAGCCAGTAGGTATGTTCATCTAACGATGAAGAAGATGAAACAAACAGTGCAACTAAAAGCAATGACATCTTCATACAGATTTCTGGATTCAATAGCCAATCTAACTTGAGTCTTGAGACCAGCATAAGAGAAATTGCAATCTTTGTGTTGTCGCATTGGAACCTAGAGGTATACAAAACAAAACGGAAGTAACAATATCATGTCAGACTAAGATTCATGGTAAGTAAACACAATCTAGCTCCACAGAAGTTGTGGAAAAAATACACTTGCAAACTTACTCTAAAATTAACAGAATTTGGATCGCCTTCTAGGGCAAGCTCTTCAAGAGCAGGACCACCACCTTTCCGTATATCAAGACCCAGCCATCTTGCTGACTTGTCATATGCCTCACCAATTGCATCATCTACTGTAGTCCCCAGTTGAACATACTCGCCAAGGTTCTGAGCAAGAACAAGAAGATTGTGTCCTCCTGAGCATATTAACTAGTTAGTGCAACGTCATAAAGAAAAATCAGTGAACAAAATTGTGCCAGTGTCAGTATAAAAAATAGCTTATCTGCTTGGTTAAGACATATAGTGCATGAACTTTGGCTGATGTAGCTTTGCATTTTTTTAATAAAAAGCAATAAACTAGTGGATGGAAAATTCATCTTGTAGGAGTGAAAATATTTATCACATTCCAATAACTGCAATAAGGCATGGCATAATAGCTAGCTTTGGACTCCAACAGGCAGGAAAAGAATGAATGCATATCTTCTATGGCATTGTTGCTACCGTATTTTACAACTGTAAGCTTCAACCGAATCACAGAGAATTAAGCAATATCTATGGCATTATTCATGGTATAGAATGTTGAGACATAGTACTGTAATTAGGATATACCTGAAATTAGAAGAGCCAAAAATGGGTAATCAAGGTCCTTTTTCACTAGCCTGATAAGGATCAAACTAAATTAGTCCAAACCTCCATGAATGCAATATCACTAGAAGTATGGGGAAGCACGTATGCTGCTCTTTTTTATGTTTATAGAGTTAGGCCTCTGTCGCAAATATGTTTAACATATTTGAAGTAATTAAACTATGAATTTCACATCTTAAATTCACAAGGCATGCTTGTAATAGATATGCCATTGAGAAAGAGCTTGTAGACACAAATATTTTCCTACTCAAAGTCAAATTGTAGCTTTTGTAGAGTATAATTTAGTTCAACCTTTGGAGATCATATCACTAAAAAATAGTTCAATTTTCAGTTTTCGCAGCTTGTGCTAGACCTAGTGCGATGTCTCAATAAGTTTGCAGCTATTGTAAGGGGAAAACATAATGTAGAATGTGCAAGTAGTTTGTAAAAGCAGATCTACATAAATAAACACTTTGTGGATCTGGTTTTAGGAGTTACATGAAAACACTAAATCCAGTGTCCTTGAACAAAAAAAACCCTATATAACTTATTATGTGTGATGTTGAACTCATCAATTTACTTGTGCATCATTTAAAGAGATGTCAGACTTCCAATGATTACCTGGAAACTAATGCATGTGCTTCCATATGGTGAACCCCAACAATAGGCAAGCGAAATACTTTTGCTATCTTTCGAGCTTTGTGAACACCAACTGCAGTTTAGAAAGGTCATTACACTCGCATACCAAAAAATCAGAAAAAGGTAAACTTATTTACAAGCTTTAACCGAAGTCTTGCACTCACATAAACAATAGAACAAATCATAATTTGGTTTGTCTCCAGGTTCAAGAGTGTCCACATAAAACAGAAGATACCGTGGTCTACTCAGCATGGTTCAAAAAAGGAAAACGACATGACCATTCTAATTGAGTAAATAAACCGTATATGTAACAGGAAGAAGTTCATTTTCGTCCCTCAGCTCTACAGGATAAGTGTGGCCCTCAAGTATTCAAAATCGTCTCGAATTGGCCCCCCTTCCCCACCGAAATCGGTTTTGATGATGATGTGGCACTGTTTTTCCTGAACGTGTTAGCCCATTGAGCACAAAAGATTGGGGGGGGGGGGGGGGGGGGCGGAGATCAGGGCAAAAAAAACTTTTGGAAATCAGGGAAAACAGATTAATTGTTTTACAAATATAATTTCAACAGGAGATTTAGAAAACCAGGAATATTCAGTTACCGAAAAATCTGAGAATTTTAAGAATGGAAAACAGAAAAAGGAATGCTTTTGAATTTTGCCAAACCTTGGGTTTTTTCCAGAATATTTATGAACGTTATGCAACTTTTAAATTTCTAAAGATTTAATAAACGTTCAGCAATATTTCCTTTTTTTCCAAATTTTCTTTTTTGCTTTTGGCTGATTGGACTCTCAACGTCTATGAAACCACAGCCAAGTCATGGTCAAAACAGCTTTCAGTGTCGCAGGGGATCAAGTCTAGACGCTTTTGGCATTTGAGGAAAAAACTTATCTGTTATACAGTTGAGGAACCAAATTTAGATTGCGCAACTTTGAAGAACTAAAATTTACCTTTTCCTATCTAATATGTCAGTTCAGTACACGAGAACTCAAACAGATACTATAGAGCAACTTTGGAGATTACTACGTCTGCATGTAAGAAGAATTACCAGAAAAGGTAAAGGGCGAACAGGCTAGTGATAAAAGTGCACTACACCTAAGGCTTTTGCTTAAATACCGGAAACTGGAAAGTGTCTGGCTCCCGAGCTCGAGTGCTCCCTTCATTTAAAAAATTCAAAAATCATATTTACAAGTTTCAAAAAAAAATCTTGATGTAGTCAATGTTGTATCCCAAAAGCATGCAAAATCACAATACGAAATTCTTTGTATTGTGGGCTACATAAAAATGACAAAACCTGACAAAGTTTGTGGATTTAAAAATACATGCACAGAACCACACTTTCGTCATTTTTGTATAGCTCAGAACACAGAGTATTTCAAATTGATATTTTGCACGTTTGTGGGAAAAATCATTGGCTACATACGGATATGTTTTTCAAATTTTTTTGAAACTCACAAATATGATTTTCGATTTTTTAAAATAGCAGGAGCACTGGTGCAGACAGTGTAATACATATTGAACATGGAAGCATAAAAATTTGGCTTTCCGAATTGTGATACTAACACACAATACCATTATTCATCCTAGAAATCTGGCACACTGCAAGTCATATGACAACATTTGACACAACATGGACACTTAAGTCAGCACTAAATTCTCCAAAACAGTTCTCTAAGTGATTAGCAACATTCATTTGTCTGGTTGAATTTAACTCATTTGGACCACTGTCACGAAACCTAAAGCCTAATTGATAAGAGTATCCTATGTGCAAACTTAAATTTCATTTTATTTTTGCGAGGATGAAAGTTGAATTTGGTAACTAACTAACTAACAGACATTTCCCAATTTAGTAGCATGTAACGGTAAACATCAGTAGCTCATATTTGTTTAATCAAGATCAGAATAGCAAAAAAAGGGAACCTCTAAGGCATAGACTAAGTCCTGGTCCAATGGTTACGGCCACAGCAGAAAGATCACTCTCTGACAAATTTGCGTCATCGAGTGCTTTCTGAACAACCTGCAAGACAGAGACATAGAGGACTATTAACACAGAACGTAGAAGAATTGAAGTCATCCATCTTCTTAAAGGAAGACGAACCTGATCAATTGCAAGGGCATGAGCTTCTTCAGCCATCTTAGGAGCGACACCACCCCATTTCACAAGCAGATCTGACTTCCAAAGACATAAAGAACAATCAGCTACATGTAAATGATTCTACATTTGCCAAAATTTCCTGACCACAATAGAATTAGACGTGGAAAATCTAGAGAGAACGTGAACCGAAATGCAAATCCTTACTTGGGAGGCAATTGCTTGGCTAAGGATCTCCCCATCGCCTCTAACCTGCAATGGACCAAAAGCATCATAGATCCAGGCACTAAGCATAAAACCTAGAAGGTTCGACCACAAAATAGAAGTGACTGGACAGAAAGGGGGGAAACGAATGATCCATGCGTACCACGGCGGCGGCAGTGTCGTCGCAACTGGTCTCGATGCCGAGCATGAGGAGGTCCCGGCGGGCAGGGGCAGCCGCAGAGGCCATTGTGGCGAGGGAGCGGGGAGTAGGAGAAGATGGTGAAGAAGCAGAGGCGAGGAGACTGTGGATAAGCGGACAGTGAGAGCGGAAAGGTATCGGTGGGGTTCGGAAGAGGAAAGCAGCTGCACGTGAAACCGGCGGCGATAGGATCGGGAGAAGGGTTGACGCCATTTATCCAGGCTCCGTTCTAGCTGGTGACCCTGCTGGGAGCATAACCAAAAACATGAACCGCGCTCAGCATCCTCACTATCCATACAAATACTCTCTCCGTCCCAAAATAAGTGACGTGGATTTGTCTAAATTAGGACGTATCTAGACACGTTTTAGTATATAGGTACATTCAAATCTAGACAAACTCAAGTCATTTATTTTGGGAGGGAGGGAGTAGCAAATATTCATTTCAACACTGCTTTGTTTGTAAATATGCAGATGCAGCTCTACTGTGCTATTCCTCTTACAATTAGTGGGCATTGCATGTATTCTAGCACGAATATACATTTGACAGCTTTGGCTATGTTTTTTCAGATTAACTCTGAGTTGTGGACTGAAGCATGATACACACGAGTTACTAGTGCACTTGAATGAGCAATGCTTGCCTTCGGTGAGTTTATGTACGGCCGTGCGTGTCTTTTAGAGAACGGCGAAAAGCATACATACCGATGCATAGGAAGCAAGCACCGGGGGTGGGGAATCACGAAAACAAGGAGGGGCTCGCGTCTGATTAGCTAGTTGGTGAGGCAATAGCTTACCAAGGCGATGATCAGTAGCTGGTCCGAGAGGATGATCAGCCACAGTGGGACCGAGACACGGCCCAGACTCCTACTGGAGGCAGCAGTGGGGAATTTTTCGCAATGGACGAAAGCCTGACGGAGCAATGCCGCGTGGATCTTGCTGCTCCTGTTCGTGCTCCTGCAATGAGACGAGAGAAAGGTGAGCAAAGTGCAGAGGGGAAATTGCGTGCAGAGCAGGGGAGAGGCACCGCTGCCCCGTGAGCTCAGGCTACCTCCGCCAACGCCCTCAGGCCGCCGCCCCAAAGCCGCCGCGCCGCGCGCTGTTGCAAGGGAGAGATGGAGAGAGGAGCTACCTGGGTCGGGGCGCCGCCGCCGCAGCACGAGAGGACGAGACGGGAAGAAAAGGATAGAATTTCTCTCGCGTGATTTTTTTTTTTTTTTTGGGGGAGGAATCTCGCGTCGCGTGGCCCAGCAGCCCGCTGTCACTATATCCCCCGGGTCGGCGTGTTCCCGTGCTCGCAGAGTCACAGGCCAGGCCGAAGCCGAAGCCGAAGCCGAACGAATAGCAGGGTGCCGATCGGACTCTACATCGTGGTCTGGAACTTTCGTGGCCAACGGGTGTGACAGTGTGAGACGGTGGTGACTTTCTCCGTCGCCCACCACCTGTTCGACCAATGTCGACGCACTGAATAATACTACTAGTTCAGACTTGACTGAAACTAGTTCAGTCGTGTACAATGGAGTCATTCCAAAGTGAAACGAGGTTCCTGATGCCTATGCTATGGGAATGGTTCTTGGCCATGTTCATGTGCTGCATCATGGCAGCGAACAACCGCTGTCCGAGTGCGCAAAAATTGCAGTTGTTGACATCAAGACTCGGTCCACGCCACGGTTCTTGCTCTCAAGGTTTGCTTGATACTTTTATTTCTTTCTGAAAGCGTTACTCTTCTCTAATACAAGTGTGTATATATGTCCATTTAATCGTCGCCAGTACCATACTGACACTGACAGCCCCCGCCAAAGGAAAAAAGAAGTACTGACACTGACAGAGTCAGTCAACTATTATGGTCTTTTCCTTCCAGAAAAAACTATTGTGGTCTTTCTTGACGCCATTTTTCAATCACAGTTTGTTTTATTATATGCCTATATGCCTACCTCAATGATTGGCTATATATTTCTGCACCCCATCCTCCAATCCTGCACACTTGATCTGTTCATCACTCATAGATCTGCTGTCCAAGGAGATCATATATCTCCTTGGTACACTACATTTTCCTACTCCTGGAGAGATTGCCAGAAATGGGTCGAAATTACAGGTAGGTGTTGCAGCCTAAGCCTCCTTCTCTACTTCTTCTTGGAGTGCTTCTTAGTTGGGAGTTCTTCAGGCGTCTGAAGGAGATGAGGCTGTGGGCGGTGGTCATATGGCTGGTTGTTTGCGGCGCGGCGGCTCTTCCCGGAGGCGAGCAGCCCCTGTCGAGGATCGCTATCGAGAGTGCGACCCTCGCCGTCGACGACTCAGTGCATGTCAAGGCGTCTCCTTTGGTTCTTGGGCTCAAGGTTTGTTAGCATGCCCCTGGTTTCTCACCACTCTTGCTCGACAGTTGCACAGCGATGTGATGGTTTACTAGTCTGTGGAACTTCTGAGAAATGCCATCCTGCAGGGCGAGAACAGTGGATGGGTGCAGGTAGAGTTCTTCCATCCAAATCCCTCCAGTGACGACTGGATTGGTGTGTTTTCTCCTGCAAATTTTAGGTAAGAAATCGGTATATCTGTCAATCTATTGCAGCATGAACTCGATCCACCTAGGCATGCCTTTGAAGATGCATCTAAAATGTTACTCTCAGTGCTGCAATCTGTAAACCTGAAAATGGGAGCCATCATCCCTCAGTGCTAAAAAAACCAAAGGATTTGATCTTCTCCGTTTTCTTTTTCTTTTTTTTTGAAAATTTTCAGTGCTGCAATCTGTGAGCCTGAAAATAACAGGCAACAACCTCCAGTGCTCTGCACTGCACCTATCAAGGTTAGCATTCCCTGTCCTGTTTCATTTAGCTGATTCAGCTTCCAATATACTCCCTCTGTTTCAAATTACTCCGCGCGCACGCTTACCTAGGTGGCCTAGTATTCTTTTATTTTTCATCAAAAAATTCTTAGAATTTTTGGTATACGTAGTACATATTTTATACTATCTATTTCAAAAATTCCAGGATTTTTTTGAATGAGAAATGAGAGAGTACTAGCTCACCTACATAAGCGCGCCGGCGGAGTAATTTGAAACAGAGGGAGTAGTTCTATGTCAGGATTCGAACTCTGGGACCCTTTCATTTTAAACATGAACCTTTTTCTTTGACGTCTGCACTGCAGTACCAATTCGCAAAGTTCAGGAATAATGGTTATACCAAGTCTGGGAAGGGAAACTTGAAGCTTCAGTTGATCAACCAGATGGAGGATTTCTCATTCGCACTATTTTCCGGAGGCCTCATGAAGGCAAGGCTACACTGTATTTTCTCTACATAATAAAACCTCTGGTGTTATCTGAAAGTACACTCCTCGTATTGCCAAAACTAAAGAAATACCATTGCTTTAACAGCCCAAGCTGATTGCTGTTTCAAACATGGTCACCTTTGTGAACCCCAAGGCACCTGTCTACCCACGGTTGGCACAAGGGAAGTCTTGGAATGAAGTAAGCTTGCCTATAAATTCACCATCGAGATGGCATTTTTGAATTGTGTGGCTGTTTTTTTCACGAGAATATGCATCGTGTTATTATTCTCAATTCGACATGGAAGCTAGTTATAGAAAATAGCTGTCTTCAGGTAATCTAAGGTAACTGTACTAACACGATTGTAGATGACAATCACCTGGACAAGCGGATATGATATTAAAGAAGCCATTCCTTTTGTTGAATGGGGGGCAAAGACGGGCCTCGGTTTCTCTCCCCAGCCGGAACATTAACATTCGACAGAAATAGCATGTGTGGTATGTCACTATTTCCTATTCTTCATAGAGATAAGATGAACATTAGCTACTTGTAGTTCAGAATTTAAACTGTCAAGATAACTGATAAATCTGCTCATATGGTCTCTTAAGATCATTTGTTTTGCTTCCGTATCTCCTGAATTAACCACTTACTTCTAACCTGCACATGTAGGAGCACCGGCTCGAACTGTTGGTTGGCGCCATCCGGGTTATATCCATACTAGTTTCCTGAAGGAACTGTGGCCAGATTCGAAGTGTGTGGTCTATCTTGCCTGTTTAACCTGTTTTGGAGATGTGATACATCCAGCTACTAAAAAACGGGTGCTTTTAAAAACTTGCAGGTATACCTACAGGCTCGGCCATAGATTACTAAACGGTACCAACATCTGGAGCAAGTTATATAGCTTTAAAGCATCGCCTTATCCTGGACAGGATTCCTTGCAACAAATTGTCATATTTGGAGACATGGGAAAGGTATTACTATTTTGTTCCTGTATATCTTACTTTGATTTCACGGTTTTTTGTAATAACTGCATTTTTAATTACAGTAATTATTATTTCCTCAAATTCTGTGGCGGTAATTCTTCTTTCTCACACTTTTTTTTGTCTTCAGGCACAGGCGGATGGTTCCAATGAGTTCAATGACTTCCAGCCAGGATCACTGAACACTACAAACCAGATCATTAGAGACCTAGAAAACATCGACATGGTAGTTCACATCGGGGACATTTGCTACGCAAATGGCTACTTGTCTCAGTGGGATCAATTCACCTCCCAGATTGAACCAATTGCATCGACCGTACCATACATGATTGGCAGGTCAGTTTAGTATATATTATTTCTGACCTTCCTCTGTTTTCCAAATGTGTTACTGTTTTGCAACTACAAGAATGGGCGTTTGTGCAGTGGTAATCACGAAAGAGACTGGCCCGGAACTGGATCTTTCTATGGAAATCTCGACTCTGGTGGAGAATGTGGTGTTCCTGCGCAAACTGTATTCTACACTCCAGCCGAGAACCGCGCAAAATTCTGGTAAATGTGGTGGCTCAGTTATTAGGAGATAAATCTTCCCTGTAAGATGTCATCTCTGAAATTTACTGACCGATAGCTTTTTCCTGCTTCAGGTATGCGACAGATTATGGCATGTTCAGGTTCTGCATTGCCAACACAGAAGAAGATTGGAGGCCAGGGACCGAGCAGTACAAGTTTATTGAGCAATGCCTGTCGTCTGTCGACAGGCAGAAGCAGCCATGGCTCATCTTCCTGGCGCACCGTGTTCTTGGCTACTCGTCCTGCACTTACTATGAAACAGAGGGCACGTTCGAGGAACCGATGGGACGAGAGGCGCTGCAGGAGCTGTGGCAGAAGCACAAGGTCGATCTCGCCTTCTACGGTCATGTCCATAACTATGAGAGGACATGTCCAGTCTACCAGGTATGTCTCTAGCTAGCATTTGCATCAGACTGAAGGTTTCTGTGGTGTATATCGCATTTGCTTCAGAATGGCAAGGTCTGGCAATTGCTATTGCTGATGATTCTACAGTGAGATGTTAGTTTGCAGATATAACCTTACATATCCTGTTTCGATCTTTGTACTGTGGTTGCAGAGCCAATGTGTCGCCAATGCATCGGATCACTACAGCGGCCCGTTCAAGGCAACGACACATGTGGTTGTCGGTGGCGCTGGCGCTAGCATCGCGGATTCAGAGTTCACCACTTCAAATATCCAATGGAGTCACTTCAGGGACTTCGACTTCGGATTCGTCAAGCTCACGGCCTTCAACCATTCATCCCTGATGTTCGAGTACAAGAAGAGCCGTGACGGCAATGTGTACGATCATTTCACGATCTCGCGTGACTACCGAGATATCCTGGCTTGCTCCATCGACAACTGCCCAAGGACTACACTGGCTACTTGATGTGCGTGTATGTCTATTGAGGATTACATGGAATCTTCCAAGAGCTCAAAGCTCTCTGGAAACAGGGAGCTGTGATTGTTCCACATCTGCTTAGTGCGGGTGGGTTGTTGAGTTTATTCAAGGGCACTGCTTGATTTTGCTACTGCCAGTTTTTTTTTTTTTTTTTTGAAAAGGAACACAATGCATTTCCATTACAGTGACATACTGGCTAAATCGCCAGCTATAGAGTTTGATACAAACTCAGGAAAAAGGCCAAGCCAAGTTTCATATTGGCCATTTCCCATACTTACACCATGTGCAGCTAAAGTGTGCACCGCATTGTTACAAGATCTTGGACAGGTATTAATCTCTACAAACTCAAAAGCAGCATCTAACTGAAATTTTAACTCCCAAAAGGGAGCTCCTAAAGGTGATAGGTCGTACTCCTCGCTTGAGACAGCCTGCTTCAGCACCACAGAGTCAGTTTCGAAGATGACCCGATTGCATCCCATCTGAGCTACGTTTAGAGCATATAACAATGCTAGAGCTTCTGCATGAAGGGCATTTGATACGTTCTCCAGGTTTCCTGCACCTGCAGCTAAAAGCACGCCACCATCATCTCTTACTGTAAAGCCCCAACCACCTGTATGAGATTTGTTATAGAAAGCACCATATGTGTTTATCTTCAGAAACTCACGTGGCGGAGGAGACCACTTTTGGATTGGAGCTGGCTTGTGGGTTATCCTCAGATTCATGCAGTTCCTGTATTCGTTAACATGATAGTTAAGGGAGGATAAAATATCATCAGGCATTTTAATAGTATCTCCCACATTAGCTCTATTCCTTTCACGCCACCATAGCCATAGCAGAGTGCACACCTTAACACGTTCTTCTTCAGTTAGCCAGAATATTTCTTCAAACAGGGACAGAGGATCATTGAGCCCTACCAGTTTCGACCTGATATGCTCCAGTTGAGCTAAACGCCATAGCTTCTTCACCGGTTTACACTTAAGGAAACAATGCCCCCCGTCTTCATCAAATTTGTAGCAAACGGGACATCGTGTGTCCACATCCATAACTCTTCTTTTTAGTTTCATTCTTACAGGCAAGCTGTACGTTGCCATGCGCCAGAGAAAGTGCAATACCTTATTTGGAAGAGGTAGAGCCCAGATCTTCTTCCATTCGAAAATTGTGGCTTCACCATTGCTTAATGCGCACGACTGTTGCCCTTGAGGTGATTCCCGCTCTGCACTGTCAATTGCCACTTTATAAGCTGACTTAACAGAAAACATACCTTTCTTATCAAAATGCCATGCAATGAAATCATTTGTATGATTGTGGATGGGAATTTGTAGAATGGTTTCAGCATCTTCAATATTAAAAGTTTGGTGTACCAATTGAGTATCCCAAGAATTAGTTGTTGGGTCTATGAGTTCTTCCACTCTTGAGACAATGTTTCTGCCCCGCTCTGTGATTACCTTCCTCGGATAATCTCTTGGTAGCCAAGAGTCCGTCCAGATGTTTATGCTTCTTCCATTCCCAACACGCCAAATCAACTCTTGTTTTAAAATCTGGACACCTTTTAAAATGCTACGCCATGAATAAGAGATTCCATCATTCATCTTTGCTTCAAGTATGGTGCTCTCTGGGTGGTATTTTGCTGCTAATACTTTCGCACAAAGGGAGGATGGGTTTTGTAGCAAGCGCCACGCTTGTTTTGCAAGCATAGCCTTGTTAAAAGCATATAGATCTCTGAAGCCCAAACCACCTATTCTCTTCGGTTTAGATGATTTCTCCCAGCTTACCCAGTGTATTTTGTTGGTCTTGTCCATTTGGCTCCACCAGAATCTGCCGATCATGGAACTGAGATCATCACACAAATATTTTGTCAAGTCGAAGCAAGACATGGTGTACACTGCTGCTTTTATTAAGATTTCCTTTCCCGTCTTTGACAACAACTTTTCTTTCCATCCTTGAATCTTGTTCCAAACCTTATCTTTTATATATTGAAGGGTTTTCTTTTTAGCTCTTCCAATGTAAGAGGGCATTCCAAGATACATTCTTTTCCATCCTTCCGATGATAAGTGCATAATATTCATCACTTCAGTTCTTTGCCTCTGTTTTGTATTCTTGCTGAAAATAATAGAGGATTTGTCCTTATTTATAACCTGTCCTGAGCAGGCCTCATATGTATTCAAAATAGATTTGATTGTTTGGGTATTTCTCTCATTTGCTTCAAAGAGCAAGAGTGAGTCGTCTGCAAACAGCAGATGACTAACACTTGGCGCTTCTCTACACAGTTTGATCCCTTTTAGAGCGCCATTCCTTTCCGCATCATATAACATGGCTGAGAACCCCTCGGCACAAAATAAAAACAAATAAGGTGAAAGGGGGTCTCCTTGCCGTAATCCTCTCTGGGGTATGATTATATTTGTTAATTCTTTGTTCACCTTGATTTGATATCTTACTGTTGTTACACATTTCATCACGAGATCTACCCAGCATTTATCAAACCCCGGCTTCAGCATTATTTCCTCTAAAAGTTTCCACTCTACACGGTCGTAGGCCTTTCTCATGTCTAGTTTGACTGCAGCATATCCCACCTTTCCGTTTCTTCTTTTCTGTAAAAAGTGAGTTAGTTCATAGGCCAACAATATGTTATCCGAAATTATACGACCAGGTACAGATGCACTTTGATTAGGAGCTATAATATCAGGGAGTATAAATTTTAATCTATTTGTTATTACTTTGGAGATCACCTAATATATGACGTTGCAGAGGCTGATGGGCCTTAATTCCTTCATGCTTTGTGGAGTTGATGATTTTGGCATTAACACCACCGTGGTGTCGTTCCAGCCCTCGGGCATCTGACCACCCTTTAGAACATTCAGAACTTCCTTGGTGACCTATTCGCCCAAGATATGCCAATACCTTTTGTAGAATATTGCTGGCATTCCATCCAGCCCAGGGGCTTTGAGATCTCCAATATTGAACATTGCTTCCTTCACTTCATTTTCTGTGTATTCTGCACATAGGCTCCCATTCATCTGCTGAGATACTCTGGCGGTGACTGCTTGCAATAATTCTTCATTGTTTACCCCAGCTGTGGATGTAAACAAGTTGGAGAAATACCTTTCCACATGCTCCGTTAATTGTTTCTCACCTTCAACCCAGGTGCCATCTTCTTTCCTCAATCTTTTAATGGTGTTCTTCTTTTTTCTTTCAGATGCAAAAGCATGAAAAAAGCAGTGTTTTTATCACCTGATTGCAACCATCTAACATGAGCCCTTTGTCTCCAGAACGTATCTTCTCGTTGCTCCAATCTTGCAAGTTTATCTCGCAAGAAATGTTCTCGCGACACTGTATTTTGGTCAATTGGGCACCTTCTAACTTTCTCCAAATCAACTTTTATTGCTTTAATTCTCTTTCCTAAATCGTCCAACACATTACAGTCCCAGTCGCGAAGGTCTCCTGCTACTCTCTTTAGCTTTTGTGTTAGTTCATTTTCACCTCGGAGATGAGCAGCAGCCCATGCATTCTTAATAATTTCTTCGCATCCGTCCTCCTGCAACCACTTCGCTTCAAATCTGAACCTGTTGCCGCCTCCTTGATGTCTCATGGTTCTGTTGGAGCCCTCCATCAAGATAGTTATGGGTCGGTGATCTGAATGTCTTGGATCCCCTATTATCACCTTATAAGATGGAAATCTAGTACACCAGCTCCTATTCCCAACGGCCCTATCAAGCCTTTCTTTAATATATTTATTGGCCTCATTGAAAGAATATTTCATGTTTTCCTATGTTTTGCGTGTTAGATAACAATACTATGGAGACTTTTCATGTGTGCTAAGTGTGCAGAAAGTTTTGAGGGGGGACGGATAATCCGCCCCTCCAAGGGCCGGATAATCCGGCCTACCTCATCTCTCAAGGAAGCCAAGGCGCGTCGCTCTGTGTCTAGTCGGATTTTCTCCCGGAAAATCCGAACTGGGACGGTTTTTCCTCCCCAGGCCGGATAATCCGGGTTTCGCAAGGGCCGGATAATCCGACCCCAAGTTTTCGAGCAAAAGGAGCCAAGGCGCGTCGCTCGGTATCTGGTCGGATTTTCTACCGAAAAATCCGAACTGGGCGGTTTTTCTTCCCTAGGCCGGATAATCCGGCCTTCGCATAGGGCCGAATAATCCGGCCCCCAGAAGTTGATCAAGGGCAAGCTCGACGCGACGCTCAGAGAGGGGGCGGATTTTCTGCCGGATATTCCGAGTCTGAGGCGGTGTTTCCCCAGACCGGATAATCCGGCCCTCACTTGGGCCGGATAATCCGGCTCCCAAAGTGTGCAACGGCTGGTTTTTGGAAGGGGGTATAAGTACCCCTTCTTCCCCAACGTCCAGAACTCTTGATTCATTTGAATTCGACCAGACCCTGTGCAAGAGCTCTAAATCTCGATCTCCCACTTCAACCACCCTAAGGTCTTGATCTTTGGTGGAATTGAAGGAGGAGAAGTTCATCATCAACATCAAGAATCAAGCGCTTCAACTTCTTTCCATTCACTTGGAGAAATCCCTGATCTAGTATTCTCGTTAATACCTAGATCGTGTTATTGTATTTGACAACTTTGTTCTTGTGGCAGCTTGTTGTCATTTCGGGAGCCTCCAAGTTGTTGTGGAGTTGTTGCCCCGCTAGTTGTGTAAAGGCGCCGGTGCCCGCCTCGAAGGGTACCTATAGTGGAAGGTGGATCAGGCCTATTGTGGCGAGATCCATCGGAGAACAGGGTGAGGCTTTTTGTGGCGTGGTGGTCTTAGTACCGCCCACCCCTCCAACGCAGACGTACTTCCCTTAACAAGGAAGGAACTGCGGTCAAACAAATCTTGTGTCTCCGCGTGCTTCACTTCGGTTCACTCGTTCCTCTTCCACTCGCTCCTTACTCGCTAGTAGATAGGTTTGCATATAGGGAAATTGCACACATTAGTTTATCTAGAGAATTTACCTTTGTGCTAAGCCTAAAATTGAAAAAGAATTAAAAATTGGTGTAGCACCTATTCATCCCCCTCCCCCTCGGTGTCCATACGATCCATTTCACTCATGACTATTGTTTCTCCAGGTGTATTTGTCTCCCAAATATCCAAGGTCTCGGAGGCCACAGTCTGCTAGTGCTAACCTGAACTTCTCCATTTGTTGGGGTGCTCGAACTGGCCCTCCTTTTTTTTTGTGGCTGTATAGCACTTCATTGAAATCTCCTGCGCAAAGCCATGAAAGATTAAGTTGCTGATGAAGAACTCTTAGAAGTTTCCAGGTCTTCTCCCTTTTTCCAGTTGCTGGTTCTCCGTATATTCCTGTAAATCTCCATCTAAAACCATCTTGCTCCACTATTTCCACATCAATATGATATCTTGAATAATTACACAATTCAAGATTTATATGTTTTTCCACATGAGAGCTAGACCACCGCTTCTTCCCTCACATTCCCTCACGACCATGTTTGTCATTTCCAAGCGGTATTTTAACCATCTCATCCATCTTAGTCTCGGACAAGAAGAGAATGTCGGGGTCCTCTCGCTTCTGGAGATCCAGAAGCCCTCGAACTTCCGGGTCATTCCCCAAACCCCGGCAGTTCCAAAACGAAATTCTCATTTTGATTCGCCGGGCTGTCCATGCAGCCCAGCGTTCATTGCTTCAGTTTTGTTTCTTTCTTTTCTGTTATCTCCGTCTGCCTCACCATTTATTTCAAACCTTGCTTTCTTTGATAATCCAGTTTCTGAATCTATTTCCATCAGATCAACATTCCTTTTCTTCAGCTCAGATTTGATGGTCTGCATCTGATGTTGATTGTTTCTCACTCGCCCCATGCGCTTGAAATTTCTTAGTTTTGCCGTTTTTTCGTTTTTTGAAACATCATTTTCCGGTTTACCATGTCCATCCTTCTTGTTCGGAGCTTCCTCCTTATAATCTTTAACTGCCCCATCAACTAATGATTTTTGTTTGAGATTTTCACTGCTCTTTTGCAAAAAATCCGAGTTGGAAGCACCTGCAGTTTTGGGACCAGGACCCGCCTCTACCTTCTTATCATCCGCTTCAACATCATATGATTTTTCTTCAAAAAGTAGCTTCTTTCCCTCAAATGCCTTGATCTGGTCATCCCTAATTTTATTCAAAGGGCTCGTGGCTTCCTTTCCATCTCCTTTCTTTTGCATGCCTTCATCCCAATCAGGTTATGTACTTTTCCTCCATGATGCAACATCACTTCCTTGCTTACTACCTCCGCTCCCAATACTATTTGTCAACCAAAAATTTCCTCTTTCACTTGAGCTTCTACTTCTTTCTTCGCTGGAGCTTCCTTTGTAAATAATTGCACGCAGTTCAGGGCCAAACTGTCTAGCTCCTTCTCTTCTAGTTCTAGAAGGGCATGACTTTTCAGTGTGTCCTATGATGCCACAGTTATAGTAAAAGTCAGGTAGATATTCATATTTGAAAGTAATGATCTTTTTTCCTTCCTCTTTTCCCTCCTTCCCATTTTCTTCATTGCTCATCATTTCCTCGTTCAATTGGTCCTGTTCACCCTCATCATCCTCAATTTCTAGGGTGATGAACCTTGTTATTGGCTACTGCCAGCTTTTGGTCTGTAATCAACATGCCTATTAATCAGTTCTTTTTTTTTTTGACTGGGTATTCTTGGATGGCTTTCCTTTTTCTATTCAATGTAACTGTTAGTTTTCTGTTACTTCAGAGAAAGAGAGGGAATATTTCCAGTTCCCTACTCTGTGCATAGTCAATAATTTATTTGATTGTTACGTTTTTGATATATCACAGCTTGGAAAAGGCTTTATAATTTGCATCATAAATTTATGTTGCCTTTTTTCCAAGGGATGTCCTGGGAAATTCTACTGCCCAAGAATGAATAGGATGAACAAACAAGGATATGCAGCCATATGCACCCGCCTGGGCTGGAAATGCAAACAGACAACAATCAAAGTCCTGCACATTGCCCACAAGATTTGTCCAAAGGAAAAAAGAAGCAATTTGTGATGTTAAAAGTCCATAGTATTCACATAATTCAGCTCAACTTGCGGCTGCATGATAGCAATTGTCCAAGCAAACTGATCCAACCATGCAATTCGTGATGTTAGAAGTCCCTAGTGTATTCACAGAATTCAGTTTCAACTTGCGGCTGCATGACAGCAATGGTCCAAGCAAACCGATCGAACCATGCAATTCGATTACAGTTCAACAACACAAGGCAGCCACAAACCACACATGGTACGGTAACATAACATTGTCCACACCAGTTCAGTGCTACGAGGGCAAAGTTCAGATGCCGCAGAGCCTTTCATGTCAAACACACTACCAGCTTTAGCCCCCACCAACTTGACGCTTCCAGGAGTCCTCCACAATGAGCTCATCGACTCCCCAGTCCTCGTAACTATTTCAAAACAAAGTAAATAACAATGAGGCTATGTAGTACGTACATGATACGCGCAAAGAGAAGTGACTATTGGCTTCTCCTTCAAGTCTCACCTTCCATCAGGTAAGTACCGCCTAATCGTGAAGGGGATCTTACGTGCTCTCAGTTCTTTCATGGCAATCTGGAAACAAACACACTAGGATCAGCAGAGGAGCAAATTTTACAACCAGAAGTGAGTCTACATTTTCTAGCGAGCTACAGAAACCATCTGGGGAGTGTTTGTGATGAATTATTGACAAGTGGGGTCAAGTTTCATTTCATTTTATTCGCAAAAAAAGTTTCAATTTCATTTATCCTTTGCTCCTACTAAACATATTTATCATTCACAGTTTCATTGCTCTTAACAAAAACTATTCAGGTTTTTTTTGTTCTTATAAACACACACTGTAAACTAAATTTCCAGAGAAAGGTAAGAACCATAGACGAGTAGCAAGGATGTCCTTTTGGTACAAAATAGCTACATTTACATATGTAAACACATCCTTTGCTGTATTACAGTATGGATTTCCTTATAAAGCAAATAGCTAGATATAACATTACATAGAAATCTAGATTACATTGTAATACAGCAAAGGGTGTGTGTAATGTATGCCTGCAGTGTAAAATGCCAATGCATATAACTGCTGCACATAAGTATATTTCCTTGTCAATGGCACATTTAAGCTTCAAAATAACAAATGCATAATTAGATACAGTATTAAAAGCAAGCATTCTGGTAATCCAGTAGAAAAATAGTATCCATAACTTCATCAGTAACTTGTGGGATCCCTGAACCAATAGTCTTAAGAGCATAGACTATCAATTGTTCAGCTATCGAACATATGTATATTAACAAATTTATAAATACTTCCAACAATACTGGATATTCATTATTAGACCGTAGTTGGATATGACGTACATTCCTAAATTAAAAGATGGCATGGTCATGCACATCCAAAATTGTCAATCATATAATTGCATGGGAAATTCTTAAGATTACAGCAGGACATAAAGTAGCTTCAGAAATACGCATGGCTTTTTAATACCAGGGGCATGACGAATTCTATGGTATCAACAAGATCAATCTTTACTTAGAGAGTAATTTTGATTGAATTATACTATCAGTGTTGCCAAAAAGAGAAGTACAACATGAGAAGTGATAGCAAAATAACTTAAGCAAACAATAAAGGCTATTCTTTATCTGTCAGCCTAGATTAAAAGTATATGCAAGCAAAAGGTATATACAACTTTACCTCAAGAGGATCAGTTTCTCCCTCAAGCTCAACCATAACTGGAGCATTCATGCTACAGATACCAAAGGGTCAATTACTTGGATGAATGAACTCATTATCTGTAAGGTGTACTCAGATAGAAGTATACCTTATCTGCAAAGCACGTGTACCGAGGATGCGCGCACGCTCATACTTGGTCATATATTTTGTTGTATGGCGTGGACGCGGAGTCTTTTCCTGTTCCTTTTCTTCACCTTCACCCCCTACCATATCATCAGGGGCATCCTCATTGTTCTCAGGATCTTCTTCAACCCCTTCCTATTCAAGAGTAGTACATCAGTTAATCTACAGGCTCTTCCTCAGAAAAGTAACAGCAGTATTTGAAAATAGCAATTGATCTGCACCTCAATGTCAGCCTCTGGAGGCTCATCCTTGTACCTGCATAAGAAATGAGAAAACTGTAACTCAGTAATTAGTTCAGCTAAATAATCTATGATCTTTTGGTTTGCGCAATTAGACCCATAGCTGGCATCCTAAAAATATAGACTTAGCCGACCACTTAATCAACCCTTAACCAAGCTCAAATTCTTATCCCAATAGGCTGGCCGCCTCAGTTATACTACTTCTCCTACTGATACATCAACGATCAATCACCAGTGTTTGACACTCTGAAGAAAATATATCTGTGGCAATCACATGTCCAAATTAGGCTGATGAAAAGATTAACCAAAATTTCTGTACAAGGTTAACCTGGAGAGAGAGAGAGAGAGAGAGAGAGAGGGAGGGAGGGAGCTCTCTCTCTCTCTCTCTCTCTCTCTCTCTCTCTCTCCAGGTTAACCTTGTACAGAAATTTTGGTTAATCTTTTCATCAGCCTAATTTGGACATGTGATTGCCACAGATATATTTTCTTCAGAGTGTCAAACACTGGCTCTCATCATATCGTGGATCCAGTAGTCGAGCCGATCCTATCTGCTACCTCATGTTTGGTTTCTGCTTTCTCTTGGTATTTCATAGCCCGTGTAAGTACCTTTTCTTATTTTACCAACCATTTCTATGCAGCAGCATGCATGCAAACAGTTCGCATTTAGTAGTTGCAGAAATCGATACAGATAATAAGACTAAAACATTGTGCATACATACATTTGAAGGACAAATAGCATTTGTGCTACCTAATTGTGGACATCGCTACCTTGAAATTTGTGTTTCTCACAACTGTTTACTATTATGCTGTTTTCCCTCCCTCCCTCCCTCCCTCCCTCCTCTCTCTCTCTCTCTCTCTCTCTCTCTCTCTCTCTCTCTCTCTCTCTCTCTCTCTCTCTCTCTCTCTCTCTCTCTCTCTCTCTCTCCAGGTTAACCTTGTACAGAAATTTTGGTTAATCTTTTCATCAGCCTAATTTGGACATGTGATTGCCACAGATATATTTTCTTCAGAGTGTCAAACACTGGCTCTCATCATATCGTGGATCCAGTAGTCGAGCCGATCCTATCTGCTACCTCATGTTTGGTTTCTGCTTTCTCTTGGTATTTCATAGCCCGTGTAAGTACCTTTTCTTATTTTACCAACCATTTCTATGCTAGCAGCATGCATGCAAACAGTTCGCATTTAGTAGTTGCAGAAATCGATACAGATAATAAGACTAAAACATTGTGCATACATACATTTGAAGGACAAATAGCATTTGTGCTACCTAATTGTGGACATCGCTACCTTGAAATTTGTGTTTCTCACAACTGTTTACTATTATGCTGTTTTGTTGCAGGCCCTGATAAGAATAGTGTCCTTTAAATATTTCAAATCATGTTCTCCCATTGATTTAGTGCACTGAAAATGGAGACTTAGCTAGTGCAAGGAGATTACTGCACCGTTCATGTATACTTACAGAAAAACGATGGCAGGTGATTTCTAATACTACACAATTATTCCAATGCCTTGATTAAGTGTCCTGCCATACAGCAATGGGTTTACCATGGTTCTAACTAGTATCTATGTATTTATCATTTCCAATGAAAAAATTCAGATCTTGATACATGATACAATTAATCAATCCTAATTTCTTCTATTTGTACTTTAGAGCTTTCGAAATCGCAGGACAATGGCAGGAGGGAAGTTGGTTCTTCTATTATCAGCTCAGGAACAACACGATAACATCAAACAACAACTGGTTAAAAGTGATTTCGAACATGAAATTGCCAGTATATATCGTACTAGAGTGGTCATTTTCAGGTACATATATGTAGAGCTACGAAATATTTAGTTCCTTTTCCTACGGTTAATTAAAATTTGCAATTTCTAGGGAAGTAACCAAGCATCATCTGATTTCTGGTTTTGAATACATGTACAGATATAAAAATGATTTTGCATGTCATTACTTCAAATTCTTCACCTAAAATATCCTGCTGCAACGGGCGGTGGGTGTCATCTAGTACCAATCAAAGAACAAGCTCAAATTCTTATCCCGATTAGAAGCACAACGCCTTACAGCTCCTGCTAACTTCGATTTGTGCAACTGACCAACAATTAGGTGAGAACCAGTGCGAAATCAACACCAAGCAGGGGCGTACCTACCTTATGGTAGCAGGTGTCACAGGACACCCGATAAAATCATATTTCTTTGCTAATTTTTAGTCATTTGTAGTGTATGACACCCCCAAATCTAGCTGAAATATATGTGTGACTTATAGAGTGACCCCGGGTCAATTTTGCTCTAGGTCCGCCCCTGACACCAAGAGCGCATACTTTCGAAACCCAACCAACCGCACCTGAGCCCCAAAACAAATTATCCAGGACCAAAGCCCAGGAGATCAAAAAACAAAGAAAACAGGTTCGTCCCAGCGAAGACGCTGCCTGTTGGAAACCCTAGCATAGATTCCGGCGATCACACGAAACAAGCATGAGAGAGGGAGAGAGAGGGGGAGGGGCGAACCCAATGTCAGCTTCAAAGTAATCATCCTCCGCCATGGCCTAGGGTTTCCCCCTCCGCGGTGGGAAGGGAGAGGGGAAGTGGGGAGCCGTCGAGCCGGGGGGTGGGGGAGCCGTTCTTCTGAAGGCAACACACAAAACACAGGTCACTCTCGTTTTTGGACAGTGCCGCTATGTTTTTTCCTCTCTTTTTTTTCCCGAATTCGCATAGCTTCGTTAATAGATGAGTGTCAGAAAAAAAACCTGGTTATAGTTAATCCACAGGCATCTTCTCCTATCCGACCTTGCCTGTTTAGCGCATAAGTGAGCTGCATAATTAGCTTTACGCCAATTTAAAGATACGCTAAAGCTACGAGACGCTCTCATAATCTCCCTAATTTTCTAACAAATAAGTTTAAACTCTGTTCTATTATAACTATCTTCATTTACACATTTCCACTACCTTCTTGCAATCGCTTTCAATGACAATGTTTTTTTTTTCTGAGATTTAGGCCGCGCTTTATTAATCAAGCACAATAGAGTCTGAAAACAACAAATCTACAAGTTCAGCCGGGGGCACGCCAAACCATGCTTTACACAACTTATTAACGCAACCTTGTTTTGCAAACCAGTGCGCGACCTTGTTACCAGTACGCCGCCCATGGATGACCAATTGATCCTCGAAACTTCTCAACAGCTCCTTAATTTCTTCAACCAGAGGACCATGAATAGACCTGTCTAGCTCCTCCTTCTTGAGTTTGGATACAGCACATAAGCAGTCAGCCTCCAGCAACAACTTGTTCACCCCCATTTCCTTCACTAACTGAATTGCACGGCGACAAGCTAGCAGCTCCACATGCTCGGCATCAGACGCCGAAGGGAAAAAATGGCACGCTCCCGCCACGAAGCCACCATGGTGATCCCGAAGAACCACACCCCCACCTCCAGCAATTCCACCGACTGGCAGAGCACCATCGCAATTCGCCTTAATCCATCCTTCATTAGGGGGATTCCAGTGAGCAGTAGTCCCACCAGTTGTAGAGACAACCTGAGTATGTACCGCAGCCCATTCCTCAACAAGGAAAATGGCCCTCCTAGCCGTATCCATCGAATTCTCAACACATTCCTTCTCTCGAGCATCATTCCTCGCAAACCACAGTTGTGCAAGAGTAGCCATAACGATAGCCAGCTCTTTCCCTTCCAGTCTACCAAACAACTCAAGCAGCCAATGACGCCAATCCCTATGGTGGCGGATATCTGAAGGAGGTCTAGTCGACGCAACTCCAGTGAGCTGCTCGATCAGTTCCCACGTAAGCTGCGCATGAGGGCAGAGCCAAAACCTATGCTGCAGCGTTTCGTTACGGTGACAGACAACGCACATAACCCCCTCCTTAATATGCCTTCGCTGAAGCTCATCTCCCACCGCCAAGCTTTCAATGACAATGTTATCAAGAAACCAAGGAAGCAGGTTCGTCACGGCAAAGACGGTGGCTGTTGGAAACCCTACCATAGATTTCGGTGACCACACGAAACAAGAATAAGAGAGAGGGACAAACCCAATGTCAACTTCATCGTAATCGTCTTTTGTGGCTCCCGCTAGCGGCGGCCATTGGACGGGATGCAGGCGGCAGGGAATTGTGATCGCAAGCGGAGAGAGGCGGCGCGTGCACAGGGAGGCGCGAGGTAGAGCGCTCAAGGAGGGAGATCGATGTGAGGCTGGGCCTGGGCGTCTCGTCTAGCGACAGGGTAGGTAGCGAGCAGGTGAGGGGGTCTAGACTAGGACAAAGGCTTGACAGGGTCGAGGGAACGGGTGTGCTGGCTGGACTTTTGGTCCTAGCCAGTTGGTTCCTCTCGTGGCATTTAATTTTTTTTCATTTAATTACTTTTGGTTTTATTTTAAAACCATTTCAAATTAGTTTTTAGAAAAGAAAATAAGCATAAAAATACAGTTTCAATTAGTGGTAAAAAGAGTGGAGTAATTTTACAACACCAAACAAGAAATAAAGTTTAAGGAAAATAATTTTAGGTTAAAAAATGTGCAAAAAAAGAATGCATGATGTCATGGTGATGCAAAAAACAAAACGACAAGCAAAAACTAATGGGAATATTTGATAATCCCAAAAACAGGAAATCATTGTAGCACAATTCGATAAATATTTGAGTGTCAGACCCATAAGGAGCTGAAGTTAAACTATCTATTCTCTAAAACCCTATAACCCACTTGTATGATCTTTCATGCAATGCAATAAACTAAAAAATATCAGGTGCTTTTTATTTATAACTAGAAAACTATAAAGTAAAAAACTACCTAGTACTGAAAGTAAATACAGAAAGTAGAACTACTATAGGTAAAGTAAAAGTAAGTAAAGGTAAAAGCAAGTAGCTTAGAGGATCAAGTGTTCTGCCAGATGGTTATTTCGTCTGCCTCAGTTGTCATAATTAGTGAAACACATAATATTTTATACCAGCTAGATGTATAAGTACTAAATACCATAAAGCATAAATAACTCGATGATTAAACCCCCTAACCCAGTCTAATGAGATTAGTTAAGGCAGTGTGTCTAGCATCAACACACCTAATCATCACTTCATATAACTTTTATAAAGATAGTATATTGTTTCTTTTAGGGAGGAGCCATAAGTAGGTGCAGTCGTGTAACCGTGTAATTATACCCCTAGTGATTATCACAAACCGTTTTTCGTGCAAGCAATGAAGTCATTAAGACATAAAGTCCAAACACCCTGTAAGTTTCAAGGTCCCCATAATTTGTCACCCTGTTAATTAATCATGAATTAATATAGCATGCATATTTAAGATTTGGGACATGGTTTCTATCAAGTTCTTTTGGCCATCCCTCCTCTTAGAAAGATGCAACTGTGACAACCTTATGCAGTCTCCAACATATGTGCGCACTTATATATCAGTACATAAGATAATCATTAAATATAACATACTTGTATGCAACCAATAATGAACTATTTCACAATTTATATGAACATATCATTACTCAAACATAGACATAAATGCAATAAATCATGGAAAAACAATAGATTGCATCATATATCATGTTTGCAAAGATATTACAGAAGGAACATGATAGAGAGGTGTTGTAGATGGTGAGAGAGGTGTCTATCCAAGGAGAAGAGGCGGACATGGCGATGAAGAAGAGGATAGCGGCCCCGACGACGCAGCTGTAGGGCAGCACCTCCCTAGGCGGCGGATGCCCTAAGGGGCGGCGTCCCTTATCCCTTCTTTCCTTGGACTTGGTGATGTTGTAGAGGATCCCTTCCCCTTGTAAATAGAGGGAAATGGGGAGGCAAATTCATGTCTTTTAGTGGTCTAGCAAAAAAACTAGGTTTCGCCCTCTTTATATAGACTTTTTCAATGCATTTTGGCCATGAGATTGATGCACCTTTAATCCAAGGATTCTTGGGCACCTCTTGCGGTGACCCAGCATACTACTGCATATTGTAGTACGCAAGTCATTGGCATAATACCTCTGAAGCCCTGTTCAACAAATATTACATCCCATAGAGTGGTACAACAGAAACATTGTGGTCCATAATATATACGAACTTATTATTACAATACCAAAAGAAGTGATACCAAAGGTTATCCTCACTTACAACAAGCTAAACATCTTATTTGGAGTCATTACATCTTAAGAATAGAAAGAACCAAACTAATTAACAAGTTGGGAGCTCAACAACTTATTTATTAAAGGTTTGCGCTTCTCGACTCAACATGCTACTAAGTTCTATCCTAATAACTACTCTGACTCGTTGCCTTCAGCTCTATATTGAATGTCGTAGTCCATGCCCTCGTCTCCTCCGGGGAGGTTAGGTTCTTTGTAAAAGTTATCTTCCTGACATTCAGCAGCATACAGTGCATCCTCCTTGGGATTTTCAGAGTCTAAGCAGGGGATCCAAGTAACAGTGTTACCCAGCAAGAGCATTATATGCAAGGTGGGATGTTTGATGGGCTAGCTACAGCCACAAAATGATACGTCATAGGGTTTATGCAGTTTTTGTAATCATTTCTTCAAAATGTTTCTTTTATTGCGAAAACTATGTCCATCAGCCTTCATAGGTTTACCAAAGCTTCATGGAGCTTCTTTATTGCCGTGTTCGTAGCTCCTTCTCGGAACAGAGAGTAACATGTCACGATTCTTACACTCCGTAGAGGTGCGTCGCTTTACCCATAAGGTATCAGATCCTTGTTGCACAACTGAGTGTACTTTACCGTCCACAATTCCGTGATGTGGGGCCTAGTAGATGATCCAAGCCTATCACTGCCCTTCTCCACAACCCCGCATGCCTACCAATTCTATAAGCAGAACCTGCCCCTAGTAGCCCCCATCATAATGGAAGACCTACCTACAACGACCCCTTATAGACCATCATAGACACCAAGTGACATGGGCATACCCTACAGGTACTCGTGATCAGCATATACGGTCTAGCCCAGAAGAAGCCCATGATGTTGCTAGGGCCTAGTCGAGATTCGGGTGGTCTAGGAGACTTCGACTTCTTGTAGAACACGGCAAAGTACAAGATAGAAGTTTAAAGGGAAAACCCTAATATGTAACCGACTCGGTCTGCTATCCCGAGACCTAGCCTATCTATATAAAGGCTGGGAGGGGGCAGCGATGAGGACATTCGTAACCCTAGTTTCCACCCCATCGCCAGATTGCATCTGTGCACCCGTGTAACTTTCGACTCCTCGATATTTCCTAGAGCAGACAAGCAGGAGTAGGGTCCTCTACGAGACCTAAACCTGGGTAAACCTCGTGTCACCTGTGTGCTTGTTTTCTAGCCGATTGATGCCTCCAGTGCTCCCTACTTCCTCGAACCTAAGTCTATCAACGATGGGCATTGATGAGTTAACCCCTCATCAATTGGCATCATCTGTGGGAAATGGGAGTGCTGATGTTGTGGCTTCCTCGGCCCCATAAACTGCGATATACGACTCCGCAGCAGCAGAGACTCGCCTCCTTTTCGGTGCCCTTGACTTCACAGTCCACACGCCGACCACTCGCCCGGATTTCAAGTCCGTGGGCGATGGGATCGGCCTGACGATCGGGAGCTTACGCTTCCAAGTTGGTCAAATGGGCACACTTCGCCTCCCTAATCAGCCAAAGGTTCCTGTGATTGCCCCTACATCGTGGTTTCCACCACCGATTGGCACCCTGAGCGAGCTCAATGCCTCGACATCAGTCAGGAATATGGACAGTAATAGTAGTTGCGAGTCCGATCTGGGTGATCTGGCAATAGAAGACGGAGCCTATGGCTCCGATTCTGAAAGCTACGGGAGCAACAGCTTCCCCAACCACTACATGTGTGCTATCATCAACACGGGCGGCAGCGACACTCGGGGGAACACGATACTTAAGGTAGTATCCTAGTCGCGAACGGTGGTCCCTCCAATGGTGCCCCCATCGACAACGGTCTAGCAGGTCGGCCCCCTGGCGACGGACCCATCCCAAAAGCTCAGCCGCTCCTCCCTACGAATGAACATACCCAAGAATGACAACTGATCAAGCTCAACAACACTAAGTGGGCCCGCTATAGGGAGGCCCTACAGGGCAACCCCTACCACTAGACTCATCACAATAAATGTCGATGGGTTATCACTAGTTGCTCATGGAGGAGTTCAAGCGCCGGCAACGAGTAATCGCCCAGCTCGACGAGCACAGGAGGGCGGCGGACGAGTTGAGCCTCCGACAAGCTGCGCTCTCTTCCATCGGAGGATCCTCCTCTAGAGGCAACGATCATGCATCCGCCAGAAGACGCTATCGACTAGCTCACCTCACTGATAGGGAGCGAGAAGAGGCCACTCGAGTCCTCAACTTCTTGTCCATGATGGTGGACATGCAGGGCAATGTGCTCCCGAAAATGCCACAGGCAGCAGTTACGGTAGCCACCATGTACATGCTCAACAACCAACCGCCGGCTGGGGACCCACGATCCGCCATGCATCGATCTACGATCACTGGTCTGGGACTAGTCGAAGCTGCGCTCACTAAGGATCCAGCGCCAGAGCCGAGGAAAAGCAAGGCTCTAGCCAAGCACTACTCTCCCTCCTCCTCCAGTGACGACGACCATGACTTGTCACGGCGATGCCGCTCACGATGACACGACTATGACTATGATGCATGTGATGACATCACACAGTGCAAGGTCGACAAGATGCGCATGAGGCGCGCCCGCTCGACAAACTCGAAAGATGATGGGACGGAACTTTGCGGCGCTAGTGGCTTCAGTAGAGCCATACGACAAAAGCGAATGCCGAAAGGGTTCAAACACCCATCATAGAATCCGAAATTCAACGGCCTCCAAGACCCGAAGATCTGTCTAGAGGATCATATCCCTTCTGTCAGGTTGCACGGCGGAACCACGAGCATGGCTATGCAATGCCTCCAGCTACAGCTGCAGGGCACCGCCCGTGCATGGCTAAACAACCTCCCACGCGGATCGATCTGCGACTGGGATGAGCTGGTCTACAGCTTCGTGCGAAACTTTAAGGGCACTTATAAAAGGGCCGCATCAATCGAAGAATTAAGAGGCTGCTACCAAAAGACCGGCGAGATGTGCTGTTGCTACAAGATGTGCCTAGTAATCTGGGGAAGTGACAGAAATCTCTAAGGTACTAGATGTGTTGTTGCTACTAGGGAGAAAACAACAATCCTTTGTTCATAGAACAATCGTATTGTTTACTTTACACACAATGCTTAATGCAATTATCTGATGCTTGCAACTTAATACTGGAGGGGGTTCGGATGATAACCTGAAGGTGGATTATTAGTCATAGATGCAGTTGGATTGCGTTCTATGTATAATGTTGTAATGCCCAATCAAATCTCATAGGAGTCAATATGATTAGTATATGCATATATGCTTTATCGATGTTTGTCAGTTGCCCCGCTGTAATTTATTCACCCAACATGTCATCTATCTTAAGGGGAGAATCATCGCAAGTGAACTATGGACCCCGGTCCTTTCTTTTACTATCAATCTACAATCTGCTATTTACTGTTTTCTGTTTACTTTCTGCAAGCTATTACTATCTTCCACACAATACGTTTAATCCTTTGTTTTCAGCAAAACCGGTAAGATTGACAACCTCATTGTAAGTTAGGGGCAAAGTTCTGTGGTTGTGTTGTGCAGGATTCTAAGTTGGAAACAACACCTTGGAGGTGTTTCCTTGCTCCTACTAGTTCGATAACCTTGGTTTCATAACTGAGGGAAAACTTGCTGATGTGCTCATCATACCTTCCTCTTGGGGTTCCCCAACAAGCTTGAATATATTTTGAGCCATCAAGATTTTTTCTGGCGCCATTGCCGGAGAGTCAAGGACATCTTCACAAGGGGAGTACTTCATAAAAATCTCTTTACTTTGTTTTTGTTTTGCTTAGTTTATTTCTGCTTTGTTTGCTTGTTCTTTTTATCAAAAATATAAAAAAAATTAGTTCCTACTATAGTTGTTATTTTCGTTGGGATGTTATTGTCTTGTTTTATCATGATTTCTATCAATGGTTGGTTTTTTTGAAACTGAATCTAATTGGCAAGGTGGGTTCACGGAAGAACACCGCTTGTCACAAAAAGGGAAACACTTATGGGAACAAATTGATAAATTATATACCATTGCTAGAAACGTGTGTTCTACTTATAATGTTACTTATTGCTTTGATAAATCTTGTTGCTGTAAGAGGTATAAACACCTCCCTTTTCAATGTGAGTATAATGATGATGTTACCATATCTTCTTATGTTAATGGAAATTATGACTTTTATGATGTGGAACAAATTGAAGAATTTATTGCTTGGAAGGGTGCATTTGAACTAGCTTATTTGCTTGAAAATACTGATGATGCACCTTATAAATATGAGGTTTATGATATACTTAAATTTTGCTTTGATAATTACAAGGAAGAAAATGGCTATATTCTTGAATATCTTAATAGATGCTCTCCACCAGCAGAAGAGACTAATGCCTTGCAGGAGCCTATGGAAGAAGAAATTACTGAAACTGGAAGCTCATTGGATGAAAAAGAGGAGGAGAGTGATGATCAAGAGGAGGAAGAATGGATCTACCCATTCCTACCTTCTAACGAGAGTAACTCTTTACCCCTTATAATATTTGATTGTTCCCCATGCTTACTAAAAGAGGATGAATGTTATGTTCCTGAGGATTCTTTTGAAAATGTTTATAATAAAGCTCTAGATGATGGTCCTATATTGGTTGATAATATTAATTGTACTACTATTGAAAATGAGATTGATCAGTCATCTTGTTATAAAATTGTTAAAAGTGGGTTTGAAGGTTTTAATCCCACTATTTTTGAGCTTGATAAAAATTATGTGTTTATAGATCATGAAAAGCATGCTTTATGTGATAGTTATATTGTTGAGTTTATTCATGAGGCTACTGAAAATTATTATGAGAGGGGAAAATATGATTGTAAAAGTTTTCATGCTACTGAAACACCTCTCTATTTGCTGAAAGTTTTGAAGTTACTCTCGCTTTATCTTCCTATGACTATCACTTTGTGCTTTGTGAATTTATTTGCATATAAGATTCCTATGCATAGGAAGTGGGTTAGACTTAAATGTGTTTTGAATTTGCTTCTTGATGCTCTCTTTTACTTCAATTCATATTCCTTATGTGAGCATCATCGAAATTCTTATGCCTAGCTTAAAGGCGTTAAAGAAAAGTACTTATTGGGAGATAACCCAAAAGTTTTAGTTGAGTCTTGGAAGTTATTGCTTCAGTAATAACCTCTCCTTATCATTTTTGTGTGGTTTTTGTGCCAAGAGTAACCTCTAATGAGAGAGAAGTAATGCTTGGGAAAGTTGTTGTCCTGAAACAGATTTTTGTGCTTCGTTGTAAAAATTCGTGTAAAATCTCTATATGTCGGTTTGAGCTGTAATTGTTTGTGCTTATGCCCTAGGTTGTTATCCAACTTTCATTAGTTCAACACTTTTAGATTTGAGCAACAGAAGGTCTTCAAAAAAATTGGTTTTTACCTGCTGGTCTGTTTTGACAGATTTCTGCCATTATTTGCATTTGCTTCTTGTTGATTCCTTTTTGGGTTCTCTTTGGGGAATTGAGATTTTTGAGGGAAGTGATACAATATCTTTTGTTTTAATGGAAGTTTTACTTGTGTTGGAACTGAACCCAAAGACTTATTATCTTTTGAGTACACTAATGTTGCTAATGAAGATTGTGTGAAGTTTTGTATGAAGGAAAAAATTTCAGGTGTAAGGAAAGAATGATGTAATGAGATGAAGAATGGACTAAATCTCAAGCTTGGGAATTCCACCCGTGTCACCCCAAGAAATATCCAAGAAGTACAAGCGTCAAAGCTTGGGGATGCCCAAGGCATCCCCTTCTTCATCAATAAAAATCTCAGGTTCTTCCAAACACTTCATTTTTATTGTTTCATGCACAGTTGTGTTGTTCTTGCAGCGTCTTTGTTTTAGTTTTCATTTGCTTGGTTTGCTTAGTTTGCTTGAATAAATTGGTTGGACCCCCTCATTCATACATTAGTTTTCAAATAAGATTGGTTTGGATTGGAAAAGAGTAGGAAAGTTCATGCTTAAGTGGTAAATAAGGAGCTTGTTTTTAACTGTGGCCTATGCTTTGTCATGTCATGCTTGATATTGTTTTGGATTTATGCTTAGTGATTTTTTCTGTAGCATGACATGTTATAAACAATTGAGATTGCTTAATGTGCCTTGAAAGAATCATGCGTTGTTTTAGCATATTAAAGCATAATATTGTGGTATTCTCCTTTGATGCTTTATTTGGGTTGACTTGGCGCATGCTCACACCATGTTAAGACTATCCCAAGTCACCATAGCCTTTATGATCCTTTAGTTTTCAACTTGTAATATCACTTTATGCTTTAATTAATGATGTTTTGTCGCTTTGCATGATTATGACCATTATTGCTCTCTTAGTTGGTTGCTCCCAGTCTTTTGCTAGCCTCCATAACCAAGTATAAGATCCACTCATGCATCCAACTCCAAATAAAACCAAGTTATTCCAAAGAGTCCACCATACCTACCTATTAGCATTCGCTATTCCAAGTATATTCATGTTTTTTATCTACCTTCCGAATTAAACTTGTTATGAGAAAACTAGTGATTAAAGCTCTCACGAACTTGATGGCACACTTCACTTTTCTTGCCCCTAATAAACTTGAACCATTGTGTCGTCTATGTTGTATATGCTTGCACTTATATGTTGGGGATTAGCAGAACCATGTTGTCATGGGGAACACTTTCAACATGCTCTTTTGTGTATGGATTTCGTCAGTGTGAAATGAAAGGGGAGCTTGTAAGTCCATGAAGTTATGTATGTGTGTTAGAGAAACACCTGGGCCGCTGGTCTAATCCATGCCTAATCATGGTGGAAACCTGCAACGTAACCATAATGAGCAATCTATGAAGCATTCTTCTTATAAAAAAGAGATAGAGATTGAGAAAAAAAAGAAAAAAAGAGATGGGAAAAGAGGAAAGAGAGAAAAAAGCACCCTTTTCCCATGGTAAATAAGAAGATTGCTGAGATGCTCGTTGTCTGCTTGCCTTGTCATTTTGATATGGGGATTCTTCCATATCATCGGGGAAGGGGTACCCCGTTGGCGGTTCTCTATGATACACATGTACTTACTATGACAAGAATTTACCGGTAACTAAACTTGAGTAGCATGAGGAGCGACCCTCGTATCCAAGGGACATGTGATTACCAACATATACTTTGTCAAGCATATACTCCATAGTTTGTTCACTTTAACCTTAATCACTTTAATATGCTTATGATAGGGGCAATGAGAGCTGAAAGCTAATAAGTACCATAATTTTCGGAAGCTCTTTATGAGACTTGAATCCCTACTTCCTTCTATGAAGGCCTTCTTTTACTTTTATGTTGAGTCTCCATCTTCTATCTTTATGCACCTATTGAGAGAGCATAGTGGACATTCTTAGTTTAATGTGCATTGTCCCAAGACTTGTTGATTGATGCATAACTTTGATATTGCTTGTTCTTAAACTATTTGTATCTACTCACCCTTATGAACTTTGAAGGTGTCCTATGCATTTATATTTTGCTACACTATGAGGGACAAGCTAAATACCATTCTTATTATGTTTTCTTTATGTGAAACAAACAAACGTCTTACAAAGTATTGTTATTCATGAATCTTTTTTTGTACCTTTTCATGTTACAACATAGCTGCTATGTCTTATTGTTAGAACTATATCTTTCATGCTATGTTAAAGTATTATGATCCCAGTTATCAATGTTCTACAAATACTTTGATCAAGTTTATGATGGTGCATGTCACCTCAAAAATTATTCTTTCTTTTTATCACTTACCTACTCGAGGACGAGCAGGAGTTAAGCTTGGGTATGTTGATACGTTGCTAACGTATCTATAATTTTTGATGTTCCATGCTTGTTTTATATCTACTTTCTTATGTTTTTTCCACACTTTGGAGTATTTTTATACACTTTCTTGAACTAACCTATTAACAAGATGCCACCGTGCTAGCTACCTATTTTCTACTGTTTTTGGTTCCAGGAAAGTTAGAAAATGAATATTCTCAAAATTGGACGGGACAAAAGCTAAACTCAATATTTCACCGAGGGGGACACGAAGCCAAAAGACGAGACAGAGAGGGACCAGAGGCCGGCCACACCACCTGGCCGTGTGGCCAGGCCTGGCCCGCGCCAGGGGGTGGTGTGGCCGCCTAGGGCACCCCCCCGGTCTCCCCTTTCGCCTATATATCGCCTCCGATACAGAAACCCTAAGTACCCGATCAAAATTCCATGAAAGAGTCTATAGCCGCCGTCATCTCCATCCCTAGATCAGAAGGGATCTGAAGATCTTCCCGGCACCCTATCGGAGGGGGGAATTCACCCTATAGGCCTTCTTCATCACCATGACTGCCTCCGGTGTGATGCGTGAGTAGTTCATCCCGGGACTACGGGTCCATGTAGTAGCTAGATGGTTGGTTCTTCTCCTTTGTGCTACCATGTCTAGATCTTGTGAGCTCCGTTCATGATCAAGATCATCTATTTGTAATCATACATGTTGTGTTTGCGAGGATCCGATGGATATTGAGATGCTATTTCAGATTGATTATTGATTCTATCATGTCTTTGTTATTTGTGATCTTGCATGCTCTTCGTTGTTAGTAGCTATCTTGGCCAAGTAGATGCTAGCAACTCCAAGAGGGAGTATTTATGCTCGATAGTGGGTTCATGCCTCTAGTAATCTGGGGAAGTGACATAAATCTCTAAGGTACTAGATGTGTTGTTGCTACTAGGGAGAAAACAACAATCTTTTGTTCACAGAACAATCGTATTGTTTACTTTACACACAATGCTTAATGCAATTATCTGTTGCTTGCAACTTAATACTGGAGGGGGTTCAAATGATAACCTGAAGGTGGATTATTAGTCATATATGCAGTTGGATTACGGTCTATGTATAATGTTGTAATGCCCAATCAAATATCATAGGAGTCAAGATGATTAGTATATGCATGTATGCTTTCTCGATGTTTGTCAATTGCCCCGCTGTAATTTGTTCACCCAACATGTCATCTATCTTAAGGAGAATCACCGCTAGTGAACTATGGACCCCGGTCCTTTCTTTTACTATCAATACACAATCTGTTATTTACTGGTTTTGGTTTACTTTCTGCAAGCTATTACTATCTTCCACACAATACGTTTAATCCTTTGTTTTCAGCAAAACCGGTGAGATTGACAACCTCACTGTAAGTTGGGGGCAAAGTTCTGTGGTTGTGTTGTGTAGGATTCCAAGTTGGAAACAACACCTTGGAGGTGTTTCCTTGCTCCTACTAGTTCAATAACTGAGGGAAAACTTGCTGCTGTGCTCATCATATCTTCCTCTTGGGTTCCCGAACGAGCTTGAATATATTTTGAGCCATCAACACTCCAGACATGTCATGCCTATGGACAATGCACTTTGATGGATCAAAACATCAAGAAGGAGCCGGCACCGGCGTCATCCTGACATCAGCACAAGGTGACAAGATGATGCACGTTCTGCGAATGCAGTTCTGTTCCTCCAACAATGAAGCTAAATACGAGGCCCCGCTCCATTGGATGTGAATGGCCAAAGCTTGTGGTGCAACACGTATCGTCATCTACGGCGACTCTTAAGCTGGTAGTGGATCAAACCATGAACCAGTGCGATGCCCTGAGCGACAACATGATCGCCTACCGCAACCTCTATGACGCACTCGAAGGAGACTTCGACGGCTGCGAACAGCAGCATGTTGGCCACGAGAGCAACTAAGAGGCGGATACACTCGCCAACATTGGCTCCACTTGTGCCTCGGTGCCACCTGGAGTATTCCTAGAGCAAATCTGCGAACGCTCCATCAAGCCAAAGGTTCCAGAATAGCCAGCCCGCACGTCAGAGCCACCCGACAAACTCAAGACACCTCGAGATAAGGAGCAAGAGACAGGACTCGAGGGCACCATGGAGGTCATGCTGATCGAGCCACCCTGGACGCAACCATACATCACATACCTGCTCAGCAAAAGGCTGCCACATGACCCGACAGATGCGCGGCATATAGCATGACGATCCAAGGCTTTCGCCATCATTAACGGCGAACTATATAAGCTCAGCATCACAGGAGTCCTTCAACAATGCGTCTCCAACAGAGACGGGAGAGACATCCTCCTCGAGATACACGAAGGCACTTGCGTCCATCATGCCGAAAGCCGTGTCCTCGATGCCAAAGCTCTACGAGCTGGTTTCTACTGGCCAACAGCAATGCGCGATGCTAAGGACATCGTCCAGAAGTGCAATGCTTGCCAAAGATTCGTGGACAAACCGCATGCACCTGGCACAGAGCTTAGGCCAATATTCGTGGCCTGGCCCTTCGCGCAATGGGGACTCGACATGGTTGGCAAGCTGCAAAAATCTTCACCTAGAGGATACGTCTACCTCCTCGTTGCAGTCGACAAATTCACCAAGTGGATTGAGGCCATGCTGGTGACAAACCAATCACGGGCCAGTGCCGTTAAATTCTTTGAGTCCATCGCCTTCCAGTTCGGGGTGCCACACAACATCATCACTGACAATGGAATGAACTTCACCTCGAACGAATTCCATGATTTCTGCAAAAACCTGGGAATCAACATCAGCTATGCCTCGGTGGCACATCCTTAGACCAACTATCAAGTCGAAAAGGCCAATGGCCTCGTCTACAACGGAATCAAGAAAAGGCTCCTCAGACCACTCGAAAGAGCTTCTTGGTGCTGGCCCGAGGAGCTACCATCGATACTATGGAGCCTGTGTACAACTCTAAATAGCGCCACAGGCTATACTCCGTTCTTCATGGTACACGATACCGAGGCAGTACTACCTGCAGAAGTACGCTACAAGGCCCCAAGGATCGTAGCATACAGTGAGGAGGAATCAACCGCCGCACTCGAAGACTCTGTCGACCTCCTTGATGAAGCACGCGAAATAGCAGCGGAACGATCCATGATCTACCAACAAAACCTCTGCAACTACCACAGCCGAAGGCTACGCCCAAGGTCCTTCGTCAAAGGAGACCTCGTCCTACGACTGAAGCAGCAAGGACACCTCAAGCTCGAGTCCCCTTGGGAGGGACCTTATGTGATTACCGAAGTAATCCCAGGTGGCACCTACCGCCTTAAAGACGTAGAAAGTGGAGTTGCATACTCCAACCCCTGGAACATCGCGGAACTGCGTCGTTTCTACCCTTAGATGTTTTTACTTTACAAATAAGGCTATTCAACCAGGCTACTTAGCCACATATTGTACCTCCTGATATTCTGCGAATAAATAAAGCTAAGTGCCTCCAACCTTGTGTCTCTATTTTAATTGCAATTACATCACTCGGGGTTGCGCCACCCTGTCTACCTCGTTACACGAGCAATGCAGTAACCTGAGTAGCCGCCATACTATTAATCGAACCCTTGATAAACCCAACCCAGCTGCAACATTCCTGACAGGTTGGCAAGGCGCTAAGATAAGTATGCATCAGGCTAACGAAAATGCACTGAATAGTACAAGCTACTCGAAAAATACACAAGCTAGCTAGCTTTACACACACTACGGGTAACAAAAACACCCAATTCAAATATACGAACTTTACAACACCTTTTACATCTTCGCGTAGGCCTGAAACTACTCAACTGGCATAAAAGGAGAATGTTGGTGTGCTACTCGAACAACTCGATGATGTCTTCGGCTGGCTGATGACTGGGTTCCTGCACCAATAATAGGGTTATTGCAGTACTTGTAGCATCAAATATTTAAAGAGTTTGTCCCGATGGGAGCTTGGCGAACACGACCCCGCAGCCACGTTGTCAAAGCAACCATGTTCGCACCCAAACCGTGGTTTGGAAATAGCCTATTCTATAAGTTGCTAGGATAAATGAATTTAAGATGTTTTGTAATAACTACTACTAGGACTGGAAGAAAACTAGAACAAAAGTAAAACTGAAAAGAGGTGAATACAATGAGATGAAATATTAATGCTATGATTCCTAAAGTAATAGTGTGTATACCGATGTGCATGATAAGTGCTTATGGAATAGCTATTAACTATAATTATGGCGGTCCCTCATATACCATTGTCTCCAACCATTGGTAAGTGGCAACTAGACAACTCAATTGTCCACACCCTCTTCGGACATGGGTCATCTCGTAAGAGAATAGTGTATTAAGGTAACAAGACCAATCAAGGTAAACTAGAGAAAAGGCATTAAGTTCTATGGACAATTGTACTCCTAAGCAAGTGTGCTAGTCACAAGATATCCCATCTGTCACTTTGGGGTCAAGCAATTCGCAACACTATACCTATCTATATCATGAGTGATCTTGAGGGAACTCTAGGCGGTGCATCCTAAGCTGCTATTGCCTCTGCAAATCACTTATAGCAAATAGCCTATTAGTTCTACCCATGGAAGAGCAGAGACTAATGCTAAGTTTTATGACACTCCGTGAATCCCTAGTAAATTCCTTAACAAAGGATTGGACGTCTCCAATCACTAGAATAATATCATGAGTAGAACAATGTAAAGAGAAAGCACAAACATATTAATTAACAAGAACACACCGCACTTCAATTACTCAAATCATCATAACATAAATAAAAGGGGGTTCAAGCCATGTTACAATCCATCACGGAGATCATGATGGGGAAGGATGAAGGAGTAGCGGCAATGGAGATGGTGATGATGGCGCGGTGATGGTGGCGTCGGTGTGGTGATGGCGACGTCCTCCTTCTCCCCCTCTTCTTGCTTGGATGGCTTGATGGTGTAGATGGAGATCCGGATCTTGGTAGAGCTATAGAGGCTATGGAGGCGGCACAGTGGCAGGGCGCGGCCGTGGAGGCGGTAGATGGGATCTAGATCTTGTATATGGTGTATGGTGGCTTCCTCCTCTCTTCTTTGACTCCTCTCTCCTTTATATAGGCCTTGGGGTGCCCTAGGGTTCCCCCAATACCGTCATTTGACTTAGGGAAGGTTCTGGAGATTCCGGAGGGCGGAATCCCGTCGTTTGCGACCTTTTTGGCAACTATACGGCGGGAGCTATATGGCCATAATTTTTGCTCCCGCCTTATAGTTGGTCGTTAAACCATTAGTACTCTTTAGTATTTTGGCCGCCATTTCTTCATACGAACTCCGTTTTGGGTGTTCTTAGGCTCGTTGAGTTTGTCTCATAGAGGACTACAACCCTGTGGTCTTGGATCTTTATTTTGAGGAGTTGGAAAAATTAACTTTTCCAACACCTCAAATGGCTAAGCCTGGTCCCTACAACTCCTCCATACTATGCTCACTTTGTTCCTTTTGCCTTTGTTTTATCCATAATCATCATCAACACCTACACACATGTCAAAGATAATGAAGAGGGATAAAATTCTACCTAAACTACTAAATGTGCAAAGCTCATATTGAATTTAATAAAAACAAGTAATCATGCATAGCAATAGTTAGATGGAGCATGATATGATTGGCAAATGACACAATTTATGTTGCTAAAAAGTGTTGTATTATCACAACCATCAACTTCCCCAAGCTAGATCTTGCTCGTCCTCGAGCAAAAAGGATCGATAACTTAATGGATGTGATCTTGCTTATCATTGGAAATCAATGCACCGTATCTTTGTTTTTCCTGCAAGCTCCAAGCAAGAGAGCACATAATCATACAAGGAAATATAAGCTCAGTTATATTATTCCAAACCACTAGAGATTAGTCAAAAACTTCTATGCTCCATGTCAAAGTTAAATCTAGCTTGCAAGTAAACTTGTGATCCTTCTATACGCACTTTATTGTATTTTTGTATTTTTATTTGTATAAGGCAAAGCTGAACACAGTTAGTTGTCAATCATAAATAGAAATAGAGTTTTCCAATGCTGCCCACTCATGCCATCTCTCAAGTGCAAACTTCGATTGTTGAGCTCATAGAAAATATATTTCTTAGTAACGAGACCATGCCAAAAGAGTGGTATATGTTCAATCGAGACTGTGTAGGCTAGGAAGGACACTCATGACCATTACCAAGGTTTCCCTTTTCAGTATAATGATTTATCATAATGGTCAGAGGAGTATTCCGACTTTTGCTTTTAATGCAGGCCCATGAGAATACCAATGCATACCCAAATATAGCATTTTTGCTACATACGTTGGGCAACTCATAGCCAAACTCCAAGAGTTTCCTATTTTTGGATTGTCCAAAGGCCAACGGAGTTGTTAGCATCCCATATTGTGCGACAGTGGCGCAAGACACGCATAAAGCAATATCTCACTTTGATTTCCAAGATTTTTTTTGGCATATGTAATCTCGAAACTTTGAAAGATCATTTCTTATTTGACAACTCACTCAGTAAGCATCTATTAAGACCATCATTTCCAACACTATGGGGTTGTGCTACTCCATAACCATTCACTTAAGACAATTCTGAAGAGTGACAAATAGCAAGTATATCCCTTATATAAATATGAACAAAAACCCACCTAAGCAAGCATTCAAAAATAGAGGGATACACAATAGCGAAAAAAAATTTAAGATAAAGAACTTTGCACAAGACTCTAGGCATGCAAAATAACCTCCCCAAGCTAAGAACTTTCCAAGTATCCACTTGAGAAGATCATGAAAACAAAATAGAAAATGCAGTTATCAAAAGAGAGTATAAAAAGTGGTTACCTCCTCAAGCTTAAGTTAAAGCAAGGGCGACACACTTTACCATTGATGTGATTTTAACCTCTACTTTGATGGACAAAGAACCTTTGCTTCAATGAATGTTTCATGATCCGGTGTATCCCTTCCTTAAGAACCTAGTAGGAACAAGACTAGAAAGAAGACAAAATATTTTTGTGTTTTTGAAGACACGGGTTTAGCTCACAAGTGATAAAAATACAAGTCCCACTGAGTCGGTTCATCAACCTAAACACCATGCTTAAGTCAACAAACTAATTCAAGAAGTGCGCTTCTCCTAGATTGTGATGAAGTGTAAGTGAGACAAAATATGAAACACGAGTGTGTAACCCTATGTGCTTATTTAAAAGAGGTTTGAGTTGGAAGGTTTTACCAGACACTAATTGTTGAAATGTTGAATTGAAGCAACCAAGTGGCTCATGCGAGTGTTTGCACGGTTGGCACTAACGTACATGTCGTCACACAAGGTTCAAGTCCCTGCAAAAATAACACACAATAAATAGTTCGTTTACCCCACCGATAAAAGAAAAATAAAAAGAAAACATGAACTTATATAAAGAATTACAGTCTAAGAAGTTTCTTAGGTAGAACTTTTATTGCTTGCAGATATTCGGCTTCCCCTCGATCAAAGGAGAAGATCCCATGTGGAGTTTCGAGGTTTTTTTAGAAGAAGTAGGGAGAAAGTAAATCAAAATTTTGATACCGGGGTTACCTTCTCAAAGTGATTTTGTGGTCATACTAACTATATGACCAGAAAAATATTTCCCGCCGTATAGTTGGTCGTCAGACTTCCAGTAATCTGAAATAAGAATTCTAAACAGATGTCGATATCTATACGATGGCAACTATACGGCCGGACCAAAAAGGTCACGCCATATAATTGGTCGTTAAACCTTCTGTATCCTGGAAAATAATTTTGACAAAGGCATCGATTACTATACGACCGCAATTATACGGCCAGAATTTTTATTCCCGTCGTATAGTTGGTCGTTAAACCTTCTGGAGTCGCCAAAATTTACCTGTTTCTTCGAGTATTCTTTCTTAACCTGAAACTTAGCGAAACACCATGTTTTGACGGTAAAATAACAACTTTAATTTTTGACCAACAAATACATATAATTGAAGGATTCACCTGAAACTGATTTTCTCTTCCTTTTTACCGAGTTTATGCAACACATAATATAGTGACAATAAATTCTACCTTTTGAAAACTACCACAAGGTTACTCTAATAGCAAGACATGTGAAAAATAAAAGTGCCAATGCAACATGAATGCAACTAGATTCAAGACACAAAACTAAGAAAGACACCTAGTAACTTCCGGGTTGCCTCCTAGGAAGCACTCTCTTTAAAGCCATAAAGCTAGGCTAGGATGCTCCATACATTTCCAACCTGGATCCTGATGACCCACAAGTATAGGGGGTGTATCACAGTATTTTCGATAAGTCAGAGTGTTGAACCCAACGAGGAGCAGAAGGTGTTGACGAGTGGCTTGGAGCAGGAATTCTCTGTAAATACTTAGCAAACGGATTTTTAGGGTTTTTTGATAATGTAGATAAATAAAGTGCGAGTAAATAAAAGACAATAATAATAAATGCAGCAAGTGGCCCAATCCTTTCTTTAGCAAAGGACAAGCCGATTGTATTATTTAAGATGATCAAACGTTCCCGGGGACACACGGGAATATCGTCAAGTGCTTTCGCTTCATATAGTTGATTAATCTTCTTTAGTTTGATAAGTGTTGTGTGGGTGAACCTATGCTAATGTACCGACCTTCCTAGGACTATTACATACTTGTGATTATACCCCTTGCAAGCATCCGCAAGTACAAGAAAGTAATTAAGATAGAAACCTAACCACAGCTTTAAACTCTAAGACCCTGACATCCCTTGTGCAAAGGTTTCCTAATGGGGGTTCAGGTTTCTGTCACTCCGGCAACCCCTACGATTAGTAGCCAAATACACAATGCATTCCCCTAGGCCCATAAAGGTAAAGTGTCATGTAGTCGACGTTCACATGACACCACTAGAAGAAATACACCACAACTTAAATAACAAACTATTGAATCTTTCTCAACACAATTCCACTACTAACAACATGACTTCTCCCATGTCCTCAAGAACAAAACGAACTAATCACAAGACATCATATGGATCAAGATCAGAGATGATATAATGGTAAGAAACAATTTGAACATAACAATAATTCAATGGTTCCACTCAATAGCATCAAATACAACAAGTAATCAACATCGGGAAAGTTTCCCCTAAGAACTATGCAAGATTCAACCCAATTGTTACAGTGGTATGGAGTGGTGATGATGGTGCTGGTGGAGATGATGACAGAGATGATGGTGATGATGATCCTGATGAAGTCCAGCTTGATGGTGGTGTTGATGGCGACGATCTCCCCTCTCCGAGAAGGAATTCCCCCGGCAGAATTATGTCTGCCAGAGAGATCTTTCTCTCTCTATAGTTTTCCGCCACACAAAGGCGGCAGAATCTTTTTGTGATCGCCCCCCAGGCTTAGGTATTCGTGGGGATAATATACGCCAAAGGGGAGAGCCAGGAGTGGGCCAGGGTGGCCACACCACCTGGCGGCGCAGCCTAGGGCTGCCCACGCCAGTGGGTGGTGTGGGCCCCCTGTGGCCCATCTCCACTCCCCCTTCTAGCATCCTTCTTCTTCTAGAAAAATAGGATTTTCCATATATTTTCCTGGATTTTCTGATCTTCGCGAATTTCGCCTCCAAACAGCCCATTTTCCATCAGAATCCTGACTGCAGCGGTCCATCCTCCAAAAGTCATCAACCATGCAAAAATAGATGAAATAACATAAGTATCATCTCTTAATATGAAATATATCAATGAATAATAGTAAATTATGATATAGTATAGTGATGCAAAATGGACGTATCAACTTCCCCCAAGCTTAGACTTTGCTTGTCCCCAAGCGAAAACTGAGCTCAATAAACATGACCTCAGGTTTATGGAGTGAAGAGTCGATAAAAGAATATGGACAAGAAGCATCACATTCATCAATACATAAATCATAATAGAAGACAACTCACTATTATATAACTTTAACTTGCAATAAGTAAAAGAAACACAATAAAGATACATAAAGTAAATCATAATTGGTAATGGCAAACTTAGCTCTTGGTCAAAGAATAGTTAACAATTTGCAGGAGTTTAAACATAATGGGGTTTCAAAGTAATATTCACTAAGATAAGAGCAATGTGCAAAACAAGGAACATAAGCAACAAGATTGCATAAATCATCATATGAATGAATGAAACACAACAACTCAAAATACTTGCTGAGATAGAAGGGAATAGGTTTACTGACTCAAATAAAAAGTAAAAGATAGGCTCTTCGCAGAGGGAAGCAGGGATTTCAAGTTTCAGAAAGAGCTTTCAAAAATTATGGTACTTATTAGCTTTCAGCTCTCATTGCCCCTATCATAAGCATCTTTAGGTGATTAAAGTTAAAGTGACAGAACTAAGAGGATATGCTTGACAAGTTATAAGTTGAAATCTCATGCCCCTTACTTACGAGTACCGAACCTCATGCTACTCAACTTCAGTCACAAGTAAGATCTTGTCATTGTAAATACATATGTATCATAGAGAACCGCCAACGGGGTACCCCTTGCACATGACACAGGATCTATCCCATAATCAAAATGACAAGGCAAGCAGACAATGAGCATCTCAGCGATCTTTTTATTTGCTATTTGCATAGGTTTTTATTGAGGATGCTTCATAGAGTGCTCATTATGGTTATGCTGCAAGTTTCCACCATGATTAGGCATGGCTTAGGCTAGCGGCCCAGGCATTGCTCTAACACGCATACAAACTTCATGATCTTACAAGTTCCCCTTTTATTTCACACCGCCGGGATCCATAAGCAACAGAATCAGATATCAATGGAATAATAAGTGCAATGTTGAAAGCGTACCCCATGATACATGGTTCTGCTAACTTCAACTTATAAAGCGCAAGCATATACGCAACAAAGATGGACGCAATGGTTCAAGTTTATTAAATACAGGAAAGTAAAGTGTGCCATCAAGTTTGTGAGAGCTTTAATCACCAATTTTCACACAACAAGTTTAATTCGGAAGGTAGGTAAAACATGAATTTACTTGGAATAGCAATGGTGCTAGTAGGTAGGTATGGTGGACACAAATGGCATAGGTTTTGGTTTAAGGATTGAATGCACGAGAAGCATTCCCTCTCAGTACAGGTTTTAGGCTAGCAAGGCTGGGTAGCAAGCATAAGATTTGAAGGAAACAAACAAACATACAAGTGATAAAAACAAACATGCAATCTTCCTTAGAAGCACAAAAGATCTTAACTAGAGAATACTAAGCTTATGAGCAAATCAAGAAAGATGATGATGAAATTATATTTCTTTAAGATTACTTTTATCTTTTTCATTCAATTCTTATAATAGTGTTGCTACTGACCGAGCTAGATTTGCCAAAACCAACTAAATTTACTCAATGATCCCAAAGTGATACAATACTAACAACAATATCAATCATATAACATGAATTGAAAACTAATATAAGATATGCAAAAGAGTAAATGATAAAACTTCTCATTAATATTCCATAACGGCAACTCACACCAAGGGATACATAGATATCTAACGAGAGGGGGGACACTTCCATAATGCAAACCATCCTACATGATAACTTCTCTATTCATGATATGACTCTACTAAAAAGGTAAAACGATAGAAGATAGTGATGTGATACCGCGGCACTCCCCCAAGCTTGGAACAAACCAAGGGGATGCCAAAACTTGATGACGAATTACTCCTTCGATGGTGGTGGTATTCTCTCGATGAGCTTTTCAATCAATTTCCTCAAGTCCTCAATCTCGAAGGTGAGAGTACGAATCAACTCCGAGTTTTGCTCAATGCGATTCATGATCATGTTGGGTTATGATTCCCAGCTCGTACGATTCTTTCCCCACTCTTCCTCCTTGAAGTCTTCTTTTCCTGCATGGTTAGAACGAGGCATATCCCAATTGGAGGGTAGTTTCTCCTTGGGCATATTCTGGAATTGATGCTCATGGATAAGGGTATGGAAGGGATTCTTGGTGCGTGGAGGAGGTGACCATGGAGCCAAAAGTGACACGGAGGCTTCCCTCCAGTTGACATTCGTGCAGTCCTTTTGATCCTGGCAGGGTTTGCCAACACTCCAATACTTGCAATGGTAGTGCCGGTGTGCGGATGCTGGCTTTTCTTTGCCTCCTCTTCATCTTTACTCTTGATCTCCTTCTCTCGCCTAGGGTCTTGGGGATCCTCCTCCGCAGGCTTTTTTCCTTTATCCTTGGCGGAGACCATTATGCTTCTAAACTTTAAGAATAGTTCCTGGCTGAAATAGATCGAAACGAAAACATGAAGAGAACACAATATACGAATCTCGGGGGATCCGGGGGATTATATATTACGAATTTTTACAACAAAAGGAAGGTACTGGGAGAAAACGGGTCGGAGACGGAGTCCGAGGTGGCCACACCACCTGCTGGCGCGGCCAGGGGGCTCGCTCCAGGGGGTGGTGTGAGCCACACTGGCTCCGTTTCCATCCCTCTTTCGCTTCGTTGCTTTCCTTGTTGGATAAAAACTCCAAAAATATAACTTGACAGATTTTTCGCGGAACTTTTCTTACTAGAACTGTTACCTATTCGAAAACGGACTCTGCAGGTCTCTGAACTTGGTCTTTGATAAAAAAAATCGGAGTCACCACTTGAATAACATCAATATCTTCATCTTCATACATATATTGCTTGAGTCATGAAACCTTTCACTATCTTATTACACCATTTTCTCCACTAACCTGGAAATTTCTTTCACACAAAACTTCACACAAGTCTCATTAGCAAAATTAGTGTAAGCGAGGTAATAAACCTTTTAGGTTCAATTTCAACTGAAATCCATCAAAACATAATCTACTGTAGCAACTCCTTCCGAAAACCCAAAAAGAATTCAAAAAGGAAATCGATTTAAGAAGCAAATGCAAGAGTGGCAAAAATCTGTCAAAACAGACCAGCAGGTAAAGATCAATTTTTCGGAAATCTTCTGTTGCTTAAATCAAAAAGTGCAAAACTAACGAAAGTTAAATAAAAACCTGGGGCATAAGCACAAAAAATTACAGCTCAATCCGACATACAGAGATTTTTCACGAATTTTTATAGTGAAGCATAAAAATCTATTTCGGGACATCAACTTCCCCAAATCTTACTTCTCTCTCATTAGAGGTTGATCTTGACACAAAAACCAAACAAAAAGGATAAGGAGAGGTTATTGCCAAAACAATAACTTCCAAGACTCAAATAAACAAAAACTGAAAGCAAAAGAATTATTTTGGGTTGTCTCCCAAAAAGCTCTTTCTTTATAGCCATTAGGACGAGCATGATAATTTCAATGATGCTCACATAAGAATATGAATTGAAGTAAAAGAGAGCATCAAGAAGCCAAAATACACATGTTTAAGTCTAACCCACTTCCTATGCAAGGGAGTTTTGTAAGAAAATAAATTGTTGAAACCAGAGGGTACTAGCATAGGAAGGCAAAACAAGTGCAACATAAAGACTTTCAGCATAAAGCGAGGAAACTTAAAATTACTGAGATGCATTAGAACAATCTTCCCTCTCTCATAATAACTTTCAGTATCATGCATAAATTTAACGATATAACTATCAAAAGAACCATTGTAACAATGATCACTTACCCCAACAGAAAACACAGGGACACTAGCTCTCATAACACTACTTTGTGAAGCAATATTAGAAGTATCTTTAAAGAGGATAGTGTGTCCATCTTATACATACTTAGTGACAAAGTCTTTCACATTTGCTATCATAGGTTCAACAACTACTTGTTCATCAGGTTCAACAACTTTATTTGTACTTTCATTAACCATACTAGCTATCATAGAATGTTCCTTTACTTTAACTGGGAAAGGTATTTACTCAATGTAAGGTTCAAGTAAAACATGATTAGTAGTATAAATTTCATTATTTCTTGCGGGAACACAATTAGCAATATCTTTATAAGGTTCATGATACTTATTCCACTTCTTTTTAGGTACTTCAATATAGGAAGCAAAAGCCTTAAAATAAGTTGCAATAGCTTGAGAGTCAAGACCATAAGCATTTTTAATGTTTTGAAAGTCATCAGTTCCCATAAAAGATTCAATGCATTCATAATCATAATTTATACATGACTTTCTTCCTTTATCATTCTCCCATGCTTCAGCATTGTCTTGAATTCGGTCTAGAAGATCCCATTTAGCTCCTTCTTCCATGCGTGTAAATGATCCAGCACAAGAAGCATCCAATAAATCCTTATCATGAAGAGAAAGCCTTGCATAAAAGTTATTGATAATAATATTGTTGGGGAGCTCATGAATAGGACATTTGAGCATTAGTAACTTCAATCTCCCCCAAGCTTGAGCTGTACTCTCTCTATCAAGAGGCCAAAAGTTGTATATTTGATTCCGATCTTTATGAATCTCACTAGGAGGATAAAATTTTGAATAAAAGAGAGGCACTATTTCCTCCCATTCAAGAGCTTGACCATTCTTCAGCAGCTTATACCATTCCTCAGCTCTTCCTTTCAGTGATAATGAGAATAACTTCTTCTTGACTTGATCTATGGTAATACCTGCACACTTGAACAACCCGCATAATTCGTGTATAAAGAGAAAATGATCACCGGGATGAACAGTTCCATCTCCAACATAATAGTTATCCATAACACAATCAATAATTCTTGTAGGTATTTTAAAAGTATCATTTTCAGCAGGTGGTGGTTCATCTACTACCTTAGCGGTGGTAGTAGCATTACGAAATAAGAAACTCAGCGAATTATCCATATTGAAATAAAGTAACTAACAGAAATAAACAATACTCACAGTAGAAGTTTCCTTTACCAGTTCCACTCTCCAATAGCGCTTCAATCCCCGGCAACGGTGCCATAAAATAGTCTTGATGACCCACAAGTATAGGGGGTGTATGGCAGTATTTTCGATAAGTTAGAGTGTCGAACCCAACGAGGAGCAGAAGGTGTTGACGAGTGGCTTGGAGCAGGAATTCTCTGTAAATACTTAGCAAACGGATTTTTAGGGGTTTTTGATAATGTAGATAAATAAAGTGCAAGTAAATAAAAGATAATAATAATAAATGCAGCAAGTGGCCCAATCCTTTCTTTAGCAAAGGACAAGCTGGTTGTATTACTTAAGATGACCAAATGTTCTCAAGGACACACGGGAATATCATCAAGTGCTTTCGCTTCATATAGTTGATTAATCTTCTTTAGTTTGATAAGTGTTGTGTGGGTGAACCTGTGCTAATGTACCAACCTTCCTAGGACTAATACATACTTGTGATTATACCCCTTGCAAGCATCTGCAAGTACAAGAAAGTAATTAAGATAGAAACCTAACCACAACGTTAAACCCTAAGACCTTGACATCACCTATGCAAAGGTTTCCTAATGGGGGTTCAGGTTTCTGTCACTTCGGCAACCCCTACGATTAGTAGCCAAATACACAATGCATTCCCCTAGGACCATAAAGGTGAATGATACGTCCATTTTGCATCACTATTCTATGTCTTAATTCACTATTATTCATTGATATATTTCGTACTGAGAGGTGATACTTATGTTATTTCATCTATTTTTGCATGGTTGATGACTTTTGGAGCATGGGCCGCTGCAGTCAGGATTCTGATGGAAAAAGTGCTGTTTGGAGGAAAAATTTGCGAAGATCAGAAAATCTGGGAAAATATATGGAAAATCCTATTTTTCCAGAAGACTAAGGATGCCAGAAGATGGAGTGGAGGTGGGCCACAGGGGGCCCACACCACCCCATGGCGCGGGTAGGCCTAGGTCGCGCCTGGAGGTGGTGTGGCCACCCTAGCCCACTCCAGCCTCTCCCCTCTAGCGTATATAATCCTCCTGAAACCCTAAGACTTGGGGAGCGACCACAGAAAGATTCCGCCGCCTCTGCGGGACGGAAAACACCAATAGAGAAAGATCTCTCTGGGAGACAGATTTCTGTCGGGGGAATTCCTTCCTGGAGAGGGGAGATCGTCGCCATCAACACCACCATCAAGCTGGAGTTCATCGGGATCATCATCATCATCATCATCACCACCATCATCACCATTAGCACCCTCATCACCATATCCATATTGCTGTAAAAATTGCGTTGGATCTTGCTATAATTCATAGGGGAAACTTTCCCGGTGTTGATTACTCTTTGTAGTTGATGCTATTGAGTGAACCATTGAATTATTGTTCATGTTCAGGTTGTTATACATCATTATTCCATCTCTGATCATGATCCATATGATGTCTTGTGAGTAGTTCGTTTTGTTCTTGAGGACATGGGAGAAGTCTTGTTGTTAGTAGTGGAGTTGTGTTGAGAAAGATTCAATAGATTGTTATTTAAGTTGTGGTGTACGTCTTCTAGTGGTGTCATGTGAACGCCGACTACATGACACTTCACCTATATGGGCCTAGGGGAATGCATTGTGTATTTGGCTACTAATCGTAGGGGTTGCCGGAGTGACAGAAACCTGAACCCCCGTTAGGAAACCATTGCACAAGGGACGTAAGGGTCTTAGAGTTTAAAGCTGTGGTTAGGTTTCTACCTTAATTACTTTCTTGTACTTACAGATGTTTGCAAGGTGTATAATCACAAGTATGTATTAGTCTTGGATGGGGCGGTACATTAGCACAGGTTCACCCACACAACACTTAGAAAGCTAGAGAAGATTAATCAGCTATATGAAGCGAAAGCACTTGACAGTCTTCCCATGTGTCCTCGAGAACGTTTGGTCATCTATAGAAATACAACCGACTTGTCCTTTGCTGCATAAAGGATTGGGCCACTTGCTGCATTCATTCCTACTGTCTTATTTACTCGTACTTTGTTTGCTTGCTTTATCGAAAACCCCTAAAAATCCGTTTGCTAAGTATTTGTAGAGAATTCCTGATCCATACCACTAGCCAGCACCTTCTGCTCCTCGTTGGGTTCGACACTCTTACTTATCGAAAATACTACGATACACCCCCAATACTTGTGGGTCATCAAGACTATGTTCTGGCGCTGTTGCCGGGGAGTGAAGCGCTATTGGAGAGTGGAACTGGTAAAGGAAACTTCTACTGTGAGTATTGTTTACTTCTGCAAGTTGCTTTATTTTCGTTATGGATAATTCGCTGATTTTCTTATTTGGTAATGCTACTACCACTGCTAAGGTAGTAGATAAGCCACCACCTGCTGAGAAAGATGTTTTCAAAATACCTACAAGATTTATTGATACCCAATTGGTATTGTACGAGATGTGGAAGTTCTTTGTGGTAAGATTAAGTACCCTGCTGATTTTCTAGTACTTGGTTCGGCTGCTAGTAAAACCTACCCCATCATTTTTGGTAGACCTTTCTTGAGTACTTGTGGAGCTATTATTGATTGCAAGAGGGAGAAAATCTTGACTAAGTTTGATGGGGAATCTTATGAGTTTAATTTTTCGAAATTTGCTAAAGAACCTTGCGAAGAGGAAACCCATAATGAGGATTTTAGGGTTGAACAACTTGCTTCTATTTCTCTTGCTCCTAACAATGCTTTACAGCAATTTATGGAAGATCATGAAAGTGAAATCTTCATGGAAGAAAGGAATGAGATTGACAGGATTCTTCGTGACCAACCTATGATGCTTAAGCACGACTTGCCTGTAGAAGACTTGGGTACCACGATGCCACCTAAAAAGGATCTGGTTTTCGATCTAAAACCTCTCCCTGATGATCTTAAATATGCTTATATTGATGATAAAAAGATATATCCTGTTATTATTAGCGCTAAACTTTCAGGGAAGGAAGAAGAAAGGTTATTGGAGGTTTTGAGGAAACACCGAGGAGCTATGGGCTATACTCTGGATGATTTGAAAGGGATTTCACCTACTATATGTCAGCATTCTATCAACATAGAACCAGATGCGAAGCCAGTAGTGGAGCACCAACGACGTTTAAATCCTAGGATGAAGGAAGTGGTAAGGAACGAGGTATTGAAACTCCTTGATGCTGGTATTATTTAACCTATTGTTGATAGTGAATGGGTTAGTCCTGTTCATTGTGTTCCTAAAAAGGGAGGTATTACCGTTGTCCCTAATGATAATGATGAGCTTATTCCTCAAAGAATAGTGGTAGGCTATAGGATGTGCATCGATTTTAGGAAAGTCAATAAAGTTACTAAGAAAGATCACTACCCGCTTCCTTTTATTGATCAAATGTTGGAAAGGTTGTCTAAAAAGACCCATTTTTGTTTTCTTGATGGTTATTCTGGTTTCTCTAAAATTGCTATTAAACAACAAGATCAAGAAAAAACTACTTTTACTTGCCCTTATGGAACTTATGCTTATGGACATATGCCTTTTGGTTTATGTAATGCTCCTGCTACTTTCCAAAGGTGCATGTATGCTATCTTTCATGGTTTTTGTGAGGAAATTGTAGAAGTGTTCATGGATGACTTTTTTGTCTACGGAACTTCTTTTGATAATTGTCTGCATAACCTTGATAAAGTTTTGCAGAGATGTGAAGAAACTAATCTTGTTCTTAATTGGCAGAAATGCCACTTCATGGTTAATGAAGGGATTGTTTTTGGGCATAAAGTTTCTGAAAGAGGCATAGAGGTTGATAGAGCTAAGGTTGAGGCAATTGAGAAGATGCCATGTCCAAGAGACATCAAAGGTATTCATAGTATCCTTGGTCATGCTGGTTTCTATAGGAGGTTTATTAAAGACTTCTCTAGGATATCAAAACCTCTCACTAATCTTCTTCAAAAAGATGTACCTTTTGTTTTTGATGATGATTGTAGGGAAGCTTTTGAAACTCTTAAGAAGGATTTAACTACAGCCCCTATTGTTCAACCACCTGATTGGAGTTTACCCTTTGAAATAATGTGTGATGCTAGTGATTTTGCTGTAGGGGTTGTCCTTGGGCAACGTATAGATAAAAAGTTAAACGTTATCCATTATGCTAGTAAGACTCTAGACGCTGCTTAAAGGAATTATGCCACTACTGAAAAGGAATTTCTAGCTGTTGTTTTTTCCTGTGATAAGTTTAGGCCCTATATTGTGGACTCAAAAGTAACCATTCATACTGATCATGCTGCTATTAAATATCTTATGATGAATAAGGATGCTAAGCCTAGTCTTATTAGATGGGTACTGCTTTTACAAGAGTTTGATCTACACATAGTAGATAGGAGGGGTGCTGAAAACCCTGTAGCCGATAATTTATCTCGTTTGGAAAATATCTCTTTTGACCCTATGCCTGTTAATGATAGTTTCCCAAATGAACAGTTAGTCGAAGTAGGGGTGAGCTCGCGAGGAAGCCCTTGGTATGCTGATTATGCTAACTTTATTGTCTCCAAGTATTTGCCTCCAACTTTTACAGCTCAGCAAAGAAGAAAGTTCTTCTATGATTTGAGGCATTATTTTTGGGATGACCCACACTTATACAAAGGAGTTGATGGTATTATGCGAAGATGTGTTCCAGAATATGAACAAAAAGAGATATTGCGTAAATGCCATGGTAGTGCCTATGGAGGACATCATGCAGGAGATAGAACTGCACAAAAGGTACTACAATCAGGTTTCTACTGGCCTACCCTTTTTAAAGATGCAAGAAAATTTGTTTTATCTTGTGATGAATGTCAACGTGTTGGTAATATTTCTAGACGCAATGAAATGCCTATGAACTACTCTCTAGTTATTGAACCTTTTGATGGTTGGGGATTTGACTTTATGGGTCCTTTCCCTCCTTTGAAAGGCTACACTCATATTCTTGTTGCCGTAGATTATGTTACTAAGTGGGTAGAAGCCATTCCTACAAAAAGTGCTGACGGGGAAACCTCTCTAAAAATGCTTAAAGATGTTATCTTTCCTAGGTTTGGAGTGCCTAGGTATCTCATGACTGATGGGGGTTCTCATTTCATTCATGGTGGTTTTAGGAAGACCCTCGCTAAATATGATGTTAATCATAGAATTGCTTCAGCTTATCACCCCCAAACTAGCGGGCAAGTAGAGTTATCAAATAGAGAAATTAAATCTATCTTGCAAAAGACTATTAATAGGTCTAGAAAAAACTGGGCTAAGAAGTTGAATGATGCTTTATGGGCTGATAGAACTACTTATAAAAATCCCATGGGAATGTCTCCTTATAAAATGGTTTATGGGAAAGCTTACCACCTACCCTTAGAGTTAGAACACAACGCTTACTGGGCAGTGAAAGAACTAAATAGAGATTGTAAGCTCGCTGGTGAGAAAAGATTATTTGACTTAAGTTCTTTAGATGAATGGAGGAGTGAAGCCTATGAGAATGCTAGGCTCTTTAAGGAAAAAGTTAAAAGATGGCATGACAAGCGAATACTTAAGAGAGAATTTCATGTTGGTGAGAAAGTTCTATTGTATAGGTATCGTCTCAGATTTTTTGCAGGTAAGCTACTATCAAAATGGGAAGGACCTTTCATCATTGAAGAAGTATACCGTTCAGGAGCAATACAAATTTCTTTAAAAGATAATACTACACAAGTAGTGAATGGACAGCAACTCAAACACTATATTGCTGGAGATTCTTACAATGAAGATGTTGATGCCTTTCAAGTTATAACTCTAGAGAAATTCATTGAGGACCAAATTCAGAGACCTGCAGAGTCCGTTTCCAACTAGGTAACAGTTCTGGTAAGAAAAGTTCCACAAAAATACAATCCAACTATATTTTTGCAGTTTTCAGTTAATAAGGAAAGTTTCGAAGCAAAAAAGGGACGGAACCAGAGCCGGGGTGGCCCACACCACCCCATGGCGTGGGCCCACCCCTGGCCATGCCACCAAGTGGTGAGGCCACCCAGGACTCCGCCTCCGACTCGTTTTCTCCCAGTACCTTCCTTTTGATGTGAAACTTCATAATATATAACCCCCTGGATCTTCCGAGGTTCGTATATCGTGTTTTCGTCGTGCTTTTGTTTCGATCTGTTTCTGCCAGGTAAAAATCCCAGATTTGGAGCCACAATGTCTTCCTCTGGATCATCCAAGGGAGATTCCTTAGAAGATATCATCAACCCATACATGAGAGAATTGAAGATTGATCCCAAGGAGTTGTTGCTCGAAGGTGGGGAGGTCCGGATTAAAGAGGTTCAAGGCCCTAAAGGTGAAGGAAGTCTAGAAGACGGGATGGAAGCATTGGAACAAGAAGTCTTTAGGTACAAGAAGATGGCGGAGAGCGAAGTGGATATCATTCACAAGATTTGTTCCGAATTCATCACCGAGCACCAGAAGGAGACTGCTGAACTCAAAGACGAAGTCCTCTCACTCTGCCAAACAACCAACGAATTGCAAGCACAGTTCTATGACGTTCAAAATCAAAACTGTGAGTATGAGGCTAGATTTAAACGCATAAGTGCTGCTGCAAGTTTCAGGATGTTGGAAACCACGATGTCCTTTGTTGATGGGAAGCCTTTACCCTGGAAGATGGACGAAGATGAGAGGACACCACCACCACCACCTAAGGAGTAATTCGTCATCAGGTTTGGCATCCCCTTGGTTTGTTCCAAGCTTGGGGGAGTGCCGTGGTATCACATCACTATCTTCTATCGTTTTACCTTATTAGTAGAGTCATATCTTGAATAGAGGAGTTATTATGTAGTATGGTTTGCATTATGGAAGTGTCCCCTCTCTCGTTAGATATGTATCCCTTGGTGTGAGTTTCCGTTTTGGAATATTAATGAGAAGTTCTATCATTCACTCTTTTGCATAGCTTATATTAGTTTTCAATTCGTGGTTATATGATTGATCGTGTTGTTAGTATTGGTAGCACTCTGGGATCCTTGAGTTAATTTAGTTGGTTTTGGCAAACCTGGCTCGGTCAGTAGCAACACCTTTTTGAGAGTTGAAAAGAAAAAGATAGAAGTACTCTAGAGAAAAATAATTTCATCATCTTTCTTTCTTGATTTGCTCATAAGTCTAGTATTCTCTAGTTAAGATCTTTTGTGCTTCCAAGGAAGATTGCATATTTTATTTATCACTTGTATGTTTGTTTGTTTCCTTCAACTCTTATACTTGCTACCCAGCCTTGCTAGCCAAAAACCTGTACTAAGAGGGTATTCTTCTCATGCATCCACCCCCTTTAAACCAAAACCTTTGCCATTTGTGTCCACCATACCTACCTAGTAGCATTATTGCTATTCCTAGTAAATTCTTGTTTTATCTACCTCCCAAATTAAACTTGTTATGTGAAAACTAGTGATTAAAGCTCTCACGAACTTGATGGCACACTTTACTTTCTTGCATTTAATAAACTTGAACCATTGTGCTCACCTATGTTGCGTATATGCTTGCGCTTTGTAAGTTGTGAATTAGCAGAACCATGCTGTCATGGGGAACGCTTTCAACATTGCACTGGTACTTTGTACCAAGTTGATATCATGTTCTTTTGTCTATGGATGTCGTCGGTGTGAAATGAAAGGGGAGCTTGTAAGTCCATGGAGTTATGCATATGTGTTAGAGAAACGCCTGGGCCACTGGTCTAATCCATGCTGACATGGTGGAAACCTGCAGCGTAACCATAACGAGTATCTATGAAGCATTCTTCTTATAAAAAATGGAGATAGAGATTGAGAAAAAAGAGAAAAAGGAAAAAAAGAGATATTATGAAAAGAGGAAAGAGAGAAAAAAGCACCATATTCCCATGGTAAATAAGAAGATTACTGGGATACCTGTTGTCTGCTTGCCTTGTAATTTTGATATGGGGATTCTTCCGTATCATCGGGCAAGGGGTACCCCGTTGGCGGTTCTCAATGATACACATATGCTTATGATGACAAGAACTTACTGGTGACTAAACTTGAGTAGCATGGGGAGCGTCCCTCGTATTCAAGGGACATGAGATTCTCAACTTACAACTTGTCAATGCATATCCTCATTTTTGATCACTTTAACCTTAATCACCTAAAGATGCCTATGATAGGGGCAATGAGAGCTGAAAGCTAGTAAGTATCATAATTTTTGGGAGCTCTTTATGAGACTTGCAATCCCTGCTTCCCTCTTTGAAGGGCCTTTCTTTTACTTTGTAGTTGAGTCAGTAAACCTACTTCCTTCTATCTCAGCAAGTATTTTGAGTTGTTGTGTTTCATTCATTCATATGATGATTTATGCAATCATGTATTATGTTCCTTGTTTTGCACATTGCTCTTATCTTGAAGTTTACTACTTTGAAAGCTATCATTGAAAAGCCAGCTATTTGTGAACTCCAGCAAACTATCAACTATTCTTCGACCAAGAGCTAAGTTCGCCATTACCAATTATGATTCACTTTATGTATCTTTATTGTGTTTCCTTTACTCATTGCAAGATGAGTTATATAATAGTGAGGTGTCTTCTATTGTGATCTATGTATTTGATGAATGTGATGCTTCTTGTCCGTATTCTTTTATCGACTCTTCACTCCATAAACCTGAGGTCATGTTTATTGAGCTCAGTTTCGCTTGGGGACAAGCGAAGTCTAAGCTTGGGGGGAGTTGATACGTCCATTTTGCATCACTATTCTATGTCTTAATTCACTATTATTCATTGATATATTTTGTACTGAGAGGTGATACTTATGTTATTTCATCTATTTTTGCATGGTTGATGACTTTTGGAGCATGGACCGCTGCAGTCAGGATTGTGATGGAAAAAGTGTTGTTTAGAGGCAAAATTCGCGAAGATCAGAAAATCCGGGAAAATATATGGAAAATCCTATTTTTCCAGAAGACTAAGGTTGCCAGAAGATGGAGTGGAGGTGGGCCACAGGGGGCCCACACCACCCCATGGCGCGGGCAGGCCTAGGCTGCGCCTGGAGGTGGTGTGGCCGCCCTAGCCCACTCCAGCCTCTCCCCTCTAGCGTATATCATCCTCCCGAAACCCTAAGACTCGGGGAGCGACCACAGAAAGATTCCGCCGCCTCTGCGGGGCGGAAAACACCGAGAGAGAAAGATCTCTCCGGCAGGCAGATTTCTGCCAGGGGAATTCCTTCCCGGAGAGGGGAGATCGTCGCCATCAACACCACCATCAAGCTGGACTTCATCGGGATCATCATCATCACCACCATCATCACCATCAGCACCCTCATCACCATCTCCATATTGCTGTATCAATTGCGTTGGATCTTGCTATAGTTCATAGGGGAAACTTTCTCGGTGTTGATTACTCTTTGTAGTTGATGCTATTGAGTGAACCATTAAATTATTGTTCATGTTCAGATTGTTATACATCATTATTCCATCTCTGATCATGATCCATATGATGTCTTGTGAGTAGTTCGTTTTGTTCTTGAGGACATGGGAGAAGTCTTGTTGTTAGTAGTGGAGTTGTGTTGAGAAAGATTCAATAGATTGTTATTTAAGTTGTGGTGTACTTCTTCTAGTGGTGTCATGTGAACGTCGACTACATGACACTTCACCTATATGGGCCTAGGGGAATGCATTGTGTATTTGGCTACTAATCGTAGGGGTTGCCAGAGTGACAGAAACCTGAACCCCCGTTAGGAAACCACTCCACAAGGGACGTAAGGGTCTTAGAGTTTAAAGCTGTGGTTAGGTTTCTACCTTAATTACTTTCTTGTACTTACGGATGTTTGCAAGGGGTATAATCACAAGTTTGTATTAGTCTTGGATGGGGCGGTACATTAGCACAGGTTCACCCACACAACACTTAGCAAGCTAGAGAAGATTAATCAGCTATATGAAGCGAAAGCACTTGACAGTCTTCCCATGTGTCCTCGAGAACGTTTGGTCATCTATAGAAATACAACCGGCTTGTCCTTTGCTGCATAAAGGATTGGGCCACTTGCTGCATTCATTCCTACTGTCTTTTATTTACTCGTACTTTATTTACTTGCTTTATCGAAAACCCCTAAAAATCCGTTTGCTAAGTATTTGTAGAGAATTCCTGATCCATACCACTTGCCAGCACCTTCTGCTCCTCGTTGAGTTCGACACTCTTACTTATCGAAAATACTGCGATACACCCCCTATACTTGTGGGTCATCAGTGAAGTGTCATGTTGTCGACATTCACATGACACCACAACTTAAATAACAAACTATTGAATTTTCCTCAACACAATTCCACTACTAACAACATGACTTCTCCCATGTCCTCAAGAACAAAACGAACTACTCACAAGACATCATATGGATCAAGATCATAGATGATATAATGGTAAGCAACAATCTGAACATAACAATAATTCAATGGTTCCACTCAATAGCATTAACTACAACAATTAATCAACACCGGGAAAGTTTCCCCTAAGAACTATGCAAGATTCAACCCAATTGTTACAGCGGTATGGAGTGGTGATGATGGTGCTGGTGGAGATGATGATGGAGATGATGGTGATGATGGTCCCGATGAAGTCCAGCTTGATGGTGGTGTTGATGGCGACGATCTCCCCTCTTTGGGAAGGAATTCCCTCGGCAGAATTCTGTCTACTAGAGAGATCTTTCTCTCTCTATAGTTTTCTGCCCCATAGAGGCGGTGAAATCTTTCTGTGGTCGCCCCCTAGGCTTAGGGTTTAGTGGGGATAATATACTCCAAAGGGGAGAGCCAGGAGTGGGCTAGGGTGGCCATAACACCTGGCGGCACGGCCTAGGGCTGCCCGCGCCAGGGGGTGGTGTGGCCCCCCTGTGGCCCATCTCCACTCCCCCTTCTAGAATCCTTCGTCTTCTAGAAAAATAGGATTTTCCATATATTTTCCCGGATTTTCTGATCTTCGCGAAGAATAATACACCTACCGAGACGAAAGCCAAAGGCGAGTTTCGTAGGTGGACGTACTCCTTCCGCTATTACTCGCAATAATAATAATAGTGCAAAATTTGTTTCGCCTCCAAACAACCCCTTTTCCATCAGAATCCTGACTGCAGCGATCCATCCTCCAAAAGTCATCAACCATGCAAAAATAGATGAAATAACATAAGTATCATCTCTTAATATGAAATATATCAATGAATAACAGTAAATTATGATAGATAATAGTGATGCAAAATGGACGTATCAGATCCCAAGGGATATGGACTTAAGGTGAGGTTGTACATACCAGCTTGGAGTATCTTGAAGTAGAGTTCGTTCGGAGTCGTACCCGCTTACGGTGCATCGGCATCATGTAGATGAACAAGTTCTCGCTTTCAAGCGAGTGTTGATGCACCAAGCTTGGTGAACATGCCTCTGTGTATAACTGCAATGAGAGGATTTGAGATTCATATAAAATTCTTAAATCTTTACCCTGGTTACCTGCGTAGGGGAACACTTCATAGTATTCTTCCTCCATAGCAGGGAGTTCAGGACCCTGCATGTTAGTATAGCAAGGTTCTATCTCTAGTTCATTATTATTAATGCTCTCCATATGAGTGTCTAGGCACAAGGCCTCCGTAGAACAATTATCAACAGTTTTAGCATCATAAAAATCACTACTAGAGTGAGAGGCATCACAAACAAAAGTTGTAGTGTGACTCTCTTTGTCAACCTCACCTTTTTGTTCCTCCTTTTCATTGACTAGTGTTTTCATAGCAATGATAGAATCAAAAGTAGGAGTCGAAGGTGTGAGCGGGTGATCAATCCGTTCTTCCTCCTTGTGCTCCTTTTCCTCTTCGCTCTTTAGTGAGTCCTGCAAAAGGTTATCTTTCTCCATGGCAGTTTTAGACCGTTTCAAATAATATAATACCAATGCATTATTACTTAAATTATTGTCACAAAAGAGGAATATGAGGTATACTAAATTAAAAACTCCATCACGTGCTTCACTTTCAACATCAATAATTCCTAGTCTAAATACCATTTCAGATGCACCTTTGAAAAGAAAGTATTCTAGTACTTCCAAACTAGCATGGGATTTATCTCTATTATAATTTGCTAGAGTAGGATTGTTGAAACACTCACATTGAAAATTAAGGCGGTCATCTATTATACAAATTGTGCAATAAGATCCATCATTAGCATGCAACCATAATGAATGTATTTCCAATTGGTCCACCAATTTCTTTATCAGCTCATGTCTAGCAACCAGGCTTGATGGACTTGAATCCTTTATCTCCTCCAATGCTTGTATTATCTCTTGAAGAAAATTTATCTCGGAAGACATGATTAGTAGCAACAGTTTTTATAGATTTTTGGTTTTGTAATTTTTTATTGTTTTCATATAAAAGAAAGCAGTACGATAATAGCAACAAACTGAAATAAACTATGTGCGAGTAGATAACCGAATGCTTTGCTCCCCGCCAACGGCGCCAATTTGATGACTGGGTTCCTGCACCAATAACAGGGTTATTTTCCGAGGAGCATAGCGCTTAAGTTTCTATTCTTGTGTGCACTAGACTTTAGATTTGTTTTAGTTTATTTTATATCTTGCAATCATCTAAGCTTGGGGAGGTTCCTTTAACTTGTTTGGTTGTGAGTTTCTCATTAGATTTACTTTCACTTTTTACTTTCCTTATATCAAAAAACACATAAAAATTTATTATAAATTTTACTATGGATGAACTTTCACCAGAGGACCTTAGGGATTTAGATGAAGCTAATTAGTGTTTCTCCCAAGAAAGAGTGCATGTGAAAAAACTTATTGATTTCTCAAATGATATTGCTAAACAACTATGTGAGTTATATAATGTGTCTTGTTGCACAAAACAAAATGATAAGCATCTCTACTATCAATGCAAATGTAGTAATCACTTTATAATTGCCTCATCATGAAAAGCGTCATGATTACTTTGAAATGAGATTACTTGATCAATTTATTGCTTCCATTGGAGCTAGTGAGGTGGACTTCCTAATTAATAAAAAGTATGAAACTTGTGATGTAGCTCGTGATCTTAAAAAAGTAAGTTCTATGCTCCTTAAACATTGCAAAGAAAGCTTTTGTGATAACGCTTATGTTATTGATTATGCAAAGAATATTCTTGCTGCCACGGAATGAACTAATATTTTGCATGAAGAAGATGACAAAAGCATAAGCTGGGGATGCCCATGCATGCCCAAGAAGAGGAGAGTGATGAGCAAACACAATAACATGACAAAATTCTAAGCTTGGGGATGCCCATGCACCCCAAAGAAGAGGAGAAAAATGAAGAAGAATAAGAGGATATGTTCCAACCTAAGCTTGGGGATGTATGGGAACCTCTCAAAAATGATAGTAACACTCAAACTCAAAACTCATTTGTCATTTATGAGAACCCATACTATTATAATTGTGCAACTAAAAATTCTATGGTCACCTTTGATAACCCATGCTATTATGATGAAACTAATAATGCTCCTTCACTTGCTACTAATGCTACTAGTGATACCATTGACAATGAGGAGTGGTGCTTAGATACGTTATATGATAATGCTTTAGATGATGGTTCTATGCTTCTTGATAACCATCCATGTTTAACAACTGAAGATATAAATGATGAACTTGCTTCCCATGACTATGATCTTGTTAGTAAGAGTCCTATATCATTCTTGAACTCTCCTATATGTTAACCATAGAGGAGAAATATGAACTTGCTTGGAAATATATATATATGTGGTTTGCAAAATGCTGTTTGCAACCATCATCTTGATATTTAAAATATTACTAGAAAATTTTTTGAAAGAGGAAAGAATGTTAATAAATGCCATGATATGTATAATGATACTATTTTCCTGAATAACTCTATGAACTTGCATGCTTTTAAGGGTTACAATGATAGATTTGCTTCTAGTAAATGCAACTACTATGAAAGAGGAGGTGATAAGTGCCCTCTTTATGATTCTAGTTATTATATGTTGTGTTAACCTACTGATATTATGCAATGGCATGCCTATATTTGCTATGATTTAGTGATATATAAAATTTCAATGCATAGGAATAAAGTGAGACTTTGTTGTTATTATTCCTATATCTTGTGTTGCTCTCTACCATGTTTCAACTTGACTATTGCTTTGACTGGTATGAGCACACCATGGGACCTAGGTATTTTGTAAGGAAACACTTTCCAAGGAAGAAGGAGGTAGCAAAGAAGCATAGGCTACCACAAGAATTTCATATCACTTAAAATCAAGTAAGTAAAGCCTAGCTATATGGCTATAAAGAAAGCGCTTTGCGGGAGGCAACCCGGTTATTTCCTTTTGTATTTTTGCTTGGAACTCTTGCTATATCAAGAGAGTTTTATTTTGGTTTTCTTTCTGTAATTTTTAATTAGGTACCAAGTGGAACCCATTTTGGGTGTTATAAAGTTGTTAAACATGTGGAGTAGCAAGTTTCTACAGAACAATTTTTAGTGCAAGAATTTTCTAATTTTTTTTGTAACTCTGATTGCGCTCATATTTACACAGCATTTAAAAAAAATTATCCTCTGTATGCACAAAAAATGGCTAAAATTCATGACATGTTTAAGTAGGCAAAATAAATTCGTTTTGCTGCTGCCGAAAATCTAGACAGATTCTGCCATTTTTTGTTTTAACCATTCCCAAGTGTCCTAAAATGATTGTTATGAGTCATATTATATGCTAGGGATATGTAGAAACATTATATTATTGCTGGAACATTTCTAAAGAATTTTTTATGTTATATATATGCAACAAATATTATGCTTTTGTGCCACTAATGTCACCACTCAGAAAAGAGACGGGAGAAAAGTTTTGTGTTGAAGTTTTTTGACAGGGAATAGAGGAACATCATGATGCATGTAAAATGCATACATGAACTTTGTAGTTTGTTAACATGTTTTCCCACATATTTGCATCATATATAATGTTATATCCATGTTTTATATTGATTTTTGGGATTTACCAATGATCCCCATTATTTTGGCTATAACCCGGCAGGGCAGAAAAACCTTGTTTTCAATGTTTTTGATGTTTCAGGACCTATACAAAGTCAAATGGACCTGAACTTTTAGGAATGTCAATATTTATCCACAAGAATCTGGAGCACGAGAACCTCACCTGGAGGGCCAGGAGGCCCAAAAGAGACTGGGTGGCACATTCGGCCCAGGTGGGCGCGCCACCTACCCCCTTTTCCTCCTCGGCCGCCCGATCGCCTTGATTCTTTTGCCCACAGAGTTCTCTTGACCTAAAACCCCCTATATAAGGATCCCCAAGGAGTCCTCGACACATAGGAGGTGGAGATAGAAAACACCAAGAACAGAGAGTCCGCTGGCCGCCACCAAAGGAAGATTGGAGAGGGAACCGCTGCTGGAATCGCCTTTGGCCGCATCTCCTCCTTCACCAATGCCTCCTCATCACTCTCCATGATGAGAGGGGAGTAGTCCACCCCCTGGTCTTTAGGTTTATGGTGGTAACTTGATCTAATCTCTCTATGTATGATCATTGCTGAAGTCCATACGATGTGCCTTGCATGAGTATGGATCTATCTATGTAATTCCTATGGTCGATATTGTGTTATGATATATTTCTTGTTATTCATTTACCATTGTGTTGGATCTTGTATGGTTTGTCATACTTTGGTAATATTCTATGATGCATGTAATGGTTTATATCTATACATAATGCCTTGTTTATCCATATCATGAGGTGATTGACACCACCAAGTGGGGGTAGATGAGAGAAATGTGATAATACTAACAACATATCACAACATGTGAATCATTGCACTAGTGTTTAGAATGTTTTCCATTAAGAAGTATGATATATGTAGGTAATGGTTGGCCGAGTGACAACGACATATGTATTGACTGAAAGCGCTAATGCAGCCCAACATCCTTTATCTAGGGGTAGAAAGGGAGAAGTATGATGTGTGGCATGACACAAACCAAATGCTAGCCTTATTGCAAGGGTGACCTAGCAACACAAAGGAGTACTTCTTTCACCTATGTGTTTTATGACATGCAGCCACCATAAAAGTACCATTAAATATTGCAATTGTGTGTACCTTTACTATCCACAACATGATAATCACCATAGATGGAGAAGAGAGGATTAAGTGAACCCATGAACCCATGTCCATTGCTCCCATAATAGAAAACCCCTTGTCTTGTCCTCTTGCATTGAAGAGGATTGGGACATTTTTATATTGTCGTTTTGTTACATTAAACTTCCAACCATTAAAACAACCATCTTATTCCTTAAAACTTGTTAGTGCATAATCAACTAAAACTTGTGACACTTTAGTTGTAGAGAATAGATAGCTTTTCCTTCTTGCTCCTATGGATCGATACCCTAGTTCCACATTGAGAGGTACTACGGTGATCCCCTGCACTTGGGGGTTATCAAGGTACTTTTCTAGTGTCGTTGCCGGGGAGCGTAGCGCTTAAGTTTTTATTCTTGTGTGCATTAGACTTTATGTTTGTTTTATATCTTGCAATCATCTAAGTTTGGGGAGGTTTATTTAACTTGTTTGGTTGTGAGTTTCTCATTAGATTTACTTTCAATTTTTACTTTCCTCATACCAAAAACACTTAAAAATTATTATAAGTTTTACTATGGATGATAAAGATGAACATGTTAATGAAAAAGATATTGCAACTAGTTCTAAAGAGACGCCTAGTAAAGAGGATATTGCTTTCACTAAAGCTTTTATGAGTCTTGATCTAGAAGACTTGGATAAATTTGAAGAAACCTTGAGTACCTTTTCTCTAGGAAAACTTTTTCCTGATGCTAGTAAATGCAATGAACCTGCAATATTCATTAAAGATATGGATTATGATTTTGAAGTTAACCCTGAAATAATAGAAAGAGTTGAAGCATCTAAGTTCTATGGTAAATAAGAAGAATTTCCATATGAGCACTTAATGAATCTAGAAGATACTGCTTATCTATTTGGAAAAACTGAGATACAACAACACTATTACTTATTAAAACTGTTCCCCTTCTCTTCAGGAGGAGATGCAAAAACTTGGTACAAATCATTAGCTCCTATTACATTACTAGTAATAAAGCATGCTTGTATTTGTTTTTCCATAATTATATATCTGATAGTAAAATACATGCTATGAAAATTGAAGTTAGTAGCTTTACACAAAACAAAGAAGAAAGTATCCTCCAAGCTTGGGGAGATTTTGTGCCATTGTAAGGAGATGTCCTACACATGGTTTTAAGGATAATGAATTTCTTGATGCATTTTATAATGGACTAACTGAAAGTTCTAGAACCTATCTAGACAGTGTTGCAGGAAATATTTTCAGGGACAGGACTACTGAGGAAGCTAAGGAATTAGTGAATACTATTACTTAGAATTATCATGATTGGCATATTAAAGAAGAGGAGAAAAATGAATAAGAAGAAGAAGGAGAATATATGGTCCAACCTAAGCTTGGGGGTATGGAAACCTCTCGAGAATGACAGTAACACTCAAACTCAAAACTCATTTATCATTTATGAGAACCCATGCTATGATAATTGTGCAACTAAGAATTCTATGGTCATCTTTGATAACCCATGCTATTATGATGAAACTAATAACTCTCCTTTCACTTTCTAATAATACTACTACTAAAATTATTGATGGTAATAAGGAATTTTGTTTAGACATGTTATATGATAATGCTTTAGATGATGGACCTATGTTTATTAACAACCCTCCATGTAAAATACATGAGGATGAAGATGGCATGCTTGTTGTCCATGATGATACTCTTGTTAGCAAGAGTCCTATAATATTCTTGAACTCTCCTATCTTAACCATAGAGGAGAAATATGCACTTGCTAGAACCTATATATGTGATATGCAATTACCTTATGTTGAAAATCATCATTGCAACCATGATCTTAAAAATGAAAAAATAGTACTAGTAACTATTTTAAAAGAGGAAAACATTAAAATGAATGCCATGATAGTTATAATGATCCTCTTCAGATGAAAAATTCTATGAACTTGCTTGCTTTGGATGTTTACAATGTTGCAATTGCTTCTAGCAAATGCAACTATTATGAAAGAGGAGGTGATAGGTGCCCTCATTATGCTTCTATTTATTATATGTTGTGTCCACCTACTGAGGATATGCAAAGGTATGCTTCTACTTGCTGTTATTTATTCATATTTAAAATACCAATGAATAGGAAAAAGGTGAGACTTCATTTTTATTGTTTCCATATCTTGTGTTGCTTCTTACCATGTTTTAACTTGAACATTATTTTGATTGGCATGAGCACACCATGGGACCCTGGTATAATGTATGGAATACTTCCCAAGGAAAAATTAGGTAGCAAAAAAACACAAGTTATCCGATGAATTCTATATCACTTAAACCAAGTAAGTAAAGCCTAGCTATATGGCTATAAAGAAAGAGCTTTACGGGAGGCAACCCGGTTATTTTCTTTTGGAATTTTGTTTTTCAACTCTTGCTGTAGCAAGAGAGTTTTATTTTAGTTTGTTTTCTAGAGTTTTTAATAAAGTACCAAGTGGAACCCATTTTGGATGCTAAAAAGTTGTTAAATATATGGAGTAGCAGATTCCTGCAGAAGAGTTTTTTGTGCAAGAATTTTCTGATTTTTTATGTAAATCCGATTGAGCTAATATTTACACAACATTTACAAATTTTCATTCTCTGTACTCACAAAAATTTTCTAAAATTCCTGACATCTCTATGTGGGCGAAATAAATTCGTTTTACTACTGCTGAAAATCTGGACAGGTTCTGGCATGTTTTGTTTTAACCATTCCCAAGTGTCCTAAAATGATTGTTATGAGTCATATTATATGATAGGGATATGTATACACATTATATTCTTGCTGTAACATTTATAAATAAGTTTTTCTTTGATATATATGCAGCAACTATTATGCTTTTATGCCACTAATGTCACCACTTAGAAAAGAGATGGGAGAAACGTTTTGTGTTGAAGTTTTTTGACAGGGAATAGAGGAACATCACACCAAGAGAAATCCAAGTATGGTGAAAACCATAAGCTTGGGGATGCCTAAGGAACCCCACTGTACTTATTAAACTCTCGGTTTGCAAACCTCTAAACTTTGTTTTTGAGCAACATAAAACTATCGTAGAAACTTGGAGCGTCTGTTTTGTTTATTTTACTTTTGTTTGCAATAAAAGGACCACCACCACTATTATTATAAATGTTTATGATAGTGCTACTGAAAATAAACTTTGCCTTAATGAGATTAAAAATGAATAAGAATGCCTTGAAATAAAAGAAAAGGGGAGATAAAAGCAAAAAACTGAAATTCATGTTGTGTCTAGTTCTTAAGCTCAAGTACTTTATATGAAGTATGATTTGTTTTGTGCCTATTAATTTGTATCCTTTGCTTGTGTATATTTATGTTCAACATTAAGGATCAAGGTGATAAAATAAATGTTGACATTATAAACTAGATGGCACACTCTTTAGATCTCTTTTTGCTAAGCCTTCTCTACACAAGCTACGACTTGTTCCAAACCCCTTAAAACTAGATTAGGCATATCCACCTATTTGTGGCAAAAGCTATCTTCAAGTATAGTATGTATGTTAATCCTCCAAACATTCTTAAATGCACCTTTTTCATGTATTTTAAAGCTCATAAGAAAGTAAGATTTGGGGTGATACCACTATGGGAATTTTTGTGCTTTACATCTTACTCCCTCCGATTCATATTACTTGTCACTGAGATGGATGTATCTAGACATGTTTTAGTTCTAGATACATCCTTTTGAGCGACAAGTAATATGGATCGGAGGGAGTATTAGTTGTTGTTGGCTAAACCATGTTGGCATGGCACAAGATTTCAATGTTGAATGTTGATAATTAATCATGTTTAAGTTCTGCCTATGAATTGCGTCAAAGTGAAATAAAGAGTGCACACTAGAGTAGGCATGTTGAGAGAAAATGCTCCTGAACCGCTAGTCAAAGCCATGCGTCATGCGGCACTCATGGTGGAAACTTACATCATGATGATCTTTGTTGACGTGATTCATATGTCTGTTTTTCTTATTCTTCTAGATTAGAGATATTTACCCTTATAAATGTGGCCACGGAATTATATTAACTCCTAAGCTAAAGAAACATAAGGGGGCTTATAGCTACACAGGGAGCAAGAGGCACCTTAGTGATGCGGTTTCAATAATAAATATGTATCCTACAATAACAAGCCTAAGTTGAGTAGCATGAGGAGTGCAAGATCATAGGTATGGTGCATGAGACAATCAACTTGTAAGATGTTTAACACATAAACCATATGCAACTTTTGAAACAAAAGCTACTTGAAACCCCATCCTTATTAGTATTGTTGACATGAATTACATAGCTCAAAACTTTATTTTACATTCTTTATGGAGGATTAACATATGTATTCAATGCTTACTTTCGGTACGAGATGCAAAACATCTCAAGGGAAGACATGAAACTAAGAAGTGAGTCTTCTAGTCAGGCATTAAACTAAGAAGTAGCCCAAAAATAAAAGTAGAGGCATAAAACACCAATGCCAATTATAGGAAGAGTCTCTTATTCTATAGGTTCATCAAAGTGTGCTTGAAGGTTTGTTTTGTCCCTCATTTGTTTTATCACACCATTACTTATTGTTTTACATGTTTATAGATGTGCAAAAGATACAACTTTATAGTACACTTGCATATTATGTTTCATTGAAAGGATTTGAACCTATGAACTTTACATGATAATGAAAGAAGCAAAAGTAACAAACTCCAAAGTCCATGTTTATTTTTATCACCTTCATGGTTGAGGACGAGCATAGATTAAGCTTGGGGATGTTGATGCATGCATAATGCATACATGAACTTTGTAGTTTGTTAACATGTTTATCCAATATTTGCATCATATATAATGTTATATCCATGTTTTACATTGATTTTGGGGATTTACCAATGATCCCCTTTATTTTGGTTAAAATCTGGCAGGGCGGTAAAACCCTATTTTCAATGTTTTTGATATTTGAGGACCTATACGGAGTCAAATGGACCTCAGCTTTTGGGGATGTCAATATTTATCCACGAGAAGCATCTGGAGCACAAGAACCTCACCTATAGAGCCAGGAGTCCCAAAAGAGCCTAGGTGGCGCGCCCCATGCCACCTACCCTCTTTTCCTCCTTGGTCGTCTGATCGCCTTGATTCCTTCGCCCACGGAGTTCTCTTGACCTAAAAACCCCTATATAAGGACTGATACATTGCAAATGTATCTATAATTTTTGATGTTCCATGCTTGGTTTTATCCACTTTCTTGTGTTTTGTTCCAACTTTGGAGTACTTTTCATATGATTTCTTGGACTAACCTATTAACAAGAGCCACAGTGCCAGCTGCCTGTTTTCTACTATTTTTGGTTCCGGGAAAGTCAGAAAATGAATATTCTCGGAATTGGACGGGACAAAAGCCAAAGTGCCTTATTTTTCAGAAGTCATCAGATGCCAGAATACTAGACGGAGAGGGGCCAGAGGCCAGCCACACCACCTGGCCACGTGGCCAGGCTTGGCCCGCGCCAGGGGGTGGTGGGGTGGCCCCTGGCACCCCCTCGGCCTCCCCTTCCGCCTATATATTACCCTCGGGACGAAAACCCTAAGTGCCCGATCAAAAATCCACGAGAGAGTCTATAGTCGCTGTTATCTCCATCCCTAGATCGGGAGGGATCTGAAGCTCTTCCCGGCACCCTGCCGGAGAGGGGAATTCACCCTGGAGGCCTTCTTCATCACCATGCAAGCCTCCGGTGTGATGCATGAGTAGTTCATCCTTGGACTAAGGATCCATGTAGTAGCTAGATGGCTGGTTCTCCTCCTTTATGCTTTCATGTCTAGATCTTGTGAGCTCCGTTCATGATCAAGATCATCTATTTTTAATTCTGCATGTTGTGTTTGCTGGGATCCTATGGATATTGAGATGCTATTTCAGATTGATTATTGATTCTATCATGTCTTTGTTATTTGTGATCTTGCATGCTTTCCGTTGTTAGTAGCTATCTTGGCCAAGTAGATGCTAGCAACTCCAAGAGTTAGTATTTATGCTCGATGGTGGGTTCATGCCTCTGGTAATCTGGTGAAGTGACAAAAATCTCTAAGGTACTAGATGTGATGTTGCTACTAGGGAGAAAACAACAATCCTTTGTTCATAGAATAATCATATTGTTTACTTTACACGCAATTCGTAAAGTAATAATCTGTTGCTTGCAACTTAATACTGGAGGGGGTTCGGATGATAACCTGAAGGTGGATTATTAGTCATAGATGCAGTTGGATGGCGGTCTATGTATAATGTTGTAATGCCCAATCAAGTTCCAAAGGAGTCAAGATGATTAGTATATGCATGTATTGCTTTCTCGATGTTTGTCAATTGCCCCGTTGTAATTTGTTCACCTAGCATGTTATCTATCTTAAGGAGAGCCACCTCTAGTTAACTATGGATCCCGGTCCTTGTCTTTTTCTTTACATACAATCTACAAACTGTTTACTGCTTTGTGTTTACTTTCTGCAAACTATTACTTCTTTCCATTCGAAACGTTTAATCCTTTGTTTTCAGCAAAACACGGTGAGATTGACAACCTCATCGCAAGTTGGGGACAAAGTTCTGTGGTTGTGTTGTGCAGGTCTCCACGTTGCCACTAGCACCGGTAGTGCGCCCTGCCAAGGCTCAGCTAGCAACACCTTTGGGGTGTTTCCTTGCTCCTACTGGTTCGATTAAACCTTGGTTTCATACTGAGGGAAACTTGCTGCTATGCTCATCATACCTTCCTCTTGGGGTTCCCAACGATCTCTACATCAACACCACTCCAGCATTTTTCTGGCGCCATACACAGAGCCATCAAGCATTTTTCTGGCGCCGTTGTCAGGGACCGAAAAAGTATAAGAAACTCCCATGTTAACCACACGCCATCAAAAGTACATTTTTCTGGCGCCGTTGTCGGGGAGTTAAGGACATCTTCACAAGGGGAGTCCCTCATAACCAATCTCTTTACTTTGTTTATTTTTGTTTTGCTTAGTTTCTTTTTGCTTTGTTTGCTTGTTTCTTTATAAAAAAACAAAAAAAATAGTTTTACAAGTTTGCTTTCTTATTTCAAAAACACAAAAAACTTAGTTCCTTGCTTAAGTTGCCATTATGTCTAGCCTTGCTCCAGCCACTATGTCACCCGAGGAAATGATTTTCACTTTTAAACAAGGAATTGAGGAAAGTTTTAAGGAAGCTTGGTTTAGAATCTCTCATCAACATGAAAGCGCTGGATTTAAGAAAGCGCTGGAATTATTTCAATAGACACCGAAACTGTTTCGGGTGAAATTGCTAAAATTGGTTCTGCATGTAATATTGAAATGTTGCAGGGGGTTTTATGTGAATGTTTGTTAATTAAAGTAATTAACAAAATTCTGAATAAAAATAATAAAAGAGTTTTATTAAATGAGAGAGCATTAAATTTGGAGAAATTTAATGCATTTAAAGTGGAGACTTTAAAAGAGAATGTGAAGGGGCATTTTAATGTGGAGGGGTTACCACCACATGAATGGAGGAGGTGAAGGGTCACCCCCTCCATGCGCTGGCCATGAAGGAGGGGCACCCCCCTCCTCCTATAAAAGGCCACCCCCTCCTCACTTCTCACACACACCTCCTTGTGAAGGATCTCTCTCCCCCTCTAGTATTATTCCCCCATGGTCTCGGATTAGCGAGATACATGTTCCTGGTGGCTTTATCTGGAAAGGAGTTGCTGCTTCTGATGCTTTGCTGGAGCTAGGGATGGAGGTTGTCGGGTACCGGACGTGTGTGCGATCACGGATGCACCGCTGCTTTGTGGTGCTGGACTTGGTGGTGCTAGAGCTGGATCTGATGGACGTGCTGGAGCCGGGCCTGCTAGACTTCATCACGATCTTGAGATCGGCAAGTGTATGACTACATCAACCACGAGTTCCTACTCGTTAACAAAGCTCGTTGTCTACGAGGGTAAGTTCTCGTTGGATGTATGTCCACCCGTTGCTTTGTACCTAGTAGATAGATCTTGGCGTGTAGTTCACACCGTAGGAAATTTTTTGTTTTCTATGCTGCGGACCCAACAGCGGTATCAGAGCCTGATCTATGCGTAGGTGCTTTGCACGGGTAGTACACATATGTTGATATGTGGCGATGATGATCATATTATTGCATCTTCTATGTATTTTAGATATTGGTGGCATAGTGGGATGAAGCGGCCCGGACCAACCTTACATGTCATCGTACATGAGACCGGTTCCACGACTGACATGCAACTTGTTTTGCATAAGTGGCCGGCGGGTGTCTGTCTCTCCTACTATAGTCAATATCTGATTTACAACGAGTTGCTAATAACTTAGTTATCCTCGTCGTGGTTCATGTTCGTAGGTGAGAACGGTTCTATCTCCGAAAGCCCTAAGCCACGTAAAACTTGCAATTGATAAATTAGTGGCGTCTAGTTTAGATCGTTGCTGGGCTGGTGTATTGATATTGTAGATACTCTTACAACACACTCAACGTGTAAGTTCCATAGACCTTGGCCTTACACACAAAGGAATGATAGAGATCATACCATGATGCAAGTGATAGAGATCAAATGCATGGACCATATCATCTCACTTTACACATTAGATGTTAGCATCTTATACTGCTAGTTTGGCGCTTTCTGTAGCATTGTAAGATGATCCCTCTTTTAGACATCAAGATAAAAATGTGTTCTTCCTTAAGTATGCACCGTTTTGTGGATCGTATTTCGAGACATCACGTGATGATCGGGTGTACTCGACTCTACGCTTTCATACAAACGGGTGTAAGACAGTTTTACACATGCGAGTACTAAGGTTCTTACTTGGCGAGCCTAGCATGTACAGACATGGCCTCGGAACACGTACCGAAAGGTTAAGCATGAGTCATATAGTTGATATGATGCCCATATAGATGCTCGCCTTTGAAGCTACATCAACTCACGTGATGATCAGACTTGGTGTAGTGGATTTGGTTCATGTAATCACCAAAAAGGCACGAGGGATGTCGTGTTTGAGTGGGAGTTCATTTCTAATTTGGATTAGTCGAACCAAATTTGTCATAAATTAAATCAAAGTGAATTTTCATAGTTTGTTGTAGTCATTGGCATTCGTTTTCTACCTTATTCTTAGTTTTTATTTGAGATAATAGAACTATAGAATTCTGGATATTTACTTTAGGAACTGGTATCGTATTGTTTTAAATGTCAATTTAAAGTTTATAAGTCCTATTGCAAACTTTCAGCAAACTCTATTTACTCCATGAAGTTTAATAAGTAGTATTAAATCAAGAGTAAAAATTCCAATGTTAGTATCTAAAGTATCATGTTTGCCTCCATGATTATTGATATTCAAAAAGTTGTTTTAATATCAAGATTATATTGGAGCTGGAAATTGTTTCAGAAACCATCATGTGTGAAAGATATTGTGATATCTGAAACAATGTTTTTGGTTGCATTATGATAGAGTATAATTTAGCAAAATACATGTTCTCATATTGTATGAGAATTTGTGAAGGATGGAGATGCTAGGCATCCGAATCTACCAAAAAGGTTTTGGGAACTGATATTATACTCGCGATTCTTCCTTATAGGCTATAGTAGCTTGATCATGAAAGTTGTCATGATAAGGATGAATAGAAGATGTAAGTAAAATGTTTACTACACTAATAGATTACTAAAGAATGGATTTTTGAAAGAACACCAAACATTTGATGATGGTGATCCACTTCAAAGTGCAAGTCCAAAGGTATTAGTATTTAACTATATACGCTTTGTACCATGTGTCATGTTGATGACACCACTATTGATGTTGATAGATTCTTTTAAAAGAAAAGGAATTGCTGAAAGAGAATCTATAAAATATTTGGCAGAAAATAAAAGGTTGGAGATGTCCAACTTAGGTATATAGAAGATATACATGTTATGGCTATATTCCTTGCTTGTTAAACAATGTGGTTCTTAGGTATTGGATACCGGTATTGGATACCGAATTGGTTGGTATGAAGTGTCATACAGGACAACGCAATTCATGAACTACAATGGCCTAAGTAACCAGCAAGAGAATGAGTGATGATGTTCATCGAAAACAAATAAAGTGTTATTGTGTTTTTTGTTGTCATCAAACCAAGCCTTCAAGATTTGTTTAAATAATTGTTATTTTGTTCCGGTATCATGAGAACAATGGCTATTCAAATAATTACCGTATTCCATAAAGGATGGATGAACTTTTACAAGTCTAGTTGGAGAAATCACATCCATAAACAATATTGCTAAAATGTCGCAAGACAAATGATTGAAAGATCACTTATGAAGTGACAACGCTGTTTAAATTATATTTGAAAGAAAACATGAAGAAACTCCATGTTGATGGATTTTTGGAGCCTTTGATTTTGATCAATTGACGCATGTGAGACTTTCCTCGAGATAATTGAAACTCCGTCCATAGGCCAGAGAGGAACAGATGACTAGCTTATTGGAAATTGTGCATGCTGATGTGCATAGTCCATTATGTGTAGCCATATGCGATGGATCTTTTTGCTTCATATGCTTTCTCTGAAAATTTGAGTGAATATATCTGTATATTTACTTAATAAGGAAGAAGTATGAAACATTTGAAAATTGTTCAAAGACTTTCAAGATGAAGTGGAAAATCATTGTAACAAGAAAATAAAGAGTTTATGATTCGATCATAAAGGAAGATATTTGAGTTACATGTTTAGCAAAAACACCTAAGACTTGAGGAATTGTTCCATGATTTGTGTTTCCCGATAAACCATAGGAGTATGGCATATTCGAGAGATAAAATCAAACCATGTTTGACATGGTAAGATCAAAGGTGTCATTTATAAAACTGTCATTATGTTTTAAAGATTGAAGCTTTAGAGACTACCGCTTTTACACTGAAAAGAGCACCATCGTGATTCGTTGAAATGACACCATATGAGTTATGGTTTGGGATAAAACCCGAATTGTCTTTTCTTAAATTTTGGTATGCTATGCATAAGTAAAATGTTTACAACCAAAGTCGGATAAGCACGTCTTTGTAGGTTATCCCAAAGAATTTGTTGGGAATTTCTCCATAACACCGAGGACAAAAGAGTTTGTCGCTTGGAACGTCAAGTTTCTTGAGAAGGAACTTTTCGTGAAAAGTTAAGTGGGAGGACAATAGAACTTTGATAAGGTTGTTGAACCTTAGCTATATGTGCTAAGTAGCGCAGCGCCAGAAAGTGTCCCGGTGGCGGCCACAATGCTCATGGCTCTCGTGATTACAAAAGGTGTGATCTCGGAGATTAGAGTTCCTATAGAACCGTGTGGGTCGGTAAGAATCAAATAGTAAGATTTGATAAGCAAGTCGTTATTGTTTTGACAATGATGAACCGACTACATGCAAAGAAGCGATGATGGGCCCTGACTCCATAAAATGACTAGAAGTCATAGAATCCGTGATAGTATCCATACACGAGAAATCAAGTTTCTGAACTTGGAAGACCCTCCGGAAAGGCGTGAAGCCTATCGGTCGTGTTTGGATCTATAAAGAAATAAGACATGGATGTTTAACATCTATGAAATAGTCGACATGTCGGAAAGAAGTTTACGACAATGTTCAAGGAGTTGACTATGACAAGATTTGATCTTTCATAGAGATATATAGTCTTGACAGATTAATGTAGCAACCACTACATATAATTTGGTATATGGTAGTTGAATAAACAAAACAAGGTTCTTCTAATAGAACGGTAACCTAGGACATGTACATGACATGGTCCGAAGGGTTTTGTTAATTCAAAGGGTGCTAAAAGGGCATGTAAACTTTAATAGTTGAAGTAAGCATAGCGGAGTTGGAATCTTCACCATGATGAAACTGTTAAAAGAGTTTAAATTCATCGGAGATGATGAAGATGCTTGCATTTGCAAGAAATTAAGTGGGAGCGCTGAGACATATTTCTAATACATTATGTAGAGGACATATTGTTGATTGGAAATGATGTATCTTGTATTGACACAAGTTAAGAATTTCATTAAAATAAGATTTCGATGAAAGACTTGGGCAAACCCGGAATATTAGGCATCAATATCTATATGGATAGATTAAGGCGCAAATATGGTTGTGCCAGACATACATATATGAGATATTGAAAGAGTTCAATATGGAAACAACAAGAAAGGTTCTTGCTGCATGGAAAGAATTGTATCAAGATTCAAGTGTTTTGACACTTGGTGAGTAAAATCACATGAAGATTTTGATCGATTATACCATGATATGTATATATCCAGAATGTCCTATGCTCTAAATGTTATGAGCATATACCAGAATGATTCATAAGATGATCATTGGAAAATAGTAAAGATATTCTTATGAGCTTTGGAAGAACTAAGAATATATCATGTATAAGTGACAAATAGTTAAAGGTAGTTCATTGTAAAGTGTTACATTGATACTAGTTTTGTCACAAGATACAAATTAAATTTATCTCAATTTAGACTATGGGTGGCACAATATAATTGAAAGGATGTTCCATGATGGATTTGGATGAGTTCCAAAGTTGAGATATTGTGACGGATACTACAACAAAAGGCTAAGTATATAACTGCTATAGTAGCAGCAAAGGAGGGCATTTGTGTTAAGTAGTTTGTTATCAAACTAGGTGTGGTTCAAAGTGGGCTAATACTATGAAGATATATTGTCTGACAATAATATCAACATATTTTGAGCCAAACAAACTAAAGGTCTCACCAAAGGACCAAATTTATACAATGCCATCTCATTTGAGAATGAGGGAGATGCGTAGAGACGCAAAGACATGCAAATTCACACGGACCTGAAACTGTCAGATCCAGAGATTATGTTAACCACTAGCAATAGCGTATATGCAACACCAGAAAGCCATAGGTGTTCAATACGCAAAGTTTTTCAAACTAGATTATTGACTCTAGTGCAAGTGGGAGACTGAAGGGAATATGCCCGAGAGGAAATAATAAAGTGGTTATTATCTTATTCCATATTTATGATAAATGTTTATTTTACATGCTAGAATTGTATTGATCAGAAACATCAATACATGTGTGTTTAATAAACAAAAAGGGTTCCTAGTTATGACTCTCTTATATACTAGCTTGTTGATTAACAAGATGATCAAGGTTTCCTGATCATGGACATTGGATGTTGTTAATAACAAGGTCACACCATTGGTGGAATGATGTGATGAACATTCATCCGAAGTATAGCATTACGATCAAAGTCATTATGTTTATATTGCTACAACATCATATGAAGTAATATTTATCCTTAGACCATGAGATCATGTTAATTGCTAACACCGGAAGAGTATCTTGATAACATCAAACGTCACACCGTAACAGGGTGACTATAAAGGTGGGTTCAGTGCTACGAAGGTGCTATGTTGAGGCTCATGGATCAAGAGTGGGATTTGTCCATCCCGATGACGGATAGATATACTCTGGGCCCTCTCGGTGATATCACATTGAAATAGCTTGCAAGCAAGTGATGTGATCACTAGAATGTTATATCACGGGAACGAGAAAAGAGTGCATGTCGGTAACAAGATCAAACTAGGTATGGAGATACCGATGAACGAATCTCGGACATGTAATATATCGCGGGACAAAGGGATTTAGTTACTAGCGTTAAAGGTTCTCACGATCACAGAAGTCATCGTTGAATGTGTAGGAGTCAGTATGGATCTCTAGGCCCCGCTGCTGATTATTGATCGGAGAGGGGTCTCGATCATGTCTGCATTATTCGCAAACCGTAGGGTGACACACTTAAGGGATACCGACACCATTTGGAGCAAATATGTTTCCGATAAAGATTTAAGAAAGCGCTGGGATTATTTCAATAGACACCAAAACTGTTTCGGGTGAAATTGCTGAAATTGGTTCTGCATGTAATATTGAAATGTTGCAGGGGGTTTTATGTGAATGTTTGTTAATTAAAGTAATTAACAAAATTCTGAATAAAAATAATAAAAGAGTTTTATTAAATGAGAGAGCATTAAATTTGGAGAAATTTAATGCATTTAAAGTGGAGACTTTAAAAGAGAATGTGAAGGGGCATTTTAATGTGGAGGGGTTACCACCACATGAATGGAGGAGGTGAAGGGTCACCCCTCCATGCGCCGGCCATGAAGGAGGGGAACCCCCCTCCTCCTATAAAAGGCCACCCACTCCTCACTTCTCACACACACCTCCTTGTGAAGGATCTCTCTCCCCCTCTAGTATTATTCCCCCATGGTCTCGGATTAGCGAGATACATGTTCCTGGTGGCTTTATCTGGAAAGGAGTTGCTGCTTCCGCTGCTTTGCTGGAGCGAGGGACGGAGGTTGTCGGGGTACCGGACGTGTGTGCGATCACGGATGCACCGCTGCTTTGCGGTGCTGGAGCTGGATCTGATGGACGTGCTGGAGCCGGACCTGCTGGACTTCATCACGATCTTGAGATCGGCAAGTGTACGACTACATCAACCACGAGTTCCTACTCGTTAACAAAGCTTGTTGTCTACGAGGGTAAGTTCTCGTTGGATGTATGTCCACCCGTTGCTTTGTACCTAGTAGATAGATCTTGGCGTGTAGTTCACACCGTAGGAAATTTTTTGTTTTCTATGCTGCAGACCCAACAGTAATGCCCAATCAAGTTCCAAAGGAGTCAAGATGATTAGTATATGCATGTATTGCTTTCTCGATGTTTGTGAATTTCCCCGCTGTAATTTGTTCACCCAGCATGTTATCTATCTTAAGGAGAGCCACCTCTAGTGAACTATGGATCCCGGTCCTTGTCTTTTTCTTTACATACAATCTACAAACTGTTTACTGCTTTGTGTTTACTTTTTGCAAACTATTACTTCTTTCCATTCGATACGTTTAATCCTTTGTTTTCAGCAAAACACGGTGAGATTGACAACCCCATCGCAAGTTGGGGACAAAGTTCTGTGGTTGTGTTGTGCAGGTCTCCACGTTGCCACTAGCACCGGTAGTGCGCCCTGCCAAGGCTCAACTAGCAACACCTTTGGGGTGTTTCCTTGCTCCTACTGGTTCGATTAAACCTTGGTTTCATACTGAGGGAAACTTGTTGTTGTGCTCATCATACCTTCCTCTTGGGGTTCCCAACGAGCTCTACATCAACACCGCTCCAGCATTTTTCTGGCGCCATACACAGAGCCATCAAGGACCCCCAAGGGAGTCCTCGACACAGAGGAGGCGGAGATAGAAAACACCAAGAACAAAGAGTCTACTGGCTGCCATCGGAGGAAGATTGGAGGGGGAACCACTTCCGAAATCGCCTCCGGCCGCCTCTCCTCCTTCACCAAAGCCTCCTCATCACTCTCCATGATGAGAGGGGAGTAGTCCACCCCTTGGAATTTGGGTTTATGGTGGTAACTTGATCTAATCTCTCCATGTATGATCATTGTTGAAGTCCATATGATGTGCCTTGCATGAGTATGGATCTATCTATGCAATTACTATGGTGGATATTGTGTTATGAGATAGTACTTTACTGTTGTGTTGGATCTTGTATGGTTTGTCATACTTTGGGAATATTCTATGATGCATATAATGGTTTAGATCTATACATAATGCCTTGTTTATCCATATCATGAGGTGATTGACACCACCAAGTGGGGGTAGATGAGAGATATGTGGTAATACTCACAACATATCACAACATATGAATCATTGCACTAGTGTTTAGAATGTTTTCCATTAAGAAGTATGATGTATGTAGGTAATGGGTGGCCGAGTGACAGCGACATATGTATTGAGTGGCAGCAATGCAACCCAACATCCTTTATCTAGGGGTAAAGAATGGAAAAGTATGATGTGTGGTGTGACACAAACCAAATTCTAGCCTTATTGCAAGGGTGACCTAGCAACACAAAGGAGTACTTCTTTCACCTATGTGTTTTATGACATGTAGCCACCATAAAAGTACCATTAAAACATGACAATTGTGTGTACCTTTACTATCTATAACATGATAATCACCATAGATGGATAAGAGAGGATTAAGTGAACCCATGAACTCATGTCCATTGTTCCTATAAAAGAAAACCCTTGTCTTGTCCTCTTGCATTGAAGAGGATTGGGACACTTTTATATTCTTGTTTTGTTACATTAAACTTCCAACCATTAAAACAACCATCTTATTCCTTAAAACTTGTTTAGTGCATAATCAACTAAAACTTGTGACACTTTGGTTGTAGAGAATAGATAGCTTTTCCTTCTTGCTCCTATGGATCGATACCCTACTTACACATTGAGAGGTACTACAGTGATCCCCTGCACTTGGGGGTTATCACCATTTCCTGGGGAGAGACTCCTATCAGTACTTTCGGACATTGGGACCACGTGATTTTCTCCGAGATCCATGTCATGTTGTGAGTCAGGATGTTCTTCGCCGTAATCCTCATCCATGTTGTCGTACGGACTTGGATGTGACCCTTCTCCTTCCTACGTAGCTTGGAGTTGATTTCTTCTCCGATTTCTTCTTCGTACGCCCGGAAATCTGCCAACATCATAGATTCCCCTAGGGAAACTGGTGTGTCAGCATTTGTTCCTATGGCATCTAGCACCGAGCCGTTGTCGGCTCTAGCCTCAGCAGAGACGGATGTAGAGCCAATGTAGTCGACGAAGTGAGATCGATGCACTCTAAGGTGGGTGAGGCTTTTGGCATTGTCTTCCTCAAAACTTTTGATGGTCTCGAGGACAACATCCATATTGACATTGGGATGCAACATCATTTGCCTCACAGTGTGCCTTAGAAGCGATTTTTCTACTCCTGTCTCGGTAGAACCGGATCCTGAGCTACTGTAGCTTTGGTCTTCCTGAGATTCGACCTTCAGGGGAGATCTTCTTTAGTTTAGGCCTTCTCTTTATCCATGATCTCTGCCTCAGGGGGGGCATTGGGTGGGATTAGGGTTTTCTAAGATCCATAACTCTGTTGCCTTTGTGGAAAAAGTGGATCCAAAAGTTTCTTCCACCTCTTTCATCACCGCTGGGCTGGGGTGGGCAGGATCAACAAAACCGAGGTAGATGTCGATCTCGCCGATTGGCATGATGGTGTAACTCAGCACAACCTCCCTAGCCGGAATCCAGGTCTCTTTGAGGAGGACGAGGGGGACATCATCGGCATAGAGGAAGCGACCGACAATGATTGTTTCGCTGATTTTCGCACGTAGATTCCGCCCGAACGCAGATCTGAGGGTCACTTTCCTCACGGTGGGTTCCAACTATCATCGGATTGAAGACAAGTATGCTATGAGGGGGTCCTCGGGGCGTGGAAAAAGGTGGGGTCTGAGACGTACGGTGATCTTGGACAGTGAGCACACAAGCTTACGCAGGTTTAGATCCGACTGCGGTGGACAGATCCTACTCCTGCTAGCAATCTAGTATATCGGCAAAGCCGGAAGTAACAAAGGATTATAAGGGTTGGATTTGCATGTGCGAGTTGAGATTGATTGTTGTGGTTGTGCCCTAAAGGCTAGTCCCTAGGACGGCTTATATAGTCAACCGGCCTAGGGTTTACAAGAGAGTCCTATCCGGCTACGATACAAAGTCAGTACAAAGGTACAACTTGGACTACAAGTTTAATCTACAGTCCGAAGTCGGTAAGTCTTCTGGGCCTTCCCGTAGCTGAATGGCTTCCATCTTCTCTCCCTGATTGGGCCACCCGTGGAGCATAGCTCTAACTCGGAAGTGGGCCACCCTGGTTAGTGAGTTACCATGGGTATACCCGGAAAGTATATCCCCAACAACAACATGATCTCTAATGAAGTGATTACGAATCCCAATATGCTTTGTTCTTGTATGTTAAACCGGGTTGTAGGCAATCTTGATAGAAATTTCATTGTCACATAAAAGAGGCAATTTGTCACAAGTGACAGTAAATTCCTTTAAAGTTTGCCTCATCCATAACAATTGAGTACATGCACTTGTAGCAGCCACATATTCAGCTTCAGTGGTGGAGAGAGATATACAATTTTTCTTCTTAGAAGACCAACACACCAAGGACCTACCAAGAAATTGGCATGCCCGGATGTTGATTTTCGATCATCTTTGTCACCAGCCCAATCCGAATCCGTGTACCCACAAAGAGAGAAACTTGAGCCTTTTGGATACCATAAACCAAAATTTGGGGTATGACTAAATATCAAAAGATTCTCTGACCGCCACCAAGTGGATTTCTTTAGAAGTCACTTGATACCTTGCACACACTCCTACACTCAACACAAATCAGGTATATATGCACAAAGGTAAAGCAAATAACCAATCATGGACCAATATACCTTTTAATCCACATCTTTACCATTGGGATTTAGTTCAAGATGACATTTAGTTTGCATTGGTGTAGCAACTCCATTGAGATCCTTCATCTTGAACCTCTTGAGCATGTCTTGTACGTACTTTGCTTGATTGATGAAGGTTACTTCTCTCAATTGATTTATCTCGAAACCAAGAAAGAACCTCATTTCTCCCATTATAGACATCTCAAACACATCAGTCATAATCTTTGAAATTTCATCATTAAAAGCTTTGTTAGTAGAGCCAAATATAATGTCAACAACATATATTTGGCAAACGAAAAGCTCTCCGCTTAACCTTCTTAGTAAAAAGAGTGGGATCAATTTGCCCAACTTCAAATCCATGGTCTAACAACAACTCTCTAAGGTGCTCATACCATGCACGTGGGGATTGTTTAAGGCCATAGAGCGCCTTATCAAGTCTGTAGACATGGTTAGGGAAGTTGGGGTCCTCGAAACCCAGGGGTTGATTAACATAAACCAACTCATGAAGAGTACCATTAAGAAAAGAACTTTTTACATCTATTTGCTGCAATTTAAAGTTATGATGTGCAACATGTGCAAGAAGGATACAGAGAGACTCAAGGTGAGCCACTAGAGCATAAGTTTCACTGTAGTCAATGCCTTCCAAATCTTTATTTGTTTTTTACAACAATTCCATTCTCATCTTGCTTGTTCTTGAATATTCACTTTGTGCTAATAACATTGCAACACTCTTTGGGCTTCTATACTAACTTCCAAACCTTGTCGCGCTCAAAGTTGTTGAGTTCTTCATGCATGGCCTTCAACCAATAAAGATCCTCAAGTGCTTCAAAAATCTTTTTAGGTTCCACCAAAGAGATATGAGAGTGATGTTCACTAAAGCTAGCAAACTGTTTTCTTATGGATACCCTTCTTCTTAGATCACCAACAACTTTGTCAAGAGTGTGATCTCTAAGTTCCAAAATTCTCTCATCTCTTGCTTTACGAGAAGTTTCGATCTCCTCAATTTTTATTGAGGGGATCTCTTCAACATTTTGGTCCTCGTATTGACCATCAACATGACCTTGGTCATCAACTGGTTCAACATTATGATTATAGTGGGAATTTTTATGTTGGTCTTGATCAGTGCTGGCTTCACTTGCATGATGTACTTCTAGACTCGCAGGGCCGGATAATCCAGATGTGGGTGAGGACGAATAGTCTGGCCTGTGAGTTTTAGCCTAATCATCCTGGTGAGAGGTTTCTTCTTGGTCTTGGTTAGGTGCATCATTAGCTTCAGAAGTTGGAGCTTGTTGATCTTGTGTAGATGAGGAATCCACTTCTGTGGAGCATAGTTCTTCTTGATCCGCCACAAGGGGTTCCTCAATGGGGCAGAAAAATCCCACACCCATTATTCATAGGGCATCTTGAGGTATTTCAACATATGTATAACAAACATCAACTTGCCCCACCTAGGAGCTATCATTTTCTTCAAACACCGCACTACAAGATTCCACAAAAATTCTAGAGGCCTTGTTGTAGAATCTATAAGTGTGGGATTCGGTACCATAACCAACAAAGATACCCTCTAAAGCTTTAGATTCAAATTTGGACAAACGAACTCCTTTTATGAGAAAAAACACTTACAACCAAACACCCGGAATTATGAAATATTGGGCTTGTTACCAGTAAGTATTTCATATGGAGTCTTTTCCAAGTTCTTGCAGAGGTAGAGCCAGTTTTATGAGTGACATGCGGTGGAGATAGCCTCAGCCCAAAAGTTATACGGAGATTTAAACTCTACCGACATGGACCTTGCCATGTTCATTATTGTTCGGTTCTTCCTTTCGGTTACACCATTTTGTTGAGGGTTGTACGCGGCAGAATATTGATGTCTTATCCTCTCTTCACTTAGAAACTAATTCAAGGTGTAGTTATTGAACTTGGAGCCACTGTCGCTTCTTATTAACAATATGGGAACATTGTGTTGATGTTGAACTTCATTGGCAAAATCGATGACTTTTTTGAGTCTCACTCTTCAACCTGAAGAAATAAACCCAAGTGTATCTTGAATAGTCATCAACAATCACCAAACAATATTTCTTCCCACCGAGACTTGCATGAGATGGAGGAATAAAGATATCCACATGAAGGAGCTCTAAGATCCTCTTAGAAGAAATAATAGTCTTCCTTTGACAGAGAGAATCATACATCTTTCCTTCAACACAAGCCCTACAAACACGATCTTTGACAAAGGAAACATTTTCTTTTAGTCCAAGAATGTGGCCACCCTTGTGAAGACTTTGCAAAGTTCTCATATTGGCATGGGTTAGTCGGCGATGCCATATCCAACCCACATCGGCCTTTTTGAATAAAAACATCAGACCTACAATGGTTTTCCCCGAAAAGTCCACCACATACAAGTTATTTTCGACATACCCAACAAAAGCAACCTTAAGAGACATACACCATAAGAGTACCAAAATATCATCATCAATGAATATGGCAAATCCCATCTTACTAAGTGCACGAACAGAAAGTAAATTATAACCAAGGGTCTCAACAAGCATGACGTCCACAAGAGAAATATCGTGGGTGACCACAACCTTTCAAAGACCCAATACCTTAGATTTTGACTTATCATCATAGGATACGGTTATTTGATCATGATTTGGCCTCATCTCTATGATGATATCCTTGCTCCCGGTATATGACTTGTGCATCCACTATCAAGCACCTATTTTAACCCACCGGAAGCATAACCCTACAATAAATCAATGCTTGGTTTTAGGTACCCATTTTTTAATGGGTCCTCTTTTGTTAGTGGCAGGGGTCTTGGGAACCCAAATAGACCAAGAAATATAAACATCATATGGACCAACATATTTAGCATATACATCACCATAACAATCTCAAAATGAAACATAATGAGGGTTATTCGTGATTCCTACAAAACCATGAGCAGTTTTGCCCTTAGTAGCATCACTTTCTACAATGGTGCCCTTCTTTGCTTGAGCGGGCCTGACCTTCTTCTTCTTCTTATTCTTCTTCTTTGTCTTAGAGACATAGCCAAGACCCTCTTTCCCATTGTTTGACCTTTACTTACTCAAAAGGGCATCAAGAGCTTCATTACCTTTAGGAAGTGAGGACTTGGCAAGCTTATCCTTCAACCTAGCATTTTACTCAATGATATAGGCATGATCACATAAAGGGGTAGGGGTACTAGGAACATCATATTTAGTTAGTCGAATTTGAAGTTGATCATGAGACTTGGTGAGGATAGAGTGTTCACTCTTCAAAGCCTTGCGAGCTTTGTCAAGTTTCTCCAGCTCCTCAGTTTGTCTAGCATGAGCAACACCAAATTCAACATTTTACTTTATAATTTTTTAGCCTTATCAATAGCATGTTCACATTCTTTAATTAGTTTAGAAACAATTGAATAATGTGACTCATCAATAGATTCAAGCTTCTCCTCAAGAGAAGCCCGAAGCTCTTCCTCTTCTTCTAGAGGAGAAGCAGATGCAAATTTATTGGGTGGCAAGAGTCGCGCTATCATTTCACGCATCACTTGCATTTGAGTCTCCATGGATTTAGTCAAGTTTGTTTCCAAGTTCTTGAGATCATCCATGGTGACTGTACCCTCAACCCACTTCCTTCTTTTCCATTGTTACTCATACTCTCTTAGGTGGTAAAGCCTGAATAAATAGCCGAGCCTCTGATGCCAATTGAAATGAGATTGTATGGGCACCTAGAGGGGGGGGTGAATAGGTGCTACTCCAAATTTTACTTATGCATCCCCCAACATACGTGTGCACTCATATATTAGTACATAAGATCATCATAGAATATAACATATACTTGTATGCAACAAACAATGAACTATTTCGCAATTGCCATAAACAGATCACTACTCAAACATAGTCATAGAGATACAATAGACCATGGAAAAACAATAGACTACATCACACATCATGTTTGCGAGGAAATTACATTAGAGGTATGGAGAGGATCTTGTTGTAATATTGATGATGACCACACCGGAGGGGTGTAGAGGCAACCAGAGTTGATTCCGGCGGCGATTCCCTCCTCCGATCTCCACCGATGGTGGACTACAAACTATCTGTTTCGTGGTTTTTGATCTCTTCCTTCGTCTATTTTAGATCATGTCGGGGACCCTTTTTATAGAGAGTTTTAGGTCAAGACGGAGAGGAGTGAAATTGGCGACATCTGAGCAATGAGACCCGAACAAGATGTGGTGGCGCGACATGGGAGAGTGCCCGCACCAATGGGCCTCTTTCCCAGCCCATTAAGGCCCTAGTGACCTACTTTGTCCTGCTAGATGCTCCTCAAAATTTTCGAAGCGTGCTCTCCGACCTTGCCTTTTTTGGAGTCCTGTAGCTCCTATAATGTCAAAAATACTAACGAAAGGTGTTTTCTACCAAACAGAGTGAGAATCAAAGGAGAGGGATTGTTTAGAAAATCCCCAAATTCAATGTAAAACATGGATATAATATTCTATAAGATATAAATACATGGGAATATATGCCAATAAACTATAAAGTTCATGTATGTATTTTACATGCTTCACACCTAGCCTCTGAAACAACAAGACCTCCAAAGACATCAGGGATGCACATAGCCAAGAGCCAAATAAACAAGATAGAAAACTAAAATAAAGACCCTATCACGGTGTTATAACCACTCGCAACAGAAACACTCTAACCACCACCAAATACAACAACCATATTACAAACTAGGCTCTCCAAAATCAATGCCTCCAAAAAAGAAACAATGCACAAGTGTTGTCATCACCCGATTGACGATCTTGGGTTTTTACCCCGAAGAAAGACCGAGTTTTCAAAACAATGCCTTCAGCATTATCATTGCGAGGTACAACCAATGAATGCTAGACCTTGGGTTTTCATCCTGAAAATTAAAGATCGGTACTCGATGAGCACCACTAAAGTTGTAGTCCACCTGTGTTGCCACCTCCACTAGGTTGCTCCTGCAAGACGCCGAGCACCCGACACACATGGCGAATCTATGTCGCATTGTCTTGAACATAAGCAAAGTATTACTGCCAAAAACCAACCTCGGATCACAACCACCAAGTCTTTCTCCATCTCTGTTAGATCCATGGAAATCTATATGAAGACATGTCCCATAGTACCGAACGGTAGACGAAGCTTCGCGTTGTGTCGCAAAAGGGTGCACATGACCGCATCGATTTCGCTCGAGATCTCTAGTGGCATCATGTGCCATACCGCGAAAATCTCTGATAGGAAGACCGGAACTCGTCGGCGGTCATATCGATAAGACCATCATGAAGTTGATCGACGCCATTGGTGCTCTCTGCAGGGTCAGACCACCTTTATTTGAAACCAGACCGGCAGCCCCCACGCTAGTGGTGACGCGCCAGGCCATGGCCAGAAGGGCACCGAGAACATGCACCGCGATCTCCCATCAGTAACCATGGGCAGAGGGCCACGATCTAGGTTTTTGAAGGAACCCCCAAATCCACTCACCTCTGCCGCTAGGTCGCCGCCATGGGGGATCACCGCCGCTACCCCAACACAGGGACGCCGCGCTGGGCGCCGCTCTTCGACCAGCGCCGCCGCCGCCCCAACAACATTAGCAGTAGCCTCCGACACACCACCGACCCCAGCCACCTTCAGCCACTAGGCCCGCGGCGGCGGCGGCAAGGGGAGCCATGCCGCGCTCAGGACGTCCCCGGTGTCGCCTAGAGGTGCGACACAGGGGTCCAATATTCGATTCTTGGTCATATATTTAGTATTATAAATATTAATAATTTATCATACTTTTTTCATCTTAAAATAGATATCGCAATTTTTTCTAAATTTAGTTGTATTTAGTATTAAACAGTGTGTAGATACGTTCAAATTTAGAGAAATTTTCGAATAGACGGAGGGAGTGGTGAGTAATATGAAAACGGAGGGGCTATAAAACCTCCCTGTGAAACAGAAAAAAAAAAGAGTTCCAGTCCTAAAAGGATTGAGCCGATCGAACAGACATTATCTTCTTGCTTCCTCCCTTCATCTTGATCTCGTAGCGGAACCACGACAGCAAAAGCCTGCGCAACAAATCCTCATGCCTCCAAAAAAGAAAATTCTCGTGCCTCCAGCCAGCGCCAGGAGCCCCCGGCCGGCCCCGGTTGCGCCCGCCGCCGCAGAGAGCTCCCCGCCGCTCCCTCCGGCTGTGGGGGAGGCCCCGCCTGACAGGGCGGAGGCTGGTGTTAGGGTTACGGAGGTTGGTAGCGGGGCGATGGAGGATCGCGGTGAGGTGGAGCGTGAGGAAGCCACCGGGTCGGAGTCCGTTGAGGAGCCAGAGGAGGAGGATCCCGAGGAAGCGGACGAGGACCCCGAGGAAGCAGAGGAGGATGCGGATGAGGACCCCGAGGAAGCAGAGGAGGAAGCGGGGGACGAAGCCGATGGAGGCGAGGATAATGAGGAGGAGACGGTGTTGGCGATGGGCCAGGGAGACGGCCCGGCTGCAGCGGCTGAGTCAGAGAAGACGGTGACTGTGGAGGGCGGTGATGAGGAGAAAGCGATGGTGACGACATTGAAGGGTGACGGTGGCGACGATACAGGGTTGGAGTCTGCGGTGGTAGAGGAGCCTACTAAGGTGGATGAGGGCCAAGGACAGGCAGAGGAGGAGGAGAATCTGAAGGATGATGCGATGCAAGAGGATGCCAAAGTAGTATATGGTAAGTAAGAGGCTATAACCATATGCACGTCTAATACACAGTTCAATGCTAACTTTTATTTGATGGTAATAACCTTTTTTCGGAGTCGACTTGCGTTAGATGGGAATCATGGGATTGCTTACACTTGGAGGTGTAAGGTTGAGGGCGGAGGAACTGAGATATTAACCAGCGTTCCATGAAAAACTGAGATTTAGTTTACATTCATCATTAGATGTCATACCCTCACTTGCTTATTGGTGAGAACTTATGAGTCAAATAATGGCAATTACCTGATTCACCAATTTTGTCGGTCTCTTACATAAAGTATGGTGCCCATAGAGATTGAGTGCTATCTCAGTGAAACCATGTCCCCTCATGGCTGGAGTGTTCAGTGTAGTTTATTTGTCTATTAGCATCACATATTACATTCTATTTTGTGAGGATAAAAACAGCAAGGGACCTTTAGAATATCAACCCTTGCGAAATTTTTGTTATATACATGTTCTCTTTCTGAGCACTATATGTAACTGTATTTCCTGTTGGATTAAAAGTACATATTCCATGCAATAGTTGTGTTTCTCGTACCCTATATTCCGTGTCCTACTAGTCCATGATCATAAAACGGTCGCCTTTTCCATATATACTCCAGACACGAATGAACTACCCAAAGAACATGAAGAATCTGGAGATGAAGGTTCACATAGGAATGGCGGTAAGGATGTCTGCCAGTTCAGTGTCCATTGTGAGGCGCAGAATGGTGAACTTGACCCCTCATTTTCTATGCTGGGTTCAGTTTCAGTGGGGAATGTTAAAGACCTTGAAGTATTTGTTGGTCGATTGCCTAAGGATTGTACCGAGGAAGACATTACAGTGGTCTTCTCTCAGTTTGGGGAGATTGTATCTATTAAAATAATTCCCTCTGCGAACAAAAAGAACCGCATAGCATTTGTTCGTTATATGAGCACTGAAGCTGCAAAGAAGGCTCTCGCTGAATTTCAGGATGGAGTTGAGGTTTTGATGCAATAAACCCTTCTGTCCTTCAAGTAGTTCTTATTTGGATATGTCTTAGTTTACTGAATAATGACCATTATTCTCTTTGCGTATTTTTTTCTCAGGTGACAGGCAAAAAGGTCAAAGTATCAGCTTCTCAAGTTAAGAATACCATTTACCTTAAAAACATTTGCAAGAGCTGGACAAAAGAGCAGGTGAGATATACAGAGCTTTACCTGCTCCTGATATTTAGAATATCTGTTATGGCGAGTATATATTTTTAGATATAATTTGAACTACATGTTAAGTATGAGAATATTCTCATATGAACAAGTACTTATTGAGGCTGCTCAGCTCTTTTGAAGATATCGAATTAAAAAACAAGTCTTTATGTGTACAGAAGGCTTTTTGTTTTTTCTTGGCACCATCTTGCTGTAACTGAAATGTTGCCGATCTTTCTAACAGACTAACATTCCAGAGACAAAGCAGCGTCCGTTCACTTAGTTCATAGGATTTGAGATGAGGGACAATCTACCTGGACAGTTGAATTATACGTTAGCTCTACAACCAAATCGATTGATAATTGGTGTTTTTTTTTGCGGGGATTGATAATTGGTGTTGAGGAGTCATAAAGTACCATAGCCCACTAAAGATTTTTTCTGTTTTATGTCTTATTCAAAAAAAATTAATATACTCCCTCCGATCCAAATTAATTGACTCGAATTTGACTAGATTCGGATGTATCTAGACATGTTTTAGTACTAGATACATCCGAATCTAGATAAATCCAAGTCAATTAATTTGGATCGGAGGGAGTAGCAAGGGTCATGGACCTCATGGAAAGCAGACAGTGAAAACTGAGATAATTATGTATAAAAGGATGAAAGGGTGAAAATGAAATTATTTCCTGCTACACTATATATGCTGCAAACACTTGAATGTGCTACGGAAAAATCGCAATTCATATATATCATAAATGTAGCTGTAGTAGACATTGGAAAAGTAATGTCAGTCTGTGATAGGTGAAAATGCAAAACAACATTAATTCATCATTAATCTTATTTGAGGGCCACTTTGGATTGCATGATCGAGAAACACAGGAATAGTAAAACACAATCTGATAGGTTTGCCTGTGCAAAACAGAGGATTGTAAAACACAGGAAAAGTGCTGGAATAGTTATTTGGATGGAACGCATGAAAACACAGGAAAAGTGCCTCGATAGTCGATCCTACGTGATTGAGTCCAAGAAAAGAGGTTGGAGTGGATGCTCAATTTGGGTAGCACCATTCCTTTGATCCAAAGGCAATCCATAGGAAAATATCCTAAGGATTGGAATCCTACAAAATCCTATCAACCTGCACAACATCTATGTGGTTGAATATTTGAATCCAGAAGTAGACCAGAATATTAATAATAAGAGCTAGGTTGTCTAACCTCATTTGTTAAAAAATGTGTCATGCAAGGAATTGTATTTATGTAGAATCATTTCTATGTGAATCATGTATTTTCCTAATAAGGACTGAATGAATTAATCGTCTATGCAAACGGAATGACTGCATACATCACTATTCATTCTTATTTAACTTGCTGTATTGGTATAATAGAAGAACATAATACCACCAGCTTCCAAATGTCTCTGAAGATGTAACATCATCTACTTCATTTAGTTTACTTGTTTTCCCAACTATAATTTGCAGGTGCTACTCTCATTGAAAAATATTGGAATCGAAGAATTTGAAATGACTTTACCTGATGATCCTGATACTGGAGGATGGAACAGAGGGATTAGTTTTCTCAAATTTGCTGCGCCTGACACTGCCGAAAGTGCATTTCAGAAGTTGCAGAAACCAGATGCACTTTTCGACATTGATAGTAGTGTGAACGAATATGCTCCAACCCCTACAGAATCAATTCAAGAGCTTGCTATGAAGGTAAGCAGCTATTGCCTGTTTAATTCTGAGATATTAGGATGTCTTGCAGTTCTGAGTTGATTTGGCCGTTGAGAGTTATTTGAACCAGGTAATGAACCTACCTCCTGAATGGTGTCTCGAGTAAAAAATAACAGTTCATAATATGCAGTAAGTGTCCATGAGTCAGCTAGGTTTGATTGGTCAAAACTTTTGGGACATGAACACATATTTTGGTTGCACATTGTTGGAGACTGAACTATTTTACCACAGAAAATATCAATCATAACCAAATAGATCAGAAACTTTGGATGGTTAGTTGGTGTTCTTTTACTTCAACTTTGGGACTTCTGTTCTTTTCCATTGGCCTCGGTTGTTTTGGATCAAGTTGTCAGGATTGTGATTTATCTACCCATCCAGGGCCTAGCCCGTTTTTCTTATTCTCCTCTAATTACAGGCAATCCATCTTGTTCCTTCCTGCTATCATAACTTCCTTTCTCTTATATTAACACTGCAAGGTTTTGTAGCACGTGGAAAACCTTGCACGAATGCCTCACTCAGATTTTCATGGGGTTCGATTATGCACATCGGGAGCTAGGGTTGCCAAGTTGAGTTATTATGGCCTCTCTGGTCCCAGTGCTCAGATTGGTGGTGGTAGGGTGGTATCTTGCACATGAAGAGTAAGGCCACCAATTTTAATGATCTAGGTCTGGTACCATTCAAAATTCTGCAACGCCTTTGGTCTCATGACCATATCTGTAGCCCCTGTGTCCTCCAATCCCTCTTTTCTTTCATTGAAACAGGGTTGCATCAATCCTCGTAACTGGGTGTTGGGCTAGTTATGGAAATACAGAGTTGATTTATTTTCAGATTTAGAAGGCAAGTTTATTCCTAGGCACCTTGCTAGCAAATGACTGTTGCTAAAGAACCAGAAGTGTCTTGAAATCCCCTAGCAGGTTCCGTGTATCCCACAACCAAGTTCAGTAATATGTTTGGGCGCAGGTGTATACTTGGCCAAACCACATGTATATACCAATATTTTTGTACCTTGCGCATGAAGTTTATTTATCCATGGAGGAAATAGTATAATTGTTTCGTAAATTACTGTTACTTTGTAGGTTAAGTCAGTATACCTCGAACATGTTCCTCTTTCTTGGGACGAGGGGAACATTGAAGAATGCTGCAAATCATATGGGGAGATTCAGGAAGTTCGCATTCTAAAGAAGTCAAAAAAGAAAATTGCTTTTGTTGAATTCTCATTCAGGAAGAGTGCATTGGCTTGTGTGGAAGGAATAAACAGTGCCAAGATTGGTGGTGAAGTTAAGGTATTCTAAATCCTAAATCTTGCTTGTGTTGGATTGATCTAAGCTGCTATCGGTTTTGCTAACTTGCCTGCACGGTTGTTCCCTTTATTTACCTAGTTGGCTGCGAGTCTTGCTCGACCACGTCGGCAAATACATCTTGACAAGAAAAGTGCTAAAGATGGGGTCAAGGTCAGTAGTGGCGCAACTTCTGAAGGCGCTAACAATTCTATAAAGAAAAAGGGCCACAAAAAAGAGGTCATGGTGAAGAAGAGTTCACATAAATTGCCAAAAGGTGATGTGAGTAAGCTGAAAGTTGATGCGGAAGTACCGCAAGAATCCAACCTGTATAAAGGCAAAAGGAAAGCTGGGAAGACTGAAAATACAGCTGTAAAGGAAAGACTGCCCAAGAAACCACGGAAAAATCGTATGTTCTGCAGTTTTGTTTAACTTTGTTAAGGGGTACTCTTTCTTATACTTGTAATTGTGCAGGTGATGTCCTGACAAAACCTTCCAACAGAGCACATCATGTTGATTATGCAGGAGAATCTTCTGGAAACATGAAACGTTCAATGGGACCTCGACATGTAACTACCAACCAATCTTACCCCATTGTGGGCGCGTCATCCAGATCTAAACCAAATGCTCGTGACCTGGTATACATCAAATTCTTTGTCTTGATGTTCGTATTCTCATAGTTTTACTTCATTTATGTTTCATGTATACATCATATTTAGCATTCATGCCTTTAGGAACCTCATGCTGGATACATCCCTCCTGTAAATCGTGTCCGTGCACCCGCAGATCGTGTTCAAGTCACCTATGTTTATGATGAGCCGAGGTTTTGTTTCCCTTTTGGCTTGCTGCTTATTTGGTACTGATAAGATTCTCCGCTGAACATACAACTTATTTAGGTATTTTCATGGTTTTTGCAGAGCTGCACCGTCAAATTACCATCATATTGATGGTCTTCCTTACACTAGAGGTACAGTCTTTATAACTGTTAAGTCCATGTACATGTGCATCTTATAGTTCCTGTAATAACTGCACACAAAAGACACTAATTTGGTCGAGATATACATTTTAGTAGACTGGAAGTCATATTCTTGGTTTCTCTTGGAATAAGTGCATACCCTGCTCAACTATCGCGAGTTCAGATATTTACCTCCCAGTCACAAAGGCACATTGCAATTATTAACCACCAATACCGGATGAATTACACACCATGAGTTACTCGATAACCTCCACCGCTTAGGTTTACCCTGTATTTCTTAGGCAGCAACAAGAATGTTGACTCTGCCCCCTGCTTTCCTCGGCCGGCTATGATGCATCGATACTTTGTCAAGGTGGCGCACCTGTATCAATACGTGTATCTGATGCTGATACAAGTCCGCTGACTCTCAGATATGCTCATATGCAATTGGCGAGCACATTTAAATACTGAAGTTCTCATATTAGACTTTCTGATACAGCTCATAGCCCATTAAACATGTGCCTCAGGATAACTGTAGCACTCCCTTGGAGGGAGTCAGTGAGGCTTGAACTAGCGTTTACTCTAGAGTTGTGCACAGAATTGACTTGCATATCTCCAGAGTCGTAAAGTTAAGCACAACGTGGTCTCCAGCTACCAGGGACAAGCCGCGTCAGCCCATCATACGCCTAGGCCTCTGCCCGTGGTTCCTTTCTTATTTGAGAGAAAAGGCTTTTGGCCTGGCCTTTTATCAAAGCCAACGAACAATGTTCAGTACATCCAGGGATTACCTGGTTACATAAAAGAGCACAGCAAGATCTCTCAAAATAAAAGAGCACAGCGATCCCCCTAATCAACAGCTACTAAACCAGACGAAAACCAAAACAGAAAACTACATCCCATGCTCTGCCCCATCACGGGATGTTTATCTTATCCTTTCTAGCCACATGATCATAGCCTGTATCATATGGGTCTTCTGCTTGATCTGCTCATCCTTTCCTCTTGGGGAGGAAAGCAACAGCAGGGAACATGTCATATGACTTATGGCTAATTCTGCAATATTTACTGACTGTTACAGTTTAATTAATTATCTATATAAAGAAGATGCAACAGGCCATAAAGCCCAATAGCTCAAAAGACTATAAAACCCAATAGCTTGAATACAATTTTTATACATATGCTGCTTGGAGTGGAATTGCGTGAGGATTTGACTAGATTGGAGTTGGATACATTTCCAGTGGTGCTACTGAATTAATTTTGTTTCAATTCTTTCTCTAGTGTTGTCATCACTCGTTGGTATCCTGTTAGTTGCTTTCAGGTAGGCAAAGCTAGTTCAATTTGTAATATATTTTTTGTTGTTGCATTTGACAGAAATAGCTGCTCCACCACCAGCCTATTATGGTTACACAAGCGATCCTCAATACCAGGTCTATATACTTCTTTTACTCATTCACCACAACGTCTTCATTTAATTTTATCTATATTTTCAATCTGAATTACTCGTTGGAAAATTAAACTGATATAATTTGTTATGTCAACATAGTTGTATTCATTCTGTTACTTTCGATGATAAAACATATGGACTTTATTTTAGCGTGGTCAATCTTTACTACTCCCTCCGTCCCAAAATAAGTGACTTGGGTGCGAAACCCAAGTCACTTATTTTGGGACGGAGGGAGTATGTATGTTGGTTGTGGAAGTGTTAATAAGTTTGAGTGTGATAGATCAGATTCCATGTCAACTTATATTTACGATGAGGGACCTTCTGAGAACGCGACTAATATTTGTAAACCTTGATTCTTCTTTCTGAAAATCTGTGGTCAGGGGTCTGTATCTGAGTTTTATCCATTTGCAGGGTGAATATGCATACACTTACCTTCCCCCGCCTCGCCTAAGTGGATCTGACTATCGAAGAAGCGGTGCATACAGCCCTCCAAGGAGATATTACTGACTAAAATCCTGCTGCCGACTCCGTTCTTTCATGTAACAGTAGTGCTATAAAAACAGAACGTTTACAGTTTTCAGGAACCCCTTTTGGTGTCGTTGTAGATACTGATGCTGGAGAAAGGTCAAGTTCTTATATGTGCTTAGATCGTGGTTTATGTTTTGTTGGTATTATATCCTGGCGAACAAAGTTTGTTCTAAGAATTTTACCCTAACTCCTCTTGCTCATCCCCTCCCGTTAGCTGAAAACAAAGTGATGGTAAGGGAGTTGTGTAACATGTTCTATGGAAGGATAATGTTTCGAGGATCTCTTTGATTTGTAGAATTTTGCAAATGCTGGAATAGGAATAGTAATGGTTGCAGAGTTATGTCATCTTGAATCCAAAAGGTATGTATACTACGACGAGGGGTGGGCGTGGGCAAGGGCAAGGGGAAGGCTGTATAAAAAGCAAGGGCAAGGGGAAGGCTGTATAAAAAGGAAGGAGCATCTAGGTGACGATTTGGTCGACCTAGGTATTGGCGATCCTGGATGAGGAGTAAAACTGAAAAGAAAATGCTAAATAAAAAAATACAGCATAATTCACGTATGCGCGTAGAAGATAAATTGTTCAAGGAACAAATTCATTGGCCTGAATTTTTTTAGGCAGAAGGCTGTAGCCTAATGTTAAATTAATGATGCCAATGGAGAAAGATACTCCTCTAAAAAAATATGGAGAAAGATACAAAGTGTTGAGCTAGTTTACAGATCACACACATAAAAACAAGTTGGATCAATGGTAACGCGAAACCTCAACAAATAACACTTTTTTTTGCGTGGAAAACAACAACAACAAATAACACTTGCGGAGACCAAGTCGCCAACATATGATCATATTTTTCTTGCATTTTTGCACAAGTATCAAGGCATTATGTACCTGCATTGGCTTTGTTCATTTTTTTCTGAAACTTTGAAATACGACTTTTAGATGCTTTGAAATTCATGTTCATCCACCATGGCATCTTCCACCATCTTGGCGCTAAATTTGTCATGCGTCTGCAATGATCCTCTCTGTTCCATAGCATAGCACGTTCATGCGGAGACATGCGATTTCTGGCGGCCAAACGCTACTGATGCGTGTGTGCTGACTAACTTCCAGTCTGCGCTCCCGGTGCCACATTTCACTCGCGAATTTGGCTTCCTCTCGCGAATATTCTCATGTATGTACCCACCCCACGGTCTCAATGATTGGGATATATAAATCCGCGTCCCTTTCTCGGGTCACTCGATCGCACACTCTAGTACCCTGAAGCTGCCGCCTTTTCCCGGATCTTTTCTTCAGTTTTCTTTTTTGGAAGGAGGGAAGAGAGAGCATGAGGCTGTGGGTGTGGGTGTGGGTGGCGGCGGCGGCGGCCACATGGATGGCTGCTTGCACCGCCGCCGCGGCGCACCCTGGCGGCGGCGGCAGCGAGCAGCCGCTGTCGAGGATCGCGGTCGAGAGGACGACCCTCGCCGTCGACGGCGCGGCGCGTGTCGAGGCGTCCCCTACGGTTCTTGGACTGGAGGGCCAGGACAGTGAATGGGTCGAGGTGGAGTTCTTCCACCCGAACCCCTCCGCCGACGACTGGGTCGGAGTCTTCTCCCCTGCCAATTTCAGGTATCACCCACCTCAAGGCCATGCAATATCATCCACGCGTTTGTACAATTCAGACAGTTCTTTTGTCAATGCATCCAGACAAATAACTTTTTGTGTTTTCGCGATAGAAAAAATCAGACATTTTCAGTCTGATGCCGTTCTGTGTTTTCCCAGTGCAGCAATCTGTGAGCCCGAGAACAAGAGGGAATACCCCCCGGTGTTATGCACAGCACCTATCAAGGTCTGCAGAATCTACTCCTGTTCCATTCAGTTGGGATTCAGTTTCTCACAAGACTGTTCGTTCTGAACCTTGAGTTTTCCATGTTCTTTTTCCGCAGTACCAATTTGCAAAATTCAAGAATGATGGATATAGCAAGTCTGGGAAGGGATACCTGAAGCTCCAGCTGATCAACCAGAGGGAGGATTTCTCGTTTGCGCTTTTTTCCGGGGGTCTCTTGAAGGTAAAATCTGAACCTCTCTGCATAGCAACAACTCTCCATTGTTGTTGTTCTGGAGAAACATTTCTTGATGTTTCTGAAGTTTGGATCCTTTTTTAAACGATTTGGTCACAGCCGAAGCTGATTGCCGTCTCGGACAAGGTGGCATTCGCGAACCCAAAGGCACCCGTCTACCCACGTTTGGCGCAAGGGAAGTCTTGGAATGAAGTAAGCCTGCCTACCGACCTGCAATTGACACTGAATTAGCATGTGGCTATTTCTCAAACCAAATGTGAAACATCTTTTTAACAAGAACCTACATCGTAAAAAAAAGTGTGTTACACTCATGACAGATTAATGTCTTGAGAAATCTTAGAATGTGACTGAACCAGTGTCGTTATAGATGACAGTCACCTGGACAAGCGGATATGATATCAAAGAAGCAGTTCCTTTTGTTGAATGGGGTGAAAAGGGGGGACGCCGGATTCTTTCTCCAGCCGGGACACTGACATTCGACAGAAACAGCATGTGTGGTACGCCACTATTTCCTTTTTCTTTTTGTTTAAGATGAACACAAGCCAGTTAAACTTGAGAATTTTATGATGTCAATAGAGATGAGGATCTGCTCATGCTGTACCACATGCCGTATTTGGTTCCCTCTGAATCTCCTCAACTAAGCATACAATTCGAATATGCAAATGCAGGTGCACCAGCCCGAACTGTTGGTTGGCGCCATCCTGGTTACATTCATACTAGTTACCTCAAGGATCTGTGGCCGGACTCAATGTATGTGATATTCCTTTCCTGTTTGACCCCTTAGGATCCATCCAGTTACTAAGCAAACATGGTCGCTGCAACATTGCAGGTACACCTACAGGCTTGGCCATAGGTTACCGAATGGTACCCGCATCTGGAGCAAATCATACAGCTTTAAAGCATCACCTTATCCTGGACAAGATTCTTTGCAACGGGTTGTTATATTTGGGGACATGGGGAAGGTAGATATGTTCTTCCATCTCTATCCTAGTTTAATTCATATAGGAAAATTTGGGCATTTTGCAAGTGATTCTTCTTTCTGACAACTTTCTTCAGGCTGAGGCAGATGGTTCCAATGAGTACAATGACTTCCAGCCGGGATCACTAAATACTACAAACCAGATCATCAGAGACCTGGAAAACATCGACATGTTGGTCCACATTGGGGACATTTGCTACGCAAATGGCTATTTGTCACAGTGGGATCAGTTCACTGCACAGATCGAACCGATTGCGTCAACTGTTCCGTACATGATTGGCAGGTCTGTTCAGTATGAAGATTAAGAACTTCGATATGTTGTTTCATTGCACTGTTTAATATCTAAAAATTGGGCATTTTCACAGCGGTAATCATGAGAGGGACTGGCCTGGAACTGGTTCTTTCTATGGAAATCTCGACTCCGGTGGAGAATGTGGTGTTCCTGCTCAAACTGTGTTTTACACTCCTGCTGAGAACCGTGCAAAATTTTGGTAAATGTGGTCGCTAGATAAGGACAATACCAATTTCTTCATATATCGATCTGAAATTTACTTGTCTTCTGAAAAAACAGTTACTGGCACAACATCTATCCTTTTTTTAGGTATGCGACCGACTATGGCATGTTCAGATTTTGCATTGCTCACACAGAAGAAGATTGGAGGCCAGGGACTGAACAGTACAAGTTCATTGAGCACTGTCTGTCGTCTGTTGACAGGCAGAAGCAGCCATGGCTCATCTTCCTTGCGCACCGTGTTCTGGGGTACTCATCCAACTCTTACTACGCATTCGAAGGCACGTTTGAGGAACCAATGGGACGAGAAGCTCTGCAAGAGCTATGGCAGAAGTACAAGGTCGATCTTGCCTTCTATGGTCATGTCCACAATTATGAAAGAACGTGTCCAGTATACCAGGTATTTGTCTAATCAGCATTTGCATCAGAACAAAACGTGCAATATTGTAGATAGAAAAGTAAAGTTCCTCTATTCACTGTTGCCCGTAATGTTACAGTATGAAATCGTAGTTTGCAGGCTAAGGCTTACATTCCTATTATATAATCTTACAAGGCTGATTACAATCTGCGATTTGTTGCAGAGTCAATGTGTTGTTAACGCATCGAATCACTACAGCGGCCCGTTCCAGGCAACGACACATGTGGTTGTCGGTGGCGCTGGCGCCAGCCTTTCAGGCTTCACCAGTTCAAAGATCCAGTGGAGTCACTTCAGGGACTTCGACCACGGTTTCACCAAGCTCACAGCCTTCAACCATTCATCCTTGTTGTTCGAGTACAAGAAGAGCCGTGACGGCAATGTGTACGACCACTTCACGATCTCACGTGACTACCGAGATGTCCTCGCTTGCTCCATCGACAACTGCCCAAGGACTTCATTGGCTTCCTGAATGCCTGATACTTCAGAGGGGGGAATCGGCTGATGGTCGCTTCTTAGAGAAAGAAGTAGCTACTGTACATAATTTTTTAGTTGCATCAATAAATTGTTTTGCCCCGTCAAACAATTGCGTAAGGACTACACGAAATTCTGAAAGCATTTTTGTGAATCAGAAATTCCGAATACATTTTGTTCTTAGTTAGACATGTCAAGTGTCCAACTGAAGAAACTTGAGAAACGAAATAGGAGAAAACTCAGGATGAATCTCTAGTAGGTCAAAAGTACTAAGAGAAAAAATTGAAACCTGCTATTGTTGATTTGTTGTCTACCTACAGTTGTGTGGTGCAGACAGTGCATTCTTGTGTGGACCAAAAGAAAAAACAAACCCAATCTGGTTGTGTGAGGACAAGGAAAATTCCAGCTAGGAAAAGGCCCAAGAAAGTTAAAACCTAGGAGGAAAAGGACATACCAGTTGGCGTTTCCAAAGGATTCTTTCCTAAGCAAAATGCCATGGGCAATGGGTTCTTCATCAATCAACATCCTATGTACCTCTCTTCCCATGAGAGACTTTACTTTCGCCACCATTCACTCATCCTTACTTTTTGAGGGAACCATTCATTCATCTTTGTTATCTTCTTGCTTTTGCAAACGTTAAACGCATAGTTACTACTCCCTCCAGCTCTCGAAAACTTGGTGTTTTCCACACGTGTCGAGTCAATCTTTCAAAACCACAGATGTTCACTGAAGTATTGAAAAATCTAGCACCCATGCTGTCCACACATCCTCCTGTCAAATTGCTAGCACAGGTGTTCACTGGAGACTTGAAAAATTACTAGGTATGTGGGGACAGGTGGTCCTGAGAGGTAACAAAAATATGGTCCATGCACAATGAAGCTGGGTACTTCCACATCATGATAGGATTATTAATAGCCATCAAGGTGCAAGTGCAGATGAATGACCAAACCCTAATGTGTGGGCCTGTTTATGTGATGGGATCCAGGAGTTTATATCACAGATCAAGACAGTTAGACGGCTGAGGTTCAGCAAGACTTGGAGGCTATTTTCTACTCTAGGTATGGTGTAAAGGCCAAGCATCCTTTTGCCTGCACCCCAGATAGCAAATCTAATTCTTGGACACTGTACACAAGGGAACACATTTTTTAAGTGCTTGTTTTTGTGATAAGTAAACATAAACACAAACCCACTATTAAAAGTTAGGGGTTACTGAGTAATCAGCAGTTGACAAAAAAGACCAGCTAAGTAAATAAAAGGAGTTAACCTCTTCTATACTCCTTCCCTTCTCTCACATATCTCAAGAATATTTCTTATATGCCACAAAAAGTATATCATCAAATGAGATTAGTCTCGAAATGCATGCGGCCTTGTAAACCCGAAGGGAGGGAGTACTTTTTTATGGTGTAAAACAATTCTAGGTTGAAACAAAACATAATCATTTCATGTACTCGTAGCAAAAGTTTCAGATAATAATTAATGGAAGTGGATAATACTTATTCCTGTTGAACAAGTTATTTTAAGGTCATTGATCATAGAAAGTATTTTTTTGCAAGGGTAGAATAACATTTCATAGGACTACACTTTTACACATGTACTCCCTCTGATTTAGCAAGCTGGATTAATATTTTGCTGATGAAACATACATGACGTCAAACCTGTGCTTTTACCCCAGGTGTAAGCTATGCTAGGTTTCCGAAATATAATATTTCGATAGGATTAACACAAAAGTGTAGTTTTGGGACATTTATTCATATTCCTCTGAGGGAAAAATATTGTGAGACGACGGTCCCACTGAACCGATAAACGGCATGAATGGAGGAAGCACAAAGAGGTGTACCTTATATCAGAGAGTATGACATTGGTGTGGAGGAGCAAATCTCTGCATGCATCACTAATGCTCAGGGAAGCAAATTAGCATGAAGTAAATGGACGTTAATTTGGATTTTTTTAAATTTTAATGTTGACACAATGAAGCATGGAGAAGATTTCGGCCCTTTAAAACCTGTTTTAAAGTTGACACAATTAATAATTGGCTCATTATCACCCCCTGAGATTATGTTAGCAAACGACACACAAATTTCTTTGAAGCCTATTTCTATACAAGAATCCTATAAGTTAGTTTTTCAACCAAAATAAAAGCAAACATATATTTTGTCACTTCATTCATTTGCCACCAAGAATTTGCAACTCGGTCGGCATCGCTAACATGTGGATCTCGAGAAAGTAGCAAATCCTAAACTTAAAATGTCATATTTATATTACTAATATTTTCTCTGTCCTAAATTAACTGACTCAATTTTATTTAGATACGCATATCAGATAAAGTTGAGTCAATTAATAATTTGAGAAAGAGGGACTCCTGATTGTCACCAAAAGATTTTGCAGATAAAAGTATAGTAGATTAAGAAACTATTTTGTATGCATCATGAAAATTCTTGATGTGACCTGTGGTGAGCTGGCCTGAGCTATAAAAGTAAAAGCAGTGCAATTTGAGCAAAAATAAATTAAATAATATTCCATTTCAGACTAGTTTTTTTCCTCCTGTCTCGTCTCTCGTGTGGTTTGGCTTCTTGGGATGTTCTTCTTGCCTCTTTCGGACCAACCCAAACCCAAACCCCAAATTCCCCATCCCAAATCCCAAATGCCTCCTGTCCAATGATGCACTCTCTCTCCTCCCCCTAACTCGCGCTTCCCCGCCGCGGCATTGCCACGCCGCTCCGCCGGGCGCCAGCAGCCGCTGCCCCCTTATTATCCCTCCTCTCCCTTTCTTGGCGAGAAAAGGTTCCGGCCTCGGCCATCTCTCCTGGAGATCTTTCGTCCCGCTGTTTCCGAGGATTTTTTTTTTTTTTGGGGAGGGAAGGTCGGGTCTTAGGGCTGCCATGAGGCGAATCCTGGTAGTCCTGTAACGTATTCATGGGATAGGGAAATTTGAGCCAAGATTTGGGTCTTGTTGCGCGCACGGCCTTGCTGCCGTGTGATTCTGGGCGAATGATTAGGGATTTAGTTCGGTGGGTGGGCTTCTGCTCCTGGGATGCTTCCGGTTATCCATGGATGCGTTTTGCCTCTGCTTAAGATTGCGATGGAGGAATTAGGGATTGCATCGGTGCTTAGTGCTCACTCTGTCTTTTGTTTCAGATAACGCAGCACTGCGCTCATGTTCTTGTGCTAACCTTTTTATTTATTTATTGCGTGCTAACCTGGTTGTCCACCATGCAGGATTTCTCAGGTTGGGGTTCCTATTGAGCTCTGGAGATGAGGAGGTGCCTGAGATTCCGGTGAAGAACTAGTGCCGGGTTGCAGGATCTCCAATGGACAAGCAAAAGAAACACAAGAATGCGGAAATGGGGAACGACATGTTTCGCAGAATAGTTCTTAATCAGGTTGCTGGGAGCACCAGTTTTGAGGAGGAGAACGCACCCTGCAATACTCCGAGGCACTCCGACAGTTCGCGGTTTGGTGGTTTGTCTGGCAAATTCGCTGCGTCCACCAATGGCAGTACCGGCGCTGAGTCGGTCAGCCTAGGCGAGTATGTCAGAGATCCTGGGTCTATATTGAGCTTGCAGCCTTGGATTTTCAAGAGAGGCAGCGCGCGGAACAGTGAGGAGATGGTGTTTCCAAGTGGTAGTAGGACAGTTGGTAGAGGCAAGAATATGTTGGATTGCTTTCGAGATGGTTCAGCTACTGAGGTCTCTGCAAGAAGCCCTGGTCTTGGTTCTGGGTCTGGAAGAGGTCGAGGCGCTCTTAGGAGCAGGCGGCCCCAGGGGAATTTTATTAAGCCATTTGTGGCAACAGAGGACTCCTACATTCCCCAACTTTACAATGAGAACTTTGAGTTTGAAGAATGCACATTTGCTCCAGTTCCATCCCCTGCTTCTGCTAGACCATTCGTTGTAACAGATGGGAGAAGAATCATTAGTAAATCGCGCTATGAACCAGTGCCCGTACCTTTTGAAATTGGGTTTGACAAGGACTGTCGAAATGGCTCAAAAGTGTCGGAAAGTATCATTGGGATCGCTGCTCTCCCAGAGCTGAATAAATCCAGAAAGGATAGAAGGGTATCTCAAGATGCAAGTTTGAGTTTGCATGACTACCAAAGAGGTACTAAACCATCAAAATCAGCAGCTAATTTAAGCATTTTCCACATGTTTTCTCTACCACCTCGTTGCAATTCACTGAAATAAAGCAAGTGGAGAATCGTATATTTTGGAGATGCCTACTGAATTCCTCATTTGCAATGTTGAACTAAAACTACATCTTTTTTTTTTCAAATGAAGCTTGTGATAACTTTTGTTTTGACTAAATAGAAATCTCAAATCTTACTATTAAACTATGTTTTTCTTTATAGTTTGGCATGGCCAGTTGCATAGTCAAATATTAAGTGGTTATCTGAGCATTAGTTATTTTACCCGTTTTTTCTTATTCTACCACATGCAAGCAAAACTTACATTTATCATCTCTACCAAGTAAATACTAGTACAGAGCTCACTGTATCATGTTTGGAACTCTGCTCCTTGTTTCGATGACACTAGTTGAACTATCACAGGCTTTATGATTCCAAATTCTTCTCAAGTCAGTTTCAGTCTTCTGAAAAATAATCTGCAATAGTTTCTAAGAAATTGCTCAGTACATGCTTATTACTTTATACTTGCTTGGATCATTAAACTATGAGATCTATCTGTGCTACTTGGACAGGGCCTACTGATAATCATTTGTGTGGTTTTGTTGTATGGTGGCTCTTTCCATAGTTGCTGAATTGTTGTTTTTTCGATTCATTTGGATGCATATATTTTCTACACATACATGTGTCGCTGTAGTTCTTTGGCCTCATTTCCAGTAATATGTGCTAGAACAAAAAATGGCCATTTTATCCTTAGGGTCTACATGCAGTTTGTGTGCCTCTTTCCCTGATCTCCTGCTAATGGTTGTAAATGCTGTAACACCTATTAAGTAAGCTATATTGGATGGTGACGTTTTGCTACATATGCCATGCTTCATATTGAGTTGTTTTGGGCTTTCTCCCCATTTGAAGCATTAAAATCCTAAATACATACATTTGATCTGCAGGTTTAGTTGAACGATTGCTCATGTTCTCGAGTGGGGTTGGCATTGGTATTATATCATCTTCTCAATCAAGCAAAAGGGATGTTGATTCCTTGAAGGGCACACTGAAGCGAATGGAGAACTTGGTTCAAGATTTGCAAGATGAGCTGGAGATGAAAGAGGGGTTAACTGTGCAGGAATTGCCTAATGAAATGTCTGGTGAACAAGATGGTAAATCAACCACTGTTAAAGCAAAAAGCATCTTTTACATACTCTTACATTCATACTAAAAAGTGTGTGCTATTTTTATTTCTCTGCTGATAACAGATGACAATATCAAAGCTAACACTGCTGATTCAGTGCCAATGAGCAAAATTGAAGCTGAACTTGAAGCTGAGCTTGCGAGGTTAGAATTAAATATCACTTCAGCCCACTTGGAAGAACAACCATTTGACTTCAGTGAGGTAATGATCCCGTATTGGAATGTTATGTGTGACATCTTAATTAGGCTACAGCCTACAAGCCCACTAAATAGTGTTCCACATTTCTAGAGCGATCAGGAGTTCATTGGAGATATCGTTCAGGGGGAACTGAAGACCGATATGATTCGCTGTGACATTGCTGACTACAGCAGTGAGAGTGACCATCGCAGAGACAGCAGACAAAGTTCCCCAGATTGCACACGTGATCCAAACTATCCTGTCTCACCTAGGGATCTCAGCATCCGTCTCCACAAGGTGATCCAGCGTAGACTCGAAGACCAAATCAAGGAGCTTGAGACTGCACTTGCCCAAAGCCAGAAGCAGGCGCAACTTCAGATAATGGCAAGAGACCAGGTCTCCTCTGAAGGAACCTGCTCAAACAGTGATTCCGGTTCTTCTTCCAACCAGGATAGTCCATTGTTTATACAAGAAACTAGCTCCTCGGCAGAACCGTTCTGTCTAAATCTAGCTGGAGACGCACTAGAAGCATACGATGAAGCATATGAAGAATTCATGAGAATTGCTGACTCCTCTTGCACCACAAGTACTAACGGGAAGCCTCAGGTAAATGAAGATTACTCAGTGGAGATATGGGGCTTGGAAGAGGACAGTGCAACGGAGCTGAAAAATGTTCCTACTTGGGAGCGGGATGCAAAGAGCGGGGAGACTAACAGAGCTCAAGAAAGTGATGGAGACGGAGAAGACGAGTCCAGCGACGACGATGACCGTGATAGTGAGATGCTCATCCAACAGATTGTAGAGAGAACTAAGCAAGGCTCACCTGTACTGATAAATGCCCAAAGAATGCTGTTTTCTGTGGATGATTAGGTGGCTGGACTATACTGTATACCATTGAAATTTTGCGGTAACATGTACTTAGTGTCGATTGATTGTTCGGGAAATGAAAATGAAAGTATTAATTTGTTAACATCTTCTGGTGATGCCTTTTTATCTTGTTTTGTTTATGCCCAGTGTGGTTGTCAGCACTGGGGTATTTGTTGCAACTTGTTACTACGCTAAAAAAGAGCGAAACTGAAAGGTAACACTGGGTTAGAAACTATTGTGCACATCCAAAATGTATATACAGTATTTTTTTTGTGCCACCTTTGATGCCCTTGAGAAGTTTCATTGAACGAATCGGGAAAGGCAAGTATGGACTATTGAATAGAATTTCTGGCCATCATCTGGTAATGCTAAGACTAGCCCCAATGGGGGTATCATAGGTAGTATCATGCATGCCATGTTGGCAAAATTCTGACATGGCATCCTAATTAATGATGAAAGAGGTTGTGTTGGTATCATAGGTAGATACCGTATCATAGCACGTAGTACTAGAAAAACTAATCTCAAATAAATCGTGTACACAATTTTACATTGAGATTCTACAAAACAATAAATATACTAAGACTGGTACTACTACATGATACTATGCATTGTGGAGGTGGTATCATATACTAGTATCATATGCATGATACTACTATATGATACTTCCCATTGTGACTAGTCTAATGCATGTGTTCTCAGCTCTAAAACTGGAAAACAGTGCCCAGCTACGTGATGTTTCTTATTTACTACTCGATTGTTGTGATCATCTTTGTACAAAAAGGCTCACCTCCCAATGGGATTGCTTGTGACTCAAAATTTCCAAGATTCTCCAATTTTTTCAATTCAAGTTTGTGTCGTTGGGCCCAAAAATCCCCAACCTATCTCGAAAGTACCATGTTTCTGACCACCATTCTAGTTAGATTAGATAAGTTGTTGTGGTGAATTCATGGCCGTGGGTTTGAGTGCGTTGGCGCGGTCTTCGATGGCGTGGCGGCTTTGCAAGATGCAAGCGCGTCACGATGGCGGCGCCTGCCCTCACGACAACGGTGGCAGATTCAGGCTACGTGCCGACATCATCCAGGGAGTGGTTCGAAGGTTTTACCAGGCGAAAGCTCAGCGCTTCGGCGCCAACGGTGGAGATACCTGCGGGTGTCATAACCTCCTTGGGGTTGCCGTTATGGGTACCTTCTCCATGCTAGGATCTGGGTGGATACCCTTTACCGTCTCGGTCACGATAACAACGACGCGTTCATCGCCTCCCTCTTGGGGGCGTCGTAGTGGAGCTCCGGTATTGCTACGGTGTCTTCGGTGGCAAATTTGGTTCTGCTTGTTCTTTTTTGTTTATCTTTGATCTGCTTTATAAGAGGTTCCCTCGTTCCCTTGTATCGGTATGGTCGTCTGGCATATTTCAAAAGTCTGTTTCAAGGACTCTCCGCCGGTCATTATCAGGGCCACTGGTGCAGACCAATGACCATCGCCCATTGTTATTGGACCATCCGAAGTATTTTGTAGGGTGGAAGCTGGTTCCAACCAGATTTGGTCTCAACAAAATATAAACCTAGATACAAGTGAATATTTGCTCTACACGGATGGGATGAAGTGTTTCCTGGTTTCTTGGTTTCCTCCATTATTTCTAGACCGCTCAGGTGTAGCTAGTTCGGATTGGAAGGAAGCAATAAACTTAAGTCAGCTTTTTTCGATGTCTCTAGGGATTGACGACGCCCTGGCGGCGAGGCGATCCTAGATCCACGCGAACCTTCTGGTGATCCTGATCGGTGATTGCGATCATCTCAGTTCTCCTCCCACCCATCTCCCCCTTCGGTTCTCGCCTCCCGTTCATTGCTCCGGTTTGTAGTTCGGTTCCTCGTGGAGTTTCGCGGTGATTTCGGGGTGAAACCTAGATTCACCGCCCACCCTTGGTTAACGTGGGGGACGGGATTGCGGCTGGTCACCAGGATGGCTGGGAAAGGGAAATTGGTGGTTGGCGATAGTGCGGCAAAGCGCACCGCTACCGATCGGGCGGGGGCATCGACAGCTGCGACTAGCGATCTGGTTGAGGTTTCGGCTAAGGGCGGAGGTCCATCGGTGGAATCCCCCATCGGAGGAGAGTCGGTTGTCGATATGATGCGGCGGTTGAATCTCACCTCCAAGGAAGCCACACCTCAGATCTTGCATGATGAGGGAGATGCTGATCTCCCTGGCCCGGAGTGGGCTCTGATTGGGAAGGTCTTGTCGCCAAACACACTGCATGTGGAGACCATCAAGGTCGTGGTGCGGCCTGCATGGGGTAACCCTAAAGGGCTCATTGTCCGTCCTATGGGTCCTAATCTCTTCATGGCGGAATTTAGCTCGGGGGCGGACATGGACATAGTGGCCAAGGGAGGACCATGGCGGCTTGGCAAGCAGGACATCCTGCTGAAACATTACGATGTGAGGATTAAACCAGAAGATGTGGTGTTTGATGAGCTCAAGGTTTGGGCTAGAATTATGAACCTAGGTTACGAGCTGATGAATTCAGAGCGTGGGGCTCCTCTTGCAGCTTTCCTGGGCGAGGTGGAACGCCTGGATGTGGATGAAAATGGTAGGGCATGGGGCTCTTACCTGAGGTCTAGAGTCGCCATCAATGCCACGAAACTGATCATGCGGTGTATCTCAGTGTTCTCGAAGAAAAGGAATATGATGATGCATTTCGATGTCATATACGAGCGACTGCCACTATTTTGCTTCTCGTGCGGGATGCTGGGTCACTGAAAGGATCATATGGACACCTAGAGGGGGGGGGGGTGAATAGGTGCTACTTCAAATTTTACTCTTCTCAAGTTAGGGTTTGACACAAAAGGTAAATTCTCTAGATTATACAACTATGGTGAATTTACCTATATGTCAATCTAGCACTACCACTAAGCAAGAACAATATAAGTAAAGTGTAGTAAAGGATAGAAGTAACCAAAGTGGAGCACGCGGAGACACAAGGGTTTGTTTCCCGTAGTTCCTTCCTTTTAAGGGGAAGTACATCTACGTTTGGAGAGGGGGTGGTTTCAAACCACCAACGCCACGAGAGGCCCCCCCTTGTTCTCCGATGAACCTCACCCCAACGGGTTCGATTCACCTCTTCCACTATATCGGCAACCTTCGAGGTGGAAGCCGACACCATTACAACAAGTTTGAGGCACACATTCACAACCTAATTGGAGGCTCCCGAATACAAGCAAGCTGTCAAACAATCAAAGACAAGCTTGTAAGAACCAAATCACAAGCTAGGGTTTCCAATGAAACACTAGAGCAAGGGGCCCTCAAGTGAATGAGGGGGAAATGAAGATCTTTCTTGGTGAAGCTATAGATCAAGGCCTCCTCCTTCGATTCTCCAAAGATCAGTGACTTTGGATGGTTGAGTGAAGAGATCTTGAGGATTTGGTGGCTCAAATGGTGCTGCTGTTCTTGAGGTGGACGAGCAGCTCCCAAGGTAGAAGAAGGGGCCTTTATATAGCCCCCCTAGAATTAGAGCCGTCGGGAGCCACTTACCCCGGACAGTCCGGCAAATACTAGCCGGACAGTCCGGCCTAGCCGGACACTACGGGCGACAATCACCGGACACTCCGGCCTGGCAAAGTTTCCGACCAGAGGCCGGATAGTGTCCGAGTGGTGTCCGATATGGCACACACAATGTCCGAGCTGGTCGACGAATCTTCAGGGCCAGACAGTCCGGCAGAAGCCAACCGGATAGTCCGGCTGGGCTGAACACTCCGGCGCATATCAGCCGGACAGTCCGGCAGGGACTTTGTTCTTGCACATAATTGATCCTGGGAAGCCCTTCTTCTTAGGTACAAAATACACTAATGTAGCTGATATCTCCTAAAACATTTAATATCAGATTAAACCTATCCAAGTGTTGTCAACAAACATCAAAACAATATAAAGAGCATAAATGCCCTTTCAGTCACTCTTCCATTGGGTGCCCGAATCCTGCTGATCGTGGTGCAGATGGGAGGCTCCCCTATAATGGGGAAAGATTGTGTGTTCCAGAGAGGAAGAAGGAGCCGGTGGCATCCACAGATGATTCACAATCCAACCGGACCTCAAGGAACAACACTGGTGGGGGGTCTGGATCGCAGACCAATGGTCCTGCCACTAGAAGGCAAAAGGGTGTGGACATCAACGAAGTGAACTCCCCGCCTAAAAAACCTTCTCGTGCCCTCTAGACCCCAATTTCCAATAAGAAGGATGTGGGCAGCTCTAGGGCTAGCAAGCAAACTATGTCCCCATCGAAGCCCGGACAGAAGAGGAAAACCAAGCAATAGATCTACCGTCCGAAGGAGGTGCAACAGGTTGGAGAGTTGGCCCTGGTTCCGATGGGTGCTCCTAGCAGCTCAGGCCTTGGGGAGCACTAACTGGCCGATCCTAGTGACTTGGCCTCTGATGACTCAAATAAGAAGCAGAGGATGACAACATCTCGATCGGCGGATCCGGCAGTGGCTACTGAGCATCCCCGCCAACCGCAATGAATATTCTCTGCTGGAACTGTCGAGGACTTGTGTCAGACTCGACAGTCGGTTAGCTGAGTTGGCTTGTGACAACGTATAAACCCTCCTTCTGAAGGAGATATGCCCTAGAGGCAAATAATAAATAGGTTTTTATTGTCATATCTCAATTAGTTTATAATAGTTTCATATTGTGCTATAACTGTGCCAAGCAGAAACATAGGTACAGGTGTGGTATGAAACAACCAAGTCCCTAGTAGCCTCTATTCATACTAGTTCGTTGGTCATGAGGATGATCTGGGTTTCAAGGTCATGGGCATTTATGCCAATTGACAACGGGGTCATATCATTGGAGAATGATGTGATGGACATTTCTCGAAGGATTGCAACACGATCAAGTCATATAGTTCATTGTTGCAACAGCTATACCTAGACTCCTTTTCCTTAGACCGCGATCTCATATTACTCACTATTTCCCGAGGCTGCTTAGACTGCATCAACCGTCATATGGTAATACGGTGGCCATAAAGGTGTACGTTGGTTATTCCAAAGGAACAATAGATGACATGTGACTGCAAGACCAGGATTTTTTCACCCACATGACGGGTAAAGATACATACGGCCGGCTTGGTGAGATTACATCCATAAATGTTGCAACATGTGACTCGGTCACGGGGATGTAATATCACGGTAACAAGAAAATAGAACTTGTTGTTAACGATATTGAACAAGGTATGTGATACCAATGATCGTATCTCGGACAAGTCGTATCAAGAAACAAAAGGAATTGGATGCTACATTTACCAGTTCAAACGACGTTGTCATCAGGAATGCATAGGGGTCACATGGATGTCCCTGGTCCCTCTGTTGATCATTGATTTAGATCATGTCTAGAGCATTCCCGAGCCGTGAGATGATACACTTAAGGGTACGATGAGAACGATCATTCATAAGACAGAATCATAGTAGAGAAAGAGAAAGCCGGAATCGTTCTGCGGAAAGATCGGAAGCTATTCGGAGAAGGAATAAAGGACCGGAATCATTCCGGGAATTCCGAAGTTGTTCGGAGGATATAGAAAGGGGAACCAAAAGGTGTTTTGGGTTGAATCAGGTTTTGTAATATGTATTTACATATTAATTAGTGTAATTAATATTAAATATAATATTAAAATCTAATTTGAAGGGTTATTCTACTAATGGGCCAAACTTCCTAGTGAACAAGGGCCCATGAGGGAAAACCGAAAGAGGAAAGGGCCAAGGCCCAGCCGTCACAAGGGGGCCCACCCGGCCAGCTTAGGACTATGCGCAGGGTGGGGCCCACCCTGGTCGGCTGGCCCATGAAGCCCCAAGGGCCCATGCACCTCTCCCTCCTCTCTTCCCCTTGTTTAGTCCCACATGGCTTAGCCTTTGAGAAAGGCACACCCTCTATGTAATAGAGACAACTGTTGGATCCATGTTGTGGTTGAAAGTTCGTAGATTAGAAACTGTTCTATTGCGAAAGCCCTAACAACCACGTAAAACTTGCAATAGATAAAGTAGAGGCGTCTAACCTTATTTTGCAGGGGGCATGTGATAATGATATGGCATTGGTCGTTACAAAGGTAAAGTAGTTTACTTTTCTGTTACTAAGTAGTATAGTAATAATCATCATTCCGATGGACGACCTGGTGGAGGCGTCGTGAACTTGGCGTTAAACCGATGGCAAGATAGAGATCATGCTGGAGCGCTCGATGGAGATCAAGGCGCAAGAAGCACCATATCATATCACATTATACATATGATGTTGATACCTGTTTTACATCTTATTGTGTGCTAGTATTTAGATACTCAACGGTAGCAAATAAGATAATCCCTATTAAATTCCAATGTTCTGTGTTCCCCGTGTGTGTGCACCACCAAGAAAGTTCTTCGTTATGAGGCGCCTGATATGTTGCTAACGTATGTATAATTTTTGATGTTCCATGCTTGGTTTATATCTACTTTCTTATGTTTTGTCCACACTTTGGAGTATTTTTATACACTTTATTGGACTAACCTATTAACAAGATGCCACAGTGCTAGCTGCCTATTTTCTGCTGTTTTTGGTTCCAGGAAAGTCAGAAAATGAATATTCTCGGAATTGGACAGGACAAAAGCCAAAGTCAATATTTTACCAGAAGACACATGGAGTCCGAAGGAGAGACGAAGGGGAGCCACAGGGCGGCCACACCCCCTTGGCGCGGGCAGCCCTAGGCCGCGCCATGGCATGGTGTGGGCCCCCTGGCTAGCCACCGACCTCGCCCCTTCGCCTATAAGAAGCCCCTGGGATGAAAACCCTAAGTTGACAAGCCTCCAGCCACGAAAAGTTCCATAGCGCCGCCGCCACCGAAGGGGAGATTCGGGGGATAGAAAGTCTCTGTTCTGGCACCCTGCCGGAACAGGGAAGTGCCATCTCCATCGCCGTTGTTGATTCCCATGATGATGAGGGAGTAGTTCTTCCTCGAGGCTAAGGGCTCTACCAGTAGCTATGTGTTCATATCTCTCTCTACGCATGATCATATTGCGATCATGAGCTTTGTAATCAAGTAGATCTACTTTGCTACTCAAGTGCTTTAATAGATCTCTGATCTCCCCATGTGTGTGAAAGTGACAGCGTGTACACCATGGTGGCACTTAGGCTAGAGATTACAAATACTTGTTATGAGTTATATTTAGAGTTGGATGTCTCTATGAAATTGTGGTGTTTGTTGGAACCATCTAGAGTTCAAGGTGACAGTGTGGGGTTATCTAGATGGGGAAAAAGCGAACTTTGATGAGTGTTGTTATAGCCCTACCATGGATTAGAGTGTCCAACCGGAGAGTAGTTCAGAGTAGTATCATAAAGAGAAGATATTTATATGGGAGTGTTCACTAACGAAAGTATGATCCCTAGGCCTTGTTTCTAAGCATTGAAACACCGTTTGCAATTAGATTTGTTACATGTTTGCTTGCTGTCATCTTTATTTCAGTTTTCCTTTAGTCTCTTCCACGCCATCAAGCTATTTTCTGGCACCGTTACCACTTATAATTATCCATACCACTTGTATTTCACTATCTCTTTGCCGAACTAGTGCACCCATACACCTGACAAGTGTATTGGGTGTGTTGGGGACACAAGAGACTTCTTGTATCTTGATTGTAGGGTTGCTTGAGAGGGATACCTTTGACCACTTCCTCCTCGAGTTCGATAAACCTTGGGTAATCCACTTAAGGGAAACTTGCTGCTGTTCTACAAACCTCTGCACTTGGAGGCCCAACAACTGTCTACAAGAATATAAGTGTGTAGACATCAGTGCCCTGCGGTGAGTAGGGGTCAGACATATCTACGTTCGCATACAGTGGGTGTAAGCCATGCTGCACAGCGAGTACACACAAGTTAGATTTGGAGAGCCTAGCATGTGCATACATGGCCTCGGAACACAAGAGATCGAAAGATCGAGCATGAGTCACATGGATGATGTGATTGACATTAGTGAATGTCTACCTTTGATACTGCACTGATGGTCGTGATGATTGGGGGAGGTGCAGAGGATAGGGATCATGTGATCACTAAAATCGTCCAGGGGATGACAATTTTGGTGGAGACCAATTATAAATTGATCTCTTATTATGAACTTAGTCTAGATGTCTGTTTGCAAATATCTTAGTAGATCATAGCCTATCCCATTGAGGTCCTTTGCGACCATGGGAATATATTGCTTAATTTGGAACTTAGAAAAAGGGTCCAACTTCATAGTTTAATACCCACGCCTGAGGGATATCCTCGTAAAAGGTGATCTTATCTTCTTGATACAATAACCATTAGGAGATAATTCGATGACTCCGAAATGTTTGTGTTTTCTCCATAATCATCCAATACACCATTCGCCATTCGATGGAGAGTTGGACTGCAACTTTGTATTATGCAAAATCTGGCACATAAAGTATGAGCCATTGGATGGGTTTTCCTCCATCATGGATGAAAAGAGAATATTTGGAAAAACACTTATTAATCTTGCATTAGAGTTGAGAACTCTTGGAAGGGCTTGATTGCAATGGAGGTCATGGATGAAAAGGTATATCTAAGATATACAAATTATAAATGTGGTTCTTGCAAAACTCATTGCAGTTTGCAAAGTATTTGATACTTGTCCTGCTTTGTGAAAACGGGATGATCTGCTTGAGAATTGCTAGATTTGAGGCAATGTGGCTTGATGATGGCAATCAAAACAGTTGATGGCCGACATCACCTCTTCCCTCAAAGTTTGTCATTTGGATTAGTGGACTTGAATATAATTTTGTAATCCTAGTTTGTGTGTCTTGCTTTTGGCGAGACGATTATTCATATGAACAAGTTACAAGCTAGTTTGTACTATTCTTATGAACAATACCTTATGGTCACATTATGATTATAAATAAGTTATTCTCATCACTATGTTAATGATAATGGTTTAAACATTTATAAAAGGATTAGAATGCTAAAAGATATCCAAAGTTTAATGATGAAATGACACTATAGTTTAAGTCATTTTGGTTATTGCATGTTCTTCATTGTAAATGAAGACCGGGGTCCTAGATGCTTGATCTAGAGACTTTGCAAAACCATGCCTCATTGGGCAGAATGACTAAAACTCCGCATTCTGGTACAACGGTGATATGCGGAGAAATGTTGAATCTTATACATAGTGATGTATCGTTTTCAACAAGTAGTGGAAATCATTTATTATGGACTTAAGTGAATACGCATATTTATTTAATGAAACATGAGTTCGAAATGATTTGAATTGTTCAAATGAGTTCACAATAATGGGAGGATATTGAAATTAACAAGAATATGAAGTCTCTTCGATTTGATCGACTTGACTAAGGTATTCAAGTTAAGTTTAGCATAAAAGGGACTTGTGAAAGATGTTTCACAAATTATGATAATTGGATGAATTCAGACTGTGTTGAAATGTCTGAACATCATAATCATTTTGTATTAGATACATATTATCTCTTATCGGGGTTAGAGTTATCGTTAAGAGTTAGAGATCAAAATAAGTAAACACTCATCTGAAATACAAAGGAACATCTAAAAGATTCGTGGAAACAACACCATAAGTGTTATGGCAAGTTCGAGTTTCTGGAGATTTCGATAAGTCGAAATCGTGGCGAATAAACAAGTCTTTGTAGAGCATTCTTAGGAAGCTATGAATGCATCGTCCACAAGGGGCAAACCTGCTGTTGTCCTAAGTTGATGTGTCTTGATGAAGATACAGGTGGAAGAAAGTAAAAGATCAAAACAAAGTATTTGACCTTACCTCCGAATTGTTGAGTGGTGCAGCGGAATTTGTTTCATGAATCCAAACTCTACAAATAGAGGAGAAACTAATGATAATGATCATAAAGTTTCAGGGAATACTTTTACTAAAGAAAGTAGGATTCAACTATATATTCTACAAGTTTGTGGAATTATATTGTTGATTCAGTTGTCATGTTTTGAACAAGACATACCTACAAATTACAAAGAAGCGTGATGGACCTGAGTGCGGGAAATGACTAGGAGTCATAAAATCCTATATTAAGTTACATTTAAGATTGCAAAGTAACATGTTACTTGATCTTATTAAAGTAAAGAAGTTTACTCGATATTTCTGGATGACTGCAAAGTCATAAGAAGGAAATGAAACTTAATGAATGACAAAAGCTCGATTTGTCACAAGTTTGGACAAATTCAAGGAGTTGACTACAACAGTAGTGATGCTTAAGTATTTTGGATTTACACTAGAAATATATATGGATATTGAAGTCTCATAATTGGAATTCTCAAATTGATGATGATCAAAGAATTTTGGAATGTCCAAGATTATCGAGAGGACCTAGATTTGAGTGGGAGCAAATCAGCTTGGCTAATTCATAATATGTAGCTGACATATTTTGAGTGGGAGCTAAGTGGAATCCCTAGATCTCAAACATGAATGTCATATTTGAGTGGGAGTGAAGTTAAATCCCTGGATCTCAAACATGAATGTCATATTTGAGTAGGAGCTAAGTGAAATCCCTGGATCTCAAACATGAATGTCATATTTGAGTGGGAGCGTGAAATCATTCTGGGATATGTGGACGACATACGTGAATGATGTGATTGGTGTTAATAATATTTAAGTTAGATAAATAAGGATGAAGTTGAAGTTATTAAACAATAAGATCTATCGAGATAGATTGGTGAGTTTAATAAACACTAAATGTCGAATGCTTCCTGGACTTGATTCTGAAAGATGTTCAGAATGTCCTAAGACAAGATTCAGAAGAAGCTCAGAATAGAACAAGGTAAGAAAGAAGTTATTGCTATATGAAGCATTGAGTTAGTATTGCAACTATGGTTGAAATAAAGAAAGAGATGCGTTGCATCTCCTATGCCTCAGTCATAGGTTCTTCCATATAACCATGTTGTATACTCGACATAAAGTGACCCGAAGTTCTGGTTGATAGGACAAAGTCTTAACTGTAAAAACGTGTCTTTAAGTGATTCCTGAGTTGATCACTGAACCAGAATTAAGTTTGTACTTAAATGGCAAGAAGCAAAGTAAGTGGCATAGTTGCATTTCATGCACTAGGATCTACATAGATATAGAAGTATAAAGGCTCCATATGATGTGATGTATAATGTTATGGCGGGGCTAGTTCGCTTTTAACGTAGAATGATATGTCCCAGGGCCTAGTGCCCATGAGAAAGCCCTCGAGGTTGATCTAAAGTCACTGTAAGCTCCTGGAATCCAGCCTCGTTCTACTGCCATGACTACAGTATATACACAAAGGATAGCAAAGTGTGTTTCGAAGTTTAGATGACAACAGTGAAACGACCATCATTATAAACACTAGAAACAAAGTCTCACTTTTTTTCCAAACAAATGCTTCGACCCATTATACGATAATGGTGGGAATGTCAAAAATAGGAAGACATTAACGATTTACAAAAGACATAATGATCTGGTAAAACAGAACATGGACATGACATTTCCCATGAGCATGCATGATCTATAAACGCATATGGTATATGGTTTACATGAGTAAAATGCGAGCTGGATTATTTGTACTCTAGTGCAAGTGGGAGACTGAAGGAGATATGCCCTAGAGGCAAATAATAAATAGGTTTTTATTATCATATCTCAATTAGTTTATAATAGTTTCATATTGTGCTATAACTATGCCAAGTAGAAACATTGGTACAGGTGTGGTATGAAACAACCAAGTCCCTAGTAGCCTCTATTCATACTAGTTCGTTGGTCATGAGGATGATCTGGGTTTCAAGATCATGGGCATTTATGCCAATTCACAACAGGGTCATATCATTGGAGTATGATGTGATGGACATTCTTCGAAGGATTGAAACATTATCAAGTCATATAGTTCATTGTTGCAATAGCTATACCTAGACTACTTTTCCTTAGACCGTGAGCTCATATTACTCACTATTTCCCGAGGCTGCTTAGACTGCATCAACCGTCATCTGGTAATACGGTGACCATAAAGGTGTACGTTGGGTATTCCAAAGGAACAGTAGATGACATGTGACTGCAAGACCGGGATTTGTTCACCCACATGACGTGTAAAGATACATACGTCCGGCTTGGTGAGATTACATCCATAAATGTTGCAACATGTGACTCGGTCACGGGGATGTAATATCACGGTAATAAGAAAACAAAACTTGTTGATAACGAGATTGAACAAGGTATGTGATACCAATGATCGGATCTCATACAAGTCGTATCAAGAAACAAAAGGAATTGGATGCTACATTTACCGGTTCAAATGACATTGTCATCAGGAATGCATAGGGGTCACATGGATATCCCTGGTCCCTCTGTTGATCATTGATTTAGATCATGTCTAGAGCATTCCCGAGCCGTCAGAGGATACACTTAAGGGTATGATGAGAGCGATCATACTTAAGACGAAATCATAGTAGAGAAAGAGAAATCCGGAATCGTTTCGCGGAAAGATCCGAAGCTGTTCAGAGAAGGAATAAAGGACTAGAATCATTCTAGGAATTCCGAAGTTGTTCGGAGGATATAGAAAGGGGAACCAAAAGGTCTTTCGGGTTGAATCAGGTTTTGTAATATGTATTTACATTAATTAGTATTAAATATAATATTAAAATCTAATTTGAAGGGTTATTCTACTAATGGGCCAAACTTCCTAGTGAATAAGGGCCCATGAGGGAAAACCGAAAGAGGAAAGGGCCAAGGCCCAACCGCCACAAGGGGGCCCACCCGGCCAGCCTAGGGCTGTGCGCGGGGTGGGGCCCACCCCTGGCCGGCTGGCCCATGAAGCCCCAAGGGCCCATGCGCCTCCCCCTCCTCTCTTCCCCTTGTTTAGTCCCACATGGCTTAGCCTTTGAGAAAGGCACACCCCCTTAGCCTATATAAAGGGGTGCCCATGGGTGGGATGAGATACATCAACACACAAATATTTGGAGAAGTCCTTTGGTTGACTTCCTCTTTCCCTCTCTCTCTAGCCCTTGTGACCATGGCCCCAAGTTTGGGCTGCACGATCGAGGCACACCTGCAGCACGCCATTGCGCTGCAGGGATTCCTACCCGGATATCAACTTCCGCACTCCCGGCGGGATCGGGGAGCTGGAGGTCTCGTCGTGCACCGGATGTGTACGAAGACACGAGGCGCAACACTTGGGGCGCTTGAATGTCGTGAGCCGGAGCTGCTGCACGATGACGAAGGAGCAAGGGGTGACCTGTGAGGAGCTTCACGACCTTGAGGTCGGCTACGAGTACGACTACATCAACCACGTTCCCCTCGGAACGTTAACCGCGTACGGTCTACAAGGGTATGTATTCTATACGCATTGGTCGTTACCGCGTTACTACATAGATAGATCCTAGGCAGTTTTTGGGGTTCCAACGTAGGAAATTTTTTGTTTTCTGCTGCGGATCCCCTTCACCTTCCTCTTTCTTTCCAAGACAAAAATGAAGGATAACCATGCCCGTAAATTCATGTGGAGTCTTAGGTATACGATTAGTCTCGCTGTCAGTTGTGAGGGCCTCAATGGAGGCCTTGCACTCTTTTGTTTGCAACATTTTCAAGTCACTCTCAAAGGACAGAATGCTCATTGTATTGATGTGGTAATATGTTCCAATACATGTGTGTGGTGGCGTGCTTCTTTCGTCTATGGGGAGCTGTGCAGAGACAAGCGACATGAGTTCTGGAGTTTGATGAGAAGGTTGAAGAACCAGTGGGAGGGTCCGTGGATTGCATGTGGGGATTTCAACGAAACATTGTTCCAACATGAACATGATGGCCCTAGGGGACAGTCAGATGCACAGAATTAGAGCCGTTGGGAGCCACTTACCCCGGACAATCCGACAAATACTAGTCAGACAGTCTGGCTCAGCCAAACACTCCGGGAGATAACCATCGGACACTCCGGCCTGGCAAAGTTTCCGGCCAGAGTCCGGATAGTGTCCGGGTGGTGTCCGATATGGCACACAAAATGTTCGAGCTGGTCGAAGAATCCTCAGGGCCGGACAGTCCGACAGAAGCCAACCGGATAGTCCGGCTGGGTCGGACACTCCGGCGCATATCAGCCGAACAGTCTGGCAAGGACTTTGTTCCTGCACATAATTGATCCTGGGAAGCCCTTTTCCTTAGGTACAAAATACACTAATGTAGATGATATCTCCTGAAACATTTAACAGCATATTAAACCTATCCAAGTGTTGTCAACAAACATCAAAATAATAGGATGGCCATAAATGCCCTTTCAATCTCCCCCTTTTTGGTGTTTGATGACAACCCAAGGATTTGCATATAGTATAGGTAATATATTTCACAATAGGAGATTTACAAAATATAGTAAGGCTCCCCCTAGATGTGTGACCAATTTAGCTTTGCATTTGAATACAAGATCACACACCCTAGGATCACATCCTCACTAGATTTTGTAGTTAACAGTTATGACATGATATAATAACGACTAGATCAATAAGCTAGGCATAACATAGTCATTAACGTAACCGGGTAAGCATGTCACAACACACATAACAGAGTTCAACACAACATAGTACTCAAACAAGTAAGATAAAGACACGAAGCTTCAAAGAGGCAAATCGAAATAACGTGAAGCTCGTGTACCCATGCAAATCCCCGGTAGCAACCTAATAAAAGGGCTACTTCTCCTCCTTTGGCATTGAGATGCCAAAAAGGGAAAATAGCACAACTAAAGCATCACCAAGCCAGCTCTAGCCACTATAGTCGTTGTCATCGACATCCTCATCCTCATCCTCATCCTCATCCCCATCATCATGATCATCCTGAGTAGATCTCTGGCCATGAGGGCGAGAAGAAGAAGACACGTCCTCAAACATGGACCAGTCCACACGTCCCTGACTCCAGTGACCATAGGAAAGAGTACCATTGGATGCCTACTACTAAGAAGGATCAACATCCATGGGCTGGTTGATCCGCTTGAGTTCCTTCATGACATTCCGGTTAGCCTTGTAGGCATCATACTGTCCATGGCGAATGTCAATGTTCTGGCATAGGAGAAGCTTCTTCCACCAAGAGGCCTTCTTCACCTTCTTGTGCACTTCCTCCTTAGAGGTGGTGAAGAGATATGCGTTGCAAGCATGCTTCATGCGAGGGCCACCGGTCACAACCATCGGTACCTCCTCGGACCCATCATCACTGTCAGAAGCATTTGCATCCATCTCATCATCCTCAAATATGTCCTGAGCAAGGGGTAGCCATGAGGAGCCTTGGTGGTGGGGGGGCCCTTCCTCTGTAGCTTGGTAGGAAGGTGTGGAACAAGATCATTGTAGAGCAATGGAGTTGTTGGAGCCTGAACAACAATGAGCTTCATCACATAGGGAGCAAACAGAGGACACTTCTTTTTAGTGATGCACTTGTACAAGTCCTGATAGATGAAATCCATGACATCTATAGCACCACCTAGATGGTCTGGACCATGAGTATACACTGAGTGATTATGGGCCATACGATTGATTTTTGCACCTCTCATCTCATCCTTGTTGCCCGCCTTGGGAGTGAGTGTATGGCGAAACATGCGAAGCAGAATGTTGTAGATGAGCTTGATGTTGGTGGTTTGGCCAACCAAACTATTCTGAGAGTAGATTGGGGCAAACCTCTTCTTGTCATATGCCTGACCATGTACATGCATTCTGAGACCACTGGTAGCATTGGGACTGAAAGGCAATCTAAGAGTGTGTGCAAACTGAGCCATGCTGGAGCGACACCTAGTAGTGCCAGAGATCCACTCAAGGGGAATATCCGTAATGTCCCCAAATACCACTGTGGCATAGAACTGCTGGACCAACTCAATATTGTAGTCTTCCTTTACTTGAAAGATGGTGTGCAGCCCCATCTTTTCAGTCACCCAAAGAGCATCCTCAAAGTACCTGTGAGCTTGGAGCTTCTCAAGATCCAACCACTGCATGGGGCACACAGAAGTCCTAAAAGCAGAAAACACCTCAAAAAAGAGTAAGGCTTGTTCATTCCTCCAGAAGCGATCATCATCCGAGGTGCGAGACAGAGAATAGAACTACTGGATTCTCATCTCCACAAACTCCTCGGTACCCAAATCTGCTAGAGTGGTCAATGCTTCAAACTTCATGCGCTTGGCTTCATCCCTTTTCAGTTTTCTAACCTTTTCTTGCTTTGCTGTAGCATGGTCACGAGCAGCCTGTCTGACCATGGAAGGATCAACATGAACATCACTCTCTTCATCACAGAACCTGCGAGGACGGGCCTTTTGAGAATCCTTAGACCGACGAGGATGAGAACTACCTATGCGATCAGAGTAGAAGGATAGTAGATGGGTAAGAACATTTTTCCAGGAGATACAAACACATAACAGTAGTGAAAGTAATGAAGGAGCTATACTGGCTGAAAACACCCAGACTGTCCAGAAAATTCATCCCGAAGACTCTGCCCTGACCGGACATTCCGGCTGGACCGGAGTGTCCGACCTGTACACGCCGGACATTCTGGCTGGACAGTCCGACATGTACACGTGAGACATTCTGGCTGGAGTCTTGATGATTTTTAGGCAATTCGAGAGGGGTCAACCAGAGCAGATCGGGATTGCTAGAACCACTACAAGGACTAGTATTGCATGCAATATAATGTATCCATGGATCTAGGTAAGACATTGCCCCCAAAAGTTCATCTGGAGCAAACCCTAGAGATGGAGAAGGGGAGGGGCACTATACCAGCATCCATGGAGGCCTTCACCGGAGGGGAACGGATCCCAGTGGCAAAGGGAAGGGAATGGCCGGCAGCAACGGCCGGATCCAGGGTGGAGGAGCCCTCCCGGTGGAGTTGTTGGTCGGGGCCAGCAGGCAGAGAGCAAGAGGGAGTCGGGGAGAAGGAGGAGGACTGAACCGTCCGCTTCTCCTCAGCCCCTTTTACGAGTTGGAAACTACCGGGGCCAGAGTGTCCGGCCCGGGCGGAATGTCCAGAGTGAATCAAGCAGAGAGTCCAGCTTGGCCGAACACTTTGGTTAGTTCAGTGCAGACAGTCCGGCCCCCATGACCAGAAAACCCCAGTTTCAAGTAATGGACAAATGTGTGGCAAGAGGAGCATGTTTAGAGATGAGAATAGGCCTGGGATTCATAAGATGTACTATGAAGAATCAAAAAACCGTAGATATTCAAGAAGATAACAAATTAAGTTCCAAATCAAACAAACCAAGAATCAACTCTTCAAATAAGAAGAGGGCGGTGGCCAAGGCCACCATGTAAGAGTTTGTGGCATGACACCGCGAAGAATTATCCTTGGGTTCATAGCCACTACTCATCAATGAAGCTCACATAACACAAAATGATATTAAGAGAATTGAATTCCTTAATGTTGGCATTATGGGGGAGGGATAATCCAATGTATTAGGACCGCACTCCCCTATCTCCATGCCTGCACCTAAACCAAATAAGAGTCAAGACATAGGTGAGTATGCAAGGTGATCAAGTCAAGCTCCTTGAATCTATGATATTTAGTTCATTCCTCAAATAACAAAACCTTGCTTCATCAAGTGAATTTGTGAAAATGTCGGCAAGTTGGTCTTTGGTTGACACATAAGATAACTCAATATCACCTCGAGCAACATGGTCTCTAATGAAGTGATGACGAATATCAATATGCTTTGTCCTTGTATGATCCACAAGGTTGTAGGAAATCTTGATAGCACTTTCATTGTCACACAGAAGAGGCACTTTGTCACAATGGACACCGTATTCCTTTAAAGTTTGCCTCATCCATAGAAATTGAGTACAAGCACTAGCAGCTGCCACATATTCGGCTTTGGTGGTGGAGAGAGATATAGAATTTTGCTTCTTAGAAGACTGACACTGTTGGAGATATGCCCAAGAGGCAATAATAAAGTGGTTATTATCATATCTTCACACTTATGATAAATGTTTACATACCATGCTATAATTGTATTAACCGGAAACATTAATACTTGTGTGATTTGTAAACTAAAATAAGAGTCCCTAGTAAAGCCTCTTGTTAAACTAGCTTGTTGGTTAATATATGATCATGGTTTCCTGATCATGAACATAGAGATGTTATTAACAACAGGATCATATCGTTAGGAGAATGATGTGATGGACATACTCCTATAGATAAGCGTAGCATAAAGATCAAGTCATTTCAATAGTTTAATTGCTATATGCTTTCTGATACATAGTAACCTAATTCCTTCAACCATGAGATCATGCATATCACCTTTACCGGATGGATGCTTTGATGTCATCAAACACCACACCGTAACAGGGTGGCTATAAAGGTGGCATTGAGTGTTCGGAAAGTATTGGTTGAAACACATGGATCAAGAGTGGGATTTGTCCATCCATATGACGGATAGATATACTCTGGGCCCTCTCGGTGGAATGTCATCCAATTAGCTTGCAAGCATGTGACTGGCTCACAAGGGATCACATATCACGGGAACGAGAAAAGAGTACTTATCAGTAACGAGGTTGAACTAGGTATGCAGAGATACCGACGATCATAACCTCGGATAAGTAAACTATCGTGAGACAAAGGGAAATTGATATCGTATGTAAGTGGTTCATTCGATCGCAAAGTAATCGTAGAAATATGTGGGAGCCATATGAATTTCCAGATTCCTCTATTGGTTATTGATCGGAGAAGTGTCTCGATCATGTCCGCATAATTCACGAACCGTAGGGAGACACACTTAAGGATTCGACGTTGTTTGAGTAGTTATGGAATGATGAGAAAGAGACCGAATGTTGTTCGGAGTCTCGGATGGGATCCGGGATATCACGAGGAGATCCGGAATGGTCCGGAGAATAAGATTCATATAAGGAAAGTCCCGTTTCGGAGTTGGGGAATGGTTTCGGTGTTTTCATCGGGAACATTCTAGAAGGTCCTGGAATGTCCGGCACTCCGGAGGGGGAGGGTACATGAATGTGTCATTGTAAGTTGGAATGATTGCATCATGTACTAGGTGCCTTTGCTGTCCAAAATAAAGTGTTTATTTAATTCCTAAATTGAAAAGTCAAACGGCTAGTTTGAAAGTCAAACGGCAATTTTGGGAAGTGGGAAAAGAGGAGGAGGTGAAACCGAGTTGGGGAGGGAGTCCTCCCCAAGCCGGCGCCCCACCCAAGCCGAGTTGGGGAGGGACTCCCCTCCCTCCCCTTGGCCGGCCAGCCCCTCCACCTATATAAGGAGGGGCAGGGCTCCCTCCTAGCACACACAAGTTCCTATCCTCTAAATCTAAACCCTAGCCACAGCCTCCGGTTTAGAGCCGTTTTGGTTTAGAGCTTCTAATTGCCCTAGCCTTCGGATTAGAGCCTTCTAATTGGTGTGTCTAAACCCTAGACCACTAAAGCTCTCTCATACTCCACCATACTTGCTCCGGCTTAAGGCGAAGCCCTGCGAGATCTCCCCTCTACTTCCGGTACCACGCCGTTGTGCTGCCGGAATCGCGAGGAGAGTGCTACAACCTCCGCTGCCTGCTGGAACAAGGGAGAGGAAGGTCTTCGTCGAGTACCGAACGTGTGACCGACTGCGGGAGCGCTGCCGGAACGCGGCGCCGGAAGGATCGTCTACGCGATCTTGAGATCGGAAAGAGTACGACTACATCACCCACGAGAATCTGCTCTCGTTAACCGCTTTGGAATCTTCGAGGGTGAGTTCCTCCATCGACTCGTTGCTACAATCTAGTAGATAGATCTTGGCTTGTTTGTTTGCATGCGGTAGAAATTTTTTGTTTTCCATGCTACGAACCCCTACAGACACACCAAGGACCTCCCAAGGAACTGGCAAGCCCCAGAGGTTGATTTTCTATCATCCTTATCACCTTCCCAATCCGAATCCGTGTATCCACAAAGGGAGAAAGTTGAGCCCCTAGGATACCAAATACCATAGTTTGGGATATGAACCAAATATTGAAAGATTCTCTTGATCGCCATCAAATGGCTTTCTTTAGGAGCCACTTGATATCTTGCACACACTCATACACTCAACACAATATCGGGTCTAGATGCACAAAGGTAAAGTAAAGAACCAATCATGGACCGGTATACCTTTTGATCCACATCCTTACCATTTGGGTTTAGTTCAAGATGGGTCTTTGTTGCCATGGGAGTGGGAGCTCCATTTAGATCTTTCATGTTGAATCACTTGAGAATATCTTGAGTATACTTGGCTTGGTTGAAGAATGTTCATCCTCTTACTTTCTTGATCTCAGAACCAAGAAATACTCTCAATGCCCCCACAATAGACATCCGGAACCTATTAGTCATAATCTTTGATAATTCATCATTAAAAGCTTTGTTAGATGAGCCAAATATAATATCATCAACATATATTTGGCATACAAAAAGCTCCCCATTGACCTTCTTAGTAAAAAGAGTGGGATCGATTTTCCCAACCTCAAACAACTCTCTAAGGTGCTCATACCACGTGCGTGGGGCTTCTTTGAGCCCATAGAGCACCTTATCAAGTTTGTAGACGTGGTTTGGAAAGTTGGGATCCTCAAACCCTAGGGGTTGCTTTACATATGCCAACTCATGCAATGGACCATTAAGAAATGCACTTTCTACATCCATTTGTTATAATTTAAAGTTATGATGTGCCGCATAAGCAAGAAGGATACTTATGGACTCAAGGCGAGCCACGGGTGCATATGTCTCTCCATAATCAATGCCTTCAATTTGAGAGAACCCTTGTGCAACCAATCTTGCCTTGTTCCTGACAACAATTCCATGCTCATCTTGTTTGTTCTTGAATATCCACTTGGTGCCTATAACATTGCGGCATTCTTTTGTATTTTCAACTATCTTCTATACTTTGTTTCTCTCAAAGTTGTTGAGCTCTTTGTGCATTGCTTCCAACCGATCCGAATCTTCAAGATCTTCCCATACTTTCTTTGGTTCCACCATGGAAATGTGTGCTTGGTGTTCACCAAAACTCTTCAATTGAGCTCTAGTGGATATCCCTCTTCTTAGATCTCCTACCACATTCTCTAGAGTGTGGTCTCTTAATCCCAACATTCTATCCATTCTAGCTTGGCGACAAGTTTCGATCTCCTTGTTGTTTCTTGTGGGGATCACTTCATCATTTTGGTCCTCGTATTGACCATTAACTTGACCTTGATCACCATTGGAGTCATTCTCTTCATTAAGAGGCAAATATTTACCTTGGTCTTGATCAGACACACTTCTAGACAGGCGTCGGGCTGCTCTTATGGCAGTTTCTATAGATCTTCCTTGTACAATAGACTGAGCAACGCTGGACATTCTAGCAAATGGAGACATAAGCTCCTCCTGGCTAGAGGGTTCTCCCTGATCAACTTGTTGAGGGTCCACAACTTGTATTTGTCTTGGGTCATTGTCCTCCTCGATCGGATCATGTTGATGTTGTGAAGATGAGGGCTCCACTTGAGTAGAGCATAGTTCTTCTCGATCCGCCATAAGGGGTTCCTCAACGGGGCGGATGAATCCTACACCCATTCTTCCTATGGCACCCCGAGGCATTTCATCATCCACATCATAAACATCAACACGCCCCCTTGGAGGCCATCATATTCTTCAAAAACCACACTACAAGATTCTATGACAATTCCAGAGAGCTTGTCATAGATTCTATAAGTGTGGGATTGTAACATCCCAGCATTGGAGCTCAGAAATAAGCTGAGATGAGGTGTGTGCATTGCATTCATGCATAAGAAAATCCGAGGAATTTTCACGCAAAACTAAAAGACTACAGAGTGATCGAGATCTCTCTTGTTCTGATGGAAACATTAGTGCAAGTGCTATGGATTTCGACATGACCTCTACTGTATTTTTGGGTTTGAGGGGAAGACAGTTCAGATTTGAATATCGAGTTGATAAATTTGAATCATTTAAAAAGAATTTGAAAGTTAGAAGTAATTAGTGTTTATTTGATCTCTAAAAGAATATAGTTATTATTGTTTGAATATTTAATCATTATAAAACAATAAAGGAAATTGTGAACAATACAAAATGTATAACTCAAATAGTTATCTCTTAACTCTTTCCTTTATTCAATAAGTAATAAATAAATACAAGAATTTCTCAAGAAATAAGAAATAACACTAGATAAATAAAAGTAATAAAAGGAATAAAAGCTTTATTGAGTAATATATAGATATTACATTGTTCTTACAAAAAGGAAAAAGAAAAGATTACAAATGAAAATAAAAGGCTCAACTAAACCCTATACTAAATCTTCTTAATCTTCATCACTTGGTCTTGTACCTACAATTAAGTTCAAAAAAAACCTAGGGGGGTTAGAGTTAGTTTTTCTCTCAGTTTTTAATAGTGTAATGCACTGGTTTCCAAACATCACTGAGCCGAAAAAGGGACAAAATCCATAAGGTGCAGAATCTGTTCTTTAAAGCAAATAAGGCCTCAGAACAACATCATAGGCTGAAAGTGGCAAGTTTCACCAGGATTAGTAATAGTAAAAGGATGGGGGAGTTTAAACCATATTTACTTGATCTCATCCATAGCCAAAGCAAATAGTGAACCATCTCACACACCTAAATGCATGCATTGTGGTGTCAGCAGCAGAGAGCAAGGGGCAGTTTAAAACATAGCACCATAGAGCAAAGCAAGCTTTCCTATTCACTTTGCAGAGATCCCAACCACAGTTTGTCACCAGCACATCCAAGAACAGCACTAGATCTTGCAACCATACCATGAGTTCAAGTCATTTTCCACCACAAAAAACCCATGAGATCCAGCAAATATGGTGACTTGAGGAGGGGAATGCACTAGGTGGACAACAAGGCCACACAGGAGCAACAACACCAGTAGGAGAAAGACAAGGCCAAGAGGAAGCCAAAACAAATCCAGGGCTACCGCAAGCCTGAAGTAAAAGGCAACATCAAGACAAGGCTACCAGGGTATATCCCAACATTTAGATCCAATCATTTTCCATTTTACACATTCACTTTCTTGCAAGCACACGATAAGTGAACATATTGGACATCAGATAATAAACAACTAGAAAAGGCATGTGTTCTTGCATAGGCAGGGTCTCAGACCAGCATCACTGACACTAGGATCTATTTTTAACTAGGTAGTACACATCACAACTGCTGGTACAGGGCACATTCCTAGGAGGGTAGCACCTCTGTACCTAGCAGACTCATTTTTGCTTGAGTACAAGTTCAAGCACAACATCTTAAATACACCATCTCAAGCACAGATAATCATCTTCCTAAAAGATTTAGGTATCATACATATTCACCTTATTTAGAAAAGACAACAAGGGTCAATACTGCTGATCACTAAGCTACAAATACTATATACAGGAAGTAGCCAATAGATCAAGAAAACAGATTTAAGATACACCAGGTAATCTAAATCACTTCCCTAGATTAAAATTACTAGGAATCATACTTCATTAAAGTCCTCTATCAAGGATGACATGTAGTTCTTGATTAAACACATCACTGATTACACCACTCTAGTAGTTTGTTGCCACTTTAGAAAGCATCAGGTGTTATCAATGGCAACACAGCCAGCCTAATGACAACAGATCATACTAAATGGGAGCAGGCTATTGTGTACACTCCAAGGAGGCCTCACAATACAAGGAACATATTAGTAGAAGCCACCAATTACTTTAACTAAACCAGCCACTAGTTTATCTGCAAGCAAATACATCTAAAAGCTAAACCATTTTCTTATAAACAAACAAGAATCGTTTCTTTTTAAATCATCTCCTTATTAATCTCAGATAAGAGACTAGCACTAGTAACTTTAGATTTACTCAGAAACAGGATTAAATCCTGAGACTGAACACATCAGTGCTTCACAAGTAAGCAATTAACCAAGTATAAGTATAGAGAACATCCCAACTCAACTCCATAGGAAGAAATCCACAACCACAACAACTTGGACATCCACACTAAACTAAGCATGCTTTTACAGAGAGTTTTATGACAGTGAACATAGTACTAGGAGCATGAGCAACAAAGTATAGCAACATATCATCAGTAGGTCATCAATAAGGAGATTGCACCGAAAATTAAACCAAAAGGCTCTACTCATTATCACTACATGGGATGAACCCTAGGAATTTAGGGATGAACCCTAAATGGGGAAATCCATCACAAGTGACCACATGGCATGGAATAGAGGCAAGGTAGAGCACAAAGAGGATAATAGGGTGGACTTACTCGAGGTCCTCGCTAATATATTGAAGAGGAAGAATAGGGGAAGGTCGGCGACAGTGAAGTGCACGGCGGCACGAGGAGCACCCTAATACGACCCCAATGGGGTTTGACCAGTTCAGGTGGGTTGGGCCGGGCCAACCCAGTGGGCTCGGCCGAGTTTTGAAAGAGGAATTATCAAAAATATCTAATTACAAATATACCCTTGGAGTTAACTGAGCTATAGAAAAATCTTAAAAATAGTTATAATATATCAAAATGATCACAAAAATAATTTTTATATAGGAAAAATATAACATGACTTGTTTGAGTTAAATAAAATGTAAATAAATATTAATACTATTAAGACCTAAAAGAAATTTCATAAAAATAAAACATAGACTTAAAATTAAATAAAATCATTTTTATTTATAAAAATGAGTCTACTCTTTTATAAAAATACTAACTTAATTTGTTTACAAATAAAACTTGAAGCAAATATTTAAAGATATATAATCCTTTGTGGAATTTGGTAAAAATAAGGATAACACCTAAAATTAAATAAAATTCACTTCTAAGATCTTAAGTAAGTATGTTTTACTAGAAAAATACTAATTATATTATTCCAACATATTTTAAGGTTATTAAGAAAAAATCCTTATTTATCATCTAGTTGGTAAATTCTTTAAAACATTTCTTAAATAAGAAATAATCACAATTTTATAAAACCATAAATCGTGTACATTTAAATACCACATCTAAAACCATAACTGGAGTCTATAAAAATAATTATAAATAACAAGTTAACTTTATAAAACTCCTTTAAAATCATAACTCCAAGGTAAACCAACAATTTAAGTAAACTTTAATCAACATTCACTTATAATAAAAGTGAATGTTACTTATCTCTTAACTATTCATGATTTCAAACTTTAATAGATTATTAAAATCATCTAAAGTTACTTTCCTTAAAAAGATAAATTATATTCATAATAACCAATCACATTTAAACTCATCATTCACTTAAGCTGAAAGTAAATGATCCCATACTTTTAAAACCATCGCACCCTAAATATACTTATGTTTTGAGGTGAATCTTGGTACCCCAAGTCATACATAATGCCTAAGGAATATTTATGTTTTATAGCTAAATCTTGTATGTTCTAAATTAAGTCATAAAGCATCTCAAATCTGGATAAGACGTGAACGATATCGATCACATTTGATTAACAACGAAGATCGTTTAAACCTTAGCAAAGAAATCTTTTCTTCAAATGTTATTCGTTTTGCCACTTCGAACAACAACTTTATAAATAAACTCTTTAAGCTCTTAACAACCTATTACACCATAATCCATCTAAACTACCAAGTAGCAATCTATCTCAATCTAAGAATATTATTATACTTCACTTTTATACTTTGCATGTTAAACACTTAAAAGCTTTTTCCTTACAAAATAATATTTTCCTAAAACATTATTCTTTTAAGAAACAATAAAAGTAATCCTTAAACACTTCTTTAAAAGCTCTAATTGATTAGTAATCCTGCTTAAGAAATCTTTTAAATACCATGCCCAATTTGAGTGCTTTAGTATTACATGCCACTTGTTATATATACATATAGTTTCACACATATTCACAAACCTTAATAAGAAGAACAAATGTGAAGCTAATATAAAATGAAACACATTCTAGAGAAACCATTCCAAGTTTTCAAACCATAAATCAGATATCTTTATTTCAGGGATTCACGTTTATCAAACCGCATTACATTACTTATGCATAATTGCATCCTACTTCTGTAAACATTAGTCCTTACCGAACCAATGATGATATTTACAGAATTTGGATCTTCTAGTATCTTGAAGACCGTGAGTGCATAATCTTGCAATCACAAAAGGCAAGTCCACACGTGCTCATGTCCTTTGGTTATTTTTTATCAAATGCTTGTAACTCAAATGTTGTCATCACCTGCATTTCAAAAAGGTCAGAAAAAACTATTTTCATAATAATTTGATTATGGATTATTTACCAAATGGTAATAATCTATTGATATAGTTCTACTGGTAAATGAACATAATATCTAGGACTTAACAACCAATGTCTCTAGTGATTCTAGCGCCGTATATTACGTGTTAACCATGAGATCTGGAATGGGATAGAGAAGTCAGCTAGATCTTCTTCCTTTTGCATGGACGGATGATCTTATCGTGAGGCTATAGCTTCCTTGCAGGGACTCAGCAGATGGGTGGGACTCCGAGCTCCTCGCGATAATGGTGTCTAGACTTTCCGTGAGGGGCTGTCGGAGGTATATCTGCCTATATGGGGGTTGCCAGGGACATGATCTGCTCACTGGAGTCTCCAAGGGGTTGCCAGGGTTATATCTGCCTATATGGGGGTTAACGGAGGCATATCTTCTTGGGGAGGTCGTGTCTTCATGCGGGGTCACGGAGAGGGGCAGTGATTAGCTTGGATCATCTACTGTGCCCCACACCATAGGAAGTGTGGATGGGAAAGATCGCCCGGTTGTGTAACATGAATTTGGTCCCTCATGGGTAAAGCAATGCACCTCAACAGAGTGTAAAAAGTATGATATGTTACTCCCTGTTCCGGGAAGGTGCTACGAACGCAGCAGGAAATGAACCCCATGAAGGTTCTGGTCAACTTGTGAAGGATGTCAGACATAGTTTTCAGAATAAAAGCAACCTTTGAAGAAATCTTTATGAAAACCTGCATTGCCTACGACCTTTGGTTTGTGGCTGTAGAGATAGTGCATCATACACTTCTTTTTAGTGAACTTTCTGAGTACGCTCGTACTCAAACGTACCTTCTTAACCCTTGCTAGATTCTAAGCCATAGAAGACGACATCAACATCAATTTCTGCTCAAGAAACCATCATCGACGGCTCAAGTTCTCTAATTAAGTCAATAAAGTCAACATATACATCAGCCGAAGTTAAGACAAAGTCTCTGAGTAGATATAAATGGATACTCTAGCCATAACCTACTTCTGTAGAGCAATGCTATAGCAGCAACTACAAGCAAGATATTTAGATGCTAGTTTTATTAGCTAGATAATTCCGAGTTTTTATTTCTGGTTCTCCTTTGTAAGGAATTTCTTTTTATCTCTTTAGATAGTTGTTCTCTGGATCTTCTCTAAAGAGTCGAGTTGTACTCTATAGTCATGTCTTAGACCCGTTGTGTTTCTATTGTACCACTCTAAGGGATGTAAGACTAGTGAATGGTGTTTCATTGGTGTTATGTCAACGACTATAGTATACTACATCATGCAGTGGTATGCTGGGTCACCGCAGATGGTATCAGAGCATATGCTTTGACCTTAGGTTGGTAAACCTAGTAAATGGGTAGCACCTATAGGAAGGATGTTAGCAACAATAAAGAGTTCCCTAGAAATATGATGGATATTCAATTGGGAATAATTTCGTCATGTTGCTAGTGTGATGATTCTTTATTATGATGCAATTTCAAATAAGTACCATGAGTTTTAACTCAATATGACTGGTGATAATTTCTTATCTAAAGTACAAGAATGGCACCTAGGTATCCACCTCGGAATGTTCAAGTATTGAAAAAGACCCTAGATGATTATGAAGATGACTAGACAATCACTCTAAGACAACTTCTATGGAGCCTGGATTGTAAGTCTTGACTTCTGGTCAAGGTTTATAGTTTCTATGACGGGCGGATATTGTCCAAGTACCGTATCCTGATCATGTTACCCAAGAAGTTGGGAATGCGTGGAGAGATGTCATCAGGAGAAGCAAGGTGTATGGCAACAGCCTATCAGATTGCAGTAGTAGCAGCCATAACCAAGATAAGGGAACATAATTCCTAGGCACTAGTAGGTACTACCTATACTGCTATACCTCACGAAACCCGTAGTTCCGATCCAGAGTTAGATCATTCTTCTCTGGTAAGGACTAAACCTACTCTGGTAGTAGAGTATATGGATCATCACAAGTCTTTACTAAACACGTTCCATAACACTCATCAAGTGCTAGTTCAATAGTTGGACACTGTCATTGAGGATTTTACTGATCCTGCAAAGGCAATGGCACATAGAAAGAAGTTAGTTAAAGAAGCAAAGCACCTGAAACCAGTCTTTTCAGGCGAGGTGTTTGAACAAAAGGAGTTTAATGACCCACACTCTAAAGTCTATGCCTATTATCCAGTTGAATCTCAGCAACCAGTAGACCCATGGACCAAATATGAGGAGGAACAGAGAATATGGACTGCACCCAGCCCCAATATTGCCGTTAGGAGTAATACCGGATGGGAAGACCAGTCTTACGATGAAACCGTGGGAAAACCTATACCCTGTGAATCTGGTAAGGGAGTAGAAACCAGTTATAATCCTATATAATCTTATGTACCATATGGGGGTAATAACAATCCCACTGAGCTAGAAGAGTGTCCTGGTAGTTACTATACCAATATGTATGACTGGATTGTGGAAAAGGCAAAGAATACCTCTTACTTCGAAGATGCGCTCGAAAGAGGAGGGAAGAATCCTAAAAAAGATCATGAGTATGATAGTCATTTTTCAATGGCTAATCTCAATCTAGGTACTTCTACTCAAGATTACGCACCTACTGGATGTTTTGATGCACCAGAAGGCAGCCGTCGAACTTCGCGCCATCATGGACGAAAGTCCCAGAAGAACTGAAGTGAGAGAGGAAAGTAAGAATATAAGTAATCTATAAATTAGAGTGCTTGAATAATGTTTGTATTGGGTAATGCGTATTGTAGCATTTGATAGGCTTGCTGAAATAAGTGAGAACATGCTCACATGGGCAAGAGAGCTCTTGTAATATAAAGAAGTAGTGTACTAAGGGAGTGTCTTGTCGTAGTTGGGAGTTGAAATATTTCGAAGACATACGTAATACATGGTATATGTTTGAGTATTACTTGGTTTTTCTTGATTGACTAGCTCTATACATGAAGTTTGACTTGGTGTGCAAATGCACGTTGCATCATCAAGTTATTATTTGATGTTATATACCTAGATATTAAAGGGAATTCGTGTAAGGGAGTGACGAGTACGAAGATCAAGATAAATACTTACACGAGGAAGGAAGCCAAATATAAGGAGTATCAACACTATTTTGAAGGGTGGATCAATCCCAACTCACTATGAGCTGATAATAAGAAGGAATATTAATGCAGTAAAGGTGTGGAGGAACATGAAGGAATGAATTTAAGTTCACTCGAGATAGGTGATGTTGCTCAGAAGCTAATGAAGTAGTTGACCCAAGATCATGAAAGTATCTTGAATCAGTGCAAAGAAGAAGTCTTGGAACAAGGGTGGTATTCAAGCTCTGACAACTCAGAGAGAATGCCAGTAGTAAGTCCAGAACCTATAGGGCAATCCATACACCTAGGAGGATCTGCAGCCGGTATCCATAGCTAGTATCCTACGAAAGCTGGTATCTGTAGCTGGTATCCTATGAAAGTCGGTATCCGGGCGGTTTAGATAATTAGGTCATCTTTGTATAGTTTAAAGGGCATAAAACTTGGCCTAAGTTAAGTTAGACCTAAGGAAGTAGGAAATTAAGGGGATCGTTTTTTGAGACGTCCCAGGAAGTCGGGTTTATCAGTAAGAAATAAGGTCTGAGAAGATAAAAGTAAGACAAGTAACATTGGAAGATTCATTCCAGAGATCCACAATGGTGTGGTTGTACCGCAGATTCTTTCATGAGACCTTATAGAGAGACAGCATAAGCTAGACAGAGACCAATGCCCTTTCTATTGAGTTAATGGGTATTATACATGTAGTTCAGAGACCCTTAGGAAAACCCAAGGGGGAGAGCAAACAATAAACACTGAAGTGTTGTTATTTGACTTTCCAACTAAAGGTTGGATACGAAGTACTGAGTCATGATGAGATTAAGCCTTATTCTCATAAGGTTATAAGAAGTCATCTGTATAAAAGTACTCTCAAGAGTATGTCCAGATGAAAGATCAAAGGAGATATAATAGATTAAACCTAGTGGACTAGTTCCTACATAAATGACCCATAAGTTGTCCTTAAGGGGGAAGAAAGTACTCCAATATAGGCCAGTATAGAGTAATAGGAAAGCCTGATCGAAATGGATAAAATGTGTCCACCATCAATCCAAAGTAGGACTGGTAGATTATCATCCAAAAAGAACTAGGTGATACTTGGAAACAGCAAGTGGATTCTGTAATAATAAAGAGGATTCAAGGAAAAAGAATATGGATACGGGATACCACAATTATCACCAATTGTGATCACAATGGAGTTGAGTAATGTTGTGATCAATACAAGTCAACTCCTTATTCCGAAACGTAAAAAAAATATGAACTTCGGGGATGAAGTTTATTTTAAGGGGGAGAGTCTATAACATCCCAGCATTGGAGCTTAGAAATAAGCAGAGATGAGGTGTGCATATTGCATTCATGCATAAGAAAATCCGAGGAATTTTCACACAAAACTAAAAGACTACAGCATGATCGAGATCTCTCTTGTTCTGATGGAAACATCGGCGCAAGTGCTATGGATTTCGACATGACCTCTACTGTATTTTTGGGTTTGAGGGGAAGACAGTTTAGATTTGAATATCGAGTTGATAAATTTGAATCATTTAAAAAGAATTTGAAAGTTAGAAGTAATTAGTGTTTATTTGATCTCAAAAAGAATTTAGTTATTGTTGTTTGAATATTTAACCATTATAAATTAATAAAGGAAATTGAGAACAATACAAAATGTATAACTCAAATAGTTATCTCTTAACTCTTCCCTTTATTAAATAAGTAATAAATAAATACAAGAATTGCTCAAGAAATAAGAAATTACACTAGATAAACAACAGTAATAAAAGGAGTAAAAGCTTTATTGAGTAATATATAGATATTACATTATTCTTACAAAAAGGAAAAAGAAAAGATTACAAATGAAAATAAAAGGCTAAACTAAACCCTATACTAAATCTTCTTAATCTACATCACTTGGTCTTGTACCTACAATTAAGTTCAAAAAAACCTAGGGGGGTTAGAGTTAGTTTTTCTCTCAGTTTTTAACAGTGTAATGCACTGTTTTCCAAACATCATTGAGCCGAAAAAGGGACAAAATCCATAAGGTGTAGAATCTGTTCTTTAAAGCAAATAAGGCCTCAGAACAACATCATAGGATGAAAGTGGCAAGTTTCACCAGGATTTGTAATAGTAAAAGGATGGGGGAGTTTAAACCATATTTACTTGATCTCATCCATAGCCAAAGCAAATAGTGAACCATCTCACACACCTAAATGCATGCATTGTGGTGTCAGCAGCAGAGAGCAAGGGGCAGTTTAAAACATAGCAGCATAGAGCAAAGCAAGATTTGCTATTCACTTCGTAGAGATCCCAACCACAGTTTGTCACCAGCACATCCAAGAACAACACTAGATCTTGCAACCATACCACGATTTCAAGTCATTTTCCACCACAAAAAACCCAGGAGATCCAGCAAAGATGGTGACTTGAGGAGGGGAATGCACTAGGTGGACAACAAGGCCACACAGGAGCAACAACACCAGTAGGAGCAAGACAAGGCCAAGAGGAAGCCAAAACAAATCCAGGGCTACCGCAAGCCTGAAGTAAAAAGCAACATCAAGACAAGGCTACCAGGGTATATCCCAACATTTAGATCCAATAATTTTCCATTTTACACATTCATTTTCTTGCGAGCACACAATAAGTGAACATATTGGACATCAGATAATAAACAACTAGATAAGGCATGTGTTGTTGCGCATGCAGGGTCTTGATACATCCATGTTGCATCACTATTCTATATCATAATTTACTGTTATTCATTGATATATTTAATATTAAGAGATGATACTTATGTTATTTCATTTGTTTTTGCATGGTTGATGATTTTTGGAGCATGGACCGCTGCAGTTAGGATTCTGATGGAAAAGGGGTTGTTTGGAGGCGAAATTCGCGAAGATAAGAAAATCCGGGAAAATACATGGAAAATCCTATTTTTCCAGAAGACGAAGAATGCCAGAAGGGGGAGCGGAGTTGGGCCATAGGGGGCCCACACCACCCCCTGGCGCGGGCCACCCTTGGCCGTGCCACCAGGTGGTGTGGACGCCCTAGCCCACTCCTGGCTCTCCCCTTTGGCGTATATTATCCCCATGAAACCCTAATACCTGGGGAGCGACCACAAAAAGATTCAGCCGACTCTGCGGCACGGAAAACTACACAGAGATAAAGATCTCTCCGGCAGACAGAATTCTGCCGGGGGAGTTCCTTCCCGGAGAGGGGAGATCATCGCCATCAACACTACCATCAAGCTGGACTTCATCGGGATCACCATCATCATCATATCCATCAACACCATCATTACCACTTCATACCGCTGTAACAATTGGGTTGAATCTTGCATAGTTCTTAGGGGAAACTTTCCCGGTGTTGATTACTTGTTGTAGTTGATGCTATTGAGTGGAACCATTGAATTATTGTTATGTTCAGATTGTTACTTGTCATTATATCATCTCTGATCTTGATCCATATGATGTTTTGTGAGTAGTTCATTTAGTTCATGAGGACATGGGAGAAGTCATGTTGTTAGTAGTGGAATTGTGTTGAGAAAGATTCAATGGTTTGTTATTTAAGTTGTGGTGTTATTCTTCTAGTGGTGTCATGTGAACATCGACTACATGACACTTCACCTTTATGGGCCTATGGGAATGCATTGTGTATTTGGCTACTAATCGTAGGGGTTGCCGGAGTGACAGAAACCTAAACCCCCGTTAGGAAACCTTTGCACAAGGGATGTCAGGATCTTAGAGTTTAAAGCTGTGGTTAGGTTTCTATCTTAATTACTTTCTTGTACTTGCAGATGCTTGCAAGGGGTTTAATCACAAGTATGTATTAGTCCTAGGAAGGTCGATACATTAGCACAGGTTCACCCACACAACACTTATCAAACTAAAGAAGATTAATCAACTATATGAAGCGAAAGCACTTGACGATTTTCCCGTGTGTCCTCGAGAATGTTTGGTCATCTTAAGTAATACAACCGGCTTATCCTTTGCTAAAGAAAGGATTGGGCCACTTGCTGCAATTATTATTATTGTATTTTATTTACTCATACTTTATTTATCCGCATTATCAAAAACGCCTAAAAATACGTTTGCTAAGTATTTACAGAGAATTCCTGCTCCAAGCCACTCGTCAACACCTTCTGCTCCTCGTTGGGTTCGACACTCTTACTTATCGAAAATACTGCGATACACCCCCTATACTTGTGGGTCATCAAGACTATTTTCTGGCGCCGTTGCCGGGGAGTGAAGCGCCATTGGAGAGTGGAACTAGTAAAGGAAACTTCTACTGTGAGTATTGTTTACTTCTATTAGTTACTTTATTTTCAATATGGATAATTCACTTAGTTTCTTATTTTGTAATGCTACTACCACTGCTAAGGTAGTAGATGAACCACCACCTACTTAGAATGATACTTTTAAGATACCTACAAGAATTATTGATCCTGTTATGGATAACTACTATTTTGGAGATGGAACTGTCCATCCCGGTGATCATTTGCTCTTTATACATGAATTATGCGGGTTGTTCAAGTGTGCAGGTATTACAACAGATCAAGTCAATAAGAAATTATTCTCATTATCACTACAAGGAAGAGTTGAGGAATGGTACAAGCTGCTGAAGAATGGTCAAGCTCTTGAATGGGAGGAAGTAGTACCTCTCTTTTATTCAAAATTTTATCCTCCTAGTGAGATTCATAAAGATCGGAATCAAATATACAACTTTTGGCCTCTTGATGGAGAGAGTATAGCTCAAGCTTGGGGGAGATTGAAGTTACTAATGCTCAAATGTCCTATTCATGATCTCCCCAACAATATTATTATCAATAACTTTTATGCAAGGCTTTCTCTTCATGATAAGGATCTATTGGATGCTTCTTGCGCTGGATCATTTACACGCATGGAAGAAGAAGTTAAATGGGTTCTTCTAGACCGCATTCAAGACAATGCTGAGGCATGGGAGAATGATAAAGGAAGAAAGTCAGGTATAAATTATGATTATGAATACATTGAATCTTTTATGGGAACTGGTGACTTTCAAAATATTAGAAATGCTTATGGTCTATACTCTCAAGCTATTGCGACTTATTTTAAAGATTTTGCTTCTTATATTGAAATTCCTAAAAAGAAGTGGAATAAGTATCATTCACCTTATAAAGACATTGTTAATATTGTTCCTGCAAGAAATACTGAAGTTTATACTACCAATCATGTTTTACATGAACCTTACATTGAGAAAATGCCTTTCCTAGTTAAGATAAAGGAACATTCTATGATAGCTAGTATGGTTAATGAAAGTACAAATAAAGCTATTGAACCTGATGAACAAGTAGTTGTTGAATCTATGATAGAAAATGTGAAAGACTTTGTCTCTAAATATGTAGAAGAGGGACACACTATCCTTTGTAAGGATATACCTAATATTGTTTCACAAAGAAGTGTTATGAGAGCTAGTGTCCCTGTGTTTTCTATTAGGATAATTGATCATTGCTACAATGGTTCTTGTGATAGTTATATCGTTAAATTTATGCATGATACTGAAAGTTATTATGAGAGAGGTAAGACGGTTCTAATGCAACTCAATAATATTAAGTTTCCTCGCTTTATGCTGAAAGTCTTTATGTTGCACTTGTTTTGCCTTCCTATGCTTGCAGCTTCTGGTTTCAACAATTTATTTGCTTACAAAATTCCCTTGCATAGGAAGTGGGTTAGACTTAAACATGCATATTTTTGCTTCTCGATGCCCTCTTTTACTTCAATTCATATTATTATGTGAGAATCAGTGAAATTATCATGCCCAGGCTATAAAGAAAGAGCTTTTTGGGAGACAACCCAATATATTTCTTTTGCTTTCAGTTTGTTTTGGTTTATTTGAGTCTTGGAAGTTATTGTTTTGGAAATAACCTCTCCTTATCCTTTTTGTTTGGTTTTTGTGTCAAGATCAACCTCTAATGAGGGAGAAGTAAGATTTGGGAAGTTGCTGTCCTGAAACAGATTTTTGTGCTTCACTATAAAAAATCGTTAAAAATCTCAGAACGTCGTACTGATCTGTAATTTTTGTGTGCATGCCCCAGGTTATTATTTAACTTTCATTAGTTTTCCACTTTTTGATTTGAGTAACAGAAGATTTTCGAAAAAAATTGATCTTTACCTGCTGGTCTGTTTTGACAGATTTTTGCCACTCTTGCATTTTCCTCTTAAATCGATTTCCATTTTGAATTCTTTTTGGATTTTCGAAAGGATTTGCTACAGTAGCTTATGTTTTGATGGATTTAAGTTGAAATTGAACTTAAAAGGTTTATTACCTTGCTTACAGTAATGTTGCTAATGAGAATTGTGTGAAGTTTTGTGTGAAAGAAATTTCCAGGTTATTGGAGAAAATGGTGTAATAAGACAGTGAAAGGTTACATGAATCAAACAATATGTGTATAAATATGAAGATATTGATGTTATTAAAGTGGTGACTCTGGAAGAATCTATTAAATGCCTAGTTCAGAGACCTGCAGAGTCCGTTTTCGAATAGGTAATAGTTCCGGTGAGAAAAGGTCCATGAAAAATCTGTTTTGCAGTTTTTATCCAATAAGGCAACGAAGCGAAAGAGTGACGGAAACGGAGCCAGGGTAGCTCACACCACCCCTGGCGCGGGCACCCTGGCGGCGCCACCAGGTGGTGTGGCCGCCCGGAGTCTTTCTCTGACCCGTTTTCTCCCAGTACTTTCCTTTTGTTGTAAAAATTTGTAATATATAATTTCCCGGATCCCCCAGGGTTCGTATATCGTGTTCTCGTCGTGTTTTCGCTGTTCAAATGTCGTTTTAGGGTTCGTCTTTGGAGGACTATGAGCTTCGGTGTCGGCGCGAGCTCCATCGCGACTTGGAGCAGAAGACCTTCGTAGGATGGGTGGAAGAAGAAAGGATCACTACTAGGCACAAAGATATGGATCGGAGCATCAAGGAGAAAGTGAAGGGCATGTCGGCAGGCATGAAAGGACAAGGGCTGATACCTCCAATTCTAAACCTCAGTTCCTGCCCTGCAGCGGTGGAAGCTCTACGGGCCACTGAGGAGTTTTGTGATAAGTACCGAGTCCTGAGGAGAAAGGTGGATATACTGCAAGAAGAGAATAACAGGCTTTGCAAGATCCTGGAAGATTATCTCACTCCGATCGAGAGAACACCACCACCACCACCGAAGGAGTAATTCGTCATCAGGTTTTGGCATCCCCTTGGTTTGTTCCAAGCTTGGGGAGTGCCACGGTATCACATCACTATCTTCTATCTTTTTACCTTTTTAGTAGAGCCATATCATGAATAGAGAAGTTATCATGTAGGATGGTTTGGATTATGGAAGTGTCCCCCCTCTCGTTAGATATGTATCCCTTGGTGTGAGTTGCCGTTATGGAATATTAATGAGAAGTTCTATCATTTACTCTTTTGTATATCTTATTTTAGTTTTTAATTATTATTATATGATTGATCTTGTTATTAGTATTGGTATCACTTTGGGATCATTGAGTAAATTTAGTTGGTTTTGGAAAACCTGGCTCGGTCAGTAGAAACACTATTATGAGAATTGAATGAAAAAGATAAAAGTACTCTTAAAGAATATAATTTCATCATCTTTCTTCCTTGATTTGCTCTTAAGCTTAGTAACTAAACTTGAGTATCATGAGGAGCGGCCCTCGTATTCAAGGGACATGAGATTGCCAACTTATATTTTCTCAAGCATATACTCCATAGTTTGTTCACTTTAACCTTAATCACCTAAAGATGGTTATGATAGGGGCAATGCGAGCTGAAAGCTAATAAGTACCATAATTTTTGGATGCTCTTTATGAAACTTGAAATCCCTCCTTTCCTCTGCGAAGGGCCTATCTTTTACTTTTTAGTTGAGTCAGTAAACCAATTCCTTTCTATCTCAGCAAGTATTTTGAGTTGTTATGTTTCATTCATTCATATGATGACTTATTAAATCATGTATCTTATGTTCCTTGTTTTGCACATTGCTCTTATCTTAGTGAATACTACTTTGAAAGCTATCATTGAAAACCCCTTTATGTTTGAACTCCTGCAAATTGTTAACTATTCTTTGACCAAGAGCAAAGTTTGCCATTACCAATGATGATTTACTTTGTGTATCTTTATTGTGTTTCCTTTAGTTATTGCAAGTTAAGTTATATAATAGTGAGTTGTCTTCTATTATGATTTGTGTATTGATGAATGTGATGCTTCTTATCCGTATTATTTTATCGACTCTTCACTCCATAAACCTGAGGTCATGTTTATTGAGCTCAGTTTCGCTTGGGGACAAGCGAAATCTAAGCTTGGGGGGAGTTGATACGTCCATTTTGCATCACTATTCTATATCATAATTTACTGTTATTCATTGATATATTTCATATTAAGATATGATACTTATGTTATTTCATCTGTTTTTGCATGGTTGATGACTTTTGGAGCATGGACCGCTGTAGTCAGAATTCTGATGGAAAAGGGGCTGTTTGGAGGCGAAATTCGCGAAGATCAGAAAATCTAGGAAAATACATGGAAAATCCTATTTTTCTAGAAGACGAAGAATGCCAGAAGGGGGAGCAGAGTTGGGCCATAGGGGGCCCACACCACCCCCTAGCGCGGGCCACCCTTGGCTGCGCCACTAGGTGGTGTGGCCGCCCTGGCCCACTCCTGGCTCTCCTCTTTGGCGTATATTATCCCCATGAAACCCTAATACCTGGGGAGTGACCATAGAAAGATTCAGCCACCTTTGCGGGGCGGAAAACTATAGAGAGAAAGATCTCTCCGGCAGATAGAATTCTGCTGGGGGAATTCCTTCTCGGAGAGGGGAGATCGTCGCCATCAACACCACCATCAAGCTAGACTTCATCGGGATCATCATCACATCTCCATCAGCACCATCATTACCACTTCATACCGCTGTCACAATTGGGTTAAATCTTGCATAGTTCTTAGGGGAAACTTTCCCGGTGTTGATTACTTGTTGTAGTTGATGCCATCGAGTGGAACCATTGAATTATTGTTATGTTCAGATTGTTACTTGTCATTATATCATATCTGATCTTGATCCATATGATGTCTCGTGAGTAGTTCATTTAGTTCTTGAGGACATGGGAGAAGTCATGTTGTTAGTAGTGGAATTGTGTTGAGAAAGATTCAATGGTTTGTTATTTAATTTGTGGTGTTATTCTTCTAGTGGTATCATGTGAACGTCAACTACATGACACTTCACCTTTATGGGCCTAGGGGAATGCATTGTGTATTTGGCTACTAATCGTAGGGGTTGCCGGAGTGACAAAAACATGAACCCCCGTTAGGAAACCTTTGCACAAGGGATGTCAGTATCTTAGAGTTTAAAGCTGTGGTTAGTTTTTATCTTAATTACTTTCTTGTACTTGCGGATGCTTGCAAGGGGTTTAATCACAAGTATGTATTAGTCCTAGGAAGGTTGGTACATTAGCACATGTTCACCCACACAACACTTGTCAAACTAAAGAAGATTAATCAACTATATGAAGCGAAAGCACTTGACGATATTCCCATGTGTCCTCGAGAACGTTTGGTCATCTTAAGTAATGCAACCGGCTTGTCATTTGCTAAAGAAAGGATTGGGCCACTTGCTGCAATTATTATTATTGTCTTTTATTTACTCGTACTTTATTTATCTGCATTATCAAAAACCCCTAAAAATACATTTTCTAAGTATTTACAGAGAATTCCTACTCCAAGCCACTCGTCAACACCTTCTGCTCCTCGTTGGGTTCGACACTCTTACTTATCAAAAATACTACGATACACCCCCTATACTTGTGGGTCATCAGGTCTCAGACCAGCATCACTAACACTAGGATCTATTTTTAACTAGGTAGATACACATCACAACTGCTGGTATAGGGCACATTCCCAAGAGGGTAGCACCTCTGTACCTAGCAGAATCATTTTTGCTTGAGTACAAGTTCAAGCACAACATCTTAAATACACCATCTCAAGCACAGATAATCATCTTCCTAAAAGATTTAGGAATCATACATATTCACCTTATTTAGAAAAGACAGCAAGGGTCAATACTGCTGATCACTAAGCTACAAATACTATATACAGGAAGTAGCCAATAGATCAAGAAAACAGATTTAAGATACACCAGGTAATCTAAATCACTTCCCTAGATTAAAATTACTAGGAATCATACTTCATTCAAGTCCTCTGTCAAGGATGACAGGTAGTTCTTGATTAAAATCATCACTGATTTCACCACTCTAGTAGTCAGTTGCCACTTTAGTAAAGCATCAGGTGTTATCAATGGCAACGTAGCCAACCTAATGACAGTAGATCATACTAAATGGGAGCAGGATATTGTGTACACTCCAAGGAGGCCTCACAATAGAAGGACCATATTATTAGAAGCCACCAATTACTTTAACTAAATCAGCCACTGGTTTATCTGCAAGAAAATACATCTGAAAGCCAAACCATTTTCTTATAAACAAATAGGAATCATTTCTTTTTAAATCATCTCCTTATTAATATCAGAGCAGAGACTAGCACTAGTAACTTTAGATTTACTCAGAAACAAGATTAAATCCTGAGACTAAACACATCAGTGCTTCACAAGTAAGCAATTAACCAAGTATCAATATAGAGAACATCCCAACTCAACTCCATAGGAATAAATCCACAACCACAACAACTTGGACATCCACATTAAACTAAGCATGCTTTTATAGAGAGTTTTATGACAGTGAACATAGTACCAGGAGCATGAGCAACAAAGTATAGCAACATATCATCAGTAGGTCATCAATAAGGAGATTGCACCGAAAATTAAACCAAAAGGCTCTGCTCATTATCACTAAAGGGGATGAACCCTAAATGGGCAAATCCATCACAAGTGACCACATGGCATGGATAATAGATAAGGTAGAGAACATAGAGTAGAATAGGGTGAACTTACTCGAGGTCCTCGCTAATATATTGAAGAGGAAGAAGAGGGGAAGGCCGGTGACACTGAAGCGCACGACGGCACGAGGAGCACCCAGAGGGGGGACTGCAACCCGCGCCAAGCCACGAGAGGGGAGGCCATGGAAGGAAGGCAGCACCGCAAGCCCAAAGCAGCGACAGGGGAGCGCCAGAACGTCAGGACCACGGCGGAGCCCAAACCCTAGCCATTAGGGTGGGGTCGGCACGACCAACAGAGGGCGCGGGAGGCAGATCGAGTTGGACAGAGAGGCGCGGCATCGTCATCCACGTCCTATAGCACCACGATGGTGGCCGAGGCGGCCTGGAGTAGCCGGAATCGAGCACAATCACGACGGCAACATCAGACCGTCTCAAGGAGGAGGGCGTCGCGAGAGAGAGGAGAGAGAAGGAAGAGAGTGGGGGGTACTAGGCCGGGTACCAGCCCAATACGACCCTAGTGGGGTTTGACCAGCCCAAGTGGGTCGGGTCAGGCCAGCCTAGTGGGCTAGGCCCATGTTTTGAAAGAGTACTTATCAAAAATATCTAATTACAAATATACCCCTAGAGTTAACTGAGCTATAGAAAAATATAGAAAAATCTTAAAAATAGTTATAATATATCAAAATGATCACAAAAATAATTTATATCTAGGAACAATATAACATGACTTGTTTGAGTTAAATAAAATGTAAATAGATATTAATACTATTAAGACCAAAAATAAATTTCATAAAAAATAAAACAAAGACTTAAAATTAAATAAAAATCATTTTTACATATAGAAATGAGTCTACTATTTTATAAAAATACTAACTTAATTTGTTTACAAATAAAACTTGAAGCGAATATTTAAAGATATATAATCCTTTATGGAATTTGGTAAAAATAAGGATAACACCTAAAATTAAATAAAATTCACTTCTAAGATCTTAAGTAAGTATGTTTTACTAGAAAAATACTAATTATATTATTCCAACATATTTTAAGGTTATTAAGAAATAAATCCTTATTTATCATCTAGTTGGTAAATTCTTTAAAACCTTTCTTAAATAAGAAATAATCACAATTTTATAAAACCATAAATCTTGTACATTTAAATACCACATCCAAAATCATAACTGGAGTCTATAATTGTAATTATAAATAACTTGTTAACTTTATAAAACTCCTTTAAAATCATAACTCGAAGGTAAACAACAATTTAAGTAAACTTTAATCATCATTCACTTATAATAAAAGTGAATGTTACTTATCTCTTAACTATTCAGGATTTCAAACTTTAATAGATTATTAAAATCATCTAAAGTTACTTTCCTTAAAAAGATAAATTATATTCATAATAACCAAACACATTTAAATTCATCATTCACTTAAGCTGAAAGTAAATTATCCCATACTTTTAAAACCATCACACCCTAAATATACTTATGTTTTGAAGTGAATCTTGGTACCCCAAGTCATACATAATGCCTAAAGAATATTTATGTTTTTATAGCTAACTTTTGTCTGTTCTAAATTAAGTCATAAAGCATCTCAAAACCATGCTTATCAAATAAGGCGCGAATGACATCGATCACATTTGATTAACAACAAAGATCGTTTAAACCTTAGCAAATAAATATTTTCTTCAAATGTTATTTGTTTTGTCACTTTGAACAACAACTTTATAAATAAATTCTTTAAGCTCTTAACAACCTATTACACCATTATCCATCGTAACAACCAAGTAGCAATTTATCTCAATCTGAGAATATTATTATATTTCACTTTTATACTTTGCATGTTAAACACTTAAAATCTTTTTCCTTATAAAATAATATTTTCCTAAAAAGTTATTCTTTTAAGAAACATTAAAAGTAATCCTTAAACACTTCTTTAAAAGCTCTAATTGATTAGTAATCCTGCTTAAGAAATCTTTTAAATACCATGCCCAATTTGAGTGCTTTAGTATTACATGCCACTTGTTATATTTACATATAGTTTCACACATATTCACAAACCTTAATAAGAAGCACAAATGTGAAGCCAATATAAAATGAAACACATTCTAAAGAAATCATTCCCAGTTTTCAAACCCTAAATCAGATATCTTTATTTCAAGGATTCGCGTTTATCAAACTGCATTACATTACTTATGCATAATTGCGTCCTGCTTCTTTAAACATTAGTCCTTACCGAACCAATGATGATATTTACAGAATTTGGATCTTCTAGTATCTTGAATACCGTGAGTGCATAATCTTGCAATCACAAAAGGCAAGTTCACACTTGCTCATGTCCTGTGGTTATTTTTTATCAAATGCTTCTAACTCAAATATTGTCATCACCTGCATTTCAAAAAGGTCAGAAAAAACTATTTTCATAGTAATTTGATTATGGATTATTTACCAAATGGTAATAATCTATTGATATAGTTCTAGTGGTAAAGGAACATAATATCTAGGACTTAACAACCAATGTCGCCAGTGATTCTAGCGTCATATATTACGTGTTAACCATAAGATCTGGAATGGCACGGAGAAGTCAGCTGGATCTTCTTCCTTTCGCATGGACGGATGACCTTATCGTGAGGTTGTAGCTTCCTTGCGGGGACTCAGCAGATGGGTGGGACTCCTAGCTCCCCATGATATTGGTGTCTAGACTTTCCGTGAGGGGCTGTCAAAGGTATATTTGCCTATATGGGGGTTGCCAGGGACATGATCTTCTCACTGGAGTGTCCAAGGGGTTGCCAGGGTTATATATGCCTATATGGGGGTTAACCGAGGCATATCTGCTTGGGGAGGTCATGTCTTCATGCGGGGTCGCGGAGAGGGGGAGTGATTGGCTTGGATCATCTACTGGGCCTCACACCATAGGAAGTGTGGATGGGAAAAATCGCCCGGTTGTGCAACATGGATTTGGTCTCTCATGGGTAAAGCAACGCACCTCTGTAGAGTGTAAAAACTGTGACATGTTACTCCCTGTTCCGGGAAGGAGCTACGAACGCAGCAGGAAAGGAACCCCATGAAGGTTCTCGTCAACCTGTGAAGGCTGTCGGACATAGTTTTTAGAATAAAAAAACCTTTGAAGAAATGTTGATGAAAACCTGCATTGCCTACGACCTTTGATCTGTGGATGTAGATATAGTGCATCATACACTTCTTTTTAGTGAACTTGCTGAGTACGCTCGTACTCAACCGTACCTTCTTAACCCTTGCTAGATTCTAAGCCCTAGAAGACGATGTCAACATCAATTTCTTCTCAAGAAACCATCATCGACAGCTCAAGTTCTCCAATTAAGTCAATACAGTCAACATATACATCAGCCGAAGTGAATACAAAGTCTCTGAGTAGATATAAATAGATACTCTAGCCATAAAACCTACTTCTGTAGAGCAATGCTATAGCAGCAACTACACGCAAGATAGTTAGATGCTAGTTTTATTAGCTAGATAATTCCGAGTTTTTTATTTATGGTTCTCCTTTGTAAGGAATTTCTTTTTCTCTCTTTAACATAGTTGTTCTCTGGATCTTCTGTAAAGAGTTGAGTTGTAATCTATAGTCATGTCTTGGACCCGTTGTGTTTCTGTTGTACCACTCTGAGGGATGTAATACTAGTGAACAGTGTTTCATTGGTGTTATGTCAACGACTATAGTATACAACATCATGTAGTGGTATGCTGGGTCATCGCAGGGATTCGAGACCATAACCAACAAAAATACCATCTAATGCTTTGGAATCAAATTTGGACAAACGAACACCCTTAATGTGATAGAAACACTTACAACCGAACACCCGGAAGTATGAAACGTTGGGCTTGTTACCGGTAAGAATTTCATATTGAGTCTTGATCAATTCTTTGTGGAGGTAGAGACGGTTTGATGCATGGCATGCGGTGGAGATTGCTTCAGCCCAAAAATTGTATGGAGATTTAAATTCTGCCAACATGGTCCTTGCCATATCAATAAGAGTCCGGTTCTTCCTCTCAGCTACACCATTTTGTTGAGGGGTATATGCAGCGGAATATTGGTGTTTTTTCCCCTCATCACTAAGAAATCCATTCAAGGTGTAGTTCTTGAACTCGGTACCATTGTCACTTCTTATTGTTAACATAGGGACATTGTGTTGATGTTGAGCCATGTTAATGAAGTCAATGAAGTTTTATTGGGTATCACTTTTCAGCTTGAAGAAATATACCCATGTGTATCTTGAGCAGTCATCAACAATCACCAAACAATATTTCTTCCCACCAAGGCTTGCATGAGATGGAGAACCAAAGAGATCCACATGAAGGAGCTCCAAGATCCTCTTGGACTTGATGTAGTTCTTTGGCTTGTGGGGAGAATCATGCATCTTTCCTTCAATACACGCCCTGCAAACACGATCTTTGGCAAAGCAAACATTTTCTTTTAGTCCAACAATATGACCATCCTTGTGGAGACTTTGCAAAGTTCTCATGTTGACATGGGCTAGACGGCGATGCCATAACCAATCCACATCTCCCTTTCCGAATAAGCACATCGCACTTGTAGTGGTTTTCCTGGAAAAGTCCACCACATACAAGTCATTTTCAACATACCCAACGAAAGCGACCTTTAGAGACTTGCTCCACATGAGGATCACAATATCATTATCAATAAAGACGGCAAAGCCCATCTTTCCAAGTGCACGGACTGAAAGTAAATTATAGCCAAGGGTCTCAACAAGCATGACATCCACGAGAGTAATGTCATGGGCAACCACAACCTTGCTGAAACCCATTACCTTAGACTTTCACTTGTCAGCATATGTCACGGATATTTGATCAACATTTGGTATCAACTCCTTGACACTAGATGCGCTTCCGGTCATATGACTTGTGCATCCACTATCAAGCACCCATTTTGATCCACCGGAAGCATAGGTCTACAAAAGATCAAACTATTTGTTAGGTACCCATTTTTCAATGGGTCCTCTTTTGTTAGCAACAAGGGTCTTAGGAACCCAAATAGACCAAGCAATATAACCATTAAATGGGCCAACATATTGTGCATACACATCACCATAATAATCACGCATTAAAATATAGTGAGGGTTAGCACTTCCCGCAAAGTCATCATGAGACATAATTTTGCCACTTGTGGTCTTACTACCCACAATGGCCTTGTCTTGTTCTTGTGCGGGTTTGGCCTTCTTCTTCTTCTTCTTCTCGTTCTTCTTATTGGCTTTGGAGACTGTAACTACCTCGGTGAATTACGCTCCTAGTTACAAGCCTGGATGAGCGGAAATGGTTAAAATAGTACGGTGGGGCCCAAATGCCACTCACAGGTAGACCTTTCGGCCGTCCTAACCATTTCCAAACATCGGGACAAGAACGGGCGGCGTAATCGGCAGGCGAAGGGATCAACTACATACACAAATGAGTATGTATGCAAGCCACCATACAACAGTCCTCAAAGCCATTCCATCTAAAAGAAATAGAAATATTGCAACGCCATACGGCAAGATCCAAATATCCTAGATAGATATAATAGTTTAGGATATCTCCTCATACATCAAACATCAGAGTATCAGGCGGAAGCGGAAAACAAGATCCGAGTACGGATAAGAAGCAAATCGGCATAAGATGCCCCATAAATAAACACATCCCGCCCACAGATCTCACGGATCCCCGTTCCTGGAATCTCTACACCGAATGATCGTTGCCCACATCGTCCGTCTCCTCCACCCAGTATCCATCTTGCGAGTTTACCTGTTCATCTGAATCAAACAATTTATCGTGTGAGACCCTAGGGGTACTCAGCAAGTCTTTATGCCTCTAAAGGGGACACAACCTGGGGTGACGCAATTGCAGCAAAAGATAATACCTAACCATTCTAAAGATACTCGCTAACCATCCGCCTAACCATAGATAGACGGATGTCCGTGAATTATTAACAACCGTTATAACAGTAATATCAACAGATCCATCCTCCTCCTCGCTTACCAACGAGGAAGCGGACGAACAACCCTCCCCATCCGTTGGCAGTTTTATTATCCATTCCATGAGTGTTGCACTATTTACTAGTCAGGTACTTAGTCAAAATTAAAAGCGGTACTTTAGTTATACTTTTCTATGATCGAGAAACTGTGCTCCAAGTCGTCCATAACCGCGGACACGGCTTTCAGAAAGTTTTACCCTGCAGGGGTGCACAAATAGCAACACACACTCGATCAACCTCGGAAAAACCAAATCAAAACCCAACGAGGTATTCACGACAAAGCGATCACAGGATTCAGAAATGTTTCAGGGGGCCACCCCATTAAGCTACCCGCGACGAAGTTGGCCGGCTCCGAGACGGACTCAAGGTTTGCGTCAATGGCTGTAAACGACTGGGAACCCGAAAGTGTGACTGGGCTTGTCGATACCGCGAAAACACTCCGCATCCAAAACAGTACAGGTGTCCCTCGCACAATCTTAATTAAAGCAGTAAAGCATGGCATAAGTACAGGATAGTAATAAAGTCCCAAACTACTTTGTGGCCCCAAGAAATAAGAATGAATCAAGCTCTGGCTCAGGGGGGTCCATAAGGCCTCCCGGATGTGGATAGTGCGAATAGTCAAGGAACAGGAATCAAGTACTCGGGGTCTTACGGGACACAAGTGAGCATGAAAAACCAAATAGCAGATATTGCTCACCGGTGCCACTTTCATTAGTTATCCCATTACTACTCAGGTTAAGTTGTTTAGGTACCTCGTTATCCAACTGACACTCACATACCCTACACATGCTGTTCTACGACCCGCATGGCTCAAACAACACCTGTAGTAATGGCTCATGGGATGGAGGAACAAGCTTCGGTGGGGTTTAAAAGGAAAGGCTATGCAGTACTTGGGATTCAGTTTAATGCAATCGCGACTCAATGATGCAAGAATAAGATAGAGGCAATAGGTACTATATGTGTGCAAGCATGTGGTAGTGCTTGCCTGGCAGCTCAGTTGAAGCGAGAGAAGGATCTGGGTAGTGCTCCTGGGTTTCTTGATATATCCCCTGCTCAGCGTCTATTCGAAGAAGAACCAAACAAACAAGGGCCAACATAAATAAAGTGCACAAGCATATGGATAAAATGCGACAAGCAAACAATCATGCCATGATGAATGATGAACAATTTGCATGGCAACAATGTAGCATGGCATGGGTGAGGTGTGGAATACAAGAATAAATCATTTTATTGAGTTTTAGTCACCTTTTATCCTCAAATAAGTTGCTGTATACTTTATATTTATATGATGCATGCTGCAATTCAGAACATGGAATGCATAGATAGAACGGGCTCGTCGAGCTGATCATTTTAGACATATTATTTGTCAAATTCGGAGTTATAACACAAAACTTATTAATTAAATAAGGTAAAGGGCATTTTATTTGCAATTTTAATCAACTCGAAATTTAAAGTGTTCAAAATATATTTTGGAGGGCATATTTGAAATCCTCACATTTTTCTGATTTCAAAACATATATCACAAGTATTATTTGGATTTATATTTCAAAAGATATTTGAAAACAGATTTGAATTTGAATTTAAAATTTAATTTGAAAAAGGTTTAAATTAAAACAGAAACAGAAATCCTTTTTGTACTCAGACAAACCTAGCCACTGACGCTGACGGTGGGCCTTACGCTGACTCAGCAGCAGGTGGGACCGCAGAGGGCTGCCGGGCTTTTCTCACTAGGGTCTTTCCTAACCGCGCCCATGACAGGTGGGGCCGGGTACAGCGGGGCCACGCGCACGCGTCGCCCAGCCGGGGCGTGACACGTGGGCGATCCCAGGCGCCGGGGGGGGGGGTCTGTCCGTGATGGCCTGGATCTTCCGGGGGTTTTCTTGCAAAGAAAACACCGAGGCTGACAGGTGGGGCTCCTGGGACGGCGGGTTGAGGCGGGAAAAAGGCCAGGGGGCTTTCTGCAAAAACAACGACGACGTCGGCCTGTCTGCTGCGCGCCGCCAGCAGAGATCAGGGGATCTGCCAGAGTTCAGACGACGATGGCGACTAAACTGCGGCGAAACTCGACAAGTCGCAAAAAGGAAAACTGCAGAGGGCGGAGCGGGCTACCTTTTTCATTTAGCAAGCACGCACGGAGGCGGCCTACAGCGCGCGGGGCACGACGAAAAACAGAGGCGGGATGGAAACTGCTGCAGCTGCTGCTGTCTGCCAGAGCGCGGCGCGTGGCGGTGCACGGAGGCTGCTCGACGGAGCGCGGCGGCGTTGCGGTAAGCTAGAGAGGGAAGGAAGATGTCCGGGAGGGAGGAGATGCTCACGTGAGTGCTCCCGCGAAGCCGTGGCAGCAGGGGTGGCGGGGTACGGTCACGATGCTGGCGGTCTGGTCCTTCGGCCACCTCACGGGCACGTTGGCGATGGCGAAACTCCGGCGATCTACTGGCCTCCCCCATCGCACGGATCGTCGACAGCGAGGCAAGGGAACCTTCCGGCGGGCTTGGCTGGCATGGGATGCAGCAGATCATAAGAGGGAGGGTTGGCCGAGCCCGGGGCTAGGGTTTGGCGTGGCTTTGGCCACGTGAAGAAGAAGAAGGGGCTGTGGGGATCTAGAGCTAAGGGGAAGGGTGATGAAAAGGGAGAGGGGACAGGCACCTGGGGAGGGTTGGCGGGTTAGGTGAGGTGAAGGAGGGAGGGGTCGGTAGAGTAGGGTTCTCCCTCTCTCCTTTTTCTCTCTCTACTTAGCTAGGAGGGGGTAGCTCGGATTAGGGTTAAAGAGGGGCTAGGTGGGACCTGCTGGCAGCAAGAGAGAGAGAGGGGGAACCGAGAGAGGGGAGGGGTAGATGGCATGGGGCTCGGTCTAGGGTTAGGGTAGGGGTGGTGTCTCGGCTAGCTAGAGAGAAGGGGTGGGGTTGGTTCGAGCCAAACCACAAGGTGTGGTGGCGCCTAGGTCGAAGGAAGGTGGTGAGGTGAGCTAGGGTTTAGAGATAGCTTAGGTTAAGGCTTGAGCTAGGTGGGGTAGGAGTAGGTTTTTGGGGTAGAGAGAAAAGATTTTGGTTAAGAAGGAAAAGAGACATCTACACATGTAATATAAGCATGCCATGATGCTTAACAAAACCAAGTTTAGATGCCAAAAGGATGGTGGAGTTCAAACAACTTGAGCCATCTTGACTTGATTGCAATAGAACCATGCTCCACTCCAAAAATCCAATAAAAAGCCAAAATAAGAGAGTAAAAGATGATCTTGCATGGTCCATGCATAAATAGTAAATGCCTCTTCTAGTAGTGAAAACCACTAGATTATCTCATGGCATTTGTATAAGCAAGCTTCCCAAATTTGGAATAAGGCCCAACAAAAGAAAAGAGAGCTTGTTTACCACATGGACTAAATAAAAGATCATGCATGAATATAAGGTGGCCAAGCTTGTGTGTATGTGCCACTAGCCAACATGAACCACAATGGTATTCCTACATGAGCTTATATTCATATTTAAACCATATGAAAGCTTGCCAAGGGGTACCACTCACATAGCATGCAAAGGTGGCCATGTGGCTCTCATATATCAATAATGTGAAAACAACATGGTGCTAATATGAGAGCATGTGGAAAAAGAATTGGATCCATCCCAACCCACATGAGCTAGAGATAACACCCAATAAAGTGCAAAGCTCATATTTAGTTGGATGGTGGAATTATAAGGTGGTGACAGAGAAAGGTGATGGAGTAGAATAAAAGATATGCCCCCAACTCAACTTGGGCATTTAAACAATATATCAATATCCAAATACAATATCAAGAGGCAAATACAATTAACAATGCATATGAGAGGAGATCCAAATTGAAAAGGGTTTTATATGATGCTCAAATGCAAGGTGGCATGATGACATGAGCATGATATAATTATGATGCAACAATTATGTATAGGAAGTAGCATTTATATAGACTAGGCTAGTAGCATTGCAATTGTTAGACAATTGGGATGCTACAGAGACAAAGCCAATGCCCCCTTTCTCACCATTTGGCCTCTGCTTATTCAAGGGGTCATCAATTGACTTGTTTCCTTTAGGAAAGGTGGCCTTATCAAGCTCCCCCTTCAACCTAGCATTTTCTTCAAGTATATTTGTACAACTGGAAGGAATGAAAGTACAAGGTGAAGAAATATTGGTCAATTCAGTTTGAAGCTTTTCACGAGACTTTGTGAGTAACAAGAGTTCACTCTCCAAGGACTTGTGAGCCTTGTCAAGCATCCTAAAGTCCTCGGCAAGTTTTTCATGAACAACACTAAACTCAATCTTGTCCTTTTTAGCCTTTTTATATTTAGCAATAGCATGGTCACGTTCCTTGATGAGTTTATTAATAATTAGGTCATTTGCTTCATCAAGCCCTTCAAGTTTAGTTTCAAGAGATATCCTAGTCTTTTTTTTCTTCTAGAGCATTATTTAGAGCTTCTACCTCAATCATGTGATCTCTTCCTAATTTACATCTCTCATCAAGAAGCTATTGTGTGTGAAAGTTGATTTAAGAGGTCCACAAAATGTTTCTTGTGCTCCCCTTGAAACTTAGTCATAAACACATCAAAAGCAACTAATTCCTTTTTGACCACCAGAGATATCTCATCATCAAATTCATTATCAACTAAGAGGGTGGGGTGTGATGATGATAATACCTTCGTTCCTCTTGCCATAAGGCAAGTGACGTTCTTGTTGGATATATTCTCATTTTGAGAGTTGAAGAGTGACAAGGTAGGTGTAGAAGTAGTGACAAGAGCAGCCACACCACTTGATGTTTCCTCTTCATCATCATCATCGTTGTCGGAGGAGAATTCTTCGTGTGTTATCAAGACAATTTCACCCGACTTCTTGTTGGTGGGATTCTTCTTGATGAAGGGTTTCTTGAAAGGAACTTTGGAGTTTTCTTCAACACAAGTTTACCCCCATGATCTTCTCTTTTCTCATAGGGACAACCGACAACAAAGTGATAGCGGTCACCACAATTGAAGCAAGTTCTCAATTTAGACCCATTGTATGTTCTCCCATTAGGGTTGCTTCTTTGTTGCATCTCCATCTTGGCCTTGGCAGGGTCTTTCCAAAAATTTCTTGCATAGAAGGCCATGTATTCACCATGAGCAACCTTGACATCTTCGGGGTGGATCATTGAAAGTGCATCATCACTCCCTTCTTCTTCATCATACTCCACAACCTTGGCCTTCATGGCAATAATGACACCACTACTCATTCTGATAGCATGAGCACGAACGTCTTTGGCATTCATGGTAGCAACCTTGAAAGAATCCATCTCTTGCATAACTTCATTGGAGGTCATGAGATGGTAGTTGTGTCTTCCTTGGAGACTCTTCAAGTCAGTGGGCTCAAAGGGCATGAGTGCACTCACATACTTCCTCTTGACCCAAGCATCATCAATGTGAGAGGCACCAACATTCTTGAAGGTGGTGGTTGTGGATTTGAGTCTTCGATACATGTCTTCATGATCCTCACCATCCTTCATAAAGAACCCTTCAGCCTCATTGCTTAAGGCATCATACCTATTTCTTCCCATGCTCTCATTGCCAACAAACAAGTCAATGATAGTATCCCAAGCTTCCTTGGCGGTATTGTAGTGCTCAATGTGGGGAAAATCCTTTGACCCCACTCCAAGTTGGATCATGTGCAAGGCTATCGCATTGAGTTGGCTATTGACCACTTCTCTTCTAGTCAAGTTGGTTGGATCCTCAATTTTGAGTCCTTCAATAATGTTCCACAAGTCAATGCAAGAGCTGTGCACATGAGATTTCATTAAAACTTGCCATTGAGCAAAGGTATGTGCAGCTAACTTAGGTGGGGTACCTCTATTATTTATATGGGGATGAGGGATTGGAGGGTCAGGAGAGTACCATCCGGGAAACGCATGGTGCTCTTCCTTCCCATCACCCTTTTTGGTGGTGGAGTCAGTGGAATTATGTTCATCCCCCACCACTTCACCTATTGGCTTAGCCAGAGCATTTTTCTTAGGTTTAGGTGGTGTTTCCTCTTGAGAGGGAGGTGGTGAGGCTGACTTTTCCATAAAAAGTCGCTCAACAAGTTGACACAACTGTTGGATTTAGTTGCCCAAGGTAGAGCTCAAGCTTATTTCCAAATTCTCTTGAGATCTACCATGGTCACTATCACATAACAAAATTTTCTAATTTTGGAATGTGAATTAGATAAAATAAGTTTGGTTGATTGTTTGACTTTGTTGAAAATTCTCAAGCAAAAGAAACCTTTTGAATTGGAAAGAACTCACTCTATTATGACCTAAGTAGCCATATAGGCAAAAGGTGTGGATTGAGTTTTAGTTTTAGTATTTGAGTGAATGTTTACAAAAATTAAAATCATGAAGCATTCATAAAATTTTCATTACATCCATGCAAAGTTCTAAAAAATTGAATCCAAATCCTAATATCTAAATCCGAAAGTTGATTTGCCCAAATGTTTCTATAAGGAATATAAAGAGATTTATGAATCCACCATCTTGAAACTAGTAAAAATGTTATAAATATGATCTTATAATAATCTACTAAATTTTTAAAAAATTTAGAAACAAGAATCGTATCATTTGAAGTTCGTATGCAAAAGATATAAAAGAAATACCAAAATAGAAAAAGGAAAGAGAAAAAAGGAAAACAAAAACAAAACGGAATGGGCCACCGGCCGGCCCACTCAGCCAACGGAGGAGCTCCCGCACGTGAGAAGGAGCCCATGTTGCATCAAAAAGTGTGCGGAATCAATTTCTCAAACCTATCTCTATTCAAACTCTTGTATATCTTTTTATCTACAACTCCGAATTGACTTCTGTTTGTTTCTACTTGTTCTCTACTCTAAGATCTATCTCTCCACCATCCTAAACCACTATATAATCTCCCGGAGCCACATCTATATCACTTTTACTTCTCGAAATCCCGAATCTACACCTTCCCGAATTATATTTCGCTTCTAAATCTATCTAAACATCGTCGGATGCCTTCGGATCCAAGACGAAAGTTGTAGATCTCATCGAAATATTTCAGTTCCAACAAACCTCACCTCTTTTCATCTACCACAAATGAAGAATTCTGCCATGCAATATTTCAGATCTGATGGTGTAATTTCAAGATTTACTCGTGCTCGTTTCTTCAAATCCAAATTCCTTTGATGAAAAGGTAGATTTAATGATTCTCCACAACTTTTATGTTGGAAGTTTTTCGATTTGATCTATGGATTTGTCTCTCTAACACATATCTGTTTCTAATATTTTCTAAGGCAAAATCGAGCCGATTTGGAGCCAGCTTCTTTCCTAGCCACTGGATCTTATCCCGATGGTCCAGATTCAATCATCCCGGTCAGCTGCCTCGTCACCACCACATCGTCACCAGGTCAGCGTCTAGTTCCAGTCAGCATGCACGGTCAACCTGTCCAGTCAGCGAAATATTTCCTGGAATATTCCGTTCGAATTTAAAATTGCAGATTATATATCTAACTTGTAAAATTTATAAGAAATTCATACTATCTCCAAAAATTACGTATAATATATAAAATTGAAGATAATTTCATGTAGTTTATTAATATCCGATTAGATCTAAATTTCATGCAATAGTTAACTGATAATTAATTAAATAGTTTTAATGTCCTTTTGGAGTAATAAATTCATAGTAAATTATTCATAGCTCCGGAAAATATAAATAATATGTCCCTGGATTCACAATTCTGTATAGATTCTAGATCTGATCTTAGATTTATTTTTGGTTGTGGTAAACTGTTTAAACAGTTTAAACTCTATTAAGCAGTAATTAAATCATAGAAAAATATCTACAACCCCATTTAGGGTGAATCCAATCGCTATTGGTTCGTATTAATGTCCTATAGTCATTACACTTAAGATCTAAATTTAATTCGACAACTAGTACATAAGCTACAACAGTTATGTTAAAACCCCTTTATTGGCAATTGAAATTGGATAATAAATACTATGTTGCATTAAAACACTTCTGCATGCATCATGTGATATAATACTGTCCTATGGACTAAACTAAACCTCTATTCCATGTTTAAATAATCATGCATGCATCTGTGCACTTATTTATGGTTGTTTATATTGTTTGCAATTGTTTGATCGATAGATTGCAAGGAGTGCAATGTCTGCGATTGCAACGAGTGTGTGAACGACTCTAGCAACTATCAAGGCAAGTAGATGCTATTTTGATCATGAATTGTCCTACTATTTTCCTACTGCATGTGTAGTGTATTTCTCGTAGATGCATGAGTAGGAATTACTATCACTATGCTATGTCCTATGTATCTTGGTAGGAGTCACTTGTAGTTGAGCCGTCGTATGCTAGTTTGCTTAGCCATGCTATCTAGACGGGGATGGGTCTACACCATACTATGGTATTGTGTATGTTTTGTTCAACAAAAACAACTTAATCAATGAACTCTCTGGGTGAAATTGGTAATTGCTTGGTTCGTGAATGTCGGGTCCATGTCTATGGTTTACCCGAGTATCTCACTTGTGGATGGCCACCCAGGTTTCTAAGAAATGATTAGTGTCTTGATTCGGTAGCTTTTGTGTGCAACCATATGCCAGTGAGTTATGGGTGGCTGGATGGACTTAGTAGGTCGTGGTGACCCGAGCTCTTCGTATCCAGAGATGTAGTGAATGTGATAGGTTGGTACGATGCGTGGATGGGCTTGGGGAACTACTTCCCGTCTCTTCTTGGACTTGTCCCTATCATGACTCAAAATGCGTGTCATGATACGAGCGGGTCGACCAGGTCATATGGGTAAAGTGTGCAAACCCCTGCAGGGTGTAAAACTAAGTGCTTAGTCATGTCCCGGTAATGGACATTTTGAGTTGCTGAATTATGGGTGCTATGACATGTTCTCGTTCATTCCAATTTGTAATTACTAAAACTTGATGGGTGAACTTAATGGGTTGTTGTGATCAAACTTGATTTATAAGTAGGGTAAAACTATTTAAGAAAATGCAAGCTAGCCAAAGCCCCACTTAGCCAAATAAGCATGTAGTTGCTAGGTATATTGTCTCCTTACTTAGCTCTACTTGCCATACATTCCATGTATTTACCCTTCGGTGCTGCTACGTTTCATGTTGCAGGTTATTCTGTTTCTGAGTGATCGTTCATAGGTCGCGAGACTCCACTCAACAATTGTTTGCCTGTGGCACATTTAAAGGATGGAGATCTACCTATATTGTTTCTGCTGTAATATAATGTAAATTCTGGATCATATTCGTTATATTCATAATGCACGGTTATATTTGGTATCATTTTGTACTGTGTGTGCTAGTGAACCGATCCAGGAATTAACACTATACACAGGAACTTAGCCTTATCAGGCGAGGGTGTTACAGTCACCGAGTTGCTAGCCTCACTCTCTCCCTCATCTCCTGAGTTGCGCATAATCTCTTCGGCGGTTAAGCCCGAATAAAGAGCCGAGGCTCTGATACCAATTGAAAGGATTGTATGGGCACCTAGAGTGGGGGGTGAATAGATGCTACTTCAAATTTTACTCTTTTTCAAGTTAGGGTTTAACACAAAAGGTAATTCTCTAGATTATGCAACTATGGTGAATTTACCTATATGTGAATCTAGCACTACCACTAAGCAAGAACAATATAAGTAAAGTGTGGTAAAGGATAGAAGTAACCAAAGTGGAGCACACGGAGACACAAGGGTTTGTTTCCCGTAGTTCCTTCCTTTTGAGGAGAAGTACATCTATGTTTGGAGAGAGGTGGTTTCAAACCACCAATGCCACGACAGGCCTCCCTTTTTCTCCGATGAACCTCACCCCAACGGGTTCGATTCACCTCTTCCACTATATCGACAACCTTCGAGGTGGAAGACGGGACCTTTACAACAAGTTCGAGGCACACATCCACAACCTAATTGGAGGCTCCCGAATACAAGCAAGCTATCAAACAATCAAAGACAAGCTTGTAAGAACCAAATCACAAGCTAGGGTTTCTAATGAAACACTAGAGCAAGGGGCCCTCAAGTGAATGAGGGGGAAATGAAGATCTCTCTTGGTGAAGCTATAGATCAAGGCCTCCTCCTTCGATTCTCCAAAGATCAATGACTTTGGATGGTTGAGTGAAGAGATCTTGAGGATTTTGTGGCTCAAATGGTGTTGCTGTTCTTGAGGTGGACGAGTAGCTTCCAAGGTAGAAGAAGGGGCCTTTATATAGCCCCCTAGAATTAGAGCCGTTGGGAGCCACTTACCCCGGATAGTCCGGCAAATACTAGCCGGACAGTCCGGCCCAACCGGACACTTCGAGCGACAACCACCAGACACTCCGGCCTGGCAAAGTTTCCGGCCAGAGTCCGGATAGTGTCCGGGTGGTGTCCGATATGGCACACAGAATGTCCGAGATGGTTGATGAATCTTTAGGGCCAGACAGTCCGGCAAAAGCCAACCAGATAGTTCGGCTGGGCCGGACACTCCAGCACATATTAGCCGGACAGTCCGGCAGGGACTTTGTTCCTGCACATAATTGATCCTAGGAAGCCCTTTTCCTTAGGTACAAAATACACTAATGTAGCTAATATCTCCTGAAACATTTAACAGCAGATTAAACCTATCCAAGTGTTGTCAACAAACATCAAACCAATATGAAGGGCATAAATGCCCTTTTAGTCACTCTTCCATTATGTGCCCGAATCCTGCTGATCGTGGTGCAAATGGGAGGCTCCCCTATAATGGGGACATATTGTGTGTTCCAGAGAGGAAGAAGAAGTCGGTGGCATCCACAGATGATTCCCAATCCAGCTGGACCTCGAGGAACAACACTGGTGGGGGGTCTGGATCACAGACCAATGGTCCTGCCACTGGAAGGCAGAAGGGTGTGGACAGCAACAAAGTGAACTCCCTGCCTAAAAAAACTGCTCGTGCCCTCTAGACCCCAATTTCCAATAAGAAGGATGTGGGTAGCTATAGGGCTAGCAAGCAAACTATGTCCCCGTCGAAGCCCGGACAGAAGAGGATAACCAAGCAACAAATCTATCGTCCGAAGGAGGTGCAACAAGTTGGAGAGTTGGCCCTGGTTCCGATGGGTGCTCCTAGCAGCTCAGGCCTTGGGGAGCACCAACTGGCCAGTCCTAGTGACTTGGCCTCTGATGACTCAAATAAGAAGCAGAGGACGACAACATCTCGATCGGCGGATCTGGCAGCGGCTACTAAGCAGCCCCGCCCAACACAATGAATATTCTCTACTAGAACTATCGAGGACGTGGGTCAGACTCGACAGTCGGTGAGCTGCGTTGGCTTGTGAAAACGTATAGACCCTCCTTCCTCTTTCTTTCCGAGACAAAGATGAAGGATAACCGTGCCCGTAATTTCATGTGGAGTCTTGGGTATACGGGTAGTCTTGCTATCAGTTGCGAGGGCCTCAGTGGAGGCCTTGCACTCTTTTGTTTGCAACCTTATCAAGTCACTCTCAAAGGACAGAATGATCATTGTATTGATGTGGTAATATCTTCTGATACATGTGTGCGGTGGCGTGCTTCTTTCGTCTATGGGGAGCCGTGCAGAGACAAGCGACATGAGTTCTAGAGTTTGATGAGAAGGTTGAGGAATCAGTGGGAGGGTCCGTGGATTGCATGTGGAGATTTCAACGAAACATTGTTCCAACATGAACATGCTGGCCCGAGGGGACGGTTAGAGGCACATATGAATCAATTCAAAGAGTGCTTAGACGAGTGTGGTCTAGTCGATCTGGGGTACTCGGGCCCTATGTTCACTTGGTCAAATCAACAAGTTGAGGATTCTCTGGTGCAGGTCCGTCTTGATTGAGCGGTGGAAAATGGAGAATTTACAGATATGTTTGATGATTGCGATGTGCAAAACATCATCACCACCACCTCTGACCATTTTGCTGTGCTTGTACGTTTGCGGCAAGTCAGTGCGGCAGCGGAGAGGCACCCGGTTCGCTCTGGCTTCTGCTTCGAGGCTACCTGGCTTCGTGCCCCTGGCTACCGCCAAACCCTAGAGGAGGCTTGGTCTGAAGCGGATGATGGCCCGAAATTGCTGTGGCACATGTGGGCTCGTCTACACTCTACGGCGGGCTCGCTCATTAGCTCGAGCTATGCAAGCTTTGGTTTGATGTGCGGGGGAATCAAGAAGCTGGAGCGCCAACTGAGGAATCTGCGCGTATCTCCCTAAAGCGATAGTGTATGCACTGTTGTTCGCAAGGTTGAAAAGCGGCTATGTGAGTTGTTCGAACGAGAGGAAGTTATGGCACACCAACAGTCCCGGGTGGAGTGGCTGCGGGAGGGGGATCGGAACACTGCCTTCTTTCACGCTCGTGCATCTTCCCGGCGATGTACAAACAAGATACGTGCGCTCGTTCAAGAGAATGACCCTCGTTGTGAGGATCTACACGAGATCAAAGGTATGGCTGAAGATTTCTATGGAGATCTGTTAACATCCGAGCCTTGCATTTCAGATACTGTCATAGATGCTATTCAATCCAAAGTCACTCCAAATATGAATCTTGAATTGACTAAACCCTACTCGGAATCAGAGATCAAGGCTGCTTTGTTTCAAATGGGAGCAACCAAGGCGCCAGGCCCCGATGGCTTTCTGGCCCTTTTCTACCAGACTCATTGGTCGTTTCTGAAAGATGACATCTGCTCGGCCATGCGGGGCTTCTTGATGGGTGAAGGCATTCCTGAGGGTTTCTATGATTCGGTTATCGTTCTCATTCCCAAGGTAACGAACCATGAACACTTGAAGAACTTTCGCCCTATCAGTCTTTGTAATGTGTTGTACAAGATTGCATCAAAGGTCCTTGCAAATAGATTGAAGGTTATTTTGCCGATGGTAATTTCTGAACACCAAAGTGCCTTTGTCCCTGGCAGATTAATCATGGGTAACGCCTTGATTGCCTATGAATGCCTCCATACGATTCACAAGCAGAAAGCTAAAAGACCACATTTTTCCTTGAAGATTGATATGATGAAGGCTTATGACCATGTGGAATGGGGATATTTACATGGTTGTCTATGAAATTTGGGTTTCGCACTAGATTGGATCACTGCAGTTATGAGATGTGTGACTAATGTCAGATATGCAGTGCGTGTCAATGGCGAACTCACCTCGACTCTTGTTCCCTCAAGGGGAATCCATCAAGAGGGTCCCTTTAGTCCCTATCTCTTCTTACTCTGTACTGAAGGGTTGTCTAGTCTGCTGTTTCACAAGGAGAATGTGGGGGTTCTACAAGGAGTTCGTAACGGTCGTTCAGGCCCACCTATTTCCCACCTCCTCTTCGCAGACGATAGCATCTTCTTCTCACGTAGTGACTCGAGGAGTGTAGAGGCTTTGAAGGAAACCCTTCAAACATATTGTCAAGGATCAGGATAGAAAGTGAATATGGATAAATCTTATGTTTTCTTTGGCACACAGTGCGACAATTAGATCAAGATGGCTGTGAAGGACAGTTTGGGGATGTCTAATGAGGCGCTGTAGGACACTTACCTCTTTATGCCTACTAGTGTTTGTCGTTCCCCCACGGTTTTTCAGACCTATCCTTGATCGAGCTTGGATGTGCATGAATGGTTGGTCGGATCGTCCTATGTCTAGGGCAGCAAAAGAGACCCTCCTTAAGGCTGTTATTCAGGCAATTCCAATGTATATCATGAGTTGTTTTCAGTTTCCCATTACCTCACTTGAGTCCTTGATGAAGGCGATTGCAGATCATTGGTGGGGTTTTGAGAAGGGAAAGAAAAAGATGCACTGGAGGAGCTAGGAGTGGCTGTGTACTCCGAAGGCTCTAGGGGGCATGGGTTTCCGGGACCTGGTCCTCTTCAACCAAGCTATGCTTGGACGCCAGGACTGGATATTGCTTACGGATCCAAATTCGTTGTGTGCTAGAGTATTGAAGGGCAAGTATTTCCCTGACTGTGAGTTCTAGGACGCCCCACAACCGTGATCTTCTTTCTTTACTTGGAGGAGCATCTGTCATGGCATGCAGCTGGTGAAACTCGGTGTCCGCTGGAGCGTTGGTAATGGCAACAAGATAAAGGTGTTGGCTGGCCAATGGATTCCCACGGTGAGACCAGGGACGCTACAAACTCTAACGCCGCTTCCTGAGGGCGCGTCAGTGTACTTTCTGTTATCAGAAAACCACCGTTCATGGGACACTGACATTGTCCATTCTGTTTTTGAGGAGGATGTGGCCAATCTGATTCTCGAGATTCCGATCAGTCGACCAGGGGGAGAGGATTTTGTTTCTTGGCCTCTTACAAAGTATGCGGAATATTCGGTCCGCTCTGCTTACCAACTTGCGAGAACTGAGAGATTCTTTGTTGATCACAACAAGATGGGTAGGGGATCACACTCGACAATCAATGATGAGTGTGTTTCTTGGAAGAGATTATGGACGATCAAGGCACCAGGGAAGATGCAAATTAATCTATGACGCTTTGCTCATGACTGTTTACCTTCTGGGCCTCAACTTGTCTGGCGACACATCCCAGCTGACGCTGCGTGTGGCATCTGTGGCAGGGAGGAGACTGCAGCTCACTGCTTCTTGTTATGTCAGTATGCAAAGGAGTTTTGGCGGGATATCAAACCTTTGTGGGGTCTCCATCTCCGCAGAAAGCACTTTGTCAATCCGAAATCCTGGCTATTTGATTTCTTGAGAAGGTCCACTGACAGGGAGAAGATGTCGTTACCAATTGGTGTGTGGCACCTTTGTACTGCTCGCAACAGCACGCACAATGGTGAAGCGATGAGACATCCACACAGTGTGGCTGAGCAGTGTAAATCTTATATCGAGATGGTTGAGTTGCATCTGTTTGAACCAACTTCTTCTACTAGGTGTGAGGCTTCTTCGGCTCTTCCTCGTTGGTCTCCGCCGCCTGAAGGTATGGTCTATATGAATGTTGATGCTGCTCTCTTCCCTTCCTCGCGTCGGATGGGTATTGGCATTGTAATCCGAAACCACAGAGGTGATTGCTCGCTTGCGTGCAGCGAGCTCATTGAGGAGGTTACAACGCCGGAAATTGCTGAAGCGATGGCACTCCACCGTGCGCTTTCCCTGGCGTCCGAGGAGGGTTTCGGTAAGCTAATAGTGGCTTATGATTGTCTATCTCTGGTTACCCGAGTCAATGATTCTCAAGATATCAAGGCTCAAGCTTCAGATTTTGAGTCGGTGTCTTTTATTCATGTCTATCGTCAGTGTAATGTTGTGGCACACACTTTAGCTCGCTCTGCAGAGCCGTTTATTTCTGCTATATTTAGAAACTCTATCCGGCAGACAATTTGTAATGGTTTATCATAATCAATAAAGTGTCGTATTCTCTCTCAAAAAAAGAAGCAATAAACTTGGACTTGTCCATCCAAGGAGCAATTCTAATCTATGTATGCATGTGGTTGCAATGCTAGGGACTTTGGTGCACATTTTTACATCGTGATGTGATGTTTATGATTACCATATGCAATTACCTTGATGTTAACATTTTTTATGTCCTGCCATTGAAAAATGTAAATATTCTTATGTGTCTTAAACTCTTACTGACATCCAAGGCGTGATGAGTCCGCTTGCCCTATGGCAGTACGTTCAGCTCTGATTGCAGACTTAATGCCAGCTCACAACGGCTTCACTCACATGATCCGAGATTTTTGGTTACGGTGCAGCTAAAGATAAGAATAGGGGAAAGAACACTGTTACCAGGGCTACGTTTGAAGAGGTAGAGCCCCATTTATCTTTTGGGCCAGGCTACGTGACTTCGAGCTCTCAGACGAGCCCGATACTCTTCTCTAGCGCTGGACGCCTAATGCCGTATATTCCGCACGGTCTTGCTATGAGTTCCTTTTTCATGGCTCGATCGCTTCACGATCATGGAAACTGAACTGGAAGGCCTGGGCACCACCCAGGGTCAAGTTCTTTGTGTGGCTTGCATGCCAAGACCGTTGATGGACGGCCGAGCGGCTGGCGAGACGGGACCTGGCCCACCCCCCGCGCTGCCCCTTGTGTGACCAGTCGGATGAGACCATGACTCATCTCCTGGTAGATTGCCCATTCTCCCGGGCGATCTGGCATGAGGTACTATCTTGGATCAGATCCACGGCCACATCACCGGATGTAGGAGGAGACTTCGTGGACTGGTGGCTGCAGGCTTCGGCATCTACCCCCCGGGCGATGCGCAAGGGGACAACCTCGTTGATCATGTTGACGGTCCGGTGGATCTGGAAACAGCGCAACGCGGTCATTTTCGACAACACGTCACCTACCTTGGGTAGCCTCCTCGGCACGATTCGGTCGGAAGCTCGTTCCTGGGCTGCCGCTGGCGCGCTAGTCGGTGTGGTGTTAGCTCTCTGAGCTTGTGTATATTTTGTACATCACTCTCTTTTTCTATCAATGAATCGAAACGCAAAGCTTTTTGTTCTCTCGTGTGGTTTTCCATTGTTTCGAGCAGATCACAAGTTTTTGTTCTCTCTAAAAGAGTAGGGGTTCTGGCCTAAATCGGGGTAGTGAGCCAAACCCACATCCTAAATTGGTTAAACTTCTGTAATAGATATTTGCAATCGCCAGATACTCCAATTTCCACCACCAAACCCACTGATCACAACCGCGAGGCGAGTGTTGGCAGGATGTGTTGGACACCGGCCGACGGTCCTCGAAGTAGCCCTTGCCGTTCTGCTCCATCTCGTGGCCCACGCAGATGGACGCGTCACGGTTTGCAGCACCCTGCAGAGCCTGTAGGGTAACATGGTTTTCAGAATCGATCTTATAATGCGACATGGATTCACTACCATATGTGGCGAAGTGCTCATTGTGCCTGAGTTTGAGCTTCTTGACGCAATCTTAGTGATCCCCTGCAGAAGAACAGGAGAGTCCCATTTAGGTTTAATAATGACAATAATTTTAACCGAATGCTACTTCTGTTTGAGATAACACCGGGCCTCAACAAGGATATGATCAGAATAAGATCCTATGGGTATGGCTAATTCAGATCATCTTCCAGATTGAATGAATATAATATTTATACCTCAAGGATGTAGGCAGCAACCCAAGCTTGGTCACCAGTAGAAATGCCAACACTTGGGCCAACTTGGAACTCCCACTGAAAAGCGATCATAATTTTGTCATGGTCAGAAAGACAGCAATTTACCAACATGCTACAGGAATAGTAATTTATCGCAGTAGTAGTAGTATTTCACCTGCCCTGGCCCCTTCCACACGGGACTCCCGGATCACTATGGCCGACTTTCGTCTCTGTTCGACCAGTCGATGACCTCGCCATTGATGCCACTGATCACTAATGTTCATGCCGGCAAAGAGGCAAGACTTGTTGTGAGAGTCAAGTATGTCACGCCCAAACGACTTGTCAGCACCACTACTACACTAGTAAGGAGCCTATACAACACAGTTGAGATTAGTAAAGTAAGGTTATTACACAACGTGTTGAAGCGATCACATAGTACCAGCCAGAAAAAGGCTTTAAGCTTTGAAGTACACCTGGATTGCCAGATCCATTAGAAGGAAGGGCAGGCCTACTCATCTCGTACCGAAACATTATAAATCTTAGAAGCTGAGAACACATTTCCCCAAGAAGAACTCCAGAAATCCTTCTCGGCCTGATTTGCTTTCCTCCATTATCTCACAGATTGTTTAGTTAGCTGGTTTGGATTGACAGGGAATGAGCTTGCACAGAGATTCTCCATCAAGGAGTAAATCTGATCCATAGCACTCTCTACAGATAGCCCCTGCAAGCACGGAAGAGCTATATATACACAATGCTGGGCAGTTTGGTAGTTTGCTGCACATTTTTATCGTGTGATGTAAATGCATGATGATTTGATGTCCATGTGCAGTAAGATTCTTTTGCTTTCCAATTGAAAAACATAATAAATGCTCCTATGTGCCTTAAAGCATGCCAATCATGCAATTATTATGAGTTTTCGATTGTTTTCGGGCACAACAGAGTTTCTTGTCTGTCTAAAATGGTAGCGTTTCTCTAGAAGAGTGGTCTGCCCTAAATAGTACTGAACCAAACCCTCATCTAACTTGGTTAAGCTCGTCTCTCTAAAAGATAAGAGTTTCTTGTCTCCCTCTGTTTCTCAATACAGTTTGCATAGGAAAAAATATCAATATTTGCAATACCAAATATATACCATATGAAAGTATATTTCACAATGGTTCAAAGTTTGACATTAACTAAAGGTGAACCAGAGGAAGTACAACTATTTGCAAATTGTAACACGAAAAAAGTACTCCTAGAAATAAGTGATTAGAAATAAGTATATGCGAATCTACACAAACCCAAGTCAAATCTACACAAACCCAAGTCACTTATATTGTCACTTATTTCTGGAAAGAGAGAGTACTAGTAATACAACGGTAAAAAAATTGTATATTTTGTTTTTCATTGTCCCTAAAATTTCTTTTTCCGTTTTCCCCAAAACATCTTAGCACACAAATTGCACTGAGTAGCGAAGGAAAATGTTCTTTTGGTGTCAGTCTTTCAATAGTTGTGCCTCAAATATATTTTCTTAGAAATCTGATGCATTACATATGGATGAGTAAAGGCACAAATAAATGGAATTTACTTGATCAAGATGCATAAAAGGATTTCTCCATCCTAGATGAGTTCACAAACTTCACACCTGATAGTGAACATCCAGCCGACGAGTGTGTTCCAGATGAGAGTAACATTCAATTTTTTTTACTATAATAGCAACATCAACAACAAACAAACAGTGAACCACAAAACATCGCAAAAGATAAAAGGATTCACAATAGTATCATCAGCTTGATTAAAAGGCCGAGGAGGAGGAAATAGAGTTCGATAAGACCTAACAAAAGGATATTGTTATATGTTGATCCAAATTCTACAAAGTACAGGCCAACTTCTGACGAGTGGAGCGAGGCCCGTCGCCGGGAGGCTTGGGCCGAGTGTACACCGTGCCCAACGGGGACGCCTGTGGGGGGTGCGGGGGGCGACAGCCCCCCGCGGTACGGTACGGATCGTCGAAGACCTAGGTTTCCACTGATATATAAACCCCTTGTAAGCCGCCGGTTGGGAAGAGTCGCATCTGTGAAATCCCCGGCGTTTGTAAACACTCCTCGATATAGTGAAGTTTCGCTGGCTGGCGCCCGTGGTTTTTTCCTCTCTTTGTTGGAGAGGTTTTCCACGTTAAATCTGTGTCTCCTTGCTGTGTTTTTCGTTTTCGTTCTTCGTTATCTTCTTGTCGCGATTGTAACAAGTGGTATCAGAGCCCCAGGTTCTAATCTAGGGTTTGCGACATGTCGTCATTGAAGTTCGATCTACCATAGCTGGACTACACCACAAGATTCTCCTTGTGGCAGGTGAAGATGCGGGCGATTCTCGCCCAAACTTCTGATCTGGATGAAGCGCTGGATGGATTCGGTGAAAAGGATGCTAAGACCTGGTCCGCTGAAGAGAAGCGGAAGGACCGTAAGGCTTTGTCTTTGATTCAACTTCATCTGTCCAATAATATTTTGCAGGAAGTACTGGAGATGAAATCTGCTGCTGCCCTATGGGAAAAACTGGAAACGATCTGCATGTCAAAGGATCTAACCAGTAAGATGCATGTGAAGATGAAGTTGTTCTCGCATAGATTGCAAGAAGGTGGATCGGTAATGAATCACTTATCTCTTTTTAGAGAGATTATTTCTGATTTGCAATCTATGGAAGTAAAATATGATGATGAGGATCTAGCCCTATTACTCTTATGCTCGCTGCCTAGTTCTTATACACACTTTCGTGATACAATGTTGTTGAGCCGTGAGAAGATAACCCTTGATAAAGTGCAAGATGCCCTCAAACAGAGGGAAAAGATGAAATCTATGGTGCAGGCAGATGGGGCGTCCTTCAAGGCTGAAGCTCTGCAGGTTCGTGGCAGGACCGAGCAGAGATTTAACAACCATGGCAACCGAGATAAGAGCAAAGACGGCAGAGGTCGTTCGAAGTCCAAGGGAAAGGACAAGTTCTGCAGGTATTGTAAGAAATCTAATCATGTTATTGATGATTGCTGGAAGCTGCAGAATAAGGAGAAAAGGAACGGTACTTACCAACCGAAAGATAAGGATCAAGGCAATGGTAAGGCTGCTGTTGTTTCTGATAGTTCTGATGGTGAATGCTTAGCTGTTTTTGCTACTTGTGCTTCTCGTGATGATGAATGGATACTTGATACTGCATGTTCGTTTCATATTTGCTGTAACAAAGATTGGTTCAGTTCATATGAGTATGTGCAGACTGGAGATTTTGTACGTGTGGGGAATGACAACCCGTGCCATATTGTCAGAGTTGGATCTGTTAAGATCAAGACACATGATGGCGTGACGCGTACGTTGAATGAGGTGAAGCACATACCAAGCATGGCCAGAAATCTGATCTCCCTGAGTACCATGGACGTTGATGGATACAAGTACGCCGGTGGGCGTAGGTTGTTAAAGGTATCGAAAGGCTCTCTTATTCACATAATAGGTGATATGAATTCTGCTAAGTTATATGTTCTTAGAGGTAGCACCTTACCTGGTATTGCTGCTGCTGTTACTGCTAATGATTCTGATGATTGTCGTAAAACAAATCTTTGGCATATGCGCCTTGGGCATATGAGCGAACATGGCATGACAGAATTGGTTAAGAGAGAGCTGATTGATGGTTGCAACTTGGGTAAGTTTGAGTTCTGTGAGCACTGCGTTTTTGGTAAGCACAAAAGAGTTAAATTCAATGCTTCCGTTCATACCACCAAAGGCATTTTAGATTATGTGCATGCTGATGTATGGGGACCTTCCCGTAAGACATCTATTGGTGGTGCTAATTACATGCTTACTATTATTGATGACTACTCAAGAAAAGTGTGGCCATATTTTCTGAAATACAAATCTGATGTTTTTGATGCTTTTAAGAGGTGGAAAGTTATGGTAGAAAAGCAAACTGAAAAGAAGGTAAAGGTACTACGTACTGACAATGGTATGAAATTATGTTCTAATGAGTTTGAGGAGTTTTGCAGTAATGATGGTATGATCAGGCACCACACCATCCCTTATACTCCTCAGCAAAATGGCGTGGCAGAACACATGAACAGAACCATCATCTCGAGGGCTCGTTGTATGTTGTCTAATGCAGGTATGCATAGGCGTTTCTGGGCTGAAGCAGCCAACACAGCGTGTTACCTCATCAACAGGTCACCTTCTATTCCACTTGAGAAGAAAACTCCTATTGAGGTATGGTCAGGATCACCTGCTGATTATTCACAGTTGAGAGTTTTTGGTTGCACTGCTTATGCTCATGTTGATAATGGAAAGTTAGAGCCTAGAGCTGTCAAGTGCATATTCCTTGGTTATGGTTCAGGAGTTAAGGCATATAAACTATGGAACCCTGAAACAAAAAGGATTTTGTTGAGTAGGAACGTTGTTTTCAATGAATCCGTTATGTATCATGACAGCTTGCCATCGGATCCCTCTCCTGTTGCTATTGGAGAGGAGGGAGTTCGTGTGCAGGTGGAGCACCTGCAGAAAACTGTTGATAATAATGCTATTGTTGATGATACTCATGAGGAAAATATTGATGATGATGTTGTTCAGCACTCACCTACTGTTTTGCAGCAGCCACAGGAATCTATTGCTGCTGATAGACCGAGACGTAACATAGTTCCACCTCGTCGTTTGATTGAAGAGTGTAATTTTACTCATTATGCTTTGAGTTGTGCTGAACAGGTGGAACATGATACTGAACCTGCTACATAGAATGAGGCTGTTGCATCCGTTGACCGCGAGAAGTGGGTTTCTGCTATGCAAGAAGAGATGCAATCGCTTGAGAAAAATGGCACATGGGATGTTGTGCGCTTTCCTAAACAAAAGAAGGCGGTCCGCTGCAAGTGGATCTTCAAGAAAAAGGAAGGTCTATCTCCCAAAGAGCCTTCAAGGTACAAGGCAAGGTTAGTAGCAAAAGGGTTCAGCCAGATTCCAGGTATTGATTACAATGATGTGTTCTCTCCAGTTGTGAAGCATAGTTCCATTCGTACTTTCTTTAGTATTGTGGCTATGCGTGATCTTGAGCTTGAGCAGTTAGATGTCAAGACTGCTTTTCTGCATGGAGAGCTTGATGAGGAAATATACATGGACCAACCAGAAGGGTTCATAGTGCCTGGTAAAGAGGATTTTGTGTGCAAATTAAAGAAGTCTCTTTATGGCTTAAAGCAATCTCCAAGACAGTGGTATAAAAGGTTTGATTCATTTATGATCTCACATGGTTTTGAGAGGTCTAAATATGATAGTTGTGTTTATATCAAGTTTTTTGATGGGTCACCTATATACTTGCTGCTATATGTTGATGATATGTTAATTGCTGCCAAGGGCATGAAAGAAATCACTACTTTGAAGGCACACCTAAGTAGTGAGTTTGAGATGAAGGATCTTGGTGCTGCTAAGAAGATCTTAGGTATGGAGATTACCCGAGATAGAAAATCTGGTTTGTTATTTCTTAGTCAGCAAAGTTACATTAAGAAAGTTCTTCATCGTTTTAATATGGATGGTGCCAACTCAGTTAGTACTCCTATTGCTCTTCACTTTAAATTATCAGTTTCTCAATGTCCTACTACTGATGAAGAGTTTGAGTACATGTCAAAGGTGCCATATTCTAGTGCTGTTGGTTCTTTGATGTATGCCATGGTTTGTTCTCGTCCTGATTTATCATATGCTATGAGTTTGATAAGTAGATACATGGCTAATCCTGGTAAAGAACATTGGAAGGCTGTTCAGTGGGTTTTCAGGTACCTTCTTGGCACTTCCAATGCTTGTTTGAAGTTTGGCAGGACCGGTGAGGGACTCGTTGGCTATGTGGATTCAAATTTTGCTGCCGATTTGGATAAGAGAAGATCCCTCACAGGTTATGTGTTTAATGTTGGTGGTTGTGCTGTTAGCTGGAAGGCTACATTGCAGGCTGTTGTTGCACAATCTACTACTGAAGCTGAATACATGGCTATTGCTGAAGCTTGCAAAGAATCTGTTTGGTTGAAAGGTTTGTTTGCTGAGCTTTGTGGAGATGATTCTTGCATTACTTTGTTTTGTGACAGTCAAAGTGCCATATACCTTATAAAAGATCAGATGTTCCATGAGAGAACTAAGCACATTGATGTCAAGTACCATTTTGTTAGAGACATTGTTGCTCAAGGTAAATTAAAGGTATGCAAGATCAGCACTCATGATAATCCTGCTGATATGATGACTAAACCTGTTCCTGTTGCTAAGTTTGAGCTTTGCTCGAACTTAGTTGGTTTAACTGATTAGCCCAAGTGGCTATTGGCGCCGAAAGTATTTGCTTTGTTTGTTCAGGGAGATGGTTGCTGTTGATGCTACAAGGAGGAATTTGTCTCAAGGTGGAGTTTGTTATATGTTGATCCAAATTCTACAAAGTATAGGCCAACTTCTGACGAGTGGAGCGAGGCCCGTCGCCGGGAGGCTTGGGCCGAGTGTACGCCGCTGGATCATCGAAGACCTAGGTTTCCACCGATATATAAACCCCTTGTAAGCCGCCGGTTGGGAAGAGTCGCATCTGTGAAATCCCCGGCGTTTGTAAACACTCCTCGATATAGTGAAGTTTCGATGGCTGGCGCCCGTGGTTTTTTCCTCTCTTTGTTGGAGAGGTTTTCCACGTTAAATCTGTGTCTCCTTGCTGTGTTTTTCGTTTTCGTTCTTCGTTATCTTCTTGTCGCGATTGTAACAGATATCCCAAACAAGTTCTCGACGATCTGCCTGCTATTTCACAAAGCAGCGAACAGCTAATAAGGTAATACTACTTTGGCTTCCATTATTACAAAAGAAATGTTCATGAACAGTTGCACTCCTTAATCCACACCAAAAACATGTGTGATAAGAAAGAGAAGCAACCAGCCCCTCTGGATGTCCACTGTATCCCATGAAGTCCTGTTAGATGACCATATTGTCACCCTGGGTGCGCATCAGGAAGATGGATCCAGCAAACAAACCAGCAGCCTTTAGAATCTTCTGTAAATATGAAAAAAATAGTTAGAGGTTTATGTGGCAACAGAAAATATTGTCCTAAACAAGGGTACAACATCAATATAAACGATAAGTAGCTAATCTGGTATTCTTTAACCCAATCAAAGTCCAGCACAATTACAGTACTGATGCTGCAAACATAATATGTATCAACACTAGTTGAATGCCCGTGCGTTGCCACGGTCCGACAAAGATAGATCTAGATGTATTGGTCAAAAAATTGTAATTCACAAAACATTTATAGTTATTTTTCATAATTCATGACATATTCATTAAAGAAATCTTCTGAAAGAGTTAAGCAATCTTCTACGAGCTTATTCTATTGCGGTGTTTTTAGTCTATACTAAGGACTGATTTCTGAAGTATGAACAATGATAAAGATAGTGTTTTATTTTCTTGCTAAACAAGTGCTTCTATTACTTGATAAACAACAATGCTATCATACCGAGTACTGGGTTTGAAAAGGCCGGTGCCTGTAAAAAAACAGACAGACATCAAACTTAGAAGCTTGTTTAGCTATTCTTACAAAGCCAAAATGTAACGGGAAGGTTCGTTCCTTCCATTGCAAAAAAGAAGAAAAAAGTAGTGCATCCACACTTAGCACATGAATTTCATTGAGAATCAGCAGGATCATTACGCTGTTCTTCCATGCTTTGACTCCGAAGTCCAGTCAGTCCCTCACAGTCAGTTTTCAGCTAGACAGTGTCGACATTTAAAAGTCTGCAAGAAGCATACCATCTGCACAAGCGATGCCTTCCATTGTCAATGCATTTCCCTTATAGTTTTACCATTTCGATCCTCCAGCAAGGAACTCTTACCAGTATATAAACATTGTAAGTTCATTTAGCTAGTCTATAACATTCATACAACAATTTGTCAATTTTACCATGCATATTGCCATACCAAACATTTTTTAGCTCCCAAATTTTTGTCTGTATTACATAACAACATAACCGGCAAAAAGACCAACAAAACACTACGAGATTGTACAGAAGATATCAAAATAGTGTAACAGAATTTCATAGATAATATTATGTTCTTGAGCCATTCATACGTGTGTGCACTAACCTTTTGCAAACTGCCTAGAACCTGCGTGGTTGCTCATTATTTTTCTTGCGTACGTGGTTTCTCCTTTTCTGACATCAATTACATCGATCAATCTCCCAAACACTTGTTTGAACTCAGAGTCATGGCCGTCCCTGCTGCCCCAGCCGTGGCCGTCGGCATCGGACGAGAGCTGTGAGCCAGCCCGTTTCCCCTCTTGCACACCCTCATCGTCATGGGAGTTCTTCACCAACCATCTCCATCAGCCTCAGGGTAATATATTGTTGCGTTAATCTCGGTAAGTGCAGTTATAATTTAGTACTACACCTGAAAGTACATATCAAGGGCGTTTACCATTTAATTTCAGTACAAACTGTGGAACAATTCCATTAAGTCATCACACTATTTTTTTTATAAGGCTCAACATATCGAACAAACAAGTAACCATCTTTTATTCAGGATGCCACTCATCTTGGTAGCTCATACTCTAAAGAGCAGAACATAGACTTCCACTAATATTCATCTTTTTGTAAGTTATACAATGTACTACCATCATAGAATAAACATATATAACATGTTACTACTTAGTTCCCAAAGAGCTAATTAAAATCAGTAGAAAACCAATCTGTGAGGAATGGCCTGTGGGCATACATGCATGGATGATGCGACGGCAATCATATTTTTCTAATAAATTGAAATTATATAAAATACCTGATTTATCACGACACCAGACCCATTTTAAAGTCCATCATTTTATCTAGACCCTTCTCTAGTGTTGCGGGGAATGCATTAATCTTAAAGTATGCCATGTAGGAGCAGTATCAAAAAAATACAACAAAGACCCATTGTTTGTACTAACCTATAGTAAGATAACAAAAGCTAGACTTCGATAGTTGCTGGAAATTGACAAGTGGGCTGAATAAGGAACTTATGTTGCAACGGAAGAAAGAGAACAATAAACTAGGGATTGTAATTATGTCAACATTTTAGCAAATAGCCGAAATCATCATTTACCTTGGGACCAATTTCTGAAAAATAAGCGTTGAAGTGAAGTGGATTATCCAGATTACCTTTTCCAGTAAAATAAGTGAGATTTTCATTTTACATAGTCAGACTAATGAAAATGGAAAATCCAAATAATTATAAAACAACAGATGCAACTAAGGCATGAAACATATCTCACTCAAATCCTTGGCAATCATGTCACTCCTAAACCAACTTAAGTTAAGCTATATTCAGTAAAACAATCCAGCATATATGCAGGTCACTTACCAATCCCGGTATCTCATTTCAATATTTATGATCGTGTAATAGAAAGCTTACCGCAAATTTAGAAACCCTCTTCACATTCATTTCTTGTGCACAATAATCAAATGGTCTTGTTGAGTTAACTATAATCTGATTTCTTTCAGGCTTTATAGAAGCTTCCCAACAGCCAGAGCTTTCAAAAGAATGGATGAATCTAGTGGCTTGTAGATCATTCATTTATGGCTTGCATATACCTCTTGAATAGAAACGGCAAGGACTTCACTACATATGTACATAAGTTTGAAAGAATCTGCATCATGAAATTATAAAAACACACATTAATTTGGAGATACTCTCCGACTAATCTCCTTATATCCAACAATATTTCAAAACATGTCATACCCCTACAAAACTTTGGAGATCTCTTACCGGTAAAGTAATGTTCTTCAGGGCCAATGACACTTCTGCTTATCCTAATGGCATGGAATGTAGTGACGTTCTAAGAAAAATAAATAAAATCAAGCAAAGACATGTTGTATATTCACTTTACTGTTTCTGCGAGACTATACTGTACTTATGAACATCACACCTTTGTCTGCTGTCAATTCAAGAAACCACTTATGAAGGATGCCATGAACTTTAAATGGCCCGAACTCCCGGATTTAAAAAGCCAATGGGGAAGCGAGTCTGGCATAGAAAAATAAATTTTTCACGAGAGCGCGAGTGAACTTGTGCGTTTTGTAAAGAGAGAAAAAGGTTTGTCTTTGACAGTGGCATTTTAGCGAACATGCACCGTGCATGTCCATTGACAATAGGTAACAAAAAAATTCAGAACGGAAGTTATTTAAGACTGAAAAGACATACTTGTTCTAAGTTCCAATACCTGCTGCGCTCCATCAAAGTAGCTCAAGCCTAACATTGGTCCTAACCTATTCTGAAAGAATGTTGTCATATTTAATTGCTAGCTAATAGGGAATCACTGTGAAATAAAATAAGATGACCGTAGGACAAACCTATGAAATCTTGAGACCCCTCTGGTACAACGCCTACTAAATTAAGGTTATAAGAAAGAGTAGTGTATTGCAAGAGAAGCAGCTCCAAAATATATGTCTTCACCTTGCCAGAAACTCATATTAATTTACATGTCATCATATCTGCATGAAACAAAAACAATTCATAATTAGTAAGCAATTGGAGAGAGCAAAATGGTAAACATCAAAACAATCTTGTGTGGGATGGTAAATTTGAGCTTAAAAGAACGAAATCCATTTTGGCGATGTTGATTTACTGATCCGCGGAAATCAGCTTAAAATATAGTTATATACCTCTATCGCTTGCACCGTCATGAAAAATCAACAAAAGAGTGTAATTTTTCTTTATTAGTTTCATATATCTACATCTTGCTCCAAGATCATTGGAAACTGAAAATGATATTTTTTTCCTGAAGGAATCACTAAATGAACAGTCCAACGACCAACACGCCAGCTCAAATGTATTTTTAAAAACTATTAGCTAGCTAGCTAGCTCTTCAATGATGCTTCTCCATTCATTCAAGCATAGGAGCCGTGCACAAGAGATTCTCAGTAAAAATCAACAATAAATCCAAAAACGTAAAACTTTGCTCCGATAATTATCTAGTGAATGGTATCAAATGTACCTATACCTTTTGCATTATGCAAAGCCATCATAAATGCCTAACATTCTTGAAATTACATGTGCATTCATCTTAATGTATTACTCCTACACATAAACTGGATTAAAATATTATTCTGTTGATAAAATTCCAACAAAACGATTTGACTGTATTCTTATACACCATCATTCTCACGAGCAAAGATAATGTATTCAGACCCATGTGATATCACTTCATCTAAGGAACCATTTTCTTCTTAACTACAAGTTTATAATTAAATCACTGACGACATGTAACAAAGTAACCAACCATGTATGATCACAAGGCATTCCATTAGTACGGCAGCTACGAAATCATCCATCATGTTAATACCAACAGGAAATAGACCTTGAGAGTTCACTTAATATTTGATTACCAGAGCAAGTTCTCTTTAATAATGCTTCCATAAACAATACGAAGTGCCATAGTGCCATCAAAAGCACTCTTTGTCATTGGTCCAATTAGGGAAACGAAATTTGGAAGATAGGGGGAGTGATTAATAACCTGGGATGCTAGTGGTACAACTCTCAGGACAAGCTTGGTGGGGTGAGCCAGAGGTGGCTGCATGTGAGCATGACCAAGATCTGTATCTTGAATCAAATTGTGTTGCTGGTACTACTCACGGGACATGCTTGGTGGGGTGAGATACATCGGAACTGAAACAAGTACACAAGAAGATTTAAGTTTTGTTTCCATAAATAAAATTGTGTAGTACATTTTAGAACACAATGAAACTGTCAGATTGCATGCACATATTATATCTATTTACAGGAAAACACCGAATCTTGTGTGCATATTTTTAAGATCATGTATAACCAATTCTAAGTGTAGCATGAAGAAAAAAAATTCAGAAACCACAACAATATACTCATTTAGTCATTTGACCCAAATCGATCCTCTATACAGTTGAGCAAAATCAACTGGCAAACATACATGGCTGGCAACAAAGGCCTCTTACGCTTCCATGATTGGAATTTTTTATGTTTGCTTAGTATAAAATCGATCTATAAATCAACTCTCTATGCCAGGCTCATAAAATCAAGCACTAACATATGTTCTAAATTAAGATTTACTTGAAAGGATAGGGTATCAAAATATACCACAAGTCTCCCTCACTTGTTGTTTGTGCTTTCTTCTTATTCATCTATCTTCCGTGCCCCAATCTAAATCTGCCAAGCATCCATATCTGTGGCAGAGAAGGGGATCTAACAAACCGATAGAAAAAATGAAGTTCCTGCACAATTTGCTACCTATACGATTATGTCCTCCTTTTATTGAACCATATATAATCCTTAAACTTCTATATACTAAATCTGTCTTTGTAGCCAATAGAGAGAAGTAGAGTTAGACACCTCACCGGTATGGGATTTGGTGTACCGAGGCACGATCTGAAGCTTTCCTGGCAATAGGTACCGTCTTCAGGGATGCAAAATTGTTCCCGTGCAGCTAGGTTTCCATGGTGGCGCCTGTTGACCACACCGTCCGATTTACCTACGATGTCGTTTGCCTCGCCTTCCTCTCATCTCGCTCACTGGCCCGCGCCAATGCAACCCCAACATGCTCCACCACCCGTCGTTTGCTCGCTTGATTGCCCATGCTCGCGCCGGCTCCCGCTTGCCCTGCTCCGTCTGCTGGAGAGAGACGCCGTGTCGGCCAAAACAGCCGCCCGACGCTCCATCCGCATCCCTCCTCCGAGCGTTGGCTGCTGCTGGCTCCTCGCCCTATGCGCGGCCCTAACGAGGCGTTCCGGAAGGAAGAGGGCGTCCGCCTTGGAGGTGCTTGGGATGTTAGTTGCGGAGGGAGGGCGGGGGCGAGATGGGAGGGGCTGCGGCGCGACCTAGGTTCCATGGAAGGAGGTCGGGGGATGGTAGGTCAGGGCCCTTGCTTGTTCTTTCTATTTGGGCGCTTTGAACTAACATTTTTCACTAATCGGTGGTAGAGAGGTGTAATTAACTAAGCTAAGTATCAGAAAGACTAACTGTACCGTCGGATGTAGAACAGACGTTCCTGATTCTTTCAATGTTTGATATCAAAGTGCCAAAGTGTGACCTACCAACACCAACTTCTTTTTAATAGTAAAGATAACATTCTTTTACACCTCAACAAAAATAAGAATTTCTCTTTCATGGGCAAAAGGAACACAAGACATAAAATGGTATAGATGTTCAATTGCCATACATAATTTAAATTCTGGTGTTAGGACCTACCATAACGAAATTTGATGTAAAGCGCAACTCAAAGTTCGGATTCACCAACAATAACTACAGTACTATTCATTGCCAGGCAGAAATATCTCAGGCAGAAATTTAAAAGATCCACAGGATCACAGCCAGACATAATTTAACCAGCTATCTCCAGAGAGTAAGAAACAACAGAGTACCCAAGGTTGTCGCCCTAGATGGACGGACCGATCATATCAATTGTAGGACTATCATATGACTCACAGTCCTAGATTCTACACTGCAATCATAGTGTGGAACCACTAGTTCAATCCAGCATCATGAATTCATGATTCGGACAACATTCAGAGGAGCAGAGAACAGAACACAGAGTGAACACACTGGACTAACATAATTGAAGTCAAAACCACAAGACACTATTTACGACCGATGCCACACATAGCATTGACATAGTATCACCTTACAAATAGCCAGGTAATACCTAAAAGCCTAAAACGGTAGCAAGCTTGTTAGAAGACACAAAGGCTACCAAAAAAAGCTCGGCCAGGAGGCCAGATTGCGCAAAATTGACCCATTCGACTTGTTGCTTGCCCTGGTTGAAGCAACCTACCATGGATTAACAATGTAGACTAGCAAGTTCAGGGTCATACAAATCAAAGGGCAGTGAACAACCGAACCATCCAAAACCCAATTTTAAATCTTCAATCTGCAACAGGTTGAAGATTGCATTGCACGGACAAGATGAAATGCTTACCCTTTCTTTGTTTTCCTCCAATATCTTTAGAGCTCTCAAAGAGACAGAATAAATTGGCATAATATTTCACACATCCAAGGAGGGCATTATCTACGGTTGCTCAAAGATCATGCTCTTTTTTTCTGTGCTTCTCAATGCTACCAAGAAATTAAGTGCAACCCTTTGGTTCCAGATGGGGGCGCATCTCTGTATCAGTTGCATTGAACATATTGCATGGAGTTCCCCCATGTCGATTGTTGAACTTCAGTTTTGGGAGAGTATGTTAAATTTAAACAGACTTGACGATTTTTTTCTCGGAGATATAAAGTACGTCCAGCTGGTGAGCTGTGTTCCGGATGAGTTCACAGCTTTCACTCACAAAAAGCAACAACAAACAAACACTGAACCATCAAACATCAGGAAAGATGCAAAGATTGACATCAATAGAATCATCAGCTTAACTCAATGCACGAGTTGGAGGATACAGAGTTCAACAAGACCTAACAAAAGAAGATCCCAAACAAGTTTTTCGACAATGTGACTGATAATTCACAAAGAAAAAGAGCATCTAATTAGGTAATACTATTTTGGCTTCCATTATTACAAAGACATGTCTTAGAACTGTTGCACTCCTTGTCCACACCGAGAACGTGATGACCATGTTGATAAGAAAATGGAAAAAAGAACAAGCAACCAGCTCCTCTGGACGTCCATTGAATCCTACGAAGTTCTGTTTAGATGACCATATTGTCACCCTGGGTGCGCATCAGGAAGATGGATCCAGCAAACAAACCAGCAGCCTTTAGGATCTTCTGTAAATATGAAGAAAAAAACATAGTAAGAGGTTTTTGTCGACAACACGGAATATTGTTCCTAAACAACTAGGGTACAACATCACTCTAATAAACTATAAATAGCTAATTGATATTCTGTAACCCAATCAAAATCCAGCGCAAATAACAATACTGATGATGCTGTAATAAAGATAGTATGTGTTCTTTTACACCTCGATTAAATGAGGATTTCTCTTTCCTAACAGAAAAGAAGACACATGCCATAAATAAAGTAATATAAATAAAGGTTCAATTGCCAAACATAATTACAATTTCATAGTTAGGATCTAGCATAGCGAAATTTTGATGTAAAGCCAAACTCAAAGTTAGGATTCACCAACAATAACTATTCATTTGGCATGCAGAAAACTGAAGGATCTCAGGCAGCCAGGCATATTTAACCAGCTCTTGGTAACAAATCCATCACCGGAGTAACCAAGATTGTCGACCTAGATGGGCTGATCAATCATATCTATTCTAGGACTATCATATGACTTGGAGTCCAAGATTTTACACTGCATCATAATGTGGAACCACCAGTTTCAATTCAGCATCACGAATTCACGATTCAGACAATACTGAGAGGAACAGAGACCAGAAAACAGAGTGAACAAACTGGCCTAACAGAATTAGAAGTCGGAATCACAAGACACTGGCTACGACAGATGCCACACATAGCATTGACACACAGTATCACCTTATAAATAGCCAGGTAGCAAACCTGTGTTAAGACCCATAGACTACCAAAAAAAAAGGCGCCCACGCAAATCGACCTCTTCTACTTGTTGCATGCCCTAATTTTGATCGAAAACCTCAAACAGCAGGACCACGATTCACATGGTTGAAGCAACCCTCCATGGGTTAACGATGTAAACTAGCAAGTTCGGGGCCATACAAATCAAAACAGCAGTGAACAACCTAACAATCCAAACCCAATTTTAGTCCTCCATCCGCAATAGGTGGCAAAAATCTAGGATCCTAGTAGGCAATCCTATAGAGTCAATGACGCAAGAACAAGGTAATTTAATCAAGCAATCGACGCATAAATAACTAGATCGATGAGGCCATAAGAGAGAGGCGAGAGAGGCTGACATAGTTGAGCGCCCAGTTCTCCTCGTTGTGGTACTGCGAGTCCCAGAACGCCTTGATCTTCTCCAACGCCGCCGCCATGTCCGCTCTCTCTGATTCTCCGGCGAGTTCTAGCAGCTAGGGTTTGTCTTCGCGTGGCGGCGTCTGGCTATCTGTTGATGCGCAGACGAGCCCAGCTCATATTATATGGGGCTACTGGGCTTCCACGAACGGTCCGTTCACTCGCGTTTGGGCCCAAAAGAAGGCAAAACGAGAGAAAATAATAAAAAAGTAATTCGACTCCGCTGGGGATCGAACCCAGAATCTCTGGTTTCGTAGACCAGCGCCTTATCCATTGGGCCACGAAGTCAGTTAATGAAAATTGTCAACTCAGATTCTATTTAGACAATGAACATTATGAATCATATCCTATCTGCCATCTACGAGCGCTGGAGGAATCGCCACGTCTCAGCTTGGATAAATCAGGCAGAGGCCACACATCATCTCTACCACTTCTCGTGGGAAGGCAAGGTTGCACGTCGTAAAGTCCAGAGCCTTAGTAGGTAGTAGAACAGGAGGGGATCATCTATCGACGCGAGGAGAACAACTAAGAGTGGCAATGGCGTCACTGCTGTCGCCGAACACCACTATCAGTAGAGGCCGTGTCACCGCCATGGCTGCCCAGGGCCCGAAGCCCACCTCCGGCACAAAGAGGTCATCGGTAAGCTCCTACCAAGCGCCCGCCGTTAACTCCTTTAGTTTCCATACATGTCCAAGAACGCGTGACTGAGCGACGCGCATGCAGGGCACGATGACGGTGTTCCCGGTGTCGGTGGGGAAGCCCGCGGGCCCGCCGCGGCCGGGCACGACGAAAGGGTCGGCGCCGGTGAAGCTGCTGACGAACGTGCAGAAGCTGCGGCTGCTGACCAAGGCGGAGAAGGCGGGCCTGCTGTCGGCGGCGGAGCGCGCGGGGCTGTCGCTGTCGGCGGTGGAGCGGCTCGGGCTGCTGTCCAAGGCGGAGGAGCTCGGGGTGCTGTCGGCCGCCACCGACCCCGGCACCCCCGGCGCGCTGCAGGGCCTCGCGCTCCTGCTGCTCGCCGCCGGCCCCGCCGTCGTCTTCCTCGTCCCCGAGCAGTACCCCTGGGAGGTAGCGCTCCAGGCCGTCGCCGCGCTCGTCTGCGTCGCCGGTGGATCCGCCGCGTTCGCCGCATCCAGTTTCGTGTCCAGGCTCCAGGGCTCCTCCGGCTGATCTCCGCTCTAGTAGACTGCTTATGCGGCATCCATTTACATGGGTGGGCGGTGTTGCTGCGTTTCTAGCATCATTTGATCTTGCGTAGAGTTAATCTACTTCTGTAAGATGGGTTGATTATATATAGTACTACTCCATGCAGGTTAATGAGTCGGTAGAAGAAGCTTTTGTATTAACACCTGATTGGTGCAAGCGCTTCAAATAAAATGCCTGAACCTCGCTGATGAACCAGTAGAAAGATTTACAAATTTCTTCAGCAACCGTTCATGTGTAAACTTGGGGGGGACGATTGTCTTTTGCTTTTTCAAATAAATGCCTCAACTTTGCTCACCACAAAACGTTTTGTGCAAAGAGTTTCCTGAATCTGTGGTTTTGCAAGGGATACAAAGACTCGAAACTTCTGAAATTTGTTATACCTTCAAGTACTTTTTCGGTCAGTGGTGTTTCGGGTCATTTTGGGGACCAATAGTAGCTAGAATTATCAATGTCAACCAAGTGAACAAAATAGGGTGTCTAGATCCCGCCTCTAGGCTCTAGTTCATTTAGAGATTTCTAGTGACAAAATTTTGCACTACAAAAGTTAAAATGAACTAGAAGTGGGATCTAGGCGGGATCCCACTTGACACCTTATAACAAAAGCCCAAACAACTAGGCATGATCAACGATTCAAATGGACATAAAACATGTCAATGTATTTGAAAGAACACAGATGTCGTCTAGAGATGGGTGAATGGCTGTTTTAAAAAAATTACGATTTTGACTTTAATAAATACAAAATAAAACTAGTGTTTAAATTATCAAGCACAAAACTTAAATGCACCACGCTCAACTATGTGCACCAACAACTTATGCTAAGTAAGACAAGCAACAAGCTGATAGCAAGATAAATTACTTCAGACATGAAGAATATCACAATATAAAGTGCATGAGTAAAAGCTCGGGTATAAAGATGATTTAATCCCGAAATTCACTTTCAAAAAAGCTAATCTCCATTGGAGATGTGCAATGGTGTAATACTCTCTGAACGTCAGAAAAGGCCCACCTTAAGATGGGGTAGCTCGATGCACACCAAATACCACACAAGGCCTCACCCCAAGATCTAGAGGCACACGACTCACTAGACACCCTCACCGTATTCTCCCGTATGCGCACCACCAAGGCGGACACGATCTATTATGCGACGCTTAAGGGCAATTACCAAATATGTACAAACTTGGGACAATCTCCACAACTTATTTGGAGGCTCCCAAGTAATCACCACCAAGACCATAAAACCGTCTAGGGTTCCAAGAACCCAAGAGTAACAAGCTTCTCACTTTCACCATCTGGATCCTCTGTAGATAACTCAAGTTGATGCATCAAATACAATGGAAAGAATACAAATGGTCAAGTCACTCTCTCCTAAAATCCATCAAAGATATAAAAACTATTGGGGGAATAAGAAAGCAAGAACACAAGAGAAATCCCAAAAGGCTCCAAGATCTAGATCCAATATGTTTCTCTCATTTAGAAGAGAGAGATTGATTGGTGAAAAGTAGATCTAGACCTCCTATGTCTTTTCCCTTAAGAAGATGCAAGAATCACTGGAGAGAATTGGATCTAGCAAGCTTAGAAAGGTCAATTATGGAGGAGAAAACTTGCAAAAAAAAGGTTGGAAACCAATGGGGAAGAAGGGTCCCTTAAATAGGTCCTCCACAATCCAACCGTTATGCCTAGAATTTGTGCAGAGCGGCACTACAGGACTTACCTTCGGCACTGCCAGGTGTCCTAGGCATTTCTGGGTGCCCAAACCCGCCATTTCCCTTGATAGAGAGCGACATTGCGTGGAAACAGGCAAACAACATGGTACGAAAATTTCAATAAATTGAGCATCCAGACTAATTTCAATGAAGTTGGGTTTGCTTTGAAGAGAACAACAAGCTCTACAAATTTTCCAGAGAAACACCATAGTCCACCAAGGGAGGATAAAACCAAAATAAGAAAGGTTTAACCTCTCTAAAAGAGACGAACCGTTAAAACCTTCGAAACCCAAAGCACAATAACTTGAGTTTTGAAACTCTAATTAGGATGAAACCAATTTTGTTGGAAAGATAAAGACAAGTAGTATCTAACATAAATACCAAGTAGATATATGTATGGAAACTCCCTCATAGTAGAACCAGTAAAACTTGAACATAAAAAAGAACAAGTTTTTCATATGAAATCCGTTTTTGATGAACTAGAGCTTGTCAAACCACAAGCTCTAACACTTCACATGGATAAGATACAAATAAGAACTGATATGTTGTAAATGTATCTGTAATTTTTGATGTTTCATGCTTGTTTTATATCTACTTTCTTATGTTTTGTTCACACTTTGAGGTATTTTTATACATCTTCTAGAACTAACCTATTAACAAGATGCTATAGTGCTAGTTGCCTGTTTTCTGTTGTTTTTGGTTTCAGAAAAGCTAGTAAGGAAATATTCTCGGAATTGGACGGGACAAAAGTCTAAGTTAATATTTTACCCGAAGCAACACGGAGTCTAGAGGGGAGACCAAGTGCCGCACCAGGGCGGCCACACCTGGTGGCCGCGCGGCCTGGGGGGCCGCCACTAGGGGTGTGGGCCCCTTGTACTCCACCGACCTTGCCCCTTCGCCTATAAAAGCCTCCTGGGACAAAAACCCTAAGTACCCGATCAAAATTCCACGAAAGAGTTTGTAGCCGTCACCATCTCCATCCCTAGATCGGGAGGGATCTGAAGCTCTTCCCGACACCCTGCCGGAGGGGAGAGATCACCCTGGAGGCCTTCTTAATCACCATGCCTGCCTCCGGTATGATGCGTGAGTAGTTCATCTTTCGACTATGGGTCCATGTAGTAGTTAGATGGTTGGTTCTCCTCCTTTGTGCTATCATGTTTAGATCTTGTGAGCTCCGTTCATGATCAAGATCATCTATTTGTAATCTTACATGTTGTGTTTGCGGGGATCCGATGGATATTGAGATGCTATTTCAGATTGATTATTGATTCTATCATGTCTATGTTATTTGTGATCTTGCATGCTCTCCGTTGTTTGTAACTATCTTGGCCAAGTAGATGCTTGCAACTCCAAGAGGGAGTATTTATGCTCGATAGTGGGTTCATGCCTTTAGTAATCTGGGGAAGTGACAGAAATCTCTAAGGTTGTAGATGTGCTGTTGCTACTAGAGAGAAAACATCAATCCTTTGTCCATGGGACAATCGTATTGTTTACTTTACACACTTTGCTTAATGCAATTATCTGTTGCTTGCAACTTAATACTGGAAGGGGTTCGGATGATAACCTGAAGATGGATTATTAGTCATAGATGCAGTTGGATTACGGTCTATGTATAATGTTGTAATGCCCAATCAAATCTCATAGGAGTCAAGATGTCTAGTATATGCATTGTATGCTTTCTCAAATCTGTCAATTGCCCCGCTGTAATTTGTTCACCCAGCATGTTATTTATCTTAAGGAGAATCACCTCTAGTGAACTATGGACCCTGGTCCATGCTTTTATCATTCATATACCATCTACTGTTACTGTTTACTATTTACTTTCTGCAAGCAATTACTATCTTCCACACAATACGTTTAATTCTTTGTTTTCATCAAAATCGGTGAGATTGACAACCTCACTGTAAGTTGGGAGCAAAGTTCTGTGGTTGTGTTATGCAGGATTCCAAGTTGCTAGCAACACCTTGGAGTTGTTTCCTTGCTCCTACTGATTCGATAACCTTGGTTTCATAACTGAGGGAAAACTTCCTGCTGTGCTCATCATACCTTCATCTTGGGGTTCCCAACGAGCTCTACATTTTGAGCCATCAAGAACCAAGAAAGATGATGTCAAAGATTAAAATGTTTGATCTCTCTACAAACGATATGATCAAGTTACTCACTTGAGACCCTCTCTTGATAGTATGGTTATCTATCCTATAACCCGGTCTCCCAACTAACAACATAAGACCGGTAAAATATAAAACCTATCAAGATCATACATTTACATCGCGCATTCCACTTGAGCTAGGGGGTGATGATCTTTATCTCCTCAGTTTGGAGCACCATTCTTGATTGCACTTGCTTGGTGAAGTCTTGTGAATTTCTCCTCATACTCCACTATGGGAGAACCTCTTCTTTGGGCATGTCTTCACATATACATGATCACCATAAGGATTACAAGGTTCAAGCACATGATCTTCTCGAGATGGCTTGTGTTGAACTTGCACTTAATTTCTTCCTTGTGTGTTGATACACTCGAATCAACTCTTTGCACTTTGTCTTGATAAACTATGTATCTTCTTCTATATACCTCCTTGGTCATTGCTTATTGTTATTCACTTTCTTCTTATTTCAACCTTGAAGCCAACATATGGTTTAAGCATCGCCTACAGATAATCCAGACAAGTATAACTCAATACAAACATTAGTCTATAGAGATTTTCATTAATTACCAAACCACATGCTCCTTCGGTCTTTTCGTTTGTTCTAGTTTTGTTTGCCAATCAGAGTAAATAATCGTGCTATATTGTTTCGGCTAAAACTGCTATCCATGTCGCCTCGATTCTTTTCTGCCATGGGATATCGATGATCAACAGCTGAAAACCATCCCCCAAACCCGAAATTTTACTCCAATCCCGCGTCTGGTGCTCTTTCGCGTCCGTTTTGACCCTGAATCGTGATATGGGTCGCTGACGGGTGGGCCACAAAACACCCTTAGTCACCATATGGTGGACCGCGCGTGTGACACTGTAATGACCCAGTGATATATATTATAGAAAGGGTAGATATGCGAATTGAGATTGTGCATAACATGCATTTAGAAATTTAGGGGCAATTTAAAAAATTTCATAACTTATTTGAATATGGTTCTAATGAGGTTGTTAGCAACCAAAAGATCACTAGGAATTGAGACCACATTCAAATACTAAACTTTAAATAATTTGAATGAGTTCAGAATAGAATTTGACCTAAGTCAAACTTGAATTCAAAATTCAAATTCCACACACTTGAATATAAATCACAAAGGATGGAATATAAATATTTCATTCAAATCAGTAGAGAATAATAGAATGTGATCTTTATTCATATTGAATATGAGTACATGATCTAGGATTACAATAGTAACTAAAATAAAATAAAAGCCTAATCTAGCAACCAGACTACACTACAAATATTCTCAGCCTAGATCCAAACTCTTGAGCTTGAAACCCGTGAACATAAACAATAAAGAAAAACACTAGTTAGTGTTAAAATGTTGGTTCTGCCCTAAGGAAAAACCATTTTATTTAAGAATCCTTTTAGAAGAGAGTCTAGGAATAAATCTTAAACTCTGAGCCTGAGAAGCAAATGAACAAACCCACATACCAGAATAAGAAGAATCAAAGCAGTGATTCACTGTGAATATTTGAACCCAACAGTAGAGCTCAAAAACCTGTATAATGGATCACAACAGTACCTAAGAACTATCACCAACTTCCACACTCTCGACAGGGATTAGAGAACCAGAGGTTGTCATTGTACTATATATGTGTGCAAAACAAGCGGGGGTGTTGCCACTAGTGGCACCCGGATTATCGTGCAAGGACCGGGGATGAATTGCAAGGAGTATCGCGACCTTGAAGTTGGCTATAAGTACGAATACATCATCCATGTCCCCCGTGCAACATTAACCGCTTTCGGTCTATAACGGTATGTTACCAAAATAGTCTCCGTTACAGCATTACTCCTAGATAGATCCTAACATTAGGTGTGCTCTACCGTAGGAATTTTTTTGTTTTCTGCCGCGGAACCCCTTCAGATTTGTCCCATTAGGGAAGTTTCCCAATAAAATTAATTTTAAATATTATTTTTACTATTAATTACAATAATTAATATTAGAAACATATTTAAACATTTCCTTTTTTATCACTCCGAACAACTTTAGACTTTACCCGAAACACTTCTGGTTTTCTCTCTTCTTTTCGACTATGATCACAATGTTTTCAAAAATATATCAAGCATCGTAAGACCCTTAAGTGTGTTACCCTATGGTTCATGAATGTCACATACATGATCATATCAATGATCATCAGTGGGGTCGAGATATCCATAATGACCCCTATGCATTCCACGATGTTCTGCCATTTGAACCGTAAACTTCGAGTCCAATTTCTTTTGTTTATTTGATACATAACTTGTCCAAGATTTGATCATTTGTATCATTATACCAATCTCGTTACCGACAAGTTTACTTAACTCATTACCTTGATATCACATCATCATGACCTAGTCATTCGATGTAGCTTATTGGATGCAATGTCACCGAGTGTGCCCAGTGTATGATCCCGTCACTCTAGAGAACAAATTCCGATCTTGATGCATACGCCTCACATGTCCCTCTGGAATACCCGACACACACCTTTATGGTCACCCTGTTACGGTGTGACGGTTGTATGCAGTCTAAGCAGCCTCGGGGACAGTGATTAAACATGATTTCACGGTCTAAGGAGAAGTTCTCTTAGTTTCTAACTATTGCAACGGTAAACCTTGTGACTTGATCATATTAAAATACTTATATGGATAATGTCCATCATGTCATTCTCCAATGTCATGACCTTATTTTCAATTGGCATAAATTCTACATAATCAGGAAACCTTGATCATCGGTTGCCGAACAAACTAGTATATATAGAGGCTACTAGGAACTTGGTTTGTTTACATACCACACTTGTATCAATGTTTTTGCTTGAGTATTAACCTATTATGAACTAATTGAGATATAATAATAAACACATTTATTATTTACCTCTAGGTCATATCTCCTTCAATATGGCAGTATTGAGGATAATAAGCAAGATCCGATGGGTCGCCACCTCAAAGCAAAACATGTTGGATGGGAAACTCAAGAGATGGACACACCATGATGACATGATGTGAGAAATCGTGATAAATCAAACAATCCCATGTGCAAAGTATCCATCATTATGTAGTAAACAAGAAATAACATTTCCACGTGTCTTATGCCTCATGTTATGCTCAAGCAACAATGAATTTAAATAAAGCGGATTTGGCAGCTGAATCAAATCGCTAGCGGCTATCCTTTTACTATGAGCTACACAATGGTTCAACAAACTAAGCAACAAATTTGCATTGGAATGTATTTCATACGCCTATCCTGCACGAGTGATCAACACTTTGGAACATGTTCCAGATACAAATATATTTTCATCAATACATAATAATAAATTGTCCCAATGGACGCGGGCCAACGTTATCTAGTAAGATGTTATTACAACTACGGGACAGAGGAGTAGAACATGTTGAATAATTAGGCACAATTTCCATGATTAATTTCAGAATATTAAACATGACAAAACCAGCTAGTAGCACATGTAACTCGAACATACTAGATGTACTAAACAACAAGATGAACGTAAACAAGTAACATCTAAACATGTACTCACAGAACATGATGAATAACCAGACACCAACACGTCACACGTACCGTTCGCTTGCAGATGTAGTCGCAACAGTAACCTTGGGGAAGACTGATCGAAGCAAACGGTGACAAAGACGAGGATAGGCAGCACCCTCCGACTTGGATGGAAGATGACCTGTGATGAAGAACTCGAGCAGTCGCACAGAGCGCTTTCCAAAAACCTTATTCACCCTCTTCCGTACATGATCACAAAGGTGAGTGGTTCCGGAGACCTGCTCTCCCGTCCGCCGGTGCATGCCGGCAAGCGGGATGGAGTAGGCTACGGTGGCGGCACACGCAGAGAGGTTGGCAAAACCCTAGATTGGATTCGGTGTGTTCGTGGTGGAAGCCGCACAAGCATTTATATAGAGCAGATCGGGAAACCCGCATAGGGCACACCGTGGACCAAGCCCACGTTGCGCACGTTCGGGTCGGTTACAGATAGCCCATGATCCGGGAGCGACCTGAATCTACTAACTGTTGACACGTCTGTCACAACCACACCAGTTTTCCCAAGAAGCAAAAGTAAAGCTTGGCTCGGCGAGATTCCCGCAACCCGCAACTTGCAACGCGCGTGCGTCATGACGAGACAAGAGGGCGTGCGTGCGTGCGAGCGGCGGCGACATCATCATCAGAGGAGTGCGCTTGTAGTTCTCCTCTTCTCAGTCACACTTTACTAAGTGGCGAACCACTCCACCTTATAAGATGGTGTAACTCTCCTCCAACTTTCCATGTGGGACTAAACTTTAGCTCCCACTCCACTCACATGTGAGCTGCCACCAACTTGGGCCAAATCACACATGGGCTTTGATATTTAGGAAAAATATAAAATCACATATGGACTTAAATAGATTAGCCCATTATTTCTAACAATCCTCCATCATATCTCAAATTCTCATTTAAAGATTTGCCAATCCTTGCTACTTGTGTATATACCAGTGTTTTAGCAGAGCCTGTTAAGTTGAACTTCTGCCTAGAATCTTGAGCTACGTCTATCAGCAACTTGAACAATGGACGGACCTTGAATTGCAAGTTTGGTGCCAATAGATTTCACTCAAAATCATAACTAGTACCTGGCCGCCAGTAGCCTACCCCACGGGTTGGAGCATATGCGTCATACTCCCTCATCTCTTCATGAGTTTACTAGAGACCACCCAAGTCTCATAGATCGCGACGTTTACAGTCGAGCTCATATATGTGTGTTCTTTCAAGAATGCCCTGTAGGACGACATCTTTGCTAGTTATAGCCAACAGAAACACATTAAGGCATGAGTCATGCATCTTCACATAGAGAGGGTTACAAAAATACTCTCCTGAGTCAAACCACTAGCTTGTTCTTCCCAGATCCTAATTCACAGGATCTCCGATCACATAGGTTGGGTTACCACTATGGTGTGACATCCATGGGTCTGAACCCCATCTCCCTCGATGCATTTTCTACCACAATTCGTGATAGTCCCTTTGTAAAGGGATCTGCCAGGTTGTTATCTATTTGAATATATGTAACAGTTATTACTCCAGAGTTTCTCAATTTCCTGACAGATTTCAAATGTCTCTTGACATGTCTTGATGACTTCGCGTTATCCTTAGAATTGTTCACTTTGACAATAACAATTTGGTTGTCACAATTCAAAAGGATTGCCGGCACGGGTTTTTCAACCACAAGCAAGTCCATCAAGAGTTCACGTAGCCATTCTGACTCAACAGTGGCTGTGTCTAAAGCAGTAAGTTCTGCTTCCATAGTTGTGAAGGAGATATGCCCTAGAGGCAAATAATAAATAGGTTTTTATTGTCATATCTCAATTAGTTTATAATAGTTTCATATTGTGCTATAACTGTGCCAAGTTGAAACATTGGTATAGGTGTGGTATGAAACAACCAAGTCCCTATTAACCTCCATTCATACTAGTTCGTTGGTCCTGAGGATGATCTGGGTTTCAAGATCATGGGCATTTATGCCAATTGACAACGGGGTCATATCATTGGAGAATGATGTGATAGACATTCCTCGAAGGATTGCAACACGATCAAGTCATATAAGTTCATTATTGCAACATCTATACCTAGACTCCTTTTCCTTAGACCGTGAGCTCATATTACTCACTGTTTCCCGAGGCTGCTTTGACTGCATCAACCATCATCTGGTAATATGGTGGCCATAAAGGTGTACGTTGGGTATTCCGAAGGAACAGTTGATGACATGTGACTGCAAGACCGGAATTTGTTCACCCACATGACGGGTAAAGATACATACGGCCGGCTTGGTGAGATTACATCCATAAATGTTGCAACATGTGCCTCGGTCACGGGGATGTAATATCACGGTAACAAGAAAAGAGAACTTGTTGTGAATGAGATTGAACAAGGTATGTGATACCAATGATCGGGTCTCGGATAAGTCGTATCGAGAAACAAAAGGAATTGGATGCTACATTTAGCGGTTCAAACGACATTGTACTCAGGAATGCATAGGGGTCACATGGATATCCCTAGTCCCTCTGTTGATCATTGATACAGATCATGTATAGAGCATTCCCGAGCTGTGAGAGGATACACTTAAGGGTACGATGAGAGCGATCATTCGTAAGACAGAATCACAGTAGAGAAAGGGAAAGCCGGAATTGTTCCGTGGAGAAATCTGAAGCTGTTCGAAGAAAGAATAAAGGAAAAGACCGGAAAAGTGTTTTCGGGTAAATAGGAATTTCAATATATATTTATTATATGTTAATTATGAATTAATATATTCTAAATAATATTTAAATTAAGATTTATAAAAGGCAACTTTTATATTAGACCAAATCCCGGAGGGAAAAGGCCTAGAAATAAAGCTATAGAAAAAGAAAAAGGAAATAGGGTAGCTGCTGCCGCTGTGGGCGAGGCGACCCACTTAGGGCAAGCGCTGGCGGATAGCAGCCAAACGGCCGCCGGGCTGGCCAGCTCGATCCCGGCCCACACGGGCGCGCGGGGGAGCCAGGCCGCCAGGCAGGCCGCGGTCGCTGCCAGCCCACCCGGGCGAGCTCACAGCCGAGCTGGGCCACGGTCGCGGAGCCAGCCCACCCGAGACCTCCCCTCTCCTCCTCGTGGCTAGGCCGCCGGCTGGTTTCGGCCCGTCCTAGTCTGCCCGCCTAGCTGGCTCAGCGCGGGGGCAGCTGGGCCGCCTGGAGCACCCAGGCCCACCCGGGATTGAGTTGTGTGCTGTGGTGGGCTGATGGATTCAGCCCATCCGGTTGAGTTCGAAAATCCCTGACTTTTTCCTTTACTAATAGTCCCACATGGCTAACCTAATGGGGAGGGCTCACCCTCCTCCGCCTATATAAAGGGGTGCCCATGGGTGGGATTAAACACACCAATATTTGGAGAAGTCCTTTGGTTGACTTCCTCCTTCCCTCTCTCTCTAGCCCTTGTGACCATGGCCCCAAGTTTGGGTTGTGCGAACGAGGCACACCTGCAACACGCTGTTGCGCTGCAGGGATGCCTAGCCGGATATCAACTTCCGCACTCCCGGCGGGATCGAGGAGCCGGAGGTCTCATCGTGCACCGGATGTGTATGAAGACACGAGGCGCAACACTTGGGGCGCTTAAATGTCGTGAGCCGGAGCTGCTGCATGATGAAGAAGGAGCAAGGGGTAACCTACGAGGAGCTTCGCGACCTTGAGGTCGGCTACGAGTACGACTACATCAACCACGTTTCCCTCGGAATATTAACCGAGTACGGTCTACAAGGGTATGTATTCTCTACACATTGGTCGTTACCGCATTACTACATAGATAGATCCTAGGCAGTTTTTGGAGTTCCATCGTAGGAATTTTTTTGTTTTCTGCTTCGGATCCCCTTCAGTGGTATCATAGCCGATCTATGCGTAAGAGTGTTGTACGGACAGTACGCACATGTATTGTGCGGGCATTGATCCTTTAGTTGTTACCCTCTAACGTGTACTTTTTTATATCGCGGTATTGTTTGATGAAGCGGCCCGGACCGACCTTACGCGTATTCGTACGCGAGACTGGTTCCACGCTCAACATACGGCTTGTATCGTATAAGTGGCTAGCGGGTGTCTGTCTCTCATTCGATAGTTGATATAGCATTTACAACGGAGGGCTCCGAAGGGGTGTAATATAGACAACTGTTGGATCCACGTTGTGGTTGGAAAGTTCGTAGGTTAGAAACGGTTCTATTGCGAAATCCCTAACAACCACGTAAAACTTGCAATAGATAAAGTAGAGGCGTCTAACTTTATTTTGCAGGGGGCATGTGATTATGATATGGCATTGGTTGTTGCGAAGGTAAAGTAGTTTACTTTTCTATTACTAAGTAGTATAGTAATAGTCATTGTTCCGATGGACGACCTAATGGAGGCGTCGTGGACTTGGCGTCAAACCAAGGGCAAGATGGAGATCATGCCGGAGCGCTCGATGGAGATCAAGGCGCAAGAAGCACCATATCATATCACATTATACATTATGTTGATACCAATTTTACATCTTATTGTGTGCTAGTATTAAGATACTCAACGGTAGCAAATAAGATAATCCCTATTTAATTCCAATGTTCCGTGTTCCCCTTGTGTGTGCACCACCAAGAAAGTTCTTTGTTATGAGGCGCCCTGCGGTGAGTAGGGGTCAGACATATCTACGTTTGCATACAGTGGGTGTAAGCCATGTTGCACAACAAATACACACAAGTTAGATTTGGTGAGCCTAGCATGTGCAGACATGGCCTCGAAACACAAGAGATCGAAAGATCGAGCATGAGTCACATGGATGATGTGATTGGCATTATTGAATGTCTACCTTTGATAATGCACTGATGGCCGTGACGATCGGGGGAGGTGCAGAGGATAGGGATCATGTGATCACTAAAATCGTTTAGGGGATGACAATTTTAGTGGAGACCAATTATAAATTGATCTCTTATTATAAACTTAGTCTAGATGTCTGTTTGCAAATATCTTAGTAGATCTTGGCCTATCCCATTGAGGTCCTTTGTGACCATGGGAATATATTGCTTAATATGAAACTTAGCAAAAGGGTCCAACTTCATAGATTAATACCCACGCCTGAGGGATATCCTCGTAAAAGGTGATCTTCTCTTCTTGATACAATAACCATTAGGAGATAATTCGATCACTCTGCAATGTTTGTGTTTTCCCCATAATCATCCAATAAGCCATTCCCCATTCGATGGAGAGTTGGGCTACATTTTGTATTCTACAAAATAAGGCACATAGAGTATGAGCCGTTGGATGGGTTTTCCTCCATCGTGGATGAAAAAGAGATTGTTTGGAGAAACACTTAGCGATCTTGCATTAGAGTTGAGAACTCTTGGAAGGGCTTGATTGCAAATGGAGGTCATGGATAAAAAAGGTATATGTAATATATACAAATTATAAATGTGGTTCTTGCAAAACTCGTTGCAGTTTGCAAAGTATTTGATACTTGTCCTGTTTTGTGAAAACAAGAAAATCTGCTTGAGAATTGCTGAATTTGAGGCAATGTGACTTGATGACGGCAAGCAAAATAGTTGATGGCCGACATCACCTCTTTCCTCAAAGTTTGTCATTTGGATTAGTGGACTTGAATATAATTTTGTAATCCTAGTTTGTGTGTCTTGCTTTTGGCGAGACGATTATTCATATGAACAAGTTACAAGCCAGTTTGTACTATTCTTATGAACAATACCTTATGGTCACATTATGATTATAAATAAGTTATTCTCATCACTATGTTAATGATAATGGTTTAAACATTTATAAAGGATTAGAATGCTAAAATATATCCAAAGTTTAATAATGAAATGACACTATAGTTTAAGTCATTTTGGTTATTGCATGTTCTTTATGAAGATCGGGGTCCTAGATGCTTAATCTAGAGACTTTGCAAAACGATGCCTCTTGGACAGAATGACTAAAACTCCGCATTCTGGTAAAATGATGATATGCAAAGAAATGTTGAATCTTATACATAGTGATGTATCGTATTTTCAATAAGTAGTGGAAATCATTTGTTAGCTGTGGACTTAAGTGAATAAGCGTATTTACTTAATGAAACATAAAGTTTGAAATGAGTTGAATTGTTCAAATGAGTTCACAACAAAAAGTAGGATATTGAAATTAACAAGAATACGAAGTCTCTTCGATTTGATCGACATGATTGACGTATTCAAGTTAAGTTTAGCATAAGAGGTACTTGTGAAAGATGTTTCACAAATTATGATAATTGGAGGAATTCAAACTGTGTTGAAATATCTAAACATCATAATCATTATGTATTAAGATACATATGGTATAATATCATCTCTTATAGGGGTTATAGCTGTCGTTTAGAGTTAAAGATCAAAACAAGTAAACACTCATTTGAAATACAAAGGAACATCTAAAAGATTCGTGGAAACAACACTATAAATGTTATGGCAAGTTCGAGTTTCTGGAGATTTCGATAAATCAAAATCGTGGCGAATAAACAAGTCTTTGTAAAGCATTCTTAGGAAGCTATGAATGCATCTTCCACAAAAGGGGTAAACCTGTTGTTATCCAAAGTTGACGTGTCTTGATGAAGATACAAGTGGAAGAAAGTAAAAGATCAAACAAGGTATTTGACCTTACCTCTGGATTGTTGAGTGGCGCAGCGGAATTTGTTTCGTGAAACCAAACTCTACAAATAGAGGAGAAACCAATGATGATGATCATAAAGTTTCAAGTAAATACTTTTACTAAAGGAAGTAGGATTCAACTATATATTCTACAAGTTTGTAGAATTATATTATTGATTCACTTGTCATGTTTTGAACAAGACATACCTACGAAATACAAAGAAGCATGATGGACCTAAGTGCGAGGAATGAATGGTCATTGAAATCTCGTTAGTGGAATTCTCGATTTGATGATGATCAAAGAATTTTGGAATGTGCAAGATTATCGAGAGGACCTGGATTTGAGTGGGAGCAAATCAGCTTGGCTAGTTCATAATATGTAGCTGACATATTTTGAGTGGGAGCTAAGTGAAATCCCTGGATCTCAAACATGAATGTCATATTTGAGTGGGAGCGTGAAATCATTATGGGATATGTGGACGACATATGTGAATGATGTGATTGGTGTTAATAATATTTAAGTTAGATAAATAAGGATGAAGTTGAAGTTATTAAACAAAGAGATCTATCAAGATAGATTGGTGAGTTTGATAAACACTAAATGTTGAATGCTTCCTCGACTTGATTCTGAAAGATGTTCAGAATGTCCTAAGACAAGATTCTAAAGAAGCTCAGAATAGAACAAGGTAAGAAAGAAGTTCTTGCTATATGAAGCATTGAGTTAGTATTGCAACTATGGTTGAAAGAAAGAGATGTGTTGCATCTCCTATGCCTCAGTCATAGGTTCTTCCACATAACCATGTTGTATACTCGACGTAATGTGACCCGAAGTTCTAGTTGGTAGGACAAAGTCTTAACTGTAAGAACGTGTCTTTGAGTGATTCCTAAGTTGATCACTGAACCAGAATTAAGTTTGTACTTAAATGGAAAGAATCAATGTAAGTGGCATAGATGCATTTCGTGCACTAGGATCTACATAGATATAGAAGTATAAAAGCTCCATCTGATGTGATGTATAATGTTATGGCGGGGCTAGTTCGCTTTTAACGTAGAATGATGTGTCCCAGGGCCCAGTGCCCATGAGAAAGCCCTCGAGGTTGATCTAAAGTCACTATAAGCTCCTGGAATCCAGCCTCATTCTGCTTCCATGACTACAGTATATACACAAAGGATAGAAAAATGTGTTTCGAAGTTTAGATGACAACAGTGAAAACGACCGTCATTATAAACACTAGAAACAAAGTCTCACTTTGTCGCCAAACAAATACTTCGACCCATTATACGATAATGGTGTGAATGTCAAAGTTAGGAAGACATTAACGATTTGCAAAAGACATAATGATCTGGTAAAACAGAACATGGACATGACGTTTCCCATGAGCATGCATGATCTGTAAACGCATATGGTATATGGTTTATATGAGTAAAATGCGGGTTGGATTATTTGTACTCTAATGCAAGTGGGAGACTGAAGGAGATATGCCCTAGAGGCAAATAATAAATAGGTTTTTATTATCATATCTCAATTAGTTTATAATAGTTTCATATTGTGCTATAACTGTGCCAAGTAGAAACGTTGGTATAGGTGTGGTATGAAACAACCAAGTCCCTATTAACCTCCATTCATACTAGTTCGTTGGTCCTGAGGATGATCTGGGTTTCAAGATCATGGGCATTTATGCCAATTGACAACGGGGTCATATCATTGGAGAATGATGTGATAGACATTCCTCGAAGGATTGCAACACGATCAAGTCATATAAGTTCATTATTGCAACATCTATACCTAGACTCCTTTTCCTTAGACCGTGAGCTCATATTACTCACTGTTTCCCGAGGCTGCTTTGACTGCATCAACCATCATCTGGTAATACGGTGGCCATAAAGGTGTACGTTGGGTATTCCGAAGGAACAGTTGATGACATGTGACTGCAAGACCGGGATTTGTTCACCCACATGACGGGTAAAGATACATACAACCGGCTTGGCGAGATTATATCCATAAATGTTGCAACATGTGACTCGGTCATGGGGATGTAATATCACGGTAATAAGAAAACATAACTTGTTGTGAACGAGATTGAACAAGGTATGTGATACCAATGATCGAGTCTCGGATAAGTCGTATCGAGAAACAAAAGGAATTGGATGCTACATTTAGCGGTTCAAACGACATTGTCATCAGGAATGCATAGGGGTCACATGGATATCCCTGGTCCCTCTGTTGATCATTGATACAGATCATGTCTAGAGCATTCCCGAGCCATGAGAGGATACACTTAAGGGTACGATGTGAGCGATCATTCGTAAGACAGAATCACAGTAGAGAAAGAGAAAGCCGGAATTGTTCCGCGGAGAAATGCGAAGCTGTTCGAAGAAAGAATAAAGGAAAAGACCGGAAAAGTGTTTTCGGGTAAATGGGAATTTGAATATATATTTATTATATGTTAATTATGAATTAATATATTCTAAATAATATTTAAATTAAGATTTGTAAAAGGCAACTTTTATATTAGACCAAATCCCGGACGGAAAAGGCCTAGAAATAAAGCTGCAGAAAAAGAAAAAGGAAATAGGGCTGCTGCTGCTGTGGGCCAGGCGACCCACTTAGGGCAAGCGCTGTCGGACAACGGCCAAATGGCCGCCGGACTGGCCAGCTCGATCCCGGCCCACGCGGGCGCGCGGGGGAGCCAGGCCGCCAGGCAGGCCGCGGCCACTGCCGGCCCACCCGGGCGAGCTCACAGCCGAGCTAGGCCGCGGTCGCGTAGCCGGCCCACCCGGGACCTCCCCTCTCCTCCTCGTGGCTGGGCCGCCGACTGGTTTTGGCTCGTCCGAGTCTGCCCGCCTGGCTGAATCAGCGCGGGGGCAGCTGGGCCGCCTGGAGCACCCAGGCCCACCCGATATTGAGCTGTGTGCTGTGGTGGGCTGATGGATTCAGCCCATCCGGCTGAGTTCAAAAATCCTTGACTTTTTCCTTTACTAATAGTCCCACATGGCTAACCTAATGGGGAGGGCTGACCCCCCTCCGCCTATACAAATGGGTGCCCATGGGTGGGATTAAACACACCAATATTTGGAGAAGTCCTTTGGTTGACTTCCTCTTTCCCTCTCTCTCTCTAGCCCTTGTGACTATGGCCCCAAGTTTGGGCTGTGCGAACAAGTCACACCTACAGCACGCCGTTGCGCTGCAGGGATTCCTAGCCGGATATCAACTTCCACACTCCAGGCAGGATCAGGGAGCCAAAGGTCTCATCATGCACCAGACGTGTATGAAGACACGAGGCGCAACACTTGGGGCGCTTAAATGTCATGAGCCGGAGGTGCTGCACGATGAAGAAGGAGCAAGGGTGACCTGCGAGGAGCTTCGCGACCTTGAGGTCGGCTACGAGTACGACTACATCAGCCATGTTCCCCTCGGAACGTTAACTGCGTACGGTCTACAAGGGTATGTATTCTCTACGCATTGGCCGTTACCGCATTACTACATAGATAGATCCTAGGTAGTTTTTGGGGTTCCATCGTAGGAATTTTTTTGTTTTCTGCTTCGGATCCCCTTCAAGTTGACCTTGTCAATATGGTCTGTCTACGATATCTCCATGACACCGCGCCACCTCCAAGGGTAAACACATACCCGCTCGTGGCATAGAGTTCATCAATGTCAGAGATCCAGTTCGAATCACTATATCCTTCAAGCATAGCAGGGTGCTCTGAATAGTGAATCCCATAGCTCATTGTACCACATAGATAGTGCATGACCCTTTCAAGTGCATGCCAATGATAAATACCCGGGTTAGACATGAACCTACTCAACTTGCTCATAGCAAAAGATATATCAGGTCTTGTAGCGCTTGCTAAGTACATGAGAGAACCAACAATTTGTGAATATTTCAACTGGTCTGTTGGTTCCTTCCTATTCTTTCGCAAACTCAAACTGGGATCATAAGGTGTTGGAGAATTCTTGCCATCAATAAATCCAAAACAGCTCAAGACCTTCTCAACATAATGAGATTGTGTTAAAGTAATCCCATTCTCATTCTTAATAAGCTTGATGTTCAGAATCACATCGGCCTCTCCCATATCTTTCATGTCAAAATTCTTTGACAGGAAAGCCTTAACTTCATTTATTACATTCATGTTTGTACCAAAGATCAGAATATCATCCACGTACAAACATAATATAACACTATCGCCCCCCACCATGGCGATAGTACGCACACCCATCAACCTCGTTGATAACAAAGCCAGCAGAAAGTAGGGTTCCATCAAACTTCTCATGCCATTGCTTAGGTGCTTGTTTCAGGCCATATAAAGATTTTAACAACTTGTACACCTTTATCTCTTCACCTTTTACCACAAACCCATCCGGCTGATCCATATAGATCTCCTCTTCCAACTCTCCATTAAGGAAAGCTGTCTTCACATCCATTTGATGAACGAGAAGACCATAAGAGGTCGCCACGAATAGTACTCGAATGGTTCTCTTCTGCACCATGTTGGTGCTAGACTGACCCTCGCCTCCTTTCTCAACAGTGTCCTTAGCCCGAGCCTTCTCCTCAACATCAAGAGACTCTATTAGGTTTTCAACCGATATCTCTTGTCTCTTATGCTTGAGAGTTGTGGCGAAGTTCCTCCATGAAGAAGGCAACTTTGCAATGATGCATCTAGCCACAAACTTGTCGGGTAAGTTACATTTAAGGATTTCAAGATCCTTGGCAAAGCACTGTATCTCATGAGCTTGTTCGACTACAGAATGGTTGTTAACCATCCCGTAATCATGAAAGTTCTCCATGATGTATAGTTCACTACCAGCTTCTGTTACACCAAACTTAGCATTCAGTGCCTCCTAGAGCTCTTTTCCATCTTTGATGTGCATGTAATTGCTGACTCGTGTATTAACGAGCTCATTGGGGAACCCCAAGAGGAAGGTATGATGAGCACAATAGTAAGTTTTCCCTCAGTACGAAACCAAGGTTATCAATCCAGTAAGAGCAAGGAAACACCCCAAAGGTGTAGCTAGCTGAACGTTGGCAGGCGCACTACCCGTGCCAGTAGCAACGTGGAAACCTGCACAACACAACCACAGAACTCTATCCCCAACTTGCGATGAGGTTGTTAATCTCACCGGTTTTATTGAAAACAAAGGATTAAACGTATCGAATGGAAGGAAGTAATAGTTTGCAGAAAGTAAACACAAAGCAGTAAACAATTTGTAGATTGTATGTAAAAGAAAGGACCGGGGTCCATAGTTCACTAGAGGTGGCTCTCCTTAAGATAGATAACATGCTGAGTGAACAAATTACAGCGGGGAAATTGAAAAACATCGGGAAAGCATACAAGCATATACTAATCATCTTGACTCCTTTGAGACTTGATTGGGCATTACAACATTATACATAGACCTCCATCCAACTGCATCTATGACTAATAATCCACCTTCAGGTTATCATCCGAACCCCCTCCAGTATTAAGTTGCAAGCAACATATTATTGCTTTATGAATTGCGTGTAAAGTAAACAATACGATTATTCTATGAACAAAGGATTGTTGTTTTCTCCCTAGTAGCAACAACACATCTAGTACCTTAGAGATTTCCGTCACTTCCCCAGATTACCAGAGGCATGAACCCACAATCGAGCATAAATACTAACTCTTGGAGTTGCTAGCATCTACTTGGCCAAGATAGGTACTAACAACGGAAAGCATGCAAGATCACAAATAAAAAAGACATGATAGAATCAATAACCAATCTAAAATAGCATCTTAATATCCATCGGATCCCCGCAAACACAACATGCAGAATTACAAATAGATGATCTTGATCATGAACGGAGCTCACAAGATCTAGACATGAAAGCACAAAGGAGGAGAACCATCCATCTAGCTACTACATGAACCCGTAGTCCAGAGATGAACTACTCACGCATCACATCGGAGGCTCGCATGATGATGAAGAAGGCCTCCCGGGTGAATTCCCCTCTCCAGTAGGGTTCCGGGAAGAGCTTCAGATCCCTCCCGATCTAGGGATGGAGATGACGGCGGCTACAGACTCTTTCGTGGAATTTTGATCGGGTACTTAGGGTTTCCGTATCAGAGGCAATATATAGGCGGAAGGAGAGGCCGAGGGGGTGCTAGGGTCGGCCAGACCACCCCCTGGCGGAGGCTAGGCCTAGCCGCGCGACTAGGTGGTGTGGCCAGGCCCCAGCCCCTCTCCGTCTCGTATTATGGCTCCAGATGTCTTCTGGTAAAATAGCGACTTTGGCTTTTGTCTTGTCGAAAATTCCGAGAATATTCATTTTCTGACTTCCTGGAACCAAAAACAGCAGAAAACAGGCAGCTGGTGATGGCTCTGTGTATGGCGCCCAGAAAAGTGCTGGTGCGGTGTTGATGTAGAGCTCGTCGGGAACCCCAAGAGGAAGGTATGATGAGCACAACAGCAAGTTTCCCTCAGTATGAAACCAAGGTTTAATCGAACCAGTAGGAGCAAGGGAACACCCCAAAGGTGTTACTAGCTGAGCCTTGGCAGGGCGCACTACCGGTGCTAGTAGCAACATGGAGACCTCCATAACACAACCACAGAACTTTGTCCCCAACTTGCGATGAGGTTGTCAATCTCACCATGTTTTGCGGAAAACAAAGGATTAAATGTATCGAATGGAAAGAAGTAATAGTTTGCAGAAAGTAAACACAAAGCAGTAAAAGATTGTAGATTGAATGTAAAAGATAAGGACCGGGATCCATAGTTCACTAGAGGTGGCTCTCCTTAAGATAGATAACATGCTGGGTGAACAAATTATAGTGGGGCAATTGACAAACATCGAGAAAGCAATACATGCATATACTAATCATCTTGACTCCTTTGGAACTTGATTGGACATTACAACATTATACATAGACCGCCATCCAACTGCATCTATGACTAATAATCCACCTTCAGGTTATCATCCGAACCCCCTCCAGTATTAAGTTGCAAGCAACAGATTATTGCTTTACGAATTGCGTGTAAAGTAAACAATATGATTGTTCTATGAACAAAGGATTGTTGTTTTATCCCTAGTAGCAACAACACGTCTAGTACCTTAGAGATTTCTGTCACTTCCCCAGATTACCAGAGGAACGAACCCACTATCGAGCATAAATACTAACTCTTGGAGTTGCTAGCATCTACTTGGCCAAGATAGCTACTAACAATGGAAAGCATGCAAGATCACAAATAACAAAGACATGATAGAATCAATAATCAATCTGAAATGGCATCTCAATATCCATCGGATCCTCGCAAACACAACATGTAGAATTACGAATAGATGATCTTGATGATGAATGGAGCTCACAAGATCTAGACATGAAAGCACAAAGGAAGAGAACCAGCCATCTAGCTACTACATGGATCCGTAGTCCAAGGATGAACTACTCACGCATCACACCGGAGGCTTGCATGGTGATGAAGAAGGCCTCCAGGGTGAATTCCCCTCTCCGGCAGGGTGCCAGGAAGAGCTTAAGATCCCTCCCGATCTAGGGATGGAGATGACGGCGGCTACAGACTCTTCCGTGGATTTTTGATCGGGTCCTTAGGGTTTTCGTCCTGAGGGCATCTTATAGGCGGAAGGGGAGGCCGAGGGGGTGCCGGAGGTGGCAACACCACCCCCTGGCGCGGGCCAGGCTGGGCCGTGCGGCCAGGTGGTGTGGTGGCCCCCTGGCCCCTCTCTGTCTCGTATTCTGGCATCTGATGACTTTCGGAAAAATAGGCACTTTGGCTTTTGTCCTGTCCAATTCCGAGAATATTCATTTTCTGACTTTCCTGGAACCAAAAACAGCAGAAAACATGCAGCTGGCACTGTGGCTCTTGTTAATAGGTTAGTCCAAGAAATCATATGAAAAGTACTCTAAAGTTGGAACAAAACACAAGAAAGTGGATAAAACCAAGCATGGAACATTAAAAATTATAGATACATTTGCAATGTATCAACATCCCCAAGCTTAACACCTGCTCATCCTCGAGTAGGTAAGTGATAAAAAGAAAGAATAATTTTTGTGGTGACATGCACCATCAAAGACTTGATCAAAGTATTTGTAAAACATTCAAAGCTGGGATCATAATTCTTCAATCATAACATGAGAGACAAAGTTCTAGCAATAAGCAAAGAAGCTATGGTGCAACATGAAAAGGCACAAACAAAAGATTCATGAATAACAATGCTTTGCAAGACGTTTGTTTGTTTCACATAAAGAAAACATAGCATAATAGTATTCAGCTTGTCCCTCAATAGAGTAGCAAATATAAATGCATAGGACACCTTCAAAGTTCATAAGAGTGACTAGATACAATAGTTTAAAATAAGCAATATCGAAGTATGCATCAATCAACTAGTCTTGGGACAATGCACATAGAACTAAGAATGGCCACTATGCTCTCAAAGTAGATGCATAAAGGTAGAAGATGGAGACTCAATATAATGGTGGAAGAAAGGACTTTTTATAAAAGGAAGTAGGGATTAAAGTCTCATAAAGAGCTTCCAAAAATTATGGTACTTATAGCTTTCAGCTCTCACTGCCCCTATCATAAGCACCTTGAAGTGATTAAGGTTAAAATGAACAAACTATGGTGTACATGCTTCATGAAGTATAAGTTAGAAATCTCATGTCCCTTGTATACGAGGGCCGCTCCTCATGCTACTCAAGTTTAGTCACCGGTAAGTTCTTGTCATCGTAAGTACATGTGTATCATAGAGAACCACCAACGGGGTACCCCTTGCCCGATGATACGGAAGAATCCCCATATCAAAATGACAAGGCTAGCAGACAACCAGCATCTCAGCAATCTTCTTATTTACCATGGGAATATGGTGCTTTTTTCTCTCTTTCCTCTTTTCATAATCTCTCTTTTTTTCTTTTTCTCTTTTTTTTCTCAATAGGACTCTCTTTTTTATAAGAAGAATGCTTCATAGACAGCTCATTATGGTTACGCTGCAGGTTTCCACCATGTCAGCATGGATTAGACCAGCGGCCCAGGCATTTCTCTAACACATATACATAACTCCATGGACTTAAAAGCTCCCCTTTCATTTCACACCGACGACATCCATATACAAAAGAGCATGATATCAACTAGGTACAAGTACCAAGTGCAATGTTGAAAGCGTTCCCCATGAAAGCATGGTTCTGCTAATTCCCAACAAATAAGTGCAAGCATATACAACATAGAGGACACAATGGTTCAAGTTTATTAAGGGCAAGAAAAGTAAAGTGTGCCATCAAGTTTGTGAGAGCTTTAATCACTAGTTTTCTCATAACAAGTTTAATTTGGAACGTAAACAAAAGCATGAATATACTTGGAATAGCATAAGCTAGTAGGTAGGTATCGTGGACTCTTTGGAACAACTTGGTTTAGGGAGTTGGATGCATGAGTGGAACTCATACTTGGTTGTGGAGGCTAGCAAAAGACTGGGAGCGACAAACTAAGAGAGCAATAATGGCCATAATCATGCAGAGCGACAAAACATCATTGATCAAAGCATAAAGTGATACTACAAGTTGAAAACTAAAGGATCATAAAGGCTATGGTGACTTTAGATAGTCATAACATGGTGTGAGCATACGCCAAGTCAACCCAAATAAAGCATCAAAGGAGAATACCACTATACTATGCTTTAATATGCTAAAACAACGCATGATTCATCCAAGGCACATTAAGCAATCTCAATTGTTTATAACAAGTCATGCTAAAGCAAAGAATACTAAGCAGAAAGCCAAAACAATACCAAGCATGGCATGACAAATCATAGGCCACAGTCAAAAACGAGCTCTTTTTACCACATAAGCATGAACTTTCCTACTCTTTTCCAAACCAAACCAAACTATTTGCAAACCAATGTATGAAAGAGGGGGTCCAACCAATTTATTCAGAAAACTAAGCAAACCAAAGCAAATGAAAAACCAAAACGAAAACGAAAAAGAAGACGCTCCAAGAACAACACAACTGTGCATGAAACAATAAAAATGAAGCGTTTGGAAGAAACCTGGAATTTTTATTGATGAAGAAGGGGATGACTTGGGCATCCCCAAGCTTTGACGCTTGTACTTCTTGGATATTTCTTGGGGTGACACGCGTGGCATCCCCAAGCTTGAGCTTTAGTCCATCCTTCATCTCATTACTCATTCCTTCCATACACCTGAAATTTTTCCTTCATACAAAACTTCACACAATCTTTATTAGCAACATTAGTGCACTCAAGATAAAAGGTCTTAAGGTTCAGTTCTAACACCAAATAAACTTCCATTATAACACTAGCTACTGTAGCACTTCCCTCAAAAAGCTCAATTCCCCAAAAGAACTCAAAAAGGAACCAACAAGAAGCAAATGCAGAAAATGGCAGAAATCTGTCAAAACAGACTAGAAGGTAAAGACGATTTTTTCGAAGACCTTCTGTTGCTCAAATAAAAAAGTGTTGAACTAACGAAAGTTATATAACAACCTGGGGCAGAAGCACAAAAATTCACGCCTCAAAAAGACGTTCAGATATTTTATACGAATTTTTACGGTGAAGCATAGAAATCTGTTTCGGGACAACAACTTTCTCAATCATTACTTCTCTCTCATTAGAGGTTACTCTTGGCACAAAAAAGCAAATAAAAAGGATAAGGAGCGGTTATTACTGAAGTAATAACTTCCAAGACTCATCTAAAACTTTTGGGTTATCTCCCAATAAGTACTTTTCTTTAACGCCTTTAAGTTAGGCATAAGAAGCAAGAAAGAATCAAGTGTTCTCAAATGAAGAGGCATTAAAACCAAATTTCTTGCCCTTACCTCTCTTACTTTTATTCTTAACCTTGGGGAAAATATGATTGTTTGGTGGAGAAGAAAGGTGCATGGTCCCCTTTCCCACATCTATTATTGCTCCAAGGAGTCCTAATAGGGACCTTCCAAGTGTAATTTGTCCTTTTCCTGCACATTCAATAACAAGATAATCAGTAGAAATCATTTTCCCAAGGATCTTTGTAAACACTCCTTCAGCTATTCCAAGAGGTAATATGGTAGTATTATTAGCAAGCGATATTTCTTTTCCTCCTTCAGTAAGCCCCCAAGTATTCAAAGATTCATAAATATCTTTAGGCATAAGACAAAATTCAGACATGATATCACAGCGAGCTTGAAAAGTTTCAGTGTTTATCTCAATCTTTACTGTAGGGAGCCACTTTGATGGTTCATAATTTATTGGAACATAATTGTGATGCTCCCTAAGCATATTATAGCAATCTTTTAAGCTAGTAGTGCTAGTCTCAAGAGTGTTCAATCTAGCAAATATGTTTGTGAAAGAAATATCATTTTTGCTAGGCAAATTGTAAGTAAAGAACAATTTCTTTATAGAATTAACAACATCATCCTCATTGCATTGGAGGAAATCTCCTCCCACAACAGCATCTAGAGCATATCTATAACAAAGAGCAATTCCAAGGTAAAAACTACTAAGGAACAAGCATTGAGTCATTTTAGGCTCAGTATTTTCATGAAGAACAGAGATTCTAGACCAAGCTTCCTTGAAGATCTCCTCAATTCCTTGTTTAAAAGTGAAAATCATTTCCTCAGGTGACATAGTGATTAGAGCAAAGCTAGACATAATGACAACTTAAGATAGGAACTAAATTTTTGTGTGTTTTCAATAAAGAAAGCAAACTAGTAAAACTATTTTTTTTGTGTTTTTGATAAGGAAACAAGCAAACAAAACAAAAGTAAACTAAGCAAAACAAAAATAACAAAGTAAAGAGATTGGTTATGAGGGACTCCCCTTGTGAAGATGTCCTTGACTCCCCGGCAACGGCGCCAGAAAAAGTACTTGCTAACTCGTGTATTAACGAGCTCGTTGGGGAACCCCAAGAGGAAGGTATGATGAGCACAGCAGTAAGATTTCCCTCAGTACGAAACCAAGGTTATCAATCCAGTAGGAGCAAGGAAACACCCCAAAGGTGTAGCTAGCTGAACGTTGGCAGGGCACACTACGGTGCCAGTAGAAACGTGGAGACCTGCACAACACAACCACAGAACTCTGTCCCCAACTTGCGATGAGGTTATCAATCTCACCGGTTTTGCTGAAAACAAAGGATTAAACATATCGAATGGAAGGAAGTACTAGTTTGTAGAAAGTAAACACAAAGCAGTAAACAATTTGTAGATTGTATGTAAAAGAAAGGACCAGGGTCCATAGTTCACTAGAGGTGGATCTCCTTAAGATAGATAACATGCTGGGTGAACAAATTGCAGTGGGGCAATTGACAAACATCGAGAAAGCATACAAGCATATACTAATCATCTTGACTCCTTTGAGACTTGATTGGGCATTACAACATTATACATACACCGCCATCCAACTGCATCTATGACTAATAATCCACCTTCAGGTTATCATCCGAACCCCTTCCAGTATTAAGTTGCAAGCAACATATTATTTCTTTACGAATTGCATGTAAAGTAAACAATACGATTGTTCTATGAACAAAGTATTGTTGTTTTCTCCCTAGTAGCAACAACACATCTAGTACCTTAGAGATTTCTGTCACTTCCCCAGATTACCAGAGGCATGAACCCACTATCAAGCATAAATACTAACTCTTGGAGTTGCTAGCATCTACTTGGCCAAGATAGCTACTAACAACGGAAAGCATGCAAGATCACAAATAACAAAGACATGATAGAATGAATAATCAATTTGAAATAGCATCTCAATATCCATCGGATCCCCACAAACACAACATGCAGAATTACAAATAGATGATCTTGATCATGAACGGAGCTCACAAGATCTAGTCATGAAAGAACAAAGGAGGAGAACCAGCCATCTAGATACTATATGGACTCATAGTCCAGAGATGAACTACTCACGCATCACACCGGAGGCTCGCATGATGATGAAGAAGGCCTTGATGCGCTCGACGATCGACATAGAGCTCGTTGGGAACCCCAAGAGGAAGGTATGATGAGCACATCAGCAAGTTTTCTCTCAGTTATGAAACCAAGGTTTAATCGAACCAGTAGAGCAAGGAAACACCCCAAAGGTGTTACTAGCTGAGCTTTGGCAGGGCGCACTACCGGTGCTAGTAGCAACATGGAGACCTGCATAACACAACCACATAACTTTGTCCCCAACTTGCGATGAGGTTGTCAATCTCACCGTGTTTTGCGGAAAACAAAGGATTAAACGTATCAAATGGAAAGAAGTAAAAGTTTGCAGAAAGTAAACAAAAGCAGTAAAGGATTGTAGATTGTATGTAAAGACAAAGGACCGGGATCCATAGTTCAATAGAGGTGTCTCTCCTTAGATAGATAACATGTTGGGTGAACAAATTACAGCGGGGCAATTGACAAACACCGAGAAAGCAATACATGCATATACTAATCATCTTGATCCTTTGAGACTTAATTGGGCAATACAACATAATACATAGACCGCCATCCAACTGCATCTATGACTAATAATCCACCTTCAGGTTATCATCCGAACCCCCTCCAGTATTAAGTTGCAAGCAACAAATTATTTCTTTACGAACTGCGTGTAAGGTAAACAATACGATTGTTCTATGAACAAAGGATTGTTGTTTTCTCCCTAGTAGCAACAGCACATCTTGTACCTTAGAGATTTCTGTCACTTCCCCAGATTACCAGAGGCATGAACCCACTATCGAGCATAAATACTATCTCTTGGAGTTGCTAGCATCTACTTGGACAAGATAGCTACTAACAATGGAAAGCATGCAAGATCACAAATAACAAAGACATGATAGAATCAATAACCAATCTGAAATAGCATCTCAATATCCATCGGATCCCCGCAAACACAACATGTATGGATTACAAATAGATGATCTTGATCATGAACGGAGCTCACAAGATCTAAACATGAAAGCACAAAGGAGGAGAAACCAGCCATCTAGCTACTACATGGATCCATAGTCCAAGGATGAACTACTCACGCATCACACCGGAGGCTTGCATGGTGATGAAGAAGGCCTCTAGGGTGAATTCCCCTCTCCGGCAGGGTGCCGGGAAGAGCTTCAGATCCCTCCCGATCTAGGGATGGAGATGACGGCGGCTACAGACTCTTTCATGGATTTTTGATCGGGTACTTAGGGTTTTCGTCCCGAGGGAAACTTATAGGCGGAAGGAGAGGCCGAGGGGGTGCCGGGAGCGGCCACACCACCCCCTGGCGCGAGTCAGGCCTGGCCGCACGGCCAGGTGGTGTGGTGGCTCCCTAGACCTTCTCCGTCTCGTATTCTGGCACTTGATCCCTTCCGGAAAATAGGCACTATGGCTTTTGTCCCGTCCAATTCCGAGAATATTCATTTTCTGACTTTCCTGGAACCAAAAACAGCAGAAAATATGCGGCTGGCACTGTGGCTCTTGTTAATAGGTTAGTCTAAGAAATCATATGAAAAGTACTCCAAAGTTGGAACAAAACACAAGAAAGTGGATAAAACCAAGCATGGAACATCAAAAATTATAGATACATTTGCAATGTATCAACATCCCCAAGCTTAACTCCTGCTCGTCCTCGAGTAGGTAAGTGATAAAAAGAAAGAATTTTTGAGGTGACATGCACCATCAAAGACTTGATCAAAGTATTTGCAAAACATTCAAGGCTGGGATCATAGTACTTCAATCATAACATGAAAGACAAAGTTCTAGCAATAAGCAAAGAAACTATGATGCAACATGAAAAGGCACAAACAAAAGATTCATGAATAACATGCTTTGCAATACGTTTGTTTGTTTCACATAAAGAAAACATAGCATAATAGTATTCAGCTTGTCCCTCAATAGAGTAGCAAATATAAATGCATAGGACACCTTCAAAGTTCATAAGAGTGACTAGATACAATAGTTTAAAACAAGCAATAACAAGTTATGCATCAATCAACTAGTCTTGGGACAATGCACATAGAACTAAGAATGGCCACTATGCTCTCAAAGTAGTGCATAAAGATAGAAGGTGGAGACTAAATATTATGGTGGAAGAAAGGCCTTTTTAAAAGGAAGTAGGGATTCAAGTCTCACAAAGAGCTTCCAAAAATTAAGGTACTTATAGCTTTTAGCTCTCATTGCCCCTATCATAAGCATCTTGAAGGTGATTAAGGTTAAAGTGACACAACTAAGAGGATATGCTTGACAAGTTATAAACCGAAATCTCATGCCCCTTACTTACAAAGACCGATCCTCATGCTACTCAACTTCAGTCACGAGTAAGCTCTTGTCATTGTAAGTATGTGTGTATCATTAAGAACCGCCAACGGGGTACCCCTTGCACATGATACGGGAGCTTTCCCATAATCAAAATAACAATGCAAGCAGACAATGAGCATCTCAGCGATCTTTTTATTTGCTATTTGCATAGGTTTTTATTGAGGATGCTTCATAGAGTGCTCATTATGGTGATGCTGCAAGTTTCCACCATGATTAGGTATGGCTTAGGCTAGCGGCCCAGGCGTTTCTCTAACACACATACAAACTCCATGATCTTACAAGTTCCACTTTTATTTCACACCGCCGGGATCCATAAGCAAAAGAACATGATATCAACGGGGTACAAAGTACAAGTGCAATGTTGAAAGCGTTCCCCATGAAACATGGTTCTGCTAACTTCAACTTATAAAGCACAAGCATATACACAACAAAGAAGGACCCAATGGTTCAATTTTATTACAGGCAAAAAAGTAAAGTGTGCCATCAAGTTCGTGAGAGCTTTAATCACTAGTTTTCTCATAACAAGTGAAAGGTAGACAAAAGAATGAATATACTTGGAATAGCATAAGCTAGTAGGTATGTATGGTGGAATCTTTGGAAAAACTTGGTTTACGGAGTTGGATGCATGAGTGGAACTCATACTTGGTGGTGGAGGCTAGCAAAAGACTAGGAGCGACAAACTAAGAGAGCAATAATGGCCATAATCATGCAGAGCGACAAAACATCATTGATCAAAGCATAAAGTGATACTACAAGTTGAAAACTAAAGGATCATAAATGCTTATGGTGACTTTTGATAGTCATAACATGGTGTGAGCATGTGCCAAGTCAACCCAAATAAAGCATCAAAGGAGAATACCACTATACTATGCTTTGATATGCTAAAACAACGCATGATTCATCCAAGGCATATTAGGCAATCTCAATTGTTTATAACAAGTCATGCTACAGCAAAGAATACTAAGCATAAAGCCAAAACAATATCAAGCATGGCATGACGAAGCATAGGCCACAGTAAAAAACGAGCTCTTTTTACCACATAAGTTTGAACTTTCCTACTCTTTTCCAAACCAAACTAAACTAATTTGCAAACCAACGTATGAAAGAGGGGGTCCAACCAACTTATTCAGAAAACTAAGCAAACCAAGAAAACTAAAAACCAAAACGAAAACGAAAAATAAAACGCTCCAAGAAAAACACAACTGTGCATGAAACAATAAAAATGAAGCGTTTGGAAGAAACCTGGAATTTTTATTGATGAAGAAGGGGATGCCCAAGGCATCCCCAAGCTTTGACGTTTGTACTTCTTGGATATTTCTTGGGGTGACATGCGTGGCATCCCAAAACTTGAGCTTTAGTCCATCTTTCATCTCATTACTCATTCCTTCCATACACCTGAAAATTTTCCTTCATACAAAACTTCGCACAATCTTTATTAGCAACATTAGTGCACTCAAGATAAATAAGTCCTAAGGTTCAGTTCTAACACCAAATAAACTTCCATTAGAACACTAGATACTGTAGCACTTCCCTCAAAAAGCTCAATTCCCCAAAAGAACTCAAAAAGGAACCCACAAGAAGCAAATGCAGAAAATGGCAGAAATCTGTCAAAACAGACCAGCAGGTAAAGACGAATTTTTTCGAAGACCTTCGGTTGCTCAAATAAAAAAGTGTTGAACTAACGAAAGTTAGATAACAACCTGGGGAATAATCACAAAATATTACAGATCATTCCGACATACAGAGCTCTCTCAGGAATTTTTATGGTGAAGCACAGAAATCTGTTTCGGGACAGCAACTTTCCCAATCATTACTTCACTCTCATTAGAGGTTACTCTTGACACAAAAAGCAAATAAAAAACTTCCAAGACTCAACTAAAACTCTTGGGTTATCTCCCAACAAGTACTTTTCTTTAACGCCTTTAAGTTAGGCATAAGAACCAAAGAAAGAATCAAGTGTTCTCAAATGAAGAAGCATTAAGACCAAATTTTGTTTTCATAGGAGAAGCAAAAGAAATCTTTTCTCTCTTTTTAGGGAAGTGTTCTATACCTTTCTTGAGTGGGAATTGGTATTTAATGGTGTCTTCTTTCATATCAATGATGGCACCAACAGTTCTAAGAAAAGGTCTTCCCAAAGTAATATGACAAGAAGCATTGTATTCAACATCCAAAACATAGAAATCAACGGGGACATAGGAATCATTAACCATAATAAGAACATCATTAAAACTCCCCATGAGTTACTTTTTAACATTATCATCAAGTGGGACATTCAAATAACAATCTTCAAGAGAAGGCAAATCAAGCATATCATAAATCCTCCTAGGCATAATAGAAACACTACTATCAAGATCACACAAAGCTTTGAAATCAAAGTCATTCACTTTCATATTAATGATGGGTTCCCAACCATCTTCTTGCTTTATAGAAATATAAGCTTTATGTTTCATCTTTTCTTCTTTAATCTTTATGAGAGCATCGGTAATGTGTTCTGTAAAAGCCACGTTCATAGCACTAGCATTAGGACTTTTAGCAAGCTTTTGTAGGAACTTAATAACTTCAGAGATGTTGCAACCATCAAGATCAAAATCAACTTTATCATCTAAAGTAGTAGAACTATTACTAGCCTCAACACTAGTGGTGGTAATAGTAGAAACACTAATGTTTCTAGCAATTTCATCTTCTCTTTCCCACTTAGCATGTAATTCAGCTAATAGTCTAACATTTTCATCAATTCTTACTTGTATAGCATTAGTAGCTACAAAGGGATTCTCATTAGTTTCAGGTTTAGCAGCCATTTTATTAATCAATGAAGATTGAACTTCAGATAGAGATGATATATTTCTTTCAGCATTAGAGAGTTTCAATTGTAAACCAGGAATTTCCCTGTTTAGACTCTCAAGTTGATGGCTAATGTTCTTCAAAATGATAGATTGTTCCTCCATAGTTTTAGTAAATAGCTTATTTTCCTCATATTGCATTTGCATGAAGTTTTTAGTGGCTCTTTCAACTTCTAAAATTCTTCCTTCACTAGGTAATTCAGATTTACCATTATAGCCATAAGTAGTATTAGGAGGATAAGGCTTATAATTGTTGTTACCAAAATTGTTCCTATAAGCATTATTACCATAAGCATTGTTGCCAAAGTTTTTATTTATTATGAAGTTCACATCAACTTGTTCTTCTTGGGCAACCAAAGAAGCTAAAGGAACATTATTTGGATCAATATGGGCTTTCCCATTAATAAGCATAGACATAATAATATCAATCTTATCACTCAAGGAGGAGGTTTCCTCAATAGAATTTACCTTCTTACCTTGTGGAGCTCTCTCAGTATGCCATTCAGAATAATTAACCATCATATTGTCCAAAAGTTTTGTTGCAGCACCCAAAGTGATGGTCATAAAGGTACCTCCAGCAGCAGAATCCAATAGGTTCCTTGAAGAATAGTTCAATCCTGCATAAAAAGTTTGGATGATCATCCAAGCAGTCAGTCCATGAGTGGGACAATTCTTTACCAAAGATTTCATTCTTTCCCAAGCTTGAGCAACATGCTCATTATCAACTTGTTTAAACTTCATTATTTCACTTCTCATGGATATAATCTTAGCAGGAGGATAGTATTTTCCAATAAAAGCATCTTTGCACTTAGTCCAAGAATCAATACTATTCCTAGTTAAGGAATTCAACCACTCTTTAGCTTTTCCTCTCAAAGAGAAAGGAAACAATTTCAGCTTAATAATATCACCATTTATATCCCTATGCTGTTGCATCTCACAAAGTTCAATAAAGTTATTTAGATGGGAAGCAGCATCTTCATTACCAATACCAGAAAATTGCTCTCTCATAAAAAGATTGAGCAAAGCAGGTTTTATCTCAAAGAAAGTATTTTCAGCCACATGTGGAGCAATAGGTGTGCTCATAAAATCATTGTTGTTGGTGCTAGTGAAGTCACACAACTTAGTGTTTTCAAGAGTAGTCATTTTTTTGGGTTTTCAAATAAGAAAGCAAACAAGTAAAACTAATTTTTTTGTGTCTTTGAAAGAACAAAACAAGCAAACAAAGCAAAAAGAAGCTAAGCAAAACAAAAACAACAAAGTAAAGAGATTGGTTATGAGGGACTCCCCTTGTGAAGATGTCCTTGACTCCCCGGCAACGGCGCCAGAAAACGTCTTGATGCGCTCGACAATCGACGTAGAGCTTGTTGGGAACCCCAAGAGGAAGGTATGATGAGCAAAGCAGCAAGTTTTCCCTCAGTTATGAAACCAAGGTTTAATCGAACCAGTAGGAGCAAGGAAACACCCCAAAGGTGTTACTAGCTGAGCTTTGGCAGGGCGCACTACCGGTGCTAGTAGCAACGTGGAGACCTGCACAACACAACCACAGAACTTTGTCCCCAACTTGCGATGAGGTTGTCAATCTCACCGTGTTTTGTGGAAAACAAAGGATTAAACGTATCAAATGGAAAGAAGTAAAAGTTTGCAGAAAGTAAACACAAAGCAGTAAAGGATTGTTGATTGTATGTAAAGACAAAGGACCGGGATCCATAGTTCACTAGAGGTGGCTCTCCTTAGATAGATAACATGTTGGATGAACAAATTACAACGAGGCAATTGAAAAACACCGAGAAAGCAATACATGCATATACTAATCATCTTGACTCCTTTGAGACTTGATTGGGCAATACAACATAATACATAGACCGCCATCCAACTGCATCTATGACTAATAATCCACCTCCAGGTTATCATCCGAACCCCCTCTAGTATTAAGTTGCAAGCAACAGATTATTTCTTTACGAACTGCGTGTAAGGTAAACAATACGATTGTTCTATGAACAAAGGATTGTTGTTTTCTGCCTAGTAGCAATAGCACATCTAGTACCTTAGAGATTTCTGTCACTTCCCCATATTACCAGAGGCATGAACCCATTATCGAGCATAAATACTAACACTTCGAGTTGCTAGCATCTACTTGGCCAAGATAGCTACTAACAACAGAAAGCATGCAAGATCACAAATAACAAAGACATATAGAATCAATAATCAATCTGAAATAGCATCTCAATATCCATCGGATCCCCGCAAACACAACATGTATGAATTACAAATAGATGATCTTGATCATGAACGGAGCTCACAAGATCTAAACATGAAAGCACAAAGGAGGAGAAACCAACCATCTAGCTACTACATGGATCCGTAGTCCAAGGATGAACTACTCACGCATCACACCGGAGGCTTGCATGGTGATGAAGAAGGCCTCCAGGGTGAATTACCCTCTCTAGCAGGGTGCCAGGAAGAGCTTCAGACCCCTACCGATCTAGGGATGGAGATGACGGCGGCTACAGACTCTTTCATGGATTTTTGATCGGGTACTTAGGGTTTTCGTCCCGAGGGCAACTTATAGGCGGAAGGAGAGGCCGAGGGGGTGCCGGGAGCGGCCACACCACCCCCCTGGCGTAGTCCAGGCCTGGCCGTGCGGCCAGGTGGTGTGGAGGCTCCCTGGCCCTTCTCCGTCTCGTATTCTGGCACTTGATCCCTTCTAGAAAAATAGGCACTTTGGCTTTTGTCCCGTCCAATTCCGAGAATATTCATTTTCTAACTTTCCTGGAACCAAAAACAACAGAAAATAGGCAGCTGGCACTGTGGCTCTTGTTAATAGGTTAGTCCAAGAAATCATATGAAAAGTACTCCAAAGTTGGAACAAAACACAAGAAAGTGGATAAAACCAAGCATGGAACATCAAAAATTATAGATACATTTGCAATGTATCAGGCCTCCAGGGTGAATTCCCCTCTCCGGCAGGGTGCCGAGAAGTGCTTCAGATCCCTCCCGATCTAGGGATGGAGATGACGGAGGCTACAGATTCTTTCGTGGAATTTTGATCGGGTACTTAGGGTTTTCGTATCAAAGGCAATATATAGGCGGAAGGAGAGGCCGAGGGGGTGTTGGGGTCGGCTAGACCACCCCCTAGCGTGGGCCAGGCCTGGACGCGCGGCCAGGTGGAGTGGCCAGGCCCTAGCCCCTCTCCGTCTCGTATTCTGGCTCTAGATGTCTTCCGGTAAAATAGCGACTTTGGCTTTTGTCCCGTCCAATTCCGAGAATATTCATTTTCTGACTTCCTGGAACCAAAAACAGCAGAAAACAGGCAGCTGGCACTGTGGCTCTTGTTAATAGGTTAGTCCAAGAAATCATATGAAAAGTACTCCAAAGTGTGGACAAAACACAAGAAAGTAGATAAAACCAAGCATGGAACATAAAAAATTATAGATACATTTGCAATGTATCAGTAAGTTGTGCTTCCATAGTTGACCTCGTCAATATGGTCTGTCTACGAGATCTCCGTGACACTACGCCACCTCCAAGGGTAAACACATACCCGCTCGTGGCGTAGAGTTCATCAACGTTAGAGATCTAGTTCGAATCACTATATCCTTCAAGCACGGCAGGGTGCCCTAAATAGTGAATCCCATAGCTCATTGTACCACATAGATAGCACATGACCCTTTCAAGTGCATGCCAATGATCAATACCCGGGTTAGACATGAACCTACTCAAGTTGCTCACAGCAAAAGAGATATCGCTTGCTAAGTACATGAGAGAACCCACAATTTGTGAATATTTCAACTGGTCTGTTGGTTCCTTCCTATTCTTTCGCAAAGTCAAACTAGGATCATAAGGTGTTGGAGAAGTCTTGCCATGAATAAAGCCAAAACGTCTCAAGACCTTCTCAACATAATGAGATTGTGTTAAAGCAATCCCATTCTCGTTCTTAATAAGCTTGATGTTCAGAACCACATCAGCCTCTCCCAGATCTTTCATGTCAAAACCCTTTGAAAGGAAAGCCTTAACTTCATTTATTACATTCATGTTTGTACCAAAGATCAGAATATCATCCATGTACAAACATAATATAACACTATCGCCCCCACCATGGTGATAGTACACACACCTATCAGCCTCATTGATGACAAAGCTAGTAGAAAGTAGGGTTTTGTCAAACTTCTCATGCCATTTCTTAGGTGCTTGTTTTAGGCCATATAAAGATTTTAACAACTTGCACACCTTTGTCTCTTCACCTATTACCACAAACCCATCCGGCTGATCCATATAGATCTCCTCTTCCAACTCTCCATTAAGGAAAGTTGTCTTCACATCCATTTGATGAACGAGAAGACCATAAGAGGTAGCTAGGGATAGTAGTACTCGAATGGTGTTCATCCTAGCGACAAGTGAATAGGTGTCAAAGTAATCTTCACCTTCTTTCTATGTGTAGCCCTTTGCTACAAGTCGTGCCTTGTACTTCTCAATAGTACCATCAGGCCTTAGCTTCTTCTTGAACACCCACTTGCAGCCCACAGGTTTACAACCATAGGGACATTCTGATAATTCCCAAGTTCCATTAGAAAGAATCGAGTCCATCTCGTTTTGGACATCTTCTTTCCAATCATCTACATTAGGAGATGCATATGCCTCTGCAATGGATCTAGGAGTATCGTCCACAAGATACACAATGAAGTCATTACCAAAGGATTTTGCAATCCTCTGTCTCTTACTCCTCATGGGAGGTTCATCGTCATCCTTCTCTAGGACTTCCTCATGAGGTTGTTCAAAATTCTCAATAGATGCACTAGATTTAGGAAGTATTTCAGAAGAAATTCTAGCAGTGCTCTACATATCTTTCGTAGGAAACATATTCTCAAAGAATGTTTCATCACAAGATTCCATTATAGTATCAACATGCATATAAGGAACCTCAGACTTAATGATGTCTACGCACTTCTATTCTTGTAGACAGTTGTTGGGCCTCCAAGTGCAGAGGTTTGTAGAACAACAGCAAGTTTTCCCTTAAGTGGATTACCCAAGGTTTATCGAACTCAGGGAGGAAGTGGTCAAAGGTATCCCCTCCCAAGCAACCCTGCAATCAAGATACAAGAAGTCTCTTGTGTCCCCAACACACCCAATACACTTGTCAGGTGTATAGGTGCACTAGTTCGGCGAAGAGATAGTAAAATACAAGTGGTATGGATATGAGACAACGGTGATAGAAAATAGCTTGATGGCGTGGAAAAGACTAAAGGCAAACTGAAATAAAGATGGAAGCAAGCAAACATGTAACAGATCTAGTTGCAAACGGTGTATCAATGTTTAGAAACAAGGCCTAGGGATCATACTTTCACTAGTGAACACTCTCATATAAATATATTCTTCTTTATGATACTACTCTTAAGTACTCTCCAGTTGAACACTCTAATCGATGGTAGGGATATAACAACACACCTCAAAGTTCATCTTCCCCATCTAGAAAAGCCCACACTGTCACCTTGAGCTCTAGATGGTTCCAACAAACACCACAATTTCATAGAAACATCCAACTCCAAATATAACTCATAACAAGTATTTGTAATCTCTAGCCTAAGTGCCACCATGGTGTGCACGCTGTCACTTTCACACACATGGGGAGAGCAGAGATCTATTAAAGCACTTGAGTAGCAAGGTAGATCTACTTGATTACAAAGCTCATGATCACAATATGATCATGCATAGAGAGAGATGAACACATAGCTACCGGTAGAACCCTTAGCCTCGAGAGATAACTACTCCCTCCTCATCATGGGAATCAGCAATGGTGATGGAGATGGTGGTGGAGATCGATGGAGATGGCTTCAGGGGCACTTCCCCATCCCGGCAGGGTGCCGGAACAGAGACTTTCTGTCCCCCGAATATCCCCTTTGGTGGCAGCGGCGCTGTAGAACTTTTCGTGGATTTCGGATTGATGATCTAGGGTTTCTGTATCAGGAGGAATATATAGGCGAAGGGGCGAGGTCGGTGGACAGCCAGGGGGCCCACACCATTCCCTGGTGCGACCAAGGGGGACCCGCGCCTAGGGGTGGTGTGGCCACCCTGTGGCCCCTATCCGACTCTCCTTCTGGCTCTGTGAGTCTTCCGAGAAAATAACAACTTTGGCTTTTGTCCGATCCAATTCCGAGAATATTCATTTTCTGACTTTCCTGGAACCAAAAACAGCAGAAAACAGGCAGCTGGCACTGTGGCTCTTGTTAATAGGTTAGTCCAAGAAATCATATGAAAAGTACTCCAAAGTGTGGACAAAACAAAAGAAAGTGGATACAACCAAGCATGGAACATCAAAAATTATAGATACATTTACAATGTATCACTTAACCACTAAAAATTATAGATACAATCCACTATATTAGGTCCAAGTTTGCATTTCTTGGGAATCGATATGTTGACCTTAGCCAAACACCCGCAAGTGCGCAAATACGCAAGCGATGGTTTTCTCCTAGCCCACTCCTCATAAGGGGTGTTTTCTTTATTCTTGTTAGGAACTCTATTCAGGACATGTCATGAAGTCAACAAAGCTTCCCCCACCATGCCTTTGATAAACCAGCAGTGGCTAGCATGGAATTCACCAAGTCAGTCAGCGTGCGGTTTTTCCTCTCGGCAACCCCGTTTGATTGGGGCGAGTAGGGAGGCATCCTCTCATAAATAATGACATGTTCCTCATAGAACTCGTCAAAGATTTTGGGAAAATATTCACCACCACGATCCGACCTAAGACGTTTGATCTTTCTCTCTAGTTGATTTTCAACTTCGGCTTTATAAACTTTGAAGTAGTCTAAAGTTTCATCTTTAGTGCGTAACAAATAAACATATCAATATCTAGTCGCATCATCAATCAATGTCATCAAATATCTCTTTTCACCTTTTGTCAACACACCATTCATCTCACATAGATCAGAATGTATGAGTTCTAGAGGTGCTAAGTTTCTCTCCTCGATAGCTTTGTGAGGATTTGGAGGTTGCTTTGATTGCACACAACTATGGCACTTAGAACCTTTGGCAATAGTGAAATTCGGAACTAAACTCATACTGGACATCCGAGACAGCAAACCAAAATTAATGTGACATAAACGAGAATGCCAAACACTAGTATCATCATTAACATCACCACAAATATGATTCACGAATTTATTACAAAACTCTAAAAGAGAGAAACAGAATGAGCCTCCAAACTCATAACCTTTACCAGTAAATTATCCATGTTTCGAAACAACGACTTTATTAGACTCTAACACAACCTTGAACCCATCTCTGCATAGAAGGGAGCCACTAATGAGATTCTTGTTCATAGTAGGGACATGCTGCATGTTCCTCAGCTGCACGATTTTTCCGAAAGTAAACTTCAGATCCACCGTGCCAACACCACGAATAGAAGCATGTGATCCATTCCCCATTAGGACGGAAGAATCCCGTGTGACCTCATAAGAAGTGAACATAGAGATATTAGCACACACATGAACATTAGCACCCATATTAATCCACCAACATGGTGATTGAAACACTGAAAAACACTAAATAAATTACCATACCCATCCGTGTTGCTAGTGGTCACGACGTTGATAGTCTTTCCACTTTTCCCTCTGCGATCTATACATTCTGGGAAGTCCTTGGAAAAGTGTCTGATCTCTCCACAGGTAAAGCAGCCTAGCTCGGCCTTGTTCGGCTTCTTCTTCTTCTTCTTGAAGGTTGTAGTCTTTTCAATCTTGTTGAAGGAGGGCTTATAGTTCCCTTTGTTCTTGCCGAAGGTCCTCTTCTACACCATGTTGGCGCTAGACTGACCCTCGCCTCCTTTCTCAGCAGTGTCCTTAGCCCGAGCCTTCTCCTCAACATCAAGAGATGCTATCAGGTTTTCAACCGATATCTCTTGTCTCTTATGCTTGAGAGTTGTGGCGAAGTTCCTCCATGAAGAAGGCAACTTTGCAATTATGCACCCAGCCACAAACTTGTCGGGTAAGTTACACTTAAGTATTTCAAGCTCCTTGGCAAAGCACTGAATCTCATGAGCTTGTTCGACTACATAATGGTTGTTAACCATCCTATAATCATAAAAGTACTCCATGATGTATAGTTCACTGCCAGCATCTGTTACACCGAACTTAGCATTCAGTGCCTCCCAGAGCTCTTTTCCATCTTTGATGTGCACGTACACATCAAATAGCTTGTTGTCAATAACACTCAGAACGCATCCCACAAAGGCAAGATTGGTTTTCTTGAACTTGTTCTGATATAGTTCCTTCAGGTAAACCCTCACAAGCCTCCAATACTTTCAGATTTTGTGGCCACATAGTGGTCTTATACTGCCACCTCTTAAAATGAACACCGGTAAACTTTTCCGGCTTCATCGCATCGGCCAAGTGTCCCATGTTTAACTTAGGAAATTGCCTATAATAAGGTTTTTGGTTGTTAGATAATTAGGCACAATTTCCATGATTAAGTCCAGAATATTAAACATGACAAAACCAGCTAGTAGCACATGTAACTCGAACATACTAGATGTACTAAATAACAAGATGAACGAAAACAAGTAACAGCTAAACATGTACTCGCAGAACATGATGAATAACCAGACACCAGCACGTCACACGTACCGTTTGCTTACAGATGTAGTTGCAACAGTAACCTTGGGGAAGAGTGATCAAAGCAGACGGTGGCAAAGACGACGATAGGCAGCACCGCCCGACTTGGATGGAAGACGACTCGTGATGAAGAACTCGAGCAATCGTGCAGAGCGGTTCCTAAAAATCTTATTCGCCCTCTCCCATACAGGATCGCAAAGGCGAGTGGTTCCAGAGACATGCTCTCCCGTCCACCGATGCACGCCGGCAAGCAGGATGGAGTAGGCTATGGTGGCAGCGCAAGCAGAGAGGTTGGCAAAACCCTTGATTGGATTCAGTGTGTTCGTGGTGGAAGCCGCACAGGATTTTATATAGAGAGGCTTGGGAAAGCCGCATAGGGCACGCCATGGACCAAGCCCACGTTGCGCATGTTCGGATCGGTTACAGATAACCCACGATCCGGAAGTGACCCGAATCTACTAACTGTTGACATGTCTGTCACAACCGCACCAGTTTTCCCAAGCAGCAAAAATAAAGCTCGGCTCGGCGAGATTCCTGTGACGCGCGCGCGCGTCGTGACAAGATGAGCGGGCGCGTGTGCGAGAGGCGGTGGCGTCATCGGAGGAGCGCGCGTGTAGTTTTCCTCTTCTCAGTCACACTTTACTAAGTGGTGAACCAATCCATCTTATAAGGTGGTGTAACTCTCCTCCAACTTTCCATGTGGGACTAAACTTTAGCTCCCACTGCACTCACATGTGAGCTGCCACCAACTTGGGCCAAATCACATATGGGCTTCCACACACATGGGCTTTGAGATTTAGGGAAAATCTGAAATCACATATGGGCTTAAATAGATTAGCCCATTATTTCTAACAATCCCCCACCAGATCTCAAATGCCCATTTAAAGATTTCCCAATCCTTGCTACTTGTTTATATACCAGTGTTTTAGCAGAGACTGTTAAGTTAAACTTCAGCCTAGAATCTTGAGCTACGTCTATCAGCAACTTGAACAATGGACGGACCTTGAATTGCAAGTTTGATGCCAATAGATTTCAATCAAAATCATAACTAGTACCTGGCTTCCAGTAGCCTACCCCGTGGGTTGGAGCATATGCGTAATACTCCCTGGTCTCTTCATGAGTTTACTAGAGACCACCCAAGTCTCATAGATCGTGACGTTTACAGTCAAGCTCATATAGGTGTGTTCTTTCAAGAATGCCCTATAGGACGGCATCCTTGCTAGTTATAGCCAACAGAAACACATTAAGGCATGTTGCCAACCTGTCTTACATACTTTGAGAGTCATGCATCTTCACATAGAGAGGGTTACAAAATACTCTCCTGAGTCAAACAACTAGCTTGTTCTTCCCAGATCCTAATTCACGGGATCTCCGATCACATAGGTTGGGTTACCACTATGGTGTGACATCCATGGGTCTCAACCCCATCTCCCTCGATGCATTTTCTATCACAATTCATGATAGTCCCTTTGTAAAGGGATATGCCAGGGTTTTATCTATTTGAATATATGTAAGAGTTATTTCTCCGGAGTTTCTCAATTTCCTGACAGATTTCAAACGTCTCTTGACGTGTCTTGATGACTTCACGTTATCCTTAGAATTGTTCACTTTGACAATAACAGTTTGGTTGTCACAATTCAAAAGGATTGCCGGCACAACATTTTCAACCATAGGCAAGTCCATCAAGAGTTCATGTAGCCATTCTCACTCAATAGTGGTTGTATCTAAACCAGTAAGTTCTGCTTCCATAGTTGACCTCGTCAATATGGTCTGTCTACGAGATCTCCATGACACTGTGCCACCTCCAAGGGTAAACACATACCCGCTTGTGGCGTAGAGTTCATCAATGTCAGAGATCCAGTTCGAATCACTATATCCTTCAAGCACAACAGGGTGCCCTGAATAGTGAATCCCATAGCTCATTGTACCACATAGATAGCGCATGACCCTTTCACGTGCATGCTAATGATCAATACCCGGGTTAGACATGAACCTACTCAACTTGCTCACAGCAAAAGAGATATTGGGTCTTGTAGCGCTTGCTAAGTACATGAGAGAACCAACAATTTGTGAATATTTCAACTGGTCTGTTGGTTCCTTCCTATTCTTTCGCAAAGTCAAACTGGGATAATAAGGTGTTGGATAAGTCTTGTCATCAATAAAGCCAAAATTGCTCAAGACCTTCTCAACATAATGAGATTGTTTTAAAGTAATCCCATTCTCGTTCTTAATAAGCTTGATGTTCAGAATCACATCAGCCTCGCTAGATCTTTCATGTCAAAACTCTTTGACAGGAAAGCCTTAACTTCATTTATTACATTCATGTTTGTACCAAAGATCAGAATATCATCCATGTACAAACATAATATAACACTATCGCCCCCCACCATGGCGATAGTACGCACACCTATCAGCCTCATTGATGACAAAGCCAACAGAAAGTAGGGTTCTGTCAAACTTCTCATGCCATTTCTTAGGTGCTTGTTTCAGGCCATATAAAGATTTTAACAACTTGCACACCTTTGTCTCTTCACCTTTTACCACAAACCCATCCAGCTGATCCATATAGATCTCCTCTTCCAACTCTCCATTAAGGAAAGCTGTCTTCACATCCATTTGACGAACGAGAAGACAATAAGAGGCAGCTAGGGATAGTAGTACTCGAATGGTGGTCAGTCTAGCGATAGGTGAATAGGTGTCAAAGTAATCTTCACCTTCTTTCTGTGTGTAGCCCTTTGCTACAAGCCATGCCTTGTACTTCTCAATAGTACCATTAGGCCTTAGCTTCTTCTTGAACACCCACTTACAGCCCACAGGTTTACAACCATAGGGACGTTCTCAAGTTCCATTAGAAAGATTCGAGTCCATCTCATTTTGGACAACTTCTTTCCAATCATCTGCATCAGTAGATGCATATGCCTCTGCAATGGATCTAGGAGTATTGTTCACAAGGTACACGATGAAATCATTACCAAAGGATTTTGCAATCCTATGTATCTTACTCCTCGTGGGAGGTTCATTGTCATCCTTCTCTAGGACTTCCTCATGAGGTTGTTCAAAATTCTCAATATATATACACTAGGTTCAGGAAGTATTTCAAAAGAAATTCTAGCAGTGCTATGCATATGTTTCATAGGAAACATATTCTCAAAGAATGTTGCATCACGAGATACCATTATAGTATCAACATGCATATCAGGAACCTCAGACTTAACCACTAGAAATCGATAGCCTATACTCCATGGAACATATCCTAGAAAGATACAATCCACTGTCTTAGGTCCAAGTTTGCGTTTCTTGGGAATCGATATGTTGACCTTAGCCAAACACCCTCAAGTGCGCAAATATGCAAGCAATGGTTTTCTCCCAGCCCACTCCTCACAAGGGGTCTTTTATTTATTCTTGTTAGGAACTCTATTCAGGACATGACATGAAGTCAACAAAGCCTTCCCCCACCAAGCCTTTTATAAACCAGCAGTGGCTAGCATGGAATTCACCAAGTCAGTCAGCGTGCGGTTTTTCCTCTCGGCAACCCCATTTGATTGGGGCTAGGGAGGCATCCTCTCATGAATAATGCCATGTTCCTCACAGAACTCGTCAAAGATTTTGAGAAAATATTCACCACCACGATCTGACCTAAGATGTTTGATCTTTCTCTCTAGTTGATTTTCAACTTTGGCTTTATAAACTTTAAAGTAGTCTAAAGCTTCATCTTTAGTGCGCAACAAATAAACATAGCAGTATCTAGTCGCATCATCAATCAATGTCATGAAATATTTCTTTTCACCTTTTGTCAACACACCATTCATCTCGCATAGATCAGAATGTATGAGTTCTAGAGGTGCTAAGTTTCTCTCCTCGACAGCTTTGTGAGGCTTTCGAGGTTGCTTTGATTGCACACAACTATGACACTTAGAACCTTTGGCAATAGTGAAATTCAGAATTAAACTCATATTGGACATCCGAGATATCAAACCAAAATTAATGTGACATAGACGAGAATGCCAAACACTGGTATCATCATTAACATCACCACAAATATGATTCATGGATTTATTACAAAACTCTGAAAGAGAGAAACAGAACAAGCCTCCAAACTCATAACCTTTACCGATAAATTGTCCAGTTTCAAAACAACGACTTTATTAGACTCTAACACAACCTTGAACCCATATCTGCATAGAAGGGAGACACTAACGAGATTCTTGTTCATAGTAGGGACATGGTGCACGTTCCTCAGCTGCACAATTTTTCCAGAAGTAAACTTCAGATCCACAATGCCAACACCACGAACAGAAGCATGTGATCCATTCCCCATTAGGACGGAAGAATCCTGTGTGACCTGATAAGAAGTGAACATAGATATGTCAACACACACATGAATATTAGCACCCGTATCAATCCACTAACATGGTGGTTAAAACATTGAAAGAATAGTAAATAAATTACCATACCCATCTATGTTGCTAGCGGTCATGATGTTGACAGTCTTTCCACTTTTCCCTCTGCGATCTGCACATTCTGGGCAGTCCTTGGAAAAGTGTCCTAGCTCTCCGCAGGTAAAGCAGCCTAGCTCGGCCTTGTTCGGATTCTTCTTCTTCTTCTTGATGTTTGTAGTCTTTTTAGGCTTGTTGAAGGAGGGCTTATAGTTCCCTTTGTTCTTGCCGAAGGTCCTCTTCTACACCATGTTGGCGCTAGACTAACCCTCGCCTCCTTTCTCAGCAGTGTACTTAGCCCGAGCCTTCTCCTCAACATCAAGAGATGCTATCAGGTTTTCAACCGATATCTCTTGTCTCTTATGCTTGAGAGTTGTGGTGAAGTTCCTCCATGAAGAAGGCAACTTTGCAATGATGCACCCAGCCACAAACTTGTCGAGTAAGTTACACTTAAGGATTTCAAGCTCCTTGGCAAAGCACTGTATCTCATGAGCTTGTTCGACTACATAACGGTTGTTAACCATCCTGTAATCATGAAAGTTCTCCATGATGTATAGTCCACTGTGAGGATCTGTTACACCAAACTTTGCGTTCGGTGCCTTCCAAAGCTCTTTTCCATCTTTGATGTGCATGTACACATCAAACAGCTTGTTGTCAAGAACACTCAGAACGCATCCCACAAAGGCAAGATTGGTTTCCTTGAAGTTGTTCTGATCTTGTTCAGATATAGTTCTTTCAGGTAAACTCTCACTAACCTCGAATACTTTCAGATTTTGCAGCCACATAGTGGTCTTATACTGCCACCTCTTAAAATGAACACCGGTAAACTTTTCCGGCTTCATCGCATCGGCCAAGTGTCTCATGTTTAACTCAGGAAATTGCCTATAATAAGGTTTTTGAGTTGTTAGATAATTAGGCACAATTTTCATGATTAATTTCAGAATATTAAACATGACAAAACTAGCTAGTAGCACATGTAACTTGAACATACTAGATGTACTAAACAACAAGATAAACGGAAACAAATAATAGCTAAACATGTACTCGCATAACATGATGAATAACCACACACCAGCGCGTCACACCTACCGTTCGCTTGCATATGTAGTCGCAGCAGTAACCTTGGGGAAGACTGATCGAAGCAGACAGAGGCGAAGACGACGATAGGCAGCACCGCCCGACTTGGATGGAAGACGACCCGTGATGAAAAACTCGAGCAGTCATGTAGAGCGCTTCCCAAAAACCTTATTCGCCCTCTCCCATACAGGATCGCAAAGGCGAGTGATTCCAGAGACCTCCTCTCCCGTCCGTCGGTGCACGCCGACAAGCGGGATGGAGTAGGCTACGGTGGCGATGCAAGCACCGCACGAACCGGGAGCGACCCACGTCTGTCACAACCGCACTAGTTTTCTCAAGCAACAAAAATAAAGTTCGGCTCGTCGAGATTCCCACGATGCGCGCGCGTCGTGTCGAGACGGGCGTACGAGCGGCAACGTCATCGGAGGAGGAGCGTGCGTGTAGTTATCATCTTCTCAGTCACACTTTACTAAGTGGTGAACCACACCACCTTATAAGGTGGTGTAACTATTCTCCGACTTTCTATGTTGGACTAAACTTTAGCTCACACTCCACTCACATGTGAGATGCCACCAACTTAGGCCAAATCACACATGGGCTTCCACACATATGGACTTTGAGATTTAGGGAAAATCTAAAATCACATATAGACTTAAATAGATTAGCCCATTATTTCTAACAGAACACAATGATGAAAGCAGTGCTACGCATCACATTATGAGATGCACAACTAATGGAGTACCATAATGGGTTAATACATTATTATTTCTCGGATATTTATGCTCAGCATTTTCTCTTATGAATAGCGAAAGCTCATGAATTTCAAGAACTAAGTATAGCCCAAGTTTGTGTACGAGTACCTGTTACTGTTATCATGCCGCAGTACATACTAATTTATAGTGCTCTTAGGACTATAAAAGAATGCTTTCCTTGTCATTTTTTGGGCCTATTTCATGTATGTTTTAATTCACATGTGCCCGTTGGGCCAAAGTTGCGCCTGCTGGTGGGAGCTGGTCTCCCCACTTCTATAAAACGTTTCCATTTATTTTTCTTGTCAAACGTATTCCAACAATTTCAGAAAATAAGATAAAGTAGAAAATAGGATTTAATAAAGATAATTTTTGGGTAAAACATATGCATTTATTCTTATTCATTGGGAAAATACAAGTATAAGAACAATTCTTTTTTAGTATTGGAGTATTTATCTAAATTAATTCTTTCATAAACGTGGCAACGCACGGGAGTCAGCTTGCTACAATAATTAATATTAAAAATATATTTAAACATTTCCTTTTTATCACTCCGAACAACTTCAGACTTTATCCGAAACACTTCCGGTTTTCTCTTTTCTTCTTGACTACGATCTCAATGTTTTCAAAAAGATCTCAAGCATCATAAGACCCTTAAATGTGTTATCCTACGGTTCAGAAATGTCATAGACATGATCATATCAATGATCATCAGCGGGACCGGGATGCCCATAATGATCCCTTATGCATTCCACGATGTTCTATCGTTTGAACCGGAAACTTCGATTCCAATTCCTTTTGTTTATTTGATACATAACTTGTCCGAGATTTGATCATTGATATCATTATACCAATCTAGTTACCAACAAGTTTACTTAACTCGTTACCGTGATATCACATCATCATGATCTAGTCATTCGATGTAGCTTATTGGATGCAATGTCACCGAGTGTGCCCAGTGTATGATCCCATCACTCTGGAGAAAAAATTCCGATCTTGATGCATACGTCTCACTTGTCCCTCTAGAATACCCGACATACACATTTATGGTCATCCTGTTACAGTGTGACGGTTGATGCAGTCTAAGCAGCCTTGGGGATAGTGATTAAACATGATCTCACGGTCTGAGGAGAAGTTCTCTTAGTTTCTAACTATTGCAACGGTAATCTTTGTGACTTGATCATATTACAATACTTATATGAATAATGTCTATCATGTCATTCTCGAATGTCACGATCTTATTGTCAACTGGCATAAATGCTACATGATTAGGAAACCTTGATCATCGGTTGTCCAACGAACTAGTATACATAGAGGCTACTAGAAACTTGGTTTGTTTACATACCACACTTGTATCAATGTTTTCGCTTGAGTATAAAACTATTATGAACTAATTAAGATATAGTAATGAACATATTTATTATTTACTTTTAGGGCATATCTCCTTCAATACAGCAGTATCGAGGATAAGAAGCAAGATCCGATGGGTCGCCACCTCAAAGCAAAACATGTTGGATGGGAAACTCAAGTGATGGACACACCATGATGACATGATGTGAGAAATCGTGATAAATCAAACAGTCCCGTGTGTAAAGTATCCATCATTATGTAGTAAACAAGAAATAACATTTCCACGTGTGTGATGCCTCACGTTAAGCTCTGGCCACAATGAATTTAAATAAAGCGGAGTTGGCAGCTGAATCAAATCGGCTATCCTTTTACTATGAGCTACACAATAGTTTAACAAACTAAGCAACAAATCTGCATCGGAATGTATTTCACATGCCTATCCTAGCACGAGTGATCAACACTTCGGAACATGTTCTAGATAAAAATATATTTTCATCAATATATAATAATAAATTGTCCCAATGGACGCGGGCCAACGTGATCTAGTAAGATGTTATTACAATTACGGGACAGAGGAGTAGAACACAATATGGTGAAAGCAGCGCTACGCATCACATTGTGAGATGCACAACTAATGGAGTAACATAATGGGTTAATACATTATTATTTCTCGTTAAGAAAAAGAAGCATAACATAGAACAACATCTTTGAGCTGACGACAACAAATCATACAGAGAGATGACTCGACTCGATGTCTCGACGGAACTGAATCCACAATTACAGTAGAAAAAACATGCATGCATGAAGGTTGCTACTGCTGATGTTGCTTAAGCGACATGAGAGTTTTGAAGATTCCGACGAGCACACTAGCAATAGAGAGCAAGGCGACGATGCTCCTGAAGTTGTTGTAGACAAACTTATGGATGGCGATCCTGATGGGCCTGTCACGCTTGTAATCATGGATCTTTGCCACGATCGAGTAGGAAGTAGCGATGACCCAGGCGCAGGTGGCGAGCGAGGCCCTTGAAGAAATCCACCATCTCTCGATTGCTGAAGAAACTTTCTAGGAGATGCTTGGCTCGCAGCTGGTGCACGTCCTCCTCACTGTCCATGAGCATCGCCAGGATGGAGAGGTAGGAGCTGATAATAAATCCATCGGAGGGATAGCGGGTAGAGGTGCAAGCCTCGAACGCCGCCATGTTGACAAGCCAACAAGCATTGGTGTCGTCCAGGAACAATGGCCTCAGGGACAGCTCGCCGAAGATGAGGCGTTTCTGAATGCTCATGTCCACAAAGCCGGTCTTGTCGTCTTTGATGGCGATCAGATGGATGCCCATTTCCGCGAGCTCAATGGCACTGCTAACCACCGGTGATGACGCCGTGGACTCGTAGCTTGTGTCTTGGATAGTCATGTCGCTTATCTGACTGTGTCGAAGGAGTCCAAGGAGATGCGGTGGCTCGGTGTCACCCAGAAATAACCCCGTCTTTGATGTACAAGTACCTCCTCCTATGTACAAAAATCCTGCACATTCATATACAAAATTCTCCACCACATCTTTGGTCATAGAGGATTCCATGAGCACCTCTAGCACCAGCCAGGGAAGTTGTTGGTTCTCTAATGGAAAGAAAGATGCCCCTCAACATGCACGGCCCTGTGGACAAGACCATCCGATTGGCCAATAGAGCACGTTCCTCTTCTTGATCATCACCCGAGGAGAAGTTTATATACTCCAGCAGGAAGCAACCGTCGAGGAACATCATCGCCGCAAACTTCGCGTCTCCAAAACGCTCCACAGCGTCGTCGGCATTATAGCACCTGCGTGCATCTGCGACGACGAAGAGGATCTTGTCGTGGACCTCCTCGACTGAGCGGCCCGACCGTGCGCAGAAACTGTAGGCCGCCGCGTGCTTCACCTCCTCCGCCTCTCGCAGATGGGGTAAGCCATGGTGGTAGGGGCCGAGGGCCACGAAGCTGGGGACGATGTAGCGGTCGCCGATCAACCTTAGGCCCCTCGGGAACCTATGGATCTTGGTTCCGATCATGGAGAAATCGGCGTCGAGTCTCTCATTCGTCACTCTCACCTTCTCTCCGATATATAGGTATCCTTGTTTCCTCTACGCCATGGCTACAATTATTGTTCATGGTGTTTGCCAGCTCGCCCGGTTGTGTATGTAGGTTTTGGTTTAGCTGGAACCATCCTACGTGCCCAGCATATATATAGAGACGAAGGACGCTACGGCCACGACATGTTCTTCATTTACTCCACTTTACACCAATGAAAGGCTTAACAAAGACCTTACGTGTGCTATAGGCCTTCAGGACATATTCTTTTCTCAAGTGTCACGTGATTCTTTCCATAAACTTTGTCCTCGCTGTCCAGCATTCTTTTGTACGTAGATGTTTGGTTCCTAGCTAGCTTCATTGTAAGCCCCCGCTCACCATGGTTTTCGGCCCGCTCACCTGTGGTTTTTTTTTTGGGGTAAACAGCACGACTCTACCGCCAGTCTTTATAACAAATCACACTTACATTTGTTGGAATTTGAGGTATTTGCATGTTGGGCTTTTGGCCCATAACAAATACAAATTTTAAAATTCTCTTTGATCCATTATTTGTGGCAGCTCATGTGTGTGCTAGTAGAGTTAAAGTTTAGTTTCATATTGCTAGTTGAGTGAGAGTTACACCTTCTTATATATACTAGACTGTTCTACCACTCACTAAGGTGTGAGAAGAAGAACAACTCTCGCGCACCCCTCCTCCGATGCCGTCTGCCTCGTCACGACGCGTGCGCGCCACGGGTTGCGAGAATCTCGTCGAGTCGAGCTTTATTTTTGCTGTTAGAAAAAAATAATCATGGATTAATTACGAGCCATTAACGGACACGTTAATTAGTCAGCCGTTTCTAGATTTTCTGAATCGTGGGCTGTTATCGACGAATTCCTGAACGGTGACTTCTTCCCAGATATCACCAACCTCATCGACAGCCTCAACATGGGCGGCAACGTTGTGGCCACTGCTGCTGCCGCCGCTACACCGTATGTGATCTCAATCTCCCTCTTTTAGATTATGTTAGAGTGTCTAGTTTTAGCGTTTGGTGTAGATGTAATAGGTTTATCTTATTTATATATAATCTGTTCATCTACTCTGTTAGTTTGCATTATCTACTTAATTACTATTTGTATGATCATGTTTTACCAATTATTTATTCGGATTAAATCATATGGATTATTGCTTATATTTTTAACAATCCAAAAACCTGATTATAGGCAACTGAATTCCACTGGTGTAGTCGCGGCTATCAGGCCACCTCCTTTTGAGGGTATGCACTATAAGAGATGGCGCACGAGAGCAGTTCTCTGATTTGAAAACCTAAACTGCTATAGCGCCATTCTTGGCAAACCTGAAGGAGAACTTTCTACTGAGCAGGAAACAACCTTTAAGAAAGCCGATACCATGTTTCTGGTGGCTCTTTTCATTGTTCTTGGGGACAACATTGTTGAACCGTACATGTCATTTAATAATGCAAGGACGTGTGGGATGCGCCCGAGGAAAAGTTTGGGGTCTCGGACGTTAGCACTGAGTTATATGTCATAGAGCAATTCTATGACTACAAGATGGTTGATGAGCGCTCTGTCATTGAGCAAACTCATGAGATACAATCACTTTCCAAAGAACTTGAGCAGTTCAAGTGTACCTTACCGGACAAGTTTGTGGCCGAAGGCATTATTGCCAAGCTCCCTTGTGGAGGAACTTTGCTACTTCTCTAAAACATAAGAGATAAGAGTTTTCCGTTACGGATCTCATTCGGTCTCTTCATGTGAAAGAGAAGACGAGAGCAAACGACACACGTGCTCGAGGATTTGAGGGAGCTTCTAGTGCCAATTTTGTACAGAAGAAAAACTTTCAATCCCACAAGTTCAAGAATAAGAACAAATCTAAAGGCAAAGGGAAGTTTGATGGCAAGAACAAGGCCACACACTCAACCAACTTCAAGACAAGAAATGATAGGAAGAAAGGCTCTTGCGGTGATCCTGATCATTGGGCTCCGAGCTGTCCTAATCGCTTTGACAAGCATCAACATGGGAACAACAGCAAGACCTCTAATGTTGTTATTGGCGATACTGATATGAAGGACGTTGGGTACGGTATTTTACCTACTATGCTTTCTGCATGTCATTCTCCTAAATGGTGGATAGAAATGGGTGCTAATACACATGTATGTTCTGATATTTCCATGTTCTCTTCTTATCAGGTCTCAAGGACTTCCTCCGTGCTAATGGGAAACAGCTCACGTGCTTCTGTTCATGGTGTTGGTATGGTAAATATGAAGTTTACTTCGAGGAAGACCGTATAGCTGAAGAATGTGCAACACATTCCCTCCATCAATAAGAATCTCGTCAGCAGATCGCTTTTATGTCAAGATTGTTTTAAATTGGTTTTTGAGTCCAATAAAGTTGTAATTTCTAAGTATGTACAATTTGTTGGAAAGGGTTATGAGTGCGGAGGTATGTTCCTCTTATCTTTGTCAGACTCAGGTACTAAAGTTATTAATCATATTTGCAATGATAATGAGTCCAATATCTGGCATTCACGACTTTGTCATATTAACTTTGGTTGCATGACGTAGCTAGACAATATGAGTTTAATTCTGAAATTCACTACTGTCAAAGATTCTAAGTGCCAAGTTTGCGTTCAAGCAAAGCAACCCCGCAAGTCTCATATGGTAGTGGAACCGAGAAACTTAGAACCGCTGGAACTTATACATTCGGATCTATGTGAGATGAATGGTGTTTTCACAAAAGGTGCAAAAAGATATTTCATGACGTTGATTGATGACTCCACTAGATACCGCTATGTTTATCTTCTGATATCTAAAGATGAAGCTTTGAACTACTTCAAAATCTATAAAGCTGAAGCAGAAAACCAACTTGATCGTAAAATCAAATGGCTAAGGTCAGATCATGGTGGAGAGTACTTTTCAAATGAATTTGATCTATTCTGTAGGAACATGGTATTATCCATGAGAGGATGCCTCCCTACTCACCTCAGTCAAATGGGGTGGCCGAAAGAAAGAACCACACTCTAACTAATCTGGTTAATGCCATATTAGATACATCGGGTCTTTCCAAGGAATGGTGGGGGAGGCGCTAATGACTGTGTGTCATGTCCAAAACCGTGTTCCCGTAAAGGATAAAACCATGACTCCATCTAAGGAATGGGAGAAGAAAAGGCTTAAACTCTCTTACTTATGAACTTGAGAATGTTTGGCGAAAGTCAATATTCCAATACCCAAGAAGCGAAAGCTTTGACCAAAAAACCGTGGATTTTGTTTTTCTAGGATATGCTTTTCATAGCATTAGCTATAGATTTTTTTATAGTAGAATCTGAGGTATCCGACATGCATGTTGGTACGATTATGGAGTCGAATGATGCGACTTTCTTTGAGGACATCTTTCCCTTGAAAGTTATATCTAGCTCATCAAATCAGGAGATGACTAGTTCATCTAGTCAGGAATTTGCTATAATTCCTGATCCCACTATGCCAATAGAACACTATGATGATCCTGTGGAGGACGACAATGAAGCTCCTAAAAGGACCAAGAGACAAAGGACTGCAAATTTATTTGGTGATGATTTCATTGTGTACCTTGTGGATGATACTCCCACTTCTATTTCAGAAGCCTATGCATCTCAAGATGGTGACTACTAGAAAGAAGTTGTCCGAACACTAGTACAAACACGTTACTTAGAGACGTCAATTTCCCATGGACCTCGGCCGGTTTCTCATTCCGGCTCAAGCGCATAGCTTCTAAGAGCACATCACCTGAGCCCTTTTTTTTTGCGGCTCTAAAATATGAGACCTCAGATGGTGCAAAAAGTAAAATGCCTCTAACATGTACGATATGGAGATGACCCATATTTTGGACCGCTTGGAAGAACTCCTCAATCTCAGACGACCTATATGAGGGACCATCTCCAATAGTCAGGCGATCGAAGTCGGATTATAACAAAGACCGTCTCTAGAAGTAGTGAGCCTCGAAGCGGCTTTTTAAAGTGATCGTCTCCAGTGTGTGATAGTAGCATGCTAATTCGAACTCGATCATAGTTGACATGACACATAATCATGATTCAACAGCCAAATAGATAGATTCACTCGAACTTAATTATAGCAGCCAGTCAAAAGAATACCATTATATTAACAATTAACATTAGCCCAATAGTTGGGAAAATTCATACATATTTAGCCATTACTTTATGGAGGTGCATACAATGTGTAGTCCATACATAGAAGAAGCATAATTAGTACTCGAGTAGTTATGGGCTGCCCGGTGGAAGTTTCTGAACCAGAATATATACCTCTCTATTATCTATTTTCATCAAAGCAAAAAAGAACAATGTTATCCTTCTTTAAGTTGAAGATTCTCACAATCTTCTCCCATCCAGTCATCAACATTGCATTTGACTGACCAGCTCCCATCTTCATTGTAACCATCTTTGGCTCCTTGCTCTTCATTTCACAAACATACACATCAATTGGTTCATATAGGTGATTCTTTAGATATTTTCTTGTGAACTCAGCTCCAAATGTCTATGCAAGTACAAAAAGTTGAAGAATTAGCATGCTTTGATTACTGGAAGTATTTAAATATCACAGGTTATCTTGTTGATCACGTGTTCAAGAATATATCATCTTACCAGCATGCACTTCTTTTCCACGACAGATGAATAGGACAACCTGTAGACGTATTACTTGATTTTTGGTGGAAATTCGGGTTCACACCAGTCTAAAAGGAAGTCTACATGAAATTTTTTTAGATACATGTCATTTCCAAAAAAGACTCTGCTTATCAAAATTAGTATTTCCCTTGTGTTGAGGTGTTGATGCAATACCACATACAAATTTCAATACGGTGGAATAATATTTCTGTGTCTACAGTCTAAGCACATACAAATTTAAAATAGATGACTAGAATTTTGGTGTTTTTAGTACCTCTAAGCTCAAGCCTCTCAGTGGGATCTTTTGACGACTGGAATACAAAACTGCCAGAGCTAATGGGAACACTGTCATACACAGTGCATTACAAGATCATTGCAGGTTCCCATCTATTAGATAGATATAGACACTGAGCATTTTAATACAATCAAACATAATAATGAATTAAATTGAAAACAGAAACATAGTTCTTGTGATCATACATTAATAAAAAGCATACACAACTAATGAATTTGAAATTCATTGAATAAACAAGATGCAAGCAGACTAATAAAGTGACAATTAAATCCATATTGCTAGAAGGGCAATGAACAATGAGGAATCAATAAAGAGTTGTAGATTTTGAGATGTACACAAGGGGAAAAGAGGTGGGACAGATAGATGTAGGTTGGGGGAGTCTCTCCCGATGCCACAGTCATGTCTCTGCAGCTAGGAAACCCTGGACCCTAAATTCGACAAACAAAATGGCAAATTCCATGCCAAATTCCTAAATCGAAGCTCTACATTAGGGTTTTGAGGGTTTGGTTTTCACGCATACCTACCTGGAGGATGAAGGGGTCCTCGGAGGCAAGGGAGAGCGTCCACACCATAGGGGACTGGAGGCGGCGGGGAGGAGAGGCAGGGGACCGGAGGCGGTGGTAGTGGAGGGCACCGGCAAAGGCTATGATGGACAGTGGGGGTCAAGAAGTACTAACCTCAGCAGGCGGGGAATGAAAAATGTGGCACAAATCTGAAATATTAGTCCAAATATTTTTAGATCTTTGCGGCCAAGTACTAACCTCAGACGGCTACAAACGGAAAACGTCTCTAAGAGCATCTCCACTCGTAAACCCCCATACGGTCTCCGGCAGAGACATATTTTTGCCTGTATGAGGGGGCGCCAGCTAGTTTTTAATTATGAGGGGCAGAGGCTAGCTAGTCGCACCCCCGAATCCTAATTTTTTTATCTCGATTGGGAAGGGAGGTGGTCCTCTAGGGACGCGTGGCGTCATTTCTGCGCTTTGTTGATTAGCTGGCACCCCCAGTTGCCTCCCTATGGGAAGGGGTTGGCCTGGGGGCGCCGTATATCTCGTATGGCCGCGCCGGATGAAAAATTATTTTGGGGGACACGGCTGGGCTGCGTTTTATATCTCCACGCCCCTATTTTGGCCTTTTTCGGTCTTTAGAGGGGACGAGTGGAGATGCTCTAACATGTTCCGAATTTCATATTTTGCCGCCCAGTACTTCCCTGAGGCGGCTAGAAATTACAACCGTCTCAAATTTTTAAAGGGAAACTTTGTTCGTTTGATTTATAGGTTATTTTTACACAAAGAAACTAATTAAGGGAGAGAAGAGGCCCATTATATATGGATCAAAAGATTTGGAAAATGAGATCGGCTTATGACGCAATTACTTCCGGTTCCATTGAGGGGAATTCTACCAGAAAATGTTCGACTAGCCATTGTGAAGGTATGTGCATTCCTCAATGCAATTTCTCAGAAGGTAATCGACCAGGAAAGTCTATCAGGGTTACAAATTGATGTGGTCCAATGTCTGGTCAGCTTCAAGTTGTTGTTCCCGCCATCCTTCTTCAATATTATGATGCACCTCCTAGTTCACCTAGTCGAAGAGATTAGAATTCTCAGTCCTGTGTTTCTACACAATATGTTCCCCTTCGAGAGGTTCTTGGGAGTCTTAAAGAAATATGTTCATAACCGTGCTAGGCCAGAAGGAAGCATCTCCAAGTGCTATGGAACATAGGAGGTCATTGAGTTTTGTGTTGACTTTCTTCCTGACCTTAAGCCGATTGGTGTTCCTGAATCTCGGTATGAGGGGAGGCTGACTGGAAAAGGCACACTAGGAAGGAAATCAATGGTATGTAGGGACGGACATTCTTTCACTCAATCACACTACACAGTTCTACACAATTCCAATGTGTTGGCTCCATATATCGAGAAACACAAGAATATTCTATGCTCCAAAAACCCGGGGAAGGCTGACTCCTTGATTAAAGGGGAACACGAGAAGAATTTCGGTAGTTGGTTGCAGACACATCTCATGAATAACACCACTATTGGAGATCAATTGTACTCGTTGGCCAGGTTACCATCTTCGACTATATGTACTTTCCAAGGGTACACGATAAATGGGAATACATTTTACACGATTGCCCAAGATAGAAAGAGCACCAACCAAAACAGTGGTGTCCACTTTGATGCAACAGATGGCAATGGGCAGAAGGACACATATTATGGGTACATAGAGGAGATATGGGAACTTTACTATGGACCTACTTTTAAGTTCCCTTTGTTTCGGTGCAAATGGGTCAAGCTGATAGGAGTCGGGGTACATGTAGACCAAAAGTACAGCATGACAAGAGTGGATCTCAATAATCTTGCATACATGGATGAACCATTCGTCCTAGCCAACGATGTGGCTCAAGTTTTCTATGTGAAGGACATGTCTACCAAAACGAGAAAAAGGAAAGTTAAGCAAAAAAGTATAGAATACGATGAGCCAAATCGCCACATAGTTCTTTCAGGGAAAAGAAACATCGTGGGAGTGGGTGACAAGACAGACATGTTAGAAGATTACAATAAGTTTCATGAAATTCCACCATTCAAAGTGAAAACTGACCCAAGCATCTTTTTAAATGATGAAGATTCTCCATGGCTATGGTGCAGAAAAAACCACAACACTAGATGTTGGTGATGTGTAATAATGCATTAAACCTTTTCTTTGAGACATAAATCTATGTAATGTATTAAATCTTTTATTTGAGACATAAAGGCCCCCTTTCACGTAATACATCTTGCTCAATCAAACTGGATGTCGACGATCGGGTTCTGAGCCGCGGGAGGTGATCACCCAAAGAGAAGGAACCATCATAGGAGCATAGCTCGAGTGAGGTCCCTGAAGAAGCTGCCAGGTATTGTAAAACCTGACCTCCAACACATACATATAGCAGCGGACATGCTCGTACTCCTCCATAACACGCCTCCGTACCACGTCCTCGGGGGCCGGCTCCCTCTGCACCGCTCCTAGACCATGCGACTGCCACCAAAGAATCTCCGGGTGGACGACGGGACCCGGATTCCTCACCAGGCTACACGTCCCGGAAGGTAGCACCTCCCAGTGCTAGCCCGGCGGAGCCCAATCTCGGACATGCCCGATGGAGCCCAGTACTTCGCCGTCATTGCCGCCGAGTCATGGACGAACACGCGGGGGCATCCTAAAGTAGGCGACGGGAAATGTGTGGATGTGTGGCGGGGAATGTGTGGATGTGTGGTGGTCATGACGGTCGCCGACCTATATATAGAGGGAAATGGCGGGAAAACATGGGGAAAAAACATATGGCAGGAAAGCATGGCAGGAAAACGTGGCGAGAAAACATGGCGGGAAATATGTTTAGCCCCTGTTGGTGTTTCCAGCCGGGACTAAAGATTCATATTTAGTCCCGGTTGAAGAAACCAACCGGGACTTAAGGGGTGAGTGTTAACACTATGACAGGGGTGAGTGTCGACATTATGTCGTGAGTGTCAACACTATGTTGTGCTGCTTAATCTATAAATAGGCATCCCTATGAAGTTATCAACTGCAAACAAGATGGTGTGAAAGAGCAGGGACAACACACTACGGCTAGTTTGAGGGAGATGCTGGTAGAGCCCAGTCCTCTGACATCTCCAACAAACTGGCCATAGATGTACTCCCTAATATGTGAAACACGATGGTGTGTGAGAGAAGGGACAACACTACGACCAACTTCAGGGAGATGTCTAAGGATCCAATCCTCATGCATCTCTCTGAAGCTGCCATAGAGGCACTCCCTAATATGTGAAATTAGTTAGCTCCCCGGCATATTGATCTAGCTAGAGAAGTTATGAACTACAAGATGGTGTGCGGGAGAAGGGACAACACTACAACCAACTTGAGGGAGATGCTGGCGGAGCCCAGTCCTCCGGCATCTTCAACAATTTGGCCATAGATGTACTCCCTAACATGTGAAATTAGTTAGCTACTCGGCACAAGAATAGAACAACATCTTCATAGTTCGGGAAAGTTGTAGAGAGACCAACACTACTAGGAAACGATCCACTAGTCCCGTGTTTCTAACTGGGACTACGGAATTGGGACTAAAGGCCCCCCTTTAGTCCCACCGGTCCAGCCACAAACCGAGACTAACACTCAATACATTTATTATTATTAAAAAACTGGGACTAAGAAACCGGGACAAAAGGCTCCCTTTAGTCATGCTCATATCTAGCCCTATAGTACACTACTTCAGGGTCGTCTTCGTCTTTGTCATCATCGTCGTCGTCGTTGCTAGGCGCACGCGGCTGGATCCTAAGCCCAACCATGGCATATTCTAGGGGTACCTGCCACTCCGGCCTCGGATTCATGATGCGCGAGGGAGGGGGCTCCTGGATGACGACGCCGTGTAGCCCACGACCTTCACCATCCCCACCCTTCTTGTGGCTCTGTGGAGGGTCAAAGTGCGGGCACCACAGGCGAGGATGATCTCCCTAGGCGATGTAGTGCATCACACCGACGATAGTCCGGTTTGCCCACCACAGGCGGCAACCAGCCTCGTTGTGGTTCAACGGGGGCGAGCCGTCACCCTCGTACCTGGCGAGCTCCCTTTCCTGCCGGTTAGCAAAGAAGGCATTCCAGGTGTCGTAGTTGTCGGGATCCCAATGGGGATCCATCCGCTGCTTAGGCATGAGATCGAGGTAGAAGTGGTTCATGATGGCCGCCCGCCGGGCAGAACCTTGAGGCACAGGAGGGATAGGAACTCCTCCAACGCTCAACATCTAGTCGGTGGGCAGCCCGTAGCCTGGCGGGCATGGGTAGCTGGAGGCCCACAACGCCTCTGTCTCCTCGAGGGTCAAAATGGCCCAGTATGCGGTGTCCATTGTTGTGAGAAGGGAAGATGTGGATGTGTGGATGGCCATGGTGGCCGGCCTAGATATAGAGGGAAAAGGCGGGAAAATATGGCGGGAAGCGGACGGAAATGGCGGGAAAGCATGACGCGTGGCTTGACGACTCTGAGAAGGGCGGGAAATATCTTAATTCCCGATTATTGGCTCCAACCGGGATTAAAGGCCCCCAAAATATTATAAGTCCCGGTGTCGTGGGGTAAGCTCGGCAATGCCCATGGCCATGGACTTAGGGTTTCACAGAAAAGAGAACGCTGGGGATTTTGTCGGATGTCAGGAAAACAATGAAGACAAAGTTGCCTGAATATTGGGAAAAACACTCTATTACAACTTGTCATCTAGATTTTGGCGTACCCTCGCTTGGGCTTCTCCCGTCCTATATATAATAGGTCGGGTCTCAAAGCTGTATGCAGATAGGTTTCATACACGCGTGATTACAATACCAACATAATGTTGGTTCATAGTTTCTTTCCTAATACAGCAAAAAGTCTCTATCGGTTGCTTCCTTGGGCTTTTATCTTGAATCTCCATGGGTCGTAGGCCTTTTACCCAATGTGGGGTAGCGAATAGTGAATATCTAAATAATCATACCCTTGTCAGTAGCCCTCGAGACTCTACCTGAATCCGTAGTTTTCAGGTTGAGTCTCAGAGTGTTCTTTCTTCTTTCTCTCATTCTGTTTGATTTTATTTTTTGAAGGGATTTTGGTACAACGAGTCTGATGCTTCCAACGGATCGGGAATCAGTTAATTGCTCCTGGGTAAAAACAAGGTTGACCTACATCAAACTCAAGTCCCCAGGCTTGAATCCGGAATTTGTTGCTAGTATAATCCAGTTCGAGCCGCTGAGGTCTTACCGAATACTGAATTCCAGTTTTCTATTTTATCGGGTGCCCAACGCGTCCGTCAAGATTTTGCATCGTATTGTTGATACGGATTTTTACTGGAAGAGCGCATTCTTGTGCGATTACCAGGCCACACAGGACGAATCCTGGGGTCTTACCTTCGTGTTTATGAACACGACATTTGGATTTTCTCTCGCGTCTGAGCATGATCCGAGGTTTTTGGCTTTTTTGGCAGTTGGCCTGCTGGGCCGCCAATGTTTCTGATTATATCAGTTATTTTTATTATTTTATACTATCTCCCGATGGGAGTAACACCTTTTGAGGATACACTTAGTGTAAAACTCAAAAGGTTTTTGCAATTTATCAATGCACTTTATACACAACGGTATTTCTATCGGGTGCGTGCTAGCGCTCCCGATGGGAGGAGCCCCCGAGGCTATGTTCGGATGCCTGTATCTGGACATAGGCTTATAATTGTTGTTAGCTCGATGGAAAGCATTGATCTTTGGAAAAGAAGATTAAGATACAAATAACTTCTCTTTATATACAAGGCGACAATCGATGGTACATTATTCTTTGAGCGGATGGCTATTTTAGCCTTTTCTCCTGGACATCTTGGCTTAATAAGCCGAACTGTAACTCTTATCATTTTGCAAATAATCTTATGCGTAAAAATGTCATAGCTGTGCTACGTTCCATGGATTTGAGTAATTTACTCCTGTCTTCTTGTCTTGTAGTCGATGTGCTCCTCCGGGAATAACTTCTGTGACGATGTATGGTCCTTCCCATGGCGATTCTAGCTTCTTGTGGCCATCTTGCTTGAGGCGAAGAACTAGGTCCCCTACTGCGAAGGATCTAGGCCACAATCTTCTGCTATGGTAATTGCGCAGGTTTTGCTGGTACATAGTTGCTCTTTGGAGGGCTTTGTCTCGAGCTTCATCAAGTGCATCCACATCATCTTCAAGTGCTTCTCTTGATTCCTCTTCATTATATGCAGCTACTCTTGGCGATTCATGTGATACTTCAACTGGAAGCACGGCTTCCGCACCATGGACCAAAAGAAAGGCGTCTCCTGTGTTGAATTATTTGGAGTTGTACGTAAACTCCATAACACGGATGGTAATTCATCCACCCATGCTCCTTTTGCTCTGTCAAGTGGTGCCATTAGTCTCTTTTTGAGTCCAGCAGTAACTAGTCCCTTGCCTTTTTCGACCTGTACATTTGTTTGCGGGTGAGCTACCGAAGCGTAGCTTATTTTGATGCCCATCTCCTGGCAGTACTCCTTGAACTCATTGGAAGTGAAGTTGGTCCCATTATCTGTGATGATGATGTTCGGTACGCCAAATCGAAATACTATGGATTTGAAAAAATTCACAACCGAAGTTCCATCTTGGGTGGTGACAGGCATTGCTTCAATCCAATTAGTGAATTTGTCGACTGCTACTAGCAGAAAGACGTGTCCTCCTGGCGATGATTTGTGAAGTTTTCCCACCATGTCGAGTCCCCACTGAGCAAAAGGCCAAGCCAAGGGTATGGGATTCAGCTTAGCGGCTGGTGCTCCAGGCTTTGTTGCGAATCGTTGACATGCTTCACATGTTCTGACAATGTCATTTGCATCTTGTACTGCAGTGAGCCAATAAAATCCTGCCCTGAATGCTTTTGCAGCAATCAACTACTAGCATGGTGACCACATACTCCTTCATGTATATCTTTCAGTATAAGTTTTCCTTCTTCGGGTGTTATGCAATGTTGCAACACACCCGAAATACTTCTTTTGTATAGTTCTCCTTTGATTATCCTGAAAGCCTTGGATCGTCGGGTGATTTGCCGATCTTCTATTACATCCTCTAGTAGTTCTCCCTTAGTCATATATGCTATATATGGCTGCATCCATGCTAGTTCAATTAGCATGACCTCTTTGATTTCTTGTTCTTTTTCTTCGATGGCCTCTTCTATGTTCTTGGTTTCTGAAGGAGCCCCCGACTCTTTTTGTGGATGCTTCTTTTTCCCTTTTTTTGGTGCTACGACTTCCAAGACTCTTTTCACTTTGATTGATCGCTCCACTATCTCCTCCCAAAAAACTCCTGGTGGTATTGGTAAACACAATGATCCGATGTTTGCTAGATTGTCGGCTTCCTCATTGCTTGCTCTTCCTATATGTGATACTTCACACCCATAAAATTGAGCCTCCATGATGCCATATAGGTCATGATAAGCAACCATATTTTCGCTGACAGTGTCACATTTGTTCATTGCCTGATGTGCCACAAGATTGGAATCTCCAAAGATTTGAGGCGAGTTGCACTGCAAGCTTTGTCCATCCGCATGCCATGCAACAGGGCCTTGTATTCCTCTTCGTTATTGGATGCGTTTGTAAATCTCATCTGAAGAATATGGCACATTTTGTCGCCTTGAGGTGATATTAGTACTGAAGGGTTCCGTAGAAGAAAACAAAAAATTTCTATCTACTCGAACACTAATACCAGGATCTATACTATGTAGACATGAGTAACAGACGAGAGATACAATATTCATACCTTTGAAGACCGAGGCACGCCTTACGCAGGAAGGCGTATATTGATGAAGACGAGCAGCACCCCAAGTGTGGTGCCTCCGAAGTTCATCACACGTCCGATGTAGGAGACGTTAACCGGACTCCGATCCAACCAAGCAACAAAAGAAGTAGATGCCAGATCGCAGATCAGACGACGGTGGTGTGAAGGTGGATAACTCACCCATGAGGTCCTTTCCAATATTACGGACAAGTCCTTAGTGGATGAGAGAGAGAATGAGAGGTAATGGGATGATTCCAAAGAGGGAGGGGAGACCCCTATATATAGTGGGAGGGGGGCGCACCACCCAGGGGCTAGGCGGTGTGGGACTAATCCCCACACCCGCCGGCCACCTAGGGGCAGCCACCGGCCCTAGGTGGGCCCCATTGGGGCGGCCCACCAAGCCTAGGCCGGCTGGCCCCCTCTCCCTAGGCGCCATGCCCTATTGGGCCTCCCTTCGGGTGAGGCCCATTAGCATTATGATGACTTTAATAATAAAATAAAATGTATATTTAATATTAATTCTCCAATTAACATTCAAATACACATATTGTATTATTCCTTCACCCCGGAACAGCTTCCGGACCCCTTCAGATCTCCATCGGATGTTACCCAGAACTATTCCGGTTTCTCTTTCTCTATTTCTCCTACAATACCTCATCTACCCTAAGCGTCCCTACCCTTAAGCGTGACATCCTTTGGTTCAGAAACACTCCGGACATGATCGAGACTACTCTCACATAAATGATCAACAGAGGAACCTATATGGCCATGTGACCCCTATGCGTTTCGCGAATATAATCGCTCGAACCGTGAGATAGTCATTTCCCGTTCCCTTTGTCATATGATACCTAATTCATTCGAGACTTGATCTTCGGTCTCCCCATACCTTAGTTCGGTCTCGTTACCAATGAAGTTGTTTACTCGTTCTCATGCCATTGCATTCCGTGACCAAGTCACATGCTTGCAAGCTTCATTAACACAACGTCACCGAGATGGCCACATGTATCTATCCGTCACATGGATTAGACAAATCCTGGTATTGATATGTACTCCTCTACGCATCCCTTCGGAAAACCTGAGTGGCACCTTTTTGATCACCCTGTTACGAGATGATTCTTGATAACCATCTAAGCTTCTTCCGGAATGGTGATTTGCATTATGTCACAGTCAAAGGATCAGGTTGCAAGGTTCTCTGTGTTTTATCATCAATGGTGAACTTTGTAACTAGATCTCATTCAAGATATAACGGTCGGATGTTTTTCTATCATGTTATTCAACTAATAACATGACCCCATTGTCAATCGGCATAAATGCCCATGATCTTGAAACCCAGACCATCCTCATGACCAATGAACTAGTTCGCTAGAGGTAACTAGAGACACGATTTGTTTACATACCACATGTGTATTAATGTTTCGTATTAACACAGTTATATCACAGTATGAAACATATTATGAACATATAGGAGATATATCAAATAATACACTTTATTATTTGCCTCTAGGGCATAACTCCTTCAGTCTCCCACTTGCACTAGAGTATAAATAAAACTAGTTTACAATAGGCAGGAACCTAACACCAATGGAATCTCGGTGTTGTTCGTGCTTTTCCTGATGGAGAGCTTTAGTCAAAGGATCTGCCATATTCAGTTCCGTATCTACTTTGCCAATCTTGACTTCACCTTCATCAATGTTCTGTCGGATGACGTGAAATCTAAGCTTGATGTGTTTGGCTGCGGAATGAGTCCTTGGTTCCTTTGCGTTTGCAATAGCTCCCATGTTATCACAATAGATCATCACGGGGTCTTGTGCATTTTGGAAAAACTCCCAGTTCGATGATGAAATTCCTTAGCCAAACAGCTTCGTTTGCTGCATCAACCGTAGCAATGTATTCAGACTCCATTGAAGATTGCGCCACCATCGGCTACTTCTTACTCTTCCAGCTTACCGCCCCACCATTCACTAGGAACACAAATCCTGTTTGAGACTTCGAGTCATCGTGATCTGAGTTCCAGCTCGCATCCACATAACCCGTTACGTTTAGAGCTTCATCACTTCCTCCATAGATTAGGAACATATCCTTTGTTCTTCTCAGATACTTTAGGATATTCTTTACATCTGTCCAGTGATCCGGTCCTGGATTACTTTGGTATCGGCTCGTCAAACTAAGAGCCAATGCCACATCAGGTCATGTAATTAACATTGCATACATGATAGATCGTATGGCTGAGGCATAGGGGATGTAGACATCTTTTCTCTATCAGCATCCGTTACCGGACATTGAGTCATACTCATTTTGCAATTCTTCATCATTGGTACCAAGCCCCTTTTGGAATTTTCCATTTTGAACCTTTTCAAAATCTTTTCGATGTAAGTACTTTGACTTAATGCAATTAGGTGCCTTGATCTATCTCTATAGATCTTGATTCCTAATATGTATGAAACTTTGATATGTCCAAAACATATCTACTTTCCTGAACACTTTTGCTATTGTTTCTCCTCTAAACTTGTGTGATTTGGATGCAACTAACATGGATTGACGCTTTTTTCAGTAGAATTGCCTTGGTGTCTACTTTTTGTGCAGAAAATCAACTATCAGGAAAAATCCTGGAAAATATGCCAAAAATCCTATTTCACCCGAAGACTCCAGGAGTCAGAATACGAGACGGATAAGAGCCAGGGGGTGGCCACACCACCTGGTGGCACGGGCCAGGCCAGGCCGCGCCAGGGGGTGGTGTGGGCCCCCAGGCACCCCCTCGGTCTCCCTCTTCGCCTATAAGAAGCCTCCTGGCCTAAAAACTCCAGGGGGTTCGATGTTTTTCCAGAAGGAGTTCCACTCCGCCGCCACCACCAGATTCCACGAAACAGCACCAGAAACTCTGTTCTGGCACCCTGCCGGGATGGGGAATTGGAGGAGATCATCGCCATCATCATTACCATCGCTTCTCCATCGACCATCCATGTTTCCCCCCTCTATGAGTGAGTAATCCCCTGCTGTAGGCTATGGGGATGGGATGAGATCGTTCATGTAATGGCATCAGATTGTTAGGGCATGGTACCTAGTATCTTTTATTAGTGATTTATGACTTTGTTGCGACTTGTTATGCTTAATGCTTGTCACTAGGGTCCGAGTGCCATGATTTCAGATCTGAACATGTTATTGATTCATTATGATAGTATTGTTTATGGTTTTATCTACAAGTTGTTTACACACGTTGTTGTCCGAAACCAATGGCCCCGAAGTGACAGAAATCGGGATAACCGGACGGAATGGCTTTGCTGTGAGGATCACATGTATTCACGGAGTGTTAATGCTTTGCTCTGGTGCTTTATTAAAAGGAGCACCTTAATTGCCAGTAGTTCCCTTGAGGCCACGCTGCAAACGGGCTGGTAGGACAAAATATGTTGTGCAAGTTCTCATTGCGATCACATATGACTATATATGGAACACATGCCTAGGATTATCTAGTACTTGGATGCTTTATCTTATTTATCTGCAATTGCCCTATGTTCTGATTGCTATGTGAATTGTCTTGTCCATGCAATGCCCGTCCATCCATCCCTATGCCTACCACACTCGAATCCTATTGTTACTGCCATTGTTACTGCTGTCTTTACTTTACTACTGCTGCTACTTTGCTATTCCTACTACAAAACTGTTGCTACTGATAAACTGCTGTGAGCAAGATTGTTTCCAGGTGTAGCTGAATTGACAACTCAGTTGTTAAGGCTTATAAATATTCTTTGGCTCCCCTTATGTCGAATCAATAAATTGGGTTTCACTTCCCTCGAAAATACTACGATACACCCCCTATACTTGTGGGTCATGAAGACTATTTTCTGGTGCCGTTGCCGGGGAGCATAGCTTTATTTATCAAGTTCACTTGGATTCTCTATTGTTCGCTGCTATCCCTCCATCATGGGTAAGTCTCGTGATGGCAAGTTTCCTATTTTACCATCCACTACAAGAAGAGGTACGGTTCTGAACACCTCTGCTGCTCTTGATTCACCATCTGTTATAAGTAAGCTCGTTACACCACCACATACACATGCTACACACACTACTGCTACTGCTGAATCTGAAACTTCTGATGCTTATGATGCTGCTTCTACTGTGCTTGATAAGAGTGGTTCATTAGGTCCTTTCCTAGATGCTACGATTGCTAGACTATAGCTGGAAATACCGAAACTCCTAATGAAGACACTACCACACCTGTTAGTTCACCTGAGTCTAGTGAATGTTATGATATTGAAGACGGTTATGTTGAGATGACTAATGAATTTATTAAAGAATGTAAAAACACCCATGATAGGAGTGCTGCTAAGAGTCTCCTTGAGAGGCGTACTATTAGACCCAAATTGTCTCCTATTGCTAAGTTTGCTGCTTCTCCCATAAACATTATAGATGAAGATTATGATTTCTCTCTCGATCTATCTTACATAGCTATTGTCGAGAAAGAACCTTTTTGTGGGACTAAGAATGAAAGTGCGGTAGCACATATGAATGAACTTTCTACCATGAGTGGCTTGTTTTCTGATGATATTAAGATGCGTACTTACTTTATTGCTAAGATTTTCCCCTTTTCACTGAAAGGAGAAGCTAAAACTTGGTTTAGTAATTTACCTCCTAGATTTATTGATAGCCCTGAGTGCTTGATTAGTACTTTCCTGCAGAAATAGTTTCCTCCTAGTGCTAGACATGCTATTTTGCAGGAACTTTTTGATTTTAAATAGGGAGAAAAAGAGGTATTGCCTGAATCTTAGGCAAGGTTTTGTGCTTTGATCCATGCACAAGCTGGAAGTCCATTACCTAAGAATGAGCTTCTTGATATATTTTATAATGGACTAAACGAAGAATCTAGGACATACCTAGATAGTTGTGCTGATTGTGTTTTCAGGAATAGGACTCCTAAGGAAGCTAAGGAATTAATGGCTAAAATAAGTAAGAACTATGAAGATTGGACTCCTCCTAAAAAAGCTATACCTAAAGTAATTGTACCTGAACCTACTATTTCGGTGCCTATTCCAACATCAAAGAAGAGGGGAGTTATTGAATTAAATGATGAAGTGATGAAGGAAGCTAAGAAATGTCTTAAGGAGAAGGGAATTAAAGGTGCAGATGTCAAGAATTTACCTCCTATAGAAGAATTATGTAAGCTTATTCCCTACTCACCCACTATTCAGATACACTCTCTCCAACACTTTGATGAAGGTGATATCCCTTACTCTAAACCTCCTGATCAATGCTTAGAAGAATTCGATATCTTTATTGTTAAGCAAGACAATTTTAATAAAAGGGTGCAAAATCATCTAATGGAAAACACTAGAGCTATTGTTGAGTTGAAAGATATTGTGGAAAGAACCTCTAATGATGTTAAAATGATTGTTAAACACTTTCAAAATGGTTCAAACTCAAATAGATCAACTCGTTAAAGTGCAAAAATACTTGCTAGTTATTGCTGCTAAAGAAAAACATGCTTATGAAATTAAAACTAGAAGTGGTGCTACTACCGAGGATCCTCTTTATCCTGAGGGGCATCCCAAAAGAATTGAGCAGGATTCTCAACAAGCTAAAAATAGTGGTTCTACTCGTAAGAAAAGGAAAAAGAAACATAAAACTGTTATAGAACCCTCTGAACCTGCTTTAGATCCTAATAGTATATTTATCTCTAATGCTGAAACTGAAAGTGGTAATGAAGAAAATGAAGCTCCTAATGAAGATAAAGTTGAGGAAGAACCTGAAAACCACACTGAGAATACTAAATACACCAAAGAAGATTTTATTGCTAAGAAACATGGTAGTGAAAGAGAACCTTGGGTCCAAAAACCTATTCCTTTCCCTGATAAGAAACACAAGTCAAAGGAAGATGAACACTATAATAAGTTTTGTGAGTGGATGAGACCTTTATTCTTGCAAATTCCTTTGACTGATGCTATTAAATTGCCTCCTTACTCAAAGTATATGAAGGATATTGTCTCGAATAAAAGGAAGATCCCTAATGAAGAAATTTCTACTTTACTTGCTAATTATTCCTTCAATGGTAAGGTTCCTAAGAAACTTGGAGACCCAGGGATTCCAACTATCCCTTTCTCTATTAAGAACAGTTATGTTAGAACTGCTTTGTGTGATTTGGGAGCCGGAGTTAGTGTTATGCCTTTCTCTCTCTATAAGAGGCTTCAACTAGAAAAATTAATACCAACTGATATATCTTTGCAAATGCCTGATAAATCTACCACTATTCCTGTTGGTATATGTCAGGATGTACCTGTTCAAGTGGCTCATAATTGCTTGATATTAACTGATTTTGTTGTGCTTGAAATGCCTGAAGATGATAATATGTCTATTATTCTTGGGAGACCTTTTCTTAATACTACAGGAGCTGTTATTAATTGTAATCAAGGAAAGGTGACTTTTAATGTGAATGACAAGGAACATACTATCTATTTCCCCAAGAAGGTTGAAAGAACTTATGGTTTGAATTCAATTGAACATGTTGAGGGCATTCAAGTTGGAGAAATATATTGTCCCATACCAAGAGAAAAATTTGAAACTATTATGATTGGGACCATTGCTATCAAGGTTGAGGTAACATAATCATTAGTGGAATACAAAGTTTTGTCTCATATGGAATTGTTTTGGTAACAAGAACTGATCAACCCTGTTAACAACATGATTTCATTGAACAAAACAATGTTTTCACTATGATTATTTCCGTGTACTTCTATTCTATCCATTTTAGTTTTTGCTTTCGTTTAGTTTTCTTTTTGTTGTTAGTTGCTTGCATGTTAGAGTGTCTTAGAACTTCTGTAGTTCTAGCTTTTTTTTGTCCTTGCATCATGTTTCCAAAAAAATCTGTCTGTCAGAAAATCATTCTTCTATGCCTGAAAATGCCCAAAAATAAAGTGTCTCGAAAAATTCCAGAAAATTCATATTAAATTTTTATGTGAAAAAAGGGGCAAAGGAGTACCTGGGAGGTACCAGGGGGACCCACCAGGCAGGCACACCACCTGGTGGCGCGGCCTGCCCTAGGTGGCGCCATGCCCTAGTGTGGGCCACCCCTGGCCCCCCACTAACTCTCTCACCTGCCACTTTCTTCTCTCTCCCGAGTAAGCTCCAGTTCATTGCTCAAAATCGGGTTCTTGCTGTGCTTGCTCTTGATTTTTTCGATATCCTTGCTTAGCCCATCTTTCTTGCTAAAATTTGGAGCATTTGTTCCCTGGTATGTGACTCCTCTCCTTGTCCAAGTAGATTTGTGTTTGGTGGATTATATCTTGAGTATTTTGCTGCTGTAGGTGACAGGTTATGAGAGCTTGTATGCTTGTTTGATGCTTAGAGATATAGTTTTGATGCATGTTTAGGCCTCTTACAAGTCCCTATGAGTAGAATCCTTCATTATATTTACTTTGCAATCACTTGTTTAATAGGTGTTTAAATTTCAGAATACCAAGCATGAACAACCATACCTTTGGAGAGATTTTTGAGAGTGATGCACCTAGGAGGTCGAGGCCCTCAAGATCGGCCTCTCAGTTTAGGCCATCATACAACAAAGATCTCATTGCAACTCGTATTGGTAATGAAAGGGATGATGGGGATGCTCACCCATCCACTTTTCCTTGTTTTACTTTCTTACAAGCTGCAGGTATTCTTGATGATTTCTTGCTACTAATTGAGAGGGTTGGTTTGACCTCATATATGCAAGATGAGAGTGAGCAATATGGTATGCTCACTAAAACCTTCGTTGAGAGCTTCACGTTTACTAACACATCCTATCAGTCGACTGTCTCTTTCAAAATTTATAATCTGCCCTTCACCATGCCTTTGGAGAGATTTTGCAGTATTGTAGGTGTATGCATGACAGGGACCATGAAGAAAATTCAAGGGCGACCCGCTGATTTGTTGGAGCTTTACCGAGGGGTGACCAATGATGATGACCGCGTGGTGCAGCACGGAAAGATAAGAAATATCCAACTCCCTGCTCTTAGATACTTTGCATATTATCTTGCTAATAGCATACTTGGTAGGGAGAACACAAGTAATATATCTAACTATCATTTAGCTTTCCTTGCTTCCGCGCTTAACAATGATACTCAGTACAATCTTGGCTCGCTTATCGCTCGCCGCCTAGCTGCTAGGGGGCCTATCTATGGGGGCATCATTGCCTCGCGTATAGTCAATGCATTAGGTATTTTAGTGGATCCCAATGATGCTATACTGGCACCACAGAGGCTTGACCTTGTTGCTATGAAAACTCATCACTTTGTCACTGCTACTTCTGATTTGAACAGTCTAGTATATAGGATGCTTTTCACTGACGGGGATGAAAGGGAAATCCTTTTGCCACAGCCTTCTTTGTTTAGTGTCCACAGGAGACCGTGGTCGCGCTCCAAGGAGGAAGTGGACAAGCAACTTCGCTTGCTGGGTTTCCATGAGCACCACCAGGAGGATGTGCCCTCCTATGATTACTCCGCACATTACGGAGGGACGTACTCGAGCTCACACCAGGACGAGGGGACCTCTTCGTCGTACCACGGTGACACTTCATCCTGGCCAGCTTGGGATTAATACCCACTTAGGCCAAAAGCCTAAGCTTGGGGGGAGGTACGCCGGCATCACACTCATCTCCATATCATTTTGCGTCGGTACTTTGTATATTCATGTTTCGCTCTCTTTTTAGTTTTTGTTCTTTCTTTGCTTTTGCTTTCTAAAACACAAAAAGACCAAAAATATTTCTGTTGTTTCTCTTTGGTTTGCTTCTTCTTTTTGCCTTGGTTTGTTTTCCCCTTTTTGCTTTGTTTGAACTACTCGAAAAACCCAAAAAGATTTTTTCTTTGCTTGTTTTTCCCCATTTGGTTCTTGTTTAAAAAATTGAAAACACCAAAAATATTTGTCGTTCTTCTTTGGTTTTGTGAGTTTGCTACATGGTTCATCAGTCCTCAGTGGATATTGGTTTCATATTATTATTCAAGCCACCCAAGTGAAGAGCAATAATGAGGATTAATGACAACTTGAGGCATGGTAAGAGGCTAGTAACGAACTATATTTGTTTTAATTTTTGTACATATACTCATCACTGTGGGCATGCTTAGTCTGTTCGTGTAAGGTGTATGTTATCTTTGGATGCTTAGTAGTTCTTGCTTTTGTATGATTAGCTCTAGCTTGCTAATAGTTTGTAGCATGTCTTATGGATGTTTGCTTGCATTATTCTATTCATAACTTGGCATGACACCGTGGTATCCTCCTCTGAATGTTTCATTTGAATTGACTTGGCACATGCTCACGCATGCACATGACTGTAATAATCAGTTAAGCCTTGATGAATTATTTTCCTTGAGGATCTTGAATCACTTTCATGCCATGATTAGTCCTGTTTTGTTGCAAGCATGATTATGACAGCTATTGCTCTCTCGTTTGTCGCTCCCTTACTATTGCTAGCCTTCACTTACACTGAGTTTTACCTAAGTTTCCAACTCCCTAAACCAAATATTTCCAAAGTGTCCACCATACCTACCCATTAGCATCATTTGCTACTTCAGTGCATATTCAATATGCCTTGTTTTCTTCCGAATAAAATGTTTGCTTGTTATGAGAAAGTTAGTTAGTAAAGCTCTCACAAACTTGACGGCACACTTTATTTTCCGCACTTAATAAACTTGAACCAATGTGACTGTCCATGAAAGTTATATGCTTACAAATTATAGGCTGGGGATTAGCAGAACCGTGTTGTCACGGGGAACGCTTTCAACACTTGTAAATATATACCCAGTTGATACCTTGCTCTTTTATTTGCGGATGTCATCGGTGTGAAATAAAAGGGGAGCTTGTAAGTCCATGGAGTTATGTATGTGTGTTAGAGAAACGCTTGGGCCGTTGGTCTAATCCATGCTGACATGGTGGAAACCTGCAGCGTAGCCATGATGATATCTATGAAGCATTCTTCTTATAAAAAAAGAGAGATAGCTATTGAGAAAAAAAAGATTTATGAAAAGAGGAAAGAGAGAAAAAAGCACCATTGTCCCATGGTAAATAAGAAGATTACTGAGATACTCATTGTCTGCTTGCCTTGTCATTTTGGTATGGGGATTCTTCCGTATCATCGGGCAAGGGGTACCCCGTTGGCGGTTCTCTATGATATGCACATATTTATGATGACAAGAACTTACCGGTAACTAAAGTTGAGTAGCATGAGGAGCGGCCCTCATACTTAAGGGACATGGGATTTTTAGTTTATAGTATGTCAAGCATATAACTCAGATTGGACTTCACTTTCACCTTAACCACATTAAAGATGCTTATGATAGGGGCAATGAGAGCTCAAAGCTAATGAGTATCGTACTTTCAGCATTTTGAAGCCTTTCAAAATTATTCAAAACCTTTTCCTTTACTTGTTGAGTCTCCATATATTCTTTGAGCACCTTCTTGAGAGCATAGTTGTCATTCTTTGTGCTTGTCCCATTACTTGATTATTTGTGTTATGACTTTGATGCTTGTATCTTTGATATCTTTACTTCTAGTCATCACTTGAACTTCAGAGGTGCCTTGACATTCATAATCAATTGCAAGCGAGATACCACTCTATCATACCTTTTTATGAGCATTGTAATGTTGCTTATGTTTATGCTTCATGCTACTTATTATTTTTGAGTTGGAATCTCTTCATAGCTTGCATTGCCTATTAAGTAAACTTAGTTGCATACTCTTTATTATGAACTACATAAGTAGTTGATCACATTGCTGAGAATATTTACATCATATGAAGCAAATGTGTTCGTGAAAGTTCTTTTATCACACTCAGTTTTCAACTGAATTGCTTGAGGACAAGCAATAAGCTAAGCTTGGGGGGAGTTGATACGTCCAAAACATATCTACTTTCCCGAACACTTTTGCTATTGTTTCTCCTCTAAACTTGTGTGATTTGGATGCAACAACATGGACTGACGCTGTTTTCAGCAGAATTGCCTTGGTGTCTACTTTTTGTGCAGAAAATCAACTATCAGGAAAAATCCCAGAAAATATGCCAAAAATCCTATTTCACCTGAAGACTCCGGGAGCCAGAATACAAGACGGAGAAGAGCCAGGGGGTGGCCACACCACCTGGTGGCGTGGGTCAGGCCAGGCCGCGCCAGGGGGTGGTGTGGGCCCCCCAGGCACCCCCTCGGTCTCCCTCTTCGCATATAAGAAGCCTTATGACCTAAAAACTCTGGGGGTTTGACGTTTTTCCAGAAGGAGTTCCGCTCCGCCGCCACCACCAGATTCCACCAAAACAGCACCAGAAACTCCGTTCTGGCACCCTGCCGGGACGGGGAATTGGAGGAGATCATCGCCATCATCATCACCATCGCTTCTCCATCGACCATCCATGTTTCCCCCATCTATGAGTGAGTAATACCCCGCTGTAGGCTATGGGGATGGTAGGGTTTGGATGAGATCGTTTATGTAATGGCATCAGATTGTTAGGGCATGGTGCCTAGTATCTTTTATTAGTGCTTTATGACTTTGTTGCGACTTGTTATGCTTAATGCTTGTCACTAGGGACCGAGTGCCATGATTTCAGATCTGAACATGTTATTGATTCATTATGATAGTATTGTTTATGGTTTTATCTACAAGTTGTTTACACACGCTGTTGTCCGGAACCAATGGCCCCGAAGTGACAGAAATCGGGATAACCGGAGGGAATGGCTTTGATGTGAGGATCACATGTGTTCACAGAGTGTTAATGCTTCGCTCCGGTGCTCTATTAAAAGGAGCACCTTAATTGCCAGTAGTTCCCTTGAGGCCGCGCTGCAAACGGGCTGGCAGGACAAAAGATGTTGTGCAAGTTCTCATTGTGAGCACATATGACTATATATGGAACACATGCCTAGGATTATCTAGTACTTGGATGCTTTATCTTATTTATCTGCAATTGCCCTATGTTCTTATTGCTATGTGAATTGTCTTGTCCATGCAACGCCCGTCCATCCATCCCTATGCCTACCGCACTCGAATCCTATTGTTACTGCCATTGTTACTGCCATTGTTACTGCTGTCTTTACTTTACTACTGCTGCTACTTTGCTATTCCTACTACAAAACTGTTGCTACTGATAAACTGCTGTGAGCAAGATTGTTTCCAGGTGCAGCTGAATTGACAACTCAGTTGTTAAGGCTTATAAATATTTTTTGGCTCCCCTTGTGTCGAATGAATAAATTGGGTTTCAATTCCCTCGAAAATACTGCGATACACCCCCTATACTTGTGGGTCATCAAACTTCACCTAGATCCTTCATGGAAAATTGGTTACTCAAATATGCTTTCACGCTTCTCATAAGATCCACATCGTTTCCCATGAGTAATATGTCATCCACATATACTACTAAGAAAACAACTGAGCTCCCACTAGCTTTCTTGTAAACACAGAACTCTTGTTGATTTTGGACAAATCCAAAACTCTTGATCACTTGATCAAAACATTGGTTCCAGCTCCGAGATGCTTGCTTCAATCCATAAATGCACCGTTGAAGCTTGCATACCTTTCTAGCATCCTTAGGATCAACAAAACCTTTCGGTTGCATCATATACAACTCTTCATCAATGTGACCATTGAGGAATGTGGTCTTGACATCCATCTACCAAATTTCATAGTCGAAATGTGCAGCAATTGCTATTAAAATCTGGACAGCCTTAAGCATCACTACGGGAGAGTAAGTCTCGTCATAATCAACTCCTTGAATTTGTCAAAACCCCTTTGCGACAAGTCGAGCTTTGTGAACGGTCACATTACCATTCGCATCTATCTTTTTCTTAAAGATCCATTTATTTTCCACGGCCTTGCAGCCTTCTGGAAGAACTACCAAGGTCCAAACTTGGTTCTCATGCATGGATCCTATTTCGGATTTCATGGCTTCCAGCCATTTCTCGGAGTCAGCACTATCCATAGCTTCTTTGTAGTTTGTAGGTTCTTCCTGTTCATCTAGGATGACAGACAGTACAAGGCTACTGTACCAATCAGGAGTGGCACGAATTCTTGTAGACCTGCGAACCTTAGGAGTCTCGACGTCGTTGTTTTGATCATCATCATTGGGATCTTCTTCCATGTTGGAGAGTGGTCTTGGAACAGCTTCGGTTGCGCTACTCGGAATTTGGAGAGAAGGGTCAACAACTTCATCTAACTCAATTTTCCTTCCACTAACTCCTTTAGCAAGAAACTCTTTCTCAAGAAAGGTTTTGCCTTCGGCTTGGTTGTAGAAAGTGTATCCAATGGTTTCCCTTGGATATCCCACAAAGATACATTTTTCCGATTTGGGTTCGAGTTTGTCAGGCTGTAGTTTCTTAACGTAAACCTCACAACCCCAAACTTTCAGATATGACAACTTTGGCTTCTGTCCATACCATATCTCATATGGGGTTGTCTCCACGGATTTGGATGGTGCTCGGTTTAAAATAAAAGCAGGGGTTTCTAATGCGTATCCCCAAAAATACACAGACAAATCAGTTAAAGACATCATGGAGCTCACACTATCTAATAGGGTTCGGTTACGGTGTTCCGACACACCATTACGCTATGGTGTTCCGGCTGGCGTAAGCTGTGGGATAATCCCACAGTCCTTCAAGTGCATGTTAAACTCATAACTCAAATACTCACCTCCTCGATCTGATCAAAGATGCTTGATTCTCTTGTTAAGTTGATTCTCTACTTCTTTCTGAAATTCCTTGAACTTTTCAAAAGTTTCAAACTTGTGCTTCATTAAGTAGATATATCCATATCTGCTTAAGTCATCAGTAAAGGTGACAAAGTAATGATAACCATTGCGTGTTGAGACGCTCATTGGTCCACATACATCCGTATGTATGATTCACAGTAGGTCTATAGCTCTCTCCATTGTCCCGGAGAACGGTGTCCTAGTCATCTTGCCCATGAGGCATGGCTCACATGTATCAAGGGATTTGAAATCCAATGATCCAAGAAGCCCTTCTGAATGAAGCTTCTTCATGCGTTTTATGCCAATGTGACCAAGACGGCAATGCCACATAAACATGGAATTATCATCATTATGCTTACAACGTTTAGCATCAACACTATGGATGTGTGTATTACAGTCAAGATCAAGTAAGAATAAACCATCACACACAGGAGTATGAACATAGAAAATATCATTCATATAAATTGAACAATCATTTGTTCCTGATTTAAACGAATAACGGTCTTGCAATAAGCAAGATCCACTCACAATATTCATACTCAATGGGGGTACATAGTAGCATTTATTCAAAACCAAAAATAATCCTGATGGCAGACGGAGATGCAGGGTGCCGACGTCCATCACTTCGACTCTCGAACCATTGCCGACGCGCATTGTCACCTCGTCCTTCCTCAGGCGCCTCCTACTCCGCAGATCCTACTGAGAGTTACAAATGTGAGCAACAGATCCGGTATCAAATACCTAGGTGTTACTCCTGGCGCTTGTAAGGAACACATCAATAACATGTATATCACATATAACTTTGTCCTTGGTGGCTACCTTGCCGGCTCGCTTGTCTTCAAGGTACTTGGGGCAATCGCGTTTCTAGTGCCCATCCCCTTTGCAGTAGTAGCACGTAGTGCCGGGCTTGGGGCCAGGCTTGGCAGTCTTTGAGGTACTGGCAACAAACTTGCCATCCTTCTTGGACTTCTTGCCCTTGCCTTTTCCCTTTTGCCCCGGCTTCTTAAAATTGGTGGTCTTATTGACCATCAACACTGTGTGCTCTTTCTTGATTTCAACCTCAGCAGTTTTGAGCATGGCGAACACCTCAGCAAGGAAGTCATCCCTTGCATGTTGTAGTTCATCACAAAGCTCTTATAGCTAGGGGCAGCGAGTGCAGCACCCTATCAATTGCGAGCTCCTCCGGGATTTTGCAATCTAGGGCATTTAAATGCTTAACATAGCCAGACATCTTAACCACGTGCTCACTAATACTGTTGTGCTCTTCCATTTTAGCAGAGAAGAAGAGCTCGGAAGTATCATACCTCTCTGCACGGGCCAGTGGAGAAAAGACGGCCTTGAGATCCTCAATGATCTCAAAAGCATTCATATTCTCAAAATGCTTTTGAAGATCCGGCTCCATGGCATAGAGCATTCCACTCTAGATGAGGGAGAAATCGTCCGCCTTGGACTGCCAGACATTCTTTTCATCCTGGGAGGCGGAATCTGCAGGCTTAGCCGAAAGCTCAACCTCGATGACATAAGTCAACTTGTAGGGGACTAGGAGGATCCTAAGATTGCGGAATCATGCAGTGAAGTTGGTTCCATCAGTTTTCAGCTTGTCCTTCTCGAGGAAAGTGCTAAGGTTGAAGGTGGGTGGGCGAGACATCTACAATGGATTTGCAAAGTGTTTAGACCATGTTCATAATAATGAGTTCACGTTTTAATTATGTTTATTGAACTTAAAATAAAAGAACTCCCACTCAAACGAACATCCCTCTACTCGTTTAGTGATCACACGATCCATATCCCCTATGCCTCCCCCGATCATCACGGCCATTAGTGCAGTATCAAAGGTGGACATTCCCTAATGTCGATCACATCAACTATGTGATTCATGCTCGACCTTTTGGTCTCCTGTATTCCAAGGCCATGTCTGTACATGCTAGGCTCGCCAGTTCTAACTTGTGTGTATCCGTAGTGCAACATGGCTTACACCTACTGTATACGAACGTAGATATGTCTGACCCTCGATCATCACGACCAGCCTCATAACGAAGAACTTTCTTGGTGGTACACACACAAGGGGAATACGATAACTGGAATACTGTGAGGGATTATCTTATTATGGTACCATTGAATATAAATATACCAGCACAATAAGTAATACTTCAAAAGTAAAGTGTTATGACGTGGTTATAGCATTTTGATCATCATCAATAGCTTCAATGAAAGTTTCATAAACTTGTCATTGCCACGTTATAATACATGCCCCTATGCAATAATAAAATAGACGCTTCTATATTATCTATTGCAAGTTTTACGTGGCTTTAGGGCTTTCGCAGTAGAACCCCTTCCCACCTACAAACGTGGAGCCACAACATGGATTCAATGATTGTCGTTCTTCTTCCCTTTTCAGGGCCTTCCAATGTCGATGCCATATCAACTACTACAGAGAGACAGACACCCCCCTAAGGCACTTTGATTTGTGGACCAGTCTCGTGAATCACCACGTGAGGTCAGTTGGGGGTCGCTTCATCAAACAGTGTTGCGATATGAACAAGAATAGTAAAAGAGGGTAGCAACTAGAGAATCAATGCCCACATATCTCTATGTGTTCTATCCATACGACATGTCTACCCATAAACCCGCTCTGATACCACTAAAGGGTTCCGTAGCAGAAAAAAAAATCTATCTACTCGAACACTAATACCAGGATCTATACTATGTAGACATAAGTAACGGAGGAGAGATACAATATTCATACCTTTGAAGACCGAGGCACGCCTTACGCAGGAAGGCGTATATTGATGAAGAGGAGCAGCACCCCAAGTGTGGTGCCTCCGAAGTTTGTCACATGTCTGGTGTAGGAGACGTCAACCGGACTCTGATCCAACCGAGCAGCGGAAGAAGTAGATGCCGGATCGCAGATCACACAACGATGGTGTGAAGGTGGAGAACTCACCCACGAGGTCCTCTCCAATATTATGGAGAAGTCCTCAGTGGATGAGAGAGAGAGAGAATGAGAGGGAATGGGATGATTCCAAAGAGGGAGGGGAGACCCCTATATATAGTGGGAGGGGGGCACACCACCCAGGGGCCAGGCGGTGTGGGACTAATCCCCACACTCGCCAACCACCTAGGGGCAGCCCGTCGGCCCTAGGTGGTCCCATTTGGGGCGGCCCACCAAGCGTAGGCCGGCTGGCCCCCTCTCCCTAGGCGCCATGCCCTATTGGGCATCTCTTCGGGTGAGGCCCATTAGCATTATGATGCCTTTAATAATAAAATAAAAAATATATTTAATATTAATTCTCCAATTAACATTCAAATACACATATTGTATTATTCCTTCACTCTGGAACACCTTCCGGACCCCTTCCGATCTCCATCGGATGTTACCCGGAACTATTCCGGTTTCTCTTTCTCTATTTCTCCTACGATACCTCATCCACCCTAAGCGTCCCTACCCTTAAGTGTGACATCCATCGGTTCGGAAACACTTTGGACATGATCGAGACTACTCTCACATCAATGATCAACAGAGGGACCGTGAAATTTGTAACTAGATCTCATTCAAGATATAACGGTCAGATGTTTGTCTCTCATGTTATTCAACTAATACCATGACCCCATTGTCAATCGGCATAAATGCCCATGATCTTGAAACCCAGACCATCCTCATGACCAATGAACTAGTTCGCTAGAGGTAACTAGAGAAATGGTTTGTTTACATACCACACGTGTATTAACATTTCATATTAACACAATTATGGCACAGTATGAAACGTATTATGAACATATAGGAGATATATCAAATAATACACTTTATTATTTGCCTCTAGGGCATAACTCCTTCAAGTACGACTCCTGCTCCTGCTCCCTCTGTTCTTTTTGATCCATCAAAGTACATTGTCCATGTGCTAGAAAGGTCTGGTGGACCCACACATTGCAATTCCGTCCACTCTGTGATGAAATCTGGTAAAAATTGTGACTTAATTGCTTTGTGCTTCTCATAAGTGATATCCCGAGGGGATAATTCGATGCCCCATAGAGAAACATGCCCAGTTGCTTCTGGATTGTTGAGGATGCTTGACAAAGGTGCCTCGTTGACCACTACAATCGGGTGCTCTAAAAAATAGTGGCATAGCTTTCGTGCTGTCATAAATACCCCGTATGCTAGTTTCTGATAGTGTGGGTACCTTTGTTTAGATGGCGATACAATCTCACTCAGGAAGTAAACTGGTCTCTGCACACCGTGGGTCTTTCCTTCTTCGGGTCGCTCTACGACCAGGACCGTGCTAACCACCTGATGTGTGGCAGCAATATAAAGGAGTAGAGGTTCCTTCTATTTTGGTGACACGACGACAGGAGATGTCGAAAGTGTTCTTTTAAGATGTTCGAAGGCACGCTGAGCTTCTTCCGTCCATACGAATTTTTCTGATTTCCTCATAAGGGCGTAGAATGGCAGCGCTTTTTCGCCTAATCTTGCGATAAAACAACTTAGAGCCGCTACTCGTCCCGCCAGTTGTTGTACACCACGTAGATTTGTTGGTTTCTTCATTGTGAGGATTTCTTGTATTTTGTCAGGATTAGCCTCGATTCCTCTAGCTGATACCAAATATCCGAGGAGTTGCCCTACTAGGACTCCAAAGGAACATTTCTTCGGATTCAGTTTGATGCTAAACCTGTCGAGATTTCGGAATGTTTCTTCTAGATGCTAAACCTGTCGGTAACTATGACATCATCAATATATACTTGCACATTTGTGCCTATTTGACTCCCCAGGAACTTCTGATCATCCGCTGATATATTGCTCCAGTGATCTTGAGGGCAAACGGCATTGTTGTGTAGTAGAATACGCCATAAGGCGTGATACACGTTGTTTTCTCCTGATCTTCTTCCTTCATCCTGATCTGGTGGTAACCTAAGTAAGCGTCCAAGAAAGAAAGACATTCGCATCCCGCGGTTGCATCGATGATTTGGTCGATTCGCGGCAATGGGAAGTGATCTTTTGGACAGTGTTTGTTCAACGCAGTAAAGTTGAGGCACATCCGAAGTTCCGTAGTGTTTTTCTTCGGAACACATTGATACATTGCAAATGTATCTATAATTTTTGATGTTCCATGCTTGGTTTTATCTACTTTCTTGTGTTTTGTCCACACTTTGTAGTACTTTTCATATGATTTCTTGGACTAACCTATTAACAAGAGCCATAGTGCCAGCTGCCTGTTTTCTGCCGTTTTTGGTTCCAGGAAAGTCAGAAAATGAATATTCTCGGAATTGGATGGGATAAAAGCCAAAGTGCCTATTTTTTCGGAAGACATCTGATGCCAGAATACGAGACGGAGAAGGGCTAGGGGCCGGCCACACCACCTGGCCACGCGGCCAGGCCTGGCCCACGCCAGGGGGTGGTCTGGCCGACACCAGCACCCCCTTGGCCTCTCCTTCCGCCTATATATTACCCTCAGGACCAAAACCCTAAGTACCCGATCAAAAATCCACGAAAGAGTCTGCAGCCGCCGTCATCTCCATCCCTAGATCGGGAGGGATCTGAAGCTCTTCCCGGCACCCTGCCGGAGAGGGGAATTCACCCTGGAGGCCTTCTTCATCACCATGCATGCCTTCGGTGTGATGCGTGAGTAGTTCATCTCTGGACTACGGGTCCATGTCGTAGCTAGATGGCTGGTTTTCCTCCTTTGTGCTTTCATGTCTAGATCTTGTGAGCTCCGCTCATGATCAAGATCATCTATTTGTAATTCTGCATGTTGTGTTTGCGGGGATCCAATGGATATTGAGATGCTATTTCAGATTGATTATTGATTCTATCATGTCTTTGTTATTTGTGATCTTGCATGCTTTCCGTTGTTAGTAGCTATCTTGGCCAAGTAGATGCTAGCAACTCCAAGATTTAGTATTTATGCTCGATAGTGGGTTCATGCCTCTGGTAATCTGGGGAAGTGACAGAAATCTCTAAGGTACTGGATGTGCTGTTGCTACTAGGGAGAAAACAACAATCCTTTGTTCATAGAACAATTGTATTGTTTACATTACACGCAATTCGTAAAGCAATAATCTGTTGCTTGCAACTTAATACTGGAGGGGGTTCGGATGATAACCTGAAGGTGGATTATTAGTCATAGATGCAGTTGGATGGCTGTCTATGTATAATGTTGTAATGCCCAATCAAGTTCCAAAGGAGTCAAGATGATTAGTATATGCATTTATTGCTTTCTCGATGTTTGTCAATTGCCCCGCTGTAATTTGTTCACCCAGCATGTTATCTATCTTAAGGAGAGCCACCTCTAGTGAACTATGGATCCCGGTCCTTTCTTTTACATACAATCTACCAACTGTTTACTGCTTTGTGCTTACTTTCTGCAAACTATTACTTCCTTCCATTCGATACATTTAATCCTTTGTTTTCAGCAAAACTGGTGAGATTGACAACCTCATCGCAAGTTGGGGACAAAGTTCTATGGTTGTGTTGTGCAGGTCTCCATGTTGCTACTAGCACCGGTAGTGCGCCCTGCCAAGGCTCAGCTAGCAACATCTTTGGGGTGTTTCCTTGCTCCTACTGGATTGATAACCTTGGTTTCTTACTGCGAGAAAACTTACTGCTATGCTCATCATACCTTCCTCTTGGGGTTCCCCAACGAGCTCAATATATTTTGGGCCATCACACATACTGGGTTTGCAAGCCACTCTGATTTTGTTAATTCTTTGATAAAATTGGCATCGGTTAGGCGATGTAGCTCCTTTCCAATGGCCTGGCATTTTGGTTCTGCGAAGCATTGAAGCGGTTGTTTTACTGGCTTCGCTTTTGGATCTAAATTTAGTGCGTGCTCAGCGAGTTCCCTGGGGATTCCCGACATGTCAGAAGGTAGCCATGCAAAAATCTCCCAGTGCTCACGGAGGAACTTTATGAGCGCGCTTTCCTATGCGGGATCAAGGTTAGAAGCCACAAATGTTGTTTTCGTCAGGTCAGCGAGGTGGATCTGTACTTCTTTTGTGTCCTTTACCGTGTCAAAATCTTGATCAGGATTGACACGTGCTACCTCTAGAGGTTGTTCGTTTACCGAACTTTTGAGTTGCTCAAACTCTGTTGCCATCCCGAAAGATTCCTTTTTTTGTTGAACTCTCGATCACAACTATCCGCACGTGTGAAGCTTCCTTGCACCCTGATAATTCCCTTTGGTGCTGGCATTTTCATTACTAAATATGCGTAATGTGGTACTACCATGAATCGTGCAAAGGCTGGTCATCCCAGGATTGCATGGTATTGTGATGGCCAATCCATGACTTCGAATTCGAGTTTTTCTCGCCTAAAATTTATTTTGGAACCAAAAACAACGTCAAGAAAAACTTAGCCTAAAGGAATTTTGGATTTACCTGGTACTATTCATGCTACTCCCTCCATCCATGAAGACCTTGCTCATGTTGAATCCGCCAATTTGTGCTTCTACTATCAGGGCTAAATGTCCTGGTCGTGGGACCCGGAGTGGGTGATCTGCTCTGCTGAATTTTATTTCTTGCTCTGACCAATGGAGATATTCGGGTGTGGATAATGTTGATGTTTCCGCCATATTTATTTGTCTTGTGATGAGCTTCTGAATTCTATTGGGTGGACGCCCTTTCTGAATCATAGACATTGTTCCTTTTGATCTGGGATACTCGTTGTTTTGATCATTTGAGTTTTGTGGTGGTGCAACTGGTGGTGGTGCACTAGGCGTGGATGTGTATCCTCGATTTGCTGCTTCGGCTACCTTTGCGTTGCATAACTCCTGCATCTTCAGGAATGTTTGGCTGAGGTGATTGGATTGTTGCCTGCCTATTGAGTCAACGTAAAAATGCATATTACAGGGTCCTTCCAGCATTTGTATTGCGGACATAGGTGGGTCCTGTGCTCTTGGCTGATATCGCTGTGCGGACTGGCTTCCTCCGACGTCGTCCCTGTTCTGTTGGTATCTGCCATTATTGTCGTTGCTTCTATTGTTACCTTCACCCGAAAAACCTGTTGCGACGTAACTTGGTCCTACATTCCCATCATTGTTCCTTCGTCTTTTGCCATTGCCGTGTTTATCCCTATCTTCTTCGGGTGACCACGCGTGTTTATTATGTAGCGCGTCTTCTCCATCAGCCCAGCGGTTTGCTATTTCCATCAACTGTGATACTGTCTTTGGTTTTACCCGTCCCAACTCTTCTATGAATTCTCGGCGATGGAGGCTGTCGTTGAAGGCGTCAATGGCCCTTTCGTCGGATATGGATTCAGCTGAGTTTTTGACAATATTCCATCTCTGTATGAATGCTCTTATTGATTCTCCAGATTTTTGTTTGCATGCTTGCAACTGTTACAAGGATGCTGGTATTTTGAATGTAGAATTGAAATGTCGGATGAACTTATCTTCCAGATCGTTCCAGCTACCAATTGAATCTTCAGGTAGCTGTTTCAGTCATGATCTTGCGGCGCCGGTGAGGTGTAGTTGTAGACTTTGCATTGCAGTAGTTGTGGAGCCGCCCTGTAATTTGACGGTGGCTAGATAGTCTGCTAACCAAGATTCGGGTTCTTGGAGTCCATCGTATTTATGCCGGTCATGTGGAAGTTTGAAGTCTTTGGGTACTAAAGCTTTGCGAACCCTCTGTGTAAAACAACTGGCCCCTTTGGGTACAATACAAAGATCCAAATCACCTTGAAACGATACAACATCCGAGTATGGATAAGATGCAAATGGGGCTAAGAGCCCTGAAGAATAACCAATGGCATCCATAACCCTGCCCATGCCAAGCCGGAAGGGTAACCCTGCTAACGATGTCGAACTTGTACCTATTAAACAAAAGGGGTGCTGACAAAGGGAGAAGGAAAAAAGGGAGCGGTCAGTACTGAGGCCAGTACACGGCGAGGCTAGAATTCGGCAGCTCTCGCCTACTTAGGTATGGTGGGCTGAAGCGGCAGCGCAACAGGCATAAACAACCTATAGAGACTCGATGCAACTGTCGGCTATTAGAGAGGGATAAGAGAGACCTATTCGGTACCAACCTGATACTAACACCAATCATACCCATCCTGGCATTTCCCCCTCGAGACCAAACGAGGAAGTCAAATCGAGGAACTCACACAGTTGGCAGTTTTATTCATTCCATTATAGTTGAAGCACTTACTAGTCAGATATAGATAGCATGAGTTATCCGGATAGCATAAGTAGTGGGCAGTTTTAGTTAACCATTCAGTTGTAGTTGTAGTACTTACTAGTCAGGTACAATTAGCATGTGACATCCCAAACCCAACAATTGTTGGCACTTCTATTTCATTCCATTGGAGTTGCGTTACTTACTAGGCAGGTATAACATGACACGGTACACCCTAGTTCCACCAGTTGTTGGCACTTTTATTATCCATTCCGTTGTAGTGAAGCTGATTACTAGTCACATATTAAGTCAAATTTATAGCACTACTTTAGTTATGCTTGTCTATAATCGAGATACTATGCTCCAAGTCGTCCATAACCACGGACATGACTTTCAGAAAGATTTACCCTGTAGGGGTGCACAAATAACAACACACACACGATCAACCTCGGAAAAACCAAATCAAAACCCAATGAGGCTTTCACGACAAAGCAATCAAAGGATTCATAAATTATTTCAGGGGGCCACCCCATTAAGCTACCCGCAACGAAGTTGGCCGGCTCCGAGACAGACCCAAGGTTTGCGCCAATGGCTGTAAACGACAGGGAACCCGAAAGTGTGACTGGGCTTGTCGATACCGCGAAAACACTCCGCAACTCCTAAATAGTACAGGTGCTCCAAGCACAATCGTAAATAAAGAAGTAAAGCATGGCATAAGTACATGATAGTAATAAAGACCCAAAATAGTTTGTGGCCCCAAGAAATAAGAAATGAATCAAGCTCTGGCTAAGGGGGTGTTGGGTTCGCAGCATAGAAAACAAAAAATTTCCTACGATGAGAACTATACGCCAAGATCTATCTACTAGATACAGAGCAACGGGTGGATATACATCCATAGAGAACTTACCCTCGAAGACAACAGAGTTTTGTTAACGAGTTGGAACTCGTGGATGATGTAGTCGTACGCTTGCCGATCTCAGGATCATGTGGAAGTATGAGCGGCGCAAATCAGCAGTGCATCCGTCCTCGCACACACGTTCAAGCCACTGGACAACCTCCACCTCATCGCTCCAGTGAATCAGCGGAAGCAGCAACTCCTTCCATACGCAAGGCCACCGGGAACATGTATCTCGCTAATCCGAGACCATGGGGGAATATCTAGAGGGGGAGAGAGATCCTTAACGAGGAGGTGTGATTTGTGAGGGAGGAGAGGTGGGGCTCCTCCCCTACCATGGCCGGCGGCCAAGGAGGGTGCCCCCACCTCTTCCTCATTCATGTGGTGGAAGCTCCACTCACATCAATTTGGACTCCACCCAAAATTCCACTCACATGCATTAAATTTCCACCAAATTTAATGCAACTCTCAATTAATAAAACTATTTTATTTATTTCATTCAGAATTTTGTTAATTACTTTAATTAACAAACATTCACATAAAAACCCTTGCAACATTTCAATATCACATGCAGAACCACTTTCTGCAATTTCACCCGAAATAATTCCAGTTTCTATCGCAACAATTCCTACGCTTTGCAATCCTTTCATATGAAACATATGTGATCCAAAATGGTGTCCGGCAACCCTTAAGTGTGTCACCCTACGGTTTGTGAATAATGCAGACATGATTGAGACTCCTCTCAGATCAATAATCAGAAGCAGGACCTGGAGATCCATACTGACTCCTGCACATTCAATGATGACTTCTATGATCGTGAGAACCTTTAACGCTAGTAACTTAATCCCTTTGTCTCATGATATAATACATGTCCGAGATTCGATCATTAGTATCCAAATACTTAGTTTGATCTCGTTACCAACATGCAATCTTTTCTCGTTCCCATGATATAACATTCTAGTGATCACATCACTTGCTTACAAGCTATCATAATGTGATATCACCGAGAGGGTCCCGAGTATATCTATCCATCATCGGGATTGACAAATTCCACTCTTGATCCATGATCCTCAACATAACACCTTCTTAGAACCGAACCCACCTTTATAGTCACCTTGTTACAGTGTGACGTTTGATGTTATCAAGATACTCTTCCGGTGTTAGCAATTAACATGATCTCATGGTCTAAGGACTAATATTACTTTGTATGATGTTATAGCAATGTAAACATAATGACTTTGATCGTAATGCTATACTTTGGATGAATGTTCATCACATCATTTCACAAATGTTGTGACCTCGTTATTAACAACATCCAATGTCCATGATCAGGAAACCTTGATCATCTTGTTAATCAACGAGCTAGTCTAGAAGAGAGGCATAACTAGGAACCCTTTTTGTTTATTAAACACACATGTATTGACGTTTCCTTTCAATACAATTATAGCATGCAAAATAAACATCTACCATATACAAGGAATACATAATAACAACTTTATTATTGCTTCTCAGGGCATATTTCCTTCAGTCTCCCACTTGCACTAGAGACAATAATCTAGTTTACATAGTGATAAATCTAACACCCATGGAGTTCTGGTGTTGATCATGTTTTTCCCTAGGGAGCACTTTAGTCAACGGATCTGCTACATTCAGGTCCGTGTGTACTTTACAAATCTTTATATCGCCATCCTTGACATGCTCGTAGATGGAGTGAAACCGGCGCTTAATATGCTTGGAATTCTTGTGAGACCTTGGTTCCTTGGCATTGGCTATGGCTCCATTGTTGTCACAATAGATCACCATTGGGTCCAATGCACTTGGAACCACACCTAGTTCCGTTATGAACTCCTTCATCCAAACCGCTTCCTGCGCCGCTTCTGAAGCAGCAACATATTCCGCCTTCGTCGTTGATCCAGCCACCACAGGTTGTTTGGAACTCCTCCAACTAACTGCTGCTCCGTTCAAGAGAATACATATCCGGATTGAGACTTAGAGTCATCCGGATCAGTGTCAAAGCTAGCATCGACATAACACTTAGCGACTAGCTCTTCTTCACCTCCGTATACAAGAAACATATCCTTAGTTCTTCTTAAGTACTTAAGGATATTCTTGACCGCTATCTAGTGTTCTGAACCTGGATCAGATTGGTACCTACAAGTCAAACTAATAGCATGTGCCACATCCGGTCTTGTACATAGCATGGCGTACATTATAGAGCCTATGGCTGAGGCATAGGGGATCTTATCCAGTATCTCTCTTTCTTCCGCCGTAGCCGGACTTTGAGTCTTACTCAATGTCTTGCCTTGCAACATACGTAAGAACCCCTTCTTACTTCTGTCCATATTAAACTTCTTTAATATCTTATCAAGGTATGTACTCTGCGATAGCCTAATTAGGCGTCTTGATCTCTCTCTATAGATTTTAATGCCTAATATATATGAAGCTTCACCAAGGACTTTCATCGAAAATTTGCTATTTAGATAACTTTTAACACTATTTAAAAGATCTATATCATTTCCAATCAATAATATGTCATCCACATATAATATTAGAAATGCCACATTGCTCCCACTCACTTTCTCGTAAATACAATTCTCTCCATAAGTTTGGACAAATCCTTAAGATCGACAAAACCTTTAGGTTGTATCATATACAACTCTTCTTCAATATTACCATTGAGGAACGCAGTTTTGACATCCATTTGCCATATTTCATAATCGAAATATGCATCAATTGCTAACATAATCCTAACCGACTTAAGCATCTCTACGGGAGAGAATGTCTCATCGTAGTCAACTCCTTGAATTTGTCGAAACCCCTCTTCGACAAGTCGAGCTTTATAGATGGTCACATTACCATCAACATTCGTTTTTCTTTTGAAAATCCATTTATTCTCAACGGCCTTTCGATCGTGAGGTAAGTCCACCAAGGTCCAAACCTGGTTTTCATACATGGATTCCATCTCGGATTTCATGGCTTCTAGCCATTTGTTGGAATCCGGGCTCATCATCGCTTCTTCATACGACGCAGGGTCATCTATTTCATCAATCATAAAATTCATAACAGGATTGCCGTATAGTTCAGGAGCTGCACATGTCCTGCTTGACATGCAAGGTTCGGTAGTGTCCTCTTTCGGAGTTTCATGATCAATATCATTAGCTCTCTCTTCATTAGGTGAATTCAACTCTGAAACAACTTCCGGTGCTGCGCTACTCGCCATTTCATGAAGAGAAGGTTCAATAACCTCTTCGAGTTCTACCTTCCGACTACTCACACCTTTCGCGAGAAACTCCTTCTCAAGAAAGGATCCATTCTTGGCAACAAAAACCTTTCCCTCGGATCTGTGATAGAAGGTATACCCAATCGTTTCCTTAGGGTATCCTATGAAGACGCATTTTTCCGCTTTGGGTTCAAGTTTATCCGGCTGAAGTTTCTTCACATAAACATCGCATCCCGAAACTTTAAGAAATGACAGCTTAGGTTTGTCTCCAAACCATAATTCATACGGTGTCGTTTCAACGGATTTAGATGGTGCCCGATTTAAAGTGAATGCAGCGGTTTCTAGTGCATAACCCCAAAATGACAGTGGCAAGTCAGTCAGAGACATCATAGATCGAACCATATCCAATAAAGTACGATTACGACGTTCCGACACACCATTACGTTGTGGTGTTCCGGCAGGCGTGAGTTGTGAAACTATTCCACAATTTTTCATATATGTGATAAACTCGTAACTAAGATACTCTCCTCCATGGTCGGACCACAGAAATTTGATCTTTCTATTACGATGATTTTCCACTTCATTCTAAAATTCCTTGAACTTTTCAAAAATTTCAGACTTATGTTTCATCAAATAGATATACCCGTATCTACTCAAATCATCCGTGAATGTAACAAAATAACGATATCCACCTCGCGCCGACACACTCATTGGTCCACACACATTAGTATGTATGATTTCCATTAAATCTGTCGCCCGTTCCATTGAACCGGAAAACGACGTTCTAGTCATCTTGCCCATAAGGCATGGCTCACATGTATCAAATGATTCAAAATCAAGTGATTCCAAAAGTCCATCAGAATGGAGTTTCTTCATGCGTTTAACGCCAATATGACCTAGACGGCAGTGCCACATATATGTAGAAATATCATCATCAAGTTTAACCCTTTTAGCATCAACACAATGAATATGCATAATGCTACTATCGAGATCCAATAGAAATAAACCATTCAACACAGGTGCATGACCATAAAAGATATTATCCATATAAATCGAACAACCATTGTTTTCAGATTTAAAGGAATAACCACTTCAGATCAAACACGATCCAGATACAATGTTCATGCTCAGTGCAGGCACAGAATAACAATTATTTAGATTTATCACTAATCCCGACGGCATATGGAGAGGCAGTGTTCCGACGACGATCACATCAACTCTTGATCCATTGCCGACCTGCATCGTGACCTCATCCATTGCTAGCTATCACTTGTTCCGCAGCCCCTAAATCGAGTTACATATATTAGCAACCGATCCCGTATCAAATACCCAGGTGCTACTGCGAGTACTAGTCAAGTACACATCAATAACATGTATATCACATATACCCTTGTTTGCCTTGCCGGCCTTCTTGTCTGCCAAATACTTGGGGCAGTTGCGCTTCCAATGGCCAGTCCCCTTGCAATAGTAGCACTCGGTATCAGACTTAGGGCCAGCTTAGGGTTTCTTTTCAGGTGCGGCAACAGATTTGCCGCCCTTCTTTCCCTTCTTCTTGCCTTTCTTGTCCTTCTTGAAACCGGTGGTCTTATTGATCATCAACACTTGATGTTCTTTCCTAATCTCCACTTCTGCAGTCTTAAGCATTGATAGAAGCTCAGGAAGAGACTTCTTCATGCCCTGCATGTTATAGTTCATCACGAAGCTCTTGTAGCTAGGTGGCAGAGATTGGAGAACATGATGTATGCCTAAGTCAATGGGAATCGTTATTACCAAGGACACAATCTTATCGGTGTACCCAGACATTTTGAGTACGTGCTCACTAACGGAGCTATTCTCCTCCATCAGGCAGCTAAAGAACTTTTCAGAAGCATTATAACTCTCTACGGCAGCATGGGTATTGCAAATAATTTTCAATTCTCCCATGGTATCAAAGGCATTATCATTTTCGAAACGCTTTCGAAGTTCTGGCTCTAGCCCATACAGTATGCCGCAATGAACTAAGTTGTGGTCCTCCTAATGAGTTATATAGACATTCTTTTGTTGGGTTCGTAGCATAGAAAACAAAAAATTTCCTACGATGGGAACTATACGCCAAGATCTATCTACCAGATACAAGCAACGGGGGGATATACATCCATAGAGAACTTACCCTCGAAGACAACAAAGCTTTGTTAACGAGTTGGAACTCATGGATGACGTAGTCGTACAATTGCCGATCTCAAGATCGTGATGAGGTCCAGCAGGTCCGGCTCCAGCACGTCCTTCAGATCCAGCTCCAGCAAGTCTAGCACCACCAAGTCCAGCACCGCAAAGCAGCGATGCATCCGTGATCGCACACACGTCCGGTACCCCGACAATCTCCATCCCTCACTCCAGCAAAGCAGCGGAAGCAGCAACTCCTTTCCAGATAAATCCACCGGGAACATGTATCTCGCTAATCCGAGACCATGGGGGAATAATACTAGAGGGGGAGAGAGATCCTTCACGAGGAGGTGTGAGTATGAAGGTGTGAGAGGGGGGCCTTTTATAGGAGGAGGGGAGGGTACCCCTCACCTTCTCATTCATGTGGTGGTAACTCCCTCCACATAAATTTGCCCCTTCACATTCTCTTTTAAAGTCTCCACTTTAAATGCATTAAATTTCTCCAAATTTAATGCTCTCTCATTTAATAAAACTCTTTTATTAATTTTATTCAGAATTTTTTTAATTACTTTAATTAACAAACATTCACATAAAACCCCCTGCAACATTTCAATATTACATGCAGAACCAATTTCAGCAATTTCACCCGAAACAGTTTCGGTGTCTATTGAAATAATTCCAGTGCTTTCTTAAATCTTTATCTGAAACATATTTGCTCCAAATGGTGTCGGTATCCCTTAAGTGTGTCACCCTACTATTCGTGAATAACGAAGACATGATCAAGACCCCTCTCAGATCAATAATCAGAAGCGGGACCTGGAGATCCATACTAACTCCTACACATTCAACGATGACTTCTGTGATCGTGAGAACCTTTAACGCTAGTAACTAAATCCCTTTGTATCGCGATATATTACATGTCTAAGGTTCGATCATCAGTATCTCCATACCTAGTTTGATCTCGTTGCTGACATGCACTCTTTTCTCGTTCCCGTGATATAACATTCTAGTGATCACATCACTTGCTTGCAAGCTATCTTAATGTGATATCACCGAGAGGGCCCAGGGTATATCTATCTGCCATCGGGATGGACAAATCCCACTCTTGATCCATGAGCCTCAACATAACACCTTCGTAGTACTGACCCACCTTTATAATCACCCTTTTACGGTGTGATGTTTGATGTTATCAAGATACTCTTCCAGTGTTAACAATTAACATGATCTCATGGTCTAAGGACTAAGATTACTTCGTATGATGTTATAGCAATATAAACATAATGACTTTGATCGTAATGCTATACTTCGGATGAATGTTCATCACATCATTCCACCAATGTTGTGACCTCGTTATTAACAACATCCAATGTCCATGATCAGGAAACCTTGATCATCTTGTTAATCAACAAGCTAGTTTATATGAGAGGCATTACTAGGAACTTTGTATTTTGTTTATTAAACACACATGTATTGATGTTTCCAATCAATACAATTATAGGATGCAAAATAAACATTTATCATAAACAAGGAATAAGATAATAACCACTTTATTATTGCCTCTTGGGCATATTCCCTTCATCTTTTCGTCGTCAGGGGCATCATGAGCTGGTGGGGGGCCTAGCGGCGCCTCTAGCACATATTTCTTTTGTGCAGCAGTCAGGAGAATCCTCAAATTCATAGCCCAGTTGGTGAAGTTGCTACCATTCGCAGCAAGTTTGTCTTTCTCCATGAACACATTGAAATTAAAAGCAGGTGGTGCCATCTACAACAGAATTTGTAAAGTTTATTTAGACTAAGTTTATGATAGATTGAGTTCAACTAATCCAAATTACTAATGAACTCCCACTCAAAAATGACATCCCTCGTGTCCTTTTGGTGATTACATGAACCAAATCCACTACACCAAGTCCAATCATCATGTGAGTCGGTGTAGCCTCAAAGGCGAGCATCTATATGGGCATCATATCAACTATATGACTCATGCTTAACCTTTCGGTCCGTGTTCCGAGGACATGTCTGTACATGCTAGGCTCGTCAAGTAAGAACCTTAATACCCGCGTGTGTAAAACTATCTTACACCCGTTGTATGAAAGCGCGGAGTCGAGTACACCCGATCATCACATGATGTCTCGAAACGCGATCCATAGAACGGTGCATACTGAAGGAAGAACACATTTTTATCTTGATATCTAAATGAGGGATCATCTTATAATGCTACCAAAACACCAAACTAGCAGTATAAGATGCTAACATCTAATGTGTAAAGTGAGATGATATGGTCCATGCATTTGATCTCTATCATTTGCATCGTGGTATGATCTCTATCATTCCTTTGTGTGTAAGGCCAAGGTCTATGGAACTTACACGTTAAGTGTGTTGTAAGAGTATCTATCATACATATACTTACAGCAATACCATATCAAGACACTAGCCCAACAACGATCTAAACTAGACGCCTCTAATTTATCAATTGCAAGTTTTACGTGGCTTAGGGCTTTTGGAGATAGAACCGGTCTTACCTACGAACGTGAACCACAACGAGGATAACCAAGTTATTAGCAACTCGTTGTAAATCAGATATTGACTATAGTAGGAGAGACAGACACCCGCTAGCCACTTATGCAAAACTAGTTGCATGTCAGTTGTGCAACCGGTCTCATGTACGATGACATGTAAGGTTGGTCCGGGCCGCTTCATCCCACTATGCCACCAATATCAAAAATACATAGAAGATGCAATAACATGATCATCATCGCCCACATATAAACATATGTCTACTACCCGTGCAAAGCACCTACGCATAGATCAGGCTCTGATACCCCTGTTGGGTTCACAGCATAGAAAAAAAATCCTATGATGAGAACTATACGCCAAGATCTATCTACTAGATACAGAGCAACGGGTGGATATACATCCATAGAGAACTTACCCTCGAAGACAACATAGTTTTGTTAACGAGTTGGAACTCGTGGATGATGTAGTCGTACGCTTGCTGATCTCAAGATCGTGTGGAAGTCCGAGTGCCGCAAATTAGCAACGCATTCGTCCTCGCACACACGTTCAAGCCACCGGACAACCTCCACCTCCTCGCTCCAGCGAATCAGTGGAAGCAGCAACTCCTTCCAGACGCAAGGCCACCGGGAACATGTATCTCGCTAATCCGAGACCATGGGGGAATATCTAGAGGGGGAGAGATATCCTTCACGAGGAGGTGTGCTTTGTGAGGGAGGAGAGGGGGATCCTCCCCTACCATGACCGGCGGCCAAGGAGGGTGCCCCCACCTCTTCCTCATTCATGTGGTGGAAGCTCCACTCACATCAATTTTGACTCCAACCAAAATTCCACTCACATGCATTAAATTTCCACCAAATTTAATGCAACTCTCAATTAATAAAACCCTTTTATTTATTTTATTCATTTTTTTGTTAATTACTTTAATTAACAAACATTCACATAAAACCCCTTGCAACATTTCAATATCACATGCAGAACCACTTTCTGCAATTTCACCCGAAACAATTCCGGTTTCTATCGAAACAATTCCTGCGCTTTGCAATCCTTTCGTCTGAAACATATGTGCTCCAAAATGGTGTCCGACAACCCTTAAGTGTGTCACCCTATGGTTCACAAATAATGCAGACATGATTGAGACTCCTCTCGGATCAATAATCAGAAGCGGGACCTGGAGATCCATACTGACTCCTGCACATTCAATGATGACTTATGTGATCGTGAGAACCTTTAATGCTAGTAACTTAATCCCTTTGTCTCATGATATAATACATGTCCGAGATTCGATCATCGGTATCCAAATACTTAGTTTGATCTCGTTACCGACATGCACTCTTTTCTCGTTCCCGTGATATAACATTCTAGTGATCACATCACTTGCTTGCAAGCTATCTTAATGTGATATCACCGAGAGGGTCCCGAGTATATCTATCCATCATCGGGATTGACAAATTCCACTCTTGATCCATGATCCTCAACATAACACCTTCTTAGCACTGAACCCACCTTTATAGTCACCTTGTTACGGTGTGACGTTTGATGCTATCAAGATACTCTTCCGGTGTTATCAATTAACATGATCTCATGGTCTAAGGACTAATATTACTTTGTATGATGTTATAGCAATGTAAACATAATGACTTTGATCGTAATGCTATACTTTGGATGAATGTTCATCACATCATTTCACAAATGTTGTGACCTCGTTATTAACAACATCCAATGTCCATGATCAGGAAACCTTGATCATCTTGTTAATCAACGAGCTAGTCTAGAAGAGAGGCATAACTAGGAACCCTTTTTGTTTATTAAACACACATGTATTGACGTTTCCTTTCAATACAATTATAGCATGCAAAATAAACATCTGTCTTATACAAGGAATACATAATAACAACTTTATTATTGCCTCTCAGGGCATATTTCCTTCAGGGGGATCCATAGGGTCTCCCGGATGTGGATAGTGCGAATAATCAAGGAACAGGTATCAAGTACTCGGGGCCTACGGGACACAAGTGGACATGAAAAACCAAATAGCATATATTGCCCACCGATGCCTCTTTCATTAGTTATCCCAACAATTTAATAGTTGTATTTAAAGTCATGATCCTCCACACCATAATGCATATGACAACATTCCAACAACTGTGTGGTACTTCACAACACGGGATCGCACCTGAGCAAGCGACTACGACTCGCAAGACCATCTATCTACCAAACAACAGGTAATAGGAGGTGTCCAAGGCAATATAAAGGCTACACGGAATATATCTGGTACGGAACACTAAAGCATCGCGACACGGATAGCAATAGATCAACAGGAGGAAATAAAGACTATAAATGCAAAATAGGTAGAAAGGGGGAGAATGCTTGCCTGGGAAACACTGTCGAAGATTCAATGGAGATCGGGTCGACACTCAAATCAACCCATCGGCCTAATCCATGAAGAAGCGAAACACTAGAAGAAACACCGGATGCACTATTTAATACTACGACAGAAGATCGGGCATGATGCAGGTATGGTGCATGACATGGCAAAGATGCGATGCAATTAGGCAATATTAAGCGGAACCGGGGTCCCGACAATTAATTAGACGGTTCATGTTGTTTAGTTACCCCGCAATTTAAATGTTGTCTTAACAAGGCAAAACATAGCATCGGTTCGCTACACAAATTTAAATGGGGGCCAATATAAGACTAGAATAACCCGCATATGGCCTCCATATTTAATTATGAGTGAATTGGCATAATGCCCCAAACCCACATGATGAGATGTATGGAAGCATGAACAATTTAATATGCAACAAGTTTGTATTTCATTTATAAAAATAGGGGCTCAGAAAAGGTTCACACATAGGGTTCGGCGATCTTGTTCCGAGGGGTCGGGGATCGGTCTCGGACTCCGGGAACAGGGTCTTGGTGTCAGTGAAGGAGAGCATGAAGCCAAAGCCGGGGTTCGGTCTTCAAGGTCTAGGGTCGGGGCTCTTCAGATCCGCATTCGTGAAGAAGACCTTGACTTCCGGGAAGGCGATCTTGGCGTTCCATGATGGAGGTCTTGGCATGCAACACTATCGCCTCTAGGTTTCAGTGTCGATGTCGATGTTGACGAAACTTCGGGTACCGACTTCATTGTCATTGGCGGATTTGAATAGACAACACCGGGTACAATATGGTCTCCCGGGTTTTGGCTTCACTCATCGGGCATCGAAGATCTTGGCGTCGGGAGGGTAGCACTCAACATCACCTTAACACCACCACACCATCTTCAATTCCACAACATCACCAAGGCCCGAGCAATATTTAGACAACAAGAATAAACATAACACCGACCAAAACAAAGATATTGATGTAGCCGCACACACTTCAGAGAGCCAAAAGGATAAGTAGCATTGCAGCCACACCAGGACAAGAGGATGGACCAAGTCACTGCATGGAGCCTACACGGGCACACCTGACCAAAAATGAGCGAGCGGCCTTGGCGAGCTTGCAGGGGAACAAGGAGGCGGCGGACGGGTCGGGCTCGCGCGGCTTGGGGTCAGCAGAGCATGGCCGGTGGCGCTAGGAGGCTTCAGCGACGCGGTAGCGACTGGGGCTCGCAAGGGATCGCCGGAGATGGACTTGGCGGTGACACGGTGGTCCGGAATGGCCGGATGCGAGGGCGCGTAGGCCGCGGTGAGGCAGGGAGGCGGCAATGTCGACGGGCCGGCGTGGAGCTCCCGACGGCACGAGGAGGTGGCTCCACGCGAGGAGCGGCTCGGGGTGGGGCACAGGTGCTGCCGGGAGGCGGCGCCACTAGCGGCTGCGGGAGGGACGCGTAGAGGAGCCGGGCGACGAGGCGGAGCTCTGCTCGGCCGGCAACAGGGACAACGGCAGGGTGCAAGCGAGAGTAGGGGAAGGAGGCGCCCTGGCAGTGGCCGAGCAAGGTCACGCGACGACGAGGAGGAGCTCGGGCGGTGGAAGAGGTCGCGACTCACGACCAAGGCAAGGAAGAGGGAGGTCGCACGAGCGGTGCTGTAGAGGTGTGGTGCCGCTGGCGGCGGTTCCATGACAGGGAAGTAGAGCGGTGATGGGGCTTCGGTCGGGAAGCCGGTGGCGCCTGGGATTTGGGGAGAGGAGCGATACGGGTAGGGAGAGAGCGGCGCATGCGAGCACGCGAGGTGGGCGAGGTAGGTGGGGTGCGGCCTCGGGATCGCGTGTGGGATCGGGATCCCGTGTGTGGGGCTTGAGCGCACGTGTGTGTACGTGGCGGTGGTTGTCGCTATGCAGGATGGGGCGCTGGCGTGCACAGCATGTCGGGGGTGCGGTGCACGAGAGCGGGTGCCAGGCGACAGGTTGGTGGGGCCAGGCGGGGTGCACTTCCGTGCAGTGCACAGGAGGTGGCGTGTCGCTGGCTATGTGCGGGCAGGTGGTCGCGAGCATGCGCGCGTTCGCAAGGTGGGTGGGTCGCTATAGTGTGTGGCGGCTGGGAGGGAATGGCGGCTGGTTAGGGTTTGACCAGGTTAGGGTTTGGGGGTTATCTAGACTAGGTAGTAGGTGGCCTCTGGTTGGGCCACTTGGGCTTGGCCGGTTGCCTGCCTCCCCAGGAACTTTATAAAATAGTTTTCTTTTATTTACTTCTAAAAAAACATTTTTGTAAATATCTTTTAGACAAACAAAATATCCAGAAGAGACCGGGGTTTTGATTTGAATAAAGAGGGGTATATTTGGAAAACGAAAATAGGCTTTTGCAAAATAGTTCTAAACAAACATATGAATGATGATGCTCAAATGCAATGTGGCATGATGGCATGAGCTTTCTATCATGATGATGCACAGAGACAAACCACAGCGATTTTCTAGTAGTGGTTTTACCCGGGGTGCTACACCAGGTTACAAAGTTATGGCATACGTGGAGGCATATTCCCCGAATATGCCCCTTGGTTAAAGCTAGATGCCCCTTTATTCACTTTAACGGTCCATCCGGACTATGGACGTAACCATCTACGAGCCCCTTGACTTTTGGCGTCACCAGACATGGGCTATGCCAGCCGACATTGCCCACGTCACCCTTGTCAGCCACGCCCCGCTGGTCCTTCCCTCTGCCCTCTTCTCTCATGCTACAGTGGGCAGATGCCACCTTTTGACCAATGGGAGATTCCTTCCTTCTCTTGGAAGCCAAGTGGTAGCCCGGCTAGCACCCAACTAACCTGTCAGTGAGGGTACCTACACACATGGTATATGAACATGGCCGACATACATTTTATGCCGGCCGGATTAATGTTAGGAAAATGCCCACCGGGCTGGGTTTCTCCGTAAGTTGGTCTGCCTTGTGGTGACCCGGCCAGCACTTGCTTTGACCGCACCGTACCTCGGCTAACTCGGCCTTTACCCCGGCGTGACCCTACCCGGGGGTATCCCCCCAACATTAGTCCCCGAAGCTGGTGCGGTCTTAGCAACTTTACTTGTTAAGGCCACAACAGGTTCCCCTTATCCAAATCTGCGTTTCTTTAGCCGAGTTATTCCATAATCTGGACCCTTTGCTTCGATGCTCCCTTGGCTCAATCCGTGTTACTTCTCGCTGGCCGGGTTTCTGCTCACGTATCCGGGTTACCTTTCCTTCTCTCATACACTTCCCCACGTCCTACATGGAGGGTAATCATCAGTTTGCCTCATTTTAAGGGCCGCACCAGTTTACTTTGTCGATTACTATAGTAAGTGTCAGGAATAACTGCTCCGCACGTCTCATCGCGGCAGCCCCTCGTTAACTGTATCATAACATCACGTCGCAGGATCTGCTACTCCTTCTAACCCTTGCTGTGGCACGAGCCTGATTGGCTAATTTGAAGGATACACAGCCACACCGCGCGGTTGGGCCGCAACAACTGATCCCACTACATGCCTGCGATGTGCGGTTAAATAGGGGGCAGGGGTAGCTCTTGGGGAAGTTCCCCCACTTCGCATGCCCCTGCCTCTTGCCCCTTTCTTCTCCACAGCAACGCCACCGCCGCCTCCGCTTCTACTAAAGTGTTGCACCGCCGCTGCCGTAGCTAGCCGCTCCTTGCGACCGCGCCACTGCCTCTGCTCGAGCTGTTCGCCACGGTGGCCTGCACTTCCAAGTTTCCCACGGCTGGCTACCTCTTCTCTGATTACGTTCTCAAAGAACTTGATTTGGCCATGGCAGAGGAGGAGGCCTCCATCGTCGCTCAGGAGGAGGAGAAAGACGAAGCTCACGAGCGTGGCGCCTGGGCGGGTGCGTTCGTGTGCAAGGATGACATCGACTGGCTATATGCGGCGTGCTGCATCCCAGCAGGCGTCACATGTCGCCTCGCTGCCCAGGAGATAGCTACCTCTCCAAATCCTGGTGAATTCGTTGTTTTTCTTTCCCACTTCCAGCACGGTTTCGGCCTGCCCGTCTCTGATTTCTTTTGTGATTTCATTTCCACTTATCAACTTCAGCCGCACCATCTCCTCGCTAATGCCATTACCTCTCTTTCCTCTTTCGCCTCCGACATCGAGGGTTACCTTGGCCTCTGGCCTTCCAAAGAACTTTGGATCAAGTTCTTTGGTCTCAAGAAAAATGTTGTCCCAGATAAGCATCTTGCCCTGGCCGAGAAACACCTGACCCAGTGCGGTGGAGCCTCAATCTCTCCCTGCAAGAACTCTGCCTTTCCCCGGGTTACTATCCTTGAATCTTGCAAAGGCTGGGCCTGGACCTTCTTCTATGTCCGGAATAACTCGGATACGGACTTGATCCAGCTGCTCCCCTTCAAGATAGGTGTCCCGGACACCTCTCTGTGGGAGAACATCCCGAAGCGACCTACTGCCTTGGCGAACCAGGTAGATCACCGGATCAAGGAGCTCCTCAAGCAGAAGCTACGCAGCGAGGACATTATGATTACATTTGTCCGCATCCGAGTCTCCCCACTTTAGAAGCGCGCCCACAAGGTCTGCCATTTGAGTGGCCCCCTTGACCCCCACCGGACCTCCTCCTTTGAGCTTAACAACTCCGAGGTGTTCCGCCGGGTCAAGGCCATTTTTAAGGTGGAGAAGGAGTTCTCCGAGGCGTGGGAGTGGGGGCTCGCTCCCTTCACCCGGGCCAACTTGCCTCATAAGGTAAACTCTTCTCTTGGTATTTTTAGGGTCTTGCGATATGTCATATATCCCCCTAACTTAACCATTTAGTATTTTTGCACTCAGCTGTTTCTTCAGTAGACAGTTGAGGACGACAGGGATCTGGCCCTCAAATGGTTGGCGGACCGCCCTGAGCCGGACGAGGAGGAGCCTGACTCGGAGAGGTTCTTGCCTACTCCGGACACCACCAAGCGCACCTATGGTAAGGCCTCTTCTCTAAGGGATTGGCCTGGTGACGATGACTCAGATGTTGAGGTGATGGAGGTACTTGATCTAGCACCTATCTCTTACGCGTTCTCGGTTATGTCCGAATGTTCAGCTAACCCGGCCGGTCAGGTCCTCGAGGTTCCCCTCTTGCCACGGATGATCTGGCTCATGTGCCCTCCCAAAAGCGCGCGGCAACCTCGGCCGCAGCCTCGGAGGTGCCCCTGCCCAGGAAAAGCCATAAGAAGTCAGGGGTCAAGGCTCAGCCCAAACCCGCTTCTAAGAGCGCAGTCCGGAGAACACCCAAACCTCGGCAGCCTCCAACCTCGGATGAATAAGTTCTTTTTCTTTTGCTATTCGCTTCCGGGTCTTGCTCCCTTTGCCTTTGCCTTTCGCATGCCTTTCTTTCTCTGTTGACTTGTTGTTTTTCGTTCTTTCAGTGATCCTAGGGTTATTCCCCAGTGTGGCCCCAACACTTCCTCTCCGATCCAAAGCGGCTCATCTGCCCCCCGTGACGACGACGTTTGTCCACTGAGTACTATCCAAGAGGACTCTGTGGCAGCGCTAGATCAGAGCCCACCTTGCCGTGAGGAGGGCAACATCGACGCGGGAGGCAGCGGAACGGCCGAGGATACGGCAATGCTGGATCTCCCCAGTTTCTCTGCTTCGTCGCAACCGTCAACCTTAGAGGTGCCAGCTTCATTGGCACTGCCCCAGCGTACATCTTTTTCAGTTCCTGTCTCTCCAGCATCGTCAGTATCCGTACCAGCAGCACCAGCAGCACCAGCACCAACACCACTAGCAGCACCAGCAGCGCCAGTACGAGTAGTACCAGCACCAGCAGTACCGGTACCAGTAATGCCAGCACCAGCAGTAGCAACAACCACAACTAAGCCAGCCGCCAAGAAGAAATCTCAGGCCGCTCCCTCCAGATCTACTATGTCTATCAAGGACATTTTTCAGCCAGCCTCTCAAGCTCAGTCCGGCGCAGAAGCCTCGGCTTTTCTTAAGCGCCATCATCATCTGGCTAGAGCAAGAAAATCGCCGAGCTCGCCAAGGACTCCCCTGTCACGACCCGGGATCAGGGTTAGACAAATACCAGATCTTCATCTGACATAAGCCTAACCTTGAGCTCGAAGCACGCAGGGAATAATTCGGTAACATTACAGAACGTACAAACCATACATTATTAAGGTACGCTCTTAGTAGAGCTACATACAAGTATTACAAACCAGGGGTCAAAGACCCATCAAACACCAAGCAAAAGAAGCAAATACGTTGTTCTAAACAACAAACTTATCAAAGGTCCTAAGAGGTCATAAAAATATGCAAATGACCCTTTCATAGATCCTACGATGCTGCCTAGGAACCCCAACTACTCGTTGACGTCAACATAGAAACCACCTTCCATTGGAATAGCTTCATCTGTAGAAAAACATCAACGAAGAAAGGTTGAGTACAGGATGTACTCCACAAGACTTAATAACCTACGATACATGCTTGGTTTAGAAAGTCTTTATGTGATTACTTCGCAAAATCCAACTTTGTTTTGAAAACAAGTGAGAGAAAAGGCTCATCTAATCAGATCATTTCAAAAGAGGTAAGAAGACTACACTCTAGCTCTTTAAGACCGCCTTCATCCTCAACTGCACCTTTCAACTTGGAACACCCCCTCAAAGGACCCGAAGGAAGTAATTCCAGAACACTCTTTAGTTGCCAAGTTTTAACATTAGGTTATAGTTCTCTATGATCGTCACGTCCGTTCCCAAGTCGTCCATAACCGTGGACATGGCTTTTCGAAAATATTATTACCCTGTAGGGGTGCACAACTTTACCCACACGTACCAACCGACTCTTAATGCCAAATTATTAGCCCTCTTCCTTGGAAGGCCGGCAGAGGGTGGTTGACCATGACCTTTACCTTGCCTTCGCCGAGATCATGAGTCACGCCCTAAGGAGATGCTGCCGTAACGGGTTAAGTCCCGAAGCCGGTCCTTAGAGATGTGTGTGGGCACCAAGATTACGGAGGCCATGCCTCTCTTGTTCCCGACCACGCTTACCTACCTGTATGAATGCAGCTCCTCCACCTCCTTTGAGAACAACCAGAATGCATATGTCGAATGGAATGCCCGAACTATGTGACTCATGGAATCTACTAGGCAAGTTAGTTATTCGAGGGGGTTTCCAGAGCCCCGTGTGGTTGTACGCTTGTCTTGGTTCAAGAGACAAGAACTCGGGTCCTAAGGTTGGCTAGCATGGGACTACAAAGACCACACCCAACATGGCCTCCCATACCTGCCTTAGCATGGTTATTAACCATCTCCGATCATATCTCAACATCCTATCAAACTAGGTTCATTGCATCTCCGATGCATCATCCAGATGGATCGGTCTTGTATTACTAAGCATGGCTAAGCTTGACTGAAATATGGCACTAGCAACGCTCATAAGCTCAACCCTAGTTATGCTAGGAGCAGTGGATTGGTATCTTGGTATACAAAGGAAAACATGCAGCATATAGGATACTCTATCTTAAAACAAAAGACCATACTGGAATCGTATGCATATAGCGAGAATAAAATACTTTGGAAACATAGGTTTAGAACGATGGGGCTACGCTTGCCTTGTCCGTCGTTGAAACGGTACTGCTCTTCAGTGGCGTTGACTTCAGGTTCGAGCTCGGTTCCTATTCGCGAAGAACCAACACTGGAAAGAAGAAAAACAATCAACACATGGCATATGCAATGCTCATACAATATGGATGGTATGATGGATTGCATGTATTAGAGTAGCCCTAGATGCCACATCGATTTAAATGGGTTCAGAATGCCCTAGGTAGACAAACCGTCGAACCCATGGTACTTAGGGGGTGTCGGTGTTCCTCTAAGTAAATTAAGGTTCAAAGTTGTATGAATATGAATGCTTACATTTTTAAATGGTAGAGCTCATTTTTATGACATTTTGATATATTATACACATTTTTCTGATTTAAAATGAATTAGTTACGATTTTCCCAATTTTAATCCATTTTTAAATCATTTTTTAAATAAGTAAACATTTTTGGAATTATAAAAATTATTTTCCAACCTGGACCCACATCTCAGACTTTTATTAATTTCATAAATTAATTCCAAAATGAATAAAACCCTGACAGATAGGGCCCAGTTGTCAGCATTTTTATTTAATAAAACAATTACCGAAAACATTAAAACTTAAAAGAAAAAGAATTACTGTGCCAGCATGACATCATGCTAGCTTCAGCAATGGAGGAACCCCCCAGGTCGAGCACGGACCGGCGATTCTATGGGCGTCTGGGCATGCGGTTGGTCGCGTTGGAACGAGCTCATCGTGGGGAACCAGAAAGTGGCGGCGCTGCGTCCTAGATATCACTAGAGCTTGCTACACAGCGATGACGAGCGGTAGCGCTTGCAGGTGCCCGTGGAGGTGGAAAACCGGAGCGAGAGGGGGCAAGGGAGAAGGTCCACGAGGACCAGCTGCTCACCAGGAGCACGGCGGTGAGGTCGATTTAGCAGGAGGAGGTCGGCGGGAATCAGCGCCGATCACTGCCGCGGCCGGTGAGCTGTCAAACTCGATTCCGATGAACACGAGGCTCCCCGGCTGGCGTGGCTGCATGAGGATGATGAGGGCATCGAGGCGGAGCTCCCGGGTCAGACAGTGTGGCTTGGGGCGATCGAGGGCGACGGCAGTGAGCGGCACCGGCGAGCCCTATGGTTAGGGTTTCGGCACAAAGGAGGGTAGAGAGGGGAACGCGGGTAGGGTTCGTCCTAGCGGTGTTTGAGGGGTCTTGTAGGTGTCAGGCTATCGGTGGCACACATATTGGCATGGGCGAGCATCCTGACGCGGCGGACGACAGCGGCGGCGCCACGCAGCTGCTCCACGTCGTTGCCGATGAAGACGAAAGAGAGAGAGAGGGCCGAAGCGGTACGGGCCACTGGCAGGCTGGCTGGGCCACTGCTGGGCTGCGCTGGGCGGCAGCTAGAGAAGAGGGAAAGATGGGATGTGGCCCAGTTAGAGTTAGAAACCAGTTTTTTTTCCAGAAATCCTTTTCTTTTTCTATCTTCATTTTCCTGTTTCTATTTTTAGTTTCTTTTCTGTTTTTAAACATTTCGAAAATACCAGAGGTGTGTAAAATATAACAAAAACACTCAGGGGCTCTTGAAACTGATTGGGCTCCATACATTTGGTGTTTTCAAAATATAAAAGCCACCCTTTTGAATTCATTTTCAAAGAAAGAGGGGGGGGGGAGGAATTAGGGTTTTATTTTGTCTCTTGATTAGAACCAAGTGCAAGTGTAATGCATGTACACAATGCTCACAAACATGTTGTTTATTTATTACACATAGAGGTGGTATGTTACAGCTCTACCCCACTTACAAGAATCTCGTCCCGAGATTCCTAGGTTTTAGAAAAGAAGGCAGGGTACTCAGATCAAAGACGATCTTCTCGTTCCCAGGTTGCTTCAGACTCAGAGTGATGATACCACTAAACTTTTAGGAACTTGATGGTTTGACGACGAGTCTTGCGCTCATTTTCACCAAGAATACGAATTGGGTATTCCCGGTAGGTTAGATCCTCTTGAAGATCCAGAGTTTGATGATCCACACCATGAATAGGATCTTTGAAGCAACGCTTGAGTTGCGACACATGGAAGACGTCATGAACATCTGGAAAGGTTGATGGTAGCTCCAACTAGTAGGCAAGCTCACCTCGCTTGGAGAGAATGCGAAAGGGTCCAACGTAGCGAGGAGCCAATTTGCCTTTGATACCGAAGCGGTGGACACCCTTCAGAGGGGTGACCCAGAGGTAAACTTGATCACCAACTTCATAATGAACTTCAAGGTGATGACGATCATAGTTGGTTTTCTGATGAGATTGAGAAGCCTTCAAATGTTCTCGGATTATGCGAACTTGATCTTCAGCTTCTTGGATCATATCCGGACCAAAGAACTGTCTTTTGCCGGTTTCTGTCCAATTCAGCGGTGTTCAACAAGTTCTCCCGTATAGAAACTGGAAAGGCGCCATACCCAAACTAGATTGGAAACTGTTGTTGTAGGAGAACTCAGCAAATGGAAGACATTTCTCCTAGTTCTTGCCAAAGGATATAACACACGCTATAAGCATGTCTTCAAGGATTTGATTCACCCTTTCAGTTTGACCACAAGTTTTAGGATGGTAAGCTGTGCTGAAGGAGACATGAGTTCCCATTACTTCTTGGAGACTCTGCCAGAATCTGGAAGTAAACAAGCTTCCGCGGTCAGAGATGATCTTCTTGGGAAAACCATGAAGGACAATGATCCGAGAGATGTATAAATCGGCCATCTGACTAGCACGAATAGTTTCCTGAACCGGAAGGAAGTGAGCAACTTTGGATAACCGATCAACTACTACCCATATAGCATCATTTCCTGCGGATGCTTTTGGAAGTCCGGTAATGAAGGCAGGGGCATTGGTTAAGTCGAAGGACATCACTGTATACTCATAAAGACCATAACGAGTTGTGAATGCTATTTTTTGGAATATCCTCTTTTCTGATTTTGATTTGATGATACCCCGACCTTAAATCCATCTTGGAGAAGATGGGAGCACCACTTAGTTGATCAAAGAGGTCATTGATTCGAGGAAGAGGATACTTATTCTTGATTGTCACCACATTGAGTAGACGGTAATCAACGACCAATCTTGGAATATTTGTATCCCGCTTCTTAACAAAGATGGTAGGACAACCCCAAGAGGAGGTGCTAGGTTGAATATAGCCTAGGCCTTCTAGATCATCAATTTGCTTCTTTAACTCCACCAACTCATGAAGGGGCATACGGTAAGGTCTTTTAGAGATAGGAGCAGTTCCAGGAACCAGCTCGATGACAAACTCCACACTTCGATCAGGTGGCATGCCAGGCAATTCTTTAGGAAAAACATCCGGGAAATCACAGACTACCTGGACATCTTGAACTTCTAGAGGGGGTAACTCTTCCATGCCCTCCATGGCATACAACTCCGAAAATGGAACAGAAACTGCCGATGGTGACTTCGACCCATCAGACCAGTACTTGATTGTTATGCCAGCAGGGGAGGTCACAATAACAGTCCTAAGTGCACAGTCAATGACGGCTTGATACTTGGATAACCAGTCCATGCCCAGAATGACATCAATGTCAGTTGACTTAAGTGCAATGAGGGAAGTGGGAAACTTCTGGTATCCAATATCTATTTCAACCCCATGAGTAACCTAGATGGTCTGCCAACGAGACCCAGGAATTCTGATCTCTAGAGGTGAAGACATAGCTTCAAAGGTGATATCATGTGTTTGCGCAAACTCTTGTGATATAAATGTATGCGATGCTCCAGAGTCAAACAAAATTGTTGCTAGAATTGAATTAACACGAAGCATACCCATAATGATGTGTGGATCTTCCTGAGCTTCTTCAATAGTCACATGAGTCAGGCTACCACGTCCAGCACCCTGAGCTTTATCATACTTCTTTGCCGGTTGATCATTGCAACCAGCAGCTCTTTGTGGACACTCCCTTGAGTAGTGACTAGGCTGACCACATGAGTAACAGGTAGTTCCAGAGAAGTAACCAGCAAGAGGCCGATAACTTGCTCCACCAGTATTTGACTATGGAGGACGAGGAGCATTGCTAGTTGACTTGGGTGCATAAGGAGCACGAGGCACAACACTGTATGGAACAAAGACTCGACGCTTCTTGTTGCCAGAGGAAGACGCATGAGAGTTCCCTTCTTCACGCTTCTGGGAGACCTCCATTTCCTGTCTTCCATGCTCTAGGTTAAGAGCCTGGTTATGCAGTTCCTGGAAGGTTCTGAACTTGAAAGGTAGCAACTCATAGCGAACTTTAGGACTAAGTCCCTTACGGAATAGCTCTTGCTTATCTTCATCATTGGTCACATCCCTGGGTGCATAACGAGTCAGGCGAGTGAACTCACGCCCATATGTTTCAATATCGATACGCCCCTGAGTTAGATCCAAAAACTCCCTCCTTTTGAGATCCATGACGGGCTTAGGGATATAGGAGGCGTGAAAAGCTGCAACCAACTCCTCCCAGGTAACAACATGTCCTTGAGCTTGCATATCCAGATACCCATCCCACCAAACACCAGCCTCACCTTCCAGCTGATAGGTGGCAAAGTTGACATGGTCATCCTGACGAACATGAAGAGCACTAAACTTGCGCTCGATTGTGCGAAGCCAATCGTCAGCATCAAGGGGTTCCTTGGGGTGGTTGAAGATAGGAGGAAATGAGCGGATGAAATCCCCAAGTGTGACACAGTCGTCGGGGCGACGTTCAGTGTTCTGAGCCACACGCTCGAGGAGGCGTTCATTCCTCAGACGGTTGGTCTCAATACTGTTGAGAACCTCGACCATTGTGAGAGATGGCGGAAGTTCCTCATCAGCATTGTTGTGGCCTTGACGGCCAACAGAACCACGAGTTCCCGAAGACATCCTGAGGAGAAAACAGAACCCGTGAGATTGGATCACCAAGAGAAATACATCAAAAGATGACATGAACCACATCGAACGGTCACGGTAGAAACAACCATATGAGTTGAGGTCACATCATAACACCAAGTATGACAGTAGAACAAGCATATGAAATGTATACGCTACCAACTTAAATACAAACCATAACAATGGAATGCAATATGGTATGATACCAACAAATCATAGGAGAAGAAAGGAGTTGAATTCCAAACACCCTTAGCAAGGTTGAAAACAATGCTTCAGATGCCCAGATATCTTGGAAACTCTGAGCTTTGCAACCGTATACGGAGTACTAGAAGAACAACCCAACCCCGTAGATCCTAGTAATTTGAAGTGATAGACGAGAAGTGAAAACCTTTCAAACCAAACAAGGTAAGATAACTCAGCAATAGAAGAACCCTGGATAAGGAGTAAAAAGAGTCCTATGTAGAGTTTTGCAAATAATTTTAACTTTCAAATAGTTTTCGCAAGTACTAGACTCAACATCGACCAGTAAGAAGGGTTTCCTACAGGCAGTCCTGCTCTAATACCAAAAACTGTCACGACCCGGGATCAGGGTTAGATTAATACCAGATCTTCATCTGACATAAGCCTAACCTCGAGCTCGAAGCACGCAGGGAATAATTCGGTAACATTAAAGAACGTACAAACCATAATTATTAAGATATGCTCTTAGTAGAGCTGCATACAAGTATTACAAACCAGGGGTCAAAGACCCATCAAACACCAAGCGACAGAAGCAAATACGTTGTTCTAAACAACAAACTTATCAAAGGGCCTAAGAGGCCATAAAAATAAGCAAACGACCCTTCCATAGATCCTAGGCTACTGCCCGGGAGCCCCAACTACTCGTCGACGTCAATGTAGAAACCACCTTCCATTGGAATAGCTTCATCTGTAGAAAAACATCAACGAAGCAAGGCTGACTACAGGATGCACTCTGCAAGACTTAATAACCTACGATACATGCTTGGGTTAGAAAGGCTTTCTGTGGTTACTTTGCAAAAGCCAAGTTTGTTTTGAAAACAAGTGAGAGAAAAGGCTGGTTTAATTAGATCATTTCAAAAGAGGTAAGAAGACTACACTCTAGCTCTTTAAGATTGCCTTCATCATCAACTACACCTTACAACTTGGAACACCCCCTCAAAGGACCCGGAGGAAGTAATCCCAGAACACTCTTTAGTTGCCAAGTTTTAACATTAGGTTATAGTTCTCTATGATTGTCACGTCCGTTCCCAAGTCGTCCATAACCGTGGACACGACTTTTCGAAAAGATTATTACCCTGCAGGGGTGCACAACTTTACCCACACGTACCAACCGACTCTTAATGCCAAATTATTAGCCCTCTTCCTTGGAAGGCCGACAGAGGGTGGTTGACCACGACCTTTACCTTGCTTTCACCGAGACCATCAGTCACGCCCTAAGGAGATGCCGTCGTAACGGGTCAAGTCCCGAAGCCGGTCCCTAGAGATGTGTTCGGGGACCAAGATTACGGAGGCCGTGCCTCTCTTGTTCCCGGCCACACTTACCTACATGTATGAATGCACCTCCTCCACCTCCTTCCAGAACAACCAGAATGCATATGTCGAATGGAACGCCCGAACTATGTGACTCATGGAATCTACTAGGCAAATTAGTTAGTCGAGGGGGTTTCCAGGCCCCCGTGTGGTTGTACGCTCGTCTTGGTTCAAGAGACAAAAACTCAGGTCCTAAGGTTGTCTAGCATGGGACTACAAAAACCACACCCAACGTGGCCTCCCATACCTGCCTTAACATGTTTATTAACCATCTTCAATCATATCTCAACTTCCTATCAAACTAGGTTCATCGCATCTCCAATGCATCATCCGGATGGATCGGTCTTGTAATACTAAGCATGGCTAAGATTGACTGAAATATGGCAATAGCAACGCTCATAAGCTCAACCCTAGTTATCCTAGGAGCGGTGGATCGGTATCTTGGTATACAAAGGAAAACATGCAGCCGATAGGATACTCTATATTAAAACAAAAGACCACATTGGAATCGTATGCATATAGCAAGAATAAAATACTTTGGAAACATAGGTTTAGAATGATGGGGCTACGCTTGCCTTGTCCGTCGTTGAAACGATACTGCTCTTCGGTGGCGTTGACTTCAGGTTCGGGCTCGGTTCCTATTCGCGAAGAACCAATACCGGAAAGAAGAAGCAACATTCAACACATGGCATGTGAAATTCTCATACTATATGGATGATATGATGGATTTCATGAATTAGAGTAGCCCTAGATGGCACATCGATTTAAATGGGTTCGGAATGCCCTAGGTGGAAAAACCGTCGAACCCATGGTACTTAGGGGGTGTCGGTGTTCCTCTAAGTAAAGTAAGGTTCAAAGTTGTATGAATGTGAATTGTTACATTTTTAAATGGTAGAGCTCATTTTTCTGAACATTTTGATATATTATACACATTTTTTTGATTTAAAATGAATTAGTTATGATTTTTCCTAATTTTAATCCATTTTAAATCATTTTTTAAATAAGTAAACATTTTTGGAATTATAAAAATTATTTTTCAACCTAGACCCACATGTCAGACTTTTATTAATTTCAGAAATTAATTCCAAAATGAATAAAACCCTGACAGACAGGGCCCACCTGTCAGCATTTTTATTTAATAAAACAATTACCGAAAACATTAAAACTTAAAAGAAAAAGAATTACTGCACCAGCATGATGTCATGCTGACGTCAGCAATGGAGGAACACCCCAGGTCGAGCGTGGACCCGATGATTCTGTGGGCGCCTGGGCGCGTGGTTGGTCGCGTTGGAACGAGCTCGTCGCGGGGAACCAGAAAGTGGCGGCGCCGCTTCCTGGAGATCACCGGAGCTTTCTACACAGCGATGGCAAGCGGCAGCGCTTGCGGGTGCTCGTGGAGGGGGAAACCGGAGCGAGAGGGGGCAAGGGAGAAGGTCCACGAGGACCAGCTGCACACCAGGAGCACGGCCATGAGGTTGATTTGGCCGGAGGAGGTCGGTGTTGGCGGGAATCGACGACGGTCACTGCAGCAGCCGACGAGGTGTCGAAGTCGATTCCGACGAACACGAGGCTCCTCGGCTAGCGCGGCTGCACAAGGATGATGAGGGCGTCGAGGTGGAGCTCCCAGGTCAGATGGTGTGGCTTGGGGTGGTCCAGGGCGATGACGGGGAGCGGCACCGGCGAGCCCTAGGGTTAGGGTTTTGGCACATAGGGGGGTAGAGAGGGGAACATGGCTAGGGTTTGTCCTGGCGGCATTTGAGGGGTCTTGTAGGCGTCGGGACGTCGGTGGCGCACATCTTGGCGTGGGCGAGCATCCTGGCATGACGGACGACGGCGGCGACGCCACGCAGCTGCTCTGCGTCGTCATCAATGAAGACGAAAGGGAGAGAGAGGGCCAAAGCGGTACGGGCCACTGGCAGGCTGGCTGGGCCACTGCTGGGCTGTGCTGGGCGGCAGGTAGAGAAGAGGGAAAGATGGGCTATGACCCAGTTAGAGTTAGAAACCAGTTTTTTTTAGAAATCCTTTTCTTTTTCTGTCTTCATTTTCCTGTTTGTATTTTCAGGTTCTTTTCTGTTTATAAACTTTTCGAAAATACCAGAGGTGTGTAAAATATAACAAAAACACTCAGGGGCCCGTGAAACTGATTGGGATCCATACATTTGGTGTTTTCAAAATATAAAAGCCACCCTTTTGAATTCATTTTCGAAGAAAGAGGGGAAAAATTAGGGTTTTATTTTATCTCTTGATTAGAACCAAGTTCAAGTGTAATGCATGTATAAAGTGCTCACAAACATGTTGTTTATTTATTACATATAGAGGTGGTATGTTACATCCCCTTTTGGCCCTCCTACAGCCGGGTTTGAGAGCAGCAAGCAATTGACTTTGCATACCAGTCCTGCTACCGCTTAGTCCGCGAGGCGGGAGGCCCACGCCAAGGGCCTGGTGACAAGCCATTCTCTTAGCTGCGAAAGCTACAGTCCGGCGCTCATAGAATATGTGCACAACTGGAATAACACTGAGTTTATTGACCCGCAAGATGATCTTCTGGAGAAGTTTGGCCCGGTGGAGTTTAGCGCTCAAATGAACTCCGCTACCAAGGATATCTCTCTGGATGGCCGGATGATGGAGGTAATCCCCTTTTTCTGCTATGCTTCTTTATGTATGCAAATACTCATAGATATACCCACTAGTCCCTGAGCCTCCGAGGGAGTAATTTATTACTCGGTTGGATGCTCTTAGAGAATGTAGTGTAAGTCCTTAGCATTTTCAAATATCCACACACCTAGAGCCGGGTTAAGTTCCACTTGGCCCAGATCTTGTATACTTCGAATATCCACACACCTAGAGCCAGGTTAAGTTCCACTTGGCCCGGATCTTATATACTTCGAATATCCACACACCTAGAGCCGGGTTAAGTTCCACTTGGATTGGATCTTATATACTTAGAATATCCACACACCTAGAGCCGGGTTAAGTTCCACTTGGCCCGGATCTTGTATACTTCTAATATCCACACATCTAGAGCCGGGTTAAGTTCCACTTGGCCTGGATCTTGTATACTTCGAATATCCACACACCTAGAGCCAGATTAAGTTCCACTTGTCCCGGATCTTTTATACTTCGAATATCCACACACCTAGAGCCGGGTTAAGTTCCACTTGGCCCGGATCTTGTATACTTCGAATATCCACACACCTAGAGCCGAGTTAAGTTCCACTTGGCCCGGATCTTGTAGACTTCGAATATCCACACACCTAGAGACGAGTTAAGTTCCACTTGGCCCGGATCTTGTAGACTTTGAATATCTCCTTCTTCCATTTTCCGGACTAACATCTCACTATTTTAGATCACCACTAACCTCCGAACTGCTGAGTTCCAGTGCCTGCTGGACTCATACAAGGATCTCCGTGCCAGATATGGCAAGTTGTTGGTTGATCACCAGAAGAAGGGTAATTTCCTTTGATTAAGCCCTTTTCATTCACATTCCTTCGAGGTATCAACTTGTTATCCGAATCATGCAGCTGAGGCTGACGCGGAAAATGTTATTATGCGCAAAAATCTGGCTGAAATCCAAGGTAATTTGTCTTGCCTACTTAGCCATTGCGTGCTCTTTTCTTGACTCGGTAGATATTTATACCTCGGCTCTGCCGGGTCAACTCACTATTGCAGTTACACTTGAAGATAGCGTGCCCATTCCTGACATGATGACACATTTTCTCGAACAAGCAGGGAAGCACCAGGCTAAATTGAAGAAAAAGGATGACGAGATTGCTCAGTTGTGCCTCAAGGACTCGGAGATTACTCGGCTGAATGCCAAAATCCAAAGGCTCGAGGATCTCCACAAATCCGAGCTTGATAAGGCTGATTAGGAGTTTGCCGAGGAAAAGGAGCGCCTGACCACTCAAATCTCCAAGGACAAGGAGTTGCTACAGGAAGCTGACGTAAAACTTACGTCGATGACCTCCGAATTGAGAAGCTCCAGGCCCGCCAAGCAGATGTGTATGCTGAGCTTACTCGTATACTTTTCCAGATTTCACGTGAGTTCCCTTCCTCTTATCAATTTTTATCTCTCCGAATTAAGTGTTCTTGATCACTGACATCCTTCGCTCTATTCGCAGGAAAGTTCCTAGAGGGTGACTCTATTGCTTCTGGTGCTGTGGCTAGGTCTCGCCAACAGCGGGGTATTCCAACTGGTCCTATCGCCGGGTCAATCCCTTATGATACGGAGGATCTGCTGGTTAGCCTTGCCACCCGCCTTGAAATTGTGAAGAACTATGGCACAGACATAATGCCAGCATCAATTCGGATGTTCAATGCTCTTTGGCTTACTGAGCCCACCCCCAAAGGGAGCACTGCTTTTCTGGCAAAATTTATGGAGTGCGAGACACAAGTTCACCTTTGGTGGGAATCTGTTGCCCGAGCTGGAGCTAATACAGCGCTTGATGTCTACGCACTTCTATTCTTGTAGACAGTTGTTGGGCCTCCAAGTGCAGAGGTTTGTAGAACATCAGCAAGTTTTTCCTTAAGTGGATCACCCAAGGTTTATCGAACTCAGGGAGGAAGTGGTCAAAGGTATCCCCTCTCAACCAACCCTGCAATCAAGAAAAAAGAAGTCTCTTGTGTCCCCAACACACCCAATACACTTGTCAGGTGTATAGGTGCACTAGTTCGGTGAAGAGATAGTGAAATACAAGTGGTATAGATAATTATAAGTGGTATCGGTGATAGAAAATAGCTTGATGGTGTGGAAAAGACTAAAGTAAAACTGAAATAAAGATGGAAGCAAGCAAACATGTAATAGATCTAATAGCAAACGGTGTTTCAGTGCTTAGAAACAAGGCCTAGGGATCATACTTTCACTAGTGAACACTCTCATATAAATATGTTCTTCTTTATGATACTACGCTGAACTACTCTCCGGTTGGACACTCTAATCCATGGTAGGGCTATAACATCACACCTCAAAGTTTGCTTTCCACATCTAGATAACCCCACACTGTCACCTTGAGCACTAGATGGTTCAAACAAACACCACAATTTCATAAAGACATCCAACTCCAAATATAACTCATAACAAGTATTTGTAATCTCTAGCCTAAGTGTCACCATGGTGTGCACACTGTCACTTTCACACACATGGGGAGAGCATAGATCTATTAAAGCACTTGAGTAGCAAGGTAGATCTACTAGATTACAAAGCTCATGATCACAATATGATCATGCATAGAGAGAGATGAACACATAACTACCGGTAGAACCCTTAGCCTCGAGGAAGAACTAATCCCTCTTCATCATGGGAATCAGCAATGGTGATGGAGATGGTGGTGGAGATCGATGGAGATGGCTTTGGGGGCACTTCCCCGTCCCGGCAGGGTGCCAGAACAGAGACTTTATGTCCCCCGAATCTCCCCTTCGGTGGCGGCGGTGCTGCGGAACTTTTCGTGGCTGGAGGCTTGACTATCTAGGGTTTTCGCATCGGGAGGAATATATAGGCGAAGGAGGCAAGGTCGGTGGCCGGCCAGGGGGCCCACACCATGCCCTGTCGTAGTTTGGGGGGACCTGTGCCTAGGGGTGGTGTGGCCACCCTGTGGCCCCTCTCCATCTCGTCTTCTGGCTCCGTGAGTCTTCCGGTAAAATATCAACTTTGGCTTTTGTCCGGTCCAATTCCGAGAATATTGATTTTCTGACTTTCCTGGAACCAAAACAGCAGAAAACAGGCAACTGGCACTGTGGCATCTTGTTAATAGGTTAGTCCAGGAAAGTGTATAAAAAGTACTCCAAACTTGGAAAAAACATAAGAAAGTAGATAAAACCAAGCATGGAACATCAAAAATTATAGATACATTTGTAAAGTATCAGCGCTGCAGTTTGTTCTCTCTTGGTACGAAGAGCTGGATTTGGGGTTGCTTGACCGTATGCGCACCGGATCAAAATGGTCCAATGATATGGAGTGCATCGCTCAACACAAGGCTTGTGCCAACAAGCTCATCCAATATGCCTTCTGCCATAGTTGGAACGAGGGTCCGAGCTACCTTGACGCATTTGATGATTCCTATGTTTCTGATGGTGGTGATGATGGTGAAGAGGATGAGGAGGAAGCCTCCGAGCTCGGCGAAGACACTGAAGACCCGGAGGACGAGGAGGCCAACCCCGAAGATGAGGTCGAGGCTAGTGCCCCGCCTATAGATGCCGAAGTACCTCCTCCCTCTACAAATGACCCGGCTCCAGTTGCTACTCCATGAGCTTTAAAAACACTTAACAATATTGGTCAGATCCCCAATATGCTAGGTGAAGTTGTATCTATGCACAATGATTCGGTTTGCTACAATCAGTTTTGTTTGGTACTTAAGTTCTTAATGTTGGATTTATGTGGGCGAAGTCCCTGAGTTTACTTTTCTTGTTTCTCCAACTTTATGACTCGGCTCGTGTCTACCTTGATTCAGTTTTTTGACTTACGAGTCCGAGGTTCACAAAATTGACTTAACAATACTTGAAACTTTGATATTAGCTCAAAATAATCCGATGAAAAATGGATGAAGTAAACATAGAGTTAGTCCAGATAACAAACGTCGGCCTGATTATTTTCCTTTCCTTAGTCGTTTTTCATGTGCTTTGCGATTCCAAACTTGTTCTCTTGCTTGCCATGAAGCCAATTCTTGTTGGACAACAGCAAAGTCAAAGAGTTGGGTTTTTGGTGCTCACACGCTACTAATCTGGCTAAGACATAAGCAACTTAAGCCAGCCGACGTATATAAAACATAAAAGCAAAAAATACAATTATTATGGCGGTCCCCGAGTTTCTACTAGGGGTGCCGAAGTTTCATTGATAAACTCATTGCTACATACCAACATATGAGTAACTTGGATACATTAACCTTTTTGTCAGGTGTAAAAAGGACGAAGTAGTGCTACATTCCATGGATGCCTAGATTCCTTTCCGGACATGTCCGCCTTGTTCTTCTCCTGTGGTTGTGCATCAATAAGATAGTAGGAATCATTGTGCAAAGCTTTGCTTACAATGAAAGGTCCTTCCCATGGAGGGGATAACTTATGCATGCAAGTAGTGCGCTGCACCAGCTGAAGTACGCGATGACCTTCCCGGAAGATTCGAGGGTTTACTTTCCAGCTATGATAGCATCGGAAGTTTTGCTGATATATGGCGGATCTGGACAAGGCCAGTTCTCTCGCTTCTTCCAGCAGATCAACATCATTTTGCTGGGCTTCATGCACTTCGGCTTCTGTGTATTGGGTTACCCTTGGCGAATCATGCTCTATGTCGGCCGGTAATATAGCTTATGCCCCATATACCAGAAAAATGGCGTATAGCCCGTTGATCGATTCAGAGTTGTTCTTAAACTCCACAGTACCGCTGGTAGTTCTTCTATCCAGCACCCCGCTGATCTTTGCAGCGTCTCAATGAGCCGGGGTTTTATCCTAGACAAGACTAGTCCGTTGGATCTTTCCACTTGCCCGTTCGATGCGGGGTGGGCTACAGAGGCAACATCTAGCTAGATCTTCTTCTCTCGGCAGAACCTCGCAAATGCTCCTTCAGCAAAATTTGTGCCATTATCAGTAATGATACTGTGGGGATAGCCATATCTCAAGATTATGTCCTTGAGGAATGTCACTGTTGTTGCCCTATAACATTTTGTGATTGGCTTAACTTCAATCCATTTTGTAAACTTGTCTATCGTAACCAGTATATGGGTCATTCCTCCCTTTGCCGGCTTAAGTGGTCCTACCATATCCAGGAACCACACCGCAAATGGCCATGTAATAGGGATAGTATTGAGTTCTGACGTTGGCATGTGGGTTTTTATAGCGTATCTTTGACAACCATTGCATTTCCTCACCAGATCATTTGCCTGTTCTAGGGCACTTGGCCAATAGAATCCATGCCGAAAAGCCTTCGCCACTCATGCTCTGGAGGATGCGTGATGACCACATTCCCCTTGATGAATATCTCGGAGTATGTCAAGCCCTTCTTCTGGGTCTACACATCACCGCAACATAGCGGTTACACTTCTTTTGTATAATTCGGCATTGATGATGGTGTATGATTTTGGCCTTCTTTGGATTTGCCTTGAGAGTACCTCATCATTTGGCAAAGTTCCCTCCTTTAGGAATTCGAATATCGGTTTTGCCCATGCAGGTATAGTTCAGATGGGAAAAAGCTCCTCATCAACTTCCATTGCATCCACCAACATTACTCTGGCCGGACTGAGTTGAACAGTCCCCGGGTTCTGCGCGACAATCCTCGGGTCTGCTGAGGCAGTCCCTGGGTTAGCTGAGGTGCTTCCCTAGTCTATTTCCATTGGAGTAGCTTCTGATCCGGAGATTGCTGGGATATATATTGACTCGGATTCCGGTGATGGCGTAATAGATGGTTTTCTCAAGTGCTCCAAGGCAATGCCTGGTGGAATTGGTTGCTGGGGTGATCCTAGTTTGGATAATACATTAGCTGCCTCATTTTCAATCCGAGGTACATGATGGAATTCACATCCCTCAAAGAAACCACTTATCTTTTGGACGTAAAATCTGTAGAGTGCCATGTTTGGATCCAGGGCATCCTAATTGCCAGACACTTGCTGCACCACCAAATCCGAATCACCAAAACATAGTATCCGGCGTATGCCTACCTCCTTTGCTACTTTGAGTCCACGCACTAGTGCCTCATACTCTGCCACATTATTTGACGCACTAAAATGGATCTGGAAGACGTATTTCAATTGGTCCTTCTTAAGCGAGGTAAGGACTACCCCGCCCCCAGTCCTTCCTTCAGTTTTGATCCGTCAAAGTGCATTCACCAGTAGTTTGAGTCCGCAAAGGTGGTTCATACTGCATCTCAGCCCAATCCACAAAGAAATCCGCCACTGCTTGTGACTTGATCGCATTCCTTCTATCAAATTGTGGTGCATACGGGGCTAACTCTATCACCCATTTTGCAATTCAGCCGCTAGCGTCTTTACTACCCATAATCTCTGATATGGGTGCTTCACACACCACCTTGATGGGGTTCTCCTCAAAGTAATGTTTGAGTTTTTTAGCTGACATATACACGCCATACACCATCTTTTTATAATGAGGGTAGTTCTGTTTTGAGGCCGACAATACCTCTCTCAAGTAATACACATGCCTTTGCACTGACTTTCCTTCTTCGTCGCATTCCACTATGATTACCGCACTTATGACTCGGTTGGTCGCGGCTATATAGAGCGGCATTGGCTCCTTGGGTAGTGGCACAGCTAATATTGGTGCAGAGGACACCATCTTTTTCAACTCATGGAACACGCTATCCGGTTGCGATGTCCATGTAAATTTATCTGCCTTTTTCATTAGCTGGTAGAGGGGCAAGGCTTTCTCTCCCAACCGACTTACAAATAGGCTTAGCGATGCCAGGCAACCGGTGAACTTCTGCACATTTTTAAGTCACTTCGGCAGTTCCATTCTCTCTATGTCCTGGATTTTTGTGGGATTGGTTTCAATACCTCGCCTAGAGACAACAAAAACCGAGTAATTTTCCCGCCGGCACACCAAAGGTACATTTTTCCGGGTTAAGCTTCATCCGGAACCTCCTTAGGTTCGCGAATGTTTGCCGGATATACTCAAGGAGCGTGTTTCTTTCCTTGGTCTTTATCACCACATCATCCACATAAACTTGCACATTTTGACCTATCTGGTCATGCAAAAAATTGCATGCGTCGCTGGTACGTTGCTCCTGCATTACGTAATCCGAACGGCATAGTGCAAATAGCACATCAACTCGGAGCTTTCCAATTGGTTCACATGATATACCTGGCACAATGCCATGAAAGGTAGTCCTAGTTGCTTGGAGCATATTCCCTGATATCCCCAACTTGTGCATGGTATCCTTGTACATGATGTTAGTGCTACTGCCATTGTCTATCAGTACCTTTGAGAACCTTACATTGAGATTTGGCCCAATTAACGTCGGATCCAGGACCAAAGCGTAGGTCCCTAGACTTGGCATAATTTTCGGGTGATCCTTGATACTCCAAGTAATCTCCTGATCCGACCAAGGCATATACCTCACCACAACCTGCATTACTGCATTCACCCCCATATGCCGGTGCTGCAAGCTTTTCTCATCAGTCTCTTCCGTGGTAAACACACAGTAGCTTTGGTGATGCTCCCTATACTCATTTCTCCCCTCATTGTCGTGGTATCCCTGGTCTTGTTGCTGCTAGTTATTTACGTGGTGCACAACATCCCTCATTTCCTGGTTCTCATACCTCGGTGGAGGTGGAGGCAACATAAGCTGTTGTCCATTCCCCCCAGTTAATAGTTGTTGCCGAGGTGCTTCGTTCCGAGGTCCATCATGCCGAGGTCCATCATTCCGAGGTGCCTGAGCATTCCTCGGACTACCTTGCTCTAACTTACTCATCCACTCACATTGCCGGTCGTATGGTTCGCCGAGTGTTGTCGGATTGATGACAAGTACGCCATGAGGGGGTCCTCGAGGCGTGCGGAAGAGAGGGGTGTGAGACGTACGGTGTTCCAGGACGGTGAGCACACAAGTTTACCCAGGTTCGAATCCGCCGGCTTTGGACGGATCCTACTCCTGCTAGCAATCCAGTAATATGGCAGAGCTGGAATATGGGTTACAAGGGTTTCGCCTGTGCGAGTTGATGGTCTAAAGTGTTGGGTGCCCTAAAGGCTCTCCCTAGGACGGCTTATATAGATATCTGGCCTAGGGTTCACAAGAAAGATCTATCCGGCTATGACTAAGAGTTGGTTACAGAGTACATCTTGAACTACAAGTAACACTATGGGCCTAAGTCGGTAAGTCTTCTGGGCCTTCCCGTAGCCGGATTGGACTCCGTCTTTCTCCCTGACTAGGCCGCCCGTGAAGCAAAGCTCTAACCCGAAGTGGGCCACCCTAGTCAGTGAGGAACTGTGAGGGTACCCAGAAAGTATATCCCCGATAGCAGCCCCCGGAGGCCTCCAAGATCCAAAGTCGGATTTATCATCGTCTAGCTTAATCTTCGGCTTGCAGAATCTTGAAGGGTTCCTGAAACTTCACAACAAAAAATACGATCCAGGTCTTAAATAATAAGTCAGACCTATCAACAGGTTACTCGGATTTTCCAGCTTGATTTCAAACTAAGCTGGAACTTGGTCTCTAACGCCACCTGACACAAGTCATGGTCAAGTCACTTCATCCGACAGGCATTCCATCAGCACGACCGTTGGTGGGTCCGCGGTTCGTGGAACCGAGGCATCATTTCAATGTGCGCGCGGAGATCGAGGCGACATAATCATCACGTGGGTCCTTCCCAGTTCCTTCCACGACGCGTGGCGGTTACACTGTAGCATTTGCACGAATCTTGGCGCAGTTAGGTGGATATAAGGGGTTAGGATCTTCTCCTTCTCTCTTCACCTATCCTTTGCCTTTTCTTCTCCTCCCAATCTCTCTGCGCGCACAGAGCTCCTCCGTTCCTCCCCAAAAAACTCCCAGTGCCGCCCATTCTAGGTCAACTGCTCACCGGAGAAATGGCTTCTTCTTCCTCTTCCGGCTTGGCAGCAGCAGCGGCGACGTCAGCGACGGAAGCGGTGGCAGAGAAGGAGAGCTTCCGCGGGCTCTGTATCCCCTGCGTGCTCGACGACGAGAAGCTCCAGAACATGGAGAAGGAAGGGCTCCTCCACACCGGCGACTGGCGAAGTGGTTTCGAAGAAACCGTGCCCAACCCGCGCGTCGGCGAGCGGGTCCACTTCGGCACCCACCTCGACAGAGCTTTGTCGTTTCCTCCCTTGGAGTTATTCTCCGAGGTGATTGATCATTACGGAGTTCAACTCCATCATCTTCCTCCCAACTCTCTCTTAGAGATGAGCGCTTACGCTTCTTTGTGTGAGGGCTTTCTCGGCATTAGGCCGAGTCTGACTTTATTCCGGTACTATTTTCATGTCCGGAGAAACTCTATTACTGCCGGTGTTCCTTACATCACCGGTACTATTAGTTTTTCGCTATCCCAAAATCCTAGCCAGTGACTCGGTCAAACAATGGCCAGCCACATTCTTTTACCATAGGGATATTCCGGCTCCCGACAAAGCCACTGCTTTGCCGGCTTTCATCGACGGAGCTGCCATGGCCCAACCGTCCTGGGACGATCTGATCCTCGCTAAGAGGCGGATCGAATACTTGATCAAACACAAGGGACTGAAGGGATCCGACTTGGTCCAGTGCTGGGTCTCATGTCAGATCCAGCCCCTTCAGTACCACGGAGATCGACTGATGCACTCCATCATGTCGTCCAAGAAAGAGTCCCTCTGCATCAGCCCCAAAGCCTACACCACGCAGGGCTATATAAGCCAGCTTAAGTGGCTGATCAGGGAGCGGATCGCGAGGAGGATCCCGGAGGTTTCTCTGGATATGCATACGGCGGATAACCCCGTAGTGCCGGTAAGCTTCTAACAGTACACCTTTTTATGTGTTTCAATCTTCGAGTTACATTGCAATACTGATATGTTTTCTTCTTTTCAGCTTGCCGACCTCCCCGAGTCGGAACTTGCTCCGCTCGAAGGATATCCTTCGGAGTTCCCTCAGGAGATAGAGGTGGTCCCATTGCCGGACCTTGTGCTCAAGAAGCGCAAAGCTCTGACAGTGGTTGTTGGCACAAAGGAGGTGCCCGTCGTGAATAGGTAACTTTCATTCACAACTTCCGCCTTTGTGCTTTACTTGAATTTCTTTCCGAGATGTAATGTTTCTGACTTTACTACATTCTTAGAGCAAAACCGCTCATCAAGGGCAAGGGGAAGGGAACTTCTTCGAAGCCCTTGCGTCAGATGAAGCTTACCATAGCTTCTCCTGCCATGGCTCCTCCAACTCCTGCCCCTCAACCTTCTGCAACACCGGTGACCATACCTTCTCCGGTCGTCGCAGAAGATCCGGCTCCTTCAACGGAGCCTGCGATCTTTGAATCGCAAACTGACGTCACCATGGGTGAGTCAGAGTTAGATAAGGGTGAACCCTCTTTGGGTAATGATCCCTTGGCAGAAACCTTTGCCGAAAACCTTATCAGCAATCCGGGACTTGCCAAGTTTGGCCTGTCCCAGAAATCTACTAAAGAGATCCAGCGGCTAGCCAGGCAATGCCTGGAGAAAAGAAACTTATCTGCCGAAGAAGAAGCACAAGAGGCAGAGGACATCAAGTTCTCCGACCTTCTTGCCTAGGTGCGCCTTCGCGACGAGAGGATAAGGACCGGTGAGCTTCCAACAACACCAGTGATTCCTCTGACTCTCGCCGAGAAGGTTGCCGTTGAAGTGAACGCGAGTTTGGATAAACTCACTCACGAACAATATGTAAGTCGGAATTCCAACTCCTATTTTTCCTTTGTTTCATATCATATCCTCTAGCCCCCAAGCATGAAGTAGGATAAACAATCCGGGTTTATGCTTCATTAGGATGCCAAAGAATGAACTAGTGTAGCCCCCAAGGCTCGTGCTGATATTAGCAAAAATATTAGCCCGAGTCTTTAGTAGCTTTCTGACTTTGGGTATTCTGACTTACAGAAAGTATGTTCCTATAACCAGGATGTCACATCCCAAGATTTTCCAAATCTTGTAATGTGAAAAATAAAATAAACAAAATAAATTTTGTTGGAAATCAGGGTAAAAAGAAACTTTTGTTTCTAAAAGGAAACCTGAAATCCCATCCTGAACAAACTTTGATTAAAGTTTGAATTCAACAAAAATCCAAATCAAGAGAAATGCATTCCTGAATGAATGTATCTGGAAATTTGAACACTAGGAAAGTAAATCAAAATCCCTAAACCCTAATGGAAGGAAATCATTTTCCAAAGTATCTTCAAATCTATGGATTTGATCCATACCAAATTTGATCAACAAATAATCACAAAGGATCAAGAAAGACCTTAGAGATTGGTTTCACTTAGTTTGGAACTATAAACAAAATCTTGTGTATATATTAAGATAAGGAAATTGAAATTTCCAAAGCCAATAAAGCCCTTACCAAAAGCCATACCAATTGGTGAACAATTATAATCCTAAAGGGATTAAAAAGATAAACATTTAATAAAGGAAAAATAAATTGTTTTGGAAATACTATTTGGATCTTTTAATAAAAGACTTTGTTTTCAAATGAAAAGGTGAGCCAAATTAATTTTGGCCAAACTTTTGTAATAAAATATTTTGTTTTGATAAAATGAGTAAAAGTTTATTTAAATAAAATAATAAGGATTTAAATATCCAATTTTATTTAAGTAAAGGCTTTTCCCATTTTAAATGAACACCAAGTATTTTATTACTACTTTGAAATCTTTTATTAAAAGGTTTTGCTTTGATTAAAATGAGTAAAGGATTATTTAAATAAAATAATAAGGATTTAAATATCCAATTTTATTTAAGTAAAGGCTTTCCCATTTTAATTAAAACACCAAAACTTATTTATTTATTTAAATAAGTTTCCAAGTATTCTTTTATTTTTCAAATAAAACCTTCTGGTTTGGTTTTGAAAATAATTGGATTTCAAATGGAAATTTTATTTAAATAAATCAAACCCTATTTTATTAAATAACTAAAGATCCATTTTATTTAAATAATAAATGGATCCTAAACATAAATAAAAATATTATTATTTTTATTGAGATTTGGATTATGTCTTAAACAGAACCAAATTCAAAATACAAATTTAGGAGTGATTATTTGAATTGATTTGAACCTTGTTTGATTGCTTGAATAATTGTTTGAAATTCAAAACAGAAAAAGAATTAGAAAAAGAAAAATAAAGCAGACAGAAAAAAATAGAGCAGCCCAACTAGCCCAACAGCAGCCCACTAAGGCCCAGCAAAACCAGCCCAGTTTTCTCCTCGAATAAAAGTTTGGCACCAACTTTCTGACCCACTGAGTCAATGACAACCAGGACCCACCCCCACTCCCTTTTCCTTCACTGCCAAGCGGACCCACCTCCTCTTATTCCTCTCCCGAACCGTTTTTCTGCACCGCAAAAGAAACCCGCACTGAGGCTGACAAGTGGACCCCGTTCCCTTCCCCTTTCCCACTGACCAGAGGACCCCACCGCCACCTCCTTCTTCTTCCCCGCGCGACGACCACACCCTCTCCCTCGCTGCCGTTGCTGCCTTCAAACCGCGGATTCAATTCGCTTTAACGCGACCGCCGTTACTCGAGTTGATCACGCAGACGTAAACGCCCGTGTCTCCCCTATAATTCCCCTCTGACACCCCGCGCTGGCACGCCTTAGACCGCCCTCAATTCCTCCCCGAGCACCCTCTGCTCCGACGAGCTCCCATCTCCGATTCCGACCAAACCTGACCGCCCCTTGCCTCCTTGACCGTGCTCTCGCGATCCCCACCTCCTGGCGATCATCTCCGTAGCCCCAGCTCGTCCCCGAGCGCCCCAGATCGTCGACAACGACGACACCGAGCGAGCGACGCCGTCTGCCATTGCTCCGTCAAGTAATCCAGGTGAACACCAACCACCCCGCGCCTCCTAGATCACGCGCACAGCATCGCCTTACTCTTGCGCATCTGAACTTGCTTCTGTCTTGCCTTAGGGAGATCTGCAGCGACGACTCGTCGTCAACCTGAGCGCCACCGTCTGTCTGCAAACTCCGGCGGAACCTCTCTGGTAAATCAGACTACCCCAACCCTTCTCGTTCACGCTCACAGCTCCGACATGATCTCCTGCGCCTAACCCAGACCTCCGTTTGTCCTCTCGTGGTCCACAGCACCGTCTTCGACCGTGGACAGAGCCGCCCGACGTCGTTCTCTACTCCGGCGAGGAATCTCGATTGATTCTGTGCGCCCCTCGACAAACTGCAAGCGAGTTGAGCTTCGCCGTGATCCCCTGAGCCCGGTGAGCACCCCCTTTTCCTCTCCCGCTTCCTGTATCGCCGGCACCGTCATCAACCGACCGCTCCGCCACCAGACGCCGCCGCCAGCGCCGCTGCTTTTTGGCCAAGCGATAGGTACCGTAGGATGCAGATCCACCGGCTTGGATAGAATGACTAACCGAAGGGGTAAGGACGAACCTGTGCCGCACGATCCACTTTAGATCTAACGTTCCATGTTGCCGATCCGGCCGAACCGGTACGGGCGAATTAAAACACGCCGCGTGTCGCCTGTTAGGTTTAAAACAGAATTTGAAAACAGAAACTTTTGCAAACTTCAAACCCTTGTATCTTTGGATCCACACGTCCAAATTTTACAAATTTGATGTCGTTGGAATCAGCAAGACAAGACCTAGCCAACCCTACCCTTAGTTTAGAAAATAGTATCTGTTAACTTGTTTAACTTAGCAGATTCTTTTATGAGCTTGTTTAGATTAGAAAAATTGCTTAAAAATGTTTTTAGGGTTAAAACCTTTGCCAATTAGTTTATTGTGACCTTACTGACCCTAGGAACCAACCCATAGTTTGGAAAATGATTTTTGAAAAGTTTAGAATGGATTAATTGGTTTAGTCCATTTCTAGCTAATTAAAAACCATTGTTTTGTTTATGAAAATGCTTTCATAAAGAAAACTTTGGAGAAAATGCTTTGGACCCAACCTACTGACCAAACACCAAGTTTTGCAATAGCAACTCATTTGGTGAAACAAAATAAGGAATCTTTGATTTAGAAACCATTTCTAGTCAATTAGAAATATGGTTTATATAAAAAAATGATTTTGGAAGAAAACCTTTTGGAAAATGTTTTGTTTTAAACTCACTGACTCCAAAACCCAAGTTTTGTGATTTGAAAACATACTTGGTGAACCCTATAGGCTAATGCCCTAGTAAAACCATTTCTACACAACATAAAATGACACTTTGTTTTGAAAATGGTTTTGAAGTGAAACCTTTGCAAGTGACTTTTGCCACTTGACAAAATGACCTTTAGGTGTATTCCAATGCCTATGACCCATTAGGAACCACTTTTTCAAACAAAACAAAGCTTGGCATGCTTGCATGCATTACTTTGACTTTGCCATTTTGGAAAATGACCAATTTGGAACTTACAAAGTTTAGAAGCCTAGTGAAGACCATCCTTACATTAGAACCAACCTTTGCATGCTTATGCATGACTTAGATTCCATTGTCTTGTGTGTGTGATTTTGTTTGAGAGAATATTGTTTTGGAGTGTTAGTTGATTTTGTGTTTTGCTTGATTGGTAGATTGAGTTGTACTTTGCTTGATTGAATTATAGTGACTTGAAGAGTGTGATTGTTGCAAGGACAAGGAAGTGAACCTATACCCTCTACCAAAAAGGCAAGTGATATCTTCATGAATATTCCATTCCTATATTTTATCTATGCATTAGTATTATTTTTTCCAAGTATAGGACTTGCATGGATTTTTGCTAAGTATAAACTATGCTATGGGAAAACCTATTAGGTGAAACCTTAGTGAAAATTTCCTAAGTCAAGAATCCTAATACTATCATGCTTAGCCTAGCTACTAGAAAACAAGGGTGGTTTATATATTCACATTTTGAAAAATTATTCTAAGTCTTTGGACTTGTGTTTTATTTTAACAAAACAACTAAGTTAATGAATCACCTGGGTGGAATGGAAAGAATGGTATATGTTGAGTGGTTCACAAGGCCATGGACTTGGCTTGTGTATCTCACTTGTGGATGGCCACCCAGGAAACAAAGAGATTTGAGATGTCAAATGTTGAGAAGCTTCAAGTGCAACCACCTGGCAATATCTGCTCTGCCATGATCTTAGGATGCTAGAACTTAGTCTCTTGGACAGTGGGTGGTAGATGGGATGATAGGTTGGAGCGCGTCCATTTGACTAAGGAAAGGCTACTGAAGGATCTTGTCTTGGGAAACCAAGTCTTGTGGGGAAAGTGCACCACCTCTACAGAGTGTAAAACCTAAGTACTTAGCCATGTTCCTGGTAAAGGACAATTTGAGCATCAAGATATGGAAACTTCAAGAATCTCATCACTCCAATTTCTAAATAAAACTTGTGGGTGAACAAGGGTTAAAAGGATCTTCAGTCATTGATTGGTAGATGCCCTGAGTGGATCTGGAGTCTTTGATTGATAGATGCCTTGGGTGTTTTGTGCCAAGCAAAAACTTAGTGTTTTCAAAAGTTAAGGAAAAATCTATTTTGAGCAATGCAAGCCTAAGCTCCACCAGCCAAATGCATATAGTATTATAGTCCACTTAAAATATACTAAGGTATCACTTGCCAATACTATTCCAATGTATTGACCCTTGTGGCTGTAACTTATGATGTTGCAGGTTTGATTGATTTAGTGAAGATTGAATGATTAGGATTACAAAGTCTACAACCAACATCTGCCTGTGGCACTTTGAAGATGAAGGACCCATGACTATAGATATTCGCTGCAATGTAATGTAATAGCCTAATGAGCTATGTATTGATGTAATAAAATTATGTTATTCCTGGTTATAAAGTTGTATTATGACCTTTGTTTCTTGATATTACATATAAACTGTGGGTGCTAGCTTTTGATCCAGGGACTAGCATTGTAAACACAGGGGGCTCAATCTTATTAAAGGTTGGGGACCTTACACAGGATTTATTGAAGAATGTCCGTGATAAGCGGAGAGAGATCAAGGCTTTCTGACTTAAAAATGCTGAACTTAAAGTTGCCAAGGATGAGGCCGAAGGTAAACATTCCTAGACTCAAACCTTGTCTTTGTATTTTCAATGTCGATTTTTTCCTGAACTGTTGTTCTTTTTGACTTACAACGTTGGTAAAACAATCCTACGCCATGATTGAAGAGGCCGAGAACCTCAAGACCTTGGTGGTGGGGAACAAGGAGCTTTGCCAAGAGCTGGATAAGCTCAAGGCGGACCATGAAAAGAGCATAGCTCAAGTCCTTGAGTCCTCCTCCATGGCTACTGATGAGCGTGATCGCAAGATCGCTGCTCAAGATAAAATAATCTCGGACCTCACAAATGAGCTTAGCAGAGAGAGGAACCTTTCCGAGGCGCTCCGGGCTGAACTCCAGAGTCTTTGGGAAGAGAAGACCAAAATCAATGATGTCATTTTCGGTATATTCCATCTGTCTGACTTTTCCGCTTTCTTCGACTTCTATCAATGTCATATTTTTCCGGACTTATTTTGTGTATAGGTCCTCTGAACTTGACGGACTCTTCCTCCGCCGAGCCCCGCACCCACCGGCTTACCCAAGTCGGTGACCTGCTTCATGACTTCCACCAATCCCTTGAGGACATCAGTGAAGCTCTCAAGCTTCTGGACATGCACATCATGTCGGATTTTCAGGTGCGGGACAAGGCAAAGGAGATGCCGCAACTTGTTCAGGATTGGAACATGTCCTACACGCGGACTGCGGCACAGAATGCTCTCACCATGGTCATGAGCCACCATGGAAACATGGAAATATGGCAAGTGACCAGAGGGTACTGCAAAGTAGATGAAGACGGCCAGGAGCAGTACCTTCAAGCCATCATGCACTCCTGCGCTGGATATGGGTGTCACGTGGCTGATTTGACCAGCTACGAGACCCCTTTCTTCACCCGCGTGGACACTCCGCCTCCTCCTCCAGAAGAATCAGCAGAAGTTTCCGACAATGAACGCACCATCTCGGATGTGGACATCTCGGAACGATACCAAGGCGGCGTGTCCAGCGAGCCGACAGCTCCTTCCTCTCCTGCATCATAGATTAACAGAAATATTTGTATTATTCTGAAAAACATGACATGCATGTAAATATGCAGTACTATGATTTTGCTAGTGCTAAGCTTTTTGATCTATTCAACACCTTTTGCTTTAATTTTTTTGTGTGCCTGAAATGTTTACATAAGAACTTGTATTTTTTCGTCTATACTTATCGTTTATCTGGCTTTCTGCCTCGTCCCTTTTGTGAGCCGGCTAAACCTTCTGCCAGAAACTTTGCCGAGCAACGAAGCTTAATTGCTAAACCAGTTTAAACTCGAAAACAAAGCCGGCTTCCAGTACCAACAATTCACTACTCGGAAAATGCCCGCATCCAGCAATCAGACAAATAACCAAAGTAAAGACTAGAAATTTTTAGAGTTATACCCGAGGGTAGCAGTTTTAGAATCGGAAATCTAGACCAGAACGAACATGAGCATAAAGTACTTTCAAGCATTCTGGGATTTTCGACTATGACATGATCATTCGGAAATAAGATGGTAAAAAACTTCTCAGAAAAGATTGAGGCAACCAAAACTTTTATTCCTCACAGAACATGTACATATATATATTTACAAAGAAGGATAAACTAAGAATAAAAGGGACGTAGCTGAGCAATATTCCATGGTCTGTCTAACTCATCCGGATTTGTACTGCCTCCAGCTCTCTTTCTCTTCTTAGTAGCAGGTCTTTCTTTGACTGGCATCATGTTAGTTAAGTAGTACGATCCATTGTGCAATACTCGACTAACTAAAAAGGGCCCTTCCCATACTGGGGAAAGTTTGTGCTTTCTTTGTTGCACAAGCCAGAGAACCAAATCACCTTTATTGAAAGATCTATTTCGGACTCTCTGGGTATGATACTTGCGTACCTTCTGCGGATAGGCTATAGATCTCATTTTAGGAACGACGCGAACTTCTTCGACTAAGTCGAGATCGTTTTGTCGAGAAACCTCGGCATTCTCTTTGATATATGCGGCCACTCTAGGAGAAGTGTGAATCAAATCACTAGGAAGAACTGCTTCTGCACCATAAACCAAGAAGAAAGGTGCGTATCCGGTTGACCTGTTTGGAGTCGTTCGTAAACTCCATATTACAGAGGGTAATTCCTCTGCCCAAGCCCTCGCAGCATGTCATAGCGGTGCTTCGAGTCTCGATTTTAGGCCTTGTAGGATTAAACCATTTGCTCTTTCGACTTGTCCGTTAGCCTGTGGATGTGCGACTGACGCAATGTAAAGCCGGATATTTTGCTCGTTGCAGAATTCAGCCAATTCTCCCATAGAAAAGTTACTCCCGTTGTCCGTGATAATGCTATGCGGATAACCATACCGGATTATAACATCCTCGACAAACCTTTTGGCTGTTGCTCCATCACAACTAGTGACAGGTTTAGCCTCAATCCATTTGGTGAATTTATCCACCATCACTAAGAGGTGAGTAAATCCACTTGGAGCTCGTTTAAATGGTCCTACCATATCAAGCCCCCAGACCGCAAAGGGCCATGTTATAGGTATTGTTCGCAACTAATCAGCCGGAACATGAGCTTGTTTGGCGTACTTTTGGCAGCCATTGCATGTCTTGACTAATCGCTCGGCATCTGCTGAGCTGTAAGCCAGAAAAATCCGTGTCTAAAAGCTTTTGCTAGTAAAGATTTGGCTGCAGCGTGGTGACTACACTCGCCTTCATGGATTTCTCTTAAGATTTCCACTCCTTCTTCCGGAGATACACAGCGCTGAAAACCCCAGAAACACTCCGCTTATAGAGCTCACCTTTAACAATAGTGTAGGCTTTCGCTCGTCGGATAATCTGCCGGCTCAGAACCTCATCTTCGGGTAATTTGCCATCTACCAAATAATCGAGGTAGGGTTGAGTCCATCTGGGAATTACAGCCAGAACTGCTATCAAAGGTGAGTTGGATTTGGTCGGATATTCCTCATCTATTCCCTTTATTGAGGGAACTTTGAGGTGCTCTAAAAAAGCGCCATCCGGGACCTCTTGCCGCGCAGAACCTATCCGCGATAATGCGTCTGCTTCCTTGTTTTCTGCTCGAGGGATGTGTTGAACTTCAAATCCTTCGAATGATTTAGATAGATCATCCACGACAGCTTTATATGTTGCCATGTGTTTATTTGCATTACAAATATCCAACAATTGTTGAGCAACAAGATCCGAATCTCCATAACACATCAAACGTCGGATGCCAATATCCTTAGCAATCCAGATTCCATGCAGCAGTGCTTCATACTCGGCAATATTGTTTGTCGCTGTGAAGTGGATCTGCAACACGTATAAAAGTTTATCTCCTTGGGGTGATTTGAGCACCACGCCAGCCTCTGAGCCCCCGCGAGCCTTAGACCCATCAAAATAGAGGGTCCAATATTCCGACTCAGGGAGGATCATGTTCTCCTTCGTCTCTATCCAATCAGCGACAAAGTCAGCGAGGATCTGGGATTTTATTGTTGTCCGAGGTTTATACTCAATATCAAAAGCTGAAAGCTCTATGCCCCATTTGGTGACGCATCCTGTGGCGTCACTGTTGTTGATTATATCTCTCATGGGAGTTGTGCTCACCAGGGTAACTGGATGCTCCTGAAAGTAGTGTCGTAACTTACGAGATGCTAGAAAAACATCGTAAGCCAATTTTTGATAGTGTGGATACCGCTGTTTTGACTCTGTTAAGACTTCACTGACAAAGTAAGTCGGACGCCGCACCAGGTGCTCCTGATTTTCCTCCGGTCTCTCCACTACCATGACGATACTAACGACCTTATTTGTCGCAGCAAGATAAAGCAACATCGGTTCCTGAGGTTCTGGTGCTGCAAGGATAGGAGCAGATGAGAGTACTTTCTTCAGGTCTTGTAGCGCAGCTTCAGCTTCATCAGTCCAAACAAAATCCTTGGTCTTTTTCAGGAGTTTGTATAATGGTGTGGCTCTTTCACCAAGCCGGCTTACAAATCGACTGACCGCAGTGATGCAACTAGTTAATCGTTGTATGTCCTTCAGGCGAGTTGGCCTGGAAATATTGAGTATAGCCTTGATTTTGTCCCGATTCACCTCTATGCCTCTTTGAGACACGATGAAACCTAACAATTTTCCGGCTGGTATTCCAAAGAAGCACTTCTTCGGGTTAAGCATGATGTTGTATTTTCGTAGATTGGCACATGTTTTCTCCAAGTCGGAAATCAACGTTTCCTTCTTTTTGGACATTACTGCAATATCATCCATGTATGCATGTACATTGCGTCCGAGTTGGTCATGGAGGCAACGCTGCATCGTGTGCTGGTACGTAGCTCCTGCGTTCTTCAGCCCAAAGGGCATCATAACAAAACAGAAGGTTTCGAAGGGGGTTATGAATGAAGTTTTGACTTTGTCAGATTCCTTCATCCAGATTTGGTGATAACCGGAATATGCGTCGAGAAAACAGAGGAGTTCCGAGCCTGCCGTAGAATTGATAACTTGATCAATTCTAGGCAGAGCGAACGGATCTTTTGGACAAGCCTTGTTCAAGGCAGTATAATCAACACACATCCTTAAATCAGTGGTGTCCTTTTTAGGGACCATTACAGGATTGGCCGACCACTCAGTGTGGATGACCTCTTCTATGAATCCGGCTAACTCGAGCCGTGCTAGTTTCTTAGCTATTGCCTTATGCTTTTCATCGCCAAATCGTCGTAGGGACTGTTTGACGGGTTTAGCGTTCGGGTTTACATTTAGAGAGTGCTCGGCAAGTTCCCTAGGTACTCCGGTCATGTCAGATGGCTGCCATGCGAAGATATCTTGATTTGCTTGGAGGAACTTGATGAGCGCGCTTTCCTATGCGCTACCTAGGCCTACGCCTATCTGGGTCACCTTGGAGGGGTCATCATCCTTCAACTGCGTCTTCTTCGTCTCTTCTGAAGCCTTGAACTCCGGATTTGGCTTTGTCACCTCCTTCTTTGTTGCGGGCATCTCGGACGGATCTATGCTCTTCTTGATCTCCTGGGCGTGCAGCACGGCTTCAGCAAAGGCGTCATTTCCATCCTCGCACTCTCGTGCTTTTTTCGGGTCTCCCCTGATAGTAATCACGCCGTTGGGACCTGGAATTTTCATCATATTGTAAATGTAACACGGACGAGCCATAAAAGCCCAGTAAGCCGGACGTCCGAATATAGCGTGGTACGCGCTCTTGAACGGGACCACTTCGAAAGAAAGTGCTTCCGTCCGATAGTTCTTGGGAGTTCCAAAGGTAACATCCAAAGTGATATCTCCCAGGGAATTAGCTTGTCTTCCTGGGACAACTCCGTGAAAGATCACAGAGCTATGGTTCAGCTGCGTTTCCGAGATCCTCATCCGGCGTAGTGTTTCGACATAGAGAATATTGATACTACTACCACCGTCCATGAGGTTCTTGGAGAAACCATAACCGTCAATTAGTGGATTGACGATTAGGGTGTATTTCCCTCGTCTGTGCAACTTAGGCGGATGATCAGCGCGGTCAAATGTGATTGCCACTTCCAACCAGTCCATATATTGGGGGACAGCCGGAACTATTGCATTGAGTTCATGTAGAACTGCTTTCTTGACCTTTGCTGGTTGAGATCCGAGGAAAGTAACATAAGTGTCCTTCTTGGTGGGGAAAGTTTTCTTCCCTTCTGGCTTGGGATTTGAAGTATCAGCTTCCTCCATGTCGGAATCTTCCTTGGCCTATTTTTCTTTTTCCCTTCTTCAGCTTAGCTTTGTAGCCCGCGGTGTCATCTCTTTTGATGTGGTCATTGAAACGACATTCAGCGTTGGTGTGGGACGAGCCCCCATTGGCGTCTAGGTGATGCACACATGGGTTATTAGCAATGTCAGCCCAAGAGTAGGTTTTGCCTGGTTGCTGTTCTCCTCTACCTTGGACCCTTGAAGTCCCCCGGCCACGCCCGTGGCCTCTGCCGCGTCCTTCTCGTCCTCCAGACCCGAAAGTAGCAGTGACCACTGCCGTTTCCGCGTTGGGTTTCTCTTCCGAGGTATTTTTGCGCTTCTGAGCTTGTTGATTTGGTTGTTTTGCTGATTGAGGTACAGCTAGGGCATTGAGAAATCCCTCTGCATCGTCATCAGCATCTGCATACTTGCTCGCTGTTTCTATCATCTCCCCCAAGTTAGTGACCTTGTCACGCTTTAAGCGATGACGTAGTAGACCAATTGGGAGTCCTGCGATGAAAGCTTCAATAGCGGTTTGATCATTTACTCCTTCAAAAGAGTTTTTGGTGTCGATCCATCATCCGAGGTAATCTCGGCAAGTTTCTCCGGCCTTCTGGGTGCAACGTTGTAGGTCTCCGACCGTACAGGGCCTCCGATATGTGCCTTCGAAATTTCGAAAGAACGCACTTTGCATGTCATACCAGTTGTGGATGGTGTTCTCCGAAAGTTCATTAAGCCATGATCGTGCTGTCTTCCGCAACATAAGTGGGAGATATCGGGTTGCGAGCAGGCTATTTCCGCCTTTGGCGATGCAGCAAGCTTGGAAGAAACTCTGTAGCCAGGTATCTGGCCGAGCAATGCCGTCGTAGGCTTGGATATGCCTTGAAATAGCAAATCCTTCCGGGAATCTTGTAGCTCTGATGCGTGGTCCGAAGCACTTTGGGCCCACGTAGATATCATCATTTTCGTAGCGCCGTGCCTCTATGTTGGAGTTGATCCTGTGCCTTGCGTCGTTCGGGGATAGAGATCGTCCCGAATGCCAGCTGTGGCTGCGGTGCCTTGGAGCCGGACTTCGGCTTCTGCCACCACCTCCTCTGCCATGTCGTCCTCCTTGTCCCCCTTGGGAGCCGTTGTGATGACTGCTTGGTGGAGAAGGTGGCGCAGCTGGATAGTTTACGGCTGATCGCCGGCCTCCGTACGGAGCGTCATTATTCCGGTTTCGGGGAGGGTCTTGGCTACGACGAGCCCCCTACTGGCTTGTCCTAGCATGGTTTTCGTCGTTCCTTCGTCCGTCGTTCCCACTTTAGTGAGGCTCAGCCGGACGGCTTGCATGTCTAGGAGGTGGCATTTTTTGACGATCCTCCTCCCGACGTTTCTCTTTATCTTCTCCCCTTCGATCGTTAGACTCTCGTCGGGGAGGATTCCTCGGATTCAGAGCAGCGATGGCCTCTTTCTCGGCCGCTAGGGCGATGTTGCTCCAGTCACGCATAGTCTTGCGATGCTATCCTGACGATCCGGTTCTCGAATAATTGTCCTCCTGTCGTTCGGGGCGGTGATGTTGCTTCGGAACGCGATGGGTCTTACATCAGCACATGCCGGATCTGTGCAACATTGGTCGGAATCTGAGACCAGCTTTTGACTTCCGGAAAGGGCGACCTTTTGCTTCTCCAGTCCCGTGTTGAGTAGTTTGATACCCAAACGGATCTCCTCCGGTCCTGGATTAGCCGATAGAATTTTTCGGGCCGCCACGGTATTCTGTACTAGGGTTGGGTATACCCAATCTCCTTTGCTATCTTTCCGTGGCTTCCCCATCTCATCTCCGAAAAGGACAGCACATATATGTGGGAATTGGTCATAATTGGTGTGACGCTTCCGTGTCTTCTGATGCAACCGAGACATGTAATCCTTAGTTGCCATGCGTTTCTTCTCCTCCTCAATGTTTTTAGCTTCATCCAGGAGTTGTTGACGACGCGCTTCCAGGGCTTGGGCCCTTTCGTCCAGTTCTTCCGTAGTAAGTTCTGTAGCTGTAGGGATAGGTGTGGTTAATGCAGCATCAATGAGTTTACGTGCACCTTCGGTGATCACGTGTCCATCCACCGATTCTTCTTTTTTTGGCTCTTCTGGGATAAGTGCTCCATCCGAGTCTTCTTCGTATTCCTCGGCAATCACCTCCTCTGCCAGAGGGTCTTTTTCCGGGGTCTTGTTCTTCGTCTTTGCCTTCTTGGCAGCGCCGGTAGCCAAGACGGCTTTGGGTCCGTTTCCCAGAGTCAAGCTTTGATCGGTACTTTCGAACATCTGGACTTCGGGATTATCTCCGACGTCCATGTCATCTTGCGCTTTGGGAGAGTGTTCCCCGGTTCCTTCATCCATGGCTTCTCCTTCTTCTATAGCTTTGGAGTTATACTCCTCTTCATATTCCGCGGAGAATTTCCGGAAATCCGCTGACGTCATCGATTCATCCGAGGATGCGGGTACGTCAACGTTTGTTCCAATTGCCTCCAGCACAGAGTCGGTGTTTTCTCCAGCATCCGGATCCAAATCCAGATCCGGATCCCACGTATCCGACAAAGTGCGACGTGTGCTTCTTGAGGTACCTGCGGCTCTCGCGATCAGCCATGTCGAAACTTTTGATGGTCTCGAGAATTGCATCTGCGCTTGCATCTTGCAGTATCATATGTCGCAATGTATACCTCAGGAAAGGTCTGTCTGTCCTAGGGTCATCAGAGCCGGAATCAGTGTCGTTGACTTGCTCCTCCTAAATTTCGACTTCCACGGGTGGGTCGATCTGGGATACGGCTTCTCCGGGGAGATCCACTCCAGATTCGACTTGAACCGCTAGGTCTTCCTCAGGCTCGGATTTCTCCACTATCTCCGCAACTGGTGCGGGCTGGGTGGGTTTAGGGTTTTCTGTCATCCGGAACTCTGCCGCCTCTGCGGACAAAGGGGACCCAGAAGATTCTTCTGCCTCTATCATCACCGCTGGGGTGGGTGGGGCAGGTTCAGCGAAACCGATGTAAACATCGATCTCGCCAAAAGACATGATTGTGTAGGCAGTCACAACCTCCCTAGCCGGAATCCAAGTCTCGTCGAGAATGATAAGAGGGTCGTTGCTGGCGTAGAGGATGCGACTGATGGCGATAGTCTTGCCCGATTCCGATTCTTGCAGATTCCGCTCGGAACGCAGATCCGAAGCTCACTTTCCCCATGGTGGGCACCAACTATCGTCGGATTGATGACAAGTACGCGATGAGGCGGTCCTCGAGGCGTGCGGAAGAGAGGGGTGTGAGATGTACGGTGTTCCGGGACGGTGAGCACACAAGTTTACCCAGGTTCGAATCCGCCGGCTTTGGACGGATCCTTCTCCTTCTAGCAATCCAGTAATACGGCAGAGCCAGAATATGGGTTACAAGGGTTTCGCCTGTGCGAGTTGATGGTCTAAAGTGTTGGGTGCCCTAAAGGCTCTCCCTAGGACGGCTTATATAGATATCCAGCCTAGGGTTCACAAGAGAGATCTATCCAGCTACGACTAAGAGTTGGCTACAGAGTACATCTTGAACTACAAGTAACACTATGGGCCTAAGTCGGTAAGTCTTATATGCCTTCCCATAGCCGGATTAGACTCCGTCTTTCTCCCTGACTGGGCCTCCCGTGAAGCAAAGCTCTAACCCGAAGTGGGCCACCCTGGTCAGTGAGGAACTGTGAGGGTACCCGGAAAGTATATCCCCGACACCGAGCAATTTGGAATTGGCGTATGGAACTTGCATGGCTGATCCAGCATCGACTCGAATCTATATCTCAGACTGTCCTTTCTCTCTTGCCATTATTTCTTCTGCTTCGGGGTCCAGGGCTTCTTTCCTTCACTCTTTTGTTGCCACTGTTGCCCTCCAGTTTTCTGACGCTGGTTCGCGCCGGCATTGGGATGATCTTGGTCCACAGCGGCCACTTTCTGTGAGCTCTACCGATAATCCGGACGATCCTCCCTTCTTTTACCTCAGAAGTCATTTCTCTTGGATGATCTGAAGCAATCCCTGTTGTAGTATTCCTCGTTGGACTCGCTTGACATTAACCGGGGTTGCGTTGGGTCTCCTAAGGCATATGAATCCGCGATCCGGATCGTTTCAGCCAGCATAGTTGGCATATCTCGCTGCAACCTCTACCACAGCATACTTCCATACCTACAGCCTTGGACGAACCACGCTATAGCTTACGATTTAGTTATCCCTTCGCATGAGTTGTGCATGTTACATCACCGAGTCAGAAACTCTCTGTCCGGCTCATTCGGTCTCTGCTTGCATAATGCCAAGGTCTATGGCCTGTTTGGCCTCTTGTAGGTGCTCGACAAGTTTCTTACGAACAACTCCTCAAAATCCAACCAACAGTTGATGCTCCCTAGCGGCAAGTTGTTTAGCCAAACCCTTGCTGGTCCTTCCAGCATCTGTGGTGCATATCTCACAGCCCATCTCAAGTTTCCTTCAGCTATGTTCACTGCAATTGCATAATCAATGAGCCAATCATCAGGCTTTGTGCTGCCATCATACGTCTTCCTTCCTCTGGTCAGCTGAAAGTTCGGTACTGGTGGCTCCCTCATGATCCGAAGTCCAAAACATGCCGGACCTGGAGGACCTTGCACTTCAATCAGCTCCGACTTATAGATTCAGTCCATCTTCAGTCTGGCGTCATCCGGTTGCAAGTTCCTGTTCCCCAATCTCGATCCAATCACATGGTGCTCCGGTCTGGGGAATCCGGCATCAACCATTGCCGAATAACCATCATTGTACATGTCCTGACCCGGATGAGCATTTTGTTGCTGCATTGCTGGACCCGTGCTTCTCTCCTGCCGACGTGCGTACTGCTGTTGGTGGTTCCGAGGCGCATTTTTCCCTGTTTCCGTTGGATTACGCTGTCCGGCATTGCCGTTGACAACGTTCCTTTGACCGGCGTTGCCTTGGTCACGATTACCTCGGCCAACTTCACCTCGGCTAGCACTGTGGTGATCCTCATCAACTTGCACTGCTTTTCCTTTTCCTGCCCTTACCGGGTCATACGGGACCATTTGTTTATCTCGCCTCCCCGAGGTTACCACATCCTCTCTCCTAGGAGCGTGACCCAGGGACGACGCAGCCCCGACAGATCTTGCCGGGTTATTCCTTGCCAAATGAACCACGTGAGATGCTCCCGGCTGCGCCGGGTTTGCCTTGTTCATTTCCTCATTTTGCTGGCAAGCCACCCTTAGCAAGTGGTTTACCCTCTCTTGTTGTCTTTCCCGGGCTTCTCCGGTTAAACCTTCTAACTCAGACACTGTTGCATTTGCAGTCCTGAGGTTCTTTGCCGGGGTACTTTATCTCTCTAGTCCTACAGTTACTATTGTATCTGTCTGACCCGGCCTAGGCACATACTCCCTGTCAATCTCAGTAATCAGGTTTCTACCTCAGATTTTCAGTCCATCTATGCAGTTTGCTTTCGCATACTCCCATAGAGTGATATTTAGTGACTGTTGCAACTCAGCTACTTTTTTCGCTCCAGCTAGCATCTTCTACCTAGTTTCCTCTAACTCGGCATGTGCCTGAGCCGGATCTACTACTGGTGCTATGTGTGTAGCTAAGCTATTTATTGCCTGCTGCAACACATTCTCTAGCCTCTCTAGTGGAGGAAACCTAGATCTTGCCTGCTTTGGCATTGTGTCCGGCTCTAGCACCGGGTCCTTGCTCGCTCCAGCATCTGGCGCCGTCATCATGACCTCAGAGTGATATGCGCACCATGAGCTGCACTAAGAAGTGATATGCCTCCCTCGACGACGTGCCACGGATGAATGCAGGACTCGTCCACACCGACGTAGATCTTGTGTGCGCCAAGCTTGATGAAGAGGTCATTGTGTGGAGGAGGACGCCTGCTGAAGCTCCCAGCGTTGTTGCTGACATAGTCCAGCGCTCCAAAGCGCTGAACCAGGCCGGAGTCGACGTGCTCGCCGGTGCCGAAGATGTTTCTCGTCCGGATGTTTACCCCTGCTAGCGCCGCTAGCCCCACGGTGGGCGCCAACTGTCATGGTGGTGGCACGGCAGATGCCATGGATAGGCTAAAGATGGGGCCAATGAGCACTAGCGGAATCCAGGGAGGGATAGTGTGGTGATTCCACACACAGATCTTGTATTTCACTCTATCAATGGTCGATTACAAGTGCCCCTTGAGCTGTTTATGAGAAGGAGGCTAGTTCTCTTACCCCCCCCCACTACAATGCTCTAGAGCTCTCCCAAGACAGAATGATCGATCCCCTGCTATGGAGGTCCTGGTGCTCCTTATATAGGAGAACCCATGTTACAAAGTTAGGGCATACGTGGAGGCATATTCCCGAATATGCCCCTTGGTTAAAGCTAGATCCTTCTTTATTCACTTTAACGGTCCGTCCGGACTATGGACGTAACCCTCTGCGAGCCCCTTGCCTTTTGGCGTCACTAGACACGGGCTACGTCAACCGCAATTGCCCGCGTCACCCTTGTCGGCCACGCCCCACTGGTCCTTCCCTCTGCTCGCTTCGCTCATGCTACAGCGGGTAGAGGCCACCTTTTGACCAACGGGAGATTCCTTCCCTCTCTTGGAAGCCAAGTGGTACCCCGGCTAACACCCGACTAACCTATCAGTGAGGGTACCTTCACACATGGTAGATGAACATGGCCGGCATACATTTTATGCCGGTCGAATTAATGTTAGGAAAATGCCCACCGGGTCGGGTTACTCTGTAAGTCAGCCTGCCTTGTGGTGACCCGGCCAGCACTTTCTTTTACCGCGCCATACCTCGGCTAACTCGGCCTTTATACCCCAGTGTGACCCTACCTAGGGGTATCCCCCCAACAATAGTAGTATATAGTAGTGTAATATTATTGTTTAGTGTTAGGGTGGTAGGGTGCACTAGAATTTTTCTATTGTTTAGTTTTATTGTAGCAAATTAGGTGTACATTATTATTATTTAGTATTATTTTATATTGTGTGCATTTTACAGAAAACTATGGATCCACCTAGTCCAATCCGCGGAGACCTGGAACAAGAAGAAATTCTCGAGAATGTGATCAATGACGCCCCCATGTTCATCTACCTGAATCTCCATCGATATATCTGAACCCCTCCGGTGAGGGTGAGGAGGTCGACCGAAATGATTAGGGAGAAGCCAAAGGATCCGATGATGGAGAAGCCGACGGCTCTGGTGGATCCTTAACTAAGTCCGGCGAGGTATATGTATGATGTTCGGTGATCAATAGATGCATTAATTGAGATGTATATATATAAATTTACGAATGATTCTTCTCTTAGGCCTCCACATCGAGCCAAAAATATTCCAAACGAGGCCCAGCCAAAAAGTTGGACGCATCTACGCGTTATACAATTACGCTGGTATCACCACGGGGTGAACCATTGGAACCCGAAAAGGCTAAAAGTGTATTTGTACAACAATGCGGAGTTATGGTTAGGGATCGCATCCCGATCACCGTTCGAGAGTGGAATAGGACAAAAGGGGCGAAAGAGGATGAGTATGTCATCGACAGGTACAAAGAGGGTCTTTGGAATGAGCTCATGACACATTTCACCCTACCAGAATTTGAGGATGATGCCGACACAGCTGCATTGAGGAAGAAAGTCAAGTAGTGGACTCTTACGAAGATGGCCGAACTATTCAAGAACTGGAAGAGATCATTATGGCAAAAGTATCAGAAGAAGAAGACTCCTCCTAAATTCAAAGCCTATCTAATGAAGCAACAGGCTAACTGGGATGCATTTGTGAAGTACAAAGAGTCAGAAGCTGCTCAGGAAAAGTCGGAAAAAACAAGTTAGATGCCGCGAAGAAGAAATATCATCATCACCTAGGGCCAGGGGCTACGCGACTGCCATGCCAAAGTGGGATGCTAAAGAGAATGAGCTGCTTGCTAAAGGGATCACTCCAGAACCAATACGCGAAGAATGGGATTTGAGGGCAAGAAATTGGTTCCTTGGGCATGGGACTGAGTATGACGAAAATACAGGGGACCTTATTTGCAGTGACAGGATTAGGATACCCGGGGGACATGGAAGAGAGTGGTGAAGGAAATTAAAGAGGGGAAACAAAGTTCTATCCCGATAGAGAGAAAGACTTGCTGACAAAGGTCCTAGGGAATGACAAACATGGAGGACGAATACGAGGCCTTGGCCCTAGTTATACATGGAAGATGGGTTTTCCCAAAGACAGAGATACTTATAGGTGCCGAGACAGAGCAAAGAGGCGACGGCAGGAGGAGGAGGGAGACAGGTTCAACGAGTTGCTAGGAACACTTCAAAAGCATCACCAACAGATTGACGAACTTCGAGAGGAGTAGCGCGCCTACAAGATCCTGCACTCAGTATTACCACCGTCCCATCTCAGCGGAGAAGCAGCGTGGCTGAATCGGAGGTCTCGTATGATGATGCACATATGGTAGATGGTGGTCTCGGCTACCCCGTGGATGGAATCAAGGAGCAGACATCTTGTGAGCTCCATTAGAAGGTGAAGAACCTATCCATCAAGGTGGTGGTCGGATGTGCTTTACCTTGTCCACATGACGTACGCTGGCATGGCCGTGAGATTCCAGTTGGCTATGCTAAAGGCGGGGTGGATGAAATCGCAACGGGGTGGGACTCAATGGAGCTTGACATTCCTAGACCTAGAGGTGAGAGGACACTTGGAGAAGTATTGGGTGGTATCATTCTATGGGACAAGAACAACATCAAGCTTCCAGACTCAGTGCCAAGGCCAACACCGCCTCTGAGTCGTCGCATGTCACCTTCACCTCCATCACCTCCAAGAAGCCCACCCCATGACTACGACCACCACATCGCGAGTCCATCACTATCTCCGCCATAGGGTTAGCTGTCTTCGCCGCCTTCTAAGGACAATAAGTGGAAGCATGCTCTGTCGATGAGTACTAAATGATGCAGCAGCCAAAACAACAAATGTTGCCCCTCCCAAGAGTACCTCATAAGAATCTTCCCATCAGACCTTACGATCGTACTGAAGAGGAAAGCGCAGCGATCGCAAAGGCTGAATGTGTTGCGTAGCTTCAAAAGAAGAAACATGAGCCTGCCCCGGTATACACCGAGAAGCAAAAAGCATATGCACTTGCTTTTATGAAAAGAAAATCGCAATATGACTTGCACCATAAGCCAGATGACTATCTATGCACACTTCAAAAGGAAGTGAAGAAGAGCAAACCAAGTAAAAGTGCAAGCGGGAGCAAATCATCAAGTCAAACTGCAACTGGGAAAACCTTCTAAGGTTTTTAACGGAGCAAAATTTCTATGACCACATACTCTTTCCTTAAAATTTCAAGTGAGGGTCTTACTCTAGTGTACACATTCACTTTTGCTTACTCGATATTAAGTGTAATTGATGAGTTACTAATGTATATATAAACGTGTGCAGATTCCACTAGATTCTGCTAAACATTCAACTTGATAAGGGAAGAGTTGAAGTCATGGACCCATTAAAAATACCACTGGAATAGTTTAGGGACATGCATGACACGCTCCAAAGGTAATTTTCGTGTTACATCGGTCTCTTTCGTTGATTTCCTGAGATATCACGTAATAAATAACTCAATCATTTTCTTTACTGGGCAGGGTTATGGGTCACTTCAGTGAGAAGCTGACGTTTAAGCCAGTCTCGGTAAGTAGTACACACATCTCTTTACTTCTAGTTTCAATACAATTATGATGCTAGATTATTATTTTGATTGAATTCTATTCTCGTAAAGTGCGCTAGGCAGCCACCTAGGATGAATCTATGTGGATTCTACGTTTGCGAGTTCATTCGCATGTTTACCACTGAGCACAAAAATTATAAAGTCAATGTCAGCAATACATTCACAACATTATTTTTATTACCATCACGTTTTGTTATCATGATTAGTATTCATATTTATCTCCTTTTCTTATATAGTTCGATAGAATGCGGGATCAGCTCCTACCAAAGCAACGCGTACTAGGAATTGCTGAAGAACTGGCAGGATTCTTGATGAATGAGATGCTAGATGATGCTGGAGAATTTAGTGTGAATAGGCGCTACCGATGATCCCCCGACCGTGTAATTGAATAGACGGGCTCTAGTCCCGGTAACTGTGATGTCTCCATGTAACTATCATGTATATATTTGTATGCTCGATCCTAAAACAAGTTATCTTATATATGCACGAACGTGTATAGTATGTGGTAGCATAGAAACCTATTTTGAAATGAAAAAAGAAATAAATAGAAACAAAATGAATTCTCTGTCGCGGTAGAGAAAGGGGCCAAAACTGTGCCGCAGCAGAGAACCATTAGTCTCGGTTTGTAATAGGAACCGGGACTAATGGGGGGGACCTAGAGCGCGTAGGGGTGGCCACGTGGACGCCCATTGGTCCCGGCTAGTAAGCGGGCCGGGACTAGTGGGTGGGCCTTTAGTCCCGCCTCTCCAGTCCCGGAACCACAACCGGGACTAAAGGCCCTTATGGGCCGAGACTAAAGGCACGTTCTCCACTAGTGGCATGAGGTGATTGACACCACCAAGTGGGGGTAGATGAGAGAGATGTGATAATACTCACAACATATCACAACATAGGAATCATTGCACTAGTGTTTAGAATGTTTTCTATTAAGACGTATGATGTATGTAGGTAATGGGTGGTCGAGTGACAGCGGCATATGTATTGAGTGACAACAATGCAACCCAACATCCTTTATCCAGGGGTAAAAAGGGAGAAGTATGATGTGTGGTCTGACACAAACCAAATGCTAGCCTTATTGCAAAGGTGACCTAGTAACACAAAGGAGTACTTCTTTCACCTATGTGTTTTATGACATGTAGCCACCATAAAACTACCATTAAAACATGACAATTGTGTATACCTTTACTATCTATAACATGATAATCACCATAGATGGAGAAGAGAGGATTAAGTGAACCCATGAACCCATGTCCATTGTTCCTATAAAAGAAAACCATTGTCTTCAACTCTTGCATTGAAGAGGATTGGGACACTTTTATATTCTTGTTTTGTTACATTAAACTTCCAACCATTAAAACAACCATCTTATTACTTAATACTTGTTTAGTGCATAATCAACTAAAACTTGTGACACTTTAGTTGCAGAGAATAGATAGATTTTCCTTCTTGCTCATGCGGATCGATACCCTACTTCCAGATTGAGAGGTACTATGGTGATCCCCTGCACTTGGGGGTTATCAAAATACTTTTTGGCGCTGTTGCCGGGGATCATAGCGCTTCAGTTTCTATTCTTGTGTGCACTTGACTTTAGATTTGTTTTAGATTGTTTTGTATCTTACAATCATCTAAGCTTGGGGAGGTTTCTTTAACTTGTTTGGTTGTCATTAGAGTTACTTTCAATTATGTATTAGTTTTTAATCTCATTTGAAAAACACAAAAAAATAGTTCATTTGTTATGTTCATGGAATGTATGAATCACATACTTATGCAAAGCTCTATGGTTGAATCAATTAATGTTGATCAAACAAAGTTAGTAATGGAAGCATTGAATGAAATTGGCCATGAATTATGTGATAGGTATAATCTATCTTGTTGCATAGATCAATATCCTAAGCATCTAAATTTCCAATGCAAGCTTGAGAGTATGCCTATAATTGCTTCCTACCATAATAATGAATTCATGAACACTGATATGACGGTAGCTGTAGAATTTACTATTGTAATGGATTTCTTGAGATAGTTATGTTGGTATCAAATGAAACTCATAGCCTAACACCTAAACTTGCTACAACGCTTGAACAACTCTTGAAACTTTTTTGTAAGAATACCTATATCCTTGAATATTATAACAATCTTTTTGCTATCAAGGAGCGATATAATGGCTTGCAGGAACAAGAAGAAGAATATATAGAAGTCGAAAAGGTATTAGACGATCCTCCATATCCTCACTCGCCATGCTCTTGATGGGGTTCGTTGCATAGAAAATAAAAAATCCTACGATTGCACCCACCAAGATCATATCTAGGAGATACATGTAACCATTTCAGATGGAATCACCCTCGAAGACCGTAACACGGGATAACATTCCCGCAAACAAACCTGGATGATGTAGAGTGTATACGACCGTCCTCAAGGACATGCATACGTATAGTGTCCCGATGACTCCCAAACCCTCGCTCCAGCCGGGCAGCAGAAGTAGTGGATCCCCGGGAACTCCGTCCATGCTACGCCATGGTAGAGGTGGTGGAGGGGAATATCTCGAGAAGGGCTTTGCCTAAGCACCTTTTTCTTGGATATGGACAAATATAGCAAGGGGGAAGATGCCATCCAAAGGGCATATGAGAGGAGAGTGTGATGAGAGGAGGAGGGGGCCTTTTATAGGTGAGAGGGGGAAGCCAAGGGGCATGCGCACCAGCCATGGTGGTGCCCCACCTCTCCCCCATTCATGTGGGTAGACACTCCACTCACATCAATATTGCTCCACTCATTTTCCATTTAATATCCACTCAAAAATCAAAGGTTTTTCCATTAAAGCACTTTAATTCTCTTGTTTTAATGCAACTCAATTTAATGAACACTTTATTTAATGACTACTTCATTTAATTAACACATTAACATTTTGATCCCTTGCTTTGTTTCTATACCCCGAAACCATTTCGGTAGATTCGACAAAACAAATTCTTGCGATGTCCATTATCTTCTCCTATCTTCCCTATCTGCTCAATTGCATTGACTAACCTTAAGTGTGTCTCCCTACGGGTTCGAGAACTATGTAGACATGATCGAGACTTTCTCCGATCAATAATCATTAGCAGGATCTGGAGATCCATAATGACTCCCACTAGTTCCACGAAAATCCAATGATCGTCTAAATCTTTTTCACTGTAATCAAATTCCTTTTGTCTCATGATATTTTACTTGTCCGAGATTCGATCACTCGGTATCATCTACCTTGTTTAATCTCGTTCCTGACAAGTACTCTTTTTCTTGTTCATGTGATATAACATTCTAGTGATCAAATCACTTGCTTGCAAGCTATGTCAATGTGATATCACCGAGAGGGACCTGAGTATATATCTCTATCATATGATGGACAAATCCCACTCTTGATCCACGAGCCTAAACTAACACTTTCCAAGTACCCGATGACACCTTTATAATTACCCAGTTATAAGTGACGTTTGATGTAACCAAAGTACCTTTCGGGTGAATGTGATTGATGTGATCTCATGGTCTAAGGACATTGAGTTACTACGACTATAATAGCAATATAAACTTGAGGACATGATCGTATTGATACATCTACTTCGGGTGACTATTCATCATATCATTCTCTAATGATATGACCCTGTTATTAACAACATCCAATTTCATGATCAGGAAACCTGTGATTAGCTGTTAATCAATAAGCTAGTATTAAGAGAGGCATTACTAGGATCCTTTTCTTTCGTTTATAAATCATAGATGTATTAACGTTTCTGGTTAACATAATTATAGCATGAGAAATAAAAATTTATCATAAACATGGAATAAGATAATAACCACTTTATTATTGCCTCTCGGGCATATTTCTTACAGTCTCCCACTTGCACTAGAGTGAATAATCTAGTTTGACAAAACTTGTGCATACAACATCTATGACACTTTGGTGTTGTATATACGCATTTGCTAGTGATAAACATAATCCCTAGACCTGACACTTTCAGGTCTGTGTGTATTTGCATGTCTTTGCGTCTCTATGCATCACTCATTCTTAAATGAGATGGCTTTGTATAAATTTGGTGAGACCTTAGTTCCTTGGGGTTCAAAATATGTTGATATAATTGTCATACAATATATATTCATAGTACTAGACCATCGAACCACACCTAGTTCCTTTGCTGCTACCATAGTAGTCTTATACTTAGCCTTTCGTTGTAGTATCCGTCACAATGTCCATAACTTTGGAACTCATACAAATCCATCATGGAACTTTCTTCCATTACACTGTGCTACCTTCACCTATAGCCTAAATTGAGATAAACTTCCGATTATATCTTGTGACGAAACTAGTACCAATGTAACACTTTACAATGAACTATTTGTATAGTGCTAATGTAACACTTTACAATGAACTATCTGTATAGTGTCAATGTAACACCTTACACTGAACTATTTGTATACTATCAATGTAACACCTTATAATGAACTATCTGCCACTTCTACATACAAAATATATTCTTAGTTCTTCCAAAGATCATAAGATTATCCTTACTATCGTCCAATAATCACCTTATGAGTCACCCTAGTATATGCTCATAACATTTAGAGCATAGGACATATCTGGATATGTACATATCACGGAATGATTGATTAAGATATTCATGTGATTTCACTCACCAAGTGTCAAAACACTTGAATCTCGTTTATCAAGATATCCGTGTGATTTTACTCACCAAGTGTCAAAACATTTGAATCTTGATTATCAAGATATCCATGTGATTTTACTCATCAAGTGTCAAAACACTTGAATCTTGATTCAACCTTATCCATGAGGCAAGAACCTTTCTCGTCGTTTCCATATTGAAATCATTCCATATTTCATCTATGTACATTTGGCATAACCATATTAGCGTCTCAACCTATCCAAATAGACATTGATGCCTAATATTTGGGTTTTGCCTAAGTATTTCATCCAAATATAATTTCGATGAAATTATTAACCTGTGTCAATAAAAGATACATCTTTTCCAATCAACAAGATGTCTTATACATAATGTATTACAAATTGTCCAACGCTCCCACTTAATTTCTTGCAAATTCAAGCATCTTCATCATCTACTATGAAATTAAACCTCTTAACAATTTCATCATGGTGAAGATTCCAACTCTGTTATGCTTATTTCAACTATTGAAATTTGCATGCCTTTTTAGCATCCTTTGATTTAACAAAACCCCTCGGATCGTGTCACGTACACTTCTTAGGTAACCATTCTATTATAAGAATGTTGTTTTGTTTGTTCAACTAGCATATACAACAATTGACATGTGTAGTGGTTGCTATATTAATCCATCCAGACTAAATATCGCTACGAAAGATTGAATCTTATTGTATTCAACTCCTTGAACATTGTCGTAAACTCTTTACCAACATGTCAACTCTTTGAACATTGTCGGAAACTCTTTACCGACATATCGACTATTTCATAGATGTGAAACATCCATGTTCGATTCTTTATAAATCCAAATACAACCCGATAGGCTTCATGCCTTCTAGAGGTTCTTTCAAGTTCAGTAACTTGGTTTCTTGTGTATGGAAATATCCTGGATTTTATGGTTTCAAGCCATTTGACAGAGCCAGGGCCCATCATCGCTTCTTTGCATGTAGTCGGTTCATCATTGTCAAACAATAATAATTTAATATCAAATCTTACTATTTGATTGTTACCCGACCTACGCGATTCAATAGGAACTTAGATCTCCCTGACCACAACATTTGAGGCACGGGAGCCATGAGCATTATGGCTGCCTCCGGACGCTTTCCAGCGCTATGCAACTTAGCACACATAGCTTTGGTTCAATAACCTTATCAAAGTTCTATTGTCCTCCCACTTAACTTTTCATGAAAAATTTCTTCTCAAGAAACTTGACGTTCTAAGCGACAAACACTTTTGTCTTCGATGCTATGGAGGAATACCCAATGGTTATTTGGAGTAACATACAAATACATGCTCATCTGAGTTTGGTTGTAAACATTTTACTTATGCCTAGCATACCAAAATTTAAGAAAAATACAAGTTGGGTTTTATCCCAAACCATAACTAATATGGTGTAATTTCAATGGATCACGATGGAGCTCTTTTCAGTGTAAAAGCGGTAGTCACTAAATCTTAATCTCTAAAATATAATGGCAATTTTATAAACAACACCGTTGATCCTACCATGTCAAACAAGGTTTGATTACATTTCACGAACAGTCCATACTCCTATGGTGTTTCAAGGAACACAAATCCATGGAACGGTTCCACAAATCTTAGGTGTTTTGCTAAACTTGTAACTCAAATATCTTCCTCTATGATCCAATCATAAATTCTTTATTTTCTTGTTACAATGATTTTACACTTCATCTTGAAATCATTTGAATATTTTCAAATGTTTCATACTTCTCCCTTATTAAGTAAATATACACATGTATTTACTCAAATTTCGGAGAAATCATATGAAGTTTAAATCCATCGCTCACGACTACACATAACAGACAATATACATCAACATGCACTATGTCTAATAGGTTAGTCATTCGTTCTTCTTTGGCCTATGAACGAGGATTTAATTATCTCTAGGAAATTTTTACAAGCGTAAATTGATCAAAATCAAAAGACTCCAAAAATCCATTAACATGGAGTTTTATTCTTGTTTTCTTTCCAATATAATTTAAATGGCAACATCACTCAAAAGTGATATTCCAATTATTCGTCTTGCGACTTTTTAGCATCAGTGTTTATGGACGTGATTTATCCAACTAGATTTGTAAAAGTTCATCCATCTTCTATGGAATATGGTAATTATTTGAATAACCATTATTCTAATAATACCATAACAAAATAACAATTATTAATACAAATCTTGAAGGCAAGCTTTGATGTCAATGAGAAACACAATAACACTTTATTTGTTTTCGATGAACATCATCACATATTCTTTTGCTAGTTACTTAGGCCATTGCAGTGCATGGATTGTGTTGTTCTGTATGACCCTTCATACCAACAAATTCGGTATCCAATACCGGTATCCAATACCTAGGAACCACATTGTTTAACAAGCAAAGAATACACCCATAATGTGTATATCATTTATATACCTAAGCTAGACTTTTCCAGTCTTTTTCCTTTCTGCCAAATATTTTCCAAATTCTCTTTCAGCATTACCTTTCCTTCTTAAAAGAATCTATCAACATCAATAGTGGTGTCATACATATGTCACATAGTCCAAAGCATGTATAGTCAAATACTAATACCTTTGGACTTGCACTTTGAAGTATGTTTGGCATTGTTTCAAATTTCATTCCTTTTACTAATCCTTTTAATGTAGTAAACATTTTACCTACATCTTTTATCCATCCTTATCATGACAACTTTTGTGACCAAGCTACTATAGCTTATAAAGGTGAATCACGAATATAATGTTAGTTCCTAAAACCTTTTTGGGAGATCAGGACGCCTAGCATCTCCAACCTTTGCAAATTCTCATACAATATGAGAACATGTATCTTACTAAAATTATATCCTATCATATTGCAACCAAACATTGTTTCAGATATCACAATATCTTTCACACATGATGGTTTGTGACACAATTCTTTCATCTCCTAGATAACCTTGATGCTGAAACAACTTTCAAATATCAAAGATCATGGAGGCAAGCGATACTTGGATACTAACGTTCGAACTGTTACTCTTGATTCAGTACTACTTATTCAATTTCACTGAGTAAGTGAGGTTTTTATGAAAGTTTGCAATAGTACTTTAAACTTTATATTGACACTGATAAAACAATACAATACTAGTTCGTAAAGTAAAACTTCCAGAATCCTATAGTTATATTATATCAATCATAGCTAAACACAAGGTAGTAAATGATGACCCACAAGTATAGGGGGTGTATCGCAGTATTTTCAAGGGAAGTGAAACCCAATTTATTGATTCGACACAACGGGAGCCAAAGCATATTTATAAGCCTTAACAACTGAGTTGTCAATTCAGCTGCACCTAGAAACAATCTTGCTCACAGCAGTTTATCAGTAGCAATAGTTTTGTAGTAGCAATAGTAAAGTAATAGCAGTAGTAAAAGTAAAGACAGTAGTAACAATTGCAGTAAACAGCAGGATTAAGGCGCGGTAGGCATAGGGATGGATGGACGGGCGTTGCATGGATCAGACAATTCATATAGCAATCAGAACATAGGGCATTTGCAGATAAATAAGATAAAGCATCCAAGTACTAAATAATCATAGGCATGTGTTCCATATATAGTCATACATGCTCGCAATGAGAACTTGCACAACATCTTTTGTCCTGCCAGCCCGTTTGCAGCGGGGCCTCGAGGGAACTACTGGCAATTAAGGTGCTCCTTTTAATAGAGCACCAGAGCAAAGCATTAACACTCCGTGAACACATGTGATCCTCACATCAAAGCCATTCCCTCCGGTTATCCTAATTTCTGTCACTTCGGGGCCTTTGGTTCCAGACAACAACGTGTGTGTACAACTTGCAGGTAAGACCATAAAAAATACTATCATAATGAATCAATAACATGTTTAGATCTGAAATCATGGCACTCGGGCCCTAGTGACAAGCATTAAGCATAACAAGTCCCAACAAAGTCAAAAAGCACTAATAATAGATACTAGGCACCATGCCCTAACAATCCAATACCATTACATGAACGATCTCATCCAATCCCTACCATCCCCATAGCCTACAGCGGGGGATTACTCACTCATAGATGGGGGAAACATGGATGGTCAATGGAGAAGCGATGATCTCCTCCAATTCCCCGTCCCGATAGGGTGCCAGAACGTAGTTTCTGGTTCCGAATCGCGGAATCTGGTGGTGGCGGCGGAGCGGAACTCTTTCTAGAAAAACGTCGACCCCCTGGGTTTTTAGGTCAGGAGGCAACTTTTATGCGAAGAGGGAGAGCGAGGGGGTGCCTAGGGCGGCCAGACCACCCCCTAGCGCGGCCAGGCCTAGCCCGCGCGACCAGGTGGTGTGGCCGGGCCCCAGCCCCTCTCCGTCTCGTATTCTAGCTCCTGGTGTCCCTCAGTGAAAAACTGACTTTGGCTTTTGTCCTGTCCAATTCCGAGATTATTCATTTTCTGACTTTCCTAGAACCAAAAATAGCAGAAAACAGGCAGCTGGCACTGTGGCTCTTGTTAATAGTTAGTCCAAGAAATCATATGAAAAGTACTCCAAAGTATGGGCAAAACATAAGAAAGTAGATAAAACCAAGCATGGAACATCAAAAATTATGGATGCGTTTGCAACGTATCAGTAAACGAATGCCAGTAACTACAACGAACTATGCAAATTAACACTAATTGAGTTTATGATAAATTGAGTTCAACTTTAATCATATTACTATGTGAATTCCCACTCAAAAACGACATCCCTCTAGTCATTTTAGTGATTACACGAACCAAATTCACTATGCCATGACCAATCATCATGAGTGGTGGCGCAACTCCAATGGAAGCATCGTATGGGCATATATCATCCATATGACTCGTACTTTACCTTTCGGTTCATGTTCCGAGGCCATGTCTGTACATGCTAGGATCACCAAGTAAGAACCTTAGTACTCGCATGTGTAAAACTGTCTTACACCCGTTGTATGCGAATGTATAGTCTATCACACCCGATCATCACATGGTGCTTCGAAACGATGAACTTTCTTAACATTTCATACTAAGGAAGAACATATTATTATCTTGATATTTAGTAGGAGGGATCATCTTATAATGCTACCGCCAAGTTCTAAGCTAGACATAAGCATAAATAAGATGCAAACAAACATCATATGTAAAAGTGATATGATATGGTCTTGCACTTGATCACTATCTTGTGCATCATGGTATGATATCTATCATTCCATTTGTGTAGCACCAAGGTCTATGGCGCTCCCACTTTGTTATAATTTCTGAGAGTATCTTACCATACTAAAATTATAACATTTACCATATCATGACACATGCCCAGCAAAAATAAAACTAGACGCTTCTAATTTATCTTTTGCATATTTTACATGGCTTTGGGATTTTGAAGATAAAATCGATCTTACCTATGAACAATCAACCACAACAATAATAATCAAATTATTAGCAACCCGTTGTAAATTAGTATAAACCTATAATGGGAGAGACAGACACCCACTAGCCACTTATGCAAAACTAGTTGCGTGTCAAGCGTGGAACATGTCTCATGTGCGAGGACATGTAAAGTTTGTCCGGGCCGCTTCATCCCATTATGCCACTAATATCCAAAATACATGAAGGATGTCATAACATGATTATCAGCGCACACATATTCATATGTGTTCTAATCGTATAAATTATCTATGCATAGACACGGCTCTAATACCACTGATGGGGTTCGTTGCATAGAAAACAAATATTTTCCTATAGTTGCAACCACCAAGATCATATCTAGCAGATACATGTAATGGTTTCAGATAGACTCACCCTCGAAGACCATAACGCAGGATAATGTTCCTGCAAACAAATGTGGATGATGTAGAGTGTACATGACCATCCTCAAGGATGTGTAGACGATCAACGCCACAAAGGGCAACGCCTACGTAATCGGTCACACGTAGAGTGTGCCAACGACTCCTGAACCCTCGCTCCAGCTGGGCAGTAGAAGTAGTGGATTCCTGAGAACTCCGCCAGCTCTACGCCATGGTAGAGGTGGTGGAGAGGAAGATCTCGAGCAGGGTTTTGCCGAAGCACCTTTTTCTTGGCTATGGACAAAGCTAGCAAGGGGAAGATGCCATCCAAAGGGCATATGAGAGGAGAGTGAATGAGTGTGATGAGAGGAGGAGGAGGGGGCCTTTTATGGGTGAGAGGGGGGCAGCCAAGGGCATGGAGCACTAGCCATGGTGGTGCCCCCACCTCTCCCCCATTCATGTGGGTGGACACTCCGCTCACATCAATATTGCTCCACTCATCTTCCATTTAATTTCCACTCAAAAATTAAAGGTCTTTCCATTAAAGCACTTTAATTCTCTTGTTTTAATGCAACTAAATTTAATGAACACTTTATTTAATGAGTACTTCATTTAATGAACACATTAACATTTTGATCCCTTACTTTGTTTTGATACCCCTAAACCATTTCGGCAGATTCGACAAAACAAATTCCTGCGATGTCCATTATCTTCCCATGTGTTCCCTATCCGCTCAGCTGCATCGACTAACCTTAAGTGTGTCTCCCTACGGGTTTGAGAACTATGTAGACATAATCAAGACTTTCTCCGATCAATAATCATTAGCGGGATCTGGAGATCCATAATTACTCCCACTAGTTCCACAAAAATCCAATGATCGTCTAAACCTTTTTCACTATAATCAAATTCATTTTGTCTTGTGATATTTTACTTGTCCAAGATTCGATCACTCGGTATCATCCATACCTTGTTTAATCTCATTCCCGACAAGTACTCTTTTTCTCATTCCTGTGATATAACATCTAGTGATCAAAACACTTGCTTGCAAGCTATGTCAATGTGATATCACCGAGAGGGCCCCGAGTATATATCTATGTCATCTGGATGGACATATCCCACTCTTGATCCACGAGCCTCAGCTAACACTTTCCAAGTACCCGATGACACCTTTATAATTACCCAATTACGAAGTGACGTTTGATGTAATCAAAGTACCTTTCCGGTGAAAGTGATTGACATGATCTCATGGTCTAAGGACATTGAGTTACTATGAGTGTGATAGCAATATAAACTTAAGGACATGATCGTATTGCTACATCTACTTTGGGTGACTGTTCATCATATCATTCTACAATGATATGACCCTGTTATTAACAACATCCAATGTTCATGATCAGGAAACATGTGATCATCAATTAATCAACAAGCTAGTATTAAGAGAGGCATGACTAGGATCCTTTTATTTTGTTTATAAATCACACATGTATTAACGTTTCCGGTTAACACAATTATAGCATGAGAAATAAAAATTTATCATAAACATGGAATAAGATAATAACCACTTTATTATTGCCTCTCAGGCATATTCCTTTCAGCTCTTTTGATTTTGATTTTGATTCTAATGATGATCAACACATGCAAAATGATATTGATGATGAATATGGCTTTGGCATGATGTTTGATAAAGCTTTGGATAACCCTCCATGTGTAACAATAATACCCGTGGCATGGGCAAATAAAATTATTATTTCAAGTAATGATGATCTCTATGATGAAAACCCTATACTTGATGATTCTATTGATTTACATGCTTTTTATGATGATTCATATGATAGTTGGGTAAGAAGAATTCTTGGTAAAGATGAATCTAGTAGTGTTATTTCCTCCATAGAACATGAGCCATTATATGATAGTACTCAAGATAATGATCATAATTGTGAAACAATGATCCGTGCGAATATATTTGCATGTTATAATGATAACCATCATGAAGTTGAAAGTGCCACAGGAAACACTCATATTTTGCAGAAACAAGATGATAAAAGCCCAAGCTTGGGGATGTCCATGCACCACAAAGGAGAGAAGAATGAAGAAGAAAAAGATATGGTCCAACCTAAGCTTGGGGATGTAGGCGAACCTCTCATAGATGATAAAGGAGATAGCACCAAGGTACGATCTCTACATCACTTGAATCAAGTAAGTAAAGCGTAGCTATATGGCTATAAAGAAAGCGATTTGCAGGAGGCAAACCGGTTTATTTTTTCTTTTGGATTTTTGTTTTGAACTCTTGCTGTAGCAAGAGAGTTTTCTTTTAGTTTACTTTCTGGAGTTTTTAATAAAGTACCAAGTGGATCCCATTTTGGATGCTATAAAAGTTGTTAAACATATGGAGTAGCAAATTTCTGCATAACAGTTTATAGTGCAAGAATTTTCTATTTTTATGTAACTCCTATTGCGCTCATATTTAAATAGAATTTACAACTTCTCATCCTCTGAATGCACAAAAATTGGCTGAAATTCCTGACATGTCTAAGTGGGCGAAATAAATTCATTTTGCTACTGCTGAAAATCTAGACTGATTTTGCCATGTTTTGTTTTCACCATTCCCAAGTGTCATAAAATAATTGTTATGAGTCATATTATATGCTAGGGATATGTAGAAACATTATGAGTTAATTATTGGTTTGCCACTAGAGGTGCTATATGCTCAGTTTTGCCACTAGTGCGTAATGGTGCTTAGTTTTACCACTATTTCGGGCATAGTTGCTATGACGAGGCCAACCGGCCATTTTAAATGAGCATAACAAATTTTGAAAAAATCAAAAAAATGAAAAACCTGCGCACATAGTCGTCTTATGTCATATACTAACGATTCAAGTTGATAAACAAGGTCTACATACATTCAAACAAAAAATTAATGAATATGTGATAAACAAGGTCTACATACATGAATGCATGAATTTTTCATTTGAATGTATGTAGACCTTGTTTATCAACTTGAATCGCTAGTATAAGACATAAGAAGACTATGTGCACATGTTTTTCATTTGTTTTTGATTTTTTTTTGAATTTGTTATGCTCATTTAAACTGGACGGTTGGCCTCGCCATAGCAGCTATGCCCGAAATAGTGGCAAAACTGAGCACCATTCCGCGCTAGTGATAAAACTAAGCATATGGCGGCCTCTAGTGGCAAACCAATAATTAACCCAAACATTATATGCTTGTTGGAACATTTAGAAATAATTTTGTCTTTGATATATATGCAACAACTATTATACTTTTGTGCCACTAATGTCACCACTCAGAAAAGATATGGGAGAAAAAGTTTTGTGTGAAGTTCTTTGATAGGGAATAGAGCAACATCACACCAAGAGCAATCCAAGGATGGTGAAAACCATAAGATTACCCCACTAGACCTATTAAACTCTCGGTCTGCAAACCTCTAATCTTTGTTTTTTGAGCAACATAAAACTATCATAGAAACTTGGAGTGTCTGTTTTGTTTATTTTACATTTGTTTGCAATAGAAGGACCACCACCACTATATTTATAAATGTTTATGCTCAAGATACTAAAAATAAACCTTGCCTCAACAAGATTAAAAATGAATAAGAATGCCTTGAAATAAAAGAAAAGGGGAGATAAAAGCAAAGGGCTAAAATTCATGTTGTATCTAGTTCTTAAGCTCAAGTACTTTATATGAAGTATGATTTGTTTTGTGCCTATTAATTTGTATCCTTTGCTTGTGTATATTTATGTTCAACATTAAGGAGCAAGGTGAGAAAATAAATGTTGGCATTATGAACTAGATGGCACACTCTTTAGATATCTTTTTGCTAAGCCTTCACAATACAAACTAAGACTTGTTCCAAACCCCATAAACTATACTAGGCATATCCACCTATTTGTAGCAAAATCTACTTTCAAGTATAGTATGTATGTTAATCCTCCAAACATTCTTAAAAACACCTTTTTCATGTATTTTAAAGCTCATAAGAAAGTAAGGTTTAGGGTGATACCACTATGGAATTTTTTGTGATTTACATCTTATTAGTTGTTGTTGGCCAAACCATGTTGTCATGGCACAAGCTTTCAATGTTGAATGTTGATAATTAATCATGTTAATGTTCTGATTATGGATTGCATCGATGGGAAATAAAGTGTGCATACTAGAGTAGGCATGTTGAGAGAAAACGCTCCTGAACCGCTAGTAAAATCCATCCGCCGTGCGACAACTCATGGTGGCAACTTACATCATGATGATCCTTGTTGATATCATTCATATGTCTATTTTTCTTGTTCTTCTAGAGTAGAGATACTGCCCCCCATACCACCTTGAACATGACCAAGGAATTATATTAACTCCTATGCTAAATAAATAAATAAATAGATAAATAAATACAAAAGGGGGGCACATAGCTACACAGGGAGCAAGAAGTACTTCAGTGATGCGGTTTCTAAGACCAACATGAGCATATAATGAGCCTAAGTTGAGTAGCATGAGGAGTGCAAGGTCATAGCTATGGTGCATGAAACAATCAACTTCTAAGATGTTTAGCACATAAACCATATGAAGCTTTGAAATAAAAGATACTTGGAACCCCATCCTTATTACTCCCTCTAATCCATATTACTTGTCTCAACTTTGTCTAGATATGCATGTATCTAGACATGTTTTAGTGTAAACATACATTCGAATCTAGATAAATTTGAGACAAGTAATTAGGATCGGAGGGAGTAGTATTGTTGACATGAACTACATAGTTCAAAACTTTTTTTACATTCTTTATGGAGGATTAACATATGTATTCAATGCTTACTTTCGGTACAAGATGCAAAACATATCAAGGGAATACATGAAACTAAGAACTGAGTCTTCCAGTCAAGGGCATGAAACTAAGAAGTAGCACAAAAATAAAGGCATAAAACACCAATGCCAATCATGAAAAAGTCACTTACTATATAGGTTCATCAAAGTGTGCTTGAAGGTTTGTTTTGTTCATTGTTTGTTTTATCACACAATTACTTGTTACTTAACATGTTTATACATGTGTAAAAGATAAAACTTGATAGTACACTTCCATATTATGTTTCATTGAAATAAATTGAGCCTATGAACTTTACATGATAACGAAAGAAGCAAAGGTAACAAACTCCAAAGTCCATGTTTAGTTTTTATCACCTTCATGCTCGAGGATGAGCATAGCTTAAGCTTGTTGGAAATATGCTCTAGAGACAAATAGTAATAATGAATATTATCATATTTCATATAGTTTATGATTAAGTTTTATATCATGCTATAACTGTATTGAGTGGAAACATCAATACACGTGTGATATACAAACAACCAGGTTCCCAGTGAAAGTCTAGTCATTGGTTCATTGGTCAATAGATGATCAAGTTTCCTGATCATGTGGCATTTATGCCAGTTGGAAATGGAGTCAACTCATTCTGAGAATGAGATGATGAGCCAATACCCAACCTAAACATCGTGACCCGATCATGTCACAAAGTTCAAGTTATGATGATTAGAAATGGATCCTCGTAGACTATTCCTTAGACCGTGAGTGTAACATCCCAATTTTAGCAACCCTAATTAGTTGTCCAGAATGCAAAAATCAGGGGGAACAAAAACTTTTTCTTGTTCATTGGTGCAGTGTTTGCTTGTTGTCTGTGTGTGCTTGTGCATGTGAGTGTATACCATATGGTACTCCTCACCTCACCATCAGTTGAAAAAAGCTATTTAACAAAACTATCCTGGCTCATCTTACATATTCTCAAATGTTCTGGCATTTCAAAACCTGAGCCAAGATGCTTATGTAACCAAAGCTATTTTAGTAGCTTCCATTGAAAAAACTATGGAGAGAAATATAATATAATCTCCTTATGTTTTATAGACAGAACCTTCAACTATTCCTATCCCCAGGTTTCCCAAAACCTCCTTTTAAAGCTGTTGAATTCTACTCTTGGTAGGGATACCAAGGACCTTACCTTGTTCAACTCCAACCTATTCAAAATACCCATCCTTACCTCAAGCTAAGCTTGATGGTAACCCTAGTAGTAGTTAATTTGTTTGTAAGATGAGTTGTCTTGATCTGCTATTTGACTTGATTGCTCAGAAGTAGTATGAGATACTCTAGGAGCTCATCCTCTAGGATAAAGATACTTAAGATCACCAAATCCTAAGAAGGAATACAATCTGGATCTAATCTCTAGCCACCAGGTGATCATCTAAAACCCTTACCCAGATCAATTCTGCAGTGATCCATTCTAGAAGTTTCCAAGTCAATGAATACCAATATCAATCATGGATCCTTTCTACCCAATCTACACTTCAACATAATCCACTTGAGGATGCTTTGGTACCGTGAAACCCATCAAAATCATCACCATCCACATTCTAGTCAAAAACCCTAAATCTGCCAAATTTGGCTGTCTGAAAAACTATTTCCAACATCACCTTTTTGAATGCCTCCCTTTCTCAACCCTTGTGCATTTTTGAAAATGCATCTGAACCATATTGTTAACCATACTAAGGACTACAAAGGCCCACTCTTGACCTTGGTTAGATCATCTTCCAACCTACTTGTTTTTGATGGTTTTGCAGGCAAGAAAATAACTATTCCTGCAAATCTAGTCAGCATGCCTACTTTGACAGAAGCTCACACCATCATCCAACCTTCTTTGGACAAACTCTTTGCATGGTTGTGTTCTAATAATATAGGTCTACCAACATCTACTTCACTTGTTCCAAGTGGATCTTTGTGCTTCTTAAACCCACAAGGTTTTGAAGGCTAGTTGATAATCTGCTTTGGCAGGCTTATTCTATTCAAAGTTTGGAATCAATTCTTGGTGAACTCAAGCAAGATCAAGCTCAAACCTCTATACCATGTTGATGTACATCACTTGGTCTATCCATCCATCTATCCCATGCCCCAAGGGGAGAACTGAACTCCAAGATACAACCATGTTTTGATGGTATGAAATTAACATCACCCTAGATCCTTAATCTAGGGTATTCCACCAAAATCAACATGGATTCTCCAATCCCAAGGTTTAAAATGCTTGCTACACCTTGTCCACATCATCTACCTTGATCATGAAGATTTATCAATAATTCTCCATAATTATTATGGCTCAAAATCTATTTAATTCATTAAAGGGGCAAAACCTTCAAAACTTCTTCCATAAAGGAAAGTTTGGTTTTTGCGAAAACACTTCCCCAAATTTTGGCTAAATTGAGATCCATATATCATACCCTAACTCCCAAATTCAAAAATAAATATTTTTGAAGAGCCTTATTATTTCTTTTTGCCCATTTTCTAAAATGGCTGAAATGGCATAATAAATGTTTTAAAAACTTTTATGCCTCAATAAATCTTGGGAAAATTCCCCTAAGTGTGTATTCAGAGTTGAGACCATCTCACATAAAAAACTCCACCTGTCAAATGTAAAATTTCCAACTGATCTTCTAGAAACCACTTCTGCACTTTTTGAATAAAGGATTTTTAGTGAACTAAAAATCTTCAGAAAAATCCCAAAGAATTCCTGGATATCTACCTTGATCTCATCGATCTACCAGTACCATCTTCCCACCTTGTCCTATGCAAAATTTCGAACTTCCTTCACAACCACCTATTTGCTCAATTCAGCAAATCTAGCTAGTATTGAGTTAAATCAAGACCAAACCACCACCAATCTTGCAAGGCAATGCACCATAGCACCCACCCCTCCTCTGGTCGACCACCACTGTAGCTAAGCTACTGTAGCACCACCCTCCCCTTGTCTTTTGTCCTTGGAAAGAGAAAAAGAGAGATGTGGCATCATCCAAATCTTGAATATCTTGTGCAACAGCAAAAACCACCCCCTCCTCCACCCAGTGCTCGAATCAGAGGCCCCACCACCCCTCACTCCACCTCCCTTATTGCCCAACCACTAGCCAGCACCTCCCTCCCATGTCCAAAATGGGCATTTCACATCCCCATCTCCCTCCTCGAGATAAATAGGCCACACACCAGTACAGCCCCCTCTCGGCCTCTCATTTGCCCCCTCCCACTCCCACTCTGCTCCACCAAGCACCACTCCCTCTCCCCTGCCATGTTCTGCTCGAAAGAAGGAGAAAGAGGAGCTCTCGGCCTCCTTAAGAAATCGAGCTAGGAGCTCTCTTCTCTGCCCCTCCCCCTCTGCATGTCACCGTGCTACACTCCCCTCCTTCCCCTCTCTCCGATGCAGATGTTTTGGTGGCCAGGTATTGCCCCTTTCGTCCCCAGCATCGAGCTCTGACGAGATCTCCCTCAGGCGTCCCCGCGTGAACCACCTCCTGGCATCGAAGCCCACTTTGCCGACCATCGCCGGGACCGCCGTCGAGCGCTGTGTTGTCTCCGCCCATCCTCGGCACCTCGCGCGCCACCTGGTGAGCTCCCTGACCTCGACATCGCTTCCCCTAGGGTTCCCTCGTTGCCGCGGTGACTGAGGAGGGCGAAGACCTCCCCACTGTTGGATCCCCTTAACACGAGCGACCACGATGCCCCCATACCCCCTGGCCTCTCTGCCACGCTGACCGCTGGGCCCCTCCTAGCAGGTTACAAACCACGCCCCCGCACGTTAGAGTCGCCCGGATGGGCCGCATTTCCCCTGGATGGCCTAGCTGCCTCCAGATCCTAGCCTAGCACTGCTCACTCCCCTTTTCTTTTAACCATTTTCTGTAAATCCATATCTAGCTATTTACTTTAAATGCAACTAAAAATCTTAAATACCTCCAAATGACCTGATACAAATTTGCTAGGATACCTTAGGGTTTTGTCCATCTGGCTGTACCAAAAGTTTGGCCAAATACCACCCATATCTCCTCTGTAGGTTTATTTACCCAGAGATACCTTTTCCAGTAAATAAATTTCTAAGTGAGACACACATCTCCAACAGGGATGAAACCAGGTCCCAATGATAGCATAACTATAGGCCTACCATCCAGACCTTGTCCCATGCCAAGGTGAATAACATTTTATCCTTAGCAAAAATAGCAAAAACAGCTCTGATCTGATTTTAGAAAATTCCCTAGGTAAATATGCAACATATTTTGGGTTGCTTCCAAATCCCAGTGATGTGGTACATCAATACCTATCTAAACCCAGGAGCTCACTATTTATTGATCCTTTGTTGAATCCTAGTGAATTAAATACTTCTATAAGGGGTATAATCACTAAATAAAACACTCCAGGAGTTTCACAACTCCAAAAAGAGTGAATCCAATTTTTACAGAAAGGTATTCTAAATGCCTACCATGTGTTCCTAGAATCAACTCAAAAGATCCTGTAGATTTAATCTAGTGAAAAAGACAAGTTGCATATGGAACTGCCTTTGGGAATTTCCTGAGGGCATTCTAGTAATTATTTTGACCTGATTCCAACTCTCAGTGATCAAGTACATCAATCCCTACCTAACCATCCACGGAAATAATTTTTGGAGCTCCAGAACTTTTCTGATGAATTATTTCCTAAAACTAGAGCTTTTATCACTAGAATATTCATAAGAAATTAAAGAAAAGTGATAAATTAGTGAAACCACTTTTGTTGGTTTCATTTTATCAATATCTACCTGTAGGTATCATTTTCATACAAAGGTATCATACAGAATATGTCCTTGGTCCAAAACCCCTCTTAGGTAATTCCTAGACTATAAATCCTAAGGATTTTCTTCCATATTTCCAAGATAAGGCCAATCTCATTAATCCATTCTTCCTAAGACCTACTGAATTGTAAACTTGTATTGTCCCTTCTTGCTGTATGTATTGATGTTCGTATGCCTTGTTCTGATTGTGGCCTTGCTTGTTTGCATGTATACTCGATAACGACGATAGTTGCGCTTGTATTAACGCCGAGAAGAAGGGATATTATTATTATTGGTATTATTGGGTATTCTAAGAAGAAGTCTAGGGACATATTGCCATATTGCTGATCATCAGGCAAGCCACCTTCTTGCTCATAAGCCTTGTCCTACTGTTTCACTTATGCATGCTTTATCTACTATTTATGAAACTACATTGTTTTATTATATGTTAATGTATATATGGTAGTGATTTGGCTCCTCCGAACTATTACACCTTGGTACTATTAAGTACAACCCCCTTGGTGACACCTACTTGTCCCTGGTAGAATAGATGGTGTATATCACCATAAGCCTTATGGAGACCCTGTTTTAGCCGAAGCAAAGCTGGAGGATGGGAAGACCCCAGAAAAAGTTTTACCAAATGTTTTATGATAAAACCTTGGTGAGGTGGGACCTCCCAAGAGATGTTGAGAAAGAAAAGGTTTTTTTTTACAAAATGCTAAAGGAAAGCTGGAGGAAAAAGGTTTATGAAAACGCACCCAGTTCTTTGCAGTTTAGCTATAACAACTTAACCCTGTGTAACCACATTACTCTGGAATGGGACAGGGCTGGATTTGATGTTTTTTACTCTAGTATAAGCTGCCTCGCAACAACTACAGGGGATAAAAATCCCTAGAGGATGGGCCTTCTCACATAAGGGTCCATGTGAGACATCGACCTAGAGAAGGAACGAAGGGTTTACAGACCTCCATGCGTTACTATGAGCTCCTCATTGAAAGCGCAACACTTGGGAAGTGCAAAATGCGCTCCGGTTGGTCCTCGGTACCCGACGTCCCGGTGTTGAGGGGAACAACACTCATAGGGTAGGCACTTATATTGGAGTGGGCATCCGGAGAGTCTTGATCGGTTACTCGACCCATGATCGGTGTAGATCAGGGTAGTGTACCCGGATGGTGTGGGTAAAGTGTATAACCTCTGCAAAGTGTAAATCTATTCGAATAGCCGTGTCCGCGGTTATGGACGGGTTGGACAAACTTCTGTAGAGTGGTGCTGGTTTTGTTTTCAAAAAGTACTTCGGAAAAGGAATGGCTTTGGAACTATTTTGACCATGGGATGGTCGTAAAGGAGAAAGGTTTTGACCATGGGATGGTCGGAAGGAGGAGAAAGGAGCTTGGTCGTGGGACGACCTAAAGACGGGAACAAATGGGTGACCCAGTCCTAATGTTTTCCAAAACTTTTCAAAAAGGTTTCCAAAATGTTTTGCAAAAGTTTTCAACAAAGATATGTAGATGCTATATCTACAAGAGAAACTAATTGAGAAAAGAACCTCTCTTGGAGCCCTCCTACTACCACAGCCATACTGCATATCCTCTTGTTATTATTGTTATCCTAAGGTGGTTTGTGAGTACATTCAAAGTACTCACTGGCATTGTCCCTGGCGATTAACTTGGTCAAATATCAAGAAGAAGATGATGTTGGCGGCTATGCGAGCTAGGAGTTCTCCCAGTCAGTTGCCTGTAGGTTAAGGCATGGCTCGGGCTCTACGCTTAATGAAGTTCCGCTGATGTTGATCGATGTAGCCATAATGGCAAATAAGGTATGACAAGTATCCGTTATATGTTGGATGTTTACTTTGATACTTGTTGGTTATGTGCCACGACTAACTGATCATGGGATCGTGGTTGTATGCATAACAGGGATTCTTGGAGGATTAATCCGGGGGCCCCACAGTGAGGCTATATCAATCATTGTCTCCCGAGAGTGCTTACATAGCATCAAGCGCCATCTGGTAATACGGTGGTTATAAAGTTGTGTTCAGGTACTCGGAGGAAACCGTAGAGGCAATATATGTCAAGAGCAGGATTTGTCCGTCCACGTGACGGAAAGATACACAAGGGCCCACTCGGAGAAGTTATATCCAATAGCTGCGCAGCATGTGATTTGATCACAGGGATATCACTTGTCGGAACGAGTCAAGTAGCATTGTTCGGTAACAAGATTGAAAACGACATGGTGATGTCATTGATCAAATCTCGGGCAATGCAAGTATCAAGAGACAAAGGGAATAAGACACGACTGTCCCGGTTCAAACGACAAAAGATCTTCATGGAACGCATAGGGGTCACATGGCCATCCAGGTCCCTCTGTCGATCATTGGTCCGCGAATGTCCCGACCATGTGTGGAGTGTTCCCGAACCATGGGGTGTCACACTTAAGGGCTTGATGATGCTTAGAGAGTGTTTATAGGATCGGAAGAATCGCCTAAGAATAGTAGAGAGAAAACCGGAAGGGTTTCGATAAGTCCGGAGGATGTCCAGAGTGGAGGTGGAAGGTGTTCCATAGCCACGAAGGTTGAATAATATGTGAATTAATGTTAAATATTGATTTAATCATTTATTCATAATTATTTAATAAAAGAGAAAATCAATTTAAATGGTCAAAGGCTTAATGGGCTAATTCCGGAGGGAAGAGGGCCCATTAGGGAAAGAAGAGAGGGAGAAGGGGCAAAGGGGGTGGCTGGCTGGTCCAAGACCCCCCACGCCGGGCCCACTAGGGCAGGCCGGTCGCTGCCCCTCCCCCTCCTCTCCTTTAGTCCCACCCCGGGACATTGAGGGAGGTAGTACCTCCCCTCCCCCTATATATAGTGGGGGTATTTGGCCAGATAAATACACACAATATTCAATAAAGGTCCTCTCACTTTTGGGAAGACCTCCAATTGATATTCTCTCTCTCTCTCGTGATTGTGGTCCCAAGTTCGGACTGCGCGAACGAGAGACATCTTCACCGCGGAGCGCCGTCGTGCTGCGGGATTCGGATCTAGGAGCTCTACTTCCGCAACTGCTGCTAGATCGGGGAAGTGGGAGTCATCATCAGGCACCAGACGTGTGTAACTCCCCGCGAGGTGTCACACTTGAGGCACTCAAGTCGTTGGAGCCAAGGGAGCACGAGGACTTCATCACGACCTTGAGGTTGGCTTCGGCTCGTCTACATCAACCACACTCTCCTGAGCGTTGACAACGCTTTTCGGTCTTCAAGGGTAAGTTCGCGAAAAGCCCCTCCCATTACTGTATTACTAATAGATAGGTCCTGGAAGCATTAGGGGTTCAGGGGCGTAGGGTAAAAATTTATTGTTTTCATGCGCGGAACCCCTACAGTGGTATCAGAGCTAGATCTATGCGTAGTAATGCTAGTACGGGTAGAACACACGAGATGTAGCGTGTGGGCGTTGATCTTTTAGTTGTTGCCCTCCCACGTGTACTTGTGTATACCGCAGTAATGCTTGATGAAGCAGCCCCCAACCCACTTTACACGTTCATTCGCGAGACTGGTCCATGCTTGACATACGGCTTGTACTGTATAAAGTGGCTTAGGGGGTGTCTGTCTCTCTCGCATTAGTTGGTATGCCATTTGCAACGGAGGGCCCCAAAAGGGGTGTAGTAGAGACAACTACTTGATCAGCGTTGTGCTGAAAGTTCGTAGGTCAGAATGGTTCTTGTGTGAAAGCCCATTTAGCCACGTAAAACATGCAAAGATAAAGTAGAGGCGTCTAACTTTGTTTTGCAGGGGGCGTTGATTTGTGATATGGTTGTGGCAAAGGTAAAGTGATTACCTTATGTTATGTAGTAGTAGATAGTCACGGAGGTGACGGACTACCATGCTAGAAAGACACTGGTACCCTAGTGTCTACGGCGCCGGAACCCTGGCGCCAGAATCCGGTGACGACGGATGGAGATCACGGCGTGAAGGACCATATCACATCGCATTTACATTCAATGTTATTGTTTGTATATCTTATTGTGTTCTAGTATTAGATACTCGACGGTAACCTAATAAGATGATCCCTGTTAAAATTACCAATGATTGTGTTCCCCCTTAGTGTGCACCACCAAGAAAGTTCTTCGGTATGAGGCAACCCAGGGTGACTGGGTGTCAGACATATCTACGTTCGCATACAGTGGGTGTAAGCCATGTTGCACAGCAAATACACTAAGGTTGAGTTGGCAAGCCTAACACACCATAGAAGCGTGGCCTCGGAACACGGACGGTCAAAAGATCGAGCATGAGTCGCATGAATGATGTGACCGACGTTTAGCGTCCACCCTTGAACCCACATTGATGGCCGTGATGATCAGGGGAGATGTGGCTAATAGGGGCCGTGTTATCACTAGGAACCCTTATAGGGATAGGTGTTTCTGAGTGGAGTTATTATTAACTCATTTAATTATAAACTTAGTCTAAATTCCTTTTGCAATTGTAAATGTAGAAAAGTTCTCCCCGATGCCACCTTTCCTGTTGATGGTTGATTGGTTAGAAGGAGAGAAGCTCAGATTAGATGGATCAAACTTCTCTATATGGGTTGCGCGTCTCCATGTTCTCCTTGACGTGGTCGACTACATACTCAACGGGATAGATTTGTATCAGCCCATTGACCTAGAGACCCCAGAGCAGCGGGAAGACCGCTATCTCCGTCGGGAGATGGCCTCCTTCATTTCAGTTACAATGTGTTTCGTAATGGTGGAAGAGCTGTGGCCTTTCATGGGTGATGTCAACCCTCGTACGGTAATGCTACAGCTTAGGACACATTTCGTGGAACAAGCACGCATATAGGAGCATGAGCTGATGGGAGACTTCCTCTCCATTAAGGAGGAGAACTCATCACTTGATGACCACTTGGATTACATGCATGATGTGTACATGAGGCCTGCATACTTCCTGGATAGCTAGATGACGGGCTCTTTTGCAAATGGCGTTGTGCTGCGGTCGCTGCCACCAAGCTACCAAGCACAAGTCAGGACTTGCATTATGAGAGGCGACGTGGAATCAATGGAATTCCACAGGTTCGTATCACATCTCAGGAATGTGATGGTTGAACCCGCTGTCGCTGAGGTCATCAATGACAAAGGTATATATTTAATATACAATTTTATAAATGTTATAATCTTGCAAACACATTTGTAGTGTTAAGTATATTTGATACTTCTTCTGTTTTACTAAAAACAGGTCCTTCTGCATGAGAGGTGCTTGCTGGAGAGGAGGTGACGTTGGGTGTTGATGGCGAGCATGATGATGATGGCCGACGACACTCTCCCTCGACATTTATCACTTAGTTTATGTTTTGGATAGTTATTGTAATCAAAAGATTATGAACTTCTTTAGTGTGTCTCACACTTTGTGAGACAGTTATTCATATGAGTTTGTAACAAACAGTTGTTCTACTTTTATGAGTGATTTCTATTTGTGTTCATATCTTGTTTGATTACATGTGAATTATCCTTGTTGTTTGAAACTAATTGATAATACATGAACATTTGTAAAATATTGAAATGCCTTAAAATAACCAACTTAATGATATGTTCATTAATGAATGAAACCATTGTTTGAATCCAAAGTTATAATGATAATATGTGAAAGTCATTCGATTTCTTATCACATATAAATCATGCCTAAGTTCGGCAAAATAACTTGAACACCATGTATTACTTGAATAACAAAGTGTTTAATGAATTGTTAAAAGTAAATACATATTCGATGTATTGTGTTTTGACAAATGGTAATTATCATTATATGTTTGTTTAAATGTGTAAAGAAGTTTACCAAAGGAAACATAAGTATGAAACTATTTGATATGATCAAAGTGTTTCATCAACAAAGGGTATAAATATAAAAGGGAATCTAATTACTATGATTCGATCAATAGTAATGAAATTCGACTTTATAAGAATGGCATAAAAGAAATTGTGAAATGCAAAGTGTTTTGAAATGTCAAAATGCAAAGCATCACAATGTGATATTAGATATCAAAGTGGGTAAATAGATGGCGCCAAATAAATCGTTGTAGTGTAGATGTAGAGACCATTAGTTAGAAATAGTTAGCACTCAATTAGAACATATAGTGAACCATCTGGATTCGTGAAAGCGGCTCCATATCTGGTATGGATCGTCGTAAAAGTTTTGGGGTTATTCGATATAACCAAAACAACAACGAATAAGTCCTTGTAGAGTATTCATTGGAAACTTTAAATACGAAATCCATAGCTGAAACCAAAAGAGAAGCAATACTTGTATTGCTTCGATTTTGGTGCATTCTTGAGAAAGCTCACTTTTAGTGATATTTCTTGATTATGAAGCAAATGGAAGATAGTGAAAACACGATGAGGATTCAAAACCCTGCATTAGAGTGTTGAGAAGTGCAACGGAAAATGTTCCTGAATGATTCTCTTCACAAAGGAAAGAATCAATGATATTGATCATTGTGTTTTCCCACTGGTGTTTTCACTACATAAAGTAGGATTCAAAATGTAACCCATATCTTGTATGGAGACATTTTGTGAATCATTTGTCATGATTCTCGGAATATGACATACCTACGAACTACTAAGGAAATAATGGTAAGCTAAAGTTATGAGAAATCCCATAGCAAAATTCCCTTGAGATTAGAAAGCAATTCATTGCTGAATCTCACAAGTAAAATGGGTTACTTGAATTTTCCCAAATGACTGCAAAGCCATAGTGGAAAAGGGGGTGAATGACAAAAGCACAATTTGTCAAGTATTGGATGAATTCAAATGAATTTGATTCAAGTGTGCTTAATGTCTAGTGGATTTAAAACTAGTAAAAGTACTAGTATCTCATAGTAAAATCTCCAAGTTTGATATTTGATAAAATATTTTGAAGTTGTTCAAAATAGTGAGTAGATATGCAATTTGCATGAAATTGAGTGGGAGCTATGAAAGTCTTCCTAAAACAATATGTGATTGACATATTTTTGAGTGGGAGCAATATAAGTCTCAAATTCAAATATGTAGGAACATAGTTTGAGTAAGAGTACTGACTCATACCCAAATATGGTAGGAACATATTTTGAGTGGGAGCTTATAGAGTGATTCTTAAGGATGTTAAGAATAAAAGCGCAAGTACCGATAAATAATGATTTATAAGGTGTAGAAGTTGATAATAGGTGTATTATGATATAATGTAGTATTCCTTAAGGGATTCTGAAAAGGGTTTCAGAATAGAAGTTAATTAAGGAACTGGTCCTTAATAACTCAAGTTAGGAATAGTATTAAGTTTAACATCAATGGTTGAAAGAAAGAAAAGGATGATCATCATCCACTATGTTGAGACATAGGTTCTATCTTAGAAAACCATGATGATAACTTAACATAATATATGATCCAATAAGGAACATTTAAAGTGATTAAGTTCGAATCACATAACGTTGAGCTAAATTTGTCCGCAGTGTCTAATAGAGAACTAATGACATATCTTAAAACATAAAGGGTTATGTTATAAGGGAATATGTTGGAAACTCCTGTAAATACCGATTAAAGTCAGGTAGGAAGCGAGGTGAACAAAACATCGAAAGTTGCATAGAGTGCACTAGTGTTTCGATGAATACATTAGGGTACCATCTAAAGTGTTGTATAATGTTATGGCGGGGATAGTTCGCTTTTAACATAGAATGATGTGTCCTAGGGCATAGTGCCCATGAGAAAGCCCTCGAGGTTGATCTAAAGTCACTGTAGGCTCCTGGAATCAGTCCTCGTTCTGCTGCCATAGCGACGATGCATACACATAGATGTTATCATGTGATGATAAAGTATTAATGTTAATCAAGGTGACATTAGTAAGTTGCAAAGGATTTGGGACTATAAAGTATAGGCCCAAGACTCAACCTCTTCCTTGAGAAAGCGTGTTCAGGGTACCAGATATGGTGCCAATGATTAAGAAAAAATGCAACTAGTGTATTTGTACTCTAGTGCAAGTGGGAGACTGTTGGAAATATGCTCTAGAGACAAATAGTAATAAGGACTATTATCATATTTCATATAGTTTATGATTATGTTTTATATCATGCTATAACTGTATTGAGAGGAAACATCAATACACGTGTGATATACAAACAACCAGGGGTTCCTAGTGAAACTCTAGTCACTGGTTCATTGGTCAACAGATGATCAAGTTTCCTGATCATGTGGCATTTATGCCAGTTGGAAATGGAGTCAACTCATTCCGAGAATGAGATGATGAACCAATACCCAACCTAAACATCATGACCCGATCATATCATGAAGTTCAAGTTACGATGATTAGAAATGGATCCTCGTAGACTATTCCTTGGACTGTGAGGCTATATCAATCACTATCTCCCGAGAGTGCTTAGATAGCATCAAGCACCATCTGGTAATACGGTGGTTATAAAGGTGTGTTCAGGTACTCGGAGGAAACCGTAGAGTCAATATATGTCAAGAGCGGGATTTGTCCGTCCACGTGACAGAAAGATACTCAAGGGCCCTAATACATTGCAAATGTATCTATAATTTTTGATGCTCCATGCTTGGTTTTATCCACTTTCTTGTGTTTTGTCCACACTTTGGAGTACTTTTCATATGATTTCTTGGACTAACCTATTAACAAGAGCCACAGTGCCAGCTGCCTGTTTTCTGCTGTTTTTGGTTCCAGGAAAGTCAGAAAATGAATATTCTCGGAATTGGATGGGACAAAAGCCAAAGTGCCTATTTTTGCAGAAGACTCCAGGAGCCAGAATACGAGACGGAGGAGAGCCAGGGGCTGGCCACCCCCCCTAGGCGCGGGTTAGGCCTGGCCGCGCCAAGGCCTGGTGTGGTGGCCCTAGGCACCCCCTCGGTCTCCCTCTTCGCCTATAAGAAGCCTTCTGACCTAAAAACTTCGGGGGGTTCGACGTTTTTCCATGAAAAGTTCCGCTGCGCTGCCGCCACCAAAGGGGAGATTCGGGGGACAGAAAGTCTCTATTCCGGCACCCTGCCGGGACGGGGAAGTGCCCCCGGAGCCATCTCCATCGATCTCCACCATCATCTTCATCGACCATCCATGTTTCCTCCATCTATGAGTGAGTAATCCCCCGCTGTAGGCTATGGGGATGGTAGGGATTGGATGGGATCGTTCATATAATGGCATCAGATTGTTAGGGCATAGTGCCTAGTATCTCTATTAGTGCTTTATGACTTTGTTGCAACTTTGTTGTGCTTAATGCTTGTCACTAGGGCCCGAGTGCCATGATTTTAGATATGAACTTATTATTGATTCATTATGATAGTATTGTTTCTGGTCTTATCTACAAGTTGTATACACAAGTCGTTGTCCGGAACCTATGGTCCCGAAGTGACAGAAATCAGGGTAGCCGGAAGGGAAAGGCTTTGATGCGAGGATCACATGTGTTCACGGAATGTTAATGCTTTGCACCGGTGCTCTATTAAAAGGAGCACCTTAATTGCAAGTAGTTCCCTAGAGGCCCCGCTGCAAACGGGCTGGCAGGACAAAAGATGTTGTGCAAGTTCTCATCGCGAGCACATATGACTATATATGGAACACATGCCTAGGATTGTCTAGTACTTGGATGCTTTATATTATTTATCTGCAATTGCCCTATGTTCTGATTGCTATGTGAATTGTCCTGTCCATGCAACGCCCATCCATCCATCCCTATGCCTACCGCACTCGAATCCCACTATTTACTGCTTTTGTTACTACTGTCTTTCCTTTGCTACTGCTGTTACTTTACTATTCCTACTACAAAACTGTTGCTACTGATAAACTGCTGTGAGCAAGATTGTTTCCAGGTGCAGCTGAATTGACAACTCAGTTGTTAAGGCTGATAAGTATTCTTTGGCTCCCCTTGTGTCGAATCAATAAATTGGGTTTCACTTCCCTCGAAAATACTGCGATACACCCCCTATACTTGTGGGTCATCAAGACTATTTTCTGGCGCCGTTGCCGGGGAGCATAGCTTTATTTATCAAGTTCACTTGGAATCACTATTGTTCAAGCTAAGTTTATCTTTCTCCTTGTTTGCTTGTTTCTTTATCAAAAATACAAAAAAAAATTAGTTCCTACTCTAGTTGTTATTTTCGTTGGTCTGTTATTGTCTTTCTTTGTCATGATTGTTGTCAATGGTTGGTTTCTTTGAAACTGAAGCTTATTGGTAAGGTGGGTTCATGGAAGATGAAAAATATTATTATAAGGAACACCGCTTGTCACAAAAAGGGAAACACTTATGGGGACAAATTGATAGATTGTATACCTTTGCTAGAAACGTGTGCTCTACTTATAATGTTACTTATTGCTTTGATAAATCTTGTTTCTGTAGGAGGTACAAACACCTCCCTTTTCAATGTGAGTATAATGATAATGTTACCATATCTTCCTATGTTAAGGGAAATTATGATCTTTATGATGTGGAACAAATTGAGGAATTTATTGCTTGGAAGGGTGCATTTGAACTTGCTAGTTTGCTTGAAAATATTGATGATTCACCTTATAAGTATGAGGTTTATGGTATACTTAAATTTTGCTTTGAGAATTACAAGGAATAAAACGGCTATATCCTTGAATATTTTAATAGATACTTTCCACAAATGGAAGAGACTAATGCCTTGCAGGACCCTATGGAAGAGACTAATGCCTTGCAGGATCCTATGGAAGAAGAAATTGATGAACCTAAAATCTCATTAGATGAAAAAGAGGAGTGATGAACAAAAGTAGGAAGAATGGATTAGCTACCCATGCCTACCTTCTAATGAGAGTAACTCTTTATCCCTTACATTATTTGATTGTCCTCCATGCTTACTAAAGGAGGATGAATGTTATGTTCCCAAGGTTTCTTTTGAAGATGTTTATGATAAAGCTCTAGTGCTGGTAGATCATGAAGAGCATGCTTTAGGTGATAGTTATATTGTTGAGTTTATTCATGAGGCTACTGAAAATTATTATGAGAGAGGAAAATATGGTTGTAGAAGTTTTCATGGTATTGAAACACCTCTCTATGTGCTGAAAGTTTTGAAGTTACTCTTGTTTTATCTTCCCATGCCTGCCACTTTGTTCCTTGCGAATTTATTTGCATACACGATTCCTATGCATAGGAAGTGGATTAGACTTAAATGTGTTTTGAATTTGCTTCTTGATGCTCTCTTTTACTTCAACTCATATTTCTTATGAGAGCATCCTCTCAAACTATTATGCCTTAAGATGATAATATGTCTATTATTCTTGGGAGACCTTTTCTTAAATACTGCAGGAGCTGTTATCAATTGTAATCAAGGGAAGGTGACCTTCAATGTTAATGACAAGGAACACACTGTCTATTTCCCCAAGGAGATTGAAAGGACTTATGGTTTGAATACAATTTAATATGTTGAGGGCATTCAAGTTAGAGAAATATATTGTCCCCTACCAAGAGAAAAAAATTTAAACTATTATGATTGGGACCATTGCTATCAAGGTTGAGGTAACATAATCATTAGTGGAATACAAAGTTTTGTATCATATGAAATTGTTTTGGTAACAATACCTGATCAACCTTGTTAACAAAAGGATTTCATTGAACAAAACAATGTTTCCACCATGATTATCTCCGCTTACTTCCATTTTATCCATTTTCAGTTTTTGCTTTTGCCTAACTTAAAGGCGTTAAAGAAAAGTACTTGTTAGGAGATAACCCAAGAGTTTTAGTTGAGTCTTGGAAGTTATTACTTCAGTAATAACCGCTCCTTATCCTTTTTATTTGATTTTTGTGCCAAGAGTAACCTCTAATGAGAGTGAAGTAATGATTGGGAAAGTTGCTGTCCTGAAACAGATTTTTGTGCTTCACCGTAAAAATTCCTGAGAGAGCTCTGTATGTCGGAATGAGCTGTAATTTTTTTTTATTCTGCCCCAGGTTGTTATCTAACTTTAGTTAGTTCGACAATTTTTGATTTGAGCAACGGAAGGTCTTCGAAAAAATTCGTCTTTACCTGCTGGTCTGTTTTGACAGATTTCTGCCATTTTATGCATTTGCTTCTTGTTGGTTCCTTCTTGAGTTCTTTTGGGGAATTGAGCTTTTTGAGGGAAGTGCTACAGTATCTAGTGTTCTAGTGGAAGTTTATTTGGTGTTAGAACTGAACCTTGAGACTTATTTATCTTAAGTGCACTAATGTTGCTAATGAGATTGTGTGAAGTTTTGTATGAAGGAAAAATTTCAGGTGTGTGGAAGGAATGAGTAATGAGATGAAGGATGGACTAAAGCTCAAGCTTGGGGATGCCAAGCGTGTCACCCCAAGAAATATACAATAAGTACAAGCGTCAAAGCTTGGGGATGCCCAAGGCATCCCCTTCTTCATCAATAAAAATCCCAGGTTTCTTCCAAACGCTTCATTTCTATTGTTTCATGCACAGTTGTGTTGTTCTTGGAGCATCTTCTTTTTAGTTTTCATTGTGGTTTTTAGTTTGCTTGGTTTGCGTAGTTTTCTGAATAAATTGGTTGGACCCCCTCTTTCATACGTGAGTTTGCAAATAGTTTGGTTGGGTTTGGAAAAGAGTAGGAAAGTTCATGCTTAAGTGGTAAAGAGAGCTTGTTTTTGATTGTGGCCTATGCTTTGTCATGCCATGCTTGATATTGTTTTGGCTCTATGCTTAGTATTGTTTGCTGTAGCATGACTTGTTATAAACAATTGAGATTTCTTAATGTGCCTTGGATGAATCATGTGTTGTTTTAGCATATTAAAGCATAGTATAGTGGTATTCTCCTTTGATGCATTATTTGGGTTGACTTGGCACATGCTCACACCATGTTATGACTATCACAAGTCACCATAAGCCTTTATAATCCTTTAGTTTTCAACTTGTAGTATCACTTTATGCTTTGATCAATGATGTTTTGTCGCTCTCCATGATTATGGCCATTATTGCTCTCTTAGTTTGTCGCTCCCAGTCTTTTGCTAGCCTCCATAACAAAGTATGAGTTCCACTCATACATCCAACTCCCTAAACCAAGTTATTCCAAAGAGTCCACCATACCTACCTACTAGCTTATGCTATTCCAAGTATATTCATGCTTTTGTTTACCTTCCACTTGTTATGAGAAAACTAGTGATTAAAGCTCTCATGAACTTGATGGCACACTTTACTTTACTTGCCCTTAATAAAATTGAACCATTGTGTCGTCTATGTTGTATATGCTTGCACTTATTTGTTGGGAATTAGCAGAACCATGCTTTCATGGGGAACGCTTTCAACATTGCACTTGGTACTTGTACCTAGTTGATATCATGCTCTTTTGTATATGGATGTCGTCGGTGTGAAATGAAAGGGGAGCTTGTAAGTCCATGGAGTTATGTATATGTGTTAGAGAAACGCCTGGGCCGCTGGTCTAATCCATGCTGACATGGTGGAAACCTGCAGCGTAACCATAATGAGCTGTCTATGAAGCATTCTTCTTATAAAAAAGAGTCCTATATTGAGAAAAAAGAGAAATAGAAAAAAAAGATTATGAAAAGAGGAAAGAGAGAAAAAAGCACCATATTCCCATGGTAAATAAGAAGAACGCTGAGATTCCCGTTGTCTGCTTGCCTTATCATTTTGATATGCGGATTCTTCCGTATTATCGGGCAAGGGGTACCCCGTTGGCGGTTCTCTATGATACACATATACTTACAATGACAAGAACTTACCGGTGACTAAACTTGAGTAGCATGAGGAGCGGCCCTCGTATACAAGGGACATGAGATTTCTGACTTATACTTCGTCAAGCATGTACACTATAGTTTGTTCACTTTAACCTTAATCACTTCAAGATGCTTATGATAGGGGCCATGAGAGCTGAAAGCTATAAGTACCATAATTTTTGGAAGGTCTTTATGAGACTTGAATCCCTACTTCCTTTTACAAAGTCCTTTCTTCCACCATTATGTTGAGTCTCCACCTTCTATCTTTATGCACCTACTTTGAGAGCATAGTGGCCATTCTTAGTTCTTTGTGCATTGTCCCAACACTTGTTGATTGATGCATACCTTGATATTGCTTGTTTTAAACTATTTGTATCTAGTCACTCTTGTGAACTTTGAAGGTGTCCTATGCATTTATGTTTGCTACTCTTTGAGGGACAAGCTGAATGCCACTATGCTATGTTTTCTTTATGTGAAACAAACAAACGTCTTGCAAGGCATTGTTATTCATGAATCTTTTGTTTGTGCCTTTTCATGTTGCTTTATAGTTTCTTTGTCTTATTGCTAGAACTTTGTCTTTCATATTATCATTGAAGTACTATGATCCCAGTTTTGAATGTTTTACAAATGCTTTGATCAAGTTTATGATGGTGCATGTCACCTCAAAAATTATTCTTTCTTTTTATCACTTACCTACTCGAGGACGAGCAGGAGTTAAGCTTGGGGATGTTGATACATGGCAAATGTATCTATAATTTTTGATGCTCCATGCTTGGTTTTATCCACTTTCTTGTGTTTTGTCCACACTTTGGAGTACTTTTCATATGATTTCTTGGACTAACCTATTAACAAGAGCCACAGTGCCAGCTGCCTGTTTTCTGCTGTTTTTGGTTCTAGGAAACTCAGAAAATGAATATTCTCGGAATTGGACGGGACAAAAGCCAAAGTGCCTATTTTTCCAGAAGACTCCAGGAGCCAGAATACGAGACGGAGGAGAGCCAGGGGCTGGCCACCCCCCCCCCCCAAGCGCGGGCTAGGCCTGGCCGTGCTAGGGCCTGGTGTGGTGGCCCCAGGCACCCCCTCGGTCTCCCTCTTCGCCTATAAGAAGCCTTTTGACCTAAAAACTTCGGGGGGTTCGACATTTTTCCACGAAAAGTTCTGCTGCGCCACCGCCACCGAAGGGGAGATTCGGGGGACAGAAAGTCTCTGTTCCGGCACCCTGCCGGGACGGGGAAGTGCCCCCGGAGCCATCTCCGTCGATCTCCACCATCATCTTCATCGACCATCCATGTTTCCTCCATCTATGAGTGAGTAATCCCCCGCTATAGGCTATGGGGATGGTAGGGATTAGATGAGATCGTTCATGTAATGGCATTAGATTGTTAGGGCATAGTGCCTAGTATCTCTATTAGTGCTTTATGACTTTGTTGCAACTTTGTTGTGCTTAATGCTTGTCTCTAGGTCCCGAGTGCCATGATTTCAGATCTGAACTTATTATTGACTCATTATGATAGTATTGTTTCTGGTCTTATCTACAAGTTGTATACACACGTCGTTATCTAGAACCTATGGTCCCGAAGTGACAGAAATTGGGGTAGCCGGAAGGGAAAGGCTTTGATGCGAGGATCACATGTGTTCACGGAATGTTAATGCTTTGCTCCGGTGCTCTATTACAAGGAGCACCTTAATTGCCAGTAGTTGCCTAGAGGCCCCGCTGCAAACGGGCTAGCAGGACAAAAGATGTTGTGCAAGTTCTCATTGCGAGCACGTATGACTATATATGGAACACATGCCTACGATTCTCTAGTACTTGGATGTTTTATCTTATTTATCTGCAATTGCCCTATGTTCTGATTGCTATGTGAATTGTCTTGTCCATGCAACGCCCGTCCATCCATCCCTATGCCTACCGCACTCGAATCCCACTGTTTACTGCTTTTGTTACTACTGTCTTTGCTTTGTTACTGCTGTTACTTTACTATTCCTACTACAAAACTGTTGCTACTGATAAACTGCTGTGAGCAAGATTGTTTTCAGGTGCAGCTGAATTGACAACTCAGTTGTTAAGGCTGATAAGTATTCTTTGGATCCCCTTGTGTCGAATCAATAAATTGGGTTTCACTTCCCTCGAAAATACTGCGATACACCCCCTATACTTGTGGGTCATCAGGCCCACTCAGAGAAGTTATATCTAATAGCTGCGCAGCATGTGATTTGATCACAAGGATATCACTTGTCGGAACGAGTCAAGTAGCATTGTTCGCTGATGAGATTGAACACGACATGGTGATGTCATTGATCATATCTTGGGCAATGCAAGTATCAAGAGACAAAGGGAATAAGACACGACTGTCCCGATTCAAACGATGAAAGATCTTCGTGGAACGCATAGGGATCAGATGGCCATCTAGGTCCCTCTGTCGACCATTGGTCCGGGAGTGTCCCGACCATGTCTGGAGTGTTCTCAAACCGTGGGGTATCATGCTTAAGAGCTTGATGATACTTAGAGAGTGTTTATAGGATCGAAGAATCACCAAAGAATAGTAGAGAGAAAACCGGAAGGGTTTCGGTAAGTCCGGAGGATGTCTGGAGTGGAGGTGGAAGGTGTTCCATAGCCATGGAGGTTGAATAATATGTGAATGAATGTTAAATATTGATTTAATCATTTATTCATAATTATTTAATAAAAGAGAAAATCAATTTAAATGGTCAAAGGCTTAATGGGCCAATTCCAGAGGGAAGAGGGCCCATTAGGGAAAGGAGAGAGGGAGAAGGGGCAAAGGGGGTGGTCGGCTGGGCCAAGCCCCCCGTGCAGGGCCCACTAGGGCCAGCCGGCGGCTGCCCCTCCCCCTCCTCTCCTTTAGTCCCACCCCGGGACTTTGAGGAAGGTAGTACCTCCCCTCCCCCTATATATAGTCAGGGTATTTGGCCAGATAAATACACACAATATTCAATAAAGTTCTTCTCACTTTTGGGAAGACCTACAATTGATATTCTCTCTCTCTCTCATGACCGTGGTCCCAAGTTCGTACTGCGCGAACGAGACACATCTTCACCGCGGGGCGCCGTCGCGCTGTGGGATTCGGATCCAGGAGCTCTACTTCTGCAACTGATGTTGGATCGGGGAAGCGGGAGTCATCGTCAGGCACCAAACGTATGTAACTCCCTGCGAGGTGTGACACTTGAGGCACTCAAGTCGTTGGAGCCAAGGGAGAGCGAGGACTTCATCACGACCTTGAGGTCGGCTTCGGCTCGTCTACATCAACCACGCTCACCTGAGCGTTGACAATGCTTTTCAGTCTTCAAGGGTAAGTTCGCAAAAATCCCGTCCCGTTATTGTATTACTAATAGATAGGTCCTGGCAGCATCAAGGGTTCAGGGGCGTAGGGTAAAAATTTATTGTTTTCATGCGCGGAACCCCTACAAAGCTTGGGGATGTTGATGCATGTAGAATGCATACATGAACTTTGTAGTTTGTTAACAAGTTTTTCTACATATTTGCATCATATATAATGTTATATCCATGTTTTACAATGATTTTGGGGGGATTTATCAATGATCCCCTTTATTTTGGCTATAACCCGACAGGGCAGAAAAACCATGGTCTCAATGTTTTTGATGTTTTTAGGACCTATATGAAGTCAAATGGACCAGAACTTTTGGGAATGCCAATATTTATCCACGAGAAGCATCTGGAGCACAAGAATCTGACCTGGAGGTCCAGGAGGCCCAAAAGAGCCTAGGTGGTGTGCCCAGCCCAAGTGGGCGTGCCACCTACCCTCTTTTCCTCCTCGGTCCTCCGATGGCCTTCATTCTTTCGCCCACAGAGTTATCTTGACCTAAAAACCCCTATATAAGGATCCCCCAGTGACGAGGCGTGACCTCGGCAATGCCCATGATGATGGACTTGGGGTTTCGTGGAAAAGAGAATGCTGGGGATTTCGTCGGATGTCAGGAAAACGATAAAGTAAAAGTCACCTAAATATTGGGGAAATCGCACTATTACAAGTTGTCCTCTAGATTTTGGTACCCTCGCTTAGGCTTCTCCCATCCTATATATAATAGACCGGGTCTAAAAGCTATATGTGAATAGGTTTCATACACGCGTAATTACAAAACCAATACAATGTCGGATTCATAATTTCTTTCCTAATACAATCAAAAACCTTTGTCGGTTCCTTCCTTGGGATGCCATTTGAAACCGTCATGGGCAGTAAGCCTTTTACCCAATATAGGGTAGCGAATCATAGTCATTCGAGTAATCATACCTATGTCAGTAGCCCCCGAGACTCTACTTGAACCATAGTTTTGGGTTGAGTCTCAAAGTTTCCTTTCCTTTATTTTTATCACTTTTTGTGTTTTGTAGGGATTTGGTACTTCGGATGCTTCCGACGGATCGGGAATCAGTTAATTGCTCCTGGGCAAAAACAAGGTTGTCCTACATCAAATTCAAGTCCCTAGGTCGAATCCGGAATTTGTTACTGGCGTAATTCAGTTCGGGCCGCTGAGGTCTTACCGAATACTGAATCCAGCTTCTTATTTTATCAGGTACCCAACGCGTCCGTCGGGATTTTTCATCGTATCGTTGATACGGATATTTTTCTAGCAGAGCGCATTCTTGTGCGATTACCAGGCCACACAGAATGAATCTTGGGGTCTTACCTTCATGTTTCTGAACATGGCATTCGGATTTTTGTCGCATCGGGTGTGATCCGAGAGTTTTTTGTAACTACTCCTGATGAATTTTTGAGAAAGAATGAGTTCACAAGGGTAAGAGAGGAGATAGTTTTTCATAAATACTCCCTTAGGTTTTGAAACTAAGTTTTTGTTTGGACGTCCATTCTAACTAGGGTCTCCTATGGTCAGGATGGCTCTGATACCAACTTGTCAACACCCGGATTTTTAATCCCAGATGCCTGTTATGCCATACCTCGCAATCCCAGGATTACCATTTTTGCGAGACATAACGGATTGGATATCACAATACATCATCCATTACAAACCATACATAAGGTCTTACACAAATAAGGATCGCATGATCCAGTCTTAATACAACAAGCAGCAGAATTAAAAGATAAGCGTAGCGGTGGGGTCCATCTTCAGGGGGCACAGGCAATGCTGACGAAGGCAGATAGTCCTAGTTATCATAGCCATCCTGTTGGCCATCATCTTGATAGTCTCCTTCATAGTCTGGCCATGAGAATAGCCAGAGACAAAAGCCATGAGTACTCTTTAAGTACTCACAAACTACCACTAACAAGTAATATAGTTCTAAGTTAAAGTGCTAAATCTAAGTTTAACTATAAAGTTAAGTTTGAAACCTAAGCTGAGTTCTAAAGCAAAGAAAGATAAAATAAAGCTCTATAATCACTTAAGTTGGGAAGCTATTGTCATAAACACAACCCTGTTGTGGTCAAGTCAAGATTCATCATTCCTTTCATAAGTCATTTTGAAAACATCTGACAACGAGACAGTATGGCCATTCTAACTGTCCATAACCACGGACGCGGCTATTCGAATAGTTTGACACTCTGCAGAGGTGGTACACTTTCACCACAAGATTCGATACATTTGTCAGGAATAACCCTGAATCATCATACTTAGTATGCAGATAATCAAACATAACCTTCTCTTTTACACACCCTAGTATAAGCACCTCTCCTATGAGCATGGCCTCCCAACCATGACCATCAGTCATCTTGGGCACTGCATAGATGGACAGCATTGAGAGGTAGCCTCAGCTCAGACCTCTCCCGCGAGGGAACTAATACTAATGCATATAAATTTCTAGCTAAGCCTTACCTAATTCAGGTAATGTGGTTGTACGGTAAATTTGGAATGGTATCGCATCCGAATCCAACCATCAGTTTTATATAAAAGGGTTAAGTCTCATGCCTCAATATTTCATCATCATAAACCATTTGTGTTTCTCAACACATGTCAAAACATTTCAATAGAATGACTCCTCATTCCAAGGTTTTCACAATTCATTTCCACCAAGTGTTCCCATCTAAAGTGACTCAAGTTTTTGATCTACTCTAAACTACTAAGTTAAGAGTTTTCACTAAGGTGGAAAAGAGGGGTTCAATCTCATGCCCTAGAATGACATCTAAAGGGTTCTAAATAGGTCAAGTTTTATACTCTTTATGCTACCTTCAAAACAAGTAAAGAACTTTGGGTAAAGTAAAGGAAGTAAAGCTTGTAAATAAGACTTGGGGTACTAATAGTCAAAGTGGTATGACTCAAGCATGCCTATAGCAGCTTGGATCAAGTTAACTAGCTTAATTCTAGCTTGCTACCATAGCTTGCATTGTTAATGGTGGCTTGCCTTGGTTGGTGCAGTGGTTGAAGTTTTCTTCTTCTTCTTCTTGGTAGAACTCCTCCTCCTCGAAAGCTTGGTCGGTACTATCGTCTATAAATACATATGGAATACACAATCACCAAACAATACTTAACTAGTCTAATTAGCACTCTAAGGCATACATTTGATGATCTATTATCATCACAAGCATCACAAGTTTTATTAACTAGTTTCATTCTTTTTAATTTAGAAAAGTAATTTCTACTCATTGAAAAATTAACTAAGATTTAATATTCACCACTTAAAATATGGGATCATTTAGACACATGTCATCACCACATATCCTAACATGTGGGAATGTGATTTAAGGGTGGGATCATAATTACTTTGGTTTAAGTTCATTATTTAATGATTTAAAGTGACTAGAAATGCCTATATAGCATTATTTTGGTACTAGTCCAAAGTCACTGCATGTAAACCTTAATATTATTACATATTCAGATAGGTATGATGAAATGTGATTTTTGAGAGTTGGAATCAACTCAAAACCTATCTTGGTTGATTTTATAAAAATGTTACAAGGTGCAAATGCTTGTGTTTGTTATTTTTACTAGGAGAGATCTATAACTCCAATTGAATTAAATCCAACGGGCTTGGATAGATCATTTCAATACCTTTCAGGAAAAATTGGTTTCATGCAATTTGGACTTGTAAATCTCTCTAAATTGATTTTCAAACTCAGAGACAAAACTAAGTTTAAACTAAATAGAAAAATCCTAATTCAAACTAACTGGGTCGCGCGGGAAACTCTAACGGGCCGGCCCAGTGTCACTCCGCAGCGCGGGGCTCAGCTGACAGGGGGTCCACTGGTCAGCGGCTTATAACGCGCGAAGCGGTACGGGGAAATGTGGGACGTTGGATTAGAGTGGGGATCAACGGCTATGGCTTGTCGTTGACGACGGACCTGTCGCCGGCAAGCTCAAACCCTAGAGGTTCGGTGGGGATGCATAGGGGGCGTACCAGGGCTCCAGTAAGGTCGGCGAGGCGGGCAAACGGACTGGTGGTCGACAGCGAGCTCAGGGACGGTTGAGGCAGCTCTAGGGGTGGTCGCAATCAGCGGCGCCCTTCTCCTCCAGAGGCGGCCTGCTCTGGTGCCATTCCGGTGAGCTGCTGCTCCCCTTGCTCCGGCTAGTGGTGTGGGATGATCAGTGAGGTGAGGGGAGTGGAGTGGTGTGCTGCAAATGGCTAGGGGTGCCCTCCTTTTATAGGCTCGACGGCGAGACCGAGAGGGATGGGCAGGCGACGGTGGCGACATGGTTATGGGCGGCTAGCGGCATGGCTAAGGGTGGCGATCTATGGGCGGTCTCCTGGCGGTGCTCTCGGAACTTAATGCGGGCTTACGGGCGGTGGTATGCGGTCGGGGGCAGCTGGCACTTTGAGCAGCAGAGGCGGCGGTGCCCACGGCGAACGGTGGCTATGGTGCGTTTGGTGGCGAACGGGCGTGTCCGTCGTGTTCCCTTGGTCGTGGCGGAGCGGTGGGCGTGGGCTGCGGTCGAGCGGTGGCTTGTGCATGCGTGCCGGGTGTGGCACTCTGGCGCGTGCTCGGCATGGCACTGTGGCACTGGGCGCGTGGTTTCCTCAGTGGTCCACTTCTGGGCTTGGCTCGGGGAAGGGACAGAGGGTGGCGGTGAGGTCCTGGCTACCTCCTAAACATGGCGAGAGAGGGGGAGGTGGTTTGCTAGGGTGAGTGCATGATCGGCCGGCGAGCTGGTGCTCGGGGTGGCTCGGCACTGTGGCTAGGGACAAGGGGCTGAGGTGCTAATGGTTTGGTTACATCATGAGGGAACAAGGGGATTAAATGGAGATCATTTGGGAGCAAAACCCTGTTCAAAACAGTGAGCTAGGATTTAGAGTTTAACCCTGTCTGCCAAGTGTTTGATTAAATGGCCGCAAGAAATAAACTTTTGAATTTTGAAAAGATTTTTGGTGGGTTTGCTAGGCATAAGCTTGAGACTCTGTGGTTGCTTGGGTTTTTAAATTGAGCTTGTTTGAGTGGTTTTTGAATTAGTGGGATCTTCCCATATGAAATAGATTCAATTTTAAACTGTCATTTAAAATTAGCATTTGAATGTTTTAGCAGATCACAAACTGGGCCTTGGTACCTCATTATGTGTACTAGCAAGGGGTGTAAAGATCTAGAATTATTTCTATTGAGAAATGAGTGCTAGGAACACTCAAAGTAGTGTAGTGGATTAAAATGACCAAAATGACCATTCACTTCAATTATTCATTTTGAGTTGTTTTTCTTTGGGAAAAGTTTGGGAATGATTTAGATTAGGTTTATTTCACCTAAGAAACATTTTACAAGCAATGAATCACAGAACCATGGCAATTCAAATCAATTCCTAATTTAAATGAACATACACATGAATGCTTTCATTTTTAATTTGGAAAAGTTTTTGTTAACCCTAAATTTGATGATTTGGATCTTGATAAGCTTGGATTAAAGTTTTGGGATGTTACAAACCTTCCCCCCTTAAACAAAATCTCGTCCCGAGATTTACAAAGAAAACTAGGAACTAAAGAGATCTGGGAACTCTGTCCTAATGTAATCTTCGTGCTCCCAAGTGGCTTCATCCTCGGTATGGTTGCTCCACTGAATCTTAAGAAACTTGATACTCCTGGTCCTGGTGGTTCTGTAGGCTTCCTCTAAGATACGGATGGGCACTTCCCGATAGGTCTGGTCATTGTTGATTTCTACAGCTCTGTGATCGATGTTCTTGAAAACCTTAGTCTTTTCAGGCACTTCCAAGCATTTGCGAAGTAACGAGATATGGAGCACATTATGGATGGCTGACATCTCTTCAGGCAGTTCTAGTTGATACGATACTTCTCCTCGACGGTTCAGAATCTTGAAGGATCTGATATATCTGGGGGCTAACTTTCCTTTCAGACTAAAGCGTTGGGTTCCTTTCAATGGTGAAACCTTGAGATATACAAAATCTCCGACATTGAAGGTCAGGTCTCTCCTTCTCTTGTCAGCATAACTCTTCTGTTTGGATTGGGCGGTCTTGAGGTGCTCACGAAATTTGTGAACCTTCTCTTCGGCTTCTCGGAGAATGTTGGGTCCAAAGATCTGACTCTCTCCTACTTGTGACCAATTCAAAGGGGTACGGCACTTTCTTCCGTATAGGAATTCAAATGGTGCCATCTGTAAACTAGCTTGATAACTGTTGTTATATGAGAATTCTACGAAAGGCAGACAGTCTTCCCATTTTGATCTGTATCCCAACACACAAGCTCTAAGCATATCCTCTAGGATCTGATTTACTCTCTTAGTCTGTCCATCAGTTTGCGGGTGATAAGCGGTACTGAAGTTCAACTTGGTTCCCCATCCTTCTTGGACTTTCTGCCAAAACCTTGAGGTAAACTGGGTTCCTCGATCCGATACAATGGTCTTGGGGGTTCCATGCAGACTGACAATCCTAGCAATATACAACTCTGCTAGCTTCGCACTCTGGTAGGTAGTCTTGACAGGTATAAAGTGAGCTACCTTGGACAGTCTATCCACTATGACCCAGATTGAGTCATTTCCCCTACTAGAAGTAGGCAAACCGGTGATAAAGTCCATTCCGACGGAATCCCATTTCCATTCCAGAATCTGCAATGGTTGCAACAGTCCTGCAGGCCTCTGATTCTCTGCTTTCACTCTTTGATAGATGTCACACGTAGCGATGTAGCTTCCGATTTCTCTCTTCATCTTGTGCCACCAAAATTGCTCTTTCAAATCCTGATACATCTTCGTTCCTCCGGGGTGGATAGAATAAAGAGTATCATGAGCTTCCTTAATGATAACTTGCTTCATCTCCGAATCTGCTGGCACACAGATACATCCTTTATACCATAGTACTCCTTCTTCGTCTTGGGTGAATCCAGGTATTTTTCCTGTACCAATACGACATTTGATTCCGTCGATACTTTCATTCCCCTTCTAGGCTTCCTTGATTTGGCTAATCAAAGTGGGTTGAAGTTCAATGCTAGATAGGAATCCTTTGCTAACTAATTCAGTCCTGAACTGCTCCAACTCTTCATACAAACTTGGTTGTTTCTCCTTGATCATGGTATTTAGCCTACACGGCAATCTGCTAAGAGCATCTGCTACCACATTGGCTTTGCCGGGGTGATAGTGAATGTCAAGGTCATAATCCTTAATTAACTCTATCCATCTCTTTTGCCTCATATTCAGCTCCTTCTGGGTGAAGATATACTTTAAGCTCTTGTGATCTGAGTAAATCTCACAGCGATTACCCATCAGATAATGACGCCATGTCTTCAATGCTAGAACCACAGCGGCTAGCTCAAGATCATGGGTCGGATAGTTCTGCTCATGCTGCTTCAGTTGTTGAGACAGATACGCGATGACTTTGCCTTCTTGCATCAGCACACATCCTAGACCAATCTTGGATGCGTCACAATACACATCAAACGGCTTCTTGATGTCTGGCATGACCAATATTGGGGCTGATATCAATCTCTTCTTCAGCTCCTGGAAACTGGCTTCACATTTGTCAGTCCATTCAAACTTCTTGTCCTTCTTCAGCAATTGGGTCATGTGTCTGGCGATGCTTGAGAATCCTTCTACGAACTTGCGGTCGTATCCCGCTAATCCGAGAAATGCATGGACTTGGGTTTGAGTGGTTGGAGCTTCCCATTCTTCGACATCTTTGATCTTGGTGGGATCAACAGACTCCTCCGGCAGACACAATATGTCCTAGGAATCCTACTTCTTTCAGCCAAAACTCACACTTGCTGAACTTAGCATATAACCGATGCTCTCTCAGGGTTTTTAGGATGATTCTCAGATGTTGCTCATGCTCTTCTTCTGACTTGGAGTAGATAAGGATGTCATCGATAAACACAACTACAAACTTATCTAGGAAATTCATAAAGATCTTATTCATGAGATTCATGAAATAAGCAGGGGCATTGGTTAATCCGAAAGACATAACCGTATACTCGTATAAACCATAGCGAGTAGTAAAGGCGGTCTTCGGAATATCCGTTGCATGAATCTTAAGTTGGTGATAACCATTCCTAAGATCAATCTTTGAGAATACCTGGGCTCTAGTCAATTGATCAAATAGATCCTCTATCTTTGGCAAGGGGTACTTGTTCTTGATGGTAACGTCATTCAACTTTCTGTAATTTGTGGACAGGCGGTTGCCTCCATCTTTCTTGTCGATGAATAACACTGGTGATCTCCATGGTGATGTTCTTGGTTGAATCAAGCCTTTCTCTAACATGGCATCCAACTGCTTCTTCAGTTCCACTAACTCTGAGGGGTTCATGCTATAGGGTCTCTGGGCTATGGGTCCGGTTCCGGGGATTAGTTTGATAATGAACTCAATATCCCTATCCGGGGGCATACCTGGCAATTCCTCTGGGAATACATCGGGGTATTCACAGACTACTCTGACTTGGTCTATGGTGGGTAGGGATAGGCTCTTGTTGCACTTGAATTGACGGGGTAAGGTTTCAGAGATATGCTCTATTGTTACTCCAGAGCTACTGGTCATGGTGATGGCTTTCTTAGCACAGTCTATCAGTCCTTTATGCCTTGACATCTAGTCCATACCTAGTACTACTTCCAATCCTTTGGTTCCAAGTACAATTAGGTTGGCATACAAATCTATCCCATGTATTCTGATAGGCACAGCTTTGCAAATTTTTCTAGCTTTGGTTGTTGAACCGGGGATTTGAACTATCATGACATGCTTCAAGTTGGTTGGGTGAATCTTACTAGTGCATGCAAATTCTTCAGTGACAAATGAATGCGATGCTCCCGAATCAAACAATACTCTTGCTAAAACTGAGTTGACAAAAAACATACCCAGCACTACATTTGGCGCTTCCTGGGCTTCTTCTACGTTCATGTGGAAGAGACGGTCGTTGCGGTTGTGAGGGTTCCCTGGGGCAAATCTTCTTCCTGGTTGAACACGACGCTGCTGCTGAGCTGGGGCATTCACATTGGCATTGGCTGCAGTCTTCTTAGGACACTCATTGGAGTAGTGACCCTTCACTCCACACTCGAAACAAGTGATCTAGGACTTGTCCTTGACTGCGACAGGCACAGCATTGCTGCCAGTTCTGGGTGCAGTGTTGTTCTTGTTCTTGGGAGGTGCACGGTTGAAATTGTTGGCATTGCCAGAGTTGTGATTGTTTCCTCTGCGCTTCCCATTGCCTCCACTACGGTTGGGTTAGCTTGGGCGAGACGTTGGGGGTCGGTTGTTCCTTGCTGCATATCCCGATGAGGGGTTGGGACGGTACTTCTGGTGACTGCTGGATCCAGATTGCTGCATCATGCGACGCTTGCGGTTGTTGTTTGCCTGGTTAATCTTCCCTTCCATCTGAATGGCAGAGTGGACTAGTTTTTCGAGATCCTGGAAACGGATGTTTACGAGGATAGTCTGCATCTCATCATGCAGTCCATTCAGGAATCTCTCCTTCTTGGCCTCCGTGTTGATCTCATCAGGTGCATATCTGGCAAGTGACAGGAATCTATCATGGTACTCCACCACAGTCATTCTTCCTTGCTTCAATTCGCGGAATTCATCTCTCATCTTGTTGACTAGACATTGTGGCACGTGGGTGTGGCTGAACATGACTTTGAATGCTTCCCATGTCATCACTTGACCATGGTTCATATTGTGGATACTATTCCACCAAGCTCTTGCATCTCCTGCCAGGTAGCGGATGGCGAAGAGAACTTTCTCATTTTCATCAACTCTTGCAACTTCTAAGTTGTTTTCCATCGTCTGTAACCAGTCATCGGCATCTAACGGGTTTTCAGATTGGCTAAAGATTGGGGGATTGGTGTTCTAAAAAATTTTGAGCTTGGATCCCTAGTGATCCTGATTTCCATGCCCTTGGTTGTTGAGAGCCATCTGGGCGATCTGCTGCAATGTTGCTAAGTTGGCTTGGCACTCTGCCCTGCTTGCTTCACGGTCTGTGATGAGATTCTGCAAGGTCTGCAGCATTGGGTCTTGCGACGAGCTGCTCCCTCCTTGGTTTCCACGAGTCATCTGAAGATTGAGATAGATATAGGGGTAAGAGGGAAATTCTAAGGTTCATGGTTTTGGGTTTTCAAAGCTAAAACTTTGAGTTAGACTCAGGTTTTTCAACTAACTTCATTTTCATTCATGCAAACAAGCACATGATACAACACACACCACAACAATCAAAGGAAAACAGATGGTTTAAAGAACCATTCTGCAAGCTACGATATACAGTGGGACCGATACAGCTCATGCTACGACAGTGCTCTAGTGCATCTACTCATCGTCGATGAAGTCGGAGTCCTCATCATCAGTGTACAGGTCCACAGCATCCTCCTCCAGAAAGTCATCATCGTTGCTGAGGTAAGAGTCCATGTCTCCCTGGATGTCTTCACCCTCATCTTCTTCTTCCTTGGCGGCAAGCTGAGCTTCCTTCTCCTTGACGGTCTTCTCGAGGTCGGCCACCTTCTTGCGAAGATAGGCGATGGTGCGATCCTTCTTTGCACGCTGGCGGCGAAGAGACTGGCAATCCTGGACGAGCAGTGCGAAAGTCTGGGCCTTCTGGTCGGCAATGGCATGGTTCTGGTTGGCTAATTCCCTAGCATTGTCCAGTTCCTGCTGTCTGTCATGCAGCAAGAAGTCAAGATTTTTCACTTGACGCCTCAACTCTAGGTGACTTGGCATCTCCATCGGCATTACCATGAAATCACGTCTTGCATAGTGGGCAAAACGGGTTCCTTGGATCTTGTTGACGCTGAGGGCACATACACGTGCGAGAGCTTCATGCATTGCCCTGGCTAATCCATCTAGCCAGTTGTTCTCCCTCACGGAGAACTGAATTCTCCCAGAAGTTGGTGCTTCGATGCTTCCTCTAAGGTCCGCGGTGACTAGCCACTGTAAGTCTCCTCCTGGGGGTCCTAGAAGTTGAGATCCAAGAAACTCCAGATGTGGGCGTCCTAGTAACTCTGACAGTGAATCCAGATCCCTTTCGAAGATCAGCTGACCTCCGTTCCCAACTAGTAAAACTTGCTGAACTGAGTCTCCATCTACAAGAATTAAGGATGAGGAAGTTAGTAAGGTGATCAAGTGTGTCAAATTTTAAGTAGTAATGTAAGAATTTTGAGGAACATGAATTTTTGAGAAAGAATGAGTTCACAAGGGTAAGAGAGGAGATATTTTTCATAAATACTCCCTTAGGTTTTTAAACTAAGTTTTTGTTTGGACGTCCATTCTAACTAGGGTCTCCTATGGTCAGGATGGCTCTGATACCAACTTGTCAACACCCGGAGTTTTAAACCCAGATGCCTGTTATGCCATACCTCGCAATCCCAGGATTACCATTTTTGCGAGACATAACGGATTGGATATCACAGTACATCATCCATTACAAACCATACATAAGGTCTTACACAAATAAGGATCGCATGATCCAGTCTTAATACAACAAGCAGCGGAATTAAAAGATAAGCGTAGCGGTGGGGTCCATCTTCAGGGGGCACAGCCAATGCTGACGAAGGCAGATAGTCCTAGTTATCATAGCCATCCTGTTGGCCATCATCTTGATAGTCTCCTTCATAGTCTGGCCATGAGAATAGCCAGGGACAAAAGCCATGAGTACTCTTTAAGTACTCACAAACTACCACTAACAAGTAATATAGTTCTAAGTTAAAGTGCTAAATCTAAGTTTAACTATAAAGTTAAGTTTGAAACCTAAGCTGAGTTCTGAAGCAAAGAAAGATAAAATAAAGCTCTATAATCACTTAAGTTGGGAAGCTATTGTCATAAACATAACCCTGTTGTGGTCAAGTCAAGATTCATCATTCTTTTCATAAGTCATTTTGAAAACATCTGACAATGAAACAGTTGGCCATTCCAACTGTCCATAACCGCGGACGCGGCTATTCGAATAGTTTGACACTCTGCAGAGGTGGTACACTTTCACCACAAGATTCGAGACATCTGTCAGGAATAACCCTGAATCATCATACTTAGTATGCAGATAATCAAACATAACCTTCTCTTTTACACACCCTAGTATAAGCACCTCTCCTATGAGCATGGCCTCCCAACCATGACCATCAATCATCTTGGGCACTGCATAGGTGGACAACATTGAGAGATAGCCTCAGCTCAGACCTCTCCCGTGAGGGAACTAATACTAATGCATATAAATTTCTAGCTAAGCCTTACCCAATTCAGGTAATGTGGTTGTACGGTAAATTTGGAATGGTATCGCATCCGAATCCAACCATCAGTTTTATATAAAAGGGTTAAGGCTCATGCCTTAATATTTCATCATCATAAACCATTTGTGTTTCTCAACACATGTCAAAACATTTCAATAGAATGACTCCTCATTCCAAGGTTTTCACAATTCATTTTCACCAAGTGTTCCCATCTAAAGTGACTCAAGTTTTTGATCTACTCTAAACTACTAAGTTAAGAGTGTTCACTAAGGTGGAAAAGAGGGGTTCAATCTCATGCCCTAGAATGCCATCTAAAGGGTTCTAAATAGGTCAAGTTTTATACTCTTTATGCTACCTTCAAAACAAGTAAAGAACTTTGGGTAAAGTAAAGGAAGTAAAGCTTGTAAATAAGACTTGGGGTACTAATAGTCAAAGTGGTATGACTCAAGAATGCCTAAAGCAGCTTGGATCAAGTTAACTAGCTTAATTCTAGCTTGCTACCATAGCTTGCATTGTTAATGGTGGCTTGCCTTGGTTGGTGCAGTGGTTGAAGTTTTCTTCTTCTTCTTCTTGGTAGAACTCCTCCTCCTCGAAAGCTTGGTCGGTACTATCGTCTATAAATACATTTGATGATCTATTAGCACTCTAAGGCATACATTTGATGATCTATTATCATCACAAGCATCACAAGTTTTATTAACTAGTTTCATTCTTTTTAATTTAGAAAAGTAATTTCTACTCGTTGAAAAATTAACTAAGATTTAATATTCACCGCTTAAAATATGGGATCATTTAGACACATGTCATCACCACATATCCTAACATGTGGGAATGTGATTTAAGGGTGGGATCATAATTACTTTGGTTTAAGTTCATTATTTAATGATTTAAAGTGACTAGAAATGCCTATATAGCATTATTTTGGTACTAGTCCAAAGTCACTGCATGTAAACCTTAATATTATTACATATTCAGATAGGTATGATGAAATGTGATTTTTGACAGTTGTAATCAACTAAAAACCTATCTTGGTTGATTTTATAAAAATGTTACAAGGTGCAAATGCTTCTGTTTGTTATTTTTACTAGGAGAGATCTATAACTCTAATTGAATTAAATCCAACAGGCTTGGATAGATCATTTCAATACCTTTCAGGAAAAATTGGTTTCATGCAATTTGGATTTGTAAATCTCTCTGAATTGATTTTCAAACTCAGAGACAGAACTAAGTTTAAACTAAATAGAAAAATCCTAATTCAAACTAACTGGGTCGCGCGGGAAACTCTAACGGGCTGGCCCAGTGTCACTCCGCAGCGCGGGGCTCAGCTGACAGGGGGGTCCACCGGTCAGCGGCTCATAACGCGCGAAGTGGTACGGGGCAATGTGGGATGTTGGATTAGAGTGGGGATCAACCGTTGTGGCTTGTCGTCGACGACGGACCTGTCGCCAGCGAGCTCGAACCCTAGCGGCTCGGTGGGGGTGCATAGGGGGCGTACCAGGGCTCTAGCAAGGTCGGCGAGGCGGTCAAACGGACTGGTGGTCGACGGCGAGCTCAGGGATGGTCGAGGCAGCTCCGGGGGTGGTCGCAATCAGCGGTGCCCTTCTCCTCCAGAGGCGGCCTGCTCTGGTGCAATTCCGGCGAACTGCTGCTCCCCTTGCTACGGCTAGTGGTGTGCGATGATCAGTGAGGTGAGGGGAGTGGAGTGGTGTGCTGCAAACGGCTGGGGGTGCCCTCCTTTTATAGGCTCGACGGCGAGACCGAGAGCGATGGGCAGGCAACGGTGGCGACATGGCTACGGGCGGCTAGTGGCATGGCTGAGGGTGGCGATCGACGGGTGGTCTCCTGGCAGTGCTCTAGGAACTTAATGCGGGCTTAGGGGCGATGGTATGCGGTCAGGGGCAGCTGGCGCTCTGAGCGGCAGAGGCGGCGGTGTCCAGGGCGAGCGGTGGCTGTGGTGCCTTTGGCGGCGAACGGGCGTGTCCGTCGTGTTTCCTGGGTCATGGCGGAGCGGTGGGCACAGGCTGCGGTCGAGCGGCGGCTTGTGCACATGTGCCGGGTGCAGCGCTCTGGCGCATGCTCGGCATGGCGCTATGGCACTGGGCGCGTGGTTTCCTCGGTGGTCCACTTCTGGTCTTGGCTCGGGGAAGGGACAGAGGGTGGCGGTGAGGTCCTGTCTACCTCCTAGACATGGCGAGAGAGGAGGAGGTGGTCTGCTGGGGTGAGTGCATGATCGGCCGGCGAGCTGGTGCTCGGGGTGGCTCGGCACTGTGGCTAGGGACAAGGGGGTGAGGTGCTAATGGTCTGGTTACATCATGAGGGAACAAGGGGATTAAATGGAGATCATTTGGGGGCAAAACCCTGTTCAAAACAGTGAGCTAGGATTTAGAGTTTAACCCTGCCTGCCAAGTGTTTGATTAAATGGCCGCAAGAAATAAACTTTTGAATTTTGAAAAGATTTTTGGTGGGTTTGCTAGGCATAAGCTTGACACTCTATGGTTGCTTGGGTTTTGAAAATTGAGCTTGTTTGAGTGGTTTTTGAATTAGTGGGATCTTCCCATATGAAATAGATTCAATTTTAAACTGTCATTTAAAATTAGCATTTGAATGTTTTTAGCAGATCACAAAGTGGGCCTTGGTACCTCATTATGTGTAACTAGCAAGGGGTGTAAAGATCCAGAATTATTACTTTTGAGAAATGAGTGCTAGGAACACTCAAAGTAGTGTAGTGGATTAAAATGACCAAAATGACCATTCACTTCAATTATTCATTTTGAGTTATTTTTCTTTGGGAAAAGTTTGGGAATGATTTAGATGAGGTTTATTTCACCTAAGAAACATTTTACAAGCAATGAATCACAGAACCATGGCAATTCAAATCAATTCCTAATTTAATTGCACATACACATGAATGCTTTCATTTTTAATTTGGAAAAGTTTTTGTTAACCCTAAATTTGATGATTTGGATCTTGATAAGCTTGGATTAAAGTTTTGGGATGTTACACTTTGCTATTCCTACTACAAAACTGTTGCTACTGATAAACTGATGTGAGCAAGATTGTTTCCAGGTGCAGCTGAATTGATAACTCAGTTATTAAGGCTTTTAAATATTCTTTGGCTCCCCTTGTGTCGAATCAATAAATTGGGTTTCACTTCCCTCGAAAATACTGCGATACACCCCCTATACTTGTGGGTCATCAAGACTATTTTCTGGCGCCGTTGCCGGGGAGCATAGCTTTATTTATCAAGTTCACTTGGATTATCTATTGTCCGTTGCTATCCCTCCATCATGGGTAAGTCTCGTGATTGCAAGTTTCCTATTTTACCATCCACTACAAGAAGAGGTACGGTTCTGAACACCTCTGCTGCTCTTGATTCACCATCTGTTATAAGTAAGCTTGTTACACCACCACATACACATGCTACACACATTGCTACTACTGCAGAATCTGAAACTTCTGCTGCTTATGATGCTGCTTCTACTGTGCTTGATAAGAGTGGTTCATTAGGTCCTTTCCAAGATGCTACGATTGCTAGAACTATAGCTGGAAATACCGAAACTCCTCATGAAGACACTACCACACCTGTTAGTTCACCTGAGTCTAGTGAAAGTTATGATATTGAAGATGGTTATGTTGAGATGACCGATGAATTTATTAAAGAATATAAAAACACCCATGATAGGAGTGCTGCTAAGAGTCTCCTTGAGAGGCGTACTATTAGACCCAAATTGTCTCCTATTGCTAAGTTTGCTGCATCTCCCATAAACATTATAGATGAAGATTATGATTTCTCTCTCGATCTATCTTACATAGTTATTGTCGAGAAAGAACCTTTTTGTGGGACTAAGAATGAAAGTGCGGTAGCACATATGAATGAACTTTCTACCATGATTGGCTTGTTTTCTGATGATATTAAGATGCGTACTTACTTTGTTGCTAAATATTTTCCCTTTTCACTGAAAGGAGAAGCTAAAACTTGGTTTAGTAATTTACCTCCTGGATCTATTGATAGCCCTGAGTGCTTGATTAGTACTTTCCTGCAGAAATATTTTCCTCCTAGTGCTAGACATGCTATTTTGCAGGAACTTTTTGATTTTAAACCGGGAAAAAAAGAGGTATTGCCAGAATCTTGGGCAAGGTTTTGTGCTTTGATTCATGCACAAGCTGGAAGTCCATTACCTAAGAATGAGCTTCTTGATATATTTTATAATGGACTAACCGAAGAATCTAGGACATACCTAGATAGTTGTGCTGATTGTGTTTTCAGGAATAGGACTTCTAAGGAAGCTGAGGAATTAATGGCTAAAATAAGTAAGAATTATGAAGATTGGACTCCTCCTAAACAAGCTATGCCTGAAGTAATTGTACCTGAACCTTCTATTCTGGTGCCTATTCCAATATCAAACAAGAGGGGAGTTATTGAATTAAATGATGAAGTGATGAAGGAAGCTAAGAAATGTCTTAAGGAGAAGGGAATTAAAGCTGCAGATGTCAAGAATTTACCTCCTATAGAAGAATTATGTAAGCCTATCCCCTACTCATTCACTATTGAGGTACACTCTCTCCAACACTTTGATGAAGGTGATATCCCTTACTCTAAACCTCCTGATCAATGCTTAGAAGAATTCGATATCTTTATTGTTAAGCAAGATAATTTTAATAAAAGGGTGCAAAATCATCTAATGGAAAACACTAGAGCTATTGTTGAGTTGAAAGATATTGTGGAAAGAACCTCTAATGATGTTAAAATGATTGTTAAACACTTTCAAATGGTTCAAACTCAAATAGATCAACTCGTTAAAGTGCAAAAAGACTTGCTAGTTAATGCTGCTAAAGAAAAACATGCTTATGAAATTAGAACTAGAAGTGGAGCTGCTACCCAGGATCCTCTATATCCTGAGGGGCATCCCAAAATAATTGAGCAGGATTCTCAACAAGATGAAAATAGTGGTTCTACTCGTAAGAAAAGGAAAAAGAAACATAAAACTGTTGTAGAACCCTCTGAACCTGCTTTAGATCCTAATAGTATATCTATCTCTGATGCTGAAACTGAAAGTGGTAATGAAGAAAATGAAGCTCCTACTAAAGAGAAAGTTGAGGAAGAACCTAAAAACCACACTAAGAATACTAAATACACCAAAGAAGATTTTATTGCTAAGAAACATGGTAGTAAAAGAGAACCTTGGGTCCAAAAACATATGCCTTTCCCTGATAAGAAACACAATTCAAAGGAAGATGAACACTATAATAAGTTTTGTGAGTGGATGAAACCTTTATTCTTGCAAATTCCTTTGACTGATGCTATTAAATTGCCTCCTTACTCAAAGTATATGAAGGACATTGTCTCGAATAAAAGGAAGATCCCTAATGAAGAAATCTCTACTTTGCTTGATAATTATTCCTTTAATGGTAAGGTTCCTAAGAAACTTGGAGACCCAGGGATTCCAACTATCCCTTGCTCTATTAAGAACAGTTACGTTAGAACTGCTTTGTGTGATTTGGGAGCTGGAGATAGTGTTATGCCTTTCTCTCTCTATAAGAGGCTTCAACTGGAAAAATTAATACCAACTGATATATCTTTGCAAATGGTTGATAAATCTACCACTATTCCTGTTGGTATATGTGAGGATGTACCTATTCAAGTGGCTCATAATTGCTTGATATTAACTGATTTTGTTGTGCTTGAAATGCCTGAAGACGATAATATGTCTATTATTCTTGGGAGGCCTTTTCTTAATACTACAGGAGCTGTTATTAATTGTAATCAAGGAAAGGTGACTTTCAATGTGAATGACAAGGAACATACTGTCTATTTCCCCAAGAAGATTGAAAGAACTTATGGTTTGAATTCAATTGAACATGTTGAGGGCATTCAAGTTGGAGAAATATATTGTCCCATACCAAGAGAAAAAATTGAAACTATTATGATTGGGACTATTGCTATCAAGGTTGAGGTAACATAATCATTAGTGGAATACAAGATTTTGTCTCATATGGAATTGTTTTGGTAGCAAGACCTGATCAACCTTGTTAACAAAAGGATTTCATTGAACAAAACAATGTTTTCACTATGATTATCTTCATTTACTTCTATTCTATGCATTTTAGTTTTTGTTTTCATTTAGTTTTCTTTGTTGTTAGTTGCTTGCATGTTAGAGTGTCTTAGAACTTCTGTAGTTCTAGCTTTGTTTTGTCCTTGCATCATGTCAAAAAAAATCTGTCTGTCAGAAAATCATTCTTCTATGCCTGAAAATGCCCAAAAATAAAGTGTCTCGAAAAATTCTAGAAAATTCATATTAAATTTTTGCGTGAAAAAAGGGGCGGAGGAGTACCTGGGAGGTACCAGGGGGACCCACCAGGCAGGCACACCACCTGGTGGCGTGGCCTGCCCTGGGTGGCGTCATGCCCTGGTGTGGGCCACCCCTGGCCCCCCCACTAACTCTCTCACCTGCCACTTTCTTCTCTCTCCCAAGCAAGCTCCATTTCATTGCTCAAAATTGAGTTCTTGCTGTACTTGCTCTCGATTTTTTTCGACCTCCTTGCTCAGCCCATCTTTCTTGTTGAAATTTGGAGCATTTGTTCCCTGGTATGTGACTCCTCCCCTTGTCCAAGTAGATTTGTGTTTAGTGGATTGTATATTGAGTATTTTGCTGCTATGGGTGACTGCTATTGAGATCTTGCATGCTTGTTTGATGCTTAGAGATATAGTTTTGATGCATGTTTAGGCCTCTTACAAGTCCCTATGAGTAGAATCCTTCATTATATTTACTTTGCAGTCACTTGTTTAATAGGTGTTTAAATTTCAGAATAGTAGATGAGTGAGCACCACCTAAACCATCATGAATTATGGGTGCATGAGATCATGAAGGTCCACCGGGAGGAGGAAGTTTTTCCCTCCATTTATCCATGCTCTGAGTTCATGAGAGGTGCAGGAATTCTCCAAGATTTGCACACTTTGGTTTCTAATGCAGGGTTAGAGCACTTTTTGGAAGATGAACCTTGTCAATTTGTGAAGCTAACCATGTCTATGGTGCAGGACTTCCAATTTAGTCACTCTTTTCCTAACCCCATGGTCCATTACAAACTTTACAATATTGCTGTCGACCTTTCTCTTGATGATTTTTGTGCATCTATTAAGGTACCTCAATGGGGATCATGTAGAAAGATTAAGGAGAGACCTGAAGCACTCATGGATTTATACGCAGAAATTTTCCAAGGGAGCAGCTTCTCGAAGGAGAGTGGAAAAATCCGTAACATTCATCTTCCCTCCATTCGCTACTTTGCCTACTTTATTGCCAAGTGTGTTCTTGCTAGGAAAATTGCCAATAAGTTATCTTTGTATGATCTAGCATTTATCTCTGCTTCTCTTAAACAAGATAGGTCTTACAACTTAGGTGCTTTGATAGCTTTCCGTCTTGTTGCTAACTATAACATCCCAAAACATCAATCCAAGGTTATCAAAGATCAAATCATCCAAAAATGGGGTTAACAAAAACTTTTCCAAATTTAAAATGAAAGCATTCATATATGTGTGCATTTAAAATAGGAGTTGTTTTGAATTGCCATGATTATGTGATCCTTTGCTTCTAAAATGTTTCTTAGGTGATTTAAACATCATCTACATCATTCCCAAACTTTTCCTAAAGAAAATCAAATCAAAAAGAATTAAAATGAAGGAATGGTTATTTGGACAAATTTAACTCTCATGCCTACTTTGGCTATTCCTAGTACTCATTTCTTAACAGAAACAATTATGGATCTTTACACCCCTTGCTAGTACATAGAATGAGGTACCAAGGCCCACCTTTTGATCTACTAAAAACCTTCTGTTAACTATTTTAAATGACAGTTTAAAATTGAATCTAATGCATATGCATAGATCACCCCTATTTCAAAAACCATAAAATTGAGCACCATTTTCAAAACCCTTGCAACCAGAGACTACCTATCACTAGTGGAGATCACCCAAAAATTTTGAACTCAAAATTCAAAACATTTTCTCTTGCGGCCATTTCATCAAACACTTGGCAGGCAGAATCACACCTCTAATCCTAGCTCACTGTTGTGAACAGAGTTCTGCCCCCATTTGATCCCCATTTACTCCCTCTATCTCCCAATGATTTAACCAAAACCTAAACACCCAACCCCTACACCCCTAGAAACAATGCCATGCCGACCCGAGCCATGCCTTGCCAGCCAAACTTGCAACCGCTGCAGCAAACCACCCCTCTCCCCCTCTCCATGTCTAGGAGGCAGCCAGCACCGCACCGCCCCTCTCTGTCCCTTGCCCGAGCCAAGACCAGCCATGGACCACAGAGGAGAACCCGCGCCCAGTGCCACCGAACCATGCCGACGCTGCCTGCAGAGCGCGCACTGTCCCCGCATGCACAAGCCGCCGCTCGACACCAGCCCGCGCCCACCGCTCTGTCTCGACCTAGAGAACACCCCAGACACCTCCGTTTGCCTCCCAAAGCCCCACAGCCACCGCTAGCCGTGGACACAGCCGCTTCGGCCGCGCAGAGCGCCACCTCACCCCGACCGCATGCCACCGCCCCTATGGCTGCATTGAAGCGCTAGAGCACCGCCAGGGGACCGCCCATCAATCGCCATCCCCAGCCATGTCGCTAGCTCGCCGTAGCCATGTCGCCACCGTCGACCGCCCATCCCGCTCGGTCCCACCGTCGAGCCTATAAAAGGAGCCCTCCCCAGCACCAAAGACTCACACCATTCCACTCCCCTCACCTCTCTGAACCTCAACCACCCCTCGCCGGAGCAAGTGGAGCAGCAGCTCGCCGAAATTGGAGCCAGAGCCGCCGCCTCTGGAGAAGAAGGGTGTCGTTGATTCCGGCCACCCCAAGCTCCGCCACGACCACGCCTCGCCTTGTTGTCGTCTTCCACTTCATTTGCCCACATCGCTGACCCTGCTGGAGCCTTGGTACGCCCCCAGTAGACCCCCACCGAGCCGCTAGGGTTCGAGGTCGTCGGTGACCCGTCCGTCGTCGACGACGACCCTCAGCCGTAGATCTAGCCTCTAATCGCACGGCCCACAGTGCGCATACCGTTTCACGTTTTAAGAGCCACTGACAAGTGGGACCCCCCTGTCAGCTGAGCCCCGTGCCGCGTAGCGCCACTGGGCCGGCCCATTTCCTTTCCCGCGCAAGCCCGTAGATTCAAATCTAGGTTTTTCTTTTTAGTTAGAATATAGTTTCTGTCCAGTGTTTCAAAATTCAATTTTGTGAGTTTGACAAATCCAAATTACATGAAACTAATTTTGTCTGAAAGGTATTGAAATGCTCTATCCAAGCCCGTTGGATTTAATTCATTTAGAGTTATAGATTTCTCCTAATAAAAATAAGAAGACAGAAGCTTTTGCAACTTGAAACATTTTTGTAAAATCAACCAAGTTAGCTTTTGAGTTGATTCCAACTCTCAAAAATCACATTTCATCATATCTATCCAAATATGTAATAATATTAAGGTTTACAGGTAGTGACTTTGGACTAGTACCAAAATAATGCTATATAGGCATTTCTAGTCACTTTAAATCATTAAATAATGAACTTAAACCAAAGTAATATTGATCCAACCTTTAAATCTCATTCCCACATGTTAGAATATGTGGTGAGGACATGTGTCCACATGATCCCATATTTTGGTGGTGAATATTAAAGTGGAGTTAATATTTCAATGAGTAGAAATTACTTTTCCAAAATAAAAAGGTTGAAACTATTGAATTAAAACTTGTGATGTTTGGGATGATAATAGATCATCAATTGTGTGGTTTAGAATACTACTTAGCCTAAGTTAAGTATTGTTTGGTGATTGTGCACTCCCTATGTATTTCTAGACGCTAGTACTGACCAAGCCTTCGAGGAGGAGGAGTTCTACCAAGAAGAAGAAGAAGAAAACTTCAACCACTTCACCAACCAAGGCAAGCTATTAGTGGCAAGCTAACCCTTGCAAACATGCTTTAGTAAGCTATTGTAGCAAGCTAGAATAAAACTAGATGGTTTAGTAAAGATGCCTTAAGCATACTTTGATCACACCCCCTTAGTTTACACAAAGTTCTTTAATTAATTTTGAAGGTAGCATAAAGAGTATAAAACTTGACCTATTTAGGAACCTTTATATGTCATTCTATGGCATGAGATTGATCCCACCTTTCCACCTTAGTGAACACTCTTAACCTAGTGTTTTAGAACAGATCAAACTTGAGTCACTTTAGATGGGAACACTTGGTGAAAATGAGTTATGAAAACCTTGGAATGATGAGTCATTCTATTGAGATGTTTTGACATGTGTTGAGAAACACAATTGGTTTATGATGATGAAAATGATGAGGCATAAGCCTTAACCCTTTTATTATAAAACTGATGGTTGGATTCGGATGCGATACCATTCCAAATTTACCGTACAACCACATTACCTGAATTGGGTAAGGCTTAGCTGGAAATTTATATGCATTAGTATTAGTTCCCTCACAGGAGAGGTTTGAGCTGAGGCTACCTCTCAATGATGTCCACCTATGCAGTGCCCAAGATGACTGATGGTCATGGTTGGGAGGCCATGCTCATAGGAGAGGTGCTGGTACTAGGGTGTGTAAAGGGAAGGTTATGTTTGATTATCTGAATACTAAGTATGATGATTCAGGGTTATCCCTGACAGATGTATCGAATCTTGTGGTGAAAGTGTACCACCTCTACAGAGTGTCAAACTATTCGAATAGCCGCGTCCGCGGTTATGGACAGTTGGAATGGCCATACTGTTTCGTTGTCAGATGTTTTCTAAATAACTTGAAATGAATGATGAACTTTGACTTGCCCACAACAGGGTTGTGTAGATGATAATAGCTTCCCAACTTAAGTGATTCTAGAACTTTACTTTATCTTTTCTTGCTTCAGAACTCAGCTTAGGTTTCAAACTTAACTTGATAGTTATTTTTTCAATTCAGCACTTTAACTTAGAATTATAACCCTTGCTAGTAGTAGTTTGCGAGTACTTAAAGAGTACTCATGGCTTTTGTCCCTGGCTATTATCATGGCCAGACTATGAAGGAGATTATCAAGATGATGGTCAGTAGGACGGCTATGATAACTAGGACTATCTGCCTTCGTCAGCATTGCCTGTGCCCCTGAAGATGGACCCCACCGCTACGCTATCGTTTAATTCCGCTGCTTGTTGTATTAAAGACTGGATCATGAGATCCTTATTTGTGTAAAACCTTATGTATGGTTTGTAATGGATGATGTACTGTGATATCCAATCCGTTATGTCTCGCAAAAATGGTAATCCTGGGATTGCGAGGTATGGCATAACGGGCATCTGGGATTAAAAATCCGGGTGTTGACAAGTTGGTATCAGAGCCATCCTGACCATAGGAGACCCTAGTTACAATGGACGTCCAAACCAAAAACTTAGCTTCAAAACCAAAGTGAGTATTTATGAAAAACTATTTCCCCTCTTACTTTTGTGAACTCATTCTTTCTCAAAAATACATGTTCCTCAAAATTCTTACATTACTACTTAAAATTTGACACACTTGATCACTTCACTAATTTCCTCACCCTAAATTCTTGTAGATGGAGTCTCAGTTCAGCAAGTTTTACCAGTTGGGAAACGGAGGTCAGCTGATCTTCGAGAGGGATCTGGATTCACTGTCAGAATTACTGGGACACCCACATCCGGAGTTTCTTGGAGCTCAACTTCCAGGACCCCCAGGAGGAGACCTACAATGGCTAGTCACCACAGATCTTCGAGGAGGCATTGAAGCACCAACTTCTGGGAGAATTCAGTTCTCTGTGAGAGAGAACAACTGGCTAGATGGATTAGCCAGGGCAATGCATGAAGCTCTCACACGTCTATGTGCCCTCAGCGTCAACAAGATTCAAGGAACCCGTTTTGCCCACTATGCAAGACGTGACTTCATGGGAATGCCGATGGAGATGCCAAGTCACCTAGAGTTGAGGCGTCAAGTGGAGAACCTTGACTTCTTGCTTCATGACCGACAGCAGGAACTGGACAATGCCAGAGAGTTAGCCAACCAGAACCGTGCCATCGCCGACCAGTAGGCCCAGACTTTCACACTGCTCGTCCAAGATCGCCAGTCTCTTCGTCGCCAGCGTGCCAAGAAGGATCGCACCATCGCCCGTCTTCGCAAGAAGGTGGCCGACCTCGAGAAGACCGTCAAGGAGCAGGAAGCTCAGCTTGTCGCCAAAGAAGAAGATGATGAGGGTGAAGACATCCAGGGAGATATGGATTCTTACCTCAGCAACGATGACGATTTTCTGGCAGAGGATGCTGTGGACTTCTACACTGATGATGAAGACTCCGACTTCATCGACGATGAGTAGATGCACTAGAGCACTATCGTAGCATGAGATGTATCATCTCATTGTATCGTAGTTTACAGAATGGTTCTTAAAACCATCTGTTTTCCCCTTTTGTTGTAGTGGTGTGTGTTGTATCGTGTGCTTGCTTGCATGAATGAAAGTAAAATTATTTGAAAAACCTGAGTCTAACTCAAAGTGTAGCTTTGAAAACCCAAAACCATGAACCTTAGAATTTCCCTCTTACCCCTATATCTATCTCAATCTTCAGATGACTCATGGAAACCAAGGAGGGAGCAGCTCATCGCAGGACCCAATGCTGCAGATCTTGCAGAATCTCATCGCAGACCGTGAAGCAAGCAGGGCCGAGCGTCAAGCCAACTTAGTGACATTGCAGCAGATCGCCCAAATGGCTCTCAACAACCAAGGACATGGAAATGAGGATCACCATGGATCTAAACTCAAAAAATTTCAGAACACCAATCCCCCAATCTTCAACCAATCTGAAAACCCATTAGATGCTGATGACTGGTTACAGACCATGGAAAACAACCTCGAAATTGCAGGAGTTGAGGATAATGAGAAAGTTATCTTCGCCACCCACTATCTGGCGGGAGATGCAAGAGCTTGGTGGAATAGCGTCCGCAACATGAACCATGGCCAGGTGATGACCTGGGAAGCATTCAAGGTCAAGTTCAGCCGCACCCACGTGCCGCAAGGTCTTGTCAACAGGATGAGAGATGAATTCCATGAACTGAAGCAAGGAAGATTGACTGTAGTAGAGTACCGTGACAAATTCTTGTCACTTGCCAGATATGCACCGGATGAAATCAACACGGAGGCCAAGAAGAAAGAGAGATTCTTAAACAGACTGCATGATGAGATGCAGACTGTCCTCGTCAACATCCGTTTCTAGGATCTTGAAGAGCTAGTCGACTCTGCCATTCAGATGGAAGGGAAGATTAACCAGGCTAACGACAACCGCAAGCGTCGTATGATGCAGCAGTCTGGATCCAGCAGTCACCAGAAGTACCGTCCCAACCCCTCACCAGGATAGGCACCAAGGAACAACCGACCCCCAAATTCTCGCCCAAGCTACCCCAACCGTAGCGGAGGAAATGTGAAGCCCGGAGGAAACAATCACAACTCAGGCACCACCAACAACTTCAACCGTGCCCCTCCCAAGAGCAACAACAACACTGCCCCCAGAACTGGCAGCAATGCTGTACCTGTCGCAGTCAAGGACAAGTCCCAGATCACTTGTTTCGAGTGTGGAGTGAAGGGTCACTACTCCAACGAGTGTCCCAAGAAGACTGCCGCCAATGCCCCTATGAATGCCCCGGCTCAGCAGCAGCGTCGTGTTCAACCAGGCAGGAGATTTGCCCCAGGGAACCCGCACAACCGCAACGGTCGTCTCTTCCACATGAACACAGAAGAAGCCCAGGAAGCACCAGATGTAGTGTTGGGTATGTTTTCTGTCAACTCAGTTTTAGCAAGAGTATTGTTTGATTCTGGAGCATCGCATTCATTTGTCACCGAAGAATTTGTATGCACTAGTAAGATTCGCCCAACCAACCTGAAGCATGTCATGATAGTTCAAATCCCCGGTTCAACAACAAAAGCTAGAAAAATTTGCAAAGCTGTACCTATCAGAATACATGGGATAGATTTTTATGCCAACCTAATTGTACTTGGAACCAAAGGTTTGGAAGTAGTACTAGGTATGGACTGGATGTCAAAGCATAAAGGACTGATAGACTGTGCTAAGAAAGCCATCACCATGACCAGTAGTTCTGGAGTAACAGTAGAACATATCTCTGAAACCTTACCCCGTTAATTCAAATGCAACAAAAGTGTAGCCCTGCCTACCATTGACCAGGTCAGAGTAGTCTGTGAATACCCTGACGTATTCCCAGATGAATTGCCAGGTATGCCCCCGGATAGGGATATAGAGTTCATTATCGAACTAATCCCCGAAACCGGACCTATAGCCCAGAGACCCTATACCATGAACCCCTCAGAGTTAGTAGAACTGAAGAAGCAGTTGGATGCCATGTTAGCAACATGCTTGATTCAGCCAAGCGCATCGCCATGGAGATCACCAGTGTTATTCGTCGACAAGAAAGATGGAGGCAACCGTCTGTGTACAGACTACAGAAAGTTGAATGATGTCACCATCAAGAACAAGTACCCCTTGCCAAAGATAGAGGATCTATTTGATCAGTTGACTGGAGCTCAGGTATTCTCAAAGATTGATCTTAGGACTGGTTATCACCAACTTAAGATTCGTGCAACGGATATTCCGAAGACCGCCTTTACTACTCGCTATTCTATACGAGTATACGGTTATGTCTTTTGGATTAACCAATGCCCCTGCTTATTTCATGAATCTCATGAATAAGATCTTTATGAATTTCTTAGATAAGTTTGTAGTTGTGTTTATCGACGACATCCTTATCTACTCCAAGTCAGAAGAAGAGCATGAGCAACATTTGAGAATCATCCTAGAAACCCTGAGAGAGCATCAGTTATATGCCAAGTTCAGCAAGTGTGAGTTTTGGCTGAAAGAAGTAGGATTCCTAGGACATATTGTGTCTGCCGGAGGAGTCTCTGTTGATCCCAGCAAGATCAAAGATGTCGAAGAATGGGAAGCCCCAACCAATCAAACCCAAGTTCATTCATTTCTCGGATTAGCGGGATATTACCACAAATTCGTAGAAGGATTCTCAAGCATAGCCCGACCAATGACCCAATTGTTGAAGAAGGACAAGAAGTTTGAATGGACAGACAAGTGTGAAGCCAGTTTCCAGGAGCTGAAAAAGAGATTGATATCAGCCCCAATTTTGATCATGCCAGACATCAAGAAGCCGTTTGATGTGTATTGTGATGCGTCGAAGATTGGTCTAGGATGTGTATTGATGCAAGAAGGCAAAGTCATCACGTATCTGTCTCGACAACTAAAGCAGCATGAGCAAAACTATCCGACCCATGATCTTGAGCTAGCAGCGGTGGTTCTAGCGTTGAAGACATGGCGTCATTATTTGATGGGTAATCGCTGTGAGATTTACTCAGATCATAAGAGCTTGAAGTATATCTTCACCTAGGAGTTGAATATGAGGCAAAGAAGATGGATAGAGTTAATCAAGGATTATGACCTTGACATTCACTATCACCCCGGCAAAGCCAATGTGGTATCGAATGCTCTTAGTAGATTGCCGTGTAGGCTTAACACCATGATCAGAGAGAAGCAACCAAGTTTGTATGAGGAGTTGGAGCAGTTCAGGACTGAGTTAGTTAGCAAAGGATTCCTAGCTAGCATTGAACTTCAACCCACTTGGATTAGCCAAATCAAGGAAGCCCAGAAGGGGAATGAAAGTATCGACGGAATCAAACGTCGTATTGGTACAGGCAAATTACCTGGATTCACCGAAGACGAAGCAGGTGTATTGTGGTACAAGGGACGTATCTGTGTACCAGCAGATTCGGAGCTGAAGGAAATTATCATGAAGGAAGCTCATGATACTCTTTATTCTATCCACCCTGGAGGAACAAAGATGTATCAGGATTTGAAAGAGCAATTTTGGTGGCACAAGATGAAGAGAGAGATCGGAAGTTACATCGCCAAATGTGACATTTGTCAAAGAGTCAAAGCGGAGCATCAGAGACCTGCAGGATTGTTGCAACCATTACAGATTCCGAAATGGAAATGGGATTCCGTCGGAATGGACTTTATCACCGGTTTACCTACTTCTAGTAGGGGAAATGACTCAATCTGGGTCATAGTTGATAGACTATCCAAGGTAGCCCACTTCATACCAGTCAAGACAACCTACCAGAGTGCAAAACTAGCAGAGCTGTACATTGCTAGGATTGTTAGTCTGCATGGAACCCCCAAGACCATCGTATCAGATCGAGGAACTAAGTTTACTTCAAGATTTTGGCAGAAAGTTCAGGAAGGTTTAGGAACCAAGTTGAACTTCAGTACCGCTTATCACCCGCAAACAGATGGACAGACTAAGAGAGTCAACCAGATCTTGGAGGATATGCTTAGAGCTTGTGTGTTGGAATACGGATCAAAATGGGAAGACTGCCTGCCCTTTGTAGAATTCTCATATAACAACAGTTATCAAGCTAGTTTGCAGATGGCGCTATTTGAATTCTTGTACGGAAGAAAGTGTCGTACCCCTTTGAATTGGTCGCAAGTAGGAGAGAGTCAGATCTTTGGACCCGACATTCTCCGAGAAGCAGAAGAGAAAGTTCACAAAGTTCGTGAGCACCTCAAGACCGCCCAATCCAGACAGAAAAGCTATGCTGACAAGAGAAGGAGAGACCTGACTTTCAATGTCAGAGATTTCGTATATCTCAAGGTTTCACCATTGAAGGGAACTCAACGCTTTAGTCTAAAGGGAAAGTTAGCTCCCAGATATATCGGACCTTTCAAGATTCTGAACCGCCGAGGAGAAGTATCGTATCAGCTGGAATTGCCTGAAGATATGTCAGCCATCCACAATGTGTTCCATATCTCGTTACTTCGCAAATGTTTGGAAGTACCTAAGAAGACTGAAGTTTTCAAGAATATCGATCACAGAGCAGTGGAAATCAACAATGACCTGACCTATCGGGAAGTACCCATCCGTATCTTAGAAGAAGCCTACAGAACCACCAGGACCAGGAGTATCAAGTTTCTCAAGATTCAATGGAGCAACCATACCGACGAGGAAGCCACTTGGGAGCGCGAGGATTACATTAGGACAGAGTTCCCAGATCTCTTTAGTTCCTAGTTTTCTTGTAAATCTCGGGATGAGATTTTATTTAAGGGGGGAAGGTTTGTAACATCCCAAAACTTCAATCCAAGGTTATCAAAGATCAAATCATCCAAAAATGGGGTTAACAAAAACTTTTCCAAATTTAAAATGAAAGCATTCATATATGTGTGCATTTAAAATAGGAGTTGTTTTGAATTGCCATGATTGTGTGATCCTTTGCTTCTAAAATGTTTCTTAGGTGATTTAAACATCATCTACATCATTCCCAAACTTTTCCTAAAGAAAATCAAATCAAAAAGAATTAAAATGAAGGAATGGTCATTTGGACAAATTTAACTCTCATGCCTACTTTGGCTATTCCTAGTACTCATTTCTTAACAGAAACATTTATGGATCTTTACACCCCTTGCTAGTACATATAATGAGGTACCAAGGCCCACCTTTTGATCTACTAAAACCTTCTGTTAACTATTTTAAATGACAGTTTAAAATTGAATCTAATGCATATGCATAGGTCACCCCTATTTCAAAAACCATAAAATTGAGCACCATTTTCAAAAACCTTGCAACCAGAGACTACCTATCACTAGTGGAGATCACCCAAAAATTTTGAACTCAAAATTCAAAACTTTTTCTCTTGCGGCCATTTCATCAAACACTTGGCAGGCAGAATCACACCTCTAATCCTAGCTCACTGTTTTGAACAGAGTTTTGCCCCCATTTGATCCCCATTTACTCCCTCTGTCTCCCAATGATCTAACCAAAGCCTAAACACCCATCCCCTACACCCCTAGCAACAATGCCATGCCGACCCGAGCCATGCCTCGCCGGCCAAACTTGCAACCGCTGCAGCAGACCACCCCTCTCCCCCTCTCCATGTCTAGGAGGCAGCCAGCACCGCACCGCCCCTCTCTGTCCATTGCCCGATCCAAGACCAGCCATGGACCATAGAGGAGAACCCGCGCCCAGTGCCACCGAACCATGCCGATGTCGCCCGCAGAGCACGCACTGTCCCCGTGTGCACAAGCCGCCGCTCGACACCAGCCCGCGCCCACCGCTCTGCCTCGACCTAGAGAACACCCCAGACACCTCTGTTCGCCGCCCAAAGCCCCATAGCCACCGCTAGCCATGGACACAGCTGCTTCGGCCGTGCAGAGCGCCACCTCACCCCGACCGCATGCCACCGCCCCTACGGCCGCATTGAAGCGCTAGAGCACCGCCAGGGGACCGCCCATCAATCGCCATCCCCAGCCATGCCGCTAGCTCTCCATAGCCATGTCGCCACCGTCGACCGCCCATCCCGCTCGGTCTCACCATCAAGCCTATAAAAGGAGCCCTCCCCAGCACCAAAGACTCACACCATTCCACTCCCCTCACCTCTCTGAACCTCAACCACCCCTCGCCGGAGCAAGTGGAGCAGCAGCTCGCCGGAATTGGAGCCGGAGCCGCCGCCTCTGGAGAAGAAGGGTGCCGTTGATTCCGGCCACCCCAAGCTCCGCCGCGACCACGCCTCGCCTCGCCGTCGTCTTCCACTTTGTTCGCCCGCATCGCCGACCCCGCTGGAGCCCTGGTATGCCCCCAGTAGACCCCCACCGAGCCGCTAGGGTTCGAGCTCGCCGGCGACCCGTCCGCCGTCGACGACGACCCTTAGCCGTAGATCTAGCCTCTAATCGCACGGCCCACAGCGCGCGTACCGTTTCGTGTTTTAAGAGCCGCTGACAAGTGGGACCCCCCTGTCAGCTGAGCCCTGTGCCGCGTAGCGCCACTGGGTCGGCCCATTTCCTTTCGCGCGCAAGCCCGTAGATTCAAATCTAGGTTTTTCTTTTTAGTTAGAATATAGTTTCTGTCCAGTGTTTCAAAATTCAATTCTGTGAGTTTGACAAATCCAAATTACATGAAACTAATTTTGTCTGAAAGGTATTGAAATGCTCTATCCAAGCCCGTTGGATTTAATTCATTTAGAGTTATAGATTTCTCCTAATAAAAATAAGAAGACAGAAGCTTTTGCAACTTGAAACATTTTTGTAAAATCAACCAAGTTAGCTTTTGAGTTTATTCCAACTCTAAAAAATCACATTTCATCATATCTATCCAAATATGTAATAATATTAAGGTTTACAGGCAGTGACTTTAGACTAGTACCAAAATAATGCTATATAGGCATTTCTAGTCACTTTAAATCATTAAATAATGAACTTAAACCAAAGTAATATTGATCCAACCTTTAAATCTCATTCCCACATGTTAGAATATGTGGTGAGGACATGTGTCCACATGATCCCATATTTTGGTGGTGAATATTAAAGTGGAGTTAATATTTCAATGAGTAGAAATTACTTTTCCAAAATAAAAAGGTTGAAACTATTGAATTAAAACTTGTGATGTTTGGGATGATAATAGATCATAAATTGTGTGGTTTAGAATACTACTTAGCCTAAGTTAAGTATTGTTTGGTGATTGTGCACTCCCTATGTATTTCTAGACGCTAGTACCGACCAAGCCTTCGAGGAGGAGGAGTTCTACCAAGAAGAAGAAGAAGAAGAAGAAGAAGAAGAAGAAAACTTCAACCACTTCACCAACCAAGGCAAGCTATTAGTGGCAAGCTAACCCTTGCAAACATGCTTTAGTAAGCTATTGTAGCAAGCTAGAGTAAACTAGATGGTTTAGTAAAGATGCCTTAAGCATACTTTGATCACACCCCCTTAGTTTACACAAAGTTCTTTAATTAATTTTGAAGGTAGCATAAAGAGTATAAAACTTGACCTATTTAGGAACCTTTAGATGTCATTCTATGGCATGAGATTGATCCCACCTTTCCACCTTAGTGAACACTCTTAACCTAGTGTTTTAGAACAGATCAAACTTGAGTCACTTTAGATGGGAACACTTGGTGAAAATGAGTTATGAAAACCTTGGAATGATGAGTCATTCTATTGAGATGTTTTGACATGTTTTGAGAAACACAATTGGTTTATGATGATGAAAATGATGAGGCATGAGCCTTAACCCTTTTTTTATAAAACTGATGGTTGGATTCGGATGCGATACCATTCCAAATTTACCGTACAACCACATTACCTGAATTGGGTAAGGCTTAGCTGGAAATTTATATGTATTAGTATTAGTTCCCTCACAGGAGAGGTTTGAGATAAGGCTACCTCTCAATGATGTCCACCTATGCAGTGCCCAAGATGACTAATGGTCATGGTTGGGAGGCCATGCTCATAGGAGAGGTGCTGGTACTAGGGTGTGTAAAGGGAAGGTTATGTTTGATTATCTACATACTAAGTATGATGATTCAGGGTTATCCTTGACAGATGTATCGAATCTTGTGGTGAAAGTGTACCACCTCTGCAGAGTGTCAAACTATTCGAATAGCCGCGTCCGCGGTTATGGACAGTTGGAATGGCCATACTGTTTCGTTGTCAGATGTTTTCTAAATAACTTGAAATGAATGATGAACTTTGACTTGCCCACAACAGGGTTGTGTAGATGATAATAGCTTCCCAACTTAAGTGATTCTAGAACTTTAATTTATCTTTTCTTGCTTCAGAACTCAGCTTAGGTTTCAAACTTAACTTGATAGTTATTTTTTCAATTCAGCACTTTAACTTATAATTATAACCCTTGCTAGTAGTAGTTTGCGAGTACTTAAAGAGTACTCATGGCTTTTGTCCCTGGCTATTATCATGGCCAGACTATGAAGGAGATTATCAAGATGATGATCAGTAGGACGGCTATGATAACTAGGACTAACTGCCTTCGTCAGCATTGCCTGTGCCCCTGAAGATGGACCCCACCGCTACGCTATCGTTTAATTCCGCTGCTTGTTGTATTAAAGACTGGATCATAAGATCCTTATTTGTGTAAAACCTTATGTATGGTTTGTAATGGATGATGTATTGTGATATCCAATCCATTATGTCTCGCAAAAATGGTAATCCTGGGATTGCGAGGTATGGCATAACGGGCATCTGGGATTAAAAATCCGGGTGTTGACACTAACCGTGAGAAAGGTGGAATTTGTGGAGGCCTCATTGCTTCTCGTTTACTAGCATTGCATGGTTTAGTGCCTCATCATCTAGACCTATAGTTTCCCATAGAAAGGCTTGATCTTAATTCCATGATACAGCATAAATTTGTTTCCTCGTGGGCTAGTATGAGTGAGTTATCTTATGAAATAATCTTTCTCAAAGCTGGTTGGAGAAAGAGCAAGTCCGAGCATGTTGTTCTTTTTCCTGCACCTGTTTTGTTTAACCTTGATAACAGGGAAGGATGGTCCCTCACTGAGGAGGACCTTGACACGTACTTGAGAGAGCTCTCCCAACAGGAGCAGGACACTAGAAGGGAGGTCACGGATGATTCAGTCCAGCCCTCGAATGAGGGAGAGTCTTCATATCAGTAGCCTGCTTATGATTGGGGAGCTTCTTCTTCTTCCCATGGGCCCAACTATGACCATTCTTATCAAGATCCGCCTGCTTGGAACCCCTATTCGTACATGGATTGATACCCACTTAGGCCAAAAGCCTAAGCTTGGGGGGAGGTATGCCGACACCGCACTCATCTCCATATCATGTTGCATTGGTACTTTGTATATTCATGTTTTCGTTCTCTTTTTAGTTTTTGTTCTTCTTTGCTTTTGCTTTCTAAAACACAAAAAGACCAAAAATATTTATGTTGTTTCTCTTTGGTTTGCTTCTTGTTTTTGCCTTGGTTTGTTTTTCCCTTTTTGCTTTGTTTGAACTATTCGAAAAACCCAAAAAGATTTTGCTTTGCCTGTTTTTCCTTTTGGTTCTTATTTTTAAAAATCGAAAACAACAAAAATATTTGTCGTTCTTCTTTGGTTTTGTGAGTTTGCTACAGGGTTCGGCAGTCCTCAGTGGAATATTGGTTTCATATTATTATTCAAGCCACACAAGTGAAGAGCAATAATGAGGATGAATGACAACTTGAGGCGTGGTAAGAGGCTAGTAACGAACTCTATTTTTTTCATTTTTGTACATATACTCATCATTGTGGGCATGCTTAGTACGTTCATGTAGGGTGTATGTTATCTTTGGATGCTTAGTAGTTCTTGCTTTTGTATGATTAGCTCCAGCTTGCTAATAGTTTGTAGCATGTTTTATGAATGTTTGCTTGCATTATTCTATTCATAACTTGGTATGACATCGTGGTATCCTCCTCTGAATGTTTCATTTGAATTGACTTGGCACATGCTCACGCATGCACATGACTATAATAATCAGTTAAGCCTCGATGAATTATTTTGCCTCAGGGATCTTCAATCACTCTCATGCCATGATTACTCCTGTTTTGTTGCAAGTATGATTATGACAGCTATTGCTCTCTCATTTTTCGCTCCCTTACTATTGCTAGCCTTCACTCACACTGAGTATGTTTTACTCAAGTTTCCAACTCCCTAAACCAAATATTTCCAAAGTGTCCACCATACCTACCCATTAGCATCATTTGCTACTTCCGTGCATATTCATTATGCCTTGTTTTCTTCCGAATAAAATGTTTGCTTGTTATGAGAAAGTTAGTTAGTAAAGCTCTCACGAACTTGATGGCACACTTTATTTTCTTGCACTTAATAAACCTAAACCATAGCGTCCTTCTTTGTTGCGTATATGCTTGCGCTTTATGAGTTGAAGTTAGCAGAACCATGTATCATGGGGACCGCTTTCAACACTTCATTGGCACTTTGTACCTAGTTGATATCATGTTATTTTGCTTATGGATCCCGGCGGTGTGAAATAAAAGTGGAACTTGTAAGATCATGGAGTTTGTATGTATGTTAGAGAAACGCCTGGGTCGCTAGCCTAAGCCATGCCTAATCATGGTGGAAACTTGCAGCATAACCATAATGAGCATTCTATGAAGCATCCTCAATAAAAATCTATGCACATAGTAAATAAAAAGATCACGGAGATGCTCATTGTCTGCTTGCCTTGTTATTTTGATTATGGGACAGCTCCCGTGTCATGTGCAAGGGGTACCCCGTTGGCGGTTCTCTATGATACGTATATACTTACAATGACGAGAGCTTACTTGTGACTGAAGTTGAGTAGCATGAGGATCGGTCTTCGTAAGTAAGGGGCATGAGACTTCGATTTATAACTTGTCAAGCATATCCTCTTAGTTGTGTCACTTTCACCTTAACCACATTAAAGATGCTTATGATAGGGGCAATGAGAGCTCAAAGCTAACAAGTACCATACTTTCAGCATTTGGAAGCCTTTCAAATTATTTAAAACCTTTTCTTGTTGAGTCTCCACACATTCTCCGAGCACTTTCTTGAGAGCATAGTTGTCATTCTTTGTGCTTGTCTCATTACTTGACTATTTGTGGTATGACTTTGATGCTTGTATATTTGATATCTTTACTTCTAGTCATCACTTGAATTTCAGAGGTGCCTTGACATTCATAATCAAAGGCAAGCGAGATACCACTCTATCATACCTTTTTATGAGCATTGTAATGTTGCTTATGTTTATGCTTCATGTTACTTATTATTTTTGAGTTGGAATCTCTTCATAGCTTGCAATGCCTATTAAGTAAAATTAGTTGCATACTCCTAATTATGAATTGTCTAAGTAGTTGATCACATACTGAGAATATTTACATCATATGAAGCAAATGTGTTCGTGAAATTTCTTTTATCGCATTCAGTTTTCAACTGAATTGCTTGAGGACAAGCAATAAGCTAAGCTTGGGGGGAGTTGATACGTCCAAAACGTATCTACTTTCTCGAACGCTTTTGCTATTGTTTATCCTCTAAACTTGTGTGATTTGGATGCAACTAACGCGGACTAACGCTGTTTTCAGCAGAATTGCCTTGGTGTCTACTTTTTGTGCAGAAAATCAACTATCAGGAAAAAATCCCAGAAAATATGCCAAAAATCCTATTTCACCCGAAGACTCCAGGAGCCAGAATACGAGACGGAGAAGAGCCAGGGGTGGCCACACCACCTGGTGGCGCGGGCTAGGCCAGGCCGCGGCAGGGGTGGTGTGGGCCCCCCAGGCACCCCCTCGGTCTCCCTCTTCGCCTATAAGAAGCCTTCTGACCTAAAAATTCTGGGGGGATCGATGTTTTTCCAGAAGGAGTTCTGCTCCGCCGCCACCACCAGATTCCATGAAACAGCACCAGAAACTCCATTCTCGCACCCTGTCGAGACAGGGAATTGGAGGAGATCATCGCCATCATCATCACCATCGCTTCTCCATCGACCATCCATGTTTCCCCCATCTATGAGTGAGTAATCCCCCGTTGTAGGCTATGGGGATGGTAGGGATTGGATGAGATCGTTCATGTAATGGCATCAGATTGTTAGGGCCTGGTGCCTAGTATATTTTATTAGTGCTTTATGACTTTGTTGCGACTTGTTATGCTTAATGCTTGTCACTAGGCCCGAGTGCCATGATTTCAGATCTGAACATGTTATTGATTCATTATGATAGTATTGTTTTTGGTCTTACCTGCAAGTTGTATACACACGTTGTTGTCCGGAACCAATGGGCCTGAAGTGACAGAAATCGGGATAACCGGAGGGAATGGTTTTGATGTGAGGATCACATGTGTTCACAGAGTGTTAATGCTTTGCTCCGATGCTCTATTAAAAGGAGCACCTTAATTGCCAGTAGTTCCCTTGAGGCCCCGCTGCAAACGGGCTGGCAGGACAAAAGATGTTGTGCAAGTTCTCATTGCGAGCACGTATGACTATATATGGAACACATGCCTAGGATTATCTAGTACTTGGATGCTTTATCTTATTTATCTACAATTGCCCTATGTTCTGATTGCTATGTGAATTGTCTTGTCCATGCAACGCCCGTCCATCCATCCCTATGCCTACCGCACTTGAATCCTATCGTTTACTGCTATTGTCACTGTTGTCTTTACTTTACTACTGTTGCTACTTTGCTATTCCTACTACAAAACGGTTGCTACTGATAAACTGTTGTGAGCAAGATTGTTTCCAGGTGCAGCCGAATTGACAACTCAGTTGTTAAGGCTTATAAATATTCTTTGGCTCCCCTTGTGTCGAATCAATAAATTGGGTTTCACTTCCCTCGAAAATACTGCGATACACCCCCTATACTTGTGGGTCATCATCCTGCTAAAACTATATCTATGAGAAGTGAAATAATGAAGTTTAAACAATCTGATAATGAACATGCTGCTCAAGCTTGGGAAAGAATGAAATCTTTGGTAAAGAATTGCCCCACTCATGGACTGACTGCTTGGATGATTATCCAAACTTTTTATGCAGGATTGAACTATCCTTCAAGAAATATATTGGATTCTACTGCTGGAGGTACCTTTATGACCATTACTTTGGGTGCTGCAACAAAGATTCTGGATAATATGATGGTTAACTACTCCGAATGGCATACTGAAAGAGATCCACAAGGTAAGAAGGTAAATTCTGTTGAGGAAGCCTCCTCCTTGAGTGATAAGATTGATGTTATTATGTCTATGCTTGTTAATGCGAAAGCCCATATTGATCCAAATAATGTTCCTTTAGCCTCTTTGGTTGCTCAAGAAGAGCAAGTTGATGTGAACTTTATAAGAAATAATAATTTTGGCAACAATTCTTATGGTAATAACAATTATAGGCCATATCCTCCTAATAATACTTATAGTTATAATGCCAAACCTGGAATACCTAGTGAAGGAAGAATTTTAGAAGTTGAAAGAGCCACTAAAAACTTCATGCAAATGCAATATGAACAAAATAAACTATTTACTAAAACTATGGAGGAACAATCTACCATTTTGAAGAACATTAGTCATCAACTTGAGAGTTTAAATAGGGAAATCCCTAGCTTGCAATTGAAACTTTCTAATGCTGAAAGAAATATATCATCTTTGTTTGAAGCACAGTCCTCTTTGATTAATAAAATGGCTGCTAAACCTGAAACTATTGATAATCCCTTTGCAGCTACTAATGCCATACAAGTGAGAATTGATGAAAATGTTAGACTATTAGCTGAATTGCATGGTAAGTGGGAAAGAGAAGATGAAATTTCTAGAAACATTAGTGTTTCTACTATCACTACCACTAGTGTTGAGGCTAGTAATAGCTCTACTGCTTTAGATGATAATTATGATTTTCATCTTGATGGTTGCAATATCTCTGAAGTTATTAAGTTCCTACAAAAACTTGCTAAAAGTCCTAATGCTAGTGCTATGAACATGGCCTTTACAAAACACATTGCTGATGCTCTCATAAAGATTAAAGAAGAAAAGATGAAACATAAAGCTTTTATTCCTATAAAACAAGAAGATGGTTGGGAACTGATGGCCCAAACCATATCGAGATCGTTGGGGAACCCCAAGAGGAAGGTATGATGAGCACAGCAGCAAGTTTTCCCTCAGTATGAAACCAAGGTTATCAATCCAGTAGGAGCAAGGAAACACCCCAAAGGTGTAGCTAGCTGAACGTTGGCAGGGCGCACTACCGGTGCCAGCAGCAACATGGAGACCTACACAACACAACCACAGAACTCTGTCCCCAACTTGCGATGAGGTTGTCAATATCACCGGTTTTGCTGAAAACAAAGGATTAAACGTATCGAGTGGAAGAAAGTAATAGTTTGCAAAAAGTAAACACAAAGCAGTAAATAGTTGATTGTAGATTGATGATAAAAGAAAGGACCGGGGTCCATAGTTCACTAGAGGTGGCTCTCCTTAAGATAGATAACATGTTGGGTGAACAAATTACAGCGAGGCAATTGACAAACATCGAGAAAGCATACAAGCATATACTACTCATCTTGACTCCTTTGAGATTCGATTGGGCATTACAACATTATACATAGACCGCCATCCAACTGCATCTATGACTAATAATCCACCTTCAGGTTATCATCCGAACCCCCTCCAGTATTAAGTTGCAAGCAACGGATAATTGCATTACGAATTGTGTGTAAAGTAAACAATACGATTGTTCTATGAACAAAGGATTGTTGTTTTCTCCCTAGTAGCAACAGCACATCTAGTACCTTAGAGATTTCTGTCACTTCCCCAGATTACCAGAGGCATGAACCCAGTATCGATCATAAATACTAACTCTTGGAGTTGCTAGCATCTACTTGGCCAAGATAGCTACTAACAACGGAAAGCATGCAAGATCACAAATAACAAAGACATGATAGAATCAATAATCAATCTGAAATAGCATCTCAATATCCATCGGATCCCCACAAACACAACATGTAGAATTACAAATAGATGATCTTGATCATGAATGGAGCTCACAAGATCTACACATGATAGCACAAAGGAGGAGAACCAGCCATCTAGCTACTACATGGACCCGTAGTCCAAAGATGAACTACTCACGCATCACACCGGAGGCTTGCATGATGATGAAGAAGGCCTCCAGGCTGAATTCCCCTCTCCGGCAGGGTGCCGGGAAGAGCTTCAGATCCGCCCCAATCTAGGGATGGAGATGACGGCGGCTACAGACTCTTTCGTGGAATTTTGATCGGGTACTTAGGGTTTCCGTATCAGAGGCAATATATAGGCGGAAGGAGAGGCCGAGGGGGTGCCTAGGGTGACCAGACCACCCCCTGGCGCGGGTTAGGCCTGGACGCACGGCCAGGTGGTGTGGCCAAGCCCTAGCCCCTCTCTGTCTCATATTCTGGCCAAGTGTCCCTCGGTGAAAAACTGACTTTGGCTTTTGTCCCGTCCAATTCTGAGAATATTCATTTTCGGACTTTCCTGGAACCAAAAATAGCAGAAAACAGGCAGTTGGCACTGTGGCTCTTGTTAATAGGTTAGTCCAAGAAATCATATGAAAAGTACTCCAAAGTGTGGACAAAACATAAGAAAGTAGATAAAACCAAGCATGGAACATCAAAAATTATGGATACGTTAGCAACGTATCAACATCCCCAAGCTTAACTCCTGCTCTTCCTCGAGTAGGTAAGTGATAAAAAGAAAGAATAATTTTTGAGGTGACATGCACCATCATAAACTTGATCAAAGTATTTGTAAAACATTCAAAGCTGGGATCATAGTACTTCAATCATAACATGAAATAGAAAGTTCTAGCAATAAGACAAAGCAACTATGTTTCAACATGAAAAGGCACAAACAAAAGATTAATGAATAACAATGCTTTGCAAGACGTTTGTTTGTTTCACATAAAGAAAACATAGCATAGTGGCATTCAGCTTGTCCCTCATAGAGTAGCAAACATAAATGCATAGGACACCTTCAAAGTTCATAAGAGTGACTAGATACAAATAGTTTAAAACAAGCAATATCAAAGCTATGCATCAATCAACAAGTCTTGGGACAATGCACATAGAACTAAGAATGGCCACTATGCTCTCAAAGTAGGTGCATAAAGATAGAAGGTGGAGACTCAACATAAAATTTAAAGAAGGGCCTTCATAGAAGGAAGTAGGGATTCAAGTCTCATAAAGAGCTTCCAAAAATTATGGTACTTAATAGCTTTAAGCTCTCATTGCCCCTATCATAAGCATCTTGAAGGTGATTAAGGTTAAAGTGACAAAAATAAGAGGATATGCTTGACAAGTTATAAGCCGAAATCTCATGCCCCTTACTTACGAAGACCGAACCACATGCTACTCAACTTTATTCACAAGTAAGCTCTTGTCATTGTAAGTACATATGTATCATAAAGAACCGCCAACGGGGTACCCCTTGGACATGATACAGGAGCTATCCCATAATCAAAATGACAAGGCAAGCAGACAATGAGCATCTCAGCGATCTTTTTATTTTCTATTTGCATAGGTTTTTATTGAGGACGCTTCATAGAGTGCTCATTATGGTGATGCTGCAAGTTTCCACCATGATTAGGCATGGCTTAGGCTAGCAGCCCAGGCGTTTCTCTAATACACATACAAACTCCATGATCTTACAAGTTCCACTTTTATTTCACACCGCCAGGATCCATAAGTAAAATAACATGATATTAATGGGGTACAAAGTACAGGTGCAATGTTGAAAGCGTTCCCCATGATACATGGTTCTGCTAACTTCACCTTATAAAGCGCAAGCATATACGCAACAAAGATGGACGCAATGGTTCAAGTTTATTAAGGGCAAGAAAAGTAAAGTGTGCCATCAAGTTCGTGAGAGCTTCAATCACTAGTTTTCTCATAACAAGTTTAATCCGGAAGGTAGATAAAAATATGAATATACTTGGAATAGCATATGCTAGTAGGTAGGTATGGTGGACTCTTTTGGAATAACTTGGTTTAGGGAGTTGGATGCATGAGTGTAACTCATACTTAGTTGCTGAGGCTAGCAAAAGACTGGGAGCGACAAACTAAGAGAGCAATAATGGCCATAATCATGCAGAGCGACAAAACATCATTGATCAAAGCATAAAGTGATACTACAAGTTGAAAACTAATGGATCATAAATGCTATGGTGACCTAGGATAGTCATAACATGGTGTGAGAATGTGCCAAGTCAACCCAAATAAAGCATCAACGGAGAATACCATAATACTATGCTTTAATATGCTAAAACAACGCATGATCCTTCTAAGGCACATTAAGCAATCTCAATTGTTTATAACAATTCATGCTACAACAAATAATACTAAGCCGAAAGCCAAAACAATATCAAGCATGGCATGACAAAGCATAGGCCATAGTCAAAAAACAAGCTCTCTTTACCACTTAAGCATGAACTTTTCCTACTCTTTTCCAATCCAAACCAAACTATTTGAAAACTAATGTGTGAAAGAGGGGGTCCAACCAATTTATTCAGCAAACTAAGAAAACAAAGCAAACTAAAAACCAAAACGAAAACAAAAAAAGAAGTCGCTCCAAGAACAACACAACTGTGCATGAAACATGAAAATGAAGTGTTTGGAAGGAACCTGGGATTTTTATTGATGAAGAGAGGGATGCCTTGGGCATCCCCAAGCTTTGACGCTTGTACTTCTTGGATATTTCTTGGGGTGACACGCGTGGAATCCCCAAGCTTGAGCTTTAGTCCATCCTTCATCTCATTACTCATTCCTTCCATACACCTGAAATTTTTCCTTCATACAAAACTTCACACAATCTTTATTAGCAACATTAGTGCACTCAAGATAATAGGTCTTTAGGTTCAGTTCCAACACCAATAAAACTTCCATTAAAACACTAGCTACTGTAGCACTTCCCTCAAAAACCTCAATTCCCCAAAAGAACTCAAAAAGGAACCAACAAGAAGCAAATGCAGAAAATGGCAGAAATCTCTCAAAACAGACCATCAGGTAAAGACGAATTTTTTCGAAGACCTTCTGTTGCTGAAATCAAAAAGTATCGAGCTAACAAAAGTTAGATAACAACCTGGGGCAGAAGCAAAAAAATTCACGCCTCAAAAGAACGTACAGAGATTTTACATGAATTTTTACGGCGAAGCATAGAAATCTGTTTCGGGATAGCAACTTTCTCAATCATTACTTCTCTCTCATTAGAGGTTACTCTTGGCACAAAAAGAAAATAAAAAGGATAAGGAGCGGTTATTACTGAAGTAATAACTTACAAGACTCATCTAAAACTTTTGGGTTATCTCCCAATAAGTACTTTTCTTTAACGCCTTTAAGTTAGGCACAAGAAGCAAGAAAAAGAATCAAGTGTTCTCAAATGAAAAAGCATTAAGATTAATACCAGAAATATCTTCAACAAGGCAAGGTATCTCATCCAAATAAGTTCTAGAGGATCCTCCCTCAATGCTCTTGGGTTCACTATTTTCATCAAACGGGTTTTCAAGAACAATCCAATTAAGATTCTTTTCTATGGCCTCATGCATTGCTACAAGTTTGAAAGGTATTGGTATCTTTATTTCCTCCCCATTAGATTCAGTTTTGTTCATCTTTTCTCGTGTACCAATAACATCTACGCATGAGACTAGCATATTAAAATGTTCAAAGACTTTTCTAGCTTCCTTGGCAACATCATACAATTCCTTAAGCAAAGTTTCTAGAATAAAATCTCTCTTTTCAGGGTCCTCAATTTCCTTAAGTTTAAGAAACATTACTTGCATTAAGGGGTTAAGGTTAACAAACATATCTTCCAACATGTGAACTAAAGAAGCTGCAGCACTTTCATAGTTTGGAGCAAGTTCTGCAAGGGATCTATCCTCAATATCCTCATGTTTGCTAACATGATTAAAGAATTCTTCAATATTATCTTTTCCAATTATGGAACCACTACCTATTGAAGGTCTTTTATGGTGAATTTAGGGATCAACATGGTGAGCTAAGGAAGAGGTAACAACTATAGAAAGACTTAATTTTTTTGTGTTTATTAATAAAGAAAGCAAACTTGTAAAACTAATTTTTTTGTGTTTTTGATAAAGAAACAAGCAAACAAAGCAAAAGTAAACTAAGCAAAACAAAAACAACAAAGTAAAGAGATTGGTTATGAGGGACTCCCCTTGTGAAGATGTCCTTGACTCCCTGGCAATGGTGCTAGAAAAATAGCTTGATGGCCCAAAATATATCGAGCTTCTTGGGGAACCCAAGAGAAGGTATGATGAGCATAGCAGCAAGTTTTCCCTCAGTATGAAACCAAGGTTATCCATCTAGTAGGAGCAAGGAAACACCCCAAAGGTGTAACTAGCTGAACATTGGCAGGGCGCACTACCGGTGCCAGTAGCAACGTGGAGACCTGCACAACACAACCACAGAACTCTGTCCCCAACTTGCGATGAGGTTGTCAATCTCACCAGTTTTGCTGAAAACAAAGGATTAAACGTATCGAGTGAAAGAAAGTAATAGTTTGCAGAAAGTAAACACAAAGCAGTAAACAGTTGATTGTAGATTGATGATAAAAGAAAGGACTAGGGTCCATAGTTCACTAGAGGTGGCTCTCCTTAAGATAGATAACATGTTGGATGAACAAATTACAGCGGGGCAATTGACAAACATCGAGAAAGCATACAAGCATATACTACTCATCTTGACTCCTTTGAGATTCGATTGGGCATTACAACATTATACATAGACCGCCATCCAACTGCATCTATGACTAATAATCCACCTTCAGGTTATCATCCGAACCCCCTCCAGTATTAAGCTGCAAGCAACGGATAATTGCATTACGAATTGTGTGTAAAGTAAACAATACGATTGTTCTATGAACAAAGGATTATTTCTTTCTCTCTAGTAGAAACAGCACATCTAGTACCTTAGAGATTTCTATCACTTCCCCAGATTACTAGAGGCATGAACCCACTATCGAGCATAAATACTAACTTTTGGAGTTGCTAGCATCTACTTGGCCAAGATAGCTACTAACAACGAAAAGCATGAAACATCACAAATAACAAAGACATGATAGAATCAATAATCAATCTGAAATAGCATCTCAATATCCATCGGATCCCCGCAAACACAACATGCAGAATTACAAATAGATGATCTTGATCATGAATGGAGCTCACAAGATCTAAACATGATAGCACAAAGGAGGAGAACCAGCCATCTAGATACTACATGGACCCGTAGTCCAGAGATGAACTACTCACGCATCACACCGGAGGCTTTCATGATGATGAAGAAGGCCTCCAGGGTGAATTCCCCTCTCCGGCAGGGTACCGGGAAGAGCTTCAGATCCCTCCCGATCTAGGGATGGAGATGACGGCGGCTACGGACTCTTTCGTGGATTTTTGATCGGGTACTTAGGGTTTCTGTATCGGAGGCAACTTATAGGCGGAAGGAGAGGTCGAGGGGTGCCTGGGGTAGCCAGACCACCCCCTGGAGCAGGTCAGGCCTGGCCGCACGGCCAGGTGGTGTGGCCAGGACCCATCCCCTCTCCATCTCGTATTCTGGCTCCAAGTGTCCCTTAGTGAAAAACTGACTTTGGCTTTTGTCCCGCCCAATTCCGAGAATATTCATTTTCTGACTTTCCTGGAACCAAAAACAGCAGAAAACAGGCAGCTGGCATTGTGGCTTATTAATAGGTTAGTCTAAGAAATCATATGAAAAGTACTCCAAAGTGTGGACAAAACATAAGAAAGTAGATAAAACCAAGCATGGAACATCAAAAATTATGGATACGTTAGCAACGTATCAGGAACCCATCATTAATATGAAAGTGAATGATTTTGATTTCAAAGCTTTATGTGATCTTGATAGTAGTGTTTCCATTATGGCTAGAAGGATTTATGATATCCTTGATTTGCCACAACTTGAATATTGTTATTTGAATGTCCCACTTGATGATAATGCTAAAAAGAAACTCATGGGGAGTATTAATGGTGTTCTTATTATGGTTAACAATGCCTATGTCTCTGTTGACTTCTATGTTTTGGATGTTGAATGCAATGCTTCTTGTCTTATTACTTTGGGAAGACCTTTTCTTAGAACTGTTGGTGCCATTATTGATATGAAAGAAGGCACCATTAAATATCAACTCCCACTCAAGAAAGGTATAGAAAACTTCCCTAAGAAGAGAGAGAAGATTTCTTTTGCCTCTCCAATGAAAAAAAATTTGCTCTTAATGCTTCTTCATTTGAGAACACTTGATCCTTTTTCTTGCTTCTTATGCCTAACTCAAAGGCGTTAAAGAAAAGTACTTATTGGGAGATAACCCAAAAGTTTTAGATGAGTCTTGAAAGTTATTACTTCAGTAATAACCTCTCCTTATCCTTTTTATTAGCTTTTTGTGCTAGGAGTAACCTCTAATGAGAGAGAAGTAATGATTGGGAAAGTTGTTGTCCCGAAACAGATTTTTGTGCTTCACCGTAAAAATTCGTGTAAAATCTCTGTACGTCCTTTTGAGGCATGACTTTTTATGCTTCTGCCCCAGGTTGTTATCTAACTTTCTTTAGTTTAACACTTTTATATTTGAGCAACATAAGGTCTTCGAAAAAATTCGTCTTTATCTGCTAGTCTGTTTTGACAGATTTCTGCCATTATTTGCATTTGCTTCTTGTTAGTTCCTTTTTGAGTTCTTTTGGGGAATTGAGCTTTTTGAGGGATGTGCTACAGTATCTAGTGTTTTAATGGAAGTTTTATTGGTGTTGTAACTGAACCCAAAGACTTATTATCTTGAGTGCACTAATGTTGCTAATAAAGATTGTGTGAAGTTTTGTATGAAGGAAAAATTCCAGGTGTACGGAAGGAATAAGTAATGAGATGAAAGATGGACTAAAGCTCAACCTTGGGGATTCCACACGTGTCACCCCAAGAAATATCCAACAAGTACAAGCGTCAAAGCTTGGGGATGCCCAAGGCATCCCCTTCTTCATCAATAAAAATTCCAGGTTCCTTCCAAACACTTCATTTTTATTGTTTCATGCACAGTTGTGTTGTTCTTGGAGCGTGTTCTTTTTCGTTTTTGTTTTGGTTTTTCATTTGCTTTGTTTTCTTAGTTTGCTGAATAAATTGGTTGGACCCCCTCTTTCATACATTGGTTTTCAAATAGTTTGGTTTAGATTGGAAAACGAGTAGGAAAGTTCATGCTTAAGTGGTAAGGAGAGCTTGTTTTTGACTGTGGCCTATACTTTGTCATGCCATGCTCGATATTGTTTTGGCTTTATGCTTAGTATTCTTTGTTGTAGCATGACATGTTATAAACAATTGAGATTGCTTAATGTGCCTTTGAAGAATCATGTGTTGTTTTAGCATATTAAAGCATAGTATTGTGGTATTCTCCTTTGATGCTTTATTTGGGTTGACTTGGCGCATGCTCACACCATGTTATGACTATCCCAAGTCACCATAGCCTTTATGATCCTTTAGTTTTCAACTTGTAGTATCACTTTATGCTTTTATTAATGATGTTTTGTCGCTCTGCATGATTATGGCCATTATTGCTCTCTTAGTTTGTCGCTCCCAGTCTTTTGCTAGCCTCCGTAACCAAGTATGAGTTCCACTCATGCATCCAACTCCTAAGACCAAGTTATTCCAAAGAGTCCACCATACCTACCTATTAGCATATGCTATTCCAAGTATTTTCATGTTTTTGTCTACCTTCCGAATTAAACTTGTTATGAGAAAACTAGTGATTAAAGCTCTCACGAACTTGATGGCACACTTTACTTTCTTGCATTTAATAAAATTGAACCATTGCATCCATATTTGTTGCGTATATGCTTGCGCTTTATAAGTTGAAGATAGCAGAACCATGTATCATGGGGAATGCTTTCAACATTGCACCTGTACTTTGTACCCCGTTGATATCATGTTCTTTTGCTTATGGATCCCGGCGGTGTGAAATAAAAGGGGAACTTGTAAGATCATGGGGTTTGTATTTGTGTTAGAGAAACGCCTGGGCCGCTAGCCTAAGCCATGCCTAATCATGGTGGAAACTTGCAGCATAACCATAATGAGCACTCTATGAAGCATCCTCAATAAAAACCTATGCAAATAGCAAATAAAAAGATCACTGAGATGCTCATTGTCTGCTTACCTTGTCATTTTGATTATGGGATAGCTCCTGTATCATGTGCAAGGGGTACCCGGTTGGCGGTTCTCTATGATACATATGTACTTACAATGACAAGAGCTTACTTGTGACTAAAGTTGAGTAGCATGAGGTTCGGTGTTCGTAAGTAAGGGGCATGAGATTTCGGCTTATAACTTGTCAAGCATATCCTCTTAGTTGTGTCACTTTAACCTTAATCACCTTCAAGATTCTTATGATAGGGGCAATGAGAGCTGAAAGCTAATAAGTACCATAATTTTTGGAAGCTCTTTATGAGACTTGAATCCCTACTTCCTGCTATGAAGGCCTTTCTTTTACTTTTTTGTTGAGTCTCCACCTTCTATCTTTATAACTTGTCAAGCATATCCTCTTATTTGTGTCACTTTAACCTTAATCACCTTCAAGATGCTTATGATAGGGGCAATGAGAGCTGAAAGCTATTAAGTACCATAATTTTTGGAAGCTCTTTATGAGACTTGAATCCCTACTTCCTTCTATGAAGGCCCTTCTTTAAATTTTATGTTGAGTCTCCACCTTCTATCTTTATGCACCTACTTTGAGAGCATAGTGGACATTCTTAGTTCTATGTGCATTGTCCCAAGACTTGTTGATTGATGCATAGCTTTGATATTGCTTGTTTTAAACTATTTGTATCTAGTCACTCTTATGAACTTTGAAGGTGTCCTATGCATTTATGTTTGCCACTCTATGAGGGACAAGCTGAATACCACTATGCTATGTTTTCTTTACGTGAAACAAACAAACGTCTTGCAAAGCATTGTTATTCATGAATCTTTTGTTTGTGCCTTTTCATGTGGCTGTTGGGTCCGTAGCATAGAAAACAAAAAAAAATCCTACGGTGTGAACTACACGCCAAGATCTATCTACTAGGTACAAAGCAACGGGTGGACATACATCCATGGAGAACTTACCCTCGAAGACAACGAGCTTTGTTAACGAGTAGGAACTCGTGGTTGATGTAGTCGTACACTTGCCGATCTCAAGATCGTGATGAAGTCCAGCAGGTCCGGCTCCAGCACGTCCATCAGATCCAGCTCCAGCACCACCAAATCCAGCACCGCAAAGCAGCGGTGCATCTGTGATCGCACACACGTCCGGTACCCCGACAACCTCCATCCCTCGCTCCAGCAAAGCAGCGGAAGCAGCAACTCCTTTCCAGATAAAGCCACCGGGAACATGTATCTCGCTAATCCGAGACCATGGGGGAATAATACTAGAGGGGGAGAGAGATCCTTCACAAGGAGGTGTGTATGAGAAGTGAGGAGAGGGGGGCCTTTTATAGGAGGAGGGGGTGCCCCTCCTTCATGGCCGGCACATGGAGGAGGTGACCTTTCACCTCCTCCATTCATGTGGTGGTAACTCCTCCACATTAAAATGCCCCTTCACATTCCCTTTTAAAGTCTCCACTTTAAATGCATTAAATTTCTCCAAATTTAATGCTCTCTCATTTAATAAAACTCTTTTATTGATTTTATTCAGAATTTTGTTAATTACTTTAATTAACAAACATTCACATAAAACCCCCTGCAACATTTCAATATTACATGCAGAACCAATTTCAGCAATTTCACCCGAAACAGTTTCGGTGTCTATTGAAATAATTCCAGCGCTTTCTTAAATCTTTATCTGAAACATATTTGCTCCAAATGGTGTCGGTATCCCTTAAGCGTGTCACCCTACGGTTCGCGAATAATGCAGACATGATCGAGACCCCTCTCTGATCAATAATCAGCAGCGAGACCTGGAGATCCATACTGACTTCTACACATTCAACGATGACTTCTGTGATCGTGAGAACCTTTAACGCTAGTAACTAAATCCCTTTGTCTCGCGATATATTACATATCAGAGATTCGATCATCGGTATCTCCATACCTAGTTTGATCTCGTTACCGACATGCACTCTTTTCTCGTTCCCGTGATATAACATTCTAGTGATCACATCACTTGCTTGCAAGCTATTTCAATGTGATATCATCGAGAGGGCCTAGAGTATATCTATCCGTCATCGGGATGGACAAATCCCACTCTTGATCCATGAGCCTCGACATAACACCTTCGTAGCACTGAACCCACCTTTATAGTCACCCTGTTACGGTGTGACGTTTGATGTTATCAAGATACTCTTCCGGTGTTAGCAATTAACATGATCTCATGGTCTAAGGACTAAGATTATTTCGTATGATGTTATAGCAATATAAAAATAATGACTTGATCATAATGCTATACTTCAGATGAATGTTCATCACATCATTCCACCAATGGTGTGACCTTGTTATTAACAACATCCAATGTCTATGATCAGGAAACCTTGATCATCTTGTTAATCAACAAGCTAGTCTATAAGAGAGGCATAACTAGGAACCCCTTTTTGTTTATTAAACACACATGTATTGATGTTTCCGATCAATACAATTCTAGCATGTAAAATAAACATTTATCATAAACATGGAATAAGATAATAACCACTTTATTATTGCCTCTCGGGCATATTCCCTTCAGTCTCCCACTTGCACTAGAGTCAATAATCTAGTTTGAAAAACTTTGCGTATTGAACACCTGTGGCTTTCTGGCGTTGCATATACGCAATTGCTAGTGGTTCACATAATCTCCAGATCTGACAATATCAGGTCCATGTGTATTTGCATGTCTTTGCGTCTCTACTCATCACTCATTCTCAAATGAGATGGCATTGTATAAATTTGGTCCTCTGGTGAGACCTTTAGTTCGTTCAGGTTAAAATATGTTGATATTATTATCACACAATATATCTTCATAGTATTAGCCCACTTTTAACCACACCTAGTTTGATAACAAACTACTTAACACAAATGCCCTCCTATGCTGCTACTATAGCAGTCATATACTTAGCCTTTTGTTGTAGTATCCGTCACAATATCTCAACTTTGGAAATCATCCAAATCCATCATGGAACATCCTTTCCATTATATTGTGCCACCCATAGTCTAAATTGAGATAAATTTAATTTGTATCTTGTGATAAAACTAGTATCAATGTAACACTTTACAATGAACTACCTTTAACTATTTGTCACTTATACATGATATATTCTTAGTTCTTCCAAAGCTCATAAGAATATCTTTACTATTGTCCAATGATCATCTTATGAATCATTTTGGTATATGGTCATAACATTTAGAGCATAGGACATTCTGGATATATACATATCATGGTATAATCGATCAAAATTTTCATGTGATTTTACTCACCAAGTGTTGAAACACTTGAATCTTGATACAATCCTTTCCATGCAGCAAGAACCTTTCTTATTGTTTCCATATTGAGCCCTTTCAATATCTCATATTGAACCCTTTCAATATCTTATATATGTATGTCTAGCACAACCATATTAGCGCCTTAATTTATCCATATAGATATTGATGCCTAATATTCTGGGTTTGCCCAAGTCTTTCACCGAAATCTTATTTTAATGAAATCCTTAACTTGTGTCAATTCAAGACACATCATTTCCAATCAACAATATGTCCTCTACATAATGTATTAGAAATATGTCTCAGCGCTCCCACTTAATTTCTTGCAAATGCAAGCATCTTCATCATCTCCAGTGAATTTAAACTCTTTTAACAGTTTCATCATGGTGAAGATTCCAACTCCGCTATGCTTACTTCAACTATTGAAGTTTACATGCCCTTTTAGCACCCTTTGAATTAACAAAACCCTTCGGACCATGTCATGTACATGTCCTAGGTTACCGTTCTATTAGAAGAACCTTGTTTTGTTTATTCAACTACCATATACCAAATTATATGTAGTGGTTGCTACATTAATCCGTCAAGACTATATATCGCTATGAAAGATCAAATCTTGTCATAGTCAACTCCTTGAACATTGTCGTAAACTTCTTTCCGACATGTTGACTATTTCATAGATGTTAAACATCCATGTCTTATTTCTTTATAGATCCAAACACGACCGATAGGCTTCACGCCTTTCCGGAGGGTCTTCCAAGTTCAGAAACTTGTTTTCTCGTGTATGGATACTATCACGGATTCTATGACTTCTAGTCATTTTATGGAGTCAGGGCCCATCATCGCTTCTTTGCATGTAGTCGGTTCATCATTGTCAAAACAATAACGACTTGCTTATCAAATCTTACTATTTGATTCTTACCGACCCACACGGTTCTATAGGAACTCTAATCTCCGAGATCACACCTTTTGTAATCGCGAGAGCCATGAGCATTGTGGCCGCCACCGGGACACTTTCCGGCGCTGCGCTACTTAGCACATATAGCTAAGGTTCAACAACCTTATCAAAGTTCTATTGTCCTCCCACTTAACTTTTCACGAAAAATTCCTTCTCAAGAAACTTGACGTTCCAAGTAACAAACTCTTTTGTACTCGGTGTTATGGAGAAATTCCCAACAATATCTTTGGGATAACCTACAAAGACGTGTTTATCCGACTTTGGTTGTAAACATTTTACTTATGCATAGCATACCAAAATTTAAGAAAAGACAATTCGGGTTTTATCCCAAACCATAACTCATATGGTGTCATTTCAATGGATCACGATGGTGCTCTTTTCAGTGTAAAAGCGGTAGTCTCTAAAGCTTCAATCCTTAACACATAATGGCAGTTTTATAAATGACACCCTTGATCTTACCATGTCAAACATGTTTGATTTTATCTCTCGAATATGCCATACTCCTATGGTTTATCGGGAAACACAAATCATGGAACAATTCCTCAAGTCTTAGGTGTTTTTGCTAAACATGTAACTCAAATATCTTCCTTTATGATCGAATCATAAACTCTTTATTTTCTTGTTACAATGATTTTCCACTTCATCTTGAAAGTCTTTGAACAATTTTCAAATGTTTCATACTTCTTCCTTATTAAGTAAATATATAGATATATTCACTCAAATTTTCGGAGAAAGCATATGAAGCAAAAAGATCCATCGCATATGGATACACACAATGGACTATGCACATCAGCATGCACAATTTCCAATAAGCTAGTCATCCGTTCCTCTATGGCCTATGGACGGAGTTTCAATTATCTCGAGGAAAGTCTCACATGCGTCAATTGATCAAAATCAAAGACTCCAAAAATCCATCAACATGGAGTTTCTTCATGTTGTCTTTCAAATATAATTTAAACATTGATGTCACTTCATAAGTGATCTTTCAATCATTTGTCTTGCGACATTTTAGCAATAGTGTTTATGGATGTGATTTCTCCAACTAGACTTGTAAAAGTTCATCCATCCTTTATGGAATACGGTAATTATTTGAACAACCATTGTTCTCATGATACCGGAACAAAATAACAATTATTTAAACAAATCTTGAAGGCTTGGTTTGATGACAACGAAAAACACAATAACACTTTATTTGTTTTCGATGAACATCATCACTCATTCTCTTGCTGGTTACTTAGGCCATTGTAGTTCATGAATTGCGTTGTCCTGTATGACACTTCATACCAACCAATTCGGTATCCAATACCGGTATCCAATACCTAAGAACCACATTGTTTAACAAGCAAGGAATATATCCATAACATGTATATCTTCTATATACCTAAGTTGGACATCTCCAACCTTTTATTTTCTGGCAAATATTTTATAGATTCTCTTTTAGCAATTCCTTTTCTTTTAAAAGAATCTATCAACATCAATAGTGGTGTCATCAACATGACACATGGTACAAAGCTTGTATATAGTCAAATACTAATACCTTTGGACTTGCACTTTGAAGTGGATCACCATCATCAAATGTTTGGCATTCTTTCAAAAATCCATTCTTTAGTAATCTATTAGTGTAGTAAACATTTTACTTACATCTTTTATTCATCCTTATCATGAAAACTTTCATGATCAAGCTACTATAGCCTATAAGGAAGAATCGCGAGTATAATATCAGTTCCCAAAACCTTTTTGGTAGATTAGGACGCCTAGCGTCTCCAACCTTCACAAATTCTCATACAATATGAGAACATGTATTTTGCTAAATTATACTCTATCATAATGCAACCAAAAACATTGTTTCAGATATCACAATATCTTTCACACATGATGGTTTGTGAAACAATATTCAGCTCCAATATAATCTTGATATTAAAACAACTTTTTGAATATCAATAATCATGGAGGCAAACATGATACTTTAGATACTAACATTGGAATTCTTACTCTTGATTTAATACTACTTATTAAACTTCATGGAGTAAATAGAGTTTGCTGAAAGTTTGCAATAGGACTTATAAACTTTAAATTGACATTCAAAACAATACGATACCAGTTCGTAAAGTAAATATCCAGAATTCTATAGTTCTATTATCTCAAATAAAAACTAAGCATAAGGTAGAGAACGAATGCCAATGACTACAACAAACTATGCAAATTCACTTTGATTTAATTTATGACAAATTGAGTTCGACTAATCCAAATTAGAAATGAACTCCCACTCAAAAACGACATCCCTCATACCTTTTTGGTGATTACATGAACCAAATCCACTACACCAAGTCCGATCATCACGTGAGTCGGTGTAGCTTCAAAGGCGAGCATCAATATGGGCATCACATCAACTATATGACTCATGCTTAACCTTTCAGTCCGTGTTCCGAGGCCATGTCTGTACATGCTAGGCTCGCCAAGTAAGAACCTTAGTACTCGCGTGTGTAAAACTGTCTTACACCCGTTGTATGAAAGCGTAGAGTCGAGTACACCCGATCATCACGTGATGTCTCGAAATACGATCCACAAAACGGTGCATACTTAAGGAAGAACACATTTTTATCTTGATATCTAAAAGAGGGATCATCTTACAATGCTACAGAAAGCGCCAAACTAGCAGTATAAGATGCTAACATCTAATGTGTAAAGTGAGATGATATGGTCCATGCATTTGATCTCTATCACTTGCATCGTGGTATGATCTCTATCATTCCTTTGTGTGTAAGGCCAAGGTCTATGGAACTTACACGTTGAGTGTGTTGTAAGAGTATCTGTCATACATCTACTTACAACAATACCATATCAAGACACTAGCCCAACAACGATCTAAACTAGACGCCTCTAATTTATCAATTGCAAGTTTTTCGTGGCTTAGGGCTTTCGAAGATAGAACCGTTCTTACCTACGAACATGAACCACAACGAGGATAACCAAGTTATTAGCAACTCGTTGTAAATCAAATATTGACTATAGTAGGAGAGACAGACACCCGCCAGCCACTTATGCAAAACAAGTTGCATGTCAGTCGTGGAACCGGTCTCATGTATGATGACATGTAAGGTTGGTCCGGGCCGCTTCATCCCACTATGCCACCAATATCCGAAATACATAGAAGATGCAATAACATGATCATCATCGCCCAGATATCAACATATGTGTACTACCCGTGCTAAGCACCTACGCATAGATCAGGCTCTGATACCACTGTTGGGTCCGCAGCATAGAAAACAAAAAAAATTCCTACAGTGTGAACTACACGCCAAGATCTATCTACTAGGTACAAAGCAACGGGTGGACATACATCCATGGAGAACTTACCCTCGAAGACAACGAGCTTTGTTAACAAGTAGGAACTCGTGGTTGATGTAGTCGTACACTTGCCGATCTCAAGATCGTGATGAAGTCCAGCAGGTCCGGCTCCAGCACGTCCATCATACCCAGCTCCAGCACCACCAAGTCCAGCACCGCAAAGCAGCGGTGCATCCGTGATCGCACACACGTCCGGTACCCCGACAACCTCCGTCCCTCGCTCCAGCAAAGCAGCGGAAGTAGCAATTCCTTTCCAGATAAAGCCACCGGGAACATGTATCTCGCTAATCCGAGACCATGGGGGAATAATACTAGAGGGGCAGAGAGATCCTTCACAAGGAGGTGTGTATGAGAAGTGAGGAGAGGGGGGCCTTTTATAGAAGGAGGGGGGTGCCCCTCCTTCATGGCCGGCGCATGGAGGAGGTGACCTTTCACCTCCTCCATTCATGTGGTGGTAACTCCTCCACATTAATATGCCCCTTCACATTCCCTTTTAAAGTCTCCACTTTAAATGCATTAAATTTCTCCAAATTTAATGCTCTCTCATTTAATAAAACTCTTTTATTAATTTTATTCAGAATTTTGTTAATTACTTTAATTAACAAACATTCACATAAAACCCCCTGCAACATTTCAATATTACATGCAGAACCAATTTCAGCAATTTCACACGAAACAGTTTCGGTGTCTATTGAAATAATTCTAGCGCTTTCTTAAATCTTTATCTGAAACATATTTGCTCCAAATGGTGTCGGTATCCCTTAAGTGTGTCACCCTACGGTTTGCGAATAATGCAGACATGATCGAGACCCCTCTCCGATCAATAATCAGCAGCGGGACCTGGAGATCCATACTGACTCCTACACATTCAACGATGACTTCTGTGATCGTGAGAACCTTTAACACTAGTAACTAAATCCCTTTGTCTCGCGATATATTACATGTCCGAGATTCGATCATCGGTATCTCCATACCTAGTTTGATCTCGTTACCGACATGCACTCTTTTCTCGTTCCCGTGATATAACATTCTAGTGATCACATCACTTGCTTGCAAGCTATTTCAATGTGATATCACCAAGAGGGCCCAGAGTATATCTATCCGTCATCGGGATGGACAAATCCCACTCTTGATCCATGAGCCTCAACATAACACCTTCATAGCACTGAACCCACCTTTATAGTCACCCTATTACGGTGTGACGTTTGATGTTATCAAGATACTCTTCCGGTGTTAGCAATTAACATGATCTCATGGTCTAAGGACTAAGATTACTTCGTATGATGTTATAGCAATATAAACATAATGACTTGATCGTAATGCTATACTTCGGATGAATGTTCATAACATCATTCCACCAATGGTGTGACCTTGTTATTAACAACATCCAATGTCTATGATCAGGAAACCTTGATCATCTTGTTAATCAACAAGCTAGTCTATAAGAGAGGCATAACTAGGAACCCCTTTTTGTTTATTAAACACACATGTATTGATGTTTCCGATCAATACAATTCTAGCATGTAAAATAAACATTTATCATAAACATGGAATAAGATAATAACCACTTTATTATTGCCTCTCGGGCATATTCCCTTCAGTGGCAACATAGTTTCTTTGTCTTATTGCTAGAAATTTGTCTTTCATGTTATCATTGAAGTATTATGATCCCAGCTTTGAATGTTTTACAAATACTTTGATCAAGTTTATGATGGTGCATGTCACCTCAAAAATAATTCTTTCTTTTTATCACTTACCTACTCGAGGACGAGCAGGAGTTAAGCTTGGGGATGTTGATACATTGCTAATGTATCCATAATTTTTGATGTTCCATGCTTGGTTTTATCTACTTTCTTATGTTTTGTCCACACTTTGGAGTACTTTTCATATGATTTCATGGACTAACCTATTAACAAAAGCCACAGTGCCAGCTGCCTGTTTTCTGTTGTTTTTGGTTGCAGGAAAGTCAGAAAATGAATATTCTCGAAATTGGACGGGACAAAAGCCAAAGTCAGTTTTTCACCGAGGGACATCTGGAGCCAGAATACGAGACAGAGAGGGGCTGGGGACCGGCCACACCACCTGGCCGCGCAGCCAGGCCTGGCCCGCACCAGGGGATGGTCTGGCCGCCCCAGGCACCCCCTCGGCCTCTCCTTCCGCCTATAAGTTGCCTCTGATACAGAAACCCTAAATACCCAATCAAAAATCCACGAAAGAGTTTGTAGCCGCCGTCATCTCCATCCCTAGATCGGGAGGGATTTGAAGCTCTTTCCGGCACCCTGTCGGAGAGGGGAATTCACCCTGGAGGCCTTCTTCATCATCATGCCAGCCTCCGATGTGATGCGTGAGTAGTTCATCTCTGGACTACGGGTCCATGTAGTAGTTAGATGGCTGGTTCTCCTCCTTTGTGCTATTATGTCTAGATCTTGTGAGCTCCATTCATGATCAAGATCATCTATTTGTAATTATGCATGTTGTGTTTCCAATGGATATTGAGATGCTATTTCAGATTGATTATTGATTCTATCATGTCTTTGTTATTTGTGATCTTGCATGCTTTCCATTGTTAGTAGCTATCTTGGCCAAGTAGATGCTAGCAACTCCAAGAGTTAGTATTTATGCTCGATAGTGGGTTCATGCCTCTGGTAATCTGGGGAAGTGACAGAAATCTCTAAGGTACTAGATGTGCTGTTGCTACTAGGGATAAAACAACAATCCTTTGTTCATAGAACAATCGTATTGTTTACTTTACACGCAATTCGTAATGCAATTATCCATTGCTTGCAACTTAATACTGAAGGGGGTTCGGATGATAACCTGAAGGTGGATTATTATTCATAGATGCAGTTGGATGGCGGTCTATGTATAATGTTGTAATGCCCAATCGAATCTCAAAGGAGTAAAGATGAATAGTATATGCTTGTATGCTTTCTTGATGTTTGCCAATTGCCCCGCTGTAATTTGTTCACCCAACATGTCATCTATCTTAAGGAGATCCACCTCTAGTGAACTATGGACCCCGGTCCTTTCTTTTACTATCAATCTTCAATCAACTGTTTACTGTTTTGTGTTTACTTTCTGCAAACTATAACTTTCTTCCACTCGATACGTTTAATCCTTTGTTTTCAGCAAAACCGGTGAGATTGACAACCTCATCGCAAGTTGGGTATAGAGTTCTGTGGTTGTGTTGTGCAGGTCTCCACGTTGCTGCTGGCACCGGTAGTGCACCCTGCCAAAGTTCAGCTAGCTGCCCCTTTGGGGTGTTTCCTTGCTCCTAGTGCATTGATAACCTTGGTTTCATAACTGAGGGAAAACTTACTGCTGTGCTCATCATACCTTCCTCTTGGGGTTCCCCAACGAGCTCGTTAGTCCATGAGTCAGCAGCTTCCTACAGTAAAAGTTTTATAAATAATGAAACTTTTCATGCTCGCTGTGATATCATGTCTAAATTCTGCCTTATGCCCAAAGAAATCTATGAATCTTTATATCTTTGGGGACTTTCTGAAGGAGGAGAAGAAATATATCTTACTAATAATGCCACAATATTATCCATTGGAATAGCTGAAGGAGTGTTTACAAAGATCCTAGGGAAACTGGTGTCTACTGATTATCTTGTTATTGAATGTGTAGTAATAGGACAAATTACACTTGGAAGATCCCTACTAAAACTCCTTAGAGCGATAATAGATGTGGAAAAAGGTATCATGCATTTTGCTTCTATACAAAATAATCATACGTTCCCTAAACATACGAATAAAGGTAAGAAAGGTAGGGGAAAGAAATTTGCTCTTAATGCTTCTTCATTTGAGAATACTTGATTCTTGCTTCTTATGCCTAGCTCAAAGGCGTTAAAGAAAAACACTTATTGGGAGATAACCCAAATTTTTAGTCAATAAATTTTTCTTTTGTTGAGTCTTGGAAGTTATTGCCTCTGTAATAACCTCTCCTTATCCTTTTTGTGTGGTTTTTGTGCCAAGAATAACCTCTAATGAGAGAGAAGTAAGACTTGGGAAAGTTTTTATCCCAAAATAGATTTTTGTGCTTGGCTGTAAAAATTCGTGAACAATATTTGTACGTCGGTTTGAGCTGTATTTTTTTGTGCTTCTGAACCAGGTTGTTATCCAACTTTCGCTAGTTTAACACTTATCGATTTGAGCGACATAAGGTTTTCGAAAAAATTGGTTTTTACCTGCTGGTCTGTTTTGACAGATTTCTGCCATTATTTGCATTTGCCTCTTAAATCTCTTTCTCTTTGAGTTCTTGCCAATTTCTTGAACTATTTAAAGGAATTGCTACAGTAGCTTGTGTTTTAATGGAAGTTTTACTTGTGTTGAAACTGAACCAAAATACTTATTATCTTGAGTACACTAATGTTGCTAATGAAGATTGTGTGAAGTTTTGTATGAAGGAAATTTTAAAGTGTAGGAAAGAATAATGTGATAAGATGAAGTATGGACAAACGCTCAAGCTTGGGGAAACCACCCGTGTCACCCCAAGAAATATTCAAGAAGTACAAGCGTCAAAGCTTGGGGATGCCCAAGGCATCCCCTTCTTCATCAATAAAAATCTCAGGTTTTCTTCCAAACACTTCATTTTTATTGTTTCATGCGCAATTTTGTTGTTCTTGGAGCGTCTTTGTTTTTGTTTTCAGTTTTCTTTTGCTTAGTTTTCTTAAATAAATTGGTTGGACCCCTGCATTCATACATAGTTTCAAATAAGATTGATTTGGATTGGAAAAGAGTAGGAAAGTTCATGCTTATAAGTGGTATAAAAGGAGTCTTGTTTTTGACTGTGACTTAGACTTTATCATGTCATGCTTGATTTTGTTTTGAGTTTATGCTTAGTGATTATTGTTGTAGCATGACTTGTTACAAACAATTGAGATTTCTTAATGTGCCTTGAAAGAATTATGTGTTGTTTTAGCATATAAAAGCATAATATTGCGGTATTCTCCTTTGATGCTTTATTTGGGTTGACTTGGTGCATGCTCACACCATGTTAAGACTATACCAAGTCACCATAGCCTCTATGATCATTTAGTTTTCGACTTGTAATATCACTTTATGCTTTAATTAATAATGGTTTGTCGCTTTGCATGATTATGGCCATTATTGCTCTCTTAGTTGGTCGCTCCCAGTCTTTTGCTAGCCTCCACATGTACCAAGTATGAGTTCCACTCATGCATCCAACTCCAAATAAAACCAAGTTATTCCAAAGAGTCCACCATACCAACCTATTAGCATTATTGCTATTCCAATTATATTCATGTTTTTATCTACCTTCCAAGTTAAACTTGTTATGTGAAAATTAGTGATTAAAGCTCTCACAAACTTGATGGCACACTTTACTATCTTGCACTTAATAAACTTGAACCATTGTGCCCATCTATGTTGCGTATATGCTTGTGTTTTGTAAGTTGTGAATTAGCAGAACCATGTTACTATAGCGAACGCTTTCAACATTGCACTTTATTTAGTTGATATCATGTTCTTTTGCTTATGGATCCCGGCGGTGTGAAATGAAAGGGGAGCTTGTAAGGCTCATGGAGTTCGTATATGTGTTAGAGAAACACCTGGGAGGCTAGTCTAAGCCATGCCTAATCATGGTGGAAACGTGCAGCATAACCATAGTGAGCAATCTGTGAAGCATCCTAAAAAAATAAAAAAAAATAAAAAGGGAAAACCCTATGCAAATAGCATACAAAAAAATCGCTGAGGTGCTCATTGTCTGCTTGCCTTGTCATTTTCATATGGGAAAGCTTTTGTATCATCGGGCAAGGGGTACCCTGTTGGCGGTTCTCTATGATACAAATGTACTTACAATGACAAGAACTTACCTGTGACTAGAGTTGAGTAGCATGAGGTTCGGTACTCGTAAGTAAGGGGCATGAGATTTTCAGCTTATAACTTATCAGGATATCCTCATATTTGTTCACTTTAACCTTAATCACCTAAAGATGCTTATGATAGGGGCAATGAGAGTTGAAAGCTAATAACTACCATAATTTTTGGAAGCTCTTTATGAGACTTGAATCCTTGCTTCCTTCTATGAAGGGCCTTTCTTTTACTTTTATGTTGAGTCTCCATCTTCTATCTTTATGCACCTATTGAGGGAGCATAGTGGTCATTCTTAGTTTAATGTGCATTGTCCCAAAACTTGTTGATTGATTCATAACTTTGATATTGCTTGTTCTTAAACTATTTGTATCTAGTCACCTTCTGAACTTTGAAGGTGTCCTATGCATTTATGTCTTGCTACACTATGAGGGACAAGCTGAATACCATTCTCATTATGTTTTCTATATGTGAAACAAACAAACGTCTTTCAAAGCATTATTATTCATGAATCTTTTGTTTGTACCTTTTCATGTTACAACATAGTTGCTATGTCTTATTGTTAGAACTATATCTTTCATGCCATGTTAAAGTACTATGATCCTAGCTATCAATGTTTTACAAATACCTTGATCAAGATTGTGATAGTGCATGTCACCTAAAAAATTATTCTTTTTTATCACTTACCTACTCGAGGACGAGCAGGAGTTAAGCTTGGGGATGTTGATACGTCGTAAACATATCTATAAATTTTGATGTTCCATGCTTGTTTTATATATACTTTATTATGTTTTGTCCACACTTTAGAGTATTTTTACACATTTTCTGGAACTAACCTATTAACAGGATGCCACAGTGTCAGTTGCATGTTTTCTGTGTTTTTGGTTTCAGAAAAGCTAGTAAGGAAATATTCTCCGAATTGGACCAGACAAAAGCCAAAGTCAATATTTTACCCGAAGCAACACGGAGTCCGGAGGGCAGCCGAAGGGGGTCCATGAGGCGGCCACACCCTAGGGTGGCGTGGCCAGCCCTAGGGGCGCCGCCACCTGGTGTGGGCCCCTCGAGCCTCCACCGATCGTGCCCTTCCGCCTATAAAAGCCTCCCAGGACGAAAACCCTAAGCACCCGATCAAAATTCCACGAAAGAGTCTGTAGCCGCCGTCATCTCCATCCCTAGATCGGGAGGGATCTGAAGCTCTTCCCGGCACCCTGCTGGAGGGGAGAGACCACCCTGGAGGCCTTCTTCATCACCATGACTGCCTCCGGTGTGATGCGTGAGTAGTTCATCCCTGGACTACAGATCCATGTAGTATCTAGATGGTTGGTTCTCCTCCTTTGTGCTACCATGTTTAGATCTTGTGAGCTCCGTTCATGATCAAGATCATCTATTTGTAATCTTACATGTTGTGTTTGCGGGGATCCGATATTGAGATGCTATTTCAGATTGATTATTGATTCTATCATGTCTATGTTATTTGTGATCTTGCATGCTTTCCATTGTTAGTAGCTATCTTGGCCAAGTAGATGCTAGCAACTCCAAGAGGAAGTATTTATGCTCGATAGTGGGCTCATGCCTCTAGTAATCTGGGGAAGTGACAGGAATCTCTAAGGTACTAGATGTGTTGTTGCTACTAGGGAGAAAACAGCAATCCTTTGTCCATGGGACAATTGTATTGTTTACTTTACACACTTTGCTTAATGCAATTATATGTTGCTTGCAACTTAATACTGGAGGGGGTTCGGATGATAACCTGAAGGTGGATTATTAGTCATAGTTGCAGTTGGATTACTGTCTATGTATAATGTTGTAATGCCCAATGCCCAATCAAATCTCATAGGAGTCAAGATGATTAGTATATGCATGTATGCTTTCTTGGTGTATGTTAATTGCCTCGCTGTAATTTGTTCAGCCAACATGTTATTTATCTCAAGGAGAATCACCTCTAGTGAACTATGGACCCCGGTCCATTCTTTTACCATTGATAAACCATCTACTATTTAATGTTTACTGTTTACTTTTCTGCAAGCAATTACTATCTTCCACACAATACGTTTAATTCTTTGTTTTCAGCAAAACCGGTGAGAACGACAACCTCACTATAAGTTGGGGCAAAGTTTTGTGGTTGTGTTGTGCAGGATTCCAAGTTGGAAACAACACCTTGGAGTTGTTTCCTTGATCCAACTGGTTCGATAACCTTTGTTTCATAACTGAGGGAAAACTTGTTGTTGTGCTCATCATACCTTCCTCTTAGGGTTCTCAACGAGCGCGATATATTTTGAGCCATCAGACACGTCTTGACTGGACATGTCGAACGTGGGGCCATGCAGCAGTAATGATGACGCGTCATAGCGTATTCAGTGGAGATTTATGACTGCACGTCCCCTCTCCGCGCGAAAATCGAGGCGTCACGCGTTGTCCCCTATTTTTTCCGCGGCCATAACTTTAGATTTTTCCTTTACAGAATCCTTGTAACACGTGTCAGCACTGTGTGATCTTCTGTCGGTTTGATTTTGCATCGAACGGTTTGGACTTAACTCCTTTCTTCTTTATAAGGGAAAGGAGATGTGTTTTAACGTTTTACCTCACCTTCCTCTGCATCTTATTCCTTGTGTTCTTTCCCCCCTTGCGAACTCCTGCTCTTGTGCTCGTGTTCCCCTTTTGCCGCCATGGGCAAAATCAAAACTTGGACTTCTGCTGCTGCCACGAAGGCCACTAGGAAGAGGGCCATTAGATGGGCTCCCACCAAGTGCTCGGTGCGTGATCTCCGTGAGGCGCAGAACTCAGGCCATCTGGCGGAGGGTTCCTTCAAGCTCCTCGGAGACGAAGCTTCCCCCATCCTCGAGCCTGGCTGGAGAGTAATGTTCCTCTCTTTCCTCTTCTGCAGTCTTTCTCTTCCTGTCAGCGAATTTCTTCGTGGTCTTCTTTTTGTTTATGGCATGCAGTTGTATCAGCTCACACCTAACTCGATTCTTCATGTTGTCTGTTTCATCACTCTATGTGAGTGCTTTCTCGAGATCCATCCCCATTGGGGCCTGTGGAAGTACTTCTTTTATGTTTGCCGTAACGCCACTGACACCATTGTCCATGATGTTGGTGGCGCCATTTTCTCTGTTCACTTTGATGTGGATTACTTTGATTTTAAGATCACTAACTCTGTCCAAGGTTGGAAGTCGAAGTGGTTTTATATCAGGGATCAACCACTTGAAGGCCAATCTTTCGGTTTAGCCCCTTTTGATCCTAAGAAGCCTTGCCGCAAACTTGACTCCTGGGATCAACGTCCTTCTGCCGAAGAGATGGTTGAAATCCAACCTTATATTGATCGTATTTCCAAACTGCGGCACGAAGTTGGCAAGGAATTGTCGGGTCTCCAAATCCTGGCATATTTTTTGCAGATCCGTGTCCAGCCGCTTCAAGCCCGGCTTTCTGGCATGTGGGCGTATACCGGGAAGAAGGACCCGATGAGGATTTCCTCGGAAGACCTTACCCTCAAGGTATACGAGAAGAGGGTTCGAAACTTCACGACCCTTACCAAGAAAATCCCAGTCCCCTCCAACTGTGCTGTGGAGCCTTATGGCAAGAAAAACCGGCTTCCCGAGGTAAATTTCCTTTGCCTTCATCTTTCCTTTCTTTTATTTTGCAGATGCACTTTTACTTTATCAATGACTAGCTTTTTTCCATGTCTTCTGCTTGTGTAGGACTTTGATCTCCTGAGTTCACTTCCTCCTCTCCCTAGAAGTTGTGAGCCCCCTGTCCATCCTTCCGCATCCGATGATCTCCCTATGACTGGGACTGCCGTGGATGAGGAGATGGAGTTCTCTGCCTCTGACTCTTCATCGAAGACGCAATCTCTTCCCTTAGCCCGCTCCGGAGATTTTCGCGTGGAGCGTGCTGGTGAAAAGAGGAAGCGCCCCTATGTTGTGGAAAGGGTCGAAGACTCGGATGACTCGACTGCTTCTAAGCCTTTCGATGCTGCTCCAATCTCGGCTGCTCCCACCCAGATGAATTTGTTCTGCCTTGCACAGGACGTGTCTTTGTAAGTATTCGACTGCTTCTTTTACTGCTTTATCAGGTAGTTCTACTACTGATGCTTATTCCAATTGTTTTGTTCTTTCCTTTTGTAGTGATGATGATGAAGATCCTCCCGCATCCCCTCTTCGCACATCTGTGGGCTGCTCTGCAAAGAAATCTCCTCCACCGTTGGCAGAGCCGAAGGAAAAGCTTATGTCTTCTATGGAGAAGATCATCCAAAAAGATGCTGCTACTTCATCAAAGCCACCACCGCAAAAAAGGATGAAAACAGAGGGTAAAGGGGTGGTGATATCGAAAAAGCCTATTGATGTGGATATGAAAGATGTAAGTCACTCTATAATTCATAATTTTCCTGCCTGTAGCCTCTTTTATTTTGCCCGGATATCCTTCGCTGTGATGTTCTTCTTTAGCCTTTGATGCGCGAGATGGTTGACATGGCCTCTTAATTTATAAAAATCCATGACAAAGCCGAAGAAATGAAGCGTACGTCTTGTTCATCTTCAGGATTGCTTTGTGAATTTTTCTTCCCTAGTTTTCATGATCCATTTATGCAGCAACTGCCAAAGAATCCGAAGTTATTCAGGACCAGGCGATGAAGCATGCCGATGATCTGGAGGCCAAGCTACGTGTTGCTGAGGAGGCTTTGGAGGAGGCCAGGCAGAAGGCAAAAACTGATGCCAAAGAATTAGCCAAACAAACCGCTATTCGAGATGAAAATCTTCGATAGTGCCTGGAGGCCCTTAATGATTCTTTGACCCGTAAGTTTTTGTCTTGTGTGGCTTTACTTTATTTCCTTACTTCTATCATCAATCTTTTCCCTAGTTGACTGGCCAGAACCTGGCGCTACATGAAGGCAAGAGGGTTAATCCCTTGTCGGATGCTGTTAGCACCTTGGAGGCCAACATCGTTCGTGGGCGCAACCTTCTTGTTCACTCTCGTCGTTCCTTCAAAAGCATTCATGCCGAAGTATTTCCAACCAAGGAGGTGCCAAACAACCTGAATGATCTTGTCACCGTTTTCGGTGCAAATCCCAGCCCCCTTGTTGGTTATAGCTTGACACAGTCGAAGAGTGGTGCCAAAACTTTGATGGCACTGGCGATGGCGCACGGCGAGAAGGTCGACTGGGAGAAGGTTAGCTCCTCTGTCCCAGTCACCCCCAATGGCCAAGTAGTTGACCTGAAGCCTTACATTAAGAGGGCCAGAAAGTATTCTCGGCAGCTTCTTGGCCTAGGCTCAGGTTCGGAGATACTGGCCGCTGCTTCTACGACGGGCACCCCTTCTTCGGCTGCCCCTACTACTCCTGTAGCTAGTGCTCCTTCCGCTAGTGCCACTCTGTCTTTGAAAGGCACGACTTCATAGGCTTTTATTTTTTTAATTTCATTGTATCCTCCTTGACATCGTTGTAATGAATCTTTAAATTATCCAGGTGCCTTTTGCTTCCTTTTTACAAGAAAGCAACTGTTGATTATGTATGTATGAATTTGTCTTTGTATGCTAAATGTTTCATATCTTTTGTGTCTTGCCAGATTGTGAATGAATCTTCGGCTCCTTCTGGATCCGCACAGTTCTCAGATGCGATTCCGTCCTCTTCTGCGGTGGGCGTAGCCAGTAAACCGCCATCGTGCGTACGGTGGATCCGCCGTTGTAAGCTGAAAATATAGAACAAGTGAAAAGACTTGAAGGGAAACTTTGGGTTGTTCAATCGATGGTAGATGTTTCGCAATCGAAGACCCGCCAGGCCCTCAACCGCGAGGCTTTTTTCTTGGAGGAAATTTCTAGGGCAAGCGAAAAGCTATTGTGTAAGTCTTCTTCCTCTTCCTTCGGTTGCTTTTTCTGATTTGCGGGAAGTGAATATGTTCCCTCAGTTTGTAGGCATTCAATTGTGCGAGAGGGAGGAAACCCAACATCTACGCAACCGAATGCATGCTCTTGTGTCTGCCTCCCGAAGTTCTGAAATAGATTTTTGGACTGATCATCATTGTGCCTATACTGTGGCGTTGCTTTAGGATCGTCTATCGGAGTTGGAGCAATTTGTCGAGTGCTGTCGTAGATCTCTGGCCATTGTTTACAATGCCATGTTTCCTCGGGATCCTCAACCTCAGACCTTGGCGGAGTTGGTTGCGAAGTTTCAACAAGGTAAAAGGATTCACCATTACGTGAAGCTTCCGCTTGTGGTGGGTGCCAAGCTCGTGCTCTCATGGGTGCATGCGCATCATCCGATGTTAGATCTGGATGTTGTATCTTCGGGCCTGCCTCCACCTTCCGATGGTGACCTTGTTTATATGGCGCCTCATTACGCCGCTGCTCGTGGACCCACCATTAGGATTGTGCGGAGATGCTTAGAAGCAGATGAAGAATTTTTTTGTTAATTTTGAGATCTGACTGCTTGCTTGTGCAGCCTGTACTTCATAGACGAAATATTGTATAGATCTTTCCTATATTTATCAAAAAGGTTCTATGTTATATATGAGATTTTGATTGTGTTCTCTTGTTGAGGACCCGACAAACTAATGTTCATTTGCCATATAAATTTGTATCTTATGAAATACTTTCTTTATTTATTGATAAACATAGATGGGAATACATTGCGAGGGCGTGATCGCCTGGCTGTTGGCCTTTTGTTGAATATAAAGTGCGTCTAAGTGAAGACTTCCCTTAGGAACTTTGGCTTCTGTTCTTGGGGTTCTTCATCATACTCTGTATTGTGGTGCTCTCGTTTTGTTGGCGAGTGGGTCTTCCTATGCGGGACCTATATTGGAGGTTGCATAGGTTACTTTTGCAAGGCTGTTGCGCGCTTGCTCTTCCGTTGTTTTCTTTTTGCGGGTGTGCCCCTCGTGTAGCGACTCCTCATCCGCTATTTTCAGTTGTCCAAGCTCTGCCTCCATCCCAAAAGATTCCGAGATTTTGTTAAATTCCCGATCGCAGCTGTCTGCACGACTGAAGCTTCCTTGACTGTTATGACCCCATTGAGGGCTGGCATTCTTAGCACTAGATATGTGTAGTGAGGTACTGCCATGAACCTAGCGAAGGCTGGTCGTTCCAGGATCGCGTGGTACTGAGATGGCTAGTCCATGACTTCGAATTCTAGCTTTTCTCGTCTGAAGTTATTCTTTGACCCAAAGACTACGTCAAGATGGACTTTGCCCAATGGAATTTCGGCTTTTCCTAGAACTATCCCATGGAAAGTTGTGTCTGTAGATACTAGATTCGTCATGGACCAATTCATATCCCATAGAGTTTTGGCATAAATCAGGTTGATGTTGCTTCCTACATCCAAGAAAACCTTGCTCATATCGAACCCGTCGATTTGCGCTTCTACTATTAGTGCTGATTGGCCTGGTTGAGGGACCCGTAATGGATGATCACTCTGCTGAAGGTAATTTCTTGTTCTGACCAATGGAGATACTCCAGTGTAGGCGGTGGCTTTGTTACTGCCATGTTTACTTGCCTAGTGATCAACTTCTGTGCTCTGTTGGAGGGTGGTCCCTTCTGGATCATCGACATTGCTCCTTTCGACCTGGGATATTTGTCATCTTGGTGTGTTGTGCTTTGTGGTTATCCTGTTGGCGGATGCCCCTGTGGTGGCGATGGCGCGCCGATGGCCAAAGTGCCAGGTGCGGGAGCATAGCCTCGGTTTGCTGCTTTGACTGCCCTTGCATTGCATAGTTCTTGCATTTTCAAGAATGTTTGATAGTCCTTTAGGAGATGATTTGATCGCCTTTTCCCTGCCGAGTCGATGTAGTAGTGCATATTGCAGGGTCCTTCCAACATTTGTCCTGCTGACATAGGTGGGTCTTGATTTGTCGGCTGGTATCATTGTTGTGTCTAGCCTCCACTGATACTGTCCCTATTGCTATGGTATCCGCTGTTGTAATCATCGCTTCGTCGATTGTCCCCTCCAGAGAAACTTGCTACAATGTAACCTCGTGTATGGTACCCATCGTTGGTTCGTCGTCTCCGATCATTATTGTGCCTTTCTCTGTCGTCTTTGGTTGAGCGAGCTCTTTTGTTGTGTACTGCATCCTCTCCATCAGCCCAACGATTGGCTATGTCCATTAATTTTGAAATTGTCTTTGGCTTGGTTCATCCTAGTTCTTCAATAAACTCCTATCGACGGAGTCCATTGTTGAAGGCGTCAATTGCTCTTTCGTGAGATATTGCTTCAGCCAGATTTTTTATGATGTTCCACCATGGGATGAAAACCCGTATTGATTCTCCTGGATTTTGCTTGCAGGCCCGTAATTGCTCTAGAGACACGGGTCGCTTGAATGTAGACTGGAAGTTTCTGATAAATTTGTCCTCAAGATTGTTCCAACTGCTGATAGAATCTTCGGGTAGTTGTTTTATTCAAGAACGTGTCGCGCCGGTTAGGTGCAACTGCAAACTTTGCATTGCAGTTGCTTTGGATCTGCCTTGTAGCCTAACGATTGCCAGATAATCAATCAGCCAAGCTTCGGGTTCTTGGAGACCATCGTACTTTTGACGATCTTGGGGTAACTTAAAATCTTTTGGTACCGGAGTCTAGTGAACCCGTCGAGTAAAGCAACTGGCTCCGCATAGTTCTTGCTCTTCCTCGCTTTCACCGTCATGGTATCTTCAGGTGCTGCGTTCTTCTCTGGGTCAGTCGTTCCGTCGCTGGGTGATGTCGTTTCTTGCGTCGTTTCGCGGTTCTTATTCTGAAAACAAGACCCGATGTGGCGATCGTGATAGTTGGGTATGACCTCCTTGTCGAGGGCTGCTGCGATGATGCGGGGATCTGTCGGGTTGCCGTGTGGTTCCTTTATCTGCTTGCGTGAGACATTCTCCTACCATGCCAAGATTCATTAGGGAGGAGCGGTGAAGGGCCACGCGAGGATCGTCGGGTGCGAGCTATGTTGTAATTAGATATGTTTCTGCGGCCACAATGGTTGCCTGAGCTATTTTTGCCTTGATGTTTCTAGCTTGATCAATGGACATGAATGACAAATCAAGGTCTCGGATTTGTCCGCTGCTTTCCTCTTCAAGAATATCCCGCAACCTGGACGTTCCTCTCCTTGGCGATGCTCCTCCTGTTACGCTCCTTGATCCTCGAGTGGAACTTAACTGCGCTCGTCGTAGGCTAGATTCGTCGGCTACCCTTTTCCTTTTGCCGAGTTGCCTCTGCATCCTGAGTAGGTCTCTGTTTTTGCAGTGAAGCAGATATTGGTATGCCAATAGATATTCATGAGTGGCATCCGTTGTCATTGGAACCGCACCCAAAATTGCTGCCCTTGCCTTTTCCCATTCACTGGCCGGTAAGCTGAGAGTTTGCCTCTCACCTCCGCGCGGTTGTTCTTCTTCTTGATTTACATGGTTGACTGTTGGGTCTCCCCTGTTTCCTCGGCTTCCTTTGTTGTTGTGACTTCCTGCATTATGGCTTGAAATAATATCATCGGGATTAAAAATTGGGCTACCGTTGGAGTCTTGCTGGGTCGTGGCATCTCCGATGATCATGCATACTTGGTGCTGAGTGATGTATGGACTGGTGACATCATCGTTTGCATCGAGGGAGACACTATTAGAAGAGCCGGTGATGTCCATCATTTTTTGTTCTGGATAGATTTCTGCCATCTGAATTCCAAAGTCAATGCTTTCGCTGCTTTCTTCGGGTTCTAAATTTGCTGGACTTACTTCGCATGGTGGGGTTAACTGTGGAACAGATCCGAAGGAGATATTGTTGTAAAGACCATCAAAGTCCTCCAGATCCATCTCGATTTGCTCGCTTCCGTCGCCTACTTCGATCTGTGTTGTGACTTCCATGGAGGATCCGACGGAAGATATTGGTACTTCCGTAGGCGTAGCTTTTTCGACCGATGGTTCCGATATGATCAGGGCTGAAAGGTAAGATTCTTGCGGGTCATCTACTTGGAAGTGGAAATTTCCGATGATCAGATCGGATCCACCGTTGAAATCAGCGGGTACCAATATAGGGGTGGGTGGGCGTGGATCTTCTTTCATCGAATTGACGCTTGGTGGAGAGTGGTCCGCCGAATCCATGGTTCCAGCGTTCAGGTTTCCCACAGACGCCAATTGACGAGGGGTGACTTCGGCAATGCCCATGATGATGGACTTGGGGTTTCGTAGAAAAGAGAACGATGGGGATTTCGTCGGATGTCAGGAAAACAACAAAGTCAAAGTCGCCTAAATATTGGGGAAATCGCACTATTACAAGTTGTCCTCTAGATTTCGGTACCCTCGCTTAGGCTTCTCTTGTCCTATATATAATAGGTCAGGTCTCAAAGCTGTATGCGGATAGGTTGCATACACGCGTAATTACAAAACCAATACAATGTCGGTTTCATAGTTTCTTTCCTAATACAATCAAAAACCTTTGTCGGTTGCTTCCTTGGGCTGCCATCTGAAACCTTCATGGGTTGTAAGCCTTTTACCCAATATAGGGTAGCGAATCATAGTCATCCAAGTAATCATACCTATGTCACCTGGGGAGTCCTCGAGACAGGGGAGCCAGAGATAGAAAACACTAAGAATAGAGAGTCTATTGGCCACCGCTAGGGGAAGATTGGAGGGAGAACCGCTGCCGGAATCGCCTCCGGCCGCGTCTCCTCCTTCACCAACGCCTCCTCATCACTCTCCATGATGAGAGGGGAGTAGTCCACCCCCTAGAATTTGGGTTTATTGTTGAAGTCCATATAATGTGCCTTGCATGAGTATGGATCTATCTATGTAATTCCTATGGTGGATATTGTGTTATGAGATAGTACTTGTTATTCATTTACCATTGTGTTGGATCTGGTATGGTTTGTCATACTTTGGGAGTATTCTATGATGCATGTAATGGTTTAGATCTATACATAATGCCTTGTTTATCCATATCATGAGGTGATTGACACAACTAAGTGGGGGTAGATGAGAGAGATGTGATGATACTCACAACATATCACAACATAGGAATCATTGCACTAGTGTTTAGAATGTTTTCCATTAAGAAGTATGATGTATGTAGGTAATGGGTGGCCGAGTGACAGTGGCATATGTATTGAGTGACAGCAATGCGGCCCAACGTCTTTTATCCAAGGGTAAAAAGGGAGAAGTGTGATGTGTGGTGTGACACAAACCAAATTCTAGCCCTATTGCAAGGGTGACCTAGTAACACAAAGGAGTACTTCTTTCACCTATGTGATTTATGACATGTAGCCACCATAAAAGTGTAGGGGGTCACACATGAAAACAATAAAAATTTCCCTACGCCCAGAACCCGATAGCCAGGACCTATTTATTAGTAATGCAGTAACAGGAGGGGCTTTTCGCGAACTTACCCTTGAAGACCGAAAAGCATTGTCAACACTCGGGAGAGCGTGGTTGATGTAGACGAACCGAAGCTGACCTCAAGGTTGTTTTGAAGTCCCGGCAACTCCTGCGGCTCCAATGACTCCTAGTGCCCCAAGTGTTGCACCTCGCAGAGAGTTACACACATCTGGTGCCTGGCGATGACTCCCGCTTCCCCGATCCAGCATCAGTTGTGGAAGTATAGCTCCTAGATCCGAATCCCGCAGTGTGACGGTGCTCTGTGGTGAAGAAGACTCTCGCTCACATGATCCAGACTTGGCACCACGGTCACAGGAGAGGGAATCAACTAGAGGTCTCCCCAAAAGAGAGGAAACCTTTTATTCATTATTGTTGTATTTATTTTGCCAAAATACCTCTCATTATATAGGGGAACCCCCCCCCCCCATATCCAACTAGCTTAGTCATATGGGACTAAACAAGGGAGAGGGGGTGTGGCCGGTGGCCAAGGCCCCTAGTGGGCCCCGCGCGGGGTGCCCTAGGCCCAGCCGGCCACCCTCTCTCTCCTCCCTTTGGTCTTTTCCCTCCGAATTTTGGCCCAATTAGGTATTTGACCCTTTTTAATTCTTTTTATTTTATTGAATAAATGTAAATGAATGATTAAATCAATATTCAACATTCTCTTACATATTATTCAATCCCCGTTGATTTGGAACCCATTCCCTCCCATTCCATACATCCTCCAGATTTATCGAAACCCTTCCGGTTTTCTCTCTTCTCTTTTCTTCGGTGATTCTACCGATCCTAAAACACTCTCTGAGCATCATCAAGCCCTTAAGCATGATACCCCACGGTTTGGGAACACTCCAGACATGGTCGGGACCCTCCCGCACCAATGATCAATAGGGGGACCTGGATGGTCATTCGACCCCTATGCATTCCACGAAACCTTTCATCGTTTGAACCATGAACATCATGTCTTATTCCTTTTGTCTCTCGATATTGCATTGTCCGAGATCTGATCAATGGCATCGCCATGTCATGTTCAATCTCGTTACTGACCAATGCTACATGACTCATTCCGACAAGTGATATCCCCGTGATCAAATAACACGCTACACAGCTATTGGATACAACTTCTCCGAGTGGGCCCTCGAGTATATTTTCGTCATGCGGATGGACAAATCCTACTCTTGACGCATATTGCCTCAACTATTCCTCAGAATACCTAAACACACCTTTATGATCACCTTTTAACCGAGTGATGTTTGATGCTATCAAAGTACCCTCAGGTGACAGTGATTGATATGGCCTCACGGTCTAAGAAATAGTACACTAGGTCTATTCTAATCATCATAACTTGAACTTCATGACATGATCGAGTCACGATGCTTAGGTTGGGTACAGTTCATCATCTTATTCTCATAATGAGGTGACTCCATTTCCAACTAGCATAAATGCCACATGATCAGGAAACCTTGATCATTTGTTGACCAATGAACCAGTTACTAGAGTTTCACTGGGAACTCCTGGTTGTTTATATATCACACGTGTATTGATGTTTCCTTTAAATGCAGTTATAGCATGATATAAAACTTAATCATGAACTTTATGAAATATGATAATAATCCTTATTACTATTTGTCTCTAGGGCATATTTCCAACAGTCTCCCACTTGCACTAGAGTACAAATAAACTAGCTGCATTTGTTCTTAATCATTGGCACCATATATCCCGGTACCTTGAACATGCTTGCTCGTGGAAGAGGTTGAGTCTTGGGCCTGTACTTTATAGTCCCAAATCCTTTGGAACTTACTAATGTCACCTTGATTGACATTAGTACTTTATCATCTCATGATAACATCTTTGTGTATGCATCATAGTTATGGCAGCATAATGAGGTCGGTTTCCAGGAGCCTACAGTGAATTTAGATCAGCCACTTCGAGCTTTCTCATGTGCATTATGCCCTGGGACACACCTTCTACATAAAGACGAACTAGTCTCGCCATAACAGTATGTATCAGCTTAGATGGTACCCTTATCTATTATTATAAATGTAATCATTAAAACACTAGTGCACTATGTGCAACTTTCGATGTTTTATCACCTCGCTTCCTACTTGACTTCAGTCGATATTATTGATACAGGAATTTCCAATCTTCTAAGGTTAACACATTCCCTTATAACATAACCATTTATGCTTTTTAAGATATGTCATCCTTCATGGATTTCGAAACATGTCTACAGTTCTCAATCATACACTATGGATAAACTTAGCTCAACATTATGTGATTCATACTTAATCACTATGTTCCTTCTTGGATCATATATATTATGTTAAGTTGTCATCATGGTTTTTCAAGACAAAACCTATGTATCAACATAGTGGATGATGATCATCCTTTCTTTCTTTCAACCATTGATGTTTAACTTAATGTTATTCCTAATTTGAGTGACCAAGGACCAGTCCTTAATCAATTCCTATTCTGAAACTCTTTTTAGAATCCCTTTTAGGAATACAATATAATATCGTAATATACTTATTATCAACTTCTAATCCCCATAAATCATTATTTATTGGTACTTTCACTTTTGTTCTTAATGTGTCGTACACACTTAAGAATCACTCTTTTAATCTCCCACTCAAAATATATTCCCAACATATTTGAGTATGAGTCATCCATTTCTCCCACTCAAAATATGTTCCTACATATTCGTCTGAGACTTATATTGCTCCCACTAAAAAATATATCATTCACATATTCTTTTAGGAAGACTTTCATAGCTCCCACTCAATTTCATGCAAATTGCATATCCTCTCACTATTTTGAATGACTTCAAAAACCTTTAATCAATTATCAAACTGAGATATATATTATGCGACACTAGTACTTTACTAGTATCAAATCCAACAGACTTTCAGCACTTTTGAATCAGATTCTTTTGAATTTGTCCAATACATTATTCATGACAAATCATGCCTTTGTCATTCACCTTTTCCTTCATGACTTCGAAGTCATTTGGATAATTCAAGTAACCCTTTACTTGTTAAGATTTAGCAACAAATTGTTTTCTAATCTTAAGTGAATTTTGCCTCTAGGATTTCTCATAATTAGAGTTTACCATTATTTACTTCATAGTTCGTAGGTATGTCATATTCCGGTATATGACAAGTAATTCACAAATATCTCCATACAAGATGTGGAGTACATTTTGAATCCTACTATGTAGTGAAAACACTAGTGGAGAAAACACAGTGATCACTATCATTGATTCTTTCCTCTATGAAGAGAATCATTCAGGAACGCTTTCCGTTGCGCTTCTCAACACTCTGATGCAGGGTTTTGAATCATCATCGTGTTTTTCACTATCTTCCATAAGCTTCATAGTCGAGAACATAAACTTTCTCGAGAAAGCACCAAAACTTTAAGCAATACTAATTTTGCCTTTCTTTTGGTTCTAGCCATGGATTTCATATTCAAAGTTTCCAATGAATACTCTACAAGGACTTATTTGCTATTGTTTTGGTTATGTCGAATAACTCCAAAACTTTCACGACAATCCATACAATATATGGCGCCGATCTCATGAATTCAAATGGTTCACTATATATTCTAATTGAGTGCTAACTATTTCTAACTAATGGTCTTTACATCTATAGTACAACGATTTATTCAACGCCATCTATTCACCCGCTTGATATCAAATATCACTTTGTGATGCATTGCACTTTAACGTTTCAAATGCATTGCATTTCACAATTTCTTTATGCCAATCTTATAATGTCGAATTTCATTACTATTGATCAAATCGTAGCAATCAGATTCCCTTTTATCCTTAATACCCTTGGATGATGAAGTAATTTGATCATTTAAAATAGTTTCATAGTCATGTTTCCTTTGGTAAACCTCTTTACAAAATTCAAACAATCATATAATTCAAACCATTTTGTTGAAATACAATACATCGAATATGCATTCACTTCCAACAATTCACAAACACTTTGTATTCATGCAATACACGGTGTTTAAGTTATTTTGCCGAACTTGGGCATGATTCATATGTGACAAGAAAACAAGTGTATTTCACATATTATCAATATAACTTTGAACTTTAAACAATGGTTTCATTCAAAATGAATATATCATTAAGTTGGGTATTTTCAAGACATTTTCAATATTTTACAAATGTTCATGCATTATCAATTAGTTTCAACAACAAGGATAATTCACACATAATCGAACAAGATATGAACACAAATAGAAATCATTCATAGAAGCATAACAACTATTTGTTATAAACTCATATGAATAACCGTATCACGAAGTGTGAGACACACTAAAGAAGTTCACAATCTATTGTTTACAATAATCATCCAAAAAATGATAAACTAGGTGATAAATGTCAAGGGAGAGTGTCGTTGGACATCATCATCATGCTCGCCATCAACACACAACGTCACCTCCTCTCCAACAAGCAACTCTCATGTAGAAGGACCTGGTTTCACCAAAACAGAATAAGTATCAAATACTTTAACACTGCAATATGTGTTTGCAAGATTATAACATTTATAAAACTGTATATCAAATATATACCTTTGTCATCGATGACCTCTCCAGCAATGGGTTCAACCTTCACATTCCTGAGATGTGATATGAACCTGTGGAAATCCTGTGTTTCCGCATCGCCTCTCATGATGCAAGTCCTGGCATGTGCTTGGTAGCTTGGTGGCAGCGACCGCAACACAACGCCATTTGCAAAAGATCTTGTCAACCAATTATCCAGGAAGTATACAAGCCTCATGTACGCATCATGCATGCGCTCTAAGTGGTCACTAAGCTAAGAGTTCTCCTCCATCTTTATGGAGAGGAAATCTCCCATCAGCTCATGCTCCCATATGTGCACTTGTTTCGTGAAGTGGGATCAAAGTTGTTCCATTATCTTACGTGGGTCAAGGTTACCCACGATTGGCCACAACTCATCAACCATTCTGAAGCGCATCATCACTGATATGAAGGTGGACATCTCATAATGGTAATAGCAGTCTTCCTGCTGCTCTGGGGTCTCATAGACACTGGGCTGCTCCAAATCCATCTCACCGAGTATATAGTCGACCACGTCATTCTCGCTAAGGAGAACATGGAGACGCACAACCCACATAGAAAAGTTGGATCCATCTAGTCTGAGCTTCTCTCCATCTAACCAATCGTCAACAGGGAAGGTAGCATTGGGGAGAACCATTTTCTACATTTATAATTGCAAAAGGAATTTAGAGTAAGTTTATAGTTATATGAGTTAAAATAATAACTCCACTAAAATCTCCTATCCCCAGAAGGGTTTTAGTGATTACACGATCCCTATTCACTACACCACCCCCGATCGTCATGGCTGGCGACATAGTTGCAAAGGTGGACGCTGAAACGTCGATCACATCATTCATGCGACTCATGCTCAATCTTTCAACCATCCATGTTCCGAGGCCATGTCTACACATGCTAGGCTCGCCAATTCAACCTTAGTGTATTCATTGCGCAACATGGCTTACACCTATTGTATGCGAACGTAGATATGTCTAACACCCGATCGTCACGGCCTGCCTCATACCGAAGAACTTTCTTGGTGGTGCACACTAAGGGAGAACACTTTCATTGGTATTCTAATTAGGGATCATATTATTAGGCTATCGTCGAGTATCTAATACTAGCACACAATAAGATATACAAACAATAAACATTGGATGTAAGTGTGATGCGATATGGTCCTTCTCGCTGTGATCTCCATCTCCCGCCTCCGGATTCCGGTGCTAGGGTTCCGGCGCCGTAAGCACCAGGGTACCGGTGCCTTCTAGCGTGGTAGTCTGTCACCTCCATGACCGTCCATTACTACTTATCAACATAAATTAAACTTACTTTACCTTTGCCACAACCATATCTCATCACAATGCCCCTTGCAAAACAAAGTTAGATGCCTCTACTTTATCTTTGCATGTTTTATGTGGCTGATAGGGCTTTCGCACAAGAACCGTTCTTACCTATGAACTTTCACCACAATGCTGATCGAGTAGTTGTCTCTACTACACCCCTTTCGGGGCCCTCTATTGCAAATGGCATACCAACTAATGCGAGAGAGATGGACACCCCCCAAAGCCACTTTATATGGTACTAGCCGTATGTCAAGCGTGGACCAGTCACACGAATGAATGCCAAAAGTCAGTTGGGGGGCACTTCATCAAGCATTACTGCGGTATACATAAGTACACGTGGGAGGGTAACAACTAAAAGTTCAACGCCCACACGCTACATCTCGTGTGTTCTACCCGTACTAGCAATACTACACATAGATCTAGCTCTGATACCACTTTAGGGGTTCACGCATGAAAACAATAAATTTTTCCCTATGCCCAGAACCCCGATAGCCATGACCTATCTGTTAGTAATGCAGTGACAGGAGGGGATTTTCACGAACTTACCCTTGAAGACCAAAAAGTTTTGTCAATGCTTGGGAGAGCGTGGTTGATGTATACGAACTAAAGCCGACCTCAAGGTCGTGTTGAAGTCCTGGCAGCTCATGCGGCTCCAATGACTCCTAGTGCCCCAAGTGTTGCACCTCGCAGGGAGTTACACACATCCGGTGCCTGGCGATGACTCCTGCTTCCCCGATCTAGCAGCAGTTGTGGAAGTAAAGCTCCTGGATCTGAATCCTGCAGCACGACGGCGCTCCGCGATAAAGAAGACTCTCGCTCGCGCGATCCATACTTGGGACCACAGTCATAGGAGATAGAGACAGAATCAATTAGAGGTCTCCCCAAAAGAGAGGAAACATTTTATTGATTATTGTTGTATTTATTTTGCCAAAATACCTCTCTTTATATAGGGGAAAACCCCCCATAGCGAACTAGCTTAGCCATGTGGGACTAAACAAGGGATAGGGGAGAGGGGGAGGTGTGTCCGACGGCTAGGGCCCCTAGTGGGCCCCACATAGGGTGCCCTAGGCCCAGCCGGCCACCCCCTCTGTCTCCTCCCTTTGGTATTTTCCTCATGGGCCCTTTTCCCTCCGGATTTTGGCCAATTAGGTAATTGACCCTTTTTAATTCTTTTTTCTTTTATTGAATAAATGTAATTGAATGATTAAATCAATATTCAACATTCTCTTACATATTATTCAATCCCCGTTGATTTGGAAACCATTCCCTCTCATTCTAGACATCCTCCGAATTTACTGAAACCCTTTTGGTTTTCTCTCTTGTCTTTTCTTTGGTGATTCTACTGATCCTAAAACACACTCTGAGCATCATCAAGCCCTTAAGCATGATACCCCACAGTTCGGGAACACTCCAGACATGGCCAGGACCCTCCCGCACCAATGATCAACAGAGGGACCTGGATGGCCATGTGACCCCCGTGCATTCCATGAAATCTTTCGTCGTTTGAACCATGAACGTCATGTCTTATTCCTTTTGTCTCTTGATACTTGCATTGTCCGAGATTTGATCAATGACATCACCATGTCATGTTCAATCTCATTACCGACAAATGCTACTTGACTCATTCCAACAAGTGATATCCCCGTGATCAAATCACATGTTGCGCAGCTATTGGATACAACTTCTCCGAGTGGGACCTCGAGTATCTTTCCGTCACACGGATGGACAAATACCTCTCTTGATGCATATTGCCTCAACTTTTCCTCTGAATACCTGCACACACCTTTATGATCACTGTTTAACCGAGTGACGTTTGATGTTATCAAAGTACCCTCGGGTGATAGTGATTGATATGGCCTCACGAGTAAAGTTATACTTGTCGGTAACGAGATTGAACGCGGCATGGCAATGTCATTGATCGGGTCTCGGACAAGTAAAGTATAAAAGTAACAAAGGGAATTGGACGCTATCTTTCACGGTACAATGATGAAAATTCTCGTGGAATGCATAGGGGTCATCATGGGCATCTAGGTCCTACTGATGATCATTGGTTTGAGAGAGTTCTCGACCATGTCTGGAGTGTTCCTGATCGTAGAGTAACACACTTAAGGGTTTTACAATGCTCGGAGATTGTTTTGGTATCATAGGAATCACCAAAGAAGAGAGAAGGGAAAACTGGAAGGGTTCCGGGAAAGTCCGGCTGGTGTCCAGAGTTGTCCGGAAGGGGTTCCAGTGCAAAAGGGATTAAATAATATGTAAATATATTTTAATTATTGAATTATACATTTATTTATATTTATTTAATATTTAAATATGATTTAATGGGGCAGCCCACCTAATGGGCCAATTCCCAAAGGGGAAAGGCCCAAGAGGGGGTCACATCCCTAGGAGGGGCCAAGGGGGTGGCAGATAGCCCTAATGGGCTAGCCCCCACGTGGGGCCCATGGGTGGGCTGGACGACGTGCCTCCCCACCTCCTCCCTTTGATTAGTCCCACCCCGGGACTTTGAGAGAGGGAGTACCTCCCTTTCCCCTATATAAAGGAGGGCATATGGAGGGATTCAAACACACCAATTGAGCTTTGAGGCATCCCCATCCAAGTCCCCTCCCTCTCTATCTTGTGAGAGCGGCCCCATTGTAAGGGTTCTGCAAACGAGAGTGTTCTTCACCACAGAACACCATCACGCTGCGGGGATTCTGGATCCAGGAGATCTACTCTGCAACCTCTGTTGGATCATGGTCCAGGAGTCATCATCAAACATCGTATGTGTGTGACTCCCAAGAGGCACTACACTAGCGGTGCTCAAGTCGCTCGAGCTGTCGGAGTTATTGGAGCTAGTGGAGATGGAGCTGGTGGAGCCATCCACGACCTTGAGGTTGGTGTCGGTACGACTACATCAACCACATTGTCCCGAACATTGACAAAGCGTTTCGGTCTTTAAGGGTAAGTTTCGAAAATTCCCTCCCGTTACTGCATTACTAATAGATAGATCATGGCATTAGGGTTGTTCATGTAGGAAAATTTATTGTTTTCAGGCGCTAAACCCCTGCAAAGAGAAGATTGAAATCTGTTAGGAAATTGAGAAACTCCGGAGTTATTGCGTTGGATTATATTCAAACATCTAAAAACCTGGCAGATCCCTTCACAAAGAGTTTATCACGTAATGTGATATATAATGCATCGAGGGAGATGGGTTTGAGACCCACACAATGAGTTGTTTGCAGTAGTAACCCACTTTATGTGAACGGAGATCCCGTGAATTAGAGCTAGGAGACAAGTTGTTGATCAGCTGAGAGGAGAGTATGCCCATATTATATTTACATCTCCATAAATATGTAATACTCTCTTATTCTACATGGCATATTGATATTTATCTTAATGTGTTCTAAGTGGCTTTTCTAAGTAGAGATGTTGTCATGTAGAACATCTATTGAGGAACACACTGATGTCTACGCACTTCTATTCTCATAGACAGTTGTTGGGCCTCCAAGTGCAGAGGTTTGTAGAACAGCAGCAAATTTTCCCTTAAGTGGATTACCCAAGGTTTATTGAACTCAGGGAGGAAGTGGTCAAAGGTATCCCTCTCAAGCAACCCTGCAATCAAGATACAATAAGTCTCTTGTGTCCCCAACACACCCAGTACACTTGTCAGGTGTATAGGTGCACTAGTTCGGCGAAGAGATAGTGAAATACAAATGGTATAGATAATTATTAGTGGTAACAGTGCTAGAAAATAGCTTGATGGCGTGGAAAAGACTAAAGGAAAACTGAAATAAAGATAGCAGCAAGCAAACATGTAACAGATCTAGTTGCAAATGGTGTTTCAATGCTTAGAAACAAGGCCTAGGGATCATACTTTCACTAGTGAACACTCTCATATAAATATATTCTTCTTTATGATACTACACTGAACTACTCTCCGGTTGGACACTCTAATCCATGGTAGGGCTATAACAGCACACCTCAAAGTTCATCTTTCCCATCTAGATAACCCCACACTGTCACCTTGAGTACTAGCTGGTTCCAACAAACACCACAATTTCATAAAGACATCCAACTCCAAATATAACTCATAACAAGTATTTGTAATCTCTAGCCTAAGTGCCACCATGGTGTGCACGTTGTCAACTTCACACACATGGGGAGAGCAGAGATCTATTAAAGCACTTGAGTAGCAAGGTAGATCTACTTGATTACAAAGCTCATGATCACAATATGATCATGCATAGAGAGAGAGATGAACACATAGCTACCGGTAGAACCCTTAGCCTCGAGAGAGAACTACTCCCTCCTCATCATGGGAATCAGCAACGGCGATGGAGATGGTGGTGGAGATCGATGGAGATGGCTCCGAGGGCACTTCCCCATCCCGGCAGGGTGCCGGAACAGAGACTTTCTGTCCCCCGAATCTCCCCTTCGGTGGTGGCGGCGCTGCGGAACTTTCCGTGGCTAGAGGCTGTTCGATTTAGGGTTTTTCATCGGAAGGCATATTATAGGCGAAGAGGCAAGGTCGGTGGGCGGCCAGGGGGCCCACACCACCTGGTGGCGTGGCCAGGGCTAGCCTGTGCCACCATTGGTGTGCCCACCCTAGTGCCCTACTCCGTCTCTGCTTCGTGTTTCCGTGTTGCTCCGGGAAAAATAGGCATATTGGCTTTTGTCCCATCGAATTCCGAGAATATTCATTTTCTGACTTTCTGGAACCAAAAACAGCAGAAAACAGGCAACTGGCAGTGTGGCATCTTGTTAATAGGTTAGTTCCAGAAAATGCATAAAAGTACCTCAAAGTGTGGACAAAGCAAAGCAAAGTAGATACTAAACAAGCATGGAACATCAAAAATTATAGATACTTTTGCAATGTATCAACATCCCCAAGCTTAACTCCTGCTCGTCCTCGAGTAGGTAGGTGATAAAAAGAAAGAATAATTTTTTAGGTGACATGCACCATCATAAACTTGGTCAAAGTATTTGTAAAACATTGATAGTTGGGATCATAGTACTTCAACATAGCATGAAAGTTAAAGTTCTAACAATAAGACATAGCAACTATAACATGAAAAGGCACAAACAAAAGATTCATGAACAACAATGCTTTGCAAGACATTTGTTTGTTTCACATAAAGAAAAACATAGCATAATGGCATTCAGCTTGTCCCTCATAGAGTAGCAAACATAAATGCATAGGACACCTTCAAAGTTCATAAGGGTGACTAGATACAAATAGTTTAAGAACAAGCAATATCAAAGTTATGCATCAATCACCAAGTCTTGGTACAATGCACATAGAACTAAGAATGGCCACTATGCTCTCAAAGTAGGTGCATAAAGATAGAAGGTGGAGAGTCAACATAAAACTAAAAGAAAGGCCTTCATAGAAGGAAGCAGGGATTCAAGTTTCATAAAGAGCTTCCAAAAATTATGGTACTTATTAGCTTTCAGCTCTCATTGTCCCTATCATAAGCATCTTGAAGTGATTAAGGTTAAAGTGAACAAACTATGGAGTATATGCTTGACAAAGTATAAGTTGGAAATCTCATGTCCCTTGAATACGAGGGCCGCTCCTCATGCTACTCAAGTTTAGTTACCGGTAAGTTCTTGTCATAGTAAGTACATGTGTATCATAGAGAACCGCCAACAGGGTACCCCTTGCCCGATGATACGGACGAATCCCCATATCAAAATGACAAGGCAAGCAGACAACGAGCATCTCAGCAATCTTCTTATTTACCATGGGAAATGGTGTTTTTTCTCTCTTTCCTCTTTTGTCATATCTCTTTTTTTTCTTTTTCTCAATATCTGACTCTTTTTTTATAAGAAGAATGCTTCATAGACGGCTCATTATGGTTACGTTGCGGGTTTCCACCACGATTAGGCAATGATTAGACTGGCAGCCCAGGCGTTTCTCTAACCCACATACATAACTCCATGGACTTACAAGCTTCCCGTTCATTTCACACCGACGACATCCATAGACAAAAGAGCATGATATCAACTAGGTACAAAGTACAAGTGCAATGTTGAAAGTGTTCCCCATGACAGCATGGTTCTGCTAATACCCAACATATAAGTGCAAGCATATACAACATAGATGACACAATGGTTCAAGTTTATTTAGGGCAAGAAAAGTAAAGTGTGCCATCAAGTTCGCAAGAGCTTTAATCACTAGTTTTCTCATAACAAGTTTAATTCGGAAGGTAGATAAAAACATGAATATACTTGGAATAGCAAATGCTAATAGGTAGGTATGGTGGACACTTTGGAATAACTTGGTTTTATTTGGAGTTGGTTGAATGAGTGGAACTCACACTTGGTTATGGAGGCTAGCAAAAGACTGGGAACGACCAACTAAGAGAGCAATAATGGCCATAATCATGCAAAGCGACAAAACATCATTAATTAAAGCATAAAGTGATATTATAAGTCGAAAACTAAAGGATCATAGAGGCTATGGTGACTTGGGATAGTCATAACATGGTGTGAGCATGTGCCAAGTCAACCCAAATAAAGCATCAAAGGAGAATACCACAATACTATGCTTTAATATGCTAAAACAACGTATGATTCTTCAAAAGCACATTAAGCAATCTCAGTTGTTTATAACAAGTCATGCTACAGCAAAGATCACTAAGCATAAAGCCAAAACAATATCAAGCATGACATGACAAAGCATAGGCCACAGTCAAAAACAAGCTCCTTTTACCACTTAAGCATGAACTTTCCTACTCTTTTCCAATCCAAACCAAACTATTTGAAAAAGAATGTATGAAAGAGGGGGTCCAACCAATTTATTCAAGCAAACTAAGCAAATCAAGCAAACGAAAACAAAAACAAAGACGCTCCAAGAACAACACAACTGTGCATGAAACAATAAAAATGAAGTGTTTGGAAGAAACCTAAGATTTTTATTGATGAAGAAGGGGATGCCTTGGGCATCCCCAAGCTTTGACGCTTGTACTTCTTGGATATTTCTTGGGGTGACACGCATGGCATCCCAAGCTTGAGCTTTAGTCCATTCTTCATATCATTACATCACTCTCTCCATACACCTGAAATTTTTTCCTTCATACAAAAACTTCACACAATCTTTATTGGCAATATTAGTGCACTCAAGATAATAAGTCTTTGGGTTCAGTTTCAACACCAATAAAACTTCCATTAAAACACAAGCTACTGTAGCACTTCCCTCAAAAGCTCAATTCCCCAAAGAGAACTCAAAAAGGAATCAACAAGAAGCAAATGCAAATAATGGCAGGAAGCTATCAAAACAGACCAGAAGGTAAAAACCAATTTTTTCCAAGACTTTCTGTTGCTCAAATCGAAAAATGTTGAACTAACGAAAGTTATATAACCACCTGGGGCAGAAGCAAAAAAATTCACACCTCAAAATGACGTACAGCAATTTGACACGAATTTTTACGGTGAAGCACAAAAATCTGTTTCGGGACAGCAACTTTCCCAAGCATCACTTCTCTCTCATTAGAGGTTACTCTTGGCACAAAAAACTAATAAAAAGGATAAGGAGAGGTTATTACTGAAGCTATAACTTCCAAGACTCAACTAAAACTTTTGGGTTATCTCCCAATAAGTACTTTTCTTTAACGCCTTTAAGTTAGGCATGATAGTTTGAGAAGATGCTCATATAAGAAATATGAATTGAAGTAAAAGAGAGCATCAAGAAGCAAATTCAAAGCATATTTAAGTGTAACCCACTTGCTATGCAAAATAATCTTGTAAAGAAACAAGTCATGAAAGCACAAAGAAACAGGCATAGGAAAGCAAAACAAGTGCAACTTCAAAATTTTCAACATAAAGATGGGAAAGTTAATATTATTGAGATGCATAAAACCATGTTTCCGTCTCTCATAATAACTTTCAGTAGCATCATGAATAAAATTAACAATATAACTATCAGATAAAACATTCTTATCATGAGCCACATGCATATAATAATTATTACTCTCCACATAAGCATAGTCATTCTTATTAATTGTAATGGGAGCAAATTCAACAAAATAGCTATCATTATTATTCTCATCACCATAATCATCAAATATAGGAGGCATATTGTAATCATAATTAATTTTCTCCTCAATAGTAGGTGGACTTAAAATATCATATTCAGCATTGTAATCATCATATATTGGAGGTTTGGTATCATCATAAGCAATAGAATAGCTATCTTCCAAAGCTGGGGAACTAAAAAGATCATTTTCATAAAAACTAGCTTCCCCAAGCTTAGACTTTTCCATAGCATTAGCAATAATGGTGTCCAAAGAATTCATACTAACAACATTGTTATTAGCATGCAAATAAAGTTCCATAGGTTTTTTAATTTTCCCTTCAAACACTTCATGTCCTAACTCAAGATAAATACTATAAAGCTCTCTATTTTTGTTGTTGTTTTCCATTAAGCCTAACTAGTGAAAACAAGAAACAAAAAGACAAAATTGCAGAATCTAAAGGAAATAACTTCGAGCACTCACATCGGAGGATGTGAGTACCTTTTACCTTACCTCCCTGGCAACAGCGCCAGAAAATAGCATGATGTCTACGAACTTCTATTATTGTAGACAGTTGTTGGGCCTCCAAGTGCAGAGGTTTGTAGAACAGCAGCAAGTTTTCCCTTAAGTGGATTACCTAAGGTTTATCGAACTCAGGGAGGAAGTGGTCAAAGGTATCCCTCTCAAGCAACCCTGCAATCAAGATACAAGAAGTCTCTTGTGTCCCCAACACACCCAGTACACTTGTCAGGTGTATAGGTGCACTAGTTCGATGAAGAGATAGTGAAATACAAGTGGTATAGATAATTATAAGTGGTAACGGTGCTAGAAAATAGCTTGATGGCATGGAAAAGACTAAAGGAAAACTGAAATAAAGATAGTAGCAAGCAAACATTTAACAGATCTAGTTGCAAACGGTGTTTCAATGCTTAGAAACAAGGCCTAGGGATCATACTTTCACTAGTGAACACTCTCATATAAATATATTCTTCTTTATGATACTATGCTGAACTACTCTCCGGTTGGACACTTTAATCCATGGTAGGGCTATAACAGCACACTTCAAAGTTCATATTTCCCATCTAGATAACCCCACATTGTCACCTTGAGTACTAGATGGTTCCAACAAACACCACAATTTCATAAAGACATCCAACTCCAAATATAACTCATAACAAGTATTTGTAATCTCTAGCCTAAGTGCCACCATGGTGTGCACGCTGTCAACTTCACACACATGAGGAGAGCAGAGATCTATTAAAGCACTTGAGTATCAAGGTAGATCTACTTGATTACAAAGCTCATGATCACAATATGATCATACATAGAGAGAGAGATGAACACATAGCTACCGGTAGAACCCTTAGCCTCGAGAGAGAACTACTCCCTCCTCATCATGGGAATTAGCAACGGCGATGGTGATGGTGGTGGAGATCGATGGAGATGGCTCTGGGGGCACTTCCCCGTCCTAGCAGGGTGCCGAAACAAAGACTTTCTGTCCCCCGAATCTCCCCTTCGGTGGTGGCGGCGCTGCCGAACTTTTTGTGGCTGGAGGCTATTCGATTTAGGGTTTTTGCATTGGGAGGCATCTTATAGGCAAAGAGGCAAGGTCGGTGGGCGGCCAGGGCTAGCCCATGCTACCATATGGTGTGCCCACCCTGGTGCCCTACTTCGTCTCTGCTTCATGTTTCCGTGTTGCTCCGGGAAAAATAGGTATATTGGCTTTTGTCCCGTCCAATTCCGAGAATATTTATTTTCTGACTTTCTAGAACCAAAAATGGCAGAAAACAGGCAACTGACACTGTGGCATCTTGTTAATATGTTAGTTCCAGAAAATGCATAAAAGTACCTCAAAGTGTGGACAAAGCAAAGCAAAGTAGATACTAAACAAGCATGGAACATCAAAAATTATAGATACGTTTGCAACGTATCACACACCTATATGAGTATGACTATCAAACGTCGTAGTCCGTGAGAGTTGGGTGATCTTTAATAAACTCATGAAATGCTTAGGAGTATGAAGTATAAGATCCAAACCACGGGGAAGCCCTGCGGCAGCCCTGTACCGGTCTAGATTTTGTGTGAAACTAGTGTGCAGAAAACTTGTAGTTCAAGGCATAGTCCACTATTCAAGTTGCTAGCTAGTGTAGCATGAAGTTTAACGTGGAAGTTCAACTTAGCTGTCTCCACTACGCACCGGTATATAAAATAACGTTCTAGAATAAAAGTGAAGTGATGTGCCAATGAGACTTTGTGGTTGATTGTTGACATTTGAGGTATTTGCATGTTGGGCTTTTGGTCGATGACAAATACAAATTATGTTTGGTCCATTATTTGTGGTAGCCCATGTGTGTGTTAGTGATACTAAAGTTTAGTCCCACATTGCTAGTTGAGTGAGATTTACACCTCCTTATATACTATGATGTTCTACCACTCACTAAGGTGTGAGACGAAGAGCAGCTCTCGCGCACTCCTCCTCCGATGCCGCCTGCCTTGCCTCGTCACGACGCGCACGTGCCGTGGGTTGTGGGAATCTCGTTGAGCCGAGCTTTATTTTTTGTTAAGGAAAATTAATCATGGATTAATTACGAGTCATTAACAGACAAATTAATTAGTCAGCCATTTCTAGATTTTCTAGATCGTGGGTTGTTACCGACTCGGACGTGGGCTGAGCCCCACGATCTCCCTGACCTGTACTACATAAGCGTCTGAGCTAAAGCTAATCGGTACTGCCCATCACACGCGTCTCCTTCCAGTCTATTGTGTTGTCGCTTTCTTCTTCCCCATCCCGGCTTGCGGCGTGCACCGCAGATCGGAACAGTGATGACCCACAAGTATAGGGGGTGTATCGCAGTATTTTTGATAAGTAAGAGTGTCGAACCCAACAAGGAGCAGAAGGTGCTGGCTAGTGGTATGGATCAGGAATTCTCTGCAAATACTTAGCAAACGGATTTTTAGGGGTTTTTGATAAAGCAAGTAAACAAAGTACGAGTAAATAAAAGACAGTAGGAATAAATGCAGCAAGTGGCCCAATCCTTTATGCAGCAAAGGACAAGCCGATTGTATTACTTAAGATGACCAAACGTTCTCGAGGACACATGGGAAGACTATCAAGTGCTTTCTCTTCATATAGTTGATTAATCTTCTTTAGCTTGCTAAGTGTTGTGTGGGTGAACCTGTGCTAACGTACCGACCTTCCTAGGACTAATACATACTTGTGATTATACCCCTTGCAAACATCCGTAAGTACAAGAAAGTAATTAAGGTAGAAACATAACCACAGCTTTAAACTGTAAGACCCTTACGTCCCTTGTGCAATGGTTTCCTAACGGGGGTTCAGGTTTCTGTCACTCCAGCAACCCCTACGATTAGTAGCCAAATACACAATGCATTCCCCTAGGCCCATATAGGTGAAGTGTCATGTAGTCAACATTCACATGACACCCCTAGAAGAAGTACACCACAACTTAAATATCAAACTATTGAATCTTTCTCAACATAACTCCACTACTAACAACATGACTTCTCCCATGTCCTCAAGAACAAAACGAACTACTCACAAGACATCATATGGATCATGATCAGAGATGGAATAATGATGTATAACAATCTGAACATAAGCAATAATTCAATGGTTCACTCAATAGCATCAACTACAAAGAGTAATCAACACCGGGAAAGTTTCCCCTAAGAACTATGCAAGATTCAACCCAATTGTTACAGCAATATGGAGATGGTGATGAGGGTGCTGATGGTGATGATGGTGGTGATGATGATGATGATGATGATCCCGATGAACTCCAGCTTGATGGTGGTGTTGATGGCGACGATCTCCCCTCTCCGAGAAGGAATTCCCCGGCAGAAATCTGTCTGTCGGAGAGATCTTTCTCTCTTGGTGTTTTCCGTCCCGCAGAGGCGGCGGAATCTTTCTGTGGTCGTCCCTCGAGTCTTAGGGTTTCAGGAGGATAATATACGCTAGAGAGGAGAGCTAGGTGTGGACCAGGGCGGCCACACCGCCTGGTGGCGTGGCCTAGGCTGGCCCGCGCTAGGGGGTGGTGTGGGCCCCCTATGGCCCATCTCCAGCCCCCCTTCTGGCTTCCTTCGTCTTCTGGAAAAATAGGATTTTCCGTATATTTTCCCGGATTTTCTGATCTTCGTGAATTTTGCCTCCAAACAGCACCTTTTCCATCAGAATCCTGACTGCAGCGGTCCATGCTCCAAAATTCATCAACCATGCAAAAACAGATGAAATAACATAAGTATCACCTCTCAATATGAAATATATCAATGAATAACAGTGAATTATGACATAGAATAGTGATGCAAAATGGACGTATCAGACAGTAGGCCTTCGAAACCTCACCTCTTGTGAACTGATGACTGCAAGTGCACAGATCGTTTGTAGCTAGTTTCGAAATAAAGATATCGATTCCATAGGGAGCAGTAGGCAAAAGACTAAAATGCTTTTAACTATAACTAAACGAAGTACTTAAGAAATAACTTTAACATGCAAGATAAGTAGAGTTCTTTTTCGGGTTTTGGTTGAACAAGGTAATTTAAAATAAAGCAAATTTAATGCAGAAACTGAGAATCGCGTGTGTAAAAGAACTTTGGAACTCCAATAGGAAAACGACATTCTCAGGGAGTAGTGGATACACCACTAGCAATTTAGACTAAGTAATCGAGAGTATTATAACGAATATTCTCATAGTGTGTATGTATGTCGGAGGAGCTCTATATATGGATGATTTGCCAGCAACCGCTACACACATCGTCCTCATAACCACATCAGACAGTAACCGACAACCATCGCATTACCGTGCTATTAAGGGATTTCTCCCGTGGCATGGACATGGCTTGATGAGTTCTCCTTGGTTCCCCAAGTTAGTACGTAAAGAATGACAACAGCTTTATAGTCACCGTAAGCGCCATCATCCCTCTACCTACTAACAAGTAATCCCCTCCATCGATTCCCCATAAGAGGCAAATATTAAGGAGGTGCACTTCTCCCTAATATCAAGATGAAGACAATTAACACGTATACATAATGATGTATAACATAATAATCTCTATCTCGTCTCAGTCATATGCTAGGGTTTCTCCATCTCCCCAAGAACTAGAGATCTACTCAGACATGGAGGCAATCAACGTCATAGCAATGGTAATGGAATCAATCATAGATGAATAGTACTTGTATAAATCCACAACGAGTATAGGAATTACAACAAGATCTAGACAATATGTAGATGGGATGGATGAAGATGGTGGTGATGCAGCGGTGGTTGATGAAGATAGATGCCTTAGCCTCCTGGATCTGCCTAGGGTGAAGATGGATCCCTTGCGGATGAGTTCCCCATCCAGATGCCTTCCGGAGGTGAGGTTTTCTCGATTTCTGGGTTTTCTGTATGTTGTCTCTCCAAACCAATTGCATGGGGTGAAACTATTTGACGAGGCGGAGGCGGCGCCAACTATACGACCGGAGCTATACGGGTGGAAGAGTTGCTCCCATCATATAGTTGGTCGTTGGGCTCTCTGCCTCCCTTGTTCGCTTTTGGTTTTCTTCTGGTATTATTAATATTTCCCAAATAAGCGATTTACGTTGTTTTTTACTCCTTTTCTCCATAGTACAACTGCTCCAATAATTGTATCCATTGGATCCATCATTTGTCCTAATCCTGGTGAAAACAGACATAAAATGTGCGCGCGAGCACCGTAAAATACCAAGATCCTACATCTACAATGCAAAATAATAATGTAAAACATGATGCAAATATGCACTCATCAATTTCCCCAAGCTTAGACTCTTGCTCGTCCCGAGCAAATTTTAGCTTAATGGATGTCATCCTCATATTCATGAAGCTGAGTCGATAAGATTAATGAGGCAATTGCAGCATGTGTTTATCATGCATGATACAGGGGAATAAGTTCATGAATATTACCTTACTCGAACCATCTGAATAGTATTGGAAGGATTCCACATCTTAGTTATTAACAATTCATAAAAGATGAATCTCAACATAATGTAAAAGTATTCGGTTGAACTAAATGAGCTAACGAGGTAGTCCCAAGTGTTTTAGGATCAACATATTCACTTGGGATTCAAAATCTCAAAAGTGTCTCTTTGTCATACTATAATACAGTGGTATATGCCTATTTTCTCTTTGCACATTCACTCTTTTTCTTCTTTCTTTTTCTTCTCTTTTGCATATATGCTCACACTTTTGTTTTAAGTGTTGTGCAAAGGAGATAGCCATATATTCCACTTCATGTAGGAATTCAAAGTTCAACGATCTCAATTATCGAATTCCAACTGTATATGAAGCATGCTTATGACTTGAGATTATACCACGACTTGTTCTCACTCTATTTAGATAGCACTTTCATTTTCCTTTGTTCAAGGTTTATTTTTCAACTTAATTGTATAGATAATTTTTCTTTATGAATCAAACCATAAATTTATAGCATATTGACCAAATTATCTTTATGTGTTCCATTAATAACAATGATGTCGAAGACTCCTATTGCTATCATCAAGTGCAAGTAAAATCATACTCAAGCCATTCATATATCAATAAAGCAAACACAAACTCAATATTGCTCCATATATAATAATAAACTCGGAATTTCATGAAAGGATCGACTATTCCTGAAGGGAATTCTAATGATGCAAACTTTATTTTTAGTTTGAACTAATGCAAAAGCTGTAATATAGAACTTATAAGAAAGATTACAAGGTCTTTAAAGATCTCCCCAAGCTTGGAATCAAGCCAGGCGGGATCAATTAACTCCTTGTGGGTACCTATTCCGCCTCTTGGATAGATAGAGCGTCGCCTTCTTCTTTTACATTGCCTGCTTTATATATGCTTTCAAAGCGAATGGTGAGCTTGGCCATGTCATATTGGAGCTTCAACATTTTCCTCTTGAGGAATTTCTTCTCATCTATTAACTCAAAGACAGTTTTAATCAAGAAACCAACTCTACCATCGATTGCATCGACCTTCTTCTCAAGGTCTTTTCTCATCATCCAGTATGAGTCAATCTCTTCTCCAATTGTTTCAACGCATGCCTTAGAAGCCTTTTCTAACTCATAGATCGTATCATGAATCTCATCTTGCCGCACCTTCTTAGGTTTAAGAGGTGATGGACCAAGAGAAGGTTTATAATAGGATCCTATGTTGTAATGATAAGGATTAGGGAGGTACTCATCTGTGTTCCTTCCCTGCTTAGCTTGTCTCATCATCTCCATCCTTTGTGGGAACAGGTCCTCCCAATTTGGAGAGGATTGATCTCCAGGTCGGATGATGACGATGATCCTTTAGGTTCTACTTCCTCGATCCTCTTCACGGGCTTCTCATCTTTCTTCTTCTAGATCTAGTTGACGTGGAAGGGCTGCATGGCTTCGCTGCACGGATGTTGTTAAAGGGGCTTGTATAGGGATGAAGAAAATCTTTCAAGGCTGGAGGCTGTAGCTCTGCGAAAACTTAATGAGAAAGGTTAGATACGATCAGCTTTAAAAGGAGGGGTCAAAAACCCTAGCCACCTTGCGTAACGAGCAACTATACAGGCGCAGCCCGTATAGCTCCCGCCGTATAGTTATAAACCGACTATAGATTAGATCTATGGCCTGAACTATATGGGCGGAATTTTCAATTCCGGCCGTATAGTTGGTCGTTAAACTTTCTATTTCCTGGATAAATTTTTTGGAGAAGGGTCGATAAATATACGACCGCGACTATATGGACGGAATTTTTAATTCCGGCCATATAGTTGGTCGTTAAACTCTCGGTATTTCAGAAATTATTTTGTCAAAGGTGTAGACACCTATACGACCACAACTATACGGGCAGAATTTTTAATTCTGGCCATATAGTTGGTCGTTAAACTCTTAGTACCTTTTATGGATGGAAGCGTTGACGTCGTAAGAACTATACGGCCGGAATTATACGGCTGGAATTTTTATTCCTGCTGTATAGTTGGTCGTTAAACCTTCCATGTCCACCAAAAATTTTCTGCTTCTCCAAGTATTCTTTATTAATTTGAAACTTAACGAAATATTGAGTTTTGACAAAGAAATGTCAGCTTAGACTTTTGACCAATTTTGGTATCATTGATGGCCCAAATATATCGAGCTCGTTGGGGAACCCCAAGAGGAAGGTATGATGAGCACAACAGCAAGTTTTCCCTCAGTACGAAACCAAGGTTATCAATCTAGTAGGAGCAAGGAAACACCCCAAAGGTGTTGCTAGCTGAACATTGGCAGGGCGCACTACCGGTGCCAGCAGCAACGTTGAGACTTACACAACACAACCACATAACTCTGTCCCCAACTTGCGATGAGATTGTCAATCTCACCGGTTTTGCTAAAAACAAAGGATTAAACGTATCGAATGGAAGGAAGTAATAGTTTGCAGAAAGTAAACACAAAGCAGTAAACAGTTTGTAGATTGTATGTAAATGAAAGGACCGGGGTCCATAGTTCACTAGAGGTGGCTCTCCTTAAGATAGATAACATGCTGGGTGAACAAATTACACCGGGGCAATTTACAAACATCGAGAAAGCATACAAGCATATACTAATCATCTTGACTCCTTTGAGACTTGATTGGGAATTACAACATTATACATAGACCGCCATCCAACTGCATCTATGACTAATAATCCACCTTCAGGTTATCATCTGAACCCCCTCCAGTATTAAGTTGCAAGCAACGGATAATTGCATTACGAATTGTGTGTAAAGTAAACAATACGATTGTTCTATGAACAAAGGATTGTTGTTTTCTCCCTAGTAGCAACAGGACATCTAGTACCTTAGAGATTTCTGTCACTTCCCCAGATTACCAGAGGCATGAACCCACTATCGAGCATAAATACTAACTCTTGGAGTTGCTAGCATCTACTTGGCTAAGATAGCTACTAACAACGGAAAGCATGCAAGATCACAAATAACAAAGACATGATAGAATCAATAATCAATCTGAAATAGCATCTCAATATCCATCGGATCCCCGCAAACACAACATGCAGAATTACAAATAGATGATCTTGATCATGAATGGAGCTCACAAGACCTACACATGATAGCACAAAGGAGGAGAACCAGCCATCTAGCTACTACATGGACCCGTAGTCCAGAGATGAACTACTCACGCATCACATCGGAGGCTTGCATGATGATGAAGAAGGCCTCCAGGGTGAATTCCCCTCTCCGGCAGGGTGCCGGGAAGAGCTTCAGATCCGCCCTGATCTAGGGATGGAGATGACGGCGGCTACAGACTCTTTCGTGGAATTTTGATCGGGTACTTAGGGTTTCCGTATCAGAGGCAATATATAGGCGGAAGGAGAGGCCAAGGGGGTGCCTGGGGCGACCAGACCACCCCCTGGCGTGGGCCAGGCCTGGCCGCGCGGCCAGGTGGTGTGGCCGGGCCCCAGCCCCTCTCCGTCTCGTATTCTAGCTCTAGATGTCTTCCGATAAAATAGTGACTTTGGCTTTTGTCCCGTCCAATTCCGAGAATATTCATTTTCTTACTTCCTGGAACCAAAAACAGCAGAAAACAGGCAGCTGGCACTGTGGCTCTTGTTAATAGGTTAGTCCAAGAAATCATATGAAAAGTACTCCAAAGTGTGGACAAAACATAAGAAAGTAGATAAAACAAAGCATGGAACATCAAAAATTATAGATACATTTGCAATGTATCAACATCCCCAAGCTTAACTCCTGCTCGTCCTCGAGTAGGTAAGTGATAAAAAGAAAGAATAAGTTTTGAGGTGACATGCACCATCATAAACTTGATCAAAGTATTTGTAGAACATTCAAAGCTGGGATCATAGTACTTCAATCATAACATGAAAGACAAAGTTCTAGCAATAAGGCAAAGAAACTATGATGCAACATGAAAGGGCACAAACAAAAGATTCATGAATAACAATGCTTTGCAAGACGTTTGTTTATTTCACATAAAGAAAACATAGCATAATAGTATTCAGCTTGTCCCTCATAGAGTAGCAAATATAAATGCATAGGACACCTTCAAAGTTCATAAGAGTGACTAGATACAAATAGTTTAAAACAAGCAATATCAAGTTATGCATCAATCAACTAGTCTTGGGACAATGCACATAGAACTAAGAATGGCCACTGTGCACTCAAAGTAGGTGCATAAAGGTAGAAGGTGGAGACTCAATATAATGGTGGAAGAAAGGCCTTCATAGAAGGAAGCAGAGATTCAAGTTTCATAAAGAGCTTCCAAAAATTATGGTACTTAATAGATTTTAGCTCTCATTGTCCCTATCATAAGCATCTTCAAGTGATTAAGGTTAAAGTGAACAAACTATGGTGTACATGCTTGACGAAGTATAAGTTAGAAATCTCATGTCCCTTGAATACGAGGGTCGCTCCTCATGCTACTCAAGTTTAGTCACCGGTAAGTTCTTGTCATCGTAAGTACATGTGTATCATAGAGAACTGCCAACGGAGTACCCCTTGCTCGATGATACGGAAGAATCCCCATATCAAAATGATAAGGCAAGCAGACAACAAGCATCTCAGCAATCTTCTTATTTACCATGGGAATATGGTGATTTTTTCTCTCTTTCCTCTTTACATAATCTTTTTTTTTCTTTTTCTCTTTTTTCTCAATATAGGACTCTTTTTTTTATAAGAAGAATGCTTCATAGAAAGCTCATTATGGTTACGCTGCAGGTTTCCACCATGTCAACATGGATTAGACCAGCGGACCAGGCGTTTCTCTAACACATATACATAACTCCATGGACTTACAAGCTCCCCTTTCATTTCACACCAACGACATCCATAGACAAAAGAGCATGATATTAACGAGGTACAAAGTACCCGTGCAATGTTGAAAGCGTTCCCCATGACAGCATGGTTCTGCTAATCCCCAACAAATAAGTGCAAGCATATACAACATAGACGACACAATGGTTCAAGTTTATTAAGGGCAAGAAAAGTAAAGTGTGTCATCAAGTTCGTGAGAGCTTTAATCACTAGTTTTCTCATAACAAGTTTAATTTGGAAGGTAAACAAAAACATGAATATACTTGGAATAGCATATGCTAATAGGTAGGTATGGTGGACTCTTTGGAATAACTTGGTTTAAGGAGTTGGATGAATGAATGGAACTCATACTTGGTTGTGGAGGCTAGCAAAAGACTGGGAGTGACAAACTAAGAGAGCAATAATGGCCATAATCATGCAGAGCGACAAAAAATCATTGATCAAAGCATAAAGTGATACTACAAGTTGAAAACTAAAGGATCATAAAGTCTATGGTGACTTGATATAGTCATAACATGGTGTGAGCATGCGCCAAGTCAATCCAAATAAAGCATCAAAGGAGAATACCACAATAATATGCTTTAATATGCTAAAACAACGCATGATTCATCCAAGGCACATTAAGCAATCTCAATTGTTTATAACAAGTCATGCTACAGCAAAGAATACTAAGAATAAAGCCAAAACAATATCAAGCATGGCATGACAAAGCATAGGCCATAGTCAAAAACAAGCTCTCTTTCCACTTAAGCATGAACTTTCCTACTCTTTTCCAAACCAAACTAAACCAAACTATTTGAAAACCAATGTATGAAAGAGGGGGTACAACCAATTTATTCAGCAAACTAAGAAAAAAAAGCAAACAAAAAAACAAAACGAAAACGAAAAGGAAGATGCTCCAAGAACAACACAACTGTGCATGAAACAATAAAAATGAAGCGTTTGGAAGAAACCTAGGATTTTTATTGATGAAGAAGGGGATGCCTTGGGCATCCAAAAGCTTTGACGCTTGTACTTCTTGGATATTTCTTGGGGTGACAGGCGTGGCATCCCCAAGCTTGAGCTTTAGTCCATCCTTCATCTCATTACTCATTCCTTCCATACACCTGAAATTTTTCCTTCATACAAAACTTCACACAATCTTTATTAGCAACATTAGTGCATTCAAGATAATAAGTCTTTAGGTTCAGTTTAACACCAATAAAACTTCCATTAAAACACTAGCTACTTTAGCACTTCTCTCAAAAAGCTCAATTCCCCAAAAGAACTCAAAAAGGAACCAACAAGAAGCAAATGCAGAAAATGGCAGAAATCTGTCAAAACAGACCAGCAGGTAATAACGAATTTTTTCGAAGACCTTCTGTTGCCCAAATAAAAAAGTGTTGAACTAACTAAAGTTAGATAACAACCTAGGTCAGAAGCACAAAAATTCACGGCTCAAAAGGACATTCAGAGATTTTACATGAATTTCTATGGTGAAGCACAGAAATCTGTTTCGGGACAGCAACTTTCCCAATCATTACTTCTCTCTCATTAGAGGTTACTCTTGGCACAAAAAGCAAATAAAAAGGATAAGGAGCGATTATTACTGAAGTAATAACTTTCAAGACTCATCTAAAACTTTTGGGTTATCTCCCAATAAGTACTTTTCTTTAACGCCTTTAAGTTAGGCATAAGAAGCAAGAAAAAGAATCAAGTGTTCTCAAATGAAGAAGCGTTAAGATCAATACCATAAATATCTTCAACAAGGCAAGGTATATCATCCAAACAAGTTCTAGAGGATCCTCTCTCAATGCTCTTAGGTTCACTATTTTCATCAAAAGGGTTTTCAGGAACAATCCAATCAAGATTCTTTTCTATGGCTTCATGTATTGCTACCAGTTTAAAGGGTATTGGTATCTTAGTTTAATCCCCATTAGGTTCAGTTTTGTTCATCTTTTCTCGTGTACCAACAACATCAACACATGAGCCTAGCATATTGAAACATTCAAAGATTTTTCTAGCTTCCTTGGCAACATCATAGAATTCCTTAAGCAAAGTTTCAAGAATAAAATCCCTCTTTTCAGGGTCCTCAATTTCCTTAAGTTTAAGAAAAATTACTTGCATTAAGGGGTTAAGGTTAACAAACCTAGCTTCCAACATGTGAACTAAAGAAGCTGCAGCAATCTCATAGTTTGGAGCAAGTTCTGCAAGGGATCTATCCTCAATATCCTCATGTTTACTAACATGATTAAAGAATTCTTCAATATTATATTTTCAATTATTGAACCACTACCTATTGAAAGGTCTTACAGGGTGAATTTAGGGATCAACATGGTGAGCTAAGGAAGAGGCAAAAACTAAAGGAGACTTAATTTTTTTGTGTTTTTGATAAAGAAAGCAAACTTGTAAAACTATTTTTTTTGTGTTTTTGATAATGAAACAAGCAAACAAAGCAAAAAGAAACTAAGAAAAAAAAACAACAAAGTAAAGAGATTTGTTATGAGGGACTCCCCTTGTGAAGATATCCTTGACTCCCCGGCAACAGCGCCAGAAAAATAGCTTGATGGCCCAAATATATCGAGCTCGTTGGGGAACCCCAAAAGGAAGGTATGATGAGCACAGCAGCAAGTTTTCCCTCAGTACGAAACCAAGGTTATCAATCCAGTAGGAGCAAGGAAACACCCCAAAGGTGTTGCTAGCTGAACGTTGGCAGGGCGCACTACCGGTGCCAGTAGGAACGTGGAGACTTGCACAACACAACCACATAACTCTGTCCCCAACTTGCGATGAGGTTGTCAATCTCACCGGTTTTGCTGAAAACAAAGGATTAAACGTATCGAATGGAAGGAAGTAATAGTTTGCAGAAAGTAAACAGTTAGTAGATTGTATGTAAAAGAAAGGACCGGGGTCCATAGTTCACTAGAGGTGGCTCTCCTTAAGATAGATAACATGCTGGGTGAACAAATTACAGCGGGGCAATTTACAAACATCGAGAAAGCATACAAGCATATACTAATCATCTTGACTCCTTTGAGACTTGATTGGGCATTACAACATTATACATAGACCGCCATCCAACTGCATCTATGACTAATAATCCACCTTCAGGTTATCATCCGAACCCCCTCTAGTATTAAGTTGCAAGCAACACATTATTGCTTTACGAATTGCGTGTAAAGTAAACAATATGATTGTTCTATGAATAAAGGATTGTTGTTTTCTCCCTAGTAGCAACAGCACATCTAGTACCTTAGAGATTTCTATCACTTCCCCAGATTACTAGAGGCATCAACCCACTATCGAGCATAAATACTAACTCTTGGATTTGCTAGCATCTACTTGGCCAAGATAGCTACTAACAACGGAAAGCATGCAAGATCACAAATAACAAAGACATGATAGAATCAATAATCAATCTGAAATAGCATCTCAATATCCATCGGATCCCCGCAAACACAACATGTATGGATTACAAATAGATGATCTTGATCATGAACGGAGCTCACAAGATCTAAACATGAAAGCACAAAGGAGGAGAACCAGCCATCTAGCTACTACATGGACCCGTAGTCCAGAGATGAACTACTCACGCATCACACCGGAGGCTTGCATGATGATGAAGAAGGCCTCCAGGGTGAATTCCCCTCTCCGGCAGGGTGCCGGGAAGAGCTTCAGATCCCTCCCAATCTAGGGATGGAGATGATGGTGGCTACAGACTCTTTCGTGGATTTTTGATCGGGTCCTTAGGGTTTCCGTATCAGAGGCAATATATAGGCGGAAGGAGAGGCCGAGGGGGTGCTAGGGTCGGCCAGACCACCCCCTGGCGTGGGACAGACTTGGCCGCGCGGCCAAGTGGTGTGGCCAGGCCCCAGCCCCTCCCCGTCTCGTATTCTAGCTCCACATGTCTTCCGGTAAAATAGTGACTTTGGCTTTTGTCCCGTCCAATTCCGAGAATATTCATTTTTTGACTTCCTGGAACCAAAAACAGCAGAAAACAAGCAGCTGGCACTGTGGCTCTTGTTAATAGGTTAGTCCAAGAAATCATATGAAAAGTACTCCAAAGTGTTGACAAAACATAAGAAAGTAGATAAAACCAAGCATGGAACATCAAAAATTATAGATACATTTGCAATGTATCAATTATCAATCTTCCTTCTTCTTTGCTAGAGCATGAATCGTTCTCATTAAAAACAATACTCAAACTAGACTTTAACTGAAAATTTAAAAAATTACTCAACCTTTATTTCACATGGGTTGCCTCCCATGAAGAGCTCTTTTATGGTCAATATCTTGACCGTAGTACCGCTCATTCCGTCTTGAGTCCATTCTTCTTGTAATTATCGTTCTTCTTATATTTTCGCTTTATCACTTCTTCGGGGGTGCTCAACTCTATAGTGATTGCACTTATATCTTCTTTCACCCGATAATGCTTCAAGCGTTGTCCATTTACCACCCACGCAAGAGAGGGTGTTTTTCCTTGGAGCTTCATTGCTCCCGACGAATAGGTTCTTCAACTACATATGGACCCTCCCACTTTGATCTGAGTTTTCCTGGAAACAACTTAAGACGAGAATTATAGAGCAACACTTTGTATCCACTTTTAAAAGTTTTATTCTCTATTTTTCTATCATACCATCTTTTAACTTTTTCCTTAAACAACATAGCATTCTCATAGGCTTCACTTCTAAACTCATCTAAAGCATGCATATCTAATAAACGCTTTTCCCCAGCTGCTTTGAGATCATAATTTAGATTCTTGATTGCCCAAAAAGCTTGGTGTTCTAGTTCTAATGGTTAATGGCATGCCTTACCGTACACCATCTTATAAGGTGTCATACCCATTGGATTTTTAAATGCAGTACGATATGCCCATAAAGTGTCATTTAACTTGTATGACCAATGTTTTCTTGATTTGTCAACCATCTTCTCGAGTATGGTCTTCAGTTCTCTATTTGAGAGTTCCACTTAATCACTTGTTTGGGGATGATGTGGTGAAGCAACGCGGTGAGTTACTCCATACTTGCTGAGGATTTTCCTGAAAGTCCTTTTTATAAAACTAGCATAGTGGCACGCGCACATGCGCAGGGAACACCTAAATACAAATTTGTATCCAAGTTAATTTTAAAACACTTTATATCATAGGAGTTAGTTAGGGTCCTGAATGATATGTGCGCCATCGGTATTGAAATTAGGCCGGAAGCAATACATACGTGGACTGTTTTGTAGTCTAGGAAAACATGACACTATGATGGCTAGAGTTAAAACATGAAAGTGTCCTGATGAGAAAAAATCAAAGCAATGAAAATGTTTGATGTTTTAAAAAAAACTAACCGAGTGTAATACCATCTAAAATTTTAATTGTCTGAACTAATGAATACTAAGTATTAGAAGGATCATGCGTTTAGCGGAATATTCGAACCTTGGCATGAAAACAAATGGAGGATGCCAATTTGCTAAGATGTGTCGATGATTTTTTTTAGCGTTAAGAGGCCAATTCTATCACTCATGCATGAAAGTCCGAACATGAGGAATTACACATCAAACTATGAAATGAGTCTACCTATATAGGAAATGAGACGCTACACCTAGGGTACTTACTCCAAGCACCGAATCACCATGGGAACAATACCCTTACCAGTTAGTTCTATTATGATAATCTTGGCCTACTCGCACATAAGTTTGGACAACCTACACATTCACAGCATGGATAAATTTATACATAAGAAACTGTGGCAACCTATCATATTTAATTTGTATCTATAATTGTGGAATACTTAATTGCACTTTGTTTTATCAAGACAACTGTGGTCTAGTCCTCTCTCCATTTGGACAATCAATATATGTAGAACATTAATTGTTTATTCATACCTATATATATATATATATATATATATATATATATATATATTTTTGTAACCATGTTATGTGATTTTTGGAATGCTTAATGGCATGAATTTTTTTATGGAATTGCGATATTATTAGAGGTCTGAAAGAAAATATGGGACATACCAGAGGTAAAAAAGCATAAACCAAAATGCCATGTTATATTTTCCACCGGATTGCTGAAAGTGATAATAAGACACATGAAAGATATAACCTAGCTAACAAACTAATATTTTATGATGGGAAATACTATGGCACATAGGTTGTTTTTCAACTATTAGCCATGCATAGACTTGGTCTCTCAACTATAAACCGAATATCTTACAGGTTGGTTCTTAGTGGTTTCAACTATCATGAAATAGTTTTCACTATTGTGCTAACCTCTGAGGGTGAATCAACATCATGTCGTCGCTGATAACTTTCAGGGTATGTGGTTATTCAACCAAAAAATAATCATTTTTGATTGTTTCATGAAACTAAATTTCATAATAATACTTTGTCAACCAAACAGACCTAACCCTTTTTCGAGCATTTTCTGTTATTTCATTTTTTAGTTATCTTAATGTTTTGTTGTCCTTAAAATCTTGGGATTTGTAAACTTTATTTTTCTTGAGAGACCTCTTCTTATTTCCTTTTATTTCAATTTTGTAATATTCTTCATTTTATGCACCTTTCCATAATTTATTATTTTTAGTAATAAAATAACTAATGGGACTTCTTGAAGGATTTTGGTGATGCCGCAAACACATTTTTTTGATTTAGCATGTCAAAAGCACTTGGGAGGACAAAAGGTACAATATACAAATAATATCCGATTTAACAGTTGATAGACCAAATCTGCACTTACTGGATAATTAAGGGATCAAATAAATATAGTATTTATTTTTTACCAGGAAACAAATGAAACTCAATCTTTTTAGCAACCAAGAAGTAACTCGGGGCATTACATGTCAACTAAATCCATGTACTGGATGTGTCACCGGAGAAGACAAGGTGATACTCTCTGTACCTTGCTAGGACGCAATCTAAGTGTCGAGAAGTCAATTCCAAAACATGTAGTGCTCACCTTGTCACAACTTCTGATTCCTCATAATTTTTCATTGGTTGTAGAATACAATTAACCTGAAAATTAGGTAGACAATACAAATACTTTAGAAAGATATTAGCTAACCATTACCCTTGAATCGTATAGTAACAACGAAATCATATAGTGGGGTAAAAAACACGGTGAGACAATGATTTTGTATTAATTATTGATTTCATCGGAAAGCAATTGAAAAGGACATGCTAGCAAAATCAGAGTTCTGGGAATTACTGTAGGAGAAACTAATGATAAGATTTAAATTTGATCAGCATGAAGGTAGCGCTAGGGTGTTTTGCTATACTTGGTTCCATCGAAAAAAAAATTGGAATAGTATTTGAGAAGCATTATTGAGAAAATCATTAACTGGTTGCTACTCAATGACCCTCGGAAAAGGGATTAACACTCAGGAAAAGGTTGAACAGCAAGTTCGAATCATTAATTCATATATATGACTCTCAGCTAAGATGCCAGTGAAATCGGCATCCAAGTCAGCATCCTTGCAAAGGCTCCTCCAGCCTCCTTCACGCGCGCAATGGAGTTCGAGAACCAGATTACTGGAACAGCCTACGATTGCCGGGAACCTAATGAGAATCAAATAAGAAGCATAAACACATCAGCTACATCCAACGACCACCACAAAAAAATTCTCTCCTCAGAAAGAAATCTCCAACAGGTTCTATATTGACATTGTCTTCGTCGACATGTCATCTCTAATTTCTTGTGTCCACTCCACTTGGTCATCATCGGCTTCATCCAATGAACAGAACTCATTAGATATCATCTTCTGCAAAAAGACATTTATTTGTGTTTCAGATTTCTGAGTTGATCGCTACCATACAAATTGTGATCGTTTACGTCGCACAAAGGTTTACTCACCTTGGAATGAAACCTCCAGCAGGGATCTACTTTGACATTGTCTTCATCAGCATCGGTGTCTATAATTTCTTTTGTCTGCTCTACTCGATCATCGGCTTCATCCAATCAGCTATGGGCCTAAATGGGTATCGTTTTCCGCAAAAGATTATTATTTGGATTTGAGATTGATGACTTGAGCTATCGATCAATTGTAGAAAAAAATTATATTTTGCATGATCAATTAATATGACCACACCTGTTACATTGCCGTGCACTGAATGTTTTATACATGTTCTAGGTCTATTACTATTACCAAACCTGTCGCACTGCATGCAGTGCATATTTCATATACAGAATTGCTTATTATTATAGTATAAACATGTCTAATTCATTGTGCATTTTATTGTTTAATTGACCATTGGATCAATATTCTGTAATTATACTTAATAAAGTAGTCACCTGTAGAGACTGGGTTTTGGAAATTACGATAGGAGAAACTAATGCTAAAATTTAAAATTTGATCAACGGGCACAGGTGTCGTCTCGCTCTACTTGTTCCATCGACATTTTTTTCGAATGGTATAGAATAGCTAGTTAGAATCATTAATTCCTACTTATGAATCGCTGCCAGTGAAGTCTCTATCCAAGCGTTGTATACGATGTTACAAAGGTATGGTCAAACTCCAACCAACCTCCCTATATCAACTTAGCGGAGCATGCCTAGGTAACGTAGCTAGTGTCAAGAGGGCAGCTCAGAGTACGTGTCACCATTTTTGCTCATTGATCACCGAAGGAAGGCATGAAATTGCACTTGATGTTTAAGAGTAGAGGTTTACCACTGTTAGACTGCAGATGCCGTAGAAGCACGGAGGCAAAATGCAAACCTACTGTACTCGTTAAGACCGCTTCAGCCGTGCGCTTCTTTCGTTTGCTAATAGTATAATCACCGGTATCTGCCGGCTGGCGGCGGACTGCATAATCGACATGCTCTTTTTAGACCTGCAGGTTGGCAACATGTAAGCATAGCTGTGCGAGAGGATACCTCGTGACGACATAGCATGGTGCCATCAATCGTTCGACTTTTAGGAGAAGGGCGAATGGAAAAGCAATTGCAAAAGATGCTACTCCCTCCGATCCAAATTAATTGACTTGAATTTATCTAGATTTGAATGTATCTAGTACTAAAACATGTCTAGATACATCCGAATCTAGACAAATCCGAGTCAATTAATTTGGATCCGAACGAGTAATAAAATAGGACTTTTGGAAATTATGATAGGACAACAAACTAATGATAAAATTTTAAATTCGATGAGAAATAAGGTAGCGCTAGGAGTCTTACTCTGCTTATTCCATCAATAAACTTTTGGAATAGTATAGCAAAAGGTTGAAGAGCTAGTTGAAATCGTTAAATCCTACTCATATATCTCAGCTAACCTGCCATGAAATCTGCATCCAAGTCAGCATCCTTCTAAAGGTCCCGGCCGCCTAGTTCACATACGGAGTCCCGGAACCTGATGACTCAAACTGCTTTCAATCTCCCTTTCTATCTTATGCTCCTGCAACTCTTCGTGCGGCCGGAGGCGATGGATACCAAAGAGCGTTTGCACATCATAACCAATGGGACCTGGAGAGCCATATCACAATACGTTGGAATCCCTGTCTCTCACTGTCTCACGGCCATCTGTTTCCTGCAAGCATGCCCGCATGTGTTAGTACCTTGATCGTGATTTGAAAAACCCTAGATTTATACTGTATATTGTGGTATTGGCTTAATCTCTGTAAACCCAAGACGGCTCTGCTTGAGTGTTTGTTAGCCTATTCATATGGACTGAATCAGGGGTCGTGCAACTTCGCGTCTGGCGCCGGTAATGCATGAGCGGGGGAGGGGAAGCCGGCCACAGGTGTTGGCCGGGAATATCCATGGTGCCGATTTGGGGCACCAGGATCGTTGAGGTCTTTTTACGGGTGGAGGGTGGAGGCGCTAATCTTTTTATGGTATTCAAGGGGAAAAAAGGCCATGGGGATCGGACGGTTTTGTTTTGTTAACTATAAGCGGGTTCACTGATTCAATGGCTAGATGTTTTTGATTTTTGTGAGAATTTCTAGTCTAATTCTTTAATTTCTGGTTGCCCCATAATGCACTTTTAATATATAATAGATGAGAGCCACCGTCAGTAATTAAAAATCTAGGAACTCCAAACCTCGGGAATATGACATCCTTGATCATCTTCACTAAGGTAGCTACATCTGCATGATTTGTTGGGATAGCTTCAACCCACTTATTAATATAGTCAATAGCAATAAGAATGTGAGTATAACCATTCGACTCTGTAAATGGCCCCATGTAATCCATTCTCCATACATCAAAGGGTTCAATTATTAGACTATAATTCATTGTCATTTCTTGTCTCCTACCTATATTACCTCTTCTTTGGCAAGCATCGCAGTATTCCACATACATGTGTGCATCCTTGAGCAAGATGGGTCAATAGAATTCGGATTGAAGTACCTTTGCAGCAGTTCTTTTACCTGCATGATGCCCTCCATATGGACTGTCATGACAAGCCTTCAATATCGTATTCATTTCATGATTAGAAATACACTTCTGAATCATTCCGTCAAGTCCATGACGATATAGATACGGATCATCCCAAAAGTAATATTTAAGATCATTAAAGAATTTCATTCTTTGATTTCTTGACATACCGGGAGGTAAAAAAATGTTGCTAGATAGTTAGCATAATCCGCATACCATGGATCAACAATTTCTACCTTTGCTAAATATTCTCCCGGAAATGATTCATTAATAGATACGGGGTCATTAATTATTCCCTCTATCCTAGAGAGATGATCTGCTACCGGATTATCCTTACCCCTCCTATCTACTATTTGCAAATTGTATTCTTGTAGTAATAAAATCCACCTAATCAACCTGGGCTTAGCATCCTTTTTAACAAGAAGGTGACGCAAAGTTTGGTGATCCGTATGAATTATTACCTTAGAATTAATTATGTAAGATCTAAATTTGTCGCAAGCAAAAATTATAGCTAGAAACTCTTTTTCTGTAGTAGCATAGTGTTTCTAAATCTTATTAAGAGGTATACTAGCATAATAAATAACATTCAAATTCTTTCCATCACGTTGTCCCAACATAGCCCCTAAAGCATAATCACTAGCATCACACATCATTTCGAAAGGTTCATCCCACTTTGGAGATTGCATGATAGGTGCTGAAACTAGTTTATCCTTAAGGTTCTCAAAAGCTGCAATGCAGTCATGGTCTAAATAGAATGGAGTTTTTTTATCAAGAAGATTGGTAAGGGGCATAGCTAGTTTAGCAAAATCTTTTATAAACCGCTTATTAAATCCTGCATGTCCAAGAAACATTTTTAAGTTTTTAATGTCCTGAGGTATTGGGAGATTTTCTATAGCATTTATATTAGTTTTATCTATTTATATTCCCTTCTCCGAAACTTTGTGCCCGAAAACTTTACCTTCTCTTTCCATGAAACAGCATTGCTCCCAATTCAAAACCAAGTTTGATTGTCTACATCTCTGCAAAAACTTTGGTCAGATTGTAGAGACAATTATCAAAAGTTGTTCCACAAATGACAAAATCATTTGTTAGGACTTCCGTAGTCTTCTCAACAAAATCATCAAAAATCTTTAGAACACATTCCTGAAAAGTTGCTATTGCATTACATAAGCCAAATGGAATTAATCTATAATTATATATGCTATAAGGACAAGTGAAAGTTGTTTTCTCTTGATCTTCCGGCTGTATGGCAATTTGAGAATATCTAGAATAACCATCAAGAAAACAAAAGTAAGAATTATTACTAAGTCTTTCTAGAATTTTAACCATGAATGGTATAGGTTTATGATTCTTTTGTGTCTCACGGTTTAATTTCCTAAAGTCAATGCACATACGATATCCTACAATTGGTCTCACGGGAACTAGCTCACCTTCCTTATTCATAGCAGCATCAAGACCGCCTTGTCTTGGTATGCAATGAGCTGGGCTAACCCACTTGCTGTCAGAAATAAGATATATTATGCCAGCATAAAGTAAGCGTATAACTTCTTTTCTTACTACTTCCTTCATCTTAGGATTAAGCCTTCTTTGCGTATCTACTACGGGTTCAGCATCATCAAGCATGGTAATCTTATGTGTTACAATAGATGGATCTATTCCTTTAATATCACTCAATGTATATCCAAAGAATTCACGATGCTTAACCAAAACTGAAATGAGTTTATTCGTTTCATTTTATGATAGATTCTTGCTAATAATAACAGGACATTTATTTTCATTATCTAAAAACTCATACCTCATATTGTTTGGAAGTCTTTTCAATTCTATTGGTGGAGGTTCTTCATCTCGTGTTCTTACCAATTCTTCATAGTTATGCAGATTTTGTGCTTCTGGAATTGAATCAAGGTAATCATCCATGTCTTCTTTCTTCTCATCATCTAGTGCTTCTTCCCAATCAATCAAGCTCCTTTCTAATTCATCTTGTGGAGTACTGAAATGAATTGCCGCTAGCTCGGCAATTGTCTTTTCTTCCTTGATATCCTCCACTTCATATGGCCTCTTCTTTAGTTTGGCGAAGTGGAACGTCATTTCCTCTTCTCCAAACTTTAGTGAAACGGTTTCCTTTTGATTATCCACTCGAGCTTAGCGATGGAAATAAAAGGTCTGCCTAAAAGAATAGGGCAAAAAGAATCTCAAGGCATATCAACAATATGAAAATCAAGGGAGTACATGAGCGAGCCAATAAAGACATAGATATTTCTAATTACCCCTTCCGATTTTATATTGGTTCTATTAGACAATTTAATAATAGTGTCTACCGGTTCAACATCTGGATTATTCAAGTTGTAGCAAAGTTCTTCATAAAGTGATGACGACATAATATTTATGGTGGAAATTGGTTCACAAATTCCATATAAGAAAGTTTCTCCACAATATATAGGGGCCATAGGTTTTTAAGTTTCATTACCTCGAACCTTACCTTGGATGAATTCCGAAGTTTCACGGTCTAACACAACCACTTCATCCTCCACTATTCGTGCTTCGATAAGATTTTTTATTATAACATTATTTATATTTGTAGCTTCAGAATTCCTTTCTGGTTTCTTCGGTCTCTTCTTTATTTGTTCTTCCTCTCTTCATCTTTTTTCAAAGGTTCCCTGTATAGGTATCGAGGAGAACTCTTGTAGCATCCCAATTGTCTAACAATTGTAATGCTACTAGTCTAGTCTATATATTGGCTACTTTATATATGTAATTGTTGCATCATCATTATATCATGCTCATGTCATCATGCCACCTTGCATTTGAGCAACATATAAAACCCTTTTCATTTGGTTCTTATCTCATATGCATTGTTAATTGTATTTGCCTCTTGATATTGTATTTGGTTCTTGATATATTGTTAAATGCCCAAGTCGAGTTGGGGGCATATCTTTTATTAACTCCACCACCTTTCTTCACCACCTTATAATTCCACCATCCAACTAAATATGAGCTTTGCATTTTATTTGAGTTTACCTCTAGCTCATGTGGGTTGGGATGGATCCAATTCTTTTTCCACATGCTCTCATCTTGGCATCATTTTGTTTTCACATTATTGATAAATGAGAGCCACATGGCCACCTTTGCATGCCTTGTGAGTGGAATCCTTTGTCCTAGCTTCCATATGGATTATCATGGAATTATGCTCATGTTGGAATATTTTTGTGACTAATAATCATCTAGTGGAATATACACACTAGTAATTCCCAATTATACTCCAATGTGATCATCTCCATCTACTCCACTTGGAATCCCTTCTAAATTCTTTTGCTTGGCTTTTATTCCAATTTTGGAATGCATAATAATAATGCCATGTGATAATGTTGTTTTCACAAGAATCAACACGGCAATAAATATTTTGCATGGGCCATGCAAGTGCCACCTTTTCTAGCATTTGGTTTTTACTTGAATTTTGAGTGGATCTTTTATAAAACCATATCTCTCTCTCTCCTCTTAGTTTGATCTTGTTTGATCTTGCTTCAGACCATCATCACCACACCTCCCCCTCTTTTCTTGTTTTGTTTTGGTTTGATCTTAGTTGTCCTTGGCTTGACCTTGTCCTTAGCAAACCCTAATCTACCATACCCTCTCTACCCCATCCTAGCTAAACCCTAGTCCCTCTCTAAACTACCCTAACCCGAGCTCTCTCTAACCCTAAGCTAGACCTAACCCGAGCCCAAACTACCTAACCCGAGGCTACACCCTAACCACTCCATACCGAGCCATCCCTCTCCATCCACCCTAGCAGCCTCTCTGCCCTCCCCTTTCTTTGGCTACAAGACAAAGGAGAGAGAGACCTAGCCCGAGACCCCCTCCCCTCACCTTTTTCAAAGCCACCACCACCCCCATGTGATCCTCCCCTTCCTCTCTTTCTTGCACCAGCTCCCCACGTGCCTGCTCACCAATCAGATCGAGATCCAGGAAGCCCAGACCCTCTCCTTCCTCCCCACATCCTTCCAAGCCTCGCCATGGCCTCTCCAAACCCTAGCTTCGGCCTTGTTCACGATCTGCGCGTCCAGCTGCTCCCCGAGGCCCCCAGAAGCTCCGACGAGTTCCCCTGCATCTCCCTAGGCGGCTAGCACCAGAGGAGGCGACCGGAAGGCCACCGAGCACCGCCGCCGTCGCCATGGCCGGAGGGATCTGAAGCTTCCCGTCACGAGCCCGCCGACAGATCCCTTCCTCCCCGAGCCGCGTCAACCACGTCGACAAGCTGCTGGTGAGCCCCGCTATTCCCCAGACAAGGTCCTCTCCTCTCTCGCGCGCCGTAGCCCCGCCGCCCTCCGACGAGCGCTCTGCGTGCCCGCCGCGCGTCGCGCCGACCGACAGCAGCAGCGGCAGCAGCTCGTTCCGACTCTGTTCGTCGCCCCGCCCCGCGCGCTGTAGCCCTCCACTGGCGATTCCACCTGAATGGAACCTGTAGCCCGTTTAGCCCTCTCTTTTTTTGGTTTTTGTAGCACTCCGTTTTACCCAGTGGGTTGCTCGCCAACGTCGACCAAACCCCGGCCGATCGTCGGTGCTTGCAGAGCGGCGCGCCGCTGCAGTCCAGACAGCCGCCGCTGTTTTACGCTTAGGCCCCTGCAAGATCTCCCGCCTAAACCCGCCGTCCCCGTAGCCCCACCTGGCAGCCTCCCTTTCCATCTTGCGTTTAGGCCCCCGTAGATCCGAGCCTCGCAACCGCAGTCCTCGGCTTGTCCACGTGTCGCACACCGGGTGGCCGCGAGCGCGTGTGGCCCTGCTGGTTCCTGGGCCCGCCTGTCAGTCTCGCTAGCTAGGTTGAGCCACGGTGTGGAAAGGTCTGGAGCGAGCGTGTCGACCCAGTCAGCATGGTCCCATCTGTCTGCGGCTGTGGCTGGCTCAGCCTGAGTGTAAAAAGTCTGTGTTGTCTGTTTTGGTTAAAATTTAATTCAAACTAATTCCCAAATTCAAATATAAATCTGATTTAAATAACTTTTAATTTATAAATCCAAATAATGCATATAATATATGTTTTTGCATCAGAAAAATGTGAGGTTTTCAAATATACCATCCAAAGTTTGTTTTCCACACTTAAAAATTTCAAGTTGATCTAAATTACAATAAAATGCCCCTGGACCTTTATAAATTAATAACTTTTGTTTTATAACTCCGAATTTAACAAATGATATGTCTAAAATGATTAGCTCGACGAGACCTTTCTGTTTATGCATTCCATCGTTTGATTTGAAGCATGCATCATATAAATATAATGGGTACAGCAACTTATTTGAGATTAAAATGGGGCCAAAACTAAATAAAAGGCTTTATTATTGTTTTCCACACCTCACCCATGCCATGCTACCTTAATGCCATGCAAATTGTGCATCATTCATCATGGCATGATTGTTTGCTTGATGCATTTATTCATATGCTTGCGCACTTTATTTATGTTGGCCCTTGTTTGTTTGGTTCTTCTTCGAATAGACGCTGAGCAAGGGATATATCAAGAGAACCAGGAGCACTACCCAGATCCATTCCTTGCTTCAACTGAGCTGCCAGGCAAGCACTACCACATGCTTGCATACATACAGTACCTATTGCCTCTTTCTTATTCTTGCATCATTGAGTCGCGATTGCATTAAATTGAATCCCAAGAATTGCATAGCCTTTACTATTAAACCCCACCAAAGCTTGTTCCTCCATCCCATGAGCCATTACTACAGGAGTTGTTTGAGCCATGCGAGTCGTAGAACAGCATGTGTAGGGTATGTGAGTGTCTGATGAATAACGAGGTACCTAAACAACTTAACCTGAGTAGTAATGGGATAACTAATGAAAGTGGCATCGGTGAGCCATATTCGCTATTTGGTTTTTTTTTCCGGCTCACTTGTGTCCCGTAAGACCCCGAGTACTTGATTCCTGTTCCAAGAATATTCGCGCTATCCACATCCGGGAGGCCTTATGGACCCCCCTGAGCCAGAGCTTGATTCATTCTTATTTCTTGGGGCCACAAACTAGTTTGAGGTTTTATTTACTATCATGTACTTATGCCATGCTTTACTGCTTTATTTAAATTGTGCGAGGAGCACACTGTACTGTTTAGGAAGCGGAGTGTTTTCGCGGTATCGACAGTCCCAGTTTTGGGATCTGCTGTCGTTTACAGCCATTGGCGCAAACCTTGAGTCCGTCTCGGAGTCAGCTAGCTCCGTTGCGGGTAGCTTAATGGGGTGGCCCCCTGAAATATTTCTGAATCCTGTAATTGCTTTGTCGTGACTGCCTCGTTGGGTTTTGATTTGGTTTTTCCGAGGCATATCGAGTGTGTGTTGCTATTTGTGCACCCCTGCAGGGTAAAACTTTCTGAAAGCCGTGTCCGCGGTTATGGACGACTTGGAGCACAGTTTCTCGATCATAGACAAGCATAACTAAAGTACCGCTTCTAATTTGACTAGACTAGGTACCTGACTGGTAAATAGTGCAACACTCATGGAATGGATAAGAAAACTGCCAACGGATGGGGGTTGTTCGTCCGCTTCCTCGTCGGTAAGCGAGGAGGAGGATGGATCTGTTAAGATTACCTTTATCACTGTTCTAACTGTTGTTCTTAATTCGCGGACATCCGCCTATCTCTGGTTAGGCGGATGGGTAGCGAGTATCTATAGAATTGCTAGGGTTTATCTTTTGCTGCAATTGCGTCACCCCAGGTTGTGTCCCCTTTAGAGGCATAAAGACTTGCTGAGTACCCCTAGGGTCTCACACGATAAATTATTGGTTCATATGAACAGGTACACTCGCAAGATGGATACTGGGTGGAAGAGACGGACGATGTGGGCAACGATCATTCGGTGTAGAGATTCTGGGAACGGGGATCCGTGAGATCTGTGGGCGGGATGTGCTTATTTATGGGGCATCTTATGCCGATTTGCTTCTTATCCGTACTCGGATTTTGTCTTCCGCTTCCGCTTGATACTCTGTTGATTGATGTATGAGGAGATATCCTAAACTATTATATCTACCTAGGATATTTGGATCTTGCCGTATGGCGTTGCTATATTTCCTTTCTTTTTAGATGGAATGGCTCTGATGTACTATTGTATGGTGGCTTGCATACATACTCATTTGTGTATGTAGTTGATCCCTTCGCCTGCCGATTACGCCGCCCGTTCTTGTCCCGATGTTTGGAAATGGTTGGGACGGCCGAAAGGTCTACCTGTGAGTGGCATTTGGGCCCCACCGTACTATTTCAACCATTTCTGATCATCCAGGCGTGTACTAGGAGCGTAATTCACCGAGGTAGTTACAATTGGTATCAGAGCCATCCCGACCTTCAGGGTCTCAGCCAAATGGTCGTTGTCAGTCTAGCAAATATTTTTGGTAGTTATGTATACTAGGGAAAAACAAACGCGAGAGTAGGACTGCTTCCACTTTTCTTCTTACCCAACCACCACCTTTTCTGGTAAGGAAGTGTAACGTTTTCAATCCTCTTCTTAAAAGTTCAAACTAGGATTCACGTGTTCTGGGTTTCCGTAGTACCATAGAAAGTGTGTGTGTGTGTGTAATTCCTTGTCTATCTGTTGCATCCAACATGTTATCTTTATCTGCCTTTTGGTTATAAACCGTTGGTACATTCCATACTGACAGGCTTTTGAAAACCGGCGCGATATATCTGACTCCTTGTTAACCGGAGCCATCTTCTTAAGGGTGTTCTTCCTTCTAGCAACTCCTCTTTTTGTGTAACCATCTGTTGCTAATCCCTATCTGCTAAGTGTTTTTGCGCATCTATCGGTATTTTAATGCCGAAAATTGCGGAAAATTTTTCTTTGATCCATCTGTGTTTCCACACTCCTTTTCAGTCGTGTGTGAAACATTAACTATCTCTCTTTTATCAGCATGTCCATGCTAACTCATTCTTTTGTCACCGGCGCTCAATCCAGAGTTTCCCAAATCACTACGAAGGTCTATCATCTGTTATCATGCTGCACATCTTTTTTCAACCCCATATCTGCAAAATTCCTTTGATACGAGGGAATTGCATCTTTTTCGTCTCTGATAGCTCATAACATAAGCAAAGCTATATCATCTTTTCTTTATCCTAGATCACTTTATCTGTGTAACCGGCGATCCAATCGACAATGTGAATCAGGCGGCATCTCTTTTTCTTCCGAAGGACCAGATAATCTATTCTTTCCGTGCATCTTCTTCAATTCTGGAATTAGCAAGTCCATTGTTAATTCCATCCTCCATCTTCAACCAATCCGGAGTTGTTCCTTCTTGACAAGTTATCATCGTCGTTTCGCTGAAGTTTCCTCAAGACTGCTAAATCTCTCTCAATCTTTTCAAGAAGAACATGGAGTTCTTGTCCACCTCAGTCTCGTCAAGTGATCTTTTGAAACCCTCTCGTTCTATCGTCTATGCTCAATCCACCGGAGGCCATGAAGACTTTTCAGATCTTTCGTAATCCTTCTGTTCAAGTGGTGCTATCTTTTTCTTTGTCTGTGGAATCTTGCAGTTGTCTCCATGATCTTCCTTCATATCTTTCCGGTGGCTTGTTACATCAGGTATGACGACAACATCATCACCCTTATCTATCTTGGATCCGGGAATCGTTTGCATCTAACCTCGTTTTCTAACGGAGATCCATGAGCTCTTCTTGTCAATACCTTCAGTCTGTTTCGGTAGTTGGGTTGCATGGTTTTTCCTTATTCATGTGCGGAGTAATGCTTTGAGTGCGGGATGGAGTAGCTACCATACCACTACTCTTATCATTCGCTCTTGTACATTGAATTGGGGAATTTATGTGATTTCACTCATTCCACGGAAGTTAGAAGTGGCCTTTATCCCTTGATACTTTACTTCCGTCCTTGTCTTTCCGGAGTGCTCTCTCGAAGAAAGTAATCAATAATCTCTCGATGATGATCTATCTTTTCTACACGGAGCAAAATCTTCAATTATCTGGTGGAAACAAACGCAAACTCTTTGCGGTCCTCGTCTTTCTACCGGTGCTCGACATCCCCAAACAAGATGAAAGGAAACCCTATATCTCTGTTTCATAAATTCTTTTTCTGTGGTAAAGCCAGTTATGGTTGATGCCATCAGCCGCAAATCTATTGCGTTAGCCTCAAGGCTAAAGAAAGCAATAAGTATCTCTACAATAAATTCCAGATCCTCTATGTTCTTTGCTTCTTAGCATTCCACCATGATCTGGCGTCACATCCGTCTCTGGGAGTTATATCCGCGCACCTCAATTGCGTGATCCTTCGGAGTATTACCGGCGCAACAAGAATCTAATCCGACGATGTCTAGCTAAATCTTTCTGTCGATATCAAGGGACTCTATTGTTTGAAGGCAATATTGTTTCCGTACTTCTTTTCCCCAATCCGAGAGAAGGTACGATGCTATTGTCATAGTGCTTCAAAACCTCTCCAATCTAGCTCTTTTCTTCCGGCGCGACAAAGATCCATCCTCTCTCGTATCGGTAAATCTTTAATCTTAACGGTGTATATATCTTAATCCACGATACATCATCTTCTCCTCTCTTTCACAAGTGGTTCTATTCTTTTATCCTTCAATCCATCCAAACCTTTGTGTCTCTAGCAAAACGCAAGACTCGCAACAAGTCTAGCAAGTTTTGCAAGGTGTAGTGGTCGCACCATTCAGTTCTTCATCATCTTGGGAACGTGAGGGTCACCTCGTTCCGAACACCCGCCTCTCCTTGTGCTGTTTTCTTTTCCTAGGAATCTCGGGGCGAGATTCTTGTTTAGTGGGGGAGAGTTGTAGCATCCCAATTGTCTAACAATTGTAATGCTACTAGTCTAGTCTATATATTGGCTACTTTATATATGTAATTGTTGCATCATCATTATATCATGCTCATGTCATCATGCCACCTTGCATTTGAGCAACATATAAAACCCTTTTCATTTGGTTCTTATCTCATATGCATTGTTAATTGTATTTGCCTCTTGATATTGTATTTGGTTCTTGATATATTGTTAAATGCCCAAGTCGAGTTGGGGGCATATCTTTTATTAACTCCACCACCTTTCTTCACCACCTTATAATTCCACCATCCAACTAAATATGAGCTTTGCATTTTATTTGAGTTTACCTCTAGCTCATGTGGGTTGGGATGGATCCAATTCTTTTTCCACATGCTCTCATCTTGGCATCATTTTGTTTTCACATTATTGATAAATGAGAGCCACATGGCCACCTTTGCATGCCTTGTGAGTGGAATCCTTTGTCCTAGCTTCCATATGGATTATCATGGAATTATGCTCATGTTGGAATATTTTTGTGACTAATAATCATCTAGTGGAATATACACACTAGTAATTCCCAATTATACTCCAATGTGATCATCTCCATCTACTCCACTTGGAATCCCTTCTAAATTCTTTTGCTTGGCTTTTATTCCAATTTTGGAATGCATAATAATAATGCCATGTGATAATGTTGTTTTCACAAGAATCAACACGGCAATAAATATTTTGCATGGGCCATGCAAGTGCCACCTTTTCTAGCATTTGGTTTTTACTTGAATTTTGAGTGGATCTTTTATAAAACCATATCTCTCTCTCTCCTCTTAGTTTGATCTTGTTTGATCTTGCTTCAGACCATCATCACCACACCTCCCCCTCTTTTCTTGTTTTGTTTTGGTTTGATCTTAGTTGTCCTTGGCTTGACCTTGTCCTTAGCAAACCCTAATCTACCATACCCTCTCTACCCCATCCTAGCTAAACCCTAGTCCCTCTCTAAACTACCCTAACCCGAGCTCTCTCTAACCCTAAGCTAGACCTAACCCGAGCCCAAACTACCTAACCCGAGGCTACACCCTAACCACTCCATACCGAGCCATCCCTCTCCATCCACCCTAGCAGCCTCTCTGCCCTCCCCTTTCTTTGGCTACAAGACAAAGGAGAGAGAGACCTAGCCCGAGACCCCCTCCCCTCACCTTTTTCAAAGCCACCACCACCCCCATGTGATCCTCCCCTTCCTCTCTTTCTTGCACCAGCTCCCCACGTGCCTGCTCACCAATCAGATCGAGATCCAGGAAGCCCAGACCCTCTCCTTCCTCCCCACATCCTTCCAAGCCTCGCCATGGCCTCTCCAAACCCTAGCTTCGGCCTTGTTCACGATCTGCGCGTCCAGCTGCTCCCCGAGGCCCCTAGAAGCTCCGACGAGTTCCCCTGCATCTCCCTAGGCGGCTAGCACCAGAGGAGGCGACCGGAAGGCCACCGAGCACCGCCGCCGTCGCCATGGCCGGAGGGATCTGAAGCTTCCCGTCACGAGCCCGCCGACAGATCCCTTCCTCCCCGAGCCGCGTCAACCACGTCGACAAGCTGCTGGTGAGCCCCGCTATTCCCCAGACAAGGTCCTCTCCTCTCTCGCGCGCCGTAGCCCCGCCGCCCTCCGACGAGCGCTCTGCGTGCCCGCCGCGCGTCGCGCCGACCGACAGCAGCAGCGGCAGCAGCTCGTTCCGACTCTGTTCGTCGCCCCGCCCCGCGCGCTGTAGCCCTCCACTGGCGATTCCACCTGAATGGAACCTGTAGCCCGTTTAGCCCTCTCTTTTTTTGGTTTTTGTAGCACTCCGTTTTACCCAGTGGGTTGCTCGCCAACGTCGACCAAACCCCGGCCGATCGTCGGTGCTTGCAGAGCGGCGCGCCGCTGCAGTCCAGACAGCCGCCGCTGTTTTACGCTTAGGCCCCTGCAAGATCTCCCGCCTAAACCCGCCGTCCCCGTAGCCCCACCTGGCAGCCTCCCTTTCCATCTTGCGTTTAGGCCCCCGTAGATCCGAGCCTCGCAACCGCAGTCCTCGGCTTGTCCACGTGTCGCACACCGGGTGGCCGCGAGCGCGTGTGGCCCTGCTGGTTCCTGGGCCCGCCTGTCAGTCTCGCTAGCTAGGTTGAGCCACGGTGTGGAAAGGTCTGGAGCGAGCGTGTCGACCCAGTCAGCATGGTCCCATCTGTCTGCGGCTGTGGCTGGCTCAGCCTGAGTGTAAAAAGTCTGTGTTGTCTGTTTTGGTTAAAATTTAATTCAAACTAATTCCCAAATTCAAATATAAATCTGATTTAAATAACTTTTAATTTATAAATCCAAATAATGCATATAATATATGTTTTTGCATCAGAAAAATGTGAGGTTTTCAAATATACCATCCAAAGTTTGTTTTCCACACTTAAAAATTTCAAGTTGATCTAAATTACAATAAAATGCCCCTGGACCTTTATAAATTAATAACTTTTGTTTTATAACTCCGAATTTAACAAATGATATGTCTAAAATGATTAGCTCGACGAGACCTTTCTGTTTATGCATTCCATCGTTTGATTTGAAGCATGCATCATATAAATATAATGGGTACAGCAACTTATTTGAGATTAAAATGGGGCCAAAACTAAATAAAAGGCTTTATTATTGTTTTCCACACCTCACCCATGCCATGCTACCTTAATGCCATGCAAATTGTGCATCATTCATCATGGCATGATTGTTTGCTTGATGCATTTATTCATATGCTTGCGCACTTTATTTATGTTGGCCCTTGTTTGTTTGGTTCTTCTTCGAATAGACGCTGAGCAAGGGATATATCAAGAGAACCAGGAGCACTACCCAGATCCATTCCTTGCTTCAACTGAGCTGCCAGGCAAGCACTACCACATGCTTGCATACATACAGTACCTATTGCCTCTTTCTTATTCTTGCATCATTGAGTCGCGATTGCATTAAATTGAATCCCAAGAATTGCATAGCCTTTACTATTAAACCCCACCAAAGCTTGTTCCTCCATCCCATGAGCCATTACTACAGGAGTTGTTTGAGCCATGCGAGTCGTAGAACAGCATGTGTAGGGTATGTGAGTGTCTGATGAATAACGAGGTACCTAAACAACTTAACCTGAGTAGTAATGGGATAACTAATGAAAGTGGCATCGGTGAGCCATATTCGCTATTTGGTTTTTTTTTTCGGCTCACTTGTGTCCCGTAAGACCCCGAGTACTTGATTCCTGTTCCAAGAATATTCGCGCTATCCACATCCGGGAGGCCTTATGGACCCCCCTGAGCCAGAGCTTGATTCATTCTTATTTCTTGGGGCCACAAACTAGTTTGAGGTTTTATTTACTATCCTGTACTTATGCCATGCTTTACTGCTTTATTTAAATTGTGCGAGGAGCACACTGTACTGTTTAGGAAGCGGAGTGTTTTCGCGGTATCGACAGTCCCAGTTTTGGGATCTGCTGTCGTTTACAGCCATTGGCGCAAACCTTGAGTCCGTCTCGGAGTCAGCTAGCTCCGTTGCGGGTAGCTTAATGGGGTGGCCCCCTGAAATATTTCTGAATCCTGTAATTGCTTTGTCGTGACTGCCTCGTTGGGTTTTGATTTGGTTTTTCCGAGGCATATCGAGTGTGTGTTGCTATTTGTGCACCCCTGCAGGGTAAAACTTTCTGAAAGCCGTGTCCGCGGTTATGGACGACTTGGAGCACAGTTTCTCGATCATAGACAAGCATAACTAAAGTACCGCTTCTAATTTGACTAGACTAGGTACCTGACTGGTAAATAGTGCAACACTCATGGAATGGATAAGAAAACTGCCAACGGATGGGGGTTGTTCGTCCGCTTCCTCGTCGGTAAGCGAGGAGGAGGATGGATCTGTTAAGATTACCTTTATCACTGTTCTAACTGTTGTTCTTAATTCGCGGACATCCGCCTATCTCTGGTTAGGCGGATGGGTAGCGAGTATCTATAGAATTGCTAGGGTTTATCTTTTGCTGCAATTGCGTCACCCCAGGTTGTGTCCCCTTTAGAGGCATAAAGACTTGCTGAGTACCCCTAGGGTCTCACACGATAAATTATTGGTTCAGATGAACAGGTACACTCGCAAGATGGATACTGGGTGGAAGAGACGGACGATGTGGGCAATGATCATTCGGTGTAGAGATTCCGGGAACGGGGATCCGTGAGATCTGTGGGCGGGATGTGCTTATTTATGGGGCATCTTATGCCGATTTGCTTCTTATCCGTACTCGGATTTTGTCTTCCGCTTCCGCTTGATACTCTGTTGATTGATGTATGAGGAGATATCCTAAACTATTATATCTACCTAGGATATTTGGATCTTGCCGTATGGCGTTGCTATATTTCCTTTCTTTTTAGATGGAATGGCTCTGATGTACTATTGTATGGTGGCTTGCATACATACTCATTTGTGTATGTAGTTGATCCCTTCGCCTGCCGATTACGCCGCCCGTTCTTGTCCCGATGTTTGGAAATGGTTGGGACGGCCGAAAGGTCTACCTGTGAGTGGCATTTGGGCCCCACCGTACTATTTCAACCATTTCTGATCATCCAGGCGTGTACTAGGAGCGTAATTCACCGAGGTAGTTACAACTCTTCCATTAGTGCTCTTGCACGCTTTTTCTTCGAGAGGCTTACAAGGTTCCCATTCTGCAGGTACCTGCAAATGCCCTGCATAATTCTCAATAATTTTCTTTACTGAGTAAGAATCAATACCGAGGGTTTTAATCATTGTATCTGTCCTCTCATCGGCAAGGAAATCGTTAATGCAAGCATATTCAGAGAAACTACTTGTAATATTTTCCTTATCTTTAGAATTTCCAGTTGCTTCTCTCATTTTTATTATTAGATTCCAAGCCTCATCATAGGTATAAGATAGAAAACTACCATTTGAAGTAGTGTCTAGATTCGTCCTATTTTCAATATTTAGCCCTCCATAATATGTATGGGTGATTAACCAATCAGGCAAACGATAATAGGGGCAATTATCTAGGTAACTTTTATACCTTAGATATCCTTCATATAAGCCTTCACTAGGATTATTTTTGAAACTTATAATAATTACCTCTCATCCTGTGAGCTTTGCTTTCAGAATAATATTTTGATAGGAATTTAGTCGTCAATTCCTCCCAAGTCCTTGGTGCTTCTGCACAAAAAGATCTGTACCAGTCGCAAACATTATTAGAGATAGTTTGTTTAAACAACTGGATTTTAACCATATCAAGATTACATTCGTTGAAAATAAAGGAACTGAGAATGTCTTCAAAGAATTGTAAGTGCCCATATGGACTTTCTTCATTGGTTCCTGCAAATTTCTTAGAATGTAATAGTTCAAATAATAAATGATGGATCTCGACTCCATCCGGATTTATGCTTTTGTTGACAGTTATAAAAGCGTACATGGGAGAACCCATTTTTCTTACTGCCTCAAGCTGGTTTAAATGCTGAGTATTATCCATTTGTTGTGGTCCTGCAACTCAAGTAAAAATTAGTACAATGAAGGTAAATAGCTAAAAGTAAAGTGACTTATAGCGCTAAGCTCCCCGGCAACGGCGCCAGAAAATAGCTTGATGACTGCAAGTGCACAGATCGTTTGTAGTTAGTTTCGAAATAAAGATATCGATCCCACAGGGAGTAGTAGGCAAAAGACTAAAATGCTTTTAACTATAATTAAACAAAGTACTGAAGAAATAACTTTAAGCTGCAAGATAAGTAGAGTTGTTTTTGGGTTTTTTGTTGAACAAGATAATTTAAAGTAAAGAAAACTTAATGTAGAAAGTGAGAATCGCGTGTGTAATAAAACTTTGGAACTACAATAGGGAAAATGTGTTCTCAGGGAGTAATGGATACACCGCTAGCAATTTAGACTAAGTAATCGAGAGTATTATAACGAATATTCTCATAGTGTGTATGTATATCGGAGGAGCTCCATATATGGACGATTTGCCAGTAACCACTGCACACATCGTCCTCATAACCACAACAAACAGTAACCGACAACCATCGCATTACCGTGATATTAAGGGATTTCTCCCGTGGCATGGACATGGCTTGATGAGTTCTCCTTGGTTCCCTAAGTTAGTACGTAAAGAATGACAATAGTTTTATAGTCACTGTAAGCGTATCATCCCTCCGTCTACTAACAAGTAATCCCCTCCATCGAGTCCCTATAAGAGGCAAATATTAAGGAGGTGTACTTCTCCCTAATATCAAGATGAAGACAATTAACACGTACACATAATGATGTATAACATAATAATCTCTATCTTGTCTCAATCATATACTAGGGTTTCTCCATCTCGCCAAGAACTAGAGATCTACTCAGACATGGAGGCAATCAACATCATAGCAATGGCAATGGAAACAATCATAGATGAATAGTACTTATATAAATCCACAACGAGTATAGGAATTACAACAAGATCTAGACAAGATGTGGATGGGATGGATGAAGATGGTGGTGATGCAGCGGTGGTTGATGAAGATCGATTCCTTAGCCTCTCGGATCTGCGCAGGGTGAAGATGGATCCCTTACGGATGAGTTCCCCCTCCAGATGCCTTCCGGAGGTGAGGTTTTCATGATTTATAGGTGTTCTGTATGTCATCTCTCCAAACCAATTGCACGGGGTGAAACTATATGACGAGGCGGAGGCGGTGCCAACTATACGGCCAGAGCTATATGGGCGGAAGAGTTGCTCCCACCGTATAGTTTGTCGTTGGGCTCTCTGCCTCCCTTGTTTGCTTCTGGTTTTCTTCTGGTATTATTAATATTTTCCAAATAAGCGAATTACGTTGTTTTTGACTCCTTTTCTCCATAGTACAACTGCTCCAATAATTGTATCCATTGGATCCATCATTTGTCCTGATCCTGGTGAAAATAGACATAAAATGTGCGCGCGAGCACCGTAAAATACCAAGATCCTACATCTACAATGCAAAATAATAATGTAAAACATGATGCAAATAGGCACTCATCAACTTCCCCAAGCTTAGACTCTTGCTCGTCACTTGCAATTCAAAATCTCAAAAGGTCTCTTTGTCATACTATAATACAGTGGTATATGCCTATTTGCTCTTTGCACATTCGCTCTTTTTCTTCTTTCTTTTTCTTTTCTTTTGCATATATGCTCACACTTTTGTTTTAAGTGTTGTGCAAAGGAGCTAGCCATATATTCCACATCATGTAGGAATTCAAAGTTCAACGATCTCAATTACCGAATTCCAACTGTATATGAAGCATTCTTATGACTTGAGATTATACCACGACTTGTTCTCACTCTATTTAGATATCACTATCATTTTCCTTTGTTCAAGGTTTCCTTTTCAACTTAATTGTATAGATAATTTTTCTTTGTGAATCAAACTGTAAACTTACAGCATATTGACCAAATTATCTTTATGTGTTCCATTAATAACAATGATGTGGAAGACTCTTATTGCTATCATCAAGTGCAAGTAAAATCATACTCAAGCCATTCATATATCAATAATGCAAACACAAACTCAATATTGATCCATATATAATAATAAACTCAGAATTTCATAAAAGGATCGACTATTCCTGAAGGGAATTCTAATGATGCAAACTTTATTTTTAGTTTGAACTAATGCAAAAGCTATAATATAAAACTTATAAGAAAGATTACAAGGTCTTTAAAGATCTCCCCAAGCTTGGAATAAAGCCATGCGGGATCAATTAACTCCTTGTGGGTACCTATTCCTCCTCTTGGGTAGATAGAGCGTCGCCTTCTTCTTTTATGTTGCCCGCTTTAACTATGCTTTCAAAGTGAATGCTGAGCTTGGCCATGTCGTATTGGAGCTTCAACATTTTCCTCTTGAGAAATTTCTTCTCATCTGTTAACTCAAAGACAGTTTTAATCAGGAAACCAACTCTACCATCGATTGCATCGACCTTCTTCTCAAGGTCTTTGCTCATCATCCAGTAGGAGTCAATCCCTTCTCCAATTGTTTTAACGCATGCCTTAGAAGCCTTTTCTAACTCACAGATGCCTGATTAGAAAGTTTTGGACTGCTCGTGACTTCCTCCAACTCAAAGATATGCATATGGATGGATGACGCTTCACTTGGTCAAATGCGCACAATGACCCCGTCATCACCAAGATTGACCACGTCTTCTTCTTCGACGATTGGGATATTATCTTCCCTGATGCCAACTTGCAAGCAATAACCTCAGCCTGCTCTGGTCATGCTCCCCTGCTCCTGCAAGGGTCGGTTGCAACATCGTGTAAGCCTTCATTCTAGTTTGAGGAATTCTGGCTTCACATTCAAGGCTTCAAGGAAGCTATCTCAGAAGCGTGGTGCAAACCCATTCAAGCTAACGAACCTATTAGATGCATCCACATAAAGATTTCACGCACGGCTAAGGCTCTGAAGAAATGGAAGAGGCAAAGTATTGGCAACCTGAAACTACAAACTGCAACGGCTAAGGAAATTATTTGGAGGCTTGACACTGTGGAAGAGTCCAGACTACTTTCTGAGGAAGAGTGTGCTCTTCACCACCAACTAAAGTCCTCCTATCTGGGCCTCCTTGCCATCCAAAAAATTAAACTACGTCAAAGATCCCGTCTAACTTGGATCAGACTCGGTGATGTTAACACAAAACTTTTCCATTCCCGTGCAAACGGACGAAGAAGGAAGGTACACTTCTAATACCTATCAACGGCTTCAGGCTTGGGAATTAAACAAGACGACAAAGATGAAGCACTTCTACAGCATTTCTAGAGCCTGCTTGGAACGAAAACGCGTAGACAGTTGAGTCTCGGCTGGGAGGCGCTGGAATATGAGCCACGGGACCTCCCCGATATCGAGGAAGCTTTTGAGGAAGCAGAAATTAAAGAGGCAGTTTTCTCGCTACCATCGATCAAAGCCCGGGGCCCGATGGATTTATTGGCGCTTTCTTCAAGAACTATTGGGACATCATAAAGCAAGATATCGTGGAAGCAATAGCTCACATGGCCATCTTGCGTGGCAACTGTGCAAACCTGATCAACTCGGCCAACATCATTCTCATCCCTAAGAAGGCAGGTGCGTCTACGATAGGAGACTTTAGGCCTATCATCGTAATCCACCACCTATCAAAGATTTTCTCCAAGCTCCTTGCTATCAGGCTGGTACCCTTCCTGCCCGAAATCATCTCCAAATGTCAGAGCGCATTCGTAAAAAAATGGAGCATTCATGATAACTTCCTTCATGTGCAGAACCTAATCAAGGAACTTCATGCTTCCAAGACGCCGAGTCTATTCATGAAGCTAGACATATCCAAGGCCTTTGACTCTGTGGGGTGGGCTTACCTCCTGGAAGTTTTGATGGCTCTCGGATTCGGGCAGATCTGGAGAGATTGGGTTTGCCGCTCCCTTACCTCGGTGACCTCTCGGGTGCTTCTTAATGGAGATCCCAGAAAGCTTTATGGAACACAAGGGGTTGAGGCAAGGAGATCTTCTCTCCCCTATGCTTTACATCCTTGCCATCGACCCCCTTCAGCGTATCCTCTCTGTTGCCACTAGATGTCGGATTCTAAGCTAGATTCGGTCGCACACGCCGAGATGCAGAATATCCCTATATGTCGACGATGATGTTTTACCGAGTTCCTCCCTACAAGGGAGTACGTTTTGTTGGAGGGGTGAGCGGTACTAAGACCACCAGCGCCATAAGAGGCCTCACCCAATTCTCTTGAGCACCCGCCGCATGACAATAACCCGATCCAGTATGTGGCACTTGAGGGCGGTCACCAAACCCGTACAAGATTGAGGCAAACTCCACAACTTAATTGGAGGCTCCCAATAATCACCACCAAGGACACTAACTTGGGGAGAGCTCCACAACTTAATTGGAGGCCCCAAGAGAACTCACCACAAAATCCACAACACCGTCTAGGGTTCCAAGAACCCAAGAGTAACAAGCTTATTGATTTCACCAACCAAATCCTCCGAGGAGAACACAAACCAATGCACCTAATGCAGTGGCAAATCCTTCACTCCCAATTTCTACCAAAGCTACAAAAGCTATTAGGGAAATAAGAGAGGAAGAACACAAGAGGAAAACCACAAAAGTCTCAAAGATTTAGATCCCAAGGTGTTCCCCTCACTTAGAGGAAATATGGGTTGGTGGAGTTGTAGATCTAGATCTCCCCTCCCTTTTCCCTCAAGAATATGCAAGAATCATGGGAGGAATGGAGAGAAAGGGCAAGCTCTTCAGAGTAAACAATGGAGGAGAGAGAAAGGGGAAGATAATAAGCCACTTGGGGAATAAGGGGGCCTTTTATAGGTCCCCCCACGTCAACTAGTCGTTGCAGAACACTTATCCCGGAGTCTCCGGCCTTCAGGACCGGAGTCTCCAGCCTTCAGGACCGGAGTCTTCAAGCCCTAGGACCGCAGTCTCCGGGGTCCAAACTCCGGCCAGGCCTCTAGACGAGCCTACAAATGCTCTCTGTACACCCCCTTGGAGTCTGGTCTGGAATTTGCGCCGGAGTCTCTGGGGTGCAACACTGGAGTCTCCGCCCCCTCGAAAACTAACAAAAACTCATACGAAAATGGTCATAACTTTTGCATCCAGATTCCATTTTAATGATCTTGGGCTCGTTTCGAAGATGGTAACGAGATCTACAATATCATACAGGAAACCATCATAGTATAGAAAGGGAGGATAAACTCTAATGATGAAAGGGTTAACCTACTATAAAAGACAAACCGGTAAAACCTCCAAACCATAAACGCAACAGAGAATGCATATGAAATCCGTTTTCGATGAACTTGAGCTTGTCATGGAGATTAACACAAGATCTAAATCCCCTCATGGGTAAGAACCAAATAAAAACCAAGAAATATGATGTCAAGTATACAAATACTTGAGCTCTCTCTTAAATATATGATCAAGTTATTCACTCGAGAGCCCCTCTCGATAGTACGACTTTCTATCCTAAACCCGGTCTCCTAACTACCAACATGAGGCCGGCCCAAAGAGAAAACCCATCTATATCAAACCTTTGCCTTCAACATTCCACCTAATTTTGATGTAGACGATCTTGTCCTCCTCAATATGGAACAACTTTCTTGATTGCTCTTGCTCGAGCCCGTTAGATGAAGACTTGCTCCCTCATACACCATGGGAAACCACTTATTTGAACTTGTCTTTATCAAACCATGATCACCGAGGGTGGCAAGCATCAAGCATGTGATTGATACGTCCATAATGTATCTATAATTTTTGATGGTTTTATACTAATAATATGCTTTTGACACTCCTTTTTGTATAAAGTTTATGATTTATTTGGACTAACCTAATAATAGTTGCAAAAGTGCACAATGTTCTTGTTTTACACTTTGATGTGTAGGAATTACCAAGAATACAAGTGGAAACCTTGTTGGAGTCAAATTGGGATTTTCCAGAAATCTGTCTTAGAACTCTTTTTGAAGATGGTCACGTTTCAGGTCGAAGACGGTGTCAAACGGAAAACTCTTCAACTACAAAGTTGATGGAAATTTTGCGACAAACGTTTTGGACATAAAATTTAGCTGATTCTGAGTCCGGACGGGCCTTTTAGGCCCGATTTACTGCAGCCCAAGATGGGGTGACGGGAATCCGAGAAGCTATATAAAGGGAGGAAACCTAATTCGCCCAGGACATCTCCACCCACGAATTTGCAGCCACCAAAGCCACGTTTTTGCCTTCCCCATGGATCCCATCTCTATGGGGGAGGGCTCCCAAGAAGCCATGAAGGAAGGGGACTAAGGGGCGGTGCTCCCCCATGATACCGGCGGCGGGGAAGGAGTCCCCCACACCGCCGCCGACGCCGCCCTCTTCACCATCTTCACCGCCATCTCCATCACCTAATCCTCCTAGTATACAGTGGTTCATCCTCCCACACACCTCTGTACCGTCCTATGTAAACATGGTATTTGATGCTATAAGTTATAATCCTATGATCTATGTCATGTTTACATAGTTTCTTTGTTCTTAGATTGAATGGTTGAACGTCTTTGGTTCATTAGAGTTGTATGTTGATATAGTACAGTCTTTTAGTGTCCATTATATTTGTGTGCGCATGGATTAAATATCATAGGGTTTGTAGTATGTGTAAGAGGAAGGGGGAAGTTCTGCCAGAGTGACAGAAACCTGAGGACGCGAACCGGAACGTTGCACGTATGGGAGTAAGAGGACCATTAAATTTAAGGCTATGGTTGGGGAAACCTTAATGCATTGATTAGTACTTACGGATATTTGCTAACAATCCAATCATATAGTACATGTAATTCCAAGTAGTGAAACGCATGTATATTTAGCCTCTCCCACATAGAAAACTGCATCGAAGACAATGAACCCGATCTATTCGCTATTTAAACTTGGACAAAGCCACCACAATTACCACCACTATTCCACAATCATGGTTCTGTTAGTTTAGTGTATTTTATTGCTGCAACAACTAGCTTTACTTTCTTGTTATTTATTATTATGCAAAGCTATCTCTATTACTCGTATTGTTGCTCTAGTTTTATTTCCTAGATAATGCAAACGTTTAGTGTGCGTAGAGTTGTATCAGTGGTTGATAGAACTTGAGAGAATATTTATCCTATCTTTAGCTCCTCGTTGGGTTCGACGCTCTTACTTATCAAAAAGGCTACACACGATCCCCTATACTTGTGGGTTATTAGTGATCTCCTAGAGATGGAGCATCTTGAGCTTGCACATCATTTCTTCTAACTCCATTATGATGATGTATTGAAGATATACATGAGGAACTCCATCTTCTTCTTCAAGATACTCTTGATCTTATTTTCTTTCTTATTCTTCTCCAACATGATTCCAATAGGCCCAAAACCCTTGGACATTGCTTATTTATCTTCATTTCTGTAGCATCCCAATTGTCTAACAATTGTAATGCTACTAGCCTAGTCTATATAATGCTACCTTCCTACATATAATTGTTGCATCATAATTATATCATGCTCATGTCATCATGTCACCTTGCTTTTGAGCATTATATAAAACCCTTTTTGTTTTGGTTCTTCCCTCATATGCATTGTAAATTGTATTTGCCTCTTGATATTGTATTTGGTTCTTGATATATTGTTTAAATGCCCAAGTTGAGTTGGGGGCATATCTCTTATTTAACTCCACCACCTTTCTTGTCATCACCCCATCATTCCACCATTCCACCATATATGAGCATTGCAATTTATTGGTTTTACCTCTAGCTCATGTGGGTTGGGATGGATCCAATTCTATTCTTTCCACATGCTCTCATCTTAGCATCATGATGTTTTCACATTAATGATATATGAGAGCCACATGGCCACCTTTGCATGCCTTGTGAGTGGAACCCTTTTCCTAGCTTCCATATGGATTATTATGGATTTATGTTCATGTGGGGATATTTTTGGGAATAGTAAGCATCTAGTGGAATATACACACTAGCAAGTCCCAATTATAATCCAATGTGGTCAACTCCATCTACTCCACGTGGAACTTCTCTTAAATCCTTTTTCTTAGGCCTTACTCCACATTTTGGAATGCATAAGAATAATGCCATGTAAATAACCTTGTTTTCACAAAGATAAGCATGGTATTAATTATTTATGCATGGCCCATGCAAGTACCACCTTTTGCTTGTCCTTTGGATTTTATTTGAATTCTGAGTGGATCTTTTCTCCCATCTATCTCTACCTCTCTTCATGCTTGTTTTGTTTGGGTCATGCTAAAAACCTACATCTATCTCCATCCATACCCTACCACCTTGACCTACCTCTAACCCTAAGCAAAACCCAAACCCTACACCTTTTCCACATGTTCTTGCTTGATCTAGTTTGGAGCATGCAATCTTCTATAAACCCTAAGCCACCACCCCTTCCCTCTTATCCTCTATCTAGACCCTCCCTAATCACCATACCCCTCTACCCCATCCTAATCTAAACCACACCCCCATCTAAACCAAAACCCTAAGCTACCACCCCTCTCTCTCGGCCTCACTCCTCTCTCACCTAGCAGGCCCACCTGGCTACCCCTCTCCTTGGTCCCACCTCATCTACCCCCTCCCTCTCTCTACCCCAACCCTAAACAAACCCTAACCGAGGCACCCTACCTAGCCCGAGCCTCCCTCTCCTCTCTTCCTCTCTTCTCTCTGCCGAGCAGGCCCCACACCGAGCCTACCTCCTTGGCCTCACCCTGTCCCACCACCACCTGCCCCTGCCTGGTCCTGCCCGACCCTAGCACGTGAAGGAGAGGAGGGAAAAAGGTGGCCGAGCCACCTTTTCCATCTACCCCGCTCCCCCACGGCATCCTCCCTCCCTCTGCTTTATCTCCTTCTCCACGACACCTCTGGCCTCTCCCAGATCTCCCCAGGGCTGTGCCCACCTACTCCATCCTCCCCATCTACCCCTGCCGCCTCCGTCTACCCCATCGCCGGCCAAACCCTCGGCCTCCACCGCCCCTACTCACACCAGCCGGAGGCGTGGCGCTCAAGGCTGTCGAGGAAGTCTTGGACGCTCCCCTGCATCGCCCTGGACACGCCGTCACGGAGGAGAAGCACCAGAGCGTCGGAACCAGCGCCGGCCGAAGCAAAACCCTAGCCCCGCTCGGCTTCTGCCTCGTCGTCGATCCGCTGCACGTCTGCCCGATCCGAGCCCGCCATCAAGTCCGTGGTGAGCCCCCGCTTGCCCCCGACACCTTCCTTTTCGCCGTCGCTTCCTGTACGCGCCGGACCCGCCGACGAACACCCTCGGTGCACCGACGAGCTCGCGCGCCTGCTCACTCCCGCGTAGCGCCAAACCCCATCTAGCCGCGGTTCCCCCTCCTGACAACAACCCCAGTTAGCCGCAGCGGTATCCGCCGCCGATCGCGAGCCCCAGGTCGCGGGTTCGAGTTCTCCCCCCCCCCCCCCCCGCGCGTGCCGCGCTCCGCCTGTCGCGCATCGATCCCTCGTCAGAGAACAGAGAAGAAGCACAGTGCTCGTTTCCCTTTTTCAGATACCCCCTGCTGTTTTGCGCGCGCAACCCGCGGTCCAGCCTGGTCCCACCTGTCTGCCTCTGTGTAGTTTTGCAGAAAAGCACCCGTCCTTCCAGAACCTTAACCCGCACTCCCTCACCGCGCCACGTGGTCAGTTCCCCACCTTTCTCTGTCAAGTGGGCCTGCGAGCCAGCGGGTCCCATCTGTCAGTGTCACGGGCTGGGCGTGCTCGCGGTGACAGAAACTTTTCTGAGCGCTGTGGCGTCTAGTCAGCCAGGCCCCACCTGTCATTGTCCGTGGCTAGCTAAACCTGAGTAGTAAAAGTAATCCTGCCTGTCTGTTTGAATTTAAATCTTTTCAAATTGATTTTAAATTCAAATTTAATTCTGTTTTTTTAAATAACTTTTAAAATATAATTCCAAATAATACAAATAATATATGTTTTGAAATCAGAAAAATGTGAGGAATTCAAATATGCCATTCAAAATATATTTTGAACACTTAAAATTCCAAGTTGAGTAAAATTACAATAAAATGCCCTTTTACTAATTAATTAATAACTTTTGTTTTATAACTCCAAATTTAACAAATAATATGTCTAAAATGATTAGCTCGACGAGACCTTTCTGTTTATGCATTCCATGTTTTGTTTTGCAGCATGCATCATATAAATATAAAGTATACAGCAACTAATATGAGGTTAAAATGAGGCTAAAACTCAATAAAATGGTTTATTCTTGTATTCCACACCTCACCCATGCCATGCTACTTTATTGCCATGCAAATTGGGCATCATTCATCATGGCATGATTGGTTGCTTGTCGCATTTATTCATATGCTTGTGCACTTTATTTATGTTGGCCCTTGTTTGTTTGGTTCTTCTTCGAATAGACGCTGAGCAGGGGATATATCAAGAGACCCAGGAGCACTACCCAGATCCTTCTCTCGCTTCAACTGAGCTGCCAGGCAAGCACTACCACATGCTTGCATACATATAGTACCTACTGCCTCTATCTTATTCTTGCATCATTGAGTCGCGATTGCATTAAACTGAATCCCAAGTATTGCATAGCCTTTACTTTTAAACCCCACCGAAGCTTGTTCCTCCATCCCATGAGCCATTACTACAGGAGTTGTTTGAGCCATGCGAGTCGTAGAACAGCATGTGTAGGGTATGTGAGTGTCGGATAGATAACGAGGTACCTAAACAACTTAACCTGAGTAGTAATGGGATAACTAATGAAAGTGGCATCGGTGAGCCATATTCGCTATTTGGTTTTTCAGGCTCACTTGTGTCCCGTAGGACCCCGAGTACTTGATTCCTGTTCCTTGAATATTCGCGCTATCCACATCCGGGAGGCTTATGAACCCCCTGAGCCAGAGCTTGATTCATTCTTATTTCTTGGGGCCACAAACTAGTTTGAGGTTTTATTTACTTCCTGTACTTATGCCATGCTTTACTGCTTTATTTAAATTGTGCGAGGTACTGCACACTGTACTGTTTAGGAAAGCGGAGTGTTTTCGCGGTATCGACAAGCCCAGTCACATTTTTGGGTTCCTAGTCGTTTACAGCCATTGGCGCAAACCTTGAGTCCGTCTCGAAGTCGGCCAACTTCGTCGCGGGTAGCTTAATGGGGTGGCCCCCTGAAATATTTCTGAATCCTGTGATCCCTTTGTCGTGACTGCCTCGTTGGGTTTTGATTTGGTTTTTCCGAGGTTGATCGAGTGTGTGTTGCTATTTGTGCACCCCTGCAGGGTAAAACTTTCTGAAAGCCGTGTCCGCTGTTATGGACGACTTGGAGCATAGTTTCTCGATCATAGACAAGTATAACTAAAGTACCGCCTTTAATTTGACTAAGTAACTGACTAGTAAATAGTGCAACACTCATGGAATGGTTAATAAAACTGCCAATGGATGGGGGGTTGTCCGTCCGCTTCCTCGTCGGTAAGCGAGGAGGAGGATGGATCTGTTAATATTACCATTTATAACCGTTGTTATTAATTCACGGACATCCGTCTATCTCTGGTTAGGCGGATGGTTAGCGAGTATCTATAGAATTGTTAGGGTTTATCTTTTGCTGCAATTGCGTCACCCCAGGTTGTGTCCCCTTTAGAGGCATAAAGACTTGCTGAGTACCCCTAGGGTCTCACACGATAAATTGTTTGATTCATATGAACAGGTAAACTCGCAAGATGGATACTGGGTGGAGGAGACGGACGATGCGGGCAACGATCATTCGGTGTAGAGATTCCGGGAACGGGGATCCGTGAGATCTGTGGGCGGGATGTGTTTATTTATGGGGCATCTTATGCCGATTTGCTTCTTATCCGTACTCGGATCGTGTTTTCCGCTTCCGCTTGATACTCTGATGTTTGATGTATGAGGATATATCCTAAACTATTATATCTATCTAGGATATTTGGATCTTGCCGTATGGCGTTGCAATATTTCCTTTCTTTTTAGATGGAATGACTCTGAGAACCATTGTATGGTGGCTTGCATACATACTCATTTGTGTATGTAGTTGATCCCTTCGCCTGCCGATTACGCCGCCCGTTCTTGTCCCGATGTTTGGAAATGGTTAGGACGGCCGAAAGGTCTACCTGTGAGTGGCATTTGGGCCCCACCGTACTATTTTAACCATTTCCGCTCATCCAGGCTTGTAACTAGGAGCGTAATTCACCGAGGTAGTTACAATTGGTATCAGAGCCATCCCGACCTTCAGGGTCTCAGCCAAATGGTCGTTGTCTGTCTAGCAAATATTTTTGGTAGTTATGTATACTAGGGAAAAACAAAACGCGAGAGTAGGACTGCTTCCACTTTTCTTCTTACCTAACCACCCACCCTTTTTTGGTAAGGAAGTGTAACGTTTTCAATCCTCTTCTTAAAATTCAAACTAGGATTCACGTGTTCTGGGTTTCCGTAGTACCATAGAAAGTGTGTGTGTGTGTGTGTGTGTGTAATTCCTTGTCTACCTGTTGCATCCAACTTTGTTATCACAATCTGCCTTTGGTTATCAACTATTGGTACATTCCATACCGACAGGCTTTTGCAAACCGGCGCGATCTATCTGACTCCTTGTTAACCGGTGCCATCTTCTTAAGGGTGTCCTTCCTTCTAGCAACTCCACATTCTGTGTAAGCATCAGTTGCTAATCTCTACCTGATAAGTGTTTTTGCGCATCTAGTGGTATTTTAATGCCGAAAAATGCGGAAAATTTTTCTTTGATATATCTGTGTTTCCACACTCCTTTCCAGTCGTGTGTGAAACATTATCTACCTCCCTTTTATCAGCATGTCCATGCTAACTCATTCTTTTGTCACCGGCGCTTAATCCTGGAGTTTCTTTTCGTCTCCAATTCTCTTGGGCTAATTACATAACAGGTGTCGATCCGATGTTGGTGATTGTAATTGGGTTCTCGGCATAGCTATATTCCACTCATGATAAGTGACGATTGGAATATGGAAAATGCTATCAGCCCTATCCTCCAAATGGTGACGGTTATCTCCTGTGATTTTGAGTACACCGTGATCAAATCTATGCATATTCAAGCATCTTTGGCAATCCGGAGTTTCTCAAGGCACTACGGCGGTCTATCATCTGTTCATCATGATGCACATCTTTTTGAACCCCATATCTGCACAATTCTCCTGGATACGAGGGAATTGCATCTTTTCGCTTCTGATAGCTTTGCTTAAGGTATGAGCTCTCATCGGTTCTTATCCAAGATCTCTTTATCTTTGTAACCGGTGATCCAATCGACAATGTGAACCAGGTGACATCTCTTTTTCTTTCGAAGGACCAGATAATCTATTCTTCCAGTGCATCTTCTTCAACACGAACCCATGCTCTTAATATTGATCTTTCTAAGAGCGTTGAGCTTAGGAAGTGTTCGAGCATTTGTTCGTTTCTCCCGCCTCTTGAACTTGATATTCTGGGAATATCCTGTTAATCCATGGTGGTATATATTGATAATATGCTTGCCTATTCCATATCAATGGAAGAACATGAAAGATCATCTGTGTCTCTTTCTCTCAAGCTTCGTGAGCACCGCCTGTGTGCAAAGTCTCCAAGTGAGAATTCTGGCTTCTTGAAGTCACCTATCTCGGCCACGTCCTTCTGCTAAATACATTACTTCAACTCTGGAATCAGTAAGCCCATTGTTAATTCCATCTCCATCTTCAACCAATCCGGAGTTTTTCCTTGTTGGCAAGTTATCATCAGCGTTTCGCTCAAGATTTCCTCAAGACTGCTAAGTCTCTCTCAATCATTTCAAGAAGAACATGGAGTTTTTTCACCTCAGTCTCGTCAAGTGATATTTTGAAACCCTCTCGTTCTATCATCTATGCTCAATCCACCGGAGGCCATGAAGACCTTCCAGATCTTGTATTCCTTCCGTTCAAGTTGGTGCTATCTTTTCTGTAGCGGTTGAATCTTGCAGTTCTTCTCCGTAATCTTCCTTCATATCTATCTGGTGGCTTGGTACTTCAGATATGATGACAACATCATCACCATTATCTATCTGTGAATCCGGCGAATCGGTTGCATCTATCCTTGTTTTCTAACGGAGTTCCATGAGTTATCCTTGTCAAGATCTTCAGTCTGTTTTGGTAGTTGGGTTGCTTAGTTTTCCTATTCATGTGCGGAGTAATGCTTTGAGTGCGGGATGGAGTAGCTACCATACCACTACTCTTATCATTCGCTCTCGTACATTGAATTGTTGAATTAATGTGATCTCACTCATTCCGCGGAAGTTAGAAGTGGCCTTTATCCCTCGATACTTTTACTTCCGTCTTTGTTTTTCCGGAGTGCTCTCTCGAAGAAAGTAATCTGGAAACAAACGCAAACTCTTTTCTGTCCTCGTCATTCTACCGATGCTCTACATCCTCAAACAAGATGAAAGAAACTATCTCTCTTTGCTTCATCAATACTTTTTCTGTGGTAAAGCCAATTATGGTTGATGCCATCAGCCGCAAATCTATTGCGTTAGCCTCAAGGCTAAAGAAAGCAATAAGTATCTCTACAATAAACTCCAAATCCTCCATATTCTTTGCTTCTCAGGATTCCACCATGATCTGGCTTCACATCCAGCTCTGGAAGTTATATCCACGCACCTCAATTGCGTGATCCTTTGGTTCTTACCGGCGCGAGAAGAATCTAATCCGGCGATGTCTAACTAAATCTTTCTGTTGATATCAAGGGACTCTATTGTTGGAAGGCAATATTGTTTCCGTACTTCATTTTCTCAAATCTGAGAGAGGATACGATGCTATTGTCATAGTGGTTCAAACCTCTCCAATCTAGCTCTTCCTTCCGGCGACACAAAGATTCATCCTCTCTAGTATCGGTAAATCTTTAATCTTAACGGTGTGTATTTCTTTATCCATAATACATCATCTTGCTTTTCTCTTTCACAAGTGGTTCTATTCTTTTATCATGTTTCTTGAGAAAACCGGAGCTATGTCCATCCTATCCTTCTTGTCTCACGACAACCCTTCAACTCTTCTAACCGTTGTTTCTCAAGCAAAACGCAAGACTCGCAACAAGTCTAGCAAGTTCTGCAAGGTGCAGTGGTCGCACCATTCCGTTGTTCATCAACTTGTGAACGTGAGGGTCACCTTCGTTCGAACACCCGCCTCTCCTTGTGTCGGTTTCTTTTTCTAGGAATCTCGGGGCGAGATTCTTGTTTAGTGGGGGAGAGTTGTAGCATCCCAATTGTCTAACAATTGTAATGCTACTAGCCTAGTCTATATAATGCTACCTTCCTACATATAATTGTTGCATCATAATTATATCATGCTCATGTCATCATGTCACCTTGCTTTTGAGCATTATATAAAACCCTTTTTGTTTTGGTTCTTCCCTCATATGCATTGTAAATTGTATTTGCCTCTTGATATTGTATTTGGTTCTTGATATATTGTTTAAATGCCCAAGTTGAGTTGGAGGCATATCTCTTATTTAACTCCACCACCTTTCTTGTCATCACCCCATCATTCCACCATTCCACCATATATGAGCATTGCAATTTATTGGTTTTACCTCTAGCTCATGTGGGTTGGGATGGATCCAATTCTATTCTTTCCACATGCTCTCATCTTAGCATCATGATGTTTTCACATTAATGATATATGAGAGCCACATGGACACCTTTGCATGCCTTGTGAGTGGAACCCTTTTCCTAGCTTCCATATGGATTATTATGGATTTATGTTCATGTGGGGATATTTTTGGGAATAGTAAGCATCTAGTGGAATATACACACTAGCAAGTCCCAATTATAATCCAATGTGGTCAACTCCATCTACTCCACGTGGAACTTCTCTTAAATCCTTTTGCTTAGGCCTTACTCCACATTTTGGAATGCATAAGAATAATGCCATGTAAATAACCTTGTTTTCACAAAGATAAGCATGGTATTAATTATTTATGCATGGCCCATGCAAGTACCACCTTTTGCTTGTCCTTTGGATTTTATTTGAATTCTGAGTGGATCTTTTCTCCCATCTATCTCTACCTCTCTTCATGCTTGTTTTGTTTGGGTCATGCTAAAAACCTACATCTATCTCCATCCATACCCTACCACCTTGACCTACCTCTAACCCTAAGCAAAACCCAAACCCTACACCTTTTCCACATGTTCTTGCTTGATCTAGTTTGGAGCATGCAATCTTCTATAAACCCTAAGCCACCACCCCTTCCCTCTTATCCTCTATCTAGACCCTCCCTAATCACCATACCCCTCTACCCCATCCTAATCTAAACCACACCCCCATCTAAACCAAAACCCTAAGCTACCACCCCTCTCTCTCGGCCTCACTCCTCTCTCACCTAGCAGGCCCACCTGGCTACCCCTCTCCTTGGTCCCACCTCATCTACCCCCTCCCTCTCTCTACCCCAACCCTAAACAAACCCTAACCGAGGCACCCTAGCTAGCCCGAGCCTCCCTCTCCTCTCTTCCTCTCTTCTCTCTGCCGAGCAGGCCCCACACCGAGCCTACCTCCTTGGCCTCACCCTGTCCCACCACCACCTGCCCCTGCCTGGTCCTGCCCGACCCTAGCACGTGAAGGAGAGGAGGGAAAAAGGTGGTCGAGCCACCTTTTCCATCTACCCCGCTCCCCCACGGCATCCTCCCTCCCTCTGCTTTATCTCCTTCTCCACGACACCTCTGGCCTCTCCCAGATCTCCCCAGGGCCGTGCCCACCTACTCCATCCTCCCCATCTACCCCTGCCGCCTCCGTCTACCCCATCGCCGGCCAAACCCTCGGCCTCCACCGCCCCTACTCACACCAGCCGGAGGCGTGGCGCTCAAGGCTGTCGAGGAAGTCTTGGACGCTCCCCTGCATCGCCCTGGACACGCCGTCGCGGAGGAGAAGCACCAGAGCGTCGGAACCAGCGCCGGCCGAAGCGAAACCCTAGCCCCGCTCGGCTTCTGCCTCGTCGTCGATCCGCTGCACGTCTGCCCGATCCGAGCCCGCCATCAAGTCCGCGGTGAGCCCCCGCTTGCCCCCGACACCTTCCTTTTCGCCGTCGCTTCCTGTACGCGCCGGACCCGCCGACGAACACCCTCGGTGCACCGACGAGCTCGCGCGCCTGCTCACTCCCGCGTAGCGCCAAACCCCATCTAGCCGCGGTTCCCCCTCCTGACAACAACCCCAGTTAGCCGCAGCGGTATCCGCCGCCGATCGCGAGCCCCAGGTCGCGGGTTCGAGTTCTCCCCCCCCCCCCCCCCCGCACGTGCCGCGCTCCGCCTGTCGCGCATCGATCCCTCGTCAGAGAACAGAGAAGAAGCACAGTGCTCGTTTCCCTTTTTCAGATACCCCCCTACTGTTTTGCGCGCGCAACCCGCGGTCCAGCCTGGTCCCACCTGTCTGCCTCTGTGTAGTTTTGCAGAAAAGCACCCGTCCTTCCAGAACCTTAACCCGCACTCCCTCACCGCGCCACGTGGTCAGTTCCCCACCTTTCTCTGTCAAGTGGGCCTGCGAGCCAGCGGGTCCCATCTGTCAGTGTCACGGGCTGGGCGTGCTCGCGGTGACAGAAACTTTTCTGAGCGCTGTGGCGTCTAGTCAGCCAGGCCCCACCTGTCATTGTCCGTGGCTAGCTAAACCTGAGTAGTAAAAGTAATCCTGCCTGTCTGTTTGAATTTAAATCTTTTCAAATTGATTTTAAATTCAAATTTAATTCTGTTTTTTTAAATAACTTTTAAAATATAATTCCAAATAATACAAATAATATATGTTTTGAAATCAGAAAAATGTGAGGAATTCAAATATGCCATTCAAAATATATTTTGAACACTTAAAATTCCAAGTTGAGTAAAATTACAATAAAATGCCCTTTTACTAATTAATTAATAACTTTTGTTTTATAACTCCAAATTTAACAAATAATATGTCTAAAATGATTAGCTCGACGAGACCTTTCTGTTTATGCATTCCATGTTTTGTTTTGCAGCATGCATCATATAAATATAAAGTATACAGCAACTAATATGAGGTTAAAATGAGGCTAAAACTCAATAAAATGGTTTATTCTTGTATTCCACACCTCACCCATGCCATGCTACTTTATTGCCATGCAAATTGGGCATCATTCATCATGGCATGATTGGTTGCTTGTCGCATTTATTCATATGCTTGTGCACTTTATTTATGTTGGCCCTTGTTTGTTTGGTTCTTCTTCGAATAGACGCTGAGCAGGGGATATATCAAGAGACCCAGGAGCACTACCCAGATCCTTCTCTCGCTTCAACTGAGCTGCCAGGCAAGCACTACCACATGCTTGCATACATATAGTACCTACTGCCTCTATCTTATTCTTGCATCATTGAGTCGCGATTGCATTAAACTGAATCCCAAGTATTGCATAGCCTTTACTTTTAAACCCCACCGAAGCTTGTTCCTCCATCCCATGAGCCATTACTACAGGAGTTGTTTGAGCCATGCGAGTCGTAGAACAGCATGTGTAGGGTATGTGAGTGTCGGATAGATAACGAGGTACCTAAACAACTTAACCTGAGTAGTAATGGGATAACTAATGAAAGTGGCATCGGTGAGCCATATTCGCTATTTGGTTTTTCAGGCTCACTTGTGTCCCGTAGGACCCCGAGTACTTGATTCCTGTTCCTTGAATATTCGCGCTATCCACATCCGGGAGGCTTATGAACCCCCTGAGCCAGAGCTTGATTCATTCTTATTTCTTGGGGCCACAAACTAGTTTGAGGTTTTATTTACTTCCTGTACTTATGCCATGCTTTACTGCTTTATTTAAATTGTGCGAGGTACTGCACACTGTACTGTTTAGGAAAGCGGAGTGTTTTTGCGGTATCGACAAGCCCAGTCACATTTTCGGGTTCCCAGTCGTTTACAGCCATTGGCGCAAACCTTGAGTCCGTCTCGAAGTCGGCCAACTTCGTCGCGGGTAGCTTAATGGGGTGGCCCCCTGAAATATTTCTGAATCCTGTGATCCCTTTGTCGTGACTGCCTCGTTGGGTTTTGATTTGGTTTTTCCGAGGTTGATCGAGTGTGTGTTGCTATTTGTGCACCTCTGCAGGGTAAAACTTTCTGAAAGCCGTGTCCGCGGTTATGGACGACTTGGAGCACAGTTTCTCGATCATAGACAAGTATAACTAAAGTACCACCTTTAATTTGACTAAGTAACTGACTAGTAAATAGTGCAACACTCATGGAATGGTTAATAAAACTGCCAACGGATGGGGGGTTGTCCGTCCGCTTCCTCGTCGGTAAGCGAGGAGGAGGATGGATCTGTTAATATTACCATTTATAACTGTTGTTATTAATTCACGGACATCCGTCTATCTCTGGTTAGGCGGATGGTTAGCGAGTATCTATAGAATTGTTAGGGTTTATCTTTTGCTGCAATTGCGTCACCCCAGGTTGTGTCCCCTTTAGAGGCATAAAGACTTGCTGAGTACCCCTAGGGTCTCACACGATAAATTGTTTGATTCAGATGAACAGGTAAACTCGCAAGATGGATACTGGGTGGAGGAGACGGACGATGCGGGCAACGATCATTCGGTGTAGAGATTCCGGGAACGGGGATCCGTGAGATCTGTGGGCGGGATGTGTTTATTTATGGGGCATCTTATGCCGATTTGCTTCTTATCCGTACTCGGATCGTGTTTTCCGCTTCCGCTTGATACTCTGATGTTTGATGTATGAGGAGATATCCTAAACTATTATATCTATCTAGGATATTTGGATCTTGCCGTATGGCGTTGCAATATTTCCTTTCTTTTTAGATGGAATGACTCTGAGAACCATTGTATGGTGGCTTGCATACATACTCATTTGTGTATGTAGTTGATCCCTTCGCCTGCCGATTACGCCGCCCGTTCTTGTCCCGATGTTTGGAAATGGTTAGGACGGCCGAAAGGTCTACCTGTGAGTGGCATTTGGGCCCCACCATACTATTTTAACCATTTCCGCTCATCCAGGCTTGTAACTAGGAGCGTAATTCACCGAGGTAGTTACAATTTCTTTAAGCCAACACATAGTCCAAGCGATGCCAATAGACAAATCATACAAGTACATATCAATGCAAACATTAGTCCATATAGATTGTCATTAATTACTAGAATCACACGTGGAGCATACATGCCCTTTCACCAAACCATGCCCGTGAAGCGGGTGCCTGGCTCGTGTCGGGCCAGCCCGTTGGCCAGGTATGCCATGCATGCTAGATTCATCACTCTCCAAATCCTCTTTCGAAAACAGGAGTCACCTGAGTTTATCTATTGTATAATTGATGCTGCTATTATTTGGGCGTGGCTAGCTTACGGGTGACCGTGTCCCCGGCTAGTTTTCCGACACCCGATCATGGAAGGTTTCGCCTATTTTCTTTTTGGTCACACGTGCCTCCAACCAGCTTTTTCCCGGTAGGAGCAAATCAAGTTCCCGTGTTAATGACACTAGGCCTCCCGCCTATATATTGTCTTTCTGATCCGTTCACGGGCCAGTAGGAACGACTTATGTTGTTAGTATTTTTATGACCAACATACTTTTAGGAAAACTGATAGTTGAGGGATATAACTGGGAGACAAAGGACACTCTTAAAAAAATAGATCACACTTTATAAACACTAAAATCTTCGAATTTATCATCATGCCTATGTGTTCGTCGCTGGCGGGCCAAACATTCACTCTGACTCGATAGCCCTAACTGCTCCTTCACTGAGACGCATGACACGTCTCTGTGTTCGTCGTCGCTAGCACGCCAAACGTCCACTCCAACTCAACAACCCTAACCACTGCTTGACCGAGACGCACGGCTCGTCTCCATGTCTGTCATCGCTAGCATGCCGAACATCCACTCCGACTCGACAGTACTAACCGCTACTTCACCGAGACGCATGGCTTGTCTCCATGTCCGTCATCGCTAGGGCGCCGAACATCCACTCCGACTTGATAACCCTAACCGATGATTCACCGAGACGCATGGCTCATCTCCGTGTACCTCGTCACTAGCACGTTGAACATCCACTTTGACTCGATAGCCCTAATCGTTGCTTCACCGAGGCGCATGGATCGTCTCTGACATGGGTATTATTACTCGGATGACTATGATTCGCTACCCTATATTGGGTAAAAGGATCATGGCCCGTGAAGGTTTCAGATGATAGCCCAAGGAAGCAACCGAGGAAGACTTTGATTGTATTAGGAAAGAGACTATGAACCGACATTATGTTAGTATTGTAATTATGCGTGTATGAAACCTATCCGCATACAGCTTTGAGACCCGGACTATTATATATAGGATGGGAGAAGACCAAGCGAGGGTACCGAAATCTAGAGGACAACTTGTAATAGTGCGATTACTCAATATTCAAGCGACTTTGATTCCATTATTTCCCTGACATCCGACAAAATCCCCAGCGTTCTCTTTTCCGCGAAACCCCAAGTCCATCACAATGGGCATTGTCGAGGTTAGTCCTCATCAAATGGCGCCGTCTATGGGAAACCTGAACGCTGGAACCATGGATTCGGCAGACTACTCTCCACCAAGAATCAACTCGACGAAAGCAGATCCACGCCTGCCCACCCTTGTATTGGTACCCGCCGATTTCAATAGCGGATCAGATTTAATCATCGGAAACTTCCACTTCCAAGTAGACGACTTGCAAGAATCGCACCCTTCGGCCCTGATCACATTAGAACCAACGGTGTAAGAACCTACGCCCACAGCGGCATCGACAACTTCCGTCGGATCCTCCATGAATGTCACAACACAAATCGAAGCAGGTGAAGAAGGAGAGCGAATCGAGATGGATCTGGGAGATCTTGATGGCCTTTATGGAAATCTCTCCCTTGGATCAGATCATTAGCCAACCCCACCTGGCGAAGCACACCCGACAAATTCAGAACCCGAAGAAAGCAGTGAAAACATCGACTTCGAAGAAAGGATGGTGAAGATCTACCCAGAAATACAATCTCGAAACATTATCAGCACATCTTTTGAAGCAGAAGATGACGCCATCATACCACGCATAACACGCCATCAAGTGTACATGATCAACGAAGACACCTCAACACCACGCGATGAAAATGGTAATCCTATCCTCAACCACGGCGATATTTTATCAGATGACAATGTAGTAAATCACGGCAATGAAGGAGACCACGAAAACAAAGGAGAAACATCAGATAATCGCATAGTCCAAGGAGGAGGCGGAGAACCGCACGGAGGAGAGAGACAAGGACTTCGGCTACCAGCATTGGCATGGCAAAAAGCAAGGGAGGCAATTTCGGGAGCAGTTCCAATGACAGCGGATGCTTCACATGAGGATCTACTAGCGTACCAGTACCTGCTTCACCACAAGAAGAGAGACCTACTTAGGATGCAGAGGCAACTCGATGAAAGGAAAAGGTTAGCCGATGAATCCAGCTTACGACGGGCACAGTTAAGCTCTGCTCAGGGATCAGGGAGTGTAACAGGAGGAGCACCACCAAGAAGGGCAACATCTCGACTGCAGCATATACCTGAAGCAGACAGAAGTGGACTCATCCGAGATCTCGACCTATCATTCATGTCAATTGACCAAGCAGGAAACATCAAGGCGAAAACAGCTCAGGAAGCCATTGTGGCCGCGCAAACATATCTAATCACCACTCAGCCTGCACCCGACGATCCCCGAGCGGCCCTCCACCACTCTGCCCTAATGAACCTTGACATGGTGGGAGCCTCTCTCGCAGAAGCAGAGCAAGAAATCACGCGGCAACCCGATAGATCCCCACGCCGTCAGAGCGGTCCTCAGCAAGTAGGACACACCCGACGATCTCGATCGCCACACCAGGCGCATCTCGTAGGACCCGAGCCGCGAAGTAACACAAGAAATGACAACACACAACATAGGAGTGAGGGATCAAGGGATGAGAACTGCAACCGACGGTATCATGATGGATACGATGATCACGAGCTATGCGGGGCCACCCGTTTCACGCCGCGGATTCGCAAGACATCAGTACCCAAGGACTTCAAACTTCCACACGACTGCCACAAGTACGATGGGCTCCAGGAAACCCGAAGCTTGGTTAGCAGATTATCTAGCCACTGTCAAATTACACGGCGGCTCCACAACTACCGCAATGCAAAGCCTGCAACTACATCTCACCGGCACCTCAAGATCATGGCTCAGGCAGTTACCCGAAGATTCCATCGGTAGATGGAACAACCTAGAAGATAAGTTCATCCAGCACTTCCAATCCATGTTTAAACGACCAGCATCCTTGGAGCAGTTGCGAGCGTGCAAGCAAAAATCTAGGGAATCAATAAGAGCATTCATCCAGCGATGGAATATCATCAAAAACTTAGCTGAGTCCATATCCGACGAAAGGGCCATCGACGCCTTCAACGACGGCCTCCGTCGCCGAGAATTCATAGAAGAACTAGGATGGGTTAAACCCAAAACAATCTCACAGCTAATGGAAATAGAAAATCGCTGGGGATAGGGAGGACACACTGCATAATAAGCATGCGTGATCACCCGAAGAGGACAGGGATAAGCACGGCAATGATAGAAGAAGAAGGAATAACGATGGAAACATGGGACCAAGTTACATCACATCAGGTTTTTTTGGTGAAGGAAATAACAGAAGCAACGACCATAATGGCGGATATTGCCAGAACAGGGACGACGTCGGAGGAAGCCAGTCCGCACAGCGGTATCAGCCAAGAGCACAAGACCCACCTATGTCCGTAATGCAAATGCTAGAAGGACCTTATAATATGCATTTTTACGTTGACTCAGCAGGCAGACGACAATCTAACCACCTCATGAAAGACTGTCGAACATTCCTGAAGATGCAGGAGCTTTGTAACGCAAAGGCAACCGAAGCGGTGAATCGATGATATGCATCTACGACTGGTGCATTAGCCATTGGCGCACCACCACCACCACCAGCGGCACCACCACAAAACACAAATGATCAAAACAACGAGTACCCTAGGTCAAAAGGAGCAATGTACATGATTTATAAAGGGCGTCCATCCAACAGAATTCAGAAGCTCATCACAAGACAAATCAATATGGCGGAAACAGCAACATCAACCACACCCGAATATCTTCATTGGTCTGAGCAAGAAATCACATTCAGTAGAGTTGATCACCCGCTTTGGGTCCCACGACCAGGCCATTCAGCCTTGATAGTAGAAGCACAAATTGGCGGTTTCGATATGAGCAAGGTATTCATGGACGCAGGAAGCAACATAAATCTGATCTACGTAAAAACACTGAGAATAATAGGCTACCCACTAGACAATCTCACGCCAACAGAAATATCTTTCCACTGAATAGTACCAGGTAAAGCCGAAATTCCTTTAGGCAAAGTATTTCTTGACGTTGTTTTTGGTTCCAAAGTAAATTTTAGTCAAGAAAAACTCGAATTCGAAGTCATGGACTGGCCATCATAATATCATGCAATCCTGGGACGACCAGCCTTCGCACAGTTTATGGCAGTACCGCACTATGCGTACCTAGTAATGAAAATGCCAGCTCCAAAGGGAATCATCACAGTAAGAGGAAGCTTTACATGTGCCAACAATTGTGATTGGGAGTTCAACAAAATTTCTAAATCTTTCAAGATGGCAACGGAGTTTGAACAACTCAAAACTTCAGCAGACGCACAACCATTAGAAGTAGCGCGTGTCAATCCCGATCAGGCTTTTGACGCGACAAAGGACACAAAAGAAGTACAGATCCACCCCGTCGACCCGACAAAAACAACATTTGTGGCTTCCAACCTTGACCCTGCATAGAAAAGCGCGCTCATCGAGTTCCTCTGTGAGCACTGGGAGATCTTCGCATGGCTACCTTCTGATATGCCAGGATTCCTAGGGAACTCGCTGAGCACGCATTAAATTTGGATCCAAAGGCAAAGCCAGTAAAGCAACCGCTTCGTTGCTTCGCTGAACCAAAGCGTAAAGCCATTGGAAAAGAGCTCCATCGCCTTACCGATGCCAATTTTATCAAGGAACTAACAAAAGCAGAGTGGGTCGCCCAGTATGTGTTCCAAATAAAAATACTATAGAACTTTGGATGTACATCGACTTTACTGCACTGAACAAACATTGTCCAAAAGATCACTTCCCATTGCCGCGAATCGATCAGATAATCGATGCAACCGTGGGATGCGAACGTCTTTCTTTCATGGATGCTTACTCAGGATACCACCAGATCAGGATGAAGGAAGAAGATCAGGAGAAAACGGCATTTATCATGCCTTATGGTGTATTCTATTACACAACAAGGCCTTTTAGCCTTAAGAATGCCAAAGTAACATATCAACGGATGATGCAGAAGTGTTTGGGAAGCCAAACAGGCACAAACATACATGTATATATTGATGATGTTATAGTTACAACAACATAAGGATCTGCGCTCATCAAGGACCTTGAGGAAACATTCAAAAATCTCGACAAGTTCAGCATCAAACTGAACCCGAAGAAATACTCCTTTGGAGTCCCGGCAAGGCAACTCTTCTAATATTTGGTATTAGCTAGAGGAATCGAGACTAATCCCAAGAAAATACAAGCAATCTTAACAATGAATAAGCCAACAAATCTACGTGGCGTAAAGCAATTGGCAGGGCGAGTAGCGTCACTCAATCGTTTCATTGCAAGGTTAGGAGAAAAAGCACTACCATTTTACGCCCTCATGAGGAAATCAGAAAAATTCGAATGGACGGAAGAAGCTCAGCACGCCTTTGAAGATCTTAAAAGGACACTTTCGACATCTCCTGTCGTCGTGTCGCCAAAAGAGAAACAAACTTTTCTGCTTTATATCACTGCTACAAATCAAGTAGTCAGCACGATCCTGGTCGTGGAGCGACCCGAAGAAGGGAAGACCCATGGTGTGCAGAGGGCAGTCTACTTCGCGGGCGAGGTTTTATCGCCATCCAAACAAAGGTACCCACACTACCAAAAACTAGCATACGGGGTATTTATGACTACACGAAAACCACGCCACTATTTTTTGGAGCATCCAATCATAGTGGTCAATGAAGTGCCTTTCTCAAGCATCCTCAATAATCCAGAAGCAATCGGACGTGTCCCTCTATGGGGCATCTAATTATCCTCTCGGGATATAACGTATGAGAAGAGCAGAGCAATCAAGTCACAAGTTCTGCCGGATTTCATCACAGAGTGGACAGAGTTACAATGTGCGGGTCCACCGGACCTTTCTAGTGCTTGGACAATGTACTTTGATGGATAAAAAACAGAAGGAGCAGGAGTAGGAGTCATATTAATATCACCTCAAGGCGACAAAATGCACTATATACTTCGGATGAGCTTTGCAAACGCATCCAATAACGAAGCAGAATACGAGGCCCTGTTGCATGGCATGCGAATGGCCAAAGCTTGCAGTGCAACTCGCCTCAAAATCTTCGGAGATTCCAATCTTATGGCACAGCAAGCAATGAACAAGTGCGACGCCATCAGCGAAAATATGGTTGCATATCGCGATCTATATGGTGTCATGGAAGCTCAATTCGATGGGTGTGAAGTATCACATATAGGGAGAGCAAGCAATGAAGAAGCCAGCAATCTAGCAAACATCGGATCCTTGTGCTTACCAATACCACCCGGAATCTTTTGGGAATAAATAATGGAGCGATCAATCAAAGAAAAAAGAGTATCCGAGGTTGTAGCACCAAAAATAGGGAAAAAGAAACATCCACAAAAAGACTTGGGGCTCCATCAGAAGCCAAAAACATAGAAGAGGCCATCGAAGAAGAAGAACAAGAAACTGGGAGATCATGCTAATTGTGTAGGGGTTCCGCACATAAAAACAATAAATTTTACTCTATGCCCCTGAACCCCTGAAGCTACCAGGACCTATCTATTAGTAATAAAGTAACGGGAGGGGCTTTTCGCGAACTTACCCTTGAAGACTGAAAAGCGTTGTCAACGCTCAGGAGAGCGTGGTTGATGTAGACGAGCCGAAGCCGACCTCAAGGTCGTCATGAAGTCCTTGTGCTCCTTCTGGCTCCAACGACTTGAGTGCCTCAAGTGCGACACCTCGTGGGGAGTTACACACGTCCGATGCCTGACGATGACTCTCGCTTCCCTGATCCAGCAGCAGTTGCGGAAGTAGAGCTCCCGGATCCGAATCCCGCTGCGCGACGATGCTCCGCGGTGAAGATGTCTCTCGCTCGCATAGTCCAGACTTGGGACCATGGTCACGAGAGAGAGAGAGGAGGAGAGAGAAAATATCAATTAGAGGTCCTCCAAAAAGTGGGGAGACCTTTATTGATTATTGGGTGTATTTTTCTAAGCCAAATACCCCACTTTATATAGGGGGAGGGGAGGTACTACCTCCCCTCAAGTCCCAGGGTGGGACTAAAGGAGACGAGGAGGTGGGGGGAGGCGCCGCCGGCCACCCCCTCATGGGCCCCACGTGGGGGGCTGGCCCAATAGGGCCACCGGCCACCCCTTGGCCCCTCTCCCCTCTTGCCTTTCCCTAATGGGCCCTCTCCCCTCCGGGAATTGGCTCATTAAGCCTTTGACCATTAAATTGATTTTTCTCTTTATTAAATAGTTATGAATAAATGATTAAATCAATATTTAACATTCATTCACACATTATCTAATCTCTGTGGCTATGGAACACCTTCCACCTCCACTCCGGGCATTCTCCGGACTTACCGAAACCCTTCCGGTTTTCTCCCTTCTTTTCTTCGGCGATTCTACCGATCCTATAAACACTCTCTAAGCATCATCAAGCCCTTAAGCGTGATACCCCACGGTTCAGGAACACTCCATACATGGTCGGGACACTCCCACACCAATGATCAACAGAGGAACCTGGATGGCCATGTGACCCCTGTGCATTCCATGAAGATCTTTCGTCGTTTGAACCGGGACAGTCGTGTCTTATTCCCTTTGTCATTCGATACTTGCATTGCCCGAGATCTGATCAATGACATCACCATGTTGGGTTCAATCTCGTTACTGAACAATGCTACTTAACTCGTTCCGACAAGTGATATCCCCGTGATCTAATCACATGCTGCACAGCTATTGGATATAACTTCTCCGAGTGGGCCCTTGAGTATCTTCCCGTCACATGGACGGACAAATCCCGCTCTTCACATATATTGCCTCTACGGTTTCCTCCGAATACCTGAACACACCTTTATAACCACCATTTTACCAGATGGCGTTTGATGCTATCTAAGCATTCTCGGGAGACAGTGATTGATATAGCCTCATGGTCTAAGGAATAGTCTATGAGGATCCATTTCTAATCATCGTAACTTGAACTTCGTGACATGATCGGGTCACGATGTTTAGGTTGGGTATTGGTTCATCATCTCATTCTTCGAATGAGATGACCTCATTTCCAACTGGCATAAATGCCACATGATCAGGAAACATGATCATCTGTTGACCAATGAACCAGTGACTAGAGTTTCACTGGGAACCCCTGGTTGTTTGTATATCACACGTGTATTGATGTTTCCACTCAATACAGTTATAGCATGATATAAAACTTAATCATAAACTATATGAAATATGATAATAGTCCTTACTACTATTTGTCTCTAGGGCATATTTCCAACAGTCTCCCACTTGCACTAGAGTACAAATACACTAGCTGCATTTGTTCTCAATCATTGGCACTATATATCTAGTACCCTGAACATGCTTGCTCATGGAAGAGGTTGAGTCTTGGGTCTGTACTTTACAGTCCCAAATCCTTTGCAACTTACTAATGTCACCTTGATTGACATCAATACTCTATCATCACATGATAGCATCTGTGTGTATGTATCATCGCTATGGCAGCAGAACGAGGCCTGATTCCAGGAGCCTACAGTGACGTTAGATCAACCTCGAGGGCTTTCTCATGGGCATTGTGCCCTGGGACACATCATTCTACGTTAAAATCAAACTAGCCCCGCCATAACATTATACAACACTTTAGATGGTACCCTTATCTATTATTATAAATGTATTCATCGAAACTCCCGTGCACTCTGTGCAACTTTTGATGTTTTGTTCACCTCGCTTCCTATTTGACTTTAATTGGTATCTACAGGAGTTTACAACATATTCCCTTATAACATAACCCTTTATGTTTTAAGATATGTTATCCTTTATGGATTTGAAAAATATATCCACAGTTCTCTACTAGACACTGCGGACAAACTCAGCTCAACGTTCTGTGATTCAAACTTAATCACTTTCAAACGTTCTTTATTTGGATTACATATTATGCTAAGTTACCATCGTGGCTTCTAAGATAGAACCTATGTCTCAACATAGTGGATGATGATCATGCTTTTCTTTCTTTCAACCATTGATGTTCAAACTTAATGCTATTCCTAATTTGAGTTATTAAGGACCAGTTCCTTAATTAACTTCTATTCTGAAACCCTTTTCAGAATCCCTTAAGGAATACTACATAATATCATAATACACCTATTATCAACTTCTACATCTTATAAATCATTATTTATAAGTATTATTGCCTTTCATCCTTAACATGCTTAAGAATTACTCTTATAAGCTCCCACTCAAAATATGTTCCCACATATTTGAATTTGAGCCTTACATTGCTCCCACTTAAAAATATGTCAATCACATATTGTTTTAGGAAGACTTTCATAGCTCCCACTCAATTTTATGCAAATTGCATATCTCCTTACTGTTTTGAATAACTTCAAAATCCTTTGATCAATTATCAAACTTGGAGATTTATTATGAGATACTAGTACTTTACTAGTTTTAAATCCACTAGACATCTAGCACACATGAATCAAATTCATTTGAATTTGTCCAATACTTGACAAATTGTGCTTTAGTCATTTAACCCCTTTTCCTACTATGGCTTTGCAGCCATTTGAAAAAATTCAAGTAACCCCTTTACTTGTGAGATTCAGCAACGAATTGCTTTCTAGTCTCAAGGGAATTTTGTCTTTAGGATTTCTCATAATTCCAGTTTGCCATTATTTCCTTTGTAGTTCGTAGGTATGTCATATTTCAAAAATCATGACAAGTGATTCACAAATGTCTCCATACAAGATATGGATTTACATTTTGAATCCTAATTCATGTAGTGAAAAACAATAGTGGAGGGAAAAACACAATGATCAAAATCATTGATTCTTTCCTTCTGTGAAGAGAATCGTTCAGGAATGCTGTCCGTTGCACTTCTCAACACTCTGATGCAGGGTTTTGAATCCTCATCGTGTTTCACACTATTTTCCATTTTCTCCATAATTGAGAAACATCACTAGAAGTGTGCTTTCTCAAGAATGCACCAAAATCCAAGCAATACAATTTTTGCTTTCCTTTTGGTTTGAGCTATGGGTTTTGTATTCAAAGTATCCAATGAATATAATACAAGGACTTATTCGCTATTGTTTTGGTTATATCGAATAACCCCCAAACTTTCATGAATTCAAATGGTTTACCAAATTCTGATTGAGTGCTGACTATTTCTAAGCTAATGGTCTTTAAATATACACTACAACGATTTATTTGGTGACTTCTATTCAACCCCTTTGATATCTAATATCACATTGTGATGCTTTGTATTTTGACGTTTCAAAACACTTTGCATTTCACAATTTCTTTCATGCCATTCTTATAAAGTTGAATTTCATTACTATTGATCAAATCATAGTAATTGGATTCTCTTTTATACTTATACCCTTTTATTGATGAAGTACTTTGATCCAATCAAAATAGTTTCATATTCATGTTTCCTTTGGTAAACTACTTTACACATTTAAACAATTATTTAATGATAATTACCATTTTCGTTAAAACATAATACATCGAATATGTATTCACTTTTAACAATTCATTAAACACTTTGTATCCAAGTAATACACGGTGTTCAAGTTATTCTGCCGAACTTAGGCATGATTTATATGTGAAAAGAAATCGAATTACTTTCACATATTATCACATAACTTTGAATTTAAACAATGGTTTCATTCATTAATGAACATATCATTAAATTGGGTATTTTAAACAAGACATTTTTAATGTTTTACAAATGTTCATGCATTACCACTTAGTTTCAAACAATAAGGACAATTCACACATAATCAAACAAGATATGAACACGAATAGAAATCATTCATAAAAGTGGAACGAATGTTTGTTACAAACTGATATGAATAACCGTCTCACGAAGTGTGAAACACACTAAATAAGTTCAAATCTCTTGATTACATTAATCATCCTAAAACACAAACTAAGTGATAAATGTCGAGGGAGAGTGTCGTTGGCCATCATCATCATGCTCGCCATCAACACGCAACGTCACCTCCTCTCCAGCAAGCACCTCTCATGCAGAAGGACTTGTTTTCAGTAAAATAGAACAAGTATCAGATATACTTAACACTGCAATGTGTTTGCAAGATTATAACATTTATAAAACTGTATATCAAATATATACCTTGGTCGTTGATGTAGCACCCCGCTAAAACCAATACTAGAAAATCGTTGTGTTTTTGTGCATTGCATCATCATGACCGCATGCTCATGTCATCATGCCACATTACATTTGAGCATCGTCATCATCATGCATGGTTTATCTAAAACTATTTTCGAAAAGTCTGTTTTTGTTTTCTAAACGCCCCGTCTTTATTTCAAATCCAAAACCCGGTTCTCCAGAATATTTTGTTTCGTCTACCAACGGTTTTCAAAAGCCCCGTTTTAAATAATCAAATATTTCTTTTATTTTTAGGAGGCAGCCCGCCAGGCCCGAAAGCCCGGCCGGCCACCTCCAAGCCCTAAACTAAAATCTAGTCCTAATTCCTAAATCCACCCAATCCTATTCTACCCAGCACCCCTCCACCTCACCCCGCCCAATAGCAGCGCGCCACCTCACCAGTTTGCCCTTTTCCCCTCCACCTCACACAGCCACCCCCATCGCCACCAAATCTCCCGCCCACATCCCCACTCCACCTGGTCCGCCTGGCCCCACCTCCTCCGTTCTCCCGCCCAGACACCACGCAGACCCACCTCCCCACCTGCTCACATCCCGAGCTGGGCCCCACCCCGTGCCAGCCTTTTTCCCGCTCACCAACCGCCCACCCCGCGCGCGACACGCGTACACGCGAGACCCTGCCGCCAAAACCATCCGCGCCTGCACGCCACCTTCCCACCCCGCGACGCCCTGGCCCCACCACGACCGCGCTCCCATCCCACGTCGCCCCATCCCCACCAACCCCGCGCCTCCCCTCCTCTGCCTCCACGCACCTGCCGCTGCCATCGTTGCCTCTCCCTTGTTCTCCACCGCCGCCGCAAGCACCTGCCCCTCCTCAACTAGATCGCCACCGACCGCCGCCTCGGCTCCCTTCTAGCCGCTGTGCTCGCCGCCCTTCTCCTCCTTCCACGGCCGCCATGTCGCCCTCACTGCCACGCCATCCTCCCCTCTGCTCCCCGGTTGACCGCCGCGGGCCCCGACGCTCGCCGGCCTCCCGCGCCTCCTCGGGCCGCGACCCCGCCGCCGTGGACCCCCGAGCCTCCGCGCCTTCTCCTCGCCACCGTCGACTCCGGCCACAGCCGCGCCTCGTTTCCATCCCGTCGCCCCCGCCATCTGTCGTGTGCCTCTCTGTCCCACCTCTGCAAGGTCTCCCACGCCGCCGTCTCCGACCTCGTCTACCCTCCGGCCGACCCGTCTCTGCGGCGCGAGCCCTGCCTCTGAGCCGCCTCCGGCTTCCCCGCTGCCAAGCGCTTCCCCCACGGGCGCCGCTGAAGCCCCGCGCGACTCCTCGGCCCCATCATCCGTCCACGTTCCGGCGTCTAGGCCACCGTCCACGCGGGTGCCTCCTGTGCCTGTGCTACTGCACATTGAGGGGCCGCACCTGCCCTCTTTGTTTTGATGTTATCCGCACTGCCTGCTAGGTGTTAGAGTTATCAACCGAGTGTAACACGACCTCCTCACACCATTGATATGTTTCCATTCTGCCTCGTGTATGTCTTCTACCGTGCGTTTGTGTTATGACCCCGGCAGCAGACTACGGCAAGCCCCTCGAAGTCGACAAGATGGTCACCAAGACCTACCGATGATGAGACCTGAGGCCGACACCGAAAAACAAGTCCTGAAGCCCGAGTTCCGCATCGACAAGACCGGTCCCGGAACCTGAAGACCCATGTCAAGAGCGTCTACCCAGAACACCAAGATCTACCTCGCGGGTACCGAGCATCGAGACCGCCTCCCCGGACACCAAGACCGTTGACATGGAACCGAAGGACGTCAAGTTCTTCATCCCGGCACGCCAAGTACTTCTTCCCGAATCTGATACCCGAGAACCCGGACGCCAAGGTCGTCGACACGGATACGCCAAGTACTTCCTCGCGGACGCCAAGTTCTTCACCCTGGCTGCCAAGACCAACCCGATACGTGGACCTGACAAGATCTTCGCAACGACAAGAACGACATCGACCAGGGCGAATCCGATGCGCCTCGACGCCGAACCAAGTCCTTCTTTCCGAAACGCCAAGCTCTCCTTCCGTTGTCCGAGAGCGATCCCGTCGATCCGAACCCCAGATCCGATCCCTGTCGAACCCTGTCGAACTCCGGACATCCGGAACCCAAGATCTTCCGAACCCAGATGTGTGATCCTAAGCCCCTATTTTATAATATGACATTATCAACTGTCGCATAATTAATTCTTCATGCATGCATGGCTGTCTGTGGTTTGGGGCAATATGCCGATTCACCTCATAATTAAATATGGAGTGTTTATGCAGGATATCTTTGTCTTCCGGACTCCATTTAAATTGGTATAGCGAACCGATGCCATGTTTCGCCCTGTTAATACAACATTTGAATTGCAGGGGTCTAAATAACTTGAACCGTTTAATTAATTGTCGGGACCCCGGTTCCGCTTAATATTGCCTAGTTGCACCGCATCTGCATCATATCATAATCATGCCGGATCTTCTGCCGTAGTATTAAATATTGCATCCGGTGTTTCTTCTAGTGTTTGCTTCTTCGCGGACTAGGCCGATGAGTTGATGCGAGTATCGACAAGTTCTCCGGATATGAACCTCCGGCAGTGTTTCCCAGGCGAGCACCTCTCTCCCTTCTACCTATTTTGCTTTTATAGTCTTTATTTCCTCATGTTGATCTATTGCTATCCGTGTCGCGATGCTTTAGTTTCCGTGCACCAGTTATATCCCGTGCAGCCTCTATATTGCCTTGGACACCTCCTATTACCTGTGTTTGGTAGATAGCTGGCCATGCGAGTCGTAGTTGCTTGCTCAGGTGCGATCTCGTGTTGTCGAGTACCACAGTTGTTGGAATGCTGGCAGATGTTTAATGGTGGAGATGATCATGACTTTAAATACAACTATTCAAATGCTAGATATAACTAATGCAGAGGCATCGGTGGGCAATAGATGTTATTTGGTTCTTCCACGCTCACTTGTGTCCCGTAGGACCCTGAGTACTTGATACCTGTTCCTTGACTATTCGCACTATCCACATCCGGGAGGCCTTATGGACCCCCCTGAGCCAAAGCTTGATTCATTTCTATTTCTTGGGGCCACAAAGTAGTTTGGGGCTTTATTACTATCCTGTACTTATGCCATGCTTTACTGTTTTATTAAGATTGTGCGTGGAGAACCTGTACTGTTTAGGATTGCGGAGTGTTTTCGCGGTATCGACAAGCCCAGTCACACTTTCGGGTTCCTAGTCGTTTACAGCCATTGGCGCAAACCTTGGGTCCGTCTCGGAGCCGGCCAACTTCGTTGCGGGTAGCTTAATGGGGTGGCCCCCTGAAATATTTATGAATCCTGTGATTGCTTTGTCGTGAAAGCCTCGTTGGGTTTTGAGTTGGTTTTTCCGAGGTTGATCGAGTGTGTGTTGCTATTTGTGCATCCCTGCGGGGTAAAACTTTCTGAAAGCCATGTCCGTGGTTATGGACGACTTGGAGCACAGTATCTCGACCATAGACAAGCATAACTAAAGTAGTGCTATAAATTTGACTTAATATGTGACTAGTAATCAGCTCAAGTATAATGGAATGGATATTAAAAATGCCAACGGCTAGGGGATCTAGGTTGTTTTGTGACATGCTATATGCCTAGTAAGTATTGCAACTCCAACGGAATGTGATAAAAGTGCCAACAACTGCTGGGTTTTGGGATTCCTCAGGACAATTATATCTGACTAGTAAATGTTCCAACTACCACGGAATGGTTAATTAAAACTGCCCACTACTTATGCTTCAGGATGACTCATGCTATCTATATCTGATTAGTAAGTGCTGCAACTATAATGGAATGAGTAAAATTGCCAACTGTGTGAGTTCCTTGGCCCGACTTCCTCGTTCGGTCTCGAGGGGGAAATACCAGGATGGGTTTATTTGGTGTTAGCTTCAGGTTGAATCCGAATAGGACTTTCTTATCCCTCTCTAATAACCGCCAGTTGTATCGAGTCTCTATAGGTTGTTTAGTGCCGCTGCGCTGCCGCTTTAGCCCACCATACCTATGTAGGCGAGAGCCGTCGAATTCTAGCCTCGCTGTGTACTGGCCTCAGTACTGACGCTCCTCTTTTCCCTTTGCCCTTTGTCGGCACCCCTTTTGTTTTAGCAGGTTTGAGACTGACGTCGTTAGCAGGGTTACCCTTCCGGCTTGGCCTGGGCAGGGTTATGGACGCCATTGGTTATTCTTCAGGGCTCTTAGCCCAATTTGCATCTTGTCCGTATTCGAACGTTGTATCGTTTTCAAGGTGATTTGGATCTTTGTATTATATATCTGTATTCTTGACTCTTGGAGTCGTGTTGTATATATATATCTGTTCTGTGGGTCCCATCAACGACTGTTGTGTAATGGTATTACTTCGTTTTCCACCCGCACGAAAGTGCCTAGTGGGCGTCCTTGAATCGTTTCTATGCGGGTTTGGCGGAAAGGGCTAAAACTTGCATAGGGCCTATTCGAGGGTGTTACAGAGTGGTATCAGAGCTCAGCAGTTACGATACCCCACTGGTCCAGCCTGTAGGATAACCTAGCTAACGACCGAAGTAGAGTGTCAAAACTAGAAAAATCGGTTGGATAGATCTGATTAGGTCTGATTTTACTCCTTTACCCCTCTGTTTTTCTCCTCTTACCTCTGCGTGTTTTGATTCTACTCTCATCTTTTCTTCGAGTCCAGGAACTCTCGTGGTTGGGATCCCGTCGTACCTTCAGGGTTTCGCTTCCTACTTTGGTAACGGTGTTTCTACATCCGGATTTCGTGCTATCCGAGTAATCCTTTATCTGTGGTACCATTCCTTGTTCCTTGTTTGTGCCTTCCGGTGTTTTCCGACGCGACGACATCATCTACGCTAGATCCGATGCAGAGCCTGCATCACTCCTTTGTTCCGAACCTCGTTTGTCGAGATCTTCAGTCTAATTCCGAGAGTTGGTTGCATAATTCTCCTATTCGTGTGCAGAGTAATGGTTTGGGTGCGCGATGGACTGATCACCATCCGACTACTCTTATCATTCGCTTTTGTATATCGAATCGGTGGATCCAGCAATTTTACTCCGTCCACGGAAGTTAGAGGTAGCTTTAATTGTTGATACCTCTACCTTCGCCCTTTGTTCCCAGAGTGTTCTCTCGGCCATCACTGACAACGACCTCTTGTTAGTGGTGTCGCGAGCATCTACACGAAGCGAGAAGATTCAGATCGCCGACCTTCTTCCCGGTACCATGAGGCGGATCTCGAGGGCGAGATCCTTTGTTAGTTATGTCGAATTGTAGCACCCCGCTAAAACCACTACTAGAAAATCGCTGTGTTTTTGTGCATTGCATCATCATGACCGCATGCTCATGTCATCATGCCACATTGCATTTGAGCATCGTCATCATCATGCATGGTTTATCTAAACCTATTTTCGAAAAGTCTGTTTTTGTTTTCTAAACGCCCCGTATTTATTTCAAATCCAAAATCCGGGTCTCTGGAATATTTTGTTTCGTCTACCAACGGTTTTCAAAAGCCCCTTTTTAAATAATCAAATATTTCTTTTATTTTTAGGAGGCAACCCGCCAGGCCCGAAAGCCCGGCCGGCCACCTCCAAGCCCTAAACTAAAATCTAGTCCTAATTCCTAAATCTACCCAATCCTATTCTACCCAGCCCCCCTCCACCTCACCCTGCCCAATAGCAGCGCGCCACCTCACCAGTTTCCCTTTTCCCCTCCACCTCACACAGCCACCCCCATCGCCACCTCATCTCCCGCCCACATCCCCACTCCACCTGGTCCGCCTGGCCCCACCTCCTATGTTCTCCCGCCCAGACACCATGCAGACCCACCTCCCCACCTGCTCACATCCCGAGCCGGGCCCCACCCCGCGCCAGCCTTTTTCCCGCTCACCAACCGCCCACCCCGCGCGCGGCACGCGTACACGCGAGACCCCGCCGCCAAAACCATCCGCGCCTGCTTGCCACCTTCCCACCCCGCGACGCCCTGGCCCCACCACGACCGCGCTCCCATCCCACGTCGCCCCATCCCCACCAACCCCGCGCCTCCCCTCCTCTGCCTCCGCGCACCTGCCGCCGCGATCGCTGCCTCTCCCTCGTTCTCCACCGCCGCCGCAAGCACCTGCCCCTCCTCAGCTAGCTCGCCGCCGACCGCCGCCTCGGCTCCCTTCTAGCCGTTGCGCTCGCCGCCCTTCTCCTCCTTCCACGGCCGTCACGTCGCCCTCACCGCCACGCCGTCCTCCCCTCTGCTTCCCGGTTGACCGCCGTGGGCCCCGACGCTCACCGACCTCCCGTGCCTCCTCGGCCCGCGACCCCGCCGCCGTGGACCCCCGAGCCTCCGCGCCTTCTCCTCGCCACCGTCGACTCCGGCCACAGCCGCGCCTCGTTTCCATCCCCGTCGCCCCCGCCATCTGCCGTGTGCCTCTCCGTCCCACCTCTGCAAGGTATCCCACGTCGCCGTCTCCGACCTCGTCTACCCTCCGGCCGACCCGTCTCTGCGGCGCGAGCCCTGCCTCTGAGCCGCCTCCGGCTTCCCCGCTGCCAAGCGCTTCCCCCATGGGCGCCGCTGAAGCCCCGCGCGACTCCCCGGCCCCGTCATCCATCCCCGTTCTGGCGTCTAGGCCACCGTCCACGCGGGTGCCTCCTGTGCCTGTGCTACTGCACATTGAGGGGTCGCACCTGCCCTCTTTGTTTTGATGTTATCCGCACCGCCTGCTAGGTGTTCGAGTTATCAACCGAGTGTAACACGACCTCCTCACACCGTTCCTATGTTTCCCTTCTGCCTTGTGTATGTCTTCTACCGTGCGTTTGTGTTATGACCCCGGCAGCAGACTACGGCAAGCCCCTCGAAGTCGACAAGATGGTCACCAAGACCTACCGATGATGAGACCCGAGGCCGACACCGACAAACAAGTCCCGAAGCCCGAGTTCCGCATCGACAAGACCGGTCCCGGAACCTGAAGACCCATGTCAAGAGCGTCTACCCAGAACACCAAGATCTACCTCGCGGGTACCGAGCATCGAGACCGCCTCCCCGGACACCAAGACCGTCGACATGGAACCGAAGGACGTCAAGTTCTTCATCCCGGCACGCCAAGTACTTCTTCCCGAATCCGATACCCGAGAACCCAGACGCCAAGGTCATCGACACGGATACGCCAAGTACTTCCTCGCGGACGCCAAGTTCTTCACCCCGAACGCCAAGACTGACCCGATACGCGGACCTGACAAGATCTTCGCAACGACAAGAATGACATCGACCAGGGCGAATCCGATGCGCCTCGACGCCGAACCAAGTCCTTCTTTCCGGAATGCCAAGCTCTCCTTCCATTGTCCGAGAGCGATCCTGTCGATCCGAACCCTAGATCCGATCCCCGTCGAACCCTGTCGAACCCTGGACCCCCGGAACCCAAGATCTTCCGAACCTAGATGTGTGATCCTAAGCCCCTATTTTTATAATATGACATTATCAACTGTCGCATAATTAATTCTTCATGCATGCATGGCTGTCTGTGGTTTGGGGCAATATGCCGATTCACCTCATAATTAAATATGGAGTGTTTATGCGGGATATCTTTGTCTTATTCTGGACTCCATTTAAATTGGTATAGCGAACCGATGCCATGTTTCGCCCTGTTAATACAACATTTGAATTGCAGGGGTCTAAATAACTTTAACCATTTAATTAATTGTCGGGACCCCAGTTCCGCTTAATATTGCCTAGCTGCACCGCATTTGCATCATATCATAATCATGCCAGATCTTCTGCCGTAGTATTAAATATTGCATCCGGTGTTTCTTCTAGTGTTTGCTTCTTCGCGGACTAGGCCGATGAGTTGATGCGAGTATCGACAAGTTCTCCGGGTATGAACCTCCGACAGTGTTTCCCAGGCGAGCACCTCTCCCCCTTCTACCTATTTTGCTTTTATAGTCTTTATTTCCTCCTGTTGATCTATTGCTATCCGTGTCGCGATGCTTTAGTTTCCGTGCACCAGTTATATCCCGTGCAGCCTCTATATTGCCTTGGACACCTCCTATTACCTGTGTTTGGTAGATAGCTGGCCATGCGAGTCGTAGTTGCTTGCTCAGGTGCGATCTCGTGTTGTCGAGTACCACAGTTGTTGGAATGCTGGCAGATGTTTAATGGTGGAGATGATCATGACTTTAAATACAACTATTCAAATGCTAGATATAACTAATGCAGAGGCATCGGTGAGCAATAGATGTTATTTGGTTCTTCCACGTTCACTCGTGTCCCGTAGGACCCCGAGTACTTGATACCCGTTCCTTGACTATTCGCACTATCCACATCCGGGAGGACTTATGGACCCCCCTGAGCCAGAGCTTGATTCATTTCTATTTCTTGGGGCCACAAAGTAGTTTGGGGCTTTATTACTATCCTGTACTTATGCCATGCTTTACTGTTTTATTAAGATTGTGCGTGGAGCACCTGTACTGTTTAGGATTGCGGAGTGTTTTCACGGTATTAACAAGCCCAGTCACACTTTCGGGTTCCTAGTCGTTTACAGCCATTGGCGCAAACCTTGGGTCCATCTCGGAGCCGGCCAACTTCGTTGCGGGTAGCTTAATGGGGGTGGACCCCTGAAATATTTATGAATCCTGTGATTGCTTTGTCGTGAAAGCCTCGTTGGGTTTTGAGTTGGTTTTTCCGAGGTTGATCGAGTGTGTGTTGCTATTTGTGCACCCCTGCAGGGTAAAACTTTCTGAAAGCCATGTCCACGGTTATGGATGACTTGGAGCACAGTATCTCGATCATAGACAAGCATAACTAAAGTAGTGCTATAAATTTGACTTAATATGTGACTAGTAATCAGCTCAAGTATAATGGAATGGATATTTAAAATGCCAACAGCTGGGGGATCTAGGTTGTTTTGTGACATGCTATATGCCTAGTAAGTATTGCAACTCCAATGGAATGTGATAAAAGTGCCAACAACTGCTAGGTTTTGGGATTCCTCAGGACAATTATATCTGACTAGTAAATGTTCCAACTACCACGGAATGGTTAATTAAAACTGCCCACTACTTATGCTTCAGGATGACTCATGCTATCTATATCTGATTAGTAAGTGCTGCAACTATAATGGAATGAGTAAAATTGCCAACTGTGTGAGTTCCTTGGCCCGACTTCCTCGTTTGGTCTCGAGGGGGAAATACCAGGATGGGTTTGTTTGGTGTTAGCTTCAGGTTGAATCCGAATAGGACTTTCTTATCCCTCTCTGATAACCGCCAGTTGTATCGAGTCTCTATAGGTTGTTTAGTGCCGCTGCGCTGCCGCTTCAACCCACCATACCTATGTAGGCGAGAGCCGCTGAATTCTAGCCTCGCCGTGTACTGGCCTCAGTACTGACGCTCCTCTTTTCCCTTTGCCCTTTGTCGGCACCCCTTTTGTTTTAGCAGGTTTGAGACCGACGTCGTTAGCAGGGTTACCCTTCCGGCTTGGCCTGGGCAGGGTTATGTATACCATTGGTTATTCTTCAGGGCTCTTAGCCCAATTTGCATCTTGTCCGTACTCGGACGCTGTATCGTTTTCAAGGTGATTTGGAACTTTGTATTGTATATCTGTATTCTTGACTCTTGGAGTCGTGTTGTATATATATCTGTTCTGTGGGTCCCATCGAGGACTGTTGTGTAATGGTATTACTTTGTTTTCCACCCGCACGAAAGTGCCTGGTGGGCGTCCTTGAATCATTTCTATGCGGGTTTGGCGGAAAGGGCTAAAACTTGCATAAGGCCGATTCGAGGGTGTTACAGTTGACGACTCCAGCGACGTTGGGTTCATCTATCACATTTCTGAAATGTGATATGAACTCAAGGAAATCCAGTGTTTCCGTGTCGCCTCTCATGACGCAGATCCTGACTTGTGCTTGGAAGCTTGGTGGCAGCGACCGCAGCACAGCATCATTTGCAAAAGAGCCTGAAATCCAGACGTCCAGGAAGTATGCTGGCCTCATGTACACATCATGCGTGTGCTGCGAGTGGCTGTCCAGTGACGAGTTCTCCTCCATCTTAATGGAGAGGAAGTCTCCCATCAACTCATGCTCCCAAATGCGTGCCTGATCCATGAAATGTGTCCTAAGCTGTAGCATCACCGAACGAGGGTTGACATCACCCACTAAAGGCCACAGCTCGTCCACCATTCCGAAACGCATCACAACTGAAATATAGGAGGCCATCTCCCGACGGAGATAGCGGTCTTTCCGCTCCTCTAGGGTCTCAAGGTCTGTGGACGGATCCAAATCCATCCCGTCGAGTATGTAGTCGACCATGTCGTTCTCGCTAAGGAGAACATGGAGACTGGCAACCCAAATGGAGAAGTTCGATCCATCTAATCTGAGCTTCTCTCCTTCTAACCACTCAATTGTCAACACGAAAGAGCCCATCTATATTTATAATTGCAAAAGGAATTTAGACTAAGTTTATAATTAAATGAGTTAATGATAACTCCACTCAGAAACACCTATCCCCAGTGAGGGTTCCTAGTGATAACACGACCCCTATCAGCCACATCTCCCCCGATCATCACGGCCATCAATGTGGATTCAAGGGTGGACGCTAAACGTTGGTCACATCATTCATGCGACTCGTGCTCGATCTTTCGACCATCCGCGTTCCGAGGCCATGTCTGTACATGCTAGGCTCGCCAACTCAACCTTAGTGTTTTCGCTGTGCAACATGGCTTACACCCACTGTATGTGAACATAGATATGTCTGACACCCGATCATCATGGCCTGCCTTATACCGAAGAACTTTCTTGGTGGTGCACACTAAGGGGGAACACAATCGTTGGTTATTTTAACAGGGATCATCTTATTAGGCTACCGTCGAGTATCTAATACTAGCACACAATAAGACATACAATCAATAACATTGAATGTAAATGCTATGTGATATGGTCCTTCACATTGTGATCTCCATCCGCCGTCACCGGGTTCCGACGCCAGGGTTCCGGCGCCATAGACACCAGGGTACCAGTGTCATTCCGGCGTGGTAGTGTGTCATTACCATGACTATCTACTACTATGCAACAAAAGGTAATTACTTTACCTTTTCCACAACCATATCACAAAGCAACGCCCTCCCGCAAAACAAAGTTAGACGCCTCTACTTTATCTTTGCATGTTTTACGTGGCTGAATGGGCTTTCGCACAAGAACCGTTCTTACCTATGAACTTTCAGCACAACGTTGATCAAGTAGTTGTCTATACTACACCCCTTTCGGGGCCCTCCATTGCAAATGGTATACCAACTAATGCGAGAGAGACAGACACCCCCCTAAGCCACTTTATACGGTACAAGCCGTATGTCAAGCGTGGACCAGTCTCGCGAATGAACGCGTAAAGTCGGTTGGGGGCCGCTTCATCAAGCATTACTGCGGTATACACAAGTACACGTGGGAGGGTAACAACTAAAAGATCAACGCCCACACGCTACATCTCGTGTGTTCTACCCGTACTAGCATTACTACGCGTAGATCTAGATCTGATACCACTATAGGGGTTCCGCGCATAAAAACAATAAATTTTACTCTACGCCCCTGAACCCCTGAAGCTGCCAGGACCTATCTATTAGTAATACAGTAATGGGAGGGGCTTTTCACGAACTTACCCTTGAAGACCGAAAAGCGTTGTCAACGCTCAGGAGAGCGTGGTTGATGTAGACGAGCCGAAGCCGACCTCAAGGTCGTCATGAAGTCCTTGCGCTCCTTCTGGCTCCAACGACTTGAGTGCCTCAAGTGCGACACCTCTTGGGGAGTTACACACGTCCGGTGCCTGACGATGACTCCCGCTTCCCTGATCCAGCAGCAGTTGCGGAAGTAGAGCTCCCGGATCCGAATCCCGTAGCACGACGGCGCTCCGCGGTGAAGATGTCTCTCGCTCGCGCAGTCCAGACTTGGGAACACGGTCACGAGAGAGAGGGAGAAAGAGAAAATATCAATTAGAGGTCCTCCCAAAAGTGGGAAGACCTTTATTGATTATTGGGTGTATTTTTCTAGGCCAAATACCCCACTTTATATAGGGGGAGGGGAGGTACTACCTCCCCTCAAGTCCCGGGGTGGGACTAAAGGAGAGGAGGAGGTGGGGGGAGGCGCCGCCGACCACCCCCTCATGGGCCCACGTGGGGGGCTGGCCCAATAGGGCCGCCGGCCACCCCTTGGCCCCTCTCCCCCCTTGCCTTTCCCTAATGGGCCCTCTCCCCTCCGGGAATTGGCTCATTAAGCCTTTGACCATTAAATTGATTTTTCTCTTTATTAAATAATTATGAATAAATGGTTAAATCAATATTTAACATTCATTCACACATTATCTAATCTCCGTGGCTATGGAACACCTTTCACCTCCACTCCGGGCATTCTCCGGACTTACCGAAACCCTTCCAGTTTTCTCCCTTCTTTTATTCGGCGATTCTACCGATCCTATAAACACTCTCTAAGCATCATCAAGCCCTTAAGCATGATACCCATGGTTCGGGAACACTCCAGACATGGTCGGGACACTCCCGCACCAATGATCAATAGAGGGACCTAGATGGCCATGTGACCCTTGTGCATTCCACAAAGATCTTTCGTCGTTTGAACCGAGACAGTCTTGTCTTATTCCCTTTGTCATTCGATACTTGCATTGCCCGAGATCTGATCAATGACATCACCATGTCGGGTTCAATCTCGTTACTGAACAATGCTACTTAACTCGTTCCGACAAGTGATATCCCCATGATCTAATCACACGCTGCACAGCTATTGGATATAACTTCTCTGAGTGGGCCCTTGAGTATCTTCCCGTCACATGGACGGACAAATCCTGCTCTTGACATATATTGCCTCTACGGTTTCCTCCGAATACCTGAACACACCTTTATAACCACCGTTTTATCAGATGGCGATTGATGTTATCTAAGCATTCTCTGGAGACAGTGATTGATATAGCCTCACGGTCTAAGGAATAGTCTACGAGGATCCATTTCTAATCATCATAACTTGAACTTCGTGATATGATTGGTTCACGATGTTTAGGTTGGGTATTGGTTCATCATCTCATTCTCCGAATGAGATGACCTCATTTCCAACTGGCATAAATGCCACATGATCAGGAAACATGATCATTTGTTGACCAATGAACCAGTGACTAGAGTTTCATTTGGAACCCCTGGTTGTTTGTATATCATACATGTATTGATGTTTCTACTCAATACCGTTATAGCATGATATAAAACTTAATCATAAACTATATGATATATGATAATAGTTCTTACTACTATTTGTCTCTAGGGCATATTTCCAACAAATTGAGCCTACGCGGATGCACCCGTATATAGTATATATGACAAAGGGAGAGTTACCCGAAGATGTGATAGAAGCCCGGCGAATTAGCCGAAGATCGAAGGCCTTCAGAATAATCAAAGGAGAGCTATATAAGAGAAGTATTTCGGGCATGTTGCAGCGCTGCGTAACACCCGAAGAAGGAAAAATCATACTCAAAGATATAGACGAAGGAGTTTGTGGTCACCATGCTAGTAGCCGAGCAATTGCTGCAAAAGCATTCAGGACAGGATTTTACTGGCTCACTGCAGTTCAAGATGCAAGACATTGTAAGAACATGTGAGGCATGTCAACGATTCACAACAAAGCCCGGAGCACCCGCTGTTGAGTTGAATCCTATACCTTTGGCTTGGCCTTTTGCTTAGTGGGGACTAGATATGGTGGGAAAACTTCACAGATCATTGCTAGGAGGACACGTCTTTCTGCTAGTAACAGTCGACAAATTTATTAAATGGATTGAAGCAATGCCTGTCACCACCCAAGACGAAACTTCGGCTATGGATTTTATTAAATTCATAGTATTTAGGTTTGGCGTACCAAACAACATCATCACGGACAATGGGACCAACTTCACTTCCAATGAGTTCAAGGAGTACTGCCAGGAGATGGGCATCAAAGTAAGCTACGCTTCGGTAGCTCACCCGCAAACAAATGGACAGGTAGAAAAAGCCAATGGACTAGTTACTGCTGCACTCAAGAAAAGACTACTAGCACCACTGACAGAGCAAAATGAGCATGGGTTGATGAATTGCCATTCCTGTTATGGAGCTTACGTACAACTCCAAATAATTTAACACAAGAGACATCTTTCTTTTTGGTCCACGGTGTAGAAGCCGTGCTTCCTGTTGAGATGTCACATGAATCCAAAAGAGTAGCTGCATAAGGAGTCAAGAGAAGCACTTGAAGATGATGTGGATACACTTGATGAAGCTCGAGATGAAGCCCTCCAAAGAGCAACTATGTACCAGCAAAATCTGCACAATTACCACAACATAAGATTGCGGCCTAGGTCCTTTGCAGTAGGGGACCTAGTTCTTCGCCTCAAGCAAGATGACCACAAGAAGTTAGAATCGTCATGGAAAATACCATACATCATCACAGAAGTTATTCCTGGAGGAGCATATCGACTACAAGACAAGAAGACATGAGTAAATTACTCAAATCCATGGAACATAACACAGCTACGATGATTTTACGCATAAGATTACTTACAATATGATAAGAGTTACAGTTCTGCTCCTTAAAGCCAGAATGTCCAGGTCAATGGCTAGATGCCATTCGCTCAAAGAATAATGTATCATCGATTTTTTCGCCTTATGTATACAGAGATAAGTTTTCTGTGCCTTATAGCTATTTATTATTATTCAAAAGATCTATGATTTCCATCAAGATAACAATAACTATGAGCCTATGTCCAGATACAGGCATCCGAACATAGCCTCGGGGGCTACTCCCATCGGGAGCGCTGGCGCGCACCCGATAAAAATACAATTGTATATAAAACAAAATATTTATGATTGGAAAGTACCTTTGAGTCTTACATCAATGTATCCTTAAAAAGGTATTCTCAAAAGAAATATTACTCCCATCGGGAGCCAGTGTAAAGCATTAAAACTATTCGGTAAATCGGCCCAGCAGGGCAACCGCCGAAAAAGCCAAAAATCTCGGATCACGCTTAAACGGGATAAAAATCCAAATGCCGTGTTCAGAAACATGAAGGTAAGACCCTAGGATTCGTCCTGTGTATCATGGTAATCGCACAAGAATGCGCTCTGCTAGAAAAATATCATATCAATGATACGATGAAAAATCCCGACGGACGCGTTGGGTACCCGATAAAATAAGAAGTTGGAATTCAGTATTCGGTAAGACCTCAGCGGCCCGAACTGAATTACGCCAGTAACCAATTCTGGATTCGAGCCTGGGGACTTGAATTTGATGTAGGACAACCTTGTTTTTGTCCTGGATCAATTAACTGATTCCCGATCCGTCGGAAACATCAGGCTCGTTGTACCAAATCCCTATAAAACACAAAAAGTGATAAAAATAATGGAAAAGAAACTTTGAGACTCAACCTGAAACTACGGTTCAAGTAGAGTCTCGGGGGCTACTGATATGGGTATGATTACTCGGAAGACTATGATTCGCTATCTTATATTGGGTAAAAGGCTCACGACCCGTGAAGGCTTCAGATGATAGCCCAAGGAAGAAACCGACGAAGATATTGATTATATTAGGAAAGAGACTATGAACCAATATTATATGGTATTGTAATTACGCGTGTATGAAACCTATCCGTATACAGCTTTGAGACCCGACCTATTATATACGGATGGGAGAAGCCCAAGCGAGGGGACCGAAATCTAGAGGACAACTTGTAATAGCGCGATTACTCAATATTCAGGTGACTTTGATTCCATTATTTCCCTGACATCCGACGAAATCCCCAGCGTTCTCTTTTCCACGAAACCCCAAGTCCATCACAATGGGCATTGCCGAGGTTAGTCCTTGTCAGTCTCCATATCCATCGTCGCTAGCGCGCCGAACGTCTACTCCGACTTGATAACCCTAACCGCTGCTTCACCGAGATTTACGGCTTGTCTCCATGTCCGTTGTCGCTAGCGTGCCGAACGTCCACTCTGACTCGATAACCCTAACCACTACTTCACCGAGACACACGATTCGTCTCTGTATCCGTCGTCGCTAGTGCGCTGAATGTCCACTCTGACTCGATAGCCCTAACCGCTGCTTCACCAAGACGCATGGCTCGTCTCCGTATCCGTCATCGCTAGCACGCCGAACGTCAGCTCTGACTCGACAGCCCTAACCGCTACTTCACTGAGGCACACGACTCGACTCCATGTCCGTCGTCGCTAGCGCGCTGAACGTCCACTCTGACTCGACAACCCTAACCACTGCTTTACCAAGACGCACGGCTCGTCTCTGTGTTCGTCGTCGCTAGCGCGCCGAACGTCTACTCCGACTCGATGGCCCTAACCGCTGCTTCACCGAGGCGAACGGCTCGTCTTCGTGTCTGTCATCGCTAGCGTACCAAACATTTACTCCGACTCGACAGGCCTAACCGTTGCTTCACCGAGACGTACGACTTGTCTTCGTGTCCGCCGTCGCTAGCGCGCCGAACGTCCACTCCGACTCAATAACCCTAACCGCTGCTTCACCGAGGCGCATGGTTCGTCTTCGTTTCCGTCATCGCTAGCGCGCCGAACATATACTCCGACTCGACAGGCCTAACCGCTGCTTCTCCGAGGCGCACAGCTCGTCTTCGTGTCTGTCGTCGATACCCGCACTGCACGTATACTCCGACTCAGACAGTTCTAACCGATATTTCACTGAGACGCGAAAAATTGAAAATGATATACTCCCTCCGTCCTGAAAAGGATGTCGGAAATTTATCTAAATTTGAATGAATCTATATACTAAATAGTGTTTAGATATATTCGAATTTAGACAAATCTATGATATCCTTTTTAAGACGGAGAATACTGAATTGTCCAGACATATAGATACACGTGTATATAACGAAGCCATGATAACTAGTCGTCTGTAAGATACCTGGAAAAAAATCGTACCAAGTCCGTGTGTGGAACAAGTGATCACGTGGACTGTTCAAAAAGAGAATATGAGGATAGTCGGAAAAAAAGGGAATTGACGCGGGTGAACGACCGCGCTTCGTGCGCGCGACGAGAAGAACCGTGTCCACGATCGATAGGAAAGAAGCTCGTTCGTATTATTTGATGAATAAAGTATTTTTTTTTGCGAAATTTCACAGACATCAACAGCAGTATAAAGAGAATCAAAATTAATAAAAATTACAAATAGGTTATTGGAGCATCTGGCGACTACAAATACTAGCGCGAGCCGAAGACGCGCCGCCGTCCTCGCCCCTCCATCATCAGAACCGGGCAAAACTCATCGTAGCAGAGCTTGTTATAGTAGACAGACAAGAAATCGTTGTGCTAAGACCACAATGGATCAACGCACTAGAGCAGAAACCATCACCAATAATGATAAAATCCGTAAAACGGAAGAGACTGACCTAAAAACAAACTGACGAACACAAAAACGGACAGAATCCCAGGAGATCCACCGGACAAACGACTTCACGCGTCCTCCATTAGCGCTAGATGCACCATCGGAGCAAGGATAGAGCGGGAAAGACCTTATTCTAACTCAGGACATAGTCGTCACCTCAACATCCCAAAAAAGACATTAAAAAGCAGACAAAACAAAGAACAAAAATCTTCCGTCGGCGAGAGACCGTGGTCCACCACACCTCTAAGGCCCTAGGGCCACCGGAGACGGAACGGACTAGTTACGTGGCTGGTGAGGGGTGCGGAACCTTGGAGTCTCCTTGGCGGCTGTTAATGAATAAAGTATTTTTCACGTAATAAAAAATACCATACCAAATTACCAATTACCAGCTGATTGGTCAACTACTGTCAAAATTTGATTTTTGGGAGCGCAACCTACTTCTCCGAGCCCATGGCTCTGGAGCGTGCGACTGCGTCCGACCCTTTCTCCACTGACAAGCGGGACCCTGCAGGTCAGCGATGTGCGGCATAGCCCTCGTCCTCTCCGGCGGCCTAGTCGTCGCCCCCTCCACCGCCGCCGCCGCCGCTGCATCCGGAACGCGGTTCCCCGACGAGGTACTGTCACTAGCCTCCGTCGCAACCTCCCAAAACAGAACTAAATCCCCCCCTGTTGTGGTCTCCCAAACCCTAAACCCTAACCGAGCCAAGCTGTACGTGCGAGTGCAGAGGGAGGGCGTGTCTGTGGGCGAGCTCGAGGAGGCCCTGCGGCGGCGAGGCCCGGACAGCCTCAGGCGCCATAGCTTCCACCTTTGCGCGGACGGTACAGTCCTTGTCGGTACGGGTGGCGGTTCCCTCACTAATATGCTTTGGAGTTTTGGTCGCTCTGGCCATTTCTTATGGCGACTGTCGTGTGTTGCAGATGGTGGAGACGGGGTTGGAGGTGGTGTGGGTGCCACAGAGTTGTGCTTCATTGGCGCGACGCTGCAGCTCAGGGGAGCTGAGCCCGTTTCGCAGCCACTGGTGGCGCAATCAGGAAGTGTTCTAGTGTATAATGGTAATGTTGTTGAACCAAAAGTCAGTATCGCTGTCCATTTTTTCAAATTGACGCCTTCTGATATGAGGCATACATGCTGATGTATACTGGGACTTCCACATTTGTAGTGGCTATAATTAAGATGCTTAGTTGCAACATATTCAGTCATATATTTAGTTCATTATGTTTCTTAACTGATCTGTTGACTAGACTTACGTCCAGTACTCAGCAACAGTAATCCCTTTTGAATGATGCACTAGTACGCAGGAAATGCTTCTGATAGTTAAGTAAAAGTCACACATTGACGTATCAATGGCATATTGCTTTACTTTCATCTAAGTATCTCGTACCGGAGTGATTACTTTACTTGAACTTTACACTGAAGTTTGTTATTTTCATTATAAGGTGAGATTTATGGAGGAATTCACATTGCCAATGATCAGAATGACACTCGATCACTTTTCTCTTCACTGGAATCTTGCTGTTCCTGTGACCTCCATGTTGTTGATAGCGATGAAGCATACCCTTGCTGTAAGAGTGTAGGGAAATCAGTTCCACAAATCCTCTCAACAATCAAAGGACCGTGGGCTTTGATATACTGGCAGGCAGGTAATTTTGATATTTGGCTTGTTTGCATTTTGCTGTAGATTCTTTTTCCTGACATACATGTTACCCTGAACTTCCAGGCAGCCTCAAATACATTGTGGTTTGGACGGGATGCATTCGGGAGAAGAAGCCTCTTGGTACATTGGCCCACTCCTGCTGATTCACGCTTTATATTATCATCAGTATCACCCCCTTCGTTTTCCAGGAATAACTCTGGTAAGATAAGCACAATTTAATGCTTCTATCTTTGTAACTTATCGATGGTTTGTCCATCTTCCTTCTCAAAACTTGAAAACAATCGTGAACTTAAAATAAGCTGTGATGTTGTGCCTGATATTTCTGATTCTGTACATGCTTTGGATGTTGCAACTCTTATCTAATTGTGTACACTCTTCTGCACTCCTACAGCATCAGAAGTAAATGGTTTGGAGTCAGCAACAGACCCTGATTTTTCTGGCCACACCAAAGTTAGCTACTGGGAAGAGCTTCCTTGTGGAGTATACAGCATTCACCTGAAAGACCTTGATACTAATGCTACATGTATGAAGGAAGGACGTGTCATTGAAGTCAGAAAACATAATTGGACAAATTCTTTGTTGCACACATTAATACGATGGGAGAGAAAATCGACAGTTCCTATTGTGGATGGCTTGATTCCAGGCAAGTGTTCTGTTGATGAAGGGAACCATCACTTGTCCCCGAGTTTCAGAAACTCAAGAGAAGCTGAAGACAGTACAAGTAAATCTCCCATCAGATTTTTTTTTAATCTTCAGCAAACTGCATGAGATGTATGCTAGAAATTACCCAAACTAATTTAACTTCAGGGAAGTTGCTAATGCTGACACTTCTTTGTCATGTTTCAGCACATAGAGTATTGATTGCACTCAGGAAATCTGTAATGCTGCGAACTAATGTGAACATAATGTATCAGGCGAGTAACAAACTCTTAGGTTCTAACTTCTGCTTTTTGTAATATCCTCTCTTTTTTCCAACTCAACCAGCCTAATAATGATTTTATCATTGAAATGGTTCCATATTTCTTGCAAGGGAAAATGCTTCTACTTTTCTTTCTGTTACAGTTTCGTTAGCTAGTTTGTCAGGCTAACTTTACAGAGTCCTTTCATGTGAACAGGGTGATCTGACTACACTCAAGGATGATGAGTTGGCCCCAATAGCAATCCTTTTCTCTGGTGGCCTGGACTCCATGATACTTGCAGCATTGCTAGACCAGTGTCTTGATCCCAAATGTATGCTCAACTGTGTTGCTTTTACTACATTTTATTCATCATTGTCTTCTTTATAACATATTATTGAGGAAGTTAACTTTTTTATGGTACTCCTTAAACTTTGCTTTTTGAGGAAAACTAACTTAGATTTTGAGCAGGGACAATTGATTTGTTGAATGTCAGTTTTGACGGGCCTCTTGCTCCAGACAGAGTTTCTTCACTAGCAGGACTGAAGGAGCTTCAGAGAATCTCCCCTCTGCGGAGGTGATTTGACCTGAACATTTCATGCTCTTTGCCTTGATGGCTTGTATCTGGTGCTGGAGACAGATGATTTTATATCGATGCTGGTCCGCACATATCGAAAGATAGAGAGTAAATAAATCATGTTTCTGTGCAAAATGAACTCTAGACTCACTTTCTTGCACACGTTATAGCCTAATGAATTCTTCATGCATGATGAACTTATTGTATTTCCTTTGCAAGCCTTCTACCAAGCAGATGATCAATATGCTTTAATGTACATAATCTGTCATCTGTGCCCTGCATTATTTCACTTTTCTGATTTTTTAGTTACCATTCATGTTCATCATCCATTTTGATTCTAATGTTAGCTGTAAATGTTGTGTTGCTTCATTCTCTTCTTTTGCCATGTAACATTTTTACCATGCTAGCAAAATTGAAGCTCATGCATTATTCTATCCCACGTACAGAGTATCTGCATAATACTAAATGAAGTGTTCGCTATGATCTTCATTTTACTGTCTTATTTGTAGATGGCGTCTTGTTGAGATCGACACTGATTTGGCCAACTTGAAAGGGGAAAGTGAACATGTGATGTCACTCATACACCCTTCAAATACCTATATGGTGTGTATCTTCCTAATTCCTACTAACGCTTTATTAGGCTAGTTCTGTTGGTTTACGTGCTGGCCAAAGCATGCATGAACGATCTAAATTGTCTGCGCGGTTGTATTCTATTTAAATCCTCTTGGATTTGGATTTCGTAATGGTGTTGTGAAGTTCGAACCATGCATACTTTTGCATTTGACAATGAAAACAAAGACAATGTGTCAAGACCACATCGATTGGGATCACATTGGACATTAATAAAAGGTGGAGTTTAGTACTGGTCTAACGGACTATTCCTGTTTGAAAATAATTGTGACAGGGAGTGGGAGTTTAGAGGAGGAAGTTTAAGGTAGGATCTGCCACGGAAATTTTCTGTTAGTCCTGAGCCCTCGTTTTGCAAGAGACGAGAAACTGTTAGAGGATTTTGATTTCTAAGTTTAAGACACCTTAATTTATGTTGAAACACATTCATGGATCTTCCTTGGAACAACTATTCACATCCACGGCCCAACCCCCTTTGCTGATTTATAATGATTGAAATTGGACGTCAAACTTCCAAATTCTGTACCCCGTCTAATCAAATTTACGTACTCATGAAAATGCCCATAGGATTATCATGTGTGTTCATTCTGGTGGTGGCGTTGTCTTCCTGAGGGTCCTGTGGGAGATTATGTTTTATAAGAGGCTAAAATAAGATTAGTTGTGGACTGGTGGCAGTAGGATCCTGAACATCCTTTGGCGTCCTTGAGACCACAGTTCACCATAGTTGCATCATATGACACAATTGTCTTCATGTGCTTGCACTACCTACTGAATAATAGAGATAATCTTTAGCATTGCAGCTCTATTGCGTTTCTGATATCCACAGATATCTGTTTAATTTGAAAATATGTACTGTTGGTAATCTTGTACTCTTGTGCACCTGTTAGATTCATTAGAATTAAAATGATAAACTTTTGGACAGGATTTGAACATTGGTATAGCCCTGTGGTTAGCTGCTGGTGGGGATGGTTGGGTGAATGGGCAAGATGGTCATCGCAACAAGTACAAGTCAACATCTAGAGTTCTTTTAGTCGGTTCTGGAGCTGATGAGCAGTGTGCTGGTTATGGTAGACATCGTACTAAATATAGACTTGGCGGGTATGTATGCGTCAATTTGATCTACTGCATATGTTGAATAATGTGAAATCTTTTGAGATATTTTTGCATAGATATTGAAAGAATTTTATTAGTTCTTTTTTTGCTACCCTTATTTAGATGGTCTTCAATGGATGAGGAAATGAGACTAGATGTGCAACGGATTTGGAAAAGAAACATGGGAAGAGATGATAGGTGCATTTCTGACCATGGCAAGGAGGTACCTTTGTCATACTTTGAATTAGAATGATCAGCATTTCGCAGTCCAGCTTTGCTTTATGCCTTTTAGCGGCTGATGTGTGTCGATGTTCACACTGCAGGCTCGTTTTCCATTTCTTGATGAGAATGTGATACAAACTTTATTGGAAATCCCACTGTGGGAGATCGCTAAACTTGATGAACCTGTGGGGAAGGGTGATAAGAAGATTCTGAGAGAGGTTTTGCATTTCGTTTGCTTTTACTCTACATGGAAGTTGTTATATGTAGTCTGATCTCCACCCGCTTTTGCTGATTCAGTATATGTGTGTCAATATTGAAGGTTGCAAAGCTGTTGGGCCTACAAGAAGCTTCTTTTCTGCCAAAGCGAGCGATCCAGGTACATATTTATAACCATTTGTTTCCTTGAGTAGAATAGTCGTGGTACTCCGTGGTGAAAGATACACTATTTATATTGTAGGCAACAGAAGAGCAAGTTTCTTCTATAGTTAGTTGGTTTATTGGTGAATTGAGGGCCCAATGCCCCTGTTCAAACCTTTAATGAGTTTGTTCTTCTTAAAAACATGATTATACCAACTGTTTCATCGCAATCTGATTGTTCTCACGCACACTACGACCTTGAGCACTATTGTGCTGGAAACTTATATTTTGTGTTCACATCCATTCCGTCTGATGCTTTGTGCAGTTTGGTTCAAGAATAGCTAGGGAATCGAACCGCAAGAACTTCGGCAGCAACCGAGCGGCGAACCAAGCGTCGGCAGGCAGCGTGGAAGTTGGCAAGCGTAACCATTGATGGAGGCCCCAGTCCCATCATTGCGAAGATCACACTTGGATATATAGCTCCAATTCAACATCCATGGTGCTGCACCACTTGTTCCCTGGGTGCCAGCGATCGCAGTGGTCGGTTTCGCCGATAATTTTCACTCAATGCGGGCTGTAGTCATGTCGGTGTGAAGTATGCCATGCTGTATCACTGGCTGTTTCAGCCTTGAAAATTTTCCTTCACATTGATTGCAACAATGGGTAACAGAACAGTGGAAGGTTTTTTCTGTAGCGTACTCCTTTTTTTTTTTGTACTATTTCACTTGTAACTAGGCCAGGTGGGCCTTGCTTTTGGGAGGCCCGTGCAGAACACGGCGTCCACCCTGGAAAGAGTCCACGAGGGAGAACCAACCGTCCGCCGACATGTGTAGCCGTGTCCGCTACGCGCACCCGGGCTCGCGCACACGGGAAACCGCACGCCCTCCTCTATAAAGTCAAGAGGACTCGCTCTCCCCTTCTCCCCAAAGCCTTCGTCTCCACCTCCTCTCGCCCCGCGTGCTCTCGGATCAGAGCCCACCCAAACCCTAAATCCCCAACGGTCTCCTCCCAAACCCCAGCCAAACCCAACCTCTTCCTCCCGATTTCCCGCCCAATCCCCGCACCCCGCCACCGCGCAATCTTCCGCTGCGTCGTCTCGCACCGACCGAATTCGAATCCCGCCGTTGGGATCGAGCTCGAGTTCGAGTTCGGCCGGAGGGCAGTTGGGCGCGCGACTCCGGCGCGCGGCTGCGTCTAGCTCCCCCCCGGTTACCCCTGGATGGTGGCGCGGACGGGGTGGCCGGAGGAGAGATCTAACCCTAGCTCCGGATCTGGGACCACCAAGCCCGCCAGGTGCTCGACGGTATGACTGGTCGGGAAGCGGAAGAGGGACTAGTATGAGCGACAGCGGGGGCAGCAGCAGCGGCAGAGGGGACGAGTACGGGAGAGCCGTGGCGCGGGCGGCGGTGGCCCAGGCCCTCGAGGCCGCGGGCTTTGACTGTACGCACCGCTCCGCGGTCGACGCTCTCGTCGACGTCCTCCTCCGCTACATCACCCACCTCGGGAGAGCCGCGGCCTTCCACGCCAACCTTGCCGGCCGGGCCCTCGCCAACGAGTACGACATCATCCAGTCCCTCGAGGAGATCGGTACCGACTTTGATGGATTCGCTGGCGCGGGCACTTCGGGCCGCTGTCTGGTTGGCTCAGGTGTCGTCAAGGACCTCATGGCGTTCGTCGAGTCCAGGGACGACGTGCAGTTCACTCGGCCGTTGCCTAGGTTCCCCGTGCCTAGAGCCCCGCAGACTGCGCCGAGCTTCACTGTCGCTGGGAGGGAGACTGGGATGAGGCACGTGCCGGAGTGGCTACCGGTCTTCCCGGATCCGCACACCTACGTCAGGACAGAGGTGTGGAGCGAGCAGGCGGCCAAGGACAGGGTGGACATGGTGGAGCAGGTGCGGCAGCGGAGGAAGGCTGAGAAGTCGCTGCTCAGCTTGCAGCAAAGGTTGGCCCTTGCAGGTGCTGATGGGTTTCGGCCAGTGGTTTCTGAGGATACTACAGCAAAAGGGAAGGAAACGCAACCGTCTGGGAGCAAGAGAAATCCGTTTCTTGAGCCCGCATTGCCACCCGGGGAGAAGGAGGTGTCAGAGGTCGATATGCCACCGGGGCGAAAGAAACTTTCTATCCTCGAAGCATTTGCGCCAGCAATTCAGGGAGCAGATGCTATGGAGATTGACTCTGGGACAGGCTGGGACCAAAATCAGACCCAAAAGAGCATCCTTCCAAAGGAGAGGGCGCCAGTGCGCCTAAAGATTGCAATAGGCAAGAAGCCACTGGCAGCGCCACTGAATTCACAATCTGTGGATCTGAGGGAGGATCCGTCGTTTTTGAAGGAGGAAATAAAGGATGACCGGAAGCGGAGGGCTGGGATGATATTAAGGGCATCAATGGAGAACCCACAGGAACTTCCCCAGCTTTAATGTGGTCGGTGGAAGGAGCGCAGTGCCCAGAATGAAGTTGCATTATGGCGAGCTGGAATGTGGGATTAGGGGATCTATGATCATTTGAGCTTATGGTGGATCGTCAGTTAGCACGATCTTGAGGTATGTTAAAATGTTCTACTTGTGACAATTGATTTGGGTTATTAGTTGCTTTGGAGTTGTACTTAAAACTGAATGTAAATGAATGAGGTTTGGCCTGTATCAGCTCGTCGTAAGTGCAATACTGAACAGCGAAACGATTAAAAAATGCTATCTAGGCAATCTAGTGTACATCTGTGTTCATCACGAAGGAGTAGTACAATGATGCACAACTGTAGTAAATAATCTACCCCTCTGTCCCAAACTAAGTGACTTGGATTTGTCCAAATTCGCATGCACTTAGACACGTTTTAGTGTGTAGATACATACAAATCTAGACAAATCCAAATCACTTATTTTGGGACGGAGGGAGTATAGACTTTCCCCTTTGCCGAGGACACGGCATATTGTACAGAAACTTGAGATTGAGTGTATTGTGTCACTGAAGTGTCAGAAACTCCTTTTTTGTAGGTAGTCTTTCCTGTGTACATTACACTTCAACATTTTTATGACTAGATACTTGTTTTCTGGCATTTATTGAGATAGTAAAAAACCCTACTTGATGATCATATAGTTTGGTGGCTTAGATATGAGACATGTGCTAGTGCTCATCATATTACGAAGTTCTTATTAATCTGATTTTTGACTGTTGTACACCGAAAAGGATAGTAGTTTGATTGTTTAACTACATAGAAGTTAGAGACATGCTAGTGATGAAATTTTGTATGTAGGTCACAACTGTTATGATGTCAATTAAGTTTGTAGAAAGCAGTGCGCAGTTACATACTCCCTCCGTTTCTTATCATAGGGCGTAAAAGTTTTTTCTGTTTTTGGTCAAAGCTTAAGGCGCATGTCGTGGGTATCGCTAAGATCCTGAATTTACCCCTCTTTACTGCTACCAAATCACATAACAGCTAATGTCTAGCACTACAATTAAGGACGGCCACACAATCAGGGGCGTTGGCGCGCGGCTCGTAGCGAGAATCGAGGAGTCAGAGAATTTACGTGAGCAGTAAAGGAGATAAATAAAGAGAGAGATAAGCCATTAATTAGGGGCAATTTTGGAAAGAGATGTCTTTGCATGTCTCTCCTTAATCCCAGCACCGAGAATTTTATGCCCTTCCCATAGGAACGGAGGGAGTACTAGAGAATTAGTCCTTACCTATGGGAAGATTATGTATGCTACTACTGTTCTTGCCCAAATATGAGTGCTGGTGGTTCTGCAACTCAAACCACAATAATAGAAAAGTATGCAGAAATGCTTACACTATATAGTGAAATTAGATTCTTTGGTAGGTAAAGATATGGTAAATCGTCGGGTACTACATGTAGCAGGGCACCACTACAGGTTGGTTATGTCGGTGTGAAACATTTTTGCTCTGAAGTAGAATTTCTCGGTGGGCTAGCATGTTTTGTATAAACAAGTTGTATTTCTAGAAGTAGAATTTTCCAGCAGTGCTTCTACATATATACATGTATATGTCGGTGTGGAACATTTTTGCTCTGAAGTGTGCCTATGAAAAGGGAATTTGGCTTTGCATGGAAAATTATGGAGCACATAGAAGTGTGTTGTACTAACTGGGATCTAGTTTTTCATTTCTTTCGAAATTCAGAATTGACAACTGTAATTGTTGGGGACATAGTTAAAGAAGATACAGACATAGAAGCGAGTACAATATTCAATACTTCTGTGCGCAGCAATAGAAGAACACTATGGTCAAATGGGTTAGACAGACACGTAGTCCTAGTTGGAGTTGCTGAATAATGACCTTGTGGGACAAGACATCTACCTCTACTGTTTGACAACTCAGCTGTAGGAATATACATAAGTACATGTAAAATAAGTTGGTCATTTCTGAATAGATCTTTGCTGATTTGTGCAGGCCAGGCATTCCAATGATCCAAAACCTTGCTTCTACTGGAACCCAGAAGAGGGACAGTTCGAACCTTGGTACTGTGGTTTCCCCAGCATCCAGTCTCTTCAGTCAGCACCAGCGCAGGAATCTTGTTAGGTCCGTAGTTCCTGATTGCCCCCAGCCGTTTCACGGGAATGAAGCGAGCCTTGTTCGCAGGGAGCTGATTTTGGAGGCCATCCAGAGCATGATGCTCCCCCTTCTGTGTAGCTAGGAAGATGGAGAGGAGATGTTTGTACAAAAACTGACTTGATTTTTCTGACCAACACTCTCTCAACAAGAGGATAGATTGTGCGTGTTGATTTGATTGATTATACTCCTGATCTGGCTATAATCCAGGTGTATCCCTATATGGTCGCCCTGCTGTGGTCATCCATGAGTTAGTATTGCTTTTTTGTAATTGGAGCGTACTGGTTAATTGCGCCCGTGCTGATGCTGTAATGGCATTGTACTATATCATCATTCTTTTGGCCTGTTTTCAACTGTGTAACTAACCTGAGCTGAGCTGAGCATCCACATTATCTGAAATACACTGCATCTTTGTGACTCCTGTTTATGTATGTGCCCTTAGATGGTTTATTATGTACTCCCTCTGGTTTAAAATATAAGATGTTTTAGCTTTGTGAAGCTAATTTATCTAGACCTCTTTTATAGTGCAAGTTCGGAGAGATTTGGAATGAGCCTACACACTAAAAGGGACTAGATGCATTCACTTCACAAAGCTAAAACATCTTATACTCCTTCCGTCCATAAAAAGATGTCGCGACAGACGTTTCGCAAAAACAACCTCCACCTATTCCTGACATAACCCGTGCTCCTCGTCTCCTTCCCTATCTCTGGAATCTCGCCTGCGTCGATCGTCGCCCGCGACCGCGCCCTTGACTGTGCTCTCCACGCTTTGGCCGGTGACCCCAGTGCGGCGGACGCCGACCGACATCCGCACTCTATCCCTCGGATTCGTCCATGCAGGGACGCTATATTCCTCGTCCAAGGTACATTTTCCCCGAGTCCCCCCCCCCCCCCCCTCTTTTTTTTGAGGTGAAACAGTAGGGAGAATCCCCACTGCATTTTTTTATAAGGTATGAGTATGTTATAGAGATAAAATACAAATAGTCTATTGATCTAAGGTAGATCAGAACAGGAAGATAAAGCCACCTCTAAAGTGGGTAAAGTCTACTCTATCCCTGATCTAATTGTTGATTCAGCCACGCTTTGAATTTCTCCTTGTATTTTCTTTTGATTTTGAACTGTAACCATCTCATCTCTTGATAGAAGATTGCTTTTCATCTTTCAAGTGTGGGTCTTTTGTCATTAAATATCTTCTCATTTATGCATATCCATATACCCCAGGTAGCCATGACAATGATTTCCATTGCAAATGACAGGTGTAACTTTTCTTTGATGTCTGAAATAGCTTCCAATCCTGATAAGTTTGCAGTTCTGTTTCTGTAAATATGGTCCCAACATTTGTTTGCAAATGAACATTCCCAGAATAGATGGTTAACTGACTCTTCCAAGTAACAGTTGGAAGTTACACAGTTGTAGTCAGGCAGGATGAACTGCTTTCTTTTCAGAAGATTCCTTGTATTCAATCTATCCAGTAGCAAAAGCCAGAAGAAGAATTTGTGCTTATTTTGGCAAGAGGATGTCCATACCCAAGAGAAGTGTGGTGGTGATGGGGAGTAGCCAATCATGGCTGAGTATGCCTTGTTTACTTCAAATTTATCTGACCCCCAAATATAGCTCCAGTTATCATGGATATCCCCATGAGTGGTATGCATGATTTCCTGACATCTTTCTTCCATGATTAAAAACTCAGAGTAGGCTTGTTGAGAAAGTGGTAGGTGAAAATTATCCTCCAAGAAATCAGCATGTAAGAAGTCATGTACACTGATATTTGAAGACTTAGCATAGGACAGAAGATGTGGAAAATTTATTCATAAGGCACTCATCTTGCCAAAGGCCAGACCAAAAATAGGCAGACTTTCCTGAATTCAGATTGCACTTAGCCATGCCTTTAAAATTATCAATTAACTTGATATGAGATTTCCACCAGGATGATCCTTCCATGCTTCTTCCAGGTAATTTTCCATTTTTGTAGTAAGTTTCCCATATGAGATGAACCCAAGGGATGTCATGGTGATTGTAGAATTTGTCCAGGTTTTTTAGAAGGAGGGCAGTATTTTGAATCTGTAGGTTTAGGACCCCTAGACCCCCCCTGATTTTTAGGACTGCAGATTTTATCCCAAGATACTAGTGCTTGTCCTTTTGCTTGAACATCTTCAGTCTTTTTTCTCCACAGACAATGTCTCATGTATTTTATAATTTGATCCTTGATGGCAATTGGTACCTCCAAACAACTCATGAAAAATAGAGGGAGTGAGGATAGTACAGATTTTACCAGTTGTAGTTTTCCTCCATAGTTCAAGAAATCAGCTATAGCACATAATCTTCTTTCAACTCTTTGAACAATAGGCAAAAAGTGTTCCATAGATGGTTTTGAAATGCTTAGTGGCAATCCAAGGTAGGTGAATGGGAGGCTACCAGTTTGACAATTGATTGTCTGAGCAAAATGCATCAACCTATCATTACATAAGTTTATTGGCATCATGCTAGATTTCAGGTAGTTGACTTTGAGCCCAGTGGAGTTTGCAAATGTTTAAAGAAGAGCTTTCAAGCACAATAATTGAGTAGTATCTGCCTTAAGTACCACCAATGTATCATCAGCATATTGAATTACAGGGAAATCACTATTGGGAGGTCCATCTATAGGGGGGGTTAGAAGATCCATGTGCATGGCCTTATTCAAGACAGATTGTAGAAGGTCAGCAGTAAGAACAAAAAGTAGTGGTGATAGGGGGTCTCCTTGTCTCACACCTCTCCTGCAATAATTTTCTTTCCTAGCCACCCCATTTAAAAGGATTTCAGAGGATCCAGATTCAAAGATCATTCCTATCCATTTGATCCATTTCCTGCCAAATCCTCTAGCTTGGAGGATATTTATGATGGCAGAGTGATCAATTGTATCAAATGCCTTCTCAAAATCAAGTTTAAGAATTAGGATTTCCTCCTTTGATTTGTTGCATTGGAATAGGTATTCAAAAGCCCATCCAAGGCAATCCTGAATAGATCTATTATTGAGAAAACCATATTGATTTTTATGCACCAATTCCAGAATAACAGATTGCAGTCCGTTTGCAAAAAGTTTGGTAATGATTTTGAACACACAGTTCAATAAGGATATTGGTCTAAAATCAGCAGAGGTAGAAGGGCATGTAATTTTAGGAATGAGAGTAATGTAGGATGAGTTGATGCTTTCAAGAGAGACTTTCTCATTGTAGAAGTCATGGATCAGCAATTTGATATCATTTCCAATGATTTACCAGCAACTTTTGATAAATTCATTGTTAAAACCATCAGGCCCAGGTGACTTGTCATTTGGCAAATCAGAAATAACCTCCTCAATTTCTTTGTCAAGAAAAGGTCTTTCAAGTGAATTCTTCATCTCATTTGTCATTCCATTTCCATAAAAATCTGCCAGGTTGAAATGCATCTCAGTTTTGTTTGATGTACCCATTCTTGCTCTGAAGTCATTCCATAGAATATCAGCCTTGTCATAGTGATTAAAAAATTCATGCCCACTATCATTCTTGATCATTGATATATAATTGTGCCTATAACTGATGGTAGCTTTGGAGTGAAAAAACTTTGTGTTCTCATCCCCTAGTTTTACCCATTTAATTTTCCCTCTTTGTTTCCAATAGGTGTTTTGATTCTAGAGTAGAGAGATAATATGGGATTTCAGAATATCTCTGAGGTGCCATTCATTGATGGTTAAGGTTCTAGATTCTTCAAGTAGATCTAGAAGGTCAATTGTGTCATTCACCTTATCAATTTGGACCTTTAAGCATGGTAACTGTTTGGCCCATATCTTGATGCCTCTCCTCACATTTTTCAACTTGTCACATATCCTTTTTGCCAAGTACTGATGATTCACTGGTATATTCCAGGCATTTTGCACAATCTGTTTAAAATCAGAATGATGAAGCCAGTAATTTTCAAATCTAAAAATTTGTGTCTTGGGAATGTTAGTTCCAATAGAGATGACACAAGGTAGATGATCAGAAGTAGGCTTGGATAAGGGGGTAACCAAAGTATATGGATATTTGGTAGTCCATGAGCTAGAAGTAAAGAACCAATCTAGTCTTTCCAGAAGGGGGTCTTTCTGCATGTTACTCCAAGTGAAGTTCCTTCCTTTCAGTGGTAGTTCAATAAGTCCCAGGTTGCTGATAGCATCATTAAAAAGCATAGTATCATTAACATCCCCCCACTTTTATTTCTATCAGTAAGTCTTCTGATAAGATTAAAATCTTCTAAGACAAGCCAATCCACATTATCAGGCATAATGATGTTGGAAAACCAGTCCAAAAAGTCAATTTTCCTATCAGCTTGACATGGGCCATAGATATTTGTAAGAGTCCAGGAGTCATTAGATAGTTGGGAGGTGAAAGTGACAGAAGTGGAGAATTCATTTTGGAATGCTCTGGTTCCATTAAATAATGAACTGTTCCATACGATGATAATCCCTCCAGAAGCACCAATTGAAGGTAGGAAGTCAAAGCTGTCAAACTTATTTGGACAAATTTCTTTAAATAATTAGTATCAAAGGTTGCTCTCTTGGTTTCTTGGAGACAAATGATATCACATTCAGATTCAATGATTTTACTTTTTAATGCCAACCACTTATTCTCAGAGTTAATTCCTCTGAGATTCCAGTTCAGAATCTTCCAATTTCTGTTGTTACTCATTGATAAACAGATTGAGAGAGCATTGGGGTGACACAAGATTTGTAGTCACACAAACAAACTTGTAAATATCATAGGGTACTGAATTCATAAACATGCATAGCAGCATAATGGTTTTAAACAACTCATAACAGACTCCAAGGGTAATTGATCCAGTCACAAAAGGACAATATTTTGCAGACATTAAAAACATTATTTAGGTGCTTTCTTCTTAGACTGCTATCCACAAGAATCAGCAGCTCCACCTTTCTTCTTGCTTGGAAGGTTTGTGTCAGAACCAGTCTTCTTTGGTCCAGGTTTTCCAGGTGGCTTGATGGTCAGATCATTGACCCTGCTCTTCTTCAGCAGCCTTTTTTCAAGTTCTCCCTCCTTAACCTTGCAAAATGAATCAGCAAGGTTCTTAACAACTTTATTACTGATACAAGGTGGTGCAGCATTGCAAGAGAGACAATTAAGATCAGAACAATTCACATGGCTTTTAAATCCCCCATTAAGTTCCACAATTCTGGGGCTCCTTCTCACCTCAGAGTCCACCAAAGGTTCTTTGCCCCTCCTCTTTTTTGCAGGAGCATTTGGCACCATCAAGTTTGATGGAGATTCATTTAGGCAGTGAGGAGGCATCTGTCCAACACATTCATCAGGGATAATGAAAATGAAAGTATTTTCTTCTGCAATTGGCTCCTTAATAATTTCCCAAAGGGGAGAAGTAAGAAAGTGTCTTACCCAACTGAATTTTTCAGGAGTGATGAGCATGAGGGTGATAAAGTTAAACCAACTTACAGGGATATCACATTGCAGTTTGCCTTTGTCAGGTGAGGGGTTGTTGATGTGTGGAGCAAAGAATCAGAGTTCCAGTCCTTGCTTGGAGAATGACTGCCTAGCAGATAGCACCTCAGAGGAATTGACAAAAGGAGTGAGGGCCATCCCAACTTGCAGGTGTGCCTCATTGGGAGAGAGAAGGTTTGTGTCTTCAATCATCCAGTCATCCTGTTGATTCCCTTCATTAGCATGGTGGCTCTCTACCTCATCATCCTGGTAATTCTGCAGAATATTAAGCAGTCCCTCACCCATGCCCACATCCTGGTTTGCTTCAACAATCTGTTGTTTTACTTCAATATCATTAGCTCCATGGACAGAAGCCTTGTCACTGTCAGAAGAAACATTGGCAACATGAATGGAACCAGTAACAACACTGTTAGCCTCCTGAGGTGGCAAATCCAGGTTATCAATAGGCATGTCAACACCCTCAGCAAACACAGGTCCTTGAACTGCATTCCAATTACCCCAACCAACATTATTTTGTTGAGGAGCAGGATCAACCCATTGGTCCCATCCACCAATGTCCCCTTCAGGTTGTGGAGGAGGGGGCCAAAAATGGGTCCCACCACAGGCAAGGGATGAGGGTCAGCATCATCATCAGGTAGTGGGTCCTCATCAGGTGGGCCCCCTCCCAGGAGGTTGTTGTTTAAAAGTTCCACAGAGAAAGTCCATGATTCTATTTCCACAAGGTCCCCAATGGTGAATCTAACACTTTTAGGCACATCTAAAAGACCAGTGACTCTGAGTTTAGCAATGATCCTGCCCTTGTGCTCAGGGTCCCTTTCCCAAAGTAGCACCTTACCAATATCAGAGAAGACTGCATTCAGATCCTCAGTATGCCAATGATCAAGTGGAGGACCCAGCATTCATTGTTAAATTGAGTCCTATGCTAGTTAATGTCCTCATTGTGTCTAGCAAAAGAGATTGCAACATCCTGGAAAGGAATTGGACCCGCAGCAATTAAACGATCCCGGTCACTGACATTGGTAAATTGAACATATGCAGAGCCAAATGGACAATCTTGAATATCACGGAAATCAACACGAGCCTCATTGAAAAAGAAATCTTGCAACACATCTCTGATATTATCAAATGGAACTGGACCAGGGGGTAGGGGATGAATGTGCGCAATAGCATACTGTTCATGTGCCCTCGGTCGACGAGGAACCACCACCCTCTTGATCCGATTCCGGCCAGCCACCTGCAAAATCTCAAAGCCATGGGGTAGGAAAGGCTGAGGGTCAAGTGGAATGTTTGCCATTGCATCGGCGGTTGTCGCCGGCGACGAGCAGAGAAAGGAAGTTGAGGTTTCTGCAGGCGTGGGAGTTGAGGAGGCAGGGGGTTCGGGAGATTTCTTGTTTTGGGCAAGAGCTAAATCTTTAAGACAATCAAACACCCTAGGCACGATACTTGCGGTGTGACATGGGCCTTGAACCAATTAAGGTAAGATTTGTCGGGCCAGGGACAAGAAGGAAAGGTTGGGAATTTCAAAAATGGTAAAAGACCAGGCAGATTAATTGAGGTTGATTTGTTGTCTACAGGGGATTTCACACCCTCAATAACTTTACCATTAACCACTATTTCCGCAAATGATGTGCCCGGTACAACTCGTTTAATATCACCTTTGATTTGGCCGTTATTGCATGGGACCGTTGACGAGGGAATCGGCGAACCAATACGATAAAAAACTGAAGTCTTTTTTTCTTTTTGTATGAAACAAAAATCCAATCTTTGTCCAATTCTTTGTAATATTCTTTCTCTTCAAATTTCCAATTTGGACCTCCATCACCCCAAAGGTTGATCTTCAAGACAAATGATTCATCTGAGAAAGAACCAGAATTATATATTTCAAAACCCACAGCACATGATGCAACAGAGAATCTAAATGTTCTATCTTGGAGGATCTTGACTTGAAATTTTGATGCTTGGCCACCAAAACATGCTTGGAGTACAATGCCAATAGTATGAACATCAATCTTAAAATTTGCACGACCAAATGAGCCAACCAGGAAGAAAGGCCTTCTACGCAATCCTCCAGAGAAATTGATGCGATGGCCAAATTTTTTGAACATATTTGTCTAAAAAACTTCCCTTTAGAGAAATCCAATGAAATGCATTTGTTGATCTTGTCCGATGATGCCAGAGTCACGTCGGCAATTTGAGCACCCACCACCACTCTTTTGATTACAAGATCCAAAGTCACACCAGAGAAGATCTTCTCATTTTGAAGAAGGAATCTAGCATCAATCACCACCTTATCATGATTTAACAACACAACTCGCTTAGCAAGAGAATAAAGGACCAAAAACCCAGGAGCTTTGTCCAAATCATCAGATGGCAAGGAAGAGCTAGTAACGTGCCACATAAGTTTCAAATCTTCAACCTTGTCTTCAATAACATGAGAAGTCCCAAGAAAACCAGAAGATGGTGTCGAAATATCATTGATTCTTGCAAGATGAGAGGGGAACCTCACCACTGAACCAATCATGAGAACCTCCCCATTTTCCATGCATCTACCCTCAAGAGGAGAACCGTTGGCATTGAGAATGACCAACCAATGATTAGCCGAGAACCAGAGATCCAACAAGGAACTTACCATCGGTGGAACTTCTAGAATAGGTGATTTTCCAATCACCACCAGAAGAATCAAGTAAAGAGGATCCCATGATTTGGTGTGCGACGATGCCGGAGTGACACCGACGAGAGCCGGTGGGAGGGGCCTCAGAGAGGCATGCCTCGGAAATCATGCGGGTACGATACAGCCGTAGCCGTTTTTGCCCCCCTCTCTCTCTTAACAATCAAAATTTCCCCATTTCGATTTCTTGTAAGCAAAGTTTTTCTTCCCTAGATCAATTATGCACAAGACCAAGAGGGGCGGGACTGCGCTGGCCAGGCTCTCACTTGCGATGGAACTTCACTGACATACTCCTATTGATCTATCCACGAAGAACCAGAACTGGAAATTCGAGTTGGAAACAATTGGACATAATTCAAGTAGTAGCAGCCTCAATTACTTCTAGATACACATATGGTTTGGGGCACAAATATCAGTTGACACCAAATGTGTCCGTTAACGGGAAGCATCTTGATCGTCGATCTTGGACATTTTGACGTCACTTCAGCTGTCCATATGTCCATCAGTTGACCACCAAATGTGATTCAACTCTTGGTTATCTTTAAGATTAGTCTGTGTTGCCACTGCATTGTCATGGTCCTGACATTCACCACGAGGTTGGGTATTCTGATGGAACACTCTTGATAAACTCTGGATACTGATATTCTTCTTTAAAGTGCAATTTCATAACAAAAAGTTTAGCATTTCTTGAGTTCACCGTTGATGTGTTCATATCTGCAGGAAGAGCATCTTGGGAGAATCGACCGATTTGGTAACACAATATGTTGGTGACCAATTCTTAATATGTGCATAGCAGGGTAAATTTAAGGTTGTGATTAAGTTAAATTCAAGGTTCATATGTATGTGTGCAAATTCAAGGTTCTAATTAAGGCAAATTTGTTTCTCCCTTTACACATTTTTTTACTTCATCTACATAACAAATTAGCAATGGTCCAAGGTGTAAGATCTCATTGTTAGATCTTTTATTAGTTGGGGTTATATCACTTAATTCGTATTAGTCAAAATTATGGCATCTACACAATAAGAAAGATGATCTGTTAGTTCCTTTCATATTTTGAACCTACCTATGCTAGCTAGCTGAAGGCTTGTTTACCCATTGTAGCAGTTTTGGTTTCAACTTTGGCGATCTACATGCCCAAAGAATCTGATCATCTGTAATATCCTGAAAAAGAGCTAGCCTTGATGTTTGCTTGTTATTGAACACCATGTTGTTCCTTGCCTTCCAAAGCGCTAGGAAGCAGGTGGCAAGACAGATCGACCATGTTTCAGAGCAAGCCCTCTCATGATCTTGCTAAACAAGCTGGTTCAGCGTGTTTGCTCGTGCAGCTACTTCCAGTGCCTCCATTTTATCCCATACCCAAGCTGCATGTCAACAATGGAGTTCAATGTACTCGAATGATTTTATCCCATACAGCCTGCATTTGTGCACCATTTTAACTGTCATGTTGTCTTTAGTGTTAACCTGCCCCGGTAAGCTAGCCATTTAACACGGGTCCAAACCATTCCCTGATCACTGAAAAGTCTTTTGGCGTGCGAGTCTTCCCTTTTGTAACCATGAGCCTGGTGTCTCCTGAGGAGTCTGTTGGCTGCTCGTGGCTATTCAGTTCGGTCATCAGCGATTGCAACTGAAGTTCAGCAGTGTGTGACAGAGAGTTGTGTAGGTGTAGCTCCCAAGAAACCAGAAACCACTATGTATTGTACTCAGCTTGTTTTATCTGGTTTATTCCTGTATAATCTTATACAGTTAATTCTTAGAAGTTCCAGAAATAACTATGAAACTCTGCACTAAAACTGTGTCTCTGGTTGTTGTGAAATTCATCTGGATTGTTTTATAAAATAACTATTGTATCACCTTGTTTTATCTGCACTCAATGTTGTTCTTGTGAAGATAAGACCATGGAAATATCCTTTCCGAGAGCATGTTCAAAACCATGCACTACGGAGATGAGTAGCTCTCGCGTCGCGCTCGGCGACTCGGGCGCCCCTTTGTCGGCCGCCTCTCCGGCGACCGCCGCCCACCTCACAGTCCTAGTCAACCAACCATCCCACTCCTACACCCCCTTTGCTGGCGCCCCCAACGCACGTGGCGGTGGCGGCAGGCCTCCCGCAAGGTGTGATGCAGGCGGCTGTCGCTCGCCCACGGCTCCAAGAGACCCTGGCAGCGGAAACCGACTGTCCATGCAGGTCGAGGACCCTGGCGGCCATCCGGCAGCTCCTATGCGGAGCTCTAACCTTGGAGGCCCCCAGGAAGCTTCTGCGCGGTGCTCTACCACCGCCCTTCCATGGGCGCCTGCTATGAAAGCGGCCCCGACTCATTCAGATAAGTTCTTCTCTGCCGATACTTGCATGCATGTAGTTCCACCCACCACAAGTACGCACCTAGGTCGCCGGCCAGCCTTTGGATCCGAATCCCGTCCCTCTCCGGGGGAGCGTTTTGAAGACTCCATGCTCAAGAAGTACTACTATGGCACCACGCACTGGCTCCGTGCGCCGTCAGATGTATGCGGCCAGTTAAGGATCTCTGTGCTTTCACGGGGCTTCAGCATGTCCAAGGGTGCCATGGCTTTGCTCCTTCAGTTCTAGTTCGGCGGTGAGCCACCGGGTTTCACCGTCAGTGGAGGAGAAGCAGGAATCTTTGAATTTCGGGTGGCATCACATGACGTTGCTGCGGAGATTGCACTAAGAGGCTCCCGGGCTGTTAGCCCATTCAAGTTTGAAATCTCTCATTCCCCGACCTCTTTTGCCTTGCGGCGAGGTAAACCTGCATGCGTGCCATGGAGGCACACAACTCAGCACAACTTGCAACGGAGGCGCTAGTCAGGTAATGAGTGCGTCTTCAGTTCGACAAGACCGTTCTGTTAGAGCCCAGTGGCCCTTCAGCGGTGGAGCGAGGCAGTCCGCCGCCACCCGTTCTCCAATGACGGTGAATTCTCGTGCATTCCAGGCTGTTACGGAGACATCCATCACTCCGCCCGTGGCATACATGCACGTTTCTACTGCGGTTACGGAACAAGGTGCTGTGAACAACTGGGATAAGCATTCTCTGGATCAGCCTGGGCCGTCAGATCATGCTCATTGCCACAGTCAGAACGGAGGTAAAAATGTCATTAATTCTTCCGGTTGTCAGCGCCGTCTGATCAGACAAGTGACAACCCGTGCCATGCAGCTGCCACGCCATAGCGCTTCAGAACAACTTGTCTCTCCTTCCTCTGTCAGCTCCCCTACCTTCCTACCTACGTCCTCAATGGCGGCTCCGCCGTCTTATAAGGACGTCCTCCTTCGTCCGCCTACCTCGCCTCCACCGCGTGTCCCGGACACGTCTACACCTGCACAAACCCTTAAATCTCCACCTTCGCTGCTTCCGTTGCCTAGAGTACAGCCACAGAGCACTTTCCTGCAGAAACTCCGAGGTGTGCTGGTTCTGCCGCTGTGCAGGCCACCGCCGTTACCTTTGCCCAACGCTTCGAAAGCTCAGGGCCCTTCCCAAAACCACCACAACCATGGAGCCTGTTTTCCATGGCCGCCCCACCTCGCTTGATGTTCACTGCCCTCCCGTGCGCGAGGTGCACGCCCTCGCCTGCCTAGTCGACATCTAGCCCGCGCGTGCCAACCCCATTCCGTGGCTGCGTAGGGTGTTCCACCAGCGGCTGGACAACCCTCAAGTACTATTCGTTTCCAGCTCTGCAGGAGCGTGCTTCGTTATGTTCCTCCACAGACGCGACCAGAACCGTGCCATGCGGGAGAGCCCGCTGCGCGTGAGGGACAGTGATCAGACTGTCTCGCACATCCACATTCTCCCGCACGACTCCGGCGACAGCGCCTTCACTTTCTCCTACCGCTACGTCGCCTGTCTCACAGTGGAGAAGTTTCTACTTGGAGTTCTGGGAGCGGCGGGGTGTGCGCGCCGCGGTCAGCGGCTTCGCGTCGCTCATGAGTGTCGAGCACGGTGCGCTACGCGGCCATGACTACTCCGCGCTGTTCGCCATGGTCAAGGTCGAGTCACCGCGCCACATTCCACACCATCTTGCCTTCCACAAGCATGGAGGACGCGGGAACTACGCGGACGTCTACATCAATGAGGTCTAGAACACAAACTCAGGCCGCCCGTCGCCCCAGATTCGCCCACCGATCTGCCACCTCCTTAGCCTCTTAGACGTCGCGGCTGCCACAGGTACGACGGCCCGCGCCAATCTTATACCTTGGTATGCTCAGGTACCGAGGCGCCACCCACCACCCCTGTGCGCCAACGTGGCCGGCAGGGTGCGCAGGAAGGGCAGCGGCATCATGAGGCTATCACTGACCCCGACCATGTCAGGCCGCTCACTCTGGCTGCACGCCGGGCCCTGCTGAACCCTGACGCCGCCTCCCTCCCAGATTTCACCTCGCTGCTTGCTGAGTCAGCGAAGGTGGAGGCGCGCGTGATCGTACCAGAGACGCCGTCAGCTATGGTGCGCTTCGTCTGGGACGCGCGCGGGGTGGCATTCGACGTCAATGTCTCGCTGAGCAGGGCGCGGAGTTTTCGCGTCCGCGTCCCCGTCGGAGAGCCAGGGCCTGGAGGGGAGGACGAGCTGTTCTCGGTCTTCAACGTCAATGATACATTACAAATGTATCTATAATTTTTGATGTTCCATGCTTGGTTTTATCCACTTTCTTGTGTTTTGTCCACACTTTGGAGTACTTTTCATATGATTTTTTGGACTAACCTATTAACAAGAGCCACAGTGCCAGCTGTCTGTTTTCTGCTGTTTTTGGTTCTAGGAAAGTCAGAAAATGAATATTCTCGGAATTGGATGAGACAAAAGCCAAAGTGCCTATTTTTTCGAAAGTCATCAGATGCCAGAATACGAGACGGAGAAGGGCTGGGGGCCGGCCACACCACCTGGCCGCGCGGCCAGGCCTGGCCCACGCCAGGGGGTGGTCTGGCCGACCCCATCACCCTCTCAGCCTCTCCTTCTGCCTATAAGATGCTCTCGGGATGAAAACCCTAAGTACCCGATCAAAAAATCTACGGAAGAGTCTGCAGCCGCCGTCATCTCCATCCCTAGATCGGGAGGGATCTGAAGCTCTTCCCGGCACCCTGCCGAAGAGGGGAATTCACCCTGGAGGCCTTCTTCATCATCATGCAAGCCTCCGGTGTGATGCGTGAGTAGTTCATTCTTGGACTACGGATCCATGTAGCAGCTAGATGGCTGGTTCTCCTCCTTTGTGCTTTCATGTCTAGATCTTGTGAGCTCCGTTCATGATCAAGATCATCTATTTGTAATTCTGCATGTTGTGTTTGCGGGGATTCAATGGATATTGAGATGCTATTTTAGATTGATTCTTGATTCTATCATGTCTTTGTTATTTGTGATCTTGCATGCTTTCCGTTGTTAGTGGCTATCTTGGCCAAGTAGATGCTAGCAACTCCAAGAGTTAGTATTTATGCTCGATAGTGGGTTCATGCCTCTGGTAATCTGGGGAAGTGACAGAAATCTCTAAGGTACTAGATTTGTTGTTGATACTAGGGAGAAAACAACAATCCTTTGTTCATAGAACAATCGTATTGTTTACATTACATGCAATTCGTAAAGCAATAATCTGTTGCTTGCAACTTAATACTGGAGGGGATTCGGTAACCTGAAGGTGGATTATTAGTCATAGATGCAGTTGGATGACGGTCTATGTATAATGCTGTAATGCCCAATAAAGTTTCAAAGGAATCAAGATGATTAGTATATGCATGTATTTCTTTCTCGATGTTTGTCAATTGCCCCGCTGTAATTTGTTCATCCAACATGTTATCTATCTTAAGGAGAGCCACCTCTAGTGAACTATGGATCCCGATCCTTTTCTTTTACATACAATCTATAAACTGTTTACTGCTTTGTGTTTACTTTCTGCAAACTATTACTTCCTTCCATTCGATATGTTTAATCCTTTGTTTTCAGCAAAACCGATGAGATTGACAACCTCATCGCAAGTTGGGGACATAGTTCTGTGGTTGTGTTGTGCAGGTCTCCACGTTGCTGCTGGCACCGGTAGTGCGCCCTGCCATCGTTCAGCTAGCTACACCTTTGGGGTGTTTCCTTGCTCCTACTGGATTGATAACCTTGGTTTCGTACTGAGGGAAAATTTGCTGCTGTGCTTATTGTACCTTCCTCTTGGGGTTCCCCAACGAGCTCGATATATTTTGGGCCATCAAGCATATTTTCTGGCGCCGTTGCCGGGGAGTCAAGGACATCTTCACAAGGGGAGTCCCTCATAACCAATCTCTTTACTTTGTTATTTTTGTTTTGCTTAGTTTCTTTTTTCTTTGTTTGCTTGTTTCTTTATCAAAAACACAAAAAAATAGTTTTACTAGTTTGCTTTCTTTATTGAAAACTCAAAAAAAATTAGTTCCTATCTTAAGTTGCCATTATGTCTAGCCTTGCTCTAGTCACTATATCACCCGAGGAAATGATTTTCACTTTTAAACAAGGAATTGAGGAAAGCTTCAAGGAAGCTTGGTCTAGAATCTCTGATCTACATGAAAAAACTGAGCCTAAAATGACTCAAAGCTTGTTCCTTAGCAGTTTTTACCTTGAAATTGCTCTTTGTTATAGATGTGCTTTAGATGCTATTGTGGGAGGAGATTTCCTCCAATGTAATGAGGATGATGCTATTAATGCTATAAAGAAATTGATCCTTACTTACAACTTGCCTAGCCAAACTGATATTTCTTTCGCAAGAATATTTGCTAGATTGAACACTCTTGAGACTAGCACTACTATCTTAAAAGATTGCTATAATACGCTTAGGGAGCATCATAATTATGTTCCAATAAATTCTGAACCATCAAAGTGGCTCCCTACAGTAAAGATTGAGATAAACACTGAAACTTTTCAAGCCCACTGTGATATCATGTCTGAATTTTGTCTTATGCCCAAAGATATTTATAAATCTTTGAATCTTTGGGGACTTACTGAAGGAGGAAAAGAAATATATCTTGCTAATAATGCTACCATACTACCTACTGAAATAGCTGAAGGAGTGTTTACAAAGATCCTTGGGAAAATGATTTCTACTGATTATCTTGTTATTGAATGTGCAGGAAAAGGACAAATTACACTTGGAAGGTCCCTATTAGAACTCCTTGGAGCAATAATAGATGTGGGAAAGGGGACCATGCACCTTTCTTCTCCACCAAACAATCATATTTTCCCCAAGGCTAAGAATAGAAGTAAGAGAGGTAAGGGCAAGAAATTTGGTTTTAATGCTTCTTCATTTGAGAACACTTGATCCTTTTTCTTGCTTCTTATGCCTAACTTAAAGGCGTTAAAGAAAAGTACTTATTGGGAGATAACCCAAAAGTTTTAGATGAGTCTTGGAAGTTATTACTTCAGTAATAACCGCTCCTTATCCTTTTTATTTGCTTTTTGTGCTAAGAGTAACCTCTAATGAGAGAGAAATAATGATTGGGAAAGTTGCTGTCCGGAAACAGATTTCTGTGCTTCACCGTAAAAATTCGTGTATAATCTCTGAATGTCTTTTTGAGGCGTGAATGTTTGTGCTTCTTCCCCAGGTTGTTATCTAACTTTTGTTAGTTCAACACTTTTTGATTTGAGCAACAGAAGGTCTTCGAAAAAATTCGTCTTTACCTGCTGGTCTGTTTTGACAGATTTCTGCCATTTTCTGCATTTGCTTCTTGTTGGTTTCTTTTTGAGTTCTTTTGGGGAATTGAGATTTTTGAGCAAAGTGCTACAGTAGCTAGTGTTCTAATGGAAGTTTATTTGGTGTTAGAACTGAACCTTAGGACCTATTATCTTGAGTGTACTAATGTTGCTAATAAAGATTGTGTGAAGTTTTGTATGAAGGAAAAATTTCAGGTGTATGGAAGGAATGAGTAATGAGATGAAGGATGGACTAAAGCTCAAGCTTGGGGATGCCACGCATGTCACCCCAAGAAATATCCAAGAAGTACAAGCGTCAAAGCTTGGGGATGTCCAAGGCATCCCTTTCTTCATCAATAAAAATCCCAGGTTTCTTTCAAACGCTTTATTTTTATTGTTTCATGCACAGTTGTGTTGTTCTTGGAGCGTCTTCTTTTTTGTTTTCATTTTGTTTTTTCGTTTGCTTGGTTTGGTTAGTTTTCTGAATAAATTGGTTGGACCCCTCTTTCATACATTGGTTTGCAAATAGTTTGGTTTGGTTTGGAAAAGAGTAGGAACGTTCATACTTATCTGGTAAAAAGAGCTTGTTTTTGACTGTGGCCTATGCTTTGTCATGCCATGCTTGATATTGTTTTGGCTTTATGCTTAGTATTCTTTGCTGTAGCATGACTTGTTATAAACAATTGAGATTGCTTAATGTGCCTTGGATGAATCATGTGTTGTTATAGCATATTAAAGCATAGTATAGTGGTATTCTCCTTTGATGCTTTATTTGGGTTGACTTGGCGCATGCTCACACCATGTTATGACTATCTCAAGTCACCATAGCCTTATGATCCTTTATTTTTCAACTTGTAGTATCACGTTATGCTTTGTTCAATGATGTTTTGTCGCTCTGCATGATTATGGCTATTATTGCTCTCTTAGTTTGCCGCTCCCAGTCTTTTGCTAGCCTCCACAACCAAGTATGAGTTCCACTCATGCATCCAACTCCCTAAACCAAGTTATTCCAAAGAGTCCACCATTCCTACCTACTAGCTTATGCTATTCCAAGTATATTCATGCTTTTGTTTACCTTCTAAATTAAACTTGTTATGAGAAAACTAGTGATTAAAGCTCTCACGAACTTGATGGCACACTTTACTTTTCTTGCCCTTAATAAACTTGAACCATTGGGTCCTTCTTTGTTGCGTATATGCTTGCGCTTTATAAGTTGAAGTTAGCAGAACCATGTATCACAGGGAACGCTTTCAACATTGCACTTGTACTTTGTACCCCGTTGATATCATGTTCTTTTGCTTACGGATCCCGGCGGTGTGAAATAAAAGTGAAACTTGTAAGATCATGGAGTTTGTATGTGTGTTAGAGAAACGCCTAGGCCGCTAGCCTAAGCCATGCCTAATCATGGTGGAAACTTGCAGCATCACCATAATGAGCACTCTATGAAGCATCCTCAATAAAAACCTATGCAAATAGCAAATAAAAAGATCGCTGAGATGCTCATTGTCTGCTTGCCTTGTCATTTTGATTATGGGATAGCTCCTGTATCATGTGCAAGGGGTACCCCGTTGGCGGTTCTTTATGATACACATGTACTTACACTGACAAGAGCTTACTCGTGACTAAAGTTGAGTAGCATGAGGTTCGGTCTTTGTAAGTAAGGGGTATGATATTTCGGTTTATAACTTGTCAAGCATATTCTCTTAGTTGTGTCACTTTAACCTTAATCACCTTCGAGATGCTTATGATAGGGGCAATGAGAGCTGAAAGCTATAAGTACCATAATTTTTGGAAGCTCTTTATGAAACTTGAATCCCTACTTCCTTCTATGAAGGCCTTTCTTTTACTTTTATGTTGAGTCTCCACCTTCTATCTTTATGCACCTACTTTGAGAGCATAGTGGCCATTCTTAGTTCTATGTGCATTGTCCCAAGACTTGTTGATTGATGCATAGCTTTGATATTGCTTGTTCTAAACTATTTGTATCTAGTCACTCTTATGAACTTTGAAGGTGTCCTATGCATTTATATTTGCTACTCTATGAGGGACAAGCTGAATACTACTATGCTATGTTTTCTTTATGTGAAACAAACAAACGTCTTGCTAAGCATTGTTATTCATGAATCTTTTGTTTGTGCATTTTCATGTTGCATCACAATTTCTTTGTCTTATTGCTAGAACTCTGTCTTTCATGTTATGATTGAAGTACTATGATCCCAGCTTTGAATGTTTTACAAATACTTTGATCAAGTCTTTGATGGTGCATGTCACCTCAAAAATTATTCTTTCTTTTTATCACTTACCTACTCGAGGACGAGCAGGAGTTAAGCTTGGGGATGTTGATACATTGTAAATGTATCTATAATTTTTGATGTTCCATGCTTGGTTTTATCCACTTTCTTGTGTTTTGTCCACAGTTTGGAGTACTTTTCATATGATTTCTTGGACTAACCTATTAACAAGAGCCACAGTGCCAGCTGCCTATTTTCTGCTGTTTTTGGTTCCAGGAAAGTTAGAAAATGAATATTCTCGGAATTGGACGGGACAAAAGCCAAAGTGCCTATTTTTCTGGAAGTCATCAGATGCCAGAATACGAGACAGAGAAGGGCTGGGGGTCGGCCACACCACCTGGCCACGCGGCCAGGCCTGGCCCGCACCAGGGGGTGGTCTGGCCGACCCAGCACCCCTCGGCCTCTCCTTCCGCCTATAAGATACCCTCGGGACAAAAACCCTAAGTACCCGATCAAAAAAATCCACGAAAGAGTCTGTAGCCACCGTCATCTCCATCCCCAGATCGGGAGGGATCTGAAGCTCTTCCTGGCACCCTGCCAGGGAGGGGAATTCACCCTGGAGGCCTTCTTCATCATCATGCAAGCCTCCGGTGTGATGCGTGAGTAGTTCATCCTTGGACTACGGATCCATGTAGTAGCTAGATGGCTGGTTCTCCTCCTTTGTGCTTTCATGTCTAGATCTTGTGAGCTCCGTTCATGATCAAGATCATCTATTTGTAATTCTGCATGTTGTGTTTGCGGGGATCCGATGGATATTGAGATGCTATTTCAGATTGATTATTGATTCTATCATGTCTTTGTTATTTGTGATCTTGCATGCTTTCCGTTGTTAGTGGCTATCTTGGCCAAGTAGATGCTAGCAACTCCAAAAGTTAGTATTTATGCTCGATAGTGGGTTCATGCCTCTGGTAATCTGGGAAAGTGACAGAAATCTTTAAGGTACTAGATGTGCTGTTGCTATTAGGGAGAAAACAACAATCCTTTATTCATAGAACAATCGTATTGTTTACATTACACGCAATTCGTAAAGCAATAATCTGTTGCTTGCAACTTAATACTGGAGGGGGTTCGGATAATAACCTGAAGGTGGATTATTAGTCATAGATGCAGTTGGATGACGGTCTATGTATAATGCTGTAATGCCCAATAAAATTCCAAAGAAGTCAAGATGATTAGTATATGCATGTATTGCTTTCTCGATGTTTGTCAATTGTCCCGCTGTAATTTGTTCACCCAGCATGTTATCTATCTTAAGGAGAGCCACCTCTAGTGAACTGTGGATCCCAGTCCTTTTCTTTTACATACAATCTATAAACTGTTTACTGCTTTGTGTTTACTTTCTTCAAATTATTACTTCCTTCCATTCGATACGTTTAATCCTTTGTTTTCAGCAAAACCGGTGAGATTGACAACCTCATCGCAAGTTGAGGACAGAGTTCTGTGGTTGTGTTGTGCAGGTCTCCATGTTGCTGCTGGCACCGGTAGTGCGCTCTGCCATCGTTCAACTAGCTACACCTTTGGAGTGTTTTCTTGCTCCTACTAGATTGATAACTTTGGTTTCGTACTGAGGGAAAACTTACTGCTGTGTTCTAACCTTCTGAAGGAACTGCAGGGGGTACACTAATTGCCTGGTCAGAAAGAGAATGGGACATAGCTGTCAGAATGCAGAACAAACGATCACTCTCAGTGAATGCAACCTCCTTGAGCAACAACAATTGCATGGTAATTACAAACGTCTATGCACCATGTGAAGCACAAGAAAGGTCACTATTCTTTGATGACATGCGACAGCTGAAAGAAGATATTGACATTCCATGAGCACTTACTGGGGATTTTAATATCTACAAATTTGCCCATGAGAAAAACAATGATAACATATCATGGAATGAGATGGAGGCTTTTAATGACTAGATTAATGAACTTGAACTGATGGACGTGGATATCTGCAACTCAAAGTTCACACGGACAAACAAAAGGAGAGACCCAACTCTCATTAGGCTGGACAGAGTGTTGATCAACACAAGCTGGGGCCAAAAGTTCATTCACTCCCAATGTAAAACTTTGTGTAGGCCAACTTCTGACCATAAACCACTACTGCTGGACACTTTAGCAACAATACCACCCACCAAAATCTTCAGGTATGAGGACTACTAGTTGCAGTCATAGGAGTTAACCCAGATAACTAAGGGCATTCTCCAGCGCCCCACAAGACCTATGTCTGCCATCTCAAGGCTAAACTACAAACTCAGGTCAGTCAGGGCAGCAACAAGGGCCTGGCTGAGGAATAGAACCCCGGCCAAGATTATCCAATCCAATGTAAACCATGCTCTGCTGTTTTTTGATGCTATTGAGGAATGGAGACCACTTTCAGAGTGGGAATTCAGCATCAGATCCTTGTGCCAAGAGAAAATGGATCAGCTGTGCAATGCTGAAAAACAAAAATGGATGAGAAGAGCAAAAATCAAGTGGTGCAGACTAGGAGACGAAAACACTAAGTTCTTTCACACCATAGCCTCCTACGGACTAAGAAAAAACAAAATAAAAGTGCTTAGACAAGGACAACAAGAGTACTACAAGGAGGAGGACAAACTGAAGATTGCAACGGACTTCTTCAAGGATCTTTTTTCAGAACATAGAGAGTGGGAGCCATGCATTGACATACCTCACCTTTATAGCCAGCAAATGGTTCCTCTCCAGAGCCTGGTGGAGCCTTTCTCCTGGGAGGAAATCAAGAGGGCTGTGACAGATTCACCCAGAGGTAAGAGCCCTAGGCTAGATGGATTCACAAACGAATTCTATAAGCATTACCTTACTGAGCTCAAAGACAACATCTTAGAAATTTTCCAAGCATTCCATAATAAATCCCTGGACCTGGCTGGAGCAAACTATGCCTTCATTGCCCTGCTGCCCAAGAGCAGCTCTCCCCAGGAGATCAAGGACTACATACCGATCTCACTACAACACTCAATACCCAAGTTAATTGCAAAGGTTCTGGCAAACATGCCACAACCAATGGTTCCAGAGTTGGTAGACCAAATGCAATCTGGCTTTGTCAAAAAAAGGACAATCGTTGAAAATTTCTCAACAGCTATGGAAATGATTCAATGTGCAAAGAAATACAAACGAAAAGTGGTTGTCCTAAAGCTAGACTTTACCAAGGCGTTTGACTCGGTGCACTGGAAAGCAATCCTGCACACTTTGGCCCAGAGGGGTTTTCCTGAGCTATGGATACACTGGATTAAGGAGCTGCTAAAAACTTCCAAAGCACAACTACTGATAAACGGACAGTGTGGCCAAAAATTCGGTATTCAGAGGGGGGTGAGGCAAGGAGACCCTCTGTCCCCATACATTTTCATCATAATGGCAGATATACTACAACAAATGTTTAAGCAGGCATACGGTAGTGGATTCCTAACCCATCCTATCGAACAGGGTGCCCCAATACCCACGTTACAATATGCAGACGACACTCTGCTGATTCTGAATGGCTCGATTCAACATCTGAGGTTGCAAAGGTATCGTTGGACACCTTTGCTGTCTATACTGGGTTAAAAATAAACTACCAGAAGAGTACCTTTGTCCCAATAAATTTGAATTTTATGGAAGCGGAGGAAATTGCAAACGTGCTTGGATGCCCAATAACACAGATGCCTTGTTCATACCTGGGCCTACCACTATCGACAACAAAGATCTCCCATCAATTGTTGCAACCGATAATTGATAGAATCAGTAGCCGCTTGCCTGGATGGATGCCAAGAATGATGAACATGGCTGGGAGGATTCAAATGGTTAATGCTGTGATGTCTGCTATACCCAGTTATTTCATGGCATGCATCGAATGGGACCAAGCTAGCATTGACGCGATTGACAAGTTGAGACGGGCCTTTGTTTGGAAGAACGACACTGAAGTACAAGAAGGACACTGCCTAGTAGCCTGGGATGTAGTCACATTGCAAAAAAAAACAGGGAGGATTAGGGATAAAAAACTTACGTCTGCACAACAGGTCAATGATGGCCAACTTAACAGCAAAGTTGTTGTCCAATGGAACGGGACCCTGTTTCTCCTGGTTAGCCAATTGGTACCTGCACGAAGCAATACCAACTCAACCTAGTGCTTCTGATTCGGCCTTTTGGAGATCACTGCTGAAGTTAATCCCACTTGTGCAACAAGCAACAAGATGTATACCTGGTTCCGGCAAGAGAACCTCCTTTTGGCACGACAATTGGTCAGACCTGGGCAGGCTGGATCATGCTGTGCCTGTATTGTACTCATTTGCAGATGACCAACACTGCACTGTCAAATCGCAGAAGATGAATGGTAGCTGGAACCTGAAACTGCTGAGCCCTCTCTCCATCACGGCAGAACTGCAGCTACAAACTCTCATGTCAAACCTGAATACCCAACAAGCTACTGCAGTAACCGATCACAACAAAAGAGTGCTGATCACTACTGACAAACCAACGACGACAAGGGACTTCTACCGGCTACTCGCGGACCGTGGAACGAGATGGACCCCGGCCAAATGGATTTGGCGAGCAGCCATCCCACACAGGCATAAGATTTTTCTCTGGTTAGCATTCAGGCGTCGTTTAAACACAAAGGACAACATGATTAACAAAAAATGGTGCACTGATGGAGGATGCGACCAATGCCCAACAATTGAGAGTTTTGTACACATCGCCTTGCACTGCCGACAAGCAGCCTGGGTGTGAGACAAACTGTAGATCACACATTATGCCGCTAATTCCAGTGACCTTCAGAAGTTCATGGAGTATAGCCTCAAAGACAGAGATATTAAGACATGGCCGGTGCTAACTGCGATATGCTTTCTTGAGTTGTGGAACGTGAGAAACAACAGGATATTCAACAACAAAGGCATCACAAAGCAAGTGCTTTTCAGTAACATTGCAAAAACAATGGATCTTTGGGCCACGAGATCTAAAGAGCTGGCACCTGCCTTGCGCGAGTGGAAACAAAAGTTTCTCACGAACTAGTTTTTTTCTTTCACTTTTCTCCACCACCTCCCGGAGATACGCCGGGCTGTACATTCTACCACCACTTGCTGCTTTGTAAAATTATGCTATAACCATAAGGTTTGGGGTTCTCCCGACCTTCATATATGAAAATATATAATTCAAAAAAAAAGATAAGCCCATGCTGCATGATATCTGCAGTTTTTTGTTATGATACAACAATTATGGTCAGAATAATTGCTTAAACTTCATCCGACGTCACATATATCTTCATGCTGCAACTGATTTGTGTGTGTGCACAGGTGTTCAAGTCTGTATTGCTCACCCTGGTTCTAAGTTGCAAGCGAACTTGTCATTGTAATTTAACATGTTACGTAACCATTCCTTCCATTTTATTTCTCATTGTAATTTGACATGATATGTATCTATGTATGTACCACCCTGGTTGGGATTTTTGTTTATTCTTTTGGAGTTTGGAGTAAGTAGTTAGTCAAATTCTTCTCAACTTTGGCATCAGATGCCCCTCTATATTTGTTTACTAATACCAATATTTAGCAGTCCCATAATCCATCAGTTGTATCACTCTATCTTGTGATCTTGCACAGGTTCATCAGGGCGAGCTGTAGCGCGTCACGTAGAGGGTGTCCACAGTTTGCTGGGGCAGAGGAGATGCTGCGCCGGAGGAACATGGTGACCTGCTGGGGTGAAGGAGAACGTCTCGGTGGTGGAGCGTGATTCCCTCCTAGGCAGCGCAGCGCAACGCTGGTTGAGGGCGTCGCCCTCGGCAGAAGTGGCGCTATGCCAAGAGCTCGCGGGTGTCCGTGGTGTGCTTGGGGCAGAGGAGCTGCTAGGCCAGAGGAGCATGGCGACATGCTGGGGTGAAGGAGAACGTTCTCGGCGGTGGAGCATTTTTCCCTCGGCGGCAGCGCAACGCAGGTTGAGTGAGGCGCCCTCGGTGGCGGCAGCGGCGCCGTGCTGGGAGCTCTCCGCTGTCCATGGCGTACTGTGGGTAGAGGAGCTGCTGGGGCAGAGGAGCATGGCGACCTGCTGTGGTGAAGGAGACTGTCCTCGGTGGTGGAGCACGTTGCCCTCGGCTGGAGCGCAGTGCAGATTGAGCATGTCGCCCTTGGAGGCGACAGCGCAACTAGTATGGCGAACAGGTGCAGTGCAGGTGCAGCCCAGGCGGCGCCGCATCGCAAGCGAGCAAGGTGAGATCGATCGCGATTCAGCTGAGCTAGCTGCGATCGATCGCGATTCAACTTGCTGGGCAGAGGGCCTTGCTGGAATCGATCGCAATTGAGAAGTTAGCTGGGAACAGAGGAGGAGCGACATCGGACTACGGGGGAGCGGTGGACGGCGGACGATGGGGACGACGGAGGCAAGACTTGACTTTGAAATTCATGTTCGAAGACCAAATTTGAAACGATTTAAGTGTATTAGGGACTTTTTTTGCAAAATTAAATTTGAACTAGCTGGGAGAGGAGCTCCGACATCTTTTTTTGGATGGAGGGAGTATTTTGAAACGGAGGGAGTATTGCTGGTGTTTGCTCTGAGATTCTGAAATGGACATAGGTCGAGTAGAATTCAGTGAGTATTTCTTGATATTTGGTAGTTTTGAGGATTTTTTTCTTCCAAAGTAAATTTGTACAAAAACTGACTTGATTTTTCTGACCATCGGTCCTCTCAACAAGAGGATTAATGGATTTCAGGAATACGTGTTTGGTTTGATTGATTGCTCTGTTCGATCAAAGCTGTGTCCCCCGTATGGTCGTAGTGTTGCTTTTTTTAGTTGTATTTTTGCTGCGCTCGTGCTGATGCTGTAACGGCATCTTCTACTATAATATCACCATTATTTTGGCCTGTTTTCAACTGTGTAAACTAATCTGAGCTGAGTATCCCCATTACTATTTGAAAGACACTGCATCTCTGTGATTCTTGGCTTTTTTTTTAGAATAGAACACTTTATTACAGCTAACAAGCCGCCTCGTTAAAAACCTCCTAGTCCTCTTCGGTACACTGGTGAGGAAAAGAGTGCGTAAAAACTCGCTGCTCCGAGTTTACAGACGCATAGGTTATACGAATGCCATCTGACGGAGAAACTAACCACACATGCCTAGCAATAGAAAGGTAAACAGACTGTCTAGCTAAGTTATGAGCATCTATGTTGGATGATCGCTTCTCGTGAGCGAAATCAACCCTTTGAAAGTTCGTCTTCCTAGCTGTGATCTCATGGACGATCTGGCCATAGACCCCTCTCCCTTCTCCGCCCAGGTTCTTGACCATATTGCTGCAATCAGATGCTAGTTTAAACCTCTGGAGGAGCAGGTCGGCCGCCAACGCCATGCCCTCCCAGCACGCCATCGCCTCCAGCGTTTCCGGGTCAGTGATGCCCTCGGCGACCACCGATGAAGCACCCATAAAACTGCCATCTTCTCGACGCGCTAGTGCCGCTATAGCCGCGATCGCAGTATTCTTCCCTGTAGCCGCGTCGACATTGATTTTTTTGCATCCCCGCTGGCAGGGCAACCCATGTCGGTCCTTGTGGACTCTTTCTAGTAGCTGCCTTCACCTTTGCACTCGTCACCCGTAGCTCCACGATAAAACGCTCAATAAAACAGTTCGTCGATAATGGGCTTTGGTAGATCTCTTTGTGAATCGCCTTTCTCCTCGCGTGCCAAACCGCCCATAGCGTGACTACTACCTTGATCAGTTTCGCGTGTGGTAGAGTTTTGAAGACAGTGGCCAGCCACGCTTTGGCACTCTCCTCTTGAATGTTACTGATCATCTTCGTACTCGCCTCTAGCGCCAGCGCCCATACGCAGGGCGCATCGAACTCTCCAAAAGGGACTGCTTCCATGAATCGTCGTTGCCGCAAAACTGGCATTGATGACTAGTTGCCATGTGTCGATGATGACACACGTCAGCCGTCGGCAGCGACTCGCGCGCCAGTCTCCACAAGAAAACACGAATCTTCGATGAAACCTGCACCTTCCATAGCGCAGTACATTCTTTTGCTTTGCTAGCGCCACATGAGCTTGTGATTTCCTCAAGCCAGTCTGTCCTTCTAAATTTCGTTTCAATTAGCATACGATATGCGGAACAAACAAAGAATACACCTGACTTCTCGTAATGCTAGGCCCACAAATCCTCCTGTCTTCTCGTACTTAGAGGAATCTGCTCGATCAGTTCTTTATCCATCGGCAAGAAGAACATTTGCAGCTTCTGCACATCCCACCTTGCTTCTATACTTATGATCAGCTCACTGACACGTTGGGGAGGAGTTTTGTCTGAGCTTTTACATGCAACCGACCGCAAAAGGCCATCTCGTGGCAACCAGATGGTTGTCCACACCTCCGTGCTTTCTCCTGTACCAATTCTCTTGATAAGCCCCGGTTTCAACACCTCCTTTCCATCGCATATCGCTCTCCATATCCAGGAAGGGGAGGAACCTACCCCCGCGGACAAGAACTCGGACTCTAGAAAGTACACAGCCTTGAGAACCCTCGCGCTTAGTGAGGTGGGGTCCTGCAGGATGCGCCAAGCCTGGCGCGCCAGTAACGCCAAGTTGAAGAGCTCGATATCTCGGAATTCCAGACCACCCAAGTATTTCGGCTTCATCATCTCCTTCCAGGAGACCCAACATGTTTTTCTCTTCCCATCTTTGCATCCCCACCAAAAATTCCGGAGCAGACTATTTATGTGATTCCAAAGACCCTTTGACAGTCTAAAACACGACATTGAAAATGTCGGTATAACTTGAGCTACTGATTTAATAAGTACCACCTTTCCTGCCGCCGACAACAACAACTCTAGCCAGCCCTGAACCTTCTTCCACACAGGGTCCTTCAGATACTTGAAGGCACCATTAATGGATGATCCCACATTCCATGACTCCCCAAATATTTCTCACTCAAGGAGACATTGTGTACACCCACAATCTCCATGATATCCTCCTTCACTGAATCCTGGCATCCCTTGGCAAAGTGGATGGATGACTTGTCCAGGTTCAGTCTTTGGCCCAAGCATCACAATAAATTTGCAACACGTCCTTCACCTCATTAGCACTCTCACTATTAGCTTTGAAAAACACCAGACTGTCATCTGTAAACAGTAAATGGCTGACCACCGGGGCTGATGGTGCCACTTTGATACCACTTAAGTTTGATGACTCAATTCTTGATTTTAAAAGGCACGAAAGACTCTCTACTGCTAACAAAAACAGGTAAGGAGAGATAGGGTCACCCTTGCAGATGCCCCTTGAGGGAGTAAAATTTTCAAGATGATCTCCATTGAATAAAACTGAGAATGAGACAGTTGTTACCATGCACATGATCATCTCCACCCATCTATGATGAAATCCCAACCCCAACATAATGGCTTGGAGATAGTTCCACTCCACTCTGTCGTAGGCCTTCCTCATGTCCAACTTCAATGCACATCATCTTGCACTTCGGGCTCTCTTGCGCTTCATAAATGCAAGCACTCAAACGCCATAATTATGTTGTCTGTGATCATTCTTCCAGGAACAAACACGGACTGTTCCTCGGATATTATCTCAGGTAAGATCCCCTTCAGTCTATTAGTAAGAACCTTTGACGCAATTTTGTAAATAACGTTGCAAAGACTTATGGGTCTGAATTGCCCTAGCTCCTCCGGGGATGCCACCTTCGGGATGAGAACAATGAATGTTTTATTAATAATGGCTGGATCATCATCACCGCGCAAAACCCTCATAACAACTGAGGTCACTTCCTTCCCTCACAGCTCCCAATGACGCTGAAAAAAATGCGCTGGGTATCCTTAAGGTCCTAGAGCCTTTGTTGGGAACATATGGAACAAGGCGTCCTTCACCTCCTTCTCTGAAAAAGGCCGAATCAGTACCTCATTCATCTCCTCGGTCACCTTCACTGGAACCGTCTCAAGCACTATCCCCATACTCGATGTACCCTCCGACGTGTATAACTGTTTATAGAATGCCGTGGTCTCGGATCCCATCTCCTTCTCATCAAAAATGATTGATTCGTCTCCTCTTTTAATCCTCGAGATTTTATTCTTCTTCTTCCGTTGACTTGATCTCATATGTAAAAATTGTATTCTTGTCTCCGATCGTGAGCCATTGTAGCCTTGCACGTTGCTGTCACATGATCTCTTATCTATGGTTTAGTTCAACAACTCTGTTCGTCATCTTTATTTCAGCGTGAGAGGGCCTAATTCTCAGCGGATCAGCCCACAACACCTCAAGTTCAGGTTTGAGCTTACTTAGATCGAGCTTCACATTGCCAAAAGTGCCCCTTTCCACTTGTTCAGCTATGTCGACATATTCTGCAACTTAGTATTCAAATCATACACAATTGTCACCTCACCTCCTTGCTGCCATGCCTGAGCCAACATAGGAGTTAACTGCTCATTCTCCTCCCACATGAGCTCATATCTGAAATTGTTGCCCCTTCGCCTTCACTCCCGCCTGTGCGCCCACGTGAGTAGTATGGGGCCATGATCGGATGTGGCGGCTGTCATATTCCGCACAGTCGGCCCCGGGAATCGTGCACTCTAGTACGCTGTGGCCAACGCCCTGTCCAAATGGACCCTGTAGTACGTCCCCTCAGCTACCTTCTTCTCGAAGGTCTAGCTCCTTCCTTCGTAACTAAGATCATGAAGTCCACAAACATCAACCATCTCACGGAACCCAACTATTTGAGCATTGCTTCTCTCCTGCACCCCAACATGTTCCGATCAATGTAACACCTCATTGAAATCACCCATGCAAACCCACAGTAATGCAGACGATGATTTAATGAACTTGAGCATATCCCAAGTTTTAAAACACTGCGCCACCAGCGCCTCCCCGTAAACACACGCCAGTCTCCAAGGATCACAACCCCCCTCAGTAACAATAACATCAATGTGATACTGTGAAAACAGTAATATCTGTATATGGGTCTCATTTTTCTAAAAGATTCCTAGGCCTCCACTTCTACGAGAACTGCTAACCGCAAAGGTTTTATCATAGCCCAGCGTACCACATAAACCTTGCACCCGTGTTTTGTCTACCACGGTAGGGGCAAAACGGCGTGCAAAAACATGCAACTCATTAACTGTTGCAACTTTGCCCAAACCGTGGCAGTTAAAACTTGAACAACTCATTGCTCCCGGCGGAGCTCCTCCGTAGAGCCAGCCGATGGATTTTTTCCTCCCTTCACCTGTGCATTGACATTCACAGTTTTCTTCTGCCTCTTTAATTCCTTAGGTGACAGCTGGCGGCGGTGGAGGTGCCGTCATCGCAAGATTTCCCTCCTTACCTCCACTAGTATGCTCCCAGGTCAGCTGTTTTGGTGCTAGCTTACCATCTCCTCCATCGACCCTCTCCTCAATCGATTTCATAGGGATACTTGTTGAATCCTTCAGCTCTTCTTCTCCCGGGAGGCTTGCATCACCCGAGTTACGTTTCCTAGAGCCAAAACTAGTAGTTTGGACCCCTTCTCCATCCAAACTACATCACCACGTCCTCCCGTCGCACCCTGCTAGCCACGGCCAGGGCCAAAACGACCACCTCTTCCTTGAGCACGGCCACCCCGTTTAGACTATCCACGACCATGGTCGGGCCTAGCATCATCCTGCTCCTGCCCAAAACCTCCTCGCACCCGAGGAGTCGATGGGTGCCAAGTCTCCATGGGATCTAGCATCCACTCGCCAAACTACAACTGATCATCCGTAAATTCTCCAGAGCCGCATTCCAGAACACCATAGCCCATCAGTCCACAGTGGTTACAAAACCTAGGTGTTTTCTCGAATTTGACCTGCAGCGTCATGCTCGGCCAACCCTCTAGTGACAACGTCAAAGCGCCACAATGGCTCCTCCGCTGCCAAACGAACTCGAGATCTATGGAACTCCCCAGTATCGGTCGCTACCACTTGCATATACACCTTGTCCACCTTTCCCACCTTTGCAACAAGCTTCTTTAAGATGTCCTCCGTGTGGAACAGCGGAGGTAACTTGTGAATTTGGATCCAGGCTTGCACTTTGTTAGGAATAGGGGGGGGGGGGGGGGGGGGGGTTGGCCTATGTGCCGTCATACTCCTCCACCATTAGGGCACAGTCCCTGAACAACCAAGGACCTTCCTCTGTAATCCGCTTCCAGTCGTCGAGGCAAAACACCTGCATCACATACAGGTTGCATCTGATCGGGTTGAAGGACACCTCGCACGCCGTGTTCCAGGCCGTGTGCATGGCCCGCTTCAGGGATTCATCGCTGAATGCCTTCCGCATCAAAACCCTAGCCACCACCATCCACTTCACCTCCGACAACTTGTTCCTGTCCTCCTTGGGCAAGAACACGCCAGCCTTCTCTCCCTCGCTCAGCTTCAGATTCTTCAGCAATTCATCCACGTCCACACCCTTCCCTGCCATGCCTTCTCTCGCCTTCGAGCTCTCAGCCATGGCAAGAAACTCTAGAATCCCGTCGAACCTGTAGACCCTAACCTACCGATGCGATCTACCAAGGCCGGGCAACCAGGCGAGACCGGTCCCTTGATCAGCCCGAGCAGATTTCTCGGAGGGGAGGGGTGCAGGCGGCACGTTGGTGCAGAGAAACTCCCGAGGATCTGAATCGCCACCAGAATCGCCTATACCGCCGAAAACTAAGTCAACTTGATCTGGTGATCAATTATGATCCTGTGATTCTTGGCTATGTAGCTGCTCTCTTTAGATGGTTTATTATGTATGGGGCTGAGAACAAACCTGGGATGGGTAGCCCGACCCAAAAATAGTCCGCGGGCCAGGCTTATTCAGGCCCATTGGCTGGGCCTAGGCTTTGTTTTTGTGGCCTGGTGACAGCTCGGGCTGGGCTTGGGCTTTCTAAATGACTGATTTTAGGAATACCCGGTCCAATGGCTCGGTGTTTTATGTTTTGCTCAGGCCAGGCCTCAATTTTAGGGCCGAGGGTTAGGTCAGGCCGGGCTCGGTCCTATGTTTTTAGCGTCCGGCTATTTTTGGCCCGGCCTGAAGCCTGACCAGAAAAATGCCCAGGTTCAAGAATCTGAGTAGATTTCAGTGAGTATTTACTAATATTTGGTATTACTAGTAAGTGGGTACGTGCAACGCACGCCTATAATATAAACACAAAACTCTTGGAAATTTCTATACTGCAGGGTAACCTAATGTGACTATGTATGTCCTTTCAAGATAATTGCTCATGTTGGAACAGAAAACACCATCAATAGATCTATTTTACGGTCAGATTACAAAATCTAAAGAAAAGACACTAAAGTAAATTCATATTCCAACTCGGTTTCAAGAGAGCATTGCTAAAATAAAATTGCAATTGCTATCACATATAACTTAAAACAAATTACGGTCTTAAGCGTGCAATGTGTTGTCGAAGTACTTCTAGTATTAAGGCAAGTATACACAACTATGGCCTGATGTATTTACGGTTTTTCATAGAAATATGCCCCTCACTTTTTCTTGACATTAAACACATTACAACTTCACAGGGTACCAACACAAATTACAGCAATCATTTGATGCATTACTCGATTTGACAAAACATCAAATATTGCTAAACCATCCATCTATATAGAATAAATGAGTAAAATGGCTCATTGTAGGCTCTTTTGTAGCACCTCACAGCAATCACGGCAGAGGACACCAGCGACCATGTGAGTCCCGTCATTAGCTGCATGTCCTGCCCCGCTGCCATAGTTACGTTTAAGGCACGACAGAAGACCGTCGTTCTTCCTGTAGAACAACCAAAAGAGCAAAGGAGATAGTGTTAGTATTTGTCATCCAAACATATCGAAAATTGTGATCTAATTAACTAGTTCTTTCGTCCCAATGAACAACGAATACCATGCTGAAGTTATCGACAGCTTGTGTGAGAGCTTCCTAGAACGTTTGGTACAGACCATAGTAATTCTGATTAACTTAACTCCACTATGCTAGTACCTGCACACTCATAGAAACACCGATGTTAAACTCAACTACAAACAATGTTTTCAGATTGCTGTGTCTCTCCACTGCAATTATAACCACTGTCGTTGAACCCGTTTCAACTCCTAGTGGGCAGCAGATAAATCATGACATCTTATCATTTTCTCACACACTTGTTGATTCTACAAGGTGAGTCGAGTATGCTTTAGCATTATTGCAGTAACTTTACAGTGACAAAATTGAAGAACTATAATGAGGGCATCTCTTCAATTAATTATTGTGGTACCTTTGTAAGAAACACACCATGTGCTTACGTAAACTCTATCTTATGAGTTCCAATGAAAATTGCATGCCTGAAGTATGACATACAACATAGTAATATATTGATGTACCTTTCTCTGTTCAACCTCAACCTTCTTGGCACCCAAAACTCCTTCATGAACGTCATTGTATTCTTCCCCATGATTCCCGTCAACTGAACCTATAGGTGTAGTCGTCCACCTCCTACAGAATAAACAAAAAGGCAACAAAAACCATATAAATATCATGAGCTACTACTATCATCAGCCTATCGGATGCACAAAACAACTACTCCCGCTGAGTTATATATCCAAATAACATATGCAAGCGGTGACAACCTGAATGGTAAGGACGTCAGTATATCCTGAATCGACGTTAGTATATCCTGAATCTCTGTCTCGCCTCAAAGCAGCACATACCGTGACGTCGCGCCGTGTCTCCTTTCTCTCTCAACACGCGACCGGCGGACCAGGACGATGCCGAGGCCAACTCGAGTCTCAGCAGCACGACATCTAGGTGTCTCCTTTCTCTCTCAACCTATAGGTGTAGTCATTGTATTCTTCCCCATGATTTTTTGCGCTACCACAGGCCAGCGGCGCGGCGGCGTGATTTTTGCTATCAAAGTCTTGCAGCGCTGCTACGTGCGGCGCTAGGATTTGCTACCGCAGGCCCGCGGTGCTGCTACGTGCAGCGCAAGGATTTGCTACTACAGGTCGGGGGCGCTGCTACGTGTGCCGTCAAGATTTTGCTACCTCGGCGTTGGGGTTTTGCTACCACAGGCCGGTGGCGCTGCTACATGACGTCGGCGGTGCTGCTACGCACGGCGTCGGGATTTGCTACTGCAGGCCGGCGGCGCTGCTACAACCGGAGTCGGGGTTTGCTACATGGGGCGAGAGCTTTTGCTACGTGCGTCCGGTGGCGGCAGCCGCGCTCGCTGCTGTCCACGTGTGGCCGGTGGTGTTGTCGGTGGTTGTGGGGCTCTGCTACAAGGAGTGCCAGGCGTTGCTGCGAGGGGCGGGAGGTGCTGCTACCAGCGGTGGGTGCCGGTGTGCGACGGCCGGAACCGAAAGGGTGGAGTGCTGCAAGGGGCTTCCTCGCCGGCGGTGGTTGCGGCTCACGGTGAGCTGTGCGCGGCACCCATGGAGCTTGGCGTGCGGGTGTTGGATCTAGGGGAGAAAGGACGATTTTCTTTTTCCTGTAGCGGGAGGATACGGTACTCGGGATGGAAGATGTGGTGCGGTTGGAACACGTGAAAGGACACGTGTCGGCCTGTCCACCCGGGGGATCAGGAGAAGTTATCCCCCGGGGGACGCCTAGCGCTGCCCTTCCCTGAATTGCAATTGCCCTCGTCGCGTGGTGGGCGTAAGGTGGAACGCGAGGCGACGGTGGCGTCCCGGCTGTATGTAGAACGACTCCACGAGGAGATCGCCCATGCCTGGATCGGAAGAGATGTGTACATGTGGTTCCAACGTATTTTTCGGATTTATAAGCTCGTAACTGTTACAGCCAAATCTAGCGGATGAAAAGGAACATGATTTTTGGGTGGGGAGAAGGGGAGAACAAATCAATCTGAACTGTTTGATGTATATGTATTGACGGTCGAGATTCAGTTTTCTCACCCAACTTCGTGCTTTTATAAGTAGTGGAGATGAAGATGCAGATGGAGATGGAGATGAAGATAAGGATTTGCTCTTCCAAAATAAAATTAACGTAGATTCTGAAAGATAATATCACTTTCTTAGTTGCATAGTGATAAACCTTTTTTAAGGTAAAAAGGGCCTCGTCGTGGTTCCCATTACTGAAACCACACGAGTATGTTTTGAACGATCACAACACTCGGGCTAACATTTGCAGAGCACAGAGGCCATATGGCATTTTTGCAAAACCCTACAAGGGCACCACCTACAACCAAAAGCACCTACCACAACCTAGTATCAAGATAGATTTATTACAAGGTTTTTCTGCATCACTACAGCTATCCCTGATCAAAAACACCACCACTACTTTAGAGGATAGATATAGAGATACTAGAACAACAACTCTCTATCACCCTCTCGTGTCATAGCATTTGCATCCAGGGTTTCTGTCAGGCTATGTATATTGATCCAGATCTCCCCATTCACCTGGATGAGGTTTCTGAGCACCACCAACTCATGAGTCACTCTCCTCTTTTGCACCGTCACCCAGGATCCGACCATAACAGCAGCGGCGGGGCACTTGCCAATGCCTCCACCTCAGGCACCATCGTGACAAGCTTCCCTTTTTATTTTTCTCCCAAGAGAATGCCCTACTGAGCAAGGAAGAAGACACACTTCCTCCAGATCACCTGCATTCCAGGCCACACAGAACGGTTGAAACATAGATCATTCCTCACATTCCATATGACCCACAGGATTGTAGCACAAAGTAAATTTTCAACTCTAAAGAGTTTATCATTATCCCACTTAGTAGCTATCATCTCAAAATCCACAAGATTGTCCAAATGTCCAGTAATCCTAGATATCTCATAGTAAATTGCTCTAGCCACACTACACTTAAAGAATAGATGGTTGCAGATTTCAAGTTCATTGCAGAAGAGACAGGTTAAGTCATCAACATTTTGCCGTTTTATAAGGTTATCTCTAGTGAGAATTCTCTTATGAGTCAGCAACCAAAGGAAAAAATGAATTTTTGGAGGAGTTTCAAGCTTCCACACAGACAGGACATGAACATGCATAATCCCTTTAAATTTAGTAACATCATAGAGAAATTTAACACTGTATTGCCCACTAGGTTCAAACTCTCACACAAGACAGTCAATCTCCTCACTAAGGTGCAAAGATTGAGCAATCTGAACTATCTCATGCCACTATAGTAAAAGTTAAAAGTAAATTTCAATGTCTCACCGTCCCAAACATCAACAATACAGGAGTTCTATTCATTCAAAATCACATACAAATCCCAGTACTGAATAGCAAGGCTGCAAGAACCAAACCAATGATCCTCTCAAAATTTAACCTTTCTACCATTTGCTACTTTCCACTGATACCCCATACGAGCAACTTTAGAAGCCCACACAACTCCCTTACAGAAAGGAGAGGCACCAACCTCAGAGCAGGAAAATTAATTAGGGTGTAAAACATCATACCTGTGGTCAATAATTTGTTTCCACATTTTATTTTCATCCAGATGATATCTCTTAATCCAAGAAGCCAAAATACACCTATTCATGGTGGCCAAGTCAGGAATACCCAAACCACCATAATCTTTCTTTGAGACACCAATCCCCAATTGGCTAAGTGATATTTATGATGTCTGTTAGAGTATTAGGCATATACGGTTGTTATGGTAGTTTAGATAGAGTTAGCATCTATTTACGTACAATCATAACTTTACTTGTACTCCAAGATAATCCCATGTACGCCTATATATACTCTCCCATGAGGCTCAATAAAATATCCATCATATTCCGCCAAACTCATACTCTTTCATGGTATTAGCCTAACTAGTCCAAACCCTAGCCGCACGCTTCTGCCGCCCCGCCCCCGGGGGGTTCGATCTCCATAATTTCCGCCGGGGGCCACACAATCCGTTGCAGGGTTCGTCCACCGATCTGTGACCGACTGCCCTGGTGAGTCTTTTTCGATCTACTAGATAGGTTTTTCTCTCCGTCGGTCACTTGGCCGGTCTTCATTTCTTGGTTTACCGATCATAGATTGGATTGAGTCGCCCATCGATGTCGTCATCACTGCGCCTCTACTCCAACCATCGACATCGATGATCTACATTGTGCCCGTGCACCTACCTCCTCCGCTGCCTACCTTGGCAGGCTATGACGGCCTCATAGCAGGCTGCCACGCACCTCGGTCGGCTGCTACGCCTTCCTCGGTAGGCTGTTGTGGCCGTCCCCCTTGGATCGTCTTCGCCGTCATCGCCCGGGACTTCACCGACAACTCCGCCATTGACTCCGATCTACGCGTTGTCAATGCCATGGCGCATACGGTGCACCATCGGTCTGATCAACCGATCTCGCGCCCATCTACGCCAAGCACATCCCCGAGCATGTGCCTACCACCGATCGAGTTACGAGCTGGCACTGTGTGGCCCCTTCGAGCCGCAGCGCCACCACCTTTGGTCCATGCTACCGGCTTCCAAACGCGCCTTCCTTGGCGTGTGCGTCGCTGGTGGTCTCCCAGCTGCTGCACCGACTTGCGCCCTGCAGCTATGCCACCCAGCGGGTCATAGCATCGCTGCATGCAGTCTACATCGTCGTCCCTACACACTGACACCCCAGGCTATCTCCGCACCACCTCCACAGTGCAGGTCGTCTACGTCCGCACATGGTCTTCGTCACGTTGGATTCTTCTTCGCCTATGTCGAGTACCGCTGCCACGCCAATCTAGGCGTCCAACATGACCTCTCCAGGCCGCCGTTGGGTTCGCCGCCTTCTACGTCTTCGTCCCTGCCCTTGCGTGCCCGGTATCGGAAACACTGGTGCGTGCCTTTGTCCCTGAGCCTGGCAATCTCGGATTGGCGCCTCGTCTTTGTCGGCCTCGACAAAGTCTTCTTCGGCATCGACACATTCCTCTATGACTGCCTCGACCCCATCACCGACAAGCTCTTCTTTGCATACTCGGTTCTGGCAAAACCGGAGTGTGTGTTCTTCCCCGACGTGCGCATAGTTCTGGCAAAACTATGGCCGCACCTCGTCCTCGATGATTCGGGCTGCATCGACTGCAACATCAACACTCCTCGGCAAGCTGTCGCGGCCCCACGACAAGCCTCCATGGAACCTCGGCAAGCTTCTGTGGCCCCACGACGACTGCCTCGATGCGTCTCTGTCATCCTCCTCATGCACTATGCGCATGCGGATTCATGTGCGGCTACCTCGACACCGGCATCTCCGACCATGATATCGACCTAAACGACCCCTCACAACAGCTACCCGACCTCGGCACCGCCTCAAGCTTTCGGCTCCCTCGACATCGACACAAGGGCTATCACCTCGCCTGAGCATCTCACCAACTTTCTCTACAGTTCAAGCTACCGCGACGCGACACCGTCCACGACGTTCCTGCTCGGACAGCGGGGGGATGTCAGCCTATTGGATGGTACTTCAGTTTCTCTCCAGTCTGACCATCCACGGTGTTCCAATTGTTCATAACGCTACCACTACGACTGCAGGGGAATGTTAGAGTATTAGGCATATACAGTTGTTATGGTAGTTTAGATAGAGTTAGGATCTGTTTATGTACAATCCTAACTTGACTTATACTCCAAGATAATCCCCTATACGCCTATATATACTCTTCCACGAGGCTAAATAATATATCCATCATATTCCGCTAGACTCATACTCTTTCAATGTCCCTCATAATCATCCCAAAGGGAGTTAATCAGGGCTATTGCCCATTTAGGGAACTTAATAACACTTAACAAATATAGAGGGATACTAGCTAGAACACTCCTAACCAATTCTAACTTAGCAGCATGGTTGAAAAGCCTCTCTCTCCATCCAACAACTTTTTAAAGTTTTATCCATAATAGGCTGTAGATCTTCCTTTTTAAGCTTAGCATAATATAAAGGGACCCCAAGGTATTTAAGAGGAAAATTTCCCAACCTACAGGTTAGAGTTTGGGCAAAGGCCTGAGCAACACCCTCTCCCACATTAATAGGAATAAGCTCACATTTGTGAAAATTTATGCGCATGCCTAACATTTGCTCAAAACAAGACAACAACCACTTCAAATTACTAGCAGTTGCCAGGTTATTGTCAAGGAACAGTAAGGTAGTCATCAACATACTGCATACTAACGATCCCTGTTTGATTAAAACTTTTCATTAGGCCAGAAATTTGTCCTAGACGAGCAGCTTTAATAAGCATTTTGTGAACACATCAGCCATGTAATTAAACAAAAGAGGGGATATAGTGTGAGGTCCCCTGGATTTACCGTCCGAGAAATCCCTATTACGCACATACCCACATTCCCATGATCAGTGAGCCGTGGAATATAAGCGGCAAGTATCATTACAACATCCAAAACTTAACGAGAACAAGACTTATATTGATGCTATTATGGCTACACACTCTTCCACAATGGATCTTCATCAAACGCAGATCCCAATCATGCCTTAACCTATAGGCAACCGACTGGGAATATGGCCTAGCTTGCACAGAAGTCCTTGTATCCACTATCCTTCATGCTTCTGAAAGTCGGGCCAATTAAAATAGCCAGGGACTATGCCAGTGAGTACTTTGAATGTACTCGCAAACCACCAAGATAGGGTAAACAAGAGTAATGCAGTTTGGCTGTGGCGAGATAGCTATAACTATGGTTGTTTTTGAAAAGCCTAGTTTCTCTAGTAGATATGGCATCTCTATATATTTGTTAAAAAAGAGTTTTGAAAACATGTCTCCGTTTTAAAATCTGGATATCTCCATATCCTTGTTCAAAACCTTTTTAAAAACAGTTTTAGAGGAGAACCCTTTTTAAACATCTTCGGCCATCCATGGTCAAAACAAAACCTCATCCTCATATTCTCTCATGACTAAGTCACATCCTTTTTATCCTTCTCAAACCATCACTTGGGTACTCCTAGCAATCACCTTTCCAACCGTACTTGACCGTGGACACGGCTATTCGAATAGATTATACTCTATAGAGTTTGTGCACTTTACTCACAAGAATCAATACATCCGCCGGGATTCAACCATGGCCCGTTACACATGGTAAATGGGGGTTTGTATAATCAAACATAACCTTTCATTTATCGACTCTAGGAAAGGCACCATTCCCTTTTGGGTTTGACCTCCTCGGAAACGCGTATGTGGCCGTCGACACCATAATCCTCCCTTCCGTATAGACCTATATCCAAACCCTTAGTTTGGGATGTAACATAATCTTTTGTGATTTCTTTTTCCTTCCTTACTTCTAAGTCATACCGTCCGTGGGAGACCCAATTGTTGCACTAACCCTTGTCAATGACATCCGCTAACCCCAGATCCGTAGACCTTTATGTGGGGGAAAGCACGGAATTCAGGGGATTTCTCCCCCATAGCATGTGTAGGGGCTGCCCATGCTAAAGCAAACAAACTATTAGCTACACCCTAGCTCCTGGGGTAATGTGGTTGCATGGATAAGTTATTACGGTAAAGGCGTAGAACATCCCTTCTCATACTCAAGTCCACCATTCACATTCTTCCTCATCAATTTTATTTCTTTAGAACATCCACCTGGAAGCGATGACTCTTCCCAAGGGTTTTTCCAAAACATTTTCAAAAAATTATAGCAGGGTGAATCCCCAAAACAGTTTGGTTTAGCAAACCCGAGGTTCTCCAAAGAGGTAAGATGCTAACCATCGTACTCCCAGTCTAAAGGGAAAAATGGTAGGTACACACAAGGGTGGGTGTCATATGGGACACTAGGTCATAACTTGGAGGAGCCAAGTTATCAGCGCAGTATTTGAAAACAAGACATGCAGGTAATAATGCAATTTATAAAGGAGATACATAACAGGTAATACAAGGAGCAGGACAAATATCGGAGTTCGGGAAGGGTGGATTGCCTGTGATCAACACTAAGTCCCTGGACTTCTTTTTAGAATACCAATAATAATAAGATGCTCCCTTCTTCTAGACGTCAGCACTATTGCAACTATCGTCGTCATCGAGCACACATGCAAACAAACGATACCATAATCAATACAAGGCAGTCAAGCACCATAGCAATACAACATATAGACATACAATACACCACCAGCTTTAATAAGTTTGGTTAAAATGAGTTTATAGCAAGTGGAAGTGCTTTAATTGTGTCTGTGGAGTTTTTGATATGATTTAAAGGTCAAAAGCTACTTAATTAAGGGGTTTCCAACCAAGGCTTGGATCTGTATGATACCAATGTACAAAAAGGATATCAACATATAGGTTTTAACATAACAAAGCTACCAAAAGTGGTTTCATCATTTTAGCACTTTTATTTATTTAAATAAGAGTTTGCTAGTCAAATGAACCCTAGTTTTAAGGAATAATTCGCCATAAAAGATCTATAAGTTTAAAAATTATATTCTTTGATGGTTATGAAGAGTTTTGAGTACTGGTTCACTGAGAGTGGATTCACTTAAAAATAATTAGCAGAATGTCCTTGGGAGGTCAGTTCTATAGTTATTTTGTCTTTTTCACCAGATTAAATCTATAGGGGAATTTGATATGAATCCTAAGGCACAACGTAGGTATTGGAAATACCTTTCTGCATAAATTGGATTCATTAATATTGGAGTTGTAGAACTACTAGAGTGATGTTCTTAGTGAAACAATCACATGCATCTAGCTTTAATTCACCAAAGGCTCCAATGAATCTGATCTCCTCGTAATAGATAGATATGGTTCTGAATGTGTGTTGGGAGTTGGAATCAAGTTATAACAAAACATAACTTGGCCTAGGTAATTTTCTAAATGCAGTTTTGTAGCATCCCGCTAAAACCACTACTAGAAAATCGCTGTGTTTTTGTGCATTGCATCATCATGATCGCATGCTCATGTCATCATGCCACATTACATTTGAGCATCGTCATCATCTTGCATGGTTTGTTTAAAAACTATTTTCGGAACCCTATTTGTTTTTCTAAATAAGCCCCGTCTTTATTCAAATACAAAACCCGGGTCTCTAGAATGTTTTGGTTTATCTAAAAACGGTTTGCAAAAGCCCCGTTTTAATTAAATAAATATTTAAGTTGTTTTTAGGAGGCAGCCCGCCAGGCCCAAAAGCCTGACCGGCCGCCTCCAAAATCCCTAATCTACCCAACCCTATTCTACCCAGCCACTTCCTCCACCCCTCCACCTCACCCCGTCCTATCGTAGGTCGACACCTCACCGCACCCCTCCACCTAATCACCCCTGACCCACACAGCAGCCGCCACCCTCTCTCGGCAGCCTGGCCCCACCCCTGCCACATCCCCCACACCACCTGGACTCCCTCGCCACCTGCCCGCACGCTCCCACTGCCAGACACGCCGGCGCACACATCCCATCCCCAACCTGCATCAATCCCTACCCCCACCTGCCGCTTTTCCTGCCCCGCCCCCGGTTCCACCGCCCCTGGCCACCTCTTTTCCGCCACCAACCACTCCCAGCCTAGCCTCTCCCGCTCCTGCAGCTTGGACCCACCCCGGGCATGTGCGACCCGCGCCTCTCTCTCCCCTCTCCTGTCCCGCGTTGCCCACCAACCCCCATCCCTGCGCTGCCGCCGCCTCCTGCGGGACCTGCGTGCTCCTCCACCGCGCCGCCGCCGGCTCCCCTCTGCGCATCCCCTTCGCCCTGCCGCCATGGCCGCGCCGCCCGCGGCTCGTCACCGCCTCCTCCCGGCCCCTCGCATTCCCTTCTCCGCCGTCCTCAACCCGAGCCTCGGCCGCCACCTCCGGCCCACGCCCGCCGTCGCCGAGCCTCCTCGTCATCTTCCGCTCTGTAGCGCCACCACGGACAGCTCCGTCCTCGCCCTCTGCCTCCCCATCAACCCTGCCCTGTGTCCGCCTTCTTCTTCCAGTGGTGCCCGCGTCGGCCTCCTCCGGAGAGCCGCCTCCCTCTCCTCCTCGTGCCCGACCGCGACCAGCCTCGCACAAGTTCCCGCCGTCCCAGCCCCGCAGAGGCCGTGTGGACCCCGCCCGCCCCTCTAATCGTGCGTGCCTGCAGGAACCACCAAGTTCCTCGCTCCGGCCCGCAGCAGCGCGCCCTGCCGCTCATCTCGTCCCCGCCACTAGGAGCTCCCAGGAGCCCTGCAGCGTCGCCAACCCGCTCGCCTGTGTGTCCTCGACCCGGAGTTCGTTCAACTTCGGCATGCCCTATTGCATCCCTAGAACCTGCCGTGGACCTCCAATGCCGCCCCCCTCGCGCCGCGCATCCACAAGTCCTGCAACCTTGCTAGCCTGTGTCCTCCAGCATCGTCGTCTCTCTGCAGGGTGTTTCCCTATGGATGGCCTGTTGGTGGAAGTTTGGTAAGATGGTAGTATGGTACTGTGAATAGTTGATGAGATATGATTTTGATGCAAAGTGAGTGCCCCAATCCCGGTGACCAGATGTTCGTGTTGCGCCAAGATCTCCGTCGTGAAACAACAAGACCGTCGACATGAACCGAAGACCGCGGATGCGACAAGATCGTCTCTTGGACACCAAGTCCTTCGGCCCGGGAAAACCGACGACCCGACCAAGATCCGAAGACCGAACCCTGGCGCGCCAAGTTCTTCGACCCCGAGGACCGATCCATCGGATGCGACAAGACCTCCTTCTCGGGACCACCAAGTTCTTCCCCTCGGATGCCAAGTTCGCCGACACGGATACGCCAAGTCCTTCTTCCCAGGACACCAAGCTCTCCTTTCGTTGTTCGAGAACGTTCCCGTCGAGATCGATCCCCGTCAAACCCTGAGACTGGACCCCGGACCCGCGTCCCGTCGAACCCCAAGATCTTCCGAACCCAGATGTGTGACCCTAAGCCCCTATTTTTATAATACGACATTACCATCTATCGCATATTAAATTGTTCATCTCGCATGCATATCATGTGGGTTGGGGGCATTATGCCGATTCACCTCATAATTAAATATGGAGACCATATGCGGGCTATTCTAGTCTTATAATGGCCTCCATTTAAATTTGTGTAGCGAACCGATACCATGTTTTGCCTGTTAAGACAACATTTAAATTGCGGGGTAGATAAATAACTTAAACCATCTAATTAATTGTCGGGACCCCGGTTTCGCTTAATATTGCCTAATTGCATCGCATCTGCATCATATCATAATCATGCCGGATCTTCTGCCGTAGTATTAAATATTGCATCTGGTGTTTCTTTTAGTGCTTTGCTTCTTCGCGGATTAGGCCGATGAGTTGATGCGAGTATCGACAAGTTCTTCGGATATGAACCTTCGGCAGTGTTTCCCAGGCGAGCATCCCTCCCCCTTCTACCTATTTTGCATTTATAGTCTTTATTTCCTCCTGTTGATCTATTGCTATCCGTGTTACGATGCTTTAGTTCCGTACCCGATATATCCCGTGCAGCCTCTATATTGCCTTGGACACCTCCTATTGCCTGTGTTTGGTAGATAGTTGGCCTTGCGAGTCGTAGTTGCTTGCTCAGGTGCGATCTCGTGTTGTCAAGTACCACAGTTGTTAGAATGCTGGCAGATGTTTACGGTGGAGTTGATCATGACTTTAAATACAACTATTAAAATGCTAGATATAAGTAATGCAGAGGCATCGGTGGGCAATAGATGTTATTTGGTCCTTCCACGCTCACTTGTGTCCCGTAGGACCCCGAGTACTTGATACCTGTTCCTTGACTATTCGCACTATCCACATCAGGGAGGCCTTATGGACCCCCCTGAGCCAGAGCTTGATTCGTTTCTATTTCTTGGGGCCACAAAGTAGTTTGGGGCTTTATTACTATCCTGTACTTATGCCATGCTTTACTGCTTTATTTACGATTGTGCGTGGAGCACCTGTACTGTTTTGGAACGTGGAATGTTTTCGCGGTATCGACAAGCCCAGTCACACTTTCGGGTTCCCAGTCGTTTACAGCCATTGTCACAAACCCTGGGTCCGTTCTGGAGCCGGCCAACTTCGTTGCGGGTAGCTTAGTGGGGTGGCCCCCTGAAATATTTATGAATCCTGTGATCGCTTTGTCGTGAATGCCTCGTTGGGTTTTGAGTTGGTTTTTCCGAGGTTGATCGAGTGTGTGTTGCTATTTGTGCACCCCTGTAGGGTAAAACTTTCTGAAAGCCGTGTCCGCGGTTATGGACGACTTGGAGCACAGTATCTCGATCATAGACAAGCATAACTAAAGTAGTACTATAAACTTGACTTAATATATGACTAGTAATCAGTTTCAACTATAACAAAATGGATATTAAAAATGCCAACAACTGCTGGATCTGGGTTGTTTTGTTATATATGCCTAGTAAGTATTGCAACTCCAATGGAATGTGATAAAAGTGCCAACAACTGCTGGGTTTTGGGATTCCTCAGGACAATTATATCTGACTAGTAAATGTTCCAACTACAACAGAATGGTTAACAAAATTGCCCACTACTATACTTCAGGATGACTCATGCTATCGATATCTGATTAGTAAGTGCTGCAACTATAATGGAATGAGTAAAATTGCCAACTGTGTGAGTTCCTCGGTTTGACTTCCTCGTTTGGTCTCGAGGGGGAAATACCAGGATGGGTTTGTTTGGTGTTAGCTTCAGGTTGGATCCGAATAGGTCTTTCTTATCCCTCTCTGATAACCGCTAGTTGTATCGAGTCTCTATAGGTTGTTAGTGCCGCTGCGCTGCCGCTTCAGCCCACCATACCTATCTAGGCGAGAGCCGTCGAATTCTAGCCTCGCCGTGTACTGGCCTCAGTACTGACGCTCCTCTTTTTCCCTTGCCCTTTGTCGGCACCCCTTTTGTTTTAGCAGGTTGAGGTCGACGTCGTTAGCAGGGTTACCCTTCCGGCTTGGCCTGGGCAGGGTTATGGACGCCATTGGTTATTCTTCAGGGCTCTTAGCCCCATTTGCATCTTGTCCGTAGTCGGACGCTCTATCGTTTCGAGGTGATTTGGATCTTTGTATATTATATCTGTATTCTTGACTCATGGAGTCGCTATTGTATATATATCGGTTCTGTGGGTCCCATCGAGGACTGTTGTGTAATGGTATTACTTCGTTTTTCTACCCGCACGAAAGTGCTTGGTGGGCGTCCTTGAATCGTTTCTATGCGGGTTTGGCGAAAAGGGTAAAACTTGCATAGGGCCGATTTGAGGGTGTTATAGAGTGGCATCAAAGCTCAGCAGTTACGATACCCCACTAGTCCAGCCTGTAGGATAACCTAGCTAACGGCCGGAGTAGAATGTCAAAACTATTTTGCAAAAATGGTTGGATAGAACTGATTAGGTCTGGTTTTACTCCTTACCCCTCTGCTGTTCTCCTCTTACCTCCGCGTGTTTTGATTCTACTCTCTTATCTTTTCTTCGAGTCCAGAAATTCTCGTGGTTGGGTTTTTGTCATGCCTTTAGTGTTTCGCTTCCTCCTTTGGTAACGGTGCTTCTACATCCGGTCTTCGTGCTATCTGAGGAATCCTTCATCTGTTGGACTTCTCTCTGTTCCTTGTTGTGCCTTCCGGTGTTTTCCGACGCGACGACATCATCTACGTCAGACCCGATGCAAAGCCTGCATCCCTCCTTTGTTCCGAACCTCGATTGTCGAGATCTTTAGTCGGATTCCAAGAATGGTTGCACGCTTTTCTACTGATTGTGCGGAGTAATAGTTTGGGTGCGTGATGGATTGGCCCCCATGCCGACTACTCACTCTATTTGCTCATGTACATTGAAGTGGATGAGAATGCATCGGTTCTCTCTTTCTATCGAAGTTAGAGGTGGCTTTATTTGTGGATACCTTTACCTTCGTCCTTTGTTTTCTGGAGTGTTCTCTCGACGATCACGGACAACGACCTCTTGTTAGTGGTGTCGCGAGGATCGACACGAAGCGAGAAGATTCAGATCGCCGACCTTTCTTCCCGGTACCATGAGGCGGATCTCGAGGGCGAGATCCATTGTTAGTGGTGTCGAATTGTAGCACCCCGCTAAAACAACTACTAGAAAATCGTTGTGTTTTTGTGCATTGCATCATCATGACCGCATGCTCATGTCATCATGCCACATTGCATTTGAGCATCGTCATCATCTTGCATGGTTTGTTTAAAAACTATTTTCGAAACCCTATTTGTTTTTCTAAATAAGCCCCGTCTTTATTCAAATACAAAACCCGGGTCTCCGAAATATTTTGGTTTGTCTAAATACGGTTTGCAAAAGCCCCGTTTTAATTAAATAAATATTTAAGTTGTTTTTAGGAGGCAGCCCGCCAGGCCCGAAAGCCCGGTCGGCCACCTCCAAAATCCCTAATCTACCCAACCCTATTCTACCCAGCCACTTCCTCCACCCCTCCATCTCACCCCGTCCTATCATAGCTCGACACCACACCGCACCCCTCCACCTAATCACCCCTGACCCACACAACAGCCGCCACCCTCTCTCGGCAGCCTGGCCCTACCCCTGCCACATCCCCCACACCATCTGGACTCCCTCGCCACCTGCCCGCACGCTCCCACTGCCAGACACGCCGGCGCACACGTCCCATCCCCAACCTGCATCGATCCCCACCCCCACCTGCCGCTTTTCCCGCCCGCCCCCGGTTCCACCGCCCCTGGCCGCCTCTTTTTCCGCCACCAACCACTCCCAGCCTGGCCTCTCCCGCTCCTGTAGCTTGGCCCTACCCCGGGCATGTGCGACCCACGCCTCTCTCTCCCCTCTCCTATCCCACGTCGCCCACCAACCCCCATCCCTGCGCTGCCGCCGCCTCCTGCGTGACCTGCGTGCTCCTCCACCGCGCCGCTGCCGGCGGCTCCCCTCTGCGCATCCCCTTCGCCCCGCCGCCATGTCCGTGCCGCCCACAGCTCGTCACCGCCTCCTCCCGGCCCCTCGCATGCCCTTCTCCGTCATCCTCGACTCGAGCCTCGGCCGCCACCTCCGGCCCACGCCTGTCATCGCCGAGCCTCCTCACCGTCTTCCGCTTTGCAGCGCCACCGCGGACAGCTCTGTCCTTGCCCTCTGCCTCCCCATCAACCCCGCCCTGTGTCCGCCTTCCTCTTCCAGCGGCGCCCGCGTCAGCCTCCTCCGGCGAGCCGCCTCCCTCTCCTCCTCGTGCCCGGCCGCGACCAGCCTCGCACAAGTTCCCGCTGTCCCAGCCCCGCAGAGGCCGTGTGGACCCCACCTGCCCCTCTAATCATGCGTGCCTGTAGGAACCACCAAGTTCCTCGCTCCGACCCGCAGCAGTGCACCTCGCCGCTCATCTCGTCCCCGCCACTAGGAGCTCCGACGAGCCCTGCAGCATCTCCAGCCCGCTCGCCTGCGTGTCCTCGACCCGGAGTTCGTTCAACTTCGGCATGCCCTATTGGATCCCTAGAACCTGCCGTGGACCTCCAAGGCCGGCCCCCCTCGCGCCGCGCATCCGCAAGTCCTGCAACCTTGCTAGCCTGTGTCCTCCAGCATCGTCGTCTCTCTGCAGGGTGTTTCCCTATGGATGGCCTGTTGGTGGAAGTTTGGTAAGATGGTAGTACAGTACTGTGAATAGTTGATGAGATATGATTTTGATGCGAAGTGAGTGCCCCAATCCCGGTGACCAGATGTTCGTGTTGCGCCAGGATCTCCGCCGCGAAACAACAAGACCGTCGACATGAATCGAAGACCGCGGACGCGACAAGATCGTCTCTCGGACGCCAAGTACTTTGGCCCGGGAAAACCGATGACCCGACCAAGATCCGAAGACCGAACCCTGGCGCGCCAAGTTCTTTGACCCCGAGGAACGATCCATCGGATGCGACAAGACCTCCTTCTCGGGACCACCAAGTTCTTCCCCTCGGACACCAAGACCCGAACTCGGACGCCAAGTTCGCCGACACGGATACGCCAAGTCCTTCTTCCCGGGACGCCAAGCTCTCCTTCTGTTGTCCGAGAACGTTCCCGCCGAGACCGATCCCCGTCAAACCCTGAGACCGGACCCCGGACCCGCGTCCCGTCGAACCCCAAGATCTTCCGAACCCAGATGTGTGACCCTAAGCCCATATTTTTTATAATATGACATTACCATCTATCGCATATTAAATTGTTCATCTCGCATGCATATCATGTGGGTTGGGGGCATTATGCCGATTCACCTCATAATTAAATATGGAGACCATATGCGGGCTATTCTAGTCTTATAATGGTCTCCATTTAAATTTGTGTAGTGAACCGATGCCATGTTTTGCCTGTTAAGACAACATTTAAATTGCGGGGTAGATAAATAACTTAAACCATCTAATTAATTGTCGGGACCCCGGTTCCGCTTAATATTGCCTAATTGCATCGCATCTGCATCATATCATAATCATGCCGGATCTTCTGCCGTAGTATTAAATATTGCATCTGGTGTTTCTTTTAGTTCTTTGCTTCTTCGCGGATTAGGCCGATGAGTTGATGCGAGTATCGACAAGTTCTTCGGATATGAACCTTCGATAGTGTTTCCCAGGCAAGCATCCCTCCCCCTTCTACCTATTTTGTATTTATAGTCTTTATTTCCTCCTGTTGATCTATTGCTATCCGTGTTGCGATGCTTTAGTTCCGTACCCGATATATCCCGTGCAACCTCTATATTGCCTTGGACACCTCCTATTACCTGTGTTTGGTAGATAGCTGGCCTTGCGAGTCGTAGTTGCTTGCTCAGGTGCGATCTCGTGTTGTCAACTACCACAGTTGTTGGAATGCTGGCAGATGTTTACGGTGGAGTTGATCATGACTTTAAATACAACTATTAAAATGCTAGATATAAGTAATGCAGAGGCATCGGTGGGCAATAGATGTTATTTGGTTCTTCCACGCTCACTTGTGTCCCGTAGGACCCCGAGTACTTGATACCTGTTCCTTGACTATTCGCACTATCCACATCAGGGAGGCCTTATGGACCCCCCTGAGCCAGAGCTTGATTCGTTTCTATTTCTTGGGGACACAAAGTAGTTTGGGGCTTTATTACTATCCTGTACTTATGCCATGCTTTACTGCTTTATTTACGATTGTGCGTGGAGCACCTGTACTGTTTTGGAACGTGGAATGTTTTCGCGGTATCGACAAGCCCAGTCACACTTTCGGGTTCCCAGTCGTTTACAGCCATTGTCACAAACCCTGGGTCCATTCCGGAGCCGACCAACTTCATTGTGGGTAGCTTAGTGGGGTGGCCCCCTGAAATATTTATGAATCCTGTGATCGCTTTGTCGTGAATGCTTCGTTGGGTTTTGAGTTGGTTTTTCTGAGGTTGATCGAGTGTGTGTTGCTATTTGTGCACCCCTGCAGGGTAAAACTTTCTGAAAGCCGTGTCCGCGGTTATGGACGACTTGGAGCATAGTATCTCGATCATAGACAAGCATAACTAAAGTAGTGCTATAAACTTGACTTAATATATGACTAGTAATCAGTTTCAACTATAACGGAATGGATATTAAAAATGCCAACAACTGCTGGATCTGGGTTGTTTTGTTATATATGCCTAGTAAGTATTGCAACTCCAATGGAATGTGATAAAAGTGCCAACAACTGCTGGGTTTTGGGATTCCTCAGGACAATTATATCTGACTAGTAAATGTTCCAACTACAACGGAATGGTTAACAAAATTGCCCACTACTATACTTCAGAATGACTCATGCTATCGATATCTGATTAGTAAGTGCTGCAACTATAATGGAATGAGTAAAATTGTCAACTGTGTGAGTTCCTCGGTCTGACTTCCTCGTTTGGTCTCGAGGGGGAAATACCAGGATGGGTTTGTTTGGTGTTAGCTTCAGGTTGGATCCGAATAGGTCTTTCTTATCCCTCTCTGATAACCGCCAATTGTATCGATTCTCTATAGGTTGTTAGTGCCGCTGCGCTGCCGCTTCAGCCCACCATACCTATGTAGGCGAGAGCCGCCGAATTCTAGCCTCGCCGTGTACTGGCCTCAGTACTGACGCTCCTCTTTTTCCCTTGCCCTTTGTCGGCACCCCTTTTGTTTTAGCAGGTTGAGGTCGACATGGTTAGCAGGGTTACCCTTCTGGCTTGGCCTGGGCAGGTTTATGGACGCCATTGGTTATTCTTCAGGGCTCTTAGCCCCATTTTCATCTTGTCCATAGTCGGACGCTCCATCGTTTCGAGGTGATTTGGATCTTTGTATATTATATCTGTATTCTTGACTCATGGAGTCGCTGTTGTATATATATCGGTTCTATGGGTCCCATCGAGGACTGTTGTGTAATGGTATTACTTTGTTTTTCCACCCGCACGAAAGTGCCTGGTGGGCGTCCTTGAATCGTTTCTATGCGGGTTTGGCGAAAAGGGCTAAAACTTGCATAGGGACGATTTGAGGGTGTTACAAGTTTTGAAGGTTTTGGTTATTTTTGCTACAACTGAACCATAAGGATTTGGAGTGGGGCTAATGGGGTATGCAAGGTACATAAAATACCTTCCAGGAAAAATTGATTTCATTACATTTGGATTCCTAGAATTCCTTGAAAGAATTATTTAGGGAGAAGGATACATGTAGGTACTTCAATTATTTGAAAATGTTTGGATAAACTTTTGGTGCAATACTTGTTCTGCCTGTTGAGGAAAACCTCTAAGAACAAGGAAAAATTTATATCTAAAATTTTTCATGCCATTCCATTTTGTCTACATTTATTTCTAGGAGAGAGTTTGCAGAATTTGCAAAAGGATTAAAAGATTTCAAAAGAAAAAGCAAAGGGGGCTAGACCTTAGGCATACTAGGCCGTACCAGAGACAAGCCATCCCATCAGGGTGTGACCATGCGCGGGAGTGGCCACGGTTCAAAGGCCGGGCAGGGCCCTGCCGTGAGCCGTGGCTGAGGGCAAACGAGTATCAGCATCGGCGATCATCGGATCTAGTCACAGTCAACGATCGTGAGCCATCTTCTACCTCGCGCCGCTGCCAGTGGGGCGGAAACCCTAGTAGAGGGTAGAGATGCGTGGGGCGCTCACCTCGGGGCCGGAAAGGCGATAGGAAGGCGTCAAGGTGAAGCGGGGAGCCAGGGCAGTTCTGACGATGGACGGCTTGGCCAGATTCGGTACGAGTAAGTGGTTTCGAGCATTCCACGGGCGGAGCTTGCTCGGGTGGTCGCCGGAGCACTCACATGGAAGCCTACATGTTGCAGGGAGTCATTAGGAGGGGCACGGAGGGTCTCCATGGTCTCGGCCACATGCATGATAGGCAGATGGAGCTTGAATGTGGCTGCACGGGCGAGGCTGCTATCAGTGCACCTTCAGACATTGAAGGGTGGGGGTGACCATGGGATTTCCTAGAGCAAAAGGATGGCGAGGTCAGGCAGATCTCTAGGAGTGAACTGAGGTGGTCTAGAGAGAGAGGGAGGAGGATGACCTGGAGGACGACACCATCACCGTTTTCCTTGCAGATCTGAGGGAAGTTCTTCTCCTCCTGGGAAGCAGAGAGGATGGGAGCTTTGGGGGCATCGAGGGGGAAACAATATGGTTGTGTAGGAGTGAAATGAGAGCTAGGAGGGAGGTTGGGGGTGTGCCGTGTCCTTTTATCTAGAGAGGTGGGCATCCATGGTGGACCGAGCTCATAGTCGAGCTAGGGAGGGGTTGGGCTTCTGATTGGTAGAGGGAGGCGGCGGGGAGGGTGGTGTGGTGTCAAGGACTAGAGGAGAGGCATGTCTATGCTTTGGGAGCTCGTGGTGCTTGAATTTTTCACCTCGGGTGAAAAGAAAAGAGTGAATGTAGAGAGGGCTAGGGAGAGCTAGGGCAGGGGCCAAGGTGATAGGTAGGTGGTGAGGGTTCTGTAGCTCGACCAGATGGGACAGGGGAGGGCCGCTGGCTTGCTGCTACCTTAACTTGCCAAGATTTTAAAATACATGGCATATCTCTCTCTTAAAATTCACTCCAAGCACAAGGGAAAAAGGAGTGGTGTGCTACAGTAGATTTGCTACAGTGCACTACCAAAGGTTGGAGGGAGGTTGCTAGAGTGTTCAAGGAAGGGAGGTTGATGATCATTTAAAGGATTTATGGAGGAAATGGATCATGGGTGCATGCAAGTATTTAGGGTTAGGTTTGGTGTGTTTAAGGTGATTATGTAGATGACATATTGAGTAGGTAGTTCATGAGAGAAGTGTGTTGTGAGATTTGTTCAGGTTTATGGAGGGTTTGTGGTATTTTGGGATAGGTGCCATTTGAGTGGGGTTATTGGTTTATATGTAAACCTCGTGAATTTTAGTGAGAAATGGGTGAGGATGGGTAGAGGAGGGCATTGACCTGATGCAGAGTGAGTGAGAGTGATAAAGGTCACTTAGTTGGTTTTGAGTCGAAACAAAATTAGAAGATTTAAAATTGAAGGGTTTTTGGCATCTTTGGTTTTAATATTTTTATGCCTACTTTGATCGACTATAGAAGATGATCTAAGTATCCATTTTAGGTATGGGAGGTTGTGTTGGAAAGAGGACTTTATGATCTAAATGATGGTGAGGGAAGATTGGCTAAAGCATCTCAGAGTAGTTCATAAATATCTACCAAAGTTTTGTAAAAATAAGGAGGTCAGAACTGGTTATTAAATAGCCTCAGAAACCTTGTGGGTTTGAGAAGCTCAGAGGTCCAATTGGAACAAGGAAGATATGGATGGGTAGAATATTATGGGTAGAATACACTCATACAGAGATTTGGTAAAAATAAGATGGTATGAATATGTGAGCTTCTTCCAAAGTAGGCTTGTTGATAAGATTTGCATAAATGGTTAATTTATTGCCTGCAAAACGATCAAGAACAAGCAGGTCAAAGGATGATTTTATCTTGGGAAAGAGTGGGATTTATAAGTCCTTAAGATGGTATACAATATGGTTCAAGTGCATTAACAAAAGTGCACAAGGGTTGCAAAATAGAGAGACTCAAAGAAGTGATATTGATAGTAGTTCCAGACTTGGTCAAATTTTGGCAGATTTGGTGTTTTTGACTAGGTCACAAGAGCTGATGTTTTTGAGAGGAAGCAAGGTTCCAAACTCATCACAAAGTGGGTGATATTGAAGTGTGGGTTAAGTAGAGAGGATTCATAGGTAACTATAGAAGAAGGAAGAAGAAGGAAGAAGCAGATTGAATCCTTGGAGGGCCCTGATGGCGTAATGGAGGACACAAAAGGTATGCTTAATATTGCAGTTTCCTACTATAAAGAACTATTTGGTTATGAGTACAAGCTTAATATTGAGTTGGTAGATGATTTTTGGGATTTAGATGATAAAATTACTATGGAAAAAATATTTTCCTTGATGCTGATTTTTCTAAGCAAGAGGTCAAAGATGATGTTTTTGGTTCTTATGCTGAAGGAGCTCCTGGCCCTGATGGCTTTCCTTTTTTTCAACATTTCTGGGATGTTGTTAAAGATGATCTGGTTGCTATGGTAAATGATTGGAATAAAGGTGAATTGGATTTGTTTAGACTAAAGTTTTCTCTTTTAACTTTAATTCCTAAAGAAGTTGCTGTTGTAACTATATAGAAGTTCAGACCTATTGCACTTACCAACTGTAGTTTTAAGATCTTCTTTAAGTGTGCCACGAATAGGTTTGGTGTGGTGAGTGAAGCACTTATTTCACCTCATCAAATAGCCTTCATAAAAGGTAGGTATATCTTGGAGAGTGTTGTCTCTGGTCATGAAATTATTCATGATGTTGTAAAAAAGAAACAATCTGGTTTTATTTTAAAATTGGACTATGAGAAAGCTTATGATAGGGTGAATAGAGAAATTCTCCTTAAAATGTCACCCACTTAAGTAGAGGGGGGGGGGTGAATAGGTGCTACTTCAAATTTTAATGCTTTTTCAATTTTAGGCTTGACACAAAAGGTAAATTCTCTAGATATGCGACTATGTAAAATTTCCCTATATGCAAACCTAACTACTAGCGAGGAAAGGCGAGTAAAAGTGAGGAACAAGGAAACCGTAGTGGAGCACACGGAGACACAAGATTTTTTTTACCGCAGTTCCTTCCTTGTTAAGGGAAGTACATCTGCGTTGGAGGGGTGGGCGGTACTAAGACCACCACGCCACAATAGGCCTCACCCTGTTCTCCGATGGATCTCGCCACCAAAGGCCTGATCTACCTTTCCACTATTGGAACCCCTTCGAGGCGGGAACCGGCGCCTTTACACAACTAGCAGGGCACAACTCCACAACCGAATGGGAGGCTCCCGTAGTGACAAAAAGTGCCACAAGAACAAATGTTATCAATATCGAAACACAAGATCTAGATATTAACAAGAATACTAGATCGGGAATTCTCCAAGTGAATGGAGAGGAGTTGAAGCGCTTGATTCGTGATGACGATGAATGAAGTCTCCTCCTTTAATTCCCCCAAAGATCGAAGCCTTCGGGTGGTTGAAGTGGGAGATCTTGAATGAGAGCTCTTGCAATAGACCAGAAATTTTTCGAATGAATCAAGAGATCTGACAAGAGGGGTGATTGGGGCTTTTATACCCCCTGTCCAAACGGAGCATTTGGAGAGATCTGGGGCCGGATTATCCGGCCTAAGTAAGGGCCGGATTATCCGGCCTAGGGAAAACTCCGCCCCAGACTCGGATTTTCCGGGGAATAATCCATCCCTAGACAGACGGTCGCGCCAAGCCACACTTGGCAACTTCTCCCGGGGGCGGATTATCCGGCCCAAGAGAAGGGCCGGATTATCCGGCCTGAGGAAAACTCCGCTCCAGACTCTGTTGTTCGGGGGATAATCCGCCCCAGACAGAATGTCGCGCCGAGCCATCCTTGGCAGCTTCTCCTGGGGGGCGGATTATCCGGCCCAAGAGCAGGGACGGATTATCCGTCCAGGGGAAAATCCGCCCCCAGCCACGGATTGTCCGGGGGAAAATCCACCCCCAGACATAAGCTCACACGTGACCCATTCTGGTCAAGAGGGTTAGGCCGGATTATCCGGCCCCTGATAGGGGCGGATTATCTGGCCCCCAACAACAAGTTTTTCTTACCTGCAACACTTAGCACACATGAGATACTCCATGGTATTGTTATCTAACACACAAAACACTAGAGATCATGAAACGTTCTTTCAATCTCCCCCTTTTTTGTGTTAGATGACAATACTAGGATTTGCAAGATAGCTCTAATAACAACATCATTTAGTGAATGAAAAAGACTCCCCCTCAATGTGTGCATAATAGAAATTTGTATTTTAATACAAATGCACACAAGTAGGTACAAGTCTATTTCATTGGAAGAAAACGATACATGAATGATGGGCTAGCTCAAAGAAAATATCATACCATCGTGAGAGAGGCGTCCTCAATATAGTTTAAGAATAGCCAATGTGATACCCATTATAAACGCCTTCCACGAGAGATAGATAACCAATATAGCCAATAGATGACCAATATAGCCAATATTACGAGGGAATAATCCTCGAGATAAATCCAGAGCCACATAATAACATAGTCTCATACAAAGCAAATCACAAACAAGAGTTCAAAGCTAAATGGGCACAAGCGAGAAAAAGACCGAAACGATAAATTGCAAATGCTTGCGCCTGACCCATGCAAATCGACGAAGACCTAATAGAACAACTTCTCCTTCTTTGGCATCGAAACACCAAAAAGGAAGAAGAGCGATGCTAGTGCCCCAAGGGATCACTCATAGTCCTCATCGTCTTCCCCGTCCTCGTCCTCATCATCATACTCCTCGGTGTCTTCCCCTCCTCATCAGCTGGTGCAGTGGGATCCCTCGCCGCGGTAGGAAACAGGTGACGCTCAAGCTCTCCATAATTGAGTCCAGATGAAGAATTCCACTGAGCATATGGAGTGCGCGCAGTAGGAATAGGAGGAGCGCCTAGTGCCCTAGACACATGGTGGAGAATGAGCTGCTGAGTATGGGCCATCTCGTGGCGCTGTGTATACGCCGCATACTGCCCCTTGCGAGTGTCCACCCCATGCACAAAATATTCCTCTGAAACCAATTCAGCTGCTTCACCTCACGAGCAATAGGAGGCACTGGAGGCCTACGCGCACTGGCACGAGCATCCCTCATAAAGCCCTCAAGGGCAGAAGATGGATGAGAGGTCTTCCTGGCCTTGTTGTATATCTTATTCACCTTATGCTCAACATCAATGTGAAACTCTCTAGTGGGAAGCAGGTGCTTGAGTAGCATCATAATATAGGGAGCATAGGGGATAGAGAGCCTATTGAACATGGCATCAGTCAACTCATGGTAGATGAAGTCCATCAGATCCATCTTGTAGTCCGCAGACTCATGCTCACAGGAAGCCACCTCATGGGAAAAGGCAAGCAGCTGAACCAAGTGACCACGAATACTATCGCTGTTTCCACCACTAGGCGTGATAGAGTCATGAAAAATGCCCAGCAAGCTAGCATACAGAGGGGAGAGACCAGCAAAGGAACCCACAATACCATTTTCAACCGTGCAAAGAGAGAGCAACATCTTTATTGGGCTTGAGCTGAGTAATGATACGATAGCCACTAGCGCGGTCCCTGTTGCACAACAGATATCCAAGCACCCCAGCAAAGGTCCAAAAATCAGATTGCATTGGCATATCACGGGTCATCCACTTCATGGTGCGGTAGTCATCGCCACAAATGACCAAAGTGGAGAAGAATTGCTTCACCACCTCGGAGTCATAGGAGCACTGAAGGGCCATAAGAGGGTGCAGCCCCATCCGCTCAGTCACCTCCATAGCATCAGCAAGTTGAGGCTTCTCCATAGCCTCAGCAATGTTCATGGGATGCATAGGGAGAATCTTCAGCAAAGCATAGACATCTTCATAAAAAGACTTTTGGTTAGCACACCAAAAGCGGGAGTCACCAAGCTCAGTATCTTGCTCAGATTCCGCAAACAGATCACGATGGTGAATGGAAGAGTAAGTGAGAGCATCCATTTTCCTATAGTTGATCTTTGGTCCCTTGCCTTTTTTCTTGGACACACCCTTCCTGCTCTTGTCTCTCTTTGCCTGTTCAGCCATACGGTCAACCTCTTTGTTCCTCCTTCTCAGTTCAACCTCGTCCACGAGACCACCTTCACCGTCGTCCCGGAAGTAGAGGCCACAGGGGCGGCGCTTGTAGGTTTTAGGAGAACTAGAACCACCTGTGAAACGAAAAAGATGTATAGCATGGGGATGATCACACACACAAGTCTAGGAGAGAAAGTAGAAATAGTAGTCAAACAATCCATAGCCCAAACATACATCATGCAAAAAATCTGCAGAAATCTGAAGTAGAGATGAATCTGTCAGGCTAGATTATCCGGCCAGGCCAGGAGCAGATAATCTAACCCTGGCAGAAATACTCAGATTTGCCTAAATTGAGTGCAAAAACGTAGATCGGACTTAGGAATTTCAAGACTACGATCTCTACACAAAATAACAACCTCCTAGTCCATGTTCCACCGACAAGTGACACATCAACTCAAAAGATGGGAGAGAGGGAGTTACCCTCACTCATTGAAGGAAGAACGCGAAGGAGAAGGTACCCGGAGTCATGGGGAAGAAGATCCGGGGAGGCCCAGAGAATCCGGTGGCCGGAGAGACTCCGGGGAGGGTTGGGGCAGCGGGCGGCGGCTTGGGAGAGAGAGAGGGGTCGGGGGAGAAGAACTGCTTTGTGTGTGCCCTTCTCCCGAAGCCCAGATCTTATAAGACAGAATCCGCGTGGGCCGGATCATCTAGCCTCCACTTGGGGCGGATTATCCAGCCTGGTTTCTGAATTTCTGTTATACACAGATCCAGGCCCACGCAGCCCCAAACAAAACCCCACAAGGTATACAAAGGACTTGTGTGCAAGAAAATATGGCTTAGGGATAGGAAAAGGCTTGGGATAAGACAACCAAACTGAGATGATACTACACACCCAAGGTTTCAAGATCCAAATCAAATAAAAGCCAACATTGAGTGTGGTTTCCATAAAAAGAAGAGATGAGCAAGAAAAACCATCAAGATACACATAGAACCAAATCTTCTCACGGAAGAGGGCAGTGGCCGAGGCCACCTTGTTGGAGTGCATGGTATGACACCACGAAGATATATCTTGGGTTCATGACCAATACTCATCAATAAACTCACATATCACAAAATAATATTAAGAGAAATGATTTTACTTGCTTTCAGCATGATGGGGGGAGGGTTAGCCCAATTAATTAGAACCACACTCCCCCTATATCCATACCCACACCTAAACCAAATAAGGAGGAGATATAAGAGTGAGTGCATGGGTAATCAAGACAAGCTCATTGAATCAACGATATTTAGCTCATTTCTCAAATAACAATACCCTGCTTCATCAAGTGGCTTCGTAAAAATATCAGCAAGTTGATCCTTCGTGCTAACAAAAGATAGATCAATATCACCTCGAGCTACATGGTCCAGAATAAAATGATTCCGAATCTCAATATGCTTTGTCCTTGTGTGCTGCACTGGATTGTACCCAATTTTGATTGCACTTTCATTATCGCATAAAAGAGGAACTTTGTCACAATTGACACCGTATTCCTTTAAAGTTTGCCACATCCATAATAATTGTGTACATGCACTAGCAGCTGCCACATATTCAGCCTCAGCGGTGGAGAGAGATATATAATTCTACTTTTTAGAAGACCAACATACCAAAGACCTTCCCAAGAATTGACTGTTTGACACGAGAAAAATGTCTAGAGAGTAGAAGAGTGCTACTTGAGGGGAGAAGAATGGTAGCGTGTTTTTTTCATGCACCGGGGTAAAGAAAAAGAAATGCGGGCGTGCCAATGTACCATAGTACACAAGAAAAAAAGATAGGGAAGTCATATTTCATTAATCTCTCTGGGAGAAACAAAGTACAATATCCCAAGTACATGCGCTCCGTGGCCTGCTTGCACGGCCAGCCTGACTATGGCGATTGCGATCTCCTGGTTCCCGGGGCCTCGGAAGGCGCCAGGTTAATTACTCCCGCGGGTTACGCCGCGGGACACCTCTGATTAAGCTGTGTGGTCATCTTCGTCGTCTTCGTTTCGTGTTCTCCATGCATGATGTGGTGGTGGTGGTGTGTGTGTGGGCGGCGGCAGAGCCCGTGTCCTCGTCGGTACACGCGCCGCGAGTAGCGTGGCCTTTGCTCCGGCCACGCCCGCCTTCGCCGTCGTGCCTCGTCGGTCTTGACATTGTCGATGTAGTTGAAGTTGAAGTGGCATGGGTCCCCTCATCTAGGACTTCTCGACGACCAGCAGCCTCGTCGGGGTGTGCAAGGGGTATGCCTCGAGACAGTAAGTGTTGGTGCAGATCGGCGTCGGTATATGAAACCGACGCATGTGTACAAGTCGGCGCGCCCGGTGTGGTCGGCTCCTCGTCTCGGTCCGACGCCGAGTATGCGGCAGTCGGCGTGGCTGAGAGCCGTCTCACGAGCTCGGAGATGTGGTGTCGGAGGCGTCGTCTCGCCTCGCCTTTGTACACCATCTCGAGATATCTGGCGTTAGGCTGCACGGTACGTGCGTGCCCACGGGAAGGAAGGAGTGTACGAGTCCTCGCTGTTGGCTCGGTGAGGCCGGCGGGCTCGTGGGAAGCACCACCATCGTCCGCGGAAGGGTGGCAGTGTCGTACCCGCCACAGGTATCTGGCGGCGTGTTTCACTGCCGTGAACAGTGGTCCGAAGACTGCTCCCGAGCACCAAACTGCACAACGCTCGTGCACCTTACATGCACGTAAGTCCAACTCTCCATTTTTATTCTTCCTTGTAGACTTGAGCTTCAGGGCTTTCACGTCTGGTGCCAGGCCAAGACAACGCTCCACCACACGTCAGCTTCTAGCCCGACCGACGTCTGCTCGGCACGGTCTCCATCACCGCGCAGAGCTCCGTCCGCCTCGCCATCGAGCTGTCGGCGTCTCGAAGGATGGTGCCGGGCCACACGTGTACCATCTCTCGGCACCGCCATCGTCCGCACCGTCCTTGTTCAATGGACGATAACCGGACTGCTCGCCGGCAGTCCCGTCGTCGTCGCCGTCCATAGAGGTAGAGGTGACCCGGGGCTGCACGCCGGTGGCGCCACCATGGAGATGGAGGTGATGTCGCTGCACGCTGGCAGGCCCGCCATTGCCTACGCCTTATGGAGGCAGCGGTGGTGGAGAGGACACCGGGCTGCATGCCGGCAACCCCGCCGTCTTGGGTGTCGTGGAGATGGAATGAGGCTCCGCTGCAGGCCGGTCGGCAGACGCTGCCGTTGCCGTTGACATCGCCATCGTCTTCGGTGCCATCCGTGGCAGAGATGCCGCCGGGCTGCGCGCCGGCACCTCGATGCCGTCGCCCACGGCTCACAGAGATGGAGATGGCAGTGAACTGCATGCCAACAGTCCCGACATCGCTCGTCAATGCAGCTCGCCGGAGTGGAGACGACGCCAGCTTGCATTCCGGCAGCCGCACGCCCTCTAGGCCGTCGTCTTGGTGGTGGCGGAGATGGAGATGGTGTCAGGCCGTATGCGGGCAGTCACGCACACTCGGGGCCATCGTCTTGGGCCCGTTCGTGTTAAGCAGAGAGGAGGTCGGGCTGCCCGCCGGCAGCCCCGACGCCGCCGTCTTGGGCAACATGGTTCATTGAGGTGGACATGGTGCCGCCTGCCTTGTCGCTGTCGTCTTCGACCGGCCATCCGGTTCAGGGAGCGGTGGACATGGCGCCAGGCTGCACGCCGACAGCCGATGCCGTCGTCTTGGTGGCGCTGCAAGTGGCGCCGAGATGCACACTAGTAGCCCCGACATCGTGGCCTTGTCTTGCCGGGAGTTGTACGCCGGCTCCATATCCTCGCAGTGCGGGATGCATGCGTGCTTGTGTGCTGTAGAGAAAGAGGGAGAGAGAGATTCAACCGTGCTTCTTACCATTAGAAAAGGGAGCTTCATCTCCATGGTTTCTTTGCTCCTCATCGATGTATGTGAGCTTCATCTCCATGGCTTCTTTGCTCCTCATCGATGTATGTGAGCTTCATCTCCATGGCTTCTTTGCTCCTCATCGATGTATGTGTGTGTATGGTGCTAGCTTTGTGTATGTAAATTTGTAAATGGGTGTGACAGTAGTGGGTATGCTGCGTGGACTTCAGGTGTGTGAGCTGTGCGTGGGTGCGAGAGCTCTGCCTCCGGCTCGGCGTGATCCTCCTTGTGAGCCGAGCACCTGAAAAACTCAGCAAGGAGAGAGAGAACAGCAGAGAACACAAAGCAAGAATTTGTGCCGCATAAACTCGCGCAGCTTTTCTGCTCTTCTATTAGTTCCTTTTATTCTGCTTACAAACAGGAAAGAGTAGCTAGCTACGTGCTCCACGATCCGTTGAAGTCGTGCCATCCCACGACCTGGTATCACGGCCACCACAACTGCCACTAGCCTACAGCTACGGAAAGTCTGAAACAAACAGCGACCTAGCTAACGGCTTAACTGAGAAACAGTCAGAGGCCTAAAACGTACTCGTGCAGTGGATTACCTAACAAATCACTCCCTAATCCATTGCACTCTAACTTATTTCTGCAACTCCAATCTTGGCTCGCAGTTCCTGAAACCTGACTCGTGCTAATGCCTTTGTCAGTATGTCAGCTATCTGCTCCTCAGTCCGGAGATGCTCCACTTCGACCTGCTTTTTTTCGACACACTCCCGAATGAAATGGTATCGAACCTCAATGTGCTTACTCCTGTCGTGGAATACAGGATTCTTGCTGAGAGAGATTGCAGACTGATTGTCAATCTTCAGGGCAAAGCTAGGCGCCTCCTTCTCCTTTAGATCGCCAAGTAATCTTGCAAGCCACAGGCCTTGACAGGCGGCAGTAGTTGCCGCAACGTATTCAGCTTCACAAGAGGAGATGGCCACAACCTTTTGCTTCATCGACTGCCAGCTGATCGGACTTGACCCAAGGAAGAAGATGACACCGCTGGTGCTTTTGCGGTCGTCAATATCCCCGGCATGATCACTGTCGCGGTACCCAATGAGCTGAGCTTCACCTGCTGCCTTCCTGTAACACAAGCCGTATGAAACAGTTCCTGCAATGTACCTCAGTATATGCTTGACCACGTTCAGATGCTCAGTGGTAGGCTTCTCCATAAATCTGCTCACAAAACCCACAGCATAGCTAATATCTGGGCGAGTGTGAACGAGATACCGCAGACACCCGACGATGCTGCGATACTCCGTGGCATCCGTGGGTTCAGCTGTGCTTCCCTTGCTCAACTTTAGCCTTGCCTCCATGGGCACCTGGCAGGAGTTGCAGTCAGACATGCCACTCCTCTCCAGGACCTTCCTTGCATACGCGGCTTGGTTCAGCTGGATGCTTTTGTTGTTCTGACGCACCTCGATCCCTAAGTAAAAACTCAGTAAACCAAGGTCACTCATTTTAAACAGATGCTTCATCTCTTCTTTGAACAGCAACACTTCATCTTCGTTGGAGCCCGTGATGATGAGATCATCAACATAAACGCCGACGAGGAGTCTTGACGTGCCGGTGCCGCGTGCGTACACACCGTGCTCCAGCTTGCTCCTGTGAAAGCCAAGCGACTGCAGCTCGTTGTCGAGCTTGGCATTCCACGCCCTCATGGCTTGCTTGAGCCCGTACAGGGCCTTCTTGAGGCGAAGTACCTTGTGTTCCTCCCCTTTCACCTCGAAACCTGGCGGCTGCGCGACGTAGACGACCTCTTCGAGCTCTCTGTTGAGAAAAGCTGACTTCATGTCCATGTGGTGGACGTGCCACCCTCCGTGCGCAGCAAGAGCGATGATGAGACGCACTGACTCCATTCGTGTGACTGGCGCGAACACCTCCTCGTAGTTGATGCCGGAGCGCTGGACGTAGCCCTTAGCGACGAGCCGTGCCTTGTGCTTGGTGACGTTGCCGACAGAGTCCTTCTTTACTTTGTAGACCCACTTGAGGCTGTAGCATCCCAATTGTCTAACAATTGTAATGCTACTTGGTCTAGTAATATAATGGCTACTTCATATATATGATTGTTGCATCATAATTATATCATGCTCATGTCATCATGCCACCTTGCATTTGAGTATCATATAAAACCCTTTTTGTTTTGGTTCTTCTCTCATATGCATTGTAAATTGTATTTGCCTCTTGATATTGTATTTGGTTATTGATATATTGTTTAAATGCCCAAGTTGAGTTGGGGGCATATCTTTTATTCCACTCCACCACCCTTTCTTTCACCACCTTATAATTCCACCATCCCATTAAACCATGAGCTTGTAGTTCTTTCTTTTGAATTTATTTCTCTAGCTCATGTGGGTGGGGTGGATCTAACCTATAAATTCCTTTGCTTGGCCTTGATTCCACTTCTTGGGAATGCATAAGAATAATGCCATAGCATCATTATTGTTTTCACAAGGATAATACATGGCATTTATTAAATTGCATGGGCCATGCAAGGGTACCATCACCTTTAGCCATTTGTTTCTCTCTTGGTTTATATGGGTTTTCTCTTTTATGGTGCCATATCCATCCATCTCCTCTAGCCTCTCTACCACTCCTTTTGTTTGTCTTTGTTTGAGCTTGCTAAAAACCCTACACCACCTCCACCCATTCTTGTATGATCTAGCTTGATGCATGCAAGAACCTAACCCTAAGCCATCAACCTCTCTCTCTAATCCTTTCTCCAAAAACCTACACCTCATCTAAACCCTAAACCCCCTCTCTCTTTTCCTATCTCTAAACCCTACCACCACCATGATCTACCCCCATCTGCCCCTCTCCCTACCATGCAGGCCCCACCTAGCCACCCTACTCCCCCTGAGCCAGAGCTTGATTCATTCTTATTTCTTGGGGCCACAAAGTAGTTTGGGGCTTTATTACTATCCTGTACTTATGCCATGCTTTACTGCTCTATTTAAGATTGTGCGTGGAGCACCTGTACTGTTTTGGATGCGGAGTGTTTTCGCGGTATCGACAAGCCCAGTCACACTTTCGGGTTCCCAGTCGTTTACAGCCACTGACGCAAACCCTGGGTCCGTTTCGGAGCCGGCCAACTTCGTTGCGGGTAGCTTAGTGGGGTGCCCCCCTGAAATATTTCTGAATCCTGTGATCGCTTTGTCGTGACTGCCTCGTTGGGTTTTGATTTGGTTTTTCCGAGGTTGATCGAGTGTGTGTTGCTATTTGTGCACCCCTGCAGGGTAAATCTTTCTGAAAGCCGTGTCCGCGGTTATGGACGACTTGGAGCACAGTTTCTCGATCATAGACAAGTATAACTAAAGTTCCGCTTTTAAATTGACTAAGTACCTGACTAGTAAATAGTGCAACTCCCATGGAATGGATAATAAAACTGCCAACGGATGGGGGGTTGTTCGTCCGCTTCCTCGTTGGTAAGCGAGGAGGAGGATGGATATGTTAATATTACTGTTATAACTGTTGTTATTAATTCACGGCCGTCTATCTTTGGTTAGGCGGATGGTTAGCGAGTATCTATAGAATTGTTAGGTATTATCTTTTGCTGCAATTGCGTCACCCCAGGTTGTGTCCCCTTTAGAGGCATAAAGACTTGCTGAGTACCCCTAGGGTCTCACACGATAAATTGTTTGGTTCAGATGAACATGTAAACTCGCAAGATGGATACTGGGTGGAGGAGACGGACGATGTGGGCAACGATCACTCGGTGTAGAGATTCCGGGAACGGGGATCCGTGAGATCTGTGGGCGGGATGTGTTTATTTATGGGGTATCTTATGCCGATTTGCTTCTTATCCGTACTCGGATCTTGTTTTCCGCTTCCGCCTGATACTCTGATGTTTGATGTATGAGGAGATATCCTAAACTATTATATCTATCTAGGATATTTGGATCTTGCCGTATGGCGTTGCAATATTTCTATTTCTTTTAGATGGAATGGCTCTGAGGACTGTTGTATGGTGGCTTGCATACATACTCATTTGTGTATGTAGTTGATCCCTTCGCCTGCCGATTACGCCGCTCGTTCTTGTCCCGATGTTTGGAAATGGTTAGGACGGCCGAAAGGTCTACCTGTGAGTGGTATTTGGGCCCCACCGTACTATTTTAACCATTTCCGCTCATCCAGGCTTGTAACTAAGAGCGTAATTCACCGAGGTAGTTACAGAGGCCTATGGGGCTCTGACCGGCGGCAGAGTCAACCAGCTCCCATGTGCCATTCTCCTCGATCGCGCGCATCTCCTCGTCCATGGCGCGTTGCCACCACGCATGACGCTCAGCGGTGGCGAAGTTGGCAGGTTCGTCTTCCGTCGTGAGATGCAGCTCAGCTGCTCCCACATCGAGGATGTTCTTCACCGTCCTATAACGGTGTGGCGCCGCTTCGTCGTCGTCGTCGTCAAAGCATAGCTCGACGTCTGGCGGTGGAGACACATGCTCCACCCTCTTGTCTGGCACGGCCACAGGTTCCGTGGGTGCTGGCGAGAGTGGCGTGGACGAACTCGACGAGGCTACGCCTGGGTGCGTGGTGGAGTTTGGCGTAGACGCTGACGTGCGTCCTGTTGGTGTAGAGTCAGATGCCGTGGGAGACGCACTCCTAGCTCTTGATGCCGCTCCTGCACCCGGAGTGTCTGTCCACGTCGTGAACTCAACACTGAAAGTTTCAGGCGTTCTACTATTCTCTGTTCCTTCAGTCGCCCAATCCCATTGCGCAGTCTCGTCGAAGACCACGTCTCGCGTGACATGGACCCGCTCCGTCGCAGGATCGTACACGCGATATCCCTTCGTGCCAGTCTCGTATCCCAGCATCACCATGGGACGGCTTCGATCATCCAGCTTCTTTTGGTTCGGCTGCACGATCCGCACGTGGGCGATCGAGCCGAAGGTGCGGAGGAAGTGGACGTTCGGTGGCCGCCCATGCCACGCTTTGAACGGCGTCTTGCCGGTGACACTCGCGGTTGGCGCCCGGTTAAGGAGGAAGACCGCCGTGGTCACCGCCTCGCCCCAGAAGTGCGCTGGTTAAGGAGGAAGACCGCCGTGGTCACCGCCTCGCCCCAGAAGTGCGCTGGCATGCCTTTCTCCTTGAGAACTCCTCTTGCCAGATGCGATCGGTTTTTCTTTCCTCTCTAAGTTGAAGGGATGCCTCCCTTATATAGGCAGCAGACCCGCGCAGAGATAAGGACGCAGCCGCGTGCTAGCGCGTCATCTCTGCCAACAACTTCTTCGGTCTATATTTCCTTTCGTCGGCGGTACGCTCTATCGCTCCGCGAAGCCTGGAAGTCGTTCAAGATTTTATCTGGTGACGTCTATCTCTTTTTCTTCTAGAAGCCTGACTTGACACGAGTAGAAAAACATCTTGCATGCAGATCGATGTGATCAGCCACGATGCATGCACCTAGCTGATTGACGTTGGAGTGGACCTCCAACCGGTAGCCCAGACCATCAACTAGCTAAGGGATTCATGCACACATGTGTATTTTCTTTTGATGAACCTGTACTGGTACTTGAAATTCATCAATACATTTCGAGCAGGAATCTTTGATTTGGTCACAAAAGTCACTCGAACAAATTGACCCCTCACCAAGTAAACAAATTGCCCCCTCACCAAGTAAAGTTCGAGTGCGAAGCAAATTGAACTTGACTTGGTGAAATTTTTTCTTTTTCTCTGTTCGGCGCGTCAACCTGGTGCAGCCTGAATTTGTACTAGTCCTTATTATTTTGGCACGAAACCAATTAACCATTGCAACGTATCTTGGTACTATTCTTCAATGGCGTCAGGTCCTGTTCGCTCTGAACTACCTCGAATGCTCTTCGGTACAAATCCCTTGCCCGCATGATGCCACGATCTTCTCGGCTACCCATTTTCTATCAGACCTGACATAAGAGGGAATAGAAAATAGACATAAGAGGGAATAGAAAATAGGCAGGCAGGAACCGCGCGTGAGCCAGCGGCCGGCGGGCTGGTAACTCCGTCACCCTGGTTTTGCCGCAGTAGAGCGCGACCGTCGCTTCCCACCGCGCTTACGATGTGTCCGCTTGCGTAGTTGGCACCATCTCATGCTCGGTGTCATAGCCGTGCAAAAACATGCGAATACGTGACAGTACGCGTGCACACAGCTTCTCTTCGAGTCATCACATGTAGGCCCTGCACTAGAAAAAAAACATACACATTGTAGCGCATGCGTCCTTATTGTGATGGCCGTTGGTTATTGTTGTAGCAGCCGTTTTACCCCAACCCTATGCTAGGTCGAGGTTGATGTACCGATTTTCTTGCTCGAGGTGGCATGTCGGATAGACCACGCGCTGATCAGCTTAGTGCAGGTACGTACATCCGCACTCGATGAGTTGATCGGGGCCATCTGTATGGCCGTAGCCAACCAACCATATTTGCTTCATCTTCACTCGATGTCGAAATAACATGCCATGTCCCGAAGACAGATCATTGATCCAGTCGCGACCGCTTAGCCGATGCGGTGCCCACCGACTAGATCAAAGGGTTTTACAGATTCGCACTAACCGCACTGGCGCGCTGCACTGCTCCTGTATCTTGGCGTGTTGATGTAGATGGGGCGCCGGTAAGCCGTCGGCGTGAACGTCGTGGCGTGGAGACTCCACTTTTAAGGTGGAGATAGCGTCGTCCCGCGTGCATCGCCCTTGATGACGAGGTATCCCCGTAGTGATGACGACCTGGGAATGGAAGTGCCCCTAGTATTGTTGATGTAGGGCAGTGTCGAGACCTCTCGATGATGTACCTATTCCAACTTGAGGGACAAAGCAACCAAGGCAAAAAAAGCGAGGAACAACGCAAACAAAAGGTTTTTGGTTTGTGTTTTTAAAATGTTGGCTTTCCCGTTATACACTAGCTATATGTGTGATATCCGAAAAAGCTGCCAAAGGACTTGTCATTGGGATTCGTCGCAAGACCATGACGATCATAACTTGCCCTTTCCGTGTACGTGTGTGGAGACGCCGTCTTCGGAGATGCTCTCGAGAGGCAACAAAGAATCATGCTCTAGCCCATTGATACATTGCAAATGTATCTATAATTTTTGATGTTCCATGCTTGTTTTTATCTACTTTCCCGTGTTTTGTCCACACTTTGGAGTACTTCTTATATGATTTCTTGGACTAACCTATTAACAAGAGCCATAGTGCCAGCTGCCTATTTTCTGCTGTTTTTGGTTCCAAGAAGTCAGAAAATGAATATTCTCGGAATTGGACGGGACAAAAGCCAAAGTCACTATTTTACCGAAAGACATCTGGAGCCAGAATACGAGACAGAGAGGGGCTGGGGCGTGGCCACACCACCTGGCCTCGCGGCTAGGCCTGGCCCGCGCCAGGGGTGGTCTGGCCGACCCCAGCACCCCCTCGGCCTCTCCTTCCGCCTATATATTGCCTCTGATACGGAAACCCTAAGGACCCGATCAAAATTTCACGAAAGAGTCTGTAGCCACCGCCATCTCCATCCCTAAATCGGGAGGGATCTGAAGCTTTTCCCGGCACCCTACCGGAGAGGGGAATTCACCCTGGAGGTCTTCTTCATCATCATGCAAGCCTCCGGTGTGATGCGTGAGTAGTTCATCTCTGGACTACGGGCCCATGTAGTAGCTAGATGGCTGGTTCTCCTCCTTTGTGCTTTCATGTTTAGATCTTGTGAGCTCCGTTCATGATCAAGATCATTTATTTGTAATCCATACATGTTGTGTTTGCGGGGATCCGATGGATATTGAGATGCAATTTCAGATTGATTATTGATTCTATCATGTCTTTGTTATTTGTGATCTTGCATGCTTTCCGTTGTTAGTAGCTATCTTGGCCAAGTAGATGCTAGCAACTCCAAGAGTTAGTATTTATGCTCGATAGTGGATTCATGCCTCTGGTAATCTGGGGAAGTGACAGAAATCTCTAAGGTACTAGATGTGCTTTTGCTACTAGGGAGAAAACAACAATCCTTTGTTCATAGAACAATCGTATTGTTTACTTTACACGCAATTCGTAAAGCAATAATCTGTTGGTTGCAACTTAATACTGGAGGGGGTTTCACATGTACTTACACTGACAAGAGCTTACTCGTGACTAAAGTTGAGTAGCATGAGGTTCGGTCTTTGTAAGTAAGGGGTATGATATTTCGGTTTATAACTTGTCAAGCATATTCTCTTAGTTGTGTCACTTTAACCTTAATCACCTTCGAGATGCTTATGATAGGGGCAATGAGAGCTGAAAGCTATAAGTACCATAATTTTTGGAAGCTCTTTATGAAACTTGAATCCCTACTTCCTTCTATGAAGGCCTTTCTTTTACTTTTATGTTGAGTCTCCACCTTCTATCTTTATGCACCTACTTTGAGAGCATAGTGGCCATTCTTAGTTCTATGTGCATTGTCCCAAGACTTGTTGATTGATGCATAGCTTTGATATTGCTTGTTCTAAACTATTTGTATCTAGTCACTCTTATGAACTTTGAAGGTGTCCTATGCATTTATATTTGCTACTCTATGAGGGACAAGCTGAATACTACTATGCTATGTTTTCTTTATGTGAAACAAACAAACGTCTTGCTAAGCATTGTTATTCATGAATCTTTTGTTTGTGCATTTTCATGTTGCATCACAATTTCTTTGTCTTATTGCTAGAACTCTGTCTTTCATGTTATGATTGAAGTACTATGATCCCAGCTTTGAATGTTTTACAAATACTTTGATCAAGTCTTTGATGGTGCATGTCACCTCAAAAATTATTCTTTCTTTTTATCACTTACCTACTCGAGGACGAGCAGGAGTTAAGCTTGGGGATGTTGATACATTGTAAATGTATCTATAATTTTTGATGTTCCATGCTTGGTTTTATCCACTTTCTTGTGTTTTGTCCACAGTTTGGAGTACTTTTCATATGATTTCTTGGACTAACCTATTAACAAGAGCCACAGTGCCAGCTGCCTATTTTCTGCTGTTTTTGGTTCCAGGAAAGTTAGAAAATGAATATTCTCGGAATTGGACGGGACAAAAGCCAAAGTGCCTATTTTTCTGGAAGTCATCAGATGCCAGAATACGAGACAGAGAAGGGCTGGGGGTCGGCCACACCACCTGGCCACGCGGCCAGGCCTGGCCCGCACCAGGGGGTGGTCTGGCCGACCCAGCACCCCTCGGCCTCTCCTTCCGCCTATAAGATACCCTCGGGACAAAAACCCTAAGTACCCGATCAAAAAAATCCACGAAAGAGTCTGTAGCCACCGTCATCTCCATCCCCAGATCGGGAGGGATCTGAAGCTCTTCCTGGCACCCTGCCAGGGAGGGGAATTCACCCTGGAGGCCTTCTTCATCATCATGCAAGCCTCCGGTGTGATGCGTGAGTAGTTCATCCTTGGACTACGGATCCATGTAGTAGCTAGATGGCTGGTTCTCCTCCTTTGTGCTTTCATGTCTAGATCTTGTGAGCTCCGTTCATGATCAAGATCATCTATTTGTAATTCTGCATGTTGTGTTTGCGGGGATCCGATGGATATTGAGATGCTATTTCAGATTGATTATTGATTCTATCATGTCTTTGTTATTTGTGATCTTGCATGCTTTCCGTTGTTAGTAGCTATCTTGGCCAAGTAGATGCTAGCAACTCCAAGAGTTAGTATTTATGCTCGATAGTGGATTCATGCCTCTGGTAATCTGGGGAAGTGACAGAAATCTCTAAGGTACTAGATGTGCTTTTGCTACTAGGGAGAAAACAACAATCCTTTGTTCATAGAACAATCGTATTGTTTACTTTACACGCAATTCGTAAAGCAATAATCTGTTGGTTGCAACTTAATACTGGAGGGGGTTCAGATGATAACCTGAAGGTGGATTATTAGTCATAGATGCAGTTGGATGGCGGTCTATGTATAATGTTGTGTAGCATCCCAATTGTCTAACAATTGCAATGCTACTAGCCTAGTCTATATAATGGCTACTTCAAATATATAATTGTTGCATCATCATTATATCATGATCATGTCATCATGCCACCTTGCATTTGAGCATTATATAAAACCCTTTTCTTTTGGTTTTTATCTCATATGCATTATTAATTGTATTTGCTTCTTGATATTGTATTTGGTTCTGGATATATTGTTTAATGCCCAAGTTGAGTTGGGGGCATATCTCTTATTAACTCCACCACCTTTCTTTCACCACCTTATAATTCCACCATCCAACTAAATATGAGCTTTGCACTTTATTGAGTTTACCTCTAGCTCATGTGGGTTGGGATGGATCCAATTCTTTTCCACATGCTCTCATCTTGGCATCATGTTGTTTTCACATTATTGATATATGAGAGCCACATGGCCACCTTTGCATGCCTTGTGGGTGGAACCCTATTTCTAGCTCCCATATGTGTTGTTTTGGGGTTATCATCATGTTGGGATATTTTGTGGGCTTATTAAATACCTAGTGGCATATACACACTAGCAAGTCCCATTGTATTTCAAATATGGCCATCTCCAATTACTCCACATGGGGCATCCTTTCATTTCTTTTGCTTGGCTTTATTCCACCTTTGGAAATGCAAATGAACAATGCCATGTCTAATATTATTGTTTTCACAAGAATCAACATGGTATTAAATATTTTGCATGGGCCATGCAAGTACCCCTTTAGCTTGTCATTTGGTTTTTATTTGATTTCTGAGTGGATCATCTCTATCTCTATCCTTTCTTTTGGCTTGATCTAAGTTAATCTAGCTTAGACCCTATCATCACATCCCTCTCTTTTTCTTGTCTTGTTTTTGTTTGATCATTGGTTGATCTTGGCTTGACCTTGTCCGTAGCAAACCCTAATCTACCATACCCCCATCTAACTCTAACCCTAAACCCTACCACACTAATCACCTACCCCTAGCACCATACCCCCTCTCTTTCTTTCCCCCTAAACCCTAGCTACCCTCTAACTTAACCGAGACCACCCCATGATCTACCCCCTCTAAACCAAACCCTACCTCCACCCTCTCTCTCAGCCCTCCCCCTTTTTCTCTCTAGACCTAGCCAACCCGAGCCCATCTACCTACCCCTCCTCCCCTGGTCCTCCCTCTTCCCTTCTCTAGCTAAAGAACAAGGAAAGAGAGGAGAAACCTACCCTACCCGAGCCCCCTCTTGCTTTGGCAAAAAGGTGGAAACCCCCCCCATGTGCTCTCTCCTCCTCCCTCATCTACCCTCACCTCACCTAACCACCCAGATCGCATCCAGGAGGTGCCCAGCTCCCCACCCTTCTCCTTCTTCCTCCCTAGGCCATGGCCAGCGCGCCACCATGCCCCAAAAACCCTAGCCTCGGCCACTTCTCCCTCTAGACGTGCTGGAGCGAGCCAAGCCATACCAGGAGTACCAGGGTGCCCTCTGCTTCCTCGTCTTCGCCCTGAAGCGCCGGAACCCGCTGGACCTCGCCGGAGAAGCCCCGCCGCCGCCGTGCCCATGAGCACCAGGACGCCTCCGGCCTGCTGCCTCCTCGCCGATCTACGCCACCCCGAGCCTGCTCGCTGCACCTGAGGGTCGCAGGTGAGCCCACAGCCTCCCTGGACATCCTCTCCCTTCCCCTCTCGCCGTGCATCGCCGCCGCCTCCCGTCGAGCGCTCTGCGCGCGCGCCGCGCGTCGCGCTCCAGCAGCAGCAGCGTTTCCCGCCCTGTTCCTCGCCCTGGCCTGCGCGCTGTAGACCTCCGTTGACGCACCTCCTTAAACAAAAGCTGTAGCCCGGAGTTTCCTCGTCATCTTTCGTTTTTACCGCGTCGTGTTTCGTCCAGCGACGGCGTCGCCTTCGTCGCCGGAAGACGGCCGGATCCGCCGCCGCATGGCCTCTGTCTGTCAGCGATCAGCAGCAGCGATGGCCGTTTTGCGGTTTACCCCCCTGTAGTATTTCTCGCCTCAACCCGCGCTCCCTAGGGGCCCACCAGTCAGCCAGCCCGTTGGTTTTGCTAAAACAACCCCGGAAGATCTTGACCGCCACAGACCGATCCCCCCTTCCGCGCGCCTGGATCGCCCACGTGGCGTGCGCCTGCTGGACGCGCCCGCGTGTGGCCCCGCGCCTGCCGTGTCCCCACCTGTCATCGACGGTGGTTAGGTCAGGCCGCGGTGGGAAAAGTTTTTCTGCGCGCGCTTGGTCCAGTCAGCCAGTGGCCCCACATGTCTGTGTCTGCGGCTAGCTAACCCTAAGTATAAAAAGTATTTCAGTCTATCTGTTTTAATTCAAATCTTTTTAAATTTATTTCAAATTCAAAATTCAAATCTGTTTTAATATATCTTTTAAAATACAAATCCAAATAATACAAATAATATATGTTTTCAAATTAGAAAAATGTGAGGAATTCAAATATGCCATTCAAACTATATTTTGAACATTTAAAATTCCAAGTTTATTTAAATTACAATAATTTGCCCCTTTATCTTATTTAATTAATATCTTTTGTTTTATAACTCCAAATTTAGCAAATGATATATCTAAAATGATTAGCTCGACGAGACCTTTCTGTTTATGCATTCCATGGTTTGTTTTGAAGCATGCATCATATAATTATAAAGAGTACAGCAACTAATTTGTGGTTAAAATGGGCCCAAAACCCAATAAAAATGTTTATTCTTGTATTCCACACCTCACCCATGCCATGCTACTTTATTGCCATGCAAATTGTGCATCATTCATCATGGCATGATTGTTTGCTTGTCGCATCTATTCATATGCTTACGCACTTTATTTATGTTGGCCCTTGTTTGTTTGGTTCTTCTCCGAATAGACGCTGAGCAGGGGATATATCAAGAGAACCAGGAGCACTACCCAGATCCATCCCTTGCTTCAACTGAGCTGCCAGGCAAGCACTGCCACATGCTTGCATACATATAGTACCTACTGCCTCTATCTTATTTCTTGCATCATTGAGTCGCGATTGCATTAAACTGAATCCCAAGTATTGCATAGCCTTTACTTTTAAACCCCACCGAAGCTTGTTCCTCCATCCCATGAGCCATTACTACAGGAGTTGTCTGAGCCATGCGAGTCGTAGAACAGCATGTGTAGGGTATGTGAGTGTCTGATGGATAACGAGGTACCTAAACAACTTAACCTGAGTAGTAATGGGATAACTAATGAAAGTGGCATCGGTGAGCCATATTCGCTATTTGGTTTTTAGGCTCACTTGTGTCCCGTAGGACCCCGAGTACTTGATTCCTGTTCCTTGAATATTCGCGCTATCCACATCCGGGAGGCTTATGAACCCCCCTGAGCCAGAGCTTGATTCATTCTTATTTCTTGAGGGCCATAAACTAGTTTGAGGTTTTATTTACTATCCTGTACTTATGCCATGCTTTACTGCTTTATTTAAAATTGTGCGAGGAGCACACTGTACCGTTTAGGAAAGCGGAGTGTTTTCGCGGTGTCGACAAGCCCAGTCACATTTTCGGGTTCCCAGTCATTCACAGCCATTGGCGCAAACCTTGAGGCCGTCTCGGAGTCAGCTAACTTCGTTGCGGGTAGCTCAATGGGGTGGCCCCCTGAAATATTTCTGAATCCTGTGATCGCTTTGTCGTGACTGCCTCGTTGGGTTTTGATTTGGTTTTTCCGAGGCATATCAAGTGTGTGTTGCTATTTGTGCACCCCTGCAGGGTAAAACTTTCTGAAAGCCGTGTCCGCGGTTATGGACGACTTTGAGCACAGTTTCTCGATCATAGACAAGCATAACTAAAGTATCGCTTTTAATTTGACTAGACTAGATACCTGACTAGTAAATAGTGCAACACTCACGGAATGGATAATAAAACTGCCAACGGATGGGGGTTGTTCGTCCGCTTCCTCGTCGGTAAGCGAGGAGGAGGATGGATCTGTGGATATTACCGTTTTAACTGTTATAACTGTTGTTATTAATTCACGAACATCCGTCTATCTCTGGTTAGGCGGATGGTTAGCGAGTATCTATAGAATTGCTAGGGTTTATCTTTTGCGGCAATTGCGTCACCCCAGGTTGTGTCCCCTTTAGAGGCATAAAGACTTGCTGAGTACCCCTAGGGTCTCACACGATAAATTATTGGTTCAGATGAACAGGTACACTCGCAAGACGGATACTGGGTGGAAGAGACGGACGATGTGGGCAACAATCATTCGGCGTAGAGATTCCGGGAACGGGGATCCGTGAGATCTGTGGGAGGGATGTGCTTATTTATGGGGCATCTTATGCCGATTTGCTTCTTATCCATACTCGGATTTTGTCTTCCGCTTCCGCCTGATACTCTGTTGTTTGATGTATGAGGAGATATCCTAAACTATTATATCTATCTAGGATATTTGGATCTTGCCGTATGGCGTTGCTATATTTCCTTTCTTTTTAGATGGAATGGCTCTGATGTACTGTTGTATGGTGGCTTGCATACATACTCATTTGTGTATGTAGTTGATCCCTTCGCCTGCCGATTACGCCGCCCGTTCTTGTCCCAATGTGTGGAAATGGTTGGGACGGCCGAAAGGTCTACCTGTGAGTGGCATTTGGGCCCCACCGTACTATTTCAACCATTTCTGCTCATCCAGGCTTGTAACTAGGAGCGTAATTCACCGAGGTAGTTACATGTTGTAATGCCCAATCAAGTCTCAAAGGAGTCAAGATGATTAGTATATGCTTGTATGCTTTCTCGATGTTTGTCAATTGCCCCGTTGTAATTTGTTCACCCAGCATGTTATCTATCTTAAGGAGAGCCACCTCTAGTGAACTATGGACCCCGGTCCTTTCTTTTACATTCAATCTACAAACTATTTACTGCTTTGTGTTTACTTTCTGCAAACTATTACTTCCTTCCATTCGATACGTTTAATCCTTTGTTTTCAGCAAAACCGGTGAGATTGACAACCTGATCGCAAGTTGGGGGCAAAGTTTTGTGGTTGTGTTGTGCAGGTCTCCAGGTTACTGTTGGCACCGGTAGTGCGCCCTGCCAACGTTCAGCTAGCTACACCTTTGAGGTGTTTCCTTGCTCCTACTGGATTGATAACCTTGGTTTCATACTGAGGGAAAACTTGTTACTGTGCTCATCATACCTTCCTCTTGGGGTTCCCCAACGAGCTCGATATATTTTGGGCCATCACCCATCATGGTACCGAGGAGCCCCACGGCTCAACCATGCCCCCTGCGCGATACCCCGCGAACCTGGAGACTTGGGCATGGTAAAATGGAGGGGTAAGGCTTTGGGACGACAGCTTTGAAACTTCCGTGCCTTATTGAGGGGTGGTGAACAGCTACCTTCCGCCTTCCTCCGAATGGTTCCCTCATGCTTGGGACGGTTTGGACTTGCTTCTTGGAATTTATGGATTTTTCCCTCTTGCGAGGATTTCTTGCGCGGGCCACTTGGGTGGCCATGGACTTCATGGGATTTCTTGCACTTTTTGGGATTTTTTTATGCTTGATTTTGGCTTGAACTTTTGAGGTTCTTTTCCTTCTTTCTTCGCTCGGGGACCCAACTTTGGAACTTGGAATGCAACCGTTCACCTTGGTGGCCAAAGAAACCCTCTAGCACTTTATCTGGAGCTTATGGTGGCACACCCCAGGGTTGTCACGCGGCTATGCACCAAGTTGGGCAGCCCTTTCGTGATCTTTTCCTAGGGTCTTCCTCGGGGTGTGAGCCTCTATGAGCACGAGGCACGCCGGAAAGCATGAGGTGCGCGGAGTCTCGGTACGCTGAAGTGCCCAAGTAATCTTCTCCACTTCCTCTGGAAGCATGCACTTGTTATGTGTCATGCTTCATGGGTGTAGGAGCCGCTCGCTTGTGACTTTGACGCCTTGTGCCACCTTCTGACAAGTCCTAAGGTGGCGAGATCTTCAATCACCAGTGTGGTAAGATGAGGGAAAGCCAGTTTTTTTGTTGGGGGCGAACAAAGATCCATGCTATGCAGAGGAGAATGCATTATGGATCTGAGGCAACCGAGCAGTTCCACATAGAAAAACAAAAGAAGAAAGATAAAAATAAAAGGCAACGGAAGAGGCAAATCTTTAACAAAAATATTTTTTAAGAAACCTTCCGTTGATTGGAGGCATGGGTCGGGCTCCTTGAGGATCAACCGGCTGGTATGCACCCCCATAGTAGACTTGCTCGATGGCGTACGATCCTTCCCACTTTGGCTCGAACTTCCCCTTTGTATTGTGCGTGACGACGATGGGGCGCCTGAGGAAAAGCACTAACTCGCCCTTCCGAAATACGCGTTGCTTGACGAGCTTGCCGTAATCTCTCACCATGTTCTGACGGTAAATCTCTAGGTTCTATAGGGCTTGGAGACTCTCCTCCTCCAGGGCGTCGAGCTCCTGAAATCGCAGGTGTACCTGTTCGTCTTTGGTGAGTTCATCTTGGATGGCGACGCGAAGAGAAGGTAATTGTACCTCTAGTGGGAGTACCGCCTCACTCCCATAGACGAGGGAATAGGGTGTAGACTGAGTTGGGGTACGGACTATAACGCGGTGCGCCCATAGAGACTCAAAGAGACGGTCGGGCCAGTCCTTCTTATGTTTTGTCACCGTCTTCTTTAGTATCTTGCCAAGCGTCTTGTTGAAGGCTTCGATTGCCCCATTGGCTTGAGGGTAGTAGCCGGTGGAGTAGTTCCACTTGATCTTGTACTTCGCCATGAACCTGCACATCTTGTTGGACTTGAATGCCTTGGCATTGTCGGAGGTGATGCGGTGCGGTATCCCAAAGCGATGTATGATATTTCGCTCTAGGAAGTTGATGATGTTGTCACTCTTCACCTCCCGCAGCGGGACAGCCTCTGCCCACTTTGATAAGTAATCCTTCGTGGCAAGGATGAAGCAATGCCTCCTGGGAGATGGCGAATCGATGGGTCCGATGACATCGATCCCCCATGCGTCGAATGGCCATGAGGGGACAGTAGGATGTAGAGGAACCGGAAGTTGATGCTTGATGTCGCCATGGATCTGGCAACCATGGCATGACTTGGCCACCTGGAGGCAGTCCCTCATGATGCCTGGCCAATACTACCCAACCAAGCGTATGGCATGGTACATCTTGGCTCCTCCTTCGTGTCCACCGCCGACACCGTGGTGTGTTTCCTTGAGGATCTTTTCAACTTCTCCTCGGTTGACGCACCGTAGTAGAATCTCTTGGCCATGAAACCATCTGTACAAGACACCGGCCTTATATACATAGGACGAGAGTTGTCGTTGAAGTCGGCGCCTCTCGACAGGGTCGTCGGGGAGGCTGCCGTGCTTGAAGTAGTTGAGGAAGGGTTGCAGACACTCGTCCTCCTCAACGACGTTTGTCTTGACGGTGTTGACTTCATCTTCCTTCGGGATGAGCTCCAGGACAGCGGGAAGAAGCCACCTTTCTTCCACCGTCACCTGTGTGGACTTGTCACCTGGTAGCACCAGCGCCGATGCTAGTTTTGCCAAGGCATCAGCAGGTGCATTCCTGCTTCGCGGGACGTGGAGAACTTCAACTTGTTGAAAATTTTCCAGGAGCTTCCGGGCCGCATTGTAGTACGGCACCAATTCAGGCTTGCGTACCTCGTAGATGTCATTGACTTGCCGAACAATGAGCTGGGAATCTCCATAGGCCCATAAAGAATGGACTTCCATGGAGAGTGCCAGGAGGAGGCCAAAGATGAGCACCTCATACTCTGCCTCGTTGTTGGAGCATTCTTCCTTGAGGAGGGAGAATGGGTGATACATCACCCCTACTTGTGGTGTCTTGAACACCAAAACGGCCTCTGCTCTCCGCCTGGGGTGCCATCAGGGTCGGCCTCTGTGCGAGAAGCCCCATCAAAGTAGAGCTCCCATGGAGCCTCGAGCTCCATGGTGAAAACCTCCTCGTCCGGGAGGTTGGTCACGAGAGGAGAGTCGTCGGGGATGGGATGCGCCGCGAGGAACTCCGCTAGGGCTTGGCCCTTGATCACCTTCTGTGGCACAAAGGTTAGGTCGAACTCCATCATGAGCAATGCCCATTTACCGAGTCGCCCCATCAATGCGGGCTGACTTAGCACGTACCTTATGGGATCCGCTCTAGCAACAAGCTGGATTTGGAGTGCTAGCATGTAGTGCCTCAACTTCTTCAACGCGAATATAAGTCCCATGCATAACTTCTCTATTGGAGAGTAGTTTCGCTCAACGCTGACCATGGTGCGGCTCAGATAGTAGCAAGCCACCTCCTTACCCTCATCATTGTGCTGAGCGAGAAGAGCACCTATTGAGGTGGGTTGCGCTGCCATGTGTAGAATACGAGGGCGCTCTTTTACAGGAGCTGCCAAAACAGGTGGGTTAAGTAAGTACTTCTTGATGTCGTCGAATCCTCTTTGACACCCTTCATCCCATACGAACGGAGCTCCTTTCTTCATGAGACTCGAGAAGGGCTGGATGCATCCCGAGAGGTTGGAGATGAAGCGACGGATGTATGCCAACCTCCCTTGCAAGGCTCTCAATTCTTTGAGATTACAAGGTGGTGGCATGTTGAGGATGGCCTTGATCTTCTTTGGCTCGATCTCTATGCCTCAATGATGGACGACGAAGCCGAGGAAGAGACCTAATTGAACGACGAAGGCACATTTTAACAGGTTCATCTTGAGCTGGTGTCGACGTAGGCGCTCAAAGACGACCCGAAGGTCTTCTTGATGATCCCGGTGGTCCTTGGTCTTTACCACCATGTCATCGACGTAGCACTCCACCGACTAGTGGATCAGGTCGCCGAGGATGTATGTCATGGCATGTTGGTACATCGCTCCAGCATTCTTTAGGCCAAACGGCATGACGGTGTAGTAGAATTTGCCCTTCGGGGTCCTGAACGTGGTGTTGATGGCGTCATCTGGGTCCATCATGATTTGGTTGTAGCCCGAAGAACCTTCCATGAAGGACAGTGCTCCATGGACCGTGGTGGAGTCGACGACCATTTTCGTGATCGGCAAGGGAAAGTCATCCTTGGGGCATGCTCAGTTTAGGTCGCGGAAGTCCTGGCAAACCCGCACTTGGCCATTGTTCTTCTCCACGGGGACGATGTTGGGAGCCATCGAGCATATTTCGCCTCCTTGATAAAATCTGCAATGATTAATTTACCTACCTCAGCAATGACTTGGTCTTGAAACTCTGGTCACAAGCGTCATGGAGGCTGCTTGACAGGGGGATGCTGCGGGTTAATCGCCAGCTTATGTGTAGCGACACGAGGGTCGAGCCCTAGCATCTCTTTGTAGCTCCAAGCGAAGCAATCTCGATACTCCATCAAGAAGCGTCGATAGTCTTCATGCTCCTCTTCTGCCAGCGTGGAGCTAACAAAAGTGGGGCGTGGATCGTCTTCGATTTTGAGGTTGACTTCGACAAGCTCATCTATGGTGGGTTAACCACCATCGTCTAGCTCTTGTGGTTCCATCGTGGACTTGTCCTCTTCCTCCACCTCAATTGGCTCGTCGCCCATGGAGCTTTGTTGGTGAAGACCGTGACATGAAGGTTCCTCGTCATCTCGGGAAGAGACAAACGTAGCATGGCATATGACTCGTGTGAAGTCACCGCGTCCCTCCTCTTCATCGTCGTGGCCACCCGGGTTGGTGTAGCCAAGCCCGAACTTGGTTCGATTCTTGCCCTTCTGCTTGATGATATCCTCGGCTTGTCTCCACCACGCCTCGCAGACTGCGGGCGGTGGCGGTATCCTATTGTTTTACCGAAAAGTGAAGCCTGCCTTCTCCAGCAAGCGCGCCATTTTGGGCTCGGCCTTCATTGTAGATAGTGCTTCTTCTGTATCCCCGCGAGGTTGGGGAAGCTCAAATATGGAATCGCAATCTTGTACCTGCGGAACTTTATAAAAAATAGTTTGGGTTCTAGACCTAGATGGACTTGGGATGGCCCAAACCTCTAGTGGAGAAGCCGTGGATATGTAGAGGGATGTGGGCTGCATGACGTGAGCTCCCCGCGCAACTTCCTTGATTTCCTTTATTCTCCTTCTAACTGTTCCTTCTCGTGTGGGTGCACATTCCTCCTTTGGAGTGTTGCGCACCCGTAGCGTGATTGTTGATGGCGCATCATTGCTGCCGATCGACGCCTTCAGACTTTCCTGGGCACCTGCAGAGCTTCCAAGTGTTAAATAACCCGGCTCTTGGTGCGCCCAAGTCGATGAAGATGTAGAATATGCTGGCGGAGGCGTCGTTGCCGACCTCAACGTGATTGGATTGGACAATGGATATCTTGCTTTCAGCAGCAATGGGGCCGTCGGGGCCGGCATAGAAGAGCTACCCCCCAGCGAGATTGAAGTCGAACCCCCCGTTCCATCGTGGGATGAGGGTTTATAGTCATGATGCATAATTGAGGAAAGTCGTCTATGCCCGGGGTGCTTGCGATTCCGAGAGGAGGAACCACATGCATCCGTGGGAGAGCATGGCATGATGAGGCGTCGTGCTTCCAAGACTGGCGCAACACCTGGCTTGATTAAGACGTCAACCGCTGGTGTTGTCCGCCCAACATGTTGGCCGTCCTCCTCGAAAGGGAAGTAGTACTTTGCATCTGCATGATGCGACTCCTGCATAGTGTAAGGGTTGGTGTTGCCGACGATGCGTTGTTGCATTCCATTGCCATCAAGGAACTTTAGGCATTAGTGAAGAGTAGAATGCACCACACGATACTTGTGGATCCAAGGCCTTCCTAACAGAGCAGAGTAGGAGGTGTTCGCTTCGATGATGAAGAACCGCACCTTGAAGCTGAATGTAGACATTTGTATCTTCACTGTGATGGCCCCAAGTGTGGGTTTCCCTTGGTTGTCTAAGCCGCATATCATCATGTCGGTGGACTCCAGGTCATCAACCGTGAAACCTACCCGTTTCAGACTCTGGACGGGCAGTATGTTCATGGCAAACCTTGGGTCGATGAGGATCCGACGAAGATGCGCAGCCCCAATGTTTCCTTCCACGTAAAGTGGTCGATTATGGGCACCGTATTCTATGAGATTATCCTCCTCCTCAAACGTGATCTCATTCACGAACAAGGGGTTGGCAAAAAGATGGTGCTTCGCCATGCACACTTCATAGAGTTCTGGCGCCTGGAGCGCCTTGATGAGGGCTTCCCGCAGGTTTGGCACGAGCATGAGTGCATCATGCACACTCAGGAGTGCTGGGATTCTCTTGAGGTGGGCGATGATGTTGTAGTCGACATCTTGTGGTTTGGCCTTCCCCTCATCATGTGCTTTGGGTACTTCTTCACGTGGTGCCGCCGACTTATCAGCCGCCGACTTATCTACTCTTGTTTGCTTGGCCTTTAGGGGGTCGGATAAGACCTTTCCCCCCACGCAGGTTCATGTTCACCTCGTCTACCTGCGATCCCTTTGTGGCTCCTTCGACGTGGAATGCTTCATGCTCTTCAGGAGTGAACATGTTGTCTGACTCCGAGCTAGGCGTGTCCTTGTAGTTGAGGACGACGTTGCAACTTGCCATGTTGCACACTTGAGAGGGGCTTGCCTCATCTTGTACTCCTTCTGCCTCCCCTACTGGCGCTCGGCCCCAACCAGGTGGGAGGAACTACGCCAAAGTGCATAGTCCTTGTCCTGATCGGGGGAATGACTCGTCTCCCTCAAACTTGGGGACGAACCTCGGCATGGGACGGTGCTGACTTGGATCAACTCGCCTTAAGATTGTTGGGGGAGTGCGTCTTGATGGTGCCGAACGAGAGGGTCGGATTGGAAGGTTCCTCGGGCACGGCCGCCGACGGACCATTCTCCAAGGCCTCTCCATGGATATGGTTGGTGTAGGATCCCGTTGAAGGAGAGGTGTCGATGATGTTGCGAGGATGAGGTTGGATAGCTGGCCCTCCACTTGTGAGAGGGGCGCCCATCCATCTTCGTGTTCCACTTCTTTCCTTGATGACAAGGGCACAACTACGTTCACGGCTTGGTAACCTGGATTGATGGCTTCTGGGTCCAAGTTGATCCTCTTCTCATTAACAGCTCTTTGGAGCCATTCCTTGAAGGCGATGCAGTCTTTGATGACGTGTCCCACGTACCTATGATATGGACAAAACAAAGCATTATCCGTCATCCCCACCTGATCGGGTCTTCGAGGTTCCAGAAGGTTCAAGGCTCGATGTTCCATCAACTGGTTGAACATGTCCTTCACCAGCTCTCTACGGAAGATGTATTGCTTCTTGAGGAGTTCTTGCATCATTGGTCGTTGCCTTTCTCCCGCTTGCTTGGCTCTTGCCCCCCAACATTGGCATGTTGCCTTGCGGTGTAGAGGAGAAGACCCTTGTGGCGTTCGCCTCCGTCGGTGCCTTCAACTTGGCCCCATTATTGGCTGGCTTGGATGTTGAGGCGAAGCGCTTGGACGGGTCGAATGCGCTGACATTCTTGTAGTGCTCCATGATCTGTGGTGACTTCTCGAACTCAAGCTTCGTCGCTGCCACGGCCGTGCTTAGAGCGCTAAAGGTTATGGCTCTCGCCGAGAGACCTCAAGTGACCAATGTTGTTGCATCCCATGGACACACATCTCGATGGCGTCCTCAAGGTGCATCTTTCGAGCGAGCCGCACATAGCTATTGCGGAAGCGAATGACGTAGTCATCGATGGACTCTTCTCATCGCTATCAAACTTGCACGAGCTCAACAACAGAGAAGTCCTTCTTCATGGTGACGAAGTGCTTCTTAAAGACTTCCTTCATGCCCGACCAACTTCCGATGGATCCAACCGATAGACGGCTATACCAATGGAAGGCAGGTCCGGTTAATGATCCCGAAAATTGTCGAAGGAGAAGCGACGAGTTGTTTACAGTGTTGCCGCATGCTGCCTCGAAGTACGCCAAGTGCTCCCTTGCCTCGCCTGGCCCATCGAATTGACGGAACTTCGATGGGTGCCATCCCGCAGGGAATGACACCAAGTCGTGCCATGCTTCATAGGGCTTCTCCAGCTCGCTCCCCGTGGTGCGAGGAGAATTATCGACCTTCATTTGCTCGAACCTCTTATCCACCATGTCTTGAAGCATGTCGTGGTAGCCTTTCAGCATGCTCTGTTGTGGGGTTGCGTCAGCCGGACCAGTGGGTTTAGCCCAATGTCGAGCGTGCGCACTTGTTCCTTCATGTTGGCGTCTGTTATTGGGTGGCGCATTTGTTAGAGCGCCAGCCTGCAGCTCTTCCTCTTGCGGGTCTGTCACCCCCGGTGGCACGCTTTGTGGCGGAACGCCGTTGTTCTGGTTGTTGTTGTTCATCATGAGCTCGATGAATTGGTCGAGTTTTGACGTTAATTGGTCAATCTTTTGGCGTTGCTCCTTCATCTCCTCTTCCAGGGCAGCTTCTCTCCCTGTGGCCGCACTAGCTTCTGCGGTTGTAGAGCCATCATTCTTTCCACCATCTACCGCCATGTGGGCTAGTGCGGTATGGAGGTTTTCAAGGCCATCTTCACAGTCCGATAGGACTGAAGGGGCGAGCTCATGGTATGGAGGGGAGTTCAGAAGTTTCTCCAATGAAGAGGTGGAAGACGAGTCGGAGAAGCTCTCTTCATCGTCGCCATGGTCGTCCATCCCTTCCTCTCTGGTTGACTCATCGGTCACACTCCGAAGTGCGACAGACCTTAGCCACGTCTTGGCCCCGGGTCGACTTGCGACTTGCAATAACTCATCGGATATCGTGGAAGTCTTGAGGTGATGTCGGTGTAGCGTCGTGGCGAGATGTCCAGGTGGTATCCCGAGTCTCCATCAGAAAGTGACCCTTTCCCTGCCATGATTGGAAGGCATGGGGCAGTAGACCTTGCTCCCTCTTGAGTTGTAGAAGTGTCAGACTTGGCCTCCGCGTCCGTGCCCTTGAACCATGAATGTACATGGCCGAGGCGTGGCAAGAAAGCTTTCTTGAAGTCAGCTTTGGGGTTTGGCACAATCTCCTCGTCTGAGGGATAGCCAAATTCATGGGTCACTTGAGGAGGATTCCACCCGTCACTTGGCTCAAGCCTCGGGCGCACTACAACGGTGCCGCACAAGGCAAGATTCTTCTTCGTTGCTTCTTTTTCTCCTATAGCCTCCTGCTGGATGGCTTCTTCCCTAATCTTCTCCACTCCTTGAGGAGAAGAAAGTGAAGGGTTCGCGGGAGGCATCTCGTCTTTTCTTGGGGCAACGGAGGTTGAAGCCCCAAGATTCGCCTCGGGGTTGGGGGAAGTTGCGGCTGGAGTCTCCTCGACGCCCTCCATTGGCGTGGCTGTCGGTGTTGGTGTCTTTTGTCTTCGAGGAGGCGAGGATGATGATGTGTCCATCACCTTCTCACCACCTTGTTGAGGATTTTCCGAAGGAAGTGGTGGTGGAACCGCTTCGCCCTTTTGTTCCATGCCCCCTACGGGCTCCTTACGTGGTTTTGGAGCAAGGCGGCTGAGCAGGTAATTGTACCGCTCGTGCCGCTCCAAGTTTGGAGAGATGCGGAAGCCGATCCTGTCACTCTCTTGAACGACCGCACCATCGGGCCGTACCCGAACTTGGGTATGGCGGAGCACCAGGTCTTCTAGCTCTTTGTACAGAACTTGACGATTCCTCCGGCGCCTCTCACGCTTGCATTGGTTCTCCGTGGGAAGCCGCTGGGCTCTTGGGGGTGCTGATGGCTTAGGTAGAAGAGGCGGGGCAGCTTGTCGCGATGACGTAGTAGGCGCATGATACGTCCATTTTGCATCACTATTCTATGTCTTACTCCCTCCGTTCGGGATTATAAGTCCCACGCGGATAACTAGGTTGTAAATTTAACTAACAAAATATAAATAATATATTATAAAAATTATATCATTAGAAAATTTAGATGTTATATTTTCTAATGGTATAATTTTTAAAATATATAACTTATATTTTATTGGTCAAAATAACAACCTAATTATCCACGCGGGATTTATAATCCCGAACGGAGGGAGTAATTCACTCTTATTTATTGATATATTTCATATTGAGAGGTGATACTTATGTTATTTCATCTATTTTTGCATGGTTGATGACTTTTGGAGCATGGACCTCTGCACTCAGGATTCTGATGGAAAAGGTGCTGTTTGGAGGCAAAATTCGCGAAGATCAGAAAATCCGGGAAAATATACGGAAAATCCCATTTTTGCAGAAGACTAAGGATGCCAGAAGACGGAGTGAAGATGGGCCACAGGGGGCCCACATCACCCCATGGCGCGGGAAGCCCTAAGCCGCGCCAGGAGGTGGTGTGGCCACCCTGGCCCACTCCAGCCTCTCCCCTATGGCGTATATCAACCTCCCGAAACCCTAAGGCTCGGGGAGCAACCACAGAAAGATTCCGCCGCCTCTGCGGGGCGGAAAACACCAAGAGAGAAAGATCTCTCTGGCAGACAGATTTCTGTCGGGGGAATTCCTTCCCGGAGAGGGGAGATCGTCGCCATCAACACCACCATCAAGCTGGACTTCATCGGGATCATCATCATCACCACCACCATCATCACCATCAGCACTCTCATCACCATCTCCATATTGCTGTAACAATTGAGTTGAATCTTGCATTAGTTCATAGGGGAAACTTTCCTGGTGTTGATTACTCTTTGTAGTTGATGTTATTGAGTGAACCATTGAATTATTGTTTATGTTCAGATTGTTATACATCATTATTCCGTCTCTGATCATGATCCATATGATGTCTTGTGAGTAGTTCGTTTTGTTCTTGAGGACATGGGAGAAGTCATGTTGTTAGTAGTGGAGTTGTGTTGAGAAAGATTTAATAGTTTGATATTTAAGTTGTGGTGTACTTCTTCTAGTGGTGTCATGTGAACGTCGACTACATGACACTTCACCTATATGGGCCTAGGGGAATGCATTGTGTATTTGGCTACTAATCGTAGGGGTTGCCGGAGTGACAGAAACCTGAACCCCCGTTAGGAAACCATTGCACAAGGGACGTAAGGGTCTTAGAGTTTAAAGGTGTGGTTAGGTTTCTACCTTAATTACTTTATTGTACTTACGGATGTTTGCAAGGGGTATAATCACAAGTATGTATTAGTCTTGGATGGGGCAGTACATTTTCACAGGTTCACCCACACAACACTTAGCAAGCTAGAGAAGATTAATCAACTATATGAAGCGAAAGCACTTGACAGTCTTCCCATGTGTCCTCGAGAACGTTTGGTCATCTTAAGTAATACAACCGGCTTGTCCTTTGCTGCATAACGGATTGGGCCACTTGCTGCATTTATTCCTACTGTCTTTTATTTACTCGTACTTTGTTTGCTTGCTTTATCAAAAACCCCTAAAAATCCATTTGCTAAGTATTTGCAGAGAAATCCTGATCCATACCACTAGCCAGTACCTTCTGCTCCTCGTTGGGTTCGACACTCTTACTTATCGAAAATACTGCGATACACCCCCTATACTTGTGGGTCATCAAGACTATTTTCTGGCGCCGTTGTCGGGGAGTGAAGCGCTATTGGAGAGTGGAACTGGTAAAGGAAACTTCTACTGTGAGTATTGTTTACTAATGTTAGTTGCTTTATTTTTGTTATGGATAATTCACTGAGTTTCTTATTTGGTAATGCCACTACCACTGCTAAGGTAGTAGATAAGCCACCACCTGCTGAGAATGATGTTTTCAAAATACCTACAAGAACTATTAATCGTGTTATGGATAACTACTATGTTGGGGATGGAACTGTCCATCCCGATGATCATTTACTCTTTATACACGAATTATGCGGGTTGTTCAAGTGTGCAGGTATTACTACAGATCAAGTTAAGAAGAAGTTATTCTCATTATCACTGAAAGGAAGAGCCGAGGAATGGTATAAGCTGCTGAAGAATGGTCAAGCTCTAGAATGAGAGGAAATAGTGCCTCTCTTTTATTCAAAGTTTTATCCTCCTAGTGAGATTCATAAAGATCGGAATCAAATATACAACTTTTGGCCTCTTGATGGAGAGATTACAGCTCAAGGTTGGGGGAGATTGAAGTTACTAATGCTCAAATGTCCCATTCATGAGCTCCCCAACAATATTATTATCAATAACTTTTACGCAAGGCTCCCTCTACATGATAAGGATTTATTGGATGCTTCTTGTGCTGGATCATTCACTCGTATGAAAGAAGAAGCTAAATGGGATCTTCTGGACCGTATTCAAGACAATGCTGAAGCTTGGGAGAATGAAAAGGTAGAAAGTCAGGTATAAATTATGATTATGAATGCATTGAATCTTTTATGGGAACTGATGACTTTCAAAATATTAAAAATACTTATGGTCTAGACTCTCAAGCTATTGCTTCTTATTTTAAGGCTTTTGCTTCCTATATTGAAGTGCCTAAAAAGAAGTGGAATAAGTATCATGAACCTTATAAAGATGTTGCTAAGAGTGTTCCTGCAAGAAATACTGAAGTTTATACTGCTAATCATGTTTTACCTGAACCTTACATTGATAAAATGCCTTTTCCAGTTAAGGTAAAGGAACATTCTATGATAGCTAGTATGGTTAATGAAAGTATGAGTAAAGCTATTGAACCTGATAAACAAATGGTTGATGAACCTATAATAGCAAGTGTGAAAGACTTTGTCACTAAATATGAAAAAGAGGGACACCCTATCCTTTGTAAGGATACCTCTAATATTGTTTCACATAGTAGTGTTATGAGAGCTAGTATTCCCGTGTTTTCTGTTAGAATAAGTGATCATTGCTATGATGGTACTTGTGATAGCTATATTGTTAAGTTTATGAATGATACTGAAAGCTACTATGAGAGAGAGAGAAAAGTGTTCTTATGTATCTCAATAATATCAAGTTTCCTCGCTTTATGCTGAAAGTTTTTATGTTGCACTTCTTTTGCCTTCTTATGAAAGTTGCCTCTGGTTTCAACAACTTGTTTGTTTACAAAATTCCCTTGCATAGGAAGTGGGTTAGACTTAAATGTGTGTGTGTTTTTGCTTCTTAATGCTCTCTTTCACTTCAATTCATATCCCTATGAGAGCTTCTTCAAAATTATCATGCCCATCTTAAATGCTATAAAGAAAGAGCTTTATGGGAGACAACCCAATTTGTTTTTGCTTTCAGTTTGTTTTTTTGTTTCTTTGAGTCTTGAAAGTTATTACTTCGGTAATAACCGCTCCTTATCCGTTTTGTTTGGTTTTTGTGTCAAGATCAACCTCTAATGAGAGAGAAGTAATATTTGGGGAAGTTGCTGTCCCGAAACAGATTTTTTGTGCTTCACCGTAAAAATTCGTGAGAGATCTCTGTATGTCGGATTGAGCTGTAATTGTTTGTGCTTCTTCCCCAGGTTGTTATTTAACTTTCGTTAGTTTTACACTTTTTGATTTGAGCAACAGAAGATTTTCGAAAAAATTGATCTTTACCTACTGGTCTGTTTTGGCAGATTTTGCCACTCTTGCATCTGCTTCTTTATGCGATTTCCTTTTTGAATTCTTTTTGGGTTTTTGGAAGGAGTTGTTTCAGTAGCTTTTGTTTTGTTGGTTTTCAGTTGAAGTTGGACTCAAAAGGTTTTATCACTTCACTTATACTAATGTTGCTAATGAGAATTGTGTGAAGTTTTGTGTGAAGAAATTTCCAGGAAGTGGAGACAATGGTGTAATAAGGAAGAGAAGGGTTTTATGACTCAAGTAATAAGTGTATGAAGATGAAGATATTGATGTTATTCAAGTGGTGACTCCGAAAGAATCTACTAGATACCAAATTTAGAGACCTGCAGAGTCTGTTTTCAAATAGGTAACAGTTCTGGTAAGAAAAGTTCCGCGAAATTACAATACAACTATATTTTTGCAGTTTTTAGTCAATAAGGAAAGTTACGAAGCGAAAAAGGGATGGAAACAGAGTCAGGGTGGCTCACACCACCTTGTGGCGCGGGCCCACCCCTGGCCGCACCACCTGGTGGTGAGTCCACCCCGGACTCCGCCTCCGACTCGTTTTCTCCCAGTACCTTCCTTTTGATATGAAACTTCGTAATATATAACCCCCTAGATCCCCCGAGGTCCATATATCGTGTTTTCATTGTGTTTTTGTTTCGATCTATTTCTGTCAGGACATACTCTTTGAAAGCTTAGAAGCACAATGGTATCCGCCAAGGATAAAGGGAAGGAGCCTATGGAGGAGGATCTTCAAGACCCCAAGCAGAGGCTGGTACCTTTAGTCTCTTGCCCTGCATCAATGGAAGCCCTACGAGTCACTAAGGAGTTCTGCGATAAGTATCGGGACTTGAAGAGGAAGGTGAACATGCTTCAATGGGAGAATAATAGGCTTCGCAAGATGCTAGAAGATTTCCTCACATCAACTAAGAGCATAATACCACCACCACCGAAGGAGTAATTCTTCATCAGGTTTGGCATCCCCTTGGTTTGTTCCAAGCTTGGGGGAGTGTCGCGGTATCACATCACTATCTTCTATCTTTTTACCTTATTAGTAGAGTCATATCATGAATAGAGGAGTTATTATGTAGTATGGTTTGCATTATGGAAGTGTCCCCTCTCTCGTTAGATATGTATCCCTTGGTGTGAGTTGCCGCTATGGAATATTAATGAGAAGTTCTATCATTCACTCTTTTGCATAGCTTATATTAGTTTTCAATTCATGGTTATATGATTGATCTTGTTGTTAGTATTGGTATCACTCTGGGATCATTAACTTAATTTAGTTGGTTTTGGCAAACCTGGCTCCGGTCAGTAGCAACACTATTTTTGAGAGTTGAATGAAAAATATAAAGGTACTCTAAAGAAAAATAATTTCATCGTCTTTCTTTCTTGATTTGCTCATAAGTCTAGTATTCTCTAGTTATGATCTTTTGTGCTTCCAAGAAAGATTGCATGTTTGTCTTTATCACTTGTATGTTTGTTTGTTTCCTTCAACTCTTATACTTGCTACCCAGCCTTGCTAGCCAAAAACCTGTACTAAGAGGATTTCTTCTCGTGCATCCACCTCCTTTAAACCAAAACATTTGCCATTTGTGTCCACCATACCTACCTAGTAGCATTATTGCTATTCCAAGTAAATTCTTGTTTTATCTACCTCCCAAATTAAACCTGTTATGTGAAAATTAGTGATTAAAGCTCTCACGAACTTGATGACACACTTTACTTTCTTGCACTTAATAAACTTGAACCATTGTGCTCCCCTATGTTGCGTATATGCTTGCACTTTGTAAGTTGTGAATTAGCAGAACCATGCTGTCATGGGGAACGCTTTCAACATTGCACTGGTACTTTGTACCAAGTTGTTATCATGTTCTTTTGTCTATGGATGTCGTCGGTGTGAAATGAAAGGGAGCTTGTAAGTCCATGGAGTTATGCATGTGTGTTAGAGAAACGCCTAGGCCGCTGGTCTAATCCATGCTGACATGGTGGAAACCTCCAGCGTAACCATAATGAGTATCTATGAAGCATTCTTCTTATAAAAAAAGGAGTCCGATATTGAGAAAAAAGAGAAAAATAAAAAAAGAGATATTATGAAAAGAGAGAAAAAATCACCATATTCCCATGGTAAATAAGAATATTGCTGAAATGCTTGTTGTCTGCTTGCCTTGTTATTTTGATATAGGGATTCTTCCGTATCATCGGGCAAGGGGTACCCCGTTGGCGGCTCTCTATGATACACATATGCTTACGATGACAAGAACTTAACGGTGACTAAACTTGAGTAGCATGAGGAGCGGCCCTCGTATTCAAGGGACATGAGATTCTCAAATTACAACTTGTCAATGCATATCCTCATTTTTGATCACTTTAAGCTTAATCACCTAAAGATGCCTATGATAGGGGCAATGAGAGCTGAAAGCTAGTAAGTATCATAATTTTTCAGAGCTCTTTATGAGACTTGCAATCCCTGCTTCCCTCTTTGAAGGGCCTTTCTTTTACTTTGTAGTTGAGTCAGTAAACCTATTCCCTTCTATCTCAGCAAGTATTTTGAGTTGATGTGTTTCATTCATTCATATGTTGATTTATTCATTCATGTTTCTTATGTTCCTTGTTTTGCACATTGCTCTTATCTTGATGTTTACTACTTTGAAAGCTTTCATTGAAAAACCAGTTATTTGTGAACTCCAACAAGTTATCAACTATTCTTTGACCAAGAGCTAAGTTTGCCATTACCAATTATGATTCACTTTATGTATCTTTATTGTGTTTCCTTTACTTATTACAAGTTGAGTTATATAATAGTGAGTTGTCTTCTATTATGATCTATGCACTTGATGGATGTGATGCTTCTTGTCCGTATTCTTTTATCGACTCTTCACTCTAGAAACCTGAGGCCGTGTTTATTGAGCTCAGTTTCGCTTAGGGACAAGCGAAGTCTAAGCTTGGGGGGAGTTGATACGTCCATTTTGCATCACTATTCTATGTCTTAATTCACTATTATTCATTGATATATTTCATATTGAGAGGTGATACTTATGTTATTTCATCTATTTTTGCATGGTTGATGACTTTTGGAGCATGGACCTCTGCACTCAGGATTCTGATGGAAAAGGTGCTGTTTGGAGGCAAAATTCGCGAAGATCAGAAAATCCGGGAAAATATACGGAAAATCCTTTTTTTCCAGAAGACTAAGGATGCCAGAAGATGCATGGAGATGGGCCACAGGGGGCCCACACCACCCCATGGCGCGGGCAGCCCTAGGCCGCGCCAGGAGGTGGTGTGGCCACCCTGGCCCACTCCAGCCTCTCCCCTCTGATCATGATCCATATGATGTCTTGTGAGTAGTTCGTTTTGTTCTTGAGGACATGGGAGAAGTCATGTTGTTAGTAGTGGAGTTGTGTTGAGAAAGATTCAATAGTTTGATATTTAAGTTGTGGTGTACTTCTTCTAGTGGTGTCATGTGAACGTCGACTACATGACACTTCACCTATATGGGCCTAGGGGAATGCATTGTGTATTTGGCTACTAATCGTAGGGGTTGCCGGAGTGACAGAAACCTGAACCCCCGTTAGGAAACCATTGCACAAGGGACGTAAGGGTCTTAGAGTTTAAAGGTGTGGTTAGGTTTCTACCTTAATTACTTTCTTGTACTTACGGATGTTTGCAAGGGGTATAATCACAAGTATGTATTAGTCTTGGATGGGGCGGTACATTAGCACAGGTTCACCCACACAACACTTACAAAGCTAGAGAAGATTAATCAACTATATGAAGCGAAAGCACTTGACAATCTTCCCATGTGTCCTCGAGAACGTTTGGTCATCTTAAGTAATACAACCGGCTTGTCCTTTGCTGCATAAAGGATTGGGCCACTTGCTACATTTATTCCTACTGTCTTTTATTTACTCGTACTTTGTTTGCTTGCTTTATCGAAAACCCCTAAAAATCCGTTTGCTAAGTATTTGCAGAGAATTCCTGATCCATACCACTAGCCAACACCTTCTGCTCCTTGTTGGGTTCGACACTCTTACTTATCGAAAATACTGCGATACACCCCCTATACTTGTGGGTCATCAGCGCATCCCTCAAAGTGTGCACCTGAAGTTGCTCTCCATGCTTATGAGGAGATGAAGTCCGTGGTGGCATGACAGCTCGTGGGGGATCCCTTGGTCTCCACTGCTGAGTGGGACGAGGGTCCCTTTCATCATCTTGAAATCGTGACCACCGGTTCCAACGTGGGGGCATGCTAGGATGCCCCTGCTGATTGTGTCGGATGGGTGAAGGTTGGCGCTGGGCGCCAATGTGTGGCGATCATCTTGAGGCCGATGGCTAGGGGCTTGGTGTCTAATCCTGCCCCCAACTTGTGTTGATGATGAACTTGGCGCTCCTTGCTCGTGGAGCCGCCTTTGGATGCTATTCATTTGATCCTGCAAGCGGCAAAACTCCTGTCGCAGGTCTTCTCCGCGTGGCGCAGGTTCCTCGTTCGGAAGAACGGCGAACCTGTTGTCGCTGGGGATGGGACAACCGTTGACTGCCAAAGTGTAGTAGCATGGTGCACACATGCTACCTCGGGGATATTCAGGGTTGATGGACAGCGCAGGGCCTAGCGAGACAGACTCCTTACGGGAGTACCATTTCCAGAACTCCTTCATGATGGCTCTTCTCACCGCCAGCCTGACCTCCGATGGCTCGGTGCTCATGCATGTGAACACCTCGTCGGCGAGGTCCTTTGCTCCGAGGGACCAATCTTCCGCAAGCGTCACGCTCTTGGTGATGCGAGAGCTTAATTGCTGGTGGAGTCGTTGTACCTTGCGGTACTTCCTCCGGTAGTTCCTCAGTGGATGCGGGCTTTTCGACAAACGGGCGTTTGTCATGAGCCTCCACAGGTCACCAGAGGCGGCTTCCAAGCCTCCCAGAAGATGAATTCTGGTGTGCCCCATCATTGGCGTCGGCTGCTCCGAGCATGAGGGTGGGGTCGGGGCGTGTAGTGACGCCGCACCCGCCGGCTTGTAGGGGGCATTAGAAGAGAGGCGCTGGAGCGCCCCCACGTCCCCTGTGATGTCGTATCTTGTTGACTCCTTCAACAGGGCGCGCGCCTCGAGCATCAACTCGCGGCGCTCCTTCGCCATGACGGATGACCGCCTTTGCGCCTTCTTGGATTGCACAGTTTGGAATTGCGCTGGCTCCTAGGCTTGGTGCATGAACATCTTGGCGCCGACCTCGACGATAACCATGGGAGGGAAGGATGATCCAAAATGGATCACCCAGGGCTCCGCGTCGGTGGCATGGGAGAGTCCTGCATGAAGAGGATTCTTGATCAGCGGAGCTCCACGCCGTTGGCTTATCATGCAGGATGCTGTGTGGGTTGGGTGAACGGGCGAAGACGATTCTGACGACCAGAGTGGGGCAAAGATGGGAGGAGAACAGAGTCCCACCGGGCGTGCCAATTTGTTTGACACGAGAAAAACGTCTAGAGAGTAGAAGAGTGCTACTTGAGGGGAGAAGAATGGTAGCGTGCTTTTTTTATGCACCGGGGTAAAGAAAAAGAAATGCGGGTGTGCCAGTGTACCGTAGTACACAAGAAAAAAAGATAGGGAAGTCGTATTTCATTAATCTCTCTGGGAGAAACAAAGTACAATATCCCAAGTACATGCGCTCTTGCTTGCGCGGCCAGCCTGACTATGGCGATTGCGATCTCCTGGTTCCCGGGGCCTCGGAAGGCGCCAGGTTAATTACTCCCGCGGGTTACACCTCCGATTAAGCTGTGTGGTCGTCTTCGTTTTGAGTTCTCCATGCATGATGTGGTGGTGGTGGTGTGTGTGTGGGCGGCGGCAGAGCCCGTGTCCTCGTCGGTACACGCGCCGCGAGTAGCGTGGCCTTTGCTCCGGCCACGCCCGCCCTCGCCGTCGTGCCTTGTTGGTCTTGACGGTGTCGATGTAGTTGAAGTGGCATGGGTCCGCTCATCTAGGACTTCTCGATGACCAGCAGCCTCGTCGGGGTGCGCAAGGGTATGCCTCGAGGCAGTAAGTGTCGGTGTAGATCAGCGTCGGTATATGAAATCGACGCATGCGTACAAGTCGGCGCGCCTGGTGTGGTCGGCTCCTCGTCTTGGTCCAACGCCGACTATACGACAGTCGGCGTGGCCGAGAGCCGTCTCACGAGATCGGAGATGTGGTGTCGGAGGCGTCGTCTCGCCTCGCCTTTGTACACCATCTCGAGATATCTGGCGTTAGGCTGCACGGTCGTGCGTGCCCGCGGGAAGGAAGGAGTGTACGAGTCCTCGCTGTTGGCTCGGTGAGGCCGGCGGGCTCGTGAGAAGCACCACCATCATCCGCGGAAGGGTGGCAGTGTCAGACCCGCCACAGGTATCTGGCAGCGTGTTTCACTGCCGTGAACAGTGGTCCGAAGACTGCTCCCGAGCACCAAACTGCACAACGCACGTGCACCTTACATGCACGTAAGTCCAACTCTCCATTTTTATTCTTCCTTGTATAGACGAGCTTCAGGGCGGTCACGTCTGGTGCCAGGCCAAGACAACGCTCCACCACATGTCAGCTTCTAGCCCGACTGACATCTGCTCGGCACGGTCTCCAGCACCGCGCAGAGCTCCGTCCGCCTCGCCATCGAGCTGTCGGCGTCTCAAAGGATGGTGCCGGGCCGCACGTGTACCATATCTCAGCACCGCCGTTCGTCCGCACCGTCCTTGTTTAGTGGACGATAACCGGACTGCTCGCTGGCAGTCCCGTCATCGTCGCCGTCCATAGAGGTAGAAGTGACTCCGGGCTGCACGCCGGTGGCGCCACCATGGAGATGGAGGTGATGTCGCTGCACGCCGGCAGGCCCGCCATTGCCTACGCCTTATGGAGGCAGGGGTGGTGGAGAGGACACCGGGCTGCATGCCGGCAACCCCGCCGTCTCTGGTGTCGTGGAGAGATGGAATGAGGCGCCGCTGCAGGCCGGTCGCCAGACGCTGCCGTTGCCGTTGACATCGCCATCGTCTTCGGCGCCATCCGTGGCGGAGATGCCGCCGGGCTACGCGCCGGCACCTCGATGCCGTCGCCCACGGCTCGCAGAGATGGAGATGGCAGTGAACTGCATGCCAACAGTCCCGACATCGCTCGTCAATGCAGCTCGCCGGAGTGGAGACGACGCCGGCTTGCATTCCGGCAGCCGCACGCGCTCTAGGCCGCCGTCTTGGTGGTGGCGGAGATGGAGATGATGTCAGGCCGTATGCGGGCAGCCGCGCACACTCGGGGCCATCGTCTTGGGCCCGTTCGTGTTAAGCAGAGAGGAGGTCGGGCTGCCCGCTGGCAACGCCGACGCCGCCATCTTGGGCAGCGTGGTTCATTGAGGTGGACATGGTGCCGTCTGCCTTGTCGCCGTCGTCTTCGACCGGCCGTCTGGTTTAGGGAGCGGTGGACATGGCACCAGGCTGCACGCCCGGCAGCCGATGTCGTCGTCTTGTTGGCGCTGCAAGTGGCGCCGAGATGCACACTAGCAGCCCCGACATCGTGGCCTTGTCTTGCCGGGAGTTGTACGCTGGCTCCATATCCTCGCAGTGCGGGATGCATGTGTGCTTGTGTGCTGCAGAGAAAGAGCGAGAGAGAGATTCAACCGTGCTTCTTACCATTAGAAAAGGGAGCTTCATCTCCATGGCTTCTTTGTTCCTCATCGATGTATGATGTATGTGTGTGTATGGTGCTAGCTTTGTGTATGTAAATTTGTAGATGGGTGTGACAGCAGTGGGTATGCTGTGTGGACTTCAGATGTGTGAGCTGTGCGTGGGTGTGATTGGCGATTGCTCTGCCTCCGGCTCGGTGTGATCCTCCTCTTGCCAGATGCGATCGGTTTTTCTTCCCTCTCTCTAAGTTGAAGGGATGCCTCCCTTATATAGGCAGCATACCCGCGCAGAGATAAGGACGCAGCCGCGTGCCAGCGCGTCATCTCCGGCAACAACTTCTTTGGTCTATATTTTCTTTCGTCTACGGTACGCTCAATCGCTCCGCGAAGCCTGGAAGTCGTTCAAGATTTTATCTGGTGACGTCTATCTCTTTTTCTTCTAGAAGCCTGACTTAACACGAGTAGAAAAACATCTTGCATGCAGATCGATGCGATCAGCCATGATGCATGCACCTAGCTGATTGACGTTGGAGTGGACCTCCAACCGGTAGCCCAGACCATCAACTAGCTAAGGGATTCATGCACACATGTATTTTCTTTTGATGAATCTGTACTGGTACTTGAAATTTATCAATACATTTCGAGCAGGAATCTCTGATTTAATCACAAAAGTCACTCGAACATTGACAAACTCCAGAAGTTGATTTCCTATCATCCTTATCACCAGCCCAATCTGAATCAGTATAGCTATATAGAGAAAAGTTGGAGCCCTTGGAATACCATAGACCAAAATTAGGGGAATGAACCAAATATCGGACGATCCTCTTGACCACCACTAAGTGACTTTCTTTAGGAGCTGCTTGATACCTTGCACACACACCTACACTCAACACAATATCGGGTCTAGAGGCGCAAAGGTAAATGAGAGAGACGATCATGGAATGGTATACCTTTTGGTCCACATCTTTACCGTTGGATTGAGTTCAAGATGGCATTTAGTTTGCATCGGTGTGGCGACACCATTAAGATCCGTCATCTTGAATCTCTTGAGCATGTCTTGGATGTATTTTACTTGATTTATGAAGGTTCCTTCTCTAAGTTGCTTGATCTCAAATCCGAGAAAGAACCGTAACTCCCTCATCATAGACATCTCAAACCTATCAGTCATAAGCTTTGAAAATTCATCATTAAAAGCTTTATTAGTAGATCCAAAGATAATGTCGTCTACATATAGTTGGCATACAAAGAGCTCCCCCTTAACCTTCTTAGTAAAAAGAGTGGGGTCGATTTGCCCAACTTCGAAGCCACGGTCTAGCAAAAGCTCTTTAAGGTGCTCATACCACGCACGTGGGGCTTGTTTAAGGCCATAGAGTGCCTTATCGAGTTTTTAGACATTGTTCAGAAAGTTAGGATCCTCAAAACCCGGGGGTTGGTTTACATATACCAACTCATGTAGAGGACTATTAATAAATGCACTCTTAACGTCCATTTGCTGTAATTTAAAATTATTATGAGCAGCATAAGCAAGAAGGATACATGTGGACTCAAGGCGAGCCACTGGAGCATAAGTCTCGCCAAAGTCGATGCCTTCAATTTGGGAATAGCCTTGTGCCACGAGTCTTGCCTTGTTCCTTACAACAATGCCATTCTTATCTTGCTTATTCTTGAAAATCCACTTTGTGCCGATAACATTGCAGCAATCCTTGGGCTTCTCTACTAATTTCTAGACCTTGTTGTGCTCAAAATTGTTTAACTCTTCATGCATAGCAACAACCCAGTCCGGATGTTCAAGGGTTTCAAACACTTTCTTGGGTTCCACCATGGATATGTGAGCTTGATGCTCACCGAAGCTTGCAAGCTCCCTTCTTGTGGACACCCTCTATCTGAGATCACCTAAAACTTTGTCAAGTGTGTGGCCCCTTAATTCAAGATTCCTCTCTACATGAGCTTTGCGACAAAGTTCAATCAACTTGTTGTTTCTTGGAGGAATATATTCATCATTTGAGTATTCATTGGAATTACTAGCATGGCCTTGATATCCAGCTTGATCAGCAGGAATTGGAGATGATGAATCTTGCCCTTGATGTGGATTAGCAGCCGTAACAGGAGGCTGCAGCTAATCTGAAGTTCTAGGGCTGGATAATCCGGCCTGGGAGAACATGGTCCATCATCATTGTCTTGTAAGTTTCTGGCTCAAGATAGTCCGGGGTCAGCCGGAAAATCCGGCCTGGGAGTTGCAGCAGATTCTTCGACAAGGTTTTCAATTTTGCCAGTCGAGGGGGGTTGGTCGGATAATCCGGTGTCCACCGGATAATCCGGCCTGGAGATTTCTGGAGCAACTGATGGATGATCTCCAGCAGAAAGAGGTGTTGGTGTAGAAGTTTCTCCAACAGTTGGAGCATGTTGAGCTTGTGTCAATGAGGGCTCTACTGTAGAGCATTTTCCTTCCTGATCCACCACCAGGGGTTCCTCAATGGGGCGGAAAAATCCCACGCCCATTCTTCTTATGGCATCTTGGGGTATTTCAACATCTGCATTACAAACATCAACTTGCCCTGTACGGGAGCCATCATTTTCCTCGAACACCACATTACAAGATTCTACAACAGTTCTGGAGAGCTTATTGTAGATTCTATAAGTGTGGGATTCGGCACCATAACCAACAAAAATACCTTCTAACACCTTAGACTCGAACTTAGATAAACGAACTCTTTTGATAAGAAAGAAACACTTACAAGCAAATACCCGGAAGTAGGAAATGTTTGGCTTGTTACCGGTAAGTATTTCGTAAGGTGTTTTGTCCAAGATTTTGCGAAGATAGAGCCGGTTGGACGAGTGGCATGCGGTAGAAATTGCTTCATCCTAGAAGTTATATGGTGACTTGAATTCAACCAACATAGATCTTGCCATGTCCATTAAAGTCTGGTTCTTTCTCTCGGCTACACCATTTTGTTGAGGGGTGTATGCAGCGGAATATTGGTTCTTATCCCCTCTTCACTTAGGAATTCATTCAGAGTGTAGTTCTTGAACTCGCAGCCGTTATCACCTCTAATTGCCAATATAGGAATATTGTGTTGATGCTGGACTTCATTGGTGAAATTGATGACGGTTTGTTGAGTCTTGCTCCTCAACTTGAAGAAGTAAACCCAAGTGTATCTTGAATAATCATCAACGATTATAAGGCAATATTTCTTCCCACCGAGACTTGCATGAGATGGAGGACCAAAAAGATCCACATGAAGGAGCTCTGTCAACACCTGGATTTTTAATCCCAGATGCCTGTTATGCCATACATCGCAATCCCAGCATTACCATTTTTGCGAGACATAACTGATTGGATATCATAGTACATCATCCATTACAAACCATAATAAGGTCTTACACGAATAAAGGATCTCATGATCCAGTCTTATTACAATCAAGTAGCGGAATAAATAGCGTAGCGATGGGGTCCATCTTCAGTGTCACAGGCAATGCTAATGATGGGAGATGATCCTAGTTGTCGTAGCCATCCTGCTGTCCTCCTTCAAGGTAGTCCTCCTCATAGTCTGGCCATAGGAATAGCCAGGGACAAAGCCATGAGTACTCTTTCAGTACTCGCAAACTACCACTAACAAGTAAGATAGTTCTAGCAGGAATGCTAAGTCTAAGTCTATTTGTAAAGTTAAGTTTGAAACCTAAGCTGAGTTCAGAAACAAAGAAAGATAAAAATAAAGTTTGAAAACACCTAAATGGGAACTTAGTTGTCATAGTCACAACTCTGTTGTGGTCAAGTCATGTCACAATTCATTTCATAAGTCATTTTTAAAACATCTGACAACGGAACAGTATGGCCACTCCAACTGTCCATAACCACGGACGTGGCTATTCGAATAGTTTGACACTCTGCATAGGTGGTACACTTTCACCACAAGATTCAATACATTTGTCAGGGATAACCCTGAATCATCATACTTGGTATGCAGATAATCAAACATAACCTTTCCTTTACACACTCTAGTATAAGCACCTCTCCTATGAGTATGGCCTCCCAGCCATGACCATCTGTCATCCTGGGCACTGCATAGGTCGACAACATTGAGAGGTAGCATCAGATCAAACCTCTCCCGCGAGGGAACTATTACTAATGCATATAAACTTCCGGCTAAGCCTTACCCAACTCAGGTATTGTGGTTGTACGGTAAAATTGGAATGGTATTGCATCCGAACCCAACCATCAGTTTTTGTAAAAGGGCTAAGGCTCACGCCTTAACATTTTCATCATCATCATAAACCATTTGTGTTTCTCAACACATGTCAAAACATCTCAATAGAATGACTCATCATTCCAAGGTTTTCACAGGTCATTTTCACCAAGTAATCCCATCTAAAGTGATCAAGTTTTGGTTTAGCTCTAAACTACTAAGTTAAGAGTGTTCACTAATGCGGGATACTAAGATCAATCTCACGCCAGAGAATGACATCTAAGTTTAACTAGATAGGTCAAGTTTTATACTCTTTATGCTACCTATAAACAAGGTAAAGAACTTTGGTACAGTAAAAAAGTAAAGCTTGTAAATAAAACTTGGAGTAGGTATAAGTCCAAAGGCATAACCAAAGCATGCCTAAGGCCTTTGCTTAGGTTTTTCAAGCTTAATTATAGCTTGCTAACAATAGATTGCAAGGGTTATCTTGCATTGTTAATGATGGCTTTCTAGGTATAATACTTGCAAGTGTTAGCTAGCCTTGGTTGGTGCAGTGGTTGAAACTCTCTTCCTCCTCCTCTTGGTAGAACTCCTCCTCCTCGTAGACTTGGTCGGTACTATCGTCTATAAATACATATGGAATACACAATCACCAAACAATGCTTAACTAGTCTATTTAGCACACTATGGCACACATTTGATGATCTATTATCATCACAAGCATCACAAGGTTTAATGAACTAGCTTCATTCTTTTTATTTGAGAAAAGTAATTTCTACTCATTGAAATTAACTAAGATTTAATATTCTCCAATTAAAATATGGGATCATGTGGACACATGTCATCACCACATATTCTAATATATGGGAATGTGATTTAAAGGTTGGATCACATTTTAATAAGTTCAAGTTTAATAATTAATGATTTAAAGTGACTAGAAATGCCTATATAGCATTATTTTTGTACTAGTCCAAAGTCACTGCATGTAAACCTCAATATTATTACATATTCAGATATGTATGGTTAAATGTGATTTTTGAGAGTTGGAATCAACTCAAAAGCTATTATGGTTGATTTTATAAAAATGTTTGAATGTGCAAAAGCTTCTGTCTTGTTATTTTTACTAGGAGAGATATCTAACTCTAAATGATTTAAATCCAACGGGCTTGGATATAGATTTTCATTATCTTTCCAAAAAAATTGGAATCACTCAATTTGGATTTGTAAAACTCTCTGAATTGATTTTCAAACTAAGGGACAAAACTAGGTTTCAGCTAAAAAGGAAAAGTCTACATTTGAATTAACTGGGTCACGTGGGAAACTAATTGGGCCGGCCCAGATTCACTCCGCGGAGCTGAGGACTGCTAACAAGAGGGGGTCCGCCTATCAGTGGCTCATTACACGCGAAGCGGTACGGGGCGATACGGACCACAGGATTAGAACTAGATCAACGGCTCACGGTCGTCGTCGACGACGAACACGTCGCCAGCGAGACTGAACCCTAGTGACTCGGTGGGGGTGTAGTGGGGACATACCGGGGCTCCAGCTAGTGTGGCGAGGCGGGCAAACGAACAAGAAGACAACGGCGGTTCTCCTGGTACTGGCGGTGTCCCGGGATATGGCCTGGATCAACGGCGCCCTTCTCCTCCTTCTGCGGCAGACTCCGGGGAAATTCCGGCGTTATGGGCTACGGCTTGCTCTGGTGGGGCTCTGGGAGTGTTCTGAGGGGGAGTGGATGAGAGTGGTGTGAGGAAACGATGCTGGGGAGCCCTCCTTATATAGGCGTGACGAGGCGGCAGTGAGGCATGGGCGGTGCTCGCCGGTGACGACGGTACAACGGGCTAGGGGCTTGGGTGGTGGACTAGGACGATGGGCGGTTCCCTGGCGGTCATCATGGTGGTGCGCGAGCAGTGAATGGCGGTCGGGAGATGTGAGTGGCATGGCGCGCATGATGTCTCTGTCGATGGTGAACTTTGCGGTGGCCGGTGACTACGGGGCACAGTCGGGGAAATGGGCATGTCTGGCAGCTTCCTGGGGCGGTGGTGATCATGTAGGTGGGCGGCGAGAGCAAGGCGGGGTCTGGTTGAGCGGGGACCATGTGCGCTCCGCGGGTGGCATTGGCATGGCAGACAGGCTCCAGGCGCGGCGGTTCCTGGCCGCTCCTCGCTCTGTCCTCGGGCTGGGACTAGCCTGGAGGGGGAGGTGGACCACAAGCGACACGTTGGGCAAGGTGGGCGAGGCTGGCGGCTGCTGTGGCACGTTGTCGCTGGTGTGGTGCTCGAGTGGGCTCGACATTGATGTCCATGACCATTTGGTCATGGGCATAGTGCTTGGTCGGGCTAGAAAGGGGTAGGGGATGCAGTGGAGAGGGTTTGGTTGCAATGTGGGCGACAGGTTAGGCCAGAACACTGCTCACACTAGTTTTTTTGGTTTTTGTTTGATTTGTGCCCACCAAGTGTTTGACAAAATGGCCGAAAGAAATCAAGTTTTAAATTTTGAAATGAAATTTGGTGGAGTGGTTTATCACATGCTTAAACATCTGTGGTTGCTAGGATTTGTTAAATAGAATTCATTTGAGTGGTTTTTGAAAAGTGTGATCTAGACATGTGAACTAGATTTCATTTTCAATTGTCATTTAAAATTAGAGTTTGAATGTTTTTGGGAGATCACAAAGTGGGACTTGGCACATCACTACTTGTACTAGCAAGGGGTGCAAAGATCCACAATTGTCTCTGTTGGAAATTGAGTGCCAGGAATACCCAAAGTGGGCTGGGTGATTAAAATGGCAAAAGTGACCATTTCCTTTATTTAATTCTTTTTTGATTTATTTTTCTTTGGTTTTTGCTTGGGAATGATCTAGATGATGTGACATTCATCATAGAACCATTTTACAACCATTAGAACAAACAATAATGGCCTTTCAAACAACTCCTATTTTAAATGCACACACATATTAATGCTTAAAGATTTTAGATGGAAAAAGTTTTTGTTAACCCTAAGTTGGGTAGATTTGATCTTGATTAAAGTTTTGGGATGTTACAAACCTTCCCCCCTTAAACAAAATCTTGTCCCGAGATTTAAGAAATAAAACTAGGAACTAAAGAGCTCTAGGAACTCAGTCCTAATGTAATTTTCTCGCTCCCAAGTGGCTTCTTCTTTGGTATGGTTGCTCCATTGAATCTTGAGAAATTTGATACTCCGGGTCCTGGTGGTTCTGTAGGCTTCCTCCAAGATACGGATGGGCACTTCATGATACGTCAGATCCTTGTTGATATCAATAGCTCGGTGGTCGATGTTCTTGATCGATCACCGAGCCGTTGATATCAACAAGGATCTGACGTATCATGAAGTGCCCATCCGTATCTTGGAGGAAGCCTACAGAACCACCAGGACCCGGAGTATCAAATTTCTCAAGATCCAATGGATCAACCATACCGAAGAAGAAGCCACTTGGGAGCGAGAAGATTACATTAGGACTGAGTTCCCAGATCTCTTTAGTTCCTAGTTTTCTTTCTTAAATCTCGGGACGAGATTTTGTTTAAGGGGGGAAGGTTTGTAACATCCCAAAACTTTAATCCAAGTGATTAAGATCCAAATTACCCAATTTAGGGTTAACAAAAACTTTTTCTCATTTAAAATATTTAAGCATGCATGTGAGTGTTGCATTAAATAGGAGTTGTTTTGAAATGCCATGATTGTTTGTGCTAATGGTTGTAAAATGATTCTAAGATGAATGCCACATCATCTAGATCATTCCCAAGCAAAATCCAAAGAAAAAGAAACCAGAAAGAATTAAAGAAAGGAAATGGTCACTTTTGCCATTTTAATCACCTAGCCCACTTTGGGTATTCCTAGCACTCAATTTCCAAAAGAAACAATTGTGGATCTTTGCACCCCTTGCTAGTACAAGAAGTGATGTACCAAGGCCCACTTTGTGATCCTCCAAAAAAATTCGAACTCTAATTTTAAATGACATTTTAAAATGGAATCTAGTTCATATGTACAGATCACCCTATTTCAAAAACCTCTCAAATGAACTCCATTTAAAAATCCCAAGCAACCACAGATGCTTAAGCATGTGACAAACCACTCCACCAAATTTCATTTCAAAATTCCAAATTTGATTTCTTGCGGCCATTTGATCGAACACTTGGAGGGTAGAATCAAACTGGCCGAACTATCACTATTTTTGATCAAATTTTGTCGAGCCATTTGAACCCAAATCAATGCCTTTGTCTCCCCTAAGCCGTTAGGGTTCCCCCTCGCCGGTGACGAGTCCGTCGTCGATGATAAGCCCCAGTCATAGATTCTGTTCTAATCCTACGGTTCACAACGCCCCGTACCGCTTCGCGTTTAATGAGCCACTGACAGGCGGGACCCCCTGTCAGCTGTTCTCTGCGCCGCGGAGTGAAACTGGGCCGGCCTGTTAGTGTTCCCGCGCGACCCAGTAAATTCAAATCTAGATTTTTCATTTTAGACTTAGACTTAGTTTTGTCCCTTAGGTTAAAAATCAATTCAGAGAGTTTTACAAATCCAAATTGAGTGATTACAATTTTGTTGGAAAGCTAATGAAAATATCTATTCCAGACCGTTGGATTTAAATAATTTAGAGTTATAGATCTCTCCTAGATAAAATAACAAGACAGAAGCTTTTGCACTTTCAAACATTTTTATAAAATCAACAATAATAGCTTTTGAGTTGATTCAAACTCTCGAAAATCACATTTAACCATACCTATCTGAATATGTAATAATATTAAGGTTTGCATGCAGTGACTTTGGACTAGTACCAAAATAATGCTATATAGGCATTTCTAGTCACTTTAAATCATTAAATATTAAACTTAAACTTATTAAAATGTGATCCAACCCTTAAATCACATTCCCATATATTAGAATATATGGTGATGACATGTGTCCACATGATCCCATATTTTAATTGGAGAATATTAAATCTTAGTTAATTTCAATGAGTAGAAATTACTTTTCTCAAATAAAATAAATGAAACTAGTTCGTTAAACCTTGTGATGTTTGTGATGATAATAGATCATCAAATGTGTGCCTTAGTGTGCTAAGTAGACTAGTTAAGTATTGTTTGGTGATTCTGTATTCCGTATGTATTTATAGACGATAGTATAGACCAAGTCTACGAGGAGGAGGAGTTCTACCCCGAAGAAGACGAGGAGAATTTCAACCACTGCACCAACCAAGGCAAGCTACTGTTAGCAAGGTAGAATTATGCAAGATAACCTAAGCAAGATGCACTAGGCATGCTTTGGTTATACCCTTTGACTTATACCTACTCCAAGTTTTATTTACAAGCTTTACTCTCTTTACCAAAGTTCCTTACTTGTTTATAAATAGCATAAAGAGTATAAAACTTGACCTATCTAGTTAGACTTAGATGCCATTCTATGGCATGAGATTGATATTAGCATCCCACATTAGTGAACACTCTTAACTTAGTAGTTTAGAGCCAAACCAACAACTTGATTCACTTTAGATGGGGATACTTGGTGAAAATGACTTGTGAAAACCTTGGAATGAGGAGTCATTCTATTGAGATGTTTTGACATGTGTCGAGAAACACAAATGGTTTATGATGATGATGAAAATGTTGAGGCATGAGCCTTAGCCCTTTTATAAAAACTGATGGTTGGGTTCGGATGCGATACCATTCCAATTTTACCGTACAACCACAATACCTGAACTGGGTAAGGCTTAGCTGAAAGTTTATATGCATTAGTATTAGTTCCCTCGTGGGAGAGGTTTGAGCTGAGGCTACCTCTCAATGTTGTCCACCTATGTAGTGCCCAGGATGATAGATGGTCATGGCTGGGGGGCCAAGCTCATAGGAGAGGTGCTTATACTAGAGTGTGTAAAGGAAAGGTTATGTTTGATTATCTGCATACTAAGTATGATGATTCAGGGTTATCCCTGACAAATGTATCGAATTTTGTGGTGAAAGTCTACCACCTCTGCAGAGTGTCAAACTATTCGAATAGCCGTGTCTGCGGTTATGTATAGTTGGAGGGGCCATATTGTTCCATTGTCAGATGTTTTCAAAATGACTTATGAAATGAATTGTGACATGACTTGACCACAACACGGTTGTGACTATGACAACTAAGTTCCCACTTAGGTGATTTCAAACCTTAGTTTATCTTTCTTTGTTTTTGAACTCAATTTAGGTTTCAAATTTAGCTTTACAAATAAACTTAGAACTTAGCATTCCTACTAGAACTATCTTACTTGTTAGTGGTAGTTTGCGAGTACTTAAAGAGTACTCATGGCTTTGTCCCTGGCTATTCCTATGGCCAGACTATGAGGAGGATTACCCTGAAGGAGGACAGTAGGACGGCTACGACAACTAGGATCATCTCCCATCATCAGCATTGCTTGTGACACTGAAGATGGACCCCACCGCTACGCTATTTATTCCGCTACTTTATTGTACTAAGACTGGATCATGAGATCCTTTATTTGTGTAAGAGCTTATTATGCTTTGTAATGGATGATGTACTGTGATATCCAATCTATTATGTCTCACAAAAATGGTAATCTTGGGATTGCGAGGTATGGCATAACAGGCATCTGGGATTAAAAATCCGAGTGTTGACAGTCAAGTTTCTCAAACTTCTTTCAGAGTCTAGCATGCGCAGCCCCAAAGTCAATCTTCTCCTTCTTTAGTTTCTTTACCTTAGCAAGAGCATTGTCACGTTATTTTATGAGCTGGGCAACAACCTCTTCGTGGGACTCCTCAATTGACTCAAGTTTCTCCTCTATAGAGACTCGAGCTTCCTCTTCTTCATATAGAGCGTTCTTCAAAGAGGCTATCTCTAAGGCATCTTCTCTTTCAATTATTCCCTTCTGTTCGATAAGTTCTTCGGAGTGAGCAAGTTGACTCATAAGAGAATCAAAATGAAGTTTGTGCTCACCTGGCAAGTTAGTGAGAAAATTGTCCAAAACAATAACTTCTTCTTTTATCCTAAGACTTGTATGATCATCCATATCCATATTTATAGTAGTCTTAGGAAATGAAGAAATAGAAGATGATACCTCGGACCCTCTTGCCAAAAGGCAAGTGACGTTGTTGTTGATGACATTTTTGTTTGGAGAGTCGAAGAGTGATGTGGGGCTAAATGTGGTGGCTATAGTAGCCACCTCTCGAGAGCTATCTTCATCCTCTTCGTCTTCACTTCTAGATGAATATTCCTCTTGTGCCACCAAGACAATCTTAGGTTGCTTCTTATAAGGACCATTTTCTTTACAAATGACTTCTTTCGAGGTGCCTTAGACTTTTCTTTGAGGATGAGTCTGCCCCCATTGTCTTCTCTACTTTGATAGGGACACTCAGCCACAAAGTGCAACCGATCTCCACAATTGTAACAAGTTCTCAGTTTTGGGCCGTTCTCCTTTTTCCCACTTGACCCATTCTTGCGCTCAAGTTCCGTTTTGGCCTTAGCTAGGTCCTTCCAAAAGTTTCTTGCATAGAAGGCCATGTACTCACCATGAGCACGCTTGACCTCCTCAGGACAGCCCATGGAGACAACATCGTACCCTCTATCATCCTCATCTTGTTCAACAACATTGGCCTTTAGAGCAACATTGACTCATTTTTGCATCCCAATAGCCCAAGCACGGGCATCTTCAGCGTTCTTAGCTGCTACCTTGAAGGCCGCCATTTCTTGCATGACTTCATTGGAAGTCATTTGATGGTAGTTGTGTCTAGCTTGCAAACTCTTCAAGTCCATTGGCTCAAAAGGAATGAGGGCACTCACATATTTTATCTTGATCCAAGCATCATCAATGTGAGTGGCTCCATGCTTTCTAAACATTGTTGCAATGCTCTTGATCTTTCTATACATGTCTTCATGGTCCTCACCATCCAACATGTAGAATCCTTTAGCTTCATCACTTAGAGCATCAGACCTATTCCTTCTCATGCTTTCATTGCCGATGAACAAGTCGGTGAGAGCATCCCAAGCTTCCTTTGTGGTGTTAAAGTTCTCAATATGTGGCATGCCCTTGGGACCCACACCAAGCCGAATCATGTGAAGAGCTGTTGCATTTAGTTTACTGTTCACAACTTCTCTTCTTGTCAAGTTCGTGGGGTCTCCAATGTGAAGACCATCTTCAATGATCCTCCAAAGCTCAATCGAAGAACTGCACACATGAGATTTCATTAAGAATTGCCATTGATTAAATGAGGAAGCAGTAAGCTTGGCTGGATCACCCCTATTATTTATATGAGGATGAGGGATAGGTGGGTCGGGAGAATACAAGTGAGAGACCTCACTATAATCCTCCTTACCACTTCCCTTCTTGGAAGAGGAGCCCTTATTTTTCTCCCCCGCCACTTCATCTTCCTTGGGGTCAGCATGAGCCTTATCCTTAGACAGAGGAGTGGTGGCCTCGGAAAAAAATGGAGGTGGGGCTGTGGATGAGGTGAGACGAGCAATCATTTGCTGCATCTCTTCCATTTTGGTCTCAAAGGATTTCAACAAGGTTGTTTCCAATGTCTTGAGGTCATCCATTGTGACCTTATCCACAACCTCACTCCCATTTTCCTTAGTACCCATACTTCTCTTAGGCTGTTAAGCCCGAATGAAGAGTCGAGGCTCTGATACTAATTGAAATGGATCGTATGGGCACCTAGAGGGGGGGGGTGAATAGGTGTTACTTCAAAATTTAATGCTTTTTCAATTTTAGGCTTGACACAAAAGGTAAATTCTCTAGATATGCGACTATGTAGAATTTCCCTATATGCAAACCTAACTACAACTGAGTAAAGGCGAGTAAGAGTGAGGAACGAGGAAACCGTAGTGGAGCACGCGGAGACACATGATTTGATTTACCGCAGTTCCTTCCTTGTTAAGGGAAGTACATCTGCGTTGGAGGGGTGGGTGGTACTAAGACCACCACGCCACAATAGGCCTCACCCTGTTCTCCGATGGATCTCGCCTCCAAACGCCCGATCCACCTTTCCACTATTGGAACCCTTCGAGGCGGTAACCGGCGCCTTTACACAACTAGCGGGGCACAACTCCACAACCGAATTGGAGGCTCCCGTAGTGACAACAAGCTGCCACAAGAACAAATGTTATCAATATCGAAACACAAGATCTAGATATTAACAAGAATACTAGATCAGGGAATTCTCCAAGTGAATGGATAGGAGTTGAGGTGCTTGATTTGTGATGACGATGAATGAAGTCTCCTCCTTCAATTCCCCCAAAGATCGAAGCCTTCGGGTGGTTGAACTGGGAGATCTTGAATGAGAGCTCTTGCAATAGACCAGAACTTTTTTCGAATGAATCAAGAGATCTGACAGGAGGGGTTATTGGGGCTTTTATACCCCCTGTCCAAACGGAGCCGTTGGAGAGATCTGGGGCCGGATTATCCAGCCTAGGGAAAACTCCGCCCTAGACTCGGATTTTCTGGGGAATAATCTGTCCCCAGATAGACGGTCGCGCCAAGCCACACTTGGCAACTTATCCTGGGGGGTGGATTATCCGGCCCAAGAGAAGGGACGGATTATCCGGCCAGGGGAAAATCCGCCCCGAGCCACGGATTATCCGGGGGAAAATCCGCCCCTAGACAGAATCTCACATGCGACCCACTCTGGTCAAGAGGGTCAGGCCGGATTATCCGACCCTTGATAGGGGCGGATTATCCGGGCCCCAACAACAAGTTTTTCTTACCTGCAGCACTTAGCACACATGAGATACTCCATGGTATTGTTATCTAACACACAAAACACTAGAGATCATGAAACGTTCTTTCAATCTCCCTCTTGTTGGTGTTAGATGACAATACTAGGATTTGCAAGATAGCTCTAATAACAACATCATTTAGCAAATGAAAAAGACTCCCCCTTAATGTGTGCATAATAGAAATTTGCATTTGAATACAAATGCACACAAGTAGGTACAAGTCTATTTCATTGGAAGAAAACAATACATGAATGATGGGCTAGCTCAAAGAAAATATCATACCACCGTGAGAGAGGCGTCCTCAATATAGTTTAAAAATAGCCAATGTGATACCCATTATAATGCCTTCCACGAGAGATAGATAACCAATATAGCCAATATTACGAGGGAATAATCCACGTGATAAATCCAGAGCCACACAATAACATAGTATCATACAAAGAAAATCACAAATAAGAGTTCAACGCTAAATGGGCACAAGCGAGAAAAAGACCGAAACGATAAATTGCAAATGCTTGCGCTCGACCCATGCAAATCCAGGAAGACCTAATAGAATTACTTCTCCCCCTTTGGCATCGAAACGCCAAAAAGGAAGAAGAGCGATGCTAGCGCCCCAAGGGATCACTCATAGTCCTCATCATCTTCCCCGCCCTCGTCCTCATCATCATACTCCTCGGTGTCTTCCCCCTCCTCATCAGCTGGTGCAGTGGGCTCCCTCGCTGGGGTAGGAAACAGGTGACGCTCAAGCTCTCCATAGTTCAGTCTAGACGAAGAATTCTGCTGAGCATATGGAGTGGGCACGGTAGGAGCAGGAGGAGCGCCTGGTGCCCCAAACACATGGTGGAGAATGAGCTGCTAAGTATGGGCCATCTCGTGGCGTTGTGTATACGCTGCATACTGCCCCTTGCGAGTGTCCACCCCCATGCACATAATATTCCACTGAAACCAATTCAGCTGCTTCACCTCATGACGAATAGGAGGCACTGGAGGCCTATAGGCACTGGCACGAGCATCCCTCATAAATCCCTTAGGGGCAGAAGATGGATGAGAGGTCTTCCAAGCCTTGTTGTATATCTTCTTCACCTTATGCTCAATATCAATGTGAAACTCTCCAGTGGGAAGCAGGTGCTTGAGCAGCATCATAATACAGGGAGCATAGGGGATAGAGAGCCTATTGAACATGGCATCAGTCAACTCATGGCAGATGAAGTCCATCACATCCAGCTTGTAGTCCGCAAACTCATCCTCACAGGAAGCCACCTCATGGGAAAAGGCAAGCAGCTGAACCAAGTGACCACGAATACTATCGTTGTTTCCCCCACTCGGCGTGATAGAGTCACAAAAAATGCCCACCAAGCTAGCATACAGAGGGGAGAGACCAGCAAAGGAACCCACAATACCATTGTCAACCATGCAAGGAGAGAGAGCAACATCTTTATTGGGCTTGAGCTGAGTAATGATACGATAGCCACTAGCGCGGTCCCTATTGCGGAACGGATATCCAAGCACCCCAGCAAAGGTCCAAAAATCAGATTGCATTGGCATATCATGGGTCAACCACTTCATGGTGCGGTACTCATTGCCACAAATGACCAAAGTGGAGAAGAATTGCTTCACCACCTCGGAGTCATAGGAGCACTAAAGGGCCATAAAAGGGTGCAGCCCCATCCGCTCAGTCACCTCCATAGCATCAGCAAGTTGAGGCTTCTCCATAGCCTCAACAATGTTCATGGGATGCATAGGGCGAATCTTCAGCAAAGCATAGACATCTTCATAAATAAACTTTTGGTCAGCACACTGATATGTCCATTTTGCATCACTATTCTATATCATATTTTATTGTTATTCATTGATATATTTCATATTAAGAGATGATACTTATGATATTTCATCTGTTTTTGCATGGTTGATGACTTTTGAAGGATGGACCGCTGTAGTCAGGATTCTGATGAAAAAGGCGCTGTTTGGAGGCAAAATTCGCGAAGATCAGAAAATTCCAGAAAATACATGGAAAATCCTATTTTTCCAGAAGATGAAGGATGCCAGAAGGGGAAGCGGAGTTGGGCCACAAGGGGCCCACACCACCCCCTGGCGCAGGCCACCCCTGGCCGTGCCACCAGGTGGTGTGGCCACCATGGCCCACTCCTGGCTCTCCCCTTTGGCGTATATTATCCCCACGAAACCCTAAGCCTGGGGTGCGACCACGGAAATATTCCGCCGCCTCTGCGGGGCGGAAATCTGCCGGGGAAATCCCTTCCTGGAGAGGGGAGATCGTCGCCATCAACACCACCATCAAGCTGGACTTCATCGGGATAATCATCATCATCTCCATCAGCACCATCATCACCACTTCATACCGTGTAACAATTGGGTTGAATCTTGCATAGTTCTTAGGGGAAACTTTCCCGGTATTGACTACTTGTTGTAGTTGATGCTATTGAGTGGAACCATTGAAATATTGTTATGTTTAGATTGTTACTTATCATTATATCATCTCTGATCTTGATCCATATGATGTCTTGTGAGTAGTTCGATTAGTTCTTGAGGATATGGGAGAAGTCATGTTGTTAGTAGTGGAATCGTGTTGAGAAAGATTCAATGGTTTGTTATTTAAGTTGTGGTGTTATACTTCTAGTGGTGTCATGTGAACGTCGACTACATGACACTTCACCTTTATGTGCCTAGGGGAATGCATTGTGTATTTGGCTACTAATCGTAGGGGTTGCCGGAGTGACAGAAACCTGAACCCCCGTTAGGAAACCTTTGCACAAGGGATGTAGGATCTCAGAGTTTAAAGATATGGTTAGGTTTTTATCTTAATTACTTTCTTGTACTTGCGGATGCTTGCAAGGAGTTTAATCACAAGTATGTATTAGTCCTAAGAAGGTCGATACATTAGCATAGGTTCACCCACACAACACTTATCAAACTAAAGAAGATTAATCAACTATATGAAACGAAAGCACTTGACGATATTCCCATGTGTCCTCGAGAACGTTTGGTCATCTTAAGTAATACAACCAGCTTATCCTTTGCTAAAGAAAGGATTGGGACATTTGCTGCATTTATTATTATTGTCTTTTATTTACTCGCACTTTATTTACCTGCATTATCAAAACCCCCTAAAAATCCGTTTGCTAAGTATTTACAGAGAATTCCTGCTCCAAGCCACTCGTCAACACCTTCTGTTCCTCGTTGGGTTCGACACTCTTACTTATCGAAAATACTGCGATACACCCCCTATACTTGTGGGTCATCAAGACTATTTTCTGGCGCTGTTGCCAGGGAGTGAAGCGCTATTGGAGAGTGGAACTGGTAAAGGAAACTTCTACTATGATTATTGTTTATTTCTGTTAGTTACTTTATTTCAATATGGATAATTTGCTTAGTTTCTTATGTTGTAATGCTACTACCATTGCTAAGGTAGTAGATGAACCACCACCTGCTAAGAATGATACTTTTAAAATACCTACAAGAATTATTGATCGTGTTATGGATAACTACTATTTTGGAGATGGAACTGTCCATCCTGGTGATCATTTGCTCTTTGTAGATGAATTATGCGGGTTGTTCAAGTGTGCAGGTATTACAACCAATCAAGTCAAGAAGAAGTTATTCTCATTATCACTAAAAGGAAGATCTGAGGAATGGTATAAGCTGCTGAAGAATGGTCAAGCTCTTGAATGGGAGGAAGTAGTACCTCTCTTTTATTCAAAATTTTATCCTCCTAGTGAGATTCATAAAGATCGGAATCAAATATACAACTTTTGGCCTCTTGATGGAGAGAGTACAGCTCAAGCTTGGGGGGAGATTGAAGTTACTAATGCTCAAATGTCCTATTCATGAGCTCCCCAACAATATAATCATCAATAACTTTTATGCAAGGCTTTCTCTTCATGATAAGGATCTATTGGATGCTTCTTGTGCTGGATCATTTACACACATGGAAGAAGGAGCTAAATGGGATCTTCTAGACCGTATTCAAGACAATGCTGAAGCATGGGAGAATGATAAAGGAAGAAAGTCAGGTATAAACTATGATTATGAATGCATTGAATCTTTTATGGGAACTGATGACTTTCGTAATATTAGTAATGCTTATGGTCTAGATTCTCAAGCTATTGCAAGTTATTTTAAAGCTTTTGCTTCTTATATTGAAATTCCTAAAAAGAAGTGGAATAAGTATCACCTTATAAAGATATTGTTAATGGTGTTCCTATAAGAAATACTGAAGTTTATACTTCTAATCATGTTTTACCCGAACCTTACATTGAGAAAATGCCTTTCCTAGTTAAGATAAAGGAACATTCTATGATAGCTAGTATGGTTAATGGAAGTACAAATAAAGCTGCTGAACCTGATGAACAAGTGGATGCTGAACCTATAGTAGAAAATGTGAAAGACTTTGTCACTAAATATGTAGAAGATGGACACATTATCCTCTGTAAGGATACTTCTAATATCGTTTCACAAAGTAGTGTTATGAGAGCTAGTGTCCCCGTGTTTTCTGTTAGGATAAGTGATCATTGCTACAATGGTTCATGTGATAGTTATATCGTTAAATTTATGCATGATACTAAAAGTTATTATTAGAGAGGGAAGACTGTTCTTATGCATCTCAATAATATTAAGTTTCCTTGCTTTATGCTGAAAGTATTTATGTTACATTTGTTTTGCCTTCCTATGCTAGCAGCCTCTAGTTTCAAAAATTTATTTTCTTACAAAAGTCCCTTGCATAGGAAGTGGGTTAGACTTAAACATGTGTATTTTTGCATCTTGATGCTCCCTTTTACTTCAATTCTTACTCTTATTTGAGCATCATTAAAATTATCATGCCCATCTTAATGGCTGTAAAGAAAGAGCTTTTTGGGAGACAACCCAATATATTTGTGCTTTCAGTTTGTTTTTGTTTATTTTAGTTTTGGAAATTATTACTGCAGTGATAATCTCTGCTTATCCTTTTGTTTGATTTTTATGTCAATATCAACCTCTAATGAGAGAGAAGTAAGATTTGGGGAAGTTGCTGTCCCGAAACAGATTTTTGTGATTCACTATAAAAAATCGTGAAAAATCTCGGAACGTCGTACTGATCTGTAATTTTTTGTGCGCATGCCCCAGGTTATTATTTAACTTTCGTTAGCTTTGCACTTTTTGATTTGAGCAACAGAAGATTTTCGAAAAAATTGATCTTTACCTGCTGGTCTGTTTTGACAGATTTTTGCCTCTCTTGCATTTGCCTCTTAAATCAATTTCCTTTTTGAATTCCTTTTGGGCTTTCGGAAGGAGTTGTGTCAGTAGCTTATGTTTTGATGGATTTCAGTTGAGATTGAACTTAAAAGATTTATTACCTCTCTTGCACTAATGTTGCTAATGAGAATTGTGTGAAGTTTTCTGTGAAAGAAATTTCCAGGTTATAGGAGAAAATAGTGTAATAAGATGGTGAATGGTTAATTGACTCAAACAATATGTGTATAAAGATGAAGATATTGATGCTATTCAAGCGGTGACTCCGGAAGAATTTATTAAACACCAACTTCAGAGACCTGCAGAGTCCATTTTCAAATAGGTAATAGTTTTGGTAAGAAAAGGTCCGTGAAAATTCTGTCTAGTTATATTTTTGCAGTTTTTATCCAATAAGGAAAGCAACGAAGCGAAAGAGGGACAAAAAGGAGCAAGGGTGGCTCACACCACCCCGTGGTGTGCTGGCTTGTGGTTGATGTCGAGCTCGTTGGGGAACCCCAAGAGGAAGGTATGATGAGCACATCAGTAAGTTTCCCTCAGTTATGAAACCAAGGTTATCAATCCAGTAGGAGCAAGGAAACACCCCAAAGGTGTAGCTAGCTGAACGTTGGCAGGGCGCACTACCGATGCCAGCAGCAACGTGGATACCTGCACAACACAACCACAGAACTCTGTCCCCAACTTGCGATGAGGTTGTCAATCCCACTGGTTTTGCTGAAAACAGAGGATTAAACACATCGAATGGAAGGAAGTAATAGTTTGCAGAAAGTAAACACAAAGCAGTAAACAGTTGATTGTAGATTGAAAGTAGAAGAAAGGACCGGGGTCCATAGTTCAATAGAGGTGGCTCTCCTTAAGATAGATAACATGCTAGGTGAACAAATTACAGCAGGGCAATTGACAAACATCGAGAAAGCATACAAGCATATACTAATCATCTTGACTCCTTTGAGGCTTGATTGGGCATTACAACATTATACATAGACCGTCATCCAACTGCATCTATGACTAATAATCCACCTTTAGGTTATCATCTGAACCCCCTCCAATATTAAGTTGCAAGCAAAAGATTATTGCATTACGAATTGCGTGTAAAGAAAACAATAAGATTGTTCTATGAACAGAGGATTGTTGTTTTCTCCCTAGTAGCAACATCACATCTAGTACATTAGAGATTTCTGTCACTTCCACGGATTACCAGAGGCATGAACCCACTATCGAGCATAAATACTAACTCTTGGAGTTGCTAGCATCTACTTGGCCAAGATAGCTACTAACAACGGAAAGCATGCAAGATCACAAATAATAAAGACATGATAGAATCAATAATCAATCTGAAATAGCATCTCAATATCCATCGGATCCCCACAAACAGAACATGCAGAATTACAAATATATGATCTTGATCATGAACGGAGCTCACAAGATCTAGACATGAAAGCACAAAGGAGGAGAACCAGCCATCTAGCTACTACATGGACCCGTAGTCCAGAGATGAACTACTCACGCATCACACCGGAGGCTTGCATGATGATGAAGAAGGCCTCTAGGGTGAATTCCCCTCTCCGGCAGGGTGCCAGGAAGAGCTTTAGATCCTTCCTGATCTAGGGATGGAGATGAAGGCGGCTGCAGACTCTTTCGTGGATTTTTTGATCGGGTACTTAGGATTTCTGTATCAGAGGCAATATATAGGCGGAAGGAGAGGCCAAGGGGGTGCCTGGGGGGGCCAGACCACCCCCTAGCACGGGCCAGGCCTGGCCGCGCGGCCAGGTGGTGTGGCCAAGCCCCAGCCCCTCTCCGTCTCGTATTCTGGCTCCAGGTGTCCCCGGTAAAATAATGACTTTGGCTTTTGTCCCGTCCAATTCCGAGAATATTCATTTTCTTACTTCCTGGAACCAAAAACAACAGAAAATAGGAAGCTGGCACTATGGCTCTTGTTAATAGGTTAGTCCAAGAAATCATATGAAAAGTACTCCAAAGTGTGGACAAAACACAAGAAAGTAGATAAAACCAAGCATGGAACACCAAAAAATATAGATACATTTGCAATGTATCAACATCCCCAAGCTTAACTCCTGCTTGTCCTCGAGTAGATAAGTGATAAAAAGAAAGAATAATTTTTGAGGTGACATGCACCATCATAAACTTGATCAAAGTATTTGTAAAACATTCGAAGCTGGGATCATAGTACTTCAATCATAACATGAAAGACAAAGTTCTAGCAATAAGACAAAGAAACTATGATGCAACATTAAAAGGCACAAACAAAAGGTTCATGAATAACAATGCTTTGCAAGACGTTTGTTTGTTTCACATAAATAAAACATAGCATAATAGTATTCAGCTTGTCCCTCATAGAGTAGGAAACATAAATGCATAGGACACCTTCAAAGTTTATAAGAGTGACTAGATACAAATAGTTTAAAACAAGCAATATCAAGGTATGCATCAATCAACTAGTCTTGGGACAATGCACGTAGAACTAAGAATGGCCACTATGCTCTCAAAGTAAGTACATAAAGATAGAAGGTGGAGACTCAATATAATGGTGGAAGAAAGGCCTTCATAGAAGGAAGCAGAGATTCAAGTTTTATAAAGAGCTTCCAAAAATTATGGTACTTATAGCTTTCAGCTCTCATTGCCCCTATCATAAGCATCTTGAAGTGATTAAGGTTAAAGTGAACAAACTATGGTGTACATGCTTGACGAAGTATAAGTCAAGAATCTCATGTCCCTTGGATACGAGGGCTGCTCCTCATGCTACTCAAGTTTAGTCACCGGTAAGTTCTTGTCATCGTAAGTACATGTGTATCATAGAGAACCACCAACGGGGTACCCCTTGCCCGATGATATGGAAGAATCCCCATATCAAAATGACAAGGCAAGCAGACAACAAGCATCTCAACAATCTTCTTATTTACCATGGGAATATGGTGCTTTTTTCTCTCTTTCCTCTTTTCATAATCTCTTTTTTCTTTTTCTCTTTTTTCTCAATATAGGACTCTTTTTTATAAGAAGAATGCTTCATAGACAGCTCATTATGGTTATGCTGCAGGTTTCCACCATGTCAGCATGGATTAGACCAGTGGCCCAGGCGTTTCTCTAACACATATACATAATTCCATGGACTTACAAGCTCCCCTTTCATTTCACACCGAGGACATCCATATACAAAAGAGCATGATATCAACTAGGTACAAAGTACTAGTGCAATGTTGAAAGCGTTCCCCATGACAACATGGTTCTGCTAATCCCCAACAAATAAGTGTAAGCATATACAACATAGACGACACAATGGTTCAAGTTTATTAAGGGCAAGAAAAGTAAAGTGTGCCATCAAGTTCGTGAGAGCTTTAATCACTAGTTTTCTCATAACAAGTTTAATTTGGAAGATAAACAGAAACATTTATATACTTGGAATAGCATATTCTAATAGGTAGGTATGGTGGACTCTTTGGAATAACTTGATTTAGGGAGTTGGATGCATGAGTGGAACTCATACTTGGTTACGGAGGCTAGCAAAGGACTGGGAGCGACAAACTAAGAGAGCAATAATGGCCATAATCATGCAGATTAACAAAACATCGTTGATCAATGGATAAAGTGATACTACAAGTTGAAAAATAAAGTATCATAAAGGATATGGTGACTTTGGATAGTCATAACATGGTTGAGCATGTGCCAAGTCAACCCAAATAAAGCATCAAAGGAGAATACCACAATACTATGCTTTAATATGCTAAAACAACGCATGATTCATCCAAGGCACATTAAGCAATCTCAATTGTTTATAACAAGTCATGCAACAGCAAAGAATACTAAGCATAAAGCCAAAACAATATCAAGCATGGCATGACAAAGCATAGGCCATAGTCAAAAACAAGCTCTCTTTACCACTTAAGCATGAACTTTCCTACTCTTTTCCAAACCAAACCAAACTATTTAAAAACCAATGTATGAAAGAGGGGGTCCAACCAATTTATTCATCAAACTAAGCAAACAAAGGAAAACAAAAAACCAAAACAAAAACGAAAAAGAAGACGCTCCAGGAACAACACAACTTTGCATGAAACAATAAAAATGAAGCGTTTGGAAGAAACCTGGGATTTTTATTGATGAAGAGGGGATGCCTTGGGCATCCCCAAGCTTTGACGCTTGTACTTATTGGATATTTCTTGGGGTGACACGTGTGGCATCCCCAAGCTTAAGCTTTAGTCCATCCTTCATCTCATTACTCATTCCTTCCATACACCTGAAATTTTTCCTTCATACAAAACTTCACACAATCTTTATTAGCAACATTAGTGCACTCAAGATAATAAGTATTTTAGGTTCAGTTCTAACACCAATAAAACTTCCATTAAAACACTAGATACTGTAGCACTTCCCTCAAAAAGCTCAATTCCCCAAAATAACTCAAAAAGGAACCAACAAGAAGCAAATGCAGAAAATGGCAGAAATCTGTCAAAACAGACCAGCAGGTAAAGACGAATTTTTTCGAAGATCTTCTGTCGCTCAAATCAAAAAGTGTTGCACTAACGAAAGTTAGATAACAACCTGGGGTATAATCACAAAAATTCACGCCTCAAAAGGATGTACAGAGATTTTACACGAATTTTTACGGTGAAGCAGAGAAATCTGTTTCAGGACAGCAACTTTCCCAATCATTACTTCTCTCTCATTAGAGGTTACTCTTGGCACAAAAAGCAAATAAAAAGGATAAGGAGCGGTTATTACCGAAGTAATAACTTCCAAGACTCATCTAAAACTTTTCGGTTATCTCCCAATAAGTACTTTTCTTTAACACCTTTAAGTTAGGCATAAGAAGCAAGAAAAAGAATCAAGGGTTCTCAAATGAAGAAGCATTAAAACCAAAATTTATTTTCATAGGAGAGGCAAAAGAAATCTTCTCTCTCTTATTAGGGAAGTGTTCTATACCTTTCTTGAGTGGGAGTTGATATTTAATGGTGCCTTCTTGCATATCAATAATGGCACCAATAGTTCTAAGAAAAGGTCTTCCCAAAGTAATAGGACAAGAAGCATTGCATTCAACATCCAAAACATAGAAATCAACGGGGACATAGGCATTGTTAACCATAATAAGAACATCATTAATACTCCCCATGAGTTTCTTTTTAGCATTATCATCAAGTGGGACATTCAAATAACAATCTTCAAGTGGTGGCAAATCAAGCATATCATAAATCCTTCTAGGCATAATTGAAACACTACTATCAAGATCACATAAAGCTTTGTGATCAAAATCATTCACTTTCATATTAATGATGGGTTCCCAACCATCTTCTTGTTTTATAGGAATAGAAGCTTTATGTTTCATCTTTTCTTCTTTAATCTTTATGAGAGCATCAGTAATGTGTTTTGTAAAGGCCATGTTCATAGCACTAGCATTAGGACTTTTGCCAAGGTTTTGTAGGAACTTAATAACTTCAGAGATATTGCAACCATCAAGATCAAAATCATAATTATCATCTAAAGTAGTAGAACTATTATTAGCCTTAACACTAGTGGTAGTGATAGTAGAAACACTAATGTTTCTAGCAATTTCATCTTCTCTTTCCCACTTAGCATGTAATTCAGCTAATAGTCTAACATTTTCATCAATTCTTACTTGTATGGCATTAGTAGCTGCAAAGGGATTATCATTAGTTTTAGGTTTAGCAGCCATTTTACTAATCAATGAAGATTGAGCTTCAGACAAAGATGATATATTTCTTTCAGCATTAGAAAGTTTCAATTGTAAACTAGGAATTTCCCTATTTAGACTCTCAAGTTGATGGCTAATGTTCTTCAAAATGGTAGATTGTTCCTCCATAGTTTTAGTAAATAGTTGATTCTGTTCATATTGCATTTGCATTAAGTTCTTAGTGGCTCTTTCAACTTCTAAAATTCTTCCTTCACTAGGTAATCCAGGCTTGCCATTATAACCATAAGTATTATTAGGAGGGTAAGGCCTATAATTGTTACTACCATAAGCATTGTTGCCAAAATTATTATTTCTTATAAAGTTCACATCAACTTGCTCTTCTTGAGCAACCAAAGAGGCTAAGGGAACATTATTTGGATCAATATGGGCTTTCCCATTAACAAGCATAGACATAATAGCATCAATCTTATCACTCAAGGAGGAGGTTTCCTCAACAGAATTTACCTTCTTACCTTGTGGAGCTCTTTCAGTATGCAATTTAGAATAGTTAACCATCATATTATCCATAAGCTTTGTTGCAGCACCCAAAGTAATGGTCATAAAGGTGCCTCTAGCAGCAGAATCCAATAGGTTCCTTGAAGAATAGTTCAATCCTGCATAAAAAGTTTGGATTATCATCCAAGCAGTCAGTCCATGAGTGGGACAATTCTTAACCAAATATTTCATTCTTTCCCAAGCTTGAGCAACATGTTCATTATCAGATTGTTTAAACTTCATTATTTCACTTCTCATAGATATAATCTTAGTAGGAGGATAATATTTTCCAATGAAAGCATCTTTGCATTTAGTCCCAGAATCAATACTATTCCTAGTTAAGGAATTCAACCATTATTTAGATTTTCCTCTCAAAGAGAAAGGAAACAATTTAAGCTTAATAATATCACCATCTATATCCCTATGCTTTTGCATCTCACAAAGTTCAACAAAGTTATTTAGATGGGCAGCAACATCTTCATTACCAATACCAGAAAATTCTTCTCTCATAACAAGATTAAGTAAAGCAGGTTTTATCTCAAAGAAAGTAGCTTCAGGAACCGGTGGAGCAATAGGTGTGCTCATAAAATCATTGTTGTTGGTGCTAGTGAAGTCACACAACTTAGTGTTTTCAAGAGTAGTCATTTTTTTTGTGTTTTTGCTAAATAAAGCAAACTTGTAAAACTATTTTTTTGTGTTTTTATAAAGAAACAAGAAAACAAAACAAAAAGAAACTAAGCAAAACAAAAAAACAAAATAAAGAGATTGGTTATGAGGGACTCCCCTTGTGAAGATGTCCTTGACTGCCCGGCAACAGCGCCAGAAAAATACTTGCTGGCTCGTGGTTGATGTCGAGCTCGTTGGGGAACCCCAAGAGGAAGGTATGATGAGCACAACAGTAAGTTTCCCTTAGTTATGAAACCAAGGTTATCAATCCAGTAGGAGCCAGGAAACACCCCAAAGGTGTAGCTAGCTGAACGTTGGCAGGGCGCACTACCGGTGCCAGCAGCAACGTGGATACCTGCACAACACAACCACAGAACTCTGTCCCCAACTTGCGATGAGGTTGTCAATCCCACTGGTTTTGCTGAAAACAAAGGATTAAACGTATCGAATGGAAGGAAGTAATAGTTTGCAGAAAGTAAACACAAAGCAGTAAACAGTTGATTATAGATTGAAAGTAAAAGAAAGGACCGGGGTCCATAGTTCACTAGAGGTGGCTCTCCTTAAGATAGATAACATGCTGGGTGAACAAATTACAGCGGGGCAATTGACAAACATCGAGAAAGCATACAAGCATATACTAATCATCTTGACTCCTTTGAGACATGATTGGGCATTACAACATTATACATAGACCGTCATCCAACTGCATCTATGACTAATAATCCACCTTCAGGTTATCATCCGAACCCCCTCCAGTATTAAGTTGCAAGCAACAGATTATTGCATTACGAATTGCGTGTAAAGCAAACAATACGATTGTTCTATGAACAAAGGATTGTTGTTTTCTCCCTAGTAGCAACAACACATCTAGTACCTTAGAGATTTCTATCACTTCCCCAGATTACCAGAGGCATGAACCCACTATCGAGCATAAATACTAACTCTTTGAGTTGCTAGCATCTACTTGGCCAAGATAGCTACTAACAATGGAAAGAATGCAAGATCACAAATAACAAAGACATGAGAGAATCAATAATCAATCTGAAATAGCATCTCAATATCCATCGGATCCCCGCAAACACAACATGCAGAATTACAAATAGATGATCTTGATCATGAACGGAGCTCAGAAGATCTAGACATGAAAGCACAAAGGAGGAGAACCAGTCATCTAGCTACTACATGGACCCGTAGTCCAGAGATGAACTACTCACGGATCACACCGGAGGCTTGCATGATGATGAAGAAGGCCTCTAGGGTGAATTCCCCTCTCCGGCATGGTGCTGGGAAGAGCTTCAGATCCCTCCCGATCTAGGGATGGAGATGACGACGACTACAGACTCTTTCGTGGATTTTTTGATCGGGTACTTAGGGTTTCCGTATCAGAGGCAATATATAGGCGGAAGGAGAGGCCAAGGGGGTGCCTGGGGCGGCTAGACTACCCCCTGGAGCGGGCCAGGCCTGGCCATGCGGCCAGGTGGTGTGGCCAGTCCCCAACCCCTCTCCGTCTCGTATTCTGGCTCCAGGTGTCCCCCGGTAAAATAATGACTTTGGCTTTTGTCCTGTCCAATTCTGAGAATATTCATTTTCTGACTTCCTAGAACCAAAAACAGTAGAAAACAGGCAGCTGGCACTGTGGCTCTTGTTAATAGGTTAGTCCAAGAAATCATATAAAAAGTACTCCAAAGTGTGGACAAAACACAAGAAAGTAGATAAAACCAAGCATGGAACACCAAAAATTATAGATACATTTGCAATGTATCATGGCGCGGCCCCCTGGCCATGCAACCAGGTGGTGTGGCCACCCCGGAGCCCGTTTCCGACTCGTGTTCTCCCAGTACCTTCCATTTGTTGTAAAACTTCGTAATATATAATCCCCCAGATCCCCCGAGGTTCATATATCGTGTTCTCGTTGTGTTTTCGTTTCGATCTGTTTTTGCCAGGAACTATTCTTAAAGTTTAGAAGCACAATGGTCTCCGCCAACGATAAGGGCAAAGGGACTGTGGAAGAGGATCTCTAAGACTCTGAGCAGTAGCAGGAGATCGATAGTGAAGTTGAAGAGGAGGTAAAGGAAGACCAGCATCCGCTTGCCAGCACCACCATTGCAAGCATTGGAGTGGTGGAAAACCCTGCCAGGTTCAAAAGGACTGCTTGGATGTCCACTAGAGGGAAGACTCCGCAACATTGCTTGGCTTCACGGTCACCTTCTCCACGCCCAAGAATCCCTTCCATACCCTTATCCATGAGCAGCAATTCCAGAATATGCCCAAGGAGAAACTACCCTCACATTGGGATATGCCTCGTTCTAACCATGTAGGAAAAGAAGACTTCAAGGAGGAAGAGTGGGGAAAGAATCGTACGAGCTGGGATTCACAACCCGACATGATCATGAACCGCATCGAGCACAATTCGGAGTTGATTCGTACTCTTACCTTCGAGATTGAGGACTTGAGGGAATTGATTGAAAAGCTCATCGAGAGAATACCACCACCACTGAAGGAGTAATTCGTCATCAGGTTTTGGCATCCCCTTGGTTTGCTCCAAGCTTGGGGGAGTGCCACGGTATCATATCACTATCTTTTATCTTTTTACCTTTTTAGTGGAGTCATATAATGAATAGAGAAGTTATCATGTAGGATGGTTTGCATTATGGAAGTGTCCCCCTCTCGTTAGATATATATGTATCCCTCGGTGTGAGTTGCTGATATGGAATATTAATGAGAACTTCTATCATTGACTCTTTTGCATATCTTATTTTAGTTTTCAATTACTATTATATGACTGATCTTGTTGTTAGTATTGGTATCACTTTGGGATCATTGAGTTAATTTAGTTGGTTTTGGCAAACCTGGCTCGGTCAGTAGTACCACTATTATGAGAATTGAATAAAAAGATAAAAGTACTCTTAAAGAATATAATTTCATCATCTTTCTTACTTTATTAGCTCATAAGCTCAGTATTCTTTAGTTAAGATCTTTTGTGCTTCCAAGGAAGATTGCAGGTTTGTTTTTATCACTTGTATGTTTGTTTGTTTCCTTCAACTCTTATGATTTCTACCCAGTGTCGTGGTGGTGTCATGGCAGATGCCATGGATAGGCTAAAGGTGGGGCCAATATGCACTAGAGGAATCCAGGGAGGGATAGTGTGGTGATTCCACACATAGATGCTTTGTATTCTCCAAGTTCACACGGTTTACAGATGCTCCTTGAGCTGTATTGGGGAGAGGAGGAAGAATAATCTCTCTTACTCTCACCACTACTTGTCTCTCTACCAATAAACTACTCATGCGCCAATCAGCCAGCCCCAACTACATAGGCCCTAGTGCCCCTTATAAAGGGGAGGCTAGTTCTCCAGTTAGGGCATACATGGAGGCATATTCCTGGGAATATGCCTCTCCTAAAATAGCAAACCGGTCGGGTCTCCTTTTGCCATCATAAGCCATGCAGAGGCTACGTAAGCCTCTGTGGAGCCAGCGTCAGCCGACATAGGGTGCATCACCTTTGTCGGCCACGCCTCGCTGGTCCCTCCCTCTGTTCGCTTCGCTCACGCTCCTTCTCACAGATGTCACCCTTTGACTAGTGAGATACCTTACTTCTCTTGCAAGCCTGATATAACCTGGATCATGCCTGGTTAATCCGGCCCCGTGGGTACCTGCATACAAGTTACAAAAAGCCTGCCGGCATATAACATACGTCGGCCGGGGCACAGTTAGGTGGACATCCTCCGGTCCAGGTTACTCCGTAAGTCGGCCTGCCTTGAGGTGACTCGACCAGCATATGCTTTGGCCTTGCCGTACCTCGGCTAACTCGGCATCTATACCCCGGCGTGACCCTACCCGAGGGTATCCCCCCAACATTAGTCCCTGAAGCTGGTGCGGTCTTAGCAACTTCAGCTGCTAAGGCCACGACAGGTTCAATCTTTTCGCTCCCTCTGCGGAGTTACTCTGTAGCTCGGATCCCGTGGCATAGCATTCCCTTGGCACATTCCGAGTCATTACTCGCTGGCCGGGCTACCCTTCAGTTTTCCGGTTTATCCTTTCTTCTCTCATACACTTCCCCACGTCGTACATGGAGGGTAATCATCATCTTGCCTCATTTTAAGGGCCTGCGCCAGTTACTGCACTTATTGTCAGAGGTTACTGTTGCACACGTCGCATCGCAGCTGCCTCATCGTTAACTGTATCACCATGTCGTGTCACGGGATCCCCTGTTTCCTGTGGCCCTTCCTGTGGCTTGCCTCGGATTGGCTGATCCGGCTGATACACGGCCACACCATGTGGCCTCGACGCACAACGCGATCCCACTACCCACCACCGGGGCGTGGTTAAATAGGGGAGGGGGCACGTCCCTTGGTGTTTTTCCCACTTCTCGCGCCCCTCTGCCCATCTGCCTCTTCTCCTTCCTTTCGACAGCGCCGCCGTCGCATCTGCTCTGCAGCGCCGCCGTCGCACCGTGCTTTTTCGCACTAGCCTCACTGCCGCTCCCGTGCTGCTTCTATGTCATGGGTCCGGGCCAATCCAAGCCTCTGCTCCCCACCTCCGAACTGGCCGTTGAGGACAGTGATCTGGAAATGACTGAGGAGGAGCTCGCCGTCATCGGGGAAGAAGAGACGGATGAGGAGGGCGAAACTATGGGGCACGGTGGCTGGGCCGGTTCCTGGGTGTGCCAGGATGACCTGGATTGGCTCTACCGCACCCGTCGCATCCCTGAGGGCGTGATTTCTTGCCTTGCCTCTGAGGAGCTTGCTCCCTCACCCAATCCGGGTGAGTTCGTCGTGTTCCTCTCTCACTTCCAGCGCGGCTTCGGCCTGCCAGTGAGTGATTTCTTCCACGATTTCATTAACATCTACAAACTCCAACCCCACCATCTTCCCACGAACGCCATCACATCCCTTTCTTCCTTTGCCTCCGCCATAGAAGGATACCTCGGTCTATGGCCCACCAAAGAGCTCTGGATCCGGTTCTTCGGTCTGCGAAGGAACGTTATTCCGGATAAGCTGCTTGCCTCGGAGGAAAAGCACCTGACCCAATGTGGTGTGGCCTCCATCTCACCTCGGAAGCAATCTGTCTTCCCCCGGGTTACGGGGCTTGAGTCTTGCAAGGGCTTGGCCCGGACCTTCTTCTACGTGAGGAATGGCAAGGATGAGGACCTGATCCGGCTGCGCCCCTTTGCAATGGGTCCTCCTAATCCGGATCTGTGGGACCGGGTTTCCAAGAAGCCAACCGCCTTGGCGAATCAAGTCAATAAGCGGTTCTAGGAACTGAAGGATTTGGGGCTGCGCAACGAGGACGTGATGATCACATTCGTCCGCAGCTGGATCTCCCCCCTACAGAAGCGCACGCACAAACTTTGCCACATGAGCTGGCGACTTGATCCCAACCGGACATCCTCCTTCGAATTGAACAACACCGAGATATTCCACCAGGTCAAGGCCCTCTTCACGACTGACAAGGACTTCTCCGTTGATTCGGAGTGGGGGTTGAAGCACTACTACCGGGATAAGCCTCCTCCTGGGGTAAATCTCGTTTCTCAATCCTTTTCCGAGTTATATTCTATGTCGGAGCATGTTGTTTATTTGATCCCTTTTGCATTTTCCTCTTAGTTGTTTCTTCAGCAGACCCTCGAAGATGGCACCGAGCCTTCCCTCAAATGGGGGAAGGATCGACTTGTCTCGGACGAGGAGGAGCCGGATCAGGAAATGTTCCTGCCTACCCCGGACGTAACCAAGCGACCCTCTGGTAACTGCTCTTCCTCAAGGAATTGGCTTGATGATGAAGATGATTCCGACATTTAGGTGGTTGAGGTATTTGACGCGGTACCCATTTCTTACACATTTCCGGCTTCAGCTAACCCGGCTGGGCAGATCCATGAAGATCCCCCTCTTGCTTCGTGTGAGCCGGCCCCAGCCGCATCTAAGAAGCGGGCCACTACCTCGGCTGATTCCTCCAAGCAACCCCAAGCAACCAAAAGGCAGAAGAAGTCCGCCAACAAGATCGCCACCAAGCCTCGGACTAAAGGCATAGTTCGGAGAGCTCGGAAGCCCAAGGAGCCTTTGACTTCTGACAAGTAAGTCATTTTTTCCTTTTGTCCAATTCTCTGCTTTATGCTTCTCTGTCTATATGCCTTTCTTTTTGTTATAACCTGTTATTCGTTGTCTGATTCGACAGGGCTGCGATGGAGGTTCCCCAAAGCGGCTCCAGCATCGCTTCGCCCCTTCGGCATACCCCATGTCCCCCTCGTGGTGACTATACATGCCCACTAAGCCCAATTCAGGAGGTTTCAGTGGCTGCTCTAGGTCCTAGCTCACCTCGTCCAGAGGAGGTCAACCTCGGAGCAGGGGGAAGTGGCAAGGCCGAGGTAGCTGATGCTCCCAGCTCTTCATTTGCTCAGCCACAACCTGTCACCTCCAAGGTACCAGCAGCAGCAGCAACACCACCGCCAACACCAGCACTGGCACAAGCACCAGCGCCAGCACCAACAGCAGCACCAGCAGCAACACAAGCACCAGTATCAGCAGCAACTCCTTCTGCCTCGTCCGAGTCTTCCAAGACCCGGCGAGAAGACTCCGCTAACACCAAAGCAGCACCCAAGTCCAAATCAGCAGCTCAAGCTTTAGCCTCCCAACAGCAACCCAAGGCCTAGAAAGGTTCTGGGGCCACCAAGGCAACATCTATCGAAGCTGGACAACGCACGCTCGCGTCCATGCTGCCAAAGAAAGATGCCCCCTCCGGGTTAGCTAGCAGTAAGCAACTCGCACTGCATACCAGCCCTGCTACTGCCCAAGTTGTGAGGAGGGAGGCCCACGCCAAAGGCTTGGTGGCGCCTCACATGCTTAGTGGAGAGGGCTATCCTCCAGCCTTGATTGAATATGTAAACAATTGGAACAACACGGAGTTCATCAATCCAAACGATGATCTCCCGGAAAATTTTGGGCCCGCCGAGTTTAGCGCACAAATGAACACAACAGCCAAGGCTATCAACCTTGCTGGCCGGATGATGGAGGTACGCTGCTTTGTTTTTTACTTAATACACACAAGTGCTTAGAGACATATCCATTAGTCCCCGAGCCTCCGGGGGAGTAACTTGTTACTCGGCCGGATGCTCCTTAGAGAACTAGCGTAGCTCCTTAGTAGCTTCGAATATGCACACACCGAAAGCCGGGTTAAGTTCCACTTGGCCCGGATTTTGCACACTTCGAATATGTACACACCTAGAGCCGGGTTAATTTCCACTTGACCCAGATTTTGTACACTTCGAATATGCACATGCGTAGAGCCGGGTTAAGTTCCGCTTGGCCCGGATTTTGTACACTTCGAACATGCACACACCTAGAGCCGGGTTAAGTTCCACTTGGCCCGGATCTTGAAAGCTTCGAATACGCACACACCTAGAGCCGGGTTAATTTCCACTTGACCCTGATTTTGTACACTTAGAATATGCACACACCTAGAGCCGGGTTAAGTTCCGCTTGGCCCGGATTTTGTACACTTCGAACATGCACACACCTAGAGCCGAGTTAAGTTCCACTTGGCCCGGATCTTGTACGCTTCGAATACGCACACACCTAGAGCCGGGTTAAGTTCCACTTGGCCTGGATTTTGTACGCTTCAAATATGCACATAGCTGAGCCAACCTTGCTCTTTTCAGGTCACTACCAATCGTCGGAGTGCTGAATTTCAGCGCCTCTTGGCCTCCCACAAGGTGCTGCGCTCGAAGCATGCTGCTCTTCTTACTGAAGTCGAGAAAAAGGGTAAGTTCTCTCTTCGATCTCTCCCTTATCTTTCTTTGTTTTTCCGCCGAACTAATCTGTCATTCAGATTGTACAGCCAGAGTGGAGGCCGAAAACAAAATTATGAGAAAAAACTTGGCTGAGATAAAAGGTAATTCACTTTGATTACTCAATTGCAGTGCCCTCCTTTCTCCTGAGCTCGGCAGATATTCATACCTTGGCTCTGCCGGGTCAACAAACCGTTTTAGCATCCCTTGAAGATAGTGTGCCCGTGCCTGATGTGATGCTGCATTTTCTCGAACAAGCAGGGCAACATCAGGCCGAGCTCAAGAAGAAAGATGATGAACTTGCCAAACTCCAAGCCAAGGATGATGAAGTTGCCAAGCTCAAGGCTGAGATGAAAAAACCTAAGGAGCTCCACAAAACAGAGATGGACAAGGTTGTCCAAGACTTCAACGAAGAGCGAGAGCGTCTTAGCCTTCAACTTTCAAAAGATCAAGATTTGCTGAAGGAGGCCGACGTCAAGCTTGACTCGGCTAACATTGAACTTGAGAAGCTCCGGAAGAGGAGTGCTGATTGCACCAATGAGCTGACCCGGATCCATAGTCATATCTCCCATAAGTTCTTTTCCTTCAACCGACATGTATTTCTCTGGGTTAAACCCTTTTACTTATTTCACTTGCTTCGTTTTCAGGCAAATTCCCACAGAGCGATGCCATTGCGGCTACTGCCGTCGCCAAGTTCCGCCAGCAGAGGGGTACCCCAACTGGTCCTAGATCTGAAACTATTCCCTATGACATGGAGGACTTGCTGGTCAGCCTATCCTCTCGCATTGAAATTGTGAAGAATTATGGCTCGGGTCTCCTTGATTCAGCTGTCCGGATCTTCCGTGCCCTTTGGCCTGATGAGGATGTTCCGGAGGGATCTACTATTTTGATCAATAGGCTGATGGATTGCGAGACCCAGCTCGACCTCTGGAGGGAGTCCGCCGCGCGTGCTGGAGCTGATACTGTCCTCCACTTCGTGCTCACATGGTATGAAAAATTAGATCTGAAGATTCTCGAGCGCTTGCGCACCGGGTCCAAATGGTCAAATGATCCGGATTGGGTTGCTCGGTGCAAGGCTTGTGCCCACAACCTTATCTAGTTTGCCCCTATCCACCAATGGAACGAAGGACCAAGCTTCCTCAGCGCCGTTGACGACGAATACGTCGAAAATGACTCGGGCGACGAGGAAGAGGATGAAGCCTCGGATATCGAAGAAAATGAAGACGACGATGAGGCTGAAGCCGGAGTTCCACCTGCTAGCGCCGAGTTACCTCCTCCTGCTGCTGCTCCTTGAGCAGGAAAAAACACTTTGAATTTTATCAGATCCCTGGTATGCCGGGTGCAGATGTATTAAGCACACAGATTATGTTTTGCTACTAAATTGTTCATGCCGGATTAACTTGGGCGCAGTCCCCGAGTTTCATTTTCTTGTTCCTTCAATTTCATGGCTCGGCTCGCGTCTACCTTGATTCGGTTTTGTGACTTACGAGTTTGAGTTTCAAAAATTGACTTAACAATACTTGGAAACTTTAGGATTAGCTTAAAATAATCCAGTGTATTAAAAGTAAAGTAAATAAGGTTAGTCCGAATAAAGAATGTCGGCTCGATTACGTTCTTTTCCTTAGTCGTTTTTCGTGTGCTATGCAATTCCAAACTTGTTCTCTTGGTTGCCATGAAGCCAATTCTTGTTGGACATCAGCAAGTCGAAGAGTTGAGTTTTTGGTGCTCGCACACTACTAATCCGGCTTAGGCAGAAGCAACTTAAGCCAGCCGACATAAAAATAAATAACAAACACAAAGGACAACAAATATTTCTAAGGCAGCCCCCGAGTTACTGCTCGAGGTGCCAAGATTTCATTGATAAACTCATTGTCGGCATACATACCGACATATAAGAAGCTCGGATACACACACTTCTTTGTTAAGTGTAGAATGGACGAAGTAGGGCTACATTCCATGGACGCTTAGATTCCTCGCCAGACCTGTCCGCCTTGTTCTTCTCCTGTGGTTTTGCATTGATGAGATAATAAGAGTCATTGTGCAATGCTTTGCTCACAATGAATGGCCCTTCCCATGGGGGGATAACTTATGCATGCCAGCAGTACGTTGTACTAGCCGGAGTACCAGATCACCTTCCTGGAAGACTCGGGGGTTTACTTTCCGGCTATGATAGCGTCGGAGATTTTGCTGATATATGGCGGATCTGGACAATGCCTATTCTCTCGCTTCTTCCAGCAGATCAACATCATTTTGCCAGGCTTCTCGCACTTCGGCTTCTGTGTATTGGGTGACCCTAGGCGAATAATGCTCTATGTCGGCTGGTAATACAACTTCTGCCCCATATACCAGAAAAAATGGCGTATAGCCCGTTGATCGATTCGGAGTTGTTCTTAAACTCCATAGTACCATTGGTAGTTCTTCTATCCAGCACCCCGCTGATCTTTGCAGCGTCTCAATGAGCCGGGGTTTTATCCCAGATAAAACCAATCTGTTGGAACTCTCCACTTGTCCGTTCGATGCGGGGTGGGCTACTGAAGCAACATCCAGCCGGATCTTCTTATCTCGGCAGAATCGCACAAATGCTCCTTCATCGAAATTGGTGCCGTTATCTGTTATGATACTGTGAGGATAGCCATACCTCAGGATGATATCTTTGAGGAATGTCACGGCTGTAGCTCCATCACATTTTCTTATTGGCTTTACTTCAATCCATTTTGTAAACTTGTCAACCATAACCAAGATATGGGTCATATTTCCTCTCGCCGGCTTAAATGGACCAACCATATCCAAACACCATACAACAAATGGCCCGGTAATTGGTATGGTCTTGAGCTCCGACATTGGCATGTGTGTCTTGGTGGCATACCTCTGACAACCATTGCATTTTCTTACTAGATCCTCTGCTTGTTCCAAGGCACTTGGCCAGTAGAATCCATGCTGGAAAGCTTTTGCCACTAAGGCTCTGGATGAGGCGTGATGCCCACATTCCCCTTGATGTATATCTCGGAGGATGTCAAGCCCTTCTTGTAGGTCAACGCACCGTTGCAGGACATTAGTGACACTCCTCTTGTATAGATCGGCATTGATAATCGTGTATGCCTTTGCCCTCCTCTGAATTTGCCTTGAAAGCACTTCTTCATTAGGCAAAGATCCATCCTTCAGGAACTGGAATATGGGCAGTACCCAAGATGGTATAGCTCGCACCAGAAACACATCCTCGTCAATTTCCATTTGATCTACCGAGATAACCTCAGCCGGATCATGTTGCCCAGTCCCCGGGTTTTGCGAAGCAGTCCCCGGGTTTCCTGAACCACCTCCCACATCAATGTCCATGGGCGCAGCTTCCGACTCTGGATTTGCTGGGATATAGATTGACTCGGATTATGGGGATGGCCTGATAGATGGCTTTCTAAGGTGCTCTAGTGCTACACCTGGTGGAATTGCTTGTCGGGTTGATCCGAGCTTCGACAATACATCGGCAGCCTCGTTTTCCAGCCGGGGTACATGGTGAAACTCGCATCCCTTGAAGTATCCTGATATCTTTTGCACATGAAATATGTATAATGCCATGTTTGCATCCAAAGCATCCCATTGCCTCGAGACTTGCTGAACTACCAAATCCGAGTCACCAAAGCACTGGATCCGACGTATTCCAATTTTTTTTGCCAGTTTGAGCCCATGCACAAGTGCTTCATATTCTACAACATTGTTTGATACTGTGAAGTGGATCTGCCGTACATACTTCATCTGGTCTTTCTTGGGTGAGGTAAGCACAACTCCGGCGCCTAACCCGGTTTTCATTTTTGATCCATCAAAATGCATTCTCCAGTAGTTCGGATCTGGCAATGTGGCTCATATTGCATCTCGGCCCAATCCACGAAAAAGTCGGCCACAGCCTGAGACTTGATCGCATCTCTCCTGTCGTATTGTGGAGCATAAGGGGCTAGCTCGATTGCCCATTTTGTGATCCGGCTGCTCGCATCCTTGTTTCTCATTATCTCAGATATGGGGGCTTCACATATCACTTTGATGGGGTGTTCTTCAAAATAGTGCTTCAGCTTCTTTGCTGCCATATATACACCATATGACATCTTCTGATAGTGAGGATAGTTTTGTTTTGACGCTGATAATACCTCACTTAGGTAGTAGACTGGCCTTTGCACTGACTTACCCTCCTCGTCACGCTCTACCACAATCACTGCACTTACAACCCGGTTGGTTGCGGCTATGTAGAGCAACATTGGCTCTTTTGATAGTGGAGAGGCTAATACTGGTGCAGTGGCTAACATTTTCTTTAACTGGATGAAGGCTTCATTGGCCTGTGGCGTCCATACGAACTTCTCCAACTTTTTCATTAGTTAATAGAGAGGCAATGCCTTTTCTCCCAACCGACATAAAAATCGACTTAAGGATGCCAGACAACCAGTGAACTTCTGGACATCGTTAAGGCACTTCGGCAATTCCATTCGCTCTATGGCTCGGATTTTAGTTGGGTTAGCTTCGATACCTTGGCTGGAGACAAGGAGTCCAAGTAATTTTCCAGTCGGAACACCGAAGGTACACTTCTACGGGTTAAGCTTCATTCGGAACCTCCTTAAGTTCGTGAACGTCTGCCTGATATCATCAAGGAGCGTTTTGCTTTCCTTGGTCTTTATAACTACATCATCCACATATACTTGCACATTTCGGCCAATTTGGTCGTGTAAACATTTTTGCATACATCTTTGGTACGTTGCCCCTGCATTACATAAACCGAAAGGCATGGTGTGATAGCAATAAGCCCCGTACGGGGTAATAAACGCAGTCTTTATTTGATCGTTCGGGTTCAGAGGTATCTAGTGGAAACCAGAATATGCGTCTATGAATGACAACAACTCACACCCAGTAGTAGAATCTATGACCTGGTCTATCCTTGGCAGTGGGAATGGATCTTTTGGGCACGCCTTATTCAGTTCGTGTAATTGATGCACATACGCCAAACCACTGCCACATTCGGATCATCTTTCTTCTTTTCCACCAGCACCAGATTAGATAGCCAATCTGGATAAAGCACTTCCATGATGAACCCGACTGCGAGGAGCCGAGCTATCTCATCTCCAATGACTTTTCTCCTATCTTCGGTGAAGCGGCGAAGAGGTTGCTTCACCGGCTTTGCTCCGGGTCTCACATTTAAAGAGTGCTCGGCCAACTCCCTTGGAACACCTTGCAAGTCCTGTGTGGACCAAGCAAAGATATCCCGATTCTCATGGAGGAAGTTGATGAGCTCGCTTTCCTATTTGTCAGTTAACCCGGCACCAATTGTTACGGTGTGCTCTGGGAACAGATCATCAACAAGTACTTTCTTTGTATCCTTTGTTGCTTGAAATGAGACACTTCCATGCGGGTTGCTCAGCGCCAGCATATACTGCTGTTCGGACTGAGCCAATGCCGCTACTTCCTGGATCTTTCTCTTTTCTTGTGCAATCACGAGACACTCGACCAGGTTAGACCCGGCCGATGCACACTCAATGGAACGTCGGAAATCCCCAGCTATTGTAATTACTCCATTTAGTCCGGGCAACTTCATCTTCAGGTAGCTGATATGAGTACTTGCCATGAATTTGTTCAGGGTTGGCCTGTCGAGTAACGCGTGATATGCGCTTTCTAAGTTCACAACCTCAAACTCCAAATTTTTAGTTCGGTAGTTATCTCTGGTGCCGAATAACATGTTAACTCAGACTTTGACAATGGGTTCACAGGAGATACCAGGCACAATGCCATGGAAAGTTGTCCTCGTGGCTTGGAGAATGTTCTCCGAGATGCCTAACTTGTGCATTGTGTCCACGTACATAATATTGATGGTGCTGCCATTGTCAATCAGCACCTTAGAGAACCTCACATTGATATTTGGCCCGATGAGCGTTGGGTCCAGCACTAATGCATACGAACCAGGGCTTGGCATAAGCTTGGGATGGTCCTTGATACTCTAGGTAATTTCTTGATCCGACCAAGGAATATACCTCGTCACCGCCGGCATAACCGCATTCACTTCCATATGTTGGCGCTGCAAGATTTTCCTACCCGTTTCCTCCGTGGTAACACACAGTAACTCTGGTGATGCTCTCTGTATTCATTTATCCCATCATTGCCGGGATATCTTTGATCTGGCTGATGCTGGTTTTCCACCTGATGCACTGCATCCCTTCTTTCATGATTCTCATACCTCGGCGGTGGTGGCGGTAACATTAACTGTTGCGTATTTGCTCCGGAGAGAAACTGCTGCCGAGGTAACTCCTGCCGAGGTTGATCGTTCCGAGGTGCCTGAGCATTCCCCGAGCCACTTTGCTCTATCTTCCTCATCCACTCACATTGCCGGGTTGTATGACCCGCCGGGTTACTCGGGTTTGGCGTGTGAAATTTGCACGGCTGATCCAGCATTGCCTCATACGTATACCTCGGCTGATCTTTCTTTTCTTGCCACTGTCTCTTTTGGTCGGGCGTCCAAGTTTTCTTGCCATCATTCCTTGGGGTCCACTATTGCCCTCCAGTTTTCTGACGCTGATTACTCCCTGCTCCGGGTTGATCTTGGTTTACAGCAGCAACTTGTTGCGAACTGTACCTGTAATCCAGTCTATCATCTCTTCTCTTACCCCGGTAATCATTTCATCGGGATGATCCGGCTCCATCACGCTGGTAGTACTCCTCATTTGACTCGTTTGACACAAGCCGGGGTTGAGTCAGATCACCCAAAGCATCCGAATCAGCAATCTGGATTGTCTCAGCCAGTGTAGTTGGCATATCCCTTTGTAACCTTTGCCACATCATGCTTGCATATCTACACCCTTATGAAAACCAAGCTATGGCCTGAGATTCAATCACGCCTTCACACGAGTTTCTCACGTTGCACCAGCGAGTTAGGAACTCCCGGTCTGTTTCATTTGGTCTCTCTTTGCACATTGCTAAGGTCTGTGGCCTATTCGGCCTCTGATATGTGCTCGAGAAGTTACTGACAAATATTTCCTCAAAATTGATCCAGCAGTTGATACTACCGGACGGTAATTTTTTTAACCATACCCTTGCTGGCCCCTCCAGCATTTGAGGTACGTATCTCACTGCCCATATCAAATTGCCTGTCGTAATCTTCACTGCTGTTGCGTAGTTGATTAACCAATCCTCTGGCTTGGTGCTGCCGTCATATGTTTTCGTGCCTCTGGGTAACTAGAAGTTAGGTACCGGAGGCTCCTTCATGATCCCGGGCCCAAAGCACGCTGGACCCGGAGGACCTTGCCTCTCAATCTGCTCCGACCTATAGAGCCAATCTAGCTTTAACCTGGCATCGTCAGGCATCAAGTTCCTTCTTCCCAACCTTGACCCTATCACATGATAATCCGGCCTAGGGTATCCTGCGTTCACCATTTCCGAATCACCGTCATTGTATCTGTCTTGCTCTTGTTGAGCATAATTTTGCGGCATACCTTGGCCGGCATTATGCTCTTGCTGAGGTACACTCCGCTGTTGCTGTTGTCGAGATGGGTTTTGCCCTGCACCCGCCGAGTTACGCTGTCCGGCATTGCTGCTTTCAGTGTTTCTCTGACCGGCATTGCCTTGGTCGCGGTTACCTCGGCCAGCTTCACCTCGGCTGACACTTTGTCGATCCTTATTTCTCTACATTGCTTTTCCTTTCCCTACCCTTGTTGGGTCATATGGGACTATCTATTTGTTTCTCCCCGCCGAGGTTACTACTTCCTCTCTTCTAGGGCCATCGTGAGGTGATGATGCAGCCCCAACGGATTTCTATGGGTTTCCAACTGCTGAATAAATGACCTTGGAAGCCCCAGCTCTTGCCGGGTTAGCCCTGAGCAACTCCTCATTCTGTCTGTTAGCGATCCGAACTAACTCGTTGACCCTTTCCTGCTGTCTTTGCGGGGCTTCACCTGTCAAACCTTCTAACTCGGACGCAGCCGCATCCGCTGCTCTGAGGTTTTTTGCCAGGGTGCTGTACTTCGGCAACCCCATGGACAAAGGGTTCTCTGATTCCTCAACTCTAGTGTCACCCTCTTTGTTCATCTCACTGATGAGGTTTCTCCCTTTTACTTTTACAGCATCTGCCTTATTTGCTCTTACGTACTCGTGCAGCGTCATGTTCAATGATTGCTGAGCCACGGCTATCTTTTTCGCACCCTCTAGTATTTTCTGCCTAGTTTCCTCTAAGTCGGCATGTGCCTGAGCCGGATATACCACATGTGCTATGGGGATTTCCAAGCTATCTATCGCCTGCTGCAGCAAGTTTTCTGGCCTCTCTAGCGGAGGACCTCTACTTTTCCTGGGCGCCTTGGGTGTTACCTCCGGATCTGGTGCCGGGTCTTTGCTCGCACCGGCGTCAGGTGCTGTCATCATCACCTCAGCGCGGTCAGGGGAGCGAGTGATACACGCACCATGAGCCGCGCTAAGGGGTGGCTCGCCTCCCTCGACGACGTGCCGCGGGTGAACGCAAGACACATCGACGCCGACGTAGATCCCGTGGGCGCCAAGCTTGACGAAGACGCCATTGCGCGGTGGAGGTCGCTTGCCGAAGCTACCAGCATTGTCGCTGACATAGTCCAGCGCTCCAAAGCACTGAACGAGCCCAGAGACGATACGCTCGCCGTTGCCGATGATGCTTCCCGTCCGGATCTTCACTCCTGCTAGCGCCGCTAGCCCCACGGTGGGCGCCAACTGTCGTGGTGGTGTCACGGCAGATGCCATGGATAGGCTAAAGGTGGGACCAATATGCACTAGAGGAATCTAGGGAGGGATAGTGTGGTGATTCCACACAGAGATGCTTTGTATTCTCCAAGTTCACAAGGTTTACAAATGCTCCTTGAGCTGTATTGGGGAGAGGAGGAAGAAGAAGCTCTCCTACTCTCACCACTACTTGTCTCTCTACCAACAAACTACTCACGCGCCAATCAACCAGCCCCAACTATGGAGGCCCTAGTGCCCCTTATAAAGGGGAGGCTAGGTCTCCAGTTAGGGCATACGTGGAGGCATATTCCTGGGAATATGCCTCTCCCAAAATAGCAAACCGGTCGGGTCTCCTTTTTCCATCGTAAGCCATGCAGAGGCTACGCAAGCCTCTGCAGCTCTAGCGTCAGCCGACATAGGGTGCGTCACCTTTGTCGGCCATGCCTCGCTGGTCCCTCCCTCTGTTCGCTTCGCTCACGCTCCTGCTCACAGAGGTCACCCTTTGACCAGCGAGATACCTTCCTTCTATTGCAAGCCTGATATAACCCGGATCATGCCTGGTTAATCTGGCCCCGTGGGTACCTGCATACAAGTTACAAAAAGGCTGCCAGCATACGACATACGTCGGCCGTGGCATAGTTAGGTGGACATCCTCCGGTCCGGGTTACTCCGTAAGTTGGCCTGCCTTGAGGTGACTCGGCCAGCATACGCTTTGACCTTGCCGTACCTCAGCTAACTCGGCCTCTATACCTCGGCGTGACCCTACCCGGGGGTATCCCCCCAACACCCAGCCTTGCTAGCCTAAAACCTGTACTGAGAGGGAATGCTTCTCGTGCATCCATTCCTTAAACCAAAACCTGTGCCATTTGTGTCCACCATACATACCTATTAGCACTATTGCTATTACAAGTAAATTCATGTTTTTATCTACCTTCCGAATTAAACTTGTTATGTGAAAATTAGTGATTAAAGCTCTCACGAACTTGATGGCACACTTTAGTTTTCTTGCACCTAATAAACTTGAACCATTGTGTCATCTAAGTTGTATATGCTTGCACTTATACATTGGGAATTAGTAGAACCATGTTGTCATGGGGAATGCTTTCAACATTGTACTTGTACATTGTACCCAGTTGATACCATGCTCTTTTGTTTATGGATGTCGTCAGTGTGAAATGAAAGGGGAGCTTGTAAGTCCATGGAGTTATGTATGTGTGTTAGAGAAACGCCTGAGCGGTTGGTCTAATCCATGCCTAATCATGGTGGAAACATGCAACATAACCATAATGAGCGATCTATGAAGCATTCTTCTTATAAAAAGAGAGAGATAGAGATTGATAAAAAGAAGAAGAAAAAAAGATGAGAAAAGAGGAAAGAGAGAAAAAAGCACCATTTTCCCATGGTAAAATAAGAAGATGCTGAGATGCTCATTGTCTGCTTGCCTTGTCATTTTGATATGGGGATTCTTCCGTATCATCGGGAAAGGGGTACCCCATTGGCGGTTCTCTATGATACACATGTACTTACTATGACAAGAACTTACTGGTAACTAAACTTGAGTAGCATGAGGAGCGACCCTCGTATTCAAGGGACATGAGATTCCCAACTTATACTTTGTCAAGCATATACTCCATAGTTTGTTCACTTTAACCTTAACCACCTAAAGATGCTTATGGTAGGGGCAATGAGAGATGAAAGCTAATAAGTACCATAATTTTTGGAAGCTCTTTATGAAACTTGAAATCCCTGCTTCCCTCTGTGAAGGGCCTATCTTTTACTTTTTAGTTGAGTCAGTAAACCTATTCCTTTCTATCTCAGAAACTATTTTGTGTTGTTGTGTTTCATTCATTCATATGATGATTTCTTCAATCATGTTTCTTATGTTCCTTGTTTTGCACATTGCTCTTATCTTAGTGAATATTACTTTGAAAGCTATCATTGAAAACCCCATTATGTTTGAACTCCTGCAAATTGTTAGCTATCTTTTGACCAAGAGCAAAGTTTCCCATTACCATTTATGATTTACTTTATGTATCTTTATTGTGCTTCCTTTACTTATTGCAAGTTAAAAGTTATATAATGGTGAATTGTCTGCTATTATGATTTATGTATTGAGGAATGTGATGCTTCTTGTCTGTATTCTTTTATCGACACTTCACTCCATAAACCCGAGGTCATGTTTATTGAGTTCAGTTTTCGCTTGGGGACAAGCAAAGTCTAAGCTTGGGGGAGTTGATACGTCCATTTTGCATCACTATTATATATCATAATTTACTGTTATTCATTGATATATTTGATATTAAGAGATGACACTTATGTTATTTCATCTGTTTTTGCATGGTGGATGACTTTTGGAGGATGGACCGCTGCAGACAGGATTCTGATGGAAAAAGCGCTGTTTGGAGGCGAAATTCGCGAAGATCATAAAATTCTAGAAAGTACATGGAAAATCCTATTTTTCAAGAAGATGAAGGATGCCATAACGGGAAGCGAAGTTGGGCCACAGGAGGCTCACACCACCCCCTGGCACGGGCCACCCCTGGCCGCACCACCAGGTGGTGTGGCCACCATGGCCCTCTCCTGTCTCTCCCCTTTGGCGTATATTATCCCCACGAAACCCTAAGCTTGGGGGGTGACCACAGAAAGATTCTGCCGCCTCTACGGGGCGGAAAACTGCAGAGAGAGAAAGAGATCTTTGGTAGGCAGAAATCTGCTGGGGAAATTCCTTCCTGGAGAGGGGAGATCGTCGCCATCAACACCACCATCAAGCTGGACTTCATCGGGATCATCATCATCTCCATCAGCACCATCATCACAACTTCATACCGCTGTAACAATTGGGTTGAATCTTGCATAGTTCTTAGGGGAAACTTTCCCGGTATTGATTACTTGTTATAGTTGATGCTATTGAGTGGAACCATTGAATTATTGTTATGTTCAGATTGTTACTTATCATTATATCATGTTTGATCTTGATCCATATGATGTCTTGTGAGTAGTTCGATTAGTTCTTGAGGACATGGATTGTGTTGAGAAAGATTCAATGGTTTGTTATTTAAGTTGTGGTGTTATTCTTCTAGGGGTGTCATGTGAACGCCGACTACATGACACTTCACCTTTACGGGCCTAGGGGAATGCATTGTGTATTTGGCTACTAATCATAGGGGTTGCTGGAGTGACATAAACCCGAACCTCCGTTAGGAAACCATTGCACAAGGGATGTAGGATCTCAGAGTTTAAAGCTGTGGTTAGGTTTTTATCTTAATTACTTTCTTGTACTTGCGGATGCTTGCAAGGGGTTTAATCACAAGTATGTATTAGTCCTAGGAAGGTCGGTACATTAGCACAGGTTCACCCACACAACACTTATCAAACTAAAGAAGATTAATCAACTATATGAAATGAAAGCACTTGACGATATTCCCATGTGTCCTCGAGAACGTCTGGTCATCTTAAGTAATACAACCGGCTTGTCCTTTGCTAAATAAAGGATTGGGCCACTTTCTGCATTTATTATTATTGTATTTTATTTACTCGCACTTTATTTACCTACATTATCAAAAACCCCTAAAAATCTGTTTGCTAAGTATTTACAGAGAATTCCTACTCCACGCCACTCGTCAACACCTTCTGCTCCTCGTTGGGTTCGACACTCTTACTTATCAAAAATACTGCGGTACACCCCCTATTCTTGTGGGTCATCACACACCAAAAGCGGGAGTTACCAAGCTTAGTATCTTGCTCAGATTCCGCAAACAGATCACGATGGCGAATGGAAGAGTAAGTGAGAGCATCCATTTTCCTATAGTTTATAATTGGTCCCTTGCCTTTTTCTTGGACACATCCTTCCTACTCTTGTCTCTCTTTGCCTGTTCAGCCATATGGTCAGCCTCTTTGTTCCTCCTTCTTAGTTCAACCTCGTCCACGAGACCACCTTCACCATTGTCCTGGAAGTAGAGGCCACGAGGACAACGCTTGTAGGTTTTAGGAGCACTAGAACCACCCGTGAAACAAAAAAGATGCATAGCATGGGGATGAGCACCAATTTAGCTCCACTCATCTCTCATTCAATTTCCACTCAAAAAATCAAAGGTCTTTCCATTAAAGCACTGTAATTCACTTGGTTTTACGCCACTAAATTTAAGGAACACTTTATTTAATGAGCACTTCATTTAATGAACACATTAAAATTTTATCCCCTTGTAATATTCCTATACATCGAAACTATTCTGGCAATTTTTATTAGAATAATTCCTGCATTGTCCAGTATTTTCTCCGGTGTTCCCTATCCAATCAAATGCGTCAACTGCCCTTAAGTGTGTCTATATATGGGTTCATGAGCTGAGTGGACATGATTGAGACACTCTATGATCAATAATCATTTGCGGGACCTAGAGATCCATAATGACTCGCACCAGCTCAAAACTAGTGATCGTGTGAACCTTTATTCATAGTAACCAATTCCTTTTGTCTCGCGATATTTTACTTGTCTGAGATCTGAGCATTTGGTATCATCCATACCTAGTTCGATCCCGTTACTGACATGTAATCTTTTCTCGTTCCCGTGATATAATATTCTTAGTGATCGTTATCACTTGCTTGCAAGCTATGTTAATGTGATATCACCAAGAGGGCCCTGAGTATATCTCATCATCATCAGGATGGACAAATCGCACACTTGATCCACGAGCCTCAACTAACACTTTCCAAGTATCCAATGACATTTTTATAATCACCCTGTTATGGTGTGACATTTGATGTAATCAAAATACTCTTCCTAAGTCAGCAATTGATGTGATCAAATGGTCTAAGGATTATGGTTACTTTGAGTGACGTAATAGTAGTGTAAACATAACGGCATGATTGTATTACTATACTTTGGGAGTTTGTTCATCATATCATTCCACCAATGATGTGACCTCGTTATTAACTACATCCAATGTCATGATCAAGAAACCTTGATCATATGTTAATCAATAAGATAGTGTAATGAGAGGCATTACTAGGAATATTTTATTTGTTTATTAAACACACGTGTATTAATGTTTCCAGTTAACACAATTATAGCATGAGAAATAAATATTTATCATAAACATGGAATAATATAATAACAATTTTATTATTGCCTCTAGGGCATATTCCTTTCAGTCTCCCACTTGCACTAGAGACAATAATCTAGTTTGGAACTTGCGCATATAAACACCTATGGCTAGTGTTATACGTACGCGTTGATCGTGGTAAACCTAATCTCTAGATCTGACACTTTCATGTCCGTGTGTATTTGCATGTCTTTGCGTCTCTACGCATCACTCATTCTCAAATGAGATGGCACTGTATAAATTTGGTACTTTGATGAGTCCTTAGTTCCTCGGGGTTTTTAAAACATGTCGATACTATTGTCGTACGCTAGATCTTCATAGTATTATCCCCTTTGGGACTACACCTAGTTTGATTAACAAACTTCTTGACACAAATGCCTTTCCTATGCTGCTACTAGAGCAGTCTTATACTTAGCCTTTCATTGTAGTATTTGTTACAATAATTAACCTTTTGGAACTCATCCAAATCTATCATCAAACTTTCTTATATCAAATTGTGCCACCTTAACCTATAGCCTAAATTGAGATAAACTTAATTTGTATCTTGTGACAAAACTAGTACCAATGTAACATCTTACAATGAACTATCTGTTTAGTGTCAATGTAACACTTTACAATGAACTATTTTTTACTTCTACATACATAATATATTCTTATTCTTCCAAAGATCATAAGAATATTCTTACTATCATCTAATGATCATCTTATGAGTCACCCTGGTATATGCTCATAACATTTAGAGCATAAAACATATCTGGATATGTACATATCACGATATGATTGATTAAGATATTCATGTGATTTTACTCACCAAGTGTCAAAACACTTGAATCTCATTTATCAAGATATTCATGTGATTTTACTCACTTAAGTGTCAAAACACTTAAATCTCGTTTATCAAGATATTCATGTGATTTTACTCACCAAGTGTCAAAACACTTAAGTCTTGATTCAACCTTTTCCATGTGGCAAGAACTTTTCTCTTTGTTTCCATATTGAACTCATTCAATATTTCATCTATGTACATTTGGTATAACTATATTAGCGTCTCAATCTATACAAATAGACTTTGATGCCAAATATTCTGGTTTTTTCCAAATCTTTCATTTAAATCTAATTTTAATGAAATCCTTAACTCGTGTCAATAAAAGATACATCATTTCCAATCAATAATATGTCTTCTACACAATATATTAGAAATATGTCTCAGCGCTTCCACTTAATTTCTTGCAAATGCGACCACCTTCATCGTCTCTGATGAAATTAAACCTTTTAACTTTTCATCACTGTGAAGATTCCAACTCCGCTATGCTTACTTCAACTATTGAAGTTTCTATGCCTTTTAAACATTCTTTGATTTAACAAAACCCCTCGGACCATGTCACGTACACGTCCTAGGTAACCATTCTATTAAAATAACATTGTTTTATTTGTTCAACTAGCATATACAACAATTGACATATGTAGTGGTTGCTACACTAATCTATCTAGACTAAATATCACTACGAAAGATCGAATTTTGTCGTATTCAACTCCTTGAACATTGTCGTAAAATCTTTACTGACATGTCGACTATTTAATAGATGTAAAACATCCATGTCTGTTTCTTTTATAGATCCAAATATGAATGATAGGCTTTATGCCTTTCAGAGGGTCTTCCAAGTTTAGTAACTTGGTTTCTCGTGTATAGAACTATCACAGATCTTATGGCTTCAAGCCATTTGATGGAGTTAGGACCCACCATCGCTTATTTGCATGTAGTCGGTTCATCATTGTCAAATAACAATGATTTAGTCTCAAATTTTAGTATTTGATTGTTCACTCGACCTACATGGTTCAATAGTAACTTAGATTTCCGTGACCACAATCTTTAAGGCACGAGAGCCATGAACATTATGGCTGCCTCTAGGACACTTTTCGGTGCTGCGCAACTAAGCAAATAGAGCTAAGATTCAATAACCTTATCAAAGTTTTATTGTCCTCACACTTAACTTTTCGCGAAAATTCCTTCTCAAGAAACTTGATGTTCTAAGTGACAAACACTTTTGTCTTCGGTGTTATGGAGGAATACCCAACTATTGCTTTGGGATAACCTACAAAGACGTGCTTATCTGACTTTGGTTGTAAACATTTTACTTATGCCTAGGATACCAAATTTAAAAAAAAAGACAATTTGGGTTTTATCCCAATCCATAACTCATATGGGGTCATTTCAACGGATCACGATGAAGCTCTTTTTCAGTGTAAAAGCGGTAGTCACTAAAGTTTAATATTTAAAATATAATGGCAATTTTATAAATAACACTATTTATCCTACCATGTCAAACAAGGTTTGATTACATCATTCGAATACTCCGTACTTCTATGGTTTATCGGGAAACATAAATCCATGGAACGATTCTTGAATCTTAGGTGTTTTTGCTAAACTTGTAACTCAAATATTTTCCTTTATGATCCAATCATAATTATTTATTTTCTTGTTACAATGATTTTCCACTTCATCTTAAAATCATTTGAACATTTTCAAACATTTCATACGTCTCTCTGATTAAGTAAATATACATATATTCACTCGAATCTTTGGTTAAATATATGAAGTTTGAATGATCCACCGCATATGGATACACATAATATACTATATGCGTCAATATGCACAATGTCCAATAAGTTAGTCCTTCGTTCCTTTTGGCCTATGAACAAAATTTAAATTATTTCTAGGAAATTATCACAAACATCAATTGGTTCAAAAATCAAAAGACCTAAAATTCCATTAACATGGAGTTTCTTCATGTTTTATTTCCAATATGATTTAAACTGTATTGTTACTCATAAGTGATCTTATAATCATTAGTCTTACGACACTTTAGCATCAGTGTCAATGGACGTGATTTATTGAACTAGATTTGTAAGAGTTCATCCATCTTCAATGGAATACGGTAATTATTTGAAGAACCATTGTTCTCATAATACCGGGACAAAATTAAAATTATTAAAATACAAATCTTGAAGGGAAATTTTGATGTCAACGAGAAATACAATAACACTTTATTTGTTTTTGATGAACATCATCACATATTATCTTGCTAGTTACTTAGGGCACTGCAGTTCATGAATTGTGTTGCTCTGTGTGACATTTCACACCAACCAAACCACATTGTTTAACAAGCAAAGAATACACCCATAATGTGTATATCATTTATATACCTAAGCTAGACATTTCCAGTCTTTTCTTTTCTGCCAAATATTTCCAAGATTCTCTTTCAGCATTTCCTTTTCATTTTTAAAAGAATCTATGAACATCAATAGTGGTGCCATACATATGGCACATAGTTCAAAGCGTGTATAGTCAAATACTAGTACCTTTGGACTTGCACTTTGAAGTGGATCACCATCATTAAATGTTTGGCATTCTTCCAAATTTAATTCCTTTTAGTAATCCTTTTAATGTAGTAAATATTTTACCTACATCTTCTATCCATCCTTATCATGACAACTTTCATAATCAAGCTACTATAGCTCATAAAGACGAATCATGAATATAATTTTAATTCCCAAAACCTTTTGGGTGATCAGGACACCTAGTGTCTCCAACCATTGCAAATTCTCATACAATACGAGAATATGTGTTTTCTATCACATTGCAACCAGGCATTGTTTCAGATATCACAATATCTTATACACATGATGGTTTCTGAAACAATTTTCAACTCCTAGATATTGTTTATATTAAAACAATTTTCAATATCAAGAATCATGGAGGCAAGCATGATAATTAGATACTAACGTTGGAATTTGTTACTCTTCATTCAATACTATTTATTGAATTTCACGGAGTAAGTGGGGTTTTGCTGAAATTTTGCAATAGTACTTTAAACTTTAGATTGACACTCATAAAACAATATGATACCAGTTCATAAAGTAAAAATCCAGAATTCTATAACTCTATTATCTCAATGATAGCTAAATACAAGGTAGTGAATGAATGCAAGTGACTACAATGAACTATGCAAATTCACTTAGATTTAGTTTATGATAAATTGAGTTCAAATTAATCCATATTACTAAACTGAACTCCCACTCAAAACAACATCCATCAAGTCGTTTTGGTGATTACATAAACCAAATTCACTACACCACGTGAGGTGGTGCAACTCCAATAACGAGCATCATATGGACATCATATCATTCATATGACTTGTGCTTTACCTTTCGGTTCATGTTCCGAGCCCATGCTTGTACATGCTAGGATCGCCAAGTAAGAATCTTAGTACTCGGGTGTGTAAAACTCTCTTACACTCGTTGTATGCAAACATAGAGTCTGTCAGACCCGATAATCACGTGGTGCTTCGAAACGACGAACTTTCTTAATGGTGCATACTAAGGAAGAACATATTATTATCTTTATATTTAGTGAGAGCGATCATCTTATAATGCTACTACCAGGTTCTAAGCTAGACATAAGCAAAATAATATGCAAACAAACATCATATGCATAAGGTGACATGATATGGTTCTTGCACTTGATCACTATCTTGTGCATCATGGTATGATCTCTATCATTCCATTTGTGTAACGCCAAAGGTCTATGGCACTCCCACTTACTTTGTTATAACTCCTGAAAGTATCCTATCATACTAAAATTATAACATTTACCATATCATAACACATGCCCATCAAAAATAAAACTAGACCCTTCTAATTTATCTTTTGCATATTTTGCGTGGCTTTGAGATTTCTAAGATATAATCGATCTTACATATGAACATGGAACCACAACGATGATAATCAAATCATTAATAACCCATTGTAAATCAGATATAACCTATAGTGGGAGAGACAGACACCCGCTAGACACTTATGCAAAACTAGTTGCATGTCAAGTGTGGAACAGATCTCATGTGCGAGGACATGTAAAGTTATTTCGGGCCGCTTCATCCTACTATACCGCAAATATACAAAATACATGAAGGATGCAATAAAATGAGCATCAACACCCACATATTCATATGTGTTCTAACCATACAAAGCATCTACACATAGACATGGCTCTGATACCACTAAAGGGGTCCGTTGCATAGAAAACGAAAATATTCGTATGATTGTCACTGCCAAGATCGAATCTAGGCGATATTTGTAATGGTTTCAGATGGACTCACCCTCAAAGACCCTAAAGTGGGATAACATTCCCGCAAACAAACATGGCTATTATAGAGTGTACAAGATCGTCCTCAAGGAAGTGATGACAACGCCACAATTGTAGCGCCTCTGTAATCGGTCACACATACTATGTTCCAACGACTTCCGTCCCTCGCTCCAGCTCAGCAGCAGAAGTAAGGAATCCTCGGGAACTCTGCCAATACTACGACATGGTGGTGATGGTGGTGGAGAAGATCTTGAGGAGGGCTTCGCCTAAGTGCCATAATGACTCTTACCAGCCCAAACGATAAACTAGTGATCGCGTGAACCTTTATTCGCAGTAATCAATTCCTTTTGTCTCGCGATATTTTACTTGTCCTAGATCTGATCATTTGGTATTATCCATACCTAGTTCGATCCTGTTACTGACAAGTACTCTTTTTTTTGTTCCCATGATATAACATTATTAGTGATCGTTATCACTTGCTTGCAAGCTATGTTAATGTGATATTACCGAGAGGGCCCTGAGTATATCTCTCCGTCATCAGGATGGGCAAATCCCACTCTTGATCCACGAGCCTCAACTAACACTTTCCAAGTATCCGATGAAACCTTTATAACCACCTTGTTACGATATGACGTTTGATGTAATCAAAATACTCTTCCTGCGTCAGCGATTGACATGATCTCATGGTCTAAGGATTAGGGTTACTTTGAGTGATGTTATAGTAGTGTAAACATAATGGCATGATCGTTTTACTATACTCTGGGAGTTTGTTCATCACATCATTCAACCAATGGTGTGACCTTGTTATTAACAACATCCAATGTCATGATCAAGAAACCTTGATCATCTGTTGATCAACAAGCTAGTGTAATGAGAGGCATTACTAGAAACCTTTTATTTGTTTATTAAACACACATGTATTAACGTTTCCGGTTAACACAATTATAGCATGGGAAATAAACATTTATCATAAACATGGGATAAGATAATAACCATTTTATTATTTCCTCTCGGGCATATTCCTTTCATACTCCACAAGATCTTTGATTTTCTTGGAAGGGGGAAACCTCACTAGTAACTTCTTAGTTGATAACTGCTTAATTTGCCAGAAGCAATTAACTTTCCACATCTCATTGAAGCTATGCTCAAGTTCTTTCTCATCCAGCTCTCCTTCATTGACCACAACAATCGCCACATTGTCCATGTTCAGCCATTTATCTACAAAAGCCCCTTCCACATCTACATGAAAGAAACCTAACCCCGGGTTAGCACTCCCCCAATACTGAGCCATGGGTAGTGGCTTGTACCATGCTGAGCAGGAGTCCATATGGTGTCTAGGCCTGTCACAGATGAAGCAACGTTTCTATCTGGTACATAATCCCACATAATGTCCAGGTTCACCACAATTGAAATAGATAACATTCTTGTACTTAGGATCTAAGGCAGGTCCAGGGCCTGAGCTACTAGTATCTCCTCTAGACGTTTGAGGAATCATACCCCCATCACCCCCTTGACCAGCATAACCTTTTTGATTTTTCTTATTCTCATTGGTACGAGCTACCTATTGTTGTGACTCAGCTTGAGAACCTGAGCTGCTTGTCTGGCTAGTTGTACCCTGCATAGCACTCTGATTGAACTGACTAGTGCCGACCAATCCGAACATCTGATTCTGCATCAGCATTTGCTGCGGAAAATATGGCAGCCAATGTCCCATAGGGAAGTTGAACATCCCAGGTTGCATCATTGCGTACATGCCCTGTACCTGATTACCCCCAAAATTCTGAAACATACCTTGATTGATCTCCCTGGAGAAGGAGGCCACTGTGTGGTGGCTCCACCCACACACTGGGCTGATGAAACCAAAGGTGCGGATGGGGGAGGTTGCCAAGAACGGCCCCCATTTCCGAAGCCTCGACCACGAGGACCAGAGCCATACCTCCCTCCTCCGCGGCCTGTGCCCACCATTTTTACTACCTCCACAAAGGTCGCTCTCTCCTCTCTTCCCCCACCAATCCTTGGAGAAACTAAATCTACGCGAATCGGCAGTCGATCTTCTCTCGCAGGGTAGCAATCTTCAGGCTTGAACAACCGAGCCTCGAACAAATCCTTCTGAATCCACACTAGAGTTCTAGACAAAACCCTAGATCAAGGAGGAACTCGTCTCTCATGTCGCGAAACCTTGCCAGATCCTATGAATATGCTCAAAGGAGGCGCACTCCCAGCATCCGTCACCACCCTCCCCTCAATGCCATGGATTGCAACAAGTGTCGTGCATCTGTGGTTAACACGCGATGGAGATGGCGTGTTGTTGCGGGTTGGGCAGCTCGTCTATTCAAACACAACTTCCAAGCCCTGATTCTGAAGCCCAGCCTCGGCGGCGATCTGGCGCACCTCGTCGGGGATGGGGCATACTGGTGAATACACTCACACCGATCTCCACCCTCCTTTATCTGCACATCTCCCTCCACCACCACTTAGCTCCTATGCGTACTCACGTACGGGCCGACCAGAGTGGGGATGCTATCATGGTAAGGAGAGGAGGAGATCAGTTTCCATGATTGATAGTGATAAATGTTGCCAACTAGTCCAACATATCCACACCATCGCTCACTTTCTAGGGTTCATAGTTACACAATCGGACTTTAGAGCATCTCCTATAGATGACTTAAAATAGGGCTTGTGCCTGAAAACTTGTTTTTTACATCACGAGATGCTATTAGTGCAATCAATGACTCGTGCTCCAAGCCATAAACTTCTTGTTTGCCAAAAAGTTGAATAATATTTCTTCAACATTTCACAAATATCACCAGCCTTGAAAGATCTAAATTTAATTGTAGAGATCAAAGTAGCACTAGTGGATCCATTACCTTCTCACTGAACCGGAACCCTAGTTTATGTTGTTGAGTATCAAATGTTGCTCGGAATAGTTTCACTCCAAAATAATGCTCTTTAGTAAAAGAATTGTGTCGGCGATGAGCACAACCACCACGCAGAATGTAAATTTCCTCCAAATCTGGAATACACAAAACTCAACAACTCAAAAATATATGGTTTCCCAACCATCATGTGATCTCATCTCATCTAGATGAACCTTTGTTAAGAACACTAGACGCATGGCACTTTACTATGTCATGTGCTTTCTTTTTCAAAGCTTGCCCAAGATCTTTGGTAATCTCCAATATTTATTTGCATTAAACATAAGACAAGTATAAACACAAAAGAGCACAGATAGATGAAAGTGGTATCTACATATGCGCGAATTGAGCCAGCTCTTCTATCGGCAGCTATTTTTTGAAGCACCAAACTTAATACATTAAGCATGGTCTTTAGGCTAGATATCGAACCAAGGTGTGAACCCCATATTATGTCGTCGGGTTGTCTTAGTGCATGTATTTGGTTTGCACCTTGGCAAGTTTCAATCTCATCAATAGCGACTAACCAAGCTAGTTCATCCAACTGAGCATCATGAAACTCGACATGATGTTTCTCGAAGGAGTCAACAATGCTAACAATAAATATAAGTTTATAGAAAATTGAGAAAAATAGACCACTTCCCTGGATGAAGGAACTATCGCAAGTTGCCAACGATGAGCATAAGCAAGGGACATACTGTGCATATGGGCATTCTCAAAGTAAAAGAGCTCGTCATGAACTATTCACTTATCCACATGATACCTTGACACCATTTTGGGTCTTTTGATCACATGAAGAGTATAGAAAAATATGGGAATGGAAGACTGTCCTTTGATGCTGCTGCCACTTTAATTTGCAGGATTCTAAGAACAAACAATGGGTTTTACTAATTCTCAGTCGACTGAGAATTACGTTAGAGCTCAGTCAGTTTCTAATTCACTGGATTTGCATCATGTTTCGTGCGCCTTTGAGTTGCAAGTGAGTTTGCAAGTGAGATTGATGACATCACCTGACTGAGAATTAAGATTAATTTGCAGTCGAGTGAGAATTAGACACACCCACGAACAATACATTACACGATTGGATTACAATTTTTTTAGGTAACAAGCCACACAACCCAACTTTAACTTAATAAAGACAATGAATACGCTGGTATACATCTGAGGCATACAGCTTCGCCAAACGAGAAGGTTTAAACAAGTGCTGAGGCATACATCTGTGCCTAAAAATAGAGCAAATGGCGCTAGCATCGATTACATTGCAGCATCGGGCAGAGCATCAGGCGAGTGAGTTCTTCTGGCCAAAACGTTTCTTGTGTGCATAATTTTTAGCTCATTCTCCAGGGCTGAGAGGGCAGCCTTGTCCTTTGGCTTTGCAAAATTCTCCATTGTTATACAAAGATAAGAGATTTGTAAATAACATTTGTAGGATGCTTGGGGAATTTATTGTCAATGGTGAATTTGTTTCTTATGCACCACAATGCCCAACACTATGCCACAAACAAGAACCAGAGTAATCTCCTAGGTTGTCCCACAAAGCCCTCAAGGATAGAATAGAATTGTGCAAAGTTCTCCGGAGCCCAGGAGCATCCCAACATCTCACGAAGAACACTCCAGGCAAATTTGGCCATGGGGAAGCTAAAGAATATGTGATTTGCGTTTTTAGTTGCATTACACAGTTTGCATCTATCGTTGATATGGCCTAGCCATTTTCCAATTTCTCGCTGCTTGGTAGCCTATCAAGCACCAGCTTTCAAGAGAAGATACAAATCTTTAGGGGTAATTCAGACTTCCAAATATCTCTAAAGTGCGCAACCGCAGCTCCCTCTGATAGCTTGGCATACATCGATAACTGAGTAGATCCCCGATGGTTATAGAGCCCAAATTATCTTATTAGTGCCAAGCTCCAGCTGTGGTTTCCCAATCTTCGAGCAGAGTTGGTTCCACTGGGCTAGACCTTCCTAAGATAGAGCCCACTGAAAGAGAAGGAACCAGGCGTCTCCACGGACCACCTAATCCACTCTGATCGTAGGATGGGACACAATCGAAAATAGCTCTAGGAACCTATCTTTGAGCATACCACTGCCTGGCCACCAATCAAACCAGAATAAGGTGCTACGCCATCTACTACCTCATGCTTTGCCCCTAGCTTGAAGTAGCATTTGATCTTGTTGAGGGTTTTCCAAAACTGGGAGCCTCCCTGCCCCGAGCCCACAAAGATACCATTAGCATTTTTATACTTAGCGTGGATAATTCTATCCCAAAGAGAGTTACCCCCTGGTACAGCTTCCGAACCCACTTAAACATCAACGCGATGTTCATGTGCTTAGTATTGATCAACCCCGGACCACCACAATCCTTAGGTCTACACACTGTTGGCCAGTTAGCCATATGGAACTTCCTTTTGGGTCCCGATCCTTCCCAATAGAATTTAGACTTGTGGGAGTCGAATTTGGTGTGGACACCATGTTGTAGGAGGAAGATTCCCATAGAAAAAGATGGGAGACGGGCTAGGCAAGAGTTGGACAGGATGAGGCGTCCCCCGAGGACATGAAGCATCCCATCCACGGTTTCGCGGCCCTCTACTACGATGGATCTGCTAAAAACATGGAGGATGCTCGGCTGGCGCGTGGCAGAAACAAGATTTTCGTTTCCTCGCGTGATGTTGACTCACCGAAGTCTTTTGAGGCTTGTGGGTCCCGGACGTCAGTGTCTCTAGCGGACCATACTTTTCGGTTGCGCCTCCCTGATTTGAACTCGAAAATGTTGCTCGATGCATCTACTGTTTAGTCAGGAGGCTAGGTCCCACATGTCAGCCTATCATTAGAAGGATCGTGTGCATGATGAAAAAATTTCCTTCGCTCGCGCTACCCTATTCCGAAGTTGATAGTGTTGTTCTATGCATCTACCGTTTAATCACGATCATGGGCCCCACATGTCATCCTCTCATTAGAAGAAACGTGTGTATGATGGAATTTTTTCCTTAGCTAGCGCTACCACGTTCCGAGTTGATAGCGCTGCTCGACGCATCTACCGTTTAACCAACCTCCTGAGCCCCACATGTCATCCTCTCATTAGAAGAAACGTGTGTATGATGGATTTTTTCCTTCGCTCGCGCTACCCCGTTCCGAGTTGATAGCGTTGCTCGACGCATCTACCGTTTAACCAACCTCCTGAACCCCACATGTCATCATCTGATTACAAGAAACGTGTGTATGATGGATTTTTTACCCTCGGTCGCGCCTTCGTGTTCTGAACTTGATAGCTTTGCTCGCTGCATCAGCCGTTTATTCAGGCTGGTTGGTCCCTTATGTCAGCCTCACATTATAAGAATCGTGGGTATGATGGAATTTTTTTCTCTAGCGCTATCCTGTTCCGAACTAGATAGCGTTGCTCGATGAATCTGTCGTTTGCTCACGCTGCTGGGTCCCCCATTTTAGCCTCTCACTAAAAGAAATGTGTACATGCTAAAACAAAATTCTCGCTCGCGCCTCCCTGTTTTGAACTAGCTACATTGCTCGATGTAGCATCTGTATAAGGTAGCGCTGCTGGGTCCCACATATCAGCTTCTTTGTAAATGAAAAACGTGCGTATGATGTACTTTTTTTTGGCCATGTCCGCTGTTTTGACCTTGGAAACTTGCTGGGTCCTAGATGTCAACCACCTCTGTGCAGGAAACATGTCTATACTGGGTACCAGCTGATAGCCTCTATTTGAAAGAAACGTGTGTATGTTGGACTGTTTTTTGGGTCCCAGATGTCAGCCTTATTGTACAAAAAATGCTTAGAAAGGCCGAATTAGAAAGATTCTGGGTTAACTCGGGGTGGATGCCCTATTTGTCATGGCTTATATTCCATGGGCTCACTCCTAAATTGAATGCGCTACGATCGGTGGCCACAAGACCACGAAAAGGCCGAATTAAAAGGTAGTATTGGGCTATGCTTGGGACTGATAGGCTAATTTCATGGGCTATGCTTGGGCTTGCTGGGTCTGACATGTCAGCTTCTCTGTAAGTGCAACGTGTGTGTGATGGACTTTTTTTCAGCCGCGTCCGCTGTTTTCATGGTGGCAGCCGTGTATGGTCTTACTGCTAGGGCCCTTATGTCAGCCTCTCTGGCATGTTCTGGCTTAAGGGTCCCTAATGCAGCCTTGTATGTTCTGTCTGGTGGGTCCCTGATGCGAGTCTCTATGTACAAGTATTTAAACTTTTGTTTCGAATCCACCCTCAAAACAAACTCCAGGGACGTTGCATGCTGGTGGGTCCGTGATGTTAGCCTCTCCATAATGCGATATTGTTAGAAGAAAAAATGTAAACCCAAGATACACACACACACACAAAGGCGATTCGAACAAAAACCTTCAAATCAAATAAACGTAAACTGAGTGCCAAATACAACAAAGATATTTATAGAAAAAATATTATTAAACTTCTATTAGTACTACAACGTCTGTATTAGTCTTCTTAAAATATATTGTGTGTTTATGTTTATCTCTTTTAAAATATAATATGGCAGCGCTCCTGGCATCTCAATTTATAAAATGCCACATAATGGGATATTTTCTTAAAAACATGGGTAGGCAGAGTTTTTTTTATTATGAGAGGTGGGGAGCAATACCCAAAAGGCCGAATTAAAAAGAGTTTGGCCATTGCTCTACGTGGGTTATATTCCATAGGCTATGCTCCATGGGATTCATTCTCAAATTTCACTGGCCTGTGCTCAGCAGTCCGCTGACCCGTAAAAGGCCGAACTAATATGTTCTCGGCTATGCTCCATGGGCTCCTTTCTAAAATTTCCGCTGGCCTGTGGTCAGCAGTACCTGACCCCGAAAAGACTGAATTAAAATATTCTGGGCTAAAGAGGGGACGAATGAGAGATTTAGTTGGTTTCCTGCTTGAAATTGAATAGCAGGACAGAGAGAATCAGTTCTTGTTCCAGCTAAAACTAACTTGGTCCATGATCAGTTTGGCCTGTTCTCTGAATAGACTCAATCATTGGAGCAAGCAAAACTGATGATCAATTATGTTTCTGTGTGAGTACCTCCTCCTTACGTCAATGCCTCTGTGACCGCCCATAGCAACCCAAAATGCCCAAGACTCATCCAGATAATTGTAACAATGCTAAGTTTCAAAAGAAAAGCAAGACAATCTGATGCACTTCATCTAACCAAGTACCAGTACATCACCGTTTGTTCTATAAAATGTTGTACTAATAGTAACGACAGAACATTTGACAGATTCAGTAGCATTTAAAAGATTCAGTGGTATAGAATAGACCGTAAAAATATCAGATAGATTCCCGGTTCATATTCAGCAGCACTTGACATATTGTGGCAGTACACAGAAAGTGACCAAAAGATTTGACAGATTCGGCAATACGGACATTGAAATTCAATAGATGTAGCAAGGACTGATTCAAAAGGAAAGCGAGACCATGTTCTGCACTCGACCGGTCGATCTGAACAAGTACCGAACAAAACTTTTGATAGGTTCAGTAGCATTTGAAAGATGCAATAGTACATAATAAGAAAGAAAAAATGACAGATTCACAGTTCACATTCAGCGTCACTTGGACATATTCAACAGCATTTCAAAGTGCCAGACTCAGTTTGCCCTTTTCTTCGAACACTCGTCATTGGAAGAAATAAAACTAATGATCAAGTCTGCTTTTGTGTGCATGCCTCCTTCTCGCATTAATGCATGTGTGTGACCTCCATAGGCAACTCAAAATGCCCAAAGCCTTGTCTAGATTATGAGTTTATGACAAGGCCAAGTTACAAAAGAAAAGCAAGACCATCTACTGCACTTTATCTAAACTGAGCTATCCTATTACATAGTATTATGATTACTTACGGTAGTTTGGTTCCAGTCGCGGGCATTGGCGATGCTCGAGATGAACCAAAATGGAGTCTTCGGAGATTTCCATGCAACGTTGGTTGAGAAACCAACAGCTGCTTCTTCGGTATTTAGACTGAAGCACCATATTCCAGGAAACGGCGTATATCCAAGTCCTATTGCATGGTGGGAGGTGTAGAAACAGTTGCTTCTTGTTAGATATTCTGGGGCAACATCCGCACCGCCTACCGCAATATTAATAGGATAGTTCAATCCAAGGAAAAGGGAATTTGCTCCCAGGTTAGCAATCTCTGTCCATGGCTTAGGTGGATACAAGTAAGCAGTGTCCTTTGAGTACACCTTGCAGCCAAACCCAGTAGCATAGGTGCCACAAGTGCGACCGCAGCGATCAACACTATGATCAGCAACATGATTGCCATGACCATAATAAGTACCACCATAAAACTCCTCATCAGTAACGCCCATGGTATGGATAAGAAGAAGGCGAGATTCATCTGCACATATTGCTAAGAACCATAAACCAGGTTCGTGCTCGTCATCATCTATGGCATCAAGGTTTCCCTCCTCGAGATGCGCGACAGGTGGTGACGGGAGCAGAATAGGACCTACAAAAAGAAATGACAGCCAAATCAGTCAACACTAGTTTACATCCATTAAAACTGAAGCTAGTGTTTAGAATAGGAATGGATCAAACTTACCAAAATATAGATGATTCCAAACATAAATAGTGCCACTCTCAGTGGCTGCAAACACCAGACCCTTGTGGATGAGTGCATCGTTGTATCTGAAATAACACTGGAACTGGTTCTCAAGAACTGTCCATGCATAATCATCGCCATCAAGGGTAGCAATTGAGTAGTCGAAGATAGCAACAAGAGAGAAATCTAAATAATCAGCCGCAGCTATGGGAGCTCGGCAAATAGCAATCTTCTAGAGGAGAATAGGGCGATCATTATGCATGAATGTAAATGGATCGTTGGTGGGTACAAACTCATTTACTTGTGGGAGAGGAACGCGTTGATGAGTGTACACATTGACAAGCTCCCACTTGCACTCGGACCCAATAGTGGCGATCCAATCTCCATTGGCACCTACCCACTGCTTACCCATACAATTCAGGAACACAACATTGAAGGAGAACCTGTCCAGCGGCGTCAGCTTGCATGTCATGTCCTTGCCCTCGAAGTACTCATTGCATTCCCATGGTTTCTTAGCCGGGTGAGAATGAAGAACACAGGGGAGGCCAAACGGCTGAGAAGCATGTAAACTTGCACTATATTTTGCCGAGTCAAGAAGATGTTTGGGCAAACCGGCGAGGCTCGCGGCGGTGATGACGTCGCATCTGGTTATGAGTTCTTCAAGTGGGCCTTCGGTAAAAACATGCTGGAACAGCTCAGAATCATCACTGTCCTTGCTCGGTCCTGCCATCACAAGGGAGATGATGGAAGTTAGGACATTGGCTTGATTTGGTTTTCTAGAAAAGAGGGAAGATCGATGGCGGCAGGCGGGATAGGGAGAGGAACAAACACTCTCATACTGTGCGGTGAACAGGATCAGAAAGCGGCATTGTGGAGGAGAAGAACGGCGACGCTTGGCGTAGAAGTGTGGATAGAGCGTATAGGCGAGGTTGAATAAAATGAAAACGGACGCATGTTCCTCTGCTCCAGTTCCCTTCAGAATAGTACTACTCTGCTCCCAGTTCCCTCCACAATAAATATTTCTTGTAAATCAAAGAGGAAGTAGTATGAAGAATAGGGCCCGATCATCTGCTCTCTCGAGGAGCCGAACCCGACTGTTTTCTTTGCTAAATTTTCTGGTCCTTTATGCTAAATGCATGGGCCTCAGTGTAATTTTACCTTTTTTAGGTCCTTGGTGTAAATGTACCCCCACCATCTGTGCCAAATTCTAACCAAAAAGTGTAAGTTGTGAAATTTGACAAATTTAAGCTTAGTTGTCAACGAGTATGAAAAATCTTGGATTTCAAGCCGAACGACCAAGTTCAAGGCCATATCAACATCATACTTTATGGTGATGATGCCATGTCTAAGAATTAGCATGTTGATAGATTTGGACATATTTTGAAAACAATCAAAGATGAAGTAGTACGAAGAGTATGGCTTGATCAGCTGCTCTCTCGAGAAGGAGCCATACACGACTGTTTTCCTTGCTTATTTTTAGGAGGGTGCTAAATGTATGGACATCGATGTAATTTTCCCTTTTTTGGGTACTTGATGTAAAATGTACTTCCACACACCGTGTAAAATTCTAACCTAAAAGTGTAAATGGTGAAATTTAGACGATTTTAAGCTTACTTATCAATGAGTATGAACATTCTTGGATTTTAGTCGAACGACCAAGGTCAAGGCCATATAAACATCATACTTTATGATGATGATCCCATATCAGAGAATCTGCATGGCAACAGATTTGGCCATATTTTGAAAATAATCAAAGAGGAAGTAGTACGAAGAGTTTGGCTCAGATCAACTAGTCTCTCGGTAAGGAGACAAAACAAAAAGTTTTCCTTTGTAGGGTCATTTGTGCTAAATGTATGGACCTCCATGTAATTTTCCCTTTTTAGGTCCTTGATGTAAAATGTACTCCCACCGACCGTGTAAAATTCTAAACTAAAAGTAAGTGGTGAAATTTAAATGAATTTAAGCTTAGTTGTCAACGAGTATGAACCATATTCTTGGATTTTCAAGACAAACGGCCAAGGTCAAGCCATACCTACACCATACTTAATGCATATGATCCCATATTCAAAAATTTGCACCCCGACAAATTGTGCCATATTTTGAAAACAATCGAAGATGAAGTAGTATGAAGAGTATGGCTTGATCCGCTACTCTCTCGAGAAGGAGCCGAACCTGACTGTTTTCCTTGCTTAATTTTAGGGTCCTTTGTGCTAAATGTATGCACCTCGATGTAATTTTCCCCTTTTTAGGTTCTTTATATAAAATGTACTTCCATGCCCGTGTAAAATTCTAACCTAAAAGTCTAAATGGTGAAATTTCCACGATTTTTTTAGCTTACTGGTCAACGATATGACCATTATTGGATTTCAAGCCGAACGCCCAAGGTCAAGGCCATATATATCAACCATCATACATTATGTTGATGATCCCATATGAGATAATTTGCATGGCAACAAATTTGGCCATATTTTGAAAACAATCGAAGAGGAAGTAGTATCAAGAGTTTGGCTCAGATCAGCTGATCTCTCGAGAAGGAGCCAAACCAGAAAATTTTCCTTTTAGGGTCCTTTATGCTAAATGTATGGACCTCGACGTAATTTTTGCTTTTTTGAGGTCCCTGATGTAAAATGTACTCCGATTGACTGTGTAAAGTTCTAACCTAAAAGTAAGTGGTGAAATTTAAACGAATTTAAGCTTAATTGTCAACGGGTACGAACCATTCTTTTATTTCAAGACGAACGACCAAGGTCAAGTCCATATCTAGATCATACTTTATGCTGATGATCCCATATTCAAGAATTTGCATATCGACATATTTGGCCATATTTTGAAAACAATCGAAGATGAAGTAGTATGAAGAGTGTGGCTCGATCAACTACTCTCTCGAGAAGGAACCGAACCCTACTGTTTTGCTTGCTTAATATTAGGGTCCTTTGTGCTAAATGTATGGACCTCGATGTACTTTTCCCCCTTTTTAGGTCCTTGTTGTAAAATGTACTCCCATCGACCGTGTAAAATTCTAACCTAAAAGTAATTAAGTGGTAAAATTTAAATGAATTTCAGCTTATAGTTGTCAACGAGTATGAACATTCTTTGATTTCAAGCCGAACGACCACAAGGTCGAGGCTATATCTCTACATCATACTTTATTCTGATGATCGACTATCCAAGAAATTGCGTGGGGATAGATTTGGCCATATTGTGAAAACTATCGAAGAGAAAGTAGTATGAAGAGTATGGCTCGATCAACTGCTCTCTTGAGAAGGAGCTGAACCCAATTGTTTTCTTTGCTCAAATTTAGGGTCCTTTGTGCTAAATGTATGGACCTCGATGTAATTTCCCCATTTTTAGGTCTTTGATGTAGAATATACTCCCACCGACTGTGTAAAATGCTAACCTAAAAGTAAGGGATGAAATTTCAACGAATTTAAGCATAGTTGTCAACAAGTATGAAAAACTCTTGGATTTTCAAGCCAAACGACCACGAGGTCAAGGCCATATCTCTACATCATACTTTATGTTGATGATCCCATATGTAAGAATTTGCATGGCGGCAGATTTGGCCATATTTTGAAAACAATCGAAGAGGAAGTAGTATGAAGAGTATGGCTCGACCAGCTGCTCTCTCGAGAAGGAGCCAAACCTCACTGATTTCTTTGCTCAATTTTAGGGTCCTTTTTGCTAAATGTATGGACCTCAATGTAATTTTCCCTTTTTTAGGTCCTTTATGTAGAATGTACTTTATGCTTATGATCCCATATCCAAGAATTTGCATGCCGACAAATTTGGCCATCTTTTGAAAACAATCGAAGATATTAAAAACAAAAAATAATCAATTTCATTATTCCAAGTGATAGGAATTATTTTCTTAAAAGAAAGTAAGAAGAATTTATTTCCTTTTTTATATTAAAAAATAAAGAGCAATAAGATACTATATGAGCACAGAGGAGGAAGCGAGAGAGCTGCAAAGAGGAGGATTTGAAGGCCATGCGATGTCAAAGCAAAGCTAGGATGGGTTCCAGACACGAGGTACAGGATACAGTGAGTAGAGTAAATTTCAGGACCACAATATATATGCACACAAAACAAAATGTGTTTTCTCTCTCCTTCACTCCCCCATCACCACCCCTACACCCTAGCCGACTGATCTCTCCCTCGTCCACAAAGTAGCACTGTGCACGCGCGTCGATCGACAACCTGCCATTGGTGGCTCCGTTTCTTTGTCGATGGCTCTATGTCTTTGTCTGGCGTGTTCGTCTGCTACATCGGTGGGAACCATTTTGTTCCTTGGCGGCAAAATATTACTACTATAGTAGTAGTATAATAGAGTAGCAATTCAAACTTTCCCGGTTTCTAAATTTTCACTTCCTTCACAAACATCCAGGGGGAGGATGATGACCCACAAGTATAGGGGGTGTATCGCAGTATTTTCGAGGGAAGTGAAACCCAATTTATTGATTCGACACAAGGGGAGCCAACGAATATTTATAAGCCTTAACAACTGAGTTGTCAATTCAGCTACACCTGGAAACAATCTTGCTCACAATAGTTTATCAGTAGCAACAGTTTTGTAGTAGCAATAGTAAAGTAACATCAGTAATAAAGTAAAGACAGTAGTAACAATAGCAGTAAACAGTAGGATTCGAGTGCGGTAGGCATAGGGGTGGATGGACGAGCGTTGCATGGACAAGACAATTGACATAGCAATTAGAACATAGGGCAATTACAGATAAATAAGATAAAGCATCCAAGTGCTAAATAATCCTAGGCATGTGTCCCATATATAGTCATACGTGCTCGCAATGAGAACTTGCACAACATCTTTTGTCCTGCCAGCCCGTTTGCAGCGGGGCCTCAAGGGAACTACTGACAATTAAGGTGCTCCTTTTAATAGAGCACTGGAGCAAAGCATTAACACTCCATGAACACATGTGATCCACACATCAAAGTCATTCCCTCCGGTTATCCTGATTTCTGTCACTTCGGGGCCTTTGGTTCCGGACAACAACGTGTGTATACAACTTGCAGGTAAGACCATAAACAATACTATCATAATGAATCAATAACATGTTTAGATCTAAAATCATGGCACTTGGGCCCTGGTGACAAGCATTAAGCATAACAAGTTGCAACAAAGTCAAAAAGCACTAATAGAAGATACTAGGCACCATGCCATAACAATCTGATGCCATTACATGAACGATCTCATCCAATCCCTACCATCCCCATAGCCTACAACAGGGGATTACTCACTCATAGATGGGGGAAACATGGATGGTCGATGGAGAAGTGATGGTGATGATGATGCCGATGATCTCCTCCAATTCCCCGTCCCGGTAGGTTGCCAGAACGGGGTTTCTGGTGCTGTTTCGTGGAATCTGGTGGTGGCAGCAGAGCGGAACTCCTTCTGGAAAAACGTTGACCCCCCTGAGTTTTTAGGTCAGAAGGCATTTTATAGGCGAAGAGGGAGACCGAGGGGGTGTCTGGGGTGGCCAGACCACCCCCTGGCGCGGCCAGGCCCAGCCCGCGTGGCCAGGTGGTGTGGATGGGGCCCAGCCCCACTCCGTCTCATATTCTGGCTCCGGGAGTCTTCTGGTGAAATTGGATTTTTGGCTTTTGTCCCGTCCAATTCTGAGAATATTCATTTTCTGACTTTCTTGGAACCAAAAACAACAAAAAATAGGCAGCTGGCACTATGGCTCTTGTTAATAGGTTAGTCAAAGAAATCATATGAAAAGTACTCCAAAGTGTGGACAAAACACAAGAAAGTAGATAAAACCAAGCATGGAACATCAAAAATTATAGATACATTTGCAATGTATCAACATCCCCAAGCTTAACTCCTGCTCATCCTCGAGTAGGTAAGTGATAAAAAGAAAGAATAATTTTTAGGTGACATGCACCATCATAAACTTGATCAAAGTATTTGTAAAACATTCAAAGCTGGGATCATAGTACTTCAATCATAACATGAAAGACAAAGTTCTAGCAATAAGACAAAGAAACTATGTTGCAGCATGAAAAGGCATAAGATTAATGAATAACAATGCTTTGCAAGACGTTTGTTTGTTTCACATAAAGAAAACATAGCATAGTGGCATTCAGCTTGTCCCTCATAGAGTAGCAAACACAAATGCATATGACACCTTCAAAGTTCATAAGAGTGACTAGATACAAATAGTTTAAAACAAGCAATATCAAGTTATGCATCAATCAACAAGTCTTGGGATAGTGCACATAGAACTAAGAATGGCCACTATGCTCTCAAAGTAGGTGCATAAAGATAGAAGGTGTAGACTCAACATAAAAGTAAAAGAAAGGCCTTCATAGAAGGAAGTAGGGATTCAAGTTTCATAAAGATCTTCCAAAAATTATGGTACTTATTAGCTTTCAGCTCTCATTGCCCCTATGATAAGCATCTTGAAGTGATTAAGGTTAAAGTGAACAAACTATGGTGTATATGCTTGACGAAGTATAAGTTGGAAATCTCATGTCCCTTGAATACGAGGGCCGCTCCTCATGCTACTCAAGTTTAGTCACTGGTAAGTCCTTGTCATCGTAAGTACATGTGTATCATAGAGAACCGCCAACGGGGTACCACTTGCCCGATGATACGGAAGAATCCCCATATCAAAATGACAAGGCAAGCAGACAACGAGCATCTCAGCAATCTTCTCATATGGTGCTTTTTTCTCTCTTTCCTCTTTTCTCATATCTCTTTTTTCTTTATTTCTCTTTTTTCTCAATATCTGATTCTTTTTTTATAAGAAGAATGCTTCATAGACAGCTCATTATGGTTACGCTGTAGGTTTCCACCATGACAGCATGGATTAGACCAGCGGCTCAGGCGTTTCTCTAACACATATACATAACTCCATGGACTTACAAGCTCCCCTTTCATTTCACACCGACGACATCCATAGACAAAAGAGCATGATATCAACTAGGTATAAAGTACAAGTGCAATGTTGAAAGCGTTCCCCATGACAGCATGGTTCTGCTAATCCCCAACAAATAAGTGCAAGCATATACAACACAGACAACACAATGGTTCAAGTTTATTAAGGGCAAGAAAAATAAAGTGTGCCATCAAGTTCGTGAGAGCTTTAATCACTAGTTTTCTCATAACAAGTTTAATTCGGAAGGTAGATAAAAACATGAATATACTTGGAATAGCATATGCTAGTAGGTAGGTATGGTGGACTCTTTGGAATAACTTGGTTTAGGGAGTTGGATGCATAAGTGGAACTCATACTTGGTTTCGGAGGCTAGCAAAAGACTGGGAGCGACAAACTAGGAGAGCAATAATGGCCATAATCATGCAGAGCGACAAAATATCATTGATCAAAGCATAAAGTGATACTACAAGTTGAAAACTAAAGGATCATAAAGGCTTATTGTGACTTGGTATAGTCATAACATGGAGTGAGCATGCGCCAAGTCAACCCAAATAAAGCATCAAAGGAGAATACCACTATACTATGCTTTAATATTCTAAAACAACGCATGATTCATCCAAGGCACATTAAGCAATCTCAATTGTTTATAACAAGTCATGATACAGTAAAGAATACTAAGAATAAATCCAAAACAATATCAAGCATGGCATGACAAAGCATAGGCCATAGTCAAAAACAAGCTATCTTTACCAGTTAAGCATGAACTTTCCTACTCTTTTCCAAACCAAACCAAACTATTTGAAAACCAATATATGAAAGAGGAGGTCCAACCAATTTATTAAGCAAACTAAGAAAACCAAGCAAATGAAAAACCAAAATGAAAACGAAATAGAAGACGCTCCGAGAACAACACAACTGTGCATGAAACAATAAAAATGAAGTGTTTGGAAGAAACCTGGAATTTTTTATTGATGAAGAAGGGGATGCCTTGGGCATACCCAAGCTTTGACGCTTGTACTTCTTGGATATTTATTGGGGTGACACGCTTGGCATCCCCAAGCTTGAGCTTTAGTCCATCCTTCATCTCATTACTCATTCCTCCCGTACACCTGAAATTTTTCCTTCATACAAAACTTCACACAATCTTTATTAGCAACATTAGTGCACTCAAGATAATAGGTCTTTAGGTTCAGTTCTAACACGAATAAAACTTCCATTAAAACACAAGCTACTGTATCACTTTCCTCAAAAATCTCAATTCCCAAAAGAACTCAAAAAGAAACCAACAAGAAGCAAATGCAGAAAATGGCAGAAATGTGTCAAAACAGACCAGCAGGTAAAGACAGATTTTTTTGAAGACCTTCTGTTGCTCAAATCGAAACGTGTTGAACTAACGAAAGTTAGATAACAACCTGGGGCATAAGCACAAAAATTCACGCCTCAAAAGCACGTATAGAGATTTTACACGAATTTTTACGGTGAAACACATAAATCTGTCTCGGGACAGCAACTTTCCCAACCATTACTTCTCTCTCATTAGAGGTTACTCTTGGCACAAAAAGCAAATAAAAAGGATAAGGAGCGGTTATTACTCAAGTAATAACTTCCAAGACTCATCTAAAACTTTTGGGTTATCTCCCAATAAGTACTTTTCTTTAACGCCTTTAAGTTAGGCATGATAGTTTGAGAGGATGCTCACATAAGAAATATGAATTGAAGTAAAAGAGAGCATCAAGAAGAAAATTCAAAACACATTTAAGTCTAGCCCACTTCCTATGCATAGGAATCTTGTATGCAAATAAATTTGCAAAGAACAAAGTGACAGGCATAGGAAGATAAAACAAGAGTAACTTCAAAAATTTCAGCACATAGAGAGGTGTTTCAATACCATGAAAACTTCTATAACCATATTTTCCTCTCTTATAATAATTTTCAGTAGCCTCATGAATAAACTCAACAATTTAACTATCACATAAAGCATGCTTTTCATGTTCTACAAACACATAATTTTTATCAAGCTCAAAAATAGTGGGATTAAAACCTTCAATCCCATTTTTAACAATTCTATAACAAGATGGCTGATCATTCAATATAGGACCATCGTCTAGAGCTTTATCATAAAAAAATTCTAAGCAAAACTCTTTAATACCATGCAAATCAAAGTTAAGCACAAGTAAAGGATTATCATAGATAACATGAGCATAACATTCATCCTTCTTTGGTAAGTGTGGGCGACAATCAAATAATGTAAGGGATAAAGAGTTACTCTCATTAGAAGGTAGGCATGGGTAGCTAATCCATTCTTACTCCTTTTGTTCATCACTCTCCTCATCTTTTCATCTAATGAGCTTTCAGGTTCATCGATTTCTTCTTCCATAGGATCCTTCAAGGCATTAGTCTCTTCCATTTGTGGAAAGCATCTATTAATATATTCAAGAATATAGCCATTTTCTTCCTTGTAATAAACAAAGCAAAATCTAACTATATCATAAACCTCATATTTATAAGGTGAATCATCAATATTTTCAAGCAAACTAGCAAGTTCAAATGCACCCTTCCAAGCAATAAATTCTTCAATTTGTTCCACATCATAAAAGTCATAATTTCCTTTAACATAAGAAGATATGGTAACACTATCATTATACTCACATTGAAAAGCGAGGTGTTTATACCTCTTACAGCAACAAGATTTATCAAAGGAATAAGTAACATTATAAGTAGAGCAGACGTTTCTAGCAATGGTATACAATTTATCAATTTGTTCTCATAAGTGTTTCCCTTTTTGTGACAAGCGGTGTTCCTTATAATAATATTTTTGATCTTCCGTGAACCCACCTTGCCAATAAGATTCAGTTTCAAAGAAACCAACCATTGATAGAAAGCATGATAAAGCAAGATAATAACAGACCAACGAAAGTAACAACTAGAGTAGGAACTAATTTTTTTTGTATTTTTGATAAAGAGACAAGCAAACAAGGCGGAAATAAACTAAGCTTGAACAATAGTGATTCCAAGTGGACTTGATAAATAAAGCTATGCTCCCCGGCAACGGTGCCAAAAAATAGTCTTGATGACCCACGAGTATAGGGGGTGTATCGCAGTATTTTCGAGGGAAGTGAAACCCAATTTATTGATTCGACACAAGGGGAGCCAAAGAATATTTATAAGCCTTAACAACTGACACCTGGAAACAATCTTGCTCACAACAGTTTATCAATAGCAACAGTTTTGTAGTAGCAATAGTAAAGTAACAGCAGTAATAAAGTAAAGATAGTAGTAATAATAGCAGTAAACATTAGGATTCGAGTGCGGTAGGCATAGGGATGGATGGACGGGCGTTACGTGGACAAGACAATTCACATAAATCAGAACATAGGGCAATTGCAGATAAATAAGATAAAGCATCCAAGTACTAAATAATCCTAGGCTTGTGTCCCATATATAGTCATACGTGCTAGCAATGAGAACTTGCACAACATCTTTTGTCCTGCCAGCCCGTTTGCAGCGGGGCCTCAAGGGAACTACTAGCAATTAAGGTGCTCCTTTTAATAGAGCACCGGAGCAAAGCATTAACACTCTGTGATTACATGTGATCCTCACATCAAAGCCATTCCCTCCAGTTATCCCGATTTCTGTCACTTCGGGGCCTATGGTTCCGGACAACAACGTGTGTATACAACATGCAGGTAAGACCATAAACAATACTATCATAATGAATCAATAACATGTTCAGATATGGAATCATGGCACTCGGGCCCTAGTGACAAGCATTAAGCATAACAAGTCGCAACAAAGTCAAAAAGCACTAATAGAAGATACTAGGCACCATGCCCTAACAATCTGATGCCATTACATGAACGATCTCATCCAATCCCTACCATCCCCATAGCCTACAGCGGAGGATTACTCACTCATAGATGGGAGAAACATGGATGGTCGATGGAGAAGCAATGGTGATGATGATGGCGATGATCTTCCAATTCCCTGTCCCGGCAGGGTGCCAGAACAGAGTTTCTGGTGCTGTTTCATGGAATCTGGTGGTGGCGGCGGAGCGGAACTCCTTCTAGAAAAACGTCAACCCCCCTGAGTTTTTAGGTCAGAAGGCATCTTATAAGCGAAGAGGGAGACCGAGGGGGTGTCTGGGGCGGCCAGACCACCCCCTGGTGCGGCCAAGCCCAGCCCGCATGGCCAGGTGGTGTGGCTGGGCCCAGCCCCACTCCGTCTCATATTCTGGCTCCGGGAGTCTTCTGGTGAAATAGGATTTTTGGCTTTTGTCCCATCCAATTCCGAGAATATTCATTTTTTGACTTTCCCAAAACCAAAAGCAGCAGAAAACAGGCAGCTGGCACTGTGGCTCTTGTTAATAGGTTAGTCCAAGAAATCATATGAAAAGTACTCCAAAGTGTGGACAAAACACAAAAAAGTAGATAAAACCAAGCATGGAACATCAAAAATTATAGATACATTTGCAATGTATCAGAGGATATTCAAAAGATCGCCATTCGCAGTACTACTAATACAAGTACGAGTACTACTTAAGTGTTGGACAAGGGATTTGTTGATCTGGCCAGCAAAAAAACAAAAACGTCCCATCGCATTGGATGCTCACCATTATGATCTTACCAGCCTACCTACTCCGCACTACTCCACCTCCGTACCCTAGGAAGAGGAAGCACCAAGCACACCCGCAGCAAGCTGGTTCAAAAGTGAAGAGCGCTCCTTTTTCTTTTCTTCCGTGAAGCAAGTAGTACTCCCTCCTTCCCAAATTAGGATGCGTATTACTTCTGGTCAGAGTCAAATTTAATAAACTTTGACTAAATGTACGACATCAACTCAATGTCACCTATGTATAAGGTGAACTTTTGCCATAAGATGGTACCCACATAGCTTATAGAAATAGCTACAATGTATGAGGTCAAGTTCACCATAAGTTGGGACCCACTTATCTATTAAAAGTACACACAAGCAAGAGAGAGAGAGATAGGAGAGAGTAAAATAGTTGTTTATTGCTTATGGACAACCCACAAGCTTGTAGGTCACCCTTAAGGAAATTCCCCTAAAGTGAACCTCCACTATGTATATGGATAGCCTTATGGACTACTTTTTGTCTTGTGGATAGCCTGTATGGACTACTATATTTTCATATTATATGCATTTGTCATTAGAAAAGTCAGTATGTTTTTACATATAGTTGGTCGAACTTTATAAAGATTGACTTTGACCAAACCTAATATGCGTCCAAATTTGGGAAAGAGGAAGCAGTATGAAGAGTATGGCTCGATTAGCTGCTCTCTCGAGGATTGTACTCGACTATTTTCAATTCCTTGTTTGGTTTTAGGGTCCTTTGTTCTAAATGTATGGACCTTGATGTAGTTTTCCCTTTTTTAGGTCCTTGATCTAAAATGTAATCCCACCATCCATGTAAAATTCTAACGAATAAGTGTAAGTGGTGAAATTCAAATGAATTTAAGCTTACTTCTCAACGGTATGAACATTCTTGGATTTCAAGCCAAACGACCAAGGTCAAGGCCATATCAACATCATACTTTATGTTGATGGCACCATACGAGAGAATTTGCATGCCAACAAATTAGGCCATATATTTTGAAAACAATCGAAGAGGAAGTAGTATGAAGAGTTTGGCTCAGATCAGCTGATGTCTCGAGAAGGAGCCGAACCAGAAAGTTTTCCTTTTATAGTCCTTTGGGATAAATGTATGAACCCCAATGCAAATTTCCCTTTTTAGGTCTTTGATGTAAAATATGATCCCACCGTGACCGTGTAAAATGCTAACCTAAAAGTAAGTGGTGAAATTTAAACGAATTTAAGCTTAGCTGTCAACGAGTAGGAACTTTCTTGGATTTCAAGCCGAACGACCACATGGTCAAGGCCATATCTCTACATCATACTTTATGCTGATGATCCCATATCCAAGAATTTGCATGGCGACAAATTTTGCCATATTTGTAAAACATTCGAAGAGGAGGTAGTATGAAACATATGGCTCGATCAGCTTCTCTCTCGAGAAGGAGCCGAACGAACCCGACTATTTTCTTTTCTCAATTTTAGGGTCATTTGTGCTAAATGTATGGACCTCAATGTAATTTTACCTTTTTAGGTACTTGATGTAAAATGTACTCCCACCGCCCGTGTAAAATTCTAACCTAAAAGTAATTGGTGAAATTGAAACGAATTTAAACATAGTTGTCAACGAGTACGAAAAATTCTTAGATTTCAAGACGAACGACCAAGGTCAATGCCATATCAACATCATACTTTATGATGATAACCCCATATCAGAAAATTTGCATGGAAACAGATTTGTCCATATTATTTTGAAAACAATCGAAGAGGAAGTAGTATGAAGAGTTTGGCTCAGATCAGCTAATAATCTCTCGAGAAGGAGCTGAACCAATGCAACAAAAGGTTTTCCTTTTAGGGTCCTTTGTGCTAATTGTATGTGCATCGATGTAATTTTCCCCTTTTCAGGTCCTTGATGTAAAATATTCTCCCACCGGCCGTGTAAAATGCTAACCTAAAAGTAAGTGGTGAAATTTTAATGAATTTAAGCTTAGTTGTCAACGAGTATGAACTTTCTTAGATTTCAAGCCGAACAACCACAAGGTCAAGGCCATATCTCTACATCATACTTTATGTTGATGATCCCATATCAAAGAATTTGCATGGTGACATATTTGGCCATATTTTGAAAAAAATGAAGAGGAAGTACTATGAAGAGTGTGGCTCGATCAGCTACTCTCGTGAGAAGGAGCCGTACTCGACTGTTTTCCTTGCTTGATTTTAGGGTCCTTTGTGCTAAATGTATGGACCTCGATGTAATTTACCCCCTTTTTAGGTCTAAAAGTGTAAGTGGTGAAATTTATAGGATTATTTTAAGCTTACTTGTCAACGAGTATGGACATTCTTGGATTTCAAGCCGAACGACCATGGTCGTCAAGGCCATATCAACATCATACTTTTTGCTCATGATCCCATGTTAGAGAATGTGAATGGCAATATATTTGACCATGTTTTGGAAACAATCGAAGAGAAAGCAGTATTAAGAGTTTGGCTCAGATCAGCTGATCTCTCGAGAAGGAGTCGAACCAGAATTTTTTCCTTTTAGGGTCTTTTATGCTAAATGTATGGACCTCGATGTAATTTTTGCTTTTTTGAGGTTCCTAATGTAAAATGTACTCCGATCGACCGTGTAAAGTTCTAACCTAAAAGTAAGTGGTGAAATTTAAACAAATTTAAGCTTAGTTGTTAACGAGTATGAACCGTTCTTCAATTTCAAGACAAACCACCAAGGCCATAACTACATCATACTTTATGCTCATGATCCCATATCCAAGAATTTGCATGCTGACAAATTTGGCCATATTTTGAAAACAATCGAAGATGAACTAGTCTGAAGAGTATGGCTCGATCATCTACTCTCGTGAGAAGGAGCCGGACCCGACTATTTTCCTTGCTTAATTTTAGGGTCCTTTGTGCTTAATGTGTGGACCTCGATGTAATTTCCCCCTTTTTAGGTCCTTGATGTAGAATGTACTCCCACCAACCGTGTAATATGCTAACCTATAAGTAAGTGATGAAATTTCAATGAATTTTAGCATAGTTATCAACGGGTATGAAAAAATCTTGGATTTCAAGCCGAACGACCACGAGGTCAAGGCCATATCTCTACATGATACTTTATGTTGATGATCCCATATTCAAGAATTTGCATGGCGACAGATTTAGCCATATTTTGAAAACAATCGAAGAGGAAGTAGTATGAAGAGTATGGCTCGACCAGCTGCTCTCTCGAGAAGGAGCCAAACCCGATTTTTTTGTTTGCTCAATTTTAGGGTCCTTTGTGCTAAATGTATGGACCTCGATGTAATTTTCCCTTTTTTAGGTCCTTTATGTAGAATGTACTTTATGCTTATGATCCCATATCTAAGAATTTGCATGCCGACAAATTTTGCCATCTTTTGAAAACAATCGAAGATATTAAAAACAAAAAATAATCAATTTCATTATTCCAAGTGACATGAATTATTTTTCTGGAAAGCAAGTAAGAAGATTTTTTTGATCAGCTGCTCTCTCGAGGAGCCGTACCTGATTGTTTTTAATTCCTTCTTTGGTTTTATTGTCCTTTGTGCTAAATGTATGGACCTCGATGCAATTTTCCCTTTTTTAGGTCCTTGATGTAAAATATAGTCCCACCATCCATGTAAAATTCTAACCAAACAGTATAAGTGGTGAAATTTAAACGAATTTAAGCTTACTTGTCAACGAGTATGGACATTCTTGGATTTCAAGCCGAACGACCAAGGTCAAGGCCATATCAACATCATACTTTATGCTAATGGCCCCATATGATAGAATTTGCATGGCAACAGATTGGGCCATATTATGAAAAAAATCAAAGAGGAAGTAGTATGAAGAGTTTGGCTCAGATAAGCTAATCTCTCGAGAAGGAGCCGAACCAGAAAGTTTTCCTTTTACGGTCCTTTGGGATAAATGTATGGACCTCCATGTAAATTTCCCTTTTTTTTGGTCTTTGATGTAAAATATGCTCCACCGATCGTGTAAAATGCTAACCTAAAAGTAAGTGGTGAAATGTAAACGAATTTAACCTTAGCTGTCAACGAGTATGAAGTTTCTTGGATTTTAAGCCGAACGACCACAAGGTCAAGGCCATATCTCTACATCGAACTTTATGATCCCATATCGAAGAATTTGAATGGCGACCGATTTGGTCATATTTGTAAAACAAGCGAAGAGGAAGTAGTATGAAACGTATGGAGTGATCAGCTACTCTCTCGAGACGGAGCCAAACCCGACTACTACTCCCTCCGGCCCAAATTAATTGACTTGCATTTATCAGATTCGAATGCATCTAGCACTAGAACATGTTTATATACATCCGAATCTAGACAAATTCGAGTCAAGTAATTTGAGGGAGTACAATAGAGTAGCAATTTAAACTTTCCGAGTTTCGAAATTTTCACTTCCTTCACAAACATCGGGGGAAGGATATTCAATAGATCGTCATTCACAGTACTACTAGTACTACACGGTACAATGAGTAGTAACAAAAGAAACTTTTTTTGACGATAGTACCAAAAGAAAGGATGTCCCAAAAGAAACTTCATTCAACCATTAAGGGGTTGTTTGGTTTAGTGGCTATCCAGTGGATAACACGGGATATCCACTTTTTTTGGTTATCTAGTGTTTGGTTCAGAGGGTGGAGGGGATATGGATAAATACTTTTGGCTCAAAATGGTGGTTGAGCATATCCCACAAAAAGAGCTGGATGAGCTCAACAACTTTTGGATAGCTCCTCCGAAGCGTTTTCTTGTTCGTTCACCCTTCCTCTCGAGAGAAAATAACCATCTTTTCTTGCCTATGGGTGATGTCTACGCACTTCTATTCTTGTAGATAGTTGTTGGGCCTCCAAGTGCAGAGTTTGTAGAACAACAACAAGTTTTCCCTTAAGTGGATCACCCAAGGTTTATCGAACTCAGGGAGGAAGTGGTCAAAGGTATCCCTCTCAAGCAACCCTGCAATCAAGATACAAGAAGTCTCTTGTGTCCCCAACACACCCAATACACTTGTCAGGTGTATAGGTCCACTAGTTCGGCGAAGAGATAGTGAAATACAAGTGGTATGGATAATTATAAGTGGTAACGGTGCCAGAAAATAGCTTGATAGCATGGAAGAGACTAAAGGCAAACTAAAATAAAGATGGAAGAAAGCAAACATGTAACAGATCTAGTTGCAAACGGTGTTTCAATGCTTAGAAGCAAGGCCTAGGGATCATACTTCGCTAGTGAACACTCTCATACAAATATCTTATCTTCATGATACTACTTTGAACTACTCTCTGGTTGGATACTCTAATCCATGGTAGGGTTATAACAGCACACCTCAAAGTCGGCTTTCCCCATCTAGATAACCCCACACTATCACCTTGAGCTCTAGATGGTTCCAACAAACACCACAATTTCATAGAAACATCCAACTCCAAATATAACTCATAACAAGTATTTGTAATCTCTAGCCTAAGTGCCACCATGGTGTGCATGCTGTCACTTTCACACACATGGGGAGAGCAGAGATATATTAAAGCACTTGAGTAGCAAGGTAGATCTACTTGATTACAAAGCTGATGATCACAATATGATCATGCATAGAGAGAGAGATGAAGACATAGCTACCGGTAGAACCCTTAGCCTCGAGGAAGAACTACTCCCTCATCATCATGGGAATCAGCAACGGCGATGGAGATGGTGGTGGAGATCGATGGAGATGGCTCCGTGGGAACTTCCCCGTCCCGGCAGGGTGCTGGAACGGAGACTTTCTGTCCCCCGAATCTCCACTTCGGTGGCGGCGTCGCTGTGGAACTTTTCGTGGCTGGAGGCTGAATGATTTAGGGTTTTCTCACCGGGAGGCTTCTTATAGGTGAAGAGGCGAGGCGAGGAGGCAGCCAGGGGGCCCACACCACCTAGTGGCGCCACCAGGGCTTGCCCGCACCACCATATGGTGTGCCCACCCTGGTGCCCTACTCTGTCTCTGCTTCGTGTTTCCGTGTGAAGAATAAGCATATTGGCTTTTGTCCCGTCCAATTCTGAGAATATTCATTTTCTAACTTTCCTGGAACCAAAAACAGCAGAAAATAGGCAGCTGGCACTGTGGCATCTTGTTAATAGGTTAGTCCAAGAAAGTGTATAAAAATACTCCAAAGTGTGGACAAAATATAAGAAAGTAGATATAAAACAAGCATGGAACATCAAAAATTATACATACGTTAGCAACGTATCAACATCCCCAAGCTTAACTCCTTCTCGTTCTCGAGTAGGTAAGTGATAAAAAGAAAGAATATTTTTTGAGGTGACATGCACCATCATAAACTTGATCAAAGTATTTGTAAAACATTGATAGCTGGGATCATAGTACTTCAACATAGCATGAAAGATAAAGTTCTAACAATAAGACATAGCAACTATGTTGTAACATGAAATGGAACAAACAAAAGATTCATGAATAACAATGCTTTGCAAGACGTTTGTTTGTTTCACATAAAGAAAACATAGCATAGTGGCATTTAGCTTGTCCCTCATAATGTAGCAAATCATAATTGCATAGGACACCTTCAAAGTTCATAAGGGTGACTAGATACAAATAGTTCAAGAACAAGCAATATCAACATTATGAATCAATCAACAAGTCTTGGGACAGTGCACATAGAACTAAGAATGGCCACTATGCTCTCAAAATAGGTGCATAAAGATAGAAGGTGGAGACTCAACATAAAAGTAAAAGAAAGGCCTTCATAGAAGGAAGTAGGGATTCAAGTTTCATAAAAGAGCTTCCAAAATTATGGTACTTATTAGCTTTCATCTCTCATTGCCCCTATCATAAGCATCTTTAGGTGATTAAGGTTAAGTGACACAACTAAGAGGATATGCTTGACAAGTTATAAGTTGAAATCTCATGCCCCTTACTTACGAGTACCGAACCTCATGCTACTCAACTTTGGTCACAAGTAAGCTCTTGTCATTGTAAGTACATAGGAATCATAGAGAACCACCAACGGGGTACCCCTTGCACATGATACAGGAGCTATCCCATAATCAAAATGACAAGGCAAGTAGACAATGAGCATCTCAGAGATCTTTTTATTTGCTATTTGCATAGGTTTTTATTGAGGATGCTTCATAGAGTGCTCATTATGGTTATGCTGCAAGTTTCCACCATGATTAGGCATGGCTTAGGCTAGTGGCCCAGGCGTTTCTCTAACACACATACAAACTCCATGATCTTACAAGTTCCCCTTTTATTTCACACCACCGGGATCCATAAGCAAAAGAATCAGGATATCAACGGAATAATAAGTGCAATGTTGAAAGTGTTCCCCATGATACATGGTTCTGCTAACTTCAACTTATAAAGCGTAAGCATATACGCAACAAAGATGGACGCAATGGTTCAAGATTACTAAATGCAAAAACGTAAAGTGTGCTATCAAGTTCATGAGAGCTTTAATCACTAGTTTTCACATAACAAGTTTAATTCGGAAGGTAGATAAAAACATGAATATACTTGGAATAGAAAATGCTAATAGGTAGGTATGGTGGACTCTTTGGAATAACTTGGTTTTATTTGGAGTTGGATGCATGAGTGGAACTCATACTTGGTTATGGAGGCTAGCAAAAGACTGGGAGTGACCAACTAAGAGAGCAATAATGGCCATAATCATGCAGAGCGACAAAACATCATTAATTAAATCATAAAGTGATATTAAAAGTTGAAAAATAAAGGATCATAAAGGCTATGGTGACTTGGGATAGTCATAACATGGTGTGAGCATGCGCCAAGTCAACCCAAATAAAGCATCAAAGGAGAATACCACAATACTATGCTTTAATATGCTAAAACAACGCATGATTCTTTCAAGGCACATTAAGCAATCTCAATTGTTTATATCATATCATGCTACAGAAAAGATCACTAGGCATAAAGCCAAAACAATATCAAGCATGCCATGACAAAGCATAGGCCACAGTCAAAAAACAAGCTCTCTTTACCACTTAAGCATGAACTTTTCCTACTCTTTTCCAATCCAAACCAAACTATTTGAAAACTAATGTATGAAAGAGGGGGTACAACCAATTTATTCAATAAAACTAAGAAAACCAAGCAAACAAAAACCAAAAACAAAAACAAATACGCTCCAAGAACAACACAACTGTCCATGAAATAATAAAAATGAAGTGTTTGGAAGAAACCTGGGATTTTTATTGATGAAGAAGGGGATGCCTTGGGCATCCCAAAGCTTTGACGCTTGTACTTATTGGATATTTCTTGGGGTGACACGGGGTGGCATCCCCAAGCTTGAGATTTTGTCCATTCTTCATCTTATCACATTACTCTTCCCTACACTTAAAATTTTCCTTCATACAAAACTTCACACAATCTTCATTAGCAACATTAGTGTACTCAAGATAATAAGTCTTTTGGTTCAATTCCAACAAAAATAAAACTTCCACTAAAACACAAGCTAGTGTAGCACTTCCTTTAAAAAGTTCAAATGATCAAAGAGAACTCAAAGAGAAAGATATTAAGAGGCAAATGCAAATAATGGCAGAAATCTGTCAAAACAAACCAGCAGGTAAAAACCAATTTTTTCGAAGACCTTCTGTTGCTCAAATAGAAAAGTGTTGAACTAAAGAAAGGTGGATAATAACCTGGGGAAGAAGCACAAAAAATTACATCTCAAACCAACGTACATATATTTTTCACGAATTTTTATAGCGAAGCACAAAAATCTATTTCGAGACAGCACTTCCCCAAATCTTACTTCCCTCTCATTAGAGGTTATTGTTGGCACAAAAATCAAATAAAAATGATAAGGAGAGGTTATTACAGAAGTAATAACTTCCAAGACTTAAGAAAACTATTGGGTTATCTCCCAAGAAGTACTTTTCTTTAATGCCTTTAAGTTAGGCATGATAGTTTGAGAAGATGCTCACATAAGAAATATGAACTGAAGTAAAAGAGAGCATCAAGAAGAAAATTCAAAGCATATTTAAGTCTAACCCACTTCCTATGAAAAATAATCTTGTAAATAAACAAGTCATGAAAGCACAAAGCAACAAGCATAGGAAAGCAAAACAAGTGCAACTTCAAAATTTTCAACATAAAGAGGGAAAACTTAATATTGTTGAGATACATAACCATGTTACTCTCTCTCATAATAAGTTTCAGTAGCATCATGAATAAAATTAACAATATAACTATCACATAAACCATTCTTATCATGAGACGCATTCATAAAATAATTATTACTCTCCATATAAGCATAGTCATTCTTATTAATCATAGTGGGAGCAAATTCAACAAAATAGCTATCATTATTATTCTCATCACCATAATCATCAAATATAGGAGGCATATTATAATCATAATTAATTTTCTCCTCAATAGTAGGTGGACTGAAAATATCATATTCATCATTGTAATAATCATATATTGGAGGCATAGTATCATCAAAGTAAATTTTCTCCTCCGTGCTTGGGGGACTAAAAAGATCATCTTCATAAAAACTAGCTTCCCTAAGCTTAGACTTTTCCATAGCATTAGCAATAATGGTGTTCAAAGAATTCATACTAACAACATTGCTATTAGCATGCAAATAAAGTTCCATAGATTTTTTAATTGTCTGTTCAAACACTTCATGTCTTAACTCAAGATAAATACTATAAAGCTCTGTAATTTTGTTGTTGTTTTCCATTAAGCCAAACTAGTGAAAAAGATATAATTACAGAATCTAAAGGAAATAACTTTGAGCACTCACACACTAGCAACAGTACTAGAAGATAGCTTAGTAGCCAGAAGATGTGAGTACCTTTTACCTTACCTTCCCGGCAACGGTGCAAGAAAATAGCTTGATGTCTACGCACTTATATTCTTGTAGACAGTTGTTGGGCCTCCAAGTGTAGAGGTTTGTAGAACAACAGCAAGTTTTCCCTTAAGTGGATCACCCAAGGTTTATCGAAGTCGGGGAGGAAGTGGTCCAAGGTATCCCTCTCAAGCAACCCTTCAATCAAGATACAAGAAGTCTCTTGTGTCCCCAACACACCCAACAAACTTGTCAGGTGTATAGGTGCACTAGTTCGGCGAAGAGATAGTCAAATACAAGTGGTATGGATAATTATAAGTGGTAACGGTGCCAGAAAATAGCTTGATGGCGTGGAAGAGACTAAAGGCAAACTGAAATAAAGATGGAAGCAAGCAAACATGTAACAGATCTAGTTGCAAACGGTGTTTCAATGCTTAGAAACAAGGCCTAGGGATCATACTTTCGCTATTGAACACTCTCATATAAATATCTTATCTTCATGATACTACTTTGAACTACTCTCCGGTTGGACACTCTAATCCATGGTAGGGCTATAACAGCACACCTCAAAGTCGGCTTTCCCCATCTAAATAACCCCACACTGTCACCTTGAGCTCTAGATGGTTCCAACAAACTCCACAATTTCATAGAAACATCCAACTCCAAATATAACTCATAACAAGTATTTGTAATCTCTAGCCCAAGTGCCACCATGGTGTGCATGTTGTCACTTTCACACACATGGGGAGAGCAGAGATCTATTAAAGCACTTGAGTAGCAAGGTAGATCTACTTGATTACAACGCTCATGATCACAATATTATCATGCATAGAGAGAGAGAGAGATGAATACATAGCTACGAGTAGAACCCTTAGCCTCGAGGAAGAACTACTCCCTCATCATCATGGCAATCAGCAACAGCGATGGTGGAGATCGATGGAGATGGTTCCGGCGGCACTTCCCCGTCCCGGTAGGGTGTTGGAACAGAGACTTTCTGTCCCCCGAATCTCCCTTTCGGTGGCGGCGGCTCTGCGGAACTTTTCGTGGCTGGAGGCTAGATGATTTAGGGTTTTCTCATCGGGAGGCTTCTTATAGGCGAAGAAGCGAGGCGAGGAGGTAGCCAGGGGGCCCACACCACCTGGTGGTGCCACCAGGGCTAGCCCGCGCCACCATATGGTGTGCCCACCCTGGTGCCCTACTCCGTCTCTGCTTCGTGTTTCCGTGTTGCTCCGGGAAAAATAAGCAAATTGACCTTTGTCCCGTCCAATTCCGAGAATATTCATTTTCTAACTTTCCTGAAACCAAAAATAGCAGAAAATAGGCAGCTGGCACTATGACATCTTGTTAATAGGTTAATCCAAGAAAGTGTATAAAAATACTCCAAAGTGTGGACAAAACATAAGAAAGTAGATATTTGACAAGCATGGAACATCAAAAATTATAGATACATTAGCAACGTATGTATGGGCTCGACAAGAGGGCGGCCATAGCTTAGGCCGTCGGGCAGAGCGGGTGTTTGAATACGCACGCGGGCGTAGGCCGCCGGGCAGAGTGGACAGGCAGGTTGACACGGGGTCGAAGGCGAAAGGGTGGCGAGCTGCCAGCGGTCGTGGCCGCTGCTAGGGAAGTGGTGAGGCAGATGAAGAAGACAAGGTGAAAGAGGAAAATGAAAAAAATACCGTTGGGCCAATAGATTTTGACTGGCTATTCCTAACCACTTTTTATCCCACTTTACCAAACAAAAAAACTACCCCTAACCAGCTGGTTGGGGATATCCTCATCCCTAAATGACATCCTCTAAACCAAACAGCCCCTAACATAACAGCACAAGTTTACATATAAAGGACTCGCTGCTGAACTAGTGCAGGTCCGACGCCTCCTAGCACTAGTCCGCGCTGCCAGCGACAGCTCGTGACATCGGCACCAACGCTAGCTCTAGCAACACAGCCGGCTCCTGACTCATCGGCACCTCCGGATAACGTGGTGACACCTCCTGAGCCATCGGCGGCACCTCCTAAGCCATCAGCGGCACCTCCGGATAACACGGCGGCACCTCCGAATAAGGCGGTGGTACCTCCTGAGCCATCAGCGGCACCTGCGGATATGGCGGGGGTACCTTCGGAGCCACCGACAGCTCTAGGAGTATAGTATGGATGAAGTTGCCGTTGTTGGGGAACCGGTCCCAGTAGTTGGTGAAAATGTTGGCACCGGCGAACACCACCATCTCGCAGCCGTAGTGGAAGGCCTGACTGTAGAGGAGACAGGCGTCCCTGAATTGACGAACTTGACCTTCAACATCCCATCCGGATTGTCGTGGAGGCGATACATACGGTACTTGCAGCGACCGTACCCAGCGTCGAGGAAGGCGCACGCCAGCTGCCACTTTGTTCTCTACGGGGAGAAGGCCCAAATGCGCAGGGAATTATCCTCCTGTGCGGCAATGTCAGGGTCTTTGTGCTCCGGTACAGCGGGCGGCAGCCGAAAGGTGGCCATGGATGATAGATGAGGACAGAGATGGTTGCTGTGAGCGGGAGATTAGAGATGGATTGGTGGTGCGGGGAAGGGGAGAGGATAAATACTAGTAGTAGGAAGGAGATGATCCAATATTAATGTGGCAGATTACGGAAGCTTGGGGACAATCAATGTCGCTGATGAAGCCGATGCGTGTGGCAAATATCGATGACGATGACTAGGGTAAGCAATTGGACGGAATGCTGACTCTGCTTCCCGCACTTGATGGCCCAGTCATAATTTTGTGTTGCGCCCAAGGCGACCGCGACCTCCCCCATCTATGGGCCCTACGTAGATGATTGAGTTGATGGGTGAAAACAAATTGATAAAGTGAGCTCTTTCCTACTCCCTCCGGTCCGAGATTTTCTATATCTATAATATTTATACCAATAATATAGTATAAAGTTTTTGAATTTGGTTTTTCCCTTCAGTTCTAGAACCTTCCCAACATTGAGTAATCTAAGCCATTGATCTGCTATGTCCACTCTTGCATCTATGCCGGGCACTTGTTCAGGTGGGAAGCATCGCAGCAGTCACCTCTTCCTTCCCATGTAAGCTTTCGTGCAATAGAGTACAACCGTGCAGGGGCAGCAGTGTAGAGAAGGTTGGGGCCCGTGGTGGTCCAGGCCAACTTTCCTTCTGTTTGCCTCGTGCTTCTGCCCAAAAATGAGCTCTGGCTGGATGTTTTCTTTCTCTTCCATATTAGGCTGCTCTTCATAGTGCTAAATAACTTAGGCTAGTAAAACTTTCACATGTTACTACAGTACCTTCAAAGTGTACTGGGTGAAAACAAATATACACTGTTACTTTTTATAGATGTGGCTCTTTCATATTTTTTTGAGCTTTACCTATTACAGAGCAGAATTTTTATAGTGATGATATGTCATACTTTATTATTATGTGGGTCTCACGTGCCAACTTACTAATAAAAGGGTGGTGCACAAATACAAAGAGGCCGCTAATCTTGTCCAACTAAACCAGGAGTTTGTAAATAATAAGGCCTCAAAATATACAAAAAGGACCCTAGTATAGAAAAGAAAGGCGTAATCAGGTAGAGCTTCATTGCTTATAAGCTGTGGTATACTAAAAGAAGGGAACGGCTCGAGGTCGGATCAGAGAGTCCTCATTTCCCCCCACCCAAATCGCAATGCTTGGGACGGTCACTCTGAAGATGAAAGCCACTTTTCTCAACTGTTCCTCCTACTCCCAGCCCCTCAAGCCCCGGCAGGTCTACAAGGTCTCTCCATTTCTCCCTCACAATCCATTGATTTTTTTTCTATCGGTTTGTCCGTACAACTATTTTATTTTTCGAACTTCCGTTTCTACAGTGCATGGATATTCATCTAGTCTGCCACCACTACATCCGCAAGATCACCTCCTGCCAGAAGTGCAAGCACCCTAGCGGCGGATTCACCCACAAACCCGCCATGGACGCCGTCCTATCAGCGGCTAGGGTAGAGTGCGCCCACAAAGGCTATAGTAGTTTGCTGCCCTACTACGAACTCCACGAGCACGAAATCATGTGCCGGTACGCTCCCTACACTTGCACGGAGACCTTCTACGACTTCGCCGCCCTGCCGCCAGCGCTCATCGCCCACCTCGAAGCGGTCCACTAGATCCAAGTGCACAAGATGCAGTATGCCACCACCAAAGCTTTCCAGGAGCTGGTGCCGCTGCCGGGCGAGCTGTCCTGCCGGCTCATCGTTGTTGGGGAGCAGGACGACACCGTGTTTGTTCTGACGATTGGCTCGGTAAGCACGGTCCCCCTCGTGTTTGTGGTCTGTGTTAGGGCTGCGATGGGTGACTTGCCGGTGGATAGGGTAAGGATGTGGGCGGAATGCCTGCTGCTGCTCTCCTAGACGGACGGTAGGAGGAGGACCGGCAGCGTGACGGTGGAGCTCGATGCGCCGAGCTCCGCTAAGCCGGGCGAGGTCACGTTTGAGGACGTTACGTCTTACCTGGCGGTGCTGCCACATTACCTGGTCGGTCCTGCTACCTCGAAGGAGCTGCGTTTATTCTTTCGCGTCGAGTTTTAGTGGTGATATAAGCTGTTGTTAATTGGTTTAATTGCAGAATGATTGTTTGCATACCAAGAATGGTGGATTTTGTAGTACTAGTACTCTATCTTCGTCCCAAGAAAAAAGGCTCCCTTATTTTTGTTTTTTATTTAACCAATATTTACTCTAAATATATATAAAGAATGTTGATACTGTACAAATTTAGCATCATTGGAAAGTTGTTTCAATATGAATTCAACGAAACAAATTTTACACATATAAGTAAATTTTAGTTGCTCCATTTATTCGGTCAATCTTTACTTTGGAGCGCGCATGCGCCTTATTCCTTGAAACGAAGGTACTAGATGAGTTCGTGGATGTAGTACTCTCCTGAGTATTTTTCATGAAGTCTTAACTTCCGATGGGTTGGGTGCATCAGTGGATGTACTCTTCTAAGTAGTAAGCTGAATAGTATTAAGGCTCTCTGTTTAGGAAGGCTAAAGGGCGAATTCGCAATACTACCAAGTAGATGAACTCTAATTAATTTATGCATGCACGACTAGTTTTACATGTATGAGACGCTAGATAAAAAAAGGGAAACATGATGAGAGATGAAACAACATGCATTGGGAGATTGAGAGAAAATAGAGATATCTAAATTAATGAGTCATGGGAATTAAGACAATAAAGAGGATATGTCTTATAATAATTTCTAACAATTTTGAAAAGCTCTCTGGCCTAATAATCCCAAACAGAGGTAGGAGTACTGGTCAACATACATTCGGGAGTACTAGTATGTACTACTACTACTACTAGTAGTAGTACAATAGTGGAGTACGGTAGTAGTAGTACTTCCCTCCGATTCATATTAATTGTCACTGGATTGGATGTACTCGTATCTAGCACTAAACATGTCTAGATACATCCATTTTTCTGACAAGTAAATATACCCATTTTTGGAATAGTACTAGTTTGGTTGGAAGAAATCATATTTTTCCACAGTAGGGACGGTGGTTTTTTGCTAGTAGTAGTACTAGTACACAGCAGGTAGTAGTAATATATATGTTTATACTGTACTAACTCAACATACATTCGGGTAATCGACAAATGTTCATCTTGCGGTTCTGCTGCTACAGTGCTACTAGCAGTTTTTTAGGTGCTTATTCACCCTCTGTCTTTCAGCAGTACTCCATCTATAGAATTATAATCTGCCATGGCTGTTGATTGACAAGACAATTCATTTAAAATAAAAGAAACTTCTGCGATTTCTTGCATTAATTCTTGCCTCCGCCCCTTGCATGCCTGCAGTATATACATGCATTAACTACTGTGAGTAGTATATTACAAGTAGGAGTAGTACCAATAAAGGATATACCGACACGCAAATATATACTCATAGGTCACATAGTGTACCATTGTGAGTCTTGTCTTCTTCTTTGGTTTGCTTGCCCTTGCCCTTGCCCTTTCCCTTCTTCCTTAGTTCTATTTTTTGGTTGAACATTTCAAGAGTTTGTTGACCCCTCTCTAAGTTCACTATCCGCCTGTATACCTCGTAGGTCGCGTAGGCGTTGAGGCTTGCATACTTGATCTGCTCTTCGGTCAAGGGCATGTTCCCCCTCTGCTTGTGGTCCACATCCTCCTTCTTCTTCTTCATGACTTTGTAACGGATGTCTATGAGGGCCACCATGTAGTCAGCCAAAGAATCCTTCTCATTCGTGGAGCCGGCAGGCTTCCACCTCTTCTGGATATCCACGAAGTTCGTCACTGGTACTAGAGAACGCCTAAGCCTGATATGATCGTTGCTGATGTCGACGCCTGCAAAGGAAATGTTAGGGTTGGCAAGGAACTCTGCTAGCTTTGAGCATGGCTGGTCGGCCTGGTAGATGTGGTAGACCAGGCAATCCATGCCCACACATAGCTGGACGACAGCAGCCTTCTGCATCGATGATTGCTCGTTGGTGTACTCGACATCGAGGCCAACAATCTTCTCATCCATTTCCTCCAAGAGCCTTCTTTTGTTTTGCAGAGGTCCGGTCGGGTGACAGAAGGAATGGGATAGAGAAGAAAGGAAAGACTAGGAAGATCGGGAGATGCATGCATGAGCGGTTCTGGAGACGAAAGGGCATGCAGTTTCCCCTGGCCTCGCCCACGTACTCCTATAGAATATAATTTATTTACGGATCAGTTTTACGGACGCGGATTATTTACGGCTATAGGTTGATTTCTAGATTATATAAAAAGTACAAGAACCAAACACACAGGATACTTTATGAACGAAGCTCGAAAGTATAAATATTTTTTGACTTTTACCTACTACTATAAATTAATATAAAAAATGGTATGTCATACTTATATTATCTGATTCTCCAAACACACGGGTGTGGAGTAAGATAACATATGATAAATGTGTCGAGTGAGAAAACATACAATGCAAATTTGATTGTTAAACTTAAGTGATCTTGTCAAGCCGCCGCCTCCTCCTGCAGCACCTGGCGTTGTACCTAGATTTAGCCCTGCCAGTTATCCTCCAACTTGGATAGCGCCGGAATCAATTATGCATCTGGAAGTATTACTCTAGGAAATTCATTACATGCCGAAATCGTTTATATTCATGATATACCTATTATATTTTTAAATTTTTACAAAAAGATATTCTGTAAAATAGTGCGTTATTAGCATGCTATAACTTTCATATCGTCTGGAGAAAAGCCACGCTAAATTAAATAGCACGCTAGTATTTTTTTGCCTTGATCTCTAGTTGCTTGTCTAAATTTGGTAGTCTCTTAGGCCTTCCGCAGCGTGTAAAAAAATCGGTGCCCAAATTACTTTACAAGAATCAGGCACTGGTGCCCTCCGTTGCCCGATCGATGCCACCAAACTTTTTTAGGGAACTGGAGCACCTAGGTGCTCCAGTGCTCCAAACTCTTCACCCAATAGAATAGCAATATATGTGTACTATGCATGTTGTTGAGAGGACCTTCACCAAAGATAAGCCATGAAGATTGGTCTAGTTAATTTGTTTATCACGTTGTGGGACAACTATTTATTTTTAGCCAAAGTGATCACATCGTGAGCTTAGTGCCTCAAAAGAATTTCTAGGCATCGGTTATGAGGTGGCAACTTTTCTATCTATTGGGCACTGACTACACTATGGACGGCCTTAGAGCATCTCTAGTGGCTTGTCTAAATTTGGTAGTCTACATCTTCACTTTATAGATAATGGTGTAAAAAGATTCCTTTTTACACGACTTTAGTTTTCTAGTGGATAGTCTAAATTTGATAGTCTATATGTTCATCTGCAGACAAATAGTCAATATACATAGCAAATCAGTACAACAAATGCTCTGATTTGGCGCAGGAGCGATCTCGCGAGCGACCAACTTTGCTTTAGACATGATGGCTCGGATGTCCAAATATGGACAACGAGAAGCCTATTTGGAGGATGTCTAAATTTTAGACCATCGAATACACAAGCCACCGGATGCATTTTTTGGTCCATGGTGGTCTATATTTGGATAAAAAAAATTAAATAATACGAATTATTTAATCAATATCACGAATAATACATAAAATTAGATATTTTGAAAAATAGCATGGCCTCGATGCCGACAAGTACTAGTCAGCAGTTCAACTACCGATTAGTACTTGTCAGTAATTGAACAACCGATAGGTCATTGAACAATCGATTAGTACTTTTCAGTAGTGCCACCATAAGCTGACCTATCGCTTGTTCAATTACAGACTAGTACTAATTGGTAGTTGAACTACCGACTAGTACTTGTCGGTAGTTGAACTACCGAGGCCGCGCTATTTTTCAAAATTTCTAATTTTGTGTATTATTTGTGATATTGATTAAATAATTCGTATTATTTTAAAAAATTGCCTATATTTGGCTTAGACTACCGGATACACTAGCCACTAGAGATCCTCTTAGGCTGGTCATAGTGGGAAACATACTACTCTAGTTCATCTTACTACGTACCTTCATGTGTGTACGTAATTGAGCCGAAGGTAGAGACCTTATTTTTGCAGAAATGGCTTCCGAAATATTCTGTACCTAGAAAGGCTAGGACATTATAAATTATTTTTTCTAGTCATTGGACTATAGATACTCCTAGGATAGGATATTATTATTCTACATCTTTTGAACTATATAGCCAAATTCAAAATCCCAGAGCGGCAAATTCTCCTGCCTCACCTCCACCGAAATATTTCGAGTGGTCACACGCCCCAACTTGTAGCCGTACTAAATTCCTTTTCTACCCCTAACAATGGCCTATCTACTAATGTCGGGGCGTCGGTATGGTTCGTAAGCCCCCTCCCCCCGGGGGGCCAGGGGTCCCCACTGCTCTGAAGCTGGGTAGTCCACCTTCCACCGACGCTATTTCCCCCAAAGCACTCCGAAAAACCCTAACCCCTTTCTCACCTCCGGCTCCTGCACCACCGCACCGGCCCATCCCTGCAGCGATTTGCCGACCTACGCGCCACCCAACCCCCTCTCACCTCCAGCACCTGCACCACCGCACCATTATCATCTCCGTCGCACTTCGCCCGCCTACACGCCACCCAACCCCCTATCTCACCTCCTGCACCACCACACCGGAACATCACCGCCGCACTTCGCCGGCCCACACGCCACCCCAAACCCCCTATCCCACCTCCGGCTCCTGCACCACCGCACTTCGCTGGCCTACACGCCATACCTCTATACCATATACTCCTGACCAGTCTACGGGATCAGCCGACGTCCACCTTACCGAACCGTAGTTTGCCTTACACCCTCTTCTATACAACCGTGTTAGTTTTGCCGACTCTCTAGTCCACAGCACCTGACCTGCTTCACCTACGCCGGTGTGCGCTACATTAGATCTACTTCACGGACTCAACAGTCCACTACACCGGATCTGCTTCACCGACACTCTTGTGCAGTGCCTCGAATCCATAATCGGTCGTAACAAATCTGCTTCACCAACGATGTCGTGCACTACACCGGATCTCCTTCACCGGCCATCTTGTCAAGCAAGCCAGACCCATCAACAACCTCCATAGATCTGCTTCATAGACGCCACCGAGATCTATCTGCTTCAGCCCGACTCACCACTACCAGGCACCCTCGGCGTCCTTGACGTCACCCGCAAAGAACGTGTGTAAGCGTAAACGACGTCGTGGCCTAGGTAAACCAGATCTGCTTGTTCGTTTGTTTCAATATAGCAGGTATGAGCCTGCGACAGTGAACTGCATTTCTGTATTGGTGGTAAATTCCTGCCTTAATACTGGCTTAATTGATATCCCACTCTCCCTTGATAAATTCGGTGTAGTATATGTTAAATCCAGGCGTTCAACTACTCCTTATATTTCGAGGTATAAGGCGTCCTTGTTATGCGTGTTTTTCTTTGACCAAAAATTACTCTTAATATACATAAACAATTTTGGTAGTACAAAACAGACATCATTAGAGTTCATTGGTATTATGCAGTTCATGGAAAATGTTAATACACTGAACATCTGAGGTTGCCTACCTGTTCAACAAGTTCACAAGTTATGTCATCATAATGTGCACTTGCTTTGTCTGTTGCTATAATACTGGCGGCATGTAATTTTGGAGTTCATTGGTAGTTTTAAGCCATTGAACATGGAGGTTAACATTCCCTGCTCTACAAGTTCAGAATTTATGCTATTTTAATTTCAATCTGGTTGTTCTAAGCAAACATAGTAACTGCCTTCTCTTATGTAATTCATCGCAAATTTTATGTCATTGAACTTGTTGGTTTTGCATTCCCTCTGCAAGTTATGCCATTATTGTTTGTTTCAATTAAGCTCTGACAGTAGCTGCCGCCTATTGTGTACTACTCCCTCCGTTTCAAAATATAAGATGTTTTAGCTTTGTGATAGGAGTGTATCTAGACACTATTTAGTGAGTAGGTTTACTCCAAACATACATGAACCTACACACTAAAAGTGGTCTAGATGATGACTTATACTTTTTGAAATGGAGGGAGTATATCCATTCCGTAAAAGAAGGCCTATACAACTTTAAAGTCAAACAATGATGACTTTTACCAAGCTCGTAGAAAAATATATTAAGGGTTAATTTGTGGAATTTGCGTCTATGAAAATATATGCCCCGATGTATCGAATGGCGTTGGTTTGGTATGGTAGATGTTCCTGGTATTTTCTACAAACTTGGTCCATTTTTGCATCGATTGACTTGCGAAAAATGTATACGCCTTATTTACTTTGGATTGGATGTAGTATTACATGGCATGTTTTAAGGCACTTAACATGGTTATCTGCATGCCCTGCTCTATAAATTCAAGTTTTTCAATTATAATTTCTGTAGCTGCAGTATCTACCTTCTATTATGTAGTTCATGGCATTTTAAGTCACTTCACAGATGGGTTAGCATTCCATGCTCTATAAGTTCACGAGATATACCATTGTAATGTCTATCTTGTTCATCCAAATGTTAGTACAGTAACTGCCTGCTCTTTAGAAGGTGACACTTTTTATGGCACTTCTCATATTTGTTTGCAATTCTATTTCACAAGTTAAATCGTTGTAATTTCTCTCTTGTTCGTGCTAAGGAGTGACTGTAACTGCATTCTATTTTGTCGCCATGGAAATCTTTATGTCATTTAAATGTTTGTTTATATTTCACCATTCCCTGCTCTACGTGTTCACAAGTAATTATACTATAATGTCTATCTAATTATTTCTAAACAGCAACAGCCACTATCTGATATTATTTCCTCTCACAGGGAACATGAAGAATCGTAGAGTGAATCGCCCCTACAATCTTGTAAGTACTTGTTGCTTTGTATTGCTGAATGCAAACCTGTTTTATGTGAATGAGTGGCCTAAACCTATATGCAGAGGAGCAACAATAAAGTAGATGGATCGTCTATCTAAGTACTCGATGTGGTGGATGTCTTCAAAGAACAAACTCACAACAGGATGTCATCCAACATGACTGCACAAAGATAAATAGTAAGTCTCTTGTTTTTACTGAGATGTGCATAGTGTCAGATGCTTGTTTGTACAAGGTACCACATGATTCGGCTAATTATTAGAACAAGGTTGACCTTAACCAAGACTGGACAAAAACCAGACGTAAATCCCTCGATTTATAATTCAATGTGCTCACTTGATTTTGGTGATGATCTATTCTTTCTATATTTGACTCGTGTTCATCTATCTATCTATTATGTGGTGGTAATTTAAGTATATCCACTTTTATGCTAATTTATAGTCTATTATTGTATTTTTCTGCTATAATTAAGAGTTTGAATGCACTCTGGAGGTAGTCACATTGTCTAGTGTTGACACCACATGAGTGGGCCAATGATTAGGACAAGATGACCTTTAACGGTACTGCACAAAGACCGAACATAAATCCCTTGATTTGTAATTCAATTTGCTCACTCAATCATGGTGGAGATCTCTTTTTGCTATATTTGACTGATGATCTTCTATATATATATACGTTAACTAGACCATGATTAGGTGGTGGTGATTGAAGTATATCCACTTTTATGCTAATCTATATTCTATTATAATATCAGAGATCGCCACCATGATTGATCTTATATGCGCTCTGAAGGTAGTAACATAGTCTAGTGTTATATGTATGAGACTAGTATAAATTACTTGGTCTTGGCGGGGAGTAACTTGGACTAGTAAAAATGCATACAATACTAGTCCAAGTTACTCTACCAACACTAAAGGGTGTCTAGATACATTCGTTTCATAAAACCCATGACATCTTATATTTTGAAACGGAGGGAGTTCTATCTAGATTACTCATAGTGAGATTGTCATAGCTATTATCATCTAATATGATCTCCAGTTACTATATATATGTACTATGACCATGTTAATATGATCTAGAAGTCTATCGTGCACCTGTTGTTTGATTTCTTAATTCATTATCTCAGTAGCTACTCTACACGATGCACATATAGAGTCTATTGCCAATTTGATTCTTTAGTTTGCTCGTCATTAAAGCAATGTAATGATTTTCTTAACTTAAACGGTCAGAGCACCGCCCTGTCAAGGTGAAGCTGCGGGTTTGAGCCCCATTAGTCCCAAACTAGGGATGGCAATTTCTATGAGAAATACAATGTTTGACTAATAATAAACAAGGGATTTTCATCTATACATCATAAGATGATGTTGCGAGTTTAATATTAGCCACCATATGTTTCAATTGGTTATGGTTCCTGTGAATTTTTAGTTGACTTGTGATTGCATCAATGCTATATTCTGACGTGGTTCCTAGACATACATTGTTTAAATACTTCATTGACCTTTCAAGGTGCACAATGTATCATTTGCTTGTTTGTCTACTGGATTTTCTTGCCTGATTATATGTACAATCATACTGTCAGCAGTTGGAAATACAATAGTTGTAGGCATTACAAAAAAGGTTTGTGCTACTTTTTGGATGCATCCAACTATTGTTTTGGCAGCAAATGACCTCTTCTTTTTTATTTAGTGGCCCGACGATCAAAATATTTGAATGATCTGGCTACTGAAAAGGAATGGTTGATATCTTGTTTGTCTGAAATGATTCTGGTAGTCTATTTAAGACACTTGGTCTATTGCTTGTTTTTCCAAGGTACTATCATAGTTGCCTGATTATTAAAGCAATGCCACCTTGATGACCCACAAGTATAGGGGGTGTATCGCACTATTTTCGATAAGTAAGAGTGTCGAACCCAACAAGGAGCAGAAGGTGCTGGCTAGTGGTATGGATCAGGAATTCTCTGCAAATACTTAGCAAACGGATTTTTAGGGGTTTTCGATAAAGCAAGTAAACAAAGTACGAGTAAATAAAAGACAGCAGGAATAAATGCAGCAAGTGGCCCATTCCTTTATGCAGCAAAGGACAAGCCAGTTGCATTACTTAAGATGACCAAACATTGAGGACACATGGGAAGACTGTCAAGTGCTTTCGCTTCATATAGTTGATTAATCTTCTTTAGCTTACTAAGTGTTGTGTGGGTGAACCTGTGCTAATGTACCGACCTTCCTAGGACTAATACATACTTGTGATTATACCCCTCGCAAACATCCGTAAGTACAAGAAATTAATTAAGGTAGAAACCTAACCACAAGTTTAAACTCTAAGACCCTTACGTCCCTTGTGCAATGGTTTCCTAACGGGGGTTCAGGTTTCTGTCACTCCGGCAACCCCTACGATTAGTAGCCAAATACACAATGCATTCCCCTAGGCCCATATAGGTGAAGTGTCATGTAGTCGACATTCACATGACACCACTAGAAGAAGTACACCACAACTTAAATATCAAACTATTGAATCTTTCTCAACACAATTCCACTACTAACAACATGACTTCTCCCATGTTCTCAAGAACAAAACAAACTACTCACAAGACATCATATGGATCATGATCAGAGATGGAATAATGATGTATAACAATCTGAACATAAACAATAATTCAATGGTTCACTCAATAGCATCAACTACAAAGAGTAATCAACACCGGGAAAGTTTCCCCTATGAACTATGCAAGATTCAACCCAATTCTTACAGCAATATGGAGATGGTGATGAGGGTGCTGGTGATGATGATGATGATCCCGATGAAGTCCAGCTTGATGGTGGTGTTGATGGCGACGATCTCCCCTCTCCGGGAAGGAATTCCCTAGGCAAAAATCTGTCTGCCGGAGAGATCTTTCCCTCTCGGTGTTTTCCGCCCCGCTGAGGCGGCGGAATCTTTCTGTGGTCGCTCCCCGATTCTTAGGGTTTCGGGAGGATAATATACGCCAGAGGGGAGTGCCATGGGTGGACTAGGGCGGCCACACCACCTGGTGGCGCGGCCTAGGATGGCCCGCGCCAAGGGGTGGTGTGGGCCCATTGTGGCCCATCTCCAGCCCCCCTTCTGGCTTCCTTCGTCTTCTAGAAAAATAGGATTTTCCGTATATTTTCCCGGATTTTCTGAACTATGCGAATTTTGCCTCCAAATAGCACATTTTCCATTAGAATCCTGACTACAGCGGTCCATGCTCCAAAAGTCATCAACCATGCAAAAACAGATGAAATAACATAAGTATCACCTCTCAATACAAAATATATCAATGAATAGCAGTGAATTATGACATAGAATAGTGATGCAAAATGGACGTATCACACATGTGGTTGTAGGTAACTTTTTTGGCTAGTCCATACTATAGACCATTTTTAAACGCTATTCTTATATTTTAGGTTAATGCTTTGTTGACCCGGCCAGTTCTAAGCAGCTGAAGGAATCTCATGCACCTCTTTTTGTTATATTTCTATATTTCTGTTATGTAGTGATATGATTAGTTTATGAGGGAAAGAGTCGAGTTGCTTGATTCCCTACATTCATTACCACACTAGTTCAGTTAGTCTGCATGAGACACACATGTTGATGGCTTGATTTGTTATATTAGGACAATGCCAGTTTTGAAATTCTTTGACAACAAACATGGTGTTTTTTCGCCTGCTTTGCTACTCTAACTTAATATGTCTTAGTTTTAGTATGCAAATAACCTGTAGTGTTTCTTCTAGAGTGGCTATGATACTGTCACATGTACGCATTAGTCTAGGACATCGACAGTTCCTGTTATTCCGGAAACAGATGTACGAGGCACATCATTAATTGTTCCTGGCCAATGATGAATTTGAATTATTTTACATATAAGATGGTCGCCAGTTAGCTGGTACGCTGTGCTGACTTGTTTTCTTTGTTTTAGGCTGCACATGAAGCTATGGGGGCAGAAGGGAGGAATCCTATGTTAAGTATTGAGGTCATTTCACAAAGCAGCAGTGATAGTGATTATTGCTTGCATTGGCCCAGGGGTTCAGTTTTTCCAGCAGAAAGAGGTGTTACAGCTGCACTTCAAACAATTGATTTAATTGAACAAGAAACATAGCAAATAGATAGAATAATCACGATTACATGTGAATAGATACAAGAACTAAAAGATCGACAAGATTTGACGGACGGTCTACTTGATAATCTCTTCTACAGCTGTCATGGTATGCAGTTGTTACTTGTGTGGGGATGTAAACTCCGTAGTAGAAACCATGTTCCAACACATGTCTCGCGATGTCTCTGTAATGCTTCATCTTGTTTTTGTTGAAAGTCTGGTCTGTAATAAATTTCAAAAAATATCTATTGATGTAATAGGGTGATCCTAGCGTGGCCATTAGCGGGCTGAAATATTAACGGACTGTTTAAACCAGAACTTCGCCATAGTTATAGAATACCAAAATATGCTGGCCAGTAGATGGGCCAAATAAACACTAAAAGTCCGTAAGTGGCAGGTCAGTATATTGGTGGGCCTCATAAGTTGCCAAGGCCCTGAAAATATACAGGGCTGAATAGCAACATGCGAGAACAGTAAAGGGCCCGAACTGTAATGGGCCCGAATATTGATATACCTGAACAGTAAAGAGCTGAAACAGTAAAAGGCCTAAACAGTAAAAAGCTCGCACGGTAGAGGGCCCGCACAGTAAAATGGTCTAAAGAGTAAAAGGCCTAAACATTAAATGGCCTGAACAGTAAATGGCCTGAACAGTAAAAGGCCATAAGAGAAAAAGGCCTAAACAGTGAACGACCGGAATAGTAGAAGGCCAGAACAGTAAAAGGCCAGAACAGTAAAGGATCCTAACACTGGCAACCCAAAAATGTAAAAGGCCATAACAGTAAATGGGTAGAACAGGAGCGGACCCCATGGGCCGTAGGAACAGTAACGGGCTGCCTGCAGGCCTTAATAGTGCCTGACCTTCTGGCACAGGCCCCTAATGGGCCGCATATTATTCTACCAAAGTGGGCCTTTGATACGTTGCTAATGTATCCATAATTTTTGATGTTCCATGCTTGATTTTTATCTACTTTCTTATGTTTTGTCCACACTTTGGAGTACTTTTTATACACTTTCTTGGACTAACCAATTAACAAGATGCCATAGTGCCAGTTGCCTATTTTCTGCTGTTTTTGGTTCCAGGAAAGTTAGAAAATGAATATTCTCAGAATTGGACGGGACAAAAGCCAAAGTCAGTTTTTCACCAAGGGGGACACGGAGCCAGAATACGAGACAGAGAGGGGCCAGAGGGCCGCCACACCACCTGGCCAGGTGATGTCTACGCACTTCTATTCTTGTAGACAACTGTTGGGCCTCCAAGTGCAGAGGTTTGTAGAACAGCAGCAAGTTTTCCCTTAAGTGGATTACCCAAGGTTTATCGAACTCAGAGAGGAAGTGTTCAAAGGTATCCCTCTCAAGCAACCCTGCAATCAAGATACAAGAAGTCTCTTGTGTCCCCAACACACCCAATACACTTGTCAGGTGTATAGGTGCACTAGTTCGGCGAAGAGATAGTGAAATACAAGTGGTATGGATAATTATAAGTGGTAATGGTACCAGAAAATAGCTTGATGGCATGGAAAAGACTAAAGTAAAAATGAAATAAAGATGGAAGCAAGCAAACATGTAACATATCTAGTTGCAAACGGTGTTTCAATGTTTAGAAACAAGGCCTAGGGATCATACTTTCACTAGTGAACACTCTCATATAAATATATTCTTCTTTATGATACTACGCTGAACTACTCTCCGGTTGGACACTCTAATCCATGGTAGGCATATAATAGCACACCTCAAAGTAAGCCTTTACCATCTAGATAACCCCACACTGTCACCTTGAGCACTAGATGGTTCCAACAAACACCACAATTTCATAAAGACATCCAACTCCAAATATAACTCATAACAAGTATTTGTAATCTATAGCCTAAGTGCCACCATGGTGTGCACACTGTCAACTTCACACACATGGGAAGAGCCAGAGATCTATTAAAGCACTTGAGTAGCAAGGTAGATCTATAGATTACAAGCTCATGATCTCAATAAGATCATGCATAGAGAGAGATGAACACATAGCTACCGGTAGAACCCTTAGCCTCGAGAGAGATCTACTCCCTCCTCATCATGGGAATCAGCAACGGTGATGGAGATGGTGGTGGAGATCGATGGAGATGGCTCCGGGGGCACTTTCCCGTCCCGGCAGGGTGCTGGAATAGAGACTTTCTGTCCTCTGAATCTCCCCTTCGGTGGCGGCGTTGTTGCGGAACTTTTCCTGGCTAGAGGCTTGACGATTTAGGGTTTTTGCACTAGGAGGCATCTTATAGGCGGAGAGGCAAGGTCGGTGGGTAGCTAGGGGGCCCACACCATACCCTAGCACGGCCTGGGGGGACCCGCGCCTAGGGGTGGATTGGCCACCCTATGGCCCCCCTTCATCTCTCCATCTGGCTCCGTGAATCTTTCGGGAAAATAACGACTTTGGCTTTTGTCCGGTCCAATTCCGAGAATATTCATTCTCTGACTTTCTGGAACCAAAAACAACAGAAAACAGGCAACTAGCACTGTTTCATCTTGTTAATAGGTTAGTCTAAGAAAGTGTGTAGAAAGTACTTCAAAGTGTGGACAAAACATAAGAAAGTAGATAAAACCAAGCATGGAACATCAAAAATTATGGATACGTTAGCAACGTATCAACATCCCCAAGCTTAACTCCTGCTCGTCCTCGAGTAGGTAAGTGATAAAAAGAAAGAATAATTTTTGAGGTGACATGCACCATCATAAACTTGATCAAAGTATTTGTAGAACATTCAAACTGGGATCATACTACTTCAATCATAACATGAAAGACAAAGTTCTAGCAATAAGACAAAGAAACTATGTTGCAGCATGAAAAGGCATAAGATTAATGAATAACAATGCTTTGCAAGACGTTTGTTTGTTTCACATAAAGAAAACATAGCATAGTGGCATTCAGCTTGTCCCTCATAGAGTAGCAAACACAAATGCATATGACACCTTCAAAGTTCATAAGAGTGACTAGATACAAATAGTTTAAAACAAGCAATATCAAGTTATGCAGCAATCAACAAGTCTTGGGACAATGCACATAGAACCAAGAATGGCCACTATGCTCTCAAAGTAGGTGCATAAAGATAGAAGGTGGAGACTCAACATAAAAGTAAAAGAAAGGCCTTCATAGAAGGAAGTAGGGATTCAAGTTTCATAAAGATCTTCCAAAAATTATGGTACTTATTAGCTTTCAGCTCTCATTGCCCCTATGATAAGCATCTTGAAGTGATTAAGGTTAAAGTGAACAAACTATGGTGTATATGCTTGACGAAGTATAAGTTGGAAATCTCATGTCCCTTGAATACGAGGGCCGCTCCTCATGCTACTCAAGTTTAGTCACTGGTAAGTCCTTGTCATCGTAAGTACATGTGTATCATAGAGAACCGCCAACGGGGTACCCCTTGCCCGATGATACGGAAGAATCCCCATATCAAAATGACAAGGCAAGCAGACAACGAGGATCTCAGCAATCTTCTTATTTACCATGGGAATATGGTGCTTTTTCTCTCTTTCCTCTTTTCATAATCTTTTTTTTCTTTTTTATTTTTTCTCAATATAGGACTCTTTTTTTATAAGAAGAATGCTTCATAGACAGCTCATTATGGTTACGCTGCAGGTTTCCACCATGTCAGCATGGATTAGACCAGCGGCCCAAGCGTTTCTCTAACACATATACATAACTCCATGGACTTACAAGCTCCCCTTTCATTTCACACCAACGACATCCATAGGAAAAAGAGCATGATATCAACTAGGTACAAAGTACAAGTGCAATGTTTAAAACGTTCCCCATGACAGCATGGTTCTGCTAATCCCCAACATATAAGTGCAAGCATATACAACATAGACGACACAATGGTTCAAGTTTATTAAGGGCAAGAAAAGTAAAGTGTGCCATCAAGTTCGTGAGAGCTTTAATCACTAGTTTTCTCATTACAAGTTTAATTCGGAAGGTAGATAAAAACATGAATATACTTGGAATAGCATAAGCTAATAGGTAGGTATGGTGGACTCTTTGGAATAACTTGGTTTTAGGAGTTGGATGCATGAGTGGAACTCATACTTGGTTATGGAGGCTAGCAAAAGACTGGGAGCGACCAACTAAGAGAGCAATAATGGCCGTAATCATGCAGAGCGACAAAACATCATTGATCAAAGCATAAAGTGATACTACAAGTTGAAAAATAAAGGATCATAAAGGCTATGGTGACTTGGGATAGTCATAACATGGTGTGAGCATGCGCCAAGTCAACCCAAATAAAGCATCAAAGGAGAATACCACAATACTATGCTTTAATATGCTAAAACAACGCATAATTCTTTCAAGGCACATTAAGCAATCTCTATTGTTTATAACATGTCATGCTACAGAAAAAATCACTAAGCATAAAGCTAAAACAATATCAAGCATGACATGATAAAGTCTAAGTCACAGTCAAAAATAAGCTCCCTTTATACCACTTAAGCATGAACTTTCCTACTCTTTTCCAACACCAAACCAAACTATTTGAAAACCAATGCATGAAAGAGGGGGTCCAACCAACTTATTCAAGCAAACTAAGAAAACCAAGCAAACGAAAACCAAAAACAAAAAAGAAGACGCTCCAAGAACAACACAACTGTGCATGAAACAATAAAAATGAAGTGTTTGGAAGAAACCTGGGATTTTTATTGATGAAGAAGGGGATGCCTTGGGCATCCCCAAGATTTGACGCTTGTAGTTCTTGGATATTTCTTGGGGTGACATGTGTGGCATCCCCAATCTTGAGCTTTAGTCCATTCTTCATCTCATTACATCATTCTTTCCCTACACCTGAAAATTTCCTTCATACTAAACTTCACACAATCTTCATTAGCAACATTAGTGTACTCAAGATAATAAGTCTTTAGGTTCAGTTCCAACAACAATAAAACTTCCATTAAAACGCAAGCTACTGTAGCACTTCCCTCAAAAAGCTCAATTCCCCAAAAGATCTCAAAAAGGAACCAACAAGAAGCAAATGCAAATAATGGCAGAAATCTGTCAAAACAGACCAGCAGGTAAAGACGAATTTTTTAGAAGACCTTCTGTTGCTCAAATCGAAAAGTGTTGAACTAACGAAAGTTAGATAACAACTTGGGTCAGAAGCACAAATAATCACGCCTCAAAAGGACGTACAGAGATTTTACATGAATTTTTACGGTGAAACACAGAAATCTGTCTCGGGACAGCAACTTTCCCAATCATTACTTCTCTCTCATTAGAGGTTACCCTTGGCACAAAAATCAAATAAAAAGGATAAGGAGCGGTTATTACATAGGTAATAACTTCCAATACTCATCTAAAACTTTTGGGTTATCTCCCAATAAGTACTTTTCTTTAACGCCTTTAAGTTAGGCATGATAGTTTGAGAAGATGCTCACATAAGAAATATGAATTTAAGTAAAAGAGAGCATCAAGAAGCAAATTCAAAGCACATTTAAGTCTAACCCACTTCCTATGCATAGGAATCTTGTAAAGAAACAAGTCATAAAAGCACCAAGCAACAAGCATAGGAAAGCAAAACAAGTGCAACTTCAAAATTTTCAACATAAAGTGGGGAAACTTAATATTATTGAGATGCATAAAACCATGTTTCCCTCTCTCATAATAACTTTCAGTAGCATCATGAATAAAATTAACAATATAAATATCACATAAAACATTCTTATCATGATCCACATGCATAAAATAATTAATACTCTCCACATAAAAATAGCCATTCTTATTAATTGTAGTGGGGGCAAAATCAACAAAATAGCTATCATTATTATTCTCATCACCATAATCATCAAATATAGGAGGCATATTGTAGTCATAATTAATTTCCTCCTCAATAGTAGGTGGACTGAAAATATCATATTCATCATTGTAATCATCATATATTGGAGGTATAGTATCATCAAAGTAAATTTTCTCCTCCGTGCTCGGGGGACTAAAAAGATAATTTTCATAAAAACTAGCTTCCCCGCGCTTAGACTTTTCCATAGCATTAGCAATAATGGTGTCCAAAGAATTCATACTAACAACATTGCTATTAGCATGCAAATAAAGTTCCATAGGTTTTTAAATTTTCTCTTCAAACACTTCATGTCCTAACTCAAGATAAATACTATAAAGCTCTCTAATTTTATTGTTGTTTTCCATTAAGCCTAACTAGTGAAAACAAGAAACAAAAAGACAAAATTGCAGAATCTAAAGGAAATAACTTCGAGCACTCACACCGGAGGATGTGAGTACCTTTTAGCTTACCTCCCCGGCAATGGCACCAGAAAATAGCTTGATGTCTACGCACTTCTATTCTTGTAGAAAGTTGTTGGGCCTCCACGTGCAAAGGTTTGTAGAACAGCAGCAAGTTTTCCCTTAAGTGGATTACCCAAGGTTTATCGAACTCAGGGAGGAAGTGGTCAAAGGTATCCCTCTCAAGCAACCCTGCAATCAAGATACAAGAAGTCTCTTGTGTCCCCAACGCACCCAATACACTTGTCAGGTGTATAGGTGCACTAGTTCAGCAAAGAGATAGTGAAATACAAGTGGTATGGATAATTATTAGTGGTAATGGTGCCAGAAAATAGCTTGATGGTGTGGAAAATACTAAAGTAAAACTGAAATAAAGATGGAAGCAAGCAAACATGTAACAGATCTTGTTGCAAACGATGTTTCAATGTTTAGAAACAAGGCCTAGGGATCATACTTTCACTAGTGAACACTCTCATATAAATATATTCTTCGTTATGATACTACACTGAACTACTCTCCGGTTGGACACTCTAATCCATGGTAGGGCTATAATAGCATACCTCAAAGTAAGCCTTTACCATCTAGATAACCCCACACTGTCACCTTGAGCACTAGATGGTTCCAACAAACACCACAATTTCATAAAGACATCCAACTCCAAATATAAATCATAACAAGTATTTGTAATCTCTAGCCTAAGTGCCACCATGGTGTGCACACTGTCAACTTCACACACATGGGGAGAGCCAGAGATCTATTAAAGCACTTGAGTAGCAAGGTAGATCTATAGATTACAAGCTCATGATCTCAATAAGATCATGCATAGAGAGAGATGAACACATAGCTACTGGTAGAACCCTTAGCCTCGAGAGAGATCTAGTCCCTCCTTATCATGGGAATCAGCAACGGTGATGGAGATGGTGGTGGAGATGGCTCTGGGGGCACTTCCCCGTTCGGGCAGGGTGCCAGAACAGAGACTTTCTATCCCCCGAATCTCCCCTTAGGTGGCGGCGGTGTTGCGGAACTTTTCGTGGCTGGAGGCTTGACGATTTAGGGTTTTTGCATCGGGAGGCATCTTATAGGCGGAGAGGCAAGGTCGGTGGGTAGCCAGGGGGCCCACACCATTCCCTGGTGCGGCCTAGGGGACCCACGCCTAGGGGTGGTTTGGCCACCCTGTGGCCCCCCTTCGTCTCTCCTTCTGGCTCCGTGAATCTTCCGGGAAAATAACGACTTTGGATTTTGTTCGGTCCAATTCTGAGAATATTCATTTTCTGACTTTCTGGAACCAAAAACAGCAGAAAATCGGCAATTGGCACTGTGGCATCTTGTTAATAGGTTAGTCCAAGAAAGTGTGTAGAAAGTACTCCAAAGTGTGGACAAAACATAAGAAAGTAGATAAAACCAAGCATGGAACATCAAAAATTATGGATACGTTAGAAACGTATCACCAGGCCTGGCCCGCACCGGGGGGTGGTGTGGCCGCCTAGGGCACCCCCTCGGCCTCCCCTTTCGCCTATAAGATGCCTCCGAAACAGAAACCCTAAGTACCCGATCAAAATTCCACGAAAGAGTCTGTAGCCACCGTCATCTCCATCCCTAGATCGGGAGGGATCCGAAGCTCTTCCCGGCACCTTGTCGGAGGGGAGAATTCACCCTGGAGGCCTTCTTCATCACCATGCAAGCCTCCGGTGTGCTGCGTGAGTAGTTCATCCTTGGACTACGGGTCCATGTAGTAGCTAGATGGTTGGTTCTTCTCCTTTGTGCTACCATGTTTAGATCTTATGAGCTCCCTTCATGATCAAGATCATCTATTTGTAATCCTACATGTTGTGTTTGCGGGGATCCGATGGATATTGAGATGCTATTTTAGATTGATTATTGATCCTATCATGTCTTTGTTATATGTGATCTTGCATGCTCTCCGTTGTTAGTAGATATCTTGGCCGGGTATATGCTAGCAACTCCAAGAGGGAGTATTTATGCTCGATACTGGGTTCATGCCTCTAGTAATCTGGGGAAGTGACAGAAATCTCTAAGGTACTAGATGTGCTGTTGCTACTAGGGAGAAAACAACAATCCTTTGTTCATAGAACAATCGTATTGTTTACTTTACACGCAATGCGTAATGCAATTATCTATTGCTTGCAACTTAATACTGGAGGGGGTTCGGATGATAACCTGAAGGTGGATTATTAGTCATAGATGCAGTTGGATTACGGTCTATGTATAATGTTGTAATGCCCAATCAAATCTCATAGGAGTCAAGATGATTAGTATATGCTTGTATGCTTTCTCGATGTTTGTCAATTGCCCCGCCGTAATTTGTTCACCCAACATGTCATCTATCTTAAGGAGAACCACCACTAGTGAACTATGGACCCCGGTCCTTTCTTTTACCATCAATCTACAACGGTTTACTGCTTTCTGTTTACTTTCTGCAAGCTTTTACTTTCTTCCACACAATACGTTTAATCCTTTGTTTTCAGCAAAACCGGTGAGATTGACAACCTTACTTTAAGTTGGGGGCAAAGTTCTGTGGTTGTGTTCTACAGGATTCCAAGTTGGAAACAACACCTTGGAGGTGTTTCCTTGCTCCTACTGGTTCGATAACCTTGGTTTCATAACTGAGGGAAAACTTGCTGCTGTGCTCATCATACCTTCCTCTTGGGGTTCCCCAACGAGCTCGATATATTTTGGGCCATCAGCCTTCTTTAGGCCGAAACTGTAGCGGGCCTAAAATCATACGGGCCCTGGAAGGGTTCATTAATGGGCCACGTCAAACAGTACACGTCGTGAGAGTAAAGGGCCGTAATCTTATTGGGCTCTCCTCGTGGGCCGGCCCACTTAAAAATTAGCAGGCCTTGTCTGGGCCAGGCTTCTTCCACGGTTTCTGTGACCGTTAACGGCAGCGGGTGCCACGTCGCATTTTTTCATGACGTCAACAGTCAACGCGGATGGCGAACAGATCTACGACGGAACAAGTTTTTGTGGCTAAAGGGTGCGATCCGTCATGGTCAGAAAAACAACATGGTAGATTCTTTTGTGCCGGGGCTTTTACCACGAAGGGCATGCGTCGTAGAAGACTTTTTAGCCACGAAAAACGGGCCTTCAACCACGAAAATCGTCCATTGTAAAAGCCAATTTTTCTTGTAGTGTGGGTCAAGGCGGTGCGCATAATCCTTGGCAAAGATTTTGAAGATGACATTTATCAGAGAATTTGGTGTGAACTGTGAAATCTGATCAGCCCCACTAATCTTGGGGATCAAAGAGAGGATACCATAGTTAGGTCTATCCACAACTATCCTACCTAGAACAAAGTCATTGATCATCGCTAAGACCCCTGTCTTAAGGATTGCCCCGAAGGAAGTGAAGAAGACCACCAGGAACCCATCAGGCTCCGGGGCAGTGTCCGCCTTCATATCTTTGATAACTAGCTAGAGCTCCTTGGAAGTAAAGGCAATGGCAAGGGACTTTGCCTCAGAGTTGGAGACCTTGTTCGCTGCCTACCAAGTGCCCATGGCCAGCCCCATGTGACGATGAACCTCTGCACCCATCAAGTTCTTGTAGAAAATGTAAACATGCTCCTTAATGAGCTGATGGTCTCTAATCATCCCCTACTAGGTCGAGAGCTGCGACATCGTGAATTTGCAGCATCTCCCATTGGCCACCGCATGGAAGTATTTGGTGTTTGCATCTCCTTCTAGGCCCATTGTAACATCCCAAATTTTTCATCTGAAAACCATCATCATTACACTCATATCATCATAGCATGTGTTGCATTGCATTTAGTTTGTCCCCCAAATATTTGGTGAAATTTTGAGACAATTTGGAACCCTTTTGCTAAACTCAAACCTAGGAAAAGAAAAAACTAAAAATAAAAAGCAAAAAGGAAAAAAATGCAGCAGCAGCATCTGGCCTATTGGGCCCAACCCAGCCGAACAGCCCACCCGGGCCACCCCTCCCCCTCTCTTTCTTTTTCTCATCGTCCCCCTGCACACCCCCTCTCACTTACACGCTAGCCCCACTCCCACGTCATCGCCACCTCATCGTCTTCAACCTAGGCGTCGAACTGACCCCCTCTCTCCTCTGCCGTTTCTAAACCCGATTGAATTTGGGCGTTTCCGCGATTAATTCGCCACTACAACCACTCCTTCTTAATCCCCTCTCCCTCCTCTTCAGTTTCCCCTCAGTCACCACCCCCGTAGAGCCCCCAGGCTCCCCAATTGCAAGCTCGAAACGCCGCCGTCCGACGCAACTCCGGCGACGATTCCAGTGATCCTCGACCACGACGCACCCTCCTCTCCACTTTATCATCTTCAATAGGTTCTGGCGCATCTTTTAACCCTGGCTAGGTACTTTTTCTTGCCCCAGGTCGACGACACGATCATTGCCAGCGACTCGCTCTGCCGCCGCCGTTCATCGACTTTTCCGGTAAGTCTAGGGTTCGCGCCGCCCCTTTTTAGCCTCTACTAGACAATACTGACCCGGGCGCACCTCCCTAACCTCTCTCTTTACCTGCTCGAGCCGCAGATCAACGCCACCGTCTCGGATATGCGAGCTCCGCCGTCGGTAGAACTCCGGCAAGGAATCTGGAGCGAAGCAGAGCGCCTTTCCCTCCACCATGACCTTCATCGAGACCGCCTTGACCGCCTCAACCTCTGGTAAGAGTCCACAGACCCCCTGCCCCTTTAGAACCACCGGAACACCACCGTCCGACGTGCCGCCGCAGCGCACAGAGGATCAGCACCACCAGTTCGTGGATGCATGCTGAGCACCGTTCGATCTAGTTTCAGCGGCTAGGATTAGATCTCTAATCAACAGGTATGGGCTAATCTGGTTCGTTCGTGGGCACTTAAGATCTAACATCCCATAGCGGTCGATCCGACCGAATCGTTACGGGCCTATAGGAAAGCGCCACGTCGGCCAGGGCATCTGTTTAATTAGAAAAAATAGACATAATATATATTAAACTTAGAAATTCAATAACTTTTGATCCACAAATCTGAAAAATGCAAATTTGGTGTCTATGGATTCAGAAAAATGAGGCCTTTATTGTTGAGGCCTTGTTTCACATTTTTGCTTCTGAAAAATTGGAGTTATAGGTAGAACCTTTTTAGGAGTATTTTTCTCATAAAAATTACTCCATAAATTGTTTTTAAGTATTCCTTATGCCTTTAGATAGAGTATTTTAACCTCTGTACTGTAGACTCTGTAAGTTTTAGAGTTTTGTTCATATCATTGCATTTTGCATGCATTCATATTTTTGTAATGCTATATTGATTGTATTATTGTTGTTGTATTGTTCTTTGTGTAGATTGTGTGGATTGTGAAGTTTGTTGCTGTGAGGATTGTACCTATTCCCCTAGATACCAAGGCAAGTGATATTTCATCTCAGGTCCTATTATTTTCACTATTGCACTAGTGTTATTTTTGGTAGATCTTAGCATGGTAGGATTATTTATATATTACTATGCTATGCTATCCTATAGATTATATCTTGGTAGTGTTTCCTAGTTGAAAGACATCGTATGGTAGAGTTCTTAGCCATGCTATTAGAATTCATGGGTGGAAAATCATATCAAGATGGTATGGAAAGATATTATTTTGTTTGATTAAGAAAACAACTAATGTTAATGAAACACCTAGGTGGAATGGGACTTGCTTGGATTGTGTTGAGTGGTTACTAGGGGCCATTTCTATGGTCAGCTGGTGTATCGCACTTGTGGACGGCCACCCAGGAACAAAGATATTGGAGACGTTCTTGTCGCGAAGCTTCCAGTGCAGCCACATGGCATATGGGCTCTGCCTTGACCGACTAAGTTGCAAGAACTCAGCCAGACGGACAGAGGGTGGTAGATATGATAGGATGGAATGCATCCGTGGTGGTCTAAGGGATTGCTTTTGAAAAGTCTCGTCCCGATGCATGTCGAGTCTTGTGAGGAAAGTGCACCACCTCTCGAGAGGGTAAAACTAAGTACTTAGCCGTGTCCCTGGTTATGGACAATTTCTGAGCATCAAGATAGTGAAGCAGTTCAATAATCTCCTCATCCAAATTTCTCTAAGTTAAAACTTGTGGGTGAACAAGGGTAGAGGTTCATTGATGTCTATCAATGGTACCTTAGTGTTTTGAAAGAGAAAACCTACTCTTCAAAAACTATGAGATAAAACCTTGCTTTTAACAAAGTCAGCCAAAACCACACTTAGCCATATATTCATGTAGTTGTTGGATTATACTAAGTATCTATGGTATCACTTGCCAATACAATTCCAAATGTATTGAGCCTTGTGGCTGTAACTTATTATGTTGCAGGATACTCTGATAATGAGTAGGGTTACGGGTCTACACTCGACATGTTTTCCTGTGGCGCATGAAGACAAAAGACTCTATTATTATACTATGTCTTGTGAACCTTGAATAATGTTAGCCTTGGGCTAAGTGAGTTGTAAGAACCATTATATTCCTGGATTTGCGATGTAATAATGACCTTTGTTTCTATGTACTTCATCTTAAACTGTGGGTGCTAGCATTTTGATCCAGGGACTAGCACTGCAATCACAGGGATCTTACCTTATTATGGTGAGATCTTACATCCATCTCACCCTGCCTCATTGACGCTAATATTCCTTCTCCCTTCTATAGATGCTCATAAGTTGTTCCTCCAGGTGGTACCGAAACACCCATGTTTTGGTGTCAGCTTCATCCGCATCGGCCACACGATCTAACTCCTTGATTTGGCTGACTAGTCACCGCCTATTGTCCCTAGTTTATTTTCCTGAGTTAGCATTCCATCCTCATAATAATTGTCGAAGGGGCCCTGTGCTCTTCTGCCACCAGTCGATGGAATGAGAGGAAGGATCCCTATATTCAAACCTGCCCTAGGTATTTACCACTAGAGCCTTGAAGCCCATAATCACGGACCAGCCAGATTCATAGAAGAATCTAGTTGATCTGACTATGGAGCCCTCTCCCGTGTCAAAGATTATGGGTGTGTGGTCGGAGCCTAAGCTGGTCTCTATAGTTAGGGAGCAAAGGGGAAGAGGTTTTACCAGTTCAGTGTAATAAACACCCTATCTAGCACCGAGTGGACCGGGTTTTGATGCATGTTTGTCCATGTGAACCTGGTACCCGTTCTAGGAAGCAACCTGAGCGCTAAGTTAGCGACAAAATCATTGAACATCTCATGTATAGGCTAATGAATATTGTCATTGTTTTGTCCTATGCCTTCCTAATGAGGTTGAAGTCCTTGCCAATCAGTAGCGGGAGCATGGATGCCTTGCTCTTGGTTACCACTTCCCCATGAAAGGAGGCTGATCGAGAGTGATCTGCAGGTCCATATACACCAACGAGGGCAATGGAGAATCGTGGAGCTAAGGAATGACGTCCCAATATCAATTCCTCCCACCTCAAACATGCTGTCACAAATGCCTAGAAGCATGCCTCCCGGATGGCCACTCGCAAGCAGCCAACACCAGTAAAACTTCTCACTGATTTTTATACTCTATAGATCCTGTTCTGCGAAATCCTCTTTGATTGTCTCTTGCAAACACACTATGTCAATGCGCTCGCGGTGGAGGTATTCATTCAGCAGGGTTCGGTACCCCTGTGCCCTAAATCCCCGGGTATTCTAGAAGAGAATCCTCATTGGGTAACCGCAGTCTGACCCCGTGCTTGGTGGGTTACAGAGCGCCTGCCTCCCGGTGGCCTAATTGAGTTGCGGTTCCTTACAGGTTTGGGAGCTAGCTTTGGCTACGCTTCCGGGGGAACCAACCCTTCGGTTCCACTTAGATGCCACAAAATTAGATTTCGCTGCCAGTTCCCACGCCTCTTCATCTTTCTTCTCCTATTCTTCTTGTTCTTTTCGAACTAGGGAAGTTGTGAGAGAAGCTTGGGCATCCACCCCGGGCTCGAATCATCAAAATCTGCTCAATGGGATCACCCAAGGAGAGGAGAAAAAACACACAACTATCTTTTGCAACAGAAAGGAGGTGCTTATTCGATTTATCATTAAGGGTAGTAAAATTAGGTTTGGCCAGGACATACCTGAATCCTTTCGCATAGACGCCGCGATGGCATTCTCTAGCACTGACCCCTCCATCATTCCCTTCCCATGTGCACTCTTTCGAGCCGCGACCACCGGGGTCGCCACTCACCGGTTTCCCCTGGCCACCGATGCAGCTAGCACCGTCACCGGCGCAACCTTCTCCAGAATGGGACGGGCATCCTCCTCAAAATCTTTAAACGACTTGCGAATATCACAATCAGCCTATTACCCTGGGAAGATAGCTTCCTTTATCTTGGATTCACTAACCACACTCTCGGACGACATAGGGATGCCAGACCAGGGGCGAGGCGGAGTGACATGCTTGTTTATCTCCTTGGAGGTGGAGTTGAGAGGTAGTTGTTGCTTGTCACGTCTTGGCTCACCAGGGAGCCCCACCTCCTCCAGGTCATCAGCGAAGGAAATGTTTGCCTCCGATGTCGTGGGTTGGTCACCGATAGAGATCACCGAGGCAGACGCTTGGGCAGCACAAGGCAGAACCACCTTGGCCAAGTCAGGAAAAACTGTTCCTTCATTAGTCAAATTTGAGTCGTATTGGTTGAACATGGAAGATAGAAGAGAGGGTGGCGAGACATGTGAGAACTCCAACCTTCCCACCGGGGGAGGACGCGACCTGTCCTTGTATGGCTCCTTTGGAAGCCCTTCTATAATAGCCACCTGGAGCTCAAGTTGGGCTGAAGCCGGCACTGGAGCCTTGTTCCCCTAAGCATGCTTGGGGTCTGCCGAAGGAGCTTTGGCCTTGTCCTGGCTCGGATGTTTGTGGCGGAAGTCTTCCTCAGGACTACTATCTTCTTCCTCTTCTTCTTGGTCCCTGTCTTTGCGGGGAGGTGGGGGTGGTGGCAGTGGTGAGAAGTGAGTCACTGGACCTTGCCCCAGCTGTTCGACCCGAATGGCAAAGCCTTGTTTATTGACGAACAACTTAAAGCTAGGGAGCATTCACACTGGAACTTGGCAACCAAATTTCATGTGCACCGGCCCGGTACGGATCAGAGTTAATTCATCGAGAACCATCGGATGTCCTGACATCTTTGTTCAAAACATCAAGCGCTCCATGTTGTAGAGAGGAGGGGGACATCACGCAGATGAACCCAAATATCAATCAGCACTTCCACTGCCATCGGGGCCACTGCTTCCTCAGTGACCACGATAGTTATCTTGCTATGGGGCATACGGAGGCCTCCTCCCCGGGTGTCCATCCGAAGGCTAACTTTTGAGGGGAAAACCAGCGCAAAATCTGTCTCACTCAGTTTATGGACTTGCCACTGCCATGTCTCATCTAACAGGTCCTTCGGCTCCTCTTCAACATCTACGGCAGATAGAAAGCCCGTGTCGAGAGTCAGCACCACAGAGTTTAAGTCTGTTTTTTCCAGTTCCTCTTCTAGGATTTCAAAGAAGAAGAAACCCTCTCCTTCCACTCTGAAACCCATCCACTGAGGCTCGTTCTTCTTGGCATGCACCGGACACATCGCTAACAAGTGTCCTTCTTGTTTGCAGAGCATGCATAATGGCTTCTCCGTGCAAGCGGCTTGGAAATGACCAAGATTGCCGCAATTGAAATAGGCGATCCTTGCCGCCTTGGGCTCAGGCCTCATAGCATCCTCCGCGCCTGTCGATGACCCCGCCGTCCAGGGAAGAGGAGGAGCGGGGGGAGCCGCCGGTTCATGTTTAGGCGTCTTCGTGAGTCTCCTCTATCGCTGCCCTCTCGCCCTCTTGGCGGTGGAGGGCCCCAGTGTAGGGGTTCGTAGCATGGAAAACAAAAATTTTCTACCGCATACAAACAAACAAGCCAAGATCTATCTACTAGATTGTAGCAACGAGTCGATGGAGGAACTCACCCTCGAAGATTCCAAAGCGGTTAACGAGAGCAGATTCTCGTGGGTGATGTAGTCGTACTCTTTCCGATCTCAAGATCGCGTAGACGATCCTTCCAGTGCCGCGTTCCCGCAGCGCTCCCGCAGTCGGTCACACGTTCGGTACTCGACGAAGACCTTCCTCTCCCTTGTTCCAGCAGGCAGCGGAGGTTGTAGCACTCTCCTCGCGATTCCGGCAGCACAACGGCGTGGTACCGGAAGTAGAGGGGAGATCTCGCAGGGCTTCGCCTTAAGCCGGTGCGAGTATGGTGGAGCTTATGAGAGAGGCTATTAGTGGTCTAGTAATTAGACACACCAATTAGAAGGCTCTAAACCAATTAGAAGGCTCTAAACCGAAATAGCTCTAAACCGGGGTTTAGGGCTAGGGTTTAGTTTAGAGGATAGGAACTTGTGTGTACTAGGAGGGGAGCCCTGCCCCTCCTTATATAGGTGGGAGGGGCTGGCCGGCCAAGGGGAGGGAGGGGAGTCCCTCCCCAACTCGGCTTGGTGGGGCGCCGGCTTGGGGAGGAGGACTCCCTCCCCAACTCGGTTTCCTCCTCTCCTCCCACTTCCCAAAATTGCCGTTTGACTTTCAAACTGGCCGTTTGACTTTTCAATTTAGGTTTTAAATAAATCCTTTATTTTGGGCAGCGAAGACACCTAGTACATGATGCAATCATTCCAACTTATAATGACACATTCATGTACCCTTTCCCCCTCCGGAGTGCCGGACATTCCGGGACTTTCTAGAATGTTCCCGATGAAAACACCGGAACCATTCCCCAACTCCGAAACGGTACTTTCCTTATATGAATCTTATTCTCCGGACCATTCCGGATCACCTCGTGATATCCCGGATCCCATCCGAGACTCCGAACAACATTCGGTCTCTTTCTCATAATACCATAACTACTCAAACAACGTCGAATCCTTAAGTGTGTCTCCCTACGGTTCGTGAATTATGCGGACATGATCGAGACACTTCTCCGAACAATAACCAATAGAGGAATCTGGAAATTCATATGGCTCCCACATATTTCTACGATTACATTGCGATCGAATGAACCACTTACATACGATACCAATTTCCCTTTGTCTCACGATATGTTACTTATCCGAGGTTATGATCGTCGGTATCTCTACATACCTAGTTCAACCTCGTTACTGATAAGTACTCTTTTCTCGTTCCCGTGATATGTGATCCCTTGTGACCCAGTCACATGCTTGCAAGCTAATTGGATGACATTTCACCGAGAGGGCCCAGAGAATATCTATCCGTCATATGGATGGACAAATCCCACTCTTGATCCATGTGTTTCAACCAATACTTTCCGAACACTCAATGCCACCTTTATAGCCACCCTGTTACGGTGTGGTGTTTGATGACATCAAAGCATCCATCCGGCAAAGGTGATATGCATGATCTCATGGTCGAAGGAATTAGGTTACTATGTATCAGAAAGCATATAGCAATTGAACTATTGAAATGACTTGATCTTTATGCTACGCTTATCTATAGGAGTATGTCCACCATATCATTCTCCTAACGATATGATCTTGTTGTTAATAACATCTCAATGTTCATGATAGGGAAACCACAATCATCTATTAACCAACAAGCTAGTGAAGTATAGAGGCTATACTAGGGACTTCAATTTAAGTTTACAATTCACACAAGTATTAATGTTTCCTTGTTAATACTATTATAGCATGAATATAAACATTTATCATAAACACAAAGATATAATAATAACTATATTTATTATTGCCTCTAGGGCATATCTCCAACAGTCTCCCACTTGCACTAGAGTCAATAATCTAGTTTCAAACCTTTGTGTATTCAACACCTATGGCTTTCCGGTGTTGCATGTACACGATTGCTAGTGGTCAACTGATCTCCGGATCTGACACTTCCAGGTCCGTGTGTAATTGCATGTCTTTGCGTCTCTACGCATCACTCATTCTCTAATGAGATGGCTTTGTAAATGGTCTTTCGGTGTGACCTTTAGTTCTTTGGGGTTAAAACATGTTGATAATATTGTCGCACAATATATCTTCATAGTATTATCCCGCTGTGAACTACACCTAGTTTGATAACAAACTACTTGACACAAATGCCCTCTTTTGCTGCTAACATAGCAGTCATACACTTAGCCTTTTGTTGTAGTATCTGTCACAATGTCTTAACTTTGGAACTCATCCAAATCCATTATGGAACTCACTTTCCATTATATTGTGCCACCCTTAATTTAGATTGAGATAAACTTAATTTGTACTCTGTGACAAAACTAGTATCAATGTAGTACTTTTACAATGAACTAACCATCTATTTGTCACTTCTACAAATAATATACTCTTAGTTCTTCCAAAAAGATCATAAGAATATCCTTACTATCGTCCAATGATCATCTTATGAATCATTCTGGTATATGCTCATAACTTTTAGAGCATAGGACATATCTGGATTTGTACATACCACAGTATGATTGATATAAACACTCTTTGTGATTTCATACATCAAGTATCAATCTATACTTGAATCTTTGTTTCACTTACCAAATGTCAATACACTTGAATATATCAACATTGAACTCTTTCAATCCTTTCTGTGCGACAAGAACCTTTTCTTGTAGTTTCTATATTGAACTCATTCAATATCTCGTTTATGTACTTCTGGCACAACCATATTAGCATCTATTGATGCCAAATATTTGGGTTTTGCCTAAGTCTTTCATCAGGATGAAATTCTTAATATGTGTCAATAAAAGATACATCATTTCTAATCAACAATATGTCCTCCACATAATGTATTAGAAATATGTTTTTAGCGCTCCCACTTAATTTCTTGCAAATGCAAGCATCTTCATTGTCTCCGATGAAATTAAACTCTTTTAACAGTTTCATCATAGTGAAGATTCCAACTCCGCTATGCTTACTTCAACCATTGAAGTTTGCATATGCATTCAGCATCCTTTGAATTAACAAAACCCTTTGGACCATGTCATGCACACGTCCTAGGTAACAATTCTATTAGAAGAACTTGTTTTGTTTATTCAACTACCACATAACAAAATTATATGTAGTGGTTGCTATATTAATCCGTATAGACTAAATATCGCTATGAAAGATCAAATCTTGTCATAGTCAATCTTTGAACATTGTTGTGAACTCTTTCCCAACATGTCGACTATTTCATAGATGTGAAACATCCATGTCTACTTCTTTATAGATCCAAACACAACTGTAAGGTCTTACACCTTTCTCGAGGGTCCTTCAAGTTCAAAACTTGATTTCTCGTGTATGGAACTATCACGGATTTTATGGCTTCAAGCCATTTGACGGAGTCAGGGCCCATCATCGCTTCTTTGCATGTAGTCCGTTCATTATTCTCAAATAATGATTCAACCCTCAAATCTTAGTATTTGATTGTTTACTCGACCTACTTGTTTCAATAGAAACTTAGACCTCCGTGACCACAACCTTTGAGGCACGTGAGCCATGAGCATTATTGCTGCCTCCGGAACACTTTTCGGTGCTGCGCAACTCTACACATATAGCTAAGGTTCTTTTAACCTTATCAAAGTTCTATTGTCCTCCCACTTTAACTTTTCACGAAAAATTCCTTCTCAAAGAAACTTGACGTTCTAAGCGACAAACACTTTTGTCTCCGGTGTTTGTGGAGGAATACTTAATGTTTATACAAAGACAGGTTTATCTGACTTTGGTTGCACACATCTTTCTTATGCATAGCATACCAATGTTTTAAGAAAGGACTACTTGGGTTTTATCCCAAACCATAACTTTATATGGTGTCATTTCAGCGAATTATGATGGAGCTCTTTTTAGTGGAAAAGCGGTAGTCTCTAAAGCTTTTAATCTTTAAAATATAATGGCAGTTCTATATTTTACACCTTTGATCTTACCATGTCAAACAAGGTTTTAATTACATATCTCGAACGCTCCATACTCTTATGGTGTTTCGGGAAATGCAAATCCACGGAACGATTCCTTAAATCTTAGGTATTATGCTAAACTTGTAACTCAAATATCTTCCTTTATGATCTTATCATAAACTATTTATATTCTTGTTACAATGATTTTGCACTTCATCTTGAAATCTTTGAATTTTTCAAATATTTCATACTTCATCCTTATTAAGTAAATATTCATATATTCACTCAAATTTTCGGAGAAAGCATATGAAGTTGAAATCCATCGCTCTTGACTACACATAATGGAGTTCGTACAACAATATGCACAAGTTCCAATAAGCTAGTCTTTCGTTCCCTTTTGGCCTATGAACGAAGTTTTAATTATTCTCTAGGAAAGTTTCACAAACGTCATTTGATCAAAAATCAAAAGACTCCAAAATTCCATCCACATGGAGTTTCTTCATGTTTTCTTTCCAATATAATTTAAACTGCGATGTCACTTCCTAAGTGATCTTTCAATCAATTTGTCTTTCGACATTTTTTTTAGCACTAGTTTTATGGATGTGATTTCTCCAACGAGATTTGTAAATCATCCATCTTTTATGGATTACGGCAATTATTTGAACAACCCTGTTGTTCTCATAATACCTGATGAAACAAATCTTGAAGGCAAGCTTTGATGTTTAACGAGCAACACAATAACCCTTTATTTGTTCTTGATGAACATCATCACATATTCTTTTGCTAGTTACTTAGGCCATTGTAGTTCATGAATTGTGTTGTTTCGTATGACGATTCATACCAACAAATTCAGTATAAAATACTTAAGAACCACATTGTTTAATGAGCAAAGAATATAGCCATAACATGTATATCATCTATATACTTAAACTGAACAATTCTAGTCTTTTCTTTTCTGCCATATATTTCTGAGATTCTCTTTCAGTATTTCCTTTTCTGTTTGAAAGAATCTATCAACATTAATAGTGGAGTCATACATATGACACATAGTCCAAAGCGTGTATAATTAAATACCAATGTCTTTGGATTTGCACTTTGAAGTAGATCACCATCATCAAATGTTTGGTGTTCTTTCAAATTCCTTTCTTTAGTAATCTATTGGTGTAGTAAACATTTTACCTACATCAAATATTCACCTTTATCATGGAATCGTCCATGACCAAGCTACTTTTAGCTTATAACGGTGAATCGCGAGTATAATGTTGCTCTCCAAAACCTTTTGGAGGATTAGGATAACTAGTGTCTCCAACCTTTTGCAAATTCTCATCAAATATGAGAACATGACTTTTGCCATATTATACTCTATCATGTTGCAACCAAAACTTTGTTTCAGATATCACAATATCTTCCACACATCATGGTTTCTGAAACAACTCTTTCAGATCCTAGATAACCTTGATATTAAGACAATCCTTTGAATATCAAGAATCATGGAGACAAACATGATACTTTATATACTAACACTTGGAATTGTTACTCTTGATTTAATACCAATTATTAAACTTCATGGAGTAACCGGAACTTACTGAAAGTTTGCAATAGGACTTTTAAACTTTAGATTAACACTTCAAAACAATACGATACCAGTTCGTAAAGTAACTAACCAGAATTCTATAGTTCTATCATCTCAATTATAACTAAGCGCAAGGTGGTAAACGGATGCCAATGACTACAACAACTATGCAAATTCACTTTGATTTAGTTTATGATAAATTGAGTTCTAATTAATAATTAAATTAATCTAGGTGAACTCCCACTCAAAACAACATCCCTCACATTGTTTTAGTGATCACACGAACCAAATCCACTACATCAACTCCGATCATCACGAGAGTTGATATAGTTTCAATGGCGAACAATCGACATGTTCATCATATCTACTATATGACTCATGCTTTACCTTTCGGTGATCCGTGTTCCTGAGGCCATGTCTGTACATGCTAGGCTCGTCAAGATCAAACCTTAGCTACCGCATAAGCAAATCTGGCTTGCTTACGTTGTATTCACCCGCGGAATCAAAGACACCCGATCATCACGTGGTGCTTCGAAGCAACAAGCTTTGGCAACGGTGCATACTAAGGGTGAACACTTTAGAACTTGAAATTTTGTGCATGAGGGATCATCTTATAATGCTACCGTCGTCTACTAAGCAATACAAGATGCATAAAGGATTAACATCACATGCAATTCATAATATGTGATATGATATGGCCTTTCTTCTTTGTGCTTCCGATCTCCATCTTCAAGCACGAACATGATCTCCATCATCACCGGTATAGCATCAAGGTCAATGACGCTTCTTCATGGTTGTCGTCCACCAGCTTCAACTATTACAACTATTTTGAATAGACACGCAGGTCTTAACAGAAATTAAAGACAACCATATGGCTCCTGCCGGTTGCCAACTTACAATAAGGAACATTGCATACATCAAATATAATCACAATCATGGCCATATCACATCACTGCACACCCCTGCAAAACAAAGTTAGACGCTTCTACTTTCTTTGCATGTTTTACGTGGTTTGGGGCTTTCCATAAGTGTCGTTCTAACCTACGAACAAGAACCACAACATTGATACTAGCATTGTTGATTACCCGTTGTAAATTGGATCTTTACTATGCTAGGAGAAACAGGCACCCGCAAAGCCACTTATGCAATACGAGTTGCATGTCAAGCGTGGAGCAAGTCTCATGAACGATGTCATGTAAGGTTAGCCCGGGCCGCTTCATCCCAACATACCGCAAGATGCAAAGTACACGCAAAGCAATCTACAATAAAAGCATCAACGCCCACAATGACCATTGTGTTCTACTCGTGCAACAGATCTACATATAGACACGGCTCTGATACCACTGTAGGGGTTCGTAGCATGGAAAACAAAAATTTTCTACCGCATACAAACAAACAAGCCAAGATCTATCTACTAGATTGTAGCAACGAGTTGATAGTGGAACTCACCCTCGAAGATTCCAAAGCGGTTAACGAGAGCAGATTCTCGTGGGTGATGTAGTCGTACTCTTTCCGATCTCAAGATCGCGCAGACGATCCTTCCAGCGTCACCTTCCGGCAGCGCTCCCGCAGTCGGTCACACGTTCGGTACTCGACGAAGACCTTCCTCTCCCTTGTTCCAGCAGGCAGCGGAGGTTGTAGCACTCTCCTCGCGATTCCGGCAGCACAACGGCGTGGTACCGGAAGTAGAGGGGAGATCCCGCAGGGCTTCGCCTTAAGCCGGTGCGAGTATGGTGGAGCTTATGAGAGAGGCTATTAGTGGTCTAGTAATTAGACACACCAATTAGAGGGCTCTAAACCAATTAGAAGGCTCTAAACCGAAATAGCTCTAAACCGGGGTTTAGATCTAGGGTTTAGATCTAGAGGATAGGAAGTAGTGTTGTGTCTAGAGGAGGAGGCCCTGCCCCTCCTTTTATAGGTGGGAGGGCCGGCGCCATGGGGAGGAGTTCCTCCCCAACTCGGCCTAGGGAGGTGCGCCGGCCTAGGGGAGGAACCCTCCTCCAACTCGGCCTCCACCTCTCCTCCTCTTTCCACTTTCCAAAACTGGCAGTTTGACTTTCAAACTTGCTGTTTGACTTTCCAAATTGGGATTTGAATTAATCCTTTATTTAGAACAGCGATGACACTAAGTACATGATGCAATCATTCCAACATGTAATGACACATTCATGTACCCCTTCCCCCCCCCGGAGTGCCGGACATTCCGGGACCTTCTAGAATGTTCCCGATGAAAACACCGGAATCATTCCCGAACTCCGAAACGGGACTTTCCTTATATGAATCTTATTCTCCAGACCATTCCGGATCTCCTCGTGATATCCCGGATCCCATCCGAGACTCCGAACAACATTCGGTCTCTTTCTCATAATACCATAACTACTCAAACAACGTCGAATCCTTAAGTGTGTCTCCCTACGGTTCGTGAATTATGCGGACATGATCGAGACACTTCTCCGAACAATAACCAATAGAGGAATCTGGAAATTCATATGGCTCCCACATATTTCTACGATTACATTGCGATCGAATGAACCACTTACATACGATACCAATTTCCCTTTGTCTCACGATATGTTACTTATCCGAGGTTATGATCGTCGGTATCTCTGCATACCTAGTTCAACCTCGTTACTGATAAGTACTCTTTTCTCGTTCCCGTGATATGTGATCCCTTGTGACCCAGTCACATGCTTGCAAGCTAATTGGATGACATTTCACCGAGAGGGCCCAGAGAATATCTATCTGTCATATGGATGGACAAATCCCACTCTTGATCCATGTGTTTCAACCAATACTTTCCGAACACTCAATGCCACCTTTATAGCCACCCTGTTACGGTGTGGTGTTTGATGACATCAAAGCATCCATCCGGCAAAGGTGATATGCATGATCTCATGGTCGAAGGAATTAGGTTACTATGTATCAGAAAGCATATAGCAATTGAACTATTGGAATGACTTGATCTTTATGCTACGCTTATCTATAGGAGTATGTCCACCATATCATTCTCCTAACGATATGATCTTGTTGTTAATAACATCTCAATGTTCATGATAGGGAAACCACAATCATCTATTAACCAACAAGCTAGTGAAGTATAGAGGCTATACTAGGGACTTCAATTTAAGTTTACAATTCACACAAGTATTAATGTTTCCTTGTTAATACTATTATAGCATGAATATAAACATTTATCATAAACACAAAGATATAATAATAACTATATTTATTATTGCCTCTAGGGCATATCTCCAACAGTCTCCCACTTGCACTAGAGTCAATAATCTAGTTTCAAACCTTTGTGTATTCAACACCTATGGCTTTCCGGTGTTGCATGTACACGATTGCTAGTGGTCAACTGATCTCCGGATCTGACACTTCCAGGTCCGTGTGTAATTGCATGTCTTTGCGTCTCTACGCATCACTCATTCTCTAATGAGATGGCTTTGTAAATGGTCTTTCGGTGTGACCTTTAGTTCTTTGGGGTTAAAACATGTTGATAATATTGTCGCACAATATATCTTCATAGTATTATCCCGCTGTGAACTACACCTAGTTTGATAACAAACTACTTGACACAAATGCCCTCTTTTGCTGCTAACATAGCAGTCATACACTTAGCCTTTTGTTGTAGTATCTGTCACAATGTCTTAACTTTGGAACTCATCCAAATCCATTATGGAACTCACTTTCCATTATATTGTGCCACCCTTAATTTAGATTGAGATAAACTTAATTTGTACTCTGTGACAAAACTAGTATCAATGTAGTACTTTTACAATGAACTAACCATCTATTTGTCACTTCTACAAATAATATACTCTTAGTTCTTCCAAAAAGATCATAAGAATATCCTTACTATCATCCAATGATCATCTTATGAATCATTCTGGTATATGCTCATAACTTTTAGAGCATAGGACATATCTGGATTTGTACATACCACAGTATGATTGATATAAACACTCTTTGTGATTTCATACATCAAGTATCAATCTATACTTGAATCTTTGTTTCACTTACCAAATGTCAATACACTTGAATATATCAACATTGAACTCTTTCAATCCTTTCTGTGCGACAAGAACCTTTTCTTGTAGTTTCTATATTGAACTCATTCAATATCTCGTTTATGTACTTCTGGCACAACCATATTAGCATCTATTGATGCCAAATATTTGGGTTTTGCCTAAGTCTTTCATCAGGATGAAATTCTTAATATGTGTCAATAAAAGATACATCATTTCTAATCAACAATATGTCCTCCACATAATGTATTAGAAATATGTTTTTAGCGCTCCCACTTAATTTCTTGCAAATGCAAGCATCTTCATTGTCTCCGATGAAATTAAACTCTTTTAACAGTTTCATCATAGTGAAGATTCCAACTCCGCTATGCTTACTTCAACCATTGAAGTTTGCATATGCATTCAGCATCCTTTGAATTAACAAAACCCTTTGGACCATGTCATGCACACGTCCTAGGTAACAATTCTATTAGAAGAACTTGTTTTGTTTATTCAACTACCACATAACAAAATTATATGTAGTGGTTGCTATATTAATCCGTATAGACTAAATATCGCTATGAAAGATCAAATCTTGTCATAGTCAATCTTTGAACATTGTTGTGAACTCTTTCCCAACATGTCGACTATTTCATAGATGTGAAACATCCATGTCTACTTCTTTATAGATCCAAACACAACTGTAAGGTCTTACACCTTTCTCGAGGGTCCTTCAAGTTCAAAACTTGATTTCTCGTGTATGGAACTATCACGGATTTTATGGCTTCAAGCCATTTGACGGAGTCAGGGCCCATCATCGCTTCTTTGCATGTAGTCCGTTCATTATTCTCAAATAATGATTCAACCCTCAAATCTTAGTATTTGATTGTTTACTCGACCTACTTGTTTCAATAGAAACTTAGACCTCCGTGACCACAACCTTTGAGGCACGTGAGCCATGAGCATTATTGCTGCCTCCGGAACACTTTTCGGTGCTGCGCAACTCTGCACATATAGCTAAGGTTCTTTTAACCTTATCAAAGTTCTATTGTCCTCCCTCAGGTTCCCTGGACCGCTCTTGCTGGTCAACAGCGATAGATCAAGTTGGTCCATTATTAAATAAATAAAGCTCAGAAAAGAGGAATCCTCCCGCTAAATCCCATCAGTTCTTCTGGAAACCTCACCCTGTTCGATCGATGCTGAAGTCCGTGTTGTCGGCGCGGGCCATCGTTGTTCATTCGTCCACGTAACTGATCCCGGCGAGGCGGCGAGTGAGTGGATCGGCGAGCTTGGCGTCTTATTGAGTGTCGATGTCGGTCGCAGTCGTAGACATTCTAGTATCTTCGTTCCCTCTCGAACGTCGACGGCTGTAGCGTCGCTGCTCTTGTGTTTTGTCAAGAGTCAAAGTCTGGGTCAGCGAGAATCTCAGCGTTCCAAAATCTCGTGACCAGCCAGTGGCCAGTGCCAGGAGGATCAGCAGTTCAGCACTAGAGAACAACACAGCGCCATCGCATCGAGTATCGTCGAGAGATTTGTGCACGACGTGCGTGGGGTGGGCAAGGCGCCGACTTTGGGTTCCAGACGGTTTTGTTGACCGGGCAGCAGGACCCTTTGGTTGACTCGCATTCATTCACCCTTCATTACTCTCGCAAGTTGCAGCTTTGGCTTTGGATCCGTCCACGCAACTCTAGTGGGTTTATTCCGTGTGCTCAACGCTCTGGTTTCACCAAAGAATTTGCCAGTTTCCACTTGGGTGAGCAGGATAAACGGTCGGCTCCACCAGGAGTCCCATTTCCCCAGTCCGCAAAAAGGTGTACTTCCAACATTGTCTTAGGTAAAGTTTGACTAACTTTAGTAAAACTTAGTACTCCCCGTCCCAAAATAAGTGACTTAAGTTTGTCTAGATTCGTATGTACCTGTATACTAAAACATGCTAGATATATCCGAATCTAGACAAACCCACGTCATTTATTTTGGGACGAAGGGAGTACTAATATTTATAACACTAAATTGGTATTACTAGATTTATTTTCAAATATAGTTTTATAGTATGACAATTTCATGTATTTATCTATGAAGTTGATCAACATTAATAAAATTTAACTCAGGCAAAAGCTAGAACTATACTTATTTACGGACCGATCGGAGTATGCTCCTTTGTCCAGTGCCACTCTCACTCCCTCCGTGATCGGTGGAGATTTTGTTGCGCGCTGATGGAAACGAGCCGTAGCGGGTACAGTTATCCGCGTATGCTTTTTCAGTACAGCTGAATATCAACTTTCTCCTCTTTGATGAGTGATGATGATGATAATAGAGCTCCTGCTTTCTGCTAAACCGAAATGGGAACTCCTCGGTACAAGTTTGGCATCGCAACGGGTTACTCGGCCCGCATTCCGTTCCTTACCTTTACGACTTTGGCGTCGACCACAATTGACTTGACTAATAATGCACCATACCCATCGTCCATCGAACCAACAAGGTATAGAGTGAATATGCATCCTGCTTTCCCTCTCTCCAAAACTCCAGCCCAAGTACTTTCAACTTTGATCAACTAATCCATTTGACTAAACTACCGTCTACTCTGTCCGTCACATAATAGATGTTTTAGTTTTTTGATACAAATTTATAGATCTTTTAGTGTGTAGGTCGAAGAGGTTCAAAATAAACTTATCTACTAACAGACTAGATGCATTCTTTTAACAAAAGGTCAAACATCTTATATTTTGGAACGGACAAAGTAGAATAGAACATCGACCGCACACGCCACTAGAGAAAAATGGGCATTATGTCCCGGTTTGTAAAGGGCTTTAGTCCCGGTTGCCCAACCGGTACAGAGAAATCGGGACTAAAGCCCTAACCCTTTAGTCCCGGTTGGTCTGTGAATCGGGACAAAAGGACGGTCCACGTGGCCTTTGGCTGTCGCAAGGGGGAGGGGTATTTGTCCCGATTCGTAATACGAACCGGTATCTATTGGCCTCTGCCGCAGCAGCATTTTGGGACTTTTTGTGCGGTGGCAGAGAATTTTTTTGTATATTTTCATTTATTTTGTTTCCCCTTTATCTATTTTCTTTTTGTGTTTTGGGCAGCATTTATTTTATGACATTTACTCCAGTACTATATTGTGAGGAATGCTCGTCCTCATAGTAGTGCGAATCCACTTTCGGTAACATCAACCTCGCACCATCTACTATGAGAACGAGCATTCCTCACAACATAGTGCTGGGATAAGTGTCATCTACCTTAAGGGGACCGTTATATTACAAAACATCTCCTGATTATATTACACAGCAAGTATCGAATATATTACATTCATGCATATATACAATATAAAGTCTTTTATGATCTCTATTATATTATCATCATCTTCTGATAGTATTCTCCTTTTGGATCTAGGACCTCTGCATCTAAGAATCCCGCAGTTTCCTCTTGGATTGTTTGTATGGGATCCTTTGGTAGAAGATGGTCCCGCAACCGTTCGATCTAATTTAAAAGAAGGAGTCAACATATATGAATAAAACTAAACACAATTGATGGTAATAAAACAAAATTATGAATATTGTTTACATACTTGAAGTTGTTCTAAATTTCTGCTCTTCTCACAGGTCGTCTGATGAATAAACTCGCAAACATAGTATCCGCATAAGTTATTTCCATCTGCCTGCCTCAGACACTTTACGAGAACAAAGCTCAATCAAAATAATAATAATTAAGCATGATAATAGTATCGAAACTGGAATCAAAGAGATGCACGGATCTAGCTAGTAGTACTTACATTTAGTGATTTAAATGTAAGTTTCTCCTTCCAGGCAACCTTAGCCTTGTTGGTGAACCGTTTTCAAGCGCTGCCCGGCAAAGAAAATGAATGAAATGAGTTATTAATTACTTGATATTAGTAAAAGAACGAAAGTTGCCGATATAGTGTCATAATGACTGAAATTACCACTGGAGCATATCCTGCATGAGGGCCCACTCCTCAAGGGGTTTACGTTGAGAGTCCATGACTTATACTACTTCATTGTCAGGTTGAACGATTAGCAGAATATAATGGAATCTGCGCATGCATAACTCATCAATTATACATTTAACATCGAGTAAGCAAAATAGAATGTGTACAAGATAATCACACTCAATTGAAGTTGTAAGGTAATAATATTTCCCTTTTGGTTTCTTGAAATCTTAACACCATTACAATTTTATCCTCTGTGTCCTTGGGACTAAATTTCACAGTAAGTTCATGAACCCAATATGGGTCAATGAACCCAATGTAATAGATCTGTCCTCTTCTGCATTCGAGAATCTTCGGTCTGCATAATATAGTGAGTATGGTTATACATGCGATATAAACGAGGTGAGCTAACTAGAGACTTAATTATTACAGAAATAATACTTACAGACATTAGGCACTGACCGATCGATTTGTTGAGGGCGTCTTGATTGAAAAACTGATGTAGTTCAGGAAATTCATTCAGTATCTGGGCATCTCCATACCCGTAATGCTCGTTTAGAACTCCGATCGCTATCCAGTTTGCCCCTTCCTTTGTGACTTTAATATACCAATTATGCAATCTTCGCATTTTTGTTGATAGATACTTGACGTCCTTAGGTCTGACAAGAGGTTCCCCGTACGGGTATTTGTATTTTTTTCTTAGCCATGGGGAACTCTAACTGGGCTACGTACTGAGCAATAGTCATACCTTGAGCAGCGGCCGCTTCTTCATACATTGCAACAAACTCCGGATCATACTGCTCGCCCGCACATTTGCTCGACCCCACCCCGGTATCGGAAATCACTTTGAGCGGGGGGCATTCCTTGTTTTTCTGTAAACCGAGCCGGGGAACTGAATTTCTACTTGCACTAGTGCTGTTCGACTGCACCATTGACTGATGTGACTTGACAATAGAGCGGTTATAGTCTGATGACATCCTTGGCTCGGGTTGATGAAAGGTCTTCACCATTTTTTGCACTTTGGATTTTTCTTCTTTAGTGTTGGGGAACTCTGGCTCTTTCAGCCGCTTGAGGCTATCAAACCAAAGTTGTGTTTAGGCCTTTGCGATCACTGTATTCTCCTCTTCAGTACAGTCGTAAGCTCTCTTGGGAGAAACTTTTGGTACTTTTGGGAGGGGCTCCGGTAGACGCTTCGGTGATCTGTTACTCTTTCGCTTTTGGCCCTGACCCTTTTGTACTTTTGGGAGGGGCTGAGATGGCTAACACGGCGGAGAAGACGGTCGTGCTGGAGAAAGGGCCTGTTTTGGCGGAGACTGCCGCGCTGGAGAAAGGGACTATTGTGGTGGAGACGACACTTGTCGCGGCGACGGCAAAGATGGCTGATGCGCTGGAGACGGGTGAGGCTGCGACGAAGATGGAGTTGTGCTCTGAGGAGTGGATGGCTTTGGCATCCGATTTGAAAGCACGATGTGTTCCTTTTGCCATAGAATGGTCATGTTTTTTCTTCTCCCAGCTTTGTCACATCCCATTCACCTACAGGATAGTCAAGCTTGAGTTGCACGAATCCGTCCATAACTTCATCCACCCCGGCAATAGCGTAGCCCTGTGGAACTGGACAACAATGATAAGTTGGTATCGGTCCAACTAATGGTAAGGCATAGCCGGCCGTCACCTTCATGGTTATGTTGACAACTTTCACATGTATCTCACAATGTGTTATCTCCATGATATCATCCACTGGGTAGCAAAGAGGAGCCATCACCGGTGCATCATCAGCATCATCATCGGGGAGCTCCGTGGAAGCCACGATGCTTCTTCGATTAGTGGATGGGCCGGTAGCACCGAAGGCAGCTTCATCTACCATGTGCCGCTTAGATGGTCTGGTAGCTTGCTGGCTAAGTACGTCAAGTTGATTCTGCTACCACTTTAATTGTTCTTCTATGTTGCGCATCCGGTCTGCTTGCTTCATTACTTCCATTTCCTCCCGTTCCTTTCTCCTTTGACGGCTTCTATCGGGATATTTCTTCCGAATGTCGGTAAACCCAAGGTTCCATGGTTTGGAGCCTTCTGTGCCTCGTGTTCGTCCATCGTGTTCCTTGTTCCCAAGGGCGAGTGCGAGCTCGTCATTCTCTCTATCGGGAATGAACTCGCCATCTTCAACAGCCTTTACTGCATTTCTAATGTCTTCGATGTGTATGGGAGTTTCTTTATGTCTTATGTTATGTATGCACTTCCCTTCTGAGTCCAACGTGCCCCCATGCCCGTAAAACCAATTTCTTACCCGTTCTATCCAATTGTATGGCTCTGGGGTGATCCCTTTAGCAAACAGGTCAGACTCAAGTTTCTCCCACTTAGGATTGCTAGCCTTGTAGCCACCTTGCCCCATAGTATGGTGATACTGTTTTTAGCAGCACTTTTATTATTCGTTTCAGACCTTTTCTTAGCTGGCACCGATGTCTTGTACGCCACAAAATCAGACCAGTAGTCTTTAAGCTTCTCAAATGCTCCAATGAATTTTGGAGTCTTCTCTTTCATGACATAGTCAAGTTGTAATCATTTCTTCTAGTTATTCAATTGCTAGGCCATCTTTTTAAGAGCCCACTCCTTAACTTTTTCCTCCATGTGTTTCTGCAGTTCCTCCTAAGTTGGAATCTCCTCATCTGGATCGTACTCATCTGGATCCACCTCTAACATCGGTAGGGTGAAATTAGCCATGAGCTTTTTCCAAAGAGTATCTTTGGCTAAGTCACTGACATATAGAAATTCTGGATCCTTTCACCTATTACATTCTCTAACGATGATCGGGATGTAGTCTCTAACAATAACTCCGCATTGTCTTATAAATTTATTTGCAGCATCAATGGGAGCCTTCGGTTGGCCGTCTAGAGCGACTTCTTCGATCCTGTACCTTTCATGGTCTCCCAACTTTCTGGCTGGGCCTCATTTATTCTTTGCAGAAGATTTTCTCGATCCGGAGGGCTAAAATAAGAAAGAGCGTTAATATATATGTATATAGACAAACAGAGGCTTAATTAATTAATATATATATGTGCACCTTGTCGGCTTCTCCCTCGTCGGATTCTCCCTCACCGGAGCCGTTTGTTTGGTCGAAACCTGGATCTCCCTCACCGGAGTTGTTCAGATATAGCAAGGTGACATCGTTATTGATATGTCCTCCCTCATTGATCATATCCTCAAGCGCCATTTCCTTTTCTTCATCTCTGGGTTCCATAGTTTCTGCAAAAGGGGAAAAGCGGATGAGTCGAAGCGGCCAAGCGAGGAGGTTAGGTAGGCGTGGTTTGATGGGCTAGGGTGCCATGGTTTGATGAAAGGTAACCCTAATACATGCTTGACAATTTAAAACGCGGTCCAAGGGATATAAATCGTAATTCAAAGAAACCCTAATATATGGCGCGTTCCGCACCCGTCCATCGCCCCTATATGGCGCGCGTTGCCGCGCCCGACCCGAAGACAGTACTCCCCCGAACAAATGGAAGGGATTGGCAACACATAATAATCCAAAATAGTAACATAACAAAATATATACATACACAATAATAATTCTTTATTAAAATTTGTACATATAGTAACCCTAATATATATATCCGATGTGGTGGCTGGGCGGGAAGCGGTCCAGTGTGACGCGACTGCGGAGGGAGGATGAGGCGGCGGCCGGTCTAGCGCGTGCGCGGATGACAACGGCTGCGGACGACACAACACATGCGATGATGGTGGTGCAGGTTGTGCGCTCGGATGACGACGGTGGTCCGGTGTGGCACGCATGCGGGGGGCCGGAGAGCGGCGGCACCGTGCGACGGGGGGAGTGCGGCGGCGCGCTGTGCGCGGGGGAACGCGGCAGCGGTCCGGCACGGTGGGGGCGGGGTGCTCCGGTGGTGGACCTTCTCACTATTCCTATTTAACTAATAATTCCCTAGGCCTAATTCTCTATTTATTAATATGTAAAAAAACAACTAACTAACTAATATCTGGGACAGAGCGGCGGCGCCGAAGCTGGGGAAGACACGGCATGCACGGCGGCGTGCATGACAAGAGGGGGAGGTCCACCGTGCCAAAATCGGCAGCCTGGCGGTGTTGGGTTCGGAGGCGCCTGCGTCGAGGACTTAGCAAATGCGAGATGGGGGAAGATGAAAAATGACGTGTGATTTATATACGGCAGGACCTTTCATCCCGGTTGGTGGCACCAACCGAAACGAAAGACCAGAGCATACATCCCAGTTGGAGCCACCAACCGGGACGTATGATGGCCACCAAAGCGGCGCGCAGAGGACCTTTAGTCCTGGTTGGTGCCACCAACCGGGACTAAAGGTCCTTTTTTCAAAAGTTTTTCAAACTTTTCAGATGTTCCCGTCTTATTTCTTATTTAGGTGTTCACATTTGAAATGATTTGAATTTGAAACAACTTTATGTCTTATAAAATAATTATTCTAACTATTCAAACTATTAAATTTGAAATGGTTTAAATTTGAAATTTCTGAAATGGTTTAAATTTGAATTTGAAAAAACTTTTAACATGAAAAGTGTTTGAATTTGAATAACTAATGCAGAACCATTTTCTGTTTCCTAAAATAATTGTTCAAACTATTTACTATTTTGCCATTTTCAAATAAAAATGCATTACAGAATGAAAACAGTGGATCTCTCGAAAATCTTGGGTACACAGACGAACCATTCGTCCTAGCCAATGGATTAGTCATGTCTAGCCCTATAGTACACAGCTTTAGGGTCATCTTCTGAATCATCCTCGTCGTCATTGCTATGGCATATTCCAGGGATCCTTAGCCCTTCCCCGGCTTGTGTAGGAGGGAACCGGGGCCCGTGAACCATGACATATTCCGGGGGCACCTTCCATTCTGGCCTCGAATTCACGACGCGAGGGGAGGGGGCTCCCGGATGACGATGCCGCTATGCCCGCGGTCTTCACCACAACCACCTTTATTGTGGCTTTGCGGTGGGTGCAAGTGCGGGTACCGAAGGTGAGGATGATCTCCCTCAGCGATGTAGCACATCACACTGGCGATAGTCCGGTTTGCGCACCACAGGCGACGACCGGTTCCATTGTGGTTCACCGGGAGCGGTCTGTCACCCTCGTACCTGGTGAGCTCCCTTTCTTGCCGGTTAGCGAAGAAGGCATTCCAGGTGTCGTAGTTTCCGGGATCCCAATGGGGATCCATCCGCTGCTCCAGCGTGAGCTCTAGGTAGAAGTGGTTCATGATGGCCGCCTGGCGGGCGGAACCTTGAGGCACAGGAGGGACAGGAACTCCTCCAATGATCAGAATCCAGTCAGCGGGCAGCCGGTTGAAATGGATCGTATGGGCACCTAGAGGGGGGGTGAATAGGTGCTACTTCAAATTTTAATGATTTTTCAATTTTAGGCTTGACACAAAAGGTAAATTCTCTAGATAGCTATTATATGGAATTTCCCTATATGGAAACCTAACTACTAGCGAGTAAAGGCGAGTGAGAAAGAGGAACGAGTAAACCGTAGTGGAGCACGTGGAGACACATGATTTGTTTTTTACCGCAGTTCCTTCCTTGTTAAGGGAAGTACATCTGTGTTGGAGGGGTGGGCGGTACTAAGACCACCACGCCACAATAGGCCTCACCCTGTTCTCCAATGGATCCCGCCACCAAAGGCCTGATCCACCTTTCCACTATAGGTACCCTTCGAGGCGGGAACCGACGCCTTTACACAACTAGCAGGGCACAACTCCACAATCAGATTGGAGGCTCCCGTAATGACAATAAGGTTCCACAAGAACAAGTTATCAATAACAAAACATAAGATCTAGATATTAACGAGAATACTAGATCGGGGATTTCTCCAAGTGAATGGAGAGGAGTTGATGCGCTTGATTCGTGATGACAATGTAGATTGTTTCCTCCTTCAATTCCCCCAAAGACCGAAGCCTTCGGGTGGTTGAAGTGGGAGATCTAGAGAGAGAGCACTTGCAACAGGTCTGGCAATTTTCGAGTGAATCAAGAAGACTGAATGGAGGGGATGAAGAGGCTTTTATACCCCCTGCACCCACTGAGCCGCTGGAGCCATTTGGGGCCGGATTATCTGGCCCAAGGGAGGGCCGGATTATCCGTCTTGTGGAAAACTCCGCCCCATACTCGAATTATCCAGCAAATAATCCGCCCCCACTCAGAGCGACGTGCCGACCCTACCCTTGATCGTCTCCTGATTATCCAGCCCCTTTCGAGGGCCGGATTATCCGGTAAGGGAAGGAAAATCCACCGCTGTTCGGATTTTCTGGGAGAAAATCCGAACCAACTCAAAGCGTCGCGCCTTGGCTGCCTTTGATCGTCTTCTCGGGGGCGGATTATCCGGCCCAAGGTGATGGCCCAAATATATCGAGCTCGTTGGGGAACCCGAAGAGGAAGGTATGATGAGCACAGTAGCAAGTTTTCCCTCAGTAAGAAACCAAGGTTATCAGTCTAGTAGGAGCAAGGAAACACCCCAAAGGTGTAGCGAGCTGAACGTTAGCATGGCGCACTACCGGTGCCAGTAGCAACGTGCAGACCTGCACAACACAACCACAGAACTTTGTCCCCAACTTGCGATGAGGTTGTCAATCTCACCGGTTTTGCTGAAAACAAAGGATTAAACGTATCGAATGGAAGGAAGTAATAGTTTGCAAAAAGTAAACACAAAGCAGTAAACAGTTTGTAGATTGAATGTAAAATAAAGGACTGGGGTCCGTAGTTCACTAGAGGTGGCTCTCCTTAAGATAGATAGCATGCTGGGTGAACAAATTACAGTGGGGCAATTGACAAACATCGAGAAAGCATACAAGAATATACTAATCATCTTGACTGCTTTGAGACTTGATTGGGCATTACAACATTATACATAGACCGCCATCCAACTGCATCTATGACTAATAATCCACCTTCAGGTTATCATCCGAACCCCCTCCAGTATTAAGTTGCAAGCAACATATTATTGCTTTACGAATCGCGTGTAAAGTAAACAATACGATTGTTCTATGAACAAAGGATTGTTGTTTTCTCCCTGGTAGCAACATCACATCTAGTACCTTAGAGATTTCTGTCACTTCCCCAGATTACCAGAGGCATGAACCCACTATCGAGCATAAATACTAACTCTTGGAGTTGCTAGCATCTACTTGGCCAAGATAGCTACTAACAACGGAAAGCATGCAAGATCACAAATAACAAAGACATGATAGAATCAATAATCAATCTGAAATAGCATCTCAATATCCATCGGATCCCCGCAAACATGTCCACCCGGATTTTTAATCCCAGATGCCCGTTATGCCATACCTCGCAATCCCAGGATTACCATTTTTGCGAGACATAACGGATTGGATATCACAGTACATCATCCATTACAAACCATACATAAGGTCTTACACAAATAAGGATCTCATGATCCAGTCTTAATACAACAAGCAGCGGAATTAAAAGATAAGAATAGCGGTGGGGTCCATCTTCAGGGGCACAGGCAATGCTGACGAAGGCAGATAGTCCTAGTTATCATAGCCGTCCTGCTGGCCATCATCTTGATAGTCTCCTTCATAGTATGGCCATGAGAATAGCCAGGGACAAAAGCCATGAGTACTTTTTAAGTACTCACAAACTACTTCTAACAAGTAATATAGTTCTAAGTCAAGTACTAACTCTATGTTTAACTATAAAGTTAAGTTTGAAACCTAAGCTGAGTTTTGAAGCAAAGAAAGATAAAGTAAAGTTCTAGAATCACTTAAGTTGGGAAGCTAGTATCATAAACACAACCATGTTGTGGTCAAGTCAAGATTCATCATTCATTTCAAGTTATTTGGAAAACATCTGACAATGAAACAGTATGGCCATTCCAACTGTCCATAACCGCGGACGCGACTATTCGTATAGTTTGACACTCTACGGAGGTGGTACAGTTTCACCACAAGATTCGATACATCGTTCAGGGATAACCCTGAACCATCATACTTAGTATGCAGATAATCAAACATAACCTTCCCTTTACACACCCTAGTATAAGCACCTCTCCTATGAGCATGGCCTCCCAACCATGACCATTAGTCATCTTGGGCACTGCATAGGTGGACATCATGAGAGGTAGCCTCAGCTCAAACCTCTCCCACGAGGGAACTAATACTAATGCATATAAATTTCCAGCTAAGCCTTACCCAATTCAGGTAGTGTGGTTGTACGGTAAATTTGGAATGGTATCGCATCCAGATCCAACCATTAGTTTTATAAAAGGGTTAAGCCTCTTGCCTCATCATTTTCATCATCATAAACCATTTGTGTTTCTCAACACATGTCAAAACATCTCAATAGAATGACTCATCATTCCAAGGTTTTCACAATTCATTTTCACCAAGTGTTCCATCTAAAGTGACTCAAGTTTTTGATCTACTCTAAACTACTAAGTTAAGAGTGTTCACTAAGGTGGAAGTGATGGGTTCAATCTCATGCCATAGAATGACATCTAAAGGTTTCTAAATAGGTCAAGTTTTATACTCTTTATGCTACCTTCAAAACAAGTAAAGGACTTTGTGTAAACTAAGGGAGGTACAACTTGTAAACAAAGACTTGGGGTAACTAATAGTTAAAGGGGTGTGAGCAAAGCATGCCTAAAGCATCTTGGATCAAGTTAACTAGCTTAATTCCAGTTTACTACAATATCTTGCACTGTTAATGGTGGCTTGCCTTGGTTGGTGCGGTGGTTGAAGTTTTCTTCTTCTTCTTCTTCTTGGTAGAACTCCTCCTCGTAGACTTGGTCGGTACTATCGTCTATAAATGCATACAGAACACACAATCACCAAACAATACTTAACTAGTCTAATTAGCATTCTAAGATACACATTTGATGATCTATTATCATCACAATTATCACAAGTTTAATTCACTAGTTTCATCCTTTTTATTTTAGAAAAGTAATTTTTACTCATTGAAAAATTAATTAAGATTTAATATTCACCACTTAAAATATGGGATCATGTTGACACATGTCATCACCACATATTCTAACATGTGGGAATGAGATTTAAAGGTTGGATCAAAATTACTTTGGTTTAAGTTCATTATTTAATGATTTAAAGTGACTAGAAATGCCTATATAGCATTATTTTGGTACTAGTCCAAAGTCACTGCATGTAAACCTTAATATTATTACATATTTAGATATATATGATGAAATGTGATTTTTGAGAGCTGGAATCAACTCAAAAGCTAACTTAGTTGATTTTATAAAAATGTTGCGAGGTGCAAAAGGTTCTATTTTGTTATTTTTATTAGGATAGATCTATAACTCTAATTGAATTAAATCCAATGGGCTTGGATATATCATTTCAATACCTTTCAGACAAAATTAGTTTCATGCAATTTGGATTTATAAATCTCTCTGAATTGATTTTTGAACTAGGGGACAGAACTAAGATTTAAACTAAAAAGAAAAATCCAATTTTGAATGGTTGGGCTAGAGCGGGAACGAACATGGGCCGGCCCAGTGGCGCTCCGTGGCGCGGGGCTCAGCTGACATGCAGGCTCCACCAGTCAGCGGCACAAAAACACCGAAACGGTATCTAGCATTCTAGGCCTCACGATTAAAAGGGGATCTAACGGTGGGGGTTCATCGTTGTCGACAGATTACTCCGGCGGGAACTTGACCTAGACGCGGCGGTGGGGGTCGACTGGGGGCGCACCAGGGCTCCAGCAAGGTCGGTGAGGCAGGCAAACAAACTGGAAGACGACGGCGAGGCGAGGCGCGGTTGCGGTGGAGCTTGGGGTGCCCTAAATCGCAGGCGCCCTTCTCCTCCTGCTGCAGTGGCTCCGGCTCCAAATCCGGCGAGGCAGAGCTCGAGCGGCGTCTGCTAGAGGTGGGTGAGGTTCAGTGAGAGGTGGGGAGTGAGTGGGTGTGGAGAAATGAGGCTGGGGAGGCCGGCTTATATAGGCCCGACGGTGAAACCGAGCAGTGTGGGCAGGCGACTCCGGCGAGGGCGGCACAGGGGGCTAGCAGCATGGCTCGAGGTAGGGGACAGTGGCTGGTCTCCTGGTGGTGTGCTGAGGCTTAAAGGTGCTGCAAGGCGAGCTCTGTGCTGGTCGGGAGCGTCACGCGCTCTGGGCGGCAGAGGCTGCGGGTTCGACGGCGAGCGGTGGCTGGGGTGCGCTGGGCGGATAGCGGGGGTGTCTGGGGTGTTCCCTAGGTGCTGGCGGTGCGGTAGGCACGGGCTGTGGCCGAGGGGAGGTCTGTGCACGCGGGGACAGTGCACGCTCTGCGGGTGGCGTCGGCATGGTCAACCAGCTCCGGGCGCGGCGGTTCTTGGTCGTTCTGGTCTCTGGCTCTGGGATAGGGCTGGTTGGACGGTGGAGGTGGACCACAGGCGTCATGCTGGACAAGGTGAGAGAGGCTGGCGGCTGCTGTAGCGCGATGTCGCCGGTGAGGGTGCTCAAAGTGCTCGGCCTTAATGGCCATGACCATTTGGTCGTGTGCACAGGGCTTGGCCGGGCTAGCAAGGGGTAGGGGTGCACGGAGGGGGACAAGGGGACCGAGTTAGGCCCAAATGGTGACCAAAATCACTGCTCCAAATAGTGTTTTGAATTTGGCTAGATTTGAGCCTGCCACCTGTTTGATGAAATGGCCGCAAGAAGTAAACTTTTGAATTTTGGTTTCAAAATTTTTGGGTGATCTACACTAGTGCTAGGTAGTCTCTGGTTGCAAGGGTTTTGAAAGTGGAGCTCATTTTGATGGTTTTTCAAATAGGGGTGATCTATGCATATGCATTGAATTCAATTTTCACATGCCATTTAAAATAAGCAAAAGAATGTTTTTAGCAGATCAAAAGGTGGGCCTTGGTACCTTATTATGTGTAATAGCAAGGGGTGTAAAGATCTAGAATTATATCTGTTAAGAAATGAGTGCTAGGAACACTCAAAGTAGTGTAGTGGATTAAAATGGCCAAAATGACCATTCCTCCTTTTTAATTGTTTTTGATTTGATTTTCTTTGGGAAAAGTTTGGGGATGATGTAGATGATGTTTAAATCACCTAAGAAACATTTTACAACCAAAGAATCACAGAACCATGGCAATTCAAATCAATTCCTAATTGAAATGCACATACACATGAATGCTTTCATTTTTAATTTGGAAAAGTTTTTGTTAACCCTAAATTTTGATGATTTAGATCTTGATAAGCTTGGATTGAAGTTTTGGGATGTTACAAACCTTCCCCCCTTAAACAAAATCTTGTCCCGAGATTTACAAAGAAACTAGGAACTAAAGAGATCTAGGAACTCTGTCCTAATGGAATTTTCGCGCTCCCAAGTGGCTTCCTCCTCAGTATGGTTGCTCCACTAAATCTTGAGAAACTTGATGCTCCTGGTTGTGGTGGTTCTGTAGGCTTCTTCTAAGATACGGATGGTACTTCCCGATAGGTCAGGTCATTGTTGATTTCCATAGCTCTGCGATCGATGTTCTTGAAAACTTTAGTCTTCTTAGGCACTTCCAAGCATTTGCGAACTAACGAGATATGGAACACATTGTGGATGGCTGACATCTCTTCAGGCAGTTCCAACTAATACGATACTTCTCCTCGACGGTTTAGAATTTTGAAAGGTCCGATATATCTGGGGGCTAACTTTCCCTTCAGACTAAAGCGTTGAGTTCCCTTCAATGGTGAAACTTTGAGATATACAAAATCTCCGACATTGAAAGTCAGGTCTCTCCTTCTCTTGTCAGCATAAATCTTCTGTCTGGATTAGGCGGTCTTGAGGTGCTCACGGACTTTGTGAACTTTCTCTTCTACTTCCCGAAGAATGTCGGGTCCAAAGATCTGACTCTCTCCTACTTGCGACCAATTCAAAGGGGCACGACACTTTCTTCCGTATAGGAATTCAAATGGTGCCATCTGCAAACTAGCTTGATAACTGTTGTTATATGAGAATTCTGCGAAAGGCAGGCAGTCTTCCCATTTTGATTCGTATTCCAACACACAAGCTCTAAGCATATCCTCTAGGATTTGGTTGACTCTCTTAGTCTGTCCATCGGTTTGCGGGTGATACGCGGTGATGAAGTTCAACTTGGTTCCTAATCCTTCTTGAACTTTCTGCCAAAATCTCGAGGTAAATTGGGTTCCTTGATCTGATACTATGGTTTTGGGGGTCCCATGCAGACTAACAATCCTAGCAATATACAGTTCTGCTAGCCTTGCACTCTGGTAGGTTGTCTTGACAGGTATAAAGTGGGCTACCTTGGACAGTCTATCAACGATGACCTAGATTGAGTCATTTCCCCTACTGGAAGTAGGTAAACCGGTGATAAAGTCCATTCCGATGGAATCCCATTTCCATTCCAGAATCTGCAATGGTTGTAATAGTCCTGCAGGTCTCTAATGCTCTGCTTTGACTCGTTGACAGATGTCACATTTGGCAATGTAGCTTCCGATTTCTCTCTTCATCTTGTGCCACCAAAATTGCTCTTTCAAATCCTGATACATCTTTGTTCCTCCGGGGTGGATAGAATAAAGAGTATCATGAGCTTCCTTCATGATAACTTCCTTCAGCTCCGAATCTGCTGGCACATAGATACGTCCTTTGTACCATAGTACTCCTTCTTCGTCTTCAGTGAATCTAGGTACCTTTCCTGTACCAATACGACGTTTGATTCCGTCGATACTTTCATTCCCCTTCTGGGCTTCCTTGATTTGGCTAATCAAAGTGGGTTGAAGTTCAATGCTAGCCAAGAATCCTTTGCTAACTAATTTAGTCCTGAACTGCTCCAACTCTTCGTACAAACTTGGTTGCTTCTCCTTGATCATGGTGTTTAGCCTACACGACAATCTGCTAAGAGCATCCGCTACCACATTGGCTTTGCCGTGATGATAGTGAATGTCAAGGTCATAATCCTTGATTAACTCTATCCATCTCCATTGCCTCATATTCAGCTCTTTCTGAGTGAAAATATACTTCAAGCTCTTGTGATCTGAGTAAATCTCACAACGATTACCCATCAGATAATGACGCCATGTCTTCAATGCTAGAACCACATCTGCTAGCTCAAGATCATGGGTCGGATAGTTCTGCTCATGCTGCTTTAGTTGTCGAGACAGATACGCGATGACTTTGCCTTCTTGCATCAATACACATCCTAGACCAATCTTAGATGCGTCACAATACACATCAAACGGCTTCTTGATGTCTGGCATGACCAATATTGGGGCTGATATCAATCTCTTCTTCAGCTCCTGGAAACTGGCTTCACATTTGTCGGTCCATTCAAACTTCTTGCCCTTCTTCAACAATTGGGTCATGGGTCGGGCGATGCTTGAGAATCCTTCTACGAACTTGCGGTAGTATCCTGCTAATCCGAGAAATGCACGGACTTGGGTTTGAGTGGTTGGGGCTTCCCATTCTTCGACATCCTTGATCTTGGCGGGATCAACAGAGACTCCTCCGGCAGACACAATATGTCCTAGGAATCCTACTTATTTCAGCCAAAACTCACACTTGCTGAACTTGGCATACAACTGATGCTCTCTCAGGGTTTCTACGATAACTCTCAGATGTTGCTCATGCTCTTCTTCTGACTTGTAGTAGATAAGGATGTTGTTGATAAACACAACTACAAACTTATCTAGGAAATTCATAAAGATCTTATTCATGAGATTCATGAAATAAGCAGGGGCATTGGTTAATCCAAAAGACATAACCGTATACTCGTAAAAACAATAGCAAGTAGTAAAGGCAGTCTTCAGAATATCCGTTGCACGAATCTTAAGTTGGTGATAACCAGTCCTAAGATCAATCTTTGAGAATACCTGGGCTTCAGTCAACTGATCAAATAGATCCTCTATCTTTGGCAAGGGGTACTTGTTCTTGATGGTGACGTCATTCAACTTTCTGTAATCTGTACACAGACGGTTGCCTCCATCTTTCTTGTTGACGAATAACACTGGTGATCTCCATGGTGATGCGCTTGGTTGAATCAAGCCTTTCTCTAACATGGCATCCAACTACTTCTTCAGTTCCACTAACTCTGAGGGGTTCATGCTATAGGGTCTCTGGGCTATGGGTCCGGTTCTGGGGATTAGTTCGATAATGAACTCAATATCCCTATCTGGGGGCATACCTGGCAATTCATCTGGGAATACGTCAGGGTATTCACAGACTACTCTGACCTGGTCTATGGTGGGCAGGGCTACACTCTTGTTGCACTTGAATTGACGGGGTAAGGTTTCAGAGATATGCTCTACTATTACTCCAGAACTACTGGTCATGGTGATGGCTTTCTTAGCACAGTCTATCAGTCCCTAATGCCTTGACATCCAGTCCATACCTAATACTACTTCCAATCCTTTGGTTCCAAGTACAATTAGGTCGGCATAAAAATCTATCCCATGTATTCTGATAGGCACAACTTTGCAAATTTTTCTAGCTTTGGTTGTTGAGCCGGGGATTTGAACTATCATGACATGCTTCAAGTTGGTTGGATGAATCTTACTAGTGCATGCAAATTCTTCGGTGACAAATGAATGCGATGCTCCCGAATCAAACAATACTCTTGCTAAAACTGAGTTGACAGAAAACATACCCAACACTACATCTGGCGCTTCCTGGGCTTCTTCTGCGTTCATGTGGAAGAGACGACCATTGCGGTTGTGAGGGTTCCCTGGGGCAAATCTTCTTCCTGGTTGAACACGATGTTGCTGTTGAGCTGGGGCATTCACAGGGGCATTGGCAGCAGTCTTCTTGGGACACTCATTGGAGTAGTGACCCTTCACTCCACACTCGAAACAAGTGATATGGGACTTGTCCTTGACTGCGACAGGTACAACATTGCTGCCAGTTCTAGGTGCAGTATTGTTGTTGTTGTGGTTCTTGGGAGGTGCACGGTTGAAATTGTTGGCATTACCGGAGTTGTGATTGTTTCCTCCAGACTTCACATTGCCTCCGCTACGGTTGGGGTAGCTTGAGCGAGAATTTGGGGGCTGGTTGTTCCTTGGTGCATATTCTGGTGAAGGGTTGGGACGGTACTTCTGGTGACTACTGGATCCAGACTGCTGCATCATGCGACGCTTGCGGTTGTCGTTTGCCTGGTTAATCTTCCCTTCAATCTGAATGGCAGAGTCGACTAGCTCTTCGAGATCCTGAAAACGGATGTTGACGAGGACAGTCTGCATCTCATCATGCAGTCTGTTCAAGAATCTCTCCTTCTTCTTGGCCTCCGTGTTGATTTCATCAGGTGCATATCTGGCAAGTGACAGGAATCTGTCATGGTACTCCACCACAGTCATTCTTCCTTGCTTTAATTCGCGGAATTCATCTCTCATCCTGTTGACTAGACCTTGCGGCACGTGGGTGCGACTGAACTTGACTTTGAATGCTTCCCATGTCATCATTGACCATGGTTCATATTGCGGATACTATTCCACCAAGCTCTTGCGTCTCCTGCCAGATAGTGGGTGGCGAAGAGAACTTTCTCATTTTCATCAACTCCTGCAACTTCGAGGTTGTTTTCCATGGTCTGTAACCAGTCATCAGCATCTAATGGGTTTTCAGATTGGTTGAAGATTGGGGGATTGGTATTCTGAAATTTTTTGAGTTTGGATCCATGGTGATCCTGATTTCCATGCCCTTGGTTGTTGAGAGCCATTTGGGCGATCTGCTGCAATGTTGCTAAGTTGGCTTGGCGCTCGGCCCTGCTTGCTTCACGGTCTGCGATGAGATTCTGCAAGATCTGCAGCATTGGGTCTTGCGACGAGCTGCTCCCTCCTTGGTTTACATGAGTCATCTGAAGATTGAGATAGATATAGGGGTAAGAGGGAAATTCTAAGGTTCATGGTTTTGGGTTTTCAAAGCTAAAACTTTGAGTTAGACTTAGGTTTTTCAACTAACTTCATTTTCATTCATGCAAGTAAGCACACGATACAACACACACCACAACAAACAAAGGAAAGCAGATGGTTTGAAGAACCATTCTGCAAGCTACGATACAGGGGGACTGATACAACTCATGGTATGACAGTGCTCTCGTGCATCTACTCATCGCCGATGAAGTCGGAGTCCTCATCATCAGTGTAGAAGTCCACAACATCCTCCTCCTGAAAGTCATCATCGTTGCTGAGGTAAGAATCCATGTCTCCCTGGATGTCTTCACCCTCATCTTCTTCTTCCTTGGCGGCAAGCTGAGCTTCCTGCTCCTTGAGGTCTTCTCGAGGTCGTCCACCTTCTTGCGAAGACGGGCGATGGTGCGATCCTTCTTTGCATGCTGGCGGAAAAGAGACTGGCGATCCTGGACGAGCAGTGCGAAAGTCTGGGCCTTCTGGTCGGTAATGGCACGGTTCTGGTTGGCTAACTCCCTGGCATTGTCTAGTTCCTGCTGTCTGTCGTGAAGCAAGAAGTCAAGATTCTCCGCTTGGCGCCTCAACTCTGGGTGACTTGGCATCTCCATCGACATTCCCATGAAGTCACGTCTTGCATAGTGGGCAAAACGGGTTCCTTGGATCTTGTTGACGCTGAGGGCACATAGACGTGCGAGAGCTTCATGCATTGCCCTGGCTAATCCATCTAGCCAGTTGTTCTCTCTCACGGAGAACTGAATTCTCCCGGAAGTTGGCGCTTCGATGCTTCCTCTAAGATCTGTGGTGACTAGCCACTGTAGGTCTCCTCCTCGGGGTCCTGGAAGTTGAGCTCCAAGAAACTCCGGATGTGGGCGTCCCAAGAACTCTGACAATGAATCCAGATCCCTCTCGAAGATTAGCTGACCTCCATTTCCCAACTGGTAAAACTTGCTGAACTGAGTCTCCATCTACAAGAATTAAGGATGAGGAAATTAGTAAAGTGATCAAGTGTGTCAAGTTTTAAGTAGTAATGTAAGAATTTTGAGGAACATGAATTTTTGAGAAGGACTGAGTTCAAAAGGATAAGAGAGGAAATAGTTTTTAATAAATACTCACTTTGGTTTTGAAGCTAAGTTTTTGGTTTGGACATCCATTCTAACTAGGGTCTCCTATGGTCAGGATGGCTCTGATACCAACTTGTCAACACCCGGATTTTTAATCCTAGATGCCCGTTATGCCATACCTCGCAATCCTAGGATTACCATTTTTGCGAGACATAACGGATTGGATATCACAGTACATCATCCATTACAAACCATACATAAGGTCTTACACAAATAAGGATCTCATGATCTAGTCTTAATACAACAAGAAGCGGAATTAAAAGATAAGCGTAGCGGTGGGTCCATCTTCAGGGGCACAGGCAATGCTGACGAAGGCAGATAGTCCTAGTTATCATAGCCGTCCTACTAGCCATCATCTTGATAGTCTCCTTCATAGTCTAGCCAGGGACAAAAGCCATGAGTACTCTTTAAGTACTCGCAAACTACCTCTAACAAGTAATATAGTTCTAAGTCAAGTACTAACTCTATGTTTAACTATAAAGTTAAGTTTGAAACCTAAGCAGAGTTCTGAAGCAAAGAAAGATAAAGTAAAGTTCTAGAATCACTTAAGTTGGGAAGCTAGTATCATAAACACAACACTGGTGTGGTCAAGTCAAGATTCATCATTCATTTCAAGTTATTTGGAAAACATCTGACAACGAAACAGTATGGCCATTCCAACTGTCCATAACCACGGACGTGGCTATTCGAATAGTTTGACACTCTGCAGAGGTGGTACACTTTCACCACAAGATTCGATACATCTGTCAGGGATAACCCTGAACCATCATATTTAGTATGCAGATAATCAAACATAACCTTCCCTTTACACACCCTAGTATAAGCACCTCTCCTATGAGCATGGCCTCCCAACCATGACCATCAGTCATCTTGGGAACTGCATAGGTGGACATCATGAGAGGCAGCCTCAGCTCAAACCTCTCCCGCAAGGGAACTAATACTAATGCATATAAATTTCCAGCTAAGCCTTACCCAGTTCAGGTAGTGTGGTTGTATGGTAAATTTGGAATGGTATCGCATCCGAATCCAACCATCAGTTTTATAAAAGGGTTAAGGCTCATGCCTCATAATTTTCATCATCATAAACCATTTGTGTTTCTCAACACATGTCAAAACATCTCAATAGAATGACTCATCATTCCAAGGTTTTCACAATTCATTTTCACCAAGTGTTCCCATCTAAAGTGACTCAAGTTTTTGATCTACTCTAAACTACTAAGTTAAGAGTGTTCACTAAGGTGGAAGTGATGGGTTCAATATCATGCCATAGAATGACATCTAAAGGTTTCTAAATAGGTCAAGTTTTATACTCTTTATGCTACCTTCAAAACAAGTAAAGGACTTTGTGTAAACTAAGGGAGGTACAACTTGTAAACAAAGACTTGGGGTAACTAATAGTTAAAGGGGTGTGATCAAAGCATGCCTAAAGCATCTTGGATCAAGTTAACTAGCTTAATTCCAGTTCACTATAGTAGCTTGCACTGTTAATGGTGGCTTGCCTTGGTTGGCACAGTGGTTCAAGTTTTCTTCTTCTTCTTCTTCTTGGTAGAACTCCTCCTTCTCGTAGACTTGGTCGGTACTATCGTCTATAAATGCATACAGAACACACAATCACCAAACAATACTTAACTAGTCTAATTAGCATTCTAAGACACACATTTGATGATCTATTATCATCACAATTATCACAAGTTTAATTCACTAGTTTCATCCTTTTTATTTTAGAAAAGTAATTTTTACTCATTGAAAAATTAACTAGGATTTAATATTCACCACTTAAAATGTGGGATCATGTTTACACATGTCATCACCACATATTCTAACATGTGGGAATGAGATTTAAAGGTTGGATCAAAATTACTTTGGTTTAAGTTCATTATTTAATGATTTAAAGTGACTAGAAATGCCTATATAGCATTATTTTGGTACTAGTCTAAAGTCACTGCATGTAAACCTTAACATTATTACATATTTAGATAGATATGATGAAATGTGATTTTTGAGAGTTGGAATCAACTCAAAAGCTAACTTAGTTGATTTTATAAAAATGTTGTAAGGTGCAAAGCTTCTGTTTTGTTATTTTTATTAGGAGAGATCTATAACTCTAATTGAATTAAATCCAACGGGCTTGGATAGATCATTTCAATACCTTTCAGACAAAATTAGTTTCATGCAATTTGGATTTATAAATCTCTTTGAATTGATTTTCGAACTAGGGGACAGAACTAAGATTTAAACTAAAAAGACAAATCCAATTTTGAATGGCTGGGCTAGCGCGCGAACGAACATGGGCCGGCCCAGTGGCGCTCCGTGGCGCGGGGCTCAGCTGACATGCGGGCTCCACCAATCAGCGACACAAAAACACCGAAACAGTATCTAGCATTCTAGGCCGCATGATTAAAAGGGGATCTAACGGTGGGGGTTCATCGTCGTCGACGGATTACTCCGGCGAGAACTTGACCTAGACGCGGCGGTGGGGGTCGACTGGGGGTGTACCAGGGCTCCGCAAGGTCGGTGAGGTGGGCAAACGAACTAGAAGACGACAGCAAGGCGAGGCGCGGTTGTGGCGGAGCTTGGGGTGCCCTAAATCGCAGGCACCCTTCTCCTCCTGCTGCGGCGGCTCCGGCTCCAATTCCGGCGAGGCAGAGCTCGAGCGGCGTCAACTAGAGGTGGGTGAGGTTCAGTGAGAGGTGGGTAGTGAATGGGTGTGGAGAAATGAGGCTGGGGAGGCCGGCTTATATAGGCCCGACGGTGAGACCGAGCGGTGTGGGCAGGCGACTCCGGCGAGGGCGGCACAGGGGGCTAGCGGCATGGCTCGAGGTAGGGGACGGTGGCCTGTCTCCTGGTGGTGCGCTGAGGCTTAAAGGCGCTGCAAGGCGAGCTTTGTGCTGGTCGGGAGCGTCACGTGCTCTGGGCGGCAGAGGCTACGGGTTCGACGGCGAGCGGTGGCTGGGGTTCGTTGGGCGGCCAGCGGGGGTGTCTAGGGTGTTCCCTAGGTGCTGGCGGTGCGGTAGGCGCGGCCTGCGGCCGAGGAGCGGTATATGCACGCGGGGACAGTGCACGCTCTACGGGTGGCGTCGGCATGGTCGACCAGCTCCGGGCGCGGCGGTTCTTGGCCGTTCTGGTCTCTGGCTCTAGGCTGGGGCTAGTTGGACGGTGGAGGTGGACCACGGGCGTCGTGCTGGACAAGGTGAGAGAGGCTAGCGGCTGTTGTAGCGCGATGTCGCCGGTGAGGGTGCTCAAAGTGCTCGGCCTTAATGGCCATGACCATTTGGTCGTGTGCACAGGGCTTGGCCGGGCTAGCAAGGGGTAGGGGTGCACGGAGGTGGACAAGGGGACCGATTTAGGCCCAAATTGTGACTAAAATCACTGCTCCAAATAGTGTTTTGAATTTGGCCAGATTTGTGCCTGCCACCTGTTTGATGAAATGACCGCAAGAAGTAAACTTTTGAATTTTGGTTTCCAAATTTTTGGGTGATCTAGACTAGTGCTAGGTAGTCTCTGGTTGCAAGGGTTTTGAAAGTGGAGCTCATTTTGATGGTTTTTCAAATAGGGGTGATTATGCATATGCATTGAATTCAATTTTCACATGCCATTTAAAATAAGCAAAAGAATGTTTTTAGCATATCAAAAGGTGGGCCTTGGTACCTTATTATGTGTACTAGTAAGGGGTGTAAAGATCTAGAATTATATCTATTAAGAAATGAGTGCTAGGAACACTCAAAGTAGTGTAGTGGATTAAAATGGCCAAAATGACCATTCCTCCTTTTTAATTGTTTTTGATTTGATTTTCTTTGGGAAAAGTTTGGGGATGATGTATATGATGTTTAAATCACCTAAGAAACATTTTACAACCAAAGAATCACAGAACCATGGCAATTCAAATCAATTCCTAATTGAAATGCACATACACATGAATGCTTTCATTTTTAATTTGGAAAAGTTTTTGTTAACCCTAAATTTTGATGATTTAGATCTTGATAAGCTTGGATTGAAGTTTTGGGATGTTACAAAACACAACATGTAGAATTACAAATAGATGATCTTGATCATGAACGGAGCTCACAAGATCTAGACATGAAAGCACAAAGGAGGAGAACCAGCCATCTAGCTACTACATGGACCCGTAGTCTAGAGATGAACTGCTCACGCATCACACCGGAGGCTTGCATGATGATGAAGAAGGCCTCCAGGGTGAATTCCCCTCTCCGGTAGGGTGCCGGGAAGAGATTAAGATCCCTCCCGATCTAGGCATGGAGATGACGGCGGCTACAGACTCTTTCGTGGATTTTTGATCGGTACTTAGGGTTTTGGTATCGAAGGCAATATATTGGCGGAAAGAGAGGCCGAGGGGGTGCTGGGGTTGGCTTCTGGTAAAATAGCAACTTTGGCTTTTGTCCCGTCCAATTCCGAGAATATTCATTTTCTGACTTCCTAGAACCAAAAACAGCAGAAAACAGGCAGCTGACACTGTGGCTCTTGTTAATAGGTTAGTCCAAGAAATCATATCAAAATTACTCCAAAGTGTGGACAAAACACAAGAAAGTAGATAGAACCAAGCATGGAACATCAAAAATTATAGATACATTTAAAATGTATCAACATCCCCAAGCTTAACTCCTGCTCGTCCTTGACTAGGTAAGTGATAAAAAGAAAGAATAATTTTTGAGGTGACATGCACCATCATAAACTTGATCAAAGTATTCGTAAAACATTCAAAGCTGGGATCATAGTACTTGAATCATAACATGAAAGACAAAGTTCTAGCAATAAGACAAAGAAACTATGTTGCAACATGAAAAGTCACAAACAAAAGATTCATGAATAACAATGCTTTGCAAGACGCTTGTTTGTTTCACATAAAGAAAACATAGCATAATAGTATTCAGCTTGTCCCTCATAGAGTAGCAAATATAAATGCATAGGACACTTTCAAAGTTCATAAGAGTGACTAGATACAAATAGTTTAAAACAAGCAATATCAAGGTATGCATCAATCAACTAGTCTTGGGACAATGCACATAGAACTAAGAATGGCAACTATGCTCTCAAAGTAGGTGCATAAAGATAGAAGGTGGAGACTCAATATATAAGTGGAAGAAAGGCTTCATAGAAGGAAGCAGGGATTCAAGTCTCATAAAGAGCTTCCAAAAATTATGGTACTTAATAGCTTTCAGCTCTGATTGCCCCTATCATAAGCATCTTGAAGTGATTAAGGTTAAAGTGAACAAACTATGGTGTACATGCTTGACGAAGTATAAGTTAGAAATCTCGTGTCCCTTGAATACGAGGGCCACTCCTCATGCTACTCAAGTTTAGTCACCGGTAAGTTCTTGTGATCGTAAGTACATGTGTATCATAGAGAACCGCCAACGGGGTACCCCTTGCCCGATGATACGGAAGAGTCCCCATATCAAAATGACAAGGCAAGCAGACAACGAGCATCTCAGCAATCTTCTTATTTACCATGGGAATATGGTGCTTTTTTTTCTCTCTTTCCTCTTTTCATAATCTCTTTTTCTCTTTTTTCTCAATATAGGACTCTTTTTTATAAGAAGAATGCTTCATAGACAGCTCATTATGGTTACGCTGCAGGTTTCCACCATGTCAGCATGGATTAGACCAGCGGCCTAGGCGTTTCTCTAACACATATACATAACTCCATGGACTTACAAGCTCCCCTTTCATTTCACACCGACGACATCCATAGACAAAAGAGCATGATATCAACTAGGTACAAAGTACCCATGCAATGTTGAAAGCGTTCCCCATGACAGCATGGTTCTACTAATCCCCAACAAATAAGTGCAAGCATATACAACATAGACGACACAATGGTTCAAGTTTATTAAGGGCAAGAAAAGTAAAGTGTGCCATCAAGTTCGTGAGAGCTTTAATCACTAGTTTTCTCATAACAAGTTTAATTTGGAAGGTAAACAAAAGAATGAATATACTTGGAATAGCATATGCTAATAGGTAGGTATGGTGGACTCTTTGGAATAACTTGGTTTAGGGAGTTGGATGCATGAGTGGAACTCATACTTGGGTATGGAGGCTAGCAAAAGACTGGGAGCGACAAACTAAGAGAGCAATAATGGCCATAATCATGCAGAGCGACAAAACATCATTGATCAAAGCATAAAGTGATACTACAATTTGAAAACTAAAGGATCATAAAGGCTTATGGTGAGTTGAAATAGTCATAACATGGTGTGAGCATGCGCCAAGTCAACCCAAATAAAGCATCAAAGGAGAATACCACTATACTATGCTTTAATATGCTAAAACAACGCATGATTCATCCAAGGCACATTAAGCAATCTCAATTGTTTATAACAAGTCATGCTACAACAAAGAATACTAAGCATAAAGCCAAAACAATATCAAGCATGCTATGTCAAAGCATATGCCACAGTCAAAAACAAGCTCTCTTTAACACTTACGCATGCACTTTCCTACTCTTTTCCAAACCAAACCAAACTATTTGAAAACTAATGTATGAAAGAGGGGGTCCACCAAATTAATTCAGCAAACTAAGAAAACCAAGCAAACGAAAAACCAAAATGAAAACGAAAAAGAAGACGCTCCAAGAACAACACAACTGTGCATGAAACAATAAAAATGAAGCGTTTGGAAGAAACCTGGGATTTTTATTGATGAAGAAGGGGATGCCTTGGGCATCACCAAGCTTTGACTCTTATACTTCTTGGATATTTCTTGGGTTGACACGCGTGTCATCCCCAAGCTTGAACTTTAGTCCATCGTTCATCTCATTACTCATTCCTTCCATACACCTGAATTTTTTTCTCATACAAAACTTCACACAATCTTTATTAGCAACATTAGTGCACTCAAGATAATAAGTATTTAAGGTTCGGTTCTAACACCAATAAACTTCCATTAAAACACTAGCTACTGAAGAACTTCCCTCAAAAAGCTCAATTCCCCAAAAGAACTCAAAAAGGAACCAACAAGAAGCAAATGCAGAAATCTATCAAAACAGACCAGCAGGTAAGGACGAGTTTGTTCGGAGACCTTTTGTTGCTCAAATCAAAAAGTGTTGAACTAAAGAAAGTTAGATAACAACCTGGGTAAGAAGCACAAAAATTCACGCCTCAAAAGGACGTTCAGAGATTTTACATGAATTTTTACGGTGAAGCACATAAATCTGTTTCGGGACAGCAACTTTCCCAATCATTACTTCTCTCTCATTAGAGGTTACTCTTGGCACAAAAAGCAAATAAAAAGGATAAGGAGCGGTTATTACTGAAGTAATAACTTCCAAGACTCATCTAAAACTTTTGGGTTATCTCCCAATAAGTACTTTTCTTTAATGCCTTTAAGTTAGGCATAAGAAGCAAGAAAGAATCAAGTGTTCTCAAATGAAGAAGCATTAAGAGCAAATTTTGTTTTCATATGAGAGGCAAAAGAAATCTTCTCTCTCTTCTTAGGGAAGTGTTCTATACCTTTCTCGAGTGGGAGTTGATATTTAATGGTGCCTTCTTTCATATCAATAATGGCACCAACAGTTCTAAGAAAAGGTCTTCCTAAAGTAATAGGACAAGAAGCATTGTATTCAACATCCAAAACATCTAAATCAATGGGGACATAGGCATTATTAACCATAATAAGAACATCATTAAGACTCCCCATGAGTTTATTTTTAGCATTATCATCAAGTGGGACATTCAAATAACAATCTTCAAGTGGTGGCAAATCAAGCATATCATAAATCCTTCTAGGCATAATAGAAACACTACTATCAAGATCACATAAAGCTTTAAATTCAAAACCATTCACTTTCATATTAATGATGGGTTCCCAACCATCTTCTTGTTTTATAGGAATAGAAGCTTTATGTTTCATCTTTTCTTCTTTAATCTTTATGAGAGCATCAGTAATGTGTTTTGTAAAGGCCATGTTCATAGCACTAGCATTAGGGATTTTAGCAAGCTTTTGTAGGAAATTAAAACTTCAGAGATGTTGCAACCATCAAGGTCAAAATCAAATTTATCATCTAAAGTAGTAGAACTATTACTAGCCTCAACACTAGTGGTGGTGATAGTAAAAACACTAATGTTTCTACAATTTCATCTTCTCTTTCCCACTTAGCATGCAGTTCAGCTAATAGTCTAACATTTTCATCAATTCTTACTTGTATAGCATTAGTAGCTGCAAAGGGATTATCATTAGTTTCAGGTTTAGCAGCCATTTTATTAATCAAAGAGGATTGGGCTTCAGACAAAGATGATATATTTCTTTCAGCATTAGAAAGTTTCAGTTGTAAACTAGGAATGTCCCTATTTAAACTCTCAAGTTGATGGCTAATGTTCTTCAAAATGATAGATTGTTCCTCCATAGTTTTAGTAAATAGTTGATTTTGCTCATATTGCATTTGCACGAAGTTCTTAGTGGCTCTTTCAACTTCTAAAATTCTTCCTTCACTAGGTAATCCAGATTTACCATTATAACCATGAGTATTATTAGAAGGGTAGGGCCTATAGTTGTTATTACCATAAGTATTGTTGCCAAAATTATTATTTCTTATAAAGTTCACACCAACTTGCTCTTCTTGAGCAACCAAAGAAGCTAAAGGAACATTATTTGGATCAATATAGGCTTTCCCATTAACAAGCATAGACATAATAACATCAATCTTATCACTCAAGGAGGAGGTTTCTTCAACAGAATTTACCTTCTTACCTCGTGGAGCTCTCTCAGTATGCCATTCAGAGTAGTTAACCATCATATTATCCAGAAGCTTTGTTGCAGCACCCAAAGTAATGGTCATAAAGGTACCTCTAGCAGCAGAATCCAATAGGTTCCTTGAAGAATAATTCAATCCTGCATAAAAAGTTTGGATGATCATCCAAGCAGTCAGTCCATGAGTGGGACAATTCTTTACCAAAGATTTCATTCTTTCCCAAGCTTGAGCAACATGTTCATTATCAGATTGTTTAAACTTCATTATTTCACTTCTCATAGATATAACCTTAGCAGGAGGACAGTACTTTCCAATGAAAGCATCTTTGCATTTAGTCCAAGAATCAATACTATTCCTAGTTAAGGAATTCAACCACTCTTTAGCTTTTTCTCTCAAAGAGAAAGGAAACAATTTCAGCTTAATAATATCTCCATCTATATCTCTATGCTTTTGCATCTCACAAAGTTCAACAAAGTTATTTAGATGGGCAGAAGCATCTTCATTACCAATACCAGAAAATTGTTCTCTCATAACAAGATTGAGTAAAGCAGGTTTTATCTCAAAGAAAGTAGCTTCAGGAACATGTGGACCATAGGTGTGCTCATAAAATCATTGTTGTTGGTGCTAGTGAAGTCACACAACTTAGTGTTTTCAAGAGTAGTTATTTTTTGTGTTTTTAATAAAGAGAGCAAACTTGTAAAACTAATTTTTTTGTGTGTTTTTGATAAATAAACAAGCAAACAAAACAAAAAGAAACTAAGCAAAACAAAAATAACAAAGTAAAGAGATTGGTTATGAGGGACTCTCCTTGTGAAGATGTCCTTGACTCCCCGGCAACGGCGCTAGAAAAAGTTGTTGATGGCCCAAATATATGGAGCTTGTTGGGGAACCCCAAGAGGAAGGTATGATGAGCACATCAGCAAGTTTTCCCTCAGTAAGAAACCAAGGTTATCAATCCAGTAGGAGCAAGGAAACACCCCAAAGGTGTAGCTAGCTGAACGTTGGCAGGGCACACTACCAGTGCCAGCAGCAACATGGAGACCTGCACAACACAACCACAGAACTTTTCCCCCAACTTGTGATGAGGTTGTCAATCTCACCGGTTTTGCTGAAAACAAAGGATTAAACGTATCGAATGGAAGGAAGTAATAGTTTGCAGAAAGTAAACACAAAGCAGTAAACAGTTTGTAGATTGAATGTAAACGAAAGGACCGGGGTCCATAGTTCACTAGAGGTGGCTCTCCTTAAGATAGATAACATGCTGGGTGAACAAATTACAGCGGGGCAATTGACAAACATCGAGAAAGCATACAAGAATATACTGATCATCTTGACTCCTTTGAGACTTGATTGGGCATTACAACATTATACATAGACCGCCATCCAACTGCATCTATGACTAATAATCCACCTTCAGGTTATCATCCGAACCCCCTCCAGTATTAAGTTGCAAGCAACAGATTATTGCTTTACGAATTGCGTGTAAAGTAAACAATACGATTGTTCTATGAACAAAGGATGGTTGTTTTCTCCCTAGTAGCAACATCACATCTAGTACCTTAGAGATTTCTGTCACTTCCCCAGATTATCAGAGGCATGAACCCACTATCGAGCATAAATACTAACTCTTGGAGTTGCTTGCATCTACTTGGCCAAGATAGCTACTAACAACGGAAAGCATGCAAGATCACAAATAACAAAGACATGATAGAATCAATAATCAATCTGAAATAGCATCTCAATATCCATCGGATCCTCGCAAACACAACATGTAGAATTACAAATAGATGATCTTGATCATGAACGGAGCTCACAAGATCTAGACACGAAAGCACAAAGGAGGAGAACCAACCATCTAGCTACTACATGGACCCGTAGTCTAGAGATGAACTACTCACGCATCACACCGGAGGCTTGCATGATGATGAAGAAGGCCTACAGGGCGAATTCCCCTCTCTGGCAGGGTGCCGGGAAGAGCTTCAGATCCGTCCCGATCTAGGTATGGAGATGACGGAGGCTACAGACTTTTTCGTGGACTTTTGATCGGGTACTTAGGGTTTTGGTATCGAAGGAAATATATAGGCGGAAGGAGAGGCTGAGGGGGTGCTGGGGTCGGCCAGACCACCCCCTGGTGCGGGCCAGGCCTGGCCATGTGGACAGGTGGTGAGGCCGGGCCCCAGCCCTTCTCCGTCTCGTATTCTGGCTCTAGATGTCTTCCGGTAAAATAGCAACTTTGGCTTTTGTCCCGTCCAATTCCGAGAATATTCATTTTCTGACTTCCTAGAACTAAAAACAGCAGAAAATAGGCAGATGGCACTATGGCTCTTGTTAATAGGTTAGTCCAAGAAATCATATGAAAAGTACTCCAAAGTGTGGACAAAACACAAGAAAGTAGATAAAACCAAGCATGGAACATCAAAAATTATAGATACATTTGCAATGTATCACAAGGCGAGGGCTGGATTATCCGGTTAGGGGAAGAAAATCCTCCCCTGTTCGGATTTTCTGGGAGAAAATCCAACCCCAGACAGAGTGACGCGCCATGCCAGCCTTTGCCAAATGAGTTAGGAAAGATAATTCGGCCCTTGATGGGGGCAGATAATCCGGCCCCCAAACACAAAATCATTCCCTGCACACTTAGCACCCATGAGAAAACTCCACAGTATTGTTATCTAACACTCAAAATACAGGGAACCATGAAATGTTCTTTCAATCTCTCCCTTTTTGGTGTTAGATGACAATACTAGGATTTGCAGGATAGTTCTCAAGACAACAAAATTTAATGAATGAAAAAGACTCGCCCTCAATGTGTGCATACTAAAAATTGCATTTGATTACAAATACACACAAGAGGGTATAAGTCTATTTCATTTGAACATATGTGAAAAGCTCATACCACCGGTAGGAGATAGATGCGTCCTCAAACATTATAGGAATATCCAATGATAGCCATAGTGAGCACCTCCCTCGATATAGATAACCAATATAGCCAATATGATAGATGACTCCATATGAATAGTCCACAAGATAAATCCATAGCCACACGAACATAGTATTATACGGCACAAAACACACATAAAAGTTCGACGCTAAAAAGGGCACAAGCGAGAGAAAAAAACGAAATGCTAAAGAGCAAGAACTTGTGCCCGACCCATGCAAATCCATAAAGACCTAATAGAACTACTTCTCCCCCTTTGGCATCGAAACGCCAAAAAGGAAGAAGAGCGATGCTAGCGCCCCAAGGGATCACTCGATGCAAGAATCAAATCAACTAAAAGCCAAGATTGAGTATGATTCCCATAAAAACATGAGATGAGCAAAAACAATCAAAAAGATCCATAGAAATCCAACTCTTCTCATGGAAGAGGGCGGTGGCCGAGGCCACCTTGTAGGAGTGCATGGTATGACACCACGAATATATATCTTGGGTTCATGACCAATACTCATCAATAAGCTCACATATCACATAATGATATAAAGAGAAATGATTTAACTTGCTTTCGGCATTATGGGGGGAGGGTTAGCCCAATCAATTAAGACCACACTCCTCCTATATCCATGCCCACATCTAGACCAAATAAGACTGAGATGTAAGAGTGAGTGCATGGGTAATCAAGACAAGCTCCTTGAATCAATGATATTTAGCTCATTCCTCAAGTAACAAAATCTTGCTTTGTCAAGTGGCTTAGTGAAAATATCAGCAAGTTGGTTTTTCGTGCTCACAAAGGATAGATCAATATCGCCTCGAGCAACATGGTCCCGAATAAAATGATTCTGAATCTCAATATGCTTCATCCTTGTGTGTTGTACCGAATTGTATGCAATTTTGATTGCACTTTCATTATCGCATAAAAGAGGAACTTTGTCGCAATTGACACCATATTCCTTTAAAGTTTGCCTCATCCATAATAACTGAGTGCAAGCACTAGCAGCAGCAACATATTCAGCTTCAGTGGTGGAGAGAGAAATACAATTCTGCTTTTTAGAAGACCAACAAACTACAGACCTTCCCAAAAACTGACAAGCACCAGAAGTTGATTTCCGATCATCCTTATCACCGGCCCAATCTGAATCAGTATAACCACATAGAGAGAAACTGGGGCCCTTGGGATACCATAGACCAAAGCTAGGGGAATGAACCAAATATCGGAACATCCTCTTGACCGCCACTAAGTGGCTTTCTTTAGGAGCTGTTTGATACCTTGCACACACCCCCACACTCAACACAATATCGGGTCTATATGCACAGAGGTAAAGAAGAGAGCTGATCATGGACCGGTATACCTTTTGGTCCACATCTTTACCGTGAGGATTGAGTTCAAGGTGACATTTTGTTTGCATCGGAGTGGTGACGCCCTTAAGATCCGTCATCTTGAATCTCTTTAGCATGTCTTGGATGTATTTTGCTTGATTGATGAAGGTTCCTTCTCTAAGTTGCTTGATTTCGAATCCAAGAAAGAACCGTAACTCCCCCATCATAGACATCCAAGAAAGAATCCAAGAAAGGTTCCTTCTCTAAGTTCCTTCTCTAAGAAAGGTTCCTTCTCTAAAACTTGTCAGTCATAAGCTTTCAAAATTCATCATTAAAAGATTTATTAGTAGAGCCAAAGATGATGTCGTCTACATATAGTTGGCATACGAAGAGCTCCCCCTTAACCTTCTTAGTAGAAAGAGTGGGATCGATTTGCCCAACTTCGAAGCCATGATCTAACAAAAGCTCTTTAAGGTGCTCATACCATGCACGTGGGGCTTGTTTAAGCCCATAGAGTGCCTTATCGAGTTTGTAGACATGGTTCGGGAAGTTAGGATCCTCAAATCCCGGGGGTTGCTTTACATATACCAACTCATGTAGAGGACCATTAAGAAGCGCACTCTTAACGTCTATTTGCTATAATATAAAATTATTATGAGCAACATAAGCAAGAAGGATACATATGGACTCAAGATGAGCCACAAGAGCATAGGTCTCGCCGAAGTCAATTCCCTCAACTTGGGAGTAGCCTTGTGCCACGAGTCTTGCTTTGTTCCTCACAACAATGCCATTATCATCTTGCTTGTTTTTAAATATCCATTTAGTGCTGATAACATTGCGGCAATCTATGGGCTTCTCCACTAGTTTCCAAACCTTGTTGCGTTCAAAGTTATTCAACTCTTCATGCATAGCAACAACCCAGTCCGGATCTTCAAGAGCTTCAAACACTTTCTTGGGTTCCACCATTGAGATGTGGGCTTGATGCTCACCGAAACTTGCCAACTCCCTTCGTGTGGAAACCCTTCATCCAAGATCACCTACAACTTTGTCAAGAGTATGACCCCTTAACTCAAGGTTCCTATCGGCACGAGCCTTGCGACGAAGTTCAATAATCTTGTTGTCTCTTGGAGGAATAGCTTCATCATTTGAGTCTTTGTTGGAATCATTTGCTTGGCCTTCATCACTAGCTTGATTAGCAGTAGTAGGAGATGATGAACCTTGCCCTTGAAGTGGATCAACAGCCGTAACAGGAAGCTGCTGATCATCAGGAGTTTCAGGGCCGGATAATCCGGCAGTGGGTGGGACCAGATAATCTGGCCTGGAAGATCCTAAAGCATCTTCACTAGCTTGACTGGAACTTGCTTGAATTGGCGAGTGGCTGGATAATCTGGGGGCAGCCGGAAAATCTGGCCTGGGACTTGCAGTTGTTTCTTCGACATGATGATCAGTTTGGTCGCTAGTGGAGTGAGGGCCGGACAATCCGGTGTCGACCAGATAACCTGGCCTGGAGCATTCAGGAGCATGTTGACCTTCGGCATTTGGAGGAGTTGGTGGAGAAGTTTCTCCCGTGGTTGGAGCATGTTGAGTCTGTGTAGATGAGGGCTCTACATGAGTAGAGCATTGTCCTTCCCGATCTGCCACAAGGGGTTCCTCAATGGGGCGGAAAAATCCCACGCCCATTCTTCTTATGGCATCTTGGGGTATTTCAACATCTGCATCACAAACATCAACTTGCCCCGCACGGGAGCCATCATTTTCCTCGAACACCACACTACAAGATTCTACAACAGTTCCGAAGAGCTTATTGTAGACTCTATAAGTGTGGTATTCAGCACCATAAACAACAAAAATACCTTATAAAGCCTTAGACTCAAATTTATATAAGCGAACTCCATTGATGAGAAAGAAACACTTACACCCAAATACCCGAAAGTTATGAGATGTTTGGCTTGTTACCGGTAAGTATTTCATACGGAGTCTTGTCCAAGATTTTACGGAGGTATAGCCGGTTGGATGAATGACAAGCGGTAGAGATTGCTTCAGCCTAGAAGTTATATGGAGACTTGAATTCAGCTAGCATAGACCTCGCCATATCCATTAGGGTCCGGTTCTTCCTCTCAGCCACACCATTTTGTTGAGGGGTGTACGCAGCGGAATATTGATGTCTTATCCCCTCTTCACTTAGGAATTCATTTAAGGTGTAGTTCTTGAACTCAGAGCCGTTATCACTTCTTATTGCCAATATAGGGACATTGTGTTGACGTTGTACCTCGTTGGCGAATTCGATGACAGTTTGTTGAGTCTCGCTCTTCAACTTGAAGAAATAGACCCAAGTGTATCTTGAATAATCATCAACAATCACAAGGTAGTACTTCTTCCCACCGAGGCTTGCATGTGATGGAGGTCCAAAGAGGTCCACATGAAGGAGATCCAAGATCCTCTTTGAAGAAATAATAGTCTTCCTTCAATGAGGAGAGTCATGCATTTTCCCTTCAACACAAGCCCTGCAAACACGATCTTTGGCAAAGGAAACATTTTCTTTTAGTCCAACGATGTGGCCACCCTTGTGGAGACTTTGAAAAGTTCTCATATTGACCTGGGCTAGTCGGCGCTGCCATAACCAACCCATGCCAGCCTTTCCGAAAAGACACATCGGGCCTGTAGTGGTTTTCCCTGAGAAGTCCACCACGTACAGGTCATTTTCGACATATCCCATGAAAGCGACTTTTAGAGACTTGCTCCACAAGAGTACCACCAAATCAGCATCAATAAAAATTGCAAAGCCCATCTTACCAAGGGCGCGAACTAAAAGTAAATTATAACCGAGGGTCTCAACAAGCATGACGTCCACGAGAGAGATATCATGAGCAACCACAACTTTGCCGAGACCCAATACCTCAGATTTTGACTTGTCACCATAGGAGACGGTTATATGATCAAGATTTGGCCGCATCTCCATGATGATCTCCTTGCTTCCGGTCATGTGACTTGTGCACCCGCTATCGAGTACCCATTTAGACCCACCGGAAGCATAGCACTGCAAGAAAGTTACTTCTTGGTTTTAGGTACCCATTTTTCAATGGGTCCTCTCATATTAGTGACAAGGGTCTTGGGGACCCAAATAGACCAAGGAATGTAACAATCATAAGGACCTACATAACTAGCACAAACATCACCATAATAATCACAATATAACTCATAGTTAGGATTGTTAGCCCTTGCAAAACCATCATAATTAGACTTGTCATTAGTGGTGGTTCTAGTCTTTGGTTGAGCAGTCTTGCTCTTCTTGTTGTTGTTGTTGTTCTTGTTCTTTCTCTTGGGAATATAACCAAGACCCTCTTTTCCATTGTTTGTCCTTTTCTTGATAAGTACCTCATCTAGAACTTCTTTACCTTTGTGTTGAGATCCCTTTGCAAGTTATTCTTGTCCACAAGATGGTGTGGAGGTGCTAGGCATATCATACTTCTCCAATTGAGTTTGGAGCTAGTCACGAGACTCATTTAGAGTATAGTGTTCACTCTCCAAAGCCTTGTGATCAATGTCAAGTTTCTCAAACTTCTCCAAGAGTATAGCACGAGCAGCCCCAAATTCAATCTTTTCCTTTTTTAGTTTCTTTACCTTAGCAAGAGCGTTGTCACGTTCTTTGATGAGCTGAGCAACAACCTCTTCATGGGACTCCTCAAACTCAAGTCTCTCTTCCAAGGATACTCGACCTTCCTCTTCTTCTTCCAAGGCATTCTTCGAGGAGGCTATCTCCAAGGCATCCTCTCTTTCAATTCTGCCCTTTTCTTCTAGAAGATCTTCGGATTGGGCAAGTTGACTCATAAGAGCATCAAAATGAAGTTTGTGCTCACCTTGCAAGTTAGTGAAAAAGGTGTCCAAAGAAATAACTTCTTCTTTTATCTTAAGACTAGTATGATCATCCATATCCATATTTATGTTAGTCTTAGGAAATGAAGAAATAGAAGATGATACCTCAGACCCTCTTGCCATAAGGCAGGTGACGTTGTTGTTGATGGCGTTTTCGTTTGGAGAGTCAAAGAGTGATGACGGAGTAGATGTGGTGGCTATAGCAGCCACCTCATGAGTACTATCTTCATCCGCTTCATCTTCACTTGCAGAGGAATATTATTCTTGTGCCACCAAGACAATCTTGGGTTGCTTCTTGTAAGGGCCATTCTTTTTGATAAATGGCTTCTTTCGAGGTGCCTTGGATTTTTCTTTAAGGATGAGCCTGCCACCATTGTCTTCTCTATTTTCATATGGACACTTAGCCACGAAATGTAGCCTATCTCCACAATTGTAGCATGTAGTTTTGGGCCATTTCTCTCTTTTTCCACTTGACCCATTCTTGCACTCGAGTTCTGACTTGGCCTTGGCTGGATCCTTCCAAAAGTTCCTTGCATAGAACACCATGTACTCACCATGAGCATGCTTGACTTCCTCGGGGCAGTCCATGGAGACACCCTCGAATCCTCTTTCATCCTCATCTTGCTCAACAACATTTGTCTTTAGAGAAACATTGACCCCTTTTTGCATTCCAATGGCTCGGGCACGGGCATCTTCCGCGTTCTTAGCTGCAACCTTGAATGATGCCATTTCTTGCATGACTTCATTAGAAGTCATTTGATGGTAGTTGTGTCTACCTTGCAAGCTCTTCAAGTCCGTTGGCTCAAAAGGAATTAGAGCACTCACATATTTCCTTTTTATCCAAGCATCATCAATGTGAGTGGCTCCATGCTTTCTAAATGTTGTTGTGATTCCCTTGAGTCTTCTATACATATATTCATGGTTTTCACCATCCAACATGTAGAATCCTTTAGCTTCATTACTAAGGGCATCATACCAATTCCTCCTCATGCTTTCATTTCCAATAAAGAGGTCGGTGAGAGCATCCCAAGCTTCCTTAGCTGTGTTGAAATGCTCAATGTGGGGCATGTCCTTGGGACCTACTCCGAGCCGTATCATGTGGAGAGCCGTTGCATTTAATTGACTATCCACAATTTCTCTTCTTGTCAAGTTGGTGTGATCTCCAATATGAAGAACTTCTTTGATAATCCTCCAAAGTTTAATTGACGAACTGCATACATGAGACTTCATTAAGAATTGCCATTGATTAAATGAAGATGTAGTAAGTTTGGGTGGATCACCCCTATTGTTTATATGAGGATGTGGGATAGGTGGGTCAGGATAATATAGGTGATGAACCTCACTATAGTCCTCCTTACCACTTCCCTTCTTGGAGGCAGAACCATTATGTTTTTCACCTACCACTTCATCTTCCTTAGATCCGGTGTTAGCCTTATCCTTGGATGATGGAGTGGCAGCCTCAGAGGAAGATGTAGATGGGGTTGCGGATGATGTGAGGCGAGTAATCATTTGTTGCATCTCCTCCATCTTGGTCTCAAAGGATTTCAACAAGGTTGTTTCCAACGTCTTGAGGTCATCCATTGTGACCTTGTCCACAGCCTCATTCCCATTCTCCTTGGTACCCATACTTCTCTTAGGCAGTTAAGCCCGAATAAAGAGCCGGGGACCTGATACCAATTGAAATGGATCGTACGGGCACCTAGAGGGGGTGAATAGGTGCTACATCAAATTTTAATGCTTTTTAAATTTTAGGCTTGACACAAAAGGTAAATTCTCTAGATAGCTATTATATAGAATTTCCCTATATGCAAACCTAACTACTAGCGAGTAAAGGCGAGTGACAAAGAGGAACGAGTAAACCGTAGTGGAGCACGCGGAGACACAGGATTTCTTTTACCGTAGTTCCTTCCTTGTTAAGGGAAGTACATCTATGTTCGAGGGGTGGGCGGTACTAAGACCACCACGCCACAATAGGCCTCACCCTGTTCTCTGATGGATCACGCCACCAAAGGCCCGATCCACCTTTCCACTATAGTACCCTTCGAGGCGGGAACCGACGCCTTTACACAACTAGCGGGGCACAACTCCACAATCAGATTGGAGGCTCCCGTAATGACAACAAGCTGCCACAAGAACAAGTTATCAATAACAAAACATAAGATCTAGATATTAACGAGAATACTAGATCGGGGATTTCTCCAAGTGAATGGAGAGGAGTTGATGCGCTTGATTTGTGATGACGATGTAGATTTTCTCCTCCTTAAATTCCCCCAAAGATCAAAGCCTTCAGGTGGTTGAAGTGGGAGATCTTGAGAGAGAGCACTTGCAACAAGTCTGGCAATTTTCGAGTGAATCAAGAAGACTGAATGGAGGGGATGAAGGGGCTTTTATACCCCCTCCACCCACTGAGCCGTTAGATCCATTTGGGGCCGGATTATCCGGCCCAAGTGAGGGCTGGATTATCTGGACTTGGGAAAACTCCGCCCCATATTCGGATTATCCGGCAAATAATCCGCCCCCACTCAGAGCAACGTGCCGAGCCTGCCCTTGATCGTCTCCTAGGGGCCAGATTATCTGGCCCCTTGCGAGGGCCGGATTATCCGGTCAGGGAAGGAAAATCTGCCGCTGTTCGTATTTTCCGGGAGAAAATCTGAACCAACTCAGAGCGTCACGCCTTGGCTGCCTTTGATTGTCTTCTGGGGGACGGATTATCCGACCCAAGGCAAGGGTCGGATTATCCGGTCAGGGGAAGAGAATCCGTCCCTGTTCGGATTTTTCGGGAGAAAATCCGACCCTAGACAGAGTGACGCGCCATGCCAGCCTTTGCCAAATGAGTTAGGCCGGATTATCCGACCCTTGATGGGGGTGGATAATCTGGCCCCCAAACACAAAATCATTCCCTGCACACTTAGCACCCATGAGAAAACTCAACGGTATTTTTATCTAACACTCAAAATACAGGGAACCATGAAATGTTCTTTCACCGGTAGCTCGGTGGGCATGGGTAGCTAGAGGCGCACAACGACTCGGTCTCTTCGAGTGTGAGAATGGCCCAGTATGCGGTGTCCATTGTTGAGAAAGGAAGGTGCGGATGTGTGGATAGCCATGGCATGGCCAGCCCAGATATAGAGGGAAAGGGCGGGAAAACATAGTAGGAAGCAATGGGAAATGGTGGGAAATATCTTTAGTCCCGGTTAGTGGCTCCAACTGGGACTAAAAGGCTCGGTTAGAGGAAAAGGGCGGGAAAGCATAGTAGGAAGCGATGGGAAATGGCGGGAAATATGTTTAGTCCCAGTCCTCCGGCATCTCCAACAAACTGGCCATAGATGTACTCCCTAATATGTGAAATTAATTAGCTCCCGGCGTATTGATCTAGTTAGAGAAGTTATAAACTGCAAGACGATGGTGTGCGAGAGGAGGGATAACACTACGGTCAACTTCAGGGAGATGCCTAAGGATCCAATCCTCAGGAATCTCTCTGAAGCTGGCCATAGAGGCACTCCCTAATATGTGAAATTAGTTAGCTACCTTGCATATTGATCTAGCTAGAGAAGTTATAAACTCCAAGATGGTGTGCGAGAGAAGGGACAATACTACGGCCAGCTTCAGGGAGATGCCTAAGGATCTAGTCCTCAGGCATCTCCCTTAAGCTGGCCATAGGGGATGGATCTCTGAAGAAACATCACATTATGAGTCTAAAAATGATTTTTTCGAAAAAATCACGAGCATTAGATCATGTATCTGTAGGTCAAACCGGACCCACTTCCTACAGATTCGGTACACATTTGTCTTTTTCTCCTGGGGTGGACGGAAAGGTTTTAAAATCCCTGGTTGGGACATTGTTCATGTAACGTGGTCTAGTATTTTTGAAAAATGGGGTGGTACCATTTTTTATTTAATGTTTGGTGTTGCTTCACAAAACACCCTGATTTTGTCACTCAGAAAATAGAAAATGGCTTTTCCATGTGATGAAAAATAAAACTTCCTCCTACAACATTGTTAGCCATCCCAACATGCACATACATGCACAATATGGGCACATCATCACAAACTATGCCTCGATTATGCACATAACATTGGTCATTTGGACCGAAAGCCATGAAACCTCGAAGATGATAGGTCATTTTGTGTAGGTTTTTTTGAGACATAATAAATATACCAAGTTTAGTATTTTTACTTGCAACTATATCATATAATATGACACCACGCAAAGGATTTACATTGTTCGGACCGTTTTTTAATTTCTTATGCCCGTTTCAAAATTTACCCGCTTCTAACTATGGTCATAACAGCGAGCATGAAGATAGGGGATGAGCCTCGTTAAAACTTGCATTGGATCTCTGAAGAAATATCACATTATGAGTCTAAAAATTATTTTTTCAAAAAATCACGAGCATTAGATCATGTACCTATAGGTCAAACCGGACCCACTTCCTACCGATTCGGTAGACATTTGTCTTTTTCTCTAGGGGTGGACGGAAAGGTTTTAAAATCCCTGGTTGGGACATTGTTCATGTAAGGTGGTCTAGTATTTTGAAAAATGGTGTGGTACCATTTTTTATTTAACGTTTGGTTTAGATTCACAAAACGCACCTATTTTGGAACTCAGAAAATGGAAAAATGGCTTTTCCATGCGACAAAAAATAAAACTTCCTCCTGCAACATTGTTAGCCATCCCAAGATGCACATACATGCATAATATGGGCACAGTATCACAAACTATGCCTCGATTATGCACATAACATTGGTCATTTGGACCAAAAGTCATGAAACCTCTAACATGATAGGTCATTTTGTGAAGGTTTTTTCGAGACATAATCAATATACCAAGTTTGGTATTTTTCCTTGCAACTATGTCATATAATATGACACCACACGAAGGATTTACATTGTTCCGACCGTTTTTGAATTTCTTATGCCCATTTCTGGTCGCTTATGGTTGCTTCAGTCGTAACCATGGAGCATCTTCTTTGCTTAACGGGATGCTTGGGTCAGTTTTCACTGTGAAGGGCGGTGACATGGGTATACCCTCGTCAGGTGGAATTTCATCAAACTTATTATAATCTTCTGACATGTATGTCTTGTCCTCGACTCCCACGATATTTATTTTTCCTAAAAGAACTATGTGATGCTTTGGCTCATCGTGTGATGTATTCGTTTGCTTATTTTTTTCTTTTTTCGGTATGGAGGACATGTCCTTCACATAGAAAACCTGTGCCACATTATTGGATAGGATGAATGGTTCGTCTCTGTAACCAAGATTGTTGAGATCTACCGTTGTCATTCCGTACAACTGGTCTACCTTTACCCCTTCTCCATTCAGGTTGATCCATTTGCACCAAAACAAAGGGACCTTAAAAGAAAATCCATAGTGAAGTTCCCATATCTCCTCTATGTAACCATAGTATGTGTCCTTTTTGCCATTCTCGTCGGTTGCATCAAAGCGGACACCACTGTTCTGCTTGGTGCTCTTTTTATCTTGGGGGATCGTGTAAAATATATTCCCATTTATCTTGTACCCTTGGTAATTCAATATAGTAGAAGATGGTGACCCAGCCAATAAGTAGAGCTGATCTCCAACAGTGGTTTCATTCATTAGATGTGTTCGCAACCAACTGCCAAAAGTCTTCATGTGTTCATCTCTAATCCAGGAGTCAGGCTTTCCTGGGTTGTTGGAGTGTATAATATTCTTGTGTTCCCTGATATACGGAGCTGCCAAGGTGGAATTCTGTAGAACCGTGTAGTGTGCTTGAGTGAAAGATTGTCCGTCCCTACATATCATTGCTTTCTTTCCCTTTCCTAGCGTGCCTTTTCCACTCAATCTCCCCTCATGCCGCGATTTAGGAACACCAATCGCCTTAAGGTCAGGAATAAAGTCAACACAGAACTCAATGACCTCCTCTGTTCCATAGTCCTTGGAGATGCTTCCTTCTGGCCTAGCACGGTTATGAACATATTTATTTAACACTCCCATGAACCTCTCAAAGGGGACATATTGTGTAGAAATACAGGACCGAGAATAGAAATCTCTTCAACTAGGTGAACCAGGAGATGCGTCATAATGTTGAAGAAGGATGGTGGAAACACCAACTCAAAACTAACAAGACATTGGACCACATCCTTTTGTAACCTTGCCAGAATATCTTGATTGGTCATCTTATGAGATATTGCATTGAGGAATGCATATATCTTCACAATGGGTACTCAAACATTTTCCAGTAGAAGCCCCCTCAATGCAATCGGAAGCAACTACGTCAATCACGTGACAGTCATGAGACTTCAGGTTTTGGAATTTTTTCTCTGCCATATTTATTATCCCCTTTATGTTAGACGAGAATCTAGATGGCACCTTGATACTGTAAAGGACTTTAAAAAGATTTCCTTCTCTGCTTTTGTAAGCTGGCAGGACTTAAGTGATGCCCTTTATCCGTCTTGTTCTGTGGATGCATGTTTTGTGTGTCTTTCATACGTTGTTGGTCCTCCCGTGCTTCTGGTGTATCTTTTGTCTTTCCATACACGCCCAGGAAGCCTAGTAGGTTCACACAAAGATTCTTCGTCACGTGCATCACGTCGATTGAAGAGCGGACACGTAGGACTTTACAATAGGGTAGCTCCCAAAATATATATTTCTTCTTCCATATGGGCGTGTGTCCGGTAGAGAAGTCGTTTGGAACAGGTTGACCGTCAGGACCCTTTGCAAAGATTACTTCTATGTCCTTGAACATACCAAATACATCATCACCAGTAGGGAGGTCAGGCTTCTTCCGGTAATCTGCCTCACCTTTGAAATGCTTGCCTTTCTTTCTTACTTGATGATTGGTCGGAAGAAATCGACGATTCCCTAGGTACACAACCTTCTTACATATATGCAAATATGTAGCTTCAGTATCATCTAAACAGTGTGTGCATACCTTGTATCCCTTGTCTGCTTGTCCTGAAAGGTTACTAAGAGCAGGCCAATCATTGTTGGTTACGAAAAGTAGCACTCGTAGGTCAAATGGCTCCTTATTGTGCTCATCCCACACACATACACCTGGTTTTCCCCACAACTGCAAGAGTTCTTCAACCAATAGCCTTAGGTACACATCAATGTCATTTTCGGGTTGCTTCGGGCCTTGGATAAGCACTAGCATCATAATGAACTTACACTTCATGCACAGCCAAGGAGGAAGGTTGTAGATACATAGAGTCACAGGCCAGGTGTTGTGACTGTAGCTCTGCTCCCCAAAAGGATTCATGACATCTATACTTAGACCAAACCATAATTCCTCATGTCACCTGCAAAGTCCGGGAACTCTCTCTCGATTTTTCTCCACTACGGCCCATCAGCGGGGTGTCTCAATTTCCCGTCTTTCTTACGGTCTTCATTGTGCCATCGCAACAGCCCGACATGCTCTTTGTTTCTAAACACACGTTTCAACCTTGGTATTATAGGAGCATACCACATAACCTTAGTAGGAACCCTCTTCCTGGGGGGCTCGTCATCTCCATCAATATCACCAGGGTCATCTCGTCTGATCTTATACCGCAGTGCAGCGCATACCATACATTTATCTAAATTCTCGTAATCCTCAGGATGCAGTCATTAATGCATGCATGTATCTTCTACACATCTAATCCTAGAGGGCAGAGAATCTTCTTTGCTTCGTAAGTACTCTCAGGCAATTCATTATCCTTTGGAAGCTTTGGCTTCATTATTTTCAGTAACTTCTCAAATCCCTTGTCAGATGAACCAGTCTCTGCCTTCCATTTTAGCAATTCCAGTGTGGTACCGAGATTTGTGCTGCCATCTTTGCAATATGGGTACAACAATTTTTTGTGATCCTCTAATATGTCCTCCAACTTCAACTTATCCTTCTCTGTTTCACAGTCTCGCCTTGCATCAGAAATGACTCGACCAATATCATCAATGGGCTCATCTGATGCCCGTATTCACCTCCTTCTTCATTCTCTTCTATTGTAGTATCATTGTATTTAGGGAACATATGAGAATAGTTGTCATCATCCTCTTCTTCTTCATTGTCTTTCATCATAACCCCTCTTTCTCCGAGCTTGGTCCAGCAATTATAGCTGGGCATGAAACATCTCCGAACCAGGTGGCGGCGAATGATTTTCGAGGAAGAGAACTCCTTGATGTTCTGAGATTGAACACATGGACAACACATAAATCCATTCTCTTTGTTTTTCTTAGCCACATCCATAAATTTATCCACGCCTTGAATGTACACGGATTCACATCGGTTACCGTACATCCATCCCCGCCGGTTTATCTACATCATTACAAAATATCATGAATAGTGAGACGTCAACACATGCATTATTATATCAATGACAGATGAAGGATAAGGTTGCTAACATCGATCAAGAAGGAAAGAAAGAGGAGAAAGGCTTAAACGTGGCTCGGGCACCTCATATCATTTTTGTTTTGTGTGAAATCAAGTTGTATCATTCTCTCAGACATTTCATCAAACACCTAATGTGCATAGAAAAAAAACTAGCACACACACCTCACCCCTTCCACCAAGATAAAAAACAGAGGGAGGGCTGGCTGGGACAGCGTATTTATAGGCGGATTATTCGTCTCGATTGGTATTACGAACCCGGACTAAAAGTGTGTAGTGAGCCACGTGTCTAGCGCACGAATTTTAGTCCCGGTTCATAATACCAACCGGGACGAATAGTCCCTGATGAACCGGGACGTATGCCCCCCGGCCCCATGCGACGCTCAGACTGCTCGAACCAGGATAAATGCGAGCATTAGTCCCGGTTCGTGGTGGAACCGGGACTAATGCTCTAGGCCGTTCCGTTTTTCTACTAGCGCTGACTTGTACACTCAATCAACACCTTCGTCTCTAGAAAAAAGGGCACACTGACATGTACACTCGATCAACACCTTCGTCTCTAGAAAAAGGGCACCTTGCTAGTGTCAACGTCAAAAAATTGAGGATTGTCAAAAACAAAACAAAAAACGTCAGAAAACTGAGGAAGAAAACCAACAAGATGGTAAGTTAATAGAGCGCCCACGCACATACATTTACCATTACGCCTTATGAGGGAGAATATCATTTTGCGACCCGAAAGTTGGGGTGTCCAGGCAACGCGGTACCCAAGTTCCCTGAAATCATCCGGGATGACTACAGTTGGTGTGCCAAATACTCAGAGGGTCTTTTTCGGCACGAATTCAACTTTACGTTTCAATACAAAAAATTAGGCTAACGATCGTCAAGTTGGCCCCCCCCTGTCAGTTCTCGCTGTTATGTCGCTTAGGTGTCAATTAGGCTTGCAGTGTTGGCGCCTGCATCCATTACGCGTCTTCTTCTTCCCCGGAGCTGCAATCTATGGGGCGTCGCAGCCATGGCACGGAGCTGGGACATGGACGAACCTGCTCGGCCCAGCTCTCCTCCCTGTAGGCTTGCAGCATTGGCGCCTGCATCCATTACGTGTCTTCTTCCTCGGACGACAATCTGTGGTCGCGGCCATGGCACAGAGCTGGGACGTGACGAAGCTGCTCGGCCCCGCTCTCCTCCCCATCCCGAGTCGGAGCTCGCCCTCACCGTGGACGCACCCATGGCACGGTGTGGGGATGAGAATTGGTTCCCGGTGAGATCTATCACCTTGTCGACCATGCTCGGTTCTGTTTTCCTCCTCTAGAATCCGAGCTCGCCGTCGCCGTGGTTGCACCCGCACCAATTCTGTCACCACTGCCGGGGTCTCTGTGGTAGTTCAAGTTCTGCCATGTTGGGCCTGTAAGTGTTGTTGTATGTTAAACTAGCAAATCTCTTTTGTTCAAATCTCTTGGGCTGTACCAACTTCATTATGTTTAATTATGAAGGACAAAATATAAATGATTGCTCTCAATTTCTCGCATAGAAAAATGCACAGATAATTTCATATTCTCGCAGGAACTGGCCCTACTTGTTGAACCGGCAGCACTCCCATGATCTCCACGTAACCACGGTAAGTTCTCGAACCGAAAGTTGCAGTTACCACGTTTCTTCTGCAGTCATTCCTCTTCCTCAGTCATTCCTCTGCTGGTTTTCCTGGGCGCTTCTTCTTCCTTTGTTCTGGAACCGTCGGTTCATATTCTTCTTCCTCTCGCAGGCAGTTCCTTGCAGGCATTTCCTTTCACCCATTTCCTTGCAGGCATGGACGATGGGAAACGCACAACAGAGACCCACTTGGTCCCTGCCCATGGCACCACAACTTTGACAGTGGTGTACACAAATGATGAAGCGACTGTGGAGACAACTCTCGCCAGGTTTGAGCAATTGCTTGAGAAAGAGAAGCACAAGTTTGTGGGGCTAGACTTGGAGTACACCCGTGCAAATAAGCGAAAAATCCTCCACAAGAGATCGTTGTCGTGCAAATCACCATACATGAGGAGGTCCTCGTTTACCACTTCTGCAGGTATGTGAAATTTAAATTTGAGATCACCACTTTTGTATCCCTTATTCCCTTACATCCCTAGAACCATCTAAGTGCAGGAGTAAACCAACTGAGATGCATTGTATGGCTCTGGTCGACTTCTTGTGTAGGAAAGGGATAACTCTCACTAGCATGGATATCAAAATGACACAATTATGCTTTCTCGTGCGTTGATAAAAATCCCAGATGGGCACCACATCGACATCCAAAATCTGTACAAGATCAAACCATACCCAGCGAAGGATGGCATGGGTGATATGGTAGCGGAAATCATCGATAAATCATGTGAAAACTGAAGAAATTGAAGCGAGTCGATCACGACTACTGGGAGTGGAAGCCGATGAGCCAGGTGCGCCTCGAGTATGCAGCCAGAGACGCCTACATGGCATACGAGTTGTACAGTAAGCTCATTACCATGAAAGATGGGATGGTTAAGGCGGGGTTTTTTCGCGAGATATGCCCTGGTTGCAAGCTAGCCCAGGAGAAGAAGCGCGAGGAGGACAGAAAGCGGTTTCAGGACGAGCATGGATCTCGGGACGGTGGCGACATCAAGCGGTTGAAGGGGAAGCAAGTCAAGGACGACAACAAGTGGTGGTGATACATTATGTATTTGAACTAGATTTTAGTTTCTAGTTCATTATGTGTTTTATACATTTAGTTACTTCAATACAAAATTTCGACCAATTTAACTTGTTGATGTATTTCTTGACAATTATAATATAACTGAGCACTAGAAATATTTTGTAGTGTGCATGAGCATGATCAGTAAATATAATTGAACACTAGAAAGTTTAAGGCACTCCATATAAGGGAGTAGATTAATATAGAAGGTTCACCAGAGACACCACGGATATATTGTCTTATATGCCACACACAGGTAATAATTAACTAGAACAAAATAAAAGCAGGGGCTGCAGCAGGAGGCCGGGACACGGAGACGCCTAGCAGCGAAGGGGTTTATCAGCAGGAGGCAGCGACAGCCTAGTCGATGGGATACAGGCCAGTCCTCACATACTCCCAGAGGAATTTACCGTAGGCTGCGTGCCGCGCCTAGGTAATTGGCATATGGCTTCTGCCTCCGCCTCTGCCAATGCCCTCCACGTGCTGGATCATGTTGTTGAGGTCCACGTTGATTGCTCTGCCACAGTCTCCCCCTATGGTGGAAACAGATTAGCCCACACCGTAACCACCTCAGCACGTAGAGGCTCTTGTTGTCCCTAGATACCTTGCTATCGTCCACTTCATCATCATCCTCCTGTTGATTTTTAAGAACATAACTTAGAACTCATACATATGATTTAATTGTATTACAACTCAAGAATTCACAACATGTATATGTAAGACAATATATCCGTGGATATCAAAGATAAAGCATCTCAGCAATAGTTTGATCGGTTCATTTATCATTTCATCTCAATACAATGACAAATAATTGCATCAGAGTGAATGTAGGATAAATCTAGGGGCCTCATCAGTTTCTTCAGGGATGGAGTAGGTGAACCAAGTAACAATTGCACAACCTGTAATGTTGTTGTACATCGCCCCAGGTTCACTAACTCAACCCTGAAAAAATCTGACACCAATGTGTCTGCCTCTCTTTTGGGACAAATTTGAATCATTGGCCAAAATAAGAAATTGAAATGTAATCGTACAAAACATTATTCAGGGATATACATAGTCAGGTACAAAAACAAGCCTAAATATTGTAATTGTAAATAAAAAACCAAACAATTAATCTTCAGGTACATGTGAAAAATACTTATGATCAAAACCATTCATATACATATGCACCATACCAATCATTAAAAGATCAGAAACAATTCAAGGATCATATATGTAGTTCCATATGAGAATAAATCTAGGGCCTCATAATTTGTTTCAGAGATGGAGTTGGCGAACCAAAGTACCAACAACACAACCTATATTGTTTGTGTGCATTGCTGCCTCAGGTTCACCAACCCATCCCTAAAACACGACACCGTCATATGTGTCTCCCCTTGAACTCTTTTGGGGCAAATTTCAATCATCGACCTCGGTGACAAACTAAGATGTAATTCTTATACACTGAATGCATGGAATAGGTAATTCGAATATCATAGTTCTATGAATGTAGAATAAATATTAAGGCCTCATAAGTTTCTACAGGGACGGCGTAAGTGAACCAAGTAACAATTGCACAGCCTATATTGTTCTTGTACATCGCCCCAGGTTCACTAACTCATCCCTGAAAAAATCTGACACCAATGTGTCTGGCTCTCTTTTGGGGCAAATTTGAATCATTGGCCACAATAAGAAATTGAAATGTAATCATACAAAACATTATTCAGGGATATACATAGTCAGGTACAAAAACAAGCCTAAATATTGTAATTATAAATAAAAACCAAACAATTAATCTTCAGATACATGTTAAAAATACTTATGATCAAAACCATTCATATACATATGCATCATACCAATCATTAAAAGATCAGAAACAATTCAAGGATCATATACTGGTGCTGCTTCTATCTCTCAAAAGACTCGGGATCCCTATGCTCTAGGATTTGTTCCCATTTCCTCGCTGACCCATCATGCGAAAGGTACGCCGTTAGAGTGAGTGTGCTCGCGCTCCGCTCCTTCGACTGATTGTTCGCAACCCCATTCTCTAACTAGAACTCCGAGTGAGCTTTTCAGGGCTATGACGAGGGAGTTGGGATAGCTGATATGAACTGCAAAAGATGGCCCTCATCTTTAGCATGGAGTTCCTGATCGATTTAATCAGGCCGTGTAGGAACAAGGTTCAAATCGTTAGTTCCACATGAGAATAAATCAAGGGCCTCATAATTTGTTTCAGAGATGGAGTTGGAGAACCAAAGTACCAACAACACAACCTATATTGTTTGTGTGCATTGCTGCCTCAGGTTCACCAACCCATCCCTAAAACACGACACCATCATACATGTCTCCCCTTAAACTCTTTTGGGGCAAATTTCAATGATCGGCCTCGGTGACAAACTAAAATGTAATTCTTATACACTATGAATGCATGGAATAGATAATTCGAATATCATAGTTCTATGAATGTAGAATAAAGATTGCGGCCTCATAAGTTTCTTCAGGGATGGAGTCAGTGAACCAAGTAACAATTGCACAACCTGTAATGTTGTTGTACATCGCCCCAGGTTCACTAACTCATCCCTGAAAAAATCTGACACCAATGTGTCTACCTCTCTTTTGGGACAAATTTGAATCATTGGCCACAATAAGAAATTGAAATGTAATCGTACAAAACATTATTCAGGTATATACATAGTTAGGTACAAAAACAAGCCTAAATATTGTAATTATAAACAAAAAACCAAACAATTAATCTTCAGGTACATGTTAAAAATACTTATGATCAAAACCATTCATATACATATGCATCATACCAATCATTCAAAGATCAGAAACAAATCAAGGATCATATATGTAGTTCCATATGAGAATAAATCAAGGGCCTCATAATTTGTTTTAGAGATGGAGTTGGAGAACCAAAGTACCAACAATACAACCTATATTGTTTGTGTGCATTACTGCCTCAGGTTCACCAACCCATCCCTAAATCACGACACCATCATATGTGTCTCCCCTTGAACTCTTTTGGGGCAAATTTCAATCATCGGCCTTGGTGACAAACTAAAATGTAATTCTTATACACTATGAATGCATGGAATAGATAATTCAAATATCATAGTTCTATGAATGTAGAATAAAGATTGCGGCCTCATAAGTTTCTACAGAGATGGTGTAAGCGAACCAAGTAACAATTGCACAGCTTATATTCATCTTGTACATGGTCCCAGGTTTGCTCACTCATCCCTGAAAAAATCTAACACCAATGTGTTTGCCTCTCTTTGGGGCAAATTTGAATCATTGGCCACAATAAGAAATTGAAATGTAATCGTACAAAACAATATTCAGGGATATACATATGCATCATACAACGCATTCATAGATCAGAAACAATACAAAGATTATATATATAGGTTCCATATGAGAAAAAAATTAGGGCCTCATTTTTTTCAGCGATGGAGTCGGAGAACCAAAATACCAACAGCACAACCTATATTGTTTGTGTGCATTGCTGCCTAAGGTTCACTAACCATCCCTAAGAAAACGACCATCAGATGCCCTTGCACTATTTTGGGGCAAAATTGAATCATTAGGCTCAGTAACGAATAGAAATGTAATGTTATAGGGCTGCTGTGTATCAAAATCAACACTCAACTAGCAAACTCAACTAGATGGCAGATGAGCAGATTGGGGTTTTGTGACTAGATGGATTGGGGTTTTGTGACTAGATGGCAGATGCATCAATCAACCGGTCGAACCATATATATACTACCCTACTTCAAGAGCAAAAGAATCTGTACACGATTGAGCAAATCCTATGTATGAACGGTGAAAACTGCGGCTGCGACTAGAGAAGCTAGCAATGTAGTACCTCGGACTCCTCATCAGGGACCTCCTCCTCGAACTCATCATTCTCCATGATTTCGTCGAAGATTTCTTGTATGGCGATGGGGTCGTCGATGTAGATCACCAGATTGCCTCCGCCTGTCGCCTTCCCCCATCCAGATTTGTCGCTGGCACCACGACATTGTCGGCCACCTGCTACTCGGCGGCGATGGCTACTACCTTCTGCTCGGTGGTGATGGCTACCACCTGTTGCTCGGCGGCGACGGCTACCACCTGCTGCTCGGCGGCGACGGCTACTGACTGGACGGATGAGATCGCACCCTCGACGGCGCGGCGACGAGCGGCGTTCGTGCCCAGAGAAGACGCCTCCGCCTTCTTGGCGATGACCGAGCCATCTGTTGTTGCACCTTCAACTGGCTTCACCTTCGGCTCATCTCCACACGTACGCTTCATGGCGCACCAAGGGAAGGAGGTAGTGCAAACGAGGGAGCTTCGGAGCGCGTGGCAGGTGTAGATTGGGGTCTTGGGACTAGACAGACTGGGGGAAATGACACGAGCTCATGGAAGAAGAAGGTCGAGGGGGGTTACAAACACCGGACCGTTCGTAGTCCTCAAGTGGACACGTGTGGTGGGCGGGCGGCTACCACGATCTCTACCCTTTTTTCGGTTCCCTTTTTTTGAAACAGCCACGATCTCCACTTTAGAGCTGCATTGAAAACACGCTCATGGCAGACCTCGATTCCACTGCATGCAAGTGGTGCGGAACCAATTTCTAGCAACGTTAGATCTACTCGAGGGGGGACCTTGACTCATGGAAGTTACTAGCGGTAGGGCCCATTTGGAAGTGAGATTGAGAGCACTGCGTAAAAATGGGATATGTCTTATTAAACTCAAGTGGCAATAAATTGCAGCGTCCCGTCGACAACCGTGCACTCGATGACCCCATTGCCCTGTGCATGTGTTGTAGTAGCATTAGTAGGATTTTCAGACTTGATTAAACTTGACATGACCGCTCGACGACTTTTTCCATGGACGGCACCGTGTTCCTTCCTGTAGAAGTCTCGCTGAGGGAGACGTCCGTGTTGTCTCACGCTGTACTGTGAAGGGCACGACGTGTGCAACGATCATCATTGGATCGCACAAAATCAACGGTTGGTGTGCACGATCCACGTGACAACTGTGACAACCAATTAGGGAGTAACAGACAGGGTGAGCATAGGTTTGGGCTTCTACGAAAGATAGAGAGCGGGGCAAAACTAAGTAGTACCACATAAAACCAAGGGAAAACTGAGTAGTATAAAAATGGAAAGTGTCTTGTACAATGAAATACATCGTGGAATACATCAAATTATGCCAAGATAGATCCACTAGAGTTAATTGGATGTGTGTTCTTCTCATAAACCACACATGGATCCACCTGTGTGATTGCATGTCTGTTCCTCTAAACAAACCACATAAGGATGCACCAGTGTCATTGGATGTGTGTTCTTCTCATGAACCACACATGGATCCACTAGTGTCATTGCATGTCTGTTCTTTTCATGAACCACACCTAGAGTCATTGCATGTCTGTTACTTCCATAAAACACACATGGATCCACCGGTGTCATTGCATGTCTGTTCTTTTCATGAACCACACCCAGTGTCATTGCATGTCAGTTCTTTTCATGAACCACATAAGGATCCACCAGTGTCATTGCATGCCTGTTCTTTTCACAAACCACATGTAGTGGCATTGCATGTCTATTATTCTGATGAACCACACCCAGTGTCATTGCATGTCTGTTCTTCTCACAAACCACACCTAGTGTCATTGCATGTCTGTTCTTTTCATGAACCACATAAGGATCCACCAGTGTCATTGGATGTGTGTTCTTCTCATGAACCACACCTAGTGTCATTGCATGTCAGTTCTTTTCATGAACCACACATGGATCCACCAGTGTCATTGCATGTCTGTTCTTCTCACAAACCACATGCAGTTTCATTGCATGTCTGTTCTTTTCATGAACCACACCCGGTGTCATTGCATGTGTGTTCCTCTAGACAAAGCACATAAGGATCCACCAGTGTCATTGCATGTCTGTTCTTTTCATGAACCACATAAGGATCCACCAGTGTCATTGGATGTGTGTTCTTCTCATGAACCACACATGGATCCACCGGTGTCATTGCATGTCTGTCCTTTTCATGAATCATAGCTAGAGTCATTGCATGTCTGTTACTTCCATAAACCACACATGGATCCACTAGTGTCATTGCATGTCTGTTCTTTTCATGAACCACACCCAGTGTCATTGCATGTCAGTTATTTTCATGAACCAGATAAGGATCCACCAGTGTCATTGGATGTGTGTTCTTCTCATGAACCACACCTAGTGTCATTGCATGTCAGTTCTTTTCATGAACCACACATGGATCCACCAATGTCATTGCATGTCTGTTCTTCTCACAAAGCACATGCAGTGTCATTGCATGTATGTTCTTTTCATGAACCACACCCAGTGCATTGCATGTGTGTTCCTATAGACAAACCACATAAGTCATTGCATGTCTGTTCTTTTCATGAACCACACCTGGTGTCATTGCATGTGTGTTCCTCTAGACAAACAACATAAGGATCCACCAGTGTAATTGCATGTCTGTTCTTTTCATGAACCACATAACGATCCACCAGTGTCATTGGATGTGTGTTCTTCTCATGAACCACACATAGATCCACCGGTGTCATTGCATGTCTGTTCTTTTCATGAATCACAGCTAGAGTCATTGCATGTCTGTTACTTCCATAAACCACACATGGATCCACCGGTGTCATTGCATGTTTGTTCTTTTCATGAACCACACCCAGTTTCATTGCATGTCAGTTCTTTTCATGAACCACATAAGGATCCACCAGTGTCATTGCTTGTTTGTTCTTCTCACAAACCATGTAAGGATCCACCAGTGTCATTGCATGTCTGTTCTTTTCATGAACCACACCTAGTGTCATTGCATGTGTGTTCTTCTAAACAAACCACATAAGTCATTGCATGTTTGTTCTTTTCATGAACCACACCCGGTGTCATTGCATGTATGTTCCTCTAGACAAACCACATAAGGATCCACCGGTGTCACTGCATGTCTATTCTTTTCATGACCCACATAAGAATCCACCAGTGTCATTGGATGTGTGTTCTTCTCATGAACCACACCCAGTGTCATTGCATGTTAGTTCTTTTCATGAACCACATAAGGATCCACCAGTGTCATTGCATGTCTGTTCTTCTCACAAACCACATAAGGATCCACCAGTGTTATTGCATGTCTGTTCTTTTCATGAACCACACCTAGTGCCATTGCATGTGTGTTCCTCTAGACAAACCACATAAGTCATTGCATGTGTGTTCCTCTAGACAAACCACATAAGTCATTGCATGTCTGTTCTTTTCATGAACCACACCCGGTGTCATTGCATGTGTGTTCCTCTAGACAAACCACATAAAGATCCACCAGTGTCATTGCATGTCTGTTCTTTTCATGAACCACATAAGGATCCACCAGTGTAATTGGATGTGTGTTCTTCTCATGAACCACACCCAGTGTCATTGCACGTCAGTTCTTTTCATGAACTACACATGGATCCACCAGTGTCATTGCATGCCTGTTCTTCTCACAAACCACATGCAGTGTCATTGCATGTCTGTTCTTTTCATGAACCACACCCAGTGTCATTGCATGTGTGTTCCTCTAGACAAACCACATAAGTCATTGCATGTCTGTTCTTTTCATGAACCACACCCGGTGTCATTTCATGTGTGTTCCTCTAGACAAACTACATAAGGATCCACCGGTGTCACTGCATGTCTGTTCTTTTCATGAACCACATAAGGATCCACCAGTGTCATTGGATGTGTGTTCTTCTCATGAACCACATATGGATCAACTGGTGTCATTGCATGTCTGTTCTTTTCATGAATCACAGCTAGAGTCATTGCATGTTTGTTACTTCCATAAACCACACATGGATCCACCGGTGTTATTGCATGTCTGTTCTTTTCATGAACCACACCAAGTGTCATTGCATGTCAGTTCTTTTCATGAACCACATAAGGATCCACCAGTGTCATTGCATGTCTGTTCTTTTCATGAACCACACCCGGTGTCATTGCATGTGTGTTCCTCTGGACAAACCACATAAGGATCCACCGGTGTCACTGCAGGTCTATTCTTTTCATGAACCACATAAGGATCCACCAGTGTCATTGGATGTCTATTCTTCTCATGAACTAGACCCAGTGTCATTGCATGTCAGTTCTTTTCAAGAACCACACATGGATCCACTAGTGTCATTGCATGTATGTTCTTCTCACAAACCACATAAGGATCCACCAATGTCATTGAATGTCTGTTCTTTTCATGAACCACACCTAGTCTCATTGCATGTTTTTTCCTCTAGACAAATCACATAAGTCATTTCATGTGTGTTCTTTTCATGAACCACACTCGGTGTCATTGCATGTGTGTTCCTTTAGACAAACCACATAACGATCCACCGGTGTCACTGCATGTCTGTTCTTTTCATGAACCACATAAGGAACCACCAGTGTCGTTGGATGTGTGTTCTTCTCATGAACCACACATGGATCCACCGGTGTCATTGCATGTCTTCTCTTTTCATGAATCACAGCTAGAGTCATTGCATGTCTGTTACTTCCATAAACCACACATGGATCCACCGGTGTCATTGCGTGTCTGTTCTTTTCATGAACCACACCCAGTGTCATTGCATGCCAGTTCGTTTCATGAACCACATAAGGATCCACCAGCGTCATTGCATGTCTGTTCTTTTGATAAACCACGTGCAGTGTCATTGCATGTCTGTTCTTTTCATGAACCACACCCGGTGCCATTGCATGTGTGTTCCACTAGACAAACCACATAAGGATCCACCGGTGTCACTGCATGTCTGTTCTTTTCATGAACCACATAAGGATCCACCAGTGTCATTGGATGTGTGTTCTTATCATGAACCACACCAGTGTCATTGCATGTCAGTTTTTTTCATGAACCACACATGGATCCACCAGTGTCATTGCATGTGTGTTCTTCTCACAAACGACATGAGGATCCACCAGTGTCATTGCATGTCTGTTCTTTTCATGAACCACACCTAGTGTAATTGCATGTGTGTTCCTCTAGACAAACCACATAAGGCATTGCATGTCTGTTCTTTTCATGAACCACACCTGGTGTCATTGCATGTGTGTTCCTCTAGACAAACCACATAAGGATCCACCAGTGTCATTGCATGTCAGTTCTTTTCATGAACCACATAAGGATCCACCAGTGTCATTGCATGTATGTTCTTCTCACAAACCACATAAGGATCCGCCAGTGTCATTGCATGTCTGTTCTTTTCATGAACCACACCCAGTGTCATTGCATGTGTGTTCCTCTAGACAAACCACATAAGTCATTGCATGTCTGTTCTTTTCATGAACCACACCCGGTGTCATTGCATGTGTGTTCCTCTAGACAAACCACATAAGGATCCACCGGTGTCACTACACATTTGTTCTTTTCATGAACCACATAAGGATCCACCAGTGTCATTGGATGTGTGTTTTTCTCATGAACCACACATGGATCCACCGGTGTCATTGCATGTCTGTTCTTTTCATGAATCATAGCTAGAGTCATTGCATGTCTGTTACTTCCATAAACCACACATGGATCCACTGGTGTCATTGCATTCTATTCTTTTCATGAACCACACCCAGTGTCATTGCATGTCAGTTCTTTTCATGAACCACATAAGGATCCACCAGTGTCATTGCATGTCTGTTCTTTTCACAAACCACGTGCAGTGTCATTGCATGTCTATTCGTTTCATGAACCACACCCGGTGTCATTGCATGTGTGTTCTTCTTGAAAAACCACATAAGGATCCACCGGTGTCACTGCATGTCTGTTCTTTTCATGAACCACATAAGGATCCACCAGTGTCATTGGATGTGTGTTCTTCTCATGAACCACACCTAGTGTCATTACATGTCAATTCTTTTCATGAACCACACATGGATCCACCAGTGTCATTGCATGTCTGTTCTTCTCACAAACCACACCTAGTGTCATTGCATGTCTGTTATTTTCATGAAGCACACCCAGTGTCATTGCATGTGTGTTCCTCTAGACAAACCACATAAGTCATTGCATGTCTGTTCTTTTCATGAACCACTGCTAGAGTCCACCAGTGTCATTGGATGTGTGTTCTTCTCATGAACCACACATGGATCCACCAGTGTCATTGCATGTCTGTTCTTTTCATGAATCACAGCTAGAGTCATTGCATGTCTGTTACTTCCATAAACCACATATGGATCCACCTAGTGTGATTGCATGTATGTTCTTTTCACAAACCACACATGGATACACCAGTGTCATTGCATGGGTGGCCGTTAGACCGAGTCTTCTAGAAGGCACGCCCTAACACAGTTGTTCTGCTTGACGATTGTTACATACCGTTCGATCGGGGCGCTTGGACGATTGGGATGGTCTTCGTTAGAGCGATCCGCGAGTAGGCTGTTCTGTGGCATGATTAGCCACGCTTGCTCTGGACAAACTGGCAACACCGAGGGCTCCCCTGTTGCGAGTGTCACGTCTCACGAGTTCAGTGGGCCACATCCCAGTGTCATGTCCCCATTACTTCTCTTCCTCCCCGTACTTCTCTTCCTTCCCCTTGAAGCCACTTTCCCCACTTCCCTCCCATCCTGCCGTAGCCGCAAGCCGACGGCGCCTCCATCCTAATCCCCTCTTCGGCAGCCACCCCCTCCCTCTCGCCATGGGTTCAAGGGGAGACGGCGAGGAAACGCGTCGTGACGACAGGGACGGTGATTTCGATGTGAGTCGTCTCATCTCTATTTCTATCATCTGTGGCCAGTTATCTATTTTTTGAGCTAGATCTAATCTGTTTACTCATGCGAGTATGATGTGTTAGGCCAACCAGATGATGTATGACTATGACTATCACGGTTTAGCGGATGAAGACAGTCCTCTGCTATGTAAATATGGATATGTGCCCGCTAAATTTGTAGCATTCGAAGGACGAAACGCATGCAGGAGGTTTCTATGGTGTCAAGGACATCGTGCAATGATGCAAGGCGGAAGTTGCGGTGTTGTCAAATGGGTAGATCTAGAGTGGCCCAAATCGATGCAGAAATGCTGTACAAACTATGGGAAATGACTGTTGAGTTGAAAGAATCCGTATTCAGCTCACTCCTTGACAGTGTTGAGATGAAGCTATGGGAACCAGTTGACACGACCAAGCATAAGCGAGATCTCAGGTGGGTGCAAGACAAGGTTAGCAAAGTCGAGAAGGAGAGGGATGCGGTGTTGGCCCTGAAGGCTAAAGCAGAGCAAGAACTGACTCAAGCAAGGAATGATCTCCACCAGGCCAAAGTCCTGCAGTTCACAACTACGAGTATTGACAAGTGCATGAGGAAAAATGTAGAGAAACAATTAAAGCTGTGCAAGGAAGATGCTAAAAGGAAGGAGCAGACGATTTGATCCTTGCTCTCGCAGGAAGATGCGCATCGGCCCAAGATTAGGAAGATCAAGGAGATGTGCGATAACTAGTTCTATTTAGTTTAAGCTCCGTGCCTTTTTAAGTTGTAATAGTTGTACTTGTTGACCTAGTGATCTGAACTATTGGTCCCGGATTCCAGGGAGGAAAAAAATTGCTCTGACCCTGCATCACTTCTTTTGTCTGACCCTGCATTACTTCTTTTGTCTGACCAATGCCCCTTGGATATTCCGCCCGCCGCTTGGTCGTTCTCGTGTACAAATAGGAGGCGCCACATCGCATCGCTTCGTCTTCCATCCCCTCGTCCTCTCCAATCTCCACCACATCGTCGCTTTGTCGTCCATCCCCTCGCTCCCTCTCCAATCTCCACCATGCCACCATGGAGATGCCCGATCTGAACTTCTACGAGGCGGTGATGTTCGCGAACTTCGACATCCTCGCGCCGCCAGCCGCAATGGTGCCCCACGGATGGCGCATCAGCTCTGTGGGGGTTCCGGTGGCTCCGCTCCCTAGACGAACCGAGATGGAGAGCGAAATCGCGGCGCACCACCGCCAGATGCTCGCATGGAAGAGGGCGATGCCCCGGTACGCGGCGGCCAGCCCGTACTGACCAGTGCTGTTCAAGAAGGAGCGGAAGGCTAAGATTGGCAACCGCATCATTGATGGGTGCGTGGTGCACCGGGATCTCCGCAACCGAGAAGGGCGGGAGAGGTTCTGGTCCGTCCCTGGACGGACCAAGTACACCGTCACCGCCGTCGCTCGCTGCGAAGAGGTGCTCCGTCTCGCGAACAATGCGGACATCGTGGAGGTTCCGTCCGACAGCGACGAGGAAGCCGGAGGCTCGGAGGACAGTGGCAGTGGAAGTGAAATTGTTAACTAGTGGTTGAATTAATGTAGGATGTGAAATCGCACCTTTGTTTAGAAGAATTTGTGGTTGAAGTAATGAAGTGCCTCGATTTAGATCTCTGTCTCGATTAATTTGTGGAAGAATGTGGCACCCCGCTAAAACCACTACTAGAAAACCGCTGTGTTTTTGTGCATTGCATCATCATGACCGCATGCTCATGTCATCATGCCCCATTGCATTTGAGCATCGTCATCATCATGCATGGTTTTGCCTAAAACTATTTTTAAAAAAAAGCCTACCTTTGTTTTCTAAATACCCCGTCTTTAATTTCAAATCAAAAACCCTAGTTCTCCGGATTATTTTGTTTTGTCTAAAAACGGATTACAAAAGCCTCGTTTTTAATAAATAAAATATTTAGATTATTTTTGGGAGGCAGCCAGCCAGGCCCAAAAGCCCAGTCGGCCACCTCCAACTAAACCTATTCCACAAACCCTAGCCTAAAACAGTCCCACCCAAACCCTAACCTAGCTAGACCACGCACACACCAACCCACCTGCCGCCGCCACTCCACTAGCTCACCGTGCGCGCACGCCACAGTCGCGCGGCCAGCAAGCACGCAACCAACCCCGCTCCTCTCGTTGCAGACCAGACCGCCCCGCGATGGACCTCCCCTGGCCCACTCCCATCGCGCGCATCGTGTCGATCCCACGCAACCTCCTATGGTCAACCGCCCCACCACCGCCCCAGTGCAACCCGCGTCCCTCGTGGCCCCACCACGAGCCGTGCCCCCCGCTCCACTCGCGATCCCCACCTACCCTCCCGCACGCCTCCTTCTCCTTCCTCTGGCCGCGCTCGATCCCGCAAACAGCGCCGCCACCTGCAAGCTTCGCTCCGGCCGGCGACCTCGTCCCTCCCCTTCATCGAACTAGATGGTGCCGCCGCCTCTGCACGCTCGACCTCGCCCGGAGCTCCTCTGTGCGCCGTCTCTAGGCCGTCGGGCGCCCCACCTTCTCTGCTCCGCCGTCGCGACCCTTCTCCCGGTTCACCGACTCTGCTAGTACCCTGGACCGCCTCTTCATCACTGCGCGGTTCCGCCCCAGGCCGCTCGCCCCTGCGCCGGTACCCCGACCGCCGTCTCCCTCTTCGAGCCCTGCGACGCCACTCTCTACAGCGTCGGTCGAGCTCGCCGGTCTTCTTCATCCCGTGAAGCCCCATCTTCTGCGAGGCCTCGTCGGCCCCGAGCGCCTCTGGCCCCGCTCGTCTGCACCTCCCCGGCAAGCCGCCGCTAGATGTTTCGCTCCGCCTCCTCGACCCGGCAGGAGCCGTTGCCGGCGAGCCCCCATCGCCACCGACCCGCTCCACGGGACCTCGCCTTCTCCAAGCGCTGTCGTGCCGCCCCTGGTTCTCATCTGCAGCCACCGAACATCGCCGCCCCAGCATCCCTCTCGCGAGGCCGCTGCTACACTCGTTTTTCTTCAGAGAATAACTGTGTAGGTGGCCATCTTCTGGCGTGTATCTCTCCTTCGGTTCCGTGTGGATTCTCGTGGTGTAAAATGCTTTGCTGATCCGCGTTGATGTTTGGTTGCGAGGAGTGGAGTACAGATGATGCGGCGATGGTATGTGGTAGTGTGCTACAGATGATGTGAAGAGGTGTGTGCAAACCCGAAGGCCATGTTGTTGTGGTGATGATAAGACAATGACCATGAAGAGATGTTGTGTGTGCTACCTGGAACCCGATGTTGTCTATTCAAGTTCGCCATCTGATGGACAAGAACGACATGTGTTGACATGCGAAGGCCTCGAACCCCGAAGACCCCTGATCCACGGAGACCCGCGAAGACCAAACCAAACCCCTTGGAACCAAGATCGTCAATCCGATGTGTGACCCCTTTTTCTGAGACCCCTATTTTATAAATGACATCTATCTTGTTGCATAATTAAATTGTTCATGCATGCATACTTGTCTGTGGTTTGGGGGCATTATGCCGATTCACCTCATAATTAAACATGGAGTCAATATGCGGGATACTTTTGTCTTATTCTGGACTCCATTTAAATTGGTGTAGTGAACCGATGCCATGTTTCGCCCTGTTAATACAACATTTAAATTGCGGGGGTTCTAAATAACTTGAACCCTATTATTAATTATCGGGACCCTGGTTCCGATTAATATTGCCTAATTGCACCACATCTGTGCCATGTCATGCATCATATCATAAGCATGCCGGATCTTCTGTCGTAGTATTAAATATTGCATCCGGTGTTTCTTCTAGTGTTTGCTTCTTCACGGATTAGGCCGATGAGTTGATGCGAGTATCGACAAGTTCTCCGGATATGAACCTTCGGCAGTGTTTCCCAGGCGAGCATCTCTCCCCCTTCTACCTATTTTGCATTTATAGTCTTTATTTCCTCCTGTTGATCTATTGCTATTTGTGTCATGATGCTTTAGTTTCTGTACACCAGTTATATCCCGTGCAGCCTCTATATTGCCTTGGACACCTCCTATTACCTGTGTTTGGTAGATAGCTGGCCTTGCGAGTCGTAGTTGCTTGCTCAGGTGCGATCTCGTGTTGTCAAGTACCATAGTTGTTGGAATGCTGGAAGATGTTTATGGTGGAGAGGATCATGATTTTAAATACAACTTGATTAAAATGCTGGGAATAGTTATAACTAATGCAGAGGCATCGGTGGGCAATAGATGTTATTTGGTTCTTCCACGCTCACTTGTGTCCCGTAGGACCCCAAGTACTTGATACATGTTCCTTGACTATCGCACTATCCGCATGTGGCACCATGAATCCCCTTAGCCAGAGCTTGATTCATTTCTTATTTCTTGGGGCCACAAACTAGTTTGGGGCTTTATTACTATCCTGTACTTATGCCATGTTTTACTGCTTTATTTAAGATTGTGCGTGGAGCACCTGTACTGTTTTGGATCGTGCCACGTTTCGCGGTATCGACAAGCCCAGTCACACTTTCGGGTTCCTAGTCGTTTACAGCCATCGTCACAAACCCTGGGTCCGTTCCGGAGCCGGTCAACTTCGTTGCGGGTAGCTTAGTGGGGTGGCCCCCTGAAATATTTTATGAATCATGTGATTGCTTTGTCGTGAAAGCCTTGTTGGGTTTTGATTTGGTTTTTCCGAGGTTGATCTCGTGTGTGTTGCTATTTGTGCACCCCTGTAGGGTAAATCTTTCTGAAAGCCGTGTCCGCAGTTATGGACGACTTGGAGCACAGTATCTCGATCATAGACAAGCATAACTAAAGTAGTGCTATAAATTTGACTTAATATGTGACTAGTAATCAGCTTCACTACAATGGAATGGATAATAAAAGTGCCAACAACTGGTGGAGCTGGTGTGTACCGTGTCATGTTATACCTGCCTAGTAAGTATCGCAACTCTAATGGAATGAAATAAAAGTGCCAACAACTGTTGGGGTTGGGATGTCACATGCTAATTGTATCTGACTAGTAAGTACTGCAACTACAACTGAATGATTAACTAAAACTGCCCACTACTTATGCTATCAGGATGACTCATGATATCTATATCTGACTAGTAAGTGCTGCAATTATAATGGAATGAATAAAACTGCCAACTGTGTGAGTTTCTTGGTTTGACTTCCTCGTTTGGTCTCGAGGGGGAATAACAAGATGGGTATGATTGGTGTTAGTATCAGGTTGGATCCGAATAGGTCTCTCTTATCCCTCTCTAATAGCCGAAAGATGAATCGAGTCTCTATGGGTTGTTTAGTGCATGCTTCGCTGCCGCTTCAGTCCACCCTACCTATGTAGGCGAGAGCCGCCGAATTCTAGCCTCGCCGTGTACTGGCCTCAGTACTGACGCTCCTCTTTTTCCCTTCGCCCTTTGTCGGCACCCCTTTTGTTTAGCAGGTAGGAGTTCGACGTCGTTAGCAGGGTTGCCCTTCCGGCTTGGCCTGGGCAAGGTTATGGACGCCATTGGTTATTCTTCAGGGCTCTTAGCCCCATTTGCATCTTATCCGTACTCGGATGTTGTATCGTTTGAAGGTGATTTGGATCTTTGTATTGTATATCTGTATTTTTGACTCATGGAGTCGTTGTTGTATATATATTTTCCTATGGGTTCCATCGTGGACTATTTTTGTAATGATATTACTTCATTTTCCACCCGCACGAAAGTGCCTGGTGGGCGTCCTTGAACCGTTTCTATGCGGGTTTGGCGGAAAGCACTAAAACTTGCATAGGGCCGATTCGAGGGTGTTACAAAGAATTTGTGATTTAGATCAATTTCTGCCTCGATTTAGATCTCTGTCCCGGATTGTGAACGTGACCGTGGACCAAAGACACCTTTTCTACTAGTGTATTCTGACATTGGTGATTTGTTTAAACGTAATCTACGTGGATTGTGACGCATGCAAATGGCACAACCACAATTTATAAAGTGGAAGCACGTACACCCGGTTACTGGAGATCCGGAAGCTTCGCCAGATGCAGGGGATGCAGGAGCAGAGAGGCGGTGAGATAGACGGGCTCAAGATTATGCCAGAAAGTGGTACTGATTTCCTCCTCATCTAGGCATTATCGGTGAGAACATTGCTGTTTATGTTGCCACGTCGTTGTGCAGCATCTGAAATAAGTTGCTGCTTCGTGGAGTGTGGCAGCTTAAATAATTTATTTCTGTGCCACTTACATTCCTTTGTATTTGGAGACCTCCTGCCGCTCAGCAATCGTGGAACCGGTGGATCCTTGTTTTCAGATAGCAGTGGCACAATCATAATTTGGATTCAACTACTGACTCGGGCATTTTCAAACCCTAAGTCGTGGTACATTTACTCACAGAACATGGGTAGATTGTTTCGCCTAGCAACGTGCCACACACAGAGCGATCAGAATTTAACAGAATTACATATATAGGTTCAAGTTCAACACATTACTATGCATCTTCATTGCTAGTAGCCTTCTTCCGCAGCCTGGATGCCAAGCCTTCACGTCCACTGGCTTCTTCATTTCCTGCCTTCTTTCTCTTCCTCGGTGCCAATTTTCTTAGCTTCACGTACTCTGCATCGCTGGGAGAATGGGCACCAGAATCATGTCCAACATCATCTTTCCACTCGTTTTTAATTTATTCGGGAAGCAAAATGACATCTTTCCACTCGTTTTTAATTTCTTCGGGCAGCAAAATGACTGACCCGGTAGTCATGTTTTTAACCTTGCGGTACTTCCTGTCAAAGAAACAAGACTGTTGCATAACTGCCCAATATCCACAGAGTAAATAAAACAAAAATTACAATTCAACATAAACATGCGAACCTCAAGAGACCTTTGCTTACCAGGAGCTAATTGGGTTCGAGCAACCACCCTGTCCAAGAATAGAAGGGCGACTCCCAGTTGCAGCATCTTCTACATCCAGTACATCACATTTCAGCTCAAACATGGCAGCCGAAGCATACCTTTTCATCGACCCAATTAGCTGACTATCACACGTTATAGGAACCATGATGCCGCATTTATCCATGAAGCTGAACTTTGCAGTCTGTTTCGACCATAATTCAACATGATTACGCAGAGCAGCAACCATACCAGATATAGTGCAGATCTGCGCATGCTCTTCTTCCATCGTGAAACAATAGTGTCCATACCTCTTGCCCTTAGAGTCGTACCTGTAGAGGACTACCGTAACTAGGTAAGGAAGGTCCGCGCAAATCCCACTTGACAGAAAACTATGGACAAAATATGTTTATCAGTGTTGGGCTAACAAACAATTTAAGGTTCAGTAGCCAGCTAGCAGTTGTAATTAGTGCGAACAGCAAAGAGAAGGGTAGCTCACCCACTTGTAGACAGAACTTTTCTTTTTTGATAGTAGGATCTGCCATCCTCCGAGCTGCTCGGCTCGTCGGCGGCGGAGGCGGGCTAGAGCCTCGCAACGGCGGCTACGGCATGCGCCATTGAAGCTCGGGATCAGCGACTGGGCGCAACAACTTGGCGCCAGAAGTCAAATGTCCGAAGAGATCGTCCTGCCTGGAGGGTGGATTCCGACGCCGCCGGTGCTAGGGGAAAGCTGGGAGTGGATTTGTGAAATTGGTCGACGTATCCAATCCACTTAGCTGCTCAATTTTCCTAAAACGTTGCCGCGTTGGCGCTCGTGTCACGGACAGATGACCTACATGAGGGTCCCGACCGTCTACTTCACAGGGCAGTTTAACAGAATGTTTGAATTTGGCAGGGGTGAGATGAGTTTGCCTCGAAATGACCCCTCACAGTAGTTAGCGGCCCAACTTTTCGAAACGCGGTAATTTCAGGCAACTTAGGTACCGCCATGCGCTGGCCGGCGAACTTTGGTACCGCAGACGAACAGGCTCCTTATGAGGTGCGGATTCACCGAGAATTTTTGGCAAGATTTATTTAGTGGCCATTTCAAAGTGGAGGTTTTTATTTTTTGGCTCCCGAGTATCAGTGCTTCAATTCTTTTGATAAAAATATTAGGATGTAGTCAATGATTGTTTTACAAACATGTAAAATATTAATTTCAAATAATTTATATTTTGAGCTACAGAAAAATGACAAAAGTGTGGATCCATACATGCAATTTTCATTTCCAAACTTTACCAGATTTTGTCATTTTTCTATAGCCATAATAAAGAATTTATTGTTGCGGTTTTGCTTGCTTATGGAATACAACATTAACTATGTCCAGAATTATTTTCAATTTTTTTAAAAATTATAAATATAATTTTTAATTTTCTTTAAAGTGAAGGGAGCACTAGTGCTCAGCAGCCAAAAACACTTTCCAGCAATTTGAAGCCTTTACCGATAAAAATATTGGTTGTATTCATGTTCGCCAAAGACGTGAGCAACTCATGCAATGTGCAAATGGTCATAGCCAGTGGCGAACCTTGGAGAGAAATTAAGGGAGGCCAATATACTGATTAAACTATTTAATAACTATAACTAGTCCTAATTTTTATTAATTTAATCTTAGCAACACTACTAATTAGAGAATTTGCAACAATTTTGGGGGGCTATGGCCCAGTTTAGTCTCCATGAAGTTATGCCACCGGTCATACCCAATATTTCGTACGGGTTTTGGAGGCATTCTATTCGTAAGTCGGCAGAATTTCCTAGTCAATGATTCTAAACATTGAATCGTTACATTAAAAAAATTAGGTGGCCACACCCACAATTTGTGCATATTCTGCGGACAAGAAACTCTAGGGTAACTTAAGAATTTTCATGGGAAATCCTAAGTCAACTCGTACAAAATTACGAACACGTCCCAATGACGTGTCTTGGTTCGTGCCATCCTGGCATCACAGGCAATTTACCCTATTACTTCCATTGATCTTCCTAAGGAGGTCATAAAAATGATCATTGCCATTCTAGGAGCTTACTTGTGGTAAATGTAAGGTAAAATGGGAGAAAGTTTGCCGCACAACAAAACTTCATGGGCTTGGCATTCAACATCTTGAGAAATTTGTCACTTCTCTAAGACTAAGGTGTTTATAACTTGAGTGGGTAGATGATTTCAAGGCTTGCATTGAGCCTGGAAACCCTTGCAATGAAAGTGCCAGAGAGCTATCTGCGGTGGCTACGGTGGTCATGGTGGGAAATGGAGAGAAATGCAAAATTTTGGAGCTCATCTTGGCTTGACAACCTTTGCCCAAAGGATATTACAACTGCCATCATCACGAGGATCAAAAAGGAGGCGAAGGCTTGGAGCCTAGCCGGGGAAACAATGTTAAGTAATATAACTCCGGCAGAGTAAACCGTTGCAAAAACTCCAAAGGCTTGTCTTAGACATCTATTTTAAAATCTTCTTAATCTCGCTGAATTGATACGGATTAAACATACACTATTGATACGGTCCGTACGTTCCGAATTGATACGAATTGAACGTGCGGACTGATGTGGCAACAGCTGGCGGAATCAGGTGAGAAAAAATCGGAACAACCACTACTAACTCTCCAATATCGCTGAACCACGTCTCCTCCATATGTTTTTTCGTAAAAGAATTTTGTAGGTGTAGCATTACTCTTTTTCTCTCAGCCAGAATCACGATTGATTGTCACCTATTTCTGTAACAAATCCTCCTGTAACTCTAGCATTATTACAAATCGGTAACCCACTAGAAGTTGATCTCTAGAAAGAAAAGAAGACATGCACGTGTCAAATTAACAAGTCATGTACTACCAACTATTCTCTAAAATAGTAGACGGAGCCTACTAATCTAAAAAATAGCCTAGTCATGATGTCATGCATGGGCTGAGCTCATCTATAAGGTCAACTAATAAATACATTGGAAATAACTCTTATTGATTTTACATCCTTATTTTATTTGTAAATTAGCCAAATCATATATCCATTCTAACTAGATCTAGGTGCTAAATGCAATGATGAACTCCCTACACTATTTGATGAATTTCATCAAGTAACATTAGGTAGTTAGTGCTTTCAATATTTTTTCTGAGGAAAACGGTAATCATTTTGAAGAACTTAATAGGCAAAACACAATGATGCTTCAAATGAAGACATAGTAGGGTGGTATAAAAAATGATTTTGGAATAAATTAGTTCTAAACAGCTAATCAACGTTTAGATTCACATAGAACATTAAACCTTTGTCTAAGAGGTGTAATAGGAGGAGAGTAATCTAAATTCAAATCCATGATATATAAGGTTAATTGATAAACAACAACAACAACAACAACAACAACAACAATAATAACAACAACAATAACAACAACAACAACAATAACGTAACATGCCAAGATGTATCAACGTGCGAATGGGTTTATTGGGAAGGAAAAAATACACACAATTAGAAAGTAAGCAAGTGGTGCCACATGATGAACATTTATTGGCAGAGTTTATGACTATCGAAACGACAAACGTGAGTATTCCAACAATGAAATGTTTATAAGAATCCATCATCTATGACAATGCATTATGTGTGAAAGTACAGGTTAATATGTTTAAAGTGATGTGGCAATACATAGGCATTAATCGTGGTATGGTTTAAAATTATCGAAAAAAACTATGTCACCCATTTGTTAATAATGTATATAGAATCATATGAAGTTGTATTTACCAAAACCTTCCTATCATAAGTGCAGGTCTTATTCCCACGGGAGAAAAAGCTTAAATTTGAAAAAATTTATGCAATACGTTGATAATCATAATCTCTACAAGTTGATTAGATATATGTATATATAGAGAGAAACCCTATTCAGCACCTAGGATGCAGAATTGTTATTTTGCACCTCACATATTTATATGTTCGCATATTCATAAATTTATGTTTTGTATACAAATAATTATGTTCATATTCATCTGAAACGAAAAAAACCTTAAGAGTCATTATAGTGTAAAAACATAAAAATACGCATTTTACGTTACATTTTTGAGGTAAGACAAAATTTACATGACATAAAAATCATTTATGGTTGCAAAGATAGAGGGTGAGCGTAAAATAACTATTCTGCACCCTAGGAATCATATATACATATATGTGTAATTTTGAAGATACATCAACAATTTACATTTAACAACTTATTAAACTAATAACATCTATTAGTTGTCATATATTCAGATCAATTCTTCTGATATATGGGAGGCGATATACAATTTTGAAAAAAATGATATGACCATTTAAATACAATATGAGAGCTCTCCGTGTTGTAATCAGTTTTCGTACAATTTATGTTGTGCTCTACCTATAAAAAGAGGTTACGCCGGATTGTTGTTTGATGTTTCCCCTTTTATTGAGATTTTTAAGCATATATCTATTTTTCACAAGGACTAGTTGGCAAATATATAAGAATTGCCAAGCGATCACATCCTGATTACATTGTAATTTGTAGAGGTTCTAATAATATTATTGCATTATTGTGCAAGTTCCAAGATTTCTCTCTTAAAATAAGGCAAGCGAATATGATACGAAAACTTTGGTTGCATGGAGGAAATCCCCATGATTGTGCCAGTACCATGAGAGAGATGAACTTATCCGTGTCACTCAGAGAATGCCTCTTCCTAATATGGACAAAATCTAAACTATGGATAGGAGGTTATTTCATGGTTACCCTTCCTCCCCACACCTTGGTGGATTATCAAGGTGACGCAAGCCACAGGCATTGAAAGTGTGAGCTGTTGAACCAGTGTATGACTTACTTATATGAGTTAAAGAGTTAAAATGTTACACATTCAAGTAAGTAACTTAAAATATTTATAGTTCAATCTTAGGGAAGTAAACATTGTATTATCTATTTAAATAGATCAAGAGTTCTACCCGAATAGAAATATGCTGAACATATTTGCAAATTGTAAGAAAATATCAATAAATTACAAGTAAAACTATAACATGAAGTTCTCATATCTATCAATATATTTATGAGGACTACAGAACTAAACTGATTTGAGGGTTATTTAAACATGTAAAGATGATTCCCTCACATCGCATATGCGAGGGCCACCCTGCTTGTTTAACTAATACTAGATATTAAAAAAAATGATAGTATCGCACACTTCATATTTATAATTAGTATTCTAGAATGTTGTTTAATGGGTTTTTGCTATTTCTATAGGCGTATGAGAAATAACTTGCTTCCATTCTACAAAACATTTGATATAACATTGAGATTGTGATTTTTATACAAAGAATTAAGATAGTTCTTTTCCCCCCAAAAAAACTAAGATAGTTCCATCTAGTGGAGGATCTATGATATTACCAATGGGTATGTTGCACTAAAATTTATCGTCAACTTTTATTTTTTTATTAATTTAATAGATAGTTGTACAATTTGTATTATAAAACGGAATAGAAGCAATAAATAGTACCTAATTTAAAGATTAAAGAACTTACAATTATCGAAACTTGTGTGACATGCGGACTTCGACTATCCTGGTCTCGTGGTCGTACGCTCCCGACGGCCAGCGAAGAAAAAACTGGTGCTCACCTTTGCAATGTTGTAGTGAGCGACATGACTAGAGTTCATCCCATGCCAACGGAAAACAACTCTTTTTATTAATTTTTCACTTTTGACAAAAAAAAACTTGGTGGGTGTTTCCTATTGACCCTACCTCGTCGGCGTCACGCGGCTCCATCTGGAGTGCCACACATCACATGGCTTGCGGCATGACACAAAGAGAGGTGTTCATGGGTATTCTAGGTTAAATACTTCTGGCTGCTCATTTACCTATACTACGGTTACAAGGCAAATCAACACTCCATTATCAAGGTTGAAATGGATCATATGGGAACCTAGAGGGGTGTGAATAGGCGTTACTCCAAATTTTAATATTTTTTAATTTTAAGTTTGACACAAAGGTAAATTCTCTACATATGCAACTACGTTAAATTTTCCTATATGTCAACCTAGCTACTAAAGGGTAAAGACAGTGAGTGAAACGGGGTAACCATTAGTGTATCACGCGGAGACACAAAATTTATTTTATCGCAGTTCCTTCCTTGTTAAGGGAAGTACGTCTGTGTTAGAGGGGTGAGCAGTACTAAGACCACCACGCCACAATAGGCATCACCCTATTCTCTGATGGATCTCACCACAACTGGCATGATCCACCTTTCCACTATGTGGTACTCTTCGAGGCGGGAATCGGTGCCTTTACAACTGGATCGGGGCACACATCCGCAACTTAATTGGAGTCTCCCATGACGGCAACAAACTGTCACAATAAAACAAGTGATCAAGTAATGAAACCGAGATCTAGACATTCGAATGAAACTCTAGATCAAGAGCCCCCCAAATGAATGGGATAGGAAGTGATGACTCTTTGGTAAAGATGTAGATCAAGGCCTCCTCCTTGACTCCCCAAAGGATAAGGCCTTTGGACGGATGAAAGTGGAGATATTGTTGCAAGTCAATTTCAGTAGAGTAGCGCTTTTTCTTCAGATCCAGCCACACCAAAATGAAGATGGGATGGGGTATATATACCCCTCCAGAAAAGAAGCAGTTGCAGCAAACTGGGGGCAGATTATCCGGCCCTAGAGAGGGACAGATAATCTGGCCAGGGCAAAAGTTCGGCCTGACATCCAAAAATCCGGGCCAAAACTCCGGGCCCCTATCTGAGCGACGCGCCTTATTACCCTTTGGAAAACTTGGGGGGAGAATAATCCGACCCGCTAGGAAGGGCAGATTATACGGCCATGGCATAAGCTCTGGCCTGGTCGGATTATCTGGAGAATACTCCGCCCCCCTCTCTGAGCGACGCGCCTTATTTACCTTTAGAAATCCTGGGGGCGGATAATCCGCCCCCAGATTCTTTGAAATGCTTCATTTGACCAGGACATCCTTTTTGGAAGTAGACACTTAGCACACAATTAAATTATCCTTGGTATTGTTATCTAACTCGCAAAACTCTACGGATCATGAAATGCTCTTTGAATATCCCCTTTTCGGTGTTAGATGACGATACTAGGATTTGTGATAGAGCTCTAATAAACACCATCATTCCAAAGGATAAATAGACTCCCTCTAAATATGTGCATATAAGTAGTTTGAATTTGAATACAAATGCACACATATAGGTACCATACTCTTTATAAATTGGAAACTAAGAACAAATGATGAAGAGATTTATCATACCAACCACACCGAAGTTCTCACTCATATATAGGTACTACCATTTCAATAAATCCGTATTGATAATTCCAATGATAATACCATCTCAATAAGGATAATTCCATAGTGACAACTTCGAGGATTGATCCATATCAAGAATTCCATAGATAAATCCATGACAATAACCATAGTCTCAATAGATAGATCCATGACAATAACCATAGACACACATAGTCTCAATAATATGAACCAAAGGAGCAAATAAAAGTTCAACGCTAAATGAGTACAAGCAAGGATAGTAAAGCGCAAAAAGCGAGAATGAGCTTATACCCGACCCTTGCAAATCCCCTCGATAACTTAATAGAACTACTTCTCCCCCTTTGGCATCAAAATGCTAAAAAGGGAAAAGAGCGATGTCCTAGGTTTAGATATACAAAGGGAGATGGTACTACACACCCAACATTGCAAGAGCCAAAATCAATGAAAAGCCAAAGTTGAGTGTGTTTTCCATAATAACAAGAGATAAGCAATAAGAATCAAAAAGAACCACAAAGAACAAACTCTCCATCATGAAGAGAGCGGTGGCTGAAGCCACCATGTAGGAGTGAATGGTATGACACCGCGAATATGTATCTTGGGTTCATGACCAATACTCATCAATTAAGCTCACATGTCACTCAATGATATTAAGAGTAATGATTTTTCTTACTTTCGACATTATGGGGGGAAGGTTATCCAAATAATTAGGACCACACTCCCCCTATATCCATGCCTGCATCTAAACCAAATAAAGGTTAAGACATAGGTGTGTATGCAAGGGAATCAAGTCAAGCTCCTTGAATCTATGATATTTAGCTCATTCCTCAAGTAGCAGAATCTTGCTTCATCAAGAGGCTTCGTGAAAATATCCGCAAGTTGATCCTTCATGCTTACATAAGATAGTTAGATCTCTCCACGAGCAACATGATCCCATATAAAATGATTGCGGATCTCAATATGCTTGGTTCTTGTATGTTGTACCGGATTGTATGCAATTTTAATAGCACTTTCATTATCACATAAAAGAGGCACTTTGTCACAATTGACACGTATTCCTTTAAAGTTTGCCACATCCATAATAATTGAGTGCAAGCACTAGCAGCAGCCACATATTATGCTACGGCGGTGGAAAGAGAAATATAGTTTTGTTTCTTTGAAGACCAACATACCAAGGATCTTCCCAAAAATTGACAAGCTCTGGAAGTTGATTTTCAATCATCCTTTTCACCAGCCCAATCTGAATCTATGTACCCACATAGAGAGAAATTTGAGCCTTTGGGATACCAAAGTCCATAGTTTGGGGGGATGAACCAAATATCGGAAGATTCTCTTGACTGCCACCAAGTGGCTTTATTTAGGAACGGCTTGATACCTTGCACACACTCCTACACTCAACACAATATCGAGTCTAGATGCACAAAGGTAAAGCAACGATTTTATCATAGACCGGTATACCTTTTGATCCACATCTTTACCATTGGGATTTAATTCAAGATGGCATTTGGTTTGCATTGGTGTAACAACTCCATTGAGGTCCGTCATCTTGAATTTTTTGAGCATGTCTTGAATGAACTTCGCTTGATTTATGAAGGTTCCTTCCCTTAGTTGTTTGATCTCAAATCTAAGAAAGAATCTTAATTCTCCCATTATAGGCATCTCAAATCTGCCAGTCATAAGCTTTGAAAATTCATCATTAAAAGCTTTGTTAGTAGAGAAAAAAATAATGTCATCAACATATAATTGGCATACCAAAACCTCCCTAATAACCTTCTTAGTAAAAAGATTGGGGTCAATCTCCCCAACCTTAAAGGCACGGTCTAACAACAACTCTTTAATATGCTCATACCACACACGTGGGGCTTGTTTAAGGCCATAGAGCACCTTATCAAGTTTGTAGACATGGTTCTGGAAGTTGGGGTCCTTGAAGCTTGGGGGTTGCTTAACATACACCAATTCATGTAATTGACTATTAAGAAAGGCACTCTTAACATCGATTTGTTGTAATTTAAAATTATGATGTGCAACATAAGCAAGAAGGATACAGATAGACTCAAGGCGAGCAACTGGAGCATAAGTTTTTCCAAAATCAATGCCTTCCACCTAAGAGAAACCTTGTGCTACTAGTATTGCCTTGTTTCTTACAACAATCCCATTCTAATCTTGTTAATTTTTGAAAATCCACTTCGTGTCAATAACATTGCGGCATTGTTTGGGTTTCTCCACTAACTTCCACACTTTGTTGCGCTCGAAGTTATTGAGTTCTTCATGCATAGCTAAAATCCAATCCGGATCTTCAAGAGCCTCAAAAACCCTTTTAGGTTCCACCATGGAGATATGAGATTGATGGTCACTAAAGCTTGCCAACTCTCTTCTAGTGGACACCCATATCCTTAGATCACCAACCACTTTATAAAGTGTATGACCTCTGAGTTCTAGATTTCTTTCAGCTCGAGCTTTGTGACGAGTTTTGATTTCCTTGTTGTTTCTTGGAGGAATATCTTCAAGATTCTGGTCCTTGTCTTGACCTTGATCAATAGCAGGTTCAGTACTAACAGTAGAAGGAGATTCTTGCCCTTGATCTTGATTGACAACCACATCAGGAGGTTGTTGTTCTGGACTTGCAGGGCCAGATAATTTGGCTGGGGGAGGGGCTAGATAATACAGCCTAGGTGTTTCAACTGAAATCTGCTCGCGTCTGGCACTTGAGGGAGATGAAGGGCTAGATAAGCTGGCATGGGACTTCCAGCTTGATCAGTCGAAGGATGACCGTCAGCAACTTGTTGGGTAGGTGTATTATTCGCTTCAGTAGGTGGAGTTTATTGATCCTGTGTAGATGAGGGCTCTACTTGAGTAGAGCATTGTCCTTCCTGATCCGCCGTAAGGGGTTCCTCAATGGGGTGGTAGAATCCCACACCCATTTTTCTTATGGCATCTTTGACATCTATATCAAAACCGAACACTCGGAGGTATGAGATATTGGGCTTGTTACCGATAAGTATTTCATAAGGTGTCTTGTCCAAGAGCTTGTGGAGGTAAAGCCGGTTTGATGAGTGATATGCAGTGGATATAGATTCGGCACAGAAATTATATAGGCCCTTGAATTAATCCAACATAGACCGTGCCATATCCATCAAAGTCTGGTTTTTCCTCTCAGCTACACCATTTTGTTGAGGGTTGTACACTGCGGAATATTGGTGTCTTATCCCCTCTTCACTTAGAAATTCATTCAAGGTGTAGTTCTTGAACTTGGAGCCGTTGTCACTTCTTATTGCCAATATGGGGATGTTGTGTTGACGTTAAACCTCATTGGAAAAATCGATGATGGTTTGTTGAGTCTCACTCTTCAGCTTGAATAAGTAGACCCATGTGTACCTTGAGTAGTCATCAAAAATGACAAGACAAAATTATTCCCACCAAGACTTGCATGAGATGGAGGACCAAAGATATCCACATGAAGGAGCTCTAAGATCCTCTTTGATGAAATAATTTTCTTCCTTCGGTAGGAAGAGTCATGCATTTTTCCTTCAACACACGCCCTGCAAACACGATCTTTGGCAAAGGAAACATTGTCTTTTAGCCCAAGAATGTGGCCACCCTTGTGAAGACTTTGCAAAGTTCTCATATTGACATGGTCTAGTTGGCGATGCCATAGCGAACCCACATCAACCTTTCCAAATAAGCACATCGGATCTGTAGTGTTTTCCCCGAAAAGTCCACCACATACAAGTCATTCGCAACATACCCAATGAAAGCGACCTTTAGAGTCTTGCTCCACAAGAGTACCACAATATCATCATCAATAAAGACGACAAAACCATCTTTCCAATTGCACGAACGAAAAGTAAATTATAACCAAGCGTCTCAACAAGCATGACATTCACAAGGGATATATCATGTGCGACTACCACCTTACCAAGACCCAATACCTTAGATTTTTATTTATCACCATTGGAGACGGTTATATTGTTGACATTTGGCCTTATCTCCAACATGATCGCTTTGCTCCCGGTCATATGACTTGTGCATCCACTATCAAGCACCCATATAGAACCACCAGAAGCATAGCCCTACAAAGAATCAAGACGTAGTTTTAGGTACCCATTTTTCAATGGGACCTCTTTTGTTAGTAACAAGGGTCTTCGGAACCCAAATAGACCAAGCAACAAAACCATCATAAGGCCCAAAATATTTTGCATAAACATCACCGTAATAATCACGAAATAGAACATAGTGAGGGTTGGAAATTCCTGCAAAGTCATCATGAGCAGTTTTGCCTTTGGCATCACCACCCACAATGGTCCTCTTCATTGCTTGAGCGGGCTTGGCCTTCTTATTTTTGTTCTTCTTCTTATTCTTTGTCTTAGAGACATAGCCAAGGACCTCCTTCCTATTATTTGACCTTTGATTACTCAAAAGATCATCTAGGACACCATTACCTTTGGGTGGGGAGGACTTGGCAAGCATAACCTTCAACCTAGCATTTTCTTCAGTAATATTTGTATGATCACAAGTAGTAGTACATGTGCAAGGAGCATCAAATTTATCTAATCGAGTTTGAAGTTGTTCAAGAGATTTGATGAGAATAGAGTGTTCACCATCCAAGGACTTGTGACCCTTTTAAAGTTTATCTAGCTCACCGGTTAGTCTAGCTTGAACAACACCAAACTTAACCTTTTCTTTCTTAAGAGCCTTGGCCTTAGAAATAGCATTGTCACGCTCTCTAATGAGTTTATAGGTAGCTAAATTATGTGACTCATCAATGCCTTCAAGCCTCTCTTCAAGAGAAGCTCTTCCTCAAGAGCATTTTTAAGGATGCTAGTTCAATAGCATCCTCTCTTTCAATTTTACCTTTCTCCTTAAGAAGCCCTTCCATATGAACAAGTTGACCCATGAGGGCCTCAAAGTGCTTCTTGTGTTCACCTTGCAAGTTAGTCACATAATGATTCAAAGAAACCATTTCCTTCTTAACTTCAAGACTAGAAAAGTCATCCATATCATCATTCAAGATTATATGAGGGGAGGGAATAGATGATACCTCGGATGCCCTTGCCATAAGGAAATTGGCATTTTTGTTGGGGAGATTCTCATTTGGAGAGTCAAATAGGGAGTAGGTGGGTGTATAGGTGGTGGCAATGGCCGCCACTTCACTCATGGACTCTTCTTCTTCTTCCTCATTCCTAGAAGAGTACTCCTCATAAGTTACCAAAACAATCTCTGGAGACTTCTTGTAGGTGGAATTCTTCTTGTTGAAAGGCTTCTTGCGGGGAGGAGCATTTGACTTGTCCTTGAGAATGACTCTTCCACCATGATCTTCTCTCTTCTCATACAGGCACTTAGCAACAAAGTGAAAGCGGTCACCACAATTGTAGCATGATCTAGCTTATGTACCACCATCATTTCTCCCACTTGAGTTGTTCTTACGATTTAGCTCCAACTTTGCCTTAGCGGGATTCTTCCAAAAGTTTCTTGCATAAAAGACAATATACTCGCCATGAGCATGTTTGACTTCCTTGGGACAACTCATTGCATTGATCTCATCACTTCTTCCTTCATCCTCATATTCCACCACATGTGCCTTTAACGCAAGGTTCACACCCTCTTGCATTCCCATGGCACGAGCACGAGCATCTTCAACATTCTTGGTGGCAAACTTGAAGGCTTGCATTTCTTGCACAACTTCATTGGATGTCATGAGATGGTGTGGTTGTGTCTTCCTTGGAGACTCTTCAAGTCGGTGGACTCAAATGGAATGAGAGATCTCACATACTTTCTTTTGATCCAAGCATCATAAACATGAGAGGCACCAAGATCCCTAAATGCGGTGGCAATAGACTTGAGTCCTCGATACATGTCCTCATGATTTTCTCCTTCCATCATGAAGAAGCCTTCTTCTTGATTTCTCAAGTCATCATATTGGTTTCTCCTCATACTTTCATTCCCAACGAACAAACCGGTGAGAGCATCCCATGCTTCCTTGGCGGTGTTGAGATGTTCAATGTGAGGGAAATCCTTTGGTCCCACACCAAGTTGAATCATGTGCAGAGCGGTGGTATTGAGTTGACTATCAACAACTTCTCTTCTTGTCAAGTTGGAGGGATCACTAATAGATAGTCCTTCTTCAATAATTCTCCATAACTTGATGCAAGAGCTGCGAACATGAGATTTCATCAAAGTTTGCCATTGAGCAAAGGAATATGCAGCAAGCTTAGGTGGATCACCTCTATTGTTTATATGAGGGTGAGGGATAGGAGGGTCGGGAGAGTACCAAGGGACTGAATGGAACCTTTCCTCCTCCTTTTTAATTTTGGATGAGGTACTTAAAGTTTCATGTTTATCATTCCCCGAATTCTTATCCTTGGGACAAGGTGGAACCTCCCCCTTAGAACTCAAATTAGGATCCTCGGGTGAAGTAGTAGGCACAGTCAAATTTTCTTTCATGAATTGCGTCATAAAATCACGCAACTCACATATTTGTTTATACATGGATGATTCCAAAGATTTGAAGTCATCCATGGTGACCGTGTCACTAGCCTCACCTTCTTTGCTACCCATACTCTCTTAGGCGGTAAAGCCTGAAATAAGAGCCGATGCTCTAATACCAATTGGAATGGATCGTATGGGCACCTAGAGGGGGGTGAATATGTGCTACTCCAAATTTTACTTATTTTTTCAATTTAGGCTTGACACAAAGGTAAATTCTCTAGATATGCAGCTAAGGTGAATTTATCTATATGACAACCTACACTAGAACAAACTCATTACTTAGAGACTGTGCCTAGAGCCAAGTTACCCCAAAAATATAAACCACCAGATGTGTTCATCACCCTCAGGCGGTCGTAATTTTTTGACCGCCTCTAACTCTAATCTCAGATGGTTGTTAATCTGCACCGTCTCTATATGAGTCCCCCCTCAGCCGGTCCATAAAAGAAACCGCCTATAAATTGAACCTAAGACGACTGAAATTATTGGCCATCTCTCTAGATCACTCAACCTCAGCCAGCCAGAAATATTAATCTCCTATAGGTATCTACTGAGGCAGACCATTATGCCACCCGTCTCAAAAACTGGCGTTGTGCATGTTCTCGAGGTAGCATGCGCGTATTTTTTAGGGAAAGAATGCATGTGTTGTTAATGCAGTTAGAAAGTGGAGATCGTGCTAGCCCCCCCCCCACCCACACGAGTCCACACTCACATGTCCACTCGATGACTACCAGTTGTCCCACGTATATAAACCCGCTCGGCCTTGTTCTTCCATGAACTTATGTCATTTTCCCTAATGATGCATATGTATATACATGGTTTTGATCACAAGTTGTTTCTGCGTGTACCTAAAGATTGTTTGGTTTTTGTTATTTACAATTACAATATTTAGGATTGTTTTTGTTCCTGAATATGTATATCCCTGAATACTGTTTCGTAGGATTATATTTCAATTTCTTATTGTGGCCAATGATTCAAATTTTTCCTAAAAGTGAGGCAGACATATTGGGGTCAGATTTTTTCAGGGATGAGTTAGCGAACCTGGGGCAATGTACAAGAACAATAGGTTGTGCAATTGGTACTTGGTTTGCTAACGCCATCCCTGAAGAAACGGATGAGCCCCCCCCCCCCCCAGATTTATTCTACATTCATAGAACTATGATCTTTGAATTGTTATTTTATGCATTCAGAGTGTATAAGAATTACATTTCAGTTTCTCACTGAGGCCGATTATTGAAATTTGCCCCAAAAGAGTGTAGCGGTGACACATTTGTTGGTGTCATTTTTTTAGGGATGGGTTAGTGAACCTGAGACAGCAATGTACATAAACAATATAGGTTGTGTTGTTGGTACTTTAGTTCGCCAACTCCATCTCTGGAAAAAAGTATGAGGTCCTTGATTTATTCTCATATGGAACTATATATATGATCTTTGAATTGTTTCATATCTTTGAATGATTCATATGATGCATATGTATATGCATGGTTTTGATCATAAGTTGTTTCTACATGTACCTGAAGATTATTTGGTTTTTTGTTACTTATATGTACAATATTTAGGATTATTTTTGTACCTGAATATGTATATCCATGAATATTGTTTCATAGGATTACATTTCAATTTCTTATTGTGGTCAATGATTCATATTTCCCTAAAAGAGAGGCAAACACATTGGTGTCAGATTTTTTCAGGGACGAGTTAGCGAACCCATAGAAATGTAGAAGAACAATAGATTATGCAATTGGTACTTGGTTCGCTAACGTTGTCCCTGAAGAAACTTATGAGGCCGCAATATACATATACTCTGATCCAATTAATTGTCATTTCGTTGAGATGAAATGATATATGAACTGATCAAACTATATATTGTTGAGATGCATTCTATTTGATACCAATTTAATATTGTCTTACATATGTTGTTAATTCTTGAGATGTAATACAATTCTTGAGCAAGCACTCTAGGGACAACAAGAGCCGCTACGTGTTGAGGCAGTTATGGTGTGGGCAAATCCCTTTCTAGCATAGGAGGAAACTGTTTTGCCCATTCTATGGCAAAGCCATCGACATGGACCTCGACATCATGGTCCAGCACGTGGTGGACGTTAGCAAAAGCTGAGGCCACAGACACCAGCCGAATACCTTGGCACGACACGCAGCCTTAGGCAAATTCCTCTAGGAATATGTCAGAACTGGCCTATTTCCCCTCGAGTAGGCTGATGCATGCTCCTGCTGCTGTCCCTGCTAGGCGTATCCATGTCCCAGCCTCCTACTATTGCCCCTGCTTTTATTTTGTTTAAGTTAATTATTACCCGGTTGCATCTAAGACAATATATCCATGGTGTCTCTGGTGAACCTCATCTATATATATATATATTAATCTACTCCTTTATATTGATCATGCTCATGCACACTACCAAATATTTCTAGTGCTCAATTATATTATAATTGTCAAGGAATACATCAACAAGATTTTAAATTGGTGGAAATTCGTATTGAAGTAACTAAATGATCTCACATCAGCATTAAACATTTGAATTAGTTAAATTCAAAACAGTTGCATCTTATTGCTCTACAGCATGGTATGAACCTCATTTACTCTTAGGACTCAATTTCACTATTTGATGTATATATGCACTACTCCATATATTTTATTAGATGTATGAACCTCATGTATTCTTAGAACTGAATTTCACTCTAGCAAGCATGTGTAAACACCTTCCTTTGACTTTAAATTATGAAGTATTCTCAAAATTTAGGATTAACAAAATCTAGAGTTCTGAATATATTCGTATGCCCGAATATTCACTCAACGAGATTTCCTTCAAAGAATACATGAAAAAGGTTATATTGGTGAAAATTTCATAATTAAGTAACCAAATGATCTCACTTCGTGATTAAACATTTGAATTAGTCAAATTCAAAACACTTGCACCTTATTTCTCTGCGGCAAAGCGCATGAACACTAGTCGTCATGCCTTTTAGGGTAAAGATCCAAGGTTTGTACTACGCCAATTATTTTCTTCAATTTATGAACCTCATTTAGTCTTAGGGGACTCAATTTCACTCTATCAAGCATGTATGGTGATACCGCCACTTAGTTTCACTCAATTTCACTCTATCCAAGGTCAGACTCGAGTTTCTCCCACTTAGGCTTGCTAGCCTTGTAGCCACATTGCCCCATAGTATGGTGATACTGCTTTTTAGCATCACTTTTATTATTCATTTCAGACCTTTTCTTAGCTGACACCGATGTCTTGTATGCCACAAAATCAGCCCATGAGTCTTTAAGCTTCTCAAACGGTCCAGTGAATTTTGGAGTCTTCTCTTTCACGACATAGTCAAGGTGTAATCTTTTCTTCCAGTTATTGAATTGCTGGGCCATCTTTTTAAGATCCCACTCCTTAACTTTTTCCTCCATGTGTTTCTGCAGTTCCTCCTAAGTTGGAATCTCCTCATCTGGATCGTACTCATCTGGATCCACCTCTAACATCGGTAGGGTGAAATTAACCATGAGCTTTTTCCAAAGAGTATCTTTGGCTAAGTCACTGACATATAGAGATTCCGGATCCTTTCACCTATCCCATTTTCTGACGGTGATCGGTATGTAGTCTGTAACAATAACTCCGCATTGCCTTATAAATTTATTTGCAACATCAATGGGAGCCTTCGGTTGGCCGTCTAGAGCGACTTCTTTGATCCTGCACCTTTCATGGTCTCCCAACTTTCTAGTTGGGCCTCGTTTATTCTTTGCAGAAGATTTGCTCAATCCGGACGGCTAAAAGAAGAAAGAGCATTAATATATATGTATATAGACAAACAAAGGCTTAATTAATTAATATATATATGCACATCGCCGGCTTCTCCCTCGTCGGCTTCTCCCTCACCGGAGCCGTCTGTTCGGTCGAAACCCGGATCTCCCTCACCGGAGTTGTTCAAATATAGCGAGGTGACATCGTTATCGATATGTCCTCCCTCGTTGATCATATCCTCAAGCGCCATTTACTTTTCTTCATCTCTGGGTTCCATAGTTTCTGCAAAAGGGGAAAGCGGATGAGTCGAAGCGGCCAAGCGAGGAGGTTAGGGTGCCGTGGTTTGATGAAAGGTAACCCTAATACATGCTTGACAATTTAAAACGTGGTCCAAGGGATATAAATCGTAATTCGAAGAAACCCTAATATATGGCGTGTTGCCGCACCCGTCCATCGTCCCTATATGGCGCGCGTTGCCGTGCCCGACCCGAAGACAGTACTCCCCCAAACAAATGTGAAGGGATTGGCATTTCACATAATAATCCAAAATAGTAACATAACAAAATATATACATACACAATAATAATTCTTTATTACAATTTGTACATATAGTAACCCTAATATATATATCCGGTGTGACATCCGGGCGGGAAGCGGTCCAGTGTGACGCGACTGCGGAGGGAGGACGAGGCGGCGGTCGGTCTAGTGCATGCGCGGATGACGATGGCTGCGGACGACATGGCGCGGGAGACGACGATGGTGCAGGTGGCGCGCTCGGACGACGACGGTGGTCCGGTGTGGCGCGCGTGCGGGGGACGTAGAGCGGCGGCGTCGTGCGATGGGGGGAGTGCGGCGGCATAGTGTGCGACGGGGGAGCGCGGCGGTGGTCCGGCACGGTGGGGGCGGGGTGGTCCGGTGGTGGACCTTCTCACTCTTACTATTTAACTAATAATTCCCTAGCCCTAATTCCCTATTTTATAATATGTAAAAAACAACTAACTAACTAATATCTGGGACAGAGCGGCGGCGCCGGAGCTGGGGAAGACACGGCATGCACGGCGACGTGCATGACGAGAGGGGGAGGTCCACCGCGCCGAAATCGGGCAGCCTGCCGGCGCTGGGTTCGGAGGCGCCTGTGTTGGGGACTTAGAAAATGCGAGATGGGGGGAGATGAGAAACGATGTGTGATTTATATACTAGAGGATCTTTCGTCCCGGTTGGTGGCACCAACCGGAACGAAAGACCAGAGCATACATCCCAGTTGGAGCCACCAACCGGGACGTATGATGGCCACCAAAGCGGCGCGCAGAGGACCTTTAGTCCCGGTTGGTGGCACCAACCGGGACTAAAGGTCCTTTTTTCAAAAGTTTTTCAAACTTTTTAGATGTTCCCGTCTTATTTCTTATTTAGGTGTTCACATTTGAAATGATTTGAATTTGAAAAAACTTTCTGTCTTATAAAATAATTATTCTAACTATTCAAACTATTAAATTTGAAATGGTTTAAATTTGAAATTTATGAAATGGTTTAAATTTGAATTTGAAAACACTTTCAACATGAAAAGTGTTTGAATTTCAATAAGTAACGCAGAACCATTTTCTGTTTCCTAAAATAATTATTCAAACTATTTACCATTTTGCCATTTTCAAATAAAAATGCATTACAGAATGAAAATAGTGGATCTCTCGACAATCTTGGGTACACAGACGAACCATTCGTCCCAGCCAATGGATTAGTTATAATCATGTCTAGCCCTATAGTACACAGCTTCAGGGTCATCTTCCGAATCATCCTCGTCATCGTCGCTATGGCATATTCCGGGGATCCTCAGCCCTTCCCCGGCTTGTGTAGGAGGGAACCGGGGACCGTGAACCATCACATATTCCCGGGGCACCTGCCACTCCAGCCTAGGATTCACGACACGAGGGAAGGGGCTCCCGGATGACGATGCCGCTACGCCCGCGGACTTCACCACAACCACCCTTATTGTGGCTTTGCGGCGAGTGCAAGTGCGGGTACCGCAGGTGAGGATTATCTCCCTTAGCAATGTAGCGCATCACACCGGTGATAGTCCGGTTCGCGCACCACAGACGGCGACCGGTTTCATTGTGGTTCACCGGAGCGGTCCGTCACCCTCGTACCTGGTGAGCTCCCTTTCTTGCCAGTTAGCGAAGAAGGCATTCCAGGTGTCGTAGTTGTCGGGATCCCAATGGGGATCCATCCACTGCTCCAGCGTGAGCTCTAGGTAGAAGTGGTTCATGATGGCCGCTTGGCAGGCAGAACCTTGAGGCATAGGAGGGACAGGAACTCCTCCAATGCTCAGCTTCTAGTCAGCGGGCAGCCGGTTGCCCGGTGGGCATGGGTAGCTGGAGGCGCACAGTGCCTCAGTCTCTTCGAGTGTGGGAATGGCCCAATATGCGGTGTCCATTGTTGAGAGAGGAAGGTGTGGATGTGTGGATAGCCATGGCATGGCCAGCCCAGATATAGAGGGAAAGGGCGGGAAAACATAGCAGGAAGCGATGGGAAATGGCGGGAAATATCTTTAGTCCCGATTAGTGGCTCCAACTGGGACTAAAAGGCCCGATTAGAGGAAAAGGGCGGGAAAGCATAGCAGGAAGCGGTGGGAAATGGCGGGAAATATCTTTAGTCCCAGTCCTCCGGCATCTCCAACAAACTGGCCATAGATGTACTCCCTAATATGTCAAATTAATTAGATCTCGGCGTATTGATCTAGTTAGAGAAGCTATAAACTACAAGACGATGGTGTGCGAGAGTAGGGACAACACTATGGTGAACATCAGGGAGATGCCTAAGGATCCAATCCTCAGGCATCTCTCTGAAGCTGGCCATAGAGGCACTCCCTAATATGTGAAATTAGTTAGCTACCTAGCATATTGATCTAGCTAGAGAAGTTATAAACTCTAAGATGGTGTGCGAGAGCAGGGACAATACTACGACCAGCTTTAGGGAGATTCCTAAGGATCTAGTCCTCAGGCATCTCCCTTAAGCTGGCCATAGGGGATGGATCTCTGAAGAAACATCACATTATGAGTCTAAAAATGATTTTTTCAAAAAAATCACGAACATTAGATCATGTACCTATAGGTCAAATCGGACCCACTTCCTATCGATTCGGTACACATTTGTCTTTTTCTCCAGGGTGGACGGAAAGGTTTTAATATCCCGTGTTGGGACATTGTTCATGTAAGGTGGTCTAGTATTTCTGAAAAATGGGGTGGTACCATTTTTTATTTAAACGTTTGGTGTTGCTTCACAAAACGCCCCGATTTTGGCACTCAGAAAATAGAAAATGGCTTTTCCATGTGACGAAAAATAAAACTTCCTCCTGCAACATTGTTAGCCATACCAACAAGCACATGCATGCATAATATGGGCATAGTATCACAAACTATGCCTCGATTATGCACATAACATTGGTCATTTGGACCGAAAGCCATGAAACCTCGAACATGATTGGTCATTTTGTGAAGGTTTTTTCGAGACATAATCAATATACCAAGTTTAGTATTTTTCCTTGCAACTATGTCATATAATATGACACCACCCGAAGGATTTACATTGTTCGGACCGTTTTTGAATTTCTTATGCCCGTTTCAACATTTACCCATTTCTAACTATGGTCATAATGGCGAGTATGACGATAGGGGATGAGCCTCGTTAAAACTTGCATTGGATCTCTGAAGAAACATCACATTATAAGTCTAAAAATTATTTTTTCAAAAAATCATGATCATTAGATCATGTACCTGTAGGTCAAACCGGACCCACTTCCTACCTATTCAGTAGACGTTTGTCTTTTTCTCCAAGGTTGGACGGAAAGGTTTTAAAATCCCTGGTTGGGAAACTGTTCATGTAAGGTGGTCTAGTATTTTGAAAAATAGGGTGGTACCATTTTTTTATTTAATTTTTGGTGTTGCTTCACAAAACGCCCCGATTTTGGGACTCAGAAAATAGAAAATGGCTTTTCCATGCGACGAAAAATAAAACTTCCTCCTGCAACATTGTTAGCCATCCCAAAATGCACATACATGCACGATATGGGCATAGTATCACAAACTATGCCTCGATTATGCACATAACATTGGTCATTTGGACCGAAAGCCTTGAAACCTCGAACATGATAGGTCATTTTGTGAAGGTTTTTTTGAGACATAATCAATATACCAAGTTTGGTATTTTTCCTTGCAACTATGTCATATAATATGACACCACACGAAGGATTTACATTGTTCCAACCGTTTTTGAATTTCTTATGCCTGTTTATGGTCGCTTATGGTCGCTTTGGCCATAACCATGGAGCATCTTCTTTGCTTAACGGGATGTTTAGGTCAGTTTTCACTGTGAAGGGCGGTGACATGGGTATACCCTCGTCAGGCGGAATTTCATCAACCTTATTATAATCTTCTGACATGTCTATCTTGTCCTCGACTCCCACGATATTTCTTTTTCCTGAAAGAACTATGTCACGCTTTGGCTCATCGTGTGATATATTCATTTGCTTATTTTTTCTTTTTTTAGTATGGAGGACATGTCCTTCACATAGAAAACCTGTGCCACATTATTGGATAGGATGAATGGTCCGTCTCTGTAACCAAGATTGTTGAGATCTACTGTTGTCATTTCGTACAACTGCTCTACCTTTACCCCTTCTCCATTCAAGTTGATCCATTTGCACCAAAACAAAGGGACCTTAAAAGAAAATCCATAGTCAAGTTTCCATATCTCCTGTATGTAACCATAGTATGTGTCCTTTTTGCCATTCTTGTCGTTTGCATCAAAGGGACACCACTGTTCTGGTTGGTGCTCTTTTTATCTTGGGGGATCGTGTAATATATATTCCCATTTATCTTGTACCCTTGGTAATTCAATATAGTACAAGATGGTGTCCCAGCCAACAAGTAGAGCTGATCTCCAACAGTGGTTTCATTCATTAGATGTGTTCGCAACCAACTGCCAACAGTCTTCATGTGTTCATCTCTAATCCAGGAGTCAGGCTTTCCCGGGTTGTTGGAGCGTACAATATTCTTGTGTTCCTTGATATACGGAGGTGCCAAGGTGGAATTCTGTAGAACCGTGTAGTGTGATTGAGTGAAAGATTGTCCGTCCCTACATGTCATTGCTTTCTTTCCCAACGTGCCTTTTCCACTCAGTCTCCCCTCATGCCACGATTCAGGAACACCAATCGGCTTAAGGTCAGGAATAAAGTCAACACAGAACTCAATGACCTCCTCTGTTCTATAGCCCTTGGAGATGCTTCCTTCTGGCCTAGCACGGTTATGAACATATTTCTTTAACACTCCCATGAACCTCTCAAAGGGGAACATATTGTGTAGAAATACAGGACCGAGAATAGAAATCTCTTCAACTAGGTGAACCAGGAGATGCGTCATAATATTGAAGAAGGATGGTGGGAACACCAACTCAAAACTAACAAGACATTGGACCACATCCTTTTGTAACCCTGCGAGAATATATTGATTGATCATCTTATGAGATATTGCATTGAGGAATGCACATAGCTTCACAATGGGTACTCGAACATTTTCCAGTAGAAGCCCCCTCAATGCAATCGGAAGCAACTACGTCATAATCACGTCACAGTCATGAGACTTCAAGTTTTGGAATTTTTTCTCTGCCATATTTATTATCCCCTTTATGTTAGACGGGAATCCATACGGCACCTTGATACTATAAAGGATTTTTAAAATGATTTCCATCTTTGCTTTCGTAAGAGCATAGCTGGCAGGACTTAAGTGATGCCCTTTATCCGTCTTGTTCTATGGATGCATGTTTTGTGGGTCTTTCATATGTTGTTGGTCCTCCCGTGCTTCTGGTGTATCTTTTGTCTTTTCATACACACCCAGGAATCTTGGCAAGTTCACGCAAAGATTCTTCGTCACGTGCATCACATTGATTGAAGAGCGGACACGTAGGACTTTCCAACAAGTTGACCGCCAGGACCCTTTCCAAAGATTACTTCTATGTCCTTGACCATACCAAATGCGTCATCACCAGTATGGAGGTCAGGCTTCTTCCGGTAATCTGCCTCACCTTTGAAATGCTTGCATTTCTTTCTTACTTGATGATTGGTCAGAAGAAATCAACGATTCCCTAGGTACACAACCTTCTTACATTTATGCAAATATGTAGCTTCAGGATCATCTAAACGGTGTGTGCATGTCTTGTATCCCTTGTTTGTCTGTTCTAAAAGTTTACTAAGAGCAGGCCAATCATTGATGGTTATGAAAAGAAGCACTCGTAGGTCAAATGGCTCCTGATTGTGCTCGTCCCACACACGTACACCTGGTTTTCCCCACAACTGTAAGAGTTCTTCAACCAATGGCCTTAGGTACACATCAATGTTGTTGACAGGTTGCTTCGGGCGTTGGATAAGCACTAGCATCATAATGAACTTACGCGTCATGCACAACTAAGGAGGAAGGTTGTAGATACATAGAGTCACAGGCCAGGTGTTGCGACTGCAGCTCTTCTCCCCAAAAGGATTCATGACATCTGTACTTAGACCAAACCATAAGTTCCTCGTGTCACCTGCAAAGTCCGGGAACTCTCTCTCGATTTTTCTCCACTGCGACCCATCAGCGGGGTGTCTCAATTTCCCGTCTTTCTTACGGTCATCATTGTGCCATCGCAACAGCCCGACATGCTCTTTGTTTCTAAACAGACGTTTCAACCTTGGTATTATAGGAGCATACCACATAACCTTAGTAGGAACCCTCTTCCTGGCGGGCTCGTCATTGCCATCAGCATCACCTGGGTCATCTCGTCTGATCTTATACCACAGTGTAGTGTGATACGTCCATTTTGCATCACTATTCTATGTCTTAATTCACTATTATTCATTGATATATTTCGTATTGAGAGGTGATACTTATGTTATTTCATCTGTTTTTGTATGGTTGATGACTTTTGGAGCATGGACCGCTGTAGTCAGGATTCTGATGGAAAAGGTGTTGTTTGGAGGCAAAATTCGCGAAGATCAGAAAATCCGGGAAAATATACGGAAAATCCTATTTTTCCAGAAAACGAAGGATGCCAGAAGAGGGAGTGGAGATGGGCCACAGGGGGGCCACACCACCCCCTGGCGCGGGCAGCCCTAGGCCGCGCCAGCAGGTGGTGTGGCCACCCTGGCCCACTCCAGCCTCTCCCCTCTGGCGTATATCATCCTCCCGAAACCCTAAGACTCGGGGAGCGACCACAGAAAGATTCCGCCACCTCTGCAGGGCAGAAAACACCGAGAGAGAAAGATCTCTCTGGCAGACAGATTTCTGCCAGGGGAATTCCTTCCCGGAGAGGGGAGATCGTCGCCATCAACACCATCATCAAGCTGGACTTCATCGGGATCATCATCATCATCACCACCATCAGCACCCTCATCACCATCTCCATATTGCTGTAACAATTGCGTTGAATCTTGCATAGTTCATAGGGGAAACTTTCCGATGTTGATTACTCTTTGTAGTTGATGCTATTGAGTGAACCATTGAATTATTGTTTATGTTCAGATTGTTATACATTATTATTCCATCTCTGATCATGATCCATATGATGTCTTGTGAGTAGTTCATTTTGTTCTTGAGGACATGGGAGAAGTCATGTTGTTAGTAGTGGAGTTGTGTTGAGAAAGATTCAATAGATTGTTATTTAAGTTGTGGTGTACTTCTTCTAGTGGTGTCATGTGAACGTCGACTACATGACACTTTACCTTTATGGGCCTAGGGGAATGTATTGTGTACTTGGCTACTAATCGTAGGGGTTGCCGGAGTGACAGAAACCCGAACCCCCGTTAGGAAACCATTGCACAAGGGACGTAAGGGTCTTAGAGTTTAAAGTTGTGGTTAGGTTTCTACCTTAATTACTTTCTTGTACTTACGGATGTTTGCAAGGGGTATAATCACAAGTATGTATTAGTCATGGATGGGTCGGTACATTAGCACAGGTTCACCCACACAACACTTAGCAAGCTAAAGAAGATTAATCAACTATATGAAGCGAAAGCACTTGACAGTCTTCCCATGTGTCCTCGAGAACGTTTGGTCATCTTAAGTAATACAACCGGCTTGTCCTTTTCTGCATAAAGGATGGAGCCACTTGCTGCATTTATTCCTACTGTCTTTTATTTACTCGTGTTTTGTTTACTTCCTTTATCAAAAACCCCTAAACATCCGTTTGCTAAGTATTTGCAGAGAATTCCTGATCCATACCACTAGCCAGCACCCTTTGCTCCTCGTTGGGTTCGACACTCTTACTTATCGAAAATACTGCGATACACCCCCTATACTTGTGGGTCATCAAAGTTCATACCAGACATTTATCTAAATCTCGTACTCCTCACCGCGGTAGAGGATGCAGTCATTAATGCATGCATGTATCTTCTGCACATCTAATCCTAGAGGGCAGCGAATCTTCTTTGCTTCGTAAGTACTCTCGGGCAATTCGTTATCCTTTGAAAGCTTCGGCTTCATTATTTTCAGTAACTTCTCAAATCTCTTGTCAGATAAACCAGTCTCTGCCTTCCATTTTATCAATTCCAGTGTGGTACCAAGCTTTGTGCTGCCATCTTTCCAATTTGGGTACAACAATTTTTTGTGATCCTCTAACATGCCCTCCAACTTCAACTTCTCCTTCTCTGTTTCACAGTCTCGCCTTGCATCAGAAATGACTCGACCAATATCATCAACGGGCTCATCTGATGCCCGTCCTTCACATCCTTCTTCATTCTCTTCTAATGTAGTATCATCGTATTTAGGGAACATATGACAATAGTTGTCATCATCCTCTTCTTCTTCATTGTATTTCATCATAACCCCTCTTTCTCCGAGCTTGGTGCAACAATTATAGCTGGGCATGAAACCTCTCCGAACCAGGTGGCTGCGAATGATTTTCGAGGAAGAGTACTCCTTGATGTTCCGAGATTGAGCACATGGACAATACATAAATCCATTCTCTTTGTTTGTCTTAGCCACATTGATAAATTTATCCACGCCTTGAATGTACACGGATTCACATCGGTCACCGTACATCCATCCCCGTCGGTTCATCTGCATCATTACAGAATATCAAGAATAGTGAGACGTCGGCACATGCATTATTATATCAATGATAGATGAAGGATAAGATTGCTAACCTCGATCAACAAGGAAAGAAAGATGAGAAAGGCTTAAGTGTGGCTCGGGCACCTCATATCATTTTTGTTTTGTGTGAAATCAAGCGGTATCATTCTCTCAGACATTTCGTCGAACACCTAATAGGCATAGAAAAAAAACTAGCACACACACCTCACTCCTTCCACCAAGAGAAAAAATAGAGGGAGGGCTGGCTGGGACGGCGGATTATTCGTCTCGATTGGTATTACGAACCGGGACTAAAAGTCTACGGTGAGCCACATGTCTAGCGCACGAATTTTAGTCCCGGTTCGTAATACCAACTGAGACGAATAGTCCCTGAAGAACCGGGACGTATGCCCCCCGGCTCCCGTGCGACGCTCGGACCGCTCGAACCGGGATAAATGCTCGCATTAGTCCCTGTTCGTGGTGGAGCCGGGACTAATGCTCTGGGCCATTCCGAACGAAAGCTAGTTTTTCTACTAGCGCTGACATGTACACTCAATCAACACCTTCGTCTCTAGAAAAAAGGGCACGTTGACATGTACACTCGATCAACACCTTCGTCTCTAGAAAAAAGGGCACCTTGCTAGTGTCAACGTCAGAAAATTGAGGATTGTCAAAAACAAAACAAAAAACGTCAGAAAACTGAGGAAGAAAACCAACAAGATGGTAAGTTAATAGAGCGCCCACGCACATACATTTACCATTACGCCTTATGAGGTGCGGATTCACCGAGAATTTTCGGCAAGATTTATTTAGTGGCCTTTTCAGAGTGGAGGTTTTTATTTTTTGGCTCCCGAGTACCAGTGCTTCAATTCTTTTGATAAAAATATCAGGATGTAGTCAATGATTGTTTTACAAATATGTAAAATATCAATTTCAAATAATTTATATTTTGAGCTACACAAAAATGACAAACATGTGGATCCATACATGCAATTTTTATTTCCAAACTTTACCAGATTTTGTCATTTTTCTATAGCCACAATAAGGAATTTATTGTTGCGGTTTTGCTTGCTTATGGAATATAACATTAACTATGTCCAGAATTATTTTCAATTTTTTAAAAATTATAAATATAATTTTTAATTTTCTTTAAAGTGAAGGGAGCACTAGTGCTCGGCAGCCAAAGACACTTTCCAGCAATTTGAAGCCTTTCCTGATAAAAATATTGGTTGTATTCATGTTCGCTAAAGACGTAAGCAGATAATGCCACGTGCAAATGGTCATAGCCAGTAGCAAACCTCAGAGAGAAATTAAGGGAGGCCAATATGCTGATTAAACCATTTAATAGCTATAACTAGTCCTAATTTTTATTAATTTAATCTTAGCAACACTACTAATTAGAGAATTTGCAACAATCTTGGGGGGCTATGGCCCCAGTTTAGTCTCCATGAAGGTATGCCACCGGTCATAGCCAATATTTCGTATGGGTTTTGGAGGCATTCTATTTGTAAGTCGGCAGAATTTCCTAGTCAATGATTCTAAACATTGAATCGTTACATTACAAAAATTAGGTGGCCACACCCACAATTTGTGCATATTCCGAGGACAAGAAACTCTGAGGTAACTTAAGAATTTTCATGCAAAATCCTAAGTCAACTCGTACAAAATTACGAACACGTCCCAATGACGTGTCTTGGTTCGTGCCATCCTGGCATCACAGGCAATTTACCCTATTACTTCCATTGATCTTCCTAAGGAGGTCATAAAAACGATCATTGCCCTTCTAGGAGCTTACTTGTGGTAAATGTAAGGTAAAATGGGGGAAAGTTTGCCGCACAACAAAACTTCATGGGCTTGGCATTCAACATCTTGAGAAATTTGTCACGCTCTAAGACTAAGATGTTTATGACTTGAGTGGGTAGATGATTTCAAGGCTTGGATTGAGCCTGGGAACCCTTGCAATGAAAGTGACCGAGAGCTATTTGCGGTGGCTACGGTGGTCATGGTGGGAATGGAGAGAAATGTAAAATTTTGGACCTCATCTTGGCTTGACAACCTTTGCCCAAAGGATATTACAACTGCCGTCATCACGAGGATCAAAGAGGAGGCGAAGGCTTGGAGCCTAGCCGGGGCAACAATGTTAAGTAATGTAACTCCGGCAGAGTAAACCGTTGCAAAAACTCCAAGGGCTTGTCTTAGACATCTATTTTAAAATCTTCTTAATCTCGCTGAATTGATACGGATTCAACGTACACTATTGATACGGTCCGTACGTTCCGAATCGATACGGATTGAACGTGCGGACTGATGTGGCAACAGCTGGTGGAATCAGGTGAGAAAAAATCGAAACAACCACTACTAACTCTCCAATATCGCTAAACCACGTCTCCTCCGTACGTTTTTTCGTAAAAGAATTTTGTAGGTGTAGCATTACTCTTTTTCTCTCAGCCAGAATCACGATTGATTGTCACCTAATCTCGTATGATCTTTTCGTAACAAATCCTCCCGTAACTCTAGAATTATTACAAATCGGTAACCCACTAGAAGTTGATCTCTAGAAAGAAAAGAAGACATGCACATGTCAAATTAACAAGTCATGTACTACCAGCTATTCTCTAAAATAGTAGACGGAGTCTACTAATCTAAAAAAATAGCCTATTCATGATGTCATGCATGGGCTGAGCTCATCTATAAGGTCAACTAATAAATACATTGGAAATTACTCTTATTGATTTTACATCCTTATTTTATTTGTAAATTAGCCAAATCATATATCCATTCTAACTAGATCTAGGTGCTAAATGCAATGATGAACTCCCTACACTATTTGACGAATCTCATCAAGTAACATTAGATAGTTAGTGCTTTCAAGATTTTTTCTGAGGAAAACGGTAATCATTTTGAAGAACTTAATAGGCAAAACACAATGATGCTTCAAATGAAGACATAGTAGGGTGATATAAAAAATGATTTTGGAATAAATTAGTTCTAAACAGCTAATCATTGTTTAGATTCACATAGAACATTAAACCTTTGTCTAAGTGGTGTAATAGGAGGAGAGTAATCTAAATTCAAATCCATGATATGTAACGTTAATTGATAAGCAAAAACAACAATAACAACAACAACAACGTAACATGCCAAGATGTATCAACGTGCAAATGGGTTTATTGGGAGGAGAAAAATACACACAATTAGAAAGTAAGCAAGTGGTGCCACATGATGAACATTTATTGGCAGAGTTTATGACTATCGAAACGACAAACATGATTATTCCAACAATGAAATGTTTATAAGAATCCATCATCTATGACAATGCATTATGTGTGGAAGTACAGGTTAATATGTTTGAAGTGATGTGGCAATACATAGGCATTAATCGTGATATGGTTTAAAATTATTGAAAAAAACATGTCACCCGTTTGTTAATAATGTATATAGAATCGTATGAAGTTTTATTTACCAAAACCTTCCTATCGTAAGTGCAGGTCTTATTCCCACGGAAGAAAAAGCTTAAATTTGCACACTTTTATGCAATACGTTGATAATCATAATCTCTACAAGTTGATTAGATATATGTATATATAGAGAAACCCTATTCAGCACCTAGGATGCAGAATTGTTATTTTGCACCTCACATATTTATATGTTCGCACATTCATAAATTTATGTTTTGTATACAAATAATTATGTTCATATTCATCTAAAACGAAAAAAAACCTAAGAGTCATTATAGTGTAAAAACATAAAAATATGCATTTTACGTTACATTTTTATACGGCATGTAAATAATTTTTTTTACGACATGTCTAAATTTTCTTATGTTCTTATTAATTTTTGAGGTAAGACAAAATTTACGTGACATAAAAATCATTTATGGTTGCAAAGATAGAGGGTGAGTGTAAAATAACTATTCTGCACCCTAGGAATCATATATACATATATGTGTAATTTTGAAGATACATCAACAATTTACATTTAACAACTTATTAAACTAATAACATCTATTAGTTGTCATATATTCAGATCAATTCTTCTGATATATGGGAGGCGATATACAATTTTGAAAAAAATGATATGACCATTTAAATACAATATGAGAGCTCTCCGTGTTGTAATCAGTTTTCGTACAATTTATGTTGTGCTCTACCTATAAAAAGAGGTTACGCCGGATTGTTGTTTGATGTTTCCCCTTTTATTGAGATTTTTAAGCATATATCTATTTTTCACAAGGACTAGATGGCAAATATATAAGAATTGTCAAGCGATCACATCCTTATTACATTGTAATTTGTAGAGATTCTAATAATATTATTGCATTATTGTGCAAGTTCCAAGATTTCTCTCTTAAAATAAGGCAAGCGAATATGATACGAAAACTTTGGTTGCATGGAGGAAATCCCCATGGTTGTGCCAGTACCATGAGAGAGATGACCTTATCCGTGTCACTCAGAGAATGCCTCTTCCTAATATGGACAAAATCTAAACTATGGATAGGAGGTTATTTCATGGTTACCCTTCCTCCCCAAACCTTGGTGGATTATCAAGGTGACGCAAGCCACAGGCATTGAAAGTGTGAGCTGTTGAACCAGTGTATGACTTACTTATATGAGTTAAAGAGTTAAAATGTTCCACATTCAAGTAAGTAACTTAAAATATTTATAGTTCAATCTTAGGGAAGTAAACATTGTATTATCTATTTAAATAGATCAAGAGTTCTATCCTAATAGAAATAAGCTTAACATATTTGCAAATTGTAAGAAAATATCAATAAATTACAAGTAAAACTATAACATGAAGTTCTCATATCTATCAATATATTTATGAGGACTACAGAACTAAACTGATTTGAGGGTTATTTAAACATGTAAAGATGATTCCCTCACATCGCATATGCGAGGGCCACCCTGCTTGTTTAACTAATACTAGATATTAAAAAAATGATAGTATCGCACACTTCATATTTATAATTAGTATTCTAGAATGTTGTTTACCGGGTTTTTGCTATTTCTATAGGCGTATGAGAAATAACTTGCTTCCATTCTACAAAACATTTGATATAACATTGAGATTGTGATTTTTATACAAAGAATTAAGATAGTTCTTTTCCCCCCGAAAAAACTAAGATAGTTCCATCTAGTGAAGGATCTATGATTTTACCAATGGGTATGTTGCACTAAAATTTATCGTCAACTTTTATTTTTTTTATTAATTTAATAGATAGTTGTACAATTTGCATTATAAAACGGAATAGAAGCAATAAATAGTACCTAATTTAAAGATTAAAGAACTTACAATTATCGAAACTTGTGTGACATGCGGACTTCGACTATCCTGGTCTCGTGGTCGTACGCTCCCGACGGCCAGCGAAGAACAAACTGGTGCTCACCTTCGCAATGTTGTAGTGAGCGACATGACTAGAGTTCATCCCATGCCAACGGAAAACAACTCTTTTTATTAATTTTTCACTTTTGACAAAAAAAACTTGGTGGGTGTTTCCTATTGACCCTACCTCGTCGGCGTCACGCGGCTCCATCCGGAGTGCCACACATCACATGGCTTGCGGCATGACACAAAGAGAGGTGTTCATGGGTATTCTAGGTTAAATACTTCTGGCTGCTCATTTACCTATACTACGGTTACAAGGCAAATCAACACTCCATTATCAAGGTTGAAATGGATCATATGGGAACCTAGAGGGGTGTGAATAGGTGTTACTCCAAATTTTAATATTTTTTAATTTTAAGTTTGACACAAAGGTAAATTCTCTACATATGCAACTACGGTGAATTTTCCTATATGTCAACCTAGCTACTAAAGGGTAAAGACAGTGAGAGCCCCGGCGTAACCATTAGTGGATCACGCGGAGACACAAAATTTATTTTATCGCAGTTCCTTCCTTGTTAAGGGAAGTACGTCTGTGTTAGAGGGGTGAGCAGTACTAAGACCACCACGCCACAATAGGCATCACCCTATTCTCTGATGGATCTCACCACAACTGGCATGATCCACCTTTCCACTATGTGGTACCCTTCGAGGCGGGAATCGGTGCCTTTACAACTGGATCAGGGCACACATCCGCAACTTAATTGGAGTCTCCCATGACGGCAACAAACTGTCACAATAAAACAAGTGATCAAGTAATGAAACCGAGATCTAGACATTCGAATGAAACTCTAGATCAAGAGCCCCCCAAATGAATGGGATAGGAAGTGATGACTCTTTGGTAAAGATGTAGATCAAGGCCTCCTCCTTGACTCCCCAAAGGATAAGGCCTTTGGACGGATGAAAGTGGAGATATTGTTGCAAGTCAATTTCAGTAGAGTAGCGCTTTTTCTTCAGATCCAGCCACACCAAAATGAAGATGGGATGGGGTATATGTACCCCTCCAGAAAAGAAGCAGTTGCAGCAAACTGGGGGCAGATTATCCGGCCCTAGAGAGGGGCAGATAATCTGGCCAGGGCAAAAGTTCGGCCTGACATCCAAAAATCCGGGCCAAAACTCCGGGCCCCTATCTGAGCGACGCGCCTTATTACCCTTTGGAAAACTTGGGGGGAGAATAATCCGACCCGCTAGGAAGGGCAGATTATACGGCCAGGGCATAAGCTCTGGCCTGGTCGGATTATCTGGAGAATACTCCGCCCCCCTCTCTGAGCGACGCGCCTTATTTACCTTTAGAAATCCTGGGGGCGGATTTCTTTGAAATGCTTCATTTGACCAGGACATCCTTTTTGGAAGTAGACACTTAGCACACAATTAAATTATCCTTGGTATTGCTATCTAACTCGCAAAACTCTAGGGATCATGAAATGCTCTTTCAATATCCCTCTTTTCGGTGTTAGATGACAATACTAGGATTTGTGATAGAGCTCTAATAAACATCATCATTCCAAAGGATAAATAGACTCCCCCTAAATATGTGCATATAAGTAGTTTGCATTTGAATACAAATGCAGACATATATGTACAATACTCTTTATGAATTGGAAACTAAGAACAAATGATGAAGAGATTTATCATACAAACCACACCGAAGTTCTCACTCATATATAGGTACTACCATTTCAATAAATCCGTATTGATAATTCCAATGATAATACCATCTCAATAAGGATAATTCCATAGTGACAACTTCGAGGATTGATCCATATCTAGAATTCCATAGATAAATCCATGACAATAACCATAGTCTCAATAGATAGATCCATGACAATAACCATAGACACACATAGTCTCAATAATACGAACCAAAGGAGCAAATAAAAGTTCTACGCTAAATGGGTACAAGCAAGGATAGTAAAGCGCAAAAAGCGAGAATGAGCTTATACCCGACCCTTGCAAATCCCCTTGACAACTTAATAGAACTACTTCTCCCCCTTTGGCATCAAAATGCTAAAAGGGAAAAGAGTGATGTCTTAGGTTTAGATATCCAAAGGGAGATGGTACTACACACCCAACATTGCAAGAGCCAAAATCAATGAAGCCAAAGTTGAGTGTGTTTTCCATAATAACAAGAGATAGGCAATAAGAATTAAAAAGAACCACAAAGAACAAACTCTCCATCATGAAGAGAGCGGTGGCTGAAGCCACCATGTAGGAGTGAATGGTATGACACCGCGAATATGTATCTTGGGTTCATGACCAATACTCATCAATTAAGCTCACATATCACTAAATGATATTAAGAGTAATGATTTTTCTTACTTTCGACATTATGGGGGGAAGGTTATCCAAATAATTAGGACCACACTCCCCCTATATCCATGCCTGCATCTAAACCAAATAAAGGTTAAGACATAGGTGTGTATGCAAGGGAATCAAGTCAAGCTCCTTGAATCTATGATATTTAGCTCATTCCTCAAGTAGCAGAATCTTGCTTCATCAAGAGGCTTCGTGAAAATATCCGCAAGTTGATCCTTCATGCTTACATAAGATAGTTAGATCTCTCCACGAGCAACATGATCCCATATAAAATGATTGCGGATCTCAATATGCTTGGTTCTTGTATGTTGAACCGGATTGTATGCAATTTTAGTAGCACTTTCATTATCACATAAAAGAGGCACTTTGTCACAATTGACACCGTATTCCTTTAAAGTTTGCCACATCCATAATAACTGAGTGCAAGCACTAGCAGCAGCCACATATTATGCTACGGCGGTGGAAAGAGAAATATAGTTTTGTTTCTTCGAAGACCAACATACCAAGGATCTTCCCATAAATTGACAAGATCCGGAAGTTGATTTTCAATCATCCTTTTCACCAGCCCAATCTAAATCTATGTACCCACATAGAGAGAAATTTGAGCCTTTGGGATACCAAAGTCCATAGTTTGGGGGAATGAACCAAATATCGGAAGATTCTCTTGACTGCCACCAAGTGGCTTTATTTAGGAACTGCTTGATACCTTGCACACACTCCTACACTCAACACAATATCGAGTCTAGATGCACAAAGGTAAAGCAACGATCTGATCATAGACCGGTATACCTTTTGATCCACATCTTTACCATTGGGATTTAATTCAAGATGGCATTTGGTTTGCATTGGTGTAGCAACTCCATTGAGGTCCGTCATCTTGAATTTTTTGAGCATGTCTTGAATGAACTTCGCTTGATTTATGAAGGTTCCTTCCCTTAGTTGTTTGATCTCAAATCTAAGAAAGAGCCTTAATTATCCCATCATAGGAATCTCAAATCTGCTAGTCATAAGCTTTGAAAATTCATCGTTAAAAGCTTTGTTAGTAGAGAAAAAAATAATGTCATCAACATACAATTGGCATACAAAAATCTCCCCAATAACCTTCTTAGTAAAAAGAGTGGGGTCAATCTGCCCAACCTTAAAGCCACGGTCTAACAACAACTCTTTAAGATGCTCATACCACACATGTGGGGCTTGTTTAAGGCCATAGAGTGTCTTATCAAGTTTGTAGACATGGTTCTGGAAGTTGGGGTCCTTGAAGCCTGGGGGTTGCTTAACATACACCAATTCATGTAATTGACTATTAAGAAAGGCACTCTTAACATCCATTTGTTGTAATTTAAAATTATGATGCGCAACATAAGCAAGAAGGATACTGATAGACTCAAGGCGAGCAACCGGAGCATAAGTTTTTTCAAAATCAATGCCTTCCACCTGAGAGAAACCTTGTGCTACTAGTCTTGCCTTGTTTCTTACAACAATACCATTCTCCTCTTGCTTATTTTTGAAAATCCACTTCGTGTCGATAAAATTGCGGCATTCTTTGGATTTGTCCACTAACTTCCACACTTTGTTGCGCTCGAAGTTATTGAGTTCTTCATGCATAGCTAAAATCCAATCCGGATCTTCAAGATCCTCAAAAATCCTTTTAGGTTCCACCATGGAGATATGAGATTGATGGTCACTAAAGCTTGCCAACTCTCTTCTAGTGGACACCCTTATCCTTAGATCACCAACCACTTTATAAAGTGTATGACCTCTGAGTTCTAGATTTCTTTTAGATCGAGCTTTGCGACGAGTTTTGATTTCCTTGTTGTTTCTTGGAGGAATATCTTCAAGATTCTGGTCCTTGTCTTGACCATTAAATTGACCTTGATCAATAGCAGGTTCAGTACTAACAGTAGAAGGAGATTCTTGCCCTTGATCTTGATTAACAACCACATCAGGAGGTTGTTGTTCTGGACTTGCAGGGCCAGATAATTCGGCTGAGGGAGGGGCTATATAATACGGCCTTGGTGTTTCAACTGAAATCTGCTCGCGGCTGGCACTTGAGGGAGATGAAGGGATAGATAAGCCGGCATGGGACTTCTAGCTTGATTAGTCGAAGGATGACCATCAGCAACTTGTTGGGTAGGTGTATTATTCGCTTCAGCTGGTGGAGTTTATTGATCCTGTGTAGATGAGGGCTCTACTTGAGTAGAGCATTGTCCTTCCTGATTCACCTCAAGGGGTTCCTCAACGGGGTGGTAGAATCCCACACCCATTCTTCTTATGGCATCTTTGGGTATTGCAACATCTGTATCAAAACCGAACACCCGGAGGAATGAGATATTGGGCTTGTTACCGATAAGTATTTCATAAGGTGTATTGTCCAAGAGCTTGTGGAGGTAAAGCCGGTTTGATGAGTGATATGCAGTGGATATAGATTCGGCGCATAAATTATATGGGGCCTTGAATTAAGCCAATATAGACCTTGCCATATCCATCAAAGTCTGGTTTTTCCTCTCAGCTACACCATTTTGTTGAGGGTTGTACGCTGTGGAATATTGGTGTCTTATCCCCTCTTCACTTAGAAATTCATTCAAGGTGTAGTTCTTGAACTTGGAGCCGTTGTCGCTTCTTATTGCCAATATGGGGATGTTGTGTTGTCGTTAAACCTCATTGGAAAAATCGATGATGGTTTGTTGAGTCTCACTCTTCAGCTTGAATAAGTAGACCCATGTGTACCTTGAGTAGTCATCAACAATGACAAGACAAAATTATTCCCACCGAGACTTGCATGAGATGGAGCACCAAAGATATCCACATGAAGGAGCTCTAAGATCCTCTTTGATGAAATAATTTTCTTCCTTCGGTAGGAAGAGTCATGCATTTTTCCTTCAACACACGCCCTGCAAACACGATCTTTGGCAAAGGAAACAATATCTTTTAGCCCAAGAATGTGGCCACCCTTGTGAAGACTTTGCAAAGTTCTCATTGACATGGGCTAGTCGGCGATGTCATAGCGAACACACATCGGCCTTTCCAAATAAGCACATCGGATCTGTAGTGTTTTCCCCAAAAAGTCCACCACATACAAGTCATTCTCAACATACCCAATGAAAGCGACCTTTAGAGTCTTGCTCCACAAGAGTACCACAATATGAACATCAATAAAGACGACAAAACCCATCTTTCCAATTGCACGAACAGAAAGTAAATTATAACCAAGGGTCTCAACAAGCATGACATTCACAAGGGATATATCATGTGCGACTACCACCTTACCAAGACCCAATACCTTAGATTTTTATTTATCACCATAGGAGACGGTTATATTGTTGACATTTGGCCTTATCTCCAACATGATCGCTTTTCTCCCGGTCATATGACTTGTGCATCCAGTTTCAAGCACCCATATAGAACCACCAGAAGCATAACCCTACAAAGAATCAAGACTTAGTTTTAGGTACCCATTTTTCAATGGGACCTCTTTTATTAGTAACAAGGGTCTTTGGAACCCAAATAGACCAAGCAACAAAACCATCATAAGGCCCAACATATTTTGCATAAACATCACCGTAATAATCACGAAATAGAACATAGTGAGGGTTGGAAATTCCCGCAAAGTCATCATGAGCAGTTTTTCCTTTGGCATCACCACCCATAATGGTGCTCTTCATTGCTTGAGCGGGATTGGCCTTCTTATTTTTGTTCTTCTTCTTATTTGTCTTAGAAACATAGCCAAGACCCTCCTTCCTATTATTTAACCTTTGATTACTCAAAAGGTCATCTAGGACACCATTACCTTTGGGTGGGGAGGACTTGGCAAGCACAACCTTCAACCTACATTTTCTTCAGTAATATTTGTATGATCACAAGTAGTAGTACATGTGCAAGGAGCATCAAATTTATCTAATCGAGTTTGAAGTTGTTCAAGAGAGTTGATGAGAATAGAGTGTTCACTATCCAAGGCCTTGTGAGCCTTTTAAAGTTTCTCTAGCTCACCGGTTAGTCTAGCTTGAACAACACCAAACTCAACCATTTATTTCTTAAGAACCTTGGCCTTAGCAATAGCAGTGTCATGCTCTTTAATGAGTTTATAGGTAGCTAAATTATGTGACTCATCAATGCCTTCAATCCTCTCTTCAAGAGAAGCTCGAAGCTCTTCCTCTTCCACAAGAGCATTTTTAAGGATGTTAGTTCAATAGCATCCTCTCTTTCAATATTACATTTCTCCTCAAGAAGCCCTTCCATATGAACAAGTTGACCCATGAGGGCCTCAAAGTGCTTTGTGTGTTCACCTTGCAAGTTAGTCACATAATGATTCAAAGAAACCATTTCCTTCTTAACTTCAAGACTAGAAAGGTCATCCATATCATCATTCAAGATTATATGAGGGGAGGGAATAGATGATACCTCAGATGCCCTTGCCATAAGGAAATTGGCATTTTTGTTGGGGAGATTCTCATTTGGAGAGTCAAATAGGGAGTAGGTGGGTGTATAGGTGGTGACAATGGCCACCACTTCACTTGTGGAATCTTCTTCTTCTTCCTCACTCCCGGAAGAGTACTCCTCGTAAGTTACCAAAACAATCTCTGGAGACTTCTTGTAGGTGGAATTCTTCTTGTTGAAAGGCTTCTTGCGAGGAGGAGCCTTTGACTTGTCCTTGAGAATGAATCTTCCACCATGATCTTCTCTCTTCTCATACGGGCACTCGGCAATAAAGTGAAAGCGGTCACCACAATTGTAGCATGATCTAGCTTTTGGACCACCATACTTTCTCCCACTTGAGTTGTTCTTACGATTTAGATCCAACTTTGCCTTAGCGGGATTCTTCCAAAAGTTTCTTGCATAGAAAACAATATACTCGCCATGAGCATGTTTGACTTTCCCGGGACAACTCATTGCATTGATCTCATCACATCTTCCTTCATCCTCATATTCCACCACATGTGCCTTTAAGGCAAGGTTCACACCCTCTTGCATTCCCATGGCACGAGCACGAGCATCTTCAACATTCTTGGTGGCAACCTTGAAGGCTTGCATTTCTTGCACAACTTCATTGGATGTCATGAGATGGTGTGGTTGTGTATTCCTTGGAGACTCTTCAAGTCGGTGGACTCAAATGGAATGAGAGAGCTCACATACTTTCTTTTGATCCAAGAATCATACACATGAGAGGCACCAAGATTCCTAAATGCGGTGGCAATAGTCTTGAGTCTTCGATACATGTCCTCATGATTTTCGCCTTCCATCATGAAGAAGCCTTCCGCTTGATTGCTCAAGGCATCATATTGGTTTCTCCTCATACTTTCATTCCCAACGAACAAATCGGTGAGAGCATCCCATGCTTCCTTGGCGGTGTTGAGATGTTGAATGTGAGGGAAATCCTTTGGTCCCACACAAAGTTGAATCATGTGCAAAGAGGTGGCATTGAGTTGACTATCAACAACTTCTCTTCTTGTCAAGTTGGAGGGATCACTAATAGATAGTCCTTCTTCAATAATTCTCCATAACTTGATGCAAGAGTTGTGAACATGAGATTTCATCAAAGTTTGCCATTGAGCAAAGGAATATGCAGCAAGCTTAGGTGGATCACCTCTATTGTTTATATGAGGGTGAGGGATAGGAGGGTCGGGAGAGTACCAAGGGACTGAATGGAACCCTTCCTCCTCCTTTTTAATTTTGGATGAGGTACTTAAAGTTTCATGTTGATCATTCCCCGAATTCTTATCCTTGGGACGAGGTGGAACCTCCCCCTTAGAACTCAAATTAGGATCTTCGGGTGAAGTAGTAGGCACAACCAATTTTTCTTTCATGAATTGCATCATAAAATCACGCAACTCACTTATTTGTTTATACATGGATGATTCCAAAGATTTGAAGCCATCCATGGTGACCGTGTCACTAGCCTCACCTTCTTTGCTACCCATACTCTCTTAGGCGGTAAAGCCCGAAATAAGAGCCGAGGCTTTGATACCAATTGAAATGGATCGTATGGGCACCTAGAGGGGGGTGAATATGTGTTACTCCAAATTTTACTTCTTTTTTCAATTTAGGCTTGACACAAAGGTAAATTCTCTAGATATGCAGCTAAGGAGAATTTACCTATATGACAACCTATACTAGAACAAACTCATTACTTAGAGACTGTGCCTAGAGCCGGGTTACCCAAAAATACAAACCACCGGATGTGTTCATCACCCTCAGGCGGTCGTAATTTTTTGACCGCCTCTAACTCTAATCTCAGATGGTTGTTAATCTGCACCGTCTCTATATGAGTTCCCCCTCAGCCGGTCCATAAAAGAAACCGCCTCTAAATTGAACCTAAGACGACTGAAATTATTGGCCATCTCTCTAGATCACTCAACCTCAACCAGCCAGAAATATTAATCTCCTATAGGTATCTACTGAGGCGGACCATTATACCGCCCGTCTCGAAAACTGGCGTCGTGCATGTTCTCGAGGTAGCATGCGCGTGTTTTTTAGGGAAAGCATGCATGTGTTGTTAATGCAGTTAGAAAGTGGAGATCATGCTAGCCCCCCACCCACACGAGTCCACACTCACGTGTCCACTCGATGACTACCAACTGTCCCATGTATATAAACCCGCTCGGCCTTCTTCTTCCACAAACTCATATCATTTTCCCCAATCTGTCTAGTCAGAAAACCCCAATTTGCACATTCCGTACGCGTCGAAGCTCCTTTGCTTGCACCACTGCCCTTCCTAGCTGCGCCATGAAGTGTACGCATGGAGACGAGCCAGAAGTGAAGCCAGTTGGAGGCGCAGTAGCAAATTGCTTGGTCATCACCAAGCAGGCGGAGGCGGCTTCTACGGGAATGCACGCTGCTGTTCACCGCACTATCAAGGCTTCGGGCTCCTTCCAGCCAGTCGCCTTTGCTGTCGAGCAGCAAGTGGCCGATAACGTCGTGGTGCCAGCGGCAGATCTGGATGAGGGACATGCAGCAGGCGGAGGCAACCCAGTGTTCTACATCAACGACCCCATCCTCCACCAAGAAATCCTCGACACAATCATGGAGAAGGACGAGTTCGAGGAGGAGGTCTCTGATGAGGCGTCTTAGGTACTACTTTGCTAGCTTCTCTAGTCACAGCCGTAGATTTCACTGTTCATACGTAGGATTTTCTCAATCTTCTATAGATTCTTTTGCTCTTGATGTAGGGAATATATATGGTTTGAACGATCGATTGTTTTGGAAATTTGATTAGATCTACTCATCTGCCATCTAGTAAATTTACATTTGCTTAACATGTTGTTGTTCATACGATTCTTCTTATGCTGTAAATTTAATCAATCTGTAACATTTGATTTTAGGGGTTTTAGGGTTTGTGAGCTGATTGTTGATTTTGATACACAACATGCATATAACATTACATTTCTATTCCTTACCGAGGCCAATGATTCAATTTTTCCCCAAAAGAGTGCAAGGGGAGACACATATGATGGTGTCAGATTTTTTTAGGGATGGTTAGTGAACTTGGGGCAATGTACAGCAATATAAGTTGTGCAGTTGGTACTTTGGCTCGCTAACTCCATCTCTAAAAATTTTACGAGACCCCAGATTTATTCTACACATACGAACTATGATCTTTGAACTATTTCTCACTAAGGCCGATGATTGAAATTTGCCCCAAAAGATTAAGGGGTGACACACAAATAATATTGGTTGTGCTATTGGTACTTTGGTTCACTTACTCCCTCTCTAAAAAACTTATGAGGCCCCCAGATTTATTCTACATTCATAGAACTATGATCTTTGAATTGTTATTGCATGCATTCATAGTGTATAAGAATTACATTTCAATTTCTCACCGAGGCCGATGATTGAAATTTTCTCTAAAAGAGTGCAGTGGTGACACATTTGTTGGTGTCTACTTTTAGGGATGGGTTAGTGAACCTGAGGCAGCAATATACACAAACAATATAGGTTGTCTTGTTGGTACTTTGGTTCTCCAACTCTAGCTCTAAAACATTATGAGACCCTTGATTTATTCTCATATGGAGATATATATATGATCTTTGAATTGTTTCTAATCTTTGAATGATTCGTATGATGCATATGTATATATGGTTTTGATCATAAGTTGTTTCTGCATGTACCTGAAGATTGTTTGATTTTTGTTATTTATAATTATAATATTTCGGATTGTTTTTGTACCTAAATATGTATATCCCTGAATACTATTTCGTAGGATTACATTGGTGTCAGATTTTTTCAGGGATGAGTTAGCGAACCTGGGGCAATGTACAAGAACAATAGGTTGTGCAATTGGTACTTGGTTTGCTAATGCCATCCCTGAAGAAACTAATGAGGCCCCCCAGATTTATTCTACATTCATAGAACTATGATCTTTGAATTGTTATTGTATGCATTCATAGTGTATAAGAATTACATTTCAGTTTCTCACTGAGGCCGATGATTGAAATTTGCCCCAAAAGAGTGTAGTGGTGACACATTTGTTGGTGTCATTTTTTTAGGGATGGGTTAGTGAACCTGAGACAACAATGTACATAAACAATATAGGTTGTGACGTTGGTACTTTGGTTCACCAACTCCATCTCTGGAAAAAATTATGAGGTCCTTGATTTATTCTCATATGGAAATATATATATATATGATCTTTGAATTGTTTCATATTTTTGAATGATTCGTATGATGCATATGTATATGCATGGTTTTGATCATAAGTTGTTTCTACATGTACCTGAAGGTTGTTTGGTTTTTTGTTACTTATATGTACAATATTTAGGATTATTTTTGTACCTAAATATGTAAATTCATGAATATTGTTTCATAGGATTACATTTCAATTTCTTATTGTGGTCAATGATTCATATTTTCCCCAAAAGAGAGGCAGACACATTGGTGTTAGATTTTTTTACGAATGAGTTAGCGAACCCGGAGAAATGTAGAAGAACAATAGATTGTGCAATTGGTACTTGGTTCGCTAACGTCATCCCTGAAGAAACTTATGAGGCCGCAATATACATATACTATGATCCAATTAATTGTCATTTTGTTGACATGAAATGATATATGAACTGATCAAACTATATATTGTTGAGATGCATTCTCTTTGATACCAGTTTAATATTGTCTTACATATGTTATCAATTCTTGAGTTGTTATACAATTCAATCATATGTATGAGTTATAAGTTATGTTCTTAAAAATCAATAAGAGGATTCTGATGACGTGGACTCTAGCAAGCACTCCAGGGACAACAAGAGCCGCTATGTGTTGAGGCAATTACAGTGTGGGCAAATCCCTTTCTACCATAGGGGAAAACTATTTTGCCCATTCTATGGCAAAGCCATCAACACGGACCTCGACATCATGGTCCAGCACGCGGTGGACGTTAGCAAAATCCAAGGCCATAGACACCAGCCGAAGACCTTGGCACGGCACGCAGCCTTCGGCAAATTCCTCCAGGAATATGTCAGGACTGGCCTGTTTCCCCTCGAGTAGGCTGATGCATGCTCCTGCTGCTGTCCCTGCTAGGAGTATCCGTGTCCCGACCTCCTACTATTGCCCCTGCTTTTATTTTGTTTAAGTTAATTTTTACCTGGTTGCATGTAAGACAATATATTCACGGTGTCTCTGGTGAACCTCATCTATATATATATATTAATCTACTCCTTTATATTGATTTCCTTAAAATTTATAGTGTTTAATTATATTACTGATCATGTTCATGCACACTACCAAATATTTCTAGTGCTCAGTTATATTATAATTGTCAAGGAATACATCAACAAGATTTTAAATTGGTGGAAAATTCGTATTGAAGTAACTAAATGATCTCACATCGGCATTAAACAGTTGAATTAATTAAATTCAAAACAGTTGCACCTTACTGCTCTGCAGCATGGTATGAACCTCATTTACTCTTAGGACTCAATTTCACTGTTCGATGTATATATGTACTACTCCATATATTTTATTCGATGTATGAACCTCATGTATTCTTAGAACTGAATTTCACTCTAGCAAGCATGTGTAAACACCTTCCTTTGACTTTAAATTATAAAGTATTCTCAAAATTTAGGATTAACAAAATCTAGAGTTCTGAATATATTCGTATGCCCGAATATTCACTCAACGAGATTTCCTTCAAAGAATACATGAAAAATGTTATATTGGTGAAAATTTCACAATTAAGTAACCAAATGATCTCACTTCGTGATTAAACATTTGAATTAGTCAAATTCAAAACACTTGCACCTTATTTCTCTGTAGTAAAGTGCATGAATACTAGTCGTCATGCCTTTTAGGGTAAAGATCCAAGGTTTATACTACGCCAATTATTTTCTTCAATTTATGAACCTCATTAGTCTTAGGGGACTCAATTTTACTCTATCAAGCATGTATACACACCTTTCTTTGCCTTTAAATTATGAATAATTCTCAAATTTTAGGATAATCAAACATTGGAGTTCCGAATGTATCCGGAGTTCCGAATATTAGCTGGTGGCAAAATGTGAAATATTCGGAGAACGGATGTTCTTAGAGACTTTTTACACTTGCAGACGTCTGAGGCAAGTACTTGGCGGCAAATATCTGAAAATATTTGGACAAATATTTCAGATCTGTGCCACTTTTGTTCTTCCCCGCTTGCCCAGGCCACTGTCCACAGCCGCCGCCGCCTCCAGTCCCCTGCCTCTCCACCACCGCCACCTCCAGTCCCCTATGGTGCGGACGCTCTCCCTCACCTCCGAGGACCCCTTTGTCGTCCAGGTAGGTATGCGTGAAAACCAAACCCCCAAAACCCTAAATCAGCAGCTTCGATTTAGGAATTTTGTCATGGAATTTGCCATTTTGCTTCTGGAATTTAAGGTTCAGGGTTACTGAGCTGCAAAGACCTGACAGTGCCGTCGGGAGAGCCTCCCCTAGTTGGTCTGCATCTGGCCCAACTATATTCCCCTTGCATAAGTCTCAAAATCTGCAATTGTCACTTCCAGCAATAGAGATTTAATTGTCACTTACAGCAATAGATATTTAATTGTCACTTCATTGGTCTATTTGAATTGTCAGTTGATTAGTTTGCTTGCATCTTGATTATATTAAGATGCTCTTTGTATGTATTTATTTAACAGATGGGAACCTGCAGTAACGATGTAGTAATGCTCTCTAGCGATGACAGTTTTCGCATTAACTTTGGTGGTTTTGAATTCCAATCAACAGATGAAGAGTCCACTGAGAGGATTGAGTTTAGAGGTATCAAAAGAACATCAAAATTGCAGGCATCTGTTTTGTATGCATTTAGACGGTAGACATTAATATTCCACCACATTGAAATTTTTATGTGTTGTTGCATCAGGGCCTCAACACAAGGGGGACACTGATTTTGTCAAGCAGAGCCTTTTTGGAAATGACATGTATCTGAAAGAAGTTCATGTAGACTTCCTCTTAGACTGGTGTGAACCTGAATTTCCACCAAAAATCAAGTACTACGTCTACAAGCTGCCCTATTCATCTTCCATGAAAAAGAAGTGCAAGTTGGTAAGATGATATATTCTTGATCATGTTATCAACAAGCTACCCTGTGATATTTAAATACTTCTAGTAATCACAAGCATAATAATTATTCAATTCTATGTACTTGCCCAGACATTTGGAGCTGAGTTCACAAGAAAATACCTAAATAATCGCCTTCGTGAACCTATTGATGTCCATGTTTGGCAAATGAAGACAAAAAATCCAAAGATAATTAGGATGAGGATGGGAGTTGGGTAAAATGAAATCTTGACGACTGGATGGGAGAATGTTGTGTGAAGCTTCAACCTAAAGCAGGATAGCATTATCCTTTTTTGCTTTGATGAAAAAGATAATGGAGAGGTACATATTCTGGTTGAGCAACTTCCATCGGGTGGTCGATTATAAATGCAATCATGGTTTGTTAGAGAGTACTAATTATGCTAACTGATTGATTTATGGACTGCACTTTGTATGTACTGCCATAACATGTAGGCTAACTTTGTATGGATTTACCCAACTATCTGGATAATGTTACCGTGATCGAGCTGCTATAAGTTCTTTAGTTAATGTGTCTACATGTCTGCTGAATCATGATTATGTGTCATGTCAGGTATGGTCGAGTTTGAATTAGCATGCTATTATGTAAAATGGTTTACACACACTAGAGACGGTCACTTTAAAAGCTGCTTTGAGGCACACTAGTTCTAGAGACGGTCTTTGTTAGAATCCGACTCAGGTCGCCTGACTATTGGAGTCGGTCCCTAGAATAGGCCGTCTAAGGTTGAGGAGTTCTTTCAAGCGGTCAAAAATATTAGCTGTCTCCAGCTCGTACATGTTAGAGGTGTTTTCCTTTTTGCACTATCTGAGGTGGCGTATCTTAGAGCCACAAAGAAAAATCAGCCCAAGTGGTGTGCTCTTAGAAGCTATGCACTTGAGACGGAACGAGAAACCGGTTGAGGCCTATGTAGAATTCACGTCTCTAAGTAACGTGTTTGTACTAGTGCTAGCAACTAGCACAACACAAGTAAAGGAACGATAAGAGGAAATAGGTAACTGAGAGTGAAGCACGTGGGGACATGGGATTTGATTCACCATAGTTCCTTCCTTTTTATGGGAAGTACGTCTGCGTTGGAGGGGCGGGAGGTACTAAGACCACCACGCCACAAAGGCCTCACCCTATTCTCCGGTGAACTTCCGCCACAAATGGCCTAGTCCACTTTTCCATTATCGGTACCCTTCGAGGCAGGAACCGGTGCCTTTACAACAAGCTTGGAGCAACTTCCAAAAAGGAACGGAGGCTTCCAAGTACAAGGCTAGCTACCACAATGACAACAAGCAAGTTAGAACTGAAAATATAACCTAGGGTTTCCTAAGAAACACTAGAACAAGGGGGCCCTCAAGTAACTAAGGGGGAAATGCAAATCACTTCGGTGAAGATGTAGATCGGTGTCTTCTCCTTCGATTCTCCAAAGATAAATGCCTTTGGATGGGTGAGAGAGAAGATCTTGAATATTTAGTGGCTCAGCTTCTAGGGTTCTTAAGGTTGGGGACAAGCAGAAGCCCAAGGTATACGAAGGGGCCTTTATATAGGGCCCCAGGAAATGTAGCCATTGGAGCCACTTAACCCGGAGTGTCCGGCTGAACCCCACCGAACATTCTGTCCAGGTAAAGAATCTTCAAAGTATCCGGCTAGAGTCCAGGTAGACTCTGATATGGCCATCAGAATGGAAACATCTCTTGGAAAAAATCCGAGGAAATCCAGGGCCGGACACTCCGGCCAGCACCCACCGAACATTCCGGTTGGGCCGAATACTCTGGCAAGCATCATCTAGATAGTCCGATAGAACTCAGTTTTGTACACTTTAAAAACCTAGAATCCTCTTGAATCAATTCAACTAGAACCCTCTTTTCCCTTTGAGGGAGCAGCAATATAATAGTATGCTGACACGATAATTATGCCCTGAAACACTTTAGCACATGATTAAACTTTCCTAGTGTTGTCAATAAACATCAAAACATATGAAGGGAAAAATGCCCTTTCATCAACCGTGTTATTGGGTTTTCTCATTCTCTAGCATCGATGGCCAAGCATGTGCAAGAAGATGTTGCAAGTGAAGAAGAGAATGATAGTGATGTAGTTGATGATATGCTCTCTCAACTTGCACTCTTCACCAAGAACTTGAAGTTCTAAAGAAGGAGAAGTTTAACCAGACCAAGTGAGAATAAGAGGATTTGCTACAATTGTGATGAGTCATATCACTTTGCCATCAAGTGCCCATATGAGAAGAGACTTGATAAGCCCAAGTATGAAGAGTGCGCCAAGCCCCGATTGAAGCCAAACCCCATCAATGAAAGATACAAGAGGAACAAGAAGCGTGATGGCATAGGCTTCCTAGGCCAAGAATACTTATCTGGTGTGGAGAGTGAACATGAGGACAAGGTTGTGGGAGTGTCTAGCTTGGCTTTTGCTGAACCCGGGTCACTCTTCACATATGACTACACCAAGGACTATGCCAACAACTTCAATACTCCCAAGGTTACCGGTACTTGCATTATGGCAAGAAGCTCCAAGGACACATACGATTAGGAGTGTGAGGACGAGGAGAAGGCAGTTGGTGAGCCTAGCTTGGTTTACACCGAACCTGGGTCACTACTCACCTACGACTATACCAAGGACTACATCGATGAATCTCCTACTCCCAAGGTCGTTGGCTCTTGCCTTATGGCAAAGAGCACCAAGGTAATCTCTTATCCTCCATCTCTATATAGCATCTTGGATGATCATGTTTGTACCAATGATGAATTTGATGAAAACTATGTACAAGAAATGTATAAAATCATGAAGTCTCTTCCTAGCAATGCTCGCGCTAGATCCAAGCAATCAATGGATCTTGTCAACTCACGTGATGAGACCATTGATAGCTTGGAATCTCATATTAATGATGAGAAATGGAGATTCAATCTCCTTGAGCAAGAGCTAAGCAAGGAAAAGAACGTCACTTCACTTCTTAAACAACGAATTGAAATCTATAACTTGATAAGGAAAAAGATGTGGATACCCTAGATAGGGTTATTACCTTGTCCCAAGAGCTTGATGCTTCAAAGAAGGAACTTTATATTGCTCATTCTTCTCTCACCAATGACCTTGAGGACCTTGAGAAAGCTAATTTGCTTGTCAACTATGAGCTCATAAAACTTGGGGAGAATCATGATCAACTTTGAGTATCCTATGAAAAGGATCTTGGTACATCGAAGGATCCAATCATTGTTGAGAATATTACTTGTGCTTCTAACTCTACCTTGGATCAAGCTTGTCTCCTTAAGGAAAACAAGAAGTTGAAGGAACAACTTGAGAAGGAGCGTCTCACACCTACCTCCAAGGGCAAGATTCTTGATGAGATTATTGCTCGCAAAACATTGAGAGCCACAAGGAAAGGTATGGGGTTTGACCCTAAAAACAACAAGAATGGTACCAACCCACCTAAGAAGATCAACTTTGTGCGAGAAGGGCAAAAGGGGGTTGACCAAGTAAAGAAGAATGTTGTGAATGGGGGAGCCACAAGGGGAAACTCCAATCACATGTTTGCGGGAAAATATAATCCATCCTACGTGCTATGTAAGGAACCCAAAAGGAGATGTGTATGCCAAATATGTTGGACCTTGCAATGTTTATGCTTATAGGTGGTACTCAAGGTACCAAACGATCTTGTTTCTAATGCTAGGGGACCCATTACTCAATGGGTTCCAAAATCAAAGAATTGAATTTGTAGGGGTATGCCTCTAGTAGATCAAATTGGGTGTTTGATAGTGGATGCACCAATCATATGACCAGAGGTAGAAGTGCACTCGACCAATTCATTCATGATGTCAACTCAACGTCAAGCATCACTTTTGGGGACAACTCTAAAGGAAATGTACTAGGTTACGACAATTGGTGGTCTCCAGGGCTTTGACCCTAGAGACTGTCATGCTTGTTGAGAACCTTGGATACAACTTGCTTTCAATTAAACATCTTGTGGATGTTGGTTATGATTCCTATTTTTGAATAACATTTGCGAAAGTCTTTAGGAGTGGTAATCTCAATTTGGTCCTTGTTGGATATGTGGAAGACGGCCTTTACATGGTCGATCTCTTGCAAGAGAACCAATCTCTTTCCACATGTCTAATGGACAAGGTTTACGAGGGATGGCTTTGGCATCACCGCCTTGGCCACGTCAACATGAGAAATCTTAAACAACTCCCAAAGGGTGAGCATATTGTGGGACTAACCAGTGTGTATTTTGAGAAGGATCATGTGTGTAGTGCTTGCATCTCCGGGAAGCAACGTGGGAAGAGTCATCCATCAATATCCAAGCTGGCCACTTCAAGACCTTTGGAGCTTCTCCATCTGGATCTCTTTGGGTCATCAACATATGATACTCTTGGTGGAAGAAAGTATGGTCTTGTCATCGTTTATGACTATTCAAGGTACACTTGGGTTTTCATCCTCAAGTCAAAGGATGAGACCTACAAATACTTCATGATCTTCGCCAAGCAAGCTCAACATACCCCATGAAGTAGAAATCAAGACACTTATGACTGACAATGGCAACGAATTCAAGAACTACACCATGTAAGAGTTTGTTAAAGATGCGGGAATCAAGCATGAATTATCGGCTCCATATACCCCTTAAGAAAATGGTGTTGTTGAAAGGAAGAAACGGACTATCATCGAGATGGCAAGAAAAATGTTGAGTGAGTTCAAGTCACCCACAACTTTTAGGGAGAAGCCATCGCTACCATGGTTCACTACTCTAGCTGGCTCTTCACCCGAGCTCCCTTTGACAAGACTCCGTACAAGATTCTCACAAAGAACAAGCCCAACATCAACTACTTCCATGTCTTTGGGTGTAAGTGCCTCATCAAGAATAAGAAAGAAAAGCTCGGTAAATTTGAATCTAGAACTATAGAGGGTATCTTTGTTTGTTATGCGGAAAACTCTCATGCCTATAGATACTATAACAAAACCAATGGTTGTGTTGAAGTATCTTGTGACATGGAGTTTTTGGAGAATAATGGCCCCCAAGAGGGGCGAGTTGTTCCATGTGTTGTAGGTGATGGAGATTCTTCTCAAGTCATCAAGTTGATGGGCATTGGGCATATTTTTCCCACCGAATATCATATCCTTGATCAAGAAGTTGATGGGGGAGGATCAAGACCAACTCAAGAAGAGCCTACATCTACTCAAGTTGAACCATCAAGTGCACCACAAGACAGATAACTCTCGCAAATGGAAGAACAAGAACCAAGCCCTCAACCCGTTGATAGATACCAAGATGACGAACAAGTTCCTAAAAACCAAGGTCAATCTCAAGAAGTTGTCAATGATCAAGGACCGTCAAAAGATGAATTTGTTTATCATGAAGGCACAATACGGAAGATCAGGTCCACCTCTATTGCAAGTGGGATCCAAGTCAATAATATACTTGGAAGCATATCAAGAGGGATCGAGACTCGCAACAAGAAGAAAAATCTCACTACCTTTTGTGGCCATCATGCATTTGTGTCGAACTTTGAGCCACTCAAGGTCCATGAAGATTTGGAGGATCCAGATTGGGTCATTTCCATGCAAGAAGAACTCGAGTGCTTCACCTGCAATGAAGTTTTGTCTCTTGTGGAGAGGCCTAACGATCATCACATCAATGTCATTGGGACCAAGTGGGTGTTGAAGAACAAGCAAGATGAGAACGGAACCATCACAAGAAACAAAGCAAGGTTAGTGGCGCAAGGGTATGCCCAAATAGAAGGTATTGACTATGAGGACACCTTTGCGCCCGTTTCTCGCCTTGAAGCTATTCGTCTCTTGCTTGCATATGCATCTTTTCATAACTTCAAGCTTTATCAAATGGATGTGAAAAGTGCATTTCTTAATGGTACCTTGAAAGAGGTTGCATATGTAGCTCAACCCCCGGGTTTCGAAAAACACGCTATCCCAACCATGTGTACCTACTCTATAAGGCTCTCTACGGACTAAAGAAAGCTCCTCGTGCTTGGTATGAGCACCTTAGGGATTTCTTACTCATGGACGGATTTAGCGCGAATAAGGTTGATTCCACCCTTTTCAACAAATGGGTTAAAGGGGGTGGCTTATTTCCTTGTTCAAATTTATGTTGATGATATTATCTTTGGTGGAGCTAATGAATCTCATAACAAAGCTTTTGACGAGTTGATGACCAAGAAATTTAGGATGTCCATGATGGGGGAGTTGAAGTATTTCCTAGGCTTCATTGTGAAGCAACTTTCTCAAGGCACCTTCATCTCCCAAGAGAAGTACATGAAGGACATGCTCGCGAAGTTTGAGATGACCAATGCCAATCCCATGAAGACACCTGTGCCTCTTAATGGGCAACTTGGTCTTGGAGAAGGTGAGAAGGACATGGACCAAAAGGTATATTTCTCCATGATTGGTTCCTTGATCTACCTTTGTGATTCTAGGTTAGATATAATGTTAAGTGTTGGTAATGTGTGCTTGTTTTCAATCCGCTCCAAAGGAGTGCCATTTGATGGTGGTCAAATGGATTTTTAGGTACCTTGTTCTCACTCCTACACTCGGGCTTTAGTATCCAAAGGGGTCAACCTTTGAGCTTGTTGGCTATTTGAATTCCGATTGGGACGGTGATAAGGTCGACCAGAAGTTAACCTCTGGGGCTTGCCAATTTCTTCTCCGATCATTAGTAGTTGGTCATCCAAGAAACAAAGCTCCACCGCCCTATCCACCACCAAATCCGAATACATTTCCGCAGCATATTGTTGTGCTCAATTGTTATGGATGAGGCAAACCTTGAAAGACTATGGTGTGTCTCTTGGTACGGTGCCTCTTCTATGTGACAATGAAAGCGCAATAAAGATTTCCAATAACCTCGTCCAACATTGCCGCACCAAACATTGTCACCCTGACCGGCTAAGGAAAATTGATGGCTGTGACTTCATGTATTGTGAGCTGCGGCGGGATGCTTTGGACATGATGACCCCCACATTCTGCGTATGTGCAAAAGCTGCTGAACAAGGTTGTGCCTCCCGGCATGATGGTGGACGAGTGTGTGGAACATGAGGTGCTTACTCTTTCTCTCTGTGGTCTGTCAGTTGATGTTCCTAAGATGAGTCCTCCTGAGAAGCGCACCAAGGCTATCCGTGACCCTCAACCTTACTTTGCTACTTGGGCTGGTTCTTGTTGTCCCGTTGGTGAGTCTTCTTCTCGCCCAAGGAACAAGGGTGGTGCTACCACGTTCTTCAAGGGGTTGTTTCAGATGTGTTGTTCCTCCTATGATGTGAGCCACAAGGCTCTAGAGATGAGCCAAGAGACTCGGCGCAGGCACAACGAGTTTCTCGTGACCCAGAAAGTTACTCCTCCACCTGATGATCTTGAGATGACTCTTGTTCCCTATGTTGACTATGAGATGTCGTTGATTGATGATGCTATGTTCTATGGTTACTTCCCTGGGTAGTTCCCTCCTCTTGGTCCTAGTGGTTCCTCTACATCTCCTCACGATTCTGATGATGATGATGAAGAGGAGATCCACGAAGATGAAGACGCGCACATTGACCCTCCTCCTCCACCTACGTTCTTCTAGTTGGTATATGATACATTGCAAATGTATCTATAATTTCTGATGTTCCATGCTTGGTTTTATCTACGTTCTTGTGTTTTGTTCCAACTTTGGAGTACTTTTCATATGATTTCTTGGAATAACCTATTAACAAGATGCCACAGTGTCAGTTGCCTGTTTTCTGCTGTTTTTGGTTCCAGGAAGTCAGAAAATGAATATTCTCGGAATTGGACGGGACAAAAGCCAAAGTTACTATTTTCCCGGAAGACTCACAGAGCCAGAAGGAGAATGGGAGAGGGGCCACAGGGTGTCCACACCCCCCTTGGCGCGGGCCAGCCCAGGCCGCGCCAGGAGGCATGGTGTGGGCCCCCTGGCCGCCCACCGACCTTGCCTCTTCACCTATAAGAAGCCTCCCGATGCATAAATCCTAGATCGTCAAGCCTCCAGCCACAAAAAGTTCCGTCGCGCCGCCTCCACCGAAGGGGAGATTCGGGGGACAGAAAGTCTCTGTTCCGGCACCCTGCCAGGACGGGGAAGTGCCCCTAGAGCCATCTCCATCGATCTCCACCACCATCTCCATCACCATTGCTGATTTCCATGATGAGGAGGGAGTAGTTCTCTCTCGAGGCTAAGGGTTCTACCGGTAGCTATGTGTTCATCTCTCTCTCTGCATGATCTTATTGAGATCATGAGCTTGTAATCTATAGATCTACCTTGCTACTCAAGTGCTTTAATAGATCTCTGCTCTCCCCATGTGTGTGAAGTTGATAGTGTGCACACCATGGTGGCACTTAGGCTAGAGATTTCAAATACTTGTTATGAGTTATATTTGGAGTTGAATGTATTTATGAAATTGTGGTGTTTGTTGGACTCATCTAGTACTCAAGGTGACAGTGTGGGGTTTCTAGATGGGAAAGATGAACTTTGAGGTGTGCTGTTATAGCCCTACCATCGATTAGAGTGTTCAACCGGAGAGTAGTTAAGAGTAGTATCATAAAGAGAAGATATTTATATGAGTGTTCACTAGTGAAAGTATGATCCCTAGGCCTTGTTTCTAAGCATTGATACACCGTTTGCAATTAGATTTGTTACATGTTTGCTTGCTTCCATCTTTATTTCAGTTTGCCTTTAGTCTCTTCCACGCCTTCAAGCTATTTTCTATCACCGTTACCACTTATAATTATCTATACCACTTGTATTTCACTATCTCTTTGCCGAACTAGTGCACCTATACACCTGACAAGTGTATTGGGTGTGTTAGGGATACAAGAGACTTCTTGTATCCTTATTGCAGGGTTGCTTGAGAGGGATACATTTGACCACTTACTCCCTGAGTTCGATGAACCTTGGGTGATCCACTTAAGGGAAAACTTGCTGCTATTCTACAAACCTCTGCACTTGGAGGCCCAACAACTGTCTACAAGAATAGAAGTGCGTAGACATCAAGCTATTTTCTGGCGCCGTTGCCGGGGAGGTAAGGTAAAAGGTACTCACATCCTCCAGTGTGAGTGCTCGAAGTTATTTCCTTTAGATTCTGCAATTTTGTCTTTTGTTTCTTGTTTTCACTAGTTAGGCTTAATGGAAAACAACAACAAAATTAGAGAGCTTTATAGTATTTATCTTGAGTTAGGACATGAAGTGTTTGAAGAGAAAATTAAAAAACCTATGGAAATTTATTTGCATGCTAATAGAAATGTTGTTAGTATGAATTCTATGAACACCATTATTGCTAATGCTATGGAAAAGTCTAAGCTTGGGAAAGCTAGTTTTTATGAAAATGATCTTTTTAGTTCCCCAACTTTGGAAGATAGCTATTCTATTGCTTATGATGATACCAAACCTCCAATATATGATGATTACAATGACAAATATGATATTTTCAGTCCACCGAATATTGAGGAGGAAATTAATTATGATCAGAATATGCCTCCTATATTTGATGATTATGGTGATGAAAATAATAATGATAGCTATTTTGTTGAATTTGCTCCCACTACAATCAATAAGAATGACTATGCTTATGTGGGGAGTATTAATTCTTTTATTCATATGGCTCATGATAAGAATGTTTCTTATGATAATTATATTGTTAATTTTATTCATGATGCTACTGAAAGTTATTATGAGAGAGGGAAACATGGTTTTATGCATCTCAATAATATTAAGTTTCTCCTCTTTATGTTGAAAGTCTTGAAGTTGCACTTGTTTTGCTTTCCTATTATTGTTTCTTTGTGCTTTCATGACTTATTTCTTTACAAGATTCCTATGCATAGGAAGTGGGTTAGACTTAAATGTGCTTTGAATTTGCTTCTTGATGCTCTCTTTTACTTCAAATCATATTTCTTATGTGAGCATCTTCTCAAACTATCATGCCTAACTTAAAGGCGTTAAATAAAAGTACTTATTGGGAGATAACCCAAAAGTTTTAGATGAGTCTTGGAAGTTATTACTTCAGTAATAACCGCTCCTTATCCTTTTTATTTGTTTTTTGTGCCAAGAGTAACCTCTAATGAGAGAGAAGTAATGATTGGGAAAGTTGTTGTCCCGAAACAGATTTCTGTGCTTCACCGTAAAAAATCGTGTAAAATCTCTGAACGTATTTTTGAGGCGTGTATTTTTGTGCTTCTGCCCCAGGTTGTTGTCTAACTTTCGTTAGTTCAAAACTTTTTGATTTGAGCAACATAAGGTCTTCGAAAAAATTCGTCTTTACCTACTGCTCTGTTTTGACAGATTTCTGCCATTATTTGCATTTGCTTCTTGTTGGTTCCTTTTTGAGTTCTTTTTGGGGAATTGAGCTTTTTGAGGGAAGTGCTACAGTAGCTTGTGTCTTAATGGAAGTTTTATTGGTGTTAAAACTGAACCTAAAGACTTATTATCTTGAGTGCACTAATGTTGCTAATAAAGATTGTGTGAAGTTTTGTATGAAGGAAAAATTTCAGGTGTATGGAAGGAATGAGTAATGAGATGAAGGATGGACTAAATCTCAAGCTTGGGGATGTCACGTGTGTCACCCCAAGAAATATCCAGGAAGTACAAGTGTCAAAACTTGGGGATGCCCAAGGCATCCCCTTCTTCATCAATAAAAATCCCAGGTTTCTTCCAAGCGCTTCATTTTTATTGTTTCATGCACAGTTGTGTTGTTCTTGGAGCGTCTTCTTTTTCATTTTCGTTTTGGTTTTTCGTTTGCTTGGTTTGCTTAGTTTGCTGAATAAATTGGTTGGACCCCCTCTTTCATACATTGGTTTTCAAATAGTTTGGTTTGGATTGGAAAAGAGTAGGAAAGTTCATGCTTAAGTGGTAAAGAGAGCTTGTTTTTGACTATGGCCTATGCTTTGTCATGCCATTCTTGATATTGTTTTGGATTTATGCTTAGTATTCTTTGCTGTAGCATGACTTGTTATAAACAATTGAGATTGCTTAATATGCCTTGGATGAATCATGCGTTGTTTTAGCATATTAAAGCATAGTATTGTGGTATTCTCCTTTGATGCTTTATTTGGGTTGACTTGGCACATGCTCACACCATGTTATGACTATCCCAAGTCACCATAAGCCTTTATGATCCTTTAGTTTTCAACTTGTAGTATCACTTTATGCTTTGATCAATGATGTTTTGTCGCTCTGCATGATTATGGCCATTATTGCTCTCCTAGTTTGTCGCTCCCAGTCTTTTGCTAGCCTCCACAACCAAGTATGAGTTACACTCATGCATCCAACTTCTTAAACCAAGTTATTCCAATGAGTCCACCATATCTACCTATTAGCATATGCTATTCCAAGTATATTCATGTTTTTGTTTACCTTCCAAATTAAACTTGTTATGAGAAAACTAGTGATTAAAGCTCTCATGAACTTGATGGCTCAATTTACTTTTCTTGCCCTTAATAATCTTGAACCATTGTGTCGTCTATGTTGTATATGCTTGCACTTATTTGTTGGGGATTAGCAGAGCCATGTTGTCATGGGGAACGCTTTCAACATTGCACTTGGTACTTGTACCTAGTTGATATCATGCTCTTTTGTATATGGATGTCGTCGGTGTGAAATGAAAGGGGAGCTTGTAAGTCCATGGAGTTATGTATATGTGTTAGAGAAACACCTAGGCCGCTGATCTAATCCATGCTGACATGGTGGAAACCTGCAGTGTAACCATAATGAGTTGTCTATGAAGCATTCTTCTTATTAAAAAAGAGTCCTATATTGAGAAAAAAGAGAAAAGGAAAAAAAAGATTATGAAAAGAGGAAAGAGAGAAAAAAGCACCATATTCCCATGGTAAATAAGAAGATTGTTGAGATGCTCGTTGTCTGCTTGCCTTGTCATTTTGATATGGGGATTCTTCCGTATCATCGGGCAAGGGGTACCCCATTGGCGGTTCTCTATGATACACATGTACTTACGATGACAAGAACTTACCAGTGACTAAACTTGAGTAGCATGAGGAGCGGCCCTTGTATTCAAGGGACATGAGATTTCCAACTTATACTTCGTCAAGCATATACACCATAGTTTGTTCACTTTAACCTTAATCACTTCAAGATGCTTATGATAGGGGCAATGAGAGCTGAAAGCTAATAAGTACCATAATTTTTGGAAGCTCTTTATGAAACTTGAATCCCTACTTCCTTCTATGAAGGCCTTTCTTTTACTTTTATGTTGAGTCTCCACCTTCTCTCTTTATGCACCTACTTTGAGAGTATAGTGGCCATTCTTAGTTCTATGTGCATTGTCCCAAGACTTGTTGATTGATGCATAACTTGATATTGCTTGTTCTTAAACTATTTGTATCTAGTCACTCTTATGAACTTTGAAGGTGTCCTATGCATTTATGTTTGCTACTCTATGAGGGACAAGCTGAATGCCACTATGCTATGTTTTCTTTATGTGAAACAAACAAACGTCTTGCAAAGCATTGTTATTCATTAATCTTTTGTTTGTGCCTTTTCATGTTGCAACATAGTTTCTTTGTCTTATTGCTAGAACTTTGTCTTTCATGTTATGATTGAAGTACTATGATCCCAGCTTTGAATGTTTTACAAATACTTTGATCAAGTTTATGATGGTGCATGTCACCTCAAAAATTATTCTTTCTTTTTATCACTTACCTACTCGAGGACGAGCAGGAGTTAAGCTTGGGGATGTTGATACATTGCAAATGTATCTATAATTTTTGATGTTCCATGCTTGGTTTTATCTACTTTCTTGTGTTTTGTTCCAAATTTGGAGTACTTTTCATATGATTTCTTGGACTAACCTATTAACAAGATGCCACAGTGTCAGTTGCCTGTTTTCTGCTGTTTTTGGTTCCAGGAAGTCAGGAAATGAATATTCTCGGAATTGGACGGGACAAAAGCCAAAGTTATTATTTTCTCGGAAGACTCACGGAGCCAGAAGGAGAGTCGGAGAGGGGCCACAGGGTGGCCACCCCCCCACCCCCCTTGGCGCGGGCCAGCCCAGGCCACGCCAGGGCATGGTGTGGGCCCCTTGGCCGCCCACCGACCTTGCCTCTTCGCCTATAAGAAGCCTCCTGATGCATAAACCCTAGATCGTCAAGCCTCCAGCCACGAAAAGTTCCGCAGCGCCGCCACCACCAAAGGGGAGACTCGGGGGACAGAAAGTCTCTGTTCCGGCACCCTGCTGGGACGGGGAAGTGCCCCCGGAGCCATCTCCATCGATCTCCACCACCATCTCCATTACCATTCCTGATTTCCATGATGAGGAGGGAGTAGTTCTCTCTCGAGGCTAAGGGTTCTACCGGTAGCTATGTGTTCATCTCTCTCTCTCTATGCATGATCTTATGAAGATCATGAGCTTGTAATCTATAGATCTACCTTGCTACTCAAGTGCTTTAATAGATCTCTGCTCTCCCCATGTGTGTGAAGTTGACAGTGTGCACACCATGGTGGCACTTAGGCTAGAGATTTCAAATACTTGTTATGAGTTATATTTGGAGTTGAATGTCTTTATGAAATTGTGGTGTTTGTTGGACTCATCTAGTACTCAAGGTGATAGTTTGGGGTTTCTAGATGGGAAAGATGAACTTTGAGGTGTGCTGTTATAGCCCTACCATCGATTAGAGTGTTCAACCGGAGAGTAGTTAAGAGTAGTATCATAAAGAGAAGATATTTATATGAGAGTGTTCACTAGTGAAAGTATGATCCCTAGGCCTTGTTTCTAAGCATTGATACACCATTTGCAATTAGATCTGTTACATGTTTGCTTGCTTCCATCTTTATTTCAGTTTGCCTTTAGTCTCTTCTACGCCTTCAAGCTATTTTCTATCACCGTTACCACTTATAATTATCTATACCACTTGTATTTCACTATCTCTTCGCGGAACTAGTGCACCTATACACCTGACAAGTGTATTGGGTGTGTTGGGGACACAAGAGACTTCTTGTATCTTGATTGCAGGGTTGCTTGAGAGGGATACCTTTCACCACTTCCGCCCTGAGTTCGATAAACCTTGGGTGATCCACTTAAGGAAAAACTTGCTGTTGTTCTACAAACCTCTGCACTTGGAGGCCCAACAACTGTCTACAAGAATAGAAGTGCGTAGACATCAGTATACGTTAGCATCACTCTACTTCTCTTCCTTTTTTTGTGTTTCGATGCCAATGGAGGAGAAGAGTAGAGTTCTATTAGATATCTACGGGTTCCTTGTCGGGGTTTTCCGGGGTTCACCATTAGCATAATGCCCCTCGCTTTCTCATTGCTTCTTATGGCATTGTGATTTCCCTTTGTTTTCTCGCTTGAAATATTTGCTGCTCTTCCGTATGATGGACAAGTTTGTGCTATGTGTGTGAACCATGGATATTTCTATTGTGCTATGACTATGTGTATTCCTATTGTTTGTCTAAATCTATTTAGATATCCATGCTTTATATCTAGTCTTGTCATGCTTGCTTTCATGAAGACATGTGGGAAGCTTTCCATATACTATTTAGGTGCACTTTGCATTCAAACGCAAATTCAACCAAGTGCATACTTTATGGCGATCTTTATGTATGTCTTTATGGAATTCCCCTGTTAATATCTCTTTATGATATCTTTGTGAACTCTAGCTCAGTTTGTCATTGCCAACCAAAAAGGGGGAGACTGAAAGGGTATTTTACCCTCTACTGTTTTTGGTTGACAATGACACCGTAGTTAGAGCAGACTAATGTTACCTACTAGTTTCTTACACAGGTTTTAGTCTGATTGCGTGTTGGAAGATCTTCGGAGACCCCCCATTTCGATAACAAAGCTTTGTGTTAGAGTTTTGCTTTATTATGTAACTTGAGTCTTTAGGAACTCCACACTATTAAGAGGGGTTCTCTCGATGAGCTTGTTGGGGATGAATTCCTAAGACATACACACATCCTATACACCTACTTGTCCCATCATGAAAGAGAGAGGAGAGGGAGATCTACCTTTCAAAGCACTTCTGCAGGATCTGTTTTGCAAGCTGGTTGAACCGGCTCCCAGACCGGTGTAGGGGTTCCACGCATAAAAACAATAAATTTTACTCTACGCCCCTGAACCCCTGAAGCTGCCAGGACCTATCTATTAGTAATTCAGTAACGGGAGGGGCTTTTCGCGAACTTACCCTTGAAGAGCGAAAAGCGTTGTCAACGCTCAGGAGAGCGTGGTTGATGTAGACGATCCGAAGCCGACCTCAAGGTCGTGATGAAGTCCTTCCGCTCCTTCTGGCTCCAACGACTTGAGTGCCTCAAGTGCGACACCTCACGGGGAGTTACACACGTCCGGTGCCTGATGATGACTCCCGCTTCCCGGTCCAACAACAGTTGCGGAAGTAGAGCTCCCGGATCCGAATCCCGCAGCGCGACGGCGCTCCGTGGTGAAGATGTCTCTCGCTCGCGCAGTCCAGACTTGGGACCACGGTCACGAGAGAGAGAGAGGGGGAGAGAGAAAATATCAATTAGAGGTCCTCCCAAAAGTGGGGAGACCTTTATTGATTATTGGGTGTATTTTCTAGGCCAAATACCCCATTGTATATAAGGGGAGGGGAGGTACTACCTCCCCTCAAGTCCCGGGGTGGGACTAAAGGAGAGGAGGGGGGAGGGGTGGCACCGCCGGCCACCCCCATGGGCCCCGCGCGGGGGCGGGGGGGGGGGGGGGGGGCTGGCCCACTAGGGCATCGGCCACCCCCTTGGCCCCTTCTCCCTCTTGCCTTTCCCTAATGGCCCCTCTCCCTCCGGAATTGGCCCATTAAGCCTTTTGACCTTTTAATTGATTTTCTCTTTATTAAATAATTATGAATAAATGATTAAATCAATATTTAACATTCATTCACATATTATCTAATCTCCGTGGCCATGGAACACCTTCCACCTCCACTCCGGACATCCTCCGGACTTATCAAAACCCTTTCGGTTTTCTCCTTTCTTTTCTTCGGTGATTCTAACGATCCTATAAACACTCTCTAAGCATCATCAAGCCCTTAAGCGTGATACCCCACGGTTCGGGAACACTCCAGACATGGTCGGGACACTTCCGCACCAATGATCAACAGAGGGACCTGGATGGCCATGTGACCCATGTGCATTCCACGAAGATCTTTCGTCGTTTGAACCAGGATAGTCGTGTCTTATTCCCTTTGTCATTCGATACTTGCATTGCCCGAGACCTGATCAATTACATCACCATGTCGAGTTCAATCTCGTTACTGAATAATGCTATTTGACTCGTTCCGACAAGTGATATCCCCGTGATCTAATCACACGATGCGCAACTATTGGATATAACTTCTCCGAGTGGGCCCTTGGGTATCTTCCCGTCACATGGACGGACAAATCCCGTTCTTGACATATATTGCTTCTACGGTTTCCTCCGAATACCTGAACACACCTTTATAACCACCGTTTTACCAGATGGCGTTTGATGCTATCTAAGCATTCTCGGGAGACAGTGATTGATATAGCCGCATGGTCTAAGGAATAGTCTACGAGGATCCATTTCTAATCATCATAACTTGAACTTTGTGACATGATCGAATCACGATGTTTAGGTTGGGTATTGGTTCATCATCTCATTCTCAGAATGAGATGACCTCATTTCCAACTGGCATAAATGCCACATGATCAGGAAACATGATCATCCGTTGACCAATGAACCAGTGACTAGAGTTTCACTGGGAACCTCTGGTTTGTTTGTATATCACACGTGTATTGATGTTTCCACTCAATACAGTTATAGCATGATATAAAACTTAATCATAAACTATATGAAATATGATAATAGTCCTTACTACTATTTGTCTCTAGGGCATATTTCCAATAGTCTCCCACTTGCACTAGAGTACAAATACACTAGCTGCATTTGTTCTTAATTATTGGTACCATAAAACCGGTGCCTAGAACATGCTTGCTTATGGAAGAGGTTGAGTCTTGGGTCTGTACTTTACAGTCCCAAATCCTTTGCAACTTACTAATGTCACTTTGATTGACATTAATATTCTATCATCACATGACAGCATCTGTGTGTATGCATCGTCGCTATGGCAGCAGAACGAGGCCTGATTCCAGGAGCCTACAGTGACGTTAGATCAACCTCGAGGGCTTTCTCATGGGCACTGTGCCTTGGGACACATCATTCTACGTCAAAAGCGAATTAGCCCCACCATAACATTATACAACACTTTAGTTGGTACCCTTATCTATTATTATAAATGTATTCATCGAAACACTAGTGCACTCTGTGCAACTTTCGATGTTTTTGTTCACCTCGCTTCCTATTTGACTTTAATTCGTATCTACAGGAGTTTCCAACATATTCCCTTATAACATAACTCTTTATGATTTAAGATATGTTATCCTTTATGGATTTGGAAAATATATCCACAGTTCTCTACTAGACACTGCGGATAAACTTAGCTCAACATTCTGTGATTCGAACTTAATCACTTGCAAACGTTCCTTATTGGATCACATATTATGCTAAGTTATCATCATGGTTCTAGGATAGAACCTATGTCTTAACATAGTGGATGACGATCATCCTTTTCTTTCTTTCAACCATTGATGTCAAACTTAGTGCTATTCCTAATTTGAGTTATCAAGGACCGGTTCCTTAATTAACCTCTATTCTGAAATTCCTTTCAGAATCCCTTAAGGAATACTACATAATATCACAATACGGTTGTTATCAACTTCTACATCTTATAAATCATTATTTATAAGTTTTTGCGCTTTCATCCTTAACATATTTAAGAATTACTCATATAAGCTCCCACTCAAATTATGTTGCTAACATATTTGGGTATGAGTCAGTACTCTTACTCAAACTATGTTCCTACATATTTGAATTTGAGTCTTATGTTGCTCCCACTTAAAAATATGTCAATCACATATTGTTTCAGGAAGACTTTCATAGCTCCCACTCAATTTTATGCAAATTGCATATCTCCTTTACTATTTTGAATAACTTCAAAATCTTTTGATAAAATATCAAACTTGGAGATTTATTATGAGATACTAGTACTTTACTAGTTTTAAATCCACTAGACATTTAGCACACATGAATCAAATTCATCTGAATTTGTCCAATACTTGACAAATTGTGCTTTTGTCATTCACCCCCTTTTCCTACAATGGCTTTGCTGTCATTTGGGAAAATTCAAGTAACTCCTTTTACTTGTGAGATTCAGCAACGAATTGCTTTCTAATCTCAAGGAAATTTTGCTTCTAGGATTTCTCATAATTTAGTTCACCATCATTTCCTTTGTAGTTCGTAGGTATGTCACATTTCAAAAATCATGACAAGTGATTCACAATTGTCTCCATATAAGATATGGATTTACATTTTGAATCCTACTTCATGTAGTGGAAAACATAAGTGGAGGGAAAAACACAATGATCAAAATCATTGATTCTTTCCTTCTGTGAAGAGAATCGTTCAGGAACATTGTCCTCTGATGCAGGGTTTTGAATCCTCATCGTGTTTCACACTATTTTCCATTTGCTCCATAATTGAGAAACATCACTAGAAGTGAGCTTTCTCAAGAATGCACCAAAATCCAAGCAAATACAAATCTTGCTTTCCTTTTGGTTTAGCTATGGATTTCGTATTCGAAGTTTCCAATGAATACACTACAAGGACTTATTTGCTATTGTTTTGGTTATATCGAATAACCCCAAAACTTTCACGAAATCAAATGGTTTACCAATTCTAATTGAGTGCTAACTATTTCTAACTAATGATCTCTACATATACTCTACAACAATTTATTTGGTGCCTTCTATTCAACCCCCTTTTTGATATCTAACATCACTTTGTGATGCTTTGTATTTTGACATTTCAAAACACTTTGCATTTCACAATTTCTTTCATGCCATTCTTATAAAGTTGAATTTCATTACCATTGATCAAATCGTAGTAATTAGATTCTCTTTTATATTTATACCCTTTGATGATGAAACACTTTGATCAAATCAAATAGTTTCATATTCATGTTTCCTTTGGTAAACTTACTTTACACATTTAAACAATCATTTAATGATAATTACCATTTTCGTTAAAACTCAATACATCGGATATGTATATACTTTTAACAATTCATTAAACACTTTGTATTCAAGTAATACACGATGTTCAAGTTATTTTGCCGAACTTAGGCATGATTTATATGTGATAAGAAATCGAATGACTTTCACATATTATCACATAACTTTGAATTTAAACAATGGTTTTTCATTCATTAATGAAATATCATTAAGTTGGGTATTTTAAACAAGGAATTTTAATATTTTACAAATGTTCATACATTATCAATTAGTTTCAAACAATAAGGATAATTCACAAGTAATCAAACAAGATATGAACACGAATAGAAATCATTCATAAAAGCGGAACAACTGTTTGTTACAAACTCATATGAATAACCGTCTCACGAAGTGTGAGACACACTAAAGAAGTTCACAATATCTTGATTACAAAAATCATCCTAAACACGAACTAAATGATAAATGTCGAGGGAGAGTGTCGTTGGCCATCATCATCATGCTCGCCATCAACACGCAACGTCACCTCCTCTCCAGCAAGCACCTCTCATGCAGAAGGACCTGTTTTCAATAAAACAGAACAAGTATCAGATATACTTAACACGGCAAATGTGTTTGCAAGATTATAACATTTATAAATCTGTATATCAAATATATATCTTGGTCATCGATGACCTCTCCGGCGATTGGTTCAACCTTTACGTTCCGGAAACGTAATATGAACTCATGGAAATCCAATGCTTCCGTATCACCACTCATGATGCTACTCCGGACATGTCCTTTGTAGCTAGGAGGCAATGACCGTAGCAGTACGCCTATCGCAAATGGATCAGCCATCCAGTAATCCACGAAATGAACCAGTCTCGTGTGTGCATCAAACATGCGCTCCAAGTGACTCTTCAGACATGTATGCTCCTCCATCTGTATGGAAAGGAACTCTCCAAGCAACTCGTGCTTCCACATGCGCACATGGCCTATGAACTCTGCTCTCAGCTGATCCACCATCGAATATGGGTCAAGATCACCCATGAGCGGATGTAGTTCATCCACCATCCCGTAACACATTATTATCTGAATGTAAGTGGACATCTATTGGCGATAGTAGCGGTCCGCCAGCTCTTGTGGGGTCTCATAGTAGTCTGGCTCAGTCAAATCCATCGTGCGGCGTATGTAGTCTACCACATGATTCCTAGTAAGGAGATCATCTAGGCGCACAAGCCAACTAGGGAAGTTGGATCCATCAAGTCTAAGTTTTTCACCCTTTACCCAATCCTCAATGGCAAAGTAAGCTTCACGGTGAGCCATCTACATTTATAATTGCAAAAGGAATTTAGACTAAGTTTATAATTAAATGAGTTAATAATAACTCCACTCAGAAACACCTATCCCCAGTGAGGCTTCCTAGTGATAACACGACCCCTATCAGCCACATCTCCCCCGATCACCACGGCCATCAATGTGGGTTCAAAGGTGGACGCTAAACGTCGGTCACATCATTCATGCGACTTGTGCTCGATCTTTCGACCATCCACGTTCCGAGGCCATGTCTGTACATGCTAGGCTCGCCAACTCAACCTTAGTGTTTTCGCTGTGCAACATGGCTTGCACCCACTGTATGCGAACGTAGATATGTCTGACACCCAGGCTTGTAACCCTGGATCGCCTCATACCGAAGAACTTTCTTGGTGGTGCACACTAAGGGGGAACACAATCGTTGGTTATTTTAACAGGGATCATCTTATTAGGCTACCGTCGAGTATCTAATACTAGCACACAATAAGACATACAAACAATAACATTGAATGTAAATGCTATGTGATATGGTCCTTCACGTCGTGATCTCCATCCGCTGTCACCGGGTTCCGGCACCAGGGTTCCGGCGCCGTAGACACTAGGGTACCAGTGTCATTCCGGCGTGGTAGTTCGTCACCTTCGTGACTATCTACTACTATGCAACAAAAGGTAATTACTTTACCTTTGCTACAACCATATCACAAAGCAACGCCCCCTGCAAAACAAAGTTAGACACTTCTACTTTATCTTTGCATGTTTTACGTGGCTGAATGGGCTTTCGCACAAGAAACGTTCTTACCTACGAACTTTCAGCACACCGTTGATCAAGTAGTTGTCTATACTACACCCCTTTCGGGGCCCTCCGTTGCAAATGGTATACCAACAAATGCAAGAGAGACAGACACCCCCCCTAAACCACTTTATACGGTATAAGCCGTATGTCAAGCGTGGACCAGTCTCGCGAATGAACGCGTAAAGTCAGTTGGGGGGCGCTTCATCAAGCATTGCTGTGGTATACACAAGTACACGTGGGAGGGTAACAACTAAAAGATCAACGCCCACACGCTACAACTCGTGTGTTCTACCCGTACTAGCATTACTACACATAGATCTAGCTCTGATACCACTGTAGAGGTTCTGTGCATAAAAACAATAAATTTTACTCTACGCCCCTGAACCCCTGAAGCTTCCAGGACCTATATATTAGTAATACAGTAACTGGAGGGGCTTTTCACGAACTTACCCTTGAAGACCGAAAAGCGTTATCAACGCTCAGGAGAGCGTGGTTGATGTAGACGAGCCGAAGCCGACCTCAAGGTCGTGATGAAGTCCTTGCGCTCCTTCTGGCTCCAACGACTTGAGTGCCTCAAGTGCGACACCTCGCGGGGAGTTACACACGTACGGTGCCTGACGATGACTCTCGCTTCCCCGATCTAGCAGCAGTTGCGGAAGTAGAGCTCCTAGATCCGAATCCCGCAGCGCGACGACGCTCCGCGGTGAAGATGTCTCTCGCTCGCGCAGTCCAGACTTGGGACCACGATCACGAGAGAGAGAGAGAGGGGGAGAGAGAAAATATCAATTAGAGGTCCTCCCAAAAGTGGGGAGACCTTTATTGATTATTGGGTGTATTTTCTAGGCCAAATACCCCACTTTATATAGGGGGGGAGGTACTACCTCCCCGCAAGTCCCGGGGTGGGACTAAAGGAGAGGAGGGGGAGGGGTGGCACCGCCGGCCACCCCCATGGGCCCCACGCGGGGGGGATGGCCCACTAGGGCGCCGGCCACCCCTTGGCCCCTTCTCCCTCTTTCCTTTCCCTAATGGGCCCTCTCCCTCCGGAATTGGCCCATTAAGCCTTTTGACCTTTTAATTGATTTTCTCTTTATTAAATAATTATGAATAAATGATTAAATCAATATTTAACATTCATTCACCTATTATCTAATCTCCGTGGCCATGGAACACCTTCCACCTCCACTCTGGACATCCTACGGACTTACCAAAACCCTTCCGGTTTTCTCCCTTCTTTTCTTCGGTGATTCTACCGATCCTATAAACACTCTCTAAGCATCATCAAGCCCTTAAGCGTGATACCCCATGGTTCGAGAACACTCCAGACATGGTCGGGACACTCCCGCACCAATGATCAACAGAGGGACCTGGATGGCCATGTGACCCCTGTACATTCCACAAAGATCTTTCGTCCTTTGAACCGGGACAGTCGTGTCTTATTCCCTTTGTTAATCGATACTTGCATTGCCCGAGACCTGATCAATGGCATCACCATGTCGAGTTCAATCTCGTTACTGAACAATGCTATTTGACTCGTTCCGACAAGTGATATCCCCGTGATCTAATCACACGTTGCGCAGCTATTGGATATAACTTCTCTGAGTGGGCCCTTGAGTATCTTCCCGTCACATGGACGGACAAATCCTGCTCTTGACATATATTGCCTCTACGGTTTCCTCCAAATACCTGAACACACCTTTATAACCACCGTTTTACCAGATGGCGTTTGATGCTATCTAAGCATTCTCGAGAGACAGTGATTGATATAGCCTCACGGTCTAAGGAATAGTCTACGAGGATCCATTTCTAATCATCGTAACTTGAACTTCATGACATGATCGAATCACGATGTTTAGGTTTGGTATTGGTTCATCATCTCATTCTCGGAATGAGATGACCTCATTTCCAACTGGCATAAATGCCACATGATCAGGAAACATGATCATCCATTGACCAATGAACCAGTGACTAGAGTTTCACTGGGAACCCCTGGTTTGTTTGTATATCACACGTGTATTGATGTTTCCACTCAATACAGTTATAGCATGATATAAAACTTAATCATAAACTATATGAAATATGATAATAGTCCTTACTACTATTTATCTCTAGGGCATATTTCCAACAACCGGGTGGTCCGATATTAGTGCCAGAAAACTGACTCTGAACTGGGATTGCCGGTTGTCAATACCAGGTCTATCCGGAACCGGGGACAGAAAGCATTTGCGGTTGAGTTCCGGTCATCCGGCCTAGGAACCGGGCCATCCGGTCTATGAGCCGGTGCAATCGAACTTAAAACCGGATTCGTGCAGAATTGCTTTAAACGGCTAGATTTGTCCTTGGGGTATAAATACCCCTTCTTCCACCTTGAGTAGGTTAGGCATTCCAGATCATATTCATTCTTGAAGCTCTCTCTATCCCCATTGTTGAGACACAATTTCTTGAGGATCTCATTCTACCCAACCAATTCCAAATCCCTTTGGTAGAAAACAAGAGGAGGTCCTAATCTATGTTTCCACCAAGCCAAAGTTCATCCCCCTTGAGTTCACCAAGTTAGCTTGTTACTCTTGTGTTTGTGGGAAACCCTAGGTGGCTAGGGTCACCCGGAGGCATTCGCCTTGTGATTTTCTCCATGGAAAGTTTGTGAGGGTTTGGAGACTACCTTAAAGTATACCATGAGTAAGTGAGCTATTCCTTCGTGGGATAGCATCGAAGAAGAAGGTGAGCCTTCGTGGCATTGGGGAATCCTTCGTGGAACCTCACACCTCTCCAACATGACGTAGCCCCCTTCCCAAAGGGAGTGAACACGGGAATACATCTTCATCTCCACGTGCTTTGGTTATTCCTTAATCGATCTCTTACTTGTGTTGTTTACTTTGTGATAGACTCCGTGCTTGAAGTATCCTGTATCATCATCTAGGTTGCCTCACCTAGTTTTCATTTAGGCACACTTATATTATGCAAAGCATAAAACTTGCAAAAGATTACAAAGAATTTTGTAGAAACATATTCACACCCCCTCTAGGTAAACCATCTTACATTTTCACTTCCTCTTCCTTTAGAGCATTTCTCAGAGATGCTATCTCAATTGCATCTTCTCTTTCAATTCTAACCTTCTCTTTAAGGAGTTCTTCTAAGTGAATGAGTTGACCCATGAGATCCTCGAAATGCCTCTTGTGCTCACCTTGCAAGTTAGTTATGTAATGATCCAAAGCAATAACTTCTTCCTTTACCTTTAGACTAGCAGGATCATCCATATCTATATTCATAGTAGTCTTAGGAAAGGAAGTGGTGGAAGGTGATACCTCGGAAGCCCTTGCCATAAGGCAATTGATGTTATTGTTGGTGAGGTTATCATTTGGTGAGTCAAAGAGCGAAGCGGTTGGTGTGAAAGTGGTGGCTATGGCTACCACTTATCTTGGGCTTTCATCATCTTCTTCATCTTCGCTTGCGGATGAGTACTCCTCTTGGGCTACCAACACTATTTTTGTTACTTCTTGTAAGGAACATTCTTCTTGTTGAATGGCTTCTTGCATGGAGCTTTTGACTTATCCTTGAGAACAATATACCCCCTTGGTCTTCTCTATTTTGATACGGGCACTTGGCAACAAAATGAAAATGGTCTCCATAGTTGTAAAAAGATCTCAGCTTCGGACCATTTTCCTTTCTTCCACATGACCCGTTTTTACGTTCAAGCTCAGATTTTTCCTTGGCAGTATCTTTCCAAAAATTCCTCACATAGAATGTCATGTACTCACCATGTGCATGCTTGACTTCCTCGGTCCAACTCAGGGAAGTTATGTTAATGTTCCTTTCATCTTCTACTTCTCAACCATGTTGGCCTTCAAGGAAATATTAACACCCTTTTGCATACCAAGGGCTCACGCATGAGCATTTTCGGCATTCTTGGCCGCAACTTTGAAAGAAACCATCTCTTGCATAACTCCATTGTAAATCATGAGGTGGTAGTTGTGTCTTCCTTGTAGGCTCTTCAAATCTGTTGGTTCAAATGGCATAAGAGTACTTACATATTTACTTTTGATCCAAGCATCATAAATATGTGTGGCTCCACGGTTTCTAAATGTGGTGGCAATGGACTTGAGTCTTCTATATATATCTTCATGATCCTCACTATCCATCATGTAGAAGCCTTCTACTTTATTACATAGAGCATCATACCTATTTCTTCTCATAATCTCATTTTCGATGAACAACTCGGTGAGGGCACACCAAGCTTCCTTGGCAGTGCTGAGATGTTCAATGTGTGGCATATCCTTAGGACCCACACCTAGTTGTATCATGTGTAGAGCAGTGCCATTGAGTTGGCTATCAACAACTTCTCTTCGAGTCATATTGGTTGGATCCGCAACATGGAGACCAACCTCTATAATATTCCACAACTCAATGGATGAACTACACACATGAGATTTCATCAAAAATTTCCATTGATTAAAAGAAGATGCACTAAGCTTGGGTGGATCACCCCTATTGTTTATATGAGGATGAGGATTAGTGGATCCAGGGAGTATAGGTGAGAGACCTCACTATAATACTCCTTACCACTTCCCTTTTTAGAGGATGGACTCTTATTTTTATCTTCACCATCTAACTCTTCTTCAATGGAGTTAGCCTTAGCCTTCTACTTTGGAGGAGGAGTGGTGACCTAAGTGGGAGAGGGAGGTGTGGTTGTGGGTTGCAAGAGACGTGTCATCATGTCACAAATTTCTTGTGATTGGGTCTCCATGGTTTTAATCAAGTTTGTTTCCAAATTCTTGAGATCATCCATGGTGACCTTCTCCACAACCTCACTACCGTCTCCATGAGTACCCATACTCTCTTAGGTGGTAAAACCCGAATAAAGAGTGTTGGCTCTCTGATACCAATTGAAATGGATCGTGTGGCCACCTAGAGAGGGGGTGAATAGGTGATATTCCAAATTTTAATACTTTTTTAATTTTAGGCTTGAAACAAAAGTAAATCCTCTAGATATGAAACTACGGTGAATTTTCCTATATGTCAACCTAGCTACTAAACGCTAAAGGAAGTGAGAGGAACGAGGTAACCGATAGTGAAGCACGTGGAGACACGGGATTTGTTTTACCATAGTTCCTTCCTTGTTAAGGGAAGTACGTCTGCGTTGGAGGGGTGGGTGGTACTAAGACCACCATGCCATAATAGGCCTCACCCTGTTCTCCGATGGATCTCGCCACAACTGGCCTGATCCACTTTTTCACTATGTGGTACCCTTCGAGGCAGGAATCGGTGCCTTTACAACTGGATCGGGGCACCCATCCACAACTTAATTGGAGGATCTCATGATGACAACAAGATGCTACAATAAAACAAGTGATCAAGTAATGAAACCGAGATCTAGAAATTCAAATGAAACGCTAGATCAAGAGCCTCCAAATGAATGGGAGAGGAAGTGATGATGTCTTTGGTGAAAATGTAGATCAAGGCCTCATCCTTGGATTCCCCAAAGGACAAGGCCTTCAGACGAATGAAACTGGAGATCTTGTTGCAAATCGATTTCAGTAGAGCAGCGCTTTTTCATCAGATCCAGTCACACCAAAATGAAGATGGGATGGGGTATATGTACCCCCTCCCAAAAATCAGCCGTTGGAGCAAACTGAGGGCGTATTGTTCGACCAATCCGGTTAGGGCAAAAGTCTAGCCCGGTATCCAAAAATCCGGGCCAAACCTCTGGCCCTCCATCTGAGTGACGTGCCTTGTTGCCCTTTAGAAAACCTGGGGGGCGGATAATCCGGCCCGCCAGGAGGGGCGGATTATCCGTTCAAGACAAAAGCTCCAGCCCTGGTCATATTATCCGGGGAATACTCTACCCCCCTCTCTGAGTGACGCGCCTTGTTGCCCTTTAGAAATCCTGGGGGGTGAATAATTCGGCCCTAGCCAGGGGTGGATAATCCGCCCCTAGATTCCTTGAGATGCTTCATTTGACCAGGACATCCTTTTTGTAAGTAGGTTCTACAACACTTACCACATAATTAAATTATCCTAGGTATTTTTATCTAACACGCAAAACTCTAGGGATCATGAAATGCTCTTTCAAAGATTCTTACCACAACAAGGCTCCAAATATTGGCAAAATATCAAAGGTTCCAAATATTGGCAAAACATCAATTTCAGACCTCTCCAATATTTTTTAGAAGTTGGGAATTCAATTCTTTCGAATTTTCATGCATCAAAATCCACTAAATTTACCCTAATTAAATTTTATTTAAAATTAATGAATCTGGGGAATTTGGTCAGAAACTTCAAGGTTTCAAATATTCTCTACCTACTGGAATTACTGATTTTTTGAAACTTCGTCAAAGTTTCTTTGACATTGTGAGACATGTGAGCCCTGAGGAGCGATATCTAGATTTTCAGCGATATCTAGAAGATTCCTATCCCTCTAGAGAATAGAGTGTTTCTTTGGAAACTTCCGAGGAGACGTCTACGGACAAACGATAATATCTGGAAAGGTATGGGCCCTTCCATCCATAGATGCATCCTTTGTAGGGATTTTGAGAATACCAAGCATATTTTCTTCTCGTGTACCCTGGCTAAATTCATGTGGAGTTCAGTTGGGAAACTGCTCTCCTACTCCTAGAACCCCTTTTGTTCCATCTATGTGTTTAGACTCTTGCGTGATTATTTTCACCGGACCAAAATAATTTTTTGGGCTAGGTGCGCGACCTTTGCTGAACCTTATGGAACATGCGCAACAAGTTTACCATTGAGGGGTTTTCCCGGCGCAACCAGCTGATTGTTTTTAGAAAATATCTATCTACCTCCAGATGTGGAAACCGGTGGCCAGGAGTCAGGACCGTGAGGCGATGTATCGTCGGCTCTACGCCATGTTCGCGATAACCCGTCTTGAGAGGGTATTTGACGATTCTTTCCGGTTCTTGGGTATGTAGGTGTGCGTTGGGGCGCAATGGCTACGTGTGGCCCTGTTGTATCTTTATGTACTCTGTTGTTGGTTGAAAAATGGTTTTAGTGGACGGGATCCATGGAACCTGTTTTTGAATTTTTCGAAAATCGACATTTTAAATTTTGGAAAAACTAAAATAGAATTCTTGATGTTGACAATGACTTAATCTACGGCTCTTCAAAATTTCAGCGCGAAATAGTCTATATCTCGGCCTACACAAAAATAACAAATTTGAAGATCGAATTTTGTACCGTTCACCGACTCTGATATGGAAATTTGTCATTTTTATACAGCCCACAATACAGAATATTTCGCATTGATTTTTTTCACACAGATAGAAGCCGTCGTTATCTATATATTTTAAGAATCTTTCGGAACTTTAAAATATCGATTAAAAAAAATTAAAAACACGTTCTGGTAGAGCCCGTCCTACATATTGACGCTCTCGTTGTTGGTTCTGCTATATCCCTGATTGTTCGAGTGTTGGAGAGGGATTTACCACACCTAGATTGGGCTCCCGTCCATATTCTGTGCCACACGATCGTTGGAGATTCCTGTAGAGTCCATGGAGTCAACAACCGTCACATTTGCACTAACACCCCCTCCCCAAGATAGTTGAAAACAATCCGAGCTCCGTCTAACAGTTAAACTTGTATGTTTCTTGACTGGATCTACTTGAATTTGTGCGTATCTTCAAAATTTTATTAATTCGTTTATTTTTCTACTTTGTTTTTCCTATTTGTTCTACAATTGTTATTGAATCGTGTATATGTGTAGTTTCAGTTCTCTAATAAATCTCGTATGAATCTAGACCGAAATAAAAATGTCTTTCTATAAAATAATTTGCACGAATCTCTAACAAATTAATGGTAATATAATGTTGGGTCCAACGTACCTGTGGTGTTGCATTTCCGCGAGTGTTGTTGTGACTGTGCGTTACCGGTTGTGATTCTGTTAATTTAGAAGAGGGTCCTGCTCAAGCCGTTACCTCCGGTTCACGAGCAACTGATTATCCGAGTCGGGATGATCATCCCTACCAGATACTGCATATCGGTCAGTCTGCAAAATTTTATGCCGATACACGGTATCGAGGTCGAAAAATAGCCTTTCCAGAACCGTAAACGGGGCCAGGCCGCAATTTTTTTGAAGTTTCACGAAAACGACCCGTCCGTTCCACATATATTCGGGACGAGAGGGTTTGGATGCGGTTTACCGCATCCTCTTCCTTCCCATTCCCCTTGCTCAGATCCCCACCCGACCTCGCGGCGTCGCCGCCGATTCCGCCGCCCTACTCAAATCAGGCCACCCCGCACCCATGGCCGGCCAATCGTGCCGCAATATGGCCGGACGTGGCGGCGGCGGGAGCTCGAGCTCCCTAGTTCGCACGACGCCGGTCTCCGCGGAGGAGGCCGCTCGCCGGCATTCCGCGGCCGTCCGTGCGCGCGGAGCACTCTCCCGCACCCACGCTACCTCGCCAGCTTGGGCTGGCCTCGCGTGGTTCGGCCCCGGACGCAACGACGCGGAGGCGGGCCGCTCTCGCGAGGCCGCGCCCGCCGTCCGTGCTCCGCCTCCAGCTCCGGTGCCCTCCGTTCGAGCTCCCCCTACCGTTCCCACGCGCGCGCCCCTGCCCACCGCGCGTGGCGCACGTCATCGTGGACTCCGATGACGAGGACGAGGACGGCGCGGCCACGGAGGACGACGACGTCCACGAGATGAAGTTTAATTCTTTCAGGGCGCTCGTCTCTAATGTGTGGGATCGCGCCAAGCGTCGCCGCATCGCGCGGGAGACCGAGCAGCGGTACCGTGCGATGCGTCGCTCCCAACGCGAGCACCACGCGCGCCTCGGCTTCTTCGCCGTGAACTATTCCAACGACGACTTCAGCGAGCTCCGGTGAGTAGGTACCGCTAGTAGGGGTAGGAACGCGTTAGTGTTTGCAGCGATGCCACAACGGTATCGATTTGTTTTGTAAAAAGATGAACTTGAGATCGTAGCGGCAAGCTTTATATTTTAAATATGCAGTTTCGGTACCTGTTTTAGACCGATGATTTTTCTACCGCACAATTGATTTGTATCTACTAGGCTGACGGAATGCCACTCACTCAATCGCTGGCCTGAATCTGAGCCTGTCCAGCTGACCAGACCTCGAGTTCAACGATATGCTTGCGGATTAGTACGTTGAAATCCTCTTGATTACTAGTAGTATATGTGAGTCTGGCAGATCAAGTTAAGCGAGGGAATGCCACCCAGATTGAAGTGACTAGACGATCACGACCTGAATCACTCTCGCTGACGGACTCCTCTGCCTTCCTCCCTACAAAACCCGCAACCCTGCAGCCAGCCATTAACTCCCTCCACCAACCGGAAGAAACCACATGGTCACAGTCCCATCCCCATCTTCACTGCGATGCATCTCCGCCTCCTCCTCGCTGTCTTCTTCTTCCTCCTCGCCACCCTCGCCGCGTCCCAAGAATTCACCTACGCTGGCTTCGGCGCCGGCAGCAACGGCGGCGCTCCGAACCTCACCGTGAACGGCGTCACGGAGTTCCAGCCCGACGGCATCGTCCGCCTCACCAACGAGACTTCTCGGCTCTTTGGCCACGCGTTCTACCCATTCCCGCTCCGCCTCCTCGGCCCGCCCAGCTCCGGCAGCGAGCGCAACGGCACCGCGGTGTCCTTCTCCACGGCGTTCGCGTTTGCCATCGTTCCCGAGGACCCCAGGCTGGGCGGCCACGGCTTCGCGTTCGTGGCTGCGCCGGACCCACGCCTCCCGGGCGCGCTGCCCAGCCAGTACCTGGGCCTGCTCAGCGCCGCCGACCTCGGCAACGCCACCAACCACCTGTTCGCCGTCGAGTTCGATACCGTGCAGGACTTCGAGTTCGGGGACATCGACGACAACCACGTTGGCGTCGACCTCAACAGCCTCGTCTCCAACGCATCCGCCTCCGCGGCCCCCGTCAACCTCAAGTCCGGCGACAGCGACACCGTGCTCGCATGGGTCGACTACGACGGCGACCGGAGGCTCCTCAACGTCTCCATCGCCACCACATCGGAGAAGCCGGCGGTGCCGCTCATCTCCTACCCCGTCGACCTGTCCACCGTCTTCCAGGAGCAGATGTACGTCGGCTTCTCGGCGTCCACGGGGCTCCTTGCGAGCTCACACTACCTCATGGGCTGGAGCTTCAGGCTGGGCGGCGGCTCCGCGCCGCCGCTCGACCTGTCGTCCCTCCCATCCCTGCCCAAGCCCAAGCCGGACAGGAGGAGCAGGACGACGCGGATCCTGGCGTCGGTGTTCTCGGCGTTCGTGGCGCTGGTGGCGCTCGCCGGTGCCGGTGCCTACGGGGCGTACCGGTACAAGAACCGCGACGTGATCGAGCCGTGGGAGCTGGACTACGGCCCGCACCGGTACAAGTACCCGGAGCTGAAGCACGCCACGCGGGGGTTCCGCGAGCGCGAGCTCCTCGGCTGCGGCGGCTTCGGCAAGGTCTACCGCGGGGTGCTCCCCGGCACGCCGCCCACCGTGGTCGCCGTGAAGCGCGTCTCCCACGACTCCCGGCAGGGGCTCCGCGAGTTCGTAGCCGAGATCGCGTCCATCGGCCGGCTCCGCCACCGCAACCTCGTGCAGCTCCAGGGGTGGTGCCGCCGCCGCGGCGACCTCCTCCTGGTGTACGACTTCATGCCCAACGGCAGCCTGGACCAGCACCTCTTCGGCGACGGCCTCCGCGCGGCGCGGCTGACGTGGGACATCCGGTACAAGATCCTCCGCAACGTGGCGGCCGCGCTGCTGTACCTGCACGAGCAGTGGGAGCACGTGGTGCTCCACCGCGACGTGAAGGCCAGCAACGTGCTCCTGGACGGCGACATGGCGGGGCGGCTGGGCGACTTCGGGCTGGCGAAGCTGTACGAGCACGGCACGAACCCGGGCACGACTCGGGTGGTGGGCACGCTCGGGTACCTGGCGCCGGAGCTGACGCGGACGGGGAAGGCCACGACGGCGGCGGACGTGTTCGCGTTCGGGGCGCTGGTGCTGGAGGTGGTGGCCGGGCGGCGGCCCATCGACCAGCGGGCGGCGCCGGAGGAGCTGGTGCTGGCGGAGTGGGCGTGGGAGCGGTACGCGGCGGGGGAGGTGGAGAAGGTGGTGGACGCGAGGCTGGGCGGGGCGTTCGACGCCGAGGAGGCGGTGGCGGCGGTGAAGGTGGGGCTTTGGTGCTCGCACCCGGTGCCGGTGGCGCGGCCGACGATGAGGGAGGTGTCGAGGTACCTCGACAGCGGGGACGCCGCGGAGGTGCCGCCCCCGCCACCACCGCCGCCGCCACCGCCTGTACGCTCCGGCGAGGTGGGATACGACGACTTCGTGCACTCGTTCCCGTCGTCGTCGTTCGAGAGGGCGGCGGCGGCCGGCGGAGGGGAGCCGCTGTCGCAGACGTCGGTGGCCACGTTCCCCTTCTCGTCGCTGTCGAATCGGTCATCCTACGTCAGCGTATGACCCCACTCCATGGGCATTCTCTGTCAGTGGATCAAACACTGGGAACCCGATGTCGGCTGCTTTGGTCCAATTGGAATCTACAATATTCATCAACTGAGGAATCGAATAATTGTTCAACTTCGGAGCAAATCCTTGCAGATGTTTGGAGGTGCTCGTACGGTGCAGTGTACTTGTAGAAAATTATTAAGTACGTGAACACTCGCCACTAGGGGAAAAAATTCGGGGCTCAATTCCCGAATCCCAATTTTGGAGTTGTTAACGTGAATGAGGATTTGAAATTCTTGCATACTTCTCAAAATTATCCCTCAAGGTTACCAATCAAAATATCTGATTCTACACAATTTCAATCTATCCGGAACTACCAAACCTATCTCTGAACCTAGTCGGAAGAAAGCTAGTGAGAAATTCCTAAGTGTATATCTTTAGTTTTTTCAAAATTCAGTGATCTATAATAATCATCAACAATAGTATAAAGAACCCTAAAAGTAACAAAAATTACAAATGAGTACTTGGATCGCCAACAACAACTACAGACACTAGCAGGAGCTCAAGACGTGCGCACCCTCCTCACCCTTCCATCACCTGAGCCAACAGACGAGAAGTCATGCTAAGATTCCAAAGGATCAACCCATCAGAGCAACAACTATCTCTAATGATGACAACTGTAGATTGGAAGAGATTGATCTCAAACCACACTAACACGAAAATTGACCGGATCCCTGGAGGTCCGTCGGAGACACGAGTCTTTGCGCCCTCCTTCGGCGCTAGGCATACCACCAGAGTAAGGATAGAGAGAAAAGGACCTCTTGTCGATGAGAGGATGAGCCTGCCGCACCTCCAAGGTCGAGGTCGAGCAACACTTCATGAATAGACTCAATGGGAGAAGTTAAACTTCCTACATGTGATGCAACTATAATAACTCAAGAAGAAACACAAGAGGTAAAAGTTCAAGAAAAGGAAGAATAAATCGATTTTTTCACCTAGCGGTCATTCCACCATTTAGATATGCCTAGAAGTTCTTGTACCATGACTATGCTAGGTGTTCATTATGGTTATCATGATGGTGGACTTCTTGTGGCTGCTGTAATATTTTGCAGCTAAACATACTCTATTTTTACGGTTCTTTGAATTTTAAATATATTTAACAACGAGACTCTCTAAGGAAGTGAAATACCAATGTATTCAACAACATACTCAATTGTGAATTGAAACGTCCCTTGCACGTGCACACTTACTAGTCATATTAAGTCAATATTTGTTTCAAATACAAATATGCAATTATTGTTTTTGACATATTTATATCACTGTATGTTATATGTTTTGAGCTTATTAGAATTCTCTTCTCATTATATTATTGGTAGAAGTACTTCAAATAATCATATTGAATACAATAGATTTTTTGAATAAATCTATCCTGGTATTCTAATGGCGTCTCCCGTTTTTTATACGCAGTTAGATGACACAATTCTGTTTATGGTTTTGCTATTTCTCAGATGACTGAGAACTTATTTCTCAGTCGCCTCCGCTGGCGTTGGATCCCTTGCTCCAAGATTCATGCAGCTATGTGTGGGTTGTTATGTTTTGTGCCTTTTGTTTTAGGTCTGGGTGTGGTGTTGCGGGTCGCGGGGTGGTCTGTGGGGCGCGCTTGTGTTTATGGTGTTGGGGATATGCATAATGGGTATCACCATGGAATAACTCTATTTTGGCTAATCCGGGTGGCCCACAGTTGCTAGCACGGCCTATGGCCTGCTGGTCGGCCCAGTTAGGTAGATCTAGAAGGGAGGCTCATGACGGATACATGAAGGCTACGGTACCGACATAGATGAAGATGGGGCCTTGGAGTACAAGACATGGGGGACTAGTTAAAAGGACACAGATGCCGCCTAAAGGGGGTGAATAGGCGGATAAAAACTTTTACAAGATAGGCTTAACAAATGCGGAATAAAACTATTGTTTACTTTGTCAAGAATAAAACCTATATATATATATGATATGGTTCACCTATGCACACCAACAACTTATGCTAAGCAATACAATCAATTAAGTGATAGTAAGATATATGACTTCAACCACGAAGGCTATCACAAAGCAAAGTGCATAAGGAAGAGCTCGGGTATAGAGATAACCGAGGCACGTGGAGACGCCGATGTTTTATTGAGTTCCTCCCTACAAGGGAGTACGTCTCGTTGGAGAGGTGGGCGGTACTAAGACCACCAGCACCACAAGAGGCCTCGCCCAATTCTCCCGAGCACCTGCCGCACGACAAGCACCTGATCCACTATGTGACACTTGAGAGAGGTCACCAAACCCGTAAAAGATTGGGGTAATCTCCACAACTTAATTGGAGGCTCCCAATAATCACCAACAATGCTACTAACTTGGAGAGAGCTCCACAACTTAATTGTAGGCCCCAAGAACTCACCACAAAGGCCACTCAACCGTCTAGGGTTCCAAGAATCCAAGAGTAACAAGATTTTTGATTTCACCAACCAAATCCTCTGAAGAGAACTCAAACTGATGCACTTAATGCAATGGCAAGTTCTTCACTCCCAAATTCCACCAAAGCTACAAAAGCTATTAAGGGAATAAGAGAGGAAGAACACAAGAGTAAATCCACAAAAGACTTTAAGATCTAGATCCAATGGGTTCCCCTCACTCAGATGAGAGATTGATTGGTAGAAATGTAGATCTAGATCTCCTCTCTCTTTTTCCTCAAGAATATGCAAGAATCATTGGAGGAATTGAGATACAGTAAGCTTGGGAAGGTCAACAGTGGAGGAGAAAACTTTCAAAAAGAATTGGGAACTATTAGGGAAGAAGGTCCCTTAAATAGGCCCCCCCAAAATCCAACCGTTGCAGCACAAAAAACGCGACTCCACATACTACCGGATTTTTCCCGGTACTACTGGACATTCCGAGGGGTTCCCGGGTCACCCAAATGCACTTTTCCCAGGTAATCCCGGTACTATCGGACTTTTTCTCCGTACTACCGGAATTCCTGAGCTTCCCGTGTCTCCAAACTCACTTCTGGCTGATAAGCCCGGTACTACCAGACTTTTTCCCGCTACTACTGGATTTTCGCAACTTCCGGACACTTGGTACAAAAACGATAATAACTTTTGCATCCAGACTCCGATTTCGATGATCTTGGGCTCGTTTCGAAGAGGACAACAAGAACTACAAGTTCGTGTAGAGAAACATCATTGTATAACCACGGAGGTAAAACCACAAGATTAAATGTTTGACCTCTCTAAAAGAGACGAACCAGTAAAACCTCCAAAATGCGAAATGCAATAACTTGACCTTGGAAACTCCGAATAGGTTGAAACCAATTTTTTGGAAAGATATAAACAAGTAGCATCCAATAAAAATGGAAATATTGGATAACACCAAGAGAGAAATATCTAATTTATATATGTGATATATCTCCCAATGTGTGGAGCCGGAAAACCCACAAGATCAAAAACGCAATAAGATATATGAGGGAAATCCGTTTTGATGAACTAGAACTTGTTATGAATATTACCACAAGCTCTAGAACCTCACTTGGATAATATACAGATAACAACTAAGAAATATGATGCTAAGTGTGCAAAGGTTTGAGCTCTCTCCTAAAGGTACGATCGAGTTAATCACTCAAGATCTCCTCTTGATAGTACGGTTATCTATTCTAAACCCGATATCCCAACTACTAACATGAGACCGGCAAAAGGGAAAACCTATCAAGATTATACCTTACCCTTGAGCATTCCACTTGATCTTGACGTAGACAATCTTGCCCTCCTCAAGATGGAACACCTTTCTTGATTGCTCTTGCCATGCTCGCTTGATGAAGACTTACAAATTGCTCCCCCATACACCATGTGAAACCTCTTCTTTGAGGTTGTCTTCATCAATCCATGAAAACTTAGATGGCAAGCTTCAAGCATGAGATCTTCTAGAGAAAGTGCATCTTGAACTTGCACATCATTTCTTCTAACTCCATTAGGATGATGTCTTGAAGATATTCACGAGGAACTCCATCTTATTCTTCAAGACACTCTTGATCTTATTGATGGGTTCGTAGCATGGAAAAGAAAAAATTTCTACCGCAAGAACGAACAAAACCCATTTCTAATCTAGATAAAAGCCAAGATCTAATCTATTAGATATGTGCAACGAGATAGATCTGTACTAACCCTCGTAGATCCGAAAGCGTTACGAGATTAGATCTCGGGGTTAATGTAGTCGATCACTTGCCGATCTCAAGATCGTGTGGACGATCCTTCCGGCGCCACGTTCCGGCAGCGCTTCCGCAGTCGGTCACACGTGCGGAGTCGAAGCAGACCTTCCTCTCCCCGTTCCAGCAAGCAGCGGAGGTAGTAGATCTTCTCCACGGAATCCTAGCAGCACGACGGTGTGGTGGTGTTGGAGTAGAGATTTCTGCAGGGCTTCGCCTAAGCCGGAGCAGAGCGAAGGAGGAGGAGAGAGGCGGCGGCTAGGGTTTGTTATGTGAGAGGTCTAGGGGGTGGCGCCCCCTCCCCTCTATTTAAAGGAGGGAGGCGCCATGGGAGGGGGGGGTCCTAGTAGGACTCCCCTCCCTCCTTGGCCGGCGGATTGGGAGGGGGAGGAATCCTCCTCCCCACGAATCCGTGTCTTGCCCCACAAAGACTCCTTGATCCTTTCTTGGTTTTCAAGCAAACTCCAAGAAATCTTCTAGAACCTTCCAGAACATTCCGAAACCTTCTAGAATCTCCATACAAACACTCCGGAACATTTCCTAACTTAGAAAATGATCCCCAATATATGAATCTTATTCTCCGGACAATTCCGGATCTCCTCGTGATGTCCCGGATCCAATCCGAGACTCCGAACAACATTCGGTCTCCAACGCATATTCCATATATACTTAAAACAACTTTGAACCTTAAGTGTGTCACCCTACGGTTCGTGAATATGCAGACATGATGAAGACACCTCTCCGATCAATAACCATCAGCGGGATCTGGAGATCCATAACGGCTCCCACATACTCAACGATGACTTCGTGATCGATAGAACCATTAACATACGAAACCAATTCCCTTTGTCACGCGATATTCTACTTATCCGAGGTTTGATCATCGGTATCTCCATACCTAGTTCTTCCTCGTTACTGATAAGTACTCTTTACTCGTTCCATGTTATGTCATCCCTTGTGACCCAGTCACATGCTTGCAAGCTAACTAGATGACATTCCACCGAGAGGGCCCAGAGCATATCTATCCGTCATATGGATGGACAAATCCCAATCTTGGTCCATGCGCTTCAACACATAATTTCAGAATACCCAATGACACCTTTATAACCACCCAGTTACGAAGCGGTGTTTGATGTCATCAAAGTACCCATCCGGTGATGGTGATTGACATAACCTCATGGTCGAAGGATTGGGTTACTATGCATTTGAAAGCTTATAGCAATACGAACTTAATGACTTGATCTTACGCTACGCTTACTATGGGTGTGTGTCCATCACATCATTCTCCTAATGATATAACCTTGTTATTAATGACATCCAATGTCCATGATCAGGAAACCATGATCATCATTTAATCAACAAGCTAGTTTAACAAGAGGCTTACTAGGGACTCTTTTATGTTTACAAAACACACAAGTATTAATGTTTCCGGTTAATACAATTATAGCATGGGATGTAAACATTTATCATATACATAAAGATATAATAATAACCACTTTATTATTGCCTCTTGGGCATATCTCCAACAGTCTCCCACTTGCACTAGAGTCAATAATCTAGTTAAAAATTTGTGCATTCAACACCTATGGCTTTCTGGTGTTGTATAGACACTATTGCTAGTGGTAAACATAATCTTCGGATCTGACACTTCCAGGTCCGTGTGTATTTGCATGTCCTTGCGTTTCTATGCATTACTCATTCTCCAATGAGATGGCATTGTATAAATTTGGTACTTTGGTGAGACCTTTAGTTCCTTGGGATTAAATCATGTTGATACAATTGTCATACAATGTATCTACATAGTATTATCCCGCTATGAACCACACCTAGTTTGATAACAAACTACTTGACGCAAATGCCCTCATTTGCTGCTGCAATAGCAGTCATATACTTAGCCTTTTTTTGTAGTATCTGTCACAATGTTTTAACTTTGGTACTCAACCAAATCCGTTATGGAACTTCCTTTCCATTACATTGTGCCACCCATAGTTTAAATTGAGATAAACTTAATTTGTGACAAAACTAGTATCAATGCAACAATTTACAATGAACTATTTGTCACCACTATATAAATAATATATTCTTAGTTCTTCCAAAGATCATAGGAATATCCCTACTATTGTCCAATGATCATCTTATGAGTCATTCTGGTATATGCTCATAACATTTAGAGCATAGGACATATCTGGATGTGTACATCTCAAAGAATGATTGGTCAAAATATTCTTATGATTTCACCAAGTGTCAAAACACTTAAATCTTGTGTCAACACACTTGAATCTTGATTCAGTCCTTTCCGTGCGTCAAGAACCTTTCTTGTTGTTTCCATATTGAACTCATTCAACATCTTATCTATGTACATTTTGCAAAACCATATTAGCGCCTCAATCTATCCATATAGACATTGATGCCTAATTCTTGGGTTATGCCTAAGTCTTTCATCGAAATGAAATTCTTAACCTGTGTCAATAAAAGATACATCATTTCTAATCAACGATATGTCTTTCACATAATGTATTAGAAATATGTCTTAGCGCTCCCACTTAATTTCTTGCAAAAATGCAAGCATCTTCATCGTCTCTGATGAAATTAATCCTTTTAACGGTTTCATCACGGTGAAGATTCCAACTCCGCGATGCTCACTTCAACCATTGAAGCTTTGCATACTCTTTTAGCATCCTTTGAATTAACAAAACCCTTTGGATCGTGTCATGGACACATCCTAGATAACCATTCTATTAGAAGAACTTGTTTTGTTTGTTCAACTACCATATACCAAAATATATGTAGTGGTTGCTACATTAATCCGTCCAGACTAAATATCGCTATGAAAGATCAAATCTTATCATAGTCAATTCCTTGAACATTGTCGTAAACTCTTTCCGACATGTCGACTATTTCATAGATGTGAAACATCCATGTCTATTTCTTTATAGATCCATATACGAATGTAAGGTCTTGCACCTTTCTAGAGGGTCTTTCAAATTCAAAGCTTGATTTCTTGTGTATGGAATTATCATGGATTTTATGGCTTCAAGCCACTTAACAAAGTCAGGGCCCATCATTGCTTCTTTGCATGTAGTCGGTTCATCATTGTCAAACAACAATGATTTAACTCTCAAATCTTGGCATTTGATTACTTACCCGACCTACTTGGTTCAATAGTAACTTAGATCTCCGTGACCACAACCTTTGAGGCACCTGAGCCATGAGCATTATTGCTGCCTCCGGGACACTTTCCGACACTGCGCAACTCAGCACATATTAGCCAAGGTTCAACAACCTTGTCAAAGTTCTATTGTCCTCCCACTTAACTTTTCACCAAAATTCCTTCTCAAGAAACTCGACATTCTAAGTGACAAACACTTTTGTCTTCAGTGTTATGTAGGAATACCCAATGGTTATTCGAAATAACCTACAAAGACATGCTCATCCAACTTCGGTTGTAAACACTTTACTTATGCCTAGCATACCAAAAATTTAAGAAAGGACAACCTGGGTTTTATCCCAAACCATGACTTATATGGTGTCATTTCAATGGATCACGATGGAGCTCTTTTCAGTGTAAAAGCGGTAGTCACTAAAGTTTTAATCTTTAAAATATAATGGCAGTTTTATAAATGACACCTTTGATCTTACCATGTCAAACAAGGTTTCATTACATATCTCGAACACTCCATACTCCTATGGTGTTTTGGGAAATGCAAATCCATGGAACGATTCCTCAAATCTTAGGTGTTTTGCTAAACTTGTAACTCAAACATCTTTCTTTATGATCTAATCATAAACTTTTTTTATTTTCTTGTTACAATAATTTTCCACTTCATCTTGAAAGTCTTTGAACATTTTCAAATGTTTCATACTTCTTCCTTATTGAGTAAGTATATACATATACTCACTCAAATCTTTCGGAGAAAGCATATGAAGTTGAAATCCATCACCCACGACTACACATAATGGACTATATACATCAATATGTACAAATTCCAATCAGTTAGTCGTCCGTTCCTCTTTTGGCCTACGAACGGAGTTTTAATTATCTCCAGGAAAGTATCACAAGTCTCATTTGATCATAATCAAAGCCTCCAAAAATCCATCAACATGGAGTTTCTTCATGTATCCCTTTCAATATAATTTAAACAGCGATGTCACTTTGCAAGTGATCTTTCAATCATTTGTCTTGCGACATTTTAGCATTAGTTTTATGGTCGTTATTTCTCCAACCAGACTTGTATATCATCCATTTATTATGGAATACGGTAATTATTTGAACAACCTTTTGTCGTCATAATACCTGATCAAAATAACAATTATTGAAACAAATCTTGAAGGCAAGCTTTGATGTTAACGAGCAACACAACAACCCTTTGTTTGTTTTCGATGAACATCATCACATATTCTCTTGCTAGTTACTTAGGCCATTACAGTTCATGAATTGTGTTGTCCTGTATGACACTTCATACCAACCAATTCGGTATCCAATACCGCAGAACCACATTGTTTAACAACCAAGGAATGCAACCATAACATGTATCTTCTATATACCTAAGTTGGATATCTCCAATCTTTTCTTTTCTGCCAAATATTTTATAGATTCTCTTTCAACAATTCCTTTTCTTTTAAAAGAATCTATCAACATCAATAGTGGTGTCATTCACATGACACATAGTACAAAGTGTGTATAGTCAAATACTAATACCTTTGGACTTGCACTTTGAAGTGGATCACCTTCATCAAATGTTTGGCATTCTTTCAAAATTCCATTCTTTAGTAATCTTTTAGTGTAGTAAACATTTTACTTACATCTTCTATTCATCCTTATTATGACAACTTTCATGATCAAGCTGCTATAGCTTATAAAGGTGAATTGCGAGTATAATGTTTCTTTTCCAAAACCTTTTTGGAGGATTAGGACGACTGGCGTCTTCAACCTTCATAAATTCTCATCAAATATGAGGACATATACTCTATCATGTTGTAACCAATACATTGTTTTAGATATCGCAATACCTTTCACATATGATGGTTTCTGAAACATTGCTTTCAACTCTTAGATAAACTTGATATTAAAAACAATCTTTTGAGTATCAAGAATCATGGAGGCAAACATGATACATTAGATACTAACACTGGAATTGTTACTCTTGATTTAATACTGTTTATTAAACTTCACAGAGTAAACTGAGCTTGCTGAAAGTTTGCAATATGACTTTTAAACTTTAGATTGACACTCAAAACAATACGATACCAGTTCGTAAAGCAAATATCCAAAATTTCTATAGTTCCACTATCTCAACTATAACTAAGCGTAAGGTGGTGAACGAATGCCAATGACTACAACAAACTATGCAAATTCACTTTGATTGTGTTTATGATAAATTGAGTTCGACTAATCCAAATTACAAATAAACTCCCACTCAAAACAACATCCCTTGAGTTGTTTTAGTGATTACACGAACCAAATCCACTACACCAAGTCCGATCATCACGTGAGATGATGTAGCTTTAAAGGCGAACAATCAACATGTTCATCATATCATCCATATGACTCATGCTTTACCTTTCGGTATTCCGTGTTCCGAGACCATGTCTGTACATGCTAGGCTCGTCAAGGTTAACCTTAGTATCCGCATGTGCAAATCTGGCTTGCACCCGTTGTATGCACACGTAGAATCTATCACACCCGATCATCACGAGATGCTTCGAAACGACGAGTCTTAGCAACGGTGCCTACTAAGGACGAACAGTTTATTACTTGATATTTAGTGAGAGGGATCATCTTATAATGCTACCGTCGCGATCTAAGCAATACAAGATGCATAAAGGATTAACATCACAGGCAATTCATAATTAGTGTGATATGATATGGCCCTTTCTTCTTATGCCTTTGATCTCCATCTCCAAAGCACAGACATGATCTCCATCATCACCAGCATTGCGTCAAGGTCAGTGGCGCCGCTTCATGGTTATCCATCATCACTAGCAACTATTACAACTACTTGGAATAAAGCTATTACAAGATGAATAGACACGCAGGTCTTAACAGAATTAAAGACAACCATTAGGCTCCTGCCGGTTGCCATATTACAACAAGGATCATTGCATACATCAAATATAATCACAATCACATGATGGCCATATCACATCACAAAACCCCTGCAAAAACAAGTTAGACGCCTCTAATTTTCTTTGCATGTTTTACGTGGTTTGGGGCTTTCAAATAAGAACGGATCTTACCTACGAAACTGAACCACAACGTTGATACAGGTGCTATCAAGTGCAAAGTATAGATTGGATCTATACTATGATGGGAGAGACAGACACCCACAAAGCCAATTGTGCAATACGAGTTGCACGTCAACGGTGGAGCAAGTCTCATGTGCGATGACATGTAAGGTTAGCCCGGGCCGCTTCATCCCACCATACCGCAAGATGCAAAGTACACACAAAAAAGACGGCACGAGCACCAACGCCCACAAAACCATTGTGTTCTACTCGTGCAATAGATCTACGCATAGACTAGGCTCTGATACCACTGATGGGTTCGTAGCATGGAAAAGAAAATTTTTCTACCACAAGAACGAACAAAACCCATATCTAATCTAGATAAAAGCCAAGATCTAATCTATTAGATATGTGCAACGAGATAGATCTGTACTAACCCTCGTAGATCTGAAAGCGTTACGAGATTAGATCTCGGGGTTGATGTAGTCGATCACTTGCCGATCTCAAGATCGTGTGGACGATCCTTCCGGCGCCATGTTCCGGCAGCACTTCCGCAGTCAGTTACACGTGCAGAGTCGAAGCAGACCTTCCTCTCCCCGTTCCAGCGAGCAGCAGAGGTAGTAGATCTTCTCCACGGAATCCCAGCAGGACGACGGTGTGGTGGGGGTGGTGGAGTAGAGATTTCTACAGGGCTTCGCCTAAGCCGGAGCAGAGCGAAGGAGGAGGAGAGAGGCGGCGGCTAGGGTTTATTATGGGAGAGGTCTAGGGGGTGGCGCCCCCTCCCCTCTATTTAAAGGAGGGAGGCGCCATGGGAGGGGGAGTCCTAGTAGGACTCCCCTCCCTCCTTGGCCGGCGGATTGGGAGGGGGGAGGAATCCTCCTCCCCCACGAATCCGTGTCTTGCCCCACAAAGACTCCTTGATCCTTTCTTGGTTTTCAAGCAAACTCCAAGAAATCTTCTAGAACCTTCCAGAACATTCTGAAACCTTCTAGAATCTCCATGCAAACACTCCGGAACATTTCCTAACTTAGAAAATGGTCCCCAATATATGAATCTTATTCTCCTGACAATTCTGGATCTCCTCGTGATGTCCCGGATCCAATCCGAGACTACGAACAACATTCGGTCTCCAACACATATTCCATATCTACTTAAAACAACTTTGAACCTTAAGTGTGTCACCCTACGGTTCGTGAATATGCAGACATGATGAAGACACCTCTCCGATCAATAACCATCAGCGGGATCTGGAGATCCATAACGGCTCCCACATACTCAACGATGACTTCGTGATCGATAGAACCATTAACATACGAAACCAATTCCCTTTGTCACGCGATATTCTACTTATCCGAGGTTTGATCATCGGTATCTCCATACCTAGTTCTTCCTCGTTACTGATAAGTACTCTTTACTCGTTCCATGTTATGTCATCCCTTGTGACCCAGTCACATGCTTGCAAGCTAACTAGATGACATTCCACCGAGAGGGCCCAGAGCATATCTATCCGTCATATGGATGGACAAATCCCAATCTTTGTCCATGCGCTTCAACACATACTTTCAGAATACCCAATGACACCTTTATAACCACCCAGTTACGAAGCGGTGTTTGATGTCATCAAAGTACCCATCCGGTGATGGTGATTAACATAACCTCATGGTCGAAGGATTGGGTTACTATGCATTTGAAAGCTTATAGCAATACGAACTTAATGACTTGATCTTATGCTACGCTTACTATGGGTGTGTGTCCATCACATCATTCTCCTAATGATATAACCTTGTTATTAATGACATCCAATGTCCATGATCAGAAAACCATGATCATCATTTAATCAACAAGCTAGTTTAACAAGAGGCTTACTAGGGACTCTTTTATGTTTACAAAACACACAAGTATTAATGTTTCCGGTTAATACAATTATAGCATGGGATGTAAACATTTATCATAAACATAAAGATATAATAATAACCACTTTATTATTGCCTCTTGGGCATATCTCCAACACTTATTTCTTTATTGTTCTTCAACATGATTCCAAAGGGCCCAAAGCCCTTGGACATTGCTTCTTGATCTTCATTTCTTCAACCTTGAAGCCAACACATGGTCTAAGCAATGCTAATGTGTAACACCCCGGGAAAACCACTACTAGAAAATCGTGTGTTGTTTTTTACTTTGTGTATCATCATGATAGCATGCTCATATCATCATACCACATTGCAATTGAGCATCATCATCGCGATGCATATGTTTGCCTAAACTATTTTCTAAAAGCCTAGTTGTTTTGTAATTACTCCCCTTCTCTATTTCAAATTAAAACCCTAGTCGTTTCGAATATTTTATTGTCTAAAAACTACTTGCAAAATGTTTTGTTTTGAAAATAAATAATAAAAATGTTTTCTTAAAAAAACCTAGGGGAGGCCGCCACCGGCCAGGTCTAAAGGCCCGGCTAGCAGCAGCCTACCATCCCACCTACAAATCAAACCCTAACCTAAACCTAGCTAACCCACATGCACATGTCGCCATGTCTGCACCCAGCAAGCCGCCTCGGCTCTACCTGCATCGCGACACGCCACGTCGCCGCGACACGGCCCACCATGCTCACCTACCATCGCTCTGCCCCGCGCATCGTGTACACAATGCGTCTGCACACGCGAGCCCTACCTACCACGCCTCCCTCTATTGCCTCCCTCGCTCGCACGCAATCGTCCGCCCCCTCCTCGATTCGAACCCCGCCACTGCCCTGCCTCTCGGCACCGCGCCACCTCCCTCGTTCCCCTTCCCGGCAAGCCACCATGGCTACCCCAAGCTCCCTTGCCTGTGAGCCACCACCGCCTCTTTTTGTCATGGTGCCGCTCATCTCGCCTCTGCAGCGCCGCTCGCCGCCTTATCGTCGCCCTCATCTCCGTCCTGCGGGCACCGCTGCCTGCTGCGAGCCCGACCTCACCGGGAACCTCCTCTTCCCGTGCGTGACCCCGAGCCCATGTGCTACCGTCTGCAGAGCACCTCCCTAGTCGCGCTGCTGCCCCATATGGCCTCACCCACACATCCCCGTGGCCGCCGTCCACGCCCCGCGCGCCACGCCCTCCTCCTTCTGCCTATTTTCCCTGTTGCTGACATGGCCGCCTTCCCGAGCGGAGCCCATCTATGCTTCCTCTTTGCTGACCGCATCTCCTGCGAGCCACCGATGTCGTCGTTCCGCCTTTGTCCCGGCGACCCCACCTCGAGTCGCGGCCCCAACTCGTCCTCTATCGCCGTCTGCAGCGCCCCGCGTGTGAGCGCTGTTTCTGGCCGCCGTCGACCACGAGTACCAGCGTCACCGGCCGCCCCATCTCAGTTGTCTCCAGTGCGCGCCCGGTGCTGATGTTTCTATTCAAGCACATGTACGTGCCGAGCGCTGCCGCTGCGCGTTCTGCCTTCCTTCGGCACATGTGGTGTATTTGACGCTGCTTGCGTGTTTGTGTGTTTAGGAGCACACATGGTCCGTGAGGTCGCCCCAGAATTCGAGACCGACCCCAGACCCTGTCCACCAACAAGATCAACAAACACGGAGAACCCCAACAAATCGTCAAGTTCACCTCGTCGACAAGACCGGTTTGATGCTGCTAAATTGGAAGAATGGACATGGCGCTACACAAAAACCCCGACGCCGATCCCAAGTCCACCACTGGTGAATAATATGGTACCCCAAGGCCTCTGACATGGAACCACAAGTGCTCCTTCACGTACCCGATGATCCGAGGACAGAACTTGAACCCTCGGAACCGCCAAGTTCTCCTTCCTGGATCCGAACCCCAAAGTCGAAGACCAATCCCGTCGACCCTCGAGACACCCGGTTTCGAATGCCAATGTGTTATCCCGATCCGGTATCCCTATTTTTATTAAATGCTATATACCTCAATGCATATTAAATCTATTCATTTTTGCATACATCGCATCATGTGGGTTGGGGACACTTTGTCGATTCACCCCATAATTAAATATGGAGATATATGCGGGCTATTCTAGTTTTGTATTTGTCTCTATTTAAATTTGTGTAGAGGACCGACGCCATGTTTTGCCTTTTTCATACAATATTTAAATTGTGGGGTATCTAAATAACTTGAACCTTCTAATTAATTGTCGAGACCTCGATTCCGCTTAATATTGCCTAATTGCATTGTACCTTTGCCATGTCATACATCATACATGCAACATGTTCGATCTTCTGCCATAGTATTAAATAGTGCATCTAGTGTTTCTTTTAGTACTTTGGTTCTTCACGGATTAGGCTGTTGAGTGCGAGTATCGACAAGTTCTTCGGATAATGTATAAATGGTGCACGAAAACTAAAGCATCGCAACAAGGATAGCAATAGATCAACGGGAGAAAGTAAAGAGTATAAATGCAAAATAGGTAGAAAAGGGGAGATTGCTTGCCTGGGAAACACATCCTATTGCATGTTGTTTGATAGACAGTCGGCCCTGCGAGTCATAGTTGCTTGCTCAGATGCTGTTTCATGTTGTTGTCATTCCACCGTTGTTGGAAGGTTGACACATGCATAATGGTGGAGATGATCATGGCTTTCATTATAACTTGTTAACTAAAATGCTGGAAATAGATATAATGCAGAGGCACCGGTGGTTAATAGTCAATATTTGGTTTTTAACCGCCCACTTGTGTCCACTTAGGACCCAAGTTCTTGACACCTGTTCCGAGATCGAGCGTGCTAGCCACATGTGGGTATGTGGGCACCCCATCAGCTTACTACCTGATTTCAAAGTACTGTGCTAAGGGCCACAAAGTAGTTTGAGGATTTATTACTATCTTGTACTTATGTCATGCTTTACTGTTTTATTTACGATTGTGCGTGGAGTGCCTGTACTATTTTGGATCGCGGCACGATTTCACGGTATCGATAAGCCCAGTCACACTTTCGAATTCCCAGTCGTTTACAGCCGTTCTCGCAAACCTTGGGTCCATATCGGAGACGTCCGACTTTGTTGCGGGTAGCTTAGTGGGGTGACCCCCATATACTTGCTTTGGGTCTGGGAAACGTCGTGTCTGAAGCCCCGTCACATGACGTTGGGTGTATGTTCAGGATCTTGCTCATATTTGGATCTGACAAAAAGGGTTGAAGTGTGTGTGGATACTTTGGTGCACCCCTTCAGGGTTAAATCTTTTCAAAAAGCCGTGTCCGCCGTTATGGACGACTTGGAGCACAGTATCTCGATCATAGACAATTATAACTAAAGTTTACTATTATAATTTGCGATACCCCAAAGTGGTATTAGAGCTCAGCAGTTGTGATACCCCACTGGTCCAGCTTGTAGGATAACCTAGCTAACGGACGTTGTAGAGTGTTAAAACTATTTTGCAAAACCGGTTGGATAGATCTGATTAAGTCTGATTTTACTCCTTACCCCTCTACTATTCTCCTCTTACCTTTGCGTGTTTTGAATCCTCTCTCTTATCTTTTCTTCGATTCCAGGATTTCTCTTGGTTGGGTTTCTGTCGTACCTTCAGGGTTTCTCTTTCTCCCTTTTATAACGGTGGTGCTATGATCATCAAATCTGCATCGCATTTGTTGTACTCTTCATCCAATCTTTTTATCCTTAAACTCTTTATCTGTATGTGCCCCTTGATGGATATCCATATCACAGAAAAACATTATGAGAAGGATGAGCATTGGTGAAGTTGGAGTATACCTTGAGCATGTGTTGTTCATGCCAATGGAACCATCGCGAAACCTAATCATTGTGTATTTTCATACAATTTCTTTTGTATATTCCGGTGTTTTTCCAACACGACGACCTCATCTGTGTCAGATCCGATGAAGATCCTACATCACCCCTTTGTTTTTCGAAGCTTCCGAATATCGCTTGTGAAAATCTTCAGTCTGAATTCCGAGAATTGGTTGCATAATTCTTCTTTTCATGTACAGATTAAAGCTTTGAGTGCGGGATGGAGTAGCTACCATACCACTACTCTTATCATTCGCTCTTGTATATTGGACTAGGGGAAATCAATGTGACTTTTACTCCGTTCATTGAAGTTAGAGGTGGCCTTACCTTTTGAGACCTCTGCCTTCATCTTTTGTTTCTCCGGAGTGCTCTCTTGACAAACGTGAGCAATAACCCTTTGTTTGTGGTTTCACCGATTTCAAGACAGAGAATGAATCTTTGTTAGTGGTGTCGTGAGGATATACACGCAGCGAGAAGATTCAGATCGTCGGCCTTCTTCCCCATACCATGAGGCGGAACTCGAGGGCGAGATCCATTGTTAGTGGTGTCGAATTGTAGCACCCCGGAAAAACCACTACTAGAAAATCACATGTTGTTTTTACTTTGTGCATCATCATGATAGCATGCTCATGTCATCATGCCACATTGCAATTGAGCAACATCATTGTCATGCATATGTTTGCCTAAACTATTTTCTAAAATCCTAGTTTGTTTTCTAATTACTCCTCTTCTCTATTTCAAATTAAAAGCCCAGTCGTTCCGAATATTTTATTGTCTAAAAACTTCTTGCAAAATGTTTTGTTTTGAAAATAAATAATAAAAATGTTTTCTTAAGAAAACCTAGGGGAGGCCGCCACCGGCCAGGCCCAAAGGCCCGGCTAGTAGCAGCCTACCACCCCACCTGCAAATCAAACCCTAACCTAAACCTAGCTAACCCACACACACATCGCCGCGTCTACACCCAGCGAGCTGCCTCGCCTCTACCCGCATTGCGACACGCCACGTCGCCCCGACATGGCCCACCATGCTCACCTACCATCGCTCTGCCCCGCGCACCGCGTACACAACACGTCTGCACACGCGAGCCCCACCTACCACGGCTCCCTCTATCGCCTCCCTCGCTCGCATGCAATTGCCTGTCCCCTCCTTGATTCGAACCGCCACCACCCTTCTCCTTAGCACCGCGCTGCCTCCCTCGTTCCCCTTCCTGGCAAGCCGCCATGGCCGCCCCAAGCTCCCTCGCCCGCGAGCCACCGCCGCCTCTATTCATCATGGTGCCGCTCGTCTCGCCTCTGTAGTGCCGCTCACCACCTCATCGTCGCCCCGTCTCCGTCCCGCGGGCGCCACTGCCTGCTGCGAGCTCGGCCTCACCGGGAACCTCCTCTGTCCGTGCGCTACCCCGAGCCCCTGTGCTGCCGTCTGTAGAGCACCTCCCTGGCCGCGCTGCTACCCTATATGGCCTCACACGCGCCTCCCCGTGGCCGCCGTCCGCGCCCCGCGCACCATGCCCTCCTCTTTCTGCCTGTTTTCCCTGCTGCCGGCATGGCCGCCTTCCCGAGCGGAGCCCGGCTACGCTCCCTCTTTGCTAACCGCATCTCCTACAAACCATCGATGTCGTCGTTTCGCCTCTGTCCCGGTGACCCCACCTCGAGTCACGGCCCCAGTTCGTCCTCTATCGCTGTCAGCAGCGCCTCGCACGTGAGCGTCGTTTCTGCCCACCATCGAACATGAGTCCCAGCATCACCGGCCGCCTCGTCTCAGTTGTCTCTAGTGCGCGCACAGTGCTGATGTTTCCGTTCAAGCACATGTACCTGCCGAGCGCTGCCGCTACGCGTTCTGCCTTCCTTCGACACATGTGGTGTTTTTGACGCTGCTTGCGTGTTTGTGTGTTTGTGTGTTTAGGAGCACACACGGTCCGTGAGGTTTCCCCAGAATTCGAGACCGACCCGAGACCCTGTCCACCAACAAGATCAACAAAAACGGAGAACCCCAACAAAGCGTCAAGTTCACCACGTCGACAAGACCGGTTTGATGCTAATAAATTGGAAGAATGGACATGGCGCTGCACGAAAACCCCGACACCGATCCCAAGTCCGCCACCGGTGAATAATATGGTACCCCAAGGCCTCTGACATGGAACCACGAGTTCTCCTTCATGTACCCGATGATCTGAGGATAGAACCCGAACCCTCGGAACCGCCAAGTTCTCCTTCCTGGATCTGAACCCCGAAGCCAGAGACCGATCCCCTCGACCCCCGAGACACCCGGTTTCGAACGCCAATGTGTTATGCCGACCGGTATCCCTATTTTTATTAAATGCTATATACCTCGATGCATATTAAATCTATTCATGTTTGCATACATCGCATCATGTGGGTTGGGGACACTTTGTCAATTCACCCCATAATTAAATATGGAGACTATATGCGGGCTATTCTAGTTTTATATTTGTCTCTATTTAAATTTGTGTAGAGGACCGATGCCATGTTTTTCCTTGTTCATACAACATTTAATTGCGGGGTATCTAAATAACTTGAACCTTCTAATTAATTGTTGGGACCTCGATTCTGCTTAATATTGCCTAATTGCATTGCACCTTTGCCATGTCATACATCATACGTGCAACATGCTCCATCTTCTGCCATAGAATTAAATAGTGTATCCAGTGTTTCTTTTAGTACTTTGGTTCTTCATGGATTAGGCCATTGAGTGGATGCGAGTATCGACAAGTTCTTCGGATAATGTATCTTCGGTAGTGTTTCCCAGGTGAGCAATCTCTCCTTTTCTACCTATTTTGCATTTATAGTCTTTACTTCCTCCTGTTGATCTATTGCTATCCTTGTTGCGATGCTTTAGTTTCTGTGCACCATTTATATTCCCTGCAGCCTCTATATTGCCTTGGACACATCCTATTGCCTGTTGTTTGATAGACAGTCGACCCTGCAAGTCGTAGTTGCTTGCTCAGATGTTGTTTCATGTTGTTGTCGTTCCATCGTTGTTGGAAGGTTGACACATGCTTAATAGTGGAGATGATCATGGCTTTCATTATAACTTGTTAACTAAAATGATGGAAATAGATATAATGCAGAGGCACCGGTGGGTAATAGTCAATATTTGGTTTTTAACCGCCCACTTGTGTCCACTTAGGACCCGAGTTCTTGACACCTACTCCGAGATCGAGCGCACTAACCACATGTGGGTGTGTGGGCACCCCATCGGCTTACTACCTGATTTCAAAGTACTGTGTTGTGGGCCACAAAGTAGTTTGAGGCTTTATTACTATCCTGTACTTATGCCATGCTTTACTATTTTATTTACGATTGCGCGTGGTGCGCCTGTACTATTTTGGACCGTGGCACAATTTCGCAGTATCGATAAGCCCAGTCACACTTTCGATTTCCCAGTCATTTATAGCCATTCTCGCAAACCCTGGGTTTGTGTCGGAGACGGCTGACTTCATTGCGAGTAGCTTAGTGGGGTTCCCCCATGTACTTGCTTTGGGTGTGGGAAACATCGTGTCTGAAGACCTGTCGCATACCGTTGGGTGTATGTTCAGGATCTTGCTCATCTTCGAATTTGACAAAAAGGGTTGAAGTGCGTATGGATACTTTGTTGTACCCCTACAGGGTTAAATCTTTTCGAAAAGCCGTATCCGCGGTTATGGGTGACTTGGAGCACAATATCTCGATCATAGACAACTATAACTAAAGTTTACTGTTATAATTTGACTTGTTTCTAATATGACTAGTAAGTTGGATAATCACCATGAAAAGAATGTATAAAATTGCTAACCGTGTGAGTTCCTCGGCAGGACTTCCTTATTTGGTCTCGAGGGGGAAATGCCAGGATGGGTATGTTTGGTGTTAGTATCAGGTGGTTCCGAATAGGTCTTTCTTATCCCTCTCTGATAGCCGATAGTTCTATCGAGTCTCTATAGGTTGTTTAGTGCATGCTTTGTTGCCGCTTCATTCCACCATAACTATGTAGGCGAGAGCCGCCGAATTCTAGACTCTCCATGTACTGGCCTCAGTACTAACCGCTCTCTTTTTTCCTTTGCCCTTTGTCGGCACCCATTTTGTTTTAGCGGGTATAAGTTCGACGTTGTTAGCAGGGTTACCCTTCTAGCTCGGCCTGGGAAGGGTTATGGACGCCATTGGTTATTCTTCAGGGCTCTTAGCTCAATTTGCTTCTTATTCGTACTCGGATGTTGTATCGTTTTCAAGGTGATTTGGATCTTTGTACCGTATATTTGTATTCTTGACTCATGGAGTCATTGTTGTATATATGTTCTGTGGGTTCCACCGTGGACTATTGTGTAATGATATTACTTTGTTTTCCACCCGCACGCAAGTGCTTGGTGGCATCTTTGAATCGTTTCTATGCGGGTTTGGCGGGAATCGCTAAAACTTGCATAGGGCCGATTCGAGGGTGTTACACAATGGACAATTCCTACAAGTGTAACTCAATGCACATATTAGTAAATGGAGATTATCATTAATTACCAAAACCACACATGGGGGCACACATGCCCTTTCACTAGTTAGTATTAGTGTAAGACTATAACGTGTCTAGTATCGACTTTAGCCTGTAACCCTAGGTTATGGTGCCTTTATAAACCGGATCTCTGTGAGCCTTTGGGACAATAACTCAATACCGCACAACGAACCAAAATATCCCTATAACTCGGTGTATTTCCATTATAGTGATTTATAAAAGGAGTAGGATTCCGCCACCGTTGTGGGATCTGAACTTGGGTAAGCTATGTTACCTCGTACCCGTCAACTCACCGCCTTACCCTACCTCTCTAAACACGCTTTATGAGGAACCCTCCATGGCGTACTCATCGATAATACCAAGATAGTTGGTGCCCACCATGGGGCAAGATGAGCTTCAAGCTCTACACCAGGCGAGGCCCGACCACTTCGCGGGAATCATCGACGTTGTAGCGGGTGTGTTTTATTCTCTGGCAACTTTCTGATTGTCCCTCCAGATGAGTTCTGGATCCCGGCGAATACGAACCCCACCCGCTGCTCCATCGTCCCAGTCAGTGACATCCACATATTCATCGGTGAGACCGTGTCGAAATCAAGCTCCTAGGAAGTCGGACACACGACAAGCCCCGCACGAACCGCCTCCGGGCTGGATACGATTGCGGATGAATGATCTGGCTTGGATATCTCCTTAGAGTTTGCTGGATTAGATCTCAACAATTCAAGGCCCACCCAAACCGCCCCTGTGCAAGACATAACGGTGGAAGACCAAAGCATATCTATTTGGCTCACCCAAGTGTTAGACAAGCAGAGGTCACACTTCGTCGGGACCCTGAGCGCTTTGATCTATCACGTTTCGTCCAGAGGCAGGGTCAAACCCCACGTGAGTATCTAGCCAGATGGATTAGGTTGAAAAACTCCATTGAGGGAATCTCTGAGCGAAAAGTTGTGTTCCACTTCGTTGAAGGATTCGAACAGGGTACACTTCTCTGGCATTTGCTAAGGTGGTAGGAGGCTACCCTACTACTTAGTTTCAGCCAAGTGATCGCAGCTATCAATCGGTATGCCAAGGCCGGCACAGTTCCTCCAGACACATGTTCTGGCGCTGCTGGCAAAAATAAATTCATTGGCTACACCGCTTCAGGAGAAGGATCTACCTCCGAAATGGCTGACAATAAATCTGATTCAGTCCTAGACACACTCTATGCCGACATCAGTGACATGGACTATGGGAGTGACCCACCCAACTCGGGGGAACTCGATGATGCCATGAAGGAGATCGAGCGAGAGGAACACAATGACCAAGCCATCAATTCCCACTAGGTGCTTGTCACCATTGGGAACATGGTTAAGGAAAATCACGGAAACCAGGATGTTGGAGCAGCTCAGCCAGCAGCAGACAACGCTAGGAGGGCAGCGGCCACGGGTAAGAACATTGTAGATCCTACGTATTCGGCAAAGGCCATGCCCCCTCCGGTTATCCCCCAGCAGCAAGCGCAAGAACTAGCGACCGGACCTAGCAGTACCAATCAAGCAAATCCACCGCCACCACCATCCACATCGGCGGCAGGCAACATCTTTGTTACTCCGATCAATAGTGATATACAACGAAACTATCATAGAGCCCATGACCATGGAGCATATTCGGAACATTGTCCACCTAGACAAGAAACACCAAGAGATCCTGGTAGAAGCCAAGTGTGTCGTGGAGCATAACAGTCATCTCAACAAGGACCTCGACAAGGCAAAGGAATCCATCAAGGAGGAAAGAGCAATGGAAGCAGTGTACAAGAAGATGCTGGCACATGAGAAAGCAGTATGATCTCCCGTGCATGTCATCCAAGAACCCGACGTTCGACGAATATTGGGATGGGGGCAATAAGATAAGGCAGATGAACCAAATGCTACCCCTAAATGGACAAGGCTAGGAAGCAGGTCATGCCAACACCCGCCTTGAACATAGTCATTGCCAAGAACTTGCTGGAGTAGGATAGATCACCCTTAGTAGTGGACCAGGTCTATGATCTAGTCGCCTAGGCTGTCAAACAATGGGAGAAGGCCGCCTCACAGAGGTTTGAGACCAATCCGGATATTTGTTAGTCTAGCGCTCGAAACCAACGTAAGCCGAGATCTCTAGCTTGACAAATTAAAGACCAAACTCAGGATGTCGAGTCTCGCACAGGTTCCACAAAACGAAGGTGGAGGAACACGCGTAATTGGAACGATGATATCCCCATATACCAACAATGGAGAAAAGGCGTGTCCTCGCCACTCGCCGGTAACACCCAACGTTCTCGGCATCATGAGGAAGCACAACCTCATCAAAGCACCAGCTTGCTGCCTCCAAGACATCCATAGGGTGTCATCGTCATACGCGATAACGGAGCATAGCAGGCACCATGGCGGAGATCACAACGCCAACGATGGTCAAAAGAGCAAGGCTCCAAGCACCCACGAAAAGCACGATGGTTCCCAAGATGGAGAGAGCAAGAAAGCTAACCTACCACCGCCGCCACCACTGTTGCTCCCAAGAAGCCACCATGGCGGAGGATATCATAGGTCACGTCCCTCACGGCACAACTCGCCTCCCCATGATGGCGAACAAAACATACAACAACCAAATCCGCATGGTGCACGCCAACACCTATATGAGCCCCGAGAAGCCCAGGGAGAACCCTACCCGGGGACACGATGTTTCGGACCAGTTATCCGAATAATAACTTACCCCAAGAGCCTCAGGATTGATAAGACTATGTCAGGGCCCTGGTGACTAGGGTACCATGTCCTGACAGCCGATATCCCCCCCAGCTCCTTGAGATGATGCACCCTCGTGAGCCTTCGCTGCCTCTTAAGGTGGAGCGGTCCTCGAGAGGGTTTCCTCTCGAGAGGAAATGACCTCCCGAGTAAAAGTTCCTGTAGAAACTCTCGATGGTTCTCCAAAATATGCCCCAGGGCCTTTCCGTAAGTCAGCTAAGCAATCAGCGGACGAGCCAGGCCGCGACAAAGGATGTAGTCGCTGCATCCTCACCATTCTCCGTGGGGCAGGAAGATCCGGTCCACCCACCTTCCCTTTGCAGTAGAGGGAACAAAGACCCCGACATAGTGGGTGCGCCAGTTGCCATTTGGGTATCAAGGGGATAGCGGGCAGCGCCGACTAAATACAAAATGGGAAAAGGGAGGCCACTTTATCAACCGGTAGGGGTGCGCCTGGGTAAAAGGACTCGGTCCATCAAAAAGTAGTCTTGTAGACTGGTGCCCAGGAGGGCGGCACTGTGGTGACCCTCCCCGTCCATAGATCGAGGGAGAGGCCCGACGCTGCCCTATATAAGGATCCCTTCTCCTACCTTGAAAGGGAGGGATCCTAGAGATCTGAAACCCTAGACTTTCATCCACCATTGTAATCTCGCGAGGCACGCGAGCAATACAACAAATCAGGAGTAGGGGCTTTTCCTCCTCATGAGGGTCTCGAACCTGGGTAAAAAACCCTGGTGTCAACTCTCTGCCGTGTGTCCATTCCGTCGTCGTAGCCGTCACCGAACTCCTTCGGAATCGCATGTTCATCCCCTCACAAATCCAAGGGATTGTTGGACCCTAGTTCCTTTGCAGGACAAATCTCTGACATTTGACACGCTAGGTAGGGGGCTGAGGTGCATTTTCAAGACCTTTGACGACCCCAGAACATGTCGGTCGGCAACGAGACACGCACCAAGCGAGCCCTCCATCGTGACACGAGCAAGGCCCTGAAGGAGCCAACTCCGCAGCACGCCGCCTCCAAGCAAGGCCCATGGACAGAGGACGAGGGGGATCCTCTTACATCCCCTCGCGAGAGCCTTCTACCTCCTCGCACGGCGTCACATCGATTTCCTGCACCGCGTCTTCCCGCGACAACCCTGAGCAGCTGACCCCGGAGGCCACCAAGCGCATGGTGTGTGAGCTCCTGGACCACCCGCTGGCCCAGCAGGGCCAGGAGAGGTGGCGTGACCAGATTGCTGAACTCCTCGATGCCGCCACCCTCTCCCTTGAGGGCCCCGGGGCTCGGACCGAGGGTAGAGAGCCGGGGGCTGGGGGATCGCTTCTACCTTGCCAACGAGGGGATGCGACCAAGCCGGAAAATGCTACTCCACCTCCTGCGAATAGTTTCCAGATCATCTCGCCTCCCATCTCCACGGTGCAACCGCATGAGCACGAGGACCGCCTCGCCGATAAAATCGCCACGCGAGGTAGCAGAACTGCGTGGCCTTTGACAGCGACAAGGCGGTCCAGGACAACCGCTGCCTCGCCTTCACCAAGAACCTCCGCCGAGTGGTTTGGCCTCATAGGTTCTGCCGGAGACGCCAGCACGCTACGACGGCACCACGAATCCGTGTAAGTTTCTCTATCTTTACACCACGGGCATTAAAGCGGCAGGAGGAGACGATCGTGTCATGGCGAACTGGTTCCCCCTGTGCCTGAAGGAGGCAGCCAGTACTTGGCCGATGAACCTCCCCGAGGAGTCAGTCGACTCATGGGCGGATCTCAGCTCCCTCTTCATCTCCAACTTAAAGGGAACCTATGAGCGCCTGCTCACCTACTACAACCTCCGCCAGATACGTCAGCAGCCTGGGGAGACCCTCTTCAAGTTTCTGCAGAGGTTCAGTCGAGTCTGCAACAAGATCCCCAAAATCTCGGACTCCAACATCATCACTACTTTCTCTGAGGGTGTGAAGGACGTCAAGATGAGGGAAACAATCGGGATCCAGGGAGAGAGCCTCACCACCGTTGTCGAGCTCTTCATCATGGCCGAGAAGTGCGCCAAGGCAGAGGCAGGGCAGATGTTTGGCCTCGCAGAGGCAGTAACCACCCCCAAGCCCTCGGGCTCGTCCAAGGGTAAGGATAAGGATCCCAAGTGCAAAACCACCACTGTCCTGGTAGAAGAACCAGATCGAAAGATCCCTCATGAGGGATATAGCGATCGGGAGCAGGACGACAACTCATATTGACACTTCTACAAGAAGCCAGGCCACCCCACCCCACCGACGACTACTACGAGCTCAAGAAAATCCACGACCTACGCAGTAGCCAGAGGAAGGGGAGGCCGGGTGGAGAGCAAGGCGACCAAGGCGAGGGCAACCAAGGAGGCAACTGCTGGAACAACATCTCCGGTGGGCGCGATACCCCTCCGGTGGGCCACCAGGCCAAATCCGCATAACAACACCCGTACCCTAGGAGAAAGGGCGTACCGAGGACCCGGGGGCTATGTTTGCACACTAACACGTCAACATGTACCCTCGGCACCGAGCGTAATGCGCGGCAGCATGCATCGAGGGAGGCTCGTCGGAAGCGCTGTACGCAAGACAGTTCGGCGGCGCTTTTCTAGACCCGAAACCCTGCTCGCTTGGGAGGGACCCTGTCAAGGCGTCGCAATGGCTATGGGCTACCCTAGGTCGGTCTAACCGCCCCTAGGACCTCGTGGATTCGCAACCCTCCGGTATAAATAACTGCGGAAGAACGAGAAAAAAGATACAAGGGAGAGGGATAAAAAGTAGATGAACACGAAAAAGTAGTAGATTGATTTGTTCGATTGGTGTTGGTTCAATCGGCCGTCACCCATCATGTATATAAGGAGCAGCTGGACTTTCCGTGCAAGAAAGAGGGTTGGATTCACGTCCAAACCCCTAGTTAGGGTCCAACTCGAATAGGCAAACCCGAAATTTGCATAATTGTTCGGTCAAAAACTTGTCTGTACCTTCCGGACCACCTTTGAGATAGTAAACAAGCTCTGATTAAAATATCATAAAAAAGCAAAGTTGTGCGTCTCGAAACAATGAACAACTTTGATGTTGGCCAATTTTTCATCTGATCTGATATTGATGGACTTTTCCTCTTATTTTCGTATCAAATTCAGATTTAGACCGAACGAATTTAACTCAATTCGGTCGTATCTTGAATCTTGAGGACACATACTTGCTCAAAAGAAGTTGACTCCAAAAGCAAAGTTGTTCATATCAAAAAAAGAAGAACTTTTATATTTTGCACCTTTTCATCCGAGTTGATATTGACTGCTTAAATTAAGTAGTAAGCAGAATGACCGAATTAGGAGGTCCTTTAGGTCGCCCGGGTCCATTGCTCTCGCCTAAGGTGAGACATGGTCTGTGGTCCGGCGACCCCCTCTCCCGTCCGTGCTAATTCGGTCTCTGTCAGTATATTGGCTCTTAATTTTGCATACTAATTCGGATCGAGATGATTCAAAAACCAAAGTTGCTTGTTTCGACGAGGTGCATAATGTTCATGTTTGGCACTTTTTCATTTGAGGTTATATTAAAGGATTCATAGTTAAAGCCTCCATATATCAGTCTCTGAGTCTTCTCTGAACACTAGCATAATCGACTATTAAGCCTGATAATTCCTTGACTTGATAAGGTGCCTCTTTGATGATGATTAATAATCCTTCAAGTGGAATTTTCCAAGTGTCTCTCCCCATTTGTCTTGATTAGTTACGAGCCCAAAACGAGTGCCAACACATGCCCCTTGTTTTCTGGCAGAGCTTGCATACCAGAAAATAACTTGCTCCACTTTTAGTCTAAGGACGATATCAACACTCCATCAGCCATTGGTTATCTTAGGGCGATAACTCTATATCGGCCATATGTGCTAAGGGCGACAAATATATATCAGCCACTTGGGTATGATTTCCTTAAATAATTTGCGTTAAGAACAATCACCTCATCCTAAAGTTGATGAATATCATAATTTCCTTCATGAAAAACTCCCACAATGATCCTGACTAGGTCTTCATTCATGTTTCTCAAGAAGAATATCACCAACTGTTCGGCAATAAACATCATTACCTACTAATGAGCATTTGAAAAGAAACTGAACTATCATGTTCACCCTTTGGTTCAGATTTTCATGTTGTCAACAATGGGCTTCCTCTATTCTTCATCTTCACCTGCACTAGATATTTCATTAGTGGCCGAAGTGGTAGTCTCCAATCCGACCTTACCTATGTTGGCGAAACAAAGCATCGGCTCTTGTTGAATATGAAATATATCATTAATAACATGATACCCGGATGTTTGTTGAGCCAACTCATTTGCACTTCAGTTTTAATATCTAGATATATGAGCAATGATAAATAAATCCAAGATGAAAGTTACATCTGGACATGTATCAAGATAAATAACACGTGATTCGTTGAAACTTTGGTAAACCATGGACATCATTGTACTACTCACAACGAATCACTAGAAGCCTCAATATGTGTAGCACCTATAGCAATAAAAAGATCTAGCACGAATGGCAAAACTTCACATTTTGGTATATGGTTTGTGCAAGATACTCTAAGCGACATGAGACTTCATAAAACAGCACCATAAGGAACTAAATAAACAATACCAATGCATTGGTTATTGCTTTTAAAACTGATTAGTCAAAATATAATTTCCGTGGTACTAGAGAAACAAGATTAATATCAATATCATGCTCAACATCTACACCCAATAATGAAATTAAATACAATTTGGCCTTTCATAGATTTCAAAGATTTATAAGCCAAATTATCAACACATAAGCATAAGCACAATTGCTAATGAATGTATACCTTGTCTCGGTCTTCAATAGAACTAAGGACGATGTTAGAAAACCACATCGGCCATGATTGGAAAATGATCTTAGGACGGTAGAATAGATATCGACCATAAATATTTGCCCCAATGGGCATGCATAATCCATCCATTAAAGTATGTATAGTCGAAGTAAACAAACAAACAAATATGATTATGAACTTCAAGTATTCGGCTTCTTGGATTAACAACAAAATTGCAACTAATCAAATGAATAATGATTTGGCAATACCCTTTCATGATGTACAGAATTATGATGCATCCAGGGATCAAAATAAACCCATGATGGGTAACCAATCATACCTGGGGATGAATTCCATGGCATAGGCATTAATTGTGAAGTGGAATAATATGAATGATGTGTTGGCCAAAGTTTTTGATAGTGATACTGAATTTTTTGGCCTGATCGCTTGTTGGATTTATTCTTTTTGTTCTCCACTCTTGCTGCCCTTCTTATGACAAGATCTTGCACATCTTTCTTGCCTTGAGGGATTACTTTGGGAACCCACGCCATGTTTATTTTCTTTAGCTCCTCGATTGTAAGCCAATATAGCTTTATCTCTTGCCAATGTGATAAGCTGAGTGGGCATCTTGATACGTCCAAAACGTATCTACTTTCCCGAACACTTTTGCTATTGTTTCTCCTCTAAACTTGTGTGATTTGGATGCAACTAACACGGACTGACGCTGTTTTCAGCAGAATTGCATTGGTGTCTACTTTTTGTGCAGAAAATCAACTATCAGGAAAAATCCCAGAAAATATGCCAAAAATCCTATTTCACCAGAAGACTCCCGGAGCCAGAATACGAGACGGAGGGGGGCTGGGCCTAGGCCACACCACCTGGCAACGCGGGCAAGCCCAGGCTGCGCCAGGGGGTGGTCTGGCCGCCCCAGACTCCCCTCGGTCTCCCTCTTCGCCTATAAGTTGCCTGCTGACCTAAAAACTCGGGGGGGGGGGGTTGTTGGGTCCGCAGCATAGAAAACAAAATTTTCCTACGGTGTGAACTACATGCCAAGATCTATCTACTAGGTACAAAGCAACGGGTGGACATACATCCAACGAGAACTTACCCTCGTAGACAACGAGCTTTGTTAACGAGTAGGAACTCGTGGTTGATGTAGTCGTACACTTGCCGATCTCAAGATCGTGAGGAAGTCCGAGCGTCGCAACTCAGCAGCGCATCCACACTCGCACACACGTTCAAGCCACCGGACAACCTCCACCTCCTCGCTCCAGCGTTCCAGCGGAAGCAGCAACTCCTTCCAGACGAAATGCCACCGGGAACATGTATCTCGCTAATCCGAGACCATGGGGGAATAATTCTAGAGGGGGAGATAGATCCTTCACAAGGAGGTGTGTGGATGAAGGAGGGAATGGGTGGAGTTTTATAGGAGGAGGGGGGTGCCCCCTCTCTCCATGGCCGGCACATGGGGAGGGGGGGTGACCCCTCACCTACCCCATTCATGTGGTGGTAACCCCTCCACATTAAAATGCCTCTTCACATTCCCTATCGTGGTGGTGTCACGGCAGATGCCATGGATAGGGTAAAGGTGGGGACTAATATGCGCTAGGGGAATCTAGGGAGGGATAGTAGAGTGATTCTCTACACAGAAGCTTTGTATTGATGTTCAATCTCCGAGATTACAAGTGCTCCTCGAGATGTATTGACAAGAGGAGGAAGAAGAAACTCTCTTACTCTTGCCTACCAACTTGCCCAAGAACCCTAGATCCACTAGTGCTCAACTAACTAGAATTCTCCTTGCTCTGTATCAGAAAAGAACCCAACCCCTTACCAGAACCCCAACCCCCCTTATATAGAGGTGGTTCGGTCCTGGTCTAGGGCATACGTGGAGGCATATTCCTAAGAATATGCCCCCTCCCAAAGTAGTAAACCGACAGGGGTGCTTTTCCCCCGCGTCACACTTGCTTTAGTGACGTAGCCTCTGCGGCACCCGCGTCAGCCGACGTGAGCGTCGTCACCCTTGTCGGCCATGATATGGTGGTCCTGCCCTTGCTTTATTCGCTCATCCAGTACGCACCAGACCTTCTTTTTTGACCAGAGAGATTCCTTCCTTCTCCTAGAAGCTAAGCAAGGATCCGGATCACAGTTGATCCGGCCACACCTGTTCCTGCATACAAGCCAGACAAGTATTTCCGACTTACTCCTTGAGTCGGACGAGACAATGTTAGGCGACCCGTCTAGTTCGGGTTACTCCGTGATCCGGCCTGCCTTGAGGTGACTCGGCCAGCATCCGCTTTGACCTTGCCGAACCTCGGCTGACTCGGCCCTTATACCCTGGAGTGACCCTACCCGGGGTTATCCCCCCAACATTAGTCCCCGAAGCTGGTGCGGCCTTAGCGGCCTTGGTCGCTAAGGCCACATCAGGTTCATTCGTATTTAAGCTTCGGACGTTTAGTTCCGGGTTAACTTCTTGTCTCGGATTATATGGATTTACGTTCCCTTCGCACGTTCCAAGCTTTCACTTGCCGACCGGGTTATCATTGTAGCTCGGATCCTATGGTTTTACTTTCCCTCTGCACATTTCAAGTTTTCACTTGTCGGCCGGGTTACCACGGAGGCTCGGATCCGGACCTTGCTTCCTTCTCTCATACGCCAACCCACGTAAGGGTTAATCATTGCGTTACCTTATTTTAAGGGCCTGCACTATAACTGCCGCAGTAACAGTCAGTGATTACTGCGCACGGGTTACGTCACGCCTGTCTCCTCGTTTCCCGCAACTACACGTCGTGTCATGGGATCATATTTAATCTGTGGCCTCCGCTATGGCTTCTCTCTGATTGGCTAATGTCGGTCATACACGGCCACAGCGCGTGGCTCTCCAGCGCAGCACGATCCCACTCGTTGATTACTGGGGGCAGTTAAATAGGGGAGGGGAACGCTCCTTAGCACTTTTCCATCTCCGCGCCCCCTCGCCCGTTCCTCTTCTTCTTCCTCGCGACCACGCTGCCGCCAGTGCCCGTTGCAGCAGCGCCGCCGCCGCACCTTCTCCGTGCCTCCACACCGCATCCACCGCTGCACCACTTCTTAGCCACGGGTCCTCATCAATCTAGACCGCAGAGCCTTGCTGCCGCCAGCTCCAGCGAGGACAGCGGATTCGAGATGACGGAGGAGGAGCTCATCGTCGTCGAGCAGGAGATGGAGGAGGACACCGGCGCGGCGGAACGCGGCGCATGGGCCGGTTCGTGGGTTTGCCGGGACGACATCGACTGGCTCTACCGAACCCGGCGTATTCCCGCCGGCGTCACTGCTCGTCTCCCCTCCTCGGAATTGGCCCCCTCACCCAATCCGGGTGAGTTCGTCGTTTTCCTATCCCATTTCCAACGGGGATTTGGTCTTCCGGTGAGTGATTTCTTCTGGGACTGGGTCCGGACCTATCACCTGCAACCACATCATCTCCCGGCGAACGCCATCACCACTCTGTCCGCTTTCGTTTCCTCGATCGAAGGCTACACCGGACTATGGCCCACGAAGGAGCTGTGGATCCGGTTCTTCGGCCTCCGTCGCAACGTCGTCCCCAACATTCACGTCGAGTCATAGGACAAGCAGCTCACTCAGTTCGGAGCTGCCTCGATCTTGCCCCGGAGGTAATCAATCTTTCCCCGGGTCACCGGGCTTGACTCCTGCAAAGGATGGGCCCGGACTTTCTTCTACGTCCGGAATGAAGGCACCGAAGACTTGATCCGGTTGCTGCCCTACGCTCCGGGTCCCCCGGACACGAATTTCTGGGAGGAGGTCGCCAAAAAACCTACAGCTCTGGCCAACCAAGTCAACAAAAGGTTTGCGGAGCTGAAGAAGCTCGAATTGCGCAACGAGGATGCCATGATCACATTCGTGCGCAACCGAATATCTCCCCTCCAGCGGCGCACTCACAAGTTATGCCATATGAGCTTCAGTCGCGACCCCAACCGAACCTCCTCGTTCAAGTTGAGCAACACGGAGATCTTCCGCCGGGTCAAGGCTCTTTTCACCACCCATAAGGATTTTTCCGCCGAATGGACGTGGGGAATCGAGCATTACTACCAAGACAGGCTCCCTCCCGCGGTAAGCTTCACGGAGTAAACTTATTTCGGATCAATTACGTGTCGGTTCTTATCGTATTTTTGACTCTGCTCCTTGTGCTTTTTTCTCAGCTGTTTTTCCAGCAAACCCTCGAGGATGGTACTGATCCGACCCTTAAGTGGGCCCTAGACCGAGAAATCCCGGATGAGGAGGAGCCAGACCAGGAGATGTTCCTCCCCACAACCGACGCCACCAAACGACCCAGCGGTAAATTCTCTTCTCTTAGAGATTGTCCCGACGATGAGGATGACTTGGATATTGACGTGATTGAACCCGTTGAGGCTGTCCCTCTTTCTTTTGCCTTCCCGGCATCAGCTAACCCCGGTGGGCACATCCACGAGGATTCTCCACTTGCCACGGGCGAGCCTGTTCCGGTGGCGTCGAAGAAGAAGCATGGATCCGCATCAAGTTCTTCTTCCGAACCTTCTCAGCCTTCCAAAAGGCAAAAGAAGGCCGGAGACAAGACTGCCTCCAAACGGGCAGGCAAAGCCCCGACACGGAGGGCTCGGAAACCTAAGGAGGCCGAGACCTCGGATGCGTAAGTCATTTTTCACTGCGCAACACACTTCTCCCTGCATCGGGGTAATTTCACTCCTGACATTATTTTCTCTTGCAGGGCTCCTGTGGAGGTCCCTCAGAGCGGATCGAGCATCTCCTCTCCTCTTCGGTCCAGTCCTTCCCCTCCTCGTGACGACGAGTCACGCCCGCTGAGCCCTATTCCGGAGGGCTCTACGGCCGCTCCGGGTTCCGCAGTACCTCCTTCAGAGGAACGCAACCTCGGATCGGGAGGGGTCGGATCGGCCGAGGCAACAGCGTCCGGCACTTCGGCATTGCTGCAACCAGCAACCACCAAGTCTACCGCAACTCCAGCACCAGCAGCAGCTCCAGCACCAGCCACCGAACCAGCGCCTGTCCCGGCTCCGAAGAAACCAACAGCAGCTCTAGCACCAGCCACCAAAGCTCCCGTGCCAAGTTCGTCTGCCTCGTCCGAGTCATCCCAAGCTCGGCGAGGAACCATTCCAGCGGCTTCCAAGGGCAAATCCACTGTGGTCACATCCTCCTAGCAAGCCAAAGGCAAGTCCACCTCCGTCGAGGCCGGGCAGCGAACCTTGTCGTCGATGCTTCCAAAGAAATCACCAGCAGCGACGGATCCTCCTGCCGAGCCAGCCGATTCACAGCAGATGGTTCTTCACACTAGCCCAGCTCTTGCCCTGATTGAAAGGAAAGAAGCTCACGCAAAGGGCTTGGTGGCACCTCACATGCCCACTGGCGAACGGTACCCTCCGAGCCTCATCGAGTTTGTCATGAACTGGAATAAGGCGGAGTTCGTCTACAACGACGATCTCCCGGAAAAGTTCGGCCCAGCTAAATTTTCCGCTCAGATGAATACCGCCGCCAAGGCCATTAACCTCGCTGGGCGTATGATGGAGGTACGTCGTTTCTTTTTTACCTGCTGTAGATAATAACCATTAGTCCCCGAGCCTCCGGCGGAGTAACTTGTTACTCGGCCGGATGCTCCATAGAAGATCAACGTAGCTGCATGTAAACTTCAAATATGCACAAACCTAGAGCCGGGTTAAGTTCCGCTTGGCCCGGATCTTGTATACTTCGAATATGCACACACCTAGAGCCGGGTTAAGTTTCGCTTGGCCCGGATCTTGTACACTTCAAATATGCACACACCTAGAGCCGGGTTAAGTTCCGCTTGGCCCGGATCTTGTACACTTCAAATATGCACACACCGAGAGCCGGGTTAAGTTCCGCTTGGCCCAGATCTTGTACACTTCAAATATGCACACACCTAGAGCCGGGTTAAGTTCCGCTTGGCCCGGATCTCGTATACTTCGAATATGCACACACCTAGAGCTGGGTTAAGTTCCGCTTGGCCCGGATCTTGTACACTTCGAATATGCACCGAACTAATTTTACACGCATGTACCTTTGTCAGGTAACCACCAATCGTCGGAGCGCCGAGTTTCAGCGCCTGCTTGATACCCACAAGATCTTGCGCGCAAAACATGTTGCACTTGGCACGGAGCATGAAAAGAGGGGTAATTTCCTCTCTTAACACCTCTCCATTTCGTTTGTTTCTGTCGGACTAACCTCCTTATTCGGTTTTTTGCAGCTGGGGTGGAGGCTGAAAACAAGATTATGCGGAAGAACTTGGAGAAAATCCGAGGTATGTCCTCTCTCGGCCAACGTCGTTGTGTTTTCCATTCTTTCTTCTCCTTGGCTCGGCAAACATTCACTCCTCGGCTTTGCCGGGTCAACACACTATTTCAGCATCGCTTGAGGATAGTGTGCCCGTGCCTGATATGATGCTGCATTTTCTCGAACAAGCAGGACAACATCAAGCCGAGTTGAAGAAGAAGAACGATGAGCTCGCCCTCCTCCAGACCAAGGACGACGAAATAGCTAAACTCAAGGCCGAGATGGAGAAGATGAAGGCCCAACACAAAACCGAGCTCCAAAAAGTTGGCCAGAACTTCACCGAAGAACGTGAGCACTTTACCCTTCAGATCTCCAAGGACCAGGACCTGCTTAAGGAATCCGAGGTCCGGCTTGGGTTGGTGCTCACTGAGCTTGAACAACTTCGCCAGAGACGCGACAGTTGTATCAAGGAGTTGACCCGGATCCATCGCCATATCTCACGTAAGTTTCTTCCCCTTATCCGACATAGTTTTTCCGGGTTAGCTCATATGCCTTTGCTTCAGCATCTTCCCTTTCCTTGTTTTCAGATCATTTTCCGGAGGGTACTGCCATCGCCAGTGCTGCTGTTGCCAAATTCCGCCAAGAGAGGGGTACTCCCATCTCTCCTGATGGTGAGAGCATCGCCTTAGACATGGAGGACCTGTTGGTCAGCGTGTCAGCTCGGGTGGAAACCATCAAGAACTATGGGAAAGATCTCCTCGACGTTGCGGTCCGGATCTTCAACACTTTCTGGCCAAGCGAGAGCGCTCCGGAAAGGATCACACTCCTTGCCGACAAACTGATGGAGATTGAGACTCAGCTTGACCTTTGGAGAGAATCCGCCGGGCGTGCCGCAGCAGATACCCTTCTCCATCATATCCTTTCATGGTATGAGAAGATCGATCTGAGCCTCCTCACCCGTCGGCGCACCAGATCCAAATGGACCGATGATCCGGAGTGGGTAGCTCGGCGCCAGGCTTGCGCCTACAGCCTCGTCGAATATTCTCCAGTCCATGACTGGGTTGTGGGGCCGAGCTTTCTGGAATCCGGCGAGGAGGAGCAGATGAAGAACGTGGAGGATGGGTCAGGCGATGATGGAGAAGATGCTGCTTTAGATATTGAAGACAGTGATGATGACGCCGAACTCCCTCCTCCTGCCGCTCCTTAGTTGAAAAAACTTGAAAATTTATCAGATCCCCGGTATGCCGGGTGCAATTGTATGCTGAATACATGATATTTTGCTACTATGCTTGTATGCCGGATTAACTTGGGCGTAGTCCCCGAGTTTCATTTTCTTGTTCGTCCAATTCTCCGGCTCGATCTGTGTCTACCTTGACTCGGTTTTACGACTTACGAATCCGAGCCTCAAGAATCGTTTTAACAATACTGAGAAACTTTGAGGCTTGGCTCAAAATAATTCAACATAATAGCTTGAAAGTAAATACGGGGTTAGTCCGAAAAAAACAAACGTTAGCTGGAATAGGATCGTTTCCTTAGTAGTTTTTCATGTGCTACGCAATTCCAAACTTGTTCCCTTGCTTGCCATGAAGCCAATTCTTGTTGGACAGCAGCAAGTCGAAGGGTTGGGTTTCACACATTACTAATCCGGGTTAAGTGAAACGAGTCATTCTAGCTAACGCATAAAAAGTAACAACAATCATTTATTAAGGCAGTCCCCGAGTTACTGCTCGAGGCTCCGCTATTTCATTGATAAGCTCATTGCCGACATACATACCGACATATGAGACGACTCGGATACATACACTTCTTAGCTAAGTGTAGAAGGGACGAAGTAGTGCTACATTCCACGGTCGCTTGGACTCCTCTCCGGACCTGTCCGCCTTGTTCTTTTCCTGTGGCTTTGCATCTATGAGATAGTAAGAATCATTGTGCAATGCTTTGCTCACAATGAATGGCCCTTCCCATGGGGGGGATAATTTATGCATGCCAGTGGTACGCTGTACCAACCGGAGCACCAGATCGCCTTCCCGGAAGACTCGGGGGCACACTTTCCGGCTATGATAGAGTCGAAGATTTTGCTGATATATGGCGGATCTGGACAGTGCCAGTTCTCTCGCTTCTTCCAGCAGATCAACATTATTTTGCCGGGCTTCTTGCACTTCGGCTTCTGTGTATTGGGTGACCCTAGGCGAATCATGCTCTATGTCGGCTGGTAATACAGCTTCTGCCCCATATACCAGAAAGAACGGCGTGTAGCCTGTTGATCGATTTAGAGTTGTTCTTAAACTCCACAATACCGCTGGTAGTTCTTCTATCCAGCACCCCGCTGATCTTTGCAGCGGCTCAATGAGCCGGGGTTTTATCCCGGATAATACTAATCCGTTGGATCTTTCCACTTGTCCGTTCGATGCGGGGTGGGCTACCGAGGCTACGTCGAGTCGGATTTTCTTGTCTCGACAGAATCGTGCAAATGCTCCTTCAGCAAAATTTGTGCCGTTATCAGTTATAATGCTGTGCGGATAACCATATCTCAAGATGATGTCCTTGAGAAATGTTACGGCCGTATCCCCATCACATTTTCTTATAGGCTTCACTTCGATCCATTTTGTAAACTTGTCCACCATGACCAGAATGTGTGTCATGTTTCCTCTTGTTGGTTTAAACAGGCCAACCATATCCAAGCACCACACCGCAAATGGCCATGTAATTGGTATGGTTTTGAGTTCCGACGTAGGCATATGTGTCTTGGTGGCGTACCTTTGACAACCATTGCATTTTCTCACCAGATCTTCTGCTTTCTCCAAGGCACTTGGCCAATAGAATCCATGCCGGAACGCCTTTGCCACTAAGGCCCGGGATGAGGCGTGATGCCCGCATTCTCCTTGGTGTATATCTCGGAGGATGTCAAGTCCTTCTTCCGGGTTAACACACCGCTGGAGGACATTGGTTACACTCCGTTTGTACAGCTTGGAATTGATGATTGTGTAAGCTTTGGCTCTCCTCTGAGTTTGCCTGGCTAGCACTTCCTCAGTGGGTAACGTTCCATCTTTCAAGAACTGGTATATAGGCAGTGCCCAAGCTGGTATTGCTCGCGCAGGGAACATCTTCTCATCAATTTCCATCCGATCCACCAGCATAACTTCAGCCGGATCACGCTGAACAGTCCCTGGGTCTAGCGAGGTAGTCCCCGGGTTTGCCGAGGTAGTCCCTGGGTTCGGCGTGCTACCTCCCATGTCAATGTCCATGGGCTCAACTCCGGATTCCGTGTTTTCCGGGACATAGATTGAATCGGTTCCTGGGGACGGCCTGATAGATGGTTTTCTGAGGTGCTCCAATCCAACACCCGGTGGAATTGCCTGTCGGGTCGATCCGAGCTTCGACAGCATGTCGGCAGCTTCGTTTTCCACGCGAGGTACATGGTGAAATTCGCATCCCTCAAAGTAACCCGAGATTTTCTGCACATGAAATCTGTATAGTGCCATGTTTGGATCCAGGGCATCCCACACTCCGGACACTTGCTGTATTACTAGATCCGAGTCGCCAAAGCAGATTATCCGACGTATGCCAATCTCCTTTGCCACTTTGAGACCATGCACAAGAGCCTCGTACTCAGCGACATTGTTCGATGCCGCGAAATGGATCTGCAATACGTACTTGAGCTGATACTTCTTTGGCGAGGTAAGCACAACCCCGACACCTAACCCGGTTTTGATTTTCGATCCGTCAAAGTGCATCCTCCAGTAGTTCGGATCTGGTGGCGGCGGTTCGTATTGTACCTCGGCCCAATCCACGAAAAAGTCCGCCACAGCCTGGGACTTGATCGCTTCTCTCCTATCATACTGGGGTGCGTAAGGTTCTAGCTCAATTGACCATTTCGCAATTCTGCCATTCGCATCTTTGTTACCCATTATCTCGGATATGGGGGCTTCGCATATCACTTTGATGGGATGCTCCTCAAAGTAGTGCTTTAACTTCTTTGCTGCCATATAAACTCCGTATGCCACCTTTTGAAAATGCGGGTAGTTCTGTTTTGAGGCAGACAATACCTCGCTCAAGTAATACACTGGCCTCTACACTGACTTACCCTTTTCATCTCGCTCCACTACAATCACTGCACTTACAACTCGGTTGGTTGCGGCTATGTGGAGCAACATTGGCTCCTTCGACAGTGGGGAAGCTAACACTGGTGCAGTGGCCAACATCTTTTTCAAGTGGGAAAAATCTTCATCGGCCTGCGGCGTCCAAACGAATTTATCTGATTTTTTCATGAGTTGGTAGAGAGGCAGTGCCTTTTCCCCTAACCGACATACAAACCGACTCAACGACGCCAGGCATCCAGTGAACTTCTGGACGTCGTTGAGACACTTCGGCAGCTCCATTCGTTCAATGGCTCGGATCTTAGTTGGATTAACCTCGATACCTTGGCTGGAGACGAGAAACCCGAGTAATTTCCCTGCCGGGACACCAAAGGTACATTTCTCCGGGTTAAGCTTCATCCGGAATCTTCTCAAGTTCGCGAATGTTTGCCTTATGTCGTCAAGGAGCGTTGCGCTTTCCTTGGTCTTGATAACCACATCATCCACGTAGACTTGTACATTTTGACCTATTTGATCATGCAAACATTTTTGCATACATCTTTGGTATGTTGCTCCTGCATTTCGTAAACCAAACGGCATAGTGCGATAGCAATAAGCCCCATACGGGGTAATAAAGGCAGTTTTTATTTGATCATCCGGGTTCAGAGGTATCTGGTGGAAACCAGAGTAGGCGTCAATGAATGACAACAGTTCACATCCCGCGGTAGAGTCGATGACCTGATCTATCCTCGGCAGTGGGAATGGGTCTTTTGGACACGCCTTGTTCAGGTTCGTGTAATCGATACACATACGCCAAACTACTGCCACGTTCGGATCATCCTTCTTCTTTTCTGCCAGCACCGGATTAGAGAGCCAATCCGGATACATCACTTCCATGATAAATCCTGCTGCTAGCAATCGAGCTATCTCGTCACCAATGACCTTTCTCCTATCCTCGGCGAAGCGTCGGAGAGGCTGCTTCACCGGCCTTGCTCCGGGTCTTACGTTCAAAGAGTGCTCGGCCAACTCCCTCGGAACACCTTGCAAGTCCTTTGTGGACCAAGAAAAAATGTCCCGATTCTCACGGAGGAAGTTGACGAGCTCGCTTTCCTATTTGTCAGTTAACCCGGCACCAATTGTTACGGTACGCTCCGGAAACAGGTTATCCACCAGAATCTTCTTGGTGTCCTTCGCGGCTTGAAATGAAACACTCCCATGCGGGTTGCTTAACGCCGGCATATACTGCTGCGCGGACTGAGCTAATGCCGCCACCTCTTGAATTTTTCTTTTCTCTTGGGCAATTACGAGTGACTCAGCTAGGTTAGACCCGGCTGAGGCGCACTCAATAGAACGTCGGAAATCCCCAGCGATAGTGATTGCTCCATTTGGCCCGGGCAACTTCATCTTCAGATAACTAACATGGCAACTTGCCATGAATTTGCTCAGTGCTGGTCTCCCGAGTAATGCATGATACACGCTCTCTAAGTTCACCACCTCAAACTCCAGATTTTTAGTTCAGCAGTTATCCCTCGTACCGAATAGCACGTCGACCCGGACTTTGCCTATGGGCTCACAGGATATGCCTGGTATGATACCATGGAAAGTTGTTCTTGTAGCCTGGAGCATGTTCTCCGAGATGCCCAATTTGCACATCGTATCTGCATACATGATGTTAATGCTACTGCCATTGTCGATTAGTACCTTGGAGAACCTCACATTAATGTTTGGTCCAATGAACGTCGGATCTAACACTAGTGCATACGAGCCCGGACTTGGCATAAGCTTGGGATGATCTTTGGCTCTCCAGGTAATTTCCTGGTCCGACCAAGACATGTACCTCGTCACTGCAGGCATAACCGCGTTAACCTCCATATGTCGGCGCTGCAAGCTCTTCCTATCTGTTTCCTCTATTGTGAACACACAATAGCTCTGGTGATGTTCCCTGTACTCATTTCTTCCCTCGTTTCCGGAGTACCTCTGATCCGGTGGTTACTGGTTTTCCACCTGATGCACTGCATCCCTTCTCTCGCTGTTGTCATACCTCGGCGGAGGGGGAGGCAACATTAGTTGCTGCGTGTTTGCTCCGGAAAGCAGTTGCTGCCGGGTAACTCCTGCCAAGGTTGATCATTCCGGGGTGCCTGAGCATTCCCCGAACCACCTTGTTCTATCTTACGCATCCACTCACATTGCCTTGTTGTGTGACCCGCCGGACTGTTTGGATTTGGCGTGTGGAATTTACACGGCTGGTCCAACATTGACTCATAGGTATACCTCGAACGATCTTTCTTTTCTTGCCATTTCTTCTTCTGCTCCGGAGTCCATGTTTTCTTGCCATCGTTTCGAGGAGTCCATTGCCCTCCCGTTTTCTGGCGTTGATTGCTCCCTGCTCCGGGCTGATCTTGATTCATGGCCGCAACTTGTTGCGAACCATACCGATGGTCTGGTCTATCGTCTCTCCTTTTCCCCCTGTAATCGTTCCTCCGGGATGACCCGGCTCCGTCCCTCGGATAGTACTCCTCATTTGACTCGTTCGACGCGATCCTAGGTTGAGTCGGATCACCCAAAGCATAAGAATCCGCGATCCGGATCATCTCTGCCAATGTGACTGGCATTTTCCTTTGCAATTTCATCCACAACTCACTGCCATATCTGCACCCTTCTGCGAACCATGCTATAGCCTGTGAATCTATGACTCCCTCACACGAGTTTCTCACGGTACACCACCAGGTCAAGAATTCACGGTCCGTTTCGTTAGATCTCTGCTTGCACATTGCCAGGGTCTGCGGTCTATTCGGTCTCTGATATGTACTTGAGAAGTTGCTGATAAACATTTCTTCAAAATCTATCCAGCAATTGATGCTTCCGGGTGGCAAGTTATTCAGCCAAACCCTAGCCGGACCTTCCAACATTTGGGGTACATATCGTACAACCCATCTCAAGTTGCCAGTTGCAATTTTCACAGCTGTTGCGTAGTTTATCAGCCAATCCTCCGGCTTTGTACTGTTGTCATACGTCTTCGTGCCCCTGGGTAATTGGAAATTAGGTACTGGCGGTTCCTTCATGATCCGGGGTCCAAAGCACGCTGGACCCGGAGGACCTTTACATTCGATCTGTTCCGACCTATACAGGCGATCCAGTTTTAGCCTGGCGTCATCCGGCATCAAATATCTGCTTCCCAATCTCGACCCTATCACATGATAGTCTGGTCTTGCGTATCTCGCATTCATCATCTCCGAGTCTCCGTCATTGTATCGGTCTTGCTCTCGTTGTGCTCCTCTCTGTTGCATACCACGGCCAACACTTTGCTCTTGCCTTGGTACATTCCGCTGCTGCGGTTGACCTGCTCCTGCTGAGTTTCGTTGTCCGGCATTGCCGTTGGCAGCATTCCCTTGACCGGCATTGCCTTGGTCGTGGTTACCTCGGCCAACTTCACCTCGGCTCACACTTCGTCGATCATCGTTTTTCCGCATCTCTTTTTCTTTTCCCGCACGTGTTGGGTCGTACGGAACGATCTGCTTGTTCCGTCTAGCCGAGGTTACTACCTCTTCTCTCCTTGGGCCACCATGAGGCGATGATGCGGCTCCAGCGGATTTCTCTGGGTTACCCATCGCCGAATGGATGATCTTAGAAGCTCCAACTCTCTCCGGGTTACCTCTCAGCAGCTCCTCGTTCTGCCTGTTCGCCATCCGAACCAGCTCGTTAACCCGGTCTTGCTGTCTCTGACGGGCTTCACCCGTCAGACCCTCTAGCTCGGACGCCGCTGCATCTGCTGCTCTGAGGTTCTTTGCCGGGGTACTGTACTTAGGCAACCCCACGGACAGATAGTTTTCCGACCCTTCTGGTCCATCATCACCTTCTCTGTTCATCTCACTTATGAGATTTTTCCCTTTTACCCTTACTGGATAAACCTTGTTTGCTTTCGCGTACTCACGCAGCGTCATGTTCAACGACTGCTGAGCCGCTGCTGTTTTCTTTGCGCCCTCCAGTATCTTTTGCCGGGTCTCCTCTAGCTCGGCCTGTGCCTGAGCCGGATCTACCACAGCTGCCACCGGGTTCGCCAAGCTATCCATAGCTTCCCTCAGCACGTTCTCAGGCCTCTCTAGCGGAGGACCCCTAGCTTTCCTCGGTGCCTTGGGCGTTACCTCCGGGTCTGGCGCTGGATCCTTGCTCATGCCCGCGCCTGGCGCAGTCATCATCACCTCTACATGGTCCGGGGAGCGAGCGATACGCGCCCCGCGAGTCACAGTGAGGGGTGGTTCTCCTGCATCGACGACACGACGCGGATGAACGCAAGACACGTCCACAACAACGTAGACCTTGTGCGCACCGAGCTTGAAAAAGCTGCCGTTGCAGAGAAGGGGGGGCGTGCCGAAGCAGCCAGCGTTGTCGCTGACGTAGTCCAGCGCTCCAAAGCGCTGAACGAGCCCGGAGATGATGCGTTCGCTGGTGCCAATGAAGTTTCCCGTCCGGATCTTCACCCCTGCTAGCGCCGCTAGCCCCACGGTAGGCGTCAACTGTCGTGGTGGTGTCACGGCAGATGCCATGGATAGGCTAAAGGTGGGGACTAATATGCGCTAGGGGAATCCAGGGAGGGATAGTAGAGTGATTCTCTACATAGAAGCTTTGTATTGATGTTCAATCTCCGAGATTACAAGTGCTCCTCGAGCTGTATTGACAAGAGGAGGAAGAAGAAACTCTCTTACTCTTGCCTACCAACTTGCCCAAGAACCCTAGATCCACTAGTGCTCAACTAACTAGAATTCTCCTTGCTCTGTATCAGAAAATAACCCAACCCCTTACTAGAACCCCAACCCCCCTTATATAGAGGTGGTTCGGTCCTGGTCTAGGGCATATGTGGAGGCATATTCCTAAGAATATGCCCCCTCCCAAAGTAGTAACCCGACAGGGGTGCTTTTCCCCCGCGTCACACTTGCTTTAGCGACGTAGCCTCTGCGGCGCCCGCGTCAGCCGACGTGAGCGTCGTCACCCTTGTCGGCTACGATCCGGTGGTCCTGCCCTTGCTTTATTCGCTCATCCAGTACGCACCGGACCTTCTTTTTTGACCAGAGAGATTCCTTCCTTCTCCTAGAAGCTAAGCGAGGATCCGGATCACAGTTGATCTGGCCACACCTGTTCCTGCATACAAGCCAGACAAGTATTTCCGACTTACTCCTTGAGTCGGACGAGACAATGTTAGGCGACCTGTCTGGTTCGGGTTACTCCGTGATCCGGCCTGCCTTGAGGTGACTTGGCCAGCATCCGCTTTGACCTTGCCGAACCTCGGCTGACTCGGCCCTTATACCCCGGAGTGACCCTACCCGGCGTTATCGCCCCAACATTCCCTTTTAAAGTCTCCACTTTAAATGCATTAAATTTCTCCAAATTTAATGCTCTCTCATTTAATAGAACTCTTTTTTATTAAATTTATTCAGAATTTTGTTAATTACTTTAATTAACAAACATTCACATATAGCCCCTTGCAATATTTCAATATCACATGCAGAACCACCTTCTACAATTTCACCCGAAACAATATTCACCTTTAACGCTTGTAACTAAATCCCTTTGTCTCTCGATATATTACATGTCCGAGATTCGATCATCGGTATCTCCATACCTAGTTTGATCTCGTTACCGACATGCACTCTTTTCTCGTTCCCGTGATATAACATTCTAGTGATCACATCACTTGCTTGCAAGCTATCCTTATGTGATATCACCGAGAGGGCCTAGAGTATATCTATCCGTCATCTGGATTGAAAAATTCCACTCTTGATCCATGAGCCTCAACATAACACCTTCGTAGTACTGAACCCATCTTTATAGTCACCCTGTTACGGTGTGACGTTTGATGTTATCAAGATACTCTTCCGGTGTTAGCAATTAACATGATCTCATGGTCTAAGGATAAAGATTACTTCGTATGATGTTATAGCAATATAAACATAATGACTTGATCGTAATTCTATACTTCGTATGAATGTTCATCACATCATTCCACCAATGGTGTGACCTTGTTATTAACAACATCCAATGTCCATGATCAAGAAACCTTGATCATCCTGTTAATCAACAAGCTAGTCTATCAGAGAGGCATGACTAGGAACCCTTTTTGTTTATTAAACACACATGTATTGATGTTTCTGAATCAATACATTTCTAGCATGTAAAATAAACATCTATCATATATAAGGAATATATAATAACAACTTTATTATTGCCTCTCAGGGATATTTCCTTCAGTCTCCCACTTGCACTAGAGACAATAATCTAGTTCACACATTGATAAATCTAACACCCATGGAGTTCTGGTGTTGATCATGTTTTGCCCTAGGGAGAACTTTAGTCAACGGATCTGCTACATTTAGGTCTGTGTGTACTTTACAAATCTTTATATCTCCATCCTTGACATGCTCGCTGATGGAGTGAAACCGGCGCTTAATATGTTTGGAATTCTTGTGAGACCTTGGTTCCTTTGCGTTGGCTATGGCTCCATTGTTGTCACAATAGATCACCATCAGGTCCAACGCACTAGGAACCACACCCAGTTTCGTAATGAACTCTTTCATCCAAGCTGCCTCCTGCGCCACTTCTGAAGCAGCAACATATTCCGCCTCTGTTGTTGACCCAGCCACCACAGGTTGTTTGGAACTCCTCCAACTAACTGCTACTCCGTTCAAGAGAAATACGTATCCGGATTGAGACTTAGAGTCATCCGGATCGCTGTCAAAGCTAGCATCGACATAACACTTAGCGACTAGCTCTTCTTCACCTCCGTATATGAGAAACATATCCTTAGTTCTTCTCAAGTACTTGAGGATGTTCTTTACCGCTATCCAGTGTTCCGAACCTGGATCAGATTGGTACCTACTAGTCAAACTAATAGCATGTGCCATATCCGGTATTGTACATAGCATGGCATACATAATAGAGCCTATGGCCGAGGCATAGGGGATCTTATCCATCATCTCTCTTTCTTCCGCCGTAGCCGGACTTTGAGTCTTACTCAATGTCTTGCCTTGCAACATAGGTAAGAACCCCTTCTTACTTTCATCCATATTAAACTTCTTTAATATCTTATCAAGGTATGTACTCTGCGATAGCCCAATTAGGCGCCTTGATCTATATCTATAGATTTTAATGCCTAATATATATGATGCTTCACCAAGGTCTTTCATCGAAAATTTGCTGTTTAGATAACTTTTAACACTGTTTAAAAGATCTATATCATTTCTAATCAATAATATGTCATCCACATATAATATCAGAAATGCCACATTGCTCCCACTCACTTTCTTGTAAATACAAGCTTCTCCATAAGTTTGGACAAATCCAAACTCTTTGATCACCTCATCAAAGTGGAGATTCCAACTTCGTGATGCTTGCTTCAGTCCATAGATGGATCGCTGAAGTTTGCACACCTTATTAGCATCCTTAGGATCGATAAAACCCTTAGGTTGTATCATATACAACTCTTCTTCAATCTTACCATTGAGGAACGTAGTTTTGACATCCATCTGCCATATTTCATAATCAAAATATGCAACAATTGCTAACATAATCCTAACCGATTTAAGCATCGCTACGGGAGATAATGTCTCATTGTAGTCAACTCCTTGAATTTGTCGAAACCCCATTGTGACAAGTCAAGCCTTATAGATGGTCACATTACCATCAGCATCAGTTTTTCTTTTGAAAATCCATTTATTCTTAACGGCCTTTCAGTCGTGAGGTAAGTCCACCAAGTTCCAAACTTGGTTCTCGTACATGGATTCCATCTCGGATTTCATGGCTTCTAGCCATTTGTTGGAATCCAGGCTCATCATCGCTTCTTCATATGTCGCAGGGTCATCCATTTCATCAACCATGAAATTCACTACATGATTTCCGTACAGTTCAGGAGCTGCACGTGTCCTGCTTGACCTGCGAGGTTCGGTAGTGTCCTCTTTCGGAGTTTCATGATCATTATCATTAGCCCTCTCTTCATCAGGTGAAGTCAACTCCGAAACAACTTCCGGTGTTGTGCCACTCGCCATTCCATGAAGAGAAGGTTCAATAACCTCTTCGAGTTCTACCTTCCGACTACTCACACCTTTCACGAGAAACTCCTTCTCAACAAAGGATCCATTCTTGGCAACAAAAACCTTGCCCTCGGATCTGTGATAGAAGGTATACCCAATTGTTTCCTTAGGGTATCCTATGAAGACGCATTTTTCCACTTTGGGTTCGAGTTTATCTGGTTTAAGTTTCTTCACATAAACATCGCATCCCCAAACCTTAAGAAATGACAGCTTAGGTTTGTTTCCAAACCATAATTCATACGGTGTCGTTTCAACGGATTTAGATGGTGCCCGATTTAAAGTGAATGCAGTTGTTTCCAGTGCATAACCCCAAAATGACAGAGGTAAGTCAGTCAGAGACATCATAGATCGAACCATATCCAATAAGGTATGATTACGACGTTCTGACACACCATTACGTTGTGGTGTTCCGACATGCGTGAGTTGTGAAACTATTCCACACTCTTTCATGTGTGTGCTAAACTCGTAACTTAGATACTCTCCTCCACGGTCAGACCGTAGAAACTTGATCTTTCTATTACGATGATTTTCCACTTCATTCTGAAATTCCTTGAACTTTTCAAAAGTTTCAGACTTGTGTTTCATCAAATAGATATACCCGTATCTACTCAAATCATCCGTGAAAGTAACAAAATAACGATATCCACCTCGCGCCGACACACTCATTGGTCCACACACATCAGTATGTATGATTTCCAATAGATCTGTCGCCCGTTCCATTGAACCGGAAAACGGCGTTCTAGTCATCTTGCCCATAAGGCATGGCTCACATGTATCAAATGATTCAAAATCAAGTGATTCCAAAAGTCCATTAGAATGGAGTTTCTTCATGTGTTTAACGCCAATATGACCTAGACGACAGTGCCACATATATGTAGACATATCATCATCAAGTTTAATCTTTTTAGCATTAACATTATGAATGTGCGTAATATTACTATCGAGATCCAATAGAAATAAACCATTCAACATAGGTGCATGACCATAAAAGATATCATTCTTATAAATCGAACAACCATTGTTCTCGGATTTAAAGGAATGACCACTTTGCATCAAACACGATCCAGATACAATGTTCATGCTCAGTGTAGGCACCAAATAACAATTATTTAGGTTTATAACTAATCCCGATGGCAAATGGAGAGGTAGCGTCCCGACGGCGATCACATCAACTCTTGATCTATTGCCGACCCACATCCTGACCTCATCCCTTGCTAGCTGTCACTTGTTCCGTAGCCCCTGAACCGAGTTACATATATTAGCAACCGATCCGGTATCAAATACCCAGGTGCTACTGCGAGTACTAGTCAAGTACACATCAATAACATGTATATCACATATACCTTTGTTTGCCTTTCTGGACTTCTTGTCCGCCAAATACTTGGGGCAGTTGCGCTTCCAATGGCTAGTCCCCTTGCAATAGTAGCACTCGGCGTCAGACTTAGGGCCAGCCCGGGGTTCCTTTTCAGGCGTGGCAACAGACTTGCCACCCTTCTTTCCCTTGTGCTTGCCTTTCTTGTCCTTCTTGAAACCGGTGGTCCTATTGATCATCAACACTTGATGTTCTTTCCTAATCTCCACTTCTGCAGTCTTAAGCATTGACAAAAGCTCGGGAAGAGACTTCTTCATGCCCTGCATATTATAGTTCATCACGAAGCTCTTGTAGCTAGGTGGAAGAGATTGGAGAACACGATGTATGCCTAAGTCAATGGGAATCGTTATTCCCAAGGACACAAGCTTATCGGCGTACCCGGACATTTTGAGTACGTGCTCACTAACGGAGCTGTTTTCCTCCATCATGCAGCTAAAGAACTTTTCTATAGCATTATAACTCTCTACAGCAGCATGGGTATCGAAAATCATTTTCAATTCTCCCATGGTATCAAAGGCATTGCCATTTTCGAAACGCTTTCGAAGTTCTGGCTCTATCCCATACAGTATGCCACAATGAACTAAGTTGTGGTCCTCCTGACGAGTCACATAGACATTCTTTTCCTCGTCAGGGGCATCAGGAGCTGGTGGGGGGCCTAGAGGCACATCTAGCACATATTGCTTTTGTGCAGCAGTGAGGAGAATCCTCAAATTCATAGCCCAGTTGGTGAAGTTGCTACCATTCGCAGCAAGTTTCTCTTTCTCCATGAACACATTGAAATTAAAAGCAGGTGGTGCCATCTACAACAGAATTTGTAAAGTTTATTTAGACTAAGTTTATGATAGATTGAGTTCAACTAATCCAAATTACTAATGAACTCCCACTCAAAAACGACATCCCTCGTGTCCTTTTGGTGATTACATGAACCAAATCCACTATACCAAGTCCGATCATCACGTGAGTTGATATAGCTTCAAAGGCGAGCATCTATATGGGCATCATGTCTGTACATGCTAGGCTCGCCAAGTAAGAACCTTAGTATTCGCGTGTGTAAAACTGTCTTACACCCGTTCCTATGAAAGCGTAGATTCGAGTACACCCGATCATCACGTGATGTCTCGAAACACGATCCATAGAACGGTGCATACTCAAGGAAGAACACATTTTTATCTTGATATCTAAAAGAGGGATCATCTTATAATGCTATCAAACGCGCCAAACTAGCAGTATAAGATGTTAACATCTAATGTGTAAAGTGAGATGATATGGTCCATGCATTTGATCTCTATCACTTGCATCGTGGTATGATCTCTATAATTCCTTTGTGTGTAAGTCCAAGGTCTATGGAACTTACACGTTGAGTGTGTTGTAAGAGTATCCACCATACATCTACTTACAACAATACCATATCAACACACTAGCCCAACAACGATCTAAACTAGACGCCTCTAATTTATCAATTGCAAGTTTTATGTGGCTTAGGGCTTTCGGAGATAGAACCGTTCTTACCTACGAACATGAACCACAACAAGGATAACTAAGTTATTAGCAACTCGTTGTAAATCAGATATTGACTATAGTAGGAGAGACAGACACCTGCCAGCCACTTATGCGAAACAAGTTGCATGTCAGTCGTGGAACCGGTCTCATGTACGATGACATGTAAGGTTGGTCCGGGCCGCTTCATCCCACTATGCCACCAATATCCAAATACATAGAAGATGCAATAACATGATCATCATCTCCCACATATCAACCATATGTGTACTACCCGTGCTAAGCACCTACGCATAAACCTGGCTCTGATACCACTGTTGGATCCGCATCATAGAAAACAAAAAAAATTCTACGGTGTGAACTACACGCCAAGATCTATCTACTAGGTACAAAGCAACGGGTGGACATACATCCAACAAGAACTTACCCTCGTAGACAACGAGCTTTGTTAACGAGTAGGAACTCATGGTTGATGTAGTCGTACACTTGCCGATCTCAAGATCGTGAGGAAGTCCGAGCGCCGCAACTCAGCAGCGCATCCGCACTCGCACACACGTTCAAGCCACCGGACAACCTCCACCTCCTCGCTCCAGCGATCCATCGGAAGCAGCAACTCCTTCCAGACAAAATGCCACCGGGAACATGTATCTCGCTAATCCGAGACCATGGGGGAATAATTCTAGAGGGGGGAGAGATCCTTCACAAGGAGGTGTGTGGATGAAGGAGGGAATGGGTGGCCTTTTATAGGAGGAGGGGGGTGCCCCCTCTCTCCATGGCCGGCGCATGGGGGGTGACCCTCACCTCCCCCATTCATGTGGTGGTAACCCCTCCACATTAAAATGCCTCTTCACATTCCCTTTTAAAGTCTCCACTTTAAATGCATTAGATTTCTCCATATTTAATGCTCTCTCATTTAATAAAACTCTTTTTATTAAATTTACATGTCCGAGATTCGATCATCGGTATCTCCATACCTAGTTTGATCTCATTACCGACATGCACTCTTTTCTCGTTCCCGTGATATAACATTCTAGTGACCACATCACTTGCTTGCAAGCTATCCTAATGTGATATCACCGAGAGGGCCTAGAGTATATCTATCCGTCATCTGGATTGACAAATTCCACTCTTGATCCATGAGCCTCAACATAACACCTTCATAGTACTGAACCCATCTTTATAGTCACCCTGTTACGGTGTGACGTTTGATGTTATCAAGATACTCTTCCGATGTTAGCAATTAACATGATCTCATGGTCTAAGGATAAAGATTACTTCGTATGATGTTATAGCAATATAAACATAATGACTTGATCGTAATGCTATACTTCGGATGAATGTTCATCACATCATTCCTCCAATGGTGTGACCTTGTTATTAACAACACCCAATGTCCATGATCAGGAAACCTTGATCATCCTGTTAATCAACAAGCTAGTCTATAAGAGAGGCATGACTAGGAACCCTTTTTGTTTATTAAACACACATGTATTAATGTTTCCGAATCAATACATTTCTAGCATGTAAAATAAACATATATGATATCTAAGTAATATATAATAACAACTTTATTTTTGCCTCTCAGGGCATATTTTCTTCAGGGGGTTCGACGTTTTTCCAGAAGGAGTTCCGCTCCGCCGCCACCACCAGATTCCACGAAACAGCACCAGAAACTCCATTCTGGCACCCTGCCGGGACGGTAAATTGGAGGAGATCATCGCCATCATCATCACCATCGCTTCTCCATCGACCATCCATGTTTCCCCATCTATGAGTGAGTAATCCCCTGCTGTAGGCTATGGGGATGGTAGGGATTGGATGAGATTGTTCATGTAATGGCATCAGATTGTTAGGGCATGGTTCCTAGTATCTTCTATTAGTGCTTTATGACTTTGTTGCGACTTGTTATGCTTAATGCTTGTCACTAGGGCCCGAGTGCCATGATTTCAGATCTGAACATGTTATTGATTCATTATGATAGTATTGTTTATGGTCTTACTTGCAAGTTGTATACACACGTTGTTGTCCAGAACCAATGGCCCAGAAGTGACAGAAATCGGGATAACCGGAGGGAATGGCTTTGATGTGAGGATCACATGTGTTCACGGAGTGTTAATGCTTTGCTCCGGTGCTCTATTAAAAGGAGGCCCCGCTGCAAACGGGCTGGCAGGACAAAAGATGTTGTGCAAGTTCTCATTGCGAGTACGTATGACTATATATGGAACACGTGCCTAGGATTATCTAGTACTTGGATGCTTTATCTTATTTATCTGCAATTGCCCTATGTTCTGATTGCTATGTGAATTATCTTGTCCATGCAACGCCCGTCCATCCATCCCTATTCCTACCGCACTCGAATCCTACTGTTTACTGCTATTGTTACTACTTTCTTTACTTTACTGCTCCTGCTTTGCCATTCTTACTACAAAACTATTGCTACTGATAAACTGCTGTGAGCAAGATTGTTTCTAGGTGCAGCTGAATTGACAACTCAGTTGTTAAGGCTTATAAATATTCTTTGGCTCCCCTTGTGTCGAATCAATAAATTGGGTTTCACTTCCCTCGAAAATACTACGATACACCCCCTATACTTGTGGGTCATCAAGACTATTTTATGGTGCCGTTTCCGGGGAGCATAGCTTTATTTATCAAGTTCACTTGGATTCTCTATTGTTCGCTGCTATCCATTCATCATGGGTATGTCTCGTGAAGGTAAGGTTCCTATTTTACCATCCACTACAAGAAGAGGTACGGTTCTGAACACCTCTGTTGCTCTTGATTCACCATCTATTATGAGTAAGATCGTTACACGACCACATACACATGTTACACATAGTGCTACTACCGCTGAATCTGAAACTTTTGATGCTTATGATGCTGCTTCTACTGTGCTTGATAAGAGTGGTTCATTAGGTCCTTTCCTAGATGCTACGATTGCTAGAACTATAGCTGGAAATACTGAAACTCCTAATGAAGACACTACCACACCTGTTAGTTCACCTGAGTCTAGTGAAAGTTATGATATTAAAGATGGTTATGTGGAGATGACCGATGAATTTATTAAAGAATGTAAAAACACCCATGATAGGAGCGTTGCTAAGAGTCTCCTTGAGAGACGTACTATTAGACCCAAATTATCTCCTATTGCTAAGTTTTCTACTTCTCCCATAAACATTATAGATAAAGATTATGATTTCTCTCTCGATCTATCTTACATAGCTATTGTTGAGAAAGAACCTTTTTGTGGGACTAAGAATGAAAGTGTGGTAGCACATATGAATGAACTTTCTACCATGAGTGGCTTGTTTTCTGATGATATTAAGATGCGTACTTACTTTGTTGCTAAGATTTTCCCCTTTTCACTGAAAGGAGAAGCTAAAACTTGGTTTAGTAATTTACCTCCTGGATCTATTGATAGCCCTGATTGCTTGATTAGTACTTTCCTGCGGAAATATTTTCCTCCTAGTGCTAGACATGCTATTTTGCGGGAACTTTTTGATTTTAAACAGGGAGAAAAAGAGATATTGCCCGAAGCATGGGCAAGGTTTTGTGCTTTGATTCATGCACAGGCTGGAAGTCCATTACCTAAGAATGAGCTTCTTGATATATTTTATAATGGACTAACTGATTGTGTTTTCAGGAATAGGACTCCTAAGGAAGCTGAGGAATTAATGGCTAAAGTAAGTAAGAACTAAGAAGATTGGACTCCTCCTGAACAAGCAATACCTGAAGTAATTGTACATGAACCTACTATACCAGTGTCTACTCCAACATCAAAGAAGAGGGGAGTTATTGAATTAAATGATGAAGTGATGAAGGAAGCTAAGAAATGTCTTAAGAGGAAAGGAATTAAAGCTGCAGATGTCAAGAATTTACCTCCTATTGAAGAGTTATGTAGGCCTATTCCCTACTCATCCACTATCGAGGTACACTCTCTCCAACACTTTGATGAAGGTGATATCCCTTATTCTAAACCTCCTGATCAATGCTTAGAAGAATTCGATATCTTTATTATTAAGCAAGATAATTTTAATAAAAGGGTGCAAAATCATCTAATGGAAAACAATAGAGCTATTGTTGAGTTGAAAGATATTGTGGAAAGAACCTCTAATGATGTTAAAATGAATGTTAAACACTTTCAAATGGTTCAAACTCAAATGGTTCAAACTCGTTAAAGTGCAAAAAGATTCGCTAGTTAATGCTGCTAAAGAAAAACATGCTTATGAAATTAGAACTAGAAGTGGTGCTGCTACCCAGGATCCTCTTTACCCTGAGGGGCATCCCAAAAGAATTGAGCAGGATTCCCAACAAGCTGAAAATAGTGGCTCTACTCGTAAGAAAAGGAAAAAGAAACATAAAACTATTGTAGAACCCTCTGAACCTGCTATAGATCCTAATAGTATATCTATTTCTGATGCTGAAACTTAAAGTGGTAATGAAGAAAATGAAGCTCCTAATGAAGAAAAAGTTGAAGAAGAACCTGAAAACCACACTAAGAATACTAAATACACCAAAGAAGATTTTATTGCTAAGAAACATGGTAGTGAAAGAGAGCCTTGGGTCCAAAAACCTATGCCTTTCCCTGATAAGAAACACAAGTCAAAGGAAGATGAACACTATAATAAGTTTTGTGAGTGGATGAAACCTTTATTCCTGCAAATTCCTTTGACTGATCCTATTAAATTGCCTCCTTACTCAAAGTATATGAAGGATATTGTCTCGAATAAAAGGATGATCCCTAATGAAGAAATCTCTACTTTGCTTGCTAATTATTCCTTTAATGGTAAGGTTCCAAAGAAACTTGGAGACCCAGGGATTCCAACTATCCCTTGATCTATTAAGAACAGTTATGTTAGAACTGCTTTGTGTGATTTGGGAGCTGGAGTTAGTGTTATGCCTTTCTCTCTCTATAAGAGGCTTCAACTAGAAAAATTAATACCAACTGATATATCTTTGCAAATGGCTAATAAATCTACCATTGTTCCTATTGGTATATGTGAGGATGTACCTGTTCAAGTGGCTCATAATTGCTTGATATTAACTGATTTTGTTGTGCTTGAAATGCCTAAAGATGATAATATGTCCATTATTCTTGGGATACCTTTTCTTAATACTGCAGAAGCTATTATTAATTGTAATCAAGGAAAGGTTACTTTCAATGTTAATGACAAGGAACATACTATCTATTTCCCTAAGAAGATTGAAAGGACTTATGGTTTGAATTCAATTGAACATGTTGAGGGCATTCAAGTTGGAGAAATATATTGTCCCATACCAAGAGAAAAATTTGGAACTATTATGATTGGGACCATTGCTATCAAGGTTGAGGTAACATAATCATTAGTGGGATACAAAGTTTTGTCTCATACGGAATTGTTTTGGTAACAAGACCTGATCAACCTTGTTAACAAAAGGATTTCATTAAACAAAACAATGTTTTCACCATGATTATCCCCGTTTACTTTTATTCTATCCATTTTAGTTTTTGCTTTCATTTAGTCTCCTTTTTGTTGTTAGTTGCTTGCATTGTTAGAGTGTCTTAGAACTTCTGTAGTTCTAGCCTTGTTTCGTCATTGCATCATTTCCAAAAAAAAACTTCCTGTCAGAAAATCATTCTTCTATACCTGAAAAATGCCCAAAAATAAAGTGTCTCCAAAAATTCCAGAAAATTCATATTAAATTTTTGTGTGAAAAAAGGGGCAGAGGAGTGCCTGGAGGGTGCCAGGGGGACCCACCAGGCAGGCTCAGCACCTGGTGGCGCGGCCTGCCCTGGGTGGCGCCATGCCATGGTGTGGGCCACCCCTGGCCCTCCACTCACTCTCTCACCTGCCACATTCTTCTCTCTCCCGAGTAAGCTCCACTTCATTGCTCAAAATCGCGTTCTTGCTGTGTTTGCTCTCGATTTTTTCGATCTCCTTGCTCAGCCCATCTTTGTTGCTGAAATTTGGAGTACTTGTTCCTTGGTATGTGACTCCTCCCCTTGTCCAAGTAGATTTGTGTTTAGTGGATTATATCTTGAGTATTTTGCTGCTGTAGGTGACAGGTTATGAGAGCTTGTAATCTTGTTTGATGCTTAGATATATAGTTTTGATGCATGTTTAGGCCTCTTACAAGTCCCTATGAGTCATACCTTCAGAGAGATATTTGAGAGGGATGCAGCTAGGAGGTCGAGGCCCTCAAGATCAGCCTCTCAGTTTAGGCCATCATACAACGAAGATCTCGTTGCAACTCGTATTGGTAATGAAAGGGATGATGGGGATGCTCACCCATCTACTTTTCCTTGTTTTACTTTCTTACAAGCTGCAGGGATTCTTGATGATTTCTTGCTATTGATTGAGAGGGTTGGTTTGACCTCATATATGCAAGATGAGAGTGAGCAATACACTATGCTTACTAAAACCTTTGTTGAGAGCTTCATGTTTACTAACATGCCCTATTAGTCAACTGTCTCTTTCAAAATTTATAATCTGCCCTTTACCATGCCATTGGAAAGATTTTGCAGTATTGTAGGTGTAAGCATGACATGGACCGTGAAGAAAATTCAAGGGCGACCCGCTGATTTGTTGGAGCTTTACCGAGGGGTGACCAATGATGATGACCGCCTTGCGCAACGTGGAAAGATAAGAAACATCCATCTCCCTGCTCTCAGATACTTTGCATATTATCTTGCTACTAGCATACTTGGTAGGGAGAACACAAGTAATATCTCCAATTATCATTTAGCCTTCCTTGCTGCTGCGATTAACAATGATACTCGGTACAACCTTGGCTCGCTTATTGCTCGCCGCCTAGATGCTAGGGGGCCTATCTATGGGGGCATCATTGCCTCGCGTATGGTCAATGCATTAGGGCTTTTAGTGGACCTCAATGATACTGTACTGGCACCACAAAGGCTTGACCTTGTTGCTATGAAAATTCATCACTTTGTCACTGCTGCTTCTGATATGGACAGTCTAGTATATAGGATTCTATTTACTGACGGGGATGAGAGGGAGATCCCTTTGCCGCACCATTCTTTGTTTAGTGTTCACAGGAGACCGTGGTCGCGCTCCAAGGAGGAGGTGGACAAGCAGCTTCGCTTACTGGGCTTCCACGAGCAGCACTAGGAGGATGTACCCTCCTACGATCACTCCGCTCACTACGGAGGGACGTACACGAGCTCGCACTAGGACGAGGGTACCTCCTCGTCATACTATGGTGACACGTCATCCTGGACAGCTTGGATTGATACCCACTTAGGCCAAAAGCCTAAGCATGGGGGGAGGTACGCCGACACCGCACTCATCTCCTTATCATGTTGCGTCGTTACTTTGTATATTCATGTTTTGTTTTCTTTTTAGTTTTCGTTCTTTCTTTGCTTTTGCTTTCTAAAACACAAAAGGACCAAAAATATTTCTGTTGTTTCTCTTTGGTTTGCTTCTTCTTTTTTCCTTGGTTTCTTTTTCCCTTTTTGCTTTGTTTGAACTGTTCGAAAAACCCAAAAAGATTTTGCTTTGTTTGCTTTTCCTTTTTGGTTCTTCCTTTAAAAAATCAAAAACACCAAAAATATTTGCTGTTCTTCTTTGGCTTTGTGAGTTTGTTGCAGGGTTCAGCAGTCCTCAGTGGATATTGGTTTCATATTATTATTCAAGCCACACAAGTGAAGAGCAATAATGAGGATTAATGACAACTTGAGGTGTGAGGCTGGTAACGAACTCTATTTGCTTTCATTTTTGTACATATACTCATCATTGTGGGCATGCTTCGTCTGTTCGTGTGAGGTGTATGTTATCTTTGGATGCTTAGTAGTTCTTGCTTTCGTATGATTAGTTCCAACTTGCTAATAGTTTGTAGCATGTCATATGAATGTTTGCTTGCATTACTCTATTCATAACTTGGTATGACACCGTGGTATCCTCCTCTAAATGTTTCATTTGAATTAACTTGGAACATGCTCACGCATGCACACGACGGTAATAATCAGTTAAGCCTCGATGGATTATTTTGCCTTGAGGATCTTGAATCACTTTCATTCCATGATTAGTCATGTTTTGTTGCAAGAATGATTATGATAGCTATTGCTCTCTCGTTTGTCGCCCCCTTACTATTTCTAGCCTTCACCTTCACTGAGTATGTTTTACTCATGTTTCCAACTCCCCAAAACCAAATATTGCCAAAGTGTCCACCATACCTACCTATTAGCATCATTTGCTACTTCCGTGCATATTAAATATGCCTTGTTTTCTTCCGAATAAAATGTTTGCTTGTTATGAGAAAGATAGTTAGTAAAGCTCTCAAAAACTTGATGGCACACTTTATTTTCTTGCATTTAATAAACCTGAACCATTGCGTCCTTCTTTGTTGCGTATATGCTTGCACTTTATAAGTTGAAGTTAGCAGAACCATGTATCATGGGGAACGTTTTCAACATTTTATTGGTACTTAGTACCTCGTTGATATCATGTTCTTTTGCTTATGGATCCCGGCGGTGTGAAATAAAAGTGGAACTTGTAAGATCATGGAGTTTATATGTATGTTAGACAAACGCCCGAGACGCTAGCCTAAGCCATGCCTAATCATGGTGGAAACTTGCAGCATAACCATAATGAGCATTCTATGAAGCATCCTCAATAAAAATCTATGCACATAGTAAATAAAAAGATCGCTAAGATGCTCATTGTCTGCTTGCCTTGTCATTTTGATTATAGGATAGCTCATGTGTCATGTGCAAGGGGTACCCCGTTGGTGGTTCTCTATGATACGTATATACTTACAATGATAAGAGCTTACTTGTGACTGAAGTTGAGTAGCATGAGGATCGGTCTTCGTAAGTAAGGGGCATGAGACTTCAATTTATAACTTGTCAAGCATATCCTCTTAGTTGTGTCACTTTAACCTTAACCATTTAAAGATGCTTATGATAGGGGCAATGAGAGCTCAAAGCTAACGAGTACCATACTTTCAGCATTTGGTAGCCTTTCAAACTATTCAAAACCTTTTCCTTTACTTGTTGAGTCTCCACATATTCTTTGAGCACCTTCTTGAGAGCATAGTTGTCATTCTTTGTGTTTGTCTCAAAACTTGATTATTTGTGTTATGACTTTGATGCTTGTATCTTTGATATCTTTATTTCTAGTCTTCACCTGGACTTCAAAGGTGCCTTAAATCAAAGGCAAGCGAGATACCACTCTATCATACCTTTTTATGAGCATTGTAATGTTGCTTATGTTTGTGCTTCATGCTACTTATTATTTTTGAGTTGGAATCTCTTCATAGCTTGCAATGCCTATTAAGTAAACTTAGTTGCATACTACTTATTATGAATTTTCTAAGTAGTTGATCACATGCTGAGAATATATACATCATTTGAGGCAAATGTGTTCATGAAAGTTCTTTTATCACACTTAGTTTTCAACTGAATTGCTTGAGGACAAGCAATAAGCTAAGCTTGGGGGGAGTTGATACGTCCAAAACGTATCTACTTTCCCAAACAGTTTTGCTATTGTTTCTCCTCTAAACTTGTGTGATTTGGATGCAACTAACGCGGACTGACGCTATTTTCAGCAGGATTGCATTGGTGTCTACTTTTTGTGCAGAAAATCAACTATCAGGAAAAATCCCGGAAAATATGCCAAAAATCCTATTTCACCAGAAGACTCCCGGAGCCTGAATACGAGACGGAGGGGGGCTGGGCCCAGGCCGCGCCAGGGGGTGGTCTGGCCGCCCCAGACTCCCCCTCGGTCTCCCTCTTCACCTATAAGTTGCCTTCTGACCTAAAAACTCGGGAGGGGGGGGGTCGACGTTTTTCCAGAAGGAGTTCCGCTCCACCGCCACCACCAGATTCCACGAAACAACACCAGAAACTCCGTTCTGGCACCCTGCCGGGACGGGGAATTGGAGGAGATCATCGCCATCATCATCACCATCGCTTCTCCATCGACCATCCATGTTTCCCCCATCTATGAGTGAGTAATCCCCCGCTGTAGGCTATGGGGATGGTAGGGATTGGATGAGATCGTTCATGTAATGGCATCAGATTGTTAGGGCATGGTGCCTAGTATCTTATATTAGTGCTTTATGACTTTGTTGCGACTTGTTATGATTAATGCTTGTCACTAGGGCCCGGGTGCCATGATTTCAGATCTGAACATGTTATTGATTCATTATGATAGTATTGTTTATGGTCTTACCTGCAAGTTGTATACACACGTTGTTGTCCGGAACCAATGGCCCCGAAGTGACAGAAATCGGGATAACCGAAGGGAATGGCTTTGATGTGAGGTTCACATGTGTTCATGGAGTGTTAATGCTTTGCTCCGGTGCTCTATTAAAAGGAGAACCTTAATTGCCAGTAGTTCCCTTGAGGCCCCGCTGCAAACGGGCTGACAGGACAAAAGATGTTGTGCAAGTTCTCATTGCGAGCACGTATGACTATATATGGAACACATGCCTAGGATTATCTAGTACTTGGATGCTTTATCTTATTTATCTGCAGTTGCCCTATGTTCTGATTTCTATGTGAATTTTCTTGTCCATGCAACGCCTGTCCATCCATCCCTATGCCTACCGCACTCGAATCCTACTGTTTACTGCTATTGTTACTACTGTCTTTACTTTACTGCTGCTGCTACTTTGCTATTCCTACTACAAATTTGTTGATACTAATAAACTACTGTGAGCAAGATTGTTTCCAGGTGTAGCTGAATTGACAACTCAGTTGTTAAGGCTTATAAATATTCTTTGGCTCCTCTTGTGTCGAATCAATAAATTGGGTTTCACTTCCCTCGAAAATACTGCGATACACCCCCTATACTTGTGGGTCATCACATCTCGGTTGTGGTTTTGTTTCACACAATGGCATGCCTTTCTTAATCTTGGGAACCTTCAATTTTGCTTGTTCAGATTCAGAAACTGGGTCTTTGAAAGTTACTCTCTTCACTTCCTTGCCCTTTGGCTTCTCATTATTTGGAGTCAAATCTGAAACAACACACTTGCGTCCATCCTTTTTGATTCGGTATACTTGCTTGACCACTTCTTTCTTTACCCATAAACTCCGAACTGTTTCTATTTGATTGAAACGGTCTTTGACATGTGATTGTTGATCAAATGTTGGTCTTCTTGGAGCTGCGTAATTTGGGTGAGATGATCTAGAAATAGATGGATAACGTGCCCGTGAATCATACCTTTCCCATGATGGATATGAACAAAAATTAGCATAGGGAGGTATCCATGAACTTGGCATCGGTGGCCCAAAAGGAGGATATGAATTTGTTGCATTTAATTTCTCCTTTCACCAATCCCTGTCTTTAGAATTTTGCCTTGGGGGTGATCTTGATGCTTTTGCACTACTTGGCCGATAAGAACTTTTTGCTTCACTCCCCTTTTTATATTTTTCCAGCAGCTCTGTGAAAGTGGCTTTTGGTTTCTTACCCTTGTGCTTATTGCGGCCTTTGTCTTTTTGATTTTTGCATGCATCGATCTTCGAGTTTTCTTGTTGTCCCCCAGTGCTTGATGTCTTCATCATAGCTTCAATAGAACTCTCGCCTTCAAGAACATTTGCAATAGGATCCTCAATAATCTCTTTGCTTGAGAGCTTGATCCCATCATCTTCCTTGTGTACCTGCTCATCATTACACGAATCGACTAGAGGTAACTGATGCATAATATTTTGGCCATCAAGACCAATGGAAATAGATTGGTCATCAATTTGTGTTTCGGCAAATTTCAATTCTCCCTTATTAACAGCCGATTGTACTATTTGATGAAACATGTTGCAACTCTCTATACTATGCTCGAACAAATCATGCAACTTGCAATACATTCGTCCTTGTAATGATGGCTCAGCATTGTGATCAAGAATTCTAATATAATCAATTTTTAGCAACATGTCAAATATATGATCACACATTCTCAAACTGTAGGTACACCTTTTATATTCTAACCGATCTTGTTGTGAGAACGGCTTTGGAATTGAACAATCGAATTGTTCCGATTTTATATCATCCATTTTGGCTATGCATTGATTTTTGCACTTCTCTTCTGATGTCTTTGAATACACAGTTATACTAGCATCGGTTTTCTCAAGAGACAATAACCTTGGCTTTAGGTTTCTGAAACCAAAAAAGTTAAAGCACATATACCTCACTTGAGACCAAATGTTAGCCAAGTACGAAATAAACAAAGCTACCCATGTAAATATAAAATGCAAATGAAACAATGGGAAAAACTTTGGTTGTAATAATTTATTACTATCAGCCTCTCTAAAGGGTACAACATGTTGACCGATAGATTCTGTGGCAATTATATTACTAACAAATAAATTACCTCTCTCGATTGGTCTTTCATAGCTTATGAGAATTTTGCTAACAGATGTATTAATAATAAAGTTTTGACCAAATTGGAATATAAGTAAATTATTTTCTAGATGTACCTCTTTGAAGGTATTGGAATCATATGATGGTTGCATGACCGGAACAATATCTTGCTCGACATCTATATAATTCTCCAACACCTTGTCTTCTTCTTTTTCTAGATTTTGTGCATATTCACTTTGTTGTGCTTCGTCAACCGAACATTGTTCGGCTATATCATGCGGTTGTTTGTGTTTACAAATTTCTTTGGCACGAAACTCATAGGGCAACATGCAAGCTCCCTTACATCTAGAAAAATCAAGCATAACATTTTTGATTAGCTTGCCATGCTCTTGATCAACAAAGCTTGCTTCTTCTGATTTAGTAGATTCAGCACATGTATTCTCTGATTAGGCTTTTTCAATAACCGAATTAACCATCCTAGCTGATCATTTGTACCTTCATGAGTTTCATGAGATTCAAAATCTTCTTCTTTTTTCCTTGTTGAAGTAGAGGGTTCAACTTGATTGCTGTGTGGAGGAGATGAATTGATTCCTTCAACTTGAGTAATATTGTCTTGATACTCCTTTTCAAGACTTGCAAGAAACTTCTGCAGTTCTTCTTCTTCAAGTTTTTTCTTATATGCTTCATGATCCTCTTTCATTTTCTTTTCAAGTGCATCAAATTCCTGATCACGCTTCTTCTTGAGTGTCTCAAATAACTGAAGATGTTCCTCTGATAAATCATCAAAGGTAATGACATTATCGGCGTTAACCTCAGTTGCACATGATTTCCCCCTGATGCTTTTAGTTTCTTTCGACAACATAGTGTCGCTAAAACTTAGCAATTGAGAAGGGAAAAACCTGATCTTGTTTGCCTTACGATCCTCTTCACGCTTCTTGTTGTATGCCTTATAAGCTTGTATTGTAGCAAGATCGTGGGGCCTCTCTTCTAGTTCTTGGTGAAGAGAATTAATCTTCTTGAACTCAGCTACAAGTTTTTCCTTCAAGTCATTTGTTCCTGTATAAGAATGCCCCAATGCTTTTTGTATCTTTCGGCAATGAGGTGTTACCGAAACTTTGTAATTGTGCGGGGGATGTACCATACACTACGGTACTAGATGAAGGCACATTAGCTTCTATTGAGTTTCCACTTATTCGGCTATAACCATAAAGATGTGAAGCCAAACTATGAATATCATTAGTTGCATACGGTGCTGAAACATAAGGTGTAGCATATGATGACTGTGAGTAACTAGGCAAATAACTAGTTATAGCATGTCCAATTTCCCTATCCATCGGCATGTTTGAAGCTAAACCTAGAGATTGCAACTTATTTGCCGATGAATATAAAGATGAAACACTTGGTTGCATGCTATTGAAATTTCTAACATCGGGTATTTCATATGGATTAACATATTTCGTCATGTTATTGATCGACATATGAATATTTGGGGTTGCCGATGCATGAGAATTCGAATTTACATATTGCAAGTTACTAAGATAAGTTGAAGCATGTAGATTATTACGCATCGGATTTTGCACATAGTAAAAACTAGGGCTAGCCGATAGAGTACACATATCAAAAGATCTAGCAACATCAACATAAGAGTAATATGCATCTACGTAGGAAGATTGAGGTTTCATGATACCGCTTGTAGATTGCAGCCTCTTCGTAGCAAGAACGGGCTGGAGACCGTTTGAATCTTCTCCCCAGTGGAGACGCCAAAAAGTGTGTTCGCACACGAACACGTCACCGTGTACCCTCAGCACCGAGCGTGATGTGCGGCAGCACGCGTTGAGGGAGGCTCGTCGGAAGCGCGGTACACAAGACAGTCCGGCGGGTGCTTTTGTAGACCCGAAACCCCGCTCGCCTGGGAGGGACCTCGTCAAGGCGTCGCGGCAGCTATGGGCTGCCCTAGGTTGGCCTAACCGCCCCTATGATCTCGTGGATTTGCAGCCCTCCGGTATGAAAAACTGCGGAAGAACGAGAAGAAAGATATAAGGGAGAGGGATAAAAAGTATATGAACACGAAAACGTAGTAGATTGATTCGTTCGATTGGTGTTGGTTCAATCGGCCGTCACTCCTCGTGTATATAAGGAGCGGCTGGACTTTTCGTGCAAGAAAGAGGGTTGGATTCACGTCCAAACCCCTAGTTAGGGTCCAACTCGAATAGGTAAACCCGAAATTTGCATAATTGTTCAGTCAAAAACTTGTCTGTACATTCCGGACCATGTTTGAGATAGTAAACGAGCTCTGATCAAAATATCGTAAAAAGCAAAGTTGTGCGTCTCGAAACAATGAACAACTTTGATGTTGGACAATTTTTCATCTGATCTGATATTGATGGACTTTTTCTCTTATTTTAATATCAAATTCGGATTTAGACCGATCAACTTTAAGTCAATTCGGTCGTATCTTGAATCTTGAGGCCACATACTTGTTCAAAAGAAGTTGACTCCAAAATCAAAGTTGTTCGTATCGAAAAAACGAAGAACTTTTATGTTTTGCACTTTTTCATCCGAGTTGATATTGACCGATTAAATTAAGTAGTAAGCAGAATGACCGAATTAGGAGGTTTTTTAGGTCGTCCGGGTCCATTGCTCTCGCCTAAGGTGAGAAACGGTCTGTGGTCCGGCGACCCCCTCTCCCGTTCGTGCTAATTCGGTCTCTGTCAGTTTTTTTGCTCTTAATTTTGCATACTAATTTGGATCGAGATGATTCAAAAACCAAAGTTGCTTGTTTTGACGAGGCGCACAACTTTCGTGTTCGGCACTTTTCATTTGAGGTCATATTAAAGGACTCATAGTTAAAGCCTCCATATATCAGTCTCCGAGTCTTCTCTGAACACTAGCATAATTGACTATTAAGCCTAATAATTCCTTGACTTGATAAGGTGCCTCTTTGATGATGATTAATAATCCTTCGAATGGAATTTTCCAAGTGTCTCTCCCCATTTGTCTTGATTAGTTACGAGCCCAAAACAAATGCCAACAGGCTACCAAGTGTCATAGGGTGTTATAGCCTGCATCCTTGATGGATCCCAAGCCCTAGCGTCCAACCGACACTTCAAGCTACTCACTCGCGAGGTCGTAGCTGCCAAATCAGGAATCCCCTCACCAAAGCTCAAGTTGTCCCAGTGCACCATCACCTTCGACGCCAGCGACCACCCCGTCTCCACCAGGCCCGTGGGAACACTCCCCCTAATCTTCACCCCCACCATCAACAACATCGCGGTCCCAAATACCCTCATCGACAAAGGCGCGAGCCTGAACGTGATCTCCACCGAAAAAACTTTCGTCCAGCTGCAAGTGCCGTATGACAGGCTGATGCCGACCATGACATTCTCTGGGGTGACAAGCCGATTCACCATACCCATCGGGCTGCCCTATGCATCACGTTCGGAATGCGCGATAACTACCGCACCGAGCTCATCAACTTTGATGTGGCTCATATCAACCTCCCGTATAACGTCATCCTCGGCTACCCTATGCTGGCCAAGTTCATGGCCGCCATGGACCATGCCTACAACATGATCAAGATGCCTGGCAGCAACAGGGGAGTCATCACGGTTTGTTGCAATGAGGTCGAAGCCTTACACTCCCTGGAGCACGCCTACATGACCGCTGCCACCACCTAACCCGAAGATGTGGGTGCCCTAGACTACGTCGGAGGCTCTGCCAGGAGGAAACAGGTGATGGCCCAGGAGAACACCATCGCAAAGAGGGCAGCAGCCGCACTGACCCCGCCTCGTAAGGGGAAGGACGTGGCTGGTGCCCGCGAGCTCATGAGGGGTTTGGGAGCACCACCATCCATCCTTGCGAGGGAGGAGGTGCCTCCTGAGGACGACAACGATGTAGGGGCTCCAGGCTTCCCCATGGACTATGCCCAGCACGCATACAACACCTGCTGTCCCCACGACGGCAGCTAAGTGGCCAGGAGGGCTGGCGGTCCGGGCTGCTGGAAGGTGGACAAACCTCTCCGAATGGCGCGCCTGGATCCGCGACTTTTTTGAAGGTGAACCCCGAAAAACCCTCATACCTTACGGTTTTGCCTCTCGTCAGACCTCGTGCAAGCCATGGTGGTATTTTTAATAAGCCCGTACTGCTGGATCTCCCTTCGATCTTGTGCTCTGTGCACACTTGGCTGTTTGGTTTTTTTCGAAAAGCATTTTCCCAAAAAAAAACCCGCCACCAGATATTCCTCACACACTCCGCGCGAGTGGGGACTAGGGACAGTACCCTCCATAGGGCTAGTCCTCCGTCAGCATCAGAGCTCTGAACTCACGGGATAGTCCTGGCCATGAGTTACCTCGACACACGGTTCCTGGTGCTTGCGAGCCTCGCGCGGTGCGTGTACAGGCCTCTAGCAGGGGGGGTGCTTTTCCCTACATCGCTCCCCTGGTAAGGTCTACGGTGCGGCTCATCGGGACCTAAAGTGTCGAGCTCTAAACTCCACGGCCCGTTCCTCGGCCGTGAGTTACCTCACCCACGGTTCCTGGCCTTGTTTTTATCCCTCACAACGACTCATGAGGCCCTGCTCCTCCACGACCCGAGCTTGTGAGGACCTAAAGTGTCGAGCTCTAAACTCCATGGCCCATTCCATAGTCGTGAGTTACCTCACCCACGGTTCCTGACCTCGTTTTTATCCCTCGTGACGACTCATGAGGCCCTGCTCCTCTGCGGCCCAAGCTCGTCAGGACCTAAAGTGTCGAGCTCTAAACTCCACGGCCTGTTCCTCGGTCATGAGTTACCTCACCCACAATTCCTGACCTCATTTTTATCCCTCACGATGGCTTATGAGGCCCTGCTCCTCTGTGGCCCAAGCTCGTCAGGACCTAAAGTGTCAAGCTCCGAACTCCACGGCCCGTTCGTCGGCCGCGAGTTACCTCACCCATGGTTCCTGACCTTGTTTTTATCCCTCGCGACGTCTCGTGAGGCCCTACTCCTTCGCGTCCCGAACTCGTCAGGACCTAAAGTGTCAAGCTCTGAACTCCATGGCCCATTCCTCGGTCGTGAGTTACCTCAACCATGGTTCCTGACCTTGTTTTTATCCCTCGCGACAGCTCATGAGACCCTGCTCCTCTGTGGCCCGAGCTCGTTCGGACCTAAAGTGTTGAGCTTTGAACTCTACGACACATCCCTCTGTCATGCGTCACCTCACCCACGGTCCCTAGTACCTAAAAAGGAAAAACAACGACCCTTTATGTGACGACTCTTGAAGGCTTGTCCTTAGTCCAAGACCTAAAGTGTGAGCTCTGAACTCATGGACAGGGTCCGACTACGAGTTACCTCACCCACGCTCCTGGACCTCGAAAAGAAAAATGCATTAGAGACGGCCCACGAGGCCTAGCTCCTCTGTAGCCCGAGCTCTCCTAGGACCTAAAGTGTTGAGCTCTGAACGAACCGGATCCGGCCACGAGTCAACTCACCCATGGTTCCTGACATTTGTGAAAAACTCGCATGAAACCCACAAAACCCTTGGTACGGGGGCTGGCAGGAAGAGTACCTAGTCCTACGGATTTCTCCTCGAGAGGCTTACGTGGAGACCCTAGACACACCCTCTTCAGTGGCTAAACTACGCAGGGCCTAGAGTGTGGGCTTCGAACTTACAGCCCAGACGACGGCAAGTTCCCCCACCTACGGTTCCCCAGCGCTTACAGCACTTCGCACAAGCGCATTTCAGGTGTCCGATTGCGTGCATTCACACGCTACAGACATCCCCTCGGGAGGCACCGAGGAAAGGCAAGCGAGCCTGACAAGGCCGCACTCTCGGCTATCCGAGGCTTGAAAGATCCATCGTCGGATCACCCCACCAGCCACACCAAGTCCCGGTCCTACAGTACTCCACCAGGGGACCAGAGTATAAAGCTCCGTAGACGGCCTCGATCATGGGATCATGCTCGGCTAGCTGCATCAGGGCTCGCTCCCCTCCCTCGGAAGGCACGCATCACCTCCGTCCGCATGATCAAAGAATAGCACAGCCTGCGAGCCTCGCAAGGTTGCGCCCCTTCTCAAGAAGGTGGGATCCTGAGGTTAACACAAGACCCCTCCTCGAGGGCACGCATTGGGGCCTCTCCTCGTGAGAACTACCCGAATTCGCTGCAATCAACAAGCTACGGCAATCCTCCTGGACACCTAGAGGCCCAATAGCCTGAGCTATTCGCCGTAGGAATGGGGGGCTATCCTCTTGAGGTGCTAAGAGCCTCGTAGGCCTGATCAAACATGGTCCGCTGCGTGGCAGCCCGACTCGATGGCTGAGAGGAGCCCCGTCAGCAGCGCCCCGCAAATGCCGCCTTCGGAAATCACCTCCCCAAGCGTTATGCCCGCAACCTCGCCTCGCGAGGACACCGCCCTAGGATGCTTGACCCTTCGACGGACGTGCTCGATGCTTCCAGAAGGACATCCTTGCGAAAGGAAGGCACGAGCCACCACGGCTAGCCTTGGCAAGAGGTCTCTACGCCATGAACATGCAAAGGGAGGAATAACCAGCGCGAAGATCTGCTTACAGACATAAAAAACAAGTCCTCCTCACAAACCCAACATGGGAGCAAAGTACTAGATTGGGCCACACCTACACTAGCCAAATACCCACGGCTCCAGAGTCAAGGCGGAAGGCGTAGTGTGAGCCGAGCCCCGTCTCCTTAAGGGAGGTATGCAGGGTAGTCCACCCGCCACAACATGGTATCAAACACGGAGACTGAGAAGTCCCCTCCCCTGACATAGCGAAACGACAACACAGAACCATGCTGAATGTTGTGAGCAACGAGGAACTGGTTCCAACCATCGTAGAGGTACATCTCGTTGGGTGGGAGGGTCTTCACACTCACCCACCACCTTTGGTCCCCGCCAGAGTGCCGCAGCTCCACCTCCCCTGGGAGATCCGGCATAACTCCTAGGGCGAAGCAGGACGGGAGCCTCACCTTGACGAACCAATCGGGGTTCCCGAGGATGGCGATGAAGTCAAGGACCCTTTCAGGCTTAGGGTCATCGTCGATCTTATGATCATAGGGGAGGGCCTCCAGAGCAGGGTCCTCGGTAGCAGCAGGAGTGTTTGGGCCAAATTCAACTCTGGGCCTACTGCCACGCCCTCCGCAGTGACCCCTGCCACTCCCACGAGGGCGGCCACACCCGCGCTTGGCGGGAGCTTCTCCCGAGACTGTGCTTGCCTCCACGGGTGAAAGCACGGCGAGAGCTATACTGCGACCACCACGTCTCCCCCAACCACTTCCGTGTGGTCACCCGCAGCCGCGCTTCACCGGCGGAGTCTCTACCACCTCAGTCTTCACAGCCTTGCCGTTCTCCTCGGTCAAGAAACGCTTGGGCGCCATAGAAAGGGGGTGAAGGTTCCGACTCAGGAGCGCAAGAAAGGAAGGAAGAAAGCGGTGGCGTGGAAGTGAAAAGATTCCTTCCCCACCTTTAACCGCGCCAGCTGAAGAGATGTATCACTGCACCGGATACACGGTATTAACCGCTAGGCCCCACGCAATGTCACGTCGTGGGAGCAACTCCCGAAGTAGAGGTAGCACGCGAACCTAGCGGTTGATGGCATGTGGGCACCTCGAGTCTGCGGTCGAGCCGGTGGCAGGATGAGGTCATAATTCCGTGGTCAGGTGCCGGGCCCACCAGTCGTCATGGGTTGCTTGCTTGCCCTTTCGAGCCTTTCAGGGGACACGTGCCGGTTAATCGCTCGGGGGCTACTGTTAGGGCCCTTGTGACTAGGGTACCATGTCTTGACGGCCGGCAGCCCCCAACTCCTCGAGATGCTGCACCTTCGTGAGCCTACACTGCCTCTTAAGGCAGAGCGGTCCTCGAGAGGGTTTCCTCTCGAGAGGAAATGACCTCCCGAGTAAAATCTCCCACAAAACCTCTCGAGGGTGCTCCAAAACGTGCCCAAGGGCCTTTCTGTAAGGCTGCTAAGCAATCAGCGGATGAGCCGTGCCACGACAAAGGACACAATTGCTGCATCATCACCATCGCCCTGGGTAGGAAGATACGGTCCACCCACCTTTCCTTTGCAGTAGAGGGACCAAAGACCCCGGTTTAGTGGCTGCGCCAGTTGCTGTTTGGGTGTTAAGGGGACAGCAGGTAGTGCCAGATGAATACAAAATGGGAAAAGGGAAGCCACTTTATCAACCGGTGGGGGCCTGCCCAGGGAAAAGGACCCGGTCCATCAAAAAGTAGTCTTGTAGACCTGTGCCCAAGAGGGCGACAATGTGGTGACCCTCCCCATATCCATAGACCGGGGGAGAGGCCCGACGCCTCCCTATATAAGGAGTCCTTCTCCTACCTTGCAAGGGAGGGATCCCAGAGATCTGAAACCCTAGACCTTCATCCACCATTGTAACCTCGCGAGGCACGCGAGCAATACAACAATGCAGGAGTAGAGGCTTTACCTCCTCACGAGGGTCCCGAACCTGGGTAAAAAACCATAGTGTCAACTCTTTGCCGTGTGTCCATTCCGCTGCCATACACTACAAGAAAAGTTGGATTTTACAACAGACGATTTTCGTGATTGAAGGCCCATTTTTCGTGGCTAAAAAGTCTTCTACGACGGATGCCCATCGTGGTAAAAGCCCCGTCACAAAAGAATCTACCACAGTTTTTTCTGACCATGGCGGATCGCACCCTTCAGCCATGAAAACTCGTTCCGTCGTAGATCTGTTTGCCAGCCCCGTTGACTGCTAACGTCATGCAAGATGCCACGTGGCAAACACCGTTAATGCCCAGTTACTGCCGTTAACGGTCAGAGAAACCGTGGCAGAAGCCAGGCCCAGAATAGGCCTGCTAAATATTAAGTGGGCCTGCCCATGAGGAAAGCACAATAAGAAGAAGGCCCGTTACTGTTTCGTCTAGCACTGTACGAAATGGGACCAGTAGTACAGGCATCCGCGACCCGTGAACTTTCAGGCCCGACACTGTTTCAGCCTACAGAAGGCCCACCTTGGTCCAATATTGTGCATCCCATTTTCAGCCTGGGCCAAGTCTGTCCGTTATTGTTAAGGCCTTATGTCGGCCAGTCACTTTTCTCGCACCCATCATGGTCCGTTACGGTCCTCTATAGTTACGACATTTACTGTTCTAGACATTCACTGTTCCGACCTTCTACTATTCAGTCCCATAAACAAGCTCAAGATTCTGGCCTGCTAAAGTTCTGGCCTTGTTACTATTTCTGGTCTGTTACTATTCTGGCATTTCACTATTCCGGCCTTTCACTGTTCTGGCCTTTCACTGTTCTGGCCTTTAACTGTTCTGGTCTTTCACTATTCCGGCCTTTCACTGTTCTAGCCTTTTATTTTCTATTCTTTTGTGGTCAGATTCTACGTATAATGGCCTCGGTGTAGGCCCATCACTATTGATTGGTGGCCCATCAAGGACTGATAAAACATTGTGGGCCTGCTACTGTTTAAGCCTATCTAACTTAGATCCATTGCTAGGACATAAACGTGGATAAACAAAGAACACAAGTTCTCTAAAATGCTAAATAAATTCTGGAACTACGGAAAAAAACTTATAACTGAAAAAATTACTAAATTATTACAATCCTGAAAAATTCCATAGCTCGTAAAGCATCATCGGAGTATAACACAGCTGATAAACAATATAATCTCAGTTTAAAAAATGTTCCTTTTAGGGAGCTCGTGCCGCCTCACATGTAACAACGGGATTACCAAGAGACTTGTTGAGGATATTATTAAGTAGATTATCCGTCAAAGGTTGCCTATTTTTTAACTCAGATAACTCCTTCCTTGCTATGGAGACTACTGCATCTATTCTGTTGGCTTCCTGTCCAACTACATCAAGTGCATATTAGAGTGCAACACCAAAAACTCTTTCTGCTGGAATGTATGGAGCAGTCAAGATTGTGGACCTACGTGAGCAATACACACTGTCACTACTTCTCTGTCCAAAGAGATCTACACTTGAGGTAGTTGTTTTCTGTTTCACCTAAAACAAAAAGAAACGTCATATAACATAATTACCAAGGAAAATGAAAACCAACGAATTTCAAATCAGTCCTTTTGCGAAAAGGAAGAAAGCAATTAGTAACGGCAGGGCATCATACATCTCTTTCTTCTGGAATAACTGGAATAGTTGACTTCATAGAGGGATGAGATAGTGTGCATCTGTCACTTCTGCCCTGTGAAATGACTACTCTACTGATGAAGGCTAAAACTAAGATAAAAGAAGTTACAACATCATACAAAGAAACACAACTACCATGTTCATTCTCAAAGATTTTCAAAATAGTATTTGGTTTGTTATAGCGATGTAAGCACTCGACACAAGGACCTCATGCAGACGGGTGCCTCTAATAGAATAGCCAAATCATTTTAGAGAAATGGTCAAACAATCTATCGAACAGTTAGAATGTTTAAATTTTTTGATTGTCTGCCCAAATACAAAGTGTCCTATCATCTGCCTCGTACTAAAATAGCCATACACGTGTATATACCAGAGTGATATTTGAAGTAGGCAGTTCTTTATATTGGACTCCCTTGTATTTCTGGCCTTGTTATAATCACCCTAGTGCCTCCAACAAAAATAACAACTCAACTAGAGTCAATGGCATGACACCAAGGGACTTAAACCTTAAAAAAGGGGGGCGTCCTTACAGTAGCTCTATGTAGAGTCTCAGGGTTGCTGATCTGGTTACAGGTATGTTCATCGATGATGTCCTCTACATCAAGTAATTGGACTGATGGTCTCCATAATTTAGTGTCGGTCCTTTGCATAATGGTGCAGTGAATAGTGAACACAAAAAGGTTCTAGTCTCACAGATGTTAGCATGAAGTGATACAAAAGCAATAGATACTTACGAGATTATAGGGGCCATTCATTCTACGATTTCTAGTGTAAACTGCACCTATTCATTGCGTAACAACAAAAAACGGTTAGGAATAGTGGGGTAAGAAGAAGCAAATGAAACAGGAATCTTAGTGCAAGCAGTATAACGAATGTAAACGCGTACTGCATACATAGGACAAAAGCATCAAGCAAGAAATAACAATTAGTGCCATAGCCTACACCAAGCCAGAGAGAAATTATAACCGAATCACATATGGGCACTTACTAAAGTAGATAATGGAAACAAATGTGTTAACCGTTGGCTGACTCATATTTCGCCATGAAATACAAAATTGCACTTGAATGCTTTACTGTTAAACCTGACTACAAAAAAAATATTTAGGAAGATACGGGTAACAAGTATAGTACTTGTAAGTTACCACAAAAGTAGCACCAATACAAAATACAGTTAATTGCTACATATTTATCTTACCAAACTCCAAGGAGATATGGTTACCTCGGTCGCGATGGTGTTTAGGCATGATGCGAATCTTGGGTGGTGACGTCAAGGTTGTCGAGGGTGCTGCGGTTGCAGTGCTTGTGGGTGATGGTGAAGCAGAACAAGGGTTCCTCGGAGCACTGATCAACAACGGCGAAGAAGCAGATTCCTGGCCGTGGGAATGTGTTCAGCGCACCAGGAGAGTGGGTCGGTGAAGCAGATCTGGTACAGTGCACGGTGACGACGGTGAATCAGATCTAAGGTGTTGAAGGTAGATCTAGGGTTTTCCGCAGGGCTAGCGCAGCTAGGGGCGAGGATTGTGTATGGGTGAGGGGGTCGGTGGTAGGGGCGGGGTATAGAGGTACTGAATGGGGAAATTACGATTGAAGCCCCAACGAACCGATTTCACTAGGGGTAGAAGGGGGATTCCAAGATGTTTGAAACATTGGATAGCGGGAGATTTTCCCGCCCGACTAAATTCAGATTTATGTATAGTCCAAGTAGTAGTAAATTGGTAAGCCGTACTCCCTGGAATCAAAGGCCAACAGGCACATCGGTGATCATTCATGGCCCATACTGCCTCAGTTCAGAAATTAAGGGCCCATTTGGCCATTTGGCATCTAAATATTGATCATCCATGGCCCAGATTGGCTCGGTTTAGACATTAAGGACGATTTTGGCATCAAAGTATTTTTAAATTATTTAGAAAACATTTTGATTTCTGAATAAACTGAACTATTGAATACCTTTTAGTGTTTTCTTCCAACAAAGAATAGGGGTTTAAACTGAAGTATTCTCCAAAACTATGTTTTTTAAAATAATTGAGAAAGAGGTCAGACCCCTTTTTGAAGAAACTGAGAAGAGAGAAACCTGAAATATTACTTTGGTAGGGACTAAAATACTATGGCATTGATATATTTGTGTATTATATCTATTCATGAACGATGATGCGTATGAAGATGTTGTTACCAAGACAGGTAGTGAGCAAGAAAATTATGATTAAAGCCTCAACCAACTCGAGTGAATTTGTTTATCCATAGTCCAACTAATAATAGTAGAATGGTAGGCCGATGGTATAGGGAATCGAGTGTAATAATAAAGCGTCCTGAGCTTTAAAAAATAAAGCACCCTTTATCGATAACTTTTCAATCACTATCATTGGCAGTGTTCACACTTCTATTCTAAACAAAAATATGGGAACCCACTATTTTGCTAACATGAATAATCTAGCTCCCGAGGGACGACATCACACCATTCATAAGGTAAGCAACGATTGTTCTCATCGGAAAAAATGTGAAAGTTGCTAGGCCCCACAAGTACTTTGTTATCACAACTCTTATTGTCCCTTCGCGCTAAGGATGACAATTTTACCCACGAGTGCCTGCAGGTACTGTACCCATGTTGGTAGGGTATGGATACAATTTTATACCCATGGGTAATACCCATACCCTAACCCGTTAAGTCATGGGTACGGGCACGAGTAGATAGACCCATACCCTACCCATTTAAACTGACATAGTAGTAAAAATTACCTGTAGAGTTACAACCTATGGGGCCAAGCAACCTAGGGAAGAGTATGATACTGTGGCTTCTAAACTTCTGTAGTTTTCATGGGTACGGGTATGGGTAAAGTTTTATACACGCGAGTATGGGTATGGGTAAATTTTCTATCCATTGACTAAACGGGAGTGGGTATGATATTGTTCTACCCTACTCACACCCTACCCATTGCCAGCCTTACTTCACGCTCATTCATTAATGCGGCCACGTTTTCCTTCAGGTTTTTCGAAAGCTGTTCGGTCATGCACACATAGCATATTCTATGAAGTATAGTAGTATAACATACGTAGACCGCAATTAATTATTCGAGATAATCACTATTGTTCTTATTTAAAAAGAAAAATTATTGGGCTTTGGAGCATGTCCCACAACCTTTTTGTATTGAATTGCTAAAATCTGACTCTAGGAAGAGGAGCGTCAAGGTTTATCAATGGAACATAATTTCCAATTTCCTAGCCTTCCTATAAGCATTCATTAGTGTTTGCCCTTCCTAGCAAAAATCATGTCTACTCTCTCCGTTCCAAAATATAAGACGTTTTAGCTTTGTGAAATAAATGTATCTAGATGCCTTTTAATGTAAAGATTCACTCCGAACATCTATGAACCTACACACTAAATAGTGTCTAGATACATTCGATTCACAAAGCTAAAACGTCTTATATTTCTAAAAGGAGGAAGTACATGACAATGACGTGTGGTGTCAACCACTCGGCCACCCAATAAATAAACCCCCTTTATTGATAAATTTTGAATCACTATGGCTGGGAGTGTTCAACCTTATGTTTAAAAGGAAATTTTAGGAACCCACTATTCTACTAACGTGAATAATATAGTGCGCCTGAGCAACGACATTAAAGCCACCCATGAGGTAAGCTCATTAAAAACAAGAAGAAATGTGGGGTTGCTAGGCCCCATAAGTAATCTGTCCTCACAACTCTTATTGTCCATTCACGCTCATTGATACATGCGTCCTTATTTTTCCTTGAGATTATCCGGAAGTTGTTCGGTCATGCACATATAGCATCATCGCCAATGTTTTCGAATTATCTCTACTACTATAATGGAGCAGTTTTGAATTAGATCCATATCACCAATCCTGACTGTTGGTCTATTAGATCCAATGGTTCAGAGCAGCTGGATTTTTTTTGAAGGAGTAGTACCTAGATCAAACTCCACCATGTTCTAGAACCATCATGTCACCCTCTCCCCACAAAAAAAGTTCATAGCACAGTAGGTTATATTCTTAATATGTGTAGATAGTTATTATTAATATACTTAATGTATGCCTTTTTTCTCTGACAAGACTATTAGTTAATAACAACTTAATGTTCATTAAGTTACATTTCATATAGTATATACGAGTGTGACACGTGCCTTTTACCTTTAGGAAGTAGCGTGTGACTTCTTGCAAATCTTGCCACTATATAATGTACGAGTAACTTTGAACAATGAAAATTGAATCAAGACTGGAAAATCCCAGCAATGTTAACTCTTGGATCTTTTTTTCCATTCTAGCATGTAGAAGATTCTATCGATAGTCCTTAGCACAATAAACGCTATGCAAAAAACGACAAAGATTCTAATGACATGTTATACATATAATTATCTTATCATACCCAGTATATAGTGTACGAATAACTTTGAACTTTAACCGTTGGATGAAGATTGGAAATCCCAACATTGCTTACCGATGGATTTTCCTTCTACTCTAACATTTAGAAGATTCTATTGATATAGTATTTAGCACAATGAACGCTATGCATAAACCTCAAAACACACTTTCCATCATTATAGAATCTATATATCATTTCTCTAGAGCATGTCAGGAATTATGTACCTACTAATAGGTTGATTTCTAAATGATACAACTTACAAGAACCAAAAATACATCAGATACTTTATGGATGTGGCTCAAAATTATAATTATTTTTTGAGCTTTACCTATTATTAATTTAGATAAATTTATATTTTAGTACTATATTATATAATTAACTATGAAACGTTTCCCCAAAAAAATAAGAAACATTCAATGACTGGTTATGTATTATGTACAACGATTACAGAAAATGTCTGTATTTTGCACAAAAAAGGTCTATGGTTGTTGTTATGTGCAAAAACCTCCCCAACATGTGGTGGTACTTGCAATATCCTCGCTGCTGATGCTCTCAGGGCGAGGGAGTACCAACCGTTCGATCATGTTTGAACAATGGAAGGGAACTTTTGTAAAAAAAAGATTTAAGGGAGTATTAAAAACGATGGAAGGGAACTGCCAGGCTTCTCCTATCGCACGTGGAAACTCCTGGATGTCCCGAGCAAGCCTTTTTAAGGGGCCATCAACAACGACCACCTCTCCCATCCAGGCACAATGCACATAGCGAAGAACTCTCTCTGTATCTCCCTATCCCTTTAGGCTGGCCAAGCCACCACACACACAAAATACCGCGCAGCTGCTCCAATCAGTGCACCTCCATTGACGACTCCAACGCATGGGCGAACGGAGATACCAGTACCTACCATGGTGATGGCGGGGATTCCATTGACGGGCCATACTATTCCGACACACCGAAAGGTAATTTTTCTGATGAGGACCCTGCTTACCGTCATCTGATGGAGGGGACGCCATCGTCAGAGAGCAAAGAGGAGGAGGAGGAGGATCCTTGGTCTTTCATCTATGAAGGAGACGTCGTCTTCAAGAAGATTTCTCTCGATCCATCCTCCATCGGCAAGAAGAAGAGGGAGCACGAGCAGGAGGATCAGGGGTCGGAATATTTATGGCCATTTCTCGACTTCGTCTCCAAGAAGAGTGCACTCGATCCCGCCTTCATCCGCAATGACAAGAGGAAGGAGAACAGGCGGGAGGCTTGAAGAAGAAGACGGCGAGAGCTGGGGGATGCCACGGGAAGCGGAAGGACGACGCCAGCACGAAGATGACAGCAGAAGGATCCAGGTCCAAGAAGATGAAGAAGTCTTAGGATTAATTTTGTTTAATTTCACCTCTACTTCCTTTCTATAATAATGTTTGGAGATTGAATATTAGTATTATCAAGTGCAAATTGGAACGGTGTTTGCGATCTAGTACTAGCATAAGTACTCCGTTTGTCATTTCATCTTCCATTGCGACGCAATAAAACCTCTTGTATTACCAAGGAAGGTGAAATTACTTCCTCCCCTTAATTTCTACATGAGTTCGAGGAAAGAAGAGTGCCAATACCGAGAAACCCACGTTAATTACTCATGTGAATTCAGGTAATTAATACTGAAAGGAAGAAGCCTGGGAACCTATATGTATTCTTTAATTACCAATATCAATCATTATAAGTGAAATACGGATTAGTAGTATATCAAAGTCCATGGATAAATAATAACGTTTGTACAGTCCACGTAAATCATCTCCTTGCGCGGCATTTCCAGGGCATTGATTTGAAATTATTTAATGTCACATTGATTTGAAAACTCAACTGCGCCCAACATGCCACGTGCTCTCCCCTATCCCCTGGCTGTCACCACAACACGTCAAAAAGGTTGTGTCGCCTACAAAATCAAGCAAGCACGAAACATCAGTCTATATACGCCAGAAGAATCCAGCATACACGCAAACATCAGAATCATAGCCCTACCTAGCCTCGGTCCCATTGATGCTCACCGGCAAGGCACCTGCGACTACATTAGCATTAAGGTGAACCTCAATCTTGTGGATTGCCCACAAGAAATATAAAATTAATTTTCCTTCTCTCCTCTCTCTTCCATTTTATATTTTGAAAATTGTGAGGCTCTTTGTATTACTTTTTATAATTTGAAATTTGTGAGGTTGTTTATGAATCCGTTTTTCTTTCTAGAATTGTTTTCAAAATATGGTCAAATTTCGAGGCATGCATATTCTTAGCAAGAAGTTGAACCTTGCCAAACTCTCACTCGTTCTTGATACATTGATTGCCTGGTGGGTCCACTGAACAGATTTTTGCAAGGTGTGAAGTTAATTTCGAAACACAGCCAAAATTTCGAAACACAATGAGTCATAACCTCTTTGATTGTTTTGAAAACACGTTCAAATTTTTAGGCATGCATATTCTTTGCAATAAGTTGAATCATTCTAAACTCTCACTCGTTCTCGATACATTGACTGTCTAGTGGGTCCAGTGAATAGATTTTCGCAAGGTGTGAAGTTAATTTCAAAAGCACACAAAATTTCAAAACGCGGTGAGACATAGACACTTTGATTGTTTTCAAAACACGGTTAAATTTCTAGGCATGCATATTCTTAGCAATAAGTTGAATCATTCCAAACTCTCACTCGTTCTCGATACATTGACTGCCTGGTAGGTCCAACAAACAGATTATCGCAAGGTGTGAAGTTAATTTTGAAACACAACCAAACTTTCAAAAAAATGGTGAGTCATAGTCTCTTTGATTGTTTTCAAAACACGGTCAATCTTTCGAGGCATGCATATTCTTAGCAAGAAGTTGAATCTTTCCAAACAACTCTTACTCGTTCTCGATACATTGACTGCCTGGTGGGTCCACTGAAAAGATTATCGCAAGGGGTGAAGTTAATTTCGAAACACCGCCAAAATTTCAAAACACGAAGAGTCATGGTCTCCTTGTTTATTTTCAAAACACGGTCAAATTTCTAGGCATGCATATTCTTAGCAAGAAGTTGAATCTTGCCAAAATCTCACTCGTTCTTGATACATTGACTACCTGGTGGATCCACTGGACAGATTTTCGCAAGGTATGAAGTTAATTTCGAAACACAGCCAAAATTTTGAAACACGGTGAGTCATAGCCTCTTTTACTATTTTCAAAACACGGTCAAATTTCTATGCATGCATATTCTTAACAATAAGTTGAATCATTCCAAACTCTCACTCGTTCTCGATACATTGACTGCCTGGTGGGTCCAGTGAACAGATATTCGCAAGGTGTGAAGTTAATTTCTAAACGCACGCAAAATTTCAAAACATGGTTAGCCATAGCCACTTTGATTGTTTTCAAAACAAAGTAAAATTTCTAGGCATGCATATTCTTAGCAATAAGTTGAATCATTCTAAACTCTCACTCGTTCTCGATACATTGACTCTCTGGCGGGTCCAGTGAACAGATTTTCGCAAGGTGTGAAGTTAATTTCGAAATACACGCAAAATTTCAAAACGCGGTGAGCCATAGCCACTTTGATTGTTTTCAAAACACCGTCAAATTTCTAGGCATGCGTATTCTTAGCAATAAGTTGAATCATTCCAAACTTGTACTCGTTCTCAATACAATGACTGCCTGGTAGGTCCACTGAGCAGATTATTGCAAGGTGTAAAGTTAATTTCGAAACATAGCCAAACTTTCAAAACACGATAAGTCATAATCTCTTTGATTGTTTTCAAAACATGGTCAAACTTTCGAGGCATGCATATGCTTAGCAATAAGTTGAATCTTGCCAAACAACTCTCACTCGTTCTCGATACATTGACTGCCTGGTAGGTCCAACAAACAGATTATCGCAAGATGTGAAGTTAATTTTGAAACACAACCAAACTTTCAAAAAAATGGTGAGTCATAGTCTCTTTGATTGTTTTCAAAACACGGTCAATCTTTCGAGGCATGCATATTCTTAGCAGGAAGTTGAATCTTGCCAAACAACTCTTACTCGTTCTCGATACATTGACTGCCTGGTGGGTCCACTGAAAAGATTATCGCAAGGGGTGAAGTTAATTTCGAAACACCGCCAAAATTTCAAAATACGGTGAGTCATAATCTTTTTGATTATTTTTAAAACACGGTCAAATTTCTAGGCATGCATATTCTTAGCAAGAAGTTGAATCTTGACAAACTCTCACTCGTTCTTGATACATTGACTGCCTGGTGGGTCCACTGGACAGATTTTCGCAAGGTATGAAGTTAATTTCGAGACACAGCCAAAATTTTGAAACACGGTGAGTCATAGCCTCTTTTACTATTTTCAAAACACGGTCAAATTTCTAGGCATGCTTATTCTTAGCAATATGTTGATTCATTCCAAACTCTCACTCGTTCTCGATACATTGACTGCCTGGAGGGTCTAGTGAATAGATTTTCACAAGGTGTGGAGTTAATTTCGAAACAGCACGCAAAATTTCAAAACACGGTGAGCCATAGACACTTTGATTGTTTTCAAAACACGGTCAAATTTCTAGGCATGCATATTCTTAGCAATAAGTTGAATCTTTCCAAACTCTCACTCGTTCTCGATACATTGACTGCGGCCTGGTGGGTCCAGTGAACAGATTTTCACAAGGTGTGAAGTTAATTTCAAAACGCATGCAGAATATCAAAACACGGTGAGCCATAGCCACTTTGATTGTTTTCAAAACACGGTCAAATTTCTAGGCATGCATATTCTAAGCAATAAGTTGAATCATTCCAAACTCTCACTCGTTCTCGATACATTGACTGCCTGGTAGGTCCACTAAACAGATTATCGCAAGGTGTGAAGTTAATTTCGAAACACAGCCAAAGTTTCAAAACACGATGAGTCATTGTATCTTTGATTGTTTTTAAAACATGGTCAAACTTTCGAGGCATGCATATTCTTAGCAAGAAGTTGAATCTTGCCGAACAACTCTCACTCGTTCTCGATACATTGACTGCCTGGTGGGTCCACTGAAAATATTATCGCAAGGTGTGAAGTTAATTTCGAAACACAGCCAAAATTTCAAAACACGCTGAGTCATAGTCTCTTTGTTTGTTTTCAAAACACGGTCAAATTTCTAGGCATGCATATTCTTAGCAAGAAGTTGAATCTTTACAAACTCTCACTCGTCTCCATACATTGACTGCCTGGTGGTGGGTCCACTGAACATATTTTTGCAAGGTGTAAAGTTAATTTTGACACATAGCCAAAATTTCGAAACACGGTGAGTCATAGCATCTGTGATTGTTTTCAAAACACGGTCAAATTTCTAGGCATGCATATTCTTAACAATAAGTTGAATCATTCCAAACTCTCACTCGTTCTCGATACATTGATTACCTGGTGGGTCCAGTGAACAGATTTTCACAAGGTGTGAAGTTAATTTCGAAACATAGCCAAAATTTCAAAACACGATGAGCCATAGTCTCTTTGGTTGTTTTTGAAATGCGATCAAATTTCTAGGCATGCATATTCTTAGCAAGAAGTTGAATCTTTCCAAACTGTCACTCGTCTCGATACATTGATCCTGGTAGTGGGTCCACTAAACAGATTATTGCAAGGTGTGAACTTAATGTCGAAACACACCGAGAAATAGTATACTAGTAGAGAGTAGCGAACTGAATTGCCTTGGCTGTGTGGTTAGGCAGCAAGGCTTTATCTAATCGCTAGGCATCGGGGCCCACTTGGGACGTGCATTTGAGCACCTGTGTCTCTGGCGTCTCCCTAGAAACCGTGGTATGATGACAGTAGTATCTAAGTAGTACATGACTATAGTACACTACTGAAGTCTTACTTCATGAATTAGTGAGCAGGAGTACTCGAGTACTACTCCGTACTACTAGAACCCTACTGCCACCGCTACCCGCTGCCCTAGGAGTAGTAAAAAGGCGCAAATAGCCACCGCCGCCCGCCACCCACCGCCCGCAGATGCCTACCTACTGGAGTACTAGTAGTACTATAGTAAAAAGAAGACATATGTACTGTATTATTATTAGAGTACTGGTAGTACAACTCGAGTATAAAAAGACATATACTCCATATTACTGGAGTACTAGTTCAAATGTACTACGCATTACTACTAGTACTCTATATTTGTATCTGGACAAGCTTTAACCACAAGAAAGAAATAGAGAAGAGAAACGAGTCTGCCATGCCAAGAAACAAAGAGCCAGAAGAGACAAGCGGATAGAATAAAATGTAGATGGTGTTGAAGACATGCATGCAGTCCTCGTTCTCTCCCCCGCAACACTGTACACTTTGCGCCGGGCCCCATGTTTATCCGTCTCTCTCTTGGTGTAGACCTTTTCCATTTCAAAAAAAAAGGCATAGACCTTCTTACCACTCATGCAGGTAGGATCTATTTGTCTGGTATAGTACTGTACATGGTATTAAGTGCCTAATTTACTCTCGCCTATCAACTTTATGCAGCCTTTGTTCAAAAAAAACTCAATGCTACATAAAAATTTAGGACTGTGGGCACTACATCGGCGAGTTGAGCTTCTAGGGAACCACTCCAACGTTGGGCACATCGACGGATTCCACCAAGAGCTAGTAGGCGATGGACAAATACTAACTAGCGCCGATAACTGTTCTATGCCCCCACAACGCCTGCCTCACCATGGTCACCTACCACGAGCTCGACGACCACAAGGCCGCATGCCCGTACAGCCCGTGCGGCTACACGAAGGTCGGCTACATATTCACCGCCTCGCCGGTCAAGCTCCTTTTGCACCTCAATGGCGTCCACAAGGTACAAGTGCATAGGCTACCATACGGACATCCCATGGAGTGTAGAGTAACGATGTCGTTACCGTCCTTTCCGCCATCCATGGTCATCATCTATGGTGATGACGCTACCATGTTCAGCCTCATCATCGGCGAGCTCGGCCAGGCCGCCGCCATTTCCTCGGTGTGCGTCAGGGCGGCCTCGTGCTTGTGGCCCCGGTACAGGGTGAAGCTGTGCGCGACTGGCCCGCAGTCGCTAGCGGACATCTCGACAGACACCCTTAATGAGGTCATTGAGCCGACGAGCTGCACGTCGCCCGGTAGTGTTAGCCTCGAAGATCTGACGTTCCTCATGGTGTCATCGCGGTACATTATAGCGGCTGATGGACAGTACAAGACGATCAAGGTGTTGTCTTTCTGTGTTTGTATTGACAGGATGAATTGATCTTAATCTTTGGCTAAGTGATCCTAATGTGATGGTAATGATGTATTACTAGTTAATTTAGTTGTAAAAAAGTACCACTCGTTTACTAGTTAATGTAGTAGTAGTCGGAGGCAGGGTATCTTTTGGCACTAGGAAGGGTGTATTTTGGCTATAAACTGACTTTGCTGTTAATGTTTATATTTTGGATTTTAAGTGTTTTCTGAAATTATTCAACTACTACTCCACGTGCCCACTACTAGGGGGACTCAGATCAACATGCCCATGTATCTACCATCCAATATTCATCTGATGGACCAAAGTGATCCAAAGCAAAGTAGAAAAGAAAACATCTCACACTTATGCCCCAGTTTTCAACTATGTTTAATTTTTTAGACACTAGACAATAAAAACATTTTGTCAATGATTAATAGTTCAAATACATGCATATATTTATTAAAAAAATACAGACATATAATTTTAACAAATTTGCTAAAATTAATTTTCATACTTTTGTCCGCACACTATATATAATAGTGGTAACATAAGAAAAGAAAGACTATCAATAGTATCTTCTCGATGCTAAAATGGAAATGAAGATCTAACGTCTCACAATATTGGGGTTCGAGTCTTGATCCAACGGTCAATATTCAAAGTTATTCGTACACTATATCCAATGCCAAGAAAAAAATGAGAAACATGTATTTTGATACCTTTGAATTCAAAAAAATGCTCTGGCTTCTTCACAATGTGTATTGGCCTATGGTGTACGAACATTCCTGGTTTTGGCCCGAACAGCCAAGGTCATGACCATATCAACATTGTGTATTGGCCTACGGCTGATCTCTCGAGAAGGAGCCAAACTATAAAGTTTTCCTTTTAGGGTCCTTTGTGCTAAATGTATGGACCTCGATGTAATAATTTTCCTTTTTTAGGTCCATGATGTAAAATGTACTCCCACCGACCGTGTAAAATGTTAATCTAAAAGTAAATGGTGAAATTTAAACGGATTTAAGCTTAGTTGTCAACGGGTATGAACATTCTTGGATTTCAAGCCGAACAACCAAGGTGAGGCCATATCAACATCATACTTTATGTTGATGTCCCATGTTAGAGAATTTGCATGGCAACAGATCTGGCCATGTTTTGAAAACAATCGAAGAGGAAGTAGTATTAAGAGTTTGGCTCAGATCAGGTGAGCTCAGATCAGGTGATCTCTCGAGAATGAGCCGAACCAGATTTTTTTCTTTTAGGGTCCTTTATGCTAAATGTATATGGACCTCGATGTAATTTTTACTTTTTTGAGGTCCCTGATGTAAAATGTACTCCGATCGACCGTGTAAAGTTCTAACCTAAAAGTAAGTGGTGAAATTTAAAAGAATTTAAGCTTAGATGTCAACGAGTATTAACCATTCTTGTATTTGAAGACGAACGACAAAGGTCAAGGCCATATCTACATCATACTTTATGCTGATGATCCCATATCCAAGAATTTTCATGCCGACAAATTGGCCATATTTTGAAAACAATTGAAGATGAAGTAGTATGAAGAGTATGGCTCGATCAGCTATTCTCTAGAGAAGGAGCTGAACCCGACTGTTTTCCTTGCTTAATTTTAGTGTCCTTTGTGCTAAATGTATGGACCTCGATGTAATTTCCCCCTTTTGTTAGGTCTAAAAGGTGTAAGTGGTGAAATTTAGATGATTTTAAGCTTACTTGTCAATAAGTATGGGCATTCTTGGATTTCAAGCCGAATGACCAAGGTCAAGGCCATATCAACATTATACTTTGTGCTGATGATCCCATGTTAGAGAATTTGCATGGCAACAGATTTGGCCATGTTTTGAAAACAATCGAAGAGGAAGTAGTATTAAGAGTTTGGCTCAGATCAACTGATCTCTCGAGAATGAGCCAAACCAGATTTTTTTTCTTTTAGGGTCCTTTATGCTAAATGTATATGGACCTCGATGCAATTTTTGCTTTTTGAGGTCCGTGATGTAAACTTTACTTCGGTCGACCGTGTAAAGTTCTAACCTAAAAGTATTATGGTGAAATTTAAACGAATTTAAGCTTAGTTGTCAACGAGTATGAAGCATTATTCTTGTATTTCAAGACGAACCACCAAGGTCAAGGCCATATCTACATCATACTTTATGTTGATGATCCCATATCCAAGAATTTGCATGCCGACAAATTTGGCAATATTTTGAACACAATCAAAGATGAAGTAGTATGAAGAGGAGTATGGCTCAATCAGCTACTCTCTCGAGAAGGAGCCGAACCCGACTATTTTCCATGCTTAATTTTAGGGTCCTTTGTGCTCAATGTATGGACCTCGATGTAATTTCCCCCTTTTAGGTCCAAAAGTGTAAGTGGTGAAATTTAGAAGATTTTAAGCTTACTTATCAACGAGTATGAAAATTCTTGGATTTCAAGCTAAACGACCAAGGTCAAAGCCGTATCAACATCATACTTTATATGATGATGATGATCCCATGTAAGAGAATTTGCATGGGATCTGGCCATGTTTTGAAAACAATCGAAGATGAAGTAGTATCAAGAGTTTGCCTCAGATCAGCTGATCTCTCGAGAAGGAGCCGAACCAGAAATATTTCCTTTTAGGGACCTTTATGCTAAATGTATGGACCTCGATGTATTTTTTGCTTTTTTGAGGTCCCTGATGTAAAATGTACTCCGATCGACCGTGTAAAGTTCTAACCTAAAAGTAAGTGGTGAAATTTAAACAAATTTAAGCTTAGTTGTCAACAAGTATGAACCATTCTTGTATTTCAAGACGAACAATCAAGGTCAAGGCCATATCTACACCATACTTTATGATGATGATCCCATATCCAAGAATTTGCATGCCGACAAATTTGGCCATATTTTGATAACAATCAAAGATGAAGTAGTATGAAGAGTGTGGCTCGATAAGCTACTCCCTCGAGAAGGAGCCAAACCCGACTATTTTGCTTGCTTGTTTTTAGGGTTCTTTGTGCTAAATGTTTGAACCTCGATGTAAATTTTCCCCCTTTTAGTTCCTTGTTGTAAAATGTACTCCCACCGACCGTGTAAAATTCTAACCTAAAAGTAAGTGGTAAAATTTAAATGAATTTCAGCTTATAGTTGTCAACGAGTATGAACATCCTTGGATTTCAAGCCGAACGACCAAAAGGTCAAGGCCATATCTCTACATTAGACTTTATGCTGATGATCCCATATCCAAGAATTTGCATGCCGACAAATTTGGCCATATTTTGAAAACAGTCGAAGATGAAGTAGTATGAAGAGTGTGGCTCGATTAGCTACTCTCTCGAGAAGGAGCCGAACCCGACTGTTTTCTTTTCTCAATTTTAGGGTCATTTGTGCTAAATGTGTGGACCTCGATGTAATTTTCCCTTTTTTACGTCCTTGATGTAGAATGTACTCCCACTAACCGTGTAAAATGCTAAACTGAAAGTAAGTGGTGAATTTCAACGAATTTAAGCATAGTTGTCAACGAGTATGAATTTTTTTTGGATTTCAAGCCGAACGACCAAAAGGTCAAGGCCATATCTCTATATCAGACTTTATGCTGGTGATCCCATATCCAAGAATTTGCATGCCGACAAATTTGGCCATATTTTGAAAACAGTCGAAGATGACGTAGTATGAAGAGTGTGGCTCGATCAGCTACTCTCTCGAGAAGGAGCCGAACCCAACTGTTTTCTTTGCTCAATTTTACGGTCCTTTGTTCTCAATGTGTGGACCTCAATGTAATTTTCCCTTTTTTAGGTCCTTGATGTAGAATGTACTCCCACCGACCGTGTGAAATGCTAACCTAAAAGTAAGTGGTGAAATTTCAATGAATTTGAGCATAGTTGTCAATGAGTATGAAAAAATCTTGGATTTCAAGGCGAACAACCACAAGGTGAAGGCCATATCTCTACATCAGACTTTATGCTCATGATCCCATATCCAAGAATTTACATGCCGACAAATTTGGCCATCTTTTGAGAATAATCGAAGATAATAAAAACAAAAAATAATCAGTTTCAATTTTCCAAGTGACAGGAATTTATTTTCTGAAAAGCAAGTAAGAAGAATTTATTTCCTTTTTTCTGTTAAAACAATAATGAGTCAGAAGAGACTATAAGCACAGAGCAGGCAGTGAGAGAGCTGCGAAGAGGACGATCTGAAGGCGCTGCAATGTCAGAGCAAAGCTGGGATGGGTTCCTGACACGAGATACAGGGTATAGTGAGTAGAATAAATTTTAGGACCACAATATATATGCACGCAAAACAAAATGTGTTTTCTCTCTCCTTCATTCCCCCATCACCACCCCCACACCCTGGCCAGCTGATCTCTCCCTCATCCACAATGTGGCGATGTGCACGCGCGTTGACCGACAACCTGCCATTGGTGGCTTCGTTTCTTTGTCGGTGGCTCCGTGTCTTTGTCTGGCGTGTTCATCAACTATGTTGGTGGGAACCATTTTGGTCCTTACAATAGAGTAGCAATTCAAACTTTCCCGGTTTCGAAATTTTCACTTCCTTCACAAACATCCGGGGGGAAGGATATTCAATAGATCGTCATTCGTAGTACTGCTACTAGTACTACAGGGTATAGTGAGTAGTACCAATAGAAACTTTTTTGACGAGTAGTACCAGAAGAAACTTCATACAACCATTAACTTCATATAGGACTCGCTGCTGAGCTAGTGTAGGTCTGGCGCCTCCTTGCACCTAGTCCGTGCCACCAGTGGCATCTCGTGACATCGGCACCAACAACAGCTCCAGTGACAGAGCCGGCTCCTGACTCATCGGCACCTCTGGAGAAGGCGGCGGCACCTCCTGAGCCATCGGCGACACCACCGGAAAACGAGGCGGCACCTCCGGAGCCATCAGTAGCTCTTGGAGAACACTGTGGATGAAGTTGCCGTTGTTTGGGAACCAGTTCCAGTAGTTGGTGAAAATGTTGGAGCCGGTGAACACCACTATCTCGTAGCCATAGTGGAAGGCCTGACCGTAGAGGAGATGGGTGTCCCTGAAGTTGATGAACTTGACCTTCAGCGTCCCATCCGGATTGTCGAAGATGTCGTACATCTGGTACTTGCGGTCACCATACCCAGCGTCAGGGAAGGCGCACGCCAGCTACCTATTTGTTCTCCATGGGGAGAAATCCCAAATGCGCAAGGCATTGTCCTCTTGTGCGGCGATGTTGGGGTCTTTGCGCTCCGGTATGTTGGGCGGCAGCCAGAAGGTGGCCATGGATGATAGACAAGGTCGGAGATGGTTGCTAGAAGCGGGGGATTAGAGATGGTTTGGTGCAAGGAAGGGAAGAGATTAAATAGGAAGGAGGTGATCCAAGATTAATGTGGCAGATTACCGAAGCGAGGGGACAATCAATGTCGCTGATGAAGCTTATGCGTGTGGCAAATATCGATGACGATGACTAGGGTAAGCGATTGGACGGAATGCTGACTCTACTTCCTGCACTCGATGGCCTAGTCATAATTTTGTGGTGCGTCCAAGGCGACTACGACCTCCCCAATCTATGGCCCTACGTGGATGACTGAGTTGATGGGTGAAAACAAATTGATAACGATAAAGTGGTATAAAATGTGATTTAACAAACGTTAAGTTGTTTTAGCCAATATTCTTGTTAGAGAAAAAATGCATACATTAAGTCTATTAGTAATAAATTTCTACCCATATTGAGAATACATCCTAGTGTGCTATGAAATTTTTGGGGTGGTGAAATGATGGTTCTAGAACATGTTGGAGTTTGCTCTAGGTACTATTCAACACGAATCCAGCTGCTCTTAACCATTGGATCTAACAACCCAACGGCCAGGATTGGTGTTATGGATCCAATTCAAAACTGCTCCATTATAGTAGTATAGAAAAGTACCACCACCCGGTAGAATGGAAAAAAGAAGATCCAACGGCTAGCATTGTGGTGATTCGCGAGTCTTGATCCATAGGTTAATACTCAAAGTTATTCGTACATTATATAGTGGTAAGATAAGATAACAAAGACTATCAATAGTATCTTCTAGATGATGAAATGGATTAGAGGATCCAATAACTAGCAGCAATGTTGGGATTCGCAGGTCATGAATCAACGGTCAATATTCAAAGTTGTCCGCACACTATATATAAAAAATAGTGGTAAGATAAGAAAAGAAAGACTATCAATAGTATCTTCTCGATGCTAAAATGGAAATGAAGATCCAACATCTGACAATGTTGGGATTCGCATCTTGATCCAGCGGTCAATATTCAAAGATATTCGTACACTATATAGTGCTAAGAATAATGAGAAACATGTGTTTTGACATCTTTGAATACAAAAAAAATGTTATGTCTTCTTCACAATGTGTATTGGCCTACGGTGTATGTACATTCCTAGCTTTGACCCAAACAGCCAAGGTCATGACCATATTGACATCATATCTCTACTACTATAATGGAGCAGTTTTAATTTTAATTGGATCCATAGCACCAATCCTGACCGTTAGGCTGATAGATCCAATGGTCCAGAGTAGCTCGATTTGTGTTGAATAGTACCTATAACAAACTCCACCATGTTCTAGAACCATCATGTCACCACCCCCAAAATTTCATAGCACAGTAGTTTGTATTCTCAATATGTGTAGATATATTATTAATAGACTTAATGTATCCATTTTTTCTCTAACAAGACTATTGGTTAATAACAACTTAATGTTTGTTGAATCACATTTCATACAGTATATACGTGTGTGGCACGTGCCTTTTACTAGTAGTGGTAAGATAAGAAAAGAAAGACTATCAATAGTATCTTCTCGATGCTAAAATGGAAATAATAAAGATCAAATGTCTGACAATGTTGGGATTCGTGTCTTGATCCAACGGTCAATATTCAAAGTTATTCGTACACTATATAGTGCTAAGAAAAAAAGTGAGAAACATGTGTTTTGACACCTTTGAATACAAAAAATGCTCTCGCTGCTTCACAATGTGTATTGGCCTAAGTTGTATGGACATTCCTGGTTTCGACCCGAATAGCCAAGGTCATGACCATATTTACGTCATATATAGTTTATGATACAGTACCTGCATCTGGTAGATTCGTGCATCTTCTTCAACAAGATATGCTGAAAGTGAGAAGTGCGTTGTTTTCTTTTGTTAAGCAAGTACCAGTCTTACCATTACCACTATGTTAACACTATATGGTGTACAAAAAACTTTGAATATTAATTGTTGGATCAAGACTCACGAATCCCAACATTTACAGTCGTTGGATCTTCTTTTCCATTCTAGCATCAAGAAGATTCTATTAATAATCGTCCTCACAATGAAATACTATGCACAAACCTCAAAACACACTTCTCCATCATTCTAGAATCTTCCCCCCGTTTCTATAGACCATGTTACCAAAATTTTCAAGCATTTGATTTTAGTGTCCTTTGTGCTAAATGTATGGACTTGGATGTATTTTTTTTGAGGTCCTTGGTGTAACATGTACACATCCACTTACCGTGTTAATTAATTGAAGAATCTTGCTCCCTCGGTACATACCTTAGTCAAAAAAGTACCACCACTAGGGCTGGAATTCGAGCCGAGCCGAATCATCTTGGCTGGACTCGGTAAAGCTCGTTCAACTAATGACCTAGCTTGGCTCGGCTCGACTCGGTAAACTCACGAGTAGCTTGTTTAGCATGTTATGAGTTACGAACAGGAGCACATATAAGAAAAACTAGTAATTACCCTACTAATTAAGAACTAGAATAAGGATAGTACTTTCATAATAACACGAAGGCAAGATAGAATGGAAAATATAGTAGTTCTACACCATTATATGTACAATAAACATTCGTAGTATGGCACTCATCAGTGGAAAATTTCAAATTCTATATTTGAACGAGTTTAACGAGCTAAACGAGTAGCTCATTTAGCTTGGGTGAACAAACGAGTTCAAATCTAAAACTAGGCTCGACTCATTAGACACCGAGTTCAAGCCGAGTCGAGCCGAGTCACGAGTTACACTCATTTAGCTCGCGAGTTTCGAGTTATAATTCTAGGCCTAACCACCACCCGTTTTTAGAAAAAGTGGGGACCATGTTTTCTTACAATTCCCTAGTCTTAGCACATTTCAAGATTCCCTAGCGAACCATGCCCACTTAAATAACTTTATGTCGATTTAAAGAAATTAGGTCAAACTTGAACTACAAGTAAGCACGGTAGATTCCTCTTGAATTTTTCTAACGCCGTCTGAAGGGACCCATGATGTCTATATATCAAGACTTAAGTTCCGGGACAGAGTACTAAACACTAGTAGTACCTGCATCCAAGGCTCAAGGCCTATTTTTTCTTGAAAAGTCAAACTATGCAAAGTTTGGCCAAGTTTGTAGAAAAATATATTAATATTTACAATATGAAATATATACCCTTTGATACATCATGAAATATATATTCACATGGTATCTACTAATATCATATGGTAGTTCTTGATATATTTTTTAGAGGTTTGCTCAAAATTTTCGTAGCTTCACTTATCAAAAAAAAGCCTTAGACCCTGTTTGGAACAAGGAAAATCATAGGATTTTTGGTGGATAGGATTCCTATACGAAAAATTCCTATGGGTTTTTTTGGGCCAAAGGAATAGGAATCTAAGATTCCTTTGAAATTCCTATGGTATATGCTATTTCATAGGAATTTTCTAGGAAACATAACATGAGGTCTAACCTCATGTTTCATCTCCTTGTGTCTACAATTCATGCGGTTTTTCTATGTGACATCCAAACGACACCCTATATTTTTTCCTGTGGTATTGATTCCTGTAGGAATTGAGCATACATGATACTATCTTAATTCCTATGTTTTTTCTATTCCTATGTTTTGCATTCCTGCATTCCAAACGGGGCCTTAAGCTTTGGGATGGAGGTACTAGTGAGATGAGGGAAAAACCAAAGAGCTAGAGGAGCTCGGGGAATAAAAGGGAGGCAGGGCGGGAGGGCAGCGTGATAGGGCACTTGAAGGCGGTGTGATGTCAGAGCAGAATTATGATGGATTCCTAACATGAGGTACTATAGCCTTTACAACGTACACACTCTAGTAAATTTCAGGACTTACGTGCACTCAAAACAAAACAAATATTTTTTTGCTCTCAGTCGCCGCCTCACCATCCATCTCAGCACTCCCTCGTCCACAGTGCTGCACATGTGTGTCTTGGTACGGCGTCTCAGCTGTGTCTCCGGTGTGTGCGTTGGTGTACATAGGAAGGAACCGGGCACTGGCGGCAAAAATTAGTAGAATTCAAACTTTCGATTTTTTTCTCTTCCTTTCCAAGCATCGAGAATGAAGGTTATTCAAAGGATGACCATATCGATATCATATCTCTATCTGTACTATTACTAGAAAGTTGCACGTGCCTTGCACGTGAGACTTAGATAGTAGACGTATGACATATCATCACTATATAAAATTATAATTGGTAAATCACAATAAATTATAAATTTGATCAACATCTATAAAGTATGGGTGTATCCTTGTACTTTGTATGTCATATAGAAGTCAAAAATTATTAGCTACCTAACACATGAATTTGAACATGGTCTAGAGAAAAAAGGAGAAGATTCTAGTATGATGGAGAAGTGTGTTTTGAGGTTTGTGCATAGAATTCATTATGTCGAAGACTACAAATAGAATCTTCTAGATGCTAGAATGGAAAATAAGATCCAATGGCTAGAAATGCTGGGATTCACGAATCTTGATCTAACGGTCAACATTCAAAGTTATTCGTACACTATATAGTGGTAAGATAAGATAATTGAGTAGTTTTCAATTGGATCCTTAGCACCAATCCTGACCGTTGGGCTATTAGCCCCAATGGTTCAGACTACCTGGATTCGTGTTGAATAGTACCTAGAGCAAACTCCACCATGTTCTAGAACCATCATGTCACCACCCCCAAAATATCATAGCATAGTAGGTTGTATTCTCTCTACTACTACAATGGAGCAGTTTTGAATTGGATCCATAGCACCAATCCTGACTGTTGGGCTGTTAGATCCAGTGGTTCAGAGCATCTATATTCGTGTTGAATAGTACCTAGAGCAAACTCCAACATGTTCTAGAACCATCATTTCACCAGCCCCAAAATTTCATAGCACTATAGGATGTATTCTCAATATGGGTAGATAGTTATTACTAATAGACTACATGTATGCATTTTTCTCTAACAAGAATATTGGTTAATACCAACTTAATGTTTGTTCAATCACATTTCATACAGTATATACGTGTGTGGCACGTCCCTTTTGATCAACACGTGAGACTCGGATAATAGACGTCTGACATATCAGCACTATATACCATTTTAATAGGTAAAGCATACAAAAATATAAATTTGATCAATATCTATAAAGTATGGGTGTACATTTGATTCTTGTACTTTGTATATCATTTAGAAGTAAACGATTATTAGCTATCTAAAACTACAAAATTTGGTAACATGCTCTAGAAAAACGAGGGAGAAGATTCTAGAATGATGGAGAAGTGTGTTTTGAGTTGTGTCCATACCATTTATTGTGATGAAGACTATCAATAAAATCTTCTAGATGCTAGAATGGAAAAGAAGATCCAACGGCTGGAAATGTTGGGATTCGCGAGTCTTGATCCGACAGTCAATATTTAAAGTTATTCGTACACTATATAGTGGTAAGATAAGATAAGATATATATGTAGAAAAACGTCAAAACACACATATCCATCATTCTAGAATCTTCTCGATTGTTTCTCTAGACCATAGTTCTAAAATTTTCAATTATTAGGTAGCTAATAAACTTTTATTTCTACATGATATAAAGTGCAAGAACCAAATATACACTCATACTTTAGAAACGACGTGGCTCAAATTCATAGATATTTTAAGATTTACCTATCACAATGTTATATACTAATTACATATCATGCTTCTGTATATTATGTGAGTTTCACGTGCAAGGCACGTGCAGCTTAGTGGTACTACTACGAAGAGCATGGCTCAGCTCCGTGATGGAGGAGAAGGACCTGACTACTAATTTTAATTATTGAAGCATCTCACTCCTTCGGGACATACCCTAGTCAAAAAAATAAAGTGCCACCACCCGATTTTCAGAAAACGCGGATATGTGTTGTTACAGTTCTGTAGTCCTAGGAAGTTTCAAGCTTCCCTATATATTAGCTAACTACGCCCATGCACTCAAATAAATTTATGTCGATTTAAAGAAAGTAGGTCAAATTTGAACTACAAGTAAGCGCTATAGATTCTTTCTTGAATTTGTAAGAGATCCAATAATTAGTAATGTTGGAATCTGTCAATCTATATCCAATGATCGATGTTCAAAGATATCCATGTTATATATCTTATTAGTAAGTTGCACATGCCTTGCACATGAGAATCAGATAGTAGAAGTATATGCCATATCATTTTTTCTCTACTACTATAAAGGAGCAGTTTTGAATTGGATCCATAGTACCAATCCTGACTATTGAGCTATTAGATCCAATGGTTCAGAGAAGGTGGATTCGTGTTGAGTAATACCTAGAGCAAACTCCACCATGTTCTAGAACCATCATGTCACCCCCCAAATTTCATAGCATAGTAGGTTGCATTCTCTGTGGGGCCCTCGGACTAATCCTCCGAGAATCCCTGTTATGCATACAACCACGATCCCATGATCAGTTAGTCGTGGCACATAACCGAGAAGTATCATTACAACATCCGAGACATACCGAATTTACAAGACTTACATAAATGTCGTTATGGCTACATCAATAATGAATAGCGGAATTTCATCAAGAGTAGAACCTAATCCATGCCTTAACCTACAGGCAACTGACTAGAAGAACGTCCTAGCTCGCATAGTCGCCGACTTCACCTCTTCTTGATATCTGACCAAGTTAAATAGCCAGAGACAATGCCAGTGAGTACTTTGAATGTACTCGCAAACCACCGTAAAATAACAATAAAAACAAGAGGATATGCATTATGGCTGTGGTAGTAGGAGGGCTCCAAGGGAGGTTCTTTTCTCAAATAGTTTCTCTTGTAGATATAGCATCTACATATCTTTGTTGAAAACTTTTGTAAACCATTTTGGAAACTGTTTTGAAAAGTTTATTTTTGGAAAACAATAGGACTGGGTCACCCTTTTGTTCCTTTCCTTTTGTCGTCCCACGACCAAACTCCTTTCTTTCCCGTCCGACCATCCCATGGTCAAAACCTTCCTCCTTTTTCGACAATCCCATGGATTGGCTTTAATAGGATTGGCTTTGTCTTGGAAATATGGAAGGAAATCCCTTTAGGATTTATAGTCTAGAAAATACCTAAGAGATGGGTTTTGGACTAAGACCATATTCTGTAGGATCTCATTGTATAAAGATGGTATCATCAGATAGGTATTGGTAAAATGAAACCAACAAAAGTGGTTTCACTATTTTACCACTTTTTCTTTATTTAGTTATGATTTTTCTAGTGAAATAACTTCTAGTTTAAGGGAATAATTCACCAGAAGAGTTCCGGAGCTCCAAAATTTATTTCCTTGGATGATTAAGTAGGTTTTGATGTACTTGTTCCCTGAGAGTTGGAATTAAGTCAAGATAATGACCAGAATGTCCTCAGGAAATCCCCAAGGGCAGATCCGTAGATAACTTGTCTTTTTCACCATATTAAATTTACCATAGCTTTTGAGTTGGTTCCAAGGACAAAAGGTAGGTATTAAGGATACCTTTCTGTAGAGATTGGAATCAACATTTTTGGATTAGCAGAACTACTATAGTGAATTTAGAGGTGAATAAACCATGCACAGAATAGTTTAATTCACAGTTAAATATCCAAGGATCAATAAATTGTGATCTCCTAGGGTTTGCTAGATATGGATGTATCTCAACCAGGATAATTGGAAATGGTTCAATTGGACCCATGGTTGGATGTAGGCAATTTTCTAGAGTCATAAATAAATTGTTTTTGTTATTTTTACTCAAGCTAACTTACTATTCACCTTGGCATGAGACCAAGGTCCAGAGATGGGCACATTAAAAAGCTACCAGTGGCACTTGATTTCATTCCATTTGGAGATGTGAAGCTCACAGAGGAATTTAATTAGTGGGATAGACACATTTTGGTGGAAATAATGCCCATAAATAATGAAAGTCACTTTGGGCAAATGACCAGTTCTGTAGGTTGCAAAACACACTAAGGTAGTTGTTAAAATTTGTGATCTAGGCAAAAGTGGTAATTTCCAATTTTATATTGAATTAAACCAAACAGTCTAAGAAATAGAGTTGGAAATGAAATTAATAAAAAGGAAATAGGCCAGGGTGTCCGGGCCAGATCTGAGTGGCAGTGGGCCGCACGGCGCCATGGTGGCCCATTTAGGAGGGGCGGCACGCGGGAGCGGATTTCGAATCCCTCTGGGCGGGGGCTCCAAGGGAGGAAAGGTCCTTTTTGGACATGTAAGGGAGGTGGGGGCTGGCTTGGGATTGGTCAGAGATGACGGTGGAGGGGTGGTGTTAGTCATTTGGTCGGCAGGGACAAAGAGGGGGAGGTGGTGCTGACGTTGGTTGGCCACAAGTGGCTTATCTCTACTCTTCCAAGCGGTAAATGACAAGTGGAGGGGTCAGCTACAGTGCTAAGATACAGTAGCCTCGACCAGGGAGGAGTGTTGGTTGCTGTGGAGAGTGGTGGTGAGACTTTGATAAGGATTTACTTCATTTTAGCTCATGCTTTGGGTGGTTTGCACTATTTGATCAAAATGGTGTTTGTGAAGAGAGTTAAAAATTTTGCATAGGGAAAGGTGGGAAGATGGTACTAGTAGGTGGGTAGGGTTAATATGCCTCTCTAGGAATTATGTGAGATTTTTCCATGATTTAAAAGTCCTCTTAAATCCATTTGTTCAAAAACTGCAGAAGTGAAGTATTGGAGCTCATTTGATATTTTTACATAGGACAAGGTTGGTTTTTGGTGTGAGAGGGTCCCAAATGTGAATACACACTTAGGGGAATTTTCCCAAGATTTATTGGGGCTTAAAAGTATTTAAAGCTATTATTATTCCAATTCAGGCACTTAAGAAAATGGGCAGAAAGAAATAATAAAGCTCTTCAAAAATATTTATTTTTGAAGTTGGAAGATAGGGTATGATATATGGATCTCAATTGATCCAAAAGTTGGGGAAGTGTTTTGGCAAAAACCAAACTTTCTATTTGTAAAGGAGTTTTGGAGATTTTGACTATTAAAGAGATTAATTAGATTTGGAGCCATAATAATTATGGATAATATTTGATAAATCTTGATGATCAAGGTAGATGATGTAGACAAGGTGTAGCAAGCATTTTCAACCTTGGGATTGGAGAGTCCAAGTTGATTTTGGTGAAAACTAGAGATTTAAGGATCTTGGGTAAGATTGTTTTCATACCACCAAAATCTTGCTGGATCTTGGAGCTCAGGGCTCCCCTTGGGGCATGGGATATATGGATGGATAGACCAAGTGATGTAGATTGCAGTGGTGTAGAGGTTTGAGCTTGATCCTGCTTGAGCTCACCAAGAATTGATTTCAAACTTTGAATCAAATAAGCCTGCCAAAGCAGATTATCAACTAGCCTTCAAAACCTTGTGGGTTTAAGAAGCACAAAGATCCACTTGGAACAAGTGAAGTAGGTATTGATAGACCTATATGAGTATAACACAACCATGCAAGGAGTTGGTCCATGTCAACACCCGGATTTTTAATCCCAGATGCCTGTTATGTCATTCATCGCAATCCCAGGATTACCATTTTTGCGAGACATAACAGATTGGATATCACAGTACATCATCCATTACAAACCATACATAAGGTCTTACACAAATAAGGATCTCATGATCCAGTCTTAATACAACAAGCAGCAGAATAAATAATAAGCATAGCGGTGGGGTCCATCTTTAGGGGCACGGGCAATGCCGACGAAGGCAGATAGTCCTAGTTATCATAGCCATCCTGTTGGCCATCATATTGGTAGTCTCCTTCATAGTCTGGCCATGAGAATAGCCAGGGACAAAAGCCATGAGTACTCCTTAAGTACTCGCAAACTACCACTAACAAGTAGTATAATTCTAAAGTAAAGTGCTAACTCTAAGTTTAACTATAAGTTAAGTTTGAAACCTAAGTTGAGTTCAGAAACAAAGAAAGATAAAATAAAGTTCTAGAATCACTTAAGTTGGGAAGCTAGTGTCATAATCACAACCCTGTTGTGGTCAAGTCAAGATTCATCATTCCTTTCATAAGTTATTTTGAAAACATCTAACAACGAAACAGTATGGCCACTCCAACTGTCCATAACCACGGACGCGACTATTCGAATAGTTTGACACTCTGCAGAGGTGGTACACTTTCACCACAAGATTCGATACATCTGTCAGGGATAACCCTGAATCATCATACTTAGTATGCAGATAATCAAACATAACCTTTCCTTTACACACCCTAGTATAAGCACCTCTCCTATGAGCATGGCCTCCCAACCATGACCATATGTCATCTTGGGCACTACATAGGTGGACAACATTGAGAGGTAGCCTCAGCTCAAACCTCTCCCTCGAGGGAACTAATACTAATGCATATAAACTTCCGGCTAAGCCTTATCCAATTCAGGTATTATGGTTGTATGGTAAATTTGGAATGGTATCGCATCCGAATCCAACCATCAGTTTTGTAGAAGGGTTAAAGCTCATGCCTCAACATTTTCATCATCATAAACCATTTGTGTTTCTCAACAAATTTCAAAACATCTCAATAGAATGACTCATCATTCCAAGGTTTTCTCAATTCCTTTTTCACCAAGTGTTCCCATCTAAAGTGACTCAAGTTTTTATCTAACTCTAAACTACTAAGTTAAGAGTGTTCACTAAGGTGGAAAGACGGGATCAATCTCATGCCATAGAATGACATCTAAAGTTATCTAAATAGGTCAAGTTTTATACTCTTTATGCTACCTTCAAAACCATTAAGGGACTTTGGTAAAGTAAAGGAAGTAGAGCTTGGAAATAATACTTGGGGTAAGTAATAGTCAGAGTGGTATAACCAAAGCATGTATAATGTCTTTGCTTGAGTTATCTAGATTGCAAGGGTTAGCTTGCATTGTTAATGGTGGCTTGCTAGTATAATACTTGCAAGTGTTAGCTTGCATTGGTTGGTGCATTGGTTGAAGTTTTGTTCCTCCTCCTCTTGGTAAAACTCCTCCTTCTTGAAAGCTTGGTCGGTACTATCGTTTATAAATTCATACGGAGTACACAATCATCAAACAATACTTAACTAGGCTACTTAGCATTCTAAGGCACACATTTGATGATTTATTATCATCACAAGCATCACAAGTTTTATTAACTAGCTTCATTCTTTTTATTTAAGAAAAGTAATTTCTACTCATGGAAAAATAACTAAGATTTAATATTCACCACTTAAAATATGGGATCATGTGGACACATGTCATCACCACATATTCTAACATGTGGGAATGTGATTTAAAGGTTGGATCACATTTACTTAAGTTTAAGTTTATTATTTAATGATTTAAAGTGACTAGAAATGCCTATATAGCATTATTTTGGTACTAGTCCAAAGTCACTGTAGGTAAACCTTAGTATTATTACATATTCAGATAGGTATGGTTAAATGAGATTTTTGAGAGTTGGAATCAACTCAAAAGCTAATTTGGTTGATTTTATAAAAATGTTTGAATGTGCAAAAGCTTCTATCTTGTTATTTTTACTAGGCGAGATCTCTAACTCTAAATGAATTAAATCCAACGGGCTTGGATAGATCTTTTCAGTAGCTTTCTAACACAATTTGAATCACTCCATTTGGATTTGTAAATCTTTCTGAATTGATTTTCTAACTAGGGGACAGAACTAAGTTCAAAACAAAATAGAAAAATCTAAGTTTGAATTAAATGGGTCACGCAGGAAAGAAAACGGGCCGGCCCAGTGGCGTTCCGCGACATAGATAACAGCCGACAGGGGGGTCCACCAGTCAGCGGCTCTTCACACGCGAAGCGGTACGGGGCGATGTGGGCCGTTAGATTAGAAGAGGGATCTATGGCTGTGGCTTGTCGTCGACGACGGACAGGTCGCCGGCCAGGTCTAACCCTAGCGGCTCAGTGGGGGTGCTCAGGGGCATACCAGGGCTCTAGCTACGGCGGCTATGGGGGCGATCGAACATGCTATCGACGGTGGGCTCAGCGGTGGTCGCGGCAGCTTCTGGGGTGGACGAAATCGACGGCGCCTTCTCCTCCCCTACAGCGGGCTCCTCCGGCGAAATTCTGGCGAACCAAGGTTCGAGCGGCTCCGGCTAGAGGTGGGGAAGGATCAGTGAGGAGAGGGGAGTGGAATGGTGTGAGGAGTTTGTGCTGGGGTGGCCTCTATTTATAGCTCGACGAGGTGACCGAAAGGGATGGGCTGGCGTTCCGGCGAGGGCTGCACAACGTGCTAGCGGCGTGGCTTGAGGTAGGGGACGGTGGCCTGCCTCCTGGCGGTGCTCTATGGCTTAAATGCATGGCTAGGGGCGGTGGCGTTTGGTCGGGAGCGTCCCGCGCTATGGGAGACAGAGGCGATGCTCGATGCGGCGCACGGTGACTGTGGGTCGCGCAGCGGTGAACGGCCATGTCTGACAGGGTGTTGGGGTCGAGGCGGAGCGACATGCACGGGATTAGGTCAGGGGACGGTCTGTGGAGTGCTAGCGGCAAAGGCGCTCTAGAGCGCTCTGGCTACGCGCAGAGAGAATGGGCTGCAAGGCTGGGGAGTGGTCCAGTGGCTGGCAGTGGCCGTGGAGTGGACCGTGGGCGGCGATGAGGTCACGCCGTGCTTCCTGGAGCAGCAGAGAGGAGTTGGCAGTCTGCTGCTGCATTGGCAAGGTTGGCCGGCGAGCATGTCCTCGGGGTGGCGTGGTACTGCTGCTAGGGACAAGGGGGTGGGGTGATTAGGCTTTGGTTAGAGCTAGGAGGGACAGAGGGAGTAAATTGAGGTCAAATGGGTGGCAAAACCCTGTAGAAACAGTGAGCTAGAATTAGAGTGTGATTCATGCCTGCCAGGTGTTCGACACAATGGCCGCATGAACTCAAGTTTGGAATTTGTGGATGAATTTTGGTGGGTTTGCTATACACATGCTTAAGCTTCTGTGGTTGCTTGGGTTTTAAAAATGGAGCTCATTTGTGTGGTTTTTGAATAAGTGGGATCTTCCCATATGAACTACATTCAATTTTCAATTGCCATTTAAATTAGTGTTTGAAAGTTTTTGGCAGATCACAAAGTGGGCCTTGGTACATCATTACATGTACTAGCAAGGGGTGCCAAGATCCATATTTATCTCTGTTAAGAAATGAGTCCTAGGAATAGCCAAAGTAGGCATGGTGATTAAAATGGCACAAATGACCATTTCTTTCTTTTATTCAATTTGATTTGTTTTTCTTTGGGATTTGTTTGGGAATGATGTAGATGATGTTTATTTCACCTAAGAATCATTCTACAAGCAATGGATCATTTAATCATGGCAATTCAAAACAACTCCTAATTTAAATGCACACACATATGAATGCTTTAATAATTTTAATTGGAAAAGTTTTTGTTAACCCTAAATTTGATGATTTGGATCCTAATAACCTTGGATTAAAGTTTTGAGATGTTACAGTCCATAGAAGGTTGGATGGTGGTGTGAGCTTCTGTGAAAGTAGGCATGTTGACTAGATTTCCAGGAAAAGTTATTTTCTTGCCTGCAAAACCATCAAGAACAAGTAGGTTGGAGGATGATCTAACCAAGTGCAGGAGTGGGCCTTGGTAGTCCTTAGGATAGTTAACAATATGGTTCAGATGCATTTTCAAAAATGCACAAGGGTTGAGAAAGGGAGTCATTCAAAAAGGTGATGTTGGAAACAGATTTCCAGACTTAGCCAAATTTGGTAGATTTAGGGTTTTTGGACTAGATCATGAGAGGGGATGTTTTTGATGGGTTGCAAGGTACCCAAGCATCATCAAGTGGATGATGTTGAAGTGTAGATTGAGTAGAAGGGATCCCTACTTGATATTGGTCCTCATTGACTTGGAAACCTCTAGAAGGAATATCTTCAGATTTGATCTGGTTAAGAGTTTTAGATGATCACTTGGTAGCTAGGGATCAGATCCAGATTGTATTCTTGCTTAGGGTGGGATAATTTGGAAACATCTTGATCCTAGTGATGAGATCCTAGAGTAGCTCATACTATCTCCTAAGCAGACAATTCAAACAGCAGATCAAGGCAACTCATCTTACAAACAAATCAACTACTACTAGGGTTACCACCAAGCTTAGCTTGAGGTAAGGATGGGTATTTTGAATAGGTTGGAGTTTGAACAAGGTACGGTCCTTAGTATATCTACCAAGAGTAGAATTCAAAAGCTTACAAAAAGGTTTTGGAGATCCTAGAGGTAAGAGTGGTTGAAGGTTCTGACTTGAAAACATAAGAAGATTATAATAGGTTGCTCTCCATAGTTTAGGGAAATAGAAGCTACTAAAATAGTTGGTTTGCAAAGGCTTCTTGGATCAGGTTTTGAAATGCTAGAACATTTGAGAATATGGAAATTAAGCCAAGACTGTTTTGAGAAGTAGCTTTTGTGAACTGGTGTTAAGGTAAGGGTTATCATCTAATACACATTCCTATGCATAAGCATATCCAAACAGCAAGCAGACACTTCAGCATCAAACAAGAAAAAAGTTTTTGTTCCCCCTGATTTTTGCATTCTGGACAACTAATCAGGGTTGCTGAAATTGGGATGTTACATTCTCAATATGTGTAGATAGGTATTATTAATAGACTTAATGTATGCATTTTTCTCAAACAATACTATTGGTTTATAACAACTTAATGTTTGTTAATCACATTTCATACAGTATATACGTGTGTGGCACATGCCTTCTACTAGTTTATATAAAATTATAATAGGTGAAGCCCAACAATAATTATAATTTCAAGCTACGTCCATAAAGTACCGTTGGATCTTAATTCTATCCATTCTAGCATCTAGAAGATACTATTGATAGCCTTTAGCACACTAAAAATATGCACAAACCTTAAAACACACTTCTCAATAATTCTAGAATGTTCTTCATTATTTATTTAGAGCATGGCGAGTACTATTAGGTAGCTAATAGGTTGATTACTACTACTCCCTTCGAGCCATATTAGTTAACTTGGATTTGTCTAGATACGGATTTATCTAATACTAAAATGTGTCTAGATACATCCATATCTAGAAAAATCTGAGTCAACTAATATGGGTCGGAGGGAGTACATGATATAAAGTATAAGAACCAAATATACAACGGATATTCTATGGACGTGGCTCAAAATTATAATTATTTTTTGAGTTTCACCTATTATTATAGTTTTTTAGTAGTCCTAATTATCAGAGTTGGGATGTGGGTTCAAATCCTTAGCGTGCTAGAAAAGCGATTCTACGATGCACGCTATCTAGCAGGGAGAGGAGAAATGTGGGTTCACATCCTTTCCTGAAACACAGTCTACATGACGAGACGGTACAATACTGAGCCAGGATGTGACAGCTTGCTAGTCTAGCACTCTAGCTATAACTCCAGCAGGCGTCCTCGATACACTACAGAAGACTGACAAGGGAACACGCAAAATTAACACCCCTCGTTTAAAGAACCTCCCATCTTCCCTATCTCTAGCGATCCCCATTCGCTAACGCTGGCTAGCCGCATTTTGGATCCTCTCAAGCGTCACACTTCCTAAATTTTCCTAGCCATTTCTCGCCCGCTGCATCGTGTAGCATCCCAATTGTCTAACAATTGCAATGCTACTTGGTCTAGTAATATAATGGCTACTTCCATACATAATTGTTGCATCATAATTATATCATGCTCATGTAATCATGCCACCTTGCATTTGAGCATCATATAAAACCCTTTTCGTTTTGGTTCTTCTCTCATATGCATTGTAAATTGTATTTGCCTCTTGATATTGTATTTGGCTATTGATATATTGTTTAATGCCCAAGTTGAGTTGGGGGCATATCTTTTATTAATCTCCACCACCTTTCTTGTCATCACCCCATCATTCCACCATTCCACCATATATGAGCATTGCAATTTATTTGGTTTCACCTCTAGCTCATGTGGGTTGGGATGGATCCAATTATTTCTCCACATGCTCTCATATATGCACCATATTGTTTCCACATTATTGGTTTATGAGAGCCACATGGCCACCTTTGCATGCCTTGTGAGTGGGACCCTTTTCTAGCTACCATATGGATTATAATGGATTTATGCTCATGTTGGGATATTTTTGGGACTATTAAACATCTAGTGGAATATACACACTAGCAAGTCCCAATTAGAATCAAATATGATCATCTCCATCTACTCCACATGGGGCATCCTTTTAATTCTTTGCTTGGCTTTATTCCATCTTTTGGGAATGCATAAGAATAATGCCATGTTAATAATATTGTTTTCACAAGATTAAGCATGGCATTAATTATTTTGCATGGGCCATGCAGTGCCACCACCTTTTTCCTTTTCCCTTGGTTTTCTTGTATTTGTTGAAGTGGATCTTTGTCCTTTGGGAATCAAGTCAAGTGGGGCTTTCTTAAGCTCTATTCTTTTGCCTTGCTAAACCCTCCTTCTTTTGATCATGCACTTGAGCATGCTTCAACAAAATTACCTCTCCATCCCTTTTCACCTTTTTGCTTGATCTTGTTTTTGACCATGTTAACAGTCTCTTAACACTTGGTTCTTTCCCTAGCTCCCTCCCTCTCTCTCGGCCTCTCTCCCTCTCCCTACCTGGCTGGCCCCACCTGGCAGCCCTAACCACCCCAGCCACCTACCCAAACCCTAACCCTATCTAACCTAACCCGAGGCTACCCTCCCTCTAACCCTAAACCGAGCCTCTCTCTCCCTCTCTCTCTGCTACGAGGCCCCACCACCCGGATCACCTGCTTCCCTGGCCCACCTCCAGCCTCCATCACCCTTCCCCCTGCCCTGCCGTCCAGCCGAGCACGTGAGGAGGAGAAGGTAAAAGGTGGCCGAAGCCACCTTTATCTCCAACCTGCTCCCACACGGCACCCATGCCTCTCCCTCACTTTCCCTCCTCCCACACGCCTCCTCTGGCCTCCCCAGATCCGCCCCAGAGCCTGCCCTCTCCTTCCCCTTCCTCTTCACCGTCGACAGCACCTGCCGCCGGTAGCGCCGTCTACCTCTGCTCCTCGTCGCTCCGGCCGGCGAGCGCGTCGAGGAGGTGGTCTGGAAGACCGAGGAGTATCCTCTGCTTCGCCCCGTACCTAGCAGCAAGGAGGAGGAGGCCTGCACCCTCTGCTCGCCGACGAGCCCGACGCCAAACCCTAGCCTCCGGACCGTCTGCGTCGTCGTCGATCCCCTGCGCCCCGAGCTGATCCGACCACATCAACCAACTCCCGGTGAGCGCATTGACCTCCCTGACACCTCCGTCCTCGCCGCAGCTCCCCGTGCTCACCAAACCTTTCGTCGAGCGGCCTCTGAGCGTCGGCGTGCACGCGCGACTGCTCGTTGCGCGCCGCGGTAGCTACACCTAGCCGCCGATCTGCTCTCTGTCGGTAACCCCCACCCCACCGCACTGGTTACGCCCCGCAGCGCGCCCGCCCGTGACCCAGGATCGAGCCCCTCGCGACGCGCACCGCCGCTGTCGTGCACCGACCCGTCGTCAGCGAGCAGAGAAGAAGCACAGTGCCGCATCGCCTTTTTGCAGAAACCCCCCTATAGCTTTTTACTCCTAAACCCGCGGTCCAGCCTGCCCCACCGTCAGCCTCAGCGCTTGTTTTACAGAACACCCCCTAGCCCCTTTTAATCTCAACCCGCATTCCCTGGATCTACCACGTGTCGCGTCCCCGCTGGCGCGCCCGCGTGTGGCCCTGAGGCTGCCGTGGCCCCACCTGTCATCTGCTATGGCTAGGTCAAGCCGCGGTGGAAAAAGTCCTTCTGTGCGCGTTTGGTCCCAGTCAGCCAGTGGCCCACATGTCATTGGCTGTGGCTAGGTCGGAGCGAGTGACAAAAGAGTTTCTGTATTTCTGTTTTAATTCAAACTTTTTCCAAATTAAATTAAATTCAAATTTCAAATCTGTTTTCAAATAACTTTTAAAATATAAACCCAAATTAAACACGTAATATATGTTTTGAAATCAGAAAAATATGAGGAATTCAAATATGCCCTCCAAAATATATTTTGGACACTTTAAATTTCGAGTTGATTAAAATTACAATAAAATGCCCTTTTTCTTAATTAATTAATAACTTTGGCTTTATAACTCCAAATTTGACAAATAATATGTCTAAAATGATTAGCTCGACGAGACCTTTCTGTTTATGCATTCCTTGTTCTGTTTTGCAGCATGCATCATATAAATATAATGTATACAGCAACTTAATTGAGGTTAAAACATGATTAAAACTCAACAAAATGATTTATACTTGTATTCCACACCTCACCCATGCCATGCTACATTATTGCCATGCAAATTGTGCATCATTCATCATGGCATGATTGTTTGCTTGATGCATTTTTATTCATATGCTTGTGCACTTTATTTATGTTGGCCCTTGTTCGTTTGGTTCTTCTTCGAATAGACGCTGAGCAGGGGATATATCAAGAGACCCAGGAGCACTACCCAGATCCTTCTCTCGCTTCAACTGAGCTGCCAGGCAAGCACTACCACATGCTTGCATACATATAGTACCTATTGCCTCTTTCTTATTCTTGCATCATTGAGTCGCGATTGCATTAAACTGAATCCCAAGTATTGCATAGCCTTTACTTTTAAACCCTACCGAAGCTTGTTCCTCCATCCCATGAGCCATTACTACAGGAGTTGTTTGAGCCATGCGAGTCGTAGAACAGCATGTGTAGGGTATGTGAGTGTCTGATGGATAACGAGGTACCTATACAACTTAATCTGAGTAGTAATGGGATAACTAATGAAAGTGGCATCGGTGAGCAATATCTGCTATTTGGTTTTTCATGCTCACTTGTGTCCCGTAGGACCCCGAGTACTTGATTCCTGTTCCTTAAATATTCGCGCTATCCACATCCGGGAGGCTTATGAACCCCCCTGAGCCAGAGCTTGATTCATTCTTATTTCTTGGGGCCACAAAGTAGTTTGGGGCTTTATTACTATACTGTACTTATGCCATGCTTTACTGCTTAATTTAAGATTGTGCGAGGAATGCACCTGTACTGTTTAGGTAAGCGGAGTGTTTTCGCGGTATCGACAAGCCCAGTCACATTTTTGGGTTCCCAGTCGTTTACAGCCATTGACGCAAACCTTGAGTCCGTCTCGGAGCCGGCCAACTTCGTTGCGGGTAGCTTAATGGGGTGGCCCCCTGAAATATTTCTGAATCCTGTGATCGCTTTGTCGTGAATGCCTCGTTGGGTTTTGATTTGGTTTTTCCGAGGTTGATCGAGTGTGTGTTGCTATTTGTGCACCCCTGCAGGGTAAAACTTTCTGAAAGCTGTGTCCGCGGTTATGGACGACTTGGAGCACAGTTTCTCGATCATAGACAACTATAACTAAAGTACCGCTTTTAATTTGACTAAGTACCTGACTAGTAAATAGTACAACGCTCATGGAATGGATAATAAAACTGCCAACGGATGGGGGGTTGTTCGTCCGCTTCCTCGTCGGTAAGCGAGGAGGAGGATGGATCTGTTGATATTACTGTTATAACTGTTGTTATTAATTCATGGACATCCGTCTATCTCTGGTTAGGCGGATGGTTAGCGAGTATCTATAGAATTGTTAGGGATTATCTTTTGCTGCAATTGCGTCACCCCAGGTTGTGTCCCCTTTAGAGGCATAAAGTCTTGCTGAGTACCCCTAGGGTCTCATACGATAAATTGTTTGATTCAGATGAACAGGTACACTCACAAGATGGATACTGGGTGAAAGAGATGAACGATGTGGGCAACGATCATTCGGTGTAGAGATTCCGGGATCGGGGATCCGTGAGATCTGTGGGCGGAATGTGCTTATTTATGGGGCATCTTATGCCGATTTGCTTCTTATCCGTACTCGGATCTTGTTTTCCGCTTCCGCTTGATACTCTGATGTTTGATGTATGAGGAGATATCCTAAACTATTATATCTATCTAGGATATTTGGATCTTGCCGTATGGCGTTGCAATATTTCTATTTCTTTTAGATGGAATGGCTCTGAGAACTATTGTATGGTGGCTTGCATACATACTCACTTGTGTATGTAGTTGATCCCTTCGCCTGCCGATTACGCCGCCCGTTCTTGTCCCGATGTTTGGAAATGGTTAGGATGGCCGAAAGGTCTACCTGTGAGTGGCATTTGGGCCCCACCGTACTATTTTAACCGTTTCCGTTCGTCCAGGCTTGTAACTAGGAGCGTAATTCACCGAGGTAGTTACAATTGGTATCAGAGCCATCCCGACCTTCAGGGTCTCAGCCAAATGGTCGTTGTCAGTCTAGCAAATATTTGTGGTAGCTATGTATACCAGGGAAAAACAAAACGTGAGAGTAGGACTGCTTCCACTTTTCTTCTTACCCAACCACCACCTTTTTTCTGGTAAGGAAGTGTAACGTTTTCAATCCTCTTCTTAAAATTCAAACTAGGATTCACGTGTTCTGGGTTTCCGTAGTACCATAGAAAGTGTGTGTGTGTGTAATTCCTTGTCTATCTGTTGCATCCAATTTGTTATCACAATCTGCCTTTGGTCATCAACTGTTGGTACATTCCATACTGACAGGCTTTTGAAAACCGGTGCGATCTATCTGATTCCTTGTTAACCGGTGCCATCTTCTTAAGGGTGTCCTTCCTTCTAGCAACTCCACATTCTGTGAAAGCATCTATTGCTAATCTCTACCTGATAAGTGTTTTTGCGCATCTATTGGTATTTTAATGCCGAAAAATGCGGAAAAATTTTCTTTGATACATCTGTGTTTCCACACTCCTTTCCAGTCGTGTGTGAAACATTATCTATCTCCCGTTTATCAGCATGTCCATGCTAATTCATTCTTTGGTCACCGGCGCTTAATCCTAGAGTTTCTTTTCATCTCCAGTTCTCTTGGGCTAATTACATAACATGTGTCGATCCGATGCTGGTGATTGTAAATTGGTTCTCGGCATAACTATATGACACTTATCATGAGTGGAATATGGAAAATGCAATCACCACTATCCTCCAAATGGTGACGGTTATCTCCTGTGATTTTGAGTACACCGTGATCATATCTATGCATATTCAAGCATCTTTGGCAATCCGGAGTTTCTCAAAGCACTACGGCAGTCTATCATCTGTCCATCATGCTGGACATCTTTTTGAACTCCATATCTGCAAAATTCTCTTTGATACGAGGAAATTGCATCTGTTCGCTTCTGATAGCTTTGCTTAAGGTATGAGCTATCATCGTTTCTTAGCCAAGATCTCTTTATCTTTGTAACCGGTGATCCAATCGGCAATGTGAACCAGGTGACATCTCTTTTTCTTTCGAAGGACCAGATAATCTATTCTTCCAGTGCATCTTCTTCAACACGAACCCGTGCTCTTAATATTGATCTTTCTACGAGCGTTGAGCTCAGAAAGTGTTTCGAGCATTTGTTCGTTTCTCTCGCCTTTTGAACTTGGTATTCTGGGAATATCTTGTTAATCCATGGGGGTATATGTTGATAATATGCTTGCCTATTCGATATCAATGGAAGGACATGGAAGATCATCTGTGTCTCTTTCTCTCAAGCTTCGTGAGCACTGCCTGTGTGCAAAGTCTCAAAGTGAGAATTCTGACTTTTTGAAGTCACCTATCTCGGCCACGTCCTTCTGCTAAATACATTACTTCAACTCTGGAATCAGCAAGTCCATTGTTAATTCCATCCTCCATCTTCAATCAACCCGGAGTTTCCTTGTTGGCGAGTTATCATCGTCGTTCCGCCGTAGGTTTCCTCAAAACTGCTAAATCTTTCTCAATCATTTCAAGAAGAACATGGAGTTCTTTCACCTCAGTCTCGTCAAGTAATCTCTTGAAACCCTCTCGCTCTATCGTCTATGCTCTATCCACTGGAGGCCATGAAGACCTTCCAGATCTTGTATTCCTTCCGTTCAAGTTGGTGCTATCTTTTCTGTAGCTGTTGAATCTTGCAGTTCTTATCCGTAATCTTCCTTCATATCTTTCTGGAGGCTTGGTACTTCTGACATGATGACAACATCATCATCTTTATCTATCTATGAATCCAGCGAATCGTTTGCATCTATCCTTGTTTTCTAACGAAGTTCCATGAGTTTTTGTCAATACCTTCAGTCTGTTTCGATAGTTGGGTTGCATGGTTTTCTTATTCATGTGCGGAGTAATGCTTTGAGTGCGGGATGGAGTAGCTACCATACCACTACTCTTATCATTCGCTCTTATACATTGAATTGGTGAATTAATGTGATTTCACTCATTCCACGGAAGTTAGAAGTGGCCTTTATCCCTTGATACTTTTACTTCCGTCCTTGTTTTTCCGGAGTGCTCTCACGAAGAAAGTAATCAATAATCTCTTGTTGGTGGTCTGTCTATTCTAGAGGGAGCAAATCTTCAATTATCTGGTGGGAACAAACGCAAACTCTTTTCTGTCCTCGTCATTCTACCGATGCTCGACATCCCCAAACAAGATGAAAGGAAACTATCTCTCTCTTTGTTTCATCAATTCTTTCCGATGGTAAAGCCAATTATGGTTGAGGCCATCAGCCGCAAATCTATTGCGTTAGCCTCAAGGCTAAAGGAAGCAATAAGTATCTCTACAATAAACTCCAGATCCTCCATATTCTTTGCTTCTCGGGATTCCACCATGATCTGGCTTCACATCCGTCTCTAGAAGTTATATCCGCGCACCTCAATTGCGTGATCCTTTGGTTCTTACCGGCGCAACAAGAATCTAATCCGACGATGTCTAACTAAATCTTTCTGTTCATATCAAGGGACTCTATTGTTTGAAGGCAGTATTGTTGCCGTACTTCATTTCTCAAATCCGAGAGAAGATACGATGCTATTGTCATAGTGGATTAAAACCTCTCCAATCTAGCTCTTTTTCCTCCGGCGAGACAAAGATTCATCCTCTCTCGTATCAGTAAATCTTTAATCTTAATGGTGTGTCTTTCTTTATCCATGATACATCATCTTGTCCTTTCTTTCACAAGTGGTTATAGTCTTTTATCTTGTTTCTTGAGAAAACCGGAGCTATGTCCATCCTATCCTTCTTGTCTCACGACAATCCTTCAACTCTCCTAACCGTTGTTTCTCAAGCAAAACGCAAGACTCGCAACAAGTCTAGCAAGTTTGCAAGGTGTAGTGGTCGCACCATTCCGTTGTTCATCAACTTGGGAACGTAAGGGTCACCTTCGTTCGAACACCCGCCTCTCCTTGTGTTGTTTTCTTTTTCCTAGGAATCTCGGGGCGAGATTCTTGTTTAGTGGGGGAGAGTTGTAGCATCCCAATTGTCTAACAATTGCAATGCTACTTGGTCTAGTAATATAATGGCTACTTCCATACATAATTGTTGCATCATAATTATATCATGCTCATGTAATCATGCCACCTTGCATTTGAGCATCATATAAAACCCTTTTCGTTTTGGTTCTTCTCTCATATGCATTGTAAATTGTATTTGGCTATTGATATATTGTTTAATGCCCAAGTTGAGTTGGGGGCATATCTTTTATTAATCTCCACCACCTTTCTTGTCATCACCCCATCATTCCACCATTCCACCATATATGAGCATTGCAATTTATTTGGTTTCACCTCTAGCTCATGTGGGTTGGGATGGATCCAATTCTTTCTCCACATGCTCTCATATATGCACCATATTGTTTCCACATTATTGGTTTATGAGAGCCACATGGCCACCTTTGCATGCCTTGTGAGTGGGACCCTTTTCTAGCTACCATATGGATTATAATGGATTTATGCTCATGTTGGGATATTTTTGGGACTATTAAACATCTAGTGGAATATACACACTAGCAAGTCCCAATTAGAATCAAATATGATCATCTCCATCTACTCCACATGGGGCATCCTTTTAATTCTTTGCTTGGCTTTATTCCATCTTTTGGGAATGCATAAGAATAATGCCATGTTAATAATATTGTTTTCACAAGATTAAGCATGGCATTAATTATTTTGCATGGGCCATGCAGTGCCACCACCTTTTTCCTTTTCCCTTGGTTTTCTTGTATTTGTTGAAGTGGATCTTTGTCCTTTGGGAATCAAGTCAAGTGGGGCTTTCTTAAGCTCTATTCTTTTGCCTTGCTAAACCCTCCTTCTTTTGATCATGCACTTGAGCATGCTTCAACAAAATTACCTCTCCATCCCTTTTCACCTTTTTGCTTGATCTTGTTTTTGCCCATGTTAACAGTCTCTTAATACTTGGTTCTTTCCCTAGCTCCCTCCCTCTCTCTCGGCCTCTCTCCCTCTCCCTACCTGGCTGGCCCCACCTGGCATCCCTAACCACCCCAGCCACCTACCCAAACCCTAACCCTATCTAACCTAACCCGAGGCTACCCTCCCTCTAACCCTAAACCGAGCCTCTCTCTCTCCCTCTCTCTCTCTGCTACGAGGCCCCACCACCCGGATCACCTGTGTCCCTGGCCCACCTCCAGCCTCCATCACCCTTCCCCCTGCCCTGCCGTCCAGCCGAGCACGTGAGGAGGAGAAGGTAAAAGGTGGCCGAAGCCACCTTTATCTCCAACCTGCTCCCACACGGCACCCACGCCTCTCCCTCACTTTCCCTCCTCCCACACGCCTCCTCTGGCCTCCCCAGATCCGCCCCAGAGCCTGCCCTCTCCTTCCCCTTCCTCTTCACCGTCGACAGCACCTGCCGCCGGTAGCGCCGTCTACCTCTGCTCCTCGTCGCTCCGGCCGGCGAGCGCGTCGAGGAGGTGGTCTGGAAGACCGAGGAGTATCCTCTTCTTCGCCCCGTACCTAGCAGCGAGGAGGAGGAGGCCTGCACCCTCTGCTCGCCGACGAGCCCGACGCCAAACCCTAGCCTCCGGACCGTCTGCGTCGTCGCCGATCCCCTGCGCCCCGAGCTGATCCGACCACATCAACCAACTCCCGGTGAGCGCATTGACCTCCCTGACACCTCCGTCCTTGCCGCGGCTCCCTGTGCTCACCAAACCTTTTGTCGAGCGGCCTCTGAGCGTCGGCGTGCACGCGCGACTGCTCGTTGCGCGCCGCGGTAGCTACACCTAGCCGTCGATCTGCTCTCTGTCGGCAACCCCCACCCCACCGCACTGGTTACGCCCCGCAGCGCGCCCGCCCGCGACCCAGGATCGAGCCCCGCGCGACGCGCTCCGCCGCTGTCGTGCACCGACCCGTCGTCAGCGAGCAGAGAAGAAGCACAGTGCCGCGTCGCCTTTTTGCAGAAAACCCCCTATAGCTTTTTACTCCTAAACCCGCGGTCCAGCTTGCCCCACCGTCAGCCTCAGCGCTCGTTTTACAGAACACCCCCTAGCCCCTTTTAATCTCAACCCGCACTCCCTGGATCTACCACGTGTCGCGTCCCCGCTGGCGCGCCCGCGTGTGGCCCTGAGGCTGCCGTGGCCCCACCTGTCATCTGCTATGGCTAGGTCAAGCCGCGGTGGAAAAAGTCCTTCTGTGCGCGTTTGGTCCCAGTCAGCCAGTGGCCCACTTGTCATTGGCTGTGGCTAGGTCGGAGCGAGTGACAAAAGAGTTTCTGTATTTCTGTTTTAATTCAAACTTTTTCCAAATTAAATTAAATTCAAATTTCAAATCTGTTTTCAAATAACTTTTAAAATATAAACCCAAATTAAACACGTAATATATGTTTTGAAATCAGAAAAATATGAGGAATTCAAATATGCCCTCCAAAATATATTTTGGACACTTTAAATTTCGAGTTGATTAAAATTACAATAAAATGCCCTTTTTCTTAATTAATTAATAACTTTGGCTTTATAACTCCAAATTTGACAAATAATATGTCTAAAATGATTAGCTCGACGAGACCTTTCTATTTATGCATTCCTTGTTCTGTTTTGCAGCATGCATCATATAAATATAATGTATACAGCAACTTAATTGAGGTTAAAACATGATTAAAACTCAACAAAATGATTTATACTTGTATTCCACACCTCACCCATGCCATGCTACATTATTGCCATGCAAATTGTGCATCATTCATCATGGCATGATTGTTTGCTTGATGCATTTTTATTCATATGCTTGTGCACTTTATTTATGTTGGCCCTTGTTTGTTTGGTTCTTCTTCGAATAGACGCTGAGCAGGGGATATATCAAGAGACCCAGGAGCACTACCCAGATCCTTCTCTCGCTTCAACTGAGCTGCCAGGCAAGCACTACCACATGCTTGCATACATATAGTACCTATTGCCTCTTTCTTATTCTTGCATCATTGAGTCGCGATTGCATTAAACTGAATCCCAAGTATTGCATAGCCTTTACTTTTAAACCCTACCGAAGCTTGTTCCTCCATCCCATGAGCCATTACTACAGGAGTTGTTTGAGCCATGCGAGTCGTAGAACATCATGTGTAGGGTATGTGAGTGTCTGATGGATAACGAGGTACCTATACAACTTAATCTGAGTAGTAATGGGATAACTAATGAAAGTGGCATCGGTGAGCAATATCTGCTATTTGGTTTTTCATGCTCACTTGTGTCCCGTAGGACCCCGAGTACTTGATTCCTGTTCCTTGAATATTCGCGCTATCCGCATCCGGGAGGCTTATGAACCCCCCTGAGCCAGAGCTTGATTCATTCTTATTTCTTGGGGCCACAAAGTAGTTTGGGGCTTTATTACTATACTGTACTTATGCCATGCTTTACTGCTTAATTTAAGATTGTGCGAGGAATGCACCTGTACTGTTTAGGTAAGCGGAGTGTTTTCGCGGTATCGACAAGCCCAGTCACATTTTCGGGTTCCCAGTCGTTTACAGCCATTGACGCAAACCTTGAGTCCGTCTCGGAGCCGGCCAACTTCGTTGCGGGTAGCTTAATGGGGTGGCCCCCTGAAATATTTCTGAATCCTGTGATCGCTTTCTCGTGAATGCCTCGTTGGGTTTTGATTTGGTTTTTCCGAGGTTGATCGAGTGTGTGTTGCTATTTGTGCACCCCTGCAGGGTAAAACTTTCTGAAAGCCGTGTTCGCGGTTATGGACGACTTGGAGCACAGTTTCTCGATCATAGACAACTATAACTAAAGTACCGCTTTTAATTTGACTAAGTACCTGACTAGTAAATAGTACAACACTCATGGAATGGATAATAAAACTGCCAACGGATGGGGGGTTGTTCGTCCGCTTCCTCATCGGTAAGCGAGGAGGAGGATGGATCTGTTGATATTACTGTTATAACTGTTGTTATTAATTCACGGACATCCGTCTATCTCTGGTTAGGCGGATGGTTAGCGAGTATCTATAGAATTGTTAGGGATTATCTTTTGCTGCAATTGCGTCACCCCAGGTTGTGTCCCCTTTAGAGGCATAAAGTCTTGCTGAGTACCCCTTGGGTCTCACACGATAAATTGTTTGATTCAGATGAACAGGTACACTCACAAGATGGATACTGGGTGAAAGAGATGAACGATGTGGGCAACGATCATTCGGTGTAGAGATTCCGGGATTGGGGATCCGTGAGATCTGTGGGCGGAATGTGCTTATTTATGGGGCATCTTATGCCGATTTGCTTCTTATCCGTACTCGGATCTTGTTTTCCGCTTCCGCTTGATACTCTGATGTTTGATGTATGAGGAGATATCCTAAACTATTATATCTATCTAGGATATTTGGATCTTGCCGTATGGCGTTGCAATATTTCTATTTCTTTTAGATGGAATGGCTCTGAGAACTATTGTATGGTGGCTTGCATACATACTCACTTGTGTATGTAGTTGATCCCTTCGCCTGCCGATTACGCCGCCCGTTCTTGTCCCGATGTTTGGAAATGGTTAGGACGGCCGAAAGGTCTACCTCTGAGTGGCATTTGGGCCCCACCGTACTATTTTAACCATTTCCGTTCATCCAGGCTTGTAACTAGGAGCGTAATTCACCGAGGTAGTTACACATCGGTTCTTGCAGGCCTCCATCACTCTCCTCCAAGAAACCCCAACAATCATATTTGAATCCGCCCTCGACCCTAGTCCATCCGGATGCAATGGCGGATTCGATGCACAACATTCAGTACGGTGGCTAGAGCAAGGTCAGCGAGGACGCCTTTGGAGAAATCGCTATGCGTATGGACACTACCAGCGCCGTCCGGCTGGCCGCATGCTCCAAGGAGTTGCACCACCAAGTCATCAGCAGAAACGGTAGTAGATGCCCCAATGTCGGCTGTGGGACATTGGTCTCCTTCCACGACTTCCTCAACCACAGGATGGCGTGCCCACATGGCCCGTGCAACTGCGCTGAGCCTGGCTGCGAGTTCACCGCCCTGCCCACAGCGCTCCTCGCTCACCTCGAAAAAGCCCACTCAATTGAAGTGCAGAGTTTCCACTACGGCGAGGAACACAGGTACATCTCTCAGCCTTTGCTAGCACCTGGCTCATGGAGAGTAGAGACCGTGTTATCTGGGGACGATGGTACATTGTTCGCTGTGCGATTTGACATGCTCGACTATGGCCTCGCCGTATCCATCCAGTGCGTCAGGTCGGCGGCGTGCTTGCTTTCGCGGTACGTGGTGGAGTTGCACTTTTATAAACCTTCAATTATTGGAGAGGACCTGGAGTAGTTCGTTAAAGATAGCCTGTTTTTCTAGCCGAAGAGCAGTCCGTCGCTGGCCTCCGTCGGGATACTGAAGATTACCTTAATTTCCTGATTAAGAAACATGATAGGTTCACACTAGATTACTCATTTTGCATCCATAATGTGGGAGATGGCAAATATGACCATCATGATTCTGATGATGATCTGCCGTTGAAGTTTGTTTGGATCAAACGCTGTAGATGATCTAGCATTTCCTTTGAAACATGGCTCTGTATTTTTCTTGGGAGTGCCTAGATGTTAGGCGCCTAAGAACTTCTTATATGTATATTTAGCATGCTGCAATTTAGTCTGCCGATTCTTACTTCCTTTAGAAATCCCAGGTTCATCTCTTAGCCGTTGTCGGCACCATGCTCATCAAGACTAGAGAACATCGGATCTAGGGACGATGGTACGGTGTTCGCTGTGCTATTTGACATGCTCGAGTGGGGCGACATCATCGTATCTGTCGTGTGCGTCAGGCCGGCAGGGTGCTCGTCGCCCTTGTACAATGTGTAGTTCACCGTCTATCACCCGTCACCAGAGGCTGGGTTTTGGGAGGGTGCAGTGCGTAATTCCTTCACTGTTGGGAGCAGGGCGGTGCCTGGCATCATGCAGAAGGAAAAAACATTCCATGGTGGTGTACCTTCAAACTTCTCAGACCTAGGGCCTGTATTACTCAATATGCATCCATCGCGAGGGAGAATTCCAAATTGGCCATTCTACTACCTCAGATTTTTTTTATCTCACTTTCACTATATACCACAGACGTACGTGTACTGGAGATTGGATTTTGGATACAGAGTAGTACTAGTATAGCACTAGTTCTTGTACTTCGGACTATTTTGTACTACTATATACTGGTACTGGTAGTACTTGTTTAGGCTAAGGACAGAAGATGGTCTTGCTTTGCCTTTATTCTATCGTTGCTATTACTAAAATATTTTGTTTAACTAATAGTGATGTACTATTACTTAGATCAAGTGCAACAGTTTGTCTTATTTTGCTTTTGAAAGTTAGCATTGTCACAATTATCTAGATGAGTCTTGGGCATTTTGGGTTGCATATGGGGGTCACACATGCATTGTCACTTGATTGTCAGTTTTGCTTGCTCAAATGATCGAGTCTGTTTTTTGAGCTCGAATAAGAACTGGTTCTCTCTATACTGCTATTGAATTTCAAGAAGGAAAGCTTTTGTGAAACGAGTTTATCTAGACTCTTTTTAGTGTGTATTTCAGAATGAACCCATATACTAAAAGGGGTCTAGATACACTCGTTTCACAAAAGCTAAAATATCTTATATTTGAAACGGAGGGAGTACTACGTATGTTTTATCGAAGTCAAGTTACTCATATTTACCTTATCATATTTTTATTATAATATTGAGCATGCTGCAATTTAGTCCGCTGAATCTTACTTGCTTTAGAAACTCCAGGTACATCTCTCAGCCGTTATTGGCACCGCGCTCATCGAGAGTAGAGAAGATCGGATCAGGGGACAATGGTACGGTGTTTTCTCTGCTATTCGACATTCGCGAGTCGGGCGACATCAGCGGATCTGTCGTGTGCGTTAGGTCGGACGCATGCTCATCGCCCTTGTACAATGTGCTAATCACTGCCTATTACCCGACAATAGAGCTAGGATTTTGGACCCGTACAATCTGTAGTTCCTCCACGCCTAGGAGCTAGGAGGTGTCGGGCATCATCCGGAGGAAAAAACATTCCTTTATGTTCTACAGTGAACCATCTAATATTACAGGCCTACATTACTCAATATGCATCAATCGCGGGGGAGAATCCTATGATCGAGCCTATTCGGAGAACAGGGCAAACTGATCATGCGCCAATGTTTTTTGAGATGGAACAAGAACTTATTATCTCTGTACTGCTATTGAATTTCAAGCAGGAAAGCTACTGAATCTCTCAAATGTTCTGTCATTACTATTACTAAAACATTTTGTGGAACTAATACTGATGTACTGGTACTTGTTTAAATCAAGGGCAGTAGATAGTCTTGCTTTTCTTTTGAAACATGGTCGTGCCACAATCTAGATGAGACTTGGGCATTTTGGGTTGCATACAAGGGTCACACATGCATTCATGTGAGAAGAAGGTACTCAAAGCATACTTGATCGTCAGTTTTGCTTGCTCCAATGGTCGAGTGTGTTTAGTGAAAAGGACAAATAGATCGCGCGACAAGGTTTTTAGAGCTGAAACAAAAACTGGTTCTCTCTGTACTGCTATTGTATTTCATTGTCTGTATTGCTGAAATGGTCGCTTTTGAAATGCTTCTGAATTGGTCAAGTGCTCATGAATATGAACTTCGAATCTGTTGATAATTTTTCTACCTTATTATGTACTGCTAAATTTTGACATGAATAGCTGCCAAAAAGAATTATTGCTTTCCCCTCCCTCTCTGAGTTCTTTGTTTCGAATCCAGACGAGCATATCACAATGCTATTTTTATTAACCAGGAGAAGAAATCTAGTAGCTCATTGGGCCCATCTTTAGCCCAGAACATTTTTATTCGGTCTTTTCGGGGTCAGGGGACTGCTGACCACAACCTACTGAAATTTGAGAAAGGACCCCATGGAGCATAGCCGAGAATATATTAATTCGTCCATTTAGGGGTCAGGGGACTGCTGAGCACATCCCACTAAAATTTGAGAATGAAGCCCATGGAGCCTGCCCTACGGAGTATAACCCACGTAGAGCAGCCTATGTAGAATAGCCAAACTCTTTTTAATTCGGCCTTTTGGGCATTGTCCCCCACCTCTCAAAATAAAAAAAACTTTTCCTACCCATGTTTTTAAGAAAATACTCCATTATGTGGCATTTTATAAATTGAGATGCCAAGAGCCCTGCCCTTTTATATTTTAAAAGAGATAAACATAGACACCCAAAATATTTTTAAGAAGACTAATTCATAAATTGTAGTACTAATAAAAGTTTAATGATATTTATTCTATAAATATCTTTATTGTAGTGGCAACACACTCAGTTTACGTTTATTTGATTTGAAGGTCTTTTGTTCGAATCGTATCTTGGATTTACATTTTTTTTGCTTCTAGCAATATCGCATTACGAAGAGGTTGACATCACGGACCCACCAGCATGCAGCGTCCCTGGAGTTTGTTTTGAGGGTGGGTTCAAAACAAAAGTTTAAATACTTATACAGAGAGGCTCGCATCGGGGACCCACCAGACAGAACATACAAGGCTGCATCGGGGACCCACAAGCCAGAACATGCCAGAGAGGCTAACATAAGGGCCCCAGCAGTAAGACCATACATGGCTGCCATGGTGAAAACAGCGGACGTGGCTGAAAAAAAAGTCCATTATACACATGTTGCACTTATAGAGAAGCTGACATGTCGGACCCAGCAGGCCCAAGCATAGCCCATAAAATTAGCCTATCGGCCCTAAGCATAGCCCAATACCTTCTAATTCAGCCTTTTCGTGGTCTTGTGGCCACCAACCATAGCCCATTCAACTTAGGAGTGAGCCCATGGAATATAAGCCATGAAGAAAAGGGCATCTGCCCCGACTTTAGCCTAGAATCTTTTTAATTCAGCCTTTATGAGCACTTTTTGTACTATGAGGCTGACATCTAGGACCCGAAAAAACAGTCCAACATACACACGTTTCTTTCAAATAGAGGTTGTCAGCTGGGACCCAGCATAGACACGTTTCCTTCATAGAGGTGGTTGACATCTGGGACCCAGCAAGTTGCCAAGGTCAAAACAGTGGACATGGCCAAAAAAGTCCAGCATACGCACATTTCATTTACAAAGAGGCTGATATGTGGGACCCAATAGTGCGACCTTATACAGATGCTGCATCAAGCAACATAGCCAGTTCGAAACAGGGAGGCACGAGCGAGAAAAAAGTTTAGCATGTACATGTTTCTTTTAATGAGAGGCTGAAATGGGGGACCCAGCAGCGTGAGCAAACGGCAGATTCGTCGAGCAACGCTATCTAGTTCGGAACAGGGTAGCACTAGAGAAGAAAAAAATTCCAGCATACCCACGATTCTTCTAACGTGAGGCTGACATAAGGGACCCACCAACCTAAATAAATGGCTAATGCAGCGAGCGAAGCTATCAAGTTCAGAACACAAAGGCGCCACAGAGGGTAAAAAATTCATCATACACACATTTCTTTTAATGAGAGGATGACATGTGGGGCCTAGCATCATGATTAAATGGTAGATGCATCGAACTGCGCTATCATGTTCAGAATAGGGTAGCGCGAGCGAAGGAAAAATATCCATCATACACACGTTTCTTCTAATGAGAGGATGACATGTGGGGCTCAAGAGGTTGGTTAAATGGTAGATGCGTCGAGCAGCGTTATCAACTCGGAACGGGGTAGCGCCAGTGAAGGAAAAAATTCCATCATACACACGTTTCTTCTAATGAGAGAATGACATGTGGGTCCCAGGAGGTTGATTAGACGGTAGATGCATTGAGTAGCGCTATCAACTTCAGAACAGGGTAGCGCGAGCGAAGGAAAAAATCCATCATACACACGATCCTTCTAATGAGAGGCTGACATGTGGGACCTAGCAGCCTGACTAAATGGCAGACGCCTCGAGCTACGTTATCGAGTTCAAATCCGGGAGGCGCGACCGAAAAGTATAGTCCCCTAGAGACACTGACGTCCGGGACCCACACGCCTCAAAAGACTTTGTCGAGTTAACATCGTGCGAGGAAACGAAAATCATGCTTCTGCCATGCGCTGGCCGAGCTTCCTCCATATTTTTAGCAGATCCGTCGTAGTAGAGGGTCGCGAAACCAGAAAAAAAAAGTTTTCCATTGGCCACAGTCGAGCCGAGAATTTCGTCGCGGAAGACGCGCCTTCTATGATGACTGTCAGGCCAATTCGTTGCGGAAGGAAACTTTTCTTGTAGTAATAGACATTGCTGAACTCCTTCGGAATCGCGTGTTCAGCCCCCTCACGAACCCAAGGGATCGTTGGACCCTAGTTCCTTTGCGGGACAAATCTCCAACAACTATCAAGCCTTGCAACGACACCGCTCGGCCAACTACATGGTTGTAGGACTACCGCAAAGAGATAGCAACTGTAGGGGAAACCCCAATGTCGTTGTTAGGTACCTCCCACTAATGCTCACTATCGTGGCCCTGGCAACCGGGGTACCACGTCCCGATGGTTAGCGGCCCCCTAGCACCTCAAGGTGACGTGCCCTTGAGAGACTTCGGCACCACCAAAGACGGGCACGGTCGGGTAAGTCCTCGCGAGGGTCTACTTCACGAGGGGACATACTCGCGAGCGAGAATATCCACATCACCCAACCGTGGGAGCCGTGAGGCATACCCGGGGCTTTCTAGTAACTTCGCCAAGCGGTCAGAAAGCGGGGCAAGTCCTGACAAGGGGCATAGTTGTCGTGTGCACTTTGTTCGCCTCGGTAAAGGAAGATCCGGTCCGCCCCCTTTTTCCTATGGGAGAAGGGCACACGACCTCATCATGGAAGGCGCACCAGGTTGCCGATTTGGTGCAAGAGAGACAATGGGCAGCACTGGATCAGGACAAAGGTGGAAAAGGAGGGCCGCTTTACCAGCAGATGGAGAGGCGCTCAGCGCCCAAGACCTAGTCCACCAAAAAGCAGTCTTGTAGACTAGGACCGGGGGGAACGACACTGTGGAGACCCTTCCCGCCCATAGACAGGGGGAAGAGCCCTTCTCCTACCTTGGAGGGGATCGATCCCTGAGATCTCAAAACCCTAGACTTGCATCCACCATTGTAACCTCGCGAAGCACGCGAGCAATACAACAAAGTAGGAGTAGGGGCTTTACCTCCTCACGAGGGTCCCGAACCTGGGTAAAAACCCCCTTGTGGACTCTCTATAGTGTGCTTGCTCCATCCTTGTCGTGTCTTCCGGGTCCTCTTGGAATCGCATGTTCAGCCCCCTCACGAACCAAGGGATCACCGGACCCTAGTTCCTCCGCGAGACAAATCTCCGACATTTTGCACGCCAGGTAGGGGGTTGAGGAGCGCTTTCAATACTGTTGACAACATGTCGGGCGACAACCAGACGCGTGCCGAGTGAGCCTTTCATCGCGCGGCAAGCAATGCCTAGACAGATCCAGCTCCGCAGCATGCCGCCTCTGAGCAGGTCCCGTGGATGGAGGACGAAGGGGGCCCCTCCTACCGCCCGTCGCGGGAGCCCGCTCCCTCCTCGCACGTCGTCACGTTGCTCTCCCACACCACGTCGTCTCGCGGCCACTCTGAGAATCTCACCCTGGATGCCACCAAGCGTATGGTGTGTGAGCTCCTGGACCACCCACCGGCTGAGAAGGGCTAGGAGAGGTGGCGCAACCAGATCGCTGAGCACCTCGACGCTGCCACCCTCTCTCCCGAGGGCCTGGGGGCTTGGCTCGAGGGCGGGGCGCCGGGGGCTAGGGGATCGCTCTCGCCTCGCTGCCGTGGGGATGCCACCAAGCCAGACAACGCCACTCCACCGCCTGTGAATAGTTTCCAAATCGTCTAGCCTCCCGCGGCACCGCCGCGCGAGCGCGAGGACCGTCTCGCTGAGGAAATCGCCGCCATGGGCCAGCAGGACTGCGCAACCCTCGCCAACGGCAAGGCGTTCCAGGCCAATGACTGCCTCGCCTTCACCAAGAGCCTCCGCCTTGTGGTCTCGCCCCACAAGTTCCGCCCGAATACGCCGGCGTGCTAAGATGGTAGAACCAACTCGTGTGAGTTCCTCTATCTTTATACCACGGGCATCGAGGCGGCGGGAGGAGATGACCGCATCAGGGAAAACTGGTTCCCCCTATGCCTAAAGGAGACGGAAAGTACCTGGCTGATGTACCTCCCCAAGGAACCAATCGACTCATGGGCAGAACTTAGCTCCCTCTTCATCGCCAACTTCAAGGGGAACTATGAGAGCCCACTCACCTACTACGACCACCTCCAAATACGCCAGTATCCTGGAGAGACCCTCTTCAAGTTCCTGCAGAGGTTCTGCCGAGTCCACAACAAGATCCCCAAAATCTCAGACTTTAACGTCATCACCGCTTTCTTCGAGGGCATGAAGGACATCAAGATGAGGGATAAGATCGGTATTCGGGGAGAGAGCCTCAACTACCGCTGCCGAGCTCTTCTTCATGGTCGAGAAGTGCGCCAGGGCGGAGGCGGGGCGAATGTTTGGCCTCGCCGAGGCATAAACCACCCCAAGGCCTCAGGCTCAACCAAGGGCAAGGACAAGGACCCCAAGCGCAAGACCACCACCATCCTGGTAGCAGAGCCAGGTCAGAAGAGTCCTCGCGAGGGGAATGGCAAGAGGGAACGTGATGATAGCTCGTACTGCCACTTCCACAAGAAGCCAGGGTACCCCACCGATGATTTCTACGAGATCAAGAAACTCCACGACCTGCACAGCAGGCAGAGGAAGGGGATGCTGGGCGGTGAGAGAGGTGGCCAGAACAGAGGCAACCATAGAGACAACCGCTATAAGAACAACTCCGGCGGCCGTGATACCCCTCCAGTGGGCCACCAGGCCAACGCCACGGAATAGCACCCTCACCCCTAGGAGAAGGGACGTGCCGAGGACCCCAGGGGCTACCAAGTGCCGCAAGGGGCCATAGCCTACATACTTGGTGGTTCCCAAGCCCCAACGTTCAACCGGCACTTCAAGCTACTCACTCACGAGGTCGCAACTGCTAGACTCGGAGTCCCCTCGCCGAAGCTCAAGTGGTCCCAGTGCGCCATCGCCTTCGACGCTAGCGAACACCCCATCTCCACCAGGCTCGTGGGCACTCTCCCCATGATCTACACCCCCACCATCAACAACATCGCGGTTGTGAAGATCCTCATCGATGGAGGCGCAGGCCTGAACGTGATCACCACCGAGACTTTCGCCCAGCTGCAGGTGTCGTACGACAGGCTGATGTTGACCATGCCATTCTCTGGGGTGACCAGCGGATCCACCATACCCATCGGGCAGGTGCGCAATTCCGTCATGTTTGGGACGCATGACAACTACCACACCGAGCTCATCGACTTCGATGTGGCGCACATCAACCTCTCATACAATGTCATCCTTGGCTACCCCGTGCTGGCCAAGTTCATGCTCACTACTCACCATTCCTACAACATGATCAAGATGCCTGATGGCAACGGTGGAGTCATCACGGTCCGTTGCGACAAAGTGGAAGCCTTATGTTCCCTGGAGCATGCCTAAAAGACCACTGCCACCACATTATCCTAAGGATGTGGATGCCCTGGACTACGTTGGAGGCTCCACCAAGAGGAAGCAGATGATGGCCCAGGAGAACGCCATGGCGAAGAGGGAAACGACCGCTCTGTTCCTACCGCATGAGGGGAAGGGCATGGCCAGTGCCCGTGACCTCAAGAGGAGCTCAGGACCACCCCCACCCGTCCTCACGAGGGATGAGGAACCTCTCGAGGACGCGATGACCTGGGGGCTCTGGACTTCCCCATGGACTGCACCCAGTGCATGTATGACGTCGGCTACCGTCGTGGTGGTGACTGGACTACCGATGAACCAACAGATCTAGATGCTGGAAGGTGGACAAACCTCTCCGAACGGCGCTCCTGACTCCACGACTTTTTGAAGGTGACCCCCCCCAACTCTCATCCCTTACGGCTTCATCTCCTGTAAGACCTCATGCAGGCCACGGTGGCATTGTAATAAGCTCGCACTTCTGACGCTCTTTTGGATCTTGTGTTGCGTGCATGCTTGGTTATTTGGTTTTTCCTTGAAAAAGCATTTCTCCAAAAATCGTGCCGCCACACTTCCCTCACACGCACCACACGAGCGGGGGCTAGGGACGGTACCGTTCACCAGGAAAATCCCTCGTCAACATCAGAGCCTAAAGCGTCGAGCTCTGAACTCATGGGATAGTCTCGGCCATGAGTCACCTCGCCCATGGTTCCTGATGCTTGAGATCCTCGTGTGGCACATGTAACTACCTCTAGAGGTGCGTACTTTTACCTACGGCCCTCTCCTAGTATGGTCTACAGGGCAGCTCGTCAGGACCTAAAGTGTCGAGCTCTGAACTCACGGCCCGTTTCTCGATTGTGAGTGATACATTGCAAATGTATCTATAATTTTTGATGTTCCATGCTTGGTTTTATCCACTTTCTTGTGTTTTTTCCACACTTTGGAGTACTTTTCATATGATTTCTTGGACTAACATATTAACAAGAGCCACAGTGCCAGCTGCCTGTTTTCTGCTGTTTTTGGTTCCAGGAAAGTCAGAAAATGAATATTCTCGGAATTGGACGGGACAAAAGCCAAAGTGCCTATTTTTCCGGAAGTCATCAAGTGCCAGAATACGAGACGGAGAGGGGCCAGGGGGCCACCACACCACCTGGCCGCGCGGCCAGGCCTGGCCCGCGCCAGGGGGTGGTGTGGCCACTCCCGACACCCCCTCGGCCTCCCCTTCCGCCTATAAGATTCCCTCGGGACGTAAACCCTAAGTACCCGATCAAAAATCCACGAAAGAGTCTATAGCTGCCGTCATCTCCATCCCTAGATCGGGAGGGATCTGAAGCTCTTTCCGGCACCCTGCTGGAGAGGGGAATTCACCCTGGAGGACTTCTTCATCACCATGCAAGCGTCTGGTGTGATGCGTGAGTAGTTCATCCTTGGACTACCGATCCATGTAGTAGCTAGATGGCTGGTTCTCCTCCTTTGTGCTTTCATGTCTAGATCTTGTGAGCTCCGTTCATGATCAAGATCATCTATTTGTAATTCTGCATGTTGTGTTTGCGAGGATCCGATGGATATTGAGATGCTATTTCACATTGATTATTGATTCTATCATGTCTTTGTTATTTGTGATCTTGCATGCTTTCCATTGTTAGTAGCTATCTTGGCCAAGTAGATGCTAGAAACTCCAAGAGTTAGTATTTATGCTCGATAGTGGGTTCATGCCTCTGGTAATCTGGGGAAGTGACAGAAATCTCTAAGGTACTAGATGTGCTGTTGCTACTAGGGAGAAAACAACAATCCTTTGTTCATAGAACAATCGTATTGTTTACTTTACACGCAGTTCGTAAAACAATAATCTGTTGCTTGCAACTTAATACTGGAGGGGGTTCGTATGATAACCTGAAGGTGGCTTATTAGTCATAGATGCAGTTGGATGGCGGTCTATGTATAATGTTGTAATGCCCAATCGAATCTCAAAGGAGTCAAGATGATTAGTATATGCATGTATTGCTTTCTCGATGTTTGTCAATTGCCCCGCTGTAATTTGTTCACCCAGCATGTTATCTATCTAAGGAGAGCCACCTCTAGTAAACTATGGATCCCGGTCCTTGTCTTTTACATACAATCTACAATATTTTACTGCTTTGTGTTTACTTTCTGCAAACTATTACTTCTTTCCATTCGATACGTTTAATCCTTTGTTTTCAGCAAAACACGGTGAGATTGACAACCTCATCAGAAGTTGGGGACAAAGTTTTGTGGTTGTGTTGTGCAGGTCTCCACATTGCTACTAGCATCGGTAGTGCGCCCTGCCAAAGCTCAGCTAGTAACACCTTTGGGGTGTTTCCTTGCTCCTACTGGTTCGATTAAACCTTGGTTTTATAACTGAGGTAAACTTGCTGATGAGCTCATCATACCTTCCTCTTGGGGTTCCCAACGAGCTCTACATCAACACCGCTACAGCATTTTTCTGGGCACCGTGCATTGAGCCATCAGTAAGTTACCTCACCAACGGTTCCTAAGCCTATTTTTATCCTCACGATAGCTCATGAGGCACTGCCCCTCCATGGCCTGAGCTCGTCAGGATCTAAAGTGTCAAGCTCTAAACTCATGCCCCGTTCCTCGATTGTGAGTTACCTCACCCACGGTTCCTCACACAGTTTTTATCCTCGCGATGGCTCGTGAGGCACTGCCCCTCTGCGGCCTGAGCTCGTCAGGACCTAAAGTGTCGAGCTATGATCTCACGGCCCGTCCTTCGGCTGTGAGTTACCTCACCCACGATTCCTGACACAGTTTTTATCCTCGCTTCGGCTCGTGAGGCACTACCCCTCTGTGGCCTGAGCTCGTCAGGACCTAAAGTGTCGAGCTCTGAACTCACGGCCCGTCCCTCGGCTGTAAGTTACCTCACCCACAGTTTCTGACCTCTACAAAGCCAAAGTTCTTCATGCTAAACCTAACAACCCACTCCTCGAGAGGTTTGTAGTGTGGCTCACGAGGCACCTACTCCTCTACGGTCAGGAAATTGTAGGGCCTAGTGCGCTGAGCCCTAAACTTGTCGCCCGACCGTGGCGTTAAGTTACCTCACGCATGGCTCTCGATGCTCCAAGCTTGCCACGTAAGTTTGCTACAGGGCCTTCCCCGTAGTATGCGTACCCTCCTCTGCGGTCACCTCTTCAAGAGGCTCCGCGAAGGACCCGCGAGGCAACAACGCGTGTAAGCCTCTAGAGGTTAGCGTCGCCTAAGCTGTTGGGCCTAGAAACACACAGGGACTCCTTGTGGGCAATCACAGCGACCCCCTGTGTAGTAGGCATCGGCTAGAGGCGTCTGGAGAGAGTGTTGTCCCCTGACACCACCTCCGTAGGCCACTAGGCCCGGTGGGGTCTCCACGAGCCCCCCTCATGATGCCAAACCACAGTCCAGGCCGCTGGCCTTGCCCATCTTCCCCAAACCGGCTCCGCGCCATGAACACCAAAACTCCAAGCATCACAGCAAGAACATACGAAGGGAGAAACAACAAGTGCGGGGATCTGCTTATAGGAATCCATGGCAAGTCTTCCTTATAGAACCAATACGGGAACAGAATACTAAAAGACACTACACCTATGCTAGCAAAAGACCCGCGACCCCAGGGGCGAGGCAGCGGACGCGGCATGGACCTGGCCTCGTCTCCTCAAGGGAGGTAAGCCGGGTACCGTCACAACAAGGCGTCGAACACCAAAACGGAGAAGTCCCTTGATAACCCACAAGTATAGGGGATCGTATGTAGCCTTTTCGATAAGTCAGAGTGTCGAACCCAACGAGGAGCTAAAGGTAGGATAAATATTCTCTCAAGTTCTATCAACCACTGATACAACTGTAGCACACTAAACGTTTGCATTATCTAGGAAATAAAACTAGAGTAACAATACGAGTACTAGAGATAGCTTTGCATGATAATAAATAACAAGAAAGTAAAGCTAATTGTTGCAGCAATAAAATACACTAAACTAATAGAACCATGAGTGTGGAATAGTGGTGGTAATTGTGGTGGCTTTATCCAAGTTTAAATAGCGAATAGATCAGATTCATTGTCTTCGATGCAGTTTTCTATGTGTGAGAGGCTAAATATACATGCACTTCACTACTTGGAATTACATGTACTATATGATTGGATTGTTAGCAAACATCCATAACTACTAACAATGCATTAAGGTTTCCCCAGCCATAGCCTTAAGTTTAATGGTCCTCTTACTCCCATACGTGCAACGTTCTGGTTAGCGTCCTCAGGTTTCTGTCACTCCGGCAGAACTCCCCCTTCCTCTTACACATACTACAAACCCTACGATGTTTAATCCATGCGTGCACAAATATAATGGACACCAAAGGACTGTACTATATCAACATACAACTCTAATGAACCAAAGACGTTCAACCATTCAATCTAAGAACAAAGAAACTACACAAACATGACATAGATCATAGGATTATAACTTATAGCATCAAACATCATGTTTACATAGGATGTTACAGAGGTGTGTGGGAGGATGAACCACTGCATACTAGGAGGATTAGATGATGGAGATAGCGGTGAAGATGGTGAAGAGGGCGGCGGCGGCGCCAGCGGCGCGGGGGACTCCTTCCCCGCCGCCGGTATCATGGGGGAGCACCATCCCTTAGCCCCCTTCCTTCATGGCTTCTTGGGAGCCCTCCCCCATGGAGATGGGATCCATGGGGGAGGCAAAAACGTGGCTTTGGTGGCTGCAAATTCGTGGGTGGAGATTCCCTAGACGAATTAGGTTTCCTCCCTTTATATAGCTTCTCGGATTTCCCGTCACCCCATCTTGGGCTATAGTAAATCGGGCCTAGAGGGACCGCCCGGAACGTTTGTCGCGAAATTTCCAACAACTTTCTAGTTGAATAGTTTTACGTTTGATGCCGTCTTCAACCCGAAACGTGACCATCTTAGAAAAGTTTTCTGAGACAGATATTTGGAAAAATCCCAATTTGACTCCAACAAGGCTTCCACTTGTATTCTTGGAAATTCCTACACATCAAAGTGTAAAACGAGAACATTGTGCACTTTTGCAACTATTAGTAGGTTAGTCCGAATAAATCATAAACTTTATAGAAAAAGGAGTGTCAAAAGCATATTATTAGCATAAAACCATCAAAAATTATAGATACGTTATGGATGTATCAACATCTCCAAGCTTAGTTCTAACTCTTCCTCGAGTAGGTAAACGATAAAAACAATATAATTTTTGAGGTGACATGCAGATAACACAATCTTGATCATCATTATTGTAAAAGCGTTGATAGTTGGGATCAAGGTACTCTAAACATGAACATGAAAGATAGAGTTCTAACAATAAGACATAGCAACTATGTTGTAACATTAAAAGGTACAAACAAAAGATCATGAATAACAATGCATTGAAAGACGTTTGTTTGTTTCATATATAGAAAACATAATAAGAGTGGTATTCAGCTTATCCCTCATGGTATAGAAAAACATAAATGCATAAGACACCTTCAAAGTATACAAATAATTTAAGAACAAAAAATATCAAAGTTATGAATCAATCAACAAGTTTTGGGACAATGCACATTAAACTAAGAATGACCACTATGCTCTCTCAATTGGTGCATAAAGATAGAAGATGGAGACTCGGCATAAAAGTAAAAAGAAAGGCCCTTTACAGAGAGAACCAGGGATTTCAAGTTTCATAAAGAGCTTCCAAAAATTATGGTACTTATTAGATTTCAGCTCTCATTGCCCCTACCATAAGCATCTTGAGGTGATTAAGGTTAAAGTGACACAAATATGAAGATATGCTTGACAAGTTATAAGTTGAAAATCTCATGCCCCTTACTTATGAGTACCGAACCTCATGCTACTCAACTTTAGTCACTAGTAAGTTCTTGTCATTGTAAGTACATGTGTATCATAGAGAACCGCCAATGGGGTACCCCTTGCCCCATGATACATGAGATATCCCATATCAAAATAACAAGGCAACAGACAATGAGCATCTCAGTGATCTTTTTATTTGCTATTTGCATAGGTTTTTATTGAGGATGCTTCATAGAATACTCACTATGGTTATGCTGCAAGTTTCCACCATGATTAGGCATGGCTTAGGCTAGTCACCCAGGCATTTCTCTAACACACATACAAGCTCCATGAGCTTACAAGCTCCACTTTTATTTCACACCGCCAGGATCCATAAGCAAAAGAACATGATATCAACTAAATAATAAGTGTAATGTTGAAGCGTTCCCCATGACATCATGGTTCTGCTAATTCACAACTTATAAAGTGCAAGCATATACGCAACATAGATGGACACAATGGTTCAAGTTTATTAAGTGCAAGAAAGTAAAGTGTGCCATCAAGTTTGTGAGAGCTTTATTCACTAATTTTCTCATAACAAGTTTAATTTGGAAGGTAGATAAAAACATGAATATACTTGGAATGGTGTTACACACCATGCATATGAATTTATGGTGGACTCTTCAGAATACCTTGATTTTATTTGGGGTTGGATGCATGAGTGGAACTCATACTTGGTACAGGTGGAGGCTAGCAAAAGACTGGGAGTGACCAACTAAGAGAGAAGTAATGGCCATAATCATGCAAAGTGACAAAACATTATTAATTAAAGCATAAAGTGATATTACAAGTCATAAACTAAATGATCATAGAGGCTAAGGTGACTTGTTCATAGTCTTAACATGGTGTAAGCATGCGCCAAGTCAACCCAAATAAAGCATCAAAGGAGAATACCACAATATTATGCTTTTGAATGCTAAAACAACGCATGATCCTTTCAAGGCACATTAAGCAATCTCAATTGTTTGGAACAAGTCATGCTACAGCAATAATCACTAAGCATAAAGTCAAAACAATATCAAACATGACATGATAAAGTCTAGGCCACAGTCTAAACAAGCTCATTTTGTACCACTTATAAGCATGAAGCTTCTTACTCTTTTCCAATCACCAATCAACTTATTTAAAACCACATATAAATGAAGGGGTCCAACCATTTTTTTAAGCAAACCAAACAAAAGAAAACTAAAAACAAAATCAAAGACGCTCCAAGAACAACGCAATTGTGCATGAAATAATAAAAATGAAGTGTTTGGAAGAAAACCTGAGATTTTTATTGATGAAGAAGGGAATGCCTTGGGCATCCCCAAGCTTTGACACTTGTACTTCTTGAATATTTCTTGGGGTGACACAGGTGGCATCCCCAAGCTTGAGCTTTTGTCCATACTTTATCTCATCACATTGTTCTTCCCTACACTTGAAAATTTCCTTCATACAAAACTTCACACAATCTTCATTAGCAACATTAGTGTATTCAAGATAATAAGTCTTTGGGTTTAGTTTCAACACAAGTAAAACTTCCATTAAAAAAAGCTACTGTAGCAATTCCTTCTAAAATCTCAAGTGATCGGCGAGAACTCAAGGAGAGAGAGATATTAAGAGGCAAATACAAATAACGGCAGAAATATGTCAAAACAGACCAGAAGGTAAAAACCGATTTTTTCGAAGACCTTCTGTTGCTTAAATTGAAAAGTGATAAACTAACGAAAGTTAGATAATAACCTGGGGCAGAAGCACAAAAAATTACAGCTCAATTTGTCGTACAGAGATTTTTCACGATTGTTTACAGTGAAGCACAAAAATCTGTTTCGGGACACCAACTTTTCCAAGTCTTACTTCTCTTTCATTAGAGGTTATTCTTGGCACAAAAACCACACAAAAAGGATAAGGAGAGGTTATTACTAAAGCAATAACTTCCAAGACTCAACAAAAGAAAACTTATTGAAAATAAAAATAATTTGGGTTATCTCTCAATAGTGCTTTTCTTTAACGCCTTTCAGCTAGGCATAGGAGCTAGATTCAAGTATTTTCGAATGAATAAGAATTAGAATCAATACCAGAAATATCATTCTTTTCCAAGGCTTCATGCATTCCTACAACTTCTTAACTGAAAATCTTCCATGGGAAGATTTGTTTTGGTTTCATAGGCATGAACACAAGTGTTCAAGGTCGACCCCCACTTAACCATTACTCATCTTTCCAATCACTTTCCTTTTTGAAAATGTTTTTAGGTAACAAGTACAACTATTTTTTTGTAATTCGCATTCCCTGTCCATACCAAGATAGAGAACAACTTAAAACTGAAAGTAAAAACTACTTAGAGATAAAGCAAACAAGTGCACACAAGAATATTCACCCACACGCTATTGCTCCACGGCAACGGCGCCAGAAAAGGTCTTGATAACCCACAAGTATAGGGGATCGTGTGTAGCCTTTTCGATAAGTAAGAGTGTCGAACCCAACGAGGAGCTAAAGGTAGGATAAATATTCTCTCAAGTTCTATCAACCACTGATACAACTTTATGCACACTAAACGTTTGCATTATCTAGGAAATAAAACTAGAGCAACAATACGAGTACTAGAGATAGCTTTGCATGATAATAAATAACAAGAAAGTAAAGCTAATTGCTGCAGCAATAAAATACACTAAACTAACAGAACCATGAGTGTGGAATAGTGGTGGTAATTGTGGTGGCTTTGTCCAAGTTTAAATAGCGAATAGATCGGATTCATTGTCTTCGATGCAGTTTTCTATGTGGGAGAGGCTAAATATACATGTGCTTCACTACTTGGAATTACATGTACTATATGATTGGATTGTTAGCAAACATCCGTAACAACTGACAATGCATTAAGGTTTGCCCAACCATAGCCTTAAGTTTAATGGTCCTCTTATTCCTATACGTGCAACGTTCCGATTCGCGTCCTCAGGTTTCTGTCACTCCAGCAGAACTCCCTCCTTCCTCTTACACATACTACAAACCCTATGATGTTTAATCCATGCGCGCACAAATATAATGGACACCAAAGGACTATACCATATCAACATACAACTCTAATGAACTAAAGACGTTCAACCATTCAATCTAAGAACAAAGAAACTACACAAACATGACATAGATCATAGGATTATAACTTATAGCATCAAACACCATGTTTACATAGGACGGTATAGAGGTGTGTGGGAGGATGAACCACTGCATACTAGGAGGATTAGGTGCTGGAGATAGCGGTGAATAGGGTGAAGAGGGCGGCGGCGGCACCGGCGGCGGCGCGGGGACTCCTTCCCCGCCGCCGGTATCATGGGGGAGCACCGTCCCTTAGCCCCCTTCCTTCATGGATTCTTGGGAGCCCTCCCCATGGAGATGGGATCCATGGAGGAGGCAAAAACGTGGCTTTGGTGGCTGCAAATTCATGGGTGGAGATGCCCTGCGCGAATTAGGTTTCCTCCCTTTATATAGCTTCTTGGATTCCCGTCACCCCATCTTGGGCTGCAGTAAATCGGGCCTAGAGGGCCCGTCTAGACTCAGAATCAGCTAAATTTTATGTCGAGAACGTTTGTCACGAAATTTCCAACAACTTTGTAGTTGAAGAGTTTTCCGTTTGACGTCGTCTTCGACCCGAAAAGTGACCTTCTTAGAAAAGATTTCTGAGATAGATTTCTGGAAAAATCTCAATTTGACTCCAACAAGGTTTCCACTTGTATTCTTGGTAATTCCTACACATCAAAGTGTAAAACAAGAACATTGTGCACTTTTGCAACTATTAGTAGGTTAGTCCAAATAAATCATAAACTTTATACAAAAAAGAGTGTCAAAAGAATATTATTAGCATAAAACCATCAAAAATTATAGATACGTTATAGACGTATCATCCCTTTCGCCGACATAGCGGAACCGCAGATGGAACCGTGTCGGATGCGGTGAGCGACGAGGAACTGGTTCCAACCGTCGCATAGGTATATCTTGTCAGGCGGAAGGGTCTCACGCTCACCCGCCACCTCTGTTGCCTACCAGAGTGTCGTAGCTCCGCCTCCTTCGGAAGATCTGCCATAACCCCAAGGGCGAAGTGATAAGGGAGCCTCACCTTGATGAATCAGTCAGAGTTCCCGAGAATGACGACAAAGTCGATCATCCGAGAAGGCTCGGGGTCATCCTCTATCTTGATCACTACTAGAGGGGACAACACGGCGGCCGCTACCGGAGGCTCGGGCTCGGCGTTACATCACTCGTCGCGCCCCCCACGGGGGCCACGGCCACTCTCGCGGGGACGTCCATGCCCACGCCTCACCGGAGCTTCGCCGGATGACGCCTCCACGACCGAGGGCGGGGTGACTTTGGGATCGGCACCATGACCCCCGCGTCGTCCTCGGTCTCTCCCGCATGGGCGTCCATGACCGTGCTTCCTAGAAGGAGCCACCTCCTCCCCAGGTGAGACGAGGGCAAGAGAACCCTCGCCCTAGACCATGACAGCCTCGCCCATCACGACGATGGGGAGAGAAGGGGACTCCATCCAGAAGAATAGGGTTTTCACACAAGCGCGCAGTGGAATAGAAGAGGAATGGAGGTGAAGAGTGAGCAACCCACGCGTCCACGCCTCGATATAAACAGGGCTGCTTGAAAGGACGTATCGCTGCCCTAGACATGGGGTGTAACTGCAAAGGTACCACATGTCCTGCGAACAACTCCCGGGGCGGGAGCGACATGCCCGAGACTTGCGGTTAAGATCCTGTAGGCGCTTCAAATCTGCAGTCGATACAGGGGTATGGCGGATCCATGATTACATGGACAGGCACCAGGGTCCACCAACCATACTAGGCTGCTTGCCCCTTCAAGCCCATCAAGGGACACGTGCAGGACAAATTCCCGGGGGATACTGTCGGGGCCCTGGCAACCGGGGTGCCACGTATCGCCGGTTAGCGACCCCTAGCACCTCAAGACGATGTGCCCTCGAGAGACTTCGGCACCTCCGGAGATGGGCACGGCCGGGTTAGTCCTCGCGAGGGTCCGCTTCACGAAGGGACATACTCGCGAGCGAGAATACCCACAGGACCCAACCGTGGGAGCCGCGAGGCATACCTAGGGCTTTCAGGTAACTTCGCCAAGCGGTCAGAAGGTGGGGCAAGTCCTAACAACAGGCATAGTCGCTGTGTGCTCTCTATTCGCCTCGGTAAAGGAAGATCCGGTTTGCCCCTTTTTTCTATGGGAGAAGCGCAGATGGCCTCATCACGGCAAGTGCTCCCGGTTGCCGATTTGGTGCAATAGAGACATCGGGCAGCATCGGATCAAGACAAAGGTGGAAAAGGAGGGCCATTTTACCAGCAGATGGAGAGGTGCTCAGCGCCCAAGACCCAGTCCACCAAAAAGCAGTCTTGTAGACCAGGACCGAGGTGAACGACACTATGGAGAACCTTCCCGCCCATAGACCGGGGGAAGAGGCCCGACGTCTTCCTATATAAGGATCCCTTCTCCTACATTGGAGGGGATCGATCCCTGAGATCTGAAACCCTAGACTTGCATCCACCATTGTAACCTTGTGAAGCACGCGAGCAATACAACAAAGTAGGAGTAGGGGCTTTACCTCCTCACGAGGGTCCCAAACCTAGGTAAAAAACCCTGTGTCAACTCTCTGCCGTGTGCTTTCTCCGTCCCCGTCGTGTCCGCCGGGTCCTCTTGGAATCACGTGTTTAGCCCCCTCACGAACCAAGAGATCATCGGACCCTAGTTCCTTTACGGGACAAATATCCGACACTCACTAGCACCGCTCACAATGTATTGATGACTTACCAGAGAAATCTATCTTCAATTGTTTGGATATGCACGAGGCATTCACCAAGAACTTTGAAGGTACGTACAAACGCCCCTACACTATCGATGACCTACAACGGTGTGTATAGGAGAAGGATGAATCATCCCGGAACTATCTTTCCCATTGGGTCGACATGAAAAACTCGTGCACAGGAGTACACAATCAAACTGCTATGGCCTCCTTCATCGACGGTTTGGAAAGAGGGTCTCTGCTCCAGCATACGCTAAAGTGCAATAAGGATAAGGTCAATCTTGATCTCAATGCAATAATTGCCAAGGCTAGAGAATTCGCATCTACCGGCGATGATGCTTGCAACACTCTACCTCTAGTTGCCATCCCCAACCAAGCCAAGAAGAACAACAACAAGCAGAAGAATCCACTCAAAGAAAAGCAAGTGGCTGACATGGTCGCCATGGTGTTTGTTGGAAGAGGCAAAGGCGTACAACATGGACATGGCCAGGAAGCTAGTCATGGGCAGCAACGTAGTAGTGAAGCTACACCTACTAGGCCCTGCTTTCCCCCGGTGACCATAGTCGTGGGCAGCAGCGTAGTAGTAAAGCTACACCTAATACCAGGTATGTCGTGCTACATGCACATGGATGCCAACGGTAAGTCCACCCACACCAACCACAATTGCAAATTTTTCAATGATCTCAAGGAAGACCCCAAGTCTAGATACAAGCAAAGTCACAAGAACAAGTCTCGTGGAAAAGGAAAGGGGAAGAAGTAAGACAAGGATTCAAAGGATTCTGATGATATGGAGGACGATACTGAACCCAAGCCCCACGACAAGAGCGATGTGGCAGGGGAAAGAGAAAAAATCAATTCGAGAAAAAGAACCCCGTATATCACACCTTCCTCGACACTCCAACAGTCAAGGCGCAGAAAACCTCTTTGAGGATACTGCTGGCCACCCTCCCCAAGGTACCTCAATACGTGAAGTGGTCGGAGATTCTAGTCGCTTGGGATAAAGAAGATCATCAAGATCTCAACCCAATGGAAAACCAGTATGCCATGGTCATCAACCCACTGATTGATGGCTATGAGTTCACCAAGTGCCCTGTGGATAGCAGAAGTGGCATCAACATCATGTACATCAATACACTGCATAAGATGAACTTGTCTCATACCAAGCTTAAGCGGAGCAGCACTATGTTTCACGGCGTAATACCTGGTCGGCAGGCTCAATCCCTTGGATGCATTACCCTTTCGGTCTCTTTTGGTGATATCAACAATTACTACCAAGAGAACATGCCCTTTGAAGTGGTACCATTCAAGAGCGTGTATCATATAATATTTGGACGTGACAACTTCCATGCTTTTGACTACAAGATCTGTCACATCTACAACAAGCTCAAGATGCCGAGACCCAGCGGTATCATCACCGTTGTCGGAAGCTTCGAGAAGGCAAGGGAGTGTGAGCTAGGAGAAGCCTCCTATGCCTAAGCCATCCTCTACGATGAAGAGTTCAAGGAGATCCAAATCCATATCGATGCCTCGGAGATGTCGGCTTCTAAGAAACAGATATCTGATTCCAAACCCGCAGTCAAGGCTACTTTCAAGACTAAGCTGGTGCAACCTGTTGAAGGCGATGTCTCCAAGTCCACCGCCATTGGCACATCACTAGATCCCGATCAGGAAAGCACGCATGTTGAGTTCCTCTGACATAAAAGGTGTTCCTAGGGAACTTGTCGACCATAACTGCAACATCGATCATAAAGCAAAACCGGTGAAACAACCTCTGTGATGCTTCGGTGATGAAAAGCGACGCCATTGGCAAGGAGCTAGTTGGGTTACTCAAAGCTAATTTCGTCCAAGAAATGATCCACACCAAATGGGTGGCCAATCATGTACTTCTACCTAAGAAGCATACCAAAGTTTTAAGGGTGTGTGTTGATTATACCGCCTTAAACAAAGTTTGCCCGAAAGATCTGATTGCCTTGCCTTGCATTGACCAAGTCATTGACTCGATGGTTAGCTTGAAACTTTTGTGCTTCTTAGATGTATACTCCGGATAACACCAGATCAAGATGCATGAGTCGGACCAATTGGTCACTTCGTGAAGGGTTTCCATAGCAGATAACAAAAAAATCCTATGTTGGAACAACCTAACGCCCAGAATCTATCTAGAAGTAACACAGTAACGGAGGAAGACATTGGTAACAACCCTTGAAGACCGAGAGAGCGTAACGCTCATGTAGGAGCGTGGATGATGTAGTTGTACCCGTCCGACCTCAAGGTCATGAAGCTCCTCGCACATCACCACTTGTCCAGGTCCTAGCATGACGGTCCGGTCGCTACTAATGGTAGCTCCCCCGAGTTATCACACACATAAAGTGCAATACAACAGATCCCGGACTCTGATCCCTGCCGAGGTTGCGGAGGTAGATCTCCTGACTAGAATCCCTGTAGCACAACAGCGTGCCGTAGCGGTGTTGACTTTGTATGTACAGTCCTTCTCCGGGACTGTGCCACCGCAAAGGCAACTAAGTGTAACATCCCAAAAATTCAATCCAAGCTTATCAAGATCCAGATCATCAAAATTAGGGTTAACAAAAACTTTTCCAAATTAAAAATGAAAGCACTCGTGTGTATGTGCATTTGAATTAGGAGTTGATTTGGATTGCCATGGTTCTGTGATTCCTTGCTTGAAAAATGTTTCTTAGGTGAAATAAACATCATCTAAATCTTTCCCAAGCAAATCCCAAAGAAAATCAAATAAAAACAATTAAAAATGAGGAATGGTCATTTTGGTTATTTTAATCCACTACACTACTTTGAGTGTTCCGAGCACTCATTTCTCAACAGAAATAATTCTAGATCTTTACACCCTTTGCTAGTACACATAATGAGGTACCAAGGCCCACCTTTTGATTTGCTAAAAACATTCAAATACTTATTTTAAATGGCATGTGAAAATTGAATTCAATGCATATGCATAGATCACCCCTATTTCAAAAACCATCCAATTGAACTCCATTTTCAAAATCCTTACAACCAGAGACTACCTAGTACTAGTGGAGTTCACTCAAAAATTTTGAAACCAAAATTAAAACTTTTGCTTTTTGCGGCCATTTCATCAAACAGGTGGCAGACACAAATCTCACAAAACCCAAAACACTATAGTGAGCAGTAGCTTTGGTCTCCAATTGGGCCTAACTTGGTCTTCTTGCTCCCCCAGCTAAAACCCTGGCCCTAACTCTCTCCCTCTCCCCTGTCTGCTCCAATGGCAAGCAGCCCGACGCCATGCGCCAGGTCGACCACGGACAGCTCGCCTCAGCCCGTCCCACGCTCTCCTTCGCTTGCTGGGAGACAGGCACCATCACACCGCTCCGCCCTGACCAGCCCCCGACCAAAATCGAGCGGAGGACAAGCCTCATTTGCTCGTGCCCATGCCATTGTCTTCCATGCCGATCACCCCGGAGCGCCGCGCCCGCCAGAGCAGCACCGACCTCGCCTAGCCCTAGCCTTGCGTGTCAGCGATCATCCAGACATCGTTGTTCGCCGCCTAGTGACCAGCAGCCCGAAGGAACCGCGTGGAACACCGCCGTCCGCGCGCAGTTCACCGAACGCTCCCGACCAGTAGAGACTCCGCCTTGCCGTGCCTTTAAGCCCTAGAGGATCGCCGGGGAACAGAGCATCCATCGCCGCCCTCGCCCATGTCGAGAGAGCTCCACCTCGTCATCACCGATGACCTCACCGGCGCCCGTTCTGTCCCCTCGTCGACCCTATATAAAGCGGCCACCCTAGCCTCAATTCTCCACACTCACACACTCCCCACCTCTCTCTGAACCTTACCCACCTCTAGCCTAAGCCGCTCGAGCTCTGTCTCGCCGGAATTGGAGCCGAAGCCGCCGCAGCAGGAGGAGAAGGGCGTCTGTGATTTAGGGCACCCCAAGCTCCGCCGCAAACGCACCTCGCCTCGTCGTCGTCTACCAGCCCGTTTGCCCGCCTCACCGACCTTGCTGGATCCCTGGTATGCCCCTAATTGACCCCTACCACGCGTCTAGGTCAGGTTCTCACTGGAGTAATCTGTCGTCGACGATGACCTCCCACCGTTGGATCGTCTTTAGATCGTGTGGTCCAGGATGCTAGATACCGCTTCGGGTAAATTGTGCCGCTGACCAGTGGAGCTAGCATGTCAGGCAGCCCGCTGCACGCACTATGCGTAGATGGGCCGGCCCAGTTAGTTCCCACACGTGTTAAAAATTCAAATTTAGTTTTTTCTATTTAGAGTTACTCTAGTTTCTGTCCACTAGTTTAAAAATCAATTCTAGGAGTTTGACAACTCCAAATTGCATGAAAACAATTTTGTCTGAAAGGTATTGAAATGATCTATCCAAGCCCGTTGGATTTAATTCAATTGGAGTTATAGATCTCTCCTAATAAAAATAATAAAACAGAAGCATTTGTACCTTGCAACATTTTTATAAAATCAACCAAGTTAGCTTTTGAGTTGATTCCAACTCTCAAAAATCACATTTCATCATGCCTATCTGAATATTAAATAATATCAAGGTTTACATGCAGTGACTTTGGACTAGTACCAAAATAATGCTATATAGGCATTTCTAGTCACTCTAAATCATTAAATAATGAACTTAAACCAAAGTAATTATGATCCAACCCTTAAATCCCATTCCCACATGTTAGAATATGTGGTGATGACATGTGTCCACATGATCCCATATTCTAAGTGGTGAATATTAAATCTTAATTTTTTTTTCAATGAGTAGAAATTACTTTTCTAAAATAAAAAGGATGAAACTATGGATTAAAACTTGTGATGCTTGTGATGATAATAGATCATCAATTGTGTGCCTTAGAGTACTAAGTAAACTAGTTAAGTATTGTGTGGTGATTGTGTACTCCGTATGCATTTATAGAAGATAGTACCGACCAAGCTTACGAGGAGGAGGAGTTCTACCAAGAAGAAGAAGAAGAAGAAGAAGAAAACTTCAACCACTACACCAACCAAGGCAAGCTAACACTTGCAAGTATAATGCTTAGAAAGCTAGGACTGAACTAGATGGTTTAGCAAAGATGCTTTAGGCATGCTTGAGTTATACTACCTTGACTAGTACTTCATCCAAGTCTTAGTTTCAAGCTTTACTTCCTTTACTTTACCCAAAGTTCTTTATTTGTTTTGAAGGTAGCATAAAAAGTATAAAACTTGACCTATTTAGAACCCTTTAGATGTCGTTCTATGGCATGAGATTGAACCCATCATCTTTCCACCTTAGTGAACACTCTTAACTTAGTAGTTTAGAGTAGATCAAAACTTGAGTCCCTTTAGATGGGAACAATTAGTGAAAATGAATTATGAAAACCTTGGAATGACGAGTCATTCTATTGAGATGTTTTGACATGGGTTGAGAAACACAAATGGTTTGTGATGGTGAAATGTTGAGGCATGAGCCTTAGCCCTTTTATAAAACTGATGGTTGGATTCGGATGCGATACCATTCCAAATTTACCGTACAACCACACTACCTGAATTGGGTAAGGCTTAGCCAGAAATTTATATGCATTAGTATTAGTTCCCTCGCGGGAGAGGTTTGAGCTGAGGCTACCTCTCAATGTTGTCCACCTATGCAGTTCCCAAGATGACTGATGGTCATGGTTGGGAGGCCATGCTCATAGGAGAGGTGCTTATACTAGGGTATGTAAAGGGAAGGTTATGTTTGATTATCTGCATACTAAGTATGACGATTCAGGGTTATCCCTGACAGATGTATTGAATCTTGTGGTGAAAGTGTACCACCTCTGCAGAGTGTCAAACTATTCGAATATCCGCGTCCGCGGTTATGGACAGTTGGAATGGCCATACTGTTTCGTTGTCAGATGTTTTTCAAACAACTTATGAAATGAGTGATGAATCTTGACTTGACCACAACAGGGTTGTGTTTATGACAATAGCTTCCCAACTTAAGTGATTCTAGAACTTTATTTTATCTTTCTTTGCTTCAGAACTCAGCTTAGGTTTCAAACTTAACTTTATAGTTAAACTTAGATGTAGCACTTTAACTTAGCACTATACTACTTGTTACTGGTAGTTTGCGAGTACTTAAAAAGTACTCATGGCTTTTGTCCCTGGCTATTCTCATGGCCAGACTATGAAGGAGACTATCAAGATGATGGCCAGCAGGACAGCTATGATAACTAGGACTATCTGCTTTCGTCAGAATTGCATGTGCCCCTAAAGATGGACCCCACTTCTACGCTTTATATTTATTCCGCTGCTTGTTGTATTAAGACTGGATCATAAGATCCTTATTTGTGTAAGACCTTATGTATGGTTTGTAATGGATGATGTACTGTGATATCCAATCCGTTATGTCTCGCCAAAATGGTAATCCTGGGATTGCGAGGTATGGCATAACAGGCATCTGGGATTAAAAATCCGGGTGTTGACACTAAGAGAGAGAGGAGGGGTTTTCTCTAAGGAAAGTGCCTTAGAGTATATATGTTGGTGTGTTTTAATCCCTCCCATGAGCACCCCTTTATATAGGCAGAGGGAGGTGTACCCTCCCTTTGGGTGTCCCATGTGGGACTAAAAACATAATAGAAAAGGGGAAACTGGGGAAGCTACCCGGCTGGGCTAGCTCCCAGTCGAATGGGCCAGCCGGAGCTAGCCTAGTAGGTAACAGCGGCAGCAGCTGGGCATAGCGGCCAGATGGACCCAGGTGGGCCGGCTAGCACTGCGGCCTAGCGCTAAGAGGCAGCAGCGGCAGCTGCAACACCTGGCCGGGTGGGCCGGCGCGACTGCCTGCGGCCTAGCAAGGCACACTAGCCCATGGCGGTGGGGTGAGGCGGTAGTTGCGTGCGTGGCAAGGTGGGCCTGCTCGGCCCAGCGGCGCTTGGTGCCCGCCCACATCTGCCTCTGGCAGGGTGGGCCAGCAGGCCGCAACCCGCTTGCAGTGACCGGTTGGTAGCTGCCTGTGTGACACATAGCACTTGTCCGCCCTCCTTTCCACATGGGCCAGTCAAAGGCGGCCTAGCCTGCCTTTAGCTACTATTTTTCTGCCTTTTTCCTACGACTTTCTACTAGGCCAATTCCCTCCGGGGTTTTGGCCTAGTGAGGAAGTTGCACTATAAATTTTAATTTTAATATTTATTTAACATAAGATAATTCACAATTAACATATAATAAATGCATATTATAAATTTCCATTTATCCGAAACTCCTTTCAGCTTTTTCCTTCTTTCTTTCTCTGAACAACTTCGGATCTCTATGGAACGATTTAGATTTCTCTCTCTTCTATGATTCCATCTCACAAGAGGATCTCCAAGTGTCATAGTGCCCTTAACCGTGTTTCCCTACTGTTCGGGAGTGACATAGACATGATCTCGATCAATGATCAATAGAGCGACCGGGATGCCCATGTTGACCCCTATGCACTCCACGAATCACCTTCGTTTTGAACCTTAAACGATATGCCAAATTCCCTTTGTTACACAATACAAGATTTATCCAAGATCTGATCATCTGTATCATGATATCTTGTTCAATCTCATTTCCAACAAGTACTATTTTACTCGTTCCCGTGAAATTCCATCCCCATGACCTAGTCATGCACTGCGTAGCTTATGGATGTAATTCACCGAGTAGGCCTAGTGTATCTTCCCGTCACATTGAAGAACAAATCCCGATCTTGATGCATAGTCTTTAGCCTGCCCCTTCGGACTACCCAACATGCACCTTTATGGTCACCCAGTCACGGACATGGTAGTTGATGCAGTCAAAGAAATCCTCTGGAAACAGTGATTAATATGATCTCATGGTCTAAGGATTAGGACACTCTAATTCTGACAATTGCAATGTGAACTAAGTGACATGATCGTGTTGCAATAATCAACGGTGGGAAATGTCCATCACATCATTCCATGTGATATGACTTCATTGTTAGTTGGCTTCAATAGCACCATGATCAAGAAACCTTGATCATCAGATACCCAATGAACTAATTGAATAGAGGCTACTAGGGACATAGGTTTGTTTGTATATCACACATGTATCAATGTTTCTACTTGATACAGTTATAGCATGATATAAAACTAGTATGAACTAATGAGATATGATAATAAGAACCCTTTATTATTTGCCTCTATGGCATATCTCCTTCAGTCTCCCACTTGCACTAGAGTACAAATAATCTAGCTGCATTATATTGCTACTAACCATAAACCATATCTCATATGCATTTATTGATCATGCTTGCTCATGGAGGACTTCATGTCCTAAATCGGTTTTACTAGATTCATTATGTCCTATTTTGCAAATCATTATTGTCACTTATTTTGACATTCACACTATTATATATAATGTGTTGTAGCATTTTTGTGACAAAGTGATACTTCTATTTTCTAGTATATACGATGATAATCTATCAATCAATTAAACTTTCAAGATGTCATGTATATCTATAAAACACACTTAGTCGAAAGTCGAACTTTCTTTAAACCAAAACCACTTGTGCTTATTCTGAAGTATTCTAATACTTCTATATCTATATAGATTTTGATCAACTTGCAATATTTGCAACTTTGATCCATGGCCATGCTTCCTTTGCGCTAAACTTAACTCTGGTTTAGTGATTAACTTTAATCACTCAGAAACTTGTTCTTACATTAAGAACTTGGGTCACATTATGTCAAATATAAATAACATGGTTTTTTTTAGAAAAACCTATGACAAAGGCACAGGTGATGCGATGCATCTCTCTTTACTTTAATCATTGTCATGAATACTGAGTCGCTACTCAATACTTCTCCTAATCGTTCAAGTAAGAGTCGATTCTTAACTTGAATCCATTCTGAACTTTTTTCAGAATCTCAACTAGGTCCTTTTGAACTACTTTCAGAACTCCAAGTATTTTGACATTTAATGTTTATAAAAACATCCTGATCTATTCATATAGATACTTTATGTTTAATATAAGATAAATTTCATCCTTATAATAATCTAATCATTCCTAATACCAAACACATTGTTCACTAATATGTCAATTACATATTCAAGAACATTATCACGCTCCCACTCAAATATTTCATCAATATTTGATATTATAGGATGTCACTCATCTCCCACTCAAATATGTCGTCCACATATTATACTTGGAAAACTTCTTAGCTCCCACACAATTTGTAGACTTTCTCAACAATCTTGGCAAATCCAAAATTCTTTGATCTTACATCAACTTGAGGATTTTCTGCTACAAGATTTCAGCAATTCCTGGTAGATCAAAGCCTTCCTATTGTACTACTTACAACCTTTATCTTCAAACTCTTGAATACTTTGTAGTTTTGATCAGTATCTTGCCAATTTCATGACTCTAAGTCATTTATTATACTTAGGTCCATCAATCTTCCTTTGTAGTTTGTAGGTAAGTCTTATTCCAATAATAGGACAAGTGAATCAAGAATGAAATTCTGCAAATGGCAAAACAAATTCTTGAATCCTACTTTTATAAAGTATTAGCAGAAACTTATGCTTGCACTTATACCCTTCCACTAACACTTATATAAGAAAATAGTTTCTCAAAGAAGTACCACGCTGAGAAAATACAAACTTTGTCTTCTTCGGGTATTAGTTTGGAATTTGTACTCATAGTCTTACTAAGAACACACCACATAGATTAAATATTCACAATGATCTCGAACTATCGAAATATCTAGAAACTCGAGATTGCCATATCTCATATGGTGCTATTTCCGTGAATCTTTAGATGTTCCTAATACTTTTGAGTGTTTACTAATTCAACCTCTAAACTCTAATTCCTAACGTTAATCCATCTAAAGATCATTTTGGACCATATGTGTTTCAAACATTATGAATATGATATTCAGACAAGTTAATACTCTTTGAATTTGTCTAACTATCATAATTTTGTGAAACCAGACTTTCACAAGTCCTTATAAGCCAGTTTGTTATTAACTTGAATTCATAATCACTTTGATCAAATCACAAAGATTTTGAATTCTTGTTAATCTTATATCCACTTCATTCTAAAATCATTTGAACAATTCAAATAGTTTCAAAGTTGTGTTTTGTTAAGTAAAAACACATATTTACTTAAACTCACCATGAAGTTTATAAAATAATGATTTCCACTATTTGTCGCATATCACTATTTTACTAGAATGCGGAGTTTTAGTCATTCTGCCCAACGAGGCATGGTTTTGCAAAGTCTCTAGATCAAACATCTAAGACTCTAATTTTCACAAACATGAGAAACATGCAATAACCACAATGACTTATACAATAGTGTTATTCAATATTTAAACTTGAATATCTTTTAGCAATTTTCATAAATGTCCTTTTATCATACAGATAAAGACTAGAATAACTTGTTTATAATCCTAATGTGAATCATAAAAGAAATTATTCATAAAAACAGAACAACTGAATTGTTCCTTATTAATATGAATAACCATCTCGCAATAAGAAAGATACACTAATAAGTTTCATAAACTTGATTACAAAGCCTTTATTCAAATCTACTAATATTAATGATAAACTTTGAGGGAAAGAGTGTTGCCGGCCATTAACTAGCTTGTTTGCTGTCATCACGCCAGCAGCGCCTCGTTCCATTCTATAAGTCTCACGTAGAGGGTCTTGTTTTCAATAAAACAAGATTAAGTATTCAATACTTGAAAAACTGCATAAGCGTTTCATGGAAACATTTATTACTTGTATATCACATATACCCTTTCCGTTGACGATGATCCTAGCTTTGGGTTCGACCTTGGTGAAGGTATCATGGCGATCACAAAGAGTTGTATCTTCTCTACTGTTGGATTCATCAGGGAAAGCTTCTAGGGGTTCACAAAGGACATAGAGGAGATGGTTTTCTATGAGGATCCTTTCCTAGGCGTTGGTACCAGCCGATGAAATTCGACCCATCTAACTTAAGTTTCTCCCTTCTCAATAATGGACCAAAGATGTCCTGGACTAAGGGGGTGGCCATAATCTATAAGAAATTTGCAAAAAAGACTTAGACTAAGTCCATAATTGGAGTTCGAATTTGTAATCATATTAACAAACTAGATCATGTAGGAGTGCGTTGCCGCGCCCATCCATTAGGAGAATAGATTATTATGAATTGATGAAAATATATTCAATAACATGTTCCAAAGTATAAAGTCATGTTTTGGACTATATTTGATAATATATGCTCTTATAAGAGCAACTTGCATGTACCCCTATATGGTGAAATTCATTTGCATTTTAAGCTAAAATTCTTCATAGGTTTATTAGTGGTTTATTGGAAGGATAGCATGGAGGGTCAACAAAAAGAGAATACGTGTGATATGTGAATGTTCTACATTGTTCAAATTATTTTTAGAATCATTAATTTTTGTAATCCTTAATACTGTTCTAATTGTTTTTTCACGAATGATGACTTCAAAGATGGGAAAGAAACTGAATACAAAAATCGTGAATCATTGTAGTGGGAAAGTAATTGGCGCATGTGTAATACTGTAAAATACATCCTTAACTACATCACATAACCAAAGAGACATGCCAAGATTTCCAAAAAGTAAGATGGCATCAAAATGGAAATGAAGATATTGTTCTGGATATGCCTTGATTAACTATTTCACTGACACAGAAAAATAAAAAGTAATTTATATATATACTGTCATAATTTTAGAATCGGTACCTTTGAGTTGCAAAAGAATCACACTGGTCTAATGCTGAAGAAATCAGCCAAAACGTTGCAGAAATCAACTCAAACGGGCCAAATCCGATCCCTGTGGAAATAAACAGCAGTGGCACGGAATTCGGAGCAGATTCTCCTGCCCTGTCACCGCGATCGACCTCGGACAATTTACAATGGTGCAAGTGACATGGATATAAGTATAGCAATTGCAAACATTTATAATAATAAGACGTATACTATTAAGCGAAATTAGTGATGTAATTGAGGAACTCACATGTCCAGCAGCCATTGGTAATACCGAGTCCAACAAAACCAACCAGATGAAAATTCGACCAATCACCAGGAAGCAATAGAATGTAAGCAGCTGAGCTAGAACAAGTAGAACCTGCAGAGAAATATATTTTTGATTTAGAAAAGATGACAATTGTTATCTGAAGAAGATGGGTATTTCGTTTGGAAATAGAATCAACCTATCAGACCACCATTAGACCTGGAATCTGCTATCGAGTGGGAGTAGCACGGGTAGAAACTGAGGCAAGAGATTTTATAGAACATGTAGGCAGAGTAGTAACATACCATAATCATCTGTCGCCATCAATTTGTGCACCATGGATGCCATTAGGGATTTGCATGAACTGAAAAAATACCACGGTCATAAAGATCAATTAAGACCGGCGCATCACGTCGCCATGAATGGAGAGGTGAGGGTAGGATCTGTACCGCATCCGTGGGAGAGATCGATGGCCGCTCCAGATTCTAGCCTGCGTTTGAATGGATCGAGAGATGTGCATCTGGTCTCGGTCGGTCGAATCTCGATTGGAGTCTACTGCATGCCCGCTCTAGATTTCGGCCTGTGGTCCAATCGATCGGGAGGTGTGCGTCTTGTCTGGGTAGTCGAATTTACATTGGAGTCTGGCGCCGCATTGTGTGTCCTCTTCAAAAATATTTTGGTGGTTCCGTATGAGCAAGGAGACAATCGATCGGGAGGTGTGTGTCTTGTCTAGGTGGTCGAATTTACATTGGAGTCTGCCGCCGCATTGTAGCATCCCAATTGTCTAACAATTGCAATGCTACTAGCCTATTCTATATATATGCTACTTCCTATATATAATGGTTGCATCATAAATATATCATGCTCATGTCATCATGCCACCTTGCATTTGAGCATCATATAAAACCCTTTTTGTTTTGGTTCTTCTCTCATATGCATTGTAAATTGTATTTGCCTCTTGATATTGTATTTGGTTGTTGATATATTGTTTAATGCCCAAGTTGAGTTGGGGGCATATCTTTTATTCCACTCCACCACCTTTCTTTCACCACCTTATAATTCCACCATCCAACTAAATGTGAGCTTTGCACTTTATTTGGGTTTTACCTCTAGCTCATGTGGGTTGGGATGGATCCAATTCTTTTTCCACATGCTCTCATCTTAGCATCATGTTGTTTTCACATTATTGATATATGAGAGCCACATGGCCACCTTTGCATGCCTTGTGAGTGGAACCCTTTCCCTAGCTTCCATATGGATTATTATGGATTTATGCTCATGTGGGGATAGTTTTGGGACTAGTAAGCATCTAGTGGAATATACACACTAGCAAGTCCCAATTATAATCAAATGTGATCATCTCCACCTACTCCACTTGGAACTTTTTTCTAAATTCTTTCGCTTGGCTTTATTCCACTTTTGGGAATGCATAAGAATAATGCCATGTTAATAATACTGTTTTCACAAGATTAAGCATGGCATTAATTATTTTGCATGGGCCATGCAGTGCCACCACCTTTTTCCTTTTCCCTTGGGTTTCTTGTATTTGTTGAAGTGGATCTTTGCCCTTTGGGAATCAAGTCAAGTGGGGCTTTCTTAAGCTCTATTCTTTTGCCTTGCTAAACCCTTCTTCTCTTGATCATGCACTTGAGCATGCTTCAACAAAATTACCTCTCCATCCCTTATCACCTTTTGGCTTGATCTTGTTTTTGACCATGTTAACAATCTCTTAACACTTGGTTCTTTCCCTCTCCCTACCCCTCTATCACCATCCACCCTACCTAGCTAAACCGAGACCACCCCTACCCTAACCCTAGACCGAACCCCATGCCATCTACCCCTCCCCTCTCGGTTCCTCTCTCTCTCTCTTGGCTTCCCCCTCTCCCCTACCAAGCAGGCTCCACCACGTCACCCCTCATCTGCCCCACCTCTTTCTTTGGCTTCAAGACAAGGAGAAAAGGAGGGAGAGAAACACCTACCCGATCAACCTCCTTCCTCACCTTTTTGCAAAAACCACCACCATCCCATGTGCCTCTCTCCTCTCTCCCTTATCTCCCCAACCACCCCAGCTCACCATACCATCTCAGAACGGATTTGGGAGGCGCCCAGGTCCTCCTCTACCTCCCTTCTTCCTCCCCAAGCTTGCAAGCTTGCAAGCATGCCCCTAAACCCTAGACATGGCCACATCTTCCTCTCGGTGATCTGGAGCACGCCAAGCCGGCCCTCGAGTACTGGCGTGCCCCTCTGCTTCTTCTACATCGCCTAACTCCGCTGGAAGCCACAGGAAACCGCCGGAGCAACCCCGCCGCCGCCGTGCCCGTGAGCACCAGGACGACTCCGGCGCCGCTACCTCCTCGCCGATCTACGCCTCCTCGAGCCCGCTAGCTCCACCTGCGGGTCGTAGGTGAGCCCCACCGACCTCCTGGACATCACCTTCCTCCCCATCTCACCTTGCATCGCCGCCGCCCTGCGTCGAACACCCCGCGTGCGCGCGCGCCGCCGTAGTCACCGACAGACGCGTCTGAAGCCAGCTTGCTGCCCTCGGTTTCCCCTAGGTTTTCCGCGCTCTGTAGCCCTCCTCCGATGATGCTCTCTGAATGAAAGTTGTAGACCGGACTTTCCCCTCCATCTTTCGTTTTGGCAGCGTCTTCTATTTCTCGCTAGATGCGTCGCCATCGTCGTCGGAAGTCAGCCAGATCCGCCGCCGTCAGTGCCGGATTCGTCAGCGCGGATGCAGCAGCCGGCGTCGTTTTTCAGTTAGCCCCCTGGCCTTTTTCCCGCCTCAACCCGCCGTCCCCAGAGCCCACCTGTCAGCCTCGGAGTTTTATTTGCAAGAAAACCCCCGGAAGAGCCTGGCCATCATGGACATACCCCCCCCCCCCCCCCCCGCGCCCTGGGATCGCCCACGTGTCCAGCACGCGTTGGCCGCGCGCGCGCTGTGGCCCCGCAGCCCTGGGACCCCCTGTCATTCTCTGAGGCTAGCCTAGCTCGCGGTGAGAAAATCCTTTTCTACGCGTATGTTGCCCAGTCAGCAGCTGGCCCACCCGTCAGTGGCTGGGTCTGTCTCTGCCTGAGTAAGAAAAGTATTTTCTGTATTTCGGTTTTAACTCAAACTTTTTCAAATTAATTCAAAATTCAAATTTAATTCTGTTTTAAATAACTTTTAAAATATAAATCCAAATAATACAAATAATATATGTTTTGAAATCAGAAAAATATGAGGAATTCAAATATGGCCTTCAAAATATATTTTGGACACTTTAATTTTTAAGTTGATTAAAATTACAATAAAATGCCCTTTTTCCTTAATTAATTAATAACTTTTGTTTTACAACTCCAATTTGACAAATAGTATGTCTAAAATGATTAGCTCGACGAGACCTTTCTGTTTATGCATTCCATGTTCTGTTTTGCAGCATGCATCATATAAATATAAAGTATACAGCAACTTATTTGAAGTTAAAATGTGACCAAAACTCAATAAAATGCTTATTTCTTGTATTCCACACCTCACCCATGCCATGCTACTTTATTGCCATGCAAATTGTGCATCATTCATCTTGGCATGATTGCTTGCTTGTCGCATTTTATTCATATGCTTGTGCACTTTATTTATGTTGCCCTTGTTTGTTTGGTTCTTCTTCGAATAGACGCTGAGCAGGGGATATATCAAGAGACCCAGGAGCACTACCCAGACCCTTCTCTCGCCTCAACTGAGCTGCCAGGCAAGCACTACCACATGCTTGCATACATATAGTACCTATTGCCTCTATCTTATTCTTGCATCATTGAGTCGCGATTGCATTAAATTGAATCCCAAGTACTGCATAGCCTTTACTTTTAAACCCCACCGAAGCTTGTTCCTCCATCCCATGAGCCATTACTACAGGAGTTGTTTGAGCCATGCGAGTCGTAGAACAGCATGTGTAGGGTATGTGAGTGTCTGATGGATAACGAGGTACCTAAACAACTTAACCTGAGTAGTAATGGGATAAATAATGAAAGTGGCATCGGTGAGCCATATTTGCTATTTGGTTTTTCAGGCTCACTTGTGTCCCGTAGGACCCCGAGTACTTGATTCCTGTTCCTTGAATATTCGCGCTATCCACATCCGGGAGGCTTATGAACCCCCCTGAGCCAGAGCTTGATTCATTCTTATTTCTTGGGGCCACAAACTAGTTTGAGGTTTTATTTACTATCCTGTACTTATGCCATGCTTTACTGCTTTATTTAAAATTGTGCGAGGTACTGCACCTGTACTGTTTAGGGCCGTGACACGTTTTCGCTGTATCGACAAGCCCAGTCACACTTTCGGGTTCCCAGTCGTTTACAGCCGTCCACACAAACCTTGAGTCTGTATCGTAGCCGGCCAGCTTCGTTGCGGGTAGCTTAATGGGGTGGCCCCCTGAAATATTTCTGAATCTTGTGATCGCTTTGTCGTGACTGCCTCGTTGGGTTTTGATTTGGTTTTTCCGAGGTTGATCGAGTGTGTGTTGCTATTTGTGCACCCCTGCAGGGTAAAACTTTCTGAAAGCCGTGTCCGCGGTTATGGACGACTTGGAGCATAGTTTCTCGATCATAGACAAGTATAACTAAAGTACCGCTTTTAATTTGACTAAGTACCTGACTAGTAAATAGCGCAACACTCATGGAATGGATAATAAAACTGCCAACGGATGGGGGGTTGTTCGTCCGCTTCCTCGTTGGTAAGCGAGGAGGAGGATGGATCTGTTAATATTACCATTATAACTGTTGTTAATAATTCACGGACATCCGTCTATCTCTGGTTAGGCGGATGGTTAGCGAGTATCTATAGAATTGCTAGGGTTTATCTTTTGCTGCAATTGCGTCACCCCAGGTTGTATCCCCTTTAGAGGCATAAAGACTTGCTGAGTACCCCTAGGGTCTCACACGATAAATTGGGTCTCACACGATAAATTGTTTGATTCAGATGCACAGGTAAGCTCGCAAGATGGATACTGGGTGGAGGAGACGGACGATGTGGGCAACGATCATTCGGTGTAGAGATTCCGGGAACGGGGATCCGTGAGATCTGTGGGCGGGATGTGTTTATTTATGGGGCATCTTATGCCGATTTGCTTCTTATCCGTACTCGGATCTTGTTTTCCGCTTCCGCTTGATACTCTTATGTTTGATGTATGAGGAGATATCCTAAACTATTATATCTATCTAGGATATTTGGATCTTGCCGTATGGCGTTGCAATATTTCTATTTCTTTTAGATGGAATGACTCTGAGAACCATTGTATGGTGGCTTGCATACATACTCATTTGTGTATGTAGTTGATCCCTTCGCCTGCCGATTACGCCGCCCGTTCTTGTCCCGATGTTTGGAAATGGTTAGGACGGCCGAAAGGTCTACCTGTGAGTGGCATTTGGGCCCCACCGTACTATTTTAACCATTTCCGCTCATCCAGGCTTGTAACTAGGAGCGTAATTCACCGAGGTAGTTACAATTGGTATCAGAGCCATCCGGACCTTCAGGGTCTCAGCCAAATGGTCGTTGTCAGTCTAGCAAATATTTTTGGTAGCTATGTATACCAGGGAAAAACAAAACGTGAGAGTAGGACTGCTTCCACTTTTCTTCTTACCCAACCACCACCTTTTTTCTGGTAAGGAAGTGTAACGTTTTCAATCCTCTTCTTAAAATTCAAACTAGGATTCACGTGTTCTGGGTTTCCGTAGTACCATAGAAAGTGTGTGTGTGTGTGTGTGTGATTCCTTGTCTATCTGTTGCATCCAATTTGTTATCACAATCTGCCTTTGGTTATCAACTGTTGGTACCTTCCATACTGACAGGTTTTTGAAAAAAAACCGGCGCGATCTATCGGACTCCATGTAAACCGGTGCCATCTTCTTAAGGGTGTCCTTCCTTCTAGCAACTCCACATTCTGTGAAAGCATCTATTGCTAATCTCTACCTGATAAGTGTTTTTGCGCATCTATTGGTATTTTAATGCCGAAAAATGCAGAAAAAATTTCTTTGATACATCTGTGTTTCCACACTCCTTTCCAGTCGTGTGTGAAACATTATCTATCTCCCGTTTATCAGCATGTCCATGCTAATTCATTCTTTGGTCACTGGCGCTTAATCCTAGAGTTTCTTTTCATCTCCAGTTCTCTTGGGCTAATTACGTAACATGTGTCGATCTGATGCTGGTGATTGTAAATTGGTTCTCGGCATAACTATATGACACTTATCATGAGTGGAATATGGAAAATGCAATCACCACTCCTCCAAATGGTGACGGTTATCTCCTGTGATTTTGAGTACACCGTGATCATATCTATGCATATTCAAGCATCTTTGGCAATCCGGAGTTTCCCAAAGCACTACGGCGGCCTATCATCTGTCCATCATGCTGCACATCTTTTTGAACTCCATATCTGCAAAATTCTCTCTGAGACGAGGGAATTGCATCTTTTCGTCTCTGGTAGCTTTGCTTGAAGTATGAGCTATCATCGTTTATTTATCCAAGATCTCTTTATCTTTGTAACCGGTGATCCGATCGACAATGTGAACCAGGTGACACCTCTTTTTCTTCCGAATGACCAGATAATCTGTTCTTCCAGTGCATCTTCTTCAACACGAACCCGAGCTCTTAATATTGATCTTTCTAAGAGCGTTGAGCTCAGGAAGTGTTCGAGCATTTGTTTGTTTCTCTCGCCTTTTGAACTTGGTATTCTGGGAATATCTTGTTAATCCATGGTGGTATATGTTGATAATATGCTTGCCTATTCGATATCAATGGAAGGACATGGAAGATCATCTGTGTCTCTTTCTATCAAGCTTTGTTAACACTGCCTGTGTGCAAAGTTCTCAAAGTGTGAATTCTGACTTTTTGAAGTCACCTATCTCGGCCACGTCCTTCTGCTAAATAAATCGCTTCAATTCTGGAATCAGCAAGTTCATTGTTAATTCCATCTTCCATCTTTAATCAAACCCGGAGTTTTTCTTGTTGGCAAGTTATCATCGTCGTTCCGCCGAAGATTGCCTCCAAACTGCTAAAGCTCTCTCAGTCATTTCAAGAAGAACATGGAGTTCTTTCACCTCAGTCTCGTCAAGTAATCTTTTGAAACCCTCTCGTTCTATCATCTATGTTCAATCCACCGGAGGCCATGAAGATTTTTCAGATCTTTTGTAATCCTTATGTTCAAGTGGTGCTATCTTTTTCTTTACCTGTGGAATCTTGCAGTTGTCTCCGTAATCTTCCTTCTTATCTTTCTGGTGGCTTGGTACTTTCGACATGACGACAACACCATCATCTTTATCTATCTATGAATCCGGCGAATCGTTTGCATCTATCCTTGTTTTCTAACGAAGTTCCATGAGTTTTGTCAATACCTTCAGTCTGTTTTGGTAGTTGGGTTGCATGGTTTTCTTATTCATGTGCGGAGTAATGCTTTGATTGCGGGATGGAGTAGCTACCATACCACTACTCTTATCATTCGCTCTTGTACATTGAATTGGTGAATTAATGTGATTTCACTCATTCCACGGAAGTTAGAAGTGGCCTTTATCCCTTGATACTTTTACTTCCGACCTTGTTTTTCCGGAGTGCTCTCTCGAAGAAAGTAATCAATAATCTCTTGTTGGTGGTCTGTCTATTCTAGATGGAGCAAAATCTTCAATTATCTGGTGGAAACAAACGCAAACTCTTTTCTATCCTCGTCTTTCTACCGGTGCTTGACATCCCCAGACAAGGTGAAAGGAAACTATCACTCCCTTTGTTTCATCAATTCTTTTTCTATGGTAAAGCCAATTATGGTTGATGCCAGCAGCCGCAAATCTATTGCGTTAGCCTCAAGGTTAAAGGAAGCAATAAGTATCTCTACAATAAACTCCAGATCCTCCATATTCTTTGCTTCTCGGGATTCCACCATGATCTGGCTTCACATCCGTCTCTGGAAGTTATATCCGCGCACCTCAATTGCGTGATCCTTTGGTTCTTACCAGCGCAACAAGAATCTAATCCGACGATGTCTAACTAAATCTTTCTGTTGATATCAAGGGACTCTATTGTTTGAAGGCAATATTGTTTCCGAACTTCTTTTCTCAAAATCCGAGAGAGGATACGATGCTATTGTCATAGTGGTTCGAAACCTCCCCAATCTAGCTCTTTTCTTCCGGCGAGATAAAGATTCATCCTCTCTAGTATCGGTAAATCTTTAATCTTAATGGTGTGCCTTTCTGTATCCATGATACATCATCTTGTCTTTTTCTTTCACAAGTGGTTCTTTTTCTCTTATCATGTTTCTTGAGAAAACCGGAGCTATGTCCATCCTATCCTTCTTGTGTCACGACAATCCTTCAACTCTTCTAACCCGTTGTTTCTCAAGCAAAACGCAAGACTCGCAACAAGTCTAGCAAGTTTTGCAAGGTGTAGTGGTCGCACCATTCCGCTCTTCATCATCTTGGGAACGCAAGGATCACCTTCGTTCCGAACACCTGCCTCTCCTTGTGTTGTTTTCTTTTTCCTAGGAATCTCGGGGCGAGATTCTTGTTTAGTGGGGGAGAGTTGTAGCATCCCAATTGTCTAACAATTGCAATGCTACTAGCCTAGTCTATATATATGCTACTTCCTATATATAATGGTTGCATCATAAATATATCATGCTCATGTCATCATGCCACCTTGCATTTGAGCATCATATAAAACCCTTTTTGTTTTGGTTCTTCTCTCATATGCATTGTAAATTGTATTTGCCTCTTGATATTGTATTTGGTTGTTGATATATTGTTTAATGCCCAAGTTGAGTTGGGGGCATATCTTTTATTCCACTCCACCACCTTTCCTTCACCACCTTATAATTCCACCATCCAACTAAATGTGAGCTTTGCACTTTATTTGGGTTTTACCTCTAGCTCATGTGGGTTGGGATGGATCCAATTCTTTTTCCACATGCTCTCATCTTAGCATCATGTTGTTTTCACATTATTGATATATGAGAGCCACATGGCCACCTTTGCATGCCTTGTGAGTGGAACCCTTTCCCTAGCTTCCATATGGATTATTATGGATTTATGCTCATGTGGGGATAGTTTTGGGACTAGTAAGCATCTAGTGGAATATACACACTAGCAAGTCCCAATTATAATCAAATGTGATCATCTCCACCTACTCCACTTGGAACTTTCTTCTAAATTCTTTCGCTTGGCTTTATTCCACTTTTGGGAATGCATAAGAATAATGCCATGTTAATAATACTGTTTTCACAAGATTAAGCATGGCATTAATTATTTTGCATGGGCCATGCAGTGCCACCACCTTTTACCTTTTCCCTTGGGTTTCTTGTATTTGTTGAAGTGGATCTTTGCCCTTTGGGAATCAAGTCAAGTGGGGCTTTCTTAAGCTCTATTCTTTTGCCTTGCTAAACCCTTCTTCTCTTGATCATGCACTTGAGCATGCTTCAACAAAATTACCTCTCCATCCCTTATCACCTTTTGGCTTGATCTTGTTTTTGACCATGTTAACAATCTCTTAACACTTGGTTCTTTCCCTCTCCCTACCCCTCTATCACTATCCACCCTACCTAGCTAAACCGAGACCACCCCTACCCTAACCCTAGACCGAACCCCATGCCATCTACCCCTCCCCTCTCGGTTCCTCTCTCTCTTGGCTTCCCCCTCTCCCCTACCAGGCAGGCTCCACCATGTCACCCCTCATCTGCCCCACCTCTTTCTTTGGCTTCAAGACAAGGAGAAAAGGAGGGAGAGAAACACCTACCCGATCAACCTCCTTCCTCACCTTTTTGCAAAAACCACCACCATCCCATGTGCCTCTCTCCTCTCTCCCTTATCTCCCCAACCACCCCAGCTCACCATACCATCTCAGAACGGATCTGGGAGGCGCCCAGGTCCTCCTCTACCTCCCTTCTTCCTCCCCAAGCTTGCAAGCTTGCAAGCATGCCCCTAAACCCTAGCCATGGCCACATCTTCCTCTCGGTGATCTGGAGCGCGCCAAGCCGGCCCTCGAGTACTGGCGTGCCCCTCTGCTTCTTCTACATCGCCTAACTCCGCTGGAAGCCACAGGAAACCGCCGGAGCAACCCCGCCGCCGCCGTGCCCGTGAGCACCAGGACGACTCCGGCCCCGCTACCTCCTCGCCGATCTACGCCTCCCCGAGCCCGCTAGCTGCACCTGCGGGTCGTAGGTGAGCCCCACCGACCTCCTGGACATCACCTTCCTCCCCATCTCACCTTGCATCGCCGCCGCCCGGCGTCGAACACCCCGCGTGCGCGCGCGCCGCCGTAGTCACCGACAGACGCGTCTGAAGCCAGCTTGCTGCCCTCGGTTTCCCCTAGGTTTTCCGCGCTCTGTAGCCCTCCTCCGATGATGCTCTCTGAATGAAAGTTGTAGACCGGACTTTCCCCTCCATCTTTCGTTTTGGCAGCGTCTTCTATTTCTCGCTAGATGCGTCGCCATCGTCGTCGGAAGTCAGCCAGATCCGCCGCCGTCAGTGCCGGATTCGTCAGCGCGGATGCAGCAGCCGGCGTCGTTTTTCAGTTAGCCCCCTGGCCTTTTTCCCGCCTCAAGCCGCCGTCCCCAAAGCCCACCTGTCAGCCTCGGAGTTTTATTTGCAAGAAAACCCCCGGAAGAGCCTGGCCATCACGGACATACCCCCCCCCCCCCCCCGCGCCCTGGGATCGCCCACGTGTCCAGCACGCGTTGGTCGCACGCGCGCTGTGGCCCCGCAGCCCTGGGACCCCCCTGTCATTCTCTGAGGCTAGCTTAGCTCGCGGTGAGAAAATCCTTTTCTGCGCGTATGTTGCCCAGTCAGCAGCTGGCCCACCCGTCAGTGGCTGGGTCTGTCTCTGCCTGAGTAAGAAAAGTATTTTCTGTATTTCGGTTTTAACTCAAACTTTTTCAAATTAATTCAAAATTCAAATTTAATTCTGTTTTAAATAACTTTTAAAATATAAATCCAAATAATACAAATAATATATGTTTTGAAATCAGAAAAATATGAGGAATTCAAATATGGCCTTCAAAATATATTTTGGACACTTTAATTTTCAAGTTGATTAAAATTACAATAAAATGCCCTTTTTCCTTAATTAATTAATAACTTTTGTTTTACAACTCCAAATTTGACAAATAGTATGTCTAAAATGATTAGCTCGACGAGACCTTTCTGTTTATGCATTCCATGTTCTGTTTTGCAGCATGCATCATATAAATATAAAGTACACAGCAACTTATTTGAAGTTAAAATGTGACCAAAACTCAATAAAATGCTTATTTCTTGTATTCCACACCTCACCCATGCCATGCTACTTTATTGCCATGCAAATTGTGCATCATTCATCATGGCATGATTGCTTGCTTGTCGCATTTTATTCATATGCTTGTGCACTTTATTTATGTTGGCCCTTGTTTGTTTGGTTCTTCTTCGAATAGACGCTGAGCAGGGGATATATCAAGAGACCCAGGAGCACTACCCAGATCCTTCTCTCACCTCAACTGAGCTGCCAGGCAAGCACTACCACATGCTTGCATACATGTAGTACCTATTGCCTCTATCTTATTCTTGCATCATTGAGTCGTGATTGCATTAAATTGAATCCCAAGTACTGCATAGCCTTTACTTTTAAACCCCACCGAAGCTTGTTCCTCCATCCCATGAGCCATTACTACAGGAGTTGTTTGAGCCATGCGAGTCGTAGAACAGCATGTGTAGGGTATGTGAGTGTTTGATGGATAACGAGGTACCTAAACAACTTAACCTGAGTAGTAATGGGATAACTAATGAAAGTGGCATCGGTGAGCCATATTTGCTATTTGGTTTTTCAGGCTCACTTGTGTCCCGTAGGACCCCGAGTACTTGATTCCTGTTCCTTGAATATTCGCGCTATCCACATCCGGGAGGCTTATGAACCCCCCTGAGCCAGAGCTTGATTCATTCTTATTTCTTGGGGCCACAAACTAGTTTGAGGTTTTATTTACTATCCTGTACTTATGCCATGCTTTACTGCTTTATTTAAAATTGTGCGAGGTACTGCAACTGTACTGTTTAGGGCCGTGACACGTTTTCGCTGTATCGACAAGCCCAGTCACACTTTCGGGTTCCCAGTCGTTTACAGCCGTCCACACAAACCTTGAGTCCGTCTCGTAGCCGGCCAGCTTCGTTGCGGGTAGCTTAATGGGGTGGCCCCCTGAAATATTTCTGAATCCTGTGATCGCTTTGTCGTGACTGCCTCGTTGGGTTTTGATTTGGTTTTTCCGAGGTTGATCGAGTGTGTGTTGCTATTTGTGTACCCCTGCAGGGTAAAACTTTCTGAAAGCCGTGTCCGCGGTTATGGACGACTTGGAGCACAGTTTCTCAATCATAGACAAGTATAACTAAAGTACCGCTTTTAATTTGACTAAGTACCTGACTAGTAAATAGCGCAACACTCATGGAATGGATAATAAAACTGCCAACGGATGGGGGGTTGTTCGTCCGCTTCCTCGTCGGTAAGCGAGGAGGAGGATGGATCTGTCAATATTACCATTATAACTGTTGTTAATAATTCACGGACATCCGTCTATCTCTGGTTAGGCAGATGGTTAGCGAGTATCTATAGAATTGCTAGGGTTTATCTTTTGCTGCAATTGCGTCACCCCAGGTTGTATCCCCTTTAGAGGCATAAAGACTTGCTGAGTACCCCTAGGGTCTCACACGATAAATTGTTTGATTCAGATGCACAGGTAAGCTCGCAAGATGGATACTGGGTGGAGGAGACGGACGATGTGGGCAACGATCATTCGGTGTAGAGATTCCGGGAACGGGGATCCGTGAGATCTGTGGGCGGGATGTGTTTATTTATGGGGCATCTTATGCCGATTTGCTTCTTATCCGTACTCGGATCTTGTTTTCCGCTTCCGCTTGATACTCTGATGTTTGATGTATGAGGAGATATCCTAAACTATTATATCTATCTAGGATATTTGGATCTTGCCGTATGGCGTTGCAATATTTCTATTTCTTTTAGATGGAATGACTCTGAGAACCATTGTATGGTGGCTTGCATACATACTCATTTGTGTATGTAGTTGATCCCTTCGCCTGCCGATTACGCCGCCCGTTCTTGTCCCGATGTTTGGAAATGGTTAGGACGGCCGAAAGGTCTACCTGTGAGTGGCATTTGGGCCCCACCGTACTATTTTAACCATTTCCGCTCATCCAGGCTTGTAACTAGGAGCGTAATTCACCGAGGTAGTTACACGCATCGTGTGTCCTCTTCAATTTTTTTGGTGGTTCTGTATGAGCAAGGAGACCCGGTTTCCATTGGAGTCTGTTGCCGCATGTGTCCTCTTCAAAAAAAATCTAGTGGTTCCATATGAGGAGACCCGGTTGTCAAAAGGTGGAGTAGAGCGGGCCGAAATAGATACACATTCCAGCCCAATTAAGCATAGAAAGTCTTTTTGATGTCCATAGAAGCGTTCCTAAGGGATAATTCGGCCCACGCGGGAGATGAGGATCATCCAACGGCCAGAATGACATGGGGGCGCGATCGGACGGCCAAAACTACCCAGTTAGTGGGAGGCCTCCTTTTTGACTCAGTTTTAATATCCCTAATAATGAGCTCCCACTTAAACTATCATCCCTAAAGACAATTTAGTGATTACACGACCCCGTTACACCACATCATCCCTGATCGTCATGGCCTTTGAAGCGGCTGCCAGGATGGACTATATCCATCGATCACATCATCCATGTGACTCATGCTCGATCTTTCGATCATTGTGTTCTGAGGCCATGTCTGTACATGCTAGGCTCGCTAACCCAACCATAGTGTATTCACTGTTCATACATGGCTTGCACCCATCGTATGCAAACATAGATATGTCTGGCACCCGATCATCACGATGTGCCTCATAATGGAGAACTTTCTTGGTGGTGCACACTAATGGGAGAACACTTTTGTTGGTATTAATTAGGGATCATCCTATTTAAATGCTACTGTTGTGTATCTAATACTAGCACTCAAACAAGATACACACAAAGATTAAATCATATCTAATCTAAATGTGACATGACATGGTTGTCTTTGCGCTCCATGATCTCCATCAGGTGCTCTGGTTGGACGCCAAGTCCATGACGCCACTGGTCTTATCGTTCATCTTCATGATGACTACTACTATACTACTTAGTAATAGGAAAAGTAAACTACCTTACCTCATTCACAACTGTAACCATATCACATCACAGAGCCTTCCATGCAACACAATGTTAGACGCGTCTACTTTATCTATTGCAGATTTTACGTGGTTGTTAAGGCTTTCACAATAGAACGTTTCTACCTACGAACTTCCAAACACAACATGGATACAATAGTTATCTCTACTACACCCCTTTCGGGGCCTCCCGTTGTAGATGCTATATAAACTATTGTGAGAGAGATAGACACTTGCTAGCCACTTATATGGTACGAGACGTATGTTGAGCGTGGAACCAGTCCCGTGTAAGATTACGCGTAAGGTCGGTCCGGGCCGCTTCAACTCACAGTATCGCGATATAAAAAAATACATGTGGGAAGGTAACAACTAGGGTACCAATGTCCACACTCTGCATGTGTCTATCCATACTAGCATACTACCCATATATCAGGCTCTTATACCACTGAAGGTTTTCTATAGCAGGTAACAAAAAAATCCTACGTTGGAACACCCTAACGCTCAACATCTATCTAGAAGTAACGTTACTAACGGAAGAAGACAACATTAACATACCCTTGAAGACCGAGAGAGTGTTACGCTCATGCAGGAGCATGGATGATGTAGTCGTACCCGTCTGACTTCAAGTTTGTGAAGCTCCTTGCACATCACCCCTTGTCTAGGTCCTTGCATGATGGTACGATCGGTACTAACGATAGATCCCCCGTGTTATCACACACATACAATGCAATAAAACGACTCCCGGACCCTGATCTCTGTTGAGGTTGCGGAAGTAGACCTCCTGACTGGAATCCCTGCAGCACAACAGTGTGTCGCATTGGTGTTGACTTTGTATGTATAGTCCTTCTCTGGGACCATGCCACCGCAAAGGCAACTAAGAGAGAGGGGGATTTTCTCTAAGGAAAGTGCCTTAGAGAATATCTGTTGGCGTGTTTTAATCCCTCCCATGGGAACCCCGTTATATAGGCAGAGGGAGGTGTACCCCCCATTTGGGTGTCCCATATGGGACTAAAAACATAAAAGAAAAGGGAAAACTAGGGCAGCTGCCAGCTGGTCTAGCTCCCATCCAAATGGGTTAGCCGGAGCCAGCCTAATAGGTAATAGAGGAAGCAGTTGAGCATAGCGGCCAGGTGGGCCCGGGTGGGCCTACCGGCACTAAGGCCCAGCACCAAGCAATAATAGCGGCAGTTGCAATGCCTGGCCGGGTGGTCCGTTGCGGCTGCCTGTGGCCTAGCAAGGCACACTGGCTCGTGGTTGTGGGGTGAGGCGATGGCTGCGCGCGCTTCTGGGTGGGCTGGCTTGTCCTAGCAGTACTCAACGCCCGCCCACGTCTGCCTCTGCCTGGGTGGGCTGGCAGGTCGCGGCCTGCGTGTAGTAGCCGGTTGGTAGATGCCCGTGCGACACATAGTGCATGTCCAACCTCCTTTCCACATGGGCCGGTCAAACTGGCCCAACCTGCCTTTAGCTACTATTTTTCTGCCTTTTTTCCTACAACTTTCTTCTGGGCCAATCGCCTCCGAGGTTTTGGCCTAGTGAGGAAGTTGCACTATAAATTTTAATTTTAATATTTATTTAATATAAGTTAATTCACAATTAACATGTAATAAATGCATTTTATAAATTTCCATTTATCAGAAATTCCTTTTGGCCTTTTCCTTCTTTCTTTCTCCAAACAACTTCAGATCTCTCCGAAACGATTCTGATTTCTCTCTCTTCTATGATTCCATCTCATAGGAGGATCTCCAAACGTCGTAGTGCCCTTAAGCCTGTTTCCCTACAGTTCCAGAATGACACAGACATGATCTCAACCAATGATCAACAGCGGGACCGGGATGCCCATGTTGACTCCTATGCACTCCACGAATCAACTTCGTGTCGAACCTTAAATGATATGTCCAATTCCCTTTGTTACGAGATACAACACTTGTCCGAGATCTGATCATCGGTATCATGATACATTATTCAATCTTGTTTCTGACAATTACTATTATACTCGTTCATGTGAAATTCCATCTCTATGACCTAGTCATGTGCGGCGTAGCTTATGGATGTAATTCACTGAGTGGGCCTAGTGTATCTTCCCGTCACACCGGAGAACAAATTCCTATCTTTATGCATAGGCCTCAACTTGCCCCTTCGGACTACTCAACATGCACCTTTATGGTCACCTAGTCACGGACATGACGGTTGATGCAATCAAAGCAATCCTTCGAAAACAATGATTAATATGATTTCAGAGTCTAAGGATTAGGACACTCCATTTTTGATAATTGCAACATGAACTAAGTGACATAATCATGTTGCAGCAATCATCGGTGGGAAATGCCAATCACATCATTCCAGATTTTATGACTTGATTGTATGTTGGTTTCAACAGCACCATGATCAGGAAACCTTGATCATCAGTTGTCCAATGAACTAGTTGAATAGAGGCTACTACGGACCTGGGTTTGTTTATATATCACACCTGCATCAATTTTTCGCTTGATACAATTATAGCATGATATAAAACTATTATGAACTAATGAGATATGATAATAAAACCCATTTATTATTTGTCTCTAGGGCATATATCTTTCAGTCTCCCACTTGCACTATAGTACAAATAATCTAGCTGCATTACTACTAACCATAAACCATATCTCATATGTGTTTATTGATCATGCTTCCTCATGGAGGATTTCATGTCCTAAATATTCTTTACTAGAATCATAAGGTCCTATTTTGCAAATCATTAATGTCACATATTTTGACATTCACACTATTATCACATAATGTGTTGTAGCATTTTGGTGACAAAGTGAGACTTCTATTTTCTAGTATATACGATGACGATCTATCAGTCAATTGAACTTTCAAGATGTCATGTATAACTATAAAACACACTTAGTCGAAAGTCAAACTTTCTTTAAACCAAAACCACTTGTGCTTATTCTGAAGTATTATAATACTTCTATATCTATAAAGACTTTGATCAAATTGAAATATTTACAACTTTGATCCCTAGCCATGCTTCCTTTGCGCTAAACTTAACTCTAGTTCAGTGATTAACTTTAATCGCTCAGAAACTTGTTCTTACATTAAGAACTTGGGTCACATTATGTCAAGTATAAATAACATGGATTTTACTAGCTCACCTCCAAGGAAGATGCCTACAAGCTGGTTGAGACATGTCTCGGGTGTCGGTACTATGTGAGGCAACCACATGTTATAGCCAAAGAATTACTGACCATACTGATCACATGGTCGTTTGCAGTCTGGGGGCTTGACATGGTTGGACCCTTGAAGATGGTACCTTGCAGGTTTACTCATCTGCTAGTAGCAGTTGATAAATTCACAAAATATATTGAAGCTGCAGCTGCCCTCAAGTTTATCCGGGATCTCGTGGTGATATTTGGCCCCCCACATAGCATCATCGCCAACAAAGGTAGCAACCTATCACTCGAAGAAGTACAGGCTTGTTGTCATAAGAAAGGCATCTACCTTGACTTAGCATCAATTGCACATCCACAGTCTAACGGTCAAGTTGAAACGGCTAATGGACTAATTTTGCAGGAAATCAAGCCACGCTTGGAGGCACCACTACATAGAGCAGCTAGAGCCTGGGAGGAGGAACTACCATCTATGATGTGGATCTTACGAACAACTCCCAACATATCCACCGGCTACACCCCTTTCTTCATGGTTTATGGAGAAGAAGCAGTCCTTATAACCAACATCCTCCATGATTCACCATGAGTTTCCCCCTATGATGAAGATGACGCTGAAGAATCCGGACAGCTCTCTATGGACCTTCGCGAGGAAGAACACGTTCTGGTAGCTTAGAGATCCATCATATACCAGCAGAAGCTACACAGCTATCATAGTCGCCGCGTTAGGCATCGCTCGTTTAAGGAAAGTGATTTAGTTCTTCACCTCAAGCAGAAGAAGTCACACAAACTACCTCCGCCTTGGGAAGGCTAGGCAAAGACCAAAAATGCAAGCAATGTGACCCTGATGATGACTATCCAGAGACAGATCGGCCATGGAACATAGTGAAGGTGTTTCGTGGCTGAAAACAAAAAAAATCCTACTACAAGAACACACCAACCCAATATCTATCTATGGATAAGTACAATAACAAGTGGGATACAGTATTCATACCTTCGAAGACCAAACGAGGGATTACGTTCCTGCATAAACGTTGCTTATGATGCCGACCGAAGCAGACCTCGGGGTTTAGAAGGCTTCAACCGCCCAGCACCACTAGTGGTAGTGCCTCATATAGTTTTACATGCGTATGGTGTAAAAGATGTCTCGGGGCCCTGGTCTAGCAAGGCAGCGGAAGAAGAAGATTCAGACCGGTTCTAGCAACATGATGGTGTGTGATAGGTGGAGAAATCTCTACCTCGTAGAGCATGTTCCTAACTTGGGAACACGTGGAGAGGGAGGGAGAGAGAGAGAATGGCTAATGCCAATTGCTGGGATGAGGAACTAGGATGAATGCCACCCCTATATATAGGAAAAACTGAGGCACTCCCATCCTCCAAGTCTCGGGGTGGGACTAAAATTGGGAGATGTGGGAGGAGGGGCTGCCGCCGGCGAGGTGGGCCCCACCCGCGTGTGCCCTGGCCCACTTGGTGGCCAGAGGCGGTGGGATCCCCCCACCTATGCGCCCTATCCCACCAAGGGTCACCGCCCCCTCTTTAGCCTCCTCCCTCCTAACTAGGGAGGGCCCATGTGGGGGGTTCATTTTTTATTTTTTATTTAATAATTAATATTAATTCATAATTAAATATTAAATAAATTATTTAATTCCTCCTTATCCAAAACTCCTTTTGAATGGATTCCGAACACTTTGGTGTTCTCTCTCCGAAATGCTTCCGGTTCTCTATCGGTAGAAGATCAACCTGCATCATCGATTACCCTTAAGCATGACACCCTTACGGTTCGGGAATGTTCAGTCATGAAGGAAACATATCTCCGGTCAATGATCAATAGCAGTATCTGGAAACACATGATGATCCCTTCACATTCCACAAATTCGGTTGTTCGCTTGAACCTTCTAAACATTGAGTCTTATTCCCTTTGCACAACGATACATGGTTTGTCCAAGACCTGATCTCATGTATCCGTATACCGTGTCGATCTTATTATCGACAAACACATTTACTCGTTCTCGTGGTATTACATCCATGTGACCTAGTCACATACTTGCAAGCTCATTGGTGTAATCTCACCGATTGGTCCCATAGTATCTATTAGTCACTCAGATAGGCAAATTCCAATCTTCATCACACGCCTCAACTATTCCTTTGGAATACCTGAAACACACTTTTATGGCCACCCAGTTATGTACATGACGGTTGATGTGATCAAAGCAACCGCGGGAGATAGTGATTAAATATGATCTCACGGTCGAAGGATTAAGTTACTACGCTTTTCTAGATATTGCAACATTGAACATTGTGTCTGGATCACGTTGTAATTCTACGATTGAGTGTGTCCATCACTTCATTAAGTGACCTCAATGTCAGTTGACTATTTTATGTCAAGTCTATGATCCGGAAACCTCGATCATCATCTGCCCAATGAACTAGTACTAGAGGATACAAGGGACCTGGTTGTTTATATATCACACCTGTATTAATGTTTCTGCTTAATACAGTTATAGCATGATACAAAACTATTATGAACATTTAGAGATGTAACAATAAAATCCAACTTTATTTATTGGCCTCTAGGGCATATATCCTTCACATAGCACAACTACGTCCTTTTTATACTTATCATATTTTCATTATGCCATATGTACTCTATATGATCAATGAAATAAAGCATCTGGTTCACTCATACAGCAAGCATTTTACCTCCTTTTGTTGTTCATTTTTAGATCATGTAAAAATCTTTTATACACAAGTTTTCTTTTGCACTTGTGAAAATCCTCCTTTGGGTGTTATCTTAAGTTTTCTAGTCTACACTTTTTTGTTGTTTTATGTGGATTCTAGAGTAGTGATTTCTCGGCACTCAAAGTCAGCGGTTTTTCTCCTTAGGTTTTTGAAGGTGTGAAGCATCATCACCCAAGGGAAATGTTCTGTACTGAGCATTTTCCGTATCAGGAAAATCCAATCATACATGTCGGAGTTAGTTAAGCATCTAGAGGCATCTACACAAGTTTTCCGCCTTACTACAAGTTTTCTATGCATTACAAAACATAAAGATACATATTTGATACAACATTGTTTTTATGCCCCTAGTGCAAGAGACTTGGATGCAGTGTTATCGGCAGCAGGAGAGCAAGCCCTAGAAATCTCCTCAAAATCCGACGAGCCTAAGGAAGATTCTGACTCTTTGGTGATGTCTTCTGTAAGAGTCTCAGTAGGAACGAAGACGCCCGACTTGACCAACTTGGCTAGAAGATTGTCGTACCCGACAAGAGAGTTCCATATGGTGGATCCGTCAATCTCTTTGCCATCCTCGTCAACGGCAGGCATGCTGAAGGTAATCAAGTTTACATCGACATCGCCGTAATGGGCTTTGGCCAATGCTAGTGTCATTCTTGCTCCTACCCAGATAGAAGAACTCTTCTAGCATGTGATCTTATCGAGGGCTCGTTGAAGGATCTCGGAGAACTTGGTAGCTGATGGTCATGCCTTGATTGTGATCCACTGCCTTGATGGTGATATCCATGGATTTGGTTATCTCATTCATTTGGCTGATGCCCGTGATGATGAAGTTTTCGGCAAGGCTCGTCAAGATTTTGAGATCTGGATTGTTTACTCCCATATTGGTTAAACCAAGGGGGGCTAGTCACAGATGAATCAAAATTCCATGAGTTTCAAGACATACAAATCACCCGACTTACTGGATTGAGAGGTGTTACCAAGCATGCTTGTCTCTGCTTGTCGGCAAGCCTCCGCCAATACATCATGCTCTTTCTGAAGTTTCTGGAATGCTTCAAGGTTTCGAGTATTTTGCTATGTGGCATATGTTGGGTTCCTTGGCAGAAAACAATTTTTTTCCTAATGACGCGAACACCTTAGCCAAGATCTATTCTATGCAGATGTAAAGTAACAGAGGGATTCAGTATTCATACCCTTGAAGACAAAAAGGTTTTACAATCAGGAGAACATTGAGGATGAAGACGAACAACGGCATCGACCTCAAGATCATGCAGACGAACATGCGCCATGCTTCAATCTCTAAGCGCCAAGCTCAAAGTGCCGCAAATGTAGGGCATCCGAAGTTCTACACTACACATCCAGTGTAGAGACGTCCCCCGGACTTCGATCGAGTGAAGCAGTGGAAGAAGATTGATCCGAACCGAAGTCCCAATAGCACGATAGTGTGCGTATTGTGCAGAGTTCTCTCCTCATATGCATGTTCCAATGGAGGAACCAAACATGAGGGAGAGAGATAAATAAATTGGGATGCCTTTGAGGGGAGGGGTGCCCCTTTATTTATAGCTTGGAAGGGAGGTAATCCCTCCCACAAAGTCCCGGGGTGGGACTAATCAAGGTAGGAGGTGGGGGAGGCGCACCGGCCAACCCCACTCATGGGCCTCACATGGGGACAAGCCCATTAGGGCCACCGGACACCCCTTGGCCCCTCCTAGGGCATGCAACCCCCTCTTGGGCCTCTCCGGAGGCCCATTTAGGTGGGCTGCCCCATTAGATACAATTTAAAATATATTTTTAATATTAATTTATTTAATTAGTATTAAATAGATATTATTTAATACCTATCACTCCGAAACACCTTTTGGACCCCTTCGATCAATATAGGATTTCACCGAAACACTTCCGGTACCTCGGAACAATTCTGGTGTTCTTTCTCTTTTCTTCGTCAATCCCGAATAAATCCCTAAGCGTCACTGCCCTTAAGCGTGCCACCCTTACGGTTCGGGAACACACATACATGATCGATACACCTCTCCTATCAATGACCAATAGCGGGGCCTAGATACCCATAATGCCTCCTATGCATTCCACGATTTAACTTGATCGCTTGAACCTTAAACATCGAGTCTCATTCCCTTTGTTCAGTGATACTTAGTTTGTCCAAGACCCGATCATCGGTATCTCCATACCTAGTTCGACCTTGTTACCGACAAACACATTTACTCATTTCCGTGATATTACATCCTTGTGACATAGTCACACGTTTGCAAAGTTTGTAGATGTAATCTCATCATGTGGGTCCAGAGTATCTATCGGTGACACAGATGGGAAAATACCGATCTTGATACATACTCCTCTACACATCCCTTTGGAAAAATTGAGCAGCACTTTTATGATCACCTTTTTATGGAGTGACATTTGGTACCATCAAGGTTGCCTCTAGTAATGGTGATTATATATGATCTCACAGTCAAAGGACTGGGTTACTATGTTTTGCTAGTCATCACAATGTTGAACCTTGTGACTGATCTCATTGAAATACTTTGAGTTGGGTGTGTGTCCATCACATCATTCATCTAATGACATGACCCTATTGTAAATTGACATAAATGCCCATGATCGGTAAACCTCGATCATCAATTGACCAATGGACTAATTGAATAGAGGCTACTAGGGACTTTGTTTGTTTACATACCACATGTGTACTAATGTTTCCACTTAGTACAGTTATAGCATGGTATAAAACTTATTATGAACATTTGAAATGTGACAATAAACTATCTTTATTATTTGCATCAAGGGCATATTTCCAAAAGTCTCCCACTTGCACTAGAGCCAATAATCTAGTTTATTACTCTGTGCATTTAACACCTATGGAAATTGGTGTTTTCACATGCTTTGCTTGTAGTAAACCTAATCTACAGAACTGACACTTTCAGATCCGTGTGTATTTGCATGTCTTTGCATCATTACGCATCACTCATTCTCAAATAAGATGGCATTTTATAATTTAGTCCTCTGATGAGACCTTATTCCCTTGAGCCTAAACACATGTTGACACTATTGCCGTACAATAGATCTTAATAGTATAGCCCACTTGGAAATACACCTAGTTTGATAACAAACTATTTAACACAAATTCCCTCTTGCTCCTAGAGCAGACATATACTTAGCCTTTCGTTGTAGTATCCGTCATAATGTCTTAACTTTTGGAACTCATCCAAAACTATCATGGAGCTTTCTTCCATTTTACTGTGCCGCCTTAACACACAGACTAAATTGAGATAAACTTAATTTTTATATTGTGACAAAGCTAGTGTCAATGTAAAACTTTATAATAAACTATTTGTCACTTTTCTATACATGATGTATATCCTTAGTCCTTCGAAAGAACATACGATATCCTTACTATTGTCCAATGATCATTTTATGAATCATTCTGGTATATATGTCCATAACATTTAGAGCATAAGACATAACTGGATATGTACATATCATGGCATACATGATTTATCAAACCATTCATGTGATCACTCACCAAGTGTCAAAACACTTGAATCTTGCTTCAAGCTCTTCCATGCGACAAGAACCTTTTTTGTCGTTTCCATATTGAAATTTATTCAATATTTCATCTATGTACTTTGGCACAACCATATTAGCAATTCAATCTATCTATATAGATATTGATGCCCAATATTATGGTTTTTCATAATCCTTTCATTGAAATCTAATAATAATGAAATTCTTAACTTGTGTCAATTAAAAGATACATCATTTCCAATCAATATGTATACTACATAATTATTAGAAATATGTCTCTGTCTCCCACTTAATTTCTTGCAAATGCAAGCATCTTCATTGTCTCTAATGAACATAAACCTTTTATCAATTTCATCATGATGCAGATTCCAACTCCATGATGCTTATTTCAACCATTGAAATTTGCATGCCTTTTAGCATCATTTTTGAATTAACAAAACTCTTTGGACCGTGTCATGCACATGTCCTAAGTAACCATTATTTTAGAAGAACGTTGTTTTGTTTTGTTCAATTACCATGTACCAAAAATGCCTTATGTAGTGGTTGCTACATTAATCTGTTCAGACTCAATGTTGTTATAAAAGATCAAATCTTATCATAGTCAACTCATTGAACATAATCGTAAATTGTTTTAATGATATGTCAACTATTTCATAGATGTGCAACATCCATGTCTATTTCTTTATAGATCTAATACGACCAATAGGCTTCACGTATTCTAGAGAGTCTCGTATATGGAACTATCACGGATTTCATGGCGTCTAGCCATTTGACGGTGTTAGGGCCTATCATCAGTTCTTCACATGTGGTCGGTTCATCATTGTCAAACAATAATGATTCACTCTCAAATCTTTCTATTTGATTTTCACCCGACGTACGTGGTTTTAATAGGAACTTAGATCTTTGTGATCTCAACCTTTGAGGTACGAGAGCCACGAGCATCGTAGACACCTCCGGGACACTTTACAGTGTTGCGCTACTCTGATCATATAACTCAGGTTTAATAACCTTAATCAATGTTCCATTGTCCTCCCACTTAACTTTTTTACGAAAACTTCCTTCTCAAGAAACTTGACATTTTCAGTGACAAACACTTTTGTCTTTAGTGTTATGGAGGAATTCCCAATGGTTACTTTGGATAACCTACAAAGACATTCGTATCCAACTTTGGTTGTAAACATTTTACATATGAATTGCATACCAAAATTTTAAGAAAAGACAACTTGGGTTTTATCCCATTTCGTAACTTATTATAGTGTCATTCCAACGGATCATGACGACGCTCTTTTCAGTGTAAAAGCAGTAGTCTCTAAAGCTTAATCCTTCAAAATATAATGGTAGTTTTATATAAATGAGACCTTTGATCTTACCATGTCAAACAAGGTTCGATTACATTTCTTGAACATTCCATAACGTACGGTGCTTTGGGAAACGCAAGTCCATGGAACAATTTCTCAACTCTTAGGTGTTTGCTAAACTTTGTAACTCAAATATTTTCCTTTATGATCCAATCATAAATTCTATATTCTCTTGTTACAATGATTTTCCACTTCATCTTGAAAGCCTTTGAACATCTTCAAATGTTTCATACTTCTTCCTCGTTAAGTGAATATACATACATTCACTCAAATATTTGGTTAAAGTGTATGAAGTTGAAAGATCCACCACACACAACTACACATAATGGACTACATACATCACTTTGTACAATGTCCAATAATTTAGTCACTCGTTCCTCTTTTAGCCTATGAACGGGTTTTTATCATCTCCAGGAAATTCTCACAAGTGTTAATTTGATTCAAAATCAAAAGACTCCAAAATCCCATCAACATGGAGTTTCTTAATGTTTCATTTCTAATATAATCATTTGTCTTATGACATTTTAGCACCATAATTATGGATGTAGTTTCTCCAATCAAGATTTATAAGGTCCCAATCATCCTTTATGAATATGGCGATAATTTGAACAATTACTATTCTCATAATGCCAGAACCAAATAAAAATTATTGAAGGATAGGTTTGATTCCAACGAGAAACACAATAACACTTTATTTGTTTTTCGACAGGTATCATACCGTATTATTTTTCCAGTTACTTAGGACATTGTAGTTCTTGTATTGTGTTGTTCCGTATGACAATTCATACCAACCAATCTAGTATCCAATACCCAAGAACCACACTATTTAACTAGCAATGAATACACCCATAACATGTATATCATCTATATACATGAGCTGGATATTTCCAGTTCATTCTTTTCTACCAATCATTTTTTAGATCCTCTTTCAACATTTCATTTCCTTTTAGAAGAATCTATCAACATTAATAGTGGCGCTAGTCTCATGACACATAGTCTAAAGCGTATTAGTCAAACACTAATTCCCTTGGACTTGCACTTTGATGTAGATCACCATCATAAAATGTTTGGCATTCTTCCAAATTCCATCTTTAGTAATATTTTAGTGTAGTAAACATTTTATCTACACCTATTTTATTCATCCTATCATGACAACTTTCATAATCAAGATACTATAGCTCATCAAGATGAATTGTGAGTATAAGTATAATATTAGTTCCCAAAACCTTTTGGGAGATCAGGACGCCTAACATCTCCAACCTTAGCAAATCCTCATACAATATGAGAACTTGTATCTTACTAAAATTATACTCTATAACTTTACAATTAATCATTGTTTCGGATATCATAATATCTTCCACACATGATAGTTTATGAAAACAATTCCTTTAGCTCCTAGATAACCTTAATACCCAAAACATCTTTTGAATTTTAAGAATTATGGAGGCAATTGTGATAATTAGATACTAACACAAAAATTCTTACTCTTGATTTAATACTACTTATTAAATTCCATGGAGTAAGTGAGGTTTGATAAAAGTTTGCAATATGACTTTAAACTTTAGATTGACACTTCAAACAATACAATACTAGTTCGTCAAGATGAATATCCAGATTTCTATAGTTCTAATATCTCAATTAAAGCTAAAATTCAAGGAAGTAAATGGATGCCAATAACTACAACGAACTATGCAAATTCACTTTGATTTTGTTCATAATATGAGTTCATGTTAAATTAAACTAAACTTCTAGAACTCCCACTTAAACGAACATCCCTCATTGTCGTTTGGTGATTACATGACCCTAATTCACTACACCACCCCCGATCATCATGGTCGATGGCATAGATTCAAAGGTAGAGATTCAACAATGTCAATCACGCCAACCATGTGACTCATGCTCGACCTTTCAATCTCTTGTGTTTCTGAGGCCATGTATGTACATGCTAGGCTCGTCAATTATAACGTGTGTGTATTATAGTGCAACATGTCTTACACCCACCATATGCAAACACGGATATGTCTGACACCTGATCGTCATGGCGTGCTTCATAACAGAGAACTTTCTTAGTGGTGCACACACGAGGGGAACACGGACATTGGAATTATGTTTGAGGGATCATCTTATAATGCTACCATCGTATATCTAATACACACAAAATAAGATGCATAATATAAATCACATCAAATATAATGTGACATGACATGGTTGTCGCACCTTGATCTCCATCGAGCGCTCCGGCATGGCGCCAAGGTCCATGGCATCTTCGAGCCGGTGGTAGACCATTTCATAAAACTTACCAGTACCATATCAAGTCACACGCCCCTGCAAAATAAAGTTAGACGCCCCTACTTTATCTTTGCATGTTTTACGCAGTTGTTAGGGCTTTCGCGAGAGAACCGTTTCTACCTACAAACTTCCAACCATAACAAGGACTGACTAGTTGCTGCTTTAAGTCCCTTCCTAGGGCCGTACTTTGTAAATGTCATATCAACTAATGTCAGAGAGACAGACACCCACTGGCCACTTATATGGTACAAGCCATATGTCAGTCGTGGAACTCGCGTAATGTTACGCATAAGGTCGATCAGGGCCGCTTCATCCGACATTGCCGCGATATGAACAAGTACACATGGGATAGTAGCAACTAGAGAATCTATGCCCACACAATCAACATGTATTCTACTCATACCAAACATCTATGCATAGATTGGCTCTGATACCACTGTTGAGTTCCGTGGCAGAAAACAAATTTTATTCTAACGACGCGTACACTTTAGATAAGATCTATTCTAGGAAGATGTCAAGTAACGGAGGGATTCGGTATTCATACCCTTCAAGACCGAAATCTTTTATGTTCAGGATAACATTGACGATGAAGACGAACAAAGGCGTTGACCTCAAAGTCATGCAGACGAATGGGCGTCGTGCTCCAAGCTCCATAGCTCCAAGCGCTGCAAATGTAGCACATCCGAAGTTCTACACACATCCGGGTAGAGACGTCCCCGGACTCCAATCTAGCAAAGCAGCGGAAGAAGATTGATCTGGACTGAAGTCCCAATAGCACGACGGTGTGCGTATGGTGGAGAGTTCTCTCCTCATATGCATGTTCCAATGGAGGAACCACATGTGCGGGAGAGAGAGAAATTGGGATGCCTTTGAGGGGAGGGGATGCCCCTTTATTTATAGGTGGAAGGGAGGTACTCCCTCCCTCAAAGTCCCGGGGTGGAACTAATCAAGGGAGGAGATGAGGGAGGCACACCAGCCGGCCCCACTCATGGGCCCCATTTGGGGCCAAGCCCATTCAGGCCGCCAGCCACCCCTTGGCCCCTCCTAGGGCATGCGACCACCTCTTGGGCCTCTCCGGAGGCCCATTTAGGTGGGTTGCCCCATTAAATACAATTAAAAATATATTTTTAACATTAATTCATTGAATTAATATTAAATACATATTATTTAATACCTATCACTCCGAAACATATTTCGGACCCCTCTGATAAATATTAGATTTCACCGAAACACTTCTGGTACCTCCCCGGAACAATTCTGGTGTTCTTTCTCTTTCTCCATTAATCCCGAATCAACCACTAAGCGTCACTACCCTTAAGCGTGCCACCCTTATGGTTCGGGAACACACAGACATGATCGAGACACCTCTCCTATCAATGACCAATAGCGGGATCTAGATACCCATAATGGCCCCCTGTGCATTCCATGATTTAACTTGATCGTTTGAACCTTAAACATCGAGTCTCATTCCCTTTGCTCTACGATACTTAGTTTGTCTGAGACCCGATCATCGGTATATCCATACCTATTTGAACTTGTTGCCGACAAACACATTTACTCGTTCCCATGATATTACATCCTCCTGACCTAGTCACATGTTTGCAAACTTTATAGATGTAATCTCACCGAGTGAGCCCTGAGTATTTATCCATCATGTGGATGGGAAAATCCCAATCTTGATACATACTCCTCTACACATCCCTTCAAAAAACTTGAGCGGCACTTTTATGATCACCTTTTTATAGAGTGACGTTTGGTACAATCAAGGTTGCCTCTAGTATTGGTGATTACATATGATCTCACGGTCAAAGGAGTGGGTTACTATGTTTTGCTAGTCATCACAATGTTGAACCTTGTGCATGATATCATTGCAATACTTTGAGTTGGGTGTGTGTCTATCACGTCATTCATCTAATGACATGACCCCATTGTCAATTGACATAAATGTCCATGATAGGGAAACCTCGATCATTAGTTGACCAATTGACTAGTCTATATACTTAAACTGAACAATTCTAGTCTTTTCTTTTCTGCCATATATTTCTGAGATTCTCTTTCAGTATTTCCTTTTCTATTTGAAAGAATCTATCAACATTAATAGTGGAGTCATACATATGACACATAGTCCAAAGCGTGTATAATTAAATACCAATGTCTTTGGATTTGCACTTTGAAGTAGATCACCATCATCAAATGTTTGGTGTTCTTTCAAATTCCTTTCTTTAGTAATCTATTGGTGTAGTAAACATTTTACCTACATCAAATATTCACCTTCATCATGGAATCGTCCATGACCAAGCTACTTTTAGCTTATAACGGTGAATCGCGAGTATAATGTTGCTCTCCAAAACCTTTTGGAAGATTAGGACAACTAGTGTCCCCAACCTTTTGCAAATTTTCATCAAATATGAGAACATGACTTTTGCCATATTATACTCTATCATGTTGTAACCAAAACTTTGTTTCAGATATCACAATATCTTCCACATATCATGGTTTCTGAAACAACTCTTTCAGATCCTAGATAACCTTGATATTAAGACAATCCTTTGAATATCAAGAATCATGGAGACAAACATGATACTTTATATACTAACACTTGGAATTGTTACTCTTGATTTAATACCAATTATTAAACCGGAACTTACTGAAAGTTTGCAATAGGACTTTTAAACTTTAGATTAACACTTCAAAACAATACGATACCAGTTCGTAAAGTAACTAACCAGAATTCTATAGTTCTATCATCTCAATTATAACTAAGCGCAAGGTGGTAAACGGATGCCAATGACTACAACAACTATGCAAATTCACTTTGATTTAGTTTATGATAAATTGAGTTCTAATTAATAATTAAATTAATCTAGGTGAACTCCCACTCAAAACAACATCCCTCACATTGTTTTAGTGATCACACGAACCAAATCCACCACATCAAAACCGATCATCACGAGAGTTGATATGGCTTCAATGGCGAACAATCAACATGTTCATCATATCTACTATATGACTCATGCTCTACCTTTCGGTAATCCGTGTTCCTGAGGCCATGTCTGTACATGCTAGGCTCGTCAAGATCAAACCTTAGCTACCGCATAAGCAAATCTGGCTTGCTTACGTTGTATTCACCCGCGGAATCAAAGACACCCGATCATCACGTGGTGCTTCGAAGCAGCAAGCTTTGGCAACGGTGCATACTAAGGGTGAACACTTTAGAACTTGAAATTTATGTGCATGAGGGATCATCTTATAAAGCTACCGTCGTCTACTAAGCAATACAAGATGCATAAAGGATTAACATCACATGCAATTCATAATATGTGATATGATATGGCCTTTCTTCTTTGTGCTTCCGATCTCCATCTTCAAGCACGAACATGATCTCCATCATCACCAGCATTGCATCAAGGTCAATGACGCTTCACCATGGTTGTCGTCCACCAGCTTCAACTATTACAACTATTTTGAATAGACACGCAGGTCTTAACAGAAATTAAAGACAACCATATGGCTCCTGCCGGTTGCCAACTTACAATAAGGAACATTGCATACATCAAATATAATCACAATCATGGCCATATCACATCACTGCACACCCCTGCAAAACAAAGTTAGACGCTTCTACTTTCTTTGCATATTTTACGTGGTTTGGGGCTTTCCATAAGTGTCGTTCTAACCTACGAACAAGAACCACAACATTGATACTAGCATTGTTGATTACCCGTTGTAAATTGGATCTTTACTATGCTAGGAGAAACAGGCACCCGCAAAGCCACTTATGCAATACGAGTTGCATGTCAAGCGTGGAGCAAGTCTCATGAACGATGTCATGTAAGGTTAGCCCGGGCCGCTTCATCCCAACATACCGCAAGATGCAAAGTACACAAAAAGCAATCTACAATAAAAGCATCAACGCCCACAATGACCATTGTGTTCTACTCGTGCAACAGATCTACATATAGACACGGCTCTGATACCACTGTAGGGGTTCGTAGCATGGAAAACAAAAAATTTCTACCGCATGCAAACAAACAAGCCAAGATCTATCTACTAGATTGTAGCAACGAGTCGATGGAGGAACTCACCCTCGAAGATTCCAAAGCGGTTAACGAGAGCAGATTCTCGTGGGTGATGTAGTCGTACTCTTTCCGATCTCAAGATCGCGTAGACGATCCTTCCGGCGCCGCGTTCCGGCAGCGCTCCCGCAGTCGGTCACACGTTCGGTACTCGACGAAGACCTTCCTCTCCCTTGTTCCAGCAGGCAGCGGAGGTTGTAGCACTCTCCTCGTGATTCCGGCAGCACAACGGCGTGGTACCGGAAGTAGAGGGGAAATCCCGCAGGGCTTCGCCTTAAGCCGGTGCGAGTATGGTGGAGTATGAGAGAGGCTATTAGTGGTCTAGTAATTAGACACACCAATTAGAAGGCTCTAATCTGAAGGCTAGTGCAATTAGAAGCTCTAAACCGAAATAGCTCTAACCGGGGTTTAGGGCTAGGGTTTAGTTTAGAGGATAGGAACTTGTGTGTACTAGGAGGGGCAGCCCTGCCCCTCCCTTTATAGGTGGGAGGGCCGGCGGCCAAGGGGAGGGAGTGGAGTCCCTCCCCAACTCGGCTTGGGGTGGGGCGCCGGCTTGGGGAGGAGGGAATCCCTCCCCAACTCGGTTTCCTCTTCTCCTCCTCTTTCCACTTTCCAAAACTTGCCGTTTGACTTTCAAACAAGCCGTTTGACTTTTCAATTTAGGATTTAAATAAACCCTTTATTTTGGACAGCGAAGACACCTAGTACATGATGCAATCATTCCAACTTACAATGACACATTCATGTACCCTTCCCCCCTCCGGAGTGCCGGACATTCCGGGACCTTCTAGAATGTTCCCGATGAAAACACCGGAACCATTCCCCAACTCCGAAACGGGACTTTCCTTATATGAATCTTATTCTCCGGACCATTCCGGATCAACTCGTGATATCCCGGATCCCATCCGAGACTCCGAACAACATTCGGTCTCTTTATCATAATACCATAACTACTCAAACAACGTCGAATCCTTAAGTGTGTCTCCCTACGGTTCGTGAATTATGCGGACATGATCGAGACACTTCTCCGAACAATAACCAATAGAGGAATCTGGAAATTCATATGGCTCCCACATATTTCTACGATTACATTGCGATCGAATGAACCACTTACATACGATACCAATTTCCCTTTGTCTCATGATATTTTACTTATCCGAGGTTATGATCGTCGGTATCTCTGCATACCTAGTTCAACCTCGTTACTGATAAGTACTCTTTTCTCGTTCCCGTGATATGTGATCCCTTGTGAGCCAGTCACATGCTTGCAAGCTAATTGGATGACATTCCACCGAGAGGGCCCAGAGTATATCTATCCGTCATATGTATGGACAAATCCCACTCTTGATCCATGTGTTTCAACCAATACTTTCCGAACACTCAATGCCACCTTTATAGCCACCCTGTTACAGTGTGGTGTTTGATGATATCAAAGCATCCATCCGGTAAAGGTGATATGCATGATCTCATGGTCGAAGGAATTAGGTTACTATGTATCAGAAAGCATATAGCAATTGAACTATTGAAATGACTTGATCTTTATGCTACGCTTATCTATAGGAGTATGTCCATCACATCATTCTCCTAACGATATGATCCTGTTGTTAATAACATCTCTATGTTCATGATCAGGAAACCATGATCATATATTAACCAACAAGCTAGTTTAACAAGAGGCTTTACTAGGGACTCTTATTTTAGTTTACAAATCACACAAGTATTAATGTTTCCGGTTAATACAATTATAGCATGGTATGTAAACATTTATCATAAGTGTGAAGATATGATAATAACCACTTTATTATTGCCTCTTGGGCATATCTCCAACAGTCTCCCACTTGCACTAGAGTCAATAATCTAGTTTCAAACCTTTGTGTATTCAACACCTATGGCTTTCTGGTGTTGTATGTACACGATTGCTAGTGGTCAACTGATCTCCGGATCTGACACTTCCAGGTCCGTGTGTAATTGCATGTCTTTGCGTCTCTATGCATCACTCATTCTTAATGAGATGGCTTTGTATAGATTTGGTCCTTTGGTGAGACCTTTAGTTCTCTGGGGTTAAAACATGTTGATAATATTGTCGTACAATATATCTTCGTAGTATTATCCCGCTGTGAACTACACCTAGTTTGATAACAAACTACTTGACACAAATGCCCTCTTTAGCTGCTATTATAGCAGTCATATACTTAGCCTTTTGTTGTAGTATCTGTCACAATGTCTTAACTTTGGAACTCATCCAAATCCATTATGGAACTTACTTTCCATTATATTGTGCCACCCTCAGTTTAGATTGAGATAAACTAAATTTGTACTCTGTGACAAAACTAGTATCAATGTAGTACTTTTACAATGAACTAACCATCTATTTGTCACTTCTACAAATAATATACTCTTAGTTCTTCCAAAAGATCATAAGAATATCCTTACTATCGTCCAATGATCATCTTATGAATCATTCTGGTATATGCTCATAACATTTAGAGCATAGGACATATCTAGATTTGTACATATCACAGTATGATTGATATAAATACTCTTTGTGATTTCATACATCAAGTATCAATCTATACTTGAATCTTTGTTTCACTTACCAAATGTCAATACACTTGAATATATCATCAATATTGAACTTATTCAATCCTTTCTGTGCGACAAGAACCTTTCTTGTAGTTTCTATATTGAACTCATTCAATATCTTGTCTATGTACTTCTGGCACAACCATATTAGCATCTATTGATGCCAAATATTTGGGTTTTGCCTAAGTCTTTCATGAGGATGAAATTCTTAATATGTGTTAATAAAAGATACATCATTTCTAATCAACAATATGTCCTCCACATAATGTATTAGAAATATGTCTTAGCGCTCCCACTTAATTTCTTGCAAATGCAAGTATCTTCATTGTCTCCGATGAAATCAAACTCTTTTAACAGTTTCATCATAGTGAAGATTCCAACTCCGCTATGCTTACTTCATCCATTGAAGTTTGCATATGCTTTTAGCATCCTTTGAATTAACAAAACCCTTTGGACCGTGTCATGCACACGTCCTAGGTAACCATTCTATTAGAAGAACTTGTTTTGTTTATTCTACTACCACATAACAAAATTATATGTAGTGGTTGCTACATTAATCCGTCTAGACTAAATATCGCTATGAAAGATCAAATCTTGTCATAGTCAATCTTTGAACATTGTTGTGAACTCTTTCCCAACATGTCGACTATTTCATAGATGTGAAACATCCATGTCTACTTCTTTATAAATCCAAACACAACTGTAAGGTCTTACACCTTTCTCGAGGGTCCTTCAAGTTCAAAACTTGATTTCTCGTGTATGGAACTATCACGGATTTTTATGGCTTCAAGCCATTTGACGGAGTCAGGGCCCATCATCGCTTCTTTGCATGTAGTCCGTTCATTATTCTCAAATAATGATTTAACCCTCAAATCTTAGTATTTGATTGTTTACTCGACCTACTTGTTTCAATAGAAACTTAGACCTCCGTGACCACAACCTTTGAGGCACGTGAGCCATGAGCATTATTGCTGCCTCCGGAACACTTTTCGGTGCTGCGCAACTCTGCACATATAGCTAAGGTTCTTTTAACCTTATCAAAGTTCTATTGTCCTCCCACTTTAACTTTTCACGAAAAATTCCTTCTCAAAGAAACTTGACGTTCTAAGCGACAAACACTTTTGTCTCCGGTGTTTGTGGAGGAATACTTAATATTTATACAAAGACAGGTTTATCCGACTTTGGTTGCACACATCTTTCTTATGCATAGCATACCAATGTTTTAAGAAAGGACTACTTGGGTTTTATCCCAAACCATAACTTTATATGGTGTCATTTCAGCGGATTATGATGGAGCTCTTTTTAGTGGAAAAGCGGTAGTCTCTAAAGCTTTTAATCTTTAAAATATAATGGCAGTTCTATATTTTACACCTTTGATCTTACCATGTCAAACAAGGTTTTAATTACATATCTCGAACGCTCCATACTCTTATGGTGTTTCGGGAAATGCAAATCCACGGAACGATTCCTTAAATCTTAGGTATTATGCTAAACTTGTAACTCAAATATCTTCCTTTATGATCTTATCATAAACTATTTATATTCTTGTTACAATGATTTTGCACTTCATCTTGAAATCTTTGAACTTTTCAAATATTTCATACTTCATCCTTATTAAGTAAATATTCATATATTCACTCAAATTTTCGGAGAAAGCATATGAAGTTGAAATCCATCGCTCTTGACTACACATAATGGAGTTCGTACAACAATATGCACAAGTTCCAATAAGCTAGTCTTTCGTTCCCTTTTGGCCTATGAACGAAGTTTTAATTATTCTCTAGGAAAGTTTCACAAACGTCATTTGATCAAAAATCAAAAGACTCCAAAATTCCATCCACATGGAGTTTCTTCATGTTTTCTTTCCAATATAATTTAAACTGCGATGTCACTTCCTAAGTGATCTTTCAATCAATTTGTCTTTCGACATTTTTTAGCACTAGTTTTATGGATGTGATTTCTCCAACGAGATTTGTGAATCATCCATCTTTTATGGATTACGGCAATTATTTGAACAACCCTTTTGTTCTCATAATACCTGATAAAACAAATCTTGAAGGCAAGCTTTGATGTTTTAACGAGCAACACAATAACCCTTTATTTGTTCTCGATGAACATCATCACATATTCTTTTGCTAGTTACTTAGGCCATTGTAGTTCATGAATTGTGTTGTTTCGTATGACGATTCATACCAACAAATTCAGTATAAAATACTTAAGAACCACATTGTTTAATGAGCAAAGAATATAGCCATAACATGTATATCATCTATATACTTAAACTGAACAATTCTAGTCTTTTCTTTTCTGCCATATATTTCTGAGATTCTCTTTCAGTATTTCCTTTTCTATTTGAAAGAATCTATCAACATTAATAGTGGAGTCATACATATGACACATAGTCCAAAGCGTGTATAATTAAATACCAATGTCTTTGGATTTGCACTTTGAAGTAGATCACCATCATCAAATGTTTGGTGTTCTTTCAAATTCCTTTCTTTAGTAATCTATTGGTGTAGTAAACATTTTACCTACATCAAATATTCACCTTCATCATGGAATCGTCCATGACCAAGCTACTTTTAGCTTATAACGGTGAATCGCGAGTATAATGTTGCTCTCCAAAACCTTTTGGAAGATTAGGACAACTAGTGTCCCCAACCTTTTGCAAATTTTCATCAAATATGAGAACATGACTTTTGCCATATTATACTCTATCATGTTGTAACCAAAACTTTGTTTCAGATATCACAATATCTTCCACATATCATGGTTTCTGAAACAACTCTTTCAGATCCTAGATAACCTTGATATTAAGACAATCCTTTGAATATCAAGAATCATGGAGACAAACATGATACTTTATATACTAACACTTGGAATTGTTACTCTTGATTTAATACCAATTATTAAACCGGAACTTACTGAAAGTTTGCAATAGGACTTTTAAACTTTAGATTAACACTTCAAAACAATACGATACCAGTTCGTAAAGTAACTAACCAGAATTCTATAGTTCTATCATCTCAATTATAACTAAGCGCAAGGTGGTAAACGGATGCCAATGACTACAACAACTATGCAAATTCACTTTGATTTAGTTTATGATAAATTGAGTTCTAATTAATAATTAAATTAATCTAGGTGAACTCCCACTCAAAACAACATCCCTCACATTGTTTTAGTGATCACACGAACCAAATCCACCACATCAAAACCGATCATCACGAGAGTTGATATGGCTTCAATGGCGAACAATCAACATGTTCATCATATCTACTATATGACTCATGCTCTACCTTTCGGTAATCCGTGTTCCTGAGGCCATGTCTGTACATGCTAGGCTCGTCAAGATCAAACCTTAGCTACCGCATAAGCAAATCTGGCTTGCTTACGTTGTATTCACCCGCGGAATCAAAGACACCCGATCATCACGTGGTGCTTCGAAGCAGCAAGCTTTGGCAACGGTGCATACTAAGGGTGAACACTTTAGAACTTGAAATTTATGTGCATGAGGGATCATCTTATAAAGCTACCGTCGTCTACTAAGCAATACAAGATGCATAAAGGATTAACATCACATGCAATTCATAATATGTGATATGATATGGCCTTTCTTCTTTGTGCTTCCGATCTCCATCTTCAAGCACGAACATGATCTCCATCATCACCAGCATTGCATCAAGGTCAATGACGCTTCACCATGGTTGTCGTCCACCAGCTTCAACTATTACAACTATTTTGAATAGACACGCAGGTCTTAACAGAAATTAAAGACAACCATATGGCTCCTGCCGGTTGCCAACTTACAATAAGGAACATTGCATACATCAAATATAATCACAATCATGGCCATATCACATCACTGCACACCCCTGCAAAACAAAGTTAGACGCTTCTACTTTCTTTGCATATTTTACGTGGTTTGGGGCTTTCCATAAGTGTCGTTCTAACCTACGAACAAGAACCACAACATTGATACTAGCATTGTTGATTACCCGTTGTAAATTGGATCTTTACTATGCTAGGAGAAACAGGCACCCGCAAAGCCACTTATGCAATACGAGTTGCATGTCAAGCGTGGAGCAAGTCTCATGAACGATGTCATGTAAGGTTAGCCCGGCCCGCTTCATCCCAACATACCGCAAGATGCAAAGTACACAAAAAGCAATCTACAATAAAAGCATCAACGCCCACAATGACCATTGTGTTCTACTCGTGCAACAGATCTACATATAGACACGGCTCTGATACCACTGTAGGGGTTCGTAGCATGGAAAACAAAAAATTTCTACCGCATGCAAACAAACAAGCCAAGATCTATCTACTAGATTGTAGCAACGAGTCGATGGAGGAACTCACCCTCGAAGATTCCAAAGCGGTTAACGAGAGCAGATTCTCGTGGGTGATGTAGTCGTACTCTTTCCGATCTCAAGATCGCGTAGACGATCCTTCCGGCGCCGCGTTCCGGCAGCGCTCCCGCAGTCGGTCACACGTTCGGTACTCGACGAAGACCTTCCTCTCCCTTGTTCCAGCAGGCAGCGGAGGTTGTAGCACTCTCCTCGTGATTCCGGCAGCACAACGGCGTGGTACCGGAAGTAGAGGGGAAATCCCGCAGGGCTTCGCCTTAAGCCGGTGCGAGTATGGTGGAGTATGAGAGAGGCTATTAGTGGTCTAGTAATTAGACACACCAATTAGAAGGCTCTAATCTGAAGGCTAGTGCAATTAGAAGCTCTAAACCGAAATAGCTCTAAACCGGGGTTTAGGGCTAGGGTTTAGTTTAGAGGATAGGAACTTGTGTGTACTAGGAGGGGCAGCCCTGCCCCTCCCTTTATAGGTGGGAGGGCCGGCGGCCAAGGGGAGGGAGTGGAGTCCCTCCCCAACTCGGCTTGGGGTGGGGCGCCGGCTTGGGGAGGAGGGAATCCCTCCCCAACTCGGTTTCCTCTTCTCCTCCTCTTTCCACTTTCCAAAACTTGCCGTTTGACTTTCAAACAAGCCGTTTGACTTTTCAATTTAGGATTTAAATAAACCCTTTATTTTGGACAGCGAAGACACCTAGTACATGATGCAATCATTCCAACTTACAATGACACATTCATGTACCCTTCCCCCCTCCGGAGTGCCGGACATTCCGGGACCTTCTAGAATGTTCCCGATGAAAACACCGGAACCATTCCCCAACTCCGAAACGGGACTTTCCTTATATGAATCTTATTCTCCGGACCATTCCGGATCACCTCGTGATATCCCGGATCCCATCCGAGACTCCGAACAACATTCGGTCTCTTTCTCATAATACCATAACTACTCAAACAACGTCGAATCCTTAAGTGTGTCTCCCTACGGTTCGTGAATTATGCGGACATGATCGAGACACTTCTCCGAACAATAACCAATAGAGGAATCTGGAAATTCATATGGCTCCCACATATTTCTACGATTACATTGCGATCGAATGAACCACTTACATACGATACCAATTTCCCTTTGTCTCACGATATTTTACTTATCCGAGGTTATGATCGTCGGTATCTCTGCATACCTAGTTCAACCTCGTTACTAATAAGTACTCTTTTCTCGTTCCCGTGATATGTGATCCCTTGTGAGCCAGTCACATGCTTGCAAGCTAATTGGATGACATTCCACCGAGAGGGCCCAGAGTATATCTATCCGTCATATGGATGGACAAATCCCACTCTTGATCCATGTGTTTCAACCAATACTTTCCGAACACTCAATGCCACCTTTATAGCCACCCTGTTACGGTGTGGTGTTTGATGATATCAAAGCATCCATCCGGTAAAGGTGATATGCATGATCTCATGGTCGAAGGAATTAGGTTACTATGTATCAGAAAGCATATAGCAATTGAACTATTGAAATGACTTGATCTTTATGCTACGCTTATCTATAGGAGTATGTCCATCACATCATTCTCCTAACGATATGATCCTGTTGTTAATAACATCTCTATGTTCATGATCAGGAAACCATGATCATATATTAACCAACAAGCTAGTTTAACAAGAGGCTTTACTAGGGACTCTTATTTTAGTTTACAAATCACACAAGTATTAATGTTTCCGGTTAATACAATTATAGCATGGTATGTAAACATTTATCATAAGTGTGAAGATATGATAATAACCACTTTATTATTGCCTCTTGGGCATATCTCCAACATTTCCACCTCAGATCTCAAGATCTATAGTGGGATATATATTAAGTGAATGAAAGTTTCAAGGACTCACTATGGCAATGATCTTCAAGTTCTTGGAAGCTCCGACAATATTGTCATGCATAATTCTTGCATTATTACACATGATGTCGGCCTGCAGGAACAGATTCTCGATGCTCAATGTCGGAGGAGTTGTTGTGGTGGAGGGCGACCCAGCCAATGGAACTGAGGGAGCCATAGCTACTCTCAGATCTGATGATGATGGATCTAGTTGGGAACCTGCAACTGTGCTAGTTGTCAAACTTCCCACCGCCATCACCACCGACTCTTTTGCTTTTGGTGCAACATCCTTAGCCGAAGCTTCGGCTGACTGGAATTATGGGAGCACTTTTAAAAGTGCATGTGTGGTTTTGGTCACTTGTAGGATTTGTCCATTGTCATCGATTGGGCCATATGTTGGTTTCAAGGGTGAAAACTAAACAAATGAAGAAGAAGCAATGTCCAAGGGCTTTGTGCCTATTGGAATCATGTAAAAGAATAAGAAGAAGAAGAAGATCATCAAGAGTGTCTTGAAGAAAAAAATGGATTTCCTTATGGTTATCTTCAAGACATTATCCTAAAGGAGTTAGAAGAAATGAAGTGCAAGTTCAAGATTCTCCATATCTAGAAGATATCATGCTTGAAGCTTGCCATCCTCGGTGTTCATGGAGTGATGAAGACAAGTTCAAAGTAGAGGTTTCCCATGGAGTATGGGGAGCAAGTCGTGAGTCTTCATCAAGCAAAGTGTGAGCAAGATCAATCAAGAAAGGTGTTCCATCTTGAAGGAGACAATATCATCTACATCAAGCTCAAGTGGAATGCTCAAGGAAAAGGTATGATCTTGATAGGTTTTCTATTTTACCAGTCTCTTGTAGTTGTTGGGAGACCGGGTTTAGGATAGATAGTCGTACTATCAAGAGGGGATCTCAAGTGAGTAGCTCATTCGATATCTTCGGGAGAGCTCAAACCTTTGCATACATAGCATCATCTTTCTTGGTTGTTGTTTGGATCTTGTACATGACAGGATCTAGAGCTTGTGGTTATCTTCATAACAAGCTCTAGTTCATCAAAAAAGGTTTTCTCTTGAATATCCTATTGTGTTTTTGATCTTGCAGGTTTTCTGGCTCCACACCTTGGGAGATATCTCACATATATATACATGATATTTCCTCCCTAGGTGGTATCCAATATTTCCAAAAAAATTGGTTTCATCCTTTTTGGAGTTTGGAAGCAAAAGTTATGGTTGTTTTGGTTCTGGAGTTTCTGTGAACAGAATTACTGTTGCCTCACCGGAAGTACCGCTAGGCCAATTTGGTGCTGGTAGTACCAGGCTAGTTCTGGTGAGCATGGCAATGCTCATAGCACATGTATTGTTTTTGATGCATATTTACCGGTTCTTGGGCTAGTAGTTGACCGGAAGTACCGCTTGGGCATATTTTTCCGCTAGTAGTACTGGTGGAAATTCCGGCCCACTTCCTCTCATCCTGTGACACCCTGTAGTCATCTCTCTCTGGTCACATTTTATTTATTGGTACTTGGTCGTGAGTTGAACGGTAGTACCAGCCGGAAGTTCCGGCCCGGATCGAGCAGAACTTGCGGCATGTAAAACTAGGCCGTTTCAACTGCTTTTAAGCCGTTGGAGCCGGGGCTAACTGAAACTTCCGGTGGCTCACCGGTACTACTGGCCAGTCTCGTTTTGACCCAACAGTCAGATCTAGGATCCCTTTAAAAGGGGCTCATCTTCCCCTTCGTGGGCATAGCTCTTTTGGTCCGTTTTTCTCTCTCTCTCCTACATTGTTAATCTTGAAGAGCTTTTCCACTCCCCTTCCCCCTCCTATGATTCTTGCATCTTTTTGAGGGATTTGAGAGAGGGGATCTAGATATTCAACCCCACCAAACCAAATCCCTTCTTTGTGAAGGAATCCTTGGGATCTAGATCTTGGAGATTTTTGTGTTCTCCTCTTGTGTTCTTCCTCTCTTTGCCCCCCAATAGATTTTGTGGTTTTGGTGGAATTTGAGAGTGAAAGACTTGCCCTTGCATTTGGTGCATAGGTTTGAGTTCTCCTCGGAGATTTAGCGAGTTCAAGCTTGAGGGCTTGTTTCTCTTGGGTTCTTTGGAACCCTATACGGTTGTGTGGTTGTGGTGTGATACCCTTGGGAGTTGGGACCTCCAATTGAGTTGTGGATATTCCTCAAGGTCGAGGCATTTGTAGTGATTCTTGGGAGCCCTCCAATTGAGTTGTGGAGATTACCCCAAGCTTGTACAGTTTCGGTGACTACCCTCAAGTGTCCCATAGTGGATCATGAGTAGGCCTTTGTGGTGAGCTCATAGGATAATAGGGTGAGCCTGTTGTGGCATCGGTGAGTTGTGTGCCTTCACATCTTGGGGTGAGGCCTTGTGTGGCATTGGGTGAGCATCGAGCCACCACACCTCAAGGTGAGCCATTTGTGGCATTTGGAGAGCATTGATCCAACGCACCTCTCGAACAGAGACGTAGCTTTTTTCGAAGTGAACTCCAGGATAAAAATCATCGTCTCCGCGTCCATCAGTTATCTCTCAACCGAGCCGTTTTACTTATGTAAATTTACATTGTGATAGCCATCATGCTTGAAGTATTATATATTTCTATCACCTTGTTGCTTGTCTTGCTTAGCATAGGTTGTTGGTGCAATTAGTTGAACCTAGTGGTTTTAGGTTTTGTGCTTTGATAATTAAACAATAGTTTTATTCCTCATTTATTAGATCCTAAACCGTAATTATTTTAAAAGCCTATTCACCCTCCCTCTAGGCTACATCCTTTATCCTTTCAATTTTTCTGTGTCCCATGAGTGCTTGGATGAGTCATTTCAATGACACCTTAATCTAAAGCATCCTAACTTGGATTGACATTGGTGTCCATGGCGGAGACTTTAGGGCCAGCAACGATGGAAGTTCCTCCTGAGCCAACATATGCATTGATGACAGGGGTGGTCGGAGCAATGGCTGGAGATGATTTTGGGAGAAACTCCTTGATGTCCTTGGAAGTGCGTTTCAAAGCAACGTTCCTCTTCCTGAAACATACAAGTTAAAGTGTAAGTACTGGAATGAGTAAGAACAAGAACAAAGTCGAAGTAAAGAAGTACTTACATAGCGGCAGACACCTTGGTCAAAGGAATGTCGGTGCTTCTTCTTTTCTCTACCTCCAAAGAGGCGGTAGATATCTTGGAGACCCTTCTCCCCGTTTCCTTTTTCTTCTTGCCCTCAGCAGCAACATCAGGGGCGGGACCCTAGTGATTTCTTATTGCTAGGGAAGGGTGATCCTTGGAGGCCTCGTCATCAGACAAGACCATCACATCCTTGAGCTTGGGGTCATAGACTTTGGGAGCTAAGTCCATCTTGTCCAAACCCATGATTTAACATAAGGTTTTGTTGGAAGTGTGATCGTTGGAACCAAGTCAGTGAACTTTGGAGTAAAAATAATAAGAAATAAGTTACCTCCGGACAATTACTGTTTTCGAACATGTCGAAGGTGAGGGTCAAGCCATCCTTCCTATCCTTCACCTTGACCATATCCTTCATACAGATCTTGATGGAGTCACTAGAGAAGTTGTATTGAGAAATTCAGAGTGGATCTTTCCTTTCTCTAGTGTACTTGTGCATCAGATCAGGGCGATGCTGTAGGGGCTGGATCCGTCTTGTGAACCAGCACATGGCCAGGTCCAAGCCGGTCAAACTCGTGTCAACGAGCCACTCAATCCGCCTTATGATGCAGGAGGCCTCATTGTCACAGGGAAGGACGACTTTGGTCCTCTAGTTGGTGGACTCAACGGCGGCACCGTTGATGAAGTTAGGGTATGTGGAGGCACGAACGACTAGAGGAATGTCTAGGCCGTATAAATAGGTTTCCTGCCAATCCTTGACAGATTCATGGCTAACAATGTCGAGGAATCGCCAGCTATGACGTATCTTGAAGCTAATAGTCGCGCAGTTAGCAAGCTCGTCCTTGCTAACACCCAACTCCCTCTTGATGGTGAAGAAGTATATAAATAAGTCTAACCTAGGCTTGATTCCTAGGTATCCCTATAACAAAGCTACAAAGTTGCTAAGTACAAGGATGCTATCCGGAGACAAGTTATGGGGGAGAACTCTAAAGTGCTCTAACACTTCAAGGAAGAAGTCGGAGACAAGGAGGGAAACACTGCGCACCAGTTGGGCTTTGAGGTATACCTTTCCCCGACTTGGGGAGAATGAGTGACCTCGTTGGTCGGTGCCAACCACTAGTTGAGCCCTCTCGTCGATAAGAGGTACCCCTCGTCGATGAGGTCCTTGAGTTCAGTGGCACAGAGCTTCAACCCCCTCCACATGCCATGATGCGAATCCACATCTTATTCTTCGATAAGGTCGCACACCACCACTTTGTGGTCGTCGTCGGTGGCTCATTCCGCCACGGTAGTGACCAGAAGGACCAGCCCTTTCAGAGGGACGGTAACCTCCCTGGATGGCTCAACCTGAGCATCAAGACGTGTTGTGTTCGATATTCTGCTAGAGCTCTCCATTGGAGGAGAGGAAGGAGATTGAGGTCTTGGGTTTGTCGCTCGGGATCTCGAAATGGTTCCCATCGCTATGAATAAGATGCAGACTAGGGAAAGGTAGGTGAATGAAAATAATTACTGACACAATAACCTATATATCCCTAGCATCAAGATTCGTGCAAGTGGAGATCCAACAGAACGGACATGGGCGAAGTGTGGGAGAACGTACGTGGTAATTTCACCGTGCCCCCCGCAACTGCCACCAACGTTTCATATTTCTCGCGCGGGAAAATTGCAATGATTATTCACTAGTCGTTGTGAGTTTAGAGGTAGCGTAGGCTATACCCTACATCATCCTCTTGACAAATTTTCTAGATACGTCATGTCTGGAAAATCTTTGGCGTTGGATGATTACCAACTACCGAAAAAATGATTAAGACCCAATAATTCTAGTTTACATGTTGAAGACGGAGCAGAAGATTTGCAGTGTTTTTTGGGAGGACTTCAAGGTCTTGCTTGCCTATATTGCCAACATCACCTAGACGGAGCATTCAAGACATAAGGTGCAAGACGGCGCAAGATCTTAAAGTTCTCCGGGGCTACTGTTGGGGATATGCATAATAGGTATCACCATGGTATAGCTTTGATCCGGCTAACCCGGGTGACCCACAGTTGATAGCAAGGCCTATGGCCTGCTAGGTGGCCTAGTTAGGTGGATCCAAAAGGGAGACCCATGCCGGATACAGAAAGGCTATGGTACCGACATATATGAAGCCGGAGCCTTGTACTAGAAGCCACGAGGACTAGTTAGTATTAATGTAGGACTTTGTAACCTGTCCGGTATAGACTTTACCCTAGGTTCTAGTGCCTTTATAAATCGGACCTCTGGGAGCCTTCAGGACAACAACTCAATCTCGCACAACAAACCACAATATCCCTGTAACTCGGCGTATTTCCATTATACTGATTTATAGCAGGAGTAGGATTCCGTCACCGTTGTGGGATCTAAACCTGGGTAAGCTGTGTTATCTCATACCTGCGAAATTTCCGCTTTACCACACCTCTCTAAACACGTTCTGTAAGGAATCCTCCATGGTGTACTCATCAACAATACACGACACATGGGTCTTGAGCAGGGTACATATTTGGATCCGATTTTGGCTCACAAAGGAAACGAGGGAGGCTCCTCCCGCTGTCTTGTATTTTTTTAACAACCTGGTGCCCTTTTTTCTTATTTGGAGCGAGTCACGAAGAGGCGAGGCTTTTGTGTTTTGTTTTGCATGTAGTATTAATCGTTTTTCATCTCATTTTGTCTTTCCCGTTTCTATAACTATTTTACACATGTGCAAATTTGCTTATAAATTTTTATTTTCTTGTGTTAATATGTTCCTTATTTTTGTCGATATTAGTCATGAACAGGATTGCGCCTGAGAAAATGTTATTGGTCGTTGTATTTGCATCGTGATTCATGTTCGCTATGAGTTGTAAGTGGGTTACAAACTAAGTTTTTTTAGTAGCATATGATTGTAGCTAAAAAATATTTCATGACCATTGTATTAGCATCGTGAGTCGTGTTGGATAACCTCCCTGGATGGCTCAACCTGAGCATCAGGATGTGTTGCGTTCGATATTCTGCTAGAGCTCGCGATTGGAGGAGAGGAAGGAGATTGAGGTCTAGGGTTTGTCGCTTGGGATCTTGAAACGGTGCCCATCGCTAGAAAAAAGATAAAGGCTAGGGAAAGGTAGCTGAATGAAAATAATTACTGACACAATAACCTATATAGACCTAGCGTCAAGATTCGTGCAAGTGGAGATCCAACAGAACGGACGTGGGCGACATGTGGGAGAACGTGTGTGGTAATTTCACCATGTCCCCGCAACTGCCACCAACGTTTCATATTTCTCATGCAGGAAAATTGCAATGATTATTCACTATTCGTTGTGAGTTTAGAGGTAGCGTAGGCTATACCCTACATCATCCTCCTAACAAATGTTCTAGATACGTCATGTCTGAAAAATCTTTGGCGTGGGATGATTACCAACTACCGAAGAAATGATTAATACCTAATAATTCTCTAGTTTACATGTTGAAAACGGAGCAGAAGATTAGTAGTGTTTTTTTGGGAGGACTTCAAGGTCTTGCTTGCCAACATTGCCAACATCACCTAGACGGAGCATTCAAGACATAAGGTGCAAGATGGTGCAAGATCTTAAAGTTCTCCGGGGCTACTGTTAGGGATATGCATAATAGGTATCACCATGGTATAGCTTTGTTTCGGATAACCCGGGTGACTCACGGTTGATATCAAGGCCTATGGCCTGCTAGGTGGCCTAGTTAGGTGGATCCAGAAGGGAGGCCATGCCGGATACAGAAAGACTACGGTAACGACATAGATGAAGTCGGAGCCTTATAGTACAAGACACGAGGACTAGTTAGTATTAGTGTAGGATTTTGTAACTTGTCCGATATAGACTTTACTTTGTAACCCTAGGTTTTGGTGCCTTTATAAACCGGACCTCTGGGAGCCTTCAGGGTAACAACTCAATCTCGCACAGCAAACCCTAATATCCCTATAAGTCAGCGTATTGCCATTATACTGATTTATAGCAGGAGTAGGATTCCACCACCATTGTGGGATCTAAACCTGGGTAAGCTGTGTTACCTCGTACCTGCCAAATCACCACTTTAACCCACCTCTCTAAACACGTTCTGTGAGAAACCCTCCATGGCGTATCGTCGACAATGTGCGACACATGGATCTTGAACAGGGCACATATTTAGATCCGATTTTGGCTCACAAAGAAAACGAGGGAGGCTCCTCCTGCTGCCTTGTATTTTTTTACCATCTGGTGCCCTTTTTTGCTTATTTAGAGCGAGTCATGAAGAGGCGAGGCTTTTGTGTTTTATTTTGCATGTAGTAGTATTCATTTTTCATCTCATTTTATCTTTCCCATTTCTATAACTATTTTACACATGTGCAAATTTGCTTCTAAATTTTTATATTCTTGTGTTAATATGTTCCTTATTTTTGTCGATATTAGTCATGAACAGGGTTGCACCTACGAAAATGTTACTAGTCGTTGTATTTGCATCGTGATTCATGTTGGCTATGAGTTGTAAGTGGGTTGCAAACTAAGTTATTTTAGTAGCATATGATTGTAACTAAAAAATACTTCGTGACCACTGTATTAGCATCATGAGTCGTGTTAGATAGGACTTACAATTGGGTCTCAAGTCGCAACCATGATTTCTTAGTTGAAAGTTTTCTGCAACTAAGTTTTCTAGTTACAATGCAAACCGAGAAAACATTCTGACTATTGTATTAGCCTTGAGGTTTATACTAGCTAGGAGTTGCAAAGTCGGTTGCAACAAATTTTTTCAAGTTGCGAGTGGGTTGCAACCAAGAAAAACATTTCCAACCATGGGATTGTTGGGTCCGCAGCATAGAAAACAAAAAATTTCCTACGATGAGAACTATGCGCCAAGATCTATCTACTAGATACAGAGAAACGGGTGAACATACATCCATGGAAAACTTACCCTCGAAGACAACGAGTTTTGTTAACGAGTAGGAACTCGTGGTTGATGTAGTCGTACGCTTGCCGATCTCAAGATCATGTGAAAGTCCGAGCGCCGCAAATCAGTAGCGCATCTGTCCTCACACACACGTTCAAGCCACCGGACAACCTCCACCTCCTCGCTCCAGTGAATTAGCGGAAGCAGCAACTCCTTCCAGATGCAAGGTCATCGGGAACATGTATCTCTCTAATCCGAGACCATGGGGAAATATCTAGAGGGGGAAAGAGATCCTTCACGAGGAGGTGTGCTTTGTGAGGGAGGAGAGGGGGGCCTTTTATAGGAGAGGGGGGCTCCTACCCTCCCATGGCCTGCGGCCAAAGGGGGGTTCCCCCACCTCTTCCGAATTTCATGTGGTGAAGCTCCACTCACATAAATTTTGACTCCACCCAAAATTCCACTCACATGCATTAAATTTCCACCAAATTTAATGCAACTCTCAATTAATTAAACTCTTTTTATTTATTTTATTCAGAATTTTGTTAATTACTTTAATTAACAAATATTCACATAAAACCCCTTGCAACATTTCAATATCACATGCAGAACCTCTTTCTGCAATTTCACCCGAAACAATTCCGGTTTCTATCGAAACATTTCCTGCGCTTTGCAAACCTTTTGTCAGAAACATATGTGCTCCTAAATGGTGTCCGGCAACCCTTAAGTGTGTCACCTACGGTTCGCGAATAATGCAGACATGATTGAGACTCCTCTCAAATCAATAATCAGAAGCGGAACCTAGAGATCCATACTAACTCCTGCACATTCAACAATGACTTCTGTGATCGTGAGAACCTTTAACGCTAGTAATTTAATCCCTTTGTCTCATGATATAATACATGTCCGAGATTTGATCATCGATATCCAAATACCTAGTTTGATCTTTTTACCGACATGCACTCTTTTCTCGTTCCCGTGATATAACATTCTAGTGATCACATCACTTGCTTGCAAGCTATCTTAATGTGATATCACCGAGAGGGCCCAGATTATATCTATCCGTCATCGGGATTGACAAATTCCACTCTTGATCCATGAGCCTCAACATAACACATTCGTAGCACTGAACCCACCTTTATAGTCACCCTGTTACGGTGTGACATTTGATGTTATCAAGATACTCTTCCGGTGTTAGCAATTAACATGATCTCATGGTCTAAGGACTTAGATTACTTCGTATGATGTTATAGCAATATAAACATAATGACTTTGATCGTAATGCTATACTTCGGATGAATGTTCATCACATCATTTCAGAAATGTTGTGACCTCGTTATTAACAACATCCAATGTCTATGATCAGGAAGCTTTGATCATCTTGTTAATCAACGAGCTAGTCTATAAGAGAGGCATAACTAGGAACCCTTTTTTTATTAAACACACATGTATTGACGTTTCCTATCAATACAATTATAGCATGCAAAATAAACATGTATCATATACAAGGAATAAATAATAACAACTTTATTATTGCCTCTCAGGGCATATTTCCTTCACGGGTTAGCATCGCGATTAGTGTTAGCTAGGAGTTTCAAGTGGGATGCAACTCTAAGTTTCTAGTAGCATGTGCATTGCAACTCAGTTTTTTCCTATTGTAAGTTGGTTGCAACCGAGACAATATATTCTCAATTGTTGTACTAGTGTCAGTGATTTAAAAAGATCATCTAGGATATGAGTTGCAAATGAGTTACAACCATGATTTTCCTGTTCCAAGTAGGTTGCAGCTAAGTTGTTTCTAGTTTCAACTAAGAAAATATATTGTTGACTATTTGGTTCAACATTGTGAGTTGAGCTCATTGAGAGTCATAGTTGAGTTGTAACTCAGATTTTAGATGCAAGTAAGTGATAATAAGTTGTTTCAGTTACAATTGAGTTGCAACTACCAAAATGTTTTCAGCCGTTGGATTAATGTCGTTATGTGTACTTGTTGTAAGTTGTATGTAGACACCATAAATATGGTAAAACTATATATCTATTATTTTGTTTCTCTTTATTTTTTTCCAAAAAATGAGCAAGTATGCAATGAGTTTGTGCAAATTAAAATACGAAGAAACAACGACCTTTCACCAAAATAAAGGCCCATGGGCCATTGGAAAAAGCATGTGTAGCCTTCATGCCTTAAATACTAGAGATCGCGGCAAGTAGGGCTTTGACATGGAAAATAATCACTAGCTCTAGGCATCGGCTGAGAAATACCACTAACCTATTAATAATCATCAGCAATAGTACAAAGCGGCCTAAAAGTAATAAAAATTATAAATAGGTCATTGGACCACCTAGCGACGACTACAAACACTAGCACGCGCCAAAGATGTGTCGCCGTCCTTGCACCGCCATCATCGGAGCCAAGAAAAAATTGTCATAGTAGAGCTTGCTGTAGTAGACAGACGGGAAGTCATCATGCTAAGGCCACAAAGGACCAACACACTAGAGTAGCAACCATTGCCAATGATGACAATTGATGGCCCAAAATATATCGAGCTCGTTGGGGAACCCCAAGAAGAAGGTATGATGAGCACATCAGCAAATTTTCCCTCAGTTATGAAACTAAGGTTATCAATCCAGTAGGAGCAAGGAAACACCTCCAAGGTGTTGCTAGCTAGACTTTGGCAGGGCGCACTACCGGTGCCAGCAGCAACGTGGAAACCTGCACAACACAACCACAGAACTCTGCCCCCAACTTACAGTGAGGTTGTCAATCTCACCGGTTTTGCTGAAAACAAAAGATTAAACATATTGTGTGGAAGAAAGTAATAGTTTGCAGAAAGTAAACAGAAAGCAGTAAACAGTTGATTGTAGATTGATGATAAAAGAAAGGATCGGGGTTCATAGTTCACTAGTGGTGGCTCTCCTTAAGATAAATGACATGTTGGCATGTTGGGTGAACAAATTACAGCGGGGCAATTGACAAACATCGAGAAAGAAATATGCATATACTACTCATCTTGACTCCTTTGAGATTTGATTGGGCATTACAACATTATACATAGACCGTAATCCAACTGCATCTATGACTAATAATCCACCTTCAGGTTATCATCCGAACCCCCTCCAGTATTAAGTTGCAAGCAATAGATAATTGCATTACGCATTGCGTGTAAAGTAAACAATACGATTGTTCTATGAACAAAGGATTGTTGTTTTCTCCCTAGTAGCAACAGCACATCTAGTACCTTAGAGATTTCTGTCACTTCCCCGGATTACTAGAGGCATGAACCCACTATCGAGCATAAATACTAACTCTTGGAGTTGCTAGCATCTACTTGGCCAAGATAGCTACTAACAACGGAAAGCATGCAAGATCACAAATAACAAAGACATGATAGAATCAATAATCAATTTGAAATAGCATCTCAATATCCATCGGATCCTCGCAAACACAACATGTAAGAATTACAAATAGATAATCTTGATCATGAACGGAGCTCACAAGATCTAAACATGATAGCACAAAGGAGGAGAACCAGCCATCTAGCTACTACATGGACTCGTAGTCCAAGGATGAACTACTCACGTATCACACCGGAGGCTTGCATGGTGATGAAGAAGGCCTCCAGGGTGAATTATCCTCTCCGGCAGGGTGCCGAGAAGAGCTTCAGATCCCTCCCGATCTAGGGATGGAGATGACGGGGGCTACAAACTCTTTTATGGAATTTTGATCGGATACTTATGGTTTCTGTATCGGAGGCATCTTATAGACGAAAGGGGAGGCCGAGGGGGTGCCGGAGGTGGCCAGACCACCCCCTAGCGCGGGCCAGGCTGGGCAAGCCCGGCCAGGTGGTGTGGTGCCCCTGGCCCCTCTCCGTCTCGTACTCTGGCTCCTTGTGCCCCACGGTGAAAAACTGACTTTGGCTTTTGTCCCGTTCAATTCCAAGAATATTCATTTTCTGACTTTCCTGGAACCAAAAACAGCAGAAAATAGGTAGCTGGCACTGTGGCTCTTGTTAATAGGTTAGTCCAAGAAAGTGTATAAAAAGTACTCTAAAGTTGAAAACAAACATAAGAAAGTAGATAAAAACCAAGCATGGAACATCAAAAATTATGGATACGTTAGCAACGTATCAACAATCATTGATTGGAAGAGACTAATCTGAAAACAAACCACAGAACCGAAAATGGACCGGGTCCCAGGAGATCCGTCGGACAAACAACTCCACGCATGCCAGAGAGATTTCAAAGAAGTGAATTGTGTTATATCCATGATTTTCTCTTTAGGAACTTAGTGGGCACATCTGATTTAACAAGATTGCTGTTTGTAGATCTTGCTCATAATTCCTTTTCCATATAGTGTGTAGAATCCATCTGATCATCCTAGAAAAGAAACCGATATCTAGATAAAACCTATATGTAATCATATCGCCAGATACAGAATATAACTGTATTTTATGACAACGGAAAATATACTCCTTAGATTCAATTTTGACCCGCGCAATGCACGGGTATTATGCTACTATGTTGTTAGTTCACATACATGTTTTCCATGATTATTCCTACTTGTGTTATTGTGACCTTATTTGAAATATTTTAATTTTACTAGCTGAATGCCCGTACGTTGCTACGGTCTTCTCAGTTTTTTTAACACATGTAAAAAATAACACATGAAAATGCACCTGTATAGATAGAGATAGCGAGATAATGTTTTGAAGTAGAAAAATTGGTGACTACAAATTACTACTCCCTTTGTCTCAAAATAGATGTCGGAAATTGTCTAAATTTGGATATATTTAATAGTAAATTGTGTCTACATTCATCAAAATTTAGAAAAAATTATGACCTCGCCTAAATATTCCCACAAATGTGGTAAAAAAAAGGATGAAATTTTCTAAATTCAATAGCTTATGAACAGTTGGCCTCGTAATTATTTTATCTAATTACATGCAAATACATAGCGAGGTATACAAATTAAGTTGAGACGTAATATGAAAGTTCCTATGGATCATCGAAGAAAATATTCAATGCTCTTACATCAGTGTTTCACTTTTCTCAACGAAAAGGTCTGTAACTTTTATATTCCATAGTTTTGATCTTCTCATTCATTGGTCTTTACCGAGATCCAGTCATTTAGAAGTTTTTCATTTTTTCCAATTGTAGTTTCACAAAATGAAAATTATTCAAGCTGAGCTGACCTACCAATTTTGTATTCTGGAGGGTTCTACATGATTGCTTCCATCAAGTTACACGCCTTGTCTGTTTTTAGTTTTTTTCTGCTGGAACGCATCGGCACGGAACAGGAAGGGCCTCCAAGTCTCCAACTCTCACTTTCCCTGTGAAGTAAATCCTCGTCCTCAGTTCTAAAAAGTTGTAACATAAGCTACTCAAATTGACAGAGATAAGAACATGCTCCTTGTGATTCAAAACAATGCCATGAACTAAGCCCAACCTTAAACAGAAGAAAAACAAGGAGTACACGCGCTAATGGAAAAACACATATCATTTTGGAGGGATTTAATTTGAATACACGTTTAGAGGCATGGTGTTCACAAAAATAAAACGCCAATATCTAGCCAACTGCGTCTGAGACACAAGGGTAGTAGCGACCCAGCTAGGCGGATGCGACATTGGAAATATAGTGCATACCAGGTTATCCACTCCAACAAAGATTACGGGCACAAATGAGGTTGTGACCAGTATGCATACACCACACAAGTTGATTGTACCCGAGGTGTACTTTAATCTGCCAAAACATAGGAAACTTGTCGTTGCTCCCAAGATATGTGAGGCACCATAAAAGGTAAGCACTTATTGGTTGAAACTACATATGGGCTACAAACTTTGGCATTTCATACGCACTATTCAAGAGGAAGAATTGGAGTTCAATCGTCCCCGTGCTAAGATGTTAGCTGCAGGTAAACAGTCAATTATGACTCTGCCTAGCTCGTTAGCTACTTAGCTGTTAGACAATCGTCGAGCTAATGGATTGTGTTATTGTCTCGGGGTCAAGTATAGTAAAGAATATAAATATCAGAAGCCAATGCAATTGCTCATGACTGAGTAAGGTGAGTTTGGTAAAGTATTAACTGAAGACACTGTCCAGACCTTGGATCTATTAACTGGACCAGAAACAACTCCTACTTGGTGCTGTAACTTGTTACATGGAATAAAAATGTCCCAAACTGCTCTATTTTCCTTTCGAGCTTACCCTGAAAAAAGCATGAAATTACTCTTCCCTACAAAGTGATAGGGCAACCACCAATTTCGGTAGCATTCAAGAAGCAACAGACTGCAGAAGATTCAGACTGCAATGTGCAATCCCTCATTCCTCTGCAAGCGCCCAAATATCTCTTCTGACCCTTGTACGTCTTCCTACCACACAGCCGGCGTTCAGGAACGATGGGGAAAAATGCGATTTTAGGGAGGTCCCACCCTTAACCTCAACAAAATTCAGCGCCATTGCCATAGAAAAATCACCTTGAACAGAAGATGAGGACGATTCACTTGATTCCGCGGGTCTCGGCTCAATTCCTTCAAGGAAGCAGATTAGGGTGACTCCAAGAAACAGCGTCCTGGCCCGGGGAAGTCTCCAGCGAAGGCGTTGCTCCTCATGGCCTGGTATGGCCGGCTGCAACGAAAGTGGATCCGGAGAGAGGAGGGAATTGGAGGGGAGGAGCACCAGAGGTAGAGGATCATGGGAGGAGTGGCGGCCTCTTACCGGCGTAGAGGAGCAGGGACAGATGGCGGCCTCAATGCGCCTCCAGCCAGTCACGCTGCTCGGTCGCTGCGTCCCGACGGGAGAGCAGGAGGGCGGCGGCCGGGGATTTTTTCCCACCGGGGAAGAGAAAGCAAGCCGGTTTTTTTAACTTGGCGGTGACAGATCATGTTATTTCTTCGAACTACCAGGGGCAAAAGACACTGCGTCCCGACGGGAGAGCAGGAGGGCGGCGGCCGGGGATTTTTTCCCACCGGGGGAGAGAAAGCAAGCCGGTTTTTTTAACTTGACGGTGGCAGACCATGTTATTTCTCCGAACTACCAGGGGCAAAAGAGTCTAAAATATGGCATACGGAAAAATTGCTCCACAGACGAAGGTACGACGACATAAATTAGTAGATAGATTATGTGTGGAAAATAATATATAAACATCAAGTACACACATCAAGTACACACGTACTACTCCATCCATTTTAAAATATAAGTTGTTTAGATATATTCGTTTCGCAAAAGCTAAAACAAGCTACACATTAAAAGGACATTCGTTTCACAAAAACTAAAACATCTTATATTTTAAAACGTCTAGAGTATTTTATAAACATCAAATATACACATTTTTTTATACTTTTAGAAATGTTTATATGTCTAAACTCAATAAAATATTCAATTCCATGGTTTGTACATCCAAAAACAAATTGGAATTAGGTGCTAAAAAACTTCCATGCACATCCAAACAACACAATTAAAATAGGAGATCGTTTTCTTTCCGTCTTGATTTGATATTTCTAGCCCAATTCAATTCCGAGCTAAAATCCCTAGCTCCGAACACAGCGTCGGACCCACCAGCCGAACTCGTGCCTTTCTTTGCTCCTCCTCTAGGCGGCGGCGCCATGGAGGTCGACGGAGGCGGAGATGAATCGGCACCATCCCCTGGTCCCAGCCGTGGGAAGAAGAGGCCGCCTTCCCCCTCAACTTCACGGAGCGACGGCGAGGACTCGCCCACCAGCGAGGAGGACGACAACCCATGGGCGGTTACTGACGACGAAGAGGAGGACGAATGCCAAGGTAAAGCACCTACAACTTAACTTGCTTCCTCCGTAGTTGGTTCGACGCCTCTGTTGAGGGTGCTTGCTTAGTTTCGATCCCACGTGTATCGTCATGTAATGGGATCCCTCAGTTAGAAACTTAGAAATCGGTGGTTCCTGATCTAAGAAATTTCATCAAGAACGATATTGTAGCATCCCAATTGTCTAACAATTGCAATGCTACTAGCCTAGTCTATATAAATGCTACTTCCTACATATAATTGTTGCATCATATTATATCATGCTCATGTCATCATGCCACCTTGCATTTGAGCATCATATAAAACCCTTTGGTGTTGGTTCTTCTCTCATATGCATTATTAATTGTATTTGCCTCTTGATATTGTATTTGGTTATTGATATATTGTTTAAATGCCCAAGTTGAGTTGGGGGCATATCTTTTATTAACTCCACCACCTTTCTTGTCATCACCCCATCATTCCACCATCCCACTCTATATGAGCATTGCAACTTATTTGGTTTACCTCTAGCTCATGTGGGTTGGAATGGATCCAATTCTATCTTCACATGCTCTCATATATGCACCATATTGTTTCCACATTATTGGTTTATGAGAGCCACATGGCCACCTTTGCATGCCTTGTGAGTGGAACCTTTTCCTAGCTTCCATATGGGTTGTTTTGGGGTTATGATCATGTTGGGATATTTTTGGGCTTACTAAATACCTAGTGGCACATACACACTAGCAAGTTCCATTTCTATTCAAATATGGTCATCTCCATCTACTCCACATGGGGCATCCTTTTAATTCTTTTGCTTAGGCCTTACTCCACATTTTGGAATGCATAAGAATAATGCCATGTAAATAATCTTGTTTTCACAAAAATAAGCATGGTATTAATTATTTATGCATGGCCCATGCAAGAACCACCCCATTTTAGTTTCTGGTTTTTATTTGAATCTTCGAGTGGATCTTCCCCATATCTCTCTACCCCTCTTATGCTTGGTCTTGCTTGATGCATGCAAGCATCCAAAACCCAATAACCATCTCCATCCATACCTTACCACCTTTTATCTCACCCTCTCTTTTTCTTGTCTAGATCTTGTTTGAGCTTGGCATGTTCTTGCTTGATCTTGTCAAAAGAAAAACCACTCCACCTAATCTCTCTCTCTAAACCCTAAGTCCCCTCCCTCATCTCTCTTCTCTCCTAAACCCTAGTCCCTCTCTAACCCTAAGCCCTCACCTCCCCTCTCTTTAAACCGAGCCACCACCACCATGACCTACCCCACCTAGCCACCCTTACCCTGGTCGAGCTACCCTCCCCCTGCCCTAGCTACCAACCCCTAAGCCCTAACCCGAGCCATACCCCCTCTAGCTCCAACCCTAGCCCGAGCCTCTCCCTCTCTTCTCTCCCTGCCATGAGGGCCCCCCAGCCCGAGCCTCCCCACCAACCGGCCGCCCCACCTGGCAGCCCCATCACCACCTGCCCCTGCCTGGCCGAGCCAGCCCGAGCACGTGAGGAGAGGAAGGAGAAAAAGGTGGCCGAGCCACCTTTAACCCTACCCACTCCCCCACGGCACCTCCTCTCCCTCCCTCCTTTTCCCACCACCTCATGGCACCACTGCCTCGCCCAGATCCGCCCCAGAGCGCCCCCTCCTTCCCCTCCTACCGCTCCGGCCACCAACAGCCAACGTCGCCGCCGCCAGCACCTCGACGTCTACGTTGATCCGGCCGTCAAGCGCGTCGAGGAGGAGGCCTGGAAGACCAAGGCTAGCCCTCTGCTTCACCCTGGACACGCCGTCGAGGAGGAGAAGGGCTGGAACCGCCAGAACCATCGCCGCCGACGCGAAACCCTAACCTCGCCGTCCGTCTGTGTCATCGCTGATCGACAGCTCCCCGCTCCAATCCGTCTCCACCGACCAACCCTCGGTGAGCGTACGAAGCTCCCAGACATCCTCTTAGCCGCCTTTGCTTCCCGTAGACGCCGGACGTTCCGTCGAACGCCCTCGGTGCGCCGACGAGCGTGTGCGCCTGCTCGTTGCTGCATCGCAGAAGGACACCTAGCCGTGCCACGCTCACCCTGCATCAACCCCCGCATAGCCCAGTGGTCACCGCCCCTGCGTGCAAGCCCCAGGTCGCGGGATCGAATCCCCCGTGCCGCGCGCGCTGCCGCTGTCAGCTTCGTTAGAGAAGAGAGGAAGAGAAACAGTACCGCGGCGCCTTTTTGCAGATAGCCCCCTAGCTTTTTATCTGCCTAACCCGCACGCCTCGCTAGCCCCACCTATCAGCTGCCTGGCCTTCTTGCAGTTAAGCCCCCCAGATCTTAGGGCCCTTAACCCGCACTCCATCTCGGTCCCACCCGCCAGCCTCTGTAAGTGCGTTCTCTGTCACGTGGGCCGCAGCCGGTTGGCCCCACCTCGCAGTCGCACGAGCTAGGCATAGCCCCGGTGTGAAAAGTTTCTGCGCGCGAGTCCCAGTCAGCAGATGGCCCACCCGACAGTGACTCTGGCTAGGTCCGGGCTGGGTAACAAAAGTCTGTCTGTTTTCTGTTTTAATTCAAACTTTTTCCAAATTAATTCAAATTCAAATTTAAATCTGTTTTAAAATAACTTTTAAAATATAAATCCAAATAATACAAGTAATATATGTTTCTGAATCAGAAAATTATGAGGAATTCAAATCTTCCATTCAAAATATATTTTGGACACTTTAATTTTCAAGTTGATTAAAATTACAATAAAATACCCTTGTTCCTTAATTAATTAATAACTTTTGTTTTATAACTCCAAATTTAACAAATAATATGTCTAAAATGATTAGCTCGACGAGACCTTTCTGTTTATGCATTCCTTGTTCTGTTTTGCAGCATGCATCATATAAATATAAAGTATACAGCAACTTATATGAGGCTAAAATGTGATTAAAACTCCACAAAATGATTATTTCTTGTACTCCACACCTCACACATGCCATGCTACATTATTACCATGCAAATTGTGCATCATTCATCATGGCATGACTGTTTGCTTGTCGCATTTTATTCATATGATTGTGCACTTTATTTATGTTGGCCCTTGTTTGTTTGGTTCTTCTTCGAATAGACGCTGAGAAGGGGATATATCAAGAGAACCAAGAGCACTACCCAGATCCATCCCTTGCTTCAACTGAGCTGCCAGGCAAGCACTACCACATGCTTGCATACATATAGTACCTATTGCCTATATCTTATTCTTGCATCATTGAGTCGCGATTGCATTAAATTGAATCCCAAGTATTCCATAGCCTTTATTTTTAAACCCCACCGAAGCTTGTTCCTCCATCCCATGAGCCATTACTACAGGAGTTGTTTGAGCCATGCGAGTCGTAGAACAGCATGTGTAGGGTATATGAGTGTCTGATGGATAACGAGGTACCTAAACAACTTAACCTGAGTAGTAATGGGATAACTAATGAAAGTGGCATCGGTGAGCCATATTCGCTATTTGGTTTTTCAGGCTCACTTGTGTCCCGTAGGACCCCGAGTACTTGATTCCTGTTCCTTGAATATTCGCGCTATCCACATCCGGGAGGCTTATGAACCCCCCTGAGCCAGAGCTTGATTCATTCTTATTTCTTGGGGCCACAAACTAGTTTGAGGTTTTATTTACTATCCTGTACTTATGCCATGCTTTACTGCTTTATTTAAATTGTGTGAGGTACTGCACCTGTACTGTTTAGGGCCGTGACCCGTTTTCGCTGTATCGACAAGCCCAGTCACACTTTCGGGTTCCCAGTCGTTTACAGCCGGCCACACAAACCTTGAGTCCGTCTCGTAGCCGGCCAGCTTCGTTGCGGGTAGCTTAATGGGGTGGCCCCCTGAAATATTTCTGAATCCTGTGATCGCTTTGTCGTGACTGCCTCGTTGGGTTTTGATTTGGTTTTTTCCGAGGTTGATCGAGTGTGTGTTGCTATTTGTGCACCCCTGCAGGGTAAAACTTTCTGAAAGCCGTGTCCGCGGTTATGGACGACTTGGAGCACAGTTTCTCGATCATAGACAAGCATAACTAAAGTACCGCTTTTAATTTGACTAAGTAACTGACTAGTAAATAGTGCAACACTCATGGAATGGTAAATAAAACTGCCAACGGATGGGGGGTTGTTCGTCCGCTTCCTCGTCGGTAAGCGAGGAGGAGGATGGATCTGTTGATATTACTATTATAACTATTGTTATTAATTCACGGACATCCGTCTATCTCTGGTTAGGCGGATGGTTAGCGAGTATCTATAGAATTGTTAGGGTTTATCTTTTGCTGCAATTGCGTCACCCCAGGTTGTGTCCCCTTTAGAGGCATAAAGACTTGCTGAGTACCCCTAGGGTCTCACACGATAAATTGTTTGATTCAGATGAACAGGTAAACTCGTAAGATGGATACTGGGTGGAGGAGACGGACGATGTGGGCAACGATCATTCGGTGTAGAGATTCCGGGAACGGGGATCCGTGAGATCTGTGGGCGGGATGTGTTTATTTATGGGGCATCTTATGCCGATTTGCTTCTTATCCGTACTCGGATTTTGTCTTCCGCTTCCGCCTGATACTCTGATGTTTGATGTATGAGGAGATATCCTAAACTATTATATCTATCTAGGATATTTGGATCTTGCCGTATGGCGTTGCAATATTTTCCTTTCTTTTTAGATGGAATGACTCTGAGAACCATTGTATGGTGGCTTGCATACATACTCATTTGTGTATGTAGTTGATCCCTTTGCCTGCCGATTACGCCGCCCGTTCTTGTCCCGATGTTTGGAAATGGTTGGGACGGCCGAAAGGTCTACCTGTGAGTGGCATTTGGGCCCCACCGTACTATTTCAACCATTTCTGCTCATCCAGGCTTGTAACTAGGAGCGTAATTCACCGAGGTAGTTACAATTGGTATCAGAGCCATCCCGCCCTTCAGGGTCTCAGCCAAATGGTCGTTGTCAGTCTAGCAAATATTTTGGTAGCTATGTATACTAGGGAAAAACAAGACGTGAGAGTAGGACTGCTTCCACTTTTCTTCTTACCCACCCACCACCCTTTTCTGGTAAGGAAGTGTAACGTTTTCAATCCTCTTCTTAAAATTCAAACTAGGATTCACGTGTTCTGGGTTTCCGTAGTACCATAGAAAGTGTGTGTGTGTGTAATTCCTTGTCTATCTGTTGCATCCATTTGTTATCACAATCTGCCTTTGGTTATCAACTGTTGGTACATTCCATACTGACAGGCTTTTGGAAACCGGCGTGATCTATCTGACTCCTTGTTAACCGGTGCCATCTTCTTAAGGGTGTCCTTCCTTCTAGCAACTCCACATTCTGTGTAAGCATCTGTTGCTAACCTCTACCTGATAAGTGATTTTGTGCATCTATTGGTATTTTAATGCCAAAAAATGCGGAAAATTTTTCTTTGATACATCTGTGCTTCCACACTCCTTTTCAGTCGTGTGTGAAACATTATCTATCTCCCTTTTATCAGCATGTCCATGCTAACTCATTCTTTTGTCACCGGCGCTTAATCCTGGAGTTTTATTTCATCTCCAATTCTCTTGGGCTAATTACATAACATGTGTCGATCCGATGCTGGTGATTGTATTTTGGTTCTCGGCATAGCTATATGACACTTATCATGAGTGGAATATGGAAAATGCGATCACCACTATCCTCCAAATGGTGACGGTTATCTCCTGTGATTTTGAGTACACCGTGATCATATCTATGCATATTCAAGCATCTTTGGCAATCCGGAGTTTCTCAAAGCACTACGGCGGTCTATCATCTGTCCATCATGCTGCACATCTTTTTGAACTCCATATCTGCAAAATTCTCTTTGAGACGAGGGAATTGCATCTTTTCGTCTCTGGTAGCCTTGCTTGAGGTATGAGCTATCATCGTTTCTTATCCAAGATCTCTTTATCCTTGTAACCGGTGATTCGATCGACAATGTGAACCAGGTGACATCTCTTTTCCTTCCGAAGGACCAGATAATCTATTCTTCCAGTGCATCTTCTTCAAGACGAACCCGTGCTCCAATATTGATCTTTCTAAGAGCGTTGAGCTCAGGAAGTGTTCGAGCATTTGTTCGTTTCTCTCGCCTTTTGAACTTGGTATTCTGGGAATATCTTGTTAATCCATGGTGGTATATGTTGATAATATGCTTGCCTATTCCATATCAATGAAGGACATGGAAGATCATCTGTGTCCCTTCTCTCAAGCTTTGTTAACACTGCCGTGTGCAAAGTCTCTAAGTGAGAATTCTGACTTTTTGAAGTCACCTATCTTGGCCACGTCCTTCTGCTAAATAGATCGCTTCAATTCTGGAATCAGCAAGTCCATTGTTAATTCCAGCTTCCATCTTCAATCAACCCGGAGTTTTCCTTGTTGGCAAGTTATCGTCGTCTTTTCGCTAAAGTTTTCCTCAAGACTGCTAAATCTCTCTCAATCATTTCAAGAACAACATGGAGTTTCTTTCACCTCAGTCTCGTCAAGTAATCTCTTGAAACCCTCTCGCTCTTTTGTCTATGCTCAATCCACCGGAGACCATGAAGTCCTTCCAGATCTTGTTTCCTTCTGTTCAAGTGGTGCTATCTTTTTCTTTATCTGTGGAATCTTGCAGTTGTCTCCGTGATCTTCCTTCATATCTTTCCGGTGGCTGCTCACTTATGATATGACGACAACATCATCATCTTTATCTATCTATGAATCCGGCGAATCGATTGCATCTATCCTTGTTTTCTTACGGAGTTCCATGAGCTCTTCTTATCAATACCTTCAGTATGTTTCGGTAGTTGGGTTGCATGGTTTTCTTATTCATGTGCGGAGTAATGCTTTGAGTGCGGGATGGAGTAGCTACCATACCACTACTCTTATCATTCGCTCTTGTACATTGAATTGGTGAATCAATGTGATTCACTCATTCCACGGAAGTTAGAAGTGGCCTTTATCCCTCGATACTTTTACTTCCGTCTTTGTTTTTCCGGAGTGCTCTCTCGAAGAAAGTAATCAATAATCTCTGGTTGGTGATCTCACCCTTTCTACACGGAGCAAAATCCTCAATTATCTGGTGGAAACAAACGCAAACTCTTTTCGGTCCTTGTCTTTCTACCGATGCTCGACATCCCCAGACAAGATGAAAGGAAACTATCTCTCTTTTGTTTCATCAATTCTTTTTCTGTGGTAAAGCCAATTATGGTTGATGCCATCAGCCGCAAATCTATTGCGTTAGCCTCAAGGCTAAAGAAAGCAATAACTATCTCTACAATAAACTCCAGATCCTCCATATTCTTTGCTTCTCGGGATTCCACCATGATCTGGCTTCGCATCCGTCTCTGGAAGTTATATCCGCGCACCTCAATTGCGTGATCCTTTGGTTCTTACCGGCGCAAGAACAATCTAATCCGACGATGTCTAACTAATTCTTTCTGTTGATATCACGGGACTCTATTGTTTGAAGGCAATATTGTTTCCGTACTTCATTTCTCAAATCCGAGAGAAGATACGATGCTATTGTCATAGTGGTTCAAAACCTCTCCAATCTAGCTCTTTTTCTTCCGGTGAGACAAAGATTCATCCTCTATCGTATCAGTAAATCTTTAATCTTAACGGTGTGTCTTTCTTTATCCATGATGCATCATCTTGTCCTTTCTTTCACCAGTGGATCTTTTTCTTTTATCATGTTTCTTGAGAAAACCGGAGCTATGTCCATCCTATCCTTCTTGTCTCACGACAATCTTTCAACTCTTCTAACCCGTTGTTTCTCAAAACGCAAGACTCGCAACAAGTCTAACAAGTTTTGCAAGGTGTAGTGGTCGCACCATTCCGTGGTTCATCAACTTGGGAACGTGAGGGTCACCTTCGTTCAAACACCCGCCTCTCCTTGTGTTGTTTTCTTTTTCCTAGGAATCTCGGGGCGAGATTCTTGTTTAGTGGGGGAGAGTTGTAGCATCCCAATTGTCTAACAATTGCAATGCTACTAGCCTAGTCTATATAAATGCTACTTCCTACATATAATTGTTGCATCATATTATATCATGCTCATGTCACCATGCCACCTTGCATTTGAGCATCATATAAAACCCTTTGGTGTTGGTTCTTCTCTCATATGCATTATTAATTGTATTTGCCTCTTGATATTGTATTTTGTTATTGATATATTGTTTAAATGCCCAAGTTGAGTTGGGGGCATATCTTTTATTAACTCCACCACCTTTCTTGTCATCACCCCATCATTCCACCATCCCACTCTATATGAGCATTGCAACTTATTTGGTTTACCTCTAGCTCATGTGGGTTGGAATGGATCCAATTCTATCTCCACATGCTCTCATATATGCACCATATTGTTTCCACATTATTGGTTTATGAGAGCCACATGGCCACCTTTGCATGCCTTGTGAGTGGAACCTTTTCCTAGCTTCCATATGGGTTGTTTTGGGGTTATGATCATGTTGGGATATTTTTGGGCTTACTAAATACCTAGTGGCACATACACACTAGCAAGTTCCATTTCTATTCAAATATGGTCATCTCCATCTACTCCACATGGGGCATCCTTTTAATTCTTTTGCTTAGGCCTTACTCCACATTTTGGAATGCATAAGAATAATGCCATGTAAATAATCTTGTTTTCACAAAAATAAGCATGGTATTAATTATTTATGCATGGCCCATGCAAGAACCACCCCATTCTAGTTTCTGGTTTTTATTTGAATCTTCGAGTGGATCTTCCCCATATCTCTCTACCCCTATTATGCTTGGTCTTGCTTGATGCATGCAAGCATCCAAAACCCTATAACCATCTCCATCCATACCTTACCACCTTTTATCTCACCCTCTCTTTTTCTTGTCTAGATCTTGTTTGAGCTTGGCATGTTCTTGCTTGATCTTGTCAAAAGAAAAACCACTCCACCTAATCTCTCTCTCTAAACCCTAAGTCCCCTCCCTCATCTCTCTTCTCTCCTAAACCCTAGTCCCTCTCTAACCCTAAGCCCTCACCTCCCCTCTCTTTAAACCGAGCCACCACCACCATGACCTACCCCACCTAGCCACCCTTACCCTGGTCGAGCTACCCTCCCCCTGCCCTAGCTACCAACCCCTAAGCCCTAACTCGAGCCATACCCCCTCTAGCTCCAACCCTAGCCCGAGCCTCTCCCTCTCTTCTCTCCCTGCCATGAGGGCCCCCCAGCCCGAGCCTTCCCACCAACCGGCCGCCCCACCTGGCAGCCCCATCACCACCTGCCCCTGCCTGGCCGAGCCAGCCCGAGCACGTGAGGAGAGGAAGGAGAAAAAGGTGGCCGAGCCACCTTTAACCCTACCCACTCCCCCACGGCACCTCCTCTCCCTCCCTCCTTTTCCCACCACCTCACGGCACCACTGCCTCGCCCAGATCCGCCCCAGAGCGCCCCCTCCTTCCCCTCCTACCGCTTCGGCCACCAACAGCCAACGCCGCCGCCGCCAGCACCTCGACGTCTACGTTGATCCGGCCGTCAAGCGCGTCGAGGAGGAGGCCTGGAAGACCAAGGCCAGCCCTCTGCTTCACCCTGGACACGCCGTCGAGGAGGAGAAGGGCTGGAACCGCCAGAACCATCGCCACCGACGCGAAACCCTAACCTCGCCGTCCGTCTGCGTCGTCGCTGATCGACCGCTCCCCGCTCCGATCCGTCTCCACCGACCAACCCTCGGTGAGCGTACGAAGCTCCCAGACATCCTCTTAGCCGCCTTTGCTTCCCGTAGACGCCGGACGTTTCGTCGAACGCCCTCGGTGCGCCGACGAGCGCGTGCGCCTGCTCGTTGCTGCATCGCAGAAGGACACCTAGCCGTGCCACGCTCACCCTGCATCAACCCCCGCATAGCCCAGTGGTCACTGCCCCTGCGTGCAAGCCCCAGGTCGCGGGATCGAATCCCCCGTGCCGCGCGCGCTGCCGCTGTCAGCTTCGTCAGAGAAGAGAGGAAGAGAAACAGTACCGCGGCGCCTTTTTGCAGATAGCCCCCTAGCTTTTTATCTGCCCAACCCGCACGCCTCGCTAGCCCCACCTGTCAGCTGCCTGGCCTTCTTGCAGTTAAGCCCCCCAGATCTTTGGGCCCTTAACCCGCACTCCATCTCGGTCCCACCCGCCAGCCTCTGTAAGTGCGTTCTCTGTCACGTGGGCCGCAGCCGGTTGGCCCCACCTCGCAGTCGCACGAGCTAGGCATAGCCCCGGTGTGAAAAGTTTCTGCGCGCGAGTCCCAGTCAGTAGATGGCCCACCCGACAGTGACTCTGGCTAGGTCCGGGCTGGGTAACAAAAGTCTGTCTGTTTTCTGTTTTAATTCAAACTTTTTCCAAATTAATTCAAATTCAAATTTAAATCTGTTTTCAAATAACTTTTAAAATATAAATCCAAATAATACAAGTAATATATGTTTCTGAATCAGAAAATTATGAGGAGTTCAAATCTTCCATTCAAAATATATTTTGGACACTTTAATTTTCAAGTTGATTAAAATTACAATAAAATGCCCTTGTTCCTTAATTAATTAATAACTTTTGTTTTATAACTCCAAATTTAACAAATAATATGTCTAAAATGATTAGCTCGACGAGACCTTTCTGTTTATGCGTTCCTTGTTCTGTTTTGCAGCATGCATCATATAAATATAAAGTATACAGCAACTTATATGAGGCTAAAATGTGATTAAAACTCCACAAAATGATTATTTCTTGTACTCCACACCTCACCCATGCCATGCTACATGATTACCATGCAAATTGTGCATCATTCATCGTGGCATGACTGTTTGCTTGTCGCATTTTATTCATATGATTGTGCACTTTATTTATGTTGGCCCTTGTTTGTTTGGTTCTTCTTCGAATAGACGCTGAGCAGGGGATATATCAAGAGAACCAGGAGCACTACCCAGATCCATCCCTTGCTTCAACTGAGCTGCCAGGCAAGCACTACCACATGCTTGCATACATATAGTACCTATTGCCTCTATCTTATTCTTGCATCATTGAGTCGCGATTGCATTAAATTGAATCCCAAGTATTACATAGCCTTTATTTTTAAACCCCACCGAAGCTTGTTTCTCCATCCCATGAGCCATTACTACAGGAGTTGTTTGAGCCATGCGAGTCGTAGAACAGCATGTGTAGGGTATGTGAGTGTCTGATGGATAATGAGGTACCTAAACAACTTAACCTGAGTAGTAATGGGATAACTAATGAAAGTGGCATCGGTGAGCCATATTCGCTATTTGGTTTTTCAGGCTCACTTGTGTCCCGTAGGAACCCGAGTACTTGATTCCTGTTCCTTGAATATTCGCGCTATCCACATCCGGGAGGCTTATGAACCCCCCTGAGCCAGAGCTTGATTCATTCTTATTTCTTGGGGCCACAAACTAGTTTGAGGTTTTATTTACTATCCTGTACTTATGCCATGCTTTACTGATTTATTTAAATTGTGCGAGGTACTGCACCTGTACTGTTTAGGGCCGTGACCCGTTTTCGCTGTATCGACAAGCCCAGTCACACTTTCGGGTTCCCAGTCGTTTACAGCCGGCCACACAAACCTTGAGTCCGTCTCGTAGCCGGCCAGCTTCGTTGCGGGTAGCTTAATGGGGTGGCCCCCTGAAATATTTCTGAATCCTGTGATCGCTTTGTCGTGACTGCCTCGTTGGGTTTTGATTTGGTTTTTTCCGAGGTTGATCGAGTGTGTGTTGCTATTTGTGCACCCCTGCAGGGTAAAACTTTCTGAAAGCCGTGTCCGCGGTTATGGACGACTTGGAGCACAGTTTCTCGATCATAGACAAGCATAACTAAAGTACCGCTTTTAATTTGACTAAGTAACTGACTAGTAAATAGTGCAACACTCATGGAATGGTAAATAAAACTGCCAACAGATGGGGGGGTTGTTCGTCCGCTTCCTCGTCGGTAAGCGAGGAGGAGGATGGATCTGTTGATATTACTGTTATAACTGTTGTTTATTAATTTACGGACATCCGTCTATCTCTGGTTAGGCGGATGGTTAGCGAGTATCTATAGAATTGTTAGGGTTTATCTTTTGCTGCAATTGCGTCACCCCAGGTTGTGTCCCCTTTAGAGGCAGAAAGACTTGCTGAGTACCCCTAGGGTCTCACACGATAAATTGTTTGATTCAGATGAACAGGTAAACTCGCAAGATGGATACTGGGTGGAGGAGACGGACGATGTGGGCAACGATCATTCGGTGTAGAGATTCCGGGAACGGGGATCCGTGAGATCTGTGGGCGGGATGTGTTTATTTATGGGGCATCTTATGCCGATTTGCTTCTTATCCGTACTCGGATTTTGTCTTCCGCTTCCGCCTGATACTCTGATGTTGATGTATGAGGAGATATCCTAAACTATTATATCTATCTAGGATATTTGGATCTTGCCGTATGGCGTTGCAATATTTTCCTTTCTTTTTAAATGGAATGACTCTGAGAACCATTGTATGGTGGCTTGCATACATACTCATTTGTGTATGTAGTTGATCCCTTCGCCTGCCGATTACGCCGCCCGTTCTTGTCCCGATGTTTGGAAATGGTTGGGACGGCCAAAAGGTCTACCTGTGAGTGGCATTTGGGCCCCACCGTACTATTTCAACCATTTCTGCTCATTCAAGCTTGTAACTAGGAGCGTAATTCACCGAGGTAGTTACAGATATTTCCTTGGCAAATTTTAGTTTCAATCGGATACATTGCTTTGATGACTTGCGACCTAACCACCGCTTGAGTTTGAGTAACTGCGGTAGTGAATAAAAAAAAAGGATGATCGTTACACACTCTTCAACTTAAAATCGTACATCGTGATCATCACTAATTATTTAATGGGTACAGTTACCAGAATTTTATTTGAGTGACTTGAAAATTATACTTAGCATTATATAGCTTTTTCTCTGGGGCTTTTACTACAGTAGCTAGTTCGTACCTCGTACTGTTATTCTTATCTAAGCGGGATGAAGTTTACTGAATTTAACCATTGTGAAGATACTACCTGATCATACATGCTGTGTACTTGTTTCTAGTAAGCAACGAAGCACCCACACACTCTGTTTGGTATGAATCACGTTTTCACTTGAAACACATGGGCCTACTAGTACATCAGCCTTATGGACTGCAATTGATTTTCCAAAGTTAATATTTCTCATGCTCTGTTTGGATGTATGTATTGGGAGGCTTGGCATTGTATTGGCTCAAAACTCAAAATCCTAGGATATTGATATTAAGATTGAATGTCAATATTTCTGTTTGGATGTTTAGATATTTGAACCCGAACTTGATTTCGAGGTTGAATGTCAAATCTTGTTTGGATGCTCAAAGAAGTGATGAATTGCAATTGTACGATAGTATGGCCACTATATACTGTTCCAAAACATTTTCTGAATAATATTTGAAGAATTGTATATTATATATTCGTCTATTCTAAAATAGATGTCTCAGATTTGTCAAAATTTGGATAAAGTATATAGATTTATCCAAATTTTAATAAATCTAAAACATCTATGTTTAGGACAGAGGGATATTACATAACAATTATAAAAAGGACAAGAAAAAACACAGTATTACAACCGTCAATTTTCCGTCAGCAAAAAAAATGCACGCATATCAATCAGCATTCCTCAATACTACACAAAATCTGCACATCCATCATAGCACTGTACATACAGAGTTCAGACGAAATCTATACATTGCTCATGGATGTCAACAATCAGCAGCAGCAGCAGGAGTTCATAGATCCGGTCGTGGAGAAACTGCTGGAGGTCGGAGATCCAGTGGCGCGTGGAGTTCTCCTGGAAGTTGGCGACACAAGTGTTGAGCGCAGCTTGAGCAGGTCGGCGTCTGCCGAACGCCATGAGCAGCGACAACAGCGTATCTGCGTCGGGCGGTTTGTGCTTGGCTGCAGAGAGAATACAGCGAGATGAGGGGCGGCGGGGGGGGGGGGGGGGGGGGGGGGGGGAAGGTGGGAGTGAGGGCGACGACGCTGAAGGGCGCCGACGAATCTGGAGGGGAGTCGCCGGATTATCTGCCCACCGCTCGATTTACTTGGTCAACGTCCGCCCTAGGGCTCTCGGTCCAGGTGGGGAAGAAACGCTCGAGTAGCTCACGTCAATGCCAGGAGATGTCGAGGGTAAGAGCTCGACTTTGGGGAGGGTGGCCACGATACATGATTTGGCCCGTGCGAATATTGAGCCCGAATGTCTAGCTCGAAAGTCTAGCACACCCAAACGTCTCAGTTTGAGGTATTCGGGTTGTCAATGCCCCAATATCCAATACCTAGCCTGAATACAAACATCCAAACGCAGCCTCAATGTATTCATCTTGATATTTTGAACCATCTTATTCTATCATCCATATCAATGTTTGACGGGGCTCGACCAATGATTTTGCATGTAGGTAAATACCGCCCCTTTACAGTTGATGATTTCCCAAGGGTTAGCACTTATGAGCAGCAAGATGCATTGTACGAAGATCCAGAGGTTTCTCTTCGTGGCCCAAAAATTCTCTGGTGCTCAAGACCATTCAAGCCAGAGGATGACAGCCATCCATGTGGTTACCAGTATCGTCTCAGCGATGAATCTGAAGGTTAGTATTTTCTTCTATTGAAGAGCTGCCATGTATCATGTTATCATCCAAGGAAAAGTTCAAAGCTTCTCAGTTTAAGAAAATACCATGATTTTTAATGAATCGGCTATATACACCAGTAACATCTTCCGCCATTAAGTTAGTCCAGGTAGCTTAACCTCATGTCGAGTCTCTGGTTATGCCTTTTATTTGGATTGCCATGACCTTCGCCATCAAGCGAAGGAAACTTGAGCAGTTCCCCTTCCCCTGCTCCGCCAAATCCAAACTATTTTCCCCATCCTTCCACTGCTCAGACTGTTCTTTCTATCCTTGGCTCTTCTTTTCTCAATCCTTTGTGCTGAACCAGTTCCTGAATACAGTGTAAAAATGAAATGGCTTGTCCTAATTTTAAATTGCAACCATCATGCGGCGAAACGATGGGGAGTTCTTTCCTACAGCGACCCTGTCAGGGACAATTGTGTCACATATGCATGACCTACGGCGGTGAAGGCTGTCGTGTTGGGCTATTTTGGCGTGTGATTTGGCCAAATCAGTGTCAGGTATCATGGTGCTCAAACAAAAGAACAAGGTAGACATGGTTATGCTTAACCATGGGACATGCTGTTTTTCTTTCTTAGCAGCAACATGGTTAGGCTTAACCTTGAAAAGAATTTGCATGGGTTAACTCTGGGAATCAACATTTATCTTCTGCCCTATAAATCTTCTAGTGCAACAAATAAAAATACTCAACGAAGGTGGACATACCGCTTTCCTTTCATACCAGCACAACATTTTGTGGTATTTTTTTCACGAAAACGCAAAAGCTTGCATCTCGATTCATTGATAGAAAAAGAAGGTATACAACTGTACAAGCCTAAGAATAGGCCGAAACACCCGTCACACAAGACAAGACATGGCCGAGGCCGCTAGTCAACATTACAACCGACGCCACCACACAAACCCTAGACTAGATGCGCATAAGCAGCACCACCGCCCACCACCACTATGCTTCGTCGTTACAACATGACCCAGCAGCCGTCAGCCACCACCCGTCGAGTGAAACCATACGACTAAACACCGCACCAGAGGATCCTCCGTGGTCCACAAACCTTGCCAAAAGGGTAACCGAACTAGCACGACGCCGAAGCTCCAAGGATCTGCTCGCCAGAGTCAAAGCGTGCGCCATCACCAAGCGTGCCACCCAGGGCCATACCACCAAGAACAACGCCTCCAATGAGGGAGCGACGTCTGCGACGCCGTCGTCATCCGATCTGGCAAGCCAAATCTAGGTTTTCACCTGGGGAACTGAACCACGAGGGATAAGGGATGAACCGATGCTTCTCGACAACGCCCCCAAGAGGGTAACGACGCCCGAAGGCGCCGCCGTTGTCGGCACCAACAAAGGTTGAGCAGAGCTTTCGCCCGAAGCGCCACGGTCACCACCTCACGCACCAGCGCAACCTCCACGACCCGACAGCAAGATCTTGTCGTCGACGACACCGTATCAGCTCGAGCACCCGATTGGCCCGCCAACCTGCCAGCGAAGGCCACCACATGATGCATGTTCCAAGGCGATGAAGCACCGCCCGAGGTGGGAACCTCGTCGCATGAGCACCCATGCACCGGCCAGCTTCAGTCAACAGCGTGCGTGCCGGAAACAGCAGCACAATGCCGATGCACACCTCAGCTCGCCGCCCATGGTGACAGAGCTGCCCCACCGCAAAGCGCATCGCCCGTCCATCGCCGCCGCCACCGGGGAGGTGGAGCAGCACGAAGACGGCGTCGCCGCTGTATTGGGGGGGAGGTGGGAGGAGATGGGCGCAACAAGGCCAGTCGCTGCCGCCGGGCCAGACCCGCCGTGGACGACCAACACGTAGCGCGCCCTTCGCGTCGCCAAGGGCACAGCCCCGCGCCGCGCCAAGTCGGCATCCTCCACCACCCAACCGGTCTTCGGCCCCGGCGACGAAGAGCTCGCTGCTGCGCCGACAGACCCACCCGCGATGGTCGAGGTCGACCTCCTAAAGCAGGGAAAGGGCGGGTGTACAGGCTGTGGACAGCGGCGGTGGCCTCCGCACGAGCTTGGACGCTCGGAACCGAGCTGCAGACACGCGCAAGCGCAGCGTCCCGCACAGCCAAGGTCGGGCCTTGAGGGCCCGCAACCACCTTGATCTAGGCCCAGGCAAGGCCTAGATCGGATCTGCACGGGCGCCGCCGCCGCCCTCCGGCCACCGCGCCGCCGCCTCAGCCGCACCACTAGGGACCCCTGCCACGAGCTGCCTTCCTCCCCACCACACCGCGCCGCCACCTGCGACCCAGGCCGGCCGGGCCCGTAAGGGCACAGACCGACGCCCGGAGACCCGCTCCGCCGTGGCCGTCATCCACGTCGTCTCCGGCCACCGACGCCGGTGCGTCGCCACAGCACCCAGCCACACCCACGCGCACCACGTGCAGCGCCTCCACGTCGCCTCGCGTCGAGCGACCAGAACCGAGTGCCATGGGAAGGAGAAGCCCCGCTGCCACCTTCCCTGGACGCGCGCGGCTTTGCCGGCGCCTCCTCCGGTGGCGGCGGCTAGGGTTTCCCCCGTGTCGCCAGAGAGGGCGAGCGGGGGCCTGTCTTTCTCCAACATTTTGTGGTATTAAACTGAACCATTAGCATTTGGTAGTATCTTTTGATGGAACCAGCCTTTTGTTTCTCACATGTATTACTGACTGCAAATCTCTGTATACACCTGATGCTTTGTTTGTCAATTTTGCAGTCAGTGTCAACAATGTTGGGACCATCGATTGTTCAAATGAATGTCGTTGCCTTTCCATGGACTTGCTGCAGTTTATTGATCTGAAGATAGCTGGTTATGGCCATGCCCAATCTGGATCTGCCAAAATATTTGGGTTTTTCGCGACACGGGATCAAATTGAACCTTTGCGCAATTATGTCTACAGGCGGGAGATTGACAATTATGAAGCTGTAACTGTGAAGCCAAAGACGGTATTTTTTGTTTTGCAAACTTGCAAGTTGCTACATCTACGCTTCTTTTATTGTTCTGAAAATACCTATGCATGAGATTGCAGCATCATATCAAAGCTCTATTATTGGATTTGTTCCACATGTTTGACATACTGTCCTCAATCCATGCTGCAGCACATGAATAATAATACATTAATATACGCATCTAACGGTACCGTACAGAGTTACATGATCACTTGTTAATTCTTAAGCTTAACAGTCTGCTTAATTTTATCATACACATGTGATGGTAGGAGATCTACAGCTGATCAGTACTAATCTATGGCGTGATTATATTTTATCCTTATTGTAGGGTATGTCACGTTTATCACTGGGTAGCCCTGCTCGAGGTATTTGCATGATAAGCCATGTGTTGTTCGAATTCAAGCTTTGTGTACGTACTGAAGTCCCACCTGAAAACAGGCCCAAAGACGACCTTCTGATAGCAGGATGCGCTGAATTCAGCAAAATTATGGAAACAAAATCATTCATTCAGAATCGACGTATTTACGGTGAGAAGTGTGGACTGGATGTTAAGTTCCTGGTGGTGATGAACGCGGTACAAGCATTCGTTGATGTCGAGATCCTCCGCGCCCCTGCTCGTGGCTTTAATCTGAATCTCTATGCCAAGACCAGTGGTTTCAATGACATGATTCGTCTCTACCGAGGAAGCGCGGAAGCTGGCCGCAGAATGAGTTCAGTTGTGGCGGTGGAGTTATGCAGTTACCTTGATCTCCGTATCGAAGTGATCCCGAAAGATGACGGTGGAGTTTCTCGGAATTTGTTGTCTGGGGTGTGGGAGGACAGCTTCGGTTCCTGCTATCATGGAATGGTGGATAGAGTTGTGAATCTCGACGAATCCACCATGGTTTCAGTGAAGATCACCTGGAGAACCGTTGATTGACACATAGTAGCTTAGTTTCCCTGCTTTGAACCTTTGAACGTTAATATGGGTAGCTATAGTGTGAACTGCTAAGTAATGCTGCTGTTTGTCTGAACCCATTTCTGTACTGCTAAGCAATGCTTGTGTTTGTATGAACCTATGTGTCAGTCACTTTCTAAATTTTTTTATCCTTGTGTTCTGTGAGCCTAAGAGGATGAATTTGTTGGTATCCACGACTCGAGTTGTCTCTGTTTAGAGAAGCTTAGAGCAAGTCTAACAGCACCCTTAAAGGAGGCAAACCCTTAAAATAACCGTCACTATAAGGCTTTCGGCGAAAAATCGGCGCCGACCAGCATCCTCAAATCAGACGATCAGTAAAAAAAGAAGGACCCGACTCGTAAACCCTCTTCTGGCCTGTACATAGGAGGGTGGAAAGGGCGACCCGAGCGCTGGCCCTCACTCACACCAACCCTAGCGCGCGTTGAATCTTCAGGACGAGCTCGCCTACATCCGATGCCCCCTCTCGCGCGTGCCGCCCTTGCCGCCGCCGCTAGCCACCCGAATCCACCTCCCCCGCCGCCACCGCCAAGCACCCATTTCGGCCATCCTCTCTACCTTCCCCGCCCCGCCTCCCCAAGCCCCCGCCTCCGCCCGCTCCATCGAGGATGAACTCGGACGACCACCAAGATCTGTCAGATTCGTCCTCCTCGTCGGAAGATTCCGACATCGAGGAACTGCTCCACGACGACAACCACGACTGCGAGGTGGCCCTTCTCCTCCTCGCCGTTAAGGAGCACGAGGACCAGTGGAAGATGCTGGATCGAAGGCACAGATCGATGAAGGGCCGTACCTACATCCAGCGCAACCGCTTCCTCGGCCACACCAACTTGATGCAGGATTATTTCGCCGAGGTACCTACATATCCGCCCAATCTTTTCCGTAGGAGGTACCGAATGCCGTGTAGCTTGTTTGTCAGAATCGTTAAAGATATCAAAAAGAATTCGACATACTTCACGCAACGGCGCACTCGCGCTTGTTCATGATCTTCCCTTGTTTTTCTTTGGCTGTGTGAGATGAACCATTCGAGAATATTTGTTGATTTATTTGATTCGAACAATTGTTGTAATTTGATTGAAACAGTGTTGTAATAACTTGGATGATATTTGTTTGATCCTGTGAACTATTATTTGATGTGTTTAATTGTTGTATTGATCTGTTTAATTGTTATATTTTCATTTGCATGTGAAAGATAGGCTAAAAAGAGGGTACAGACGCACTTATTTGCGTTTTACGGGCCGAACGAATAAGGACGCTATTAGTCATACTTTTAAGATGATCAATTTGCCAGCTGATCCGAAACTTCTTGGCAATTTCCCCTAAAAGAACTTTTTGGCAATTCTCCTCACAGCTTGTCCACGCCACTGGTATTAGCGGTGGTGTTCCCTTTTTTTGTACGCCACCGGTAAATGAATATCAATGGCGTGTCCAAACTAGTGACACGACACAGGCATGTGGAATCCACTCTTCGACCGAACGAAAGAATATTGGTGACGTGGAGTTTCGGACACAGCTGCTAGCTAGTTCTGTGTTTACATATCAACTAGATGAATAGGCGAACTTCGCCTTGCCGTCTACATTGCGCCTTGGCACTTCGATAGACATGGTGTATTTGCATATGTTTTCGGTCTTGTATACATGCTTCGGCAATATGTAGGTCCGGCATGTTCCGACCAATGCACTGTGTTTAGAGTCAATTTGATCGGCTATCTTGTCATTACTAGCTGGGTATGGCACGGCGGCACGTTGCGCCCAAGCTATGGGTTCATGTGCTGAATGTTGTAACATGACTTGATCCTTGGCGGCGAGAGCGTGAACCACAGATAATTAGGAGAAAATTTTAGAAATAGGCTCTGAACTCATCCGACGACATAATTGCACCCTTTTTGTTGTGCGCATGTTTTTTTTTTGCGGAAAAAGATCCGGATTTATTTCATGGGTTCATAAGAAGTACAAAGTATCCTAAACATAATAAAAATTACATCGAGGTCTTTGGACCACCTAACGAAAACTACTGCCGCCAGAGCGAGCCGCCGACGCGCCGTTGTCGCCGCTCCATTACCGGAGCCGGCATGCCATTGTTGATGACAGTCGGGAAGTCTTCGTGCACGTGCCCCTAAGGACCAGCGCCCCAGAGATGAAGTTGTCGCCATTGAACCCTTGAATTGATCCGAAACTTGTAGCACCAAACCTAAAACACACGTAGACTGGACGAGATCCAGAACACACGTAGACTGGACGAGATCCACCACTCCATGAAAGCGGCGACCAGACGAATCCCTACCCTCCTCAACGCCAGCAGCAGGATCATCGCCGACGAGGTGGAAGAGGAGGCGGGTATACCTTATCCTTGTCCCGCATAACGCCGCCATAGCCACCATAACAACAATGCCGGATGACCAAACTCTAACTTTAGGGACCCTTCTATACCGTCGAGCGCAGGTCCGAGGTTCCCACCTCCTCTCGCCGCCGGAGCGGCAAGCAGAGGAGGCGGGGGACCCGTCGATGCTCGGTCGCAGACGGCGAGAATGAAGTAGATCGTGGCGGCTGCTAGGGTTTTTACCCTAGCCGCCGCCTCTTTTTCTCACGGGAGGAGAGAGCGTACGTCTGTTTAGGATATTGGGTCGGACTACGTCTTGTTGTGCGCATGTTATCTATCAGTTTTCATGTTTATCCTACACGACTCGCGCTGGATGTCGCAACCCTCATCCAGATGCCCACTCGATGCCCTTGCGCTCGCCCCATAGAACTAATATTTCACTAAAAGTAATTCTAATAATTATGTACTGATTGAAATGAAGGAGTTCAAAGCTAAGTGATTCCACTCGGGCACCTTCAACTTAGTATAGAATGCAAAATAGCTTGCCCGCACCTTTAACCCAGCTGATTTTGATGGGCTCAACATTGGTGAAACATGTGACGGAGCTACTGTATTCCTTTATCATTTTAACCAACCAGACAACTCTAAATAGTCGAGCCATCGAAAGTATCAAAACATTAGGTCTCCACAACATTTAATGTGATGTATTCCGATAATCAATCTCACTAAGCAGTTGTCTTTCAGGTTTTCTAACTTACGACGCTCTTCTGCATACAACCTGGTTTCAAACCTCGAAGAAGAAAAATGCGAAAAATGCTCCTTGCATACCTATGCTACAGAGATGAGCAAGGGAGTTAGATCGTTGAACCAGAACAGATTGAATAGGAAGTTATTATGGCCTCATGTTCAACTCTAAACAAACATCATTTTAACCACCCCAGACTTCTCTCAGAAAGAAAAGAAAATATGAAAGCAGCAGATGTAACCACAGATGAGTTTGTGGGTGACTTTAGGGCGACTTCAGTCGCATAAGCAAGTGCACCTGCGACATCCAGCAACTCATACCCTGATGCCACATACAAATTAGCTGGGGTGACTGGCGGATGACTGTCTAGAAATTTCAGCTCTTCTCTACTACTCCATCCGTCTTAAAACTGATACCACAAGTTTGTCTAAATTTGGATGTACCTAAGTGCTAGCAACTATGTAGAGGAAAAAGAAATTTCAGAGCTTTATTTGAGCATAACATCCAAAACAATATCATGATGTATAGCCTATATCAATCGGGTCAAAAATTATTTGTAACGTAAGACATAACGTACAATTAAAAAAAGCGAAAAACAGAGGCATCCAATATACAAAGCTAGACAAGTACCAATCAGATCAAAGATTACTGTAATGCATGGAGAATAAACCTAAATTGGTGAATTGGGAATCAAGGAGACGATCCAGCAGGACAGTGAACGGGAGCTAGCTCGTAGCCACATGCCTTCGATGCGAAGCTCTATGACACAGGCCTGCTGGAGAAGAACCTTGTGGCCTACTAGAGGCGCTGGTCTCCAACAGCAGAAGTATGCTAACCAGAGGGGCACCTGCAGGAGACAACGGACCACTTGGAAAGGAAGGAAGAAGAAAAGTGCTGCTAGCTTGTAGCCACACGCCTTCGACGCGAAGCTCTATGACCTGCTCGAGAAGAACCTTGTGGCCTGCTAGAGGCGCTGGTCTCCAACAGCAGAAGCACGCTAACCAGAGGGGCACCTGCAGGAGACGACGGACCACTTGAAGGAAGGAAGAAGAAAAGTGCTGGCATTAGAATTTCACAACAAAAATAACATCAGAAAATTATAGACGATGCTAGCGGTATTCAGCTCAATTATCCTACTCAAATTTCTAACATTTAAAACTATTGTATGTGTAGCAGTGTAGGTCAGATCAACTTGAATAATACTGCTTAGTTAGCTCATCCCTCGTTTGATTGACTCAAACCCAAATAAGAAACTTTGGTCATCCAAATTCAGCTGAACAACACCCTATGCAAGCCAAGATTAGAGCAGGGGTGGGACAAAGAAAGCTAGATACAGAGGAACCTCGATTTGTAACCGAGCACACGTAGCTCCTCCTTGCGATGGTGACGGGCGTGCTCGTCCCATCGAAGTATCAGCTCGCGCTCATCTTGGTGAACTCGTGATGGCCACGATGCTAGCATCACCGCTCCTCCCGGCGCAGCAGTGGCCAGTGTGGCGGCCTGAACTCCACGGGATCCTCCCAGCTTCAAGTTATCCTTTTCCCAGGACGGGGTCCAGCATAGGAATAGATAAGCCACGGCGGGCACGAATAGGACGACCATGGCGGCTACCACCGGAAGCATCTGAAGATAAGAGGCCAGCCATATGAAGTAAAGTGAGGAAGAGAAGAACAGTCCATGATGTATATATAGAAAGAGAAAGTTTCAAGAAGACATGGTCGATGCCGGCTTGTCATACCACATGTCGAAAGAAAAGAAGAAGAGATGCCATAAAAAACAAAAGAGCACAATAAACAAAAGAGTATGATACATATAAAAGCAAAAACATATGCTGACATGTAAGGTAAAAACAAAAGAGCACGATGATAAGAACAAAATAGCATGATGTCATTGCCATATACGAACAAAAAAAGCATGATGACCAAATAGTGAATTGAAACAAAATAAAATGCTTATAATATCGCATCGAAACAAAATAACATGATGAATGCACACGAAATAACATGATGAAGGATGGACAAATATGATACCAACGCTTATAATATTGCATCGAAACAAAATAACATGATGACCACAATCAAAATAACATGATGACCACTTATAACATTATGCACCAAAACAAAATAACATGATGACCAAACCAAAATAACATGATGACCACTTATAATATTATGCACCAAAATAAAATAACATGATGAGATGGACAAAATAACATGATGAAGGATGGACAAATATTGCATCAAAATAAAATAACATGATACCAACGCTTATAATAGTGCATTGAAAAAAATAACATGATGACCACAAACAAAATAACAAAATAATATGATGACCACAAATAAAATAACATGATGATCACTTATAATATCATGCACTGAAAAATAATAATATAATGACCAAACCAAAATAACATGATGAGATGGATAGCCCAAGCGACACATCAAGAAGAAAACAAAGTGCACCTTTTAATATCACCAAATGAACGTTGTTAGAGCCACCCAAGAATGTACCAACTGAGAAAAGAAGCATTGAAGGCCAACAAAGTTAAACACTCTAGGTACACAAGAATGCACACGAAACAGCAGCAGGACACATGTTGGCACACCAAAAATCCTCATGGGAGCCCAAAAATCCCAAAAAACGAGAAGCCTAGAGGTTTAAGGTCTTTAGATATTAACCTCTAGAAAGTTGTTCGGCTACTAATCTAATAAATACGATCATAGAATATGTGCAAACATATTACATCATAGTTTTACATTACATTAGACTAAAAAGAATTAGTAGGCTCATCTAATTATCAAACATGTTCGTCTAGTTAGTATCTTGTTAAGTGCATTCCCTAGTCGTTCTGACATACTCTCATCAGGGAACTCGGAAGAACTATTTTATGCTGGCTAAACTATTATAAACTTATAAGAATAATTTTTCTATAAGAATAATTTTTTCAGATAATAAACATGTTACTTCCATAGCTGGTATATAATTTCATAGTACTACCTAGCTAGTTAGTGCACTCATGTATCAATCTAAAGGAACAAAGTATTTTGGAATTGCAGTTTGTGTGCCTAAATGGTCACTTATTTAGTTGGGGAGTACTTTTCAAAATTTGTGAACGCAAACATATGTAGCATAGATTGTGCACAATAAGTATTAGCAGATATAAAGGAACAATGGAAAAAAGCCCAGTAAAAGGAGGATCAAATATACCGAGGTTTGGACTTTTTATCTAATAATAAGCGTAAACATGTAACACACGTCTTTTCAAATATAAAACTTGTTTCTATAATTTTATTTATCTTTTAATGAGTTTTCTTCCGATATTTTGACTTCTTACACCCTTATCATTCATCTTCAAGTCGATTAAAATAATAGAGTTTGTCCTAAACTGTGTCATATGAACTTGACAAAGTTATCAAATCCAACAATAATATCTCATAGTATAAGTATCATTATACCTAGGCAAGTACATGTTCAGAAATGTTAGCTATAATATCTCACTGTCCATTTCTCCATAAATTTAGCATCTACAAAAACATGATGACCTACATCACTACAGAATTTTGATGATGCACTTATCAATATAATCAATCAAAAAAATACCAAAAAGATATTTAGAAGTTTTAAAAAATTAAAAGCAAACATAACTTTTAAAATCTTATGATAATCCTAATTTTAGATATTTTTAGACCAAAGGAAATGCCTAAAGTTAATTTTTTCCAAAAAATTTAGTGTGAATTTGTTCAAATTGAAACAGGAGATCCTTGCTTTTGGCCTATTTCTTAAATCTTGAAATTGACAATAATAATACCCACCATGAATTGTGTAAATTGTTTAAAGAGCTCACACAGTTAAAGTGAGAAGAAAGTAAAGGACCTTCGAGAAAAAAATAAAAAAATAAAGGAGACAGTAACTACCGGGCACATCGCTTAGTCCTACGAAAAGAAATAAATGCCTGAATCGACAAACCGCTCGGTCCTACTCCTATCCCACTCCCTCTCTCTCTCAAGATCCATCTCTTCCATCCACATCAACCATGCGTTCCAATGCCTCATTACAGCCAGAGCTGAGGGCCTCCACCTCCCACGCTTCCCCGCCGCCAGCGCCGCCCCTCCCATGCTTTCCCACCACCAGTGTGAAAGATCTCCCCTCTCCTGCCTCACCCACTGTCATGAGTCCCGCCTCTCCTCTGTCGCCCCCCTGCTACTGCGAGCCCATGATAACAAGCCCCTCCCCACTGTCGTTGCCTTTTTATCACGTCGGCAGCACACACTTGGTTCTCTGCTTTGCCACATACGTTGGTTCCCGCCATTGAAGAGCCCGAGGAGCCATTGGAAATCCTCTTGAGAATAGGCAACACCAAGCTCGGCATGCTCACGGCAGGCCAGACAACCCTAAGATAGAAGCCAACATATGTCTCTATCAGTTTCGCGGCCGAGGCCAACAGGCTCGTTAGAGGGCTCCATGGTGCCGGCCTCCTCCTCCATGGACATGCGCCATTAGCAAGGCAAGAGGGACACCGGCTAGGACGCCCTTCTCTAGGCCTTCTGATTCCGTGCCTCTCCAATGCTCATGCATATCCACAAGGTTTGTCAATTCTCTATAATCTCCACGTGACGAAATCCCAAATATTTGATTTGCCCATGTTTAATCTATGCAGTTCATGTGCCTTTTACAAATTGTAAATAGGTTGGTTTCATGCACTGTTAACAATTGGTCTCAGATGATGCAGGGATTTTCCAGGAAACTAACGGAGCACATAGTGTCTTTTCAGAAAATCAAAGGTCAATTCTTGCAGGCAAGTTTCTATTTAAGCATACAAGGCTGACTACTTAGACTTCACTCTTGACTCGGTTATTGAGATAGATAACAGTAATGCACTTGGTAAACTAACAAACCTGAAATTATCTTTTGTGGGAAATCAAAGTTAAAAAGATGTAAATGGAGATTTCACTTAATATAAGAAAAGAAAATATGTAATGGTATGCTGCCTTGTACATAGTGTCGTTGTCCAACACATACTAATATAACGAGGACAACAACATTCCTCCATGTTGAGTGGTAAATAATTGTTTTGGTTTAAATATCATGAATCATGAAAGCAATAAAAACACAACAAACTATGCCTAAATCATTACTCTAGGAAGATATTGATACGTCGTAAACATATCTATAATTTTTTATGTTCCATGCTTGTTTTATATCTACTTTCTTATGTTTTGTCCATACTTTGAGGTATTTTTATAATTTTCTGGGACTAACCTATTAACAAGATGCCACAATACCAGTTGCATGTTTTATGTTGTTTTTAGTTTCAGAAAAGCTAGTAAGGAAATATTCTCAGAATTGGAACGGACAAAAGCCAAAGTAAATATTTTACCTGAAGCAACACGGAGTCCGGAGGGAAGACGAAGTGGCGCACCAGGGCGGCCACACTTGGTGGCAGCGCGGCCTAGGTGGCGCCACCAGGGGGTGTGGGCCCCCTGGTGCTCCACCAACCTTGCCCCTTCGCCTATAAAAGCCTCTCAGGATGAAAACCCTAAGTACCGGATCAAAATTCCACGAAAGAGTCTGTAGCCACCATCATCTCCATCCCTAGATCGGGAGGGATCAGAATCTCTTCCTGGCACCCTGCCAAAGGGGAGAGATCACCCTGGAGGCCTTCTTCATCACCATGCCTGCCTCCGGTATCATGCGTGAGTAGTTCATACTTGGACTACGGGTGCATGTAGTAGCTAGATGGTTGGTTCTCCTCCTTTGTTCTATCATGTTTAGATCTTATGAGCTCCGTTCATGATCAAGATCATCTATTTGTAATCTTACATGGATATTGAGATGCTATTTCAGATTGATTATTGATTCTATCATGTCTATGTTATTTGTGATCTTGCATGCTCTCCGTTGTTTGTAACTATCTTGGCCAAGTAGATGCTTGCAACTCCAAGAGGGAGCATTTATGCTCGATAGTGGGTTCATGCCTCTAGTAATATGGAGAAGTGACAGGAATCTCTAAGATTATAGATGTGCTGTTGCTACTAGGGAGAAAACAACAATCCTTTGTCCATGGGACAATCATATTGTTTACTTTACACACTTTGCTTAATGCAATTATCTGTTGCTTGCAACTTAATACTGGAAGGGTTCGGATGATAACCTGAAGGTGGATTATTAGTCATAGATGCAGTTGGATTACGGTCTATGTATAATGTTGTAATGCCCAATCAAATCTCATAGGAGTCAATATGTCTAGTATATGCATTGTATGCTTTCTCGAGTATGTTAATTGCCCCGCTGTATTTTGTTAACCCAGGATGTCATCTATCTTAAGGAGAATCACCTCTAGTGAACTATGGACCCCGGTCCATGCTTTTACCATTGCTATACTATCTACTGTTACTATTTACTGTTTACTTTCTGCAAGCAATTACTATCTTCCACACAATACGTTTAATCCTTTGTTTTCAGCAAAACGGTGAGATTGACAACCTCACTGTAAGTTGGGGGCAAAGTTCTATGGTTTTGTTGTGTAGGATTCCAAGTTGCTAGCAACACCTTGCAGTTGTTTCCTTGCTCCTACTGGTTCGATAACCTTGGTTTCATAACTGAGGGAAAACTTGTTGCTGTGCTCATCATACCTTCCTCTTGGGGTCCCCAACGAGCTCTACGTTTTGAGCCATCAAGCACTTTTTCTGGCGCCGTTGCTGTGGAGTCAAGGACAGCTTTACAAGGGGAGTCTCTCACAACCGATCTCTTTACTTTGTTTTTTGTTTTGCTTAGTTTATTTCTTCTTTGTTTGCTTGTCTCTTTTTATCAAAAATACAAAACAATTAGTTCCTACTATAGTTGTTATTTTCGTTGGTCTATTATTGTCTTGCTTTATCATGCTTTCTATCAATGGTTGGTTTTTTTAAAACTGAATCTTATTGGCAAGGTGGGTTCACGGAAGAACAAAAATATTATTATAAGGAACACCGCTTGTCACAAAAAGGGAAACACTTATGGGAACAAATTAATAAATTATATACCATTGCTAGAAACGTGTGCTCTACTTATAATGTTACTTATTGCTTTGATAAATCTTGTTGCTGTAAGAGGTATAAACACCTCCCTTTTTAATGTGAGTATAATGATGATGTTACCATATCTTCTTATGTTAAGGGAAATTATGACTTTTATGATGTGGAACAAATTTAAGAATTTATTGCTTGGAAGGGTGCATTCGAACTTGCTTATTTAATTGAAAATACTAATGATGCACCTTATAAATATGAGGTTTATGATATACTTAAATTTTGCTTTGATAATTACAAGGAAGAAAATGGCTATATTCTTGAATATCTTAATAGATGCTCTCTACCAACGAAAGAGACTAATGCCTTGTAGGAGCCTATGGAAGAAGAAATTGCTGAAACTGGAATCTCATTGGATGAAAAAGAGGAGGAGAGTGATGATTAAGAGGAGGAAGAATGGATCTACCCATTCCTACCTTCTAATGAGAGTAACTCTTTACCCCTTATATTATTTGATTGTCCCCCATGCTTACCAAGGGAGGATGAATGTTATGTTCCTATGGATTCTTTTGAAAATGTTTATAATAAATCTCTAGATGATGGCCCTATATTGGTTGATAATATTAATTGTACTACTATTGAAAATGAGATTGATCAGTCATCTTGTTATAAAATTGTTAAAATTGAGTTTGAAGGTTTTAATCCCACTATTTTTGAGCTTGATAAAAATTATGTGTTTGTAGATCATGAAAAGCATGCTTTATGTGATAGTTATATTGTTGAGTTTATTCATGAGGCTACTGAAAATTATTATGAGAGAGGAAAATATGGTTGTAAAAGTTTTCATGGTACTGAAACACCTCTCTATTTACCGAAAGTCTTGAAGTTACTCTCGTTTTATCTTCCTATGCCTGTCACTTTGTTTTTTGTGAATTTATTGCGTATAAGATTCCTATACATAGGAAGTGGGTTATACTTAAATGTGTTTTGAATTTGCTTCTTGATGCTCTCTTTTACTTCAATTCATATTTTTTATGTGAGCATCATCGAAATTATCATGCCTATCTTAATGGCTATAAAGAAAGAACTATTGGGAGATAACTCAAATTTTTATTCAGTAAGTTTTTTTTATCGAGTCTTGGAAGTTAATACTTCGGTAATAACCTCTTCTTATCCTTTTTTGTGTGGTTTTTATGCCAAGAATAACCTCTAATGAAAGAGAAATAAGACTTGGGAAAGTTGCTGTCCCGAAACAGATTTTTGTGCTCCACTGTAAAAATTCGTGAAAAATCTCTGTACGTCGGATTGAGCTGTAATTGTTTGTGCTTCTGCCCCAGGTTATTATATAACTTTCGTTAGTTCAGCACTTTTCGATTTGAGCAACAGAAGGTCTTCGAAAAAATGGTTTTTATCTGCTGGTCTATTTTGACAGATTTCTACCATTATTTGCATTTGCCTCTTAATCTCTTTCTCTTTGAGTTCTCTTTGATCACTTGATATTTTAAAAGTAATTGCTACAGTAGCTTGTGTTCTAATGGAAGTTTTACTTGTGAGGAAACTAAACCATAAGACAATTTATCTTGAATGCACTAATGTTGCTAATGAGGATTGTGTGAAGTTTTGTATGAAGGAAAACTTTCAAGTGTAGGGGAATAATAATGTGATAAGATGAAGTATGGACAAAAGCTCAAAGGGTACCAAAAAACAGCAAATCGGGCTTAGAGCACACCAAACGCCCGCTCAACATCCTTCCTGCAAGCTTCCTACTCCTTGGCAAAGTTGGAATTCTTGCCCACAACAGGAATTGAGATAATCTTCACAAATGACCATCTTGGATAGATGTCACCTGCCAAGTAGTATCCCTTGTCGTAGTGGTGCCTATTGATCACATAGTCCATCATGGGAGCATGGCCTTCAACAAGTTTGGCAAAGAAATTTGAGCACTACAGGACGTTGATGTCATTGTGAGATCCTACTATTCCGAAAAAAGAATGCCAAATCCAGAGATCATGTGTAGCCACTACCTCAATAATCACACTGCAACCTCCTTTGTGGCCTTTGTACATTCCCTGCCAAGCAACTGGGCAGTTCTTCCATGCCCAATGCATGTAATCAATGCTTCCAAGCATCTTAGCAAATCCTCTGGCTTCATTCATTGCTAGGATCCGAGCAATATCTTCAGCATGAGTGATCTCAAGTATGTTGGTCGAAACACTACAACCACTATCCTGCAGAACTTGTACATGCACTCAATGGCGGTGGACTCAGCCATGCGTAGATAGTCATCTTATGTATTAGCGGGAGCTCCATATGCAAGCATCCTCAAAGCATCTATGTACTTTTGGTTTGAGGGAAATCCTACTGTGCTGGTGCAGTACTTCTTACATTTGAAGTACGTACCGAACCCTCAGTGCACAATCTTGATGAAGAGCTTCTGGTCCATCCTGAACAGCACCAAAATATCTTCTCACCGTGCAACGGATTATCAATGAAGTAGTCAGCGTATAACATGCAGTGCCCCTCCAGATGTCGTAACATCCCAGCATTTAGGAACAAATGAAGGATATATATAGGAATATGTGCATGTGCATACATTCATCTATAAAATTTGGGGTAAATTTTTTGCAAACTAAAAGATTAGAGAGATCAGGATTTCTCTCACTTGGATGGGTTAGGGTTTAGCTCATTCAAGGGAGTGCTATAAATGCCGACATGATCTCTAGGGAAATTTGACTGTTTTAGGTAAATTAGTTCAATTTGATATTTGAATTTTGAATTAGACATTTGAAATAAATTAAAATTATAAGTATTTAGAGTTTATCTTATTAAAGAAAATAAAATAATTTAATTTGAATTATTATTAACACCACATATAGATTGTACAAATAAAGGAATTCAAGTAAATAAATTAATGCAAATAAATATAAAGGAATAAAAATCTTTATTTCTTTAATATCAAACACAATACAAGGTTTGTACAAGTGAAAAAGTGAAAAAAAGATTATATTACAAAAGAATAAAGGAAAAGCCTATACTATTTTCCTAAACCAAGTCTTTAATCTTCTTAACTTTTCTTGTATTATTTTGTACCTGCAAGTTAAACAAAGAGAACAAAACGGAAACAAAAGGTTAATGTTAGTATTTTGCTCTCAGGTGTAATAGTGTAATGCACTATTTTGACACATCATTGATCTATATTAATAAAAGGGGCAAGTTTCACCAAAATTAGTATATGGTCTTAATGCAATTAGCCTTAGTATAACATCATTGGCTATAAAAGGGGCGAGTTCCACCAGAGAGAGATAGAAAGGGTGAAGTAAAAGCACTGTAATTACTCGAGCTCATCTAGAATAGTGAAGCAGCTCACACACATTTGCATGCCTATATGCTGTCGGCAGAAGGTTACAGTGAGAGAGGGATAAAGTCACAGCCGCAGCAACAGATAACTCTCTCTTCTGATCACGTATCACCACACCACGAACAGCAAGAACAACCACAACACCACCACTAGTAATCACCAGATCCACTACTGAATAAACACTCTGAATCAATCAAATCATTCACCAGCCATGGTTACTTAGAGCAGGGGGTGGTTTTGGTGTTGAGCAAGGTTAGGCCAGCTGGGAGGAGCAGACCAAGCAACTCGTAGGAAGGATTTGAACAAGGTCAAGCCAAGAGAAACAACTAGGAGGAGCAGGCCTAGGCAACAGCTAGAATGAGTAGGTCAAGCCAAGTAATCGACATCATCAACATCAACAATAGGTTGATCACTTCCAAAAGCATGCCTAGTATTTGTTCTTACTATTTTCTAGGGCATGACCTGTTGGATTGTATGTTATCCTCAGAGTTACACCTAAATGGTGTGTAAACTCGTCATTGGAGGTTGAGCAGCCACTAATAGCACATGTTCTTTATCTATGAATGGATCTGGTCTCAGTCTTGGCATCCTTGACCTGATCTACTGCAAGAAAGGTATCAGCAGAGTAGCATAGCAGCCAAACTTGTTGGTTAGTTGCTACTGGGCACACTCCACTTGCTGGAAGCACCACAATAGGAGCCTAGCCTCACAAGTGCCACTAGGGCCAGTATTATTTAGTCAAGCTACAATTCAACAACCACAAGTGTTGAATATGATTCGAATTCTATGTACTATAGAAGGAGTCCTTGTGGACTACGGCGTGCCAACCGTGACGTAGCACATGTACAACTCTATTTCATGTCTGTCAAGAAAGAGAGTTGTTTGGCCCCTTTATATAGTGTCAGGTAGTCATAGATTAGATTGGGAGAATTTTACCATACTGATAGCACGTAGAGGGTTTGTCCTTTCGTGTATTATAATACTCCTCCCAATTATAGTGATACGCCGTCGTGCGTTCCGTGGTTTTTTTCCGCAAGGGTTTTCACGTAAAATTATGTGTTCTTGTTCTTCGTTTGATCTATTTTTACTGCAAGATTGTGCAACAAGTGGTATCAGAGGCTAAGGTTTCAAGATCCGTTGCCCGGGAGACTTTCCGCCGTGCTCCCGGGCAGCATCCTGTAGCATCATCTTTATTGGATCAGCAGCTGAATCTTGCGGCATCATGCAGCTTCACCAAGATTGAGCCATGTTTGTGTTTTGTGTGAGATCGGATTTATACGAGACTTGGAGATCAGAGTTTTTCATCGGTGTGCCGTGCGTCACACGTTTCTAAGTCACAGTGAAAGACTCTCGAGTTGCACGGATCTATCAATTCCTTCAATTCCATCGCATTGTTGCTCCGCTGTTCCGATCCGTTGGTTTGGCCGTGTCCAGTTTTGTCTCTGTTTCGATAGTTTTGCGATGTGAGACGGTTTGATTTTCTACTCAGTTTGGCGAGAATTTATTCGCAATATCCGGCTCTCAGATAGATCTGAAACTACAACGATCACCACATGGAACAAGTCCCAAGGCAGGTTGCTCTAAGAAGCCTATGTATCGATTTTTCTCCTGGCTCCTACGTGCACTTCAACACTACCGGGAAAGTTTCTGTGTTATTTTTATTTATCTGCAGTTTATAGATTCTATTAAGAGTTGTTTTTGTCTGGTCAAAATGTGGATTATTCTAGCATACTGGTGTCATTGTCGGCACGGACAAAAGTGAGCAGTTTGTTTTTCCAGCTCGAGCATTGCCCCATGATTTATCCCGATCTCAATACCGGTTCTACCCGCGCCACCTATGTTTGATGATTTGCCACTGAGATGATTATCGTTTTGATAGTATTCAGTTCAAGGTGAAGTTTGTTGAAGCCTATCATACAATTGGCTGATTATGTGTGCTGTTACGGACAGTCTGTATTACAGTATGAACTCAACATTATAGCGGTTCTACTTGCGGCGTTCTACGACGACTCGTTCGTTCTTGGGTTTTATCTTATTTGGAGGCTGGAATTTCAAGTAAGTTTTATGATTGTTCATATTCAATGCAATTTGTATGGGAGATATTGTGGATGCAAATTCAAGGTGTTATATTGTTGCAATTACATGAAGAACACAATTTAGAAATTTAAAAAAAAATGAAGGAGGTGATTGTTAAGCATGTTGGTAGCTAGCATATACTCTTTACTCTCCAGAGTTTTGCTGTTATGTATGTGAAGGTTTTTGTCTTTGTTATTCAAGTTTGTGATGAGTATCAGTTTGAGGTACTAGAGGAGATTTGTTTTCTGCTAGATACTACAACCTTATTCAGTTGTCTTTGCCCTTTCAAGAGGGGTCTATTGCAGTGTTTAAACTCCGTTGCATGTTGAGAAGTTTCCTACATTCGACCCTTGTTCTACATGGACAATTATTGACCATATCATGGATATTTCATTAACCATTATAAGACGGCAGTTTTTAGTGCACGAGATGTCCTCCGTAGTAGATGCTCTTGCATGAGTATTATTTGCCAAGGTTTGTGCTTTTGTAACACGTTCAGATTCCATGAGATGAGTTCTTCACAATGTTATGTGCACCAAGATGTTGCACTATGAGCTTTGCGCTCACTCAAGCACCATAGGAGATATGATGACTTATGTCATTTGATGATTGAGCAATTTTAGCTTTTGGAGGACAGTGACATAGACTCAGACTTTTATCGGGTATTATGGAAGACCCAAGTTCGTATGTCTGCTTTGTTGATAGCTATGTTGTTTTTGGACGACCTACCGTTTGATTTGCTCAATGTGACTTCATAGAAGTTTATTTGTCTATGAACGTTTCAAGGCACAAGGTTTACCTGTGATGATGACTTTAATTGAGGAGTTGAATGCTATCTATGACTTTTATAAGGAATTTCGGCTTAAGGTGGAGATTGTTGAATATGATCTGAATCCTATGTACTATAGAAGGAGTTCTTGTGGACTACGGCGTGCCAACCGTGCTAGACGTAGCACATGTATAACTCTATTTTATATCCTTCAAGAAAGAGAGTTGTTTGCCCCTTTATATAGTGTCAGGTAGTCATAGATTACATTGAGAGAGTTTCACCATATTGATAGCACATAGAGGGTTTGTTCTCTAATGTATTGTAATAATCCTCCCAATTATAGTGATACGCCGTCGTGCGTTCCGTGGTTTTTTCCTGCAAGGGTTTCCACGTAAAAATCTATATTCTTGTTCTTTGTTTGATCTATTTTTGTTGCGCGATTGTGTAACAACAAGTAATTGTAGATAAAAAATTTCAAATCATTTTCCTAACTACCACGCTAGGAATCATTATATAATTTCTCTACTGTCATTTATTTGACAGTAAATTGATCATCAACAGAGTATGTTGTCAGGCATATCTACAAGCAAGGACCAAGTCCTTATCAAATACATGTAGTAAAACCATTCTGAAATTACTCTTATAGCTAGTAATGTAAAGCATGATTGTGCTGCCATCTGGATAGTACCAACATTTCTAAAAGAGACTAGAGTTTAATAAACATACCAAACTAGAATAACATTCCAGTATAATTACCAAAAGGCTTGGTAAATTCAAGATATTACCAGCCACACACAAATATCAGTGGTAGAGTGTAATTAACATGGAACGCTTAGGACTGCATCCATGGAATCAGTATAACTGATGAATCAGCATAAACAGACTAACATAACACAACAGTCATCATCACCAAGGAATCCACATGGCCAAATCTATCAGGGTACAATAGGAGTAGCGATCATACTATGCAAGTTACTACTAGGGCTGAGAGTACCAGCGAAAAAGGGGAGGAACCCTAACACATGAACAAACCCTAATTAGGGTTAGGCACGACAGTGCAAAGAAAGGTTGAGAGAGGAGGAAGAAGAAAGGGGATTTACCCGTGTTTCTCGCTAGATTTTAGAAGAGGAAACAAAGGCATGGATCGGCGACAACCATGACACGGTGGGCACCGAAGCGCCTGCACTGCACCGAGCCACGCTAGCAGTTGCAGGAGCACGAGGATGGCGTCACTGGCGACCACCACGCCGCCAGACCACCAGGACATCACCGCAAGACCACCGGAGCACGACACAGCGAGGAGGGCCAAAACCCTAATCGCTAGTGCGGGGTCAACGTGGCCAGGCAAGAGCGCACATGACAAATTGGTGTGGACCAGTCGATGCAGCTGTGTCTACTTGGTCAGCAAGCACGACGGGGACGGCACAGACGGCCGAAGTGCGCCGGGATTGAGCGGCGATGGTGGCAGCGCCGCGACATCGCTAGAGAGAGGACATGAACGAGAGGGGAGCAAGCCAGTGAGGATAAGGCGGGCTGGTGCGCGAGCCATAGGCTCGGTTGGGTTGAACCCAACCCAGTAGACCGGATGGGCCATATAGGCCGGGCTAGGCTGCCCCACGGGTCTAGTGCAGCTAAATAAATAATTATTAAGTCTTTAATGAAATTTTAAATTCCAACTATATCCCTAGGAGTATTTAAGCTCTAGAAAAAATCATAAAAATACATGTGATATCTCTAAATGATCACAATATTTAAGCCATCTAAGAAAAATACTAACTTGTCTTTTGAAATAGTAAAACTTGAATTGAATATTTAAAGGCAATAATTTCTTTATGGAATTTTATAAAAATAAGGATGAGACCTAAAAATAAATAAAAATCATTTTTAAGATCTTGAACAAGTATATTTTACTAGAAAAATACCAAGTGTATTATTTCAAAAGGTTTTAGAATTTTTAGAGTAACAAATTCTCTTTGGTCTATTTATTAAAATAAATACTTGTTTTATTTCTTCAAGATTATTTTCTAAATAAAATAATAATAATATAGCTTTATAAATATTTGCACTACTTAACAAGGATCTTTTTAGTGTAATTATATGGGTAAAACATTTAAAAGGGGGGTTTAAAATAAAAGAAAGTAGTACATGCCATTATTATGCATAATTCATCATTGCTTCTATAAACATTGTTCTTACCGTGGGGCAGTCCCCCAGTTGCTGGGTCACCATAGCTAGTATCAGAGAAATTGTTTTGATCTTAGGTTGGAAACCTAGTAAGAGATTAGACCGGTAGGAGTCTAGGAGCAACAATAAATGACCCTCTAGAAATATGATGACTATTCACTTGAGAATATCATTATCATATCTTTAGTGCGATAATTCTTTATTATGATGCATCATTATTAACTATAAATATCTTGTATATAGCTAGGATGGGACCAAAGTTTCCTAAACGGACTATAGGGAAGAAGGAGGAAAGTCTCGAGGATTATCAGGGGACATTGGCCGAACAACTTCGACAGCTTTTGAGGGTTTTCGAGTGTGAGACCGACATTCCAGTGAATACCTTTACGTATTATCATGGGCACATGATAGCGATGTACCGTGTTAGGATCCACCTACCGAAGAAGCTTGGGTTGTGTCCAACTATGCCATTTGGAGAGGGTCGAAGCCTATCATGTTGCAATAGTGGAGGCGGTAGCCACTATTAAGGACCACAAGGCCAAAGACCTGGCAGTAACTAGTTATACTGTGATTCCTCATGATTCTATCGTCTTAGAGTTAGCATTAGATCACCTTGCGTTAGTCAAGAAGAATCATGTTCTACCTTCCAAGTTCATGGATCGATATAGACAAGTAGTTGGGTCTTTCTTTAACTCCCATCATGTCAGTGGAGGACAAGGATATTATGTTGGATGATCTCACTGATCCTCAAAGGAGGGAGGTGTTGGCAACACAGTTAGCTAAGGAGGAACGTGGTTCACCCAGTCCAACACCCTATGATTTCCACATAGACCTGGTATCATTTACACCATATCCTTATTCACCCATACCAGAGCCTACCAATTATCCTGATATAGGTACTAGTTACCAAGTACCACAGAGCTCATGGGGGCGACTGACTCAGAGCTTCCCATTGAGAACTCAGATGGATGGAGGTTCGAGTTGCCTATTGGATCTAGTGGAAATCCTATTCCATTAGAGGATTCTAAGGAGGATGCCGGGCAGACCAGCCAGATGGGAGTTAGGTCCTATTCTTCTGATGTCAGAGACGCTGAGGTTGACTTACGAGAAGCAACCTGGGAGAAAGAGGATGACTTACGAGAAGCTTATCCAGAACTTTTTAGGTACACCCGATACAACTTCTAGACGAAGTTTTCTTTAAGGAGGGAAGACTATAACATCCCAGTATTTAGGAACAAACGAAGGGTAGATATAGGAATATGTGCATGTGCATGCTTTCATTTATAAAATTTGGGGTAAATTTTTCGCAAACTAAAAGACTAGAGAGATAATGGTTTCTCTCACTTAGATGGGTTAGGGTTTAGCTCATCCAAGGGAGTGCTATAAATGCTAACATGATCTCTAGAGAAATTTAACTATTTTGGGAGGTATTTATGCTTGGAGGATCGATTTGTCACGTGGGGTCGTGGAGAAGAACAATGATTGGCTTGGATCATCTACTAGGCCCCACGTCATGGAATTGTGAACGTGAAGGTACGTCCATTTGTGCAACAAGGATTTGATATCTTATAGGTAAAGCAACGCACTTCTGCATAGTGTAAGAATTGTGACATGTTGCTTCCTGTTTGGGGAAGGAGCTACGAACGCGAAAGAAAAGGAACTCCATGAAGTTCTGTTCAACCTATGAGGGCTGATGGGCATAGTGTTTCTAATAAAAGCAACCCTTTGAAGAAATGATTATGAAAATTGCATAGTAACTAAGACTTATAGTCTGAGGTGGTAGCTAGTGCATCAAACTTCCCACCTTGCATATAATGAACTTGTTGGGTAACGTTGTTACTCACTATTTTCTTTGATCCCCTACTTAGACTCTGAAGACCAGGAATATACTCCAATGTACGCTACCGAGTGTCAAGATGATGTCTTCTACGAAGAGCCCGATCTTTCCAGCGGAGTTGAAGGGGTGGATTATGAAATCCGCTACGGTGCTGAAGGCAAGGAGTCAGAGTAGTTGGTATAGTATTATTTAGTCCCTAGGTTGAGTCGAGCAACATAAGACTCTATAGAATAATTTGTTGAGCCCCCATCTTGTTAATTAGTTTGGATCTTTTTGTTCTTATACTGGAACTTCGTTAAGTAAGATAATCGCTGGTTGTAATATTAAGAACCTTATGGTACTGTTCGTTTGGTATGGTAATAATAAGTTTGTATGTAATGTGGACCTGCAATGTTTCTATTGTACCACTTCGAGGGATGTAATATTTGCGAAATGGTGTTCCATGAGTGTTATGTCAATGACTTGCGTACTACAACATGGAGTGGTATGCTGGGTCACCGCAGATGCTGCCTCGACTTCCTCTTGCGTCAGCTTAGAGCCGAGCCACTGTGCCGCAGCTTTGCATTTTGCGTGTACATGCCAAACAAGCAGGTGAGGATCTTCAAGTGTTCTTCATCGTCGACTGTTGTGGCGGTCTCCTCCTCCATCAGGACAACGAACCTTTCCTCATCGTCGGAGTCCATGGCCGAGTGGGCAAAACGCTGAACACCTAATGGGCGCGGTGGGCGAGGAGTTGCCCGAGAAGCTCCCTGTGGCTTGGAGTCACCGTGAAATCTCAGGAAATATGAAGGTGGAGGGTGGTGTGGTGGTGGGCGCCCTTGCTACCGACAAGCTTTAGGCGGAGTTGGGAGGGGTGGTGCCGACGGCAGCATGGCAACGATGGGAGGAGGTGGGGCGAGAAGGCGAATCTTGGCGCTAAAATGCCTTGTCTCGCCGACAGAGCTGACCCACACTCCTTTTTTCTTCGTTCGACGCCCCAAGCGACTCCCAACGCGCTGGATTCGGCAGCTGAAAGTTAGACCCAATCCAACGAAAATTCGGTTTGGGAGGGGGAGGGGCGGCTGGGAGAAAACCGTTTCGCCGGCGCAAAAAATATCCTAAGAAGCTCTTTTGGGTTGGTTGGAGATGTTCTAAACAAAGGGTTGCCCCGGGGCGACACTCATCGTCGCCTCATGAGTCGTTTGTGTCCAGTCCGTAGAGGCAGAACCAACAATCACTCTGAGGACAGGTGATTTTAAGTCACTAACATGCGGACCCCACGAACGATGTGCCCCACGTGTCGGTTACTCCAAGTACCCTGACTTAGTGTCCTTCGAAGTCAGACAACCGGTGTCCTAATTGTCACTCCACTTCACCCAGGGCAGCACGATGATGACCATCTAGGTGGACAAGACATTAGGTGCCCGTTTGATTGCCCGCAGCCTTTTTGGCATCTTCCTGTCTTGGTGCATGTCAACAATGATGGACAGCGTCAAGTCTAGAGCCAACATGTGCATATTGTTTAGTTGACCATATTTTGTTATGAACTCATTTTATACGCACCGTTTGGATGGGAGTAAATTACATAGAACTACCACAATTAAAGTTGACTTTACGAGTCAGTACTATTTTTGATCATTTTATTCTAAATCTACCAACAATAGAGCATCTCGTTACAAATAGCACTAATATCCGTTTGACACAGCTCCGATGGCACATCTGACCGGTAGGGACCAATTGTAAGTGCTAAGAGCAAGTCCAGGAGAGCCCCGATAGCCCCCCGATAGCAGATGTAGGAGAGAGAGAGAAGGTGAAAACGGCCTCCAGCAGCGCCCCTACAAGCTCCCCTACAGGTCAGGGTCCCCGACCCAACCCCTCCCTCTCCCCTCAGGAAGGGGGCGATGGCCGCCTCCCCTATATCGATCTTGGCCCACTTGCAGGCGTTGGCCGCTCGGAGGACGACAACCGCGCACGTAGACCGCCGTCGCCGAGGCGCCCTTCAGCCCGCCCGACGAGCTCCGCCTCGGCTAGCTCCACTTGCGCCCGTCCCCGACCTGCAGTAGGAGCCGTCGAGCATGGGGAATCGGTAAGCAGCGGCCGGAATCGGCGCGCGGCAGCCAGAATCGGTGCGTGACGGCCGAAATCGGTGGCTGACGGCGGGGATCGACGACTGACGGCGGGGGGTGGTGGCTCTGGCCCTCCACAAAGCTATCGATTGGGCGACCTGTTAGTGTGGAAAAAATTTTACAAAGTGGGCTCTATCCTATTAAAAAATATGTGATAACGACATAGGGGAGATAACTTAGGGTACCTGCTGGAGATAAGCAAAATTTAGGGGAAGAATAATTTTAGGGGAGGCCCCTACATGTACATATAGGAGAGAAAATATTAAAGTGCTGCTAGACTTGCTCTAAGTTGGCACCACAGGTGGACAAGGAGCCGAGGTGGACACGGGGCCCACCTGTTAGTGCCCCATCTTCTTTCTCATCCTCTTCTTTCCCTCCCACCTCTCTATCCGGCCAGATCCCAGAGGAGTTCCCGTCAAGACCGACACCCACCTCCCTCGCCCGCCGCTCGCCGCCATCTCGTGCGGGCCCGCGGTCGTCTTTCCTGGTCCATGTCATCTTTGATGCGCGCATGTGTCCCTCTCCAGCGCCGGCCGGGGTGACTCGTCTCTCTGCCCCTGCAGGACCACGTCCTCCGGCCGCCAGCATGCCCCCAACGCCTTCTCGCGCACTGTCGTGTATTCACTGGCGGGAGCCACCGGATTTCTCATCCAGAGCCGGCCCCGTGCTCCCACTCCCAAGGGTGGGGCGGCGAGCACCACGATCTTGGCGGCCCCGACGGACATGGAGGTAACGCCTCCCACGGCTCGAATGGAGGGTGGAGGCGGCGTGGTCGAGGGCGGCAGGATCGGTAGGAGGGGATCGGCGATGAGAACGGGCGGGAAGAAGGAGGAAGTGGAAAGGAGATGTGAGGCTGACAGGTAGGGCCCATAGGCAATGAATAAGAAAATAGGGACAAAAAAATAAAAAAAGATGGTGTGTTGGGTGGGCCCTACCGGTCCACCTTAGCTCCTTGTCCACCTATGCTGCTGGGCCCTACCGGTTCAGATGTGCTATCAGAACTGTCAACCGGATATTAGTGCTATTTTTAACGAGATGCCCTACTGTTGATAGATTTAGAATAAAATTATTAAAATGGGTACTGACTCACAAAGTCAGCCTCAATTGTGGCAGTTCTATGTAATTTACTCTTTGGATGGTAGCATGTTATGCTAAAGGCTGGGAGGATGTAAATTCAGCATGTCTGCTTGGTTGCGGCGTAACATTGTGGTCAACCATGTCACAAGTGGTGATTTTGCCATACAGAGCGGAGAGGGGCTTATCATGGAGATTCAAGTCTGAGTGGTGGTGGTGTGGCTATACGTAATCACGACGGAAGCTTCGTGCTGACGCGAGCAAACCAATTTTTTCTACACGTCTTGGACGCTGAAGGCGTAGAGCTTCTTGCGTGCCGTCGATCATTATTTCCGTCGAGCTTTATTTCTCTCAAAGGAGGTAGGGGTCCAGAAGGTAATGCAGGAGACAGACAATATCAGGATAGTGGCAAAGTTGACAAAGGAGGACCTAAGACCGGTCTCTATACGATCCGTTGATCACTGAAATAATCCCCTCTTGCAGACTTTGACGACCTTTCCATGCGAGAATAGCAAATGATGCCGCACATCAACTAGCTAAAGTGGACCGCGATAATAAACTCGGTACAGCCTGGCTTGCTGTTCCAACAACTTGCATTGTAAACAAAGTTGATCTAGATGTCTCCGTAAATTAATACAAACTGCGGGAGGTGGTGTTTTGGCTGGGGGTGCAAACAAATATACAATGAAAATACATAAAAAATAAATTCAAAACGTAATTTTTTTTTAAAAATGTACATTTACACATTTTGTGTTCGCACATGAGTTTTCAAAAAAAATAACATTTTAAATGACACGTAAAAATGAAAAAAATATTCAAGAATAATAATGTTGGAGCATCCGAATTTATCATTTTTACAAGGCAACGTAAAATGTCTTTTTTAACGCAAACTTGTGCGTGAACATGGAATACCCCATAGTACATGCGGATATTTTTCTAATTCTTTTGATATTTTATAAAATATGTTATCAAACAACAGGTTTATATGCACCCGTGAGGAAGTGGATTTTCGAACCGAAGCAGTCATTTAAAGAAAAGTTTAGTGATCCTGTTGCTTTGAAATTCAAAATGTCAAAATTTTTGAAAAAAATCCACAAGTATATTTAGACATTCTGTGTTCACACACGAGTTTTCGTAAAAAAACATTTAATTGAATTATGTAAAAATGATAAAAAAAGTCAAAGAATAATAATGTTGACATCCGAATTTATCATTTATACAGGGCAACATAAGTTTTTTAAGGAAAACTTGTTCGTGAACATTGAATATCCCATAGTACATGCAAACATTTTTTCTAATTAGTTTGACATTTTAAAATATGTTATCAAACAATATATAGGTTTATACACACCCGTGAGTCGAAGTGGATTTTCTTAGGGATGGCACCCGCAGGGCAGCCTGTCTCTAGGATTTGGGGCCCCGGTGTGGTCTACAAAATAGGACCCTATTTTTTTTAAACTCAATAACTAATAAAGTGAAATCATATGTTTGCATAACTTCATGATGTGCTATTCCGTACAATATTTAAAAAGATATCAAGTAATTCTAAAAGAGAAAATATACTACAAAAGTAACAAACAAACATCATGTTCTACAAAAAAAGCATTGTCCGTCTCGAGTTTTTTTAAATAAAATCTTCAATCATATCTTCATAATTAATCTTCTCCAAGATATCATTCCCAAGTGCTATTGTCGCCAATCCACTTAGTCTTTCTACTAGAATTCATGATTCTTCCTGTTTCATAAACCAAGAAAATAATTTAAACGAATCCAAATAATTCTATTGCTACCGTAATTTGTGTGATCCCGACAAAATATTGTAATTCCTCTGTCTCAAAATAGATGTCGCAGGTTTGTCAAAATTTAGATGAATCTATATATAAAGTGTCTAGATTTATCTAATTTTTGATAATCTAGGACATCTATTTTGAGATGAGAGTATTTTTTTTGAATTATAGAACAATATATTGTACCTTGATCAGCCAAAAAACAACAAAAAAGTCAGACTCTCCGTGTCGAGGACTAGCAAGGCTGTCCTGCAGTTCTGGTTATGTACGCGCTCGCGACATAAAATTGATCAACCAAATCAACTGCGTCTGTGCTCCAATCGTTGCTGTCGTCAAGGCGTCGTGTCTCGCGATCAGCCAATCCATGATGCCCCAATCGCTGCCGTCGTCAAGGTTGCAGGGGCGAAGGGGGCCTTTTTTTCATTTTTCTCTCGCCCCTCACGATGGTGACACATTGGAGCTTGTCCAACGCTGGGAACAATTGGAATTGCGTCTCAGCTACAGTACACATACTGGGCCACACGGTAAAGGAATAAAATAGACCCAACTATCTAATACTAGGCCTATAAAAATTGGGAGCCCTTGGAAAATGGGGCCCTGAGCGGGTGTGCATGTGCACCTCGCTCACCCCCCCCCCCCCCATCAACGGGCCTGCAGCAGGGTATGGGTACGGATGGAGCCACACAAATACCCATACCCGTCCCCTCGAATCTTACCCGTCACTCGTATCCATACCTGTCAATGGGTATAAGTTTTTCCCATACTCGTCACTCGACAGGATAAATACCCGTGGGTAAAAATACCTGTGTTTACAATACATCAAATCAAGAAAAAATAGAAGCAAATTATAAACAGCGGGCAAACCTAGAATACTCATAGAGTTATAATGGATAGGAGAAATACAAGATTGATACTAATCACTAAAGAATCAGGATGTGATCACATAAAGAAGATATTAACTACGGTAGTCATGTGGTGGGAGGTGAAGAGATACTAACTAAACTATTAGCGATCATGGGACTAGGAAGCGTGAGACATATCTAGTGTCAATGCATAATTAGAAAAACAATAAGTATGATTAAATATTACAATGTCCCCACTTGTCAAATTTGGATGGGTAGATAGGTACGCGGATATGGTTCTACAATCCTCTACCTGTACCCGCTCTACCCGATGGACGTGAAATTTTCATTTTACATATCCATAGATAATTTTTTATCCCTATCCGACGAGTACACGGCCATGGGTATCCATTGTCATACCTAGTCATTCTTAAAAATAAGTTCAGTGATCCTGTTGCTTTTTTTTAATAAGTGAATTTCATTTGGGTAGACGAGCTAGTGCGGTACAGAATCGACACGTATCCCTCTCTGTCTTGCCAAAACAAGAAACGGCACATTTCTCTGACCCCTCAAAATAAGACCCAGCGAACTCGTGCCTTCGCTTTCGCTCCCTCTAGGCGGCGGCGCCATGGAGGTCGACGGAGGTGGAGATCAATCGGCACCATCCCCTGGCCCCGTCCGTGGGAAGAAGAGGCCGCCTTCCCCCTCAACTTCACCGAGCTACGGCGAGGGCTCACCCACCAGGGACGAGGATGACAACCCGTGGGCGGTTACCGACGACGAAGGTGAAGATGAATACCAAGGTAAAGCACCTACAACTTAACTCGATTCATCCGTAGTTGTTTCGACACCTCTGTTGGGTGCTTGCTTAATTTCGATCCCGTGTATGGTCATGTAATTGGTCGATCTAAGAAATTTCCTCAAGAACGATATTTTCTTTGCAATTTTAGTTTCAATCGGATACATTGCGTTGCTGACTTGTGACCTAATCACCGCTTGAGTAACTGAGGCACTGCTATTTCGGTATGTTATTGGCATTTGAGTAGCACCATGCTGTCCTCTGAAGAAAAAAAGATGATCGTTACATACTCTTCAACTTAAACTTGTATATCGTGATCATCATTAATTATTTTATAGGTACAGTTGCCAGAAAAATATTTGAGTGACTTAAAAATTATATTCCCTCTGTATCAAAATAGATGTCGCAGATTTGTCAAAATTTGGATAAATCTAGACACTATTTAGTATATAGATTCATCCAAATTTTAATAAATCTGAGACATGTATTTTGAGATGGTGGGATTATTATATAGCTGTTCCACTGGGACTTTTACTACAGTAGTTACTTCGGACTGTTAATTCTTGTCTGGTTGGGATGTAGTTTACTGAATTTAAACATAATGAAGATACTACCTGATCATACATGATGTGGACATGTTTCTAGTAAGGAACTGAGCACCCACACACTTGGTATGAATCACGTTTTCTCTTCGAACACATAGGCCTACTAGTACTACAGCCCTGTGGACTGGAATTGATTCCAAAGTTAATATTTCTTAATGTATTCACCTAGATATTTTCAACCATCTCATTCCTATAATCCATATCAATGTTTGATGGTGCTCCATCGATGATTTTGCATACAGGGAAATACCGCCCTTTCACTGTGGACGATTTCCCAAGGATTAGCACTTAAGAGCAGCAATATGCATTGTACCACAATCCAGAGATTTCTCTTCGAGGCCCTTCAATTCTCTCGAGATTACACGCATTCAAACCAGAAAATGACAGCCATCCATGTCGTGCCCGGTATCGGCTCAGCGATGAATCTGAAAGTTAGTATTTTCTTCTATTGCAGAACTGCCATGTTTCATGTTATCATCTAAGGAAAAGTTGAAAGTTTCTCGGTTTAGGATAATTTTTATTGTATATCAGTTTATATGCCATTAACATCTTTCATCATTAAGTTATCCCACTCCTGCCCAGTTAGCTTAACGTATGGTTGAGTGTCTGGTTATGCCTTTTATTTGGATTGGCATCAACTTTGCCATCGTGTGAAAGAAACTTGAGCAGTTCCCCTTTCCCGGTCTGCCAAATCCAAACTATTTTCCCGATCCTTCCGCTGCTCACACAGACAGCCGGTCCTGAGATTTTGGGGGCCCGGGGCGAAACTAGAACCTCGGGCCCCTAATACAAATGTAAAAGATATTATGATATTTAAACAACATTCAAAAATAGTATAGATATCAAATAACTTATATTTATTGTTTATATTTTTCTTCTAACATATCAGGATGCAATATTATGATGATGGATCATTAATATATTGATTACCACTTTGATTGTGCCTCGATTAGTGTGGCCGCTTGAGTGAAGACGATGAGATGTCTTCAACTCTTGTTTAGGTAATAACCGATCTAGGGTTGATTGTTCCGCCTCCAAAATTCAGTTAAGTCAGTATTCACAAAAAAATGAAAATGATATTTTGAAATTTCAAACAATACAATATTTTTGCGTGGCTATGTACACATGTTCTCTATATATGCAAGATTTCATTCGAAACGGTTATATTTTAGGAGACACAAATTGTTAAATTTTTTGTTCTAAAAAGAAAAAATAAACTTGTTTTTTATCCCCATATTTATGATTTTACTATATGCCACGGGTGATTACATATTTTGATGAAACATGTGCCGTTCATACTAGATGTGAGTTATGTACTTATTTTTGAATTTTTTTCAAGACTTGAAATGTCGTTTTCTCTTTTTAAAAAGAAAAACAGCTCACTAGAACTAGGAGCTAGTTTTTTTTGAGGGTTAGAACTAGGAGCTAGTTACAAGGAGATTTCAAGTCGACGGTGGTTTTCCCACAAAGAGAAAAAAAAAAATCGAAGGTCGTGTGTACTGCCTTCCCTGGATTATTTTGTCTTGTTTGCCTTGTCTAGGCCCACCGACTCACTTAACCAAAAGAGAGAAGGCCTAGATATCAAAAGAAAAAGGCCCTACGTTCCAGCCCACTAAGAAGCAGCCGGCGACTCTGCTTAGCTTCGTCTCTCTCAACTGTACGAAAGAAAACGCTCCGACCTGCTCTAATGGCGCTCTGACTCAAGCTCCTCCTTGTCCGACCTGCATATACCATGCCTAGATAGCTAGGCCCTTGGATCCGGGGGCCCGGGGCGGCCGCCCCTCCTGCCCTCCCCCAGGGCCGTCCTGCACACAATTCTTTCTGTCCTTGGCTCTTCTCTTTCTCAATCCTTTGTGATGAACCAGTTCCTGATCACAGTGTAAAAATGAAATGATGGCTTGTGCAAATTTCAAATCCCAACCATCATGAGGCGAAACGACCGGGAGGTGCTCTTGCCTGCAGACCTACAAGCAGCGAAGGCCGTCTTGTTGGGCTAATATAATGTGCCACCTGTCCAAATCAGTGTCAACTATCATGGTGCTTAGTGGAGGAGCATGAAGCGATATCATGCAGGGGCCAATTCAGCAGATACATTAAAGAGTGGGCCAGTTTAGCACATATAGTGGGCCGAATAAATAGTTCATTCTAAGGCAGTATTTTGAGGGAAGCCCGGGCCACAGCCCGGGATGGTCAACCTGACGCTCCACCAGTGATGGTGCTCAAACAAAAGAACAATATGAACGTGGTTAGGCATAACTTTGAAAAGAATTTGCATGGGGTAACTCTCTGAACTCACAATTATCTTTTTCCCTATAGATCATTTAGAGCAACAGATAAGAATACTCAATGAAGGTGGAAAGTCTGTTTTCCTTTCATAACAGCGCAACATTTTTTGGTGGTATTAAACTGTTTGGGTAGCATTTGTTAGTATCTTTTGATGGAGCCAGCCTTTTGTTTCTCATCATGTATTACTGATGACCTATCTCTGTATACACCTGATGATTTGTTTGTTGATTTGTGCAGCCAGTGTCACCAATGTTGGGACCATTGACTGTTCAAATGAATGTCGTTGCCGACCCATGAACTTGCTGCAGTTCATTGATCTCAAGATAGCTGGTTATCGTCATGCCCAACCTGGATCTGCCAAAATATTTGGTTTTTTCGCAACACGGGATCGTGTCGAACCTTTGCGCAATTATGTCTACAGACGGGAGATTGGCAATTATGAAGCTGTAACTGTGAAGCCGAAGACGGTAATTTTGTTTTCAAACTTGCAAATTTTGCTTGTGTATGCTTCCTTTATTGTTCTGCAAATACCGACGCATGAGATTGCAGCATCATATCAAAGCTCTATAAGTAGAACGTGTTCCGTGCGTTTGAGATATTTTCCTCAATCCATGTGATGTAGGCAATCTACTGCTAGTAACCGATTCTAATCTGCGACGTGGTGATACTTGATTCTTATTGTAGGGTATGGCACGTTTATCACTGTGTAGCCCTGCTCGAGGTATTTGCATCACAAGCCATGTGCTGTTCGAATTCAGACTTTGGGTATCTACTGAAGTCCCACCTGAAAATGGGCCCGAAGACGACCTTCTGATTGAAGGATGTGCTGAATTCAGCAACCTGCTGAAATCAAAATCGTTCACTGGGAATCGACGTATTTATGGGGAAAAGTGTGGACTGGATGTGAAGTTCCTGGTGCTGATTAACGCGGTACAAGCATTTGTTGATGTTGAGATCCTCCGCGCTCCTGCTTGTGGCCTTAATCTGAATCTCTTTGCCAAGACCAGTGGTTTCAGTGATGTGATTCGTCTGTACCAAGGAATTGCGGAAGCTGGCTGCAGAATGAGTTCAGTTGTAGCAGTCGAGATACACAGTTACCTTGATCTTCGTATGGAAGGGACCCTGAAAGGTGACGGCGGAGTTTCTCAGAAGCTGCTGTCTTGTGTGTGGGAGGACAGCTTCGATTCCTGCTATCATGGAATGGTGGATAGAGTCGTGAATCTCGATGAAGCCACCATGGTTTCAGTGAAGATCACCTGGAGAACCGTTGATTGACACATAGTAGCTTAGTTTCCCTGCTTTGAACCGTTGAACGTTAATATGGGTAGCTTAGTGTGAACTGCTAAGTAATGCTGCTGTTTGTCTGAACCTATTTCTGTACTGCTAAGTAATGCTCGGTGTTTGTATGAACCTATGTGTCAGTTACTTTCTAATGTTTTTTATCATTGTGTTCTGTGAACCTAAGTTGATGAATTGGTTGGTATCCACGAGTCCACGACTCGAGTTGTCGATGTTTAGAGGAGCTTAAGATGATCAATTTGCCAGCTGATCCGAAACTTCTTGGCAATGTCTCCTCAAAAAACAAAAACAAAAACTTCTTGACAATTCTCCTCACAGCTTGTCCACGCCACTGGTATTAGCGGTGGTGTTCCCCCTTTTTGTTGTACGCCACCGGTAAATGAATATCAATGGCGTGTCCAAACTAGTGACACGACACAGGCATGCGGAATCTACTCTTCGACTGAGCGAAAGAATATTGGTGACGTGGAGTTTCGGACACAGCCGCTAGCTAGTTCTGTGTTTACATATCAACTAGATGAATAGGCGAGCTTCGCCTCGCCGTCTACATTGCGTCTTGGCACTTCGATAGACATGGTGTACTTGCATATGTTTTCGGATTTGTATACATGCTTCGGCAACATGTAGGTCCGGCACGTTCTGACCAATGCACTGTGTTTGGAGTCAATTTGATCGGCTATCTTGTCATTATTAACCTCTAGAAAGTTGTTCGGCTACTGATCTAATAAATACGATCATAGAATATGTGCAAACATATTACATCATAGTTTTACATTACATTAGACTAAAAAGAATTAGTAGGCTCAACTAATTATCAAACATGTTCGTCTAGTTAGTATCTTGTTAAGTGCATTCCCTAGTCGTTCTGACATACTCTCATCAGGGAACTCGGAATAACTATTTTATGCTGGCTAAACTCTTATAAACTTATAAGAATAATTTTTCTATAAGAACAATTTTTTCGGATAATAAACATGTTACTTCCATAGCTGGTATATAATTTCATAGTACTACCTAGCTAGTTAGTGCATTCATGTATCAATCTAAAGGAACAAAGTATTTTGAAGTTGCAGTTTGTCCGCATAAATGGTCACTTATTCAGTTGGGAAGTAATTTTCAAAAATTGTGAATGCAAACATATGTAGCATAGATTGTGCACAATAAGTATCAGCAGATATGAAGGAACAACGGAAAAAACCCAGTAAAAGAAGGATCAAAGATACCGAGGTTTGGACTTTTTATCTAATATAATAAGTGTGCACATGTAACACACGTCTTTTCAAATATAAAACTTGTTTCTATAATTTTATTTATCTTTTAGTGATTTTTCTTTCGACATTTTGACTTCTTACACCCTTATCATTCATCTTCAAGTCGATTAAAATAATAGAGTTTGTCCTAAATTGTGTCATATGAACTTGACAAAGTTATCAAATCCAACAATAATATCTCATAGCATAAGTATCAATATACCTAGGCAAGTACATGTTCAGAAATGTTGGCTATAATATCTCACCGTCCATTTCTCCATAAATTTAGCATCTACAAAAACATGATGACCTACATCACTACAGAATTTTGATGATGCACTTATCAATATAATCAATCAAAAAATTACCAAAAAGATATTTATAAGTTTTAAAAATTAAAAGCAAACATAACTTTTAAAATCTTATGATAATCCTAATCTTAGATATTTTTAGACCAAAGGAAATGCCTAAAGTTAATTTTTGGCTATTTTTTTAAATAATACTATTTATTTAACAAATTTCACGAATAATACAGAATTTGAGGAATTGCGAATCTAGCGCGACGTCGGTGTTTGAAACACCGACTAGTACCTATCAGCATTTGAACTACCGACCAGTACCTATCAACATTTGAAATTCTGACCACAACCTATCAGCATTTGAAATACCGACCACACATGTCATCATCTTGTTTTTAACAAAGGAAAGAGAACTCAGTCGGTAGTTCAAATACTGATAGGTACTGGTTGGTAGTTTTGGTAGTTCAAATGCTGATAGGTACTGGTCGGTAGTTCAAATGCTGACAGGTACTGGTCGGTATTTCAAACACCGACGCCGCACTAGATTCGCAATTTCTCAAATTCATGTATTATTCGTAAAATTTGTTAAATAAATCGTGTTATTTTAAATAAAAATAGCTAATTTTTGTCCAAAAAATTTAATGTGAATTTGTTCAAATTGAAACAGGAGATCCTTGCTTTTGGCCTATTTCTAAAATCTTGAAATTGACAATAATAATACCCACCATGAATTGTGTAAATTTTTAAAGAGCTCACACAGTTAAAGTGAGAAGAAAGTAAAGGACCTTTGAGAAAAAAATAAAAAAATAAAGGAGACAGTAACTACCGGGAACATCGCTTAGTCCTACGAAAAGAAATAAATACCCGAATCGACAAACCGCTCAGTACTACTCCTATCCTACTCTCTCTCAAGCTCCCTCTCTTCAATCCACATCAACCGTGCGCTCCAATGCCTCATTGCAGCCAGAGCTGAGGGCCTCCACCTCCCATGCTTCCCCGCCACCAGCGCCGAGGGCCGCCCATCCCATCCTCTCCTGCCTGACCCACTGTCATGAGTCCCGCCTCTCCTCTGTCGCCCCCTGCTACTGCGAGCCTGCGACAACAAGCCCCTCCCCGCTGCCGCTGCCTTTTCATCACGTCGGCGGCACACACTTGGTTCTATGCTTTGCCACATACGCTGGTTCCCGCCATTGAAGAGCCCAAGGAGTCATTGAAAATCCTCTTGAGAATAGGCAACGCCAAGCTCGGCATGCTCACGGCAGGCCAGACGACCCTAAGATAGAAGCCAACATATGTCTCTATCAGTTTCGCGGCCGAGGCCAACACACTCGTTAGAGGGCTCCATGGTGCCGGCCTCCTCCTCCCATGGACATGCGCCGTAGCAAGGCAAGATGCACACCAGCTAGGACGCCCTTCTCTAGGCCTACTGCTTCCGCGCCTCTCCAACACTCATGCATCTCCACAAGGTTCGCCAATTCTCTATAATCTCCACGTGACGAAATCCCAAATATTTGATTTGCCCGTGTTGAATCTATGCAGTTCATGTGCCTTTTACAAATTGTAAATAGGTTGGTTTCATGCACTGTTAACAACTGGTCTCAGCTGATGCAGGGATTTTCCAGGAAACTAACGGAGCACATAGTGTCTTTTTAGAAAATCAAAGGTCAATTATTGCAGGCAAGTTTCTGTTTAAGCATACAAGGCTGACTACTCAGAATTCACTCTTGACTCGGTTATTGAGATAGATGACAGTAATGCACTTGGTAAACTAACAAACCTGAAAGTATATTTTGTGGGAAATCAAAGTTAAAAAGATGTAAATGGAGATTTCAAATATAAGAAAAGAAAATATGTAATGGTATGCTGCCTTGCACATAGTGTCGTTGTCCAACATATACTAATATAACGAGGACAACAACATTCCTCCATGTTGAGTGGTAAATAATTGTTTTGGTTTAAAAATCATGAATCATGAAAGCAATAAAAACACAACAAACTATGCCTAAATCATTACTCTAGGAAGATACCTATATAATCTGTTCATTAGGATGATCATTGGTCACCCTAAGACCATAACATCCACACAAAATGCAAGAAGTATGCCCTTACATATCTGAACAAGTACATATGCAATTTCCACCACTGAAATCTTTTTTGAAGTACAGAAAAACTAAAGAAAAAATAATGTTTCAGCATGGCCCCAGATGGCTGTAGGCTTCACCCAAAAAGAGCAAATGGTTCAAGAGCTAGGAATTAAATAAATGTCACACTACACAATTGTTCACTAACACACCGCTTGTTCTGGAAGTATTAGTGATATACCTTCTGATGCTACAATATATGGTACTGCATTATATGATTATGTAAACTGAATTTTATCGAGATAATCTGATATATTGTTTTGCAGTTCTATCTCTTGCAGATATAGATCTGTAGATAACCTAAAAAGCAAGATTTAATCAACTGGTTAGTAGATCATCTTACCTAGGATTACAAATTGTTGCAATGGTACAAAAATAATCATATGCGGACCTCCAATAAGTCTGAAATAACACTTCTAAACCATACGTTTCCTGAGAATATATCTTTTTGTTTGGCCATCCAATCACCAGAAACTTTGAATGTATATGTTGAAATGAACTTGTGTAAATGAAATTACTCTTTGTGTTATTTCAGGTTCTTCTTGAAAAAGGTTTAACTGGCAATGGTAAATCGATATATATCTCAGCTTCGTGGACACCAAGCACACGGTCGATGGGGATGGCACCCCCAGCAATATCAAGAAGGCTTTGTTTCCCATTTCGTCAGAGGTTCTTGACATTAAACCACAGTATGTTTTATTACTTAGTGCTATTCTTGTTTTGATGTTGATGATATTCTTGGACTTCTTTTATCCGCCAGGTTTTGATAGTGAATATCATCTGAATAGGAGATGCTATACATGTAGGCTGCAATTAGAAACTGGAAGCGGAATCAAAACCATCAGATGTTTGGGGTACTTAGGATGTTGCTAATGGCATTGGCGTGGGACACAATTAAATGTATATTGCTAGTAAATTCCAAGTAAAATCACTTCTTTAGTTCTTAGTTTATCTAGACAACCACGATTTACAGTAGCTCATAATTGACATTGATTCAAATTTTAGGATATCTTATAATCTGTATGAATTTGGGTAGATTGTGGGGTAAATTGATTTGAATAGTAAAATTTGGCTAGATTTAATCTCTGATGAGGTCAACATCCCGCTGCCCCTCTGCTAATAAAATACGAACAAGTACCATGAAGAACTACTTAGACCATATATACTATTTGTTGTTATACACCCAATAGAGGATGCCCACTGTCTGCACTTTTATGTAAATTTTTTTAGTCTCCTCCCGCTGCACATGACTTACTAAACAATGTGAGCGTGACAAAACTCTAAAATCACATTATTATGTTGTCCAACAAACCTAGTTTGCTTATGTGCAGGTAGAGCTTATGCTGGTAGGACTCCAGCCTCATTTTTTAGATGATAAAAAATTTATTCCTTTTGCACCTTCCTTCATGGCTAACATTTGTACAAATATGATGCATCAAATCTTATTTAGATTAAATACAAAAAATGTGTGAAAGAGACTGCCTAGATAAGTAGAATGTATCACCAGTTCTGTTCTACATCCTTGTGCATGATTCTCCTATTTTTTCTTGCTTTGGAAATCCTTGGTAGACTCTGCAGTATGATCAGAACAGTTCAGAAAAACTGACCGTGTTGGTTAAGGAGTGACAACTCAAATAATAAACATGTTTGACAGCAAACACTAAAGAAGCTTAGTTATATTGTTGTGTTTACGAAAGAGAACAACAATAAAGTGAATCTTAGTTATACTGTTGTGTATACTGTTGTGTCTACATCTCCAATGTTTATTGCAATATCAGTAGTGAAAGACAAATGTTGCAGCTCTTTATGGTTAGTACACATCACCTTCAACAGTTAAAAGTGTTTCGTAGTTGGCTGACAGCAGATTGCCTAGTGGCATTATATGCATTGTGAAATCCTGACACAAAGAATTTACCATATACCTTTTCATCAAAATTGTGATTAGTGCATCATACTCGGCGAACCAAACAAATGGACACACTAGGTGATATGGCAACCGGTTTGTTATATGGAGTTTGTTGTCCATAGAGAATAGCGGATATACCTTTACTCAGCTCCTGGGCCTCATGCCTCTATATCTCCCTTTCCCTTTGTCTCTTCAATTCTTTTGTATGATATACAAATCGAAAGAATGTAAGAGTTGGAGATATAGTTACATGTACTGCTGGTGTTCGTTAAGTCCTGAAATGGAATCCGTTCCCATTACGCTGAGATGATGCCATAGAAATCACAATGCTTGTCCTATATGGGAGAATAATCAGGGAGACATAATACAATGCTAGGTTATTCTTGCTTGCCGGTCTGGATTATGCAAGTAATATGGTAATTTTTGGTTCTATTTTTATTGGTTTCATTGAAAATCATCCTAAGCAACCTATGGTAACCTCCAATCCACGTAGGAAAAAGTAATACAGGTGGAAGGTAGACTTTACTTGTTCTTCTTAAGGAATTAAATGAGTGCTGGATAAATAGAAGAGAAAATTGATACCCCTTCGAGCGAACGTATTATTTGTGTGTGAGCTTGTAGATATTTTTCCATCTCAAAGAAAACCCTCTAAGCGAATGTATGTATGGACATGTCCCTCCCGATTTTCAGTATATTAATTCATCACTATATGTTCTACTTCCAATTTGTATCATATATAAATAAGGCAGCTGCAGACATCCTGGAATATATGTTTGGAAATACTATTACAACTCTAATTATGCCAAATAGTCTTGCATGTAAAGCCATACCTAAACAAATATTCTCTTTCCAAAATATAATTCTCCTTTGGTTTGCTCTTTTTCATAGGAACTTGGAACATGTCATTGTGTTTCTTGATGTTGAGGGATGCCCCAGAAATAGCTTCAGTTGGTATTTGGGACTATGGTAAGCTGCATGAGAAGATCAGTTACAACTCTTTGCTCTCCTCTTGTATTCAGAACAATGTGAAGTAAGGGCCCTTCCTTGAAGGCTAATATCAGTTTTTTGTTCAAAGTTTATATGATCTTATTCACGATTGACATTTCAATGATGGAGTGGTATATAGAACTGCTTTTGTGGGAAACATTCGGTAGGACATGCTTAGACCGTTGTGAGTTTTTCCATATTAGTTGGATCACCCTTGTTAAATATCAACCTAGATTGTTGGCGTGTAATTTTCCCCCATAAATTGTTGTGATAGCATTTGTTACTTGGGGGATTGGTTATACAGCTGCTTATGTGGGAAACAATCAGTAGTACAAGTTTAGACACCATAATTGGCTCACCCTTGTTAGATCTCAACCCTGACTGTTGGCGTGTAAAATTAGATTAGTAGACATAGAAGAGTCTTATGCATAGCTTCTCTCGCCAAGAACAGAGCTGAGAGAAAAGATACAATGCATCAATAATCTTGTTGGTGTTGCAAATGTGGACAACATAGAATCCTTCTGAATTCATAGTGCACTTCCAAGATACAAAATAAACTGAAAGTTGCAGGAAACAACGCAGATGGAATAATCACTGAACATGGGAGGAGCAAAATAACAGTCATTGGTGACTTACAGAATACAGCCTCCTTCCTAGATCCAGCTGCAGAAGCCCTCACCCGCGCGTCTCAGCATCGTCCCGAGGAGACCTTGGTGAAGGCGAGGCAAGGTGCGGCTCGGGTTCCGGCCTCCGTGCCCAACTCTGGGAGGGTGCTGGATACTCACCCATGGTGCGTCGCTGCTGCTCCCGCCTACCAGCAACGACGGAGGGAGGCACGGGCGTTCTGCCCGAGGACGGCACTGGAGCAAGGGAGGGGCGATGAAGCACGAGAGAGCCGATGGGGGTGGGGCGGCAGTTCTAGGAGGGAGCCATCTGCTCGACCGGATGGCGCCGGAACGCCGTCGCTGGCTAGGCGGGAGGGGAGGGGCGATGCAGGGAGAAGGCGATGCGGGGAGTGGAGGCAACACGTTTCCTCTGCCACGCGATAACCGCCACTGACCAAACCGAGTTTGTGCCGACCCCCTGGCCCACAAACATGACAGGAAGAGAGGAAGGCCCACAACCAGCGGCATGAAATTGGCAAAGCGTACGTAGATGGCCTCAAAATGCTCACAGCTGACCACTCTTAAGTTATAGAGTAATGCGACACTGTGTTCGGTTCTGGAACGAGCCGGAATAGAATCGCTGGATCATGGGATGATTTCATCACCGTGTTCAGTTCGGATAAAAGTTGGTTGGGACCAACTGCACGGAACAGCTGGCTAGATGTTACTCATAATTGTTTTTCCAAATCTGAGTGGCTAACACCTAAACCAAGATCATCTTGTCTTAAAATCATAATTAATTGTGACAAATCGCCAGCTATGGCAAATAAAATCGAACTTGCAAATCCAAAGGATAGAGCAAAATCTGGATAGCGCAGGCACCGGAAATTAACAAGCAAAATCTAGATAGCTAGAAAAACTGGGGGGCAATAAGAATACACATAGGACAAATCGCTCGGAATTCACATCGGGTCGCCGCCCGCGCGCTTCGTATCGCGCAGCCAGCCGCCGACAACCGCCTGTGTGGGATTCACATCGCGTCGCCGCTCGTGCGCGCTTCACATCGCACCGCTAGCGGCCTGCTGCACGCGCGCCACCGCCCGCGCGTGCTCGTCCTATTGAATCGATGCACTAGCCATCTAAGCAAAAATCCGAAATAATGGAATGGGCCAGCCGTTAATTATATTATAATACTCCCTCCCCACGTCTAATCTATTTTAGTCCTTAGCATGAGTGCAAGTCGCATAATTTTTTTAACTTCGTGAGTAGGGTCTTGAACTTGATACCTTTTGGCTCCGATACCATATTAAATTGATGCACTAGTCATCTAAGCTAAAAGTCTGAACTGATAGAAATGGCTAGGTCTCGCCCGAGTATGCCTCACGCCGCCGCAAGCCTCCCATCATACCGACGCCACTGATGGAGAGGAGTGGGCCGTGATTAGTGAGCTGTTTTCTTTTGTTAACAACACTTGCATGCACGCCGATCCACCAGGTTCGGCCAATTCGGTCGGACCAGTCCATTCCGCATCATAGGGTATATTCCCTTCCGGAGAACTACTCGATTCCGTTCCTTTTGCCCAACCAAACATAGGAAGACATGCTAGGTGCGGAACCTCTCATTCCGTTCCTCCTAATTCTAGAACCGAACACACCATAAGTCTTTTAAGCTGTTATTAAAAAAGGATCACAGGAATCACGCCTCACTCCACTCCCCAACCTGATATACGCGCCCTCGGGTGCCGCTCCACCCGCCTCCCCATCCCTTGTCCTCATGCAGCCGTCGGCGTCCCCTCTCCCTCCACACCTTCTCGTAGCCGTTGTCGGTCCGTCTTCGTTGATCGTCGCCTCGTGTCCTCGACAGCCGCCTCGTAATTGCCTTCTCGGTTGCCGCCACCCCGCTTCCTCGGCAAACTCCCCAACTCGATCCACTGCTGCCTTCTCGGTTGGTGCCGCCGTTGGTGAGCATCTTCCCCTCTTGATACAGTTCTTAATTTAATTGGTGTGTATTTTAGGGGAAATTCTATGTAGATTTAGTGGTGAAATTTAGTTTAGGGAAAATGTGTAGTTTAGTGTAGTGTTAATTTAGTTTCTAAAATTAAATTTATTTGATGTGTAGTTTAGTGAAATTTTTGATTTAGTGCCAAGATATGTACTTCAATGTAGTGTTAATTTAGTGTGGATGATTTTTTTAGATAATTAGGTTGACTTGTATAGTGCAGTCTAATGTAGATATATAGGTGGATTTGTATAGTTTGTTAGATGTATATGTTATAATTTGTCAAATCTAATAATTATGTTTACTTTTTGTTACCTAGTTCGGTGCCATAACATGGCAAATGAGAGGCGTTTTCATGGTGTGCACAAGAAGCCAATAAAGGTGCCCACGTGGGGAGTGGCTATCACTGTCGGTGGCATAAATTACTACCTTGGCACATGGAAGGACCCAGAGATGGCAGTGCACGCCTATGCCTAGATGGAGATCCGACACCTTGGGGAGAGGGCGCATCTGAACTTCCCCGAGTATCGTGCCTTCGCGCAGCAACGAGCGCCCAATGACATAAGCTTCGCCAGCAAGACCTATGAGAGGGAGCACCGCCATCCTGAGCGGCAGCTGGTGCACAAGCGCTAGGAGGATCAGGACACCTTGGTGTGTAAGTTCGCCAAGAATACTAAGGTGATGGCATACAACATCCATTACTTTGAGTCTCGCGGTGCGGGAACCTACGGCATACACGACCAGCAATATGACCAAGACGACCAGCAATATGACCAAGAGGTGGACCCCTCTGTGGCATAGCAGCAGTCACCTAGCAGCTTCGACTTGTCACTCTGGATGTCGAGGAGTCCAATGATTGTTTTCTAGAGGACTTCTCTGATTAGAGTTATCTAGATTGGTGTCTGCTATAGTCTGTACCTTATTGTGATACCTTAGTGTGCTAGATGGTAAGTACTATTTTTATGCTTAGGATGTTAAATATGCAACTTACTGTAGTAGAGTGTAGTAGTATGCTTACATTGTGTTAGCGTTGAATTAGGATGGTCTACGTTTCTTGACGATTTATGGTATGTTCTATATTTATAATGTTGAATGTTTAATATGCATGCAACTTATCGTACCCGAGATCTAAGTTATACAATTAGTATCTAAGTTGGTTAACATGATCATGCAACAAAAATCATCCATGTGGCAGTTGTGGTTACACGAGGTGCAAAGATAAGAAGTTAACGGTAGTGTTCTGCAAAGATAAGAAGTTAACGATAGTGTTCTCCGAGGACTTTGAGCAAGGACAATATGTTTCAATTTAACATGGTGTGCCATGGGTTAATGTTCTTCATAGTTTGCCATAATGTCTATTCATAGTTTAATGTGTACTTAATTGTTGATTTAATTTCTTATACTTTTGCTCATACCATCCTCTGCCACGCAAGGCATGACTTCGTGGATCATGTTAGGAGAGGCATCCACCACCAGAGATCATTCAAAGTCAACTTCCTCCGGATCAGCAAGGCTAGGACCTTCGGTGTTGTAATCACCAATGAGGTTGACCGAACCTACATCAGTGGCCCTGGTTAGAGAGGGCTTGCGAAGGCCTACAAGATGGAACCTGGGAGGAGGTGCTTGTTCTATCTTGATTATGACGATATCGAGGTAGGCGTGTCTTACAGGGCTCCTGATGCAGACTCTTCTGAGTTTACTAAAGACCATGGCCAAGAACCTAGAGATGATGATGGCATTGTTGTCATAGAGCTGGAGAACGTGTCGCCAGATGATGAGTATTAGCGCGACAAGTAGTTGTGAACTATGCAACCTATTCTTGAAGATAGATAGTAAAGGTTAATAATTACAACTTGCAAAAATATGTTATATCTCTAATGACTGCATGTTATATGCTATACTGGTATATATTGTGATATGTGAATAAATATTACTATTAATTTTAATAATAACAGCAATATATTTTTAATCTGTAAAAAATATTGGCATGTCACTAGTAGGAAAAAGCTTATCCATGGGGGTCATACCTGTGGCGCACATCCATAGGGTGCCCCATAGATAGTTATTCGTGGAGCACGCCAAAAAGATGCGCCACTGACATGGGCTTACCCGTGGCACATGGACAAAACGGTGTGCCACACATATGTTTGCCCAGCGTCGTGGTCGCCCCCATCCATGGGTGGCATATATGTGGCGCACGAAATCGGTATGCACTACAGATAAGTTAGGTATCAGTGGCGCACGTGGTTTCGATGCGTCACGAATATGTATGGGTCTAGGCCTCTGGTGGCAGATTATCCGTGGCGCACTGAAATCTTCTCTCACCCCCTGGATGGCCTTTTTTGTTTTGCAAAAAATTATAGAAATAAAAAACACTTCAAAAATAGAACCCTTTCATATATAGGTAGGTTATGTGGTCTAATTTGTAGGAAAATTAATAAATATGAATTTTGACTTTTTTTGAAAAAAACGTTATGGCGCAGTAAAACAGCCATAACTTTTGCATACGATGTCGTAAAAATCATTAATATATCAAAACGACGAGCACGAAATTCTACATCCGCTCGCAACTACCTTAGGTCGTTTAGCGATTTTTTAGAATCTCAAAATTCGAAAAGGATAAAAGTTATGACAAAAAGAAGATTTTTCCCTGCAGAAAATTGTGCCACTTACCTGTGGTGGTGCACCATGGATAAGTTTGGACGGGATTCAAATTTGAATCCCCACCCGGACCCTTCACCTTATCTTCTCCTCCACCTCCACCTCCCCTCCCATTCTCCTCCTCATCTCTTCTTATTCCTCCTCCTCCTCTCTTCTTCCTCTTACTCATCCTCTCTTCTCCTCTCCTCCTCCTCTTCCTCTCTTCTTCCTCTTCGTCCTCCTTTCTTCTTCCTCCTATTCCTCTCTTCTTCCTCCACCTTCTCTCCCTCCTCCTCCTCCTCCTACTATCTTTCTCCTCCTCCTCTCCTCCGATCGCATCTCCCTCCTCCAGTCGCGCCCTCCTCCGGCTGCGCCCTCCTTTGGTAGCCTACGTGCACGACCTCCTGCCACACCCTCCTCCGGCAGCCTACGTGATGACGATGAGGCCACAACGGAGATCCAGCTTTTTAAAAAAGTGATCTCTATTTTCGTATCCTCGGTTCGTTAGTTGTACTCAGTTTTCCCTAGCTGCTTAACTTTTCCTCCCTTTTGCCCATCTCCTTGTACGAAACTCTCACACGGTCTGAAAACTCAATGTCCGTTAGTCTTGCCGTTACGTCCTGACAAGTGGGGCCGCGTTCAGCCGGGTCCCATAGTGGACCCTCGCCGTTACGTGCTGACAAGTAGGGCCACGTTCTGTCGGGTCCTTAGAGTACCCTTGCCGTTACATGCTGATAAGTGGGGCCACGTTTAGTCAGTTCCCGTAGTGGACATCTCTCTCCACTTATCTAGATCAGCATCGGACCCACAACTTATCCACGTGAGCACGGGACCCACAACTTACCCAGGTTGACGTTGCAAGATGGGACCCCGAGCCAGCCCCGCGCCCGTGCCTTGCCTCCCTTTCTTCTTCTTCTCCGATGACGGCGGCCCTTTGTCTAGCTTCATTTTCATATAGTAAAATGTAATTCATATACGAAAAATATACACCTTTGAACTCTGTGCTAATAAAATTCTGATCATTTATCATTTTCATGGAGTGAAATATAATGCATAAACTTGCGTATACGAAAATTATAAATCTTTGAACACTTTTAAATCGCACTTAATACGTGATAATGATGTACTAAAAAAATCTTGAGAGATTATCATTTTCATATAGTGGAATGTAATGCACAGACTTGCATATGCGAAAATTATACACCTTTGGACTATTTTAAATCACACTTAATATGTGATAATGTTGTGCTAATAAAATCCTGATCATTTATTATTTCCATGGAGTGAAATATAATGCATAAACTTGCGTATACAAAAATTTTAAACGTTTGAACACTATGAAATCGCACTTAATAATGAGATAATGATGTGCTAGCAAAATTTTAAGAGATTATCATTTTCTCCCCCATTTTCATAGAGTGGAATGTAATATATAAACTTGTATATATGAAAATTATACACATTTGAACTCTTTAAAATCGCACTTAATACGTGAAAATTATACACATTGGAACTCTTGAGAGATTATCATTTTCGTAGAGTGGAATATAATGCACAAATTATACACCTTTGAACACTTTCCGTTCAAATTATATTCAAGTTCATTTGTTTATGGAGTTAAAGTACCGATGGGAAACTCATTATTTTGCATGGATAGAGGGGTGCCCCCCGACAGATATAGGGGTTATCCTGTCCGGTAGATCACAAAGGATCAATGGTTGGTGGGAACAATCCGCGTGACAACTGTCTCAACCAATCAGAGCACAGCAGCCAAGATGAGCACAGGTGTGAGAGATTGTGACTAAGAGAGGGGAAAACTGAGTAGAACTTAAGAAACCAAGGGCAAAACTAAGTAGAACTTAAAAACCAAGGGCAAGACTGACAAAGGGATTCAAATAGAAAATAGAAAAGGATTTTAAAAATGGAAAATGCGTCTTTTATACAATAAAATACATATTAGCATACATCAAACTATTTGCAATTCAAATATACACCATTTTGACAATGATTGTCTCATTTAGACAAACTATGTTTTGGGGAGGAATGTTTTGGGAAGAGGCTTGAGTAGAAATACATGAACCTTCATAGATAGTAGGTGATTTAGGTTAAAACTTGATTTATATACATTTCTTATGGTGACAGGTCACATAATAAAACTCCATGGGTAGATGCCACTATGTTTTGATCTTTTTGAATTTGTTGTGCATAAAATGACTCAATTAGCTAGCTAAAACCCATTCGTTGACTCTTTGTTGACCAACCACCGGAGGGTAAAACTGATTATATTGCACACAATAGTGTTAGTACTGGAGGGCAAACCTAGTATAACCAAACTGCCAGTGTTACACTCGAGGGAAAAACTGAGTACAACTAAGTCACCAGGGTTAGACACGAGGGAAAAAACGCGACTCACGGTACGCGTGTGTGGTGCACGGGGCGGTAGCGGACACATGTGGGCATGCACGGTGCAGTAGCGTATGTGGTTATGCGGTGCACGGTGGTGCAACGAAACATCGCTTCCCTTCTCCTTTATAGAGGCCTCCTCACTCTCACTCATCACTCACTCGCTCACTCAACCGTTTCCACTATTCCATCACCTTCTACAAACCCCCCAAAAGAAACCAACCACGCTGGCGATGGAGAAGAATAACACGGTGGCCATCGGTGCCTCCAAGGCCGCCATCAAGGAGGCCCCCGTCCCCGTATAGGCCCCCATGCAGGCATCAAAGGCAGTCATCGTCCCCGTCCTCGCATCCGCCGTAGCCGCCGACGAGGTGGCCCCCACCGGTCTCGGGCAGATCACGCTCGGCTGGGACCCCTACGAGGAGGTTGATTATATAAGGCTGGAGAACCCCTATGACACCAGCATCGCCAACCCATGGTCGGAGGTAACCGGGGTTTTCTCCCCTTCCCTTGTTCTTCCCCTATTCCTATCATTGGATGCTAGATCATATGTTATTAGGGTTCGGCTGTTCGTATTTTTACAGTAGCTAATCTTCTTGTGTTAGGTCTCGTATTTCGATGAATCCCCCTGTTCGTATTTGAATCCCCCTATTCGTAGTTGGGATCAGTATTCAATTTGGTTTGAGATTTAGGGAATAATCAGGGGATCTCAATCGGTTAATTTATGGAAATAATCAATCCTGATAATTAAAGTATCTCAATCATGTCCTTATTGCACTTTATATTTTTTCCAATAGGATGATAGCAGCGACGTCTGTAGCGACGACAAGTCCAAGGACACCAAGACTCGTCATGTGATGAGGAGGCCGAAGTCCGGCCAGTACAACAATTTCTTCGCTAGCGACATCTACAGGTGCCCCTTTTGCACCACCAGGAGGCTTCGTGCGACCAACTTCAACTCCCTCGTAAATCATGCCGAGGACGTGAGGACCTGCCGCGAGTCTGTGAAAATCCACGGCTTCAGAGCCAAGCACCAGGCGCTCGGTCTTCACCTCCGCAACCTCCAGAAGGTGGCTATCGAGGAGGGTCGCATGCCCTGATCAAGACCAAGGCTCCCAAGGTCAAGGGACTGGGCAGCAAGAAGTGGAGGAGGCGCCAAAGGGAGGAGGAAGAGGCCATGAGGGGCCACTGATCTTGTGTTCCTGCTGCTGCTGTAAAACAGCTACTTTTGTCTTGTCTGTGTTGAACTTGTCCACTGCTGCTGCTGAGCAGCCTAATTGTCGAACCTCGTTAAGTATCGTACTATATAACCTAGCTGCTTTATCTACATCTGTTCTGTTTATTGAATTTATTTATGCTGCTGGTTAGATTTGCTACTCTAGATTTGCTACCAGATTGGGAAAAACGAGGGACAAAAGAAACAATGAATAAAGAGAGAAGCTGCTCTAGATTTGCTACCTTTTTGGCAAAAAAAACACAACTGTTAGCGAGAGAGGAGAAAATGTGCTCTTAAAAAGACCAATCATAAAAATAACAAAAAATAAAACTTTCAATTTAGGCGACAGGGCGCACGTAACCACAAAATGCGCTCCACATGGTCCCACACCACGTCCCCCATAACGCGTTCCCAACAAACTTGTCACACCCAGTCCCACATGGCACGGCCCCACACGTCAGCATAACGCGTTCCTGACCAAACAAACTGACGTGGTCCCACACCGCGCGGTCTCACACGTCAGCCAACGGTCAACCTGATGGCAGCTGCCGTTCAAGCTCTTTGATGGGTTTCCGAGAAGGAGAGGGGCAAAAGTGAGGAAAAGTTAAGCGGCTGAGAAATACTGAGTATAACTAACGAACCAGGGACACGAAAATAGAAATCCCTTTTAAAAAATTGAAAACTTTATCAGTGGCACACCATATCCACATGCGCCACGGATAATTTTGAGTATCCCGCCTTTTTTTTAAATTTGAAAATGTTATCAGTGGCGCACAAAACACCCATGCGCCACGGATAAATGAAGACTCTAGGGCACATTTTTATTAATTACACACATAAGCTTACTCGTTTTGAAAACATGAATAGTATAGAGCAAGAGACAAACTCCATTAGATGATGCTTTTTTATTCATTGTCCCCCATAGAATTTACAGCTTCTAGTCATACAGAAAACATAAACGCCTATACCTATCTACTAGTATCTACCACTAAGAACTAAGCAAGGCACGACGACGCGTGGCCATCCTAATCCTGAAGACTTTGAGGAGCCTATCAAAGTTGTCTAGGTCTCCAGGGTCGTACTACTCCTCGTCGACATCATCTTTTGCGTACCATGGTGGTGAACACTCTTCTGCCATCACAAGCGAGCATGACATGCAGCATGGGGTAGAAGAAAATGCACCAGCCAATGGTGGCTTCGTGCTTCGAGTTTTGGGGCTTTCTTATACGGAGTGGCGGCGGCAGTGCGAGGCGCTAAGAGGCCTCCAAGATCCGATGCGTCTTGATCCATGTCGAACTATAGCCGTGTATGTTCATCATCATGAGTTTCCTTCTCCTCCTGGCAGGATGGAACCTGTTCCACGGACATGCCTGCGCGAAAGACGTGTCAAAGAAACGTTAGGAAGAAATCGCATGAAATAGTGGAAGAACGCCAAAGAAAACATACCGAATAGAAGATCGAGAATACATCGAGTGTGCGGATGAACGGCGAAGGAAGATATACGGTAGCCGATTGGCGATGGCGTCTCTTTTAGGACGTCATTCAGGAAAGGCAAGATGGGCGAAGGGGAGAGAGAAGGAAATGTGACTCAAGAAACCATGAAGATGAAGGTGCCTTTTATAGTATACGCAGGACCTGACCGCGAGAACCAAAAGCCGGTGAGAGCACATCCTCACTGCGAGAACCTGGGTACGATCAAAAGCTTCCATCACGGCTATGGACGGGACCCACGGTATGATATGGCCACGATAAACCGCGGACGTCTAGGATCTATGGTGCTAGGTCATCTCTCTGCCTGAGAGAATCCGCGTCGCCTAGCATCTACGGTGAGAGATGTCATGGACTTACATCACCACATCGACTGCGAACGGTACTACGCCCATGACCAACCGCGGACGGCATGGGATCAAGGCACCACGTCGGCTCTCGGCGGGTCCCGTGACTACGAGAAACCGTGGCTGGTATGGGCTCATGGTGCCACGTCGGCTCTCGGCTTGTCACGTGACCGCGAGAAACCATGGCCAGTATGGGATCATGGCGCCATGTAGGCTCTCGACGGGTCCCATGGCCACGAGAAGCTTTGCCCGACATGGGCTCACGGCGCCATGTCGGCTCTCGGCAGGCCCCGCCACCCGGCGGAGGAGCAGTCATGTCACATCGGGAATGACTCTCATAGAGACCGATCCTGCCCTCATACGCTGATAGTGGGCCTAGTTCTCGTGCGCGGCTTACCAGTCTGTGACGCGGGGTATGACTACACGCGGTACACCCTTACCAGGTCCACAATCTTTTGCCCTGGCCCGCAGCGGGACCCACCTCATGGGATAGCAGATCTCCATTGCAACGTCGCCACGTGTCCTCCTTGGTGTCCATCTGACGAGGGTTTAACTCGTCAATGCCCATTGTTATGGAATTGGGTTTTGGAGAAGGAGGGAGCGCTGGAGACATCTATCGGCTAGCAAACAAGCACAAAGGGGACAAAGGATTCACCCAGGTTCAGGCCTCGTAGAGGTCCCTACTCCTACTTGTCTGCTCGTGGAATTATTGAGGGAGTCAAAAGTTACAATGGTGCGCAGATGTAATCTGGCGAAGGTTGTGGAAATTAGGGTTGTGTGTGTCCTTCTCGCCACCCCTCCTAGCCTTTATAAGATAGGCTAGGTCTCGGGTAGCAGGTCGAGTCGGTTACAAGTTAGGGTTTTCCCTTTAATCTTTCTATCTTTAGCTTCTTCTTGTTCTTCAAGCAATCGAGAGTCCGTAGGTTACTCGAGTCCCTCCATCTGGGCCTTGGCGACACCGTGGGACTGTATGTATTTGGACCATATATACCAAGCTCGAGTACCTGTAGGGTATACCCATGTCAGTAGCCCCTGAGTGTCCAGTGGAATCGTAGATTCGACTGGGGACTTTTTGAAGCCTTCGAGTGCCTAAATGAGTACATTTCGATTGCCTTTATTTGTGTCATAGGGATTGTTGATATACGTGTCTGATATAACCGAAGTATCGGTATCAGTTAACCACCTTAGGGTGAAACAACACAATCTACTCAAATTCGAGTCCCCGGACTCGAATCTGGAAAAGTGCTGGTGTAATTCAACTCAGGACACAGAGGTCTTACAGGAGTCGAATTCCAGTTATATGGGTGTGAGCACTTGACGCGTCCGTCAAGGCATGTTCATCGTGCTTGTAGGCATGGATACATTTCTGGTAGTGCGCAGTTAAATGCGTTGCCAGGCCTTATTCAGGTCTTACCTTCACGCCCTAGGCGCGGTATCTGAATTTTATCATCGTGGAGACGATTCGGGCATCCCAGGAGACGTAGTCTCTTTGTAGGGAAAATTTGTGAGGCAGTGTCGCCAAAGATCGTGAGTGCGGATGTTTATCAACACACAGTTTTTGTGCAAATAATCATAGGGTGCGCGACCAGTGCTCCCTATGGGAGTAGCCCCCGAATGCTTGGTTGAGTCGAAGACTTAGGCAGGGACTAAAGAACTTTTGCGACTACTGTCGTCTTTTTGCTTACTTGTTCCAGTCCATGACTCAAGCAGGGACTAAATACTTTCGCGACTACTGTCGTCTTTTGCCTGCTTGTTTCAGTCGAATTTTTTCCGGCGCTCCCTATGGGAGTAACCCATGTCCATAATCAAACTGTGTTTCGAGTGGTTGGGTTTGCTTTTGTGATTGTCCACATTCCTGCAACAAGAAAATAAAAAGTCGTAGGGTGCGCGGCCAGCGCTCCCTATGGGAGTAGCCCCCGAGTGCTTGGTGGAGTCGAAGACTCTAGCAAGGACTAAAAATAGTCAAAATTTTCCACTGCGTAGCCTTGGTGACGTCAGTGCTGACGCTTGTATGACCTCATTTGCCCGCGTGAGCAAGTTTGACGGGACGTGACGAGCGATGGGTCCCACTTTCTGACTTTGATTTGACTGGGCGTGCGTAATCTTATTTTTAACTGCGCCTCCTCGATTTCCACGCGTAATGGTAGAAGTGGGGGGACGGTTCACGCTTCCTCTTCTCCACGTGTCCAACGCGATGCGTGCCACGCTTCCAATAGGGTTTTTGTCAGCCGTTGGATTGCATCTCCTAGGGGTTAAGTAGGTGCTGTGGCGGTAATTTTCCATCTGCGCTCTTTCTTCCTTGCTGCCATCGCCATTGCTACTGTTCTTCTGCTTTTCCCTGTGCTCATCTCCTCCATGGAGCTGGACCACCTTCGCTCGTTTCCAAGCTACTTTTTGCGCTCTCATCGCTGCCGCACAATGGGGAAAAAGAAAGGTGGTGCTGGCGCTGATTCCGCGGCCACCGTCGCCACGACGAACAAGAAGGGTGGCTCCGCTGCTGCGGGCACTAGCGCCACCACCGGCGGGAAGAAGAAGGTCGCGGGCACTCGCGTGACCAATGGTGCATGGCGCCCCTCCATTATCAAGGCGTCGGATCTCCGTCTTCTTCGCCAGGATGGAGTTATCTCTGCGGCAGTCGCCTATGCGCGTGTCCCCAGCAGTGAGACCATTCCTACTCCTCCCGCTGGCTTTCAAGTGATGTTTCTCGCATTCGTCATTCGCGGTCTCTCCTTGCCTCTCCACCCCTTTCTTAGGGGTCTTCTTTGCTTCTACGGTCTCCAGCTCCATCAGCTGTCCCCAAATTCGATTCTCCACATCACCTGCTTCATCACCCTTTGCGAGTACTGGCTTGGAATCGAGCCACACTTTGGTCTTTTCAAGCGCTTGTTTAAATTGAAGCGTCAGTCCGCATCTGGCTCTTTAGTTTCTGACGTAGGTGGTTGCGGCATCCATGTCGACCCATCCGCCACCTACTTTGACACCAAGCTTACCAAGTCCGTCCAAGGATGGAGAGACAAATGGTTCTATGTCCGTGATCAGAAGGCCAAAGATGAGCACTTTGGACTTGCGCCCTTCGATCCGGCGACTCCCTGCAAGAAGATGCGTTCTTGGAAGAACGTAGTTATGCCTGGCGAACTCGCGGAGACGGACATGCTATACCAGCGCGTCTGCGACCTCGAAAGTCGCATAGGCGCAGAAGAGGGAGGCTGCGCTCTTATCAGAACTTGGTTGCGCCATCACGTCCAGCCTCTCCAAGCTAGAGTCCACCCCATGTTTCAATGGAGTGGCGCTGATGATGCCACTCGCGTGTTTGTCGATGGCATGTCCGCGAGTGAGGTGGATAAGAGGATTCGACTGGTCACGAAGTGCACTGTCAAGGATGTGCTTCCAAGTGAACCAGTTGTTCCTCCTTTTGATGCTTGGAATCCTCCTCCTGAGGTATAGTTGTGCTACGAAGTAGCTTATTTTCACGATTGCTTTTCTGTTTGCTTACTTGTTCTGTTTATATGCAGGATTGGGCGATGTCGCCTTGTATGCCCCCTCTCCCTGAGGGGATTATTCCTCGTGAAGCTTTGGAAGAGGACGAGTCTGAGTCGACTGTCCCTTCTGATGTGGAAGAGGAAGCCCCCGAGTCTGAGAGCCCGGATACTCGCAAGCATTCGCGTAGCGAGGACTCCGACACGTTGACTCCTTCGACTCCAGGAGGCGTGGCTGTTGGCGTGGAGTCGCCAATTCCAGCTGTTCCTGTGAGGGCTGTGGCACCTTCTTCTTGCAAGAAGATGCGATTGCCCAAGGAGTCTTCGTCGGAATCAGCGGCGGCCACGTTCGATCTTGACAACTTTAACTGGTAAGTTTGCTAGGTCATTCATTCTTTTCTGCTTTTCTTCTTGTTGGTTTTGCCCTGGAGTTTTCCCTTTTCTCAATGTGAATTTGGTTTTATAGTCAAGAGGCATCGTCATCTTCTGGCGACGTCGAGTTTTTGAAAGAATCGGGAGTCGCGGCTTCAAGGGCCAAGGTAGAGGTCGAGCGCGCTCCTTCTCCTACGGCGGCGGCCCACTCCGGGCACAATTCTTCGAGCTCTCCTCACGTAGGGGGGCATCGAATGGTTGCTCGGATGACGGTTTAGCAAACATCTTCGGAGTCGCTAGAGGACCATGTAAGTATATCTTCCTTTCTTTTTAATGTGGCAGTCGATGTTTTCTGTTGCCCTTTCTGATCCCTTGTTTTGTGCGACAACTCCTTGGAAAGGAGGCCTCGCAAGTGGCGGAGCAAGTGATGGCAATGGGCCGCCAGCATGCAATGCTGGAGTCGCGTCACCGCGTCGTCGAAAGTGAGTGTTCAAAACTTATTCTTTTTCGTCTCCTCCCTTTTTTTTGGTATAGTCGACTGATAGTCAACTTTTGGTTGCCATGTAGCTGAGCATAATGCTTTACTACGCAACGTTGCCACCTTGGAAAAGACGTTAGCCGCAGCTGTGAAGGGGCGCGACGAGGCAACCGCGGCTCGTAATGATGCACAGAAGCGCGAAGAGGATCTGCGTGCCTCCTTTGTGGCTAGGGAAAAGTTGTTCGAAGAGCAACTGTTCTCAGTCGCCAAGGCCCTCTCAGGTACCTTTGCCGGTAGATATTTTATTGTTGTCCTTCTCTGCATCTGGAGTTTTGCCGGTGGAGCTAGAGATTTCATCCATGTGTGGGTTTTCTGTGCAGATGCTGGCGATTTGAGCGTTGACCCGCAGGACCTTTGTCGCGATGACGCTCTGGCGGGCGCGGTGTCTGTAGTCGAGGACCGTAGCACTGCTGTCCAAAATATGTTGTCCAAGGCCAAGGTCACCCTTAGTCGCCTCCGGGAGGAGTTGATGCCGAAGGCGGAGCTGGTCGACATTGTGGACGAGCTGGTGGAGTCACTCGCCGGGGGTGTGCCTGCCACATACAAGAACTCCCTCCACGCGGCTGGCGCGACCATGTCACTTGCCATGGTGCAAGCCCACGGATTCGAGATAGATCCCTCTGCGGTGTCAAAGACGATGCCTGTTGGCGCGGATGGTCAGCATGTAGTATTCGCTCCCTTTGCGAATGCCTGTGCCAAATATGGCAATTCCTTGATAAATACCGTTGCCAAGTATTCGTAGGAGCTCCAGCGTGCTAAGAAGGTTGCGAAGGCTTCGACCTCAGGAGCTGGCGGAAAGTCAGTGGCGTCTGATACCGCCACAGACTTGATGAAGCCCCCGAAGCCGTCAAAGTCGAAGAAGCCAGCTGCTTCGTAGTTAGTTTCTTGTAATAGTTGATGAATTGCCCTTTTGATTGGAGAACATGCCTGCTGGCGAGTGTGTTTGTGGACACTTTATGCTGATCCTGAATGCATCTGTTACTTTTGACTTTGTGTTGAGTTGGTCGCCTTATTTGCCTCTGGCTTGATTTTTGGTAGGGTACATCAAGTGGTCCTGTCGGGGGAACCCAGGACTCGCCATCTCTTGAGGATACAGTGGCACCACCACGCTCCAGGGTAGAGGAGCTATCCTTACTTTCGTGACTTCGTGATCGTGTTAAGCAACTAGAGCATGAGTTGCCCGTGATCCGCGGTAGCACGGACGTGTGGAAGTCGAAGGCTGAAAAAGCCGCCGCCCGCGAGCAATATCTGCTTGGCGAGGTGACGCAGCTGGGCGACCAGTTTAAGTGTTAGTTTGCTCATCCTTATCTTTTCCTTTGTAGTTAATCGCAATGGTACGTTGTACTCATGCTATTGATGCTGCTTCGTGTAGTTGTCAGCGCACACCATCCGCAGGAGGAGAGGGATAGGATTGCCATCCGCCTTCATGATCTCACCCAGGAGCAACTTCAGGAGAGTGGATACTTCTGGGTAGATCATGATCGTGCGACTGCATTGGCGACCCTGCAGGATCACGCCTTGCGAGTGCTGCTCTTTCTGAAGAAGTCGCAGTCGTGTTTGAAGAACATCTATCGGGCGATGTTCCCGCTGGATGATACTCCATCAAGCCTGCTGGCTCTCCTAACCAAATTTCAAGATATGTCCGCGGTTCGCGAGTACGTGAGGCAGCAGTTGGTGGCTAGTGCCAAGACTGCCCTCTCAATGGTGCGTTTGCATAGGCCTGACGTGGATGTCGCCGCCATTGCCTCTGGGCCACCGGCGCCACCAGCAGGATCTTTCTGGAATATGGTGCCGCACTATCAGGCGGTGGACCGCCCAGCCGAGGAGATCGTCGACTTCTTCGAGGAACAAACTAATGTTCTTATGTTGCAAGGGTAGCCAAATATGTATCCCACACATAAGTGTACTTGTGTTGTAAAGTTCATATATATATTTGTACATAATTTATTGTTGAATGTGTACAAATAGCTTTATAAGCATGGGGTGTGTTGCACTTATGCGAGTCCTTTTCGTTAGCCTGGCCATCTTTTTATCTCGTTCCTTTGTCAACCTATCAGGTGCGCTGCAGCTGGGTTGAGTTTGTGTTAAGGGGTTCGATTGATGTGCCAGCTACTCAGGATGTCGTGTTTTTGTTCGAAGAACATATGTGTATAGGGTGGCGTAGCCCCCGATTACGAAAATTGACAGAGTAAAGGAGAGCACAGAGTTTCGGGGCACTTAGCTTTTATTTATTCGAAGAATAGTATGAAGTACAATGTGCGGCTAAGTAGCCTTGGCTGAATAGCCTTATTTGCGATGTAAAGGTAAAGAAAAAACGACTAAGGGTAGAAGCATCACAGTTGTGCGATGTTCCAAGGGTTGGAGTATGCGACTCCTGTCTCTAAATCTTGAAGGCGATAGGCGCCACCTGGGATTACTTCTGTAATCACGTACGGTCCTTCCCAGGGGGACTCGAGCTTGAGATGCCCCTGCTGCTTCAGTCGCAGGACCAAGTCACCTTCGACGAAGGATCTGGGGTGAAGCCTTCTACTGTGGTAGTTGCGTAGGTTCTGCTGGTAGATCGTTGATCTTTCCGCGGCGATTTCCCTTGCTTCGTCAAGGAGGTCGACGGAATCCTCGAGTGCGAGGGGTGACTCTTGTTCGCTGCAAGCGACCACACGCGGCGCTTTGTACCGTACCTCGGCAGGTAGTACCGCTTTTGCTCCGTGCACCATAAAGAATAGCGTGTAGCCCGTGGCGCTGTTTGGAGTTGTACGTAGACTCCAGAGTACGGATTGCAGCTCATCTGGCCAGCAACCCGCCACTTGTTCGAGTGGTCGCAGGAGTCGCTTCTTGATGCCGCTGCAGATGAGCCCGTTTGCTTTTTCCACCTGACCGTTGGTCTATGGATGCGCCACTGAGGCGTAGCTGATGTTGATCCCTAGGTTCTCGGAGAATTCTCGGAACTCCTTGGATGTGAAGTTCGTCCCGTTGTTGGTAATAATGCTGTGTGGCACGCCGAATCGGTAGACGATGAACTCGAAGAACTTGACTACGTTGTGTCCTGATTGGTTGGTCATTGGTATGGCCTCGATCCACTTGGTGAATTTGTCGACTGCCACCAAGAGGTAGACGTAGCCTCCGCGTGAGGATCTTGGCAGCTTGCCAACCATATCAAGCCCCCATTGTGCGAAGGGCCAGGCCAATGGAATAGACCGTAGCTCTACGCCTGGTGCGTGTGGCTTGTCCGCGAATCGCTGGCAAGCATTGCATTTTTGGACTATGTCCTTGGAGTCGCGCATGGCCGTGGGCCAGTAAAATCCAGCTCGTAGAGCTTTGGTGACGAGGGCGCGACTGCCTGCGTGGTGCCCGCAGGTCCCTTCATGGATGTCGAGGAGTATTGCTCTTCCGTCAGCCATGGAGACGCATCGTTGTAGCACTCCTGTGATGTGCGTTTATACAGTTCGCCGTTGAGAACGGCGAATGCCTTGGAGCGCCGCGCGATGTGCCGTGCATCTATCGAATCGTCCGGTAGTCTCTTGCTGAGGAGGTACGTAATGTACGGCTGCGTCCAAGATTGTTCGATCAACATGACGCTCATTGGTCCCTCGAGTCATGTGTCCAGCTCCAAGTCATCGAGTGCCATTGGCTCATTGGGTGGCGTAGCCCCCGAGTCCGTGGATGCGCTTGTTTTCTTCTCTGCGGCCTTTGGCTTGATGGATCGTTCGTATATGCGCTCGAGAAATACCCCAGGTGGTATGGGGGCGCAGGTAGAGCCTATGTTGGCGAGTGTGTTCACCTCCTCGTTGCTTTCGCGACCTATGTGTCGCAACTCGCAACCATCGAAGTCTCCCTCGAGTGTATCGTAGAGGTCGTGGTACGCGATCATGTTGTCGTTTAGTGCGTCGCACTCGTGCATTGTTTGGTTGACGACCAATTTGGAGTTGCCATATATGATGAGCCTTTTGGCGCCACAGGCTTTTGCCATCCTCATCCCATGTAACAGGGCCTCGTATTCAGCCTCGTTGTTTGAGGCTGTGAACTGCATTCGCAGGATATATTTCAGCTTGTCCCCTTGAGGTGATGTCAATATGACACCTGCGCCTGCTCCGTCCTTTCGTTTGGACCCATCAAAGTGCATTGTCTAGAGGTAGGACACATCTGGCTTGTCCGGGAGTTGGTTCTCCATCCACTGCACGAGAAAGTCAGGGAGCACTTGCGACTTGATGGCGTCGCGTTTTTCGTATGTGATGTCTCGTGGAGATAGCTCTATCCCCCAAAGCGCGACTCGCCCCATGGCGTCGGGGTTATTGAGGATATGCCCCAACGGGCCGTTGTTGACTACCACGATTGGGTGTTCCTGGAAGTAGTGGCGCAGTCGCCGGGCGGTCATAAAGACGCCGTACGCCAGCTTCTGGTTGTGCGGGTACCGCTGTTTTGTTGGCGTGAGGACCTCGCTGAGGTAGTATACCGGGCGTTGTACGCCGTGGACTTTGTTTTCCTCGGCTCGCTCGATAACGAGAACTGTGCTGACCACCTGGTTGGTGGCAGATATGTACAGCAACAGTGGTTCCCTTTCTCGTGGAGTCACCAGTACTGGCGATGTGGATAGCAAGCGCTTGAGATCTTCGAATGCTTCTTGTGCTTCATTGGTCCACTCGAATTTTTTGGTCTTGCGGAGGAGCTGGTAGAAGGGCAGTGCCTTTTCACCCATCCGACTGATAAATCGACTGAGGGCCGCGATTCGTCCGGCCAATTGCTGGACGCCTCTTATGTTCTTCGGCTTCTCCATGGCTAGTATGGCTTTTATCTTCTTCGGGTTCGCCTCGATCCCCCTCGCGGAGATGAGGTATCCAAGTAGCTGCCCAGATGGTACACCGAAGGCGCATTTGTCCGGATTGAGCTTGATCCGGTAGCGATCGAGGTTGGCGAAGGTTTCGCCCAAATCATCGATTAGAGAGGCTTCCTCCTTAGTCTTGATTACTATGTCGTCGACATAGACTTGGATGTTGCGACCTAGTTGTTCCTTGAGGCAAGCCTGCATGCATCGCTGGTAGGTGGCTCCCGCGTTTTTTAGCCCGAAGGGCATTGTGTTGTAGCAGAACACACCAAAGGGCATTGTAAACACTGTTTTCTTCTGATCTTCCTCCTTCATTCGAATTTGGTTATAGCCTGAGTAGGCGTCGAGGAAGCAGAGGCGCTCACATCCAGCGGTGGAGTCGATGATCTGATCGATCCGTGGCAGCGGGAAGTGATCTTTTGGGCAGTGCTCATTTAAAGAAGTGAAGTCCACGCACATCCGTAGGATATCCGTGTCCTTTTTTGGTACCAGTATCGTATTGGCGAGCCAAGTGCTTTCCTTGATCTCGTGTATGAATTTGGCCTCGAGGAGTCTGTTGATCTCCATTCCGACTGCCTCCGCCGTGGCTCAGACAGTCGCCTGATTGTTTGCTTGACTGGACTTGCGTCGGTGTTGATGTTGAGTGCGTGCTCGGCGAATTCCCTGGGAACTCCTGGCATGTCCGCAGGACACCAGGCAAAAATTTCCCAGTGCTCACGGAGGAATTCGACGAGCGTGAGTTCCTATGCGGGACTCAAGTTGTTGGAGATGAGGGCCGTCTTGGCGGGATCCGATGGATGGACTTGCACCTTCTTTGTGTGCACGGATGAGTCGAAGGAGAGATTAGGTGAGCTTGGCCTACTCAAGGGAGGCAGACTATTGTCTGTCGTCTCAGTCTTGCGAGTTCCTCCTACATACCGAAGGACTGGGAGATTCTGTTGAATTCCCCGTCGCAAGCGTCAGATCACTCAAATTTCCCGTTGATCGTTATGACGCTGTTGGGACCTGGCATTTTCATCTGCAGGTAGGCGTAGTGGGGTACTGCCATGAACCTGGCGAATGCGACGCGCCCGAGGATGCAATGGTATTGTGAGGGCCAGTCGACGACCTCAAAGTCGATGCGCTCGCGCCGGAAGTTCTTCACCGTGTCAAAGATGACGTCGAGGTTGATTTTGCCCAGGGGGTATACGCCTTTCCCTGGGACGATGCCGTAGAACGTTGTGTCCGATGCCCCCAAGCAGGTTAGAGGGATCCTCATTGCTCACAAGGTACTCACGAATATGAGGTTGATGCCGCTTCCGCCATCCATGAAGACGCGACTCATGTCGAAGCTTCCAATTTGCGCCTTGAGTACGAGGGGGCAATGACCTAGGCGAGGTACTTGAGGCGGGTGGTCGTGTTTGTCGAAGCTAATGCATGACTCACTGCCACTGAGGTACTCAGTGGTGGATGGTGGCGAGTGTATGGACAAGTTGACTTGGCGAGTGATGGCCTTCTGCACCCTATTGGAGGGGCGCCCTTTTTGGATCATCATGGTACCCATGGCCCATGGGTACGGTTCGCCTCCGTGGTGCTGGTCCGGTGTAGCTCCGTTCGTGGGTGGCCTAGGTGGTGGTGGTGGTGCGCCATGTGCTATGGCACCTGGAGCGGCTCCGTAGCCTCTTTCGACTGCATTGCGGTTCATCCGAACCAATCCCTCGTGTAGCTTGAGGAACTCGCGGCAGTCCTTGAGGAGGTGGCTGGACTTTCTTTTGCCATCATGCTTGTCGATGTAGAAGTGTACCGTGCATGGCCCGGACAGTTTGTCCTCGATGGAGGTCGCGGGTGCCTCATCGCGAGTGCGGCGTTCCCACACTTGCATGGTTTTCCCGGAGTCGCGGTATCCGCCGCTGCGATATCCGCTGTTGCGGTTATCGTCGCGTCTATCGGCATAGCCGGCTGCGACCATGTTGACATCATCGCGATCGTCGTAGACGCGCATGCGACGCTTGCCCCGGCGGTCGCGTCTTCATTCGAGTTCTGCCTCCTCGTTCGAGTGAACGCGATTCTTCACCGAATCTTCTCCATCGGCCTACCGATTCGCAATCTCCATCAGGTGGTCGATGGTCTGGGGCTTTGAGCGGCCTAGCTCCTCCCTGAGTTCCATGCGACGGACACCACCGTTGAATGCATCAATCGCGCGGTCTTCCGAGATGTTCTCCGCAGAGTTCTTGATGATGGACCACCTTTGGATGTAAGAGCGCAGCGATTCGCCAGATCTTTGCTGGCAGCATCTCAGTTCTTTGATTGAGGCGGGGCATTTGTACATGCCCTTAAAGTTGCGCACGAAGCTGTAGACCAGCTCATCCCAACTGCGAATGGATCCGCGTGGGAGGTTATTGAGCCATGCCCGGGCGGTGCCCTGCAGCTGTAGCTGCAAGCATTGCATGGAAGTACTTCGACTGCCTCCATGTAGCCTGACGGAGGAGATGTGATCCTCTAGCCAAATCTTGGGGTCCTGCAGACCGTCAAATTTCGGGTTCTCCGATGGGAGTTTAAACCCTTTAGGCATTCGCTTTTGCCTGATGGATCTGCTGAAGCATCTGGCGCTGCAGAGCTCCCCATCTTCCTCTTCCGAGTCAGTCGACTGAGCATGTCGTGCCCTTGACTTGCCGATCTTGCACTGTGTGAGTTCATCGCGTGCATCGTAGTCGCGATCGTGTCGCCGTGAGCGGCGGCGTCGAGACAGGTCGTGACTGTCATCGCTGGACGAGGCCGAGGAGTAGCGCTTTGCTAGCGCTTTGCCCTTTTTTGGGTCTGGTACCGGTTCCTTGTCGAGGGCGGCCTCGATTAGCCCTAGGCCCGCGATCGTAGATCGGTGCATGGCCGTTCGGGGATCTCCATCTGGTGGCTGGTTATTGAGGAGGTACATGGTGGCTGCTATCACCGTGGCTTGCGGTGTCCTGGGAACCACGTTGCCTCTCGTGTCGACTGTCATAGAGCCGAAGTCGAGGACTTTCGTGGCCTCTATGCGCTCTTGTTCGGTGAGGTGAGCCATCCACGACTGCCTCTTCTTGGCGAGGTACTCGTTGCCTCTTGAGGAGGATCCTCCGTAGGAGGAGAGCCCAGCACGGCGAAGGCTTGATTCGTCTGCTGCCTTTTTACGTGCCTCAAGTTGCGCGATTGCTTGTTTTTGGCACTTGAATTCCTCCTTTAGGAGCAAGTGGTAGCCCATCAGCAGTTCCTGCAGGGACCCGAAGGGTAGAGGTGCACCTCGTAGGGCTTCGCGGCAGCGATCCCACTCTTGCTCGTTGAGCCTGATCACGATGCGTTCGCCGGTTTGCTTGTTGATCATGCTAGGAGGTTCGACTGCCCCTCCGTTGCCACCGTTACCGCCGTTACCACCGTTGCCACCGTTGCGAGCGTTGGGTGGATCGGTGCCGTTGCCGGTGTTACCACCGTTGCCGGTGTTGCCACCGTTGCCACGATTGGTGGAGGTGTCGCCCGCATTGATGACGGCGCACATGAAGTGATTAGGGAAGCTGTTGCTTCCACAACTTTCAGATCCGGAACCGTAGGTTCCATCTTCAGTGGCCAGATTGCTTAGATCGAAGTCGCGACTGCGATCGCTGACCGTGTTCTCGGCTGCCACCGGAGCGTTGAGCTCGCTGAGGGTGCCGATCGATGCAGGGAACCATGATGCTGGGGCAATCGCCGGTGCTGTCGGCTGATCAGGCTTGCGAAGCGTGCCCATCTGACCAACTTGGAAGTGGAAGCTCCCAATCGCCAGGCTGATTCCGTCGCCCACGGACTCGAAGGCCGGGCGAGTAGCCGGCGTGTGGATGGTGAAGTCGAAGGCGCCGAAGAGCTGGCGAATCTCCGCTATTGCAGAGTTGTAGATCGTAGTTGATGGGGCCGAAGAATCCGCAACATCAGCACTCCCAATTCCCACAGACGGCGCCAATTGACGAGGGTTTAACTCGTCAATGCCCATTGTTAGGGACTTGGATTTTGGAGAAGGAGGGAGCGCTGGAGACATCTATCGGCTAGCAAACAAGCACACAGGGGACAAAGGATTTACCCAGGTTCAGGCCTCGTAGTGGTCCCTACTCCTGCTTGTCTGCTCGTGGAATTATTGAGGGAGTCAAAAGTTACAATGGTGCACAGATGTAATCTGGCGAAGGTTGTGGAAATTAGGGTTGCATGTGTACTTCTCGCTGCCCCCTCCTAGCCTTTATATAGATAGGCTAGGTCTCGGGTAGCAGGTCGAGTCGGTTACAAGTTAGGGTTTTCCCTCTAATCTTTCTATCTTTAGCTTCTTCTTGTTCTTCAAGCAATCGAGAGTCCGTAGGTTACTCGAGTCCCTCCATCTGGGCCTTGGCGACATCGTGGACCTGTATGTATTTGGACCGTATATACCAAGCTCGAGTACCTGTAGGGTATATCCATGTCACCATCCCATGGCTAAAAAGAATCGAGATGACATGGATAGCGGTTTGAGCCGAAATAATCTAGTGCTATTATTTACTCCTGATTTATTTATAGTTTATTTCAGTTTTACTAATACAAAACCTTCTACTTGAAAAGAAACTACTTTGTTTTATAGGTTGCTTGAAGAAGAAAAGTCGCTAAGCCAATTCCTCGAGAGTTCGATATAAACCCTCGAGTCACCCTTGTGCGAAAAAGTCGCTTGATACAACACTATGCACTTCGAGTCCCAATGAGTTGGTACACACGAAGTTGTTGCCATCAGAGGCAAAGAGGAAAGAAGCATTTGAGAAGATCAAGGCCTTCTTGTCGACACCCCCATTTTTGAGAGCACCAGAGAAGGGCAAAGATCCGGCTGTACATAGTTGCCGGATCAGGGGTCATTGGTGCTGCTCTAACACAGGTAGTTGGCGGAAAGGAGTATGCCATTTATTATCTTAGTCAACAGTTACTTGACGTTATAGTTTCGTCGAGAAAATATGTTTATCGCTCTACTATGCATGCACCAAGTTGTGTCATTATTTACTTCTAGTGAATGCATAGTATCTTGCCAAAGCGATGTTAACAAACACGTGATTCGAAAGCCTCTAAGTGGGAGAATAACCAAGTGTTCTTACAGTTTGATTGAGTATGACTTAACATATGAACCACTTCGAGCTATGAAATGTCATATTGTATCCGACTTTATATTCAAACATCAGATTAGTGAGAATGTCAACTTACAATATTTATCGGCAAAGCCATAGAAGTTATTCTTCAATGGTTTTATGTGCTACAATGGCCAGCAAGTCAAAATAGTTTGTATATCTCCTTTAGGGGTTATATGAATCATAATGGGACTAAAATATGATTGTACTAATAATCAAGCAGAATACGAAGCTTTGTTATTCCCATTGGAGTTTCTAGTTGCTATATCGAGGTGTTTGGTGATTCCCTAGTAGTGGTGTAGCAAGTTGCCAGGACCTTCAAGCACTACAAGAAAAGTTTTCTTACGCAACGACTTGGCCCGACGGTCGTTGTAGAAGGCACGTCTTCCGCGACAAATTACTCGGCTCGTCCGTGGCCGATGGAAAACTTTTTTTCCGGTTTCACGGCCCTCTACTATGACAAAACTGCTAAAAACATGGAGGAAGCTCGGCCAACGCATGGCAGAAGCAAGATTTTTGTTTCCTCACGTGATGTTGACTCGCCAAATTTGAGGCGTGTGGGTCCCGGACGTCAGTGTCTCTAGCAGACCATACTTTTCGGTCGTGCCTCCTTGATTTGAACTCGGTAATGTTGCTCGATGCGTCTGCCATTTAGTCAGGCTGCTAGGTCCCACATGTCAGCCTCTCATTAGAAAAATTGTGTGTATGATGGAATTTTTTCCTTCGCTCGCGCTACCCTGTTCCGAAGTTGATAGCGCTGATCGATGCATTTACCGTTTAATCAAGCTCCTAGGACCCACATGTCATCCTCTTATTAGAAGAAACTTGTGTATAATGGAATTTTTCCCCTTAGCTATTGCCTCCCTGATTTCATCTCGATAATGTTGCTGATTCTATCTGCCATCTAGTCACGATGATGGGTCCTCCATGTCAGCCTCACATTATAAGAATCATGTGTATGATGGAATTTTTTCTTCGCTCGTGCTACCTGTACCGAACTTGATAGCGCCGCTCGATGCATCTACCGTTTAATGAAACTCCTAGACCCCACATGTCATCCACTCATTAGAAGAAATGTGTGTATGATGGAATTTTTGCTCTCGGTCATGCCTCCATGTTTCGAACTTGATAGCGTTGGTCGATGCATCTGCCGTTTTTCCAGGATGATGGGTCCCCCATGTGAGCCTCTCATTAGAAGAAGCATGTGTATGCTAGACTTTTTTCTCACTCGCGCCTCCCTATTTCGAACTTGGCAACGTTGCTCGAGGCAGCACCTGTATAAGGCCGCACTACTGGGTCCCACATGTCGGCCTCTCTGTAAATGAAACCTCCGTATGATGGACTTTTTTTTCGGTCGCATCCACTGTTTTGACCTTGGCAACATTGCTCGATGCGGCAGCCGTGTATGGTCTTGTTGCTGAGGCCCCCATGTCAGCCTCTGTGGTATGTTCTGGCTTGTGGGTCCCAGATGCAGCCTGTATGTTCTAGCGGGTGGGTCCTAGATGCTAGCCTCTCTAGAAGTATTTAGCTTTTTTTCAAACCCGACCATTAAACTCGAGGGATGCTGCAGGCTGGTGGGTCCATGATGTCAGCCTCTCTGTAATGCGATATTAAAAAGTAAACCCTTTCCCAAAAAAAGTAAACCCAAGATATATATAAATATGTACATACAGAGGATTCGAACTAAGGACCTTCAAATAAAATCTAATAGACATAAACTGAGTGTTTTGCCACTACCCCAAAGATATCTATAAGAATTGAATCATTAAACATGTATTAGTACTACAACTTATGTATCAGTCTTCTAAAAAATATTTTGTGTGTCCATGTTATCGCTCTTAAAATAAAAGGGCAGTGCTACTGGAACCTCGATTTATAAAAAACCACACACTGGATTAGTTTCTTAAAAACATGGTTGGCAGAGCTTTTTAGAGGTGGGGGCAATGCTAAAAAGGCCAAATTAAAAAGTTTTAGGCTATGGTAAATGGGCTCCTATCTCAAATTTCACTGGGCTGTGGCTCGCCAGATTCAAACACAGACCTCACCGAGGGAGGAAAAAAAGCGATAATTCTTTTGATAGATATTCATGTAAAAATCTCTAATGAACACACACCACATGCGCCAAAATAGGGATGGTATTCAATGACTTAACTTGGTGAAATCACGTTGTATATCTTTACCGTCTCATCTCTGTCCAAAATGCATCCAACAGTTCCGATGACACAAAGGCAAAAGCTCTAGAGCAAGCAACCAACAACAACGACAGAACTTTTGACAAATTCAATACCATTGTCGGAGATGTCGGAGCAGGAACTAGGGCCAGTGCCGTTTCGGGTTCCAATAGCTTGATGCTGGTTACCTTCTAGGGGTAGGTAAGGGGACTGCAGGAGTGGTCAGAGAGGCATATGAAATGTGTACAAGCAAAATGGTTTCTTATAAAACAATAACTTCTAGATAGAGATGAGAGTATACAAGGGAATTAAGTTACCACCTCTATTATTTCTCCTACTAAGGTCAACAGGTGCCGTTGCAGCAACTAGGGCCAGTGCCGGTGCGAGCAGCTTGATGTTGGCACCCTTTTGGGGTACATAAGGGGAATCGGACTACATAAGTGGCCAGGGTCATATGATGAGTAAAGACAATGGTGCAGAACAGTTAGTCGCAAGAAAATCATTAGAGGTTGTGATGAGTACAAAAGCAAATTAATTAGTACTACCTCTGTTCTTGGTCCTTCGGTCAACAGGTGTACGATGGCGTGCTAGTATCTGCCCAAGCTTGCTAAAATCGAATGTTACCTCATCCCCCTGCTTCAGACCATTCTCATGGATATACTTGGACCAACCTCGGCCTCCCAAATAGGTGGTGGCCATCGTCTGGGAGACATTCACATCATATAGTTGCCGCATGCCTTTAGGCCCCTTGCTATACAGAGTTAGAAACTTGTCGTTTCCGAACATCTTGTTTATAATGGGGCGAGCGACACAAGGGACAACCTTCATGAGAAAATTGATAGAGAAGTAAGGCAACAACAAAAGAAACTGAGATACAAGATATTACATCAAGTCGGTCTAAACCACTTGGAATCCATACCTGATACAATGGGTACCCTTTGCAAAGGGTAGCCATGTACCATTTTTCTTCCCTCTGCCTTTGGAAGGGCATACAAGGGGCCCCTTTCAATACACAAGCTTGACAAAAGTAGGGTAGCAGAAAGGGCTGAGCAACTGGTGCGTGGTACTGATTGAAATTAAGTGGAAAGGTTAAATTATGTAAAGAGCAAGTAAATCTAATAATATAAGACAAAACCTTCAATCTAATGTAAAGCAAACATATTTGATTTTTGTGAACTTCTGATGAGCGTAAATATATAGTACTAGCTGATAACAATAACATGGAAAATCATAACATGTGAAATTATGGATTTTCAAATTATACCCACTTCTTAGAGAGGTCACTGCCCACCTCGGTATTGTGTTGGCGCTTCCTCGTTGTGTAGAGGATGTCCACTTTTGGTGCGGGAATTAGAAATCTACTAGCCTCTACAGCAGCCTCAGCCTCCACAACAGCACCTTCAATCTGCATAAATAGAAACAGAGCTCAACAGTTCATTACTATGTAAAGTTTGACCATGTTTTTAGAAAAAAATTATAATATGAATTATATATCCTTGGATACATCATGAAACATATATTCACGTCGTACGTATATAATATCATAGTTCTTGATAGTTTTTGACTTTTTTCAAAAGTTTGGTCAAACTTTCGGTAGCTTGACTTTTCAAAAAATATATATGCCTTAAGCCTTGCGACGAAGGGAGTACAATACATAGTAGTCATATACTGACTGTATGTCAGACAGATCCAGATCTAGATTCACATGAACACAGTGCCATTATTAATAAAATCACATATATGCTTCTAAACATCTGATAAGCATGCATGACACCAAGCGAGTAATACTTAAATCTAACTGCACCATGGTAATAAGGGTATTAAGAACAAATACCTTTCTCTTTAAGATGGGCCATCCCAGCTGGTCGGTGGCCTTGCGCTTATTTGGTGAGTAGTGGTACTGGCCGGATCCTGCGACATGTGGGGGTACCATCATGTTCGCCGCACCTGGAGCATCGCACGTTCGCAGGTATGTACCACCGCGCTACAGTAAATAAAGAAGAGATGGTGTCACAGAGGCTTCCACAAAAACATGATGCAGACAAATACAACTTTTAGCATAGGGATACATCCACGTTGCAGCCAACCACTTTCAGCATTGGAAAGAATGGAAGAACGCAATGAATATACTGTTACATTACCTTTTTAGGCAACTTCTAAGGGAACTGACGGGACCATCCCTGTCTGTAGTGGCCGTGCGCTCCACTGATCTATAGTTCTCCATACATAATCTGACGAAAAATACATTGCACATTACGAGTAGCAACTAAAGGTTACAGAAGTGAAGAACACTGAAATCGAACCCGACCAAATGCCCCAATCAGAACAGCGGTGACCATGCCCTGATCCCGAATCCATACGAAATCAGTACCACCTCCCCCCACCCCCACCCGAACCCCCACCCCTAGCACCACCCCACCCAAATGACCCAATCAATCAGAGAAGAGGAAAAATATCCTAATTAGGAGATTCCGAGGTGAGCAATAAGCAATAACTCCACAATCAAAGCATACCGAATACTACTACTCCTAGTACTAATAGTACCCCCAATGTCCCAATCGGAAGCAAATTAAGCAAAGCCGAAATTCGAGGTGAGCAAATACACCCACCTATTTCAACAAGAACTTCCCAATCGGAGGTTGCACTAGTTCCAACAGTTGCTTGCTGGATGGGAGCTAGCTAGTGATGGTTTCCTTGTCTTGTTGTCGGTAGAAAGGCATGGGCAGGGGAGTAGTAGTACTAGTAGTAGTAGGTCTGAGAAGTACACTTTTTCTATAGTAAGTATTTTTAAGTGGCAGTGGCGGGAACATTTTGCCAGGAGAGAATCCCGAATTTTTGATCCCAGCTATCATGTGGTGGCCTACAGCTGTTTCAAGCGGGACCCACGTCAGGGGTGAGTTAAAGCAGGTCCCGCATCAAGTGGGTGAGATAATTGACCGAGCCAACCTCCTCCTTCCCTTGGTACTAGTACTAGTTCTCCCGGGTTCCTCTCCAAGGACAGAGAAATCGCCCCTCTTCGAATTAAATTGATCCTAGCTTATTATCCTTTCGCTGATTCATCTCATGGAGCAGTGGACAAGACAGCAGTAGTTGCAGCATAGGGCACTAGCGCTGGGGCCTCAAAACAGTTTAAGAACTGATAAAATGATAAGCTCGGATTTCAGACTAGAAACACACACAAACACACATATATATACTAATATACGGAATAATTTCAAATTACAGTTCTACTAACAAAGGCCTAGAAATCATAAGGTAGCTCCATATTATAGAACTACGACAGTAGCAAACCAATCATGTGATAGCTCTACACCCCAAGAGTTTGCAACTGGGCTAGTGGTCATGAGACTACCCAGACGGCACCAAAAGTACACCCCTGATGATTAGCAGCCCTGCATCAAATCCATCCAGAAGCAGTGTACCCAATCCACAGCCTTAGGTGCAGGCTCATCAATGAACAAGTGGTCATCGTCATTACCATCAAAGTCCTCTTTGGTCATCTGTTTCTATGATTAGTAGATTAACATATACGTTTATAAAGAAACATCAAAGACACACAACCTGAACATTTGTCATTCTACAGATATACCTTGTCATCTGGCATAGCGGTACTACCAGAAAGGAAACCCGTTTCATGCAGCTTGCGCTTTTTCTCTCCTCCCCCTTATCCAAGTTAATCTAGATGCTCAGGAGCTGCCTCTATCAGTTGATCTTGTTGATCAACATCTGCTTCCCCTACTTGATCTTGATGATAAAGATGTGCTTCCCCCGGTTCATATGGAGGATCATATGGTTCACCATAAAATACCCATCTAACATATGTGCTTAGCATCCCAAATGTAAAAATATGGGCTTCTACTATACTTTGAGGCAGCACCCTATGATTCGCACACAACCGGCAGGGGCAATGTACTCTTGAGTTGTCACAGTGAGCTCTAACAAATCCCATAAATCGTAGAACACCAAGGATACGTTCAGGCTGCCTAATGGAGCAATCTCTATCCAAAATCTACCCATGTGTTTTATTATGACATACAATGTTGGTTATTATTAAAAGAAAAGCAGGAAACATATAGATGGAGTACAAAAACTATATATGCCTATGCGTTTCAGCAAACGTATTGACAACAAAAATCGCCGAAGGTATTTAGGGACATAGATCCAGCGTAGATAAACTATGACCATGCAGATTGAGGACAAATTAAACTACGTATTTGAGGAGGCAGATCGGTGAAAGAGCAATAAAATGCCAACCAGATCGAGCTAGAGATAGAAGGACTACCGTGAGATCGACGTTCCCACCGTTGCATCTCAAGAAGGATGATAGGGAGGGAAAGCTTATTCGCGCACGGTGGTGATGAGGAGCAGCCGTAAGTGCGTCTGTTTTGTGGTGAAGGGGGTGAGGGCATAGGTAGAAGAGGGTGGAAGTTAATACACAGCACGAAGGGGTGCAGAGGGATAACTTTGGAAATTCTGACCTACCCTGCTTTGGGCACCACCATATATGTGGCCCACCTGCTAGTCACAATAGATCAAAATTTATCCAAAACTTGTCAAAATACAAGTTTATGTTTTACCATGGAAACTAATGCATATAGCGTTGCACTTTGTGAACGAATGGCTTTATTTCAACATATATTTAATTTCGTCCCTAATGTTCATTAATTTCGGTAGATATCTATAAACTCATCAAATACTGGAAAGTATACATCCTGTGGGTCTATCTGACGGGGACAACATCCGAAGTGGGAGTAGCGTACCTTAGAAGCTTCAACTTCAAAATTTTGGCAGAGCGCCGAAATATCCCGCCCACCCATTCAAACATCCTGCCCATCCTTTCAAACACCCAGCCTCAAAAATTATTTTATTGCACAAATTTAGCCTGGAAGCTTGAAAGGGTGTTATACATTGTGTAAAAAAGGGGGCGTTGGCATTTTGAGCCATCATCTTTGTAGTTGCTTGACAACAAAACACATTGTTGTTACTCAGAAATTTTTAAAAAAACTTCAAATTTGGAACCAGACATATTGATTGATTTGCAAAGATGCACCAATCTACCAAATAGGGACACATCGTCATAAACTATTTCCGTGACCTTGGTCACATTTTTTTGGATGATGGTCATCTTCTTGAAAGCCTTAAATTGTTTGAAATTTCAGCAAATGGCTAGAAACTCGTTTAAATGTTGGGAAGCAACTCTCGCTGGCGTGTGGGTCTAGATGGTGATAGCGCGTTTGAGAGGCCCCACGCCGGAGTAGTGTATGCTAGAAGCATCGACCTCAAAATTTTGGTACAGCGCCCAAACATCGCACCCATCCATTAAAATATCCCGAACATCCATTCAAACATGCTTCACCTCTTCCTAGAATGCAAAATTCCTCTTATCTCCCTGCTCTAGAAACAAGAATCCGAGGGAGCACTGGAATAACAGAGGGATATAGGTGGTAAATTTGCGTTCTCCCAAGTGCATTACCCCATCGACTTTTCCCAGCCCTTCTTCAATATTTACCTACCCGCCCACTCTGACCTACACTGACTTTTTGGACCCACTATGCAAGTGACCCACATGTTAGTGAGCCAGAATTACGGGAAGTAGAGATTCCCATCGCTTGTTGTTCAAAATTCGAACATTTTTCACTAAACCAAGATAAAATCGTTAAAATCATCCAACCTGGCTTATACTATCATTCCACTATGTCAGAGTAAAAGCTAAAAAATCAAAGCCAAAAACACGTACCTGGCTTTATAAGCCAAAAATCCAAAGCCAGAATTAGAGCCCAACCAAACAACGCCTCAATCTCAAGGAACTCTTGGCGTTTCTCCCTTGTTTTAGTACTTAGGTACCTTCAATTTTATTTAACAAAAAATATGGCCAACCAGGGTATCATCGACTTGTAGATCAATTTTTGGGATACTTTTATTAAATTGCGGTAACACCATTCTATTCCACGATTATATATAACCATAAAGTTTGTACATATTATTGAGAATTCACGAAATCCTAAACCATAAAATCTAAATCCCTAAATCCTGACCAAGAAGGTATCGTGCAACTATAGATCAAAATTTGAGATACTTTCGTTAAATTGGGTAACACCATTCTGTTCCATGAATATAAGCATAAAGCTTGAACATTATTCAAAATTCCCGGAACCCTGATCCCTAGCTAAACCCCTAAAACCCAAACCCTAAACCCCTATACCCCAAAACCTGACCAAGCACATAGCATGAACTTATAGATCAAAATTTGAGATACTTTAATTAAATTGGGTAACGCCATTCTATTTGATGAATATAAGCATAAATCCTAAGCATTATCGAAAATTCCCTAAACCCTAAAACCCTCAGCCCAAAAACCCTAACCAAGCAGGTGTCATACACTCATAGATCAAAATTTGAGATACTTTCATTAAATCAGGTAACGCCATTCTATTAGATGAATATAAGCATAAGTCCTGAGCATTACCAAAAATTTGCTAAACCCTAAACCAGAAACAACCCATAAAACTAAACTGTAAAACCCTAAACCCTCGACCCATAAACCCTAACCAAGCAGGTACCATGCACTTATATATATCAAAATTTGAGATACTTTCATTAAATTGCGGTAACGCCATTCTATTCCACGGATATAAGCATAAAGCTTGAACATTATTTAATATTCCCGAAACCCTAAAACCTAAACACTAAACCCTAAATCCTTACCTAACACGTAGCATGCACTTATAGATCAAAATTTGATATATTTTCATTAAATTGGTAACGCCATTCTATTCGACGAATATAAGCATAAATCTTGAGAATTATCGAAAATACCCTAAACCCTAAACAACCCCTAAAACCTAGACCTAAAACCCCAAACCCTCCACCCATAAACCCTAACCAATCAGGTATCATGCACTTATAGATCAAATTTTGAGATACTTTCAATGAGTTAGGTAACGCCATTCTATTCGACGAATATAAGCATAAAGCTTGAGCATTATTGAAAATTCGCTAAACCCCGTAAACTCTATTCAGTCCATAAAACCTAAACCATAAAACCCTAAACCCTTGACCCATATAAACCCTAACCAAGCAGGCACCATGGACTTATAGATCAAAATCTAAGATTCTTTCATTAAATTGCGGCAACACCATTTTATTCCATGAATATAACAATAAATTTTGAACATTATTGAAAATGCCCTAAACCCTAAAACCCTAAACCCTTAATCCCTCCTAAACAACCTTGGCAAATGAGGTATCACATGCACTTATAGATCAAAATTTCAGATAAACTTTCCTCAAATTGTGCTAACGCCATTCAATTCCACGAATATAAGCATATATAAAGCATCTTGAACATTATCGAAAATTCCCAAAAAACTTAAACCCTAAACCCCTAAACCCCAAAAACCATAAACCCTAAACCCTCATCCCCTCAACCCCTTACCAAGCATGTATTATGCACTTATAGATCAAAATCTGAGATACTTTCATTAAATTGCGATAACACCAGTCTATTCCACGAATATATATAAAGCCTGAACATTATTAATGAAAATTCATAAACCCTAAAACCTAGAAAACCCTAAACCCTAAATACCAACCTTAAACTCCTAAGACCTAAACCCTAAAATCCTAAATCCTAAATCATATACCATAAACCCTAAACCCCTAAACCCTCAACCCCAAAAACATGAACCTTAAACCCCAGGCTATATATATCTTGTGTGGAAACTAGGGCAGTGGGATTTTGGGCCATACTTATTTGTAGTTTCTTTAGAACAAAAGCCATTATCATCGCTTGAAAATAACTTCAAATTCAGAAGCTTCCTTTGTAAATAATATTTTAAATGCCAATAATATGGACCAATCTACCAAATACAAACATGTTGTTATAATCTATAGCAAAGATATGGCCATGACCTTGGTCATCTGGTTTGAAAGCCATGCATATTAATACATGGTACGCCATATATCATATGACAAAATTAAAGCCATTATTATCGATTGGGGCTTTTAAAATAACTCCAAATATGGAAGATCTTTTTGTAAACAATGTTGAAATACCAATATGCACCAATCTACCAAACATGGTTACATTATCATAAAGTATGGTAACACATATGGCCTTGACATTGGTCATATAGTTTTTGAATGCCATGAATGTTCAAACATGGTACACCATATTGTGAAACAAGTTTTTCAAGAGTTATCAAATTTTATATATTTTTCATGGAAATTAGCTAATGCACACAGTGAGACACCAACGAACAAACGAATGGTTGTATTTCGTTTTATATTTTGTTTCTTTATTTTTTTAAATGGCCCAAATTTGGTGTCATTACTATTCATATGAAAAAATTGAAATCTTGCAAAACTCACAGTGGTTCTCCAATATTTGACTAATTCGGTACCTTTAAACTATTTTTAAAAAGTCAAGAGCAAGCAATATCACAAAGTTTGTAGTTAGTAATTAGATATACTTACTTTCAATTGTCAAAAAGTCATTTTATTACACATCTTCAGCTAGGAAGCTTGGAAAGTCATGAAAGTAGGGCATTATCCATCAAATCTAGAATCTCCTTTGTAAACAATTGGTTGAAATGTCAAGATGCACCGATCTACCAAATATGGACACGTTTGTAAGCTTGGTTGGCGAAGATGCTTCAATGTATGGAGTAGTACAAAACATGAAAAAGGTACAGAAACTATGGCTGTGACCTTGCTCCTCTTGTTTGAAAGCCTTGAATTAATGTTAATTAATTTCGACAGATGTCTGTTAACTCATTAAATGCTGGAAAGCATACATGCCAGTGGGTCTATCTGACACGAACAACATCCTAAGTGGGAGTAGCGTACCTTAGAAGCTTCAACTTCAAAATTTTGGTAGAGTGCCAAAATATCCTGCCCACCCATTCAAACATCCCGCCCATCCATTCAAACATCCAGCCCTAAAAATTATTTTATTGCACAAATTTAGCTTGGAAGCTTGAAAGGGAGTTATACATTGTGTGAAAAAAAGGGGAGGTGGCATTTTGAGCCATCATCTTTGTAGTTGCTTCACAACAAAACACATTGTTGTTACCTGGAAATTCGAAAACAAACTTCAAATTTGGAGCCAGCCATATTGGTTGATTTGCAAAGATGCACCAATCTACCAAATACGCACACGTCATCATAAACTATTTCCATGACCTTGGTCACCTTTTTTTTGGACGATGGTCATCTTCTTAAAAGCCTTAAATTGTTCAAAAATTTCAGCAAATGCCTAGAAACTCGTACAAATGCTGGGAAGCATCTCTCGCTAGCGTATGGGTCTAGACGATGACAACATGTCTGAGAGGCCCCACGCCGGAGTAGCGTATGCTAGAAGCTTCGACCTCAAAATTTTGGTATGGCGCCCAAACATCACACCCATCCATTAAAATATCCCGCGCATCCATTCAAACATGCTTCACCTCTTTCTAGAATGCAAAATTCCTCTTCTATCCCTGCTCTAGAAACAAGAATCCGAGGGAGCACTGCAATAACAGAGGGATATAGGTGATAAATTTGCATTCTCCCAAGTGCATCACCCCATCGATGTTTCCCATCCCTTCTTCAATATTTACTTGCGCTCCCACTTCAACCTACACTGACTTTTTGGACCCACTATGCAAGTGACCCACATGCCAGTGAGCCATAATTATGGGAAGTAGAGATTCCCATTGCTTGTTGTTCAAAATTTGAACATTTTTCGCTAAACCGAGATAAAATCGTTAAAATCATCCACCCTGGCTTATACTATCATTCCACTATGTTAGTGTAAAAGCTACAAAACAAAGCAAAAACACGTTCCTGGCTTTATAAGCCAAAAATCAAAAGCCAGAATTAGAGCCCAACCAAACAGCGCCTAAATCTCAAGGAACTCTTGGTGTTTCTCCCTTGTTTTAGTACTTGGGTACCTTCAATTTTATTTAACAAAAAATATGACCAAGGAAGGTATCATCGACTTGTAGATCAATTTTTGAGATACTTCCATTAAATTGTGGTAACACCATTCTGTTCCACGAATATATATAACCATAAAGTTTGAACATATTATTGAGAATTCACGGAATCCTAACCCATAAAATCTAAACCCCTAAACCCTGACCAAGCAGGTATCGTGCAACTATAGATCAAATTTTGAGATACTTTCGTTAAATTGGGTAACACCATTCTATTCCACGAATATAAGCATAAAGCTTGAACATTGTTGAAAATTCCCGAAACCCTAAACCCCTAAACCCCAAATCCTAAACCCCTAAACCCTATAACCCTAATCCCTAAACCCTCACCAAGCACGTTGCATGCACTTATACATCAAAATTTAAGATAATTTCGTTAAATTGGGTAACACCATTCTATTTGACGAATATAAGCATAAATCCTGAGCAATATAAAAAATTCCCTAAACCCTAAACAACCCATAAAACTTAAACCCTAAAGCCCTAAACCCTCAACCATAAACCCTAACCAAGCTGGTGTCATGCACACATTGATCAAAATTTAAGATACTTTCATTAAATCAGCTAACACCATTCCGTTCTATGAGTATAAGCATAAATCTTGAGCATTATTGAAAATTCGCTAAACCCTAAACCCTAAACAACCCATAAAATTAAACCGTAAAAACCTATAACCCTAAACCCTTGACCCATAAACCCTAACCAAAGCAGGTATCGTGCACTTATACATCAAAATTTGAGATACTTTCAATAAATTGATGTAATGCCATTCTATTCCACGAATATAAGCATAAAGCAACTTGAACATTATTGAAAATTCCTGAAACCCAAAACCCTAAACCCCTAAAACCCGAAACCCTAAACCCTTACCAAGCACATAGCATGCACTTATAGATCAAAATTTGATATACTTTCGTTTAATTTGGTAACGCCATTTTATTCGACGAATATAAGCATAAATCTTGAGCGTTATCGAAAATTCTCTAAACCCTAAACCCCAAACAACCGCTAAAACCTAAACCCTAAAACCCCAAACCCTTAACCCATAAACACTAACCAAGCAGGTATCATGCACTTTATAGATCAAAATTTGAGATACTTTCAATAAATTAGGTAACACCATTCTATTCGACTAATATAACCATAAAGCTTGAGCATTATTATAAATTCGCTAAACCCTAAACCCTATACAACCATAAAACCCTAAAACCCAAAACCCACGACCCATAAACCCTAACCAAGCAGGTATCATGCACTTATAAATCAACATTTGAGATACTTTCATTAAAGCAGGCAACACCATTCTATTCGACGAATATAAGCATAAATCTTTGAGCATTATTGAAAAATCGCTAATCCCTAAACCCTAAACAACTGATACATTGGAAATGTATCTATAATTTTTGATGTTCCATGCTTGGTTTTATCCACTTTCTTGTGTTTTGTTCCAACTTTGGAGTAATTTTCATATGATTTCTTGGACTAACCTATTAACAAGATCCATAGTGCCAGCTGCCTGTTTTCTGCTGCTTTTGGTTCCAGGAAAGTCAGAAAATGAATATTCTCGGAATTGGATGGGACAAAAGCCAAAGTGCCTATTTTTCTAGAAGTCATCAGATGCCAGAGTACGAGACGGAGAGGGGCCAGGGGGCCACCACACCACCTGGTCATGCGGCCTAGCCTGGCCCGCGCCAGGGGGTGGTGAGGCCAGCCCTTGCACCCCCTCGGCCTCCCCTTCCGCCTATAAGATGCCCTTGGGACGTAAACCCTAAGTACCCGATCAAAAATCCACGAAAGAGTCTGTAGCCGCCGTCATCTCCATCCCTAGATCGGGAGGGATCTGAAGCTCTTCCCGACACACTGCCGGAGAGGGGAATTCACCCTGGAGGCCTTCTTCATCACCATGCAAGCCTCCGGTGTGATGCGTGAGTAGTTCATCCTTGGACTACGGATCCATGTAGTAGCTAGATGGCTGGTTCTCCTCCTTTGTGCTTTCATGTCTAGATCTTGTGAGCTCCGTTCATGACCAAGATCATCTATTTGTAATTCTGCATGTTGTGTTTGCGGGGATCCGATGGATATTGAGATGCTATTTCAGATTGATTATTGATTCTATCATGTCTTTGTTATTTGTGATCTTGCATGGTTTCTGTTGTTAGTAGCTATCTTGGCCAAGTAGATACTAGCAACTACAAGAGTTAGTATTTATGCTCGATAGTGGGTTCATGCCTCTGGTAATCTGGGGAAGTGACAGAAATCTCTAAGGTACTAGATGTGTTGTTGCTACTATGGAGAAAACAACAATCCTTTGTTCATAGAACAATCGTATTGTTTACTTTACACGCAGTTCATAAAGCAATAATCTGTTGCTTGCAACTTAATACTGGAGGGGGTTCGGATGATAATCTGAAGGTGGATTATTAGTCATAGATGCAGTTGGATGGCGGTCTATGTATAATGTTGTAATGCCCAATCAAGTCTCAAAGGAGTCAAGATGATTAGTATATGCATGTATTGCTTTCTCGATGTTTGTCAATTGCCCCGCTGTAATTTGTTCACCCAACATGTTATCTATCTTAAGGAGAACCACCTGTAGTGAACTATGGATCCCGGTCCTTGTCTTTTACATACAATCTACAATCTTTTACTGCTTTGTGTTTACTTTCTGCAAACTATTACTTCTTTCCATTCGATACGTTTAATCCTTTGTTTTCCGCAAAACATGGTGAGATTGACAACCTCATCGCAAGTTGGGGACAAAGTTCTGTGGTTGTGTTGTGCAGGTCTCCACGTTGCTACTAGCACCGGTAGTGCGCCCTGCCAAAGCTTAGCTAGTAACACCTTTGGGGTGTTTCCTTGCTCCTACTAGTTCGATTAAACCCTGGTTTCATAACTGAGGGAAACTTGCTGCTGTGCTCATCATACCTTCCTCTTGGGGTTCCCAACGAGCTCTACATCAACCACGCACCAGCACTTTGTCTAGGCGTTGTGCATTGAGCCATCAACAACCCATAAAACCTAAACCGTAAAACCCTAAATCCTCGACCCATAAACCCTAAACCAAATAGGTACCGTGCACTTATAGATCAAAAATTGAGATCCTTTCAGTAAATTGCGGCAACGCCATTCTATTCCATGAATATAAGCATAAAGCTTGAAAATTATGGAAAATCAAAAACCCTTAACCGTAAACCCTAATAACCTCCTAATCCTAGAACCCTAACTTCCTAACCCTAGAACCCTAAACCCTTACTAAGGAGGTATAATGCACTTATAGATCAAAATTTGAAATACTTTTATTAAATTGCGATAACGCCTTCTATTCCATGAATATAACCATATATATAAAGCTTGGGAATTATTATTGAAAATTCCCTAAACCCTAAAACCTAAACAATCATAAACCCTATAACCCTGAGCAACCCTAAACCCTAAATCATGAACCCTAAACCTTAAAAGTCTAAACCCTAAAAATCCTAAACCATAAACCAGGAACCCTTAAACCCTCAACCCAAAATAAAACACCGAACCCTAAACTTAACCCTAGGCTATATATACTTTGAGTGAAAACTAGGGCAGTGGGATTTTAAGCCATATTTTATAGTAGCTTCGTGACAAAAGCCATGTGCCTTAGAAAATTGAAATAAGTTCCAATTCAGAAGCTTCCTTTGTAAATAATATTTTAAATGCCAATACGCACCAACTAGCAAATATGGATCGATTATTATAAACTATAGAAAATATATGGCCATGACCTTGGTCATCTGGTTTGAAAGCCATGCATATTCTTACATGGTACTCCATATATTGTGATACAATTTTTTCTCAAAAGTTATCAAATTTTAGGATTATATTTTTCCATGGAACTAGCTAGTGCACATAGTGAGACACGAAGAGAGAAAATAATGGATGTATTTATTTTTATATTTTGTTTCTTTGTATTTTTTAAAAATGGCCGAAATTAGGTGTGATTACCATTCATATCAAAAAGTTGAATTTTGCGAAACTCTCGGTGGTTCCCCAATATTCGACTACTTGGTATCTTTGAATTATTTAAAAACGACAAGAGCAAGGTATATCACACACTTTCTAGTTCAAAATTAGACATACTTACTTCAGATTGTCAAAAAGTCATTTCATTGCATAGATTTAGCTAGAAAGTTGGGAAATTCATGAAAGTTGGGCATTGTACATCAAATCTAGAATCTTCTTTTGAAATGCCAAGATGCAGCGATCTACCAGATATGGACACGCTATCATAAAATATAACAGAGATATGGCCGTGACCTTGGTCATCTTGTATGAAAGCCTTCAAAATATATTGTTTATCAATTTTGGCAAATGTATGGAAACTCATTTATATGTTGGTAATAATACTGTCGCTGGCTTGTGGGTCTAGACGGGGCAACACATGAGAGCGTCCGCGTCGGAGTACCGTATGTCAGAATCTTCAACCTCAAAATTTCTGCATGGCGCCGAAACATCCCGCGCACATATATTGAAATATCCCGCGCTGCTTTTTGCAAATGCAAAATTCATCTTCTATCCCTGCTCTAGAAATAAGGACCGTGGGAGTACTGCAATAATAGAGGGGTAAGGTGGTAAATGTGCGTCACCCCACCTATATTCCCCCATCGTCTCTTCCCCACCCACACCCCTCCAACCTCTACCTTCCTCCAGCTGCATCACCACCGGCCCTCTCTTCCACACCGGAGCTCTTCCACTGCCGGTGCTCTTCACCAGAACTATTTCACAAACTCCCTCGCTTCACCAGATCTGCTTCGCCAACGCCGTCGTCTACCCTACCAGGGACGCTTCATTGAATCATTCGTTGCTGACCCCAAAATACTGAGCCGCCGCCCCCGCCGCCCTCTTGCCCGTCCCACCCGTCCTCGTCGCCAACGGTAATTTCTCCTGCCCGTTTGCTATATTTTTGGTACTCATAAGCTACGAAATCATTAGGATGTTGCTCAATATCCTGGATGCCATTGCCATTTCGTTTGCACCCTTCATCTTGTAGGTCCTATCCACATCATTAGCTTCTCACTTTTATTCCCTTTCTTACATTCTCACGCTATCAGTTTAATCCTCCAACACCAACTCATAGATGCTATTCTTTCTGAGAGCTCGCACGGGTCATGCAAACCGCTCATAGAGGTTCCAACACTGACAATCTGATGCCCAGTGATGGACCAAAATATATCGAGCTCGTTGGGGAACCCCAAGAGGAAGGTATGATGAGCACAGCAGCAAGGTTATGAAACCAAGGTTATCAAACCAGTAGGAGCAAGGAAACACCTCCAAGGTGTTGTTTCCAACTTGGAATCCTGCACAACACTACCACAGAACTTTGCCCCCAATTTACAGTGAGGTTGTCAATCTCACCGGTTTTGCTGAAAACAAAGGATTAAACGTATTGTGTGGAAGATAGTAATTGCTTGCAGAAAGTAAATAAAAAATAGTAAATAGATTGTAGATTGATAGTAAAAGAAAGGACAGGGATCCATAGTTCACTAGTGGTGATTCTCCTTAAGATAGATAACATGTTGGGTGAACAAATTACAGTGGGGCAATTGACAAACATCGAGAAAGCATACATGCATATACTAATCGTCTTGACTCCTATGAGATTTGATTGGGCATTACAACATTATATATAAACCGTAATCCAACTGCATCTATGATTAATAATTCACCTTCATGTTATCATATGAACCCCCTCCAGTATTAAGTTGCAAACAACAGATAATTGCATTAAGAATTGCGTTTAAAGTAAACAATACGATTGTTCTATGAACAAAGGATTGCTATTTTCTCCCTAGTAGAAACAACACATCTAGTACCTTAGAGATTTCTGTCACATCCCCAGATTACTAGAGGCATGAACCCACTATCGAGCATAAATACTCCCTCTTGGAGTTGCTAGCATCTACTCGGCCAAGATAACTAATAACAACAGAGAGCATGCAAGATCACAAATAACAAAGACATGATAGAATAAATAATCAATCTGAAATAGCATCTCAATATCCATCGGATCCCCGCAAACACAACATGTATGATTACAAATAGATGATCTTGATCATGAACGGAGCTCACAAGATCTAGACATGGTAGCACAAAGGAGAAGAATCAACCATCTTGCTACTAGATGGACCCGTAGTCCAGGGAAGAACTACTCACGCATCACACCGGAGGCAGTCATGGTGATGAAGAAGGCCTCTAGGGTGAATTATCCTCTCCGACAGGGTGCCAGGAAGAGCTTTAGATCCCTCCCAATCTAGGGATGGGGATGATGGCAGCTACAGACTCTTTCATGGAATTTTGATCGGGTCCTTAGGGTTTCTGTATCGGAGGTGATATATAGGCAAAAGGGGAGGCCGAGGGAGTGCCCTAGGCGGCCACACCACCCCCTGGTATGGGCCAGACCTGGCCGCATGGCCAGGTGGTGTGGCCGGCCTCTGTCCCCTCTCCGTCTCGTCTTCTGGCTCCGTGTCCCCCTCGGTGAAATATTGACTTTGGCTTTTGTCCCGTCCAATTCCGAGAATATTCATTTTCTTACTTCCTTGGAACCAAAAATAGCAGAAAACAGGCAACTAGCACTGTGGCATCTTGTTAATAGGTTAGTCCAAGAAAGTGTATAAAAATACTCCAAAGTGTGGACAAAACATAAGAAAGTAGATATAAAACAAGCATGGAACATTAAAATTTATAGATACGTTAGCAACGTATCACCCAACAAGGCTGAATCATGAGGTTTCCTTGTGTTACTTAGGCCAGTTTCTTGTCATGTTAATTAGTTGTATAACCTGCATGCCTAATAAGTTAATAAGTCATTCTACCTAAGACCTTGCCATGACATTTGCATTCATGTTCTATTGTGTTTCTATCTGCGAGTGCTTAATTTGGAAAATGTCCATCTAGTTTGAATGATATATCTGGTCATTTTTAATGCTATATGTTGGTGTTTTCAGCTGCTTTCATCCTTCCAAACCAGCTATCTAGTTTAAAACATACATCTGGTAATTTTTAATGCTATGTTTTTGGTGTTTTTCAAGAGTTTTCATCCTTCCAAACCAGCTAACTTGGTTTCAAATGTCATACAGAGAAATTACAATGGAGTATAAGAACCAGAGTTCCAACTGCTCGGCTCAGATTCTTCTGGCAGATTGACCAGGAGTCGCACCCGCTCGAGAAGGATCTACTGTCAGCCTGAACGTGCTATTGTAAGTTCATACTTACTTTAAATGATCTCTACTTTATATAATACTAAGTGTTTCCCTTGTTCTTTGTTTTAACCTCTTTCACCATATTTTAGCAGACTGCAGTTAAAACCCAGTAGGAGTCCTTGGAAGGCAGGATTGAAAGTTTTGATACCTCTTCCCATTCATCCTCCCCTTGCATTTCCGAAGAAAACAACTTACTTCATAGTCCACCTAGAACAACTTCTGCAAGTGATAAATATATAAAGGTTGTATTGCATGCAGAACGAAAGGGTGTAGCTGCTCTTAGATCTGTAGCTGAAATTTTGAAGAAGAGGACAGACGATACATTGAAGCGATTCACCATGTACCGATCTCTTATTGATGGTAGTGACACATTGTAATCTTTTGGACTTACGATCTTGTTGTATAACCTTTTGTACAAACTTTTATTGTTGTGTCATAAGTAGTTTTAATTTGTTTGTGTTTATTAATTGATGTCTTGATATTCACCTATTCCACCAAAAGTAGGTGCTAGCAAAAAAGGCTGAAATAGTAACAAGCCGGAGCAGTAGCATGCCGAACGTTGAAACAACATGCGCATGGATGGCCCTAAACGACCAGAACAGTAAAATGCCAGAACAGTAGAAGGCCAGCATAGTAAAAGGCCAGTACAATAAAAGGATAGAACAATAAAAGGCTATAACAGTAAAAAGCCATAATAGTAAAAGGCCAGAACCGTAAAAGGCCAGAACAGTAAAGGCCATAGCAGTAAAAGGGCAGAATAGTAAAAGGCCAGAATAGTAAAAGGCAATAGAAGTAGAAGGCCAGAATAGTAAAAGGCCAGAAGAGTAGAAGGCTAGAACAGTAAAAGGCTAGAACAGTAGAAGGCCAAAGCAGAGAAAAGGCTGAAACCGCGAATGGTCGCAACAGTAAATGACCGGAATAGTAAATGTCTAGAATAGTAAAAGGCCAGTACGGTGGCAGTCCAGTATAGTAACAAGCCGAACAGTGCCGGCCTGAATGGGCAAAAGTCCAAACACTAAAGGGCCTAAACAGTAACGGGGCGAAATTCCTAAAAGGATGGAACAGTAACAGTACTGAACAGTAAAAGGCTAGATTTGCAACAGGCTTGAACAGTGCTAGGCCGTCTTGGTGCAGGCCTCAAGTGACAGCATAGAGTTGGGCTAACCTAGGCCTTATATAGGCCAAAATAGTGTAGGGCCTGAAAGTGTACGGGCCGCTGTTGGCTACAGTACTGGGTCGATTCTAGACAGTACAAGACTAAATAGTAAAGGGCCATGTTCCTATTGGGCTCTCCACATGGGTCGGCCCATTTAGTTATTAGCAGGCCTTGGCTGGGCCTGGCTTCCACCATGGTTTCTGTGACCGTTAATGGCGGTAACTAGACGTTAACGGCGGATGCCACGTGGCAGGTTGCGTGACGTCAGCAATCAGCACGGCTAGCAAACAGATCTACGACAGAACAAGTTTTCGTGACCGAAGGATGCGATTCGCCACGGTCGGAAAAAAACTATGGTTGATGCATTTGTGACGGGGCTTTTACCATGAAGGACTTCCGTCGCGGAAGAATTTTTAGCCACGAAAAACGAGCCTTCAACCACAAAAATCATCCATTGTAAAAGCCAACTTAGCTTGTAGTGAAGTGCAATGAAGGACCACTCAATTTATACCTTAATAAGTGTCTAGACATGATATCTACTTTAACTTATTTCAAGAAATGTCATGTGTATAGACATGATAATTGTTTAGCCAATGAGTTACCACAACACACATCAGGTTATCACATTAGCCGTGGAATATTTTATATTTTAGGACAACCGATGCATCTTTCCACCGAATTATGTATGGTTGGCTCCTCTGAAGCCGACTCTTATTACAAATTGGTTGAACAACCAAGAAGTGTAGATGATCATAAATTCGATTCGAAACAACCAATCATCGAGTATTTGTGGGATCCAAGTCTAAAGTCAGACACTGTTCGGCGGCTAGCATTGTAACATTGCTTAGTCGATGATGATTTTTATCGCCAAACAATAGATGGTCTTATTATGAGATGTTTAGAAGAAAGATCAAGCCAGGGTCGCCATGAGAGAGAGGTACATGACGGCTTATGCGGAACTCACTAGTCGGCCTACAAGATGAAGTAGATACTGAGAAGAGCCGGATTCTATTGGTCAACTATGATTCAAGACTGATTCAGGTACTACAAGGTATGCAAAGCTTGCCAGAAGTTTGAGGATGTACAACTAGCACCAGCATTGGTTATGCAGCCGATTATCAAACCATGGCCTTTTCGAGGATGGGCAGTGGAATTTGTCGGCATGATTCATCTGACATCATATAAAGGGCATCAAATTGTATTAGTTGCTACCAACTATTTCACCAAGTGGTCTAAAGCGGTGCCTCTCAGGAACATGACCCACATGGAGGTAATTCAATTTATTACTGAGCATATTGTTCACATGTTTGGCATACCCCAGACCCTCACCACAATCAAGAAACATCTTTTATGGCCAAGGAGGTGAAGTAGTTTGCCAAATCACTAGGGATCAAGATGCTCAATTCTGCTCCCTAGTATACCCAAGACAATAGACAAGACAAATCGACTAACAAGATTCTAGTCAAGTTGATAAAAAATAAGATTCAAGATTTTTCTAAGCGATGGCATGAAGTGTTATCAGAAGCATTATTGACGTATGGACAAGAAGCCGTTTTACCTGTGGAGGTTTATCTGGCTAGTTTGATATTTGCCAAACAGAACGATTTGTCAACCAAAGACTACTATAATCTAATGATGGAAAACATTGATGAAGTGGCCAATAAAAGGGTAGAAGCTCTTGAGAACATCTAGAAACAGAAGTTACATGTATCCAAGATCTACAACAGGAAGGTATGGCTAAAGGATTTACAGATCAGTAAGTTAGTTTGGAAGGTCATATTGCGATCCGGTTCACGAATCATAAATTTGACAAATGGTCGCCGGGTTAGCAAGTGATGCATGTAAAATGCATACATGAATTTTGTAGTTTGTTAACATGTTTACCACATATTTGCATTATATATAATGTTATATCCTTATTTTACATTGATTTCGGGGATTTTCTAAACAATCCCCTCTCTTTTGGTTCTAACTTTTTCTAGCAGAAAAACCTTCTGTTAGTGTTTTTCCTTTTCAGGAGATACGGAACCCGAAACGGAGCTAGGTAAACGGGAGCTGTTAGATAATTTCCATACAAATCCAACGAGCTAAAGTAGAGGCCAAGGGGTCCAACAAGCTTAAAGTGGGAGCCCAATTACTATAGGGCGCGCCACTAGGGCTATCTCAGCCATCAAAACTCTAATGTCATTGATTCCACCGCCATTAACTTCATTTTAACCTTAAACCATCTATATATACCCTCTGGCAGCCTCTCTCGAGACACACAGAGGCGGAGATCAAAAACAAGTAACAGAGAGCCAGCAGACTGCCACTCGGAGGAAGATTGGAGGGGGAACCGCTGCCGGAATCGCCTCTAGCCGCGTCTCCTCCTTCACCAACACCTCCTCATCACTCTCAATGATGAGAGGGGAGTAGTCCACCCCCTGGACTCTGGGTTTATGGTGGTAACTTGATCTAATCTCTCTATATATGATAATTCTTGAAGTTCATATGAGTGCCTTGCATGAGTATGGATCTATCTATGTAATCCCTATGGTGGATATTGTGTTATGAGATAGTATTTGTTATTCATTTACTGTTGTGTTGGATTTTGTATGGTTTGTCATACTTTGGGAATAATCTATGATGCATGTAATGGTTTAGATCTATACAAAATGCCTTGTTTATCCATATCATGAGGTGATTAACACCACCATGTGGGGGGGGGGGGTAGATGAGAGATATGTGATATTACTAACAACATATCACAACATATGAATCATTGCACTGGTGTTTAGAATGTTTTCCATTAAGACGTATGATGTATGTAGGTAATGGGTGGTCGAGTGACAACGACATATGTATTGAGTGACAACAATGTAGCCCAACATCTTTTATCTAGGGATAAAAATGGAGAAGTATGATGTGTGGCATGACACAAACCAAATGCTAGCCTTATTGCAAGGGTGACCTAGCAACACAAAGGAGTACTTGTTTCACCTATGTGTTTTACGACATGTAGCCACCATAAATGTACCATTAAAACATTGCAATTGTGTGTACCTTTACTATCCATCACATGATAATCACCATAGATGGAGAAGATAGGATTAAGTGAACCCATGACCATTGTTTACATAATAGAAACCCCATTGTCTTGTCCTCTTGCACTGAAGAGGATTGGGACACTTTTATATTCTTGTTTTGTTATATTAAATTTGCATTTATTAAAACAACCATCTTATTCCATAAAACTTGTTTAGTGCATAATCATCTAAAACTTGTGACATTTTAGTTGTAGAGAATATATAGCTTTTCCTTCTTACTCCTGCGGATCGATACCCTACTTCCACATTGAAAGGTACTATGGTGATTCCCTGTACTTGGGGGTTATCAAGATACTTTTCTAGCGCCGTTACCGGGGAGCTTAGCGCTTAAGTTTCTATTCTTGTGTGCACTAAACAATAGATTTACTTTCAATTTTGTTTTACTTTCATTTTATTTTATATCTTGCAATCATTTAAGCTTGGGAAGGTTTACTTCTTTAACTTTTTTGGTTGAGAGTTCTAGTCAATTTTTTTTAGAAAATGGAAAATACCAAAAATACTTCTCTTATGGGCATAAGCATGGACATAAATGATGCTCTGTCTAGATACTTTCATAGTTTTGAGACTGCTAAGAAACATAGAGAATCACAAGAAGGGAAAAGACTAGAGCATTGGTTGAAAAAATTAGATTCTACTTCTACTGAGTTGCTTGAATATCATGGTGATGCAAATTGTTGCTCTAAACAAGATGATGGACACTTTAAATTTCAGTGTATGTACCATGAATATCATGTCATTGCCACCTAGAATAGAGGTGATTATGCTCATTTAGGGGTGGAACAAGTAGATAAATTTGTTACTTTTATGGCAGCTTATGAATTAAAAACCTTCATTGATGAAAATTTTAAAACTAGTGTTGTAGCTTGTAAAGTAGATATGGGAATTACTCTTCTCCTTAATTATTGTATAGCCAACTTAAAGGAAAATATATATGCTGTTGACTACAATAATAAGGATATTGCTGCACAAGTGAGGACTAATGTTTTGCAGGAAGAAGATGACAAAAGCATAAGCTTAGTGATGCCCATGCACCCCAAAGAAGAGGAGAAAATTGAATAAGATGAAGAAGAAGAAGATATGGTCCAACCTAAGCTTTGGGATGTATGGGAACCTCTAAACAATGATAGTAATACTCAAACTCAAAACTCATTTATCATTTATAAGAACCCATGTTATGATAATTTTGAAACTAAAAATTCTATGGTCATCTTTGATAACCCATGCTATTATGATGAAACTAATAATGCTTCTTCACTTGCTACTAATGTTACTAGTCATACTATTGCTAATGAGGAGTGGTGCTTAGATATGCTATATGATAATGCTTTAGATGATGGTCCTATGCTTCTTGATAACCATCCATGTTTAACAAATGAAGATATAAATGATGAACTTGCTTATCATAATGATGCTCTTATTAGTAAGAGTCCTATATCATTATTGAACTCTCCTATGTTAACCATAGAGGAGAAATATGAACTTGCTAGGAAATATATATGTGGTTTGCAAAATGTTGTTTGCAACAATGATCTTGATATTTAAAATGTTACTAGCAACTATTTTGAAAGAGTAAAGAATGCTAATGAATGCCATGATATGTATAATGATACTATTTACATGAAGAACTCTATGAACTTGCATGCTTTGAAGGGTTACAATGATAGATTTGCTTCTAGTGAATGCAACTACTATGAAAGAGGAGGTGATAAGTGCCCTCTTTATGTTTCTAGTTATTATAAGTTGTGTCCACCTAATGATATTATGCAATGGCATGCCTCTATTTCCTATGATTTAGTGATATATAAAATGCCAATGCATAGCAAGAAAGTGAGACTTTGTTGTTATTGTTCCCATATCTTGTGTTGCTCTTTACTATGTTTCAACTTGACTATTACTTTGATTGGTATGACCAAACCATGGGACCCAGGTATTTTGTAAGGAAATACTTTCCAAGGGATAAGGATATGGTGCAAAATTATAAGTTACCACATGATCTCCGTCCACCCTTAATCAAGTAATTAAGCCTAGCTATATGGCTATAAAGAAAGCGCTTTGCGGGAGGCAACGAGGTTATTTTGATTTTTGATTTTTTTGAACTCTTGCTATAGCAAGAGAGTTTTGTTTTGGTTTTATTTCTATAGTTTTTAATAAAGTACCAAGTGAAACCCATTTTGGATGTTTTAAAAGTGGCTAAACATATGGAGTAGCAAATTTCTGCAGAACAATTTTTAGTGCGTGATTTTTTGATTTTTAAGTAACTCTGATTGCGCTAAAATTCATACAGAATTTACAACGTTTCATCCTATGTATGCACAAAAAATGGCTAAAATTCCTGACATGTCTAAGTGGACGAAAAAAATTCGTTTTGCTATTCTGAAAATCTGAACAGATTCTGCCAGGTTTTGTTTTAATCATTCCCAAGGGTCCTAAGATGATTTGCATGAGTCAAATTACATGCTAGAGATATGTAGGAACATTATATGGTTGCTGGAAAATTTAAAAAGAATTTTTCTTTGATATATATACAACAACTATTATACTCTTGTGCCACTAATGTCACCTCTCAGAAAAGAGATGGGAGAAAAGGTTTTGTGTTGAAGTTTTTTGACAAGGAATAGAGGAACATCACACCAAGAGAAATCCAAGGATGGTGAAAACCATAATCTTGGGAATGCCAAAGGCACCCCACTGGACCAACTCAACTCTCGGTTTGCAAACCACTAAACTTTATCTTTTGAGCAACATAGAACTATCGTAGAAACTTGGAGCGTCTGTTTTGTCATTTTACTTTTTGTTTTGCATTAAAAATCCACCACCACCATTATTATAAATGTTTACGATCGTCTACTGAAAATAAACTTTACCTTAATGATATTAAAACTGAATAAGAAATCCATGGAATAAAAGAAAAGGGGAGATAAAAAACAAAAGCTGAAATTCATGTTGTGTCTAATTCTTAAGCTCAAGTACTTTATATGAAGCATGATATGTTTTATGCCTATTAATTTGTATCCTTTCCTTATGTATATTTATGTTCAACATTAATAAGAAAGGTGAGAAAATAAATATTAACATTATAAACTAGATGGCACACTCTTTAGATCTCTTTTTTGTTAGCCCAAAAATTTCTATACAAGTAAAGCTTGTTTACCCAAATACCCTTAAAACCAATTCCCACAATGTACACCATACATACCTAAGTATATTCCCCATGTTTCTTGTTTTATTTAGCTTCCAAGTAATATTGCTCTTATGATTATGGTTGTCATAGAGAATTTGGTTGTGGGATGACCACGATCTTGAAGGCAGAAACAAAAGGAAAAACTTACCTAATGATAAATAATTATGTGCTTGACAAACTATGAGTTTATTGTTAGTCCAACCATGCTAAAATGGGGGAATATTTCATATAATTAAGGGGAAGGTTTATGCGTGACACTCCCTTATTGATATCATGTCTTTTGGCTGTGGATGCTTAACATTGTGAAATGAATGGGATAAAATCGAGAATATTCTAGTATGTATATGTGTTAGAGGGAGCACTGAGCCGCTAATCTAAGCCATGTTAAAAATGCCTAAAAGCCATTATGATGGAAATTTATAGCATGAAATATTCTATGAGGCATTCAAATAAAAATCTATGCAAATAGTAAATAAAAAGATGCTGAGATATTTCATTTGTCTGTTTGTCTTGTCATCTGAGTATGTATGTCTCTTCCCAGGGACTTCGTGCAAAGGGGCAAGAGGTACCTCAATGCACCTCGTTTGGAACTATATGCATATAATGACAATTTTCTTGTGATCTAAACTTGAGTAGCATGCGATAATGAGTACTTGTGATTAACGGACATGAGACATTCAACTTGTAGTGGGTCACATATATAAAGTATAGAAAGATGCTTATGATGGGGGTAAATGGAACCAATACTAATGATGAACTATTGATCAATCATAAACTTAACGAGATAGAGTATGGAATCTAAATAGGCCTTTGCACATGTTTATTCAACACTTAGTTTCGGTACGAGATGCAAAACATCTCAAGGGAAGACATGAAACTGAGAAGTGAGTCTTCCAGTCAGGGGCATGAAACTAAGAAGTATACCAAAAATTAAAGGCATGAAAACACCAATGGTAATCATGAAAAGAGTCTCTTATTCTATAGGTTCATCAAAGTGTGTTTGAAGGTTTGTTTTGTTAATCATTTGCTTTATCACATCATTACTTATTATTTAACATATTCATAGATATGTAAAAGATACAACTTGATAGTACACTTGCATATTATGTTTCATGGAAAGGAATTGAGCCTATGAACTTTACATAATAATGACAGAAGCAAAGATAACAAACTCCAAATTCCATATTTAGTTTTTATTACCTTCATGCTCGAGGACAAGCATAGGTTAAGCTTGGGGATGTTAATGCATGTGAAGTGCATACATGAACTTTGTAGTTTTTAACATGTTTACCCACATATTTGCATCATATATAATGTTAGATCCTTGTTTTACATTGATTTCGGGGATTTTCTAAACAATTCCCTCTCTTTTAGTTCTAACTTTTTCTGGCAGAAAATCCTTCTGTTATTGTTTTTGAGTTTTCAGGAGCTACGGAACTCAAAACGGATCTAAGTTAGATAATTTCCATACGAATCCAACGAGCTAAAGTAGAACCCAAGAGGCCCAACAAGCTGAAAATGGGAGCCCAATTACTACAGGGCGCGCCACTACGGCTATCTCAGCCGTCGAAACTCTGATACCGTCGATTCCACTGCCATTCACTTTGTTTGACCTAAAACCATCTATATATACCCCCTTACGACCTCTCTTGAGATGCACTGAGGCGGAGATTAAAAACCAAGTAACAGAGAGCCATCATGCCGTCGCCCGGAGGAAGATTGGAGGGTGAACCGCTGCCAGAATCGCCTCCGGGCGCGTCTCCTCCTTCACCAATGCCTCCTCATCACTCTCCATGATGAGAGGGGAGTAGTCCACACCCTGGACTTTCGGTTTATGGTGGTAACTTGATCTAATCTCTCTATATATGATCATTGTTGAAGTCCATATCATGTGCCTTGCATGAGTATGGATCTCCCTATGGTGGATATTGTGTTATGAGATAGTATTTGTTATTCATTTACTATTGTGTTGGATCTTGTATGGTTTGTCATACTTTGGGAATATTCTATGATGCATGTAATGGTTTAGATCTATAAATAATGTCTTTTTTATCCATATCATGAGGTTATTGACACCACCAAGTGGGGGGTGGGGGGGGGGGGTAGATGCGAGAGATGTGATAATACTAACAACGTATCACAACATATGAATCATTGCACTAGTGTTTAGAATAGTTTCCATTAAGAAGTATGATGTATATAGGTAATGGATGGCCGAGTTATAATGGCATATGTATTGAGTGACAACAATGCAGCCTAACATCCTTTATCTAGGGGTAAAAAAAGGAGAAGTATGATGTGTGGCGTGACACAAACCAAATGCTAGTCTTACTGCAAGGGTGGCCTAGCAACACAAAGGAGTAATTCTTTTACCTATGTTTTTTACGACATATAGCCACCATAAATGTACCATTAAAACATTGTAATTGTGTGTAACTTTACTATCCATAAGATGATAATCACCATAGATGGAGAAGAGAGGATTAAGTAAACCCATGAACCCATGTCCATTGTTTCCATAATAGAAAACCCCTTGTCTTGTCCTCTTGCATTGAAGAGGATTGGGACACTTCTACATTCTTGTTTTCTTACATTAAATTTGCATTTATTAAAACAACCATTTTATTTCTTAAAACTTATTTAGTGCATAATAACCTAAAACTTGTGACACTTTAGTTGTAGAGAATAGATAGCTTTTCCTTCTTGCTCCTGCGGATTGATACCCTACTTCCACATTGAGAGGTACTACAGTGATCCCCTATACTTGGGGATTATCAGCAAGGCCCTTGCCGGGTTACCAGAGTGGTGTCGGGTAACTCATATCTGGTGGAAACGATGTAGGGATATCTACTTCCTCATGCACTTAATGGACGATATCTAAAGAAATTCCACCCAAGTGTACGACAAAATGCCTAAACATGATGTAAAATAGTCTACATCTGTATATCGCCCTCAGAATAAAATGGCTGATGACTACATCATCCCCCTTAGCGGATTACACAGAGTATTTCCTAGTACAAAAGCTTTACCAGGAAACATGGGGCATCTATTAGCACCCATTTTGGGCAGATAGAATTTATAGAGGTTGAAAGACGGAAGAAGGTGACCTACAGGTAGACGCATTTTGCTGATTACCAGGACCCTTCCTGAAGCCGAATACTGAAGGTAGTCGACCATGCACTATTGAAAGAACCGGCCCAAAAATAAAGCATCGATGAGGCCTGCTAAGAAGAATCTTCAAGAAACCGATGGATGAATCAACTCATGCCCAAGACCATGAATTTATAGGGGAGGAAACTCTAAGACCATGATGATTATGCCAACATAAAAGGAAAGGAACTTCGTAGGAAGTCATCTGGACACTTGGAGACATGATCCAGTATGAAGCCGACTGTAGTTACCTAGTTTAGAGTTAAATTTCCTACTAAGAAGTCCATATTGTACTCGTATAATAGTCTCCTAGGCTTACATGGAAAGACCAGCCGCCAAATAAAAATTGTGAGGGGTGATGACCGATTGAACTTCAGCACACAATACACACAATCGTCAATTTCAATACTAATCAAACCTTGTCCCTTCTTTCGTTTCTTCGGCGACTTTACGTTAAGAAGGATGGTCACTCGAGTTAGGGCGGCCAAGCTGAGTAACTTAGCCAATAGCCGCTGGAATCTTAGACGGGGTCCCTACCGAGAAACTAGGGCTTCTGGTTCAAACAGCGCCGACTTACTGTCTTGCATATCATGTTGCAATATCGTCCTCTTGGAAATGCATTGAGGTTCACCACCCTTGCTCTTCCAGGCACCTGAGTAAGACCTTATACGTTATTCGGTCAAACGTATTGGCGACTCTAATCATACGACAAAGCAGATACATCATGCGAGTGTGCGTCCACCTTAAAGCACCACACATGTGTCAGGACAAATAAGATCGATATAACATGCATAGAAAGAATAGTTCATAGGAAAAGGTTGATTATGTTCAGTACATCCCACAACTTCTTATTATGATCAGTTTTCCTCCAATATGTAAAGCTGAAGGATATGGCACTCCTTTTTACCAAATAGGCAAAATAGTTAGCAAAGTTGGCCGTAGCAAGACCACAAGGTTGGCCTAGCGTGTTGAATTTGACGTAAATTTTGTAGATCCCATTACTCTTTGTTATTGACCTCATCTTAGTAGGACCCCTCATAGTTCTCCTGTTCATCACTCGCGCTACACATAATCAAGGATACAGGCATAAAACTCAGGGCACTAATCTATGTTATGAGTATGTAGCTTACTTTGCATATTTAGTTAGCACTATGCACTGAAATTCAGTTAGCACCATGCACTCAAATTCTGTTTGCACTATGTACCTACATTTTGCTCTTTGTTTGGTCCTGCCTCTTCTTCGTCCATGTCCTCATAATTAGTGCCACTTTCATCCCCCTCTTTTCATCCTCGGTCATTTCATATTCTTCGTCTAACTCTACCTCTTCATCTTCTTTAACTCCCTATGCTTATGTGAACAAAGGATCTCCACGTTCATCCTTGGACTCATCTTGAGCGGTAGGCTGCAAGTGAGCATTGAGGGTAAATCAGTAATGGAAGAAGCCGAATTATAACAGGGTAAATCATTAATGGTAGAGCACAATCAAGCAAGAATACACACCTCCATTTTAACAATGTTCTCTCTAGAAACAATTGGTTCTTTGTGAGAGGATGGTCCTATAATAAACATGTGTGCAAAATTCTGCTGACTAATTCTTGCATTGTTCACTTCTATGGTTTCCAAACTTTGCTTTTCATATTCTGGTATTGCACATATGGGCGGGGGTTCTTGCTGCTGCGAAGAAGCCTTTCTCTGCGCTCCTCCGTGCCAATTAACACAAGCTATAGGCAATACGATAGGAACAAATTGAGCCATGTCGAAGGAGAAGATGGTACTGCTAGTGAAAGTCGATGGAAACAGAGCAGTGTAAGCAAGGAAGACTTACCAATGACCTAGGCGACGTCGGGGATGCACAACGGAGGGCTGGCGGATGCGGGCGGCCGGGGTGGGCGGCGGGAGGCGGTGGAAGGGCTTCACTTCTAACCATCACCGACCGACATTGATGGCGTCGAGGGTTTAGTGTGGAGGGGAGTGAGAAATTTGCAAAGGGGAAAGTGTTAGATTTTCCTAAGGAGGCGTGTGATGGTCTGACTTCAGGCAGTGTCATTCGAAATCTTAGCGGGACCAGCGAAAAGAGTGGTGGGAAAAGCGAAAAGCAGGATGGGAATAGGAAACTCGGTGGTGGGAAACGGAATATATGGATCATGGCGAATAAAAGCGCCGCAAATGCCACAACAATGGCGATAAATTCAGCGCCGCGGACAAATAGTTCCGCGGTGCTTATCCGTCGCCTAACCAACTTTTGTTGGTAGTTTTTGCTTGTGCCTCCCAAAAAATTATGGAGGACAGGGATATTTTTGTAATGTAAACTCATGAAAAAAATCCGGAAGTAATTCCATGGTAAAGTATGTCAAGTTATTTTGTTGCTTTCATGTATTCCCAACAAGTAAATATCGCATTAATACATACGTACAGATCGTGCTCTGCTGACTTACTCGATCATGACTTCTGATGGTAGTCCGGTTTCCTGGGAAGGCTCCTTCATGCTTTTTGAACGTGATAGGCCTCGAAGGGCCTCGACTCTGCATTAAACGGCAAGGGGTGTACAACTTACAAAGCAGACCTAAAGAAAAGGAAATTACACATAGATCCATAACTTTTACACCAAACACCCCAGAAACTAGCACAGAAACGCGATCAGGTCCATGATTGCCGTCGATTGCTCGCCTCAGATTCCGACCACCACTGCAGGCACCGGGGACATCACCACTTGAGCTTGCAGCATCCCAGCTTGCCGGACTGAGGAAGAGAGAGGGCCTCCCATGCTGGAGGTTGAAGACGCTCTGACCATCTTGGCCAACGAGCTCGGAGTGGCCTGGATCAAGGCCAAAGATAGCGGTTACCCATCTTGGGCTCCGCTTGGGATTTGCCGGAGAAGACGCAGAGTCGCCCAGGGGAGCCGGGCCACCATCTTCACTGCCCGAAAGAACTTTCTCAACACCTTCCCTCCGCTCGCCCTCGCCACCATGGTCGGCCGTGAGCCAAAGGACGCCGAAAATGAAGCTCCGTCGATGAAGCATGAGCAGATCTCCCAAGCCGTAGTCGCCCTCCCACCTGCTGTCCTCTCGCACCAGAGGAGCATCGAACAGAGGGACATGCCGCGACCTCCTGGCTCTGCTCCAGCACGCCCAGGAGTAGCTCGACAACAACAGGAAGAGTCGCCGCTCACCCGCATCATCTCTTCGCCCCCCTCCGCCACGGCCGGCCAGCAGAAGAGAGGACACCGGGGGCAGAGGACCAAACCCGCCATCCAGAACAACTTTATTTGCAGAAGTGGTGGTCTCCTCCGCCATCGTCCGCTCACCACCGAGGAGGAAGAGGAAGAGAAGGAGAAACCCTAAATCGCCCCAGATCTGGCTGCACAGACCCCTGGCGCCGCTTCGATCTACGAGCATGGAGCTCAAACTCGGCATCCCACCGCAAACCCTAACTACAAGTCGGGCTCCTCCCCCCTCCCCTCCGGCCAGCGAGGCCGCTAGAGGAGGAGGGAGGAAGAAGCAGGACGACACTGGTAAACTTTCGGAGGCTTGCCTCTCGTTTCGTACGAGGAGGAGAGGGGAGACGCACAAGTTTAAGGCTCCTTCATGCTGGAGGCACAACTAGCTAGTGCCGTAGGAGAACCAAGAGTATATCCATCGTGATGAGCCTCAAAGAATCCGATATCGTATATTGGGAGGAAGAGCAAGCTGCAGGGAGCTGCATCAATGCATGCTTGACTGACAAGACAAACAACTCGCTATGTGTCAACGCCAAACTGGTTCTCAGAGCTGCGTAATACTAATACTACTACTTTTCCGCGAAATAACAAAACAGAGGTTCGATGTGGATATTCACTTCGCCCCGTAAGTGTGAATACACTCATTGTGAGAAAACATATTTTAAAATATCAAAAGATTTTAAAAAAAATCTACATATACATTCAAATATTTTGTATTGGTTCACAAGTTTTCGAGATGAAAGAACATTTTATGTGTCGTGTATAAAAAGATAAAAAATATCACCAGAAAATGACTATTCACTGATATTTTTTATCTTTTTTATACACGACAAATAAAATATTATTTCGTCCCGAAAACTTATTAACCAGCATAAAATGTTCAAAATGTATATGTATAAATTTGTTTTCGAACTTTTTGATATTTTGAAATATATTTTGTCATAGTGGGTGTATTTGCACCTACGAGCCAAATTGCCGCCTTCGGTTAGATGGAACTTTTCTCGTGCGTCCTCTCGTTTCTTGTCCTAGCATCACCACTTGCAGAGCAGGGACGAACCCAACCTAAATACTCCCTCCGTCCCAAAATAAGTGACTTGAGTTTTTCTAGATTCGTATGTACCTATATACTAAAACATGTCTAGATATATCCGAATTTAGACAAACCCACGTCACTTATTTTGAGACGGAGGGAGTATAAGGTTTTCTAAGAACAATCCGCTAGGCCTTTATTAATCAGGAACAATGTTTACATGGATGGTACGAGAGTAGGAGATACCAAGCCACAAATGGCGCCCAATACCCTGCGAAATCACGCGTCTAGCTAGATTGTGTGCTTCAAAGCTTGAAGCTCTACCTTCATGAGAAAAACTAAACTCATGAAAAATTTCTGAATAAATTCCATCGTAAAGTATGCCAATTTATTTTGTTTTTATGTATTCCCAGCAAGTAAAAATCGTATTACAGTATATGTACGGGTCCTGCTCTGCTGACTTACTCGACCATGACTTTTAGTCGTAGTTTGGTTTCTTGGGGTAGCGCTATAGGAGTACCAAGAGTAGCTCCATCGTGATGAGCTTCGAATACTTCGATGACGTATGTTGGGCGGAAGAGCAAGCTGCAGGGAGCTCCATCACTACAGGCTTGACTGACAAGATAGACTGCTCACTACTTCTTCCGTTTCAAAATAAGATGTTTTAGATTTATTAAGCTAATGTATCTAGACTTTTTTAGTATATATAGGTTCGGCGAGGTTTAAAATAAACTTACACACTAAAAGATGTCTAGATTCGTTAGCTTCATAAAGTTAAAATATCTTATATTTTGAAACGAAGGGACTAAGTGTTAAAGCCAAACTGGTTATCAAAGTTGCGTAATACTAATACTACTTTCCTGGGAAACAACAAAACAGAGGCTTTATGAAACGTTTCTCGTGCCTCTCGTTTCTCGTCCTAGCATCTGACGGACCCAACCAAAAAAAAAGTTTTTTAATGGCAATCCGCCATGACTTTATTAATCAATAATAACTAGATAATTTTCCGTGTGTTGCGACGGAATAATATGTTTTCTAATGAAATTTATGAAGTATCAATAAAAAACAGATGGGATTCCAATGTAGAGTAGGTTGGAGATTGCAGTACAAAACGTAAACATTGAAGAAATAGAGATATGACTACATAAAAATCATGTATAACATTAAAAAAATATACCAACACAAATAGAAGTAGGCACATGGACTTCTATTGAATCGAGAAATTGGATTGTACGAGTAAGAGTATAATAAATAAATCATTGCATATCATTTACACACACCATATTAATCTATTCTATCCGTGCTCCGTATATAAATCTTGGCAGCCAAGAATGAGAATTTTGTTTTATAATAATTGTGACCTATGGCTATGAGTATAGATGGGAGTTATCACACATGCACCAACACACATCCACATGAACTAAGCAAGTTTTTTGCGTATGTGCATACATGACTTAGTCTCTAAAAGAGATGAAATGATGCCTGGTGGGATAAAAAAATTAAACTGTAATACAATCTTTATCTGACAATCTTTAGCTGCAACGGACACACAATCTATTTCTTTTCTAATTTGTTCTCTCTTTTTCATAATTGTAAGAGGAAACAAAAAACCAAAGAGCAAGTGAGAATAGAACATACATAGTCTGACACACAAATTAAGGAATTTTAAAAACTGAAGTCCATGACAATAAGAAGTCAGTCCCATCTATAGTAAGATGAAATAAAAAAGATAATGCATATTAGGCTAAGAAACCTATTCAAGATATGAGAAGACCACAAACAATTGTTGTTCCTCCTCTTGATAGCAAGAAAAAAGTGATCATATCAGATAACCAGAAGTACTTGTTTCATCTGATATAAGACACTAGTTATTGATATCCTTTGTAATCACCGGCAAAAAAATATCTACGGGATTAAGAATTTTGATGCAACTCCATGGATTAAGAATTATGAGGGTGCTTAGGGTTATTATAGCTGGTCAATCTCGATTGAGGGCCATCAAATAATGGAGCAATAAGAGGCAAGTCACCGCTCTAGAGGAAGATTGTACGGAAAATACATGATCATGCTTAAGAGGACGAATTTAATCATGCATGTACACCGTGTAAACTTGGGAATGTTCAGATGCCGACTTACCATTACCATTGTGACTTAAGTTGTAGAAGACGAGGCATCAAAGGTTGTGCCCTTTCAGAATGTCGAAGGAAATCGAAACTATTCCCCCCTCACCTTGTTGGCGGCTGGAAAAAGTCTAGGCTCGGACCACACTTCTCTCATTTTGGACTCGGGACAGGGAGCTCCCTTCAGAAGCAATATGTTCTTCTTTGAGATCGGTTGGCTAGAAACAGAGGGTTTCTCTGAGTTGGTAAAGAATCCGTGGATGAACCTCAACAACATAGTGGTCGGACACGACATCGTAGACTGGTGGCATTTATTGAGCTCGGGACTGAGGCAATTCTTGAGAGGGTGGAGTCAAAACATAGGTCAGGATTCAAAAGAAAAGGAGGGAATGCTGCAGGGGCAGATTGCCAACTTGCATCTTCGTGCTGATTCAGTTGGCCTTAATGAAGACGAATGGACGTTTCTCTATCACTTAGAGTAGTTGTTGCAGCTATACATGCTCGAGGAAGAATATTGGTGACTGATGGCAACAATCGTGGCCACCTTTCATTGGGACTCCAAGTGCAGAGTGTTGTAGAAAGCTTCTTTTCCCCACAAGGATGACTGGAGGGTTTATATCGAACTCTCAGAGAATTGGTTATGGAAGGATTTTTGTCTTCTCCTCTTCAAGCAACATGTAAACTAAAATAATTTGCCTTGTGTCCCCAACTACACCAAGTGGTTGTCATGCACAAGGTTTTGTATTAGTAATATGAAATAAAATATAATGTAAACTTAAATAAGAATAGTAATTAAAGTAAAGTAATGCAAACTAGATGATATTGAAGATAGTAGAGTTGTTTTGGGGTTTCTATGAGTGATTGCAAGTAGAGAAAGTATTTTTGTATTTTCTAAATAATAAATTTCAGCAAATATAAAAGATAGTAGATGCAATGGAAAGGTGTTTCTTATGATTAAAATTGGACCAAGGTCCATGGATTCACTTGTCTACTCTCTTTTTAAGTTGTAGTGATCACAAAACAATTCATCAATGATAAATTTTCATGGAAATTCTATATGTGTCTAATGAGGAATCAAAATGGGCATCATGTTCTAACATAGAGATCAAATACATCTCTCTTATACTCCTCAAGAGAGGTAAACTCCATGCAATCTTGAATTAAAAACAAATCAGAGCATAACTTTAAGTAATATAACATGATGTTTGAAATACAAATATGCAACCTTGATCTAACAATATTATCACACTGTCACATGATAACTATAGCACATGATTTCACTTTATCCCTAGCGAGGCAGCAAAAGAAAGGTAAAAACCAAAGTAGATCCTGAATATTATATTGTTTGTCACAATTCAATCACTACCACCATGCTACTCCATCTAATACACACTTCTCCCCATACAAGTTCTTGCATACAAGTTGGATCAAAACAAGCAATTAAGAATGGGGTACATGATATGCATCTATCAATACATCTTTCAAAAAATATCAAATCATAGAACAAAGATCCACCACATAGGAATTACAAATATGACCATAATCATGTAGGGCAGCTCATATGGTACTAGATCTATGAAGAACAAGAGATAAATATATCAAGCTACTGCTACAAACCCATAACCCAAAGGTGGAGTACTCCCTCTTCATCACGATGATGTTGGAGAGGGTGGGGATCCCCCCGGAGGCGGCTCCAGTGGAGTTTCCCCCTCCAATCTTTGCTGGATCTGACTGTTTGGTGGTGTTTTCGTCTCTGGTGTCTCTCGTCTCGAGGACTCCATAGGGGTCCTTATATAGGGGTTTTTAGGTCAAGAGAACTCCGTGGATGAAAGAATCAAGGCGATAGGACGACCAAGGAGGAAACGTGGGTAGGTGGTGCGCCCACTTGGGCTGGGCGCGCCACCCATGCTCATTTGGACTCCTGGCCCTCCAGGTGGGATTCTTGTGCTCCAGATGCTTCTCGTGGATAAATATTGTCATTCCCAAAAGTTAGGTCCATTGTACTTCGTATAGGTCCTAAAACATCAAAAAATTGAAAATAGGGTTTTTCTACCCTTCCCGGTTATAGCCAAAATAAAGGGGATCATTGGTAAATACACAAAAATCAATATAAAATATGGATATAACATTATATATGATGCAAATATGTGTGAAAACATATTAACAAATTACAAAGTTCATGTATGCATTTTACATGCATCAACATCCCCAAGCTTAACCTATGCACGTCCTTGAGCATGAAGGTGATAAAAACTGAACATGGAATTTGGAGTTTTTTACCTTTGCTTCTTTCATTATCATGTAAAGTTCATAGACTCAATTCCTTTCAATGAAACATAATATGAAAGTGTACTATAAATTTGTATATTTTACACATCTATAAACATGTTAAACAATAAGTAATGGTGCGATAAAAGAAATGATGAACAAAACAAACCTTTAAGCACATTTTGATGAACCTATAGAATAAGAGACTCTTTTCATGATGGGCATTGGTGTTTTATGCCTTCATTTTTGGGCTACTTCTTAGTTTCATGCCCTTGACTGGAAGACTCACTTCTTTGTTTCATGTCTTCCCTTGAGATCTTTTGAATATCATACTGAAAGTAAGTATTAAATACATATGTTAATCCTCCATAAAGAATGTAAAAATAAAGTTTTGAGCTATGTAGTTCTTGTCAACAATACTAATAAGGATGGGGTTCCAAGTATCTTTTATTTCAAAGCTTCATATGGTTTATGTGCTAAACATCTTATAAGTTGATTGTTTCATCACCATACCTATGACCTTGCACTCCTCATGCTACTCAACTTAGGCATGTCATTGTATGCACATGTTGGTCTGAGAAACCACATCACTGAAGTACCTCTTGCTCCCTGTGTAACTATATGCCCCCTTTTTGTATTTATTTATTTAGCATATATAGGAGTTAATATAATTCCTTGGTAATGTTCAAGGTGGGAGGGGGGAAGTATCTCTACTCCAGAAGAACAAGAAAAACAGACATATGAATCATATCAATAAGGATCGTCATGCTGTAAGCTTCCACCATGAGTTGTCGCACGGCGCATGGATTTGACTAGCGGTTCAGGAGCGTTTTCTCTCAACATGCCGAATCCAGTATGTACACTTTATTTCACATCGATGCAATCCATAGGCAGAACTTTAATGTGAGTAATTATCAACATTCAACATTGAAATCTTGTGCCATGATAGCATGGTTTGTCCAACAACAAGTAATAAGATATAAAGCACAAAAATTTCCATAGTGGTATCACCCCAAACCTTACTTTCTTATGAGCTTTAAAATAAATGAAAAAGGTATTTTTAAGAATGATTGTAGGATTAACATATATACTATACTTGAAAGTAGCTTTTGCCACAAATAGGTGGATATGCCTAATCTAGTTTATGGGGTTCAGAACAAGTCTTAGCTTGTATTGTGAAGGCTTAGCAAAAAGAGATCTAAAGAGTGTGCCATCTAGTTCATAATGCCAACATTTATTTTCTCACCTTGCTCCTTCACATTGAACATAAATATACCAAAGGATACAAATTAATAGGCACAAAACAAGTCATACTTCATATAAAGTACTTGAGCTTAAGAATTAGACACAACATGAATTTCAGCTTTTTGCTTTTATCTCCCCTTTTCTTTTATTTCAAGGCATTCTTATTCATTTTTAATCTCATCATGTCAAGGTTTCTTTTCAGTAGCTGGATCATAAACATTTATATTAATAGTGGTGGTGGTCCTTTTAATGCAAAACAAAAGTAAAATAAACAAAACAGAAGCTCGAAGTTTCTACGATAGTTTTATGTTGCTCGAAAAACAAAGGTTAGAGGTTTACAAACCGAGAGTTTAATAGGTTCAGTGGGGTGCCTTGGGAATCCCCAAGATTATGGTTTTTACCATCCTTGTATTTCTCTTGGAGTGATGTTCCTCTATTCCCTGTCAAAAAACATCAACACGAAACTTTTGTCCCATCTTTTTTTGAGTGGTGACATTAGTGGCACAAAAGTATAATAGTTGTTGCATATATATCAAAGACAAAATTATTTCTAAATGCTCCAGCAAGCATATAATGTTCCTACATATCCCTAGCATATAATATGACTCATAACAATCATTTTAGGATAGTTGGGAATGGTTAAAACAAAAAATGGCACAATCTGTCCAGATTTTCAGGAGCAGCAAAACAATTTTTTTTGCTCACTTAAACATGTCAGGAATTTTAGCCAGTTTTTGTGTGTACAGAGGATGCAAAGTTGTAAATTCTGTGTAAATATGAGTGTAATCGGAGTTACATGATAAATCAGAAAATTCTTGCACTAAAAACTATTCTGCAGAAATTTGCTACTCCATATGTTTAGCAACTTTTTAACATCCAAAATGGGTTCCACTTGGCACTTTATTAAAAATTACAGAAATAAAATCAAAACAAAAATATATTGCTACAACAAGATTTCAAAGTAAAAATCCAAAATAAAATAACCGGGTTGCCTCCCGCAAAGCGCATTGTTTATAGCCATATAGCTAGGCTTTACTTACTTGGTTTCAGTGATGTGGAACTGATGGGATAGCTTGTGCTTCTTTGCTACATCTTTCTTCCTTGGAAAGTTTTCCATACATTTCTTATGAGGAAACTAAAACTTCACATTTCCTTCTTTTGTATCAATGACTCCACCTGTGGTTCTCAAAAAGGGTCTACCAAGTATTATAGGACATGAGGTATTGCTCCCCATGTCCATGGCAGTAAAATCAATAGGTACAAATGTCATATGCCATTCAACCATGATATCTTTAAATTTTCCTAAAGCATGTTTAGTTGAATCATTAGCAAGTAAAAGATCTATATATCATTTTCCCATAGGATTCAAATCAAGTAAATCATATAGATCTTTAGATAAAACTGAGACACTAGATCCTAAATCTAGAATAGCATGATGTGTCTATTTTCTAATAGTGATTAAAATCTTTAGGAGCCATACATCCCCAAGCTTAGGTGGTATCATAACTTCATTATTATATCTTTTAATCTTTTGTTTTATAACGTAATTTGCTAGATAGGAACCAAATCCTGCTTGATGACCATTAAAAGATGGATCATTAGAAAACTTTTGCAATAAGTTAATGAGTTCATGCAAGCTACATTTATCAAAATCAAGTAGAGGTTCTTTTGTTTCACTTAGCATTTTAACTTCTTCTACTTGTTTATATCTATTATATAAATTGAAGATTTCATGTCTAGCATCAAATACATCTTCTGGCACTTTAGCTTTTTCAAGGCTTTCTTTGACTTTTACTTCTAAGAGTAGGCCATCTAACAATATATAAGAGTTGTTGGAAGTTATATTCATGAAAGAACCTCCACTATCTTTATCTAAATAGGCCATTGAACTCTTAGTTAACCCTCTATAGAATATATGCATTAACATCCAACCTCTAAAACCATGTTCTGTTCCAATAGCTATTTCTCTAAATCTTTCCCATGCTCTTATAAGAGGTTCATCTTTATTTTTTTTAAACATGATAAGCATTTACCTAAGATGGCCTATTATTTCAGGGGTTCCAAATCTTTCAACAAAAGCAGCTTTAACATTAAACCAAGAGCTAAAATTTCCGAGTGGCCATTTTAAAATGCAATCTAATGCCTTACCAGCAAGTGAATATGGAACAAGTTTAACTTTAATCATACTATTGTTTTTATTACTCATGTTTAAATCTTTGCATCTTTCATTAAAAGTTCTCAAATGTTGCATAGGGTTTCCATTAGGCTTCCCATAAAAACGATTCTCATAAATGGCTTTAGTAGCTGCATGGTCTATTTCAAATGGTTCAAATGGTATCTCACCTTCTTTTGGGAAGTTCTTTACATTGAAAGCCCAATAAGATCTCTTTTCCATTTTTATGTGTTTTTGTGTTTTAAGGAAGAACTTAGAAATACTAAAAACAAGACAAAGTAAAATACTTTAAAAATCTAAAAGGAGAAGAAAAGCTCACAGTGGTGCAACCTCACTGAGCTTGGGTTGTTGCACAAGCTGATGAAGATGACGGCGCCAAAAAATTGTTACAATTGCCGTGGGAAATACCTTGTTCTTCAAACTTGATGAGGATGCAATTGTGGTGTACCTTGGCCAATTCCCCGGCAACGGCGCCAGAAAATACTTCTTGATGGCAACAATCATGGCCACTTTTCGTTGGGACTCCAACTGCAGAGTGTTGTAGCAAGCTTCTTTTCCCCACAAGGGTGACTCGAGGGTTTATATCAAACTCTCGGGGAATTGGTTATGGAAGGGTTTTTGTCTTCTCCTCTTCAAGCAACCTGTAAAGTAAAATAATTTGTCTTGTGTCCCCAACTCCAACAAGTGGTTGTCAAGCACAAGGTTTCGTATTAGTAATATGAAATAAAATATAATGTAAACCAAAATAAGAAAAGTAAATAAAGTAAAGTAATGCAAACTAGATGATTATGGAAGATAGTAGAGTTGTTTTTGGGTTTTTATGAGTGATTGCAAGTAGAGAAAATATTTTTGTATTTTAGAAATAATAAAATGCAGAAAATACAAAAGATAGTAGATGCAATGGAAAGGTGTTTCTTATCATTAAAATTGGAGCCGGGCTCATGGGTTCACTTGTCTACTCTCTTTTTAAGTTGTAGTGATCACAAAACAATTCATCAATGATAAATTTTCATGGAAATTCTATATGTGTTTGATAAGGAATCAATATGGGCATCACGTTCTAATATAGAGATGAAATACATCTCTCTTATACTCCTCAAGAAAGGGAAACTCCATGCAATCTTGAATTAAGAGCAAATCAGAGTATAACTTTAAGTAATATATCATGATGTTTGAAATATAAATATGCTACCTTGATCTAACAAGATTATCACACTGTCACATGATAACTATAGCACATGATTTCACTTTATCCCTAGTGAGGCAGCAAAAAAGGTAAAAACCAAAGTAGATCTTGAATATTGTTTGTCACAATTAGATCACTACCACCATGCTACTCCATCCAATACACACTTCTCACCATACAAGTTCTTGCATACAAGTTGGATCAAAACAAGCAATTAAGAATGGGGTACATGATATGCATCTATCAATACATCTTTCAAGAAATAGATTCCAATCTCAAATATCAAATCATAGAACAAAGATCCACCACATAGAAATTACAAATATGACCATAATCATGTAGGGCAGCTCATATGGTACTAGATATATGAAGAACAAGAGAGAAATAGACCAAGCTACTGCCACAAACCCATAGCCCAGAGGTGGACTACTCCCTCTTCATCATGGTGATGATGCTGGAGATGTTGGAGAGGGTGGAGATCCCCCCGGAGGCAGCTCAGGCAGAGTTTCCTCCTCCAAATTTTGCTGGATTTGACTCTATTTGGTGGTGTATTTGTCTCTAGTGTCTCTCGTCTTGAGGACTGATACGTCCAAAACGTATCTACTTTCCCGAACACTTTTGCTATTGTTTTTCATCTAAACCTGTGCGATTTGGATACAACTAACACGGACTGACGCTGCTTTCAGCAGAATTACCTTGGTGTCTAGTTTTTGTGCAGAAAATCAACTATCGGGAAAAATCCCGGAAAATATGCCAAAAATCCTATTTCACCAGAAGACTCACGGAGCCAGAAGACGAGACGGAGGAGGGCCACGAGGGGCCCACACCACCTGGCCGTGCGGGCCAGGCCTGCCGCGCCAAGGGGTGGTGTGGCCGCCTCGGTCACCCCCTCGGCCTCCCTCTTCACCTATAATTTGCCTCTTGACCTAAAAACCAAGGGGGGTTCGACGTTTTTCTAGAAAGAGTTCCACTGCGCAGCCACCACCAGATTCCGCGATTCAGAACCAGAAACTCTGTTCTGGCACCCTGCCGGGACGGGGAATTGGAGGAGATCATCGCCATCATCATCACCATCGCTTCTCCATCGACGTTCCATGTTTCCCCCATCTATGAGTGAGTAATCCCCTGCTGTAGGCTTTGGGGATGGTAGGGATTGGATGAGATCGTTGATGTAATGGCATCAAATTGTTAGGGCATGGTGCCTAGTATCTATTATTAGTGCTTTTTGACTTTGTTGCAACTTGTTATGCTTAATGCTTGTCACTAGGGCCCGAGTGCCATGATTTCAGATCTGAACATGTTATTGATTCATTATGATAGTATTGTTTATGGTCTTATCTGCAAGTTGTATAACATATTGTTGTCCGGAACCAAAGTCCCTGAAGTGACATCAATCGGGATAACCGGAGGGAATGGCTTTGCTGTGAGGATCACATGTGTTCACGGAGTGTTAATGCTTTTCTCCGGTGCTCTATTAAAAGAAGCACCTTAATTGCCAGTAGTTCCCTTGAGGCCCCGCTGCAAACGGGCTGGCAGGACAAAAGATGTTGTGCAAGTTCTCATTGCGAGCACGTATGACTATATATGGAACACATGCCTATGATTATTTAGTACTTGGATGCTTTATCTTATTTATCTACAAATGCCCTATGTCTTGATTGCCATATGAATCGTCTTGTCCATGCAACGCCCGTCCATCCATCCCTATGCCTACCGCGCTTTAATCCTACTGTTTACTGCAATTGTTACTGATATCTTTACTTTTACTACTGCTATTACTTTGCTATTGCTACTACAAAACATTTGCTACTGATAAACTGTTGTGAGCAAGATTGTTTCCAGGTGCAGCTGAATTGACAACTCAGTTGTTAAGGCTTGTAAATATTCTTTGGCCCCCCTTGTGTCGAATCAATAAATTGGGTTTCACTTCCCTTGAAAATACTGCGATACACCCCCTATACTTGTGGGTCATCAAGACTATTTTCTGGCACCGTTTCCAGGGAGCATAGCTTTATTTATCAAGTTCACTTGGAATCACTATTGTTCGCTGCCATCCATCCATCATGGGTAGCTCTCGTGATGGCAAGGTCCCTATTTTACCATCCACTACAAGAAGAGGTACGGTTCTGAACACCTCTATTGCTCTTGATTCACCATCTGTTATGAGTAAGTTCCTTACACCACCACATACACATGCTACACACACTGCTACTACTGCTGAATCTCAAAACTTGTGATACTTATGATGCTGCTTCTACTGTTCTTGATAAGAGTGGTTCATTAGGTCCTTTCCTAGATGCTACAATTGCTAGAACTATAGCTGGAAATACTGAAACTCCTAATGAAGACACTACTACACCTGTCAGTTCACCTGAGTCTAGAGAGAGCTATGATATTGAAGACGGTTATATAGAGATGACCGATGAATTTATTAAAGAATGTCAAAACACCCATGATAGGAGTGCTATTAAGAGTCTCCTTGAGAGGCGTATTATAAAACCCAAATTGTCTCCTAATGCTAAGTTTGTTGCATCTCCCATGAACATTAAAGATAAGGATTATGATTTCTTTCTTGATTTATCTTACATAACTATTGTTGAGAAAGAACCTTTTTGTGGGACTAAGAATGAAAGTGCTGTAGCGCATATGACTGAGCTTTCTACCATGAGTGGCTTATTTTCTGATGATATTAAGATGTGCACCTACTTTGTGCTAAAATTTTCCCTTTTTCACTGAAAGGAGAAGCTAAACTTGGTTTAATAATTTACCTCCTAGATCTATTGATAGCCCTGATAGCTTGATTAGTACCTTCCTTCAGAAATATTTTCCACCTAGTTCTAGACATGCTATTGAAGGGGATATGCCCGAGAGGCAATAATAAAGTGGTTATTATCTTATTCCATGTGTTATGATAAATGTTTATTTTGCATGCTATAATTGTATTAATTGGAAACGTTAATACATGTGTGTTTAATAAACAAGATACAAAGTTCCTAGTACTGCTTCTCATATAAACTAGCTTGTTGATTAACCAGATGATCAAGGTTTCCTGATCATGGACATTGGATGTTGTTAATAATGAGGTCACAACCTTGGTGGAATGATGTGATGAACATTCATCCGAAGTATAGCATTACGATCAAAGTCATTATGTTTATATTGCTATAACATCATACGAAGTAATCTTAGTCTTTAGACCATGAGATCATGTTAATTGCTAACACCAGAAGAGTATCTTGATAACACCAAACGTCACACCGTAACAAGGTGACTATAAAGGTGGGTTCTATACTACGAAGGTGTTATGTTGAGGCTCATGGATCAAGAGTGGAATTTGTCAATCCCGATGACGGATAGATATACTCTGGACCCTCTCAGTGATATCACATTAAGATAGCTTGCAAGCAAGTGATGTGATCACTAGAATGTGATATCACGGGAACAAGAAAAGAGTGCATGTTGGTAACGAGATAAAACTAGGTATTTGGATACCGATGATCGAATCTCGGACATGTATTATATCATGAGACAAAGGGATTTAGTTACTAGCGTTAAAGGTTCTCACGATCACAAAAGTCATCGTTGAATGTGTAGGAGTCAGTATGGATCTCCAGGTCCCGCTTCTGATTATTGATCTGAGAGGGGTCTCGATCATGTCTGCATTATTCGCGAACCGTAGGGTGACACACTTAAGGGATATCGACACTATTTGGAGCAAATATGTTTCAGATAAAGATTTAAGAAAGCACTGGAATTATTTCAATAGACACCAAAACTGTTTCGGGTGAAATTGCTAAAATTGGTTCTGCATGTAATATTGAAGTGTTACAGGGGGTTTTATGTGAATGTTTGTTAATTAAAGTAATTAACAAAATTCTGAATAAAATTAATAAAAGTGTTTTATTAAATGAGAGAGCATTAAATTTGGAGAAATTTAATGCATTTAAAGTGGAGACTTTAAAAGAGAATGTGAAGGGGCAAATTTATGTGGAGGGAGTTACCACCACATGAATGAGGAGGTGAAGGGTCACCCCCGTAGGCGCCGGCCATGGGGAGAGGTACCCTCCCCTCCTCCTATAAAAGGCCCCCCTCACACCCCTTCTTCCCACACACCTCCTCGTGAAGGATCTCTCTCCCCCTCTAGTATTACTTCCCCATGGTCTCGGATTAGCGAGATACATGTTCCCGGTGGCTTTGCTGGAGCGAGGGACGGAGGTTGTCGGGGTACCGGACATGTGTGCGATCATGGATGCACCGCTGGTTTGCGGTGCTGGACTTGGTGGTGCTGGAGTTGGATCTGAAGGACGTGCTGGAGCCGGACCTGCTGGACTTCATCACGATCTTGAGATCGACAAGTGTACGACTACATCATCCACGAGTTTCATCTCGTTAACAAACCTTTGTTGTCTTCGAGGGTAAGTTCTCCATGGATGTATATCCACCTGTTGCTTGTATCTAGTAGATAGATCTTGGCGTATAGTTCTCATCGTAGGAATTTTTTTGTTTTCTATGCTGCGAACCTAACAGTGGTATCAGAGCCTGATCTATGCGTAGGTGCTTTGCATAGGTAGTACACATATGTTTATATGTGGGATATGATGATTATGTTATTGCATCTTCCATGTATTTTGGATATTGGTGGCATAGTGGGATGAAGCGGCCCGGACCAACCTTACATGTCATCGTACATGAGAACGGTTCCACGATTGACATGCAACTAGTTTTGCATAAGTGGCTGGCGGGTGTCTGTCTCTCCTACTATAATCAATATATGATTTACAACGAGTTGCTAATAACTTGGTTATCCTCATTGTGGTTCCATGTTCATAGGTAAGAACGGTTCTATCTCCGAAAGCCCTAAGATACGTAAAACTTGCAATGGATAAATTAGAGGCGTCTAGTTTAGATCGTTGCTGGGCTAGTGTCATGATATGGTAATGTTGTAAGTAGATGTATGATAGATACTCTTAGAACACACCTAACGTGTAAGTTCCATAGACCTTGGCCTTACACACAAATGAATGATAGAGATCATGCCATGATGCATATGATAGAGATCAAATGCATGGACCATATTATCTCACTTTACACATTAGATGTTTGTATCTTACATTGCTAGTTTGGCGTTTTAGTAGCATTTTAGGATGATCCTTCATTTAGATATCAAGATAAAAATGTGTTCTTCCTTAAGTATGCACCGTTATATGGATCGTATTTCGAGACATCACGTGATGATCGGGTGTACTCGACTCTACGCTTTCATACAACGGGTGTAAGACAGTTTTACACACGCGAGTACTAAGGTTCTTACTTGGCGAGCCTAGCATGTACAGACATGGCCTCGGAACACGGACCGAAAGGTTAAGCATGAGTCATATAGTTGATATGATGCCCATATTGATGCTCGCCTTTAAAACTACACCGACTCACATGATGATCGGTCTTGTTGTAGTGGATTTGGTTCATGTAGTCACCAAAAAGGCACGAGGGATGTCATTTTTGAGTGGGAGTTCATTTCTAATATGGATTAGTCGAACTCAATTTGTCATAAACTAAATCGAAGTGATTTTGCATAATTTGTTGTAGTCATTGGCGTCTGTTCACTACCTTATGCTTAGATTTAATTGAGATAATAGAACTATAGAATTCTGGATATTTACTTTATGAACTGGTATCGTATTGTTTTGAATGTCAATTTAAAGTTTATAAGTCCTATTGCAAACTTTCAACAAACTCTATTTACTCCATGAAGTTTATTAAGTAGTATTAAATCAAGAGTAAGAATTCCAATGTTAGTATCTAAAGTATCATGTTTGCCTCAATGATTATTGATATTCAAAAGTTGTTTTAATATCAAGATTATATAGGAGCTGAAAATTGTTTAGAAACCATCACGTGTGAAAGATATTGTGATATCTGAAACAATGTTTTGGTTGCATTATGATAGAGTATAATTTAGCAAAATATATGTTCTCATATTGTATGAGAATTTGGGTGAAGGATGGAGATGCTAAGCATCCGGATCTCCCAAAAAGGTTTTGGGAACTAACATTATACTCGTGATTCTTCCTTACAGGCTATAGTAGCTTGATCATGAAAGTTGTCATGATAAGGATGAATAGAATATGTAAGTAAAATGTTTACTACACTAATAGATTACTAAAGAATGGATTTTTGAAAGAACACCAAACATTTGATGATGGTGATCTACTTCAAAGTGCAAGTTCAAAGGTATTAGTATTTGACTATATACACTTTGTACTATGTGTCATGTGAATGACACCACTATTGATGTTGATAGATTCTTTTAAAAGAAAAGGAATTGTTGAAAGAGAATCTATAAAATATTTGGCAGAAAAGAAAAGGTCGGAGATATCCAAGTTAGGTATATAGAAGATATACATGTTATGGCTGTATTCCTTGCTTGTTAAACAATGTGGTTTTGAGGTATTGGATACCTAATTGGTTGGTGTGAAGTGTCATACAGAACAACACAATTCATGAACTGCAACGGCCTAAGTAACTGGCAAAAGAATAAGTGATGATGTTCATCGAAAACAAATAAAGTGTTATTGTGTTTTTCGTTGTCGTCAAACCTAGCCTTCAAGATTTGTTTTAATAATTGTTATTTTGTTCCGGTATTACGAGAACAATGGTTGTTCAAATAATTACCGTATTCCATAAAGGATGAATGAACTTTTACAAGTCTAGTTGGATAAATCACATCCATAAACACTATTGCTAAAATGTCGGAAGACAAATAATTGAAAGATCACTTATGAAGTGACATCACTGTTTAAATTATATTGGAAAGAAAACATGAAGAAACTCCATGTTGATGAATTTTTGGAGTCTTTGATTTTGATCAATTGACGCTTGTGAGACTTTCCTCGAGATAATTGAAACTCTGTCCATAGGCCAAAGAGGAACGGATGACTAACTTATTGGATATTATACATATTGATGTATATAGTCCATTATATGTAGCCATATGCGATGGATCTTTTTGCTTCATATGCTTTCTCCAGAAATTTAAGTGAATATATCTATATATTTACTTAATAAGGAAGAAGTATGAAACATTTGAAAATTGTTCAAAGACTTTCAAGATGAAGTGGAAAATCATTGTAACAAGAAAATAAAGAGTTTATGATTCGATCATAAAGGAAGATATTTGAGTTACATGTTTAGCAAAACACCTAAGATTTGAGGAATTGTTCCATGATTTGTGTTTTCCGATAAACCATAGGAGTATGGAATATTCGAGAGATGAAATCAAACTATGTTTAACATGGTAAGATCAAAGGTGTCATTTATAAAACTGCCATTATGTTTTAAGGATTGAAGCTTTAGAGACTACCGCTTTTACACTGAAAAGAGCACCATCGTGATCCGTTGAAATGACACCATATAAGTTATGGTTTGGGATAAAACCTGAATTGTCTTTTCTTAAAATTTTGGTATGCTATGCATAAGTAAAATGCTTACAACCAAAGTCGGATAAGAACGTCTTTGTAGGTTATCCTAAATAATTTGTTGGGAATTCCTCCATAACACCGAGGACAAAAGAGTTTGTCGCTTGGAACGTCAAGTTTCTTGAGAAGGAATTTTTCACGAAAAGTTAAGTGGGAGGACAATAGAACTTTGATAAGGTTGTTGAACCTTAGCTATATGTGCTAAGTAGCACAGCGCCGAAAAGTGTCCCGGTGGCGGCAACAATGCTCATGGCTCCCGTGATTACAAAGGGTTTGATCTCGGAGATTAGAGTTCCTATTGAACCGTATGGGTCGGTAAGAATCAAATAGTGTGATTTGATAAGCAAGTCGTTATTGTTTTGACAATGATGAACCGACTACATGCAAAGAAGCGATGATGGGCCCTGACTCCATAAAATTACTAGAAGTCATAGAATCTGTGATAGTATCCATACACGAGAAATCAAGTTTCTGAACTTGGAAGACCCTCCGGAAAGGCGTGAAGCCTATCGGTCGTGTTTGGATCTATAAACAAATAGACATGGATGTTCAACATCTATGAAATAGTCGACATGTCGGAAAGAAGTTTACGACAATGTTCAAGGAGTTGACTATGACAAGCTTTGATCTTTCATAGCGATATTTAGTCTTGACGGATTAATGTAGCAACCACTACATATAATTTGATGTATGGTAGTTGAACAAACAAAGCAATGTTCTTCTAATAGAATGGTTACCTAGGACATGTACAAGACATGTATTATATCATGAGACAAAGGGATTTAGTTACTAGCGTTAAAGGTTCTCACGATCACAAAAGTCATCGTTGAATGTGTAGGAGTCAGTATGGATCTCCAGGTCCCGCTTCTGATTATTGATCTGAGAGGGGTCTCGATCATGTCTGCATTATTCGCGAACCGTAGGGTGACGCACTTAAGGGATACCGACACTATTTGGAGCAAATATGTTTTAGATAAAGATTTAAGAAAGCACTGGAATTATTTCAATAGACACCGAAACTGTTTCAGGTGAAATTGCTGAAATTGGTTCTGCATGCAATATTGAAATATTGCAGGGGGTTTTATGTGAATGTTTGTTAATTAAAGTAATTAACAAAATTCTGAATAAAGTTAATAAAAGAGTTTTATTAAATGAGAGAGAATTAAATTTGGAGAAATTTAATGCATTTAAAGTGGAGACTTTAAAAGAGAATGTGAAGGGGCAAATTTATGTGGAGGGAGTTACCACCACATGAATGAGGAGGTGAAGGGTCACCCCTTGAGGCGCCGACCTTGGGGAGGGGTACCCTCCCCTCCTCCTATAAAAGGCCCCCCTTCTTCCCACACACCTCCTCGTGAAGGATCTCTCTCCCCCTCTAGTATTATTTCACCATGGTCTCGGATTAGCGAGATACATGTTCCCGGTGGCTTTATCTGAAAAGGAGTTGTTGCTTCTGCTGCTTTGCTGGAGCGAGGGACGGAGGTTGTCGGGGTACCGGACGTGTGTGCGATCACGGATGCACCGCTGGTTTGCGGTGCTGGACTTGGTGGTGCTGGAGCTAGATCTGAAGGACGTGCTGGAGCCAGACCTGCTGGACTTCATCACAATCTTGAGATCGGCAAGTGTACGACTACATCATCCACGAGTTCCATCTTGTTAACAAAACTTTGTTGTCTTCGAGGGTAAGTTCTCTATGGATGTATATCCACCCGTTGCTTATATCTAGTAGATAGATCTTGGCGTATAGTTCCCATCGTAGGAAATTTTTTGTTTTCTATGCTGCGAACCCAACAACTATTTTGCAGGAACTTTTTGATTTTAAACAGGGAGAGAAAGAGATATTGCCTGAATCATGGGCAAGGTTTTATGCTTTGATTCACACATATGCTGGATGTCCATTACCTAAGAATGAGCTTCTTGACATATTTTATAATGGACTAACTGAAGAATCTAGGACATACCTGTATAGTTGTGCTGATTGTGTTTTTAGGAATAGGACTCCCAAGGAAGCTGAGGAATTAATGGCTAAAATAAGCAAGAATTATGAAGATTGGACTCCTCCTGAACCAGCTATACCCGAGACAACTATATCTGAACCAACTATTCCTGTGCCTATACCAACATCAAAGAAGAGGGGAGTTATTGAACTAAATGATGAAGTGATCAAGGAAGCCAATAAATGTTATAAGGACAAGGGTATTAAAGCTGAAGATGTGAAGAATTTACCTCCTATAGAAGAATCATGAAAGATAATCTCCCACTCATCCACTATTAAGGTACACTCTCTCCAACATTTTGATGAAGGTGATATTCCTTACTCTAAACCTCCTGATCAATGCTTAGAAGAATTTGATGTTTTTATTGTTAAGCAAGATAAATTTAATAAAAAGGTGCAAAATCATTTAATGAAAAACTCTAGAGCTATTATTGAGTTAAAAGATATTGTGGAAAGAACCTCTAATGATGTTAAAATGCTTGTTAAACATTTTCAAATGGTTCAAACTCAAATTGATTAGCTTATTAAGGTACAAAAAGACTTGCTAGTTAATCCTGCTAAAGAAAAACATGCTTATGTAATTAGAACTAGAAGTGGTGCTGCTACCCAAGATCCTCTATATCCTGAGGGGCATCCTAAAAGAATTGAGAAGGATTCTAAACAAGCTAAAAATAGTCGTACTACTCCTAAGAAAATAAAAAAGAAACACAAAACTATTGTAGAACCTTTTGAACTTGCTAACGATCCTAATAGTATATCTGTCTCTGATGCTGAAACTGAAAGTGGTAATGAAGAAAATGATGCTCCTGATAAAGAAAAATTTGAAGAAGAACCTGAAAGGCACACTAAGAATACTAAATACACTAAAGAAGATTTTGTTGCTAGGAAACATGGTAGTGAAAGAGAGCCTTGGGTCCAAAAGCCTATGTCTTTCCCTGATAAGAAACACAAGTCAAAGGAAGATGAACACTATAACAAGTTTTCTGAGTGGATGAAACCTTTATTCTTGCAAATTCCTTTGACTGATGTTATTAAATTGCCTCCTTATTCAAAGTATATGAAGGATATTGTTTCGAATAAAAGGAAGATCCCTAATGAAGAAATTTATACTTTGCTTGCTAATTATTACTTTAATCGTAAGGTTCCAAAGAAACATGAAGACCCAGGGATTCCAACTATTCCATGCTCCATTAAAAATAGTTATGTTAGAACTGCTTTGTCTGATTTGGGAGCAGGAGTTAGTGTTATGCCTTTTTCTCTCTATAAGAGACTTCAATTGGAAAAACTAATACCAACTGATATATCTTTGCAAATGGCTGATAAATCTACAACTATTCCTGTTGGTATATGTGAGGACGTACCTGTTCAAGTGGCTCATAATTGCTTGATATTAACTGATTTTGTTGTGCTTGAAATGCCTGAAGATGATAATATGTCTATTATTCTTGGGAGACCTTTTCTTAATACTGCAGGAGCTGTTATTAATTGTAATCAAGGAAAGGTGACTTTGAATGTTAATGATAAGGAGCATACTGTCTATTTCCCCAAGAAGATTGATAGGACTTATGGTTTGAATTCAATTGAACATGTTGAGGGCGTTCAAGTTGGAGAAATATATTGTCCCATACCACGAGAAAAATATGAAACTATTATGATTGGGACCATTGCTATCAAGGTTGAGGTAACATAATCATTAGTGGAATACAAAGTTTTGTTTCATATAAAATTGTTTTGGTAACAAGACCTAATCAACCTTGATAACAAAGGGATTTTAATGAACAAAACATTGTTTTCACCATGATTATCTTCGCTTACTTTTATTTTATTCATTTTAGTTTTTGCTTTCGCTTAGTTTATTTTTCTACTGCTAGTTGCTTGCATATTAGAGTGTCTTAGAACTTCTAAAGTTTTAGCTTTGTTTTGTCATTGTATCATTCCAAAAACATCTTTCTGTCAGAAAATCATTCATCAATACCTGAAAATTGCTCAAAAATAAAGTGTCTCGAAAAATTCCAGAAAATTCATATTAAATTTTTACGTGAAAAAGGGGCAGAGAAGTGCCTGGAGAGTACCAGGGGGCCCACCAGGCAGGCACACGACCTGGTGGCGCGACCATCCCAAGGGCGCGCCTGGCCATGGTGTGGGCCACCCTGGCCCTCCACTCACTCTCTCACTTTCCTCTGGCTTCTCTCTCTCTCTCGAGAAAACACCAGTTCATTGCTCGAAATCACATTCTTGCTGTTCTTGTCCATGATTTTTCGATCTCCTTGCTCATCCCATCTGTGCTGCTAAAATTTGGAACATTTGTTCTCCGGTATGTGACTCCTCCGCTTGCCCAAGTAGATTTGTGTTTAGTGGCTTATATCTTGAGTATTTTGATGTTATAGGTGATAGGTTATGAGAGCTTGTAAGCTTGTTCAATGCTTAGAGATATTGTTTTGATGCATGTTTAGGCCTCTTACAAGTCCCTATGAGTAGTTCCCTTAATTATGTAATTACTTTGCAATCACTTGTATAATGGATGTTTAAATTTCAGAATATCAAAGATGAACAACCACACATTTGGAGAAATATTTGAGAGGGACTCACCTAGAAGGTCAAGACCCTCAAGATCGGTGATAGGTTGCTAATGTACCCATCATTTTTGATGTTCCATTCTTGGTTTTATCTACTTTCTTATGTTTTGTCTACACTTTGGAGTACTTTCTATACACTTTCTTGGACTAACATATTAACAAGAGCCACAGTGCCAGCTGCCTGTTTTCTGCTGTTTTTTGTTCCAGGAAAGTCAGAAAATGAATATTCTCGGAATTGGACGGGACAAAAGCCAAAGTCAGTTTTTCACCGAGGGACACACGGAGCCAGAATACGAGACGGAGAGGGGCCAAGGACCGGCCACACCACCTGGCCGCGCGGCCAGGCCTGGCCCATGCCAGGGGTGGTCTGGCCACCTCGGGCACCCCCTCAGCCTCCCCTTTCGCCTATAAGATGCCTCCGATACAGAAACCCTAAGTACCTGATCAAAATTCCATGAAAGAGTCTGTAGCCGCCGTCATCTCCATCCCTAGATCAGGAGGGATCTGAAGCTCTTCCCGACACACTACTGGAGGGGAGAATTCACCCTGGAGGCCTTCTTCATCACCATGCAAGCCTCCGGTGTGATGCGTGAGTAGTTCATCCTTGGAATAAGGGTCCATGTAGTAGCTAGATGGCTGGTTCTTCTCCTTTGTGCTATCATGTTTAGATCTTGTGAGCTCCGTTCATGATCAAGACATCTATTTGTAATTCCTACATGTTGTGTTTGCAGGGATCCGATGGATATTGAGATGCTATTTCAGATTGATTATTGATTTGATCATGTCTTTGTTATTTGTGATCTTGCATGCTTTCTGTTGTTAGTAGCTATCTTGGCCAAGTAGATGCTAGCAACTCCAAGAATTAGTATTTATGCTCGATACTGGGTTCATGCCTCTAGTAATCCGGGGAAGTGACAGAAATCTCTAAGGTACTAGATGTGTTGTTGCTACTAGGGAGAAAACAGCAATCCTTTCTTCATAGAACAATCGTATTGTTTACTTTACATGCAATGCGTAATGCAATTATCTGTTGCTTGAAACTTAATACTGGAGGGGGTTCGGATGATAACCTGAAGGTGGATTATTAGTCATAGATGCAGGTGGATTACGGTCTATGTATAATGTTGTAATGCCCAATCAAATCTCAAAGGAGTCAAGACGAATAGTATATGCATGATTTCTTTCTCGATGTTTGTCAATTGCCCCGCTGTAATTTGTTCACCCAACATGTCATCTATCTTAAGGAGAGCCACCACTAGTGAACTATGGACCCCGGTCCTTTCTTTTATCGTCAATCTACAAATGTTTACTGTTTTCTGTTTAATTTCTACAAACTATTACTTTCTTCCACACAATACGTTTAATCCTTTTGTTTTCAGCAAAACCGGTGAGATTGACAAACTCACTGTAAGTTGGGGGCAGAGTTTTGTGGTTGTGTTGTGCAGGTTTCCACGTTGCTGCTAGCACCGGCAGTGCGCCCTGCCAAAGTCCAGCTAGCAACACCTTGGAGGTGTTTCCTTGCTCCTACTGGATTGATAACCTTGGTTTCATAACTAAGGGAAAACTTGCTGCTGTGCTCATCATACCTTCCTCTTGGGGTTCCTCAACAAGCTCGATATATTTTGGGCCATCAAGCTATTTTTCTGGCGCCGTTGCTGGGGAGTCAAGAGTATCTTCACAAGTGGAGTCCCTCATAACCAATCTCTTTACTTTGTTATTTTTTGTTTTGCTTAGTTTATTTTCTGCTTTGTTTGCTTGTTTCTTTATCAAAAACACAAAAAAAATAGTTTTACTAGTTTGCTTTCTTTATTAAAAAACACAAAAAAATGACTACTCTTGAAAATACTAAGTTGTGTGACTTCACTAGCACCAACAACAATGATTTCATGAGCACACCTATTGCTCCACCAGTTCCTGTAGCTACTTTCTTTTAAATTAAACCGGCTTTACTCAATCTTGTTATGAGAGGACAATTTTCTGGTATTGGTAATGAAGATGCTTCTGCTCATCTAAATAACTTTGTTGAACTTTGTGAGATGCAAAATCATAGGGATATAGAGGGAGATATTATTAAGCTTAAATTGTTTCCTTTCTCTTTGAGAGGAAAAGCTAAAGAATGGTTGAATTCCTTAACTAGGAATAGTATTGATTCTTGGACTAAATTCAAAGATGCTTTCATTGGAAAATACTATCCTCCTGCTAAGATTATATCTATGAGAAGTGAAATAATGAATTTTAAACAATCTGATAATGAACATGTTGCTCAAGCTTGGCAAAGAATGAAATCTTTGGTAAAGAATTGTCCCACTCATGGACTGACTGCTTGGATGATTATCCAAACCTTTTATGCAGGATTGAACTATTCTTCAAGAAATCTATTGGATTCTGCTACTAGAGGTACCTTTATGACCATTACTTTGGGTGCTGCAACAAAGCTTCTGGATAATATGATGGTTAACTATTCTGAATGGCATACTAAAAGAGCTCCATAAGGTAAGAAGGTAAATTCTATTGAGGAAACCTCCTCCTTGAGTGATAAAATTGATGTTATTATGTCTATGCTTGTTAATGGGAAAGCTCATATTGATCCAAATCATGTTCCCTTAGCCTCTTTGGTTGCTCAAGAAGAGCAAGTTGATGTGAACTTTATAAGAAATAATAATTTAGCAACAATGCCTACAGGAATAATTTTGGTAATAATTATAGGCCATATCCTCCCAACAATGGTAATGCTTATGGAAATTCCTACAACGATAATAGGAGTGCTCCCTCTAAACTTGAAGTTATGCTTCAAGATTTTATTAGTAAACAAACTGCTTTCAATAAAACTATTGAGGAGAAACTCTCTAATGTTGAAAGAAATATAGCATCATTGGCTGAAGCTCAATCTTCTTTGAATAAAATGGCTGCTAAACCTGAAACTAATGATAATCCCTTTGCTGCTACTAATTCCATACAAGTTAGAATTGATGAAAATGTTAGACTATTAGCTGAATTGCATGCTAAGTGGGAAAGAGAAGATGAAATTGCTAGAAACATTAGTGTTTCTACTATCACTACCACTAGTGTTGACGCTAGTAATAGCTCTAGTACTTTAGATGATAATTATGATTTTGATCTTGATGGTTGCAACATCTCTGAAGTTATTAAGTTCCTACAAAAGCTTGCTAAAAGTCCTAATTCTAGTGCTATGAATATGGCCTTTACAAAACACATTACTGATGCTCTCATAAAAATTAAAGAAGAAAAGATGAAACACAAAGCTTCTATTCCTATTAAACAAGAAGATGGTTGAAAGTGAATAATTTTGATTTTAAAGCTTTATGTGATCTTAATAGTAGTGTTTCTATTATGCCTAGAAGGATTTATGATATGCTTGATTTGCCACCATTGGAAGATTGTTATTTGAATGTCCCACTTGATGATAATGCTAAAAAGAAACTCATGGGAGTATTAATGATGTTCTTATTATGGTTAACCATGCCTATGTCCCCGTTGATTTCTATGTTTTGGATGTTGAATGCAATGCTTCTTGTCCTATTACTGTGGGAAGACCTTTTCTTAGAACTGTTGGTGCCATTATTGATATGAAAGAAGGCACCATTAAATATCAACTCACATTCACGAAAGGTATAGAACACTTCCTAAGAAGATAGAGAATATTTCTTTTGCCTCTCCTGTGAAAACAAAATTTGCTCTTAATGCTTCTTCATTTGAGAACACTTGATTTTTTTTCTTGCTTCTGATGCCTAACTTAAAGGCGTTAAAGACATGTACTTATTGGGAGATAAACCAAAAGTTTTAGACGAGTCTTGGAAGTTATTACTTCAGTAATAAACACTCATTATCCTTTTTATTTGCTTTTTGTGCCAAGAGCAACCTCTAATGAGAGAGAAGTAATGATTGGGAAAGTTGCTGTCCCGAAACAGATTTCTGTGCTTCACAGTAAAAATTCGTGTAAAATCTCTGTACATCGTTTTGAGGCGTGAATTTTTTTTCTTCTACCTCAGGTTGTTATCTAACTTTCGTTAGTTCAACACTTTTCGATTTGAGCAACAGAAGGTCTTCGAAAAAATTGGTTTTTACCCGCTGGTCTGTTTTGACAGATTTTTGCCATTATTTGCATTTGCTTCTTGTTGGTTCCTTTTTGAGTTCTTTTGGGGATTTGATCTTTTTGAGGGAAGTGCTTCAGTAGCTTGTGTTTTATTGTAAGTTTGCTGGTGTTGAAACAGAACCCAAAGACTTATTATTTTGAGTGCACTAATGTTGCTAATAAAGATTGTGTGAAGTTTTGTATGAAGGAAAATTTTCAGGTGTATGGAGAGAATGATGTAATGAGATGAAGAATGGACTAAAGCTCAAGCTTGGGGATGCCACTCGTGTCATCCCAAGAAATATCCAAGAAGTACAATCTTCAAAGCTTGGGGATGCCCAAGCCATCCCCTTCTTCATCAATAAAAGTTCCAGGTTTCTTCCAATCACTTCATTTTTATTGTTTTATGCACAGCTATGTTGTTCTTGGAGCATCTTTGTTTTTTGTTTTTGGTTTTCATTTGCTTGGTTTTCTTAGTTTTCTTGAATAAATTGGTTGGACCCCCTCTTTCATACATTAGTTTTCAAATAGTTTGGTTTGGATTGGAAAAGAGTAGGAAAGTTCATGCTTAAGTGGTAAAGAGAGCTTGTTTTTGACTGTGGCCTATGCTTTGTCATGCCATGCTTGATATTGTTTTGGCTTTATGCTTAGTGATCTTTGCTGTAGCATGACATGTTATAAACAATTGAGATTGCTTAATGTGCCTTTGAAGAATCATGCATTGTTTTAGCATATTAAAGCATAGTATTGTGGTATTCTCCTTTGATGCTTTATTTGGGTTGACTTGGCGCATGCTCACACCATGTTATGACTATCCAAAGTCACCATAGCCTTGATGATCCTTTAGTTTTTGACTTGTAATATCACTTTATGCTTTGATTAATTATGTTTTGTCGCTCTGCATGATTATGGCCATTATTGCTCTCTTAGTCGGTCGCTCCCAGTCTTTTGCTAGCCTCCATAACCAAGTATGAGTTCCACTCATGTATCCAACTCCTAAAACCAAGTTATTCCAAAGAGTACACCATACCTACCTATTAGCATTTGCTATTCCAAGTATATTCATGTTTTTATCTACCTTCCGAATTAAACTTGTTATGAGAAAATTAGTGATTAAAGCTCTCACGAACTTGATGGCACACTTTACTTTCTTCCACTTAATAAACTCGAACCATTGCATCCCTTTTTGTTGTGTAGATGCTTGCGCTTTATAAGTTGAAGTTAGCAGAACCATGTATCATGGGGAACGCTTTCAACATTGCACTTGTACTTTGTACCCCGTTGATATCATGTTCTTTTGCTTATGGATCCCGGCGGTGTGAAATAAAAGGGGAACTTGTAAGATCATAGAGTTTGTATTTGTGTTAGAGAAACGCCTGGGCTGCTAGCCTAAGCCATGCCTAATCATGGTGGAAACTTGCAGCATAACTATAATGAGCACTCTATGAAGCATCCTCAATAAAAACTTATGCAAATAGCAAATAAAAAGATCACTGAGATGCTCATTGTCTGCTTGCCTTGTCATTTTGATTATGGGATAGCTCATGTATCATGTGCAAGGGGTACCCCGTTGGCGGTTCTCTATGAGACATATGTACTTATAATGGCAAGAGCTTACTTGTGACTATTTGAGTAGAATGAGGTTCGGTCTTTGTAAGTAAGGGGCATGAGATTTCAGATTATAACTTGTCAAGCATATCCTCTTAGTTGTGTCACTTTAACCTTAATCACCTTCAAGATGCTTATGATAGGGGCAATGAGAGCTAAAATCTAATAAGTACCATAATTTTTGGAAGCTCTTTAAGAAACTTGAATCTCTACTTCCTTCTATGAAGGCCCTTCTTTTACTTTTATGTTGAGTCTCCACCTTCTATCTATATGCACCTACTTTGAGAGCATAGTGGCCATTCTTAGTTCTATGTGCATTGTCCCAAGACTTGTTGATTGATGCATAATTTTGATATTGCTTGTTCTTAAACTATTTGTATCTAGTCACTCTTATGAACTTTGAAGGTGTCCTATTCATTTATGTTTGCTACTTTATAAGGGACAAGCTAAATGCCACTATGCTATGTTTTCTTTATGTGAAACAAACAAACGTCTTGCAAAGCATTGTTATTCATGAATCTTTTGTTTATGCCTTTTCATGTTGCAACATAGTTGCTTTGTCTTATTGTTAGAACTTTATCTTTCATGTTATGATTGAAGTACTATGATCCCAGCTATCAATGTTTACAAACACTTTGATCAAGTTTATGATGGTGCATGTCACCTAAAAAATTATTCTTTCTTTTTATCACTTACCTACTCGAGGACGAGCAGGAGTTAAGCTTGGGGATGTTCATACGTTGCTAACGTATCCATAATTTTTGATGTTCCATGCTTGGTTTTATCTACTTTATTATGTTTTTCCGCACTTTGGAGTACTTTCTATACACTTTCTTGGACTAACCTATTAACAAGAGCCACAGTGCCAGCTGCCTGTTTTCTACTGTTTTTGGTTCCAGGAAAGTCAGAAAATGAATATTCTTGGAATTGGACGGGACAAAAGCCAAAGTCAGTTATTCACCGCGGGACACATGGAGCCAGAATACGAGACGGAGAGGGGCCAGGGGAGGTCTGGCCACCTCGGGCACCCCCTCGGCCTCCCCTTTCGCGTAAAAGATGCCTCCAATACAGAAACCCTAAGTACCTGATTAAAATTCCACGAAAGAGTCTGTAGCCACCGTCATCTCCATCCCTAGATCGGAGGGGATCTGAAGCTCTTCCCGGCACCTTGCCGAAGGAGAGAATTCACCCTGGAGGCCTTCTTCATCACCATGCAAGCCTCCGGTGTGATGCATGAGTAGTTCATCCTTGGACTACAGGTCCATGTAGTAGCTAGATGGCTGATTCTTCTCCTTTGTGCTATCATGTTGAGATCTTGTGAGCTCCGTTCATGATCAAGATCATCTATTTGTAATTCCTACATGTTGTGTTTGCAGGGATCCGATGGATATTGAGATGCTATTTCAGATTGATTACTGATTCTATCATGTCTTTGTTATTTGTGATCTTGCATGCTTTCCGTTGTTAGTAGATATCTTGGCCAAGTAGATGCTAGCAACTCCAAGAGTTAGTATTTATGCTCGATAGTGGGTTCATGCCACTAGTAATCTGGGGAAGTGACAGAAATCTCTAAGGTACTAGATGTGTTGTTGCTACTAGGGAGAAAACAGCAATACTTTCTTCATAGAACAATTGTATTGTTTAATTTACACGCAATGCGTAATGCAATTATCTGTTGCTTGCGACTTAATAATGGAGGGGGTTCGGATGATAACCTGAAGGTGGATTATTAGTCATAGATGCAGTTGGATTACGGTCTATGTATAATGTTGTAATGCCCAATCAAATCTCAAAGGAGTCAAGATGAGTAGTATATGCATGATTGCTTTCTCGATGTTTGTCAATTGCCCTGTTGTAATTTGTTCACCCAACATGTCATCTATCTTAAGGAGAGCCACCACTAGTGAACTATGGACCCCGGTCCTTTCTTTTATCATCAATCTACAAATGTTTACTGTTTTCTGTTTACTTTCTACAAACTATTACTTTCTACCACACAATACGTTTAATCCTTTTGTTTTTAGCAAAACTAGTGAGATTGACAACCTCACTGTAAGTTGGGGGCAGAGTTCTGTGGTTGTATTGTGCAGGTTTCCACGTTGCTGCTAGCACCGGCAGTGCGCCCTGCCAAAGTCCAGCTAGCAACACCTTGGAGGTGTTTCCTTGCTCCTACTGTATTGATAACCTTGGTTTCATAACTGAGGGAAAACTTGGTGTTGTGCTCATCATACCTTCCTCTTGGGATTCCCCAACGAGCTCGATATATTTTGGGCCATTAATCGGCATCTCAGTTTAGGCCTTCATACAATGAAGATCTTATTGCACCACACTTTGCTAATGAAGGAGATAAGGGAGATGCTCACCCATCTACTTTCCCTTGTTTTACCTTTTTGCAAGCTATAGGGATCCTCGATGACTTCTTACTACTAGTTGAGAGGGTCGGTTAGACCACTTACATGTAGGATGAGAGTGAGCAATATGCCATGCTCACCAAAACCTTTGTTGAGAGTTTCGTTTTCACTAACACCCCTTATCAGTCAACTGTTTCGTTCCGAATTTATAATCAGCCTATTACCATGTCATTGGAAAGATTTTGCAGCACTATAGGTATAGGCATGACGGGGACAGTGAAGAAGATCCAAGGTCGACCCGCTGATTTGCTGGAGCTCTATCGAAGTGTTACAAATGATGATGACCGCGTAGCTTAGCGTGGGAAGATAAGGAATATTCAACTCCCAGCTCTTAGGAGGCCATGGTCGCATTCTAAGGATGAGGTTGATGAGCAGCTCCGCTTGCTTGGTTTCCACAGGCAACACCAGGAGGATGTGCCTTCTTATGACTACTCTGCGCACTACGGTGGGAGAATATCATTTTGCGGCCCAAAAGTTGGGGTGTCTAGGCAACGCGGTACCCAAGTTGCTTACAATCAGCTGCGTTGCCCAAAGTTGGCATGCCAAATACTCAGAGGGTCTTTTTCGGCACGAATTCAACTTTACGTTTCAATACAGAATATCAGGCTAACGGCCGTCAAGTTGGGCCCCCTGTCAGTTCTCGCCGTTATGTCGCTCCCGTCGCTTAGGCGGGGTGGCTGTCACATAGGCTTGCAGTGCTGGCACAGTGGATAGGACAACACCCCCTGCCCAGTGTATTGACGTGACAAAACAGGGCACATGTATCGGTGTTATAATTAGTTTTTGTTTACTCAGAAGCTGGAACAGCCACTGCCACGCGTCTCTCCTTGGACTTCCGTCCCCGTCGTTAACCACTACCTTAAAAGCGCATTGACGGTTCCACCATTCCCCTGCCTCGCAGAAACCACTCTTCTTCTTCCTGTCATCTGTCTTCTTCCCGTCTTCTCCTTGCCGCCATGGAAGGTCATCGCACTCTAGAGACAAGCTTCACTACCCATGACAATAAGAAGATAGACGTTGTCTACACCAACGAGGAGGAGACAGTGGTGCGTGTCCTAAGGATGTATGAGGGTTGGCTTGAGAAAGACGAGGACAAGTTTGTGGGATTGGACCTCGAGTACACCCTGGAGCACCCATATGAAGGGAGTGAAGTCGTCATCGCTCAACTGGCCATGAGGAAACACATCCTCGTCTACCACCTCTCCCGGTTTGTAGATCTGCTCTCTGTAGCTAACCGCTTTTAGGGTTTTCTCCTCTTGTTTTTTATCCATTTGCTCATCTTGCAACTACTGGATTTTATTTAGGACCAAATAAATTATGACAAGACAATGTTGAGAGTCTTGATCTTGCATTTAATAAACTTTTCAAAATTATATTCAGATGATGATCTTGCATTGACAAAATATTTGTAGTTACAAATTTTGGTGATGACAAACTACATACTTTCAGGACTGATAGGAATTGTCTGGCGCTGCGCCAGTTCCTTGTAGAAAAGGGAATTGTTTTCTGCACTGTCGACAATACAACTGAATTTTCAAAATTTTATCGAGAGGGAATTATAATCCATGCGCACAACTGGATCGATATTCAGTGTCTTGTCAAGATCCTAGGGGGCTCGAGGAAGGATGGAATGGCATCACTCGCAACTAGAATCCTCAATGAGTCATACGATAGAATGAAGACAGATTTCCCTACGGATAGGCATGATTTCTGGGACGAGTGGCCGTTGTCTGATATAAACCTGAAGTATGCAGCCATAGATGCTTACGTGACCTACCAGCTATACAAGAAGATCCATTTTTTCTACATTACCTCGTGTTTTGCCCTATTTGCAAGAGGGAAGACGAGGTTAGGGGAGCCCTTTGTAGAAAATGCAGAATAGCTGAGTTTGAAGCTGCATATGCAAAGAAAATGGCTGCATCTGAAGCAGCTGACAGAGAGGCTGCAGAAGCAGCTGAAAGAAAGCTTGCAGCTGAAGCTAAAGCAGCTGACAGAGAGGCTGCAGCTAAAGCAGCAAACAGAGAGGCAGCATCTTCTAGCGGCAACAATCAGGTCTATGATGCACCGCTAATTGTGCTACAGGACGCTGAAGATAGGGAAGGCAAGTCAGATCCCAGGTGGGACGAAGCATTTCGTGAGCTGTGGAGTGCCAATAATGTAAGATCCACCTGAAATGATCGCAGTTGGTCGCCTAGGAACGATGACAAGCGCCTCAAGTGGGCTGATGAGAAGTGAATTAAATTTTACTTCTCAGTGTTATGTTTCTATTTTGTGGAACTCATTTATCTTATCAAGATGTCTAGTGCCTCAAGTGAGAGTAGTAAAATAAATTTAACCCTCTTTGTGTTACGTTTATGCATGTCTTTTGTAGCTTGTCAAGATGGTAGCTCGTTAACTGGCAGTTTGAAAGAGTACTCTTTTCCTCTCTCGCTAAATAGATATGTTTCATTTTTCCCAAATTGGTAGCAAATCTAGAGAATATTCTCTCTTCAATAATTCGTTCCCTTTTGGACCTCTTTTTGCCTCCGATTAGGTAGCAAATCTAGAGCAGCAAATCTCACCAAGCAGAATAGATTCATTCAGAAAACAAAACAAATGTAGATATAGTTGTGCGCAGCTAAATAGGATATAGCGATAGAAAGTAGGTTGCTTAACGAGGTTCGATGCATTCAACCAGAAATAGAATGCAAGCAAAATAGAGAAAATCAAAAGAAGCTGCTTAGCAGCAGCATCAGACACATTCAACCCCTCCTTCATGCGCTCGCGCCTCTGCCTCCTCCCTCCAACGCTTCCTCCACTTCTTGCTGCCCAGTCACTTGATCTTGGGGGCCTTGGGCCTGATTGGAGGCATGCGACCCTCTTTGATGGCCACCCGTTGGAGGTTTTGGAGGTGAATGTTGAGAGCCTGGTGTTCAGCGATGTAGGCGTTGACGTTCACGGTCTCGCGCTCGCCGCCTTTGTGGATGCCAGAGCCCAGGGCCTCTGCATGCTTCAGTAAGGAGTTGAAGTCGGTGCCAGCGAGACTCACCCAGTAGAAGGCGATCCCCTTGCAGAAGGGGCAACTATAGTTTCTGCCCCTAAAGAAGGCATTGTACTGGCCGGCCCACAACCTCCTCAGCACCTGACGAGTCTTGGTGTGCCTGGACTCGTCATCGCTGCAGACGTCACTACCGGAAACCTATTGGAAGAAAAGGAAAATGGGGGAGTAGATGATGTAAGAAGATCGAGCAATCGAAATGCGAACAAGTGAATCCTAATAAACCAAGATCTAGCATCCAACGATGGGAACGGTAGAAGAACCAGGGGAGAGAAGCAAATCCTAGTTATCTCCGACCATGGGTCGTCGATGCCGGTGTCGTAGGGGTTCAGCGGATCAATGTACTTATCTGGATCGTATGTGCCCATGAAGTGCTGGATCTGCTTGTGACCGGCGGGAGCCTCCTTGCAGGCGGGGGCTCCTCTTCGGCGGCTATGTCGGTAGCGGGGATGGGGGCCTGGACGGGAACAACGGCTGCCATCGATGCCTCGACTAGGCCTGGACGGGGACGGCGGCTGCTTTCAACACATCGATGGGGACCAGCAAGGAGACGGGGGCCTTGTCGGCGGCTACATCAGTAGAAGGGACGGGGGCCTAGACTGGAACGGTGGCTGCCATCGATGGCTCGACTAGGGCCTAAACGGGAATGGCGGCTGCTTTCAACGCGTCGAGGGGCACCGATGAGGATATGGGGGACTCCTTGTCGGCAGCCTCGGAGGCGACGATGGCCACCGTATCCTCCTCCGCCATCACCGGCACGGATGGGGTATTCTCGGGAGTTTGCAGATGCTGGTGGGACAGTGGAGAGGGTTGCATGGGGTGAGTGAGCGAGAGTGAGAGTGGGTGTGTGGAGATGGGCTCTATAGTTAAGGTGGATGGAAGCAAGGCACGTTTCGTTGCACCACCGTGCAACGCGCCATGCAGTCTAGTGCACCGTGCACCACGACACGCGTATGGTACGTCACGTTTTTTTTCTCGGGCCATGCATGGCAGTTCTGTATTGAGCCGCATGCAAAGGGCGCATACACAATTTCTATGTACGAAGTTTGACACGGCCCTAAACTTGGCGATAGTTAAAAGTGGAAATGTAGAGGGGAAGGTAGGTGGCTGTACGGCGAGATTTGTGGGGTTGTGCTAGATCGGGTAGAGGGATGTGTTGATGGCTGCGAGTGACTTGTTGAAGGCGGAGACGTTAGGTCTCGTCGAGCTCAGCTCTTCGGCCTCCGGCTAGCGCATGCAAGCTTCTTACAGTGGGGCCCAGTTGGAAGTGAGATTGAGAGCCGCTGCGTAAAAAATGGGATATGTCTTATTAAAATCAAGTGGCAATAAATTGCAGCTGTCCATCGATGACCATGCACTCGATGACGCATGTGTTGTGGCGTAGTAGTAGCAGTAGTAGGCTTTTCAGACTTGATTAAACATGACATGACCACTGATATGTTGCTAACGTATCCATAATTTTTGATGTTCCATGCTTGGTTTTATCTACTTTCTTATGTTTTGTCCACACTTTGGAGTACTTTCTATACACTTTCTTGGACTAACCTATTAACAAGTGCCATAGTGCCAGTTGCCTGTTTTCTACTGTTTTTGGTTCCAGGAAAGTCAGAAAATCAATATTCTCGGAATTGGACCGGACAAAAGCCAAAGTCGATATTTTACCGGAAGACTCACGGAGCCAGAAGACGAGACGGAGAGGGGCCACAGGGTGGCCACACCATATGGTGGCACAGGCTAGCCCTGGTCGCGCCACCAGGTGGTGTGGGCCCCCTGGCCGCCCACCGACCTTGCCTCTTCGCCTATAAGATGCCTCCCGATGCAAAAACCCTAAATCATCAAGCCTCCAGCCACGAAAAGTTCCGCAGCGCCGCCACCACCGAAGGGGAGATTCGGGGGACAGAAAGTCTCTGTTCCGGCACCCTGCCAGGATGGGGAAGTGCCTCCGGAGCCATCTCCATCGATCTCCACCACCATCTCCATCACCATTGCTGATTCCCATGATGAGGAGGGAGTAGTTCTCTCTCAAGGCTAAGGGTTCTACCGGTAGCTATGTGTTCATCTCTCTCTCTATGCGTGATCTTACTAAGATCATGAGCTTTGTAATCAAGTAGATCTACCTTGCTACTCAAGTGCTTTAATAGATCTCTGTTCTTCCCATGTGTGTGAAGTTGACAGTGTGCACACCATGGTGGCACTTCGGCTAGAGATTTCCAATACTTCTAATGAGTTATATTTGGAGTTGGATGTCTCTATGAAATTGTGGTATTTGTTTGAACCATCTAGTACTCAAGGTGACAGTGTGGGGTTATCTAGATGGGAAAAGGGAACTTTGAGGTGTGCTGTTATAGCCCTACCATGGATTAGAGTGTCCAACCAGAGAGTAGTTAAGAGTAGTATCATAAAAGAGAAGATATTTATATGAGAGTGTTCACTAGTGAAAGTATGATCCCTAGGCCTTGTTTCTTAGCATTGAAACACTGTTTGCAACTAGATCTGTTACATGTTTGCTTGCTTCCATCTTTATTTCAGTTTGTCTTTAGTCTCTTCCACACCATCAAGCTATTTTCTAGCACCGTTACCACTTATAATTATCCATACCACTTGTATTTCACTATCTCTTCGCCGAACTAGTGCACCTATACACCTGAAAAGTGTATTTGGTGTGTTGGGGACACAAGAGACTTCTTGTATCTTGATTGCAGGGTTGCTTGAGAGGGATACCTTTGACCACTTCCTCCCTGAGTTCGATAAATCTTGGGTAATCCACTTAAGGGAAAACTTGCTGCTGTTCTACAAACCTTTGCACTTGGAGGCCTGATGTCTACGCACTTCTATTCTTGTAGGCAATTGTTTTGGCCTCCAAGTGCAGAGGTTTGTAGAACAGTAGCAAGTTTTCCCTTAAGTGGATTACCCAAGGTTTATCGAACTCGGGGAGGAAGTGGTCAAAGGTATCCCCTCTCAAGCAACCTTGCAATCAAGATACAAGAAGTCTCTTGTGTCCCCAACACACCCAATACACGTGTCAGGTGTATAGGTGCACTAGTTCGGCGAAGAGATAGTGAAATACAAGTGGTATGGATAATTATAAGTGGTAACGGTGATAGAAAATAGCTTGCTGGCGTGTGGTTGACGTGGGAAAAGACTAAAGGCAAACTGAAATAAAGAAGGAAGTAAGCAAACATATAACATATCTAATTGCAAACGGTGTATCAATCCTTAGAAACAAGGCCTAGGGATCATACTTTCACTAGTGAACACTCTCATATAAATATATTCTTCTCCATGATACTACGCTGAACTACTCTCCGGTTGGACACTCTAATCCATTGTAGGGCTATAACAGCACACCTCAAAGTAAGTCTTTCCCATCTAGATAACCCCACACTGTCACCTTGAGTACTAGATGGTTCCAACAAACACCACAATTTCATAAAGACATCCAACTCCAAATATAACTCATAACAAATATTTGTAATCTCTAGCCTAAGTGCCACCATGGTGTGCACACTGTCAACTTCACACACATGGGGAGAGCAAAGATCTATTAAAGCACTTGAGTAGCAAGGTAGATCTATAGATTACAAGCTCATGATCTCAATAAGATCATGCATAGAGAGAGAGAGAGATGAACACATAGCTACCGGTAGAACCCTTAGTCTCGAGAGAGAACTACTCCCTCCTCATCATGGGAATCAGCAATGGTGATGGAGATGGTGGTGGAGATCGATGGAGATGGCTCCGGGGGCACTTCCCCGTCCCGGTAGGATGCCGGAACAGAGACTTTTTGTCCCCCGAATCTCCCCTTCGGTGGCAGCAGCGCTGCGGAACTTTTCGTTGATTTATGATTGACGACTTAGGGTTTTGGTATCGGGAGGCTCTTATAGGCGAAGGAGGCAAGGTCGGTGGCCAGCCAGGGGGCCCACACCATGCCCTGGCGTCGCCTGGGGGAACCCGCGTCTTGGGGGGTGTGGCTAGGCCCTGGCCCTCCTCCGTCTCGTATTCTGGCTCTGTGAGTCTTTCGGTAAAATATGAACTTTGGCTTTTGTCCCGTCCAATTCTGAGAATATTCATTTTCTGACTTTCCTAGAACTAAAAACAGCAGAAAACAGGCAACTGGCACTGTGGCATCTTGTTAATAGGTTAGTCCAAGAAATTCTATGAAAAGTACTCCAAATTTGGAACAAAACATAAGAAAGTAGATAAAACCAAGCATGGAACATCAAAAATTATAGATACATTTGCAATGTATCAAGGCCAAACAATTGTCTACAAAAATAGAAGTGCGTAGACATCACACTATTTTCTGGCACCGTTGCCGGGGAGGTAAGGTAAAAGGTACTCACATCCTCCGGTGTGAGTGCTCGAAGTTATTTCCTTTAGATTCTGCAATTTTGTCTTTTTGTTTCTTGTTTTCACTAGTTAGGCTTAATGGAAAATAACAAAAAAATTAGAGAGCTCTATAGTATTTATCTTGAGTAGGGACATGAAGTGTTTGAAGAGAAAATTAAAAACCTATGGAACTTTATTTGCATGCTAATAGCAATGTTGTTAGTATGAATTCTTTGGACACCATTATTGCTAATTCTATGGAAAAGTCTAAGCTTGGGAAAGCTAGTTTTTATGAAAATGATCTTTTTAGTTCCCCAGCTTTGGAAGATTGCTATTCTATTGCTTATGATGATACCAAACCTCCAATATATGATGATTACAATGATGAATATGATATTTTCATTCCACCTACTATTGAGGAGAAAATTAATTATGATTACGATATGCCTCCTATATTTGATGATTATGGTGATGAGAATAATAATGATAGCTATTTTGTTGAATTTGCTCCCACTACAATTAATAAGAATGACTATGCTTATGTGTAGAGTAATAATTATTATATGCATGTGGATCATCATAAGAATGTTTTATGTTATAGTTATATTGTTAATTTTATTCATGATGCTACGGAAAGTTATTATGAGAGAGGGAAATAAGGTTTTATGTATCTCAATAATATTAAGTTTCCCCTCTTTATGTTGAAAATTTTGAAGTTGCACTTGTTTTGCTTTCCTATGCTTGTTTCTTTGTGCTTTCATGACTTGTTTATTTACAAGATTCCTATGCATAGGAAGTGTGTTAGACTTAAATTTTCTTTGAATTTGCTTCTTGATGCTCTCTACTTCAATTTATATTTCTTATGTGAGCATCTTCTCAAACTATCATGCCTAACTTAAAGGCGTTAAAGAAAAGTACTTATTGGGAGATAACCCAAAAGTTTTAGTTGAGTCTTGGAAGTTATTGCTTCAGTAATAACCTCTCCTTATCCTTTTTATTTGCTTTTTGTGCCAAGAGTAACTTCTAAAGAGAGAGGAGTAATGCTTGGGAAAGTTGCTATCCCGAAATAGATTTTTGTGATTCACCGTAAAAAATCGTGTAAAATATCTGTACGTAGTTTTCAGGCGTGCATTTTTGTGCTTCTGCCCCAGGTTGTTATCTAACTTTCTTTAGTTCAACACTTTTCTATTTTAGTAACAGAAGGTCTTCGAAAAAATTGGTTTTTACCTGCTCGTCTGTTTTGACAGATTTCTACCATTATGTGCATTTGCTTCTTGTTGGTCCTTTTTGAGTTCTTTTGGGGAAATTGAGCTTTTTGAGGGAAGTGCTACAGTAGCTTTTGTTTTAATGGAAGTTTTATTGGTGTTGGAACTGAACCTAAAGACTTATTATCTTGAGTGCACTAATGTTGCTAATAAAGATTATGTGAAGTTTTGTATGAAGGAAAATTTTCAGGTGTATGGAAGGAGTGAGTAATGAGATGAAGGATGGACTAAAGCTCAAGATTGGGGATGCCACGCGTGTCACCCCAAGAAATATCCAAGAAGTACAAGCGTCAAATCTTGGGGATGCCCAAGGCATCCTCTTCTTCATCAATAAAAATCCCAGGTTTTTCCAAACGCTTCATTTTTATTGTTTCATGCACAATTGTGTTGTTCTTGGAGCGTCTTCTTTTTCATTTTCATTTTGGTTTTTAGTTTGCTTTGTTTTGTTAGTTTGCTGAATAAATTGGTTGGACCCCTGCCTTCTTACATTGGTTTTCAAATAGTTTGGTTTGGATTGGAAAAAGAGTAGGAAAGTTCATGCTTAAGTGGTAAAGCGAGCTTGTTTTTGACTGTGGCCTATGCTTTGTCATGTCATGCTCGATATTGTTTTGGCTTTATGCTTAGTATTCTTTAATGTAGCATGACTTGTCATAAACAATTGAGATTGCTTAATGTGCCTTTGAAGAATCATGCGTTGTTTTAGCATATTAAAGCATAGTATTGTGGTATTCTCCTTTGATGCTTTATTTGGGTTGACTTGGCGCATGCTCACACCATGTTATGACTATCCCAAGTCACCATAGCCTTTATGATCCTTTAGTTTTCGACTTGTAATATCACTTTATGCTTTGATTAATGATGTTTTGTCGCTCTACATGATTATGGCCATTATTTCTCTCTTAGTCGGTCGCTCCCAGTCTTTTGCTAGCCTTAACCAAGTATGAGTTCCACTCATGCATCCAGCTGTTGGGTCCATAGCATAGAAAACAAAAAATTTCCTACGGTGTGAACTACACGCCAAGATCTATCTACTAGGTACAAAGCAACAGGTGGACATACATCCAACAAGAACTTACCCTCGTAGACAACGAGCTTTGTTAACGAGTAGGAACTCATGGTTGATGTAGTCATACACTTGCCGATCTCAAGATCGTGATGAAGTCCAGAAGGTCCAGCTCCAGCACGTCCATCAGATCCAGCTCCAGCACCACCAAGTCCAGCACTGCAAAGAAGCGGTGCATCCATGATCGCACACACGTCCGGTACCCCGAAAACCTCCATCCCTCACTCTAGCAAAGCAGCGGAAGCAGCAACTCCTTTCCAGTTAAAGCCATCGGGAACATGTGTCTCGCTAATCCGAGACCATGGGGGAATAATACTAGAGGGGGAGAGAGATCCTTCACAAGGAGGTGTGTGTGAGAAGTGAGGAGGTGGTGGCCTTTTATAGGAGGAGGGGGGGGTGCCCCTCCTTCATGGCCGGCGCATGGAGGGGGTGACCCTTCATCTCATCCATTCATGTGGTGGTAACCCCTCCACATTAAAATGCCCCTTCACATTCTCTTTTAAAGTCTCCACTTTAAATGCATTAAATTTCTCCAAATTTAATGCTCTCTCATTTAATAAAACTCTTTTATTATTTTTATTCAGAATTTTGTTAATTACTTTAATTAACAAACATTCACATAAAACCCCCTGCAACATTTCAATATTACATGCAGAACCAATTTCATCATTTTCACCCAAAACAGTTTCGGTGTCTATTGAAATAATTCCAGCACTTTCTTAAATCTTTATCTGAAACATATTTGCTCCAAATGGTGTCGGTATCCCTTAAGTGTGTCACCCTACGGTTCGTGAATAATGCAGACATGATCGAGACCCCTCTCCGATCAATAATCAGCAGCGGGACCTGGAGATCCATACTGACTCCTACACATTCAACGATGACTTCTGTGATCGTGAGAACCTTTAACGCTAGTAACTAAATCCCTTTGTCCCATGATATGTTACATGTCCGAGATTCGATCATCGGTATCTCCATACCTAGTTTGATCTCGTTACCGACATGCACTCTTTTTTTGTTCCCGTGATATAACATTCTAGTGATCACATCACTTGCTTGCAAGCTATTTCAATGTGATATCACGGAGAGGGCCCAGAGTATATCTATCCGTCATCGGGATGGACAAATCCCACTCTTTATCCATGAGCCTCAACATAACACCTTCGTAGCACTGAACCCACCTTTATAGTCACCCTGTTACGGTGTGACGTTTGATGTTATCAAGATACTCTTCCGGTGTTAGCAATTAACATGATCTCATGGTCTAAGGATAAAGATTACTTTGTATGATATTATAGCAATATAAACATAATGACTTTGATCGTAATGCTATACTTCGGATGAATGTTCATCACATCATTCCACCAATGGTGTGACCTTGTTATTAACAACATCCAATGTCCATGATCAGGAAACCTTGATCATCTTGTTAATCAACAAGCTAGTCTATAAGAGAGGCATAACTAGGAACCCTTTTTGTTTATTAAACACACATGTATTGATGTTTCCGATCAATACAATTCTAGCATGTAAAATAAACATTTATCATAAACATGGAATAAGATAATAACCACTTTATTATCGCCTCTCGGGCATATTCCCTTCACCAACTCCTAAAACCAAGTCATTCCAAAGAGTCCACCATACCTACCTATTAGCATATGCTATTCCAAGTATATTCATGTTTTTATCTACCTTCCCAATTAAACTTGTTATGAGAAAACTAGTGATTAAAGCTCTCACGAACTTGATGGCACACTTTACTTTTCTTGCCCTTAATAAACTTGAACCATTGTGTCGTCTATGTTGTATATGCTTGCACTTATTTGTTGGGGATTAGCAGAACCATGCTGTCATGGGGAATGCTTTCAACATTGCACTTGTACTTTGTACCTAGTTGATATCATGCTCTTTTGTCTATGGATGTCGTCGGTGTGAAATGAAAGGGGAGCTTGTAAGTCCATGGAGTTATGTATATGTGTTAGAGAAATGCCTAGGCCGCTGGTCTAATCCATGTCGTCATGGTGGAAACCTGCAGCATAACCATAATGAGCTATCTATGAAGCATTCTTCTTATAAAAAAAGAGTCAGATATTGAGAAAAAAGAGAAAAAGAAAAAAAGAGATTATGAAAAGAGGAAAGAGAGAAAAAAGCACCATATTCCCATGGTAAATAAGAAGATTGCTGAGATGCCCGTTGTGTGCTTGCCTTGTCATTTTGATATGGGGATTCTTCCGTATCATCGGGCAAGGGGTACCCCATTGGCGGTTCTCTATGATACACATGTACTTACAATAACAAGAACTTACCGGTGACTAAACTTGAGTAGCATGAGGAGTGGCCCTCGTATTCAAGGGACATGAGATTTCCAACTTATACTTCGTCAAGCATATACACCATAGTTTGTTCACTTTAACCTTAATCACCTTCAAGATGCTTATGATAGGGGCAATGAGAGCTGAAAGCTAATAAGTACCATAATTTTTGGAAGCTCTTTATGAAACTTGAGTCTCCACTTTCTTCTTTGAAGGCCTTTCTTTTACTTTTATGTTGAGTCTCCACCTTCTATCTTTATGCACCTACTTTGAGAGCATAGTCGCCATTCTTAGTTCTATGTGCATTGTCCCAAGACTTGTTGATTGATGCATAACTTTGATATTGCTTGTTTTAAAATATTTGTATCTAGTCACTCTTATGAACTTTGAAGGTGTCCTATGCATTTATGTTTGCTACTCTATGAGGGACAAGCTGAATGCCACTATGCTATATGTTCTTTATGTGAAACAAACAAACGTCTTGCAAAGCATTGTTATTCATGATCTTTTGTTTGTACCTTTTCATGTTACAACATAGTTGCTTTGTCTTATTGCTAGAACTTTGTCTTTCATGTTATGATTGAAGTACATTGATCCTAGCTTTGAATGTTTTACAAATACTTTGATCAAGTTTATGATGGTGCATGTCACCTCAAAAATTATTCATTCTTTTTATCACTTACCTACTCGAGGACGAGCAGGAGTTAAGCTTGGGGATGTTGATATGTTGCTAACATATCCATAATTTTTGATGTTCCATGCTTGGTTTTATCTACTTTCTTATGTTTTGATCCACACTTTGGAGTACTTTCTATAAACTTTCTTGGACTAACCTATTAACAAGTGCCACAGTGCCAGTTGCCTGCTTTCTGCTGTTTTTGGTTCTAGGAAAGTCAGAAAATCAATATTCTCAGAATTGGACCGGACAAAACCCAAAGTCGATATTTTACCGGAAGACTCACGGAGCCAGAAGACGAGACGGAGAGGGGCCACAGGGTGGCCACACCATATGGTATCGCGGGCTAGCCCTGTCCGTGCCACCAGGTGGTGTGTGTTGGAGATATGCCCTAGAGGCAATAATAAATATAGTTATTATTATATCTTTGTGTTTATGATAAATGTTTATATTCATGCTATAATAGTATTAACAAGGAAACATTAATACTTGTGTGAATTGTAAACTTAAATTGAAGTCCCTAGTATAGCCTCTATACTTCACTAGCTTGTTGGTTAATAGATGATTGTGGTTTCCCTATCATGAACATTGAGATGTTATTAACAACAAGATCATATCGTTAGGAGAATGATATGGTGGACATACTCCTATAGATAAGCGTAGCATAAAGATCAAGTCATTTCATTAGTTCAATTGCTATATGCTTTCTGATACATAGTAACCTAATTCCTTCGACCATGAGATCATGCATATCACCTTTACTGGATGGATACTTTGATGTCATCAAACACCACACCGTAACAGGGTGGCTATAAAGGTGGTATTGAGTGTTCGGAAAGTATTGGTTGAAACACATGGATCAAGAGTGGGATTTGTCCATCCATATGACGGATAGATATTCTCTGGGCCCTCTCGGTGAAATGTCATCCAATTAGCTTGCAAGCATGTGACTGGGTCACAAGGGATCACATATCACGGGAACGAGAAAAGAGTACTTATCAGTAACGAGGTTGAACTAGGTATGCAGAGATACCGACGATCATAACCTCGGATAAGTAACATATCGTGAGACAAAGGGAAATTGGTATAGTATGTAAGTGGTTCATTCGATCGCAAAGTAATCGTAGAAATATGTGGGAGCCATATGAATTTCCAGATTCCTCTATTGGTTATTGTTCGGAGAAGTGTCTCGATCATGTCCGCATAATTCACGAACCGTAGGGAGACACACTTAAGGATTCGACGTTGTTTGAGTAGTTATGGTATTATGAGAAAGAGACCGAATGTTGTTCGGAGTCTCGGATGGGATCCGGGATATCACGAGGAGATCCGGAATGGTCCGGAGAATAAGATTCATATAAGGAAAGTCCCGTTTCGGAGTTCGGGAATGATTCCGGTGTTTTCATCGGGAACATTCTAGAAGGTCCCGGAATGTCCGGCACTCCGGGGGGGGGGGGAAGGGGTACATGAATGTGTCATTACATGTTGGAATGATTGCATCATGTACTTAGTGTCATCGCTGTTCTAAATAAAGGATTAATTCAAATCCCAATTTGGAAAGTCAAACAGCAAGTTTGAAAGTCAAACTGCCAGTTTTGGAAAGTGGAAAGAGGAGGAGAGGTGGAGGCCGAGTTGGAGGAGGGTTCCTCCCCTAGGCCGGCGCACCTCCCTAGGCCGAGTTGGGGAGGAACTCCTCCCCATGGCGCCGGCCCTCCCACCTATAAAAGGAGGGGCAGGGCCTCCTCCTCTAGACACAACACTACTTCCTATCCTCTAGATCTAAACCCTAGATCTAAACCCCGGTTTAGAGCTATTTCGGTTTAGAGCCTTCTAATTGGTTTAGAGCCCTCTAATTGGTGTGTCTAATTACTAGACCACTAATAGCCTCTCTCATAAGCTCCACCATACTCGCACCGGCTTAAGGCGAAGCCCTGCGGGATCTCCCCTCTACTTCCGGTACCACGCCGTTGTGCTGCCGGAATCGCGAGGAGAGTGCTACAACCTCCGCTGCCTGCTGGAACAAGGGAGAGGAAGGTCTTCGTCGAGTACCGAACGTGTGACCGACTGCGGGAGCGCTGCCGGAAGGTGACGCTGGAAGGATCGTCTGCGCGATCTTGAGATCGGAAAGAGTACGACTACATCACCCACGAGAATCTGCTCTCGTTAACCGCTTTGGAATCTTCGAGGGTGAGTTCCACTATCAACTCGTTGCTACAATCTAGTAGATAGATCTTGGCTTGTTTGTTTGTATGCGGTAGAAAATTTTTGTTTTCCATGCTACGAACCCCTACAGTGGTATCAGAGCCGTGTCTATATGTAGATCTGTTGCACGAGTAGAACACAATGGTCATTGTGGGCGTTGATGCTTTTATTGTAGATTGCTTTGCGTGTACTTTGCATCTTGCGGTATGTTGGGATGAAGCGGCCCGGGCTAACCTTACATGACATCGTTCATGAGACTTGCTCCACGCTTGACATGCAACTCGTATTGCATAAGTGGCTTTGCGGGTGCCTGTTTCTCCTAGCATAGTAAAGATCCAATTTACAACGGGTAATCAACAATGCTAGTATCAATGTTGTGGTTCTTGTTCGTAGGTTAGAACGACACTTATGGAAAGCCCCAAACCACGTAAAACATGCAAAGAAAGTAGAAGCGTCTAACTTTGTTTTGCAGGGGTGTGCAGTGATGTGATATGGCCATGATTGTGATTATATTTGATGTATGCAATGTTCCTTATTGTAAGTTGGCAACCGGCAGGAGCCATATGGTTGTCTTTAATTTCTGTTAAGACCTGCGTGTCTATTCAAAATAGTTGTAATAGTTGAAGCTGGTGGACGACAACCATGAAGAAGCGTCATTGACCTTGATGCTATACCGGTGATGATGGAGATCATGTTCGTGCTTGAAGATGGAGATCGGAAGCACAAAGAAGAAAGGCCATATCATATCACATATTATGAATTGCATGTGATGTTAATCCTTTATGCATCTTGTATTGCTTAGTAGACGACGGTAGCATTATAAGATGATCCCTCATGCACAAAATTTCAAGTTCTAAAGTGTTCACCCTTAGTATGCACCGTTGCCAAAGCTTGTTGCTTCGAAGCACCACGTGATGATCGGGTGTCTTTGATTCCGCGGGTGAATACAACGTAAGCAAGCCAGATTTGCTTATGCGGTAGCTAAGGTTTGATCTTGACGAGCCTAGCATGTACAGACATGGCCTCAGGAACACGGATCGCCGAAAGGTAAAGCATGAATCATATAGTAGATATGATGAACATGATGATTGTTCGCCATTGAAACTATATCGGCTCTCGTGATGATCGGTGTTGATGTAGTGGATTTGGTTCGTGTGATCACTAAAACAATGTGAGGGATGTTGTTTTGAGTGGGAGTTCACCTAGTTTAATTTCATTAATTAATTTGAACTCAATTTGTCATAAACTTAGTCTAAACTATTGCAAATATGTTGTAGATCAATGGCAGCCCCTACCATCAATTTTAATGCGTTCCTAGAGAAAGAAAAGTTGAAAAACAATGGAAGCAACTTCGCGGATTGGTTCCGCAATTTGAGGATTGTCCTCACAGCTGGTAATTTGACCTATGTGCTGGATGCACCGCTAGGTGACCCACCTGCAGCTGATGCTACCGATGAAGTAAAGAATGTTTACCTCGCTCGGAAGAATCAGTACTCCATAGTTCAGTGTGCTATCTTGTATGGTTTAGAATCGGAGCTTCAGAAAAGGTTTGAAGAGTCAGATCCATATGATATTGTCGAGGATCTCAAATTAATCTTTGAGACTCATGCGGCAATTGAAAGTTATGAAGCTTCTGAAAAGTTCTTTAACTGCAAGATGGAAGAGGGTAGCTCCGTCAGTGAGCATGTGCTTAAAATGTCTGGGCACGCGAATAAACTTCAAAGTTTGGGTATAGTGATTCCTAACACTTTGGGGGTTTACCGCATCCTCCAATCACTACCACCAAGTTACAAGAACTTTGTGATGAACTACAACATGCAGAACATGAACAAAGAGTTGCCAGAACTATTTGCCATGTTAAAATCTGCAGAAGTGGAGATCAAGAAAGAGCACCAAGTGTTGATGGTCAATAAGACCACCAAATTCAAGAAAGGCAAGTCTAAGCAAAAGGGACACTTCAAGAAGGGTGGTAAGAAAGCTACCACTCCGACGAAGAGGACCAAGGCTGGACCCAAGCCTGATGTTGAGTGCTTTTACTGCAAGGGAGAAGGTCACTGGAAGCGGAATTGCCCAAAGTACTTGGCGGATTTGAAGAACGGCAACATCAAGAAGAAAGGTATATCTGATATACATGTTATTGATGTGTATCTCACTAGTATTCGTAGTAGTGCCTGGGTATTTGATACTGGTTCGGTTGCTCATATTTGTAACTCGAAACAGGAGCTGCAGAATAGACGGAAGCTAGTGAAGAACGAGGTGACGATGCGCGTGGGAAACGGATCAAGGGTTGATGTGATCGCGGTCGGCACGCTACCTCTTCATCTACCATCGGGATTAGTTTTATACTTAAATAATTGTTATTTGGTGCCTGCGTTGAGCATGAACATTATATCGGGATCTTGTTTATTGCGAGACGGTTACTTGTTTAAATCCGAGAATAATGGTTGTTCGATTTATATGAGTAATATGTTTTATGCACATGCACCTTTGATAGATGGTCTATTCTTGTTGAATCTCGATAGTGGAAATACACATATTAATAACATTGAGGCTAAACGTTTGAAATCGAGCGATAACTTAACCTATATGTGGCACTGTCGTCTTGGTCACATTGGAGTGAAGCGTATGAAGAAACTCCATTCCGATGGACTTCTTGAATCACTTGATTTTGAATCACTTGAAAGATGCGAAGCATGTCTGATGGGTAAAATGATTAAGACTCCATTTTCTGGTATGATGGAGCGAGCTACGGACTTATTGGAAATCATACATACCGATGTGTGTGGTCCAATGAGTGTAGCATCGCGCAGTGGTTATCGTTATGTTCTTACCTTCACGGATGACTTGAGTAGATATGGGTATATCTATTTCATGAAACATAAGTCCGAAACTTTCGAGAAGTTTAAGGAATTTCAAAGTGAGGTAGAGAATCAACGTAACAAGAAGATTAAATTTCTACGTTCTGATCGTGGAGGTGAATATCTAAGTTACGAGTTTGGCGAGCATTTAAGGAAATGCGGAATACTTTCACAATTGACACCGCCGGGAACACCACAGCGTAATGGTGTGTCTGAACGTCGTAATCGAACTCTCTTAGATATGGTTCGTTCTATGATGTCACTTACAGATTTACCGCTATCATTTTGGGGTTATGCATTAGAAACAGCCGCATTCACTTTAAATAGGGCACCGTCTAAATCCGTTGAAACGACACCATATGAATTATGGTTTGGGAAGAAACCTAAATTGTCGTTCCTTAAAGTTTGGGGATGCGAAGCCTATGTAAAGAAGTTACAGCCGGACAAGCTTGAACCCAAAGCGGAAAAATGCGTCTTCATAGGATACCCGAAGGAAACTATTGGGTATACCTTCTATCATAGATCCGAAGGCAAAATCTTCGTTGCTAAGAATGGATCCTTTCTAGAGAAGGAATTTCTCTCGAAAGAAGTGACTGGAAGGAAAGTAGAACTCGACGAGGTTGTCGAACCTTCTCTCGAAATTGCGAGTAGCGCAGCACCGGAAGTTCCTGTGGTGCCTGCACCAATAAGAGAGGAAGCTAATGATGATGATCATGAAACTTCGGTTGAAGTTGCTACAGAGCCTCGGAGGTCAACGAGAACTCGTACCACTCCAGATTGGTATGATTCCGTTATGAATGTCATGGTGGTGGACAACACCGATGACCCCGAGACATATGAGGAAGCGATGATGAGCCCAGATTCCAATAAATGGCAAGAAGCCATGAAATCCGAGATTGGATCCATGTACGAAAACCAAGTATGGACTTTGGTGGACTTACCGGATGGCCGGAAGGCCGTCGAGAACAAATGGATTTTCAAGAAGAAAACAGATGCTGATGGTAATGTTACTGTCTATAAAGCTCGACTTGTCGCAAAAGGGTTTCGACAAATTCAAGGAGTTGACTACGATGAGACCATCTCACCAGTAGCGAAGCTAAAGTCTGTGAGGATTATGTTAGCAATCGCTGCATATTACGATTATGAGATATGGCAGATGGATGTCAAAACAGCATTCCTCAATGGAGACATTGATGAAGAGTTGTATATGATGCAACCCAAAGGTTTTGTCGATCCTAAAGATGCTAACAAGATATGCAAGCTTCAACGGTCCATCTATGGATTGAAGCAAGCATCCCGAAGTTGGAATCAACGTTTTGATAAGGTAATCAAAAGTTTTGGTTTTATACAAACTTATGGAGAAGCTTGTATTTACAAGAAAGCGAGTGGGAGCTCTGTAGCATTCTTAATACTGTATGTGGATGACATATTGTTGATTGGGAATGATGTAGACCTTCTTAATAGTGTCAAAGAATATTTGAATAATAGTTTTTCAATGAAGGATCTTGGCGAAGCAGCTTACATATTAGGCATAAAGATTTATAGAGATAGATCGAAACGCCAAATATCATTGTCACAAAGTACATATTTGGACAAAGTTCTAAAGAGGTTTGGAATGGAAGATAGCAAGAAAGGGTTCTTGCCCATGTTGCCCAATACGACCTTGAGTAAAACTCAAAGTCCGACATCGGCAGAAGATAGAGAAAGGATGAGTAAGACTCCCTATGCATCAGCCATAGGATCTCTAATGTATGCCATGCTATGTACTAGACCCGACATTGCATATGCTGTTAGTTTAACTAGCAGATATCAAAGTGATCCAGGAGTGGATCATTGGACAGCGGTCAAAAACATCCTTAAGTACTTGAGAAGAACTAAGGATATGGTTCTTTCTTATGGAGGTGATGAACAGCTCGTTGTTAATGGTTACACCGATGCTAGTTGGAACACCGATCCGGATGATTCTAAATCACAATCTGGATACGTATTTATTTTGAATGGTGCAGCAGTTAGCTGGAGGAGTGCAAAGCAAAGCGTTGTGGCGAGATCTTCGACTGAATCGGAATACATGGCTGCTTCGGAGGCTTCACAAGAAGCGATATGGATGAAAGAGTTCATTACAGAGCTGGGTGTGGTTCCAAGTGCGCTGGACCCAATGTCTATCTACTGTGATAACATGGGCGCCATAGCCAATGCGCAAGAACCAAGGTCACACAAGAAGCTGAAGCATATCAAGCTGCGTTTCCATGCTATTCGAGAACATATCCAGGATGGGGATATAAAGATTTGCAAAGTACACACAGATCTGAATGTGGCGGATCCGTTGACTAAACCTCTCCCGAGGGCAAAACATGACCAACACCAAACTGCCATGGGTGTTCGGTATATTACCATGTAATCTAGATTAGATGACTCTAGTGCAAGTGGGAGACTGTTGGAGATATGCCCTAGAGGCAATAATAAATATAGTTATTATTATATCTTTGTGTTTATGATAAATGTTTATATTCATGCTATAATAGTATTAACAAGGAAACATTAATACTTGTGTGAATTGTAAACTTAAATTGAAGTCCCTAGTATAGCCTCTATACTTCACTAGCTTGTTGGTTAATAGATGATTGTGGTTTCCCTATCATGAACATTGAGATGTTATTAACAACAAGATCATATCGTTAGGAGAATGATATGGTGGACATACTCCTATAGATAAGCGTAGCATAAAGATCAAGTCATTTCATTAGTTCAATTGCTATATGCTTTCTGATACATAGTAACCTAATTCCTTCGACCATGAGATCATGCATATCACCTTTACTGGATGGATACTTTGATGTCATCAAACACCACACCGTAACAGGGTGGCTATAAAGGTGGTATTGAGTGTTCGGAAAGTATTGGTTGAAACACATGGATCAAGAGTGGGATTTGTCCATCCATATGACGGATAGATATTCTCTGGGCCCTCTCGGTGAAATGTCATCCAATTAGCTTGCAAGCATGTGACTGGGTCACAAGGGATCACATATCACGGGAACGAGAAAAGAGTACTTATCAGTAACGAGGTTGAACTAGGTATGCAGAGATACCGACGATCATAACCTCGGATAAGTAACATATCGTGAGACAAAGGGAAATTGGTATAGTATGTAAGTGGTTCATTCGATCGCAAAGTAATTGTAGAAATATGTGGGAGCCATATGAATTTCCAGATTCCTCTATTGGTTATTGTTCGGAGAAGTGTCTCGATCATGTCCGCATAATTCACGAACCGTAGGGAGACACACTTAAGGATTCGACGTTGTTTGAGTAGTTATGGTATTATGAGAAAGAGACCGAATGTTGTTCGGAGTCTCGGATGGGATCCGGGATATCACGAGGAGATCCGGAATGGTCCGGAGAATAAGATTCATATAAGGAAAGTCCCGTTTCGGAGTTCGGGAATGATTCCGGTGTTTTCATCGGGAACATTCTAGAAGGTCCCGGAATGTCCGGCACTCCGGGGGGGGAAGGGGTACATGAATGTGTCATTACATGTTGGAATGATTGCATCATGTACTTAGTGTCATCGCTGTTCTAAATAAAGGATTAATTCAAATCCCAATTTGGAAAGTCAAACAGCAAGTTTGAAAGTCAAACTGCCAGTTTTGGAAAGTGGAAAGAGGAGGAGAGGTGGAGGCCGAGTTGGAGGAGGGTTCCTCCCCTAGGCCGGCGCACCTCCCTAGGCCGAGTTGGGGAGGAACTCCTCCCCATGGCGCCGGCCCTCCCACCTATAAAAGGAGGGGCAGGGCCTCCTCCTCTAGACACAACACTACTTCCTATCCTCTAGATCTAAACCCTAGATCTAAACCCCGGTTTAGAGCTATTTCGGTTTAGAGCCTTCTAATTGGTTTAGAGCCCTCTAATTGGTGTGTCTAATTACTAGACCACTAATAGCCTCTCTCATAAGCTCCACCATACTCGCACCGGCTTAAGGCGAAGCCCTGCGGGATCTCCCCTCTACTTCCGGTACCACGCCGTTGTGCTGCCGGAATCGCGAGGAGAGTGCTACAACCTCCGCTGCCTGCTGGAACAAGGGAGAGGAAGGTCTTCGTCGAGTACCGAACGTGTGACCGACTGCGGGAGCGCTGCCGGAAGGTGACGCTGGAAGGATCGTCTGCGCGATCTTGAGATCGGAAAGAGTACGACTACATCACCCACGAGAATCTGCTCTCGTTAACCGCTTTGGAATCTTCGAGGGTGAGTTCCACTATCAACTCGTTGCTACAATCTAGTAGATAGATCTTGGCTTGTTTGTTTGTATGCGGTAGAAAATTTTTGTTTTCCATGCTACGAACCCCTACAGTGTGGGCCCCCTGGAAACCCACCGACCTTGCCTCTTCACCTATAAGATGCCTCCCGATGCAAAAACCCTAAATCATCAAGCCTCCAGCCACGAAAAGTTCCGCAGCGCCGCCGCCACCGAAGGGGAGATTCGGGGGACAGAAAGTCTCTGTTCCGACACCCTGCCGGGACGGGGAAGTGCCCCTGGAGCCATCTCCATCGATCTCCACCACCATCTCCATCACCATTGCTGATTCCCATGATGAGGAGGGAGTAGTTCTCTCTCGAGGCTAAGGGTTCTACCGGTAGCTATGTGTTCATCTCTCTCTCTATGCATGATCTTACTGAGATCATGAGCTTTGTAATCAAGTAGATCTACCTTTCTACTCAAGTGCTTTAATAGATCTCTGCTCTCCCCATGTGTGTGAAGTTGACAGTGTGCACACCATGGTGGCACTTAGGCTAGAGATTTCAAATACTTGTTATGAGTTATATTTGGAGTTGGATGTCTCTATGAAATTGTGGTGTTTGTTTGAACCATCTAGTACTCAAGGTGACAGTGTGGGGTTATCTAGATGGGAAAATCAAACTTTGAGGTGTGCTGTTATAGCCCTACCTTGGATTAGAGTGTCCAACCAGAGAGTAGTTAAGAGTAGTATCATAAAAGAGAATATATTTATATGAGGGTGTTCACTAGTGAAAGTATGATCCCTAGTCCTTGTTTCTTAGCATTGAAACACCGTTTGCAACTAGATCTGTTACATGTTTGCTTGCTTCCATCTTTATTTCAATTTGCCTTTAGTCTCTTCCATGCCATCAAGCTATTTTCTAGCACCGTTACCACTTATAATTATCCATACCACTTGTATTTCACTATCTCTTCGCCGAACTAGTGCACCTATACACCTGACAAGTGTATTTGGTGTGTTGGGGACACAAGAGACTTCTTGTATCTTGATTGCAGGGTTGCTTGAGAGGGATACCTTTGACCACTTCCTCCCTGAGTTCGATAAACCTTGGGTAATCCACTTAAGGGAAAACTTGCTGCTGTTCTACAAACCTCTGCACTTGGAGGCACAACAACTGTCTATAAGAATGGAAGTGCGTAGACATCAACCGCTCGACGACTTTTTTCATGGAAGGCTTCGTGTTCCTTCTTGTAGAAGTCTCGCTGAGGGAGACGTCTGTGCTGTCTCACGCTGTACTATGAAGGGCACAACGTGTGCAACAATCATCGTTGGATAGCATAGAATCAACAGTTGGTGCGCTCGATCCGCGTGACAACTATGAAAACCAATCAGGGAGTAGCAGACAGAGTGAGCACAAGTGGGCTTCTACGAAAGATAGAGAGAGTGGGGCAAAACTGAGTAGTATGAAAAAACCAAGGGCAGATTTGAGTAGTATAAAAATGGAAAGTGAGTGTCTTGTACAATGAAATACATCATGGCATACATCAAATTATGCCAAGATAGATCCACTAGAGTTCATTGGATGTGTGTTCTTCTCATAAACCACATGGACCCACTAGAGTTCATTGCATGTGTGTTATTTTTATAAACCGCATGGATCCATCGGTGTCATTGCATGTGTGTTCTTTTCATAAACCACATGTTGATCCACCAATGTCATGAACCACACCCAGTGTCATTCCATGTCTGTTCTTCTCACAAACCACATAAGGATACACCAGTGTCATTGCATGTGTGTTCTTTTCATGAACCACACCCCATGTCATTGCATGTTTGTTCTTTTCATGAACCACACATGGATCCACCTAGTGTGATTGCATGTCTGTTCCTCTCACAAACCACATATGGATCCACCAGTGTCATTTCATGTTTGTTCTTTTCATGAACCACACCCAGTGTTATTGCATGTATGTTCCTTTCATAAACCACACATGGATCTACCAAGTGTCATTGCATGTCTGTTCTTTTCATGAACCACTGATACGTCCATTTTGCATCACTATTCTATGTCTTAATTCACTATTATTCATTGATATATTTCGTATTGAGAGGTGATACTTATGTTATTTCATCTATTTTTGCATGGTTGATGACTTTTGGAGCATGGACCACTGCAGTCAGGATTCTGATGGAAAAGGTGCTGTTTGGAGGCAAAATTCGCGAAGATCAGAAAATCCGGGAAAATATACGGAAAATCCTATTTTCTAGAAGACTCAGGATGCCAAAAGATGGAGTGGAGGTGGGCCACAGGGGGCCCACACCACACCATGGCGCGGGCAGGCCAAGGCCGCGCCTGGAGATGGTGTGACCACCCTGGCCCACTCCAGCCTCTCTCCTCTAGCGTATATCATCCTTCCGAAACCCTAAGACTCGGGGAGCGACCACAGAAAGATTCTGCCGCCTCTGCGGGGCGGAAAACACCGAGAGAGAAAGATCTCTCCGGCAGACAGATTTCTGCAGGGGGAATTCCTTCCCGGAGAGGGGAGATCGTCGCCATCAACACCATCATCAAGCTGGACTTCATCGGGATCATCATCATCATCACCACCATCATCACCATCAGCACCCTCATCACCATCTCCATATTGCTGTAACAATGGAGTTGAATCTTGCATAGGTCATAGGGGAAACTTTCCTGTTGTTGATTACTCTTTATAGTTGATGCTATTGAGTGAACCGTTGAATTATTGTTTATGTTCAGATTGTTATACATCATTATTCCATCTCTGATCATGATCCATATGATGTCTCGTGAGTAGTTCGTTTTGTTCTTGAGGACATGGGAGAAGTCTTGTTGTTAGTAGTGGAGTTGTGTTGAGAAAGATTCAATAGATTGTTATTTAAGTTATGGTGTACTTCTTCTAGTGGTGTCATGTGAATGCCGACCACATGACACTTCACCTATATGGGCCTAGGGGAATGCATTGTGTATTTGGCAACTAATCGTAGGGGTTGCTGGAGTGACAGAAACCTGAACCTCCGTTAGGAAACCATTGCACAAGGGACATAAGGGTCTTAGAGTTTAAAGCTGTGGTTAGGTTTCTACCTTAATTACTTTCTTGTACTTACAGATGTTTTCAAGGGGTTTAATCACAAGTATGTATTAGTCTTGGATGGGGCGGTACATTAGCACAGGTTCACCCACACAACACTTAGCAAGCTAGAGAAGATTAATCAGCTATATGAAGCGAAAGCACTTGACAGTCTTCCCATGTGTACTCGAGAACGTTTGGTCATCTATAGAAATACAACCGGCTTGTCCTTTGCTGCATAAAGGATTGGGACACTTGCTGCATTTATTCCTACTGTCTTTTATTTACTCGTACTTTGCTTACTTGCTTTATCGAAAACCCCTAAAAATCTGTTTGCTAAGTATTTGCAGAGAATTCCTGATCCATACCACTAGCCAACACCTTCTGCTCATCGTTGGGTTTGACACTCTTACTTATCGAAAATACTGCGATACACCCCCTATACTTGTGGGTCATCAAGACTATTTTCTGGCGCCGTTGCCGGGGAGTGAAGCGCTATTGGAGAGTGGAACTGGTAAAGGAAACTTCTACTGTGAGTATTGTTTACTTCTGCTAGTTGCTTTATTTTCGTTATGGATAATTCGCTGAGTTTCTTATTTGGTAATGCTACTACCACTACTAAGGTAGTAGATAAGCCACCACCTACTGAGAAAGATGTTTTCAAATACCTACAAGAATTATTGATCGTGTTATGGATAACTATTATGTTGGGGATGGAACTGTCCATCCCGGTGATCATTTACTCTTTATACACGAATTATGCGGGTTGTTCAAGTGTGCAGGTATTACTACAAATCAAGTTAAGAATAAGTTATTCCTATTATCGCTGAAAGGAAGAGCTGAGGAATGATATAAGCTGCTGAAGAATAGTCAAGCTCTAGAATGGGAGGAAATAGTGCCTCTCTTTTATTCAAAGTTTTATCCTCCTAGTGAGATTCATAAAGATCGGAATCAAATATACAACTTTTGGCCTCTTGATGGAGAGAGTACAACTCAAGCTTGGGGGAGATTGAAGTTACTAATGCTCAAATGTCCCATTCATGAGCTCCCCAACAATATTATTATCAATAACTTTTATGCAAGGCTCCCTCTACATGACAACGATTTATTGGATGCTTCTTGTGCTAGATCATTCACTCGTATGGAAGAAGAAGCTAAATGGGACCTTCTAGATCGTATTCAAGACAATGCTGAAGCTTGGGAGAATGACAAAGGTAGAAAGTCAGGTATAAATTATGATTATGAATGCATTGAATCTTTTATGGGAACTGATGACTTTCAAAATATTAAAAATACTTATGGTCTAGACTCTCAAGCTATTCCTTCTTATTTTAAGGCTTTTTTCTTCCTATATTGAAGTGCCTAAAAAGAAGTGGAATAAGTATCATGAGCCTTATAAAGATATTGCTAAGAGTGTTCCTTCAAGAAATACTGAAGTTTATACTGCTAATCATGTTTTACCTGAACCTTATATTGAGAAAATGCCTTTTCCAGTTAAGGTAAAGGAACATTCTATGATAGCTAGTATGGTTAATGAAAGTACTAGTAAAGCTGTTGAACCTGATAAACAAATGGTTGATAAACCTATAGTAGCAAATGTGAAAGACTTTGTCACTAAGTATGTAAAAGAGGGACACAATATCCTTTGCAAGGATACCTCTAATATTGTTTCACAAAGTAGTGTTATGAGAGCTAATATTCCTGTGTTTTCTGTTAGAATAAGTGATCATTGCTATGATGGTCCTTGTGATAGCTATATTGTTAAGTTTATGCATGTTACTGAAAGTTACTATGAGAGAGGGAAAAGTGTTCTTATGTATCTCAATAATATCAAGTTTCCTCGTTTTACGCTGAAAGTTTTTATATTGCGCTTCTTTTGCCTTCTTATGCAAGTTGCCTTTGGTTTCAATAACTTGTTTGTTTACAAAATCCCCTTGCATAGGAAGTGAGTTAGACTTAAATGCGTGTGTTTTTGCTTCTTAATGCTCTCTTTCACTTCAATTCATATCCCTATGAGAGCTTCTTCAAAATTATCATGTCCATCTTAATGGCTATAAAGAAAGAGCTTTATGGGAGACAACCCAATTTGTTTTGGCTTTCAGTTTGTTTTTGTTTCTTTGAGTCTTGGAAGTTATTACTTCGGTAATAACCTCTCCTTATCCGTTTTGTTTGGTTTTGGTGTCAAGATCAACCTCTAATGAGAGAGAAGTAAGATTTGGGGAAGTTGCTGTCCCGAAACTGATTTTTGTGCTTCACCATAAATATTCGTGAGAGATCTCTGTATGTCGGATTGAGCTGTAATTTTTTGTACTTCTGCCCCAGGTTTTTATTTAACTTTCGTTAGTTTTGCACTTTTTTAGTTGAGCAACAGAAGATTTTCGAAAAAATTGATCTTTACCTGCTGGTCTGTTTTGACAGATTTTGCCAATCTTGCATTTGCTTCTTTATTCGATTTCCTTCTTGAATTCTTTTTTGGGTTTTCGGAAGGAGTTGCTACAGTAGCTTTTGTTTTGATGGTTTTCAGTTGAAGTTGGACTCAAAAGGTTTTATCACTTCACTTATACTAATGTTGCTAATAAGAAACGTGTGATGTTTTGTGTGAAAGAAATTTCCAGGAAGTGGAGATAATGGTCTAATAAGGGAGAGAAGGGCTTTATGACTCAAGTAATAATTGTATGAAGATGAAGATATTTATATTCAAGAGATGACTCTAGAAAGATCCACTAAATACCAAATTCAGAGACCTGCAGAGTCCGTTTCCAACTAGGTAACAGTTCTGGTAAGAAAAGTTCCGCGAAAATACGATCCAACTATATTTTTGCAGTTTTCAGTCAATAAGAAAGTTACGAAGCGAAAAAGGGACGGAAACGGAGTCGGGGTGGCTCACACCACCCCATGGCGCGGGCCCACCCCTGGCCGCGCCACCAGGTGGTGAGGCCACCCAGGACTCCGCCTCTGACTCGTTGTCTCCCAGTACCTTCCTTTTAAGGAGAAACTTCGTATTATATAACCCCCCGGATCTTCCGAGGTTCGTATATCGTGTTTTCATCGTGCTTTTGTTTCGATCTGTTTCTGCCAGGTAGAATCCCAGATTTGGAGCCACAATGTCTTCCTCTGGATCATCCAAGGGAGATTCCTTAGAAGATATCATCAACCCATACATGAGAGAATTGAAGATTCCTCTGAAGGAGTTGTTGCTCGAAGGTGGAGACTAATACACGCCATGGATAGGCTAAAGGTGGGGACTAATACATGCTAGGGGAATCCAGGGAGGGATAGTGGAGTGATTCTCCACACAGAAGTTTGTATTGCTATATCTCCAAGATTACAAGTGCTCCTTGAGCTGTATTGGCGAGAGCAGGAAGAAGGAGCTCTCTTACTCTTGCCTACTAGTTTTCCCTAGAACCCTAGATCAACTAGCACTATGGCTTCAAAGAACTCAACTAGTCTCTATGGAATCACCAAACCAACTAGAGCTCAACCAACCCCCTCTACCAGAGACCTAGCCCCCCTTATATAGAGGAAGTTTGGTCCCTGCCTAGGGCAAACGTGGAGGCATATTCCTAAGAATATGCCCCCTCCCAAAGTGGTAACCCGACCGGGGTGCTTTTCCCCCACGTCACACATGCTTTAGCGACGTAAGCCTCTGCGGCGCCCGCGTCAGCCGACATGGGCGTCGTCACCCTTGTCGGCCATGACCCGGTGGTCCTGCCCTTGCTTTCTCCGCTCATGCAGTGCGTACCGGACCTTCTTTTTGACCAGAGAGATTCCTTCCTTCTCCCAGAAGCCAAACGAGGACCTGGATCATAGTAGATCCGGCCACACCTATTCCTGCATATAAGTTAGACAAGCACTTCTGACTTACTCCTTAAGTCGGATGAGACAATGTTAGGTGACCCCCCTGGTCCGGGTTACTCCGTGATCCGGCCTGCCTTGAGGTGACCCGGCCAGCATCCGCTTTGACCTTGCCTGGGGGTATCCCCCAACAGGTCCGGATTAAAGAGGTTCAAGGCCCTAAAGGTGAAGGAAGTCTGGAGGATAGGATGGAAGCACTGGAGCATGAAGTCTTTAGGTACAGGAAGATGGCGGAGTGCGAAATGGATATCATCCATAAGATTTGTTCCGAACTCATCACCGAGCACCATAAGTAGACTGCTGAACTCAAAGACGAAGTCCTCTCACTCTGTCAAACAACCAACGAACTGCAAGCACACTTCTATGACGTTCAAAATCAAAACTGTGAGTATGAGGCTAGATTTAAATGCATAAGTGCTCATGCAAGTTTCAGGATGTTGGAAACCACGATGTCCTTTGTTGATGGGAAGCCTTTACCCTGTAAGACGGACGAAGATGAGAGGATACCACCACCAACGAAGGAGTAATTAGTCATCAGGTTTGGCATCCCCTTGGTTTGCTCCAAGCTTGGGGGAGTGCCGCGGTATCATATCACTATCTTCTATCTTTTTACCTTATTAGTAGAGTCATATCATGAATAGAGGAGTTATTTTGTAGTATGGTTTGCATTATGGAAGTGTCCCCTCTCTCATTAGATATGTATCCCTTGGTGTGAGTTTCCGGGATGGAATATTAATGAGAAGTTCTATCATTCACTCTTTTGCATAGCTTTTATTAGTTTTCAATTCGTGGTTATATGATTGATCTTGTTGTTAGTATTGGTAGCACTTTGGGAGCATTGAGTTAATTTAGTTGGTTTTGGCAAACCGGGCTCGGTCAGTAGCAACACCTTTTCGAGAGTTGAAAGAAAAGATAAAAGTACCTTTAAAGAAAAATAATTTCATCATCTTTCTTTCTTGATTTGCTAATAAGTTTAGTATTCTCTAGTTAAGATCTTTTGTGCTTCCAAGGAACATCATGTTTGTCTTTATCACTTGTATGTTTGTTTGTTTCCCTCAACTCTTATACTTGCTACCCAGCCTTGCTAGCCAAAAACCTGTACTGAGAGGGTATTCTTCTCATGCATCCACCTCCTTTAAACCAAAACCTTTGCCATTTGTGTCCACCATACCTACCTAGTAGCATTATTGCTATTCCAAGTAAATTCCTGTTTTGTCTACCTCCCAAATTAAACTTGTTATGTGAAAATTAGTGATTAAAGCTGTCATGAACTTGATGGCACACTTTACCATTGCATTTAATAAACTTGAACCATTGGGTCCTTCTTTGTTGTGTATATTCTTGCGCTTTATGAGTTGAAGTTAGTCGAACCATGTATCATGGGGACCGCTTTCAACACTTCATTGGTACTTGTACCTAGTTGATATCATGTTCTTTTGCTTATGGATCCAGCGGTGTGAAATAAAAGTGGAACTTGTAAGATCATGGAGTTTATATGTGTGTTAGAGAAACGCCTGGGCCGCTAGCCTAAGCCATGCCTAATCATGGTGGAAACTTGCAGCATAACTATAGTGAGCATTCTATGAAGCATCCTCAATAAAAACCTATGCAAATAGCAAATAAAAAGATCGCTGAGATGCTCACTGTCTGCTTGCCTTGTCATTTTGATTATGGGATAGCTCCTGTGTCATGTGCAAGGGGTACCCCGTTAGCGGTTCTCAATGATACACATGTATTTACAATGACAAGAGCTTGCTCGTGACTAAAGTTGAGTAGCATGAGGATCGATACTCATAAGTAAGGGGCATGAGATTTCAACTTATAACTTGTCAAGCATATCCTCTTAGTTGTGTCACTTTAACCTTAATCACCTAAAGATGCCTATGATAGGGGCAATGAGAGCTGAAATCTAGTAAGTATCATAATTTTTGGGAGCTCTTTATGAGACTTGCAATCCCTGCTTCCCTCTTTGAAGGGCCTTTCTTTTACTTTGTAGTTGAGTCAGTAAACCTACTCCCTTCTATCTCAACAAGTATTTTGAGTTGTTGTGTTTCATTCATTCATATGATGATTTATTCAATCATGTCTTATGTTCCTTGATTTGCACATTGCTCTTATCTTGATGTTTACTACTTTGAAAGCTATCATTGAAAAAGCCAGCTATTTGTGAACTCCAGCAAATTATCAACTATTCTTCGACCAAGAGCTAAGTTTGCCATTACCAATTATGATTCACTTTATGTATCTTTATTGTGTTTCCTTTACTCATTGCAAGTTGAGTTATATAATAGTGAGTTGTCTTCTATTATGATCTATGTATTTGATGAATGTGATGCTTCTTGTCCGTATTCTTTTATCGACTCTTCACTCCATAAACCTGAGGTCATGTTTATTGAGCTCAGTTTCGCTTGGGGACAAGCGAAGTCTATGCTTGGGGGAGTTGATACGTCCATTTTGCATCACTATTCTATGTCTTAATTCACTATTATTCATTGATATATTTTCGTATTGAGAGGTGATACTTATGTTATTTCATCTATTTTTGCATGGTTGATGACTTTTGGAGCATGGACCGCTGCAGTCAGGATTCTGATGGAAAAGGTGCTGTTTGGAGGCAAAATTCGCGAAGATCAGAAAATCCGGGAAAATATACGGGAAATCCTATTTTTCTAGAAGGCTCAGGATGCCCGAAGATGGAGTGGAGGTGGGCCACAGGGGGCCCACACCACCCCATGGCGCGGGCAGGCCTAGGCCGCGCCTGGAAGTGGTGTGGCCACCCTGGCCCACTCCAGCCTCTCCCCTCTGGCATATATCATCCTCCCGAAACCCTAAGACTCGGGGAGTGACCACAGAAAGATTCCGCCGCCTCTACGGGGCGGAAAACACCGAGAGAGAAAGATCTCTCCGGTAGACAGATTTCTGCCGGGGGAATTACTTCCCGGAGAGGGGAGATCATCGCCATCAACACCATCATCAAGCTGGACTTCATCGGGATCATCATCATCATCACCACCACCATCATCACCATCAGCACCCTCATCACCATCTCCATATTGCTGTAACAATTGAGTTGAATCTTGCATAGTTCATAGGGGAAACTTTCCTAGTGTTGATTACTCTTTGTAGTTGATGCTATTGAGTGAACCGTTGAATTATTGTTTATGTTCAAACTGTTATACATCATTATTACATCTTTGATCATGATCCATATGATGTCTCGTGAGTAGTTTGTTTGGTTCTTGAGGACATGGGAGAAGTCTTGTTGTTAGTAGTGGAGTTGTGTTGAGAAAGATTCAATAGATTTTTATTTAAGTTGTGGTGTACTTCTTCTAGTGGTGTCATGTGAATGTCGACTACATTACACTTCACCTATATGGGCCTAGGGGAATGCATTGTGTATTTGGCTACTAATCGTAGGGGTTGCCGGAGTGACAGAAACCCGAACCCCCATTAGGAAACCATTGCACAAGGGACGTAAGGGTCTTAGAGTTTAAAGTTGTGGTTAGGTTTCTACCTTAATTACTTTCTTGTACTTACGGATGTTTGCAAGGGGTTTAATCACAAGTATGTATTAATCTTGGATGGGGCGGTACATTAGCACAGGTTCACCCACACAACACTTAGCAAGCTAGAGAAGATTAATCAGCTATATGAAGCGAAAGCACTTGACAGTCTTCCCATGTGTCCTCAAGAACGTTTGGTCATCTATAGAAATACAATCGGCTTGTCCTTTGCTGCATAAAGGATTGGGCCACTTGCTGGACTTATTCCTACTGTCTTTTATTTACTCGTACTTTGCTTACTTGCTTTATCGAAAACCCCTAAAAATACGTTTGCTAAATATTTGCAGAGAATTCCTAATCCATACCACTAGCAAGCACCTTCTGCTCCTCGTTGGGTTCGACACTCTTACTTATCGAAAATACTGTGATACACCCCCTATACTTGTGGGTCAGCAACCACAGCTAGATTCATTGCATGTTGATACAGCCAAAACGTATCTACTTTCCCGAACACTTCTTGCTATTGTTTCTCCTCTAAACTTGTGTGATTTGGATGCAACTAACACGGACTGACGTTGTTTTCAGCAGAATTACTTTGGTGTCTAGTTTTTGTGCATAAAATCAACTATCGGGAAAAATCCCGGAAAATATGCCAAAAATCCTATTTCACCAGAAGACTCCCGGAGCCAGAATACGAGACGGAGTGGGGCTGGGGCCCAGCCACACCACCTAGCCATGCGGGCTAGTCCTGGCCGCGCCAGGGGGTGGTCTGGCCACCCCAGGCACCCCCTCGGTCTCCCTCTTTGCCTATATGATGCCTTCTGACCTAAAAACTCAGGGGGGTTCGATGTTTTTCCAGAAAGAGTTCCGCTCCGCTGCCACCACCAGATTCCACAACTCGGAACCAGAAACTCCATTCTGGCACCTTGCCGGGACAGGGAATTGGAGGAGATCATCACTATCATCATCACCACCGCTTCTCCATCGACCATCCATGTTTCCCCCATCTATGAGTGAGTAATCCCCCGTTGTAGGCTATGGGGATGGTAGGGATTGGATGAGATCATTCATGTAATGGCATCGGATTGTTAGGGCATGGTGCCTAGTATCTTCTATTAGTGCTTTTTGACTTTGTTACGACTTGTTATGCTTAATGCTTGTCACTAGGGCCTGAGTGCCATGATTTTAGATCTAAACATGTTATTGATTCATTATGATAGTATTGTTTATGGTCTTACCTGCAAGTTGTATACACACGTTGTTGTCCGGAACCAATGGCCCGGAAGTGACAGAAATCGGGATAACCGGAGGGAATGGCTTTGATGTGAGGATCACATGTGTTCATGGAGTGTTAATGCTTTGCCCTAGTGCTCTATTAAAAGGAGCACCTTAATTGCCAGTAGTTCCCTTGAGGCCCCGCTGCAAACGGGCTGGCAGGACAAAAGATGTTGTGCAAGTTCTCATTGCGAGCACGTATGACTATATATGGGACACATGCCTAGGATTATCTAGTACTTGGATGCTTTATCTTATTTATCTACAATTGCCCTATGTTCTAATTGCTATATGAATTGTCTTCTCCATGCAACGCCCGTCCATCCATCCCTATGCCTACCGCACTCGAATCCTACTGTTTACTGCAATTGTTACTATCGTCTTTAATTTTACTACTGCTATTACTTTACTATTCCTACTACAAAACTGTTGCTACTAATAAACTGCTGTGAGCAAGATTGTTTCCAGGTGCAGCTGAATTGACAACTCAGTTGTTAAGGCTTATAAATATTCTTTGGCTCCCCTTGTGTCGAATCAATAAATTGGGTTTCACTTCCCTCGAAAATACTGCGATACACCCCCTATACTTGTGGGTCATCAAGACTATTTTCTGGCGCTGTTGCCGGGGAGCATAACTTTATTTATCAAGTTCACTTGGATTCATTATTGTTCGCTGCCATTCATCCATCATGGGTAAGTCTCGTGATGACAAGGTTCCTATTTTACCATCCACTATAAGAAGAGGTACGGTTTTGAACACCTCTGTTGCTCTTGATTCACCATCTGTTATGAGTAAGCTCGTTACACCACCACATACACATGCTACACACACTGCTACTACTGCTGAATCTGAAACTTCTGATACTTATGATGCTGCTTCTACTGTGCTTGATAAGAGTGGTTCATTAGGTCTTTTCCTAGATGCAACGATTGCTAGAACTATAGCTGGAAATACTGAAACTCCTAATGAAGACACTACAACACCTGTTAGTTCACCTGAGTCTAGTGAGAGTTATGATATTGAAGATGGTTATGTTGAGATGACCGATGAATTTATTAAAGAATGTAAAAACACCCATGATAGGAGCGCTGCTAAGAGTCTCCTTGAGAGGCATACTATTAGACCCAAATTGCCTCCTATTGCTAAGTTTCCTGCTTCTCCCATAAACATTAACGATAAAGATTATGATTTCTCTCTTGATCTATCTTACATAGCTTTTGTTGAGAAAGAACCTTTTTGTGGGACTAACAATGAAACTGCGGTAGCACATATGACTAAGCTTTCTACCATGAGTGGCTTGTTTTCTGATGATATTAAGATGCATGCTTACTTTGTTGCTAAGATGTTCCCCTTTTCATTGAAAGGAGAAGCTAAAACTTGGTTTAGTAATTTACCTCCTGGATCTATTGATAGCCCTAATTGCTTGATTAGTACTTTCCTGCAGAAATATTTTCCTCCTAGTGCTAGACATGCTATTTTGCAGGAACTTTTTGACTTTAAATAGGGAGAAAAAGAGATATTGCCTGAATCATGGGCAAGGTTTTGTGCTTTGATTCATGCATAGGTTGGAAGTCCATTACCTAAGAATGAGCTTCTTGATATATTTTATAATGGAATAACTAAAGAATCTAGGACATACCTAGATAGTTGTGCTAATTGTGTTTTCAGGAATAGTGTTGGGGTTCGTAGCATGGAAAACAAAATTTTTCTATCGCATACAAACAAACAAGCCAAGATCTATCTACTAGATTGTAGCAACGAGTCGATAGAGGAACTCACCCTCGAAGATTCCAAAGCGGTTAACGAGAGCAGATTCTCGTGGGTGATGTAGTCGTACTCTTTCCGATCTCAAGATCGTGTAGACGATCCTTCCGGCGCCACGTTCCGGCAGCGCTCCCGTAGTCGGTCACACGTTCGGTACTCGACGAAGACCTTCCTCTCCCTTGTTCCAGCAGGCAGCGGAGGTTGTAGCACTCTCCTCGCGATTCCGGCAGCACAACGGCGTGGTACCGGAAGTAGAGGGGAGATCCCGCAGGGCTTCGCCTTAAGCCGGTGCGAGTATGGTGGAGCTTATGAGAGAGGCTATTAGTGGTCTAGTAATTAGACACACCAATTAGAGGCTCTAAACCAATTAGAAGGCTCTAAACCGAAATAGCTCTAAACCGGGGTTTAGGTCTAGGGTTTAGATTAGAGGATAGGAACTTGTGTGTCTAGGAGGGGAGCCCTGCCCCTCCTTATATAGATGGGAGGGGGCTGGCGCGCCAGGGGAGGGAGGGAGTCCCTCCCCAACTCGGCCTTGGGCTGGGCGCCGGCCTGGAGGAGTCCAACTCCTCCTCCAAGTTGATTCCAACTCCTCTTGCTTGTTTCCCACAGTTTCTTGTTTTAGCCGTTTGACTTTCAAACTGGACATTTGACTTTTCTGTTTTAGGATTCAATTTAATCCTATATTTGGGACAGCAAGAACACTTAGTACATGATGCAATCATTCCAATATGTAATGACACATTCATGTACCCCTTCCCCCCCGGAGTGCCGGACAATCCGGAACCTTCTAGAACATTCCCGATGAAAACACCGGAATCATTCCCGAACTCCGAAACGGGACTTTCCTTATATGAATCTTATTCTCCGGACCATTCCGGATCACCTCGTGATATCCCGGATCCCATCCGAGACTCCGAACAACATTCGGTCTCTTTCTCATAATACCATAACTACTCAAACAACGTCGAATCCTTAAGTGTGTCTCCCTACGGTTCGTGAATTATGCGGACATGATCGAAACACTTCTCCGATCAATAACCAATAGAGGAATCTGGAAATTCATATGGCTCCCACATATTTCTACGATTACTTTGCGATCGAGTGAACCACTTACATACGATACCAATTTCCCTTTGTCTCACGATATGTTACTTATCCGAGGTTATGATCGTCGGTATCTCTGCATACCTAGTTCAACCTCGTTACTGATAAGTACTCTTTTCTCGTTCCCGTGATATGTGATCCCTTGTGACCAAGTCACATGCTTGCAAGCTAATTGAATGACATTTCACCGAGAGGGCCCAGAGAATATCTATCCGTCATGTGGATGGACAAATCCCACTCTTGATCCATGTGTTTCAACCAATACTTTCCGAACACTCAATGCCACCTTTATAGCCACCCTGTTACGGTGTGGTGTTTGATGACATCAAAGCATCCATCCGGTAAAGGTGATATGCATGATCTCATGGTCGAAGGAATTAGGTTACTATGTATCAGAAAGCATATAGCAATTGAACTATTGAAATGACTTGATCTTTATGCTACGCTTATCTATAGGAGTATGTCCATCACATCATTCTCCTAACGATATGATCCTGTTGTTAATAACATCTCTATGTTCATGATCAGGAAACAATGATCATATATTAACCAACAAGCTAGTTTAACAAGAGGCTTTACTAGGGACTCTTATTTTAGTTTACAAATCACACAAGTATTAATGTTTCCGGTTAATACAATTATAGCATGGTATGTAAACATTTATCATAAGTGTGAAGACATGATAATAACCACTTTATTATTGCCTCTTGGGCATATCTCCAACAGTCTCCCACTTGCACTAGAGTCAATAATCTAGTTTCAAACCTTTGTGTATTCAACACCTATGGCTTTCCGGTGTTGTATGTACACGATTGCTAGTGGTCAACTGATCTCCGGATCTGACACTTCCAGGTCCGTGTGTAATTGCATGTCTTTGCGTCTCTACGCATCACTCATTCTCTAATGAGATGGCTTTGCATAAATTTGGTCTTTCGGTGTGACCTTTAGTTCTTTGGGGTTAAAACATGTTGATAATATTGTCGCACAATATATCTTCATAGTATTATCCCACTGTGAACTACACCTAGTTTGATAACAAACTTCTTGACACAAATGCCCTCTTTCGCTGCTATAATAGCAGTCATATACTTAGCCTTTTGTTGTAGTATCTGTCACAATGTCTTAACTTTGGAAATCATCCAAATCCATTATGGAACTCACTTTCCATTATATTGTGCCACCTTTAGTTTAGATTGAGATAAACTTAATTTGTACTTTGTGACAAAGCTAGTATCAATGTAGTACTTTTACAATGAACTAACCATCTATTTGTCACTTCTACAAATATTATACTCTTAGTTCTTTCAGAAGATCATAAGAATATCCTTACTATTGTCCAATGATCATCTTACGAATCATTCTGGTATATGCTCTCAACATTTAGAGCGTAGGACATATCTGGATTTGTACATATCACAGTATGATTGATATAAATACTCTTTGTGATTTCATACATCAAGTATCAATCTATACTTGATTATTTGTTTCACTTTACCAAATGTCAATACACTTGAATATATCATCAACATTGAACTCATTCAATCCTTTCTGTGTGACAAGAACCTCTCTTGTAGTTTCTATATTGAACTCATTCAATATCTTGTCAATGTACTTCTGGCACAACCATATTAGCGTCTATTGATGCCAAATATTTGGGTTTTGCCTAAGTCTTTCATCGGGATGAAATTCTTAATATGTGTTAATAAAAGATACATTATTTCCAATCAACACTATGTCTTCCACATAATGTATTAGAAACATGTCTTAGCGCTCCCACTTAATTTCTTGCAAATGCAAGCATCTTCATTGTCTCTGATGAAATTAAAATCTTTTAACAGTTTCATCATAGTGAAGATTCCAACTCCGCTATGCTTACTTCAACCATTGAAGTTTGCATATGCATTTAGCATCCTTTGAATTAACAAAACCCTTTGGACTGTGTTATGCACATGTCCTAGGTAATGATTCTATTAGAAGAACTTGTTTTGTTTATTCAACTACCATATAACAAATTATATGTAGTGGTTGCTACATTAATCCGTCTAGACTAAATATCACTATGAAAAATCAAAATCTTGTCATAGTCAACCTTTGAACATTGTTGTGAACTCTTTCCCAACATGTCGACTATTTCATAGATGTGAAACATCCATGTCTATTTCTTTATAGATCCAGACACAACAATAAGGTCTTACACCTTTCTCGAGGGTCCTTCAAGTTCAAAACTTGATTTCTCGTGTATGGAACTATCACGGATTTTATGGCTTCAAGCCATTTTACGGAGTCAGGGCCCATCATCGCTTCTCTGCATGTAGTCGGTTCATTATTCTCAAATAATGATTCAACCCTCAAATCTTGGTATTTGATTGTTCATCCGACCTACTTGTTTCAATAGGAACTTGGATCTCCGTGACCACAACCTTTGAGGTACGTGAACCATGAGCATTGTTGCTGCCTTCGAAACACTTTTCGGTGCTGCGCAACTCTGCACATACAGCTAAGGTTCTTTTAACCTTATCAAAGTTTCTATTGTCCTCCCACTTAACTTTTCACGAAAAATTCCTTCTCAAAGAAACTTGACGTTTTAAGTGACAAACACTTTTGTCTCCAATGTTATGGAGGAGTACTTAACAGTTATTCGAAATAACATACAGAGACAGGTTCATCCGACTTTGGTTGCAAACATCTTTCTTATGCATAGCATACCAATGTTTAAGAAAGGACAACTTGGGTTTTATCCCAAACCATAACCTTATATGGTGTCATTTCAACGGATTATGATGGAGCTCTTTTCAGTGGAAAAACGGTAATCTCTAAAGCTTTTAATCTTTAAAATACAATGGCAGTTTTATGAATTACACCTTTCGATCTTACCATGTCAAACAAGGTTTAATTACATATCTCGAACGCTCCATACTCTTATGGTGTTTCGGGAAAATGCAAATCCACGGAACGATTCCTTAAATCTTAGGTATTATGCTAAACTTGTAACTCAAATATCTTCCTTTATGATCTTATCATAAACTATTTATATTCTTGTTACAATGATCTTGCACTTCATCTTGAAAGTCTTTGAACTTTTCAAGTGTTTCATACTTTATCCTTATTAAGTAAATATTCATATATTCACTCAAATTTTCGGAGAAAGCATATGAAGTTGAAATCCATCGCTCTTGACTACACATAACGGACTTCGTACAACAATATGTACAAGTTCCAATAAGCTAGTCATTCGTTCCCTTTTGGCCTATGAACGAAATTTTAATTATCTCTAGGAAAGTTTCACAAGCGTCATTTGATCAAAATCAGAAGACTCCAAAATTCCATCCACATGGAGTTTCTTCATGTTATCTTTCCAATATAATTCAAACAGCGATGTCACTTCCTAAGTGATCTTTCAATCAATTTGTCTTTCGACATTTTAGCACTAGTTTTATGGATGTGATTTCTCCAACGAGATTTGTGAATCATCCATCTTTTATGGATTACGGCAATTATTTGAACAACCCTTTTGTTCTCATAATACCTGATAAAACAAATCTTTGAAGGCAAGCTTTGATGTTTAACGAGCAACACAATAACCCTTTATTTGTTCTCGATGAACATCATCACATATTCTTTTGCTAGTTACTTAGGCCATTGTAGTTCATGAATTGTGTTGTTTCGTATGACGATTCACACCAACAAATTCAGTATCAAATACTTGAGAACCACATTGTTTAATAAGCAAAGAATATAGCCATAACATGTATATCATCTATATACTTAAACTGAACAATTCTAGTCTTTTCTTTTCTGCCATATATTTATGAGATTCTCTTTCAATATTTCCTTTTCTATTTGAAAGAATCTATCAATATCAATAGTGGAGTCATACATATGACATATAGTCCAAAGCGTGTATAATTAAATACCAATGTCTTTGGACTTGCACTTTGAAGTAGATCACCATCATCAAATATTTGGTGTTCTTTCAAATTCCTTTCTTTAGTAATCTCTTGGTGTAGTAAACATTTTACCTACATCAAATATTCACCCTTATCATGGAATCGTCCATGATCAAGCTACTTTTAGCTTATAACGATGAATTATGAGTATAATGTTGCTATCCAAAACCTTTTGGAGGATTAGGACAACAAGTGTCTCCAACCTTTTTGCAAATTCTCATCAAATATGAGAACATGACTTTTGCCATATTATACTCTATCATGTTGCAACCAAAACTTCGTTTCAGATATCACAATATCTTCCACACATCATGGTTTCTGAAACAACTCTTTCAGATCCTAGATAACCTTGATATTAAGGGAATCCTTTGAATATCAAGAATCATGGATACAAACATGATACTTATATACTAACACTTGGAATTGTTACTCTTGATTTAATACTAATTATTAAACTTCATGGAGTAACCGGAACTTACTGAAAGTTTGCAATAGGACTTTTAAACTTTAGATTAACACTTCAAAACAATACGATACCAGTTCGTAAAGTAACTAACCAGAATTCTATAGTTCTATCATCTCAATTATAACTAAGCGCAAGGTGGTAAACGGATGCCAATGACTACAACAACTATGCAAATTCACTTTGATTTAGTTTATGATAAATTGAGTTCTAATTAATAATTAAATTAATCTAGGTGAACTCCCACTCAAAACAATATCCCTCACATTGTTTTAGTGATCACACGAACCAAATCAACCACATCAAAACCGATCATCACGAGAGTTGATATAGCTTCAATGGCGAACAATCAACATGTTCATCATATCTACTATATGACTCATGCTCTACCTTTCGGTAATCCGTGTTCCTGAGGCCATGTCTGTACATGCTAGGCTCGTCAAGATCAAACCTTAGCTACCGCATAAGCAAATCTGGCTTGCTTACGTTGTATTCACCCGCGGAATCAAAGACACCCGATCATCACGTGGTGCTTCGAAGCAGCAAGCTTTGGCAACGGTGCATACTAAGGGTGAACACTTTAGAACTTGAAATTTATGTGTATGAGGGATCATCTTATAATGCTACCGTCGTCTACTAAGCAATACAAGATGCATAAAGGATTAACATCACATGCAATTCATAATATGTGATATGATATGGCCTTTCTTCTTTGTGCTTCCGATCTCCATCTTCAAACACGAACATGATCTCCATCATCACCGGCATTGCATCAAGGTCAATGACGCTTCACCATGGTTGTCGTCCACCAGCTTCAACTATTACAACTATTTTGAATAGACACGCAGGTCTTAACAGAAATTAAAGACAACCATATGGCTCCTGCCGGTTGCCAACTTACAATAAGGAACATTGCATACATCAAATATGATCACAATCATGGCCATATCACATCACTGCACACCCCTGCAAAACAAAGTTAGACGCCTCTACTTTCTTTGCATGTTTTACGTGGTTTGGGGCTGTTAATAAGTGTCGTTCTAACTTACGAACAAGAACCACAACATTGATACTAGCATTGTTGATTACCCGTTGTAAATTGGATCTTAACTATGCTAGGAGAAACAGGCACCCGCAAAGCCACTTATGCAATACAAGTTGCATGTTAAGCGTGGAGCAAGTCTCATGAACGATGTCATGTAAGGTTAGCCCGGGCCGCTTCATCCCAACATACCGCAAGATGCAAAGTACACAAGAAGCAATCGACAATAAAAGCATCAACGCCCACAATGACCATTGTGTTCTACTCGTGCAACAGATCTACATATAGACACGGCTCTGATACCACTGTTGGGGTTCGTAGCATGGAAAACAAAATTTTTCTATCGCATACAAACAAACAAGCCAAGATCTATCTACTAGATTGTAGCAACGAGTCGATAGAGGAACTCACCCTCGAAGATTCCAAAGCGGTTAACGAGAGCAGATTCTCGTGGGTGATGTAGTCGTACTCTTTCCGATCTCAAGATCGTGTAGACGATCCTTCCGGCGCCACGTTCCGGCAGCGCTCCCGTAGTCGGTCACACGTTCGGTACTCGACGAAGACCTTCCTCTCCCTTGTTCCAGCAGGCAGCGGAGGTTGTAGCACTCTCCTCGCGATTCCGGCAGCACAACGGCGTGGTACCGGAAGTAGAGGGGAGATCCCGCAGGGCTTCGCCTTAAGCCGGTGCGAGTATGGTGGAGCTTATGAGAGAGGCTATTAGTGGTCTAGTAATTAGACACACCAATTAGAGGCTCTAAACCAATTAGAAGGCTCTAAACCGAAATAGCTCTAAACCGGGGTTTAGGTCTAGGGTTTAGATTAGAGGATAGGAACTTGTGTGTCTAGGAGGGGAGCCCTGCCCCTCCTTATATAGATGGGAGGGGGCTGGCGCGCCAGGGGAGGGAGGGAGTCCCTCCCCAACTCGGCCTTGGGCTGGGCGCCGGCCTGGAGGAGTCCAACTCCTCCTCCAAGTTGATTCCAACTCCTCTTGCTTGTTTCCCACAGTTTCTTGTTTTAGCCGTTTGACTTTCAAACTGGACATTTGACTTTTCTGTTTTAGGATTCAATTTAATCCTATATTTGGGACAGCAAGAACACTTAGTACATGATGCAATCATTCCAATATGTAATGACACATTCATGTACCCCTTCCCCCCCGGAGTGCCGGACAATCCGGAACCTTCTAGAACATTCCCGATGAAAACACCGGAATCATTCCCGAACTCCGAAACGGGACTTTCCTTATATGAATCTTATTCTCCGGACCATTCCGGATCACCTCGTGATATCCCGGATCCCATCCGAGACTCCGAACAACATTCGGTCTCTTTCTCATAATACCATAACTACTCAAACAACGTCGAATCCTTAAGTGTGTCTCCCTACGGTTCGTGAATTATGCGGACATGATCGAAACACTTCTCCGATCAATAACCAATAGAGGAATCTGGAAATTCATATGGCTCCCACATATTTCTACGATTACTTTGCGATCGAGTGAACCACTTACATACGATACCAATTTCCCTTTGTCTCACGATATGTTACTTATCCGAGGTTATGATCGTCGGTATCTCTGCATACCTAGTTCAACCTCGTTACTGATAAGTACTCTTTTCTCGTTCCCGTGATATGTGATCCCTTGTGACCAAGTCACATGCTTGCAAGCTAATTGAATGACATTTCACCGAGAGGGCCCAGAGAATATCTATCCGTCATGTGGATGGACAAATCCCACTCTTGATCCATGTGTTTCAACCAATACTTTCCGAACACTCAATGCCACCTTTATAGCCACCCTGTTACGGTGTGGTGTTTGATGACATCAAAGCATCCATCCGGTAAAGGTGATATGCATGATCTCATGGTCGAAGGAATTAGGTTACTATGTATCAGAAAGCATATAGCAATTGAACTATTGAAATGACTTGATCTTTATGCTACGCTTATCTATAGGAGTATGTCCATCACATCATTCTCCTAACGATATGATCCTGTTGTTAATAACATCTCTATGTTCATGATCAGGAAACAATGATCATATATTAACCAACAAGCTAGTTTAACAAGAGGCTTTACTAGGGACTCTTATTTTAGTTTACAAATCACACAAGTATTAATGTTTCCGGTTAATACAATTATAGCATGGTATGTAAACATTTATCATAAGTGTGAAGACATGATAATAACCACTTTATTATTGCCTCTTGGGCATATCTCCAACAAATAGGACTCCCAAGGAAGCTGAGGAATTAATGACTAAAATAAGCAAGAATTATGAAGACTGGACTCCTCCTGAACCAGCTATATCTGAAATAATTATACCAGAATGAACTATTCCTGTGCCTATTCCAACATCAAAGAAGATGGGAGTTATTGAATTAAATGATGAAGTGATGAAGGAAGATAAGAAATGTCTTAAGGAGAAGGGAATTAAAGCTGAAGTTGTCAAGAATTTACCTCCTGTAGAAGAATTATGTAAGCCAATTCCCCACTCATCCACTATGGAGGTGCACTCTCTCCAACACTTTGATGAAGGTGATATCCCTTACTCTAAACCTCCTGATTAATGCTTAGAAGAATTCAATATTTTTATTGTTAAGCAAGATAATTTTAATAAAAGGGTGCAAAATCATCTAATGGAAAACTCTAGAGCTATTGTTGAGTTGAAGGATATTGTGGAAATAACCTCTAATGATGTTAAAATGCTTTTTAAACATTTTCAAATGGTTCAAACTCAAATAAATCAACTTATTAAAGTGCAAAAAGACTTGCTAGTTAATGCTGCTAAAGAAAAACATGCTTATGAAATTAGAACTAGAAGTGGTGCTGCTACCCAGGATTCTCTATATCCTGAGGGGCATCCCAAAAGAATTGAGCAGGATTCTCAACAAGCTGAAAATAGTGGTACTACTCGTAAGAAAACTATTGTAGTACCCTCTAAACCTGCTAAAGATCCTAATAGTATATCTGTCTCTAATGCTGAAACTGAAAGTGGTAATGAAGAAAATGATATTCGTGATAAAGAAAGAGTTGAAGAAGAACCTGAAAAGCACACTAAGAATACTAAATACACTAAAGAAGATTATATTGCTAAGAAACATGGTAGTGAAAGAGAGCCTTGGGTCCAAAAACCTATGCCTTTCCCTCATAAGAAACACAAGTCAAAGGAAGATGAACACTATAACAAGTTTTCTGAGTGGATGAAACCTTTATTCTTGTAAATTCCTTTGACTGATGCTATTAAATTGCCTCCTTACTCAAAGTATATGAAGGATATTGTCTCAAATAAAAGGAAGACCCCTAATGAAGAAATCTCTACTTTGCTTGCTAATTATTCCTTTAATGGTAAGGTTCCAAAGAAACTTGGAGACCCAGGGATTCCAACTATCCCTTGCTCTATTAAGAATAGTTATCTTAGAACTGATTTGTGTGATTTGGGAGCTGGAGTTAGTGTTATGCCTTTCTCTCTCTATAAGAGACTTCAACTGGAAAAATTAATACCAACTAATATATCTGTCAACACCCGGATTTTTAATCCCAGATGCCCGTTATGCCATACCTCACAATCCCAGGATTACCATTTTTGCGAGACATAACGGATTGGATATCATAGTACATCATCCATTACAAACCATACATAAGGTCTTACACAAATAAGGATCTCATGATCCAGTCTTAATACAACAAGCAGTGGAAATAAAAGATAAGCATAGCGGTGGGGTCCATCTTCAGGGGCACAGGCAATGCTGACAAAGGCAGATAGTCCTAGTTATCATAGCCGTCTTGCTGGCCATCATCTTGGTAGTCTCCTTCATAGTCTAGCCATGAGAATAGCTAGGGAAAAAATCCATGAGTACTCTTTAAGTACTCGCAAACTACCACTAACAAGTAGTATAGTGCTAAGTTAAAGTGCTAAATCTAAGTTTAACTATAAAGTTAAGTTTGAAACCTAAGCTGAGTTCTGAAGCAAAGAAAGATAAAATAAAGTTCTAGAATCACTTAAGTTGGGAAGCTCTTGTCATAACCACAACCCTGTTGTGGTCAAGTCAAGATTCATCATTCACTTCATAAGTTGTTTTTAAAACATCTGACAACGAAACAGTATGGCCATTCCATTTGTCCATAACCGCGGACGTGGCTATTCGAATAGTTTGACACTCTACAGAGGTGGTACACTTTCACCACAAGATTCGATACATCTGTTAGGGATAACCCTGAATCATCATACTTAGTATGCAAATAATCAAACATAACCTTTCCTTTACACACCCTAGTATAAGCACATCTGCTATGAGCATGGCCTCCCAACCATGACCATCAGTCATCTTGGGCACTGCATAGGTGGACAACATTGAGAGGTAGCCTCAGCTCAAACCTCTCCCGCGAGGGAACTAATACTAATGCATATAAACTTCTGGCTAAGCCTTACCCAATTCAGGTATTGTGGTTGTACGGTAAATTTGTTATGGTATCGCATCCGAATCCAACCATCAGTTTTATAAAAGGGTTAAGGCTCATGCCTCAACATTTTTCATCATCATAAACCATTTGTGTTTCTCAACATATGTCAAAACATCTCAATAGAATGACTCATCATTCCAAGGTTTTCACAATTCATTTTCACCAATTGTTCCCATCTATAGTGACTCAAGTTTTTATGTACTCTAAACTACTAAGTTAAGAGTGTTCACTAAGGTGGAATTGATAGGTTTAATCTCATGCCATAGAATGACATCTAAAGGTTTCTAAATAGGTCAAGTTTTATACTCTTTATGCTACCTTCAAAACAAGTAAAGAACTTTGGGTAAAGTAAAGGAAGTAAAGCTTGAAAATAAGACTTGAGGTAACTAATAGTCAAAGTGGTATAGTCAAAGCATGCCTAATGCATCTTTGTTAAACCATCTAGTTCAATCCTAGCTTGCTAATAGTAGCTTGCCTTGGTTGGTGTAGTGGTTGAAGTTTTCTTCTTCTTCTTGGTAGAACTCCTCCTCCTCGTAAGCTTGGTCGGTACTACCTTCTATAAATACATACGGAGTACACGATCACCAAACAATACTTAACTAGTCCAATTAGCACTCTAAGGCACATAGTTGATGATCTATTACCATCACAAGTATCACAAGTCTTATTAAATAGTTTCATTCCTTTTATTTTAGAAAAGTAATTTCTACTCATTGAAAATTAACTAAGATTTAATATTCACCACTTAAAATATGGGATCATGTGGACACATGTCCTCACCACATATTCTAACATGTGGGAATATGATTTAAAGGTTGGATCACAATTACTTTGGTTTAAGTTCATTATTTAATGATTTAAAGTGACTAGAAATGCCTATATAGCATTATTTTGGTACTAGTCCAAAGTCACTGCATGTAAACCTTAATATTATCTCAAAAGCTAACTTGGTTGATTTTATAAAAATATTGCAAGGTGCAAATGCTTCTGTTTTGTTATTTTTACTAAGAGAGATCTCTAACTCTAATTGAATTAAAACCAACGGGCTCTTTTTCGTAGCTTTCTAACAAAATTGGAATCACTCAATTTGGATTTGTAGATCTCTCTGAATTGATTTTCAAACTAGGGGACAGAACTAGGTTTAGCTAAAAAAGAAAAATCCTCATTCAAACTAACTGGGTTGTGCGGGAACGCTAACGGGCCGGCCCAATGTCACTCCGCAGCGCGGGGTTCAGCTGACAGGTTAGTCAGCGGCTCATGTCGTTGTATTGGGAACGGCAGTACCTAAAAAGTTTAGATAGAGGTGTGGGGACTAGCAGGAAAGCTATCGACGGCGTCCGCAGGCAAGATTGGATACGAGCGAGCGTAGCGGGACGCAAGAAGTACCCAGGTTCGGGGCCCTCGTGGTGAGGTAAAGCGCCTACTCCTGCCCGATTTGACTATGTGGAATATACGAGATACAAGTGCTCCTCGAGCTGTATTCTTTAGCTACTGCCTTAAATGAACTGAGACCAACCCTTTCTACTGAGGCCCTCCCTCTCCTTATATAGGAAGAGAGGCAAGGGTCTCACTAGCTAGTCCGACTGGCGGGCCCCACAGGCGGGTCCCAGCCGGCTAGTCATCTACAGTACCCGGCATGGTATGTCACATCGGTGTATGAGCGGTATGGCTGTCGTAGGCATAGTGGACGTCGTGCGAGCCCGTCGTCAGCACAGGCCACTGTTCCCCCGTCAGCCACGCCAAGTCTTCGGTATGGGCGGGTGGTTGCCCATCTTGTCGTCGTACAGGGCGTACCGTGCACTGATACGCATGTCGTCCTGTCCCTCTGATTGGATCTGGCTATGCTTGTTGTATCTGGCTACCTCCTCATGGTCCGGCTACCGGGTGGTAGCCGGTCCGTCCTACCCTGTCCGGCTGGATCTGGTCAGCCGGCCGAGATCCGACTGTCCTGTTTCTTATTCGGGTGGGGTATCCGGGGATCATCCCCCTGACACTAGCCCCCGAGCGCGTGTGGATTCCGCCCTTGGGCGAAATGCGCGCGCGCTCCCTTTTGCTTTTCGAATTTTGATCCGGCTGAGCCTGGCGGTTGCCCTACCCGTGATGTCAGTGCTGACGCCGGACACGCACGCACGCGCCATCATTTCTCTGCGGCGGGCAGCGTAACGTCCTGTCGCGCGTCGCCTCGGGGAACTGCTTGCCCGGCGCCTCGGTTTCCGTCCCAGGATCTTCTGCGCATCCCGTCCCGGCACACGGGATCTAGGCGGCGGTTGGGTCGCCCAGATGTGCGCCACGTGGCCCCGCCGACGGTTTGCCCTTTCGGTCCTTTAAAGGGATGCCGCGGGGGAGGCAGTTCTTTTCCTTCGCTCCCCCGCTGCAATCCTCCTCTCCTTCTCGCGCGCTGCTGCTCCTGTGCTCTTGCCCTCTGCGCCGCCCGCTCGCCGCCGTCGACGCTACGGGACACCATCACTCCTCCGTCGCTGCTCCCTCTCCTCAGCTGGAAATGGCCGCTGACCGCGGGGCCTGGTGCGGCTCCTCCGTCACTGAGGATCAGATTGCGAAGTACCGCGCGACCTGCGTCCTCCCGCCGGCGGAGGAGGTGGCGGTGCGGTTGGCGCCGGTGGGGGAAGAGTCGCCGCATCCGGTGGAGGGGGAGCGCGTTATTTTCCTCTCGCATCTGGCGCGCGGGTTTGCGCTGCCGCTCCACCCCTTCTTCCTCACGTTTCTGGCCTTCTTCGACCCCCGCCTCCACCACCTCAGTGCCAATGCCATCGGAACACTGGCGCACTTCATGGCGTTCTGCGAGAGCTACCTCGGGATCCAACCGGATCTCGGGCTCTTCTGTCGGCTCTTCCGAGTTCGGCCGCAGGTCCAGTACACGAAGGGCCCGCTAGTCGTCTGCGGCGGTGCCTCCATATACTCCCGCTCCCAATCCGGCTACCCAAAGTTCTTGCTCTAGGACACGGTACGGCTATGGCAGCAGTCGTACTTTTATGTCAAGAACGTCACCAGCGTCGACCGGATAAACCTGCCGGCCTTCCAAGACGTCGAGTCCAGTCGGCAAAATTGGTACCTGAAGGTCTATGGCGACAAGGCGGAGACGGACGCTATGCTGGCACGCATGTGTTCCCTCGTCACCTACCAGCTAACCGGTCGGGACATCACCCTTAGCTGGATGTCCCGGCTGATGATGCCGCTCCAGCAGCGGGCACACAAGATGTGCTTCTATTCCGGCCGGCTGGACCTGACCCGGCTGTAGCGCCGCGATCCCCGCTACCACAACCTGAAGGAGTGGTTGTGGACGATCAGCAAGGAGCGGCTGCCGGAGAACTGGAAGTTCAGCCTAGCGCCCTACAGCCGGGAGAACCGCGCCCCCCCGGGTAAGTTCTTGTTTCCTTGTTCTGTCTGGCTGACCCTTTTGCATTTGCCAGATCTTCCCCTGCATCCTTCGCGAGGAGGGCGACGCTCCTCTCGAGGTGTTCGCGCCGGACTTGCCCGAGCTACGCGCTCGGCGATCCGGCGGGGAATCGGATGGGGACGGCGATGCCTTCCCCAGCCAGAACGACGAGCCGGTCGCCGACCCGCACGCGGAGGTGCACGAGGAGGAGGATGCCGGGCCGACCGCGAAGCTGGCGACGTGCTCCGAGGCGGACGGCGAAGCAGGAGGGAGCGGCTCCGGCCATTCCGGCTCCCGCCGGCCTGCGGCGGAGGAGCCGGCTCCGAAGAGGGGCCGAACCAGCGCCCTGCCGCCAAGCCGTCTTGGCCGGAAGAAAGGGCCGCCCCCAGTTGTGCCGGGGTACGTTTTTCTCCCTCCCCCCTCGGTGCTTTCTGTTTGTTTTTCCTTGTCCTTGTTTTTCTGACTTTAGCTTGTTTTGCTCTTGTCTTTAACTCTTTCCTTTTAGCGCACTGGTTTCTTTCGGCGCCGCGAGCCCGGCTCGGACGCCAGCCGGGTCGCCGCCTCGCGCCCCGACTGATCCAACCGGCGCCTCCCCTTCCTCTGAGGCACAGCCTCCTTCTCCTCCTCAAGCCGAGCCGGCTGCCCCCGTCTCAGCCGGAGGGTCCCCAGCCGGAAGTGACTCGCTCCCAGCCGGAAGGTTCCTCTGCGGGCGCGCGGGGGGCTACTGGCAAGGAGCTTGTCGTGGTTGGCGACGACGACTCCGACGAGGCGCTCGGGGAGGAGTGGCAGACATCGGTGCTCGCAGCGAAGGAGTCCTTCGCCGTCAACGCTATGGACGACGACGCCTCTTCCGCCGCCTCGCTGTCGGATCTTGCCGCCACGCTCAAGCTGGCGGTGAAGGAGATCCGGCTGCTTGAGGCCACAGCCGGTGGGAACCGGACGCTGGAGCAGAAGCTTGCTGCAGCCAACGGGACCTCCCAGAGTAAGTCCGCCTCATCCGTCTGGCTTTTTTTTAATAGTCGGCTTTGTTGCAGCTGTCCTCGTGTGCGCCCAGCGCGAGATCGATCGCTTGAAGAAAGCGAACGACCGGCTGAGCAGGTCCAACTCCACACTGCGCTTGCAGAACAAGGATTGGCACGCGCGAGTAGACGGCTTGCAGGCTACCATCAAGGAGCGCGACGCCTCGCTCGCTAGCCGGGCCGAAGCTTTCTTCCTTCTCGAGGCCCAGAAAAAGGACCAAGAGAAGGAGATAAAACAGCTAGCGGTCAAGGAGAAGGCGCTGGTGGAGGAGCTGATGCAAGTCGGCCACACCGCCAAAGGTGAGTTCTTTCTTCCGTCTTCTTTTCTTTCCGGATCCGGTAGCCGGATTTGACTCCTCTTTTCTGACAACCTTTTACCCCGGCATAGACCTGCTGGCCTACAACCGGCTGCAGGAGAACTGGCCGGGAGCGCAGCCGACGGCTCAGGAGCTCGTTGTTCTTCTTGGCGAGGAGGCCGCGAACCTTCGTCAGGCGGCACGGGACATCTTCTCCTTTATGTGGCCGGAGGCTCCGGTTCCGGAGACGATGGCGCAGCTGGCGGCGAAGGTGGGAGAGGTGCCGGCCGCGGTGGACCGGCTGCGGGATCTGGCGGCGCGGGGTGGAGCGGAGATGGCCCTGGCACTGATGCTTTCCTGGTACAAGGATTCTCGCGTCGAGAAGATCGACGGGGGCTTCCGCGCCGGAGCCGATCTTGACGCCATCCGCCAAGCCCATCCGGAGCTTCGCGGGTCCGCCATCAAGATCGCCGACTATGTGGATCCGGACAAGGTGCTCACCGACTCGGAGTCCCCCGACACTCCGGATGCGGAGTCCTCGGTGCCGCCGTCTACCAGCGCCGGAGCCGGAACGAGCACTGCGGCTCCGCCCCGCCTCTAGCATCTGCTAGCCAGGAGCGCCCCCACGGCAAAGGCCCTGCCGTTTAGCTGTTGCCCCGGGATGCCGGGTGTATTTGTGTTGTTCTAGATTATCGTAAAACTTGTCTGTCTGTACCGGCAATCTTTGATGCCGGGTAACTCTCGGGAGCTTCGTCTCCCTTTTGCTTGTTAATATTGAATTCTTGAGTCTTCCTTTATTTGTGTCTTGAGTTTTCCTTTGATATCTTTGCCGGCTCACTTCGCCCGGCTACACACTTTTAGCTGGACAAACTACACCTCAAGTGGGGGCGCGCCAGCGCACCCACTGGGTGTAGCCCCCGAGATTCGGAGTAGCTGGCGTAGCTAGGTGCTTCGAATCTTCCTTGTTCTTCCCCGTTCTTCTAACTTTATCCGACTGGCCTCGCCCCAATCGGCTGCTTTCGCCGGCTGGACGCCTTCAGCCGGGGGAACCATCATTCCAGTAGGGGCGCGCGAGCGCACCCACTGGGTGTAGCCCCCGAGATTCGAAGTAGCTGGCGTAGCCAGGTGCTTCGAATCTTTCTTGTCTTTTATTGCACCCACCCTTGCCCTCACCTGGGCTCCGAACTGCCGGCTAAACGCCCTTAGTCGGCCAGGAACTACAAGATTCCACTGGGGGCGCGCGAGCGCACCCAGTGGGTGTAGCCCCAGAGATTCGAAGCGCTTGATGAAGGCAAGGGATTCGAATCTTCTTACCTTCTCCTGAATTCCGACTCGAAGTAGTCGTACAAGAACGCACATATGCATACACATGCATCTTCATAGGTTAATAGGTTAGTCCGTCAAATCGTAGCCGGGAAACGACTTATTTTTTCAAAAACTGGCTTGCTCCTTTCTAGGCACTTAGTCGCTTTCTCGTGTGTTCTGCTGTTTTCGTTGCGTCCTTGCCGGAAAGCCGGGTTGCGGTCTGCAGCCAGAATCGAAGGGAGCTGACAGTACATTACGCACGGTACTAGCGGCTTAGCGGCTAGATTGGTTTGAGCTAGTTGTAGGGCCGGGACGCCCGATCTGTCAGGCCTCCTCCCCGTTTTTCATGTGGGATGCCTCTGGCTTTTGCTCTTGCTAGCCGGACAGCCGAGTTGCGGTCTGTAGCTGAGACGAAGAGTGGGCCTCTAACATCGTCGCACACTACTCAGCCGGTTAGTTGGCTTAACAGGCCAGGCCAGCCGGCGAGCCCCCGGGTAGGGGTAGCCGGAAAGTTTTAATCGGAGAACAGGTACGCATACATTTCCAGAAGGAGCCCCCGAGATTCTCGTGGGAGTCCGCATTTTCATTTATGAGGTTTTCGGGATACATACACTGTTTGGCGACTAGGTGTACAACGGGCGCAGCAGGGCCGCGTTCCAAGGACGTTCGATCTCCTCGTCCGATTTGTCCATCTTGTTCTTGCGCGGCTGCTGTGCGTCGATGAGGTAGTAAGAGTCGTTGAGCAGCGCCCGGCTGATGATGAAGGGGCCCTCCCAGGGTGGTGATAGCTTGTGCATGCCCTTCGTGTCTTGCACCAACCGGAGAACCAGGTCACCCTCGCGGAATGCGACCGGGCGAATCCGGCTAGAATGGTAACGGCGTAGTCGCTGCTGGTACAGGGAGGATCTGGACAGGTCTAGCTCACGGGCCTCCTCCAGGAGATCTACCCCGTCTTCCCGCGCCTCCTTGTTGGCCTGCTCGTCGTAGAGGAGCTTGCGGGGGGAGTCGAATTCGATGTCGGCGAAGAGGATGGCTTCCGATCCGTAGACCAGGAAGAATGGCGTGTAGCCGGTTGACCTATTCGGTGTGGTGCAGAGGCTCCATAGCACAGCCAGAAGTTCCTCGATCCAGCATCCGGGTGATCGCTCCAATGGCTCGATGAGACGTGGTTTGATGCCGGCTAGCACCAAGCCGTTTGCTCGTTTGACCTGCCCGTTGGACTGTGGATGTGCGACGGAGGCGAGGTCTAGCCGGATGCCCTTGTTGCGACAGAACCGGGCGAAGGCCCCCTTGGCGAAGTTCGTGCCGTTGTTGGTGATGATGCTGTTGGGGTAGCCGAAGCGGTTGATGATGTCGGTGAAGAAGGTAACAACCGTCGCCCCGTCCAGCTTCCGGATAGGCTTGGCCTCGATCCACTTTGTGAACTTATCCACCGCTACCAGCAGGTGGGTCATTCCCGCGTGAGCTCGCTTGAAGGGCCCGACCATGTCGAGGCCCCAAACCGCGAAGGGCCAGGTGATCGGTATGGTCTTGAGCACCGAGGTTGGCATGTGCCTGAGCTGCCCTAAGCGTTGGCACCCATTGCACGCGCGGACCAGCTGCTCGGCATCCTCGAGGGCGGTGGGCCAATAGAAGCCGTGGCGAAACGCCTTGGAGACTATCGCCCTTGACGAAGCGTGGTGCCCGCACTCCCCCTGGTGGATGTCCCTGAGTAGCCGGTAGCCTGTGTCTATGTCGACACATCTTTGGAAGATACCGGATACACTGCGCTTGTATAGCTCGCCGTTTATGATGGTGTATGTATGCGCGCGGCGTCGGATTTGTCTGGCCTCCACCTCGTCATCCGGGAGCTCGTTGTTGGCGATGTAGTTCATGAAGGGCTGTGCCCAGGATGGCACTTCCCGGATGACGAGGACGCTCCTGTCCTCCGGCTGTCGGGTGTCAGTGGGCCGTCCGGGTGGGGTGTCCGGGACGGCAGCCCCTGAGCCACTGGGCGAGCCGGTAGCCCCCGAGTCCTGCGAGCCGAAGGGTACCGCCTGGCCGGAGTTGGCACGAGTTTTCTTCTTTGGTGGCTCCTCCGGCTCCGCCTCCGCTGCCCCGGCAGCCGGGACGCTCCCCTCCCAGATGATGGAATCTGATTCCGGCGACGGGTTGATGGATGGCCTGCGTACGTGCTCCAGGGATACCCCTGGTGGGATGGCCTGCCTGGTGGACCCTATCTTGGAGAGCACGTCGGCTGCCTCGTTGTTGGTGCGGGGGACGTGATGAAATTCACATCCATCAAAGGAGGAGCTGAGCTTCTGGATGTGGAACAGGTAGAGGGCCATGTTGGCATCTCTGGCGTCCCATTCCCCGGATACCTGTTGTACCACCAGGTCCGAATCGCCGAAGCACAGGATCCGATTGACGCCGATTTCCTTGGCCAGCCGGAGCCCGTGCGCCAGTGCCTCGTATTCGGCTATGTTGTTGGAGCCCTTGAAGTGGATCTGCAACACGTACTCCAGCCGGTCTCCCTTGGGCGAGGTGAGCACGATGCCGGCTCCCAAGCCCCTGAGCATCTTCGACCCGTTGAAGTGCATCCTCCAGTGGTCCGAATCCAGAACCGATGGGAGATACTGGGTCTCGGCCCAGTCGACGATGAAGTCCACCATCGCTTGTGACTTGATCATGAGCCGGGGCTCGTACTAGATGGAGTAGGCGGCAAGCTCGATGGCCCATTTGGCGACCCGGCCGGTGGCGTCCTTGTTGCCGATGATTTCCGAAAGGGGTGCAGTGCACACGACCTTCATCGGGTGCTCCTGGAAGTAGTGCTTGAGCTTCTTGCATGCTAGGTACACGCCGTAGCACATCTTTTGGTAGTGGGGGTAGTTCTGCTTGGAGAGGGAGAGAACCTCGCTGAGGTAGTAGACGGGTCTCTGAACTTGCTGAGCCTTGCCTTCCTCGGGGCGCTCCACCACCAGGACGACCCTGATGACCCGGCTGGTGGCTGCTATATAGAGCAACATCGGCTCCTTGCTAGCCGGTGTGGCTAGAACCGGCGCTGTGGACAGCATGCGCTTGAGGTTGTGAAACGCGCTGTCGGCTTGCGAAGTCCAGGAGAACTTGTCCGTCTTTTTCATCAGCTAGTACAATGGAAGTGCCTTCTCCCCCAGCCGGCTGACGAAACGACTGAGGGAAGCCAGGCATCCGGTGAACTTCTGGACTCCAAGCAGGTTCTTGGGCGGTTGCATCCTCTCGATGGCCGCGATCTTCTCCGGATTTGCCTCGATGCCTCGCTGAGATACGAGGAAACCGAGTAGTTGTCCGGATGGTACTCCGAAGACGCATTTTTCCGGGTTCAGCTTCATCTGGTACTGGCGGAGGTTGCCAAATGTTTCTCGCAGATCCTCGAGGAGGGTGCGCCTTTCCTTGGTCTTGATGACCACGTCATCAATGTAAGCGTGCACGTTTCGGCCTATCTGCGAGTGCAAGCATTTCTGCATACATCGCTGATAGGTGGCGCCTGCGTTCTTTAGGCCGAAAGGCATGGTCACATAGCACAAAGCCCCGTAGGGGGTGATAAAAGATGTCTTAATCTGATCCGCCGGGTTTAGCCGGATCTGATTGTATCCGGAATAACAATCTAGAAAAGACAACAAAACACAGCCGGCCGTGGAATCGATGACCTGATCGATACGGGGCAAAGGCGAAGGGGTCTTTCGGGCATGCCTTGTTTAGGCTGGTGTAGTCGATACACATGCGCCAGGTCTTGTTCTTTTTCAACACCAGAACTGGGTTCGCCAGCCAGTCCGGATGGTACACTTCCATGATGAACCCGGCTGCGAGGAGCCGGGTGATCTCGTCACCGATTATCTTTCTCTTCTCTTCTGCGAACCGGTGCAGAGGTTGCTTCACCGGCTTGGCGTCCGGACGCACATGAAGTGAGTGCTCGGCAAACTCCCTCGGCACACCCGACATGTCTTTGGGAGACCATGCGAAGATGTCCCGATTCTCACGAAGGAAGTCGACGAGCGCGCCTTCCTATTTGCTGTCTAAGCCGGCACCAATGGTGACGAACTTAGTCGGGTCGGAGGGGTCGAGCAGGATCCTCTTCGTCTCCTTTGCCGGCTGGAAAGCTCCTTCTCCAGCCGGTTTGCTGCTAGCCGGAATGTCCTGCTGGGCCATGGCCACATTACGCATGATCGCGCACTTTTCTTCGGCTATGATGAGGGCGTCTGCCAGTTTAGAACCGGCTGAGGCGCACTCCATCGATCGCCTGAAGCAGCCGGCGACGGTGATCACGCCGTGGGGTCCTGGCATCTTCGTCTTGAGGTATGCGTAGTGGGGGACGGCCATGAACTTGGCGAGGGCAGGACGCCCGAGGAGAGCGTGGTAGGAGCTCGTCAAATTTACAACCTCAAACCAGATTGGTTCACGGCGGAAGTTCTCCTTGGTCCCGAAGATGACGTCCAGCTGGATTTTTCCCAGCGGAGCGCAGGCTGGCCCCGACAGTACGCCATGGAACGTCGTGGTAGTCGGGCGCAGGTCGTTTTCGCGAATGCCCAGCTTCTCCAGCGAGGACTGGTAGAGGAGGTTGAGGCTGCTGCCTCCATCGATGAGGACGCGCGAAAATCGGCAGGTGCGCGCGTTGGAGACGATGAGGGGGTCGAGCACCATGGCGTAGCCCCCGGGAGTCGGCATATGCTCCGGTTGATCTGCCCGGCTCCAGGTGATGGGGGTTTCCGACCAGTTCAGGTACTGGGGGACCGGAGAAACGATGGCGTTGACCTCCTTGGAGCGTCGCCTGCGGCTGTGCTTGTCGTCCTGCTCCGTCTCGAAGATGTGGTAGGCGGCGTGCGGCTGGGGGTAGCCGTTGTTGTTGCCGCCGTTGCCGCCGTTACCATCATTACCGGCTCCCCTAGCCGGTGGTGGGGGTCCACCCGGTGGTGGAGGCGGGAGACGGGGCTGGTTGCCCTGGTCCTTTAGCTGGCGAGTCCAGCTGCAGTTCTGGGTGGGGTGCGTAGCCGGTTTGAAGGGACCGCTATGCCACTTGCACGGGCCGTCAATCATCTGGTCGAAGGTGAGCCAAGGCTTCTGCCTTCTTGTGTCGTTAGCCGGTGCATCGGGCACACCCTCTACGGCATTGACCTATCGCGCGTGGTAGCGAGGCTTCTGTTGCCTGTCCTGGCGGTCCCCGTGGAACCGGTTGTCGTTGCCGTGGCGCCTGGAGGATCCGACTTCACCAGCCAGATTGCTCGGACAGTCACGAGCCGGCTCCGTGGGAGTCGGACGGCCTTCCGTGTTTACCCGGAGGGGCTTCTTCATGGCGGCATCTGCCGTGGCGTACTGGTCGGCAACCGTCATGAGCTCCGCCATGGTTTTCGGCTCGTTACACAGTAGCCGGTGGCGAAGCATGGTGCCTTCTCGGCATCCTTCGATGAAGAAACCAATGGCTTGGCTCTCCAGGATGCCCTCGCAAGTGTTGCGGAGCTCTGTCCACTTGGCGAGGTACTCGCGGACGGTCTCGCGGTCGCCCTGGACGCACAAGGCCAGGTCGCGCGGGCGCCCTGGGTGCTTGTACGTGCCGTTGAAGTTGCGGATGAAAACCTTCTCGAAATCAGGCCAGGCGTTGATGCTGTTGGGCGCGAGGCTGTTGAGCCAGGTTCTCGCCGACCCGGTTAGCATGAGGGGGACATAACGCACGGCTGTGCGCTTATTCCCGTGGGCAATGCCGACTGCCGTGGCGTAGTCGGTCAACCAGTCTTCCGGCTTCATGCTGCTGTCGTACTTGGGGGTGTCCCTGGGCAGGGAGAATTTATCCGGAAATGGCTCGTTCCGGATGCGGGGTCCGAAACAAACTGGTCCGGTAGAATCTTCCTCCTTCGTGACGCGTGCCTGAGCGAGCAGCTCGATGCGGTCATGGGCATCCGAACAATCCGGGTTGGGCACACCCACCCGGCCCGAGAGGCGGGAACCGGCTGGTCTGGGTGCTCCGGCTGGCGGGGGTGGAGGTGGCGGGTTGCTGTTGACCGTCTGCTCCTGGCGCGGCAGGCCCCTGTTGCCGGAGCTGCGACGCCTGCTACGGGCCCTAGCCGGCTGAGGGGAGGACGCCTGTTGCATGTCACGTGGTGCGCCCCTGCTGTTGGCGGGTAGCCTGCTTCCTCTGGAGTAGCTAAGGTCCTCCTGTGTCTGCCGGTTGGCGCCGGCCTGCTCGTCCGCGGCGCGGAGGAGCTCCTGGACGCGAGCGTGCTGGCGGGCCTGCTCCTCGCCCTCCAGGCTCGGTAGTTCTTCTGCCGCGGCTCGCACCGCGCGCAAGTTCTTGATGGGCGTGCTGTAGGTGGGCCGTGTAGGGGCAGGCGCGGGATCCGGTTCTCTGTCCTTCTCCATCCTGCCGCCCAGCTCGCCGCCTCGACGTCGTACCTGGCCGCGCCGGCTCGGCTCTACGATAGCCGGGGTGAGACCATGCGCGCGGTCATACTCGCGCCTGGCGATCTCCAACTGCTTGCGGGCTGCTGCCAGATCCATGGCCTCCTGGAGGAGGATCTTTCTCTCCATGGTGAAGTTGGCCTCCTTCTCCTCCGGGTTGTCCCCGAGGGTAACCGGCGTCAGGAGCCGATCAATGGCATCCTCGACCGGGTTCCGAGGCTGCGAGGGAGCGGAAGTTCCGACCTCGTCCACGCCTCGCTCCCGCGGCCGGCGGGGCTGCGAGCTGGATCCGGCCATCATGACCTCCATGCCGCAAGGTGCGGCGGAGGTGCCGCCGTTTGAGCATGGCAGCCCCGCGACAGAGACGATTTCCCTAGGGAAATGCTCCGGGACAGTGGCGATGTAGACGGGGAGATCGCCGAACAGCAGAACGGTGCCGTTTGCCGAGAAGGAAGTTTCGGCGAAGCAGGAGGCGTTGTCGATGACGCAGTCGAACTTGCCTAGTGTGAGCATCAGGCCGGAGGCCACGCGCTCACCGGCTGAAGTGCCGGGTCCCGTGCGGAACGTGACTCCAGTCGAAGCCATTAGCCCCACGGTGGGCGCCAACTGTCGTTGTATTGGGAACGGCAGTACCTAAAAAGGTTAGATAGAGGTGTCGGGACTAGCAGGAAAGCTATCGACGGCGTCCGCAGGCGAGATTGGATACGAGCGAGCATAGCGGGACGCAAGAGGTACCCAGGTCCGGGGCCCTCGTGGTGACGTAAAGCCCCTACTCCTGCCCGATCTGACTATGTGGAATATACGAGATACAAGTGCTCCTCGAGCTGTATTCTTTAGGTACTGCCTTAAATGAACTAAGACCAACCCTTTCTACTAAGGCCCTCTCTCTCCTTATATAGGAAGAGAGGCAAGGGTCTCACCTGGCTAGTCCGACTGGCGGCCCCCACAGGCGGGTCCCAGCCGGCTAGTCATCTACAGTACCCGGCATGGTATGTCACATCAGTGTATGAACGGTATGGCTGTCGTAGGCACAGTGGACGCCGTGAGAGCCCGTCGTCAGCACAAGTCACTGTTCCCCCATCAGCCACGCCAAGTCTTTGGTATGGGAGGGTGGTTGCCCGTCTTGTCGTCATACAGGGCATACCGTGCACTGATACGCATGTCGTCCTGTCCCTTTGATTGGATCCGGCTATGCTTGTTGTATCTGGCTACCTCCTCATGGTCTGGCTACCGGGTGCTAGCCGGTCCGTCCTACCCTGTCCAGCTGCATCTGGTCAGCCGGCCGAGATCCGACTGTCCTGTTTCTTATTCGGGTGGGGTATCCGGGGATCATCCCCCTGACAGCTCATAATGCGCGAAGCGTTACGGGGCAATCTGGGGCGTTGGATTAGAACGGGGATCAACAGCTGGGGATCGTCGTCGACGATGGACTGGTCGCCGGCGAGCTCTAAACCTAGCGGCTCGGTGGGGGTGCATAGGGGGCGTACCAGGGCTCCAACGACAACGGCGAGGAGGGCAAACGGACTGGTGGTCGACGGCAAGCTTAGGTACAGTCGAGGCAACTCCGGGGGTGGTCGCAATCAGCGGCGCCCTTCTCCTCCAGAGGCGGCCTGCTCTGGTGAAATTCCGGCGAACGGATGCTCGCCTTGCTCCGGCTAGAGGTGTGGGACGGTCAGTGAGGGGAGGTGAGTGGTGTGCCGAATGAGGCTGGGGGTGCCCTCCTTTTATAGACTCGACGACAGGACAGCACGACATGCCCAGGCGACGGTGGAAACATGGCTACGGGATGCTAGCGGCATGGTTGCGAGCGGCGATGGACGCGCGGTCTCCTGGCGGTGCTCTAGGGCTTTAATGCGGGCTTAGGGGCGGTGGTATGCGGTCGAGCGGAGCTGGCACTCTGAGCGGCAAAGACGGCGGTGTCCATGGCGAGTGGTGGCTGTGAGGCGTTGGGCGGTGAACGGGCATGTCCGTCGTGCTCCCTGGGTCGTGGCGGAGCGGTGGGCACGGGCTACGGTCGAGCGGCGGCTTGTGCACGCGTGTCGGGCGCGGCGCTCTGGCGCGTGCTCGGCATGGCGTAGTCGCACTGGGCGCGGCAGTTTCTCGGTGGTCCATGCTCTAGCTTGGCTCGGGGAGGGGACAGAGGGTGGCGGTGAGGTCCTGGCTAGCTTCTAGACATGGCGAGAGAGGGAGAGGTGGTCTGCTGGGGTGATGGCATGGTCGGCCGGCGAGTGGGTGCTCGGCATGGCTTGGCCTTGCCACTAGGGGTAGGAGATGGGGTAGTTATGCCTTGGTTAGATCATTTGGAGACAGTGGGAGCAAATGGGGGTCAAATGGGGGCAAAACCCTGTCCAGAATAGTAAGCTAGATATTAGGTGTAATTCATGCATGCCATGTGTTTGATGAAATGGCCGCATGAACTTTCTTTTTGAATTTTGAAAAGATTTTTGGTGGGTGTGCTAGTACTAAGCTTGAGACTCTGTGGGTCCTTAGGTTTTGAAATTTGAGCTTGTTTGAGTGGTTTTTGAAATAGTGGGATCTTCCCATATGAAATAGATTCAATTTTCCAATGCCATTTAAATATAGTGTTTGAATGTTTTTGGCAGATCACAGAGTGGACCTTGGTACCTCATTATGTGTACTAGCAAGGGGTGCAAAGATACATCATTGTTTCTGTTAGGTTTTGAGTACTAGGAATAGCCAAAGTAGGCATGATAGTTAATTTGGCAAAAATGACAATTCACTTCATTTATTCATTTTGAGTTGTTTTTCTTTGGGAAATGTTTGGGAATGATTTAGATGATGTTTATTTCACCTAAGAATCATTTTACAAACAATGGATCACAGAACCATGGCAATTCAAACAACTCCTATTTTAAATGCACACACATATGAATGCTTTCATATTTGTAATTGGAAAAGTTTTTGTTAACCCTAATTTTGATGATTTGGATCTTAATAATCTTGGATTAGAGTTTTGGGATGTTACAATATCTTTGCAAATGGCTGATAAATCTACCACTATTCCTATTGGTATATGTGAGGGTGTACCTGTTCAACTGGCTCATAATTGCTTGATATTAACTGATTTTGTTGTGCTTGAAATGCCTGAAGATGATAATATGTCTATTATTCTTGGGAGACCTTTTCTTAATACTGCAGGAGCTGTTATTAATTGCAATCAAGGAAAGGTGACCTTCAATGTTAATGGCAAGGAACATACTGTCTATTTCCCCAAGAAGATTGATAGGACTTATGGTTTGAATTCAATTGAACATGTTGAAGGCATTCAAGTTGGAGAAATATATTGTCCCATACCAAGAGAAAAAATTGAAACTATTATGATTGGGACCGTTGCTATCAAAGTTGAGGTAACATAATCATTAGTGGAATACAAAGTTTTGTCTCATATGAAATTGTTTTGGTAACAAGACCTGATCAACCTTGTTAACAAAAGGATTTCATTGAACAAAAAAATGTTTTCACCATGATTATCTCCGCTTATTTCTATTCTATCCATTTAGTTTTTGCTTTTGCTTTTGTTTAGTTTTCTTTTCTGTTGTTAGTTGCTTACATATTAGAGTGTCTTAGAACTTCTGTAGTTCTAGCCTTGTTTTGTCATTGCATCATTCAAAAAAAATCTCTGTGTGTCAAAAAATCATTCAGCTATGCCTGAAAATGCCCAAAGATAAAGTGTCTCAAAAAATTCCAGAAAATTCATATTAAATTTTTATTTGAAAAAGGGGCAGAGGAGTGCCCGTAAGGTACCAGGGGGCACACCAACTGGTGGCGTGGCTAGCCCTGGAGCGCGCCTGCCTATGGTGTGGGCCACTCCTGGCCCTCCACTCACTCTCTCACTTGCCACTTTCTTCTCTCTCCCGAGTAGACACCAGTTCATTGCTAAAAGTTGCGTTCTTGCTATGCTTGCCCTCGACTTTTTGATCTCCTTGCTCAGCCCATCTTTGCTGCTGAAATTTGGAGCATTTGTTCTCTGGTATGTGACTCCTCCGCTTGTCCAAGTAGATTTGTGTTTATTGGTTTATATCTTGAGTATTTTTTTGCTATAGGTGATAGGTTATGAGAGCTTGTAAGCTTGATTGATGCTTAGATATATAGTTTTCATGCATGTTTAGGCCTCTTACAAGTCCCTATGAGTAGTGCCCTTCATTGTATTCACTTTGCAATCACTTGTTTAATAGATGTTTAAATTTCAGAATATCAAACATGAACGACCATACCTTTGGAGAAATATTTGAGAGGGATGCACCTAGGAGGTCAAGTCCCTCAAGATCAACCTCTCAGTTTAGGCCATCATACAATGAAGATCTCATTGCACCTCGTATTGGTAATGAAGGAGATGATGGGAATGCTCACCCATCTACTTTTCCTTGTTTTACTTTCTTACAAGCTGCAGGGATTCTTGATGATTTATTGCTACTGATTCGGAGGGTTGGTTTGACCTCATACATGCAAGATGAGAGTGAGCAATACGCTATGCTCACCAAGACTTTTGTTGAGAGCTTCGTGTTTACTAAGACGCCCTATCAGTCAACTGTCTCTTTCAGAATTTATAATCTGCCCTTTACCATGCCATTGGAAAGATTTTGCAGTATTGTAGGTGTGGGCATGACGGGAACCGTGAAGAAGATTCAAGGGCGACCCGCTGATTTGCTGGAGCTCTACCAAGGGGTGACCAATGATGATGACCGTGTAGCCCAACGCAGAAAGATAAGAAACATCCAACTCCCTTCTCTTACATACTTTGCATATTATCTTGCTACTAGCGTTCTGGGTAGGGAGAATACGAGTAATATCTCCAACTATCATTTAGCCTTCCTTGCTGCTGCGCTTAACAATGATACTCGGTACAACCTTGGCTCGCTTATTGCTCGCCGCCTAGCTGCTAGGGGGCCTATCTATGGGGGCATAATCGCTTCACGTATGGTCAATGCATTAGAGCTTTATGTGGACCCCAATGATACTATATTAGCACCACAAAGGCTTGACCTTGCTGCTATGAAAACACATCACTTTGTCACTGCTGATTCTGAGTTGGACAGTTTAGTATATAGGATGTTGTTTACTGACGGGAATGAGAGGGAGATCCCTTTGCCGCAATCAACCTTCTTTAGTGTTCACAGGAGGACGTGGTCGCGCTCCAAGGAGGAGGTGGACGAGCTGCTCCGCTTGCTGGGTTTCCACAGGCAGCACCAGGAGGATGTTCCCTCCTACGATTACTCTGCGCATTACGGCGGGGCATCCTCGAGCTCGCACCAGGACGAGGGTACCTCCTCACCATACTATGAAGGCGCTCCATCTTGTCCAGCTTGGGATTGACACCCACTTAGGCCAAAAGCCTAAGCTTGGGGGGAGGTACACCGACACCACACTCATCTCCATATCATTTTGCGTCGGTACTTTGTATACTCATGTTTCGTTCATTTTTTAGCTTTCGTTCTTTCTTTGCTTTTGCTTTCTAAAACACAAAAAGACCAAAAATATTTCTGTTGTTTCTCTTTGTTTGCTTCTTCTTTTTTCCTTGGTTTTCTTACTTTGTTTGAACTATTCGAAAAACGCAAAAAGATTTTGCTTTGCTTGTTCTTCCTTTTTTGGTTCTTGTTTTAAAAATCGAAAACACCAAAAATATTTGTTGTTCTTCTTTGGTTTTGTGAGTTTGTTGCAGGGTTCAGCAGTCCTCAGTGGAATTTGGTTTCATGTTATTATTCAAGCCACACAAGTGAAGGGCAATAATGAGGATTAATGACAACTTGAGGTGTGGCAAGAGGCTGGTAAAGAACTCCATTTGTTTTCATTTTTGTACATATACTCATCATTGTGGGCATGCTTAGCCTATTCGTGTAGGGTGTATGTGATTCATGGATGCTTAGTAGTTCTTGCTTTCATATGATTAGTTCCAGCTTGCTAATAGTTTGTAGCATGTCATATGAATGTTTGCTTCCATTACTCTATTCATAACTTGGTATGACACCATGGTATCCTCCTCTGAATGTTTCATTTGAATTGACTTGGCACATGCTCACACACGCATATGACTGAAATAATCAGTTAGGCCTCGATGAATTATTTTGCCTTGAGGGTCTTGAATCACTTTCATGCCATGATTAGTCCTGTTTTGTTGCAAGCATGATTATGACAGCTATTGCTCTCTCGTTTGTCGCTCCCTTACTATTGCTAGTCTTCACTTACACTAAGTATCTTTTACTCGTTTCTCCAACTCCCTAAAACCAAATATTGCCAAAATTGTCCACCATACCTACCTATTAGCATCATTTTCTATTATCGTGCATATTCAATATGCCTTGTTTTCTTCCGAATAAAATGTTTGCTTGTTATGAGAAAGTTAGTTAGTAAATCTCTCATGAACTTGATGGCGCACTTTATTTCTTGCACTTAACAAACCTGAACCATTGTGACTGTCCATGAAAGTTATATGCTTGCAAATTATAGGCTGGGGATTAGCAGAACCGTGCTGTCATGGGGAACGCTTTCAACACCTGTAAATAAATACCTAGTTGATACCATGCTCTTTTGTTTGCGAATGTCGTCGGTGTGAAATAAAAGGGGAGCTTGTAAGTCCATGGAGTTATGTATGTGTGTTAGAGAAACACCTGGGCCGCCGGTCTAATCCATGATGTCATGGTGGAAACCTGCAGCGTAACCATAATAAGTATCTATGAAGCATTCTTCTTATAAAAAAAGAGAGGGATAGCTATTGAGAAAAAGAAAAAAATATTTGAGAAAAGAGGAAAGAGACAAAAAAGCACCATTTTCCCATGGTAAATAAGAAGATTGCTGAGATACTCATTGTCTGCTTGCCTTGTCATTTTGATATGGGGATTCTTTCGTATCATCGGGCAAGGGGTACCCCGTTGGTGGTTCTCTATGATACACACGTATTTACGATGACAAGAACTTACCACTAACTAAAGTTGAGTAGCATGAGGAGCGGCCCTCGTACACAAGGGACATGGGATTTCTAGTTTATACTTTGTCAAGCATATAACTTAGATTGGACCTCACTTTCACCTTAACTATATTAAAGATGCTTATGATAGGGGCAATGAGAGATCAAAGCTAATGAATACCGTACTTTTAGCATTTGGAAGCCTTTCAAACTATTCAAAACCTTTTCATTTCTTTGTTGAGTCTCCACCTATTCTACGAGCACCTTCTTGAGAGCATAGTTGTCATTCTTAGTGTAATGTGCTTGTCTCAAAACTTGATTATTTGTGTTATGACTTTGATGCTTGTATCTTTGATATCTTTACTTCTAGTCTTCACCTGAACTTCATAGGTGCCTTGGCATTGACAATAAAAAGGCAAGCAAGATACCACTCTATCATACCTTGTTATGAGCATTGTAATGTTGCTTATGTTTATGTTTTATGCTACTTATTATTTTTGAGTTGGAATCTCTTCATAGCTTGAAATGCCTATTAAGTGAACTTAGTTGCATACTACTTATTATGAATTGTCTAAGTAGTTGATCACATGCTGAGAATATATACAGCATATGAAGCAAATGTGTTCGTGAAAGTTTCTTTTATCGCACTCAGTTTTCAACTGAATTGCTTGAGGACAAGCAATAAGCTAAGCTTGGGGGGAGTTGATATGTCCAAAACGTATCTACTTTCCCATACACTTTTGCTATTGTTTCTCCTCTAAACTTGTGTGATTTGGATGCAACTAACACGGACTGACGCTGTTTTCAGCAGAATTACTTTGGTGTCTAGTTTTTGTGCAGAAAATCAACTATCAGGAAAAATCCCGGAAAATATGCCAAAAAACCTATTTCACCAGAAGACTCCCGGAGCCAAAATACGAGACGGAGTGGGGCTGGGCGCCAGCCACACCACCTAGCTGCGTGGGCTGGGCCTGGCCGCGCCAGGGGGTGGTATGGCCGCCCTAGACACCCCCTCGGTCTCCCTCTTCGCCTATAAGATGCCTTCTGACCTAAAAACTCAGGGGGGGTTCGACGTTATTCCAAAAATAGTTTCGCTCCACCGCCACCACTAGATTCCACAATTCGGAACCAGAAACTCCGTTCTGGCACCCTGTCGGGATGGGGAATTGGAGGAGATCATCGACCTCATCACGACCATCACTTCTCCATCGACCATCCATGTTTCCCCCATCTATGAGTGAGTAATCCCCTGCTATAGGCTATGGGGATGGTAGGGATTGGATGAGATAGTTCATGTAATGGCATCAGATTGTTAGGGCATGGTGCCTAGTATCTTCTATTAGTGCTTTTTGACTTTGTTGCGACTTGTTATGCTTAATGCTTGTCACTAGGGCCCGAGTGCCATGATTTCAGATCTGAACATGTTATTGATTCATTATGATAGTATTATTTATGGTCTTACCTGCAAGTTGTATACACACATTGTTGTCCGGAACCAATGGCCCTGAAGTGACAGAAATCGGGATAACCGGAGGGAATGGCTTTGATGTGAGGATAACATGTGTTCACGGAGTGTTAATGCTTTGCTCCGGTGCTCTATTAAAAGGAGCACCTTAATTGCCAATAGTTCCCTTGAGGCCCCACTGCAAACGGGCTGGCAGGACAAAGATGTTGTGCAAGTACTCATTGCGAGCATGTATGACTATATATGGAACACATGCCTAGGATTATCTAGTACTTGGATGCTTTATCTTATTTATCTGCAATTTCCCTATGTTTTGATTGCTATATGAATTGTCTTGTCCATGCAACGCCCGTCCATCCATCCCTATGCCTACCGCACTCGAATTCTACCGTTTACTGCAATTGTTACTATCGTCTTTACTTTTACTACTGCTATTACTTTATTATTCCTACTACAAAACTATTGCTACTGATAAACTGCTATGAGCAAGATTGTTTCCAGGTGCAGCTGAATTGACAACTCAGTTGTTAAGGCTTATAAATATAATTTGGCTCCCCGTGTGTCGAATCAATAAATTGGGTTTCACTTCCTTCAAAAATACTGCGATACACCCCCTATACTTGTGGGTCATCACATGTCTGTTCTTTTCATGAACCACAGCTAGAGTCATTGCATGTGTGTTCTTTTCACAAACCATAGCTAGATTCATTGCATGTGTGTTCTTCTCACAAACCACATAAGGATACACCAGTGTCATTGCATGTGTGTTCTTTGCATGAACCATAGCTAGAGTCATTGCATGTGTGTTCCTCTCACAAACCACACATGGATCCACCAGTGTCATTGCATGTGTGTTCTTCTCATGAACCATAGCTAGAGTCATTGCATGTTTATTCTTCCCACAAACCACATAAGGATCCACCAGTGTCATTGGATGTGTGTTCTTTTAATGAACCACACCTAATGTCATTGGATGTGTGTTCTTCTCACAAACCACACATGGATCCACCAGTGTCATTGCATGTGTGTTCTTTTCATGAACCACACATGGATCCACCCAGTGTGATTGCATGTCTGTTCTTTTCACAAACCGCATATGGATCCACCAGTGTCATTGCATGTTTGTTCTTTTCATGAACCACACCCAGTGTCATTGCATGTCTATTCTTCTTACAAACCACATAAGGATACACCAGTGTCATTGTATGTGTGTTCTTTTCATGAACCACACCCAGTGTCATTGCATGTGTGTTCCTCTCATAAACCACACATGGATCCACCAGTGTCATTGCATGTGTGTTCTTCTCATGAACCACATCTAGAGTCATTGCATGTCTGTTCTTCTCACAAACCACATAAGGATCCACCAGTGTCATTGGATGTGTGTTCTTTTCATGAACCACACCCAGTGTCATTGCATGTGTGTTCTTCTCACAAAGCACACATGGATCCACCAGTGTCATTGCATGTGTGTTCTTTTCATGAACCACACCCAGTGTCATTGCATGCTTGTTCCTCTCACAAACCACACATGGATCCACCAGTGCCATTTCATGTGTGTTCTTCTCATGAACCACATTTAGAGTCATTGCATGTGTGTTCTTTTCACAAACCACATATCACCAGTGTCATTGCATGTGTGTTCTTCTCATAAACCACATATGGATCCACCCAGTGTCATTGCATGTGTGTTCATTTTCACAAACCACATAAGGATCCACCAGTGTCATTGGATGTGTGTTCTTTTCATAAACCACACCCAGTGTAATTGCATGTATGTTCCTCTCACAAACCACACATGGATCCACCAGTATCATTGCATGTTTGTTCTTTTCATGAACCACACATGGATCCACCCAGTGTGATTGCATGTCTGTTCCTCTCACAAACCACATATGGATCCACTAGTGTTATTGCATGTCTGTTCTTTTCATGAACCACACCCAGTGTCATTGCATGTCTGTTCCTTTCATTAACCACAATTAGAGTCATTGCATGTGTGTTCTTTTCACAAACCACACATGGATCCACCAGTGTCATTGCATGTGTGTTCTTTTCATAAACCACATATGGATCCTAACCTTAGGAGAGCCCTAACCTTAGCCCCCCAATGGGTGGCCGTTAGACTGAGTCTTCTAGAAGGCATGCCCTAACACAGTTGTTCTGCTTGATGATTGTTACATACCATTCGATCGGGGCGCTTGGACGATTGCGATGGTCTTCGTGAGAGCGATCCGCGAGTAGGCTGTTCTGCGGCATGATTGGCCACACTTGCTCTGGACAAACTGGCAACACTGGGAGCTCCCATGTTGTGAGTGTCATGACTCACGAGTTCAGTGGGCCATATCCCAGTGTCACCTCCCCATTACTTCTCTTCCTCCCCGTACTTCTCTTCCTTCCCCTTGAAGCCACTTTCCCTACTTCACTCCCATCCTGCTGTAGCCGCAAGCTGACGGCGCCTCCATCCTAATCCCCTCTCCGGCAGCCACCCCCCATCCCCTCTCGCCATGGGTTCAAGGGGAGACAGCGAGGAAACGCGTCGTGACGACAGGGACGGTGATTTTGATGTGAGTTGTCTCATCTCTATCTCTATCACCTGTGGCCAGTTATATATTTTTTGAGCTAGATCTACTCTGTTTACTCATGTGCGTATGATGTGTTAGGCCAACCAGATGATGTATGACTCCGACTATCTTGGTTGAGCGGATGAAGACAGTCCTCTGCTATGTAAACATGGATATGTGCCCGCTAAATTTGTAGCGTTCAAAGGACGAAACGTAGGTAGGAGGTTTCTATGGTGTCAAGGACATCGTGCAATGATGCAAGGCAGAAGTTGCGGTGTTGTCAAATGGGTAGATCTAGAGTGGCCCAAATTGATGCAGAAAACGCTGGACAAACTATGGGATATGATTGTTGAGTTGAAAGAATCCGTAGTCATCTCACTTCTTGACAGTGTTGAGATGAAGCTATGGGACCCAGTTGACACGACCAAGCTTAACCGAGATCTCAGGAGGGTGCAAGACAAGGTTAGCAAAGTCAAGAAGGAGAGGGAAGTGGCGTTGGCCCTGAAGGCTAAAGCAGAGCAAGAACTGACTCAAGCAAGTAATGATCTTCACGAGGCCAAAGTTCTATAGTTCACAGCTACGAGTATTGACAAGTGCATGAGGAAAAATACAGAGAAACAATTGAAGCTGTGCAAGGAAGATGCTAAAAGGAAGGAGCAGACGAATCAATCCTTGCTCTCGCAGGAAGATGCGCATCGGGCTAAGATTAGGAAGATCAAGGAGATGTGTGATACCTAGTTCTATTTAGCTTGAGCTCCGTGCCTTTTAAAGTTGTAATAGTAGTACTTATTGACCTAGCGGTCTAAACTAGTGGTCCCGGAGTCCTGGGAGGAAAAAAAATTGGTCTCCCGTTAGTCTGTCTTAACCCTGCATCACTTCCTTTTGTCTGATCATGGTGGTATTCTGACATTGGTGGTTTGTTTAAATGTAATCTACGTGGATTGTGCCGCATGAAAATGGCACAACCACAATTTATAAAGTGGAAGCATGTACACCCGGTTAATGGAGATCCGGGAGCTTCGCCAGACGCAGGGGATGCAGGAGTAGGGAGGCGGTGAGATAGACGGGCTCAAGCATCTGGGCATTATCGGTTGCCATTGCTGTTTATGTTGCCACGTCATTGTGCAGCATCTGAAATAAGTTGCTGCTTCATGGAGTGTGGCAGCTTAAATACTTTATTTCTATGCCACTTACATTCCATCGAATTTGGAGACCTCCTGCCCCTCAGCAATCGTGGAACCGGTGCTGCGTGTTTTCAGATAGCAGTGGCACAATCACAATTTTGGATTCAACTACTGAATCGGGCGTTTCCAAACCCTAAGTCGCGGTACATTTTACCCAGAGAACGTGGGTAGATTGTTTCGCCCAGCAAAGTGCCGCTCACAGAGCTCCAGAATTTAACCAAATTGCATATATAGGTTCAAGCTCAACATATTACTATGCATCTTCATTGCCAGCAGCCTTCTTCCGCAGCCTAGGTGCCAAGCCTTCACGTAAACTGGCTTCTTCATTTCCTCCCTTCTTCCTCTTCCTCGGTGCCAATTTTCTTAGCTTCACGTACTCTGCATTGCCGGGACAATGGGCACCAGAATCGTGTCCAGCATCATCTTTCCACTCATTTTTAATTTCTTCGGGCAGCGAAGTGACTAACCCGAAAGTCATGTTTCTAACCTTGCGGCACTTCCTGTCAACGAAACAAGACTGTTGCATAACTGCCCAATATCTATAGAGTAAATAAAACAAAAATTACAATTCAGCACAAACATGCGAACCCCAAGAGACTTTTGCTTACCAGGAGCTAATTGGGTTCGAGCAACCACCCTGCCCAAGAATAGAAGGGCGACTCCCAGTTGCAGCAGCTTCCACATCCAGTACGTCACAATTCAGCTTAAACATGCAATCCGAAGCATACCTTTTCATCAACCCAATTAGCTGACTGTCACATGTTAGAGGAACCATGATGCCACGTTCATCCATGAAGCTGAACTTTGCAGTCTGCTTTGGCCATAATTCATCATGATTACGTAGAGCAGCAACCATACCAGATATAGTGTAGATCTGCGCAGGCGCTTCTTCCATCGTGATACAATGGTGTTCATACCACTTGCCCGTAGAGTCGTACCTGAAGAGTACTACCATAACCAGGTAAGGGTGGTCCGCGGAGATCCCACTTGACAGAAAACTGTGGACAAAATATGTTTGTCAGCGTCGGGCTAACAAACAATTTTAGGTTCAGTAGCCAGCTAGCAGTTATAATTAGTGCGAATAGCAAAGAGAAGGGTAGCTCACCCGCTTGTAGCTAGAACTTCTTCTTCCTTGGTAGTAGGATCTGCCATCCTCCGAGCTGCTCAGCTCGTCGGCGGCAGAGGCGGGCTAGAGCCTCGCAACGGCGGCTACGGCATGCGCCATTGGAGCTCGGGATCAGCGACTGGGCGCAGCAACATGGCACCGGAAGTCAAATGTCCGAAGGGATCGTCCTACCCGGAGGGTGGATTCCGACGCCTCCGGTGCTAGGGGAAAGGTGGGAATGGATTTGTGAAATTGGTTAACACATCCAATCCACTTAGTTACTCGATTTGCCTAAGAGGTTGCCGCGTTGGCGCTCGCGTCACAAACAGATGACCGACATGAGGGTCCCGACCGTCTACTTCACGGGGCAGTTTCGCGGAATGTTTGAATTTGGCAGGGGCGAGATGAGTTTGCATCGAAATGGCCCCTCTCGGTAGTTGGTGGCCCAACATTTCGAAATGCGCCAATTTCAGGCAACTTAGGTACCGTGGTGCACTGGCCCGGGAACTTTGGTACCGCAGACGAACAGGCCCCTACGGTGGGGCGTCCTCGAGCTCATATCAGGACGAGGGCACCTCCTCACCGTACTACGGAGCCGCTCCGTCTTGGCCAGCTTGGGATTGATACCCACTTAGGCCAAAAGCCTAAGCTTGGGGGGAGGTACACTGACATCACACTCATCTACATATCATGTTTAGTCGGTACTTTGTATATCCTTGCTTCGTTCTCTTTTTAGTTTTCGTTCTTTCTCTACTTTTGCTTTCTAAAACACAAAAAGACCAAAAATATTTTCTTTGTTTCTCTTTGTTTGCTTATTTTTCTTTTTGCCTTGGTTTGCTTCTTCCTTTTGGCTTTGTCTTAATTATTCGAAAAACCCAAAAAGATTTTGCTTTGCTTGTTCTTCCTTTTGGTTCTTGCTTTTAAAAATTGAAAACACCAAAAATATTTGTTGTCTTCTTTGGTTTTGTGAAGTTTGTTGCAGGGTTCAGCAGTCCTCAGTGGAATTTGGTTTCATGGTATTATTCAAGCCATACAAGTGAAGGGCAATAATGAGGATTAATGAAAACTTGAGGTGTGGTAAGAGGCTGGTAATGAACTCTATTTGTTTTCATTTTTGTACATATACTCATCATTGTGGGCATGCTTAGTATGTTCATGTAGGGTGTATGTTATTTATGGATGCTTAGTAGTTCTTGCTTTCCTATGATTAGCTCCAGCTTGCTAATAGTTCGTAGCATGTCGTATGAATTTTGCTTGCATTGCCCTATTCATAACTTGGTATGCCACTGTGGTACCTCCCTCTAATTGTTTCACTTGAATTGACTTGGCACATTCTCACGCATGCATATGACTGAAACAATAATCAGTTAGGCCTCGATGAATTATTTTGCCTCAGGGGTCTTGAATCACTTTCATGCCATGATTAAGTCTTGTTTTGTTGCAAGCATGATTATGACAGTTATTGCTCTCTCGTTTGTCGCTCCCTTACTATTGCTAGCCTTCACTTGCACTGAGTATGAGTTCTACTCGTGTTTACAATCCCCAAAACCAATATTGCCAAAAGTGTCCACCATACCTACCTATTAGCATCATTTGCTATTCCGTGCATATTCAATATGCCTTGTTTTCTTCCAAATAAAATGTTTGCTTGTTATGAGAAAATTAGTTAGTAAAGCTCTCACGAACTTGATGGCACACTTTACTTTCTTGCACTTAATAATCTTGAAACATTGTGTCCATCTCTGTTGCGTATATGCTTGCGATTTATAAGTTGAAGTTAGAAGAACCATGTATCATGGGGAACGCTTTCACATTGCACTGGTACTTTGTACCTTGTTGATATCATGATTCTTTTGTTTATGGATCCCGGCGGTGTGAAATAAGAGGGGAACTTGTAAGATCATGGAGTTTGTATGTGTGTTAGAGAAACGCCTGGGCCGCTAGCCTAAGCCATGCCTAATCATGGTGGAAACTTGCATCATATCCATAATGAGCATTCTATGAAGCATCCTCAATAAAAACCTATGAAAATAGCAAATAAAAAGATTGTTGAGATGCTCATTGTCTGCTTTCCTTGTCATTTTGATTATGGGATAGCTCATGTATCATGTGCAAGGGGTACCCCGCTGGCGGTTCTCTATGATACATATGTACTTACAATGACAAGATCTTACTTGTGACTAAAGTTGAGTAGCATGAGGTTCGGTACTCATAAGTAAGGGGCATGAGAATTCAACTTATAACTTGTCAAGCATATCCTCTTAGTTGTGTCACTTTAACCTTAATCATTTAAAGATGCTTATGATAGGGGCAATGAGAGCTCAAATCTAATGAGTACCATACTTTCAGCATTTGGAAGCCTTTCAAATTGTTCAAAACCTTTTCACTTCCTTGTTGAGTCACCACTTATTCTATGAGCACTTTCTTGAGAGCATAGTTGTCATTCTTAGTATAATGTGCTTGTCTCAAAACTTGATTAATTATGTCATGACTTTGATGCTTGTATCTCTAATATCTTTACTTCTAGTCTTCACTTGAACTTCAGAGGTGCCTTGGCATTTATGTTTGTTCTACAATCAAAGGCAAGCGAGATACCACTCTATCATACATTTTTATGAGCATTGCAATGTTGCTTATGTTCATGTTTCATGCTACTTATTATTTTTGAGTTAGAAGCTCTTCATAGCTTGCAATGACTATTGAGTAACCTTATCTGCATACTCCTTATTATGAATTGACCAAGTACTTGATCATATGCTGAGAATATATACATCTTATGAAGCAAATGTGTTCGTGAAAGTTTCTTTTATCACACTCAGTTTTCAACTGAATTGCTTAAGAACAAGCAATAAGCTGTGTGATTTGGATACAACTTTTGCTATTGATACGTCCAAAACATATCTACTTTCCCGAACACTTTTTCTATTGGTTTTCCTCTAAACCTGTGTGATTTGGATACAACTAACACGGACTGACGCTGTTTTCAGCAGAATTACCTTGGTGTCTAGTTTTTGTGTAGAAAATCAACTATCAGGAAAAATCCCGGAAAATATGCCAAAAATTATATTTCACCAGAAGACTCACGGAGCCAGAAGACGAGACGGAGGAAGGCCACGAGGGGCCCACACCACCTGGCCACGCGGGCTAGGCCTGACCGTGCCAAGGGGTGGTGCGGCCGCCTCGGTCACCCCCTCGGCCTCCCTCTTCATCTATAAGTTGCATCTTGACCGAAAAACCAAGAAAGGTTCGACGTTTTTCCATAAAGAGTTCCACTGTGCCGCCACCACCAGATTCCGTGATTCGGAACCAGAAACTCTATTCTGGAACACTGTCGGGACGGGGAATTGAAGGAGATCATCGCCATCATCATCACCATCTCTTCTCCATCGACCATCCATGTTCCCCCCATCCATGAGTGAGTAATCCCCCGTTGTAGGCTATGGGGATGGTAGGGATTGGATGAGATCGTTCATGCAATGGCATCAGATTGTTAGGGCATGGTGCCTAGTATCTATTATTAGTGCTTTCTGACTTTGTTGCAACTTGTTATGCTTAATGCTTGTCACTAGGGGCCGAGTGCCATGATTTCAGATCTGAACATGTTATTGATTCATTATGATAGTATTGTTTATGGTCTTACCTACAAGTTGTATACACATATTGTTGTCCGGAACCAAAGGCCCTGAATTGACAGCAATCGGGATAACCAGAGGGAATGGTTTTGATGTGAGGATCACATGTGTTCATGGAGTGTTAATGCTTTTCTCCGGTGCTCTATAAAAAGGAGCACGTTAATTGCTAGTAGTTCCCTGGAGGCCCCGCTGCAAACGGGCTGGCAGGACAAAAGATGTTGTGCAAGTTCACATTGCGATCACGTATGACTATATATGGAACACATGCCTATGATTATTTAGTACTTGGATGCTTTATCTTATTTATCTGCAAATGCCCTATGTCTTGATTGCCATATGAATTTTCTTGTCCATGCGACGCCCGTCCATCCATCCCTATGCCTACCACGCTTTAATCCTACTATTTACTACAATTGTTACTACTGTCAGTACTTTTACTGCTGCCATTACTTTGCTATTGCTACTACAAAACTATTGCTACTGATAAACTGCTGTGAGCAAGATTGTTTCCAGGTGCAGCTGAGTTGACAACTCAGTTGTTAAGGCTTATAAATATTCTTTGTCTCCCTTGTGTCGAATCAATAAATTCGGTTTCACTTCCCTCGAAAATACTGTGATACATCCCATATACTTGTGGGTCATCAAGGACTCCCTGGGCGATCCTTATATAGGGGTTTCTAGGTTAAGAGAACTTCGTGGGTGAAAGAATCAAGGCGATCGGGCGGCCGAGGAGGAAACGAGGGTAGGTGGCGCGCCTACCTAGGCTTGGTGCGCCACCCATGCTCAATTGGGGATTTATGGCTCTCTAGGTGGGATTCTTGTGCTCCAGATGCTTCTCGTGGATACATATTGGCATTCCCAAAAGTTTAGGTCCATTTGACTTCGTATAGGTCCTAAAACATCCAAAACATTGAAAATTGGGTTTTTCTGCTCTGCCGGGTTATAGCCAAAATAAAGGGAATCATTGTTAAATCCCCAAAAATCAATATAAAATATGGATATAACATTATATATGATGCAAATATGTGGGAAAATATGTTAACAAATTACAAAGTTCATGTATGCATTTTACATGCATCAGTGACAGAGGGGGAGAGTCAACTAGGTGCTCAAAGGGGACACTAACACTAGTTACTTTCACGTTGTGGCCAACGGGAGGTGCCAAAATGTAACATCTCATCCCTGTCCAGCCCTAAGGGCTAGATTTTTGGGAAGTTGGTTATCCAGGAACACATATACGTGTTCTGCCGTGAGCTGCTGGGCACGACGACGCTGAGGATGTGCGGGCTTTATCCTTCCATGTGGGGTGGAAGGGAGTGTGTTTTAGTGGAAGGAAACAATGGCCTCATCCTCACTTTTTCAGAGCTAGAACTTGAGGAGATTATCATGGACATGAAATCTGATTCTTCTCCTGGCCCGGACGGTTTTCTGGTGCATTTCTTCAAGTCATTTTGTCCTTTGGTGAAACATGGCGTGCACCACATTCTCAATGACTTCGTCCTAGGGTGGATTGACGTCTCCAGGCTCAATTTTGGAGTTCTCACCTTAATCCCCAAAATTCCAGGAGCACAATCTATCTCATAGTTCCGTCCTATCGCTTTGATTAATGTTATTTTCAAAATTATCTCCAAGAATTTTGTGTCCAGGATTAACCCTATTGCCAGTCTTATCATCAAACCTAATCAGACGACATTTATCAAGGGAAGGTTCATCTTGGAAGGCCCCTTGGCGCTGATGGAAATCATTCAGGAGATCAAGTCCAAGAAACAAGGAGGGGTCATGTTCAAGTTGGATTTTGAGAATATGACTAGGCTTTCCTTACCAAGGTTCTCAGATGCAAAGGTTTTGATGCGAGGTACATTCATAGAATTGCTCATCTAGTTTCTAGGTGGTAGACTGCAATCTCCATCAATGGGCACATTGGGCCATTCTTCAGGAACAAGAGGGATGTTAGGCAAGGAGATCTGCTGTCTCCATTGTTGTTCAATCTAATTGGAGAAGCGCTCTTGGCCATCTTATCTAAGGAGTGTGCTGCTGGAAAGATCATGGGTGTGGTGCCCAATTTGATTCTAGGGGTAATTTCTCATCTTCAGTATGCAGATGACATGGTAATCATGATACAAAACAACAAACATGAAACTGTCAACTTGAAGTTCCTACTCATGTGCTTTGAATACATGTCGGGTTTGAAGATCAACTACCACAAGAGTGAAGTCATCATGATGGGCTATGAGGAGGCAGAGCAGCAGAGGGTGGACAATCGGTTGAACTGTAAGCTGGGCGTCTTCCCTTCCATATACTTGGGCCTCCTAGTCTCCAATCGCAAGCTCACCATCGAACAATGGTTGTTCTTGGTGGCTAAGCTGGCGGGGAGAATTGAACCATGGCTAAGCCGTTTTCTCTCCTCGAGGGGAGACTCATCCTATCCAACGCTTTCTTGGACAACCTCCCCTTATATGCTATGGGTCTCTTCCTTCTTCAAGATGGAATGCATGACAAGTTTGATTCTCCTAAATCTAGATTCTACTAGGAAGGATCGAGACCAAAGTGCAAGTACCCAAAGATAGTGGTGGCCTTGGTCTCATCAACACTAAGAATATGAATGCTGCCCTGCTGCTTAAGTGGATTTGGAAGTTGGAACAAGGGGAGAATTCCATCTGGACCAAAATTATCTAGGTAAAGTACAGTAACACAGATTGCATTTTCAAAGGCTCAGGCCATGGGGGCTCACAGTTTTGGAAGAGCGTGCACAAGGTTATGCATCTCTTTAAATCTGGGCCAAACATGAGGTACGAGATGGGTCTCACACCATGTTTTGGCTAGACTGGTGGCATGGGGACCACCCCCAAAAGACAGGTGATACCTTCAATCCGGATTACAGATGTAGTATAACTCCTTTTCCCTAGTAGACCTAGATTATCGAATCCTCGGGAAGCAGAAGCATAGTGAAGTTAGTTTAACGGACCTTCGGGTGTTTTAGAATTCCTTTTTTGTTTTTACCGGACCAAGAGTTTGTTATCTTTTGTTGTTGTCGATGATGGGTAGAGAGGGTCTAGGGCTTTCGGTTTCACCTGTAGTTGTGCAAAACATCTAACGGGAATAAAAGATAATAATAAAGTATGCATGTAATTGTTAGAGCAAGATAAATTATATCTGGGCAGTGCATCCATAATTGCTATTGCCTCCGCAATTGCTTATAGCAACAACCTACTAGTCTCATCCATAGAAGAAAGAGAACTAATGATATGCATAGTGACGTCACCGTTAATCCCAAGTAAATCCCTCACATATAGACGTATTACCCCTTCTGTCACTGGTGTTCCCAACCTGCAGATTAGTCATTACTCATATTCCCTATACCTGGCTCAATCCTCGGGGTCTTGGGTACCTGACAAGTCCTTAGATTGGGACAAGAGAGGATACAATAATTATCATGTCATACAAACTAATACATGATCCCATCTATGATAAATAACATGCACAAAAGCTACATGGCTAGGCCGAAGCCCTTAGCCCAAGGAGAATTACTCACACATAGAGATGAAATCAACAATCATAAACATTGTAATGGGAATCATGAGATTGATAGCAAATAGTCTTACAATGTCGCCAATCAAAGATGAGATCTACTATTACAAGTGATGGAATATGGCTATGGTGATGGAGAAGGGTTTGGACATTAGATCTAAGTCTATTCCTCTAGAAGCTGTTCGGTGTTGTGGATGGAGATCTGGGGCGGCTGGTGATCGGGAAGAGCTCTTGTTTCTCTTCACCGGAGGCCTCTTTATATAGGGGTCCCTTCACGAAAGTTGTTCTGTTTGACCTAGCGGTGTCGATGGCAACTATATGACCAGAACTATATGGCCGGAATTTTAGTCCCGTCGTATAGTTGGTCATTAAAGCGTCTGTCTCCACTTCACGACTCCTGGTTTCTTCGGGTTGTTGGAAATATCGTATCTTTGACTTTAATATTGTGATTCCTATCATCAAACGTCATTATCTGCACAGGAAAAAATAGAAAGAAAGGATTGCATACCTGTTTGATCATTATGCATTAGTGGCAGGGTTTAGAGAGATATTTCATCGAAAATATGAATAATATCTAGTTTAAATGTGGACATAGATGGCTATATTTTAGAGCCATCAACCTCCACAAGCTTAAACTTGATCGTCCTTGAGCAAGAAAACCAAAATCAAAAAGGAACTCAACATTTAAACTGAAACAACGAGATGATGATCTTACTCATGATTGGTAGTCTCATGTTTCCTCCACTTTATTAATCTGAAAAACTTTAGCATAGATAGAGTAATGGCAAGTGAAAGGACCGTATGGGCACCTAGAGGGGGGGTGAATAGGTGCTACTTCAAATTTTACTCTTTTTCAAATTAAGGTTTGACAGAAAGGTAAATTCTCTAGACATGCAACTATGGTGAATTTACCTATATGTCACACTAGCACAACTACTAAGCAAGAGAAAGATAAAGTAAAGTGCAGTAAAGCATAGAAGTAACCGAAGTGATGCACATGGGGACACAAGGATTATTTCCTGCAGTTCCTTCCTTTTGAGGGGAAGTACATCTGCGTTTGGAGAGGGGGTGGTATCAAACCACCAATGCCATGAGAGGCCTCCCTTGTTCTCTGGTGAAACTCACCCCAAGGGGATCGATTTACGCTTCCACTATATCGGCAACCTTCGAGGTGGAAGCCAGGACCTTTACAACAAGTTCGAGGAACGCATCCACAACTTAATTTGAGGCTCCCGAATACAAGCTAGCTGTCACAACAATCAAGAACAAGCTAGTAAGAACCAAATCAAGAACTAGGGTTTCCTATGAAACCCTAGAACAAGGTGCCCTCAAGTGAATGAGGGGGAAATGGAAATCTCTCTAGATGAAGATGTAGATCAAGGACTCGTCCTTCGATTCTCCAAAGATCAAGGACTTTGGATGGTTGTAGATGAAGTTCTTGTTGATTTGATGGCTCTAAGGTTAGGGTTCTTCACTTCAGGAACGAGCAGCAACTCAAGGTAGAAGAAGGGGCCTTTATATAGCCCCCCCCCCCCCCAGAAATGTAGCCATTAGAGCCACTCAACCCGGACTGTCTGGCAGAATCGACCTAGACAGTCCGGCCAAACCAGACACTCTGGCCGCAGAACAGCGGACATTCCGGCTTGGTAAAGAATCCAGCCAGAGTCCGGGAAGAGTCCGATATGGGCTACTAACTGTCCGCGACCTCCGAGGAATCCTTTGGGCCGGACACTCCCATGGGCACCAGCCGGACATTCCGGCTAGACTGGATACTCCGGCTGAAAACTTCCAGACAGTTCGACGCAGACTTGATTTATCACAGATAAATTCTAGGGCCTTCTTTTCCTTATGACAAGATAATAATATGATAATGTTCTGCAGGCAATATAGATATATCCTGAAACATTTCAGCAGCAGATTAAAACCATCCTAGTGTTGTCAACAAACATCAAAATAAAAGGAAGGGCATAAATGCCCTTTCAATCTCCCCCTTTTTGGTGTTTGATGACAACCCAAGGATTTGCATATGATAATCAATAAGCATAGCAACAATCAGTTTACAAACCATAGGAAGGATCCCCTAGATGTGTGACCCGTTTAAATGAACATTTAAAATGAATAAGATCACACCACCTAGAGAGTACCCCCTAACTAGAATTTCTAACCACAAAGATATGATCATAATAAGGATAGACAAATAACTAGACATACCATGGTTTTTAATGACATAACGATATATCGGGTACGCATGTCTTTCCACACATAACAGACAACAGAGTTCAACATATGACAAAGTACATAATCAAATGACATAAAGACACAAGCTTCAAAGAGGCAAATCGAGATAACGTGAAGCTTGTGTACCCATGCAAATCACCAGTAGCAACCTAATATGACCAATTCCCCCCTTTGGCATTGATACGCCAAAAAGGGAAAAGAGCACTATGAAAGAGTCCCAAACCAACTCTAGCCACTGAAGTAGTCATCCTCCTCTTCCTCGTCATCATCCTCATCCTTATCGTCATCTTCGTCCTCATCATCATCATCATCCTGAGCAGTCGACTTGCCGTGAGGGCGAGAAGAGGAAGATACATCCTCAAACATGGACCAGTCCACACGCCCTGGCTCCAGTGACCATAAGAGAGCGTACCATCAGAATCCTACTGAGATGAGTCATCATCCATGGGTTGGTTAATCTTCTTGAGTTCCTTCATGACATTCCTGTTGGCCTTGTAAGCATCATACTGACCATGGCGGATGTCAATGTTCTGACACAGGAGTAGTCTCTTCCACCAGGAAGCCTTCTTGACCTTCTTGTGCACTTCATCTCTATAGGTGTTGAAGCGGTATGCATTGCTAGCATGATTCATGCAAGGACCACGGGTTACAACCTTCTGCACCTCCTCAGACTCATCATTGCCATCGTTGTCAAACTCATCCACATCCTCATCCTCAAAGACACAGCGAGATGGGGAATAACCTCGGGGTACCTAAGTTGAAGGAGCCCCTTCCTCTGAAGCTTGGCAGGCTTGTGAGACACAAGGTTGTTGAAGAGCAGAGGAATAGCTAGAGTGTGGGCCGCAATAAGCTTCATCACATATGGGGCATAGAGAGGGCACTTCTTGTCCATAATGCACATGTACAAGTCTTGATATATAAATTCCATGACATCAATAGAACCACCATCATGGTCAGGACCGTGAATAAATACAGAGTGAGCATGAGCCATGAGGTTGATTTCAACACCTTACATTTCATCCTTGTTACCTACCTTTGGAGTGAGGATGTGGCGAAACATGCGAAGCAGAATGTTGTACAACAACTTCATGTTGGTGGTTTGACCACATATACTACCCTGAGAATAGATAGGAGATAATATTGCCTTGTCATAGGCTTGCCCATGAATATGCATTATTTCACTACTAGCATTATTAGGGTTGAAGGGTAAACCAAGAATTCCAGCAAATTGCACCAAATTGGAACGACATATGGTACTGCTAGAAATCCACTCTAAAGGAACATCCACAGTGTCACCAAAAACAACAGTGGCATAAAACTGCTGAACCAACTCAATGTTGTAGTATTCTCTTACTTGAAAGATGGTGTGCAGTCCCATCTTCTCTATAACCCACAGAGCATCCTGAAAGTAGCTGTGAGCACACAACTTCTCAATCTCCAACCATTGCATGGGGCACACAGGAGATCTGAACCCACCATACACATTGGAATAGAGGAGGAATTGTTCATTCCCCCAAAACCGATCATCCGGAGAGGTGCGAGGTAGAGAATAGAACTGCTGGAGCCTCATCTCCACATACTCTTCAGTGCCCAAATCAGCCAAGGTAGACAAGGCTTCATATTTCATACGCTTGGCATCATCCCTTTTCAGCTGCCTTATCTTCTCTTGTTTTGCTGCAGCACGATCACGTGTAGACTGCTAGACCATAGATGGATCCACATGAACATCTCTATCTTCATTGTAAGAACCGCGATGATGACTAGACCGAGGCTAGCGAGGACGAGAACAACCTGTGAAATCAGAGTAGGGAGATAGCATTTGGGGTAAGCACATTTTTCTAGGAGATATAAACAAGATAACAGCAATCAAAGGAATACCGGACTGCACAGGTCGAATCTTCCCGGACTGTCTAGAGAAATCACCCCGAAGACTCCGCCTGACCCGGACATTCTGGTGCAAACGCACCGGACATTCCGATCGCGCCGGACATTCCGGCAGGACCCATGGCGATTTTCGGGATAGTGCGGGGAGGCTCAACCGGAGCAGATCGACATTTCTAGAACTACTGCTAGGGGGAACACTGCATGCAAGAATGATGTAACCATGGATTCTAGCAACATGTGGTCCTCAAAAACTCATCTAGGGTTAGCATAGAGAATGAGAAGGACAGGGGCACTTTACCAGCATCCATGGTGGTCTTCACCGGAGGGGAATCGATCCCAGTGGTGAAGGGAAGTAGTTGGCCAGTGACAGTGGCATGATTCGGGGTGGAGAAGACCTCCCGCTAGTGCCCTTGGTTGGAGGAAGCAGTTGGAGAGGAAGAGGGGGTCAGGGAGGAGAAGGAGGACTGAACCGTCCACTTCTCCTCGGCCCTCTCTATCGAGTTTGAGACTGCTTAGGCTGGAGTGTCTAGGCGAAATACGCTAGAGTGTCCGACCCGACTGGATTGTCCGGCGCGAATCAAGTGGAGAGTCCGGTCCCTTCGACCAGAGACACTAGGAACAAATTTTGTGGACAAATTTGTGGCAAGAGGAGCAAGTTTTAAGGTAAGGATAGGCCTAGGATTTTCAGAAGAACACTTGGGAGAGCAAAAAGTCAGAGAATCCAAATAAATGTCCAATAGAACTCTAGACAAGATTAAAATAAGAACCAACTCTTCGTAAAGAAGAGGGTGGTGGCCGAGGCCACCATGTTAGAGTGCGAGGTATGAAACCGCGAAGAATTATCCTTGGGTTCATAGCCTCTACTCATCAATGAAGATCATATATCACAAATGATATTAAGAGAATTGATTATCTTAATTTTGGCATTATGGGGGAGGGATAGCCCAATAGATTAGGACTGCACTCCTCCTATGTCCATGCCTGCACCTAAACCACCTAATGATCAAGTAATAGGTGTGTATGCAGGATGATCAAGTCAAGCTTCTTGAATCTACGATATTTAGCTCACTCCTCAAATAACAAAATCTTGCTTCATCAAGTGGCTTCGTCAAAATATCTGCAAGTCGATCTTTGGTTGATACATAAGATAGCTCAATATCTCCTCGGGCAACATGATCTCTAATGAAATGATGACGGATCTTAATATGCTTTGTCCTTGTATGATCTAGCAGATTGTAGACAATCTTGATAGCACTTTCATTGTCACATAAAAGAGGCACTTTGTCACAAAGGGCACCATATTCCTTTAAAGTTTGCATTGTCACATAAAAGAGGCACTTTGCCACATAAAAGAGGCACTTTGTCACTTTGATTGGCTCCCTTGCGCAGCACGGTGGCAGTCTTGATGTAAATAGAATGAAAAATTGGGGCAATAGGAAATGACTATTCGTCCAATTTCGGGAAGCTGCGGGAAGCTGGGGTATCACAGCTTCTCCCAAACGTGACACAATCGTTGAAGCCGGCTGTTTCAGACGGCAGCTTAAAATCGAGTTCTTTTTGGCTTAAGTTTATTTTCACCTCTAAGCCGTTCATAAGCCCCAAAAGAACTGGGCCTAAATGTCTTTCTTTAGGATACGCTTGATATCTTGCACACACACTCCTACACTTAACACAATATCGAGTCTAGATGCACATAGGTAAAGCAAAGAACTAATCATGGATCGGTATACCTTTTGATCAACATCTTTACCATTTGGGTTAATTTCAAGGTGAGTCTTGGTTGCCATGGGAGTGGGAGCTCCATTTAAATCTTTCATGTTGAACCTCTTGAGCATGTCTTGAGTATACTTGGCTTGATTAAAGAAGGATCCTCCTCTTATTTGCTTGATCTCAAAACCAAGAAATACCCTCAACTCTCCCATCATAGACATCCTGAACCTGTCAGTCATAAGCTTTGAGAATTCATCATTAACAGCTTTGTTAGCCGATACAAAGATAATATCATCAACATATATTTGGCAAACAAAAAGCTCCCCATTGACCTTCTTAGTTAAAAGAGTGGGATCAATTTTCCCAACCTCAAATCCTCGGTCTAACAACAACTCTCTAAGGTGCTCATACCAAGTATGTGGAGCTTGTTTAAGTCCATAGAGTGCCTTATCAAGTTTGTAGACATGGTTTGGGAAGTTGGGATCCTCGAAACCCGTGGGTTGCTTAAAATAAACCAATTCATTCAAAGGACCATTTAGCAAAGCACTTTCCACATACATTTTTGGTAATTTAAAATTATGATGTGCAGCATATGCAAGAAGGATACGAATGGACTCAAGGCAAGACACGGGATCATAAGTCTCTCCATAATCGATGCCTTCAATTTGAGAGAACCCTTGTGCTACCAATCTTGCCTTGTTCCTCACAACGATTCCATGAGCATCTTGTTTGTTCTTGAATATCCACTTGGTCCCAATAACAATGCCACAATCTTTGGGCTTTTCAACTAACTTCCAAACTTTATTTCTCTCAAAGTTGTTGAGCTCCTTATGCATGTCTTCCAACCAATCTGAGTCTTCAAGAGCTTCCCGCACCTTCTTGGGTTCCACCATAGATATATGAGCTTGGTGTTCACCAAAATGTTTCAACTAAGCCCAAGTGGACATCCCTCTCCTAATATCACCAATAACATATTCCGGGGAGTGGTCTCTCCAAACATTCTATCCATGCGAGATTTGCGACGAGTTTTGATCTCCTCATTGTTTCTGGTTGGGATCACATCATCATTCTGGTCCTCATCTTGACCTACATTTTGACCTTGATCAACAGTTGGTTCAGCTTCATCCACATGAGGTACGGGTTGATCTTGGTCTTGATCAGGCATGCTTCTAGATAGGCTTCGAGATGTATTTCCAGATGACTGAATAAACCTGCCTTCAGCAACTGACTGTGCAGGGCTGGACAGTCCAGTTAGTGGAGAGACTAGATCATTCAGCCTTGAGCTTCTTCCCTAATCAACATGGTGAGGGTTCTCAGCTTGTCTTTGGCTTAGGTCAGCATTTTCCTCAATAATAGGAGCTTGTTGAAGTTGTGAAGACGAGGGCTCCACTTGAGTACAACATAGTTCTTCTCGATCTTCCACAAGGGGTTCCTTAACAGGGCAAATGAATCCCGCACCCATTCTTCTTATGGCATCTTGAGGTGTTTCATCATCTACATCACAAACATTAACACGCCTGCTTGGGGGCATCATATTCTTCGAAAACCATACTACAAGATTCTATGACAATTCCGGAGAGTTTATCATAGATTCTATAAGTGTGGGAATCGAGATCATAACCAACAAAAATACCCTCTAAAGCTTTGGAATCAAATTTGGAAAAACAAACACCTTTAATGAGATAGAAACACTTACAACCAAACACCTAGAAGTATGAAATGTTGGGCTTGTTATGGGTAAGTATTTCATATGGCGTCTTGATCAATTCTTTGCAGAGGTAGAGGCGGTTTGATGCATGGCATGCGGTGGAGATAGCCTCTACCCAGAAATTGTATGGAGACTTAAACTCTGCCAACATAGACCTTGCCATATCCATTAAAGCCATGTTCTTCCTCTCAGCTACACCATTTTGTTTAGGGGTATATGCAGCAGAATATTGATGTTTTATCCCCTCATCACTAAGAAAGCCATTTAGAGTGTAGTTCTTGAACTTGGTGCCGTTGTCACTTCTTATTGTTAGCACGGGCAAATTGTATTGACGTTGAACCATATTGACAAAGTCAATGAAATATTGTTGAGTCTCACTCTTCAAATTGAAGAAATAGACCCATGAATATCTTGAGTAGTCATCAACAATCACCATGAAATATTTCTTCCCACCCAGGCTAGCATGAGATGGAGGACCAAAGAGATCCACATGAAGGAGCTCCAAGATCCTTTTTAACTTTATAGTATTATTTGGTTTGTGGGGAGCATCATGCATTTTTCCTTCAACACAAGCACCCACTATCAAGCACCCACTTTGACCTGCCGGAAGCATAGTTCTACAAGAGATCAAGCTAGTTTTTAGGTACCCATTTTTCAAGGGGTCCTCTCTTGTTAGTGATAAGGGTCTTTGGAACCCAAATAGACCAAGCAATATAACCATAAAATGGACCAACATATTGTGCATAAACATCACCATAAGAATTACGCATTAAAAGATAGTCAGGGTTAGCACTTCCCGCAAAGTCATCATGTGACATAGTTTTGCCACTTTGGGCATCACTACCCATAATGGTCTTATCTTTTGGTTGAGCAGGATTGGCCTTCTTCTTGTTGTTGTTCTCTTTCGTATTGGCTTTGGAAATATAGCCAAGACCTCTTTTCTCATTATTTGTCCTTTGTTTACTTAAAATGTCATCAAGAGACTTGTTACCTTTTGGGAAGCTTTCCTTTGCAAGCTCCCCTTCAACCTAGCATTTTCTTCAAGGATATTTATACTACTAGAGGGAATGGAAATGCTAGGTGAAGCAACATTAGTTAATTGAGTTTGAAGTTGTTCACTTGACTTTGTGAGAGCCATGAGATCAATTTCCAAGGCTTTGTGAGCCTTGTTAAGCTTCTCATAATCCTCGAAAAGTTTTTCATGAACAACACCAAACTCAATCTTGTCCTTTTTAGCCTTTTTGTATTTAGCAATGGCATGATCACGTTCCTTAATGAGTTTAGCAATAATTCGATCATTTGCCTCATCAAGTCCATAAAGTTTTCTTCAAGAGACACTCTAGTCTCTTGTTGTTCCTCTAGAGAATTATTTAGAGCATCCATTTCAAGTAGATGCTCTCTCCCAAGTTTACATCTCTCATCAAGGAGCTCTTGTGTGTGAGCAAGTTGGTTCAATAAATTTACAAAATGCTTCTTGTGTTCCCCTTGCAAGTTAGTCATGTAAGTATAGAAAGCAACTAATTCCTTCTTCACCTCTATAGTTATATCATCACTCAAATCATCATTGATAGGTGAGGTGGAGAGAGGAGATGGTGATACCTCTGATGCTCTTTCCATAAGACAAGTGACGTTCTTGTTGGAGGAGTTCTCATTTGGGGAATCGAAGAGGGAGAAGGTTGGTGTAGAGGTGGTGGCAATAGCAGCCACTCCATTCGTAGTTTCTTCTTCTTCATCTTCTTCATCATTAGAAGAGTATTATTCATGTGCTATCAAAACAATGTCACCGGACCTCTCGTTGGTGGCATTCTTCTTGTAGAATGGCTTCTTGAAAGGGGCCTTTGGATTTTTCTTCAATATGAGTGCACCACCATTGTCTTCTATCTTCTCATAAGGGCATCCGGCAACAAAATGATAGCGATCACCAGTTGAAGCAAGTTCTAAATTTTGAATCATTTTCTTTTCTACCACCTGGGTTGCTTCTTCGTTGCATCTCGATTTTGGCCTTGGCAGGGTCTTTCCAAAAGTTTTTGTGACACCCTCGGGATTAAGTTTAGACAAATCCTAGACCTCTATCTGATATCAGCCTAACCTAAATCTCAGAAGCGTATAGAGAGAGGATCGGTAACATTACAATGACCCTATGACAATAAAATTATTACAGCAAGCTCATAACTAAGCAAAGAACCAAAATATTACAAGCAGAGGTCACTGACCACAAACATCAAACAACGGAAGGCAAATTAATGCTATTAAGTATAACAAACTTAACAAATGGCCTAAGAGGCCTGAAGCATAACGATGGCATCCCAATCCATAGGTTCGAGGCTGCCGATCGGGAACCCCAAACTACTCGTTGATGTCGACGCTGTAACGAAATCATCTTCTATTGGGGACCCGTAAGATAGAGAGATCATGATGGAAAGAAATCTCTCAGCTAAAGCAGAGCAAAGGAAAACAAGGAACACACACACAACTGACTCTGGAGAACTCATCACTAGGTCAACTGGTTAAGAAACGACATGCCAAGAAGGCACCTAATCTTTGAAAGACGAGACGAGATAGAAAAACATTTCAAAGTCAACACAAGGTAAGATGACCCAAAGTTAGAGCGAAATTGGATAAGGAGAAAAACAAGCATACTAGAGTTTTCGCAAATATTTTTCATCTGTCAAATAGTTTTCATAAGCACTAGACTCAACATCGACCAGTAGAAAGGTTTTCCTACAGTCGGTACTGCTCTGATACCAAAACCTTTGACACCCCCGAGATTAAGGCTAGAGAAATCCTAGACCTCTGTCTGATATCAGCCTAACCTAAATCTCAGAAGCATACAGAGAGAGGATCGGTAACATTACAGTGACCCTACGACACAAAAATTATTACAGCAAGCTCATAACTGAGCAAAGAACCAAAATATTACAAGCAGAGGTCACTGACCACAAACATGAAACAATGGAAGGCAAATTAATGCTATTAAGTATAGCAAACTTCACAAATGGCCTAAGAGGTCCGAAGCATAACGATGGCGTCCCAATCCATAGATTCCAGGCTGTCGACCGGGAACCCCAAACTACTCGTCGATGTCGATGTTGTAACAAACTCATCTTCTATGGTAACACTTCCCTGCTGCAAAAGCATCAACAAAGCAAGGCTGAGTACAGGGTGCAGTCCACAAGACTTATGGCTAGTGGAGTTACTTTGCATAAATCTATCTTTCTTTGTAAAAGAGGTAGTATAAGCTCGACTAATGGAATCTTTTAAAAAGGGGTAAGAGAAAACAATATATCTAGCTTTGATCTTCTTTTGATATCCACTAAATCTTTACCAGCTGAACCTACCAACTAGGATCACCCCCTCGATCCCTGAGGAAGCATGCTTAAGCACACCTCACATCTCTGGTCAAGTTTTACGATTACATTATAGTTCTCTATGATCTTTGAATCTGTTCCCAAGTTGTCCATAACCGTGGACACGGCTTTTCGAAAAGATTAATAACCCTGGAGGGGTGCACAACTTTACCCACACGTACTAACCGATTCTTAGTGCCAGCTAACATTAGCCGTCTTCCTTGGAAGTCCGACATAGAGTGCTTGACCATGACCTTTACCTTGCTTTCATCAAGACCATGTGTCACGCCCTAAGGAGATGCCGCCGTAATGGGTCAAGTCCCAAAGCCGGTCCCTAGAGATGTGTGTAGGGCTCAAGATTATGGGGGTCGTGCCTCTCTTGTTCCCGGCCACGCTTACCTACATGTATGAATGCACCTCCTCAACCGCCTTCGAGAACAACCCGAATGCATATGTCGAATGGAACGCCCGAACTATGTGACTCATGGAATCTACTAGGCAAGTTAGTTGGTCGAGGGGGTTTCCAAGCCCCCGTGTGGTTGTACGCTCGTCTTGGTTCAAGAGGCAAGAACTCAGATCCTAGTGGTGGCAATTATGGGACTGCAAAAACCACAACCCGACGTGGCCTCCCATACAAGCCTTAGCATGTTTAACTTTCATCTCTAATCATACCACGTCATCCTGTCCAACTAGGTTCATTCGCAGATCTGATTCATCAACCAGATGGATCAGCGGTAACAGCTAAGCTTGGCTAAGCACAACATGTATAACTAGCTCTAGCGAAGCTCATAAGGCCAAACCCTAGTTATGCTAGGAGCAGTGGATCAGGGAATATAGGCTACAAACGGGAACATGCATCAGATAGGATTACTCTATCTATCGATAAAAGACTTTGGAATCGTATGCACATGGCAAGAATGAAATACTTTGAAAGATAGGATTATATCATGTGTCGGGTTTTGCTTGCCATTGCCTATTGATACCCAACTGTGGACCTTCAGGGTTCATCAGATGGACTTGTTCGTCGATAGCCTTCGATGGTGTTGATCTCGGTCTTCCATGTTGGACTCGATATTGTATTCTACCAGCAAGAACCAAACACCGAAAAGAAAGGTAAACAACAATCAACACATGTCATCGATGAAATGCTCAAGCAAGGATGATGATATGACAAGTTAAATTGTATTGAAATGTAACCCCATAGCATGCTTGGCAATTTAAAGGGGATCCGAAGGGTCCAAACCCTAATTCAGAGAAACCCCAAATGCATATGAGAGGGGTTATTTTGTTCTTCTAATTAAACTTGTCATTTAAGTTGCTTAACAATGCATTATTATGAGTCTATTGTGTAGATCTCATTTTTCTAAACATTTTGATATATTATACATATTTTTCTGATTTAAAATGAATTATTTATGATTTTTCCAAATTTTAATCCATTTTAAATCATTTTAAAACAATTAAACATTTTTGGAATATTTAAATTATCTTACAACCTGGACCCACATGTCGTACATTTAATAATTTCAGAAATTATTTTCTAAAATATTAAAAACCTGATAGATAGGGCCCACACAGTTATTTATATATCCAGAAATGATTTTCAGAAAATATTTCAATAAAAAAAGGAATTATTGTGTCATACTGATGTCAGCATGACATCAGCACGGGATGACATCACGCCGACGTCAGCGCTGCCATCTACTACGGGTCGAGGTGGGGGAACGATGCTAGGGTGCTCACGGGAGGGTGTCGAGGGCCACGCTGAACTCGCACGGGTGCGCTGGGCCAAAAGGTGGCGACGCCTCCCGGATTGGTCACCGGAGTGACCTCTCCGACGGCGAGTGGCGGCGGAGCTTGCAGTTGCTCGCGGCAGCAATGATACAGCAAGCGCACAGCAGATCTAAGGGGGTCCAAGCGACGTAGGAGCTCACCAGGAGCGTGTAGAGGCCGGTGGCGAGGCGAGGCGGAGCACGGTTCGACAGTGAGCGGCGGTGACTGGCGGCGGTCGGAGGTTTCGATTCGGGTGATTGAGAGCGCGACGACTTGCGAATCTTGGCGGGGAGGAACGAGGAGACGACAGCGGTCCCAGCGGTGGCCTCAGTGGAACCTGGGGCCGCCGGAGACGGCGGGGATGGTGGCGACCGAGGGTTAGGGTTCGTCGGCCAGGGCGGTAGAGGATAAGGGAGAGGGGAGAGAGTGCCGTGCGAGGGTTCCCTGGTGGCACCGGCGGGGTTCTTATAGGTGGCGCCGACACGCATCTCAGCGCACGCCGGGGGTGAGTGCTCGACACTGAGCTACTTGCGGCATCCAGAGGTGGAAGACGACTCCACCTGTCGAAGGAGTGCGCGGGCCACGAGTTGGGCCAGGTGGGCCGATGCTGCTGGGTTGCTTGCTGCTGCTCGTGGCTGAGGGTGGGCGGCAGAGAGAGAAGAGGAGAGATGGGCCTCGGCCCAGGTAGATCTAGGATTCTGTTTTTTCTGTAAAACATTTTTCTTTTGTCTCTTTGTAAATTCAAACTCTTTTCTATTTTGAACATTTCAAAAGTACCAAAGGATTTTGTAAGACTATTCAAATATTGTGAGGCCCTTTTAATCCATTTGGGCTCCACATTTTGGTAGTTTTCAAAATATAAAATCCACCCTTTTGAATAAGTTTCAAAGAAAGAGGGGAAAATATTAGGGTTTAGGGTTTCTTATTTCTCTTGATGCAATGTTTGTCAAGCCATGATATGCGTGCTATGCTCATGATGCACAAAACAAACCCTAATTATTATTAGTAGAACTAGGGGTGTTATAGTTCTATCCCCCTTAACAGAATCTCGTCCCGAGATTCCTAGGTAGGAAGATAGAAGGAATAGGGTTATACTAGACTTTGACGATCTTCACGAAGAGGTTGATCCATGCCACCATCATTGAATGAATGAAGCGCTTCATTTCTTCGAGGTAGTTGTACACACTAAAGAGGATAGGGAAAGACACAGAACCACAACAGAGTATTTCATGGTCAACTCATGGATAGATGTTTCTGAACATCTCTGGGGTCAACGAGCATGAAACACGTCAAGGTAATCGATGAAAAAAAGATGGTTTCAAGTTGTTAGACAACTGGTCTTCATAAGGATTGAGACCATGGAGCTTCAGGAGGGTGTAAGCTTCTGAAAAGGAGAGTTTACAAAGGAAAGAACACAACCACAGACTTTGGGAGATAATCCTCTACTAACGGCTTAAGTAGAGCTTCTGGGGATACAGAGATACAAATAACCAAGCTGTTGAACTACTTTTGATACAAAAATATCACTTTTTCATTCAACAGAAGGTCAAGACGGAAAGGTTGTTTTGGTGGAAAGGACTCGTAAGAGTCACAAGGAACATGTAATAAGAGGAACTGATTTTTACCAAAATCATAGTCACTCTTCTAACATGATCGATAAACCGAAGGAAACTCTTTATTCATCCAGTTTTACCAAAATCTATGCCATAGACCATGATATCACTTCACACCACTAGATGAATAGATAAGAAGATTCCTGATGACACGAGGAAAAAGAAACTTCATTCTCAGACTTTAGTTACTTAGAACAACAAGATGCTTGCCAACATAAAAGGGTCTGGAGGATCGACCGAGAGACATTTAGCAACTCTACTTTAAATGTTCTCCTTGATGTTCAAGAGAGCGGACATCAAGTAATGGTCGGACTTCGGATACAAAGGAAACCATAAGCGCAACTCCTATAACAAACAATAGAAGATGCCTCATGAGGAGTGGTTGCTATTGCTGATTCAAGAGTGTATAACAATAGGATTTCTAACTGATTGTGTCAACCACTACACCAAGCTTGCCAAATTTTCAAAGAGACCTATGTTAAAACCTTGATGAACACTAACCATCATTGTTGCTTGAGATTCCGCTTTGGTTAAGTTAATAGATACTTCAGACTCAGCATGTCTGAACAGAAAGGTTGCAACATTTACCGTAGAGGTAAAGTTACTAGATTCTCAAGACATGGACTACATTTTCAAGCTCCAAAAGATGAGCTAGGTTGCAAAACCCATGCATCAGCAAGTTATCAAAAGATAATTGATCCTACATGAATTGATTGCAACCAAACATAAATTCATCCTTATTGTTGAGAAACATTTAGGAGGATACTGAAGTTTGTAGAACTTCTTCTCTTCCATGACAAATCAGTTAGTAGCTTTGGGTGCATAAAGAATCTTCTCGAGATGTGAAGGTATCACCCTACCATATCAAGAATACTTCACACATGCTTGACTGACTTGAAATGATTCCTGGGGAAACAAAGATAACTTTACTCGAATCCATGGCGACAACTTTCAACAATTGCATGTGAACTAGAGAAGGTTACTTCTAACATCCAGAACACATACTTCAAAATGACATGAAGATGGTTCTCAAAAGTTTCCAATATTAGTTCCAACTATTCCATATGAATCTAGTATAGCATGGAGAAGATAAGGATGTCATCGACGGGCTCAATAATAAACTTATGAACATACTCCAACAATATGGACTCATATATTGTATGAACAAGACATAAACATTGGTCAGACCAAAGGACATGAAGATATACCGAGGTGAAACATCACGAGTAAATATATCATCAGGATAATCCCTGGGACTGAGTTTGATTTGATGATAGCACGAATCAAATCAAGGGTGGGGACGATAACATTTCCACGAAGAAAACACTATCTTTCTTCAGCCCGAACAAAACTAGACATACCATTAGAAGGAACTATGTTGGATAGAACTTTTGTCTTACAACTCTCCAAGTTGTTGTTTAAGCTCAACCAACTAGTTCAGGGTTATCCAGTACAAATCCTTGGAGAAGGGGGCAGTTTAGGGAACATGCTTACTCAAGAATTTGACAACACGGTCATGTGGCAACATGGAAATACTTCTAGTAGACATCTAGAATATTACAAACCACCGGTATGTCACTTAGTTCGAGAGGAAACTTGCTTGGTAAGGCAAGAAGACATAGTCTCAGAGCTTCGGCATTATCCTAACTCTTTGACTGAAGAGAGAGTGTACCAGAATAGCGGACTTGGTGGCACAATCATCCTTTGCTTAGTGATATATTAACCATCACACTAAGAATGACACAAATGTCCTTGTTGAGGTCCAAAGCAATAATGATCGCTAAGAATCTCGGATGGCCACGTTATTACGCACACACATCATTCACGAGCACTAAGGCTCGGAGGAACGGTGGGTAAGTATGTGTAGAAGTATCACTTCATTAAGAGAATCATGAACTAAGCACGACCTGTTAGTATAAGGGTGTCATACTTTAAGGTAGAACAGATCATAAGTTAATCGTTGCCTCTTAATCTGCGGATTACAACACTTTGACCTAGTCCTAGATATGATGAGGTACTGGAGTTTGTTTCTCCTAACATTCCAAGATGGTTTGTCTGACATACCACAAGAGTATCTTGCATCGAAAGACCTCGATGCGCATTTACTACTTGGCTACCAACTGGTAGACAAAGGTCAGAAACAGCAAGGAAAAAAGGAACATGCTCAGGATAATCCCGAAATGTGGATGCATAAGTCAACAATCTTTGGAGGACCGATGCAGAAAAGGAAGGTGTGGCAGAGTCACGAATATAGAAGTGGGTCTCACGAGGAGATCTTTTGTCGTGATCTATTTGGTTCCATTAAAGAACATCTGCCATATCTAGTGGTAGGGGAAGTTCTTAATTGTCACAATTCAATCGCGACAAATACCACAAGCTTGAAGGCTATACTAGAAGGTACTAGCCGTCCTGAGGTAATGTTTGAACATTAACAACAGGGATCAACAAAATGGATCTTGGGTTAAAGGTCAGCTTCATGTACAAGATTCACAACACCAGAATCCAGCATAATCAGGGATCTTCGGTTCAAGTCCAAGGTTAAAACCCGAGAAAGAGGTAACTACTACTACTTGAGTGACACAGTGTACACTACAAGATGGTAATCACGAGGTAGCTTCAAAGTGAAGAAACAACTTTTGAAGTACCCAAACAAATAAAAAGGAGGCACACGAAGTGAAAGGAAACCTCGAGACATAGAATAGAACACTGTGGAACCATCAACATGATATTGGGGACCCGTAAGATAGAGAGATCATGATGGAAAGAAATCTCTCAGCTAAAGCAGAGCAAAGGAAAACAAGGAACACACACACAACTGACTCTGGAGAACTCATCACTAGGTCAACTGGTTAAGAAACGACATGCCAAGAAGGCACCTAATCTTTGAAAGACGAGACGAGATAGAAAAACTTTTCAAAGTCAACACAAGGTAAGATGACCCAAAGTTAGAGCGAAATTGGATAAGGAGAAAAACAAGCATACTAGAGTTTTCGCAAATATTTTTCATCTTTCAAATAGTTTTCATAAGCACTAGACTCAACATCGACCAGTAGAAAGGTTTTCCTACAGTCGGTACTGCTCTGATACCAAAACCCGTGACACCCCCGAGATTAAGGCTAGAGAAATCCCAGACCTCTGTCTGGTATCAGCCTAACCTAAATCTCACAAGCATACAGAGAGAGGATCTGTAATATTACAGTGACCCTACAACACAAAAATTATTACAGCAAGCTCATAACTGAGCAAAGAACCAAAATATTACAAGCAGAGGTCACTGACCACAAAATGAAACAATGGAAGGCAAATTAATGCTATTAAGTATAGCAAACTTAACAAATGGCCTAAGAGGTCTGAAGCATAACAATGGCGTCCCAATCAATAGATTCCAGGCTGCCGACCGGGAACCCCAAACTACTCGTCGATGTCGATGTTGTAACAAACTCATCTTCTATGGTAACACTTACCTGCTAAAAAAGTATCAACAAAGCAAGGCTGAGTACAGGGTGCAGTCCACAAGACTTATGGCTGGTGGGGTTACTTTGCATAAATCTATCTTTCTTTGTAAAAGAGGTAGGATAAGCTCGACTAATGGAACCTTTTAAAAAGGGGTAAGAGAAAACGATATATCTAGCTTTGATCTTCTTTTGATATCCACTGAATCTTTATCAGCTGAACCTACCAACTAGGATCACCCCCTCGATCCGTGAGGAAGCATCCTTAAGCACACCTCACATCTCTGGTCAAGTTTTACGATTATGTTATAGTTGTTTATGATCTTTGAATCCGTTCCCAAGTCGTCCATAACCGTGGACACAACTTTTCAAAAAGATTAATAACCCTGAAGGGGTGCTCAACTTTACCCACACGTACCAACTGATTCTTAGTGCCAGTTAACATTAGCCCTCTTCCTTGGAAGGCTGGCAGAGAGTGCTTGACCACGACCTTTACCTTGCTTTCATCAAGACCATGAGTCACGCCCTAAGGAGATGCCGCCGTAACGGGTCAAGTCCCGAAGCCCGTCCCTAGAGATGTGCGCAGGGTTCAAGATTACAGAGGCCGTGCCTCTCTTGTTCCTGGCCATGCTTACCTACCTATATGAATGTACCTCCTCCACCGCCTTCGAGAACAAGCAAAATGCATATGTCGAATGGAACACCCGAACTATGTGACTCATGGAATCTACTAGGCAAGTTAGTTGGTCGAGGGGGTTTCTAGGCCCCCGTGTTGTTGTACGCTCGTCTTGGTTCAAGAGGCAAGAACTCAGATCCTAGTGGTGGAAAGTATGGGACTGCAAAAACCACAACCCGACGTGGCCTCCTGATACATTGCAAATGTATCTATGATTTTTGATGTTCCATGCTTGGTTTTATCTACTTTCTTGTGTTTTGTTCACACTTTGGAGTACTTTTCATATGATTTCTTGGACTAACCTATTAACAAGAGCCATAGTGCCAGTTGCCTGTTTTCTGCTGTTTTTTGGTTCCAAAAAGTCAGAAAATGAATATTCTCGGTATTGGACGGGACAAAAGCCAATATGCCTATTTTCTCGGAGACTCACGGAGCCAGAATACGAGACGGAGAGGGGCCATAGGGTGTCCACACCACCCCTAAGTGCGGGTCCACCTTGGCCGCGCCAGGGCATGGTGTGGGCCCCCTGGCCGGCCATCGACCTTGCCTCTTTCGCCTATATATCTCCCCCGAGGCAAAAACCCTAGATCGTAAATCAGAAATCCACCAAAAGTTCCGTAGCGCCATCACCACCAAAGGGGAGATTCGGGGGAAAAAAGTCTCTGTTCCGGCACCCTTCCGGGATGGGGAAGTGCCCCCGGATCCATCTCCACCGATCTCCACCACCATCTCCATCACCGTTGTTGATTCGCATGATGAGGAGGGAGTAGTTCTCTCTCGAGGCTAAGGGTTCTACCGGTAGCTATGTGTTTATCTCTCTCTCTCTCTATGCATGATCATATTGTGATCATGATCTTGTAATATATAGATCTACTTTGCTACTCAAGTGCTTTAATAGATCTCTGCTCTCCCTATGTGTGTGAAAGTGACAGCGTGCACACCATGGTGGCACTTAATGCTAGAGATTACAAATACTTGTTATGAGTTATATTTGGAGTTGGATGTCTCTATGAAATTGTGGTGTTTGTTGGAACCATCTAGTGCTCAAGGTGACAGTGTGGGGTTTTCTAGATGGGAAAGGCTTACTTTGAGGTGTGCTGTTACAGCCCTACTATTGATTAGAGTGTTCAACCGGAGAGTAGTTAAGAGTAGTGTCATAAAGAGAAGATATTTATGAGAGTGTTCACTAGTGAAAATATGATCCCTAGGCCTTGTTTCTAAGAATTGATACACCGTTTGCAATTAGATCTGTTACATGTTTGCTTGTTTCTATCTTTATTTCAGTTTGCCTTTAGTCTTTTCCCATATCAACCACACACCAGCAAGCTATTTTCTATCACCGTTACCACTTATAATTATCTATACCACTTGTATTTCACTATCTCTTCGCCGAACTAGTGCACCTATACACCTGACAAGTGTATTGGGTGTGTTGGGGACACAAGAGACTTCTTGTATCTTGATTGCAGGGTTGCTTGAGAGGGGATGCCTTTAACCACTTCCTCCCTGAGTTCGATAAACCTTGGGTGATCCACTTAAGGGAAAACTTGCTGCTGTTCTACAAACCTCTGCACTTGGAGGCCCAACAACTATCTACAAGAATAGAAGTGCGTAGACATCAAGCTATTTTCTATCGCCGTTGCCGGGGAGGTAAGGTAAAAGGTATTTGCACCAGAGGATTAAAGAAGAAGAAGAACCTCCCACGGCAAATGCCTATTTTCTGGCGCCGTTGCCGGGGAGGTAAGGTAAAAGGTACTCACATCCTCCGGTGTGAGTGCTCGAAGTTATTTCCTTTATATTCTGCAATGTTGTCTTTTTGTTTCTTGTTTTCACTAGTTAGGCTTAATGGAAAACAACAACAAAATTAGAGAGCCTTATATTATTTATCTTGAGTTACGACATGAAGTGTTTGAAGAGAAAATTAAAAACCTATGGAACTTTATTTGCATGCTAATAGCAATGTTGTTAGTATGAATTCTTTGGACACCATTATTACTAATGCTATGGAAAAGTCTAAGCTTGGGGAAGCTAGTTTTTATGAAAATGATCTTTTTAGTTCCCCAACTTTGGAAGATAGCTATTCTATTGCTTATGATGATACCAAACCTCCAATATATGATGATTACAATGATGAATATGATATTTTCAGTCCACCTACTATTGAGAAGAAAATTAATTATGATTACAATATGCCTCCTATATTTGATGATTATGGTGATGAGAATAATAATGATAGCTATTTTGTTGAATTTGCTCCCACTACAATTAATAAGAATAACTATGCTTATGTGGAGAGTATTAATTCTTTTATGCATGTGGCTCATGATAAGAATGTTTTATGTGATAGTTATATTGTTAATTTTATTCATGATGCTACTGAAAGTTATTATGAGAGAGGGAAACATGGTTTTATGCATCTCAATAATATTATGTTTCCCCTCTTTATGTTGAAAATTTTGAAGTTGCACTTGTTTCCATTCCTATGCTTATTTCTTTGTGCTTTCATTACTTGTTTCTTTACAAGATTCCTATGCATAGGAAGTGGGTTAGACTTAAATGTGTTTTGAATTTGCTTCTTGATTCTCTCTTTTACTTCAATTCATATTTCTTATGTGAGCATCTTCTCAAACTATCATGCCTAACTTAAAGGCGTTAAATAAAAGTACTTATTGGGAGATAATAAAAAAGTTTTAGATGAGTCTTGAAAGTTATTACCTCTGTAATAACTGCTCCTTATCCTTTTTATTTGCTTTTGGTGCCAAGAGTAACCTCTAATGAGAGAGAAGTAATGATTGGGAAAGTTGCTGTCCCGAAACAGATTTATGTGCTTCACCGTAAAAATTTGTGTAAAATCTATGTACGTCCTTTTTGAGGCGTGAATTTTTTTGCTTCTGCCCCAGGTTATTATCTAACTTTCGTTAGTTCAACACTTTTCGATTTGAGCAACAGAAGGTCTTCGAAAAAATTCGTCTTTACCTGCTGGTCTATTTTGACAGATTTCTGCCATTATTTGCATTTGCTTCTTGTTGGTTCCTTTTTTGAGTTCTTTTGGGGAATTGAGCTTTTTGAGGGAAGTGCTACAGTATCTAGTGTTTTCATGGATGTTTTATTGGTGTTATAACTGAACCGTAAGACTTATTATCTCGAGTGCACTAATGTTGCTTATAAAGATTGTGTGAAGTTTTGTATGAAGAAAAAATTTCAGGTGTATGGAAGGAATGAGTAATGAGATGAAGGATGGACTAAAGCTCATTCTTGGGGATTCCATGCGTGTCACCCCAAGAAATATCCAAGAAGTATATGCGTCAAAGCTTGGGGATGCCCAAGGCATACCCTTCTTCATCAATAAAAATCCTAGGTTTCTTCCAAACGCTTCATTTTTATTGTTTCATGCATAGTTGTGTTGTTCTTGGAGCATCTTCTTTTTCGTTTTCGTTTTGGTTTTTCGTTTTCTTGGTTTGCTTAGTTTGCTGAATAAATTGGTTGGACCCCCTCTTTCATACATTGGTTTTCAAATAGTTTGGTTTGGATTGGAAAAGAGTAGGAAAGTTCATGCTTAAGTGGTAAAGAGAGCTTGTTTTTGACTGTGGCCTATGCTTTGTCATGCCATGCTTGATATTGTTTTGGCTTTAGGCTTAGTATTCTTTGCTGTAGCATGACATGTTATAAACAATTGAGGTTGCTTAATGTGCCTTGGATGAATCATGCGTTGTTTTAGCATATTAAAGCATCGTATTGTGGTATTCTCCTTTGATGCTTTATTTGGGTTGACTTGGCGCATGCTCACACCATGTTATGACTATCCCAAGTCACCATAAGCCTTTATGATCCTTTAGTTTTCAACTTGAAGCATCAGTTTATGCTTTGATCAATGATGTTTTGTCGCTCTGCATGATTATGGCCATTATTGCTCTCTTAGTTTGTCGCTCCCAATCTTTTGCTAGCCTCCGCAACCAAGTATGAGTTCCAATCATGCATCCAACTCCCTAAACCAAGTTATTCCAAAGAGTCCACCATACCTACCTACTAGCTTAAGCTATTCCAAGTATATTCATGTTTTTGTTTACCTTCCGAATTAAACTTGTTATGAGAAAACTAGTGATTAAAGCTCTCACGAACTTGATGGCACACTTTACTTTTCTTGCCCTTAATAAACTTGAACCATTGTGTCGTCTGTGTTGTATATGCTTGCACTTATTTGTTGGGAATTAGCAGAACCATGTTGTCATGGGGAACGCTTTCAACATTGCACTTGGTACTTGTACCTAGTTGATATCATGCTCTTTTGTATATGGATGTCGTCGATGTGAAATGAAAGGGGAGCTTGTAAGTCCATGGATTTATGTATATGTGTTAGAGAAACGCCTGGGCCGCTGGTCTAATCCATGCTGACATGGTGGAAACCTGCAGCGTAACCATAATGAGCTGTCTATGAAGCATTCTTCTTATAAAAAAAGAGTCATATATTGAGAAAAAAAGAGAAAAAGAAAAAAAGATTATGAAAAGAGGAAAGAGAGAAAAAAGCACCATATTCCCATGGTAAATAAGAAGATTGTTGATATGCTCGATGTGTGCTTGCCTTGTCATTTTGATATGGGGATTCTTCCGTATCATCGGGCAAGGGGTACCCCGTTGGTGGTTCTCTATGATACACATGTACTTACGATGACAAGAACTTACCGGTGACTAAACTTGAGTAGCTTGAGGAGCGGCCCTCGTATTCAAGGAACATGAGATTTCTAACTTATACTTCGTCAAGCATGTACACCATAGTTTGTTCACTTTAACCTTAATCACTTCAAGATGCTTATGATAGGGGCAATGAGAGCTGAAAGCTATAAGTACCATAATTTTTGGAAGCTCTTTATGAAACTTGAATCTCTACTTCCTTCTATGAAGGCTTTTCTACCACCATTAAATTGAGTCTCGACCTTCTACCTTTATGCACCTACTTTGAGAGTATAGTGGTCATTCTTAGTTCTATTTGCATTGTCCCAAGACTAGTTGATTGATGCATAGCTTTGATATTGCTTGTTTTAAACTATTTGTATCTAGTAACTCTTATAAACTTTGAAGGTGTCCTATGCATTTATATTTGCTACTCTATGAGGGACAAGCAGAATGCCATTATGCTATGTTTTCTTTATGTGAAACAAAGAAACGTCTTGCAAAGCATTGTTATTCATGAATCTTTTGTTTGTGCCTTTTCATGTTGCAACATAGTTTCTTTGTCTTATTGCTAGAACTTTGTCTTTCATGCTACGATTGAAGTACTATGATCCCAGCTATCAATGTTTTACAAATACTTTGATCAAGTTTATGATGGTGCAGGTCACCTCAAAATTATTCTTTCTTTTTATCACTTACCTACTCGAGGACGAGCAGGATTGAAGCTTGGGGATGTTGATACATTGCAAATGTATCTATAATTTTTGATGTTTCATGCTTGGTTTTATCTACTTTCTTATGTTTTGTCCACACTTTGGAGTACTTTTCATATGATTTATTGGACTAACCTATTAATAAGAGCCACAGTGCCAGTTGCCTGTTTTCTGCTGTTTTTGGTTCCAGAAAGTCAGAAAATGAATATTCTCGGAATTGGATGGGACAAAAGACAATATGCCTATTTTTCCCGGAGACTCACGGAGCTATAATACGAGACGGAGAGGGGCCACAGGGTGGCCACACCACCCCTAGGCACGGGTCCCCCATGGCCGCGCCATGGCATGGTGTGGGCCCCCTGGCCGGCCACCGACCTTGCCTCTTTCGCCTATATATCTCCCCCGAGGCAAAAACCCTAGATCGTAAATCAGAAATCCATGAAAAGTTCCGCAGCACCGCCGCCACCAAAGGGGAGATTTCGGGGACAGAAAGTCTCTGTTTTGGCACCCTGCCGGGACGAGGAAGTGCCCCCGGAGCCATCTCCACCGATCTCCACCACCATCTCCATCACCGTTACTGATTCCCTTGATGAGGAGGGAGTAGTTCTCTCTCGAGGCTAAGGGTTCTACCGGTAGCTATGTGTTCATCTCTCTCTATATGTGATCATATTGTGATCATGAGCTTGTAATCTATAGATCTACTTTGCTACTCAAGTGCTTTAATAGATCTCTGCTCTCCCTATGTTTGTGAAAGTGACAGCGTGCACACCATGGTGGCACTTAGGCTAGAGATTACAAATACTTGTTATGAGTTATATTTGGAGTTGGATGTCTCTATGAAATTGTGGTGTTTGTTGGAACCATCTAGTGCTCGAGGTGACAGTGTGGGGTTTTCTAGATGGGAAAGGCTTACTTTGAGGTGTGTTGTTATAGCCCTACCATCGATTAGAGTGTTCAACCAGAGAGTAGTTAAGTGTAGTATCATAAAGAGAAGATATTTATATGAGAGTGTTGGCTAGTGAAAGTATGATCCCTAGGCCTTGTTTCTAAGCATTGATACACCGTTTGCAACTAGATCTATTACATGTTTTCTTGTTTCTATCTTTATTTCAGTTTGCCTTTAGTCTTTTCCCACATCAACCACACGCCAGCAAGCTATTTTCTATCACCGTTACCACTTATAATTATCTATACCACTTGTATTTCACTATCTCTTCACCGAACTAGTGCACCTATACACCTGACAAGTGTATTGTGTGTGTTGGGGACACAAGAGACTTATTGTATCTTCATTGCCGGGTTTCTTGAGAGGGGATACCATTGACCACTTCCTCCCTGAATTCGATAAACCTTGGGTGATCCACTTAAGGGAAAACTTGCTGTTGTTCTACAAACCTTTGCACTTGGAGGCCCAACAACTGTCTACAAGAATAGAAATGCGTAGACATCACCTCCCATATAAGCCTTAGCATGTTTAACTTTAATCTCTGATCATACCATGTAGTCCTATCCAACTAGGTTCATTCGCACTCTGATTCATCAACCGGATGGATCAGCGGTAACAGCTAAGCTTGGCTAAGAACGACATGTATAACTAGCTCTAGCGAAGCTCATGAGGCCAAACCCTAGTTATGCTAGGAGAAGTGGATCAGGTAATATAGGCTACAAAGGGGAAACATGCATCAGATAGGATTACTCTATCTATGATAAAAGACTTTGGAATCGTATGCACATGGCAAGAATGAAATACTTTGAAAGATAGGATTATATCATGTGTGGGGTTTTGCTTGCCTTTGCCTATTCATACCCAACTATGGACCTTCAGGGTTCATCAGATGGACTTGTTCGTCGATAGCCTTCGATGGTGTTGATCTCGGTCTTCAATGTTGGACTCGATATTGTATTCTACCAGGAAGAACCAAACACTTGAAGGAAAGGTAAACAACAATCAACACATGGCATCGATGCAATGCTCAAGCAAGGATGATGATATGACAAGTTAAATTGTATTGAAATGTAACCCTATAGCATGCTTGGCAATTTAAAGCGGATCCGAAGGGTCCAAACCCCATGTCGGAGAAAGCCTGAATGCATATGAGAGGGGTTATTTTGTTCTTCTAATTAAACTTGTCATTTAAGTTGCTTAACAATGCATGATTATGAGTCTATTGTGTAGATCTCATTTTTCTGAACATTTTGATATATTATAAATATTTTTTCTGATTTAAAATGAATTATTTATGATTTTTTCCAATTTTAATCCATTTTAAATCATTTAAAAACAATTAAACATTTTTGGAATATTTAAATTATCTTACAACCTGGACCCACCTGTCATACATTTAATAATTTCAGAAATTATTTTCTAAAATAGTAAAAACCTGACAGATAGGGACCACACAATTATTTATATATCCAGAAATGATTTTCAGAAAACATTTAAATAAAAAAGGAATTATTGTGTCATGCTGATGTTAGCATGACATCAGCACGGGATGTGTCAACACCCGGATTTTAATCCCATATGTCGTTATGCCATACCTCGCAATCCTAGGATTACCATTTTTGCAAGACATAACGGATTGGATATAACAGTACATCATCCATTACAAACCATACATAGGGTTTTACACAAATAAGGATCTCATGATCCAGTCTTAATACAACAAGCAGCGGAAATAAAAGATAGCGTAGCTGTGGGGCCATCTTCAGGGGCACAGGCAATGCTGACGAAGGCAGATAGTCCTAGTTATCATAGCCGTCTTGCTGACCATCATCTTGATAATCTCCTTCAGAGTCTGGCCATGATAATAGCCAGGGAAAAAAGCCATGAGTACTCTTCAAGTACTCGCAAACTACTATTAACAGGTACTATAATTCTAAGTTAAAGTGTTGAATCTAATTTAACTATCAAGTTAAGTTTGAAACCTCAGCTGAGTTCAGAAGCAAAGAAAGATAAAGTAAAGTTCTAGAATCACTTAAGTTGGGAAGCTATTATCATCAACACAACCTTGTTGTGGTCAAGTCAAAGTTCATCATTCATTTCAAGTTGTTTAGAAAACATCTGACAACGAAACAGTATGGCCATTCCAACTGTCCATAACCGCGGACGCGGCTATTCGAATAGTTTGACACTCTACAGAGGTGGTACACTTTCACCACAAGATTCGATACATCTGTCAGGGATAACCCTAAATCATCATACTTAGTATGCAGATAATCAAACATAACCTTCCCTTTACACACCCTAGTACAAGCACCTCTCCTATGAGCATGGCCTCCCAACCATGACCATCAGTCATCTTGGGCACTGCATAGGTGGACAACATTGAGAGGTAGCCTCAGCTCAAACCTCTCCTGTGAGGGAATTAATACTAATGCATATAAATTTCCAGCTAAGCCTTACCCAATTCAGGTAGTGTGGTTGTACAGTAAATTTGGAATGGTATCGCATCCGAATCCAACCATCAGTTTTATAAAAAGGTTAAGGCTCATGCCTCATCATTTTCATCATCATAAACCAGTTGTGTCTCTCAACACATGTCAAAACATCTCAATAGAATCACTCATCATTCCAAGGTTTTCACAATTCATTTTCACCAAGTGTTCCCATCTAAAGTGACTCATGTTTTTTATCTACTCTAAAATACTAAGTTAAGAGTGTTCACTAAAGGGGAAAGACTTAAATCATTAAATAATGTAGTGACTTTGGACTTTGGACTAGTACCAAAATAATATGTAATAATATTAAGGTTTACATGTAGTGACTTTGGACTAGTACCAAAATAATACTATATAGGCATTTCTAGTCACTTTAAATCATTAAATAATGAACTTAAACCAAAGTAATATTGATCCAACCCTTAAATATCATTCCCACATGTTAGAATATGTGGTGATGACATGTGTCAACATGATCCCATGTTTTAAGTGGTGGATATTAAATGTTAGTTAATTTTTCAATGAGTAGAAATTACTTTTCTAAAATAAAAAGGTTGAAACTATTGAATTAAACTTGTGATGTTTGTGATGATAATAGATCATCAAATGGGTGTTTTAGAATGCTACTTAGCCTAGTTAAGTATTGTTTGGTGATTGTCTACTCCCTATGTATTTATAGACGCTAGTATCGACCAAGCTTTCGAGGAGGAGGAGTTCTACCAAGAAGAAGAAGAAAACTTCAACCACTATACCAACCAAGTGAACACTCTTAACTTAGTACTTTAGAATAGCTCAAAAACTTGAGTCACTTTAGATGGGAACACTTGGTGAAAATGAGTTATGAAAACCTTGGAATGATGAGTCATTCTATTGAGATGTTTTGACATGTGTTGAGAAACACAATTGGTTTATGATGATGAAAATGATGAGGCATGAGCCTTAACCCTTTTATATAACTGATGGTTGGATTCGGATGCGATACCATTCCAAATTTACCGTACAACCACATTACCTGAATTGGGTAAGGCTTAGCTGGAAATTTATATGAATTAGTATTAGTTCCCTCACGGGAGAGGTTTGAGCTGAGCCTACCTCTCAATGATGTCCACCTATGCAGTGCCCAAGATGACTGATGGTCATGGTTGGGAGGCCATGCTCATATGAGAGGTGCTTGTACTAGGGTGTGTAAAGGGAAGGTTATGTTTGATTATCTGCATACTAAGTATGATGATTTAGGGTTATCCCTGACAGATGTATCGAATCTTGTGGTGAAAATGTACCACCTCTGCAGAGTGTCAAACTATTCTAATAGCCGTGTCCGCGGTTATGGACTGTTGGAATGGCCATACTGTTTCGTTGTCAGATGTTTTCTAAACAACTTGAAATGAATGATGAACTTTGAGTTGACCACAACAAGGTTGTGTTGATGATAATAGCTTCCCAACTTAAGTGATTCTAGAACTTTACTTTATCTTTCTTTGCTTCTGAACTCAGCTTAGGTTTCAAACTGAACTTGATAGTTAAATTAGATTCAACACTTTAACTTAGAATTATAGTACCTGTTAATAGTAGTTTGCGAGTACTTGAAGAGTACTCATGGCTTTTGTCCCTCGCTATTATCATGGCCAGACTATGAAGGAGATTATCAAGATGATGGTCAGCAAGACGGCTATGATAACTAGGACTATCTGCCTTCGTCAGCATTGCCTGTGCCCCTGAAGATGGCCCCACAGCTACGGTATCTTTTATTTTCGCTGCTTGTTGTATTAAGACTGGATCATGAGATCCTTATTTGTGTAAAACCTTATGTATGGTTTGTAATGGATGATGTACTGTTATATCCAATCCGTTATGTCTCGCAAAAATGGTAATCCTAGGATTGCGAGGTATGGCATAACGACATATGGGATTAAAAATCCGGGTGTTGACACATCCCGTGCTGATGTCATGCTAACATCAGCATGACACAATAATTCCTTTTTTATTTAAATGTTTTCTGAAAATCATTTCTGGATATATAAATAATTGTGTGGGCCCTATCTGTCAGGTTTTTACTATTGATTATCTGCATACTAAGTATGATGATTCAGGGTTATCCCTGACAGATGTATCGAATCTTGTGGTCAAAGTGTACCACCTCTACAGAGTGTCAAACTATTTAAATAGCTGCGTCCGCGGTTATGGACAGTTGGAATGGCCATACTGTTTCGTTGTCAGGTGTTTTCTAAATAACTTGAAATGAATGATGACCTTTGACTTGACCACAACAGGGTTGTGTTAATGAAATTAGCTTCCCAACTTAAGTGATTCTAGAACTTTACTTTATCTTTTCGTGCTTCAGAACTCAGCTTAGGTTTCAAACTTAACTTGATAGTTATTCTTTAAATTAAGCACTTTAACTTAGAATTACAATCCTTGTTAGTAGTAGTTTGCGAGTACTTAAAGAGTACTCATGGCTTTTGTCCCTGGCTATTATCATGGCCAGACTATGAAGGAGATTATCAAGATGATGGTCAGCAGGACGGCTATGATAACTAGGACTATCTGCCTTCGTCAGCATTGCCTTTGCCCCTGAAGATGGACCCCACCGCTACGCTATCGTTTATTTCCACTGCTTGTTGTATTAAAGACTGGATCATGAGATCCTTATTGGTGTAAAACCTTATGTATGGTTTGTAATGGATGATGTACTGTGATATCCAATCCGTTATGTCTCGCAAAAATGGTAATCCTGGGATTGCGAGGTATGGCATAACGGGCATCTGGGATTAAAAATCCGGGTGTTGACAAGTTGATATCAGAGCCATCCTAACCATAGGAGACCCTAGTTAGAATGGACGTCCAAACCAAAAACTTAGCTTCAAAACCAAAGTGAGTATTTATGAAAAACTATTTCCCCTCTTACCCTTGTGAACTCATTCTTTCTCAAAAATACATGTTCCTCAAAATTCTTACATTACTACTTAAAATTTGACACACTTGATCACTTCACTAACTTCCTCATCCTAAATTCTTGTAGATGGAGACTCAGTTCAGCAAGTTTTACCAGTTGGGAAACGGAGGTCAGCTGATCTTCGAGAGGGATCTGGATTCATTGTCGGAGTTATTAGGACGCCCGCATCCGGAGTTTCTTGGAGCTCAACTTCTAGGACCCCCAGGAGGAGACCTACAATGGCTAGTCACCGCAGATCTTCGAGGAAGCATTGAAGAACCAACTTCCGGGAGAATTCAGTTCTCTGTGAGAGAGAACAACTGGCTAGATGGATTAGCCAGGGCAATGCATGAAGCTCTCGCACGTCTATGTGCCCTCAGCGTCAACAAGATTCAAGGAACCCGTTTTGCCCACTATGCAAGACGTGACTTAATGGGAATGCCAATGGAGATGCCAAGTCACCCAGAGTTGAAGCGTCAAGTGGAGAACCTTGACTTCTTGCTTCATGACCGACAGCAGGAACTGGACAATGCCAGAGAGTTAGCAAACCAGAACCGTGCCATTGCCGACCAGAAGGACCAGACTTTCGCACTGCTAGTCCAAGATCATCAGTCTCTTCGTCGCAAGTGTGCAAAGAAGGATCGCATCATCGCCCGTCTTCGCAAGAAGGTGGCTGACCTCGAGAAGACCGTCAAGGAGCAGGAAGCTCAGCTTGCCACCATGATGACTTTCTGGCCGATATGGATTCTTACCTTAGCAACGATGATGACTTTCTGGCCGAGGATGCTATGGACTTCTACACTCATGATGAAGACTCCGACTTCATCGACGATGAGTAGATGCACTAGAGCACTGTCGTAGCATGAGATGTATCATCTCATTGTATCGTAGCTTGCAGAATGGTTCTTAAAACCATCTGTTTTCCCTTTGATTGTTGTGGTGTGTGTTGTATCGTGTGCTTGCTTGCATGAATGAAAATGAAATTAGTTGAAAAACCTGAGTCTAACTCAAAGTTGTAGCTTTGAAAACCCAAAACCCTGAACCTTAGAATGTCCCTCTTACCCCTATATCTATCTCAATCTTCAGATGAATCGTGGAAACCAAGGAGGGAGCAGCTCATCGCAGGACCCAATGCTGCAGATCTTGCAGAATCTCATCGCAGACCATGAAGCAAGCAGGGCCGAGCGTCAAGCCAACTTAGCAACATTGCAGCAGATCGCCCAAATGGCTCTCAACAACCAAGGACATGGAAATCAGGATCACCATGGATCTAAACTAAAAAAAATTCAGAACACCAATCCCCCAATCTTCAACCAATCTGAAAACCCATTAGATGCTGATGACTGGTTACGGACCATGGAAAACAACCTCGAAGTTGCAGGAGTTGAGGAGAATGAGAAAGTTCTCTTCGCCACCCACTATCTGGCGGGAGATGCAAGAGCTTGGTGGAATAGCATCCGCAACATGAACCATGGCCAGGTCATGACCTGGGAAGCATTCAAGGTCAAGTTCAGCCGCACCCACATGCCACAAGGTCTTGTCAACAGGATGAGAGATGAATTCCGTGAATTGAAGCAAGGAAGATTGACTGTAGTAGAGTACCGTGACAAATTCTTGTCACTTGCCAGATATGCACCGGATGAGATCAACACGGAGGCCAAGAAGAAAGAGAGATTCTTAAACGGACTACATGATGAGATGCAGACTGTCCTAGTCAACATCCATTTCCAGGATCTTGAAGAGCTAGTCGACTCTGCCATTCAGATGGAAGGGAAGATTAACCAGGCAAACGACAACCTCAAGCGTCGTATGATGCAGCAGTCTGGATCCAGTAGTCACCACAAGTACCGTCCTAACCCCTCACCAGGATATGCACCAAGGAATAACCGACCCTCACAATATCGCCCAGGCTACCCCAACCGTAGCGGAGGAAATGTGAAGCCCGGAGGAAACAATCACAACTCCGGCAACGCCAACAACTTCAACTGTGCCCCTCCCAAGAGCAACAACAACAACAACACTGCCCCTAGAACTGGCAACAATGCTGTACCTGTCGCAGTCAAGGACAAGTCCCAGATCACTTGTTTCGAGTTTGGAGTGAAGGGTCACTACTCCAATGAGTGTCCCAAGAAGACTGCCGCCAATGCCCCTGTGAATGCACCAGCTTAGCAGCAGCGTCGTGTTCAACCAGGACGGAGATTTGCCCCAGGAAACCCACGCAACCGCAACGGTCGTCTCTTCTACATGAACACAGAAGAAGCCCAGGAAGCACCAGATGTAGTGCTGGGTATGTTTTCTATCAACTCAATTTTAGCAAGAGTATTGTTTGATTCTGGAGCATCGCATTCATTTTCACCAAAGAATTTGTATGCACTAGTAAGATTCACCCAACCAACCTGAAGCATGTCATGATAGTTCAAATCCCCGGTTCAACTACAAAAGCTAGAAAAATTTGCAAAGCTGTACCTATCAGAATACATGGGATAGATTTTTATGCCAACCTAATTGTACTTGGAACCAAAGGTTTGGAAGTAGTACTAGGTATGGACTGGATGTCAAGGCATAAAGGACTGATAGACTGTGCTAAGAAAGCCATCACCATGACCAGTAGTTCTGGAGTAACAGTAGAACATATCTCTGAAACCTTACCCCGTCAATTCAAATGCAACAAAAGTGTAGCCCTGCCTACCATTGACCAAGTTAGAGTAGTCTGTGAATACCCCGACGTATTCCCAGATGAATTGCCACGTACGCCCCCGGATAGGGATATAGAGTTCATTATTGAACTAATCCCCGGAACCGGACCTATAGACAAGAGACCCTATACCATGAACCCCTCAGAGTGAGTAGAACTGAAGAAGCAGTTGGATGCCATGTTAGCAACCGACTTGGTTCAACCAAGTGCATCGCCATGGAGATCACCAGTGTTATTCGTCGACAAGAAAGATGGAGGCAACCGTCTATGTACAGACTACAGAAAGTTGAATGATGTCACCATCAAGAACAAGTACCCCTTGCCAAAGATAGGGGATCTATTTGATAAGTTGACTGGAGCTCAGGTATTCTCAAAGATTGATCTTAGGACTGGTTATCACCAACTTAAGATTCGTGCAACGGATATTCCGAAGACCGCCTTTACTACTCGCTATGGTTTATACGAGTATACGGTTATGTCTTTTGGATTAACCAATGCCCCTGCTTATTTCATGAATCTCATGAATAAGATCTTTATGAATTTCCTAGATAAGTTTGTAGTTGTGTTTATCGACGACATCCTTATCTACTCCAAGTCAGAAGAAGAGTATGAGCAACATCTGAGAATCATCCTAGAAACCCTGAGAGAGCATCAATTATATGCCAAGTTTGGGAAGTGTGAGTTTTGGATGAAAGAAGTAGGATTCCTAGGACATATTGTGTCTGCCGGAGGAGTCTCTGTTGATCCCACCAAGATCAAAGATGTCGAAGAATGGGAAGCCCCAACCAATCAAACCCAAGTTCGTTCATTTCTCGGATTAGAGGGATATTATCGCAAGTTCGTAGAAGGATTCTCGAGCATAGCCCGACCAATGACCCAATTGTTGAAGAAGGACAAGAAGTTTGAATGGACAGACAAGTGTGAAGCCAGTTTCCAGGAGCTGAAGAAGAGATTGATATCAGCCCCAATTTTGATCATGCCCGACATCAAGAAGCCATTTGATGTGTATTGTGATGCATCCAAGATTGGTCTAGGATGTGTATTGATGCAGGAAGGCAAAGTCATCGCGTATCTGTCTCGACAACTGAAGCAGCATGAGCAGAACTATCCGACCCATGATCTTGAGCTAGCAGCCGTGATTCTAGCATTGAAGACATGACATCATTATTTGATGGGTAATCTCTGTGAGATTTACTCCGATCATAAGAGCTTGAAGTATATCTTCACCCAGAAGGAGTTGAATATGAGGCAAAGAAGATGGATAGAGTTAATCAAGGATTATGACCTTGACATTCACTATCACCCCGGCAAAGCCAATGTGGTAGCGGATGCTCTTAGCAGATTGACGTGTAGGCTAAACACCATGATCAAAGAGAAGCAACCAAGTTTGTATGAGGAGTTGGAGCAGTTCAGGACTGAGTTAGTTAGCAAAGGATTCCTAGCTAGCATTGAACTTCAACCCACTTTGATTAGCCAAATCAAGGAAGCCCAGAAGGGGAATGAAAGTATCGACAGAATCAAACGTCGTATTGGTACAGGCAAAGTACCTGGATTCACCGAAGACAAAGAAGGTGTACTGTGGTACAAGGAACGTATCTATGTGCCAGCAGATTCGGAGCTGAAGGAAATTATCATGAAGGAAGCTCATGATACTCTTTATTCTATCCACCCCAGAGGAACAAAGATGTATCAGGATTTGGAAGAGCAATTTTGGTGGCACAAGATGAAGAGAGAGATCGGAAGCTACATTGCCAAATGTGACATCTGTCAAAGAGTCAAAGCAGAGCATCAGAGACCTGCAGGACTATTGCAACCATTCAGATTCCGGAATGGAAATGGGATTCCGTCGGAATGGACTTTATCACCGGTTTACCTACTTCTAGTAGGGAAATGACTCAATCTGGGTCATAGTTGATAGACTATCCAAGGTAGCCCATTTCATACCAGTCAAGACAACCTACCAGAGTGCAAAACTAGCAGAGTTGTACATTGCTAGGATTGTTAGTCTGCATGGAACCCCCAAGACCATCGTATTAGATCGAGGAACTCAGTTTACTTCAAGATTTTGGCAGAAAGTTCAGGAAGGATTAGGAACCAAGTTGAACTTCAGTACCGCGTATCACCCGCAAACAGATGGACAGACTGAGAGAGTTAACCAGATCCTAGAGGATATGCTTAGAGCTTGTGTGTTGGAATACGGATGAAAATGGGAAGACTGCCTGCCCTTCGCAGAATTCTCATATAACAAAAGTTATCAAGCTAGTTTGCAGATGGCACCATTTGAATTCCTATACGGAGAAAGTGTCGTACCCCTTTGAATTGGTCGCAAGTAGGAGAGAGTCAGATCTTTGGACCCGACATTCTCCGAGAAGCAGTAGAGAAAGTTCACAGAGTTCGTGAGCACCTCAAGACCGCCCAATCCAGACAGAAGAGTTATGCTAACAAGAGAAGGAGAGACCTGACTTTCAATGTCAGAGATTTCGTATATCTCAAGGTTTCACCATTGAAGGGAACTCAACGCTTTAGTCTGAAAGGAAAGTTAGCTCCCAGATATATCGGACCTTTCAAGATTCTGAACCGCCGAGGAGAAGTATCGTATCAGCTGGAATTGCCTGAAGAGATGTCAGCCATCCACAATGTGTTCCATATCTCATTACTTCGCAAATGCTTGGAAGTGCCTGAGAAGACTGCAGTTTTCAAGAATATCGATCATAGAGAAGTGGAAATCAACAATGACCTGACCTATCGGGAAGTGCCCATCCGTATCTTAGAAGAAGCCTACAGAACCACCAGGACCAGGAGTATCAAGTTTCTCAAGATTCAGTGGAGCAACCATACCGAGGAGGAAGCTACATGGGAACGCGAGGATTACATTAGGACAGAGTTCCTAGATCTCTTTAGTTCCTAGTTTTCTTTGTAAATATCCGAACGAGATTTTGTTTAAGGGGGGAAGGTTTGTAACATCCCAAAACTTTAATCCAAGCTTATCAAGATCAAATCATCCAAAATTGGGGTTAAGAAAAACTTTTCCAAATTTAAAATGAAAGCATTCATATATGTGTGCATTTAAAATAGGAGTTGCTTGAATTGCCATGATTTATTGATCCAATGCTTGTAAAATGTTTCTTAGGTGATTTAAACATCATCTACATCATTCCCAAACTTTTCCTAAAGAAAATCAAATCAAAAAGAATTAAAATGAAAGAATGGTCATTTTGACAAATTTAACTCTCATGCCTACTTTGGCTATTCCTAGTACTCAATTCTTAACAGAAACAATTCTTGATCTTTGCACCCCCTGCTAGTACACATAATTAGGTACCAAGGCCCACCTTTTGATCTACTAAAAACATTTTGTAAACTATTTTAAATGACATTTTAAAATTGAATCTAATGCATAGGCATAGATCACCCCTATTTCAAAAACCATCTATTTGAGCTCCATTTTCAAAACCCTTGCAACTAGAGACTACCTATCACTAGTGGAGATCACTCAAAAATTTTGAACTCAAAATTCAAAAGTTTTTCTCTTGCGGCCATTTCATCAAACACTTGGCAGGCAGATTTCAAACTAAACAAATTTCACTATTTTAAATAGTGTTCTAGCCAAACTTGTTCCCCAACTTGCCACCAAAATCTCTCCACTACTCCCCCAACCCCTCTCTAGCCCAGCCACCCACTTTGCCAAGACCAAATGATCATGGTCATTAAGGTCGAGCCCCCACTTGGGCACCCCACCGGCGACAGCACGCCACAGCCGCCGCCCGCGCCATCCACCGTGTCCTGGAGATAGCCCGTGGTCCACCTCCACCGCCCAACCAGTCCCAGCCCAAGGACAGCGACCAGAACGACCAGGAACCGCCGCGCCCCGAGCCTGTCGACCATGCCGACGCCGCCCGCAGAGCGCGCACTGTCCCCGCTCGCACCGACCGCCCCTTGGCACCAGCCCGTGCCTACCGCTCCGCCTCGACCTGGAGAACACCCCAGACACCTCCGTTCGCTGCCCAAAGCCCCACAGCCACTGCTCGCCGTGGACACTGCCGCTTCGGCCGCGCAGAGCGCCACCTCGCCCCGACCGCATGCCACCGTCCCTACGGCCGCATTGAAGCACTAGATCACCGCCAGGGAACCGCCCACCGATCGCAATCCCCAGCCATGCCGCTAGCTCGTCGTAGCCATGTCGCCACCGTCTACCGCCCATCCCGCTCGGTCTCAACGTCGAGCCTATAAAAGGAGCCCTTCCCAGCACCAAAGACTCACACCATTCCACTCCCCTCACCTCTCTGTACCTCACCCACCTCTCGCCGGAGCAAGTGGAGCAGCAGTTCGCCGGAATTGGAGCCGGAGCCGCCGCCTCTGGAGAAGAAGGGTGCCGGTGATTCCGGCCACCCTAAGCTCCACCGCGACCACGCCTCGCCTTGCCGTCGTCTTCCACTTTGTTCGCCCGCATCGCCGACCCCGCTGGAGCCCTGGTACGCCCCCAGTAGACCCCCACCGAGCCGCTAGGGTTCGAGCTCGCCGGCGACCTGTCCGTCGTCGACGATGACCCTCAGCCGTAGATCTAGCCTCTAATCGCACGGCCCACAACGCACGTATCGTTTCGCGTTTTAAGTGCCGCTGACAAGTGGGACCCTCCTGTCAGCTGAGCCCCGTGCCGCGTAGCGCCACTGGGCCGTCCAATTTCTTTTCCCGCGCAAGCCCGTAGATTCAAATCTTGATTTTTCTTTTTAGTTAGAATATAGTTTCTGTCCAGTGTTTCAAAATTCTATTCGGTGAGTTTGACAAATCCAAATTACATGAAACTAATTTTGTCTGAAAAGTATTGAAATGCTCTATCCAAGACCGTTGGATTTAATTCATTTAGAGTTATAGATTTCTCCTAATAAAAATAAGAAGACAGAAGCTTTTGCAACTTGAAACATTTTTGTAAAATCAACCAAGTTAGCTTTTGAGTTGATTCCAACTCTCAAAAATCACATTTCATCATATCTATCCAAATATGTAATAATATTAAGGTTTACAGGTAGTGACTTTGGACTAGTACCAAAATAATGCTATATAGGCATTTCTAGTCACTTTAAATCCTTAAATAATAAACTTAAACCAAAGTAATATTGATCCAACCTTTAAATCTCATTCCCACATGTTAGAATATGTGGTGAGGACATGTGTCCACATGATCCCATATTTTGGTGGTGAATATTAAATTAATTTTCCAAAATAAAAAGGTTGAAACTATTGAATTAAACTTGTGATGTTTGGGATGATAATAGATCATCAATGGTGTGGTTTAGAATACTACTTAGCCTAGTTAAGTATTGTTTGGTGATTGTGCACTCCCTATGTATTTCTAGACGATAGTACTGACCAAGCCTTCGAGGAGGAGGAGTTCTACCAAGAAGAAGAATAAGAAGAAGAAGAAAACTTCAACCACTGCACCAACCAAGGCAAGCTATTAGTGGCAAGCTAACCCTTGCAAACATGCTTTAGTAAGCTATGGTTAGCAAGCTAGAATAAAACTACATGGTTTAGTAAAGATGCCTTCAGCATACTTTGATCACACCCCTTTAACTATTAGTACCCCAAGTCTTAATGACAAGTTTTACCTCCCTTAGTTTACACAAAGTTCTTTAATTAATTTTGAAGGTAGCATAAAGAGTATAAAACTTGACCTACTTAGAAACCTTTAGATGTCATTCTATGGCATGAGATTGATCCCATCTTTCCACCTTAGTGAACACTCTTAACTTAGTACTTTAGAATAGCTCAAAAACTTGAGTCACTTTAGATGGGAACACTTGGTGAAAATGAGTTATGAAAACCTTGGAAAGATGAGTGATTCTATTGAGATGTTTTGACATGTGTTGAGAAACATAATTGGTTTATGATGATGAAAATGATGAAGCATGAGCCTTAACCCTTTTATAAAACTGATGGTTGGATTCGGATGCGATACCATTCCAAATTTACCGTATAACCACATTACCTGAATTGGGTAAGGCTTAGCTGGAAATTTATATGCATTAGTATTAGTTCCGTCACGGGAGAGGTTTGAGCTGAGGCTACCTCTCAATGATGTCCACCTATGCAGTGCCCAAGATGACTGATGGTCATGGTTGGGAGGCCATGCTCATAGGAGAGGTGCTTGTACTAGGGTGTGTAAAGGGAAGGTTATGTTTGATTATCTGCATACTAAGTATGATGATTTAGGGTTATCCCTGACAGATGTAAATCTTGTGGTGAAAGTGTACCACCTCTGCAGAGTGTCAAACTATTCGAATAGCCGCGTCCGCGGTTATGGACAGTTGGAATGGCCATACTGTTTCGTTGTCAGATGTTTTCTAAACAACTTGAAATGAATGATGAACTTTGACTTGACCACAACAAGGTTGTGTTGATGATAATAGCTTCCCAACTTAAGTGATTCTAGAACTTTACTTTATCTTTCTTTGCTTCTGAACTCAGCTGAGGTTTCAAACTTAACTTGATAGTTATTCTTTAAATTCAGCACTTTAACTTAGAATTACAATCCTTGTTAGTAGTAGTTTGCGAGTACTTAAAGAGTACTCATGGCTTTTGTCCCTGGCTATTATCATGGCCAGACTATGAAGGAGATTATCAATATGATGGTCAGCAGGACAACTATGATAACTAGGACTATCTGCCTTCGTCAGCATTGCCTGTGCCCCTGAAGATGGACCCCACCGCTACGCTATCGTTTATTTCCGCTGCTTGTTGTATTAAAGACTGGATCATGAGATCCTTATTGGTGTAAAATCTTATGTATGGTTTGTAATGCATGATGTACTGTGATATCCAATCCGTTATGTCTCGCAAAAATGGTAATCCTGGGATTGCGAGGTATGGCATAACGGGCATCTGGGATTAAAAATCCGGGTGTTGACAAGTTGGTATCAGAGCCATCCTAACCATAGGAGACCCTAGTTAGAATGGACGTCCAAACCAAAAACTAAGGTTCAAAACCAAAGTGAGTATTTATGAAAAACTATTTCCCCTCTTACCCTTGTGAACTCATTCTTTCTCAAAAATACATGTTCCTCAAAATTCTTACATTACTACTTAAAATTACTACATATGGCTGCTTCGGCACGCGCCCGCTTCCGCGCAACGGCCTCTTCGTCAAGCTCGGCGCACACAAGGTCTATGTTGCTGTGGACGTCTCGTGCGTTCATCCGCGTCGTGTCGTCGATGCGGGGGAACCACCCCTCAGTGTGGCTCGCGGGGCGCGTATCGCTCGCTCCCCGGACCATGCGGAGGTGATGATGACTGCACCAGGTGCAGGCGCGAGCAAGGATCCAGCGCTAGACCCGGAGGTAACACCTAAGGCACCGAGGAAAGGTAGAGGACCTCCACTAGACAGGCCTGAGAACGTACTGAGGGAAGCTATGGATAGCTTGGCTAACCCGGTAGCAGCAGTGGTAGATCCGGCTCAGGCACAGGCCGAGCTAGAGGAAACTCGGCAAAAGATACTGGAGGGCGCGAAGAAAATAGCCGCGGCTCACCAGTCACTGAACATGACGCTGCGTGAGTACGCAAAGGCAAACAAGGTTGAAGCAGTAAGGGTAAAAGGGAGAAATCTCATAAGTGAGATGAACAGAGAAGGTGATGATGGAGCAGAAGGGTCGGAGAACTATCTGTCTGTGGGGTTGCCGAGGTATAGTACCCCGGCGAAAAACCTCAGAGCAGCAGAGGCCGCTGCGTCCGAGCTAGAGGGTCTGACGGGTGAGGCCCGTCAAAGACAACAAGACAGGGTTAACGAGCTGGTTCGGATCGCAAATAGGCAGAACGAGGAGCTGCTGAGAGCTAACCCGGAGAGAGCTGGGGCTTCCAAGATCGTCCATTCGGTGATGGGTAACCCGGAGAAATCCGCTGGAGCCGCATCATCGCCTCATGGCGGTCCAAGGAGAGAAGAGGTAGTAACCTCGGCCAGACGGAACAAACAGATCGTCGCGTACGACCCAACACGTGCGGGAAAAGAAAAAGAGATGCGCAAAAATGATGATCGACGGAGTGTGAGCCGAGGTGAAGCTGGCCGAGGTAATCACGACCAAGGCAATGATGGTCAAGGGAACGCTGCCAACGGCAATGCCGGACAGCGCAACTCCGCAGGAGTAGGACAACCGCAGCAACGGAATATACCGAGGCAAGAGCAAAGCGCCGGCCGAGGTATGCAGCAGAAAGGTGTGCAACGAGAGCATAACCGGGACAACGACGGTGATTCGGAGATGGTGAACGCAGGGTACCCCAGACCGGACTATCATGTGATAGGGTCTAGATTGGGAAGCAGAGATTTAATGCTGGATGACGCCAGGTTAAAACTGGATCGCCTGTACAGGTCGGAACAGATCGAATGTCAAGGTCCTCCGGGTCCAGCGTGCTTTGGACCCCGGATCATGAAGGAACCACCGGTACCCAACTTCCAATTACCCAGAGGTACGAAGACGTATGACGGTAGTACTAAGCCGGAGGATTGGTTGATAAACTATCCTACGGCAGTGAAAATTGCAACTGGCAACTTGAGATGGGTTGTATGTTACGTGCCCGAGATGTTGGAAGGCCCGACCAGAGTATGGCTGAACAATTTACCACCTGGAAGCATCAACTGCTGGATAGATTTTGAAGAAATGTTTATCAGCAACTTCTCGAGTACGTACCAGAGGCCGAATAGACCACAGACCCTGGCAATGTGCAAGCAAAGACCCAACGAGACGGATCGTGAATTCTTAACCCGGTGGTGTACCGTGAGAAACTCGTGTGAGGGTGTCATAGAATCACATGCCATAGCTTGGTTTGCGCAAGGGTGCAGGTACGACAGCGAGCTGTGGATGAAGTTGCAAAGGAAAATGCTAGTTACGCTGGCAGAAATGATCCGGATTGCTGATTCGTATGAATTGGGCGATCCGACTCAACCTAGGCTCGCGTCAAGTGAGTCAAACGAGGAATACTATCAGAGGGATGGAGCCGGGTCATCCCGGTGGAATGATTACAGAGGAAAAAGGAGAGATGATAGACCAGACCATCGTTATGGCTCGCAACAAGTTGCCGCTGTGAATCAAGATCAACCCAGAGCAGGGAGCAACCAACGCTAGAGAACTGGAGGGCAATGGACTCCAAGAAATGAGGGCAAGAAAACATGGACTCCGGAGCAGAAGAAACAGTGGCAGGAAAAGAAAGACCGTCCGAGGTATACCTATGAGTCGATGCTGGACCAGCCGTGTAAGTTTCACACGTCAAATCTGAATAGCCCGGCGGGTCACACGACGAGGCAATGTGAGTGGATGCGAAAAATAGAGCAAGGTGGTTCGGGGAATGCTCAGGCACCCCGGAATGAGCAACCTCGGTAGGAGTTACCCCCACAGCAGTTGCTCTCCGGAGCGAACACGCAACAACTAATGTTGCCTCCCCCTCCGCCGAGGTATGACAAGAATGAAAGAAGGGATGCAGTGCATCAGGTGGAAAATCAGCAACAACCGGATCAGAGGTACCCCGGAAACGAGGGAAGAAATGAGTACAGGGAACATCACCAGATTTATTGTGTGTTCACGACTGAGGAAACAGATAGAAAGAGCTTGCAGCACCGACATATGGAGGTCAATGCAGTCATGCCAGCAGTGACGAGGTACATGCCTTGGTCGGACCAGGAAATCACCTGGAACATCAAAGATCATCCTAAACTTATGCCGAGCCCAGGTTCGTATGCGCTAGTGCTAGATCCGACATTCATTGGACCGAACATCAATGTGAGGTTCTCCAAGGTTTTGATTGATAATGGCAGTAGCATTAACATCATGTATGCGGATACGATGCGCAAGTTGGGCATCTCGGAGAACATGCTCCAGGCTACGAGAACAACTTTCCATGGCATTGTACCAGGCATTTCTTGTGAGCCCATAGGCAAAGTCCGGGTCGACGTGTTATTCGGCACAAGGGATAACTGCCGAACTGAAAATCTTAAGTTTGAGGTGGTGAACTTGGAAAGTGCATATCATGCGCTACTCGGAAGACCATCATTGAACAAATTCATGGTGAGCTGTCACATCAGTTATCTGAAGATGAAGTTGCCCGGGCCAAATGGGGTGATTACCATTGCTAGAGATTTTCGACGTTCCATGGAGTGTGCTTCAGCCGGGTCTAACCTAGCCGAGTCACTCGTGATTGCGCGAGAGAAAAGAAAAATCCAAGAGGTGGCGGCATTGGCTCAGTCCGCGCAGCAATATATGCCGGCATTAAGTAACCCGCATGGCAGCGTTTCATTTCAAGACGCAAAGGACACCAAGAAGGTTCCAGTTGATAACATGTTTCCGGAGCACACCGTAACAATTGGTGCCGGGTTAACTGACAAATAGGAAAGCGAGATCGTCAACTTCCTCCATGAGAATCGGGATATTTTTGCTTGGTCTACACAGGACTTGCAAGGTGTTCCGAGGGAGTTGGCCGAGCACTCTTTGAACGTAAGACCCGGAGCAAGGACGGTGAAGAAACCTCTCCGCCGCTTCGCCGAGGATAGGAGAAAAGTCATTGGAGACGAGATAGCTCGATTACTAGCAGCAGGATTTATCATGGAGGTACTATATCCGGATTGGCTCTCTAATCCGATGCTGGTAGAAAAGAAGAAGGACGATCCGAACGTGGCAGTGGTCTGGCGTATGTGTATCGATTACACGAACCTGAACAAGGCGTGTCCAAAAGATCCATTTCCACTGCCGAGGATAGATCAGGTCATAGACTACACCGCGGGATGCAAACTGTTGTCATTCATTGATGCATATTCTGGCTTCCACCAGATACCTCTGAACCCGGATGATCAAATAAAAACGGCGTTTATTACCCCGTACAGGGCTTACTGCTATCTCACTATGCCGTTTGGTTTACGTAATGCAGGTGCAACGTACCAGAGATGTATGCAAAAATATTTGCACGACCAAATAGGTCAAAACGTACAAGTATACGTGGATGATGTGGTTATCAAGACCAAGGAAAGCACAACGCTCCTTGACGACATAAGGCAAACATTCGCGAACTTGAGAAGGTTCCGGATGAAGCTTAGCCCGGAAAAATGTACCTTCGGTGTCCCGGCTGGAAAGTTACTCGGATTTCTCGTCTCCAGCCGAGGTATCGAAGTTAATCCAACTAAGATCCGAGCCATCGAACGAATGGAGCTGCCGAAGTGTCTCAATGATGTCCAGAAGTTCACTGGATGCCTGGCATCGTTGAGTCGGTTTGTATGTCGGTTAGGAGAAAAGGCACTGCCTCTCTACCAACTCATGAAAAAGTCGGATAAATTCGTTTGGACACCACAAGACGATGAAGCCTTTGCCCACTTGAAAAAGATGTTAGCCACTGCGCCAGTGTTAGCCTCTCCACTATCAAAGGAGCCAATGTTGCTCTATGTAGCCGCAACCAACCGAGTTGTAATTGCAGTAATCGTAGTGGAACGCAATGAAGAGGGTAAGTCGGTGCAGAGGCCAGTGTATTACCTGAGCGAGGTATTGTCTGCCTCAAAACAGAATTACCCACACTTTCAAAAGGTGGCATACGGTGTCTATATGGCGGCAAAGAAGTTAAAGCATTACTTTGAGGAGCACCCCATCAAAGTAATATGTGAAGCTCCCATATCCGAGATAGTGGGTAACAAGGATGCGAGTGGCAGAATTGCAAAATGGGCAATTGAGCTAGCCCCTTATGCGCCCCAATACGACAGAAGAGAAGCGATCAAATCTCAGGCTGTGGCGGACTTTTTGGTGGATTGGGCCGAGGTACAATACGAACCACCGCTACCAGATCCGAATTACTGGAGGATGCACTTTGACGGGTCGAAAACCAAAACCGGATTAGGCGCCGGGGTTGTGCTTACCTCGCCAAAGAAGGATCAGCTAAAGTACGTATTGCAGATCCATTTCGCGGCATCGAACAATGTCGCTGAGTATGAGGCTCTTGTGCATGGGCTCAAAGTGGCAAAGGAGATTGGCATCCGTCGGATAATATGCTTTGGCGACTCGAACCTGGTGGTGCAGCAGGTGTCCGGAGTGTGGGACGCCCTGGATCCAAACATGGCACTATACAAATTTCACGTGCAGAAGATATCTGGTTACTTCGAGGGGTGTGAATTTCACCATGTACCTCGGGCGGAAAATGAGGCTGCCGACATGTTGTCGAAGCTCGGATCGACCAGACAGGCAATTCCACCGGGTGTAGCATTGGAGCACCTCAGAAAACCATCTATCAGGTCGTCCCCAGGAACCGACTCGATCTATGTCTTGGAAAAAACGGAATCCGGAGCTGAGCCCATGGACATTGACATGGGAGGTGGTACGCGAGACCCGGGGACTGCCTCGGCAAACCCGGGGACTGCCTCGGCAAACCCGGGGACTACCTCGCTAGACCCGGGGACTGCTCAGCGTGATCCGACTAAAGTTATGCCGATGGATCCGATGGAAATTGATGAGGAGATATTCCCTCCACGAGCCATACCAGCTTGGGCACTGCCTATATTCCAATTCCTGAAAGATGGAATGTTACCCGCTGAAGAGGTGTTAGCCAGGCAAACTCAGAGGAGAGCAAAGGCATACACAATCATCAATTCCGAGTTGTACAAACGGAGTGTAACCAATGTCCTCCAATGATGCGTTGACCCGGAAGAAGGGCTTGACATCCTCCGAGATATACACCAAGGGGGATGTGGGCATCATGCCTCATCTCGAGCCTTGGTGGCAAAGGCATTCTGGCATGGATTCTACTGGCCAAGTGCCTTAGAACAAGCAGAAGATCTGGTGAGAAAATGCAATGGTTATCAGAGGTACGCCACCAAGACACATATGCCCATGTCGGAAGCGAGCGAGGGGAGGCGCCCTACATGGGCTCCACTCGAGGAGGAGGGGCGAACGGGGACCTACGGGCGGCTGCGGCGCTGGGGATCGGGGTGGGTGAGCGGTTGGTGGGAGAGGAGATCGTGGTGGGGCCGGGCACGTGCGAGGTGGGCCAGGAGCGGGGCCGGGGGTGCGTGGTCGGGGTGGTTGGGGGCTCTGTCGGTGTGAAGTGCAAGTGGTGGGGCCGGGCTGGCAGAGAGAGGGGGAGGAAGTGGGTTGGGTGCGTGCGTGTGGAATGGAGGTGGCGGCTGGGGCAGTGGGGTGAGGTGGCGTAGCGGGATTGGCTGGAGGAAAGGGAGTGGTGAGGTGGCGGCAGGTGATAGGCCGGGGTGAGGTGGAGGGGGGCTGGGTAGGATTAGGTGTAGGTAGGATTAGGACTAGATATTTTAGACTAGGGTTTGGAGGTGGCCGGTCGGGCTTTCGGGCCTGGCGGGCTGCCTCCTAAAAACAATTTGAAATTTTTATTTATTTAAAACGGGGCTTTGAAATCCATTGGTAGACGAAACAAAATAATCCGGAGACCCAGGTTTTGGATTTTGAAATAAAGGCGGGATATTTAGAAAACCAAATATGTTTTTCGGAAATAGTTTCAGACAAACAAATGCATGATGATGACGATGCTCAAATGCAATGTGGTATGACGACATGAGCATGCGGTCATGACGATGCAATGCACAAAAACAACGCGATTTTCTAGTAGTGATTTTTGCGGGGCGCCACAATTCGACACCACTAACAATGGATCTCGCCCTCGAGATCCGCCTCATGGTACCGGAAGGAAGGTCGGCGATCTGCGTCTTCTCGCTTCGTGTAGATCCTCGCGACACCACTAACAAGAGGTCGTTGTCCGAGATCGTAGAAGGGGTAGTCGGCATGGGGGCCAATCCATCACGCACCCAAACTATTACTCTGCACAATCAGTAGAAAAGCGTGCAACCATTCTCGGAATCAGACTGAAGATCTCAACAATCGAGGTTCAGAAACAAAGGAGTGATGCAGACTCTGCATCGGATCTGGCGTAGATGATGTCGTCGCGTCGGAAAACACCGGAAGGCACGAGAAGGAACAAAGAGAAAACCACCAGACGAAGGATTCCTCGGATAGCATGAAGACCAGATGTAGCAACACCGTTACCAAAGAAGGAAGCGAAACCCTGAAGGTACGATGGAACCCAAGTGTGGCCTGGGCTGGCCCGTGCGGCCAGGTGGTGTGGGCCCCTCGTGGCCCTCCTCCGTCTTGTCTTCTGACTCTTTGAATCTTCTGGTGAAATAGGATTTTTGGCATATTTTCCGGAATTTTTCTTGTTAGTTGATTTTTTGCGCAAAAACTAGACACCAAGGTAATTCTGCTGAAAACAGTGTCAGTTCGTGTTAGTTCTATCAAAATCACACAAGTTTAGAGGAGAAACAATAGCAAAAGTGTTCGAGAAAGTAGATATGTTTTGGACGTATCAATCTCCACCACTACACCACCGCTCTCCTACTCTGGAGCAGCCGTGGATCATGACCGCGCCACAAGAGCTCGACGCCAATGGACTCCCACTCTACTCCACCCTAATGGACAATGTTATCATGGGACAGGCCGCAGTTGCCAACCTTAATATCACGGGCGAGGGCGCGCTACAAGTTAAGTATGCTCAGGACCTGCTCGCCAGGGCAGTGCAACAATAAGCCGTGGTAATTGACCGGCGGGGACGGATGTACTCTCACTGGACTGGTAGTCGCGCAGCCTCCAACAACCGCCCCGGCGAATGAACGGTCGCCAATGCTGTAAACTGCCCACCGCTCGAGACACAACAACCCTATCCGCTGGTAGCAAACCCCACTAACAAGCCGCGACCGATGAACAACACGGTTGCTGCCAATGGTCAGCTGATTGACGCGCGGACCCAAATCGTCGCTAACCAGGCCTGGCGAGCTCGCCAATCGCATGCCCTATTTTAGACCCTCTTCAACCATGGCAACGTCACCAAGTATTTTATATACATTCCTAGCAAGTAAAATCACATTAATGCATACGCATGGGTCCTTCTCTACTAACTTATTCAACCATGCCTTTTTATGTTAGTTTGGTCCGTTGGGGAGGCTTCTCCATGCTGGAGGTACATCTAGCTAGCACTATATGAGTACCAAGAGTAGCTCCATCATGATGTGCATTGGAGACTCTGATGACGTACATTGGGCAGAAGAGTAGCTACATGGAGCTCAATCATTGTGGGATTAATGTAGCACCACACTTTTAGTAACCTTGGTTATGAGCCCAAAGTGCAAAAATTAGGGGGAACAAAAAATCTTGCTTAATTGTGTGTTGATTTCTCTGACTTTGTGCAAGTGTTGTGATCAAGATATTTCTCTATCTTCTCAAAGGTTACCAAAGCTATTTACCAAAGGACATGCCTTGGCTTAATTTACATATTATCAAAAGTTTTGAATCTTCAAAACCTGAGCCAAGATGACTTTGAAAAACAAAATATTTTATCTTCTTCTATTTACAAAATTATGGATATCTATAAGATACCATCTCCCTATGTTTTCAATACAAGAACATTCCAAATATCCCTGCCTCTAGTCTTTCCAAAATCTTTTGAAAGGCTAATTGCTTCTCACTCTTGGTAGAAGTGCCAAGGGACTCTCATCCTCTTCAAAACATAAAAACTTCAAATATTCCCTTCTTTAGATTTTAAGTAATGCTTGAGTATGTTAGTACCTCTTCTTGAGATGTTTGTATGAATCGCCTTGGTATGTTGTCTTTAAACCATATTGTTTGAACTAGTTTGATTAGGAATTAGTATGAGCTACCATGGAAGCTCAGCCTCTAATAACAAATTAACCCACAATGCACTCTCTAAGTCCCTTGTGTTGAAATCTCCAAAACTTGGGTAGAAATACTACCTTCATCTTGTTATCATCCCCACTTTCTAGGACTCTAGTTAAGACCCTTACTCTTGATCTCAAGGCAATGAACCTATCCTATTCCGTCCTCTGTGATGTACTCTTCCATATCCAATACTTTCTATTGGTCAAGAAACCTATCTACCAAGTTTCCCAAGCTAGACTTAACCTCTAGTCATTAACATGACCATCAAAATTCCTTATCAGGTTCCATTTGGACCCGCTTCCTTTTTGTAGTTTCCAAGGTAATGGTGATGGGTATATACCAATAGGGGTATGTGATGGCTCAAAATATATTCGAGCTTGTTGGGGAACCCCAAGAGGAAGGTATGATGAGCACAACAACAAGTTTTCCCTCAGTTATGAAACCAAGTTATCGAACCAGTAGGAGCAAGGAAACACCTCCAAGGTATTGTTTCCAACTTGGAATCTTGCACAACACAACCACAGAACTTTGCCCCCAACTTACAGTGAGGTTGTCAATCTCACCGGTTTTGCTAAAAACAATGGATTAAACGTATTGTGTGGAAGATAGTAATTGCTTGCAGAAAGTAAACAGAAAACAGTAAATAGCAGATTGTAGACTGATGGTAAAAGAATGGACCACGGTCCATAGTTCACTAGAGGTGATTCTCCTTAAGATAGAAGACATGTTGGGTGAACAAATTACAGCGGGGCAATTGACAAACGCCGAGAAAGCATACATGCATATACTAATCATCTCGACTCCTATGAGATTCGATTGGGCATTACAACATTATACATAGACCGTTATCCAACTACATCTATGACTAATAATCCACCTTCAGGTTATCATCCGACCCCCCTCTAGTATAAAGTTGCAAGCAACAGATAATTGCATTAAGCAAAGTGTGTAAAGTAAACAATACAATTGTTCTATGCACAAAGGATTGTTATTTTCTCCCTAGTAGCAACGGCACATCTAGTACCTTAGAGATTTCTATCACTTCCCCAGATTCCTAAAGGCATGAACCCACTATCGAGCATAAATACTCCCTCTTGGAGTTGCTAGCATCTACTCGGCCAATATAGCTACTAACAACGGAAAGCATGCAAGATCAAAAATAACAAAGACATGATAGAATCAACAATCAATCTGAAATAGCATCTCAATATCCTTCGGATCCTCGCAAACACAACATGTAAGATTACATATAGATGATCTTGATCATGAATGGAGCTCACAAGATCTAAACATGGTAGCACAAAGGAGAAGAACCAACCATCTAGCTACTACATGGACCCGTAGTTAAGGGATGAACTACTCGCGTATCACAGCGGAGGCAATCATGGTGATGAAGAAGGGCTCCAGAGTGATCTCTCCCCTCCGGTAGGGTTCCGAGAAGAGCTTCAGATCCCTCCCGATCTAGGGATGGAGATGGCGGCTATAGACTCTTTCATGGAATTTTGATCAGGTACTTAGGGTTTTCGTCCCGGAGGCAATATATAGGCGAAGGGGCAAGGTCGATGGAGTGTCAGGGGCCCACACCCCCTGGTGGCACTGCTAGGGCTGGCTGCGCCACCACCAGGTGTGTCCGGCCTGGTTCCCCTCTAAGTCTCCCCTCCGGACTCCGTGTTCCTTCTGGTGAAATATTGACTTGGGCTTTTGTCTGGTCCAATTCCGACAATATTTCCTTACTAGCTTTTTTGAAACCAAAAACAGCACAAAACAGGCACCTGGCACTGTGGCATCTTGTTAATAGGTTAGTTCTAGAAAATGTGTAAAAATACTCCAAAGTGTGGGAAAAACATAAGAAAGTAGATATAAAACAAGCATGGAACATCAAAAATTATAGATATGTTTGCAATGTATCAACATCCCCAAGCTTAACTCCTGCTCGTCCTCGAGTAGGTAAGTGATAAAAAAGAATAATAATTTTTGAGGTGACATGCACCATCATAATCTTGATCAAGGTATTTGTAAAACATTGATAGATGGGATCATAGTACTTTAACATAGCATGAAAGATATAGTTCTAACAATAAGACATAGCAACTATGTTGTAACATGAAAAGGTACAAACAAAAGATTCATGAATAACAATGCTTTGAGAGACGTTTGTTTGTTTCACATATAGAAAACATAATGAGAATGGTATTCAGTTTGTCCCTCATAGTGTAGGAAAACATAAATGCATAGGACACCTTCAAAGTTCATAAGGGTGACTAGATACAAATAGTTTAAGAACAAGCAATATCAAAGTTATGAATCAATCAACAAGTGTTGGGATAATGCACATTAAACTAAGAATGGCCACTATGCTTTCTCAATAGGTGCATAAAGATAGAAGATGGAGACTCAACATAAAAGTAAAAGAAAGGCCTTCATAGAAGGAAGCAGTCTCATAAAGAGCTTCCAAAAATTATGGTACTCTTGCACATGATACAGGAGCTATCCCACAATCAAAATGACAAGGCAAGCAGACAATGAGCATCTCAGCAATCTTCTTAATTACCATGGGAAAATGGTGCTTTTTTTCTCTCTTTCCTCTTTTCTCATCTCTTTTTTATTTTTCTCAATCTCTATCTCTTTTTTCATAAGAAGAATGCTTCATAGATTGCTCACTATGGTGATGCTGCAAGTTTCCACCATGATTAGGCATGGCTTAGGCTAGCGGCCCAGGCGTTTCTCTAACACACATACATAACTCCATGGACTTACAAGCTCCCCTTTCATTTCACACTGACGACATCCATAAACAAAAGAGCATGATATCAACTGGGTACAATGTACAAGTGCAATGTTGAAAGCGTTCCCCATGACAACATGGTTCTGCTAATCCCAACGTATAAGTGCAAGCATATATAACATAGATGACACAATGGTTCAAGTTTATTAGGGGCAAGAAAAGTAAAGTGTGCCATTAAGTTCGTGAGAGCTTTAATCACCAATTTTCACATAACAAGTTCAATTCGGAAGGTAGAAAAAAATATGAATATACTTGGAATAGAAAATGCTAATAGGTAGGTATGGTGGAATCTTTGAAATAACTTGGTTTTATTTGGAGTTGGATGCATGAGTGGAACTCATACTTGGTATGGAGGCTAGCAAAAGACTGGGAGCGATCAACTAAGATAGCAATAATGGCCATAATTATGCAAAGCGACAAAACATTATTAATTAAAGCACAAAGTGATATTACAAGTCGAAAACAAAATGATCATAGAGGCTATGGTGACTTGGTATAGTCTTAACATGGTGTGAGCATGCGCCAAGTCAACCCAAAAAAAGCATTTAAAGGAGAATACCACAATATTATGCTTTTATATGCTAAAACAACGCATGATTCTTTCAAGGCACATAAAGCAATCTCAATTGTTTATAAAAAGTCATGCTACAACAATAATCACTAAGCATAAAGCCAAAACAATATCAATCATGACATGATAAAGTCTAAATCACAGTAAAAAACAAGCTCCTTTTATACCACTTAAGCATGAACTTTCCTACTCTATTCCAATCCAAATCAACCTATTTGAAAACCATCATATATGAATGTGGGGGTCCAACCAGTTTATTCAAGCAAACTAAGCAAATGAAACTAAAAAAGAAAATGAAGACGCTCCAAGAACAACACAATTGTGCATGAAACAATAAAAATGAAGTGTTTGGAAGAAACCTGAAATTTTTATTGATGAAGAAGGGGATGCCTTGGGCATCCCCAAGCTTTGATGCTTGTACTTCTTGAATATTTCTTGGGGTGACATGGGTGGCATCCCCAAGCTTGACCTTTTGTCCATTCTTCATCTTATCACTTTACTCTTCCCTGCACTTTAAATTTTCCTTCATACAAAACTTCACACAAACTTCATTAGCAACATTAGTGTACTCAAGATAATAAGACATTTGGTTCAGTTCCAACACAAATAAAACTTCCATTAAAACAAAAGCTACTGTAGCACTTCCTTTAAAAAGTGCAAATGATCAAAGAGAACTCAAAGAGAAAGAGATTAATAGGCAAATGCAAATAATGGCAGAAATCTATCAAAACAGACCAGCAGGTAAAAGCCAATTTTTTTGAAGACCTTCTGTTGCTCAAATCGAAAATTGTTGAACTAACAAAAGTTGGATAACAACCTAGGGCAGAAGAAAAAAATTACAGCTCAAACCGACGTACAGAGATTTTTCACGAATTTTTACAGCGAAGCACAACAATCTGTTTCGGGACAGCAAATTTCCCAAGCATTACATCTCTCCCATTAGAGGTTACTCTTGGCACAAAAACCACACAAAAATGATAAGGAGAGGTTATTACTGAAGCAATAACTTCCAAGACTCAACAAAAGACTCCTAACGAAATTTGGGTTATCTCCCAATAAGTGCTTTTCTTTAACGCCTTTGAGATAGGCATAAGAAGCAAGAAAAGAATCAAGTATTCTCAAATGAAGAGGCATTAAGATCGATACCAGAAATATCTTTAACAAGGCAAGGTATCTCATCCAAATAAGTTAAGGATCCTCTCTCAATGCTCTTGGGTTCAGTATTTTCATCAAACAGATTTTCAGGAACAATCCAATCAAAATTCTTTTCTAAGGCTTCATGCATTCCTACAAGTTTAAAAGGTATTGGTATTTTAATTTCCTCTCCATTTTTAGGTTTGGTTTTATCCATCTTTTCTGGTGTACCAATAACATCTACACATGAGCCTAGCATATTAAAATGATCAAAAACTTTTCTGGCTTCCTTAACAACATCATAGAATTCTTTAAGCATGGTTTCCAGAATAAAATCTCTCTTTTCCGGGTCCTCAATATCTTTAAGTTTAAGAAACATCACTTGCATTATGGGGTTAAGGTTAACAAACCTAGCTTCCAACCTTTGAACTAAAGAGGCTGCACCAATTTCATAATTTAGAGCAAGTTCTGCTAGGGACCTATCCTCAATATCCTCATGCTTGCTAACATGATTAAAGAATTCTTCAATATTATCTTTCCCAATTATAGAGCCACTACCTATTGAAAGGTCTTTTAGGGTGAACTTAGGGATCAACATGGTTAGCTAGGAACTAGGTAACAACTATATAAAGAACTAATTTTTTTGTGTTTTTGATAAAAGAAGCAAACTAGAGCAACTAATTTTTTGTGTATGTTTTTTATAAAAGAAACAAGTAAACAAAGCAGAAATAAACTAAGCAAAACAAATAGAACAAAGTAAAGAGATCGGTTATGAGGGATTCCCCTTGTGAAGATGTCCTTGACTCCCCGGCAACGGCACCAGAAAAATAGCTTGATGGCTCAAGATATATTCGAGCTCGTTGGGGAACCCCAAGAGGAAGGTATGATGAGCACAGCAGCAAGTTTTCCCTCAGTTATGAAACCAAGGTTATCGAACCAGTAGGAGCAAGGAAACACCTCCAAGGTGTTGTTTCCAACTTGGAATCCTGCACAACACAATCACAGAACTTTGCCCCCAACTTACTGTGAGGTTGTCAATCTCATCGGTTTTGCTGAAAACAAAGGATTAAACGTATTGTGTGGAAGATAGTAATTGCTTCTAGAAAGTAAATAGAAAACAGGAAATAGAAGATTGTAGATTGATGGTAAAAGAATGGACCGGGGTCCATAGTTCACTAGAGGTGATTCTCCTTAAGATAGAAGACATGTTGGGTGAACAAATTACAGCGGGGCAATTGACAAACACCGAGAAAGCATACATGCATATACTAATCATCTTGACTCCTATGAGATTTGATTGGGCATTACAACATTATACATAGACCATAATCCAACTGCATCTATGACTAATAATCCACCTTCAGGTTATCATCCGAACCCCCTCCAGTATTAAGTTGCAAGCAACAGATAATTGCATTAAGCAAAGTTTGTAAAGTAAACAATATGATTATTCTATGAACAAAGGATTGTTGTTTTCTCCCTAGTAGCAACATCACATCTAGTACCTTAGAGATTTCTGTCACTTCCCTAGATTCCTAGAGGCATGAACCCACTATCGAGCATAAATACTCCCTCTTGGAGTTGCTAGCATCTACTCGGCCAAGATAGCTACTAACAACGGAAAGCATGCAAGATCACAAATAACAAAGAAATGATAGAATCAATAATCAATCTGAAATAGCATCTCAATATCCATCGGATTCCCGCAAACACAACATGTAAGATTACAAATAGATGATCTTGATCATGAACGAAGCTCACAAGATCTAAATATGGTAACACAAAGGAGAAGAACCAACCATCTAGCTACTACATGGACCCGTAGTCCAGGGATGAACTATTCACGCATCACATCGGAGGCAGTCATGGTGATGAAGAAGGCCTCCAGGGTGATCTCTCCCCTCCGGTAGGGTGCCGGGAAGAGCTTCAGATCCCTCCCGATCTAGGGATGGAGATGGCGGCGGCTATAGACTCTTTCGTGGAATTTTGATCGGGTACTTAGGGTTTTGTCCTGGAGGCAATATATAGGCGAAGGGGCAAGGTCGGTGGAGTGCTAGGGGGCCCACACCTCCTGGTGGAGCGGCTAGGGCTAGCCGTGCCACCACCAGGTGTGGCCGGCCTGGCTCCCCTCTTCGTCTCCCCTCCGGACTCTGTGTTCCTTCTGGTGAAATATTGACTTGGGACTTTGTCCGGTCCAATTCTGAGAATATTTCTTTACTAGCTTTTCTGAAACCAAAAACAGCAGAAACATGCAACTAGCACTGTGGCATCTTGTTAATAGGTTTGTTCTAGAAAATATGTAAAAATACTCCAAAGTGTGGACAAAACATAAGAAATTAGATATAAAACAAGCATGGAACATCAAAAATTATAGATACGTTTGCAACATATCAGTATGCCCAGAGAGTGGATTCGACTATCTAGAGTCACACCGAGTGGGCTCTTTGTACGAGGACTGAAAATTCAAGGCCCAAGAAGCATGGCGACTAGATGCAGAAGCGTTGCTAGGACCAGTCAGATTAGGTCAAGATCAATGAAACCATAACCGGTTTGGTATTATCTATGTAAATCCTAGCGAGGTAGCTCTGTATAAGCCTCCCTAGGGTACCCTCTACATGGACACACCTTGATACACCCTATAGAGGCGACTCGTTTCCCTCATCGCCGATCTCAACATCCCATTGTAATATTTCTCCGATTAATACATCTATTAGGAAGTAGGCCTTTTACCCTACAGGGGGCTGAACCTAGGTAAAATCCCGAGTCTCATTACTTTCACATCGCAGATGGCTCACTCTCCCTTACCCTCAACTCAATCTCTACCCCAGTAGGGACTGCCGTGGTCATTCCCATGACAGTGGTGCCCACCATGGGGCTTGGTCAGTCAAGTCTGAGATCTGCGGCAAGACCCTACTCTTACTGTGCTAGCTAGTTGTGACTCTAGCATAAAGAAGCCACCCAAAGAAACCAAACTATCATTAAAATTCATGGTCGAGTAAGTAAGTAGAGCAGGACCTGCACGTATGTATGAATGCAATTTTTACTTGTTGGAAAAACACAAAACCAATGAAATAACTTGATGTACTTTATGATAGAATTCCTTCAGAAATTTTCATGATTTTAGTTTCCTCATGAAGGTAGAGCTTCAAACTTTGAAGCACACAATCTAGCTAGGTACATGATTTAACAGTGTATTGAATGTCATCTGTAACTTGGTTTCTGAGTAATAAAGGCCTACTTGTTCTTAAAAAACTTATTTTTGGGATGGGTTCGTCCCTACTCCACGAGTGGAGATGCTAGAACAAGAAACAAGAGGACGCATGAGAAAAACTCCATCCAGCCTCTGTTTTGTTATTTCCCATGGAAGTAGTAGTAGTATTACGCAACTGTTAGCACTAGTTTTGGCGTCGACATGTAACGAGCCACCTATCTTGCCTGTCAAGTGTGGGGGGCCCCAGACCAGAAGTTCGAGAATACATGTTATGCATATTGCCACGATCCCACGATCAGTCTGTCGTGGCACATAACCACCAAGTATCATTGCAGCATCCAAAACATAATTAACATGACTTACAATAATGACATAATGGCTATACCTTACAAGATCCTCGTCCGGCTACACCAATAATCAACATTGGAACTTCATAAATTGCAGAGCCCAAGCCATGCCTTAACCCTATAGGAAGCTGACTGGAGAAACAGCCTAGCTCTTAGAGACGTCAACAATTCCTTCATCCTTTATTCTTATGAAAGTCTGGCCTGGTAAATTGCCAGGGACAACAAAGGTAGTGAGTACATTTGAATGTACTAGCAAACAATCAAGATAAAATGAACAAGATGTGCAATTAGGCTATGGCGAGATGGTGCTACCTAGGGTTGCTTTTGAAAAATCCTAGCTTCTCTTGTAGATATGGCATCTCTATATCTTTGTTGAAAAAGACTTTTGAATACAAGACTCCTTTTAAAAAGCTTGACATCTCTATATCTTTGTTAAAAAGACTTTTGAAAACATGACTCCTTTTTAAAAGATTGACATCTCTATATCTTTGTTAAAAACCTTTTTGAAATCTCTATTTTGGAAGTAAAACATTTTTATGGGAAAACCCTTTTTAAAACATCTTCGACCATCCCTGGTCCAAACAAAACCTTAACCTCTGGCCATCTCATGATTGAAACACATCCTTTTTTCTATTTCCAAAACCACCACTTGGGTACTCCTAGCAATCAAATTTCCAACCGTCCTTGTTCGTAGACATGGATAACCGAATAAACTATACTCTGCAGAGTGTGTGCATTCCCCCACAAGAATCAATACATCTGATGGGATAAGACCACGATCCGCCAAACCAATTGTATGGGGGTATGGATAATCAAACATAACATTTCATTTGTCAACCCTAGCATAGGCACTTTACCTATGGTCTTAGTTCTCCCTGGACGAGTACCCGACTTCCCAAGTCAGAATATCCCTACCTTACTTCCTGAATCATGTCCCTGCCCAACTTCAATACTTGTACCATCTGTGGGAGCCCCATAGTGTCAACCGACCTCCATAGAGACAACAGATCTCTCTTGGTACGCTGACCCCTAAGGAGAAGACCCGACTTCGGGGACTCGAACCCATTTTTAGGCATTATGGTGTGGCCCATGCGAAGGAAAACTAAAGTATGAGTTAAGCCCCATCTCCCGGGGTAATGTGGTTACACAGATAAGTTGATCCCATAAAGGCGTAGATCATCCCTTCTCTTTACCATTGTCACCATACCCATTTATCAACTCACTTTTTCTCCTTTTGAAACAATCCACATGGAAATGATGCCCTTCCCAAGGGTTTTAGAAAAAAATTAAACCTTGATTTGTAGGGTAATCGCCAAATAGTTTGTTTCCAAAACCCAAGGTTTTAAGTGAGATTAGATGCTAACCATCACCATCTCGTTCTAAGAGGTAGCAGGTAACAACAAGGGATTGTGCATCCTGCTGAACACCAAGTCATAACTTGGAGGATCCAAGTTACTAGCGTAATAGTAGTAAAATGAAATATGCAGGTAGAAATGCAATTTGTAAAGGATATAATAAACAAGTACATAGAAAGGAGGAGGTGAATTGTAGGAATTCAGGAAGGCTGGCTTGCCTGTGATCAGCGATATGTCCATTGACTTCTTAGATAACCAATAGTAATATTAGATGCCCTCTTCTTCTAGACGTCAACACAATCACAATTGTCATCGTCGCAGAGCACACATGTAAACAAGCAAGGTACCACAACTAACACAAGGAAAAAAAGCACCAGCACAAAACAACAAGCAATTGAACAGGATATCAGTATACTTCAATTGAAGGAAATATGCCCTGAGAGGCAATAATAAAGTTGTTATTATGTATTCCATGTATATGATAGATGTTTATTTTGCATGCTATAATTGTATTGATAGGAAACATCAATACATATGTGTTTAATAAATAAAAAGGGTTCCTAGTCATGCCTCTCTTATAGACTAGCTTGTTGATTAACAGGACGATCAAGGTTTCCTGATCATGGACATTGGATGTTGTTAATAACAAGGTCACACCATTGGTGGAATGATGTGATGAACATTCATCCGAAGTATAGCATTACGATCAAGTCATTATGTTTATATTGCTATAACATCATACGAAGTAATCTTTATCCTTAGACCATGAGATCATGTTAATTGCTAACACCGGAAGAGTGTCTTGATAACATCAAACGTCACACCGTAACAGGGTGACTATAAAGATGGGTTCAGTGCTACGAAGGTGTTATGTTGAGGCTCATGGATCAAGAGTGGAATTTGTCAATCCAGATGACGGATAGATATACTCTGGGCCCTCTCGGTGATATCACATTAGGATAGCTTGCAAGCAAGTGATGTGATCACTAGAATGTTATATCACGGGAACGAGAAAAGAGTGCATGTCTGTAACGAGATCAAACTAGGTATGGAGATACCGATGATCGAATCTCGGACATGTAATATATCGAGATACAAAGGGATTTATTTACATGCGTTAAAGGTTCTCATGATCACAGGAGTCATCGTTGAATGTGTAGGAGTCAGTACGGATCTCCAGGTCCCGCTACTGATTATTGATCGGAGAAGGGTCTCGATCATGTTTGCATTATTCGCGAACCGTAGGGTGGCACACTTAAGAGTTACCGGACACCATTTTGGAGCACATATGTTTCAGACGAAAGAATTGCAAAGCGCATGAATTGTTTCAATAGAAACCGGAAATTGTTTCGGGTGAAATTGCAGAAAGTGGTTCCGCATGTGATATTGAAATATTGCAAGGGGATATATGTGAATGTTGGTTAATTAAAGTAATTAACAAAATTCTGAATAAATTTAATAAAAAGAGTTTTATTAAATGAGCGAGCATTAAATTTGGAGAAATTTAATGCATTTAAAGTGGAGACTTTAAAAGGGAATGTGAAGAGGCATTTTAATGTGGAGGAGTTACCACCACATGAATGGGGGAGGTGAGGGGTCACCCCCCCATGCGCCGGCCATGGAGAGAGGGGGCACCCCCCTCCTCCTATAAAAGGCCACCCATTCCCTCCTTCATCCACACACCTCCTTGTGAAGGATCTCTCTCCCCCTCTAGAATTATTCCCCCATGGTCTCGGATTAGCGAGATACATGTTCCCGGTGGCATTTCGTCTGGAAGGAGTTGCTGCTTCCGCTGGATCGCTGGAGCGAGGAGGTGGAGGTTGTCCGGTGGCTTGAATGTGTGTGCGAGTGCGGATGCGCTGCTGAGTTGCGGTGCTCGGACTTCCTCACGATCTTGAGATCGGCAAGTGTACGACTACATCAACCACGAGTTCCTACTCGTTAACAAAGCTCGTTGTCTTCGAGGGTAAGTTCTCTATGGATGTATGTCCACCCATTTGCTTTGTACCTAGTAGATAGATCTTGGCGTGTAGTTCACACCGTAGGAAAGTTTTTGTTTTCTATGCTATGGACCCAACAGTGTTATCAGAGCCTGATCTATGCGTAGGTGCTTTGCACGGGTAATACACATATGTTTATATGTGGGAGATGATGATCATGTTATTGCATCTTCTATGTACTTTGGATATTGGTGGCATAGTGGGATGAAGCGGCCCGGACCAACCTTACATGTCATCGTACATGAGACCGGTTCCACGACTGACATGCAACTAGTTTTGCATAATTGGCTGGCGGGTGTCTGTCTCTCCTACTATAGTCAATATCTGATTTACAACGAGTTGCTAATAACTCAGTTATCCTCGTTGTGGTTCATGTTTGTAGGTTAGACAGGTTCTATCTCCAAAATCCCTAAGCCACGTAAAACTTGCAATTGATAAATTAGAGGCGTCTAGTTTAGATCATTGCTGGGCTAGTGTTTTGATATGGTATTGTTGTAAGTAGATGTATGATAGATACTCTTACAACTCACTTAACGTGTAAGTTCCATAGACCTTGGCCTTACACACAAAGGAATGATAGAGATCATACCACGATGCAAATGATAGAGATCAAATGCATGGACCATATCACCTCACTTCACACATTAGATGTTAGCATCTTATATTGCTAGTTTGGCGCATTTGGCAGCATTATAAGATGATCCCTCATTTAGATATCAAGATAAAATGTGTTCTTCCTTAAGTATGCACCGTTTTGTGGATCGTGTTTTGAGGCATCACGTGATGATCGGGTGTTTTCAACTCTATGCTTTCATACAACGGGTGTAAGACAGTTTTACACACGCAAATACTAAGGTTCTTACTTGACGATCCTAGCATGTACAGACATGGCCTCGGAACACGGACCGAAAGGTTAAGCATGAGTCATATAGTTGATATGATGCCCACATAGATGCTCGCCTTTGAAGCTACACCGACTCACGTGATGATCGGACTTGGTGTAGTGGATTTGGTTCATGTAATCACCAAAGGACACGAGGGATGTCGTTTTTGAGTGGGAGTTCATTAGTAATTTGGATTAGTTGAACTCAATCTATCATAAACTTAGTCTAAATATACTTTACAAATTCTGTTGTAGATGGCACCACCTGCTTTTATTTTCAATGTGTTCATGGAGAAAGAGAAACTTGCTGCGAATGGTAGCAACTTCACCAACTGGGCTATGAATTTGAGGATTCTCCTCACTGCTGCACAAAAGCAATATGTGCTAGATGCGCCGCTAGGCCCCCCACCAGCTCCTGATGCCCCTGACGAGGAAAAGAACGTCTATATAACTCGTCAGGAGGACCACAACTTAGTTCATTGCGGCATACTGTATGGGCTAGAGCCAGAACTTCGAAAGTGTTTCGAAAATGGCAATGCCTTTGATACCATGGGAGAACTGAAAATGATTTTCGATACCCATGCTGTCGTAGAGAGTTATAATGCTACAGAAAAGTTCTTTAGCTGAATGATGGAGGAAAACAACTCCGTTAGTGAGCACGTACTCAAAATGTCTGGGTACGCAGATAAGCTTGTGTCCTTGGGAATAACGATTCCCATTGACTTAGGCATACATCGTGTTCCCCAATCTCTGCCACCTAGCTACAAGAGCTTTGTGATGAACTATAATATGCAGGGCATGAAGAAGTCTCTTCTCGAGCTTCTGTCAATGCTTAAGACTGCAGAAGTGGAGATTAGGAAAGAACATCAAGTGTTGATGATCAATAGGACCACCGGTTTCAAGAAGGACAAGAAAGGCAAGCACAAGGGAAAGAAGGGTGGCAAGTATGTTGCCACGCCTGAAAAGAAACCCCGAGCTGGCCCTAAGTCTGACACTGAGCGCTACTATTGCAAGGGGACTAGCCATTGGAAGCGAAACTGCCCCAAGTATTTGGCGGACAAGAAGTCCGGCAAGGCAAACAAAGGTATATGTGATATACATGTTATTGATGTGTACTTGACTAGTACTCGCAGTAGCACCTGGGTATTTGATACGGGATCGGTTGCTAATATATGTAACTCGGTTCAGGGGCTGCGGAACAAGCGACAACTAGCAAGTGATGAGGTCATGATGCGGGTCGGCAATGGATCAAGAGTTGATGTGATCGCCGTCGGAACGCTGCCTCTCCATATGCCATCGGGATTAGTTATAAACCTAAATAATTGTTATTTGGTGCCTGCACTGAGCATGAACATTGTATCTGGATCATCTTTGATGCAAAGTGGTTATTCATTTAAGTCTGAAAACAATGGTTGTTCGATTTATATGAATAATATCTTTTATGGTCATGGACCTATGTTGAATGGTTTGTTTCTGTTGGATCTCGATAGTAGTATTACGCATATTCATAATGTTGATGCTAAAAGGATTAAACTTGATAATGATATATCTACATATATGTGGCACTGTCGTCTAGGTCATATTGGCGTTAAACGTATGAAGAAACTCCATTCTGATGGACTTTTGGAATCACTTGATTTTGAATCATTTGATACATGTGAGCCATGCCTTGTGGGCAAGATGACTAGAACGCCGTTTTCCGGTTCAATGGAACGGGCGACAGATCTATTGGAAATCATACATACTGATGTGTCTGGACCAATGAGTGTGTCGGCGCGAGGTGGATATCATTATTTTTGTTACTTTCACGGATGATTTGAGTAGATATGGGTATATCTATTTGATGAAACACAAGTCTGAAACTTTTGAAAAGTTCAAAGAATTTCAGAATGAAGTGGAAAATCATCGTAACAGAAAGATCAAATTTTTGCGGTCCGACCGTGGAGGAGAGTATCTTAGTTACGAGTTTAGCACACATATGAAAGACTGTGGAATAGTTTCACAACTCACGCCTGCCGGAACACCACAACGTAATGGTGTGTCAGAACGTCGTAATCGTACTTTATTGGATATGGTTCAGTCTATGATGTCTCTGACTGACTTGCCACTGTCATTTTGGGGTTATGCACTGGAAACAGCTGCATTCACTTTAAATCGGGCACCATCTAAATCCGTTGAAACGACACCGTATGAATTATGGTTTGGAAACAAACCTAAGCTGGCATTTCTTAAGGTTTGGGGATGCGATGTTTATGTGAAGAAACTTCAACCGGATAAACTCGAACCCAAAGCGGAAAAATGCGTCTTCATAGGATAACCTAAGGAAACGATTGGGTATACCTTCTATCACAGATCTGAGGGCAAGGTTTTTGTTGCCAAGAATGGATCCTTTCTTGAGAAGGAGTTTCTCGCGAAAGGTGTGAGTAGTCGGAAGGTAGAACTCGAAGAGGTTATTGAACCTTCTCTTCATGGAATGGTGAGTGGCGCAGCACCGGAAGTTGTTTCGGATTTGACTTCACCTGATGAAGAGAGAGCTACTGATAATGATCATGAAACTCCGAAAGAGGACACTACCGAACCTCGCAGGTCAAGCAGGACACGTGCAGCTCCTGAACTGTACGGCAATCCTGTTATGAATTTCATGATTGATAAAATGGATGACCCTGCGACATATGAAGAAGCGATGATGAGCTCGGATTCCAACAAATGGCTAGAAGCCATGAAATCCAAGATGGAATCCATGTACGAAAACTAGGTTTGGACCTTAGTGAACTTACCTCACGATCGAAAGGCCGTTGAGAATAAATGGATTTTCAAAAGAAAAACTGATGCTGATGGTAAAGTAACCATCTATAAGGCTCGACTTGTCGCAAAGGGGTTTCGACAAATTCAAGGAGTTGACTACGATGAGACATTCTCTCCCGTAGAAATGCTTAAATCGGTTAGGATTATGTTAGCAATTGCTGCATATTTCGATTATGAAATATGACAGATGGATGTCAAAACTGCGTTCCTCAATGGTAATATTGAAGAAGATTTGTATATGATACAACCTAAGGGTTTTGTCGATCCTAAGGATGCTAATAAGGTGTGCAAACTTCAGCGATCCATCTATGGACTGAAGCAAGCATCACGAAGTTGGAATCTCCGCTTTGATGAGGTGATCAAAGAGTTTGGATTTGTCCAAACTTATGGAGAGGCTTGTATTCACAAGAAAGTGAGTGGGAGCAATGTGGCATTTCTGATATTATATGTGGATGACATATTATTGATTGGAAATGGTTTAGATCTTTTAAACAGTGTTAAAAGTTATCTAAACAGCAAATTTTCGATGAAGGACATTGGTGAAGCTTCATATATATTAGGCATTAAAATCTATAGAGATAGATCAAGACGCCTAATTGGGCTATCACAGAGTACATACCTTGATAAGATATTAAAGAATTTTAATATGGACGGAAGTAAGAAGGGGTTCTTACCTATGTTGCAAGGCAAGACATTGAGTAAGACTCAAAGTCCGGCTACGGCAGAAGAAAGAGAGATAATGGATAAGATCCCCTATGCCTCAGCCATAGGCTCTATAATGTATGCCATGCTATGTACAAGACCGGATGTGGCACATGCTATTAGTTTGACTAGTAGGTACCAATCTGATCCAGGTTCGGAACACTGGATAGCGGTCAAGAATATCCTTAAGTACTTGAGAAGAACTAAGGATATGTTTCTTGTATACGGAGGTGAAGAAGAGCTAGTCGCTAAGTGTTATGTCGATGCTAGTTTTGACACTGATCCGGATGACTCTAAGTCTCAATCCGGATACGTATTTCTCTTGAACGGAGAAGCAGTTAGTTGGAGGAGCTCCAAACAACCTGTGGTGGCTAGATCAAGGATGGAGGCGGAATATGTTGCTGCTTCAGAAGCAGCGCAGGAAGCGGTTTGGATGAAGGAGTTCATAATGGAACTGGGTGTGGTTCCCAGTGCGTTGGACCCGATGGTCATCTATTGTGACAACAATGGAGCCATAGCCAACGCAAAGGAACCAAGGTCTCACAAGAATTCCAAGCATATTAAGTGCCGTTTCACTCCATCCGCGAGCATGTCAAGGATGGAGATATAAAGATTCGTAAAGTACACACGGACCTGAATGTCCCAGATCCGTTGACTAAAGTACTCCCTAGGGCAAAACATGATCAACACCAGAACTCCATGGGTGTTAGATTTATCACTATATAAACTAGATTATTATCTCTAGTGCAAGTGGGAGACTGAAGGAAATATGCCCTGAGAGGCAATAATAAAGTTGTTATTATGTATTCCTTATATATGATAGATGTGTATTTTGCATGCTATAATTGTATTGATAGGAAACATCAATACATATGTGTTTAATAAAAAAAGGGTTCCTAGTCATGCCTCTCTTATAGACTAGCTCGTTGATTAACAGGATGATCAAGGTTTCCTGATCATGGACATTGGATGTTGTTAATAACAAGGTCACACCATTGGTGGAATGATGTGATGAACATTCATCCGAAGTATAGCATTACGATCAAGTCATTATGTTTATATTGCTATAACATCATACAAAGTAATCTTTATCCTTAGACCATGAGATCATGTTAATTGCTAACACCGGAAGAGTGTCTTGATAACATCAAACGTCACACCGTAACAGGGTGACTATAAAGATGGGTTCAGTGCTACGAAGGTGTTATGTTGAGGCTCATGGATCAAGAGTGGAATTTGTCAATCCAGATGACGGATAGATATACTCTGGGCCCTCTTGGTGATATCACATTAGGATAGCTTGCAAGCAAGTGATGTGATCACTAGAATGTTATATCACGGGAACGAGAAAAGAGTGCATGCCGGTAACGAGATCAAACTAGGTATGGAGATACCGATGATCGAATCTCGCACATGTAATATATCGAGAGACAAAGGGATTTATTTACAAGCGTTAAAGATTCTCATGATCACAGGAGTCATCGTTGAATGTGTAGCAGTACGGATCTCTAGGTCCCGCTTCTGATTATTGATCGGAGAAGGGTCTCGATCATGTCTGGATTATTCGCGAACCGTAGGGTGGCACACTTAAGAGTTACCGGACACCATTTTGGAGCACATATGTTTTAGACGAAAGAATTGCAAAGCGCATGAATTGTTTCAATAGAAACCGGAAATTGTTTCGGGTGAAATTGCAGAAAGTGGTTCTGCATGTGATATTGAAATATTGCAAGGGGCTATATGTGAATGTTTGTTAATTAAGGTAATTAACAAAATTCTGAATAAATTTAATAAAAAGAGTTTTATTAAATGAGAGAGCATTAAATTTGGAGAAATTAAATGCATTTAAAGTGGAGACTTTAAAAGGGAATGTGAAGAGGCATTTTAATGTGGAGGAGTTACCACCACATGAATGGGGGAGGTGAGGGGTCACCCCTCCCATGCGCCGGCCATGGAGAGAGGGGGAACCCCCCCTCCTCCTATAAAAGGCCACCCATTCCCTCCTTCATCCACACACCTCCTTGTGAAGGATCTCTCTCCCCCTCTAGAATTATTCCCCCATGGTCTCGGATTAGCGAGATACATGTTCCCGGTGGAATTTCGTCTGGAAGGAGTTGCTGCTTCCGCTGGACCGCTGGAGCGAGGAGGTGGAGGTTGTCCGGTGGCTTGAACGTGTGTGCGAGTGAGGATGCGCTGCTGAGTTGCGGCGCTCGGACTTCCTCACGATCTTGAGATCGGCAAGTGTACGACTACATCAACCACGAGTTCCTACTCGTTAACAAAGCTCGTTGTCTTCGAGGGTAAGTTCTCTATGGATGTATGTCCACCTGTTTGCTTTGTAGCTAGTAGATAGATCTTGGCATGTAGTTCACACCGTAGGAAATTTTTTATTTTCTATGTTGCGGACCCAACATCAATATGTCTTGACAATTTGAGTTTGGTGGGGATATGCTATATGGGTATCCTCATAGCATGTCACCAATCCGCCTAACCCGGGTGGCCCATAGTTGGTAGCAAGGCCTATGGCCTGCTAGGCGGCCCAGTTAGACGGATCCTGAAGGGAGGCCCATGCCGGATAAAGGAAGGCTACGTAGGAGTCACCGACATACTCGGAGCCTTGGAGTACAAGACATGGAAGACTAGTTCGTGTAGGTGTAGGACTCTTTACCTTATCCGGTAAGGACCTTTTCCTGTAAACCCTAGGTCTTGGTGCCTTTATAAGCCGGCCTGCGGGAGCCATTAGGGCTCAACTTCTCTGATTGTAGCGTACAACGCGCAACACCTCGCACAGCGAACCTATCTCTGTAACTCGGCGGATTGCCATTATAGTGATTTATAGCAGGAGTAGAGTTCCGCCACTGTTGTGGGACTTGAACCTAGGTAAGATTTGTTACCTCGTACCCACCAACTCTCTACCTTACCCCACGTCTCTAAAAACGCACTGTGAGGACCCCCTCCATGGCGTACTCGTCGGCAATACCACGATAGTTGGCGCCCACCATGGGGCATGAGGCGCTTCGACCTCTACACCGGGCAAGGTCCAATCTCTTCGCGGGAATCGGCGACACCTTAGCCATTGGTCGCATTCTTTTCTCTGGCAACGTCCTGATCGTCCCTCCAGATGAGTTCTGTGTGCCGGCGAAAACGAACCCCACGTGCTGCTCCGTCATTTCCTTCAGAGACATCCACATCTTCATCGGCGAAACTTACTCGGGTCCTAGCTCCCAGGAAGTCAAAAATTCATCAAGCCCTGCACGGACCGCCTATGAGCAGGACACGTTCGCGAAGGATCTGGGCCAAACCTCTCTTTGGAGTATGGTGGCTCGGATCAGGAAAATTCAAGGCCCACCCAAACCGCCCTTGTGCAGGATATAAAGGTGGAAGGACCCCGCAAATCCGCTTGGCTTCCCCGAGCGTTAGAGATGCGCAGGTTACACTTTGTCGGTGTTGTCACCATCTTCGATCTGGCCAGATGCGTTCAAAGGGATGGAGAATCCCCCCGCGAATACCTTGCCAGATGGATGAGGGTGAGGGAAACCCTAGAGGGCGACCACGCCAATGAGCTCGTGTACCACTTCATGGAAGGGCTCACCCCTAGAACCCTCCTCCGACATATCCTCCGAAGGCGGCAGGCCGTGGGCCCTCTCACCCTTGGTGAGATGGTTGCCATCATTAACGAATACGCGGATGCCAATGAAGAAGCCAAGGCGGCGATCACCATCGAAGTCGTAGGAGGTAACAACAACAATGGCTCGGCTCCATCACCCTTAGCATCCGCCATCGCCAACACCGAAGCCAACTCCGACTCTGTCCTCGACGCGCTTTACACCGACATCAATATGGATGCCGGTGGCTCGGATGTTAACTCGGAGGAATACGACACTGTTATGAGGGAGATCGAGCAGGAGATCGAGAAGGAGGAGCACGCCGAGAAGACCAACACTTCCTACCAGGTGCTAGTCGATATTGGGAGTGTGATGGAAGAAGACGGGCAGGAACGGGAACGTGAGAGAGCTCCGCCCATGCTAGCGGTCACCAGAGCAACAATAGCTAAAAAGGCCGCCGAGCCTCTGGCTCCGGCCAAGGCTGCGCCTCCTCCAGTTACCCGCCAGTCACCGGCGCAGGAACTTACCATGGCCCCAACACGGCCCGACAATCGAATCAACCGCCAGTGCCACCATCAAGGTCAGCAGTTGGCAACCTGCTAGTCACCCCCGCTGACAAAGCAATTTACGGTGCACTCCTCATCGAGCCAATCACCGTCGCCCATATCTGGAGCGTTACGGAGCTTGATGAGAAGCGTGCGGAAATCTTGGCGAGGGCCAAGTGCATCGTGGAGCAAGGCACTAAGCTGGACGAAGACATGGCTAAGGCGCATCAATCCATCAAGGCGGTAAGAGTTATGGAGGCCGAATATAAGCAATTGCTGATGAATCATAAGGCAAAGAAGGTACCAGCTCACGTCGTCCAAGATCCCGACGTTTGGCGAGGCTTGGGATTTGACGGGTCTAAGCCGACAAAGGCCACCCCTTACATAGATTCAGAGGGGAGGCAAGTCATGCCAACTCCCACTCTCAACATCACCATCGCCAAGACCCTCCTGGAGCATGACAGGTCGCCAGAAGCAGTTGCTCAGGTGTACGACCTCGTCGCTAAGGCATGCAAGCACCAGGAAAAGGCCGCCTCGCAGAGGCTTGAGTCCAACCCGGAGTTGTGCCAGTCAACCCTGAACAGCCGCAGAAGGCCAAAATCTCCCTGTGATGAAGGATCGCGCACAGGCTCTACAGAGCAAAGACGGAGGGAGGCACGCAATAGGACTGATGCTATCCCCATATCCTCCGGCCATGGAGAAAAGGCTCGTCCACACCACTCGCTACCTCCACAACCATCTTGACATCACGAGGAACCAGCGCCATGCCACCGCACAAGCATGCCATCTCCAAGGCGGTCATAGTCCGGTATCGTTATACGCGATCAGGGCGAACAGCCTCGGCATGCCGGAGAGCACAGCAGCCATGACGGACACAGGAGCAGGTCCCAAGGAACCGCCATGTCCGACAAGAAACCACGACAGGCGTGAGGAGTCGCAGGAGGGGCATAGCAAGAGAGCTCACCCACCGCCTCCACCGACACCATCGCCACCTAGCAGCCATCATGGTGGAGGTCATGGAGGATTTCACAAATCACGCCACAACTCTCCTCCCATGATGGAAAAGGGAAGCATCTAGAGCCATATGACGCACGATCGCGGCTGGACAAGATGCAAGAAGCTCGAGAGCTCCCATACCTTGGGCCACGGTGTTTTGGACCAGTCATACGGGCCACAACCTACCCCAAGGGCCTCCGGATAGACAAGACTATCAAGCCCTACAACGGCACCGCCAGGCCAGCAACGTGGTTGCAGGACTACAGTGAAGCGATTCACATCACAGGGGGAAACCCCAACGTCGCCGTTAAGTACCTCCCACTCATGCTGACAGGAACTGCCCGGCAATGGATCGACGACTTACCAGAGAAATCAATATGCAATTGGTTGGACATGAATGAAGCATTCACCAAGAACTTCGAGGGTACGTACAAACGTCCCTGCACTGTCAGAGACCTACAGCGGTGTGTGCAAGAAAAGGATGAAACCTCCTGTGTCTACCTCTCTCGCTGGCTGGATATGAAAAACTTCTGCACAGAGGTGCACGAGCAGACCGCTATGGCCACCTTCATTGATGGACTAAAGAAGGGTACTTTGCTCCGGCATACGCTGAAGCGCAAGCAAGACAACAATGACCTCAACCTCAACGCAATGATTGCCAAGGCTAGCGAGTTCGCCGCTGCTGATGACGATGTGTGTGGATCGTTGTCGGCAATAGCAATCCCTACCCAGGCCAAGAAGAACAACAATAACAAGCAGAAGAATCCGCCTGAAGAGAAGCAAGTAGCCGACATGGTCGCTGCAACGTTCACTGGCAGAGGCAATGGCGAACAACATGGACGTGGCCGAGGAACCAGCAGTGGCCAGCATAGGAGTGACAGTACACCCTCAGCGCCTCGTGTTCCCCAAACGTACAAAGAGTACCACGATATGTCGTGTTTCGTCAATCTCGACACCAATGGCAAATCCACCCACACCAATCGCCAGTGCAAGTTTGTCAATGATCTCAAGGAGGACCCTGAGTCCAGCTACAAGCGAAGTCGGAAGAACAAACCCCGCAGAAAGGGCAAGGGGAAGAAGAACGAGGAAGAACCCAAGGAATCAAGTGATATGGACGAGGATGTGGACCCAAAATCTTTTGAAAAGGGAGAGGATAAAGGGAAAAATCCCTTCGAAAAGAAGGCTCCATGTTACGACACCTTCCTTGGTACCCTAACCGTCCAGGCCCAGAAAACCTCTCTGAGGATACTGATGGCTACCCTCCCTCCAGTTCCCCAATATGTCAGGTAGTCGGAAGTTATAATTACTTGGGATAGGAAGGATCATCCAGAACTTATCCCAATAGAGAACCAATATGCCATGGTCATCAACCCTTTGATTGACGACACGGAGTTCACCAAGTGCCTCGTGGATAGTGGAAGGAGCATCAACATTATGTACCTGGATACACTTCATAAGATGAACTTGACGGAGACCCAGCTAAGGAAGAGCAACACCGTGTTCCATGGGGTTGTCCCTAGCCGACAAGCAAATTCCCTAGGCTGCATCACCCTTCCGGTCGCTTTTGGTGATGTAAACAATTACTGCCAAGAACGCATGACCTTTGAAGTGGTGCCTTTCAAGAGCGTGTACCACATCATCTTCGGACGTGACATCTTCCACTCCTTCCTTGCAAGGCCATGCTTTGTTTATAACAAACTCAAGATTCCCGGACCAAATGGCGTCATCACCGTTGACGGAAGCTTCACCAAGGCACGTGAATGCGAGCTCGCCGAAGCTGCCGTCGCCAAAGCAGTCCTCTACGGTGAGGAGTTCAAGGAGATCTAGAACCAGGTTGATGCCTCGGAGATGCCGACTTCGAAGAAGCAGATCACTGTTGTCAAACCCGCCTTCAAGGCTGCCATCAAGACCAAGCAGGTGCAGCTTGTCGAAGGTGATTCCTCCAAGACCACCTCCATTGGCACGGACCTGGATCCCAAATAGGAAAGCGCGCTCGTCGAGTTCCTCCGTGAGAATATGGACATCTTTGTCTGGCAACCTACCGACATGAAAGGTGTACCTAGGGAACTTGCCGAGCACAGCTTGAATATTGATCCTAATGCCAAACCGGTGAAACAACCTCTACGACACTTTGGTGATCAAAGACGAAGGGCTATAAGCAAAGAAATAGCTTGGTTACTTAAGGCTGGCTTTATCCGAGAAGTTATTCACACCCGATGGGTGGAAAATCCTGTACTTGTCCCCAAAAAGGGAACCAATGAATTAAGAATGTGCGTTGATTACACCGGCTTGAACAAAGCGTGTCCGAAGGATCCGTTTGCTTTGCCACGCATTGACCAAGTCATTGACTCGACGGCTGGCTCAGAACTTCTATGTTTTCTCGATGCCTATTCAGGATACCACCAGATCTGGACGTGAAAGTGGGACCAATTGGCCACTTCGTTTACCACACCCTACGACACGTATTGCTACGTCACGATGCCCTTTGGATTGAAAAACGCTGGTGCTACCTACCAGCGGACGATGCAACGTTGCCTACACGACCAAATAGGTCGCAATGTACACGCTTACGTGGACGACATCGCGGTAATGTCAAACAAATCAAATGATCTTATCACTAACTTGCAGGAAACCTTTCACAATCTCCGGAAATACAACATGATGTTGGACCCAAAGAAGTGTGTCTTCGGGGTACCATCTGGCAAACTGTTGGGCTTCATCGTTTCGCATCACGGAATTGAGGTGAACCCAGGGAAAATCAAGGCCATCCTCGACATCAAACGCCCGACATGCATGAAGGACATACAAAGGCTCACAAGTTGCATTGAAGCAGTAAGCCGATTCATCAGCCGACCTGGTGAGAAGACTATGTCGCTCTACAAGTTGCTCAAGAAGGCGGACAAATTCACATGGACGGACGAGGCTGATGCAGAACTTCAGGAGTTGAAGAGGATACTCTCCTCCCTACCTATACTTGCAGCACCGGTGCCAAGGGAGCCTATGTTGGTATACATGGCGGCGACCAACCGAGTAATCAGCATCGTCATCATGGTGGACGGCAAGTAACCAACGCACCAATACGGAGTTCAGCGACCCATTTACTATGTGAGCGAGGTCTTGATAGAATCCAAACAGCATTACCCACACTACCAGAAAATAGCTTATGGAGTTTTCCTTGCTTCATGTAAGCTAAGGCATTATTTCCAGGAGCACCCCATCATAGTAGTGAGCAAAGCTCCACTGTCCGACATCATCAACAACAGCGACGCTACAGGGAGAGTGGAAAAGTGGGGCATTATACTTGTCGCCTTCGACATCACCTACCATCGACGTGACGCTATCAAATCACACGCATTGGCGGATTTTCTTGCAGATTGGATAGAGCTACCGGAAGACACTCCTGTGCTAGAACCAGAGTATTGGGTCATGCACTTTGACAGATCCAAGTTACTCAATGGATCGGGGGCTGGTGTATTATTACAATCACCAACAGGAGAGAAGTTGCAATACGTCCTACAGATCCACTTCAACGCTACAAATAACATGGCGGAGTATGAGGCCCTCATTCACGGACTTCGCATAGCCAAGGATATTGGCATCAAGCACATAGTTTGCTGTGGAGATTCCGACTTGGTTGCCCGACAAGTAGCTGGTTCCCTGGAACGCGCGGTACCCTATGATGGCGGCATATCGAGACAAAGTAGACGAAATAGCCAAGTGCTTTGACGGCTACGGAGTCAAGTACGTCAAAAGCGAGGATAATGAGGCGGCAGATCTGCTGTCAAAGCGTGGATCAGCTCGCCGACCAATTCCGCCAGGCATTTTCCTGGAGCATTTACGGACTCCATCCGTGAAAGGAGCAGACCCTGACAACCCAAATAGAGTGGACTCATTTGTTAATGCAGTAATAGTGACCTCTCCGGCTTGGATGAAACCGTTCATGGATTATCTACAAGACGGAACTTTGCCCGCTGACAAAGTCGAAAGCCAGCAAATAGTACACAGAGCAAAAGGTTACGTCATCATTGACGGCCAGCTATATAAAAGAAGTACCACATGAGTCTTCCTACGGTGCGTCTCCCAGCAGCAAGGTATTGAAATCCTTAGAGAAATACATCTCGGAGATTACGGGCATCATGTTGCTCGCCGATCATTGGTGGCCAAGGCCTTCCGGCAAGGATTCTACTGGATAACTACCAAGACGGACACCGACAAGTTGGTACAAACATGCCTTGGGTGTCAGTTTTATCCAAGACAACCAAATGTTCTAGCTGAAGAATTGCGAACAATACCAATAACTTGGTCGTTTGAAGTCTGGGGGCTAGACATGGTCGGACCTTTGCAGACAACACCCTGTGGATTCACACACTTGCTAGTAGCAGTGGATAAATTCACAAAATGGATTGAAGCTAAACCTATTAGAAAGCTTGATGGGGCAACAGCCCTAAACTTTGTCCGGGATCTAGTGGTGAGATTTGGTCTCCCACATAGCATCATCACCGACAATGGCAAAAATTTATCTCTCAGAGAAGTTGAGGAGTACTGTCATGAGAAAGGCATCTGCCTTGACCTAGCATCTGTGGCACATCCACAGTCAAATGGGCAAGTTGAAAGGGCCAATGGACTAATTCTGCACGGAATCAAGCCACACTTGGAGGCACCGCTACATAGAGCAGCAGGAGCCTGGGCGTAGGAACTACCATCTGTTTTATGGAGTTTACGAACAACACCTAATAGATCTACCGGCTTGACTCCTTTCTTCATGGTTTATGGAGCAGAAGTAGTTCTCCCATCTGACATACTCCACGATGCACCAAGAGTTTCCGCCTACAAGGAAGATGATGCTGAAGAATCCAGACAGCTATCTCTCGACCTACTCGAAGAAGAGCACGTGCTGGCATGCGAGAGATCTGCCTTCTACCAACAGAAGCTGCGCGGCTACCATAGTCGCCGTGTAAAGCATCGCTCATTTAAAGAAGGGGATCTGGTGCTTAGGCTCAAGTAGGAAAAATCACACAAATTATCTGCGCCTTGGGAAGGACCATTCGTCATAAGCAAAGCACTGCTCAATGGTTCCTATTACCTCATCGATATTCGCGAGTTGAAAGATAGGCCAAAAAATCGCAAGCGCAAGCAACATAACTCCAATGTTGATTACCCAGAGACAGATTGGCCATGGAACATAGCACAGCTACGTCCCTTTTACACTTAGCACATTTATATTATGTAATAAGTTTCTTATATGATCAATGAAACAAAGCATTTGGTTCACTCATATTCTTTGAGTCTTTTACCTCCTTTAGTTGCTCATTTTTGGATCATATAAACCCTTTATGCGTAAGGTTGCATTTCACCTTGTGAAAATTCCACCTACGGGTGTTAGCTTAAGTTTTCTGGTCTACACGTTTTCTGAAGTTTTTATGTGGATTCCGGAGTAGTGACTTTTCGGCACTCAAAGCCGGTGATTTTGTTCTTAGGTTCTGGACGGTGCTATTAAGCATCATCACCTGAGAGCATAGTTCTGTGCTGAGAGTTTTCCGTCTCACGAAAGGTCAAGCATACGAACCAGAATAATGGATAAGTCAGCACTTGCTTAAAAATATATACACATGCCGGAAACAGATAAGTTGCAGGAAGCTTGAATACAAGTTTTCCGCCGACAAACATAAGTTTTTTCCGCATACATTTTGCAGAGACGCATTTAATACAGAAATTGTTTTTTATGGCTCTGCTGCAGGGGGCTTCGTGGTGGCATCACCAGGAGAGCCAGGCTGGGAGAGCTCGTCAAACTCGGAAGGAGAGGGGATAGACTCAGACGAAGTCACGTCATCATCCAGAATCTTGGCAGGCACAAAGACATCCGCCTTGACCATCTTGGCAACCCTGGTGTCGAAGCCAGCGAGAGAATTCCAAATAGCATCGCTATCGATCTCTTGTCCTTCCTCGTCTATCTTGGGAAAGCCGGAGGTCACCAGGTCGATATCGGCGTTGTCATAGTGCGCCTTGACTAAGGACAGGGTCATCCTTGCACCAGCCCGGACGCAAGAGGCTTTCCAGTCCTTGACTTTCTCGGGGACTCGGTGCAGGATTTCCACGAACTTGGCTGCTGAGTCTATCGCCTTGATATTTATACCCAGAGGTTGAGCTATCTCCTTGGCTTGGTCGATGGCGGTGCTGACGAAGTTGCCGGCAAGAATCATGCGTTCCTTGGAACTTGGAGCACCTTCACCCAAGTTGGCTAAGCCAATGGGAGCTGCAGTTTGCACAAAACACAAGGACCATGAGTACAAACAAGTAAACTGGTTGTCCCACTTACAGAAAAGATCAAGACGGAGAAAGGTTACCAAATATTCTCGTTTCTGCTTGCATGCATGTCTCCGCCAAGACATCGCGCTCCTTGTGGACTGATTTGAACATCTCAAGACTCATAGCATTTTGCTCTTTGGCAGCTTGGTTCTGGTCTTTGAGTTGTGCAATCTCATCCTTCAGGCTTTGCATCTCGCGCAGACTCTTGCATAGCCTTCATCGTTGCCTCATGACCCTTGACGGCATCGGCCAGGTCCTTCTTCAAGATCTTATTTTCATCATCGAGCTCCTGGATACGCTTGGATTGCTCGACGATGCTCTTGGCCTTAGCAATGGCTTCTGTAAGACGGAAATCAAAAAGTGTTATCAGAAGACGGAAAAAATGACTCAATGGGAAAGCAAGGAGCTGTTGTAGGAAACAAACTCTGGATATTTTTGATCCGTTCCTTCAGGAATTTGGTTTTACCTTGTTCAAGGTCCATTTCCTTCCGAAAAGCAGCAAATCTCTCATTGGCGGCTATTCTCCATTTATTCTCATTCTGCACATGATATAAGCATACTTAGTTTCTCTAGAGCCTCTAGTCGGAACTATTCAGTTTCAACTGAACGCTCGGGGTCTACTGTACATTATCTTGAAGTAAGCTAGTTTCTCTAGAGCATCTAGTAGGAACTTTGCAGTTTCAACTAAACGCTCGGGGGCTACACGAACAAGTTCTACACTTAGTTCTCTGGAGCACTCAGGCCAATAACTATTGATTTATCCGCCTAAGAGCTCGGGGGCTACAGTGGGATATACTACGAAAAGTAAAGCAAGTGAAGTTCAAAAAACTTACGATGGCAATAATTCTGAGATCGTTGGCCAGATGGGCGTAGGAATCATGAAAGGTCCGAGCATTCTTATAGATTGCGTCGTCCTGCTTGATGAGATCATCTAGGCTCAACGTCGGAGGAGTCGCAACCAATGGAGAGGTCGAAGCCGGAGGCATGGATGAAGCCCTAGCTGCCTCCTGTACCTTCAAGGCAGTAGATGGCGCGGAGGCTCCCGCCTCAATCATAGCTTCCACCTACACCTCTTCCACTTCCTTCCCCTTCCCGATGGCATCCTTAGCCGGAGCTTCAGCCACTTTAGATGACACAATAGTTCAAGTTTATTAGGGGCAAGAAAAGTAAAGTGTGCCATCAAGTTCGTGAGAGCTTTAATCACCAATTTCCACATAACAAGTTCAATTCGGAAGGTAGATAAAAATATGAATATACTTGGAATAGCAAATGCTAATAGGTAGGTATGGTGGACTCTTTGAAATAACTTGGTTTTATTTGGAGTTGGATGCATGAGTGGAACTCATACTTGGTATGGAGGCTAGCAAAAGACTGGGAGAGATCAACTAAGATAGCAATAATGGCCATAATTATGCAAAGCGACAAAACATTATTAATTAAAGCACAAAGTGATATTACAAGTCGAAAACTAAATGATCATAGAGGCTATGGTGACTTGGTATAGTCTTAACATGGTGTGAGCATGCGCCAAGTCAACCCAAATAATGCATTTAAAGGAGAATACCACAATATTATGTTTTTATATGCTAAAACGATGCATGATTCTTTCAAGGCACATTAAGCAGTCTCAATTGTTTATAACAAGTCATGCTACAACAATAATCACTAAGCATAAAGCCAAAACAATATCAATCATGACATGATAAAGTCTAAATCACAGTCAAAAACAAGCTCCTTTTATACCACTTAAGCATGAACTTTCCTACTCTATTCCAATCCAAATCAACCTATTTGAAAACCATCATATATGAATGTGGGCGTCCAACCAATTTATTCAAGCAAATTAAGCAAATGAAACTAAAAAAGAAAACGAAGACGCTCCAAGAACAACACAATTGTGCATGAAACAATAAAAATGAAGTGTTTGGAAGAAACCTGAAATTTTTATTGATGAAGAAGGGGATGCCTTGGGCATCCCCAAGCTTTGACGCTTGTACTTCTTGAATATTTCTTGGGGTGACATGGGTGGCATCCCCAAGCTTGACCTTTTGTCCATTCTTCATCTTATCACTTTACTCTTCCCTGCACTTTAAATTTTCCTTCATACAAAACTTCACACAAACTTCATTAGCAACATTAGTGTACTCAAGATAATAAGACTTTTGGTTCAGTTCCAACACAAATAAAACTTCCATCAAAACAAAAGCTACTGTAGCACTTCCTTTAAAAAGTGCAAATGATGAAAGAGAACTCAAAGAGAAAGAGATTAAGAGGCAAATGCAAATAATGGCAGAAATCTGTCAAAACAGACCAGCAGGTAAAAGCCAATTTTTTCGAAGACCTTCTGTTGCTCAAATCGAAAATTGTTGAACTAACAAAAGTTGGATAACAACCTAGGGCAGAAGAAAAAAATTATAGCTCAAACCAACGTACAGAGATTTTTCACGAATTTTTACAGCGAAGCACAACAATCTGTTTCGGGACAGCAACTTTCCCAAGCATTACATCTCTCCCATTAGAGGTTACTCTTGGCACAAAAACCACACAAAAATGATAAGGAGAGGTTATTACTGAAGCAATAACTTCCAAGACTCAACAAAAGACTCCTAACGAAATTTGGGTTATCTCCCAATAAGTGCTTTTCTTTAACGCCTTTGAGCTAGGCATAAGAAGCAAGAAAAGAATCAAGTATTCTCAAATGAAGAGGCATTAAGATCGATACCAGAAATATCTTCAACAAGGCAAGGTATCTCATCCAAATAAGTTAAGAATCCTCTCTCAATGCTCTCGGGTTCAGTATTTTCATCAAAAGGATTTTCAGGAACAATCCAATCAAAATTCTTTTCTAAGGCTTCATGCATCCCTACAAGTTTAAAAGGTAATGGTATTTTAATTTCCTCTCCATTTTTAGGTTTGGTTTTATCCATCTTTTCTGGTGTACCAATAACATCTACACATGAGCCTAGCATATTAAAATGATCAAAAACTTTTCTAGCTTCCTTAACAACATCATAGAATTCTTTAAGCAAGGTTTCAGAACAGAATCTCTCTTTTCCGGGTCCTCAATATCTTTAAGTTTAAGAAACATCACTTGCATTATAGGGTTAAGGTTAACAAACCTAGCTTCCAACATGTGAACTAAAGAGGCTGCAACAATTTCATAATTTGGAGCAAGTTCTGCTAGGGATCTATCCTCAATATCCTCATGCTTGCTAACATGATTAAACAATTCTTCAATATTATCTTTCCCAATTATAGAGCCACTACCTATTGAAAGGTATTTTAGGGTGAACTTAGGGATCAACATGGTTATCTAGGAACTAGGTAACAACTATAGAAAGAACTAATTTTTTTGTGTTTTTGATAAAAGAAGCAAACTAGAACAACTAATTTTTTGTGTGTGTTTTTTATAAAAGAAACAAGTAAACAAAGCAGAAATAAACTAAGAAAAACAAATAAAACAAAGTAAAGAGATCGGTTATGAGGGACTCCCCTTGTGAAGATGTCCTTGACTCCCTGGCAACGGCACCAGAAAAATAGCTTGATGGCTCAAGATATATTCGAGCTCGTTGGGGAACCCCAAGAGGAAGGTATGATGAGCACAGTAGCAAGTTTTCCCTCAATTATGAAACCAAGGTTATCGAACCAGTAGGAGCAAGGAAACACCTCCAAGGTGTTGTTTCCAACTTGGAATCCTGCACAACACAACCACAGAACTTTGCCCCCAACTTACTGTGAGGTTGTCAATCTCATCGGTTTTGCTGAAAACAAAGGATTAAACGTATTGTGTGGAAGATAGTAATTGCTTACAGAAAGTAAACAGAAAACAGGAAATAGAAGATTGTAGATTGATGATAAAAGAATGGACCGGGGTCCATAGTTCACAAGAGGTGATTTTCCTTAAGATAGAAGACATGTTGGGTGAACAAATTACAGCGGGGCAATTGACAGACACCAAGAAATCATACATGCATATACTAATCATCTTGATTCCTATGAGATTTGATTGGGCATTACAACATTATACATAGACCATAATCCAACTGCATCTATGACTAATAATCCACCTTCAGGTTATCATCCGAACCCCCTCCAGTATTAAGTTGCAAGCAACAAATAATTGCATTAAGCAAAGTTTGTAAAGTAAACAATATGATTATTCTATGAACAAAGGATTGTTGTTTTCTCCCTAGTAGCAACATCACATCTAGTAGCTTAGAGATTTCTGTCACTTTCCTAGATTCCTAGAGGCATGAACCCACTATCGAGCATAAATACTCCCTCTTGGAGTTGCTAGCATCTACTCGGCCAAGATAGCTACTAACAACGGAAAGCATGCAAGATCACAAATAACAAAGAAATGATAGAATCAATAATCAATCTGAAATAGCGTCTCAATATCCATCGGGTCCCTGCAAACACAACATGTAAGATTAGAAATAGATGATCTTGATCATGAACGGAGCTCACAAGATCTAAATATGGTAACACAAAGGAGAAGAACCAACCATCTAGCTACTACATGGACCCGTAGTCTAGGGATGAACTACTCACGAATCACACCGGAGGCAGTCATGGTGATGAAGAAGGCCTCCAGGGTGATCTCTCCCCTCCGTAGGGTGCCGGGAAGAGCTTCAGATCCCTCCCGATCTAGGGATGGAGATGGCGGCGGCTATAGACTCTTTCATGGAATTTTGATCGGGTACTTAGGGTTTTTGTCCTGGAGGCAATATATAGGCGAAGGGGCAAGGTCGGTGGAGTTCCAGGGGGCCCACACCATCTGGTGGCGCGGCTAGGGCTAGCCGTGCCACCACCAGGTGTGGCCGGCCTGGCTCCCCTCTTCGTCTCCCCTCCGGACTCTGTGTTCCTTCTGGTGAAATATTGACTTGGGACTTTGTCCGGTCCAATTCCGAGAATATTTCTTCACTAGCTTTTCTGAAACCAAAAACAGCAGAAAACATGCAACTAGCACTATGGCATCTTATTAATAGGTTTGTTCTAGAAAATATGTAACAATACTCCAAAGTATGGACAAAACATAAGAAAGTAGATATAAAACAAGCATGGAACATCAAAAATTATAGATACGTTTGCAACATATCAGTATGCCCAGAGAGTGGATTCGACTATCTAGAGTCACACCGAGTGGGCTCTCTTGTACGAGGACTGAAAATTCAAGGCCCAAGAAGCATGGCGACTGGATGCAGAAGCGTTGCTAGGACCAGTCAGATTAGGTCAAGATCAATGAAACCATAACCGGTTCGGTATTATCTATGTAAATCCTAGCGAGGTAGCTCTGTATAAGCCTCCCTAGGGTACCCTCTACATGGACACACCTTGATACACCCTATAGAGGCGACTCGTTTCCCTCATCGCCGATCTCAACATCGCATTGTAATATTTCTCCGATTAATACATCTATTAGGAAGTAGGCCTTTTACCCTACAGGGGACTGAACCTAGGTAAAATCCCGAGTCTCCTTACTTTCACATCGCAGATGGCTCACTCTCCCTTACCCTCAACTCAATCTCTACCCCAGTAGGGACTGCCGTGGTCATTCCCATGACAGTGGTGCCCACCATGGGGCTTGGTCAGTCAAGTCTGAGATCTGCGGCAAGACCCTACTCTTACTGTGCTAGCTAGTTGTGACTCTAGCATAAAGAAGCCACCCAAAGAAACCAAACTATCATTAAAATTCATGGTCGAGTAAGTAAGTAGAGCAGGACCTGCACGTATGTATGAATGCAATTTTTACTTGTTGGAAAAACACAAAACCAATGAAATAACTTGATGTACTTTATGATATAATTCCTTCAGAAATTTTCATGATTTTAGTTTCCTCATGGAGGTAGAGCTTCAAACTTTAAAGCACACAATCTAGCTAGGTAATGATTTAACAGTGTATTGAACGTCATCTGTATCTTGGTTTCTGAGTAATAAAGGCCTACCTGTTCTTAAAAAACTTATTTTTGGGATAGGTTCGTCCCTACTCCACGAGTGTAGATGCTAGAACAAGAAACAAGAGGACGCATGGGAAAAACTCCATCCAGCCTCTGTTTTGTTATTTCCCGTGGAAGTAGTAGTAGTATTACGCAACCGTGAGCACTAGTTTTGGCGTCGACATGTAACGAGCCACCTATCTTGCCTGTCAAGTGTGGGGGCCCCCAGACCAGAAGTTCGAGAATACATGTTATGCATATTGCCACGATCCCACGATCAGTCTGTCGTGGCACATAACCACCAAGTATCATTGCAGCATCCAAAACATAATTAACAAGACTTACAATAATGACATAATGGCTATACCTTACAAGATCCTCATTGGGCTACACCAATAATCAACATTGGAACTTCATAAATTGCAGAGCCCAAGCCATGCCTTAACCCTATAAGAAGCTGACTAGAGAAACAGCCTAGCTCTCAGAGACGTCAACAATTCCTTCATCCTTTATTCTTATGAAAGTCTGGCCTGGTAAATTTCCAGGGACAACAAAGGTAGTGAGTACATTTGAATGTACTAGCAAACAATCAAGATAAAATGAACAAGATGTGCAATTAGGCTATGGCGAGATGGTGCTACCTAGGGTTGCTTTTGAAAAAGCCTAGCTTCTCTTGTAGATATGGCATCTCTATATCTTTGTTGAAAAAGACTTTTGAATACAAGACTCCTTTTAAAAAGCTTGACATCTCTATATCTTTGTTAAAAAGACTTTTGAAAACATGACTCCTTTTTAAAAGATTGACATCTCTATATCTTTGTTAAAAACCTTTTCGCAATCTCCGTTTTGGAAGTAAAACATTTTTATGGGAAAACCCTTTTTAAAACATCTTCGACCATCCCTGGTCCAAACAAAACATTAACCTCCGGCCATCTCATGATTGAAACACATCCTTTTTTCTATTTCCAAAACCACCACTTGGGTACTCCTAGCAATCAAATTTCCAACCGTCATTGTTCGTAGACATGGATAATCGAATAAATTATACTCTGTAGAGTTTGTGCATTCCCCCACAAGAATCAATACATCTAATGGGATAAGACCACGATCCGCCAAACCAATTGTATGGGGGTATGGATAATCAAACATAACATTTCATTTGTCAACCCTAGCATAGGCACTTTACCTATGGTCTTAGTTCTCCCCGGACGAATACCCGACTTCCCAAGTCAGAATATCCCTACCTTACTTCCTGAATCATCTCCCTGCCCAACTTCAATACTTGTACCATCTGTGGGAGCCCCATAGTTTCAACCGACCTCCATAGAGACAACAGATCTCTCTTGGTACGCTGACCCCTAAGGAGAAGACCCGACTTCAGGGGACTCGAACCCATTTTTAGGCATTATGGTGTGGCCCATGCGAAGGAAAACTAAAGTACGAGTTAAGCCCATCTCCCGGGGTAATGTGGTTACACAGATAAGTTGATCCCATAAAGGCGTAGATCATCCCTTCTCTTTACCATTTTCACCATACCCATTTATCAACTCACTTTTTCTCCTTTTGAAACAATCCACATGGAAATGATGCCCTTCCCAAGGGTTTTACAAAAAAATAAAACCTTGATTTGTAGGGTAATCACAAAATAGTTTGTTTCCAAAACCAAGGTTTTAAGCGAGATTAGATGCTAACCATCACCATCTTGTTCTAAGAGGTAGCAGGTAACAACAAGGGATGGTGCATCCTGTTGAACACCAAGTCATAACTTGGAGGATCCAAGTTGCTAGCGTAATAGTAGTAAAATGAAATATGCAGGTAGAAATGCAATTTGTAAAGGATATAATAAACAAGTACATAGAAAGGAGGAGGTGAATTGTAGGAATTCAGGAAGGCTGGCTTGCCTGTGATCAGCGATATGTCCCTAGACTTCTTAGATAACCAATAGTACTATTAGATGCCCTCTTCTTCTTGACGTCAACACCCAATTGTCATCGTCGTAGAGCACACATGTAAACAATCAAGGTACCACAACTAACACAAGGAAAAAAGCACCAGCACAAAACAACAAGCAATTGAACAAGATATCAGTATACTTCAATATGTCTTGACAATTTGAGTTTGTTGGGGATATGCTATATGGGTATCCTCATAGAATGTCACCAATCCGCCTAACCCGGGTGGCCCATAGTTGGTAGCAAGGCCTATGGCCTGCTGGGCGGCCCAGTTAGATGGATCCTGAAGGGAGGCCCATGCCGGATAAAGGAAGGCTACGTAGGAGTCACCGACATACTCGGAGCCTTGGAGTACAAGACACGGAAGACAAGTTCGTGTAGGTGTAGGACTCTTTACCTTATCAGGTAAGGACCTTTTCCTGTAAACCCTAGGTCTTGGTGCCTTTATAAGCCGGTCTGCGGGACCCATTAGGGCACAACTTCTCTGATTGCAGCGTACAACGCGCAACACCTCACACAGCGAACCTATCTTTGTAACTCGGTGGATTGCCATTATAGTGATTTATAGCAGGAGTAGAGTTCCGCCACCGTTGTGGGACTTGAACCTGGGTAAGATGTGTTACCTCGTACCCACCAACTCTCCACCTTACCCCACGTCTCTAAAAACGCACTGTGACGACCCCCTCCATGGCGTACTCGTCGGCAATACCACGATAGTTGGCGCCCACCATGGGGCATGAGGCGCTTCGAGCTCTACACCACGCAAGGTCCAATCTCTTCGCAGGAATCAGAGACACCATAGCCATCGGTCGCATTCTTTTCTCTGGCAACGTCCCGATCGTCCCTCCAGATGAGTTCTGGGTGCCGGCGAAAACGAACCCCATGCGCTGCTCCGTCATATCCTTCGGAGACATCCATATCTTCATCGGCGGAACTTACTTGGGTCCTAGCTCCTAGGAAGTCAAAAACTCATCAAGCCCCGCACGGACCGCCTATGAGCAGGACATGTTCGCGAAGGATCTGGGCCATACCTCTCTTTGGAGTATGGTGGCTCGGATCAGGAAAATTCAAGGCCCACCCAAACCGCCCATGTGCAGGATATAAAGGTGGAAGGACCCCGCAAATCCGCTTGGCTTCCCCGAGCGTTAGAGATGCGCAGGTTACACTTTGTCGGTGTTGTCACCATCTTCGATCTGGCCAGATGTGTTCAAAGGGATGGAGAATCCCCCCGCAAATACCCTTCCAGATGGATGAGGGTGAGGGAAACCCTAGAGGGCGACCACGCCAACCAGCTCGTGTACCACTTCGTGGAAGGGCTCACCCCTGGAACCCTCCTCCGACATACCCTCCGAAGGCGGCAGGCTGTGGGCCCTCTCACCCTTGGTGAGATGGTTGCCATCGTTAACGAATACGCGGATGCCAATGAAGAAGCCAAGGCGGCGATCACCATCGAAGTCGTAGGAGGTAACAACAACAACGGCTCGGCTCCATCACCCTCAGCATTCGCCATCGCCAACACCGAAGCCAACTCCGACTCTGTCTTCGACGTGCTTTACGTCGACATCAATATGGATGCTAGTGGATCGGATGTTAACTCGGAGGAATACGACACTGTTATGAGGGAGATCGAGTAGGAGATCGAGAAGGAGGAGCACGCCGAGAAGACCAACACTTCCTACCAGGTGCTAGTCGACATTGGGAGCGTGATGGAAGAAGACGGGAAGGAACCGGAACATGAGAGAGCTCCGCCCATGCCAGCGGTCACCAGAGCAACAGTAGCTAAAAAGGCCGCCGAGCCTCTGGCTCCGGCCAAGGCCGCGCCTCCTCCAGTTACCCGCCAGCCACCGGCGCAGGAACTTACCATGGCCCCAACACGGCCCGACAATCGAATCAACCGCCAGTGCCACCATCAATGTCAGCAGTTGGCAACCCGCTAGTCACCCCCGCTGACAAAGAAATCTACGGCGCACTCCTCATCGAGCCAATCACCATCGCCCATATCTGGAGCGTTACGGAGCTTGATGAGAAGCGTGCGGAAATCTTGGCGACGGCCAAGTGCATCGTGGAGCAAGGCACTAAGATGGACGAAGACATGGCTAAGGCGCAGCAATCTATCAAGGCGGTAAGAGTTATGGAGGCCGAATATAAGCAATTGCTGATGAATCATAAGGCAAAGAAGGTACCAGCTCACGTCGTCCAAGATCCTGACGTTCGGCGAGGCTTGGGATTTGACGGTTCTAAGCCGACAAAGGCCACCCCTTACATAGATTCAGAGGGGAGGCAAGTCATGCCAACTCCCACTCTCAACATCACCGTCGCCAAGACCCTCCTGGAGCATGACAGGTCACCAGAAGCAGTTGCTCAGGTGTACGACCTCGTCGCTAAGGCATGCAAGCACCAGGAAAAGGCCGCCTCGCAGAGGCTTGAGTCCAACCCGGAGTTGTGCCAGTCAACCCTGAACAGCCGCAGAAGGCCAAAATCTCCCTGTGATGAAGGATTGCGCACAGGCTCTACAGAGCAAAGACGGAGGGAGGCACGCAATAGGACTGATGCTATCCCCATATCCTCCGACCACGGAGAAAAGGCTCGTCCACACCACTCGCCACCTCCACAACCATCTCGACATCACGAGGAACCAGCGCCATGCCACCGCACAAGCATGCCATCTCCAAGGCGGTCATAGTCCGGTATCGTTATACGCGATCAGGGCGAACAGCCTCGGCATGCCGGAGAGCACAGCGGCCATGACGGACACAGGAGCAGGTCCCACAAGGAACCGCCATGTCCGGCAAGCATCCGCGACAGGCGTGAGGAGTCGTAGGAGGGGCATAGCAAGAGAGCTAACCCACCGCCTCCACCGACGCCATCGCCACCTAGCAGCCATCATGGTGGAGGTCATGGCGGATCTCACAAATCATGCCACAACTCTCCTCCCATGACGGAAAAGGGAAGCATCCAGAGCCATATGACGCATGATCGCGGCTGGACAAGATGCAAGAAGCTCGAGAGCTCCCATACCTTGGGCCACGGTGTTTTGGACCAGTCATACGGGCCACAACCTACCCCAAGGGCCTCCGGATAGACAAGACTATTAAGCCCTACAACGGCACCGCCAGGCCAGCATCGTGGTTGCAGGACTACAGCGAAGCGATTCACATCACAGGGGGAAACCCCAACGTCGCCGTTAAGTACCTCCCACTCATGCTGACAGGCACTGCCCGGCAATGGATCGACGACTTACCAGAGAAATCAATATGCAATTGGTTGGACATGAATGAAGCGTTCACCAAGAACTTCGAGGGTACGTACAAACGTCCCTGCACTATCAGAGACCTACAGTGGTGTGTGCAAGAAAAGGATGAAACCTCCCGTGTCTACCTCTCTCGCTGGCTGGATATGAAAAATTCCTGCGCAGGGCTGCACGAGCAGACCGCTGTGGCCACCTTCATTGATGGACTAAAGAAGGGTACTTTGCTCCGGAATACGCTGAAGCGCAAGCAAGACAACAATGACCTCAACCTCAACGCAATGATTGCCAAGGCTAGCGAGTTCGCCGCTGCTGATGACGATGTGTGTGGATCATTGCCGGCAATAGCAATCCCTACCCAGGCCAAGAAGAACAACAATAACAAGCAGAAGAATCCACCCGAAGAGAAGCAAGTAGCCGACATGGTCGCTGCAATGTTCACTGGTAGAGGCAATGGCGGACAGCGTGGACGTGGCCGAGGAACCAGCAGTGGCCAGGATAGGAGTGACACTACACCCTCAGCGCCTCGTGTTCCCCAAACGTACAAAGAGTACCATGATATGTCGTGTTTCGTCAATCTCGACACCAATGGCAAATCCACCCACACCAATCGCCAGTGCAAGTTTGTCAATGATCTCAAGGAGGACCCTGAGTCCAGCTACAAGCGAAGTCGAAAGAACAGACCCCGCGGAAAGGGCAAGGGGAAGAAGAACGAGGAAGAACCCAAGGAACCAAGTGATATGGACGAGGATGTGGACCCAAAATCTTTTGAAAAGGGAGAGGATAAAGGGGAAAATCCCTTCGAAAAGAAGGCTCCATGTTACCACACCTTCCTTGGTACCCTAACCGTCCAGGCCCAGAAAACCTCTCTGAGGATACTGATGGCTACCCTCCCTCTAGTTCCCCAGTATGTCAGGTAGTCGGAAGTTCCAATTACTTGGGATAGGAAGGATCATCCAGAACTTATCCCAATAGAGAACCAATATGCCATGGTCATCAACCCTTTGATTGACGGCACGGAGTTCACCAAGTGCCTCGTGGACAGTGGAAGCAGCATCAACATTATGTACCTGGATACACTTCATAAGATGAACTTGACGGAGACCCAGCTAAGGAAGAGCAACACCGTGTTCCATGGGGTTATCCCTAGCCGACAACCAAATTCCCTAGGCTGCATCACCCTTCCGGTCGCTTTTGGTTTTGTAAACAATTACTGCCAAGAACGCATGACCTTTGAATTGGTGCCTTTCAAGAGCGTGTACCACATCATCTTCGGACGCGACATATTCCACTCCTTCCTTGCAAGGCCATGCTTTGTTTATAATAAACTCAAGATTCCCGGACCAAATGGCGTCATCACCGTTGATGGAAGCTTCACCAAGGCACGTGAGTGCGAGCTCAGTGAAGCTGTTGTCGATAAGGCAGTCCTCTATGGTGAGGAGTTCAAGGAGATCTAGAACCAGGTCGATGCCTCGGAGATGCCGACTTCAAAGAAGCAGATCACTGTTCTCGAACCCGCCTTCAAGGCTGCCATCAAGACCAAGCAGGTGCAGCTTATCAAAGGTGATTCCTCCAAGACCACCTCCATTGGCACGAACCTGGATCCCAAATAGGAAAGCGCGCTTGTCGAGTTCCTCCGTGAGAATATGGACATCTTTGTCTGGCAACCTACCGACATGAAAGGTGTACCTAGGGAACTTGCCGAGCACAGCTTGAATATTGATCCTAATGCCAAACCGGTGAAACAACCTCTACGACACTTTGGTGATGAAAGACAAAGGGCTATAAGCAAAGAAATAGCTTGGTTACTTAAGGTTGGCTTTATCCGAGAAGTTATTCATGCCCGATGGGTGGAAAATCCTGTACTTGTCCCCAAAAAGGGAACCAATGAATTAAGAATGTGCGTTGATTACACCGGCTTGAACAAAGCGTGTCCGAAGGATCCATTTGCTTTGCCTCGCATTGACCAAGTCATTGACTCGACGGCTGGCTCAGAACTTCTGTGTTTTCTCGATGCCTATTCAGGATACCACCAGATATGGACGCGAAAGTGGGACCAATTGGCCACTTTGTTTACCACACCCTACGAAATGTATTGCTACGTCACGATTCCCTTTGGGTTGAAAAACGCTGGTGCTACCTACCAGCGGACGATGCAACATTGCCTACATGACCAAATAGGTCGCAATGTACACGCTTACATGGACGACATCGCGGTAATGTCAAAAAAATCAAATGATCTTATCACTAACTTGCAGGAAACCTTTCACAATCTCCGTAAATACAACATGATGCTGGACCCAAAGAAGTGTGTCTTCGGGGTACCATCTGGCAAACTGTTGGGCTTCATCGTTTCGCATCACGGAATTGAGGTGAACCCAGGGAAAATCAAGGCCATCCTCGACATCAAACGCCCGACATGCATGAAGGACATACAAAGGCTCACAGGTTGCGTTGAAGCAGTAAGCCGATTCATCAGCCGACTTGGTGAGAAGGCTATGTCGCTCTACAAGTTGCTCAAGAAGGCGGACAAATTCACATGGACGGACGAGGCTGACGCAGAACTTCAGGAGTTGAAGAGGATACTCTCCTCCCCACCTATACTTGCAGCACCGATGCCAAGGGAGCCTATGTTGGTATACATGGTGGCGACCAACCGAGTACTCAGCATCGTCATCATGGTGGACCGCAAGGAACCAATGCACGAATACGGATTTCAGCGACCCGTTTACTATGTGAGCGAGGTCTTGATAGAATCCAAACAGCATTACCCGCACTACCAGAAAATAGCTTATGGACTTTTCCTTGCTTCATGTAAGCTAAGGCATTATTTCCAAGAGCACCCCATCATAGTAGTGAGCAAAGCTCCACTGTCCGACATCATCAACAACATCGACGCTATAGGGAGAGTGGTAAAGTGGGGCATTGTACTTGCCGCCTTCAATATCACCTACAAGCGACGCGACGCTATCAAATCACACGCATTGGCGGATTTTCTTGCAGATTGGACAAAGCTACCGAAAGACACTCCTGTGCTAGAACCAGAGTATTGGGTCATGCACTTTGACAGATCCAAGTTACTCAATGGATCGGGGGCTGGTGTATTATTACAATCACCAACAGGAGAGAAGTTGCAATACGTCATGCAGATCCACTTCAACGCTACAAATAACATGGCGGAGTATGAGGCCCTCATTTACGGACTTCACGTTGCCAAGGATATTGGCATCAAGCACATAGTTTGCTGTGGAGATTCCGACTTGGTTGCCCGACAAGTAGCTGGTTCCCTGGAACGCGCGGTACCCTATGATGGTGGCATATCGAGACAAAGTAGAAGAAATAGCCAAGTGCTTTGACGGCTACGAAGTCAAGTACGTCAAAAGCGAGGATAATGAGGCGGCAGATCTGCTGTCAAAGCTTGGATCAGCTCGCCGACCAATTCCGCCAGGCGTTTTCCTGGAGCATTTACGGGCTCCATCCGTGAAAGGACCAGACCCCTACAACCCAAATAGAGTGGACTCATTTGTTAATGCAGTAATAGTGACCTCTCCGGCTTGGACGAAACCGTTCATGGATTATCTACAAGACGGAACTTTGCCTGCTGACAAAGTCGAAAGCCAGCAAATAGTACGTAGAGCAAAAGGTTACATCATCATTGACGGCCAGCTATATAAAAGAAGTACCATAGGAGTCTTCCTACGGTGCATCTCCTAGCAGCAAGGTATTGAAATCTTTAGATAAATACATCTCCGAGATTATGAGCATCACGCTGCTCGCCGATCATTGGTGGCCAAGGCCTTCCGGCAAGGATTCTACTGGATAACTGCCAAGGCGGACACTGACAAGTTGGTAAAAACATGCCTTGGGTGTCAGTTTTATGCAAGACAACCAAATGTTCTAGCTGAAGAATTGCGAACAATACCAATAACTTGGCCGTTTGCAGTCTGGGGGCTGGACATGGTGGGAACTTTGCAGACAACACCCTGTGGATTCACACACATGCTAGTAGCAGTGGATAAATTCACAAAATGGATTGAAGCTAAACCTATTAGAAAGCTTGATGGGGCAACAGCCCTAAACTTTGTCCGGGATCTAGTGGTGAGATTTGGTCTCCCACATAGCATCATCACCGACAATGCCAAAAATTTATCTCTCAGAGAAGTTGAGGAGTACTGTCATGAGAAAGGCATCTGCCTTGACCTAGCATCTGTGGCACATCCACAGTCAAATGGGCAAGTTGAAAGGGCCAATGGACTAATTCTGCACGGAATCAAGCCACACTTGGAGGCACCGCTACATAGAGCAGCAGGAGCCTGGGCGTAGGAACTACCATCTGTTTTATGGAGTTTACGAACAACACCTAATAGATCTACCGGCTTGACTCCTTTCTTCATGGTTTATGGAGCAGAAGTAGTTCTCCCATCTGACATACTCCACGATGCACCAAGAGTTTCCGCCTACAAGGAAGATGATGCTGAAGAATCCAGACAGCTATCTCTGGACCTACTCGAAGAAGAGCACGTGCTGGCATGCCAGAGATCTGCCTTCTACCAACAGAAGCTGCGCGGCTACCATAGTCGCCGTGTAAAGCATCGCTCATTTAAAGAAGGGGATCTGGTGCTTAGGCTCAAGCAGGAAAAATCACACAAATTATCCGCGCCTTGGGAAGGACCATTCGTCATAAGCAAAGCACTGCTCAATGGTTCCTATTACCTCATCGATATTCGCGAGTTGAAAGATAGGCCAAAAAATCGCAAGCGCAAGCAACATAACTCCAATGTTGATTACCCAGAGACAGATTGGCCATGGAACATAGCACAGCTACGTCCCTTTTACACTTAGCACATTTATATTATGTAATAAGTTTCTTATATGATCAATGAAACAAAGCATTTGGTTCACTCATATTCTTTGAGTCTTTTACCTCCTTTAGTTGCTCATTTTTGGATCATATAAACCCTTTATGCGCAAGGTTGCATTTCACCTTGTGAAAATTCCACCTACGGGTGCTAGCTTAAGTTTTCTGGTCTACACGTTTTCTGAAGTTTTTATGTGGATTCCGGAGTAGTGACTTTTCGGCACTCAAAGCCGGTGATTTTGTTCTTAGGTTCTGGACGGTGCTATTAAGCATCATCACCTGAGAGCATAGTTCTGTGCTGAGAGTTTTCCGTCTCACGAAAGGTCAAGCATACGAACCAGAATAATGGATAAGTCAGCACTTGCTTAAAAATATATACACATGCCGGAAACAGATAAGTTGCAGGAAGCTTGAATACAAGTTTTCCGCCGACAAACATAAGTTTTTTCCGCATACATTTTGCAGAGACGCATTTAATACAGAAATTGTTTTTTATGGCTCTGCTGCAGGGGGCTTCGTGGTGGCATCACCAGGAGAGCCAGGCTGGGAGAGCTCGTCAAACTCGGAAGGAGAGGGGATAGACTCAGACGAAGTCACGTCATCATCCAGAATCTTGGTAGGCACAAAGACATCTTCCTTGACCATCTTGGCAACCCTTGTGTCGAAACCAGCGAGAGAATTCCAAATAGCATCGCTATCGATCTCTTGTCCTACCTCGTCTATCTTGGGAAAGCCGGAGGTCACCAGGTCGATGTCGGTGTTGTCATAGTGCGCCTTGACTAAGGACAGGGTCATCCTTGCACCAGCCCGGACGCAAGAGGCTTTCCAGTCCTTGACTTTCTCGGGGACTCGGCGCATGATTTCCACGAACTTGGCTGCTGAGTCTGCCGCCTTGATATTTATACCCAGAGGTTGAGCTATCTCCTTGGCTTGGGCGATGGCGGTGCTGAGGAAGTTGCCGGCAAGAATCATGCTTTCCTTGGAACTTGGAGCACCTTCACCCAAGTTGGCTAAGCCAATGGGAGCTGCAGTTTGCACAAAACACAAGGACCATGAGTATAAACAAGTAAACTGGTTGTCCCACTTACAGAAAAGACCAAGAAGGAGAAAGGTTACCAAATATGCTCGTTTCTACTTGCATGCATGTCTCTGCCAAGACATCGCGCTCCTTCTGGACTGATTTGAACATCTCAAGACTCATAGCATTTTGCTCTTTGGCAGCTTGGTTCTGGTCTTTGAGTTGTGCAATCTCATCCTTCAGGCTTTGCATCTCGGCATCCGCAGACTCTTGCATAGCCTTCATCGTTGCCTCATGACCCTTGACGGCATCGGCCAGGTACTTCTTCAAGATCTTATTTTCATCATCGAGCTCCTGGATACGCTTGGATTGCTCGATGATGCTATTAGCCTTAGCAATGGCTTCTGTAAGACGGAAATCAAAAAGTGTTATCAGAAGACGGAAAAAATTACTCAATGGGAAAGCAAGGAGCTGTCAGAGGAAACAAACTCTGGCTATTTTTGATCCGTTCCTTCAGGAATTTGGTTTTACCTTGTTCAAGGTCCATTTCCTTCCGAAAAGCAGCAAATCTCTCATTGGCGGCTATCCTCCGTTTATTCTCATTCTGCACATGATATAAGCATACTTAGTTTCTCTAGAGCCTCTAGTCGGAACTATTCAGTTTCAACTGAACGCTCGGGGGCTACTGTACATGATTTTGAAGTAAGCTAGTTTCTCTAGAGCATCTAGTAGGAACTTTGCAGCTTCAACTAAATGCTCGGGGGCTACACGGACAAGTTCTACACTTAGTTCTCTGGAGCACTCAGGCCAATAACTATTGATTTATCTACCTAAGAGCTCGGGGGCTATAGTGGGATATACTACGAAAAGTAAAGCAAGTGAAGTTCAAAAAACTTACGATGGCAATAATTCTGAGATTGTTGGCCAGATGAGCGTAGGAATCATGAAAGGTCCGAGCATTCTTATAGATTGCGTCGTCCTGCTTGATGAGATCATCCAGTCTCAACGTCGGAGGAGTCGCAGCCAATGGAGAGGTCAAAGCCGGAGGCATGGATGAAGCCCTAGTTGCCTCCTGTACCTTCAAGGCAGTAGATGGCGCGGAGGCTCCCGCCTCAATCATAGCTTCCACGTACACCTCTTCCACTTCCTTCCCCTTCTCGATGGCATCCTTAGCCGGAGCTTCAGCCACTTTAGAAGAGGTGCTCTCCTGCGTCGCCTGGCCACTGGGAGCAACGTCTGGCTCGACAGAGCCTGAGACATCAAGGTTTGGATAGATATCTATCTCCACGGCGGAGGTCTCAGGGATGACGGGCGATGATGGCCCAGCGGGGCCAGCAGCGGGAATGGCGACAAGAGTAGGGGGAGCGGTGGCGGGAGAGGGCTTGGCGGACGGACCCTTGGTCAACATGTCACGAATGTTTTTTGACCCTCCAACATCTTTGGAGGATCGCTTCAAACTAACACCGGCTTTCCTCCTGAAATATACAAGGTATAAGTACAAGAGTTGAAAAAAGGTATGGGCTGAAAAGCACAAGTCGGAGAATGAAAGTACTTACTCCACGGCAGGAGCCTTGGTGAGGGGAATGCCGGTGGACTTTTTTTTCTTCTCCGCCTCTAAGGCGGAAGTTGATTGTTTGGAGACTCCACTCTCCGTTTTCTTCTCCTTCTTGGCCTCAGCAACAACATTAGAGGTGGAGCTCTTCCACTTTCGCGCTGCAGGAGCTGGCTGATCCTTGGAGGCGTCATCGTAGGACACCACCTGGATATCCTTTAGCTTGGGATCATAGACCTGGGAGGCCATTTGATCATCCGCCAAGTTCGCCAGCTGGGATACATGGCAATGTTAGATGCACAACTTCAAGTCAGAAAAACCTTAGAGTATATAATGAGCAACAAAGGAAACAGAAGCTAACCTCTGGGCATGTGCTACGATCGAACATGTCGAAGGTGATCTTGAAGCCATGCTTCTTGTCCTTTACCTTGACGATGTCCTTTAGCCGGAGCTTGATGGAGTCAGTAGAGAAGTTATCCCGCGAAATTCGCATGGGATCCCTCCTGTCTTGGCTATATTTGCACATCAGCTGGGCACGGTGCTACAGAGGCTGGATCCGCCTAACGTACCAGCACATAGAAAGATCCAAGCCCATTAGACCTCTGTCTACGAGCCATTTGATCCGCCTTACGGCGCGATTGGCTTCGTCGTCGGAGGGAAGAGAGGTTGGGGTACGCCATGCAGGCACTTCAGTGGCAGCCCCATCAACAAAGTCAGGGTAGGTCTTAAGACAGTCTGGCAGAGGGATATCTGTCCCGTAGAAATACGTGCGCTACCAGTTCTTGCAAGACTCATGCCCCACGATGTCGGGGAAGCGTCGGCTAGGTTGGATCTTGAAGCTAATGGTTCCGCAGATCCACAATTCATCCTTGGCCTCTACGGACTCTCTCTTGACGGTAAAGAAATATACAGACAGATCTAATCTAGGTTTGATTCCTAGATATCCTTCGCACAAAGCTACAAAATTGCTAAGGACTAGAATGTTATTGGGAGAGAGGTTGTGGGGAAGTACCTGGAAGTGTCGAAGGACATCCAGGAAGAAGTCAGAGACTGGCAGGCTTAGGCCGCATACCAGCTGAGATTTAAGGTACACTTTCTCTCCGGCTTGGGGAGAAGGGCCCACCTCACCGGCCGGTGCTGCCCGCCAGACGAACTTCTCCGCCGCAGGGAGGTAGCCCTCGTCGATTATCTCTTGGAGATCTTCGGCGGGGATATCAGAACCTCTCCACACCCCCTTATGGGAGTCGCTTTCCTCTTTAGCGGCTTCGGGCGCCGCTCGTTCTTGGTCATCGCCGGCGGACTCCGTCACGGCGGAGACGGGGACGACCACCCCCTTTGGCAGAACGATAACTCCCTAGGATGGCTCCGTCGTAGCCTCGGGAATCGCCGCCGTGGAAGGAGCAGAGCTGCTGGAATCCATTGCGACAAGAAGTGTGTGGAGGAAGAAAGGGCTCTGGTTAGGGTTTTCGTAGAGGAGCTCTAACGGTCACGCGGTTAGAGGAAGACGAAGACTGGGAGCGAATGCGGGTAAAAAGAAATAAATTTGACTATGGTGGAAATATACAAGCCTCGCATCATGATTCGTGCAAAAAGATCTAATGGATGGAACGTTGCCGACGTGGAAGCGAACGTGCGCGGTAATTTCTCCACGTCCTCCATCTTTTGCCGCTCCACCATTTCGGATTTCGCGCGCGTGAAAATAGCTGATTAATTTTTTGTTTCTGTGAGTTTCGAGGTAGCGTAGGTTGTACCCTACGGCATCCTCCTGACAGTTGCAGTGAAGGGTCACATCCGAAGATTCCATCGAAGACGGAGATCGTCCGACTCTGCAAACAAAGACTCAAGAAATCTTCGGCTACATTGCGAAGCCGGAGAGGATTGCAGGATTCTTTGGGAGACCTTTGAGATATTGCTTGACGAATTGCCGGCATCACTTAGACGGGATATACGGAGATCAACGAGCAAGACGACGCAAGATTTCAAAATCCTCCAGGGGCTACTGTTGGGGATATGCTATATGGGTATCCTCATAGCATGTCACCAATCCACCTAACCCGGGTGGCCCATAGTTGGTAGCAAGGCCTATGGCCTGCTGGGCGGCCCAGTTAGACGGATCCTAAAGGGAGGCCCATGGCGGATAAAGGAAGGCTACGCAGGAGTCACCGACATATTCGGAGCCTTGGAGTACAAGACACGAAAGACTAGTTCGTGTAGGTGTAGGACTCTTTACCTTGTCCGGCGAGGACCTTTTCCTATAAACCCTAGGTCTTAGCGCCTTTATAAGCCGGCCTGCGGGAGCCTTTAGGGCACAACTTCTCTGATTACAGCGTACAATGCGCAACACCTCGCACAACGAACCTATCTCTGTAACTCGGCGTATTGCCATTATAGTGATTTATAGCAGGAGTAGAGGTCCGCCACCATTATGGGACTTGAACCTGGGTAAGCTGTGTTACCTCGTACCTGCCATCTCTCCGCCTTACCCCACGTCTCTAAACAAGCACTGTGAGGACCCCCTCTATAGCGTACTCGTCGGCAATACCACGACAGAGTTCAAGGCATTTGGAATTATCTTATTGGCATTTGTGGAATTTCTTTTATGATTTAATTACTAAATACTACTTGATTGAGGGTTTTATACCAAGCAAAACTCTGTATGATATCAATGTACTAAAATAGTATAAACATGTAGGTATTGACATACAAAGCCACTAGAAGGTTTAATCATATTATCATTTTTATTTATTTAGTTATGAATTTTGTAGTGAAAATAACTTTGGTTTTGGTATTTAATTCACCAGAAAATATTGGTACATCAAATAAATATTTCCTCCTAGGTTTAGGAAGGTACTTGAGTACTAGTTCACTGAGAGTTGGTTTCACTTCAAAATAATTACTCGAATGCCCCCTAGGAAATTCCCAAATTCACCTTTGCAAGTTATTTTTCTTTTTCTTCAGAACTAGATTTATTCTATAGACCGAAATGGTATGAGACCACACTTGCAAGGAATCACTAATAACTTTGTAAAGAACTTGGTTTCACTTTGTTTAGAGATGTAGAACTCCAGTTATTATTTATTTGGTGAAACAACTGCCATTAGGAGTGTTTAATTCCTTAAAATTAAAAATGGCTCAATAGAATTTGAGAACCTAGGGTTTGGTAAAGCTTACAGTACATGATCATTGTGAGTTGGAATCAACTCAAAATATTTTATATTTTGATCTTGAGAAATTTCCAAAGTCATATCTGAATTGTTTTGTCATTTTTACTATTGTAAATCTATAGGGCTTTTTGGTACGGGACCAAGGTAACATGAAAGGCATCAAAGATACCTTTCAGTACCAAGTGGTTTACAAACATTTAGAGTTATAAAACTCTCTGAATCAATTTTTGAGTCGTTTTGATACTTCTTTGTCTTATAATATCCAAGGAGAAATATAGATATTATTTTGACTGGGCTATGGTTTTTTCATGTAGAGGAAAACCACGGGAAACATGCCAATTTTAGATCTGGATATTTTGATGTATTTTCCATCTTATTAGGTATTTGTTTCTAGCAGCTATATTCCACATCTGGAAAATAAAAGGAAAAAGAATTAAAGATGATGGGCCTAGGGATGGCAATGGGGCCCCGAAACCCGCTAACCCGATGGGTACCCGCCTTAAATGGGGCGGGTCTGGTAAAATATTAGACCCACCAAATTATATGTGGTGGGTATGGAGGAGCCAGACCCATACCCGCAGACCCATCATCGGCCCAACATATTGTTTAGATTCATACTAATAGCCTCAATGTTTGGCCCACCAACAGGCCCACCATCGACCAGACCACCTCCTGACTCACACCCGCACAATCCTAGCCCAGTAGCCCACCATCGATCTCTTTCTCGCGAGTTGCCGCTGCCTCTGAGCCTCTCGCAATCCTGCACGTGTCGTTGTCGTCTTGCTGCTCTACACCGTTGCCCGCCTCGTGCCTCTGCGCCACCCATGCACCGCCGCCTCGCGCCGCTGTGTTGCCGCTGCCTCTCGCGCATTTGCGCCGCCTCGAAGGCTCTACGCCATCATCGCCGTCGTCTCGCGCCTCTGTGTCATCGTCACCGCCGCCTCGTAGAACATGGACGCGGGAACCCGTTGGGTCCCCGCGTACCCAGCGGGTGGTAGATCTGGAGAAAAATTGGACCCGATTACGGATGCGGGGCGGGTATGGGAGGGCCGGACCCGGCCCCGAACCCGGCGGGTGCCATCCCTAGATGGGCCGGATCCTCACTGCGCCGGGCCGGTCAATCTCAGTGCAGCGCGCGGGAGGGCGCTTGAACATGTGGCCGCGGGGCCACCGGTTAGCGACAGGGAGAGGTGAAGGGGTAGGGGAGCCTAGGGCCGTCCGATTAAGTGGACATCGGCATGCCATGTCCCGTCTTCTACCTCCGGACGGTAGAGGCGTAGGGGTAACCCTAACGTGGTAGGGAGAGGACGGCGGCTCACCAGGGGACCTCCTCCAGTGACGGTGACATGGCGGAGAGGCGCGGCTCACCAAGCCAAGCAGAACGAGGGGTGGTATTGAAATTTGTGGTGCCGGGAAGGACCTCGCGTGCTAGCGCCTACGTGAAGTGCTCGGAGTCCATCCAGGGCTCGCTCCCAGGGCGAATCTGGCATTAGGAGAGTAGGGGATTAGGTAGAGGGCCACGAGGGGGCCTTGTAGCAACAGAAAGTAGAGGAAAAGGAGGCCAGGAAACGATGCAAGCTTCCTTGCACTAAAAAGGCCAAGGTGAATCTTCCTCCTTGTCCTCGATGGTAGAGGCCACGGAAGGAAGTCTGGAGCTTGGGGAGGGGAAATGGGAGGTGTCGGAAGGGGATGGTGAGGAAATGAGGGGCTGAGGCGGCCTGTGCCTTCTTATCCAAGGGATTACGGGTCTATGGTGGACATGGTCAATTTGGACATGGCCAAGGGAGGGAGTAGGGGATTTGCCAGAGAAAATTACCAAAAACCATCACATTACAGGCTAGAGTTTCAAAACACAATCACTTTACCCTAGGGTTTCAAAAAACCACCACTTCAGAGTGAGTTCGTGACAAATAGCACTAATACCGGTTTGATCCTGGTCTAATGACAAAACTGACCGGTGGGTCCCACCTGTCAGCATGACGTGGCACGGTGAACACAATCACGGGAAATGCACAATAGATTGGTTCTACTTCTAGGCTTTTTTTGTAAATTTTAGAGAAACCACTTAGATTTTTTATTCTTTATTTATCTCATAAAAAAATAAATCTTGGGGGGAGCACGACCGTGCCGTTCACCGCCGGCGGCCGACTATAGCGCCGCCCCTCCCCTCCCCCCACGAGCGCGAGACGGCGCGTGGGGGCACGAGCGAGCTCCGGCGTGTGGCGGCGCGAGCGTGCTCCGGCGCGCCCACAGCGGGGAATGACGGAGGCCGAGGCGGTGGGCACGGGCGCACCCACGGCTGGGAATGGCCGTAGCCGAGGTGGCCGCCACCAGCGCGCCCACGGTGGAGCTCCGCCACCAAGGATATCCCGTCTTCCCCAGCTCCGGTGGAGCTCCGCCAACCTCCAGCCGATCCATCCCCTATGTTCTCCTACTGTCACAAAATCATAGTGAGAGGGAGCCATACATGTGGGCCCAGATATGAGAGGGTGGCTGACATGTGGGCCTCCCAAAAATGCAAAAAGTCCATGATTTAGAACAATCTAACATCTATCACCTTGGTCGTTACCATCTTGCCAGGTCATCCTAACAATGGGGCCCCAGATGTCAGAATCATCGTTAACCGTCCTAAGCACCGCAGTCAGTGCTTTTTGTCACGCTGTCACTCTAGACTGGTGGTTTTTTGAAACCCTAGCGTAAAGTGGTGGTGTTTTGAAACCCTAGCCTGTAATGTGGTGGTTTTTTATAATTTTCCCGATTTGCCATGAGGGGAGGTGAGGGAGGTGAGCCTGGACCCTGGTCAATGCAGAGGAGTGGAGGCAGAGGTGTTGCGGCGGCAGTGGTAATAAAAGGGAGAGATATTGCAAGATTGGCCATAATGGCTTGGTATCTCCTCTCTCTACTTCTTCCAAGTGCTACAAGAAAATGGGGTGGCCCTGCCAGAGTGCTACAGTACTAGGTCGACCAGAGAGGGGTGAGAGAGGCTGTGGTGGTCAATGGAGTGGTTTAGTGTTTGATGATTTAGTTGTTAATTTGGGAAGATAGTCATGCATACATGAGGGTTTCTTTAGATGATTTTCTTGAGCAATTTCTTAATCTACCTAGGTAAGAAAGGCTTCATTATGATGTAGGTGGTAGTGTGGGAGAAGTTGGCATTGCTGCACTTTGTTGTAATACAAAATTTAGTTGTTTGCCACAATCTGACATATTTTAAATAGGTCAAACATAGGATCATATCACTCTTAGAAACCTACATACTAGAGTTACTAAGTAAAGAGGGTCCCATGAGTGATTTAGGGGTGTTGGGAGGATTTGGTTTGAATTCAAGATCAATTTTGAAAGTTCAATAGGACAATGTGATCTAGCTACAATATATTGCCATGCCTGCAGAACCAAGATAGGTTGAGTGACTCGTGTATCCATTTGGGTCATGAGATAGATGGAGTGATAGTCCCAGTGATGTAGATCAGAGGGGGCGGATATTTTTTCAAATGGATGTTGGAGATCTTATAAATTCAAATCCAAAATAAGTTGTTTTTATGGGTGCCAAAATAGATTATCATATTACCTCCAAAACCATGTTGGTATAAGAAGCTCGGTTCTCCAATTGGAAGAAGAAGAGTATGGTTTGAGAGACTAGTTTGATTAGATCACAACCATGCATCTTGAAACAGTTGACAGAAATAGATTATTTTATTGACTACAAAACTATCAAGGACAAGTAGGTCCAAGAAGGATATAGTCAAGCGCAAGAGTGTAGTTTTCAAGTACACATCATGGTGTATAGGATGGTCTAAGGGCATTTCCATAAAGGTCGATGGATGATTCTAGAGAGAGGCTCAAAGATGGGATCCTGGTAACAGTTTCAGACTTAGTCAAATTTTGACAGGTTTAGGGTTTTTTACTAGGGTAAAAGATCTAGTGGTTTTGATGGGATGCAAGGTTAAATACTCATCATCAAGAGACTGAGGTTGAAGAGTAGCTTGAGTAGAAAGGATCCATGGATTGAGTTTGTCTCCACTTGTCGTAGGAATGACCACGGAAGTCGCTACCGGGGGTAGCTATTGAGTTGAGGGCAAGGACGAGTGAGCCATCTATGGTGCGAGAATGAGGATACTTGGGGTTTTACCTAGGTTCAGCCCCCGTAGGGTAAAAGGCCTACTTACTATTAGATGTATTAATCAGAGCAAGATTACAATGGGAGGTCGAGCTCGGCGATGAGGGCAGCGAGTCGCCTCTATGGGGTGTATCAAGGTGTGTCCTTGTAGAGGGTACCCTAGGGAGGTTTATATAGAGCTACCTCGCTAGGATTTACATAGATATACCAAATAGGTTATGGTTTCATTGATCTTGACCTAATCTAACTGGGCCTAGCTACGCTTCTAGGCCTTTTACATCCAGTCGCCAAGCTTCTTGGGCCCTGAATTTCTAGTCGTCGTACAAGAGAGCCCACTCGATGTGAGCCTGGCTAGTCGAATCCACTCTCCATGCATACCCCTAGTGGTATATCCCCATCATTAGTCCCCGAGTGCATCGAGGGTTCGACAGAGGCTTCAACTTGGCTGTCGGAGTAGGCAGGTCTAAGTGGAAGCTCAAATGAATCAACGACGAACTCCTCCAATAAAGGAAGAAGTCATCAGGTTATGTTTTGACGCAATCGCACTCAAGCGAGTCACGTTGGTACCAGGTCACTATCTCCAAGAGAATGGACTAAAACGAGTGGATCAGGCAAGTGGTCAATTTGACCGAAGGTGAACTGTCAATTTGGTCAAACTAGCCATTAGGTAAACTTCAACGGTAACTTAGGCAGAATTACTGCGAAGCAACGGCTAATCCGGGACGTTTTGCTGGCATCCCCTACTTATGAGGGAGTAGGGGAGCTTTGTACGGACTTTCCTCCATACTTCTCCATTCTTCTTCTTCTTCTAGAGCCGCCCTCGATCCAGATTTCTAGACTGAGCGAACTCATTCTCGATGGCGCCTCCCAAAGATCTTTGGGGAAAATATAAGTGCACAACGGCTGTGATGTAATCCTTCCAGGACGCTGGAATCCTTGTGAAGGGAAACTAGTGAATCCCCGTGGCTAGCAAGCTCGAGCTGAAGCTGTGAGAGGGGGAGTTCATTTGTTTCCTCAGCCACCTGGAGAGAGGGCTGGGGTTTCCCACCTTGGTCTTCTTCTGGCAGTTATGTGCTTATTATCAGATCAATCCCTTCAATCTGGGACCTCACAGCATTGAACAGCTCATGATCTTTGTCACGTTCTGTGAGTGGTATCTTGGTTGCATGCCATATTTCCCCCTCGGGATGGAGTTGTTCCATGGATAGGTTAGTCGCGAGGGGAAGGACGGGCCTATCTTGGTCGCGGGCAGCGTCACCTTCTAGATGAAACCGAATGTCAAGTTCCTAAAGCTGATGCTGCCGAAGAAGGCGGCGAACGAGTGGAAAAAGTTCTGGATCTATGTCAAGGAATCTACCCCCACTTGCGAGGTGGCGATCCCAGCGTATACCACGGAGCAGAGCAAACCGCGACTATTGTCGGTGAAGGAGTTCCCCGGGGAGCATAAGATGGCTGTAATGGAAACGTTCTCCCGAATCATGAAGATAGAGGAGGATGGGTTGATGTAACATCCCAAAACTTTAATCCAAGCTTATCATGATCAAATCATCCAAAAATGGGGTTAACAAAAACTTTTCCAAATTTAAAATGAAAGCATTCATATATGTGTGCATTTAAAATAGGAGTTGTTTGAATTGCCATGATTGATTGATCCAATGCTTGTATAATGTTTCTTAGGTGATTTAAACATCATCTACATCATTCCCAAACTTTTCCTAAAGAAAATCTAATAAAAAAGAAATAAAAAGAAGGAATGGTCATTTTGACAAATTTAACTCTCATGCCTACGTTGGCTATTCCTAGTACTCATTTCTTAACAAAAACAAGTCTTGATCTTTACACCCCTTGCTAGTACACATAATGAGGTACCAAGGCCCACCTTTTGATCTACTAAAAACATTCTGTAAACTAATTTAAATGATAGTTTAAAATTGAATCTAATGCATATGCATAGATCACCCCTATTTCAAAAACCATCTATTTGAGCACCATTTTCAAAACCCTTGCAACCAGAGACTACCTATCACTAGTGGAGATCACCCAAAAAATTTGAACTCAAAATTCAAAAAAAATTCTCTTGCGGCCATTTCATCACACACTTGGCAGGCAGATTTCAAACCAAACAAATTTCACTATTTTTAAATAGTGTTCTGGCCAAACTTGTTCCCCAACTTGCCACCAAAATCTCTCCACTACTTCCCCTACCCCTCTCTAGCCCAGCCACACACTGTGCCACGACCAAATGGTCATGGCCATTAAGGCCGAGCCCCCAATTGGGCACCTCACCGGCGACAGCACGCCACAGCCACCGCCAGCGCCATCCACCGTGTCCTGGAGGTAGCCCGTGGTCCACCTCCACCGCCCGACCAGCCCCAGCCCAAGGACAGCGACCAGAACGACCAGGAACCGCCGCGCCCAGAGCCTGTCGACCATGCCGACGCCGCCCGCAGAGCGCGCCCTGTCCCCGCGTAGCCAGACCTCGCCTAGCTCCAGCTGCCCGTCTACACGATCCCCACCGGCCTAGCAAGCCAACGAACATGCCCAATCCCCCGATAGTGCCCCGTAGTCGCCGACCGCCGTAAAACTCGCCGTCGGCAGAGACTTAGTGTGCGCCACGCTCTTCACTTTCCCCGACCGCAAACCACTGCACAAGCACCACCGTGACACTCGCCAGGGCACCGCCCACCGTCCTAGCACATCGCCCACGCCTCTAGCTTGTTGTGCCGTCGTCACTGGCGAGCACCGCCCATGCTTCTCTGCCACTCAGCCGCGCCTATAAAAGGATCCCTCCCAGCACCAAAGACTCACACCATTCCACTCCCCTCACCTCTCTAAACCTCACCCACCTCTCGCCGGAGCAAGTGGAGCAGCAGCTCGCCGGAATTGGAGCCGGAGCCGCCGCCTCGGGAGAAGAAGGGTGCCGTTGATTCCGGCCACCCCAAGCTCCGCCGCGACCATGCCTCGTCTCGCCGTCGTCTTCCATGTCGTTTGCCCGCCTCGCCGACCCAACTGGAGCCCTGGTACGCCCCTAGTAGACCCCCACCGAGGCGCTAGGGTTCGATCTCGCTGGCGACCTGTTCGGCGTCGACGACGACCCTCAGCCGTCGATCTAGCCTCTAATCGCACGGCCCACAGCGCGCGTACCGTTTCGCGTTTTAAGTGCCGCTAACAAGTGGGACCCCCTGTCAGCTGAGCCCCGCGCCGCGGAGCGCCACGGGGCCGGCCCATTCCCTTTCCCACGTTAGCCCACAGATTCAAATCTGGATTTTTCTTTTTAGTTAGAATATAGTTTCTGTCCAGTGTTTCAAAATTCAATTCTATGAGTTTGACAAATCCAAATTGCATGAAACTAATTTTGTCTGAAAGGTATTAAAATGATCTATCCAAGCCCGTTGGACTTAATTCATTTAGAGTTATAGATTTCTCCTAATAAAAATAAGAAGACAGAAGCTTTTGCAACTTGAAACATTTTTATAAAATCAACCAAGTTAGCTTTTGAGTTGATTCCAACTCTCAAAATTCACATTTCATCATATCTATCCAAATATGTAATAATATTAAGGTTTACATGCAGTGACTTTGGAATAGTACCAAAATAGTGCTATATAGGCATTTCTAGTCACTTTAAATCATTAAGTAATAAACTTAAACCAAAGTAATATTGATCCAACCTTTAAATCTCATTCCCACAAGTTAGAATATGTGGCGAGGACATGGGTCCACATGATCCCATATTTTGGTGGTGAATATTAAATTTTAGTTAATATTTCAATGAGTAGAAATTACTTTTCCAAAATAAAAAGGGTGAAACTATTGAATTAAACTTGTGATGTTTGTGATGATAATAGATCATCAATTGTGTGTTTTAGAATGTTACTTAGCCTAGTTAAGTATTGTTGGTGATTGTCTCCTACCTATGTATTTATAGATGCTAGTACCGACCAAGCCTTCGAGGAGGAGGAGTTCTACCAAGAAGAAGAAGAAGAAGAAGAAGAAGAAAACTTCAACCACTGCACCAACCAAGGCAAGCTATTAGTGGCAAGCTAACCCTTGCAAAACATACCTTAGCAAGCTATTAGTGGCAAGCTAACCCTTGCAAAACATACCTTAGCAAGCTATTGTTAGCAAGCTAGAATAAAACTAGATGGTTTAGCAAAGATGCCATAAGAATGCTTTGATCACACCCCTTTAACTATAAATACCCCAAGTCTTATTGACAAGTTTTACCTCCCTTAGTTTACACCAAGTTCTTTACTTAATTTTGAAGATAGCATAAAGAGTATAAAACTTGACCTACTTAGAAACCTTTAGATGTCATTCTATGGCATGAGATTGATCCCATCTTTCCACCTTAGTGAACACTCTTAAATTAGTACTTAGAATAGCTCAAAAACTTGAGTCACTTTAGATGGGAACACTTGGTGAAAATGAGTTATGAAAACCTTGGAATGATGAGTCATTCTATTGAGATGTTTTGACATGTGTTGCAAAACACAACTGGTTTGTGATGATGAAAATGATGAGGCATGAGCCTTAACCCTTTTATAAGACTGATGGTTGGATTCGGATGCGATACCATTCCAAATTTACCGTACAACCACATTACCTGAATTGGGTAAGGCTTAGCTGGAAATTTATATGCATTAGTATTAGTTCCCTCACGGGAGAGGTTTGAGCTGAGGCTACCTCTCAATGATGTCCACCTATGCAGTGCCCAAGATGACTGATGGTCATGGTTGGGAGGCCATGCTCATAGGAGAGGTGCTTATACTAGGGTGTGTAAAAGGAAGGTTATGTTTGATTATCTGCATACTAAGTATGATGATTCAGGGTTATCCCTGACAGATGTATCGAATCTTGTGGTGAAAGTGTACCACCTCTGCAGAGTGTCAAACTATTCGAATAGCCACGTCCGCGGTTATGGACAGTTGGAATGGCCATACTGTTTTGTTGTCAGATGTTTTCTAAATAACTTGGAAATGAATGATGAACTTTGACTTGACCACAACAGGGTTGTGTTAATGATAAAAGCTTTCCAACTTAAGTGATTCTAGAACTTTACTTTATCTTTTCTTGCTTCAGAGCTCAGCTTAGGTTTCCAACTTAACTTGATAGTTAACTTAGATTCAGTACTTTGATCTAGAATTATACCTCTTGTTAGTAGTAGTTTGCGAGTACTTAAAGAGTACTCATGGCTTTTGTCCCTGGTTATTATCATGGCCAGACTATGAAGGATATTATCAAGATGATGGTCAGCAGGACGGCTATGATAACTAGGACTATCGTTTATTTCCGCTGCTTGTTGTATTAAAGACTGGATCATGAGATCCTTATTTGTGTAAAACCTTATGTATGGTTTGTAATGGATGATGTACTGTATCCAATCCGTTATGTCTCGCAAAAATGGTAATCCTGGGATTGCGAGGTATGGCATAACGGGCATCTGGGATTAAAAATCCGGGTGTTGACAGTTGATAACGATCAATCTTTACAATTTCTGGCTCGGGTGGTGACTCATTCCACTCACAACCCAAGCCCATTGGATGTGCGAGTATACCGGGTCGCCAGACCCAACAAAGTCATCCTACGAGGTGTGGGTCGCGGAGGATTATGTTGCGGCTTTGAAGAAGATTACGGATGCGAAGTTCACCGATTTATCGGAGGGACTTTGCTTGTACCAGGTCAGATCACGACTAGCCTCCACTGTAAGTCTATTCCATTTTCAGTCACCTTTCCTTTTCACTTGTCTGAGTCGAGTTACTGACCCACGTATATGGTATTGTGTCTCAGCTCTTTCAGGTCCTAGAAAACTGGCTCCCCCCGCTCGATGAGGAAGTTCTCGAAGAACTCCAGGACAAATACGAAGGGGATGCCTCCGAGAGTGAGGAGGAGGAAAGCGTTGAGGAACAGGAACCTGCCTCCACACCTCGCGAAACTCGCGACCAGAAGCGTCGCGAGGCGGAGGCTAGTCGCAGCCTTGAGGAGTTCGACAACGATCTAGAGATCATTGACGAACAAAGCTCCAAGCGGGTTCCCGCCCCAACCAAGTCTTCTACAAAGGAGAAGCCACCAGTAAAGCTTGCAACGAGGCTGGCAGTGGTGTTTGAGTCAGAGGAGGTGGCGAAGGAGGGAATAGAGCCAGAGGTAGCGGCACAGCCGGAGGTGGCAAAGGGGTCGGAAGCCCCGGCAGAGCCGGATGCATCGGCAAATAACCAGAGGTACCGCCAAAGCCACGATGTCAAGCAAGCCTCCTTGAGACAGGGTTGATGCGTTCGCTCAGCCCCGAGTTGGAGAAACCTGCGCATGTCAGCACGGGGTTGCGAGTCCTTTCGGTCACCAAGTAAGTGTCTTATGTCTATTGTGTCATGTATGCATTGTGCTACTCAAAAATTCTGAGTCACTAATATTCTTGGATTCACAGGAACTAGCTGAAGAAGGTCAAGCGAGCTATCGTGACGAAGGTCCCTTCGAGACGCGCCGAGGAGGGGGAAGATGCCTCCAAGAAGAGGAAAGGCAACTCCGGTGAGGCACCTGACCTTGGAACCAAGAAGAAGAAGAAGAAGGTCGACCTCGACTAGGCAGGCAAGGAGACGGAGAAGGGAGACGCAAGCGACATCATCGTGCGTGAAAAGGGCGCCAAGGCTCAGGGGTTGGCGCGGGGGCATAGGATGATGTCATGACCAAGGACGTAGCAGCAGCGCCAACCGCGACAGTGATCATGGCTATGACATTCCCGTGATTTCTTGCTAAAGGGTCCTCCATGACTACCCAAACGCAATCGCCGACGGTGGCAGAGGTCATCAACGGAAACGTCGGGTTGATGCGCGGGGAACCGGGGGAGCAGCGTATCCGCTGCCGTCTATGGGAGAGATTGAGCTCCACCCTTTTCTTGGCCATGCACTCTAGGTATGTCCAGTCCCCGAGGCTCTAGTCGCTAAGTAGTAGCGGCCGGAGACTTACTTTCGACTGCTTAGTCCACGAGGGTCGGGTCGCTGAATAGCAGCGAGTCGAGTCTTGTAACTTTGCAATTCCCCTAGTCCCTGAGGGTCTTGTGTATGGTGTTTGATAGTATTTTGATTGTTTTTTGAGTTGCAGCGGGAGTTTGATGACCGATGAGTGGAGCTAGAGCACCTTCAACGTGACTTGTAGGTGGTAGCCTAGGGTATCTGCCAGCTTCGGGCTAGAGCAGGTGAGTGATTTTCTTATTTTTTTCTTGTGAAATGTGTTGTCTAACTCGTCAGTGAGCTGATATTCCTTCTTTGTTTGCAGGCAATCATGTGTCCATGTTGGCTAGTGCTTTCGAGGGTTATGTGCGTGTTGTCGAGCTCGAAACCAAGGAGACTATCGCCTCGGCAGCGGAGAAGGCCAAGGCTGCGTTGGCGGAGGCAGAGAAGGCCAAGACCGTGTTGGCGGAGGTGGAGAAGGGCCGCAAGGCCTCCGACTCCATGATCACAGAGCTATAGACGGAGTTCTCTAATATAGAGAAGTTCGTTATAGAGAACTATCAGCGCCTGCTTGGTGAGTGTCCTTGCCTTATTTTTCTTTTGAGGTTGGTCGAGTCCTCGAGCGATCCGAGTGTGATGACACCTTGCAGATGTTATAGGTCCAAATGACCCAGTGGTGCTTCAATACGGGGCTAAGGATTGTCTCAAGGCGGTGCTTAGGGCCTCCATGGCATTGTCTATGTGCGTTCGGGCTATTCTCCAGGACATTTCCCCCACCGAGGTGATCCAAGAGGGGTTCGCCGGGGTTTATAGGTACCTAGAGGGGGTGCTGATGGTCATCGAGTAGATTATGCGCTCCACATTTCGTTGCGGGGCGATTGCCGTGTTAAGTCTTGGCTCGTGCATTCCCCGGATGACTTCGAGCTAGACGACATGACGAGCGGGTTCCCTTCTACAACGGGTGTTGTCGAGATCACCGACGTGCTACCGCTGAATGCGAAGGCCACCCCCTATGCAGATAGCGTCTTGGCGATGAGCGGCCTCCTCCCCTATCAAGGAGTCGAGTCGCTCCAGGGGATCCGGAGCCGAAGCATCATGACTTCCATCGGAACGCCCGTTTTAATCGACAATCCTGAAGTTGCCGATGATGTTCCCCGTCAACCGCTAGAAGCCATTTGCCAGGACCAAGGGCATGAATGGAGCTTCTTCCTCGCAGGTGGTAGAGTCAAATGTGCAACAATTGATGTAATAGGTCGTTGTCGGTCAAGAATAATGTATTTTGTGAAAGTATTTGGTGATGTAATCATAATTCGAGTGGTTTATTATATTTCTAATCGACTCGTATTGACTCGTGGAGTCGGTCGTTATCGGTGTATCATGTTTTGCGTGATGTCGTCGGGGTCACTGTACAAGTCCCCGAGCGTATTTCCTTTGCGATCGAGTCACGTGCGCGTGGTTAGAGGGGACTTGACGTTTTTTCAGTTGTGAGTAGCTTAGGTCGACTTGCCTTGATCTGGGAGGCTAGTCACGTGGTGACTCCAAGGGCTACTCTGTACTTGGCATTTTCACAAGGCACATGCGGGTTCGATGGTCGAGTCCCTAAGCATGTTACTTGGTTGTTCGAGTCGTAAACCCAAGGTTGGCAAGGACATGTAGCGCTGTTTTGTTAGCGAGACTCTTATCTTGGCCCAGTGGGCCAGTCATGTGGCGACTCTAGGGGTGGCTCTCACTCTAGCATTTTCCTGGACAGGCCGAGCCTCGATTAGCGAGGGCTCGTCTGTAGTACTTAGCCATGTGATTGCCTGAGGTTGAGGGAGACGGGGTGTTGTGGGAAGCACAGACGATCATCGTGGCTCATAAAGCTAGTCTAGTGAGTCGAGTTGCCGTCACCGTGGATGTCGATGAGTTAGTAGGCGTCATCGCCCAGTACTTTGCTGATGGCAAATGAGCATTCCCATGGGGGAGAGCTTGTGCATCCCCTTCTTGTCCTGGATGAGGCATAGGACAAGGTCGCTTTCCTGGAAGGTTCGAGTCTAGACTCAGCGACTGTGGTAGCGACAAAGTCCTTGCTGGTAGATCACCGTGCGCGAGAGGGCTAGGTTGTGTGCCTGGATCGAGTAAGTCGATCTTGTTTGACGGGAGACTTCATTGTCTTCCTCCGTATAGTTGATGACTCAGGGCGACTCCTGTTCGAGGTCGGTTGGCATGACCGCTTCGGCACCATACACCATTAAGAAGGGAGGTGAACCTTATTGACCTATTGATGGAGGGGCGGATGCCCTAGATAATAGAGGGGAGCTCTTCGACCCAGCACCCTGGCGTCCGCTCGAGGGGGACTTGCAGTCGCAGCTTTAGGCCATGGAGGACGCTCTGATTGGAGCGCTCGGCTTGGCCATTTTATTCCGAGTGGGTGACTGAGGGGAGGTTGAGTCGGATCCCGTGCTCTTCGCAGAACTCAACCATGGTTCCGAGTGGGTGTAGCCGGATGTTGCGGTTTTTAACCTCCACACCATGTCGATGCCCCATACGGCAAATGGCCATGTGATGGGAATCGCCTTCAGTGCTGACCTAGGTACGTGCATCTGGTTGGTATATTTCTGGCACCCGACATAGCATTGGATAATGTCGACTGCATTGGCATGGGTGGTGAGCTAGTAGAAGCTATGGCACATGGCTTTGGCAACTAGCGATCATGCTCTAGTGTGGCGGCCATAGTAGCCAGAATGGATGTCGTGGAGGATCTTGCGGCCCTCCTCTGATGGAATGTAGCGCTGGAAGATGTCAGACACGCTGCGCTTGTATAGTTCGCCATTGATCAGGACGGGTGAATTGCATCATCGTACGATCATGCATTCCCCGATCTCGTCGTTGGGTAGGATCTTGTGCTCGAGGTAGGCGATGTATGCTTCTGTCCAGTCGCTCGTCTTCGTGACGATGGCGACTAACACGGAGTCGGGGTTCAGTAGGGTCACGATGTCCATCTCTTTGGGAGGAGGGACGGAGGGGTGGTTGATGATGTCGAGGAAGACTCCTGGTAGGGGCTCCTGATGGGATGATCCAATTCGTGAGAGTGCGTCAGCCTCCTTGTTCTTCCACCGGGCGATCCAATCGACGAAGTGTCCGATGAAGTAGACGCCGAGCTAGTCCACCGCCCTTCGGTATGTGATCATGTTGGGGTCAATGGCATTGTAGGTGTCGGTGACCTAGCCGGCGACAAGGTTGGATTCATCGTAGCATTTCAGCAGATTGACACTTATTTCCTTGGCGGCTCTAATGCCGTGTATTAGCACCTCGTATCCGGCCACGTTGTTGGTGAAGGGGGTGAGAAGTTGATCTATAGCGTGTAGCGGAGATTGTCTCCTTTGGGGGAGATGAGGACGATGACGGTGTCGGTGCCCTCAGAGTTTTTGGACCCGTCGAAGTACATGGTCCAGTAATGTTGGTGCAGCAGCAGCTCGGGCTGTTGTGCCTCTTCCCAATCGACAAGGAAGTCGACTAGGGCTTCTAACTTGATGGCCCTCTGCGGCTCGTACTTGATGTTGTGGATGCCGATTTCGACGACCCACTTGGCGACCCGCCCAGTCGCACGATTGTGAATGATGTCTTGCAGCAGGGCGGAGGAGATGACCGTGATCGAGTTCTCTTGGAAGTAATGCAGGAGTCACCGTTGTGCCCGGAACACGGCGTATACCAGATTTTGGTAATGTGGGTAGCACTTCTTGGAGTCGGTGAGTACCTCGACGAGGTAGTACACCGACCACTGAGTGGGGTGTTCCTTGTCTTCCACATGTTGTTCCACAACCATGATGGTGCTAACAACTCAATTGGTGGCCGCAACATACATGAGCATCGGTTCCTTGTAGGTGGGCACGACGAGCACCAAGGCCACGAGTAGGACCTCCTTTAGCACGGTGAGTGTGATGGCTCAAAATATGTCGAGCTCATTGGGAACCCCCAAGAGGAAGGTATGAAGAGCACAACAACAAGTTTTCCCTCAGTTATGAAACCAAGGTTATTGAACCAGTAGGAGCAAGGAAACAACTCCAAGTTGTTGTTTCCAACTTGGAATCCTACACAACACAACCACAGAACTTTGCCCCAACTTACAGTGAGGTTGTCAATCTCACCGGTTTTGCTGAAAACAAAGGATTAAACATATTGTGTGGAAGATAGTAATTGTTTGCAGAAAGTAAACAGTAAACAGTAAATAGTAGATTGTTTATCAATGGTAAAAGAATGGACCGGGGTCCACAGTGCACTAGAGGTGATTCTCCTTAAGATAAATAACATGTTGGGTGAACAAATTACAGCGGAGCAATTGACAGACTCGAGAAAGCATACCATGCATATACTAATCATCTTGACTCCTATGAGATTTGATTGGGCATTACAACATTATACATAGACCGTAATCCAACTGCATCTATGACTAATAATCCACCTTCAGGTTATCATCCGAACCCCCTCCAGTATTAAGTTGCAAGCAACAGATAATTGCATTGAGCAAAGTGTGTAAAGTAAACAATACGATTGTTCTATGAACAAAGGATTGTTGTTTTCTCCCTAGTAGCAACGGCACATCTAGTACCTTAGAGATTTCTATCACTTCCCCAGATTCCTAGAGGCATGAACCCACTATCGAGCATAAATACTCCCTCTTGGAGTTGCTAGCATCTACTCGGCCAAGATAGCTACTAACAATGGAAAGCATGCAAGATCACAAATAGCAAAGACATGATAGAATAAATAATCAATCTGAAATAGCATCTCAATATCCATCGGATCTCCGCAAACACAACATGTAAGATTACAAATAGATGATCTTGATCATGAACGGAGCTCACAAGATCTAAACATGATAGCACAAAGGAGGAGAACCAACCATCTACCACAAAATAGGCAACTGGCACTATGGCATCTTGTTAATAGGTTAGTTCCAGAAAATGTATAAAAATACCTCAAAGTATGAACAAAACATAAGAAAGTAGATACAAAAGAAGCATGGAACATCAAAAATTATAGATATGTTTACGACGTATCAACATCCCCAAGCTTAACTCCTGCTCGTCCTCGAGTAGGTAAGTGATAAAAAAGAATAATTTTTGAGGTGACATGCACCATCATAATCTTGATCAAGGTATTTCTAAAACATTGGTAGCTGGGATCATAGTACTCTAACATATACATGAAAGATATAATTCTAACAATAAGACATAGCAACTATGTTGTAACATGAAAAGGTACAAACAAAGGATTCATGAATAACAATGCTTTGAAATACGTTTGTTTGTTTCACATATAGAAAACATAATGAGAATGGTATTCAGGTTGTCCCTCATGGTATAGCAAAACATAAATGCATAGGACACCTTCAAAGTTCATAAGGGTGACTAGATACAAATAGTTTAAGAACAAGCAATACCAAAGTTATGATTGAATCAACAAGTTTTGGGACATTGCACATTAAACTAAGAATGACAACTATGCTCTCTCAATAGGTGCATAAAGATAGAAGATGGAGACTCAACATAAAAGTAAAAGAAAGGCCCTTCATAGAAGGAAGCAGGGATTCAAGTTTCATAAAGAGCTTCCAAAAATTATGGTACTTTTTAGCTTTCATCTCTGATTGCTCCTATCATAAGCATCTTTAGGTGATTAAGGTTAAAGTGAGCAAATATGAGGATATTCCTGACAAGTTATAAGCTGAAAATCTCATGCCCCTTGCTTACGAGTACCAAACCTCATGCTACTCAACTTTAGTCACAAGTAAGTTCTTGTCATTGTAAGTACATGTGTATCATAGAGAACTACCAACGGGGCACCCCTTGTCCGAAGATACAGGAGCTTTCCCATATCAAAATGACAAGCCAACAGACAATGAGCATCTCAGCGATCCTTTTATTTCCTATTTGCATAGGTTTTATTTCCTATTTGCATAGGTTTTTCTTATTGAGGATGATTCACAGATTGCTCACTATGGTTATGCTGCAAGTTTCCACCATGATTAGGCATGGCTTAGGCTATCCGCCCATGCGTTTCTCTAACACATATGCAAACTCCATGAGCCTTACAAGCTCCCCTTTCATTTCACACCTATGGGATCCATAAGCAAAAGAACATGATATCAACTAAATAACGTGCAATGTTGAAAGCGTTCCCCGTGATAACATGGTTCTGCTAATCCACAACTTACAAAGAGCAAGCACATACGCAACATAGATGGGCACAATGGTTCCAGTTTATTAAGTGCAAGAAAGTAAAGTGTGCCATCAAGTTCGTGAGAGCTTTAATCACTAATTTTCACATAACAAGTTTAATTCGGAAGGTAGATAAAAAATGAATATACTTGGAATAGCAATAATGCTAATAGATAGGTATGGTGGACTCTTTGGAATAACTTGGTTTTACTTGGAGTTGGATGCATGAGTGGAACTCATACTTGGTACAAGTGGAGGCTAGCAAAAGACTAGGAGCGACCAAATAAGAGAGAAATAATGGTCATAATCATGCAAAGCGACAAAACATTATTAATTAAAGCATAAAGTGATATTGCAAGTCGAAAACTAAATGATTATAGAGGCTATGGTGACTTGGTATAGTCTTAACATGGTGTGAGCATGCACCAAGTCAACCCAAATAAAGCATCAAAGGAGAATACCACAATATTATGCTTTTATATGCTAAAACAACGCATGATTCTTCCAAGGCACATTAAGCAATCTCAATTGTTTGTAACAAGTCATGATACAACAATAATCACTAAGCATAGATTCAAAGCAATATCAAACATGACATGATAAAGTCTAGACCACAGTCAAAACAAGCTCTTTTTTGTACCACTTATAAGCATGAACTTTCCTACTATTTTCCAATCCAAATCAACTTATTTGAAACTATGTATGAATGCGGGGGTCCAACCAATTTATTTAAGCAAACTAAGCAAAATAAAAATAAAAACAAAAATGAAGACGCTCCAAGAACAACACAATTGTGCATGAAACAATAAAAATGAAGTGTTTGGAAGAAAACCTGAGGTTTTTATTGATGAAGAAGGGGATGCCTTGGGCATCCCCAAGATTTGACGCTTGTACTTCTTGTATATTTCTTGGGGTGACACGGGTGGCATCCCCAAGCTTGAGATTTTGTCCATACTTTATCTTATCACATTGTTCTTCCCTACACTTTAAACTTTCCTTCATACAAAACTTCACACAATCTTCATTAGCAACATTAGTGTACTTAAGATAATAAGTCTTTAGGTTCAGTTTCAACACAAGTAAAACTTCCATTAAAATACAAGCTACTGTAGCAATTCCTTTTAAAAGTTCAAATGATCAAAGGGAACTCAAAGAGAAAGATATTAAGAGGCAAATGCAAATAATGGCAGAAATCTGTCAAAACAGAGCAGCAGCTAAAAATCGGTTTTTCGAAGACCTTCTGTTGCTCAAATCTAAAAGTGTTTAACTAATGAAAGTTAGATAACACCCTGGGCAGAATCACAAAAGATTACAGCTAAATCCGACGTACAAAGATTTTTCACGAATTTTTACAGCGAAGCACAAAAATCTGTTTCGGGACAGCACCTTTCCCAAGCATTATTTCTCTCTTATTAGAGTTATTCTTGGCACAAAAACCACACAAAAAGGATAAGGAGAGGTTATTAATGAAGCAATAACTTCCAAGACTCAACAAAATAAAAATTTATTGACTAAAAATTTGGGTTATCTCCCAATAAGTGCTTTTATTTAACGCCTTTGAGCTAGGCAGAAGAAGCAAGGATCAAGTATTCTCAAATGAAGAAGCACTAAGAGAAATTTTTTTAATAGGAGAGGCAAAAGGAATCTTAGGGAAGTGTTCTATACCTTTCTTGAGTGGGAATTGATATTTAATGGTGCCTTCTTTCATATCAATAATGGCACCAACAGTTCTAAGAAAAGGTCTTCCCAAAATAATAGGACAAGAAGCATTGCATTCAACATCCAAAACTTAGAAATCAATGGGTACATATGCATTGTTAACCATAATAAGAACATTATTAATACTCCCATGAATTTCTTTTTAGCATTATCATCAAGTTGGAGATTTAAATAACAATCTTCCAATGGTGGTAAATCAAGCATTTCATAAATCTTTCTAGCCATAATAAAAACACTACTATCAAGATCACACAAAGCTTTCAGATCAAAATCACTCACTTTCATATTAATGATGGGTTCCCAACCATCTTCTAATTTCATAGGGATAGAAGCTTTATGTTTCATATTTTCTTCTTTAATTTTTATGAGAGCATCGGTAATGTGTTTTGTAAAGGCCATATTCATAGCACTAGCATTAGGACTTTTAGCAAGCTTTTGTAGGAACATAATTACTTCAGAGATATTGCAACCATCAAGATCAAAATCATAATTACCATCCAAGGTAGTAGAGCTATTGTTCCCCATATTTCGAAGAATTTCAGCATTGTTATTGGAAAAGGTTCCATTGGTTTTAGGCATTGGTTCAGAAGGAATGGGGACTTCATGTGGTTTGCTAGCATCAACAGTAGTGGTGGTGATAGTACAAATACTACTATTTATAGCAATTTCATCTTCTCTTTCCCACTTAGCATGCAATTTAGCTAATAGTCTAACATTTTCATCAATTCTAACTTGTATGGCATTAGTAGCAGCAAAGGGATTTTCTATGGTTTCAGGTTTAACAGCCATTTTATTAATCAAAGAGGATTGTGCTTCAGACAAAGATGATATGTTTCTTTCAACATTCGAAAGTTTTTCCTCAATAGTTTTATTGAAAGTAGTTTGTTTACTAATAAAATCTTTAAGCATGACTTCAAGTTCAGAGGGTGCACTCCTATTGTTGTTGTAGTAATTTCCATAATCATTACCATTATTGGGAGGATATGGCCTATAATTATTATTACCAAAATTATTCCTGTAGGCATTGTTGCTAAAATTATTATTTCTAATGAAGTTCACATCAACTTGATCTTCTTGAGCAACCAAAGAAGCTAAGGGAACATGATTTGGATCAATATGAGCTTTCTCATTAACAAGCATAGACATAATAACATCAATTTTATCACTCAAGGAGGAGGTTTCTTCAACAGAATTTACCTTCTGACCTTGTGGAGCTCTCTCAGTGTGCCATTCAGAATAGTTAACCAACATATTATAAAGGAGCTTTGTTGCAGCACCCAAAGTAATGGTCATAAAGGTACCTCCAGCAGTAGAATCCAGCAGATTTCTTGAAGAATAATTCAGTCCTGCATAAAAGGTTTGGATAATCATCCAAGCAGTCAGTCCATGAGTGGGATAATTCTTTACCAAAGATTTCATTCTTTCCCAAGCTTGAGCAACATGTTCATTATCAGATTGTTTAAATTTCATTATTTCACTTCTCATAGATATAATCTTAGCAGGAGGATATTATTTTCCAATGAAAGCATCTTTGCATTTAGTCCAAGAATCAATACTATTTCTAGTTAGAGATAGCAACCATTCGTTAGCTTTTCCTCTCAAAGAGAAAGGAAACAATTTAAGCTTAGTAATATCTCCATCTATATCCCTATGTTTTTGCATCTCACAAAGTTCAACAAAGTTATTAAGGTGAGCAGCAGGATCTTCAGTACCAACACCAGAGAATTGTTCTTTCATAACAAAATTGAGTAAAGAAGGTTCAATTTCAAAGAAAGTAGCTGATACGTTGCTAACGTATCCATAATTTTTGATGTTCCAAGTTTGGTTTTATCTACTTTCTTATGTTTTATTCCAACTTTGGAGTACTTTCTATACACTTTCTTGGACTAACCTATTAACAAGAGCCACAATGCCAGCTGCCTGTTTTCTGCTATTTTTGGTTCCAGGAAAGTCAGAAAATGAATATTCTCGGAATTGGACGGGACAAAAGCCAAAGTCAGTTTTTCACCGAGGGACACACGGAGCCAGAATACAAGACGGAGAGGGGCCAGGGGGCCGCCACACCACCTGGCCACGTGGCCCAGCCTGGCCCGCGCCAAGGGGTGGTCTGGCCGCCTCCGGCAACCCCTCGGCCTCCCCTTTCGCCTATAAGATGCCTCCAATACAGAAACCCTAAGGACCCGATCAAAATCCCACGAAAGAGTCTGTAGCCGCCGTCATCTGCATCCCTAGATCAGGAGGGATCTGAAGCTCTTCCCGGCACCCTGCCGGAGGGGAGAATTCACCCTGGAGGCCTTCTTCATCACCATGCAAGCCTCCGGTGTGATGCGTGAGTAGTTCATCCTTGGACTACGGGTCCATGTAATAGCTAGATGGCTGGTTCTTCTCCTTTGTGCTACCATGTTTAGATCTTGTGAGCTCCGTTCATGATCAAGATCATCTATTTGTAATTCGACATGTTGTGTTTGCGGGGATCCGATGGATATTGAGATGCTATTTTAGATTGATTATTAATTCTATCATGTCTTTGTTATTTGTGATCTTGCATGCTTTCCGTTGTTAGTAGCTATCTTGGCCAAGTAGATGCTAGCAACTCCAAGAGTTAGTATTTATGCTCGATAGTGGGTTCATGCCTCTAGTAATCTGGGGAAGTGACGGAAATCTCTAAGGTACTAGATGTGTTGTTGCTACTAGGGAGAAAACAACAATCCTTTGTTCATAGAACAATCATATTGTTTACTTTACACACAATGCGTAACGCAATTATCTGTTGCTTGCAACTTAATACTAGAGGGGGTTCGGATGATAACCTGAAGGTGGATTATTAGTCATAGATGCATTTGTATTACGGTATATGTATAATGTTGTAATGCCCAATCAAATCTCAAAGGAGTCAAGATGAGTAGTATATGCATGATTGCTTTCTCGATGTTTGTCAATTGCCCCGTTGTAATTTGTTCACCCAACATATCGTCTATCTTAAGGAGAGCCACCACTAGTGAACTATGGACCCTGGTCCATTCTTTTATCATCAATCTACAATCAACTGTTTATTGTTTTCTGTTTACTTTCTGCAAACTATTACTTTCTTCCACACAATACGTTTAATCCTTTGTTTTCAGCAAAACCGGTGAGATTGACAATCTCACTGTAAGTTGGGTGAAGAGTTCTGTGGTTGTGTTGTGCAAGTCTCCATGTTGCTGCTGATGCCGGTAGTGCGCCCTGCCAAAGTCCAGCTAGCAACACCTTTGGGGTGTTTCCTTGCTCCTACTGGATTGATAACCTTGGTTTCCTAACTAAGGGAAAACTTCCTGCTGTGCTCATCATACCTTCCTCTTGGGGTTCCCCAACGAGCTCGATATATTTTGGGTTAAGCAGTAGCTTCAGGAATAGGTGGAGCAATAGGTGTGCACATGAAATCATTGTTGTTGGTGCTAGTGAAGTCACACAACTTAGTGTTTTCAAGAGTATTCATTTTTTTGTGTTTTTAATAAAGGAAGCAAACCAGTACAACTATTTTTTGTGTGTTTTTGATAAAATAAACAAGCTAACAAAGCAAAAATAAACTAAGCAAAACAAAAAACAAAGTAAAGAGATTGGTTGTGAGGGACTCCCCTTGTGAAGATGTCCTTGACTCCCCGACAACGGCGCCAGAAAAAAGGCTTGATAGTTCTAAATATGTCGAGCTTGTTGGGAACCCCAAGAGGAAGGTATGATAAGCACAATAGCAAGTTTTCCCTTAGTTATGAAACCAAGGTTATCGAACCAGTAGGAGCAAGGAAACAACTCCAAGGTATTGTTTCCAACTTGGAATCCTACACAACACAACCACAAAACATTGCCCCAACTTATAGTGAGGTTTCAATCTCACCGGTTTTGCTGAAAACAAAGGATTAAACGCATTGTGTGGAAGATAGTAATTGTTTGCATAAAATAAATAGTAGATAGTAAATAGTAGATAATTTATCACTGCTAAAAGAATGGACCAGAGTCCGTAGTTCACTACAGGTGATTCTCCTTAAGATAAATAACATGTTGGGTGAACAAATTACAGCGGGGCAATTGACAGACTCGAGAAAGCATACCATGCATATACTAATCATCTTGACTCCTATGATATTTGATTGGGCATTACAACATTATACATAGACCATAATCCAACTGTGTCTATGACTAATAATCCACCTTCAGGTTATCATCCGAACCCCCTCCAGTATTAAGTTGCAAGCAACAGATAATTGCATTAAGCAAAGTGTGTAAAGTAAACAATACGATTGTCCCATGGACAAAGGATTAATGTTTTATCCCTAGTAGCAACACCACATCAAGTACCTTAGAGATTCATGTCACTTCCCCAGATTACTAGAGGCATGAACCCACTATCGAGCATAAATACTCCCTCTTGGAGTTGCTAGCATCTACTTGGCCAAGATAGCTACTAACAACGGAAAGCATGCAAGATCACAAATAACATAAACATGATAGAATCAATAATCAATCTGAAATAGCATCTCAATATCCATCGGATCCCTGCAAACACAACATGTAAGATTACAAATAGATGATCTTGATCATGAACGGAGCTCACAAGATCTAAACATGATAGCACAAAGGAGGAGAACCAACCATCTAGCTACTACATGGACCCGTAGTCCAGGGATGAACTACTCACGCATCACACTGGAGGCAGACATGGTGATGAAGAAGGCCTCCAGGGTGATCTCTCCCCTCTGGCAGGGTGTCGGGAAGAGCTTTAGATCCCTCCCGATCTAGGGATGGAGATGACGGCGGCTACAGACTCTTTCGTGGAATTTTGATCGGGTACTTAGGGTTTTCATCCCGGGAGGCTTTTATAGGCGAAGGGGCAAGGTCGGTGGAGCACCAAGGGGCCCACACCCCTGGTGGCGTGCCCCCTAGGCCGCACCGCCACCAGGTGTGGCCACCCTGGTGCGCCACTTTGTCTCCCTCCGGACTCCGTGTTGCTTTAGGTAAAATATTGACTTTGGATTTTGTCCGGTCCAATTCCGCGAATAGTTCCTTACTAACTTTTATGAAACCAAAAACATCAGAAAACAGGCAACTAGCACTGTGGCATCTTGTTAATAGGTTAGTTCCAGAAAATATATAAAAATACCTCAAAGTATGAACAAAACATAAGAAAGTAGATACAAAACAAGCATGGAACATCAAAAATTATAGATACGTTTACGACGTATCAAAATGCGTTGTCAGCCTCGCTGGTCCACTCGAACATGGGCGATTTGCAGAGGAGGCGGTATAGAGGCATTGGCTTCTCGTCGAGTTGGGGAATGGAGCGGCTTAGAGCCGCAACTCATCCTGCTATATTTTGCATGTAACACAAGCATTCGAGCTTAGTCAGGCGCTGGTATTGATCTTGGTGGGATTCGGCTCGCTGCCTTGCTTGGAGACGACATACCTGGGGAGTTTCCTGGTGGGCACGCAAATGTGCATTTTTTGGGTTTAGCTTAATGTTGTACTTCCGTATATTCGCGAAGGTCTTGGCCAGGTTAGCGAGCAGGTCGCTCAAGAGAGTCAACTTCACCACCATGTTGTCGATGTAGACGTGGATGTTGCAGCCAATTTGGCTCATGATGGCTCAATGCACGGATCTAAGAAAATTTCTTGATGGCGGTGTTGATGTAGAGCTCGTTGGGAACCCCAAGAGGAAGGTATGATGAGCACAGCAGCAAGTTTCCCTCAGTTATGAAACCAAGGTTTAATCGACCAAGTAGGAGCAAGGAAACACCCCAAAGGTGTTACTAGCTGAGCTTTGGTAGGGCGCACTACCGGTGCTAGTAGCAACATGGAGACCTGCACAATACAACCACATAACTCTGTCCCCAACTTGCGATGAGGTTGTCAATCTCACCGTGTTTTGCGGAAAACAAAGGATTAAACGTATCGAATGGAAAAAAGTAAAAGTTTGCAGAAAGTAAACACAAAGAAGTAAACAGTTGTAGATTGTATGTAAAGAAAAGGACCGGGATCCATAGTTCACTAGAGGTGGCTCTCCTTAAGATAGATATCATGCTGGGTGAACAAATTACAGCGGGGCAATTGACAAACACCAAGAAAGCAATACATGCATATACTAATCATCTTGACTCCTTTGAGAATTGATTGGGCATTACAACATTATACATAGACCGCCATCCAACTGCATCTATGACTAATAATCCACCTTCAGGTTATCATCCGAACCCCCTCCAGTATTAAGTTGCAAGCAACAGATTATTGCTTTACGAACTGCGTGTAAAGTAAACAATACGATTATTCTATGAACAAAGGATTGTTGTTTTCTCCCTAGTAGCAACAGCACATCGAGTACCTTAGAGATTTCTGTCACTTCCCCACATTACCAGAGGCATGATCCCACTATCGAGTATAAATACTAACTCTTGGAGTTGCTAGCATCTACTTGGCCAAGATAGCTACTAACAACAGAAAGCATGCAAGATCACAAATAACAAAGACATGATAGAATCAATAATCAATCTAAAATAGCATCTCAATATCCATCGGATCCCCGCAAACACAACATGCAGAATTACAAATAGATGATCTTGATCATGAACGGATCTCACAAGATCTAGACATGAAGCACAAAGAAGGAGAACCAGCCATCTAGCTACTACATGGATCTTTAGTCCAAGGATGAACTACTCACGCATCACACCGGAGGCTTGCATGCTGATGAAGAAGGCCTCCAGGGTGAATTCCCCTCTTCGGCAGGGTGCCGGGAAGAGATTCAGATCCCTCCCGATCTAGGGATGGAGATGACAGCGGCTATAGACTCTTTCGTGGATTTTTGATCGAGCCCTTAGGGTTTTCGTCCCGAGGGTAATATATAGGCGGAAGGAGAGGCCGAGGGGGTGTCGGGAGCGGCCACACCACCCCCTGGCGTGGGCCAGGCCTGGTCGCGTGACCAGGTGGTGCGGTGGCTCCCTGGCCCTTCTCCGTCTCGTATTCTGGCACTTGATCACTTCCAGAAAAATAGGCACTTTGGCTTTTGTCCCGTCCAATTCCGAGAATATTCATTTTCTGACTTTCCTAGAACCAAAAATAGCAGAAAACAGGCAGTTGGCACTGTGGCTCTTGTTAATAGGTTAGTCCAAGAAATCATATGAAAAGTACTCCAAAGTTGGAACAAAACACAAGAAAGTGGATAAAACCAAGCATGGAACATCAGAAATTATAGATACATTTGCAATGTATCAACATCCCCAAGCTTAACTCCTGCTCGTCCTCGAGTAGGTAAGTGATAAAAAGAAAGGATAATTTTTTAGGTGACATGCACCATCAAAGACTTGATCAAATTATTTGTGAAACATTCAAAGCTGGGATCATAGTACTTCAATCATAACATGAAACACAAAGTTCTAACAATAAGCAAAGAAACTATGATGCAACATGAAAAGGCACAAACAAAAGATTCATGAATAACAATGCTTTGCAAGATGTTTGTTTGTTTCACATAAAGAAAACATGGCATAATAGTATTCAGCTTGTCCCTCAATAGAGTAGCAAATATAAATGCATAGGACACCTTCAAAGTTCATAAGAGTGACTAGATACAATAGTTTAAAACAAGCAATATCAAAGTATGCATCAATCAACTAATCTTGGGACAATGCACATAGAACTAAGAATGGCCACTATGCTCTCAAAGTAGGTGCATAAAGATAGAAGATGGAGACTCAATATAATGGTGGAAGAAAGGACTTTTGTAAAAGGAAGTAGGGATTCAAGTCTCATAAAGAGCTTCCAAAAATTATGGTACTTATAGCTTTCAGCTCTCATTGCCCCTATCATAAGCATCTTGAAGTGATTAAGGTTAAAGTGAACAAACTATGGTGTACATGCTTGACGAAGTATAAGTCAGAAATCTCATGTCCCTTGTATACGAGGGCCGCTCCTCATGCTACTCAAGTTTAGTCACCGGTAAGTTCTTGTCATTGCAAGTATATGTGTATCATAGAGAACCGCCAACGGGGTACCCCTTGCTTGATGATACGGAAGAATCCCCATATCAAAATGACAAGGCAAGAAGACAACGAGCATCTCAGCATTCTTCTTATTTACCATGGGAATATGGTGCTTTTTTCTCTCTTTCCTCTTTTCATAGTATCTCTCTTTTTTTCTCTTTTTTTCTCAATATAGGACTCTTTTTTTATAAGAAGAATGCTTCATAGACAACTCATTATGGTTACGCTGCAGGTTTCCACCATGTCAGCATGGATTAGACCAGCAGCCCAGGCGTTTCTCTAACACATATACATAACTCCATGGACTTACAAGCTCCCCTTTCATTTCACACCGACGACATCCATATACAAAAAAGCATGATATCAACTAGGTACAAGTACCAAGTGCAATGTTGAAAGCGTTCCCCATGAAAGCATGGTTCTGCTAATTCCCAACAAATAAGTGCAAGCATATACAACATAGAAGACACAATGGTTCAAGTTTATTAAGGGCAAGTAAAGTAAAGTGTGCCATCAAGTTCGTGAGAGCTTTAATCACTAGTTTTCTCATAACAAGTTTAATTTGGAAGGTAAACAAAAGCATGAATATACTTGGAATAGCATAAGCTAGTAGGTAGGTATGGTGGACTCTTTGGAGTAACTTGGTTTAGGGAGTTGGATGCATGAGTGGAACTCATACTTTGTTGTGGAGGCTAGCAAAAGACTGGGAGCGACAAACTAAGAGAGCAATAATGGCCATAATCATGCAGAGCGACAAAACATCATTGATCAAAGCATAAAGTGATACTACAAGTTGAAAAATAAAGGATCATAAAGGCTATGGTGACTTTGGATAGTCATAACATGGTGTGATCATGCGCCAAGTCAATCCAAATAAAGCATCAAAGGAGAATACCACTATACTATGCTTTAATATGCTAAAACAACGCATGATTCATCCAAGGCACATTAAGCAATCTCAATTGTTTATAACAATTCATGCTACATCAAAGAATACTAAGCATAAAGACAAAACAATATCAAGCATGGCATGACAAAGCATAGGCCACAGTCAAAAACGAGCTCTTTTTACCACATAAGCATGAACTTTCCTACTCTTTTCCAAACCAAACCAAACTATTTGCAATCCAATGTATGAAAGAGGGGGTCCAACCAATTTATTCAGCAAACTAAGCAAACAATAGCAAACGAAAAACCAAAACGAAAACAAAAAGAAGACGCTCCAAGAACAACACAATTGTGCATGGAACAATAAAAATGAAGCGTTTGGAAGAAACCTGGAATTTTTATTGATGAAGAGGGGATGCCTTGGGCATCCCCAAGATTTTACACTTGTACTTCTTGGATATTTCTTGGGGTGACACGCATGGCATCCCCAAGCTTGAGCTTTAGTCCATCCTTCATCTCATTACTCATTCCTTCCATACACCTAAAACTTTTCCTTCACACAAAACTTCACACAATCTTTATTAGCAACATTAGTGCACTCAAGATAAAAGGTCTTAAGGTTCAGTTCTAACACCAAATAAACTTCCATTAGAACACTAGATACTGTAGCACTTCCCTCAAAAAGCTCAATTCGCCAAAAGAACTCAAGAAGGAACCAACAAGAAACAAATGCAGAAAATGGCAGAAATCTGATAAACAGACCAGCGGGTAAAGACGAATTTTTAGAAGACCTTCTGTTGCTCAAATAAAAAAGTGTTGAACTAACGAAAGTTATATAACAACCTGGGTCAGAAGCAAAAAAACTTACAGATCAATCCGACATACAGAGCTCTCTCACGAATTTTTATGGTGAAGCACAAAAATCTGTTTCGGGACAGCAACTTTCCCAATCATTACTTCTCTCTCATTAGAGGTTACTCTTGGCACAAAAAGCAAATAAAAAGAATAAGGAGAGGTTATTACAGAGGTAATAACTTCCAAGACTCATCTAAAACTTTTGGGTTATCTCCCAATAAGTACTTTTCTTTAACGCCTTTAAGTTAGGCATAAGAAGCAAAGAAAGAATCAAGTGTTCTCAAATGAAGAAGCATTAAGACCAACTTTCTTGCCCTTACCTCTCTTATTATTATTCTTAACCTTTGGGAAAATGTGATTGTTTGGTGGAGAATAAAGGTGCATGGTCCCCTTTCCCACGTCTATTATTGCTCTAAGGATTTCTAATAGGGACCTTCCAAGTGTAACTTGTCCTTTTCCTGCACATTCAATAACAAGATAATCAACAGAAATCATTTTCCCAAGGATCTTTGTAAACACTCCTTCAGCTATTCTAAGAGGTAATATGGTAGTATTATTATCAATAGATATTTCTTTTCATCCTTCAGTGAGCCCCCAAGTATTCAGAGATTTATAAATATCTTTGGGCATAAGACAAAATTCAGACATGATATCACAGCGAGCTTGAAAAGTTTTAGTGTTCATCTCAATCTTTACTGTAGGGAACCACTTTGATGGTTCAGAGTTTATTGGAACATAATTGTGATGCTACCTAAGCGTATTATAGCAACTTTCTAAGCTAGTAGTGCTAGCCTCAAGAGTGTTCAACCTAGCAAATATTTTTGCGAAAGAAATATCAGTTTGGCTAGGCATATTGTAAGTGAGGATCAATTTCTTTATAGCATTAATAGCATCATCCTCATTACATTGGAGGAAATCTCCTCCCACAACAGCATCTAAAGCATATCTATAGCAAAGAGCAATCCCAAGGTAAAAACTGCTAAGGAACAAGCTTTGAGTCATTTTAGGCTCAGTTTTTTCATGTAGATCAGAGATTCTAGACCAAGCTTCTTTAAAACCTTCCTCAATTCCTTGTTTAAAAGTGAAAATCATTTCCTCGGGTGACATAGTGACTGGAGCAAGGCTAGACATAGTGGCACTCAATATAGGAACTAATTTTTTGTGTTTTAAAAATAATAAAGCAAACTAGTAAAACTATTTTTTTGTGTTTTTGAAAAGAATTTTTTTTGGTGTTTTTGAATAAAGAAAACAAGCAAACAAAGCAAAAAGGAACTAAGCAAAACAACAACAAAGTAAAGAGATTGGTTATGAGGGACTCCCCTTGTGAAGATGTCCTTGACTCCCCGGCAACGGCGCCAGAAAATCGCTTGATGGCTCAATGCACGGCACCCAGAAAATTGCTTGATGGCGGTGTTGATGTAAAGCTCGTTGGGAACCCCAAGACGAAGGTATGATGAGCACAGCAGCAAGTTCCCCCAGTTATGAAACCAAGGTTTAATCGAACCAGTAGGAGCAAGGAAACACCCCAAAGGTGTTACTAGCTGAGCTTTGGCAGGGCGCACTACCGGTGCTAGTAGCAACCTGCACAACACAACCACAGAACTTTGTCCCCAACTTGCGATGAGGTTGTCAATCTCACCGTGTTTTGCGGAAAACAAAGGATTAAACGTATCGAATGGAAAGAACTAAAAGTTTGCATAAAGTAAACACAAAGAAGTAAACAGTTGTAGATTGTATGTAAAGAAAAGGATCGGGATCCATAGTTCACTTGAGGTGGCTCTCCTTAAGATAGATAACATGCTGGGTGAACAAATTACAGCGGGGCAACTGACAAACACCGAGAAAGCAATACATGCATATACTAATCATCTTGACTCCTTTGAGACTTGATTGGGCATTACAACATTATACATAGACCGCCATCCAACTGCATCTATGACTAATATCCACCTTCAGGTTATCATCCGAACCCCCTCCAGTATTAAGCTGCAAGCAACAGATTATTGCTTTACGAACTGCGTGTAAAGTAAACAATATGATTGTTCTATGAACAAAGTATTGTTGTTTTCTCCCTAGTAGCAACAACACATCTAGTACCTTAGAGATTTCGGTCACTTCCCCAGATTACCAGAGGCATGAACCCACTATCGAGCATAAATACTAACTCTTGGAGTTGCTAGCATCTACTTGGCCAAGATAGCTACTAACAACGGAAAGCATGCAAGATCACAAATAACAAAATACATGATAGAATCAATAATCAATCTGAAATAGCATCTCAATATCCATCGGATCCCCGCAAACACAACATGCAGAATTACAAATAGATGATCTTGATAATGAACGGAGCTCACAAGATCTATACATGAAAGCACAAAGGAGGAGAACCAGCCATCTAGCTACTACATGGATCCGTAGTCCAAGGATGAACTACTCACGCATCACACCGGAGGCTTGCATGGTGATGAAGAAGGCCTCCAGGGTGAATTCCCCTCTCCGGTAGGGTGCCGGGAAGAGCTTCCGATCCCTCTCGATCTAGGGATGGAGATGACGGCGGCTGTCAACACCCGGATTTTTAATCCCAGATGCCCGTTATGCCATACCTCGCAATCCCAGGATTACCATTTTTGCGAGACATAACGGATTGGATATCACAGTACATCATCCATTACAAACCATATATAAGGTCTTACACAAATAAGGATCTCATGATCCAGTCTTAATACAACAAGCATCGGAAATAAAAGATAGCGTAGCGGTGGGGTCCATCTTCAGGGGCACAGGCAATGTTGATGAAGGCAGATAGTCCTAGTTATCATAGCCGTCCTGCTGACCATCATCTTGATAATCTCCTTCATAGTCTGGCCATGCTAATAGCCAGGGACAAAAGCCATGAGTACTCTTTAAGTACTCGCAAACTACCACTAACAAGTAGTATAATTCTAAGTTAAAGTGCTAGAGCTAAGTTTAACTATAAAGTTAAGTTTGAAGCAAAGAAAGGTAAAGTAAAGTTCTAGAATCACTTAAGTTGGGAAGCTATTGTCATAACACAACCCTGTTGTGGTCAAATCAAGATTCATCATTACTTCAAAGTATTTAGAAAACATTTGACAACGAAACAGTATGGCCATTCCAACTGTCCATAACCGTGGACGCGGCTATTCGAATAGTTTGACACTCTGCACAGATGGTACACTTTCACCACAAGATTCGATACATCTGTCAGGGGTAACCCTGAATCATCATACTTAGTATGCAGATAATCAAACATAACCTTCCCTTTACACACCCTAGTATAAGCACCTCTCCTATGAGCATGGCCTCCCAACCATGACCATTAGTCATCTTGGGCACTGCATAGGTGGACATCATGAGAGGTAGCCTCAGCTCAAACCTCTCCCGTGAGGGAACTAATACTAATGCATATAAATTTCCAGCTAAGCCTTACCCAATTCAGGTAATGTGGTTGTACGGTAAATTTGGAATGGTATCGCATCCGAATCCAACCATCAGTTTTATAAAAGGGTTAAGGCTCATTCCTCATCATATTCATCATCATAAACCAGTTGTGTTTCTCAACACATATCAAAACATCTCAATAGAATGACTCATCATTCCAAGGTTTTCGCAATTCATTTTTCACCAATTGTTCCCATCTAAAATGACTCAAGTTTTTGATTTACTCTAAAATACTAAGTTAAGAGTGTTCACTAAGGTGGAAGGATGGGATCAATCTCATGCCATAGAATGACATCTAAAGGTTTCTAAGTAGGTCAAGTTCTATACTTTTTATGCTACCTTCAAAACAAGTAAAGAACTTTGTATAACCTAAGAGGGGTAAAACTTGTAACTAAGACTTGGGGTACTAATAGTCAAAGGGGTGTGATCAAAGCATGCTTAAGGCATCTTTGCTAAACCATCTAGTTTGACTCTAGTTTGCTAAGTACTACACTTGCAAGTACTAACTTGCAAGGGTTAATCTTGGATAGTGCTAGCTTACTAAGGGTAGCTTGCACTGTTAATGGTGGCTTGCCTTGGTTGGTGCAGTGATTGAAGTTTTCTTCTTCATCTTCTTCTTGGTCGAACTCCTCCTCCTCGAAAGCTTGGTCGGTACTAGCGTCTATAAATGCATAGGGAGTGCACAATCATCAAACAATACTTAACTAGGCTAAGTAGCATTCTAAAACACACAATTGATGATCTATTATCATCATAAGCATCACAAGTTTTAATTCAATAGTTTCATCCTTTTTATTTTAGAAAAGTAATTTCTACTCATTGAAATATTAAGTTGTTATTTAATATTCACCACCAAAATATGGGATCATGTGGACACATGTCCTCACCACATATTCTAACATGTGGGAATGAGATTTAAAGGTTGGATCAATATTACATTAGTTTAAGTTTATTATTTAATGATTTACAGTGACTAGAAATGCCTATATAGCATTATTTTGGTACTAGTCCAAAGTCAATGCATGTAAACCTTAATATTATTACATATTTGGATAGATATGATGAAATGTGATTTTTGAGAGTTGGAATCAACTCAAAAGCTAACTTGGTTGATTTTATAAAAATGTTGCAAGTTGCAAATGCTTCTGTTTTGTTATTTTTATTAGGAGAGATCTATAACTCTAAATGAATTAAATCCAACGGTCTTGGATAGATCATCTTAATACCTTTCAGGAAATTTTGTTTCATGCTATTTGGATTTGTCAAACTCACATAATTGAATTTTGAAATAGTGGACAGAAACTAGATTTAACTAAAAAGAAAAATCCAGATTTGAACGGGTGGGCTAGCGCGGGAAAAGACTAGGGCCGTCCCAGTGGCGCTCCGCAGCACGGGGCTCAACTGACAGGGGGGTCCCGCTTGTCAGCGGTACTTAAAACGCGAAACGGTACGCGCGCTGTGGGTCGTAGGATTAGAAGCAAGATCAACGGCTGAGGGTCGTCGTCAACGACGAACAGGTCGCCGGCGAGCTCGAACCCTAGCGGCTCTGTGAGGGGTCTAATGGGGGCGTACCAGGGCTCCAGCAGGGTCGGCGAGGCGGGCAAACGATGTGGAAGACGATGGCAAGGCGAGGTGTGGTTGCGGCGGAGCTTGGGGTGGTCGCAATCAACGGCGCCCTTCTCCTCCTGCCGCGGCTGCTCTGGCTCCAATTCCGGCGAGGCAGAGCTCGCCTTGCTTCGGCTAGAGGTGGGTGAGGTTCAAAGAGGTGAGGGGAGTGGAATGGTGTGGAGAGAAGAGGCTGGGGAGGGCTCCTTTTATAGGCCCGACGGTGAGACCAAGCGGGATGGGCAGTCGACGGTGGCGATATGGCTACGGCAGGGTAGAGGCATGGCTGTGGGTGGCGATCGATGTGTGGTTCCCTGGCGGTGCTCTAGAACTTGAATGCGAGCGTAGGGGAGGTGGCACGCGGTCGGGGCGAGGTGGCGCTCTGAGAGGCAGAGGCGGCGGTGTCCACGGCGAGCGGTGGCTGTGAGGCGTTGGGAGGCCAGCTGGGGTGTCTGGGGTGTTCTCCAGGTCAAGGCGGAGCGGCGGGCGCAGGCTGCTGCCAAGGGGCGGTCTGTGCGAGTGGGGACCGAGCGCTCTCTAGGGGCAGCACTGGCATGGTGCGGTGGCACTGGGCGCGGTTTGTGCTCGGTGGTCCACTGCTGCTCTTGGCTCGGGCAAGGGACAGGGGGTGGCGGTGAGCTCCTGGCTACCTCCTAGACATGGCGAGGGAAGAGGGAATAGTCTGCTGCAGCGGGGCAAGGGTTGGCCAGTGAGGCATGGCTCGGCATGGCATGGCATGGGGACTAGGGACAAGGGAGAGGGGTGTTAGGGGTTTGGTTAGATCAAGAGAGGACAGAGGAGATAAATGAAGATCATTTGGGGGCAAAACCCTGTAGTAAACAGTGAGCTAGGATTAGAGTAGAGATTATGCATGCCAAGTGTTTGATTAAATGGCCGCATGAAAGAGAGTTTTGAATTTTTGTTTCAAAATTTTTGAGTGATCTCCACTAGTGATAGGTAGTCTCTGGTTGCAAGGGATTTGAAAGTGGAGCTCAAAGAGATGGTTTTTGAAATAGGGGTGATCTATGCATATGCATTAGATTCAATTTTCAATTGTCATTTAAAATAAGTAAAAGAATGTTTTTAGCAGATCAAAAGGTGGGCCTTGGTACCTCATTATGTGTACTAGCAAGGGGTGCAAGGATCAAGAATTGTTTCTGTTAAGTTTGGAGTACTAGGAATAGCCAAAGTAGGCATGAGAGTGAAATTTGCCAAAATGACCATTCCTCCTTTTTAATTCTTTTTGATTTGCTTTTCTTTAGGAAAAGTTTGGAATGATGTAGATGATGTTTAAATCACCTAAGAAACATTTTACAAGCATTGGATCATTCAATCATGGCAATTCAAACAACTCCTATTTTAAATGCACACATATATGAATGCTTTCATTTTAAATTTGGAAAAGTTTTTGTTAACCCTATTTTTTGGATGATTTGATCTTGATAAGCTTGGATTAAGGTTTTGGAATGTTACAGCGGCTATAGACTCTTTCGTGGATTTTTGATCGGGCCCTTAGGGTTTTCGTCCCGAGGGTAATATATAGGCGGAAGGAGAGGCCGAGGGGGTGCCGGGAGCGGCCACACCACCCCCTGGTGCGGGCCAGGCCTGGCCGCGCGGCCAGGTGGTGTGGTGGCTCCCTGGCCCTTCTCTGTCTCGTATTCTGGCACTTGATCACTTCCGGAAAAATAGGCACTTTGGCTTTTGTCCCGTCCAATTCCGAGAATATTCATTTTCTGACTTTCCTGGAACCAAAAATAGCAGAAAACAGGCAGCTGGCACTGTGGCTCTTGTTAATAGGTTAGTCCAAGAAATCATATGAAAAGTACTCCAAAGTTGGAACAAAACACAAGAAAGTGGATAAAACCAAGCATGGAACATCAGAAATTATAGATACATTTGCAATGTATCAGCTCAGTAGGCACTCCTGCATGTTGTAGGGGTTCCGCGTATGAAAACAATAAATTTTACCCTACGCCCCTGAACCCCTGATGCTGCCAGGACCTATCTATTAGTCATACAGTAACGGGAGGGGCTTTTCGCGAACTTACCCTTGAAGACCGAAAAGCGTTGTCAACGCTCAGGAGAGCGTGGTTGATGTAGACGAGCCGAAGCCGGCCTCAAGGTCGTGATGAAGTCTTTGCGCTCCAACGGCTCCAACAACTTGAGTGCCTCAAGTGTGACACCTCGCGGGGAGTTACACAAGTCCGGTGCCTGATGATGACTCCCGCTTCCCTGATCCAGCAGCAGTTGCGGAAGTAGAGATCCTGGATCCGAATCCCGCAGTGCGACGACGCTCTGCGGTGAAGATGTCTCTCGTTCGCGCAGTCTGAAGTTGGGACCACGGTCACGAGAGAGAGAGAGAGAGAGAGAGAGAGAGAGAGAGAGAGAGAGAGAGAGAATATCAATTGGAGGTCTTCCCAAAAGTGAGAAGACCTTTATTGAATATTGTGTGTCCTTATCTGGCCAAATACCCCCACTATATATAGGGGGAGGGGAGGTACTACCTCCCTCAAAGTCTTGGGGGGGACTAAAGGAGAGGAGGGGGAGGGGCAGCCGCCGGCCAGCCCTTGTGGGCCCCGCGCGGGGGGTCTAGGCCCAGCCAGCCACCCCCTTGTCCCTTCTCCCTCTCTCCTTTCCCTAATGGGCCCTCTCCCCTCCGGGAATTGGCCCATTAAGCCTTTTGACCTTTTAAATTGATTTTATCTTTATTAAATAATTATGAATAAATGATTAAATCAATATTTAACATTCATTCACATATTATTCAACCTCCGTGGCTATGGAACACTTCCACCTCCACTCCGGACATCCTCCGGACTTACCGAAACCCTTCCGGTTTTCTCTCTACTATTCTTCGATGATTCTACCGATCCTATAAACAGTCTCTAAGCTTCATCAAGCCCTTAAGAGTGATACCCCACGGTTCGGGAACACTCTTGACATGGTCGGGACACTCCCGCGCCAATGATTGACAGAGGGACCTGGATGGCCATGTGACCCCTGTGCGTTCCACGAAGATCTTTCGTCGTTTGAACCGGGATAGTCGTGTCATATTCCCTTTGTCTCTCGATACTTGCATTGCCCGAGATATGATCAATGACACCACCATGTTGTGTTCAATCTCGTTATCAAACAATGCTACTTGACTCGTTCCGACAAGTGATATCCCTGTAATCAAATCACATGATGCGAAGCTATTGGATATAACTTCTCCGAGTGGGCCTTTGAGTATCTTCCCGTCACGTGGACGGACAAATCCCGCTCTTGACATATATTGCCTCTACGGTTTCCTCCGAGTACCTGAACACACCTTTTTAACTACTATATTACCAAGTGGCGCTTGATGCTATCTAATCACTCTCGGGAGACAGTGATTGATATAGCCTCATGGTATAAGGAATAGTCTACGAGGATCCATTTCTAATCATTGTAACTTGAACTTCGTGACATGATCGGGTCATGATGTTTAGGTTGGGTATTGGTTCATCATCTCATTCTCAGAATGAGTTGACTCCATTTCCAACTGGCATAAATGCCACATGATCAGGAAACTTGATCATCGGTTGACCAATGAACAAGTGACTAGAGTTTCACTAGGAACCCCTGGTTGTTTATATATCACACGTGTATTGATGTTTCCACTCAATACAGTTATATCATGATATAAAACTTAATCATAAACTATATGAAATATGATAATAGTCCTTATTACTATTTGTCTCTAGGGCATATTTCCAACAGTCTCCCACTTGCACTAGAGTACAAATACACTAGCTGTATTTGTTCTTAATCGTTGGCACCATAACCGGTACCCTGAACATGCTTGCTCATGGAAGAGGTTGAGTCTTGGGTCTGTACTTTACAGTCCCAAATCCTTTTCAACTTACTAATGTCACCTTGATTGACATTAATACTTTATCATCACATGATAACATCTGTCTGTATGCATCGTCGCTATGGCAGCAGAACGAGGCCTGATTCCAGGAGCCTACAGTGACTTTAGATCAACCTCGAGGGCTTTCTCATGGGCACTGTGCCCTGGGACACATCATTCTACGTTAAAAGCAAACTAGCCCCGACATAACATTATACAACACTTTAGATGGTACCATTTTCTATTATTATAAATGTATTCATCGAAACACTAGTGCACTCTATGAAACTTTCGATGTTTTGTTCACCTCGCTTCCTACTTGACTCTAATCAGTATTATGGGAGTTTCCAACATATTCCCTTATAACATAACTCTTTATGCTTTAATATATGTCATCCTTTAAGGATTTCTAAAATATGTCTGCAGTTCTCTATTAGACACTGCGGACAAACTTAGCTCAACGTTGTGTGATTCGAACTTAATCACTTTCAAACGTTCCTTATTGGATTACATATTATGTTAAGTTATCATCATGGTTTTCTAAGATAGAACCTATGTCTCAACATAGTGGATGATGATCATCCTTTTCTTTCTTTCAACCATTGATGTTTAAACTTAATACTATTCCTAACTTGAGTTATTAAGGACCAGTTCCTTAATTAACTTCTATTCTAAAACCCTTTTCAGAATCCCTTAAGGAATACTACATAATATCATAATACACTTATTATCAACTTCTACACCTCATAAATTATTATTTATTGGTACTTGCGCTTTTATTCTTAACATACTTAAGAATCACTCCTATAAGCTCCCACTCAAATATGTTTCTAACATATTTGGGTATGAGTCAGTACTCTTACTCAAACTATGTTCCTACATATTTGAATTTGAGACTTATATTGCTCCCACTCAAAAATATGTCATTCACATATTTTTTTTAGAACACTTTCATAGCTCCCACTCAATTTTATGCAAATTGCACATCTAGTCACTATTTTGAACAACTTCAAAATCCTTTGATCAAATATCAAACTTGGAGTTTTACTATGAGATACTAGTACTTTTACTAGTTTTAAATCCACTGAACATTAAGCACACATGAATCAAATTCATTTGAATTCGTCCAATACTTGAAAAATTGTGTTTTTGTCATTCACCCCCTTTTCCACTATGGCTTTGCAGTAATTTGGTAAAATCCAAGTAACCCCTTTTACTTGTGAGATTCAGCTATGAATTGCTCTCCAATCTCAAGGGAATTTTGCTTCTAGGATTTCTCATAATTCTAGTTTACCATTATTTCCTTAGTAGTTCGTAGGTATGTCATATTCCAAGAATCATGAGAAATGATTCACAAATGTCTCCATACAAGATATGTGCTATATTTTGAATCCTACTTCATGTAGTGAAAACACTAGTAGGAAAATGATGGCTCAGTGTCGGCGCCAGAAAAATGCTGGTGCGGTGTTGATGTAGAGCTCGTTGGGAACCCCAACAGGATAGTATGATGAGCACAACAGCAAGTTTCCCTCTTTATGAAACCAAGGTTTAATCAAACCAGTAGGAGCAAGGAAACACCCCAAAGGTGTTGCTAGCTGAGCCTTGGAAGGGCGCACTATCGGTGCTAGTAGCAACGTGGAGACCTACACAACACAACCACAGAACTCTGTCCCCAACTTGCGATGAGGTTGTCAATCTCACCGTGTTTTGCTGAAAACAAAGGATTAAACGTATCGAATGGAAGGAAGTAATAGTTTGCAGAAAGTAAACACAAAGCAGTAAACACTTTGTAGATTGTATGTAAAGAAAAAGGACCGGGATCCATAGTTCACTAGAGGTGGCTCTCCTTAAGATAGATAACATGTTGGGTGAACAAATTATAGCGGGGCAATTGACAAACATCGAGAAAGCAATACATGCATATACTAATCATCTTGACTCCTTTGGAACTTGATTGGGCATTACAACATTATACATAGACCGCCATCCAACTGCATCTATGACTAATAATCCACCTTCAGGTTATCATCCGAACCCCCTCCAGTATTAAGTTGTAAGCAACAGATTATTCCTTTACGATCTACGTGTAAAGTAAACAATACGATTGTTCTATGAACAAACGATTGTTGTTTTCTCCCTAGTAGAAACAACACATCTAATACCTTAGAGATTTCTATCACTTCCCCAGATTACCAGAGGCATGAACCCACTATCGAGCATAAATACTAACTCTTGGAGTTGCTAGCATCTACTTGGCCAAGATAGCTACTAACAACGGAAAGCATGCAAGATCACAAATAACAAAGACACGATAGAATCAATAATCAATCTGAAATAGCATCTCAATATCCATCGGATCCCCGCAAACACAACATGCAGAATTACAAATAGATGATCTTGATCATGAACGGAGCTCACAAGATCTAGACATGAAAGCACAAAGGAGGAGAACCAGCCATCTAGCTACTACATGGATCCATAGTCCAAGGATGAACTACTCACGCATCACACTGGAGGCTTCATGGTGATGAAGAAGGCCTCCAGGGTGAATTCCCCTCTCCGGCAGGGTGTCGGGGAGAGCTTCAGACCCCTCCCGATCTAGGGATGGAGATGACGGTGGCTATAGACTCTTTCGTGGATTTTTGATTAGGCCCTTAGGGTTTTCGTCCCGAAGGCATCTTATAGGCGCAAGGGGAGGCCGAGGGGGTGCTGGAGACGGCCAGACCACCCCCTGGCGCAGGCCAGGCTGGGCCGTGCGGCCAGGTGGTGTGGTGGCCCCCTGGCCCCTCTCCGTTTCGTATTCTGGCATCCGATGACTTCAGGAAAATAGGCACTTTGGCTTTTGTCCCGTCCAATTCCGAGAATATTCATTTTCTAACTTTCCTAGAACCAAAAACAGCAGAAAACAGGCAGCTGGCACTGTGGCTCTTGTTAATAGGTTAGTCCAAGAAATCATATGAAAAGTACTCCAAAGTGTGGACAAAACACAAGAAAGTGGATAAAACCAAGCATGGAACATCAAAATTATAGATACATTTGCAATGTATCAACATCCCCAAGCTTAACTCCTGCTCGTCCTCGAGTAGGTAAGTGATAAAAAGAAAGAATAATTTTTGAGGTGACATGCACCATCAAAGACTTGATCAAAGTATTAGTAAAACATTCAAAGCTAGGATCATAGTATTTCAATCATAAAATGAAATACAAAGTTCTAGCAATAAGACAAAGAAACTATGATGCAACATGAAAATGCACAAACAAAAGATTCATGAATAACAATGCTTTGCAAGACGTTTGTTTGTTTCACATAAAGAAAACATAGCATAATAGTATTCATCTTGTCCCTCATAGAGTAGAAAATATAAATGCATAGGACACCTTCAAAGTTCTTAAGAGTGACTAGATACAAATAGTTTAAAAGAAGCAATATCAAGTTATGCATCAGTCAACTAGTCTTGGGACAATGCACATAGAACTAAGAATGGACACTATGCTCTCAAAGTAGGTGCATAAAGGTAGAAGGTGGAGACTCAATGTAATGGTGGAAGAAAGGCCTTTTTAAAAAGGAAGTAAGGATTCAAGTATCATAAAGAGCTTCCAAAAATTATGGTACTTATAGCTTTCAGCTCTCATTGCCCCTATCATAAGCATCTTGAAGTGATTAAGATTAAAGTGAACAAACTATGGTGTACATGCTTGACGAAGTATGAGTTAGAAATCTCATGTCCCTAGTATACGAGGGTCGCTCCTCATGCTACTCAAGTTTAGTCACCGGTAAGTTCTTGTCATTGTAAGTACATGTGTATCATAGAGAACAGCCAACGGGGTACCCCTTGCCCGATGATACGGAAGAATCCCCATATCAAAATGACAAGGCAAGCAGACAACGAGCATCTCAGCAATCTTCTTATTTACCATGGGAATATGGTGCTTTTTTCTCTCTTTCCTCTTTTCATAATCTCTTTTTTTTCTTTTTCTATTTTTTTCTCAATATAGGACTCTTTTTTTATAAGAAGAATGCTTCATAGACAGCTCATTATGGTTACGCTGCAGGTTTCCACCATGTCAGCATGGATTAGACCAGCGGCCCAGGCGTTTCTCTAACACATATACATAACTCCATGGACTTACAAGCTCCCCTTTCATTTCACACCGACGACATCCATATAAAAAAGAGCATGATATCAATTAGGTACAAGTACCAAGTGCAATGTTGAAAGCATTCCCCATGAAAGCATGGTTCTGCTAATTCCCAACAAATAAGTGCAAGCATATACAACATAGACGATACAATGGTTCAAGTTTATTAAGTGTGTCATCAAGTTTGTGAGAGCTTTAATCACTAGTTTTCTCATAACAAGTTTAATTTAGAAGGTAAACAAAAGTATGTATATACTTGGAATAGCATAAGATAGTAGGTAGGTATGGTGGACTCTTTGGAATAACTTGGTTTAGGGAGTGGGAGGCATGAGTGGAAGTCATACTTGGTTGTGGAGGCTAGCAAAAGACTGGGAGCGACAAACTAAGAGAGCAATAGTGGCCATAATCATGCAGAGCAACAAAACATCATTGATCAAAGAATAAAGTGATACTACAAGTTGAAAACTAAAGGATCACAAAGGCTATGGTGACTTGAGATAGTCATAACATGGTGTGAGCATGCGCCAAGTCAACCCAAATAAAACATCAAAGGAGAATACCACTATACTATGCTTTAATATGCTAAAACAACGCATGATTCATCCAAGGAAAATTAAGCAATCTCAATTGTTTATAACAAGTCATGCTACAGCAAAGAACACTAAGCATAAAGCCAAAAGAATATCAAGCATGGCATGAAAAAGCATAGGCCACCGTCAAAAACAAGCTCTTTTTACCACATAAGCATGAACTTTCCTACTCTTTTCCAAACCAAACCAAACTATTTGCAAACCAATGTATGAAAGAGGGGGTCCAACCAATTTATTCAGAAAACTAAGCAAACAAAAGCAAACGAAAAAGAAGACACTCCAAGATCAACACAACTGTGCATGAAACAATAAAAATGAAGCGTTTAGAAGAAACCTGGGATTTTTATTGATGAAGAAGGGATGCCTTGGGCATCCCCAAGCTTTGACGCTTGTACTTCTTGGATATTTCTTGGGGTGACATGCGTGGCATCCCCAAGCTTGAGCTTTAGTCCATCCTTCATCTCATTACTCATTCCTTCCATACACCTGAAATTTTTTCCTTCATACAAAACTTCGCACAATCTTTATTAGCAACATTAGTGCACTCAATATAAATAAGTCTTAAGGTTCAGTTATAACACCAAATAAACTTCCATTAGAACACAAGATACTGTAGCACTTCCCTCAAAAATCTCAATTCCCCAAAAGAACTCAAAAAGGAACCAACAAGAAGCAAATGCAGAAAATGGCAGAAATCTGTCAAAACAGACCAGCAGGTAAATACGAATTTTTTAGAAGACCTTATGTTGCTCAAATAAAAAAGTGTTGAACTAACGAAAGTTAGATAACAACCTGGGGCAGAAGCACAAAAATTCACGCCTCAAAAAGACGTTCAGAGATTTTACACAAATTTTTATGGTGAAGCATAGAAATCTGTTTCGGGCAGCAACTTCCCAATCATTACTTCTCTCTCATTAGAGGTTACTCTTGGCACAAAAAGCAAATAAAAAGGATAAGGAGCGGTTATTACAGAGGTAATAACTTTCAAGACTCATCTAAAACTTTTGGGTTATCTCCCAATAAGTACTTTTCTTTAACGCCTTTAAGTTAGGCATAAGAAGCAAGAAAAAGAATCAAGTGTTCTCAAATGAAGAAGCATTAATACCAAATTTTGTTTTCATAGGAGAAGCAAAAGAAATCTTCTCTCTCTTCTTAGGGAAGTGTTCTATACCTTTCTTGAGTGGGAGTTGATATTTAATGGTTCCTTCTTTCATATCAATAATGGCACCAACAGTTCTAAGAAAAGGTCTTCCCAAAGTAATAGGACAAGAAGCATTGCATTCAACATCCAAAACATAGAAATCAACGGGGATATAGGCATTGTTAACCATAATAAGAACATCATTAAGACTCCCCATGAGTTTCTTTTTAGCATTATCATCAAGTGGGACATTCAAATAACAATCTTCAAGTGGAGGCAAATCAAGCATATCATAAATCCTTCTAGGCATAATAGAAACACTACTATCAAGATCACATAAAGATTTGAAATCAAAGTCATTCACTTTCATATTAATGATGGGCTCCCAACCATCTTCTTGTTTTATAGGAATAGAAGCTTTATGTTTCATCTTTTCTTCTTTAATCTTTATGAGAGCATCAGTAATGTGTTTTGTAAAGGCCATGTTCATAGCACTAGCATTAGGACTTTTAGCAAGCTTTTGTAGGAACTTAATAACTTCAGAGATATTGCAACCATCAAGATCAAAATCAAATTTATCATCTAGAGTAGTAGAACTATTACTAGCCTACACACTAGTGGTGGTAATAGTAGAAACACTAATGTTTCTAGCAATTTCATCTTCTCTTTCCCACTTAGCATGTAACTCAGCTAATAGTCTAACATTCTCATCAATTCTTACTTGTATAGTGCAGCACCCCGGTAAAACCACTAATAGAAAATCGATTTTGTTTTAATTTTGTGCATCATCATGACCACATGCTCATGTCATCATGCCACATTGCATTTGAGCATCGTTATGTCATCATGCATATTTTGCCTAAAACTATTTTCGAAAAGCCTATCTTTGTTTTCTAAATGTCTCCTCCTTTAATTCAAATTAAAACCCTAAGTCTACCAGATATTTTGTTTGTCTAAAAATTAATTACAATAGTTTTATAAATAAATAAGAAAAGCTTATATTATTTTTAGGAGGCAGCCAGCCAGGCCCAAAAGCCCAGCCGGCCACCTCCAAACCCTAACCCACACCTAAACCTAACCCTAATTCTACCTGGCTGCCACATTCCTCCACCCGCCGCCGCTGTGCACCCGCACACCACCCTTTTTTTCCAAGGCCCCACCCCACCGTCACGCCACTCGCCCCGCGCGCGCGATCCCAGCCATGTCCCGCACCTGCTCCGCCCTTGCTCGGTCAAAGGCCTGGCCCCACCCAGCCTCGTGACCCACCAAACCCGATCGGGTTCGATCCCACCGACCCCCGAGCCTCGTCTCCTCTTCCTCTGCCCGTGAGCTGCGTCGCCGGCCTCTGTTCCCTGCTCGCTGTGCCCCGTTTCCGCGAGGAAGCGCGCCGCCAGCCTCCCCTCCCCTTGCAAGCTCCCTGACGCAAGCCATCGTCACCTTCCTCCCGTGATGCGTCCTGCCCCAAATCCCGTCGCCGCCAGGTCCCTTTCCCGCGTGCGTCCCCTGGAGCGTTGCCGCCATCGATGCCCCATGCTCCTCTTCGACGGCCACCTCCTGCCCCGACGGTGCACGCGCCCTCCGCCTCGCCGGGACTCGCTCAAGCTCTCCAGCGAGCGCTACTACTCGGCTCCCTCTCCTGCAGCACCACTGCGGTGTGGCCCTCCCTCAACGCGTCTCCTTTTCAGCGGACGCCGCCACTCCCTGTGACCTCGACGCCCTGCCACGACATCTCCACCCTATCGTCTGCAAGACCGGCCTCATCTCCTCGTGTCGTCCTCCTCGCCGCCCTTCGGCAAGCCGGTGCCATGCCTCCCTCGGCCTGGTGTCGTCGCCCCTGATGCCTCCTGTCCGTGACCGCAAGCCCGCTGCACGAGTGGTTCAACCGGCTCCCGCCCCGTGTACGGTGTTCTCCCAAGCCGTGGTTGCTTTTCAATATCGTCAACGACCCTCTCTCGGCCTTAGTTTTTCGCGTTGGTGTTGTTGCAGGCATATGTGGTAACGCGGCCACATTCTTTCACGTCTCCTCGTCGGTGTTCTAGTTTGTTCGGTACATGTGCGACGCAACATGTTCTGTGGATAAGTGTGTCGTTCTAGATCTTTGTTCCACCAAGCTCGTCGCCCTTGATGGCTGTTTTGATGCCAAGTTCTACTTCCGGTTCCATCAAGATCTTCCGAAGACCCGGGCACCGGTGCAAGGTCGTAGACATCGCTCGAAGCCTAAACCCCAAGTTCGACACCGAAGAGGTCACGGACGTCAAGTTCTTCTTCACGGATCCAATGACCTGAAGACGCGAACCCTGAACCCGAAGACCCGTTCCCAGCATCTGAAGATTGATTCCATCGACCCCGGAAATCGAACCCCTCTCGGCGAACACCAAGATCTTCGATCCAAGATGTGTGACCGCTTTATCCGAGCCCTGTTTTATAAATTGACATATATATGAATTGTTGCATATCAATTGTACATGCTTGCAAACATATTTCGCGGGTCCGGGTTGTATAGTCGATTCACCACATAATTAAATATGGAGACCATATGCGAGCTTTTCTAGTCTTATATTGGCCCCATTTAAACCTGTGTAGTGAACCGATGCCATGTTTTGCCTTGTTAATTCCACATTTAATTTGCGGGGTAGTTCAACAACATGAACCTTCTATTTAATTGTCGGGACCCTGGTTCCGCTTAATATTTCCTAATTGCATTGCATCTTTGCCATGTCATGCATCATATCATAAACATGCCGATTCTTCTACCGTAGTATTAAATATTACATCCGGTGTTTCTTTTAGTGTTTTGTTCTTCGCGGATTAGGCCGTTGAGTGGATGCGAGTATCGACAAGTTCTTCGGATATGAACCTTCGGCGGTGTTTCCCAGGCGAGCAATCTCCCCCTTTCTACCTATTTTGCATTTATAGTCTTTACTTCCCCCTGTTGATCTATTGCTATCCATATTGCGATGCTTTAGTTTCCGTGCACCATTTATATACCTTGTAGCCTCTATATTGCCTTGGACACATCCTATTGCCTGTTTTCTGATAGATAGTCGGCCTTGTGAGTCGTAGTTGCTTGCTCAGGTGCTGCTTCGCGTTGTTGTCGTTCCACCATTACTGGAAGGTTGGCACATGTGTAATGGTGGAGATGATCATGGCTTTAATTACAACTTGATATTAAAATGCTGGGAATAGATATAGCTAATGCAGAGGCACCGGTGGGCAATAGATAATTTTGGTTTTTAACCGCTCACTTGTGTCCCGTAGGCCCCGAGTACTTGATACCTGTTCCTTGACTATCGCACTATCCGCATGTGGGACCATGAATCCTCTTAGCTAGAGCTTGATTCATTTCTTATTTCTTAGGGCCACAAACTAGTTTGGGGCTTTATTACTATCATGTACTTATGCCATGCTTTGCTGCTTTATTTACGATTGTGCGTGGAGCACCTGTACTGTTTAGGAATTGCGAAGTGTTTTCGCGGTATCGACAAGCCCAGTCACACTTTCGGGTTCCTAGTCGTTTACAGCTATTGGCGCAAACCTTGGGTCCGTCTCGGAGCCAGCCAACTTTGTTGCGGGTAGCTTAATGGGGTGGCCCCTTGAAATGATTTATGAATCCTATGAATGCTTTGTCGCGAGGCCTCGTTTCCTTTTATTTGGTTCTTCCCGAGGTTGATCGTGTGTGTGTTTCTATTTGTGCACCCCTTCAGGGTAAATCTTTCTGAAAGTCGTGTTCGCGGTTATGGACGACTTGGAGCACAGTATCTCGATTATAGACAAGCATAACTAAAGTAGTGCTATAAATTTGACTTAATATGTGACTAGTAATCAGCTTCACTACAATGGAATGGATAATAAAAGTGCCAACAACTGGTGGAACTGGGGTGTATCGTGTCATGTTATACCTGCCTAGTAAGTATCGCAACTCCAATGGAATGAAATAAAAGTGCCAACAACTGCTAGGTTTGGGATGTCACGTGCTAATTGTATCTGACTAGTAAGTATTACAACTATAACGAAATGGATCACTAAAACTGCCCACTGCTTATGATATCAGGATGACTCATGCTATCTATATCTGACTAGTAAGTGCTGCAACTATAATGGAATGAATAAAACTGTCAACTGTGTGAGTTCCTCGGTTTGACTTCCTCGTTTGGTCTCGAGGGGGAATACCAGGATGGGTATGATTTGTGTTAGTATCAGGTTGGATTCGAATAGGTCTTTCTTACCCCTCTCTAATAACCGACAGATGTATCGAGTCTCTATAGGTTGTTTAGTGCATTATTCGCTGCCGCTTCAGTCCACCATACCAATGTAGGTGAGAGCCACCGAATTCTAGCCTCGCAGTGTACTGGCCTCAGTACCGACCGATCCCTTTTTAATTTTCCCTTTGTCGGCACCCCTTTTGTTTCAAAGGTATGAGTTCGACGTCGTTAGCAGGGTTACCCTTTTGGCTTGGCATGGGCAAGGTTATGGATGCCATTGGTTATTCTTCAGGGCTCTTAGCTCAATTTGCTTCTTATCCATATTCGTATGTTGTATCGTTTTCAAGGTGATTTGGTTCTTTGTACTGTACATCTGTATTCTTGACTCAGTGAGTCGTTGTTGTATACATATCTGTTCTGTGGGTTCCATCGTGGACTATTGTGTAATGATATTACTTCGTTTTCCACCCGCACAAAAGTGCCTGGTGGGCATCTTTGAATCGTTTCTATGCGGGTTTGGCGGGAAGCGCTGAAACATGCATTGGGCCGATTCGAGGGTGTTACAAAGTGGTATCAGAGCTTAGCAGTTACGATACCCCACTGGTCCAACCACTAGGATAACCTAGCTAACGGCCAATGTAGAGTGTCAAAACTATTTTGGAAAATTGGTTGGATAGATCTGATTAGGTCTATTTTTACTCCTTACCCATATGTTATTCTCCTCTTACCTCTGCATGTTTTGAATCTATTCTCTTACCTCTATTCGAGTCCAGGATTTCTCATGGATGGGTTTCCGTCGTACCTTCAGGGTTTCGCTTCCTCCTTTTTTATAACGGTGGCGCCACAATCATCAAATCTGCATCTCATTTGTTGTACCCTTTATTCAATCTTTTTGGTCCTTGAACTCTTTATCTGTATCTGCGGCTTGACGGATACTCGTATCGTTGAAAAACATATGAGAAGGATGAGCATTGGTAAAGTTGGAGTATACCTTGAGCATGTGTTGTTCATGCCAATGGAACCATCGTGAGACCTAATCATTGTGTATTTTCATATGATTTCCTTTGAATATTCCGGCGTTTTCCATCACGACGATGTCATCTATGAAGAGCATGCATCACTCCTTTGTTTCCGAACATTGCTTGTGAAGATCTTCAGTCTGAATTCCGAAAGTTGGTTGCATGATTCTTCTATTCATGTACATAGTAATGCTTCGAGTGCGGGATGGACTGATCACCCTACCCGACTCTTACTATTCACTCCTGTACATCGAACTGGTGGATCAATGTGACTTTTACTCCTCTCACAGAAGTTAGAGGTGGCCTTATCCATTGAGACCTTTACCTTCGTCCTTGTTTCCCCGGAGTGTTCTCTCGACGAATGTGAACAACGACCCCTTGTTGGTGGTGTTGCCGATTTCAGGATGGAGCAAGAATCCTTGTTAGTGGTGTCGCGAGGATCCACACGAAGCAAGAAGAACCCGACCATTAGCCTTCTTCCCCGTACCATGAGGCGGATCTCGAGGGCGAGATCCATTGTTAGTGGTGTCGAATTGTAGCACCCCGGTAAAACCACTACTAGAAAATCGCTTTTGTTTTAATTTTGTGCATCATCATGACCACATGCTCATGTCATCATGCCACATTACATTTGAGCATCGTTATGTCATCATGCATATTTTTCCTAAAACTATTTTCGAAAAGCCTATCTTTGTTTTCTAAATGTCTCCTCCTATAATTCAAATTAAAACCCTAAGTCTACCCGGATATTTTGTTTGTCTAAAAATTAATTACAATAGTTTTATAAATAAATAAGAAAAGCTTATATTATTTTTAGGAGGCAGCCAGCCAGGCCCAAAATCCCAGCCGGCCACCTCCAAACCCTAACCCACACCTAGACCTAACCCTAATTCTACCTGGCCGCCACATCCCTCCACCCGCCGCCGCTGTGCACCCGCACACCACCCTTTTTTCCCCTGGCCCCACCCCAACCCAACGTCACGCCTCTCGCCCCGCGCGCGCGATCCAGCCATGTCCCGCACCCGCTCCGCCCTTGCTCGGTCAAAGGCCTGGCCCCACCCAGCCTCGCGACCCACCAAACCCGATCGGGTACGATCCCACCGACCCCCGAGCCTCGTCTCCTCTTCCTCTACCCGTGAGCTGCGTCGCTGGCCTCTGTTCCCCGCTCGCTGTGCCCCGTTTCCGCGAGGAAGCGCGCTGCCAGCCTACCCTCCCCTTGCAAGCTCCCTGCAGCAAGCCATCATCGCCTTCCTCCCGCGATACGTCCTGCCCCAAATCCCGTCGCCGCCAGGTCCGTTCCCCACGTGCGTCCCCTGGAGCGCCGCCACCATCGATGCCCCATGCTCCTCTTCGCCGGCCGCCTCCTGCCCCAACGGTGCCTGCGCCCTCCGCCTCGCAGGGACTCGCTGAAGCTCTCCAGCGAGCGCTGCCGCTCGGCTCCCTCTCCTGCAGCACTGCTGCGGTGTGGCCCTCCCTCAGCGCTTCTCCTTGCTAGCGGACGACGCCACTCCCTGTGACCCCGACGCCCTGCCACGACATCTCCACCCTATCGTCTGCAAGCCCGGCCGGCCTCATCTCCTCGCGCCGTCCTCCTCGCTGCCCTTCGGCAAGCCAGCGCCGCACCTCCCCCGGCCTGGTGTTGTCGCCCCTGATGCCTCCTTTCCGTGAGCGCAAGCCCGCTGCACGAGCGGTTCAACCGGCTCCCGCCCCGTGTACGGTGTTCTCCCAAGCCGTGGTTGCTTTTCAATATCATCAACGACCCTGTCTCAGCCTTAGTTTTTCGCGTTTGTGTTGTTGTAGGCATATGTGGTAACGCGGCCACATACTTTCATGTCTCCTCGTTGGTTTTCTAGTTTGTTTGGTACGTGTGCGATGCAACATGCTCTGCGGATAAGCGTGTCGTTCCAGATCTTTGTTCCACCAAGCTCGTCGCCCCTGATGGCCGTTTCGATGCCAAGTTCTACTTCCGGTTCCATCAAGATCTTCCGAAGACCTGGGCACCGGTGCAAGGTCGTTCACATCGCTCGAAGCCGAAACCCCAAGTTCGACACCGAAGAGGGCACGGACGTCAAGTTCTTCTTCACGGATCCAATGACCTGAAGACCCGAACCCTGAACCCGAAGACCCGTTCCCGGCGTTTGAAGACTGATTCCGTCGACCCCGGAAATCGAACCCCTCTCAGCGAACACCAAGATCTTCGATCCGAGATGTGTGACCCCTTTATCCGATCCCTGTTTTATAAATTGACATATATATGAATTGTTGCATATCAATTGTACATGCTTGCATACATATTTCACGGGTCTGGGTTGTATAGTCGATTCACCTCATAAGTAAATATGGAGACCATATGCCAGCTTTTCTAGTCTTATATTGGCCCCATTTAAACCTATGTAGTGAACCGATGCCATGTTTTGCCTTGTTAATTCCACATTTAACTTGCGGGGTAGTTAAACAACATGAACCTTCTATTTAATTGTCGGGACCCCGGTTCCGCTTAATATTGCCTAATTGCATTGCATCTTTGCCATGTCATGCATCATATCATAAACATGCCGATTCTTCTGCCGTAGTATTAAATATTGCATCCGGTGTTTCTTTTAGTGTTTTGTTCTTCACGGATTAGGCCGTTGAGTGGATGCGAGTATCGACAAGTTCTTCGGATATGAACCTTCGGCGGTGTTTTCCAGGCGAGCAATCTCCCCCTTTCTACCTATTTTGCATTTATAGTCTTTACTTCCCCCTGTTGATCTATTGTTATCCGTATTGCGATGCTTTAGTTTCCGTGCACCATTTATATACCTTGTAGCCTCTATATTGCCTTGGACACATCCTATTGCCTGTTGTCTGATAGATAGTCGGCCTTGCGAGTCGTAGTTGCTTGCTCAGGTGCTGCTTCGCGTTGTTGTCGTTCCATCGTTACTGGAAGGTTGGCACATGTGTAATGGTGGAGATGATCATGGCTTTAATTACAACTTGATATTAAAATGCTGGGAATAGATATAACTAATGCAGAGGCACCGGTGAGCAATAGATAATATTTGGTTTTTAACCGCTCACTTGTGTCCCGTAGGCCCCGAGTACTTGATACATGTTCCTTGACTATCGCGCTATCCGCATGTGGGACCATGAATCCTCTTAGCTAGAGCTTGATTCATTTCTTATTTCTTGGGGCCACAAACTAGTTTGGGGCTTTATTACTATCATGTACTTATGCCATGCTTTACTGCTTTATTTATGATTGTGCGTGGAGCACCTGTACTGTTTAGGAATTGCAGAGTGTTTTCGCGGTATCGACAAGCCCAGTCACACTTTCGGGTTCCTAGTCATTTACAGCTATTGGCGCAAACCTTGGGTCCATCTCGGAGCCAGCCAACTTCGTTGCGGGTAGCTTAATGGGGTGGCCCCTTGAAATGATTTATGAATCCTGTGAATGCTTTGTCGTGAGGCCTCGTTGCGTTTTATTTGGTTCTTCCCGAGGTTGATCGTGTGTGTGTTGCTATTTGTGCACCCCTGCAGGGTAAACCTTTCTAAAAGCCGTGTTCGCGGTTATGAACGACTTGGAGCACAGTATCTCGATCATAAACAAGCATAACTAAAGTAGTGCTATAAATTTGACTTAATATGTGACTAGTAATCAGCTTCACTACAATGGAATGGATAATAAAATGCCAACAACTGGTGGAACTGGGGTGTATCGTGTCATGTTATACCTGCCTAGTAAGTATCGCAACTCCAATGGAATGAAATAAAAGTGCCAACAACTGCTGGGTTTGGGATGTCACGTGCTAATTGTATCTGACTAGTAAGTATTACAACTATAACGGAATGGATCACTAAAACTGCCCACTGCTTATGATATCAGGATGACTCATGCTATCTATATCTGACTAGTAAGTGCTGCAACTATAATGGAATGAATAAAACTGTCAACTGTGTGAGTTCCTCGGTTTGACTTCCTCGTTTGGTCTCGAGGGGGAATACCAGGATGGGTATGATTTGTGTTAGTATCAGGCTGGATTCGAATAGGTCTTTCTTACCCCTCTCTAATAACCGACAGATGTATCGAGTCTCTATAGGTTGTTTAGTGCATTATTTGCTGCCGCTTTAGTCCACCATACCTATGTAGGCGAGAGCCACCGAATTCTAGCCTCGCAGTGTACTGGCCTCAGTACTGACCGCTCCCTTTTTCCTTTGCCCTTTGTCGGGGCACCCATTTTGTTTCACAGGTATGAGCTCGACGTCGTTAGCAGGGTTACCCTTTTGGCTTGGCCTGGGCAGGGTTATGGACGCCATTGGTTATTCTTCAGGGTTCTTAGCTCAATTTGCTTCTTATCCATACTCGGATGTTGTATCGTTTTCAAGGTGATTTGGATCTTTGTACTGTACATCTGTATTCTTGACTCAGTGAGTCGTTGCTGTATACATATCTGTTCTGTGGGTTCCATCATGGACTATTGTGTAATGATATTACTTCGTTTTCCACCACCACGAAAGTGCCTAGTGGGCATCTTTGAATCATTTCTATGCGGGTTTGGCGGGAACCGCTGAAACTTGCATAGGGCCGATTCGAGGGTGTTACAAAGTGGTATCGGAGCTCAGTAGTTACGATACACCACTGGTCCAGCCACTAGGATAACCTAGCTAACGGCCGATGTAGAGTGTCAAAACTATTTTGGAAAAATCTGTTGGATAGATCTGATTAGGTCTATTTTTACTCCTTACGCATATGTTATTCTCCTCTTACCTCTGCGTGTTTTGAATCTATTCTCTTACCTCTCTTCGAGTCCAGGATTTCTCGTGGATGGGTTTCCGTCGTACCTTTAGGGTTTCGCTTCCTCCCTTTTATAACGGTGGCGCCACAATCATCAAATCTGCATCTCATTTGTTGTACCCTTTATTCAATCTTTTTGGTCCTTGAACTCTTTATCTGTATCTGTGGCTTGACGGATTCTCGTATCATTGAAAAACATATGAGAAGGATGAGCATTGGTGAAGTTGGAGTATACCTTGAGTATGTGTTGTTCATGCCAATGGAACCATCGCGAAACCTAATCAATGTGTCATTTCATATGATTTCCTTTGTATCTTCCGGTGTTTTCCAACATGACGATGTCATCTATGAAGAGCCTGCATCACTCCTTTGTTTCCGAACATTGCTTGTGAAGATCTTCAGTCTGAATTCCGAAAGTTGGTTGCACGATTCTTCTATTCATGTACAGAGTAATGCTTCGAGTGCGGGATGGACTGATCACCCTACCCGACTCTTACTATTCACTCCTGTACATCAAACCGGTGGATCAATGTGACTTTTACTCCTCTCACAGAAGTTAGAGGTGGCCTTATCCTTTGAGACCTTTACCTTCGTCCTTGTTTCTCTGGAGTGTTCTCTCGACGAACATGAACAACGACCCCTTGTTGGTGGTGTCGCCGATTTCAGGATGGAGCAAGAATTCTTGTTAGTGGTGTCGTGAGGATCCACACGAAGCAAGAAGAACCCGACCATCAGCCTTCTTCCCCGTACCATGAGGCGGATCTCGAGGGCGAGATCCATTGTTAGTGGTGTCGAATTGTAGCACCCCGGTAAAACCACTACTAGAAAATCGCTTTTGTTTTAATTTTGTGCATCATCATGACCACATGCTCATGTCATCATGCCGCATTGCATTTGAGCATCGTTATGTCATCATGCATATTTTGCCTAAAACTATTTTTGAAAAGCCTATCTTTGTTTTCTAAATGTCTCCTCCTTTAATTCAAATTAAAACCCTAAGTCTACCCGGATATTTTGTTTGTCTAAAAATTAATTACAATAGTTTTATAAATAAATCAGAAAAGCTTATATTATTTTTAGGAGGCAGCCAGCCAGGCCCAAAAGCCCAGTCCGCCACCTCCAAACCCTAACCCACACCTAGACCTAACCCTAATTCTACCTGGCCGCCACATCCCTCCACTCGCCGCTGTTGTGCACCCGCACACCACCCTTTTTCCCCTGGCCCTACCCCACCCCACCGTCACGCCTCTCATCCCGCGCGCACGATCCCAGCCATGTCCCGCACCCGCTCCGCCCTTGCTCGGTCAAAGGCCTGGCCCCACCCAGCCTCACGACCCACCAAACCCGATCGGGTTCAATCCCACCGACCCTTGAGCCTCGTCTCCTCTTCCTCTGCTCGTGACATGTGTCGCCGGCCTCTGTTCCCCGCTCGCTGCGTGCCGTTTCCGCGAGGAAGCGCGCCGCCAGCCTCCCCTCCCCTTGCAAGCTCCCTGCAGCAAGCCATCGTCGCCTTCCTCCCGCGATGCGTCCTGCCCCAAATCCCGTCGCCGCCAGGTCCCTTTCCCGCGTGCGTCCCCTGGAGCGACGCCGCCATCGATGCCCCATGATCCTCTTCGCCGGCCGCCTCCTTCCCCGACGGTACCCACGCCCTCCGCCTCGTCGGGACTCGCTCAAGCTCTCCAGCGAGTGCTGCCGCTCGGCTCCCTCTCCTGCAGCACCGCTGCGGTGTGGCCCTCCCTCAGCGTGTCTCCTTGCCAGCGGACGCCGCCACTCCCTGTGACCCCGACGCCCTGCCACGACATCTCCACCTTATCGGCTGCAAGCCCGGCCGGCCTCATCTCCTTGTGCCGTCCTCCTCGCCGCCCTTCGGCAAGCCGGCACCATGCCTCCCCCGGCCTGGTGTCGTCGCCCCTGATGCCTCCTGTCCGTGACCGCAAGCCCGCTGCACGAGCGGTTCAACCGGCTCCCGCCGGATGTATGGTGTTCTCCCAAGCCGTGGTTGCTTTTCAATATCAGCAACAACCCTGTCTCGGCCTTAGTTTTTTGTGTTGGTGTTGTTGCAGGCATATGTGGTAATGCGGCCACATTCTTTCATGTCTCCTCGTCGGTGTTCTAGTTTGTTCGGTACGTGTGCGACGCAACATGTTCTGCTAATAAGGGTGTCATTCTAGATCTTTGTTCCACCAAGCTCGCCGCCCCTGATGGCCGTTTTGATGCCAAGTTCTACTTCCGGTTCCATCAAGATCTTCCGAAGACCCGGGCACCGGTGCAAGGTCGTTGACATCGCTCGAAGGCGAAACCCCAAGTTCGGCACCGAAGAGGGCACGGACGTCAAGTTCTTCTTCACGGATCCAATGACCTGAAGACCCGAACGCTGAACCCGAAGACCCGTTCCCGGCGTTTGAAGACTGATTCCGTCGACCCTGGAAATCGAACCCCTCTCAGCGAACACCAAGATCGATTCCGGGTTGTATAGTCGATTCACCTCATAATTAAATATGGAGACCATATGCGAGCTTTTCTAGTCTTATATTGGCCCCATTTAAACCTGTGTAGTGAACCGATGCCATGTTTTGCCTTGTTAATTCCACATTTAACTTGCGGGGTAGTTAAACAACATGAACCTTCTATTTAATTGTCGGGACCCCGGTTCCGCTTAATATTGCCTAATTGCATTGCATCTTTGCCATGTCATGCATCATATCATAAACATGCCGATTGTTCTGCCGTAGTATTAAATATTGCATCCGGTGTTTCTTTTAGTGTTTTGTTCTTCACGGATTAGGCCGTTGAGTGGATGCGAGTATCGACAAGTTCTTCGGATATGAACCTTCGGCGGTGTTTTCCAGGCGAGCAATCTCCCCCTTTCTACCTATTTTGCATTTATAGTCTTTACTTCCCCCTGTTGATCTATTGTTATCCGTATTGCGATGCTTTAGTTTCTGTGCACCATTTATATACCTTGTAGCCTCTATATTGCCTTGGACACATCCTATTGCCTGTTGTCTGATAGATAGTCGGCCTTGCGAGTCGTAGTTGCTTGCTCAGGTGCTGCTTCGCGTTGTTGTCGTTCCATCGTTACTGGAAGGTTTGCACATGTGTAATGGTGGAGATGATCATGGCTTTAATTACAACTTGATATTAAAATGCTGGGAATAGATATAACTAATGCAGAGGCACCGGTGAGCAATAGATAATATTTGGTTTTTAACCGCTCACTTGTGTCCCGTAGGCCCCGAGTACTTGATACATGTTCCTTGACTATCGCGCTATCCGCATGTGGGACCATGAATCCTCTTAGCTAGAGCTTGATTCATTTCTTATTTCTTGGGGCCACAAACTAGTTTGGGGCTTTATTACTATCATGTACTTATGCCATGCTTTACTGCTTTATTTATGATTGTGCGTGGAGCACCTGTACTGTTTAGGAATTGCAGAGTGTTTTCGCGGTATCGACAAGCCCAGTCACACTTTCGGGTTCCTAGTCATTTACAGCTATTGGCGCAAACCTTGGGTCCGTCTCGGAGCCAGCCAACTTCGTTGCGGGTAGCTTAATGGGGTGGCCCCTTGAAATGATTTATGAATCCTGTGAATGCTTTGTCGTGAGGCCTCGTTGCGTTTTATTTGGTTCTTCCCGAGGTTGATCGTGTGTGTGTTGCTATTTGTGCACCCCTGCAGGGTAAACCTTTCTAAAAGCCGTGTTCGCGGTTATGAACGACTTGGAGCACAGTATCTCGATCATAAACAAGCATAACTAAAGTAGTGCTATAAATTTGACTTAATATGTGACTAGTAATCAGCTTCACTACAATGGAATGGATAATAAAAGTGCCAACAACTGGTGGAACTGGGGTGTATCGTGTCATGTTATACCTGCCTAGTAAGTATCGCAACTCCAATGGAATGAAATAAAAGTGCCAACAACTGTTGGGTTTGGGATGTCACGTGCTAATTGTATCTGACTAGTAAGTATTACAACTATAACGGAATGGATCACTAAAACTGCCCACTGCTTATGATATCAGGATGACTCATGCTATCTATATCTGACTAGTAAGTGCTGCAACTATAATGGAATGAATAAAACTGTCAACTGTGTGAGTTCCTCGGTTTGACTTCCTCGTTTGGTCTCGAGGGGGAATACCAGGATGGGTATGATTTGTGTTAGTATCAGGCTGGATTCGAATAGGTCTTTCTTACCCCTCTCTAATAACCGACAGATGTATCGAGTCTCTATAGGTTGTTTAGTGCATTATTTGCTGCCGCTTTAGTCCACCATACCTATGTAGGCGAGAGCCACCGAATTCTAGCCTCGCAGTGTACTGGCCTCAGTACTGACCGCTCCCTTTTTCCTTTGCCCTTTGTCGGGGCACCCATTTTGTTTCACAGGTATGAGCTCGACGTCGTTAGCAGGGTTACCCTTTTGGCTTGGCCTGGGCAGGGTTATGGACGCCATTGGTTATTCTTCAGGGTTCTTAGCTCAATTTGCTTCTTATCCATACTCGGATGTTGTATCGTTTTCAAGGTGATTTGGATCTTTGTACTGTACATCTGTATTCTTGACTCAGTGAGTCGTTGCTGTATACATATCTGTTCTGTGGGTTCCATCATGGACTATTGTGTAATGATATTACTTCGTTTTCCACCAGCACGAAAGTGCCTAGTGGGCATCTTTGAATCATTTCTATGCGGGTTTGGCGGGAACCGCTGAAACTTGCATAGGGCCGATTCGAGGGTGTTACAAAGTGGTATCGGAGCTCAGTAGTTACGATACACCACTGGTCTAGCCACTAGGATAACCTAGCTAACGGCCGATGTAGAGTGTCAAAACTATTTTGGAAAAATCTGTTGGATAGATCTGATTAGGTCTATTTTTACTCCTTACGCATATGTTATTGTCCTCTTACCTCTGCGTGTTTTGAATCTATTCTCTTACCTCTCTTCGAGTCCAGGATTTCTCGTGGATGGGTTTCCGTCGTACCTTTAGGGTTTCGCTTCCTCCCTTTTATAACGGTGGCGCCACAATCATCAAATTTGCATCTCATTTGTTGTACCCTTTATTCAATCTTTTTGGTCCTTGAACTCTTTATCTGTATCTGTGGCTTGACGGATTCTCGTATCATTGAAAAACATATGAGAAGGATGAGCATTGGTGAAGTTGGAGTATACCTTGAGTATGTGTTGTTCATGCCAATGGAACCATCGCGAAACCTAATCAATGTGTCATTTCATATGATTTCCTTTGTATCTTCCGGTGTTTTCCAACATGACGATGTCATCTATGAAGAGCCTGCATCACTCCTTTGTTTCCAAACATTGCTTGTGAAGATCTTCAGTCTGAATTCCGAAAGTTGGTTGCACGATTCTTCTATTCATGTACAGAGTAATGCTTCGAGTGCGGGATGGACTGATCACCCTACCCGACTCTTACTATTCACTCCTGTACATCAAACCGGTGGATCAATGTGACTTTTACTCCTCTCACAGAAGTTAGAGGTGGCGTTATCCTTTGAGACCTTTACCTTCGTCCTTGTTTCTCTGGAGTGTTCTCTCGACGAACATGAACAACGACCCCTTGTTGGTGGTGTCGCCGATTTCAGGATGGAGCAAGAATTCTTGTTAGTGGTGTCGTGAGGATCCACACGAAGCAAGAAGAACCCGACCATCAGCCTTCTTCCCCGTACCATGAGGCGGATCTCGAGGGCGAGATCCATTGTTAGTGGTGTCGAATTGTAGCACCCCGGTAAAACCACTACTAGAAAATCGCTTTTGTTTTAATTTTGTGCATCATCATGACCACATGCTCATGTCATCATGCCGCATTGCATTTGAGCATCGTTATGTCATCATGCATATTTTGCCTAAAACTATTTTTGAAAAGCCTATCTTTGTTTTCTAAATGTCTCCTCCTTTAATTCAAATTAAAACCCTAAGTCTACCCGGATATTTTGTTTGTCTAAAAATTAATTACAATAGTTTTATAAATAAATCAGAAAAGCTTATATTATTTTTAGGAGGCAGCCAGCCAGGCCCAAAAGCCCAGTCCGCCACCTCCAAACCCTAACCCACACCTAGACCTAACCCTAATTCTACCTGGCCGCCACATCCCTCCACTCGCCGCTGTTGTGCACCCGCACACCACCCTTTTTCCCCTGGCCCTACCCCACCCCACCGTCACGCCTCTCATCCCGCGCGCACGATCCCAGCCATGTCCCGCACCCGCTCCGCCCTTGCTCGGTCAAAGGCCTGGCCCCACCCAGCCTCACGACCCACCAAACCCGATCGGGTTCAATCCCACCGACCCTTGAGCCTCGTCTCCTCTTCCTCTGCTCGTGACATGTGTCGCCGGCCTCTGTTCCCCGCTCGCTGCGTGCCGTTTCCGCGAGGAAGCGCGCCGCCAGCCTCCCCTCCCCTTGCAAGCTCCCTGCAGCAAGCCATCGTCGCCTTCCTCCCGCGATGCGTCCTGCCCCAAATCCCGTCGCCGCCAGGTCCCTTTCCCGCGTGCGTCCCCTGGAGCGACGCCGCCATCGATGCCCCATGATCCTCTTCGCCGGCCGCCTCCTTCCCCGACGGTACCCACGCCCTCCGCCTCGTCGGGACTCGCTCAAGCTCTCCAGCGAGTGCTGCCGCTCGGCTCCCTCTCCTGCAGCACCGCTGCGGTGTGGCCCTCCCTCAGCGTGTCTCCTTGCCAGCGGACGCCGCCACTCCCTGTGACCCCGACGCCCTGCCACGACATCTCCACCTTATCGGCTGCAAGCCCGGCCGGCCTCATCTCCTTGTGCCGTCCTCCTCGCCGCCCTTCGGCAAGCCGGCACCATGCCTCCCCCGGCCTGGTGTCGTCGCCCCTGATGCCTCCTGTCCGTGACCGCAAGCCCGCTGCACGAGCGGTTCAACCGGCTCCCGCCGGATGTATGGTGTTCTCCCAAGCCGTGGTTGCTTTTCAATATCGGCAACAACCCTGTCTCGGCCTTAGTTTTTTGTGTTGGTGTTGTTGCAGGCATATGTGGTAATGCGGCCACATTCTTTCATGTCTCCTCGTCGGTGTTCTAGTTTGTTCGGTACGTGTGCGACGCAACATGTTCTGCTAATAAGGGTGTCATTCTAGATCTTTGTTCCACCAAGCTCGCCGCCCCTGATGGCCGTTTTGATGCCAAGTTCTACTTCCGGTTCCATCAAGATCTTCCGAAGACCCGGGCACCGGTGCAAGGTCGTTGACATCGCTCGAAGGCGAAACCCCAAGTTCGGCACCGAAGAGGGCACGGACGTCAAGTTCTTCTTCACGGATCCAATGACCTGAAGACCCGAACGCTGAACCCGAAGACCCGTTCCCGGCGTTTGAAGACTGATTCCGTCGACCCTGGAAATCGAACCCCTCTTGGCGAACACCAAGATCTTTGCTCCGAGATGTGTGACCCCTTTATCCGAGCCCTGTTTTATAAATTGACATATATATGAATTGTTGCAGATCAATTGTACATGCTTGCATACATATTTCGTGGTTCCGGGTTGTATAGTCGATTCACCTCATAATTAAATATGGAGACCATATGCGAGCTTTTCTAGTCTTATATTGGCCCCATTTAAACCTGTGTAGTGAACCGATGCCATGTTTTGCCTTGTTAATTCCACATTTAATTTGCGGGGTAGTTAAACAACATGAACCTTCTATTTAATTGTCGGGACCCGGTTCCGCTTAATATTGCCTAATTGCATTGCATCTTTGCCATGTCATGCATCATATCATAAACATGCCGATTGTTCTGCCGTAGTATTAAATATTGCATCAGGTGTTTCTTTTAGTGTTTTGTTCTTCGCGGATTAGGCTGTTGAGTGGATGCGAGTATCAAAAAGTTCTTCAGATATGAACCTTCGGCGGTGTTTCCCAGGCGAGCAATCTCCCCCTTTCTACCTATTTTGCATTTATAGTCTTTACTTCCTCCTGTTGATCTATTGAAATCCGTATTGCGATGCTTTAGTTTCCGTGCACCATTTATATACCTTGCAGCCTCTATATTTCCTTGGACACATCCTATTGCCTGTTGTCTGATAGATAGTCGGCCTTGCGAGTCGTAGTTGCTTGCTCAGGTGCTACTTCACGTTGTTGTCGTTCCACCGTTACTGGAAGGTTGGCACATGTTTAATGGTGGAGATGATCATGGCTTTAATTACAACTTGATATTAAAATGCTGGGAATAGATATAACTAATGCAGAGGCACCGGTAGGCAATAGATAATATTTGGTTTTTAACCGCTCACTTGTGTCCCGTAGGCCCCGAGTACTTGATACCTGTTCCTTGACTATTGCACTATCCGCATGTGGGACCATGAATCTCCTTCGCCAGAGCTTGATCCATTTCTTATTTCTTGGGGCCACAAACTAGTTTGGGGTTTTATTACTATCATGTACTTATGTCATGCTTTACTGCTTTATTTACGATTATGCGTGGAGCACCTGTACTGTTTAGGAATTGCGGAGTGTTTTCGCGGTATCGACAAGCCCAGTCACACTTTCGGGTTCCCAGTCGTTTACAGCCATTGACGCAAACCTTGGGTCCGTCTCGGAGCCGGCCAACTTCATTGCGGGTAGCTTAATGGGGTGTCCCCCTGAAATGATTTATGAATCCTGTGAATGCTTTGTCGTGAGGCCTCGTTGCGTTTTATTTGGTTCTTCCCGAGGTTGATCGTGTGTGTGTTGCTATTTGTGCACCCCTGCAGGGTAAATCTTTCTGAAAGTCGTGTTCGCGGTTATGAACGACTTGGAGCACAGTATCTCGATCATAAACAAGCATAACTAAAGTAGTGCTATAAATTTGACTTAATATGTTACTAGTAATCAGCTTCACTACAATGGAATGGATAATAAAAGTGCCAACAACTGGTGGAACTGGGGTGTATCGTGTCATGTTATACCTGCCTAGTAAGTATCGCAACTCCAATGGAATGAAATAAAAGTGCCAACAACTGCTGGGTTTGGGATGTCACGTGCTAATTGTATCTGACTAGTAAGTATTACAACTATAACGGAATGGATCACTAAAACTGCCCACTGCTTATGATATCAGGATGACTCATGCTATCTATATTTTACTAGTAAGTGCTGCAACTATAATGGAATGAATAAAACTGTCAACTGTGTGAGTTCCTCGGTTTGACTTCCTCGTTTGGTCTCGAGGGGGAATACCAGGATGGGTATGATTTGTGTTAGTATCAGGCTGGATTCGAATAGGTCTTTCTTTCCCCTCTCTAATAACCGACAGATGTATCGAGTCTCTATAGGTTGTTTAGTGCATTATTCGCTGCCGCTTCAGTCCACCATACCTATGTAGGCGAGAGCCACCGAATTCTAGCCTCGCAGTGTACTGGCCTCAGTACTGACCGCTCCCTTTTTTCTTTGCCCTTTGTCGGGGCACCTATTTTGTTTCACAGGTATGAGCTCGACGTCGTTAGCAGGGTTACCCTTTTGGCTTGGCCTAGGCAGGGTTATGGACGCCATTGGTTATTCTTCAGGGCTCTTAGCTCAATTTGCTTCTTATCCATACTCGGATGCTGTATCATTTTCAAGGTGATTTGGATCTTTGTACTGTACATATGTATTCTTGACTCAGTGAGTAATTGCTGTATACATATCTATTCTGTGGGTTCCATCGTGGACTATTGTGTAATGATATTACTTCGTTTTCCACCCGCACGAAAGTGCCTGGTGGGCATCTTTGAATCGTTTCTATCCGGGTTTGGCGGGAAGCGCTGAAACTTGCATAGGGCTGATTCGAGGGTGTTACATATAGCATTAGTAGCTGCAAAGGGATTATCATTAGTTTCAGGTTTAGCAGCCATTTTATTCAAAGAAGATTGAGCTTCAGCCAAATATGCTATATTTCTTTCAGCATTAGAGAGTTTTTCCTCAATAGTTTTATTGAAAGCAGTTTGTTTACTAATAAACTCTTTAAGCATAACTTCAAGTTCAGAGGGAGCACTCCTATTATTGTTGTAAGAATTTCCATAAGCATTACCATTGTTGGGATGATATGGCTTATAATTGTTGTTACCAAAATTACTCCTATAAGCATTATTGCCGAAATTATTATTTCTTATGAAGTTCACATCAACTTGTTGTTCTTGAGCAACCAAAGAAGCTAAAGGGACATTATTTGGATCAATATGGGCTTTCCCATTAACAAGCATAGACATAATAATATCAATCTTATCACTCAAGCAGGAAGTTTCCTCAATAGAATTTACCTTCCTACCTTGTGGAGCTCTCTCAGTATGCCATTCAGAATAATTAACCATCATATTGTCCAGAAGTTTTGTTGCAGCACCCAAAGTAATGGTCATAAAGGTACCTCCAGCAGCAGACTCCAATAGGTTCCTTGAAGAATAGTTCAATCCTGCATAAAAAGTTTGGATGATCATCCAAGCAGTCAGTCCATGGGTGGGACAATTCTTTACCAAAGATTTCATTCTTTCCCAAGCTTGAGCAACATGTTCATTATCAGATTGTTTAAACTTCATTATTTCACTTCTCATAGATATAATCTTAGCAGGAGGATAGTATTTTCCAATAAAAGCATCTTTGCACTTAGTCCAAGAATAAATACTATTCCTAGTTAAGGAATTCAACCATTCTTTAGCTTTTCCTCTCAAAGAGAAAGGAAACAGTTTCAGCTTAATAATATCACCATCTATATCCCTATGCTTTTGCATCTCACAAAGTTCAACAAAGTTATTTAGATGGGCAGCAGCATCTTCATTACCAATACCAGAAAATTGTTCTCTCATAACAAGATTGAGCAAAGCAGGTTTTATCTCAAAGAAAGTATCTTCAAGCACAGGTGGAGCAATAGGTGTGCTCATGAAATCATTGTTGTTGGTGCTAGTGAAGTCACACAACTTAGTGTTTTCAAGAGTAGTCATTTTTTGTGTTTTCAAATAAGAAAGCAAACTAGTAAAAGTAATTTTTTGTGTTTTTGATAACGAAACAAGCAAGCCAAACAAAAAGAAACTAAGCAAAACAAAAATAACAAAGTAAAGAGATTGGTTATGAGGGACTCCCCTTGAGAAGATGTCCTTGACTCCCCGGCAACGGCGCTAGAAAAATGCTTGATGGCTCAGTGTCGGTGCCAGAAAAATGCTTGTGCGGTGTTGATGTAGAGCTCGTTGGGAACCCCAAGAGGAAGGTATGATGAGCACAGTAGCAAGTTTCCCTCAGTTATGAAACCAAGGTTTAATCGAACCAGTAGGAGCAAGGAAACACCCCAAAGGTGTTGCTAGCTGAGCCTTGGCAGGCCGCACTATCGGTGCTAGTAGCAACATGGAGACCTGCATAACACAACCACAGAACTCTGTCCCCAACTTGCGATGAGGTTGTCAATCTCACCGTGTTTTGCTGAAAACAAAGGATTAAACGTATCGAATGGAAGGAAGTAATAGTTTGCAGAAAGTAAACACAAAGCAGTAAACAGTTTGTAGATTGTATGTAAAGAAAAAGGACCAGGATCCATAGTTCACTAGAGGTGGCTCTCCTTAAGATAGATAACATGCTGGGTGAACAAATTACAACGGGGCAATTGACAAACATCGAGAAAGCAATACATGCATATACTAATCATCTTGAATCCTTTGGACCTTGATTGGGCATTACAACATTATACATAGACCGCCATCCAACTGCATCTATGACTAATAATCCACCTTCAGGTTATCATCTGAACCCCCTCCAGTATTAAGTTGCAAGCAACAGATTATTGCTTTACGATCTACGTGTAAAGTAAACAATATGATTGTTCTATGAACAAAGGATTGTTGTTTTCTTCCAAGTAGCAACAGCACATCTAGTACCTTAGAGATTTCTGTCACTTCCCCAGATTACCAGAGGCATGAACCCACTATCGAGTATAAATACTAACTCTTGGAGTTGCTAGCATCTACTTGGCCAAGATAGCTACTAACAACGGAAAGCATGCAAGATCACAAATAACAAAGACATGATAGAATCAATAATCAATCTGAAATAGCATCTCAATATCCATCAGATCCCCGCAAACACAACATGCAGAATTACAAATAGATGATCTTGAACATGAACGGAGCTCACAAGATCTAGACATGAAAGCACAAAGGAGGAGAACCAGCCATCTAGCTACTACATCGATCCATAGTCCAAGGATGAAAAACTCATGCATCACACCGGAGGCTTGCATGGTGATGAAGAAGGCCTCCTGGGTGAATTCCCCTCTCCAGCAAGGTGCCGGGAAGAGCTTCAGATCCCTCCCGATCTAGGGATGGAGATGACGGCGGCTACAGACTCTTTCGTGGATTTTTGATCGGGCCCTTAGGGTTTTCGTCTCGAAGGCATCTTATAGGCGGAAGGGGAGACCGAGGGGGTGCCGGAGGCGGCCAGACCACCCACTGGTGCGGGCCAGGCTGGGTCGCGCGGCCAGGTGGTGTGGTGGCCCCCTGGCCCCTCTCCGTCTCGTATTTTGGCATCGGATAACTTCTGGAAAAATAGGCACTTTGGCTTTTGTCTCGTCCAATTCCGAGAATATTCATTTTCTGACTTTCCTGGAACCAAAAACAGCAGAAAACAGGCAGCTGGCACTGTGGCTCTTGTTAATAGGTTAGTCCAAGAAATCATATGAAAAGTAGTGTGGACAAAACACAAGAAAGTGGATAAAACCAAGCATGGAACATCAAAAATTATAGATACATTTGCAATGTATCACGAAAACACAATGATCATTATCATTGATTCTTTCCTTTGTGAAGAGAATCATTCAGGAACGTTTTCCGTTGCGCTTCTCAACACTCTGATGCAGGGATATGAATCCTCATCGTGTTTTTCAATATCTTCCTTTTGCTTCGTAATCGAGAAATATCACTTAAAGTGAGATTTCTCAAGAATGCACCAAAATCCAAGCAATACCAGTTTTGCTTCTATTTTGGTTCCAGCTATGGATTACGTATTCAAAGTTTCCAATGATCACTTTACAAGGACTTATTTTCGATTGTTTTGGTTATATCAAATAACCCCAAAACTTTTACGATGATCCATACTAGATATGGAGCCGCTTTCACGAATCCAGATGGTTCACTATGTGTTCTAATTGAGTGCTAACTATTTCTAACTAATGGTCTCTACATCTACACTACAACGATTTATTTGGCGCCATCTATTTACCCATTTTGATATCTAATATCACATCGTGATGCTTTGCATTTTGATGTTTCAAAACGCTCTGCATTCCACAATTCCTTTTATGCCATTCTTATAAAGTCGAATTTCATTACTATTGATCAAATCATAGTAATTAGATTCTCTTTTATCTTTAACACCCTTTGTTTGATGAAACACTTTTATCAAATAAAATAGTTTCATACTCATGTTTCCTTTGGTAAACTTCTTTACACATTTAAACAATCATATAATGATAATTACCATTTTCGTTAAAACACAATACATCGAATATGTATTTACTTTTAACAATTCATTAAACACTTTGTATTCAAGTAATACACGGTGTTCAAGTTATTTTTCCAAACTTAGGCATGATTTATATGTGATAAGAAATCGAATGACTTTCACATATTATCACATAACTTTGAATTTAAACAATGGTTTCATTCATTAATGAATATACCATTAAGTTGGGTATTTTAAGGCATTTCAATATTTTACAAATGTTCATGCATTATCAATTAGTTTCAAAAAACAAGGATAATTCACATATAATCAAATAAGATATGAACACAAATAGAAATTATTCATAAAAGTGGAACAACTATTTGTTACAAGCTCATACGAATAACCATCTCACAAAGTGTGAGACACACTAAAGAATTTCATAATCTTTTGATTACAATAATCATCCTAAACATAAACTAAATGATAAATGTTGAGGGAGAGCATCATCGGCCATCATCATCATGCTCGCCATCAACACGCAACGTCACCTCCTCTCCAGCAAGCACCTCTCATGCAGAACGACCTGTTTTCAGCAAAACAGAACAAGTATCAAATATACTTAACACTGCAAATGTGTTTGCAAGATTATAACATTTATAAAATTGTATATCAAACATATACCTTTGTCATTGATGACCACAGCGACATTTGATTCAACCAACACATTCCTAAGATGTGTTACGAACCGGTGGAATTCCATTGATTCTGCGTCGCCTCTCATAATGCAAGTCCTGACTTGTGCTTGGTAGCTTGGTGGCAACGATCGCAGCACAACACCATTTGCAAAAAAGCCCGCCATCTAGCTATCCAGGAAGTATGCAGGCCTCATGTACACATCATGCATGTGCTCCAAGTGGTCGTCAAGTGATGAGTTCTCCATCTTAATGGAGAGGAAGTCTCCCATCAGCTCATGCTCCCATATGAGTGCTTGTTCCACGAAATGTTTCCTAAGCTGTAGCATTACCGTACGAGGGTTGACATCACCCACGAAAGGCCATAGCTCATCCACCATTCGGAAACGCATTGTAACTGAAATGAAGGAGGCCATCTCCCGACGGAGATAGCGGTCTTCCTGCTGCTCTAGGGTCTCTAGGTCAATGGGCTGATCCAAATCCATCCCATCGAGTATGTAGTTGACCACGTCATTCTCACTAAGGAGAACGTGGAGATGTGCAACCCATATAGAGAAGTTTGATCCATCTAATCTGAGCTTCTCTCCTTCTAACCAATCAATCGTCAACAGGAAAGGTGGCATTGAGGAGAACTTTTCTACATTTACAATTGCAAAAAGGATTTTAGACTAAGTTTATAATTAAATGAGTTAATAATAACTCCACTCAGAAACACCTGTCCCCATAAGGGTTCCTAGTGATAACACGAACCCTATCAGCCACATCTCCCCCGATCATCACGGCCATCAATGTGGGTTCAAGGGTGGACGCTAAACGTCGGTCACATCATTCATGTGACTCATGCTCGATCTTTCGATCATCCTTGTTTCGAGGCCATGTCTGTACATGCTAGGCTCTCCAACTCAACCTTAGTGTATTCGTTGTGCAACATGGCTTACACCCGCTATATGCAAACATAGATATGTCTGACACCCGATCATCACGGCCTGCCTCATACCGAAGAACTTTCTTGGTGGTGCACACTAAGGGGGAACACAATCATTGGTTATTTTAACAGCGATCATCTTATTAGGCTATCGTCGAGTATCTAATACTAGCACACAATAAGATATACAAACAATAACATTGAATGTAAATGCGATGTGATATGGTCCTTCACGTCGTGATCTCCATCCGTCGTCACCGGATTCCGGAGCTAGGGTTTCGGCGTCGTAGACACCAGGGTACCGGTATCTTTCTGGTGTGGTAGTCCGTCACCTCTGTGACTATCTACTACTACGTAACATAAGGCAATCACTTTACCTTTGCCACAACCATATCACAAAGCAATGCCCCTTGCAAAACAAAGTTAGACGCCTCTACTTTATATTTGCATGTTTTACGTGGCTGAATGGGCTTTCGCACAAGAATCGTTCTTACCTACGAACTTTCAGCACAACGTTGATCAAGTAGTTGTCTCTACTACACCCCTTTCAGGGCCCTCTGTTGCAAATGGTATACCAACTAATGGGAGAGAGACAGACACCCCCTTAAGCCACTTTATACGGTACAAGCCGTATGTCAAGCGTGGACCAGTCTCGCGAATGAATGCGTAAAGTCGGTTGGGGCCGCTTCATCAAGCATTATTGCGGTATACACAAGTACACGTGGGAGGGTAACAACTAAGAGATCAACACCCACACGCTACATCTCGTGTGTTCTACCCGTACTAGCATTACTACGCATAGATCTAGCTCTGATACCACTGTAGGGGTTCCGCGTATGAAAACAATAAATTTTACCCTACGCCCCTGAACCCCTGATGCTGCTAGGACCTATCTATTAGTAATACGGTAACGGGAGGGGCTTTTCGCAAACATGATAAATTCCTTGCGCTCCAATGGCTCCAACGACTTGAGTTCCTCAAGTGCGACACCTCGCGGGGAGTTACACACGTCTGGTGCCTGACGATGACTCCCGCTTCCCCGATCCAGCAGCAGTTGCGGAAGTAGAGCTCCTGGATCCGAATCCCGCAGCGCGATGGCGCTCTGCGGTGAAGATGTCTCTCATTTGCGCAGTCTGAACTTGGGACCACGGTCACGAGAGAGAGAGAGAGAGAGAGAATATCAATTGGAGGTCTTCCCAAAAGTGAGAAGACCTTTATTGAATATTGTGTGTCTTTATCTAGCCAAATACCCCCACTATATATAGGAGGAGGGGAGGTACTACCTCCTTCAAAGTCCCGGGGTGGGACTAAAGGAGAGGAGGGGAGAGCCAGCCGCCGGCCAGCCCTAGTGGGCCCCGCGCGGGGGGGCTAGGCCCAGCCGGCCACCCCCTTGTCCCTTCTTCCTCTCTCCTTTCCCTAATGGGCCCTCTCTCCTCCGGAAATTGGCCCATTAAGCCTTTTGACCTTTTAAATTGATTTTCTCTTTATTAAATAATTATGAATAAATTATTAAATCAATATTTAACATACATTCACATATTATTCAATCTCCGTGGCTATGGAACACTTCCACCTCCACTCCGGACATCCTCCGAACTTACCGAAACCCTTCTGGTTTTCTCTCTACTATTCTTTAGTGATTCTACCGATCCTATAAACACTCTCTAAGCATCATCAAGCCCTTAAGCATGATACCCCACGGTTCGGGAACACTCCAGACATGGTCGGGACACTCCCGCACCAATGATCGACAGAGGGACCTGGATGGCCATGTGACCCCTGTGTGTTCCACGAAGATCTTTCGTCGTTTGAACCAGGACAGTCGTGTCTTATTCCCTTTGTCTCTCGATACTTGCATTGCCCGAGATATGATCAATGACATCACCATGTCGTGTTCAATCTCGTTACCGAACAATGCTACTTGACTCGTCCCGACAAGTGATATCCCTGTGATCAAATCACATGCCGCGCAGCTATTGGATATAACTTCTCTGAGTGGGCCTTTGAGTATCTTCCCGTCACGTGGATGGACAAATCCTGCTCTTGACATATATTGCCTCTACGATTTCCTCCGAGTACCTGAACACACCTTTATAACCACTGTATTACCAAGTGGCGCTTGATGCTATCTAAGCACTCTCGAGAGACAGTAATTGATATAGCCTCATGGTCTAAGTAATAGTCTACGAGGATCCATTTCTAATCATCGTAACTTGAACTTCGTGACATGATCGGGTCACGATGTTTAGGTTGGGTATTGGTTCATCATCTCATTCTTAGAATGAGTTGACTCCATTTCCAACTGGCATAAATGCCACATGATCAGGAAACTTGATCATCTGTTGACCAATGAACCAGTGACTAGAGTTTCACTAGGAACTCCTGGTTGTTTATATATCACACGTGTATTGATGTTTCCACTCAATACAGTTATAGCATGATATAAAACTTAATCATAAACTATATGAAATATGTTAATAGTCCTTATTACTATTTGTCTCTAGGGCATATTTCCAACACATGCACCGTTGGTAGGTCGCCCGAGCGTTCTTGAGACCGAATGTCATGGCGGTGTAGCAAAAGGCTCCGAACATCATGATAAAAACCATTTTCTCCTTGTCCTCAGCGGCCACCTTGATCTGGTTGTAGACGGAGTACGCGAAGAGGAAATATAGTGACTAGGACCCCGTGGTCGAGTCGATTCGTGGGAGTACGAAATCCTCATTTGGACAAGCGCTATTGAGGTTGGTGTAGTCGATACACATCCTCCAGGTGTTGTTCTTCTTTAGTACTAAGACTGGGTTTGCCATCCACTTGGAGTACTTGATGGGCCAAATGAACCCTGTGGCGAGTACCCGCTCTACCTCTTCAGCGATTGTGTGGTGGCCCTCTTCACTGAAGGACCACAGTGGTTGCTTGACAGGTCGCGCCTTAGGGCCGACGTTTATTTTGTGCTTGGAGAGTTCCCTCAGGACCAGGCATGTATGATGGCTTCCATGCGAAGATATCACGATTCTCACAGAGGAACTCGATGAGCGCGCTTTCCTATGCGGGTCTCATGTTAGTTTCCATGGTGATCTTCTAGCTCGAGTCGCTAGGGACGAGCTCGACGATTCGGGTGTTTGCGGAGGCGTTGAAGGCTGTTGGCATGGAGCTTTCCATGGTGGGCTTATTTAGGATCGTCGGGTCATCCTTGTTAACACCACTCGTGTATTTGGCAAGTTCATCAGTGTGGTTCACCTCTTTAGTGATGACGGCGTCGGCGAGCATGGCGCTGCTGTCCTCGCACTCAAGGGCCATGTCAGGGTCGACATGCACGGTGATGATGTCGCGTAGGCCTAGGAGCTTCATCATGTTGTAGGCGTAGTGGGGGGCCGCCATGAATTTGGTGAATGACTGCCGACCCAACACGTAGTGGTACGGGCTACGAAATTTCACTACCTCAAAGACGGTTTGCTCCGTGTGGAAGTTGCTGGGGGTGCCGAAGGTGACTGGCAGCATCATATTGCCGATTAGGTATGCCTTCCAGCCTAGAACGATGTCGTGGAAGGTGCAGAGGGTCGATTTGACCATTGACTGCGGGAGTTGCAGTCGCCAGAATGTGTCTAGGTACATGATGTTGATGGATCTTCCCCCGTCCATCAGGGTCTTGGGGAGCCGATAGTCATCCACTATGGGCTTGACGACTAGAGCGACTCACCCTTGGTACTCGATCCTGGGTGCGTGGTCCTCGTGGCTCTAGGTGATGGTGTGCTCCGACCAGTTTAGGTAGCGTGGGATGTGGACTTGGGTCACCGCGTTTACTATGACTTCACGTGCAAGTACTTTCTTCTCGCGCTTCGTGCCTACATCGGTGAATGTGTATAGTGAGCCGACTGTGTTGCCAAACGTGCCGACATTGTTGTTGTCTCTTGGCGGCTCATTATTGGAGCCCTCCTTGGCGCGCCTTTCCTTCTTGATCTCCTTGAGAGAATGGCAGTCGGTGGTGGTATGGGTGGCGGGCTTCCCTTCCCTACTGTGGTATACACTGGGTTGGATGAGGGCACCGCAGGGTCGAATTTCGGCCTCACGGTGTTGTTGCTTCTATAACTACCTCCGTCGTGGCAGAAGTTTTTGGGGTCTCGCTGCTCGTAGTTGGCATTAGCGACAAAGTCGGTCCTGTTGTTGCCGCGGTGTTTTCCCATATGGTGAGTGTTGTTGTAGCTTATCTCGCGGTGCCTGTCGGTGTCATGGCCGCCGACATGGTGTCTTCCACCCGACTCGTCGTCCGAGTCTTGGTTTGGATCTTCCTCCGTATAGAGCTTGGCAATCTCGAGGAGGTCGGGGATGTTTTCGAGCATCCAATAGATCGTCTTGATCTTGGAAACCAGAGGTTTGTATCGGCACATGTTCTTGAAGCAGTGGATTGCGGTGTGCGGGTGGATGTCAGAGGCGTTGATCCACAGGTCATGCCAGCGTTGGACCTAGTGGCGGGTCGACTCGCTTGGTCCATGGATGCAGCGTTACGGGTCCTTGATGGTGGTGGAGCGTGTGTAGAACCCTCGAAGTGCTTGATGAAGGCTTCCCGCATCTCCTCCCATGAGTCGATGTTTTTCTCGGGGAGGGTCTTGATCCATTGACGAGTCGCTCCCTCCATCATTAGGAGGAGGTAGCGAGCAGCGAGTAGGTCCGGGTGACCACGTGGGGTTATACTTCTCGGTTTCCTTTGACCCCTTGAAGTTGGAAGGGTACCTTTCGCCTTGGACCATTGGTCTGAAGCACTATGAGCCAATTCAGTTGAGGGAGTCCGTAGGCTCGGGCTCGCAGCTGCCGCGGTTGGAGAGGATGTGACACAGGGCATGCGACTAGCAATCTCACTAGGCCTGGTTAGCAACGACGCGGGTCCGTGCATGAAGTGGCTGTCCATTGGCGGCAACTGTGGTGTTCACCGGTCGCGGCTTGTTAGTGGGGTTTGCTACCCGCGGCTAGAGTTGTTGTAGCTCGGGTGGTGGGAAGTTGATGGTGTTGGCGACTGCTCATTCGCCGAGGCGGTTGTTGGAAGCCGCCTGACTACCAGTCGAGCAAGAGTACATCCGTCCCCGTGGGTCAATTCCCCAGCTTGTTGTTGCACCACCCTAGCGAGCAGGGCCTAAGCATAATTAACTTGTTGCGCGCCCTTGCAAGTGAGGTTAAGGTTGGCGACTACAGACTGTCCCGTGATAACATTGTCCATCAGGGTGGAGTAGAGTGGAAGTCTATTGGCGTCGAGATCTTGTGGCGCGATCATGATCCGCGGCTGCTCTAAAGGAGGCGAGCAGCGCGGTGGTGGTGGATATCCATTTGTAGTCGCCACAACGGTCGGGCGGCTACCTCCTGGTGCTGTCGTGCAGTAGTACTCGAGCTCGGCCGCGCGTCCGGGGTCGCACTCGTCGTCAAAGTTCAGGGTGCGGCCTTGAACAGTAGGGTTGAGGTGGCTCCTGATGCGGCATTGGTGGTAGAGAGATAGCTCTTACGCCGTTTGATGCTCGAGGCAGAATTTCTCGCGCTCGGCGTGCTCTTTGGCGACGGCTGCCTCCAGTCACCAATGGTGATCTTCGAGTTCCACCGCTGGCGTCGTTGCCAGAAGTGGCATGGTGAAGGGATCTGCTGGCGCGCCATTGTCCGCCATATAGGTGGTGTTATAGCGATTGAATCTAGCACGGTCCTCATCGGGGGACTCCGACCAGAGTCGGAGTCGAAGATCCCGAGGATAGATAGATCCTCAAAATCATCGGCATCAGAGATGCGCATGATGGAGTCGACATGAGACGCGGCGGTGATGTATCCGCCGACCGGGGCAGGGGTCGCTGAATCTGCATCATCGCGAAGAGCCGCGTCGTTCCCGGCCGTATCACTTGTGGCCGGGTCGCACTCGGAGGTGTGGAGGGTGATGGAGAGGACCTGCTCCTATTACAGTAGATCGCGCGGAGGCGACCCTTTGGTGATATCAAATCCCGCCGTTTCCGCTAGGTCAGTGACATGTGAACCCGACGAAAAGATGGGATGGCACCACTCCGGCGTGGGTGACCGGGTGCGACTCCTGTATGTAGCTGCTCGGTAGGATCTGAAAGAATCCGCCGTTGGCGATCATGCGACCGGTGGCGAGTGGCCGATCGATCCGAGTGTAGAGTACCAACAATAGTTCCATCGTGATGAGCCTTTGACAAAGTCCGTAGGAAGCTCAATGCACATGCACCACGTGCGGGATTGGATGACAGGCAGCTCGGCACCTCGGCATCTTCGTGTATTGGGCGGCGGACGGCCACACCGGGGCACCGTCCTCCCCGGCCTTTGACTCGGCGACCACCACGACCCGCGTATTCCCCGCATCCGCCATACCCTCCTCGAGCGCGAAGAGCTCCCATGCCTCCTCGTCCGCCCCACCATGGAGGTCGTCGAGATGGTGCTCGACGGCAAGGTCACCGTGGAGGACGTGCGCTGAATTTTGGCGGGGACAGTGAGCGGCGAGTAGCGTCGGCGCGATTTCGGCGGGACAGCAAGCGACGGGTGACGTGACAACGCGGTTCCGACGGCTAGGGGATGGCAGGGGCCGCTCCGAGCGTGGGATGAATTTTCCATGTGGCAGTTGGGACTTAGCGCGTGGACTCCAGTTTACAGCGCGCGGTAGCCCGCTCGGCAAATATACGGCACCGAATTCCTTTTTAGCGCCCGTGCTAAATTTTAGGAAAATACTCTAGTTCAACCGGAGGCTACGACGCGTGGCAACCACTTGCTTCTGCACGTGACACGCGTCTCATACGCTAGGCCCATGCTCCACCGATTCTGTCTGTTGTCCGCCTCCATGGCGAGAGGATAAAGTCTGCTATTCGCCGCCACCATACACGCCTCCACCGGCCTCCGCCTCCACTCCTGGCCACCATCGTCGCCGCCACGCACGCCTCACCGTCGCCGCCATGCACGACTCCACCGGCCACCGCTATCCGTCGCAGTCACCGCCATGCACGCCTCTACCGGCCACCGCCGCCAGGCGTTTCTACTGGCCATCGACAGCGATGTTGTCCAACCAAATTCAGGATGCTACCAATGGAGCGCTACGATGCTACAAGCAGTCATCGTCGATGCTACCAGCGGAGGGAGGAGATGCTACAAACGTTGTAGAGAGACAGACATGTTTTTTCTTTGACGACGGCGACTACGACAATTGTCGGTGGCGGCGGTGCTGCGAGCGGGTTTCGGCATTGCTATCACCTTTTTGTGGTTTTGCATCATAGGAAAAACATGTGCTACAATTGTTCTTTGGATTTGCCTCTTAGTAAGGAGTTTTTTGCTACAAATGTTTGGTGATTTTCCATCATACGAAGATTTTTTTTGCTACAACCATTATGTGATTTTGCGTCATAAGAGTTTTATTGGAGGACCTTGCTGGAATTTTTCTTGCTAGGATGCTACCTTTGTACAATTTTTTTGCTACATTCATTCTGTGATTTTGCTATGATAGTACAAAGTTTTTGCTACAATTTCTTCGGCGAAGTCGTTTTTGCTATAGTAGGGCAACTTTTTTGCTTCGACGTCTGTCTCTGGCGAGGTCAGCCGATTTTCGGTGAGGCCGGTCTTTGTCTTGTGTTTGGTGGATGGACCATTTTTTTGCTACAAACAGAAAAAAGAGGAGAGTTTTTTGCTACATAAAAATAAAGGTGGACTTTTAAACAAAAGTGAACAGGTGTCAGCTGGAGGACCCGGAGCCTGGAATTTTTCCAACCTCCGAAGGACGCTCAGTCCCATCCTAAATTTTATGGACGCTCTATTTTACAGCCTACGTTGGAGCGCTATTTTTTTTCCCGCCTCCTACACCCTAAATCGGCAGTTTTTCCGGTGCAAGACGTGTTTGGACGTCTCTCGGAGATGGTCTAATTTGATTAAATAAAATGGAAAGAATCGACTCATATGCATGGAAAGTAATAGCCAATTAGAGCCGTCGCCGTGTATAAGTAGCAGACGGCAGCAGGAGGAGATTCCGAAGGCGGCGGCTACATGGCGGCCAAAGGGCCGATGATCGCCGGGTCGCACAACCGGAACGAATTCGTCACCATCCGCCATGACGGCGACGCGCCTGCCCCAGTCGTAAGTCTCTCTCTTCTGGCCTCCGTAGTGAATTTGTTTTCCATGGTTAATCGATTTGCAAGTAATGCTGCGGCGCCGTCATTACAGCCAAGAACTCTAAACCTATTTTTAATATATCTTCCTGATGCAGGCAAAAGGTGTGGCCTTGTGCCAGATATGTGGCGACAGCATCGGCGTTACCGTGTGCCAGATATGTGGCGATATCTTTGTTGCCTGCAACGAGTGTGCCTTCCCTGTCTGCCGCCCTTGCTATGATTATGAACGCAAGGAAGGGAACCGATGATGCTGCCCTCACTGCAAGACTAGATACAAGCATCTCAAAGGTTTGTTTCTTCTTCACAACTTGTTTCTTGGCAGGCTTTTTGTTACGAGAGAGACATGTAGCATAATAAGAATACATGGTATGCACTTGTATATTATGAGCCAACTAAAGTCATAGTATTCAGGTAGCCCCCGAGTTCCCAGAGACGAGGGGGAAGAAGGCGTCGATGACCTGGACAACGAGTTCAGCTATAAGCAGGACAATTACAATGGGCTGCAGGGTGATATTGAATTCTATTCATCCTCTCGCCGTCACCAGATTCCTCGGCTCACGACTCGGCAACAGGTAAATCTTTTTTTGTTGCATGAAAGCTCATCATGTTTTGTAAGAAGAATTCCTCGCTTAACACATTGCTATTTTTGTTCAAATCACTCTAGAGATACTCGAAGCTTCCCCTGAACGTCATTTTATCCGTAGCCCAACAACTAGATATGTTCATCCAAGTGTACCATGTATTTTCTTTGTTTATGTAGATCGATTTTTTGGATTATAATCATAAATAATTTCTTTTGGTGAACTTATCTGCTCACTAGATGAATAATGATAACACTTTGCTGCTATGATTTCAGTTCCCATGAGGTTTCCGGACCCCTCCAAGGACCTGAACTCTTATGGACTTAATACTGTTGACTGGAAGGAAAGAGTTGAGAGCTAGAGGGTTAAACAGGACAAACTAGGACGAAAGCTGCGAGAGGATGTGGAGATACGGATGGGACTGTTTTAAATGGTGAAGACATACAAATGTATGCACAACCTTCCTCCATGTTAATCAGCAATATCAGAAGTGTGATATTCACTGCAAATTTTGTCTCTAGCAGAGTTGATGATGCACGTCTACCACTAAGTCATATAGTTCCTATTCCTGCAAAGCAGCTCATCCTTTACCAGATAGTGATCATTCTTCGACTTATCATCCTATGACTCTTCTTCTAGTATCATGTCTCTCATCCAGTGCATGATGCTTATGGATTATGGCTAATGTCTATTATCTGTGAGATTTGGTTTGCCTTTTCTTGGCTTCTAGATCAATTCCCAAAATGGTATCCAATCAACCGCGAAAGATTTGACAGGCTTGCATTGAGGTAAGTTGTTACGATAAATATAATGTGTGTATGATTTTTTCAAAACTTTTTAGTACTGGAAAAACTTTTTTTAGCATCATGTGTCATGAGGTTCAGTGTCTAATACAATATTGTAGGTTTGATAGGGAGGGAGAGCCATCACAACTGGCTTCCATCGATTTCTTTGTCAGTACAGTGGATCTACTAAAGGAACCTCCTCTAGTCACAGCAAATACTGTTATGTACATTCTTGTTATGGATTACCCCTGTCGATAAACTGGAATGCTATGTTTTTTATGATGGTTCAGCTATGTTGACATTCGAGTCACTCTGAGAAACTGCAGAATTTTCTAGAAAATGGGTTCCTTTCTGCAAGAAGCGCAACATTGAGTCATGGGCTCCAGAGTTTTATTTTGCTCAAAAAATAGATTACATAAAGGATAAAACACAACATTCTTTTGTTAAAGAAAGACGAGTAATGAAGGTAAGCTAGCTACAAACTCACATGGTTAAACTAATGTTTCCCCAATTCTGCTTGGCAACGGAATTGTAGCTAGCTTACCTTCATCACTCGTCTTTATTTAACAAAAGAAGGTTGGGTTTTATCCTTTATGTAATCTATTTTTTGAGCAAAATAAAACTCTAGAGCCCGTAGCTCAATGTTGTGTTTCTTGCAGAAAGGAACCCATTTCCTAGCAAATTCTGCAGTTTATGAGAGTGACTCGAACGTCAACATAGCTGAACCATCATCAGAAAACATAGCATGCCACTTTGTCGACAGGGTAATCCACAGCAAGAATGGACATAATAGTATTTGCTGTGACCAGAGGAGGTTCCTTCAGTGGATCCACTGTACTGACAAAGATATCGATGGGAGCCAATTATGAGTCTCTCCCTCCCTATCAAACCTACAATATTGTATTTAGGCACCGAACCTTAGGACACATGATGCTAAAAAAAGTTTTTCCAATACTAAAAAGTTTTGAAAAAATCTTATATCCATTATATTTATCGTAACAACTTACCTCATTGCAAGCCTGTCAAATGTTTCGCGGTTGATTGGATACCATTTTGGGAATTGATCTAGAAGCCAAGAAAAGGCAAACCAAATCTCACAGATAATACACATTAGCCATAATCCATAAGCATCATGCATTGGATGAGAGATATGATACTAGAAGAAGAAGCATAGGATGATAAGTCGGAGAATGATCACTATCCGGTAAAGGTTGATCTGCTTTGTAGGAATAGGAACTATACAACTTAGAGGTAGATGTGCATCATCAACTCTGCCAGATACAAAATTTGCAATGAATATCAAACTTCTGATAAAGCTATTTAAAATAGTCCTTGATTAACATGGAGCAAGGCTGTGCATACATTTGCACGTCTTCACTATTTAAAACAGTCCCATCCATATCTCCACAAACTCTGACAGCTTCCATCATACTTTTGTCCCGTTTAACCCTCTAGCTCCCGTACTTTTGTCCCGTTTAACCCTCCAGCTCTCAGCTCTTTCCTTCCGGTCAACAGTATTAAGTCCATAAGAGTTCAGGTCCTTGGAGGGGTCCGGAATCCTCACGGATGAAAGTATAGCCGCAAAGTTTATCATTATTCATCTAGTGAGCAGATAAGTTCACCAAAACAAATTATTTATAATTATAGTCCAAAAAAGTGATCTACATAAACAAAGAAAATACCTGGTACACTTGGATCAACATATCTAGATGTTGGGCTACGGATAGAATGGCGTTCACGGGAAGCTTCAAGTATCTCTGGAGAGATCTGAACAAAAATAGCAATGTGTTAAGCGAGGAATTCTTCTTACAGAAACATGATGAGCTTTCACGCAATAAAAAAGGATTTACCTGTTGCCGAGTCGTGAGCCGAGGAATCCGCTGACGGCGAGAGGATGAAGAGAATTCAATCTCATCCTGCAGCCCATTGCCATTGTCCTGCTTATAGCTGAATTCGTTGTCCAGGTCATCGACGCCTTCTTCCTCCTTGTCTCTTGGAACTCGGGGGCTGCCTGAATACTATGACTTTAGTTGGCTCATAATACAAGTGCATACCATGTATTCTTATTATGCTACATGTATCTCTCGTAAGAAGAAGCCTGCGAGAAACAAGTTGTGAAGAAGAAACAAACCTTTGAGCCGCCTGTATCTAGTCTTGCAGTGAGGGCGGCATCGGTTCCCTTCTACTCATAGCAAGGGCGGCAGACCGGGAAAGACATCGCCAGTAATGCTGATGCTGTCGCCACATATCTGGCACAAGGCCCCACCTTTTGCCTGCATAGATATAGTATAAAAATTAGGTTTAGAGTTCTTGGCTGTAATGGCGGCGCCACAGCATTACCTGCAAATCGACTAACCACGGACAACAAATTCACTACGGAGGCCAGGACGAGAGAGACTTACGACTGGGGCAGGCGCGCCGCCGTCATGGCGGAGGTGACGAATTCGTTCTGGTTGTACAACTCGGCGATCATCCGTCCTTTGGTGCGTCGCCGTCATCGCTAAAAAAGGAATTTGGGGTTGTATATTTGCCACGCGGGCTACCGCGCGCTATAAACTGGAGTCCACGTGCGAAGCCCCAACTTCCACACGGAAAATTTATCCCGCGCATTGAGCGGCCCTTGCCATTCCCTAGCCGCCGGAATCGCGTCGCCCGCCGCTTGCTGTCCCCGCCGGAATCCAGCGCACATCCTCCATTTGACCTTGCCATCGAGCACCATCTCGACGACCTCCGTGGTTGGGCGGACGAGGATGCATGTGAGCTCGTCGCGCTCGAGGAGGGTGCGGCGGATGCGGGGAAGACGCGGGTGGTGGTGGCCGCCGAGTCAAAGGCCAGGGAGAACGGCGTCCCGGTGTAGCCGTCCGCCGCCCACTACACGAAAACGCCGAGGTGTCCATGCCATACTGGTTCTCAAAGCCACGTAACATGTACTCCCTTTGTTTCAAAATATAAGATGTTTTAGTTTTATGAATGAAGTGTATCTAGTTTGCTTTTAATGTCTAGGTTCATTTAGGTTTGCGGTGAACCTAGACACTAAAAAGGTCTAGATACACTATTTTCACAAAGCTAAAACATCTTATATTTTGAAACGGAGGGAGTACTTCCCCGGGAAACAAGAAAACAAAGGATGGAATGGATGGAACATTTCTTGTGTTTTTCGATCGCTCACCTGATCAGAATTGACCGTTTTTTGTATTATCTCCAGCTCAATCCAGCTAGTGCCGGTGGACCGGTCACTGGTGGCTGGTTGGGGCTTTGTGCTTGCGCTGGTAGACTGGCCCGTGCCCATGATGCGTTGCATTGCATGTTGAATTGCTGATGCTATGCATGACGAGGAACGTACCACGTGTTGCATGTGATTAGTATGTTGCTTAGTGCGCGTAACTCTGACACTTATTCATGATGATCTTGCCGGTATATTGGTATGTATACATGTGATTTCATCCATACACTACAGGAATGGGAAGCTACGCCGACGACCAAACGTCGGGTCGTCGGCGTAGCCATCGTCCAGGCCATCCTCGCCAAGCAGCCGTCGGCGTAAAATTGCGCTCGGCATATTCTATGCTACGCCGACGGCTGCCCTCGGCGTAGCTATTTTTTATTTTATCTTATTAAACTTTGAAAAATCATAACTAAATCATTCTAATTCAGAAAAATACAAATAATATATCAAAATTTGCAGAAAAATAAGACCTATCTATCTACACTCAAATATAACACATTTATAAATAAAAATTAAGTAAAACATAAAACATTATATATAGTTTAAAACGGGCATAAAAAATTCAAAAACGATCGAAACAATGCGAAACCTTCGCGTGGTGTTATATTATGTGACATAGTTAGAAGGAAAAATATCAAACTTGGTATATTGATTATGTCTCAAAGAAACCTTCACAAAATGACCTATCTCATTCGAGGTTTCTTGGCTTTCGGGTCAAATGACCAATGTTATGGCTAGAATCAAGGCATAGTTTGTGATAATGTGCCCATATTGTGCATACACATGCATCATGGGATGGCGAACAATGTTGCAGGAGGAAGTTTTCCTTTTCGTCGAACCAAAAAGGCATTTCCCATTTTCCGAGCATAAAAACGGACGGTTTTGTGAAGCAACCACCAAATGGCTAATTCAAAATACTACCACCATATTTTACAAAAATACTATACCACCTTATATGGACAATGTCCCAACAGGGGGATCCAAAACCTTTCCGTCCACCTTTGGTGAAAAAGACAAATTCCTGCCGAATCGGTAGGAAGTGGGTCAGATATGAACTACAGGTACATGATCCGATGCTCATGTTTTTTTACAAAAATCATTTTTAGGTTCACAATATGCTATTTTATCAAAGATCTAATGAAAGTTTAGCGAGGCTCTGCCCCGAGCTAAGAATCTTTATGTCCGTCGTTCGATAAAGTTTGACGATAGTTTAAAACGGGCATAAAAAAATTCAAAAACGATCGAAACAATGCGAAACCTTCGCGTGGTGTCATATTATGTGACATATTTATAAGGAAAAATAGCAAACTTGATATATTGATTATGTCTCAAAAAACCCTTCACAAAATGACCTATCTCATTCGAGGTTTCTTGGCTTTCGGGTCAAATGACCAATGTTATGGCTAGAATCAAGGCATAGTTTGTGATAATGTGCCCATATTATGCATACACATGCATCATGGGATGGCGAACAATGTTGCAGGAGGAAGTTTTCCTTTTCGTCGCACCAAAAAGCCATTTTCTATTTTCCGAGTATAAAAACGAACGGTTTTGTGAAGCAACCACCAAATGGCTAATTCAAAATACTACCACCACATTTTACAAAAATACTATACCACCTTATATGGACAATGTCCCAATAGGGGGATCCGAAACCTTTCCGTCCACCTTTGATGAAAAAGACAAATTCCTGCCGAATCGGCAGGAAGTGGGTCAGATATGAACTACAGGTACATGATCCGATGCTCATGTTTTTTTACAAAAATCATTTTTAGGTTCACAATATGCTATTTTATCAAACATGTAATGAAATTTTAGCGAGGCTCTGCCCCGAGCTAAGAATCTTTATGTCCGTCGTTCGACAAAGTTTGACGATAGTTTAAAACGGGCATAAAAAATTCAAAAACGATCGAAACAATGCGAAACCTTCGCGTGGTGTCATATTATGTGACATATTTATAAGGAAAATAGCAAACTTGATATATTGATTATGTCTCAAAAAACCCTTCACAAAATGACCTATCTCATTCGAGGTTTCTTGGCTTTCGGGTCAAATGACCAATGTTATGGATAAAATCAAGACATAGTTCGTGATAATGTGCCCATATTATGCATACACATGCATCATGGGATGGCGAACAATGTTGTAGGAGGAAGTTTTCCTTTTCGTCGCACCAAAAAGCCATTTTCTATTTTCCGAGCATAAAAAACGGACGGTTTTGTGAAGCAACCACCAAATGGCTAATTCAAAATACTACCACCACATTTTACAAAAATACTATACCTCCTTATATGGACAATGTCCCAACAGGGGGATCCGAAACCTTTTCGTCCACCTTTGGTGAAAAAGACAAATTCCTGCCGAATCGGCAGGAAGTGGGTCAGATATGAACTACAGGTACATGATCCGATGCTCATGTTTTTTAAAAAAAAATCATTTTTAGGTTCACAATATGCTATTTTATCAAAGATCCAATGCAAGTTTTCCTTTTCATCGCACCAAAAAGACATTTTTCATTATCCGAGCGCAAAAAGGCATTTTCTAAAGCAACCACCAAATAGCTAATTCAAAAACGGAGAGTTTGTGATTAGTTGATATGGATATCATATTTGGATTCCTCTCATTTTTCTGATCAATTTAAACATATTATTTGTTGAATTTCGATTTACAGATTTAAAGATATTAATTATTCTATATTAAATAGAAAATACAAAAAAATAAAATTATTATATTTTTATTTGAATTCAATAATATTTTTACTTATTCATTAATATTTACTTAAATAATTGTTTGTAATTTCAAAAAATTACTTTGCGGATGATATAAGAGTTAATAGGATGGATATCATAGTATGGACACCAATATATGAATTACTTTGCGGAAACGGATTCTGAAGGAACGAGGAAGTTAAGCGTGCTGAAGCTGGAGTAGTATTAGGATGGATGACCTGCTGGGAAGTTTGACTAAGACTGGAATTTAATCAAATAGTAAGTATAATTAGTGTTAAAAATGTTCAAAGTAGGAGATTAACAAGTGAAACAATTTAAAGAATAAAAAAATTGAGAAAAAAAAATAAAAAAAATAATTCTTTTTTAAAAAAAATCAAAAAAAAAATATTTTTGCAACCGGTCGACAGGCTATGCCGACGGTCGCTACGCCGACGGCAAAGCCCTCGGCGTAGCATACACCGACGGTATTTTGATACGCCGACGGCTTGAGTGTGCTCCGCCGAGGGAGATCTTTGCCGAGGAGGCTACGCCGAGGGCAGCCCTCGACGTACCATACGCCGAGGGCATTTTGGCATACGCCGACGGCCTTTTGCCCTCGGCGTAGCGCGCGCGTCCCGTAGTGATAGCCACACATCTTGAGATTCTTTATCCCTTTCGCTTGTTATCTTGGTCCTGCGGATCGATGATGACAAACCAATATACGTACTTATATACTCCATTTGATCCGTAATAATAAGGGCACAACATGTATTCTTGTTGCCCACCCCTGACAAGAAAATCTTCGCCACAAGAGCTACTAATTTTGTGAAGAAGCACAAAAGTGGGTACGAATTAGGCAGTAATACTACACTGGCTGGACCTTACGGACAAGTTACGGGCAGACGTGGAGAAGGCCGGTTGGTGCAAAATCTGGGCCACGTTTCTCTTTCCTATAACCGAATTCAGTTTGGATGCCACGTTGTGTCCGTAAGCAGGATTCCGTAGATCCGTCCTAGGATTATTGATGAATTAGGGATGTAGGCGGACGTCCGCCATACCATCCCGGCCTGTCTACCACGGTTCCTAATTCTGATTCTCCTCCTAATCACATTTCATTCCCTAAACTTGTTAAGGCTCTAGTGGATTGTCCGGCTCATCCGGTGGAATGACCCACCTGCATGCCTAGTATGAATAGTGAAGTTGGCAAATCTAAATATATAATAGAGGCACCCCCTGGGAGGCTGCCAGCGATCAGAGATGTTTGGCCGTTTGGTCGAGCTCCCAGGGCGCATCCGGACCATCCATTCGCGTATGGTCTTATTTGCCCTCGTCAATAGTACTATTGTGGGCACCCCTGATTGCCCAAAAAACGGCCTGCACATTGTAATTGTGCTAGTGTTACCGGTCCCGCTTGTCAGCGTGTGTTTTTTTGCTTTTGGGGAGATTTGGTGGGGGCGGAGGGGCACGGCAGGGGCAGTGACTCCCCGCGTGGGGAAAAGAGAGGAGCCATCGAGTAGGGGTGCTGGGGATGCCGCAGCCCAGCCGAAAGCGGAGGTAGCTCAAGGCTCAGCCGGCGGTGGAGGGTACCAGGAGGAGGTCGTGGCCCATCCGGTGGTGGAAGGATCCCTGTGGAGCTCGCATACGCATTTCTTCCATGCCGGCAGGAGGACCATGGACGGGCGACGCTGCACCACGCGGGAGGAGGTAAGACAATGACGATTGTCTGCTCCACCCGTCCCTAGCCCATCTTCTTCATGGATGACTGTAGGCACAACTTGAGCTCGGTGCACCTACCGGTGAGAAGAAAGAGCATGGGATGCCACATAGATACCACACTTCCCTCTACCTCTTCTTGCAGGTTCCTTGTCTCTCTCTAAATATTTGTGTGTGCTCTAATGTGAAGAAATCTATGCAGACAACTTGTTTGATGATATGTGTGTGAGAGATGTAATTGGTCCATTGGGGGTTATTTTTTAGTTTATGAACCGTGAGCTAGGGCTGGTGATACGGAGGGTGAACAAGACGGAGTACATGTGGACGTGCGGTCGAGGAACCAAGCCTACTGCGCCATTCTCCTTCATCTGTTAAGTTTATTATCTGGAATTTCTCACAGTAAATTTTGTGCGTGAATCTAAATGTTTCCATGTACGTTGGCATAATCAGGAAATAATGATTTATAGTTCATATAAGTGGTGTCCAGGCCGTATTTGAGTTTAGCTTTAATTTTCTAATGTACATATTGACATGATGTATGAGAATACATGGACATTTTACGAGATAAAGGTTTCTGTAACAATTACTTTGTGATTTCTGCAGTATAGTCAAAATTGTACATATAGAGCTCTCCGGCACGTTGTTCATCTAGGCTGCAGCTCCATCCACCGGCAGTCATGTTTCCCACCCTTTGCGTGCATGCGTGCGTGTGTATGTGCGTGTGCGTGCGTGTGTGTGTGTGTGGAACCCTTCTTCCTGCAGCTGATCGACATGGTATCAATGCCTTCTAACTATTTAGTTTTTGCTTCCTTTGCAGCATGATGTGACCTTCTCATGAACCAATTTGTTTTGTTGGATTCGATCGACGACATGTATGGCTTCATCCCCCTCTTGGAGTGATGTCAGATTGGTAATTAGTTCCCCCGATCAAGATTTTTTATTTTCCTGGTATTTAGTTCCTGCGGGTCATAAGTTTGTCATTTTATTTGATTAGGTTTCTGATGCCTATTTATTTTTCTCATGGTGTGGGTACAATCTCAATTACTGATTTATGAAAGAATTAAAGTCGTAGATCCAATATCGAAACCGGTTGGTGTGTAGCTTCCATTATGTGTGGAATATTTCCTTGCTTGATGTACATGTCATAGGCTTCCTATGACTCTTGATTTAGTTTACTCTTTTTTACATTGTTTGTATGCCTTAAAAAACCGTGACATTTGTAAACCTGACCCCATCCAAGTAATCTTGATATTTTATCTGTGGTCCGCTCTGTATGCTGTAGGACAAGTCTTCTTGCTGCATTGGAATTTAAATATGGAACTATGCCCGAGAACATATTTGTGAAAGCTTTGAGCTGCAAATTAAAAAAATGATCTTAAACTGAGTTTTGTTTCTTCAAAAAGATCTCCGGTAGATGATATTCGAGTGAAGAAGCATGTAATATGTCAATCTGCATTACCACCATTGATATTTTGATGCAATGTTACAGTCGAGATAAATTACCTTCTACCTTGGAGAGAGATATTGCCAGCGGTTGTGTGCCTTAGAGTACGGGCATCGGCCACATGGACGTGGAGGCAACCAACCATCCTAGGCAAGACACACTTCTTTTTGTATCTACAGCCGTTGAGAAATTTAGCAACGGGTAATTGTTTGCTTTGTGGTGGCTAATTTCACTACGTATATTCAAAGTGATCATGTTGATGATGCTATGGTTAATTGGACTGATATATGAATCTTATATTGGGATAAGGAATCATTAACATGCTTTGTTGGATAGCTATTCAAGGAAAATGTTTGATTAAGAATTTCAAGATTTTCACTGGCAATTAAATTTTTTGGTTGTTTGCTTTACTGCCCGATAAAAGAATACGTTTTTTTAATGTCCCCAAATAAGGTTGCGTAGACTTTTTATTTCTAAATACCTTATGACTGAGCATACCGGCAACCTTCACTTTAATTCAGATGGTACTTCTGGAATTTGTTTGTTTTAACATGAATACAGTAACTTAGTTAGAGGGTAGAAAGCCAGATTTGATTAAGAATTTCAAGATTTTCACAAGCAATTACAAAATTTGGTTGTTTGTGCTTTATTGCCTAATAACAGAAATACGCTCTTTTAATGCCCTCAAATAAGGTTGTGTAGACCTTTTTTTATTTCTAAATACCTTCTGACTGAGCATACCGGCAACCTTCACTTACATTCAGACTGTACTTCTAAAATTTGATTTTTTAAATATAAATACAGTAGCTTAGTTAGAGGGTAGAAAGCCAGAAACATGTGTTACCTCACCTGATTATGTATTCAGCATTATTTTTGTCACAAGTGTCAAATTAACATACGTTGTCATTGGTGATTCTTCAAATTAAGCACAACCATACAGATTCAGGTGGCACCAGCATGCTGCAGCTATTTTTTGTTTCGTCTTTCTACACATGGTGTTATTGTTGTTGCTTGCAAGGTTGGTCTTGTCTAATTTCCGATCAAGCATATCATTTTCTTAAGGGGAAGATTTCAACCAAGATAAATTTACATGACAGAACGGAATCAAGTATAGTCACCGAGATTCTCAATATTGACGTTGTCGATAATAAGGTATAGCTAGATATTTATTTTAAAATCTAGCTACATATATTCAGTTGGTTAATTAGCTACATATTCAGTTGGTACTAACAATGTCCATTGTTTCTTACCTTGATATACCAAATGGTCTGATGCAAGTGGCTACTTTTTAGCTATCCTAATATACCATTCATTCTTGCAAGCATTTGCCATTTTCATCGCAGACTTACCTTTTTACCATGCTCCAGTTTGCTCAATTGTGCTATTGAGAATAGAGTTCACCTTTCCTCTAAGAATAAATATATGCTTACTTTCAAAAAATTAGCTATTTCTTCTCTTGGTGTTTAGTGCAGTTACCTAGGTTGGCTTTCTTGCATTGCTTCATGTTGGCTCTAATACTTTGTTTTGGCGAAACAAACAATTGGATGATACAGATGCATTAGATGCCTAACCATTTTTCATGTTTGTCCTCTTTATTTTCTTCTCGATAGAAAGGCCAGAACAATTTGTTTTTTACCACGGTTATATTAATTTACTAATATTTCATCGTAGTAGCAACGTTTTTTCTACATCTAATATTTTGGTACCATCAATCTATCGTTATTGCATATATATACACATATTTGTATTACTGTGTTACTTTCTGTTGAGAAAGTGAGTTAATCATGAGTTAAGCCAACTTCTAGGGATTTATAGAATTTTAGTTCTTCAAGATGATTGGTGAACTTGTAGTTCGATGTGAATGTTTATATTTTTCTAATATTTCAATTTCCTTCAGTATAGTTCAATGTGATTTTTTTTGCCTGTCCCACCCTCCATTTTTTTTACCTTTGACGTTCTCTCTCCATCAGCAGTGTCGCTACGGCCTGATTAATGATTCTAAGTCCCATGTGAAAATGAAACTTCTTTATTCCTTATTATTGTTGAATGTATTGTTGCTTACTTGACATTTGTTAGAATTGGTGTGAGCTCACAGTCACTGTTTTTGAAATTTATAATAGATACTTTGCCTACTGCATTTTATTTCAAATTCCAATTCGCGGAGTAAAGGTTTCAATAGTGGTGTAGTTGCACATCAATTCATTTAAGGTAGTAATAGTTGTCCGTGGATAGAGGGAAATAGTGCTGGACTGAATTTTGTCAAAAGGTTGTGCTTTTATTCAAATAAATTATTCATAAGTAATGATGATGATGTCTCTAGCTTCATATAAAATGGTAAACAAATAACAAGAGATAGGTTTTACGTATATTAATTCGTCATTGAGTCGTTCATCATTTTTTGCAAGGGCTTCCTGTATTCGTATTTCATCTCGCTGTCATTGAGTTTGTGATTGTTGATCTTTAGTGTGCTATGTGGTTTTGTGCATTTCCCCTGTAATTATTTATTATCCTATTTTACTTATTGAAGAGGTGCAGTCCAAATGTTTAATTCTCTACTATTTCAGGGTCAACTTCCAAGAGAAAGCAACACTGTCTTGTTTTGATGTGTTTCCGGCTTTTCGCTCTGATCTTGGTTGTTTCTAATGATGAGCATGTAAGGAAACCTTTCCTGACATCAAGTAATTAACTCACGACAATGTGTCACATGCTTTTGATATTGGATGATGTCCTAACTTCTCTCCTATTTGATGATGGCTCACACACTTCAGGTTGGTTTCATTTTGGCCTTTGTCAATTGCTGGTTGTTTATTTCCTCAGTTTATTTCTGTTGTTTTCTCTGCAGCTGTTTCTCACCTGTATACAACAACCTTTTTAGGGAAAAGGATTTTTGTAATAAAATAAAATTCTTGAGTTACAGTATATATCATTTCTTAAGACCAAATTCTATAATAACGCCTATTTTTTGATAACTTGTTGGTGCTGAAATTAGTATCTTAGGATCCAAGGGATTCTTTGATCAGTTTCTTATTATACGCGCTTGTGTGGACGTGATATACTACTGCTGTTCTTGCTAGCATTATATAGCCTGTGTTACTTTTGAGTACTTGGTGAGCATAAGATCGGTATAGTGTGCATGGAAACCTTACCTCACATTGTGTCAGACTGGCGTTGTTGGAAATGATGGTGAGGATCCTTTGCTTGTCCCAGATGTTGGAAGTTTGGCAGTGAAAGAAACAAGGTTATTCTTGTATTTCATTTTGTACTTCTTTAATCATTTGCCTCGGTAACTATAAGATGCAGGGTTGGGTTGATTGGGTAATTAGCTTTATGCATACTTACTTTTCTGCTGTGTGATTTTATGTCTGTGTTCACCGCTGTTAAGTATTTTAAGGAGAGCGTAGGTGACAATGCAAGGTCCTATGCGTTAATAGTGCATAATACTAAACCAGATCTCTGGTTATTTGTATGAACTAGCTTATGAACCAACGGTTCCTTGCTAATTTCTTTGTTTGCTTTGAGGCGTGGAAATTTTGCTTCTCTTCTTGACCTTCTAGTCCTCGTGTGTCCTGAAATTTTTGCACCTGCCAGCCTTTCCTCTATAAAAAACTTTGGCCGGTGTAGTATATCCTTGGATTAATATTATTATGTGCTCGTTGATGGTGACAAGTGATACCCATTCATAACCTGCGTTAAGTGTTTCTTTTAGTAGAGAATGCATTTGTTTTTGCTCGATTTAGAAGTTGTTCCTTCCTTTTATCGTAGAGGTTTAATGCAACGGGTTAAATACTCATATGTGCCACTTTGTTTTCTGAACTAGGTTTATTAACTAATGATATCCTGTTGTTGGACTGTTACTACACGCGTACACATTCTCTTTGGTAATTTTTCACTGTCAGTGCGTTTGGTAGTTGGTGGAGGTGTAATTCCTATTGATGCCTTCGCCATATGAAGATGGGTTGATTCTTAATTTGGCTGGAATACAGCTTGCCTAGGTGTTGTTGTGTTTCCAGACGTGTTTACATTTTGTGCTATTTTGGCTTTTACTTCCAGGCAGCTAACACTCATTACTGAATCACCTATGCTAATCCATGTCTTCTCTGAAATCCTTTTAGGCGCAGGGTACTATCACACAAAGGGGAATGGTAATGCCAAGAATATAAACAACTAAATCAAGAAGAGGTATATTGTCTTAGATGATTTGCATGGTTCTTTCCGCATGAGATTTTTTATATTTTCCCACTTTGCCTGGCTGTGAATTTGTATATCCTATGTATGGTGACTATCCTCTCTTCGTTTTTTATCAGGATTTTTTTTTGACGAGAATAGTAGGAGTGCTGATTTTATGCATTTAGATAAGAAGCAAACATGTACTAGAAATACACCTCGGTCAGAACGAGTCATGCTAAGAAAGAAAGCAGAAATTAATAACATCTGCACTCATAACCTCAGTTTTTTATCAGGACTAGTTACATGCCCGTGCGTTGCTACGGGATAATAAATAAAAATCTAGACACGGATTGATTTACTAAGTTTTTTATTTTATTGACCAGTTTGCATGTATTTTCACAAACCAAGAAAATACTCCCCTCTTTTTACTCGGCCAAATCTATCAACTGCATGAACATTTGGATGTACTACCTACTTAGGTGCATCCATCGTTTAATACGCTTCTCCAAGATTGAACACCACATAAACTAAAGGGGAATCAATATGAGTAACTTTACTAAATTGACCAGAGATCAGAATTCAAATAGGCTGTTTCAGTGATGTTACTCAAACTGAATCAGAACATTTGTGGTATAGGTACATGGTTAAGTACATGCTTCAGACATGAAAAAATATGTTTCATCATTTTCCTGGAAGTGAAAGGATTTCATAGCAATGCAAAAGGGGCCATTCAGCTGTGCAAAATAACCACCTTACGAAAAGAAGCTTTCTCTGAATCTTTATCAAGGTTCCCAATGTCGTTATCATACGGAACGGTGCTGCATCAACTGATTCGCATTCATACTCGTAATAGCCTAATAAGAACACTCTTGCCTCCACATTTGGTAGCGGCACCAACAAAGCTTTCTCGCTAGTCACACCTGTAGTACACCATCAAATCAATTAATTTTTTGATCATACTGTCTAAAAATCATGGAATAAGAGGCAGAAATATTATGAAAACTAAAAGGACAGTGGAGTTGATCTAGCTACGGCAGCGGGATCGTTATGCACCGAGGAAGGCACATGTCTAAATCCTGCTAAACATGGTCGTTCTCTGTAGCCTCACAATGGCATCTTAATGCTCATCATTGCTACCCAATGATCTGCTAGAGTAAACCAAACCAATGAGCCATGATAATTCATGAAATATCAAGCTAACATAAAAAGGAGGACTGAAGCAACAATGTTATGGTAGGATATAACAATTGGTACTTGTTCTGCATAATCAAGATAGAATCATCCAAGTTAGATTACATGGATCCTGCAGAATCGAAGATTAATCAGGCACACAATATTGCTCAATCACTCATGAAATACACATGTTCGATAGCAAGCAACAATCAATTGCCTAAACACAAAGATAAGTACACAAATGTTCCAGCTGACATGCATTTGAAAGTTTCATTGGCTAGTCGATAACTCGATATGCAATAAATAGAGTGCATAACGTGTTCATGATTAAGAGGTCGTGTGTTCTCACAATTTCACAGTGGATGATTATTAAAGATAGAAGCACCTTTGTCCCATAGAACTTAAAATTTAAACTATAATAGATGATTATTAGAGCATCAGTGTCCCATAAAAAAACGAAAAGTAGCCAGACAATATGTGTACTGAAGATCATTCTTACCTCAAGAATAATGGAAGTATGAAACCAAAACATTTGGTGTCAAATTAGACCCAGCTATCCCAATTCATTTTCTTTTCGACTCCAACCATATTCCTCGATATTCTCATCTGGTCAAGAGCACCAGTCCGCACTCAGTGTGAAATATGATGTCTACTTTTTGTTTCACAGTGTGAGAAGGCACCTTACTGGCCTTCATAGGAGAAAACTAATTGCACAAGGGGGGAGTGATATTGTAAAAGTTCATACATACACCTGCATATAGTAGAAACATTGTTAGCTTGTAATTTTGCATCACGCTGGATACAGAAACGACAAAGAAGTTCAACATATGACATGAGAATATTCCAGAACCCCAATAAATCAGTAACAAATGCACTGAACCATTAACTTTGCTAAGTTAGCCACAAATCAATTTAAGATGCTCGTTTGTATCCTACGATTATCAAAATTATATTTATATTATATTTATTTATGAAATTAACCATATTAAAACACAATTAGCATCACTGTAACGGTTTATGTTGGGCACAAATGATAGATACATGTTCGTGAATCGATTCTTGACAAAAAATAAGGTATTAGAAAAAACATATGCTCCTATCGAGGTTATCACACGGACAATTAACAATGCAAAAATTCAACAAGTACTGGTTCTCTCTAGCTTAACATCCAGTTTGGCACCCATGGTAACATAAAAAAACATGGTCCATCAAAAATGTTCTTATTTATCTTAGGATCTCTTGGAATACCATAGAATGTTACAAGATTTACTGATTATAGAATACATTGGTTTTCACGAATCAAGCACAATGTGGAGAACCAAGGTATTTAAGCTTCTTAGAGAGGATCAAGTAAACTTCATGTTGAAATAAGATACATCAGTATATAAATAAATTATTACCTTTTCAAGAAGATTGTTGTCATGCTCGAGAAAATTCCTTACAAAGCAAAGCAACCTTACTTCTTTCATAAAACTTGAAGGGATGAATTATGTTGGAAAGTCAATGTAGTGCTTACTTTGAATAGAAAGAAATATAATACATGTAATAATTAGTGTCGAATGCAAAATAAAATATTTCAACAGCGCATGATGACACTTGAAGAGGACTACATTACACTTCTGATGGCATACAGATTGTGTCGTGCTAGCAGATTATTTGTAGGGTTGGAATGCTAAAAATCCATTAAAGTAGGAGATGGAAAAATGAGAGAAATAGTGAATACATGTACAGTGGTTACTACAACGAGGGGCTGGGGCAGGATCAAACTATGTGCCGAGCCAGCTTTAGTGGACTGGATGGCAGCAGCTGAGAGTTGCAACTGAGGTGAAGCAGAAGATGGTGGTTGTGTGTACCGGAAACATCAAGCCATATGTTTATTTTCCATCGTCGAAAAGCCAGTAAACTACTGGATTATCTTCTCCAATTAGCTAGATTAACCAGTGCGCATAGGTACATACCGTAGAGAAAATTTTCAATTCCTTGTATGCTTGCCAATACTTTTCGCCAACCAACTCGGATCAATATGTAAACATCATATAAGACAAGGTCGATCAAGAATTCCTATCAGAGCAACTAACCATAGAATCAGACCAACATATAGATGGGGTAATACTAAAGAATGTGTTTCATACCCAATTAACTCCATTAAGTATACAAAATTACAAATAGAAGAACAAATCTTTTCCTTCTAAAAATAGGCATTCTCAAACAGTACCTAATGCTCCCAAATACAAAGGAAGAAATGTATGCAGAATGGGTATATGTACTGCAACCACCACTCTAACATGTGATTCGATATTCCATGAAACTTTCAATATTCGAATTGTAAGCAAGAAGTCTAGCAAAATAAGTACTTGCTATTGGTACTCGACTGGGCATAGCTTGCACAACATCATCCTGTGGAGGTCAGTAAACTTGCCAGCATGAATGATTTTGTGCTAGATGCACTGATGCGAGGACGACGAAGCAATGTTGACGAAGCGGATGTATTGATCGATGACAGAACCCCACATTCTTTTTAGGTAGTAGAGATATGTCATTTTCGCTAAAGAAAAGTACATAAAACAAAACTTCAAGGATGGAAAAGTGAACATGTAAATTGAATAAGTGGACACACACTGGTGGATAGCCTAATCTAATGGCAACAAATATATCAGATGAAAGGCCTCAATATTATATAATTTTTTGGAATAATAAGAACATTTGTATCTTGCATAAGAGCTGGGAGCACTAATCAGAGAGATTTGTAGATACCCTCAAGGTCTACATGCAACAAAGAAAAAGAAAAAAATACAGAGAACCTAACAACTATTTCAGAAAAATGTCTCATGGGGTGCCACTCGTAAAAGTAACACTGTAATAATCTCAGGAAAATAGATAACATGTTCTAGATGTGTGTAGAAGTATTGGTTTCAGTTAACTAAAACTAATAAAAGTTACTCCCTCCGTTCACTTTTGTACTTTTTTAAGGCACGGAAGAAAATTCCGACAGCCCATAAAAGGCCCGAAAGTACTTTTGTACCCCCAAGTCGAACGATCAGTTTGAATTTTGAACTTTGTTTCTTCCTCGCCCAGGTCCTCTGAGAATGCCCTCGTCACCTCCGACCGCCGCTCCCTGTCGTTTGCTGCTGCAGACGCCTCCGAATTCCCAGGTGCTCCTCGCCTAGGCGCCTTGGCCAGCACCTCTCCTCCTCGCCCAGGTTCTCCTAGCTCAACACCTCACCGCCTAGGGTACCCTCGCCCAACGCCTCGCCACCCCACGTGCTTCTGGTCGCCCAACACCTCGTTACCGATGATCTGCAGCCCAATCTTCTCCTCCTCGTCGCCCTAGCAACAGCTTCTCCTCTCCCCAACATCTGTCTGAAGTTATGGTCTTCTTGGACCTCAATTGTACTCCCTAAGAAGAAAATGTTCCTCTTGAAGAAGGTAATGGAATACCCTAAGACAATGATGCACGTGTTGCCAAGTTTCAGTGGCAATGGTTTTTGATCTCGGCATGATGACTAAAATTCAGAGACACGTCAAGTTTCAGCGACTAAAATTTGATGATCGAAACTGAATCCAAATCAGTTTAAACTTCAGTTTAGCCATCAAGATTGCACCCTATTCGGACTGAATCCAAATTAGTTTAAATTTTGAGAAGTGGGAGTAATCACTTGTTCCTAGGAGAAAAAAACTTGACAGCCATTTGTAGAGGGGAAAAGTGCAGGCTAAATGCTCCAAATAATTTGTAGAGAAGTAGCATTTAAGTGTACAGTGGTTGAAGAAGAAAAGCAAGCAAGAGCACAACGGGTAAAAAATCACAGAAAATGAGTGAAATATATTCAGGTTGTGCCCTGTTCTAGAGTTTAAATTTTAAGGAGTAAGTGGAGTAGTTTAGAAACATAATGTATGTTAACTTTGCAAGTAAATGCAGTAAATCATGCACTGACAGTAACTTTGCAAGTAAATCATGTAGTGACAGTAACTGAATCTTCGTATGATACTGAATGTGAACACACAAAAATCTTTTTGTTGGTATTTGCTGAACATGAGAACATGCAGAACTCCATAATCAAGTGTCCTGGATACTAAATGCCAGGATCAGATCAGCTAGTGAGGTCAGGATGTCATGGACACTAAATGTTCATTGTTTTACCAGAGCTTTAGCATCTTGTTTCATCTGGATAAAAAACAATATCTAGGCAGTATCCAGCAGCCATGCGATGGTCTATTAGCAAATCACAATCAAATGAGCTAAATTGAACAGCGTAGACCGTTCATATGTGATGGAATTGCAGAATTTTATAATTTTGCGCACAGTGATTTTACCTGCTGCGCTGCTTGCCGAAGGGCATCCGCCGGACTGCGAAGCCAACAAGGGGCGTCTTGGAGCGTGCCTAGCAGACCATATGCCGCCAGTGGAAGCCGCAACACCTGTTGAGGTCGACTTGCAGCTTTCCACCACGCATGACGGATAGTGCCCCGTCCCACCTCCGTCGGCGCCCGGGCGTGGCCACTTCAGCCACTGCGGCCTCCCACGTCGTCGACAGTGGCACGACCGGGCCACCCATCACTGCTGCAGATCCGGTCACGGGAGGGGGAAAACCTCATTTTCAACTCGAGGAGGAAGAGGCGACGACGGGCGAGATGAAGAGGCCGGCACCAGCGGTGGCCAGTCGAGGGTATGGAGGCAGGGAGTCGGGACTCAGGAGGGAGTTCAAATCAGGAGGAGATGGGATCTGGAGGAGAAGGGAGGGTGCGGACGAAGCGAGGATAAATTGGATCGAGAGCGTTGATCGGCATGCGAGGATCACGGCGAAGGGGAGCGATACGAGCGACCAAGGATGTCGGACAAACGCAATGACGTAGTGCGCCTACAGGCAGAAAATGGAAGCACGACTTTCGTTTCAGGCAAAGATTTGATAGGAGGGCAAAACAGTCTAAAAAAATGTTGGACGCGCAGCGACCGGAGGAAACAGAGGAAATTCCTCCTTTTTAATCTGCACTCATAACCTCAGTTTTTTATCAGGATTTGTCAGGTGCTGATTTGTGCTTTGCATTTCAGGAGTATTACCTCCTAGTGACGCTGGTGTTTGGTGGCTGTTTGGTTCATGTTTTCTACATGTGGATCTAGGGACTATGCTCCCCTCTTTTGTGGTGGGCATGTACATATGAATTAGTTGCCTAGGGTGTGATGGTTGTCTTCGACAACTTCCATCACCTAATGTCGGTTCTTCCGTTTCCTAATGCCTGCAGTATGCTGCTGCTTTTGACTTATCCTAGTATCAAACCCTTATTATGTAGCTAGTTCTACCATGTAATGCCTTGCTCAGGAAAAAGGACTACTATAAATTCCTGACGCAGTGCGACCCTGCACTTATTACTATGTAGTTTGTTCTAGCCCAGTTAGATTAGATCAAGCAAACTCTGTTGCAGAACTCTGGTTTCATGCCATTATGCAGGAAGTAAGATACTTTTATCTGTGGTGAACACGATGCCTTCCTCAAAAAAACGTGTGTTGCTTGTCTCTGGAATGTTTCAATTCATAAGTTTGTTTTGGAATGTCTCTGGTAAGCCTCTTTAGTTCTGAAACCATGTATCTATAGCTGTTCTTAAATCACCACACCTATAACTCGGCTTATTTAACGGGATCGTGTGCCAAGACGCACCCCTAAATCTAGTTCACGTATTATTGCTGAGTGGTGAGGTCAAAATTAAGGGCATGCAAGTAGCTACGTGTTCCGTGTTCAACCTAGTATGTGTTTAGGTGGAGGACTAGGGTTCCACCTTAGCCGTTGCTGCCATCTGCCTCATCCTCGCCATCTACGACCATGAATCGACGGATCTCTGCCTCCTCTGTTTGCCGCTCCGGCAGTGTGAGACGGTGGGTACCTCAGACATGCGCTCGATGCTGTAGTAAGGTCCCTAAAGTTATAGTTTGGTTACCTGCACTAGTGCTATGGTGGCTATGTCGGTGTTGTGTGGGATAATAATAAGGTATACCTGCCTCCTCGTCCACCCCGTTGATGGATTCATTGAATGAAAAAACTCTACAGAATAGCAAGAGGAAACCCAACAAGATCTTATCTAGGAGATGCAAGTAATAAGTAGATAGAACTAATCTACTTACCTTCGTAAAACATGAGCGGTTAACAATCTATAGATCATGGGTGATGTAGTTATTTGCTTGCGTCGGTTCAAACCGATGAAGATCTTCACCTTCTTGATCCTAGCACCGAACGGACGACACCATCGCGGTATCCACACGTTCCGCTTGGTGGTGTTTCCTCCTTCTTGAACCCGCAAGATAGATAGATAGAGATCTCCGCGATATCCCGGTAGAACAACGGTAGTGCACCTATGGTGGAGAAGGAATTATGTAGGGCTTTGTCGTGCTCTAATCCGGAGAAGAGGGAAGTATCTAGGAGAGAGGGGAGGCCGCGGCCAGAGAGATGGGGTGCGCTGCCCCCTTGCCCATGCCCTCCCTTTTATAGGAATGGGGGAGGGGACGCTTGGCCCCTCTTCCAAGCCCTAGGTCAGCGGCGGCCAAGGGGGAGAGGGAATCCTCCCCTCCCCTCCCACATGCCTGATACGTTGCAAACGTATCTATAATTTTTGATGTTCCATGCTTGGTTTTATCTACTTTCTTATGTTTTGTCCATACTTTGGAGTACTTTTCATATGATTTCTTGGACTAACCTATTAACAAGAGCCACAGTCCCAATTGCCTGTTTTCTGCTGTTTTTGGTTCCAGGAAAGTCAGAAAATCAATATTCTCGGAATTGGACGGGACAAAAGCCAAAGTTGATATTTTTCCGGACGACTCACGGAACCAGAAGACGAGACGGAGAGGGGCCACAGGGCGGCCACACCATGTGGTGGCGCGGGCTAGCCCTGGCCGCATCACCAGGTGGTGTGGGACCCCTGGTCGCCCATCGACCTTGCCTCTTCGCCTATAAGAAGCCTCCCGATGCATAAACCCTAAATAATCAAGCCTCAAGCCACGAAAAGTTCCGCAACGCCGCCGCCACCGAAAAGGAGATTCGGGGGACAGAAAGTCTCTATTCCGGCACCCTGCCGGGATGGGGAAGTGCCCCCGGAGCCATCTCCATCGATCTCCACCACCATCTCCATCACCATTGCTGATTCCCATGATGAGGAGGGAGTAGATCTCTCTCGAGGCTAAGGGTTCTACCGGTAGCTATGTGTTCATCTCTCTCTCTATGCATGATCTTATTGAGATCATGAGCTTGTAACCTATAGATCTACCTTGCTACTCAAGTGCTTAATAGATCTCTGCTCTCCCCATGTGTATGAAGTTGACAGTGTGCACACCATGGTGGCACTTAGGCTAGAGATTACAAATACTTGTTATGAGTTATATTTGGAGTTGGATGTCTTTATGAAATTTGTGGTGTTTGTTGGACTCATCTAGTACTCAAGGTGACAGTGTGGGGTTTTCTAGATGGGAAAGGCTTACTTTGAGGTGTGTTGTTATAGCCCTACCATCGATTAGAGTGTTCAACCGGAGAGTAGTTAAGAGTGAAGGGTTTCGCAGCATAGTAAATCAAAATTTTCTACGGAAGCGAACAGAGGGAAAGCCAAGATCTAATCTAGGAGATGCAAACAACGAGAGAGATTGGATTAGATCTTCATACCCTTGAAGATTCGCACAGCGGAACGTTCGTCGGAACGTGGGTGATGTAGTCATACTCGCTTCTCCTCCTCGCGATCTGATCCGATCTAGCACCACAAGTGGCGGTGCCTCCGTGAGATGCACACGTGCGGCACCTCGACGTCTCCTCCTTCCTCGGACCAGCAAGTATGGTGGAGAGATAGATTGGATCTACAACACGACGGCGTGGTGTATATGGTGGAGAATTTCTGCAGCAGGGCTTTGCCTACAAACAGTCGGGAGGGAGAGAGGAGGGCAGCAGGGCAACTAGTGTTTGGAGGAAGGTGTAGGTTGGGGGAGGGGGCGCACCAGCCCTCTATATATAGAGGGGGGGTGCGGCCAGCCCTTGCCCATCCTCCAAGCCTATCTCTAGTTTAAACGATTTAAACTTTCCCTTATCTAGAAACCCTATCTCTAGTTTAAACGAGTTTAAACTTATCTAGGATCGGCTGGGCCCTATGGGGCCTTGTGCCCCTGGCCCAATGCGGCCAGGACACTCCCTCATAGGCCCATGCCCCCTACCGGAAGGTGGGGCCACGTTGGTCCTCTTCCGGAAGGTTCTAGAAGCTTCTGGTACAATACCGATTAATCCGGAACAATTCCGAACTCCAAAAACTGCACTGCCTTATATGAATCTTATTCTCCGGACCATTCCGGAACCTCTCGTGATATCCCGGATCCCATCCGAGACTCCGAATAAAAATTCATAAACCAATTATCCAATCTATCCTAGCGTCGAGACACGTTAAGTGTGTGACCCTGCGGGTTCGAGAATATGCAGACATGATCTTCTATCAATAATCAACAACGGGGTCTGGGCACCCATATTGACTCCTACACATTCATCGATGATCATATCGGATGAACCATGATGCCAGGATTCAATCAATCCCATATATATTCCCTTCGTCTCGCGATATTTTACTTGCCCGAGATTCGATCGTCGGTATCGTCATACCTAGTTCAATCTCGTTCACAGCAAGTACTTTACTCGTTCCGTAATCCGATATCACTTTGTGATTAACTCCTTAACCACATGCTTGCAAGCGGTGTTGATATCGATTACCGAGTGGGCCCGAAGTATATCTCTCCGACTTGGGAGGGACAAATTCCATCTCGATACATACAACCCAACAGATACTTTCCGATCACCTGAGAGACACCTTTATGATCACCCTCTCATAGGATGACGTTTTATGACCTCAAAGCTTTCTTCCGATACCAGGGAGTTGTATTATCTCATGGTCTAAGGAATACAATATTTGACATGAGAAAAGCTTCGCAAAGATGAACACGATGAAACGATCTAATAGCTTTGCTTAGTTTGGGTATGTCCACCATATCATTCTCCCAATGATATGATCTCATTATCAATTGACAACTCATGTCTATGGTTAGGAAACCTTAACCATCATTGATCAATGAGCTAGTCCATAGAGGCGTACTAGGGACACGGTGTTGTTCACAAACCACACAAGTATTGATGTTTCCGCTTAATACAATTCCAGCATGGAATATAAACTTTATCATGAACAAGAATTATAATAATAACATCTTTATTATTGCCTCTAGGGCATAATTCCAACAGTCTCCCACTTGCACTAGAGTCAATAATCTAGTTTACATTTGGCAACAATCTCACACCCATGGCACTGAGGTGCTGATCATGTTTTACACGTGGAAGAGGTTTAGTCAATGGATCTGCGACATTCAGATCTGTATGTACTTTGCTGATCTTCAGATCTCCATCTGCTATATAATCTCGGATTATATGAAACTTGCGGTTGATATGCTTGGTCTTTGGATGATATCTTGGTTCCTTAGCGAGTGCTATGGCGCCAGTGTTGTCACACAGTATCTCCAGTGGGTCCAATGCACTTGGAACCACGCCAAGCTCAGTGATGAAGTTTCTGATCCAAACTCCTTCACTTGACGCTTCTGCAGCAGCCATGTATTCCGCTTCTACTGTAGATCCCGCGACCACGCTTTGCTTGCAGCTTCTCCAGCTCACAGCTCCTCCATTCAAAATATACACGTATCCTGTCTGAGATTTAGCATCATCCTTGTCGGTGTCGAAACTAGCATCGACGTAACCTTTTACGACGAGCTGTTCATCACCCCCATAGACTAAGAACATTTCTTTAGTCCTATTTAGGTACCTTAGGATGTTCTTCACGGCTGTCCAGTGTTCCACTCCTGGATCACTTTGATATCTGCTCGTCAAACTAAGAGCATTGGACACATCCGGTCTAGTACACAGCATGGCATACATGATGGAACCTATGGCCGAGGCATAAGGCACTTTGCTCATAGCTTCCCTATCATTTACCGTAGCTGGACACTGAGCCTTGCTCAATATCTTACCTGACAACATAGGCACTGAACCTTTCAATGCCTTATCCATTCTGAACCTTTTCAGAACTTTGTCTAGGTATGTACTCTGGCTTAAAGCTATCAGGCGTCTTTGTCTATCTCTATAGATTTTGATGCCCAATATATAAGCAGCTTCACCTAGGTCTTTCATTGAAAAACACTTGTTCAAATAACTCTTCACATCGTTAAGCATGTTGATGTCCTTTCCAATAATCAATATGTCATCCACATATAGTACCAGAAACGTCGCCGAGCTCCCACTCACTTTCTTGTAGATGCAAGCTTCGTAGCAATTTGGAACAAATCCAAAGCTCTTGATCACTTGATCAAAATGAAGGTTCCAACTCCGAGACTCTTGCTTCAGTCCATAAATGGAACGCTGAAGTTTGCATACATTATCAGCATCCTTAGGATCGACAAAACCTTCGGGTTGCATCATATACAACTCTTCATCAATGTTGCCATTGAGGAAAGCAGTCTTGACATCCATTTGCCATATTTCATAATCATGAAACGCAGCAATTGCTAATAAAATCCGAATGGACTTAAACATCGCTACGGGAGAGAAAGTCTCATCGTAGTCAACACCTTGAACTTGTCGAAAACCTTTCGCAACAAGCCGTGCTTTATAGACGGTAACATTACCATCCGCGTCCGTTTTCTTCTTGAAGATCCATTTGCACTCAACGGCCTTTCGGTCGCTAGGATGGTCCACCAAAGTCCATACATGGTTTTCGCTCATGGATCCCAATTCGGATTTCATGGCTTCTAGCCATTTCTCAGAGTCTGGGCTCATCATCGCTTCCTCATAGTTCGTAGGTTCACTGTCTTCTACTAACAAGACAGTCAAGACAGGGTTGCCGTACCACTCAGGAGGGGCACGCGACCTTGTCGACCTGCGACGTTCAGTAACAGCATCGTCTGAAGCTTCATGATCCTTGTCATTAGCTTCCTCTATTGTTGGTGCAGGCGGCACTGGAACAATTTCAGGTGCTGCGCTACTCTCCAATTCAAGAGAAGGTTCAATAACCTCGTCTAGCTCTACTTTCCTCCCACTCACTTCTTTCGAGAGAAACTCCTTCTCAAGAAAGGAACCGTTCTTTGTGACAAACACTTTGCCTTCGGTTCTGTGATAGAAGGTATACCAAATAGTTTCCTTAGGGTATCCTATGAAGACGCATTTCTCCGCTTTGGGTTCGAGCTTGTCCGGCATCAACTTCTTGACGTAAGCTTCGCATCCCCAAACTTTAAGAAACGACAACTTAGGTTTAGCACCAAACCACAGTTCATACGGTGTCGTCTCAACGGATTTAGATGGAGCCCTATTTAAAGTGAATGCAGCGGTTTCTAATGCATAACCCCAAAATGATAACGGCAAATCAGTAAGAGACATCATCGATCGGACCATATCTAATAGGGTTCGATTCCGGCGTTCAGACACACCATTGCGCTGTGGTGTTCCGGGTGGCGTGAGTTGTGAAACGATTCCACTTGCTTTGAGATGCGTGAGAAAATCATAACTCAAATATTCGCCCCCACGATCGGATCGTAGAAACTTAATCTTTCTGTTACGATGGTTCTCCACTTCATTCTGAAATTCTTTGAACTTTTCAAACGTTTCAGATTTATGTTTCATTAAATAGATATACCCATATCTACTTAAGTCATCGGTAAAAGTGAGAAAGTAGCGATATCCACCGCACGTCGAAACACTCATCGGTCCGCATACATCGGTATGTATGATTTCCAACAAGTCCGTTGCTCGCTCCATCATACCGGAGAACGGGGTTTTGATCATCTTGCCCATGAGGCATGGTTCGCATGTGTCAAATGATTCAAAATCAAGAGACTCCAAAAGTCCATCAGAATGGAGTTTCTTCATGCGCTTTACACCAATATGACCTAGACGACAATGCCACAAATAAGTAGTATTATCACTATCTACTTTGCATCTCTTAGCCTCAATGTTATGGATGTGTGTTTCATCCCTTTCGAGATTTAGAAGAAATAAACCATTCACAAGAGGTGCATGACCATAAAAGATGTTACTCATATAAATAGAACAACCATTATTCTCCGATTTAAATGAATAACCGTCTTGCAATAAACACGATCCAGAAATAATGTTCATGCTCAACGCAGGCACATAATAACATTTATTAAGGTTTAAAACTAATCCCTAAGGTAAAACTAAGGAGAGCGTGCCGACGGCCATCACATCAACTCTTGATCCGTTGCCAACGCGCATCGTCACCTCATCCCTCGCAAGCCGTCGTCTATTCCGTAGCTCCTGTTTCGAGTTACAAATATTAGCAACTGAACCAGTATCAAATACCCAGGCACTACAACGAGGGCTAGTAAGGAAAACATCAATAACATGTATATCAAATATACCTTTGATGGTGCCAGCCTTCTTGTCCGCTAAGTACTTCGGACAGTTACGCTTCCAGTGACCCTTGTCCTTGCAATAGAAGCACTCAGTGTCCGGCTTCGGACCAGACTTGAGCTTCTTCTCAGCAGGGGCAACGCGCTTGCCGCCGCTTTTCTTGAAGGGCTTCTTTGCACCTTTACCTTTCTTAAAGGAGGGCTTGTTGACCATCAACACATGATTATCCTTTTTGATGTCCACCTCCGCAACCTTCAGCTTTGCGAAGAGCTCGGTGATCGTATCAGTGGAACCAATCTGATTGTGAGTCACTACAAAACTTTTGTAGCTGGGAGGGAGTGATTGCAGAACCCTGTCAATCTTGAGCTCCTCTGGAATCTTGCAGTCCAGTTGCTCAAGGCGTTGAGTGTAGCCCGACATCTTAATGGCGTGCTCACTAACGGAACTCCCTTCCTCCATCTTGCAGTTAAAGAACTTCTCAGAGATCTCATATCTCTCAGAACGGGCCTGAGTCTGAAACATGGTTTTCAGCTCCTCGAGAATCTCAAAGGGCCCGGGATAGTTTTCAAAACGATTTTGAAGTTCCGGTTCCATAGCAAACAACATGGTGCTCTTAATCACACCATAATCATCTTTGCGCGACTGATAGACAGCTTTCTCATCAGCCGGCGCAGTTGCAGCAGGGGGGTTACCTAACGCTTTCTCAAGGACATAGTCCTTTTGTCCGCCAGACAGAATGATTCTTAGATTGCGGAACCAGTTGGTGAAGTTAGACCCATTGTTTCTAAGCTTTTCTTTCTCAGCAAAAACGTTGAAGTTGAAGTTGGACTTGGCCATGTGATCTACAGTATTTGCAAGTACAATTTAGACTATGTTCATGATAAATAGTTCAACTTAATCAAATTACTAGATGAACTCCCACTAAATTCAACATCCCTCAAGTTGTTTAGTGAACACGATCCAAATTCACCACACCTAATCCGATCTTCACGAGAAGAGATGTGGTTTCAATGGTGGACAACGAAGTGTCGATCATATCATTCATATGACTCATGCTTAAGCTTTCGGTTCTTGTGTTCCGAGGCCATGTCTGTACATGCTAGGCTCGTCAAGTCAAACCCAAGTATTTTCGCGTGTGCAAAACTGGCTTGCACCCGTTGTATGTGAGCGTAGAGTCTATAGCACCCGATCATCACGTGATGCTTGGACACGACGAACTTTCGCAACGATGCATACTTGGGGAGAACACAGTTTTTATCTTGATCTTTAAGTGAGGAATCATCTTATAATGCTACCGTCGCGATCTAAGCATGATAAGATACATAAAAGGATAAACATCACATGCATATAACTTTATGTGACATGGTATAGCCAATCTTCGCGCAATGATCTCCATCTTGTGCGTTCCGGCATGATCTCCATCACTCCACCATGATTGCCTCCATCACGAATAGCAACTACAACTATTGCTAACTACTTAGCGATAAAGTAAAGCTATTACATGGCGTATAAGAAGTTGACTCGCAAGTCATACACAATTATAAAGACAACCGTATGGCTCCTGCCGGTTGTGTACTCATCGACATGCAAGTTGTGAAACATTACCAAACATGATCATCGCATACAATATACACTTCACATCTTGGGCCATACCATATCACAGAAAACACTCCCTGCAAAAACAAGTTAGACGCCTCTACTTTGTTGTTGCATGTTTTACGTGGCTCATGGGAGTAGAGCTAAGAACGATTCTTACCTACGGAAAGCCACAACGGTGATATTATGGTTGCCAAACTCCGGTGTTAATCCCATGACAACTATAGTGAGAGAAACTGACATCCACCAGCCGCATGTGTGGTACAAGCCACACGTCAAGTGCGGAGCCGGTCTCGCGAACGACGTCGCGTAAGGTTGGCCTGGACCGCTTCAATCTCACTATCCCGCGTCATAAGAAGAACACAAACAAGAGGCTTGCAACAGAAAACATCAACGCCCGCAACAACCATGTTGCGTTCTACTCGTGAATCACATCTACGCATAGATCTAGCTCTGATACCACTGAAGGGTTTCGTAGCATAGTAAATCAAAATTTTCTACGGAAGCGAACAGAGGGAAAGCCAAGATCTAATCTAGGAGATGCAAACAACGAGAGAGATTGGATTAGATCTTCATACCCTTGAAGATTCGCACAGCGGAACGTTCGTCGGAACGTGGGTGATGTAGTCGTACTCGCTTCTCCTCCTCGCGATCCGATCCGATCTAGCACCACAAGTGGCGGTGCCTCCGTGAGATGCACACGTGCGGCACCTCGACGTCTCCTCCTTCCTCGGACCAGCAAGTATGGTGGAGAGATAGATTGGATCTACAACACGACGGCGTGGTGTATATGGTGGAGAATTTCTGCAGCAGGGCTTCGCCTACAAACAGTCGGGAGGGAGAGAGGAGGGCAGCAGGGCAACTAGGGTTTGGAGGAAGGTGTAGGTTGGGGGAGGGGGCGCACCAGCCCTCTATATATAGAGGGGGGGTGCGGCCAGCCCTTGCCCATCCTCCAAGCCTATCTCTAGTTTAAACGATTTAAACTTTCCCTTATCTAGAAACCCTATCTCTAGTTTAAACGAGTTTAAACTTATCTAGGATCGGCTGGGCCCTATGGGGCCTTGTGCCCCTGGCCCAATGCGGCCAGGACACTCCCTCATAGTCCCATGCCCCCTCCCGGAAGGTGGGGCCACGTTGGTCCCCTTCCGGAAGGTTCTAGAAGCTTCTGGTACAATACCGATTAATCTGGAACAATTCCGAACTCCAAAAACTGCACTGCCTTATATGAATCTTATTCTCCGGACCATTTCGGAACCTCTCGTGATATCCCGGATCCCATCCGAGACTCCGAACAAAAATTCATAAACCAATTATCCAATCTATCCTAGCGTCGAGACACGTTAAGTGTGTGACCCTGCGGGTTCGAGAATATGCAGACATGATCTTCTATCAATAATCAACAGCGGGGTCTGGGCACCCATATTGACTCCCACACATTCATCGATGATCATATCGGATGAACCACGATGCCAGGATTCAATCAATCCCATATATATATTCCCTTCGTCTCGCGATATTTTACTTGCCCGAGATTCGATCGTCGGTATCGTCATACCTAGTTCAATCTCGTTCACAGCAAGTACTTTACTCGTTCCGTAATCCGATATCACTTTGTGATTAACTCCTTAACCACATGCTTGCAAGCGGTGTTGATATCGATTACCGAGTGGGCCCGAAGTATATCTCTCCGACTTGGGAGGGACAAATTCCATCTCGATACATACAACCCAACAGATACTTTCCGATCACCTGAGAGACACCTTTATGATCACCCTCTCATAGGATGACGTTTTATGACCTCAAAGCTTTCTTCCGATACCAGGGAGTTGTATTATCTCATGGTCTAAGGAATACAATATTTGACATGAGAAAAGCTTCGCAAAGACGAACACGATGAAACGATCTAATAGCTTTGCTTAGTTTGGGTCTGTCCACCATATCATTCTCCCAATGATATGATCTCATTATCAATTGACAACTCATGTCTATGGTTAGGAAACCTTAACCATCATTGATCAATGAGCTAGTCCATAGAGGCGTACTAGGGACACGGTGTTGTTCACAAACCACACAAGTATTAATGTTTCCGCTTAGTACAATTCTAGCATGGAATATAAACTTTATCATGAACAAGAATTATAATAATAACATCTTTATTATTGCCTCTAGGGCATAATTCCAACAAAGAGTAGTATCATAAAGAGAAAATATTTATATGAGAGTGTTCACTAGTGAAAGTATGATCCCTAGGCCTTGTTTCTAAACATTGAAACACCATTTGCAATTAGATCTGTTACATGTTTGCTTCCTTCCATCCTTATTTCAGTTTGCCTTTAGTCTCTTCCACGCCATCAAGCTATTTTCTATCACCTTTACCACTTATAATTATCTATACCACTTGTATTTCACTATCTCTTCGCCGAACTAGTGCACCTATACACCTGACAAGTGTATTGGGTGTGTTGGGGACACAAGAGGCTTCTTGTATCTTGATTGCAGGGTTGCTTGAGAGGGGATACCTTTGACCACTTCCTCCCTGAGTTCGATAAACCTTGGGTGATCCACTTAAGGGAAAACTTGCTGCTGTTCTACAAACCTCTGCACTTGGAGGCCCAACAACTGTCTACAAGAATAGAAGTGCGTAGACATCAAGCTATTTTCTGGCGCCGTTGCCGAGGAGGTAAGGTAAACGGTACTCAAATCCTTCGGTATGAGTGATCGAAGGTATTTCCTTTAGATTCTGCAATTTTGTCTTTTTGTTTCTTGCTTTCACTAGTTAGACTTAATGGAAAACAACAACAAAATTAGAGAGCTTTAGTATTTATCTTAAGTTAGGACATGAAGTGTTTGAAGAGAAAATTAAAAAACCTATGGAACTTTATTTGCATGCTAATAGCAATGTTGTTAGTATGAATTCTTTGGACACCATTATTGCTAATGCTATGGAAAAGTCTAAGCTTGGGGAAGCTAGTTTTTATGAAAATGATCTTTTTAGTCCCCCAAGCATGGAGGAGAAAATTTACTTTGATGATACTATGCCTCCAATATATGATGATTACAATGATGAATATGATATTTTCAGTCCACCTACTATTGAGGAGAAAATTAATTATAATTACAATATGCCTCCTATATTTGATGATTATGGTGATGAAAATAATAATGATAGCTATTTTGTTGATTTTGCTCCCACTACGATTAATAAGAATGACTATGCTTATGCTTATGTGGAGAGTAATAATTATTTTATGCATGTGGGTCATGATAAGAATGCTTTATGTGATAATTATATTGTTAATTTTAATCATGATGCTACTGAAAGTTATTATGAGAGAGGGAAACATGGTTTTATGCATCTCAATAATATTAAGTTTCCCCTCTTTACGTTGAAAGTATTGAAGTTGCACTTGTTTTGCTTTCCTATGATTGTTGCTTTGTGCTTTCATGACTTGTTTATTTACAAGATTCCTATGCATAGGAAGTGGGTTAGACGTAAATGTGTTTTGAATTTGCTTCTTGATGCTCTCTTTTACTTTAATTCATATTTCTTATGTGAGCATCTTCTCAAACTATCATGCCTAACTTAAAGGCGTTAAAGAAAAGTACTTATTGGAAGATAACCCAAAAGTTTTAGATGAGTATTGGAAGTTATTACTTTAGTAATAATCGCTCCTTATCCTTTTTATTTGCTTTTCGTGCCAAGAGTAACCTCTAATGAGACAGAAGTAATGATTGGGAAAGTTGCTGCCCCGAAACAGATTTCTGTGCTTCACCGTAAAAATTCGTGTAAAATCTCTGTACGTCGTTTTGAGGCGTGAATATTTGTGCTTCTGCCCCAGGTTGTTATATAACTTTCGTTAGTTCAACACTTTCCGATTTGAGTAACATAAGGTCTTCGAAACAATTCGCCTTTACCTGCTGGTCTGTTTTGACAGATTTCTTCCATTATTTGCATTTGCTTCTTGTTGGTTCCTTTTAGAGTTCTTTTGGGGAATTAAGCTTTTTGAGGGAAGTTCTACAGTAGCTTGTGTTTTAATGGAAGTTTTATTGGTGTTGAAACTGAACCTAAAGACTTATTATCTTAAGTGCACTAATGTTGCTAATAAAGATTGTGTGAAGTTTTGTATGAAGGAAAAATTTCAGGTGTATGGAAGGAATGAGTAATGAGATGAAGGATGGACTAAATATCAAGCTTGGGGATGCCACGCGTGTCACCCCAAGAAATATCCAAGAAGTACAAGCGTCAAAGCTTGGGGATTCCCAAGGCACCCCCTTCTTCATCAATAAAAATCCCAGGTTTCTTCCAAACGCTTCATTTTTATTGTTTCATGCAGAGTTGTGTTGTTCTTGGAGCGTCTTCTTTTTTGTTTTCGTTTTGGTTTTTCGTTTTCTTGGTTTTCTTAGTTTGCTGAATAAATTGGTTGGACCCCCTCTTTCATGCATTGGTTTTCAAATAGTTTGGTTTGGGTCGGAAAAGAGTAGGAAAGCTCATGCTTAAGTGGTAAAGAGAGCTTGTTTTTGACTATGGCCTATGCTTTGTCATGCCATGCTTGATATTGTTTTGGCTTTATGCTTAGTATTCTTTGATGTAGCATGACTTGTTATAAACAATTGAGATTGCTTAATGTGCCTTGGAAGAATCATGCGTTGTTTTAGCATATTAAAGCATAGTATTGTGGTGTTCTCCTTTGATGCTTTATTTGGGTTGACTTGGCGCATGCTCACACCATGTTATGACTATCTCAAGTCACCATAGCCTTTATGATCCTTTAGTTTTCAACTTGTAGTATCACTTTATTGTTTGATCAATGATGTTTTGTCGCTATGCATGATTATGGCCATTATTGCTCTCTTAGTTTGTCGCTCCCAGTCTTTTGCTAGCCTCCACAACCAAGTATGAGTTCCACTCATGCATCCAACTCCTTAAACCAAGTTATTGCAAAGAGTCCACCATACCTACCTACTGAAGGGAATATGCCCGAGAGGCAATAATAAAGTGGTTATTATCTTATTCCATGTTTATGATAAATGTTTATTTTACATGCTAGAATTGTATTGATAGGAAACATCAATACATGTGTGTTTAATAAACAAAAAGGGTTCCTAGTTATGCCTCTCTTATAGACTAGCTTGTTGATTAACAAGATGATCAAGGTTTCCTGATCATGGACATTGGATGTTGTTAATAATAAGGTCACACCATTGGTGGAATGATGTGATGAACATTCATCCGAAGTATAGCATTACGATCAAAGTCATTATGTTTATATTGCTATAATATCATACGAAGTAATCTTTATCCTTAGACCATGATATCATGTTAATTGCTAACACCGGAAGAGTATCTTGATAACATCAAACGTCACACCGTAACAGGGTGACTATAAAGGTGGGTTCAGTGCTACGAAGGTGTTATGTTGAGGCTCATGGATCAAGAGTGGGATTTGTCCATCCCGATTCCGTATAGATATACTCTGGGCCCTCTCGGTGATATCACATTGAAATAGCTTGCAAGCAAGTGATGTGATCACTAGAATGTTATATCACGGGAACGAGAAAAGAGTGCATGTCGGTAATGAGATCAAACTAGGTATGGAGATACCGAAGATCGAATCTCGGACATGTAATATATCGCGGGAAAAAGGGATTTAGTTACTAGCGTTAAAGGTTCTCACGATCACAGAAGTCATCGTTGAATGTGTAGGAGTCAGTATGGATCTCCAGGTCCCGCTTCTGATTATTGATCTGAGAGGGGTCTCGATCATGTCTGCATTATTCGCGAACCGTAGGGTGACACACTTAAGGGATACCGACACCATTTGGAGCAAATATGTTTCAGATAAAGATTTAAGAAAGCGCTGGAATTATTTCAATAGACACCGAAACTGTTTCGGGTGAAAATGCTGAAATTGGTTCTGCATGTAATATTGAAATGTTGCAGGGGGTTTTATGTGAATGTTTGTTAATTAAAGTAATTAACAAAATTCTGAATAAAAATAATAAAAGAGTTTTATTAAATGAGAGATCATTAAATTTGGAGAAATTTAATGCATTTAAAGTGGAGACTTTAAAAGAGAATGTGAAGGGGCAAATTTATGTGGAGGGAGTTACCACCACATGAATGGAGGAGGTGAAGGGTCACCTCCTCCATGCGCCGGCCATGAAGGAGGGGCACCCCCCTCCTCCTATAAAAGGCCACCCCCTCCTCACTTCTCACACACACCTCCTTGTGAAGGATCTCTCTCCCCCTCTAGTATTATTTCCCCATGGTCTCGGATTAGCGAGATACATGTTCCCGGTGGTTTATCTGGAAAGGAGTTGCTGATTCCGCTGCTTTGCTGGAGTGAGGGATGGAGGTTGTCGGGGTACTGGACGTGTGTGCGATCATGGATGCACCGCTGCTTTGCGGTGCTGGACTTGGTGGTGCTGGAGCTGGATCTGATGGACGTGCTGGAGCCGGACCTGCTGGACTTCATCACAATCTTGAGATCGGCAAGTGTACGACTACATCAACCACGAGTTCCTACTCGTTAACAAAGCTCGTTGTCTATGAGGGTAAGTTCTTGTTGGATGTATGTCCACCCGTTGCTTTGTACCTAGTAGATAGATCTTGGCACGTAGTTCATATCATAGGAAATTTTTTGTTTTCTATGCTGCGGACCCAACAGTGGTATCAGAGCCTGATCTACACGTAGGTGCTTAGCACGGGTAGTACACATATGTTGATATGTGGGCGATGATGATCATGTTATTGCATCTTCTATGTATTTTGGATATTGGTGGCATAGTGGGATGAAGCGGCCCGGACCAACCTTACATGTCATCGTACATGAGACCGGTTCCACGACTGACATGCAACTTGTTTTGCATAAGTGGCTGGCGGGTGTCTATCTCTCCTACTATAGTCAATATCTGATTTACAACGAGTTGCTAATAACTTAGTTATCCTCGTTGTAGTTCATGTTCGTAGGTAAGAACGGTTCTATCTCCAAAAGCCCTAAGCCACGTAAAACTTGCAATTGATAAATTAGAGGCGTCTAGTTTAGATCGTTGCTGGGCTAGTGTATTGATATGGTATTGTTGTAAGTAGATGTATGATAGATACTCTTACAACTCACTTAACGTGTAAGTTCCATAGACCTTGGCCTTACACACAAAGGAATGATAGAGATCATACCACGATGCAAGTGATAGAGATCAAATGCATGGACCATATCATCTCACTTTACACATTAGATGTTAGCATCTTATACTGCTAGTTTGGCGCTTTCTGTAGCATTGTAAGATGATCCCTCATTTAAATATCAAGATAAAATGTGTTCTTCCTTAAGTATGCACCGTTCTATGGATCGTGTTTTCGAGACATCACGTGATGATCGGGTGTTCTCAACTCTATGCTTTCATGCAACGGGTGTAAGACAGTTTTACACACGCGAATACTAAGGTTCTTACTTGGCGAGCCTAGCATGTACAGACATGGCCTCGGAACACGGACCGAAAGGTTAAGCATGAGTCATATAGTTGATATGATGCCCATATAGATGCTCGCCTTTGAAGCTACATGAACTCACGTGATGATCGGACTTGGTGTAGTGGATTTGGTTCATGTAATCACCAAAAAGGCACGAGGGATGTCGTTTTTGAGTAGGAGTTCATTTCTAATTTGGATTAGTCGAACTCAATTTGTCATAAACTAAATCAAAGTGAATTTGCATAATTTTTTGTAGTCATTGGCATCTGTTCACTACCTTATGCTTAGTTTTAATTGAGATAATAGAACTATAGAATTCTGGATATTTACTTTACAGACTGGTATCGTATTGTTTTGAATGTCAATTTAAAGTTTATAAGTCCTATTGCAAACTTTCAGCAAACTCTATTTACTCCATAAAGTTTAATAAGTAGTATTAAATCATGAGTAAGAATTCCAATGTTAGTATCTAAAGTATCATGTTTGCCTCCATGATTATTGATATTCAAAAAGTTGTTTTAATATCAAAATTATATTGGAGCTGAAAATTGTTTCAGAAACCATCATGTGTGAAAGATATTGTGATATCTGAAACAATGTTTTTTTGGTTGCATTATGATAGAGTATAATTTAGCAAAATACATGTTCTCATATTGTATGAGAATTTGTGAAGGATGGAGATGTTAGGCATCCGAATCTACCAAAAAGGTTTTGGGAACTGATATTATACTCGCGATTCTTCCTTATAGGCTATAGTAGCTTGATCATGAAAGTTGTCATGATAAGGATGAATAGAAGATGTAAGTAAAATGTTTACTACACTAATAGATTACTAAAGAATGGATTTTTGAAAGAACACCAAACATTTGATGATGGTGATCCACTTCAAAGTGCAAGTCCAAAGGTATTAGTATTTGACTATATACGCTTTGTACCATGTGTCATGTTGATGACACCACTATTGATGTTGATAGATTCTTTTAAAAGAAAAGGAATTGCTAAAAGAGAATCTATAAAATATTTGGCAGAAAATAAAAGGTTGGAGATGTCCAACTTAGGTATATAGAAGATATACATGTTATGGCTATATTCCTTGCTTGTTAAACAATGTGGTTCTTAGGTATTGGATACCGGTATTGGATACCGAATTGGTTGGTATGAAGTGTCATACAGGACAACGCAATTCATGAACTACAATGGCCTAAGTAACCAGCAAGAAAATGAGTGATGATGTTCATCGAAAACAAATAAAGTGTTATTGTGTTTTTCGTTGTCATCAAACCAAGCCTTCAAGATTTGTTTAAATAATTGTTATTTTGTTCCGGTATCATGAGAACAATGGTTGTTCAAATAATTACCGTATTCCATAAAGGATGGATGAACTTTTACAAGTCTAGTTGGAGAAATCACATCCATAAACACTATTGCTAAAATGTCGCAAGACAAATGATTGAAAGATCACTTATGAAGTGACATCGCTGTTTAAATTATATTTGAAAGAAAACATGAAGAAACTCCATGTTGATGGATTTTTGGAGTCTTTGATTTTGATCAATTGACGCATGTGAGACTTTCCTCGAGATAATTGAAACTCCGTCCATAGGCCAAAGAGGAACGGATGACTAGCTTATTGGAAATTGTGCATGCTGATGTGCATAGTCCATTATGTTTAGCCATATGCGATGGATCTTTTTGCTTCATATGCTTTCTTCAAAAATTTGAGTGAATATATCTATATATTTACTTAATAAGGGAGAAGTATGAAACATTTGAAAATTGTTCAAAGACTTTCAAGATGAAGTGGAAAATCATTGTAACAAGAAAATAAAGAGTTTATGATTGGATCATAAAGGAAGATATTTGAGTTACATGTTTAGCAAAAACACCTAAGACTTGAGGAATTGTTCCATGATTTGTGTTTCCCAATAAACCATAGGAGTATGGCATATTCGAGAGATAAAATCAAACCATGTTTGACATGGTAAGATCAAGGGTGTCATTTATAAAACTGCCATTATGTTTTAAGGATTGAAGCTTTAGAGACTACCGCTTTTACACTGAAAAGAGCACCATCGTGATCCGTTGAAATGACACCATATGAGTTATGGTTTGGGATAAAACCCAAATTGTCTTTTCTTAAATTTCGGTATGCTATGCATAAGTAAAATGTTTACAACCAAAGTCGGATAAGCATGTCTTTGTAGGTTATCCCAAAGAATTTGTTGGAAATTTCTCCATAACACCGAGGACAAAAGAGTTTGTCGCTTGGAACGTCAAGTTTCTTGAGAAGGAACTTTTCGTGAAAAGTTAAGTGGGAGGACAATAGAACTTTGATAAGGTTGTTGAACCTTAGCTATATGTGCTAAGTAGCGCAGCGCCGGAAAGTGTCCCGGTGGCGGCCACAATGCTCATGGCTCTCGTGGTTACAAAAGGTGTGATCTCGGAGATTAGAGTTCCTATAGAACCGTGTGGGTCGGTAAGAATCAAATAGTAAGATTTGATAAGCAAGTCGTTATTGTTTTGACAATGATGAACCGACTACATGCAAAGAAGCGATGATGGGCCCTGACTCCATAAAATGACTAGAAGTCATAGAATCCGTGATAGTATCCATACACGAGAAAACAAGTTTCTGAACTTGGAAGACCCTCCGGAAAGGCGTGAAGCCTATCGGTCGTGTTTGGATCTATAAAGAAATAAGACATGGATGTTTAACATCTATGAAATAGTCGACATGTCGGAAAGAAGTTTACAACAATGTTCAAGGAGTTGACTATAACAAGATTTGATCTTTCATAGAGATATATAGTCTCGACATGTCGGAACGAACTAAAGGTCTCACCAGAGGACCAAATTTATACAATGCCAACTCATTTGAGAATGAGTGATGCGTAGAGACGCAAAGACATGCAAATACACACGGACCTGAAATTGTCAGATCCGGAGATTATGTTAACCACTAGCAATTGCGTATATGCAGCACCAGAAAGCCATAGGTGTTCAATACGCAAAGTTTTTCAAACTAGATTATTGACTCTAGTGCAAGTGGGAGACTGAAGGGAATATGCCCGAGAGGCAATAATAAAGTGGTTATTATCTTATTCCATGTTTATGATAAATGTTTATTTTACATGCTAGAATTGTATTGATCAGAAACATCAATACATGTGTGTTTAATAAACAAAAAGGGTTCCTAGTTATGCCTCTCTTATAGACTAGCTTGTTGATTAACAAGATGATCAGGGTTTCCTGATCATGGACATTGGATGTTGTTAATAACAAGGTCACACCATTGGTGGAATGATGTGATGAACATTCATCCGAAGTATAGCATTACGATCAAAGTCATTATGTTTATATTGCTATAATATCATACGAAGTAATCTTTATCCTTAGACCATGAGATCATGTTAATTGCTAACACCGGAAGAGTATCTTGATAACATCAAATGTCACACCGTAACAGGGTGACTATAAAGGTGGGTTCAGTGCTACAAAGGTGTTATGTTGTGGCTCATGGATCAAGAGTGGGATTTGTCCATCCCGATGACGAATAGATATACTCTGGGCCCTCTCGGTGATATCACATTGAAATAGCTTGCAAGCAAGTGATGTGATCACTAGAATGTTATATCACGGGAACGAGAAAAGAGTGCATGTCGGTAACGAGATCAAACTAGGTATGGAGATTGAAGGAAATATGCCCTGAGAGGCAATAATAAAGTTGTTATTATATATTCCTTATACATGATAGATGTTTATTTTACATGCTAGAAATGTATTGATTCGGAAACATCAATACATGTGTGTTTAATAAACAAAAAGGGTTCCTAGTCATGCCTCTCTTATAGACTAGCTTGTTGATTAACAGGATGATCAAGGTTTCCTGATCATGGACATTGGATGTTGTTAATAACAAGGTCACACCATTGGTGGAATGATGTGATGAACATTCATCCGAAGTATAGCATTACGATCAAGTCATTATGTTTATATTGCTATAACATCATACGAAGTAATCTTTATCCTTAGACCATGAGATCATGTTAATTGCTAACACCGGAAGAGTATCTTGATAACATCAAACGTCACACCGTAACAGGGTGACTATAAATATGGGTTCAGTACTACGAAGGTGTTATGTTGAGGCTCATGGATCAAGAGTGGAATTTGTCAATCCAGATGACGAATAGATATACTCTGGGCCCTCTCGGTGATATCACATTAGGATAGCTTGCAAGTAAGTGATGTGATCACTAGAATGTTATATCACGGGAACGAGAAAAGAGTGCATGTCGGTAACGAGATCAAACTAGGTATGGAGATACCGATGATCGAATCTCGGACATGTAATATATTCGAGAGACAAAGGGATTTAGTTACAAGCGTTAAAGGTTCTCACGATCACAGGAGTCATCGTTGAATGTGTAGGAGTCAGTACGGATCTCCAGGTCCCGCTGCTGATTATTGATCGGAGAAGGGTCTCGATCATGTCTGCATTATTCGCTAACCGTAGGGTGGCACACTTAAGAGTTACCGGACACCATTTTGGAGCACATATGTTTCAGACGAAAGAATTGCAAAGCGCAGGAATTGTTTCAATAGAAACCGGAAATTGTTTCGGGTGAAATTGCAGAAGGTGGTTCTGCATGTGATATTGAAATATAGCAAGGGGCTATATGTGAATGTTTGTTAATTAAAGTAATTAACAAAATTCTGAATACATTTAATAAAAGGGTTTTATTAAATGAGAGAGCATTAAATTTGGAGAAACTTAATGCATTTAAAGTGGAGACTTTAAAAGGGAATGTGAAGGGGCATTTTAATGTGGAGGAGTTACCACCACATGAATGGGGGAGGTGAGGGGTCACCCCCCCCATGCGCCGGCCATGGAGAGAGGGGGCACCCTCCCCCCTCCTCCTATAAAAGGCCATCCATTCCTCCTTCATCCACACACCTCCTTGTGAAGGATCTCTCTCCCCCTCTAGAATTATTCCCCCATGGTCTCGGATTAGCGAGATACATGTTCCCGGTGGCATTTCGTCTGGAAGGAGTTGCTGCTTCCGCTGGATCGCTGGAGCGAGGAGGTGGAGGTTGTCCGGTGGCTTGAACGTGTGTGCGAGTGCGGATGCGCTGCTGAGTTGCGGCGCTCGGACTTCCTCACGATCTTGAGATCGGCAAGTGTACGACTACATCAACCACGAGTTGCTACTCTTTAACAAAGCTCGTTGTCTATGAGGGTAAGTTCTCTATGGATGTATGTCCACCCGTTTGCTTTGTACCTAGTAGATAGATCTTGGCGTGTAGTTCACAGCGTAGGAAATTTTTTATTTTCTATGCTGCGGACCCAACAGTGGTATCAGAGCCTGATCTATGCGTAGGTGCTTAGCACAGGTAGTACACATATGGTTGATATGTGGGCGATGATGATCATGTTATTGCATCTTCTATGTATTTTGGATATTGGTGGCATAGTGGGATGAAGCGGCCCGGACCAACCTTACATGTCATCGTACATGAGACCGGTTCCACGACTGACATGCAACTTGTTTTGCATAAGTGGCTGGAGGGTGTCTGTCTCTCCTACTATAGTCAATATCTGATTTACAACGAGTTGCTAATAACTTAGTTATCCTCGTTGTGGTTCATGTTCGTAGGTAAGAACGGTTCTATCTCCGAAAGCCCTAAGCCACGTAAAACTTGCAATTGATAAATTAGAGGCGTCTAGTTTAGATCGTTGCTGGGCTAGTGTGTTGATATGGTATTGTTGTAAGTAGATGTATGGTGGATACTCTTACAACACACTCAACGTGTAAGTTCCATAGACCTTGGCCTTACACACAAAGGAATGATAGAGATCATACCACGATGCAAGTGATAGAGATCAAATGCATGGACCATATCATATCACTTTACACATTAGATGTTAGCATCTTATACTGCTAGTTTGGCGTGTTTGGTAGCATTATAAGATGATCCCTCATTTAGATATCAAGATAAAAATGTGTTCTTCCTTGAGTATGCACCGTTCTATGGATCGTGTTTCGAGACATCACGTGATGATCGGGTGTACTCGAATCTACGCTTTCATAGGAACGGGTGTAAGACAGTTTTACACACGCGAATACTAAGGTTCTTACTTGGCGAGCCTAGCATGTACAGACATGGCCTCGGAACACGGACCAAAAGGTTAAGCATGAGTCATATGGTTGATATGATGCCCATATAGATGCTCGCCTTTGAAGCTATATCAACTCACGTGATGATCGGACTTGGTATAGTGGATTTGGTTCATGTAATCACCAAAAGGACACGAGGGATGTCGTTTTTGAGTGGGATTTCATTAGTAATTTGGATTAGTTGAACTCAATCTATCATAAACTTAGTCTAAAAAAACTTTACAAATTCTGTTGTAGATGGCACCACCTGCTTTTAATTTCAATGTGTTCATGGAGAAAGAGAAACTTGCTGCGAATGGTAGCAACTTCACCAACTGGGCTATGAATTTGAGGATTCTCCTCACTGCTGCACAAAAGCAATATGTGCTAGATGCGCTGCTAGTCCCCCCGCCAGCTCCTGATGCCCCTGACGAGGAAAAGAATGTCTATGTGACTCGTCAGGAGGATCACAACTTAGTTCATTGCGGCATACTGTATGGGCTAGAGCCAGAGCTTCGAAAGCGTTTCGAAAATGGTAATGCCTTTGATACCATGGGAGAATTGAAAATGATTTTCGATACCCATGTTGCCGTAGAGAGTTATAATGCTACAGAAAAGTTCTTTAGCTGCATGATGGAGGAAAACAGCTCCGTTAGTGAGCACGTACTCAAAATGTCTGGGTACACCGATAAGCTTGTGTCCTTGGGAATAACGATTCCCATTGACTTAGGCATACATCGTGTTCTCCAATCTCTGCCACCTAGCTACAAGAGCTTCGTGATGAACTATAATATGCAGGGCATGAAGAAGTCTCTTCCCGAGCTTCTGTCAATGCTTAAGACTATAGAAGTGGAGATTAGGAAAGAACATCAAGTGTTGATGATCAATAGGACCACCGGTTTCAAGAAGGACAAGAAAGTCAAGCACAAGGGAAAGAAGGGTGGCAAGTCTATTGCCACGCCTGAAAAGGAACCCCGGGCTGGCCCTAAGTCTGACACCGAGTGCTACTATTGCAAGGGGACTGGCCATTGGAAGCGCAACTGCCCCAAGTATTTGGCGGACAAGAAGTCCAGCAAGGCAAACAAAGGTATATGTGATATACATGTTATTGATGTGTACTTGACTAGTACTCGCAGTAGCACCTGGGTATTTGATACCGGATCGGTTGCTAATATATGTAACTCGGTTCAGGGGCTACGGAACAAGCGACAGCTAGCAAGGGATGAGGTCAGGATGCGGGTCGACAATGGATCAAGAGTTGATGTGATCGCCATCGGGACACTACCTCTCCATTTGCCATCGGGATTAGTTATAAACCTAAATAATTGTTATTTGGTGCCTGCACTGAGCATGAACATTGTATCTGGATTGTGTTTGATGCAAAGTGGTCATTCCTTTAAATATGAGAACAATGGTTGTTCGATTTATAAGAATGATATCTTTTATGGTCATGCACCTATGTTGAATGGTTTATTTCTATTGGATCTCGATAGTAATATTACGCACATTCATAATGTTAATGCTAAAAAGATTAAACTTGATGATGATATGTCTACATATATGTGGCACTGCCGTCTAGGTCATATTGGCATTAAACGCATGAAGAAACTCCATTCTGATGGACTTTTGGAATCACTTGATTTTGAATCATTTGATACATGTGAGCCATGCCTTATGGGCAAGATGACTAGAACGCCGTTTTCTGGTTCAATGGAACGGGCGACAAATCTGTTGGAGATCATACATACTGATGTGTGTGGACCAATGAGTGTGTCGGCGCGAGGTGGATATCGTTATTTTGGTACTTTCACAGATGATTTGAGTAGATATGGGTATATCTATTTGATGAAACACAAGTCTGAAACTTTTGAAAAGTTCAAGGAATTTCAGAATGAAGTGGAAAATCATCGTAATAGAAAGATCAAGTTTCTACGGTCTGACCGTGGAGGAGAGTATCTAAGTTACGAGTTTAGCACACACATGAAAGAGTGTGGAATAGTTTCACAACTCACGCCTGCCGGAACACCACAACATAATGGTGTGTCGGAACGTCGTAATCGTACCTTATTGGATATGGTTCGATCTATGATGCCTCTGACTGACTTACCTCTGTCATTTTGGGGTTATGCACTGGAAACAGCTGCATTCACTTTAAATCGGGCACCATCTAAATCCGTTGAAACGACACCGTATGAATTATGGTTTGGAAACAAACCTAAGCTGTCATTTCTTAAGGTTTGGGGATGCGATGTTTATGTGAAGAAACTTCAACCGGATAAACTCGAACCCAAAGCGGAAAAATGCGTCTTCATAGGATACCCTAAGGAAACAATTGGGTATACCTTCTATCACAGATCCGAGGGCAAGGTTTTTGTTGCCAAGAATGCATCCTTTCTTGAGAAGGAGTTTCTCGCGAAAGGTGTGAGTAGTCGGAAGGTAGAACTCGAAGAGGTTATTGAACCTTCTCTTCATGGAATGGCGAGTGGCGCAGCACCGGAAGTTGTTTTGGAGTTGACTTCACCTGATGAAGAGAGAGCTAATGATAATGATCATGAAACTCCGAAAGAGGACACTACCAAACCTCGCAGGTCAAGCAGGACACGTGCAGCTCCTGAACTGTACGGCAATCCTGTTGTGAATTTCATGGTTGATGAAATGAATGATCCTGCAACGTATGAAGAAGCGATGATGAGCCTGGATTCCAACAAATGGCTAGAAGCCATGAAATCCGAGATGGAATCCATGTACGAGAACCAAGTTTGGAACTTGGTGGACTTACCTCACGACCGAAAGGCCGTTGAGAATAAATGGATTTTCAAAAGGAAAACTGATGTTGATGGTAATGTGGCCATCTCTAAGGCTTGACTTGTCGCAAAGGGGTTTCGACAAATTCAAGGAGTTGACTACGATGAGACATTCTCTCTCGTAGCGATGCTTAAATCGGTTAGGATTATGTTAGCAATTGCTGCATATTTCGATTATGAAATATGGCAGATGGATGTCAAAACTGCATTCCTCAATGGTAAGATTGAAGAAGAGTTGTATATGATACAACCTAAGGGTTTTGTCGATCCTAAGGATGCTAATAAGGTGTGCAAACTTCAGTGATCCATCTATGGACTGAAGCAAGCATCACGAAGTTGGAATCTCCGCTTTGATGAGGTGATCAAAGAGTTTGGATTTGTCCAAACTTATGGAGAGGCTTGTATTTACAAGAAAGTGAGTGGGAGCAATGTGGCATTTCTGATATTATATGTGGATGACATATTATTGATTGGAAATGATATAGATCTTTTAAACAATGTTAAAAGTTATCTAAACAGCAAATTTTCGATGAAAGACCTTGGTGAAGCGTCATATATATTAGGCATTAAAATCTATAGAGATAGATCAAGGCGCCTAATTAGGCTATCGTAGAGTACATACCTTGATAAGATATTAAAGAAGTTTAATATGGACCAAAGTAAGAAGGGGTTCTTACCTATGTTACAAGGCAAGACATTGAGTAAGACTCAAAGTCCGGCTACGGCGGAAGAAAGAGAGATGATGGATAAGATCCGCTATGCCTCGGCCATAGGCTCTATTATGTATGCCATGCTATGTACAAGACCGGATGTGGCACATGCTATTAGTTTGACTAGTAGGTACCAATCTGATCCAGGTTCGGAACACTGGATAGCGGTAAAGAACATCCTGAAGTACTTGAGAAGAACTAAGGATATGTTTCTCATATACGGAGGTGAAGAAGAGCTAGTCGCTAAGTGTTATGTCGATGCTAGCTTTGACACCGATCCGGATGACTCTAAGTCTCAATCCGGATACGTATTTCTCTTGAACGGAGCAGCAGTTAGTTGGAGGAGTTCCAAACAACCTGTTGTGGCTGGATCAACAACGGAGGCGGAATATGTTGTTGCTTCAGAAGCGGCGCAGGAGGCAGTTTCGATGAAAGAGTTCATTACGGAACTGGGTGTGGTTCCCAGTGCGTTGGACCCGATGGTGATCTATTGTGACAACAGTGGAGCCATAGCCAACACAAAGGAACCAAGGTCTCACAAGAATTCCAAACATATTAAGCGCCGGTTTCACTCCATCGAATCTCGGACATGTAATATATCGTGGGACAAAGGGATTTAGTAACTAGCGTTAAAGGTTCTCACGATCACAGAAGTCATCGTTGAATGTGTAGGAGTCAGTATGGATCTCCAGGTCCCGCTTCTAATTATTGATCTGAGAGGGGTCTCGATCATGTCTGCATTATTCGCGAACCGTAGGGTGACACACTTAAGGGATACCGACACCATTTGGAGCAAATATGTTTCAGATAAAGATTTAAGAAAGCGCTGGAATTATTTCAATAGACACCGAAACTATTTTGGGTGAAAATGCTAAAATTGGTTCTGCATGTAATATTGAAATGTTGCAGGGGGTTTTATGTGAATGTTTGTTTATTAAAGTAATTAACAAAATTCTGAATAAAAATAATAAAAGAGTTTTATTAAATGAGAGAGCATTAAATTTGGAGAAATTTAATGCATTTAAAGTGGAGACTTTAAAAGAGAATGTGAAGGGGCAAATTTATGTGGAGGGAGTTACCACCACATGAATGGAGGAGGTGAAGGGTCACCTCCTCCATGCGCCGGCCATGAAGGAGGGGCACCCCCCCTCCTCCTATAAAAGTCCACCCCCTCCTCACTTCTCACACACACCTCCTTGTGAAGGATCTCTCTCCCCCTCTAGTATTATTTCCCCATGGTCTCGGATTAGCGAGATACATGTTCCCGGTGGCTTTATCTGGAAAGGAGTTGCTGCTTCCGCTGCTTTGCTGGAGCGAGGGACGGAGGTTGTCGGGGTACTGGATGTGTGTGCGATCACGGATGCACCGCTGCTTTGCGGTGCTGGACTTGGTGGTGCTGGAACTGGATCTGATGGACGTGCTGGAGCTGGACCTGCTGGACTTCATCCCGATCTTGAGATCGGCAAGTGTACGACTACATCAACCACGAGTTCCTACTCGTTAACAAAGCTCGTTGTCTATGAGGGTAAGTTCTTGTTGGATGTATGTCCACCCGTTGCTTTGTACCTAGTAGATAGATCTTGGTGTGTAGTTCATATCGTAGGAATTTTTTGGTTTTCTATGCTGCGGACCCAACAACTACTAGCTTATGCTATTCCAAGTATATTCATGCTTTTGTTTACCTTCCAAATTAAACTTGTTATGAGAAAACTAGTGATTAAAGCTCTCACGAACTTGATGGCACACTTTACTTTTCTTGCCCTTAATAAACTTGAACCATTGTGTCGTCTATGTTGTATATGCTTGCACTTAGTTGTTGGGAATTAGCAGAACCATGTTGTCATGGGGAACACTTTCAACATTGCACCTGGTACTTGTACCTAGTTGATATCATGCTCTTTTGTATATGGATGTCGTCGGTGTGAAATGAAAGGGGAGCTTGTAAGTCCATGGAGTTATGTATATGTGTTAGAGAAACGCCTGGGCCGCTGGTCTAATCCATGCTGGCATGGTGGAAACCTGCAGCGTAACCATAATGAGCTGTCTATGAAGCAGTCTTATTATAAAAAAAGAGTCCTACATTAAAAAAAAGAGAAAAGAGAAGAAAAAAGAGATATTATGAAAAGAGGAAAGAGAGAAAAAAAGCACCATATTCCCATGGTAAATAAGAAGAATGCTGAGATATTTGTTGTCTGCTTGCCTTGTCATTTTGATATGGGGATTCTTCCGTATCATCGGGCAAGGGGTACCCCGTTGGCGGTTCTCTATGATACACATGTACTTACGATGACAAGAACTTAACGGTGACTAAACTTGAGTAGCATGAGGAGCGGCCCTCGTATACAAGGGACATGAGATTTCTGACTTATACTTCGTCAAGCATGTACACCATAGTTTGTTCACTTTAACCTTAATCACCTTCAAGATGCTTATGATAGGGGCAATGAGAGCTGAAAGCTAATAAGTACCATAATTTTTGGAAGCTCTTTATGAGACTTGAATCCCTACTTCCTTCTATGAAGGCCTTTCTTTTACTTTTATGTTGAGTCTCCACCTTCTACCTTTATGCACCTACTTTGAGAGCATAGTGGCCATTCTTAGTTCTATGTGCATTGTCCCAAAACTTGTTGATTGATGCATAGCTTTTATATTGCTTGTTTTAAACTATTTGTATCTAGTCACTCTTATAAACTTTGAAGGTGTCCTATGCATTTATGTTTGCTACTCTATGAGGGACAAGCTGAATGCCACTATGCTATGTTTTCTTTATGTGAAACAAACAAACGTCTTGCAAAGCATTGTTATTCATGAATCTTTTGTTTGTGCCTTTTCATGTTACAATATAGTTGCTTTGTCTTATTGCTAGAACTTTGTCTTTCATGTTATGATTGAAGTACTATGATCTCAGCTTTGAATGTTTTACAAATACTTTGATCAAGTTTGTGATAGTGCATGTCACCTCAAAAATTATTCTTTCTTTTTATCACTTACCTACTCGAGGACGAGCAGGAGTTAAGCTTGGGGATGTTGATACGATGCAAACGTATCTATAATTTTTGATGTTCCATGCTTGGTTTTATCTACTTTCTTATGTTTTGTCCACACTTTGGAGTACTTTTCATATGATTTCTTGGACTAACCTATTAACAAGAGCCACAGTCCCAGTTGCCTGTTTTCTGCTGTTTTTGGTTCTAGGAAAGTCAGAAAATCAATATTCTCGGAATTGGATGGGACAAAAAAGCCAAAGTTGATATTTTTTCGGAAGACTCACGGAACCAGAAGACGAGACGGAGAGGGGCCACAGGGCGGCCACACCATGTGGTGGTGCGGGCTAGCCCTGGCCGCGTCACCAGGTGGTGTGGGCCCCCTGGCCGCCCATCGACCTTGCCTCTTCGCCTATAAGAAGCCTCCTGATGCATAAACCCTAAATAATCAAGCCTCCAGCCACGAAAAGTTCCGCAACGCCGCCGCCACCAAAGGAGATTCAGGGGACAGAAAGTCTCTGTTCCGGCACCCTGCCGGGACGGAGAAGTGCCCCCTGAGCCATCTCCATCGATCTCCACCACCATCTCCATCACCATTGTTGATTCCCATGATGAGGAGGGAGTAGATCTCTCTCGAGGCTAAGGGTTCTACCGGTAGCTATGTGTTCATCTCTCTCTCTATGCATGATCTTATTGAGATCATGAGCTTGTAATCTATAGATCTACCTTGCTACTCAAGTGCTTAATAGATCTCTTCTCTCCCCATGTGTGTGAAGTTGACAGTCTGCACACCATGGTGGCACTTAGGCTAGAGATTACAAATACTTGTTATGAGTTATATTTGGAGTTGGATGTCTTTATGAAATTGTGGTGTTTGTTGGACTCATCTAGTACTCAAGGTGACAGTGTGGGGTTTTCTAGATGGGAAAGGCTTACTTTGAGGTGTGCTGTTATAGCCCTACCATCGATTAGAGTGTTCAACTGGAGAGTAGTTAAGAGTAGTATCATGAAGAGAATATATTTATATGAGAGTGTTCACTAGTGAAAGTATGATCCCTAGGCCTTGTTTCTAAACATTGAAACACCATTTGCAATTAGATCTGTTACATGTTTGCTTGCTTCCATCCTTATTTCAGTTTGCCTTTAGTCTCTTCCACGCCATCAAGCTATTTTCTATCACCTTTACCACTTATAATTATCTATACCACTTGTATTTCACTATCTCTTCGCCGAACTAGTGCACCTATACACCTGACAAGTGTATTGAGTGTGTTGGGGACACAAGAGACTTCTTGTATCTTGATTGCAGGGTTGCTTGAGAGGGGATACCTTTGACCACTTCCTCCCTGAGTTCGATAAACCTTGGGTGATCCACTTAAGGGAAAACTTGCTGCTGTTCTACAAACCTCTGCACTTGGAGGCCCAACAATTGTCTACAAGAATAGAAGTGCGTAGACATCAACACCCAACCCCCTTTTAGGGTTTTGCCAAATCCTAGGCCACATGAGCCTAGACGGGTATGGAAACTTGACCCACTAGGGCCGACGTTCCCCCACTCGAGCCCATGTATACCCAAGTCATAGGTGGACCCCACATGTGGACCCTCCGGGAACTTTCTAGAACATTTCGCCTCATGGAAATATTCCAAAACAATTCCCGAAACCCTAAAATCAACTTGCCAAATATTTTGTCCTTACCTTAGGACCATTCGGATGCTCCTCATGATATCAAGGATCTCATTCGAGACTCCAAATCAACACTTGATTACACCATACATAATCTCAATGTAAACTAGTGACACTGAAGCGTTAAGTGTGTGACCCTACGGGTTCGAGAACACGCAGACATGACCGAGACACCTCTCCGATTAATAACCATTTGCAGAACCAGGGATGTCCATAGTGGTTCCTATATATTCAGTGAAATTCTTTTTGGTTGAACCATAATGTCAAAGATTCAATCAATCCGGTATATGATTCTTTACGTCTAGCTATTACTTACCCGAGATTTGACTGTTTGTATCACTATACCTAGTTCAATCTCATTACCGGCAAGTCATATTTACTCGTACCATGGTATAGGATCCCCGTGACCAAACACAATATTCACTTGAGCTCTTGCATACTATACTACCGAAAGGGCCTAGAAATATCTCACTCTCTATCACACGGATGAACAAATCCCAGTCCTAATCCATGTAACCCAACAGACACCATCAGAGATACCTGAAAGCCACCCTTTTATAATCACCCAGTTATTAAGTGATGTTTGATATCCACAAAGCATTCCTCCAATGGCAGGGAATAACACGATCTCATGGTCTGAGGAAACACTACTTGACATTTATAGAAAGTAATAGCAATCAAATTAAATGATGTGATTAGAACCTATGCTTATTAATAGGTATGTACATCACATCATTCTCCTAATGATGTGATCCCGTTACCAAGTGACAATCATGTCCATCATCAGGAAACCTTAACCATCGCTTGACTAACGAACTAGTAGAAGAGGCTCACTAGGGACTCTATGTTGTTTACGTATCCACATGTGTATTTAGTTTCCAATACATATAGTTATAGCATGGAAAATAAACATTAATCATGAATAAGTAAATATGAATAATAACAAATTTATTATTGCCTCTCGGGATATTTCCAATAGTTCCCCACTTGCACTAGAGTCAATAATCTAGTTTACATTTGGTATAAATCTAATACCCATGGAGTCTTGGTGTTGATCATGTTTTCCCCATGGAAGAATTTTAGTCGACAGGTCTGCGAAATTCAGATCCATGTGTATCTTGCAAATCTCTATTTCACCTTCTTGGACATGCTCACGTATGATGTGAAAGCAGTGCTTGATATGCTTGGTATTCTTTGCCTGTGGTTCTTGGGAAAGGGAAATGGCACATGTGTTGTCATAGTACATGGATATTGGACCTAATGCACTACGAAGGACACCCATCTCGGAGAGGAACTCTGTCATCTAAACTACTTCCCTTGTTGCATCAAAAGTAGCATTGTATTCCCCTTCACACTTTGCTTGGAACTCCCCCAGCTCACTGCTCCTCCATTCAAAGTAAATGTAACACCTTGATTTTGGTAACCTTGGTTATGTGTCCAAAGTGCAAAATTTAGGGGGAACAAAAACTTTTTAGTAGTAAGTGGTAAGTTACTTTGCTTTCTTGATTGGCGTGCTTTCTTGCTTGATCCTTTGTTGTGATCAACAAAAACCTAATTTTCACAAAGTACAAAAACTTTTTCCCTAAAGCATCATGTTGGTTCCACTTCTACCCTTCTTGTTTTGACTTTTCAAAATAAAGGAGCCAAGGTGAATTTATGAAAGAGCTTTTGGTTTTCGCATAAAAACTTCCTTATAAAAACCTAGGAGACCTATATGGTAATGTCTCCACCCGATTGCACAAAATAGAGTTTCACAAATGTTTTTTGTCCATAAGCTTTTATAACACCTTCTTGAAAAGTTATTTCTCTATTTCCTTGGAGAAGTACCAAAGAAAACCCTCTTTGTTATCAAAACCAAAACACTTGTCTACTTATTTAAAATCTTATTTTCTGAAAACCCTCATGAATTGTCTGCTTGTGTGCGCTTGTACTCCCTTATTGTTTGTATGAATTGCCTTGATCTTCTTATTAAGATGAATTGTCTTGATCTGGTAGTCATGATAAATTGTCTTGCTCTTCTTGAAAATAGCTTGACTAAGCTAGCCTAGGATCAATCTTGTGAAATCAAAACTAATCAACCAGACACCCAAAAAACCTCTTCCTTTGACTACCATCATAACCTCATCTGGGTTAAACCTTGATCACTTCCTAAATCCCTATTCCATTTGTACTGTGGGAATAGTGTGAGAAGAACTCATCACCTTACTTGTTGTTTCCAATAAACCTAATCCAACTATATCATACATTTCCTCAACTCCCTATGGAACTCTCTATCCCTAAGCTTGCCCTACAAGCTTGATCTTGTTTCTCTCTATAACATTGATTCATGAGGACTGATACACTTCATTTGCTTCCTTAAGACATCTATTATGTCCACTTCTCAACCACTAGTAAAACCCCTAAGTCAAACCCTAGTATTGCCCTCTGTTAAAGGATGGCAAATCTAGTCCATTGAAAAGACCTCCAAACCTCACATCCAAGACAATGTACCTTCTCTTATCTCATCTACCAAACATTTTCTATCTTTATTACCATTGGACCATATTCATTTGAGCTCATCTATTCACATGTTATTAATCCCTTTGAACCCATCTTGTTAAGGTGACCATGTCACTAGTGTATGGGTACACTGTCAAACCTCTTGGATAATATCTAAATACATAAAATTATCACACGAGAGGACTTCTAACATTAGCCTCCATCATACCATCAAGTAAAATCTCAAATTTTTGAAATGTCCTTGAGGACATTTCATCAAACACCTTGTCATAACCCTATCATCACTTATGTTATTAGATTCAGTTTTGGGAGGATTATCTTAATGTCTAAACAAATCATCTGAGGCAATGCACCTCAAGATATCTTTCGTTCATCATTTGTACTCCAACTCCCTCCATTACCACATATTCACTTGAGACCCCCCTTGCTTAATCTAATCAATTATCTGACCCAAGGCAAAACAGTGACCATCCATTTGTAGTGTGAACTATTTTGCACCCCATCTTCTTAAGCAATGCAAACTACCTAGGAGGAAAGTTTTGACCTACCTCATATCCTTGTGACCTACTCTAACCATCCATAATCTTGTTGGCGTAATTCAAGCCTAGAAACCCACTTGTCCTTGATGGTTTTGAGGCCTATTCAATAATATGTTTTGGCACTGTTAAAAGATTAAAATTTTGGCAGATGATTCCTAAGCCATCAAGCAAGGTACGGATCAACCCAAGACATGGATCTCATCTACATCACTTAGTATTCAAGCCCATGTGCTTGTTCGTGCAAGTGGATCCCTAGAACCCCTCTCACCATCTATGCTGAAGTGCCTAGTCATTAGTTAGCACAAGATCATCATCTCTCCCAACTCAAATTAATCCAATTGAATTCAACCTACTCCTATATCCCAACACCCCAAGATACTCCCTAACTATCCTCCACTTTTGGTAACTCTAGACATCAATTTATTAAAGAAGGTTATGATCATAAATTGGCCATAGTTGAAATATATCAACATGGAAAATCCAATAAATTCATACTACCATGAAGGTGTGGCAATGTGACCCTATTCAACCTCACTCCTATCTAAATCTTCATCCACTTATTACCACATGTCAAAAAAACAAACCACACATTTAAAAGTTGCATTCATGCATGATCATCCATACCCCTTTAAAAATCATTTGTATAATTACAAAACTATGCCACTAACTCTCTCGCACCCCATACCTCTCTCCTAGTTGACCTACACTGTAGCACCCCTCCCCTTGTCCTTTTGTGCTTGCAAGTAAAATAGAGAGAAACAAATGAAAAACTTACAAGATCTTGAAAAATGAATGCAGCAGCGACCACCCCTCATTCATCCACTCCCTGCTCGCACTAGAGCCCCCTCCCACACACACACACCCTCTCACTGCCCCTCACAGCCAACCAGCCACCACCTCCCTTCCCATTGTCCAAACATGGACTTGGTCTCCCATGGACCATGCCCCTTGAGATATAAGGCTAGAGGCTAGTACAGCTCCTCACTCCACTCCTAGTTTACTCACCCGGCACCACCTTTCCTCCCTGTAGCCCCCTCACTAAGACACTATCCCTATCCATTTTGGTCATTCTCAAGACCCCACTCGCATGGTCATCTCCCTGTCCCTCTCCCTCTCGTTTTTTGTTTCCGAGAGACCACCACCTCACCCTCTCTCTAACCCCACCCTCCTTATTGTTTAGGGATGCTACAGAAGCCGCCTCCATTAACCGTTGCAAGCTCGTTGACACCCTGATGCGCATCTCCTTGTCTCTGCATCAAAACTGCCACCGTCGCCCATCGTTGAGGTCACCATCAAACATCGCGTTGATACCATACCTCCACTACCGCTGGTGACGAGGGGTTAACTCATTAATGCCCATCGTTGATGGACTTAGGTTCGAGGAAGTAGGGAGCACTGGAGGCATCGATCGGCTAGCAAACAATCACACAGGTGACATGACGTTTACCCAGGTTCAGGCCTCGTAGAGGACCCTACTCCTGCTTGTCTTCTCTTGGAAATATTGAGGAGTCGAAAGTTACAGGGGTGCGCAAATGCAATATGGCGATGTTGTGGAAACTAGGGTTGCAAATATCCTCCTCGCTGCCCTCTCCCAGCCTTTATATAGATAGGCTAGGTCTCGGGATAGTAGGCCGAGTCAGTTACATATTAGGATTTTTCTTTTAAACTTCTATCTTGTACTTTGTCATGTTCTACAAGAAGTCGAAGTCTCCTAGATCACTCGAATCTCGATTGGGCCCTAGCAACGACGTGGGCTTCTTCTGGGCTAGACCGTATCTGCTGATCACGAGTACCTGTAGGGTATGCCCACATCAGCCGGTGAGCCCTAGGTGAGCCTCCCTACACCTCCTATACTGCGCTAGGGTCTCCTCGATGCCACATCTGTCGACAGGAGTTCGACGAGTCGCGGCCATCGGATCCCACTTGATCGAACAGCTGCCCGCATCCTGTACCTCTTCGGCAGCCACTGAGGCGACAAGTGGGCCCCGCATGCGCGTTCGAACATGTTGTGTCCCATGCGCGCCTGTGTACGATATTGTCCGACCCATCCAGCCTCGGCAGGATCCGTAGTGTTGCGTCCCACGCCCTCTCTATTTGTTATTCTTTTTAAATTTTTCTCTGGTCTATTACTCCCACTATTTGGAATAAATGCAAAACAAAATGGAAAATGCATGCAAACTCCCATCTCTAATTTATAACATGTTCCCTAGTGAGTTATCTCACATGCAGAACAAATCTTGGGCTCAAAATAATTTGTGTGACTTACTAAGAATTAATCTACCAAAATATGTCCCTTTTAACTAAAAAATTAAGATCTGGAGATTGACAACTCTAAATCCCTTGAAACCCATTTCTACCAGAAGGAATATTTTATCCCTTTCATGTGTCCTTCGGCTCATGCCTTTTAGATCTGTAAATAAAATGTACTAAAAAGACAAGATGCATGCAGAAATGACTTTGGAAAATTCCCTAAGGCATTAAAATGATTACTTTTGAGAGATTACAAATCTCTGTGATCTTGGACTCAAAGATTTACCATCACCACGGGCGAACCTCTACGGTGCCCTCGCCGAGATCTAGCGCAACACCATTGCCGACAACCTTAACAACGTGATCACCGAGAACCTTCATGACACCCTCTACGCCAGATCCTAGACGACGCCCACGCCCACGTCCGGTGCCTGGACGGCACCCTTGCCATGAACCTGGACGAAGATGCCCTCGCCACCTCGTGTGTCTTGACGGCCCCCTCATTGTGAAGTTGGGCGACAACGCCCACGACGCTGATGGCCACGCCCGCATCGCATGCCTAGACGGCGCCCTCGATGTCCACCTGGACAATGACACCCTCGCGGCGACCATGGACGCTTAAAATAGAGAACCATCCCCCGCCGCTAGAGTTCCTCTCCGCTGGCCACCGACACATTACAATCACACTGTGTGACAGGTACATGGCGTTCAGAAAATTCGATTGATATTTTATCTGCTAGCCACCGGGACATTCCAATCACTCTATATAATGAGATATACATGTGTCAGCTATTATGTGTTATAAACGAGACAAGAAAATAAAAATAACAAAAAATAAATCATAGCAAGGGAACACAGATTTAACGTGAAAAAACCTCTACAACAAACAGAGGAAAAAACCACGGGCGCCAGCTAGTGAAACTTCACTATAATGGGGAGTGTTTACACAATGCAGGGGATTTCACAGATGAACCTTATCCCAGCCAGCAGATTTCAATAGGTATATATAGTGGTGGAAAGCTCCGCTTCGTCCCAAGCCTACGACGACGGGCCTCGCTCCGCTCATCAGAAGTTAGCCTCCTTAATTTAATTTGGATCATACTTCAACAAACTCCACCTTGAGACATATTCCTTCTTGTAGCATCAACAACAACCATCTCCCTGAACAAACAAAGCAAATACTTTCGGGGCCAATAGCCATTTGCGCTAATCATTTAAATCAACCAAGTTCGAGCATAGCTCAAACATAGCATCAGGAACACGTTTAGTCATCATATCAGCAGGATTATCATGAGTGCTGATCTTGCATACCTCTAGTTTACCTTGAGCAACAATGTCTCTAACAAAATGGTACTTGACATCAGTGTTCTTAGTTATCTCATGGAACATCTGATATTTTGAAGGTATATGGCACTTTGACTGTCACAAAACAAAGTAATGCAATAATCATCTCCACAAAGCTCATCAAACAAACCTTTCAACCAAACAGATTCTTTGCAAGCTTTATGTAACACCCTCGAATCGATCCTATGCAAGTTTTAGCGATTCCCGCCAAACCCGCATAGAAACAATTCAAAGATGCCTACCAGGCACTTGCGTGCGGGTGGAAAATGAAGTAATATCATTACACAATAGCCCACAATAGAACCCACAGAACATATATATGAGTCAAGAATACAGATATACAATATAAAGATCCAATCACCTTGAAAACGATACAACATCCGAGTACGGATAAGATGCAAATGGGTCTAAGAGCCCTAAAGAATAACCAATGGCATTCATAACCCTACCCAGGCCAAGCCCGAAGGGTAACCCTGCTAACAACATTGAACTTATACCTGTTAAACAAAAGGGGTGCTGACAAAGGGCAAAGGAAACAGGGAGCGGTCAGTACTGATGCCAGTACACGGCGAGTCTAGAATTCTGGGACTCTCGCCTACATAGGTATGGTGGACTGAAGCGGCAGTGAGGCATACACTAAACAACCTATAGACACTCGATTCAACTGTTGGCTATTAGAAAGGAATAAGAAATACCTATTTGGATCCAACCTGATAGTTACACCAAAACATACCCATCCTGGCGGTTTCCCCTCGAGACCAAATGAGGAAGTCAAACCGAGGAACTCACACGGTTGGCAGTTTTATTCATTCCATTATAGTTGCAGCACTTATTAGTCAGATATAGCTAGCATGAGTCATCCTGATATCATAAGCAGTGGACAGTTCTAGTTAACCATTCCATTGTAGTTGCAATACTTACTAGTCAGATAGGATTACCATAAGACATCCCAAATCCAGTAGTTGTTGGCACTTTTATTTACTCGTTCCGTTGTAGTGAAACTGAGTACTAGACAGGTAAAGTCAAATTTATAGCACTACTTTAGTTATGGTTGTCTATGATCAAGATACTATGCTCCAAGTCATCCATAACCGCGGAAACGGCTTCAGAAAGATTTACCCTGCAGGGGTGCACAAATAGCAACACACGTACGATCAACCTCAGAAAAACCAAATAAAAACCCAACAAGGCTTTCACGACAAAGCAATCGCAAGATTCATAAAAAATTTCAGGGGCCACCCCAATAAGCTACCCGCAACGAAGTTGGCCGGCTCCGAGATGGACCCAGGGTTGGCGACGGCGGCGGTAAATGACTGGGAACCTGAAAGTGTGACTGAGCTTGTTGATACAGCGTAAACGTGGTGCAGGGACCTAAACAGTACCGGTGCTCCACGCACAATCGTAAATAAAGCAGTAAAGCATGGCATAGGTACATGATAGTAATAAAGAGCAAAACTAGTTTGTGGCCCCAAGAAATAAGAAATGAATCAAGCTCTGACTAAGGGGATTCATGGTCCCACACGCGGATAGTGCGATAGTCAAGGAACAGGTATCAAGTACTCGGGGCCTACGGGACACAAGTGAGCGGTTAAAAACGAAATATTAGCTATTGCCCAGCAGTGCCTCTGCATTAGTTATATCTATTCCCAGCATTTTATTTAACAAGTTGTAATTAAATCCATGATCATATCCACCATTAAATATGTGTCAACCTTCCAACAACGGTAGAACAACAACGATGCGAAGCAGCACCTGAGCAAGCAACTAGGACTCACAAGGCTGACTATCTATCAAACAACGGACAATAGGATGTGTCCAAGGAATATAGAGGTTGCAAGGAATATAAATGGTGCACGGAAACTAAAGCATCGCAACACAGATAGAAATAGATCATCAGGAGGAAGTAAAGACTATAAATGCAAAATAGGTAGGAAGGGAGAGATTGCTCGCCTGGGACACACTGCCGAAGATACATTATCCGAAGAACTTGTCGATACTCACAACCACTCAACGGCCTAATCCTCGAAGAGGCAAATCACTAAAAGAAACACCAGATGTACTATTTAATACTATGACAGAAGATCGGGGCACGATGCATGTATCATGCATGACATGGCAAAGATAAGATGCAATTGGGCATTATTAAGCGGAACCGGGGTCCCAACATTTAATTAGATGGTTCATGTTGTTTAGTTATCCCACAATTTAAATGTTATCTTAACAAGGCAAAACATGGCACCGATTCGCTACACAAATTTAAATGGAGTCGAGATAAGACAAATATAGACCGCCTATAGTCTCCATATTTAATTATGAGGTGAATCGCATAATGTCCCCAAACCACACAATATGTATGCGACATGAACAAATATATGCAACAAGTATATATAACCCTGGGTGCTGAATAGGATTTCTACTATTTGACACCCAGGGTGTAGAATAGTTATTCTTCACCCACCCTCTATCTTTCAAACCGTACATGATTTTGACGGCACGTAATTTTTTTTACCTCGGAAGTCAAGAAGAACGTAATAAAATTTAGACATGTCGTCAAAAAAAATTGTTTACATGCCGTATAAAAATACGACGTAAAATGCGTATTTTCTATATTTTTTACACTATAATGACTCATAAATTGTATTTTTATGTCGATTTTTTTGTGTTTCTGATGAATATGAACATAATTATTAGTATACAAAACATAAATTTCTGAACGTGAGAACATAAAAATATGTGGGGTGCAAAATAACTATTCTGCACCCTAAGGGCTGAATAGGATTTCTATATATATATATAACACACACCGTTAGACGTTAGACGCAGTTTTCCCAATCAAATAACCAGCCACTAGCATCCGTGTGTGTTCAATTTTTTTTGCTGTGTATGCATGTAATGCTAGGGTTTTGGACAAACTCTAAAATTTTTAGAACGTTGTTTGGCCTAGAAAATTTTAGCAGCTAAAAGAAAATGTAGTGAGAACAAGGCTTATAATAGTTTTGCATGCAAATGCTCATGGCAAATTGCTTGTGGTAGTATGCAAACCCTAACTATCCGGCTATAGAGTGTACTGTCTTATTTGGACAAACCCTAAAATTTTAGAGTGGTGTTTGACCGAGAAAAATTTAGCACCTAATATGGAAATATAGTGAGAACAAAGCTTATAAGAGTGTTGCAAACCCTAACTTTCCAGCGGGAGAGTGTAGAGTCTTTTTTTGGGCGAGAGAGAATTAATTATCACGCGTGACTGTTGGTTCTTTTTGTTCTTTAAATCTAACATCATTTATCATCCTTAGTCATGCAAGTTTAGATCATGGAGAGTTTTTGTGAGTGGATTGTGTGCTTTGTGCGTGAATTTATCCGAATTCAAGCAAGTGATCGTACAAATTTAGTCTTCAAAACTACAAACATTTATCTTCTTTATGAATAGTGATATCAGTTAGAACCGATTTTGATTTTGTTAATACGTCGTGCCTTGTAGGCATTTAAGCAGTTAAATTTTTTGAGATTCGTAGTTGTTTCAAATCCATAAGTCTATTTGAATGGCTGGTGATTGTGATGATTTGGAAAGACTCCGTTATTTATAAATTAGAAATGAAAATCCTCTGTTGACTAAGTCATGTGATTCATTGTATCGTTTAAAAAGAACAATCTATGCCCTAAAACAAAATTTATGTAGATCGACGGATTGAATGATAGAAATATCTTTAAAAAAATTATGAGCGATTGAAACTTGGAAACTTGCATTTGAATAGTCTGCAGTACAATATTTATTAATAATTTGTTTTTGCGGAAACTACATTCGACCCTTAACAAACTATTAAATTTTAAAACAATCTCCATCTACAATGCTAATGGTTCTGAATTTGATTAGAAAATATGGAAGTCGTGGATCGCTAGTAATTTTGTACTTAGTATGTATTGGCTCTAAAAATGTGGGGAATCCTATCGATTTAGCAAGTAGTCTCTGCTTCTCGGTAAACTTGCTTACAACATCGTTCAGCTCAAAAAGCTAATGTGAACTGGCATATGCTGATGGATTCATAGCTAGACACGGAGATGATATGCCGGCACGAATATCTTTCACCGAGCGGCTCTTGCGACCGACCCATGAGCCGTTGCCACTGCTCATACTCGTTATACATGCAATGAAACCATGTCAAACAAAAAATGCATAAGTTGGTATGGAGTGAGTAAGAAAGTCATAAAGAAATTTCTTGTGATTAGGGGAAACAATGGTACATACCAAAAAATAGTAGGCCGACGACAGCGACGTGCACGACGACGGATGAAGTAGAACAAAGAAAGCAATCACCGATTCCACCTTGTTTATCCATTGATCAAGGAAATTTGATGAAAGAATGACTAAGTGTTGATATGGCAAAGACGGTTGTGGCTAAATGGGTAGCAAGTTCCCTCGTTTTGGGTTGTTGCTACTATAACTAAAGCAACGACGGTTAGGGTTTTGTGCATGCAACTTTTGTGTAGCTCGCTAATTTGATGAAACAATGAACAAGGCTTACTTTGGTTAGGGTTTTGTGCATGTAGCCTTTTGTGTAGTTGGCTAATTTGATGATAGAATGAATAAGGCTTAGTTCGCTTTGTGCTAGTGTGCATGTAGCTTGAGTATAGCTGACTAAATTGATGAAAGAATGAATAAGGCTTATTTGGGTTCGGGTTTGTGCATGGAAAAAATTAGGGTTTGCAAGCCATGATAGTAACGATGTTAGTAAAGGCATATGCGGATCAAGCAATTTGGGTATGGAAACATGTGCTCCCTATATCAAAAGCGGAGAGAATCAACGGTGGATACTCTATGCGCAGCTACGCCCGTGTTTAGCTGGCTATTTCCTATATATATATATATATATATATATATATATATATATATATATATATATATATATATATATATATAGAAACCCTATTCAGCATCCAGGGTGCAGAATAGTTATTTTGCACCCCACATAATTTCATGTTCTTATTTTCAGAAATTTATGTTTTATATACTAATAATTATGTTTATATTTATCATAAACGTAAAAAAATCGACATAAAAATATAATTTATGAGTCATTTTAGTGTAAAAAACATAGAAAATACGTATTTTACGTCGTATTTTTCTACGGCATGTAAACAATTTTTTTACGACATGTCTAAATTTTTTTATGTTCTTCTTGACTTTCGAGATAAGAGAAAATTTACCTGATATAAAAATCATATACGGTTTGAAAGATAGAGGGTGGGTGAAGAATAACTATTCTACACATTGGGTGTCAAATAGCGTCACTATATATATATATAGAAAAAATACTTCTTACTCCCGGGTGTAACTATACCTACCTCTCATATACTATCTTACGGAAGTATTTGTAATACTTTATCTATTTGAGTATGTTCATATACTATCTAAGATACTTACAAGCAAGTTAGGTGAAAAAATTGTAAGTGCACTCATAGTTTGAACTATATATGTAAAATACCGTCATATTTGTACGTACAAAAGGAGTATGTGAATAAAAATTACATACTACCAAAAAAATAGTATATATACTGCCTAAATATTTTTATATATTTCATACTACGCGTACATACCTTCCGGTATGGTAGATACTGCCTATATAGTGTGAAACACGTGTAGATATAGTTACACCCGGGTGTAGTATGAATATGTCATATATATATATATATATATATATATATATATATGAAAAATACTTCTTACTCCCGGGTGTAACTACACCCACGTGTCATATACTGCCTTACGGAAGTATTTGTAATACTTTATTTGTTTGAGTATGTTTATATACTATATCTAAGATACTTCCAAGCAAGTTAGGTGAAAAAATTACAAATGCACCCATAATTTTCAGTATATACGTAAAATATCATTATATTTATACGTACAAAAGGAGTATGTGAATAAAAATTACATACTACCAAAAAATAGTATATATGCTGCTTAAATATTCTTATATACTTCATACTATCCATATATAATCTCCTGTATGATAGATACTACCTAAATTACGTGAAACACATGTGGGTGTAACTACACCCGGGTATATATATATATATAGAGAGAGAGTGGCGCTATTTGACATCCTGGATGTAGAATAGTTATTCTTCATCCACACCATATCTTTCAAACCGTATAAAATTTTTACGTCACGTAAATTTTCTCTTACCTCAGAAGTTAAGAAGAACATAAGAAAATTTAGACATGTTGTAAAAAAATTATTTACATGCCGCGTAAAATATAAATTTTCTATGTTTTTTACACTATAATAACTCATAAATCGTATTTTTATGTCTTTTTTTACGTTTCTGATAAATATAAACATAATTATTAGTATACAAAACATAAATTTATGTATGTAAGAACATAAAAATATGTGGGGTACAAAATAACTATTTTACACCCTGGATGCTGAATAGGATTTCTACATATATATATATATATATTGCTCCTCCAGGAGGGTGTAGAATATTATTCTGCACCCGGTCCGCACCGCTCACCGTCCGCAGCGCACTCAAACCACGACGTAAGATTCCCCTCCTCCGTTTGAGCGGTGCAACGTAAGATTCCCCTGCTCCGTTTTAGCGGCCAGGAGCTTTCCGAGCAAGATTCACCGTATACAACGTAAAAAACTTTTTATGGGACGTGAAAAAACAAACTAAAAGAGGCCACTCCACTCGGTGACTAGTAGTTAAAAAATAAACCTAATTATAAAATCTGGTTGCGAGCACAACGACCATGGTCTACTAATTCAATTTGTACGCCCGTCACCACAGATCTTTTTTAAGTTAATCATAGGTTACGAAACTGGACAGCAAAGTCTAGTTTACTTGTCTACGACTTCTCAATCCAAAGGATGCCGACGCCTTCAGCAGCGCCAGTGACAGCTACCGCAAACCTGCAACACGCCCAGCTCACTGCCGCTATTGCCCAACTTATTACTGAGTACTATTGCAGAGTTTGCAGATAAAAATATTCAGGATATTGCTGTACCATCAGTTGCGTTTGTTAGCTCAAATGTTCATAATTGGATGAATTTTCGTCACTAAATTGCATAATAAAACAAGTACATGTACACATGTTGGTGCATCTGCAACCACATCAAGTAAGAGAAGTAGGACGTCTCTAGATTGCGAACGCAGATACAGCAAGCAATGTGAGGATGGTCAGAGAGATAATCAGAAGTGCCAGCAGCAAACCAGTACAAATAAAGTAAGGATCAATCGCGACCAAACCTTGACATCGAAGCTAGCAGTGTGCTCCACCCACGCATCATCCCCAGCTGTAGTCGCCACCCTCGTCGCTGCAGTCCGCCGTAATCTCAAGTTGTCGGGATTGAAAACCACCCGATGTACACCACGCTCGCGATTAATTCGAAGCATAAATGGGGAACTGGACCAAAAATACGATAGGTGAGGAGAAAGAAAGGGGGCTCACCGAAAGGATCTTCTCCTTGCCCGCATCGCCAGCGACGAGGCCCATGGCGCGGCGCGGAGCTTGGCAAGGTCCCCCACCACCGCATCCATCGCCTTCTGCGGACGGCGAATCCCCTGTCTCCGCGGCCGGCACAGGACGCCGGCGTCCGCCCCCTCCTCTCACTAGAGCACATCCACGCCAAGGATCACCGGCCTATGAGCTCCATCGCCCGTTATGTACAAATCTAGCTAAACGGAGTACGGTTTCAAGCCACAAAAAAATCTGATGTAAGTAAGGAACAACGGCCACAAACCTGGATTCGGGGTTTATTCGTGCCGACGATGGAGGGATGCTGGGCCTCACCGGACGCCGGCGACGCTGGTGCCCATGGCCCAGGCGCGTAGGATCCGCCGCAGACGGCAGCGGGCTCGAGGTCGTTCCTCCGGTTGCCAAATAGGAGCGGAGGCCCTACGCCCGCGTGGTCGCCCATTGCTCACCGCGTCGCCGCCCGCCAAAATCCCCGGTTGCATCCTCTCTCCGCACGCCGCAATACCCTGCTGCAGCCGCTTGCTGCTCCCCGCCCGCCGCCCGCCGCCCACTGCAATTCCCGGCTGTAGCCGCTCGCCGCCTGCCACAATCGCCACTGCTGTCGCTTCCAGAACCGCCGGCAACGCACGATCCCCTCGATCAGCAGGTGGGCTAGCTCGTAACAATAGCGGTTGGACCGGGAGAAAACTGTGGGAAAATTAGACAGGGCCGAACCGGGCGCGAGGGATCCAGACGTGGCCTGCTTCGGTCGAATCGACCCGGGTGCAGAATAAGTTATTCTGCACCCAGGGTCAAATAGAGTTTCTATATATATATTAACTTCTGGGGAGACCCTAATTAAGTGTAATTATATATCTGATTTTGTGTTGATATTGCCAGTCAGTCTGACGGGTTGCGTTAGCAACATGCAAAACAACCAGTCAAGTAAATTGTTAACTTGGGAAATATTTAGGTATACGTGTTATCAATGTACCCCATGTGTGCCTCTAGTACACTGTTTATTCAAGGTTGTGTGGTAGTCAGACATCAAAACCTTAGCTAATGTAGCACACAGAGTTCTCATAAACTGCTCACTAAATGGCAAGTAAGAACTTGATCCATGCTACTTATGATGGAATAACTAACTCGCAAGTCTTTGAATTAATTACACTATGTGACTTCCACCGGCTTTTCCCACCACGGCCAGCTGAAAGTGCGTGTGTTTTCTCTATAACGAAATTAGTAACTACCCATGTATCATCTCTATCTCTACTACTAATAAAAGCCTAAACATGAACTTTGCTACAGGCACCCCATCAACCGTACGTACACATCATATAGGCGTCCGATAGGTACACTTAAACTAATCTAACGACTCATGTTAGCCCACAGATCCCCTTTGGTGCGCTTAGCGATTAATTGTGACGGACAAGTGCGCTGCGGGACGGAAAGACAGCTCCGCATATTCCTTCCCTTACAAAAAAAAAAATCAAACCGATCACGCCTATGATCACGGCTGATATCCACGGAAAGCCCCCACGACCGCTACCCACAGACGGCGCCATCGCTGCCTAACTGGAACTCCGATGGAAGGGCCTTCTTCGACGCCACCCTCACTTCGCCATCACCGTCTTCTTGGATCGCTTGTCGGACGGCACCATAGCCTTGATCTTCAACTCCTTCTTGGACGTCGTGGTTCATCACTTGACGGACGACACCCTAGCCTTGACCTTCGACTCCTTCGACGGCACCCTCCCGTTCTCCATCATCCCCTAGCTGACGGCGGCGACACCCTTGTCGTTAGCATCACCGCCTTCCTAGAGCGCCTGAGAGCATGTATAATGGGAGGTGCTTAGAGGAGCTTACAAAAATAAACCAACCATTTTGCTAAGCATTGGTGCTTATTTGTATAGAAGAGGTGCTTAGTTAGGCATCCACCTAGTATAAATAAGCACCGGTGCTTAACAAAAGACCGGTTTATTTTCCTAAGCACTTCCCTAAGCACCTTGCATTGTACGTGCTCTGACGGAGGGATCCCTAGCCGCTGCCCTCGACACCTTCCTCGACGGCACATGAACTAACAAGCACAGGTTTTGTCTTGCCGCCTTCCTGCAGATTTCAATTCCAGATATCTGAATCAATCAAAACTGAAAAAACCACATTTCCTTACATAGTAGCAAATGCCAGTTCATATTGATTTTCTGAATATATGGCAACTGAAATTGATCAGTGATGTCTTCTAATTAAAGTAGTGCATTTTAGAATAATGATAATTGTGAATAAGGGGGGAATATATGCCACTTGTACATATGGCACTTCTGAATAAGGGTTTGCAAAGCACGTGCACTTGTACATTTTATGCCAGTTCATATTGATTTTTTAAATATATGGCAACTAAAACTGATCAGTGATGTCTTTCTAATTAAACTAGTGCATTTTCTCACAATTTGATGGGTTTCCGTTGCAAAGCACCAGGCTGTTCTGAATAGGATACACCTTTGTACATAACTCTGGTACTCCCGTTTAATTTCTGTCATGTTTCATGCTACCAATGACGCCATTGAAATAAAACAATTTACAAATGTAAGGAAAGGTCAAAAATAAAAAAGGGAATTTAACATAACTTCCATTTGTCTTCCAATCTACATTTACATAATGTTACCTTGGCTTATTACTAGAAGGATTCATACTCCATAGACACAATATGTGATTGAGCAAATCACGCGCAATAATTAATTAGCAGGGAAGTGCATCTTTTATCAACAAACTGCATCACAGTACACGTGCTGCTCGACTAAGCATTGGCGATCGCACTTTGATTCGAAGCTAGGCAACACTGCTCAGACAAACTTGTAGACAGCAGCACGTTCGGCATCTAGACAGACTAATGCATCTTGAAGTGTTGTTCAAATCTGGCACTCAAACTACATAAATAGAAAAAATAGAAAACGGTAAGGTTGCAGCTTAATACCTTCATAAAGATTCTATCCCTGGTCATGATAACAACTGTACAGCCTCACAGTGATGCTGGACATGTGAGCCAACTCCCCAGATTTGTTGTTCCAGATCGATGCCATCGATGCATCCTGATGTTACATACCTCGACAAACATAGCCACGCCAGAACTGGCACACCATCCTGTTTATCAAGCACCACCACCAACAATAATTAAGTTCAGACAATGATATAAAGAGATAAGAGAACCAAAAATGTTGATTGATTTCTACACCCACATCATGCTCGCAAGTGGATCGAATCGATTGATGCATGAGGTCCCAGATAATGAGACTTTGATCAACATTCCCTGTATTCACCATGTTCTACCTGCAGAAAATAGGGGCAAAACAGGCCAGGTCAATAAGAGGTCTATGTGCATTGTGCAAGACAAGAGCCCAATCTTTTTTTTTTAAATTGTACTTTAGTCTTTATGTGGCTGCACGGAGTCTGAACATATTAGCTGTTCAGTTCATATATATCAGGAGTCAAAGTCTTTTGTTCCTACGCCACAATTGGTTTCTGTTCTCAGGAAGGAAATGGCATGTGAACTTTGTAACCAAGGGAAAAGCTTTACCTACAACAGCTAAACTACATCGGGTGTAATTCATTGATCGGTTGCTGGAGAGTCTGGGTAAGATACTGGTAAGCAAAGCTCAGGGAAGCCAACCATTTGACTGGTACTACGGAGAGGTCAACTAATCTAGAGATGAAAAGTGAAAATCAATGGCAATCCCTTTGTCCATCTATTCCCCAGAGCTATAACCAGCAGTTAACAGATCAACACATTTTTTCCAACGGAGTGGTACGACTATTTTCCAATATATCCCCATTCAGCTATTCCATTGCTACCAGAGTATAGCTACTGTAACATATACAACGGAATATTTTGAGCTAAATCTAGCAGAATCGAGACGAGAGGGGCGACGAATTACCACTTGAGAGCGAGGTGGAGTGGGGCATCGACCGAGCATGCCATACTTGGGCCGCTCGGGGAGGCCCGCGACACGGCTAACCCGTCGGAGCGGGGCGTCCTTCATCGGCGTCACTTTCGTGCGGGAGTCGGAAGGAGGAAAGCGGCGCTATGGATCACTCCAACGCGTGCGCGGCCGCAGGATGCGTGGCCAGCGCCTTCGCCTCACGCCTAGCTCAAGGTCGCTTCGCCTGCCACGAGCTGCAGAGAGCGACAGGCGGCAAGGCAGGGGAAGGGCCGATCGGCGGCGAAGGGGGACCAGGGAGACGCGGTCCTGTCGCCGGCGGCGGGAGGCGGTGGAAGGGGTCACGCCGGCGACCTGGAAGCAGTGGAAGGGGATAGATAGAGAGGGAGCTTGTGAGTGAGAGAGTGTCCGATCTAGAATTTTTTTTTCTTTTACAAAGGCCATGTACTGTGACGCCGACCTCATATGTCAGTAAATTTAGCAAACGTAGCACCGTGCACATCTCATTTGCTTTTAATTTTTAATTTGAAACTATTAAGTTTTTGATAAAAAAAATTCAACTGATTATATTGTGAAATATCTTCTAAAAAATTGTAACCACGTAGGTGATTTTGGGTTTGTAGATAAACTCAATGGTTCATGATGAGAGGAGCGGTTTGGCACCTAGGAACATATGCCCGCTTTATTTAAAATACATTTTAATCATGTTTTAAAGTGTTAAAAATTATGAGGAAAATGTCATGTGCTCACCTCATCGTGTTATACGCGCACAAAGTTGTTCCACATAAACGAGACCTTTGTATTAGCCATATTAAAAAGACAATTTTTGGTGCAAAATAAAAGCTTGCACGAATTCTATTTGTCCTTTTATAGGCCACAAAAAATAATGTTTTCGTAAAACTATTCTGACTTGGTTTTGTTTAGAATCGTATATACGCATATACTAAAACATGTTTAGATGCACGTGAATCTAGACATATCTAAATCAGTTATTTTAGAACAGAAGAAGAAGAATTTAAAAGACATGGTTATATTTTAGAGACGTGCATTGCATCGTACACGCTTACTAGTCACTATATATAAATCTATATAGTACTAACTACCGGTTCATTAAATGTCTACAAGCTCGTTAAATGTCAGACGTACATGTTTCACTAGTACTGCAACCAGGGCAGTTACCTTAACGTGAATAGCAGCCAGTACATGCTGAGATAGTTCAGTGCGCGTTAGTTAGTTACAGGGTTGGGATGATTAAGGAATACAATATATGACAGCTATTGAATCCGGATCTCAATGCATGATCGAACGACATCTAAAGGGGTGGTATAGACACCCGGGGTAGAGACATAATAGTGATCTAGAGAATTTACTTTTCTGTCAAGCCTAATTTCAAAAGGTATTAAAATTTGAAGTAACACCTATTTAACCTCCTCCTCTAGGTCTCCGTACGATCCATTTCACTATGCCCTCACCAAGTTTGTAAACGTAGTATACTTAGGGCATTTCGGCAGTTTGATTCCCCAATCCGGGGTATTTTGGCAGTTCGATTCCCCATATGTGACTGCACGCAACAAAATCTCTAAAAAAACAAATTTCACTCTTGAACTACTTTCCAATCCTAGTTTGTTCGATTGAATCCCTAATCGTAACCCAATCCTAATTTCCTAATTTCTGATTCAATTTGTGCACTCCAATCACGTAAATCCTAACCTCTAGACGAATATGAAAAATCGAGAACTTGCAGTGGACAATGCAGCTGCCATCGATGCTCCTAAAGCAACTGAAGGGGGCGCCGGAGCGGGAGATGACGCGCCGGGTGTGGGGGTTGAGGCCGCTGCCACGGACGGAAAAACCTTGGTCCGTTTGTCGAGGGTTAGCACGTGGATGGCTGGGGCCTTTCCTTCCGCCTTGGTCGCAGATGCTACCACCGAGGAAGAAGATGTGGCCAACGATGAAGAAGAGGCTGTTGCCACCCAAGTTGCTCGAGGAATCGCGCACATGGAAAAGGGAGCCTTGAGTGCCCTCGCGAAGGCCGCCTCGCCTCTGATGGCGAGCTTGTCTAGCTAGGCGGCCACCCATTTTTCCTAGGCTGAAATCTCACCGGTTGTGAGAGAGCGGAAGGGAGAGAGAGGCGGAGGTGCGCTGGTCATGGAGGGGTGATGGGAGTGGAGTGAGAGTTAAGGGAAAACATCTCGTCTCCCGCGCTTCCCAACGCATGCAACCGCGGGCACGCGGTGCTCGTCAGAACCTGGCTCTGTGGAAACGCTCAATTTAGACGTTCCTGATGGATCAAGTTTTGGTCTGGTTTAAAACTCGTGCTATGCGAATAACGGGAACAACCTTAATTCTGTATGCTGGGTGCGGGAGACGAAGATATGGCCTAGCAAACATGCCCATAGTGTTCCTGTAGATGTCTCGTTTGGAATCCATGGCTGGAGGAGCTAGATAGAACTCTTCACTTCTTGGCCACGTGGACTCGATCCTGCTTGCATATCAGCAATTGTAGGTACATGAGTTTCATAAAGAAAATATTGGGGTCATTTGATTATTTTAAAGGTCTTTTAAGTCGAAAAAATTGATTATCATTAAAAGAATCATCCGTGGGCCGTATCAAGCTAAAAACCAATTGTGGTAACTGTATTTTATTAATAATGATATCTATATAAAACTATATCATAAAGAAGTTAATACATGTTTCTTAGTTATTGTTTTTAAGTATTTTTTAACTAATTACTATACAATTATGTGATCATGATTTTTATGTGAAGACATGTGTGGATCTTGTGTTACACGTGCGATCACATCATTGGGCACGGGATGCATATTTAAGTGCCACGCTAAAATAGAAATAAAATTTAAAATAGATCTTTTAATTATTAGAGTAAATAATAGCGATATATTGTTTCGGCTCAAACTTCTATCCATGTTGTTTCGATTCTTTTCGGTCATGGGATGGACGCCGAGAAGGACACGCGGCGATGTCGCAATAGAACCATGCTATTCCGTGAGGTTGGTACCGCTACGGGCCAGGGCGAAAAATTCCTTACTGCGGATGGGTATACCGTGCGCCGTCTTACGCCACGTCACATACTGGTGGGCCACGCGCGTGACATGGGCCCGCCATCATATTACGCGGGCAAGACCAGGCTCTGTGAGAGACGTCCTCGGTGCGACACGCCTCCACACCCGCCGGGTGATGGGGCCCGCCGCGAGACGACCTAGCGCCGTGAGACCATGCTGGCGCGATTTATCGCGGACATGGGCATGCTTGAGGTCGACGTGGCGCCTTAACCGTAAGCCCATGGCATCTTCGGTTCCTGGCGGCCGTGGGGCCCGTGTAGAGACGATGTGGCAGCATAAACCTATGTAGGGCGCAGTCTATCGCGGACATGGGACCGGTAAATGTCGTTGTTGCGCCGTAAGCCAATGCCGTCCGTGATTCCTCGCGGCCTAGGGCCTGTGTAAAGACAATGTGGTGGTGTAAACCCATGTTGTCTGCCACTGTAGACTGTAGACGACGCGGGTTATTGCAGACATGCAGACGGGCTGACAGCGTAGAGGTACGCGGTTTACATCGACCGCGGTCAGATTTACTATGGATTCCGTCTAGACCTGAGTTGGCGACCTGAATCGTAGGCGTACGCGTGCGGCATGTATCATTTAGCTTGCTACTCACGCTATCTTGCAACCCCATTCGTTTATAAAAGATATGGCAGCTATTCAGCTGACCAGTCAAACATAATTAAGTGATGTGACCGCACGTACTGGCTGCCTCGCCGGGTTCAGACGCCAGCGTGTAGGAGCCTCCACGTGACGGCACGTCTCACGACGAGCCGGAGTTATTGGCGTGGCGCCCGTTGCGCCTGGAAATGACGCCCATAAAAGCCCCGTGTGTCGTACTCCACTTGTGCCCCCACTGTTACCCACCTCCCGATTCCTTGATGTGGAGCTCCGGCGTTCCGTGATGACGATGAGCCGCACGACTAGGAAGCCGTCAGGAGCAGGAGCGGTGGGAGCAGGGCTAGGCGCCACGGCTTCCAACTGAGGAACCTCAGCGTCGAAGAGGCAACAGTGTTGTTCGAGGCCAGCCTCTTTGTATTGGCGTCTGCCCAACGGTTGGGATCTCGCCTACGACGGCAACGCCATCCCGCCACTTCCACGCGACAACGACCTGCGCGCGGCCATCGAGTACCGATGGTCCCTGCTGCCGGCGAGCATGAAGCGGGACCTGACATTGAGTGACCCCGCGCGGTGGACGTTGCTCCTCCGACGTGAGCGCGAGGAGGCGGTGAAGCAGGAGGCCATCCCGTGCGACGGCCCATTGAAGACGGACGACCGCCACGACTATTGGGACAGACTCGACGCCGACGAGGTACTGTCTCGGCGCGGGTACTGTCACGACAAGCATCGCCATCTCTCCTTTTTTGTCAGGCCAAGCTTGATGGCTCCACATCCTTCTACACCACGGCGAACCGCGACATCACGCACACAGCCGGCGTGTGGGGCGTCTTCCCACGCCTTGCAGCTGGCGCCATCGCTGGTGAAGGACAAGAACGACCATCACGGCGACGGCTGTTTCCGTGATGAAGAGAACACCGACGAGTAGTTCCCCGACCATGGTACATATTACCCGGTGGAGCATGATGCCGCCAGAGCAGCACGTCGAGAGTGGGTCATGGTGCAGGAGGATTTTCGTGCGGACATCATGCCGCCGGACCTTCATACGGAAGAAGCGCTGGCGCTGCGCGACTCGCATGAGCGTGCGGTGCTCGAAGAAGAGGCGCATTGGCTTGGCACTTTCCGTGCCCTGCACGAGTCTTCCATGGCCGCGCGGGATGCGCAGGCGCCTCCTACGACGCATTCACCTGCCACCGTTGCATCGTCCAGTCCGCCATCGCCGCCAGCAGCGTCTGCCGCCCAGGCATAAGCGTGGAACCGGACGCCTCTGGTGCTGGTCGACATCGCCGACGACAGCGACGAGTAAGCACGACAGTGACGAGTAGGCCGCGACGCTCACTCCATCTCGACGGCACGGTAGTTTATGTTTAGTTTACTTTTTAGTTTTAGATTTTAGATATGTTATGAATTTCGTTCGTGGCTGTAAATGTTCTTATCTTGAATGAAAACAGTCTTTGCTTGTCATTCTTGGTATTGGAACGTATGTCACAGTAGTGCTTGGTCTTATCTGCTTCGTAATGAGAATATGTTTCTTTATTATATTTGCCTATTAGAAAAAAATTGAGGACCGTTGAGGACCGTTGAGCTAACAAATCCATCGATAAACGATTTGTCTGTTTAGCATTTAGCTAGAAGACGCTCGGTCTCTGATACGCATGCAACTGGTTCATCCGAACTTACACAGCTAGCTGCTGCATAGTGATATAGCTGAGCCTACCCCTCTGACAGTAGTAACAGATCACAAATTATTGAATCACCGACTCGCAGCCAAAGAAGAAGAAAAAAAGGTTTTTTCGAATAATTCGTTCTCATCATGTAGCTTTGCGAAGCCACAGTTGAGCACACGAACTAACCCCTCCTAATTCTCAACGGTGTCACCTACTAATCAGCTCCACCAATTGCTATAACTAACATTATTGCTTCTTAATTTGAGCCTAAAAGAAACCACCGCTCATATGCATCCATGTATGTACTACTACTATACAACGAAATCAAACTATAGTTCTAGAGCTAGTTATTAGCTTACCGTTATTCTGCTCCTTGTGTCCAAACTCCAAAGCACACATGGTGAAGATGCACACCGCCGGTCGTCTTCTCCCTCTCATCCTCCTGCTCGCCGCCGCGTACCGCTCCCTGGCCCTCGGCATCTTCGGTGCGCCGCCCCCGGCGCCGTCCAGCAGCGGCGCTGATGACTCCTCGGTTAGTATTAAATTCTCGATCACAAGCTATATAGGGAAGATTCATATCGACTTTCTGTCTTAATTTCTGGTACGTTCACGCAGCAGTGCAGCCGAACCTGCGAGTCCGCATACTGCGCGGGTACCATCGGTACGTTAATCCATCCATCGATCGATACCCGTTCTGCTCCGCCGCTCGTATCTCCCATTTTCCTGATTGACCAACGCGCACGCATGTACTTATGTGTCTGTCGAGATCAGAGGCACCGTTGATGCGGTACGGCAAGTACTGCGGCGTGTCCTACACCGGTTGCCCCGGCGAGGCCCCCTGTGACGCCCTCGACGCCTGCTGCATGCTCCACGACGCCTGCGTCAAGGCCACCGACAGTATGTATATATATATATTGTTATCCCCGCATTTTTTACAGTTTTCTGACAGCTCGCATATGCATACTGGGTCTGGCAGACGACTACCTCAACATGTGGTGCAACCAGAGCCTGCTGGACTGCGTGGCCGCGGTGAGGACGGCGGCGGTGGTGGCGGCGGCAGGCGGCGGCGAGGAGGTCGTGTTCAGGACATTCGAGGGGAACCGGTGCAACGCAACTGACATCGCCGACGAGATCACGTCCATCATCGAGGCCGCGGTGTATGCCGAGAGGATACTGCACAGAGTACCCTAGCATACTCGGTGTCGGTGGCCGAGATGGTGCTTCACTTGTTTGGGGTTCTCGGGAGGTGGATCTGATGTTGGCGGTGTAGCAGGAGTAGGGGAAATTAATTTCGGGGAGGTGGATCACCGCATGTGTACAATACGTGCGTATGTGCGGTGGTGGCTGATTCAATTGGTACAACGCATCGGATCATCTTCCCTACTACTAGTACTTATAAAAAAGCGAATATGAATTTTCCTAAACACACCCTGCAAACAACACGGATAGACTACAACCACAAGATCAGGCCAAATGGACACAATCAAACAGCTTGCGTTAGCTTAATCAGCTCTATTTGGTGCATTTAGAATGTGAATGTGAATGTGAATGAAGGTTGAGTAGAGAAATAATTCCGTACGTGTTCGAGTATACCCTAGGTGTTCAGAATATTTCCTGAGAGTGTTCAAAATGAGTTTTCAGCACTTATCAAATGAGAGAAGGGTTCAGAGAATGTCTCAGATGATCTCAAAATGGTTCTGAGAGTCCCGGATGATCCTGGAAGTGTCCGGAATTATCCAGAGAGTGGCTGGAATAGTTTCATGCATATATAGAGGGTTATGGAAGGACCAAAAGGTTATGACAGGTTCCGAAAGGTACCGACGTGACCTGAGCCATCTTAGGATGTCCGGAAGGTTTCATAATAGGTGCAGCCACATTACCCCAAGGGCAAGAAAAGTTTCCCTATCCTAATTCGGATTGGTCAAAGGAGGCTATTTTCTAATAGGTTTCGGTTGACTTAAACCAACCGGAACTCGTCCGAACATGGGGGCTGGATATTGGACGATCCAAGGGGCTTTGAGACCTATGAATGGAGACCAAAGGGCACCCCAATAGACACACAAGTCGTGTCCTTGCCTCCTCCCAACCGCAGCACCCGCCACTGCCAATACCCTAGACGCCACCTCCCTCCTCTCTTCTCCGCGTCCTCCATGGCGTGGACTAAAACCCTAGGATGGGCGTGCCCTAGGTTCTTCTACTACGACACCGAAGCGCTGCCCGAGTTGTACCTCCGTTTAGATCTAATCTAGACAAGACTACGGAAGCGCTACTGGATCTTTATCAACACATTCCCGCTTTGACCTTGTGCTTCATCACACCTCGACACGATGCTACTAGTCTCATATATGTGGATTGTGGTGGCGGTGCTACACTTGGAGCACTTGATCGTGCGGATCTTCACAAGGAGATATCTTCTCATAGCTAATCGACTAGCTACGAGAATAGATGCACCGACTACTTCGACAACGACGTACTTATCGATGCATGTTCATGGAGCCATCCGTGAGATAATACATCTCCTCATGATTTACTAAGGCTTATTATGGGGATCAACGCTCGTATTCATCAACCTCATCATCTACAAACTTCCGCTAAGTTTGATCTTCGAAGGTATGATCTGTTACCTGTCCCCTTGCATATGATCCTAGTTATGCGCTGAATTTTTTTGTTTTGCGTAGCGCATACCCCAAAGATGGTGGGCTTGTACTGTTAGCGGGCGGTGGAGGGTCAGGCGAGAGTCACGCGCCTCCGCGACCGGTAGGATGGGCGTCGACGACACAAAGGTCCATCAGTCCACCAAAGGACGACCGGGGGCACGCCGGAATCGACCGACAAGTCGTATAGTGCACTGGTCGATTCAGATTAGCGATGCGATAGAAACGGCCATGGGTAGCGACGGAGAAGCGGCAGGAGGGTCGGCATACGGGCTGCGGGATAAGGCGGATCGATTTTGGGCAGCGGCAGGTTGAATCATCGCTGGTGGCGGCTAGGGGTAGGTGGCGATCGCACGGAGGGAAAGGGAAGGAAGCTTTAGTGTGGCACTTGGGCACTCCCGGGCATGCGTTTTCATTTTACCTCACTAGGGAGGTGATGTATTTGCATCACTTGGCCAAAAAATGTACATCAATGTGCAAAATTATACATCATCATATAGATCTCTGTTGGACACACTTGCGCCGTTTCTTGAAGGGATGGGCCAAGAATCTAAGTGGTAAATACAAAAAGGAGAAAGAAAGATTACTATCCATAATTGATGAATTGGATATTAAAGCTGAAACTATTCCGCTAAATGGAGCATAAAAAGAGAAGCTAAGAGATCACTACAAGAATCTGGGCGGTTCATGACGATCTGATATCGTCGTGGATGAGGGCCAAAACGTCGTAGATGGCCATCCGCGACAAATTCTACGACGAAAAAAAATAGGTCACGGACCTCACGTCATAATTCAATCCTTGACATTTTTTCTGCCTGACGTCATGGCCCATCCCTGACGTTCCTTCAATTTCGTCGCGGCAAACTGGACCGGCCCGGCCTAGGCCCGGTCTGTCATGATGTTTTTATTTCGTCATGAACGATGCCACGTGGCGGACGACACCGCGAACTGCCGTTAGCGACGTTTGCTAACGTCATTGTTCACCGTCTACGACGTCATCTACTTCCTGTCGTTTTTTTCCATAACGGTCTGATTCCGCTATCGCCGTTTGTTGACATCATCCTTTCATTTGCTTATGTCATCCTTCCCATTTCGTCGCGCTAGCGGAGACGAATTTCGTTTTCGTCACGGCAATAAGCTGGCCCGCTTACGCGTGGCCGATCGTCAGGGCGACACATGGACCAATAGGAAGGAAACATGTGGTCCATCTATAGCGCGAATCATGTACCAATGAGAGTTGGACGCGTATCTTCAATGCATAACAAACTCAATTCGTCAGGGTAGAAGAGATGGCATTCCTGTTTCGTCGAGGATGTTGATGAGTGAAAGTGCGCCACGTAGGCGTCTATCGGTGACAGAAATATTTTCGTCAACTAAACAAGCATGATGTTTTCATTTACGTCGGAGAAGAGTGCTGGCAATTTTGCTAGATTGCACCGTCCAGATCAAAATGACAGAAATTGTAGGGCGCATGTTTCAGGCGACATAAATAGGTTCGCACATAAGTTTCCAACAAAATATAGAAAAGAGCCTAACAAGTTTTGAGTCACACCACCAGTTCACTTACACAATATAGCTACGAATTGCTGAAGTGATGCATTTATAAGGTCTACGAAATTCACAAGTGCTTTCCGCGCTTCATTCTTTGCTTCTATCTCCTTCAGCAATGTTGCAATGCGTCTGCTCCGTGCCTCATTCGCTGCTCTCTCAGCCAAAAGTTGTGCTTCAAGGAGAGAGTTGGTTGGTCTTGAAGCATGGATGCTTTCATTAGTGGAAGCAAGGGGTTGATCCTCAATGCCATCTTCTGCAGCAGATGGCGCCACCGTGTTTCCAATGGGTGCCTGGCAGTTATAGAAGCAAATGTTAGAAAACTAGCAAGCAAATTGCAAGCACATCTTCATAAACAAACAGGGTATTGAATTATACGAAGATGACAAAGATGGACCTGGTATAGCTTCTTCCACACTTCCTGCGCTTCCTTCAGGGCTTCTGCCTTGCCATCTGGTATCTCTGTCTACAACCCCACAATGGCACTGTGCAGTATCACATTCCCTGCTCTCTGAGCCCCGAGTTGCGCTTCAAGGAGAGTCTTGGCTGGTCTTGAAGAATGGATGTTGATGTCCTGCGACAGCGCATAGTGCATCGTGTTGGTGGAAGGACGTTATTCAGCCTCAGTGATATCTTCTGTACCATTAGGTGCCATCTTGCTTTCCTTGGTTGCCTATTGAGTTTTAGGAATAGAATCAAACATTATAAAAATAGCCAGCAAATTACAAATGATCATACTCATTTCAGAGACAAATATGGCATTGAAATTTTGGAAGATGAGAAAGATGAAAAGTATTCTGGAGGGCTTACTGTTGCTTTTTTCACACTGTGATTGGAGAAGCCCCGGCTGTCACAGAAAAACAAGTCACTGTGATAAGGTTGTCTATTTTTTGTTTGCCTGTTTATTAGACAACAGGCCTACACAAAGAGAGAGCATAGAGTATAAGAGGCAGTCCTGGTTAAACACAAACAGGGGGAAGTTTAGTAGACAAGACTTGACTTGGTTCCTGGGGTCAGTCCAAGAATCAACAAGCTTGCACCACTTTGCATCGTTCATGTGTTCAACAGGAGAAATCCTTGTTACTTCATTCAGTGGGAGGGGGTCAAAAAACTGCTTCTTCGAGAGATGCCTTTGAATTCTTGCATGCCTCATTAACTGCTGGTTGGAAGCAACCTGCACATCTGGGTGTGATGCATCCATGAAAAACTTTTGCTAAAATAAAACATCGTGCATCCGCCTCTACTTGAACATTAATGAGAAGAAAAGGGCAGTTGAGTCATAGAACATACGGAAACTCTGTCGTAGAACTCTGCTCTGACATCTGGCCTCTACTTGTACACTTTCCAGCGGGGGAAGATAGGCATACTAGTCCTGACTGTTTTTGCACACTCAGTGGCGAACTTGGAAGCAATATTTCTTCCTGGAGGAATGGCTCCTTTGGACACATTCTCACGCTGCGTCCCCATGTTTTTCCCTCAAGACAATTTGAGGATCATCATGTTTAATAGTATCTTCAGAAGGATGATGGCCAAAATCATCTACAAACATATAATGTGGAGTTAGTGTTCTACCATATAATAAGTGCCATTCAAACAATATAATGTGCTTTCCTTGGGGAGTTGGTTGCTTGCATGGGGCAGCTGTCTGCTCGTCTTGGACTGCTGTCTTCCTTCCATGGAGTGATGCCATCTCGATTTGGGCTGCTGATACATTGCAAATGTATCTATAATTTTTGATGTTCTATGCTTGGTTTTATCTACTTTCTTGTTTTTTGTCCACACATTGGAGGACTTTTCATATGATTTCTTGGACTAACATATTAACAAGAGCCACAGTGTCAGTTGCCTGTTTTCTGCTGTTTTTGGTTGCAGGAAAGTCAGAAATGAATATTCTCGGAATTGGAAGGGACAAAAGCCAAATATCCTATTTCACCAGAAGACTCCCGGAGCCAGAATATGAGATGGAGTGGGGCTAGGGCCCAGCCACACCACCTGGCCGCGGGCTGGGCCTGGCTGCGCCAGGGGGTGGTCTGGCCGCCCTAGACACCCCCTCGGTCTCCCTCTTCGCCTAAAAGATGCCTTCTGACCTAAAAACTCAGGGGGGTTCGACGTTTTTCCAGAAGGAGTTCCGCTCCGCCGCCACCACCAGATTCCACTAAACAGCACCAGAAACTCCGTTCTGGCATCCTGCCGGGACGAGGAATTGGAGGAGATCATCGCCATCATCATCACCATCGCTTCTCCATCGACCATCCATGTTTCCCCCATCTATGAGTGAGTAATTCCCCACTATAGGCTATGGGGATGGTAGGGATTGGATGAGATCATTCATAATGGCATCAGATTGTTAGGGTATGGTGCCTAGTATCTACTATTAGTGCTTTTTGACTTTGTTGCGACTTGTTGTGCTTAATGCTTGTCACTAGGGCCCGAGTGCCATGATTTCAGACCTGAACATGTTATTGATTCATTATGATAGTATTGTTTATGGTCTTACCTGCAAGTTGTATACACATGTTGTTGTCCGGAACCAAAGGCCTCGAAGTGACAAAAATCGGGATAACCGGAGGGAATGGCTTTTATGTGAGGATCACATGTGTTCACGGAGTGTTAATGCTTTGCTCCGGTGCTCTTAAAAGGAGCACCTTAATTGGCAGTAGTTCCCTTGAGGCCCCGCTGCCAATGGGCTGGCAGGACAATAGATGTTATGCAAGTTCTCATTGCAAGCACATATGACTATATATGGAACACATGCCTAGGATTATCTAGTACTTGGATGCTTTATCTTATTTATCTGCAATTGCCCTATGATTTGATTGCCATGTGAATTGTCTTGTCCATGCAACGCCCGTCCATCCATCCCTATGCCTACCGCACTCGAATCCTACTGTTGACTTCTATTGTTACTGCTGTCTTTACTTTACTACTGCTGTTACTTTACTATTCCTACTACAAAACTGTTGCTACTGATAAACTTCTGTGAGCAAGATTGTTTCCAGGTGCAGCTGAATTGACAACTCAGTTGTTAAGGCTTATAAATATTCTTTGGCTCCCCTTGTGTCGAATCAATAAATTGGGTTTCACTTCCCTCGAAAATACTGCGATACACCCCCTATACTTGTGGGTCATCAAGACTATTTTCTGGCGCCGTTGCCGGGGAGCATAGCTTTATTTATCAAGTCAACTTGGAATCACTATTGTTCAAGCTTAGTTTATTTCCGCGTTGTTTGCTTGTTTCTTTATCAAAAATACAAAAAATTAGTTCCTACTCTAGTTGTTACTTTCGTTGGTCTGTCATTGTCTTGCTTTATCATGCTTTCTATCAATGGTTGGTTTCTTTGAAACTGAATCTTATTGGCAAGGTGGGTTCACGGAAGATCAAAAATATTATTATAAGGAACACCGCTTGTCACAAAAAGGGAAACACTTATGGGAACAAATTGATAAATTGTATACCATTGTTATAAACGTGTGCTCTTCTTATAATGTTACTTATTGCTTTGATAAAACTTGTTGCTGTAGGAGGTACAAACACCTCCCTTTTCAATGTGAGTATAATGATAATGTTACCATATCTTCTTATGTTAAGGGAAATTATGACTTTTATGGTGTGGAACAAATTGAGGAATTTATTGCTTGGAAGGGTGCATTTGAACTTGCTAGTTTGCTTGAAAATATTGATGATTCACCTTATAAATATGAGGTTTATGATATACTTAGATTTTGCTTTGATAATTACAAGGAAGAAAATGGCTATATTGTTGAATATATTAATAGATGCTTTCCACAAATGGAAGAGACTAATGCCTTTCAGGATCTTATGGAAGAAGAAATTGATGAACCTGAAAGCTCATTAGATGAAAAAGAGGAGAGTGATGAACAAAAGGAGGAAGAATGGATTAGCTACCCATGCCTACCTTCTAATGAGAGTAACTCTTTATCCCTTACATTATTTGATTATCCCCCATGCTTACCAAAGGAGGATGAATGTTATGCTCATGTTATCTGTGATAATCCTTTATTTGTGCCTAACTTCGAGATGCATGGTACTAAAGAGTTTTGCTTAGAAATTGTTTATTATAAAGCTCTAGACGATGGTCCTATATTGAATGATCAGTCATCTTGTTATAGAATTGTTAAAAGTGGGTTTGAAGGTTTTAATCCCACTATTTTTGAGCTTGATAAGAATTATGTTTTTATAGAACATGAAAAGCATGCTTTATTTGGTAGTTATATTGTTGATTTTATTCTTGAGGCTAATGAAAATTATTATGAGAGAGGAAAATATGGTTGTAGAAGTTTTCATGGTATTGAAACACCTCTCTATGTGCTGAAAGTTTTAAAGTTACTCTTGTTTTATCTTCCTATGCCTGTCACTTTGTTCTTTGCGAATTTATTTGCATACAAGATTCCTATGCATAGGAAGTGGGTTAGACTTAAATGTGTTCTGAATTTGCTTCTTGATGCTCTCTTTTACTTCAATTCCTATTTCTTATGTGAGTATTCTCTCAAACTATCATGCCTAACTTAAAGGCATTATGAAAAGTACTTATTGGGAGATAACCCAAAAGTTTTAGATGAGTCTTGGAAGTTATTACTTCAGTAATAACCGCTCCTTATCCTTTTTATTTGCTTTTTGTGCCAAGAGTAACCTCTAATGAGAGAGAAGTAATGGTTGGGAAAGTTGCTGTCCCGAAACAGATTTATGTGCTTCACCGTAAAAATTCGTGTAAAATCTCTGTACGTCCTTTTGAGGCGTGAATTTTTGTGCTTCTGACCTAGGTTCTTATATAACTTTTGTTAGTTCAAAACTTTTTTATTTGAGCAACAAAAGGTTTTTGAAAAAATTCGTCTTTACCTGCTGGTCTATTTTGACAGATTTCTGCCATTTTCTGCATTTGCTTCTTGTTGGTTCCTTTTTGAGTTCTTTTGTGGAATTGAGCTTTTTGAGGGAAGTGCTACAGTAGCTAGTGTTTTAATGGAAGTTTTATTGGTGTTAAAACTGAACCTAAAGACTTATTATCTTGAGTGCACTAATGTTGCTAATAAAGATTGTGTGAAGTTTTGTATGAAGGAAAAATTTCAGGTGTATGGGAGGAATGAGTAATGAGATGAAGGATGGACTAAAACTCAAGCTTGGAGATGCCACGCGTGTCACCCCAAGAAATATCCAAGAAGTACAAGCGTCAAATCTTGGGGATGCCCAAAGCATCCCCTTGTTCATTTAAAAAATTCCAGGTTTCTTCCAAACACTTCATTTTTATTGTTTCATGCACAGTTTTGTTGTTCTTGGAGCGTCTTCTTTTTCATTTTAGTTTGCTTGATTTTCTTAGTTTGCTTAATAAATTGGTTGGACCTCCTCTTTCATATATTGGTTTTCAAATAGTTTGGTTTGGTTTGGAAAAGAGTAGGAAAGTTCATGCTTAAGTGGTAAAGAGAGCTTGTTTTTGACTATGGCCTATGCTTTGTCATGCTTTGTCATGCCATGCTTGATATTGTTTTGCCTTTATGCTTAGTATTCTTTGCTGTAGCATGACTTGTTATAAGCAATTTAGATTGCTTAATGTGCCTTGGATGAGTCATGCGTTGTTTTAGCATATTAAAGCACAGTATAGTGGTATTCTCCTTTGATGCTTTATTTGGGTTGACTTGGCGCATGCTGACACCATGTTATGACTATCCCAAGTCACCATAAGCCTTTATGATCCTTGGGTGGTCTGGCCTCCCCAGACACTCCCTCGGTCTCCCTCTTCGCCTATAAGATGCCTTCTGACCTAAAAACTCAGGGGGGGTTCGACGTTTTTCCAAAAGGAGTTCCGCTCCGCCGCCACCACCAGATTCCATGAAACAGCACCAGAAACTCCGTTCTGGCACCCTGCCAGGACGGGGAATTGGAGGAGATCATCGCCATCATCATCACCATCGCTTCTCCATCGACCATCCATGTTTCCCCCATCTATGAGTGAGTAATCCCCCGCTGTAGGCTATGGGGATGGTAGGGATTGGATGAGATCGTTCATGTAATGGCATCAGATTGTTAGGGCATGGTGCCTAGTATCTACCATTAGTGCTTTTTGACTTTGTTGCGACTTGTTATGCTTAATGCTTGTCACTAGGGCCCGAGTGCCATGATTTCAGATCTGAACATGTTATTGATTCATTATGATATTATTGTTTATGGTATTACCTGCAAGTTGTATACAGACGTTGTTTTCCGGAACCAAAGGCCCCGAAGTGACAGAAATCGGGATAACCAGAGGGAATGGCTTTGATGTGAGGATCACATGTGTTAACGGAGTGTTAATGCTTTGCTCCGGTGCTCTATTAAAAGGAGCACCTTAATTGCTAGTAGTTCCCTTGAGGCCCCGCTGCAAACGGGCTGGCAGGACAATAGATGTTGTGCAAGTTCTCATTGCGAGCACGTATGACTATATATGGAACACATGCCTAGGATTATCTAGTACTTGGATGTTTTGTCTTATTTATCTACAATTGCCCTATGATCTGATTGCCATGTGAATTGTCTTGTCCATGCAACGCCCGTCCATCCATCCCTATGCCTACCGCACTCAAATCCTACTGTTTACTTCTATTGTTACTGCTGTCTTTACTTTACTACTGTTGTTACTTTACTATTCCTACTACAAAACTGTTGCTACTGATAAACTGCTGTGAGCAAGATTGTTTCCAGGTGCAGCTGAATTGACAACTCAGTTGTTAAGGCTTATAAATATTCTTTGGCTCCCCTTGTGTCGAATCAATAAATTAGGTTTCACTTCCCTCGAAAATACTACGATACACCCCCTATACTTGTGGGTCATCAGCTGCTACCTTCTCTCCTCGAGCATTAGGATCTGCAGGACTCTGAGTTTCTTGCGAAGAGGTCGCAGCACTTGGCGGTCTTGGTCGGTGTCGTGGAGAACTTGGAGGTGGAAGTACTTCTGGCAGATTCCCCTTGGACCTGGTATATCTCGTACTTTCTGTCAAGGCAGCCATGCTAAACGAAACGCGCTTCTGAGAAGCTGATCCACCACCAGCATCCATCCTTGTCATGACGACATGTTTTTTCTTATATTTCCTCTTCTCAGTATACACAATTCAAAGGTAGTCAATTCGGGATAATAAAAAAGCACAACATATATGGAAAATTAAGTAACCAAATAATTACACAAAAGAAGAGTAGGCAAGTAAGGGGACAACCTCCAGCTCATCCTCCACCCTCCTCTTCAGGATAATAGTCAGATCCAGAGCCTTCATCCTTGCTCTTTTAAGGGGAGAATTTAGTGGAAGATGGATAAACAAGGGGCCTAAGACCCATTTTTTGCATCCGCGCATTGTTTCTCGTGATGTTTTCCAGCCGTCTTTCTTCCAGGGGATGCAATTGTGGTTCTATCATGAATAAACAACTCTTTAGTAATCTAAAAAAATATAACATATGTCCTATGGTATTGATTGTTCTATACTAACCATAATGTCCAACAGTCCACTATGAGGAACTTCTACTCTGAATCTCATATCACGAGACTAACGATGGAGCAGCCAAAGCAAAGCAAGAGACAAGACGATGAACAAGATGGACAATTCACCAATTGGTTGTAGTAATAAGCAGAGTGGGACAATAAAACATAAGCAGGATAAGCAGCAATAGTGCAATTAAACAGGAAACATAACCTACTGTACTGACTGTTCTATAGAACTCATCATGTGACAGCTCACTATGATCAATTTCTACAATGATCATAAGGCATATGATGAAGCAGCCAAACTAATGCAAAAAGGCAAGATGATGCAACCTTTATCACACACAAACAGATCATAAGCCAAAATAGTATACACACAGTTAAAGAGGATAATCACAATAAAACATAAGCAGGATAAGCAACTATCATGTAAATAAACAAAATATAACTTATGGTGCTGATTGTTCTATAGTAATCATCATGTAATAGAGTCCACTATGAGCAATTTATACTCTGATCAAAAGACATAGAATGAAACAGCCAAACCAATGGAACAACCAAGATAATGCAAACTTTATTTGTATGTAAACTGATCATAAGTCGAATACTCTGAATCTCACTTGTCAATTGGTTGGCTGGTTGCACTAATAAGCAGGGCAAGACAATTAAATATTAGAAGGATAAGCATCTTTCATGCAATTAAAATAGGCAATTAAACAAGTCATGACATATGATGTTGATTGTTCAATAGTAATCATCATGTAAAACAGACTACTATGAACAATTTATACTCTGCTCATCAGACATGTCATGAAGCAGTCAAACTCATGCAACAGACGGGATAATGCAACCCTGATCACAAGACTTGTAAAATCACAAGCAATTTCACAGGCAGAATAAATAAGAGAGAATAACTACAACAAAAAAGGTAAATTCGTGGCATGAACAGGATAATGAATAGAATTTCTCAGGCAAAGTAAAAAAACATCAGAATCGAGATGAGCGTGTTTCCTTGACTGCAGGTTGTAGGGCCTTTTTGATACCGCATTTCTTGCAGTGACCCGGGGCACATGGCATCGATCTGGACGACGAGGTAGCAGACCTCGTCGACGAGGTGGGCGACGAGGTGGACGGGCCTTGTTAGTGTGGTGACAGGCCTTGTCAGTGAGGTGGACGGCGAGCTGGATGGCGAGCTAGACAGGGAGATGGATGGCGAGCTGGCCGACTTTGCAGGTGAATTGTACAGCGAGGTGGTAGAAAAGGTCAGCCGGCTGTCGGCGAGGTGGACGATCGGCGAGGTCGACGGACGTGGTGGAAAACCGGGACGGTGAGGACGGGCTAGGGTTTGTGCGCTAGGGTGACAGAAAGGTTACTACTGGAAGGACGGACGGAGACGAGGGGATTAAAGGCAGATGGCGGAGGGACGGACAGTGGCGAGGGGAAAAGGGGGAGGACGGCGGGGAAGACGGCGGGAAGGGCGAGGGGAAAAGGGTGAGGACGGCGGTACCGAGGGCAGTGGGGAAATTTGGATCTGTCTCATTTCGGCGAGGGGATAAAAAAGGTTTGGAATAGATTACATAAATGACCTTTGCGCGAATGCTTGGGTGGTGCTGTGTGGGTGCGCTCAAACATAATTGCAGCTCGAGAAATTTTCGTTTGTGTAGAAACTCTCCCGCGCTGGCGCCAAATTTCGCGTGGGCGGGAGGATCTGACCTGGAAATTTGGGGTTGGTGTCCTGGCCGTTGGATGCACGATGGAGGGTTCAAAAAAATTAACCATATTTTAGAAAGTCTTCACTAAAAATAGCTTTGGTGAAGAAAACTATAAATTATTGACGAATAAATCTTGAAAAAAAGCAATAATGTGGACTACTAGTTTATATGCTGGCTTGTATAATGATCTCAGGAGAGGTAAGTATTTTAGATAATATATTCAAATTTATAGATAAGATTCAAAATGTGGTTTATTTTGAACAATGGATTTCTCCAGATTAGGGTTGAACGAGGATGGACTTTTGTCCTTATTTTGGTTAGTTTTAGGTCATAGCTGAAAGAACATTTCATGTTTTCCTATGTTTTGCGTGTTAGATAACAATATTGTGGAGACTATTCATGTGCGCTAAGTGTGCAGGAAGCTTTGAGGGGGGGCGGATTATCCGCCCCACCAAGGGCTGGATAATCCGGCCTACCTCATTGCTCAAAGGGAGCCAAGGCGCGTCGCTTAGTACCCGGTCGGATTTTCTCTCGAAAATCCGAACTGGGACGGTTTTTCCTCCGCAGGCCGGATAATCCGGCTGTCACATGGGCCGGATAATCCGGCCCCCAGTTTTTGAGCAAAGGGAGCCAAGGCACGTCGCTCAGTATTTGGTCAGATTTTCTCCCGGAAAATCTGAACTGGGGCGGTTTTTCCTTCCCAGGCCGGATAATTCGGCCTTCACATAGGACCGGATAATCCGGCCCCCAGAAGTTGATCAAGGGCAAGCTCGGCGTGATGCTCAGATAGGGGCGGATTATCTACCGGATATTCCGAGTCTGGGGCGGTGTTTTCCCCAGGCCGGATAATCCGGCCATCACTTGGGCCGGATAATCCGGCCCCCAAAGTGTCCAACGGCTGGTTTCTAAAGGGGGTATAAATACCCTTTCTTCCCCAACGTTCAGACTTCTTGATTCATTCGAAATTGTCCAGACATTGTGCAAGAGCTCTCATTCTTGATCTCCCACTTCAACCACCCGAAGGTCTGGATCTTTAGGGGAATTGAAGGAGGAGAAGTTCATCATCGTCATCACGAATCAAGCGCTTCAACTCCTCTCCATTCACTTGGAGAAATCCCTGATCTAGTATTCTTGTCAATACCTAGATCTTGTTCATTGTATTTGATAACTTTGTTCTTGTGGCAGCTTGTTGTCATTTTGGGAGCCTCCAAGTTGTTGTGGAGTTATTGCCCCGCTAGTTGTGTAAAGGCACCGGTGCCCACCTCGAAGGGTACCTATAGTGGAAAGGTGGATCAGGCCTTTGGTGGCAAGATTCGTCGGAGAACAGGGTGAGGCCTATTGTGGCGTGGTGGTCTTAGTACTGCCCACCCCTCCAACGCAGACGTACTTCCCTTAACAAGGAAGGAACTGTGGTCAAACAAATCCTGTGTCTCCGCGTGCTTCACTTTGGTTTACCCGTTCCTCTTCCACTCGCTCTTTACTCGCTAGTAGATAGGTTTGCATATAGGGAAATTCCACCTAATAGTTCATCTAGAGAATTTACCATTTGTGCTAAGCCTAAAATTGAAAAAGTATTAAAAATTGGTGTAGCACCTATTCACCCCCCTCTAGGTGCCCATACGATCCATTTCAATTGGTATCAGAGCCCCGGATCTTAATTCGGGCTTAACCGCCTAAGAGTAGTATGGGTACTAAGGATGATGGGAATGAGGCTGTGGATAAGGTCACAATGGATGATCTCAAGTCGTTGGAAACAACCTTGTTGAAATCCTTTGAGGCCAAGATGGAGGAGATGAATCAAATGATTGCTCGCCTCAGATCATCCATAGCCCCATCTCGATCCTCTTCTGAGGCTCCCACACCATCATCTAAGGAAAAGGGTAACACTGGATCCAAGGATGATGATGCGGAAGGTGAAAAACTTAATGGTTCCACCTCCAAGAAGGGAAGTGGTAAGGAGGAATATAGTGAAGTTCGCCACATATATTCCCCCGACCCACCTATCCCTCATCCTCATATAAACAATAGGGGTGATCCACCCAAGCTCACTGCATCCTCTTTCAATCAATAGCAATTCCTAATGAAATCTCATGTTTGCAGCTCCTCTATTGAATTGTGGAGGATTATTGAAGAGGGTCTTCATATTGGAGATCAAACCAACCTAACGAGAAGAGAAGTTGTGGACAGCCAGTTGAATGCCACCGCTCTCCACATGATACAGCTGGGTGTGGGTCCCAAGGACATGCCACACATTGAACATCTCAACACAGCTAAAGAAGCTTGGTATGCTCTTACGGATCTCTTCGTTGGAAATGAAAGCATGAGAAGGCACAAGTATGATGCCCTTAGTAATGAAGCTGAGGGATTCTACATGTTGGATGGTGAAAGCCATGAGGACATGTATAGAAGACTCAAGGGCATCGCTACAACATTTCGAAAGCATGGGGCCAGTCACATTGATGATGCATGGATAAAAAGGAAATATGAGAGTGCCTTAATTCCTTTCGAGCCAACAGACTTGAAGAGCCTGCAAGGTAGACATAACTATCATCAAATGGCATCCAATGAAGTCATGCAAGAAATGGCGTCATTCAAAGTGGCTGCAAAGAATGCTGAAGATGCCCGTGCTCAGGCCATTGGAATGCAAAAGGGTGTCAATGTGGCTCTCAAAGCCAATGTTGTTGAGCAAGAGGAAGATGAAAGAGCTTTTGAGGGGACCTCCATGGACTGCCCCGATGAAGTCAAACGTGCTCATGGTGAGTACATGGCATTTTATGCAAGGAACTTTTGGAAGGACCCTGCCAAAGCCAAGTCAGAACTTTAGCGCAAGAACGGGTCAAATGGAAGAAGAGAAAGTGGCCCAAGATTGAGAACTTTCTACAACTGTAGAGATAGAATGCACTTTGTAGCCGAGTGTCCGTATCAAAATAGAGAAGACAATGGTGGCAGGCTCATTCTTAAAGAGAAATATAAAGCACCTAAGAAGAAGCCATTTACTAAGAAGAATGGCCCCTTCAAGAAGCAACCCAAGATTGTCTTAGTTGCACAAGAAGAATACTCCTCTACAAGTGAAGATGAAGAGGATGATGATAGTTCATGCGAGGTGGCTGCTATAGCCACCACATCGACTCCTTCATCTCTCTTTGACTCGCCAAACGAGAACGTCATCAACAACAATGCCACTTGCCTAATGGCAAGAGGGTCCGAGGTATCAACTTCTAGCTCTTCATTTCCTAAGACTAACATAATTTTGGATATGGATGATCATGATAGTCTTAAAATGAAAGAAGAAGTTATTGCTTTGGATACCTTTTTCACTAACCTACAAGGTGAGCACAAACTCCATTTTGATGCTCTGATGAGTCAACTTTCTCAAGCCGAAGATCTTCTTGAAGAAAAGGGCAGAATTGAAAGAGAAGATGCCTTGGAGAGAGCCTCTTTGAAGAATGCCTTAGAAGAGGAAGAGGAAGCTCGAGTATCTTTGGAAGAGAGACTCGAATCCATTGAAGAGTCACAAGAAGAAGTTGTAGCTCAGCTCATCAAAGAACGTGACCATGCTCTTGCCAAGGTAAAGAAACTAAAGAAAGAAACGATTGACTTTGGGGCTGTTCATGCTAGACTTTTGGAGAAGTTTGATAATCTTGAAAGTGCTCACAAGGCATTGAAGAGTGATCATTCTACTTTAAATGAGTCTCATGACCAGCTCCAAACTCAATTGAAACGGTATGATGTGCCAAGTACCTCCACTTCATCCTCCGAAAAAGAAGACCTTGTGAGAAGTTCTCAACACAAAGGTAAAGGAGTTATTGATGAGATACTGAGCAGGAAAAGGACAAACAATAGTAAATAAGGTCTTGGTTACATACCCAAGACAAAGAGCAAGAAAAACAAGAAGAAGAAGAAGAAGAGCAAGACTGCTCAACCGAAGACTAGCAACATTACCAATGACAAGGCTAATTATGATTGTTTTGCAGGGGCCAACAATCCTAACTTTGAACTATATTGTGATTATTATGGTGATGTTTATGCTAGTTATATAGGCCCTTATGATTGTTACATTCCTTGGTCTATTTGGGTTCCCAAGACCCTTGTTACTAACATGAGAGGACCCATTGAAAAATGGGTACCTAAAACCAAGAAGTAGTTTTCTTGTAGGGATATGCTTCCGGTGGTTCTAAATGGGTACTCGATAGCGGTTGCACGAGTCATATGACCGAAAGAAAGGAGATCATCACGGAGATGCGGCCAAACCTTGATCACATAACCGTCTCCTATGGTGACAAGTCAAAATCTGAGGTATTGGGTCTCGGCAAAGTTGTCGTGGCTCACGATATCTCTCTCGTGGACGTCATGCTTGTTGAGACCCTCGGGTACAACTTACTTTCAGTTCGCGCCCTTGGTAAGATGGGCTTTGCAGTTTACATTGATGCTGATTTTGTGGTACTCTTGTGGAGCAAGTCTCTAAAAGTCGCTTTCGTGGGATGTGTCGAAAATGACCTGTACGTGGTGGACTTTTCGGGGAAAACCACTACAGGCCCGATGTGTCTTTTCGGAAAGGCTGACGCGGGTTGGCTATGGCATCGCCGACTAGCCCTCGTCAATATGAGAACTTTGCAAAGTCTCCACAAGGGTGGCCACATCCTTGGACTAAAAGAAAATGTCTCCTTTGCCAAAGATCGTGTTTGCAGGGCGTGTGTTGAAGGGAAAATGCATGACTCACCTCATCGAAGGAAAACTATTATCTCATCAAAAAGGATTTTGGAGCTCCTTCATGTGGACCTCTTCGGACCATCATCTCATGCAAGCCTCGCTGGGAAGAAGTATTGTCTAGTGATTGTTTATGACTACTCAAGATACACTTGGGTTTATTTCTTCAAGTTGAAGAGTGAAACTCAACAAACAGTCATCGACTTTGCCAACGAGGTTCAACGTCAACACAACGTCCCCATTCTGGCTATAAGAAGTGATAACGGCTCTGAGTTCAAGAACTACACCTTAAATGAGTTCCTAAGTGAAGAGGGGATAAGACATCAATATTCCGCTGCGTACACCCCTCAACAAAATGGTGTAGCCGAGAGGAAAAATCGAACTCTAATGGATATGGCAAGATCAATGTTAGCCGAATTTAAATCTCCATATAACTTCTGGGCTGAAGCAATCTCTACTGCTTGTCATTCATCCAACCGATTATACCTCCGCAAGATCTTAGACAAGACTCTGTATGAAATACTTACCGGTAACAAGCCAAACATCTCATACTTTCGGGTATTCGGGTGTAAGTGTTTATTTCTTATCAAGGGAGTTCGTTTATCCAAGTTTGAATCTAAGGCTCTAGAAGGTATTTTTGTTGGTTATGGTGCCGAATCCCACACTTATAGAGTCTACAATAAGCTCTCCGGAACTGTTGTAGAATCTTGTAGTGTGGTGTTCGAGGAAAATGATAGTTCCCGTGCAGAGCAAGTTGGTGTTTGTGATGCAGATGTTGAAATACCCCAAGATGACATAAGAAGAATGGGCGTGGGATTTTTTCGCCCCATTGAGGAACCCCTTGTGGCGGATCGGGAAGGACAATGCTCTACTCATGTAGAGCCCTCATCTACACATACTCAACATGTTCCAACCATGGGGGCAACTTCTACACCATCTCCATTAACTGCTGAAGGTCAAGATGTTCTAGAAAGCTCCAGGCCGGATTTTCCGGTGTCACCCGGCCACCCCGCTCCAGCTGACCATATTGCTCCTGGTGGTGAAGATGTCAACGCAAGCTCCAGGCCGGATTTTCCGGCAAGCCCCGAATTATCTGGCCCCTCGCCAGTTCAAGCAAGCACCAGGCCTCCTGATGAAGCTGCTACAAATACTCCCGGGCCGGATTATCTGGCCTCTCCATCGACCGGATTATCTGGCCCTGACTCACCGGTTCAGCAGCTCCTGTTACGACTACTGACTCACCTCAAGGGCACGCTTCTCCACCACCTGCTGCTGATGTTCTAGTTCCTGATCAAGGTCGAGTAAATGCTTCCAATGAAGATTCAAGTGATGAATCTATTCCTCCAAGAGACAACAAACTTATCGAACTTTGTCGCAAGGCTCGGGCAGATCGTAACCTTGAGTTGAGGGGTCACACCCTCGACAAGGTTGTTGGTGATCTTCGATGAAGGGTTTTTACAAGAAGAGAATTGGCCAATTTTGGTGAGCATTAAACTCATATCTCTATGGTGGAACCTAAGAAGGTATTTGAAGCACTTGAAGATCCAGACTGGGTTGTTGCTATGCATGAAGAATTGAATAAGTTCGAGCGCAACAAAGTCTAGAAACTCGTGGAGAAACCCAAAGATTGCCGCAATGTTATCGGCACCAAGTGGATATAAAAACAAGCAAGACGAGAATGACATTGTTGTGAGGAACAAGGTAATACTTGTGGCACAAGGTTACTCCCAAGTTGAGGGCATTGACTTTGGCGAGACTTATGCTCCAGTGGCTCGCCTTGAGTCCATCCGTATCCTTCTTGCTTATGCTTCCCATAACAATTTTAAGTTGCAGCAAATGGATGTCAAGAGTGCCTTCCTTAACGGTCCTCTACATGAGTTGGTATATGTAAAGCAACCCCTGGGTTTTGAGGATCCTAACTTTCCGAACCATGTCTACAAACTCGATAAGGCACTCTATGGCCTTAAACAAGCCCCACATGCGTGGTATGAGCACCTTAAAGAGCTTTTGTTAGATCGTGGCTTCGAAGTTGGGCAAATCGATCCCACTCTTTTTACTAAGAAGGTTAAGGGGGAGCTCTTCGTATGCCAACTATATGTAGACGACATCATCTTTGGTTCTACTAATAAAGCTTTTAATGATGATTTTTCAAAGCTTATGACTGACAGGTTTGAGATGTCTATGATGGGGGAATTACGGTTCTTTCTTGGATTCGAGATCAAGCAACTTAGAGAAGGAACTTTTATTAATTAAGCAAAGTAAATCCATATATGCTCAAGAGATTCAAGATGACGGGTCTAAATGGGTTCGCCACTCCGATGCAAACAAAATGTCATCTTGAACTTAACCCACATGGTAAAGATGTGGACCAAAAGGTATACCGGTCCATGATCGGCTCTCTTCTTTACCTCTGCGCATCTAGACCCGATATCTTGTTGAGTGTGGGAGTGTGTGCAAGGTATCAAGCAGCTCCTAAAGAAAGCCACTTAGTGGCGGTCAAGAGGATCTTTCGATATTTGGTTCATTCCCCTAACTTTGGTCTCTAGTATCCCAAGGGCTCCAATTTCTCTTTATGTGGTTATACTAACTCAGATTGGGCTGGTGATAAGGATGATCGAAAATCCACTTCTGGAGCTTGTCAATTCTTGGGAAGATCTCTTGTATGTTGGTCCTCTAAAAAGCAGAATTGTATATCTCTCTCCACCGCCGAAGCTGAATATGTTGCTACTGCCAGCGCTTGCACTCAATTATTGTGGATGAGGCAAACTTTAAAGGAATAGGTGTCAATTGTGACAAAGTGCCTCTTTTATGTGATAATGAAAGTGCAATCAAAATTGCGTACAATCCTGTTTAGCACACAAGGACGAAGCATATTGAGATTCGGAATCATTTTATCCGAGACCATGTTACTCGCGGCGATATTGATCTATCTTTTGTGAGCACGAAGAACCAACTTGCGGATATCTTTACCAAGCCACTTGAGGAAGCAAGATTCTGCTACTTGAGGAATGAGCTAAATATCATTGATTCTAGGAGCTTGTCTTGATTACCCATGCACTCACTCATACATCTCAATCCTTCTTTGGTCTAGGTGTGGGCATGGATATAGGGGGAGTGTGGTACTAACTCATTGGGCTAACCCTCCCCCCATAATGCCAAAAGCAAGATAAATCATTTCTCTTAATATCATTTTGTGACATGTGAGATTCTTGATGAGTATTGGTCGTGAACCCAAGATATATCTTCGCAGTGTCACACCATACACTCCAACAAGGTGGCCTCGGCCACCGCCCTCTCCCTTGAGGAGAATTGGCTCTTTTTGGATGTTCTTTGCTATCTCATGTTCTTATGGGAATCACACTCAATCTTGGCTTTTATTTCATTTGGATTTTGCAATTTTGAGTGTCTAGTACCATCTCAGTTTGGCTCTCTTAATCCTAAGCTTTTCCCTACCCCTAAGCCATCCATTCTAGCACACAAGTCCCTTGTACACCTTGTGGGGGTGTTGTTTGGGGACACGCGGGCCTAGTTCTGTGTACAACAGAATTCCAGATTTGAGTCCGGATAATCCGGCCCAAGTGTAGGCCGGATAATCTGGCCCTGGCGGATTTCGTCTTAAAGGGCAGGGATCGGGGGGAAGGGCTCATAACGAGCAACACTTCTCTCCCAACCCTCTCCTCCTCCTCAGTCGCTGCCTACAGTCCCCCACCCTCCCCGGAGCCTCTCCAGCCATCGGATTTTCTGGGCCTCCCCGGATCTTCTTCTCCGCGCCTCCGGGTACCTTCTCCTCCGTGTTCTTCCTCCAATGAGTGAGGGTAACTCCCTCTCTCCCCATCTTTGGCTAGATGTGTTACTTGTTGGGTGGAACATTGTCTAGAAGGATGTGTTTTCGCATAGAAATCGTAGTCTTGCAGTTTCTAGGCCTGATCTACTTTTTTTGCATTCATCTAGGTGAAATCGAAATTTTCTGCCAGGGCCAGATTATCCGCCCCTGGCTAGGCCGGATAATCCGGCCTGACAGATTCGATTCTGGTACAGTTTCACTATGGAGTATGCATTGGGTAGATTTGTCCTATGAACTTTTTGACTATTTTTTCCATGCTCTCTCCTGGACTGGCGTGTATGCTTATCCCCTTGCTATCGCCCTTATTCTCCTCACAGGTGGTTCCAGTGTTCCCAAGACCTACAAGCGCCGCTCCCGCGCCAAATACTTTCGGGACGACGGACAGGGTAACTTAGTGGACAAAGTTGAGTTGAGGAGGAGAAAGAACGAGGAGAAGCGCATGGCTGAACAAGCTAAAAGGACTAGGAAGGGGGTGTCCAAGAGGAAGGGCCAGGAGCCCAAGATCAACTACAGGACTTTGGATGCGGTCACCTATTCCTCCATCCGTCACCGTGACTTGTTTGCTGAGCTGCCTCGTGATGATGAGTTGGGGGATACTCGTTTTTGGTGTGCAGAACAGAAGGGAATCTATGAAGATGTGTATGCCAGGCTGAACATTAGGCCTATGCACCCTCTGGTACTTGCTGATGCTTTGGAGAAGGATCATCTTGTGGATGCGATGTTTGTGGCTGAGAGGATGGGGCTGCACCATCTCATGTCTCTCCAGTGTTCCTTTGACTCTGAGGTGGTGAAGCAGTTCTTCTCCACTTTGGTTATTTGTGGGGATGAGCGTCGCACTATGAAGTGGATGACTCATGACAGGCCTATGACTGCTGATTTTCACGTGTTTGCTAAGGTTCTTGGTTACTCTTTCCGCAGCAGGGATAGAGCCAGTGGACACCGCATCATCACCCAGCTGAAGCCCAACAAAGATGCAACTCTCTCTCCTTGCGATGTGGACAATGGCATTGTGGGCACTCTGGTTGACCTTGCTCCCATCTATGCTGCCTTAGTGGGTCTCTTCCGTGACTCCATTACTCCGAGTGGGGGCAACAATGACAGCATCCGTGGTCACCTTGTTCGGCTACTTCAATTTTCTCATGAGGTTGCCTCTTGCGAGGACGAGTCGATGCAGTACAGGCTGGATGTCATGGACTTCATTTACCATGAGTTGACTGATGCTATGTTCAACCGTTTGTCCATTCCCTATGCACCCTACATTATGATGCTCATCAGGCACCTACTTCCTGCTGAGGAGTTCCACATTGACTCGGTGCATAAGGCCAAGAAGATCTACAACAAGGTTCGCAAGACCTCTCACCCCTCCTCTGCTCCTGAGGGCCTCATGAGGGATGCTCGCAGGCCCCTAGTGGATGGTCGCAGGCCCCCAGTGCCTCCTGTTGCTCGTGAGATCAAGCAGCTGAACTGGTTCCAGCGTAACATTCTGTGCATGGGAGTGGACACGCGCAAGGGTCAGTACGAGGCATACAAGCAACGCCATGAGTTGGCTCACTCCCAGCAGCTCATTCTCCACCATGTGTCCGGTGCTTCAGGTGATCCTCCGGCTCCTACACCTCCCACTCTGTATGCTCGGTGGAACTCTTACTCCGGGTTGAACTATGGTGAGCTGGAGCGTCACTTGTTCCCCTCTGTGCCTGCTGCTGATGATGAGGATGAGGAAGGTGACACGGAGGAGCTTGAAGATGATGATGAGGATGAGAATGAAGACGAGGAAGAGGACGAGGACAAGGACTACAAGTGATCCTATGGGGCGCTAGCATAGATCTTCTCCCTTTTTTGGTTTCACGATGCCAAAGGGGGAGAAGTAGTTCTATTAGGGTGTCCGTGGATTTGCATGGGTCGGGCATAAGCACTTGCATTTTTCTATTCGTCTTTTTACTGGTTATGCCCATTTAGCGTTGAACTTTAAATTTGTGGTTTGTGATTGTTTGAGACTCTATGTGGTTGTCTGGATTATTATGCCTATGGATTTCATATCATGGATTATGCTTATGGAGATATCTATTCATATCCTATTACTGGAGGTTTTTATCACGGAAGGCGCTCATATTGGTTATCCGGTAATAATTGTGACTTATGTCAAGGATGCCTACCCTCTACCTCGGTGGTATGTGTATGTTGCTCATATGTCTATGGAATAGTTTCACCTATTTATGTGCATTTGTATTCCAATGCAAAATTCTATTATGCACACATTGAGGGGGAGTCTCTTTCATGGTTATTACTGTTTGTCTTGTGGCTTTCTCCTGCAAATCCTGGTATTGTCATCTAACACCAAAAAGGGGGAGATTGAAAGAACATTTCATGTTTTCCTATGTTTTGCATGTTAGATAACAATACTGTGGAGACTATTCATGTGCGCTAAGTGTGCAGCAAGCTTTGAGGGGGGGCGGATTATCCGCCCTACCAAGGGCCGAATAATCCGGCCTACCTCATTGCTCAAAGGGAGCCAAGGCGCGTCGCTCAGTACCCTGTCAGATTTTCTCCCAGAAAATCCGAACTGGGACGGTTTTTCTTCCGCAGGCCAGATAATCCGGCTGTCGCATGGGCCGAATAATCCGGCCCCCAGTTTTTGAGCAAAGGGAGCCAAGGCGCGTCGCTCAGTATCCGGTCGGATTTTCTCCCGGAAAATCCAAACTGGGGCAGTTTTTCCTCCCCAGGCCGGATAATCCGGCCTTCACATAGGACCGGATAATCCGGCCCCCAAAAGTTGATCAAGGGCAAGCTTGGCGCGATGCTCAGATAGGGGGCGGATTATCTGCCGGATATTCTGAGTCTGGGCGGTGTTTTCCCAGGCCGGATAATCCGGCCCCCAAAGTGTCCAATGGCTGGTTTCTGAAGGGAGTATAAATACCCTTTCTTCCCCAATGTTCAGACTTCTTGATTCATTTGAAATTGTCCAGACATTGTGCAAGAGCTCCCATTCTTGATCTCCCACTTCAACCACCCGAAGGTCTTGATCTTTGGGGGAATTGAAGGAGGAGAAGTTCATCATCGTCATCACGAATCAAGCGCTTCAACTCCTCTCCATTCACTTGGAGAAATCCCTGATCTAGTATTCTTGTCAATACCTAGATCTTGTTCATTGTATTTGATAACTTTGTTCTTGTGGCAGCTTGTTGTCATTTCGGGAGCCTCCAAGTTGTTGTGGAGTTGTTGCCCCGCTAGTTGTGTAAAGGCGTCGGTGCCCACCTCGAAGGGTACCTATAGTGGAAAGGTGGATCAGGCCTTTGGTGGCGAGATCCATCGAAGAACAGGGTGAGGCCTATTGTGGCGTGGTGGTCTTAGTACCGCCCACCCCTCCAATGCAGACATACTTCCCTTAACAAGGAAGGAACTGCGGTCAAACAAATCATGTGTCTCCGCGTGCTTCACTTCGGTTTACCCGTTCCTCTTCCACTCGCTCTTTACTTGCTAGTAGATAGGTTTGCATATAGGGAAATTCCACCTAATAGTTCATCTAGAGAATTTACCATTTGTGCTAAGCCTAAAATTGAAAAAGTATTAAAAATTGGTGTAGCACCTATTCACCCCCCCTCTAGGTGCCCATACGATCCATTTCAGTAGCAACACATATGGTATATATATCAAATTAGTTTGAGCCCAGAGAAGATGCATCACTACACAGACCAAAATACATATATACGAAAATTAAAGCAGCTTCCACATATATCCATGTGAATTACTAGAGTATAGTGGATGATATATCAATGTAGTTAGAACACATGCATGACTCTAGGGGCTGGGGGTCCATGTGTGTCAACACTAAATTAAATTAAACATCATCGTATAGGAAATAATAAATAACCAACTTTCAATTCCATGTTGCACATGTTGCACCAGTGTGACAGAAGCGTTAAGTTGCATCACAGAATCCACTGGAGTTAGATATCAATGTGTGGTATATATTATTGGAAAAGAACAAATGCAATGATGTGTGGTCATCATCATGTCTAGTGTATCAACAATGACTCTGGTGGCCATATCAATAATGTGGATTAGGAAAAGATCACATCATTTGCAAAATATGACTCTAGGAGAGAGATCCATGGTCGTCATAGAGACCAAGAACGACACATGGGAATTAATTAATAAAAGGAGCTTCCACACATTGCATGCATGCATGGTTGCACCAGTGTGACAGTACAAGTTGTGCATCATCGATATCATAGAAGAAATAATCCACTTGAGTATATATATACATGTGGGTGGTCATGTGTACATGTATCTAGCCAGAGATATATCATTGTGGTTTTGGAAAAGAACAGTGTATGCAATGTGATCATGTGGGATCAGTGGCTCAGGTGGATATATATCAGTGTGTACTGGGAAAAGAACACACACGTCGATCATGCAATGTCTCTAGGGGATATATCCATATGTCAAATTAAACCATGCATGGTCATATAGACCAAAACACATAGGAATTAAAGCAACATATTGCATGTTTCACCAGTGTGAAAGAATGAAGTTGCATCACAGAATCCACTAGTGTGTGGTAGATATACCAATTAACAATGTGGTTTTGGAAAAAAGAACACATGCAATATGGTCATGTATGTGGATCAATGACATCTAGCTACTAGTAGCTAGTGTGGACATCAATGTGGTTTAGGAAAAAGATCACATATGCAATAATGACTCTAGGGGTTCCATATGTGTACAGCCACATACATGCTCATAAAGACCAATATAGGAAAAGAACGGCTTCCACACACATTGCATGCATGTTACACCAGTGTGACATAAGTTGCATCATCCAGAGTTATATATGTGTGGTCTCATCATATATATATATGTAAAAATATGGTATATTGTTGGAAAAGAACACATATGCATGCAATGTGGTCATCTCATGTGGATCTATCAACAATAATGCAATATATATGCATGGAAAAGAACACACATGCATGCAATATGACTCTAGGAGATCAGATCCATATATATATATATGGTCATAGACCAAAAACGCATAGGTTAAATAAAGGAGAGCTTCCACACATTGCATGCATGCAATGTAACAGAATTATTATTAGTCGTGCATCATCAGATAATCCACTTGAGTAGTATATGCATTGTGTGGTCATGCATATGTGCAGAGATATCATTGTTAGGTTTTGGAAGAACAATGTACATACATGCAAATGTGGTCACACAGATCATCATGGATATGGATCTATCAATGACTGTGGTGACCATATCAATGCGGGTTAGGAAAAAGAACACATGCATGCAATATGACCCCTATAGGAGATAGATAGATATATATATTCCACATTGGTCATAGAGACCAAACAACACATAGTAATTAAATAAAGGAGCTTCCACATTGCATGCATGCATGCATGGACCAATATAACAGAATTTGTGCACATCATCACATAATCCTTGAGTATATGCATGTGTGGCTGGTCATACATATATATGTAGAGAGAGATATATCATCATCTTGTGTTGTTTTGGAAAAGAACAGTGTACATATATATGCAATGTGTGGTCATGTGATGGGATCAGTGGCTCTAGTGGATATATATATCAGTGTGTAACACACATCATGTCTCTAGGGAAGGATCCATGTGTATTAAACCATGCATGGTCACATGCATATATAGACCAAAAGACAGGAAAGCAACATATTGCATGTTGCACCAGTGTGACAGAAGTTGCATCACAGAATCCACTAGTGTGTGGTAGATATACCAATTAACAATGTGGTTTTGAAAAAGAGAACACATGCAATGTGATCATGTATGTGGATCAATGACATCTAACTACTAGTAGCTAGTGTGGATATCAATGTGGTTTAGGAAAAAGATCACATATGCAATAATGACTCTAGGGCTTCCATATGTGTACAGCCACATGCATGGTCATAGAGACCAATATAGGAAAAGCACAGCTTCCACACACATTGCATGCATGTTGTAATAGTGTGACATAAGTTGCATCATTGTAGCACCCCGCTAAAACCTGTACTAGAAAATCGTGTGTTGTTTTAATTCTGTGCATCATCATGACATCATCATTCATATTTTGTTTTCAATTTTTGACCACAAACTATTTTGCTACAAACCTATTTTCGTTTTACTAAAATATCCTTGTGGTTTTATTAAATCCGTTTTACTCTTCTTACTTACAAACTAAAACAAAAATAATATTTTCGGTACGTTATGTGACCACAAATGATTTTCTTATTTGACAAAAATAAAAATTAGGCTAAAGGCCCGTCTAAAGTTTTAGCCCAAAACTAATTTCATCTAGTCTACTTTAGACTAGGTAAATAGTCCATTCCCCTTCCTTCTCCTCCAAACCATAACCCCTGAATGTGAGATCCAATCTAAATTCCTCTGCCCTTCTTGTTCACCCCGCCGCCCTATTCCTCTTTGATTCAACGGACCAACAGTAGCAAGTCACATCAGACCACTTCGTCGCAAATTCTCTGATTTGATTCTACCCTTTCTGTAAGTAATCGTGCAGATGTCTCCTTGGCTGCCCTGCCACTTCTCTGGTTCTTTGGCTTGTTGATAAGCTCCAACGTTTGTTCTTTCTTTTTCTGCTTAAGCAATCAGCACCGAAGCCACGAGTCAAACAACCTGGAGCCATGCTCCTACTCGCTGCAGAGGAAATCGATCTCAGCAACAGCAAGATGCGCCAACGCATGTACTTGTACTGCCGCCGATTGACTACCTGCTCTGCTCAATTCCTCTTGTGCCCTCGCATGCCTGGCTGCCTTGTTCCTAGTGATGCTACCCTCCATACGATTGATTCCTGTGAGTAGCTCCATAAACCAAGCACTAACTCGCCACCACTTCAATCTGTAGGTGCAGACAGCGGATGACCTGGCCGACAGCTGCCTAGAGCCTCGCACCGGCTGGCCACCATGTCCCGTCGTAGCAACAGCAGCCGGGCTTGCCCCTCCTCTGCGCCTCCTCTTGTTCCCTTTTCCGCGTGCAAGCCACCCGCTCCTAATCGACCGCAGCAGTCGGGCGGCCAGCATCACCTGATGCGGTACCGTGAGGCACCGTCTTGTTCCTGAACTGTCCTTGAGTCAACACATCAGTAGTGCCCTCGCCAGTGAGTGCTTGAGGGCCTTCTGTTCTTCCGGCGCGTGCCTCTCCTGTTCACCCACAGGTAGTCTTCCTGCTCTGTCTCGCCCGTAAACTGTTCGACAAAATTCCCGCAATAGTTTTGACCGTGTTTTCCATTACCTATACGAGTTTTGGCTACTTCGACTCAGAATATGTAAAGATGGTGTCAATACAATTATTCCTGCAACATCGCTTACTCCACTACAAGCTGAAGATCCATCTCTCCATCTTTCCAATCCGAGTCGGAAGATGCTGATCCTAGCCCTATTTTATAAATGATATATACTTGTGGCATTAAATCATTCATCTCGCATACATATCATTGTTGTTCGAGAGTATTTAGGCGATTCACCTAAATTAAATATGGAGTCAATATGCGGGATACTTTTGTCTTATTCCGGACTTCATTTAAATTGGTTTAGCGAACCGATGCCATGTTTTGTCTTGTTAACACAACATTTAATTTGCGGGGTAGATAAACAACTTAAACCTATTAATTAATTGTCGAGACCCCGGTTCCGCTTAATATTGCCTAATTGCATCGCATCTGCGCCATGTTATGCATCATATCTGCATCATGTTGGATCTTCTGCCGTAGTATTAAATATTGCATCCGGTGTTTCTTCTAGTGTTTGCTTCTTCGCGGACTAGGCCGATGAGTTGATGCGAGTGTCGACAAGTTCTCCGGATATGATCCGTCGGCAGTGTTTCCCAGGCGAGCATCTCTCCCCCTTTCTACCTATTTTGTGTTTATAGTCTTTATTTCCTCCTGTTGATCTATTGCTATCTGTGTCGTGATGCTTTAGTTTCCGTGCACCATTTATACTCCTTGCAGCCTCTATATTGCCATGGACACATCCTATTGCATGTTGTTTGATAGATAGTCGGCCCTGCGAGTCATAGTTGCTTGCTTCTGTGTTGCTTCGCGTCGTTGTCGTTCCACCGTTGACGGCAAGTTGGCACATGATAAACGGTGGATATGCTTAATGGTGGAGATGATCATGACTTTAAACACAACTATTAAATTGCTAGATATAACTAATGCAGAGGCATCGGTGGGCAATAGATGTTATTTGGTTCTTCCACGCTCACTTGTGTCCCGTAGGACCCCAAGTACTTGATACCTGTTTCTTGATTTTTCGCACTATCCACATCCGGGAGGCCTTATGGACCCCCCCTGAGCCAGAGCTTGATTCATTTCTATTTCTTGGGGCCACAAACTAGTTTGGGGTTTTATTTACTATCCTGTACTTATGTCATGTTTACTGCTTTATTTAAGATTGTGCGTGGAGCACCTGTACTGTTTAGGATTGCGGAGTGTTTTCGCGGTATCGACAAGCCCAGTCACACTTTCGGGTTCCCAGTCATTTACAGCAATTGGCACAAACCTTGGGTCCGTCTCGGAGCCGGCCAACTTCGTTGCGGGTAGCTTAATGGGGTGGCCCCGTGAAATATTTATGAATCCTGTGATTGCTTTATCGTGAAAGCCTCGTTGGGTTTTGAGTTGGTTTTTCCGAGGTTGATCGAGTGTGTGTTACTATTTGTGCACCCCTGCAGGGTAAATCTTTCTGAAAGCCATGTCCGCGGTTATGGACGACTTGGAGCACAGTATCTCGATCATAGACAAGCATAACTAAAGTAGTATTATAAATTTGACTTAATATGTGACTAGTAATCAGCTTCACTACAATGGAATGGATAATAAAAATGCCAACAACTGGTGGATCTGTGGTGATCTGTGTCATACTAGACCTGCCTAGTAAGTATTGCAACTCCAATGGAATGTGATAAAAGTGCCAACAAATGTTGGGTTTTGGGATTCCTCAGGACAATTATATCTGACTAGTAAATGTTCCAACTACAATGGAATGTTAACTAAAACTGCCCACTACTTATGCTATCAGGATGACTCATGCTATCTATATCTGATTAGTAATTGCTGCAAATATAACAGAATGAGTAAAATTGCCAACTGTGTGAGTTCCTTGGTCCGACTTCCTCGTTTGGTCTCGAGGGGGAAATACCAGGATGGGTATGTTTGGTGTTAGCTTCAGGTAGGATCCGATTAGGTCTTTCTTACCCCTCTCTAATAGCCGCCAGTGATACCGAGTCTCTATAGGTTGTTTAGTGCCGCTGCGCTGCCGCTTCAGCCCACCATACCTATGTAGGCGAGAGCCGCCGAATTCTAGCCTCGCCGTGTACTAGCCTCAGTACTGATGCTGCTCTTTTTCCTTTGCCCTTTGCCGGCACCCCTTTTATTTTAGCAGGGTTGAGATCGACGTCGTTAGCAGGGTTACCCTTCCGGCTTGGCCTGGGCAGGGTTATGGACGCCATTGGTTATTCTACAGGGCTCTTAGCCCAATTTGCATCTTGTCCGTACTCAGACGCTGTATCGATTTCAAGGTGATTTGGATCTTTGTATTGTATATCTGTATTCTTGACTCGTTGAGTCGCTGTTGTATATATATATCTGTTCTGTGGGTCCCATCGTGGACTATTGTGTAATGGTATTATTTTGTTTTCCACCCGCACGAAAGTGCTTGGTGGGCGTCCTTGAATCGTTTCTATGCGGGTTTGGCGGGAAGTGCTGAAACTTGCATAGGGCCGATTCGAGGGTGTTACAATCATCCAGAGTTATATATGTGTGGTCTCATCATATAGATATATGTCAAAATGTGGTTATTGTTGGAAAAGAACACACATGCATGCAATGTGGTCATCTCATTTGGATTTATCAACAATAATGCAATATATGCATGGAAAAGAACACACATGCATGCAATATGACTCTAGGAGATCAAATCCATATATTGATGGTCATAGAGACCAAAAACACATAGGTTAAATAAAGGAGAGCTTCCACACATTGCATGCATGCAGTGTGACAGAATTATTATTAGTTGTGCATCATCAGATAATCCACTTGAGTAGTATATGCATTGTGTGGTCATGCATATGTGTAGAGATATCATTGTTAGGTTTTGGAAGAACAATGTACATACATGCAAATGTGGTCACAGGTCATCATGGATGTGGATCTATCAATGACTATGGTGACCATATCAATGTGGGTTAGGAAAAAGAACACATGCATATGCAATATGACCCCCTATAGGAGATATATATATTCCATATTGGTCATAGAGACGAAACAACACATAGTAATTAAATAAAGGAGTTTCCACATTGCATATTCATGCATGCATGTACCAGTGTGACAGAATTTGTGCACATCATCACATAATCCTTGAGTATATGCATGTGTGTTTGTTCATGCATATATATGTAGATATATATATATATATATATATATCATCATCTTGTGTTGTTTTGGAAAAGAACAATGTACATATATATGCAATGTGTGGTCATGTGATGGGATCAGTGGCTCTAGTGGATATATATATATATCAGTGTGATGGTTTAGGAAAAGAACACCCATCATGCAATGTCTCTAGGGGAGGATCCATGTGTATTAAACCATGCATGGTCAAATGCATATATAGACCAAAACGCAGGAAAGTAACATATTGCATGTTGCACCAGTGTGACAGAAGTTGCATCACAGAATCCACTAGTGTGTGGTAGATATACCAATTAACAATGTGGTTTTGGAAAAGAGAACACATGTAATGTGGTCATGTATGTGGATCAATGACATCTAGCTACTAGTATCTAGTGTGGATATCAATGTGGTTTAGGAAAAAGAACACATATGCAATAATGACTCTAGGGGTTCCATGTGTACATCCACCACATGTGTGGTCACAGAGACCAATATAGGAAAAGCACAGCTTCCACACACACATTGCATGCATGTTGCACCAGTGTGACAGAAGTTGCATCATCTAGAGTTATATATGTGTGGTCTCATCATGTAGATATATATATATATATGTCAAAATGTGGTATATTGTTGGAAAAGAACACACATGCATGCAATGTGGTCATCTCATGTGGATCTATCAACAATAATGCAATATATATGCATGGAAAAGAACACACATGCATGCAATATGACTCTAGGAGATCAAATCCATATATGGACCAAAAACACATAGGTTAAATAAAGGAGAGCTTCCACACATTGCATGCATGCAGTGTGATAGAATTATTATTAGTTGTGCATCATCGCATAATCCACTTGAGTAGTATATGCATTGTGTGGTCATGCATATGTGTAGAGATATCATTGTGGTAGGTTTTGGAAGAGAACAATGTACATACATGCAAATGTGGTCACAGATCATCATGGATGTGGATCTATCAATGACTCTGGTGACCATATCAATGTGGGTTAGGAAAAAGAACACATGCATGCAATATGACCCCCTATAGGAGATATATATATATTCCATATTGGTCATAGAGACCAAACAACACATAGGAATTAAATAAAGGAGCTTCCACATTGCATATGCATGCATGCATGGACCAGTGTGACAGAATTTGTGCACATCATCACATAATCCTTGAGTATATGCATGTGTGTCTGTTCATGCATATATATGTAGAGATATATATATCATCATCTTGCGTTGTTTTGGAAAAGAACAATGTACATATATATGCAATGTGTGGTCATGTGATGGGATCAGTGGCTCTAGTGGATATATATATATATATATATATCAATGTGATGGTTTAGGAAAAGACCACACATCATGCAATGTCTCTAGGGGAGGATCCATGTGTATTAAACCATGCATGGTCACATGCATATATAGACCAAAACACAGGAAAGCAACATATTGCATGTTGCACCAGTGTGACAGAAGTTGCATCACAGAATCCACTAGTGTGTGGTAGATATACCAATTAACAATGTGGTTTTGTAAAAGAGAACACATGCAATGTGGTCATGTATGTGGATCAATGACATCTAGCTACTAGTAGCTAGTGTGGATATCAATGTGGTTTAGGAAAAAGAACACATATGCAATAATGACTCTAGGGGTTCCATGTGTACAGCCACCACTTTATGGTCACAGAGACTCAATATAGGAAAAGCACAGGTTCCACACACACATTGCATGCATGTTGCACCAGTGTGACATAAGTTGCATCATCCAGAATTATATATGTGTGGTCTCATCATGTAGATATATATATGTCAAAATGTGGTATATTGTTGGAAAAGAACACACATGCATGCAATGTGGTCATCTCATGTGGATCTATCAACAAATAATACAATATATATGCATGGAAAAGAACACACATGCATGCAATAGGACTCTAGGAGATCAAATCCATATATGGACCAAAAACACATAGGTTAAATAAAGGAGAGCTTCCACACATTGCATGCATGCAGTGTGACAAAATTATTATTAGTTGTGCATCATCACATAATCCACTTGAGTAGTATATGCATTGTGTGGTCATGGATATGTGTAGAGATATCATTGTGGTAGGTTTTGGAAGAGAACAATGTACATACATGCAAATGTGGTCACAGATCATCATGGATGTGGATCTATCAATGACTCTGGTGACCATACCAATGTGGGTTAGGAAAAAGAACACATGCATGCAATATGACCCCCCTATAGGATATATATTCCATATTATTGGTCATAGAGACCAAACAACACATAGGAATTAAATAAAGGAGCTTCCACATTGCATGCATGCAGACCAGTGTGATAGAATTTGTGCATCATCACATAATCCTTGAGTATATGCATGTGTGTGTAGTCATACATATATATGTAGAGAGAGATATATCATCATCTTGTGTTGTTTTGGAAAAGAACAGTGTACATATATATCAGTGTGTACTGGTTTAGGAACACATCTACAATGTCTCTAGGGGAGGATCCATGTGTATTAAACCATGCATGGTCACATGCATATAGACCAAAACACATAGGAAAACAACATATTGCATGTTGCACGAGTGTGATAGAAGTTGCATCACAGAATCCACACTAGTGTGTACATATACCAACAATGTGGTTTTGGAAAAGAGAACACATGCAATGTGGTCATGTATGTGGATCAATGACATCTAGCTAGTGTGGATACCTATGCAATGTGGTCATATATATGCAATGTGTGGTCATGTGATGGGATCAGTGGCTCTAGTGGATATATATCAGTGTGTACTGGTGTAGGAAAAGAACACACATCATGCAATGGAGCATGTGTGTGTGGTCATGCATCACACAAAGGAGGAAAAGGTGCATTACAAAATCCACTGAAGTTACCTAGATGATACCTATCTCAAAGTTTGAGCCCAAGAAGATGCTGGATCATGCGCATGCATATCGATCGATATATGTGAGAGACCATATGCTCACCAGGGGCCTAGATATAATGCCTATCTCAATGCAACAACCCATCACACTTTTGTACATATATATCATATAGGTAAACACATACATATGTATGCAAGTTCTTCCAACGCTTAGATCCCAAACTAACCTATACTCCCAAAATACATACTACCTACACAAAATAAACTAGAAACTAAAATCTAGTTCAAACACATAATGTATCACCACCACTTGTTGTCGTCCTTGACTTGCTTCCCCTTCAACTGCTTGCTGTCGCCACCGTCCGAAGATCCCTGCTCGTCCTGATGCCACTTTCTATCCTCCTGGCGCTTCTTCTCCTGGGCTAGCCTGCAACCAGGGCATAGCTCTCTCGCGAAAAACCCTGCCTTAACCATCCCATCTTTCATGGTAATGAGCTTACTGTACAACTCGTACGCCATGTAGGCGTCTCTAGATGCATACTCGAGGCGCACCTGGCTCATCGGCTTCCACTCCCAGTAGTCGTGATCGAGTCACTTCAATTTCTTCAGTTTCGGATAGGATTTATCGATGATTTCCGCTGCCAGATCACCCATGCCATCCTTCGCTGGGTATGGTTTGATCTTGTACAGATTTTGGATGTCGATGTGGTGCCCATCTAGGATTTTTATCAATGCACGAGAAAGCATAATTGTGTCATTTGTGATATCCATGCTAGTGAAAGTTATCCCTTTCCTACACAAGAACTCGAGTAGAGCCGGACAATGCTTCTTAGTTGGTTTACTCCTGCAGTTAGATGGTTTTAGGGATGTAAGGGAACAAAGGATGCAGAAGTGGTGATCTCAAATTTAAATTTCACATACCTGCAGAAGTGGTAAACGACCTCCTCATGTATGGCGATTTGCACAACAACGATCTCTTGTGGAGGATTTTTTCGCTTATTTGCAAGGGTGTACTCCAAGTCTAGCCCCACAAACTTGTGCTTCTCTTTCTCAAGCAATTTCTCAAACCTAGCGAGAGTTGTCTCCACAGTCGCTTCATCATTTGTGTACACCACTGTCAAAGTCGTGGTGCCATGGGCAGGGACCAAGTGGGTCTCTGTTGTGCGTTTCCCATCGTCCATGCCTGCACGGAAATGGGTGAAAGGAAATGCCTGCAAGGAACTGCCTGCGAGAGGAAGAAGAAGATGAACCGATGGTTCCAGAACAGAGGAAGAAGAAGCATCCAGGAAAAACTACAGAGGAATGACCGAGGAAGAGGAAGAAGAAGCGCCCAGGAAAAACTGAAGAGGAAGAAGAAACGCGGTAACTGCAGCCTCGGTTCGAGAACTCACCGTGGTTACGTGGAGATCGTGGTAGTGCTGCTGGTTCAACAAGTGGGGCCAGTTCCTGCGAGAATATGGAATTAGTTGTGCATTTTTCTATACAAGAAATTGAGAGAAATCATTTATATTTTGTCTTTCATAGTTAAACATAATGAAGTTGGTACAGCCCAAGAGATTTGAACAAAAGAGATTTGCTAGTTTAACATACAACAACACAAAAGTTTCTAAGCATGCATTCTTGAAATTTAAATTCTGATGATTTATTCAGAAGTTCTGAGCTACAACCGACATTACAGAGCCAACGCTCTCGTCTTCGTCCTCCTCCTGCTGCTCGTCACTGTCATCTTCCGCATCCTCTTGTTCCTCTGCCAGACCGGTGACCACCTCAATAATTAGCTTGATATAGTGCCTCATCACCTTGACCTGAACGACGAGAAGATCATCAAGGAAAATTCTGTTTTTAGCAAATAATTCAGCCTAGGGGACGGTGAACTCAATGCAATCGTCATATACTTCCGATATGCGATATCGCCCCAAGATTTTCAGGCCTTTGTTACAATTATTCTTCATGCATACACAATAGAAACCTTTCTTTGGGATTTGGTGTTCCCTTGTGCATCTCAGAGGAATTTCCTGAGTAACAAAAATATATAACAGATCTTAGTTAACTGGCCACCGTGGTAAATTTACAAAATAAGAAGGAAAAGCATAGGAAAAGTGATTAAACTAACCATCTGATGAAGATCATCTTCATCCTGCATCCGGTGCACCAAGAACTGAGGGATCTCAAAGACCTCATCTTCATCCAGGTCTCTTACAAAATCCTTGTAGAATCCCCAAGATATGGAATTCATTTCAGAGCAACTGACATTACATGGGTGCTGAAATATGGATTTCTCTAGTGTCACCTTGCAACAATCTTCGGTCTTATAACACCCTGATCATGCATATGAAATTGAAGAAGGTTTGTGTGTAAGGAACATACATAATTAAGAAACTAGTCATGTGTGTAAGGAAAAAACCATTTCAATGCAAAGAAGTCAATACATACACTGGTCTTGATCAACCCAAGGTTTGAAAATATTATCAGCATTTGACACTTCAACAATAAAGCACCTGTCTACTCTATTGTATGCAAATGTCAGAACATCATTCTATTCAATGTTATAAGCTGCACAGAACCCCCTCTAATATGGCCCACATAATGCTACAGTGTTGGGCCATGCAGAGAAAAACAAAACTTTTTCCTACACAGTGAACCCAAGATCTAGCTGAGATAGTAGGCCACGAGAATTACCACTAGACGTGCGGTTGCGGAATCGATGAAGCACGTCGCTTGATGTAGTGCAGTCCTCACGATCCGTTCCGATCCACGATCGTCGAAGTGTTGAACGTACAACACCTCCGCCAGTATCCACACGTACGAGGAGGAGCGCCGATGATGGACTGCTAGGTCCGGTACGGCGACGACATGACTGGACTGGAGCTAGGGTTTCCAACACATGGAGTGACCTAACCGTGTGCTCTAAGCACCTACGCCCCAGCTTATATAGGGAGTAAAAGTGGGCTCCACTCACTTGTGGCCCATTCACTAAAAGGCCTATATTAGTCACTACGAGTCCAACTCACTGACTCTGTCCGTTTCCTTTTTGGGTCCAACTCAAATATGCTCCCGCTCTTAAGTGTGTGACCCAACAGGCTCATGGTGACCCGGACACGATCCGAGTCTCACTCGTGACTGATTAGTTGGTAGCGGCTCCTAGCAGAACGTGCCAACTCCCAAGTACCAAAGAGTCAGACGACATACCTTCCAATGCAACTTTCGTCTGAGTCCCCTTTGCCTCACGATATACCTTGTCGAACTATAGGCGAATAATCATCATCCCTTAAATAGTTCGACTCTCTTTCTCGATCCGAGATAAGTGATTTATCCGACTAACTCTTAGTCGGTTGCCTCCGTTAACACTTAACCGAGTCACGCATGGCCATGCTTTCTGAATCATATCTTCCGAGAGGGCCCAGAGAATATCTCTCCAGACGGAGGGGCAAAATCCCATCTCGGTTATTCACATCACGCAGCTTGATTCTTAGTCGACCTGAACTCCGCCTTTATAACTGCCCAATGACGGAACAACGTTTGACAGAACCTAAGTCGGTGATCCTCAACTCGGATTTGTGCAATAACCTCAGATCTAAGGATTACATTGATTGAGACATGCAAATGACGACTTGTTCGTTGCATCTCAATATGGGTCAGTCCGACTTGCTAAACTCTTTAGCCGAATCCGTGTAAGTCGGAATAGCATCTCCATGCCCATGACAAGTGGAACCGAGTCATCTACCGACTTTCACATTAGTCTAAGTTGTGTGTCCAACACAACCTCAATGACCAAGGACAATTAGTATGAACAACATGAATATGCAGTCCACAATCGAATCACATATTCAATGATACATATCAGTAGTTCATCCATGGACAAAAAACTTATGAATACATTGGGAACAACATCATACATGATTGCCTCTAGGGCATATTCCCAACATACAGACCTCCCAAAATTCCCACCATACAGCACATAGAAGTACTATTCATCAATTGTTCTGTTTTGATCATCATGGCGGTCACTCCGTGCAAGGATCCAGGTCAGATGTGGACCAAGAGCGAATTGTCGCATACGCTCAATATCCTATATAAATTTGTGAAACAGAAAAAACCCATAAGATCATGAACATAAAGCAATTTATATGGAAATTTAAATATGTATATGAAAATCGAGAATACTTACAAATCCCTCTACAAAAAAGGGTGATCTCACCCTCATTCTAAAATACATCACATGGTCTGTGTTTCCACTCCCACACCAGGCAGGTTGCTGCTGACATGTCACACATTCGTTTTGAGGCATATTCCTTTTTTTATGAACACAAAAATTACAAAAGATTAGGAAAATAAATGATATCATGTTACTAATATTATCACTGATTACATTGTACTTTATAACGATAACTAGTACTATATATGTGAAGAAATACAACTAGTCTGCAGTTCTACATAGATAATCCTATAAAAATATAGCTAATGATGTGCATACTGTACTAATATGCCGTTCTGCATACACATACCGAAGATTGTTATTAAAAAAATACCAGCGCAAATTGTACCAACAAAAAAATCTGCAGAAATTCAACCCAACAAAATCTGCACATCCTAGATTTACTCTAGAGATTCGATGAAGTAATCTTAGAGAAAACTCTACGGATTCGATGAAGCAATCATAGAGAAAACGCTAACAAGTACTATTTACGCAGCTCTGAAAACCCTACAGATTCATTGAGCTGCTACTGCTGAAGATCTCTGCCACCGGTTATACTCCGGTGCAGGGGATTCTTACCGCTACTGTAGAGCCTCGCCGCCGGTTATTCCACGGCAGATTGCGTCCCTCACTCTGCCGTCTTCGCGCCCGTGGATGCTGCAGCTCCCCTGCATTCGCCTAGAAAACGTGTGAGATCGGGCGGCGCGCCGCACACCTATATATACGTGAAGGAAGCTCGCCGGAGATTGGAGAATATATAAGTCGTGCACCTGCTTCCGGTGAAAGCTCGCCGGAGGCAGCGATGGGGCACTCTCTCTCTCTCTCTCTTTCTCTCTCTCTCTCTCTCTCTCTCTCTCTCTCTCTCTCTCTCTCTCTCTCTCTCTCTCTCTTTCTCTAGCTGCACCTATCTTGTCCACTCTCTCTCTACGTGCCGCTTCGGTTTTGACAAAATGGAGCGAAAATAAAGTCCGAAGAAATTCAATAAAATGGAAACCTCCAGGTCTCAAACACGCAACCAAGAGGACCCTGACCAGTGGACCCACCTACGATGAACCCCACGTGTCAGCTGGACAAGTGAAAGTTCTTTCGCTGACTTGTGGGGCCCACCTCTTTGCCGCCCACACACTCACCTGGACTCCACTTGCGAGGTTTCGAAATCAGATCTGAAATTCAGTCCACCACATGCGGCGGAGGCGGCTAGGGCATCCCTGCCTTTGCTGGTCCACCACACACGGCGGCGGCGTCTCCCCGTCCATTTCAGTGTCCGCACTCCAAGGTTGTCCCCTTCCGGCCGACGTCTCCACGCACCTCGGTAGCTCCCCTTCTGGGCGCCATCTCCGTGCTCAACTCGCTCGTCTCCATGTCTGCCAAGGTAAAAAAATTGTTTGTTTAATTGTTCAACACATGGATATCACTTGGATTGTTCATCTACATAAAAATCTTCTTAAAAAGGATTATACTTCTCAAAAAATGTGATTAGTTTGTTTAATTGTCCAACAGATTGATAGGAGTTGGATTTGTTGCATGGTAAAGTAAATAGTTATGATAAATGACTAGCCTGTTCTAAAAATGAGATTTGTTGTTTTAATTGTTCAACACATGGATATGAGTTGGCTTGTTCATTGTAAAGAAAACTGTTCTAAAAAATCACTAGTCTGTTCTGAAAGTTTGATTTGTTTATTTAATTCTTAACAGATGGATAGGAGTTGGATTGTTCATGGTAGACCGTTTACTAAACCCTACAAAGCTGGCCTGAAACAGTTTGTTAGATTTGTCAAGGAGGTATATGGCGAGAATGCTGAGGTTCCATGCCCCTGTCGTAAGTGCCTCAACCGGAGAACGCTACATGTAGGCCTTCTTTATCACCACTTACTCATCAGTGGCATGTCGCACACGTATACTCGGTGGATACAGCATGGAGAGCCACTTGATCTTGCTATTATTGAAGATCCACCCAATGGTGGTAACAATGGTAGTCATGCCGGTGATGACAATGAAAATATGTATACGGATGATGAAGGCGATGATGATGGAGGTCACAGTATTCCAGATATGTTGCAAGACCTTAATCACGCAGGCAATGCATTAACCGCAGACCAGATTGCTGCTAATGTCCCAACTGACGGTAAACATGAGAAATTGTTTGCAAAGTTGATGGAAGAGGCAAAGCGCAAGCTTTACCCGGGAAATAAACACTCCAGGCTTGCATTTGTTGTGAAGCTCCTTCATCACAAGTCATATCACCAGATCACCAACACTGCTTTCGATGATTGGATGAAGCTATTTGCTGATGCACTACCGGATCCCAATACCCTGCCGAGATCATACCGTGAAGCAAAAACTTATCTAAAGGAGCTTGGACTTTCCTATGACAGCATACACGTGTGAAAAAACAACTGCATGCTCTTATGGAAGGACAATGACAAGCTGGACAACTGCATTACGTGTGGCGCCTCAAGGTGGAAATATTCGGAAAGAAGGTCATCGACTGTCAAAGTGCTGCGTCATTTTCCTTTGGCGCCACGACTGCAGAGATTGTTCTCTTCGAGGAAAACAGCGGAGAACATGTAGTGGAACAAGTTAAGGAGAATGCCCAGAGATGGTATACTCAGTCATCCGGCTGATGGTGAAGCATGGAAGGATTTTGACAGAACATGGGAGGACTTTTCAGCTGACCCTAGAAACATAAGGCTCGGCCTTGCCACCGATGGCTTCAATCCTTATGGAACCATGAGCACGAACTACAATATGTGGCCTGTATTTGCCCTTCCATACAACCTTCCACCATGGGATTGTATGGATGCATCAAACTACCTGCTTTTCCTTCTAATCCCTAGCAAATCAAGTCCTGGAAAGGACTTTGATCTCTTTATTGAGCCTCTGTTGGATGATTTGCAACAGCTTTGGAAGGGTGTGTGCTCTTACGATGCATTTCAAAACGAAACGTTTGATCTTCAAGTAGCGGTTCTTTGGTGTACCCATGACTACCCAGCTTGCAGCACTATGTATGGACATACAACAAAAGGATATTATGCAAGCCTGCATTGTGACAAAAATCCTCTGTCCAAATCCATAAAGAGCAAAATATACTACATTGGGCACCATCGTTTCCTCCCGAAGCGCCACCGCTTGCGGTGAGACACGGAGCTTGCCGGCATTCATGATGACCACTCGAAGCTTGGCAAATTTACTGCAGTTGAGTTACAAGCTGAGCTGGAAAAGGTTAGGCATCTTAAACCAGGAGCTAGATGTGATCCTGGGAGCAAAAATAGGAAGCAAACAGATCCTTCACCGATCTGGAACCGGCGACATGGTTTCTGGGACTTGCCTTACTAGGCATCATTGAAACTTCGGCACAATCTCGACGTGGTGCACATCGAGAAAAACATCTGCGACAACTTGATTGGCACACTACTTGAACTTGACGGGAAGAATAAGGACACCTTGAAGGCTAGGTATGACTGTGAAGCCCTAGGCATTAGGCGAGATATACATGTGTAACCCACATACATAGAGAAGGACCTTCTCTGTCCATATGCACCGTATTACCTAAATAAGGATCAGAAGACGGGTTTTTGTCAATATCTATGGGACTGCACTTTTCCTGATGGGTTTTGTTCAAACATGGCCAAATGTGTCAGCGTTCCTACTCAAGATCACAGGACTTAAAACCCATGACTGCCACATCCTGTTGCAGGGAATATTGGCTGCTGGCATGCGAGGGTATTTGCATCCCGATATCTACACGACACTTGGAGAGTTGGGAAGATTTTTCAGGCAATTGTGCAGTAAAAACTTGAAACTGTCGGTGTTGGAAGGGTTCAAAGATGAAATCCCAGTAATTCTGTGCAAACTTGAACACATCTTTCTGCCGGCATTTTTTGATGTGATGGTCCACCTGGCTGTGCATTTACCTGATGAGGCAATGCTCCGAGGCCCTGTGAAATATGGGTGGATGTATCCAATAGAGAGTTTGTTGTGTACTCTGAAGAGATATGTAAGGAACATGTCACGGCCAGAAGGTTCAGTGGCAGAGGCCTACATGGCTGCCAAGTGCATGACTTTTTTTGCTAGATACCTTGATGATATTGTGACAAGATTCAATCGACCAGTGAGAAATGTAGGTGACCAACATGAATCATCTTGTGATGTGTTTGGCCACGAGGTGAATTTGATTCAAGGAAGCCATGTCACCTTCTATGGAGGAAGCGATGATACTGATTTGACCCTCCAAAGGGAGCTACACAAGATGACTTGGTATGTCCTAAACAACTGCGAGGAGGTTAAGCCATATATCATGTATGTTCTGATCTCCCATACTTATGAATCCAATATTGCCATACACCTAAAGATTTTAATTCTGAGTTACTCTCTGGATTACAGTCTTCGCCGAGAACAGCTGGTGAACGATGGGATGCCCAATGTGGAAAGAAGGCTTGATCAGGGATTTCAAAGATGGTTCAAGGACCATGTTAGTTTCCTTTTGCATTTATCTCTGTCCTTTATATATAGCATTTCAATGCATGATTTGACCATATTGTATTTCTGCCGCGGTACATATAGATCATGAAAAAGCGACAGGAGAATCCAGAAGCTATGGATGAAGAGCTTTTTGCATTGGCGTGTGGCCTAGACTTCCGAGTAAGAACATATCCAGCTTGTATTGTGGATGGTGTTCGGTTCCTCACCGTTGATCGTGAGAAGGGCAAGAAAACACAAAACAGTGGAGTAATGACTGACAGTTGTCACTTGGAGAAGGATATCCATTTTTATGGTGTCCTCAAGGATATCAAAGTGCTGTATTTTAACTCTGATTTGGCACACCAACGATCAGTTGTGTTATTCCACTGCGATTGGTATCAGCTTGAGGGCCGCAAGGATACTAAGATGGTGTATGATAAACTCTTCTGGAGTGTCAACATTACCAATTTCTGGTACAAAGATGACAGTTACATCTTGGCAACCCAGGCTACATAAGTGTTCTATGTGCTAGACACAGCCAATGGCAAAAACTGGCGGGTGGTTCAAAAAATAGTTCAAAGACATAAGTTTGATGTTGCCGAAGGAGAGGAGGAGGAGGAGGCGGTGCATACTGATGTAGCATACCAACAGTTTGTAGGCTCTGACAATGAGACTGTATCTGAGGCTCTGCCTTTCAGGAAACGTCGACCCTCTGTCAATGGAGGCCGCATTATAGATGCTTCAGTGTTCGATTGTATCAGAGGCAAAAGGAAAGCTATTGAAGAGGAGGAAGTTGACAGTGAGCCTGAAGTAGACGACACCATTGCGGAGTACTGCAGTGACAAAGAAGATGAAGTACAAGATGATATAGGCGAAGAGTAGTTCTAGCTTATGGTGGTGGAGTATTGGATGATTTGTGTTGCATGCTTGAACTGATGGATGTGTGCATGCGTGTGTTGAACTGATGATCTTGTGTGCATGCTTTGTGGTGCATGCTTGAACTAATGTGTGCATTCATGTGTTGCATGTTTTGTGTTGAACTAATGGTTGTGTGCATGCCTTTGAATTGATCAACATGATTTTCTTTTAGTTCATGGAATTAATAGTTATTCATTTGAAAAATTAGCCACAACATTGTGCGGTTATTCTATCTGTCAAACTTGGCTGAACAAAAGCTCTTTTTGTGGTAGAAAAATTGTGTTGTTATTTAGTCCGCGTGGGACCCATTCGTCAGCCTACCAGATGATGCCACTGTGAACCAAAACCGCTCACGCATGGGACCCACCTGTCATAGCAGGTAGAAAAATACCCTCTCCCCTCCATGCCACTCCCAAATCCCACACTACTTCCCCCAAATCCGCACTAGAGAAAACCCTCTCCCCTCCCCGCGGACGACCAAATCTCGGCGACGACGGTGGCAGCACAGGCTGCAAACTGACATGTAAGTGCTCCTCAACCTAGCGCCCTTTCACCGCGTCAACTCTTTGTTAACCGGCCGGCGATGTGGTCGCCTCCTCGTTCTAGTTCGACGCATCGCTTCCTTGTTCTATAGGACACCGCGTCGATGTTGATGTTTAATTAGTTCTAGTTCAATGCATCGCCTCCTTGTTCTATGGCAGCGCGTATGTACTCACAATCTAGTGCTCCGTGCGTCGAGATTGCTGCTTACGGCAAGGCTCAATCTAGTTCACTGGAAGCGCCTTTTAGTTTACTCACTGAATTTGATTCTCGTAATAATTGACTAATTAGAATTGTATTCTAACTTAATTCTTGTATTTACTCTTTGGGGCAGGTACGATGAAGGCCAGGGAGATACATGAGCAGGTTCTAAAATTGATGCTACTGGCACTACTACTGTATATAGCATAAAAACTAAACATTCTAATTAGTGCAGTGTCTAATTTAGGCTACGAAGGATGCTGTCGTCATCGATGTCTCATCTGATGATGATGTGAAGAAACCTGCTGTTGTAGTTTTTCGCAAGATGAAATCTAAGATAGCAAGGCAAAGAGATAAAGCTTATATGAAAAGATTTAGAGAAGCCGAGAAACCAAGGATCCTTATTCCTAGAGGTGTGGCATTATATACATGTTTTTCTACATTTATATATATATGCAGATACAGATTATTATTTTCTAATATTTTCTTTCTAGGTCCAAGTATGATGAGGCTTGAGGAATTCGATGAGCACTGCGTGTTTGGAAACCATTTGGAATTGACTTCTGACCAAGTTGCTTCCCTCAAAGTGTTAGTTAAACGACACAAGCCATCTATACCATACTATGTGTGCAAGATGAACAAGTCAAATGTCATCCGTGGGAAGGCCAAAATGGTTAAAATTTGACATTTCAATAGTTAAATTTTATTATGCACAGTGAACTCTAGCCAACAACTAATATTCTTCTTCTCCTACAGTACTTTTCAGTTAGCTACAGCCGTGCACACCTCAACCGCTGTCTCCCAAAGGTGTTACCACTCGCATGCTCCTACAAGACCACTTCTGAGCATGTTAACCTCTTCCAAGGCATGAATGATGTTGCCCAGATGACAAGAGGCTGGTCTAATGTTCTTGAACTTACTGGAATAAGGGAGGGGAATGTGTGCATCTTAACCTTTTTAAATGAGGGGCTACATGGCTTTATGGGTTGTGTTAATATTCTGTAGTGAGGCCAAAAAGTATCTTCTTGTTTATGGTATGGTGTTGGATGAACCATTAACATAATATGTTGTCAGTGAACTTATAGTGGTAAGGAACTTGTTGTCAACCTGGTGCTCTACATGCTAAGTAATATTATCTCCATATGTGTATATATTTTGGTTGTGTTCATGTTGTTGCTTTCCTGTGATTGAGGGCTAGTATGTAATATATAGAATAAAGTTGTAGATCAGCACAAAACCAATGGATAGATGCATCGGTTGCAAGTTAGTTCTACAAAAGATTGGTTGACGCTTCAATTCCGTCTACCTGCACGAAATGTTTTTCTGTTATTTAATTTCTATCAAACGCACTCACAGCTAGGGCCGGCGGAAAACGTCACGAAGCCGCGTCGAACCCAGCACTACTGTGAGATACACTACGTATGTAACATCGACACCGAGCTGACAAGTGGGGTTGAAGCACGGAGGAGACAGTCGATGCGAAAAAAAGTGTCAAATATGTGTCGTGACGAAATCCACGACGAATTTTGCACCAGGCGAAATTGCAAACTGGGCTTCAGGGCCTAGGACGAAATCTGCGATGAATTGGCCATGACGAAAACAAGAAACGTCATGGATAACCGGGCTGGAGGGGCTTGCAGCTCGTTACGACGAAACGTTCTAGAACGTCAGGAATCCGCGATGTTTTTAGGTCACGTCATAAAAAAAGTCACGGATCGTCTAGATTCTTGTAGTGGATGCAAATGATCGTGTAGCTAAACTTAGACGTGATGAAGATACCAAATGAGCTCAATGGGCTAAGGTTAAACACGTCCAAGAAGGTGGAAACAACACCAAATATTCTCATCTCATTGTCCATGGTAAGCATAGGAAGAAAAGATTTACCAATTAGAACAAGATGAAGGAACCTTTGTTGGAGAAGTTACTGAAAGGTTTATATTATAGAGTACTATAAAAAGCGTTTTGGTGAGCCGAATTATAGTAGTATTTCTTTGAGAGTGACATCCCACAAATATCAGCTAGAGAAAATGATATTCTTACATCTGATTTTACTGAGAAAGAAATATTTGAAGATATTTCTCAAATGGAACATAATAAAGTACCTGGACCAGATGGCTTCCCAACTAAGTTCTACCAAACTTTTTGGGATGTTAAATGTGACCTTATTACTCTATTTAGGCAATTGTATGCGAGAGAGTTACCCCTATTTAAGTTGAATTTTGGGGAGATCACTCTCTTACCTAAGAAAGAGAATGCGGTTCAAATTCAACAGCATATACCAATTTGTCTTCTAAATTTTAGCTTCAAGACCTTTACTAAGATGGCTACTAATCGCATTTCGGAATTGGCCAAAAAAGTTACTAGTCCCACCTGAACCACCTTTATGCCATGACGACATATCCTTAAAGGAGTGGTTATCCTACATGAAACTATTCATGAGCTTCATTAGAAGAAGTTAGATGGGGTCCTTTTCAAAATTGACTTTCAAAAGACATATGATAAGGTGAAATGGCATTTCTTACAGCAAGTTTTGCGCATGAAGGGTTTTGATCCTCAGTGGTGTGAATGGATTAAGAAATTTTTGCAAGGCAGTAATGTCAGGATAAGGGTGAATGATGATATTGGCCATTATTTTTAGACACGAAAAGGCTTGAGACAATGTGATCCCCTGTCTCCAATTCTTTTAAATATCATAGCTGATATGTTGGCTATTATTATTGCTCGTGCTAAGGCGGATGGCTAAATTGGTAGTCTTGTATCTCATATTGTTGATGGTGGAGTGTCCAGTTTACAATATGCGGATTATACCATATTGTTTATGCAGCAAGATGTAGAGAAGGCCATGAATATGAAGCTAATATTATGCATTTTTAGCAACTATCGGGGTTGAAAATAAACTTTCATAATAGCAAGATTTTTTGTTTTGGTAATGCGAAGGAGATGGAACATGAATACAAGCAGATTTTTGTCTACGAGTCCGGTTGCCTCTACTTCAGGTATCTCGGAGTACCTATCCATTATAGAAAATTAAGAAACTCGTTGTGGAATCATGTGGAAAGTAGATTTGTTCCTAAGCTAGGATGCTGGCAAGAAAAACTACTTTCTTATGAGGGTCGTCTAGTCTTAATTAATCCGGTTTTAACTAGTTTATTAGTGTTTATACTCTCGTTCTTAGAAATTCCTAAAGCAGTAAGAAAGCGATTGGACTTTTTTAGATCTAGTTTCTTTTCGCAAAGTGATGGTGCTAAAAAGATATAGATTATCTAAATGGAATATCATATGTCGCCCCAAAGACTAGGGAGGTCTTGGAATTGAGGTGCTTGAGATAAAGAATAGATGTCTACTTACCAAAATGGCTCTTTAGGTTGCTTATTAAAGATGTATATGGCAACAAATACTTCACAATAAATACTTGCAAGGCAAAACTTTGTCCCAGGTAGAAGCCAAACCTACAAATCCCCCCCTTTGGAAGGGCATCATGCGTGTGAAGGATATGTTCTTCACCAATGGCTATTTCAATTGGAGATGAAGAAAGTGTTCGCTTTTGGGAGGATATATGGTTGAGGGATACGTCATTAGCACAACAATATCTGATATTATATAATATTATTTAAAATAAAAATGTCTTGGTGGCAGATGTCCTTAGTCAAACTCCTCTAAATTTTGGTTTTAGACGGGGCCTGACTGGCAATAAGTGGATACATTGGTCAAACTTATGCCGAATACTAATAACGGTTCAGCTAAATGATACTTCAGATCAATTTATTTGAAAGCTTACTTTGATGGGGGTTTTTACTGTAAAATCTTTGTATCAAGACCAATTGAATGGTCATACTTTCTCGTATTATTCATGCCTCCACCTCCAATATTACGAATATGTTTGGAAATTGTCTTAATAGAGTTGATAAAAAGAACAAAGTTAGGTTACGCATTGGTGTATCAACTTTATGTTGGTCCATCTAGACATTGAGAAATAACATTATACTTAACAAATAAACTGGTACTAATTTTATACAGGTTAGCGCATTGGATCCAACTATAATCGCACCTTCTTCCGGATGATCAGCAAGATCCTATGATTACTGGATGCTCCCACCTCCTGACGGTCACCCAGGACTTCTTTTTCCGTGCTACCGGGTGGCGGCATACTAGTAGAATCCAAAATGGATAGATGGATGTTGCTTATCCTTTTTGGATGGTTGATATAATGTCTCAAATCTTAACTGTTTCATGATTGCAAGAGCATATTCTCGGTGAACTTTGCAATAAAAAGGTTATGTGCATCACTTGATGCATAGGCCGGGGCCTCGCTCCCTATTTCGGAAAAAAAAAATCTGTTAGAGACATTTTTAGTTCCTGGTGTAAGTTAGTTTTTACATCACCTATCCTATTATAGATTTAATTAGGCCCAATCTGGCCAACAAGAAGGCTGTGATACTGTTGACATCTCCTTTTCTGTTTTCTAATGTGAGCCGTGTTTCCATATGCTTGAAAAAATATTCTCTAAAATAGGGCATTAAAAGTTTCTTATAAATTCCTAACCGGAAACACGTTTGTGCTTGTACAAATGAGTACATGAGCTATCTCCTCCACTCACTCCTATAAAGTGGCATTGAGATTGGCAAACAGAGAACCACTCACTTGTCTTCTCTTAGTTTTGAGAAAATAAGAAACAATGATTTAACCGGAAGAAAGAGATGTAAAGCTAGCATGGGCTCATGACCACGAGACATAAAGCTAACGTGGCCCTAGGCTGTTCAGCGATTCCTGCGCTGCCGTGCAACAGTCTATATTGTAGTACGAGTACTATATGTTGTATACAACTGATGTAGACCATCTAGTCTTTTCGTCCAGTTCCCAGTTTGCCGGCCCAACGCAATTCTCCTGTTTTCTCGTTCTACGGCGCCAAAGAAACCTGACAAGACGAAGGCGCCCATTTCTCAGGAACGTGCCTCCGGGGTCGCCGACGATCATCTCTGCATAGAACGCGTCGTGGCTGCCGACGCCGACCTTCCCCGAGGAGGCGCTCTCTCGCACAGCTGTGGCCGCCTGGCGTACGAGAAACAGAGCAAAACTTGTAGTACGTACTTTAGTCAAAACGATACACCTAGCTAGCGATGTCTTCATGCGGTCTGAAGTTAGTAAACTGCAGAGAAGAATCAAACTGAGACGAAAAAACCGTATCTTTACTTCCTCCTAGGCTCGAACGAACAGCATTCTCTTTTCCCCTCGCAGGCTGGTCTCTGCGCGGACTGGCCGACGGATGCACCGGTCCAGTGGGATGATCCATTCGGACCGACTCATCCATGCATCAAAATTAGGCCACAGTTGCATCGATTCGGGCAGCGCGCTTGTTCTCCCGCGTCCTCCCTTCACCTTGGTGGCCCCTCATGCCAGTGGCACACAAATAACTCCACACCTCCCTCCAAAAACCCTCTCTTAAATTTCCACTAGCTGGAGCGGGAGAGGAGGCGATGGATCTCGCCACAACGGCCGATGCTGCACCCTCCGGCGGTCCCGTCGCCAAGAAGCGTGGCCGGCCGAAGAAGCTGGCTAAGGATATGACGACGGACGAGCGGCAAGTTGAGTCGCAAAAGCGCGCTGGCCGGCGAGGAGCCACGAAAGCTCGAGTCATCGCTGCCAAGCTCGACGTGGAGTGCCGGGAGGAGAACGAGCCATTCCTCGCCGTGCAGGCTAGGACCAACGCAGGCGAGCTGGCAGTGAAAGCCGGCAAGCAGGACGTCATCTTCATGAAGAAGGAGGCTCTGGCCACCGCTTTCGGTGGCACTGTCGTTGTTCCCGGCCTGGCCATGGCCGACGCATCCTATACCATCTTGATCACTTCCACGCCGAGTGACCGGCAACCAGTTCAGCCTAGGACGCCAGGCCCGCACACACCGTCGGTTGGCGGCTATGGGAGGAACATGGTCACGCTCTCCCAGTTCGTCTGTCCCTGAACGACATCGTCGGAGACGGAAAAGCTCGCCGTCGACCTCAACCGCACTCCCACGGCCATGGACACAATCCAGGAGGCGTCGAAGAAGCGGCGGGCCATCTCTGTCACGGACATGCCGGCGCCAGTCAACCTGTTCGAAGGAATGGCTGACCAGCAACCATTCGCCAACGACACGATATGGTCGCGACATTTCTTTGCCATCGCCAGTAGCATGCGTCCGCCGTTTTATCATGGGTCAATTTGTGTGTAGGATTTCGTGCCCAGCGATGGCGACGACGTCATGCACGACATGATCAATGAGGATAGCGTCGACTATGGCGAGGACGAAGAGACCCAACAAGATGCCTATAATATTCACGATAAGGCATTGTTTGGAAACGATGGCACTTTCATGGGCGAAGGGGTCATGGCAGCGTTGTTGGCCGTTACACTTGCGGCGTCACTTGTCAATGGCAAGAAGTTGAGCTAATGAACCGCAAGCTACACCACCGACGAGGACAAGATCCTATGCTAGGATTGGATGGAGATTTTACAAGATGCACTATGCGGCGCCGAGAAAAAGGGCTTTGCCTATTGAGAAAGGGTGGGCAAGTTCTTCCATGAGCATAGAAAGTTTGGGGAAACCGCCTTCTATAGCGATCAAAATGATCTGTCTCTCTCAAAACGATGGGGTACCATCCATGCCGAGTATAGCAAGTTCCAAGGCTCGTATGAGGCTGTGACGAAAAGACCAATAAGCAGCATGTTGCTGGTTGACATGGTAAAACCTCTTGCTCTCTTTGTCGATGCGTTTCATATGCATTGAGACATTATTGGCATCCATATTTGTAGGTCATGAAAGCAACGGAGCACTTTAAGAAGGTGAATGACAACAAGGCCGTCACATTGACCCATTGTTGGATGTTGATCAAGGACACCAAAAAAAATGAGAGCTTAGCTATGTTTTTTGAAGAACTTGATGCGAAGGGCAATGCTTTGACGGGCGGTGTCGTCGACCTAGAAGACGACAATGGCGAATATGTTGGCAACCCTGTAGGCGACGAGACTGCCGCACGTGCTCGCCGGCCTAGATGCCACAAGGCTATGAAGGTTGACATCGCCCACCAGGTTGGGTCCTTGGCCTTCCAGGAGACCTTGAAGCTGCTCCTAGGGAAGAAGGAAGAGGCCATTGCTGAGAGGGAAGAGAGGCGGAGCAAAGAGAAAGAGGCTACCGCCAAGACCTCTGTCGAGCTCCAGACAAGATTTATTGAGGTGAAGGAGGCCAATGCCTAGGCTAATGGATATTGAGGCCAAGGCCATGGAGGCCGAAGCCAAGGCCAAGGAGGCCGAGGCCAGGTCTAGGGTGTTGGAGGCAGAGAACAATGCCAAGGAGGCCGAAGCCAAGATCATGGCCGAGGAGAATGCCATCATGCTTACCGACCTAGATACCTGAAGGGCATGGGTCCAGAGGAAGCAGCAGATCATCGGGATCATGATGCTTGAAGGGAAATTGTCACGGTGAATGCCACTTTTTGGGAGGAACTTTCCACTTTTTCGACATAGTGTATGATATTGCCCCTCTTTTGCATATTTCAGATCAACTGGCCACTTGTTGGCGATGCCTGAAGGGAAATGTCACACGTCTGCCATAATATTTGCTTGTCAATTTGTGTATTTTCATATGTATTTGAGCTGATTGGCAAAGGATTGGCCAAATTGGCCACCGATAGCGCCAACAGCCAGGCAAGAGAGATGGGTCCTGCCGCTGGGCGCGGCTAGCTGGATAGGCCGGACCACGACCCAAATCCCGCCGTGGCCCGACCCAAAAGGACAAAAATGGACGTTTTGGTCCGTATGGGTCGCGTCACGATGGGATTTGGGTCATATTCCAAGCCTGTCTGGTGGGTCGCGCATAGTGGCTCGATGCATCTTGTCCGTCTCCCCCGCTGTCACCGCTTGACGCCCTCGGCGATCGGACGTTAATGGCAACGCGACATTGTCTACCAGCGACAACGTCTTACCGTGCGTCATGTGTTTCCCGCCATCGTTGTGTTCCATTTACTGTGTGCGTCTTCCCGCCGGCAGCCAAACAACTTCTCGCGCCTGGCCGACCCACCTTCACCGTGGCCTATAAAAGACGGTCGCCGGCGCGACAGAGATAACAATCCCAGGAAAGAGAAAACACCACTGAAAAAAGCGTCAGCCACCACTAGCCATGCATCACCGCAAGATCTCCAGCTGGACCAAGATCAGGGAGATGTTCAGCTACCACTTCCCGTAGTGCTCCGACGATGGTGTCGAGCTTCAGGCCACATTGATGGCCCATCGCATGGCCGAGGAGGCGGTGGATGACTTGGAGGACGAAGGTTGTGTGGTTGAGGAGGCGTTGTAGCAGGTGGTGGAGGCGGATTCAATAGAGGCCACCCAATGGGCGATGCGCGAGATTCACCATATCGCTGCCAAGGAGGCGGTGCCCAGGGAGCCCACATCAGCGGCCCTCCACGAGATCCGCCACGAGGCGACCATGACCACAGTGGAGGAGGTGGCCAAGGAGGCCGCCAAGGTCACCACGCTCGCGATTCGCCACGTCGATGCCTTGCGCAGGGCGGTGGAAACGGTCGAGCACTCCACCGACGCGGTGGTGGAGGAGGAGCGCATGGCCAATCCCGCTGAGGCGCGGCCGTGTGGGCTCTCTCTGAAGGGTTTCGCAGCATAGTAAATCAAAATTTTCTACGGAAGCGAACAGAGGGAAAGCCAAGATCTAATCTAGGAGATGCAAACAACGAGAGAGATTGGATTAGATCTTCATACCCTTGAAGATTCGCACAGCGGAACGTTCGTCGGAACGTGGGTGATGTAGTCGTACTCGCTTCTCCTCCTCGCAATCCGATCCGATCTAGCACCACAAGTGGCAGTGCCTCCGTGAGATGCACACGTGCAGCACCTCGACGTCTCCTCCTTCCTTGGACCAGCAAGTATGGTGGAGAGATGGATTGGATCTACAACACGACGGCGTGGTGTATTTGGTGGAGAATTTCTGCAGCAGGGCTTCACCTACAAACAGTCGGGAGGGAGAGAGGAAGGCAGCAGGGCTACTAGGGCTTGGAGGGAGGTGTGTGTGGGGGGAAGGGGGCGCACCAGCCCTCTGTATATAGAGGGGGGGGGTGCGGCCAGCCCTTGCCCATCCTCCAAGCCTATCTCTAGTTTAAACGATTTAAACTCTCCCTTCTAGAAACCCTATCTTATCTCTAGTTTAAACGATTTAAACTTATCTAGGATCGGCTGGGCCCTATGGGGCCTTGTGCCCCTGGCCCAATGCGGCCAGGACACTCCCTCATAGGCCCATGCCCCCTCCCGGAAGGTGGGGCCACGTTGGTCCCCTTCCGGAAGGTTCTAGAAGCTTCCGGTACAATACCGATTAACCCGGAACTATTCCGAACTCCAAAAACTGCACTGCCTTATATGAATCTTATTCTCCGGACCATTCCGGAACCTCTCGTGATATCCCGGATCCCATCCGAGACTCCGAACAAAAATTCATAAACCAATTATCCAATCTATCCTAGCGTCTAGACACGTTAAGTGTGTGACCCTGCGGGTTCGAGAATATGCAGACATGATCTTCTATCAATAATCAACAGCGGGGTCTGGGCACCCATATTTACTCCCACACATTCATCGATGATCATATCGGATGAACCACGATGCCAGGATTCAATCAATCCCATATATATATTCCCTTCGTCTCGCGATATTTTACTTGCCCGAGATTCGATCGTCGGTATCGTCATACCTAGTTCAATCTCGTTCACAGCAAGTACTTTACTCGTTCCGTAATCCGATATCACTTTGTGATTAACTCCTTAACCACATGCTTGCAAGCGGTGTTGATATCGATTACCGAGTGGGCCCGAAGCATATCTCTCCGACTTGGGAGGGACAAATCCCATCTCGATACATACAACCCAACAGATACTTTCCGATCACCTGAGAGACACCTTTATGATCACCCTCTCATAGGACGACGTTTGATGACCTCAAAGCTTTCTTCCGATACCAGGGAGTTGTATTATCTCATGGTCTAAGGAATACAATATTTGACATGAGAAAAGCTTCGCAAAGACGAACACGATGAAACGATCTAATAGCTTTGCTTAGTTTGGGTCTGTCCACCATATCATTCTCCCAATGATATGATCTCATTATCAATTGACAACTCATGTCTATGGTTAGGAAACCTTAACCATCATTGATCAATGAGCTAGTCCATAGAGGCGTACTAGGGACACGGTGTTGTTCACAAACCACACAAGTATTAAAGTTTTCGCTTAATACAATTCTAGCATGGAATATAAACTTTATCATGAACAAGAATTATAATAATAACATCTTTATTATTGCCTCTAGGGCATAATTCCAACAGTCTCCCACTTGCACTAGAGTCAATAATCTAGTTTACATTTGGCAACAATCTCACACCCATGGCACTGAGGTGCTGATCATGTTTTACACGTGGAAGAGGTTTAGTCAATGGATCTGCGACATTCAGATCTGTATGTACTTTGCTGATCTTCAGATCTCCATCTGCTATATAATCTCGGATTATATGAAACTTGCGGTTGATATGCTTGGTCTTTGGATGATATCTTGGTTCCTTAGCGAGTGCTATGGCGCCAGTGTTGTCACACAATATCTCCAGTGGGTCCAATGCACTTGGAACCACGCCAAGCTCAGTGATGAAGTTCCTGATCCAAACTCCTTCACTTGACGCTTCTGCAGTAGCCATGTATTCCGCTTCTACTGTAGATCCCGTGATCACGCTTTGCTTACAGCTTCTCCAGCTCACAGCTCCTCCATTCAAAATATACACATATCCTGTCTGAGATTTACAATCATCCTTGTCGGTGTCAAAACTAGCATCGACGTAACCTTTTACGACGAGCTGTTCATCACCCCATAGACTAAGAACATTTCTTTAGTCCTATTTAGGTACCTTAGGATGTTCTTCACGGCTGTCCAGTGTTCCACTCCTGGATCACTTTGATATCTGCTCGTCAAACTAAGAGCATTGGACACATCCGGTCTAGTACACAGCATGGCATACATGATGGAACCTATGGCCGAGGCATAAGGCACTTTGCTCATAGCTTCCCTATCATTTACCGTAGCTGGACACTGAGCCTTGCTCAATATCTTACCTGACAACATAGGCACTGAACCTTTCAATGCCTTATCCATTCTGAACCTTTTTAGAACTTTGTCTAGGTATGTACTTTGGCTTAAAGCTATCAGGCGTCTTTGTCTATCTCTATAGATTTTGATGCCCAATATATAAGCAGCTTCACCTAGGTCTTTCATTGAAAAACACTTGTTCAAATAACTCTTCACATCGTTAAGCATGTTGATGTCATTTCCAATAATCAATATGTCATCCACATATAGTACCAGAAACGTCACCGAGCTCCCACTCACTTTCTTGTAGATGCAAGCTTCGTAGCAATTTGGAACAAATCCAAAGCTCTTGATCACTTGATCAAAACGAAGGTTCCAACTCCGAGATGCTTGCTTCAGTCCATAAATGGAACGCTGAAGTTTGCATACTTTATCAGCATCCTTAGGATCGACAAAACCTTCGGGTTGCATCATATACAACTCTTCATCAATGTTGCCATTGAGGAAAGCAGTCTTGACATCCATTTGCCATATTTCATAATCATTAAACGCAGCAATTGCTAATAAAATCCGAATAGACTTAAACATCGCTACGGGAGAGAAAGTCTCATCGTAGTCAACACCTTGAACTTGTCGAAAACCTTTCGCGACAAGCCGTGCTTTATAGACGGTAACATTACCATCCGCGTCCGTTTTCTTCTTGAAGATCCATTTGCACTCAACGGCCTTTCGGTTGCTAGGAGGGTCTACCAAAGTCCATACTTGGTTTTCGCTCATGGATCCCAATTCGGATTTCATGGCTTCTAGCCATTTCTCAGACTCTGGGCTCATCATCGCTTCCTCATAGTTCGTAGGTTCACTGTCTTCTACTAACAAGACTGTCAAGACAGGGTTGCCGTACCACTCAGGAGGGGCATGCGACCTTGTCGACCTGCGACGTTCAGTAGCAGCATCATCCAAAGCTTCATGATCCTTGTCATTAGCTTCCTCTATTGTTGGCGCAGGCGGCACTGGAACAATTTTAGGTGCTGCGTTACTCTCCAATTCAAGAGAAGGTTCAACAACCTCGTCTAGCTCTACTTTCCTCCCACTCACTTCTTTCGAGAGAAACTCCTTCTCAAGAAAGGAACCGTTCTTTGCGACAAACACTTTGCCTTCGGTTCTGTGATAGAAGGTATACCCAATAGTTTCCTTAGGGTATCCTATGAAGATGCATTTCTCCGCTTTGGGTTCGAGCTTGTCCGGCATCAACTTCTTGACGTAAGCTTCGCATCCCCAAACTTTAAGAAACGACAACTTAGGTTTAGCACCAAACCACAGTTCATACGGTGTCGTCTCAACGGATTTAGATGGAGCCCTATTTAAAGTGAATGCAGCGGTTTCTAATGCATAACCCCAAAACGATAACGGCAAATCAGTAAGAGACATCATCGATCGGACCATATCTAATAGGGTTCGATTCCGGCGTTCAGACACACCATTGCGCTGTGGTGTTCCGGGTGGCGTGAGTTGTGAAACGATTCCACTTGCCTTGAGATGCGTGAGAAAATCATAACTCAAATATTCGCCCCCACGATCGGATCGTAGAAACTTAATCTTTCTGTTACGATGGTTCTCCACTTCATTCTGAAATTCTTTGAACTTTTCAAACGTTTCAGATTTATGTTTCATTAAATAGATATACCCATATCTACTTAAGTCATCGGTAAAAGTGAGAAAATAGCGATATCCACCGCGCGTCGAAACACTCATCGGTCCGCATACATCGGTATGTATGATTTCCAACAAGTCCGTTGCTCGCTCCATCATACCGGAGAACGGGGTTTTGATCATCTTGCCCATGAGGCATGGTTCGCATGTGTCAAATGATTCAAAATCAAGAGACTCCAAAAGTCCATCAGAATGGAGTTTCTTCATGCGCTTTACACCAATATGACCTAGACGACAGTGCCACAAATAAGTAGTATTATCACTATCTACTTTGCATCTCTTAGCCTCAATGTTATGGATGTGTGTTTCATCCCTTTCGAGATTTAGAAGAAATAACCATTTACAAGGGGTGCATGACCATAAAAGATGTTACTCATATAAATAGAACAACCATTATTCTCCGATTTAAATGAATAACCGTCTTGCAATAAACACGATCCAGAAATAATGTTCATGCTCAACGCAGGCACATAATAACATTTATTAAGGTTTAAAACTAATCCCGAAGGTAAAACTAAGGAGAGCGTGCCGACGGCCATCACATCAACTCTTGATCCGTTGCCAACGCGCATCGTCACCTCATCCCTCGCAAGCCGTCGTCTATTCCGTAGCTCCTGTTTCGAGTTACAAATATTAGCAACTGAACCAGTATCAAATACCCAGGCACTACAACGAGGGCTAGTAAGGAAAACATCAATAACATGTATATCAAATATACCTTTGATGGTGCCAGCCTTCTTGTCCGCTAAGTACTTCGGACAGTTGCGCTTCCAGTGACCCTTGTCCTTGCAATAGAAGCACTCAGTGTCCGGCTTAGGTCCAGACTTGAGCTTCTTCTCAGCAGGGCAACGCGCTTGCCGCCGCTTTTCTTGAAGGGCTTCTTTGCACCTTTACCTTTCTTAAAGGAGGGCTTGTTGACCATCAACACATGATTATCCTTCTTGATGTCCACCTCCGCAGCCTTCAGCTTTGCGAAGAGCTCGGTGATCGTATCAGTGGAACCAATCTGATTATGAGTCACTACAAAACTTTTGTAGCTGGGAGGGAGTGATTGCAGAACCCTGTCAATCTTGAGCTCCTCTGGAATCTTGCAGTCCAGTTGCTCAAGGCGTTGAGTGTAGCCCGACATCTTAATGGCGTGCTCATTAACGGAACTCCCTTCCTCCATCTTGCAGTTAAAGAACTTCTCGGAGATCTCATATCTCTCAGAACGGGCCTGAGTCTGAAACATGGTTTTCAGCTCCTCGAGAATCTCAAAGGGCCCGGGATAGTTTTCAAAATGATTTTGAAGTTCCGGTTCCATAGCAAACAACATGGTGCTCTTAATCACACCATAATCATCTTTGCGCGACTGATAGACAGCTTTCTCATCAGCCGGCGCAGTTGCAGCAGGGGGGTCACCTAACGCTTTCCCAAGGACATAGTCCTTTTGTCCGCCAGACAGAATGATTCTTAGATTGCGGAACCAGTTGGTGAAGTTAGACCCATTGTTTCTAAGCTTTTCTTTCTCAGCAAAAACGTTGAAGTTGAAGTTGGACTTGGCCATGTGATCTACAGTATTTGCAAGTACAATTTAGACTATGTTCATGATAAATAGTTCAACTTAATCAAATTACTAGATGAACTCCCACTAAATTCAACATCCCTCAAGTTGTTTAGTGAACACGATCCAAATTCACCACACCTAATCCGATCATCACGAGAAGAGATGTGGTTTCAATGGTGGACAACGAAGTGTCGATCATATCATTCATATGACTCATGCTTAACCTTTCGGTTCTTGTGTTCCGAGGCCATGTCTGTACATGCTAGGCTCGTCAAGTTAGACCCAAGTATTTCCGCGTGTGCAAAACTGGCTTGCACCCGTTGTATGTGAGCGTAGAGTCTATAGCACCCGATCATCACGTGATGCTTGGACACGACGAACTTTCGCAACGGTGCATACTTGGGGAGAACACAGTTTTTATCTTGATCTTTAAGTGAGGAATCATCTTATAATGCTACCGTCGCGATCTAAGCATAATAAGATACATAAAAGGATAAACATCACATGCATATAACTTTATGTGACATGGTATAGCCAATCTTCGCGCAATGATCTCCATCTTGTGCGTTCCGGCATGATCTCCATCACTCCACCATGATTGCCTCCACCACGAATAGCAACTACAACTATTGCTAACTACTTAGCGATAAAGTAAAGCTATTACATGGCGTATAAGAAGTTGACTCGCAGGTCATACACAATTATAAAGACAACCATATGGCTTCTGCCGGTTGTGTACTCATCGACATGCAAGTCGTGAAACATTACAAAACATGATCATCGCATACAATATACACATCACATCTTGGGCCATACCATATCACAGAAAACACTCCCTGCAAAAACAAGTTAGACGCCTCTACTTTGTTGTTGCATGTTTTACGTGGCTTATGGGAGTAGATGCTAAGAACGATTCTTACCTACGGAAAGCCACAACGGTGATATTATGGTTGCCAAACTCCGGTGTTAATCCCATGACAACTATAGTGAGAGAAACTGACATCCACCAGCCGCATGTGTGGTACAAGCCACACGTCAAGTGCGGAGCCGGTCTCGCGAACGACGTCGCGTAAGGTTGGCCTGGACCGCTTCAATCTCACTATCCCGCGTCATAATAAGAGCACAAACAAGAGGCTTGCAACAGAAAACATTAACGCCCGCAACAACCATGTTGCGTTCTACTCGTGAATCACATCTACGCATAGATCTAGCTCTGATACCACTGAAGGGTTTTGCAGCATAGTAAATCAAAATTTTCTACGGAAGCGAACAGAGGGAAAGCCAAGATCTAATCTAGGAGATGCAAACAACGAGAGAGATTGGATTAGATCTTCATACCCTTGAAGATTCGCACAGCGGAACGTTCGTCGGAACGTGGGTGATGTAGTCGTACTCACTTCTCCTCCTCGCAATCCGATCCGATCTAGCACCACAAGTGGCGGTGCCTCCATGAGATGCACATGTGCAGCACCTCGACGTCTCCTCCTTCCTTGGACCAGCAAGTATGGTGGAGAGATGGATTGGATCTACAACACGACGGCGTGGTGTATTTGGTGGAGAATTTCTGCAGTAGGGCTTCGCCTACAAACAGTCGGGAGGGAGAGAGGAAGGCAGCAGGGCTACTAGGGCTTGGAGGGAGGTGTGTGTGGGGGGAAGGGGGCGCACCAGCCCTCTATATATAGAGGGGGGGGTGCGGCCAGCCCTTGCCCATCCTCCAAGCCTATCTCTAGTTTAAACGATTTAAACTCTCCCTTCTAGAAACCCTATCTTATCTCTAGTTTAAACGATTTAAACTTATCTAGGATCGGCTGGGCCCTATGGGGCCTTGTGCCCCTGGCCCAATGCGGCCAGGACACTCCCTCATAGGCCCATGCCCCCTCCCGGAAGGTGGGGCCACGTTGGTCCCCTTCCGGAAGGTTCTAGAAGCTTCCGGTACAATACCGATTAACCCGGAACTATTCCGAACTCCAAAAACTGCATTGCCTTATATGAATCTTATTCTCCGGACCATTCCGGAACCTCTCGTGATATCCCGGATCCCATCCGAGACTCCGAACAAAAATTCATAAACCAATTATCCAATCTATCCTAGCGTCGAGACACGTTAAGTGTGTGACCCTGCGGGTTCGAGAATATGCAGACATGATCTTCTATCAATAATCAACAGCGGGGTCTGGGCACCCATATTGACTCCCACACATTCATCGATGATCATATCGGATGAACCACGATACCAGGATTCAATCAATCCCATATATATATTCCCTTCGTCTCGCGATATTTTACTTGCCCGAGATTCGATCGTCGGTATCGTCATACCTAGTTCAATCTCGTTCACAGCAAGTACTTTACTCGTTCCGTAATCCGATATCACTTTGTGATTAACTCCTTAACCACATGCTTGCAAGCGGTGTTGATATCGATTACCGAGTGGGCCCGAAGCATATCTCTCTGACTTGGGAGGGACAAATCCCATCTCGATACATACAACCCAACAGATACTTTCCGATCACCTGAGAGACACCTTTATGATCATCCTCTCATAGGATGACGTTTGATGACCTCAAAGCTTTCTTCCGATACCAGGGAGTTGTATTATCTCATGGTCTAAGGAATACAATATTTGACATGAGAAAAGCTTCGCAAAGACGAACACGATGAAACGATCTAATAGCTTTGCTTAGTTTGGGTCTGTCCACCATATCATTCTCCCAATGATATGATCTCATTATCAATTGACAACTCATGTCTATGGTTAGGAAACCTTAACCATCATTGATCAATGAGCTAGTCCATAGAGGCGTACTAGGGACACGGTGTTGTTCACAAACCACACAAGTATTAAAGTTTCCGCTTAATACAATTCTAGCATGGAATATAAACTTTATCATGAACAAGAATTATAATAATAACATCTTTATTATTGCCTCTAGGGCATAATTCCAACACTCTCGACTAGATGAGATGGAGGCAGAGGAAGACGACGAGGAGGAGGCAGAGGAGGCGATCGCCATCCCCCTGCAGATTGCCTAGGCGCTGGGCCTCAGCCCCAACGAGGCTCCGGTGAGGGTGACCCCGACCGAGAGCTCATAGCAGGTATGTCGTGCCGCCGATGATTGGCTGGTGGAGAGGGCAGTGAGGGCGGCGACGTGGTCGGCTCGGTCCGACCAGGAGGTGAGGGACCACCGGGCGACCGAGTTGGAGAGAGCCCTGGCCAACCGGGAGGCGGACTGCCAGAAGGCAGCGAGAGAGGTGGATCGTGGTGGACGTCGACTCGAACAACTCCAGCAGCATGCCATCTGGGCGACGCCTCTAGCAGCACACCATCTGGACAGCCAGGGCGGCGATCGATGGGCCCAGCAGCAATGGCGACGAGTAGGCGTAGGGATGGCCTCCTCTAGCAACAGTCGTAGTCCTTTTTTATTTTGTTCAAATGAGCCTTTTTGTAATGGCAGGACCAAGTCTAATGAAAAACAAGTTTTATACTAATGTTTCACTTACTTATGGGCCGAGCCGCCAGCTGACGGACACCCGCGCTATCTACGCGCTGTCCGGACCAGTGCAAACATTGCTCAAATTTAGTGCACCGATGAGTCGGACCGGATGGATCGTGCAGCTGGAGACTCAGGCACGCTGCGTTTTGGACGTATTTGGACGGGTTGGGCGAGATGCCCTTATTCTCTTCAAATCAACCAAAAGCAAAAGAACATTAGAGAAGCAATAGGTAGCAGGCATATGTCAATCTCACATGACAGTATGGGTGGCATGTACATGTCAATGAATTAGCGGTCGGTTGATATTCAGTGCAAAAGGCTACAGATCCGAGAATTGAGAAAAATTTGGAAAATTGTGCGGGAACATAGTGCATATCTAAATAGACCTATGAGGAAACATGATGCATATCTCGAGATACTACTACTGCAGGGTATAAATTGTATCCATACCATGTGTACAAGTACAAAATTCATTCTCAATTTCTAACATATTCTTTTTTCTCTATAAAAGAACCCTTGTGGGTGGCACTTGCCGGAGATTTTTGGCCAACAGAGGCCATGGTCTCTGAAGGTGAGAATATCGAGCTCTCGCTCCCATTCCTGTCGGAGGAGGTGAAACAGGCCATCATGAAAATGAACGTTAACTCGTACCTAGTCCTGATCGCCTCCCGGTTATTTTCTTCCAGAAGTTCTAGGATAATATTTAGGTAGTCATTATGTCTATGCTCCAAGAGCTATATGTCGGGACCCTCGTGATAGCATGTCTAAACTTTAGAGTGATTATCTTGATCCCCAAGATTGTGGGGGGCACGTACATACGCCAGTTTAGGCCGACCATGGTAATAAATGTGATCCAGAGATCATCTCCAAGGTATGTGCATGCAGGCGGGCTCCGGTAATGGAGCGTCTGACGCACCCATACCAGTTTTCCTTCTAAAAGGAAGATATATCCATGATGGTATTATGGCACTTTGTGAGATTATCCATGAAGTAAAGGTTAGACGCCAGAGGGACGTCTTCTTGAAGCTAGACTTCCAGAAGGCATATGACAGACTAGATTGGGCCTTTCTGCGCCAGGTCCTCCAACACCGGGGCCTCGACGACCGCATGATAGGGTGGATCATGTAGATTGTCATGACTAGGAACACGGCTATACATAAATGGGGAGGTGGGCCCCTACTTCAAACCCTCGTGTGGGGTTATAAAAAGGGACCCGATCTCCGCATGTCTTGTTTAATGTCATGGTAGATGCCCTTGCGTAAATCTTGGAGAAAGCCAAGAATTCCGGCCGCATCTCGGGTGTGGTAGGGAATCTCATCCCTGGAGGGGGAGTAACCCACCTCCAATATGCGGACGATACGATGATCATGGTGGAGGGATCAAAACATGATATCATTAAACTGAAGTTTCTGCTCCTCTGCTTTGAGGTCATGTCGGGCCACAAGATCAATTTTGATAAGAGCGAAGTGATGTCGTTAGGCTATTCCGTGGAGGATCAGCTGAGGATCGTGGATAACCTAAATTTCCGGTTGGCGGTATTCCCCTAACCTATCAAGGCATGCCACTTAGGGATATCAGGATCCTGACCAAGGACTTGGAACCCCTTATGGGGCGGGTTAAGGCGAAATCCGAACCCTGGCAAGGGAGATTCACCTCCAAGGGGAGCAAGCCCTTCCTTATCAATTCTTGTCTTTCCAGCCTCCCCATGTATACCATGGGGCTATACCTCCTTCAAGAAGGTGTTCATGCTAACTTTGATAAGGAACTTTCCCGGTTCTTTTGGATGGCCAATGATGGCCACCAAAAGTACCATATGGTCAAATGGGCCAACATCTGCACCCCCAAAGAGCTTGGGGGGGGGATAGGTATCATCTCCTCCCGCCACATGAATGTGGCGTTGATTCTCAGATGGGCATGGAGGATTTTGAATGATGATGGCGGCCTATAGTTAAACTAATAAAAGCGAAGTACCTCCGGGGATGACCGCTACTAGCCTGTGAGCGTCGGGAGGACTCTCAGTTTTGGAGAGCCATCCAGGATATCAAGCTGGCCATACAGAAAGGGCTTTCCATTTCCATAGGCGATGGAAGGGACACCCTGTTCTGGCTGGACCCTTGGTGTGGGGGCCACCCTCTACGCCAAGAGGCTCCCGAGCTGTTCGCGATTTGCGCAGAGCCAATGCTCCTGGTAGCGGATGCTTACCAGGGAGGAGTGTGGCAGGTTGCGTTCTGCATGAACCTTGGTGCGACAGAGATGGCTACCTGGGATGAGCTGAGGGACAACCTCCCGTTGTCCCTGTCTTTGTCATATGATAGTGTTTCCTAGCGGCTGGCCCCCTCGGAGACCTTTACCGTTGGATCGGCGTACAAGGCATTGTTTACCAGGCCCTCTCTTCCTTGGACCTCCCCCCTCTCGGAGGCCCCTTACCCCTGAAGATCAAAATGTTCGTCTGGCAGTTGTTGCGTGATCGGCTACCCTCGGGTATGCAGGTGGCCAAGCGACATGGTCCTGGGGATGGCATGTGCCCACTTTGTGCGGTCCCCGAGTCGGGCACGCATATTTTGCGTACCTGTCCTGCGGCTCGTCTCCTATGGAACATTACTCATGAGGCTCTGGAGCCTGACTGGCAGACCTTTGACCTAGGAGAGTTCCAGGAGGCCAATGCAAATTGTACCGGTAAGAGGAGATGCCTCTTCTGGTTAGTGTTTGCGGCGATGATCTGGACCCCATGGAATATCTAGAATAAGATGGTCATAGAGCATGTCTTCCTGCGTCGTGCCTCTGACTCGATCTTAATTTTTTTTGGCTTTTTTGCAGCAGTGGTACCGTTGTGTAGACAGCGAGACCGGACACGGCTGGACGATATGGTGGAGCACCTGATAGCGGCGGCCCGCCGACTTGCTACACCGTCTGGCCGCTGAGGGCCTTCTCCTAGGAGGGATATGTCTCTTGTATCTGTGTGTGTGCGCCCTGACGCTTGTGTTGGGTGTTTGTTGCTCGTTGCAGCATGAGTGATGTGTGGTTTTGGACTATTTTTCGTTGGCTTGTACTGAATATTGTTTTATTTATAAAGTTGGGCGTATGCCTGTTTCGAGAAAGAACCCTTGTCAAATAAATTGCAGCCGGTTTTATTTCAGTTTAAATTTAAATCCAAATATTTATAAGGTAACAATATAGGTGTGACTGATAATGATGTCACCATTTTTGTTTGGCAAATCTAGCTATTTAATCACGAAATCACTATTGAACAATATTTAAGAGACCTACATATTTGTACTCGGTCATTGATATGGTGGATTACTAATAATGGAGCATATTTCTCTTCAAAATTTACCTAAACCTATCAATCATTAATCAGGTGCACTCGCACCATTAGTTGTCGATGGATCTTCACAGTTTTGCACCCCGTTCGGTAGAATTTATTCTCTGGAATTGACTTCTCTAGTCGGATTTAAGAGTTTCATTTTTTCGATTTAGTATGACGTACAATCAACCCGCCTGATTAACTGTGCAACTGTATTGTTCTAAATTAATGAGATTAGATACTCCACGTATAACAAACGCGCTCTACGTATAAAACTAAACGTTGATTCTGCATAATGATCGTATATCATGTAATCCCTCGGTTCGTAAATAAGTGTACTTTTATATTTGTTCTAAGTCAAATATTAGTAAGTTTTTTTAAAAAACAGATATTAGTAAGTTTGACCAAATTTCTGAAAAAATATAGTAATATTTGTGATATAAAATGACACTATTTGGAAACTAAATTTCAAATATAATCTAATTATATTAACTTGGTGTCATAAATGTTGACATAATTTTCTATAAAATAGGTTAAACTTAATAAATATTAGCTTTCGATAAATCTAGAAGTACACTTATTTGCAGAAGGAGGGAGGAGAGAATACATCTAAACTTTTATTATTGTGGAAGGCATATCACGTACTACCTCCGTCTCAGTTTATAAGACTTACGCGTATTTCTAGATTGACAAATTAACCAAGTTAGCATGAGAAACATAAGATAAAAACTATATTATTAGAAACTTTAAATGTTGTATTTTCTAATGATATAATTTTTATATTATATAATTCATATTTTATAGCTTATGCGGACGACCTAGGTATACGCGTAAGTCTTATAAACTGGGATAGAGGGAGTATAATCTGACCAGCTTCGATCCCATAGATGTATACTCATTAAATGCGCTAGATATCTATGTTATTTTCTGGATTTTTTATATCAGCACAGTCTACATTAGATGCGCTAGATACCTCTATAATTTTTTGGATCTTTTTATAGCATCTCAAGTGTCGGTAGAGTGAGTCGCACTCCCCCGCTTCCCTCGGTCGCTCCCCCAGTTTCCCGTCCAGAAAGCCGCGAGAGACTTAAATTTCTCTTTCGCCTCGGCGGCTATCGATCGAGGAGAATGGCGTCGGAGCCCGCACCCTTCTGCGTCTCGGGGGCAGGAGGAGGCAAGGGGGGCGCCGCGGCGAAGCCGCACGGGCACGTCATGCTGGTGGGGCGCGTCCACGACGCGCTCGTCTTCGCGGCGGGCGCCGTCGCGGCGGTTCTCGTGCTCCTCGGGACTTCATCCTTCCTCTCGCCCGAGCTTGTGCCCAACCTTGTCGCCTTCCGCTCCCCCGCGGTATCGGTCTCGTCCACAGCATCATCGCATGTCGCCGCCCCGGGACGGCGCACCTTCTATGATGACCCGGACCTGACGTACGCCGTTGGCTGTCGGCGTCTCACCGGCTGGGACGCAAAACGCGCGCACTGGCTGCGCCAGCACTACCCGCGCGGGCTCAACGCCAGCGGCGGCCCAGCGGAGCGCGTCGTCATGGTGTCCGGGTCGCAGTCTCACGCCTGCAAAGGTGCCGGGGGCGACAACCTACTTCTGCGCTTCCTCAAGAACAAGGTCGACTACTGCCGCCTCCACGGGGTGGAGCTCTTCTACAACACGGCGCTCCTCCAGCCGGAGATGCGGTCCTACTGGGCCAAGATCCCCATCGTGCGCGCCACCATGCTCGCCCACCCGGAGGCGGAGTGGATATGGTGGCTCGACGCTGATGCCGTGCTCACCGACATGGACTTCTCCCTAGCGCTCGACAGGTACAGGGACCACAACCTAGTCTTCTACGGCTGGGACAAGGAGGTGTACGGCGCCAACTCCTGGGTGGGCCTCAACGCCGGTGTGTTCCTCATCCGCAATTGCCAGTGGTCGCTCGACTTCATGGACGCCTGGGCGCGGATGGGCCCTGCCTCACCGGAGTACATCGAGTGGGGCAAGGTGCTCCAGGACACACTCAAGGGCAAGGCCGATAACGAGTCAGACGACCAGTCGGCGGTCGTCTACCTGCTCCTCAAGAATCGGGACAAGTGGGGGACCAAGACCTATCTCCACAACGACTACTACTTCCAGGGGTACTGGGCGGAGATCGTGGATCGGCTGGACGAAATCGCGGCGCGATACCTGGCGGCGGAGCGGGGTGGGCCCGCGTCGGCGGCTCTCCGCCGGAGGCACTCGGAGGGGGAGCACGCGCTGTACGCGGCGGCGAGGAACACAGCGGTGAAGAGGAGCGTGCCGGGACCGGCAGGCGGCGGGCAAACTGGGTGGCGGCGGCCGTTCGTGACGCACTTCACAGGGTGCCAGCCCTGCGGCGGCAAGCCCAACAAAATCTACCCCAATGGGAGCTGCTCCGACGGGATGCGTCGCGCGCTCACCTTCGCCGACGACCAGGTGCTCCGGGCGTACGGGTTCCGCCACGATGGCCCCCTCAGCGACGACGTGCGCCCGCTCCCGTTCGGTTACCCGGCCGCGCGTGGCATTGAGGCGCCTTCCATCAGAACGACTGGCACCCTTAGAGCATGAGATAAGTTAATTCGCGCGAGCTATAGAGTGCACGGCCAGGCCAGGACAGAAGCTACTCGCTCCGATTTGCGACGCCATCGGGAAGAAAAGCAAGGCATGCAGCCAGCGGATCCGACTTTTTATCAGAGTGCTCCACCTGACCACCTCACAAACATGCACAGTCTCCGTTTCTCTTCTCTTTTTTTCCTCTTCTGTGACGTTTCTATTTCCTTTGTTCGATTATGATTGGAATTTCCTAGATTGGTCATAATTCTTGACGATTTATGGGCTGTGAAACTCAGGCCTTCAGAATTTTTAGTTCTTACGAAAAATACTACTCCCTCCGATCCAAATTAGTTGATTTAGATTTGCCTAGATTCGAATGTATCTAGACTTGTTTTAGTGCTAGATACCTCCGAATTTAGACAAAATTAAGTCAACTAATTTGGATCGGAGGGAGTACTATTTCCCTCCTGATGTAGTGCTTGAGTTTGATCTACATGGGAACAAATCAGATGTAGGTACTGTTTTCATATGGCGCTGCACTCAAGAAGTTGGACCTTCAGTTTACATTCCTTACCACAGATGATCACTGTCAATTAGTCCAATGTTGTCAAAATCTACAAGTTCTGGACGTATTTCCTTGCAGATTATTTTACATGTTTTTTTTGCTATCTTTCCTGTCTGGAGGTTGGATAAGCTTTCTCGAACGTTCTGTGAGTTTATAATTTTTCCTTGTGAAAGTTAATGATTAACATGTGGGGGATGTGATAGGAGATCGAGGATTACAATTTGTTGCACTGACCTGCAAGGAATTACAGCCTCGGAATAGAGAGAGGAGCTGATGACAGAAGGAGGTCTTGAGAACGAACAGGGTAGAGTCACAAAGGTGAGATTGATCGCTGTAGCTGAAGGCTGCCCTGATTTGCTACATGTGTACATATTGCCCTCCGTCAATTATTCCCCTCCATCCGTCAGTTTGAATCTAAAAGGTCAACCAGTTCGAGTGTGCATACATGTTTGTTGGCAGACTGAAACCAGACATACAGTATATTTTTTACGGTATATATGGGCTGTGAAAGTTTATAATTTTTAGTTTTTGTTCAGTTAAAAATTTAAGATTAAGATGATAAGAATTACTCCGTAATTCCGTATTCATGCAGCAGTTGCATGAGAGCGAAAAATATATAACTACCTAGAAGTATCTTTTTCAAAATATTACTGAGAGCACCCATTGCAGCAAAGTTTACTGAAAACTAGAGCCTTGTGTTCACAAGTTTCCAACCCATTTTGATGCGCTGGCCACTGGCCAGAATATGAAGGAACCCGATTTTGTTAATTTTATGTTAATTTTGTGAAGGAACCCGGTTTCGCCGGCGAAGGTGCCAGCCCTGCGGCGGCAAGCCCAACAAAATCTACCCCAATGGGCCGCTCACCTTCATCTTGCTAACTTTATGTTATCAACTGCGCCCGATTTTGTCCGATCAGTACTCATTTTTTTCAAAATGGGAAGCGAAAGCCCCGGCCTCTGCATCAAGCGATGCATATAACCTTTATTTATTATTGGATCAATATAGTGTGGCAAAAGTTACTACAAATATCATATAAACAGGAACCGTCAAACTAAAACACCGAGCAAAACGATAACCATATCGCCAGCTCCGACGAGATAGCAAACACCTAGCTGCCTCATACACTCGAGGAGACCAGATCCGCCCAGCCTATCCACGAAACGGTGCCCACGCACACGCTTCGGATATCGCCGCCTCCACTATCTTCCGTCAAACCATCACCAGCATGTATATCGATGTGCAGACTCTCTCCACACCAGCCACTGACACCACCGCTGTGTCAAGTAGCACCACCTCCATGCACAATATCTCCAAAGCATGTTGCGGTTGCCAGCGATACCTCGCAGCACCATGCCGCCAAGTACCACCAGTAACACAGCTTGAAGTCTCCGGAGGATCTATCTTGCGTAGCACCTGCCGAACAAGCACGACTCCGCGTAGCACCTGTCAGTCAAGCATGACTTGATATCGCCGCCGAAGCTCCGTGCAAGACAAAGCCGCTCCACCTGTCCTGCCTCTTCCATCCAGCGCTGCTCCACAAGCGATGCTCCCAAGCAGTGGCGGAGCCAGCCCGGTTGTAGAGCCTGGGCAAGATGTAAAGACACCCAAGCAAGCTAACTAGCTTTTGCCCATAATAACTAGCTTCAAAATCATGAAGCTTTGCTATACTTAGTGTTGAATTTTTTGGCTGAGCCCGGGCAGCTGCCCCGGCTTGCCGGGAGGTGGCTCCGCCACTGCTCCCAAGAGAGAACACAACACTACGGCACCGCCATCGTCCGATCCAAAGATCTTAGGGTTTTCCCGGAGTAGCACGATTGAGGTTGACACTAGGTGCATGACGATGCCTTCTTCAAGGTAACGATGTGTTAACGTCGCCATCGCCCACCAACGGCTCGGTTTTCACCAGCACCTTGGTCTTCCCGCCTCGGTTTTCACTAGATGACGGGTCTCGAGATCCGCCAAACCAGCCTCAGGCCGACCACCTTCGACGGAGAAGATGCCCACTGCCACCAAACCCAGGGCCTCTGCCCTGAGCGTCCTCATGATGTGAAGTAGAGCCCAGAGAATACACACGACGCCCGACCAAGGACGATGGATGATAGAGTAGCAAGACGATCCAAGAAACCCTAGATCGCCACCTCCATCCGCCCATCCGCCTTCAGCTCCACCATCGGCGCTCCCTGGCTGCCGCCACGACGCCATCACTGCCGCCGGTCGAGCTGCAGGCTGCCGCCACCGCTCAAGGCCGAGGCCACCGCCACCATGATCTGGATCAGACTAGGACGCGGGGATGAGATCCCACCGCCGCCGAGTTAGGGGGACTTTGCCCAGCGATGGTGTTGGCGGCGGCGGGACGGGGTGGCTCTAGGTGGGAGGTGGGGAGTGGTCAGGAGGGAGGAGATCCGCCCGGTGCAGCCCGGCGGCGGACGCACGGGGTCAGGAGGGAGGGAGGGATTCGAACGTCTCCTAATACTCGCGTATTAACATCATGCTCTCATATAAGTAAACAGATTACTCTCCTATCAGGTAATTTATGTTGTTTTAGCACAAGTATACACATATTTACACATGAACATATATGCACGTGAAACTACGGGAGAAGCCAAAGCTGCTGACGGCCAATCTCTACGCTAACGGTAAAAAGTCGGGCCGTCGGCGAAGGTGGCTGGGCTGGGCAGCCGGGCGACGCGGCCGTAGGCATAGGATGGATAGGCCGATGGCAGCCGTCAGTGTAGACCGGGCCGTCGGCGTAGGGGATTGGCCATGACGGAGATGCGACGGCATCAAGGCTACACCATCGGCCTAGCTTCCACACCTACGCCGACGGCGAAAGCTTATTTTCCCTTTTGCCACATTAATCCTAGAAAAATCATAACTAAATATTATTGTAATTTAGAAAAATACAAATAATATATCAAAATTTGTAGAAAAATAAGACCTATCTATCTAAACTCAAATATTATATATTTTTGTTAAATAAAATATAAAAACATTACATATAGAAACAGGGTGTTTTGTGAAGCAACCACCACACAAAAGTTTTAAAATGGTACCACCCCATTTTTCTAAAATATTAGATAATCTTCCATGGATAATGTTCGAATCATGTATCTTAAACCTTTCAGTCCACCACTCGTGAAAAAGACAAATTCATGCTGAATCAGTAGGAAGTAGGTCAGATTTGAACTACAGGTACATGTGATGCTCGTGATTTTTTGGAAAAATTATTTTTAGGTTCACAATATGCTATTTTATTAGAGATCCACTTCAAGTTTAGCGAGGCTCATCCCCGAGCTAAAAATCTTCATGTCCGCCATTTTGACCATAGTTTGAAATGGGCATAATGTTGGGGATATACTTTCCGGATATACCCACTGTGAACTTGTTGACCAGGGTGGCCCACTTCAGGTTAGAGCTATGCTTCACGGGCGTCCCAGTTAGAGAGTAAAGACGGAGGCCTGACCGGTTACGGTAAGACCAAGAAGACTTACCGACTTAGGCATGTAGGAATACTTGTAGTCCAAGATGTATTATGTAATCGAATCTGTATAGTAGCCGGATAGGACTCTCCTGTAACCATAGGACCGGATGACTATATAAGTCATCCTAGGGATCGGCCTTTAGGGCACCCATCGTAACAACGCAATAGTAATCACTACTCGCAGAGGCGAAACCTCTCCTGTAAGTTGTACTTTCGGCTTTGCCGATTTACTAGATTGCTAGCAGGAGTAGGATCCGTCCACCGTAGGTGGATTTGAACCTGGGTAATTTTGTGTGATCACCGTGCCGGACAACCGTACCTCTCACACTCCACATCTTCCCATGCCTCGAGGCCCCCCTCATGGTGTACTTGTCTTCAATCCGACGATAGTTGGCGCCCACCGTGGGACATGTAACTTTCGGACCTGCGTTCCGGGTGGAATCTACGGGTATCAGAATCGGTGAAACAATCATCGTCGGTCATGTCCTCTATGCTAGCAAAGTCCCTCTCGTCCTTCTCGACGAGACATGGATTTCGACTAGAGAGGTCGTGACTAGCTACAACATCCTGTGTTTTGGCGAGATCGATGTTTACCTCGGTTTCACTGAACCTGCCTAACCCACCCCAGCAATGATGATAGAGGCAGAAGAAACTTCTGGATCTACTTTGTCCGCAGAGGCGTTAGAGTTCCAGATCTCATAAAACCCTAATCCCACCCAGCCCACCCTGACGTGGAGATAGTGGAGAAAGAGAAGATCGGATCTAAAGAAGATCTCCCTCGGGAGGTCAAATCCGAGGAAGATCAAACCTGCAACAACTCAGGATCTGGCTTTTTCAATGTTGGAGTAGGAAAATCGCTTCTGAGGAACACTATGAGGCGAATGATGCTACGAGGCGATGCTAATATGGATGTTGTTCTCAAGACCATCAAAAGTTTCGAGGAAGCACATGAAGAAGGCCTCGCCCACCTCAGAGCACATGGATCACACTTTGTTGGCTACATCGGCTCTGTGTCCGGCCATGCCGATGCTGGAGACGACAATGACTCAGTTTTGGACGCAATTGGAACGAACATCGACACACTGGCTTCCCAGAGGAATCCATGATGTTGGCAGATCTCCGAGCATATTAAGAAGAATTTGAAGAGGAGTTCACCTCTAGGGCTGGGGAGGAGAAGGGTCAGATCCAAGTCCCTACAATAGCATGGACGAAAGATACGATGAAAACTCTCCCGATTGGCAAGATGATATGGATCTCGGAGAGAATCTCGATGCCCAAATGTCTGAAAGTACTAACAGAAGCCTAGCTCTAGGAATCGGGCCTAAAGCCATCTTTGCCATCGGTACCCAGAGGGCCAATAAGGCAAAGAAGAAGAAGAATAAAGACATGACTCTATCCAAGGATCTTTCGGCTGAGGAGAAAGTTTACGAGGAGCTCCAACTGGAGGATTCGGACGGCGCCGTGATCCCCCAGGAGCCGAAAAAATCTCCGGTGGATGGACACATGGTTACCCGGAGGGCTCATGAAATCTACGGAGAAGTTCTAACAACACCGATCCCAACTGCCTCAAAACTTACACCAGACGAGCTGGAGGAAAGGGCCTTGGCCCTAGAAGCACATCGTCAGCGACTCTTGGACGAGGCCACTCACCTCGTCGAGGAGAAGCAGCGCATTGCAAATGTAGTACAATTCAACTCCCTACAGCATCAGAAGACCTAGAATGGCCCTGAGCTAGCAATAAAAATCCAGATGTCCACAAGACCCTTTTCGAGGGGAACAACACAGACATAGTTGTGGGACAGCCTTGGCTTGACAACAAAGGAAACCGGGTGTATAAGACATCGGTAGAAAACACTGTCGCAGCACAAGAAATCCTGGCAAATAATCCCACTTCAGACCAGGTCTGAATGAGTGTAGCACTACTCAAGAAGGGCCTAGAGCAGTAGAAAGCCACCACGTATTTTAGCGGAAAGTTGGTCTCGAAATCTGACCAATGCCGCACAGACACGGATCAGCAACACAATATAAGACCCTGTCGGGAACTGGATCAACGTCACCATTCCGACCCTCGGGATGATACTTACTCAAGAACCGGTTCTTCAGGACAGCAGCGTAGAACCGCACGCGGTCGGAGCAACGTCGCCCCAGCTGCAGAGCAAGACTTTGTAGTAGCACTAGTTCCACAGCAACCTCCCCGATGGTAGTTGAATCACCGCAGGTAAGAACATGAAGAACAACATCGGGAGCAGGATCAACAAAGAACACCACCTCCTAGACACACAAGCCGTCCCGCCGAACCTCGCCACAATTGCGATAACAACGAACGAAGAAATGAAAAAAATGTGCTGGATCAAGCTGGCACGTGGCCGTCGCCACAAATACCCTCCCCGGAGTCGGCATAACAACGCTCCAGATGGAGGTCGACTCTCAGCCAGATATAACCCACCAGCACTACCTTCTCCACCAAGCAGCGACTGTAATGGCCCCCACGGGATCCAGGGAGGACGGCGAGGCAGAGGAGGTGATAGAAGAAATAGAGATCCGACTCCACGGTCTCGCAGCCTTGTCGCCTAGTGACGCCAAGAACCGAATCAACTCAACCATAGAGGCGCGGCGCTACGAGTCGAATAACATATACGTGGGTCCAAAATGCTTCGGACCGCGTGTCCGACAAACCAACTTTCTGGAGGGGTTCGCTATCTCAAGACACATCCAGCCCTACGACGGTGTGGCTCGGCCAGATACTTGGCTCCAAGATTTTTCTAGGCTTGTTGCATCGCCAAAAGGAGAAATAGCTTTTCCCAGTCCGATATCTCCCACTCATGCTATGAAAGATGGCTCAATCATGGCTCAATAAACTCCCGAAAAACACAATTCACAACTAGTATGATATGCAAAGTGCGTTCTTTCGGAATTTCGAATGTACCTACTGGTGGCCCTACACGGTCGGAGACTTGCAGCGTTGCATCCATAAAACCGGAGAAACTTGTCAGGACTACCTCGAACGATGTATCGACACAAAAAACTTCTGTGAGGGAGTCAATGACCAGACCGCGATTGAAGATTTCATCATAGGGCTCCCAATCGGATTACCGCATCACCAACTAAAGCGCGACAAAGTTACCGACTTGGGGGAGATGATAGAAACGACAAGCAAATATGCAGATGCCGATGATGATTCAGAAGGACTGCTGAACACTCTAGTTGTGCCTCACTCGGCAAAACATCCCAAATAGCAACAAACCCAGAAATTCAAGAACACCTCGGTGGATAAACCCAATCTGGAAAATGCAACTGTCAATGCACTTTTGGATTAGGAAGCCAAGGAGGGCGTGGAGGCGACCGGGGACGAGGCTGCAGAACTTCCCGAGTCCAGGGTAGAGGAGACCAGTATCCTGGTAAAACCTAATCTTGGGCCGACATTGCTAATAATTCGTGTGTGCATCACTCAGATGGTAACGGGGGATCTTCCCAAACAAATGATGAGTGTCGTTTTAACGATGACATCAAGAAAGAAGAAACCGCTGGCTACAGGGCCAAGCAAAGAAAATGAAAGAAAAATTCTGATAAATATAAGGAGTCTAAGGAAGATTCCAACATGGAGGAGGCAAAGGCTTCAATTCCCAAGTTAGATGGTAAGAAGGCTTACCCAACTAAGAAAGACACTTATGTCTGCTTTCTCGGATCCCAACCCGCCAAGGTCAAGAAAGCAGTAATGCATGAGCTCAAGGCAACTATTCCGGCTACCCCCGGTATTTGGACTGGTCGTGTGTGAAGATCACCTTTGACCGATGCAATCACCCGAACATGCCTCATAGGCGCAGAAAATATGCTCTGGTCGTCAATCCGCTTATTGACAGCTATGAGTTTTCAAAAACTCTCATGGACGGTGGCAGCAGCATCAACATCCTCTACACCAAAATTACACTGCATGAAGATATCGGAAACCCAGATGAACCATAGATGCGTGGTTTTCCATGGAATCATCCCCGGAAGACAAGCAAACTCTCTGGGAGAAATCACTCTGGATGTTACTTTCGAAACACCGGAAAATTATTGGACTGAACCACTCTCTTTTCAGGTGGTGTCGTTTAAGAGCGCATACCACACTATATTCGGGCGCCAAGCCTACTGGAAATTCATGGCTCGCCCCTGCTACATCTACAACATGATGAAACTTCCGGGTCACAAAGGTGTTATCACAATCTCTAGAGAAACTAGAAGAAAGGGCGAGAATGCAAAGACAGATTTGCTGTCTTCACGAAACCATGCTGCACACCGAGGAGTACCAGGAGATCAAGAACAACACTGATCTATCTGAAATGCCCTCTTGATGACTGCAAGTGCACAGATCGTTTGTAGCTAGTTTCGAAATAAAGATATCGATCCCACATTGAGCAGGAGTCTGAAGTATAATAACTCTTGAAATAAATATTACAATAGAAATGCTAAATAAAGTTCTAAGCAAGATAAAATGCGAGTATTGCGTAAAAAGGTGTTGTTGGGTCTTTGGTATAAGAGCAATAATAAGTAAAGTAAAGTAACTAAATACAGAAATTAAGTATCGCGTATGTAAGAGAGATTGGAACTGCAGTAGGGAAAATGCGTTCTTAGGGAATAGCTGATACACCACTAGCATTATAAAGAGCTAAGGTAAAGATTATTATCATGAATATTCTCAACTATGTATGTGTGGGAGGAACTCCGTATTTGGAAAAATAGACAACCATCGCTACTCACATCACCCTCATAACCACAATAGTCAGCAATCGACATCAATCGAATTACTGCACTATTAAGGGACTTAATCCCATAGGACGAATCCCATGGCATGGATAGTGTTTCGTGGGTTTCCTTGGTTCCCAAGTTGATAAGTAAGGGGTGCCAATAGCTTTATAGTCATTGTAAGTCCTAACACACACCCGTCTACCAACAAGTAGTTCCCTCCATCAAGTCCCCATGAGAGGCAAATATTGAGAGGTCGACTTCTCTCAACATCAAGATGAAGACAATCTAACACATGGTCACAGCGATGAATATCATAATAAACTTTATCTTATTTAAATCTCATACTAGGGTTTATCTATCTCCCAAAGAACTAATGATCTACTCAGACATGGAGGCAATCAACATCATGGCAATAACAATGGAATCTATCATAGATGAATAGTACTTGTATAAATCCACAACGAGTACGGAAATTACAACAAGATCTAGACAAGATGTAGATGGGATGGATGGAGATGGTGGTTGATGGCCCTGAAATATAGCCATCTAACATCCACATTTAAACCGGATATTAATCATATTCTTGATGACATATCTCTCTAAACCCTGCCATTAATGCTAATATTCAGAGGGGTATGCAATCCTTTCTTTTATATTTTTCCAGCATAGATAATGTCGTTTAAAGGAGGGAATCACCACATTAAAGTCAAAGATACAAGATTTCCAACTACCAGAAGAAACCAGGAGCTTTACAACGGAGGCAGATGCTTTAACGACCAACTATACGGCCGGAGCAAAAATTCCGACCATATAGCTCCGGTCGTATAGTTGGTGCCGCCACCGTTAGGTTAAACAAAACAACTTTCGTGTAGGGGCCCCTATATAATGAAGCCTCGGGCGACGGGAAAACGAGAGACACTCCACCGCAAAGAAGCCAGACTCCGCCAAAAGCCGCCTCCAGATCTCCAAACCTTTCTCCATCTCCATAGCCATATTCCACCACTTGTAATAGTAGATCTCTTCTCCGACTGGCGATTGGTTTCTCTTATGATTTTTAAATGTTTGTGATTGTTGATCTCATCTCTTTGTGTGAGTAATTCTCCTTGGGCTAAGGGCTTCGGCCTAGCCATGTAGCAATTGTGCATGTGAATTATCATAGATGGGACCGTGTATTAGTTTGTATGGCATGATGATTATTGTTTCCTCTCTTGCCTCAATCCAAGGACTTGTTAGGTACCCAAGACCCTGAGGGTTGATCCAGGTATAGGGTGTATGAGTGATGACTGATCTGCAGGTTGGGAACCCTAGTGACAGAAGGGGTAGTATGGCTGTATGTGAGGGATTTGCTTGGTATTAACGGTGACATCACTATGCATATCATTAGTTCTGTTTCTTCTATGGATGAGACTAGTAGGTTATTGCTATAAGCGGTCGCATAGGGAATAGCAATTATGGATGCATTGCCCACATATAATTTATCTTGCTCTAACAAGTACACGCATACTTTTTCCCCATTACTTAGAAAAAGTGAGCCACCGGTTCAGCTCCGCTCGTTCGAAGCCACAAGCGCAAATTCCGCTTTTTATGGGTCCAAATCTTTTATTTTCATCAGATGTTTTGCATAGCTACAGGTGAAACCGAACGCCCTAGTCCCTCTCTCTCCATCATTGACAACAACAAAAAGACGCAAGCTATTGGTCAGGTAAAAACACAAAAGAAATTCTAAAACTCCCGAAGGTCCATTAAAGTAACTTCACTATGCATTCATTTCCCGAGGATTTGATAACCTAGGTCTACTAGGGAAAAAGAAGCTACACTACATCCGTAATCCGGATCGAAGGTATCAACCCTTTTTCTGGCGCTGTTGTCGGGGAAGCAATAGCTACCCTGGTGAGGTTATTAGAAACCTTGCTAGTTTTAATTCTTGTTTTTAATTTTGTTAGTTTTCTTTCAGTCTTTATTTGGTAAACCAAAAAAAAGTTAGTCTTTAAATTCTTGCTTTTACTGTTATAATTCTCTATCTAAGAAAAACCAAAATCATAGGAAATATGGTTGAAAAGAAGCTTGGGGAGTCTGCTACTCCCAATAATGATTATTTGCATACTCCTATTACTCAGCTAGCAATTGCTACTGATGACTATGAAATTAAGCCGCATTACTTAAGTTTGGTTCAATGGAATCAATTTGGAGGCTTTGCTGTTGAAGACGCAGGTATACACTTGAATACTTTCACCAAAATATGTGATATGATGCGTATAAAATACGTTGACCCTGATGCGGTCAAATTGCGTCTATTTCCTTTCTCTCTAAGAGGGAGAGCTAAAGAATGGTTACTATCTTTGCCTAAAAGTACTATTACATCATGTGTGGGATTTACTTCTTTATTTATGACTAAATTTTTCCCACCTGTAAAGACTATGCAACTCCGATATAATATTACTGTCTTTAGACAGGAAGAGCGTGAGCCACTAGCGCTTGCATGGGAGAGGATGAAAGAATGATTAAGAAACTTTCCTAGTCATGGGATGGAAGATTGGTTAATCCTCCATTTATTTTACAATGCTCTTAATCCTGTGTCTCAGTCTATGCTTGATACTACAGCTGGGAGAACATTTATGGGTAAACATATTACCGAAGCAAAGTAGCTGCTAGACAATATGCAAGATAACCATGCCCAATGGCATGTGGAAAGATCAAACACGAAGAAGGTGAATTCTGTCTCACCACAAGAGAACGAAGATCTCAATGCTAAGTTGGATGAGATGATACTAGCCGTAAAAGGTAAGGAAACTCAGGTAAGAGCCACCGCCGAAACAAATATTGAAGAAATAGACTTCATAGCTCGTAATGATTATAATCCTGCTTGAAAGAAGAGTTACAATCCTAACTTTCAGAAACACTATGCTAGTCCTGCAGGAAACTCTAATAATAATATAGGAAATAGTAGTGGTAGTCTCCAAGAAACACTTAAGTCTTTCATAGACTCACAAAATGAACAAAATAATATTCTAGTTAAAATTACGGAGAACCATGATGCTATGCTTGGTAGATTATATAACCAAGCTGTTAGTTTGAGAAATGATTTGCAGGCCCTTCAAAAAAGAACAAGGATCATTGAGACACAGCTAGGTAAGATAACCGAGAGTCAAACTCTCATTCTAGCTAAATTTGCAGGAAAATCTTAGCCCAATCCTGTTGAAGAACTCAAAATGATGAGGATCCAAAGGGAGGAGCCTGGAGAATTTGACTATAGTAATGCTCCTTCACCAAGTTACACCGTTGAAGATCTCGTAAAAAGGATCAATGTCAAGATTCTGGTAAGTGAAGGTAATGATGAAGCTATGTACCAACATTTTGTCAATCAAGTAGCAATAAAGGTATGTGAGCTTGAAGAAGAATACAAGCAAATTGCTGAAAAATTAGCTGTTAAACTAGATGACATATTTGAGCCTACTATTAAGATTAAAATTAGAACCAATAAGATAGCTGCACTTTATGATCTAGGTGCAAGCGTCTCAACAATTCCAAAGAATCATTTTAACAAATTAAATCTTGGATCCTTATAAATTACTAAGTTAAAATTGCATCTAGCAGATTCTACCTACAAACAAGCTGTAGGGATTAAGGAGAACACTTTAGTATACATTAAAGGCTGCCCTGCTCTCATTGATTTTGTTATAGTTGACATGCCTGAAGATGCTACTGCTCCTATTATATTAGGTCGTCCTTTCTTAAGAACTATTAAGGCTTTGATTAATCTGCATGAAGGGAACATGAAGCTGCAATTGCCTTCGTGGGATCCTTTTGTTATTCATTTCCCTAGGAAGAAGAAAGCCAAGCATGATAAAAAGGAGGCCATCACTTTGAAGAACAATTACTTTGGAGTGGGTGTTCAACTCATCTGGCCCAAGTGAGTATCATCAAGGTCAAGCTATTGACCATAAAAGAGCGCTCCATGGGAGGCAACCCATGTGAAATAAAGGTTTGAGTTAAGTTTTTTTAAGTTCATGTTTAATAAAGAGTGCTAGGAAACTCCATTTGAGGAGAAGAAGTTCGGTAGTACTTAAAATTTGGCTACATACATGCTGTTGTTGGTCGACAATATTTACTGCCAATTTTTTTGTCAAAAACAAGGTATATCACTAAGTTACAGGAAAAGAAATAGTTTACAAAGAAACATAATTTTTTTGATGCACACAGAGAGTTTAACGACTAACTATACGGCGGGAATAAAAATTCCGGCCGTATAGCTCCGGTTGTATAGATATCTTTGCCATCGAAAATTATTCTGCAATATGTACTGAGAGTTTAATGACCAACTATACGGCGGGAATAAAAAATCCGGCCGTATAGTTCTGGTCGTATAGATATCGATGTATTTGCAAATTTTCTTTTGCAGAGACAGATTGTCTAACGACCAACTATACGGTTGAAACACATTGTTCCGCCCGTATAGCTGCGTCCGTATAGCTGCGCCGCCAGGAGGAAAACCTAAATTTTTGACAGAAGGCCAACTATATGGCCGGAACGCATTGTTCCGACCGTATAGTTCCGCCCGTATAGTTGCGTCCGACCACAAAATCGCACAGGAAGGTACTCCCAACTCCAAAACTTCAATCCTTTTTATTTCATCTACCTCCAAACTCTCTCAAAACCTCAAGAGGTCTCCATCTCTACTCAATTTTGTTCGATTTCCTCGCACACAAGTGATCTACGGTATGTTTCTCCTTTGATCCTCCAATTACTTTTTGCAAATTCATCTTTGATCTATTGTCATTATCAATCTAGGGTAAGACCTACTATGAACCAATTGCCATGATTTTCTTGCCTAGATTATTATTTTGAGAAGAATTCTTTAGTGTGCTATGATGAGGAATATGATGCACTTACTGTTGTTGGATCAAAGAGTTTTATTTTTGCCTTTCTTCAATGTTTTAGATGATGAACACAAGGAGCCAAACTCGTGCTCGTGCCACCCCTAGCGCTTCTCGGGTTGCCGCTCAGGAATGCATGGGGATACAGTTCAAGAATGAGGCCCATCGTGATTGTTTCAACATGATCAAGAACCGCAAAGTGAAGGCCACCAAGTGGGCTTGCCCCATCATATTGAACCAACTCGGTATTACTGATGACTTCAATTTACTTTGTAATAGAGCTGGCCTGCAAAACTTTGTGTACAATGATGTACCTACTTATCGCCACTTAACCATTTATTTTCTAAGCTTGTTGCAAAGCACCGTTAAACAATGGCAAGGAGAGGATACTATATCTTTTCGTCTGATGAACAACAACTACACTTTAACATTAGATGAATGGTACACATGTTTTAATTTTGCAAACAATTATATTCATGCTTTACGCGCATCCTTTACTGGTTTAAGTCCTTCCCCTAATCAATACTATAATGGAATGAGTTTCACTAGTAGAGTGAACAAGGGGAAGAATATTCAACATCCTGCAATTCACTATTTGTTCTATGTTATTGCTAACACCTTGCAGGCACGTAATGAGTTTACGACTCAACAAGGAGGACATCCTAGTCCCCACAAAGGCTGCATAAATCAACTGCAACCTGTCACTCAACTTGGGCGCCATCCTTGTGCGCTACCTGGAGAACCAAGCCTCCTAAAGCCAAGGGCCAATCACAGGAGGAGGCGTCATCACCGTGCTTGACACTTCCCTAGGCCTCGACCTAGGTGACTTGCAACCCGTACTAGGTGAGACACGTGTTGGTTTCTCCACTTTGAGAGCACGTGGAATACTTACTAGGGGGGGGTGGTGTTTATTATCTACATATTGCTGGAGCTGGGCGTATCTATCCCGCTCCTTTGCCTGATGGTCTTTTCTCTATCGAGAAAGGATGTTTGCTATATGATTCGCAAGTTGAACAACATCAACCCGAGGAATATATTCTGGAGGAGGATGATGACCAAGAAGAGGAGCAAGAAGTTCCTTATCAAGAGGAGCAGCCACAAACCTAGTTCGCCACATACCAAGATTTCCAAGGAGTTGGAGGGATTGTGGAGAGGATGAACAACCTCTCCTTGAACCTTCGGGAATCAACAAGTAACCTCTCAACTCAATTCACAAACTGGAGTAACGACTTTTCCCGCCACCAGAATAAATTGAAGGGCTTGCAAAAGCCTAAGCTTGGGGAAGTTTCCTCATGTATCTTTACGTGGTGTTCATTTGCTTTGTATTTTATAGGTTGTGTTCTTATTTGAGTTTATAAGCACTCGTGTTGGTTTCCCCAACACATTATTTTAGTTCTTTGTATTTTGCTTTTGAAATTTTCTAGCTGAGCTTTGCCGCCAATATTCTATTCTTTTAAGTCCCTCTCTTAAAAAACCACAAAAAGATTTCTCCATTTTTCCTTATTTTCCCTCTTTCTTTTCTCTCCTCCTCGAGGTCTTCATATATTTTTAGGAGAGTGGTCGACTTCGAGTTTTCAAGAAACAATAAAAAAGGAAGAGATAAGTGGAACAAAACATGAGAGGTATGCCTTATGACTCCCCACTTTTTGAAGTTTGAGAAACCCATGCTAGTTAGTAGAAAATGTTGAGATATCATATTAGTGGAGTGAGTCTTTGTAATGTAGTAAGATTTTCGTTTGCATGGGTATTTAATTGGGTATGTTTTGTTCCAGCTCTCATAATTAACCGAGTCTTTCCTAAAAAAATGCTAAACAATTTTAATAAGAAAATTTTTCCCAATTGAAGGCTTGGGTGTTGTAGTGCTTAGTCTTGAAGGATTATTTCTAGAGACACTCAACACCACTGGAAATGTTGATTGACTTCATAGCTCTCTTTGAAAGAATTTGTTCGATTGAATTAATGTTTAGCGGTTTTTGTGAGCATGCCAAAGTTTGACTTGTTAATCATAAGAATGATATAGCTTTACGTGTGTCAAACTTCATGGGATGCCAACAACTCCGCTGGCCTACGAACGATCTTCATGGAGGAAACTCCTAGATTTCGGCTATGAGTTGATTAAACACTTGTAGCAGCAATGTTATAGTGGGTAAGATTCTTGGTATTCCTGGGTAGCTGTAATCATGATGGAATCACTCGTCTGGCTGTTATGAGAAATCATTATGCAAAAGGAGCAAAAACCTTAGTGATGCCACGAGTGTCCATCATAGCCCGATAAACTAAAATTATTTTTTGGCATGCTCTCAATTGCTTAAAAACTGAAATTCTTGAAGGACAATGAATAGAAAAGTAGTGCTTGAAAAGTCTTGATTTATTGATGTGGGAGAATTGAGACACTCTAGTGTATATTCTTTTCATGACAACTCTCACACTCTTAATTTACATGATTATACCTCACTATTCAAAGGCAAGCCTATGAGTTGATTACTTGACATGGAATAAAGTTTACTCATCCGAATTATCCATGTTTACAATAATTTTGCTGTGCTATAAGGATGCATGAAAACCCGTATGATATGCTTGCCATTACTCTATCTATGCTGAAGTTTTTCAGATTTATGAAGTGGAGGAAACATGAGACTACTAATCATGAGTAAGATCACCATCTCGTTATTTCAGTTTAAATGCTAAGTTCCTTTTTGATTTTAGTTTTCTTGCTCGTGACGATCAAGTTTAAGCTTGGGGAGGTTGATGGCTCTGAAATATAGCCATCTAACGTCCATATTTAAACTAGATATTAATCATTGATGACCCACAAGTATAGGGGGTGTATCGCAGTATTTTCGATAAGTAAGAGTGTAGAACCCAACGAGGAGCAGAAGGTGCTGGTTAGTTGTATGGATCAGGAATTCTCTGCAAATACTTAGCAAACGGATTTTTAGGGGTTTTTGATAAAGCAAGTAAACGAAGTACGAGTAAATAAAAGACAGTAGGACTAAATGTAGCAAGTGGCCCAATCCTTTATGCAGCAAAGGACAAGCCGGTTGTATTACTTAAGATGACCAAACGTACTCGAGGACACATGGGAAGACTGTCAAGTGCTTTTGCTTCATATAGTTGATTAATCTTCTTTAGCTTGCTAAGTGTTGTGTGGGTGAACCTGTGCTAATGTACCGATCTTCCTAGGACTAATACATACTTGTGATTATACCCCTTGCAAACATCCGTAAGTATAATAAAGTAATTAAGGTAGAAACCTAACCACAGCTTTAAACTCTAAGACCCTTACGTCCCTTGTGTAATGGTTTCCTAACGGGGGTTCAGGTTTCTATCACTCCGGCAACCCCTACGATTAGTATCCAAATACACAATGCATTCCCCTAGGTCCATATAGGTGAAGTGTCATGTAGTCGACGTTCACATGACACCACTAGAAGAAGTACACCACAACTTAAATATCAAACTATTGAATCTTTCTCAACACAATTCCACTACTAACAACATGACTTCTCCCATGTCCTCAAGAACAAAACGAACTACTCACAAGACATCATATGGATCATGATCAGAGATGGAATAATGATGTATAACAATCTGAATATAAACAATAATTCAATGGTTCACTCAATAGCATCAACTACAAAGAGTAATCAACACCGGGAAAGTTTCCCCTATGAACTATGCAAGATTCAACGCAATTGTTACAACAATATGGAGATGGTGATGAGGGTACTGATGGTGATGATGGTGGTGATGATGATGATGATGATGATCCCGATGAAGTCCAGCTTGATGATGGTGTTGATGGCGACGATCTCCCCTCTTCGGGAAGGAATTCCCCTGGCAGAAATCTGTCTGCCGGAGAGATCTTTCTCTCTCGGTGTTTTCTGCCCCGTAGAGGCGGAATCTTTTTGTGGTCGCTCCCCGAGTCTTAGGGTTTCGGGAGGATAATATACGCTAGAGGGGAGTGCCAGGGGTGGACCAGGGTGGCCACACCACCTGGTGGCGTGGCCTAGGCTAGCCCACGCCAGGGGGTGGTGTGGGCCCCCTGTGGCCCATCTCCAGCCCCCCTTCTGGCTTCCTTCGTCTTCTGAAAAAATAGGATTTTTTGTATATTTTCTCGGATTTTCTGATCTTCGCGAATTTTGCCTCCAAACATCACCTTTTCCATCAGAATCCTGACTACAGTGGTCCATGCTCCAAAAGTCATCAACCATGCAAAAACAGATGAAGTAACATAAGTATCACCTCTCAATATGAAATATATCAATGAATAACAGTGAATTATGACATAGAATAGTGATGCAAAATGGACGTATCAACTCCCCCAAGCTTAGACTTCGCTTGTCCCCAAGCGAAACTGAGCTCAATAAACATGGCCTCAGGTTTATGGAGTGAAGAGTCGATAAAAGAATACGGACAAGAAGCATCACATTCATCAATACACTGATCATAATAGAAGACAACTCACTATTATATAACTCAAATTGCAACGAGTAAAGGAAACACAATAGAGATACATAAATTAAATCATAATTGGTAATGGCAAACTTAGCTCTTGGTCGAAGAATAGTTGATAATTTGCTGGAGTTCACAAATGACTGGTTTTCAATGATAGCTTTCAAAGTAGTAAACATCAAGATAAGAGCAATGTGCAAAACAAGGAACATAAGTAACATGATTGAATAAACCATCATATGAATGAAACACAACAACTCAAAATACTTGCTGAGATAGAAGGGAGTAGGTTTACTGACTCAAATAAAAAGTAAAAGAAAGGCCCTTCGCAGAGGGAAACAGGGATTGCGAGTCTCATAAAGAGCTCCCAAAATTTTTGATACTTACTAGCTTTCAGCTCTCATTGCCCCTATCATAGGCATCTTTTGGTGATTAAGGTTAAAGTGACACAACTAAGAGGATATGCTTTTACAAGTTATAAGTTGAAATCTCATGCCTCTTACTTATGAGTACCGAACCTCATGCTACTCAACTTCAGTCACGAGCAAGCTCTTGTCATTGTAAATACATGTGTATCATTGAGAACCGCCAACGGGGTACCCCTTGCACATGACACAAGAGCTATCCCATAATCAAAATGACAAGGCAAGCAGACAGTGAGCATCTCAGTGATCTTTTTATTTGCTATTTCATAGGTTTTTATTGAGGATGCTTCATAGAATGCTCACTATAGTTATGCTGCAAGTTTCCACCGTGATTAGGCATGGCTTAGGCTAGCGGCCCAGGCGTTTCTCTAACACACATATAAACTCCATGATCTTACAAGTTCCACTTTTATTTCACACCGCCGAGATCCATAAGCAAAAGAACAAGATATCAACTAGGTACAAAGTACCAGTGCAATGTTGAAAGTGTTCCCCATGATACACGGTTCTGCTAACTTCAACTCATAAAGCGCAAGCATATACGCAACAAAGAAGGACCCAATGGTTCAAGTTTATTAAATGCAAGAAAGTAAAGTGTGCCATCAAGTTCATGAGAGCTTTAATCACTAATTTTCACATAACAAGTTTAATTTGGGAGGTAGATAAAACAAGAATTTACTTGGAATAGCAATAATGCTAATAGGTAGGTATGGTGGACACAAATGGCATGGGTTTGGTTTAAAGGAGGAGGATGGACGAGAAGAATTCCCTCTCAGTACAGGTCTTTGGCTAGCAAGGTTGGGTAGCAAGTACAAGAGTTGAAGGAAACAAACAAACATACAAGTGATAAAGACAAACATGCAATCTTCCTTGGAAGCATAAAAGATATTAACTAGAGAATACTAGACTTATGAGCAAATCAAGAAAGAAAGATGATGAAATTATTTTTTATTTAGAGGTACTTTTATCTTTTCTTTCAACTCTCAAAAATAGTGTTGCTACTGACCGAGCCAGGTTTGCCAAAACCAACTAAATTAACTCAATGATCCCAAAGTACTACCAATACTAACAACAAGATCAATCATATAACCACGAATTGAAAACTAATATAAGCTATGAAAAATAGTGAATGATAGAACTTCTCATTAATATTCCATAACGGCAACTCACACCAAGGGATACATATCTAACGAGAGAGGGACACTTCCATAATGCAAACCATCCTACATAATAACTTCTCTATTCATGATATGACTCTACTAATAAGGTAAAAAGATAGAAGATAGTGATGTGATACCGCAGCACTCCCCTAGCTTGAAACAAACCAAGAGGATGCCAAACCTGATGACGAATTACTCCTTTGGCGGTGGTGGTAATATCTTCTTAGTTGTCGTGAGGAAATCTTCCAGCATCTTGCGAAGCCTATCATTATCCCATTGAAGCATGTCCACCTTCCTCCTCAAGTCTCGGTACTTGTCGCAAAACTCCTTAGTGACTCGCAGGGCTTCCATTGATGCAGGGCTAGAGACTAAAGGTACCAACCCCTGCTTGGGGTCTTGGAGATCTTCCTCCATAGGCTCCTTCCCTTTATCCTTGGCGGACACCATTGTGCTTCTATGCTTTCAAGAATAGTTCCTGGCAGAATCAGATCGAAACAAAAACATGACGAAAACACGATATACGAACCTCGGGGGATCCGGGGGATCATATATTACGAAGTTTCATAACAAAAGGAAGGTACTGGGAGAAAACGAGTCGGAGGCGGAGTCCGTGGTGGACTCACCACCTGGTGGCGCGGCCAAGGGTGGGCCCGTGCCACAGGGTGGTGTGAGACACCCTGGCTCCGTTTCCGTCCCTCTCGCTTCATAACTTTCCATACTGACTAAAAACTGCAAAAATATAGTTGGATAGTGTTTTCGTGGAACTTTTCTTACCAGAACTGTTACCTATTTAAAAGCGGACTCTGCAGGTCTCTGAATTTGGTATCTAGTAGATTCTTCCAGAGTCACCACTTGAATAACATCAATATCTTCATCTTCATACACTTATTACTTGAGTCGTAAAACCCTTCTCTTCCTTATTACACCATTATCTCCACTACCTGGAAATTTCTTTCACACAAAACTTCACATAGTTCTCATTAGCAACATTAGTATATATGAAGTGATGAAACCTTTTGAGTCCAACTTCAACTAAAAACCATCAAAACATAAGCTACTATAGCAACTCCTTCCGAAAACCCAAAAAGAATTCAAAAAGGAAATCAAATAAAGAAGCAAATGGAAGAGTGGCAAAATCTGTCAAAACAGACCAGTAGGTAAAGATCATTTTTTTCGAAAATCTTCTGTTGCTCAAATAAAAAAGTGCAAAACTAACGAAAGTTAAATAACATCCTGGGGCAGAAGCACAAAAAATTACAGCTCATTCCGATAGACAGAGATCTCTCACGAATTTTTACAGTGAAACACAAAAATCTGTTTCGGGACAGCAACTTCCCCAAATATTACTTCTCTCTCATTAGAGGTTGATCTTGAAATAAAAACCAAACAAAACGGATAAGGAGCGGTTATTACCGAAGTAATAACTTCCAAAAATCAAAGAAACAAAAACAAACTGAAAGCAAAAACAAATTGGGTTGTCTCCCAAAAAGCTCTTTCTTTATAGCCATTAAGATGGGCATGATAATTTTGAAGATGCTCACATAAGAATATGAATTGAGGTGAAAGGGAGCATTAAGAAGCAAAAATACACACATTTAAGTCTAACCCACTTTCTATACAAGGGAATTTTGTAAACAAACAAGTTGTTGAAACCAGAGGCTACTTGCATAGGAAGGCAAAAGAAGTGCAACATAAAAACTTTCAGCATAAAACGAGGAAACTTGATACTATTGAGATACATAAGGACACTTTTCCCTCTCTCATAATAACTTTCAGTATCATGCATAAGCTTAACAATATAACTATCACAAGAACTATCATAGCAATGATCACTTACTCTAACAGAAAACACAGGAATACTAGCTCTCATAACACTATTATGTGAAACAATATTAGAGGTATCCTTACAAAGGATAGTGTGTCCCTCTTCTTCATATTTAGTAACAAAGTCTTTCACATTTTCTATTATAGTTTCATCAACCATTTGTTTATCAGGTTCAACAGCTTTATGTGTAATTTCATTAACCATACTAGCTATCATAGAATGTTCCTTTATCTTAACTGGAAAAGGCATTTTCTCAATATAAGGTTTAGGTAAGACATGATTAGCAGTATAAACTTCAGTATTTCTTGCATGAACACTCTTAGCAATATCTTCATAAGGTTCATGATACTTATTCCACTTCTTTTTAGGCACTTCAATGTAGGAAGCAAAAGCCTTAAAATAAGAAGCAATAGCTTGAGAGTCTAGACCATAAGCATTTTTAATATTTTGAAAGTCATCAGTTCCCATAAAAGATTCAATGCATTCATAATCATAATTTATACTTGACTTTCTACCTTTTTCATTCTCCCAAGCTTCAGCGTTGTCTTGAATACGGTCCAGAAGATCCCATTTAGCTTCTTCTTCCATGCGAGTGAATGATCCAGCACAAGAAGCATCCAATAAATCCTTATCATGTAGAGGGAGTCTTGCATAAAAGTTATTGATAATAATATTGTTGGGGAGCTCATGAATGGGACATTTGAGCATTAGTAACTTCAGTCTCCCCCAAGCTTGAGCTGTACTCTCTCCATCAAGAGGCCAAAAGTTGTATATTTGATTCGATCTTTATGAATCTCACTAGGAGGATAAAACTTTGAATAAAAGAGAGGCACTATTTCCTCCCATTCTAGAGCTTGACCATTCTTCAGCAGCTTATACCATTCCTCAGCTCTTCCTTTTAGTGATAATGAGAATAACTTCTTCTTAACTTGATCTGTAGTAATACCTGCACACTTGAACAACCTGCATAATTCGTGTATAAAGAGTAAATGATCACCGGGATGAATAGTTCCATCCCCAACATAGTAGTTATCCATAACACGATCAATAATTCTTGTAGGTATTTTGAAAGCATCATTCTCAGCAGGTGGTGGTTTATCTACTACCTTAGCAGTGGTAGTAGCATTACCAAATAAGAAACTCAGCGAATTATCCATGACGAAAATAAAGCAACTAATAGAAGTAAACAATACTCACAGTAGAAGTTTCCTTTACTAGTTCCACTCTCCAATAGAGCTTCACTCCCCGACAACGGCGCCAGAAAATAGTCTTGATGACCCACAAGTATAGGGGGTGTATCGCAGTATTTTCGATAAGTAAGAGTGTCGAACCCAACAAGGAGTAAAAGGTGCTGGCTAGTGGTATGGATCAGGAATTCTCTGCAAATACTTAGCAAACGGATTTTTAGGGGTTTTTGATAAAGCAAGTAAACGAAGTACGAGTAAATAAAAGACAGTAGGAATAAATGCAGCAAGTGGCCCAATCCTTTATGCAGCAAAGGACAAGCCGGTTGTATTACTTAAGATGACCAAACGTACTCGAGGACACATGAGAAGACTGTCAAGTGCTTTTGCTTCATATAGTTGACTAATCTTCTTTAGCTTGCTAAGTGTTGTGTGGGTGAACCTGTGCTAATGTACCGACCTTCCTAGGACTAATACATACTTGTGATTATACCCCTTGCAAACATCCGTAAGTACAAGAAAGTAATTAAGGTAGAAACCTAACCACGATTTTAAACTCTAAGACCCTTACGTTCCTTGTGCAATGGTTTCCTAACGGGGGTTCAGGTTTCTGTCACTCCGGCAACCCCTATGATTAGTAGCCAAATACACAATGCATTCCCCTAGGCCCATATAGGTGAAGTGTCATGTAGTCGACGTTCACATGACACCACTAGAAGAAGTACACCACAACTTAAATATCAAACTATTGAATCTTTCTCAACGCAATTCCACTACTAACAACATGACTTCTCCCATGTCCTCAAGAACAAAACGAACTACTCACAAGACATCATATGGATCATGATAAGAGATGGAATAATGATGTATAACAATCTGAAAATATACAATAATTCAATGGTTCACTCAATAGCATCAACTACAAAGAGTAATCAACACCGGGAAAGTTTCCCCTATGAACTATGCAAGATTCAACGCAATTGTTACATCAATATGGAGATGGTGATGAGGGTGCTGATGGTGATGATGTTGGTGATGATGATGATCCCGATGAAGTCCAGCTTGATGATGGTGTTGATGGCGACGATCTCCCCTCTCCGGGAAGGAATTCCCCCGGCAGAAATCTGTCTACCGGAGAGATCTTTCTCTCTCGGTGTTTTCTGGCCCGTAGAGGCGGAATCTTTTTGTGGTCGCTCCCCGAGTCTTAGGGTTTCAGGAGGATAATATACGCTAGAGGGGGGTGCCAGGGGTGGACCAAGGTGGCCACACCACCTGGTGGCGTGGCCTAGGCTGGCCCGCGCCAGGGGGTGGTGTGGGCCCCCTGTGGCCCATCTCCAGCCCCCCTTCTGGCTTCCTTCGTCTTCTGGAAAAATAGGATTTTTCGTATATTTTCCCGGATTTTCTGATCTTTGTGAATTTTTCGTCCAAACAGCACCTTTTCCATCAGAATCCTGATTGCAGTGGTCCATGCTCCAAAAGTCATCAACCATGCAAAAACAGATGAAATAACATAAGTATCACCTCTCAATATGAAATATATCAATGAATAATAGTGAATTATGACATAGAATAGTGATGCAAAATGGATGTGTCAATCATATTCTTGATGAAATATCTCTCTAAACCCTGCCACTAATGATAATATTCATAGGGGTATGCAATCCTTTCTTTTATATTTTTCTTGCATAGATAATGTCATTTAAAGGAGGGAATCACTAAATTAAAGTCAAAGATACGAGATTTCCAACTACCAGAAGAAACCAGGAGCCTTACATTGGAGGCAGACGCTTTAAAGACCAACTATACGGCCGGAGCAAAATTCCGATCGTATAGCTCTGGTTGTATAGTTGGCGCCACCACCGTTAGGTCAAACAGAACAACTTTCATGAAGGGACCCCTATATAAAGAAGCCTTGGGCGACGGGAAAACGAGAGACGCTCCACCCCAAAGAAGCCAGACTCCGCCAAAAGCCGCCTCCAGATCTCCAAACCCTTCTCCATCTCCATAGCCATATTCCATCACTTGTAATAGTAGATCTCTTCTCCGATTGGTGACATCGTAAGACTATTTCTATCAATCTTATGATTTTTACAATGTTTATGATTCTTGATCTCATCTCTATGTGTGAGTAATTCTCCTTGGGCTAAGGGCTTCGGCCTAGCCATGTAGAAATTGTGCATGTGAATTATCATAGATAGGATCGTGTGTTAGTTTGTACGACATGATGATTATTGTATCCTCTCTTGCCTCAATCCAAGGACTTCTCAGGTGCCCAAGACCCCGAGGGTTGATCCAGGTATAGGGAGTACGAGTGATGACTGATCTGCAGGTTGGGAACCCCAGTGACATAAGGGGTAGTATGGCTGTATGTGAGGGATTTGCTTGGGATTAAAGGTGAAATCACTATGCATATCATTAGTTCTCTTTCTTCTATGGATGAGACTAAGAGGTTATTGCTATAAGCGGTTGATGAGGCAATAGCAATTATGGATGCACTGCCCACATATAATTTATCTTGCTCTAACAAGTACATGCATACTTTGTTTCTATCTTTTATTTCCATCAGATGTTTTGAACAGCTACAGGTGAAACCAAACACCCTAGGCCCTCTCTCTCCATCATCGACAACAACAAAAAGACGCAAGCTATTGGTCCAGTAAAAACATAAAAGGAATTCTAAAACTCCCGAAGGTCCATTAAAGTAACTTCACTATGCATTCGTTTCCCGAGGATTCGATAACCTAGGTCTACTAGGGAAAAAGAAGATACACTACATCCGTAATCTAGATCAAAGGTATCAGTGGTGATGCAACAGTTGATGATGAAGATTGATGCATTAGCCTCCCGGATCTGTGTAGGGCGAAGATGGATCCTTGGTGGACGAGTTCCCCCTCCAGATGCCTTCCGAGGTGAGGTGAGGTGATTTCTGGGTGTTCTGTATGTCGTCTCTCCGATCTAGTTGCACGGAGTGAAACTATTTGAGGAGGCGGAGGCGGTGCCAACTATACGGTGGGAACTATACAGCCGGAAAATTTATTCCCGCCATATAGTTGGTCGTTAAACCGTCTGTCTCCTTTGTTCGCTTCGGGTTTTCTTATGGTATTATTAATATTTCCCAAATAAGAGATTTATGTTGTTTTTGGCTCCATTTGGGAAATATTAATAATACCAGAAGAAAACCCGAAGCGAACAAAGGAGACAGACGGTTTAACGACCAACTATATGGCGGGAATAAATTTTCCGGCTGTATAGTTCCCACCGTATAGTTGGCGCCGCCTCCGCCTCCTCAAATAGTTTCACCCCGTGCAACTGGATCGGAGAGACGACATACAGAACACCCAGAAATCACCGAAACCTCACCTCCGGAAGGCATCTGGAGGGGGAACTCGTCCACCAAGGATCCACCTTCACCCTACACAGATCCGGGAGGCTAATGCATAGATCTTCATCATCAACCGCTGCATCACCACTCATACCTTCGATCTAGATTACGGATGTAGTGTAGCTTCTTTTTCCCTAGTAGACCTAGGTTATCGAATCCTCGGGAAACGAATGCGTAGTGAAGTTACTTTAACGGACCTTCGGGAGTTTTAGAATTCCTTTTGTGTTTTTACTGGACCAATAGCTTGCGTCTTTTTGTTGTTGTCGATGATGGAAAGAGAGGGCCTAGGGCGTTTGGTTTCACCTGTAGCTGTTCAAAACATCTGATGGAAATAAAAGATAGAAATAAAGTATGCGTGTACTTGTTAGAGCAAGATAAATTATATGTGGGCAGTGCATCCATAATTGCTATTGCCTCATCAACCGCTTATAGCAATAACCTATTAGTCTCATCCATAGAAGAAAGAGAACTAATGATATGCATTGTGATGTCAACGTTAATCTCAAGAAAATCCCTCACATACAGCCGTACTACCCCTTCTGTCACTGGGGTTGCCAACCTGTAGATCAGTCATCACTCATACTCCCTATACCTGGCTCAACCCTCAAGGTCTTGGGTACCTGACAAGTCCTTAGATTGAGGCAAGAGAGGATACAATAATCATCATGTCATACAAACTAATACACGATCCCATCTATGATAAATCACATGCACAATTGCTACATGGATAGGCCGAAGCCCTTAGCCCAAGGGGAATTACTCACACATAGAGATGAGATCAACAATCACAAACATTGTAATGAAAATCATAAGATTGATAGAAATAGTCTTACAATGTCGCCAATCAGAGAAGAGATCTACTATTACAAGTGGTGGAGTATGGCTATGGAGATGGAGAAGGGTTTGGCGATCTGAGGCGGAGTCTGGCTTCTTCAGGGTGGAGCGAGATAAGGTGTGTGTGCACGAGAGAGAGTTTTCCCGTCGCCCGAGGCTTCTTTATATAGGGTGTCCCTTCACAAAAGTTGTTATGTTTGACCTAATGGTGGCGGCGCCAACTATACGGCCGGAGCTATATGGTCAGAATTTTTGCTCTGGCCGTATAGTTGGTCGTTACGGCGTCTGCCTTCGTTGGACGGATCCTGGTTTCTTCTGGTCGAAGGAAATATCGGATCTTTGACTTTAATGTAGTGATTCCCTCCTTTAAGCGACATTATCTGCGCAGGAAAAATACAAGAAGAAAGGATTGCATACCCATTTGAATATTAGCATTAGTGGCAGAGTTTAGAGAGATATTTTATCACAAATATGACTAATATCCAGTTTAAATGTGGATGTTAGATGGATATATTTCATAGCCATCAACCTCCCCAAGCTTAAACTTGCTCGTCCCGAGCCATAAAACCAAAGTCAAAAAGGAACTCAGTATTTTAACTGAAATAACGAGATGGTGATCTTACTCATGATTAGTAGTCTCATCTTTCCTCCACTTTATAAATCTGAAAAACTTCAGTATAGATAGAGTAACGGCAAGCATATCATACAGGTTTCATGCATCCTTATAGCGCAGCAAAATTATTGTAAACATGGATAATCCAAATGAGTAAATTTTATTCCATGTCAAGTAATCAACTCATAGGCTTGCCTTTTAACAGTAAAGTATAATCATGTAAATTGAGAGTGTGAGATTTGTTATGAAAAGCATATATACTATAGTATCTCAATTCTCCCACATCAATGAATCAAGACTTTGCAAGCACTACTTTTCTATTCATTGTCTTTCAAGAATTTCAGTTTTTAAGTAATTGAGAGCATGGCAAAAAATATTTAGTTTATCGGGCTGTGATGGACACTCGTGTCATCACTAAGGTTTTTGTTCCTTTTGCTTAATGATTTCTCATAACAGCCAGCGGAGTGATTCCATCATGATTACAGCTACTCGGGAGTGCCAAGAATCTTACCCACTATAGCATTGCTGCTACAAGTGTTTAATCAACTCATAGCTGAAATCTAGAAGTTTCCTCCATGAAGATCGTTCGTAGGCCAGCAGAGTTGTTGGCATCCCATGAAGTTTGACACGCGTAAAGCTATATCATTCTTATGATTAACAAGTCAAACTTTGGCATGCTCACAAAAACCGCTAAATATTAATTCAATCGAACAAATCTTTTCAAAGAGAGCTATCAAGTCAATCAATATTTTTAGTGGTGTCGAGTGTCTCTAGAAATAAGCCTTCAAGACTAAGCACTACAATACCCAAGCCTTCAATTGTGAGACTTTTTCTTATTACAATTGTTTAGCAATTTTTAGGCAAGGCTTGGTTAACTACGAGAGCTGGAACAAAATAAGCCCAATTAAATACCCATGCAAACGACAATCTTACGACAATACAAAGACTCACTCCACCAATATAATGTCTCAACATTCACTACTAACTAGCATAGGTTTCTCAAACTTCAAAAGTGGGGAGTCATAATGCATACCTCAAATGTTTGGTTCCACTTCTCTCTTTCTTTTTAATTTGTTTCTTGGAAACTCAAAGTTGATCACTCTCTTGCAAATATACGAAGACCTCGAGGCGAAAAGAAAAGAAAGAGGGAAAATGAGGAAAAATGGATAAATCTTTTTGTGATTTTTTAAGAGAGGGAAATAAAGAATAGAAAATTGGCGGCAAACCTCGGCTAGAAGATTTTGAAAGCAAATAGAAAGAACTAAAATAAAGTATTGGGGAAACCAACATTAGTGCTTATAAACTCAAAATAAAATTGTAACCTCACAATAAATAAAAGCAAATGAACGCCACATAAAGATGCATGAGGAAACTTCCCCAAGCTTAGGCTTTTGCAAGCCCTGCAAATCATTGTGGTGGCGGGAAAATTCGTTACTCCAGTTCACAAATTGAGTGGAGAAGTTACTTGTTGATTCTCGGAGGTTCAAAGAGAGGTTGCGCATCCTCTCCATAGTCCCTCCAAGTCCTTGGAAATCTTGGTATGTGGCGAACCGGGTTTGTGGCTGATCCTCTTGATGAGGAACCTCTTGCTCCTCCTCTTGGTCCTCACCCTCTTCAGGAATCTCCTCTTTGGGTTGGTACTGCTCAAACTACACATCATATAGCAAACATCCTTCCTCGATAGAGAAAATACCATTAGGCAGAGGAGCGGGGTAGATACGCCCATCTCGAGCAATATGCAGGTAATAAACACCACCTCTCCTAGTGAGCATTCCACAGGCTCTCAAGGTGGAGAAACCAACACGTGTCTCACCTAGTACGGGTTGCAACTCACCTAGATTGATGTCTCGTGCAGTGGCAAGCACGGTGATGACGCCTCATCTAGTGATTGTCCCCTGGCTTTGGGAGGCTTGGTTCTCTAGGTAGCGCAAAAGGATGGCGCCCAAGTTGAGTGACAAGTTGCAGTTGATGTATGCAGCCTTTGCAAGGATTAAGATGTCCTCCTCGTTGAGTCTCGTGAACTCATTACGTGCCTGCAAGGTGTTATCAATAACATAGAACAAATAGAGAATTGCAGGATCTTGAATATTCTTCCCTTTGTTCACTCTACTAGTGAAACTCGTTCCATTATAGTACTTATGCGAGTAAAAGATGCACGTAAAGCATGAATATCATTGTTTGGCAAATTAAAGCATGCACACAATTCATCTAATGTTAAAGTGTTGTTGTTGTTCATCAGGCGGAAATAAATAGTATGCTCTCCATGCCATTGTTTAACGGTGCTTTGCAATGAACTTAGGAATTCAATGGTTAAGCAGCGATAAGTAGGTAAATCATTGTACACAAAGTTTTACAGGCCAGCTCTATTGCAAAGTAAATGAAAGTCATCAGAAATATCGAGTTGGTTCAATATAATGGGGCAAGACCACTTGGTGGCCTTCACTTCGCGGTTCTTGATCTTGTTGAAGCGTTTGCGATGGGCCTCATTCCTGAACCGTATCCCCATGTGTTCCCGGGCGATAGCCTAAGAAGCGCTAGCGGTGGTACGAGCACGAGTTTGGCTCCTTTTGTTCATCTTCGTAGATCATTCCCGTGCATTTTTAAGGTCGGGCGCAACTATATGGGCGCAACTATATGAGCAGAACATGAGTTCCGGCCGTATAGTTGGCGTTCTGTCAAAATATTAGGTCTTCCTCCTGGCGGCGCAGCTATATGGACGCAGCTATACGAGCAGAACAAAATGTTCCGGCCATATAGTTGGTCATTAAACTGTCTGTCCTTACGAAAGAAAATTAGCAAAGGCATAGATATCTATACGACCAGAACTATACGGACGGAATTTTTTATTCCAGCCGTATAGTTGGTCGTTAAACTCTCAGTATATATGAAAAGAAATTGTATAGAGGCATTGATATCTATACGACAAAGCTATACGGCCAGAATTTTTTTATTCCCGCCGTATAGTTGGTCGTTAAACTCTTAGTACATATTGTAAAAAAAATTTCGATGGCAAATATAACTATACGACCAGAACTATACAGCTAGAATTTTTATTCCCGCCGTATAGTTGGTCGTTAAACTCTCTGTGTGCGTCAATTTTTTTTGTTTCTTTGTAAACTATTTCTTTTCCTGTAACTTAGTAATATACCTTGTTTTTGATAGAAAATTAGCAGTAAATATTTTCGACAAACAATAGCATGAATAAAGCAGAATTTTAAGTACTACCAAATTTCTTCTCCTCAAATGGAGTTTTCTAGCACTCTTTATTAAACAAAAACTTGAACAAAAACTAAAAACTTAACTCAAACCTATATTTAATATGGGTTGCCTCCCATGGAGCTCTCTTTTATGGTCAATAACTTAACCTTGATGATACTCACTTGGGCCAGATGAGTGGAACACCCACTCCAAAGTAATTGGCCTTAAAAGTGATTGCCTCCTTTTCATCATGCTTGGCGTTCTTCTTCTTGGGAAATGAATAACAAAAGGATCCCATGAAGGCAATTGCAACTTCACGTTCCCTTCATGTAGATTATTCAAAGCCTTAATAGTTCTTAAGAAAGGACGACCTAGAATTATAGGAGCAACTGTATCTTCAGGCATGTCAACAATAACGAAATCAATTAGAGCAGGACAACCTTTGATGTAAACTAAAGTGTTCTCCTTAATCCCTACAACCCTTTTGTAGGTACAATCCGCTAGATGCAATTTTAACTCAGTAATTTCAAAGGATCCAAGATTTAACTTGTTAAAAAGACTCTTTGGAATTGTTGAGACGCTTGCACCTAAATCACAAAGTGCAGCTATCTCATTGGTTCCAATCTTTATCTTAATAGTAGGCTCAAATATGTCATCTAGTTTAACAGGTAACTTTTCAGCGATTTTCTTGTATTCTTCTTCAAGTTCGCATACCTTAATTACAACTTGATCAAAAAAGTGTTGATACATGGCTTCATCAATACCTTCACTTACCGAAATTTTGACGTTAATCCTTTTTACGGATATTCGATGGTGTAGCTTGGTGAAGGGGCATTACTATAATCAAGTTCTTTAGGCTCCTCTCTTTGGATCCTCATCATTTTGAGTTCCTCAACAGGATTAGGCTCAGCTTTACCTGCAAACTTAGCTAGAATGAGAGTTTGACTCTCGGTTATCTTACCTAGCTGTGCCTCAACAATCTTTGTTCTTTCTTGAAGGGCCTGTAAATCATTTCTCAAACTAATAGCTTGGTTAGATAGTTTACCAAGCATAGCATCATGGTTCTTCGTGATTTTAACTAGAATATTATTTTGTTCATTTTGTGAGTCTATAAAAGACTTCAGTGTTTCTTGGAGACTACCATTCCTATTTCCCATATTATTATTAGAATTTCCTGCAGGACTAGCATAGTGTTTCTGAAAGTTAGGATTGTAACTCTTCTTCCAAGTAGGATTGTAATCATTACGAGCTACAAAGTCTATTTATTCAATATTTGTTTCGAGGGTGGCTCTTACCTGAGTTTCCTTGCCTTTTACGGCTAGTATGAGCTCATCCAACTTAGCGTTGAGATCTTCGTTCTCTTGTGGTGAGACGGAGTTCACCTTCTTCGTGTTTGACCTTTCCACATGCCATTGGGAATGGTTGTCTTGCATATTGTCTAGCAGCTGCTTTGCTTCAGTAATATGTTTAACCATGAATGTCCCTCCAGCTGTAGTATCAAGTATAGACTTAGATACAGGATTAAGAGCATTAGAAAATAAACGGAGGATTAACCAATCTTCCATCCCATGACTAGGACAGTTTCTTAGGCATTCTTTCATCCTCTCCCATGCAAGCGCTACTGGCTCACCCTCTTCCTGTCTAAAACCAGTAATATTAGATCAAAGTTGCATAGTCTTTGCAGGTGGGAAAAATTTAGTCATAAATAAAGAAGTACATCCCACCCATGATGTAATAGTATTTTTAAGCAAAGATAGCAACCATTCTTTAGCTCTTCCTCTTAGAGAGAAAGGAAATAGATGTAATTTGATGGCATCAGGGTCAACGTCTTTTATACGCATCATATCACATATTTTAGTGAAAGTATTTAAGTGCATACCTGCGTCTTCAATAGCAGAGCCTCCAAATTGATTCTATTGAACCAAACTTAAATAATGGGGCTTAATTTCATAATCATTAGCAGCAATCGCTGGCTGAGTAATAGGAGTACGCGAATAATCATTATTGGGAGTAGCAAACTCCCCAAGCTTCTTTTCAGCCATACTTCCTATGTTTTTGGGTATTCTTAGATAAAGAATTGTAACTGTAAAAACAATAATTTAAAGACTAACTAATTTTTTTGGTTTATGAAATAAAGACTGAAAGCAAACTAACAAAATAAAAAACAAGAATTAAAACTAGCAAGATTCCTAATAACCTCACCAGGGTAGCTATTGCTTCCCTGGCAACGATGCCAGAAAAAGGGTTGATACCTTCGATCCGGATTATGGATGTAGTATAGCTTCTTTTTCCCTAGTAGACCTAGGTTATCGAATCCTTGGGAAGCGAATGCATAGTGAAGTTATTTTAACGGACCTTCGAGAGTTTTAGAATTCCTTTTGTGTTTTCACCGGACTAGTAGTTTGTGTCTTTTGGTTGTTGTTGATGATGGAGAGAGAGGGCCTAGGGCGTTCGGTTTCACCTATAGCTGCGCAAAACATCTGATGGAAATAGAAGATAGAAATAAAGCATGTGTGTACTTGTTAGAGCAAGATAAATTATATGGGGGCAGTGTATCCATAATTGCTATTGCCTCCGCAACCGCTTATAGCAATAACCTACTAGTCTCATCCATAGAAGAAAGAGAACTAATGCTATGCATCGTGATGTCACCATTAATCCCAAGCAAATCCCTCACATACAGCCGTACTACCCCTTCCGTCACTGGGGTTCCCAACTAGTAGATCAGTCATCACTCATACTCCCTATACCTGGCTCAACCCTCGGGGTCTTGGGTTCCTGACAAGTCCTTAGATTGAGGCAAGAGAGGATACAATAATCATCATGTCATACAAACTAATACACGATCCCATATATGATAAATCACATGCAGAATTGATACATGGCTAGGCCAAAGGCCTTAGCCCAAGGGGAATTACTCACACATAGAGATGAGATCAACAATCACAAACATTGTAATGAAAATCATAAGATTGGTAGCAATAGTCTTACAATGTCGCCAATCGAAGAAGAGATCTAGTATTACAAGTGGTGGAGTATGGCTATGGAGATGGAGAAGGGTTTGGAGATCTGAAGCGAAGTCTGACTTCTTCAGGGTGGAGCGAGAGATGGTGTGTGTGCATGCGAGAGAGAGTTTTCTCGTCATCCGAGGCTTCTTTATATAGGAGTCGCTTCACAAAAGTTGTTCTGTTTGACATAACGGTGGTGGCGCCAACTATACAGCCGGAGCTATACAGTCGGAATTTTTGCTCCGGATGTATAGTTCGTCGTTACTGCGTCTGCCTTCGTTGGACGGCTCCTGGTTTCTTCTGGTCGAAGGAAATATCGTATCTTTGACTTTAATGTAGTGATTCTCTCCTTTAAACGACATTATCCGCACAGGAAAAATACAAGAAGAAAGGATTGCATACCGATTTGAATATTAGCATTAGTGGCAGGGTTTAGAGAGATATTTTTATCACAAATATGACTAATATCTAGTTTAAATGTGGATGTTAGATGGCTATATTTTAGAGCCATCAGCGGGCTCTGGCCGTACCTGTGGGCCCCCCAGATTAATCCTCCGAGAATCCCTGTTATGCATACAACCACGATCCCATGATGAGTTAGTCGTGGCACATAACCTACAAGTATCATTACAACATCCGAACATACCGAATTACAAGACTTACATAAATGTTGTTATGGCTACATCAATAATCATCAGCGGAACTTCATCAAGCATAGAGCCTGATCCATGCCTTAACCTACAGGCAACTGACTGGGAGAACGTCCTAGCTCGCATAGTCATCCACTTGACCTCTTCTTGATATCTGACCAAGATAATAGCTAGGGACAATGCCAGTGAGTACTTTGAATGTACTCGCAAACCACCTTAAGAGAGTAATAATAACAAGAGGATATGTAGTATGGCTGTGGTAATAGGAGGGATCCAAGAGAAGTTCTTTTCTCACATAGTTTCTCTTGTAGATATAGCATCTACATATCTTTGTTGAAAACTTTTGTAAAGTATTTTGGAAACCGTTTTGAAATTTTTTGGAAAACATTAGGACTGGGTCACCCATTTGTTCCTTTCTCCCGGTCGTCCCACGACCAAACTCCTTTCATTCCTTTCGGACCATCCCATGGTCAACACCTTTCTCCTTTTCGACCATCCCATGGTCAAAATATTTTCAAAGCCTTTGCTTTTCCGAAATCCTTTTTGAAAACAAAACCAGCACCGCTCTATAGAAGTTTGTCCAACCCGTCCATAACCGCGGACACGGCTATTCGAATAGATTTACACTCTGCAGAGGTTGTACACTTTACCCACACCATCCGGGTACACTACCCTGATCTTCACCGATCGTGGGTCGAGTAACTGATCAAGACTCTTCGAATGCCCACTCCAATATAAGTGCCTATCCTATGAGTGTTGTTCCCCTCAACACCGGGACGTCGGGTACCGAGGACCAACCGGAGCGCATATTGCACGTCCCACGTGCGCGCTTTCAATGAGGGGCTCATAGTAACGCGCGGAGGTCTGTAGACCCTTCGTTCCATATCCCGGTCGATGTCTCACATGGACCGTTGTCCAGAGAAGGCCCACCCTCCAGGGAGTTTCATCCCCTGTAGTAGTTGCGAGGCAGCTTATACCAGAATAGACAAACATCAAATCCAGCCCTGTCCCATACCAGAGTAATGTGGTTGCACAGGGTTAAGTTGTTATAGCTAAACTGCAAAGAACCGGTTGCGTTTTCATAAACCTTTTTCCTCCATCTTTCCTTTAGAATTTTGTAAAACAAAACCTTTTTATTTCTCAACATCTCTTGGGAGGTCCCACCTCACCAAGGTTTTATCATAAAACATTTGGTAAAGCCTTTTTCCGGGGTCTTCCCATCCTCTAGTTTTTACTTCGGCTGAAACGGGGTCTCCAAAGGGTATGGTGTAATACACCATCTATTCTGCTAGGGAAAAGTAGGTGTCACCAAGGGGGTTGTACTTAATAGTACAAAAGTGTAATAGTTCGGAAGAGCCAAACCACTACCATATATACAACAACATATAGTAAAACAATGCAGTTTTAATAAACATGAGATTAAACATGCATAAGTAAAACAATAGGACAAGGCTTATGAGCAAGAAGGTGGCTTGCCTGATGATCAGCAATATGGAAATATGTCCCTGGACTTCTTATTTAGATAACCAATAATACCGATACCAATAATAATAAGATCTCTTCTTCTCGGCGTCAATACAAGCGTAACTATCGTCGTCATCGGGTATACATGCAAACAAGCAAGACCACAATCAAAACAAGGCATACAAGCACCAATACAATACATCAAGCAATTGAATAAGACTGAATTAAGATTCAGATGGTTTTGAGAGGATTGGATTTAGGAGATTGAGATGGCCTTAGAGAAGGGGATGAACACCCCTTAGGGTTTATTTTCGAGGAACTACCTAAGAGGGGGTTTTGGACCGAGGATATATTCTGTATGATACCATTGTATAAAAATGATACCTACAGGTAGATGTTGATAAAATGAAACCAACAAAAGTGGTTTCAATATTTTATCACTTTTCTTTAAAAAGTTACGATTTTCCTAGTGAATTAACTTCTAGTTTTAGGGAATAAATCTCCAGAAAAGTTCTGGAGCTCCAAAAATTATTTCCTTGGGTGGTTAGGTAAGGCTTGATGTACTTATTCACTGAGAGTTGGAATCATGTCAAAATAATTACCAGAATTCCCTCAGGAAAATCCCAAAGGTAGTTCTAGAACTGTTTTGTCTTTTTCACCAGATTAATTCTACAGAATCTTTTGATAAGATTCCAAAGACACATGTTAGTTATTTAGAGTACCTTTCAGTAGAAATTGGAATCAACCTTTTTGGAGTTACAGAACTACTGAGGTGAATTTATTAGTGGATTAACTCTACATAGAACAATTTAATCCCTAATAAAACAACCATGGCTCATAAACTTTTGGGATCCTGGGGTTTAATAGATATTGGTGTGCATGTGCACTGGGAGTTGGAAATAGGTCAAAACCCATTTTGGTTTGACCTAGGGAATTCCCTAAAGTCAAAAAGGCAAGGTTTTTGTTATTTTGGCTACTTGTGGACCAGAGCTCCACTTGGCATGAGGCCAGGCTATAAATTAGGCACATGGGATACCTTCCATAGGCCATTGGATTTGTTTCATTTGGAGATGTGAGTCTCCCTGGGGGATTTATTGATTGAGATAGATACATTTTGGTAGGTGAATTTCTAGTAAAAAGTAAAGAGTAATTTCGGAAAAGGGCCAGCTCTGCTTGTTTCATAAAACATGCCTGCACCCATAAAAATTTAGATCTAGGCATTTTAGACAGTTTTCCATTTTTAAAACGATTTAAACTAAATTGCCAAAATAGATCTGGAAATGTACTTAATTAAAAGAGAAACTGGAGGGCAGCTCGGGCCGGATCTGGGGAAGAATGGGCCACGGAGGGAGATTCGGCCCGGCTATGCCTAGCACGGGAGGTGGCGGTTTTGAATCCGACCGATGGGGCCCAGAGGTTAGTGGGAGCGGCGGCTGAAGCGGTAAGAGGCGACGGTGGCCGCTCGATCAAATGAAGATCGACGGCTCCGAGGCGTCGTCCTCCTCTCGACACGCAGACAGGCGGGGGAAACCCTAGGCAAACTCGGCGGCGGCGGAGAGCTCACCTGGGGCCACGGGGAGGCGACGGGAAGCAGCAGAGAGGACGCGATGGACGATGGCAATCTCAACGGTGGGTGGCAAGGTGCGGTTCTACGCTGGGAGACGACCCGCCTTCTCATGCCCGAGAGGGAGCTCGCCAGAGCTCGCTGGCAGCGACGGTAGGGGCTGTCCCTGGCCACCAAAACAACAGTGTCAGAGAGAGGGGAAGGAGGGGAGCACGACACGGTGGCATGCAGAGGGAGAGAGGTAGTGAGGAGGAAGCCTAGCTCGAAAAGAGGGAGGAGGCCAAAGCTTTCTTCTCTCTCTCGAGAGCAGAACAGAGCAGGGGAGAGGGAGAGGAGGCTCTGGGAAGGTGGTTGGGAGTGTGGGGAGGCAAATGAGCTAGAGAGGGGGAGATGGGGTGGTCTTTGGCCTATTTAACCGAGAGGGAGGAGTCCATCATGGACTTGGTTCATTGGGCATGGGAGGGAGGAGGGAAACCAGGGGGAGAGGATGTTGTGGGCGGGGAGAGTGGTTTTTGGTCGGGCCGCAGGTCAGAGAGGAGGAGTGGTAGCAACTGTGAGGGGAGTAGAGGGGTTTGCAAGGTAAGACACCCACATGGGGTTATGTCCTAGTGTCCAAGCACTAGGGGACAAGATGCTACCATGATTTTCAAAAGTGATCACGACCAGAGATGAATGCTAGGTGCTATGGAGGCTTGTTGGTGAAGATTGATGAGGTTTGATGGAGTATTAGTGCAAGGTTTTGATCATAACCCAAATTTGGCAAAGTTGATGACTATGAAGAAGATATTTGAATTGATCTTGTAAATATGAGTGAATGGTACTGGTAGATGGTTTAGGTCAGTATACATCTCCAAGATTTATTTTGGATTTTTCAGATGATTTCTAGTGCCCTTTTGATCAATTAATCAAATAGAGCAGAAATGGTTTCTGGAAGCTCTTTTGATATTTTTACATTGTACATGGTTGGTTTTTGGTGTGAGATGGTCCTAGATACCAAGGCACAACTTGGGGAATTTTCTTGGAATTTATTGGGAAGGAAAAGTATTTTTAGACAATTATTTCTTGTTTCGGCCATTTAAGAAAAAGGGCAAACAGAAATAATAACGGATCTCAAAAATATTTATTTTTGAGATGGGAATGTAGGGTATGGTATATGGGCCTCAAAAGTGCTTAGAGTTGGGGAAGTGTTTTGGCAAAAACCAAATATTCCTTTCGAAAAGGAGTTTTGGAGACTTTGACTATTAAAGAGTTTTATTAGATTTGGAGCCAAAATAATTATGGATTATATTTGATAAATCTTGATGATCAAGGTAGGTGATGTAGACAAGGTGTAACAAGCATTTGCAACCTTGGGATTAGAGAATCCAAGTTGATTTTGGTGAAAACTAGAGATTTAAGGATCTTGGGTAAGATTGTTTTCATGCCACCAAAACCTTGCTAGATCTTGGAGCTCAGGGCTACCCTTGGGGCATGGGACATAGGGATGGATAGACCACGTGATGTAGATTTCAATGGTGTAGGAGTTTGAGCTTGATCCTGCTTGAGCTCACCAAGACATACATTCAAACTTTGAATAAAATAAGCCTGCCAAAGTAGATTATCAACTAGCCTTCAAAACCTTGTGGGTTTAAGAAGCACAAAGATCCACTTGGAACAAGTGAAGTAGATATTTATAGACCTATATGAGTAGAACACAACCATGCAAAGAGTTGGTCCATAGGAGGTTGGATGGTGGTGTGAGCTTCTGTCAAAGTAGGCATGTTGACTAGATTTGCAGGAGAAGTTAATTTCTTGCCTGCAAAAAACCATCAAGAACAAGTGGGTTGGAGAATTATCTAACCAAGGGCAAGAGTGGGACTTGGTAGTCCTTAGGATGGTTAACAAGATGTTTCATATGCATTTTCAAAAATGCACAAGGGTTGAGAAAGGGAGGCATTCAAAGAGGTGATGTTGGAAATAGTTTTCCAGACTTAGCCAAATTTGGCAGAATTAGGGTTTTTGAATAGAACATGAGAGGGGATGTTTTTGATGGGTTGCAAGATACCAAAGCATCATCAAGTGGATGAGGTTTAATAGTATATTGAGTAGAAGGGATCCATGCTTGATATTGGTCTTCACTGACTTGGAAGCTTATAGAATGGACCACTGCAGAATTGATCTGGTTAAGGGTTTTAGCTAATCACCTAGTAGATAGAGATCATGTCCAGTTTTGTAATCTTGCTTAGGGTGTGGTGATTTGGAAACCTTGATCCTAGAGAGTGAGCTCCTAGAGTAGCTCATACTACTTCTAAGCAACCATATCAAGCAGCAGATCAAGGCAACTCATCTTATACACTAATCAACTACTACTAGGGTTACCATCAAGATTAGCTTGAGGTAAGGATGGACAATTTTGAAAGGTTGGACTTTGAATAAGGTAAGAGTCCTTGGTATCCCTACCAAGAGTAGAATTCAAAAGTTTTATACAAGGTTTTGGAAATCTTAGAGGTAAGAGTAGTTGAAGGTTATGTCCTGAAAACATAAGGAGATTATATTATATATTTCTCCATAGTTTTGTCAGTAGAAGCTACTAAAATAGTTTTGGTTACTTAAGCATCTTGGCTAATGTTTTGAAATGCCAGAACATTTGAGAATATGTAAAATGAGCCAGGATAGTTTTGTTAGATAGCTTTTGCCAACTGATGGTGAGGTAAGGAGTATCATATGGTATACACTCACAAGCACAAGCACAAATAAACAACAAGCAAACACTGCACCAATGATCAATAAAAAGTTTTTGTTCCCCCTAATTTTTGCATTCTGGACAACTAATCAGGGTTGCTAAAATTGGGATGTTACAGTACCTATGGTTGTTATCGGTATTGATGCCTCCTCCTTGCTTAGCATTCTTCCAGGTGCGAAGGTAAATTCATAAAATGACTTTTATCACTTAGAAATATCATATAGTTACACAATATGACAGCTCTAATTGATATGTTCATATATGACTCCATGATTTGGGATCCTATTGAAACAAGAACAAAATAGTGCGTGTAGACATAGTGAAATACAAAGGTCCCTACTCTTTTATGCAAAAACATAAGGTAAATATGCTTCAATTCTGGACTCATCAACTCCCCCAATCTAGGCTTACTCGTCCCCGAGAAAGATGGTGGCTTATGGACAAGATCATCATGTTCATGACACATAAATCGTTACAATAAATGAGGTAGAAATTGAAGCAGGAATACAACATCGGATGTGGAGATACTTCGGGCGTATTACCATACCCTTACACATTACATAACTAGGAGGCTTCCACACCTTTTTCCAATATTAATGAAATTATAAGAAGCTGCTAGTGATTCAACATATCATATAATCATAGAGTTTAAAGATATATAGCACTAAGTTTCGTAATGAAGATTCGTGATCATTTTCTCTCTCTTTTTTCTACGTTGGGTTCTTTTGATAGTTGCTTTCTTCTTTTATTTTGATAGTTGTATGTCTATATTTTTACTTGCTCCATTTTCTCTCCCTCTTTTTTTCTCTCAGCACAGCTATTTGATCATGCTCACTACTTCAATGGATTTCAAAATCTCTTAACTATAATATGCTACCAGAATACTTCTTCTCATAACTTAATCAATACCTTCATTGGTGTGGAAGTCCCTAAAATTATGACAGATGTACAAGTATCATAAGGCTCAACCTAGTTCAATCATCTAATATAATAACCATGAATCAAACACAACTTCAATTATCATAAAGTCTCATAACTCAATGGATATAAATCTTCTCTTGAACAAAGGGAGCTATAAGTTGATGCAACTAATGCAAATTCAGAATTTTAAACCTAACCATTCGTGCAGAAAATTAAATATGCAAAAAGATTGTAAGATAGATTACAAGGTTCTCATAGATCCCCTAAGCTTGGAGTCAAGTTAGGTGGATCAAATAATTTCTAACGATTACTTACTCCTTTTTGGGAGTAAAGAAGTCATTATCTTCCTCTTCTTCATCCGCCTTGAGGCTGCAGGCTTGAGCAATACATGCAAATTGAGTAGACATATCTATGATGCCAACACGTAATTCTTTGATTACCTTGTTTAAAGTCCTCCTGTCATCGGCCATCTCCATGATGATCTTGGTCAGGAGTTGTACTCTACCATCAATGTCATTAACCTTGTTTTCGAGATCTTTTCCCATCATCTAGTAAGAGTCAACTCCCTCCCCAATTGTCTCAACACAAGCCTACAAAATCTTTTCAAGGTTTTTGATCTTTTCTTGAATCTCATCTTGGTTTCCTCTTTTTCTAGAAGAGGTTTCCGGAGGTGATTTAAGAGAAGATCCATGAAGGTTATTGAAGGAAATATGCCCTAGAGGCAATCGTAGAGATGATTATATTTCTTATGTATCCATGAGTTATTATAATGTTCCTTGAATATCCATATATCAGGCAACTTGTATTGATTGGCAATTATGTGAATTGTTTGTGAAACTCTTTACTTGTATGGTTATCTAAAAGTTGTCCCTAGTCAGAGTTCATGTGAGGACACACGTGAATATTAGACTAGCACATCGATTGGTTGATGACTATGTTTCGCAAGTCACAGACATGGAGATGTCAAACCAATGATGTGGACACATGTTATGAACATGGGGTTGTACTGACCCAACTTGAGACTGGAAATATTACTTGTAGCTCTCTATACACATCGTGTATGTTTTGTCCTTAGACCTGAGATTGTCGCATGTACTTGAGATGTGGATCGACCTACTTTGGGGCTATCAAACACTGCTCCGTAACTGGGTGGTTATAAAGGTAGTTTTTGGGTTTGTCCTGATACATTCTACAAGGCATTGGTCAATCAAGATGGGATTTGCCCCTCTCTACTTGAGAGAGATATCTCTGGGCCCCTCAAGTGATCGGATCCAGAAATGCATGGTCGTGCTACATACGGTTAAGAGTTAACCTAGTAAAGGGATTCCGAATCACAGTATCGAGAAAGAGAGGCCAACTTGGAGCTAGACCAAATATCAGAGGGCAAAGGGAAAGACATGTACTAAACCTTGTGATGGTTCGTTCGAATGATCTTTATATGCGTTTAGGATTTGGCACGTCTTGCTAGAGGTCGCCACCAACTATTAACAGAGTAAGTGTACTCGTGTCATGTCTATACGTGTATGAACCTATAGGGTCACACACTTTAGGGGCTAGAAGCCTAATGAGGATTGGATCTGAATTAGACCAGGCTTGGGATTCTAATGGGCTGCTAATGTAGAAGCCCACTAGGGATGCCTATACAAGAGAGAGTGAGGCGAGCTGAATAGGGTTGAGCATTCCACCCAGCCACCACTCCTCTCACGCCTGTGTTGCACGTGTAGATCTAGAAGTCTGGTGTGTGACCTTCCACTTCGGACGTGTGGATACCTCGGAGGTGCTGCAGCTATAGCACTTGGACGAGCCGCACAAAGAGGAGCTTCTTGTAGGATGAGGACAATGAGGAGATGTAGAACATCTACACTACCCCGACGTGCTTCATTGAGTTCCGCAACTGCGCATCTAGTGGTAATCCTGTGATCTATGACAATCGTATTCCTGGTTGACGCGGTAGAATTTTTTTGATTTATGAGATTCTCCTTTGTTTCTTCCTTGTTCCACGTGCCTGAGCATCTCCAATTTCTATGGGAACATATCTTCCCAATTGGGGAGTGGAACCACTCGTGTGGATTCGCGGTTAGAGGAGGATGAAGTATCTCCTTCGGATCCTTCCTTCTTGGCTCGTCCTCCAGCGACGTGCTCTTTCTTGGCCCAGATCTGCTTAATATGAAAAGGCTGCATGGATCTTGAGTAATCAAGTGAGATATGAGGTTTCATTGTAAAGGACAGAAAAGAGTTCTAGATCTGAAATAAGATGGAAGAGAACGATAAAGAAGAAAAGTGCAAATTAAAAGACAAAATTAATAGGTTTAAAGGGGTTTAAAGTCGGCCGCGAGCTGTGGTACAGGCGGGTTCCTCCCGTACCGCACCCCCGTACGGGCTTCTTACTGCCTTTCTCTTCATTTTTTTTAGAATATAAATCACAAGGTCGGATAGACGCGGGGGAAATAGAGCCGGTAACGACCATTGGTATGGGCACATTTGCCCGTACGGTCCATCCATATTGTATCAACGAAAAACAACATTTGTACTCCGAGTGTTTAATGACCAGTGGTACGGGCGCGTCCGACTGTACGGTCCGCCTGTACCAGGTCGAAAAACAACTCGCAATAATCTCAAAAAACTGACTGAGCTCAAAGAAAAAGATAGAATCAACTAAAAAGTTTCCAAATTAGCAGAACTAAGTATTAAAACTTCATTACCTAACTTTCTCTTGTTGTATTCTTTGGCCGATACCAAAGAGATTAATTCCACATTGTTTACTTCACGAACTCTATAATGCTTCAATCACTTCCCATTAACAATCTAGTATGAAGAAGAAGGCGTAGTATTTTTCAATCTTACTGCTCCCAAAGGATATGCTTCTTCAATGTCATAAGGTCCTTCCCACCTAGATTTCAATTTCCCTACAAAAATCTTAAGCCTAGAGTTGTAGAGCAAAACTTTATCTCCAGTTTGAAATCTCTTGCCCTATAATTTTTTATCGTGACATGTCTTTGAAATGGATCGTATGGGCACCTAGAGGGGGGGGGGTGAATAGGTGCTACTTCAAATTTTAATGCTTTTTCAATTTTAGGCTTAGCACAAAGGGTAAATTCTCTAGATATACTATTAGGTGGAATTTCCCTATATGCAAACCTATCTACTAGCGAGTAAAGAGCGAGTGGAAGAGGAACGGGTAAACCGTAGTGAAGCACGCGGAGACACATGATTTGTTTGACCGCAGTTCCTTCCTTGTTAAGGGAAGTACGTTTGCATTGGAGGGGTGGGCGGTACTAAGACCACCACGCCACAATAGGCCTCACCCTGTTCTCCAATGGATCCCGCCACTAAAGGCCCGATCCACCTTTCCACTATAGGGACCCTTCGAGGCAGGTACCGGTGCCTTTACACAACTAGCGGGGCACAACTCCACAAACAACTTGGAGGCTCCCGTAATGACAACAAGCTTCCACAAGAACAAGTTATCAATAACAAAGAATGAGATCTAGATATTGACAAGAATACTAGATCAGGGATTTCTCCAAATGAATTGAGAGGAGTTGATGCGCTTGATTCGTGATGACGATTCTCTCCTCCTTCAATTCCCGCAAAGATCGAAGCCTTTGGGTGGTTGAAGTGGGAGATTTAGAATGGGAGCTCTTGCATACTGTCTGAACAATTTCAAATGAATCAAGAGTTCTGAACGTTGGGGAAGGAGGGATATTTATACCCCCCTTCCAAAACCAAGATGTTGGTGACTTTGGGGGCCGGATTATCCGGCCGAAGTGAGGGCCGGATTATCCGGTCTTGGGAAAACTCTGCCCCAGACTCGGAATATCCGGCAGATAGTCTGCCCCCTCTCTGAGTGTCGCGCAGAGCTTGCCCTTGATCATCTTCTGGGGGCTGGATTATCCGGTCCCATGTGATGGCCGGATTATCCGGCCTGGGGAGGAAAAACCGCCAGTTCGGATTTTCCGGGAGAAAATCTGCCCCTCTCTGGGTGACGCGCCTTGGCAATCTTTGGTCAAATTCTGGGGGCCGGACTATCCGACCCATGCGATAGCCGGATTATCCGGCCTGGTAAAGAAACACCGCCCCAGTTCGGATTTTCTGGGCGATAATCCACCCACTCTCTAGGTGACGCGCCTTAGCAGCCTTTGAACAATGAGGTAGGCCGGATTATCCGGCCCTTGGTGGGGCGGATAATCTGCCCCCCCCCCAAACCTCCTGCATACTTAGCGCACATGAGAAATCTCCACAGTATTGTTATCTAACACACAAAACACAGGAAAACATGAAATGTTCTTTAAATCTCCCCCTTTTTGGTGTTAGATGACAATACTAGGATTTGCAGGAAAGGATCACATGACTACCAGCAATAAACATGGAAGGGACTCCCCCTCAATGTGTGCATATTAGAATTTTGCATTTGAATACAAATGCACACAAATAGGTGAATCTATTCCATAGACATATGAACAACATAATCATACCACCGAGATAGAAGAGAGGCATCCTTTAAATAGCCACAATTATCATCGTGATAACCAATATAAGCGCCTTCCTTGATAAAGATTCCCAGCATAATAGGATATGGATAGATGAATCCATAAGCATAATCCATGAGATAAATCCAGACAACCACTGACATAGAGTCTCAAACAAACCACAAATCACAAATTTAAAGTTCAACGCTAAATGGGTATAAGCGATAAAACGACGAATATAAAAATGCAAGTGCTTATGCCCGACCCATGCAAATCCTCGAAGACCCTAATAGAACTACTTCTCCCCCTTTGGCATCGAGACGCCAAAAAGGAAGAAGAGCGATGCTAGCACCCCAAGGGATCACTCTTAGTCCTCATCCTCGTCCTCGTCCTCGTCCTTGTTCCCATCCTCGTCCTCATCGTCAAGCTCCTCGGTGTCATCATCCTCATCATTAGCAGTGGCCGCAGAGGGGAACAAGTGATGCTCCAGATCTCCATAGTTCAGCCTGGAAAAAGAGTTCCACCGAGCATATGGTGTGGTAGGGGTAGGAGCCGGGGGATCACCAAAAGCACCGGACACATGGTGAAGGATGAGCTGCTAAGAGTGAGCCAACTCATGGCGCTGCTTGTACGCCTCGTACTGACCCTTGCGTGTGTCCACGCCCATGCAAAGGATGTGCCACTGGAACCAGTTAAGCTGCTTGATCTCACGAGCAACAGGAGGCACTGGAGGCCTGCGAGCATCCCTCGTGAGACCCTCAGGAGCAGAGGAGGGGTGAGAGGTCTTCCAAACCTTGGTGTAGATCTTCTTGGCCTTATGCACAACATCAATGTTGAAATCTTCAGAAGGAAGCAGGTGCCTCATGAGCATCATAATGTAGGGGGCATAAGGAATGGACAGCCGATTGAACATAGCATCAATCAATTCATGGTAGATGAAGTCCATCACATCTAGCTTGTATTGCACGGACTCATCCTCGCACGAGGCAACCTCATGAGAGAAAGCAAGGAGCTGAACAAGGTGACCACGGATGCTATCATTGTTGCCTCCACTTGGAGTGATGGAATCATGGAAGAGACCGACCAAAGCAGTATAGATAGGAGCCAAACCAGCAAGAGTGCCCACAATGCCATTGTCCACAGTGCAAGGAGAGAGAGCTGCATCTTTGTTGGGCTCCAGCTGAGTGATGATACGATGGCCACTTGCCCTATCCCTGCAACGGAAATTGTATCCAAGAACCTCAACAAACACACGGAAATCAGCAGTCATAGGCCTGTCATGAGTCATCCACTTCATAGTGCGATGCTCATTGCCACAAATAACCAAAGTGGAAAAGAACTGCTTCACCACCTCAGAGTCATATGAGCACTAGAGAGACATGAGATGGTGCAGCCCCATCCGCTTAGTCACATACATGGCATCCATAAGGTGGGCCTTCTCCAAAGCCTCAGCAAGAACCAGCAGGTGCATAGGCCTAATGTTCAGCCTGTCATACACATCTTCAAAAATACCTTTCTAGCACACCAAAATCGAGCATCCCCCAGCTCATCATCACGAGGCAACTCTGCAAACAAATCATGGTGACAGATGAAGGAATAGGTGACTGCATCCAAAGCCTTGTAGTTGATCTTGGGCTCCTTGCCCTTCCTTTTGGACACCCCCTTTCTAGTCCTCTTTGCTTGTTCAGCCATGCGCTTCTCTTCGTTCTTTCTTCTCCTCAACTCAACCTCGTCCACTAAGTTACCCTGTCCGTCATCCCGAAAGTATTTACCGCGAGGGCGACACTTGTAGGTCTTGGGAACACTAGAACCACCTGTGAGGAGAACCAGGGTGATAGCAAGGGGATAAGTATACACACAAGTCCAGGAGAGAGCATGGAAAAAGTAGTCAAAAAGTTTATAAGACAAATCTACTCAATGTACAAAATATGGTGAAACTGAACCAGAGTTGAATCTATCAGGCTAGATTATCCGGCCTGGCCAGGGGCGGATAATCCGGCCCTAGCAGAAATTTTCGACTTCACCTAGATTGAATGCAAAAAAGTAGATCGGGCCTAGAAACTGCAAGACTACGATTTCTATGCGAAAAAACATCCTCTCTAGACAATGTTCCACCCAACAAATAACACATCTAGCCAAAGATGGGGAGAGAGGGAGTTACCCTCACTCATTGGAGGAAGAACGCGGAGGAGAAGGTACCCGGAGGCGCGGAGAAGAAGATCCGGGGAGGCCCGGAAAATCCGGTGGCCGGAGAGGCTCCAGGGAGGGTGGGGGACGGCAGGCGACGGCTGAGGAGGAGAGGGTTGGGGGAGAAGTGCTGCTCGTTATGAGCCCTTCCCCCGATCCCTGCCCTTTAAGACGAAATCCGCCAGGGCTAGATTATCCGGCCTACACTTGGGCCGGATTATCCGTCCTCAAATCTAAATTTCTGTTGTACATAGATTCAGGCCCGCGTGTCCCCAAACAACACCCCCACAAGGTGTACAAGGGACTTGTGTGCAAGAATAGATGGCTTAGGGGTAGGGAAAGGCTTAGGATTAAGAGAGCCAAACTAAGATGGTACTAGACACTCAAAATTGCAAGAACCAAATCAAATAAGGGCCAAAATTGAGTGTGATTCCCATAATAACATGAGATGAGCAAAAACAACCAAAAAGATCCATAAAAATCCAATTCTCCTCAAGGGAGAGGGCGGTGGCCGAAGCCACCTTGTTGGAGTGTATGGTGTGACACCCCGAAGATATATCTTGGGTTCACGACCAATACTCATCAATAAGCTCACATATCACAAAATGATATTAAGAGAAATGATTTATCTGCTTTTGGCATTATGGGGGGAGGGTTAGCCCAATTAATTAGGACCACACTCCCCCTATCTCCATGCCCACATCTAGACTAAATAAGACTGAGATGTACGAGTGAGTGCATGGGTAATCAAGACAAACTCCTGGAATCAATGATATTTAGCTCATTCCTCAAGTAGCAGAATCTTGCTTCATCAAGTGGCTTCATAAAAATATCAGCAAGTTGGTTCTTCGTGCTCACAAAAGATAGATCAATATCGCCTCGAGCAACATGGTCTCGAATAAAATGATTCTGAATCTCAATATGCTTTATCCTTGTGTGCTGTACCGGATTGTACGCAATTTTGATTGCTCTTTCATTATCACATAAAAGAGGCACTTTGTCACAATTGACACGGTATTCCTTCAAAGTTTGCCTCATCCACAATAACTGAGTGCAAGCGCTAGCAACAACAACATATTCAGCTTCGGCGGTGGAGAGAGATATACAATTCTGCATTTTAGATGACCAACACACTAGAGATCTTCCCAAGAATTGACAAGCTCCAGAAGTGGAATTCCAATCATCCTTATCACCAGCCCAATCTGAATCAATATAACCACATAGAGAGAAATTGGAGCCCTTGGGATACCATAGACCAAAGTTAGGGGAATGAACCAAATATCGAAAGATCCTCTTGACCACCACTAAGTGGCTTTCTTTAGGAGCTGCTTGATACCTTGCACACACCCCCACACTCAACACAATATCAGGTCTAGATGCGCAGAGGTAAAGAAGAGAGCCGATCATGGACCAGTATACCTTTTGGTCCACATCTTTACCATGTGGGTTAAGTTCAAGATGACATTTTGTTTGCATCGGAGTGGTGACACCATTAAGATCCATCATCTTGAATCTCTTGAGCATGTCTTGGATGTACTTTGCTTGATTGATGAAGGTTCCTTCTCTAAGTTGCTTGATTTCGAATCCAAGAAAGAACCGTAATCCCCCATCATAGACATCTCAAACCTGTCAGTCATAAGCTTTGAAAATTCATCATTAAAAGCTTTATTAGTAGAACCAAAGATGATATCGTCTACATATAGTTGGCATACGAAGATCTCCCCCTTAACCTGAAGGGAATATGCCCGAGAGGCAATAATAAAGTGGTTATTATCTTATTCCATGTTTATGATAAATGTTTATTTTACATGCTAGAATTGTATTGATTCGAAAACATCAATACATGTGTGTTTAATAAACAAAAAGGGTTCCTAGTCATGCCTCTATTATAGACTAGCTTGTTGATTAACAAGATGATCAAGGTTTCCTGATCATGGACATTGGATGTTGTTAATAACAAGGTCACACCATTGGTGGAATGATGTGATGAACATTCGTCCGAAGTATAGCATTACGATCAAGTCATTATGTTTATATTGCTATAACATAATACGAAGTGATCTTTATCCTTAGACCATGAGATCATGTTAATTGCTAACACCGGAAGAGTATCTTGATAACATCAAACGCCACACCATAACAGGGTGACTATAAAGGTGGGTTCAGTGCTACGAAGGTGTTATGTTGAGGCTCATGGATCAAGAGTGGGATTTGTCCATCCCGATGACAGATAGATATACTCTGGGCCCCCTCCGTGATATCACATTGAAATAGCTTGCAAGCAAGTGATGTGATCACTAGAATGTTATATCACGAGAATGAGAAAAGAGTGCATGTCGGTAACGAGATCAAACTAGGTATGGAGATACCGATGATCGAATCTCGGACATGTAATATATCGCGGGACAAAGGGATTTAGTTACTAGCGTTAAAGGTTCTCACGATCACAGAAGTCATCGTTGAATGTGTAGGAGTCAGTATGGATCTCCAGGTCCTGCTGCTGATTATTCATCGGAGAGGGGTCTCGATCATGTCTGCATTATTCGCGAACCATAGGGTGACACACTTAAGGGATACCGACACCATTTGGAGCAAATATGTTTTAGATAAAGATTTAAGAAAGCGCTGGAATTATTTCAATAGACACGAAAACTGTTTCGGGTGAAATTGCTGAAATTGGTTCTGCATGTAATATTGAAATGTTGCAGGGGGTTTTATGTGAATTTTAGTTAATTAAAGTAATTAACAAAGTTCTGAATAAAATTAATAAAAGAGTTTTATTAAATGAGAGAGCATTAAATTTGGAGAAATTTAATGCATTTAAAGTGGAGACTTTAAAAGAGAATGTGAAGGGGCAAATTTATGTGGAGGGAGTTACCACCACATGAATGGAGGAGGTGAAGGGTCAGCTCCTCCATGCGCCGGCCATGAAGGAGGGGCACCACCCCTCCTCCTATAAAAGGCCACCCCCTCCTCACTTCTCACTCACACCTCCTTGTGAAGGATCTCTCTCCCCCTCTAGTATTATTTCCCCATGGTCTCGGATTAGCGAGATACATGTTCCCGGTGGCTTTATCTGGAAAGGAGTTGCTGCTTCTGCTGCTTTGCTGGAGCGAGGGACGGAGGTTGTCGGGGTACCGGACGTGTGTGCGATCACGGATGCACCGCTGCTTTGCGGTGCTGGACTTGGTGGTGCTGGAGATGGATCTGATGGACGTGCTAGAGCCGGACCTGCTGGACTTCATCACGATCTTGAGATCGGCAAGTGTACGACTACATCAACCACGAGTTCCTACTCGTTAACAAAGCTCATTGTCTACGAGGGTAAGTTCTCGTTGGATGTATGTCCACCCGTTGCTTTGTACCTAGTAGATAAATCTTGGCGTGTAGTTCACATCGTAGGAATTTTTTTGTTTTCTATGCTGCGGACCCAATAGTGGTATCAGAGCCTGATCTATGCGTAGGTGCTTAGCACGGGTAGTACACATATGTTGATATGTGGGCGATTATGATCATGTTATTGCATCTTCTATGTATTTTGGATATTGGTGGCATAGTGGGATGAAGCGTCCCGGACCAACCTTACATGTCATCGTACATGAGACTGGTTCCACGACTGACATGCAACTTGTTTTGCATAAGTGGCTGGCGGGTGTCTATCTCTCCTACTATAGTCAATATCTGATTTACAACGAGTTGCTAATGACTTAGTTATCCTCGTTGTGGTTCATGTTCGTAGGTGAGAACGGTTCTATCTCCGAAAGCCCTAAGCCACGTAAAACTTGCAATTGATAAATTAGAGGCGTCTAGTTTAGATCGTTGCTGGGCTAGTGTATGGATATGGTATTGTTGTAAGTAGATGTATGGTAGATACTCTTACAACACAGTCAACGTGTAAGTTCCATAGACCTTGGCCTTACACACAAAGGAATGATAGAGATCATACCACGATGCAAATGATAGAGATCAAATGCATGGACCATATCATCTCACTTTACACATTAGATGTTAGCATCTTATACTGCTAGTTTGGCGCTTTCTGTAGCATTGTAAGATGATCCCTCTTTTAGATATCAAGATAAAAATGTGTTCTTCCTTAAGTATGCACTATTTTGTGGATCGTATTTCGAGACATCACGTGATGATCGGGTGTACTCGACTCTACGCTTTCATACAAACGGGTGTAAGACAGTTTTACACATGCGAGTACTAAGGTTCTTACTTGGCGAGCCTAGCATGTACATACATGGCCTCGGAACACGGACCGAAAGGTTAAGCATGAGTCATATAGTTGATATGATGCCCATATAGATGCTCGCCTTTGAAGCTACATCAACTCACGTGATGATCGGACTTGGTGTAGTGAATTTGGTTCATGTAATCACCAAAAAGGCACGAGGGATGTCGTTTTTGAGTGAGAGTTCATTTCTAATTTAGATTAGTCGAACCAAATTTGTCATAAATTAAATCAAAGTGAATTTGCATAGTTTGTTGTAGTCATTGGCATTCGTTTTCTACCTTATGCTTAGTTTTTATTTGAGATAATAGAACTATAGAATTCTAGATATTTACTTTATGAACTGGTATCGTATTGTTTTGAATGTCAATTTAAAGTTTATAAGTCCTATTGCAAACTTTTAGCAAACTCTATTTACTCCATGAAGTTTAATAAGTAGTATTAAATCAAGAGTAAGAATTCCAATGTTAGTATGTAAAGTATCATGTTTGCCTCCATGATTATTGATATTCAAAAAGTTTTTTTAATATCAAGATTATATTGGATCTAGAAATTGTTTCAGAAACCATCATGTGTGAAAGATATTGTGATATCTGAAACAATGTTTTTGGTTGCATTATGATAGAATATAATTTAGCAAAATACATGCTCTCATATTGTATGAGAATTTGTGAAGGATGGAGATGCTAGGAATCCGAATCTACCAAAAAGGTTTTGGGAACTGATATTATACTCGCGATTCTTCCTTATAGGCTATAGTAGCTTGATCATGAAAGTTGTCATGATAAAGATGAATAGAAGATGTAAGTAAAATGTTTACTACACTAATAGATTACTAAAGAATGGATTTTTGAAAGAACACCAAACATTTGATGATGGTGATCCACTTCAAAGTGCAAGTCCAAAGGTATTAGTATTGGACTATATATGCTTTGTACCATGTGTCATGTTGATGACACCACTATTGATGCTGATAGATTCTTTTAAAAGAAAAGGAATTGCTGAAAGAGAATCTATAAAATATTTGGCAGAACATAAAAGGTTGGAGATATCCAACTTAGGTATATAGAAGATATACATGTTATGGCTATATTTCTTGCTTGTTAAACAATGTGGTTCTTAGGTATTGGATACCGGTATTGGATACCGAATTGGTTGGTATGAAGTGTCATATAGGACAACGCAATTCATGAACTACAATGGCCTAAGTAACCAGCAAGAGAATGAGTGATGATGTTCATCGAAAACAAATAAAGTGTTATTGTGTTTTTCGTTGTCATCAAACCAAGCCTTCAAGATTTGTTTAAATAATTGTTATTTTGTTCCGGTATCATGAGAACAATGGCTGTTCAAATAATTACCATATTCCATAAAGGATGGATGAACTTTTACAAGTCTAGTTGGAGAAATCACATCCATAAACACTATTGCTAAAATGTCGCAAGACAAATGATTGAAAGATCACTTATGAAGTGACATCGCTGTTTAAATTATATTTGAAAGAAAACATGAAGAAACTCCATGTTGATGGATTTTTGGAGCCTTTGATTTTGATCAATTGACACATGTGAGACTTTCCTTGAGATAATTGAAACCTCGTCCATAGGCCAGAGAGGAACGAATGACTAGCTTATTGGAAATTGTGCATGCTGATGTGCATAGTCCATTATGTGTAGGCATATGCGATGGATCTTTTTGCTTCATATGCTTTCTCCGAAAATTTGTGTGAATATATCTGTATATTTACTTAATAAGGAAGAAGTATGAAACATTTGAAAATTGTTCAAAGACTTTCAAGATGAAGTGGAAAATCATTGTAACAAGAAAATAAAGAGTTTATGATTCGATCATAAAGGAAGATATTTGAGTTACATGTTTAGTAAAAACACCTAAGACTTGAGGAATTGTTCCATGATTTGTGTTTCCCGATAAACCATAGGAGTATGGCATATTCGAGAGATAAAATCAAACCATGTTTGACATGGTAAGATCAAGGGTGTCATTTATAAAACTGCCATTATGTTTTAAGGATTGAAGCTTTAGAGACTACCGCTTTTACACTAAAAAGAGCACCATCGTGATCCATTGAAATGAGACCATATGAGTTATGGTTTGGGATAAAACCCGAATTGTCTTTTCTTAAATTTTGGTATGCTATGCATAAGTAAAATGTTTACAACCAAAGTCGGATAAGCACGTCTTTGTAGGTTATCCCAAAGAATTTGTTGGGAATTTCTCCATAACACCAAGGACAAAAGAGTTTGTTACTTGGAACGTCAAGTTTCTTGAGAAGGAATTTTTTGTGAAAAGTTAAGTGGGAGGAAAATAGAACTTTGATAAGGTTGTTGAACCTTAGCTATATGTACTAAGTAGCGCAGCGCCGGAAAGTGTCCCGGTGGCGGCCACAATGCTCATGGCTCTCGTGATTACAAAAGGTGTGACCTCGGAGATTAAAGTTCCTATAGAACCGTGTGGGTCGGTAAGAATCAAATAGTAAGATTTGATAAGCAAGTCGTTATTGTTTTGACAATGATGAACCGACTACATGCAAAGAAGCGATGATGGGCCCTGACTCCATAAAATGACTAGAAGTCATAGAATCCGTGATAGTATCCATACACGAGAAAACAACTTTCTGAACTTGGAAGACCCTTCGGAAAGGCGTGAAGCCTATCGGTCATGTTTGGATCTATAAAGAAATAAGACATGGATGTTTAACATCTATGAAATAGTCGACATGTCGGAAAGAAGTTTACGACAATGTTCAAGGAGTTGACTATGACAAGATTTGATCTTTCATAGCGATATATAGTCTTGACGGATTAATGTAGCAACCACTACATATAATTTGGTATATGGTAGTTGAATAAACAAAACAAGGTTCTTCTAATAGAACGGTAACGTAGGACATGTACATGACATGGTCTGAAGGGTTTTGTTAATTCAAAGGGTCTAAAAGGGCATGTAAACTTCAATAGTTGAAGTAAGCATAGCGGAGTTGGAATCTTCACCATGATGAAACTGTTAAAAGAGTTTAAATTCATCGGAGATGATGAAGATGCTTGCATTTGCAAGAAATTAAGTGGGAGCACTGAGACATATTTCTAATACATTATGTAGAGGACATATTGTTGATTGGAAATGATGTATCTTGAATTGACACAAGTTAAGGATTTCATTAAAATAAGATTTCGATGAAAGACTTGGGCAAACCCAGAATATTAGGCATCAATATCTATATGGATAGATTAAGGCGTTAATATGGTTGTGCCAGACATACATATATAAGATATTGAAAGGGTTCAATATGAGATATTGAAAGGGTTCAATATGGAAACAACAAGAAAGGTTCTTGCTGCATGGAAAGAATTGTATTCAGATTCAAGTGTTTCAACACTTGGTGAGTAAAATCACATACAGATTTTGATCGATTATACCATGATATGTATAAATCCAGAATGTCCTATGCTCTAAATGTTATGAGCATATACCAGAATGATTCATAAGATGATCATTGTACAATATTAAAGATATTCTTATGAGCTTTGGAAGAACTAAGAATATATCATGTATAGTGACAAATAGTTAAAGGTAGTTCATTGTAAAGTGTTACATTAATACTAGTTTTGTCACAAGATACAAATTAAATTTATCTCAGTTTAGACTATGGGTGGCACAATATAATGGAAAGGATGTTCCATGATGGATTTGGATGAGTTCGAAAGTTGAGATATTTTGACGGATACTACAACAAAAGGCTAAGTATATAACTGCTATAGTAGCAGCAAAGGAGGGCATTTGTGTTAAGTAGTTTGTTATCAAACTAGGTGTGGTTCAAAGTGGGATAATACTATGAAGATATATTGTGTGACAATAATATCAACATATTTTGAGCCGAACGAACTAAAGGTCTCACCAGAGGATCAAATTTATACAATGCCATCTCATTTGAGAATGAGTGATGCGTAGAGACACAAAGACATGCAAATACACACGGATCTGAAACTGTCACATCCGGAGATTATGTTAACCACTAGCAATAGCGTATATGCAACACCAGAAAGCCATAGGTATTCAATGCGCAAAGTTTTTCAAACTAGATTATTGACTCTAGTGCAAGTGGGAGACTGAAGGGAATATGCCCGAGAGGCAATAATAAAGTGGTTATTATCTTATTCCATGTTTATGATAAATGTTTATTTTACATGCTAGAATTGTATTGATTCGGAACCATCAATACGTGTTTGTTTAATAAACAAAAAGGGTTCCTAGTCATGCCTCTCTTATAGACTAGCTTGTTGATTAACAAGATGATCAAGGTTTCCTGATCATGGACATTGGATGTTGTTAATAACAAGGTCACACCATTGGTGGAATGATGTGATGAACATTCATCCGAAGTATAGCATTACGATCAAGTCATTATGTTTATATTGCTATAACATCATACGAAGTAATCTTTATCCTTAGACCATGAGATCATGTTAATTGCTAACACTAGAAGAGTATCTTGATAACATCAAACGTCACACCGTAACAGGGTGACTATAAAGGTGGGTTCAGTGCTACGAAGGTGTTATGTTGAGGCTCATGGATCAAGAGTGGGATTTGTCCATCCCGATGACGGATAGATATACTCTGGGCCCTCTCGGTGATATCACATTGAAATAGGTTGCAAGCAAGTGATGTGATCACTAGAATGTTATATCACGGGAACGAGAAAAGAGTGCATGTCGGTAACGAGATCAAACTAGGTATGGAGATACCGATGATCGAATCTCGGACATGTAATATATCACGGGACAAAGGGATTTAGTTACTAGCGTTAAAGGTTCTCACGATCACAGAAGTCATCGTTGAATGTGTAGGAGTTAGTATGGATCTCCAGGTCCCGCTGCTGATTATTGATCGGAGAGGGGTCTCGATCATGTCTGCATTATTCGCGAACCGTAGGGTGACACACTTAAGGGATACCGACACCATTTGGAGCAAATATGTTTCAGATAAAGATTTAAGAAAGCGCTGGAATTATTTCAATAGACACCGAAACTGTTTTGGGTGAAAATGCTGAAATTGGTTCTGCATGTAATATTGAAATGTTGCAGGGGTTTTATGTGAATGTTTGTTAATTAAAGTAATTAACAAAATTCTAATAAAATTAATAAAAGAGTTTTATTAAATGAGAGAGCATTAAATTTGGAGAAATTTAATGCATTTAAAGTGGAGACTTTAAAAGAGAATGTGAAGGGGCAAATTTATGTGGAGGGAGTTACCACCACATGAATGGAGGAGGTGAAGGGTCACCTCCTCCATGCGCCGTCCATGAAGGAGGAGCACCCCCCTCCTCCTATAAAAGGTCACCCCCTCCTCACTTCTCACTCACACCTCCTTGTGAAGGATCTCTCTCCCCCTCTAGTATTATTCCCCCATGGTCTCGGATTAGCGAGATACATGTTCCCGGTGGCTTTATCTGGAAAGGAGTTGCTGCTTCCGCTGCTTTTCTGGAGCGAGGGACGGAGGTTGTCGGGGTATCGGACGTGTGTGCGATCACGGATGCACCGCTGCTTTGCGGTGCTGGACTTGGTGGTGCTGGAGCTGGATCTGATGGACGTGCTAGAGCCGGACCTGCTGGACTTCATCACGATCTTGAGATCGGCAAGTGTACGACTACATCAACCACAAGTTCCTACTCCTTAACAAAGCTCGTTGTCTACGAGGGTAAGTTCTCGTTGGATGTATGTGCACCCGTTGCTTTGTACCTAGTAGATAGATCTTGGCGTGTAGTTCACACCGCACGAAATTTTTTGTTTTCTATGCTGCGGACCCAACATAACCTTCTTAGTAAAAAGAGTGGGATCAATTTGCCCAACTTCGAAGCCACGGTCTAGCAAAAGCTCTTTAAGGTACTCATACCACGCACGTGGGGCTTGTTTAAGGCCATAGAGTGCCTTATCGAGTTTGTAGACATGGTTCGGGAAGTTAGGATCCTCAAATCCCGAGGGTTGCTTTACATATACCAACTCATGTAGAGGACCATTAAGGAAAGCAATCTTGACGTCCATTTGCTACAACTTAAAATTGTTATGGGCAGCATAAGAAAGAAGGATACAGATGGACTCAAGTCGAGCCACTAGGGCATAGGTCTCGCCAAAGTCAATGCCCTCAACTTGAGAGTAGCCTTGAGCCACAAGTCTCGCCTTATTCCTCACAACAATGACATTCTCATCTTGCTTGTTTTTAAATATCCATTTAGTGACGATAACATTGTGGCAATCTTTGGGTTTCTCCACGAGTTTCCAGACCTTGTTGCGCTCGAAATTATTCAATTCTTCATGCATAGCAACAACCTAGTCCGGATCTTCAAGAGCTTCAAAAACTTTCTTGGGTTCCACCATTGAGATGTGAGCTTGATGCTCACCAAAACTTGCCAATTCCCTTCTTGTAGAAACCCTTCGTCGAAGGTCACCTACAACCTTGTCGAGGGTGTGACCTCTTAACTCAAGGTTCCGATCAGCACGGGCCTTGCGACGAAGTTCAATAAGCTTGTTGTCTCTTGGTGGAATAGTTTCATCACTTGAATCTTCATTGGAATCATTTTCTCGACCTTGATTAGAATCTGGGATAACAGTAGTAGGCGGTGATGAAGCGTGTCCTTGAGGTGAGTCAGCAGCCGTAAGAGGAGACTGCTGAATAACAGGTGAGTCAGGGCCGGATAATCCGGCCGATGGAGAGGCCGGATAATCCGGCCTGGGAGAACTTGTAGCAGCTTCATCAGTCTGCCTAGGACTTGCTTGAAATGGCGAGGGGCCGGATAATCTGGGGTCACCCAGAAAATCCGGCCAGGAGCTTCTAGCGATTTCTTCAGCACCAGGAGCAATTTGGTCGTCAGGAGAGGGATGGCCGGATAATCCGGTGTCGACCGGATAATCCGGCCTGGAGCTTTCTGGAACATCTTGACCTTCAATAGTTGATGGAGATGGTGTAGAAGTTGCTCCCGTGGTTGGAACATGTTGAGTATGTGTAGATGAGGGCTCTACATGAGTAGAGCATTTTCCTTCCCAATCCGCCACAAGGGGTTCCTCAATGGGGCAGAAAAATCTCACGCCCATTCTTCTTATGGCATCTTGGGGTATTTCAACATCTGCATCACAAACACCAATTTGCTCCGCACGGGAACCATCATTTTCCTCGAACACCACACTACAAGATTCTACAACAGTTCCGAAGAGCTTATTGTAGACTCTATAAGTGTGGGATTCGGCACCATAACAAACAAAAATACCTTCTAGAGCCTTAGATTCAAACTTAGATAAACGAACTCCCTTGATGAGAAAGAAACACTTACACCCGAATACCCGAAAGTATGAGATGTTTGGCTTGTTACCGGTAAGTATTTCATACGGAGTCTTGTCTAAGATCTTGCGGAGGTATAATCGGTTGGATGAATAACATTAAGGTGTACCGGTATACCGGTAAGTCTTGTCTAAGATCTTGCGGAGGTATACCGGTAAGTATTTCACTTAGAAACTCATTTAAGGTGTAGTTCTTGAACTCAGAGCCATTATCACTTCTTATAGCCAGAATAGGGACGTTGTGTTGACGTTGAACCTTGTTGGCGAAGTCGATGACCGTTTGTTGAGTTTCACTCTTCAACTTGAAGAAATAAACCCAAGTGTATCTTGAGTAATCATCAACGATCACAAGACAGTACTTCTTCCCACCGAGGCTTGCATGAGATGGAGGTCCAAAGAGGTCCACATGTAGGAGCTCTAAGATCCTTTCTGACGACATAATAGTCTTCCTACGATGAAGAGAGTCATGCATTTTCCCTTCAACACAAGCCCTACAAACACGATCTTTGGCAAAGGAGACATTTTCTTTTAGTCCAAGGATGTGGCCACCCTTGTGGAGACTTTGCAAAGTTCTCATATTAACGTGGGCTAGTCGGCGATGCCATAGCCAACCCACGTCAGCCTTTCTACAAAGACACATTGGGCCTATAGTGGTTTTCCCCAAAAAGTCCACACGTACAGGTCATTTTTGACATATCCCACGAAAGCGACTTTTAGAGACTTGCTCCACAAGAGTACCACCAAATCAGCATCAATGTAAACTGCAAAGCCCATCTTACCAAGGGCGCAAACTGAAAGTAAGTTGTACCCGAGGGTCTCAACAAGCATGACGTCCACGAGAGAGATATCGTGAGCCACCACAACTTTGCCGAGACCTAATACCTCAGATTTTGACTTGTCACCATAGGAGACGGTTATATGATCATGATTTGGCCGCATCTCCGTGATGATCTCCTTGCTTCCGGTCATATGACTCGTGCACCCGCTATCGAGTACCCATTTAGACCCACCGGAAGCATAGCCCTGCAAGAAAGTTACTTCTTGGTTTTAGGTACCCATTTTTCAATGGGTCCTCTCATGTTAGTGACAAGGGTCTTGGGGACCCAAATAGACCAAGGAATGTAACAATCATAAGAGCCTACATAACTAGCATAAACATCACCATAATAATCACAATATAATTCAAAGTTAGGATTGTTAGCCCCTGCAAAACCATCATAATTAGACTTGTCATTGGTGATGTTGCTAGTCTTTGGTTGAGCAGTCTTGCTCTTCTTCTTCTTCTTCTTCTTCTTCTTGTTTTTCTTGTTCTTTGTCTTGGGAATGTAACCAAGACCTTCTTTTCTATTGTTTGTCCTTTGCTTGCTCAGTATCTCATCAAGAACCTCTTTACCTTTGTGTTGAGAACCTCTTGCAAGATCTTCTTTTCCATAAGATGATGTGGAGGTACTTGGCACATCATACAGCTTCAATTGAGTTTGGAGCTGATCATGATACTCATTTAGAGTAGAGTGATCACTCTTCAATGCCTTGTGAGCACTTTCAAGTTTATCAAACTTCTCCGAGAGTCTAGCATGAGCAGCCCCAAATTCAATCTTTTCTTTCTTTAGTTTCTTTACCTTGGCAAGAGCATTGTCACGTTCTTTGATGAGCTGAGCCACAACTTCTTCATGTGACTCCTCAATGGATTCGAGTCTCTCTTCCAAATATACTCGAGCTTCCTCTTCTTCTTCCAAGGCATTCTTCATAGAAGCTATCTCCAAGGCATCTTCTCTTTTGATTCTACCCTTTTCTTCAAGAAGATCTTCGGCTTGAGCAAGTTGAATCATAAGAGCATAAAAATGGAGTTTGTGCTCACCTTGCAGGTTAGTGAAAAAGTTGTCCAAATCAATAACTTCTTCTTTCATTTTAAGACTATCATGATCATCCATATCCAAAATTATGTTAGTCTTAGGAAATGAAGAGCTAGAACTTGATACCTCGGACCCTCTTGCCATAAGGCAAGTGGCGTTGTTGTTGATGACGTTCTTGTTTGGCGAGTCGAAGAGAGATGATGGAGTCGATGTGGTGGCTATCGCAGCCACCTCACGAGAACTATCTTCATCCTCTTCATCTTCACTTGTAGAGGAGTATTCTTCTTGTGCCACTAAGACGATCTTGGGTTGCTTCTTGTAGGGGCCATTCTTTTTAATAAATGGCGTCTTCTTAGGTGCTTTGGATTTTTCTTTAAGAATGAGCCTGCCACCATTGTCTTCTCTATTTTGATAAGGACACTTGGCTACAAAGTGCAGCCTATCTCCACAATTGTAGCATGTTCTCAGTTTTGGGCCACTTTCTCTTCTTCCACTTGACCCATTCTTGCGCTCGAGTTACGACTTGGCCTTGGAAGGATCCTTCCAAAAGTTCCTTGCATAAAACGCCATGTACTCACCATGAGCATGCTTGACTTCATCGGGGCAATCCATGGAGGCCCCCTCAAAAACTCTTTCATCCTCCTCTTGCTCAACAACATTAGCTTTTAGAGCAACATTGACACCCTTTTGCATTCCAATGGCACGAGCACGGGCATCTTCAGCGTTCTTTGCAGCAACTTTAAATGATGCCATTTCTTGCATGACTTCATTGGGTGTCATTTGATGGTAGTTGTGTCTACCTTGTAAGCTCTTCAAGTCCGTTGGCTCGAAAGGCATTAAGGCACTCACATATTTTCTTTTTATCCACGCATCATCAATGTGAGTGGCTGCATGCTTTCTAAATATTGTTGCAATGCCATTGAGTCTTCTATACATGTCTTCATGGTTTTCACCATCCAACATGTAGAATCCCTCAGCTTCATTACTAAGGGCATCATACCTATTCCTTCTCATGCTTTCATTCCCAATAAAGAGATCGGCGAGGGCATCCCAAGCTTCTTTAGCTGTGTTGAGATGTTCAATGTGGGGCATGTCCTTGGGACCCACACCGAGTTGTATCATGTGGAGAGCCGTAGCATTCAATTGGCTGTCCACAACTTCTCTTCTTGTCAGATTGGAATGATCTCCAATATGAAGACCCTCTTCCATAATCCTCCAAAGTGCAATTGAGGAGCTGCAAACATGAGACTTCATTAAGAATTGAAATTGATTAAAAGAGGATGCAGTAAGCTTGGGTCGATCACCCCTATTGTTTATATGAGGATGAGGGATAGGTGGATCGGGGGAATATACATGACGAACCTCACTATATTCCTCCTTACCACTTCCCTTCTTGGAGGTGGAACCATTATGTTTTTCACCTACCACTTCATCATCCTTGGATCCGGTGTTAGCCTTACCTTGGATGATGGTGTGGCGGCCTCAGAGGAGGATGGAGATGGGGCTATGGATGATGTGAGACGAGCAATCATTTGATTCATCTCCTCCATCTTGGCCTCAAAGGATTTCAACAAGGTTGTTTCCAACGTCTTGAGGTCATCCATTGTGACCTTATCCACAGCCTCATCCCCATCTACCTTGGTACCCATACTTCTCTTAGGCGGTTAAGCCCGAATAAAGAGCCGGGGCTTTGATACCAATTGAAATGGATCGTATGGGCACCTAGAGGGGGGGTGAATAGGTGCTACTTCAAATTTTAATGCCTTTTCAATTTTAGGCTTAGCACAAAGGGTAAATTCTCTAGATATACTATTAGGTGGAATTTCCCTATATGCAAACCTATCTACTAGCGAGTAAAGAGCGAGTGGAAGAGGAACGGGTAAACCGTAGTGAAGCACGCGGAGACACAGGATTTGTTTGACCGCAGTTCCTTCCTTGTTAAGGGAAGTACGTCTGTGTTGGAGGGGTGGGCGGTACTAAGACCACCACGCCACAATAGGCCTCACCCTGTTCTCTGATGGATCCCGCCACCAAAGGCCTGATCCACCTTTCCGCTATAGGGACCCTTCGAGGCGGGTACCGGTGCCTTTACACAATTAGCGAGGCACAACTCCACAAACAACTTGGAGGCTCCCGTAATGACAACAAGCTTCCACAAGAACAAGTTATCAATAACAAAGAACGAGATCTAGATATTGACAAGAATACTAGATCAAGGATTTCTCCAAATGAATGGAGAGGAGTTGATGCGCTTGATTCGTGATGATGATGACGATTCTCTCCTCCTTCAATTCCCCCAAAGATCGAAGCCTTTGGGTGGTTGAAGTGGGAGATCTAGAATGGGAGCTCTTGCACAGTGTCTGAACAATTTCGAATGAATCAAGAGTTCTGAATGTTGGGGAAGGATGGATATTTATACCCCTTCAAAAACCAAGCAGTTGGTGACTTTGGGGGCCGGATTATCCGGTCCAAGTGAGGGCCAAATTATCCGGTCTGGGAAAAACTCCGCCCCAGACTCGAAATATCCGGCAGATAGTCCGCCCCCTCTCTAAGTGTTGCATAGAGCTTGCCCTTGATCATCTTCTGGGGGCTGGATTATCCGGTCCCATGTGATGGCCGGATTATCCGGCCTAGGGAGGAAAAACCGCCCCAGTTCGGATTTTCGGGGAGAAAATCCGCCCCCTCTCTGGGTGACGCGCCTAGGCAGTCTTTGGTCAAATTCTGGAGGCCGGATTATCCGGCCCATGCGATAGCCGAATTATCCGGCCTGGGGAAGAAACACCGCCCCAGTTCGGATTTTCTGGGCGATAATCCGCCCCCTCTCTGGGTGACGCGCCTTGGCAGCCTTTGAACAATGAGGTAGGCCGGATTATCCGGCCCTTGGTGGGGCGGATAATCCCTCCCCCAAACCTCCTGCATACTTAGCGCACATGAGAAATCTCCACAGTATTGTTATCTAACACACAAAACATAGGAAAACATGAAATGTTCTTTCAGTCTTCACCTTTTCTTTAAATATTCTAGTGTTTTCATAAGCCTCATTCATGGGTTCATCTAAAGCATGAATATCCAAGAATCTGTTTTCCCCTGCAGTTTTAAAGTCAAAATTCATAGTTTTTATATCCCACCAAGCCTTATGCTCAAGTTCTAATGGAAGGTGACAATTTTTACCGTAAACTATTTTGTATGGTGTCATTCTCATAGGGTTCTTGAATGCGGTATGATACGCCCACAATGGATCATTAAGCTTCAAGGCTCAATCCTTTCTTGACCTGTTCACCATCTTCTGGAGTATGACTTTGATTTCTCTGTTAGATAATTCCACTTGTCCACTGGTTTGGGGGTGGTAAGGTGAGGCTACCCGGTGGTCTACTCCATATTTTAGAAGTATCTTATCAAAAGTTCCCTTCATAAAATGAGTTCTACCATCAGTAATCAAAAATCGTGGTACTCCAATCCTAGGAAAGATGATGGCCTTGACCATCTTAATGGAAGTGGCTGTATCTGCATGAGCAGTGGGTATAGCTTCAACCCATTTAGTAACATAATCAACATCAACAAGAAAATGAGTATAACCATTAGAGGGAACAAATGGACCCATGAAGTCCATTCCCCATACATCATATGGCTCTATTACTAGGTTATATTTCATATTCATTTCTTGTCTTTTACCTATATTACTCATACATTGACAAGCATCAAATTTTTTAACATATTCTTGAGAATCTTTAACTAGTGTGGCAGTAGAAATCTGATTGCAAAACCTTGGCTGCAGTGTGATTACCAGCGTGATGCCCACCGTAGGGACTATCGTGGCAATCCTTAAGGATGTCTTTTGCCTCGTGCTCGGGTACGCATTTCCGAATTATCCTGTCTATGCCATGCCTGTATAGGTAAGGGTCATCCCAAAAGTAATGGTTTAAATCATTAAAGAATTTCATTCTTTGATTGTAATCCATTCCTTTTGGTAAAACCTTGCCTACTAGAAAATTAGCATAATCTGCAAACCAAGGATCGTGAGGTTCTATAACTGCAAGGTATTTGCCTGGCATAGATTCATTAATAGGAATAGGATCCTCTATGATTCCTTCCATCCGTGACAAATGGTCGGCCACAGGGGTTATCCTTTCCCCTCCTATCTACTATCTGCAGGTCATATTCTTGTAGTAACAAGACCCATTTAATTAGACGGGGTTTAGCATCTTTCTTAGCTAGAAGGTGTCTCAAAGCTTCATGATCAGTATGAACTATTACTTTTGAGTTGATGATATAGTGCCTAAACTTATCACAAGCAAAAACAATAGCAAGGAACTCTTTCTCGGTTGTCGCATAGTTCCTTTGATCATTGTTAAAAACTCGACTAGCATATTGAATAACATTGAGATTAGGCCCATTTCTTTGTCCTAAAACAGCCCTAATAGAATAGTTATTAGCATCACACATAATTTCAAATGGTTCATCCCAATTGTGTGGTTGAATAACTGGTGCAGAAATTAGTGCCTTTTTAGTTGTTTAAAGGAATCATGGCAATCTCTATCAAAAGTAAAAAGAGCATCTTTATCTAAGAGACGAGTTAAAGGGGTGGCTATTTTAGTAAAATCTTTAATAAAGCGTCTATAGAAACTGGCATGTCCAAGGAAATTATTTACCCCTTTTATATCTTGAGGAATCGGCAGCATTTCTAAGGCGGCTAAATTCGAACTATCAATCTTAATATTCTTTTCAGAAACCTTATGCCCGAAAACTATACCTTCCCTTACCATGAAGCGGCGGCGCTCCCAATTTAGAACCATCTTTGTTTGTTTACACCGCTGCAAATCTCTATTAAGATTATACAGACATTGTTCAAAAGTAGTTCCATAAACAACAAAATTATCCATAAGGACTTCCATGGAACTTTCCACAAAACTATCAAAAAAATTAGAACACACTCTTGAAAAGTAGCAACTATGTTACACAAACCAAAAGTCATTAATGGATAAGCATAGGTTCCATAGGGACATGTGAAAGTAGTTTTTCCTTGATCTTCAGGCTAGATAGCTACTTGAGAATATCCGTCAAGAAAACAAAAGTATGAATTAGTGGACATCCTTTCCATAATATCATTAATGAGGGGAAGTTTATTATGTATTTTTATGGTTTCTTTATTCAACTTCCTAAAGTTAATACACATTCTATATCCCGTTATCGTTCTAGCTGGGATTAATTCATCCTTATCATTATAAATTATTGTGATACATCCTTCCCTAGGTATGCAATGAGTTGGGCTCACCCATTTACTGTCTGAAATTGGGTAGATGGTACCACTGTCCAACATACATATAATTTCCTTTCTTACTACCTTTTTCATTTTAGCATTCAACCTTTTCTGATTATCAACAAATGGTTTAGCATCTTCAACCATAGATATCTTGTGACTTACTATGGTGGTGTATATACCTTTTATGTCATTAAGAGTGTATCCAAAAGTTTCTCGATGTTTGACAAGTACCTCTAACAATTTCGTTTTTTCCTCTAGAGAGAGCTTATCATCTAAAATCACTAGGCATTTACATTCCTTATCTAAGAATTCATACCTAAGACCTGGAGAGAGAGGTTTTAAAACAATGGGTGGTGGATCCTCGTCCCCTTTTCTTTCAAGTTCGTCATATTCAACCCTGAGACTTGGCTCGACCTCCAGTGCAGTGTTGAGGATCTCATCCAAATATTCTTTTGCAGAGTCGTTGGCAAGCAAATCATTGCTTGTCAAACTTCTCTCCAACTCATATTGCAGAGTGAAAAAATAGACTGCTATCTATTATTCAATAGTCTTCTCTTCCTTAATCTCAACTTTCTTCTCATAAGGTAGTCTCCTGAATCGGCTGTAGTTTATTTCTACAGTTTCTTCACAAAGATGCAAAGCTAAAGCCTGCTTTTTGTTGTCAATATCAATGTTCATAGAGTTGTAAAATTGATTACCAAAAATAACGGGGCAACTGGAGTTCAAAGGTATTTTGATAATATGAAAATCAACTGGGTACACAAAAGCCCCAACAGAAATACAAACATTGTGGAGTATCCCGCGAGTAGGATGCAAAGTTCGATTAGAAAACATAAAACTAGCTTCTGATGGCTCAAGATAAAATTCATTAAAGTGATTGATGACCCACAAGTATAGGGGGTGTATCGTAGTATTTTCGAGGGAAGTGAAACCCAATTTATTGATTCGACACAAGGGGAGCCAAAGAATATTTATAATCCTTAACAACTGAGTTGTCAATTCAGCTGCACCTAGAAACAATCTTGCTCACAGCAGTTTATCAGTAGCAACAGTTTTGTAGTAGGAATAGTAAAGTAACAGTAGTAGTAAAGCAAAGACAGTAGTAACAAAAGCAGTAAACAGTGGGATTCGAGTGCGGTAGGCATAGGGATGGATGAACAGGCATTGCATGGACAAGACAATTCACATAGCAATCAGAGCATAGGGCAATTGCAGATAAATAAGATAAAGCATCCAAGTACTAGACAATCCTAGGCATGTGTTCCATATATAGTCATACGTGCTCACAATGAGAACTTGCACAACATATTTTGTCCTGCCAGCCCGTTTGCAGCGGGGCCTCTAGGGAACTACTGGCAATTAATGTACTCCTTTTAATAGAGCACCGGAGAAAAGCATTACCACTCCGTGAACACATGTGATCCTCACATCAAATCCATTCCCTTTCTGTTATCCCGATTTCTGTCACTTCGGGGCCATAGGTTCCGGACAACAACGTGTGTATACAACTTACAGATAAGACCAAAAACAATACTATCATAATGAATCAATAACATGTTCAGATCTGAAATCATGGCACTCGGGCCCTAGTGACAAGCATTAAGCACAACAAGTCACAACAAAGTCATAAAGCAATAATAAAAGATACTAGGCACCATGCCCTAACAATCTGATCCCATTACATGAACGATCTCATCCAATCCCTACCATCCCCATAGCCTACAGCGGGGGATTACTCACTCATAGTTGGGGGAAACATGGATGGTCGAAGGAGATGATGGTGGAGATCGATGGAGATGGCTCCAAGGGCACTTCCCCGTCCCGGCAGGGTGCCAAAACAGAGACTTTCTGTCCCCCGAATCTCCCCTTCGGTGGTAGCGGCGCTGCGGAAGTTTTTCTAGAAAAACGTCGAACCCCCCGAAGTTTTTAGGTCAGAAGGCTTCTTACAGGAGAAGAGGGAGACCGAGGGGGTGCCTGGGGCCACCACACCATGCCCTAGCATGGCCAGGCCCAGCCCGCACCTGGGGGTGTGGCCAGCCCCTGGCCCTCCCCCGTCTCATATTCTAGCTCCTAGAGTCTTCTAGAAAAATAGGCACTTTGGCTTTTGTCCCGTCCAATTCCAAGAATATTCATTTTCTGACTTTCCTGGAACAAAAAACAGCAGAAAACAGGCAGCTGGCACTTTGGCTCTTGTTAATAGGTTAGTCCAAGAAATCATATGAAAAGTACTCCAAAGTGTGGACAAAACACAAGAAAGTGGATAAATCTAAGCATGGAACATCAAAAATTATAGATACATTTGCAATCTATCAACATCCCCAAGCTTAACTCCTGCTCGTCCTTGAGTAGGTAAGTGATAACAAGAAAGAATAATTTTTGAGGTGACATGCACCATCAAAGACTTGATCAAAGTATTTGTAAAACATTCAAAGCTGGGATCATAGTACTTCAATCATAACATGAAAGACAAGGTTCTAGCAATAAGACAAAGAAACTATGATGCAACATGAAAATGCACAAACAAAAGATTCATGAATAACAATGCTTTGCAAGACGTTTGTTTGTTTCACATAAAGAAAACATAGCATAGTGGCATTCAGCTTGTCCCTCATAGAGTAGCAAACATAAATGCAAAGGACACCTTCAAAGTTTATAAGAGTGACTAGATACAAATAGTTTAAAACAAGCAATATCAAGGTATGCATCAAGCAACAAGTCTTGGGACAATGTACATAGAACTAAGAATGGCCACTATGCTCTCAAGAAAGTGCTCATAGAATGTGTGGAGACTCAACAAGGAAATGAACAGGTTTTGAAAAGTTTGAAAGGCTTCCAAATGCTGAAAGTATGGTACTCATTAGCTTTGAGCTCTCATTGCCCTACCATAAGCATCTTTAAATGGTTAAGGTTAAAGTGACACAACTAATAGGATATGCTTGACAAGTTATAAATCGAAGTCTCATGCCCCTTACTTATGAAGACCGATCCTCATGCTACTCAACTTCAGTCACAAGTAAGATCTTGTCATTGTAAGTATATACGTATCATAGAGAACTGCCAACGGGGTACCCCTTGCACATGATACAGGAGCTATCCCATAATCAAAATGACAAGGCAAGCAGACAATGAGCATCTCAACGATCTTTTTATTTACTATGTGCATATATTTTTATTGAGGATGCTTCATAGAATGCTCATTATGGTTATGCTGCAAGTTTCCACCATGATTAGGCATGGCTTAGGCTAGCGGCCCAGGAGTTTCTCTAACATACATACAAACTCCATGATCTTACAAGTTCCAATTTTATTTCACACTGCCGAGATCCATAAGCAAAAGAACATGATATCAACGAGGTACTAAGTACCAGTGCAATGTTGAAAGCGTTCCCCATGATACATGGTTCTGCTAACTTCAACTTATAAAGCGCAAGCATATACGCAACAAAGAAGGACCCAATGGTTCAAGTTTATTAAGTGCAAGAAAATAAAGTGTGCCATCATGTTCATGAGAGCTTTACTAACTAACTTTCTCATAACAAGCAAACATTTTATTCGGAAGAAAACAAGGCATAATGAATATGCACGGAAGTAGCAAATGATGCTAATAGGTAGGTATGGTGAACACTTTTGGCAATATTTGGTTTTAGGGAATTGGAAACATGAGTAAAACATACTCAGTGAAGTGAAGGCTAGCAGTAGTAAGGGAGCGACAAACGAGAGAGCAATAATGGCCATAATCATGCAGAGCGACAAAACATCATTGATCAAAGTATAAGGTGATACTACAAGTTGAAAACTAAAGGATCATAAAGGCTTATGGTGACCTGGAATAGTCATAACATGGTGTGAGCATGTGCCAAGTCAACCCAAATAAAGCATCAAAGGAGAATACCACAATACTATGCTTTAATATGCTAAAACAACGCATGATTCATCCAAGGCACATTAAGCAATATCAATTGTTTATAACAAGTCATGCTACAGCAAAGAATACTAAGCATAAAGCCAAAACAATATCAAGCATGGCATGACAAAGCATAGGCCACAATCAAAAACAAGCTCTCTTTACCACTTAAGCATGAGCTTTCCTACTCTTTTCCAATCCAAACCAAACTATTTGAAAACCAATGTATGAAAGAGGGGGTCCAACCAATTTATTCAGCAAACTAAGCAAACCAAGCAAATGAAAACCAAAACAAAAAACGAAAAAGAAGATGCTCCAAAAACAACACAACTGTGCATGAAACAATAAAAATGAAGCGTTTGGAAGAAACCTGGAATTTTTATTGATGAAGAAGGGGATGCCTTGGGCATCCCCAAGCTTTGACGCTTGTACTTCTTGGATATTTCTTGGGGTGACACACATGACATCCCCAAGCTTGAGCTTTAGTCCATCCTTCATCTCATTACTCATTCCTTCCATACACCTGAAATTTTTTCCTTCATACAAAACTTCACACAATCTTTATTAGCAACATTAGTGCACTCAAGATAAATAAGTCTTAAGGTTCAGTTATAACACCAAATAATCTTCCATTAGAACACTAGATACTGTATCACTTCCCTCAAAAAGCTCAATTCCCCAAAAAAACTCAAAAAGGAACCAACAAGAAGCAAATGCAGAAAATGGCAGAAATCTGTCAAAACAGACCAGCAGGTAAAGACGAACTTTTTCGAAGACCTTCTGTTACTCAAATCAAAAAGTGTTGAACTAACGAAAGTTAGATAACAACCTGGGGCAGAAGCACAAAAATTCACGCCTCAAAAAGACATTCAGAGATTTTACACGAATTTTTACGGTGAAGCACAGAAATCTGTTTCGGGACAGCAACTTTCCCAATCATTACTTCTCTCTCATTAGAGGTTACTCTTGGCACAAAAAGTAAATAAAAAGGATAAGGAGCGGTTATTACAGAGGTAATAACTTCCAAGACTCATCTAAAACTTTTGGGTTATCTCCCAATAAGTACTTTTCTTTAACGCCTTTAAGTTAGGCAGAAGGAAAAACTGAAATGGATAGAATAGAAGTAAGCGGAGATAATCATGGTGAAAACATTGTTTTGTTCAATGAAATCCTTTTGTTAAGAATGTTGATCAGGTCTTGTTACCAAAAAAATTTCATATGAGACAAAACTTTGTATTCCATTAATGATTATGTTACCTCAACCTTGATAGCAATGGTGCCAATCATAATAGTTTCAAATTTTTCTCTTGGTATGGGAAAATATATTTATCCAACTTGAATGCCATCAACATGTTCAATTGAATTCAAAATCATAAGTCTATAAATCTTCTTGGGGAAATAGATAGTATGTTCCTTGTCATTGACATTGAAGGTCACCTTCCCTTGATTACAATTAATAACAGCTCCTGCAGAATTTAAGAAAAGGTCTCCCAAGAATAGTAGACATATTATCATCTTCAGGCATAAAAGTTTGAGAGGATGCTCACATAAGAAATAAGAGTTGAAGTAAAAGAGAGCATCAAGAAGCAAATTCAAAACACATTTAAGTCTAACCCACTTCCTATGCATAGGAATCGTGTATGCAAATAAATTCGCAAAGAACAAAGTGACAAGCATAGGAAGATAAAACAAGAGTAATTTCAAAACTTTCAACACATAGAGAGGTGTTTCAATACCATGAAAACTTCCACAACCATATTTTCCTCTCTCATAATAATTTTCAGTAGCCTCATGAAGAAACTCAACAATATAACTATCACATAAAGCATGCTTTTCATGATCTACAAGCACTAGAGCTTTATTATAAACACTTTCAAAAGAATCCTCAGGAACATAACATTCATCCTCCTTTAGTAAGCATGGAGGACAATCAAATAATGTAAGGGATAAAGAGTTACTCTCATTAGAAGGTAGGCATGGGTAGCTAATCCATTCTTCGTCCTTTTGTTCATCACTCTCCTCATCTTTTTCATCTAATGAGATTTCAGGTTCATCAAATTCTTCTTCCATGGGATCCTGCAAGGCATTAGTATCTTCCATTTGTGGAAAGCATCTATTAAAATATTCAAGAATATAGCCATTTTCATCCTTGTAATTATCAAAGAAAAATTTAAGTATACCATAAACCTCATATTTGTAAGGTGAATCATCAATATTTTCAAGCAAACTAGCAAGTTCAAAAGCACCCTTCCAAGCAATAAATTCTTCAATTTGTTCCACATCATAAAGGTCATAATTTACTTTAACATAAGAAGATATGGTAACATTTTCATTATACTCACATTGAGAAGGGAGGTGTTTGTACCTCCTACAGCAACAAGATTTATCCAAGCAATAAGTAACATTATAAGTAGAGCACACGCTTCTAGCAATGGTATACAATTTATCAATTTGTTCCCATAAGTGTTTCCCTTTTTGTGACAAGCGATGTTCCATATAATAATATTTTTCATCTTCCGTGACCCCACCTAGCCAATAAGATTCAGTTTCAAAGAAACCAACCATTGACAACAAGCATGATAAAGCAAGACAATAACAGACCAACAAAAATAACAACTAGAGTAGGAACCAAATTTTTTTTGTATTTTTGATAAAGAAACAAGCAAACAAGGAGAAAATAAACTTAGCTTGAACAATAGTGAATCCAAGTGGACTTGATAAATAAAGCTATGCTCCCCGACAAAGGTGCCAGAAAATAGTCTTGATGACCCACAAGTATAGGGGGTGTATCGCAGTATTTTTGAGGGAAGTGAAACCCAATTTATTGATTCGACACAAGGGGAGCAAAAGAATATTTATAAGCCTTAACAACTGAGTTGTCAATGCAGCTGCACCTGGAAACAATCTTGCTCACAGCAGTTTATCAGTAGCAACAGTTTTGTAGTAGGAATAGTAAAGTAACAGTAGTAGTAAAGCAAAGACAGTAGTAACAAAAATAGTAAACAGTGGGATTCGAGTGTGGTAGGCATAGGGATGGATGGACGGGCGTTGCATGGACAAGACAATTCACATAGCAATCAGAGCATAGGGCAATTGCAGATAAATAAGATAAAGCATCCAAGTACTAGACAATCCTAGGCATGTGTTCCATATATTGTCATACGTGCTCGCAATGAGAACTTGCACAACATTTTTTGTCCTGCTAGCTCGTTTGCAGCGGGGCCTCTAGGGAACTACTGGCAATTAAGGTGCTCCTTTTAATAGAGCACCGGAGCAAAGCATTACCACTCTGTGAACACATGTGATCCTCACATCAAAGCCATTCCCTTCCGGTTATCCCGATTTCTGTCACTTCGGGGCCATAGGTTCCGGACAACAACGTGTGTATACAACTTGTAGATAAGACCAAAAACAATACTATCATAATGAATCAAACATGTTCAGATCTGAAATCATGGCACTCGGGCCCTAGTGACAATCATTAAGCACAACAAGTCGCAACAAAGTCATAAAGCACTAATAAAAGATACTAGGCACCATGCCCTAACAATCTGATGCCATTACATGAACGATCTCATCCAATCCCTACCATCCCCATAGCCTACAGTGGGGGATTACTCACTCATAGATGGGGGAAACATGGATGGCTGAAGGAGATGATGGTGGAGATCGATGGAGATGGCTCCGAGGGCACTTCCCCGTCCCGGCAGGGTGCCGGAACAGAGACTTTCTGTACCTCAAATCTCCCCTTCGGTGGTGGCGGTGCTGCAAAACTTTTTCTGGAAAAACGTCGAACCCCCCGAAGTTTTTAGGTCAGAAGGCTTCTTATAGGCAAAGAGGGAGACCGAGGGGGTGCCTGGGGCCACCACACCATACCCTAGCGCGGCCAGGCCCAGCCCGTGCCTGGGGGGTGTGGCCAGCCCCTAGCCCTCCTCCGTCTCGTATTCTGGCTCCTGGAGTCTTCTGGAAAAATAGGCACTTTGGCTTTTGTCCCGTCCAATTCCAAGAATATTCATTTTCTGACTTTCCTAGAACCAAAAACAGCAGAAAACAGGCAGCTGGCACTGTGGCTCTTGTTAATAGGTTAGTCCAAGAAATCATATGAAAAGTACTCCCAATTGTGGACAAAACACAAGAAAGTGGATAAAACCAAGCATGGAGCATCAAAAATTATAGATACATTTGCAATGTATCAGTGATCACGCAATTCTTCGTAAATTGTATAAGGCATGATATTTATGGAAGAACTTAAGTCACAGAATCCTACATAAGTAATCCCTCCTAAACAAAAAGGAATTTTCTGCTGACTTCTATTCTTACAGTCAAACTTGCCTCCTATCATTTCTGAGGATTCTTTACTTACCATTATCACTTCTTCCTTAAACAATTCGGGTTCCAAAAGTTCCTTTACTATCCCAATATTTTATTTAATGGCTCCCAAGTCCCTAGTTAACCTTCCTATTCTTTTATTACCTTCACCCCTGCTATCCATTAATTTAGTTAGAATAGTTTCTTCCTCGGCTAACAATTTTCTTTTGCATTTTTGAGTATTTATAATTGTGGCAAGTTTTAGAGGCTTTTTCTTCCACAAGTGGTGTATAGCGTTCCCAATCTTTTGGAATATGCAGGTAGTCAGCATAAGATCTAATAATTTGAATAATCATGCGATGGTCAAGATTAAAATTCCCAAGCAGTTTTTCTACCTTTCCCAAAGCTAGAAATCTTTTTAAACAATTGTACTATATGGGATCTCCTTATTAAACTCTGCCTCACAATATGCTTTCTCTATCCTATTCACCGTGTCTAGCAAATTCCATGCCCTTTCAATGTTGAATTCGGTGAACGACCCATTAGTAATGGAATCGAGTTCATTTCTATTATTATCATTCAAACCTGCGTAGAAGGTGTGTATCACCAGCCAAGGTGGGAAATTATGATGGGTGACAATGATCAAGTAGTCCCCGAAATCTTGTATACCCTTCATGCAGGCTTTCTTCAGGTTTTCCTTTAAAATTAGTAATCATGTGCCTTGCGCCAAGAGTTTTGTCTTAGGAAAGAAATCAACTAAGAATAGAGAGGCTAGCTCTCCCAGGAGTTAGTACTTTTTGTAGAACTTTGAAGGTACCAAGAACGCGCCTCGTCAGTGAGAGTTTGAGAAAAGAGAGGAAACTTAACCTCGTCCTCAGTTTGTAAATTGAGGTGGAAAGTCCCACAAATATCTTCAAAGAACCACACATGCTCATATGGATCCTCCGTACCATCTCCTGCAAATTTCTTTGCATGCAAAAGATCCAAAAGCATGGGGTTAATATCATACCCTCTTGGGTTATTGGATTTTAAATAAGCATCCATGGGCGGGCCAGAATTCCTTACAGCCTCGAGCTATATTATATGTTGGTATTCACCCATGATGTATCACCTGAAACTAATAAACAACTTTAGTAAAACAATGAGTAAATAAGTAACTAAGAACAAAGACCAAAAGCACTTAGCTCCCCGGCAATGGCGCCAGAAAATAGCTTGATGACTACAAGTGCATAGACCAATTGTAGCTGGTTTCGAAGTAAAGATATCGAACCCACAGAGAGTTATTGGTAAAGGTCTTTATGCCCCTCATTACTCTCTACCAAAGTATACTTATAAGATGTCTTTGATCTCAAGTAAAGGGTGTTTGAAAGGTTTATGATTGATTGTAGAAAAGTAATTAAAACAAGTAACAAGTTTATGTGAAAGCGTGGTTGAAATCAATAGGGATAAAACATTCTCGGGGATGTAGGATACACCACTAATGAGTGCATATTTGCATCATGTTTTCTGTTATTATTTTGCATTGTAGATGTAGGATCTTGGTATTTTACGGCGTTCACGTGCACATTTTATGTCTGTTTTCACCAGGATCAGGACAGATGACGAATCCAATGGATACAATTATTGAAGCAGTTGTACTGTGGAGAAAATAAGTCAAAAACAACGTCAATCGCTTATTTGGGAAATATTAATAATACCAGAAGAAAACCAGAAGCGAACAAAGGAGGCAGAGAGCATAATGACCAACTATACGGTGGGAGAATTTCTTCCACCCGTATAGTTGGCACCGCCTTCGCCTCGTCAAATAGTTTCACCCCGTGCAATTGGTTCGGAGAGATAACATACAGAACACCTAGAAATCACCGAAACCTCACCTCCAGAAGGCATCTGGAGGGGGAACTCATCCACCAGGGATCCATCTTCGCCCTGCGCAGATCCAGGAGGCTAAGGCATCGATCTTCATCATCCACCGCTGCATCACCACCATCTCCATCCATCCCATCTACATTTTGTCTAGATCTTGTTGTAGTTCCTATACTCGTTTTGGATTTATACAAGTACTATTCATCTATGATTGTTTCCATTACCATTGCCATGATGTTGATTGCCTCCATGTCGGAGTAGATCTTTAGTTCTTGGGGATATGGAGAAACCCTAGTATGAGATTGAAATAAGATAAAATCTATTATGATATTCATCGCTGTGACCATGTGTTAGATTCTCTACATCTTGATATTGAGAGAAGTCGACCTCTGCATATTTGCCTCTCATGGGGACTTGATGGAGGGAACTACTTGTTGGTAGACAGGGGCGTGATAGCACTTACGGTGACTATAAAGTTGTTAGCAATCCTTACGTATCAACTTGGGAAGCCGAGGAAACTCACGGAACACTATCCATAACATGGGATACGTCCTACGGAATTATGTCCCTTAATAGCGCAGTAATTCGATTGATATCGATTGCTGTCTGCTGTGGTTATGAGGATGAAGTGCGCAGCGGTTGCTAGCAAATCATCCATATACGGAGTTCCTCCCACACATACATAGTTGAGAATATTCATGATGATAATCTTTATCTTAGACTTTTACAATACTAGCGGCGTATCCGCTACTCCCTGAGAATGATTTTTTCCCTATTACATTTCCAATCTCTCTTACATACGTGATACTTACTTTCTGTATTAAGTTACTTTTCTTTACTTTACTATTGCTCTTACACCAAAAACCCAAAAACACCTTTTTACACAATACCCGTATTATATCTTGTCACTTAGAACTTTATCTAGCATTTCCATCGTAATATTTATTCCAAGAGTTATTAGACTTCAGACTCCTGCTCCCTGTGAGATCGATATCTTTATTTCAAAACTAGCTACAAACGATCTATGCTCTTGAAGTCATCAAGCTATTTTCTAGCATTTTAGGTCTTTTAGTTTTTGCTTATTTATTTTTGTCTTGCTAAATTTTGTTTTGAGTTACAGGTTTTCACCAACATGATGGAGTTTGAGCATATGACTAGTGCTAGCCCACTCAACCACTTTGGAAAGTCCTATGATATTTATAAATAATACAACTCCAATTAGAAGACAAGGGGGTTTGAAATAAATCCTCTATTACTTAGTATTCTACATAATAAGCAATTTACCAGAGATGAAGAAGATCCTGATCCATATGAGCATATTGCATGTTTCAAAGATATATGTGGCACTTTTCTATTGACGGGATATACTGCCGACGAGGTAAGGGTTAAACTTTTTAGTCAAACTTTGACAAGTACAGCTCTCTCATGGTATAGATCTCTACCCCCTGAAGCCACTACTACTTGGGATAATCTAGCTTGCGAATTTCTATCAAAATATTATCCATTGTCAAAATCTTTTGGAATCCGGCGTCTTACAATGACTTGGAAGAATCATGCTAATGAAGGACTAGCAAGAGCTTATATTAGATTTAAAGATTTGATAAGATTATGTCCTCATCATGATTTGCCTAAATGATATTTACTACATATCTTTTATGGTGGTTTAATTGAATATAATAAAATTGAACTAGACTCTTTCATTGAAGGAGCCTTTATGAATCTTCCTATACCTAAAGCTTGGGCTTTACTTAATAGAATTCGTGATCATAGAGTTTCATGGAATTTTGGTCTAGGAAGTGAAGGCGGCGTAGAAATAGAGCATGATTGTATTCATGATTATAATAAAAAAGGCCACGTTAAAGAACTATCTAAAGAACTTTATTTAGATTCCGATCTTGTGTTGCAAGTTGTTAAAGCTTTTACAGAACATATTAAAGCTCCAAAGGAGGGTCCAGTTAAGTATGATCCACCACCCGAACCAAAAAATAAAAAAGAAGATGAAGCAACACTGGCCTCCATAGAACCAATTTATGAAGTGCCTTTCCCTAACATTGCGGAAAAGCATATTTTTGAATATGAGAAGGTCAAAGAAGTACAAGAAAAGAGGGAATAAGAAAGCATGCCAGAAGTCGTGGGACATCTAGATGAAACCAAAGATGAAAAGGTAAGCAAGGAAGCAATTATGGCTATGTACTCACACTGCAACATAGTTGAACTTGATGTGGAGACTTTCGTACTGGTTGAAGGTAAAACAAAAGTATAAGATGTGGGTAAGCCTATTCTTCCCTGCATATTTAAAGAAACCTCTCATTACTGATCTTGGCACCAAAGTTAATGTTATATCTTATGATTTCTACCTAGAAATAACATAAGAAATAGAACCTGCTACAATTGAAAATAATTATATGACAATTATGTTGGCTAATAAAAACCTTAGAATTCCAATGGGAGTAGTTGATAATGCAATTGTCACAATCGGCAACAAAAGCTTTCCTATTGATTTTGTAGTTGTTGATATGCCAGCTGACACTCTTTGCCCTATTATATTTGGAAGAAGTTTTTTGGGTGATATAGGTGCCTATCAATTTCAAGAAGGAGATTGTGACGCTTAAGCTTGGGGGAACGGAAAATAAATTCCATTTCTCCAAATTTAAAGACATGCCTCCACCAATACAAGAGGAAGAGAGAACTATTGAGGAAATGGTGGCTCTTTTCTTAGGTAATCAAGAAGAAGAAATAGATGAAGATCCAAATTGTGAAGAAATAATTATGGAGGACAAGTCCCTGGGAGAACTAGAAAATGAATTCGGCTCACTACCCGTTTTGGGACCTCCAACTGACGAGGCTTTTGAAGAGCCAGAAAAGAGAGGGGATGAGGAATTACCACCCCAAAATTGAAGACTCTAGCGGATAATCATAAATATAGGTTTTTAGATGATACTAATAAATTCCCTGTTATTATTAGTGCTAAACTTTCAAGAGAAGAAGAAGAAGAACTCATGAGGACACTTAAGGAGCATCGTCAAGCCTTTGGGTACTCAATGGATGACTTGAAGGGCATTAGTCCCGTTATAGCTATCCATCGGATATTCATGGAAGAAGGTGCAAAACCAGTTGTGGAATTCAATAGAAGACTAAAGACTAAAATGAAAGAAATGGTAAGAAAAGAAATTGTACGCCTACTAGACGCAAGTATAATTTATTCTGTTAAAGAAAGTGAATGGGTAAGTCATGTTCATTGTGTTCCTAAGAAGGGCGGTTTTACTGTTGTTCCTAATGAAAATAATTAACTAATACCTACTAGAACTGTTGTTGGGCAGAGGATGTGCATAGATTTCAGGAAATTAAACAAAGAAACTAGGAAAGATCACTATCCGTTACCGTTCATATATCAAACTTTAGAAAGGTTAGCAAACCATACTCATTTTTGTTACTTGGACGGATACTCTGGTTTCTCTCAAATAGCTGTTCATCCGGATGACCAAGTTAAAACAACTTTCGTAAGTCCTTACGGTTTACATGCTTACCGACGTATGCCCTTTGGTTTATGTAATGCTCTAGCTACTTTTCAAAGATGCATGACTGCTATTTTTGCTGATTTTATAGAACTTATAATGGAAGTATTTATGGATGACTTTTCTGTCTATGGAACTTCATTTAATAGTTGTTTAGATAATCTCAAAAGAGTTTTGCAGCGTTGTGAAGAAACTAATCTTGTCCTAAACTGGGAGAAGTGCTATTTTATGGTCAAAGAAGGTATAGTCCTTGGACACCCGGTATCAGGTAGGGGAATTGAAGTTGATAGAGCTAAAGTTAAAGCAATATAGAGAATGGCACCACCAAGGGATATTAAAGGTATAAGAAGTTTTCTTGGTCATGTGGGCTTTTATAGAAGGTTCATTAGAAATTTCTCTGGAATATCTAAACCTTTGACAAACCTCTTGCAAAAGGGAATTAGATTTAATTTTGATGATAAGTGTCTTGAAGCCTTTGATAAACTCAAAAATGCTTTATCTCGCGCTCCTATTATTAAACCACCTATTTGGGATACAACCTTTGATTTAATATGCGAAGCTAGTGATGATGTTATAGGAGTAACTCTAGGACAACATATTGGTCGTAGATTTAATATTATACATCATGCTAGTATAACTCTCAATGGTGCTCAAAAGAACTACCCTAAGGAAGAAAAGGAACTATTTGCTGTGTTTTTCTCTTGTGATAAATTCCGTTCCTATATAGTTGATGCAAAGGTAATAGTTCACACGGATCATGATGGCTTAAAAGAACTCCTCGAAAGGAAAGAACATAAGCCAAGGCTGATCCGTTGGATTCTTTCACTTCAAGAATTTGAACTGCAGATTATGCAGAGGCAGGAAATAAAAATGCTAGATACAGTGTCCATGATTACCCCGCAAGACACTAATCTTATTGAGAGGAACTTTAGTCCCGGTGATTTTCATTTACGATAATTATTGAATGAACTAAGGTCAATTCCTCCAAAAAAGAAGAAGTCCTTGTTATGGGAGAATTCTCCACCCCAGAATAAACAATGGTAAGTACAAGGTAAGTGTTCTTACCTAAATAAGTGGTTTATTTTCATAGTTTTTACTCTTAAAAATTCTGCCTTTGAATTCCTTGTATTTTTCGGGAGTTTTAGAGAGGTTTTCCCAACTATACGGGTGGAGCTATACTACCGGAGAGGAAGCTCCCGCCGTATAGTTGGTCGTTAAACTCTCTATACCATCTTTGCAAAATTATTTTTGATATCTGAGCCTATACGGTCGCAACTATACGACCAGAGCAAAAATTCTGGCCGTATAGTTGGTCGTTAAACTCTCAGATAGTTTTGCTTTTTGGTGTCTGTATCTATACGGTCACAACTATACGACCGGAGCAAAAATTCCGGCCGTATAGTTGGTCGTTAAACTCCCATACACTTTTGATTTTCGTGTCTGTATCTATACGGTCGCAACTATATGACCAGAGCAAAAATTCTGGCCATATAGTTAGTCGTTAAACTCTCAGACACTTTTCATTCGATCTTTCGTTTATTCATCTAAAAAAACAACTATTGTCAGTTCCGAGTCATGATTTAATCGACTTGGACTCGAGATATTTGGAAATATCTACCCAGAACTAACTATACGGCCGGACCTATACGGGCCGCGCCCATATAGTTGGTCGTTACGTGGCAGGTTACTTCCAAATCCGTGATTTCTTTTTCTGTTCCATTTGGATTCTTTTCTTGGACAACAAATTGGTGTTTCTCACGAGTTTTATCAACCTCTAACCCCCCTTATATTCTGCCATTATCTCTCCCTCTAATCATAATCTCCAGAAACCAATCTAGCGATGATGTATCCTGTCCCTGGCCGTGGAAAACCCATGGGGCTCATTGCTCCTTCTAGGGGCCTCTCTAGCAGCCCATCCATGGAGGACGATGACGAGGAGATGGAGAGGTTTAGCCCGAGGTATAAGGAGTACATCGAGCCAAGCTACTTCAGCAACAATTCCGACGATGATGTGGTTGACGTCTATATCCGCCGCGACGTCTATGATCCACCGGAGATCAATTGGGCAGTGATGAAGAAAGCTCAACAAGAGAGATAAGATCGCAAATCGCATGAAAAAGGGCGCGTGGAGACAGTCAAGTTCATCACCATGGATCAAAGGCCACACATGCGTAAGGAATTATCTAATGTTGGTGCAGGTGCTAGCAAGGGAGACGAGGTACCTCTCGCAAAGCCAACCATTGGTGCTCGCATGAAGGTCAAGCCTCAAGAAGAGTGGAGGTACGGTTTCCACTTCCCCAATCCATCAATTATGGATGAGGAAGAAGAAGCTGTACCATGGACCAAGGATCCCATACGGGCATTGGAGATATATCAGAAGCAGGAGCTACTCCATAGCGTTGAAGTCCGCCACCGTCTCGATAAGATGGAAAGGAAGGAAGATCTCCTTCCACTGGTGACCAAGCTCGTTGATAGGACAGACACTCTACAGTTTGATTTGCGAAGGTGCTAGAGCCGCATAACCACTTTGGAGGAGACCAACAAGAAGCTACGCACTGCGGTGTTACATGCCATGGCACCACATTGATCTACAACAATCACGATATCAAATAATCGCAAGGGATTATTTGATCCCGCCTGGCTTGATTCCAAGCTTGGGGAGATCTTTAAGACCTTGTAATCTATCTTATAAGTTTTATTATTCTTGCATTAGTTCAAACTATAAATAAGGTTTGCATCATTAGTATTCCCGTCAGGAATAGTCGGTCCCTTTTATTATATATGGAGGAATATTGAGTTTGTCTTTGCTTTATTGATATATGAATGGCTTGAGTATAATTTTACTTGCACTTGATGATAGCAATAGGAGTCTTCCACACCATTGGTATTAATAGAACACCTAAAGATAATTTAGTCAATATATTGTAAGTCTACGGTTTGATTTGCAAAAGAAAAATTATCTACACAATTAAGTTGAAGAAGAAACTTTGAATAAAGGAAAATAAAGTGCTATCAAAATAGAGTGGGAACAAGTCGAGGTAGAATCTCCAAGTCATAAGAATGCTTCATATACAGTTGGAATTTGGTAATTGAGATTGTTAAACTTTGAATTCCTACATGAAGTGGAATATATGGCTAGCTTCTTTACACTACACTTAAAAAAAAGTGTGAGCATATGTATATACAAAAGAAAAGGAATAGAAGAATAAAAAGAGCGAATGTGCAAAGAGAAAGTAGGCATATACCACTATATTTTAGTATGACAAAGAAATACTTTTGAGATTCTAAATCCCAAGTGAATACGCTGATCCTAAAACACTTGGGACTACCTCATTTACTCATTCAGTTGAACCGGATTCTTTTACATTATGTTGAGATTCATCTATTATGAACTATTGATCACTAAGGTATGGAAGCCTTCTAATACTATTCCGATGGTTCGAGTAAGGTACTATTCATGAACTTATTCCTATGTATCGTACATGATAAACACATGTTGAAATAGCCTCATTTATTTTATCGACTCAGCTTCATGAATATGAGGATCACATCCATTAAGCTAGAGCTTGCTCGGGACGAGCAAGAGTCTAATCTTGGGGAAGTTGATTAGTGCATATGTGCATCATGTTTTATGTTATTATTTTGCATTGTAGATGTAGGATCTTGGTATTTTACGGCGTTCGCGCGCACATTTTATGTCTGTTTTCACCAAGATCAGGACAGATGATGGATCCAATGGATACAATTATTGAATCAGTTGTACTATGGATAAAAGAAGTCAAAAACAACGTAAATCGCTTATTTGGGAAATATTAATAATACCGGAAGAAAACCAGAAGCGAACAAAGGAGGCAGAGAGCGTAACGACCAACTATACGGTGGGAGAATTTCTTTCGCCCGTATAGCTCCAGCCTTATAGTTGGCTCCGCCTCCTCCTCGTCAAATAGTTTCATCCCGTGCAATTGGTTCGAAGAGACGACATACAGAACACCTAGAAATCGCGAAACCTCACCTCCGGAAGGCATCTGGAGGGGGAACTCATCCACCGGGGATCCATCTTCACCCTGCGCAGATCCAGGAGGCTAAGGCATCGATCTTCATCATCCACCGCTGCATCACCACCATCTCCATCCATCCCATCTACCTTTTGTCTATATCTTGTTGTAATTCCTATACTTGTTGTGTATTTATACAAGTACTATTCATCTATGATTGTTTCCATTACCATTGCCATGATGTTGATCGCCTCCATGTCTAAGTAGATCTTTAGTTATTGAGGATATGGAGAAACCCTAGTATGAGATTGAAATAAGATAAAGTCTATTATGATATTCATCGTTGTGACCATGTGTTAGATTCTCTACATCTTGATGTTGAGAGAAGTCGACCTCTCAATATTTGCCTCTCATGGGAACTTGATGGAGGGAACTACTTGTTGGTAGACGGAGGAGTGCTAGAACTTACGGTGACTATAAAGCTGTTAGCAATCCTTACGTATCAACTTGGGAAGCCGAGGAAACTCACGGAACACTATCCATGCCATGGGATACGTCCTACGGGATTATGTCCCTGATACGTCATAAACATATCTATAAGTTTTGATGCTCCATGCTTGTTTTATATCAACTTTCTTATGTTTTGTTTACACTTTGAGGTATTTTTATGCATTTTCTAGAACAAACCTATTAACAAGATGTTGCAGTGCCAGTTGCCTGTTTTCTGTTGTTTTTGGTTTCAGAAAAGCTAGTAAGGAAATATTCTCAAAATTGGATGGGACAAAAGCCAAAGTCAATATTTTACCAGAAGGAACACGGAGTCCGAAGGGCAGCCAAAGTGGGGCCACGAGGTGGCCACACCTAGAGCTGGCGCGACCACCCCCTATGGCGTGCCGCCCCATGGTGTGGGCCCCTCGGGAGCCCACCGACCTTGACCATTTGCCTATAAAAGTTCCTCGATGCAGAAACCCTAAGTACCCGATCAAAAATCCATGAAAGAGTCTGTAGCTGCCGCCATCTCCATCCCTAGATCGGGGGGATCCGAAGCTCTTCCTGGCACCCTCCTAGAGGGGAGAGATCATCCCAGAGGCCTTCTTCATTACCATGCCAGCCTTCAGAGTGATGCGTGAGTAGTTCGTCCTTGGACTATGGGTCCATACAGTACCTAGATAGTTGGTTCTCCTCCTTTGTGCTATCATGTTTAGATCTTGTGAGCTCTGTTCATGATCAAGATCATCTATTTGTAATCATATATGTTGTGTTTGCGGGGATCGAAGGATATTGAGATACTATGTCAGATTGATTATTGATTCTATCATGTCTATGTTATTTGTGATCTTGCATGCTCTCCGTTGCTAGTAGCTATCTTGGCCAAGTAGATGCTTGTAAATCCAAGAGGGAGTATTTATGCTCGATAGTAGGTTCATGCCTCTAGTAATCTGGGGAAGTAACAGAAATCTCTAAGGTTGTAGATGTGCTATTGCTACTAGGGAGAAAACAACAATCCTTTGTGCATGGGGAAATTGTATTGTTTACTTTACACACTTTGCTTAATGTAATTATCTGTTGCTTACAACTTAATACTGGAAGGGGTTCGGATGATAACCTGAAGGTGGGTTATTAGTCATAGATGCAGTTGGATTACGGTCTATGTATTATGTTGTAATGTGCAATCAAATCTCATAGGAGTCAAGATGTCTAGTATATGCATTGTTATGCTTTCTCAATCTATCAATTGCCCCGCTGTAATTTGTTCACCTAACATGCTAATTATCTTAAGGAGAAACACCTCTAGTGAACTGTGGACCCTAGTCCATTCCTTTACCATTAATATACCATCTACTATTTACCGTTTACTGTTTACTTTCTGCAAGCAATTACTATCTTCCACACTATAATTTTAATCCTTTGTTTTCAGCAAAACCAGTGAGATTGACAACCTCACTGTAAGTTGGGGCAAAGTACTGTGGTTGTGTTGTGCAGGATTCCAAGTTGCTAGCAACACCTTGGAGTTATTTCCTTACTCCTAGTGGTTCGATAACCTTGGTTTCATAACTGAGGGAAACTTGCTGATGTGCTCATCATACCTTCCTCTTGGGGTTCCCAACAAGCTCTACATATCTTGAGCCATATGTCCCTTAATAGCACAGTAATTCAATTGATGTCGATTGTTGTCTGTTGTGGTTATGAGGATGAAGTGCGCAGCGGTTGCTGGCAAATCATCCATATACGGAGTTCCTCCCACACATACATAGTTGAGAATATTCATGATGATAATCTTTATCTTAGATCTTTTACTATACTAGCGGTGTATCCGCTACTCGCCGAGAACGCTTTTTCCCTATTGCAGTTCCAATCTCTCTTACATAAGCGATACTTACTTTTTGTATTAAGTTACTTTGCTTTACTTTACTATTGCTCTTATGCCCAAAACCCAAAAACACCTTTTTACACAGTACTCGCATTATATCTTGTCACTTAGAACTTTATCTAGCATTTCCATCATAATATTTATTCCAAGAGTTATTAGACTTCAGACTCATGCTCCCTGTGGGATCGATATCTTTATTTCAAAACTAGCTACAAACAATCTATGCTCTTGCAGTCATCAACCACTAGCATAGTATTATTGTCATATCAATCAAGATAACATACTCCTTGTGTCATGATATGTGTTACTACAAGGCTCGTAGGAAGCCACTTTGTTGAGCCAAGAGTGAGGTCACCTCTAAATAACCATTGCGATGTCTAAGAGCAGTCACCCATACAAACCACCGCAATTAAGGGTTTCCCCATGGATATCGTAATTAGCTTTGGGAGTCCCTCTTTAATCCTCCTTTGACCATGTAGGTTACGAGCCGACGCTAATATGTCACGGGGCATTTTGGGTATGTTTCCAAGACACTTCCAAAGGATTTCTCCCTCCCTTTAGTCTCGAAGGCAAATGATATGTGGCCGACTACACATACCATCTAAAGAGAGAGATCAAACACAAATCATAATTATATCATAGACAAGCAAGTCATACGGACACGAGAATAGATCATCTTTATTACAAGTTCATAATGGTGCTAGGGTTTCTCCATCTCCCCAAGAACAAAGGAACTACTCACTCATGGAAGCAATCAACAACATCATCATAATCAAATAAATGGATAAAAGTACGGAGGTAGATCTAATGCAAACAACAATTGGATCTAGAATTACAAAGAGATCTAATAGATGAAAGATGGGGGTAATGGTGGTAATGGAGATGCAGCGGTTTATGATGAAGGTGATGTTGTGTTTTCCTCCAATGATCCATGAAGCAGCTGGGATTTTGCCCCAGCCAAGTTCCTCCTTCAGATCCCTCTCGGATGTGGTTTTTCGTGGTTTCTAGTGGTTGTGAATGTCATATTTCTCTCTCGTCTTTGCCAGGAGAAGGTATTTTACGAAGCGGTCATGATGGCGCCTGGTACGGGCGGACGGTATAGGTGGGCCCTGCTCGTACCAGTGGTCATTATCGGTATTGATGTCTCCTCCTTGCTTGGCATTCTTCTAGGTGCAAAGGTAAATTCATAAAATGACTTTATCCCTTAGAAATATCATATAATTACACAATATGACAACTCTAATTGATATGTTCATATATGACTCCCTGATTTGGGATCCTGTTGAAACAAGAACAAAATAGTGTGTGTAGACGCGGTGAAATTCAAAGATCCTACTCTATTTATGCTAAAACAAAAGGTAAATATGCTTCAATTCTGGACTCATCAGGCAACAGACTAGTTTGGGGTGTTATTACTATCCTATACTTATGCCATGCTTTACTGCCTATTTACTATTGTACGTGGAGCGCCTGTACTGTTTAGGATCGCGACAAGATTTCGCGGTATCGACAAGCCCAGTCACACTTTCGGGCTCCTAGTCGTTTACAGTCGTTCTCACAAACCCTGGGTCCGTCTCAGAGTCGGCCAACTTCATCGCGGATAGCTTATTGGGGTGCCCCCCTAAAATAATTTATGAATCCTGTGAATGCTATATCGTGAGGCCTCGTTGCTTTTATTTGGTTCTTCCTAAGGTTGATCGTGCGTGTGTTTCTATTTGTGCACCCCTGCAGGGTAAATCTTTCTGAAAGCCGTGTCTGCGGTTATGGACGACTTGGAGCATAGTTTCTCGATCATAGACAATCATAACTAAAGTACCGCCTTTAATTTTACTAAGACATGACTAGTAAACAGTGCAACACTCATGGAATGGCTAATAAAATTGCCAATGGATGGGATGTTCTTCCTCCTTCTCATCGGTAAGGGAGAAGGAATGCAAGCGATGTTTATTTATGTTGCTTATATAACTGTTGTTACTAATTAACAAGCATCCATCCATCTATGGTTGGGCGGATGTGTAGCGTGCCTCTATAGAACTTTGTAGCTATTATCTTTCGCTGCAATTGTATCACCCGCAGGTTGTTCCCTTTAGATGCATTAAGACTTGCTGAGTACCCCTAGGGTCTCACTCGATAAATATTTGGTTCAGATGGACAGATATACTCTCAGGAAGGCTACTGGGCCGAAGAGACTGATGATGGTGAAAACGACTGTTAGGTGTAGAGATTCCATGAGATTCGTGGGTTGGATGCGCTTATTTCCAAGGCATCTTATGCCAATTTTCTTCTTGTATGTACTCAGATCTTGTCTTTCACTTCCGCTTAATACTCTGATGTGTGATGTATGAGGATATATCCTAAACTATTATATCTATCTAGGATATTTGGATCTTGCCATATAGCGTTGAATATTTCTGTTTCTGTAGTTTCTAGATGGTGTGGCTTTGATGACTATTGTATGTCGCTGACATACATACTCATTTGTGTATGTTTTTTTTATCTCTTTACCTATCGACTACGCCGCTCACTCTCTTGTCCCGATGTTCTTGAAAGTGGGTAGGGTGGTTGGCCGGTATCGTTCTCTGCTCCACTTCTACGGGCCTACACGTGGGTGGCCTTGGGCCTCCGTGGTAGAATACCTTATCCACTTTTGGTTTCATCCATGCTTGAGCTTAGAGCGTAGGGTCCAAGGTTTTAGGGGATTGTCGACAAAGATTTCAGCTGAGGGATCATTACCCTTAAAGGGTTCACCCTTATCAGTTCCCAAGTCACTCATCATGATGTTGATTTGTGAACCAAGGTTCACTGGCTCTTCAGGATAAGCCTCAGCATCCCCAGCGTGCGGAGATGGAATATCTTCTGGCGCTGACGATGACGTGGGATTGATAGTCGGAGGCATAGCAGCGGGTGAACCAAAGTTAGCTTCTGCTGGCGTAGAGTCTTCCCGGGTTTCCCCTTTCCTTTTTCCAATGGTTTATCTCTAAATGGTAATAGATTAAAATCATCATGACCCGGAAATAATACAAACAAAAGTGCGAGATATGGTGGAAGAGCTTAATTCTTTACGACTCACAGTGTTTGTAGGCTAGCCGAAACAATCGGAGTTTTACGCTTCCGGGTAAGCGCTTCTGGCAACTCTTCAAGCTCTTCATCTTCCAGAGGAACTTGATCTTCTGGTGGATATCCCTCGTCGGGATAAAAATCCAACTCGGGGAGTTCAGCAAGCTGAAAGTCAGAAATATCTCAGCATTTCGATATAACAAAACATATACAAATAGACAAAGACAAGGTGGGCCAGTTGGAAAACTTACTGGGGTCAGGGGTTTGTCTATTGTATACATGTGCATGCAGATTCCCAGGACTTTCCGGTTTACTCGCTCCTTGATCAACCACTTGACCCGGGATTCGTATTCTTTGGGGGGTCGAGGTCAAGCTCACCTTCAAGTTGTCCTCTTTGTTGAGGGTGACCGTATGCATTAGCCGGTCCTTGTGATATTGCAGAGGTTGAATCCAATGAGTTAGCCAACAATAGACTAAGTCGGATCCTTTTAGACCTTTATTGTTCATCAGAAGCTCAATCCGCCTCTTGGCGCGGATCAAGTCTTCAGTCAAACTCGGCGCGTTCGCATCCCATGATTCTTGGTTGGCGGTGGCACCATCAAAAAAAACCGGCAAGCTTTCTGGCTTGCCGGGAGCCGGCTTATCCTTATGATAAAAGAACATGGTTGGCCATCTCTTCACTGACTCGCTAGCTATGACCTTCGGATAGACTTGGTCTCTTCTAAGGACTAGACTGAAAGTTCCGGTATTATATGGAACACCGACAGTGATAGAATTGTTCCTGGTACCAAAGTAGTACCGAAATAGAAGAACACTCAGCTTAATTCTGAGATATCTCTCACAAAGACAGACATGGGCGCTAAGCTCTAGAATGGAATTTGGGGGAGATTATGGATCTGGACGCCATAGTAGGAGGTTACCTCGGAGAAGAACTCCGACAGTAGGAAGCTCAATCCGCGATGCAGATGGGTCCCAAAATGAACCCTCTCGTCATTGCGAGGGGCGGGGAGAAGCTTGATGTAGCCGCTCTGCCACTCGTCGGCACAAAGATGTCCTTCCTCCTCCGTGGCTTGGAGATTTTCATCATCTAGTATGCACAGGATCAAAACCCCTGGTACTTCTTATCCTTCGCTGTTGATGACGTCGCGCCCCCTGAGCTCGATGCATCAGCCATCTCATCGCTGGTGAACCTTAGATGGGAGGTGCTGGTGGATTTGCTGAAGGAGAGGAAGGAAGATGAGGAGCACAAGGGTTTTTCTCAGGGAGAAGGATGAACTGGTGCAAAAGAGGGAGAAAGCGAGGAGGTTACCCCTTATAAATGACCATCCATGTCAAGATTAGCACTAATTGAGCAAAATTAATGCCATGCATCGCAGAACGGGAGGGGAAACTTCCTCGCGAAGGCTCTGCCGCCTCGATCGCTGTGCATGCATTGAAATGACGCCTCGGTTCCGTGCAATGCGGACCCACCAACAGTCACCCTGACGGAATCTTTGTTAGTGACAAGACAAGACCTGAAAGAGTTGTAAGGTTACATCACCGACCAAGTTTCGGCTCAGTTTGAAATCGAGCAGGAAAACAATGAAGAGATATTAATAGGTCTGACTCATTTGAGACTCGGATCCTACCTTTTGTTTTTGGAGTTTTAGGAACCCTTCAAGATTCTACAGCCAAAGAAGAATCAAGTTAGGCGACGAAATCCGACTTTGGATCTTGGAGGCTTCCGGGGGATACTGTTGGGGATATACTTTCCGGGTATACCCACTATGACTCGTTGACTAGGGCGGCCCACTTCGGGTTAGAGCTATGCTTCACGAGCGGCCTAGTCAGAGAGTAAAGATGGAGGCATGTCCAGCTATGGGAAGACCTAGAAGACTTATCGACTTAGCCTATAGGAATACTTGTAGTCCAAGATGTACTATATAACCGACTCTATATCATACCCGTATAGGACTCTCCTATAACCCTAGAACCATATGACTATATAAATCGTCCTAGGGGTCAGCCTTCAGGGCACCCAGCATAACAACGCAATAGTAACCACTACTCGCACAGGAAAAACCTCTCTTGTAATCTGTACTTCCGGCTCTGTCAATTTACTGGATTGCTAGCAGGAGTTGGATTTTTCCACCGCAAGCGGATTAAAACCTGGGTAAGTTTGTATGATCACCATCCCGGATAACCTTACATCTCACACCCCACATCTTCCCATGCCTCGAGAACCCTCTTATGGCGTACCTGTCTTCAATCCGACGACACACAAGAAATTCAAAAACGATCCAAATAATGTAAAACATTCACGTGGTGTCATGTTATGTGACGTGGTTGCAAGGAGAAATATCAAACTTGGAATATTGCAAATACCTCAAAAAAAATTCTCAGAAATGAGCTATCATGTTCGATATTTCATGGTTTTCAGGCCAAACAACCAATGTTATGGATAGAATCGAGGCATAATTTATGATAATATGCCCATATTGTGCACACATGAGCATCTTAGGATGGCGAACAATGTTATAAGAGGAAGTTTTCCTTTTCGTCACACCAAAAGGCTATTTTCCATTTTTCGAGTGCCAAAAAGCGGTGTTTTGTGAAGCAACCAGCAAATGAAAGTTTTAAAATGATACCACCCCATTTTTTCAAAATACTAGACAACCTTACAAGAGAAATGTCCCAATCGGGATATCTCAAACCTTTTCGTCCACCCCTCGTGAAAAAGACAAATTCCTGCCGAATCCGCGGGAAGTGGGTCAGATTTGAACTACAAGTACATGATCTGATGCTCATTGTTTTTTTAATCATTTTTAGGTTCACAACATGCTATTTCATTAGAGATCTACTGCAATTTTAGTAAGGCTCAACCCCGAGCTAAGAATCTTCATGCCCGTTGTTTTAACCATGGTTTGAAACGGATATAAGAAATTAAAAAAAGATCTAAACAATGTAAAACCTTCGCGTGGTGTCATGTTATGTGACATAGTCGCAAGGAAAAATATCAAACTTGGAATATTGTAAATATCTCAAAAAAACTTGTCAGAAATGAGCTATGCTATTCGAGGTTTCATGATTTTCAGGCCAAACGACCAATGTTATGGCTAGAATTGTGGTATAGTTTGTGATAATATGTCCATATTGTGCACATATGTGCATCTTAGGATGACGAACAATGTTGTGGGAGGAAGTTTTCCTTTTCGTCGTACTAAAATGCCATTTTTCATTTTCCAAGTGCCAAAAACAGGGTGTTTTGTGAAGCAACCAGCAAGTGAAAGTTTTAAAATGATACCACCCCATTTTTTCAAAATACTAGAAAATCTTACAAGAGAAATGTCCACCCAGGACAACTTAAACCTTTCCGTCCACTCCTCGTGAAAAAGACAAATTCTTGCCGAATCGACACGAAGTGGGTCGGATTTGAACTACACGCACATGATCTGATGCTCATTGTTTAAAAAATAATAATTTTTAGGTTCACAATATGCTATTTTATCAGAGATTCACTGCAAGTTTAGCGAGGCTTGGCCCCGAAATAAGAATCTTCATGTCCACCGTTTTAACCATAGTTTGAAACGAGCATAAGAAATTCAAAAACTATCCAAACAATGTAAAACCTTTGCATGGTGCAATGTTATGTGACATAGTTACAAGAAAAAATATCAAACTTGAAATACTGCAAATATCTCAAATAAAACTTCTCAGAAATGAGCTATCATGTTCGAGGTTTCATGGTTTTCAGGTCAAACGACCAATGCTATGGCTAGAATCTCTACAAAATTTGTGATAATGTTCCCATATTATGCATACATGTGCATCTTAGGATAGCTAATAATGTTACAGGAGGAATTTTACCTTTTTGTCGCATGAAAAGGCCATTTTCCATTTTCCGAGCGCAAAAACGGGGTGTTTTGTGAAGGGACCACCAAATAAAAATTCAAAATAGTACCACCCTATTTTTTCCAAATACTATACAACCTTCTAAGAACAATATCCCAACCGAAGTATCTTAAATCTTTCCGTCCATGCCTCGTGAAAAATATAATTTTCTGCCAAAACGGTAGGAAGTGGGTCAGATTTGAATTACAGGTACATGATCTGATGCTCATTATTTTCAAAAGAAAATCATTTTAGGTTTACAATATACTATTTCATCAGATATCCACAGCAAGTTTATCGAGAATCATTTTTTAGAATCCTCAAATTTAGAAGGGAAATTTTGATATGATTTTTTGAAGATTTGAACACTATTAAATGAATTTTATTTAGAAAACCTTATTGTACACTATTAAAAATACATTATTCATGATTAAAACGATAAGAGGGATGTAATCTTTGGATTCCTCTCATTTTTCTGATCCATTTAGACATATTATTTGTCGAATTCCGATTTACGGATTTAAAGATATAAATTATTCCATATTAAATAGAAAAGGGAAAAATATATATATATATATATTCATTCTATTGTTATTTTAATTTAAGATTATTATTACTTAATCATTTTTGTTTACTTAAATAATCGTTTGAAATTTAAAAATAAAGCATGTGACACCATGGTCCAAGGGTTAATGGGATTGATATTATAGTATTATCAATAAGGTCTAATTTCCTTATTAGAAGCTTATCCGGAAGGAACAGAGAAGTTAAGCATGCTGGGATAGAGTAGTGTGAGAATGTGTGACTGATCGGGAAGTTTGACCATTAGTAAAATTTAACAGAGATTAAGGGTATTTAGAGTTTAAAAAGACGCTTGTGACATTAACGAATCAAACAATTCAAAAATACGCTTGTGAGATTAATGAGTCAAAAAATTTAAAAAAATTTAAAAAAACTCGGAAAAAATAAAAAACTAGGCCGACGACAATGCTGTCAACGTAGCTACCACCAGACCAAACGGCCGTTAACCGCCGATATGGGTCCTATAGACGCTACGCCGACGGGTTTCCATACGTCGATGGCTATTAGGCTACGCCTACAGCTGTCTATTCTCGGAATTGTAACATCCTGGTTATTAGGTGTCTTCATCGGCCTCTCGCACATTCTCGAACATCACATCCTCGAATCGGACCTCGGCACCGACATCTCCATCGAGATCCTTGACAATACTAGCGAGGGCTTGGTCTTCCACAGTGAGAGCAGTTGTTACATTTTCAATAGTTTCTAGAAAATTAAATCCAAAAATCAAGCTAGTTTGTAACAATAAAGCTAGATAATTTGTTATAGATTTATTTTGATATGTTTGATCTTGTTGCTTCTATATATGTGTGAAAGCTGTTTGTGGCGCTAGCATGCAATGTAATATGCAGCGCTGGGTGAAGCACCTGTTTTGCGATTTTGCAGCACGCTAAAATTTAGCGCTTCCGGTGAAGCGCTAGCGGATAGCGTGCGACCTGTTTTTTTAAATAATACACTTTTTTATTGAATTTGGCTAATAATATGCAAAATAGGCATTTTTAGTAGTGCGGCTTCGGTGCAGCGTGGGCCGACTAACCTAGTCGGTGTGGGCCGAAAAGTTCTAGTCCCGGCCGAAGCTTGCATTGATCATGAAGATCGCTGTGCGTGCGCTGATTTGGGACTAACTCTGCCTAATCTTCTCCCGTCACTACTACTTCCCGCCAACTTCTGCCACCGGTTCCCACCAACTTCTCCCGCCAATTTTTTAGATTGCTTCTATAAATCCGTGCGCTAATATGTTATCATTCACCGGTTCATCCGTTCCTCCAGTTGTGCGCGACCTGTTTTTTTAAATAATACACTTTTTTCTTAAATTTTTATAATAATACACAAAAATAGGCATTTTCAGAAGTAGTGCGGCTTCGGTGCAGCGTGGGCCGACTAACCCAGTCGGCGTGGGCCGAAAAGCTCTAGTCCCGGCCGAAGCTTGCATTGATCATGCAGATCGCTATGGGTGCGCTGATTTGGGGCTAATCGCTGCCTAATCTTCTCCCGCCACTACTTCCCGCCAACTTCTCCCGCCATCTTCTTCTGCCACTGGTTCCTGCCAACTTCTCCCGCCAATTTTTTAGATTGCTTCTATAAATCCGTGCCCTAATATGTTATCATTCACTAGTTCATTCGTTCCTCCAGTTTCTCTCGTCACGAGATTCCACCATGAGTGTGCCTTGTTCGGACCCTGACTATAGGCCGAGAAAGATGAAAGATGCAAGGTTGCCACCGGGGGTGAGAGCGGAGCGGTGTTGGTGTGGCCATCTTGCCAAGCTGATGGAGAGTGAGGATTTCTCTGATAAGATGGGCATGAAGTTTTTCATATGTACTAACTATGACCAAAACCCGCCCCGTCAAGCTAGTTCATCGTTTCAGAGGCCTCCGATTTGTTCTGAAGGCATGATGAATATGCATATTTTATGTCCTTTTTCTTTTTTAATCATGCCATTAATGTGGCTACAGTCCCCTCCTCCTCTATGCAAGTGGTACCATTGATTGACATGGAGCAATCAGCTTAGGTTGTGCAGGAGATTGCAGATCGGATCGGCGTGTATGGGCTATCTTTCACGCTGAGGAACGTGCCAAAAGGATTGCCGCGCATAAGAAGAAGAAGAAGAAGCGAGAGAGGAACTGAAAGAATTAAGAGCGGAACAAGCTCAAAATCGTGAGCTGAATAGGAGGAGGAGGGATGAAGATGAGCGCATGGAAGAGGTGCGCAAAGAGGCCCATGCGGCAGAAAGGCGGAGATTAAGAGAAATGGTTGATGAGGTGCAGTCATCTGAAGAACGTGCGGACAAGACCCGAAAGTACCCGCGTTATTGGACATTGGATAAATAGATGTATGCCTTAGAAGCGATATATCTTCATTTTAGTTGTAGGGTTGTGATGTATCTTAATTTTAGCATGAGTGTCACAATGTATCTTAATTCTAGTTTTAGTGCATCTTTAGTTCAAAAGTCGTAATAAAAACTGTTGTTGCAAAAGTCTTCCCGCCCTTTTTCTTTCCGCCATTTTTCCCGCCAAAACTCCCTCCAATGAGTTCCCGCCAACTTCTCCTGATTGCGTAGGTTTAAGTAGAAGTATTAGATATAACAAATATCTAATACATATCTATGAACACTTGTCCTAAGTGCAACTCAAAGAAGATGTGAATTATCTTCTGTTTACATCCGAAGTGAAAGATATCTAGAAATCAATCACCTCAACGAGGTTGCAGTGGAACTGATAGCTATGCTGAAATTCTCGGGGGATGGGATGTAGAATCAGAAGAACATGCATAGGGTGCAGGAGTGTCCTCTATTATGAAGCATCATCCATTTGTACGTGGCACTCAGAGATCAATTTCCATTTACTTGTTATATTTACAAAATAGTGAATTATGCTTAATATGTTTATCTCAGTTAATCAAATAGCACGATGCAGTAATGTGACTTAGCAAGTTTCTTCTGAATGTATATGAATAGAAATTCAAAGAAATAACAATTCTATGTCTATTTTAAGTGCATTCCTGCCTAAACTTTTGGCTCTTTTTTTCCTTCTTGCTTGGCATTAAACCTGAAATTTGAGATAGATATTTTGACTTTTTCTGCTACATTCATAAAATTGCAGAGCTTGTGGGACTAAGAGATTGTTGTCTTAAGAGATAAACGCTCAAGCACTTAGACACTGATAAGAATAGGCGGACGTAGGGGCGGGCCGGATGGGTCGTGGCCCACCCAGAGTTTTGGGGGAAAAATAATCGACCCTGCATTTTCTTCTGGGACCGAGCCACAGAGGCGAGCGAGCGGGAGGAACGTGTCCCGTCCATCTCTATCTAGAATGCGAGTAGAGAAGGGAGCCAACGATTGTGACTCGGTGGCGGGCGTCCCGGACGTCTAGCGTGGTGTCCCTCTGGCCCGTTCATGGCCCTGGCGGGTGACGGCCTAGCCCTCCTCGACTCGCCCCCTCCCCGACTCCTCGACTGGCTGCCTCCTCTTGTTGTCTTGCAGTACCTCTGGGCTCCGGCCGCCACCACCGTGATACGTCCAAAACGTATCTAAACTTGTGTGATTTGGATACAACTAACACGGACTGACGCTGTTTTCAGCAGAATTAACTTGGTGTCTAGTTTTTGTACAGAAAATCAACTATCAGGAAAAATCCCGAAAAATATGCCAAAAATCCTATTTCACCAGAAGACTCACCAAGCCAGAAGACGAGACGGAGGAGGTCCACGAGAGTCCCACACCACCTGGCCGCGTGGGCCAGGCCAGGCCGCGCCTAGGGGTGGTGTGGCCGCCTCGGTCACCCCCTCGGCCTCCCTCTTCGCCTATAAGTTGCCTCTTGACCTAAAAACCAAGGGGGGGTTCGACGTTTTTCCAGAAAGAGTTCCGCTACGCCGCCACCACCAGATAACGTGATTCAGAACCAGAAGCTCCATTATAGCACCCTGCCGAGACAGGGAATTGGAGGAGATCATCGCCATCATCATCACCATCGCTTCTCCATCAACCATCCATGATTTCCCCATCTATGAGTGTGTAATCCCCCGCTGTAGGCTATGGGGATGGTAGGGATTGGATGAGATCATTCATATAATGGCATCAAGGGCATGGTGCCTAGTATCTATTATTAGTGCTTTTGACTTTGTTGTAACTTGTTATGCTTAATTCTTGTCACTAGGACCTAAGTGCCATGATTTCAGATCTGAACATGTTATTGATTCATTATGATAGTATCGTTTATGGTCTTACCTACAAGTTGTATACACATATTATTGTCCGGAACCAAAGGCCCCGAAGTGAAAATAATCGGGATAACCGGAGGAGATGGCTTTGATGTGAGGATCACATGTGTTCACGAAGTGTTAATGCTTTGCTCCGGTGCTCTATTAAAAGGAGCACCTTAATTTCTAGTAGTTCCCTTGAGGCCCCGCTGCAAACGGGCTGGTAGGACAAAAGATGTTGTGCAAGTTCTCATTGCGAGCACGTATGACTATATATGGAACACATGCCTATGATTATTTAGTACTTGGATGCTTTATCTTATTTATCTGCAAATGCCCTATGTCTTGATTGCTATATGAATTGTCTTGTCCATGCATTGTCCGTCCATCTATCCCTATGCCTACCACGCTTCAATCCTACTGTTTACTGCAATTGTTACTACTATCTTAATTTTACTACTGCTATTACCTTACTATTTCTACTACAAAACTATTGCTACTGATAAACTGCTGTCAGCAAGATTGTTTTCAGGTGCAGCTGAATTGACAACTCAGTTGTTAAGGCTTATAAATATTCTTTGGCTCCCCTTGTGTCGAATCAATAAATTGGGTTTCACTTCCCTCGAAAATACTGCGATACACCCCCTATACTTGTGGGTCATCCAGACTATTTTCTGGCGCCGTTGCCGGGGAGCATAGCTCTATTTATCAAGATCACTTGGAATCACTATTGTTCGCTGCCCTCCATTCATCATAGGTAAGTTTCATGATGGAAAAGTTCCTATATTACCATCCACTATAAGAAGAGGTACGGTTCTGAACACCTCTGTTGCTCTTGATTCACCATCTGTTATGAGTAAGCTCCTTAGACCACCATATACACATGCTACACATACTGCTACTACCGCTGAATCTAAAACTTCTGATGCTTATGATGCTGCTTCTACTGTGCTTGATAAATGTGGTTCATTAGGTCCTTTCCTAGATTCTACGATTGCTAGAGCTATAGCTGGAAACACTGAAACTCTTAATGAAGATACTACTACACCTGTCAGTTCACCTGAGTCTATAGAGAGCTATGATATCGAAGACGGATATATAGAAATGAATGATGAATTTATTAAAGAATGTCAAAACACTCATGGTAGGAGTGCTATTAAGAGTGTCCTTGAGAGGCGTACTATAAAACCCAAATTGTCCCCTAATGATAAGTTTGCTACATCTCCCATAAACATTAAAGATAAGGATTATGATTTCTCTCTGCATTTATCTTACATAACTATTGTTGAGAAAGAACCTTTTTGTGGACCAAGAATTAAAGTGTTGTAGCACACATGACTGAGCTTTCTACCATGAGTGGCCTGTTTTCTGATGATATTAAGATGCACACCTACTTTGTTGCTAAAATTTTCCCTTTTTCACTAAAAGGAGAAGCTAAGGCTTGGTTTAATAATTTACCTCCTGGATCTATTGATAGCCCTGATTGCTTGATTAGTACCTTTCTTCAGAAATATTTCCCTCCTAGTTCTAGACATGCCATTTTGCAGGAACTTTTTGATTTTAAACAGGGAGAAAAAGAGATATTGCCTGAATTATGGGCAAGGTTTTGTGCTTTGATTCATGCACAGGCTAGATGTCCATTACCTAAAAATAAGCTTCTTGATATATATTATAATGGACTAACTGAAGAATCTAGGACATACCTAGATAGTTGTGCTGATTGTGTTTTCAAGAATATAACTCCCAAGGAAGCTGAGGAATTAATGGCTAAAATAAGCAAGAATTATGAAGACTGGACTTCATCTGAGCCAAGTACACCTGAAACAACTACACCTGAGTTAACTGTGCCTGAGCCAACACTAACGCCAACATCAAAGAAGAGGGGAGTTATTGAACTAAATGATGAAGTGATGAAGGAAGCTAAGAAATGTCTTAAGGAGAAGGGTATTTGTAAGATCTCACCATAATAAGGTAAGATCCCTGTGATTGCAGTGCTAGTCCCTGGATCGAAAGTGCTAGCACCCACAGTTTAAGATGAAGTACACAGAAACAAAGGTCATTATTACATCGCATATCCAGGAATATAGTGGTTCTTACAACTCACTTAGCCCAAGGCTAAGGCACTTAAAGTTCACATTACATAGCATAATAATAATAGAGTCTTTAGTCTTCATGTGCCACAGGCAAGCATGTCGAGTGTAGACCCGCAACCCTACTCATCTTCAGAGTATCCTGCAACATAATAAGTTACAGCCACAAGGGTCAATACATTTGGAATTGTATTGGCAAGTGATACCGTAGATACTTAGTATAATCCAACAACTACATGAATATATGGTTAAGTGGGGTTTATGGCTGGCTTTGCTAAAATTAGTTTAACTTATAGTTTTTGAAGAAGTTTTTCATTCCAGCTATAAGGTACCAATGATAGACATCACTGAACCTCTACCCATGTTCACCCACAAGTTTTAACTTAGAGAAATTTGGACGAGGAGATTATTGAACTGCTTCACTGTTTTGAGGCTCAGGAATGTCCATAACCGGGGACACGGCTAAGTACTTAGTTTTACCCTCTTGAGAGGTGGTGCACTTTCCCCACAAGACTCGACATGCATCGAGACGAGACTTTTCAGAAGCAATCCCTCATACCACCACGGACGCGTTCCATCCTATCATCACTACCACCCTCTATCCGTCTGGCTGAGTTCTCGCAACTTAGTCGGTCAAGGCAGAGCCCATATGCCATGTGGCTGCACTGGAAGCTTCACGACAAGAACGTCTCCAATCTCTTTGTTCCTGGGTGGCCATCCACAAGTGTGATACACCAGCTGACATAGACATGGCCCCTGAGTAACCACTCAACATAATCCAAGCAAGCCCATTCCACCCAGGTGTTTCATTAACATTAGTTGTTTTCTTAGTTAAACAAAATAATATCTTTCCATGCTATCTTATGTGTATATTCCACCCGCGAATTCTAATAGCATAGCTAAGCATTCTAGCATACAAAGTCTTTATCTAGGGAATACTACCAAGATATACACTATAGGGTAGCATAACATAGTATGGTAACATATGAATAATTCTATCATGCTAAGATCTACCAAAATATCACTAGTGCAATAGTGAAAATAATAGGACATGAGATGAAATATCACTTTCCTTGGTAGCTAGGGGAATAGGTACAATCCTCACAGCAACAAACTTCACAATCCACACAATCTACACAAGATTAATACAACAATAACAATTCAATCAATAAAACATTACAAAAACATGAATGCATGCAAAATGCAATGATATGATCATAATTCTATAATTTACAGAGTCTACAGTACAGAGGATAGAATACCTCATCTAAATGCATAAGAAATACCCAAAAATAATTTATAGAACAATTTTTATGAGCAAAATACTCCTAAAAAGGTTCTGCCTATAATTCCAAGTTTACTGAGTCAAAAGTGTGAAACAAGGCCTCCATAATAAAGGTCTTATTTTTCTGAATCCATAGACACCAAATTTGTATTTTTCTGATTTGTGGATCAAAAGTTATTGAATTTCTAAGTTTAATACTAAATCTGTCTATTTTCTAATTAAACAGAAATAGTCTGGCGACGTGGCGCTATCCTATTGGTTGGTACCGGTTCGGTCGGATCGACCGCTGTGGGCCGTCAGATTTAAGTGACATTGGACAGATCAGATCAGCCGTACCCTTTCGTTTAAGTGATCTAATCTTAACCGCTAGGATCTGATCAAACGGCTACTAAGCATCTCGCCGGGGACTGGCGGTGCTAACGACGGCGCGCGGCGGCGGAGCATCGGCCGATGAGGTTCTGGCGATTATACGAGGGCTAGGAGACCGTGGACACGTAATAGAGATTGAGGAGGTCGTGGCGATCTCGATGGAGGTCACTGCGGTGCGGGGGGGTGCTCGGGCTTGGCCTGGATCCTTCGCCGGAGTTGCGCAGACGACAGAGTTCACGGCTCGGTGTCGGAGACCGTGACCTGGGGCTCGAACCAACCGGCAAGGAGGTCAGCGAGGTGCGCAAGTGTCTGCACGACCTAGTAAAGACCAAAAGGGGGCGGCGGGAACCCTACCTTTTTCGGAGAAGGCGACTGACGGTGGCGGCATAGGGAGTTCGCCGGACTTGGTCCGTGTCATCGACCTGGAGCAAGAGGAGGCACGCGGCTGGGTTAGTAGGTGCGCCAGGATACGGCAAACCATACAGGACAGAGAGGAGGGCGCCGGGCGGCCTGGGTTCACCGGAATCGTCGCCGGAGTCCGTCGGACAGCGGCGGTTCGAACTCGGAATTTGGGGAGCCTAGGGGCTCTCCGGGGTGATGTATGTGGGTAAAATGATGAGGAGGGAGAGGGGGTTTAGTAGGGGTAATCGCCAGGGCAATTAATCGTGAGAAACTGCCGGAATCGAATCGATTCGAAACGGCCGAAGGGGAGAGGTCCATCATCGGCAGTGAAGACGACGAGGTGACGTGGGCATGGGGTCGACCTGTCAGCGGGAGGGGTAGAAATGAGGGGGGTGAGGAAAGACAGAGAAAGGGAGAGGGAGTCCGGGTGGGCTACTGGGCCGGATTGGGCCAAAAGGCCAGAAGCTGTCTGCTGCTCTCTTTTTTTTCTCCCTTATTCTTTTTCTTTTTCTATTTCTGTTTTCTCCACAACTTTGGATTTAAGGATTCAAATTGATTCAAATCAATTTGTGAACATTTGTAAAAACTCAAATTAGGTTTTTAGGGTATTATGAAACATATTTATCTTCTATTTTAATCCAAAGTATTTACTTTGGATTTAATAGGTAATATAGCATTTTCTTTGATTCTATTTTCAAAAATTCATATCTTTTTGTTCATGGCTCAAAATTGCACCAAATTTTTGGAGGACATTCTAAATGCAATGCAGTTACATGCTATGATGATATGAGTGCAATGATGATGATTTTAGATGAAATTTTGGGATGTTACAAATCTAACCCCCTTAAGATGAATCTCGCCCTCGAGATTCGGGTTGGCTAGCAAATAGGTGAGGGTGATCTCTCCGAAGTTCATCCTCTCGCTCCCATGTTGCTTCTTTTTAAGTGTGATTGTTCCACTGCACTTTGCAGAACCTGATGGTCTTGGTACGGGTAATTCTTTCTGCGTTCTCTAGAATCTTAATAGGTTTCTCTTCATAAGTGAGATCATTATCTAGCTGAACTTCCTCCAATGGTATAGTGTCTTTCAACGAAGTTTCTTCCATCTCTGGTTGACACTTTTTCAGCTGACTAACATGGAATACGTTATGAACTGCTGACAAAGATTCTGGTAATTCTATCTCATATGCCACTTCTCCTTTGCGACTCAAAATCTTGAAAGGTCCTACATAGCGTGGTGCTAGTTTTCCTTTGATTCCAAATCTCTTTACACCACGAAGTGGTGATACCCTGAGGTAAGCTCTATCACCAACCTCATAGGTAACCTCTCTATGTGTTGGATCAGCATAGCTCTTCTGCCGAGATTGAGCTACCTTTAGCCTATCTCTCACCATCTTGACTTTCTCTTCGGCCTCTTTGATTAGGTCTGTCCCGAACAAATTTCTTTCCCCTACTCCATTCCATAGTAATGGTGTAGTACACTTCCGTAAAGAAATTCAAATGGAGCCATTTCTATGCTTGATTGATAGCTGTTATTGTAAGAAAACTCTGCGTACGGTAGACTTTCATCCCAACTGGATCCATAATCTAACGCACATGCTCTTAGCATATCCTCTAATATTTGATTGGTCCTTTCTGTCTGTCCATCAGTTTGTGGATGAAATGCAGTGCTGAACTCCAGTCGAGTTCCCAATGACTCGTGACGTTGTCGCCAAAAATGCGAAGTAAACTGAGTTCCTCTGTCGGACACGATACTTTTAGGTACCCCATGCAAACATACAATTCTATTCATGTAAATCTTGGCTAGTTTGGCACTTGTATAAGTGGTCTTCACTGGTATGAAATGGGCCACTTTTGTCAAGCGGTCAACGATAACCCATATGGAATCGTATCCAGATTTAGTCATGGGTAGTCCGGTGATAAAATCCATACCAATTTTATCCCATTTCCAATCAGGTATTAGCAGTGGTTGTAATAATCCTGCCGGTTTCTGATGTTCTGCCTTTACACGACTGCACACGTCGCACAAGGCAATGTGCTCTTCTATGTCCTTCTTTAAATTATTCCACCAAAACCTCTCCTTAACATCCATATACATCTTGGTATTGCTAGGATGAATTGAATACGGTGAGTTGTGCGCCTCTTGTAAGATCAACTTCTTAAGTTCAAGATCCTGCGGAACACAGATACGTTTTTCGTACCATAAGATTCCTTGATCATCCACATGGAATCCTTTCGCCTTGCCTTCACTAACTTTACTTTTGATTTCTTCTATTTCTTTGTCCAACTTTTGGGCTTCTTGAATTTTGTCCATTAGTGTGGGTTGCACTTCCAAGGATGCAAGGTACCCTTCAGGCACAATTTCAAGTCTCAGCTCTCTAAATTGGGCACATAACTCCTCCGGCAATTCTCCTTTATTGAGGCCATTTACATGAGCCTTGCGTCTTAATGCATCGGCTACGACGTTTGCCTTTCCAGGGTGGTATTGCAAACTTAAGTCATAGTCCTTGATAAGTTCTAGCCATCTTCTTTGCCTCATGTTGAGCTCTTTCTGTGTAAAAATATATTTCAAACTCTTGTGATCAGTGAACATCTCACAACGTTTTCCCATAAGATAATGCCTCCATGTTTTTAGTGCATGCACAACTGATGCCAACTCTAGATCATGAGTAGGGTAGTTCACTTCATGATTTTTGAGTTGTCTTGATGCATAAGCTACCACTCTACCTTCCTGCATCAATACACCTCCTAATCCTTGGTGAGATGCATCACAGTATACTTGAAAGTCTTTCTCAATATCTGGCAAACATAACACTGGGGCTGACACTAGCCTCTTTTTCAATTCCTGAAAGATGGTTTCGCAAGCTTCTGTCCAATTAAACTTATTCTCCTTCTTCAACAGATTAGTCATGGGCTTTGCAATCTTAGAGAAATTTTCAATGAACCTCCGATAGTACCCTGCTAGGCCAAGGAAGCTACGGATTTCTTTAACTGATTTAGGAGGTTCCCACTCTATCACAGCTGCCACTTTTGCTGGATCCACAGCTATACCATTACCAGATACTATGTGTCCAAGAAATCCCACTTCATTCAGCCAGAATTCACATTTGCTGAACTTGGCATAAAGTTTATGTTCTCTAAGTTCCTCTAGAATCAGGCGTAGATGTTCTTCATGTTCTTTGCTTCTTTTGGAATATACCAATATATCATCGATGAATACCACTACGAACTTGTCAAGGAATTCCATGAATACCATATTCATCATGTTCATGAAGTAGGCCGGTGCATTAGTCAATCCAAACGGCATCACTGTATATTCATACAACCCGTATCTAGTGGTGAATGCATTCTTGGGTATGTCATGTTCTCTGATCTTTAGTTGGAAGTATCCTGATCGAAGATCAATTTTTGAGAAAACACATGCTCCCTCTAGCTGATCGAAGAGATCATTTATTCTAGGCAGGGGATATTTGTTCTTTATGGTCACTTCATTGAGTGAACGATAATCTATGCATAGCCTTTGACTCCGGTCCTTCTTCTCAACAAACAAGACTGGTGCTCCCCAAGACGACGAGCTTGGTTGAATAAATCCCTTCTTCAACTGTTCTCCCAGCTGTTTCTTGAGTTCTTTTAACTCGTCCACCAACATTTTATAAGGTCTGTTTGCTATAGGTCCCGTTCCTGGTAGTAGGTCTATCAGAAACTCCACCTCCTTATCTGGTGGCATGCCAGGTAATTCCTTGGGGAACACATCTGGATATTGCCTCACTATTGGCACATTATCTAGGCTAACCCCCTTAAGAGAATTAACCTTGCTCCCCTTGGGTTCAAAGTTAGACTTGAACCTGATCCTTTTCTTTTCTGGGGTAGTAAGCATAACAGTTCGCTTGGCACAATCAATCACCCCTTCATAGCGGGTCAACCAGTCCATCCCTAATATAACATCTAATCCTTGGGACTCTAGGATTATTAAACTAATCGGGAACTTGTGTTTTCCAATTTCTAGGGTGATATGTCGGCACCCTGAATTTACTATCATTTCTCCACCTGGAGAACTTACCTTCATAGGACATCCAATAGTCTCAGTGGAGAGTTCATTTTTGATTACAAATGCTCTTGAAATGAATGAATGCGATGCGCCAGTATCGAAAAGGATAAGTGCAGGAAAGGCATTAATTTTGAACTTACCGATCACGGCATCAGCTCCTTCTTGAATTTCCTCCACATTAATGTGATTCACATGACCCTTTTGGAATGGGTTTGGCTTAGCCCCATCAGTCTTCTTTTCTGGGCATTCATTGGCATAATGTCCTGTCTTTTTATACTTGAAACATTCCACCTGACTGATGTCTTTCTTCGCTGGCTGACTGTGACGGTTCTGACCATTTTGGTTCCCATGGCCATGATTATTGTGATTGTTCCTGAATCCACTTTTGTTATGTCCACGATGATTGTTTCCATCATGGTGGTGGTTGTTGTTATGATGGTTATTATGATTCCCATTCTTGTGGAATCCTGAGCTTCCACTTCCTTCACCATGAGGGCGCTTGTGAGGAGATCCTGATCCAAACTTATCGAAATGGTGTTTCCTCTTTCTACCCTCCACTAGCTTCATCTTGTTTTCCAGGATGGTAGCTTTATCACATAAAGATTGATAAGTTGGAACATATGCAACAGATAGTTGCATAGAAATTTCATCATTCAGCCCATCTAGGAACTTCTCCTTCCTCTTCGCATCAGTGTCAACATCATCGGGTGCATAACGTGACAAATTATTGAACTCCTCGATGTATTCAGAAATACTGTGGTGGCATTGCTTGAGGTTATGAAACTCCTTTTTCTTCAATCCCATTATTCCAGCAGAGATGTGAGTGGTGCGAAACCCATCCTCAAACATTGCCCAAGTCACTTCCTCAATAGGGTGGGTAATTTGAAAATTATCCCACCAAGCAGCTGCATGACCTTCCAACAAGTGTGCTGCAAATCTGACCTTTTCTGCATCCGTGCATCCAACCGTGACTAGGTCCTTATTCACAGAGTGTAACCAATCATTTGCTACCATGGGGTTAGAGGTACCTGAGAACTTGGCAGGTCTCAGCCTTAGAAATCTGATCAGCATATCCAAAGGTGGTGGATTGTTCTGGTTGTTATTGTTATTATTGTTGTTCTGGTTCTGGTTCGCCATAAATTGAGTCATCATTTGCATCAATTGGGTCTATGCAGCCATCATCTGCTGCATTCCATTGTCATTGTCATTGTTATCCGCGTTGTTGCATCGGGGAGGCATCTGTGGGTTTAGTAAGGGTAAGTAATGATAGATAACCCAAATAACAACAATTCAGACAAACAAACACATGCAAGTTCCAACATCACAACAATAACAGAGTCTGCAAAAACATACTAGCATAGTCACCCACAAGTCGGTATGACCTATGCACTCAATAATAATAGAACGATAGGTAGATGGAACAGTATCACTACTCCTCCATGTCAACTTCCTCCTCCACTAGAGCAAGTCCTGCTGATGCGAATCCTGTTGGAGATATGCCCAAGAGGCAATAATAAAGTGGTTATTATCATATCTTCACACTTATGATAAATGTTTACATACCATGCTATAATTGTATTAACCGGAAACATTAATACTTGTGTGATTTGTAAACTAAAATAAGAGTCCCTAGTAAAGCCTCTTGTTAAACTAGCTTGTTGGTTAATATATGATCATGGTTTCCTGATCATGAACATAGAGATGTTATTAACAACAGGATCATATCGTTAGGAGAATGATGTGATGGACATACTCCTATAGATAAGCGTAGCATAAAGATCAAGTCATTTCAATAGTTCAATTGCTATATGCTTTCTGATACATAGTAACCTAATTCCTTCGACCATGAGATCATGCATATCACCTTTACCGGATGGATGCTTTGATATCATCAAACACCACACCGTAACAGGGTGGCTATAAAGGTGGCATTGAGTGTTTGGAAAGTATTGGTTGAAACACATGGATCAAGAGTGGGATTTGTCCATCCATATGACGGATAGATATACTCTGGGCCCTCTCGGTGGAATGTCATCCAATTAGCTTGCAAGCATGTGACTGGCTCACAAGGGATCACATATCACGGGAACGAGAAAAGAGTACTTATCAGTAACGAGGTTGAACTAGGTATGCAGAGATACCGACGATCATAACCTCGGATAAGTAAAATATCGTGAGACAAAGGGAAATTGGTATCGTATGTAAGTGGTTCATTCGATCGCAATGTAATCGTAGAAATATGTGGGAGCCATATGAATTTCCAGATTCCTCTATTGGTTATTGTTCGGAGAAGTGTCTCGATCATGTCCGCATAATTCACGAACCGTAGGGAGACACACTTAAGGATTCGACGTTGTTTGAGTAGTTATGGTATTATGAGAAAGAGATCGAATGTTGTTCGGAGTCTCGGATGGGATCCGGGATATCACGAGGTGATCCGGAATGGTCCGGAGAATAAGATTCATATAAGGAAAGTCCCGTTTCGGAGTTGGGGAATGGTTCCGGTGTTTTCATCGGGAACATTCTAGAAGGTCCCGGAATGTCCGGCACTCCGGAGGGGGGAAGGGTACATGAATGTGTCATTGTAAGTTGGAATGATTGCATCATGTACTAGGTGTCTTCGCTGTCCAAAATAAAGGGTTTATTTAAATCCTAAATTGAAAAGTCAAACGGCTTGTTTGAAAGTCAAACGGCAAGTTTTGGAAAGTGGAAAGAGGAGGAGAAGAGGAAACCGAGTTGGGGAGGGATTCCCTCCTCCCCAAGCCGGCGCCCCACCCCAAGCCGAGTTGGGGAGGGACTCCACTCCCTCCCCTTGGCCGCCGGCCCTCCCACCTATAAAGGGAGGGGCAGGGCTGCCCCTCCTAGCACACACAAGTTCCTATCCTCTAAACTAAACCCTAGCCCTAAACCCCGGTTTAGAGCTATTTCGGTTTAGAGCTTCTAATTGCACTAGCCTTCAGATTAGAGCCTTCTAATTGGTGTGTCTAATTACTAGACCACTAATAGCCTCTCTCATACTCCACCATACTCGCACCGGCTTAAGGCGAAGCCCTGCGGGATTTCCCCTCTACTTCCGGTACCACGCCGTTGTGCTGCCGGAATCACGAGGAGAGTGCTACAACCTCCGCTGCCTGCTGGAACAAGGGAGAGGAAGGTCTTCGTCGAGTACCGAACGTGTGACCGACTGCGGGAGCGCTGCCGGAACGCAGCACCGGAAGGATCGTCTACGCGATCTTGAGATCGGAAAGAGTACGACTACATCACCCACGGGAATCTGCTCTCGTTAACCGCTTTGGAATCTTCGAGGGTGAGTTCCTCCATCGACTCATTGCTACAATCTAGTAGATAGATCTTGTCTTGTTTGTTTGCATGCGGTAGAATTTTTTTGTTTTCCATGCTACGAACCCCTACAGTGGTATCAGAGCCGTGTCTATATGTAGATCTGTTGCACGAGTAGAACACAATGGTCATTGTGGGCGTTGATGCTTTTATTGTAGATTGCTTTTTGTGTACTTTGCATCTTGCGGTATGTTGGGATGAAGCGGCCCGGGCTAACCTTACATGACATCGTTCATGAGACTTGCTCCACGCTTGACATGCAACTCGTATTGCATAAGTGGCTTTGCGGGTGCCTGTTTCTCCTAGCATAGTAAAGATCCAATTTACAACGGGTAATCAACAATGCTAGTATCAATGTTGTGGTTCTTGTTCGTAGGTTAGAACGACACTTATGGAAAGCCCCAAACCACGTAAAATATGCAAAGAAAGTAGAAGCGTCTAACTTTGTTTTGCAGGGGTGTGCAGTGATGTGATATGGCCATGATTGTGATTATATTTGATGTATGCAATGTTCCTTATTGTAAGTTGGCAACCGGCAGGAGCCATATGGTTGTCTTTAATTTCTGTTAAGACCTGCGTGTCTATTCAAAATAGTTGTAATAGTTGAAGCTGGTGGACGACAACCATGGTGAAGCGTCATTGACCTTGATGCAATGCTGGTGATGATGGAGATCATGTTCGTGCTTGAAGATGGAGATCGGAAGCACAAAGAAGAAAGGCCATATCATATCACATATTATGAATTGCATGTGATGTTAATCCTTTATGCATCTTGTATTGCTTAGTAGACGACGGTAGCTTTATAAGATGATCCCTCATGCACATAAATTTCAAGTTCTAAAGTGTTCACCCTTAGTATGCACCGTTGCCAAAGCTTGCTGCTTCGAAGCACCACGTGATGATCGGGTGTCTTTGATTCCGCGGGTGAATACAACGTAAGCAAGCCAGATTTGCTTATGCGGTAGCTAAGGTTTGATCTTGACGAGCCTAGCATGTATAGACATGGCCTCAGGAACACGGATTACCGAAAGGTAGAGCATGAGTCATATAGTAGATATGATGAACATGTTGATTGTTCGCCATTGAAGCCATATCAACTCTCGTGATGATCGGTTTTGATGTGGTGGATTTGGTTCGTGTGATCACTAAAACAATGTGAGGGATGTTGTTTTGAGTGGGAGTTCACCTAGATTAATTTAATTATTAATTAGAACTCAATTTATCATAAACTAAATCAAAGTGAATTTGCATAGTTGTTGTAGTCATTGGCATCCGTTTACCACCTTGCGCTTAGTTATAATTGAGATGATAGAACTATAGAATTCTGGTTAGTTACTTTACGAACTGGTATCGTATTGTTTTGAAGTGTTAATCTAAAGTTTAAAAGTCCTATTGCAAACTTTCAGTAAGTTCCGGTTTAATAATTGGTATTAAATCAAGAGTAACAATTCCAAGTGTTAGTATATAAAGTATCATGTTTGTCTCCATGATTCTTGATATTCAAAGGATTGTCTTAATATCAAGGTTATCTAGGATCTGAAAGAGTTGTTTCAGAAACCATGATATGTGGAAGATATTGTGATATCTGAAACAAAGTTTTGGTTACAACATGATAGAGTATAATATGGCAAAAGTCATGTTCTCATATTTGATGAAAATTTGCAAAAGGTTGGGGACACTAGTTGTCCTAATCTTCCAAAAGGTTTTGGAGAGCAACATTATACTCGCGATTCACCGTTATAAGCTAAAAGTAGCTTGGTCATGGACGATTCCATGATGAAGGTGAATATTTGATGTAGGTAAAATGTTTACTACACCAATAGATTACTAAAGAAAGGAATTTGAAAGAACATCAAACATTTGATGATGGTGATCTACTTCAAAGTGCAAATCCAAAGACATTGGTATTTAATTATACACGCTTTGGACTATGTGTCATATGTATGACTCCACTATTAATGTTGATAGATTCTTTCAAACAGAAAAGGAAATACTGAAAGAGAATCTCAGAAATATATGGCAGAAAAGAAAAGACTAGAATTGTTCAGTTTAAGTATATAGATGATATACATGTTATGGCTATATTCTTTGCTCATTAAACAATGTGGTTCTTAAGTATTTTATACTGAATTTGTTGGTATGAATCGTCATACGAAACAACACAATTCATGAACTACAATGGCCTAAGTAACTAGCAAAAGAATATGTGATGATGTTCATCGAGAACAAATAAAGGGTTATTGTGTTGCTCGTTAAAACATCAAAGCTTGCCTTCAAGATTTGTTTTATCAGGTATTATGAGAACAAAAGGGTTGTTCAAATAATTGCCGTAATCCATAAAAGATGGATGATTCACAAATCTCGTTGGAGAAATCACATCCATAAAACTAGTGCTAAAAAAATGTCGAAAGACAAATTGATTGAAAGATCACTTAGGAAGTGACATCGCAGTTTAAATTATATTGGAAAGAAAACATGAAGAAACTCCATGTGGATGGAATTTTGGAGTCTTTTGATTTTTGATCAAATGATGTTTGTGAAACTTTCCTAGAGAATAATTAAAACTTCGTTCATAGGCCAAAAGGGAACGAAAGACTAGCTTATTGGAACTTGTGCATATTGTTGTACGAACTCCATTATGTGTAGTCAAGAGCGATGGATTTCAACTTCATATGCTTTCTCCGAAAATTTGAGTGAATATATGAATATTTACTTAATAAGGATGAAGTATGAAATATTTGAAAAGTTCAAAGATTTCAAGATGAAGTGCAAAATCATTGTAACAAGAATATAAATAGTTTATGATAAGATCATAAAGGAAGATATTTGAGTTACAAGTTTAGCATAATACCTAAGATTTAAGGAATCGTTCCGTGGATTTGCATTTCCCGAAACACCATAAGAGTATGGAGCGTTCGAGATATGTAATTAAAACCTTGTTTGACATGGTAAGATCAAAGGTGTAAAATATAGAACTGCCATTATATTTTAAAGATTAAAAGCTTTAGAGACTACCGCTTTTCCACTAAAAAGAGCTCCATCATAATCCGCTGAAATGACACCATATAAAGTTATGGTTTGGGATAAAACCCAAGTAGTCCTTTCTTAAAACATTGGTATGCTATGCATAAGAAAGATGTGTGCAACCAAAGTCGGATAAACCTGTCTTTGTATAAATATTAAGTATTCCTCCACAAACACCGGAGACAAAAGTGTTTGTCGCTTAGAACGTCAAGTTTCTTTGAGAAGGAATTTTTCGTGAAAAGTTAAAGTGGGAGGACAATAGAACTTTGATAAGGTTAAAAGAACCTTAGCTATATGTGCAGAGTTGCGCAGCACCGAAAAGTGTTCCGGAGGCAGCAATAATGCTCATGGCTCACGTGCCTCAAAGGTTGTGGTCACGGAGGTCTAAGTTTCTATTGAAACAAGTAGGTCGAGTAAACAATCAAATACTAAGATTTGAGGGTTGAATCATTATTTGAGAATAATGAACGGACTACATGCAAAGAAGCGATGATGGGCCCTGACTCCGTCAAATGGCTTGAAGCCATAAAAATCCGTGATAGTTCCATACACGAGAAATCAAGTTTTGAACTTGAAGGACCCTCGAGAAAGGTGTAAGACCTTACAGTTGTGTTTGGATTTATAAAGAAGTAGACATGGATGTTTCACATCTATGAAATAGTCGACATGTTGGGAAAGAGTTCACAACAATGTTCAAAGATTGACTATGACAAGATTTGATCTTTCATAGCGATATTTAGTCTAGGCGGATTAATGTAGCAACCACTACATATAATTTTGTTATGTGGTAGTAGAATAAACAAAACAAGTTCTTCTAATAAAATGGTTACCTAGGACGTGTGCGTGACACGGTACAAAGGGTTTTGTTAATTCAAAGGATGCTAAAAGCATATGCAAACTTCAATGGATGAAGTAAGCATAGCGGAGTTGGAATCTTCACTATGATGAAACTGTTAAAAGAGTTTGATTTCATCGGAGACAATGAAGATACTTGCATTTGCAAGAAATTAAGTGGGAGCGCTAAGACATATTTCTAATACATTATGTGGAGGACATATTGTTGATTAGAAATGATGTATCTTTTATTAACACATATTAAGAATTTCATCCTGATGAAAGACTTAGGCAAAACCCAAATATTTGGCATCAATAGATGCTAATATGGTTGTGCCAGAAGTACATAGACAAGATATTGAATGAGTTCAATATAGAAACTACAAGAAAGGTTCTTGTCGCACAGAAAGGATTGGATAAGTTCAATATTGATGATATATTCAAGTGTATTGACATTTGGTAAGTGAAACAAAGATTCAAGTATAGATTGATACTTGATGTATGAAATCACAAAGAGTATTTATATCAATCATACTGTGATATGTACAAATCCAGATATGTCCTATGCTCTAAATGTTATGAGCATATACCAGAATGATTCATAAGATGATCATTGGACGATAGTAAGGATATTCTTATGATCTTTTGGAAGAACTAAGAGTATATTATTTGTAGAAGTGACAAATAGATGGTTAGTTCATTGTAAAAGTACTACATTGATACTAGTTTTGTCACAGAGTACAAATTTAGTTTATCTCAATCTAAACTGAGGGTGGCACAATATAATGGAAAGTAAGTTCCATAATGGATTTGGATGAGTTCCAAAGTTAAGACATTGTGACAGATACTACAACAAAAGGCTAAGTATATGACTGCTATAATAGCAGCTAAAGAGGGCATTTGTGTCAAGTAGTTTGTTATCAAACTAGGTGTAGTTCACAGCGGGATAATACTACGAAGATATATTGTACGACAATATTATCAACATGTTTTAACCCCAGAGAACTAAAGGTCTCACCAAAGGACCAAATCTATACAAAGCCATCTCATTAAGAATGAGTGATGCATAGAGACGCAAAGACATGCAATTACACACGGACCTGGAAGTGTTAGATCCGGAGATCAGTTGACCACTAGCAATCATGTACATACAACACCAGAAAGCCATAGGTGTTGAATACACAAAGGTTTGAAACTAGATTATTGACTCTAGTGCAAGTGGGAGACTGTTGGAGATATGCCCAAGAGGCAATAATAAAGTGGTTATTATCATATCTTCACACTTATGATAAATGTTTACATACCATGCTATAATTGTATTAACCGGAAACATTAATACTTGTGTGATTTGTAAACTAAAATAAGAGTCCCTAGTAAAGCCTCTTGTTAAACTAGCTTGTTGGTTAATATATGATCATGGTTTCCTGATCATGAACATAGAGATGTTATTAACAACAGGATCATATCGTTAGGAGAATGATGTGATGGACATACTCCTATAGATAAGCGTAGCATAAAGATCAAGTCATTTCAATAGTTCAATTGCTATATGCTTTCTGATACATAGTAACCTAATTCCTTCGACCATGAGATCATGCATATCACCTTTACCGGATGGATGCTTTGATATCATCAAACACCACACCGTAACAGGGTGGCTATAAAGGTGGCATTGAGTGTTTGGAAAGTATTGGTTGAAACACATGGATCAAGAGTGGGATTTGTCCATCCATATGACGGATAGATATACTCTGGGCCCTCTCGGTGGAATGTCATCCAATTAGCTTGCAAGCATGTGACTGGCTCACAAGGGATCACATATCACGGGAACGAGAAAAGAGTACTTATCAGTAACGAGGTTGAACTAGGTATGCAGAGATACCGACGATCATAACCTCGGATAAGTAAAATATCGTGAGACAAAGGGAAATTGGTATCGTATGTAAGTGGTTCATTCGATCGCAATGTAATCGTAGAAATATGTGGGAGCCATATGAATTTCCAGATTCCTCTATTGGTTATTGTTCGGAGAAGTGTCTCGATCATGTCCGCATAATTCACGAACCGTAGGGAGACACACTTAAGGATTCGACGTTGTTTGAGTAGTTATGGTATTATGAGAAAGAGATCGAATGTTGTTCGGAGTCTCGGATGGGATCCGGGATATCACGAGGTGATCCGGAATGGTCCGGAGAATAAGATTCATATAAGGAAAGTCCCGTTTCGGAGTTGGGGAATGGTTCCGGTGTTTTCATCGGGAACATTCTAGAAGGTCCCGGAATGTCCGGCACTCCGGAGGGGGGAAGGGTACATGAATGTGTCATTGTAAGTTGGAATGATTGCATCATGTACTAGGTGTCTTCGCTGTCCAAAATAAAGGGTTTATTTAAATCCTAAATTGAAAAGTCAAACGGCTTGTTTGAAAGTCAAACGGCAAGTTTTGGAAAGTGGAAAGAGGAGGAGAAGAGGAAACCGAGTTGGGGAGGGATTCCCTCCTCCCCAAGCCGGCGCCCCACCCCAAGCCGAGTTGGGGAGGGACTCCACTCCCTCCCCTTGGCCGCCGGCCCTCCCACCTATAAAGGGAGGGGCAGGGCTGCCCCTCCTAGCACACACAAGTTCCTATCCTCTAAACTAAACCCTAGCCCTAAACCCCGGTTTAGAGCTATTTCGGTTTAGAGCTTCTAATTGCACTAGCCTTCAGATTAGAGCCTTCTAATTGGTGTGTCTAATTACTAGACCACTAATAGCCTCTCTCATACTCCACCATACTCGCACCGGCTTAAGGCGAAGCCCTGCGGGATTTCCCCTCTACTTCCGGTACCACGCCGTTGTGCTGCCGGAATCACGAGGAGAGTGCTACAACCTCCGCTGCCTGCTGGAACAAGGGATAGGAAGGTCTTCGTCGAGTACCGAACGTGTGACCGACTGCGGGAGCGCTGCCGGAACGCAGCGCCGGAAGGATCGTCTACGCGATCTTGAGATCGGAAAGAGTACGACTACATCACCCACGAGAATCTGCTCTCGTTAACCGCTTTGGAATCTTCGAGGGTGAGTTCCTCCATCGACTCGTTGCTACAATCTAGTAGATAGATCTTGGCTTGTTTGTTTGCATGCGGTAGAAATTTTTTGTTTTCCATGCTACGAACCCCTACAGTGGTATCAGAGCCGTGTCTATATGTAGATCTGTTGCACGAGTAGAACACAATGGTCATTGTGGGCGTTGATGCTTTTATTGTAGATTGCTTTTTGTGTACTTTGCATCTTGCGGTATGTTGGGATGAAGCGGCCCGGGCTAACCTTACATGACATCGTTCATGAGACTTGCTCCACGCTTGACATGCAACTCGTATTGCATAAGTGGCTTTGCGGGTGCCTGTTTCTCCTAGCATAGTAAAGATCCAATTTACAACGGGTAATCAACAATGCTAGTATCAATGTTGTGGTTCTTGTTCGTAGGTTAGAACGACACTTATGGAAAGCCCCAAACCACGTAAAATATGCAAAGAAAGTAGAAGCGTCTAACTTTGTTTTGCAGGGGTGTGCAGTGATGTGATATGGCCATGATTGTGATTATATTTGATGTATGCAATGTTCCTTATTGTAAGTTGGCAACCGGCAGGAGCCATATGGTTGTCTTTAATTTCTGTTAAGACCTGCGTGTCTATTCAAAATAGTTGTAATAGTTGAAGCTGGTGGACGACAACCATGGTGAAGCGTCATTGACCTTGATGCAATGCTGGTGATGATGGAGATCATGTTCGTGCTTGAAGATGGAGATCGGAAGCACAAAGAAGAAAGGCCATATCATATCACATATTATGAATTGCATGTGATGTTAATCCTTTATGCATCTTGTATTGCTTAGTAGACGACGGTAGCTTTATAAGATGATCCCTCATGCACATAAATTTCAAGTTCTAAAGTGTTCACCCTTAGTATGCACCGTTGCCAAAGCTTGCTGCTTCGAAGCACCACGTGATGATCGGGTGTCTTTGATTCCGCGGGTGAATACAACGTAAGCAAGCCAGATTTGCTTATGCGGTAGCTAAGGTTTGATCTTGACGAGCCTAGCATGTACAGACATGGCCTCAGGAACACGGATTACCGAAAGGTAGAGCATGAGTCATATAGTAGATATGATGAACATGTTGATTGTTCGCCATTGAAGCCATATCAACTCTCGTGATGATCGGTTTTGATGTGGTGGATTTGGTTCGTGTGATCACTAAAACAATGTGAGGGATGTTGTTTTGAGTGGGAGTTCACCTAGATTAATTTAATTATTAATTAGAACTCAATTTATCATAAACTAAATCAAAGTGAATTTGCATAGTTGTTGTAGTCATTGGCATCCGTTTACCACCTTGCGCTTAGTTATAATTGAGATGATAGAACTATAGAATTCTGGTTAGTTACTTTACGAACTGGTATCGTATTGTTTTGAAGTGTTAATCTAAAGTTTAAAAGTCCTATTGCAAACTTTCAGTAAGTTCCGGTTTAATAATTGGTATTAAATCAAGAGTAACAATTCCAAGTGTTAGTATATAAAGTATCATGTTTGTCTCCATGATTCTTGATATTCAAAGGATTGTCTTAATATCAAGGTTATCTAGGATCTGAAAGAGTTGTTTCAGAAACCATGATATGTGGAAGATATTGTGATATCTGAAACAAAGTTTTGGTTACAACATGATAGAGTATAATATGGCAAAAGTCATGTTCTCATATTTGATGAAAATTTGCAAAAGGTTGGGGACACTAGTTGTCCTAATCTTCCAAAAGGTTTTGGAGAGCAACATTATACTCGCGATTCACCGTTATAAGCTAAAAGTAGCTTGGTCATGGACGATTCCATGATGAAGGTGAATATTTGATGTAGGTAAAATGTTTACTACACCAATAGATTACTAAAGAAAGGAATTTGAAAGAACACCAAACATTTGATGATGGTGATCTACTTCAAAGTGCAAATCCAAAGACATTGGTATTTAATTATACACGCTTTGGACTATGTGTCATATGTATGACTCCACTATTAATGTTGATAGATTCTTTCAAACAGAAAAGGAAATACTGAAAGAGAATCTCAGAAATATATGGCAGAAAAGAAAAGACTAGAATTGTTCAGTTTAAGTATATAGATGATATACATGTTATGGCTATATTCTTTGCTCATTAAACAATGTGGTTCTTAAGTATTTTATACTGAATTTGTTGGTATGAATCGTCATACGAAACAACACAATTCATGAACTACAATGGCCTAAGTAACTAGCAAAAGAATATGTGATGATGTTCATCGAGAACAAATAAAGGGTTATTGTGTTGCTCGTTAAAACATCAAAGCTTGCCTTCAAGATTTGTTTTATCAGGTATTATGAGAACAAAAGGGTTGTTCAAATAATTGCCGTAATCCATAAAAGATGGATGATTCACAAATCTCGTTGGAGAAATCACATCCATAAAACTAGTGCTAAAAAAATGTCGAAAGACAAATTGATTGAAAGATCACTTAGGAAGTGACATCGCAGTTTAAATTATATTGGAAAGAAAACATGAAGAAACTCCATGTGGATGGAATTTTGGAGTCTTTTGATTTTTGATCAAATGATGTTTGTGAAACTTTCCTAGAGAATAATTAAAACTTCGTTCATAGGCCAAAAGGGAACGAAAGACTAGCTTATTGGAACTTGTGCATATTGTTGTACGAACTCCATTATGTGTAGTCAAGAGCGATGGATTTCAACTTCATATGCTTTCTCTGAAAATTTGAGTGAATATATGAATATTTACTTAATAAGGATGAAGTATGAAATATTTGAAAAGTTCAAAGATTTCAAGATGAAGTGCAAAATCATTGTAACAAGAATATAAATAGTTTATGATAAGATCATAAAGGAAGATATTTGAGTTACAAGTTTAGCATAATACCTAAGATTTAAGGAATCGTTCCGTGGATTTGCATTTCCCGAAACACCATAAGAGTATGGAGCGTTCGAGATATGTAATTAAAACCTTGTTTGACATGGTAAGATCAAAGGTGTAAAATATAGAACTGCCATTATATTTTAAAGATTAAAAGCTTTAGAGACTACCGCTTTTCCACTAAAAAGAGCTCCATCATAATCCGCTGAAATGACACCATATAAAGTTATGGTTTGGGATAAAACCCAAGTAGTCCTTTCTTAAAACATTGGTATGCTATGCATAAGAAAGATGTGTGCAACCAAAGTCGGATAAACCTGTCTTTGTATAAATATTAAGTATTCCTCCACAAACACCGGAGACAAAAGTGTTTGTCGCTTAGAACGTCAAGTTTCTTTGAGAAGGAATTTTTCGTGAAAAGTTAAAGTGGGAGGACAATAGAACTTTGATAAGGTTAAAAGAACCTTAGCTATATGTGCAGAGTTGCGCAGCACCGAAAAGTGTTCCGGAGGCAGCAATAATGCTCATGGCTCACGTGCCTCAAAGGTTGTGGTCACGGAGGTCTAAGTTTCTATTGAAACAAGTAGGTCGAGTAAACAATCAAATACTAAGATTTGAGGGTTGAATCATTATTTGAGAATAATGAACGGACTACATGCAAAGAAGCGATGATGGGCCCTGACTCCGTCAAATGGCTTGAAGCCATAAAAATCCGTGATAGTTCCATACACGAGAAATCAAGTTTTGAACTTGAAGGACCCTCGAGAAAGGTGTAAGACCTTACAGTTGTGTTTGGATTTATAAAGAAGTAGACATGGATGTTTCACATCTATGAAATAGTCGACATGTTGGGAAAGAGTTCACAACAATGTTCAAAGATTGACTATGACAAGATTTGATCTTTCATAGCGATATTTAGTCTAGACGGATTAATGTAGCAACCACTACATATAATTTTGTTATGTGGTAGTAGAATAAACAAAACAAGTTCTTCTAATAGAATGGTTACCTAGGACGTGTGCATGACACGGTCCAAAGGGTTTTGTTAATTCAAAGGATGCTAAAAGCATATGCAAACTTCAATGGATGAAGTAAGCATAGCGGAGTTGGAATCTTCACTATGATGAAACTGTTAAAAGAGTTTGATTTCATCGGAGACAATGAAGATACTTGCATTTGCAAGAAATTAAGTGGGAGCGCTAAGACATATTTCTAATACATTATGTGGAGGACATATTGTTGATTAGAAATGATGTATCTTTTATTAACACATATTAAGAATTTCATCCTGATGAAAGACTTAGGCAAAACCCAAATATTTGGCATCAATAGATGCTAATATGGTTGTGCCAGAAGTACATAGACAAGATATTGAATGAGTTCAATATAGAAACTACAAGAAAGGTTCTTGTCGCACAGAAAGGATTGAATAAGTTCAATATTGATGATATATTCAAGTGTATTGACATTTGGTAAGTGAAACAAAGATTCAAGTATAGATTGATACTTGATGTATGAAATCACAAAGAGTATTTATATCAATCATACTGTGATATGTACAAATCCAGATATGTCCTATGCTCTAAATGTTATGAGCATATACCAGAATGATTCATAAGATGATCATTGGACGATAGTAAGGATATTCTTATGATCTTTTGGAAGAACTAAGAGTATATTATTTGTAGAAGTGACAAATAGATGGTTAGTTCATTGTAAAAGTACTACATTGATACTAGTTTTGTCACAGAGTACAAATTTAGTTTATCTCAATCTAAACTGAGGGTGGCACAATATAATGGAAAGTAAGTTCCATAATGGATTTGGATGAGTTCCAAAGTTAAGACATTGTGACAGATACTACAACAAAAGGCTAAGTATATGACTGCTATAATAGCAGCTAAAGAGGGCATTTGTGTCAAGTAGTTTGTTATCAAACTAGGTGTAGTTCACAGCGGGATAATACTACGAAGATATATTGTACGACAATATTATCAACATGTTTTAACCCCAGAGAACTAAAGGTCTCACCAAAGGACCAAATCTATACAAAGCCATCTCATTAAGAATGAGTGATGCATAGAGACGCAAAGACATGCAATTACACACGGACCTGGAAGTGTTAGATCCGGAGATCAGTTGACCACTAGCAATCATGTACATACAACACCAGAAAGCCATAGGTGTTGAATACACAAAGGTTTGAAACTAGATTATTGACTCTAGTGCAAGTGGGAGACTGTTGGAGATATGCCCAAGAGGCAATAATAAAGTGGTTATTATCATATCTTCACACTTATGATAAATGTTTACATACCATGCTATAATTGTATTAACCGGAAACATTAATACTTGTGTGATTTGTAAACTAAAATAAGAGTCCCTAGTAAAGCCTCTTGTTAAACTAGCTTGTTGGTTAATATATGATCATGGTTTCCTGATCATGAACATAGAGATGTTATTAACAACAGGATCATATCGTTAGGAGAATGATGTGATGGACATACTCCTATAGATAAGCGTAGCATAAAGATCAAGTCATTTCAATAGTTCAATTGCTATATGCTTTCTGATACATAGTAACCTAATTCCTTCGACCATGAGATCATGCATATCACCTTTACCGGATGGATGCTTTGATATCATCAAACACCACACCGTAACAGGGTGGCTATAAAGGTGGCATTGAGTGTTTGGAAAGTATTGGTTGAAACACATGGATCAAGAGTGGGATTTGTCCATCCATATGACGGATAGATATACTCTGGGCCCTCTCGGTGGAATGTCATCCAATTAGCTTGCAAGCATGTGACTGGCTCACAAGGGATCACATATCACGGGAACGAGAAAAGAGTACTTATCAGTAACGAGGTTGAACTAGGTATGCAGAGATACCGACGATCATAACCTCGGATAAGTAAAATATCGTGAGACAAAGGGAAATTGGTATCGTATGTAAGTGGTTCATTCGATCGCAATGTAATCGTAGAAATATGTGGGAGCCATATGAATTTCCAGATTCCTCTATTGGTTATTGTTCGGAGAAGTGTCTCGATCATGTCCGCATAATTCACGAACCGTAGGGAGACACACTTAAGGATTCGACGTTGTTTGAGTAGTTATGGTATTATGAGAAAGAGATCGAATGTTGTTCGGAGTCTCGGATGGGATCCGGGATATCACGAGGTGATCCGGAATGGTCCGGAGAATAAGATTCATATAAGGAAAGTCCCGTTTCGGAGTTGGGGAATGGTTCCGGTGTTTTCATCGGGAACATTCTAGAAGGTCCCGGAATGTCCGGCACTCCGGAGGGGGGAAGGGTACATGAATGTGTCATTGTAAGTTGGAATGATTGCATCATGTACTAGGTGTCTTCGCTGTCCAAAATAAAGGGTTTATTTAAATCCTAAATTGAAAAGTCAAACGGCTTGTTTGAAAGTCAAACGGCAAGTTTTGGAAAGTGGAAAGAGGAGGAGAAGAGGAAACCGAGTTGGGGAGGGATTCCCTCCTCCCCAAGCCGGCGCCCCACCCCAAGCCGAGTTGGGGAGGGACTCCACTCCCTCCCCTTGGCCGCCGGCCCTCCCACCTATAAAGGGAGGGGCAGGGCTGCCCCTCCTAGCACACACAAGTTCCTATCCTCTAAACTAAACCCTAGCCCTAAACCCCGGTTTAGAGCTATTTCGGTTTAGAGCTTCTAATTGCACTAGCCTTCAGATTAGAGCCTTCTAATTGGTGTGTCTAATTACTAGACCACTAATAGCCTCTCTCATACTCCACCATACTCGCACCGGCTTAAGGCGAAGCCCTGCGGGATTTCCCCTCTACTTCCGGTACCACGCCGTTGTGCTGCCGGAATCACGAGGAGAGTGCTACAACCTCCGCTGCCTGCTGGAACAAGGGAGAGGAAGGTCTTCGTCGAGTACCGAACGTGTGACCGACTGCGGGAGCGCTGCCGGAACGCAGCACCGGAAGGATCGTCTACGCGATCTTGAGATCGGAAAGAGTACGACTACATCACCCACGGGAATCTGCTCTCGTTAACCGCTTTGGAATCTTCGAGGGTGAGTTCCTCCATCGACTCATTGCTACAATCTAGTAGATAGATCTTGGCTTGTTTGTTTGCATGCGGTAGAAAATTTTTGTTTTCCATGCTACGAACCCCTACAGTGGTATCAGAGCCGTGTCTATATGTAGATCTGTTGCACGAGTAGAACACAATGGTCATTGTGGGCGTTGATGCTTTTATTGTAGATTGCTTTTTGTGTACTTTGCATCTTGCGGTATGTTGGGATGAAGCGGCCCGGGCTAACCTTACATGACATCGTTCATGAGACTTGCTCCACGCTTGACATGCAACTCGTATTGCATAAGTGGCTTTGCGGGTGCCTGTTTCTCCTAGCATAGTAAAGATCCAATTTACAACGGGTAATCAACAATGCTAGTATCAATGTTGTGGTTCTTGTTCGTAGGTTAGAACGACACTTATGGAAAGCCCCAAACCACGTAAAATATGCAAAGAAAGTAGAAGCGTCTAACTTTGTTTTGCAGGGGTGTGCAGTGATGTGATATGGCCATGATTGTGATTATATTTGATGTATGCAATGTTCCTTATTGTAAGTTGGCAACCGGCAGGAGCCATATGGTTGTCTTTAATTTCTGTTAAGACCTGCGTGTCTATTCAAAATAGTTGTAATAGTTGAAGCTGGTGGACGACAACCATGGTGAAGCGTCATTGACCTTGATGCAATGCTGGTGATGATGGAGATCATGTTCGTGCTTGAAGATGGAGATCGGAAGCACAAAGAAGAAAGGCCATATCATATCACATATTATGAATTGCATGTGATGTTAATCCTTTATGCATCTTGTATTGCTTAGTAGACGACGGTAGCTTTATAAGATGATCCCTCATGCACATAAATTTCAAGTTCTAAAGTGTTCACCCTTAGTATGCACCGTTGCCAAAGCTTGCTGCTTCGAAGCACCACGTGATGATCGGGTGTCTTTGATTCCGCGGGTGAATACAACGTAAGCAAGCCAGATTTGCTTATGCGGTAGCTAAGGTTTGATCTTGACGAGCCTAGCATGTACAGACATGGCCTCAGGAACACGGATTACCGAAAGGTAGAGCATGAGTCATATAGTAGATATGATGAACATGTTGATTGTTCGCCATTGAAGCCATATCAACTCTCGTGATGATCGGTTTTGATGTGGTGGATTTGGTTCGTGTGATCACTAAAACAATGTGAGGGATGTTGTTTTGAGTGGGAGTTCACCTAGATTAATTTAATTATTAATTAGAACTCAATTTATCATAAACTAAATCAAAGTGAATTTGCATAGTTGTTGTAGTCATTGGCATCCGTTTACCACCTTGCGCTTAGTTATAATTGAGATGATAGAACTATAGAATTCTGGTTAGTTACTTTACGAACTGGTATCGTATTGTTTTGAAGTGTTAATCTAAAGTTTAAAAGTCCTATTGCAAACTTTCAGTAAGTTCCGGTTTAATAATTGGTATTAAATCAAGAGTAACAATTCCAAGTGTTAGTATATAAAGTATCATGTTTGTCTCCATGATTCTTGATATTCAAAGGATTGTCTTAATATCAAGGTTATCTAGGATCTGAAAGAGTTGTTTCAGAAACCATGATATGTGGAAGATATTGTGATATCTGAAACAAAGTTTTGGTTACAACATGATAGAGTATAATATGGCAAAAGTCATGTTCTCATATTTGATGAAAATTTGCAAAAGGTTGGGGACACTAGTTGTCCTAATCTTCCAAAAGGTTTTGGAGAGCAACATTATACTCGCGATTCACCGTTATAAGCTAAAAGTAGCTTGGTCATGGACGATTCCATGATGAAGGTGAATATTTGATGTAGGTAAAATGTTTACTACACCAATAGATTACTAAAGAAAGGAATTTGAAAGAACACCAAACATTTGATGATGGTGATCTACTTCAAAGTGCAAATCCAAAGACATTGGTATTTAATTATACACGCTTTGGACTATGTGTCATATGTATGACTCCACTATTAATGTTGATAGATTCTTTCAAACAGAAAAGGAAATACTGAAAGAGAATCTCAGAAATATATGGCAGAAAAGAAAAGACTAGAATTGTTCAGTTTAAGTATATAGATGATATACATGTTATGGCTATATTCTTTGCTCATTAAACAATGTGGTTCTTAAGTATTTTATACTGAATTTGTTGGTATGAATCGTCATACGAAACAACACAATTCATGAACTACAATGGCCTAAGTAACTAGCAAAAGAATATGTGATGATGTTCATCGAGAACAAATAAAGGGTTATTGTGTTGCTCGTTAAAACATCAAAGCTTGCCTTCAAGATTTGTTTTATCAGGTATTATGAGAACAAAAGGGTTGTTCAAATAATTGCCGTAATCCATAAAAGATGGATGATTCACAAATCTCGTTGGAGAAATCACATCCATAAAACTAGTGCTAAAAAAAATGTCGAAAGACAAATTGATTGAAAGATCACTTAGGAAGTGACATCGCAGTTTAAATTATATTGGAAAGAAAACATGAAGAAACTCCATGTGGATGGAATTTTGGAGTCTTTTGATTTTTGATCAAATGATGTTTGTGAAACTTTCCTAGAGAATAATTAAAACTTCGTTCATAGGCCAAAAGGGAACGAAAGACTAGCTTATTGGAACTTGTGCATATTGTTGTACGAACTCCATTATGTGTAGTCAAGAGCGATGGATTTCAACTTCATATGCTTTCTCCGAAAATTTGAGTGAATATATGAATATTTACTTAATAAGGATGAAGTATGAAATATTTGAAAAGTTCAAAGATTTCAAGATGAAGTGCAAAATCATTGTAACAAGAATATAAATAGTTTATGATAAGATCATAAAGGAAGATATTTGAGTTACAAGTTTAGCATAATACCTAAGATTTAAGGAATCGTTCCGTGGATTTGCATTTCCCGAAACACCATAAGAGTATGGAGCGTTCGAGATATGTAATTAAAACCTTGTTTGACATGGTAAGATCAAAGGTGTAAAATATAGAACTGCCATTATATTTTAAAGATTAAAAGCTTTAGAGACTACCGCTTTTCCACTAAAAAGAGCTCCATCATAATCCGCTGAAATGACACCATATAAAGTTATGGTTTGGGATAAAACCCAAGTAGTCCTTTCTTAAAACATTGGTATGCTATGCATAAGAAAGATGTGTGCAACCAAAGTCGGATAAACCTGTCTTTGTATAAATATTAAGTATTCCTCCACAAACACCGGAGACAAAAGTGTTTGTCGCTTAGAACGTCAAGTTTCTTTGAGAAGGAATTTTTCGTGAAAAGTTAAAGTGGGAGGACAATAGAACTTTGATAAGGTTAAAAGAACCTTAGCTATATGTGCAGAGTTGCGCAGCACCGAAAAGTGTTCCGGAGGCAGCAATAATGCTCATGGCTCACGTGCCTCAAAGGTTGTGGTCACGGAGGTCTAAGTTTCTATTGAAACAAGTAGGTCGAGTAAACAATCAAATACTAAGATTTGAGGGTTGAATCATTATTTGAGAATAATGAACGGACTACATGCAAAGAAGCGATGATGGGCCCTGACTCCGTCAAATGGCTTGAAGCCATAAAAATCCGTGATAGTTCCATACACGAGAAATCAAGTTTTGAACTTGAAGGACCCTCGAGAAAGGTGTAAGACCTTACAGTTGTGTTTGGATTTATAAAGAAGTAGACATGGATGTTTCACATCTATGAAATAGTCGACATGTTGGGAAAGAGTTCACAACAATGTTCAAAGATTGACTATGACAAGATTTGATCTTTCATAGCGATATTTAGTCTAGACGGATTAATGTAGCAACCACTACATATAATTTTGTTATGTGGTAGTAGAATAAACAAAACAAGTTCTTCTAATAGAATGGTTACCTAGGACGTGTGCATGACACGGTCCAAAGGGTTTTGTTAATTCAAAGGATGCTAAAAGCATATGCAAACTTCAATGGATGAAGTAAGCATAGCGGAGTTGGAATCTTCACTATGATGAAACTGTTAAAAGAGTTTGATTTCATCGGAGACAATGAAGATACTTGCATTTGCAAGAAATTAAGTGGGAGCGCTAAGACATATTTCTAATACATTATGTGGAGGACATATTGTTGATTAGAAATGATGTATCTTTTATTAACACATATTAAGAATTTCATCCTGATGAAAGACTTAGGCAAAACCCAAATATTTGGCATCAATAGATGCTAATATGGTTGTGCCAGAAGTACATAGACAAGATATTGAATGAGTTCAATATAGAAACTACAAGAAAGGTTCTTGTCGCACAGAAAGGATTGAATAAGTTCAATATTGATGATATATTCAAGTGTATTGACATTTGGTAAGTGAAACAAAGATTCAAGTATAGATTGATACTTGATGTATGAAATCACAAAGAGTATTTATATCAATCATACTGTGATATGTACAAATCCAGATATGTCCTATGCTCTAAATGTTATGAGCATATACCAGAATGATTCATAAGATGATCATTGGACGATAGTAAGGATATTCTTATGATCTTTTGGAAGAACTAAGAGTATATTATTTATAGAAGTGACAAATAGATGGTTAGTTCATTGTAAAAGTACTACATTGATACTAGTTTTATCACAGAGTACAAATTTAGTTTATCTCAATCTAAACTGAGGGTGGCACAATATAATGGAAAGTAAGTTCCATAATGGATTTGGATGAGTTCCAAAGTTAAGACATTGTGACAGATACTACAACAAAAGGCTAAGTATATGACTGCTATAATAGCAGCTAAAGAGGGCATTTGTGTCAAGTAGTTTGTTATCAAACTAGGTGTAGTTCACAGCGGGATAATACTACGAAGATATATTGTACGACAATATTATCAACATGTTTTAACCCCAGAGAACTAAAGGTCTCACCAAAGGACCAAATCTATACAAAGCCATCTCATTAAGAATGAGTGATGCATAGAGACGCAAAGACATGCAATTACACACGGACCTGGAAGTGTTAGATCCGGAGATCAGTTGACCACTAGCAATCATGTACATACAACACCAGAAAGCCATAGGTGTTGAATACACAAAGGTTTGAAACTAGATTATTGACTCTAGTGCAAGTGGGAGACTGTTGGAGATATGCCCAAGAGGCAATAATAAAGTGGTTATTATCATATCTTCACACTTATGATAAATGTTTACATACCATGCTATAATTGTATTAACCGGAAACATTAATACTTGTGTGATTTGTAAACTAAAATAAGAGTCCCTAGTAAAGCCTCTTGTTAAACTAGCTTGTTGGTTAATATATGATCATGGTTTCCTGATCATGAACATAGAGATGTTATTAACAACAGGATCATATCGTTAGGAGAATGATGTGATGGACATACTCCTATAGATAAGCGTAGCATAAAGATCAAGTCATTTCAATAGTTCAATTGCTATATGCTTTCTGATACATAGTAACCTAATTCCTTCGACCATGAGATCATGCATATCACCTTTACCGGATGGATGCTTTGATATCATCAAACACCACACCGTAACAGGGTGGCTATAAAGGTGGCATTGAGTGTTCGGAAAGTATTGGTTGAAACACATGGATCAAGAGTGGGATTTGTCCATCCATATGACGGATAGATATACTCTGGGCCCTCTCGGTGGAATGTCATCCAATTAGCTTGCAAGCATGTGACTGGCTCACAAGGGATCACATATCACGGGAACGAGAAAAGAGTACTTATCAGTAACGAGGTTGAACTAGGTATGCAGAGATACCGACGATCATAACCTCGGATAAGTAAAATATCGTGAGACAAAGGGAAATTGGTATCGTATGTAAGTGGTTCATTCGATCGCAATGTAATCGTAGAAATATGTGGGAGCCATATGAATTTCCAGATTCCTCTATTGGTTATTGTTCGGAGAAGTGTCTCGATCATGTCCGCATAATTCACGAACCGTAGGGAGACACACTTAAGGATTCGACGTTGTTTGAGTAGTTATGGTATTATGAGAAAGAGATCGAATGTTGTTCGGAGTCTCGGATGGGATCCGGGATATCACGAGGTGATCCGGAATGGTCCGGAGAATAAGATTCATATAAGGAAAGTCCCGTTTCGGAGTTGGGGAATGGTTCCGGTGTTTTCATCGGGAACATTCTAGAAGGTCCCGGAATGTCCGGCACTCCGGAGGGGGGAAGGGTACATGAATGTGTCATTGTAAGTTGGAATGATTGCATCATGTACTAGGTGTCTTCGCTGTCCAAAATAAAGGGTTTATTTAAATCCTAAATTGAAAAGTCAAACGGCTTGTTTGAAAGTCAAACGACAAGTTTTGGAAAGTGGAAAGAGGAGGAGAAGAGGAAACCGAGTTGGGGAGGGATTCCCTCCTCCCCAAGCCGGCGCCCCACCCCAAGCCGAGTTGGGGAGGGACTCAACTCCCTCCCCTTGGCCGCCGGCCCTCCCACCTATAAAGGGAGGGGCAGGGCTGCCCCTCCTAGCACACACAAGTTCCTATCCTCTAAACTAAACCCTAGCCCTAAACCCCGGTTTAGAGCTATTTCGGTTTAGAGCTTCTAATTGCACTAGCCTTCAGATTAGAGCCTTCTAATTGGTGTGTCTAATTACTAGACCACTAATAGCCTCTCTCATACTCCACCATACTCGCACCGGCTTAAGGCGAAGCCCTGCGGGATTTCCCCTCTACTTCCGGTACCACGCCGTTGTGCTGCCGGAATCACGAGGAGAGGGCTACAACCTCCGCTGCCTGCTGGAACAAGGGAGAGGAAGGTCTTCGTCGAGTACCGAACGTGTGACCGACTGCGGGAGCGCTGCCGGAACGCAGCGCCGGAAGGATCGTCTACGCGATCTTGAGATCGGAAAGAGTACGACTACATCACCCACGAGAATCTGCTCTCGTTAACCGCTTTGGAATCTTCGAGGGTGAGTTCCTCCATCGACTCGTTGCTACAATCTAGTAGATAGATCTTGGCTTGTTTGTTTGCATGCGGTAGAAAATTTTTGTTTTCCATGCTACGAACCCCTACAAATCCTGCCTTGTATTCCTCCAAGCTGGTAGTCAGAGCATCGATCTTCGTCTATAACTCTCTCTTCTGTGTGCGTAGCCTCTCTATCACCTCGTGATCCGCTTCCAGCTCAATGTTCTCCAGCTCTAACTCGGTCTCCAAGTCTCTAATCTTCTTGTTCTTCTCCTGAACTCTCTTCTCTTGGTTCTTGAATTTCTTATCTTGGTCTTCAAACTTCTTCTCCATTTCCTTGATTCGATTTTCCTGTTCCTGGAAGGCCTTGTCCTTCTCCTTGAGTTGGACTCGTAGTTCATCATTGCTAAGCATCATGTTAGTCCTATCAGTATCAAGGTGTCTAATAAGGCTCTCTAAGTCCTGGAGGTAGTGACGCACGGGCTTGATAGACTCCTTAGTGGCCTTGTCCAACACAATAGACTCTCCATCCTCGTCGCGCCTCCCAAAGAAGTGGAAGTAGTGGCTCTTGATCTCAGAAGAATGACGTCCACATAGGCGTCCCAACAGCTCCTGCATAGCGACATCGAGGCCCCTCTCCATGTCATCATGGAGAACCTTGAAGGTAATCTCCGCAGTTTGGGGCTCTGTCTCACGTCCTGGCTGGGTAACTCTGAATCCCCATAAGTCCTTCCTCTGAAACTTCCTCAGCTGAAGTCCCTGAATAGTGGGGATCGGAAGAGCGAGCACTTGGACTAGCTCCAAGATACGAGTCCCAAAGCGAGTCCCCTTGAAATCCTCGGCCGTGCTGTAGACAAAGTTCGGCATCTTTTGCATAGTATGGAGAAAATTAGTAACACAATAGAGAAAGAAAATACAAGTCACAAAATAAGAGGGAATTCAACAAACAAAACATTCCAAGTAGCAATACATTAATTCAACTCAAGCACTCAAGGTTCCAGACATAACTTATTTTTGCCTTACCACATAGGTTGGTATGGTCGAGATACTAACGTGATAAAACGCCAAGGGTGGTGGTCCAACTAATATCTCACTCCTTCTTAACCAAGGTGGCAATCTGGGCATCCTTGGCAGAAATCTGCTTGTCTTGGTCACATAGCTCCAAAGCTAGGCCTATGATATCCTTACTTAGGCGTTTCACAGTGGCCTTTGAGTCTTGTACAAGACGCTTCTCCTCCTTGAGATCCTCCAGAGTATTGAGCATTCTATACTTGAGTCTCTCCCCAAGTTCCTCAATAGCCTTCCATGCAGCATTCCTTGCAGACTCAAAGAATGACGGGTGCATTTCAGAGTTGGTGAACATGCAGAATCCCATACTCTTGGGATCGTCTTCCTTGTTCTTGTACAAGTGGAGTTGCACCCACCAATACTCTTGTCCTTCATCTATCATAGGAAATCCCTTGTACACGGCTTCACCATTCATCCCCAAGCCGAGCATGAGGTTCTTGAGCACATTGGGAAATTCTGTCTCACACTCCAGGGTCATAGTCATCAGTGGTCCCTTCTTGACAGATTCATTGATGGTGGACGTCTACAAAAATAGATGAGAAGGATGATTAGGGAAAGCTTTACGAGATGAAAAGACAAGTGTAAAGTTGAAATATAGAGTTATTTTTCCTAAGGGTTTTCCTTAGTCTAATCCATTCTAGGGTCACGAACCTATAGGCAACACAATGCTCTGATACCATCTATAAGATCTCACCATAATAAGGTAAGATCCCTGTGATTGCAGTGCTAGTCCCTGGATCGAAAGTGCTAGCACCCACAGTTTAAGATGAAGTACACAAAAACAAAGGTCATTATTACATCGCATATCCAGGAATATAATGGTTCTTACAACTCACTTAGCCCAAGGCTAAGGCACTTAAAGTTCACATTACATAGCATAATAATAATAGAGTCTTTAGTCTTCATGTGCCACAGGCAAGCATGTCGAGTGTAGACCCGCAACCCTACTCATCATCAGAGTATCCTGCAACATAATAAGTTACAGCCACAAGGGTCAATACATTTGGAATTGTACTGGCAAGTGATACCATAGATACTTAGTATAATCCAACAACTACATGAATATATGGTTAAGTGGGGTTTATGGCTGGCTTTGCTAAAATTAGTTTAACTTATAATTTTTGAAGAAGTTTTTCATTCCAGCTATAAGGTACCAATGATAGACATCACTGAACCTCTACCCATGTTCACCCACAAGTTTTAACTTAGAGAAATTTGGATGAGGAGATTATTGAACTGCTTCACTGTCTTGAGGCTCAGGAATGTCCATAACCGGGGACACGGCTAAGTACTTAGTTTTACCCTCTTGAGAGGTGGTGCACTTTCCCCACAAGACTCGACATGCATCGAGATGAGACTTTTCAGAAGCAATCCCTCAGACCACCACGGACGCGTTCCATCCTATCATCACTACCACCCTCTGTCCGTCTGGCTGAGTTCTCGCAACTTAGTCGGTCAAGGCAGAGCCCATATGCCATGTGGCTGCACTGGAAGCTTCGTGACAAGAACGTCTCCAATCTCTTTGTTCCTGGGTGGCCATCCACAAGTGTGATACACCAGCTGACCATAGACATGGCCCCTGAGTAACCACTCAACATAATCCAAGCAAGCCCATTCCACCCAGGTGTTTCATTAACATTAGTTGTTTTCTTAGTTAAACAAAATAATATCTTTCCATGCTATCTTATGTGTATATTCCACCCACGAATTCTAATAGCATAGCTAAGCATTCTAGCATACAAAGTCTTTATCTAGGGAATACTACCAAGATATACACTATAGGGTAGCATAGCATAGTATGGTAACATATGAATAATTCTATCATGCTAAGATCTACCAAAATATCACTAGTGCAATAGTGAAAATAATAGGACATGAGATGAAATATCACTTGCCTTGTTAGCTAGGGGAATAGGTACAATCCTCACAGCAACAAACTTCACAATCCACACAATCTGCACAAGATTAATACAACAATAATAATTCAATCAATAAAACATTACAAAAACATGAATGCATGCAAAATGCAATGATCTGATCATAATTCTATCATTTACAGAGTCTACAGTACATAGGATAGAATACCTCATCTAAATGCATAAGAAATACCCAAAAATAATTTATAGAACAATTTTTATGAGCAAAATACTCCTAAAAAGATTCTGCCTATAATTCCAATTTTACTGAGTCAAAAGTGTGAAACAAGTCCTCCATAATAAAGGTCTTATTTTTCTGAATCCATAGACACCAAATTTGTATTTTTCTGATTTGTGGATCAAAAGTTATTGAATTTCTAAGTTTAATACTAAATCTGTCTATTTTCTAATTAAACAGAAATAGTCTGGCGACGTGGCGCTATCCTATTGGCTGGTACCGGTTCGGTCGGATCGACCGCTGTGGGCCGTCAGATTTAAGTGACGTTGGACAGATCAGATCAACCGTACCCTTTCATTTAAGTGATCTAATCTTAACCGCTAGGATCTGATCGAACGGCTACTAAGCATCTCGCCGGGGACTGGCGGTGCTAACGACGGCGCGCGGCGGCGGAGCGTCGGCCGATGAGGTTCTGGAGATTATACGAGGGCTGGGAGACCGTGGACACATACCAGAGGTTGAGGAGGTCGTGGCGATCTTGATGGAGGTCACTGCGGTGCGGGGGGTGCTCGGGCTTGGCCTGGATCCTTCGCCGGAGTTGCGCAGACGGCGGAGTTCACGGCTCGGTGTCGGAGACCATGACCTGGGGCTCGAACCAACCGGCAAGGAGGTCAGCGAGGTGCGCAAGTGTCTGCACAACCTAGTAAAGACCAAAAGGGGGCGGGGGGAACCCTACCTTTTCCGGAGAAGGCGACTGACGGTGGCGGCAGAGGGATTTCGCCGGACTTGGTCCGTGTCGTCGACCTGGAGCAAGTGGAGGCATGCGGCTGGGTTAGTAGGTGCGCAAGGATACGGCAAACCATACAGGACAGAGAGGAGGGCGCCGGGCGGCCTGGGTTCACCGAAATCGTCGCCGGAGTCCGTCGGACAGCGGCGGTTCGAGCTCGGAATTTGGGGATCCTAGGGGCTCTCCGGGGTGATGTCTGTGGGGAAAATGATGAGGAGGGAGAGGGGGTTTAGTAGGGGTAATCGCCGGGGCAATTAATCGCGAGAAACTGCCGGAATCGAATTGATTCGAAACGGCCGAAGGGGAGAGGTCCATCATCGGCAGTGAAGACGACGAGGTGACGTGGGCATGGGGTCGACCTGTCAGCAGGAGGGGTAGAAATGAGGGGGGTGAGGAAAGACAGAGAAAGGGAGAGGGAGTCCGGGTGGGCTGCTGGGCCGGATTGGGCCAAAAGGCCAGAAGCTGTCTGCTGCTCTCTTTTTTTCTCCTTATTCTTTTTCTTTTTCTATTTCTGTTTTCTCCACAACTTTGGATTTAAGGATTCCAATTGATTCAAATCAATTTGTGAACATTTGTAAAAACTCAAATTAGGTTTTTAGGGTATTATGAAACATATTTATCTTCTATTTTAATCCAAAGTATTTACTTTGGATTTAATAGGTAATATAGCATTTTCTTTGATTCTATTTTCAAAAATTCATATCTTTTTGTTCATGGCTCAAAATTGCACCAAATTTTTGGAGGACATTCTAAATGCAATATAATTACATGCTATGATGATATGAGTGCAATGATGATGATTTTAGATGAAATTTTGGGATGTTACAGTATTAAAGCTGAAGATGTGAAGAATTTACCTCCTATAGAAGAACTATGTAAGTCAATGTCCCACTCATCCACTATTGAGGTACACTCTCTCCAACATATTGATGAAGGTGATATTCCTTACTCTAAACCTCCTGATCAATGCTTGGAAGAATTTGATATTTTTATTTTCAAGCAAGATAATTTTAATAAAAGGGTGCAAAATCATGTAATGGAAAACTCTAGAGCTATTATTGAGTTGAAGGATATTGTGTAAAGAACCTCTAATGATTTTAAAATGCTTGTTAAACATTTCCATATGGTTCAAACTCAGATTGATCAGCTTATTAAGGTACAAAAAGATTTGCTAGTTAATTCTTCTAAGGAAAAACATGCTTATGAAATTAGAACTAGAAGTGGTGCTGCCACCCAGGATCCTCTATATCCTGAGGGGCATCCTAAAAGAATTGAGCAAGATTCTCAACAAATTGAAAATAGTCGTACTTCTCCTAAGAAAAGGAAAAAGAAACATAAAACTATTGTAGAATCTTCTAAACCTGCTAAAGATCCTAATAGTATATCTGTCTCTAATGCTGAAACTAAAAGTGGTAATACACTAAAGAAGATTTTGTTGCTAAGAAACATGGTAGTGAAAGAGAGCCTTGGGTCCAAAAACCTATGCCTTTCCCTGATAAGAAACACAAGTCAAAGGAAGATGAACACTATAATAATTTTTGTGAGTGGATGAAACCTTTATTTTTGCAAATTCATTTGACTGATGCTATTAAATTGCCTCCTTACTCAAAGTATATGAAGGATATTGTCTCTAATAAAAGAAAGATTCCTAATGAAGAAAATTCTACTTTGCTTGCTAATTATTATTTTAATGGTAAGGTTCCAAAGAAACTTGGAGACCCAGGGATTCCAACTATTCCATGCTCTATTAAAAATAGTTATGTTAGAACCGCTTTGTGTGATTTGGGAGTAGGAGTTAGTGTTATGCCTTTTTCTCTCTATAAGAGACTTCAGTTGGAAAAATTAATACCAACTAACATATCTTTGCAAATGGCTGATAAATCTACTACTATTCGTGTTGGTATATGTGAGGATGTACCTGTTCAAGTGGCTCATAATTGCTTGATATTAACTGACTTTGTTGTGCTTGAAATGCCTGAAGATGATAATATGTCTATTATTCTTGGGAGACCTTTTCTTAATACTACAGGAGCTGTTATTAATTGTAATCAAGGAAAGGTGACTTTTAATGTTAATGACAAGGAGCATACTGTCTATTTCCCCAAGAAGATTGATAGGACTTATGGATTAAATTCAATTGAACATGTTGAGGGTATCCAAGTTGGAGAAATATATTGTCCCATACCACAAGGAAAATATGAAACTATTATGATTGGGACCATTGCTATCAAGGTTGAGGTAACATAATCATTTAGTGGAATACAAAGTTTTGTTTCATATAAAAAAAATTGGTAACAAGACCTGATCAACCTTGTTAACAAAGGGATTTTAATGAACAAAACAATGTTTTCACCATGATTATCTTTGCTTACTTTTATTTTTATCCATTTTTGTTTTTGCTTTCACTTAGTTCACTTTTTTCTGTTGCTAGTTGCTTGCATATTAGAGTGTCTTAGAACTTCTGAAGTTTTAGTTTAGTTTTGTTTTTGCATCATTCCAAGGTCATCTTTCTGTCCGAAAATCATTCATCAATACGTGAAAATTGCTCAAAAATAAAGTGTCGAAAATTTTCAGAAAATTCATATTAAATTTTTACGTGAAAAAAGGGGCAGAGAAGTGCCTAGAGTGACCCAGGGGGGCCCACCAGGCAGGCACATCACCTGGTGGCGCGGCCACACCAGAGGCGCGACTGGCCATGGTGTGGGCCACCCCTGGCCCTCCACTCACTCTCTCACTTGCCACATCCTTCTCTCTCCCGAGAAAACATCAATTCATTGCTCAAAATCGCATTCTTGCTGTTCTTGTCCATGATTTTTCGATCTCCTTGCTCAGCCCATCTTTGCTGCTGAAATTTGGATCATTTGTTCTCCGGTATGTGACTCCTCCGCTTGTCCAAGTAGATTTGTGTTTAGTGGTATATATCTTGAGTATTTTGCTACTGTAGGTGACAGGTTATGTGAGCTTGTAAGCTTGTTAAATGCTTAGAGGAATTGTTTTGATGCATGTTTAGGCCTCTTACAAGTCCCTATGAGTAGTTCCCTTCATTATGTATTCACTTTGCAATCACTTGTATAATGGATGTTTAAATTTCAGAATATCAAAGATGAACAACCACACTTTTGGAGAAATCTTTGAGAGGGACACACCCAGGAGGGGAAGGCATTCAAGATCAGCCTCTCAGTTTAGGCCATCATATAATGAACATCTTATTGCACCATGCTTTGGCAATGAAGGAGATGAGGGAGATGCTCACCCATGTACTTTCCCTTGTTTTATCTTTTTGCAAGCTGCAAGGATCCTTGATGATTTCTTACTTCTTGTTCAGAGGGTCGGTTTGACCACTTACATGCAGGATGAGAGTGAGCAATATGTCGTGCTCACCAAAACTTTCGTTGAGAGTTTCGTTTACACTAACACCCCTTATTAGTCAACTGTTTCGTTCAAAATTTATAATTTGCCTATTACCATGTCATTGGAAAGATTTTGCAGCATTATAGGCATAGGCATGACTGGGACAGTGAAGAAGATCCAAGGTCGACCCGCTGATTTGTTGGAGCTCTACCAAAGTGTGACAAATGATGATGACCGCGTAGCTCAGCGCAGGAAGATAAGGAACATTCAAATCCCAGCTCTTAGATATTTTGCTTATTATCTTGCCACTAGCATTCTTGGTAGGGAGAACACTAGTAATATTTCTAATTATCATTTAGTCTTCCTCGCTGCTGCACTTAATAATGATACCAAGTATAATCTTGGTTCTCTCATTGCTCGCCGCCTAGCCGCAAGAGGACCTAATTATGGAGGCATTATTGCCTCATGCATGGTCGCTGCTTTGGAACTTTCTATTGATCCTAATGATACTATGTTGACACCATAAAGGCTTGATCTGCTGCTATGAAAACGCAACACTTTGTCACTACTGACTCTAGTACGGAGAGTTTAGTATACAGGATGTTGTTTACTAACGGAGACGAGAGAGAAATTCCTTTGCCACAATCCACTTTGTTCAGTATTTACAGGATGCCATGGTTGCGTTCCAAGGAGGAGGTGGACGAGCAGCTCCGCTTGCTTGGTTTCCACGGGCAGCACCGGGGGGGGGGGGGGGTGTGGCCTCTTACGACTATTCTGCGCACTATGCTAGGGCGTCCTCGAGCTCATATCAGGACGAGGGCACCTCCTCGCCGTACTACGGAGGCGCTCCCTCTTGGCCAGCTTGGTATTGATACCCACTTAGGCCAAAAGCCTAAGCTTGGGGGGAGGTACACCGACATCACACTCATCTACATATCATGTTTAGTCGGTACTTTGTATATCCATGTTTCGTTCTCTTTTTAGTTTTTGTTCTTTCTTTACTTTTGCTTTCTAAAACACAAAAAGACCAAAAACTATGCAATAGCAAATAAAAAGATCGCCGAGATGCTCATTGTCTGCTTGCCTTGTCATTTTGATTATGGGATAGCTCCTGTATCATGTGTAAGGGGTACCCCGTTGGCGGTTCTCTATGATACATATGTACTTACAATGACAAGAGCTTACTTGTGACTGAAGTTGAGTAGCATGAGGTTCGGTACTCGTAAGCAAGGGGCATGAGATTTCAACTTATAACTTGTCAAGCATATCTTCTTAGTTGTGTCACTTTAACCTTAACCATTTAAAGATGCTTATGATAGGGGAAATTAGAGCTCAAAGCTAATGAGTACCATACTTTCAGCATTTGGAAGCCTTTCAAACTTTTCAAAACCTTTTCATTTCCTTGTTGAGTCTCCGCATATTCTATGAGCATTTTCTTGAGAGCATAGTTGTCATTCTCAGTGTAATGTGCTTGTCTCAAAACTTGGTTAATTGTGTCATGACCTTGACGCTTGTATCTCTGATATCTTTACTTCTAGTCTTCACTTGAACTTCAGAGGTGCCTTGGCATTTATGTTTGCTCTACAATCAAAGGCAAGCAAGATACCACTCTATCATACCTTTTTATGAGCATTGCAATGTTGCTTATGTTTATGTTTCGTGCTACTTACTATTTTTGAGTTAGAATCTCTTCATAGCTTGCAATGATTATTAAGTAAACATAGTTGCATACTCTTATTATGAATTGCCTGAGTGTTTGATCATATGCTGAGAATATATACATCTTATGAAGCAAATGTGTTCGTGAAAGTTTCTTTTATCGCACTCACTTTTCAAATGAATTGCTTGAGGACAAGCAATAAGCTAAGCTTGGGGGAGTTGATACGTCCAAAACGTATCTACTTTTCTGAACACTTTTGCTATTGTTTCTTCTCTAAACTTGTGTGATTTGGATACAACTAACACGGACTGACGCTGTTTTTAGCAGAATTACCTTGGTGTCTAGTTTTTGTGCAGAAAATCAACTATCAGGAAAAATCCCGGAAAATATGCGAAAAATCCTATTTCACCAGAAGACTCACGGAGCCAGAAGACGAGACGGAGGAGGGCCACGAGGGGCCCACACCTCCTGGCCGCGTGGGCCAGGCCAAGCCGTGCCTGGGGGTGGTGTGGCTGCCTTGGTCACCCCCTCGGCCTCCCTCTTCACCTATAAGTTGCCTCTTGACCTAAAAACCAAGGGGGGGGGGGGTTCGACGTTTTTCCAAAAAGAGTTCTGCTATGCCGCCACCACCAGATTCCGCGATTCAAAACCAGAAGCTCCGTTCTGGCACCCTGCCAGGTCGGGGAATTGAAGGAGATCATCGCCATCATCATCACCATCACTCCTCCATCAACCATCCATGATTCCCCCATCTATGAGTGAGTAATCCCCCGATGTAGGCTATGGGGATGGTAGGGATTGGATGAGATCGTTCATGTAATGGCATCAGATTGTTAGGGCATGGTGCCTAGTATCTATTATTAGTGTTTTTGACTTTGTTGCAACTTGTTATGCTTAATGCTTGTCACTAGGGCCTGAGTGCCATTATTTCAAATTTGAACATGTTATTGATTCATTATGATAGTATTGTTTATGGTCTTACCTGCAAGTTGTATACACATATTATTGTCCGGAACCAAAGGCCCCGAAGTAAAAATAATCGGGATAACCGGAGGAGATCGCTTTGATGTGAGGATCACATGTGTTCACGAAGTGTTAATGCTTTGCTCCGGTGCTTTATTAAAAGGAGCACCTTAATTGCCAGTAGTTCCCTTGAGGCCCCGCTGCAAACGGGCTGGCAGGACAAAAGACATTGTGCTTCTCATTGCGAGCACGTATGACTATATATGGAACACATGTCTATGATTATTTAGTACTTGGATGCTTTATCTTATTTATCTGCAAATGCCCTACGTCTTGATTGCTATATGAATTATCTTGTCCATACAATGCCCATCCATCCATCCCTATGCCTACCGCGCTTCAATCCTACTGTTTACTGCAATTGTTACTACTATCTTTACTTTTACTACTGCTATTACCTTGCTATTTCTACTACAAAACTGTTGCTACTGATAAACTGGTATGTGCAAGATAGTTTTTAGGTGCAGCTGAATTGACAACTCAGTTGTTAAGGCTTATAAATATTCTTTGGCTCCCCTTGTATCGAATGAATAAATTGGGTTTCACTTCCCTCGAAAATACTGCGATACACCCCCTATACTTGTGGGTCATCACGCTGCTAGTGCCCTCCACCCCTCTGTCCGTCTCCTGCTTGATCTGTGCCGTTGCTTCCCGGCTGACTCCGACCGCCTCCAATTCCAGGTATAAACTGTTGCTTCCTGCTCCCAGCTACCCTCCTATTTTGATAAAATCCCTAAGTGGAAAATTCCCAATGGGGAAGAATTGGTCTGATGAGTGATGCCCTAAATTTGTGTGCTCTAAAGTTTAAATTGTCTACAAATTTGTCTAATCTGATTCCTAAACCAAATTTGTGTTTATGCTCTTTTACCATGTTGTTTATATGTTTTATATGGTAATTGTAGAATTTATATGAAGAGGAAAAACCACATTGTGGCACTTTTCGAGAAACATGCAGCAAAGCAGATTGCACCTTCTTCATATCCGTTGGTGGTAGATGATGAACAAATCAAGGATGTTAGGCTTTGGTTGACATGTCTTGATTCCGCACCTCCGGTCCAATACGATACCAAGATTTAGGAAGATGCAATACCACATCCACCATCACCCCAACAACCATCTACAAGGTCATATGATGCTCATTTGGTTGCATACGATCCATGAGAAAGGATTCCTATTTCAAGATATTCCCTCCATTCCATTCTATATTACCTATAATTTTTGGCACGGAAATTAAGAAACACATATGGAGGAAATATTACAAGAGTTTTCGGAGGAACTAATTGTGGATAATTGACGTGATAAAATAGAGGAGTTTGCATGAGATATGAAACAAAAATAAATCCTCAAAAGATTGTCTAGACGAGTTGTGTAATGTGATATGCCTTATATTGTGGATTTTTTCTCAAAAAACTATAGACACTATAGAAAGGAACTGGGGGAGTATAATGCTAATGATCAAGATGATGTTTGGAGAGGATACATCTTAAAAGGTGCATGCCAACCATATGAACATTCTTTCCCAACCAGAAAAATATAGGGTAAAAATCAACACTTCAATCCTTTTTGGTCTCTTAAGTACAATTGGCTCGAATATAGTATTGAAAAGGATGGCGCATTTTGCTTTGTATGTTACTTGTTCAAAGAAAGATCCAATGGAGGGCCTAGGGGTGATCCCTTGTGTTATATAAGAGAAGTATATCTTGGTGTTGTTGATCAAATTATTCAAGAGTTTGACAATAATTTTGATGAGGTTAACATGGAGTATCTTATTTGCATGTTGGTTTTGAATCCCGTGAATTCATTTTGGTCTTATGATGCACGAAAGGTAATGAAACTTTCCCAATTTTACCCCAATGACATAACAAGTGTTGATTTGATGAGATTTTAATTTAAACTTGATACTCTTATCGAATATATGAGAAGAGATGATAGGTTCAAATGTGTAAACCATCTCGGTGAGCTCTCTATTAAGCTTGTCAAAATAAAAAGCATATTTTTTATGATTCAGTGATAAGGCAGGAAAATTACTATTTAAGAACTACAGAGTAAAGATTGGTCTACCAAACTATGGTATCAACCGTGCTAAATTAGAAATGAGACCGCTGATGGATCTAGTATTTTAGTCTCATAGCACAGATATTTAACATTTTCTTATTTTGTCATGTCTCTGCATGCTTACGTGATTTGCATCGTATGCATTGCAAGAATCTCTGAACTACTAGGACATGCAATATTCGAGACAACACTCCGAAGAAAATTATTGCTGAAGTAGAAAATTATTGCTGAAGTTTATACAGATTATTTTAGTAAATTCAAAAAATGTCGAAATAGCTTTAATCGTTTCTAGCCCATCATATAAGCAATATATGGTGCATTCTCACATTCCTCTATTTCCATCATTTAGGAGTCCCTCTTTTGGGGATAAAAGATTTGTAAATAATTGATATTTAAAATTCCTAATAGTGTTGTAGGTCCACAGTTGGAGCAGAGTATGTGGTATAACCTCACACGGATGGTGGAACTTGATTACTTCTGTTTCTTTTGCAGTTGAATAAAACATCAAGTTAAATATCCAGTTATTTGTTATGGATGCCTCATAGCCAACACAAGGTATGCAAAATGAGAGTGAACATCTGAGTAGAGAAATTTAGTACAATAAGTTGACTTGACAGGGACGAGGACTTTGTTCCTTCGACTATCTTTGTGGTAGGGTTATAATGCTCTCAAGTGATTTTTTTGTCCAGCTGCATGAAAACCTACAACACTACGAAGTGCTAAGTTATTACTAGGTAGAATAAAAGAGCTCGATAACATATATCGGAGAGAGGGTACACTTTCTTGAAAGGAAGAAGTTATTAAAATGATCCACGATGATGTACTCTTTGGTGCAGAGTTATGGTGATTTAGCTCAAAAGAATGGGAAGTAAACACCATTGTGTATAAAAATTTCTTGCATTGAATCATCGCCAAACTAATGAAGTTCATCTATGTATCTTGGTTTACTATTGAGGTTGAGAAAAGTTCATCGAAAAATTATAAGTATGTGTTGTGGTATAAATAATATGTATGTAAGTGGATAACATCGGAGCTTACAAAAATATGTGCCACCACCTAATTGAGCCAAAAAATTCTGAGAAATGTACTACTTCTATATGTTTGTGATCATGTCGATATTTGGATACTATCCATGTTATCCAATCATACTTCTTGTTTTTATACCAGAAAGCTTCGCGTGGCACCAACTATGCATCTAATTAGATAATCGTTTTGATGTTTACTCAATGTTTTGCTTGCTTCTTTTATTTCGTATTAAGTAGTTTTTAGAGAATTGCTCTCATTGTAGTTGGGATATAGAAGTTGAGCAACTTTTGACTAATGAACTGGTGACACAAACATAAACACATGTTGTCCACACCCTATTAGGTACGATAGCCTTGTAGTTTAGAATATTATGAGAAAAATACTGATAAATTAGTTTTTTCTATTCATATTTTCGAGCTCAGAAGAAAAGTTTACATTATCTTCGAGGAAATTATTTTCTTTTGGTAGAAAATCTTGAAGGACTATTTTGAAAAAAATTACATTAGTCATGCAGGTTTATTATATGTGTAGTACAGTTTGTAGTGTCAAAATAAATAATTTGCTCATCGGACTCCATGATAGCTAACATTTGTTACAGAATCTAGAATATCTATTCTAGGTGCTCCTTAGATAGTCACAATAATGAAGTAAGATGAATGCAAACTTAGTTTGATTATCTAATAAATAGAAGGGAAAATGAACGAAAGTAATAGCAAGGTTATTTTTTACCTTGGTCAGTTGCATTTTACATGTATGAAATTTCAGTTATTCTTGATTATCTACTCTCTATTAGTCTAATTTATTGCACTTCTGCAGCACATGTACAACTATGAGCCGCCACTTCGAACCTTGGGAGCAGGATAAACTTTTGAAGGTCACACATGCAATTCGTGTTGGTCCTTGTGTAAATGCTTCTCTTCACTGGAGTTGTTCTGTTGGATCTTATTGTGCAACCAAGTTAGTTTGACACGATGCTTACATTCTTAATTTTAGAAAACACTACCTATATGTATTTGATTTATTTGTTTTACTTGCATGCACAATTATAAATTTCTATCCTAGAAATGACAACAAACTATCTAGGACTATGTCACCGTTTAATTTTCCTTCCCTACTCAATTTACGATAGACTGGTGTACTACTTTTACTTGTACTTAACTATTAGGTCATGCTTATAACCACATGCTACATATTTTTAATCCATATCACTATTTTTATATAAATTCTGAAAAATAGATGGGCACGGCAACACGCGCTATCATGGTCTAGTGAGATAGAAAGAAAAGAAGCTAAGACAGCCACGACAACCCACTCTTGGATGAAGACCACTGCTTTGACCTATCTAGAAAGCTCCACGCCTGACAATTGAAACTAGATAAAACTGCTAATTGCCTCATGAACAAGCTACTACAATCCCAGCAAGATGTTAACTATGACCACACCACCTACGACAAGAAAGCGATTGTAGGCAGACCCCTCGTTGCTATGGCCACACCAAGTCACACCAATAATAAAACAAACAAAGCGTACAAGAAGCTAACACACGAGAACCACACCCACATCAGCGCCACGTAGGATCGGAACACCACACGAAAAGACTACAGGGCACCAAAAATGCACACAAGAACATAACATCAAAATGCAAACCATCAAAGGAACCACATGTCAGCTCCACATAAATCAACAAGGATGGCCAAAATTTGAGAAAAAGGAAAAGCTTACACGTTTAGGATCTTACATATGAAATCCTCTTGACTACTTATTTCTTACTATCCAAGTTCCTTTCTCTTGAACCCGGCTTTTCCAAGTCCTTGTTACATCTCCCTTTTCCACATTGATCATCATTACATTTGATCCAATCATAGACCATATCATAACGTCATGGTTATCGGAACCTAGTCGGTCCGATACTTTTTCCTCAAAAAGGTCTCCATTGATCCAGTAATTTGCGCGAGTGCAAGTCTGCGCTTTAAGAGACATGGCGGGGATTGCCGATGTCTTAGGAAGCATGATGGACAAAGTGACAATTCAAAAGTGCGTGTGGGGTGGGGGGAGGGGGAGAAGAGATCACATTAAGTCTATAGGTACAAGACATTTTTGTTCAAACTTGAAAATGGAATAATGAAATTTGAAATTCTCCCAATCACTTCTCTTCTTGGAATAATGAAATCTGAAATTCTTCTTCGTACCGCTTCTCTTCTCCCTCCAAATTTTCTCCACCCAATATTCCCATTTCCTTGTTTCCTCCGAGCCAATCATAGATAAATCATAACCCAAGGACAATGATAATGGTTGATAAGATCGTCTTACCTTAGAGATTGAATATGGTTATAGAAGCAAAAAAAGCTACACAATGAATTATTTCTTAGTGTTGTCTCCTATTAGTTTGGTTTGCATGCTTCTAAAATTATGGCATAACTAAAATGAACTACTAGAGAATGTGTGTCCGAGATATCGTAGAATGGAGCAAAATGGTTTATCTTTCTTGCTAAGATATGATCTCTTAGTTAAGAGAAAGCAAACCTTTTTTCTCTGTGTCGTTGCTAGGATAAGACCATTGTACATGTTTTTAATTAATTTTTCTATGTGGGAGACGAATTAATTTTTGTATTCCCATCCGTCTCAAAATAGATATCGGAAATTGTCAAAAATTTCATGCATCTAGACACTATTTAGTATTAGATACATCCAAATTTAGAAAAAAATGCGACATCTTTTTTATGACGGAGGGAGTAGATGAGATGGATTATCAGCACAAGTAGAATAAGGGAATGTTTGATTCAAAAGATTTACAAAGGAATTTTGTAGGATTCTTACCCATATGATTCTTTCCTATAGAGGCCATTTGATTCAAAGGATTGAACCTTTCAAAATTCCTATGGATTTCTTTCCTATACTACAATATCATAGGATTTCTAACAAGAGGCTAGCTATACCTCTTGGAAAATTTCCTATGTGCTTATGACAACTATGCCATGTACTCAAACTACATACAATTTTCCTATGTTTTTCTTATGGTGCAACCAAACGACGTTTGCAGCTAATTCCTGCGTTTTTCATTCCTGTAGGATTTCACATATCATGACATACCATTTCTATGGTTTTCTATTCATGTGCTTTTAAAATCCTTTGAATCAAACATGCCCTAGTCTATTTTTAGATCAAGTGGCTGAAACTTTATTAAACAATAGAATCTAGTTCCAACAGGATCATTACATCCGCAGGGAATACACCTAACCAAGTTTTGCTAACTTTATTCTTGCAGCCATCTTTTGCAAAGTAGTATGCAACTCCGTTGCCATTGCGAAGGATATGAGTAACCGAAGATTTATCGAACTCTCCTAAGAGTGCTTTAATCTCTTCGATGAGGGGACCATGACAAGATCTGTCCAAACTCCTGCCCTTCAACTTTCCCACAGCTCCAGCACAATCCGATTCCAGCACAATACACCTGACACCCATTTCCTTTGCAAGTTGAACCACACATCGACATGCTAGCAGCTCGTCCCTTTTAGGATCGGTTACTTGAGGAAAAAAATGACAAGTCCTAGCTAGGGCCTCTCCATGGTGATCTCTAATAATCACACCGCCACCTCCATCACCAATTGCTGAAGAGAAAGCACCATCGACATTAACCTTGTGCCATCCTATGTCGGGCGGGAGCCAGTGCTCCTCGGCCCCCTATACCAGTGTAACAGGAGCATCCTTCAAGATGACCACTCCTCCTATAGGGCGAGAGAACGACAAGCTGTGTGCTCGGGGTTCTCAATCATAGGCTCATCACGTGCTTCGTTGCGAGCAACACACATGTGATAAAAAGCCATCATTGCCAAGCTCAACTCCTTTTCCTCTAACGATGCAAACTAGTCTAGCAGTCAGGCCTGAAACGCACCATGCGTGCGACTGTCATCGGGAGGTGATGCCAAGGCAAGGTTGGAACGTGTCCGAAGAAGAGTCCAGGTCTGCAATGAATGTGAACACGTCCAACAACGATGGAGCAGAGACTCCTCTCCTACTGCAAGCAATACACCGCACTCCCTCTTTGATGCATCTCCTACTGATTTCAGCTCCCACTGCCAAGCCATTCTTGGCCAATCTCTAGCAGTGAACTTTTATTTTATTAGGTACATTAGCTTCCCAGAGAGCCAACCATCCCTTGTGCTCTGAACAATTCATCAAGGTACCTCCGCTCCCCGCTGCCATTGCCTTGAGATGTTGTTTTAGGTGGTAAGCCGACCTCACACTGAATTGTCTGTTTTTGTTGTAATTCCATGCACAATATCATCTGATCCACCTCTACCAACGGGTATCTTTAGGATGTCCGCGACGTCTTCCTCAAAAACACCTCATTTAATTTCTGAATATTCCAGCCAGCTCCATTTGCAAGGAGCAACTCCGACACCTTCTCAACCCCCACATTCAATCTATGGCCCATTGGCATATGTAATGAAGAACGTAGGATCCAATTGTGGTTCCACACTTCGATCTTCTCACCATTACCAACTCTCCACACCAAGCCCTCCTTCATTAACTCTCTCCCATGTTGTAACAAACTTATAATCAAGATTATCAAGTGCTAATCACCCAATTTAGGGTTAATAAAAACTTTTATTAATAAAATGAATATGAATGCATGTGTGTTTGCATTAGTGTAGATTTGAGTGCTTATGCCATGCTTGATTGTTCTAAATGATGTGAAATGGTTTAAAGGTGAATGCTACATCATCTAGGCCATTTACAAACAAAATCAAAAGAAAAAGAAATCAAAAATGAATAAATAAAGCAAATGGTCATTTTGACAAAAGTAAACCACTAGGCCACTTTGAGTGTTCCTAGAAGAGAAATTCTAACAGAAACATTTCTATTTCTTTTCACCCCTTGCTAGACCAAGTAAAAGTGTATCAAGGACCACTTTACAAACTTACAAAAACATCTTGCAAATAAATTTAATGGACAGTTGAAAATTGAATCTAGTTCATATGTTAAGATCCCACTTTTTCAAAAACCTATCAAATCAATTCCCCTTGACCTCTCCAAGCAAACATAGACTCTCAAGCTTAACTTTAGATCACTCAAAAAATTTGAATCAAAATTTCCAAACTTTAGTTCTTGTGGCCATATCATCAAACACCTTGCTTACACTAATTAACCCTCTGCCTAACTTCACTGTTTTGCATAGTGATCCTTGACCATTTGGTCTCCACTTCACTCTCCTATCCCTCCTGAGTCTAACAAAGCCATAGACCAATCCCCCCTTCGACGTATGCATAGTGGAGCCCCGCCTGTTTGTGGTTGTTGCCAGCCGACAGTGGGCAGCACGCCAGGAGCCTCGCCAGCCTCGCCCACGACACGCACCAAACTCGCCTCGCTCTACCGCAACCCCTTGTCCAAGCCACGACCCTAGCCAAGCCCTGGACCATCCTAGCTACGTCGCGTCCCGCCTCTCTGTTCCATGTCTAGAGCGCGCCAGTTCGCCGTGCCCGACCAGCTCGCCCAGACTGCGCCTTGCCCTCACCGCGCACGCGCATGCCCGCCATGATCACGGCAACCTAGCAGACAACCTCGTTCACCACCGCGTGACCCGCAGCTGCCGCACGCTGCCACAAACACCTCTGCGTCTGCGCGGAGCGCCTCATGCTCCCGACCAAACCACACCACCCCACGCCTCGCCATTACGCCCATAAGAACTGCCAGGGAACACAGCACCGCCCACTAGCCACCACCATGCCGATAGCCGCCTATAGCCTCGTCACCGACGAGCTCGCGCCCGCACTGCTCAGTCCCCTCGCCGCACTATAAAAGGAAGCCACCCCTGTCTCCATTCTCTATACCATTCAACTCACCACCTCTCACTGACCCTTCCCCACTTCTTCCCGGAAAAAGGCGAGCTCTCTCTCGCCGGAATTTGGCCGGAGCCCGCCGCTGCTGGAGGAGAAGGGCGTCGTTGATTTCGACCACCCCAAGCCCTGCCGTGATCGCGCCTTGCCTCGCCATCGTCTACCACGTTGACTGTCCCCGTCGCCGACCCTAGCTGGAGCCCAGGTGAGCCCCGTGAGACCCCCACCGCCGTGCTAGGTTTAGTTCCTCGCTGGAGTAGTTCGTCATCGACGACGACTCCCCGCCGTTCGATTAGAATTAGATCGCACGGCTCAGATTCGTAGATACCGTTTCGTGTAGTTAGTCCCGTTGACTGGTGGAACCCGCCTGTCAGTAGCCCGCTACGCCGTGTAGTGTAGCTGGACCGGCCCATTTAACTTCCCGCGCTGGCCCGGAAATTCAAATAATTGTTTTTCCATTTAGGTTTAAACTAGTTTCTGTCTACTGATTCAAAAATCAATTCAGAGAGTTTCACTTAACCAAATTTCCTGATTCAAATTTTGTTACAAATATAATTAAATTATCTATCCAAGCTCGTTGGATTTAAATAATTTGGAGTTAGAGGTAATCTTTAGTAAAAATAACAAGACAAAGACTTTTGCAACTTCAAACATTTTTCAAAAATCAACCATAATAGCTTTTGAGTTGATTCCAACTCTCAAAAATCACATTTGACAATATCTATCTGAATATGTAAAAGTATCTAGGTTTGCCTATAGTGACATTGGACTAGTACCAAAAGAATGATATTAGGGCATTTCTAGTCACTTTAAATCTATTAAATAATAATCTTAAACTTTATAAAATGTGATCAACCCTTTAAATCACATTCCCATGTATTAGAATATGTGGTGATGACATGTGTCAACATGATCCCATATTTTAATTGGAGAATATTAAATCTTAATTAATTTCAGTGAGTACAAATTACTTTTCTCAAATAAACTAAATAAAACTAGTTCTTTATTTCATGTGATGATTGTGATGATGCTAGATCATCAAGTGTGAACCTTAGTGTGCTAAATAGAGCTAGTTAAGTATTGTTTGGTGATTGTGTACCCCGTATTTATTTATAGACGATAGTACGGACCTAAGCTACGAGGAGGAGGAGTTCTACCCTGAAGAAGAGGAGGAAAACTTCAATCACTGCACCAATCAAGGCAAGCCATCACTAATTGCAAGATAACCCAAGAAAGATGCATTAGGCATGCTTTGGTTATATACCTTTGATTTATACCCATCCCAATTTTTACTTGCAAGCTTTACTCTTTTACTTTACCAAAGTTTTTTACTTTTATTTAGTACTTTGTGAGGATTTGGAAAGATAGTATAGATAGCATAGAGAGTATAAAACCAGGCATATACTAGATGTCATTCTATGGCATGAGATTGAGATTAGCTTCCCTCATTAGTGAACACTCTTAACTTAGTGGCTAGTGCTAAGCATAAAACTTGATCACTTTAAATGGGAATACTTGGTGAAAATGATTATGAAAACCTTGGAATGATGCTTCACTCTATTGAAATGTTTTGACATGTGTTGAGAAACACAAATGGATTTGATGATGAAAATGTTGAGGCATGAGCCTTAGCCCTTTATAAAAACTGATGGTTGGGTTCGGATGCGATACCATTCCAATTTTACCGTACAGCCACAATACCTGAATTGGGTAAGGCTTAGTCGGAAGTTTATATGCATTAGTATGGGTTCCCTCGCGGAAGAGGTTTGAGCTGAGGCTACCTCTTGATGATGTCCATCTATGCAGTGCCTAGGATGGCAGATGGTCATGGCTGGGAGGCCAAGCTCACAGGGGAGGTGCCTATACTAGAGTGTGTAATTGAAAGGTCATGATTGATTATCCGCATACTAAGTATGATGATTCAGGGTTATCCCTGATGGATGTACCGAATTTTGTGGTAAAAGTGTACCACCTCTACAGAGTGTCAAACTATTCGAATAGTCGCGTCCGCAGTCATCTTGGGCTGCAGTAAATCGGGCCTAGCGGGCCCGGCCGGACACAGAATCAGCTAAATCTTATGTCCAGAACTTTTGTCGCGAAATTTCCAACAACTTTCTTGTTGAAGAGTTTTGCGTTTGACGCCGTCTTCGACCCGAAACGTGACCATCTTCAAAAAGAGTTCTGAGACAGATTTCTGGAAAAATCCCAATTTGACTCCAACAAGGTTTCCACTTGTATTCTTGGTAATTCCTACACATCAAAGTGTAAAACAAGAACATTGTGCACTTTTGCAACTATTAGTAGGTTATTCCAAATAAATCATAAACTTTATACAAAAAGAAGTGTCAAAAGCATATTATTAGCATAAAACAATCAAAAAATATAGATACGTTATGAACGTATCAGTTATCCCTGACGGATGTATCGAAATTTGTGGTGAAAGTGTACCACCTCTGTAGAGTGTCAAACTATTCGAATAGCCGCGTCCGCGGTCATGGACAGTTGGAGTGGCCATAATGTTCTGTCGTCAGATGTTTTCAAAATGACTTGTGAAGTGATGATTTTGACTTGACCACAACAGGGTTGTGACTATGAAAACTAGGTTCCTACTTAAGTGATTTATAACCTTTACTTTGTTTTCTTTACTTCTAAACTCAGTTTAGATAAATCTGGCTTTTTGCAAATAAACTTAGAGCTTAAGATTCCTACTATAAATACCTTACTTGTTAGTGATAGTTTGCGAGTACTTAAAGAGTACTCATGGCTTTTTCCCTAGTTGTTCCCATGGCCAGACTATGAGGAGGACTATCAGGAAGATGGACAGCAGGATGGCTACGACAACTAGGATCATCTCCCATCGTCAGCATTGCCTATGACACTGAAGATGGAGCCCACTACTACGCTTATTATTCCGCTACTTGTTTGTATTAAGACTAGATCATGAGATCCCTTATTTGTGTAAGACCTTATTATGGTTTGTAATGGATGATGTGTTGTGATATCCAATCTGTTATGTCTCACAAAAATGGTAATCCTGGGATTGTGATGTATGGCATAATAGGCATCTGGGATTAAAAATCCGGGTGTTGACAAGTTGGTATCAGAGCCATCCTAACCATAGGAGACCCTAGTTTGAATGGACGTCCGAACAAAAACTTAGTTTCGAAACAAAAGAAGTGAGTATTTATGAAACCCTATTCCCACTCTTATCCTTGATTCTTTCAAAAAAATCATGTTCCTCAAAAATTATTACATTCCTACATAAAACTTGACACACTTGATCACCTCACTAACTTACTCATCCTAAATTCTTATAGATGGAAGTTCAGTATTGAAAGTTCTACCAGTTGGCCAACGGAGGCCAGCTGATCTTTGAGAGGGATCTAGATGCACTGTCAGAGTATCTTGAGTGCCCGCATCCGGTGTTCTTTAGGGCACAACTCAAGGATCACCCAGGAGGAGATCTACAATGGTTGATAGTTGCAGATCTCAGAGGCAAGATGGAAGCACCCCTTTCTAAGAAGATTCAATTCACCGTGCGAGAGAACAACTGGCTAAATGGATTAGACAGGGCTATGCATGAAGCTCTTGCCCGTCTCTGTGGGCAAAACATCAACTTGATCCAGGGAACTCGCTTTGCGCACTTCGCAATGCGTGATTCTATGGGAATGCCATTGGAGATGCCAACTCACCCGGAGTTGAAGCGCCAAGTGGAGAATCTTGACTTCCTGCTGTATGATAGGCAGAAGGAATTGGACAATGCCCGAGCCTACGCCAACCACAACCTTGCCATTGCCGCCAAGAAGGACCAGACTCTCACCATGCTCGTCAAGGATTGCCAATCACTTCGTCGTCAACGCGAGAAGAAGGATCGCACCATCGCCCGTTGACATGGGTATACCCTACAGGTACTCGAGTTTGGTATATACGGCTTGAATACTGCGGAAGCCCACGGTGTTGCCAAGGCCCAATTGGAGAACTCGAGTGGCCCACGGACTCTCGGTTGCTTGCGAGACAAGAAGAAGCCAAAGGTAGAAAGTTTAAAGGGAAAACCCTAACCTGTAACCGACTTGACCTGGTACCCGAGACCTAGCCTATCTATATAAAGGCTAGGAGGGGGTGGCGAGGAGGACACACGCAACCCTAGTTTCCACAACTCTCGCCAGATTGCATCTGTGCACCCCTGTAATCCTTGATTCCTTCGGTAATTCCAAGAGCAGACAAGCAGGAGTAGGGACCTCTACGAGGCCTGAACCTGGATAAACCTTGCGTCCCCGTGTGCTTGTTTGCTAGCCGATTGATGCCTTCAGCGCTCCCTCCTTCTCCAAAACCCAAGTCCATAACAATGGGCATTGATGAGTTAAACCCTCGTCAATTGGCGCCATCTGTGGGAATTGGGAGTGCTGATGTCGCGGCTTCTTCGGCCCCATCAACCGCGATCTACAACTCCGCAACAGCGGGGATTCCCCAGCTCTTCGGCGCGTTCGACTTCACCGTCCACACGCCAGCCACTCGCCCGGCTTTCGAGTCCGTAGGCGATGGAATCAGCTTGGTAATTGGGAGCTTCCGCTTCCAGGTTGGTCAGATGGGCACGCTTCGCATGCCTGACCAGCCAACAGCACCCGCAATTGCTCCAGCGTCGTGGTTCTCGCCACCAATCGGCACCCTCAACGAGCTCAACACCTTAGCAGCAGCTGGGAGCACGGACAGCGACTGCAGTCGCGGAGCCGATCTGGGTGACCTAGCGACGGAAGGTGGAGTCTGCGGCTCTAGATCCGAAAGTTGCGGAAGCAACAGCTTCCCCAACCACTTCATGTATGATGTCATCAACGCTGGCGACACCGCCACCAATCGCGAAAACGGTGGAAATGGATCTGGCACCGATCCACCCAACGGCGACATACCTAATGGCGGACCACCCAACGGTGGCAATGGCGTGCCCGTCAACAACGGAGGGGCAGTCGAACCTCCAACCATGGTGAACAAGCACACTGGTGAACGTGTCGTGATTAGACTCAACGACAACGAGTGGGCCCGCTGCCGAATAGCTCTGCGAGGCAATCCTCTGCCCCCCGGCACGCTGCAGGACATGCTAATGGGTTACCATTGGCTACTAAAGGAAGAGTACAGACACCAGCTACACGCAATCGCGCAACTCGAAGCACGTAAAAAGGCGGCGGATGAGTCAACCTTCGTCGAGCTGGTCTCTCCTCCCATAGAGGATCCTCCTCCAAGGGCAATGAGTACGTGGCCAACAAGAGGCGATCTCGGATGGCCCATCTCACCGAGCAAGAATGCATAGAAGCCGCGAAAGTCCTCGACTTCGGCTCTATGATAGTCGACACGTGGGGCGACGTGGTCCCAAAGACACCGCAAGCCACGGTGACAGCGGCCACCATGTACCTCCTCAACAACCAGCCACCAGCTGGAGATCTGCGAGCCGCCATGCACCGATCTACGATCGCGGGCTTGGGATTAGTCGAGGCTGCTCTCGACAAAGAGCCAACGCCGGAGCCAAAGAAGGGCAAAGCTCTGGCAAAACGCTATTCCTCACCTTCATCCAGCGACGACAGTCACGATCTGTCTCGGCGTCGCTGCTCACGGTGGCATGATCATGATTACGATGCGCGTGATGACCTCACGCAGCGCAAAATCGACAAATCAAGGGCAAGACGCGCTTGTTCGACTGACTCTGAAGAGGACCAGACTGAACTCTGCGGCGCCAGATGCTTTAGCAGGGCCATCAGGCAGAAGCGAATGCCTAATGGGTTCAAACTCCCGTCAGAGAACCCAAAGTTCGACGGCCTACAAGACCCGAAGATCTGGTTTGAGGACCACATCTCCTCCATCAGGCTACATGGCGGGAGTCAAAGCACGGCCATGCAATGCCTGCAGCTACAGCTGCAGGGCGCCGCCAGCGCATGGCTCAACAATCTCCCGCGCGGATCCATTCACAGCTGGGAAGAGCTAGTCTACAGCTTTGTACGCAATTTCAAGGGCACTTACAAAAGGCCCGCATCAATCGAAGAACTAAGGAGCTGCCAGCAAAGATCGGGCAAATCGCTACGCTCATACATCCAGAGGTGGTCCATCATCAAGAACTCCGCAGAAAACATCTCGGAGAACCATGCAATCGACGCATTCAACGGCGGTGTGCGCTGCGTAGAGCTCAGGGAAGAGCCGGGCCGCTCGAAGCCCAAAACAATTGACCACTTGATGGAAATTGCAAATCGGTGGGCCGACGGAGAGGATTCGGTAAAAAATCGCACCTACTCCGACAATGACGATGACCTCAGGCGCAGACGCGACCGTCGAGGCAAGCGGCGAATGCGCGTCTATGATGACCGCGACGATGTCAACATGGTCGCAGCCGGCTACACCGACAAACGCGACGACAACCGCAACAGCAGCTATCACAGCGGTGGATACCGCAAATCCGGGAAAACCACGCAGGTGTGGCAGCGCCGCACTCGCGAAGAGGCACCCGCAATAACCATCGAGGACAAACTGTCTGGGCCATGCAACGTGCACTTATACATCGACAAGCATGATGGCAAGAAAAAATCCAGCCACCTTCTCAAAGACTGCCACGAGTTTCTCAAGATCCACGAGGGTCTGGCTCGGATGAATCGCTACGCAGTCAACAGGGGCTATGGAGTCACCCCAGGCGCCATGGCACAAGGAGCTCCTCCACCACTGCCCGGAATACCACCACCCACGGCTGCACCGGTCCAGAATCACGGTGGCGAACCATACCCGTGACCCGTGGGCAACATGGGGATGATCCAAAAGGGGCGCCCCTCAAATCGAGTGCAGAAGGCCATCACTCGCCAAGTCAACTTGGCGATAAACTCTCCACCTTCCACCACTGAGTACCTCAGTGGAAGCGACTACTGCATCACCTTCGACCGGCGTGAACACCCGCGCCAAGTCCCTCGTCCAGGCCACTATCCCCTCATACTCGAGGCGCAGATTGGGGGCTTGGACATGAGCCACATCTTCATGGATGGCGGCAGCGGCATCAACCTAATGTTCACGAGTACCTTGCGTGCAATGAGGATCCCTCTGACATGTCTAGAAGTTTCAGACACAATGTTCCACGGCATCGTCCCAGGGAAAGGTGTATATCCCCTGGGCAAAATCAACCTTAACGTCATCTTTGGTACGCCGCAAAATTTTTGGCGAGAGCGCATCGACTTCGAGGTCGTCGACTGGCCTTCACAATATCACTGCATCCTCGGACATGTCGCGTTCGCAATGTTCATGGCGGTGCCACACTATGCCTACCTGCAGATGAAGATGTCGGGCCCAAACGGCGTAATCACAATCAACGGCAACTTCGAGAGGTCCGACAGTTGCGACAGGGAATTCAATAGAATCTCCTAGTCCTTCGATATGCAGGAGGAACTCGCAAGATTAAAGGGGTCGACAGACAATAGTCTGCCTCTCCTGAGCCGGCCAAGTTCACCCGACATGTCCTTCGACTCGTCAGTGCACATGAAGAAAGTCCAGGTCCACCCAAAGTACCTGACCAAGACGGCCCTCATCGCCAACAACTTGAGTTCCGCATAGGAACTCACGCTCGTCGAATTCCTCCGTGAGCACTAGGAAATCTTCGCCTGGTGTCCAGCGGAAATGCCAGGGGTTCCCAGGGAATTTGCCGAGCATGCACTCAACGTCAACCCAGACGCAAGGCCAGTCAAGCAGACAATTCGGCGACTGTCTGAACCAAGGGCAAAGGCAGTCGGAATGGAGATCAACAGACTCCTCGACGCCAAATTCATACGCGAGATCAAGGAAAGCACTTGGCTCGCAAACACGCTACTGGTACCTAAAAAGACACAGATATCCTGCGGATGTGCGTGGACTTCACCTCCCTAAACAAGCACTGCCCAAAGGATCACTTCCCGCTCCGTGAATCGACCAAATCATCGACTCCACCGCGGGATGTGAGCATCTATGCTTCCTCGATGCCTACTCAGGCTACAATCAGATTCAAATGAAGGAGGAAACAAAGAGAAAACGGCGTTTACGACGCCTTTTGGTGTGTTCTGCTACAACACAATGCCCTTCAGGCTCAAAAACGTAGGAGCCACCTATCAGCAGTGCATGCAGGCTTGCCTCAAGAACCAACTAGGTCGCAACATCCAAGTCTACGTTGATGACATCGTCATCAAAACAAAAAAGGAAGCCTCGTTAATTGATGATTTACACGAGACCTTCGCCAACCTCGACCACTACCGGATCAAGCTCAATCCAGACAAATGCGCCTTCGGCGTACCATCTGGGCAACTACTCGGGTATCTCATCTCCGCAAGAGGGATTGAGGCGAACCCGAAGAAAATAAAAGCCATACTAGCCATGGAGAAGTCGAAGAACGTAAGAGGCGTCTAGCAGCTGGCTGGTCGAATCGCGACGCTCAGTCGATTCATCAGTAGAATGGGCGAAAAGGCACTGCCCTTATACCAACTTCTCCGCAAAACTGACAAGTTCGAGTGGACCGACGAGGCGCTGGAAGCATTTGAAGACCTCAAGCGTCTACTATCTACCTCGCCAGTACTGGTGACTCCACGCGAAAAAGAACCACTGTTGCTCTACATCCCCGCCACCAACTAGGTGGTCAACACGGTGCTCGTGGTGGAACGTGCCGAGGAAAACAAGGTCCACGGGGTGCAGCGCCCAGTCTACCATCTCAGCAAGGTGCTCACGCCAACAAAGCAGCGGTACCCGCACTACCAGAAGCTGGCATACGGTGTCTTCATGACAGCCAGGCGACTGCGCCACTACTTCTAGGAGCACCCAATCGTGGTGGTCAACGACGCCCCGCTTGGGCATATCCTTAACAACCCCGATGCCACCGGATGAGTCGCGCTTTGGGGAATCGAGCTGTCTCCACGAGACATTACATACGAGAAGCGCGACGCGATCAAGTCGCAAGTCCTCCCTGATTTCCTCGTGCACTGGATGGACAACCAACTCCCCGAAAAGCCAGATATGTCTTATCTCTAGACAATGCACTTCGATGGATCCAAACAAAAGGACGGGGTTGGCGCAGCTATCATACTGACATCGCCCTAGGGAGACAAGCTAAAATACATTCTACGAATGTAGTTCACTGCCTCCAACAACGAAGCTGAATACGAGGCCCTGTTGCACGGGATGCGGATGACAAAAGCCTGCGGCGCCAAGAGGCTCATCATCTACGGCGACTCCAAACTGGTCATCAACCAGACAATGCACGAGTGCGACGCGCTGAACAACAATATGATCGCCTACCGCGACCTCTACGACACACTCGAAGGGGACTTTGATGGTTGTGAGCTGCGCAACGTAGGCCGCGAAAGCAATGAAGAGGCGGACGCACTCGCCAACATTGGCTCCACCTGCGCCCCCATACCACCTGGGGTATTTCTTGAGCGTATCTGCGAATGCTCCATCAAGCCAAAGGCCATAGAGAAGAAAACAAGCGCAACAACAGACTCGGGGGCTACGCCTCCCAATGAGCCAATGGCACTCGACGACCTGGAGCCTGACATAGGACTCGAAGGATCAATGGGTGTCATGATGATCGAGCCATCTTGGACTCAACCCTACATCACATATCTTCTCAGCAAGACGCTGCCGGATGATCCGGCTGATGTGTGACACATCGCGCGGTGATCCAAGGCATTCGCCATCATCAACGGCAAACTATATAAGCGCAGCATCACAGGAGTACTCCAACGGTGCGTCTCCAACACGGATGGAAGGGTCGTCCTCCTCAAAATCCATGAAGGAACTTGCGGACACCATGCCGGCAGTCACGCCCTCATCGCCAAAGCTCTACGAGCTGGATTCTACTAGCCCACAGCCATGCGTGATGCCAAGGACATCGTCCAGTGATGCAATGCTTGTCAGCGATTCACGGACAAACCGCACGCACCCGGTGTGGAACTGTGGCCAATACCATTGGCTTGGCCCTTCACGCAATGGGGACTCGACATGGTCGGCAAGATCCCAAAATCCTCGCGAGGGGGCTACATCTACCTACTGGTCGCAGTCGACAAATTCACCAAGTGGATAGAGGCCACGCCGGTGACAAACCAGTCAGGAGCCAGCGCTGTCAAGTTCTTCGAGTCCATTGTCTATCGCTTCGGAGTGCCACATAGCATCATCACGGACAATGGAACAAACTTCACCTCTAAGGAGTTCCAGGGCTTCCGCGAGAACCTGGGAATCAACGTAAGCTATGCCTCCGTAGCTCATCCATAGACCAACGGTCAAGTCGAAAAGGCCAACTGCCTCGTCTGCGGTGGAATCAAGAAGCGACTCCTCCGGCCACTCGAGCAAGCCGCTGGATGTTGGCCAGATGAGCTTCAGTCTGTACTTTGGAGCCTGCGCACAACCCCAAATAGCGCCACGGGATATACCCCGTTATTCATGGTGCACGGCGCCGAAGCAGTGCTACCCGCAGAAGTACGCTTAAAGCCCCATGAGTAGTCGCGTAAAGCGAGCAGGAGTCAACACTTGCACTCGAAGACTTCGTCGATCTCCTTGACGAGGCACGAGATATTGCAGCAGAAAGATCGACGATCTACCAGTAGAACCTGCACAACTACCACAGCAGAAGGCTACGCCCCAGATCCTTCGTCGAAGGAGACCTGGTCCTGCGACTGAAGCAGCAAGGTCACTTCAAGCTCGAGTCCCCTTGGGAGGGACCATACGTGATTACAGAAGTAATCCTAGGTGGCGCCTATCGCCTTAAAGATTTCGAGATAGGAGTCGCATACTCTATCCTTTGGAACATCACGCAGCTGCGGTGCTTCTACCCCTAGTCGTTTTTACTTACATTACCAATAAGGCTATTCAGCCAGGCTACTTAGCCACACACTGTACCTCGTACTGTTCTGCGAATAAATAAAGCTAAGTGCCCAAAACTCTGTGTTTTTCCTCATTTTTCTAGCAATCTTATCACTCGGGGGCTACGCCACCCTTTACATATTCGTTCTACGAAAAAGTCATGGTATCCCGAGTAGCTGACACAATATCAATCGAGCCCTTGATAAAACACCAACCCAGTTGCAAAGCACCTGACAGGTTGGCAAGGTGCTGAGATAAAACAAGTCAGGCTAACAAAAAGGAACTGCCGAGTACAAATACACTCGCAAAACATATAAGCTAGCAAGCTCTTTACATATAAATATAGGTTAATCACATACAATATATCCATACGAACTTTTATAACACTGGTATACTTATGTGCAGGATACAAATCAAACTACTACTGCAGCAGAAGAACGTTTGTCTGTTCCTCAAAGTTGACAATTTCTTCCGCTGGACGATCCACCGCCTGGTAATGTGGAACCATGTTCCAGGTCGAACCTGTCGGTGGACTCGACGGCCTAGCAGCAACAGCCGCAACGTCTACATCAGGCATATGCAGTCGCACCAGCGACAAAGAAGCCTTAGCACCAGCCACTAACTGCTACCGCACGCACTCGCGAACTGCACTCAAATCCTGGAATCTCGCCAGAAGGGCCAACAAGCTTGAAGGGACAGCGTCCAGCGGAAACATCGTCTGATAGATGTGCCTGAGGCACGACTGCACCTTCTTCAGAAAATGAAGCACTCGAGAAGCACGATCCTGCAGGGTCGCAAGTGTAATTGCACGGTCATGATCCACCCAGAAGTACCCACTCGCCTGCAGCTGCTCCTGGGTCAAATCATGCATTCGAACAGCGATCCGGTCTTTTTCATCCTGCGAATGGCGAGAACTGACAACTACACCACACAAAAAGCAAAGTTTGAAAGACAGGCATCGCCGTGACTGACTAAAGGAAAAGATAAGAGGATAGAAGGCTAACATTTGAACTGCTCACTCAGTTGGGCCACCTCCTCCAATAGGTACTTATCGCGAGTAGAGGCTTTCTCCACCTTCGACTTCCATACATCGGCGCTACCGTGGAGGATGGGCAACTCACGCTCTAGTTGTTTAATCCGATCGTGCAGTCGCGAAAGCAATGACAACTCCTCCACCTTCGAACGAGGCTGCGCCAAGTTCTCATCGGTAGAGGGAGAATCACAAGGATCACTCGAAGGAGCACTCGATGTACCCTACCACGAATCAAGCAAAAAGAAAATAAGAGACCAAGAATACATTTGGCAAAGGGCATATATGCATTCAGACACAGGAAAAGTTTCGATTAGGACACCCCCACAAAATCATTGTTCCATAAAGCAAAAGGCTAAACCACTGCAGCTATTACAGATGAAGACTATGGCGCATCATGTTTCTTCGACTTGGACTTAGGCCTCGGGGGATTCATCGCATCCGTGGCAGTCTCCGACGCCACGGACTTGCCGGTAGTACCCCCATAAGCCACAGCCTTCGTAGCCTTCGCTTGACGCTGCTCCTCGGAGTACTTGGCGAGTGTCTTAATAAGCTGGGGACCGTAATTTTTGCATATATCAGCATAGGGAGCAAAAACTACCTATTGGCCTCCAGCGTCGACAGGCATCGCCTCAGAGATAGCTGCAGGATCCATCTCCACACCATGGGCCTGCACCATTGCGAGTGCCATGGTGGCGACAACGGAGCGCTGCGAATTTTTGAAGTCCGCGGGGATTCCTCCAGCCAGGGATTCCACCAAGTCGCCGAGGTTGTCGATCATCCCAGCCTTGGGAGTCAAGTCCTCATGGATGCGACTGAGCACATCCTTGGCCTTCCCCAACGTCTCCTGGAGGGATACGCTGCGGTCCTCGACTGCGGCGATGGCACCAGCCAAAGCATTCGCGCAGCACGTAGATTGGGCATCAAAACTCAAGCCGCTGGCATCTACATACACAAAAGCATTAGTACAACAATCACACGTCAAAGTGCAGAAGAGCAAGGCATATACAGATGAAAAAGTCATACCTGAGAGGGACTTGGCAATCGAGAGGAGCTTCTCTTCGAACATCTTCTCCCTCTTAGCAGTGGAGGCAAGGAGATCCTGCTCTCGCTTCCACGACTCCTCCAAGGCTGCGACTGCCTCATCATGATTCTTCGTCGCCACGGCCAATGTCTTCTCCAATGCAGTAGCATGGCGAAGTAATTCATTGTGCTCAGCTGCAACATACAGAGAGTGTTACAAAATCGAATCAATAATATTCACAAAAGACAAAGACAAAGACAAAGTCAAAACTTACTTTCGATAATGCGATGGCGATTGTCCAGTCACGCATGCTGTCGACCCATGTTAAGGACCTGCTCTGCCAGGTGAGCGGCTTCCTTCATGATGAGCTGCATCAGAGACATTTAAAGTTCAAGTAAAGCACGCCAAGAATAAATTCGACTGCCAACTACAAGATACTTACATGATCCTCCACAGACTCCGAAGAAGGCTGTTGCATAGTCATCCGGGTAACCATGATGCTCCCCAGCATGCGGGGAACTCAATGAGTTATTCCCGTAGTGGGCCGCCAATGGAGAAGGAGACCGCGAAGCCACCTTCTTGGACTTGGAGTCCACGACTCCGGACTCCTTCAAAAATTGGACGTCGTTAGAAGACGACGTTGCCACTTGACTGAAACACAAAATCAAGCAAAAGCTTCAAGGCAGATGACAACTGAAAGAAGACACCAAAACAAAGTAACGAATATAGAACTTACCAGTCAAATCTATCAAGATCGAAGGACTGCTCCTCCGACTCCGACGATTCCTTTGGCAGTCGAAGCTTCTTCCGAGCAGGAGGAGCCATAGAGCGCATAGGAACGGTGGCAATCGGCTCCTCGACACCGATAGATGGGCCCTCTGGAGTCGAAGGAGACGAAGCATCCAAATCCTTGCTGCGAGAATGCTTGCGAGTGTCCAGATCACTGGACTCGGGGGCTCCCTCCTCCTCTTCAAGTGGGACGGTCGATTCCGACTCATCCTCTTCATCCACTTCGCGAGGAATAACCCCCTCAGGAAGAGGGGGCAAACTGGGAGACACCTTCCAATTCTGCATACAGAAAACAATTCATTATACGTCAAGAAATTAGAAGCAATCGACAAATAAAGCTACTTCGTAGCACAATTCTACCTCAGGAGGAGGGTTAGAGGCGTCAAAGGGAGGCACGACTGGTTTGCTTGGGAGAACCTCCTTGGTGGTATATTTTGTCACCAGCCGCAACCTCTTATCTACTTCACCCGCAGAAATGCCATCGGCAGATACGCGAGTGGCATCGTCCGCACCAGCCCATTGGAACATGGGGTGGACTCTGGCCTGTAGAGGCTGGATGCGACGCTGTAACCATGTGCGAATGAGGGAGGCACCTCCCTCTTCTTTGCCCATGCGGCTCTCGAGGTCGCAAACGCGCTTGTACAGCACTTCTGTCTCCTCAGACTCGCCAGGCATCACTACGTTCTTCCAAGAACGCCTCCTCTTGCACGGCGTCGTAGGATCGAAGGAGGTGAGTCCGTAGTGCTCTCCGTCGACCTTCTGGTCACAGATGTAGAACCACTTATATCTCCATCCTTGGACGGACGCCGTGAGCTTGATGTCGAAATATGTGGCAGAGGAGTCGACATGAATCCCGCAGCCACCTACATTGTAGACTAATGAGCTAGAAGCCGACTGATGCTTTAGCTTGAAAAGCTTCTTGAAGACACCAAAGTGTGGCTCGACTCCGAGCCAACAGTCGCAAAGCGTGATGTAGCACGCAATGTGAATAAAAGAGTTGGGGGATAGCTAGTGCAGCTGGAGCCCATAGAAACAAAGAAGGCCCCTGACAAAGGGATGCAGGGGCAGAGACAGACCGTGGATGATGAACGCGAGGAACATCACCCGGAAAACCGACGGAGGACGGGGGGTTACCTCGTCACCAGGCACTCGCGAATCGTCTTCGGCGAGCGGAAGAACTCCATCTTGGCGTAGAAGATGGAGCTCAGAGGCCTTGATGGTGGATGCGTGCCATGCGCCATTGGTACGCGGGTGCCCGCACCCTTCTTCTTGTCGGTGCCGGTGGCGCTGGTGCCCACGACGGTGGAGCCACTCTTCTTCTTGGCGATGGCTGTGGCGGCAGCAGACCCAGTGTTGGCGCCTCCCTTATTTTTGCCCATCTTGCAATGGCGGTGCGAGCGGAAGAAGTAGCTCGGGAACACGCGCAGTTGGTCCAGCACCACGAAGAGGACGAGCTCTAGGAAGCAGAGAGCAGCGGCAATGGCAATTGAAGCACAAGCAAAGAAAGGGCAGATGGGAAAATTACTGCAGCCGTGCTGCTACTTAACCCCCTTGCGGATGCCATCCAACGGCTAGCAGAAACCCTACTGGACACGTGGCGCACATCGTGGTCGACACGTGGAGAGGCCAAAACACGAACCGTCCCCCACTATCTCCATTACGCGCGGAAATCACGGAGACGCAGTTAAAATGAAAGATTACGCATGCCCGGTTAAATCAAAGTTAGAAAGTGGGATCCAACGCTCGTCACGTCCCGTCAAAACCGCTCATGCGGGTAACTGAGGTCATCACATCATCAGCACTGATGTCATCAAAGTGTAGCAGTAGAAGATGTCGACTACTTTAGTCCTTGCTCGAGTCTTCGACTCCACCAAGCACTCGGGGGCTACTCCCATAGGGAGCGCTGATCGCGCACCCTACGATTTGTCTTTTTGCAGGAATATGAACATTAAAGGCATACCCAGCATTTGAATCATGGGTTACTCCCATAGGGAGCGCAGGAAGAAAATTCGACTGAAACAAGCAACAAAAGATCACAGGAGTCGCAAAATTTTAGTCCATACCTGAGTCTTCGACTCAACCAGGCACTCGGGGGCTACTCCCATAGGGAGCGCTGGTCATGCACCCTATGATTATTTGTACACCGTACTGTGTGTTGATAACATCCACACTCGAATACTATGGCGACTCCGCCTCATACTTTCCCTACAAAGAGACGACATCTCCTGGGCCACCCGAATCATCTCCGCGATGACCAAAAGTTCGGATGCCGCGCTTACAGCGTGAAGATAAGACCTAAATAAGGCCTGGCAATGCATCTGCTACACACTACCAGAAACATATCCGTACCTACAGGTATGATGAACATGCCTTGACGGACGCGTCGAGTGCTCACACCCATACACTAGAATTCGACTCTTGTAATACCTCCGTTGCTTGAGTCGAATTACGCCAGCACTTTTCCGAATTCGAGTCCGGGGACTCGAGTTTGAGTAGATTGTGTTGTTTTGCCCTAAGGCAGTTAACTGATACCGATACATCGGATAAATCAGGCACGTATATCAACAATCCCTATGACACAAACAGAATACTCGAAAAAATACTCAGTCATGCACTCAAAAGACTTCATAAAGTCTCCAGTTGAATCTGCGATTCCACTGGACACTCGGGGGCTACTGACATGGGTATACCCTATAGGTACTCGAGTTTGGTATATACGGCCTGAATACTGCAGAAGCCCACGGTGTTTCCATGGCCCAAATGGAGAACTCGAGTGGCCCGCGGACTCTCGGTTGCTTGCGAGACAAGAAGAATCCAAAGATAGAAAGTTTCAAGGGAAAACCCTAACATGTAACCGGTTCGACCTGCTACCCGAGACCTAGCCTATCTATATAAAGGCTAGGAGGGGGCGGCGAGGAGGGCACCTGTAACCCTAGTTTCCACAAGTCTCACCAGATTGCATCTGCGCGCCCCTGTAATCCTCGATTCCTTCGTTAATTCCAAGAGAAGACAAGCAGGAGTAGGGACCTCTATGAGGCCTGAACCTGGGTAAACCTTGCGTCCCTGTGTGCTTGTTTCCTAGCTGACTGATGCCTCCAATGCTCCCTCCTCCAAAACCCAAGTCCATAACAATGGGCATTGATGAGTTAAACCCTCGTCACCCTTCTTCCCAAGAAGGTGGCCGCTCTCGAGAAGACCATCCATGAGCAAGAAGTCCATCTTGAAGCAAAGGAAGAGGAAGAAGGTGAAGACATCCAGGGAGATCTTCACTCGTACCTCAGTGATGACAACGACTACCTGGAGGATGATGCCATGGATTTCTACACCGATGATGAGGATTCCGACTTCATTGATGATGAGTAGATGCACTTGATCACTACCGTAGGAAAGAGTTGTATCGGTCCCACTATATCTTAGTTCACAGAATGGTTCTTAAAACCATCTGTTTTCCATTTGTGTTGTGGTGTGTGTTTGTATTGTGTGCTTGAATGAATGAATGAATGAATGAATGAGAATAAGTTAGTTTGCAAAACTTGAGTTCAAACTCAAAGTTTAAAAGCTTTTGAAAACAGAACCATGAACCTTAGAAATTTCCCTCTTATCTCATGATCTATCTCAATCTTCAGATGACTCGTGGAAACCCCGGAGGAAGCAGCTCATCGCAGGACCCAATGTTGCAGATTCTGCAGATGCTAGTTTCCAATCGTGAAGCTAGTAGAGTCGAACTCCAAGCCAACCTAGCCACTCTTGAACAGATAGCTCAGGTGGCCCACAATAATCAAGGCCATGGAAACCAAGATCATCATGGATCCAAGCTTAAGAACTTTCAGAATATCAACCCACCTATCTTTAATAAATCAGAGGATCCCTTAGATGCTGATGACTGGTTGCAAACCATGGAGAACAACCTGGAGGTCGCAGGAGTTGAAGCCAATGAGAAAGTAATATTTGCCACCCATTATCTGGCAGGAGATGCAAGAGCCTGGGGGGAATAGCACTCGTACTATGAACCACGGTCAGGTGATGACTTGGGAAGCATTCAAGATCAAGTTCAGCCACACCCATGTGCCACAAGGTTTAGTCACCAGAATGAGATATGAGTTCAGAGAACTAAAGCAAGGAAGGATGACAGTAGTTGAGTACCATGACAAATTTCTGTCCCTAGCTAGATATGCCCCTGATGAGATCAACACTGAAGTTTGGAGGAAACCACAACAACAACCCCGGAAACTCCCACAACTTCAACCGTGCACCGCCCAAGTCCAACAACAACAACAACCGTGCATCGAAGATTACAGGGGTGCGCAGATGCAATCCGGCGAGAGTTGTGGAAACTAGGGTTGTGTGTGTCCTCCTCGCCGCCCCCTCCTGGCCTTTATATAGATAGGCCAGGTCTCAGGTAGCAGGTCGAGTCGGTTACAGATTAGGGCTTTCCCTTTAAACTTTTATCTTTAAAATTCTTCTTGTCTCGCAAGTCATTGAGAGTCCGTGGGCCACTCGAAGTCTTCATTGGGCCGTGGCAACGCCGTGGGCTTCCACCGTACCCAGACAGTATATACCAAACTCAAGTACATGCAGGGTATAACCATGTCAGTAGCCCCCGAGTGTCTAGTGGAATCGTAGATTCGACTGGGGACTTTATGAAGCCTTTCGAGTGCATGACTGAGTATTTTTTTCGAGTGTTCTGTCCATATCATAGGGATTATTCATATGCGTGCCTGATTTAACCAATGCATCAGTATCAGTTAACTGCCTTAGGGCAAAACAACGCAATCTATTCGAACTCGAGTCCCCGTACTCGAATTTGGAAAAGTGCTAGTGTAATTCGACTCAAGCCGCGGAGGTCTTACAGGAGTCGAATTCCAGTATAAGGGTGTGAGCATTCGACGCGTCCGTCAACGCATGTTCATCGTACCTGTAAGCACGGATATATTTCTGGTAGTGCACCGCAAATGTGTTGTCAGGCCTTATTCAGGTCTTATCTTCATGTTGTAAGCGCGGCATCCGAATTTTTGTCATCGCGGAGATGATTCAGGTGACCCAGGAGACGCGGTCCCCTTGTAGGAAAAATATGAGGCGGTGTCGCCATAGACTTCGAGTGTGGATGTTATCAACACATAGTACGACGTACAAATAATCATAGGGTGCACGACCAGCGCTCCCTATGGGAGTAGCCCCTGAGTGCCTGGTTGAGTCGAAGACTTAGGCAGGGACTAAAGAACTTTTGTGACTTCTGTCGTCTTTTGTTTGCTTGTTTCAGTCGAATTTATTTCCGGTGCTCCCTATGGGAGTACCCCATGATCCATAATTTAATCATAGATTTGAGTGGTTGGGTATGCTTTGAATGTCCATATTCCTGCATAAAAAGAAAATCATAGGATGCGCGACCAGCGCTCCCTATGGGAGTAGCCCCCGAGTGCTTAGTGGAGTCGAAGACTCGACCAAGGACTAAAGTAGTCGAAGTCTTCTAGTGCTCAATCTTTGATGACATCAGTGCTGACAATGTGATGACCTTAGTTACCCGCGTGAGCGGCTTTGACGGGACGTGACGAGCGGTGGGTCCCATTTTCTAACCCTGACTTGACCGGGTGTGCGTAATCTTTCGTTTTAACTGCGCCTCCTCAATTTCCGCGCGTAATGGAGGTGGCGGGGGACGATTCATGTTTTAGCCTGTCCACGTGTCGATTGCGATGTGCGCCACGTGTCCAATAGGGTTTCTGTTGGCCGTTGGATTACATCTGCAAGGGGGTTAAGTAGCAGCGCAGCTGCGGTAATTTCCCATCTGCTCTTTCTCTGCTTGCTCTTCCATCGCCATTGCTGCTGCCCTCTGTTTCCTAGAGTTCATCCCCTTCGTGGCGCTAGACCAACTCCGTGTTTTTCCAAGCTATTTCCTCTGCTCGCACTTCCACCGCAAGATGGCGAAGAAGAAAGGAGGGGCCGCCACTGGTCTGCTGCGGCCACCGTCATCGCCAAGAAGAAAGGTGTCTCCGTCGTCGTGGGTACCAGCGCCGCTGGCGCCGGCAAGAACAAGGGTGCGGGCACCCGTGTTACTAATGGCGCATGGCACGCGTCCATCATCAAGGCTTCTGAGCTCCATCTTCTGCGTCAAGATGGAGTTCTTTCTCGCACCGAAGATGATTCGCAAGTGCCTAGCGACGAGGTAACCCCGCGTCCTCCGTCTGGTTTTCGGGTGATGTTCCTCGCATTCATCATTGGTGGCCTTTCTCTGCCCCTGCATCCTTTTGTCAGGGGCCTTCTTTGTTTCTATGGGCTCCAGCTGCACCAGCTGTCCCCAAACTCTCTTCTTCACATTGCGTGCTATATCACGCTTTGCGAGTGCTGGCTCGGAGTCGAGCCGCACTTTGGTCTCTTCAAGCGGCTTTTCGAGCTAAAGCATCAGTCGGCATCTGGTTCCATAGTCTACGACGTAGGAGGCTGCGGGATACATGTCGACTCCTCCGTCACATACTTTGATATCAAGCTCATGGCGTCCGTCCAAGGGTGGAGGGACCAGTGGTTCCACATCTATGACCAGAAGGCCGTCGGAGAGAACTACGGACTCGCGCCCTTTGATCCTGCGATGCCATGCAAGAGGAGGCATTCTTGGAAGAACGTGGTGATGCCTGGCGAGTCTGAGGAGACAAAAGTCTTGTACGAGCGCGTCTGCGACCTCGAGAATCGCATGGGTAAAGAAGAGGGAGGCACCGCCCTTATTCGCACATGGTTGCGCCGTCGCATCCAGCCTCTGCAGGCCAGAGTCCACCCCATGTTCCAATGGGCTGGTGCGGATGATGTCACTCGCGTATCTGCCGATGGCATTTCTATGGGTGAAGTAGATAAGAGGGTACGACTGTTGACCAAGTACACCACCAAGGACGTCCTCCATAGTGAACCAGTCGTGCCTCCATTTGATGCCTCTAACCCTCCTCCTGAGGTATAATTGTGCTACGAAGTAGCTTTATTTGTCGAGTGCTTCCGATTTCTTGAAGTATGCTGACTTGTTTTCTGTAAGCAGGATTGGAAGGTGTCTCCCAGTTTGCCCCCTCTTCCTCGCGAAGTGGATGAAGAGGACGAGTCGAAATCGACCGTCCCACTTGAAGAGGAGGACGAAGCCCCCGAGTCCAGCGGTCTAGACACTGGCAAGCGTTCACGCAGCAAAGATTCAGATGCGTCGTCTCCTTCGACTCCAGAAGGCCCAGCTATTGGTGCGGAGTCACCGATTCCTGTTGTTCCTGTTAGTTCCATGGTGCCATTTGCTCGCAAGAAGATGCGGCTGCCGAAGGAGTCGTCGGAGTTGGAGGACCAAACCTTCGATTTTCATAAATTTGACTGGTAAGTCTACAATTCTTGTCCTGGGTCCTTTTATAGTTGCATTTTCCTGATGCTGGTTTTTGTTCCGTAGTCAACCAGCGTCATCGTCTTCTAGCGACGTCCAATTTTTGAAGGAATCTGGAGTCGCGGACACCAAGGCCAAGGAAGTGGATGAGGGATCTTCATCTCCTCTATTGGCGGCCCACTCCAGGCATAACTCATCAAGTTCTCCACACGTTGTGGAACACCAGATGGTTTTCCGAACGACTGCGCAGCAATAAACTTCAGAGTCCTTAAGGAGCATGTAAGTGTGATTTTGTTTTTGCAATTGAATGTGTAGTCCATGCTGTCTGCTGGTCTTTTACTTTCTTCTGAGGCAGCTTATTGTGAAGGAAGCTGCTCGCTTGGCGGAGCAGGTACTTGCGATGGGTCGTCAGCACGCCATGATGGACAATCGCCATCGAGTCGTCGAAAGTTAGTATTTTGCTTCTTCCTCTTTATTCTTGCGAAGTTTATATATTCGACTCATGCTCCATCTTATATTTTGGCACCCGAGCATAACGAACTCCTCCATGAAGCTGCTTCTCTTGAAAAGACGCTCGCCGCGGCGGTGAAGAGTCGCGACGAGGCAGTCGCTGCACTGGATGAATCGCAGAAACACGAAGAGGATTTGCGCACCTCCGTCACCGCGAGGGAAAAGTTTTTCGAAGAACAGCTCTTCTCGATTGCCAAGTCTCTTTCAGGTATTCTTTAGTTTCGATTTTTATTGCTTCTTTCTTCGATATCTTGATGTTGTGCTAACACTTTGTTTTATGTAGATGCTGGTGGTCTGAGCTTCGACGCCCATGCGCTTCGTCGCGATGATGCTTTGGCAGGCGCCATCGCGGCAGTCGAAGACTGCAGCGCTTCCATTCAGGGAACAGTGACCAAAGCTAAGGGTGTACTCAGTCGCATCCATGAGGAGCTGGCGCCCAAGGCTGAGCTGATTGAGAACTTGGATGACCTGGTGGAGTCACTTGCTGGAGGTATCCCCTCGGACTTCAGGAAATCACACCGTGCGGTCGGCGCCTCCATTGCACTCGCCATGGTGCAAGCCCATGGAGTGGAGATGGATCCAGCCGCGGTCTCCAAGGCGATGCCCGTCGGCGCAGATGGTCAACAGGTAGTTTTTGCTCCTTTTGCAACTGTCTGCGGCAAGTACAGGCCGCAACTCATCAACATAGTCGCCAAGTATTCTGAGGAGCTGCAGCGAGCCAAGAAGGCGGCGAAGGCTGCGGCGTCAGGGGCTGGCGGGAAGTCTGTGGCGTCTGATACTGCCACGGACTTGATGAGGCCCCCGAAACCGAAGTCAAAGTCGAAGAAGCAGGCTGCTCCTCCGTAGTTATATTTGTAGTAGTTAATAGCTCGACTCCTTTTGTTGAAAACATGCCGCTGGCTGAGTGTTTTTGTTGATACTTTTGCTATGTTTGAATGCACTTGAGTTTTGGTCCATGTGTTGCTTGGTCCCTTATTATCTCTTGCTTGGCTTGTGATAGGGTACATCGAGTGGTCCTTCGAGTGAACCTCGGGATCCGCCATCCGCTGGTGATACCTTAGCGCAGTTGCACTCAAGGGTGGATGAGTTATCCCTTCTTTCGTGACTGCGCGGTCACGTTAAGCAGCTGGAACGCGAACTGGCCGTCCTCCGTGGTAACGCGGATGTATCGAAGTCGAGGGTGGAGAAAGACACCGCCCGACAGAAATATCTACTGGAGGAGGTGGCGCAGCTGGGTGATCAGTTCAAATGTTAGCTTCCTGCCCCCTTATCTTTTCTTGTAGTCAATCGTGGTAGTTCATTGTCTTCATGCTTTTGCCTCTTGCTTGGTATAGTTGTCAGCGCACGTCATCCGCAGGATGAGAAAGACAGGATCGCCATTCGCATGAATGACCTGACCCAGGAATAACTTCAAGCAAGTGGGTACTTCTGGGTGGATCATGATCGCGCAATCGCACTTGCGACCCTGCAGGATCGTGCCTCGAGTGCTCCACTTTCTAAAGAAATCGCAGTCGTGCCTGAGGAATATCTACCAGACGATGTTTCCGCTGGACACCATCCCTTCGAGCTTGTTGGCTCTCCTGGCTAAGTTTCAGGATTTGAGTGCAATTCGTGAGTGCGTGCGGCAGCAGTTAGTGGCTGGAGCCAAGGCTGCTTTGTCGCTGGTGCGACTGCACAGGCCTGATGTGGATATTGCAGCTATTGTTGCTGGATCTCCGACGCTACCGGCAGGTTCGATCTGGAATATGGTTCCTCATTACCAGGCAGTAGATCGCCCAGTGGAGGAAATTGTTGACTTCTTCAAGGAACAGACAAACGTTCTTCTATTGCAACAGTAGTTTAGCTTATGTCCTGCACATAAGTATACCAGTGTTGTAAAGTTCGTATGTATGTTGTATATAATTGATTAAAAGAGCTTGCTAGCTCGTATGTTTTGCGAGTGCGTTCCACTATGCGATTCCTTTTTGTTAGCCTGATGTATGTTTATCTCAGCACCGTGCCAACCTGCCAAGTGCATTGTAGCTGGCTTGGTGTTTACCAAGGGTTCGATTATTGCGTCAGCTACTCGGGATATCGCGATTGGTTCGTAGAACAGTTGTGTAAAGGGTGATGCAGCCCCCGAGTAATAAGATCATGACAAATAATAGAAAAACACAGAGTTTGGGGCACTTAGCTTTATTTATTCATAGAAAAATACAAGGTACAATGTGTGGCTAAGTAGCCTGGCTGAAAAGCCTTATTTGTAATATAAAAGGAAGAAAAGACGACTAGGGGTAGAAGCGCCGCAGCTGCACGATGTTCCAAGGGTTCGAGTATGCGACTCCTGTCTCGAAATCTTTAAGGCGATAGGCGCCATCTAGGATTACTTCTGTAATCACGTACGGTCCTTCTCAAGGGGACTCGAGCTTGAGGTGCCCTTGCTGCTTCAGTCGCAGGACCTGGTCTCCTTCGACGAAGGATCTGGGGCATAGCCTTCTGCTGTGGTAGTTGCGTAGGTTCTGCTGGTAGATCATCGATCTTTTTGCTACGATGTCCCGTGCCTCATCAAGGAGATCGATGGAGTCTTCGAGTGGAAGAGTTGAATCCTTCTTGTTGTAAGCGACCACTCGTGGTACTTTGTAGCGTATCTCTGCGGGTAGTACCGCTTCAGCACCATGCACCATGAAGAACGGAGTGTATCCCGTGGCACTGTTTGGAGTTGTGCGTAAGCTCCAGGGTACGGATTGCAGCTCGTCTGGCCAACATCCGGCGGCTTGTTCGAGTGGTCGGAGGAGTCTCTTCTTGATTCCGCCACAGACGAGGCCGTTGGCCTTTTCGACTTGACCGTTGGTCTGTGGATGAGCTCCGGAGGCATAACTTATGTTGATTCCCAGGTTTTCGCAGAAACCCTGGAACTCCTTAGAGGTGAAGTTTGTTCCATTGTCCATGATGATGCTGTGTGGCACACCGAAGCGATAGACAATGGACTCAAAGAACTTGACGGCACTGGCTCCTGACTGGTTTGTCACTAGCATGGCCTCTATCCACTTGGTGAATTTGTCGACTGCGACCAAGAGGTAGACGTAGCCTCCTCATGAGGACTTTGGGAGCTTGCCGACCATGTCGATTCCCCATTGCACGAAGGGCCAAGCTAATGGTATTGGCTAGAGTTCCACGCCAGGTGCATGCGGTTTGTCCGTGAATTGCTAACAAGTGTTGCATCTCTAGACTATGTCCTTGGCGTCGCGCATGGCCGTGGGCCAGTAGAATCCAGCTCGTAGAGCTTTGGCGACGAGGGTGCGCCTTGCCGGCATGGTGCCCACAAGTACCTTCATGGATGTCGAGGAGGACAGCCCTTCCGTCCGTGTTGGAGACGCACCGTTGGAATACTCCTGTGATACTGCGTTTGTATAGTTCGCTGTTGATGACGGTGAATGCCTTGGATCGCCGTGCAACGTGTCGCGTGTCAGTCGGGTCGTCAGGCAGCCTCTTGCTGAGAAGATACGTGATGTAGGGTTGAGTCCAAGATGGCTCGATCATCATGACCCCCATTGGTCCCTCGAGTCCTATGTCGAGCTCCAGGTCGTCGAGTGCCATTGGCTCATTGGGTGGCGTAGCCCCCGAGTCTGTTGTTGCGCTTGTTTTCTTCTCTGCGGCCTTTGGCTTGATGGAGCGTTCGCAGATATGCTCGAGAAATACCCCAGGTGGTATGGGGGCGCAGGTGGAGCCGATGTTGGCGAGTGCGTCCGTCTCTTCATTGCTTTCACGGCCTACGTGCCGCAGCTCGCAGCCGTCGAAGTCCCCCTCGAGTGTGTCGTAGAGGTCACGGTAAGCGATCATATTATTGTTCAGTGTGTCTCACTCGTGCATTGTCTGCTTGACGACCAGCTTGGAGTCGCCATAGATGATTAGCCTCATGGCACCGCAGGCTTTTGCCATCCGCATCCCGTGCAACAGGGCTTCGTATTCAGCTTCGTTGTTGGAGGCGGTGAACTGCATTCGCAGAATGTATTTCAGCTTGTCTCCTTGGGGTGATGTCAGTATGACACCTGCGCCGGCCCCGCCCTTACGCTTGGATCCATCGAAGTGCATCATCTAGAGGTAAGACATATCTGGTTTTTCGGGGAGCTGATTCTCCATCCAGTGTACGAGGAAATCAGGGAGGACATGCGATTTGATCGCGTCGCGCTTCTCGTATGTAATGCCTCGTGGAGACAGCTCGATTCCCCAGAGCGCGACTCGTCCGATGGCGTCGGGGTTGTTGAGAATATGCCCAAGTGGGGCGTCATTAACCACCACGATTGGGTGCTCCTGGAAGTAGTGGCGTAGTCGCTTGGCTGTCATGAAGACGCCATATGCAAGCTTCTGGTAGTGCGGGTACCGCTACTTTTTTGGCATGAGCACCTCGCTGAGGTAGTAGACTGGGCGCTGCACTCCGTGGACTTTGTTTTCTTCTGCTCGTTCCACCACGAGTACTATGCTGACCACCTGGTTGGTGGCGGAGTTATATAGCAGCAATGGTTCTCTTTCGCGTGGGGTCACCAGTACTGGTGAGGTAGATAGTAGACGCTTGAGGTCTTCGAATGTTTCTTGTGCCTCATCTGTCCACTCGAATTTGTCAGTTTTGCGGAGAAGTTGGTAGAAGGGCAGTGCCTTTTCGCCCATTCGACTGATGAATCGACTGAGTGTCGCGATTCGCCCAGCCAGCTGCTGGACGCCTCTTACGTTCTTCAGCTTCTCCATGGCCAGTATGGCTTTTATTTTCTTCGGGTTCGCCTCGATCCCTCTCGCGGAGATGAGATACCCGAGTAGTTGCCCAAATGGTACGCCGAAGGCGCATTTGTCCGGATTGAGCTTGATCCGGTAGCGGTCGAGGTTGGCGATGGTTTCGCGTAAATCGTCGACTAGTGAGGCTTCCTCTTTGGTTTTGATGACAATGTTGTCAACATAGACTTGGATGTTGCGACCAAGTTGATTCTTGAGGCAAGCCTGCATGCACCGCTGATAGGTGACTCCTGCGTTTTTTAGGCCGAATGGCATTGTGTTGTAGCAGAACACACCAAAAGGCATCGTAAACGCCATTTTCTCTTGATTTTCCTCCTTCATTTGAATCTGATTATAGCCTGAGTAGGCTTTGAGGAAGCAGAGACGTTCACATCCCGCGGTAGAGTCGATGATTTGGTCGATTCATGGCAACATGAAGTGATCCTTTGGGTAGTGCTTATTCAGGGAGGTGAAATCCACGCACATTCGTAGGATATCCGTGTCCTTTTTCGGTACTAGCACCGTGTTGGCGAGCCAAGTACTTTCCTTGATCTCGCGTATGAATTTGGCATCGAGGAGTCTATTGATCTCCATTCTGACCGCTTTTGCTCTTGGTTCAGACAGTCGCCGAATTGTTTGCTTGACTGGCCTTGCGTCTGGGTTGACATTGAGTGCATGCTCGGCGAATTCCCTAGGGACCCCTGGCATGTCCATTGGACACCAGGCGAAGATTTCCCAGTGCTCACGGAGGAATTCGACGAGCGCGAGTTCCTATGTGGGACTCAATTTGTTGGCGATGAGGGCCGTCTTGGTCGGGTCCGATGGGTGGACCTGGACTTTTTTCGTGTGCACCGACGAGTCGAAGGACAGGTCGGGTGAACTTGGCTGGCTCAAGGGAGGCAAACTGTTGTCTGTTGACTCCTTCAATCTTGCGAGTTCCTCCTGCATGCCGAAGGACTGGGAGATTCTGTTGAATTCCCTGTCGCAGCTGTCGGACCTCTCGAAGCTCCCATTGATTGTGATGACGCCGTTTAGGCTGGCATTTTCATCTGCAGGTAGGCGTAGTGCGGTACTGCCATGAACCTGGCGAACGCGACGCGTCCGAGGATGCAGTGGTACTGTCAGGGCCAGTCGACGACTTCAAAGTCGATGCGTTCGCGTCGAAAGTTTTTCTGCGTGCCGAAGATGACGTCGAGGTTGATTTTTCCCAGGGGATATACGCCCTTGCCTGGGACGATGTCGTGGAACGTTGTGTCCGAGACCTCTAGACAGGTCAGAGGGATCCTCATCGCTCGCAAGGTACTTGCGAACATGAGGTTAATGCCGCTTCCACCATCCATGAAGATGCGACTCATGTCGAAGCCTCTGATCTGCGCCTCGAGTATGAGGGGACAGTGGCCTGGGCAAGGTACTTGGCACGGATGGTCGCGCTTGTCGAAGGTGATGCAGGAGTCGCTTCCACTGAGGTACTCAGTGGTGGATGGTGGAGAGTTTGTCGCCAAGTTGACTTGGCGAGTGATGGCCTTCTGTACCCGATTCGAGGGGCACCCCTTTTGGATCATCATGTTGCCCACAGCCCGTGGGTATGGCTCGCTGCCTTGATATTGGACTGGTGCGGCCGCGGGTGGTGGTACTCTAGGTGGTGGTGGAGGAGCTCCATGTGCTACAGCGCCTGGGGCGACGTTGTAGCCCCTGTTGACTGCGTCGCGATTCATCCGAGCCAAACCCTCGTGGAGCTTGAGGAACTCGCGGCAGTCCTTCAGAAGGTGGCTGGATTTTTTCTTGTCGTCGTGCTTGTCGATGTAGAAGTGCATGTTGCATGGACCGGATAGTTTGTCCTCAATTGTTGTTGCGGGTGCCTCTTCGCGAGTGCGGCGTTGCCATACCTGCGTGGTTTTCCCGGAGTTGCGATGTCCACCGCTGCGATAGCCACTGTTGCGGTTGTCGTCGTGCCTGTCAGCATAGCCAGCTGCGACCATGTTGACGTCATCACGATCATCATAGATGCGCATTCGACGCCTGCTTCGGCGATCACGTCTGCGCTCGAGTTCCGCTTCGTCGTTAGAGTGAACGCGGTTTTTCACCGAGTCTTCTCCATCTGCCCACCGATTCGCGATTTCCATTAGGTGGTCAATTGTTTTGGGCTTCGAGCAGCCCAGCTCTTCCCTGAGCTCTATGCGACGAACGCCGCCGTTGAATGCTTCGATTGTGCAATCTTCCGAGATGTTTTCCGTGGAGTTCTTGATGATGGACCACCTCTGAATGTACGAGCGTAGCGATTCGCCCGACCTTTGCTGGCAGCACCTCAGTTCTTCGATTGATGCGGGCCTTTTGTAAGTGACCTTGAAGTTGCACACAAAGCTATAGACCAGCTCTTCCCAGCTGCGAATGGATCCATGCGGGAGATTGTTGAGCCATGCTCGGGCGGCGCCCTGCAGCTGTAGCTGCAAGTATTGAATGGCCGTGCTTCGACTCCCGCCGTGGAGCCTGACGGAGGAGATGTGGTCCTCCAACCAGATTTTTGGGTCCTGCAGGCCGTCAAATTTTGGGTTCTCCAATGGGAGCTTGAACTTCGCTTTTGCCTGATAGCCTTGCTGAAGCATCTGTCACCATAGAGCTCCACGTCTTCGTCCTCTGAGTCAGTCGAGCGGGCACGTCGTGCCCTTGACTTCTCGATTTTGTGCTGTGTGAGGTCATCGCGCGCATCGTAGTCGTGGTCGTGTCACCGTGAGCGGCAGCGTCGAGACAGGTCGTGGTTGTCGTCGCTGGACGAGGGTGAGGAATAGCGTTTTGCCAGAGCCTTGCTTTTCTTCGGCTTCGGTGTTGGTTCTTTGTCGAGAGCGGTCTCGATTAACCCCAAGCCCGCGATCATAGACCGGTGCATGGCGGCTCGGGGATCTCTAGTCAGCGGCTGGTTGTTGAGGAGGTACATGGTGGCCACTATCACCACAGCTTGCGGCATCTTTGGGACCACATTGCCCCGTGTGTCGACTATCATAGAGCTGAAGTCGAGGACTTTTGCAGCTTCTATGCGCTCCTGCTCAGTGAGGTGGGTCATTCGTGATGGGTTCGTAGCATGGAAAACAAAAAAATTCTACCGCAAGAATGAACAAAACCCAGATCTAATCTACACAAAAGCCAAGATCTAATCTATTAGACATGAGCAACGAGATAGATCGGTACTAACCCTCGTAGAACCGAAAGCGTTAACGAGATTAGATCTCGTGGATGATGTAGTCGATCACTTGCCGATCTCAAGATCGTGTGGACAATCCTTCCGGCGCCGCGTTCCGGCAGCACTTCCGCAGACGGTCACACGTGCGGAGTCGAAGCAGACCTTCCTCTCCCTGTTCCAGCAAGCAGCGGAGGTAGTAGATCTTCTCCACGGAATCCCAGCAGCACGACGGCGTGGTGGTGGTGGTGGAGATGAGAATTCTGCAGGGCTTCGCCTATGCCTGTGCAGAAGAAAGGTGGAGGAGAGAGGCGGCTGAGATTGGTTGTTATGAGAGAGGTCAAAGAGGGGGCGCCCCCTCCCTTCTATTTAAAGGAGGGAGGCGCGCCTGGGGAGGGGGAGTCCTAGTAGGACTCCCCTCCTTGGGCCGCCGGTGGGACGGGGGGAGGAATCCTCCTCCCCCATGAATCCGTGTCTTGCCCCACTTGGTCTCCTTGATCCCTTTCTTGGTTTTCAAGTAAACCCCAAGAAATCCTCTAGAACCTTCCAGAACATTCCGAAACCTTCTAGAATCTCCATACAAACACTTCGGAACATTTCCCAACTTAGAAAATGATCCCCAATATATGAATCTTATTCTCCAGACCATTCCGGATCTCCTCGTGATGTCCCGGATCCATTCCGAGACTCCGAACAACATTCTGTCTCCAACGCAAATTCCATATCTACTTAAAACAACTTCGAACCTTAAGTGTGTCACCCTACGGTTCGTGAATATGCAGACATGATGAAGACACCTCTCCGATCAATAACCATCATCGGGATCTGGAGATCCATAATGGCTCCCACATACTCAGCGATTACTTCGTGATCGATACAACCATTTAACATATGAAACCAATTCCCTTTGTCACACGATATTCTACTTATCCGAGGTTTGATCGTCAGTATCTTCATACCTAGTTCTTCCTCGTTACTGATAAGAACTCTTTACTCGTTCCATGTAATGTCATCCCTTGTGACCCAGTCACATGCTTGCAAGCTATCTAGATGACATTCCACCGAGAGGGCCCAGAGTAAATCTATCCGTCATATGGATGGACAAATCCCAATCTTGGTCTATGCGCTTCAACACATACTTTCAGAATACCCAATGACACCTTTATAACCGCCCAGTTACGAAGCGGCGTTTGATGTCATCAAAGTACCCATCCGGTGATGGTGATTAACATAACCTCATGGTCGAAGGATTATGTTACTATGTATTTCAAAGCTTACAGCAATACGAACTTAATGACTTGATCTTATGCTACGCTTACTATGGGTGTGTGTCCATCACATCATTCTCCTAATGATATAACCTTGTTATTAATCACATCCAATGTCCATGATCAGGAAACCATGATCATCAATCAATCAACAAGCTAGTTCAACAAGAGGCTTACTAGGGACTCTTTTATGTTTACAAAACACACATGTATTAGAGTTTCCTTATAATACAATTATAGCATGGGATGTAAACATTCATCATAAACACAAATATATAATAATAATCACTTTTATTATTGCCTCTTGGGCATATCTCCAATAGTCTCCCACTTGCACTAGAGTCAATAATCTAGATTACATGGTAATATACCGAACACCCATGGCGTTCTGGTGTTGGTCATGCTTTGCTCTAGGGAGAGGTTTAGTCAACGGATCTGCTACATTCAGATCAGTGTGTACTTTGCAAATCTTTATGTCACCATCTTGGACATACTCGCGAATAGCATGGAACTGTAGCTTGATGTGCTTCAGCTTGCTATGTGACCTTGGCTCCTGTGCATTAGCTATGGCACCTGTGTTGTCACAGTAGATGGCCATCGGGTCCAATGCACTGGGAACCACGCCAAGTTCAGTAATGAACTCCTTCATCCATATGGCTTCTTGTGCAGCCTCCGAAGCAGCTATGTATTCCGATTCAGTTGAAGATTTCGCCACAATGCTCTGCTTGGCACTCCTCCAGCTCACTGCAGCACCATTCAAAATAAATATGTATCTAGACTATGACTTCGAGTCATCTGGATTGGTGTTCCAACTAGCATCAGTGTAACCATTTACAACAAGCTATTCATCACCTCCATAAGAAAGAACCATATCCTTAGTCCTATTCAGGTACTTTAGGATATTCTTGACCGCTGTCCAGTGTTCCATTCCAGGATCACTTTGATATCTGCTAGTCAAACTAACAGCATGTGCTATATCTGGTCTTGTACAAAGCATGGCATACATGATAGAACCTATGGCCGAGGCATAGGGAATTTTATTCATCTTTTCTCTATCTTCTGCCGTAGCCGGACTTTGAGTTTTACTCAAGGTCTTACCTGACAACATGGGCACGAACCCTTTCTTGCTCTCTTCCATTCTAAACTTCTTTAGAACTTTGTCTAAGTATGTACTTTGTGAAAGCGCTATTAGGCGTCTTGATCTATCTCTATAAATCTTGATGCCTAGAATATATGCCGCTTCGCCAAGATCCTTCATCGAAAAACTATTATTCAAATAGGTTTTGACGCTATTAAGAAGTTCTATATCATTCCCAATCAATAGTATGTCATCTACATATAGTATTAGGAATGCTACAGAGCTCCCACTCACTTTCTTGTAAATACAAGCTTCTCCATAAGTTTGTATAAATCCAAAGTTTTTGATTACTTTATCAAAACGTTGGTTCCAACTCCGGGATGCTTGCTTCAGTCCATAAATGGAGCGCTGAAGTTTGCATACCTTGTCAGCATCTTTAGGATCGACAAAACCCTTGGGTTGTACCATATACAACTCTTCCTCAATGTCACCATTAAGGAACGCCGTTTTGACATCCATCTGCCAAATTTCATAATCGAAATATGCAGCGATTGCTAACATAATCCTCACAGACTTTAGCTTCGCTACTGGTGAGAAAGTCTCATCATAGTCAACTCCTTGAATTTGTCGGAACCCTTTCGTGACAAGTCGAGCTTTATAGACGGTAACATTACCATCAGCATCTGTTTTTCTTTTGAAAATCCATTTGTTCTCGACAGCCTTACGGCCATCCGGTAAGTCCACCAAAGTCCATACTATGTTTTCGTACATGGATCCCATTTCGGATTTCATGTCTTCTAGCCATTTGTCGGAATATGGTCTCACCATAGCTTCTTCATACGTCGCAGGGTCATCAGTGTTGTCCACTAACATGACGTTCAAGGCAGAGTCATACCACTCAGGAGTGGTACGGACCCTCGTTGACCTGCGAGGTTTAGTAGTAACTTCGTTCGAAGTTTCATGATCATCATCATTAGTTTCCTCTCCAGTTGGTGCAGGCGGCACAGAAACATCTTCCGGTGCTGCACTACTCTCAACTCCGAAAGAAAGTTCAATAACCTCGTCGAGTTCTACTTTCCTTCCAGTCACTTCTTTCGAGAGAAATTCCTTCTCCAGAAAGGATCCATTCTTAGCAACGAAAACTTTGCCTTCGGATCTATGATAGAAGGTATACCCAATTGTTTCTTTAGGGTATCCTATGAAGACGCATTTCTCCGCTTTGGGTTCAAGCTTATCAGGCTGTAACTTCTTTACATATGCTTCGCAACCCCAAACTTTAAGGAACGACAACTTAGGTTTCTTTCCAAACCATAATTCGTACGGTGTCGTTTCAACGGATTTAGATGGTGCCCTATTTAAAGTGAATGCGGCTGTCTCTAATGCATAGCCCCAAAATGATAACGGTAAATCTGTAAGAGACATCATAGACCGAACCATATCTAAGAGAGTTCGATTACGACGTTCGGACACACCATTACGCTGTGGTGTTCCCGGCGGTGTCAACTGTGAAAGTATTCCACATTTCTTTAAATGCATGCCAAACTCATAAGTCAGATATTCACCTCCGCAGTCAGAACACAGAAACTTAATCTTCTTGTTATGATGATTTTCCACTTCACTTTGAAATTCCTTAAACTTCTCGAAAGTTTCGGATTTATGTTTCATAAAGTAGACATACCCATATCTACTCAAGTCATCCGTGAAAGTGAGAACATAACGATATCCACCACGCGATGCTACACTCATTGGACCGCACACATCAATATGTATTATTTCCAATAAATCTGTAGCTCGCTCCATTATTCCAAAAAATGGAGTCTTAGTCATTTTTCCCATTAGACATGATTCGCATCTTTCAAGTGATTCAAGAAGTCCATCAGAATGGAGTTTCTTAATACGCTTCACTCCAATGTGACCAAGACGACAGTGCCACATGTATGTAGAATTATCATTCAATTTTATTTGTTTAGCATCTATGTTGTGAACATGTGTATCACTACTATCGAGATTCAGTAAGAATAAACCATTCATCTCAGGTGCATAACCATAAAAGATATTACTCATATAAATCGAACAACCTTTATTCTCAGACTTAAAAGAGTAACCGTCTCGCAATAAACAAGATCCAGATATAATGTTCATGCTTAACACAGGCACCAAATAACAATTATTTAAATTTAAAACTAATCCCGATGGTAGATGTAGAGGGAGTGTGCCGACGGCGATCACATCAACCTTGGAGCCATTTCCAACGCGCATCGTCACCTCGTCTCTCGCCAGTCTTCGTTTATTCCACAGCTCCTGTTTCGAGTTACAAATATGAGCAACCGAACCAGTATCAAATACCCAGGCACTACTACGATTACTAGTAAGATACACATCTATAACATGTATATCGAATATACCTTTCTTCTTGATGTTTTCGTTCTTCAGATCGGCCGGGTATTTGGGGCAATTACGCTTCCAGTGACCAGCACCCTTGCAGTAGAAACACTCAGTTTCAGGCTTAGGACCAGCCTTAGGCTTCTTAGCAGGTGCGGCAGCTTTCTTGCCGTCCTTCTTGAAGTTGCCCTTGTTCTTAGGCTTGCCCCGTTTCTTGAAATTGGTGGTCTTATTGACCATCAACACTTGGTGCTCCTTCATGATCTCCACTTCAGCAGTTTTCAGCATGGACGATAGTTCAGGCAACGTCTTGTTCATGCAGTGCATATTGTAGTTCATCACAAAGTTCTTGTAACTTGGTGGCAGTGATTGGAGGACACGGTGAATCCCCAATTCATTAGGAATCGGTATCCCCAACTCTCGGAGTTTGTTTGCGTGCCCAGACATGGTGAGCACGTGCTCGCTAACGAAGCTACCCTCTTCCATCTTGCAGGTAAAGAACTTCTCGGAAGCTTCATAGCTTTCCATGGCCGCGCGAGTCTCAAAAATGAGTTTGAGCTCCTTAATGATCTCAAACGGGTCATGGTGCTCAAAACGCTTTTGAAGTTCCGATTCTAAACCATACAGGATGGCACACTGAACTGTGGAGTAGTGATGTTTCCGAGTGGCATAAACATTCTTTACGTCATCGGTGGCATCTTCTGCAGGTGGGTCACCTAGCGGTGCTTCGAGCACATAGGTCAACTAACCAGCCCTGAGGACGATCTTCAGTCCACAGAACCAGTCCGTGAAATTTCTTCCATTGTTCTTAAGCTTTTCTTTCTCTAGGAACGCATTGAAATTGATGGAAACGTTCGCCATAATCTACAACAAATTTGCAAGTAGTTTAGACTAAGTTTATGATAAATAGTGTTCAAATTTAATTCTTAAATCAACTAGGTGAACTCCCACTCAAAACAACATCCCTCGAGTTGTTTTAGTGATTACACGAACCAAATCCACTACACCAAGTCCGATCATCACGTGAGATGATGTAGCTTCATCGGCGAACAATCTTCATGTTCATCATATCAATCATATGGCTCATGCTCTACCTTTCGGTATTCCGTGTTCCGAGACCATGTATGTACATGCTAGGCTCGTCAAGATTAACCTTAGTTTCCGCATGTGCAAATCTGGCTTGCACCCGTTGTATGCACACGTAGAATCTATCACACCCGATCATCACGAGATGCTTCAAAACGACGAGTCTTAGCAACGGTGCCAACTAAGGACGAACACTTTATTACTTGATATTTAGTGAGAGGGATCATCTTATAATGCTACCGTCGCGATCTAAGCAATACAAGATGCATAAAGGATTAACATCACAGGCAATTCATAATTAGTGTGATATGATATGGCCCTTTCTTCTTATGCCTTCGATCTCCATCTCCAAAGCACGGACATGATCTCCATCATCACCAGCATTGCGTCAAGGTCCGTGGCGCCGCTTCATGGTTGTTCATCTTCACTAGCAACTATTACAACTACTTGGAACAAAGCTATTACAAGATGAATCGACACGCAGGTCTTAACAGAATTAAAGACAACCATTAGGCTCCTGCCGGTTGCCATATTACAACAAGGATCATTGCATACATCAAATACAATCACAATCACATGTAGGCCATATCACATCAAAAAAACCCTGCAAAAACAAGTTAGACGCCTCTAATTTTCTTTGTAAGTTTTACGTGGCTTGGGGCTTTCGACTAAGAACGCATCTTACCTACGAAACTGAACCACAACGTTAACACAAGTGCTATCAAGTGCAAAGTGTAGATTTGATCTATACTATGATGGGAGAGACAGACACTCGCAAAGCCACTTGTGCAAAGCAAGTTGCACGTCAAGCGTGGAGCAAGTCTCATGTATGATAACATGTAATGTTAGCCCGAGCCGCTTCATCCCACCATATCGCAAGATGCAAAGTACACACATAGCAAAAGACGACACGAGCACCAACGCCCACAACCTCATTGTGTTCTACTCGTGCAACAGATCTATGCATAGACAAGGCTCTGATACCACTGATGGGTTCATAGCATGGAAAACAAAAAAATTCTACCGCAAGAACGAACAAAACCCAGATCTAATCTAGACAAAAGCCAAGATCTAATCTATTAGACATGAGCAACGAGATAGATCGGTACTAACCCTCGTAGAACCGAAAGCGTTAATGAGATTAGATCTCGTGGATGATGTAGTCGATCACTTGCCGATCTCAAGATCATGTGGACGATCCTTCCGGCGCCGCGTTCCGGCAGCGCTTCCGCAGACGGTCACACGTGCGGAGTCGAAGCAGACCTTCCTCTCCCTGTTCCAGCGAGAAGCGGAGGTAGTAGATATTCTCCACGGAATCCCAGCAGCACGACGGCGTGGTGGTGGTGGTGGAGATGAGAATTCTGCAGGGCTTCGACTATGCCTGTGCAGAAGAAAGGTGGAGGAGAGAGGCGGCTGAGATTGGTTGTTATGAGAGAGGTCAAAGAGGGGGCGCCCCCTCCCTTCTATTTAAAGGAGGGAGGCGCGCCTGGGGAGGGGGGGTCCTAGTAGGACTCCCCTCCTTGGGCCGGCGGTGGGAAGGGGGAGGAATCCTCCTCCCCCACGAATCCGTGTCTTGCCCCACTTGGTCTCCTTGATCCCTTTCTTGGTTTTCAAGTAAACCCCAAGAAATCCTCTAGAACCTTCCAGAACATTCTGAAACCTTCTAGAATCTCCATACAAACACTCCGGAACATTTCCCAACTTAGAAAATGATCCCCAATATATGAATCAAATTCTCCGGACCATTCTGGATCTCCTCGTGATGTCCCAGATCCATTCCGAGACTCCGAACAACATTCGGTCTCCAACGCAAATTCCATATCTACTTAAAACAACTTCGAACCTTAAGTGTGTCACCCTACGGTTCGTGAATATGCAGACATGATGAAGACACCTCTCCGATCAATAACCATCAGCGGGATCTGGAGATCCATAACGGCTCCCACATACTCAACAATTACTTCGTGATCGATAGAACCATTTAACATACGAAACCAATTCCCTTTGTCACACGATATTCTACTTATCCGAGGTTTGATCGTCAGTATCTTCATACCTAGTTCTTCCTTGTTACTGATAAGTACTCTTTACTCGTTCCATGTAATGTCATCCCTTGTGACCCAGTCACATGCTTGCAAGCTATCTAGATGACATTCCACCGAGAGGGCCTAGAGTAAATCTATCCGTCATATGGATGGACAAATCCCAATCTTGGTCTATGCGCTTCAACACATACTTTCAGAATACCCAATGACACCTTTATAACCCCAGTTACGAAGCGGCGTTTGATGTCATCAAAGTACCCATCTGGTGATGGTGATTAACATAACCTCATGGTCGAAGGATTAGGTTACTATGTATTTCAAAGCTTACAGCAATACGAACTTAATGACTTGATCTTATGCTATGCTTAATATGGGTGTGTGTCCATCACGTCATTCTCCTAATGATATAAACTTGTTATTAATCACATCCAATGTCCATGATCAGGAAACCATGATCATCAATCAATCAACAAGCTAGTTCAACAAGAGGCTTACTAGGGACTCTTTTATGTTTACAAAACACACATGTATTAGAGTTTCCTTATAATACAATTATAGCATGGGATGTAAACATTCATCATAAACACAAAGATATAATAATAACCACTTTTATTATTGCCTCTTGGGCATATCTCCAACAATTCGAGATCGCCTCTTGTTGGCCATGTACTCGTTGCCCTTGGAGGAGGATCCTCCGTGGGAGGAGAGCCTAGCCCGTCGAAGACTTGACTCATCCGCTGCCTTTTTATGCGCTTCGAGTTGCCCAATTGTTTTTAATTGGCGTATGTACTCCTCCTTTAGTAGCCAATGATAGCCCATCAGCAGATCTTGCGGTGTGTCGGGGGGCTGAGGGTTGCCTCGCAGAGCTTCTCGGCAACGAGCCCACTCGAGATCGTTGAGCTTGATCACGACACGTTCGCCAGTGTGTTCGTCTGCCCCTCCATTGTTGGAGGTTCTACTGCCCCTCCATTGTTGACGGGGGCGCCGTTGCCACTGTTGGTAGGGCCGCCATTGGGTGGTCCACCGTTAGGTATGCCACCGTTGGGTGGATCAGGACAGTTGCCACCATTTTCGCGATTGGCGTTGGTTTCGTCGGCATTGATGACGGCGCACATGAAGTGGTTGGGGAAGCTGTTGCTTCCGCAACTTTCGGATCTGGAGCCGTAGATCCCATCTTCTGTTGCTAGGCCACCCAGATCGGATCCACGACTGTTGTCGTTGTCTGTACTCTCAGCTGCTGCTTAGGTGTTGAGCTCGCTGAGGGTGCTGATTGGTGGCAGGAACCACGATGTTGGAGCAATCGTGGATGTTGTTGGCTGGTCAGGCATGCGAAGCGTGCCCATCTAACCAACTTGGAAGCGGAAGCTCCCGATCGCCAGGCTGATTCAATCGCCCATAGACTCGAAAGCCGGGCGAGTGGCCAGCGTGTGGACGGTGAAGTCGAACGCGCCGAAGAGCTGGCGAATCTCCGTTGTTGAGGAGTTGTAGATCACGGTTGATGGGGCCAAAGAAGCCGCAACATCAGCACTCCATGTTCCCTCAGATGGCGCCAATTGACGAGGGTTTAACTCATCAATGCCCATTGTTATGGACTTGGGTTTTGGAGAAGGAGGGAGCGCTAGAAGCATCAATCGGCTAGCAAACAAGCACACAGGGACGCAAGGTTTACCCAGGTTCAGGCCTCGAGAGGTCCCTACTCCTGCTTGTCTGCTCTTGGAATTAACGAAGGAATCAAAGATTACAGGGGCGCGCAGATGCAATCTGGCAAGAGTTGTGGAAACTAGGGTTGCGTGTGTCCTCCTCGCCGCCCCCTCCTGGCCTTTATATAGATAGGCCAGGTCTCAGGTAGCAGGTTGAGTCGGTTACAGATTAGGGTTTTCCGTTTAAACTTTCTATCTTTAAACTTCTTCTTGTCTCGCAAGTCATTGAGAGTCCGTGGGCCACTCGAAGTCTTCATTGGGCCGTGGCAACACCGTGGGCTTCCACCGTACCTGGACCGTATATACCAAACTCAAGTACCTGCAGGGTATACCCATGTCACCCCCAGATCGGGATATCGAGTCCATTATTGAATTAATTCCTGGAACTGGACCCATAGCCCAGAGACCTTATAGTATGAACCCATCTGAATTAGTGGAGCTGAAGAAGCATATACAACATAGATGACACAATGGTTCAAGTTTATTAGGGGCAAGAAAGTAAAGTGTGCCATCAAGTTCGTGAGAGCTTTAATCACTAGTTTTCTCATAACAAGCTTAATTCGGAAGGTAGATAAAAATATGAATATACTTGGAATAGCAAATGATAATAGGTAGGTATGGTGGACTATTTGGAATAACTTTGTTTTATTTGGAGTTGGATACATGAGTGGAACTCATACTTGGTTATGTAGGCTAGCAAAAGACTAGGAGCGACCAAATAAGAGAGCAACAATGGCCATAATCATGCAAAGCGACAAAACATCATTAATTAAAGGATAAAGTGATATTACAAGTCGAAAACTAAAGGATCATAGAGGCTATGGTGACTTGGGATAGTCTTAACATGGTGTGAGCATGCGCCAAGTCAATCCAAATAAAGCATGAAAGGAGAATACCACAATACTATGCTTTAATATGCTAAAAACGCATGATTCTTTCAAGACACATTAAGCAATCTCAATTGTTTGTAACATGTCATGCTACAGAAAAAATCACTAAGCATAAAGCTAAAACAATACCAAGCATGACATGACAAAGCATAGGCCACAATCAAAAACAAGCTCCTTTTACCACTTAAGCATGAACTTTCCTACTCTTTTTCAATCCAAACCAATCTTATTTGAAAACTAATGTATGAATGAGGGGGTCCAACCAATATATTCAAGAAAACTAAGCAAACCAAGCAAACTAAAACTAAAAACAAAAACGAAGACGCTCCAATAACAACACAACTGTGCATGAAACAATAAAAATGAAGTGTTTGGAAGATCTGAGATTTTTATTGATGAAGAAGGGGATGCCCAATAAAAATGAAGTGTTTGGAAGATCTGAGATTTTTATTGATGAAGAAGGGGATGCCTTGGGCATCCCCAAGCTTTGGAGCTTCTACTTCTTGGATATTTCTTGGGGTGACACGGGGTGGCATCCCCAAGCTTGATCTTTAGTCCATTCTTCATCTCATTACATCATTCTTTCCTTAACACCTGAAATTTTTCCTTCACACAAAACTTCACATAATCTTCATTACCAACATTACTGTACTCAAGATAATAAGTCTTTGGGTTCAGTTTCAACACCAATAAAACTTACGTTAAAACACAGGCTAGTGTAGCACTTCCCTTAAAAAGCTCAATTCCCCAAATAGAACCCAAAAAGGAATCAACAAGAAGCAAATGCAAATAATGGCAGAAATCTGTCAAAACAGACCAGCAGGTAAAAACCAATTTTTTCGAAGACCTTCGGTTGCTCAAATCGAAAAGTGTTGAACTAAGGAAAGTTGTATAACAACCTGGGGAAGAATAACAAAAAATTACAGCTCAAACCGACGTACAGAGATTTTACACGAATTTTTACAGCGAAGCACAAAAATCTGTTTTGGGACAGCAACTTTCCCAAGCATTACTTCTCTCTCATTAGAGGTTACTCTTGGCACAAAAACGAAAATAAAAGGATAAGGAGCGGTTGCTATAGAGGTAACAACTTCCAAGACTCAAAGAAAACAAATGCAACTGGTGTTTGATGCTAAGACAAATAAATAAAAAGATACAAACGCTCCAAATTTATTCTAGTCTCTATGTTGCTAAAACAAACAAAGTTTAAAGGTTTGCAAACCAAGGGGTTGTTGAAGAAACTTTTGGACATTCTTCAATTTCTCTGTTTTTAACTAAAAATCTTTCATGGGAAGATTTGTTTTGGTTTCATAGGCATGAACACAAGTGTTCAAGGTCGACCCCCACTTAACCATTACTCATCTTTCCAATCACTTTCTTTTTTGAAAACGTTTTTAGATAATAAGTACAACTATTTTTTTTGTAATTCACATTTCCCTATCCATACTAAGATAGAGAACAACTTAAAACTGAAAGTAAAAACTATTTAGAGATAAAGCAAACAAGTGCACACAAGAATATTCACCCACACGCTATTGCTCCGCGGCAACGGCACCAGAAAAGGTCTTGATAACCCACAAGTATAGGAGATCGTGTGTAGACTTTTCGATAAGTAAGAGTGTCGAACCCAATGAGGAGCTAAAGGTGGGATAAATTTTCTCTCAAGTTCTATCAACCACTGATACAACTCTACACACACTAAACGTTTGCATTATCTAGGAAATAAAAGTAGAGTAACAATACGAGTACTAGAGATAGCTTTGCATGATAATAAATAACAAGAAAGTAAAGCTAATTGTTGTAGCAATAAAATACACTAAACTAACAGAACCATGAGTGTGTAATAGTGGTGGTAATTATGGTGGATTTATCCAAGTTTAAATAGCGAATAGATCGGGTTGATTATCTTCGATGCAGTTTTCTATGTGGGAGAGGCTAAATATATATGTGCTTCACTACTTGGAATTACATGTACTATATGATTGGATCGTTAGCAAACATCCGTAAGTACTAATCAATGCATTAAGGTTTCCACAACCATAGCCTTAAGTTTAATGGTCCTCTTACTCCCATACGTGCAATATTTCGGTTCGCGTCCTTAGGTTTCTGGCACTCCGGCAGAACTCCCCCCTATCCATACGCGCACAAATATAATGGACACCAAAGGACTGTACCATATCAACATACAACTCTAATGAACCAAAGACGTTCAACCATTCAATCTAAGAACAAAAAAACTACACAAACATGACATAGATCATAGGATTATAACTTATAGCATCAAACACCATGTTTACATAGGACGGTACAGAGGTGTGTGGGAGGATGAACCACTGCATACTAGTAGGATTAGGTGATGGAGATGACGGTGAAGATGGTGAAGACGGTGAAGACGGTGAAGAAGGCGGCAGCGGCGCCAGCGCGGGGGACTCCTTCCCCGTCGCCGGTATCATGGGGGAGCACCGCCCCTTAACCCCCTTCCTTCATGGCTTCTTGGGAGCCCTCTCCCATGGAGATGGGATCCATGGGGGAGGAAAAAATGTGGCTTTGGTGGCTGCAAATTCGTGGGCGGAGATGCCCTAGGCGAATTAGGTTTCCTCCCTTTATATAGCTTCTCGGATTCCCGTCACTCCATCTTGGGCTGCAGTAAATCGGGCCTAGCGGGCCCGGCCGGACACAGAATCAGCTAAATCTTATGTCTAGAACTTTTGTCGCGAAATTTCCAACAACTTTCTTGTTGAAGAGTTTTGCGTTTGACGCCGTCTTCGACCCGAAACGTGACCATCTTCAAAAAGAGTTCTGAGACAGATTTCTGGAAAAATTCCAATTTGACTCCAACAAGGTTTCCACTTGTATTCTTGGTAATTCCTACACATCAAAGTGTAAAACAAAAACATTGTGCACTTTTGTAACTATTAGTAGGTTAGTCCAAATAAATCATAAACTTTATACAAAAAGAAGTGTCAAAAGCATATTATTAGCATAAAACAATCAAAAAATATAGATACGTTATGAACGTATCAGTTATCCCTGATGGATATATCGAAATTTGTGGTGAAAGTGTACCACCTCTGTAGAGTGTCAAACTATTCGAATAGCCGCGTCCGCGGTCATGGACAGTTGGAGTGGCCATAATGTTCCGTCGTCAGATGTTTTCAAAATGACTTGTGAAGTGATGATTTTGACTTGACCACAGCAGGGTTGTGACTATGAAAACTAGGTTCCCACTTAAGTGATTTAGAACCTTTACTTAGTTTTCTTTACTTCCGAACTCAGTTTAGATAAATCTAGCTTTTTGCAAATAAACTTAGAGCTTAGGATTCCTACTAGAAATAACTTACTTGTTAGTGATAGTTTGCGAGTACTTAAAGAGTATTCATGGCTTTGTCCCTGGCTATTCCCGTGCCATACTATGAGGAGGACTATCAGGAAGATGGACAGCAGGACGGCTATGACAACTAGGATCATCTCCCATCGTTAGCATTGCCTGTGATATTGAAGATGGAGCCCACTACTACGCGTATTATTCCGCTACTTGTTTGTATTAAGACTAGATCATGAGATCCCTTATTTGTGTAAGACCTTATTATGGTTTGTAATGGATGATATACTATGATATCCAATATGTTATGTCTCGCAAAAATGGTAATCCTGGGATTGCGATGTATGGCATAATAGGCATCTGGGATTAAAAATCCGGGTGTTGACACATGCAAGATACTTTTCCATGTATAGGAGGCCCACTTTGGGCTTTTGGCTTTATAAAGTCACCATCATTGAAGTATATAGCGCGGAGAACACAAGCACAGAAGGACTCCGGGGTTGTGAGCATTCTCCACGCCTGCTTGGCAAGCAAGGCCTGGTTAAAATAATAGTAATCCCGAAAACCCATGCCCCCATTGCGCTTAGGAGAGCACATCCTCTCCCAGCTAACCCAGTGAACCTTCCTCTTGTCATTGTCGTCTCCCCGCCAAAACCTCAACGAGATTGCAGTCAATTCGCCGCACTGTCCTTTAGTAAGCTGAAAACATCCCATCGCATATGTTGGTACCGACAACAGAACAAATTTCACTAAAATCTCCTTGACCGCCTTAGAGAGGCCTTGCCCTTTTCTCAAAAAACTATAGGCTTCCGGATCGTTCTAACAGATGTTTGAAAACTCCTATCTTTGAACGGCCCACCACCGTTGGCAGACCAAGATAGCGTTCGGACAGAGCCTCACAGTCAATGCTGATAGCAGATTTTAGATGACCCTTAGCCTCTTCCGTACATCTTTTGCCAAAGAAAATGGAGGACTTTTGCATGTTCACCTTCTGTCATGAACAATTCTCATACTTTTGTAGCACACCTCGTAGTGCTTCTAGATTACCTCGACTTGCTTGTAAAAATACCATACTATCGTCCGGAAACAGCAAGTGTGTCACTATTGGCCCATCACTTCCAAAGCTAACTACTGCCACCTCCCTCTCCTGCTGTGCTTGTCTAAGCAAAGCCCAAAAACCTTCCACACAGAAGAGAAAAAGATACGGGGACAAGGGGTCCCCTTGTCACAGACCTCTCAATGGAAGGAAAAAGTCGGAGACACATCCATTAATCTTAACCGGGAAGCTGACAGTCTGTACACATCTCATGACCATTTGCACCCACTGTGGTGAGAAGCCCATTCAAATCATCCTCTTCTCAAGAAAGGACCACTCCACACGATCGTACGCCTTCATCATGTCGAGTTTCGCCACACATAGTGGCTTTTTCCGCTTCCTCTTTCTAATATCCTGGACACAGTCATAAGCAACAAACATATTATCTGTGATCAAACGTCCTGGGACGAAAGCGCTTTGTTCCTCAGATATCAGAATTGGGAGGATACACTTTAGTCGGTTCGCCATAGCCTTCGACGCTATCTTGTACAGCACATTGCAGAGGCTAATGGGACGGAATTGACTAAGCAATTCAAGCGCATTAATCTTCAGAATCAATACCAAGATCGTGGCGTTAAAATCAGAGAGACATTCGGTTCCCGCCAGAAAATCTCAGACAGCTTTACACACATGTGCCTTCAAAAAAGACCAGTGTCTTCGATAAAATAGTGTTGGTAGCCCATCAGGCCCAGGGGCCTTGGTAGGGCCCACCTAGAATAGGGCTTCGGTCATTTCCTTGTCCAATAGCACTACGGATAAAACTCTGTTCATTTCATTAGAAACCAGCAGCTCGATCAGATTAAGCACATGCTCGTAATTCAAGGAGCCCACCTACGAGTACAGAGAATGATAAAAGGCCAGTGCCATACTACTCATTCCTTCATTTTAGTGTTACAGGTAGAACCGTCACCGCGTCGAAGACATCTCACAGTGTTTTCTCGTCGCCGGTGCGACGCCCTCGCTGGAAGTACTTGGTGTTTTTATCCCCAGCTTTAAGCCACTCCTTTCTAGACCGTTATCTGTACATAAATTCTTCTTTCTAAAAAATCCCATGTAGCTGCTTATCCAAATATGTGACCTCCTGTGAGGTACCGAGGGACCTTGCAGTGTCCCTGGCTGAATCTAGTTGAGAGAACAGTCTTTTAATTTCGTCTCTAACCGACCCAAAGGTTTCGAAGCTCCACCTTTTCATGTCAGCTGCAACCTCCTGGACTTGTTTCTAGAGGTTATTTAAACTGTGCACTCCAAGGTCCCTGCGTTCCCACGCAGTGTTGACCATCTCCTCGAAACATGCCACATCTCCTCGAATTGGAAACCCTGTCGAGAGAAAGAGATGTCACGAGGTGGCTCTTCATTTATACGGATCAAGAGGTCCATATGATCCGACTCCTCTGTCACTATATGCTCCACCGTGGTCATGCGAAACATCTCGAGGAACGACATTGTCGTCGTCCCCCTATCCAACCTAACCTGGACATTATTTTCTCCATCTCTCCTATTATTCCATGTAAAATCAAAACCCTTGTAGCCAAGATCCGATAGACCACAAGCAGATAAACAATCGCGAAAGCCTGTCATCTGCGCTTGGCTTCTTTGATTTCCCTACTGTAATACCACTTCATTAAATTCCCAAGCGCATAACCATGGAAGATCATCTTGTGAATTCAAAAACTATAGTGCTTCCCAAGTCCTCGTTGTTATCCCACTAAACCTCCAGGTTTTGCTGCTGAAAGTGATCTTGGTGACAATGTAATATTGGCACCACGGCTGAACAGACACTTCAATACCACCACGCCACCATAGAGCCAGTCCTCCACTTCTTCCGCAACAATCCACTGCTACACCATTAGAGAACCATAAGCACCATTTCAGCTTGTCACTGCTAACCCTAAGCTCCATTTCAGCTTGTCCATATCTCTCGCTCGTTTCTTTGTTTCACACCGAAAAACCACTCCTGGGTTGAAAGACCTACAACACGGATCCCTAAGAGCATCTCCACTCATGTTCCCAGGGCGATTTTTTTGTCCGGACGACGAAATTTCTCCCAGACGCGTTTCTAGGACGCCGAATTGGTCCGGATTTGGCCCAGCTTTCATCCGGTATTCCCAGGCCTAACCGGGGCACTGGGAACCGCCTGGGAACACCGGACGTAGCGAAAAAGGGTGGACCAACCCTGTCGGCGACTCAAGGCCGAGTTCCCGCCTTTCTTCGCCCCCTCCTGCCTTTCTTCTCCATACCCCACCACATCTCCAGCCAGTCCCCTGAGCTCCCTCCCACCATGCCGCCCAAGGGTTTCGTCAAACCCCAATCCACCGTCGGCGTACCAAAGGTGAAGAAGCCGAGGTAGCCGAGGAAGCCGACGCCAAGGTCGGAGGGCCTAACGGACGCCGAGTGGTTGAAGGAGTGCCGACGGAGGAAGATCGAAACAGAGAACTACAAGAATAGGACGTCAAGGTCAGAGATAAGGGATGTTGAAACGTTGCTAACGTATCTATAATTTTTTATGTTCCATGCTTGTTTTATATCTACTTTCTTATGTTTTTCCACACTTTGGAGTATTTTTATACACTTTCTTGGACTAACCTATTAACAAGATGCCATAGTGTCAGCTGCTTGTTTTCTGCTGTTTTTGGTTCTAGGAAAGTCAGAAAATAAATATTCTCAGAATTGGACGGGACAAAAGCCAAAGTCGATATTTCACCGAGGGGGACACGGAGCCAGAATACGAGACGGAGAGGGGCCAGGGGCCGCCCACACCACCGGGCTGCGCGGCTAGGCCTGGCCCACGCCAGGGGGTGGTGTGGCCGCCTAGGGCACCCCTCGGCCTCCCCTTTCGCATATAAGATGTCTCCGATACAGAAACCCTAAGTACCCGATCAAAATTCTACGAAAGAGTCTGTAGCCGCCGTCATCTCCATCCCTATATTGGGAGGGATCTGAAGCTCTTCCCGGCACCCTGCCGGAGGGGAGAATTCACCCTGGAGGCCTTCTTCATCACCATGCAAGCCTCCGGTGTGATCCGTGAGTAGTTCATCCCTAGACTACGGGTCCATGTAGTAGCTAGATGGTTGGTTCTTCTCCTTTGTGCTACCATGTTTAGATCTTGTGAGCTCCGTTCATGATCAAGATCATCTATTTGTAATCATGCATGTTGTTTTTGCGGGGATCTGATGGATATTGAGATGCTATTTCAGATTAATTATTGATTCTATCATGTCTTTGTTATTTGTGATCTTGCATACTCTCCGTTGTTAGTAGATATCTTGGCCGAGTAGATGCTAGCAACTCCAAGAGGGAGTATTTATGCTCGATAGTGGGTTCATGCCTCTAGTAATCTAGGGAAGTGACAAAACTCTCTAAGATACTAGATGTGCTGTTTCTACTAGGGAGAAAACAGAACTCATTTGTTCATAGAACAATCGTATTGTTTGCTTTACACGCAATGCTTAAGGCAATTATCTGTTGCTTGCAACTTAATCTTGGAGGGGGTTCGGATGATAACCTGAAGGTGGATTATTAGTCATAGATGTAGCTGGATTATGGTCTATTTATAATGTTGTAATGTCCAATCAAATCTCATCGGAGTCAAGATGATTAGTATATGCATGTATGCTTTCTCGGTTTCTGTCAATTGCCCGCTATAATTTGTTCACCCAACATGTCATCTATCTTAAGGAGAATCACCACTAGTGAACTATGGACCTCGGTCCTTTCTTTTACCATCAATCTACGACTGTTTATTCTTTTTTGTTTACTTTCTGCAAGCTATTACTATCTTCCACAAAATACGTTTAATCCTTTGTTTTCAGCAAAACCGGTGAGATTGACAATCTCACTGTAAGTTGGGGGAAAAGTTATGTGGTTGTGTTGTGCATGATTCCAAGTTGGAAACAACACCTCGGAGGTGTTTCCTTGCTCCTACTGGTTCGATAACCTTGGTTTCATAACTGAGGGAAAACTTGTTGTTGTGCTCATCATACCTTCCTCTTGGGGTTCCCTAACGAGCTCGATATATTTTGGGCCATCAAGCTATTTTTCTGGCGCCGTTGCCGGGGAGTCAAGGATATCTTCACAAGGGGAGTCCCTTATAACCAATCTCTTTACTTTGTTTATTTGTTTTGCTTAGTTTATTTCTGCTTTGTTTGCTTGTTTCTTTATCAAAAACACACAAAAAATTAGTTCCTACTATAGTTGTTATTTCTATTGATCTGTTATTGTCTTGCTTTATCATGCTTTCTATCAATGGTGGGTTTCTTTGAAACTAGATATTATTGGCAAGATGGGTTCATGGAACAACAAAAATATTATGAGGAACACCGCTTGTCACAAAAAGGGAAAGTCTTATGGAAACAAATTGATAAATTGTGTACCATTGCTAGAAACATGTGCTCTACTTATAATGTTACTTATTGCTTTGATAAATCTTGTTGTTGTAGGATGTATAAATACATCCCTTTTCAATGTGAGTATAACAATGATGTTACCATATCTTCTTATGTTAAAGGAAATTATGACTTTTATGATGTGGAACAAATTGAAGAATTTATTGCTTGGAAGGGTGCATTCGAACTTGCTTATTTGCTTGAAAATACTGATGATGCACCTTATAAATATGAGGTTTATGATATATTTAAATTTTTCTTTGATAATTACAAGGTAGAGAATGGATATATTTTTGAATATCTTAATAGATGCTCTCCACCAACGAAAGAGACTAATGCCTTGCAGGAGCCTATGGAAGAAGAAATTGCTGAAACTGGAAGCTCATTGGATGAAAAAGAAGAGGAGAGTGATGATCAAGAGGAGGAAGAATGGAGCAGCTACCCATGTCTACCTCCCAATAAGAGTAACTCTTTAACTGATACTTTATTTGATAGCCCTCCATGCTTACCAAAGGAGGATGAGTGTGATATTTATATTGTTAAGTTTGTTCATGATGGTACTGAAAATCATTATGAGAGAGGAAAATATGGTTGTTGAAATTCTCATGTTACTAAAACACCTCTCTTTATATTGAAAGTTCCAAAGTTGCTCTTGTTCTATCTACCCATTCTTGTTACTATGTGCTTCTTTGATTTATTTACTTACAAGATTCCTATGCATACTAAGTGGGTTAGACTTAAATGTGTATCATATTTGCTCCTTGATGCTCTTTTTTGCTTCAATTCATATTTCTTATGTGAGCATCTTCTCAAATTACTGAGCCTAGCTCAAATGCGTTAAAGAAAAGCACTATTGGGAGATAACCCAAATTTTTATTCAGTAAGTTTTTCTTTTGTTGAGTCTTGAAAGTTATTGATTCAGTAATAACCTCTCCTTATCATTTTTGAGTGGTTTTTGTGCCAAGAGTAACCTCTAATGAGAGAGAAGTAAGACTTGGGAAATTTGTTGTCTCGAAACAGATTTTTGTGCTTCGCCGTAAAAATTCGTGTAAAATCTCTGTACGTCGGTTTGAGTTGTGATTTTTTGTGCTTCTGCCCCAGGTTGTTATCCAACTTTCGTTAGTTCAACACTTTTCGATTTGAGCAACAGAAGGTCTTCGAAAAAATTGGTTTTTACCTGCTGGTCTGTTTTGACAGATTTCTGCCATTATTTGCATTTGCTTCTTGTTGATTCCTTTTTGGGTTCTCTTTTGGGAAATTGATATTTTTGAGGGAAGTGCTACAGTAGTTTGTGTTTTAATGGAAGTTTTATTGGTGTTGAAACTGAACCCAAAGACTAATTATCTTGAGTACACTAATGTTGCTAATAAAGATTGTGTGAAGTTTTGTATGAAGGAAAAATTTCAGGTGTGAGGAGAGAATGATGTAATGAGATGGAGAATGGACTAAAGCTCAAGCTTGGGGATGCCACCCGTGTCACCCCAAGAAATATCCAAGAAATACAAGCGTCAAAGCTTGGGGATGCCCAAGGCATCCCCTTCTTCATCAATAAAAATCTCAGGTTTCTTCCAAACACTTCATTTTTATTGTTTCATGCACAGTTGTGTTGTTCTTGGAGCGTCTTCGTTTTTTTGTTTCATTTTGGTTTTTGTTTTCTTGGTTTGCTTAGTTTGATTGAATAAATTGGTTGGACCCCCTCATTCATACATTAGTTTTCAAATAAGTTTGGTTTGGATTGGAAAAGAGTAGGAAAAGTTCATGCTTAAGTGGTAAAAAGGAGTTTGTTTTTTACTGTGGCCTATGCTTTGTCATGTCATGCTTGATTTTTTTTTGGCTTTATGCTTAGTGATTTTTGATGTAGCATGACATGTTATAAACAATTGAGATTGCTTAATGTGCCTTGAAAGAATCATGCATTGTTTTAGCATATTAAAGCATAGTATTGTGGTATTCTCCTTTGATGCTTTATTTGGGTTGACTTGGCGCATACTCACACCATGTTATGACTATCCCAAGTCACTATAGTCTCTATGATCATTTAGTTTTCAACTTGTAATATCACTTTATGCTTTAATTAATGATGTTTTATCGCTTTGCATGATTATGGCCATTATTGCTCTCTTAATTGGTCACTCCCAGTCTTTTGCTAGCCTCCATAACCAAGTATGAGTTCTACTCATGCATCCAACTCCAAATAAAACCAAGTTATTCCAAAGAGTCCACCATACCTACCTATTAGCATTTGTTATTCCAAGTATAATCATGTTTTTATCTACCTTCCGAATTAAACTTGTTATGAGAAAACTAGTGATTAAAGCTCTCACGAACTTGATGACACACTTTACTTTCTTGCACTTAATAATCTTGAACCATTGTGTCCATCTTTGGTGCGCATATGCTTGCGCTTTATGAGTTGAAGTTAGCAGAACCATGTATCATGGGGAACGCTTTCAACATTGCACTTATTATTCCATTGGTATCATGATTCTTTTGCTTATGGATCCCGACGGTGTGAAATAAAAGGGGAACTTGTAAGATCATGGAGTTTGTATGTGTGTTAGAGAAACGCTTGGGCCGCTAGCCTAAGCCATGCCTAATCATGGTGGAAACTTGCAGCATAACCATAATGAGCCATTCTCATTATGCTTTATTTATGTGAAACAAACAAACGTCTTGCAAAGCATTGTTATTCATGAATCTTTTGTTTGTGCCTTTTCATGTCACAGCATAGTTGCTATGTCTTATTGTTAGAACTATATCTTTCATGCTATGTTAAAGTACTATGATCCCAGCTATCAATGGTTTACAAATACTTTGATCAAGTTTATGATGGTGCATGTCACCTCAAAAATTATTCTTCCTTTTTATCACTTACCTACTCGAGGACGAGCAGGAGTTAAGCTTGGGGATGTTGATACGTTGCTAACGTATATATAATTTTTGATGTTCCATGCTTGTTTTATATCTACTTTCTTATGTTTTGTCCACACTTTAGAGTATTTTTATACACTTTCTTGGACTAACCTATTAACACGATGCCACAGTGCCAGCTGCCTGTTTTCTACTGATTTTGGTTCTAGGAAAGTCAGAAAATGAATATTCTCGAAATTGGACGGGACAAAAGCTAAAGTCGATATTTCATCAAGGGGGACACGGAGCCAGAATACGAGACAGAGAGGGGCTAGGGGCCGCCCACACCACCTGGCCGTGCGGCCAGGCCTGGCCCACGCCAGGGGTGGTGTGGCTGCCTAGGGCACCCCCTCGGCCTCCCCTTTCGCCTATAAGATGCCTCCGATACAAAAACCCTAAGTACCCGATAAAAATTCCACGAAAGAGTCTATAGCCGCAGTCATATCCATCCCTAGATCGGGAGGTATCTGAAGCTCTTCCCGGCACCCTGCCGGAGGGGAGAATTCACCCTGGAGGCCTTCTTCATCACCACGCAAGCCTCCGGTGTGATGCATGAGTAGTTCATCCCTGGACTACGGGTCCATGTAGTAGCTAGATGGTTAGTTCTTCTCCTTTGTGCTACCATGCTTAGATCTTGTGAGCTCCGTTCATGATCAAGATCATCTATTTGTAATCATACATGTTGTGTCTGCGAGGATCCGGATATTGAGATGCTATTTCAGATTGATTATTGATTCTATCATGTCTTTGTTATTTGTGATCTTGCATACTCTCTGTTGTTAGTAGATATCTTGGCCGAGTAGATGCTAGCAACTCCAAGAGGGAGTATTTATGCTCGATAGTGGGTTCATGCCTCTAGTAATCTGGGGAAGTGACAGAAATCTCTAAGGTACTAGATGTGATGTTGCTACTAGGGAGAAAACAACAATCCTTTGTTCATATAACAATCGTATTGTTTACTTTACATGGAATGCGTAATGCAATCATCTATTGCTTGCAACTTAATACTGGAGGGGGTTCAGATGATAACCTGAAGGTGGATTATTAGTCATAGATGCAGTTATAGTCTATGAATAATGTTGTAATGCACAATCAAATCACATAGGAGACAAGATGATTAGTATATGCATGTATGCTTTCTCGATGTTTGTCAATTGCCCCGCTGTAATTTGTTCACCCAACATGTCATCTATCTTAAGGAGAACCACCACTAGTGAACTATGGACCTCGGTCCTTTCTTTTACCATCAATCTATGACTGTTTACTGCTTTCTGTTTACTTTCTGCAAGCTTTTACTTTCTTCCACACAATACGTTTAATCCTTTGTTTTTAGCAAAATCAGTGAGATTGACAACCTCACTTTAAGTTGGGGGCAAAGTTCTATGGTTGTGTTGTGAAGGATTCCAAGTTGGCAACAACACCTTGGAGGTGTTTCCTTGCTCCTACTAGTTCGATAACCTTGGTTTCATAACTAAGGGAAAACTTGTTGTTGTTCTCATCATACCTTCCTCTTGGGGTTCACCAATGAGATTGATATATTTTGGGCCATCAATCTACTCTTTTGGCGTTGTTACCGGGGAGTCAAGGACATCTTTACAAGGGGAGTCCCTCATAACCAATCTCTTTACTTTGTTATTTTTGTTTTGCTTGGTTTATTTCTTCTTTGTTTGCTTGTTTCTTTATCAAAAACACAAAAAAATTAGTTTTTACTAGCTTGCTTTCTTTATTAAAAACACAAAAAATGACTACTCTTGAAAATAGTAAGTTGTGTGACTTCACTAGCACCAACAACAATGATTTCATGTGCACACCTATTGCTCCACCTGTTCCTGAAGCTACTTTCTTTGAAATTAAACCTGCTTTACTCAATCTTGTTATGAGAGAACAATTTTCTGGTATTGGTAATGAAGATGCTGATGCTCATCTAAATAACTTTGTTGAACTTTATGAGATGCAAAAGCATAGGGATATAAATGGAGATATTATTAAGCTTAAATTGTTTCCTTTCTCTTTGGGAGGAAAAGCTAAAGAATGGTTGCAATCCCTAACTAGAAAAAGTATTGATTCTTGGACTAAATGCAAAGATGCTTTCATTGGAAAATACTATCCTCCTGCTAGCTCATATCTATGAGAAGTGAAATAATGAAGTTTAAAAAATCTGATAATGAACATGTTGCTCAAGCTTGGGAAAGAATGAAATCTTTTGTAAAGAATTGTCCCACTCATGGACTGGCTGCTTGGATGATTATCCAAACCTTTTATGCAGGATTGAACTATTCTTTAAGAAATCTACTGGATTCTGATAATGGAGGTACCTTTATGACCATTACTTTGGGTGCTGCAACAAAGCTTCTGGATAATATGATGGTTAACTATTCTGAATGGCACACTGAAAGAGATCCACAAGGTGATGACCCACAAGTATAGGGGGTGTATCGCAGTATTTTCGATAAGTAAGAGTGTCGAACCCAACGAGGAGCATAAGGTGCTGGCTAGTGGTATGGATCAGGAATTCTCTGCAAATACTTAGCAAACGGATTTTTAGGGGTTTTTGATAAAGCAAGTAAACAAAGTACGAGTAAATAAAAGAGAGTAGGAATAAATGCAGCAAGTGGCCCAATCCTTTATGCAGCAAAGGACAAGCCGGTTGTATTACTTAAGATGACCAAACGTTCTCGAGGACACATGGGAAGACTGTCAAGTGCTTTCGCTTCATATAGTTGATTAATCTTCTTTAGCTTGCTAAGTGTTGTGTGGGTGAACCTGTGCTAATGTACCGCCCCATCCAAGACTAATACATACTTGTGATTATACCCTTGCAAACATCCGTAAGTACAAGAAAGTAATTAAGGTAGAAACCTAACCACAGCTTTAAACTCTAAGACCCTTACGTCCCTTGTGCAATGGTTTCCTAACGGGGGTTTAGGTTTCTGCCACTCCGGCAACCCCTACGATTAGTAGCCAAATACACAATGCATTCCCCTAGGCCCATATAGGTGAAGTGTCATGTAGTCGACTTTCACATGACACCACTAGAAGAAGTACACCACAACTTAAATATCAAACTATTGAATCTTTCTCAACACAACTCCACTACTAACAACATGACTTCTCCCATGTCCTCAAGAACAAAATGAACTACTCACAAGACATCATATGGATAATGATCAGAGATGGAATAATGATGTATAACAATCTGAACATAAACAATAATTCAATGGTTCACTCAATAGCATCAACTACAAAGAGTAATCAACACCGGGAAAGTTTCCCCTATGAACTATGCAAGATTCAACTCAATTGCTACAGCAATATGGAGATGGTGATGAGGGTGTTGATGGTGATGATGGTGGTGATGATGATGATGATCCCGATGAAGTCCAGCTTGATGGTGGTGTTGATGGCGACGATCTCCCCTCTCTGGGAAGGAATTGCCCCGGCAGAAATCTGTCTGCCGGAGAGATCTTTCTCTCTCAGTGTTTTCCCGTAGAGGCGGCGGAATCTTTTTGTGGTCGCTCCTCGAGTCTTAGGGTTTCCGTAGGATGATATACGCTAGTGGGGAGAGGCTGGAGTGGGCCAGGGTGGCCACACCACCTCTAGGCGCGGCCTAGGGCTGCCCGCGCCAGGGGGTGGTGTGGGCCCCCTGTGGCCCATCTCCACTCCGTCTTCTGGCATCCTTAGTCTTCTGGAAAAATAGGATTTTCCGTATATTTTCCCGGATTTTCTGATCTTCGCGAATTTTGCCTCCAAACAACACCTTTTCCATCAGAATCCTGACTACAGCGGTTTATGCTCCAAAAGTCATCAACCATGCAAAAACAGATGAAATAACATAAGTATCACCTCTCAATATGAAATATATCAATGAATAATAGTGAATTAAGACATAGAATAGTGATGCAAAATGGACGTATCAACTCCCCCCAAGCTTAGACTTCGCTTGTCCCCAAGCGAAACTAAGCTCAATAAACATGGCCTCAGGTTTATGGAGTGAAGAGTCGATAAAAGAATACTGACAAGAAGCATCACATCCATCAAATACATAGATCATAATATAAGACAACTCAATAGTGTATAATTCAACTTGTAATGAGTAAAGGAAACACAATAAAGATACATAAAGTGAATCATAATTGGTAATGGCAAACTTAGCTCTTGGTCGAAGAATAGTTGATAAATTGCTGGAGTTCACAAATAGCTGGTTTTTCAATGATAGCTTTCAAAGTAGTAAACATCAAGATAAGAGCAATGTGCAAAACAAGGAATATAAGAAACATGATTGAGTAAATCATCATATGAATGAATGAAACACAACAACTCAAAATACTTGCTGAGATAGAAGGGAGTAGGTTTACTGACTCAACTACAAAGTAAAAGAAAGGCCCTTCGCAGAGGGAAGCAGGGATTGCAACTCTCATAAAGAGCTCCCAAAAATTTTAATACTTACTAGCTTTCAGCTCTCATTGCCCCTATCATAGGCATCTTTAGGTGATTAAGGTTAAAGTGATCAAATATGAGGATATGCATTGACAAGTTGTAAGTTGAGAATCTCATGTCCCTTGAACACGAGGGCCGCTCCTCATGCTACTCAAGTTTAGTCACCGGTAAGTTCTTATCATCGTAAGCACATGTGTATCATTGAGGACCGCCAAAGGGGTACCCCTTGCCCGATGATACAGAAGAATCCCCACATCGAAATGACAAGGCAAGCAGACAACAAGTATCTCAGCAATCTTCTTATTTACCATGGGAATATGGTGATTTTTTCTCTCTTTCCTCTTTTCATAATATCTTTTTTTTCTTTTCTCTTTCTCTCAATCTCTATCTCTTTTTTATAAGAAGAATGCTTCATAGATACTCGTTATGGTTACGCTGCAGGTTTCCACCATGTCAGCATGGATTAGACCAGCGGCGCAGGCGTTTCTCTAACACATATGCATAACTCCATGGACTTACAAGCTCCCCTTTCATTTCACACCGGCGACATCCATAGACAAAAGAACATGATATCAACTAGGTACGAAGTACCAGTGCAATGTTGAAAGCGTTCCCCATGACAGCATGATTCTGCTAATTCACAACTTATAAAGCGCAAGCATATACGCAACATAGATGGGCACAATGGTTCAAGTTTATTAAGTGCAAGAAATTAAAGTGTGCCATCAAGTTCATGAGAGCTTTAATCACTAATTTTCACATAACAAGTTTAATTTGGGAGGTAGATAAAACAAGAATTTACTTGGAATAGCAATAATGCTACTAAGTAGGTATGGTGGACACAAATGGCAAAGGTTTTGGTTTAAAGGAGTGGATGCACAAGAAGAATTCCCTCTCAGTACAGGTTTTTGGCTAGCAAGGCTGGGTAGCAAGTATAAGAGTTGAAGGAAACAAACAAACATACAAGTGATAAAGGCAAACATGCAATCTTCCTTCGGAGCACAAAAGATCTTAACTAGAGAATACTAGACTTATGAGCAAATCAAGAAAGAAAGATGATGAAATAATTTTTCTTTAAAGTACTTTTATCTTTTTCATTCAACTCTCAAAAATAGTGTTGCTACTGACCGAGCCAGGTTTTCCAAAAACCAACTAAATTAACTCAATGATCCCAAAGTGATACCAATACTAACAACAAGATCAATCATATAACCATGAATTGAAAACTAAAATAAGCTATGCAAAAGAGTGAATGATAGAACTTCTCATTAATATTCCATAACGGCAACTCACACCAAGGGATACATATCTAACGAGAGAGGGGACACTTCCATAATGCAAACCATCCTACATAATAACTCCTCTATTCAAGATATGACTCTACTAAAAAGGCAAAAAGATAGAAGACAGTGATGTGATACCGCGGCACTCCCCCAAGCTTGGAACAAACCAAGGGGATGCCAAACCTGATGACAAATTACTCCTTTGGTGGTGGCGGTATCCTCCCATCTTCGTCCGTCTTCCAGGGTAAAGGCTTCCCGTCAACAAAAGACATCGTGGTTTCCAACATCCTGAAACTTGCAGCAGCACTTATGAGTTTAAATCTAGCCTCGTACTCACAGTTTTGATTTTGAATGTCACAGAACTGTGCTTGCAGTTCGTTGGTTGTTTGGCGGAGTGAGAGGACTTCGTCTTTGAGTTTAGCAGTCTCCTTTTGGTGCTCGGTGATGAGTTCGGAACAAATCTTATGGATGATATCCACTTCGCGCTCTGCCATCTTCTTGTACCTACAGATTTCTTGCTCCAATGCTTCCATCCTGTCCTCCAGACTTCCTTCACCTTTAGGGCCTTGAACCTCTTTAATATGAACCTCCCCACCTTCAAGCAATAACTCCTTGGGATGAATCTTCAATTCTCTCATGTATGGGTTGATGATATCTTCCAAGGAATCTCCCTCGGCTGATCTAGTGGAAGACATTGTGGCTACAAATTTGGGATTCTACCTGGCAGAAACAGATTGAAACAAAAACACGATGAAAACACGATATACAAACCTCGAAAGATCCGAGCGGTTATATATTATGAAGTTTCATATCAAAAGGAAGATATTGGGAGAAAACGAGTCGGAGGCAGAGTCCGGGGTGGACTCACCACCTGGTGGCGCAGCCAAGGGAGGGCCCGCACCACAGGGTGGTGTGATCCACCCTGGCTCCGTTTCCGTCCCTTTTTCGCTTTGTATCTTTCCTTATTGACTGAAAACTGCAAAAATATAGTTGGATAGTATTTTCGCGGAACTTTTCTTACCATAACTGTTACCTATTTGCAAACGGACTCTGCAGGTCTCTGAATTTGGTATCTAGTAGATTCTTTCGGAGTCACCACTAGAATAACATCAATATCTTCATCTTCATACACTTATTACTTGAGTCATAAAACCCTTTTCTTCCTTATTACACCATTGTCTCCACTTCCTGGAAATTTATTTCACACAAAACTTCACACAGTTCTTATTAGCAACATTAGTATAAGTGAAGTGATAAAACTTTTTGAGTCCAACTTCAACTGAAAACAATCAAAACAAAAGCTACTGTAGCAACTCCTTCCGAAAACCCAAAAACAATTCAAAAAGGAAATCGATTAAAGAAGCAAATGCAAGAGTGGCAAAATCTGTCAAAACAGACCAGTAGGTAAAGATCAATTTTTTCGAAAATCTTCTGTTGCTCAAATCAAAAAGTGCAAAACTAACGAAATTTAAATAACAACCTGGGGCAGAAGCACAAACAATTACAGATCAATCCGAGATACAGAGATCTCTCACGAATTTTTACGGTGAAGCACAAAAAATCTGTTTCGGGATAGCAACTTCCCCAAATCTTACTTCTCTCTCATTAGAGGTTGATCTTGACACAAAAACCAAACAAAACGGATAAGGAGTGGTTATTACCTAAGTAATAACTTCCAAGACTCAAAGAAACAAAAACAAACTGAAAGCAAAAACAAATTGGGTTGTCTCCCATAAAGCTCTTTCTTTATAGCCATTAAGATGGGCATGATAATTTTGAAGGAGCTCTCATAGGGATATGAATTGAAGTGAAAGAGAGCATTAAGAAGCAAAAAAACACACGCACACATTTAAGTCTAACCCACTTCCTATGCAAGGGGATTTTGTAAACAAACAAGTTGTTGAAACCAGAGGCTACTTGCATAAGAAGGCAAAAGAAGTGCAACATAAAAACTTTCAGCATAAAACGAGGAAACTTGAGATTATTGAGATGCATAAGAACACTTTTCCCTCTTTCATAGTAGCTTTCAATATCATGTATAAACTTAACAATCTATCTATCACAAGGACCATCATAGCAATGATCACTTATTCTAACTGAAAACATAGGAATACTAGCTCTCATAACACTACTTTGTGAAACAATATTAGAGGTGTTCTTACAAAGGATAGTGTGTCCCTCTTTTTCATATTTAGTAACAGAGTCTTTCACATTTGCTATTATAGGTTCATCAACCATTTGTTTATCAGGTTCAACAGCTTTATTTGTACTTTCATTAACCATACTAGCTATCATAGAATATTCCTTTACCTTAACTGGAAAAGGCATTTTCTCAATATAAGGTTCAGGTAAAACATGATTAGCAGTATAAACTTCAGTATTTCTTGCCGGAACACTCTTAGCAATATCTTTATAAGGTTCATGATACTTATTCCACTTCTTTTTAGGCACTTCAATGTAGGAAGCAAAAGCCTTAAAATAAGAAGCAATAGCTTGAGAGTCTAGACCATAAGCATTTCTAATATTTTGAAAGTCATCAGTTCCCATAAAAGATTCAATGCATTCATAATCATAATTTATACCTGACTTTCTACCATTGTCATTCTCCCAAGCTTCAGCATTGTCTTAAATACGGTCCAGAAGATCCCATTTAGCTTCTTCTTTCATGCGAGTGAATGATCTAGCACAAGAAGCATCCAATAAATCCTTATCATGTAGAGAAAGCCTTGCATAGAAGTTATTGATAATAATATTGTTGGGGAGCTCATGAATGGGACATTTGAGCATTAGTAACTTCAATCTCCCCCAACCTTGAGCTGTACTCTCTCCATCAAGAGGCCAAAAGTTGTATATTTGATTCTGATCTTTATGAATCTAACTAGGAGGATAAAACTTTGAATAAAAGAGAGGCACTATTTCCTCCCATTCCAGAGCTTGACCATTCTTTAGCAGCTTATACCATTCCTCAGCTATTCCTTTCAGTGATAATGAGAATAGCTTCTTCTTAACTTGATCTGTAGTAATACCTGCACACTTGAACAACCCGCATAATTCGTGTATAAAGAGTAAATGATCACCAGGATGGACAGTTCCATCCCCAACATAGTAGTTATCCATAACACGATCAATAATTCTTGTAGGTATTTTAAAAACATCATTCTCAGCAGGTGGTGGCTTATCTACTACCTTAGAAGTGGTAGTAGCATTACCAAATAAGAAACTCAGTGAATTATCCATAACGAAAATAAAGCAACTAACAGAAGTAAACAATACTCACAGTAGAAGTTTCCTTTACCAGTTCCACTCTCCAATAGCGCTTGACTCCCCAGCAACGGTGCCAGAAAATAGTCTTGATGACCCACAAGTATAGGGGGTGTATCGCAGTATTTTCGATAAGTAAGAGTGTCGAACCCAACGAGGAGCAGAAGGTGCTGGCTAGTGGTATGGATCAGGAATTCTCTGCAAATACTTAGCAAACGGATTTTTAGGGGTTTTTGATAAAGCAAGTAAACAAAGTACGAGTAAATAAAAAACAGTAGGAATAAATGCAGCAAGTGGCCCAATCCTTTATGCAGCAAAGGACAAGCCGTTTGTATTACTTAAGATGACCAAACGTTCTCGAGGACACATGGGAAGACTGTCAAGTGCTTTCGCTTCATATAGTCGATTAATCTTCTTTAGCTTGCTAAGTGTTGTGTGGGTGAACCTGTGCTAATGTACCGCCCCATCCAAGACTAATACATTCTTGTGATTATACCCCTTGCAAACATCCGTAAGTACAAGAAAGTAATTAAGGTAGAAACCTAACCACAGCTTTAAACTCTAAGACCCTTACGTCCCTTGTGCAATGGTTTCCTAACAGGGGTTCAGGTTTCTGTCACTCCGGCAACCCCTACGATTAGTAGCCAAATACACAATGCATTCCCCTAGGCCCATATAGGTGAAGTGTCATGTAGTCGATGTTCACATGACACCACTAGAAGAAATACGCCACAACTTAAATATCAAACTATTGAATCTTTCTCAACACAACTCCGCTACTAACAACATGACTTCTCACATGTCCTCAAGAACAAAACGAACTACTCACAAGACATCATATGGATCATGATCAGAGATGGAATAATGATGTATAAAAATCTGAACATAAACAATAATTCAATGGTTCACTCAATAGCATCAACTATAAAGAGTAATCAACACCGGGAAAGTTTCCCCTATGAACTATGCAAGATTCAACTCAATTGTTACAGCAATATGGAGATGGTGATGAGGGTGCTGATGGTGATGATGGTGGTGATGATGATGATGATCCCGATGAACTCCAGCTTGATGGTGGTGTTGATGGCGATGATCTCCCCTCTCCGGGAAGGAATTCCCCCGGCAGAAATTTGTCTGCCGGAGAGATCTTTCTCTCTCGGTGTTTTCCGCCCCGCAAAGGCGGCGGAATCTTTCTGTGGTCACTCCCCGAGTCTTAGGGTTTCTGGAGGATGATATACGCCAGAGGGGAGAGGCTGGAGTGGGACAGGGTGGCCACACCACCTCCAGGCGTGGCCTAGGGCTGCCCGCGCCAGGGGTGGTGTGGGCCCCCTATGGCCCATCTCCACTCCGTCTTCTGGCATCCTTAGTCTTCTGGAAAAATAAGATTTTCCATATATTTTCCCGGATTTTCTGATCTTCGCGAATTTTGCCTCCAAACAGCACCTTTTCCATCAGAATCCTGACTGCAGCGGTCCATGCTCCAAAAGTCATCAACCATGCAAAAACAGATGAAAGAACATAAGTATCACCTCTCAATATGAAATATATCAATGAATAATAGTGAATTAAGACATAGAAAAGTGATGCAAAATGGACGTATCACAAGGTAAGAAGGTAAATTCTGTTGAAGGAACCTCCTCCTTGAGTGATAAAATTAAAGTTATTATGTCTATGCTTGTTAATGGGAAAGCTCATATTGATCCAAATCATTTTCCCTTAGCCTCTTGGGTTGCTCAAGAAGAGCAAGTTGGTGTGAACTTTATAAGAAATAATAATTTTGGCAACAATGCTTATGGTAATAAGAATTATAGGCCTTACCCTCCTAATAATACTTATGGTTATAATGGCAAACTTGGAACACCTAGTGAAGGAAGAATTTTAGAAGTTGAAAGAGGCACTAAAAACTTCATGCAAATGCAATGTGAACAAAATAAATTATTTACTAAAACTATGGACGAATAATCTACCATCTTGAAGAATATTAGTCATCAACTTGAGAGTTTTAATAGGGAAATTCCTAGTTTGCAATTGAAACTTTCTAATGCTGAAAGAAATATATCATCTTTGTCTGAAGAACAATCCTCTTTGATTAATAAAATGGCTGCTAAACCTGAAACTATTGATAATCCCTTTGTTGCCACTAATTCCATACAAGTTAGAATTGATGAAAATGTTAGACTATGAGCTGAATTGCATGCTAAGTGGGAAAGAGAAGATGAAATTGCTAGAAATATTAGTGTTTCTACTATCACTACCACTAGTGTTGAAGCTAGTAATAGCTCTACAACTTTAGATGATAATTATGATTTTGATCTTGATGGTTGCAATATCTCTGAAGTTATTAAGTTCCTACAAAAGCTTGCTAAAAGTCCTAATGCTAGTGCTATGAATATGGCCTTTACAAAACACATTACTGAAGCTCTCATAAATATTAAATAAGAAAAGATGAAACATAAAGCTTCAATTCCTATAAAACAAGAAGATGGTTGGGAACCCATCATCAATATGAAAGTGAATGATTTTGATTTCAAAGCTTTATGTGATCTTTATAGTAGTGTTTCCATTATGCATAGAAAGATTTATGATATGCTTGATTTGCCACCACTTGAAGATTGTTATTTGAATGTCCCACTTGATGATAATGCTAAAAAGAAACTCATGGGGAGTATTAATGATGTTCTTATTATGGTTAACAATGCCTATGTCCCTGTTGATTTCCATGTTTTGGATGTTGAATGTAATGCTTCTTGTCCTATTACTTTGGGAAAACCTTTTCTTAGAACTGTTGGTGCCATTATTGATATGAAAGAAGGCACCATTAAATATCAACTCCCACTCAAGAAAGGTATAGAACACTTCCCTAAGAAGAGAGAGAAGATTTCTTTTGCCTCTCCTATGAAAACAAAATTTGCTCTTAATGCTTCTTCATTTGAGAACACTTGATGCTTTTCTTGCTTCTTATGCCTAACTTAAAGGCATTAAAGAAAAGTAATTATTGGGAGATAACCCAAAAGTTTTAGATGAGCCTTGGAAGTTATTGCTTCAGTAATAACCGCTCCTTATCCTTTTTATTTGCTTTTTGTGCCAAGAGTAACCTCTAATGAGAGAGAAGTAATGCTTGGGAAAGTTGTTGTCCCGAAACAGATTTTTGTGCTTCACTGTAAAAATTCGTGTAAACTCTATGTACATCATTTTGAGGCGTGAATTTTTTTGCTTCTGCCCCAGGTTGTCATCTAACTTTCATTAGTTCAACACTTTTTGATTTGAGCAACATAAGGTCTTCGAAAAAATTGGTTTATACCTGCTGGTCTGTTTTGACAGATTTTTGCCATTATTTGCATTTGCTTCTTGTTGGTTCCTTTTTGAGTTCTCTTTGGGGAGTTGAGATTTTTGAGGGAAGTGCTACAGTAGCTTGATTCTTAATGGAAGTTTTATTGGTGTTGAAACTGAACCCAAAGACTTATTATCTTGATTGCACTAATGTTGCTAATCAAGATTGTGTGAAGTTTTGTATGAAGAAGAATTTCACGTGTATGGAGAGAATGATGTAATGAGATGAAGAATGGACTAAATCTCAAGCTTGGGGATGCCACCCGTGTCACCCAAAGAAATATCCAAGAAGTACAAGCGTCAAAGCTTGGGGATGCCCAAGGCATCCCCTTCTTCATCAATAAAAATCCCAGGTTTCTTCCAAACACTTCATTTTTATTGTTTCATGCACAGTTGTGTTGTTCTTGGAGCGTCTTCGTTTTTTGTTTTTGGTTTTTGTTTTCTTGGTTTTCTTAGTTTGCTGAATAAATTGTTTGGACCCCCTCTTTCATGCATTGGTTTTAAAATAATTTGGTTTGGATTGGAAAAGAGTAGGAAAGTTCATTCTTAAGTGGAAAAGAGAGCTTATTTTTGACTGTGGCCTATGCTTTGTCATGCCATGCTTGATATTGTTTTGGCTTTATGCTTAGTGATCTTTGCTGTAGCATGACATGTTATAAACAATTAAGATTGTTTAATGTGACTTGGAAGAATCATGCGTTGTTTTAGCATATTAAAGCATAGTATTGTGGTATTCTCTTTTGATGCTTTATTTGGGTTGACTTGGCACATGCTCACACCATGTTATGACTATCCCAAGTCACCATAGCCTTTATGATCCTTTAGTTTTCAACTTGTAATATCACTTTATGCTTTAATTAATGATGTTTTGTCGCTTTGCATGATTATGGACATTATTGCTCTCTTAGTTGGTCGCTCCCAGTCTTTTGCTAGCCTCCATAACCAAGTGTGAGTTCTACTCATGCATCCAACTCCTAAAACCAAGTTATTCCAAAGAGTCCACCATACCTACCTATTAGCATTTGCTATTCCAAGTATATTCATGTGGTTATCTACCTTCCGAATTAAACTTGTTATGTGAAAATTAGTAATTAAAGCTCTCACAAACTTGATGGCACATTTTACTTTTTTGCATTTAATAATCTTGAACTGTTGTGTCCATATTTGTTGCGTATATGCTTGCGGTTTATAAGTTGAAGTTAGCAGAACAATGTATCATGGGGAACGCTTTCAACATTGCACTTGTACATTGTACCCCGTTGATATCATGTTCTTTTGCCTATGGATCCCGACGGTGTGAAATAAAAGGGGAAATTGTAAGATCATGGAGTTTGTATGTGTGTTAGAGAAACGCCTAGGCCGCTAGCCTAAGCCATGCCTAATCATGGTGGAAACTTGCAGCATAACCATAATGAGCACTCTATGAAGCATCCTCAATAAAAACCTATGCAAATATCAAATAAAAAGATCGCTGAGATGCTCATTGTCTGCTTGCCTTGTCATTTTGATTATGGGATAGCTCATGTATCATGTGCAAGGGGTACCCTGTTGGTGGTTCTCTATGATACATATGTACTTACAATGACAAGATCTTACTTGTGACTGAGTTGAGTAGCATGAGGTTTGGTCTTCGTAAGTAAGGGACATGAGATTTCAACTTATAACTTGTCAAGCATATCCTCTTAGTTGTGTCACTTTAAACTTAATCACCTAAAGATGCTTATGATAGGGGCAATGAGAGCTGAAAGCTAATAAGTACCATAATTTTTGGAAGCTCTTTATGAAACTTGAATCTCTACATCCTTCTATGAAGGCCTTTCTTTTACTTTTTATGTTGAGTCTCCACCTTATATCTTTATGCACCTACTTTGAGAGCATAGTGGCCATTCTTAGTTCTATGTGCCTTGTCCCATGACTTGTTGATTGATGCATAACTTTGATATTGCTTGTTCTTAAACTATTTGTATCTAGTCACTCCTATGAACTTTAAAGGTGTCCTATGCATTTATGTTTGCTACTCTATATGGGACAAGTTGAATGCCACTATGCTATGTTTTCTTTATGTGAAACAAACAAACATCTTGCAAAGTATTGTTATTCATGAATCTTTTGTTTGTGTCTTTTAATGTTGCAACATAGTTGCTATGTCTTATTGTTAGAACTTTGTCTTTCATGCTATGTTGAAGTACTATGATCCCAGCTATCAATGTTTTAGAAATACTTTGATCAAATTTATGATGGTGCATGTCACCTCAAAAATTATTCTTTCTTTTTATCACTTAGCTACTCGAGGACAAGCAGGAGTTAAGCTTGGGGATGTTGATACGTTGCTAACGTATCCATAATTTTTGATGTTCCATGCTTGGTTTTTATCTACTTTCTTATGTTTTGTCCACACTTTGGAGTACTTTTTATACACTTTCTTGGACTAACCTATTAACAAGATGCCACAGTGCCAGCTGCCTATTTTCTGCTATTTTTGTTCCAGGAAAGTCAAAAAATGAATATTCTCGGAATTCGACGGGACAAAAGCCAAGTCAGTTTTTCACTAAGGGGGACACGGAGCCAGAATACGAGATGGAGAGGGGCCAGAGGGCCGCCACACCACCTGGTCGCGCGGCCAGGCCTGGCCCGCGCCAGGGGGTGGTGTGGCCGCCTAGGGCACCCCCTCGGCCTCCCCTTTCACCTATAACACTACAAGAAATATGGTGACTAGTGACCTTTTCTTAACGACTATGGGTTTTTTGGTCATACTATGACCATTTCGGACCATCTGGTCATAGGGAATTTGGGAGGGTCCAAACCTTAAAAAATAACGACCAAATTAGCTAAGAAGGTCATAATATCCTAAAATGAAATGGTCATAGATGGATAACACAGGTTCAGAGCCTTGTATCTGGTCGACTATGACCAATTTAGATGGTCATATCATATAATAAAATATAGGTGCAAGTACAAAGTGGATGACTGGACAGCCACCTAAGCAATTCATCTATGTGTCATGTGACATGTGGCACGCTGACAAATGGGACCCACTATGGCATATTTAAATGCAAAAATGGGAGAGCGGGGAGTCGAACTGATTTACCCACATGCACCTGTTTCTATCAGGTGAAACAGCAGTCTTCTCACACGCGACAGAATAATTGTGCAAAAATAACGACCAAATTAGCTAAGAAGGTCATAATATCCTAAAATGAAATGGTCATAGATGGATAACACAGGTTCAGAGCCTTGTATCTGGTCGACTATGACCAATTTAGATGGTCATATCATATAATAAAATATAGGTGCAAGTACAAAGTGGATGACTGGACAGCCACCTAAGAAATTCATCTATGTGTCATGTGACATGTGGCACGCTGACAAATGGGACCCACTATGGCATATTTAAATGCAAAAATGGGGGAGCGGGGAGTCGAACTGATTTTCCCACATGCACCTGTTTCTATCAGGTGAAACAGCAGTCTTCTCACACGCGACAGAATAATTGTGCAAAAAGGACAGCCACCAGTGATCGAACTAGAGACCTCCTCGTCTCTCTCCAAGGAACCGAACCACTCCACCAAGGCCATGGTGTTGTAAGGAATACCCACATGTACCTATTTCTATCAGGCGGAACAACAGTCAGCTCACACGCGACAGAATAATTGTGCAAAAAGGAGAGGTACCGGCACTCGAACTAGAGACCTCTCACTCACAAAGGAACCACTCAACCACCGGGCTACCACAAACTTCGTGTCCAACTACCTGCGCTTAGTCTATTTACTGTGCGATTCATTTATTGGGCCTGGGCCTCGGAGCATGGAGGCCTCACTCTTTTTTTTTGACATTTTCCCACCGACTGGGCCAGCCCATAAGCCATCATAAGGTAGATTTTTTGGTGTGAATTCATGGGATTTTATAAGTTTGAGCCCACATAAATAGAGAGCGCTCAATTTTTCCCAAAAATTATAGAAACATAATTTCACTCTCAATTTCGCATATGACTTCGGATCGAGATGATTCCAATATCAATTGTTAATCAAATATTGTCTACTTTGAGTGTAAATTATAATAGTGTCATCCTGCATCGTAATTTTATTACTTGCATCACAAAATAAAGTGAATATATCAAAACATGGTCAAAAACGAAGGGGGTGACCGTCCTCGTCTAGGGGTTGGTTCATGCAATACTTGCATTGGATCTCTGATAAAACAGCATATTGTGAGTCTAAAAATGATTTTTGCAAAAAGTCATGAGCATTATATAATGTATATTTAGTTCAAATCGGACCCACTTCCTACCGATTCGGTAGACATTTGTCTTTTTCACCAAGGATAGACGGAAAGGTTTTAGATACCCCACTTGGGACACTGTTAATGTAAGATGGTCTAGTATTTTTGAAAAATGGGGTGGTTCTATTTTGAAACTTTCATTTGGTGGTTGCTTAACAAAATGCCCCAATTTTGGCATTCCGAAAATGGAAAATGCATTTTCTGTGCGACAAAAAGAAAAACTTCGTCCTGCAACATTGTTCGCCATCCCAAGATGCACATGAGTGCACAATATGGGCACATTATCACAAACTATATCGCGATTCTGGCCATAACATTGGTCGTTTGGCCTAAAAGCCATGAAACCTCAAACATGATAGGTCATTTCTGTGAAGGATTTATTGAGATGCAATCAATATACTAACTTTGATATTTTCCTCGTAACTATGTCACATAATATGACACCACGTGAAATATTTACCTTGTTCGGACCGTTTTTGAATTTCTTATGCCCGTTTCCAAATTTTCCCGATTCAAACTATGGTCAAAACAGCGGGCATGAAGATAGGGGATAAGCCTCGCTAAAACTTGCAGTGTATCTCTGAAGAAACATCATATTGTGAGTCTAAAAATGATTTTTTCAAAAAATCAAGGGCATTAGATCATGTACCTGTAGTTCAAACCAGACCCACTTCCTACCGATCCGGCAGACATTTGTCTTTTTCGCGAGGGGTGGACAAAAAGGTTTTAAAATCCCCGGTTAGGATGGTCTATTATTTTTGAAAAATGGGGTGGTTCTATTTTGAAACTTTCATTTGGTGGTTGCTTAACAAAACGCCCCGATTTTGGCATTCCGAAAATGGAAAATGCATTTTCTGTGCGATAAAAAAGAAAACTTCCTCCTGCAATATTGTTCACCATACCAAGATGCACATGAGTGCACAATATGGACACATTATCACAAACTATGTCCGTTTTTGAATTTCTTATGCCCGTTTCAAATTATGGTCAAAACGACGGGCACGAAGGTTCATAGATAGGGGATGATCCTCGCTAAAATTGCATCATATCTGTGAAGAAATATTATATTGTGAGTCTAAAAATGATTTTTTCCAAAAATTATGAGCATTAGATCATGTACCTGTAGTTCAAATCGGACCCACTTCCTACCGATTCGACACGAATTTATCTTTTTCACCAGAGATGGACGGAAATGATTGAGATATCCTACTTGTGACATTGTCTATGTAAGGTGGTCTAATATTTTTGAAAAATATGGTGGTAGCATTTTGAATTAACCATTTGGTGGTTGCTTCACAAAACGCCTCGTTTTTGGCACTCGGAAAATGGAAAATGCATTTTCTGTGCGACGAAAAGGAAAACTTCCTGCTGCAATATTATTCTCCATCACAAGATGCACACGGGTGCACAATATGGACACATTATCACAAACTATGCCGTGATTCTACCCATAACATTGGTTGTTTAGCCTAAAAGTCATAAAACCTCGAACATGATAGGTCATTTTTGTGAAGGTTTTTTCGAGAAACTTATAATATTCCAAGTTTGGTATTTTTACTTGAAACTATGTCACATAATACAACGCCACGCGAAGGATTTATATTGTTCGGACCATTTTTGAATTTCTTATGCCCATTTTAAAAAAATTTCATTTCAAACTATGGTCAAAACGGCGGACATGAAGATAGCGGATGAGCCTCGCTAAAATTATATTGGATCTATAAATAAACATCATATTATGAGTCTAAAAATTATTTTTGCAAAAAATCATGAGCATTAGATCATGTACCTGTAGGTCAAACCGGACCCACTTCCTACCGATTCGGCAGGAATTTGTCTTTTTTGCCAGGGGTAGATGGAAAGGTTTTAGATACCCCAGTTAGGACATTGTTCATGTAAGGTGGGTATATTATTTTTGAAAAATAGGGTGGTACCATTTTGAAACTATTATTTGGTGGTTGCTTCAGAAAACGCCCCGATTTTGACACTCGGAAAATGGAAAATGCTTTTTCCGTGTGGTGAAATGGAAAACTTCCTCCTGCAATATTGTTCTCCATCACAAGATGCACACGGGTACAAAATATGGACACATTATCACAAACTATGCCGTGATTCTACCCATAACATTGGTCGTTTAGCCTAAAAGCCATGAAACCTCGAACATGATAGGTCATTTTTGTGAAGGTTTTTTCGGAAAACTTGCAATATACCAAGTTTGGTATTTTTCCTTGAAACTATGTCACATAATACGACGCCACGCGAAGGATTTACATTGTTCGGACCATTTTTGAATTTCTTATGCCCATTTTAATTTTGTTCGTTTCAAACTATGGTCAAAACGACGGGCATAAAGATAGCGGATGAACCTCACTAAAATTGCACTAGATATCTAAATAAACATCATATTGTGAGTATAAAAATGATTTTTGCAAAAAATCATGAGCATTAGATCATGTACATGTAGTTCAAACCGGACCCACTTCCTACCGATTCGGCAGGAATTTGTCTTTTTTGCCAGGGGTAGATGGAAAGGTTTTAGATACCCCAGTTAGGACATTGTTCATGTAAGGTGGGTCTATTATTTTGAAAAATAGTATGGTACCATTTTGAAACTATTATTTGGTGGTTGCTTTTAGAAAATTCCCCGATTTTGGCACTCGGAAAATGGAAAATGCTTTTTCCGTGTGGCGAAATGGAAAACTTCCTCCTGCAATATTGTTCTCCATCACAAGATGCACACGGATATACAATATGGACACATTATCACATACTATTCCATAAATTTTGCCATGTAAATGATTCAAAAAATGCCCCCCTTTTGACATTTGGTAAATGGAAAATGATTTTCTCGTCTGCAACCAATGAAATCACAGGAATCCGTCTCCCACGGATAGACAATCTCGGCCTGATCTGAACCGTCCAGCACTGATCCAACGCCTCTACGCTCACCAAACAAGAACACACACGCCTCCACTCCCATCCCCTCTGTCTTCTTTCGTCGCCAAACCCTAATCCCCTCACTCTCATTCATCGGTCGTATCCCCGCCCCCGCCGCCCCTCTCCAGATCTTGCTCTCCACCACCTAACCCATCTCTCCTCCACCACCCGAGATCCCCTCGTCGTCCTCTTCTCCAGCCACCTCCGGTATGGCTCCCGTCCTCCCAGGGCGACTACTACGCCACCCGACGGCCGTCGTCACCACGCAAGGTCTTGTTCATCCCCACAGCCAGCCAGTCGCCCCCAACGCGTCGAGCATCTCGTCTTACTTCTATGCTCGCGAGCCTGACCTCTACCTGACCATCCTCATCTATGTGTGCGCGCCTAGCCATTCATCCCTGCAGCGCCCGAACCACTCGATACCGCCGCACCCCACCGCTCTTCCGGCGCCTGGACGCCGACGACGCTGTGCTCGCGGTGGTGCTTGGGGGCCGCGGTCGCATCTTATGCTCCGGTGAAGACCTGGATGCGGAGGAGGAGATCTTCAAGGGCGAGGTCAACGACCCCGCCGACGACTACCTGCATCTCCCGTCGTCCTCGCGGAGGAGCACCAGGGGGAGGGGATGCCGCTGCCATCCGACTAGCCACCGGCTGCTTGCTTCTGCCACCGTCCCTCGGAACTAACACTGCTCGTTCAGGTAGCTAATCTCCCACCCATCCCTTCCCGCAAGACGGTAATACAAATATTTTTGACCTCTAATTCTGCTTGATTATATTTTTAACTAGGCATTTTTACATGTATAGCATTAGTAATTAAACATTGCAGTTCATGTTGATGCATATAATAGAAGCAGAGATAGAAGATCTGTCAGTTGTTTGCAATATGAGTACTTGTATTAGAGGAATTTTGCAATGTCAAGGATGATAAAAACTTTGTGCATCTGGGAGGTTTTCCTAAAGTGTAAGTTTCTGCTATTTTATCTGTCTACAGGAAGGGATTCAGGAAGGACCACAAGGAGAAGCACCCCAACAACAAGCAGGTGTCCGTGGTAAGCGATCCCAGTTCCCCTCCCCCTGCCTCATATGTTTCCTTGTGCGTCGACTTTGTGGTGCCATTGACTCTGTGTTCTGATCTGGGTTAGGTGTTTTGGTGATGAATCGTAGGTTGGCAAGGCCGGTGGTGAGAAGTGAAATCGCAGGTTGGCAAATGACTTGTAAGTATGCAGACCGACGTTTTTGATAATATTATAGCTGTGCTGAATTGAATTTCTTGTGCTTATACGTTTAGTGTTTCATGACCCCTGCAATTAGTTCCGTGGGCAAATTATGACATTATGTTAACCTACAGGTAATCCGTAATCTGCACATCGCATAAGCTGATCGAACTGATGTCGTGGAAATGGTTGTAGCATTGTCCCAGAGTTTCGAGTCATTATATAAGACAAAGGTTTGTTACACCTTTCTATGTTTGTACTCTGTAGCATCTTTGCTTTTCTGTTCAGCTTCTGGGAAATGCTTAATTCAACTGCTATTGCACCTTGGTAACCTCCCACTACAGTGTCACCGAAATTCCTTTTAGGGTTTGTTGTGTGTGCAATAACATACTCCATATTAGTTACTCTCACAAACTACATTATATCATGCTGATGAAAAAAAAAATTAATGGTTGTCTGTCAGCACTCCTTAGATTTACTTCTGAATACTAGTTTACTTCTTGGAGCGCCTACTTTTCTGCTGGTCAAAGACCATTTCCAGCGAGTTGTCTCTTCTTATTCCAGAACATCACTCTACACTCCCTAATTACTTGCTATTTTAATAATACTTAACTACCTGTCAAATACCCTTGTGCTGGATAGTTCTATTTTTTCGTGAAATATAGTGGGAAATATTCAGGGTAGTCCTGTTTTTTCCATGAAATATTGTGGTAAATATTCATGGCAACAGTGATGAGTTCTTACACACCTGTAATGATTCTTGTATAATATTGCCCTGTATAGATAGCATTATTTTGTGGTTCCCGTTAAGCTGTACTTCCTATTTTACTTCTCTTGATGTTGTTGGATTCTTAGGGAGATGTTTCTTATTTTGCAGCTGTGCCTTGCAGAGGTTTGCTGTCAGAAAAAACTGGACTTCTGAGAATCTCTCTTCTAGAGGTAGTAACAGTGCACTATGATTTCATAATGTGAATATTATCTATTTCATTTTCACTAGTTTTAGCTGAAAATCTGTTTGAGAATTAGTAGTCTGAATGTAGCATTACTAGCCCAGTGTCATGCTCTCAACTAGCTATGCCCAGTGTTGTGTTTTCAACTAGCTATGCCCTTATTTCTATTATAGTTTTGACGGAATGTGTTGTATCTGTTTCATATTTCACCTGTTATGGTTGACATCGAATTGAGTATTTGTTTTTCCTTTTTCAAAGATGTATAATAGTACACTATTAACATGTACAATTTCATTGCCTTACTTTTGTCTTTCTTTCTACAGCTAAAGAAGTTTGAAGGCCAATGGAAATCTAGAGAAGAAAGTAGACACGTTGACCTGGAAGTGTGAAGGAGCCAGAAGCCCCATTCAACAAAGAGCTAGTTATATGATGTAATAATATTTCGGATAAAAACTATGTAAAGATTATACTGTTTGCAAGATTTGTTCTATGGATTTGAAAATATTCATTTGTTTTCTGTTTTCACTGCAATATTATTTATTTGCTGGCATAATGTGGAAATTGAAACATGGATAGTGGTAAATGAGAACGTGACAATTTTATGGGCTCTAAAAAGGTCCTGACCCAAGTAAAATTGACAAGAGCATTTAAGAAAAACTAGAATGAAAAGGCTTAAAATTTATGGATCGTTAAAAGGCCATGGCCCAACTAAATATGCTGCTTAAAGGCCTTAAAGTCCCAAAGAAAAATAGGTTGTAAAAGACAAAGCCCAAATAAACTCTACTATAAATAGGCTCTAGTCCAGAAAGTTAAAAAGGCCAAAATTTGGGCTAGGCCCATTTAAAAGGCTGAACTGGACCAGGCTGAATTTACTGCCATGTCAGATTCTACGTAGGATTGGCTTATGTGGACAGGCTAGAATGCCATGACCAAAATTTTGGTCATGGACACTATGACCATCTATATTGGTCATAGCAGTCCATTCAAAAAAAAGGTCGTCAGTTGTCTATAGTGACCCTCGTTATGTGACCTACTGCTTTTGGTCATAGAAAGGTCATAGCTGGATTACTATGACCTTTCTATGACCAATATTTGGGGTCACCAGTTAGCACATTGCTTATAGTGTAAGATGCCTCCGATACAGAAACCCTAAGTACCCGATCAAAATTCCACGAAAGAGTCTGTAGTCGCTGTCATCTCCATCCCTAGATCGGGAGGGATCTGAAGCTCTTCCTAGCACCCTGCCGGAGGGGAGAATTCACCCTGGAGGCCTTCTTCATCACCATGCAAGCCTCCGGTGTGATGCGTGAGTAGTTCATCTCTAGACTACGGGTCCATGTAGTAGCTAGATGGTTGGTTCTTCTCCTTTGTGTTACCATGTCTAGATCTTGTGAGCTCCGTTCATGATCAAGATCATCTATTTGTAATCATACATGTTGTTTTTGTGGGGATCCGATGGATATTGAGATGCTATTTCAGATTGATTATTGATTCTATCATGTCTTTGTTATTTGTGATCTTGCATGCTCTTCGTTGTTAGTAGATATCTTGGCTGAGTAGATGCTAAATACTCCAAGAGGGAGTATTTATGCTCGATGAAGGACCTTGGTGAAGCTTCATATATATTAGGCATTAAAATCTATAGAGATAGATCAAGACGCCTAATTGGGCTATCGCAGAGTACATATCTTGATAAGATATTAAAGAAGTTTAATATGGACGGAAGTAAGAAGGGGTTCTTACCTATGTTGCAAGGCAATACATTGAGTAAGACTCAAAGTCCGGCTACGGCGAAAGAAAGAGAGATAATGGATAAGATCCCCTATGCCTCAGCCATAGGCTCTATAATGTATGCCATGCTATGTACAGCACCGGATGTGGCACATGCTATTAGTTTGACTAGTAGGTACCAATCTGATCCAGGTTCGGAACACTGGATAGCGGTCAAGAATATCCTTAAGTACTTGAGAAGAACTAAGGATATGTTTCTTGTATACGGAGGTGAAGAAGAGCTAGTCGCTAAGTGTTATGTCGATGCTAGCTTTGACACTGATCCGGATGACTCTAAGTCTCAATCCGGATACGTATTTCTCTTGAACGGAGCAGCAGTTAGTTGGAGGAGCTCCAAACAACCTGTGGTGGCTGGATCAACAACGGAGGCGGAATATGTTGCTGCTTCAGAAGCAGCGCAGGAAGCAGTTTGGATGAAAGAGTTCATTACGGAACTGGGTGTGGTTCCCAGTGCGTTGTACCCGATGGTGATCTATTGTTACAACAATGGAGCCATAGCCAACGCCAAGGAACCAAGGTCTCACAAGAATTCCAAGCATATTAAGCGCCGGTTTCACTCCATCCGCGAACATGTCAAGGATGGAGATATAAAGATTTGTAAAGTGCACATGGACCTAAATGTAGCAGATCCGTTGACTAAAGTACTCCCTAGGGCAAAACATGATCAACACCAGAACTCCATGGGTGTTAGATTTATCACTATGTGAACTAGATTATTGTCTCTAGTGCAAGTGGGAGACTGAAGGAAATATGCCTTGAGAGGCAATAATAAAGTTGTTATTATGTATTCCTTGTATATGATAGGTGTTTATTTTACATGCTATATTGTATTGATAGGAAACATCAATACATGTGTGTTTAATAAACAAAAAGGGTTCCTAGTCATGCCTCTCTTATAGACTAGCTTGTTGATTAACAAGATGATCAAGGTTTCCTGATCATGGATATTGGATGTTGTTAATAACAAGGTCACACCATTGGTGGAATGATGTGATGAACATTCATCCGAAGTATAGCATTATGATCAAGTCATTGTGTTTATATTGCTATAACATCATATGAAGTAATCTTTATCCTTAGACCATGAGATCATGTTAATTGCTAACACCGGAAGAGCATCTTGATAACATCAAACGTCACACCGTAACAGGGTGACTATAAAGATGGGTTCAGTGCTACGAAGGTGTTATGTTGAGGCTCATGGATCAAGAGTGGAATTTGTCAATCCAGATGACGGATATATATACTCTGGGCCCTCTCGGTGATATCATATTAGGATAGCTTGCAAGCAAGTGATGTGATCACTAGAATGTTATATCACGGGAACGAGAAGAGAGTGCATGTCGGTAACGAGATCAAACTAGGTATGGAGATACCGATGATAGAATCTCAGACATGTAATATATCGAGAGACAAAGGGATTTAGTTACAAGCGTTAAAGGTTCTCATGATCACAAGAGTCATCGTTGAATGTGTAGGAGTCAGTACGGATCTCCAGGTCCCGCTGCTGATTATTGATCGGAGAAGGGTCTCGATCATGTCTGCATTATTCGCGAACCGTAGGGTGGCACACTTAAGAGTTACCGGACACCATTTTGGAGCACATATGTTTCAGACGAAAGAATTGCAAAGCGCAGGAATTATTTCAATAGAAACCGGAAATTGTTTCGGGTGAAATTGCAGAAGGTGGTTCTGCATGTGATATTGAAATATTACAAGGGGCTATATGTGAATGTTTGTTAATTAAAGTAATTAACAAAATTCTGAATAAATTTAATAAAAGAGTTTTATTAAATGAGAGAGCATTAAATTTGGAGAAACTTAATGCATTTAAAGTGGAGACTTTAAAAGGGAATGTGAAGAGGCGTTTTAATGTGGAGGAGTTACCACCACATGAATGGGGGAGGTGAGGGGTCACCCCCCATGCGCCGGCCATGGAGAGAGGGGGCACCCCCCCTTCCTCCTATAAAAGGCCACCCATTCCCTCCTTCATCCACACACCTCCTTGTGAAGGATCTCTCTCCCCCTCTAGAATTATTCCCCCATGGTCTCGGATTAGCGAGATACATGTTCCCGGTGGCATTTCGTCTGGAAGGAGTTGCTGCTTCCGCTGGATCGCTGGAGCGAGGAGGTGGAGATTGTCCGATGGCTTGAACATGTGTGCGAGTGCGGATGCGCTGCTGAGTTGCAGCGCTCGGACTTCCTCACGATCTTGAGATCGGCAAGTGTATGACTACATCAACCACGAGTTCCTACTCGTTAACAAAGCTCGTTGTCTTCGAGGGTAAGTTCTCTATGGATGTATGTCCACCCGTTTGCTTTGTACCTAGTAGATAGATCTTGGCGTGTAGTTCACACCATAGGAAAATTTTTGTTTTCTATGCTGCGGACCCAACAGTGGTATCAGAGCCTGATCTATGCATAGGTGCTTTGCACGGGTAGTACACATATGTTTATATGTGGGCGATGATGATCATGTTATTGCATCTTCTATGTACTTTGGATATTGGTGGCATAGTGGGATGAAGCGGCCCAGACCAACCTTACATGTCATCGTACATGAGACCGGTTCCACGACTGACATGCAACTTGTTTTGCATAAGTGGCTGGCGGTGTCTGTCTCTCCTACTATAGTCAATATCTGATTTACAACGAGTTGCTAATAACTTGGTTATCCTCGTTGTGGTTCATGTTCGTAGGTTAGACAGGTTCTATCTCTGAAAGTCCTAAGCCACGTAAAACTTGCAATTGATAAATTAGAGGCGTCTAGTTTAGATCGTTGCTGGGCTAGTGTTTTGATATGGTATTGTTGTAAGTAGATGTATAATAGATACTCTTACAACTCACTTAACATGTAAGTTCCATAGACCTTGGCCTTACACACAAAGGAATGATAGAGATCATACCACGATGCAAATGATAGAGATCAAATGCATGGACCATATCACCTCACTTCACACATTAGATGTTAGCATCTTATATTGCTAGTTTGGCGCGTTTGGTAGCATTATAAGATGATCCCTCATTTAGATATCAAGATAAAATGTGTTCTTCCTTAAGTATGCACCGTTTTGTGGATCGTGTTTTGAGGCATCACGTGATGATCGGGTGTTTTCAACTCTACGCTTTCATACAACGGGTGTAAGACAGTTTTACACACGCAAATACTAAGGTTCTTACTTGACGAGCCTAGCATGTACAGACATGGCCTCGGAACACGGACCGAAAGGTTAAGCATGAGTCATATAGTTGATATGATGCCCATATAGATGCTCGCCTTTGAAGCTACACCGACTCACGTGATGATCGGACTTGGTGTAGTGGATTTGGTTCATGTAATCACCAAAAGGACATGAGGGATGTCGTTTTTGAGTGGGAGTTCATTAGTAATTTGGATTAGTTGAACTCAATCTATCATAAACTTAGTCTAAATATACTTTACAAATTCTGTTGTAGATGGCACCACCTGCTTTTAATTTCAATGTGTTCATGGAGAAAGAGAAACCTGCTGCGAATGGTAGCAACTTCACCAACTTGGCTATGAATTTGAGGATTCTCCTCACTGCTACACAAAAGCAATATGTTCTATATGTGCCGCTAGGCCCCCCACCAGCTCTTGATGCCCCTGACAAGGAAAAGAACGTCTATATAACTCATCAGGAGGACCACAACTTAGTTCATTGCGGCATACTGTATGGGCTAGAGCCAGAACTTCGAAAGCGTTTCGAAAATGGCAATGCCTTTGATACCATGGGAGAATTGAAAATGATTTTCGATACCCATGCTGCCGTAGAGAGTTATAATGCTACAGAAAAGTTCTTTAGCTGCATGATGGAGGAAAACAACTCTGTTAGTGAGCACGTACTCAAAATGTCTGGGTACGCCGATAAGCTTGTGTCCTTGGGAATAACGATTCCCATTGACTTAGGCATACATCGTGTTCTCCAATCTCTGCCACCTAGCTATAAGAGCTTCGTGATGAACTATAATATGCAGGGCATGAAGAAGTCTCTTCCCGAGCTTCTGTCAATGCTTAAGACTACAGAAGTGGAGATTAGGAAAGAACATCAAGTGTTGATGATCAATAGGACCACCGGTTTCAAGAAGGACAAGAAAGGCAAGCACAAGGGAAAGAAGGGTGGCAAGTCTGTTGCCACGCCTGAAAAGAAACCCCGAGCTGGCCCTAAGTCTGACACCGAGTGCTACTATTGCAAGGGGACTGGCCATTGGAAGCGCAACTGCCCCAAGTATTTGGCGGACAAGAAGTCCGGCAAGGCAAACAAAGGTATATGTGATATACATGTTATTGATGTGTACTTGACTAGTACTCGCAGTAGCACCTGGGTATTTGATACAGGATCAGTTGCTAATATATGTAACTCGGTTCAGGGGCTGTGGAACAAGCGACAACTAGCAAGGGATGAGGTCTCGATGCGGGTCGGCAATGGATCAAGAGTTGATGTGATCGCCGGTGGAACGCTGCCTCTCCATATGCCATCGGGATTAGTTATAAACCTAAATAATTGTTATTTGGTGCCTGCACTGAGCATGAACATTGTATCCGGATCGTGTTTGATGCAAAGTGGTTATTCATTTAAGTCTGAAAACAATGGTTGTTCGATTTATATGAATAATATCTTTTATGGTCATGCACCTATGTTGAATGGTTTATTTCTATTGGATCTTGATAGTAGTATTACGCATATTCATAATGTTGATGCTAAAAGGATTAAACTTGATAATGATATATCTACATATATGGGGCACTGCCGTCTAGGTCATATTGGCGTTAAACGCATGAAGAAACTCCATTCTGATGGACTTTTGGAATCACTCGATTTTGAATCATTTGATACATGTGAGCCATGCCTTATGGGCAAGATGACTAGAACGCCGTTTTCCAGTTCAATGGAACGGGCGACAGATCTATTGGAAATCATACATACTGATGTGTGTGGACCAATGAGTGTGTCGGCGCGAGGTGGATATCGTTATTTTGTTACTTTCACGGATGATTTGAGTAGATATGGGTATATCTATTTGATGAAACACAAGTCTGAAACTTTTGAAAAGTTCAAAGAATTTCAGAATGAAGTGGAAAATCATCATAACAGAAAGATCAAATTTCTACGGTCCGACCGTGGAGGAGAGTATCTTAGTTACGAGTTTAGCACACATATGAAAGACTGTGGAATAGTTTCACAACTCACGCCTGTCGGAACACCACAACGTAATGGTGTGTCAGAACGTCGTAATCGTACTTTATTGGATATGGTTCGATCTATGATGTCTGTGACTGACTTGCCACTGTCATTTTGGGGTTATGCACTGGAAACCGCTACATTCACTTTAAATAGGGCACCATCTAAATCCGTTGAAAAGACATCGTATGAATTATGGTTTGGAAACAAACCTAAGCTGTCATTTCTTAAAGTTTGGGGATGCGATGTTTATGTGAAGAAACTTCAACCGGATAAACTCGAACCCAAAGCGGAAAAATGCATCTTCATAGGATACCCTAAGGAAACGATTGGGTATACCTTCTATCACAGATCCGAGGGCAAGGTCTTTGTTGCCAAGAATGGATCCTTTCTTGAGAAGGAGTTTCTCGTGAAAGGTGTGAGTAGTCAGAAGGTAGAACTCGAAGAGGTTATTGAACCTTCTCTTCATGAAATGGCGAGTAGCGCAGCTCCAGAAGTTGTTTCGGAGTTGACTTCACCTAATGAAGAGAGAGCTAATGATATTGATCATGAAACTCCGAAAGAGGACACTACCGAACCTCGCAGGTCAAGCAGGACACATGCAGCTCCTGAACTGTACGACAATCCTGTTATGAATTTCATGATTGATGAAATGGATAACCCTGCGATATATGAAGAAGCAATAATGAGCCCGGATTCCAACAAATGGCTAGAAGCCATGAAATCTGAGATGGAATCCATGTACGAGAACCAAGTTTGGAACTTGGTGGACTTACCTCACGACCGAAAGGCCGTTGAGAATAAATGGATTTTCAAAAGAAAAACTGATGCTGATGGTAATGTGACCATCTATAAGGCTCGACTTGTCGCAAAAGGGTTTCGACAAATTCAAGGAGTTGACTACGATGAGACATTCTCTCCCGTAGCGATGCTTAAGTCGGTTAGGATTATGTTAGCAATTGCTGCATATTTCGATTATGAAATATGGCAGATGGATGTCAAAACTGCGTTCCTCAATGGTAAGACTGAAGAAGAGTTGTATATGATACAACCTAAGGGTTTTGTCGATCCTAAGGATGCTAATAAGGTGTGCAAACTTCAGCGATCCATCTATGGACTGAAGCAAGCATCACGAAGTTGGAATCTCCGCTTTAATGAGGTGAGCAAAGAGTTTGGATTTGTCCAAACTTATGGAGAGGCTTGTATTTACAAGAAAGTGAGTGGGAGCAATGTGGCATTTCTGATATTATATGTGGATGACATATTATTGATTGGAAATGATTTAGATCTTTTAAACAGTTTTAAAAGTTATCTAAACAGCAAATTTTCGATGAAGGACCTTGGTGAAGCTTCATATATATTAGGCATTAAAATCTATAGAGATAGATCAAGACGCCTAATTGGGATATCGCAGAGTACATACCTTGATAAGATATTAAAGAAGTTTAATATGGACGGAAGTAAGAAGGGGTTCTTACCTATGTTGCAAGGCAAGACATTGAGTAAGACTCAAAGTCCGGCTACGGCGAAAGAAAGAGAGATAATGGATAAGATCCCCTATGCCTCAGCCATAGGCTCTATAATGTATGCCATGCTATGTACAAGACCGGATGTGGCACATGCTATTAGTTTGACTAGTAGGTACCAATCTGATCCAGGTTCGGAACACTGGATAGCGGTCAAGAATATCCTTAAGTACTTGAGAAGAACTAAGGATATGTTTCTTGTATACGGAGGTGAAGAAGAGCTAGTCGCTAAGTGTTATGTCGATGCTAGCTTTGACACTGATCCGGATGACTCTAAGTCTCAATCCGGATACGTATTTCTCTTAAACGGAGCAGCAGTTAGTTGGAGGAGCTCCAAACAACCTGTGGTGGCTGGATCAACAACGGAGGCGGAATATGTTGCTGCTTCAGAAGCAGCGCAGGAAGCAGTTTGGATGAAAGAGTTCATTACGGAATTGGGTGTGGTTCCCAGTGTGTTGGACCCGATGGTGATCTATTGTGACAACAATGGATCCATAGCCAACGCCAAGGAACCAAGGTCTCACAAGAATTCCAAGCATATTAAGCGCCGGTTTCACTCCATCCGCGAACATGTCAAGGATGGAGATATAAAGATTTGTAAAGTGCACACGGACCTGAATGTAGCAGATCCGTTGACTAAAGTACTCCCTAGGGCAAAACATGATCAACACCAGAACTCCATGGGTGTTAGATTTATCACTATGTGAACTAGATTATTGTCTCTAGTGCAAGTGGGAGACTGAAGGAAATATGCCTTGAGAGGCAATAATAAAGTTGTTATTATGTATTCCTTGTATATGATAGGTGTTTATTTTACATGCTATATTGTATTGATAGGAAACATCAATACATGTGTGTTTAATAAACAAAAAGGGTTCCTAGTCATGCCTCTCTTATAGACTAGCTTGTTGATTAACAAGATGATCAAGGTTTCCTGATCATGGATATTGGATGTTGTTAATAACAAGGTCACACCATTGGTGGAATGATGTGATGAACATTCATCCGAAGTATAGCATTATGATCAAGTCATTGTGTTTATATTGCTATAACATCATATGAAGTAATCTTTATCCTTAGACCATGAGATCATGTTAATTGCTAACACCGGAAGAGCATCTTGATAACATCAAACGTCACACCGTAACAGGGTGACTATAAAGATGGGTTCAGTGCTACGAAGGTGTTATGTTGAGGCTCATGGATCAAGAGTGGAATTTGTCAATCCAGATGACGGATAGATATACTTTGGGCCCTCTCGGTGATATCACATTAGGATAGCTTGCAAGCAAGTGATGTGATCACTAGAATGTTATATCACGGGAACAAGAAAAGAGTGCATGTCGGTAACGAGATCAAACTAGGTATGGAGATACCGATGATCGAATCTCGGACATGTAATATATCGAGAGACAAAGGGATTTAGTTACAAGCGTTAAAGGTTCTCACGATCATAGGAGTCATCGTTGAATGTGTAGGAGTCAGTACGGATCTCTAGGTCCCGCTGCTGATTATTGATCGGAGAAGGGTCTCGATCATGTCTGCATTATTCGCGAACTGTAGGGTGGCACACTTAAGAGTTACCGGACACCATTTTGGAGCACATATGTTTCAGACGAAAGAATTGCAAAGCGCAGGAATTATTTCAATAGAAACCGGAAATTGTTTCGGGTGAAATTGCAGAAGGTGGTTCTGCATGTGATATTGAAATATTACAAGGGGCTATATGTGAATGTTTGTTAATTAAAGTAATTAACAAAATTCTGAATAAATTTAATAAAAGAGTTTTATTAAATGAGAGAGCATTAAATTTGGAGAAACTTAATGCATTTAAAGTGGAGACTTTAAAAGGGAATGTGAAGAGGCATTTTAATGTGGAGGAGTTACCACCACATGAATGGGGGAGGTGAGGGGTCACCCCCCCCATGCGCCGGCCATGGAGAGAGGGGGCACCCCCCCTTCCTCCTATAAAAGGCCACCCATTCCCTCCTTCATCCACACACCTCCTTGTGAAGGATCTCTCTCCCCCTCTAGAATTATTCCCCCATGGTCTCGGATTAGCGAGATACATGTTCCCGGTGGCATTTCGTCTAGAAGGAGTTGCTGCTTCCGCTGGATCGCTGGAGCGAGGAGGTGGAGATTGTCTGATGGCTTGAACAGGTGTGCGAGTGCGGATGCGCTGCTGAGTTGCGGCGCTCGGACTTCCTCACGATCTTGAGATCGGCAAGTGTATGACTACATCAACCACGAGTTCCTACTCGTTAACAAAGCTCGTTGTCTTCGAGGGTAAGTTCTCTATGGATGTATGTCCACCCGTTTGCTTTGTACCTAGTAGATAGATCTTGGTGTGTAGTTCACACCGTAGGAATTTTTTTGTTTTCTATGCTGCGGACCCAACATGGACCCCGGTCCTTTCTTTTACCATCAATCTACAACTGTTTACTGCTTTCCGTTTACTTTCTGCAAGCTTTTACTTTCTTCCACACAATACGTTTAATCCTTTGTTTTCAGCAAAACCGATGAGATTGACAACCTCACTGTAAGTTGGGGGCAAAGTTATGTGGTTGTGTTGTGCAGGATTCCAAGTTGGCAAAACACATCTTGGAGGTGTTTCCTTGCTCCTACTAGTTCGATAACCTTGGTGTCATAACTGAGGGAAAACTTGCTACTGTGCTCATCATACCTTCCTCTTGGGGTTCTCCAACGAGCTCGATATATTTTGGGCCATCAACCACCCCCTAGCGGGCCCAGCCTGGCCGCACGGCCATGCGGTGTGGCTAGCCCCTGGCCCCTTTCGGTCTCGTCTTCTGGCTCCGTGTTCCCCTCAGTGAAATATTGACTTTGGCTTTTGTCCCGTCCAATTCTAAGAATATTCATTTTCTGACTTTCTGGAACCAAAAACAACAGAAAACAGGCAACTGGCACTGTGGCATATTGTTAATAGGTTAGTCCCAGAAAGTGTATAAAAATACTCCAAAGTGTGGAACAAGCATGGAACATAAAAAATTATAAAACAAGCATGGAACATAAAAAATTATAGATACGTTTGCAACGTATCAACATCCCCAAGCTTAACTCCTGCTCGTCCTCAAGTAGGTAAGTGATAAAAAGAAAGAATAATTTTTGAGGTGACATGCACCATCATAATATTGATCAAGGTATTTGTAAAACATTGATAGCTGGTATCATAGTACTTTAACATAGCATGAAAGATATAATTCTAATAATAAAACATAGCAACTATGTTGTAACATGAAAAGGCACAAACAAAAGATTCATGAATAACAATGCTTTGCAAGATGTTTGTTTGTTTCTGATAAAGAAAACATAATGATAATGGTATTCAGCTTGTCCCTCATAGAGTATCAAAACATAAATGCATAGGACACCTTCAAAGTTCATAAGGGTGACTAGATACAAATAGTTTAAGAACAAGCAATATCAAAGTTATGCATCAAACAACAAGTCTTGGGACAATGCACATTAAACTAAGGATGGCTACTATGCACTCTTAATAGGTGCATAAAGATAAAAGATGGAGACTCAATATAAAAGTAAAAGAAAGGTCTTCATAGAAGGAAGCAGGGATTCAAGTCTCATAAAGAGCTTCCAAAAATTATGGTACTTATTAGCTTTCACCTCTCATTGCCCCTATCATAAGCATCTTGAAGTGATTAAGGTTAAAGTGAACAAACTATGGAGTATATGCTTGACAAAGTATAAGTTGGAAATCTCATGTCCCTTGGATACGAGGGCCGCTCCTCATGCTACTCAAGTTTAGTTACCGGTAAGTTCTTGTCATAGTAAGTACATGTGTATCATAGAGAACCGCCAACGGGGTACCCCTTGCCCGATGATACGGAAGAATCCCCATATCAAAATGACAAGGCAAGCATACAATGAGAATCTCAACAATCTTCTTATTTACCATGGGAAAAATGGTGCTTTTTTCTCTCTTTCCTCTTTTCTTGTCTCTTTTTTTTCTTTTTTTTTCTCAATCTCTATCTCTTTTTTATAAGAAGAATGCTTCATAGATTGCTCATTATGGTTATGCTGCAGGTTTCCACCATGATTAGGCATTGATTAGACCAGCGGCCCAAGCGTTTCTCTTTCACACCGACGACAAGTGCAATGTTGAAAGCATTCGCCATGACAGCATGGTTCTGCTAATTCCCAACGTATAAATGCAAGCATATACAACATACATGACACGATGGTTCAAGTTTATTAGGGGCAAGAAAAGTAAAGTGTGTTATCAAGTTAGTGAAAGCTTTAATCACTAATTTTCTGATAACAAGTTTAATTCGGAAGGTAGATAAAAACATGAATATACTTGGAATAGCAAATGCTAATAGGTACGTATGGTGGACTTTTTGGAATAACTTGGTTTTATTCGTAGTTGGATGCATGAGTGTAACTCATGCTTGGTTATGGAGGCTATCAAAAGACTAGGAGCGACCAACTAAGAGAGCAATAATGGTCATAATCATGCAAAGTGACAAAACAATATTAATTAAAGCATAAAGTGATATTACAAGTCGAAAACTAAATGATCATAGAGTCTATGGTGACTTGGGATAGTCATAACATGGTGTGAGAATGCGCCAAGTCAACCCAAATAAAGCATTAAAGGAGAATACCACAACATTATGCTTTAATATGCTAAAACAACGCATGATTCTTTCAAGGCACATTAAGCAATCTCAATTGTTTATAACATGTCATGCTACAGCAAAAATCACTAAGCATAAAGCCAAAACAATATCAAGCATGACATTATAAAGTCTAAGTCATTGTCAAAAACAAGCTCCTTTTACCACTTGAGCACGAACTTTCCTACTCTTTCCAATCCAAACCAATCTTATTTGAAAACTAATGCATGAATGAGGGGGTCCAACCAATTTATTCAAGCAAACTAAGCAAACGAAAACCAAAAAAAATATACGCTCCAAGAACAACACAACTGTGCATGAAACAATAAAAATAAAGTGTTTGGAAGAAACCTGAGATTTTTATTGAGGAAGAAGGGGATGCCTTGGGAATCCCCAAGATTTGATGCTTGTACTTCTTGAATATTTCTTGGGGTGACTAATACATTGCAAATGTATCTATAATTTTTGATGTTCCATGCTTGGTTTTATCCACTTTCTTGTGTTTTGTTCCAACTTTGGAGTACTTTTCATATGATTTCTTAGACTAACCTATTAACAAGAGCCACTGTGTCAGCTGCCTGTTTTCTGCTGTTTTTGGTTCCAGGAAAGTCAGAAAATGAATATTCTCGGAATTGGACGGGACAAAAGCCAAAGTGCCTATTTTTCCGGAAGTCATCAGATGCCAGAATACAAGACGGAGAGGGGCCAGAGGCCAGCCACACCACCTGGCCGCACGGCCAGGCTTGGCCCGCACCAGGGGGTGGTGTGGCACCCCCTCGGCCTCCCCTTCCGCCTATATATTACCCTCAGGACGAAAACCCTAAGTACCCGATCAAAAATCCACGAAAGAGTCTATAGCCGCTGTCATCTCCATCCCCAGATCGGGAGGGATCTGAAGCTCTTCACGGCACCCTGCCGGAGAGGGGAATTCACCCTGGAGGTAGAGAATCAACGTAACAAGAAGTAGATATGGGTATCTGAAGCTCTTCACAGATGACTTGAGTAGATATGGGTATATCTATTTCATGAAACATAAGTCCGAAACTTTCGAGAAGTTTAAGGAGTTTCAAAGTGAGGTAGAGAATCAACGTAACAAGAAGATTAAATTTCTACGTTCTGATCGTGGAGGTGAATATCTAAGTTACGAGTTTGGCGAGCATTTAAAGAAGTGCGGAATACTTTCACAATTGACACCGCCGGGAACACCACAGCGTAATGGTGTGTCTGAACGTCGTAATCGAACTCTCTTAGATATGGTTCGTTCTATGATGTCACTTACAGATTTACCGCTATTATTTTGGGGTTATGCATTAGAAACAGCTGCATTCACTTTAAATAGGGCACCGTCTAAATCCGTTGAAACGACACCGTATGAATTATGGTTTGGGAAGAAACCTAAATTGTCGTTCCTTAAAGTTTGGGGATGCGAAGCCTATGTAAAGAAATTACAGCCGGACAAGCTTGAACCCAAAGCGGAAAAATGAGTCTTCATAGGATACCCGAAGGAAACTATTGGGTATACCTTCTATCATAGATCCGAAGGCAAAATCTTCGTTGCCAAGAATGGATCCTTTCTAGAGAAGGAATTTCTCTCGAAAGAAGTGACTGGAAGGAAAGTAGAACTTGACGAGGTTGTCGAACCTTATCTCGAAATTGCGAGTAGCGCAGCACCGGAAGAAGTTCCTATGGTGCCTGCACCAATAAGAGAGGAAGCTAATGATGTTGATCATGAAACTTCGGTCGAAGTTGCTACAGAACCTCGGAGGTCAACGAGAACTCGTACCACTCCAGATTGGTATGATTCCGTTATGAATGTCATGTTGGTGGACAACACCGATGACCCCGAGACATATGAGGAAGCGATGATGAGCCCAGATTCCAATAAATGGCAAGAAGCCATGAAATCCGAGATTGGATCCATGTACGAAAACCAAGTATGGACTTTGGTGGACTTACCGGATGGCCGGAAGGCTGTCGAGAACAAATGGATTTTCAAGAAGAAAACAGATGCTGATGGTAATGTTACTGTCTATAAAGCTCGACTTGTCGCAAAAGGGTTTCGACAAATTCAAGGAGTTGACTACGATGAGACTTTCTCACCGGTAGCGAAGCTAAAGTCTGTGAGGATTATGTTAGCAATCGCTGCATATTATGATTATGAGATATGGCAGATGGATGTCAAAACAGCATTCCTCAATGGAGACATTGATGAAGAGTTGTATATGATGCAACCCAAAGGTTTTGTCGATCCTAAAGATGCTAACAAGGTATGCAAACTTCAACGGTCCATCTATGGATTGAAGCAAGCATCCCGAAGTTGGAATCAACGTTTTGATAAGGTAATCAAAAGTTTTGGTTTTATACAAACTTATGGAGAAGCTTGTATTTACAAGAAAGTGAGTGGGAGCTCTGTAGCGTTCTTAATACTATATGTGGATGACATATTGTTGATTGGGAATGATGTAGACCTTCTTAATAGTGTCAAAGAATATTTGAATAATAGTTTTTCAATGAAGGATCTTGGCGAAGCAGCTTACATATTAGGCATAAAGATTTATAGAGATAGATCGAAACGCCAAATATCATTGTCACAAAGTACATATTTGGACAAAGTTCTAAAGAGGTTTGGAATGGAAGAAAGCAAGAAAGGGTTCTTGCCCATGTTGCCCAATACGACCTTGAGTAAAACTCAAAGTCCGACATCGGCAGAAGATAGAGAAAGGATGAGTAAGACTCCCTATGCCTCAGCCATAGGATCTCTAATGTATGCCATGCTATGTACTAGACCCGACATTGCATATGCTGTTAGTTTAACTAGCAGATATCAAAGTGATCCAGGAGTGGATCATTGGACAGCGGTCAAAAACATCCTTAAGTACTTGAGAAGAACTAAGGATATGGTTCTTTCTTATGGAGGTGATGAACAGCTCGTTGTTAATGGTTACACCGATGCTAGTTGGAACACCGATCCGGATGATTCTAAATCACAATCTGGATACGTATTTATTTTGAATGGTGCAGCAGTTAGCTGGAGGAGTGCAAAGCAAAGCGTTGTGGCGAGATCTTCAACTGAATCGGAATACATGGCTGCTTCGGAGGCTTCACAAGAAGCGATATGGATGAAAGAGTTCATTACAGAGCTGGGTGTGGTTCCTAGTGCGCTGGACCCAATGTCTATCTACTGTGATAACATGGGCGCCATAGCCAATGCGCAAGAACCAAGGTCACACAAGAAGCTGAAGCATATCAAGCTGCGTTTTCACGCTATTCGAGAACATATCCAGGATGGGGATATAAAGATTTGCAAAGTACACACAGATCTGAATGTGGCGGATCCGTTGACTAAACCTCTCCCGAGGGCAAAACATGACCAACACCAAACTGCCATGGGTGTTCGGTATATTACCATGTAATCTAGATTAGATGACTCTAGTGCAAGTGGGAGACTGTTGGAGATATGCCCTAGAGGCAATAATAAATATAGTTATTATTATATCTTTGTGTTTATGATAAATGTTTGCATTCATGCTATAATAGTATTAACAAGGAAACATTAATACTTGTGTGAATTGTAAACTTAAATTGAAGTCCCTAGTATAGCCTCTATACTTCACTAGCTTGTTGGTTAATAGATGATTGTGGTTTCCCTATCATGAACATTGAGATGTTGTTAACAACAAGATCATATCATTAGGAGAATGATATGGTGGACATACTCCTATAGATAAGCGTAGCATAAAGATCAAGTCATTTCAATAGTTCAATTGCTATATGCTTTCTGATACATAGTAACCTAATTCCTTCGACCATGAGATCATGCATATCACCTTTACCGGATGGATGCTTTGATGTCATCAAACACCACACCGTAACAGGGTGGCTATAAAGGTGGTATTGAGTGTTCAGAAAGTATTGGTTGAAACACATGGATCAAGAGTGGGATTTGTCCATCCATATGACAGATAGATATTCTCTGGGCCCTCTCGGTGAAATGTCATCCAATTAGCTTGCAAGCATGTGACATGGTCACAAGGGATCACATATCACGGGAACGAGAAAAGAGTACTTATCAGTAACGAGGTTGAACTAGGTATGCAGAGATACCGACGATCATGACCTCGGATAAGTAACATATCGTGAGACAAAGGGAAATTGGTATCGTATGTAAATGGTTCATTCGATCGCAAAGTAATCGTAGAAATATGTGGGAGCCATATGAATTTCCAGATTCCTCTATTGGTTATTGTTCGGAGAAGTGTCTCGATCATGTCCGCATAATTCACGAACCGTAGGGAGACACACTTAAGGATTCGACGTTGTTTGAGTAGTTATGGTATTATGAGAAAGAGACCGAATGTTGTTCGGAGTCTCGGATGGGATCCGGGATATCACGAGGTGATCCGGAATGGTCCGGAGAATAAGATTCATATAAGGAAAGTCCCGTTTCGGAGTTGGGGAATGGTTCCGGTGTTTTCATCAGGAACATTCTAGAAGGTCCCGGAATGTCCGGCACTCCGGAGGGGGAAGGGGTGCATGAATGTGTCATTGCATGTTGGAATGATTGCATCATGTACTAAGTGTTCTCGCTGTCCGAAATAAAGGGTTAATTCAAATCCTAATTGGAAAAGTCAAACTGCCAGTTTTCGGTCAAACTGCCAGTTTTCGGAAAGTGGAGAAAGAGGAGGAGAGGTGGAGGCCGAGTTGGAGGAGGGTTCCTCCCCTTGGCCGGCGCACCTCCCAAGGCCGAGTTGGGGAGGAACTCCTCCCCTTGGCCGGCCAAGCCCTCCCACCTATAAAAGGAGGGGCAGGGCCTCCTCCTCTAGACACACTAGTTCCTACCCCTCTAAACTAAACCTAGATCTAAACCCCGGTTTAGAGCTATTTTGGTTTAGAGCCTTCTAATTGGTTTAGAGCCCTCTAATTGGTGTGTCTAATTACTAGACCACTAATAGCCTCTCTCATAAGCTCCACCATACTCGCACCGGCTTAAGGCGAAGCCCTGCGGGATCTCCCCTCTACCTCCGGTACCACGCCGTTGTGCTGCCGGAATCGCGAGGAGAGTGCTACAACCTCCGCTGCCTGCTGGAACAAGGGAGAGGAAGGTCTTCGTCGAGTACCGAACGTGTGACCGACTGCGGGGGTGCTGCTGGAACGTGGCGCCGGAAGGATCGTCTACGCGATCTTGAGATCGGAAAGAGTACGACTACATCACCCACGAGAATCTGCTCTCGTTAAACACTTTGGAATCTTCGAGGGTGAGTTATTCCATCGACTCGTTGCTACAATCTAGTAGATAGATCTTGGCTTGTTTGTTTGTATGCGATAGAAAATTTTTGTTTTCCATGCTACGAACCCCTACAGTGGTATCAGAGCCGTGTCTATATGTAGATCTGTTGCACGAGTAGAACACAATGGTCATTGTGGGCGTTGATGCTTTTATTGTAGATTGCTTTGCGTGTACTTTGCATCTTGCGGTATGTTGGGATGAAGCGGCCCGGGCTAACCTTACATGACATCGTTCATGAGACTTGCTCCACGCTTAACATGCAACTCGTATTGCATAAGTGGCTTTGCGGGTGCCTGTTTCTCCTAGCATAGTAAAGATCCAATTTACAACGGGTAATCAACAATGCTAGTATCAATGTTGTGGTTCTTGTTCGTAGGTTAGAACGACACTTATGGAAAGCCCCAAACCACGTAAAATATGCAAAGAAAGTAGAAGCGTCTAACTTTGTTTTGCAGGGGTGTGCAGTGATGTGATATGGCCATGATTGTGATTATATTTGATGTATGCAATGTTCCTTATTGTAAGTTGGAAACCGGCAGGAGCCATATGGTTGTCTTTAATTTCCGTTAAGACCTGCGTGTCTATTCAAAATAGTTGTAATAGTTGAAGCTGGTGGACGACAACCATGAAGGAGCGTCATTGACCTTGATGCTATGCCGGTGATGATGGAGATCATGTTCGTGCTTGAAGATGGAGATCGGAAGCACAAAGAAGAAAGGCCATATCATATCACATATTATGAATTGCATGTGATGTTAATCCTTTATGCATCTTGTATTGCTTAGTAGACGACGGTAGCATTATAAGATGATCCCTCATGCACATAAATTTCAAGTTCTAAAGTGTTCACCCTTAGTATGCACCGTTGCCAAAGGTTGTTGCTTCGAAGCACCACGTGATGATCGGGTGTCTTTGATTCCGCGGGTGAATACAACGTAAGCAAGCCAGATTTGCTTATGCGGTAGCTAAGGTTTGATCTTGACGAGCCTAGCATGTACAGACATGGCCTCAGGAACACGGATCGCCGAAAGGTAAAGCATGAATCATATAGTAGATGTGATGAACATGATGATTGTTCGCCATTAAAACTATATCAGCTCTCGTGATGATCGGTGTTGATGTAGTGGATTTGGTTCGTGTGATCACTAAAACAATGTGAGGGATGTTGTTTTGAGTGGGAGTTCACCTAGTTTAATTTCATTAATTAATTTGAACTCAATTTGTCATAAACTTAGTCTAAACTATTGCAAATATGTTGTAGATCAATGGCAGCCCCTACCATCAATTTTAATGCGTTCCTAGAGAAAGAAAAGTTGAAAAACAATGGAAGCAACTTCGCGGATTGGTTCCGCAATTTGAGGATTGTCCTCACAGCTGGTAATTTGACCTATGTGCTGGATGCACCGCTAGGTGACCCACCTGCAGCTGATGCTACCGATGAAGTAAAGAATGTTTACCTCGCTCGGAAGAATCAGTACTCCATAGTTCAGTGTGCTATCTTGTATGGTTTAGAATCGGAGCTTCAGAAAAGGTTTGAAGAGTCAGACCCATATGATATTGTCGAGGATCTCAAATTAATTTTTGAGACTCATGCGGCAATTGAAAGTTATGAAGCTTCTGAAAAGTTCTTTAACTGCAAGATGGAAGAGGGTAGCTCCGTCAGTGAGCATGTGCTTAAAATGTCTGGGCACGCGAATAAACTTCAAAGTTTGGGTATAGTGATTCCTAACACTTTGGGGGTTTACCGCATCCTCCAATCACTACCACCAAGTTACAAGAACTTTGTGATGAACTACAACATGCAGAACATGAACAAAGAGTTGCCAGAACTATTTGCCATGTTAAAATCTGCAGAAGTGGAGATCAAGAAAGAGCACCAAGTGTTGATGGTCAATAAGACCACCAAATTCAAGAAAGGCAAGTCTAAGCAAAAGGGACACTTCAAGAAGGGTGGTAAGAAAGCTACCACTCCGACGAAGAGGACCAAGGCTGGACCCAAGCCTGATGTTGAGTGCTTTTACTGCAAGGGAGAAGGTCACTGGAAGCGGAATTGCCCAAAGTACTTGGCGGATTTGAAGAACGGCAACATCAAGAAGAAAGGTATATCTGATATACATGTTATTGATGTGTATCTCACTAGTATTCGTAGTAGTGCCTGGGTATTTGATACTGGTTCGGTTGCTCATATTTGTAACTCGAAACAGGAGCTGCAGAATAAACGAAAGCTAGTGAAGAACGAGGTGACGATGCGCGTGGGAAACGGATCAAAGGTTGATGTGATCGCGGTCGGCACGCTACCTCTTCATCTACCATCGGGATTAGTTTTATACTTAAATAATTGTTATTTGGTGCCTGCGTTGAGCATGAACATTATATCAGGATCTTGTTTATTGCGAGACGGTTACTTGTTTAAATCCGAGAATAATGGTTGTTCGATTTATATGAGTAATATGTTTTATGCACATGCACCTTTGATAGATGGTCTATTCATATTGAATCTCGATAGTGGAAATACACATGTTAATAACATTGAGGCTAAACGTTTGAAATCGAGCGATAACTTGACCTATATGTGGCACTGTCGTCTTGGTCACATCGGAGTGAAACGTATGAAGAAACTCCATTCCGATGGACTTCTTGAATCACTTGATTTTGAATCACTTGAAAGATGCGAAGCATGTCTGATGGGTAAAATGACCAAGACTCCATTTTCTGGTATAATGGAGCGAGCTACAGACTTATTGGAAATCATACATACCGATGTGTGTGGTCCAATGAGTGTAGCATCGCGCAGTGGTTATCGTTATGTTCTTACCTTCACAGATGACTTGAGTAGATATGGGTATATCTATTTCATGAAACATAAGTCCGAAACTTTCGAGAAGTTTAAGGAGTTTCAAAGTGAGGTAGAGAATCAACGTAACAAGAAGATTAAATTTCTACGTTCTGATCGTGGAGGTGAATATCTAAGTTACGAGTTTGGCGAGCATTTAAAGAAGTGCGGAATACTTTCACAATTGACACCGCCGGGAACACCACAGCGTAATGGTGTGTCTGAACGTCGTAATCGAACTCTCTTAGATATGGTTCGTTCTATGATGTCACTTACAGATTTACCGCTATTATTTTGGGGTTATGCATTAGAAACAGCTGCATTCACTTTAAATAGGGCACCGTCTAAATCCGTTGAAACGACACCGTATGAATTATGGTTTGGGAAGAAACCTAAATTGTCGTTCCTTAAAGTTTGGGGATGCGAAGCCTATGTAAAGAAATTACAGCCGGACAAGCTTGAACCCAAAGCGGAAAAATGAGTCTTCATAGGATACCCGAAGGAAACTATTGGGTATACCTTCTATCATAGATCCGAAGGCAAAATCTTCGTTGCCAAGAATGGATCCTTTCTAGAGAAGGAATTTCTCTCGAAAGAAGTGACTGGAAGGAAAGTAGAACTTGACGAGGTTGTCGAACCTTATCTCGAAATTGCGAGTAGCGCAGCACCGGAAGAAGTTCCTATGGTGCCTGCACCAATAAGAGAGGAAGCTAATGATGTTGATCATGAAACTTCGGTCGAAGTTGCTACAGAACCTCGGAGGTCAACGAGAACTCGTACCACTCCAGATTGGTATGATTCCGTTATGAATGTCATGTTGGTGGACAACACCGATGACCCCGAGACATATGAGGAAGCGATGATGAGCCCAGATTCCAATAAATGGCAAGAAGCCATGAAATCCGAGATTGGATCCATGTACGAAAACCAAGTATGGACTTTGGTGGACTTACCGGATGGCCGGAAGGCTGTCGAGAACAAATGGATTTTCAAGAAGAAAACAGATGCTGATGGTAATGTTACTGTCTATAAAGCTCGACTTGTCGCAAAAGGGTTTCGACAAATTCAAGGAGTTGACTACGATGAGACTTTCTCACCGGTAGCGAAGCTAAAGTCTGTGAGGATTATGTTAGCAATCGCTGCATATTATGATTATGAGATATGGCAGATGGATGTCAAAACAGCATTCCTCAATGGAGACATTGATGAAGAGTTGTATATGATGCAACCCAAAGGTTTTGTCGATCCTAAAGATGCTAACAAGGTATGCAAACTTCAACGGTCCATCTATGGATTGAAGCAAGCATCCCGAAGTTGGAATCAACGTTTTGATAAGGTAATCAAAAGTTTTGGTTTTATACAAACTTATGGAGAAGCTTGTATTTACAAGAAAGTGAGTGGGAGCTCTGTAGCGTTCTTAATACTATATGTGGATGACATATTGTTGATTGGGAATGATGTAGACCTTCTTAATAGTGTCAAAGAATATTTGAATAATAGTTTTTCAATGAAGGATCTTGGCGAAGCAGCTTACATATTAGGCATAAAGATTTATAGAGATAGATCGAAACGCCAAATATCATTGTCACAAAGTACATATTTGGACAAAGTTCTAAAGAGGTTTGGAATGGAAGAAAGCAAGAAAGGGTTCTTGCCCATGTTGCCCAATACGACCTTGAGTAAAACTCAAAGTCCGACATCGGCAGAAGATAGAGAAAGGATGAGTAAGACTCCCTATGCCTCAGCCATAGGATCTCTAATGTATGCCATGCTATGTACTAGACCCGACATTGCATATGCTGTTAGTTTAACTAGCAGATATCAAAGTGATCCAGGAGTGGATCATTGGACAGCGGTCAAAAACATCCTTAAGTACTTGAGAAGAACTAAGGATATGGTTCTTTCTTATGGAGGTGATGAACAGCTCGTTGTTAATGGTTACACCGATGCTAGTTGGAACACCGATCCGGATGATTCTAAATCACAATCTGGATACGTATTTATTTTGAATGGTGCAGCAGTTAGCTGGAGGAGTGCAAAGCAAAGCGTTGTGGCGAGATCTTCAACTGAATCGGAATACATGGCTGCTTCGGAGGCTTCACAAGAAGCGATATGGATGAAAGAGTTCATTACAGAGCTGGGTGTGGTTCCTAGTGCGCTGGACCCAATGTCTATCTACTGTGATAACATGGGCGCCATAGCCAATGCGCAAGAACCAAGGTCACACAAGAAGCTGAAGCATATCAAGCTGCGTTTTCACGCTATTCGAGAACATATCCAGGATGGGGATATAAAGATTTGCAAAGTACACACAGATCTGAATGTGGCGGATCCGTTGACTAAACCTCTCCCGAGGGCAAAACATGACCAACACCAAACTGCCATGGGTGTTCGGTATATTACCATGTAATCTAGATTAGATGACTCTAGTGCAAGTGGGAGACTGTTGGAGATATGCCCTAGAGGCAATAATAAATATAGTTATTATTATATCTTTGTGTTTATGATAAATGTTTGCATTCATGCTATAATAGTATTAACAAGGAAACATTAATACTTGTGTGAATTGTAAACTTAAATTGAAGTCCCTAGTATAGCCTCTATACTTCACTAGCTTGTTGGTTAATAGATGATTGTGGTTTCCCTATCATGAACATTGAGATGTTGTTAACAACAAGATCATATCATTAGGAGAATGATATGGTGGACATACTCCTATAGATAAGCGTAGCATAAAGATCAAGTCATTTCAATAGTTCAATTGCTATATGCTTTCTGATACATAGTAACCTAATTCCTTCGACCATGAGATCATGCATATCACCTTTACCGGATGGATGCTTTGATGTCATCAAACACCACACCGTAACAGGGTGGCTATAAAGGTGGTATTGAGTGTTCAGAAAGTATTGGTTGAAACACATGGATCAAGAGTGGGATTTGTCCATCCATATGACAGATAGATATTCTCTGGGCCCTCTCGGTGAAATGTCATCCAATTAGCTTGCAAGCATGTGACATGGTCACAAGGGATCACATATCACGGGAACGAGAAAAGAGTACTTATCAGTAACGAGGTTGAACTAGGTATGCAGAGATACCGACGATCATGACCTCGGATAAGTAACATATCGTGAGACAAAGGGAAATTGGTATCGTATGTAAATGGTTCATTCGATCGCAAAGTAATCGTAGAAATATGTGGGAGCCATATGAATTTCCAGATTCCTCTATTGGTTATTGTTCGGAGAAGTGTCTCGATCATGTCCGCATAATTCACGAACCGTAGGGAGACACACTTAAGGATTCGACGTTGTTTGAGTAGTTATGGTATTATGAGAAAGAGACCGAATGTTGTTCGGAGTCTCGGATGGGATCCGGGATATCACGAGGTGATCCGGAATGGTCCGGAGAATAAGATTCATATAAGGAAAGTCCCGTTTCGGAGTTGGGGAATGGTTCCGGTGTTTTCATCAGGAACATTCTAGAAGGTCCCGGAATGTCCGGCACTCCGGAGGGGGAAGGGGTGCATGAATGTGTCATTGCATGTTGGAATGATTGCATCATGTACTAAGTGTTCTCGCTGTCCGAAATAAAGGGTTAATTCAAATCCTAATTGGAAAAGTCAAACTGCCAGTTTTCGGTCAAACTGCCAGTTTTCGGAAAGTGGAGAAAGAGGAGGAGAGGTGGAGGCCGAGTTGGAGGAGGGTTCCTCCCCTTGGCCGGCGCACCTCCCAAGGCCGAGTTGGGGAGGAACTCCTCCCCTTGGCCGGCCAAGCCCTCCCACCTATAAAAGGAGGGGCAGGGCCTCCTCCTCTAGACACACTAGTTCCTACCCCTCTAAACTAAACCTAGATCTAAACCCCGGTTTAGAGCTATTTTGGTTTAGAGCCTTCTAATTGGTTTAGAGCCCTCTAATTGGTGTGTCTAATTACTAGACCACTAATAGCCTCTCTCATAAGCTCCACCATACTCGCACCGGCTTAAGGCGAAGCCCTGCGGGATCTCCCCTCTACCTCCGGTACCACGCCGTTGTGCTGCCGGAATCGCGAGGAGAGTGCTACAACCTCCGCTGCCTGCTGGAACAAGGGAGAGGAAGGTCTTCGTCGAGTACCGAACGTGTGACCGACTGCGGGGGTGCTGCTGGAACGTGGCGCCGGAAGGATCGTCTACGCGATCTTGAGATCGGAAAGAGTACGACTACATCACCCACGAGAATCTGCTCTCGTTAAACACTTTGGAATCTTCGAGGGTGAGTTATTCCATCGACTCGTTGCTACAATCTAGTAGATAGATCTTGGCTTGTTTGTTTGTATGCGATAGAATTTTTTTTTTCCATGCTACGAACCCCTACACATAGAACAATCATATTGTTTACTTTACACGCAATTCGTAAAGCAATAATCTGTTGCTTGCAACTTAATACTGGAGGGGGTTCGGATGATAACCTGAAGATGGATTATTAGTCATAGATGCAGTTGGATGGCGGTCTATGTATAATGTTGTAATGCCCAATCAAGTTCCAAAGGAGTCAAGATGATTAGTATATGCATGTATTGCTTTCTCAATGTTTGTCAATTGCCCCGCTGTAATTTGTTCACCCAGCATGTTATCTATCTAAGGAGAGCCACCTCTAGTGAACTATGGATTCCGGTCCTTGTCTTTTACATACAATCTACAAACTGTTACTGCTTTGTGTTTACTTTCTGCAAACTTTTACTTCTTTCCATTTGATACGTTTAATCCTTTGTTTTCCGCAAAACACGGTGAGATTGACAACCTCATCGCAAGTTGGGGACAAAGTTCTGTGGTTGTGTTGTGCAGGCCTCCACGTTGCTACTAGCACCAGTAGTGCACCCTGCCAAAGCTCAGCTAGTAACACCTTTGGGGTGTTTCCTTGCTCCTACTGGTTCGATTAAACCTTGGTTTCATACTGAGGGAAACTTGTTGTTGTGCTCATCATACCTTCCTCTTGGGGGTCCCAACGAGCTCTACATCAACACCGCACCAGCACTTTTCTGGCGCCATACACAGAGCCATCAGTGACACGGGGTGGCATCGCCAAGCTTAAGCTTTTGTCCATTCTTCATCTCATTACATCATTCTTCTCTTACACCTGAAAATTTTCTTTCATAAAAACTTCACACAATCTTCATTAGAACAATTAGTGTACTCAAGATAATAAGCCTTTTGGTTTAGTTGCAACATAAGTAAAACTTCCATTAAAACACAAGATACGGTATCACTTTCCTCAAAATTCTCAATTTCCCCAAAAAGAACCCAAAAAGGAATCAACAAGAAGCAAATGCAAATAATGGCAGAAATCTATCAAAACAGACCAGCAGGTAGAAACCGATTTTTTCGAAGACCTTCTGTTACTCAAATCGAAAAGTGTTGAACAACTAAAGTTGGATAACAACCTGGGGCAGAATCACAAAAAATTACAGCTCAAACCGACGTACAGAGATTTTTCACTAATTTTTACAGTGAAGCACAAAAATCTGTTTTGGGAGAGCAACTTTCCCAAGCATTACTTCTCTCCCATTAGAGATTACTCTTGGCACAAAAACCACACAAAAATGATAAGGAGAGGTTATTACTAAAGCAATAACTTCCAGGACTCAACTAAAACTTTTGGGTTATCTCCCAATAAGTACTTTTCTTTAACGCCTTTAAGTTAGGCATAAGAAGCAAAAAAAAGAATCAAGTATTCTCAAATGAAGAAGCATTAAGAGCAAATTTTGCTTTAATAGGAGATGCAAAAGGAATCTTATCTCTCTTCTTAGGGAAGTGTTATATACCTTTCTTGAGTGGGAGTTGATATTTAATGGTGCCTTCTTTCATATCAATAATGGCACCAACAGTTTTAAGAAAAGGTCTTCCCAAAGTAATAGGACAAGAAGCATTGCATTCAACATCCAAAACATAGAAATCAACAGGGACATAGGCATTGTTAAACATAATAAGAACATCATTAATACTCCCCATGAGTTTCTTTTTAGCATTATCATCAAGTGGGACATTTAAATAACAATCTTCCAATGGTGGCAAATCAAGCATTTCATAAATATTTCTAGGCATAATAGAAACACTACTATCAAGATCACATAAATCTTTGAGACCAAAATCATGCACTTTCATATTAATGATGGGTTCCCAACCATCTTCTAATTTCATAGGTAGAAGCTTTATGTTTCATCTTTTCTTCTTTAATTTTTATGGGAGCATCGGTAATGTGTTTTGTAAAGGCCATATTCATAGCACTAGCATTAGGACTTTTAGCAAGTAGGAACATAATAACTTCAAAGATATTGCAACCATCAAGATCAAAATCATAATTATCATCTAAAGTAGTGGAGCTATTGTTTCCCATATTTCGAAGAATTTCAGCATTTTTATTAGAAAAGGTTCCATTGGATTTACTAGCTTCAACATTAGTGGTAGTGATAGTAGAAATACTAATATTTCTAGCAATTTCATCTTCTTTTTCCCACTTAGCATGCAATTGAGCTAATAGTCTAACATTTTCATCAATTCTAACTTGTATGGCATTAGTAGCAGCAAAGGGATTTTCAATAGTTTCAGTTTTAGCAACCATTTTATTCAAAAAAGATTGTGCTTCAGATAGTGATGCTATATTTCTTTCAGCATTAGAGAGTTTTTCCTCAATGGTTTTATTGAAAGAAGTTTGTTTACTAATAAAATACTTAATCATAACTTCAAGTTTAGAGGGTGCACTTCTATTATTGTTGAAGGAATTTCCATAAGCATTACCATTATTGGGAGGATATGGCCTATAATTGTTGTTACCAAAATTATTCATGTAGGCATTATTGCTAAAATTATTGTTTCTAATAAAGTTCACATCAACTTGCTCTTCTTGAGCAACCAAAGAGGCTAAGGGAACATGATTTGGATCAATATGAGCTTTCCCATTAACAAGCATAGACATAATAACATCAATTTTATCACTCAAGGAAGAGGTCTCTTCAACAGAATTTACCTTCTTACCTTGTGGAGCTCTCTCAGTGTGCCATTCAGAATAGTTAACCATCATATTATCCAGAAGCTTTGTTGCAGCATCCAAAGTAATGGTCATAAAGGTACCTCCAGCAGCAGAATCTAGTAGATTTCTTGAAGAATAATTCAGTCCTGCATAAAAGGTTTGGATAATCATCCAAGCAGTCAGTCCATGAGTGGGACAATTTTTTACCAAAGATTTCATTCTTTCCCAAGCTTGAGCAACATGTTCATTATCAGATTGTTTAAATTTCATTATTTCACTTCTCATAGATATAATCTTAGCAGGAGGATAGTATTTTCCAATTAAAGCATCTTTGCATTTAGTCCAAGAATCAATACTATTTCTAGTTAGGGATTGCAACCATTCTTTAGCTTTTCCTCTTAAAGAGAAAGGAAACAATTTAAGCTTAATAATATCTCCATCTATATCCCTATGTTTTTGCATCTCACAAAGTTCAACAAAGTTATTTAGATGAGCAACAACATCTTCAGTACCAATTCCAGAAAATTGTTCTCTCATAACAAGATTGAGTAAAGCATGTTTAATTTCAAAGAAAGTAGCTTCAGGAAGAGGTGGAGCAATAGGTGTGCACATGAAATCATTGTTGTTGGTGCTAGTGAAGTCACACAACTTAGTGTTTTCAAGAGTAGTCATTTTTTTGTATTTTTAATATAAAGAAGCAAACTAGTACAACCAATTTTTTGTGTTTTTGATAAAGAAACAAGCAAACAAAGCAGAAATAAACAAAGCAAAACAAATAAAACAAAGTAAAGAGATTGGTTATGACGGATTCCCCTTGTGAAGATGCCCCTGACTCCCCGGCAACGGCGCCAGAAAAATAGGTTGATGGCTCAAAATATATTCAAGCTCGTTGGGGAACCCCAAAAGGAAGATATGATGAGCACAACAGTAAGTTTTCCCTCAGTTATGAAACCAAGGTTATCGAACCAGTAGGAGCAAGGAAATACCTCCAAGGTGTTGTTTCCAACTTGGAATCCTACACAACACAACCACAGAACTTTGCCCCCCAACTTACAGTGAGGTTGTCAATCTCACCGGTTTTGCTGAAAACAAAGAATTAAATGTATTGTGTGGAAGATAGTAATAGCTTGCATAAAGTAAACAAAAAATAGTAATTAATAGAGTGTAGATTGATAGTAAAAGAAAGGACCGGGGTCCATAGTTCACTAGTGGTGATTCTCCTTAAGATAGATGACATGTTGGGTGAATAAATTACAGCGGGGCAATTGACAAACATCGAGAAAGCATACATGCATATACTAATCATCTTGACTCCTATAAGATTTTTTGGACATTACAACATTATACATAGACCGTAATCCAACTGCATCTATGACTAATAATCCACCTTCAGGTTATCATCCGAATCCCCTCCAGTATTAAGTTGCAAGCAACAGATAATTGCATTAAGCATTGTGTGTAAAGTAAATAATACGATTGTTCTATGAACAAATGATTATTGTTTTCTCCCTAGTAGCTACGGCACATCTAGTAACTTAGAGATTTCTGTCACTTCCCCAAATTACTAGAGGCATGAATCCACTATCGAGCATAAATACTCCCTCTTAGAGTTGCTAGCATCTACTCGGCCAAGACAGCTACTAACAACAGAGAGCATGCAAGATCACAAATAACAAAGACATGATAGAATCTATAATCAACACTACTAGGGAAAACCCTACCCGAGGCGCACCAAAAACCCTATCCGAGGCGCATATGATATGCGCCTCTAGCATCGCGCCTCTAGTATTTGTTATGCGAGGCGCATATATGCGCCTTCTATATCCTAGATATGCGAGGCACATATTGATCATATGCATGCGCCTCCCATACTCAGAATATGGGACCTTGAGAATTGATGCCCCAAACATTGATACTAGATTTTTGTGCCTATTTAATCTTATAAAAAATAGGACCTTGAGAAATTTTTAAAATCTTATTTAGGAATAGAAAGCTAGAGAAAAAAAATAAAGAACAAGGGAAAAGAAATAAAATGTGTGCGTGTGTGCTAGTGTTTGAGCTCACGACCTTTGGTTTGAAAGCTAGTTGCAACCAGTTACTCCTGGTAGTCTTGTTGATACACAGCTAGTTACGTTCTTTATCTCTTCACCGTGGAGAACAAAATAGGCTGGACTTCTTGTATTTGGGCCTATACTCGTACAACACTGTGTTGCCCTTTTTTTTTAGGGTGGAGTTGGCCGCCGCCGCGTCCTCTTGTTTAGGGAGTCGCCGCCATCAGGACGTCGTGGCTGCCGCGAGGTGACGCCATTCCCCTGGACCGTCTCCATCAAGCTGTTCTGTCACCGTCGCTGCTAGCAAGACATCCCCCTCTCAATTGGTTAGTCCCCCTAGTGGTTTACATAGTTGCCTTCATAGAATTTCTGGAGCAATGTGTGTCGTATGACTCGAATAGGAGCAGGTTTTCTAATCTTTGTCAATCTGCAATTTTTGGATTAGAGTTTGGCATCATCTGTGTGAGAGAATTGAGATTCAGAAGGGAGTGCCGTTTTAGAAATTTGTTGGACTAGTTGTTCTGTACCTTCTCAATTTAATTAGTGTATAGAACGAGGGACATTTAGCCACTTTTCTGTCCATCCATGGAGTATTGGACTGCATCGATTGCTGGGGCTGTTTGGTTTTTCATTTTCTCTAGCGATTCAGGTACACAACGAGTGGAATGAGATCTACATGGGAATTAGGAAATATCTAGCATTTTCCAGTTCTATTTATTGGAACAGACCGTGAGTCATATGCCTGTATTTGGCTAGGTATCTCCGGTGCTATTGTGAAGCTCCAGGTCTGACTAGCAGTTTTGTCTTGTTTTTTGCTCATAGAAGTGGCTACTGTTAGTAAGCTTATGGTATTTAAATTCTTGGGATGTACACGTTTATGAACTGCAAGTTAATTCCTTTCTAAGGCACTAGCCGAGAACAATGTTCTTTCGTTGGTTTACAGAAAAATAAATAAGAAAAATGGCAGGTAGGTAGAAATAATTATCTTTTTGACCACATGTAGCCTTTTTGAGGGTTGTTCCATGATTAATTTGCAACGGAATGCTTGTGGGTTGACTGCGCATAGGAGTCTCGATGTTGTCTTTTGTTTGTATGCTTTTGATGCGAGTTAAGGGTGACAATTGTTTCAACACAGGTGCGAATACTTCTGGTCCGGAGTCTTACAGCTCACAATTTGTGCCCTGTGGTTGAGGCAAGTTTATGACGGATAGTGAATTTTATATATCTCTCTTCACTCGAATTTTAATTAAAGATATTATCTTTTACGCCTATTATATATCCTTGATGACAATGATAATGATGATGATGGCATGTGCATATTATGTGCATTTTTGCATACCATGATGATAAGGTGACCTACTTCGGTGGGCACAATGCGACTTCATTGATGGGTTGCGACCCACTTTGGAGGCAACCTCCACGAGTTGGAGCGAGTGGATGCCGACGGGTGTCCACTCGAGCGATACCGGTATCCGCGATGAGATGAGATGAGCATATAGTCATGTAGGACATCATATTGAGTACTAATGGATCAATGATGTTTAATGATGTCTCGGTGTTTTGATTTATGTAAAGTTTACTATTTGTTCTTAAACTTGTTGAGTCTTTGTACTCACCCTTGTTGCTTCCATGTTTTTAGATAAACGTTCAAGACATCATGCATGGGGAGATATGGGAGTAGCACACATCACTTGCTTCACACCACGACCTCACACTTATCACTTTTTCTTGGATCTATGATTTTAATCGTTTGGAGTCAAACTATGTCATAATTATTAGACTATGTCGGTTACTCAGTTGTTGGTTGTCGTTACCGGTATTGTGTGCGGATGTTCGTTTTTAAAGTTGTGGTATTGAAGTTTGTCAGTTGGTTGAATCCTTGTCTTGTGCTATATATATCTTATTCCCTGTCGTAGATGTTCCGAAAATAGAGGAGACTCTGCCGAATTTTCCTAAAAAGTCTTAGTTATTTTCTATGTGTAATGTATGTGGTAACACCTCAAGTGCTTGCTTGGCTTGGGGTGTTACAGGGGTCGCCAGAGATGGTGGAGGAGGATGAGGCCACCAGAGGTGGAGGAGGAGGTGGTGGTCGGTTTGGTTGTGGAGGCCATGGCCGAAGTGATCACCGGAGGAGGAGGAGGAGGTCGCCGGAGGAAGAGGAGGAGAAGTTTGCCGGAGAAAGAGGAGGAGGATGCCACCGGAGGTGGAGGAGGAGGTCGCCGGAGGAAGAGGATGAGAAGGTCGCCGGAGGAAGAGGACGAGGATGCCACTGGAGGTGGAGGAGGAGGAGAAGGAGAGAAGGAGGAGAGGTGGAGGAGAAGGAGAAGGAGAAGGAGAAGGAGGAGAGGTGGTAGGTGTGGTAGTGGCTGTTTCGAATTTGAATCCGGCTCTACCTATGAGGTGATAGGTTAAAGATTTTTTTTCCGACATCGTATGCAAAAGTTATAGCCGTTTTACCGTGACATGACCTATTTTTGCAAAATACATCGAAATTCATGTTTTTCAATTTTGTCTAGATCTATACCCTAAAATTGAACTACAACTCAAAGGAATTATTTTTTGAAGTTTCTATCATTTTTGTTTATTTTTTACAAAACTGAAAAGGCGATCCACAGCGGGGGCAGGGTTGGGATCTGCCAGGTTATAGGAGGCGCATATGGAATATCCGCCTCGCGTATTATCAAGTATATGAGGCGCATATTGCCATATGCGCCTCGCATATTCGACCACAGATATCCTCCTGGGCCCATGCAACTTATGCGAGGCGCATTCTTCCTATATGTGCCTTTCTTATCTAATACATTGGAGGCGCATATTATCAAAATGCGCCTCGCATAATATGGGGGTGCCAGATTTTGTCCGTACAGAGAAAGTGGAGAGCTCAAAGCTAATAAGTACCATAATTTTTGGAAGCTCTTTATGAGACTTGAATCCCTACTTCCTTCTATGAAGGCCTTTCTTTTACTTTTATGTTGAGTCTCCACTTTCTATCTTTATGCACCTACTTTAAGAGCATAGTGGCTATTCTTAGTTCTATGTGCATTGTCCCAAGACTTGTTGATTGATGCATAGATTTGATATTGCTTGTTTTAAACTATTTGTATCTAGTCACTCTTATGAACTTTGAAGGTGTCCTATGTATTTATGTTTGCTACTTTATGAGGGACAAGCTGAATGCCACTATGCTATGTTTTCTTTATGTGAAACAAACAAACGTCTTGCAAAGCATTGTTATTCATGAATCTTTTGTTTGTGCCTTTTCATGTTGCAACATAGTTGTTTTGCCTTATTATTAGAACTTTGTCTTTCATGTTATGATTGAAGTACTATGATCCCAGCTATCAATGTTTTACAAATACTTTGATCAAGTCTATGATGGTGCATGTCACCTCAAAAATTATTCTTTCTCTTTATCACTTACCTACTCGAGGACGAGCAGGAGTTAAGCTTGGGGATGTTAATACGTTGCTAACGTATCCATAATTTTTGATGTTCCATGCTTGGTTTTATCTACTTTCTTATAATTTGTCCATACTTTGGAGTACTTTTCATATGATTTCTTGGACCAACCTATTAACAAGAGCGACAGTACCAGCTGCCTGTTTTCTGTTGTTTTTTGTTCCAGGAAAGTCAGAAAATGAATATTCTCGGAATTGGACGGGACAAAATCCAAAGTCAGTTTTTCACCTAGGGACACCAGGAGCCAGAATAAGAGACGGAGAGGGGCTGGGGCCCGGCCACACCACCTGGCCCGCGCCAGGGGGTGGTCTGGCCGCCCCAGGTACCCCCTCGGCCTCTCCTTTCGCCTATATATTGCCTCCGATACAGAAACCCTAAGTACCCGATCAAAATTCCACGAAAGAGCATGTAGCCGCCGTCATCTCCATCTCTAGATCGGGAGGGATCTGAAGCTCTTCCTGGCACCCTGTCGGAGAGGAGAATTCACCCTGGAGGCCTTCTTCATCACCATGCAAGCCTCCGGTGTGATGCGTCAGTAGTTCATCCTTGGACTACGGGTCCATGTAGTGGCTAGATGGCTGGTTCCCCTCCTTTGTGCTATCATGTTTAGATCTTGTGAGCTCCGTTCATGATCAAAATCATCTATTTGTAACTCATACATGTTGTGTTTGTGGGGATCCGATGGATATTGCGATGCTATTTCAGATTGATTATTGATTCCATCATGTCTTTGTTATTTGTGATCTTGCATGCTTTCCGTTGTTAGTAGCTATCTTGGCCAAGTAGATGCTAGCAACTCCAAGAGTTAGTATTTATGCTCGATAGTGGGTCCATGCCTCTAGTAATCTGGGGAAGTGACAGAAATCTCTAAGGTACTAGATGTGTTGTTGCTACTAGGGAGAAAACAACAATCCTTTGTTCATAGAACAATCGTATTGTTTACTTTACATACAATTCGTAATGCAATTATCCGTTGCTTGCAACTTAATACTAGAGGGGGTTCGGATGATAACCTGAAGGTGGATTATTAGTCATAGATGCAGTTGGATGGCGGTCTATGTATAATGTTGTAATGCCCAATCGAATCTCAAAGGAGTCAAGATGAGTAGTATATGCTTGTATGCTTTCTCGATGTTTGTCAATTGCCCCGCCGTAATTTGTTCACCCAACATGTCATCTATCTTAAGGAGATCCACCACTAGTGAACTATGGACCCTGGTCCTTTATTTTACCATCAATGTACAATCAACTGTTTACTGCTTTGTGTTTACTTTCTGCAAACTATTACTTTCTTCCACTCGATATGTAATCCTTTGTTTTCAGCAAAACCGGTGAGTTGACAACCTTATCGTAAGTTGGGGGCAGAGTTCTGTGGTTGTGTTGTGCAGGTCTCCACGTTGCTGCTGGCACCGGTAGTGCGCCCTGCCAAAGTTCAGCTAGCAACACCTTTGGGGTGTTTCCTTGCTCCTACTGGATTGATAACCTTGGTTTCATAACTGAGGGAAAACTTGCTGTTGTGCTCATCATACCTTCCTCTTGGGGTTCCCCAACAAGCTCGATATATTTTGGGCCATCAAGCTCTTTTTCTGGCGCCGTTGCCGGGGAGTCAAGGACATCTTCACAAGGGGAGTCCCTCATAACCAATCTCTTTACTTTGTTATTTTTGTTTTGCTTTGTTTATTTCTGCTTTGTTTGCTTGTTTCTTTATCAAAAACACAAAAAATTGGTTGTACTAGTTTTGCTTTCTTTATTAAAAAACACAAAAAATGACTAGTCTTGAAAACACTAAGTTGTGTGACTTTACTAGCACCAACAACAATGATTTTATGAGCACACCCATTGCTCCACCTGTTCCTGAAGCTACTTTCTTTGAGATAAAACCTGCTACGCTCAATCTTGTTATGAGAGAACAATTTTCTGGAATTGGTACTGAAGATGTTGTTGCTCATCTAAATAACTTTGTTGAACTTTGTGAGATGCAAAAACATAGGGATATAGATGGAGATATTATTAAGCTTAAATTGTTTCCTTTCTCTTTAAGAGGAAAAGCTAAAGAATGGTTGCAATCCCTAACTAGAAATAGTATTGATTCTTGGACTAAATGCAAAGATGTTTTCATTGGAAAATACTATCCTCCTGCTAAGATTATATCTATGAGAAGTGAAATAATTAAGTTTAAACAATCTGATAATGAACATGTTGCTCAAGCTTGGGAAAGAATGAAATCTTTGGTAAAAAATTGTCCCACTCATGGACTGACTGCTTGGATGATTATCCAAACCTTTTATGCAGGATTAAACTATTCTTCAAAAATCTATTGGATTCTGCTGCTGGAGGTACCTTTATGACCATTACTTTGGGTGCTGCAACAAAGCTTCTGGATAATATGATGGTTAACTATTCTAAATGGCATACTGAGAGAGCTCCACAAGGTAAGAAGGTAAATTCTGTTGAAGAAACCTCCTCCTTGAGTGATAAGATTGATGTTATTATGTCTATGCTTGTTAATAGGAAAGCCCATATTGATCCAAATAATGTTCCTTTAGCCTCTTTGATTGCTCAAGAAGAGCAAGTTGATGTGAACTTTATAAGAAATAATAATTTTGGCAACAATGCTTATGGTAATAAAAATTATAAGCCATATCCTCCCAACAATGGTAATGCTTATGGAAATTCCTACAACAATAATAGGAGTGCTTCCTCTAAACTTGAAGTTATGCTTAAAGACTTTATTAGTAAACAAACCGCTTTCAATAAAACTATTGAGGAAAAACTTTCTAATGCTGAAAGAAATATATCATCTTTGTCTGAAGCACAATCCTCTTTGATTAATAAAATGGCTGCTAAACCTGAAACTATTGATAATCCCTTTGTTGCCACTAATTCCATACAAGTTAGAATTGATGAAAATGTTAGACTATGAGCTGAATTGCATGCTAAGTGGGAAAGAGAAGATGAAATTGCTAGAAATATTAGTGTTTCTACTATCACTACCACTAGTGTTGAAGCTAGTAATAGCTCTACAACTTTAGATGATAATTATGATTTTGATCTTGATGGTTGCAATATCTCTGAAGTTATTAAGTTCCTACAAAAGCTTGCTAAAAGTCCTAATGCTAGTGCTATGAATATGGCCTTTACAAAACACATTACTGAAGCTCTCATAAATATTAAAGAAGAAAAGATGAAACATAAAGCTTCTATTCCTATAAAACAAGAAGATGGTTGGGAACCCATCATCAATATGAAAGTGAATGATTTTGATTTCAAAGCTTTATGTGATCTTTATAGTAGTGTTTCCATTATGCATAGAAAGATTTATGATATGCTTGATTTTCCACCACTTGAAGATTGTTATTTGAATGTCCCACTTGATGATAATGCTAAAAAGAAACTCATGGGGAGTATTAATGATGTTCTTATTATGGTTAACAATGCCTATGTCCCCGTTGATTTCCATGTTTTGGATGTTGAATGTAATGCTTCTTGTCCTATTACTTTGGGAAGACCTTTTCTTACAACTGTTGGTGCCATTATTGATATGAAAGAAGGCACCATTAAATATCAACTCCCACTCAAGAAAGGTATAAAACACTTTCCTAAGAAGAGAGAGAATATTTCTTTTGCCTCTCCTATGAAAACAAAATTTGCTCTTAATGCTTCTTCATTTGAGAACACTTGATGCTTTTCTTGCTTCTTATGCCTAACTTAAAGGCATTAAAGAAAAGTAATTATTGGGAGATAACCCAAAAGTTTTAGATGAGTCTTGGAAGTTATTTCTTCAGTAATAACCGCTCCTTATCCTTTTTATTTGCTTTTTGTGCCAAGAGTAACCTCTAATGAGAGAGAAGTAATGATTGGGAAAGTTGTTGTCCCGAAACAGATTTCTGTGCTTCACCGTAAAAATACGTGTAAAATCTCTGTACGTCCTTTTGAGGCGTGAATTTTTGTGCTTCTGCCCCAGGTTGTTATCTAACTTTCGTTAGTTCAACACATTTCTATTTGAGCAATAGAAGGTCTTCGAAAAAATTCGTCTTTACTTGCTGGTCTGTTTTGACAAATTTCTGCCTTTATTTGCATTTGCTTCTTGTTGGTTCCTTTTTTAGTTCTTTTAGGGAATTGAGCTTTTTGAGAGAAGTGCTACAGTAGCTAGTATTTTAATGGAAGTTTTATTGGTATTGGAACTGAACCTAAAGACCTATTATCTTGAGTGCACTAATGTTGCTAATAAAGATTGTGTGAAGTTGTGTATGAAGGAAAAATTTCAGGTGTATGGAAGGAATGAGTAATAAGATGAAGGATGGACTAAAGCTCAAGCTTGAGGATGCCACGCGTGTCACCCCAAGAAATATCCAAGAAGTACAAACGTCAAAGCTTGGGGATGCCCAAGACATCCCCTTCTTCATCAATAAAAATTCCAGGTTCCTTCCAAACGCTTCATTTTATTGTTTCATGCACAGTTGTGTTGTTCTTGGAGTGTCTTCCTTTTCGTTTTTCGTTTTGGTTTTCGTTTGCTTGGTTTCCTTAGTTTGCTTAATAAATTGGTTGGACCCCCTCTTTCATACATTGGTTTTCAAATAGTTTGGTATGGATTGGAAAAGAGTAGGAAAGTTCATGCTTAAGTGGTAAAGAAAGCTTGTTTTTAACTATGGCCCATGCTTTGTCATGCCATGATTGATATTGTTTTGGCTTTATGCTTAGTATTCTTTGCTGTAGCATGACATGTTATAAACAATTGATATTGCTTAATGTGCCTTGGAAGAATCATGCGTTGTTTTAGCATATTAAAGCATAATATTGTGGTATTCTCCTTTGATGCTTTATTTGGGTTGACTTGGCACATGCTCACACCATGTTATGACTATCCCAAGTCACCATAGCCTTTATGATCCTTTAGTTTTCAACTTTTAGTATCACTTTATGCTTTGATCAATGATGTTTTGTCGCTCTGCATGATTATGGTCATTATTGCTCTCTTAGTTGGTCGCTCCCGGTCTTTTGCTAGCCTCCGTAACCAAGTATGAGTTCCACTCATGCATCCAACTCCTAAAACCATGTTATTTCAAAGATTCCACTATACGTACCTATTAGCATTTGCTATTCCAAGTATATTCATGTTTTTGTTTACCTTCCAAATTAAACTTGTTATGAGAAAACTAGTGATTAAAGCTCTCATGAACTTGATGACACACTTTACTTTCTTGCACTTAATAAACTTGAACCATTGCGTCCAACTTTGTTGCGTATATGCTTGCGCTTTATAAGTTGAAGTTAGCAGCATGTATCATGGGGAACGCTTTCAACATTGCACTTGTACATTGTACCCCGTTGATATCATGTTCTTTTGCCTATGGATCCCGACGGTGTGAAATAAATGGGGAAATTGTAAGATCATGGAGTTTGTATGTGTGTTAGAAAAACGCTTGGGCCACTAGCCTAAGCCATGCCTAATCATGGTGGAAACTTGCAGCATAACCATAATGAGCACTCTATGAATCATCCTCAATAAAAACCTATGCAAATAGCAAATAAAAAGATCGCTGAGATGCTCATTGTCTGCTTGCCTTGTCATTTTGATTATGAGATAGCTCATGTATCATGTGCAAAGGGTACCCCGTTGGCGGTTCTCTATGATATATATGTACTTACAATGACAAGAGCTTACTTGTGACTAAAGTTGAGTAGCATGAGGTTCGGTCTTTGTAAGTAAGGGGCATGAGATTTCGGCTTATAACTTGTCAAGCATATCCTTAGTTGTGTCACTTTAACCTTAATCACCTTCAAGATGCTTATGATAGGGGCAATGAGAGCTGAAAGCTAATAAGAACCATAATTTTTGGAAGCTCTTTATGAGACTTGAATCCCTACTTCCTTCTATGAAGGCCTTTCTTTTACTTTTATGTTGAGTCTCCACTTTCTATCTTTATGCACCTACTTTGAGAGCATAGTGGCCATTCTTAGTTCTATGTGCATTGTCCCAAGACTTGTTGATTGATGCATAGATTTGATACTGCTTGTTTTAAACTATTTGTATCTAGTCACTCTTATGAACTTTGAAGGTGTCCTATGCATTTATGTTTGCTACTTTATGAGGGACAAGCTGAATGCCACTATGCTATGTTTTCTTTATGTGAAACAAACAAACGTCTTGCAAAGCATTGTTATTCATGAATCTTTTGTTTGTGCCTTTTCATGTTGCAACATAGTTGTTTTGCCTTATTATTAGAACTTTGTCTTTCATGTTATGATTGAAGTACTATGATCCCAGCTATCAATGTTTTACAAATACTTTGGTCAAGTCTACAATGGTGCATGTCACCTCAAAAATTATTCTTTGTCTTTATCACTTACCTACTCGAGGACGAGCATGAGTTAAGCTTGGGGATGTTGATACGTTGCTAACGTATCCATAATTTTTGATGCTCCATGCTTGGTTTTATCTATTTTCTTATGTTTTGTCCACATTTTGGAGTACTTTTCATATGATTTCTTGGACTAACCTATTAACAAGAGCCACAGTGCCAGCTGCCTATTTTCTGCTGTTTTTGGTTCCAGGAAAGTCAGAAAATGAATATTCTCGGAATTGGACAGGACAAAAGCCAAAGTTAGTTTTTCACCGAGGGACACCAGGAGCCAGAATACGAGACAGAGAGGGGCTGGGGCCCAGCCACACCACCTGGCGCGTGGCCAGACCTGGCCCGCGCCAGGGGGTGGTCTAGCCGCCCAGGCACCCCCTCGGCCTCTCCTTTCGCCTATATATTGCCTCCGATACAGAAACCCTAAGTACTCGATCAAAATTCCACGAAAGAGTATGTAGCCGCCATCATCTCCATCCCTAGATCGGGAGGGATCTGAAGCTCTTCCCGGTACCCTGTCGGAGAGGGGAATTCACCCTGGAGGCCTTCTTCATCACCATGCAAGCCTCCGGTGTGATGCGTGAGTAGTTCATCTCTAGACTACGGGTCCATGTAGTAGCTAGATGGCTGGTTCTCCTCCTTTGTGCTATCATGTTTAGATCTTGTGAGCTCCATTCATGATCAAGATCATCTATTTGTAACTCATACATGTTGTGTTTGTGGGGATCCGATGGATATTGAGATGCTATTTCAGATTGATTATTGATTCTATCATGTCTTTGTTATTTGTGATCTTGCATGCTTTCCGTTGTTAGTAGCTATCTTGGCCAAGTAGATGCTAGCAACTCCAAGAGTTAGTATTTATGCTCGATAGTGGGTTCATGCCTCTAGTAATCTGGGGAACTGACATAAATCTCTAAGGTACCAGATGTGTTGTTGCTACTAGGGAGAAAACAACAATCCTTTGTTCATAGAAAAATCGTATTGTTTACTTTACACGCAAATCGTAATGCAATTATCCGTTGCTTGCAACTTAATACTGGAGGGGGTTCGGATGATAACCTGAAGGTCGATTATTAGTCATAGATCCAGTTGGATGGCGGTCTATGTATAATGTTGTAATGCCCAATCGAATCTCAAAGGAGTCAAGATGAGTAGTATATGCTTGTATGCTTTCTCGATGTTTGTCAATTGCCCGGCTATAATTTGTTCACCCAACATGTCATCTATTTTAAGGAGAGCCACCACTAGTGAACTATGGACCCCGGTCCTTTATTTTACCATCAATTTACAATCAACTGTTTACTACTTTGTGTTTACTTTTTGCAAACTATTACTTTCCTCCACTCGATACGTTTAATCCTTTGTTTTTAGCAAAACCAGTGAGATTGACAACCTCATCGTAAGTTGGGGGCAGAATTCTGTGGTTGTGTTGTGCAGGTCTCCATGTTGCTGCTGGCATCGGTAGTGCGCCCTGCCAAAGTTCAGCTAGCAACACCTTTGAGGTGTTTCCTTACTCCTACTGGATTGATAACCTTAGTTTCATAAATGAGGGAAAACTTGCTGCTGTGCTCATCATACCTTCCTCTTGGGGTTCCCCAACGAGCTCGATATATTTTGGGCCATCAGCCGCGCGACCAGGTGGTGTGGATGGCCCCTGGCCCCTCTCTGTCTCGTCTTCTGGCTCCGTGTTCCCCTCGGTGAAATATTGACTTTGACTTTTGTTCCGTCCAATTCCGAGAATATTCATTTTCTAACTTTCTGGAACCAAAAATAGCAGAAAACAGGCAACTGGCACTGTGGCATCTTGTTAATAGGTTAGTCCCAGAAAGTGTATAAAAATACTCCAAAGTGTGGACAAAACATAAGAAAGTAGATATAAAACAAGCATGGAACATAAAAAATTATAGATACATTTGCAACGCATCAGTTCTCTTCCCCTGCCCTGCACCTCGTCCTCCGACCTTCAACGTTGACATCAACACCCCGTACGCCAGCTCTCCTGCGTACGCAGGCTCATTATTGGCCATGCGTCGGGGTCCTCTTCCTTTCGCCGGTAGCAACTCCTCTCCCAACCACTTCGGCGAACAAGACGCCCGCAACGTGTTCGGTGGAATGGCGGGCGACCGCCTACATGTCGTACATGATCGCCTCCGGTTCCGCAGCGACCGACTTCTTCGCTAAAGAGTAGTCCCGGACCGCCGTCGAACATGGCCTCAAGTCCCAGGATTTCCGTGAAGAGGACACCTTGGACGAGGCCGACGACGACCAAAGCCGAAGAGGGCGCCTAGGTGGCGGCGAAGGGAAAGGGCAAGAAGAAGGCGAGGACTGCGGAGCCCCGCGTCAAGTGGACGACGCTTGAAGACCTTTGCCTTGCAGAAGCATGGATGTCGATAAGCATGGACCCCATCACAGGTGCAAACCAAAACTCGGATAATTACTGGAAGCGTGTGAAGTTGGCATTCGATAAGCGCAACCTCATGGATCTGAAGTTCAGCAAGATCCACATGGAGCGTGGCGAGAAGGCCATGACCAATCACTGGGGACTCGTGCAGCAGGCATGCAACAAGTAGCACGACATTCTCGAAGAGATCGCGCGCACACTAGTCAGCGACGAAAGCATGGATAGCAAGGTAGTTTGCCGACCTCAAGATTAAAACTATGCCGACTTGATGCCTGTCCTGACACACTTCGTTTTGTCTATGCAGCTCATCCGTGCGCTCGGCATGTACATGGACGACACCAGCACGGAGTTCAAGTTCCACCATGTCTTCGACAAGATTTAGAACTGCCCGAAATAGGCGGAAACTCGCGTGAGCCTGTCCAAGAACAAGGGCGGCGTGTACAACCCGGAGGCTCCTCCCAGCTGCCGGTGAAGGAAGGCCGCAAGTCCGCCAGAAGAAGGCGAAGATACTGAAAACTATAGGACCTCCCGCCAAATGGCTCCACTCGTCGATCGAGAAGTGCATCGCTGACTCCAAGGCCCATGTCGTGAAGAGGGAGGAGAAGGCCGAGGAGAGGTGGACGTAGTTGCTGCATAACCAAGACAGGAAGCTCGACCTCCTCAAGGTGAACTTCGCTGCCAAGAAGAGGAACACATACCTCCATTTCCTCTTGGGTGACGAAGACACCTCGGTGATGAGCCCCCAGGTCAAGGCCTAGTACATGGCACACCGCACCGCCATTCTCGACGAGGACGTCACTACCAACACTCCGAGTTCCGGCGCCTACCATCTCGGCCACCACTCCTTCGCCGAGCTCTGCCTCCACCTCCTCCAATCTGTCGGCTGCCCCTGTCTTGACGGAGGAGCCCATCCCTATCGCACCTGACATGCTAGAGGAGGCCATCATCGTCGACGAATGATTGCCGGTCTTCATTCTGTTTTGTAATAAATTGTTCGCCGAACCTTTTTGGGTGTATTTCTGTCGAACACCTTTGGGCGAGATTTCGTCGGCTGGAACAAAAATATTCAGATGTGTCACCGATGCGTCGTCTGGGAACCACGCCTAGGAATGCGAGTGGGAGAACGATCGTTTTCAGACCGAAAGTTACATCCGTTCAGCACTATTTAGTGCCGGATTCTAGCCTAGGAACGCCCAACGAGTGGAGGTGCTCTAAGAGCATCTCTAACAAAGACTAAAAACTCACGAACTGTAAAAGGCGGATATAGTCCACAATAAATGGTTTTGCAGTTCGCAAAATAGCCGGCGCAGAATGATGCTCGCAAACTGGACCCGTGAAAGGATTTTTTAGCATATTACCTAAATCATATGCAAATTGATTCATAGAAATGATAGCAAATAGTTTAATAAATTATTACACGAATCATGCACATCAAATCAAATCAAATTATTACATAAATGGTTTGATCAAATAAATATTTTACACAAATGGTTTGATCAAATGAATGTTTTGGTACACATAAATGAAACAACAAATAAAACATCATTGGCGGCCATGCCGCTGCTAGTGGTGGCCGATCAGATCTTTTTGAAGTTGGTTATGGGTGCCCTCGTGTTCAATTTCGTTGTACGAGTCAAGAAATGCTTGAAGACGTTTTGGGTTCCTTTCTGATCTCGCTCAGCTCCCAACATTATCATAGAAACACTCCAATTCTAAACCTCTCTCGTCTTTGACGATCATGTTGTGAAGAATGACACAACATGTCATGATGTTTCCGAGGAACTTAATGTCCCAGAAATGAGCAGGGGCTCGCACAAAAGCAAACCTAGCTTGCAAAACATCAAAAGCTCTTTCAATATCCTTCTAGACAGTCTCTTGAGCCTTGGAAAAAATAGCTTCTTTCCTTGTTTCAGGGGCATGAATGGTTTTCACCAAAGGTGCCCAATCTAGATATATGCCATCGGCTAGATAGTACCCCATGGTGTAGTCATTGTTCATGACTTTATAATTGTAAGCTGGTGCATCTCCACGGGCAAGTCTTGTAAATAAATGGGATCGATGTAAGATGTTAATGTCATTGAGTGATCCCGACAATCCAAAAAAATAATGCCAAATCCAGAGGTCTTGAGATGCCACGGGTTCAAGAACAATTGTTGGGTCACGGCTTTTACCACAATACTAGATCATACAAGTGCGCGTTGCTGCGTCCGTCCATATAGAGAAGTAACGATATTTTTTTTGAAAATAACTAAGATATAGCCTATAATTTGAATGATCGAACTATGATTCCTAGAGCGATGATGAGACATATTTGTGTATAATCAAACTACCAGATTTAACTTTACCATCAATTTTAAATATCTCCGCTGTAAGAAGTACATGTTGAAAACATAAAATGTAAATGGTTAAAGACATATCGACAAAGTCTCTCTGATGCTTTCTCATGAAATAATATTTCGACAACATTTGCATAGTTCCAACAATTAGATATTTGCATAGTTCCAACAATTAGATATTTAAATGCATAATATTACTCTGTAAACTTAAAATGCTAATACCAAATCCAGTGAAATAACGGAACGCATTTTGCTTCTTGTTTTGGTATTAGTTTTAAGCGCTAAACGACATTCTCAAGCATCATATATAAAAAGGAGGGTTTGAACATATTTATATAAATGATTGTAACATGCTACAATCATATAAATTTCATAAATTGCACTAAAGATATCTTAACTTGTCCATCATACTTGCTTTAGAATAAATTGTATCCATCTGCACAATGCAAGTGTATTGTGTAAGCAAATGGTATGTCGCCATTTTTGAAATAAGACTCATTTTATTTAACTTATCTACTAAAGATACAGAATAGGGAACACATGCCGACATTGAGGGGAATTCGGCTCATGGTCATGCTACTGAAACTTAATATAACAGAAATAAAGGAAATATCCAAGTATGTTAATCCTGAGAACACTAAACTGGTACTATTGAAGACATAAAAAATCTGCATCAATAAAAAGAAAGTAATGTAAATAAGCAAGACTAATATTGTGCATAGCTACAGAATGCCTCAACATAGACATTACATCCCCATGTTCGTGATATAGATAGCAAGGAAATAAATTACCATGTCACAAACTCTAATACTTAGGATCAATGAACATAAAGAAACATAGGGAACAAAGTAAACCGACTTTAACATCAACAAACATGATACCATTTGGCAACTCATCTTAGTGACGCATCTGACCGGCGAGCATGCAAGTTTGTTTTGCTCAAGACAACAACCAAGCAGCCTCCAAGTACTTAGATACATGATAAGAACAACGAGCTCCACAACCATAGGCCGCCTGTAAGTTACCGACAAAATTTCAATAATAATTTTGTACAATGCTCCAGAGAGGTACCAATTACGAAATTTAACTCTAACTACCCAAAAAAACACCATGATTTGTACCAAGATCTTGAAGTCTAAGATGCTAATTTGTTAGGATTCACGATGTCAAAGCAGTTTACCTATATGGGGAACAAATTAGAAAGAATAAATATGTGAAAATAGTAGAGGGAAAAATGAAGAAGAAAAACAAAATGCTTGCCATGGTGTGTCACAAGGTTGGCTCTAGAACGGCAGTGCACGCGGATCCCTTGTCGGCCTATGCTGGAACGATCAACCTTTGCATTCGACATGGGAGCTTCACTGCTGGAGTCATCTTCCCACGGAAACCATATAATGACAGTGTTGCTGCACATGTGATCTCCCTGTATAATGAAAGACTGAAGTCGACATACATTAGTGAGTTGAGAGCCATAATCAAGAATTTACAAAGAATAGCGATCCAAGATGGAAAAAGAACAGATCAACATTTCTTGTAACTCAAAATCCCAATTGGCAAGCAAACGTATAGGTCGGACTGTTGATTAGGACGAACTTGAGAAGGGAGACGGTTATGTCAACACCCTGGAGTCGAGCCGTCCACCTCCTCCGTCTAACGGTCTGTTCTAGCAGCGCCGCCTGGGCAAGAATGGAGCCGCAGTCTTCCGTTGATGGATGCAGCACGACCCACCACCACTCCACCAGACGCACTCCTCTCGCTAACCCTGAGCGAATAACATCATAACATGGTGATGCCTAGATAGGGACAGCGGAGCTTATATGAGGAATTGAAGAGACGAACTAGGCAGACATGAAACGGAAGTCATCGCAATAGATGTGCCATTCCCAGGATTAAATGATGGAGACGTTTCTATGGTCTTCATGGCTCACTCGCTGCCACTACCAGAATGCACGACAGAGAAAGTGGAATTACTTCATGTAGGATGAAATCTCGCAAAACTTCGGTATGACAAAGCAATGGGCCGCGATGATGCTTCTTTGCAGTGCATTCGACCGCTCTATTCTGGCATCGTACAGAGATCGGACAGTTTCCATGGTACCTGAAGAATCACACAACGAGCCTTACATGCATACTTTGTCAGCCCATTTAATAATTTTACAAATGGTCAGCCAGTGAACGTCAGGACACCCAGAATGGCCTGCAGAGTAGCAGCCTAGATACGTAGAGGCAGTCTTGCCATGTGAGTAGAGGCAGCGAATGAGCCCAACCGAAGTGGTGGAAGGAGTAAACGATCTTGTGCATCCCTATACGTGATCCAACGGTAGACGAACTGAAAACGCTATGGGAGCTCGTAGGTAGTTGCATTTTACTGTTTCTTAATTAGCCTTGTCATGCTTTTGGTCAATTCTTCCACTTCTAATACATACAATCCACATTGCCAAGCATGGCGGGCCAGCCCCTCTCAAGGTTCATATCCATCAACCTTTTGGTATCTTCGTTGTTTGGAGCTTGAAGATACTCATCACCAAACATCCAGATCACAACCTCTGCGAACCTCTGAACATATTCAATAGTGGTATCTTCACCAATGCAAAGATACTCATCGCAATAATCTACAGACACGCCATACGCAAGCACATGAATAGCTGCGGAGATTTTTTGGTACGCGCTAAACCCTAGCACCTCGGCGCCGTCTCTACGACGCTGAAAGTATGTGCAGCTGCCTTCGCAAGCCTCTACGATTTTCACGAACAACTCTCTTCGCATTCGGAACAGCCCACAGAAGAGATGTGGGGGTAGGTCGGTACCTCGACGAAGTAGTCTTGCATCAGTGACTGGTGGTCTTGCCAGCGGTTGCGCGGGAGACAAATTCGGTCGGGAACCGATCCGCGACGCTCAACATCCTCCTCCTATCCTCGACCTCCTTGACGACGAGGATGACGACCAGATGCTCGGTGTCGTCGTCGTGGAGCAGCTCGTCGAGGTCCGAATCGTCGTCGTCGGAGGAGTTCTCCAAGTACATCTCCTCGCTCTCCGTCAATGAGGAACTTATCTGAATCAAGAAAATACGGCCGTCGAAATCCTTGAAATTTAGCCGTGGCGGGGGAGATCGAACAAGTTCATACCTTGGCGACGACGGCGGCAGGCGATTCAGTCGGCTCACGAGGCAGCAACGCTCCCGGTTGCAGAACTGGCTCCGGGAATGGTTGATCTGTCGGATCCGCTTCAGCGCGCCGGCAAATCGAGCTGCAAAGGGCGGGCTCCACGGCGGGGAATGGCGGCGGAGGCGGGCGGAGGAGGAGAGGGGAACGAAAATATTAGCGCGCCAACACCTGCAAGGGGATATGGTTTCACGCTCGGTTCGGCCCCTCGCTTCGTGTATGTACCGACCGTTGGCGACAATTCACCGTCCCCTTAAAAATAAGTAAGAGCCGTTACCTAAGCCGCCGCCTCCTCTCCTGACCTAGCCACAGCATCTCCGCCTCCTCCATAGATCGGTTCCCCCTCCTTCGGTCGGTCTCGCCGGCATCGGAGGGGTGGGGAACCCGATCTATGGGTGGAGTTTTCAGTAAAAGTAGTGTTTTCAAGATTAGATTAGTGCTTTGGTTGTCATCTTCTTAATAGAGATGGCATCGTCTACAATAAGTGATCTTCGGCATATCGTTCGACGACGAGATCTCTTTCCCGGCGTCAATGGTGGTGTTGAAAGATTAAGTTTTTATAGGTACAGTCTTTCGGATCTTCTTTCACTGGATCGATTTTGGACTTTTTCTCATGGTTGTCGCGAGGAGGATTATCCTCGCAATATTTGTCCTGGCTGCTATGTCCTCGACAATGGTGATTCGTACTCTCGGTTCGCCAGCGACGTCGATCAGGCTATTTGGTTAATTTTCCTTGGAATACTTGTGTTGGATCTCTTGCCGATGTTGATTAATTACCTTAATGGCTGCGCGCGTGCACGTAGCCTTGGCACTGCGGCTCAAAAAATTATGGAAGAACCTTCATTGGTATTTACAGGTTACGGTTCGATATTTATCAGCGTTTGGCTGCCTTTAGAGAAGTGCAAGATTATGTCTTCGAAGAAGAAAGAGATTGAAGACCTCGAAGATTTGCTAGTTTCTTTTAGACTTTATTTTGTAATCGATGGAGTCAGCTTATGTATCTCTACCATGTACTATTTGCTACTTTGAATATTAGGTGGTATTGATTGTAAAAAAAAAAAAGTAAGAGCCGTTACCTAGGGGGTTCACTAGAGCAACCGCCTACTGCGCAAACGGCAAACCTTATTTTACGCTTTGAGCTGTTTACCTTCTTCCTTAGAGATGCTCTAAGTTCGCCCAGTCAGAACCGAGTCGATCGCTTTGCCTTTCGGGACCCAACCTTCAGACCGTCTGTTCATCATCCTACGGAAGAGCGAACTGCAGCGCAACCCCAACCTCGCATCCGCACAGCTGGCTCTGGCTCCCGCCGTCACCCCCGCCTCCCCGCAGACGCTCGCCGTCAATTCCTCCTCCTCACCAGTCGCCCTCCCCTCCCTCCGCCTGCCGTTGTTCCGCGCCCCTGCCACCCACCGGCGGCTCAGTCTCATTCCATTCCCGCCTGCTCTCCTGTCTCACCCGCAGTGCCGGTGTCGCCGTGCGGTGTTCCTCGTGGCCGGCGCCCGACGGTCGGAACTGCTCGCCCTTCGACTCCAGTACTCCAGCTCCAGAGCCTAAACAGCATCCGCCCCAAAGGCCCAAACCATTCATCCGTCCCCGTAGCCGGCGTGGAACAAAACCGGCGTGAGGACTCGGGAGCCTGCAGGCTGCAGCACCATCCGACATGCCGTCCTTCTCTTCCGGCGCTCCTCAGCACAACGCGCGGTGCGCCAACCTTTACCACCCTCGCTGCGATTTTGTTTTGTCTGTTTTCTTGGGGACTGATCCCTTATTTTGGTTGGTTTGAGCAGGCGGAAGCAGCTGATTCGTCAGCAGAGGAAGTCGCTCCCCATCGCCTCAGGTTAGTCCGCCTGTCACCCAAGGTTTCATTAGGGTCTTCATCAGACATGAGTTTCACTGTTATTCATGGTGGTGCTAGTGATTGTGGTGCAGTGGAGAAAAAGCTTGTTGAGGAGGTGAGGAAGAACGACACTCTGATCATTGTAGGCGAGACCGGCAGTGGCAAAACAACTCGTAATTGCCTTTCTACACTTCTTTCCCTTCCATGTATCATTGTTGTTTGGGTGAAATAATTGCTGAAATAATGTACCTCTGTGATGTTTGTGGTTATTGATCTCCACACCCTCATATATATCGCTCAACTTAGGATTACATCCTAACTTGTACACTAGAATAATCTAGATTCTGCTAGGACACTAACTCAGGTTCCAACACTCTACTGGAATATTCCAGACTCTCCTACGACACTACTGCTATACTAACCCAGACTCCAACGCATTTCAATTAGTCACACGACAGTACTGTATATAAGAGTAATGAGAAGTTTTTGTACTGTTAATCATAGGAACATTTTGTAAACGCGAAACGAGGCCAGTTTCTCATTGTATTTCTGCACCCTAGTGTTTATGATCTTATGAAAATCATTCTTATGGATGGTTCGACTTATACCAATTAAAATTTGTCTATCTGATTTTATTTAAGTGAACGTATCTTCACCACTCATGGAAGAATATCATGTAGTTGTCACATAATTTGTTACACATATCATGATGCTCATTCGTTCAGTTTAACAAATGTTTTCATTTATTTTTATTATGCAGAAATTCCGCAATTTTTGTATGATGCTGGGTTTTGTCAGGAGGGAAAAGTCATTGGCATCACTCAGCCTCGAAGCGTGTTGCTGAGGAATGCAATGATCAGTTGGGCAAAAAGGTTGGATACTCTATTAGGTTTGATGATTCCACATCGAATGCAACAAGGATTAAGTACATGACAGATGGTTTGCTTCTAAGGTAATTTTATATTTCACAAACTGAATCATCATTGCTTGGTTTTTTTCTGGTCGTTGTGTTCATTTAGCTCCTTAAGCCCAGATGTTCATCCTTTTGTGTTACTTTTAATTTCAGAATATGAAGTATTTATTCTTGTTATCCTTTGCTTAATGCTTGACTTCATGCTATATATTCCTATAGATAAATAGTTTCATTTTTCTGAATAGTAATCATCAAATTTTGTTACCAGCATTGTGGTTATGCCTTTTGAAAGCTGTTCAAATGATATGAATAAGTCATTCACGAGTTAAAATCGGACCAAGTAATAAAGAACAAAATGCATAGAACAGACACTTGCATTTTATATTTCTTATAAATTCGTGGTATTTAAGGTCATCTTTTATTATGTATGCTTTCCCCTCTATTACAATAATTCTGAAAGTGGCCATCCCTACATGCTCATGGACCTGAGCCTGACTACAAAGTGCATCTATCATATGTTTGCTTCAGAATTGTATTATTAATTTTGAGAAAAATCATTTTCTTTGGCTTCTCCACCAATGTAACATTTACAAATGAATTACTTTTTATTAAGTTTTCTTAACTAAGATTTCTGTTTCAACTGTACCTTACCAATGTACTAATGGATAAATATGCTATTTATGTGTGGGTTAATCTGCATCTGTTCAATGTGTGATTTTCCCACTATTAATAGAAACATTGCTTTGGATTTTCAGGGAAGCACTTCTGGACCCACTTTTGTCTAAGTACAGTGTAATAGTTGTTGACGAGGCCCACGAAAGAACTGTTCATACAGATGTCTTGCTGGGTTTGTTGAAAAAAGTGCAACATTCCCGGTCTATTTATGCCGATAAGGATGGAAAGAATTTGTCTAACAAACAAGATCTCTCTCAAAGTCTTACTCTGAAGACATGCCAGGCAACAAAATTTGCACCTCTAAAGCTAATAATTATGTCTGCTAGTTTGGACGCCAAATGTTTTTCTGATTACTTTGGTGGTGCTAAAGCTGTACATATTCAAGGACGGCAATACCCTGTTGACACACTGTATACTTATCAGCCCGAGTCAGATTATCTAGATGCTACACTAGTTACGATATTTCAGGTGAGCATCATCCTATTTGCATGCAAGAGGTGGGTGAGTTAAGGAGAATGAAAGGAAATCGGAATCCATATTAAATAGCATTTCGGAAAGAAAAACTTGCTTCAGAAACCATGATAAGAGAATACGCAATCTTGTCTCATATTAAGTTTTAGTATTTCTTAATTAGCACATATTATTCAACTGTGACTTAATATAGTCCGCTGCTTGTGTATCAACATCATGTTTGGAAATTTGGATGTTTGCTTTCCTAGATCCATTTGGAGGAAGGACCTGGAGATATTCTTGCATTTTTAACTGGACAGGAGGAGATTGAATCACTAGAACGACTTATTCAGGAGCGTGTTCGTCAACTTCCACCAGATAGTAGTAAGATATGGACTACACCTATCTACTCATCTCTTCCATCGGAGCAACAAATGAATGCTTTTAAACCAGCACCAGCTGGAACTCGCAAGGTGAGGTATACATTCTTTGGATGCATAATTCTCCTCTTTTCTAACCTATTGGCAGTTTCTTAATTGACGAGCACTTGCTGCTCTTTATATCAGGTTTTATTGATGTTCTACTTTTGTTTGGTTGGGCGTACACTTCTGCACATAACTGCTGTAGGATGAATTTGTTAGCTAACAAAGAACCACATTCTGTTAGTGTATGCAGTTGCAAAGGAGGGATGAGGGAGCAGTTAATTAGTTCTCAACTAGTGATGCAAAAATATTTATTCCCATTGATAAGGGGGCAGATGAATTACCAATGCCCAAATATACATCATTCTAGAAATTTGATATGTTGTTAGGTGTTGGTGATCTGTTTGAGGTGAAATTATCTGCTCTGAACAATTCTGTCGTAGACCTTTAGATAATACCCAACATTAGCATGCCTAATGTTCATAGAAACATGATATTATTTATGTGGTCTTGTGTTATATAATAAGGTCGTGAACTGAATAAGCATAATTGCACTTAAGTGAAAGTACATAAGGAAATGGTTTCTTGCATAAGCTGTCATTTGCTCACCTCACTTGTTGCTTACAGAAAAATAAACTCTTTGACCAGATGACATAAGGCTCATATTGTTATTTTGTTTTCACATGTACTCCCTCCATTCCAAATTACATGGCGTTTTAGCTTTTTTCTGAAACGCATGTATCTAGACATCTTTTAGTGTGTAGGTTCACTCATTTTGGCCTGTATGTAGACCACAATAAAATATCTAAAACATCTTATAATTTTGAACGGAGGGAGTATGTTTTTTTTGCAGCATAGACCATAGGTGATTGTTCTAGGATATTAGATGTTTCTGGCAAAAAAAATGCTTTTTTAAAGATGGAAATAACTCCTTGTTGCATGAGGCCCCAAGTATCCCCCCCCCCTTTTTTTTCTTATTTCAAAAAAAAAAAACCCGAGATACAGTGGCTTAATAGCATCTCAATGTGAAGCCCAACTTGATAGTACCATGTAAATGCTGTCGAGAACATAGTACTCCTCCATACCGGTTTATTGGGCCCCTAATGGTTTTGGAAAATTTCTGAGAATTAAGCACAATTTAGCAGTTAATAGGTGAATTAATTTCTGGAAATCAGCGCCTACCCTTTCACTTTTAAATCAGCGGCCTATGCATGTGTTTGCATGCGAACTCTTTAGCCTTCCCTAATTAATCGGCACAACTAGCGAGAGAAAAAGGAGGGATTTAGAACTATTTTCCCCACCTATCAGCGCTTGCCTTGGTCGCAAAGCCTTTCCTAGTAAGAACAATAAACCGGTATGGAGGGAGTAACATTATCAAGATCCTGCCACTGCAATATAACAATATTGTTTGTTACCCATTTCAAGTTCACATCTTAGGCCTGGTGGAGACTATAATTGAGGGCGAGTGTTGGCCTTCCATCGTCAGCTTGTGCTTTGTATGAACCGCTTGGTGCATGAAACTCAATACTGTTCATTCGTTTCAGCCACCCACCTTGTTTCTCCTTTCGCTTGCGTGACCTCCATATAGACGAGCACCACCATACCTCGTAACCGCCTCCTCGTAATATGATAGGTTTGCAACATTTACTAATGTCCGTTTATCTGTCAGATAGTTCTAGCAACAAATATTGCAGAGACTTCTGTAACAATACCTGGTATTAAATATGTTATTGATCCTGGGATGGTCAAAGCACGCGCCTACAATCCTGTAACTGGAATGGAGTCTCTAATCATCATTCCAGTCTCCAAAGCACAGGCTCTTCAAAGGAGGTAATAAACTTCAAACAAGTCAATTATTGTGTCCTTTCTCACCTTTTTTTATCATTCTACGCTCAGAGGCCGTGCTGGACGGGAGGGGCCGGGGAAGTGCTTCCGATTGTTCCAAGAATGCGAGTTTGATAAACTGGCGGAATCTACTGTTCCTGAGATTAAACGATGTAATCTCTCGAATGTTGTACTACAGCTCAAAGCTCTTGGAATTGATGATATCATAGGTTTTGATTTTATAGAAAAACCACCAAGGTGAATTTTGCCCTTCTACCTTTTCCATTCCTGCTCACACATGTCATGAAAATTTTGCATGTATCTAATTAGAACATAGTGAAGCATCATCCACGATGTGGATATGGTATGGCAATATAAAAACTGGAGAATTAATCATATCAAGTATAGTTTTTTTTTGCGAGGTAAGTTTATATGGCAATTTGGAAACTTGATGTTCTATTTTCATGCATGCTGCTGTTTTTAGTAATATATTAGACTGTTACTGTTTATACGAAATTCAAATATCATGGCAATGGGAAGATACATGGTAGTCATCGTTTATAACACTATTGAAGTATTTTATTACTTCTCACAGTGATCTAGTTTAAAGTTTGCTTATAATACAAAACTAGCATGCTGGAATTTTCAAGTTATAACGAACCTTACGATGAACGCCAGGTAAAAAAAACTTACGATGAATACATTGAAAAATTCAAACAACATTTACTATAAGCTGAATACCAAGTTGCTTTATATGGATACCAAGTTTTGCTAATTGGGCCAAACCTACTGCAGGACTTCTATTTTAAAATCATTGGAGCAATTGATTTTACTTGGAGCTTTGACTGATGATTATAAGCTGTCAGATCCAGTTGGTAAACAGATGTCTAGGCTGCCTTTGGATCCAATGTACTCCAAGGCGTTGATAGTATCAAGCGAATTCAAGTGCTTGGAAGAAATGTTGATTGTTGTTTCTATGCTTTCAGTGGAATCAATTTTCTTCACCCCACGTGAGAAGTTAGAAGAGGTATTCTCGTGAATTACATGCAACTGGTTTAATGTATGTTCGAAATGGTTTTTATTGGACATTATGGAGTAATATCGTGGTGATGCTATTAAATGCATTCAACCAGCGGGAAATGTCTGGATGAACAATATCCTGGTGGCATGTCGCTATTTTGGGATATTTTCTATTGACTTGAGCAATATTTTTCATTTGGTGTTGCTTGAAGTTGAAAATTGTAGAAAATTCTGAAGGAAGTTTGGGGGGCGGGAGGGGGGGGATTTGGTTACAGTGATAAGTAGTTTTATCATAGACATGTTCGTACGCCCTGATGCCAGGCACTACATGTTTTTCAGATCATGGTGAACGTGTGATAATGTGTTATCCAGAAACCTAGCGTAATAAAAAGCATCAAATTGTTGTAGTATCTGTATTCAACTATAGACTGGTGGTTAAACTACATGCTGCAACACTTATTTTCAATTCTCTCCCGATGAAGTGAGATTTCCCCTGTTGCTAGAAATATTTGAGCATCCGTTGATCCTATTATTAAGCTCCAGAGGTCCAAAGCCGTTGGTGCTGCAGAATTTTGTAATAGTTGTTCATTTTTTCATAGTTAGACGGTGGAACCATATACTGTTTTATGGAGGTCTACATTGAAGTACTTTTACACTACCACTAAAATAGTACCTTTAACCTCGTACTTGTCATGATTTTGCATTTGCACGCTGAAGAGGAATTCCAAGCTTCAACTTGTATTTGGCTTGGGCTCATCCACTGTTTAGACTGAGATAAACAAATCCAGTGTGTTGCCAACTACTAGTGAACTTTCCATTTTCTTGCACTTTTCTTTTTCTTGAGGAACTACAAGTGCTCTTAATGATCCTTCTACTTTATTCCCTGTTTAGGCGAGAGCTGCTAGGAAGAGTTTTGAAAGCACAGAAGGGGACCATATAACCTTGGTGAATGTATACCGAGCTGCTTCAGAATGTTTGGAGAAGAGCAAAAATGCAAGTGCCAAAGAAAAAACAATGGAGAAGGCTTTGAACAGATGGTGCTGGGAGAACTTCATCAATTACCGCTCTCTAAGACATGCTCGTGATGTTCACAGGTCAGTTATCATATTATTTATTATTTTTATGAAGGCTTGAACTATAGGATCAGAGTGATCTGGGCTATTTCCCTCTCGACGATGAAGCTTAAGATGGAACATGACGATTTGTAGCATTAGCACTTGGAAATATATTTCTATTGCCATTTATTCTAGGACCATCACCAAAGATTCAAAATTCCCAATACGTTTGACATCTGCTAAAAAACATTTATTGGGAAATGGGAAGTATGCCCAGTTCAGGAATTTCAGAATATACCACTATGAGCTGACATATGACGTACTGCTTGCTGCAGTCAAATTCAGGGCCATGTCCAACAAATGGGGCTTAACCTGTCATCATGTGGAGATGACATGGTGCAGTTTCGGAGATGCCTCACTGCTGCTTTCTTCCTTAACGCGGCAATTCGCCAACCAGATGGATCGTTCAGGTACTGCTCCATTTTTGTTTTGTTTCTGATTTCTTCAACCCAGTAACTTGGTCGCAACTATCATGTGTCATGTATGCTCTGTAGTTCATCATGTATGCATTTTGGAAGTTGTACATGTAGCTCATATCTCCATCTGCTGATTGGTAGGGCTCTTGGAACCGGCCAGAGCGTGCAGATGCATCCTTCATCGGTGCTCTTCCGAACCAAGCCGGACTGCGTCATCTTCAACGAACTGGTCCGGACAACCCAGAATTACATCAAGAATATAACTCGGATCGACCCTTTGTGGCTCGCTGAACTCGCCCCGCAGTACTACGCTACAGAGGACTAACTTCTTACCCTTTTTCTTACATTGCCGTTGTTAGTTGCTTGCAGTAACCATGTAACAGTCGCTAGTTATGAAATGCTCTCGATTCCACCAAGGGTTGCTGTATTGCCAAACAGATAAGCACTTGATTACTTGAGTGATTATTTGTCTTCTTGTCTTGTAACACCAAAATAGAATAAAACCGAACTGTCGTCTGTCCCAATTTTCAAAACATGAAGCTCTTTTTTTGCACTAAAGAAACTAAATTGGGGAAAAATCACTTTAGAGCTCGAGCTACATGGAGCTCTGTTTTTTTCAAAATTTGGAAACACAGTTTCAAATTTTCAATTTTTTTGGGAAAACGATTCTACATGTAGATAATGTTGTGTTCTACCAACCCACGAGATCTCAACCCAAAATACCTTATATTCTGGGCTTAACAAAAATGATAAAATCTGTGACAGAATTTGAAGATTGAAATTTTGCACTGTTCACTACTTTAGTTGTCAGGTTTTGGCATTTTTGTGCAGCCCAAAATACAGGGTTTTTCGAGTTAAGAGTTTTTCAAGTTTGTAGAGTAAGTTGTTTTCTACATTAGTTTTTTTTGGTTGATATCTTTGAAACTTCAAAAACATCATTTTTGAATGGTTCAAGAAACAGGCTGAGCTCCAAACCTCCGCGGCCCTTAATTGGCAACTACAAACTCGTGGCATCCATTATGGAAAAAGCCAGCATGTAGCATATATTGCAGTAAAAGAAAAGGGAAGATATCTCTTACAACTCTGAGAAAGAAGAAACGCTTACAACAAACGGAAAATTGCGCACTTCAATTTCATGAAATTCCAAACTACACTTTTCCAGTGCATTCCATCACTGCCTACTAGCTGCCGCCTATCATCTGCTTAATCGAGGTGTATGATCCAATGCACGCGCAAACCATGCCGATAAGTATGATCGCTATGCACAAAGCCACCTGAAAGCAGAACAAATGAGAGGTTACATTGATCATAATTGAAAAATTCAGGCTTAATAGTCTGTTGGTGCTACGCAATTTCAGTTAATTATTAATTACCTCCCACAACGGTACCAAGCTCCGCTTGATGGAGAGGTAGCATGCACATGGGAGGATCAGGGCCTGCAAATGCAAATCGTCAGCGATTTTTTTTTTAAATTCAATGTTACTGAATAATAGTAGTTGTTGAACAATTCCAGGTCAAGTAGGCACTCACCACAAGCATGGTGAAGACTGATCCAAGCAATGCCATCACCAAAGCTGCAATTCAAAAGGCAAAGTCCAGAGCATTAGCATGGATGACACTTTGCAGGGGGTAAATTCAGTTAAGTTACTATTGTTAAGGAAAAGATCAGTAGATGATAAGCACCAAAGTATGGAAATGACAGAGCCACGACAACGGTTGAGAGGACAAGAATTGTCCTAACACACATCCCGGCTAGGTAATTCTGCATCTTCTTAGGCAGCGCCTCCTCTATCGACAAGGCAACAGGCGTCATTGTCAAGGCGTACTTGGTGTATGGATTCACAATCTGAAATGAGCACCAGTATGTTAGTTGTGATGCAAAGTGGAGTAACTGTCAGTGGGTTTGGGTTTTCTCGTACTGTCATCCAAATGGCGATTTTCGAGGGGACGAACTGCTGCGGCATGTTCAGTGTGAATTGCGACATCGTGGACTCGCCGAACATCAGGAACCCTGTGGCAGCGACCCCGGAGTACACAACCGTGACTACTATGAAACTGAAAAAGTAGAAAGTAGCGCATGTTAGTATGTAGTAGCAGAATTGGCAAGACAGAGTCAGTACAGTACTGTAGTATTTCATTTGTCAAGTTCAGAATCTTACCAGAACAGGAGCACATAAGGAAACTGTGAGCGCTCCTTCATCGACGAGTATATATTTGGGAAGACCGAGTGCCCTGAGAAGCAGTAACCATACAAGCCAAGTGCCACTGGAAGGCGGGCTAGGTTCAGTGCAGTGCCAGAAGGGTGGAACCCAACACCATCCCCAATACCAACCCAAAACAGGCAGACGATGACTGTTATCGTTGCGACCACGCCTCCGGCTGTGAAATTTCAGTTTAAATATGGTCATGAAGGGTTCAACACAGTTTCAAAGATTAAGTGTATAAAGAAACACAGGTATAATTATTGTTCGTACTTTAAAGACTTTATTAATCAATCTAACATTTCTTCGTAAGATTTTAGGCGAATGAGAGGCAACGCTAGCATTTGTTCAGACAAAAAAATGTTCATAAACAGGATAACCTATCTTCTAAAGATTCAAACTAGAACATAATAATTACTATTATTGTACTTACCAGAAAGATAGGATAGGAGGCTGAGGTTCCTGAGCCAGACCGATGGGAGGATTGCCAAAGCCATCGTAATGGCAAAGAGATTATGCGAGCTCAAGTAGATGCCGGTGAAAGCTAAATGCGCAGAAGGAAAGACTGAAGACAAGCTGTCTCCTAGCAGTGTGATGTACTCCACGCAGCACGACTGTAAATATGCAGGATGTATGTTACCTCTGATGTGCAAGAACAAGACGTGCTCAAAACATAGTAGTATCAGAATTCAGAGGACACTTACATAGAGTTCTAGATAGAGGACAACCTGCAACAAAAATGTGAGCATTGATCAGATAGGCAATGAGTGATGCAAATTTTACAAGACCTGTACAATCAAGTGGATAATATGCGAATACATACCGATACAAATACTCGACCAGTGATACCGAAGGCAGCTTGTCCTATATCGGGATAAGTCTCGATGGTTGGCGAGCTGTCTATGCATCTCTTGAGAAGCAAACCAGTGTAACATGAACAGGCACCGAGCAAGGGAAGGAGGAGGAGGCTTAACCACCCGGCTTCTTTGATTCCGTAAGACGTGGTGAGAATTCCAACACCGCACAGGACATTGAGGCCTAGAAAATAAAAAGGAAGCGTTATTAGGACAGAAAAAGTACCATCCATGATCCTTGACTTGACTACTTGAGTCTGAAACTATTTTAGAACAGTTGGTGCTATTCTGGTTTAGACAACAATCATCACAATATCTGTTCTAGTTTTCAGGACAGAAAACTAATTAAACCTGGCATTGCCACCTCATAATTTTAAGTTGATATGTAGATACATGAAGCATCTGAAAGTAATGGAGTTCTACATCAAATTAGTGATGAGTGGACATATGATGATCGAGATATTCAGAACATAGTATGCTTATCTGCAACATATAAAAAAAACCAAGGTAAATATATTATGTACCGTTGATGATAGATTGGCTACTGCTGCACTTGGAGGACGGCGGCGGGAGCTCGATGTAATTGGATTTCAGGCACGCCGCCGAGGGCCTCTGCTGCATGGCTGGCGCCTGCAGAGCCGGAGCCGGAGCCAGTGGCCGCGGCGGCAGGCTGTCCGTGGACAGCCGCACTGCGGGCTGCTGCTGCGACAGCTGCGAAAGGGAAGGCGGCAGCAACGGCCTGGTGAGTGGCAGCGAGCCCTCGGCCGCGGCCTTCTTGTTGAGGAAGAAGGAGCTGCCGGCCTTGAGGAAGGAGGTCCCGATTTTGGAGAGGCTCGGGCTGGCCGCCATGATCGTGCTGACCGTCGGCGACTGCACGACGCTCAGCATGTCGATCGACTGCCTGCAAGCGCACGGAATCGTCGTCAGAGTTAATAGGTGAGGCGGCAGTAACATCGATCACGCAAGCATGCAAAGCAAAACGGATGGACGGGACCGACCTGTAACTCTGCGGCCACGCGCCCTGCTGCCTGGCGACGTTGGGCGCGCGGCGGTCTCTGGCGGCACCTTCGACGTCGTCTTCATCGCTGCCGCTCCCGCTCCCGCTTCCTTCGCCGCCGCCAGGGTCGTCGTCAACACCGTCGTCGCTCCTGTCGGAGAAGGAGGATCCGGCATCGGACGAGGGCGGCGAGCCGCCGTCCCGGTCGACCCCGAGGTCGTCGTCCTCGTCGCCTATGAAGAGCAGCGACCTATCTCCGTGGCCCTTCTCCTCGTCGCGATCCATGGCGCGATCGATCGATCTTCACGTACGAAATTCTACGATCGAGAACCACGATCGATGATGAGGAAAGGAAAGCAGGTACATACGTGCACAGGAGGCGGCGCGACAGGGATCAACAACGAGATTCCGTAGATCGATCTGGGATCCTCGGTAACGAATTACCCTTATGGAACCCGCGACGTTTGTGGTGTGGTATGGAGTAGGTCTCGAACTAGGACGTCCAAGAGAGAGCGAGACGAACACGGGGCGGGTGAGAGAGAGATGAGGGGGCGGGGAAGGAGCCGGATTCCGGGAGCTGGTGTTGGTTTTGGGTCAGTCGCGGACGACGTGCCTGCTGCGGCAGAGTTCTGAGACACCGCGCCGGAGCCGGAACACACACCTCACGGCTCGCGTTAGTTAGCCCTAGCTAGGCCTAGGGATAAAAGAAGATCATCATTTAGTAGGAAATCTAGTAAATGCGGAGGATTTTAATTAGTTTTGTGACCTGGCAGCACTAGCTGTAACTGCATTCATTCTTATCAATATGTTCCATACTAATTTACCAATTTTATGTCATCATTCTTCAAAATGCCTAAAGGGGTATATACCAAAGAGAATGGATTAATACAGATCCAAAAAAAATGCATTATGATTAGCAAACATGAAGTGGAGCAATATGCTAGACCCAAAGACCAGAGGGGGTTAAGTGTAGATGACCTTATCGTAAAAAATAAGTGTGCCAACTTATTAAACGGTTATTTGGATTAAAGAAGGAATATGGATTGTGATAAGTAATGCCACAAATATCTCCACTCCAAACCTGGTGATCCACCTTTTACCCATGCCGAAACATTTTCAACAGGTGAGGACGACTTCCCGTAATTCCCAAATTACTACTGTTATTACTCCCTCTGGTCTGAATTGAAGGCAATAATAGTTGATTGTGTGAATAGATTGATATTGCGTATTGCATAATTACATTGTGAGCTCTTAGGCTGTTTATATAGTACTAAAAAATTTGGGTACTAAGAAGGCTACTAGAGATATAATTCTAAACTATCAAATATAGCAATCCTGATATACTCTAATACCTAACCATGGTGTACTCTACCCCCCCCCCCCCCCCCGCCGGTTCAGATCGGTAGTGACGCGAGCAGTAGGAGCGCCAGAGATGGTCCAACAGGAGCATAAGCCGAAGGCGCCAACTAGAGAGGATGTCGGTGGATGATAGCCCTTGATGCTGATGTCAATATAGCCGAGAGTGAGGGTGTCGTAGTCGTGGTCAATGATGTTGTTGGAGTGTTGGATGTAGTCATCGTTGATGAAGAAGTCGTTGAGGTTGATATAGTTGTGGCCACTGTCGTCGCTGAGCCCGGGGACAGTCGCCAGAGTAATAAAATAGTAAAAAGCGGTTGCATCCGTAGTTAACTCGACGTAGACAATAGATGGAGTTTTGGTAGTATTGTAGTAGAGGTAGGTGACACGTCGTGTCGATCTTGTCAAACTTGGGGGCACGCCGGGGACGAAGGCACGCGTCGATGTTGCCAATACCGGACGTGCGAAGACAGGGACCATCATGAACCATGCGAGATAAAGTTAGAGGGAGCAGCAGAGAAGACCTCCGTGTATGGTCGGTTGCACGCCGTATGCGCTAGAGTAGACGAAGTGGTTGCAAGAAGAAAATTCAACACAAGCGGTGCAAATAAAATTAGACCGCAACTCTAGCGGCGACGTCGCGGTGGATGAAGACGGCGATGTGGTTGTCGATGGAGATTGACCTGTAGTGGTAGTAGATGTCGGGGATCGAACCCGTTTTATTCATCCACATGCAGGAGTGTGGCAACACAGAATCCGTTGGTGTTGACGAAGACCTTGCTTGGTGGTGGTGGCAATAATGCGGTTGTAAGGGTAATTGTCCCTATGTGTGGTTTTGGTAATTAATGACAATCTCTATAGACTAATGTTTTCATTGAGTTTTATATGAAGGAATCTTCCATAAGTCATGCTTGTAGTCCATGTGTTGGATTCGAGTATGGATGCCATGAAGATAAAGATATATCTTGAGTATTGGCATCAAAATCTTGAGAGTTTGATCTCAATAAAAGAATTCAAGTTATGGCTCTAAGTCGCTGTCATGATAGCCTCATGAGTTGAGATATGGTTGACTAAGATTTAGACCATGCAATCAAATAAAGAATTATTTATGTGCCTCAAGATATTGAGATAGAGCATGAGAAGATACATGATTGACCAATACAAAGAGTGAAGAGTAAATTCAAGTTGGTCAATATGAAGCATAAAGAATATACCATATGGATCTTGTGGTATGGTAAGCGTTGTCAATTATGCTTCATGAACTAACCCATTATATATCTACCTTTGCGTTTTCTATATGGGATAGGTATCTTTCCATGTTCATGCATCAAAATTGAAGATTCCATATAACCCATGAGAGGATAACATCAAGTGGTGATGGTCATCAAGGTTGAGAAGTGCAGGTTCAATATAAGCATCTTAAGAAGATCATATGGTTGAAGCTTGTTGTCCATATTGGTGATAATGTACATGTGAAGATGTGCCTTAATGAAGCTATCCCATGGTGGTGTATGGGGAGAAAATTATGAGTCTTTACGAAGCAACGATGATCAAGTGATGCATTTCGGCTTGAATAAAGCTTGAAGCGTTATCATGAAGATCAAGCGGGATGCGCAAGACAAAGGTATGGCCTAGCTAGGTTTTCCTTTTATCATTCTCAAGGTGGTTGTTGGGAGCCGGGTTATAGGATATATAGCCGCACTAACAAGAGGGAATTTTAGTTGGGTAACTTGATCACATCGTCTTAGGGAGCTTAATCCTTTGCATACTTTGCATCTCCCTATTCTTGTTGCTTCTTGGTGTTTATCTGTGTGAGGTTCTTGATCTTGTTGCTAGATTTTAAACAAGCCCAAGTTCATTGAAAACATAACATCTTCTATTGCGTTTTCGAGTTTGGAGGTTTTATCGGTTCTTCTTTAGGGAGGTTTCATACCTCTACTCTTTTAGTATTTTTGAGGTGGGATGATCACATCAATGCCCATACTTGATGGACTTGGGTTTAAGGAAAGAGCGGCGCGATGGAGACTTCGTCATCTAACAGATAAACAATAGGGGACACAAGGTTTACCCAGGTTTAGGCTCCCAGAGGGAAAATGCTACTCCTGCTTGTCTGTTCTTGATTGATTGAGGAACCAAAGGTTAACGGGGTGCAAAGATGGCAATGGAGCATATATTAGATCTGGAGGATGTATGTGTAAGATTTTCGATCCTCCTTCCTTCCATTCCCTCCTGGCATTTATATGGGGAGGCCAGGTCTCGAGATACGTCTGAGTCGGTTACAAGTTTGAGGGCGTAACCGTAAGGTTTCCTATCTAGTCTTGTTGTATCCGCCAAGGAGTCGAAGCCTTCATGGGCTTGGCCTCACCAGAATCTTCATGGGCTTCACCGTCACCAGCAGATCGTCAGTGAGCCTCCTGCTAGGCCGGACCAGATAGGCCAATAATAGGTACTCGTTGGGCATACCTATGTCAGTAGCCCCTGAGCATCCATTCGGATCATGGATTCGGATAGAGATTTAGATGTCGCTTAACGCATAAGGTGCGTAGTATTGACTATAAATCTTATTGAGCTGACCTGGGTACTTGTTCAGTTCATAGGGATTTTGTTATCATGTCTGGTGCATCCGACAGATCGGGACCAGTTAATTGCTCTCGGGCAAAAACAACATTACATACTCGAATTCGAGTCCCTGGACTCGAATTTGGTATTTGCTGGCGTAGTTCGACTCATGTCGCGGAGGACTTACTAAGTCGAACTCCAGTTTGAGCGCAGCGAATGCGGTTGACAGGCCATCAAACTATATATGCAGGTCTTATCTTTACATCATAGACGCATCATCCGAATGTTTATCACCGGGTGGCCAAGGAGACATTGTCTCTGGACTTGACAATGTAATGTAAAGCGGGCAGAGTCTCCAATGAATTCGACTGATGTGAGCGAGCCAACATTATGGACATAGTCAACACAATGGACCATTATGTGTATCTTTTATTTTCTATAGGATGTGCGACCAGCGCTCCCTATGGAAGTAGCCCCCGAGTGTTTTTTCGAGTTGTAGACTCGAGTAGAGACTTATATTTTTTTGATTGCATAGATACAATGATCCGGAAGTGCTTCGTATAATCTTGCGAATGTCATCAACATCGCCACCTTTTGTTTTTGAATGCGTGAACAACGTTCTCTATGGGAGTAGCCCAGTGTCCTTAGTCGAATTGTTGATTTGAATGAGTATTCGGAGCGTGTCACTCAAAAATCTTTTATGTGCACGTACAACACTCCAGTTTGGAGTAGCCCCTGAGTGTCTGGCTGAATCGTAGATTTGGTCAGAGACTCGATTCTTGTATTATACTAATGTTGTCGATGAGTTGATAAGATTTCACTGGGCCTGAAAAATCATCGGGTGCACGACAAGTGATCCTACTAGGATTATCCCCTGAGTGTCCGATCGACTTGTAGATTTGGGCGGAGGCTCGAGTCTTGCGTCTAATGGTTGCAGTTGATAGTCTCGTAGGCTTACACTAGACTCGAAAGTACATCGGGTGCACGACCAACGCTCCTGTTCGGGGTATCCCCGAGTGTCTGATTGAGTCGTAGACTCGAACATGAACTTATTCCTTGTACATTGGCGTAGCTTCATATGTCGCCGCATCTGTGGAATTTCTCGACTCAAATTCCCTGCTTGTGGATTCAGTCGAATATTTCATTGGATCCCCTAGTGACATGCAGTCAGTTTAAATGAGTGATGGCATTAGGGATGACGATTGGTGAGCTCAACCGTTAGTCTGAATAGCTGATGGGACACGACATAGTAGGACCTGATGGAAGGCTGGCCGGATTTGACCACACAGCGCAAATCCGATGTGGAAGTATACTGGTCAGACCGATTCGACGCGCTCTCTTGAAGGGAACCTGTCCTCCACCGAGCTAGAGAAGAAGATCAAGAATCTGGCAAAGCTGACCAATGATGATGCACTACCTAAACCTTCATCGGTGGCACCATTCGACGCCAGCAATAAGGTGCCCAAGGTAAATGTTATGCGCTTCCTTTCTCTTTTGTATTTCTCTTGTAGCATTTTGCAATCTTGTTGGTGCTAAAGTTTGATTTTGGGTGTAGAACTATAAGGTTAAGATGTTGTTGTCGCCTCTTCCAGAGAAATACGAAGTGGTAGAAGGTAACGAGTCGGACTCAACCCTTCGTCCCACTGAGACTTCTTAAGAGGATAGCGACGAGGGCACCCGAAAGCGCAGTCAAAGCGAGGATTCGGATGCTTCGATGCCTAAAGATTTGAAGGAAGCTGATGCATCCCCAAGTGATTCACGCCCATTCCTGACGGTTCCTTTCTGGACCGTGCCACCAAACCTTTAGCTAAGAATCCCAAGGTTTCCTGGGACCTCGACAAAATGAGCTTGTGAGTGTTCTTCCTTGATTTTTTGTTATTACTTTGAACTATTATGTTGGCTTGTATTTGATTGCGATGTTTCTGTAGCACTAATTCACCACATGGTGGTGCTACTATATAGGGAGTAGAAGAGGAAGTTGTATACTCCAAGGCTGTGAGTTCTGAAGACATCATGGAGATCACCAAAGTGGCGGATCCCCATGACAGCAATGGATCTTCTAGCTCCTCCAAGCTTCAGAAGAAAAAGAGGGTGGTCACCCAAGTTGCTTATCAAGGTCCTTCATCTTCTGCTGGTGATCATGTAAGTGCATTACCGTTTTGATGAACTTGCTCGTTATGTAGTGATACATCCATTTTGCGTCACTATTCTATGTCTTAATTCACTATTATTCATTGATATATTTCGTATTGAGAGGTGATACTTATGTTATTTTATCTGTTTTTGCATGGTTGATGACTTTTGGAGCATGGACCGCTGCAGTCAGGATTCTGATGGAAAAGGTGCTGTTTGGAGGCAAAATTCGCGAAGACCAGAAAATCCTGGAAAATATACGGAAAATCCTATTTTTCCAGAAGACGAAGGAAGCCAGAAGGGGGGCTGGAGATGGGCCACAGGGGGCCCACACCACCCCCTGGCGCGGGCAGCCCTAGGCCGCGCCAAAAGGTGGTGTGGCCACCCTGGCCCACTCCAGGCACTCCCCTCTGGCGTATATTATCCTCCCGAAATCCTAAGACTCGGGGGGCGACCACAGAAAGATTCCGCCACCTCTGCGGGGCGGAAAACACCGAGAGAGAAAGATCTCTCCGGCAGACAGATTTCTCCCGAGGGAATTCCTTCCCGGAGAGGGGAGATCGTCGCCATCAACACCACCATCAAGCTGGACTTCATCGGGATCATCATCATCATCATCACCACCATCATCACCATCAGCACCCTCATCACCATCTCCATATTGCTGTAACAATTGCGTTGAATCTTGCATAGTTCATAGGGGAAACTTTCCCGGTGTTGATTACTCTTTGTAGTTGATGCTATTGAGTGAACCATTGAATTATTGTTTATGTTCAGATTGTTATACATCATTATTCCATCTCTGATCATGATCCATATGATTTCTTGTGAGTAGTTCATTTTGTTCTTGAGGACATGGGAGAAGTCATGTTGTTAGTAGTAGAGTTGTGTTGAGAAAGATTCAATAGTTTGATATTTAAGTTGTGGTGTACTTCTTCTAGTGGTGTCATGTGAACGTCGACTACATGACACTTCACCTATATGGGCCTAGGGGAATGCATTGTGTATTTGGCTACTAATCGTAGGGGGTGCCGGAGTGACAGAAACCTGAACCCCCGTTAGGAAACCATTGCACAAGGGACGTAAGGGTCTTAGAGCTTAAAGCTGTGGTTAGGTTTCTACCTTAATCACTTTCTTGTACTTACGGATGTTTGCAAGGGGTATAATCACAAGTATGTATTAGTCCTAGGAAGGTCGGTACATTAGCACAGGTTTACCCACACAACACTTAGCAAGCTAAAGAAGATTAATCAACTATATGAAGCGAAAGCACTTGACAGTCTTCCCATGTGTCCTCGAGAACATTTGGTCATCTTAAGAAATACAACCGCCTTGTCCTTTGCTGCATAAAGGATTGGGCCACTTGCTGCATTTATTTCTACTGTCTTTTGTTTACTCGTACTTTGTTTACTTGCTTTATCAAAAACCCCTAAAAATCCGTTTGCTAAGTATTTGCAGAGAATTCCTGATCCATACCACTAGCCAGCACCTTCTGCTCCTCGTTGGGTTCGACACTCTTACTTATCGAAAATACTGCGATACACCCCCTATACTTGTGGATCATCAAGACTATTTTCTGGCGCCGTTGCCGGGGAGTGAAGCGCTATTGGAGAGTGGAACTGGTAAAGGAAACTTCTACTGTGAGTATTACTTCTGTTAGTTGCTTTATTTTCATTATGGATAATTCGCTGAGTTTCTTATTTGGTATGCCACTACCACTGCTAAGGTAGTAGATAAACCACCACCTGCTGAGAATGATGTTTTTAAAATACCTACAAGAATTATTGATCGTGTTATGGATAACTACTATGTTGGGGATGGAACTGTCCATCCCGGTGATCATTTACTCTTTATACACAAATTATGCGGGTTGTTCAAGTGTGCAGGTATTACTACAGATCAAGTTAAGAAGAAGTTATTTTCACTATCGCTGAAAGGAAGAGCCGAGGAATGGTATAAGCTGCTGAAGAATGGTCAAGCTCTGGAATGGGAGGAAATAGTACCTCTCTTTTATTCAAAGTTTTATCCTCCTAGTGAGATTCGTAAAGGTCGGAATCAAATATACAACTTTTGGCCTCTTGATGGAGAGAGTATAGCTCAAGCTTGGGGGAGATTGAAGTTAATAATGCTCAAATGTCCCATTCATGAGCTCCCCAACAATATTATTATCAATAACTTTTATGCAAGGCTCCCTCTACATGATAAAGATTTATTGGATGCTTCTTGTGCTAGATCATTCACTCGCATGGAAGAAGAAGCTAAATGGGATCTTCTGGACCGTATTCAAGACAATGCTGAAGCATGGGAGAATGACAAAGGTAGAAAGTCAGGTATAAATTATGATTATGAATGCATTGAATTTTTTATGGGAACTGATGACTTTCAAAACATTAAAAATGCTTATGGTCTAGACTCTCAAGCTATTGCTTCTTATTTTAAGGCTTTGGCTTCCTACATTGAAGTGCCTAAAAATAAGTGGAATAAGTATCATGCACCTTATAAAGATATTGCTAAGAGTGTTCCTGCAAGAAATACTGAATTTTATACTGCTAATCATGTCTTACCTGAACCTTATATTGAGAAAATGCCTTTCCCAGTTAAGATAAAGGAACATTCTATGATAGCTAGTATGGTTGATGAAAGTATGAATGAAGCTGTTGAACCTAATAAACAAAAGGTTGATGAACCTATAATAGCAAATGTGAAAGACCTTGTTACTAAATATGAGAAAGAGGGACACCCTATCCTTTGTAAGGATACCTCTAATATTGTTTCACAAAGTAGTGTTATGAGAGCTAGTATTCCTGTGTTTTCTGTTAGAATAAGCGATCATTGCTATGATGGTCCTTGTGATAGCTAGATTGTTAAGTTTATGCACGATACTGAAAGTTACTATGAAAGAGGAAAAAGTGTTCTTATGCATCTCAATAATATCAAGTTTCCTCGTTTTATGCTGAAAGTTTTTATGTTGCACTTCTTTTGCCTTCTTATGCAAGTAGCCTCTGGTTTCAACAACTTGTTTGTTTACAAAATTCCCTTGCATAGGAAGTGGGTTAGACTTAAATGTGTGTATTTTTGCTTCTTAATGCTCTCTTTCACTTCAATTCATATTTCTATGAGAGCGTCTCCAAAATGATCATGCCCATCTTAATGGCTATAAAGTAAGAGCTTTTTGGGAGACAACCCAATTTGTTTTTGCTTTCAGTTTGTTTTTGTTTCTTTGAGTATTGGAAGTTATTACTTCGGTAATAACCGCTCCTTATCCATTTTGTTTGGGTTTTGTGTCAAGATCAACCTCTAATGAGAGAGAAGTAATATTTGGGGAAGTTGTTGTCCCGAAACAGATTTTTGTGCTTCACCGTAAAAATTCGTGAGAGATCTCTGTATGTCGGATTGAGCTGTAATTTTCTGTGATTCTGCCCCAGGTTGTTATTTAACTTTCGTTAGTTTTGCACTTTTTGCTTTGAGCAACAGAAGATTTTCTAAAAAATTGATCTTTACCTGCTGGTCTGTTTTGACAGATTTTGCCACTCTTGCATTTGCTTCTTTATTCGATTTCCTTTTTGAATTCTTTTTGGGTTTTCGGAAGGAGTTGCTACAGTAGCTTATGTTTTGATGGTTTTCAGTTGAAGTTGGACTCAAAAGGTTTTATCACTTCATATATACTATTGTTGCTAATGAGAACTGTGTGGAGTTTTGTGTGAAAGAAATTTCCAGGAAGTGGAGATAATGGGGTAATAAGGAAGAGAAAGGTTTTATGACTCAAGTAATAAGAGTATGAAGATGAATATATTGATGTTATTCAAGTAATGACTCCAGAAGAATCTACTTGATACCAAATTCAGAGACCTGCAGAGTGTTTTCAAATAGGTAACAGTTCTGGTAAGGAAAACTCCACGAAAATACTATCCAACTATATTTTTGCAGTTTTTAGTTAATAAGGAAAGCTACGAAGCGAAAAAGGGACAGAAAAGGAGCCAGGGTGGCTCACACCACCCTGTGGCGCAGGCCCACCCCTGGCCGCGCCACCAGGTAGTGAGTCCACCCCGGACTCCGCCTCCGACTCGTTTTCTCCTAGTACCTTCCTTTTGATATGAAACTTCGTAATATATAATCCCCCGGATCCCCCGAGGTTCGTATATCGTGTTTTTGTTGTGTTTTTGTTTCGATCTGTTTCTGCCAAGAACTATCTTTGAAAGCTTAGAAGCACAATGGTGTCCGCCAAGGATAAAGGGAAGGAGCCTATGGAGGAAGACCTCCAAGACCCCGGTAAGGAGAAGGAAATCAAGAGTGAAGGTGAAGAAGAGGCAAAGCACACCGGCAGTACCATTGCAAGCATTGGAGTGGTGGCAAACCCTGCCAGGACTATGTCAATTGGAGGGAAGCCTCCTCATCATTGTTCATATCCCTGGTCACTTCCTCCATGCACCAAGAATCCTTTCCATACTCTTATCCATGAGCATCAATACCAAAATATGCCCAAGGGGAAATTACCCTCCAATTGGGATTTGCCTTGTTCTAGCCATGTAGGAAAAGAAGACTTCAAGGAGGAAGAGTGGGGAAATAATAGCAAGAGTTGGAATTCTCAACCTGACATGATCATGAGCTGCATTGAGCAAAACTCGCAGCTTATTTGTAATCTCACCTTCGAGATTGAGGACTTGGGGAAATTGGTCAAGAAGGTCATCAAGAGGATACCACCACCACCAAAGGCGTAATTCGTCATCAGGTTTGGCATCCCCTTGGTTTGTTCCAAGCTTGGGGGAGTGCCACGGTATCACATCACTATCTTCTATCTTTTTGCCTTATTAGTAGAGTCATATCATGAATAGAGGAGTTATTATGTAGTATGGTTTGCATTTTGGAAGTGTCCCCTCTCTCGTTAGATATGTATCCCTTGGTGTGAGTTGCCGTTATGGAATATTAATGAGAAGTTCTATCATTCACTCTTTTTCACAGCTTATATTAGTTTTCAATTCGTGGTTATATGATTGATCTTGTTGTTAGTATTGGTATCACTTTGGGATCATTGAGTTAATTTAGTTGGTTTTGGCAAACCTAGCTCGGTCAGTAGCACACTATTTTTGAGAGTTGAAACAAAAGATAAAAGTACTCTAAAGAAAAATTATTTCATCATATTTCTTTCTTGATTTGCTCACAAGTTTAGTATTCTCTAGTTAAGATCCTTTGTGCTTCCAAGGAAGATTGCATGTTTGTCTTTATCACTTGTATGTTTGTTTGTTTCCTTCAACTCTTATACTTGTTATCTAGCCTTGCTAGCCAAAAACCTGTACTGAGAGGGAATTCTTCTCGTGCATCCACTCCTTTAAACCAAAACCCATGCCATTTGTGTCCACCATACCTACCTATTAGCATTATTGCTATTCCAAGTAAATTCTTGTTTTATCTACCTCCCAATTTAAACTTGTTATGTGAAAATTAGTGATTAAAGCTCTCACGAACTTGATGGCACACTTTACTTTCTTGCACTTAATAAACTTGAACCATTGTCCTCACCTATGTTGCGTATATGCTTGCGCTTTGTAAGTTGTGAATTAGCAGAACCATGCTATCATGGGGAATGCTTTCAACATTGCACTGGTACTTTGTGCCTAGTTGATATCATGTTCTTTTGTCTATGAATGTCGTCGGTGTGAAATGAAAGGGGAGTTTGTAAGTCCATGGAGTTATGCATGTGTGTTAGAGAAACGCCTAGGCCGCTGGTCTAATCCATGCTGACATGGTGGAAACCTGCAGTGTAACCATAACGAGCATCTATGAAGCATTCTTCTTATAAAAAAAGAGTCTGATATTGAGAAAAAAGAGAAAAATAAAAAAAATGAGATTATGAAAAGAGGAAAGAGAGAAAAAGCACCATATTCCCATGGTAAATAAGAAGATTGCTGAGATGCTTGTTGTCTGCTTGCCTTATCATTTTGATATGGGGATTCTTCCGTATCATCGGGCAAGGGGTACCCCGTTGGCGGTTCTCTATGATACACATATGCTTACGATGACAAGAACTTACCGGTGACTAAACTTGAGTAGCATGAGGAGCGGCCCTCGTATTCAAGGGACATGAGATTCTCAACTTACAACTTGTCAATGCATATCCTCATATTTGATCACTTTAACCTTAATCACCTAAAGATGCCTATGATAGGGGCAATGAGAGCTGAAAGCTAGTAAGTATCATAATTTTTGGGAGATCTTTATGAGACTTGCAATCCCTGCTTCCCTCTGCGAAGGGCCTTTCTTTTACTTTTTAGTTGAGTCAGTAAACCTACTCCTTTCTATCTCAGTAAGTATTTTGAGTTGTTGTGTTTCATTCATTTATATGATGATTTATTCAATCATGTTTCTTATGTTCCTTGTTTTGCACATTGCTCTTATCTTGATGTTTACTACTTTGAAAGCTATCATTGAAAAACCAGTTATTTGTGAACTCCAGCAAATTATCAACTATTCTTCGACCAAGAGCTAAGTTTGCCATTACCAATTATGATTCACTTTATGTATCTTTATTGTGTTTCATTTACCTATTACAAGTTGAGTTATATAATAGTGAGTTGTCTTCTATTATGATCTATGTATTTGATGAATGTGATGCTTCTTGTCCATATTCTTTTATCGACTCTTCACTCCATAAACCTGAGGCCATGTTTATTGAGCTCAGTTTCGCTTGGGGACAAGCGAAGTCTAAGCTTGGGGGGAGTTGATACGTCCATTTTGCATCACTATTCTATGTCTTAATTCACTATTATTCATTGATATATTTCGTATTGAGAGGTGATACTTATGTTATTTCATATGTTTTTGCATGGTTGATGACTTTTGGAGCATGGACCACTGCAGTCAGGATTCTGATGGAAAAGGTGCTGTTTGGAGGCAAAATTCACGAAGATCAGAAAATCTGGGAAAATATACAGAAAATCCTATTTTTTCCAGAAGACGAAGGAAGCCAGAAGGGGGGCTGGAGATGGGCCACAGGAGGCCCACACCACCCCTGGCACGGGCAACCCTAGGCTGCGCCAGCAGGTGGTGTGGCCGCCCTAGCCCACTCCAGGCACTCCCCTATGGCGTATGTTATCCTCCCGAAACCCTAAGACTCGGGGGGCGACCACAGAAAGATTCCGTCGCCTCTGCGGGGCGGAAAACACCGAGAGAGAAAGATCTCTCCGGCAGACAGATTTCTGCCGGGGGAATTCCTTCCCGGAGAGGGGAGATCGTTGCCATCAACACCACCATCAAGCTGGAATTCATCGGGATCATCATCATCATCACCACCATCAGCACCCTCATCACCATCTCCATATTGCTGTAACAATTGTGTTGAATCTTGCATAGTTCATAGGGGAAACTTTCCCGGTGTCGATTACTCTTTGTAGTTGATGCTATTGAGTGAACCATTGAATTATTGTTTATGTTCAGATTGTTATACATCATTATTCCATCTCTGATCATGATCCATATGATTTCTTGTGAGTAGTTCGTTTTGTTCTTGAGGACATGGGAGAAGTCATGTTGTTAGTAGTAGAGTTGTGTTGAGAAAGATTCAATAGTTTGATATTTAAGTTGTGGTGTACTTCTTCTAGTGGTGTCATGTGAACGTCGACTACATGACACTTCACCTATCTGGGCCTAGGGGAATGCATTGTGTATTTGTCTACTAATCGTAGGGGTTGCCAGAGTGAGAGAAACCTAAACCCCCGTTAGGAAACCATTGCACAAGGGACGTAAGGGTCTTAGAGTTTAAAGTTGTGGTTAGGTTTCTACCTTAATTACTTTCTTGTACTTACGGATGTTTGCAAGGGGTATAATCACAAGTATGTATTAGTCCTAGGAAGGTCGGTACATTAGCACAGGTTCACCCACACAACACTTAGCAAGCTAAAGAAGATTAATCAACTATATGAAGCGAAAGCACTTGACAGTCTTCCCATGTGTCCTCGAGAATGTTTGGTCATCTTAAGAAATACAACCGGCTTGTCCTTTGCTACATAAAGGATTGGGCTACTTGCTGCATTTATTCCTACTGTCTTTTGTTTACTTGTACTTTGTTTACTTGCTTTATCAAAAACCCCTAAAAATCCGTTTGCTAAGTATTTGCAGAGAACTCCTGATCCATACCACTAACCAGAACCTTCTGCTCCTCGTTGGGTTCGACACTCTTACTTATCGAAAATACTGCGATACACCCCCTATACTTGTGGGTCATCATATAGCGCCATTCACGAAGCCCCTGAGTGCTTTTTTTTTCTGACTGGTGTATTATGCAGCCTTTCCTGTGCAACATGATAGACACGAGCCAGAGATATGTTTGGATTGAAGCTGAGCAGGACCAGATGCAGTGTAAGTGTATTTTTTGTTGTTTTCATGTAAATGTAGCAGATTTTCTTTCTTTATGATGTTATTGTACTGGAACAGCCGAGAGGGGTGATGCTTTGCATCGTGTGGAGGAACTCGAGAAGAGCCTTGGTAGTGCCCAGAACAAGGACAAATGTGCCCAGGAGGCACTCGACTTGCTCAAGGCCGAAGCCAAGCAACATGAATAGGAGTCGTTGGCTGCATCCGCCCGACGTGAAGATATGTTAAGTGAGTGGGTCATAACCGCAGCTCAAGCTTTGTTGGGTGAGTGTGCACTGTTAGGTTTCATTCGTCTTTGAAAGGGCATGTATGCCCCCATGTGTGGTTTTGGTAATTAATGACTATCTCTATGGACTAATGTGTAAATTGAGTTTCACTTGTAGGTTTGTCCATTGGCATCGTTTGGACCATGTGTTGGGTTCAAGGTTGAAGAAGAAGCAATGTCCAAGGGCTTTGTGCCTATTGGAATTTTGTTGAAGAAGAAGAAGGACAAGATCAAGTATGTCTTGAAGAAGAATATGATGAAGAATATGGAGTTCCTTATGGCCATCTTCAAGACATCATCAAGAAATGATGTGCAAGCTCAAGATGCACCATCTCTACAAGATCTCATGCTTGGAGCTTGCCATCCTCGAGGATCATAGTGTGATGAAGACAAGTTCAATGAGGAGGTTTCCCCATGGATTATGGGGGATCATTTCACAAGTCTTCATCAAACAAGAGCAAGCAAGAGCAATCAAGAAAGGCGATCCATCTTGAGAAGGACAAGGCGGTCTACATCAAGATCAAGTGGAATGCTCAAGGCAAAGGTATGATGTAGATAGGCTTTCTTTTTTACCGGTATCTTGTAGGTCAGGAGACCGGGTTTAGGGATAGATAGCCGTACTATCAAGAGGGGCTCTCAAGTGAGTGCTCAATCGTATCTTTCGAAGAGAGCTCAAACCTTTGCATACATAGCATCGTCTTTCTTAGTTGTTGTTTGGTTCTTGTCCATGTGAGGATCTAGAGCTTGTGGTTATCTTCATAACAAGCTCTAGTTCATGAAAAACGGATTTCCCTTGCTTATCTTTCCAACAAAATTGGTTTCATCTCGTTTGGAGTTCGGATGCGAAAGTTATTGCGTTTCTGGGTTCTGGAATTTTTGACTGGCCGGTAGTTCCGGTGGGCCGCCGGTAGTACCGCTAGGGCATTTTTTCCGTCGGTAGTACCGGTGTTAATTCTGGCCCAACCGGCAATCCCGATTTTTGTTCAATAACCTCTTTGTTTTGGTCACCTATGTTTGTCGGAACTTCGGTCGAAAGTTCAGGCGGTGGTACCGCTAGGGCATTTTTTCCACCGGTAGTACCGGTCTAATTTCTAGCGGTAGTACCGGCCAGCTTATTTTCTATTTCCGTGTCACCGTTTTCAACCGTTGGCTGGGTGCCACCAATAGTACCGGCCACCCACCGGTACTACCAGCCGTGCACAAAAATGTGCATAACGTCCAGATCGGGGAGCCCTTTAAAAGGAGCTCCCCTTCCTCTTCGTGGGGTTAGCTCTTTTGGACTGTTTTTCACTCTCTCTCCTCCATTGTTGACCTTGAAGAGCTTGCCCTCTCCCCTTCCCCCTCCTATGATTCTTGCATATTTTTGAGGGATTTGAGAGAGGAGATCTAGATCTACAACCCCCACCAAACCAAATCCCTTCTTTGTGAAGGAATCCTTGGGATCTAGATCTTGGAGAGTTTTGTGTTCTCCTCTTGTGTTCTTCCTCTCTTATTCCCCCAATAGCTTTTATAGCTTTGGTGGAATTTGAGAGAGAAGGACTTGTCTCTTGCATTTTGTGCATAGGTTTGAGTTCTCCTCGAAGTTTCGGCGAGTTCAAGATCTTGGGCTTGTTTCTCTTGGGTTCTTGGAACCCTAGACGGTTGTGTGGAGTTGTGGTGTGTTCTTGGGGGCTCCAATTGAGTTGTGGAGATTCCCCAAGCTTGTTGGCCTTTTGTGGCATTGTGGAGCCTTTGTGGCGTTTCTTGGGAGCCCTCCAATTAAGTTGTGGAGATTGCCCAAAGCCTTGTACGGGTTCGGTGACCGCCCTCAAGTGTACCATAGTGGAACGTGAGTAGGCCTTTGTGGCGAGCTCACGGGAGAATAAGGTGAGCCTTGTGTGGCATCAGTGAGTTGCGTGCCTTCGCATCTTGGGGTGAGGCCTTATGTGGTATTGGGTGAGCATTGAGCCACCACACCTCGAGGTGAGCCATTTGTGGCGTTCAAAGTACATTACGCCCCCACACCTTTCCAACAGAGACATAGCTTCTTTGGAAGTGAACTTCAGGAAACAAATCATTGTCTCCGTGTCCATCGGTTATCTCTCAACCGAGCCCTTTACTTATGCAATTTAAATTGTAATAACCATCATGCTTGAAGTATTATATCTTTCTACCACCTTGTTGTTTATCTTGCTTAGCATAGGTTGTTGGTGCACTTAGTTGAACCTAGTTGATATAGGTTTTGGCTTGATAAATTAAACGTTAAGTTTTATTCAGATTTATTAGAGCCTAAACCGTAATAATTTTAAAACGCCTATTCACCCCCCTCTAGGAGACATCCATTTTCCTTTTAGTCTTCATCTTTATGGTTTGATATGGTGAATGCATTACTTCTTGCGTATGTAGACACTGTTGGAATTTCGCTGGACCACTGCACCCATGTAGGAGCTGACCCTTCGGCTGATGCGGTTGCAACAATCGAAGACCACAACGTCCACTTGAAAGATATGCTGGTGAAGACCAAAGCTGTGTTGGGGCGCTTCCACAAGGAGATCCTCCTGAAGGATGTTTCCATCGAGGATGTTAGTCGGCTTGTGGATGCACTCGGGCGGTGGCGGATTTGGTCAAGTAGTACAAGAAAGCCCAGAAGGCAGCCGGTGCATCCCTAGCCTTTGGGGCGGCTACAACGCATGACGCGAAGCTCGACTTCGACAGGGTGTATTCCTCCCTGACCACGACAACCGAAGGCCAGGAGGGTAGGAATTTGCTCCTATATCAAGCGGGCCAGGAAGTATGGTCCTCGTCTGGTCTCATTGCTTGAGCAATATTTCCAAGAGCAGAAGTGTCTCGCTGAGGTTAGCATGGTGGAGGGTTTCACGAAGCCATCAAACACCGTATCATATATGTCTACTGCTAGATTTTGATCTTTGTACCTTGAACCTCTCCATCTGTTGTGTATTTCCAAAACCATGATCTAGTTGGAATGTTGACGATGCTTGTTCAGTTGTTTCTTGTTCTGCTTCCTTGCTTAGCCCCCGAGCGTTTGACTCGAAGGGGTATCTGTCAACACCCGGATTTTTAATCCCAGATGCCCGTTATGCCATACCTCCAATCCCAGGATTACCATTTTTGCGAGACATAACGGATTGGATATCACAGTACATCATCCATTACAAACCATACATAAGGTCTTACACAAATAAGGATCTCATGATCCAGTCTTAATACAACAAGCAGCGGAAATAAAAGATAAGCGTAGCGGTGGGGTCCATCTTCAAGGGCACAGGCAATGCTGACGAAGGCAGATAGTCCTAGTTATCATAGCCGTCCTGTTCGCCATCATCTTGATAGTCTCCTTCATAGTCTGGCCATGAGAATAGCCAGGGACAAAAGCCATGAGTACTCTTTAAGTACTCGCAAACTACCACTAACAAGTAATATAGTTCAAAGTCAAATACTAACTCTATGTTCAATTAGAAAGTTAAGTTTGAAACCTAAGCTGAGTTCTGAAGCAAAGAAAGATAAAGTAAAGTTCTAGAATCACTTAAGTTGGGAAGCTAGTATCATAAACACAACCCTGTTGTGGTCAAGTCAAGATTCATCATTCACTTCAAGTTATTTGGAAAACATCTAACAACGAAACAGTATGGCCATTCGAATAGCTTGACACTCTGCAGAGGTGGTACACTTTCACCACAAGATTCGATACATCTGTCAGGGATAACCCTGAATCATCATACTTAGTATGCAGATAATCAAACATAACTTTCCCTTTACACACCCTAGTATAAGCACCTCTCTTATGAGCATGGCCTCCCAACCATGACCATCAGTCATCTTGGGCACTGCATAGGTGGACATCATGAGAGGTAGCCTCAGCTCAAACCTCACCCGTGAGGGAACTAATACTAATGCATATAAGTTTCCAGCTAAGCCTTACCCAATTCAGGTAGTGTGGTTGTACGGTAAATTTGGAATGGTATCGCATCCAAATCCAACCATCAGTTTTATAAAAGGGTTAAGGCTCATGCCTCATCATTTTCATCATCATAAACCATTTGTGTTTCTCAACACATGTCAAAACATCTCAATAGAATGAATCATCATTACAAGGTTTTCACAATTCATTTTCACCAAGTGTTCCCATCTAAAGTGACTCAAGTTTTTGATATACTCTAAACTACTAAGTTAAGAGTGTTCACTAAGGTGGAAGTGATGGGTTCAATCTCATGCCATAGAATGACATCTAAAGGTTTCTAAATAGGTCAAGTTTTATAGTTTTTATGCAACCTTCAAAACAAGTAAAGAACTTTGTGTAACTAAGGGAGGTACAACTTGTAAACAAAGACTTGGGGTAACTAATAGTTAAAGGAGTGTGATCAAAGCATGCCTAAAGCATCTTGGATCAATTTAACTAGCTTAGTTCTAGTTTACTACAATAGCTTGCACTGTTAATGGTGACTTGCAAGTACAACTTGCAAGGGTTAACTTGGATAGGGCTAGCTTGCCTTGGTTGGTGCAATGGTTGAAGTTTTCTTCTTCTTCTTCCTGGTAGAACTCCTCCTCCTCGTAGACTTGGTCGGTACTATCTTCTATAAATACATATGGAGTACACAATCACCAAACAATACTTAACTAGTTTACTTAGTACTCTATGGCACACAATTGATGATCTATTATCATCACAAGCATCACAAGTTTTATTCAATAGTTTCCTCCTTTTTATTTTAGAAAAGTAATTTATACTCATTGAAACTTTAACTAAGATTTAATATTCACCACTTAAAATATGGGATCATGTTGACACATGTCATCACCACATATTCTAACATGTGGTAATGAGATTTAAAGGTTGGATCATAATTACTTTGGTTTAAGTTCATTATTTAATGATTTAAAGTGACTAGAAATGCATATATAGCATTATTTTGGTACTAGTCCAAAGTCACTGCATGTAAACCTTAATATTATTATATATTCAGATAGGTATGGTGAAATGTGATTTTTGAGAGGTGGAATCAACTCAAAATCTATCTTGGTTGATTTCATAAAAACGTTGTAAGTTGCAAAAGCTTCTGTTTTGTTATTTTTATTAGGAGATATCTATAACTCTAATTGAATTAAATCCAATGGGCTTGGATAGATCATTTCAATACCTTTCAGAAAAAAATGGTTTCATGCAATTTGGATTTATAAAACTCTCTGAATTGATTTTCAAACTAGGGGACAAAACTAAGATTTAAACTAAAAAGAAAAATCCAAATTTGAATGGCTAGGCTAGCGCAGGAACGAACATGGGCCGGCCCAGTGGCGCTCCACGGCGCGGGGCTCAGCTAACAGGGGTCCCGCTAGTCAGTGGCTCTTAACACGCGAAACGGTACGCACGCTGTGGGCCATAGGATTAGAACTGGGATCTACAGCTGGCGGTCGTCATCGACGACGAACAGGTCACCGGCGAGCTCGAACCCTAGCGGCTCGGTGGGGGTCTATCGGGGACGTACCAGGGCTCCAGCAAGGTCGGCGAGGCGGGCAAATGAACTGGAAGACGACGACGAGGCGAGGCGCGGTTGCGGTGGAGCTTGGGGTGCCCTAAATCGCAGGCGCCCTTCTCCTCCTGCTGCGGCGGCTCCGGCTCCAATTCCGGCGAGGCAGAGCTCGAGCAGCATCGGCTAGAGGTGGGTGAGGTCCAGTGAGAGGTGGAGAGTGAGTGGGTGTGGAGAAATGAGGCTAGGGAGGCCGGTTTATATAGGCCCGACGGTGAGACCGAGCAGGATGGGCAGGCGACGGTGGCGACATGGCTACGGCCGGCTAGAGGCATGGCGGAGGGTGGCGATCGACAGGCGGTCTCCTGGTGGTGCTCTAGGAAGTGAATGCGGGCTTAGGAGCGGTGGTATGCGGTCGGGGCGAGCTAGCGCTCTGAGCGGCAGAAGCAGCAATGTCCACAGCGAGCGGTGGCTGTGGTGCGTTGGGCGGCGAACGGGGGTGTCTGGGGTGTTCCCTGGGTCATGGCGGAGTGGTGGGCGCGGGCTGTGGTCGAGCGGTGGCTGGTGCACGCGTGCCGGGTGCGGTGCTCTGGCGCGTGCTCGGCATGGTGTGGTGGCACTAGGCGCGGGCTTTCCTCGGTGGCCCACGGCGAGGCTCGGCTCGGGCAGGGGACAGAGGGTGGCGGTGAGCTTCTGGCTACCTCCTAGACATGGCGAGGGAGGGGGAAGTGGTCTGTTGCAGTGGGGCAAGGTTTGGCCGGCGACTAGGTGCTCGGGTTGACATGGCATGGTGTCTAGGGACAAGGGAGAGGGGTGCTAAGGTCCTGGTTAGACCAAGAGGGGATAGAGGGATTAAATGGGGGCAAAACCCTATGCAGAACAGTAAGCTAGGTTTAGAGTTAGATTCTTGCCTGCCAAGTGTTTGATTAAATGGCCGCAAGAAATAAACTTTTGAATTTTGGTTTCAAATTTTTTGGGTGATCTACACTAGTGCTAGGTAGTCTCTGGTTGCAATGATTTTGAAAGTGGAGCTTGTTTGAATGGTTTTTGAAAAAGTGGGATCTTCCCATATGAAATAGATTCAATTTTGAACTGTCATTTAAAATTAGCATTTGAAAGATTTTTGCAGATCACAAGGTGGGCCTTGGTACCTCATTATGTATACTATCAAGGGGTGTAAATACCTAGAATTATTTCTGTTGAGAAGTGAGTGCTAGGAGCACTCAAAGTAGGATAGTTGATTAAAATGGCCAAAATGACCATTCCTCCTTTTTAATTGTTTTTGATTTGATGTTCTTTGGGAAAAGTTTGGGAATGACTTAGACGATGTTTATTTCACCTAAGAAACATTTTATAAGCAATGGATCATAGAACCATGGCAATTCAAATCAAATCCTAAATTAAATGCACATACACATGAATGCTTTCATTTTTAATTTGGAAAAGTTTTTGTTAACCCTATTTTTGATGATTTAGATCTTGATAAGCTTGGATTGAAGTTTTGGGATGTTACAAACCTTCCCCCCTTAAACAAAATATCGTCCCGAGATTTACAAAGAAAACTAGGAACTAAAGAGATCTAGGAACTCTGTCCTAATGTAATCTTCGCGCTCCCAAGTGGCTTCCTCCTCGGTATGGTTGCTCCACTGAATCTTGAGAAACTTGATGCTCCTGGTCCTGGTGGTTCTGTAGGCTTCATCTAAGATACGAATGGGTACTTCCCGATAGGTCAGGTCATTGTTGATTTCCACAGCTCTGTGATCGATGTTCTTGAAAACTTTAGTCTTCTCAGGCACTTCCAAGCATTTGCGAAGTAACGAGATATGGAACACATTGTGGATGGCTGACATCTCTTCAGGTAGTTCCAGCTGATACGATACTTCTCCTCGACGGTTCAGAATTTTGAAAGGTCCGATATATCTGGGGGCTAACTTTCCCTTTAGACTAAAGCGCTGAGTTCCCTTCAATGGTGAAACCTTGAGATATACAAAATCTCCGACATTGAAAGTCAGGCCTCTCCTTCTCTTGTCAGCATAACTCTTCTGTCTGGATTGAGCGGTCTTGAGGTGCTCACGGACTTTGTGAACCTTCTCTTCGGCTTCTCAGAGAATGTCGGGTCCAAAGATCTGACTCTCTCCTACTTGCGACCAATTCAAAGGGGTACGACACTTTCTTCCGTATAGGAATTCAAATGGTGTCATCTGCAAACTAGCTTGATAACTGTTGTTATATGAGAATTCTGCGAAAGGCAGGCAGTCTTCCCATTTTGATCCGTATTCCAACACACAAGCTCTAATCATATCCTCTAGGATCTGGTTGACTCTCTCGGTCTGTCCATCGGTTTGCGGGTGATAAGCGGTACTGAAGTTCAACTTGGTTCCTAATCCTTCCTGAACTTTCTGCCAAAATCTTGAGGTAAACTGGGTTCCTCAATCTGACACGATGGTCTTGGGGGTTCCATGTAGACTAACAATCCTAGCAATATACAGCTCTGCTAACTTTGCACTCTGGTAGGTAGTCTTGACAGGTATGAAGTGAGCTACCTTGGACAGTCTATCAACTATGACCCAGATTGAGTCATTTCCCCTACTAGAAGTAGGTAAACCGGTGATAAAGTCCATTCCGACGGAATCCCATTTCCATTCCGGAATCTACAATGGTTGCAATAGTCCTGTAGGTCGCTGATGTTCTTCTTTGACTCTTTGACAGATGTCACACTTAGCGATGTAGCTTCCGATTTTCTCTTCATCTTGTGCCACCAAAATTGCTCTTTCAAATCCTGATACATCTTTGTTCCTCTGGGGTGGATAGAATAAAGAGTATCATGAGCTTCCTTCATGATAACTTCCTTCAGCTCTGAATCTACTGGTACACAGATACGTCCTTTGTACCACAGTACTCCTTCTTCGTCTTCAGTGAATCCAGGTACCTTTCCTGTACCAATACGATGTTTGATTCCGTCGATACTCTCATTCCCCTTCTGGGCTTCCTTGATTTGACTAATCAAAGTGAGTTGAAGCTCAATGCTAGCTAAGAATCCTGTGCTAACTAATTCAGTCCTGAACTGCTCCAACTCCTCATACAAACTTGGTTGTTTCTCCTTGATCATGGTATTTAGCCTACACGGCAATCTGCTAAGAGCATCTGCTACCACATTGGCTTTGCCGGGGTGATAGTGAATGTCAAGGTCATAATCCTTGATTAACTCTATCCATCTCCGTTGTCTCATATTCAGCTCTTTCTAAGTGAAAATATACTTCAAGCTCTTGTGATCTGAGTAAATCTCACAGCGATTACCCATCAGATAATGACGCCATGTCTTCAATGCTAGAACCACAGTTGCTAGCTCAAGATCATGGGTCGGATAGTTCTGCTCATGTTGCTTTAGTTGTCAAGACAGATACGCGATGACTTTGCCTTCTTGCATCAATACACATCCTAGACCAATCTTAGATGCGTCACAATACACATCAAACGGCTTCTTGATATCTGGCATGACCAATATTGGGGCTGATATCAATCTCTTCTTCAGCTCCTGGAAACTGGCTTCACACTTGTCAGTCCATTCAAACTTCTTGTCCTTCTTCAACAATTGGGTAATGGGTCGGGCGATGCTTGAGAATCCTTCTACGAACTTGCGGTAGTATCCCGCTAATCCGAGAAATGCACGAACTTGGGTTTGAGTGGTTGGGGCTTCCCATTCTTCGACATCTTTGATCTTGGCAGGATCAACGGAGACTCCTCCGGCAGACACAATATGTCCTAGGAATCCTACTTCTTTCAGCCAAAACTCACACTTGCTAAACTTGGCATACAACTGATGCTCTCTCAGGGTTTCTAGGATAACTCTTAGATGTTGCTCATGCTCTTCTTCTGACTTGGAGTAGATAAGGATGTCGTTGATAAACACAACTACAAACTTATCTAGGAAATTCATAAAGATCTTATTCATGAGATTCATGAAATAAGCAGGGGCATTGGTTAATCCAAAAGACATAACCGTATACTCGTATAAACCATAGCGAGTAGTGAAGGCGGTCTTCGGAATATCCGTTGCACGAATCTTAAGTTGGTGATAACCTCCTAAGATCAATCTTTGAGAATACCTGGGCTCTAGTCAACTGATCAAATAGATCCTCTATCTTTGGCAAGGGGTACTTGTTCTTGATGGTGACGTCATTCAACTTTCTGTAATCCGTACACAGACGGTTGCCTCCATCTTTCTTGTCGACGAATAACACTGGTGATCTCCATGGCGATGCGCTTGGCTGAATCAAGCCTTTCTCTAACATGGCATCCAACTGCTTCTTCAGTTCCACTAACTCTGAGGGGTTCATGCTATAGGGTCTCTGGGCTATGGGTCCGGTTCCGGGGATTAGTTCGATAATGAACTCAATATCCCTATCCGGGGGCATACCTGGCAATTCATCTGGGAATACGTTGGGGTATTCACAGACTACTCTGACCTGGTCTATGGTGGGCAGGGCTACACTCTTGTTACACTTGAATTGATGGGGTAAGGTTTCAGAGATATGCTCTACTGTTACTCCAGAACTACTGGTCATGGTGATGGCTTTCTTAGCGTAGTCTATCAGTCCTTTATGCCTTGACATCCAGTCCATACCTAGTACTACTTCCAATCCTTTGGTTCCAAGTACAATTAGGTTGGTATAAAAATCTATCCCATGTATTCTGATAGGCACAACTTTGCAAATTTTTCTAGCTTTTGTAGTTGAACCAGGGATTTGAACTATCATGACATGCTTCAAGTTGGTTGGATGAATCTTACTAGTGCATGCAAATTCTTCAGTGACAAATGAATGCGATGCTCCCGAATCAAACAATACTCTTGCTAAAACTGAGTTGACAGAAAACATACCCAGCACTACATCTGGCGCTTCCTGGGCTTCTTCTGCGTTCATGTGGAAGAGACGGCCTTTGAGGTTGTGAGGGTTCCTTGGGGCAAATCTTCTTCCTGGTTGAACACGACGTTGCTGTTGAGCTGGGGCATTCACAAGGGCATTGGCGGCAGTCTTCTTGGGACACTCATTGGAGTAGTGACCCTTCACTCCACACTCGAAACAAGTGATCCGGGACTTGTCCTTGGCTGCGACAGGTACAACATTGCTGCTAGTTCTGGGTGCAGTGTTGTTGTTGTTGTTGGTGTTCTTGGGAGGTGCACGGTTGAAATGGTTGGCATTGCGGGAGTTGTGATTGTTTCCTCCGGACTTCACATTGCCTCCGCTACGGTTGGGGTAACTTGGGCGAGACATTGGGGGTCGGTTGTTCCTTGGTGCATACCCTCGTGAGGGGTTGGGACGGTACTTCTGGTGACTACTAGATCCAGATTGCTGCATCATACGACGTTTGCGGTTGTCGTTTGCCTGGTTAATCTTCCCTTCCATCTGAATGGCAGAGTCGACTAGCTCTTCGAGATCCTGAAAACGGATGTTGATGAGGACAATCTGCATTTCATCATGCAGTCCGTTCAAGAATCTCTCCTTCTTCTTGGCCTCCATGTTGATTTCATCCGGTGCATATCTGGCAAGTGACAGGAATCTGTCATGGTACTCCACCACAGTCATTCTTCCTTGCTTTAATTCGCGGAATTCATCTCTCATCCTATTGATGAGACCTTGCGGCACGTGGGTGCGGCTGAACTTGACTTTGAATGCTTCCCATGTCATCACTTGACCATGGTTCATATTGCGGATGCTATTCCACCAAGCTCTTGCATCTCCCGCCAAATAGTGGGTGGCGAAGAGAACTTTCTCATTTTCATCAACTCCTGCAACTTCGAGGTTGTTTTCCATGGTCTGTAACCAGTCGTCAGCATCTAATGGGTTTTCAGATTGGTTGAAGATTGGGGGATTGGTATTCTGAATTTTTTTGAGTTTGGATCCATGGTGATCCTGATTTCCATGCCCTTGGTTGTTGAGAGCCATTTGGGCGATCTGCTGCAATGTTGCTAAGTTGGCTTGGCGATCTGCCCTGCTTGCTTCACGGTCAGCGATGAGATTCTGCAATATCTGCAGCATTGGGTCTTGCGACGAGCTGCTCCCTCCTTGGTTCCCCGAGTCATCTAAAGATTGAGATAGATATAGGGGTAAGAGGGAAATTCTAAGCTTCATGGTTTTGGTTTTTCCAAGCTAAAACTTTGAGTTAGACTCAGGTTTTTCAAATAACTCCATTTCATTCATGCAAACAAGCACACGATACAACACACACCACAACAAACAAAGGAAAACAGATGGTTTGAAGAACCATTCTGCAAGCTACAATACAATGGGACCGATACAACTCATGCTATGACAGTGCTCTAGTGCATCTACTCATCGTCGATGAAGTCGGAGTCCTCATCATCAGTGTAGAAGTCCATAGCATCCTCCTCCAAAAAGTCATCATCGTTGCTGAGGTAAGAATCCATGTCTCCCTGGATGTCTTCACCCTCATCTTCTTCTTCCTTGGCGTCGAGCTGAGCTTCCTGTTCCTTGACGGTCTTCTCGAGGTTGGCCACCTTCTTGCGAAGACGGGCGATGGTGCGATCCTTCTTGGCACGCTGGCGGCGAAGAGACTGGTGATCTTGGACGAGCAGTGCGAAAGTCTGGGCCTTCTAGTCAGCAATGGCACGGTTCTGGTTGGCTAACTCTCTGGCATTGTCCAGTTCCTGCTGTCTGTCATGAAGCAAGAAGTCAAGATTCTCCACTTGACGCCTCAACTCTGGGTGACTTGGCATCTCCATCGGCATTCCCATGAAGTCATGTCTTGCATAGTGAGCAAAACGGGTTCCTTGGATCTTGTTGACACTGAGAGCACATAGACGTGCGAGAGCTTCATGCATTGCCCTAGCTAATCCATCTACTCAGTTGTTCTCTCTCACGGAGAACTGAATTCTCCCGGAAGTTGGTGCTTCGATGCTTCCTCTAAGATCTGCGGTGACTAGCCACTGTAGGTCTCCTCTTGGGGGTCCTGGAAGTTGAGCTCCAAGAAACTCCGGATGTGGGCATCCTAGTAACTCCGACAATGAATCTAGATCCCTCTCGAAGATCAGCTGACCTCCATTTCCCAACTGGTAAAACTTGCTGAACTGAGTCTCCATCTACAAGAATTAAGGATGAGGAAATTAGTGAAGTGATCAAGTGTGTCAAGTTTTAAGTAGTAATGTAAGAATTTTGAGGAACATGAATTTTTGAGAAAGAATGAGTTCACAAGGATAAGAGAGGAAATAGTTTTTCGTAAATACTCACTTTGGTTTTGAAACTAGGTTTTTCTTCAGACGTCCATTCTAACTAGGGTCTCCTATGGTCAGGATGGCTCTGATACAAACTTGTCAACACCCGTATTTTTAATCCTAGATGCCCGTTATGCCATACCTCACAATCCCAGGATTACCATTTTTGTGAGACATAAAGGATTGGATATCACAGTACATCATCCATTACAAACCATACATAAGGTCTTACACAAATAAGGATCTCATGATCCAGTCTTACTACAACAAGTAGCGGAAATAAAAGATAAGCGTAGAGGTGGGGTCCATCTTCAGGGGCACAGGCAATGCTAACGAAGGCAGATAGTCCTAGTTATCATAGCCGTCCTGTTGGCCATCATCTTGATAGTCTCCTTCATAGTCTGTCCATGAGAATAGCCAGGGACAAAAGCCATGAGTACTCTTTAAGTACTCGCAAACTACCACTAACAAGTAATATAGTTCTAAGTCAAATACTAACTCTATGTTTAATTAGAAAGTTAAGTTTGAAACCTAAGCTGAGTTCTGAAGCAAAGAAAGATAAAGTAAAGTTCTAGAATCACTTAAGTTGGGAAGCTAGTATCATAAACACAACCCTGTTGTGGTCAAGTCAAGATTCATCATTCACTTCAAGTTATTTGGAAAACATCTGACAACGAAACAGTATGGCCATTCCAACTGTCCTTAACCACGGACGCGGCTATTCGAATAGTTTGACACTCTGCAGAGGTGGTACACTTTCACCACAAGATTCGATACATCTGTCAGGGATAACCCTGAATCATCATACTTAGTATGCAGATAATCAAACATAACTTTCCCTTTATACACCCTAGTATAAGCACCTCTCCTATGAGCATGGCCTCCCAACCATGACCATCAGTCATCTTGGGCACTGCATAGGTGGACATCGTGAGAGGTAGCCTCAGCTCAAACCTCTCCCGTGAGGGAACTAATACTAATGCATATAAGTTTCCAGCTAAGCCTTACCCAATTTAGGTAGTGTGGTTGTACGGTAAATTTGGAATGGTATCGCATCCGAATCCAACCATCAGTTTTATAAAAGGGTTAAGGCTCATGCCTCATCATTTTCATCATCATAAACCATTTGTGTTTCTCAACACATGTCAAAACATCTCAATAGAATGACTCATCATTCCAAGGTTTTCACAATTCATTTTCACCAAGTGTTCCCATCTAAAGTGACTCAAGTTTTTGATATACTCTAAACTACTAAGTTAAGAGTGTTCACTAAGGTCGAAGTGATGGGTTCAATCTCATGCCATAGAATGACATCTAAAGGTTTCTAAATAGGTCAAGTTTTATAGTTTTTATGCTACCTTCAAAATAAGTAAAGAACTTTGTGTAACTAAGGGAGGTACAACTTGTAAACAAAGACTTGGGGTAACTAATAGTTAAAGGAGTGTGATCAAAGCATGCCTAAAGCATCTTGGCTCAAGTTAACTAGCTTAATTCTAGTTTACTACAATAGCTTGCACTGTTAATGGTGACTTGCAATTACAACTTGCAAGGGTTAACTTGGATAGGGCTAGCTTGCCTTGGTTGGTGCAATGGTTGAAGTTTTCTTCTTCTTCTTCCTGGTAGAACTCCTCCTCCTCGTAGACTTGGTCGGTACTATCTTCTATAAATACATATGGAGTACATAATCACCAAACAATACTCAACTAGTTTACTTAGTACTCTATGGCACACAATTGATGATCTATTATCATCACAAGCATCACAAGTTTTATTCAATAGTTTCCTCCTTTTTATTTTAGAAAAGTAATTTCTACTCATTGAAACTTTAACTAAGATTTAATATTCACCACTTAAAATATGGGATCATGTTGACACATGTCATCACCACATATTCTAACATGTGGTAATGAGATTTAAAGGTTGGATCATAATTACTTTGGTTTAAGTTCATTATTTAATGATTTAAAGTGACTAGAAATGCCTATATAGCATTATTTTGGTACTAGTCCAAAGTCACTTCATGTAAACCTTAATATTATTATATATTCAGATAGGTATGGTGAAATGTGATTTTTGAGAGGTGGAATCAACTCAAAATCTATCTTGGTTGATTTTATAAAAATGTTGTAAGTTGCAAAAGCTTCTGTTTTGTTATTTTTATTAGGAGAGATCTATAACTCTAATTTAATTAAATCCAATGGGCTTGGATAGATCATTTCAATACCTTTTAGACAAAATTCGTTTCATGCAATTGGGATTTATAAAACTCTCTGAATTGATTTTCAAACTAGGGGACATAACTAAGATTTAAACTAAAAAGAAAAATCCAAATTTGAATGGCTGGGCTAGCGCGGGAACGAACATGGGCCGGCCCAGTGGCGCTCCGCGGCACGGGGCTCAGCTGACAGGGGGTCCCGCTGGTCAGTGGCTCTTAACACGCGAAACGGTACGCGCGCTGTGGGCCGTAGGATTAGAACTGGGATCTACGGCTGGGGGTCGTCGTCGACGACGAACAGGTCGCCGGCGAGCTCAAACTCTGGCAGCTCGGTGGGGGTCTATCGGGGACATACTAGGGCTCCAGCATGGTCGGCGAGGCGGGCAAATGAACTGGAAGACGACGGCGAGGCGAGGCGCGGTTGCGGCGGAGCTTGGGGTGCCCTAAATTGCAGGCGCCCTTCTCCTCCTGCTGCGGTGGCTCCAACTCCAATTCCGGTGAGGCAGAGCTCGAGCGGCATCGGCTAGAGGTTGGTGAGGTTCAGTGAGAGGTGGGGAGTGAGTGGGTGTGGAGAAATGAGGCTGGGGAGGCCGGTTTATATAGGCCCGATAGTGAGACCGAGAGGGATGGGCAGGCGACGGTGGAGACATGGCTACGGCCGGCTAGAGGCATGGCGGAGGGTGGCGATCGACAGGAGGTCTCCTGGCGGTGCTCTAGGAAGTGAATGCGGGCTTAGGGGCGGTGGTATGCGGTTGGGGCGAGCTGGCGCTCTGAGCGGTAGAAGCGGCAATGTCCACGGCGAGCGGTGGTTGTGGTGCGTTGGGCAGCGAACGAGGGTGTCTGGGGTGTTCCCTGGGTCGTGGCGGAGTGGTGGGCACGGGCTGCGGTCGAGCGACGGCTGGTGCACGCGTGCCGGGTGCGGTGCTCTGTTGCGTGCTCGACATGGTGTGGTGGCACTGGGCGCGGGCTTTCCTCGGTGGTCCACGGCGAGGCTCGGCTCGGGTAGGGGACAGAGGGTGGCGGTGAGCTCCTGGCTACCTCCTAGACATGGCGAGGGAGGGGGAAGTGGTCTGCTGCAGCGGGGCAAGGTTTGGCCGGCGACTAGGTGCTCGGGTTGACATGGCATGGTGGCTAGGGACAAGAGAGAGGGGTGCTAAGGTCCTGGTTAGACCAAGAGGGGACAGAGGTATTAAATGGGGATCAAATGGGGGCAAAACCCTATGCAGAACAGTAAGCTAGGTTTAGAGTTAGATTCTTGCCTGCCAAGTGTTTGATTAAATGGCCGCAAGAAATAAACTTTTGAATTTTGGTTTCAAAATTTTTGGGTGATCTACACTAGTGCTAGGTAGTCTCTGGTTGCAAGGGTTTTGAAAGTGGAGCTTGTTTGAATGGTTTTTGAAAAAGTGGGATCTTCCCATATGAAATAGATTCAATTTTGAACTGCCATTTAAAATTAGCATTTGAAAGATTTTTGCAGATCACAAGGTGGGCGTTGGCACCTCATTATGTGTACTATCAAGGGATGTAAAGACCTAGAATTATTTCTGTTGAGAAGTGAGTGCTAGGAACAATCAAAGTAGGGTAGTTGATTAAAATGGCCAAAATGACCATTCCTCCTTTTTAATTGTTTTTGATTTGATTTTCTTTGGGAAAAGTTTGTGAATGACTTATATGATGTTTATTTCACCTAAGATTTTTTTACAAGCAATGGATCATAGAACCATGGCAATTCAAATCAAATCCTAAATTAAATGCACATACGCATGAATGCATTCATTTTTAATTTGGAAAAGTTTTTGTTAACCCTATTTTTGATGATCTAGATGTTGATAAGCTTGGATTGAAGTTTTGGGATGTTACAGTATCGTATGTCCAAAATGCTTCCACTTGAGTGTTTGAAGTGCTTCCGCTTATTTTCCTCGAGAGGTGGACATTGTCTCTTCGAGTCTTCCGGAACTCGAGAATCCTTCAGTTCGATTGCCTTTAGCTAGTAGGGTTCTGGAGTTGTCGCTGAATGTGCGACTTCGTGACCAAGTTAAGAGTTTGTAATAGTGCAAGTTCATCAAGGTATTCGCGAATGTATAGAAGTCCAAGGTCGATAAGGCACTCGAGTGTGAGAAGTACCCCCTAGGCGAAGTGGATAAGATCAATGAGCAGCTAAAATGTAAGCACCCGCGAAGCCTCCGGGTCTTGATGTATTCTTATGCTTGTACTTGACATGACCTTTTTGTGTTGGCATTTGTCAATCATGTTCCGTAGGATGAGATCAATGCATTAGCATTCGACTGAGTTACCCGACCCAAGTTGAACTAGAGACTAGCATGTACTTCTGGGTTGATAGGAATCACGGTATTGTGTTGGCCACATTGCAAGATTGTGTATCTCAAGTCTTTTATTATTTTAGGAGCGAACGATCAACATTTGCCAGGATATATAATGTGATCTTCCCTCTTGATGTTGCACCCTTTAGCTTCTTGGCGTTGATACGGAAGTTTAGGGATCGGGGCTTTGCTAAAGATTGCAACCGTGAGCAGCTTGTCATGGAAGCTTAGGCTGATCTTTCATTCGTTCGCATCCTGGGATATGAGGCCACATTATCGAGTTGTTTCCCATCCAGCGCAAGAGAATGTTCGTTGTTTTGAAGATCACACAAATATTATTCTTCAGTGGTGGTAGGAGATTGCGACTGTTGTGTTGTTTGTGATCTGCATATAACATGTATATGTGTAAAATTTGTGCAATACATAAAGTTTTTGGCCTATTGGCCTAATGCAAATTGTTTTATTTGCTATATGCTTGATTCAAAACACCATAGGCTAGGCCTTTTTGTTAGCCTGACGCCTCTTGGTATCAGTAGCTTGCCAACTTGTCAGCTGGGCTACAACTGGGTTGGAGTTTTCAAGGATTCAACTTTGGGCAGAGTCAGTTACTTGGGCTGTCACAAGAGGTATTTGAGTGTGTTGAGTTGAAAATATGTCAAGGTGCTTGAGGAGGCATAGCCCCCGAGAATTTTGTGCTTAAAAGTAGAAAGAGAAGAAATCAACTCTCAGTAGAGGAACTTAACTTTATGGATTATAGGTAGCAGGTACATGTTTCAGATGAGTAGCCTGGCTAAGTAGCCTTATTGAAAAGTAAAGACATCTAGGTGTAGAAAGGGTGCAGCTACACGACATTCTAATGGTTGTAGTATGCGAATCCAGTTGCTAAGTCCTTGAGGCGATAGACGTCACCTGAGATTACTTCTATGATGATGTAGGGGCCCTCCCAAGGGGATTCGAACTTGAGGTGTCCCTTTTGTTTGAGCCGCAGCACGGGGTATTCTTGGGAGAAGTGTAGGATTCCGTAGCAAAAAACAAAAAATTTCTAACTATGCGAACACTAATACCAGGATCTGTACTACATAGACATAAGCAACGGAAAGAGAGAGACAATATTCATACCCTTGAAGACCGAGGCACGCCTTACACGAGAAGGCGTATGTTGATGAAGCCGAGTAGCTCCAAGCACCCCAAGTGTGGTGCCTCCGAAGTACTACACACGTCCAGTGTAGGTGGCGTATCCCGGGCTCCGATCCAGCAGAGCAGCGGAAGAAGTATATGCCCACGAGGTCCTCCCCAATATTCTGGAGAAGTCCTCAAAGGATGAGAGAGAGAAAGAATGGGAGAATGGATGATTCCAAAGGGGAAGGGAGACCCCTATATATAGTGGGAGGGAGGCGCACCACCTAGGGGCCAGGCGATGTAGGACTAATCCCCACACCCGCCGGCCACCTAGCGGTAGCCGCCGGCCCTAGGTGGGCCCCACTGGGGCGGCCCACTAAGCCTAGGCCGGCCGGCCCCCTTCTCCCTAGGCGCCTTGCCTCTTGGGCCTCCCCTTCGGGTGAGGCCCATTAGCATTGGGTTGCCTTTAATAATAAAATAAAACATATATTTAATATTAATTCTCCAATTAATATTCAAATACACTTATTATCTTATTCCTTTCACTTTGGAACATCTTCCGTACCCCTTCCGATCTCCATCAGATGTTACCTGGAACTATTCCGGTTTCTCTTTCTCTCTTTCTGATATGATACCTCATCTACCCTAAGCATCCCCACCCTTAAGTGTGACATCCTTCAGTTCGGGAACTCTCTGGACATGATTGAGAATCCTCTCATATCAATGATCATCAGCGGGACCTAGATGCCCATGATGACCCCCATGCATTCCATGAATCTTATCGCTCGAACCGTGAATACTCATTTCCCGTTCCCTTTGCCATTTGATAATTAGTTCATCCAAGACTTGATCTTTGGTATCTCCATACCTTAGTTCGATCTCGTTACCGATGAACTTTTTTACTCGTTCCCATGTCGTTGCATTCTGTGACCCGGTCACATGCTTGCAAGCTTCGTTAATGCAACGTCACCGAGATGGCCACAAATGTATCTATCCGTTACATGGACTGGCAAATCCTGGTCTTGATATGTACTCCTCTACGCGCCCCTTTGGGAAACCTGAGTGGCACCTTTTTCATCACCCAGTCATGGTGTGATACTTGATAACCATCTAAGCTCCCTCTAGAACAGTGATTTTTGCATTATCTCACAGTCTAAGGATTAGGTTGCGAGGTTTCATGTGTTTATCATCAATGGTGAACTTTGTAAGTAGATCTCATTGAGATACAACTATCGGATGTTTGTCTATCATGTCATTCAACCAATGACGTGACCTCATTGTCAATTGGCATAAATGCCCATGATCTTGAAACCCAGATCATCCTCATGACCAATGAACTAGTTCGCTAGAGGTAACTAGAGACATGGTTTGTTTATATACCACACGTGTATTAACGTTTCGTATTAACACAGTTATAGCACAGTATGAAACATATTATGAACATATAAGAGATATATCAAACAATACACTTTATTATTTGCCTCTAGGGCATAACTCCTTCAGTCTCCCACTTGCACTAGAGTACAAATTAATCTAGTTTACAACAGGCAGGAACCTAACACCAATGGCATCCCGGTGTTGTTCATGCTTGGTTTGTATGAGAGCTTTAGTCAGCAGATCTTCCACATTCAGATCCGTGTGCACTTTGCAAATCTTGATTTCACCTTCGTCAATGTTCTGGCGGATGACGTGAAATCATAGCTTGATGTCTTTAGCTATGGAATGAGTTCTTGGTTCCTTTGCGTTTGCAATAGCACCCATGTTGTCACAATAGATTGTCACAGGGTCTTGCTCACTTGGAACAACTCCTAGTTCAATGACGAAATTCCTTAGCCAAATAGCTTCATTCGCCGCATCAGCAACATCGATGTACTCCGACTCCATTGTAGATTGTGTAACTACCGATTGCTTCTTACTCTTCCAGCTTACCGCTCCATCATTTACCAAAAACACAAAACCCGTCTGAGACTTCGAGTCATCAGGATCTAAGTGCCAACTTGCATCCACGTAACCAGTTACGTTTAGAGCTTCATCATTCCCACCATAGACTAGGACCATATCCTTTGTTCTTCCGAGATACCTTAGGATATTTTTTCAGAGCTGTCTAGTGATCCATTCCTGGATTACTTTGGTATCGCCTCACCAAACTGAGAGCCAGTGCTACATCAGGTCGAGTACTTAGCATTGTATACATGATAGATCATATGGCTGAGGCATAGGGGGCGCAAGACATCCTTTCTCTATCAGCATCTGTTGTCGGCCATTGAGACAAGCTCAGCATGCTACCTTTTGTCATAGGTGCCAAACCTCTTTTGGCATCATCCATTTTGAACCTCTTCAAAATATTCTCAAGGTAAGTACTTTGACTTAACGCAATCAGGCGTATTGATCTATCTCTATAGATTTTGATGCCTAATATGTATGCAGCTTCACCTAAGTCCTTCATGGAAAATTGATTACTCAAATATGCTTTCACGCTTTTCATAAGTTCCACATCATTTACTATAAGCATTATGTCATCCACATATACTACTAGGAAAACCACTGAGCTCCCACTCACTTTCTTGTAAACACAAAACTCTTGTTGATTTTGGACAAATCCAAAACTCTTGATCACTTGATCAAAACGTTGGTTCCAGCTCCGAGATGCTTGCTGTAGTCCATAAATGGATCGCTGAAGTTTGCATACCTTCCTAGCATCCTCAGGATCAATAAAACCTTCCGGTTGCATCATATACAATTCTTCATCAATGTGACCATTGAGGAATGCGATCTTGACATCCATCTACCAAATTTCATAGTCAAAATGGGCAGCAATTGCTAGTAGAATCCGGACAGCCTTAAGCATCACTATGGGAGAGTAAGTATCATTGTAGCCAACTCCTTGTATCTGTCGAAACCCCTTTGCGACAAGTCGTGCTTTGTGGATGGTCACATTACCATCTGCATCTGTCTTTTTCTTAAAGACACATTTATTTTCCATGGCCTTACGACCTTCCAGAAGATCTACCAAGGTCCAAACTTGGTTTTCATACATGGATCCTATTTCGGATTTCATGGCTTCTAGCCATTTCTCAGAGTCAACACTATACATATCTTCTTTGTAGTTTACATGTTCTTCTTATTCATCTAGGATGACAGACATCACAAGGCTACTGTACCAATCATGAGTGGCACGAACTCTTGTAGACCTGCGAACCTCAAGAGTCTCGATGTTGTTGTTTTGATCATCATCATTGGGCTCTTCCTCCATGTTGGAGAGCGGTTTTGGAAGAGCTTCCGTTGCTCTACTCAGAATTTGGAGAGAAGGGTCAACAACTTCATCCAACTCAATTTTCCTTCCACTAACTCCTTTAGCGAGAAACTCTTTCTCGAGAAAGGTGCCTGCTTTTGCGACAAACGTCTTGCCTTCGGCCTGGTTGTAGAAAGTATACCCAATTGTTTCCCTTAGGTATCCCACAAAGATTCATTTTTCCGATTTGGGTTCGAGTTTGTTAGGCTATAGTTTCTTGACGTAAGCCTCACAACCCCAAACTTTTAGAAATGACAACTTTGGCTTCTAGCCATACCATATCTCATATGGAGTTGTTTCCACGTATTTGGATGGTGCTCGGCTTAAAATAAAAGCGACGGTTTCCAACGCGTATCCCCAAAATGACACAGACAAATCAGTTAAAGACATCATGGATCGCATGCTATCCAATAGAGTTCGGTTACGTCGTTGTGACACACCATTACGTTGTGGTGTTCTGGCTGGCGTAAGCTGTGGGATGATCCCACAGCCCTTCAAATGCATGTTAAACTCATAACTCAAATACTCACCTCCCTGATCCGATCAAAGATGCTTGATTCTCTTGTTAAGTTGATTCTCTACTTCTTTATGAAATTCCTTGAACTTTTCAAAGGTTTCAGACTTGTGCTTCATTAAGTAGATATATGCATATCTACTTAATTCGTTAGTAAAGGTAACAAAGTAATGATAACCATTGCGCATTGAGACGCTCATTGGTCCACATACATACGTATGTATGATTCCTAGTAGGTCTGTAGCTCTCTCCATTGTCCCGGAGAATGGTGTCCTAGTCATCTTTCCCATAAGGCATGGCTCACATGTATCAAGGGATTCCAAATCCAACAATCCAAGAAGCCCTTCTGAATGAAGCTTATTCATGCGCTTTATGCCAATGTGACCAAGACGGCAATGCCACATAAACATGGAATTATCATCATTATGCTTACAATGTTTAGCATCAACACTATGGATGTGCGTATCACAATCAAGATCAAGTAATAATAAACCATTACACACAAGGCATGAACATAGAAAATATCATTCATATAAATAGAACAACTATTTATTCTAGATTTAAACGAATAACGATCTTGCAACAAGAAAGATCCACTCACAATATTCATACTCAATGCGGGTACATAGTAGCATTTATTCAAAACCAAAAATAATCCTGACGATAGACAAAGATGCAGGGTGCTGACGGGCATCACTTCGATTCTCGAACCATTGCCGACACGCATCATCACCTCGTCCTTCCTCAGGTGCCTCCTACTCTGAAGTTCCTGCAGAGAGTTGCAAATGTGAGCAACAGATTCGGTATCAAATACCCAGGTGTTACTCCTGGCGCTTGTAAGGAACACATCAATAACATGTATATCATATATACTTTTGTCCTTGGCGGCTATCTTGCCGGCTTTCTTGTCTTCAAGGTACTTGGGGTAGCTGTGTTTCTAGTGCCCATCCCCTTTGCAGTAGTAGCACGTAGTGCCGGGCTTAGGGCCAGGCTTGGCAGTCTTAGAGGCATTAGCAACAAACTTGCCATCCTTCCTAGGCTTCTTGCCCTTGTCTTTTCCCTTTTGCCCTGGCTTCTTAAAGTTGGCGGTCTTATTGACCATCAACACCGTGTGCTCCTTCTTGATTTCTACCTCAGCAGTTTTGAGCATGGCGAACACCTCAGCAAGGGTCTTAGTCATCCCTTGCATGTTCTAGTTCATCACAAAGCTCTTATAGCTAGGGGGCAGCGAGTGCAGCACCCTATCAATCGCGAGCTCCTCCGGGATTTTGCAATCTAGGGTGTTCAAACGCTTAACGTAGACAGACATTTTGACTATGTTCTCACTAATACTGTTGTGCTCTTCCATCTTAGCAGAGAAGAATACCTCGGAAGCATCATATCTCTCCGCATGAGCCTATGGAGCAAAGACAGCCTTGAGATCTTCAATGATCTCAAAAGCATTCATCTTCTCAAAACGCTTTTGAAACTTTGGATAAGGGAGAAATCATCCGCCTTGGACTGCCAAACATTCTTTTCTTCCTGGGAGGCGGAATCTGTAGGCTTAGCCAGAAGCTCATCCTCGATGACATAAGTCAACTTGTAGGGGACTAGGAGGATCCTAACATTGCGGAACCATGCGGTGAAGTTGGTTCCATCAGTTTATAGCTTATCCTTCTCGAGGAAAGTGCTAAGGTTGAAGGTGGGTGGGCGAGACATCTACAATGGATTTGCAAAGTGTTTAGACCATGTTCATAATAATGATTTCAAGTTTTGATTATACTATCATACTTAAAACAAAAGAACTCCCACTCAAACGAACATCCCTCCACTCGTTTAGTGATCACATGATCCCAATCCCCTACACCTCCCCCGATCATCATGGCCATTAGTGCAGTATCAAAGGTGGACATTCCCTAATGTCGATCACATCAACCATGTGATTCATGCTTGACCTTTCGGTCTCTTGTATTCCGAGGCCATGTCTGTACATGCTAGGCTCGCCAGTTCTAACTTGTGTGTATTCGTAGTGCAACATGGCTTACACCCACTATATGTGAACATAGATATGTCTGACACCCGATCATCACGGCCTGCCTCATACCGAAGAACTTCTTGGTGGTGCACACACAAGGGGAATATGATAACTAGAATACTATGAGGGAGTATCTTATTATGCTACCGTCGAATATATAATTATACTAGCACAATAAGTAATACTTCGTAAAGTAAAGTGCTATGACGTGGTTGCAGTGTATTGCTCGACATCAATAGCTTCAATGAAAGTTTTGCAAACTAGTCATTACCATGTCTCAACACAAGCCCTTATGCAACAATAAAAATAGACGCCTCTATATTATCTATTGCAAGTTTTACGCGGGTTTAGGGCTTTCACGGTAGAACCCCTTACCACCTACGAACGTGGAGCTACAACACAGATTCAATGATTGCCATTTTACTTCCCATTTTAGGGACCTCCAATGTCGATGCCATATCAAATACCGTAGATAGATAGACACCCCCTTAAGCCACTTTGATTCATGGACCAGTCTCGTGAATCACCACATGAGGTTGGTTGGGAGCCGCTTCATCAAATAGTACCGCGATATGAACAAGAACGTAAAAGAGGGTAGCAACTAGAGAATCAATACCCACATATTTCTATGTGTTATATCTGTACGACATGCCTACCCATGGACCCACTCTGATACCAATGTAGGGTTTCGTAGCAGAAAACAAAAAAAATCTAACTACGCGAATACTAATGCCAGGATCTATACTATGTAGACATAAGCAACAGAAAGAGAGAGACAATATTCATACCCTTGAAGACCGAGGCACACCTTACGTGGGAAGGCGTATGTTGATGAAGCTGAGCAGCTCCAAGCATCCCAAGTGTGGTGCCTCCGAAGTACTACACACGTCCGGTGTAGGTGGTGTCTCCCGGGCTCCGATCCAGCGGAGCAGCAGAAGAAGTAGATGCCGGATCGCTGATCACATGACGGCAGTGTGAAGGTGGAGAACTCACAACCCACGAGGTCCTCCCCAATATTCCGGAGAAGTCCTCAATGGATGAGAGAGAGAAAGAATGGGAGAATGGATGATTCCAAAGGGGGAGGGGAGACCCCTATATATAGTGGGAGGGGGTGCACCACCCAGGGGCCAGGCGATGTGGGACTAATCCCCACACCCGCCGACCACCTAGGGGCAGCCGCTGGCCCTAGGTGGGCCCCACTAGGGCGGCCCACTAAGCCTAGGCCGGCCAGCCCCCTTCTCCCTAGGCGCCTTGCCTCTTGGGCCTCCCCTTCGGGTGAGGCTCATTAGCACTGGGTTGCCTTTAATAATAAAATAAAACATATATTTAATATTAATTCTCCAACTAATATTCAAATACCCTTATTATCTTATTCCTTTCACTCCAGAACATCTTCCGCACCCCTTCTGATCTCCATCAGATGTTACCCGGAACTATTCCGGTTTCTCTTTCTCTCTTTCTGATACGACACCTCATCTACCCTAATCATCCTCACCCTTAAGTGTGACATCCTTTAGTTCGGGAACACTCCGGACATGATTGAGAATCCTCTCATATCAATGATCATCAGCGGGACGTGGATGCCCATGATGACCCCCGTGCATTCCGCGAATCTTATCGCTCGAACCGTGAATAGTCATTTCCCGTTCCCTTTGCCACTTGATACCTAGTTCATCCGAGACTTGATCTTTGATATCTCCATACCTTAGTTCGATCTCGTTACCAATGAACTTGTTTACTCGTTCCCATGTCGTTGCATTCTGTGACCCAGTCACATGCTTGCAAGCTTCGTTAATGCAACGTCACCAAGATGGCCACAAATGTATCTATCCGTTACATGGACTGGCAAATCATGGTCTTGATATGTACTCCTCTACGCGCCCCTTTGGGAAACCTGAGTGGCACCTTTTCAATCACCCAGTCACGGTGTGATACTTGATAACCATCTAAGCTCCCTCTAGAACGGTGATTTGCATTATGAAGTGACCTCATATCAACTATCTGATGTTTGTGTATCATGTCATTCAACCAATGAAGTGACCTCATTGTCAATTGGCATAAATGCCCATGATCTTGAAACCCAGATCATCCTCATGACCAATGAACTAGTTCGCTGGAGGTAACTAGAGACACGGTTTGTTTACATACCGCACGTGTATTAACATTTCGTATTAACATAGTTATAGCACATTATGAAACATATTATGAACATATAAGATATATATTAAACAATACACTTTATTATTTTCCTCTAGGGCATAACTCCTAGAAGGACCTGGCATGGAGCCGATGGTTGTGGTAGTTGCAGAGGTTCTGTTGGTAGATAGCCAAACGAGCAGCGACGACGTCACACGCCTCGTCGAGCAAGTCGTCGCCATTTTCGAGTGTTGTTGTAGAATTGGCTTCATTATAGGCGATGATGACTACAAGTGCACATATCAATTGTAGCTAGTTTCTAAGTAAAGATATCGAACCCACAGAGAGCTATTGGTAAAGGTCTTTATTCTCCTTGTCACTATCTACCAAAGAATACTTGTAAGCAGCCTTTGATCTCAAGTAAAGGGTGTTTCAAAAGGTTTTTGGTTGTTTGTAGAAAAGTAATTAAAACGAGTAAAAGGAAACAAGTAATAAGATTGTATGAAAATGTGGTTGAACTCAATAGGGCTAAAACGTTCTCGGGGATGTAGGATACACCACTAGCATGGTATTGTTAATTATTAATAATCAAGATAAAATACTTCTTGTGTCATGAGATGTGTGGAGAGAGCTCCATAATAAGATGTTCACTACAAGGCTCATAGGAAGCCACTTTGTTGAGCCAAGAGTGAGGTCACCTCTAAATAACCACTGCGATGTTTGAGAGCAGTCACCCATACAAACCACCACGATTAAGGGTTTCCCCGTGGATATGATAATTAGCTTAGGGTGTCCCTCTTTTATCCTCCTTTGACCGTGTAGGTTACGAGCTAGCGTAGATCTATCATGGGGCCATTCCGGGTACAATCCCAAAACACGTCCAAAGGATTTCTCCCTCCCTTTAGTCCCAAGGGAAAATGATATGTGGCCGACTACACGTACCATCTAAAGAGAGAGATCGAACACAAATCATAAATATATCATAAACCGGCAAGTCATATGGACACAAGAATAGATCATCATTATTACAAATTCATAATGTTGCTAGGGTTTCTCCATATCCCCAAGAACAAAGGAACTACTCACACATGGAAGCAATCAACAAGATCATCATAATCAAATGAATGGATAAAAATTACGGAGATAGATCTATTGAAAACCACAATTGAATCTGGAATTACAACAAGATCTAATAGATGAGAGATGGGGGTAATGGTGGTGATGGAGATGCAGTGGTTGGTGATGAACGGGATGATGCGTTGTCCTCCAATGATCCGTGAAGTAGATGGGATTTTCCCCAGCCAAGTTCCCCCTCCAGATCCCTTTCAAATGTGGTTTTCGTGGTTTCTGGTGGTTGTGAATGTCAGATCCTCCTCTTGTCTCTGCTAGGAGAAAGTATTTGACGAGGCAATCACGCTGACACCTAGTACGGGCGGACGGTACGGGCTCCGCCCGTACCACCGGTCGTTATTGGTACTGATTGCTTCTCCTTTCTTGGTATTCTCCCATGTGCGAAGGTAAATCCATAAAATGACTTTTATCACTTAGAAATATCATATTATAACACAATATGACAGTTCCAATTGATATGTTCATATAAGACTTAGTGATTTGGGATCCTGCTAAAACAAGAACAAAATGGTGCGTGCAAACACAGTGAAATACAAACATCCCTACTCTATTTATGCAAAAACAAAAAGGTAAATATACTTCAATTTTGGACTCATCAACTCCCCAAGATAGGCTCTTGCTCGTCCCCGAGCAAGATGGTGGCTTATGGACAAGATCATCATGTTCATGAGACACGAGTCGTTATAATAAATGAGGTAGAAATTGCAACAGGAATACAACATCGTATGTAGAGATACTTCGGGGGTATTACCATACCCTTACACATTACATGACTTGGAGGCTTACACACCTTTTTCTAGTATTAATGAAATTATAAGAAACTTATAGTGATTCAACATATCATATAATCACAAAGTTTAGAGATATCGAGCACTAAGTTTAGTAATGAAGATTCATGATCATTCCTTTTCTTCTATACTTGATTCTTTTTTATAGTTGTTTTCTCTTATTTCTTATTTTCTTATCTCCTCTTTTTTTACTTATATTTTTACTTTCTCTTCCTTCCTATTTTTATAGTACAACTTTTTGATCATGATCACTACCTCAATGGCTTTCAAAAACTCTTAATCATAATATGCTACCCGAATTCTTCTTCTCATAACTTAATCAATACTTTTATTTGTGTGGAAGTCCCTAAAATCATGATAGCTGTACAAGTATCATAACACTTAACCTAGTTCAATCATCTAATATAATAACCATGAATCAAAACACAACTTCAATTATCATAAAGTCTTGCAACTCAATGGATATAAATCTTCTCTTGAACAAAGGGAGCTCGAAGTTGATGCAACTAATGCAAATTCTGGAATTAAAGTCTAACATGCGTGCAAAAAAGTAAACATGCTAAAAACTGTAAGATAGATTACAAGGCTCTCACAGATCCCCTAGGCTTGGAATCAAGCCAGGTGGATCAAATAATTCCTTGTGATTATTTGATACCGTGGTGTACATTACGGTGAAGTAGCTTTGTTGGAGACCGCTGCACGAAGCTTCTTATTTGTCTCTTCCAGGGCAGATATGCTTCGAAGACACTTTTGTAGATCTGAACGCAAGAGGAACATCCCATCAGCGACCTTTCTCATCACGTCATTGAGTTTCTTCTTGCCTTCAGGATCCAAGAGACGCTGATACATCCATTTTGCATCACTATTCTATATCATAATTTACTGTTATTCATTGATAATTTCATATTAAGAGATGATACTTATGTTATTTCATCTGGTTTTGCATGGTTGATGACTTTTGGAGCATGGACCGCTGCAGTCAGGATTCTGATCGAAAAGGTGATGTTTGGAGGCAAAATTCGTGAAGATCAGAAAATCCAGGAAAATACATGGAAAATTCTATTTTTCTAGAAGGCGAAGATTGCCAGAAGGGGAAGTGGATATGGGCCACAGAGGGACCACACCACCCCCTGGCGCGGGCAGCCCTAGGTCGCGCCAGCAGGTGGTGTGGCCGCCCTGGCCCACTCTAGGCTCTCCCCTCTGGCGTATATTATCCTCCCGAAACCCTAAGACTCAAGGAGCGACCACAAAAAGATTCCGCCGCCTCTACGGGGCGGAAAACACCAAGAGAGAAAGATCTCTTCGGTAGATAGAATTCTGCCGGGGGAATTCCTTCCTAGAGAGGGGAGATCGTCGCCATCAACACCACCATCAAGCTAGACTTCGTCGGGATCATCATCATCACCACCATCATCTCCTCCAGCACCATCATCACCACTTCATACCGCTGTAACAATTGGGTTGAATCTTGCATAGTTCTTAGGGGAAACTTTCTCGGTGTTGATTACTCCTTGTAGTTGATGCTATTGAGTGAACCATTGAATTATCGTTTATGTTCAGATTGTTACATATCATTATATCATCTCTGATCTTGATCCATATTATGTCTTATGAGTAGTTCGTTTTGTTCTTGAGGAGATGGGAGAAGTCATGTTGTTAGTAGTGGAATTGTGTTGAGAAAGATTCAATAGTTTGATATTTAAGTTGTGGTGTATTTCTTCTAGTGGTGTCATGTGAACGTCGACTAGATGACACTTCACCTATATGGGACTAGGGGAATTCATTGTGTATTTGGCTACTAATCGTAGGGGTTGCCGGAGTGATAGAAACCTGAAGCCCCGTTATCAAACCTTTGCACAAGCGACGTTAGGGTCTTAGAGTTTAAAGCTGTGGTTAGGTTTCTACCTTAATTACTTTCTTGTACTTGAGGATGCTTGCAAGGGGTATAATCACAAGTATGTATTAGTCCTAGGAAGGTCGGTACATTAGCACTGGTTCACCCACACAACACTTAGCAAACTAAAGAAGATTAATCAACTATATGAAGCGAAAGCACTTGACGATATTCCCATGTGTCCTCGAGAATGTTTGGTCATCCTAAGTAATACATCTGGCTTGTCCTTTGCGAAAGAAAGGATTGGGCCACTTGCTGCATTTTTTCTTATTGTCGTTTATTTACTCGTACTTTAGTTACCTGCATTATCAAAAACTCCTAAAAATCCGTTTGCTAAGTATTTACAGAGAATTCCTGCCCCAAGCCATTCGCCAACACCTTCTGCTCCTCGTTGGGTTCGACACTCTTACTTATTGAAAATACTGCGATACACCCCCTATACTTGTGGGTCATCAAGACTATTTTTTGGCGCCATTGTCGGGGAGTGAAGCGCTATTGGAGAGTGGAACTGGTAAAGGAAACTTCTACTGTGAGTATTGTTTACTTCTGTTAGTTGCTTTATTTTCAATATGGATAATTCGCTGAGTTTCTTATTTCGTAATGCTACTACCACTGCTAAGGTAGTAGATGAACCACCACCTGCTAAGAATGATACTTTTAAAATACCTACAAGAATTATTGATCATGTTATGGATAACTATTATGTTGGAGATGGAACTGTCCATCCTGGTAATCATTTGGTCTTTATACACGAATTATGCGGGTTGATCAAGTGTGCAAGTATTACAACAGATCAAGTCAAGAAGAAATTATTCTCATTATCACTGAAAGGGAGAGCTGAGGAATGGTATAAGCTGCTGAAGAATGGTCAAGCTCTTGAATGGGAGGAAATAGTGCCTCTCTTTTATTCAAAATTTTATCCTCCTAGTGATATTCATAAAGATCAGAATCAAATATACAACTTTTGGCCTCTTGATGGAGAGAGTACAACTCAATCTTGGGGGAGATTGAAGTTACTAATGCTCAAATGTCCCATTCATGAGCTCCCCAACAATATTATTATCAATAACTTTTATGCAAGGCTCCCTCTTCATGATAAGGATTTATTGGATGCCTCTTGTGCTGGATCATTTACACGCATGGAAGAAGAAGTTAAATGGGATCTTCTAGACCGTATTCAAGACAATGCTGAAGCATGGGAGAATGACAAAGGAAGGAAGTCAGGTATAAATTATGATTATGAATGCATTGAATCTTTTATGGGAACTGATGGCTTTCATAATATTAGTAATGCTTATGGTCTTGATTCTCAAGTTATTACAAATTGTTTTAAGGCTTTTGCCACTTATATTGAAATTCCGAAAAAGGGATGGAGCAATTATCATGCACCATATAAAGATATTGTTGAGTATGTCGCTGATAGAGGCACTAAATTTTGCACTAATGATCACATCTTACCTGAACCTTATATCGAGAAAATACCCTTCCCGGATAAGGTAAAGGAACATCCGATGATAACTAGTGTAATCAATAAAAGTACAAAGAGAACTGTAAAACCTGATGAACAAATAAACATTGAACCTATTGTAGCAATTGTGAAAGACCTTGTCACCAAAAGTGTAGAAGATGGACACATTATCTTCTGCGAGGATGCTTCCAATATTGTCTCACATCCTAATTGAACTAAAAAGGCTAGTGTCCCTGTGCTTTCTGTTAGAATTGGTGATCATTGCTATTATGGTCTTTCTGATATTGGTGCAAGTTCAAGTGTTATTCCTTACGAGCTTTACAAAGAAATTATGCATGAAATCAGTCCTTGCGAACTAGAAGAGATTGATGTTGTTATTCACCTTGCTAATAGGGAGACCATCTCTCCAATTGGTATTGTAAGAGATGTGGAAGTTCTTTGTGGTAAGATTAAATATCCTGCTGACTTTCTAGTACTTAGTTCAGCTGCTAGTCAAACCTATCCTATCATTTTTGGTAGACCTTTCTTGAGTACTTGTGGAGCCATTATAGATTGCAAAAGGGAGAAAATTTTAACCAAATTTGATGGGGAATCTTACGAGTTTAATTTTTCGAAATTTACTAAAGAACCTTGTGAAAATGAAACCCATAATGAGGATTTTAGAGTTGAACAACTTGCTTCTATTTCTCTTTCTCCTAACAATGCTTTGCCGCAATTTATGGAAGACCACGAAAGTGAAATCTTCATGGAAGAAAGAATGAGATTGACGAGATTCTCCGTCGTCAACCTAAGATGCTTAAGCATAACTTACATGTGGAAGATTTTGTTGGAGATATGCCCAAGAGGCAATAATAAAGTGGTTATTATCATATCTTCACACTTATGATAAATGTTTACATACCATGCTATAATTGTATTAACCGGAAACATTAATACTTGTGTGATTTGTAAACTAAAATAAGAGTCCCTAGTAAAGCCTCTTGTTAAACTAGCTTGTTGGTTAATATATGATCATGGTTTCCTGATCATGAACATAGAGATGTTATTAACAACAGGATCATATCGTTAGGAGAATGATGTGATGGACATACTCCTATAGATAAGCGTAGCATAAAGATCAAGTCATTTCAATAGTTCAATTGCTATATGCTTTCTGATACATAGTTATCTAATTCCTTCGACCATGAGATCATGCATATCACCTTTACCGGATGGATGCTTTGATATCATCAAACACCACACCGTAACAGGGTGGCTATAAAGGTGGCATTGAGTGTTCGGAAAGTATTGGTTGAAACACATGGATCAAGAGTGGGATTTGTCCATCCATATGACGGATAGATATACTCTGGGCCCTCTCAGTGAAATGTCATCCAATTAGCTTGCAAGCATGTGACTGGGTCACAAGGGATCACATATCACGGGAACGAGAAAAGAGTACTTATCAGTAACGAGGTTGAACTAGGTATGCAGAGATACCGACGATCATAACCTCGGATAAGTAACATATCGTGAGACAAAGGGAAATTGGTATCGTATGTAAGTGGTTCATTCGATCGCAATGTAATCGTAGAAATATGTGGGAGCCATATGAATTTCCAGATTCCTCTATTGGTTATTGTTCGGAGAAGTGTCTCGATCATGTCCGCATAATTCACGAACCGTAGGGAGACACACTTAAGGATTCGACGTTGTTTGAGTAGTTATGGTATTATGAGAAAGAGACCGAATGTTGTTCGGAGTCTCGGATGGGATCCGGGATATCACGAGGTGATCCGGAATGGTCCGGAGAATAAGATTCATATAAGGAAAGTCCCGTTTCGGAGTTGGGGAATGGTTCCGGTGTTTTCATCGGGAACATTCTAGAAGGTCCCGGAATGTCCGGCACTCCGGAGGGGGGAAGGGTACATGAATGTGTCATTGTAAGTTGGAATGATTGCATCATGTACTAGGTGTCTTCGCTGTCCAAAATAAAGGGTTTATTTAAATCCTAAATTGAAAAGTCAAACGGCTTGTTTGAAAGTCAAACGACAAGTTTTGGAAAGTGGAAAGAGGAGGAGAAGAGGAAACCGAGTTGGGGAGGGATTCCCTCCTCCCCAAGCCGGCGCCCCACCCCAAGCCGAGTTGGGGAGGGACTCCACTCCCTCCCCTTGGCCGCCGGCCCTCCCACCTATAAAGGGAGGGGCAGGGCTGCCCCTCCTAAGACACACAAGTTCCTATCCTCTAAACTAAACCCTAGCCCTAAACCCCGGTTTAGAGCTATTTCGGTTTAGAGCTTCTAATTGCACTAGCCTTCAGATTAGAGCCTTCTAATTGGTGTGTCTAATTACTAGACCACTAATAGCCTCTCTCATACTCCACCATACTCGCACCGGCTTAAGGCGAAGCCCTGCGGGATTTCCCCTCTACTTCCGGTACCACGCCGTTGTGCTGCCGGAATCACGAGGAGAGTGCTACAACCTCCGCTGCCTGCTGGAACAAGGGAGAGGAAGGTCTTCGTCGAGTACCGAACGTGTGACCGACTGCGGGAGCGCTGCCGGAACGCGGCGCCGGAAGGATCGTCTACGCGATCTTGAGATCGGAAAGAGTACGACTACATCACCCACGAGAATCTGCTCTCGTTAACCGCTTTGGAATCTTCGAGGGTGAGTTCCTCCATCGACTCGTTGCTACAATCTAGTAGATAGATCTTGGCTTGTTTGTTTGCATGCGGTAGAAAATTTTTGTTTTCCATGCTACGAACCCCTACAGTGGTATCAGAGCCGTGTCTATATGTAGATCTGTTGCACGAGTAGAACACAATGGTCATTGTGGGCGTTGATGCTTTTATTGTAGATTGCTTTTTGTGTACTTTGCATCTTGCGGTATGTTGGGATGAAGCGGCCCGGGCTAACCTTACATGACATCGTTCATGAGACTTGCTCCACGCTTGACATGCAACTCGTATTGCATAAGTGGCTTTGCGGGTGCCTGTTTCTCCTAGCATAGTAAAGATCCAATTTACAACGGGTAATCAACAATGCTAGTATCAATGTTGTGGTTCTTGTTCGTAGGTTAGAACGACACTTATGGAAAGCCCCAAACCACGTAAAATATGCAAAGAAAGTAGAAGCGTCTAACTTTGTTTTGCAGGGGTGTGCAGTGATGTGATATGGCCATGATTGTGATTATATTTGATGTATGCAATGTTCCTTATTGTAAGTTGGCAACCGGCAGGAGCCATATGGTTGTCTTTAATTTCTGTTAAGACCTGCGTGTCTATTCAAAATAGTTGTAATAGTTGAAGCCGGTGGACGACAACCATGGTGAAGCGTCATTGACCTTGATGCAATGCTGGTGATGATGGAGATCATGTTCGTGCTTGAAGATGGAGATCGGAAGCACAAAGAAGAAAGGCCATATCATATCACATATTATGAATTGCATGTGATGTTAATCCTTTATGCATCTTGTATTGCTTAGTAGACGACGGTAGCATTATAAGATGATCCCTCATGCACATAAATTTCAAGTTCTAAAGTGTTCACCCTTAGTATGCACCGTTGCCAAAGCTTGCTGCTTCGAAGCACCACGTGATGATCGGGTGTCTTTGATTCCGCGGGTGAATACAACGTAAGCAAGCCAGATTTGCTTATGCGGTAGCTAAGGTTTGATCTTGACGAGCCTAGCATGTACAGACATGGCCTCAGGAACACGGATTATCGAAAGGTAGAGCATGAGTCATATAGTAGATATGATGAACATGTTGATTGTTCGCCATTGAAGCCATATCAACTCTCGTGATGATCGGTTTTGATGTGGTGGATTTGGTTCGTGTGATCACTAAAACAATGTGAGGGATGTTGTTTTGAGTGGGAGTTCACCTAGATTAATTTAATTATTAATTAGAACTCAATTTATCATAAACTAAATCAAAGTGAATTTGCATAGTTGTTGTAGTCATTGGCATCCGTTTACCACCTTGCGCTTAGTTATAATTGAGATGATAGAACTATAGAATTCTGGTTAGTTACTTTACGAACTGGTATCGTATTGTTTTGAAGTGTTAATCTAAAGTTTAAAAGTCCTATTGCAAACTTTCAGTAAGTTCCGGTTTAATAATTGGTATTAAATCAAGAGTAACAATTCCAAGTGTTAGTATATAAAGTATCATGTTTGTCTCCATGATTCTTGATATTCAAAGGATTGTCTTAATATCAAGGTTATCTAGGATCTGAAAGAGTTGTTTCAGAAACCATGATATGTGGAAGATATTGTGATATCTGAAACAAAGTTTTGGTTACAACATGATAGAGTATAATATGGCAAAAGTCATGTTCTCATATTTGATGAAAATTTGCAAAAGGTTGGGGACACTAGTTGTCCTAATCTTCCAAAAGGTTTTGCAGAGCAACATTATACTCGCGATTCACCGTTATAAGCTAAAAGTAGCTTGGTCATGGACGATTCCATGATGAAGGTGAATATTTGATGTAGGTAAAATGTTTACTACACCAATAGATTACTAAAGAAAGGAATTTGAAAGAACACCAAACATTTGATGATGGTGATCTACTTCAAAGTGCAAATCCAAAGACATTGGTATTTAATTATACACGCTTTGGACTATGTGTCATATGTATGACTCCACTATTAATGTTGATAGATTCTTTCAAACAGAAAAGGAAATACTGAAAGAGAATCTCAGAAATATATGGCAGAAAAGAAAAGACTAGAATTGTTCGGTTTAAGTATATAGATGATATACATGTTATGGCTATATTCTTTGCTCATTAAACAATGTGGTTCTTAAGTATTTTATACTGAATTTGTTGGTATGAATCGTCATACGAAACAACACAATTCATGAACTACAATGGCCTAAGTAACTAGCAAAATAATATGTAATGATGTTCATCGAGAACAAATAAAGGGTTATTGTGTTGCTCGTTAAAACATCAAAGCTTGCCTTCAAGATTTGTTTTATCAGGTATTATGAGAACAAAAGGGTTGTTCAAATAATTGCCGTAATCCATAAAAGATGGATGATTCACAAATCTCGTTGGAGAAATCACATCCATAAAACTAGTGCTAAAAAATGTCGAAAGACAAATTGATTGAAAGATCACTTAGGAAGTGACATCGCAGTTTAAATTATATTGGAAAGAAAACATGAAGAAACTCCATGTGGATGGAATTTTGGAGTCTTTTGATTTTTGATCAAATGACGTTTGTGAAACTTTCCTAGAGAATAATTAAAACTTCGTTCATAGGCCAAAAGGGAACGAAAGACTAGCTTATTGGAACTTGTGCATATTGTTGTACGAACTCCATTATGTGTAGTCAAGAGCGATGGATTTCAACTTCATATGCTTCCTCCGAAAATGCGAGTGAATATATGAATATTTACTTAATAAGGATGAAGTATGAAATATTTGAAAAGTTCAAAGATTTCAAGATGAAGTGCAAAATCATTGTAACAAGAATATAAATAGTTTATGATAAGATCATAAAGGAAGATATTTGAGTTACAAGTTTAGCATAATACCTAAGATTTAAGGAATCGTTCCGTGGATTTGCATTTCCCGAAACACCATAAGAGTATGGAGCGTTCGAGATATGTAATTAAAACCTTGTTTGACATGGTAAGATCAAAGGTGTAAAATATAGAACTGCCATTATATTTTAAAGATTAAAAGCTTTAGAGACTACCGCTTTTCCACTAAAAAGAGCTCCATCATAATCCGCTGAAATGACACCATATAAAGTTATGGTTTGGGATAAAACCCAAGTAGTCCTTTCTTAAAACATTGGTATGCTATGCATAAGAAAGATGTGTGCAACCAAAGTCGGATAAACCTGTCTTTGTATAAATATTAAGTATTCCTCCACAAACACCGGAGACAAAAGTGTTTGTCGCTTAGAACGTCAAGTTTCTTTGAGAAGGAATTTTTCGTGAAAAGTTAAAGTGGGAGGACAATAGAACTTTGATAAGGTTAAAAGAACCTTAGCTATATGTGCAGAGTTGCGCAGCACCGAAAAGTGTTCCGGAGGCAGCAATAATGCTCATGGCTCACGTGCCTCAAAGGTTGTGGTCACGGAGGTCTAAGTTTCTATTGAAACAAGTAGGTCGAGTAAATAATCAAATACTAAGATTTGAGGGTTGAATCATTATTTGAGAATAATGAACGGACTACATGCAAAGAAGCGATGATGGGCCCTGACTCCGTCAAATGGCTTGAAGCCATAAAATCCGTGATAGTTCCATACACGAGAAATCAAGTTTTGAACTTGAAGGACCCTCGAGAAAGGTGTAAGACCTTACAGTTGTGTTTGGATCTATGAAGAAGTAGACATGGATGTTTCACATCTATGAAATAGTCGACATGTTGGGAAAGAGTTCACAACAATGTTCAAAGATTGACTATGACAAGATTTGATCTTTCATAGCGATATTTAGTCTATACGGATTAATATAGCAACCACTACATATAATTTTGTTATGTGGTAGTTGAATAAACAAAACAAGTTCTTCTAATAGAATTGTTACCTAGGACGTGTGCATGACATGGTCCAAAGGGTTTTGTTAATTCAAAGGATGCTGAATGCATATGCAAAATTCAATGGATGAAGTAAGCATAGCGGAGTTGGAATCTTCACTATGATGAAACTGTTAAAAGAGTTTAATTTCATCGGAGACAATGAAGATACTTGCATTTGCAAGAAATTAAGTGGGAGCGCTAAAGACATATTTCTAATACATTATGTGGAGGACATATTGTTGATTAGAAATGATGTATCTTTTATTAACACATATTAAGAATTTCATCCTGATGAAAGACTTAGGCAAAACCCAAATATTTGGCATCAATAGATGCTAATATGGTTGTGCCAGAAGTACATAGACAAGATATTGAATGAGTCCAATATAGAAACTACAAGAAAGGTTCTTGTCACACAGAAGGGATTGAATAAGTTCAATATTGATGATATATTCAAGTGTATTGACATTTGGTAAGTGAAACAAAGATTCAAGTATAGATTGATACTTGATGTATGAAATCACAAAGAGCATTTATATCAATCATACTGTGATATGTACAAATCCAGATATGTTCTATGCTCTAAAATGTTATGAGCATATACCAGAATGATTCATAAGATGATCATTGGACGATAGCAAGGATATTCTTATGATCTTTTAGAAGAACTAAGAGTATATTATTTTGCATAAGTGACAAAAAGATGGTTAGTTCATTGTAAAAGTACTACATTGATACTAGTTTTGTCACAAAGTGCAAATTAAGTTTATCTCAATCTAAACTAAGGGTGGCACAATATAATGGAAAGTAAGTTCCATAATGGATTTGGATAAGTTCCAAAGTTAAGACATTGTGACAGATACTACAACAAAAGGCTAAGTATATGACTGCTATAATAGCAGCTAAAGAGGGCATTTGTGTCAAGTAGTTTGTTATCAAACTAGGTGTAGTTCACAGCGGGATAATACTACGAAGATATATTGTACGACAATATTATCAACATGTTTTAACCCCAGAGAACTAAAGGTCTCACCAAAGGACCAAATCTATACAAAGCCATCTCATTAGAGAATGAGTGATGCGTAGAGACGCAAAGACATGCAATTACACACGGACCTGGAAGTGTCAGATCCGGAGATCAGTTGACCACTAGCAATCGTGTACATACAAACACCAGAAAGCCATAGGTGTTGAATACACAAAGGTTTGAAACTAGATTATTGACTCTAGTGCAAGTGGGAGACTGTTGGAGATATGCCCAAGAGGCAATAATAAAGTGGTTATTATCATATCTTCACACTTATGATAAATGTTTACATACCATGCTATAATTGTATTAATCGGAAACATTAATACTTGTGTGATTTGTAAACTAAAATAAGAGTCCCTAGTAAAGCCTCTTGTTAAACTAGCTTGTTGGTTAATATATGATCATGGTTTCCTGATCATGAACATAGAGATGTTATTAACAACAGGATCATATCGTTAGGAGAATGATGTGATGGACATACTCCTATAGATAAGCGTAGCATAAAGATCAAGTCATTTCAATAGTTCAATTGCTATATGCTTTCTGATACATAGTAACCTAATTCCTTCGACCATGAGATCATGCATATCACCTTTACCGGATGGATGCTTTGATGTCATCAAACACCACACCGTAACAGGGTGGCTATAAAGGTGGCATTGAGTGTTCGGAAAGTATTGGTTGAAACACATGGATCAAGAGTGGGATTTGTCCATCCATATGACGGATAGATATTCTCTGGGCCCTCTCGGTGAAATGTCATCCAATTAGCTTGCAAGCATGTGACTGGGTCACAAGGGATCACATATCACGGGAACGAGAAAAGAGTACTTATCAGTAACGAGGTTGAACTAGGTATGCAGAGATACCGACGATCATAACCTCGGATAAGTAACATATCGTGAGACAAAGGGAAATTGGTATCGTATGTAAGTGGTTCATTCGATCGCAATGTAATCGTAGAAATATGTGGGAGCCATATGAATTTCCAGATTCCTCTATTGGTTATTATTCGGAGAAGTGTCTCGATCATGTCCGCATAATTCACGAACCGTAGGGAGACACACTTAAGGATTCGACGTTGTTTGAGTAGTTATGGTATTATGAGAAAGAGACCGAATGTTGTTCGGAGTCTCGGATGGGATCCGGGATATCACGAGGTGATCCGGAATGGTCCGGAGAATAAGATTCATATAAGGAAAGTCCCGTTTCGGAGTTGGGGAATGGTTCCGGTGTTTTCATCGGGAACATTCTAGAAGGTCCCGGAATGTCCGGCACTCCGGAGGGGGGAAGGGTACATGAATGTGTCATTGTAAGTTGGAATGATTGCATCATGTACTAGGTGTCTTCGCTGTCCAAAATAAAGGGTTTATTTAAATCCTAAATTGAAAAGTCAAACGGCTTGTTTGAAAGTCAAACGGCAAGTTTTGGAAAGTGGAAAGAGGAGGAGAAGAGGAAACCGAGTTGGGGAGGGATTCCCTCCTCCCCAAGCCGGCGCCCCACCCCAAGCCGAGTTGGGGAGGGACTCCACTCCCTCCCCTTGGCCGCCGGCCCTCCCACCTATAAAGGGAGGGGCAGGGCTGCCCCTCCTAAGACACACAAGTTCCTATCCTCTAAACTAAACCCTAGCCCTAAACCCCGGTTTAGAGCTATTTCGGTTTAGAGCTTCTAATTGCACTAGCCTTCAGATTAGAGCCTTCTAATTGGTGTGTCTAATTACTAGACCACTAATAGCCTCTCTCATACTCCACCATACTCGCACCGGCTTAAGGCGAAGCCCTGCGGGATTTCCCCTCTACTTCCGGTACCACGCCGTTGTGCTGCCGGAATCACGAGGAGAGTGCTACAACCTCCGCTGCCTACTGGAACAAGGGAGAGGAAGGTCTTCGTCGAGTACCGAACGTGTGACCGACTGCGGGAGCGCTGCCGGAACGCGGCGCCGGAAGGATCGTCTACGCGATCTTGAGATCGGAAAGAGTACGACTACATCACCCACGAGAATCTGCTCTCGTTAACCGCTTTGGAATCTTCGAGGGTGAGTTCCTCCATCGACTCGTTGCTACAATCTAGTAGATAGATCTTGGCTTGTTTGTTTGCATGCGGTAGAAATTTTTTGTTTTCCATGCTACGAACCCCTACAGATTTGGGTACCACGTTGCCACCTAAAAAGGATCCGGTCTTCGATCTAAAACCTTTACCTGATGATCTTAAGTATGCTTACATTGATGATAATAAAATATATCATGTTATTATTAGTTCTAAACTTGCAGGGAAGGAAGAGGAAAGATTATTGGAGGTATTGAAGAAACACCGAGGGGATATGGGCTATACTCTGGATGATTTAAAGGGGATTTCTCCTACTATATGTCAGCATGCTATCAATATAGAACCAGATGCAAAGCCAGTGGTAGAGCACCAACGTCTTTTAAATCCTAAGATGAAGGAAGTGGTAAGAAACGAGGTATTAAAACTCCTTGATGCTGGTATTATTTATCCTATTGCTGATAGTGAATGGGTTAGTCCTGTTCATTGTGTCCCTAAAAAAGGGGGAATTTGCATTGATTTTAGAAAAGTTAATAAAGTTACTAAGAAAGATCATTACCCACTACCTTTTATTGATCAAATGTTAGAAAGGTTGTCTAAAAAGACCCATTTTTGTTTTCTTGATGGATACTCTGGTTTCTCTCAAATTGCTGTTAAACAACAAGGTCAAGAAAAAACCACTTTTACATGCCCTTATGGAACCTATGCTTATAGACGTATGCCTTTTGGTTTGTGTAATGCTCCTGCCACTTTTCAAAGATGCATGTCTGCTATCTTTCATGGTTTTTGTGAGGAAATTGTGGAAGTGTTCATGGGTGACTTTTCCGTCTATGTAACTTCTTTTGATAATTGTCTGCACAACCTTGATAAAGTTTTACAGAGATGTGAAGAAACTAATCTAGTTCTTAATTGGGAGAAATGCCACTTCATGGTTAATGAAGGGATTGCCCTTGGACATAAGATTTCTGAAAGAGGCATAGAAGTTGATAGAGCTAAAGTTGAGGCAATTGAGAAAATGCCCTATCCAAGAGACATCAAAGGTATTCGTAGTATCCTTGGTCATGCTGGTTTCTATAGAAGGTTTATTAAAGATTTCTCTAAGATATCAAAACCCCTCACTAATCTTCTTCAAAAGGATGTTCCCTTTGTTTTTGATGATGATTGTAAGGAAGCTTTTGAAACTCTAAAGAAGGCTTTAACTACTGCTCCTATTGTTCAACCACCTGATTGGAGCCTACCCTTTGAAATCATGTGTGACGCTAGTGATTTTGCTGTAGGTGCTGTTCTTGGGCAACAAATCGATAAAAAGTTAAATGTTATCCATTATGCTAGTAAGACTCTTGACGCTGCTCAAAAGAATTATGCTACTACCGAAAAAGAATTCTTAGCTGTTGTCTTTGCTTGTGATAAGTTTAGACCTTATATTGTTGACTCAAAAGTTACCATTCATACTGATCATGCTGCTATTAAGTACCTTATGACAAAGAAATATGCTAAGCCTAGACTCATTAGATGGGTGCTGCTCTTACAAGAGTTTGACCTATATATTATAGATAGGAAAGGTGCTGAAAATCCTGTTGCTGATAATTTATCTCGATTGGAAAACATCTCTTTTGATCCTATGCATGTTAATGATAGTTTCCCAAATGAACAGTTGGCTGCAGTAGGGGTAAGCTCGCGAGGGAGCCCTTGGTATGCTGATTATGCTAACTTTATTATTTCCAAGTATTTGCCTCCAACTTTTACAGCTCAGCAAAGAAGGAAGTTCTTTTACGATTTGAGACATTATTTGGGATCACCCACATTTCTATGTGTTCCAGAATATGAACAAAAGGAGATATTGAGGAAATGTCATAGTAGTGCCTATGGAGGACATCATGCGGGAGATAGAACTGCGCAAAAGGTGCTACAATCAGGTTTTTACTGGCCTACCCTTTTTAAAGATGCAAGAAAATTTGTCTTATCTTGTGATGAGTATCAACATGTTGGTAATATTTCTAGACACAATGAAATGCCTATGAATTATTCTTTAGTTATTGAACCATTTGACTGTTGGGGATTCGACTTTATGGGTCCTTTTCCCCCTTCAAAAGGTTATACCCATATTCTTGTTGCTGTTGACTATGTTACTATGTGGGTAGAAGCCATACCTACAAAAAGTGCTGATGGGGAGACCTCTTTAAAAATGCTTAAGGATATTATCTTTCCTAGGTTTGGAGTGCCTACGTAACTTATGACTGATGGAGGTTCTCACTTTATTCATGGTGGTTTTAGAAAGACCCTTGCTAAATATGATGTTAATCATAGAATTGCTTCAGCTTATCATCCCCAAACTAGTGGACAAGTAGAGTTATCAAATAGAGAAATTAAATCCATCTTGCAAAAGACTGTTAATAGATCTAGAAAAAATTGGGCTAAAAAGTTAAACGATGCTTTATGGGCTTATAGGACTACCTATAAAAATCCTATGGGGATGTCTCCTTACAAAATGGTTTATGGGAAGGCTTGCCACCTGCCTTTAGAATTAGAACACAAAGCTTATTGGACAGTCAAAGAACTTAATAGAGACTGTAAGCTTGCTGGTGAAAAAATATTATTTGACTTAAGTTCGTTGGATGAATGGAGGAGTGAAGCATACGAGAATGCTATACTCTTTTAAGGAAAAAAGTTAAAAGATGGCATGACAGGCGAATTCTTAAGAGAGAGTTCCATGTTGGTGAGAAAGTTCTATTGTATAGGTCTCATCTCAGATTTTTTGCAGGGAAACTACTTTCAAAATGGGAAGAACCTTTTGTTATCGAAGAAGTATATCATTCAGGAGCAATAAAAATTTCTTCTTTAAAAGATAACACTACACAAGTGGTGAATGGTTAGCGACTCAAGCACTATATTGCTGGAGATTCTTAAAATGAAGGTATTGATGCTATTCAAGTAGTAACTCCGGAAAAATTTATCAAAGACCAAATTCAGAGACCTGCAGAGTCCGTTTTTGAATAGGTAAAAGTTCTGGTAAGAAAAGTTCCACGAAAATTCTGTCCAGTTATATTTTTGCAGTTTTTATCCAACAAGGAAAGCTACGAAGCAAAAGGGGGATGGAAACGGAGCTAGGGTGGCTCACACCACCCCCTGGCGCGCCCCCCGGCTATGCCATTAGGTGGTGTGGCCGCCCCGGACTCCATCTCCGACCCGTTTTCTCCCAGTACCTTCCTTTTGTTGTAAAACTTCGTAATATATAATCTTCCGGATCCCCCGAGGTTCGTATATCGTGGTCTCGTCATGTTTTCATTTCGATCTGTTTCTAACAGGTAGAGTCCCAGTTTTGGAGCCACAATGTCTTCCTCTGGATCAGCCAAAGAAGATGCCCCAGCAGATATCATCAAACCTTACATGCGAGAGTTGAAGATTCATCCCAAGGAGTTGTTGCTTGAAGATGGGGAGGTACGGATAAAAGAGGTTCAAGGCCCTAGAGGTGAAGGAAGTCTGGAGGACAGGATGGAAGCGTTGGAGCAAGAAGTCTTTAGGTATAAGAAGATGGCGGAACGCGAAGTGGATATCATCCATAAGATTTGTTCCGAACTCATCGCCGAGCACCCAAGGGAGACTGCTGAGCTTAAGGATGGAGTTCTCTCACTCCACCAAACGACCAACCAACTGCAAGCACATCTCTATGACGTTCAAAATCAAAACTATGAGTACGAGGTTAGGTTTAAACGCATAAATGCTGCTACAAGTTTCAGGATGCTAGAGACCACGATGTCTTTTGCTGATGGGGAGCCCTTACCTTAGAAATCGGACAATGACAAGATAACACCACCACCACCGAAGGAGTAATTCATCATCAGGTTTTGGCATCCCCTTGGTTTGTACCAAGCTTGGGGGAGTGTTGCGGTATCACATTACTATCTTCTATCTTTTTACCTTTTTAGTAGAGTCATATCATGAATAGAGAAGTTATCATGTAGGATGGTTTGCATTATGGAAGTGTCCCCCCTCTCGTTAGATATCTATGTATCCCTTGGTGTGAGTTACAGTTATGGAATATTAATGAGAAGTTCTATCATTTACTCTTTTGCATATCTTATATTAGTTTTCAATTCACGGTTATATGATTAATCTTGTCGTTAGTATTGGTATCACTTTGGGATCATTGAGTTAATTTAGTTGGTTTTGGCAAACCTGGCTCGGTCAGTAGCAACAATATTTTGAGAATTGAATGAAAAAGACAAAAGTACTCTTAAAGAAATATAATTTCTTCATCTTTCTTTCTTTATTTTCTCATAAGTTTAGTATTCTCTAGTTACGATCTTTTGTGCTTCCAAGGAAGATTGCATGTTTGTTTTTATCACTTGTATGTTTGTTTGTTTCCTTCAACTCTTATGCTTGCTACCCAGCCTTGCTAGCCAAAAACCTGTACTGAGAGGGAATGCTTCTCGTGCATCCAATCCTTAAACCAAAACCTATGCCATTTGTGTCCACCATACCTACCTACTAGCACTATTGCTATTCCAAGTAAATTCATGTTTTTATATACCTTCCAAATTAAACTTGTTATGCGAAAATTAGTGATTAAAGCTCTCACGAACTTGATGGCACACTTTACTTTCTTGCAATTAATAAACCTGAACCATTGTGTCCATCTTTGTTGCGTATATGATTGCGCTTTATAAGTTGAAGTTAGCAGAACCATGTATCATGGGGAACGCTTTCAACATTGCACTTATATTCCGTTGATATCATGATTCTTTTGCTTATGGATCCCGGCGGTGTGAAATAAAAGGGGAACTTGTAAGACCATGGAGTTTGTATGTGTGTTAGAGAAACGCCCGGGCCGCTAGCCTAAGCCATGCCTAATCATGGTGGAAACTTGTAGCATAACCATAATGAGCACTCTATGAAGCATCCTCAATAAAAACCTATGCAAATAGCAAATAAAAAGATCGCTGAGATGCTCATTGTCTGCTTGCCTTGTCATTTTGATTATGGGATAGCTCTTGTATCATGTGCAAGGGGTACCCCGTTGGCGGTTCTCTATGATACATATGTATTTACAATGACAAGAGCTTACTTGAGACTGAAGTTGAGTAGAATGAGGTTCGGTACTCGTAAGTAAGGGGCATGAGATTTCAACTTATAACTTGTCAAGCATATCCTCTTAGTTGTGTCACTTTAACCTTAATCACCTAAATATGCCTATGATAGGGGCAATGAGAGCTGAAAGCTAGTAAGTACCATAATTTTTGGAAGCTCTTTATGAAACTTGAAATCCCTGCTTCCCTCTGCGAAGGGCCTATCTTTTACTTTTTAGTTGAGTCAGTAAACCTATTCCCTTCTACCTCAGCAAGTATTTTGAGTTGTTGTGTTTCATTCATTCATATGATGATTTATTCAATCATGTCTCTTATGTTCCTTGTTTTGCACATTGCTCTTATCTTGGTGATTACTACTTTGAAAGCTAAACCAGTTATTTGTGAACTCCTGCAAATTGTCAACTATTCTTCGACCAAGAGTTAAGTTTGCCATTACCAATTATGATTTACTTTATACATCTTTATTGTGTTTCCTTTACTTATTGCAAGTTAGGTTATATAATAGTGAGTTGTCTTCTATTATGATTTATGTATTGATGAATGTGATGCTTCTTGTCTGTATTCTTTTATCGACTCTTCACTCCATAAACCTGAGGTCATGTTTATTGAGCTCAGTTTTCGCTTGGGGACAAGCGAAGTCTAAGCTTGGGGGGAGTTGATATGTCCATTTTGCATCACTATTCTATATCATAATTTACTGTTATTCATTAATATATTTCATATTAAGAGATGATACTTATGTTTTTTCATCTGTTTTGCATGGTTGATGACTTTTGGAGCATGGACCGCTGCAGTCAGGATTCTGATGGAAAAGGTGCTGTTTGGAGGCAAAATTCGCGAAGATCAGAAAATCCGGGAAAATACATGGAAAATTCTATTTTTCCAAAAGGCGAAGATTGCTAGAAGGGGAAGTGGAGATGGGCCACAGGGGGCCCACACCACCCCTGGCGCGGGCAACCCTAGGCCGTGCCAGCAGGTGGTGTGGCCGCCCTGGCCCACTCCATGCTCTCCCCTCTGGCATATATTATCCTCCGGAAACCCTAAGACTCGAGGAGCGACCACAGAAAGATTCCGCCACCTCTGCGGGGCGGAAAACACCGAGAGAGAAAGATCTCTCCAGCAGACAGAATTCTGCCTGAGGAATTCCTTCCCGGAGAGGTGAGATCGTCGCCATCAACACCACCATCAAGCTAGACTTCATCGGGATCATCATCATCATCATCATCATCATCACCACCATCATCTCCACCAGCACCATCATCACCACTTCATACCGCTGTAACAATTGGGTTGAATCTTGCATAGTTCTTAGGGGAAACTTTCTCGGTGTTGATTACTCCTTGTAGTTGATGCTATTGAGTGAACCATTTAATTATCGTTTATGTTCAGATTGTTACATATCATTATATCATCTCTGATCTTGATCCATATGATGTCTTGTGAGTAGTTCGTTTTGTTCTTAAGGACATGGGATAAGTCATGTTGTTAGTAGTGGAATTGTGTTGAGAAAGATTCAATAGTTTGATATTTAAGTTGTGGTGTATTTCTTCTAGTGGTGTCATGTAAACATCGACTACATGACACTTCACCTATATGGGCCTAGGGGAATGCATTGTGTATTTGGCTACTAATCGTAGGGGTTGCCGGAGTGACAGAAACCTGAACCCCCGTTAGGAAACCTTTGCGCAAGGGACGTCAGGGTCTTAGAGTTTAAAGCTGTGGTTAGGTTTCTACCTTAATTACTTTCTTGTACTTGCGGATGCTTGCAAGGGGTATAATCACAAGTATGTATTAGTCCTAGGAAGGTCGGTATGTTAGCACAGGTTCACCCACACAACACTTAGCAAACTAAAGAAGATTAATCAACTATATGAAGCGAAAGCACTTGACGATATTCCCATGTGTCCTCGAGAACGTTTGGTCATCCTAAGTAATACAACCGGCCTGTCCTTTGCTAAAGAAAGGATTGGGCCACTTGCTGCATTTATTCTTATTGTCTTTTATTTACTCGTACTTTATTTACCTGCATTATAAAAAACCCCTAAAATCCATTTGCTAAGTATTTATAAAGAATTCCTGCCCCAAGCCATTTGCCAACACCTTCTGCTCCTCGTTGGGTTCAACACTCTTACTTATCGAAAATACTGCGATACACCCCCTATACTTGTGGGTCATCAGATGCTTGCGCATGATCTCCCTGTGGATGAGCTCCTCTTTCTGGTACTTCTCTATTTCGTGGACACGATGTTTAGTGTCTGGAACGTGCGTGCCGAATGGCACGTCCAAAAGACTGAAACCCCAATCCTCTTGTGGCTTCACGCTCATGCGCGCGTTCATGTTGATCTTCTTTGTTGTTGTGGTATGTTCCATAGTCTCCTGATAAGTTCCTGCATTAGGACGGTTAGCGTTCTTACGCTTTGGTGAGGAGAAGTTGATGGCGATGAACTTGAGTGACTCCATTGCACTCCCTCCCATGAGGTTTATTGGCTTCTTCCTCGTCTTCAGGCTTCACCATAGCCAGGTAATTAGGCTGCTTCCATCCCCTCTTCGATTGCTCCATGAAGGTCTTGAACTCCTCATCATTAGAATCATCATTGGAGTCATAGGTATACCGCTTGTTCTTCGGGCTTAGGCCTTGAGATTCATGATCATCAGCTTCAATGGATTAGGTATGGAAACTATCCCACGAAGGAGTCATGAGGTTTAGAGGCTTGCCTTTGCCTGGAACTTGGTACCGCATCAAGTAGATTAGATCTATTGATATAAGAGGGAGAAGGACCTCTAGGGAGGCTTATTAAGAGTCAAAGGCAGGGATAAATTCGTACTAGAAGGAAAAGGGTTGCCTAAGAAAAGAATTCTAACAAGTATGGGAACAAATAAGTGCAAAATAAGGAAATTGCGATCGTAACGACCAACTAGTACGGGTAGACGCCCATACGACGCGCCCGTATCGAGTTGTTTCCAAAAAATACGACGTGTCAAAGTCGGTAAATAGTCAGCCAACTAAGTGGTACGGGTGGGTTCCGCCTGTACTGCCCGTCTGTACTGACTTTACGACTTCAGTTTTTTTAGAATAGCAAAATGAACAAAGAACGGATGGAAAAGGCACAGAACTGATAACGACCAACCGTACCGGGGATTGTGCCCATACCACGCAGTTGTACCATTTATGCAAAACGAAAGCAATCAGCGGGCTTAACAACCAGTGGTACAGGCGGAGCCGGCCGTACCGCCCGCCCATACCGACCTCATAAGACTGGCAATCAGCTCAGAAGAACGAAGGCAATTCAGATATGCAAAAAGAAACAATAGAAAATCATCTAGAACGAAGATGTGTTCGGGATTTCATACGCTTCGATCATCGAGAGAACATGAGTTCATTTGGGTACCTTTTCCTTCCTAAATCAACTTTTTCTTCTTCTCTTCGAACAAAGTTGGCTGCAGAAAATCATCAAAACCATTGCAAGAGGAAATCGAGAACTTCCTTTTTGGCGGTGTGGTTCCCACAGGTATGTAGACGGATGACACCTCTTTAGGATGAGCAATATCTTGAGTGTCTATGGGTGCTTCCTCTATCTCTTCCTTTCTTTGTAGAATCTTTGTAGATCGCCGGTCATCATGTTGGCTCCGTCTTTCAGGGAGTCGAAGGTCGGGCGTGTGTCCGGCATGTGGATGGTGAGGTTGAAGGAGCCGAAGCTGATCTGCTCCTCTGATGCCGATATATCGTAGATCACCGTTGATGAGGCCACTAAAGTCATGACATCAGCACGTGGCATACCCGAAAGAAGTCCCTTTTAAGGGTGGTAGTACCCTAGTTCCCCCAAAACGTTTCTTTCTTGCTAGCCTTCTCGAATCTCGAGGACAAGATTCTTTTTAAGGGTGGTAGTCTTTAATATCCCAAAATTTTCCTAATTTTGAATTGATCGACCTTGTTGAATTTTTTTAGGGAAAATAAAAATTTTGAGGACTTGTTTAACGTTTTTGATGCATGTAAAATGCATCCATGAACTTTGTCGTTTATTGCTTCAAAATCATTATTATTTTGAAACATTATTATATTTATTGGGACTAACCTACTAATAGTTGCAAAAGTGCATAAGTTCTTGTTTTACACTTTGTTGCGTAGAAAATACACAAATATGGAAGGAAACTACGCATTATGGAGAAATCTGAAAATTCCTGAAATCTGTCCTTATAGAACTTTTTTCAAAGATTGGCAAAATGGAAAACATGTAGAAAGGAAACTTGTGGGAAATTTTATGCGGAAAAATTTAGAAATAAAATTCGCCCTAATCAGAGTCCGGATGCATTTTTATAGCCATACTAGCAGAGTGTCCGTGCGTTTCTACGAAACATCACCGTATACATTTTTAATCACGTACTCCCTCTGATCCAAATTAGTTAACTTAAATTTGTCTAGATTCGAATGTATCTAGATATATTTTAGTTTTAGATACCTCCGAATATAGAAAAAACCTAGTCAACTAATTTGGGTCAGAGGGAGTATTTTTTTCCATAGTTTCAAATTTGTATTGCAACAATTCTGAGGCCACTCCAAACAACTGAATTCGGTGCATGAAAGAGGAAGCAACACATGGAAGTCTCGAACGGGGTCGACACTCTTGGTACCAGGCTATTCATGCACGCCGACTGTAATGTTGATTTGCGATGTTGGCCATCGAACCATAACTTTCCGATGCACAGAAGTGTAGACGTGGCGGCCACACTCATTCCATCCCAGCTCGGATCTTCGTCATGTCAGGGATGGTGGTTCCATGATCGAACCAAACTTCATGACATCCAGCTTCCTTTCTGAAAGAGTACAAGTCAGCCTATATTATACATCTGTGTTCAAACCAAGATAAACGACAGTCCAACAAATTATGCAAGATGTTAAGTATGTTCTTACATCATTAGCTACTCTCGATGATCTAAAACAACACGAAGGGTTCTATAACCATACACGTAAATCATCAGTTCATCATTGATACTATTGCAGAGCATCTCTATACCAAACAGACATGTAGCAAAAGAAGGGGAGAAAACAATGCACACCTGGCTTAGAAGTTGTTGAGCACCACTGTAGGATATAGCTAGTATATGGACACAAATGTTACATACAGTGAAATTATGACCCTAATTTTGTATTATCAACCAAATTAATTTTGAATAAAATCACATAGCCATCTAAGAAACAATATTGGAATACTTCAATTATAAATGCTCAAGAATCACTGGCTTAGTTAAAATTCCTATTGTTCAACTTTGAGTAGTTAATAAGTATCAGTGATTCATCAATACCCAAACAAAGCAGTTTGACGGATACACAAAAAATTATAGAGGGATACACAAACAATTCTTCCTGTTTTTAGAACTACAGTACAACACAAAGCAGTTTGACGCTGACACATTATCCAAGATGAACCTGTAGGCACTTAACTAAGCTATGCAAAGGAATACCTAGAGGATTAACAAGCAGCAGCAAGATCAGAAGCGACCACAGGAGGCATGTCACCGAATTAGGGGCATGGGCGGGCAGCTAGCGGATCAGCAGACGGATGGCAGCGCAAAGAAGAAAGGACCAGGGAGAACATGATGGGAGTTTTTGTGGGATACAACTAGTTCAACTCCATATTTTTCTTGAGAACTGAAAGTATTTTAGATCAATCTCTTAAAAAGCAAAAATAGTTGAAGATGTGGAGAAGGAGACTCCGTCGGTGAGGTCAGAGCCGCGCGTGGTGTAGGATCTAGCGCGGGAGGTCCATGTCGATGGGTGGATCGCCGTAGTGGAGTTTGGAGGTCAGCACTATGGAGTCAGCGAGAGGCGGCGCACGGGGCTCAGAAATCAGGGCCACTATAAGGTCGAGCTATAGGTCGACGACGAGTGTGGAGCTGGTGGCGGCATCCTCCTAGGAGTATTAATCTAGGATGAACCTATGTTTGTACATGGAAGCATGGAAGGGGAACATGTGGGTTGACGACACATACCTTGTGCCGGAGGGTCAGGGAAGCGGTGGCCGCCGTCGGCACCCAGGAGCCTCGAACGTGGGAACTTGGGCCCTATCAGCAGAGGCGGGGTTTGTTGCGGCCACCAAGAAAGGTCGATATGGAGGAGGCGCTCGCTCTCCCTGGCCATGGAGCCTCATGCTCGACGGCGTGTCGGCCGGCAGCGCTTGGACCGGGTCATACGGGAATCACTGGATGTGTCGCCACCAGCTCGAGGGGATAAGATCGTTTCGAGGGAGAGAAAAGGAAAGGATACTTTGGCTTCCGGTGGCAGACGGAAATTCCTGGAGTCAAACCCCGAACGGGTAAATCTTACGCGGCAGTGGCATGGCATGTAATATGTCCAAACTCGTAGGGGAAAAATTGTCCAAAAACTGGCAAACGGAAAATTAGGCTAGCGAACGACGTGAATATTTTTAATAGTATATATTACTGTGGAGGACAGAAGCAGTTTCGGGACTCTGGAAATATGTTATGTGGTTGACTCAAACTCCTTCCATCTTTGATGATTTCGGCCCAACCACGACTTGATGGACTCATTAAGGATAGAGGGAACTCACATGAAGGTTCTAGAGATGCCCAAGAGCCCTATCCAAGGGGCATCCATCCTATGGTCAATATTGCATCTCCACCACTATATATTGACAGGAAACCCTAATTTTGGAGGCATCCACCCATAGCCATGAAATTACCCCTCCTTGGCATCCCCCAAGGAGGGGGAGGAGCTCCTCAAGATTAGAACCATCTCCAAGGAAGAATAAGGGGCAAGGGAACGCTGCCCCCAAGGGAAGCCGCCACCCATAGGAGGGCACCGGTGCCTCCCTGCCGCCGGCACCACCTCCTCTCACCACGTGGCCGCCTCTCCCCCTTGGGAGGCTCATCTCCATCACCATCTACTTCAAGATCCCATCATCCCCCATTGTAATCTCTTGGCAAACATGATGTATGATGCAATATATTATTTTCCCATGATTTGTTGTATGACTATGTTGATGTTTGAGTAGTGAATTGTTATGGCAATTGTGATCTAGTTTATTTTGGTTGCATACAAGTATATATTATCTTGTATGGTGATCTTGATGCATATGAGTGCACACATATTTTGGGGGATGCACAAGGTTGTCACTGTTGCATGTTGATAGGATGAGGGATAGACGGAGTTTGACAGAAGAGGAATCCCAAGTCTTAGAAATATATGTAGTATTAATTAATGCTTAGTCAACAGGGGTATTATCATGGGGACAATAAAAATACTATATATGTGCTTCACTATATATGTGCTTCACTAATTGTGACAACCAAATGAAAGAAATAGCAATTTGCCTAACATTTGCTCCCATAGATTATCCACATCCACTCCACTAGATCCACTTCATTTGCATTATTTTACTTATGATATTTACTTCAACTACTTTATTGTTTTCTAGTTAATACCAAAAACAACCGGACACACACTTTAGATCCTAGCTTTACATAGATGGCCATATAAGTGGGTTATAGGGCTTTAGAGAATAGATAGTTTACCTTCAGCTCCTTGTCGGTTTGACACTCAAATACTTATCGAATTGTACTACGGTGATCCCCTACACTTGGGGGTTATCAAGATACTTTTATGGTGCCATTGCTGGGGAGCGTAGCGCTAGGCTTCTATTCTTGTTTGCATTGCTAGTTTATTTTTAGTACCTTGCATATAAAATTAAAACCCAAAAAATTTATAATGGAAAATTCTCACAATGATGTGTATGATATGCTAGTCAAATATGTTGAAAGCTTGAATATTCCCTTGGGCACTAACTTTTTGAATGCAAGAAATCATGATGAAAGTGTTAGGGAAGAAGATGACAAAAAAATAAGCTTGGGGATGCCCATGCATCCCAAATAAAAGGAGCTAGAAGAGAAATAATAAAAAGTGGAGGAAGAATGGAGTATCTACCTATATCCTACTCCCAACAAGGGTAACACACAAATTCGCGTGAACAACTATTCTTATAATGATGATGATCTTTCATTTCCTAGTAGTCCTCTATGTGGAACAATTATGTCTAATATATGGGAGGATAAAAGTGATATAATTGAGTTATATGATCCATTATGCTCATTAGATGACTTGTCTTTATATGGTGAATCTATTCAAAACTATGAGATTAAGTTTGCTTTTGATGCTTGCAATAATTATGAAATAGGAAGAGATAAAAACCCTCTTTATGTTTCCATTCTATTTATGCAAGCTACTGATCATTATGTGCATTTGATACCACAACCTTGCTGCTATTTATTCATATATAAAATGCCAATGCATGGGAAGAAAGTTAGACTTAAATATTAATGTCTATGTGCTTTGTGGTGTGTCCCTATGCTTTCAAATACTCTTATGTTTGAGCACTCCTTGATATCCATGTAATATGTAAAATAAATTTAGCTACTGTTATTTAACAAATCATTTAATATTTTAACTAAATATAAAAATTTTGGGAGGATTAGCAATGGAGAAGTTGGGGTCGACCTTGAGCATGTGTTGTTCATGCCAATGGAACCATTGAAAAGCCTATATCATTAAACTTTCTCACACATAAAACAAAATAAAAAGGGTGCCCCTTTTGTAATATATTAGATTCTTTAATAAAATGGTTTCCCAATAATTACTAAAGTTTGCATCATGGTAGAAACTATTATATCATTTGTTTGGAGAACTAACCATTTTGTAGGCATTGAAGTAACATGAAGATAAAGATATTTCTTTGTTTGAGATGAGTGACATGATATGATGAGAAAGAAGTATAGGACAAGAACTAGTAATACCACAAGCTTGGGTATGCCCGCACATCCCCCTCTTCTTTCAAGTATTTCAAGTAATATCATTCCAAACTCATGTTTTAGTTTTACCTTCATGTTTTTTTGTATGTCTGTGTAAACCATGTTTGAATTACCTTTTGTTTTGTTTGGATATTATTTTGCATATTATTTATAAAATAGTACCAAAATGATTTTATGTTTATTTGTTTCTTTTTGTGTTGGGGATATACTTTCCGGGTATCCTCACAGTTTCTCACTGACCAGGGTGGCCCACTTCGGGTTAGAGCTTTGCTTCACGGGTGGCCCAGTCAGGGAGAAAGACGGAGTCCAATCCGGCTACGGGAAGGCCCAGAAGACTTACCGACTTAGGCCCATAATGTTACTTGTAGTTCAAGATGTACTCTGTAACCGACTCTTGGTCGTAGCCGGATAGATCTCTCCTGTAAACCCTAGGCCGGATATCTATATAAGCCGTCCTAGGGAGAGCCTTTAGGGCAACACTACCATAGTCTACAATCTCAACTCGCACAGGCGAAACCCTTGTAACCCATATTCTGACTCTACCGTATTACTGGATTGCTAGCAGGAGTAGGGTCCGTCCAAAGCCAGCGGATTCGAACCTGGGTAAACTTGTGTGCTCACTGTCCCGGAACACCGTACGTCTCACACCCCTCTCTTCCACACGCCTCGAGGACCCCCTCATGGCGTACTTGTCCTCAATCCAACGATAGTTGGCACCCACCATGGGGCAAGTGAGCTTCGGATCTGCGTTCCGAGCAGAATCTACAAGAATCGGAATTGGCGAGACCATCGTCGTCGGTCACATCCTCTACGCCAGTGACGTCCCTCTCATCGTCTCGACGAGACGTGGATCCCGGCTAGGGAGGCCGTGACTGCCTACACAATCATGTCTTTTGGCGAGATCGATGTTTACATCGGTTTTGTTGAAACTGCCCCACCCACCCCAACAGTGATGATAGAGGTAGAAGAATCTTCTGGGTCCCCTTTGTCCGCGGAGGCGGCAGAGTTCCGGATCTTAGAAAACCCTAATCCCACCCAGCCCGCACCAGCTACGAAGATAATGGAGAAATCTGAGCCTGAGGAAGACCTAGCGGTTAAAGCCGAATCTGGAGTGGATCTCCTCCGAGAGACCGTATCCCAGATCGACCCACCCGTGGAAGTCGAAATCCAGGAGGAGCATATCAACGACACTGATTCCGGCTCTGATGATGCCGGGACAGACATACCTTTCCTAAGGTACACACTGCGACGTATGATAATGCAAGTTGCAAGCGCAGATGCAATTCTCGAGACTATCAAAAGTTTCGACATGGCTGATTGCAAGAGCCACAGGTACCTCAGGAAGCACGCGTCGCACTTCGTCGGGTATGTGGGATCTGGATCTGGCTCTGCCTATGCTGGAGAAAACACCAACTCTGTGCTGGAGGAAATTGGAACAAACGCCGACGTACCCACATCCTTGGATGAATCGATGACGTCAGCAGATTTCCGAAAGTTCTCCGCGGAATATGAAGAGGAGTACAACTCCAAAGCTGCAGAAGAAGGAGAAGCCATGGATGAAGGATCCGGGGAACACTCTCCCAAAGCGCAGGATGACATGGACGTCGGAGATAATCCCGAGGTCCAGATGTCCGAAAGTACCGATCAGAGCTTGACTCCGGGAAATGGACCCAAAGCCGTCTTTGCTACCGTCTCTGCCAAGAAGGCAAAGAAGAGGAACAAGACCCCGGCAAAAGACCCTCTGTTAGAGCAGGTGATCGCCGAGGAATATGAATAAGACTCGGATGGAGCACTTATCCCAGAAGAGCCGAAAAAAGAAGAATCGGTGGATGGACACGTGATCACTGAAGGTGCACGTAAACTCATCGATCATGCATTAACCACACCTATCCCTACAACTGCAGAACTCACTGCTGAAGAACTGGACGAAAGGGCCTAGGCCCTAGAAGCGTGTCGTCAACAACTCCTGGATGAAGCTAAAAACATCGAGGGAGAAAAGAAACGCATGGCAACTAAAGATTACATGTCTCGGTTGCATCAGAAGACCCGGAAACGTTACATAGGTGATGGTAAATTTCCGGAGGTAAACAGGGTACTCTTTGAAGGAGATCCAGGGATGCCTCAGATCGACAGCAAAGGAGACCTGGTGTACCCAACACCGGTACATAACACTCGCAGATCGAGATATTCTATCAAATAACCCAGCCCCAGAACAGGTTCGATTGGGCATCAAGCTACTCACCAAGGGTGTGGAGCAACAGATGGCTGCGAAATCCGGAAGTGGAAAGCTAGTCTCGAAATCCGAGCAATGTCACACGGACTTAGCCTGGAATGACATAAGGCCCCAGCGCGTTCCGAACAGCGTCACCGTTCCGACCGACGGGAAGATAACTACTCCAGAACCGGATCATCAAGACAGCATCACAGAACCGCACGTGACTGGAGCAACATCGTTCCAGCGGCGGAGCGAGATGCCATTGTTGCACTATATCCGAGGAATCCTCCCCGACCTGAGTCAAACGATCGAAGGGGAGAAGATAAAGAGAAACGTCGGGAGGAGGATCGTCAAAAAATGCCACCTCCTAGACATGCAAGCCGTCCGGCTGAGCCTCACCGTAGTGGTAACAACGGACGGAGGAACGACGGAAACCACGCTGGTACAAGCCGGCAGGGGGCTCGTCGTAGTGAAGACCCTCCTCGAAACCAGAACAATGACGCTCCAGACGGAGGCTAGCGATCAGCCAGAAACAATCCAGCTGCCCCACCATCTCCACCAAGTAGTCATCACAACGGCTCTCAAGGGGGACAAGGAGGACAACGTGGCGGAGGAGATGGTGGCAGAAGCCGAAGTCGGGCTCCAAGGCGCCACAGCCACAGCCGACATTCGGGACGATCTCTATCCCCGAACGACACAAGGCACAGGATCAATTCCAACATAGAGGCGCGGCGCTACGAAAATGATGATATCTACGTGGGCCCAAAGTGCTTCGGACCATGCATCAGAGCTACAAAATTCCCGGAAGGATTTGCTATCTCAAGACATATCCAAGCCTACGACGGCATTGCTCGGCCTGACACCTGGTTACGGGATTTTTTCTAAGCTTGCTGCATCGCCAAAGGCAGAAACAGCCTGATCGCAACCCGATATCTCCCACTTATGTTGTGGAAGACGGCAGGATCATGGCTTAATGAACTTCCGGAGAACACCATCCACAACTGGTATGACATGCAAAGTGCATTCTTTCGGAATTTTGAAGGCACATATCGGAGGCCCTATACGGTCAGAGACCTACAGCGTTGCACCCAGAAGGCCGGAGAAACTTGCCGGGATTACCTCAGACGATGGATTGACACCAAGAACTCCTGTGAAGGGGTAAATGATCAAACTACGATTGAAGCTTTCATTGCAGGTCTCCCAGTTGGTCTACTGCGCCATCGCTTGAAGTGTGACAAGGTCATTGATCTGGGAGAGATGATAGAAACAGCGAGCAAGTAAAAATACCTCGGAAGAAAAACCCAACATGGAAACGGCAGTGGTCACTGCTACTTTTGGGTCTAGGGGACGAGGAGGACGAGGTGGAGGCCGCGGGCGTGGGCGTGGAACTTCAAGAGTCCAAGGTACAGGAGACCAACAACCAGGCAAAACCTACTCTTGGGCCGACATTGCCAATAAGCCATGTGTGCATCACTTAGACGCCAATGGGGGCTCGTCCCACACCAATGCCGAATGTCGTTTCAATGACGACATCAAAAGAGATGACACCGCGGGCTACAAAGCTAAGTGGAAGAAGGGAAAGAAGAATCCCGAAAAGGAAAAAGAGACCAAGGAAGATTCCAACATGGAGGAAGCTGATGCTTCAAATCCCAAGCCGGAAGGGAAGAAAAATTTTCCCACCAAAAAGGACACTTATGTCACCTTCCTCGGATCTCAACCAGCAAAGGTCAAAAAAGCAGTTCTACATGAGCTCAATGCAACAGTTCCGGCTGTCCCCCAGTACCTGGACTGGTCGGAAGTGGCAATCACATTTGACCGCGCTGATCATCCACCTAAGTTGCATAGGCGAGGAAAATACGCCTTAATCGTCAATCCACTTATTGACGGTTATGGTTTCTCCAAGACCCTCATGGACGGTGGTAGCAGTATCAATATTCTCTATGTCGAAATGCTACGCCAGATGAAGATCTCGGAAACACAGCTGAACCATAGCTCTGTGATCTTTCACGGAGTTGTCCCAGGAAGACAAGCCAATTCCCTGGGAGAGATCACTTTGGATGTTACCTTTGGAACTCCAAAGAACTATCGGACGGAGGCACTTTCCTTCGAAGTGGTCCCTTTCAAGAGCGCGTACCATGCTATATTCGGACGTCCGGCTTACTGGGCTTTTATGGCTCGTCCGTGTTACATTTACAATATGATGAAAATTCTAGGTCCCAACAGCGTGATCACCATCAAGGCAAACCCGAAGAAAGCGCGAGAGTGCGAGGATGGAAATGCCGCCTTCACCGAAGTCGTGCTGCACGCCCAGGAGTACCAGGAAATTAAGAAGAACATAGATCCGTCCGAGATGCCCGCAACGAAGAAGGAGGTGACAAAGCCAAATCCAGAGTTCAAGGCATCAGAAGAGACGAAGAAGACGCCGTTGAAGGATGATGACCCCTCCAAGGTGACCCAGATAGGCGTAGGCCTAGGTAGCACATAGGAAAGCGCGCTCGTCAAGTTCCTCCAAGAAAATCAAGATATCTTTGCATGGCAGCCATCTGACATGACCGGAGTACCTAGGGAACTTTCCGAGCACTCTTTAAATTTAAACCCGAACGCTAAACCCGTCAAACAGTCCTTATGACGTTTCGGCAATGAAAAGCGTAAGGCAATAGCTAAGGAACTAGCACGACTCGAGTTAGCCGGATTCATAGAAGAGGTCATCCACACTAAGTGGTCGGCCAATCCTGTAATGGTCCCTAAAAAGGACACCACTGATTTAAGGATGTGTGTTGATTATACTTCCTTGAACAAAGCTTGTCCAAAAGATCCGTTCACTCTGCCTAGAATTGATCAAGTTATCAATTCTACGGCAGGCTCGGAACTCCTCTGTTTTCTCGACGCATATTCCGGCTATCACCAAATCCGGATGAAGGAATCTAACAAAGTCAAAACTTCATTCATAACCCCCTTCAGAACCTTCTGTTTGTTACGATGCCCTTTGGGATGAAGAACGCAGGAGCTACGTACCAGCGCACGATGCAGCGTTGCCTCCATGACCAACTCGGACGCAATGTACATGCATACGTGGATGATATCGCAGTGATGTCCAAAAAGAAGGAAACGTTGATTTCCGACTTGGAGGAAACATTTGCCAATCTACGAAAATACAATATCATGATTAACCCGAAGAAATGTTTCTTTGGAATACCAGCCGGAAAATTGTTAGGTTTCATCGTGTCTCAAAGAGGCATAGAGGTGAACCAGGACAAAATCAAGGCTATACTCAATATTTCCAGGCCAACTCGCCTGAAGGACGTACAAAGACTAACTGGTTGCATTGCTGCAGTTAGTTGGTTTATAAGCCGGCTTGGTGAACGAGCCGCACGATTATACAAACTCCTGAAAAAGACCAAAGATTTTGTTTGGACCGATGAAGCTAAAGCTGCACTACAAGACCTGAAGAAAGTACTCTCATCTGCTACTATCCTTGCAGCACCGGAGCCCCAAGAACCAATGTTGCTTTATCTTGCTCCGACAAATAAGGTCGTTAGTATCATCATGGTGGTGGAGAGACCGGAGGAAAATCAGGAGCACCTGGTGCAGCGTCCGACTTACTTTGTCAGTGAAGTCCTGACAGAGTCAAAACAGCGGTATCCGCATTATCAAAAGTTGGCTTACGGTGTTTTTCTAGCATCTCGTAAGTTATGACACTATTTTTAGGAGCATCCAATTACCATGGTGAGCACAACTCCCATGAGAGATATAATCAACAACAGTGACGCCAAATGGGGCATAGAGCTTTCAGCTTTTGATATTGAGTATAAACCTCAGACAGCAATCAAATCCCAGATCCTTGCTGACTTTGTCGCTGATTGGACAGAGACGAAGGAGAACATGATCCTCCTTGAGTCGGAATATTGGACCCTCTATTTTGATGGGTCTAAGGCTCGAGGGGGCTCGGGGGCTGGCGTGGTGCTCAAATCACCCCAAGGAGATAAACTTCTATACGTGTTGCAGATCCACTTCACAGCAACAAATAATATTGCCGAGTATGAAGCACTGCTACATGGAATCCGGATTGCTAAGGATATTGGCATCCGACGTTTGATGTGTTACGGAGATTCAGATCTTGTTGCTCAACAAGTGTCGAATATTTGTAATGCAAATAAGCACATGGCAGCATATAAAGCTATCGTGGATGATCTATCTAAATTGTTCGAAGGGTTTGAAGTTCAACACATCCCTCGAACAGAAAATGAGGAAGCAGACGCACTATCTCGGATAGGTTTGGCGCGGAAAGAGGTCCCGGATGGCGCTTTTTTAGAGCACCTCAAAGTTCCCTCAATAAAGGGAGTAGATGAGGAATATCCGACCAAATCCGAGTCACCTTTGATAGCAGTTCTGGCTATAATTCCCAGCTGGACTCAACCTTACCTCGATTATTTGGTAGATGGCAAATTACCCGAAGACGAGGTGCTGAGCCGGCAGATCATCCGACGAGCAAAAGCCTATACTATAGTTAAAGGTGACCTCTATAAGCGGAGTGTTTCTAGGGTTTTTCAGCGCTGTGTATCTCCGGAAGAAGGAGTGGAAATCTTAAGGGAAATCCACGAAGGCAAGTGTGGTCATCACGCTGCAGCCAAATCTTTAGTGGCAAAAGCTTTTAGACACGGATTTTTCTGGCTTACAGCTCAGGAAGATGCCAAACGATTAGTAAAGACGTGCAAAGGCTGCCAAAAGTACGCCAAACAAGCTCATGTTCCGGCTGATCAGTTGCAAACAATACCTATAACATGGCCCTTTGAGGTCTGGGGGCTTGATATGGTAGGACCATTTAAACGAGCTCCAAGTGGATTTACTCATCTCTTAGTGATGGTGGATAAATTTACCAAATGGATTGAGGCTAAACCTGTCACTAGTTGTGATGGAGCAACAACCAAAAGATTGGCCGAGGATGTTATAAGCCGGTATGGTTATCTGCATAGCATTATCACGGAGAACGGAGTAATTTCTCTATGGGAGAATTGGCCGAATTCTACAATGAGCAAAATATCCGGCTTGACAGTGCGTGAGTCGCACATCCACAGGCTAATGGACAAGTTGAAAGAGCAAATGGTTTAATCCTACAAGGCCTAAAACCGAGACTCGAAGCACCACTATGACGTGCTGCGGGGGCTTGGTGGAGGAATTACCCTCTGTGATATGGAGCTTACGAACAACTCCGAACAGGTCAACTAGATACACACCTTTCTTCTTGGTCTATGGGCAGAAGCAGTTCTTCCTAGTGATTTGATTCACACTTCTCCTAGAGTGGCCGCGTATATCAAAGAGGATGTCGAGATTTATCGACAAAATGATCTCGAGTTAGTCGAAGAAGTTCGCGTTGTTGCTGAAATGAGATCAGTAGCCTATCAGCAGAAGTTACGCAAGTATCATAGCCAGAGAGTCAGAAACAAATCTTTCAATAAAGGTGATTTGGTTCTCCGGCTTGTGCAACAAAGAAAGCACAAACTTTCCCCAGTATGGGAAGGGCCCTTTTTAGTTAGTCGAGTATTGCACAATGGTTCATATTACTTAACAGACATGAGGCCAGTCAAAGAAAGACCTGCTACTAAGAAGAGAAAGAGAGTTGGAGGCAGTACAAATCCGGATGAGTTAGACAGACCGTGGAATATTGCTCAGCTACGTCCCTTTTATTCTTAGTTTATCCTTCTTTGTAATCATATATGTGTACATGTTCTGTGAGAAATAAAAGTTTTGGTTGCCTCAATTTTTTCTGAGAAGGTTTTACCATCTTATTTCCGATAAATCATGTCATAGTCGAAAGTCCCAGAATGCTTGAAAGTACTTTATGCTCATGTTCGTTCTGGTTTAGATTTCTGATTCTAAAACCGCTACCCTCGGGTATAACTCTAAAGTTTCTATTCTTTACTTTGATTATTTTTCTGATTGCTGGATGCGGGCATTTTCCGAGTAGTGAATTGTTGGTACTGGAAGCCGTCTTTGTTTCCGAGTTTAAACTGGTTTAGCAATTGAGCTCCGTTGCTCGGCAAAGTTTCCAGCAGAAGGTTTAGCCGGCTCATGAAAGGGACGAGGCGGAAAGCCAGATAAACGATAAGTATAGACGAAAAAATACAAGTGCTTATGAAAACATTTCAGGCACACGAATATTTAAAGCCAAAAGTGTTGAATAGATCAAAAGCTTAGCACTAGCAAAATTATAGTACTGCATAATTACAGACCCATCATATTTTTTAGAATAATACAAATTTGTCTGACAATCTATGATGCAGGAGGAGAAGAAGGAGCTGTCGGCTTGCTGGATACACCGCCTTGGTATCATTCTGAGATATCCACATCCGAAACGGTGCGGTCATCGTCGGAAACTTCTGCTGATTCTTATGGAGGCGGAGGCGGAGTGTCCACGCGGGTGAAGAAAGGGGTTTCATAGCTGGTCAAATCAGCCACATGACACCCATATCCGGCACAGGAGTGCATGATGGCTTGAAGGTCCTGCTCTTGGCCGTCTTCATCTACTTTGCAGTACCCTCTGGTCACTTGCCATATTTCCATGTTTCCATGATGGCTCATGACCATGGTGAGAGTGTTCTGCACCGCAGTCCGCGCGTAGAACATGTTCCAATCCTAAACAAGTTGCGACATCTCTTTTGCCTTGTCCCGCACCTGAAAATCTGACATGTTGTGCATGTCCGGAATCTTGAGAGCTTTGCCGATGTCCTCAAGGGATTGGCGGAAGTCATGAAGCAGGTCGCCGACTTGGGTAAGCCGGTGGGTGCGGGGCTCGGAGGAGGAAGAGTCCGTCAAGTTCAGGGGACCTATACACAAAACAAGTTAAGAAAAATTCGACATTGATAGAAGTCAAAGAAAGCAGAAAAATCAGACAGATGGAACGTACCGAAAATGACATCGTCAATTTTGGTCTTCTCTTCCCAAAGACTCTGGAGTTCAGCCCGGAGCGCCTCGGAAAGGTCCCTCTCTCTGCTAAGCTCATTATTGAGGTCCGAGATTTTTTGATCTTGAGCAGCGATCTTGCGATCATGCTCATCAGTAGCCATGGAGGAGGATTCAAGGATTTGAGCGATGCTTTTTTCATGATCCGCCTTGAGCTGATCCAGCTCTTGGCGAAGCTCCTTGTTCTCCACCACCAAAGTCTTGAGGTTCTCGGCCTCTTCAATCATGGCACAGGATTGTTTTACCATCACTGAAAGTCAAAAAGAACAACAGTTCAGAAAAGTTCGACTATGAAAACATGAAAGACAAGGTTTGAGTCTCGAAATTTTTACCTTCGGCCTCATCCTTGGAGACCTTAAGTTCAGCATTTTTAAGTCGGAGAGCCTTGATCTCTCTCCGCTTATCACAGACATTCTTCAATAAATCCTGGTTATAGGAACATACTTTCTGTAAGTCAAAATACCCAAAGTCAGAAAGCTACTAAAGACTCGGGCTAATATTTTTGCTAATATCAGCACGAGCCTTGGGGGCTACACTAGTTTGTTCTTTGGCATCCTAAGGAAGCATAAACCCGGATTATTTATCCTACTTCATGCTTGGGGGCTAGAGGATATGATATGAAATAAAGGAAAAACAGGAGTTAGAATTCTGACTTACATATTGTTCGCGAGTAAGTTTGTCCAAACTCGTGTTCACTTCAACTGCAACCTTCTCGGTGAGAGTCAGAGGGACCACTGGAGCTGTTGGAAGCTCACCGGTCAGTATCCTCTCGTCGCGAAGGCGCACTTGTTCAAGAAGGTCAGAGTACTTGATGTCCTCTGCCTCTTGTGCTTCTTCTTCGGCAGATAAGTTTCTTTTCTCCAGGCATTGCCTGGCTAGCCGCTGGATCTCTTCAGCAGATTTCCGGGACAGACCAAGCTTGGCAAGTCCCGGATTGCTGATAAGGTTTTCGGCAAAGGTTTCTGCCGAGGGACCATTACCCAAAGAGGGTTCACCCTTATCTAAATTTGACTCACCCATGGTGACGTCAGTTTGTGATTCAAGGATCACGGGCTCCGATGAAGGAGTCGGATCTTCTGCGGCATCCGGAGAGCTCTGAGAATGTGATAAAGTCGGAAACATTACATCTCAGAAGAGAATCTGAATAAAGTACAAAGGCAGAAGTTGTGATTGAAAGTTACCTCTTCACGATGGGCACCTCCTTTGTGCCAATAGCCATTGTCTGAGCTTTGCGCTTCTTGAGCGCAGCATCCGGCAATGGTACCACTTCTGTCTCCTGAGAAAACTCTGGAGGATATCCTTCGAGCGGAGCGAATTCCGACTCGGGGAGGTCAGCAAGCTGAAAAGAAGAAAACATATCAGTATTGTAATGTAACTCAAAGATTGAAACACATAAAAAGGTGTAATGAAAGAAGCTTACCGGCACTACGGGGTTTTCTACCGTATGCATATCCAGAGAAACCTCCGGGATCCTCCTCTCGATCCGCTCCCTGATCAGCCACTTGATCTGGCTTATATAGCCCTGTGTGCTGTAGGCTTTGGGGCTGATGCGGAGGGAGTCTTTCTTGGACGACGTGATGGAGTGCATCGGTCGAGTTTCGTGGTACTGAAGGGGCTGGATCTGACGTGAGACCAAGCATTGGACCAAGTCGGATCCCTTCAGTTCTTTGTGTTTGATCAAGTATTCGATCCGCCTCTTAGCGAGGATCAGATCATCTGTGAGAGCCAGAGGAGCCTCGTCCCAAGATGGTTGGGCCATGGCAGCTCCATCGATGAAAGCCGGCAAAGCAGTGTCTTTGCCGGGAGCCGGAATATCCTTATGATAAAAGAATGTGGCTAGCCATTGTTTGACCGAGTCACTAGCTAAGATTTTGGGATATGCGCGCTTGCGTCTAAGTGAAAAACTAATAGTACCGGTGATGTAAGGAACACCGGCAGTGATAGAGTTTCTCCGGACATGAAAATAGTACCGGAATAAGGTCAAACTCGGCCTAATGCCGAGAAAGCCCTCACACAAAGAAGCGTAAGCGCTCATCTCTAGTAGAGAGTTGGGAGGAAGATGGTGGAGTTGGACACCAAAATGATCAATCACCTCGGAGAAGAACTCTGAGGGAGGGAATGACAAACCTCTGTCGAGGTGGGTGCCGAAGTAGACCCGCTTGCCAGCGTGCGGGTTGGGGACGGTTTCCTCGAAGCCGCCCCGCCAGTCGCCGGCACGGAGGAGCCCTTCCGTCTCCATGTTCTGGAGCTTCTCATTGTCAAGTATGCAGGGAATCCAGACCCCACAGAAGCTTTCCTTCTCCACCGCCGCTTCCGTCGCCGCTGTCGCCGCCACTGCCGCCAAGCCGGAAGAGGAAAAAGAAGCCATTTCTCTGGTGAGTGGTTGACCTAGGATGGGCGATGCTTGGAGTTTTTTGGGGGAAAGTAGAGGAGCTCTGTGCATGCAGGGAGATTGGGAGGAGAGGAAAAGGCAAAGGACAGGTGAAGAGAAGAGGAGAAGAATCCTCACCCCTTATATCCACCTAACCGTGCCAAGATTCGTGCAAATGCTACAGTGTAACCGCCACGCGTCGTGGAAGGAATTGGGAAGGATCCACGCGATGATTATGTCGCCTCGATCTCCGTGCACACATTGAAATGGCGCCTCGGTTCCGCAAACTGCGGACCCACCAACGGTCGTGCTGACAGGATGTCTGTCAGATGACCTGACCTGACCATGACTTATGTCAGGTGGCGTTAGAGACCAAATTCCGGCTTAGTTTGAAATCAAGATGGGAAATCCGAGTAACATGTTGATAGGTCTGATCTAACTTATTTTTTAACACCCGGATCGTATTTTTTGTTATGAAGTTTCAGGAACCCTTCAAGATTCTGCGAGCCAAAGATCAAGCTAGGCGATGGTAAATCCGACTTTGGATCTTGGAGACTTCCTGGGGCTGCTGTTGGGGATATACTTTCTGGGTATCCTCACAGTTCCTCACTGACCAGGGTGGCCCACTTCGGGTTAGAGCTTTGCTTCACGGGCGGCCCAGTCAGGGAGAAAGACGGAGTCCAATCCGGCTATGGGAAGGCCTAGAAGACTTACCAACTTAGGCCCATAATGTTACTTGTAGTTCAAGATGTACTCTGTAACCGACTCTTAGTCGTAGCTGGATAGATCTCTCCTGTAAACCCTAGGCCGGATATCTATATAAGCCGTCCTAGGGAGAGCCTTTAGGGAAACACTACCATAGTCTACAATCTCAACTCGCACAGGCGAAACCCTTGTAACCCATATTCCGGCTCTGCCGTATTACTGGATTGCTAGCAGGAGTAGGGTCCGTCCAAAGCCGGCGGATTCGAACCTGGCTAAACTTGTGTGCTCACCGTCCCAGAACACCGTACGTCTCACATCCCTATCTTCCGCACGCCTTGAGGACCCCCTCATGGCGTACTTGTCCTTAATCCGACGACATTTTGCTTCTTATTGCCTTTTGTTTTTAAAACTTTAAAACATTTTATCGTTCTTCATTTGGTTCTTATTTGCTTCTTGTTTTTCCTTAAAACAAAAACAACAAAAAGTTTTTATGCTTTTTTTCATTTGGTTCTTATTTGGTTATTGTTTTTATAAAACCCAAACAACAAAAATAGTTTATGCTTTTTCATTTTTGTTTTCTTCTTGCTTTTCATCTTTCATAAAACAAAAATAATAAAAAGATTTTGTTTCTTCTTTGTTTGCTTCTCTTAATTCTTTCTTGGTTCCTTTTGCTTCTTTTAGGGTTTTGGACATTTGTTCTCTGTTAAAATAAAGGTTTTATCTTTTTTTCAATATTTACAAAAACAAAGTACCAAGTTTTACCCATTTTGGATGTCAAAAGTTGAAACATATATTTTGATTTGAAAATTTATGCACCCTACTGTTTACCAAATGATTTTTCTGTGAATCCAATTGAGCTAAATTTTCTACTGAAGTTACAACTTTTCACCCTCTATAGGCATAAAATTGGCTAAAATTCTTGACATGTTTAAGTGGAAAGAATAAATATGTTCTGCATCTGCAGTATTTCTGGATAGAATTTGTCTTGTGTTGCAAGAGTGGACTTTTTGAGTTTTGATTTGACTCTTTTTGAGTCTGTTGATATTTTATGAATATTGGCCACTTAAGGAACTCTCTGGACATTTAAAATCAAATTTTATTTGTGGATTTTATCACAGCTAGCACTATATCTTTGTACCACTAATGTCACCCCATAAAAAAGAAACAGGAGAAAGTTTTGTGTTAAAGTTTTTTGACAAGGAATGGAGGAACACCACACTAAGAGTTATGCAAGAATGGTGAAGACCATAAGCTTGGGGATGCCCAAGGAACCCAAATAGACCTATCAAATTCTCATTTTTCAAACCTCTAAACTTTGTTTTTTGAGCAACATAGAATGATCATGGAAACATGGAGTGTCTTTGTCTAGTTTTCATGTTGCCTTAAGAATAAATGAAACCACCATGATAGATGTTTTTCATACTTAGGAAATATCTACTGAAACATTCTATCCCATGATTAAATTCCTTGATGAGAATGAGTTGTGTGCTATCAAAATAAAAGGGAACGAAAGCAAAAAGAAGAAATTCAAAGTCATACTTAGTGTTTCTAGCTCAAATACTTTAATGAATGATAACTTGATGGTGCCTTATTTAGTGAAACCTTTTGCTCATATACATTGATGTTTAATACTAAGGAACATTGTGTGATGATAAATGTGGGGCACTATGGTTCCAATGGCATACTTGTAGATCTTTTTGCTAGCCCAAAAATTCCTATACAAGCAAATATTATTATACAAATACCCTTAAAACCAATTCCCACAGCGTACAACGTACATACCTAAAGGGAATATTCCCTGAGAGGCAATAATAAAGTTGTTATTATACATATTCCAAGTAAATGATAGATGTTTATTTTGCATTCTATAATTGTATTAATTTGGAAACATTAATACATGTGTGTTTAATAAACAAAAGGAAATTTCCTAGTTATGCCTCTCTTATAAACTAGCTCGTTGATTAACAAGATGATCAAGGTTTCCTGATCATGGACATTGGATGTTGTTAATAACAAGGTCACAACATTAGTGGAATGATGTGATGAACATTCATCCGAAGTATAGCATTACGATCAAAGTCATTGTGTTTATATTGCTATAACATCTAACGAATTAATCCTAGTCCTTAGACCATGAGATCATGTTAATCACTAACACTGGAAGAGTATCTTGATAACATCAAACATCACACCGTGAAAGGGTGATTATAAAGGTGGGTTCAGTACTACGAAAGTGTTATGTAGAGGCACATGGATCAAGAGTGGGATTTGTCCATCCTGATGACGGATAGATATTATCTGGGCCCTCTCGGTGATATCACATTGGTTAGCTTGCAAGCAAGTGATGAGATCACTAGAATGTTATATCACGGGAACAAGAAAAGAGTACATGTCGGTAACGAGATCAAACTAGGTATGGAGATACCGATGATCGAATCTCGTACATGTAATATATCGCGAGACAAAGGGATTTAGTTACTAACGTTAAAGGTTCTCACGATCACAGAAGTCATCGTAGAATGTTTAGGAGTCAGTATGGATCTCCAGGTCCCGCTTCTGATTATTGATCTGAGAGGGGTCTCGATCATGTCTGCATTATTCACGAACCGTAGGGTGACACACTTAAGGGACACCAACACCATTTGGAGCAAATATGTTTCAGACGAATGAATTGCAAAGTGCTGGAATTGTTTCAATAGACACCGAAACTGGTTCGGGTGAAATTGCTGAAATTGGTTCTGCATGTAATATTGAAATGTTGCAGGGGTTTTATGTGAATGTTTGTTAATTAAAGTAATTAACAAAATTCTGAATAAAATTAATAAAAGAGTTTTATAAATGAGAGAGCATTAAATTTGGAGAAATTTAATGCATTTAAAGTAAAGACTTTAAAGAGGAATGTTAAGGGACAAATTTATGTGGAGGGGGTTACCACCACATGAATGGGGGAGGTGAGGGGTCACCCCCCATGGGGCGCCGACCATGGGGAGGGGTACCCCCTCCTCCTATAAAGGGCCACCCCTCTCACCCTTCTTCCTCACACCTCCTCATGACGGATCTCTCTCCCCCTCTAGTATTATTCCCCCATGGTCTCGAATTAGCGAGATACATGTTCCTGGTGGCATTTCGTCTAAAAGGAGTTGCTGCTTCTGCTGCATCGCTAGAGCGAGGAGGCGGAGGTTATTCGGTGGCCTGAACGTGTGTGCGAGTGTGGATGCGCTGCTGGTTTGCGGCGCTAGGACTTCCACATGATCTTGAGATCGGCAAGCGAACGACTACATCATCGACAAGTTCCTACTCATTAACAAAACTTCGTTGTCTTCAAGGGTAAGTTCTCCATGGATGTATATCCACCTGTTGCTTGTATCTAGTAGATAGATCTTGGCGTATAGTTCCCATCATAGGGAATTTTTTGTTTTCTATGTTGTGAATCCTTCAGTGGTATCAGAGGCTATGCGTAGGTTCTTTGCACGGGTAGAACACATAAGAGTATGTGGGTGGTGATGATCATGTTATTTCTTCTTATATGTACTTTGGATATTGGTGGCATAGTGGGATGAAGCGTCCCGGACCAACCTTACATGTCATCACACATGAGACCGGTTCCACGACTGACATGCAACTAGTTTTGCATAAGTGGCTAGCGGGTGTCTGTCTCTCCTACTATAGTCAATATTTGATTTACAACGAGTTGCTAATAATTTGGTTATCATCGTTGTGGTTCCATGTTCGTAGGTAAGAACAGTTCTATCTTCGAAAGCCCTAAGCCACGTAAAAACTTGCAATTGATAAATTAGAGGCGTCTAGTTTAGATCGTTGTTGGGCTTGTGTCATGATATGGTAATGTTGTAAGTTGATGTATTGTTGATACTCTTACAACACACCTAACATGTAAGTTCCATAGACCTTGGCCTTACACACAAAGGAATGATAAAGATCATACCACAATGCATATGATAGTGATAAAATGCAAGAACCATATCATTTCACTTTACACATATGATGTTTGCATCTTATATTGCTTGTTTGGCGTTTTAGTAGCATTATAAGATGATCCCTCATTTAAATATCAAGATAAAAATGTGTTCTTCCTTAAGTATGCACCATTCTATGGATCGTGTTTCGAGACATCACGTGATGATCGGGTGTACTCGACTCTGCGCTTTCATACAACGGGTGTAAGACAGTTTTACACACGCGAGTACTAAGGTTCTTACTTGGCGAGCCTAGCATGTACAGACATGGCCTCAGAACACGGACCGAAAGGTTAAGCATGAGTCATATAGTTGATGTGATGCCCATATTTATGCTCGCTTTTGAAGCTACACCAACTCACGTGATGATCGGACTTGGTGTAGTGGATTTGGTTCATGTAATCACCCAAAAGGCACGAGGGATGTTGTTTTTGAGTGGGAGTTTAGTTGAACTCAATCTATCATAAACTTAGTCTAAATAAACTTTACAAATTCTGTTGTAGATGGCACCACCTGCTTTTAATTTCAATGTGTTCATGGAGAAAGAGAAACTTGCTGTGAATGGTAGCAACTTCACCAACTGGGCCATGAATTTGAGGATTCTCCTCTCTGCTGCACAAAAGAAATATGTGCTAGAAGCGCCGCTAGGCCCCCCACCAGCTCCTGATGCCCCTGGCAAGGAAAAGAATGTCTACGTGACTCGTCAAGAGGACCACAACTTAGTTCATTATGGCATACTGTATGGGCTAGAGCCAGAACTTCGAAAGCGTTTCGAAAATGGCAATGCCTTTGATACCATGGGTGAATTGAAAATGATTTTCAATACCCATGCTGCCGTAGAGAGTTATAATGCTTCAGAAAAGTTCTTTAGCTGCATGATGGAAGAGAACAGCTCCGTAAGTGAGCATGTACTCAAAATGTCTAGGTACGCCGATAAGCTTTTGTCCTTGGGAATAACAATTCCCATTGACTTAGGCATACATCGTGTTCTCCAATCTCTGCCACCTAGCTACAAGAGCTTCGTGATGAACTATAACTATAGGGCATGAAAAAGACTCTCCCCGAGCTTCTGTCAATGCTTAAGACCGCAGAAGTGGAGATTAGGAAAGAACATCAAGTGTTGATTGTCAATAGGACCACCAATTTCAAGAAAGACAAGAAGGGTAAACATAAGGGAAAGAAGGGCGGCAAATCTATTGCTGCGCCTAAAAAGAAATCCCGGGTTGGCCCTAAGTCTGATACCAAGTGCTACTATTGTAAGGGGACTGGCCATTGGAAGCGCAACTGCCCCAAGTATTTGGCGGATAAGAAGGCCGGCAAGGCAAACAAAGGTATATATGATATACATGTTATTGATGTGTACTTGACTAGTACTCGCAGTAGCACCTATGTATTTGATACCGGATCAGTTGCTAATATATGTAACTCGATATAGGGGCTGCAAAACAAGCGACAACTGGCAAGGGATGAAGTCATGATGCGTGTCAGTAATGGATCAAGAGTTGATGTGATCACCGTTGGAATGCTGCCTCTCCATATGCCATCAGGATTAGTGATAAACTTAAATAAGTGTTATTTGGTGCCTGCACTAAGCATGAACATTGTATCCGGATCGTGTTTATTGCAAAGCGGTTATTCATTTAAATCAGAAAACAATGGTTGTTCGATTTATATGGATAATACCTTTTATGGTCATGCACCCGTGACGAATGGTTTATTTCTGTTGAATCTCGATAGTACTCATACGCATATCCATAATGTTGATGCTAAAAGGATTAAACTTAATGATGATATATCTGCATATATGTGGCATTGCCGTCTAGGTCATATTGGCGTTAAACGCATGAAGAAACTCCATTCCGATGGACTCTTAGAATCACTTGATTTTGAATCATTTGATACATGTGAGCCATGCCTTATGGGCAAGATGACTAGAACGCCATTTACTGGTTCAATGGAACGGGCGCTAGATTTATTGGAAATCATACATACTGATGTATGTGGTCCAACGAGTGTGTCGGTGCGAGGTGGATATCATTATTTTGTTACTTTCACGGATGATTTGAGTAGATACGGGTGTATCTATTTGATGAGACATAAGTCTGAAACCTTTGAAAAGTTCAAGGAATTTCAGAATGAAGTGGAAAATCATCATAATAGAAAGATCAAATTTTTGTGGTCCGACCATGGAGGAGAGTGTCTTAGTTACGAGTTTAGCGCACACATGAGAGATTGTGGAATAGTTTCACAACTCACGCCTGCCGGAACACCACAACATAATGGTGTGTCGGAACACCGTAATCGTATTCTATTGGATATGGTTCGATCTATGATGTCTCTGACTGACTTTCCACTGTCATTTTGGAGTTATGCACTAGAAACCGCTACATTCACTTTAAATCAGGCACCGTCTAAATCCGTTGAAACGACACCATATGAATTATGGTTTGGAAACAAACCTAAGTTGTCATTTCTTAAAGTTTGGGGATGCGATGTTTATGTGAAGAAACTTCAGCCTGATAAACTCGAACCCAAAGTAGAAAAATGCGTCTTCATAGGATACCCTAAAGAAACAATTGGGTATTCCTTCTATCATAGATCCGAGGACAAGGTTTTCATTGCCAAGAATGGATCCTTTCTAGAGAAAGAGTTTCTCGCGAAAGGTGTGAGTAGTCGAAAGGTAGAACTCGAAGAGGTTATTGAACCTTCTCTTTATGAAATGGCGAGTAGCGCAGCACCGGAAGTCGTTCCGAAGTTGACTTCACCAAATGAAGAAGGAACTAATGATAATGATCATGAAACTCTAAAAGAGGACACTACCGAACCTCGCAGGTCAAGCAGGACACGTGCAGCTCCTGAACTGTACGGGAATCCTGTTGGGAATTTCATGGTTGATGAAATAGATGACCCTGCAACATATGAAGAAGCGATGGTGAGCCCAGATTCCAACAAATGGCTAGAAGCCATGAAGTCCGAGATGGGATCCATGTACGAAAACCAGGTTTGGACCTTGGTGGACTTACCTCACGACCGAAAGGCCATTGAGAATAAATGGATTTTCAAAAGAAAAAATGATGCTGATGGTAATGTAACCGTCTATAAAGCTCGACTTTTCACAAAAGGGTTTCGACAAATTCAAGGAGTTGACTATGATGAGACATTCTCTCCCGTAGCGATGCTAAAGTCAGTTAGGATTATGTTAGCAAATGCTGCATATTTCGATTATGAAATATGGCAGATGGATGCCAAAACTGCGTTCCTCAATGGTAATATTGAAGAAGAGTTGTATATGATACAACCAAACGGTTTTGTCGATCCTAAGGATGCTAACAAGGTGTGCAAGCTTCAGCGATCCATTTATGGACTAAAGCAAGCATCACGGAGTTGGAATCTCTGCTTTGATGAGGTGATCAAAGAGTTTGGATTTGTCCAAACTTATGGAGAGGCTTGTATTTACAAGAAAGTGAGTGGGAACAATGTGGCATTTCTGATATTATATGTGGATGACATATTATTGATTGGAAATGATATAGATCTTTTAAACAGTGTTAAAAGTTATCTAAACAACAAATTTTATATGAAGGATCTTGGTGAAGCGTCATATATATTAGGCATAAAGATCTATAGAGATAGATCGATACGCCTAATAGGGCTATCGCAGAGTACATACCTTGATAAGATTTTAAAGAAGTTTAAATGGACGAAAGTAAGAAGGGGTTCTTACCTATGTTGCAAGGCAAGACATTGATAAGATTTTAAAGAAGTCCGGCTACGGCAGAAGAAAGAGAGATAATGGATAAGATCCCCTATGCTTTAGCCATAGACTCTATAATGTACGCCATGCTATGTACAAGACCGGATGTGACACATGCTATTAGTTCAACTAGTAGGTACCAATCTGATCCAGGTTTGGAACACTGGATAGCAGTCAAGAATATCCTTAAGTACTTGAGAAGAACTAAGGAAATGTTTCTTGTATAGGAAGGTGAAGAAGAGCTAGTCGCTAACTGTTATGTCGATGCTAGCTTTGACACTAATCCGGATGAATCTAACTCTCAATCCGGAAACGTATTTCTCATGAACGGAGTAGCAGTTAGTTGGAAGAGCTCCAAACAACCCATGGTAACAAGGTCAACAACGGAGGCAGAATATATTGCTGCTTCAGAAGCGGCATAGGAAGCAGTTTGGATGAAGGAGTTCATTACCGAACTGGGTGTGGTTCCTAGTGCGTTGGATCCAATGGTGATCTATTGTGACAACAATGGAGCCATAACCAACACAAAGGAACCATGGTCTCACAAGAATTCCAAACATATTAAGCGTCGGTTTCACTCCATCTGTGAGCATGTCAAGGATGGAGATATAAGGATTTGTAAAGTACATACGGATCTCAATGTAGCAGATTCGTTGACTAAAACTCTCCCTAGAGCAAAACATGATCAACACTCGAACTCCATGGGTGTTCGATTTATCACCATGTAACTAGATTATTGTCTCTAGTGCAAGTGGGAGACTGAAGGGAATATGCCATGAGAGGCAATAATAAAGTTGTTATTATACATATTCCAAGTATATAATAGATGTTTATTTTGCATGCTATAATTGTATTAATTTGGAAACGTTAATACATGTGTGTTTAATAAACAAAAGGAAAGTTCCTAGTTATGCCTCTCTTATAAACTAGCTCGTTGATTAACAAGATGATCACGGTTTCCTGATCATGGACATTGGATGTTGTTAATAACAAGGTCACAACATTAGTGGAATGGTTTGATGAACATTCATCCAAAGTATAGTATTACGATCAAAGTCATTGTGTTTATATTGCTATAACACCTAACGAAGTAATCCTAGTCCTTAGACCATGAGATCATGTTAATCACTAACACTGGAAGAGTATCTTGATAACATCAAACGTCACACCTTGAAAGGGTGATTATAAAGGTGGGTTCAGTACTACGAAAGTGGTATGTAGAGGCTCATGGATCAAGAGTGGGATTTGTCCATCCCGATGACGGATAGATATTCTCTGGGCCCTCTCGGTGATATCATTTTGGTTAGCTTGCAAGCAAGTGATGAGATCACTAGAATGTTATATCACAGGAACGAGAAAAGAGTACATGCCAGTAACGAGATCAAACTAGGTATGGAGATACCGATGATCGAATCTCGGACATGTAATATATCACGAGACAAAGGGATTTAGTTACTAACGTTAAAGGTTCTCACGATCACAGAAGTCATCGTAGAATGTGTAGGAGTCAGTATGGATCTCTAGGTCTCTCTTCTGATTATTGATCTGAGAGGGGTCTCGATCATGTCTGCATTATTCATGAACCGTAGGGTGACACACTTAAGGGACACCAACACCATTTGGAGGAAATATATTTCAGACGAATGAATTGCAAAGCGCTGGAATTATTTCAATAGACACCAAAACTGTTTTAGGTGAAATTGCTGAAATTGGTTCTACATGTAATATTGAAATGTTGCAGGGGGTTTTATGTGAATATTTGTTAATTAAAGTAATTAACAAAATTCTGTATAAAATTAATAAAAGAGTTTTATTAAATGAGAGAGCATTAAATTTGGAGAAATTTAATGCATTTAAAGTAAAGACTTTAAAGAGGAATGTTAAGGGACAAATTTATGTGGAGGGGGTTACCACCACATGAATGGGGGAGGTGAGGGGTCAGCCCCCATGGGGCGCCGGCCATGGGGAGGGGTACCCCCTCCTCCTATAAAAAGCCACCCCTCTCACCCTTCTTCCTCACACCTCCTCCTGAAGGATCTTTCTCCCCCTCTAGTATTATTCCCCCATGGTCTCAGATTAGCGAGATACATGTTCCCGGTGGCATTTCGTTTGGAAGGAGTTACTGCTTCCGCTACATAGCTGGAGCAAGGAGGCAGAGGTTGTTCGGTGGCCTGAACGTGTGTGCAAGTGCGGATGCGCTGCTGGTTTGCGGCGCTAGGATTTCCACACGATCTTGAGATCGGCAAGCGAACGACTACATCATCCACGAGTTCCTACTCGTTAACAAAACTTTGTTGTCTTCAAGGGTAAGTTCTCCATGGATGTATATCCACCCGTTGCTTGTATCTATTAGATAGATCTTGGCGTATAGTTCCCATCGTAGGAAATTTTTTGTTTTCTATGTTGCGAACCGTTCAATACCTATATAGCAGCAATGCTATTCCAAGTATATTTCTCATGTGCCTTGTTTTATTTAGCTTCCAAATAATATTGCTCTTATGGTTATGGTTGTCATAGAGAAGTTGGTTGTAGGGTGACCACGAACTTGAAGGCACAACCACCAAAGGTGGTAATGATTTATGAAACATAAAATGGTTTTGTAAGATAAAAGGTGGAAGGAATGATAACAAGGGGACATGAGATACTCTTGTTCTACTTAGTAATCAATGAGTAAACTGAGGGTCATGGGTATTTTAATACATATGCTCTAGGGAAAAGTGTTGGAAAGGTAAGCACCCTAGGATTCGGCTAGCCATGGAAAGTGAAAAACAAAGGTTGTTTTAGAGCATATGACATGATTGACAGATCCATGAATAAGATTTATACTGGTTACTAGGAGGGTAACACTGTTAACTGATGCCATATAAAAAATGGTGAAAGTGTTCGACAAAAGTTGAAATGCATGTCTATCTTGTTATAATTATTCTCTTCTTTGAACTGGAAAGATGCTAATGATAGGGGTAAATTGAACCAAACACTAATGATGAACTATTGATCAATCATAAACTTAATGAAATAGAGTTTGAGACAAATAGGCCTTTGCACATGTTTAATCCATGCTTACTTTCGGTACGAGATACAAAAATATCTTAAGGGAAGACATAAAACTAAGAAGTGAGTCTTCCAGGTCAAGGACATGAAACTAAGAAGTATCCCAAAGTAGAAAGTCATAAAAAACTCATGTCAATGATAGGAAAGATTCTTCCAACAATTCTATAGGTTCATCTAAGTATGCTTGAATGTTTGTTTTATCTCTCATTTGTTTGAACACAAGTCTACTTATTATTGAGCATGTTTGTAGAGTGCGAAATATATCACTTTATAGCCCACTTGCTTGTCGTTATTCCTTAAAGATTAAACCTAGTGAACTTTGTGTGGCAATGAAAAAGAAGCAAAACAACAAACTCCAAAGTCCATGTTAATTTTATCACCTTTATGCTCGAGGACGAGCATAGATTAAGCTTGTGGATGTTTGATACATGTAAAATGCATCCATGAACTTTGTCGTTTATTGCTTAAAAAACATTATTATTTACAACATTATTACATTTATCGGGACTAACCTACTAATAGTTGCAAAAGTGCACAAGTTTTTGTTTTACACTTTGTTGTTTAGGAAATACAGAAATATGGAAGGAAACCGCGTATTATGGAGAAATCAGGAAATTCCTGGGATCTGTCCCTGCAGAACTCTTTTCGAAGATTGTCATAAACAACCCCGAATATGACATCTAATGGAAAAAGTGTAGACCGGAAAGTTGTGGGTTATTTTATGCGCAACAATTTAGACATACAATTCATCCCAATCAGAGTCCGGATGCATTTTTATAGCCATATTACTGCGTAGGACAGAAGCAGTTTCGAGACTCCAATAATATGTGACATGGTTGACTCAAATTCCTTACATCTTTGATGATTTCGGCCCAACCACGACTTGATGGACTTATTAAGGACAGAGGGGGCTCCTAGGAAGATTCTAAAGATGCCCAAGAGACCTTGGATCCAAGATGCATCCATCCTATGGCCAAGATTGCATCTCCACCACTATATATTGAGAGGAAACCCTACTTTTGGAGGCATCAACCCATAACCATGAAATTTCCCCCTCCTTGGCAGCCCCTGAGGAGGGGGAGGAGGTCCTCAAGGTCAGCACCATCTCCAAGGAAGAAGAAGGGGCAAGGGGCCACTGCCCCCAAGGGTAGTCGCCGCCCATAGGAGGGCGTGGACGCCTCCCTGCCGCCGGTGCCGCCTCCTCTCACCACGTGGCCGCCTCTCCCCCTTGGCAGGCTCATCTCCATCACCATCTACTACAGGATCCCATCATCCTCCACTGTAATTTCTTGGCAAAAATGATGTATGATGCAATATATTATTTTCCCATGATCTATTATATGACTATGTTGATGTTTGAGTAGTGAATTATTATGGAAATTGTGATCTAGTTTGTTTTGGTTGCATTCAAGTATATTTTATTTTCTATGATGATCTTGATGCACTAACATATGAGTGCGCACATATGTTGGGGATGCACAAGGTTGTCACTGTTGCATGTTGATAGGATGAGGGATAAACGGAGTTTGACTAAAGCCGAATCCCAAGTATTAGAAATATATGTAGTATTAATTCATGGTTAATCAACGAGAGTATTATCATGAGGACATTAGATCTAAATGCAGTGGTTGGAATTTATGTCTTGATAATTCCTGTGTTTGTTTTTAATTGGCCTTGGGATCAATTACTAGTGGCGTATTTCTCATATGTATGGCTACACCTAGTTATGGCTCCTCCTAAAAGAAACAATAAAATGACTATATATGTGCTTCACTAATTGTGACAACCAAATGAATGAAATAGCAATTTGCCTAAACATTTGCTCCCATAGATTATCCACATCCACTCCACTAGCTCCACCCCATTTGCATTATTTTACTTATGGTATTTATTCCAACTACTTTATTGTTTTCTAGTTAATACAAAAAAACAACCACACACACACACACTTTAGATCCTAGCTTTGCATAGAAGGCCATATAAGTGGGTTATAGTGTTGGATCCACAGCATAGAAAATAAAAAATTTCCTACGATGAGAACTACACGCCAAGATCTATCTACTAGGTACAGAGCAACGGGTGGATATACATCCATGGAGAACTTACCCTCGAAGACAACGAGTTTTCTTAATGAGTTGGAACTCGTGGATGATGTAGTCGTACACTTGCCGATCTCAAGATCGTGATGAAGTCCAGCAGGTCCGGCTCCAGCACGTCCTTCAGATCCAGCTCCAGCAAGTCCAGCATAACCAAGTCTAGCACCGCAAAGCAGCAGTGCATCCGTGATCGCACACACGTCCGGAACCCCGAAAACCTCCATCCCTCGCTCCAGCAAAGCAGCGGAAGCAGCAACTCCTTTCCAGATAAAGCCATCGGGAACATGTATCTCGCTAATCCGAGACCATGGGGGAATAATACTAGAGGGGGAGAGAGATCCTTCACAAGGAGGTGTGAGGAAGAAGGGGTGTGAGGGGGGCCTTTTATAGGAGGAGGGAGGGTACCCCTCCTCATGGCCGGCGCCTCAATGGGTGACCCTTCACCTCCTCATTCATGTGGTGGTAACTCCCTCCACATAAATTTGCCCCTTCACATTCTCTTTTAAAGTCTCCACTTTAAATGCATTAAATTTCTCCAAATTTAATGCTCTCTCATTTAATAAAACTATTTTATTATTTTTATTAAGAATTTTGTTAATTACTTTAATTAACAAACATTCACATAAACCCCCCTACAACATTTCAATATTACATGCAGAACCAATTTCAGCAATTTCACCCGAAACAGTTTCGGAGTCTATTGAAATAATTCCAGCGCTTTCTTAAATATTTATTTGAAACATATTTGCTCCCAATGGTGTTGGTATACCTTAAGTGTGTCACCCTACGGTTCGTGAATAATGCAGACATGATCGAGACCCTTCTCAGATCAATAATCAGAAGCGGGACCTGGAGATCCATACTGACTCCTACACATTCAACAATGACTTCTGTGATCGTGAGAACCTTTAACGCTAGTAACTAAATCCCTTTGTCTCGCGATATATTATATGCCCGAGATTCGATCATCGGTATCTCCATACCTAGTTTGATCTTGTTACCGACATGCACTCTTTTCTCGTTCCCGTGATATAACATTCTAGTGATCACATCACTTGCTTGCAAGCTATCTTAATATGATATCACCGAGAGGGCCCAGAGTATATCTATCCGTCATCGGGATTGACAAATTCCACGCTTGATCCATGAGCCTCAACATAACACCTTCGTAGCACTGAACCCATCTTTATAGTCACCCTGTTACGGTGTGACGTTTGATGTTATCAAGATACTCTTCCAGTGTCAGCAATTAACATGATCTCATGGTCTAAGGATAAAGATTACTTCGTATGATGTTATAGCAATATAAATATAATGACTTTGATCATAATGCTATACTTCGGATGAATGTTCATCACATCATTCAACTAATGTTGTGACCTTGTTATTAACAACATCCAATGTCCATGATCAGGAAACCTTGATCATCTTGTTAATCAACAAGCTAGTCTATAAGAGAGGCATAACTAGGAACCCTTTTTGTTTATTAAACACACATGTATTGACGTTTCCGATCAATACAATTATAGCATGCAAAATAAACATTTATCATAAACATGGAATAATATAATAACCACTTTATTATTGCCTCTCGGGCATATTCCCTTCAAATAGGGCTTTAGAGATTAGATAGTTTATGTTGAGATCCTCGTGGGTTCGACACTGAAATATTTATCGAATTGTACTAGGGTGATCCCCTGCATTTGGGCGTTATCAGTTTTCCTAGTCAGGATTGGAATGAGTGGATTAACATGACTATCAGAAATGTAATTATCGGTTGGGAAACTTTTATACAGATCCAAAAAAATTATCTTGCATTTCACTTGCACCAATTTTGATCTTTGAGGCTTTTAAATAATTTTCTAGACACACAATTCATTCTTGACGAGCAGAAATAATATGGCATTTCCAAATACAAGAGACATGTTGGAAAATATTCTGATTGATATTATTTGAAGTTTTTTTTATATTTTAAAAAACATTTAGACAATTTTCAAATACATAGAAAATCAAGTGAAATAAGATAAGATAACTTCTTCATAATCGACATTGAAAATTTTCTGTTTTATTACGCTTATGAATTCTGGAGTTCTATTTTTTTAGATATTTAAAACCCTATATCCATATTAGGGAATTACGTAGAGCCATCATATCTATATCTATACCTAATAATAAATGAAACAATGCTTCTGTCAACTAGCTTTTTTACCCTTTTGCCCTCCCACTAAATCCCATATTATGCATCAGTGCCACCGAAACGTTATTTTCTTTTAAGCCCTAATCCCCTTCACACCGACCTCCCCCAATCGCAGCTTCTTCCGTGCCACCGACCGCCCCCAATCCCCTCCACACCGGCGGCATGACGCGCCCCAGCTTCTTCCCTGCCGCTAGCGTCCCCGGTCCTTGCTCGAGCCACCACCTTCCTGCGCCGTCCACCCCTCCTCCCGTGCCTCTTCGACCGCCAGCCACGCACGGTCGCGCCCCGACCCTTGACCCCATCCTTTTCCTCGCCGGGTGTTGCGTCGCGCGCAGTCGCCGCCTCAGCCTCTGTAGAGCATCGTCGCTGCCTCTTACACGTTCCTGCAGGGCCGGGTGCTCCTCTCACTACAACATATATGATATTTATTGACAAAATAGCTTGTTGATAACGTTGTGAACCATCATGTATTATCTTAATCATTAACGGTTTGGTTATGGCGCCAAGTATTAAGTGTAATGCACGACGATTTAGTATTTTTTCATTGTTATATCGTCATGGATTACACTTCTGGGTGGTTTGTCGATGTAGGTGACAAAATTTTATCGTGGTGCATTTAAATTGCCACTGAAAATCACGTAGGACCAAGTTGTCACTAGGGAAAAATAGTTTATCAGTATTTATATGACGCTTTATAAAACAATGAGGCAAAGAAATTAAATGTAAAATATTGTCTTACGCGGGGTTTAAGATTGCGACCACGGGTTGATTAGTGTTGCTGCCTCTATGGTAGAGTTAATGTGTTTTTCATGTCTACTTGTCGAATAGTTTGTAATAGAAATTACTTGTTATAGGATATGTCATAATTAGATGATCTTTAACTGTGTGATTAGTCCGAAAGATCTGATAAAACCACGTTGTCGTGAGAGTCCTTCCAAGTCGAGGCGATGTGAGGCAGGATAGGAGGAGGCGAGCCCTGTCGCCGTCGATCCGATCTCGGTCACCGTTGAGAGTAGGAGAGGTCGTGGACACGGCTATTGCAGTTAATCGGAGGGCGATTTGGAAGGCGGCGCACGGGTAGGCTCTGCCAGGAGGTGAGTTTCATTTACATGTCGGCTTGTACCCGATCTAAGAGATTTTCCTTTCAAAATGAGGTTCACACAATTTTAAAGGTTACCTGATGCCAACAGATTGTATAGTTATTGTTGTTTTAAACCAGTTGAACGATGTGTCTAGTTATCTTCATATCACGTATCGCATGTAGATTAGTTTATGCGTTTGAAAATATTGAATTCATATATTAGTATTAATGATTCATAATTACTATTGATAATGAATTTGATTCTATAAGTTGTATTGGAGGTAATGGATCGTGATTGGATTAAGAACGCGAAAAAGTTCACTGGTCCATACATGAAAGGTTGTAATGAGTTCATGAAGTTTGTGTGACAACATAAGACAGAAGATGAAGCAATTTTAAGCCCATGCACTCGATTCCTTAATCTTGTACCTTGAGATTAGAAAGAAGTCTTGCGACACATAAATTGTAATGGTATTTCCATGTATTACACTAAATGGATATTTCATGGGGAGGCATTTAGTGATAATGAAAACGATAGTGATGGTTAACACAGTGAGGGTCATCGTGTATATGATAGTGACAATGATGAAGAATATGATGAATTCAGTGAGAATAATTATGTTGATAATGCATATAATATGGTTCATGAGTTGAAGAAGTCTGGAAAGAAAGGTCCTAATGAGCCTAATTTCTTTTCAAAGCTACTGGAAGAAGCCAAGAGAGAGCTTCATGAGGGATGCAACACTTATAGAAGGTTGGCATTTATTATGAGGCTTCTTCATATCAAAACATACAACCAGGTCACAAACAAAGCATTTGATCTTTTTATTTCCCTATTATGTGATGCTTTGCCATGGGTGGATTTCCTAAAATCTTATGCTGGTGCCAAGAGAGTATTTTCTAAAGTTGGGCTTGGTTATGAGACTATACATGTGTGCAAGTTTGATTGTGCTTTGTTCTGGGGAGATCACGAGAAGAATACGCATTGTCCTATCTGTGGGTTTTCTGGATGGAGAGACCCAAACAGAATCAAGAAGGTGCCTCATAAGGTTTTGAGGTACTTTCCTATAATTCCAAGATTACAAAGATTTTTTGTTTCAACGGAATTGTCAACACATACGAGGTGGTACAAAGAGAAGAGGGTTGTTGAGGATGATGTTTTGAGGCACCCAGCTGATGGAAGGGCATGGAAACACTTTGATGAGAAGTTTGGTTGGTTTTCTGATGACCCCAGGAGCATACGGCTAGGCATTGCCACAGATGGATTCAACCCCTATAGCAGTAATATGAGCAATTCATACAGTATGTGGCCAGTATTTATGATTCCATATAACTTCCCATCATGGATGTGCATGGATCAATCCAACTTTATGTTGTCATGGCTTATACCAGGGAAATATTCACCAGGGTAGGATTTTAATGTATTTATGCAGCCTCTTATTAAAGATATGATGAAGCTATGGGCAGGTGTTTGTAGAGGATGATTTCAAATTGCACGCTGCTTTCCTATGGTCTATTCATGACTATCTAGGGTATGCTACCATATATGGCTGTAGCACTAGAGGATTTTATGCTTGTGTGTACTGTGATGAGAATCCTTGCTATGAGCCACTGAAAAACAAAATTGGGTACATTGGACATCGTCGGTTGCTTCCTAAGGATCACCCCTATAGGAGAAGTAAACTGTTCAATGGTAAAGTTGAGAAGAGGGATCCACCAAGGCAGTTCAGTTCAGAAGAAAAAAAGGAGAAGCTAGAATCAATTAAGGATTATATACATGGTAAAAATTCAACTTGTAAGAAGCGCAAGCGTGTTGTTAAAGGTGAACCAACCTGGCACCTTAGGGTCAGCTTACATGATTTACCTTATTGGTCCACACTTTTATTATCACCCAACCTTGATGTGATGCACATCAAGAAGAACATATGTGACAACATAGTAGGTACACTTCTCGAAATTGATGGAAAAAAGGACACTGTCAGTGCTAGAGTTGATTTGAAGAAAATGAACATTAGGAGGAAATTTTGGATGGAAGAAGGGGATAGTTGTTTGAAGCCACATGCCCCCTGGATGTTTGAAAAGGAAAAGAAGAAACATGTTTGCAGGTTTTTGGCAAAAACTAGGTTCCCAGATGGTTTCTGTTCAAACTGGGAAAGGTCTGTGGATATTGAAGCTGGAAAAGTACATGGTATGAAGACACATGACTGCCACATTCTTCTACAGCATATTTTGGCAGCTACCTTGAAAGGTATTGCACCAAAAGAAATGTATGAGGCTATTGCTGATTTGGGGAGTTTTTTTAGAGAGTTGTGTGCTAGAACTCTTCATGTAAAAGTCCTAGAACGACTGAAGGTAGGGATAGTTTTAATTATTTGCATACTTGAGAAGCTCTCCCCCTGCATTTTTTATATCATGGTGCACTTAGCTGTTCATCTTCCAAGGAGGCTATTTTACGGGGGCCTATCCATTATGGCTGGATGTATCCAGTTGAGAGAAGACTAGGTTATCTTAAGTATACTGTCAGTAACAAAGGAAGGCCTGGAGGTTCAATTGCTGAAGGGTATATCATCGATGAGTGCATCACATTTTGCTCTAGATATTTTAATGATGACATGGAAACAAGATTTAACAAAGCTGAAAGGAACCAAGATATCCAAAGGGAAGTTAGTGCCGATGAGTTCAAAGTTTTCTCTGATGGAGCCAAAGGGTTTGGAAAATCATATATGAATTTTTTTGAGAAGCAATTTGATAACATGGTTTGGTATGTTCTGGACAATTGTGAAGAGGCAGAACCTTATATCAAGTAAGTTTTTTGGACATGATTATGCATAAATACTTGTTGGCAATTATACTTAATATCATATTATCTCATTTTTATTCGTTTATTTCAGCGTTTCCCGAGAAGAATTACTTGTTAGGGGTGCTAATAACATAGATGAGGCACTCAAGAAAGTGTTCCCAGCATGGTTTAAAAACCATGTGACTCAACTGAACAATGCATCTGAAGATTTGAAGTCACTTGCAGATGGGCCAGACAAGCGTGTAATTGTACACTCTACTTGCAATGTAAATGGTGCTAGGTTTTATACGGTCACTCGGGAGAAGAACCTAAGAACTCAGAATTGTGGGGTAATGAATAAGGCATCTGTTGGTGCTCAAGAAGATAATGAGTTTTATAGTGTTCTGCAGGAATTTCTAGAGCTCAAGTATGTGCCTAACAAGCATGGTCCTAGATCTGTATTCCTGTTTCGCTTCGACTGGTTTTATCTAGATAGCAAAAAATCGAAGATGAAAGATGATGGACACTACAAAAGTGTTAATACTTCTGTTCTTTGGTACAAGAATGCCCCCTTCATATTGGTAGATCAAGCAGAATCATGTTTTTATTTGGAAAATATTGAGTTTGGGTTCCCTTGGAAAATTATGCAGACATTCAACAATAGGAATGTCTATGATGTACCAAAAAATGAATTTGGTAATAAAGCTACTGATCAAGAGAACTTGGCATACCAGGAGGACATATGTCAAATGGATCGTAGATTTCAACATGTAATTGTCGAAGAAGATGAAGATGATGATGTCGAGGCTGTTGATCGTCCAGACGAAGTGGAACACCCTACAACAAGATTTGTCCAAGATCTAGGAAAGGAAGACAACAATATAGAGGACATGGACATAAGTGATGATGAACATGTTTACAACTTGGAAAACCTTGCAAATGATGCTGAAGGCAAGAACTCTGATTATGACACAGATGTTGAGGATTAGATATGTGTACTACATTATTCATAATTTTGGGAAAACTTGCTAGATTATGAACCAAACTCATGTGTTGTAACCATAACCAGTGATACCAATGCATCTTGATAACTATATACCTCAAAATGCAGGGCACATAGTTTTCTCCACACACGTTACACTATTTCTAGAGTTAGAAACACATACTACTGCCAACAAACAAGACTAGCTTCTTGTAGATGTTATGGTAGATTAGTTCTAATATTCACGGTGACGCTTCCTCCCTTGTTTGAAGGAGTACCCTGGGTCACTAGATTGATGATGCGAAACAGTTCATACGCGACATATCCATCAGTGGCAGCATACTCCAGGTTATTCTCTGCAAGCGGCTTCCATTCCCATTAGTCATGGCCTTGGCGTTTGATAATGTCCTTGACAAAGGAATCCTTCATGCCTTTGTACATGTGGTGGATGAGGTTTGTAGCCATTGCAGCCATCCCAGCCCTATCTCCATGACCTTTCAGTTTGAAGATGTCCTGGATGTCGATGTGTTTGCCTTGTGGAATGTACAACCATTCTTTTCGCATCAATTTGCTATCTTTCCTAATGTCCACACCAACAAAAGTTACATTTTTGTGCCAAAGGAAATCCCGAAGGCTAGAAACATAGTCCTTGCACCTACATTGCATAATTTAACTCAAGCAGTTCAAAATATGTTGTAGTAACAAATACAATGATTCTCCATTAAAAGAATGAAATGGCATGCTCGGAATGTGCCATTTTAGTACTGTAAAAGATTTAACCTTGTTCAAAGATTGAAATGGCTATCCAAAGTAACATTACAACTAGGATTATTACAAGGTGTACTAGCAAATCTAATTTGAAGAAGCACATTAATTTTGATTTCCAAAGTAACTTTACATATAAGACTATGGAATTTCCTACTTAGGCATTCACAAATATAACACAAGCAATTCAAAGTGTTATTGTCTCCAAAAGATGCACATATTGCAACAAGGAACCGACCTGCTGTTTTTTGTTCATTTAGAAATTTTGGTTACAACATTTTGTACCTACAATTCGGCCAACAGGTTGGGGTGGCAAATGGTCCATGGACACCTTTTGGGCCACTTTTTGGTGGAAAATGGGCCAAATATGACTACATCAGGAACAACATTACCTTACTCGAATAAAAGGAAAAAACTGCAGCATAATCAGATGAACTGCAACAAATCGAACCTGAATATGTGGAAGACAAGGACGTGCTCCTTCATCACAATCTACATGACCACAATCTTCTCCTGCGTGATGTCGTACTCCAAATCGAGGCCGACACACCTGTCCTCTTCGTCCTTGAACCACTCCAGGTACATGGTGAGGATGCTGTCGACGGTGCTGCCCTCGTTGGTGTAGACAGCTTGGATGCAAGTGTCGCTGTGGACACGGAACTGATGAACCTCTGTTGTCCACTTGCTGTCGTCTATGTTCTCCACTAGGCGGTCCAAGTGCAGCAAGGCTGAGCCTCCCGCACCCATGGAGGAAGAGGATCGACGGGCGGGAAGAAGAGGGAGAGAGGATTGGAACCGTGCCATAGAAGAAAAGTAAGCTAGCGGTGCTATCTAGAACCACCATAGAAGAAATGGGGATGAGAAATTGGGGCTTTTGCAGAGACGCAGTTTATCACTAGTTTATTGGACCGTTTGTTCGGTTATCGAGGAGAGAGTCACATGTAGCACGGTAACCAGAAGAATAAAAATTAATCGTATTCTCTACCTACAGTATTAACTAGTGGCACATTAAAACGTGTATAGAACAAATGTGCACTTCTATTCATTGCATACCACTGTTTGAACAACCTGGTCTGCACACATATGAACATATCATACACATTACTTGTGCATCATCATTTGTTAATTACATAGTAAAATGAGTAAACTTATGAAGATTACCGTAAGTGCACACATTAAATGTTGCAAACTCAATCATTGAAAATATTAACTTGTAGCCATCTTAATGTATTGCAACCATACACACATCTTGCAAATCGTGCATAAATAATAGTCTTCAAGACAAATATGACATTACTAATTGAGGCAACATTGTAATGTCCTAAAACTACTAACCAAGTTCAACATATGGCACATGAGAGACAAATAGATAGGCGCCATGATCACCAAGGTAGAGCTTCATGAACAACTTGTGTCCAATCTCAAAACTATGTTCCTTCTCCATGAATTTGTCCCATCTGTTAACACACGCATGACCATTATTAGTAGAAATGGTGTACGTCAATTGCACCGTCATCCTAGGATCACAAACTATATTAATAGCACCTTCTTGGTCCATGTCGTTTGGAAGAAGACGACGAGGCAGTTTCTGTTGAAAATTTGCAAACAATGGTGTTTGTGTCAATTTAAAAACATTAACTAAGTTAGTTGAATTATGATGTAATAAAAATACCATAACATTCTTGGTGCAGTTGGACCAATTTAAGGTATGAAGCAATCCATAAGCTCTTCCAAGATCATAGTCTCCAGCATCATGATGGTCTACAAACATGTCAAGCTTTCCTACCTCTGTGCACACCTTATCCATCATTCTTCAATTAAGTTGGGTTCCCTCAGTTGCAATGAGACGATCAACTATGTGTGTCCCCTTAGCTCCCAAATGGTAGTATGCTACAAACAAAATGTGACAACAATGGTTAAGCATTGAGCTTTTAGCACATTAGTTAAATCACAATATTAAGATAGAAGTATTACTTGGATGGATTATAGGGAAATTTCCACAGACAACACTGTTTGATTCACAAAGATTTTTGTGAATGGTGAAATTCACCTGCTGTTCCCTTTGAAGTTTCTACACTCTACAAAATTATTTCCAACCAACACCACTGATGAAAGTTAAATTTGGTTCGTTCGTAACCATCAACACAAATTCTAAATTCTCTGGTGTAGTAAAGGACATGTAGCATCTCCTTTTTTTCATGCTTTTCACTGAATACTTATTGAGCAAAATAGATCTTGAATAGCATGGGAGAACCTGCGTAGCATGTATGGCACAATGAGAGGAAGGCACTTACATGGAATAGTAACAAATAACCCCTAAAAAAATTATGTACATGATAGTCCCTTTAAATATACCTTATATTTTCGATTTTTTTCTCAAAAAACTATAGACACTATAGAAAGGAACAGAAGGAGTATAAAACGATCTACACATTCATATCTTTTTTGATAAGAAAATCGTACCGCCCTCTCCTCGAATCCTTGATGTAGGGTAAATGCGAAAAAATTGTGCTTCTGAGTCGCAGTAGTGCACAAACCCTTTGTGTCGAAACAAACACCACACTACATGATAAATTAGATCGTGAGTGTGAAGTCAGATCTTGAGTCCAATCGCTCATATCTACAAGATATGCCGACCACTTTCACAACCGAAATCACTAACAATCTCAGCTAGTAGAGTTCACTTCGTGTTGGGTCAAGACGACATAAGTACCTCGACAGTCATCTCCATAGTTCTCCTAGTGGTGTAGGACCATTCACCGTCGGCAGATGAAAGAATGAGGTCGCGATAGAACAAGACAACGGTGAGATGGGAGCAGGCATTTGTGAAAGAGGGAGGTGAGATCGTTAGGAGCCCCTATATATACTAATGCTCCGATATTTATGTGTACAATTTTTTGGAAAAGTAATAAGTATTAGCCTTTTGCATTCGATTGTGGGCCGATTCTCATCAAGATTGGTCAACCCTTAACTTTGTGGTCAAATATCTAGTTGACGTAAAATCAAATATGCGAAAATTAAGTAAAAATGTTACACAAGTGGCTCTTTCTAGTAGTCTTTCGAGAGATTGCGAATTTGAAGGTCTCAAATTGTAGTTTTGGTACTTTCTTCACAAATGGTTCCTTGTTTTTGAGTTTGAGGATGAAATTTGAAAAATAAAATGGCTAGATACAATGCTAGCATCACTAGACACATGGTGATAAACCCTTGTGCCAAATTTGAGTCCATTTGAAGAAAGATAGATGAAAACATGGTACACAAGTAGCCCTTTCTAGTAGTCAGACATGATCGTTGACCAAACTACACCATATTTGAGAGTGGAATGCTAGGGGGACATTTTTCCAATTTTCTAATTTTTTATGCAAACTATTTGCCACATAGTGATCAAATTAGAAAGGTTTTAAGAGATTCTGAGAATTTCTCATTTTCTATGAAATTCACAAGGTTTGGTCAAACCAGGGTTGACTAGAGTCTTTTGAGAGATTATGGAAGCATCTAAAAATTATAATGGTTGTTCTGTCGTCCCAATGAGATGTACAACCACTCAAGCGTGCAACTTGAAGGTCTCAAATTGTAGTTTTGGTACTTGCTTCACAAATGGTTCCTTGTTTTTGAGTTTGAGGATGAAATTTTTGAAATTTGCAAACCAAAATGGCTAGATACAATGCTAACATCACTAGCCACATGGTGATTAACCCTTGTGCCAAATTTGAGTCCATTTGAAGAAAGGTAGATGAAAACATGGTACACAAGTGGCTCTTTCTAGTAGTTAGACATAATCGTTGACCAAAATACACCACATTTGAAAGTGGAATGCTAGGGGGAAATTTTTTCCAAGTTTCTCATTTTTCATGCAAAGTATTTGCCACACAGTGATCAAATTTGAAGGTTTCAAGAGATTCTAAGAATTTCTCATTTTTCTATGAAATTCACAAGGTTTGGTCAAACCAGGGTTGACCAAAGTCTTTCGAGAGATTGCGAAAGCATCTGAAAAGTACAATGCTTGTTCTGTGGTCCCAATGATATGTACAACCACTCAAGCATGCAACTTGAAGGTATCAAATTGTAGTTTTGGTACTTGCTTCACAAATAGTTCCTTTTTTGAGTTTGAGGATGAAATATTTGAAATTTTCAAACCAAAATGGCTAGATACAATGCTAGCATCACTAGCCACATGGTGATAAACCCTTGTGCCAAATTTGAGTCCATTTGAGGAAAGGTAGATGAAAATATGGTACACAAGTGGCTCTTTCTAGTAGTCGGACATGATCGTTGACCAAACTACACCACATTTGCGAGTGGAATGCTAGGGGGACATTTTTTCCAAGTTTCTCATTTTTCATGCAAAGTATTTGCCACACAGTGATCCAATTCGAAGGTTTCAAGAGATTTTGAGAATTTCTCATTTTTCTATGAAATTCACAAGGTTTGGTCAAATCAGGGTTGATGAGAGTCTTTCGAGAGATTGCAAAAGCATCTGAAAGGTACAACTGTTGTTCTATGGTCCTAATGAGATGTACAACCACTCAAGCATGCAACTTGAAGGACTCAAACTGTAGCCTTGGTACTTCCTTCATAAATGGTTCCTTGTTTCCGAGTTTGAGGATGAAATGTTTGAAATTTTCAAACCAAAATGGCTAGATACAATGCTATCATTACTAGCCACATGGTGATAAACCCTTGTTCCAAATTTGAGTCCATTTGAAGAAAGGTAGATGAAAACGTGGTACACAAGTGGCTCTTTCTAGTAGTCAGACATGATCATTGACCAAACTACACCACATTTGAGAGTGGAATGCTAGGGGACATTTTTTTCCCAAGTTTTTCTCATTTTTCATTCAAAGTATTTGCCACACAGTGATCAAATTCGAAGGTTTCAAGAGATTCTGGGAATTTCTCATTTTTCTATGTAATTCACAAGGTTTGGTCAAACCAGGGTTGACCAGAGTCTTCCGAGAGATTGCGAAAGCATCTGAAAGGTACAACTGTTGTTTTGTGGTCCCAATGAGATGTACAACCACTCAAGCATGCAACTTGAAGGACTCAAACTGTAGTCTTGGTATTTTCTTCACAAATGGTTCCTTGTTTTCGAGTTTGAGGATGAAATGTTTGAAATTTTCAAACCAAAATGGCTAGATACAATGCTAGCATCACTAGCCACATGGTGATAAACCCTTGTGCCAAATTTGAGTCCATTTAATTTGCATCAATAGATCAAAACATGGCTTCTAAACTTGTAATTTAAACAATATGAATATTTGTCAACACCCGGATTTTTAATCCTAGATGCCTATTATGCCATACATCGCAATCCCAGGATTACCATTTTTGCGAGATATAACAGATTGGATATCATAGTACATCATCCATTACAAACCATAATAAGGTTTTACACAAATAAAGGATCTCATGATCTAGTCTTAATACAAACAAGTAACAGAATAATAAGCGTAGCAGTGGGCTCCCTCTTCAGTGTCACGGGCAATGCTTACGATGGGACATGATCCTAGTTGTCGTAGCTGTCGCTGTCCTTCTTCCGGATAGTCCTCCTCATAGTCTGGCCATGGGAATAGCCAGGGACAAAGCCATGAGTACTCTTTAAGTACTCGCAAACTATCACTAACAAGTAAGGTAGTTCTAGTAGGAATGCTAAGTTCTAAGTTTATTTGCAAAGTTAAGTTTGAAACCTAAGCTGAGTTCAGAAACCAAGAAAGATAAAATAAAGTTCTAAATCACCTAAGTGGGAACTTAGTTTTCATAGTCACAACCCTGTTGTGGTCGAGTCAGTCACAATTCATTTCACAAGTCATTTTGAAAACATCTGACAATGGAACAGTATGGCCACTCCAACTATCCATGACCGCGGACGCGGCTATTCGAATAGTTTGACACTCTGCAGAGGTGGTACACTTTCACCAAAAAATTCGATACATCCGTCAGGGATAACCCTAGACCATCATACTTAGTATGCGGATAATCAATCATAACCTTTCCTTTACACACTCTAGTATAAGCACCTCTCCTATGAGCTTGGCCTCCCAGCCATGACCATCTACCATCCTGGGCACTGCATAGGTGGACAACATCAAGAGGTAGCCTCATCTCAAACCTCCTCCACGAGGGAACTCATACTAATGCATATAAACTTCTGGCTAAGCCTTACCCAATTCAGGTATTGTGGTTGTACAGAAAAATTGGAATGGTATCGCATCCGAACCCAACCATCGGTTTTTATAAAGGGCTAAGGCTCATGCCTCAACATTTTCACCATCATAAACCATTTGTGTTTCTCAACACATGTCAAAACATTTCAATAGAATGACTCATCATTCTAAGGTTTTCATAATCATTTTCACCAAGTATTCCCATCTAAAGTGATCAAGTTTTATGCTAAGCACTAGCTACTAAGTTAAGGGTGTTCACTAAGGTGGGATGCTAATATCAATCTCATGCCATAGAATGACATCTAGTATAGGCCAAGTTTTATACTCTTTATGCTATCTACACTACTTTTAAAAATCTCACAAAGCATTACTAAAAGTAAAGAAACTTTGGTAAAGCGAAAGGTAAAACTTGTAAGTAAAACTTGTAAGTAAAACTTGGAATGGGTATAAATAAAAAGGTATAACCAAAGCATGCCTAAAGCATTTGCTCAAGTTAAGGGGGCAAGGGTTAACTTTCTTAGTAATGATGGCTTGCATAGTTAAGAAACTTGCAAGTGTTAGCTTGCCTTGATTGGTGCAGTGGTTGAAATTCTCCTCGTCTTCTTCGGGGTAGAACTCCTCCTCCTCGTAGACTTGGTCGGTAATATTGTCTATAAATACATGCGGGATACACAATCACCAAACAACACTTAACTAGTCTATTTAGCACACTAAGGCACACACTTGATGATCTAGCATCATCACAATCATCACAAGATTTAATGAATTAGTTTCATTTATTTTATTTGAGAAAAGTAATTGCTACTCCTTGAAAAGAATTAAGATTTAATATTCTCCAATTAAAATATGGGATCATGTGGACACATGTCATCACCACATATTCTAATACATGGGAATGTGATTTAAATGTTTAATCATATTTCAATAAGTTTAAGTTTATCATTTAAATGATTTAAAGTGATTAGAAATACCCATATAGCATTATTTTGGTACTAGTACAAAGTCACTGCATGCAAACTCAAATATTATTACATATACAGATAGGTATTATCAAATGTGATTTTTGAGAGTTGGAATCAACTCAAAAGCTACTATGGTTGATTTTTGAAAAATGTTTGAATATAGAAAAGTCTCTGTTGTGTTATTTTTGCTATATGTGATCTCTAACTCCAATTGATTTAAATCCAACGGGCCTGGATAGAGATTTTAATTATCTTTCTAGCAAAATTTGAATCATGCATTTTGGTTAAGTGGATCTCTCTGAACTGATTTTTAAACAAGTGGACAGAATATGGTTTAAACCTAAATAGAAAAACTTCTATTTGAATTTGTGGACTAGCGTGGGAAACTAAACGGGCCGGCCCAGTGGCGCTCCGCGGTGCAAAGGACAACTGACAGGCTGGTCCTGCATGCAGCGACACATCCAACGCGAAACTGTACGGGGCACTCTCAGCGCTACGATTAAAAGGTGGATCAACGGCTGAGGATCGTCGTCCCCGGCGAACAGGTCGCCGGCGAGAGCTAACCCTAGCGGCACGGTTGGGGAACGTGGGGGCTTACCAAGGCTCCATATAGGCATGGCGATGGGGTCGATCGAACTAGTAGACGACGGCGGTTCTAGGCGTGGTCGCGGCGGCTCCTGGGGCGGTCGCAATCAGCGGGGCCCTTCTCCTCCAGTAGCGGCCAGCTCCGGTGGAATTCCGGCGACTGAGGGCTCGATTGGATACGGGGAGAAGTGGGGAAGGCTCATGGGTGAAAGGGGAGGTGAGTGGTATGCAGAATGAGGCTGGGGGTGGCCTCCTTCTATAGGCTCGACAACGGGATAGCGCGGCGTGGTCAGGCGACGATGGCAACATGGCTACGGGCTGCTAGAGGCATGGCTGCGAGCGGCGATCGATGCGCGGTCTCCTGGCAGTTCTCTACGGTGTAAATGCGCGGCTAGGGACAGTGGCAATTGGTCGGGCACGGCTCGTGCTCTGAGCGGCTGAGGCGGCGTTCGACGCGGCGTGCGGTGGCTGCGGGTCAAACAGTGGCGAGCGAGGATGTCTGGGTGCATGCTGGTGTTAAGGCGGGTGTGTGCGTGCGAGCTGAGGGCAAGGCGGGGGTCTATGTGAGGCTGTCGGGTTCGGCGCACTGGCGCGGTCTATGCATGGCGCAGAGGCGTAGAGTGCGGCGCTCTGTGGGTGGTCCAGTGCTTGGCAGGGCTCGGGGCAGGGACAGGGGGTGGCGGTGTGGTCTCGCCTACCTCCTAGGCACGACGGAAGAGGGGGGTGGTCTCCTACGACTTGGGCATGGTTGGCCAGCGACGACCATCTTTGGGCAGCGCGGTACTGGCGCAGCGGTGAAGGGGGGTGTTGTGTGAGGCTGGGTTAGGATAAGAGGGGATAGAGGAGAGATGAGGGGGTCAAATGGGGGACAAGGCTTTGATTAACAACAGTAATAGTTAGGCAGTTTAGTTTGTGATCACCAGGTGTTCGACACAATGGTCGCAAGAAATTCAAATTTGAATTTTGAAAAGATTTTTGGTGTGTGACTTGATCTTATGCTTGGTAGTCTTTGTTTGCTTGGGATTTGCAAGGGGAGTTCATTTGAGTGGTTTTTGAAAAAGTGGGATCTATGCATATGTAATGGATTCACTTTTCAAACGTCATTTAAATTGTCTTGCTAAAGGTTTCTGTAAAATTTTAAAATGGGTCTTGGTAGATCTTTACTTGTACTAGCAAGGGGTGAAGAGAGTTGAGAATGTTTCTATTTGAAATTGACTTCTAGGAACACCTAAAGTGGCCTAGTGGATTAAAATGGCCAAAGTGACCATTTGCATTATTTAATCTTATTTGATTTCTTTTTCTTTGTATTTTGTTTTTGAATGATCTAGATGATGTGGCATTCACCTTTGAATCATTTCACAACCATTAGAACAATCAAACATAGCATTTTCAAACAATTCTATATTAATGCAAACACACATGCATTCATAATTATTTTTAATAATAAAAAGTTTTTGTTAACCCTAAATTGGGTGATTTGAATCTTGATAACCTTGATTAAAGTTTTGGGATGTTACAATATTGCACTATTCTTATATATGATTTAGGGACGGGTAATGTATGCATCATTCAGGTCTAATAATAGGAGTTTTTAATGTAATATTAATTTTCAACTTGTTAGTACTTCATTTCATTTTTTATACCAACTATGTAAAACTTACATATACGAAGTAAACCAAATTTTCAAGAAATGTTTTGCCTCTAACATCAAAATTAACAACTAAACAGAACCTCTCTCCAGAATTTTCGACACATTTTTGTTCCCTCCTTTTTCCACCTCACCCCACCGCCAAAATTTGAAACCCCGCAACATTAGAATGGCGCACGAATCCCTCCAACGATTTGCATCTCATCTTAAATCCCAAAACCCATCCCCCTCTGGCGCCTCATCCTTCTCCTCCCTCGGATCTGATCTTGTCCACGGAGGACCAGAACTCATCGCCGCATTTTATCGGCAATCTCCTTGGCTGATGCCATAATCGGGACTCTTCGTAGCGGTAAGGCACACGAACCATTGAGGTCTACACCAAAGAAGAAGCCCAACATCAAACGACCGTCAGGTGATAATTCAATCCCCTGATCCTTCTCATATGAAGTAGATCTGCTAGAACCATTCATTACAAAGTGGTTAAATATCTTGTTTCCATCATTCTAATTATAATAATAGCGATCTACTCCCTACATTGTTTTCCCACATACATGCCATGATATTGTTTCGCAGTAGACAGATTGAGTTCAGTCTACTCCCTATATGTACGCCCTAGAGTAAATCACATTTGTAGAGATAAAAATAGTATAGCTCACTCCTGTGCTCATAAGGTACAGATAACTACTTCTACTGTACCTACTTTAGTTCACTCTTCAACATCACACTCTTAATATGTATGCCCTTGGGTAGGTTATTTTAGAAATTAAAATTGTTAGGACTTTGTAATTCATGATGTAATCTGCCATTGAGTTGTAATACAATTGTGACCATACCTTGTCAGACGCCGAAAAACAACCAACTAATCTGTATGAGCCAAACAAGTATAAAAATTTGAAAGAAAATAAAACTCGTATGATGGAAGTTTTAAAATAAGAGCAAGCCACTAGAGGTTTGCCTCTAGAAAATATAGAAGAGGTAGAACATAAATTCGTGTACAGTGGCAGTTGCAAAGTGACAAAGGCCACCAAAAAAAGTAAACAAAAGGATGCTAACCACACTCAACTAGATCCTACATATGAATCTAGTGCTGAAGAATGGACACAACTAATAACGATCCGACTTCAGATGACGAGGACCAAAACGTCGGTAACCCTAAAACAAAGGTTGTCATATCTTTCTTTCACTGAATTTTAATCCCTGTAAAGTACTACAGTTTTGTTACTAACTGTTATTTTTTAAAAAAATAGGCTACTAATGGGACATCAACTGTAGCACAAAATAAGTCTGCAACAACAACTGTACCTCAATCTACCGTAACCACTAGATCAAGAGCACCTCATGTCATAGAAGCAACTGAAACTGTCACGTGTCAGACCCCTACATGCCCAGAGGGTGAGAACACAGAAGTTCAAATCTCACCAATGTTGAACCTAACATCTAGAGGAAGCAACTCACCTGACGATAATCAACTTGTCATTACAAAATATAAAGGTATTAACAATTGCACTTAAATAATTGTACTGATGGTTAGTCCTATAATATATACTCTAATTTTAACTTTATTTCTACCATGTTTCAGAGGTAACTTCTTCCGGTTCAAAGCGAAAGCATGGGGAACATGGAATTTCCACGGGCCATGGTCTGCATAACTACACTAGAAGAAATGGTGGGAATAAAATGAGAATTGAATCTACTGAGGGGGTTAGAAGGCCCAAAAATCCTCTTCAAGTAGCAAAACTAAGCTCTGAGGTCGAAATACAAATCCGAGACAAAGTACATATGGCATCCAACTGGACTCAATACAAAAAAGATGAGACTCTGAAATGTTATTCCAGGTGTTATTCGCAAAGTAGCGGTGAGCCCTAACTCTATAGTTTTACATCATAGCTATTTATCTTGTCTACTATGTAACTACATAATATGCATCTCCATTTTTCAGGAAAATTTTGAAATGGATACAAATAATATAGTGACCAAGATAGTGTGCAGTAATATTATACAGAGTAGTATGCGCTAACTACGCTACAAGCTTGAGAAGGAGAATTGGGATACGATTAAAGATATGAGGCCCTAGGAAGCATATAAGATGAATCCAGCAAATGTACTAGAGAGAAGTTTGAAAGATCTTGTGGACAAATGGTTTGATGCCCACTATCAGGTACTAACATTTACACTTACAAATACTCAGCACATAAATCTCTGCTGCACAGAAAACTCACAAGTTCATGCTCAAATTTAGGAAATGTGTCAGAAGAATCAAGCGAATAGAGAAGCTGTGAAGAAGAACTATACAACTGTATCAAGATGCTTCGTTGCACACTACGAAGCTCATGTACGTTTTTGAGTTCATATATGAAACATTTGTTGTATCAAACTCAGTATAAATTTTGCTAACTCATGTTCGTAATTCTAATTTTTTGTAGAACTCGGAGAACTTGAAGGAGGTGACATCTCCAATTGAATTCTATAGACTTACTGACACTAACAAGGAAGACATCATGACTACGGAAGTCAAAAATGTTTATGTAAGACATTTTTAATACTTCTAATATTTTGGAACGAATAACCTTTCTACTTCAATATTTTTTATGCTTTCATTTTAACTTATTTGCAGGATGCAATGATGACCATGAAAAATATACCACGCCTAGAAGATAAGACTGAAAAAGCAGAATTGCAGATTATTGAAGAAGTCTTGAAGGAGAAGAGCACAACGAGCTCAAGCACATGCACGTTCCTCTCAAATTTGGGAGTTGGGTCAATCTCAAGGAAAAGCTCTGTATCTACAGCACGTATCCGAGAACTAGAAAAGAAGCTTGCTGGACAGGAGGAACAATCACTCCTCGCAGCTGAAAGGTACAAACAAGAGATGCAGGAAAGGATGGAAGTCCAGGATAAAAGATTTGAAGAAATGAAAAAAAGAGGACCATGCAGCTCTGATAAAGGCACAGGAAGAGAAAAACAGACCAACTGAAAATAAGCAGCAAGAATTAGAAGCCACACTTAGTTCCATCTTAAGGACATCACAACAACAACGACAGGGCAACAACTCAACAACACCTCCATCTTGATGAAATTGTTCATCAGTGTGATTTACTTAGTTGTTTCTTCATGTTAAACTATTGCACAGAATTTTATCGCCGCTATTTTATATATTGGTTCTAAATTTTATTTGTTTGTATGATATTTTTTCATTTTCTGCATAATTATTAACATAACGAAAATACCGACACTGTCATCAAATCATGGACCCACGTGTCAGAACAATCTCGATCCCACCTGTTCGAACGTCTTGGTCCCACCTGTCAGAACCCTCCGGGTCCCACCTATCAGAATCCTCCAGGTCCCACATGTCCGAACCCTCTAGGTCCCGCCTGTCAGAACCCTTTGGGTCCTACCTATCTGAACCCTCCAGGTCCCACCTGTCCGAACCCTCTGGGACCCGCCGTTGGTCCACCTGTAAGAAACACTTGGTCCGACTGGTCATAATGCCACGTCAGTAAATTGCAATAAATTAACAAAATGCCACGTCTGTAATGATGATCTGTCCTACACTCCCTTCTAATTTATGATGACAAACTTTTTATATATATCATGACAAATATTTCCGTCAACGATTGCACACGATTGTTGACAAAACTAACATCGTCAACTAATATAAGTTAAACAATGACAAAAGAATGCAAACCGTGGTTATCGATTTTTTATAACGCAGCTTTTATGACAAATTTAGATGACAACCCATTTTTATCAACAACATATATTCATTGACAAAATATGAATATTAAGTGACATTTTGTCACTAATTACAATTTCTGTTGTAGTGTCTCCCCGCACCAAGGCGCCACCTCAAGCTCGCCCACGTAAGTCCGGCCACGGCCGAGCTCGTCCGGCTCAACAACACTCTATAGCTAAAAACAAACAGAGTGGGGATAAGTTCATTTCGAAATATCGGGAAATAGACGACCACTGTCCATGTAGAAATACAAAAAAAACGTACAATTGGAAGAATATAAAAGGAGTAGGGGAGATTATTCTGATGAAATTTCAAGGCTTCAACAACATCCATCCCTGCTCAATCGTTTTAGCGCTATAGAATTCCCAAGACTAGAATTTAGACCATGCAACAGCAAGAGAAGAAGCGGGAGAACAGAGGGTGGAGGGAGAGCGCACCATGGAGGAGAAGCTGATGGAATCACCATTGCCGTAGAGGAAATGCGTGGACGAGAGGTACACCACTACAGCCGGGGAAGCGCACCGCCGGGAGGTACGTCGCCGGCGCAGGTGGTCTAGACACTCCTTCCTCACTCTGAAGCCGGTGAAATCGCCGCTGCCACCGAGGTAACGAGCCGCCGAGAGGTGCGTCGCTGCCGCCAAGGAAGCGCGCCGCCGTGAGAGATGCCGCCGTGGCCCACTACTCACGTTCGAGTTCGGTATATGCGTGAGTTCGGGCTGAGGGATGGTTCTAGTCGATTTGGCCCAGTTCACACTTCACGGAGATGGTAGAAATAGTATGTATGGTGTTGTTTGTGAACTTGGGACAGGCCTAACTGTTGGGGATATACTTTCCGGGTATCCTCACAGTTCCTCACTGATCAGGGTGGCCCACTTCGGGTTAGAGCTTTGCTTCACGGGTGGCCCAGTCAGGGAGAAAGACGGAGTGCAGTCCGGCTACGAGAAGGCCCAGAAGACTTACCGACTTAGGCCCGTAATGTTACTTGTAGTTCAAGATGTACTCTGTAACCGACTCTTAGACGTAGCCGGATAGACCTCTCATGTAAACCCTAGGCCGGATATCTATATAAGCCGTCCTAGGGACAGCCTTTAGGAGACACCCCAATACTTTAGACCCTTAACTCGCACAAGCGAAACCCTTGTAACCCATATTCCGGCTCTGCCATATTACTGGATTGCTAGCAGGAGTAGGATCCGTCCAAAGCCGGCGGATTCGAACCTGGGTAAACTTGTGTGCTCACCGTCCTGGAACACCGTACGTCTCACACCCCTCTCTTTCGCACGCCTCGAGGACCCCCTCATGGCGTACTTGTCATCAATCCGACGACAGTTGGCGCCCACCGTGGGGCAAGTGAGCTTCGGATCTGCGTTCCGAGCAGAATCTGCAAAAATTAGAATCGGCGAGACTATCGCCGTCGGTCGCATCCTCTACGCCAGCAACGTCCCACTCATCATTCTCGAAGAGACATAGATTCCGGCAAGGGAGGTCGTGACTGCCTACACAATCATGTCTTTTGGCGAGATCGATGTTTACATCGGTTTCGCTGAACCTGCCCAACCCACCCCAGCGGTGATGATAGAGGCAGAAGAATTTTCTGGGTCCCCTTTGTCCATGGAGGCGGCAGAGTTCCGGATCTCAGAAAACCCTAATCCCATCCAGCCCGCACCAGTTGCGGAGATAGTGGAGAAACACAAACCTGAAGAAGACCTAGCGGTCCACGTCGAATTTGGAGTGGATCTCCTTGGAGGAGCCAGATCCCAGATCGATCTACCCGCGGAAGTCGAAATCCAGGAGGAGCATATCAACGACACTGATTCCGGCTCTGATGATGCTGGGACAGTCAGGCCTTTCCTAAGGTACACACTAAAACACATGATACTGCAAGGCGAAAGCACATATGCAATCCTCGAGACCATCAAAAGTTTCGATATGGCTGATCGCAAAAGCCGCAGGTACCTCAGGAAGCACGCGTCGCACTTCGCCGGATACGTGGGATCCGGATCTGGCTCTGCCGATGCTGGAGATAACACTAACTCGGTGTTGGAGGCAATTGGAACAAACGCAGATGTACCCGCATCCTCGGATGAGTCGATGACGTCAGCAGATTTCCGAAAGTTCTCCGCGGAATATGAAGAGGAGTATAACTCCAAAGCTGCAGAAGATGGAGAAGCCATGGATGAAGGATCCGGGGAACACTCTCCCAAAGCGCAGGATGACATGGACGTCGGAGATAATCCCGAAGTCCAAATGTCTGAAAGTACCGATCAGAGCTTGACTTCGGGAAACAGACCCAAAGCCGTCTTTTCTACCGGCGCTGCCAAGAAGGCAAAGAAGAAGAACAAGAAAAATAAGACCCCGGCAAAAGACCCTCTGACAGAGGAGGTGATTGCCGAGGAATACGAGGAAGACTCGGATGGAGCACTTAGCCTAGACGAGCTGAAAAAAGAAGCATCGGTGGATGGACACGTGATCACTGAAGGTGCGCGTAAACTCATCGATGCCGCATTAACCACACCTATCCCTACAACTGCAGAACTTACTACAAATGAGTTGGACGAAAGGGCGCAAGCCCTAGAAGCGCGTCGTCAACAACTCCTCGATGAAGCCAAAAACATCGAGGTGGAGAAGAAACACATGTCAAACAAGGAATACATGTCTTGTCTACATCAGAAGACACGGAAGCGTCACATAGATGACAACCAATTCCCACGTGTCTGTGCCGTCCTTTTTGGAGATGAGATGGGGAAGCCACGGAAAGATAGCAACGGAGATTGGGTATACCCAACACCAGTACAAAATACCGTGGCAGCCCGAGAAATTCTATCGGCTAATCCAGGACCAGAGGAGATCCGTTTGGGTATCAAGCTACTCAACAAGGGACTGGAGCAGCAAAAGGTAGCCCTGTCCGGAAGTCAAAAACTGGTCACGGATTCTGACCAGTGTCGCACAGATCCGGCATGGGCTGGCGTAAGATCCCATTACGTTCGGGCACAGTACCATCACCCCGAACACAGGGAAGAGAACTATTCAAGAACCAGATCTTCAGGACAGCATCACAAAACTTCGCGTAACTGGAGCAACGTCGCCCCAGCGGCCGAGAAAGGCGCCATCGCTGCCCTGAATTCGAGGAACCCTCCCCGATGAGAATCTAAGGATCAAAGGGGAGAAGATAAAGAGAAACGTCGGGAGGAGGATCGTCAGAGAATGCCACCTCCTAGACATTAGAACCGTCCGTCTGAGCCTCACCATGGTTGGAACGACGGACGAAAAAACGACGAAAACCATGTAGGTATAAGCCGGCAGGGGGCTCGTCGTAGTCAAGCTGCTCCACCCTCTCCACCACACAGTCATCACAACAGCTCCCATGGAGGGCAAGGAGGACGACATGGTGAAGGAGGTGGTGGCAGAAGCCGAAGTCCGGCTCCACGTCACCACAGCCACAGCCGGCATTCGGGACGATCTCTATCCCCGAACGACGCAAGACACAGGATCAACTCCAACATAGAGGCTCGGTGCTATGAAAACGATGATGTGTACGTCGGCCCAAAGTGCTTTGGTCCATGCATCAGAGCTACAAAATTCCCGGAAGGATTTGCTATCTCAAGACATATCCAAGCCTACGACGGCATTGCTCGGCCAGACACCTGGTTACAGGATTTCTTCCAAGCTTGCTGCATCGCCAAAGGCGGAAACAGCCTGGTCGCAACCCGATATCTCCCGCTTATTTTGCGGAAGACGGCACGATCATGGCTCAATGAACTTCCGACGAACACTATCCATAACTGGTATGATTTGCAAAGTGCGTTCTTTCGGAATTTCGAAGGCACATATCGGAGGCCCTGTACGGTTGGAGACCTACAGCGTTGCACCCAGAAAGCCGGAGAAACTTGTCGGGATTACCTCGGATGATGGATCGACACCAAGAACTCCTGCGAAGGAGTAAATGATCAAACTGCGATTGAAGCTTTCATCGCAGGTCTCCCTATTGGTTTACTGCGCCATCGCTTGCAGTGTGACAAGGTTACTGATTTGGGAGAGATGATAGAAACAACGAGCAAGTATGCAGATGCTAACGACGATGTAGAAGGACTACTCAATGCCCTAGTTGTGCCTCAGTCAGCAAAACAACCAAGGCAACAAGCTCAGAAGCGCAAAAATACCTCGGAAGAAAAACCCAACGCGGAAACAGCGGTAGTTACTACTGTTTCCGGGTCTGGAGGACGAGGAGGACGTGGCGGAGGCCGTGGGCGTGGCCGTGGGACATCAAGCGTCCAAGGTAGAGGAGAACAACAACCAGGCAAAACCTACTCTTGGGCCGACATTGCCAATAACCCATGTGTGCATCACCTAGACGCCAATGGGGGCTCGTCCCACACCAACGCTGAATGTCGTTTCAATGACAACATCAAAAGAGATGACACCGTAGGCTACAAAGCTAAGCGGAAGAAGGGAAAGAAAAATCCCAAAAAAGACAAAGAGACCAAGGAAGATTCCGACATGAAGGAAGCTGATGCTTCAAATCCCAAGTCGGAAGGGAAGAAAACTTTTCCTACCAAGGACACTTATGTCACCTTCCTCGGATCTCAACCAGCAAAGGTCAAGAAAGCAGTTCTACACGAGCTCAATGCAACAGTTTCGGCTGTCCCCCAGTATCTGGACTGGTTGGAAGTGGCAGTCATGTTTGACCGCGATGATCATCCGCCTAAGTTACACATACAAGGAAAATACGCCTTAATCGTCAACCCACTTATTGACGGTTATGGTTTCTCCAAGACCCTCATGGACGGTGGTAGCAGCATCAATATTCTCTATGTCGAAACACTACGCCGGATGAAGATCTCGGAGACCCAGCTGAACCATAGCTCTGTGATTTTTCACGGAGTTGTCCCAGGAAGGCAAGCTAATTCCCTGGGAGAGATCACTTTGGATGTTACCTTTGGAACTCCAAAGAACTAGGAGGCACTTTCCTTCGAAGTGGTCCCGTTCAAGAGCGCATACCACGCTATATTCGGGCGTCCGGCTTACTGGGCTTTTATGGCTCGTCCGTGTTATATTTACAATATGATGAAAATTCCAGGTCCCAACAGCGTGATCACCATCAGGGGAGACCCGAAGAAAGCGCAAGAGTGCAAGGATGGAAATGCCGCCTTTGCCGAAGCCGTGATGCACGCCCAGGAGTACAGGGAGATCAAGAAGAGCATAGATCCGTCTGAGATGCCCGCAACGAAGAAGGAGGTTACCAAGCCAAATCCAGAGTTCAAGGCATCAGAAGAGACAAAGAAAGTGCCGTTGAAGGATGATGACCCCTCCAAGTTAACCCAGATAGGCGTAGGCCTAGATAGCGCATAGGAGCGCCCGCTCGTCAAGTTCCTCCAAGCAAATCAAGATATCTTTGCATGGCAACCATCTGACATGACAGGAGTACCTAGGGAACTTGCCGAGCACTCTCTAAATGTAAACCCGAACGCTAAACCCGTCAAACAGTCCTTACGACGGTTTGGCAACGAAAAGCGTAAGGCAATAGCTAAGGAACTAGCACGGCTCGAGTTAGCCGGATTCATAGAAGAGGTCATCCACACTGAGTGGTCGGCCAATCCTGTAATGGTCCCTAAAAAGGACACCACTGATTTAAGGATGTGTGTTGACTATACTGTCTTGAACAAGGCTTGTCCAAAAGATCCGTTCGCTCTGCCTAGAATTGATCAAGTTATCGATTCTATGGCAGGCTCGGAACTCCTCTATTTTCTCGATGCATATTCCGGTTATCACCAAATCCGGATGAAGGAATCTGACAAAGTCAAAAATTCATTCATAACCCCCTTCGGAACCTTCTGTTTTGTTACGATGCCCTTTGGGCTGAAGAACGCAGGAGCTACGTACCAGCGCACGATGCAGCGTTGCCTCCACGACCAACTCGGGCGCAATGTACATGCATACGTGGATGATATCGCGGTGATGTCCAAAAAGAAGGAAACACTCATTTCCGACTTGGAGGAAACGTTCGCCAATCTACGAAAATACAACATCATGCTTAACCCGAAGAAATGCTTCTTTGGAATACCAGCCGGAAAATTGTTAGGTTTCATCGTGTCTCAAAGAGGCATAGAGGTGAACCACGAAAAAATCAAGGCTATACTCAATATTTCCAGGCCAACTCGCCTGAAGGACGTACAAAGATTAACTGGTTGCATTGCTGCGGTCAGTCGATTTGTAAGCCGGCTTGGTGAAAGAGCCGCACCATTATACAAACTCCTGAAGAAGACCAAAGATTTTGTCTGGACTGACGAAGCTGAAGCTGCACTGCAAGACCTAAAGAAAGTACTCTCATCTGCTCCTATCCTCGCAGCGCCGGAACCTCAGGAACCGATGTTGCTTTATATTACTGCGACAAATAAGGTCGTTAGTATCGTCATGGTGGTAGAGAGACCAGAGGAAAATCAGGAACACTTGGTGCAGCGTCTGACTTACTTTGTCAGCGAGGTCTTGACAGAATCAAAACAGCGATATCCGCACTATCAAAAGTTGGCTTATGGTGTTTTCCTAGCATCTCGTAAGTTACGACACTATTTTCAGGAGCATCCAATTACCGTGGTGAGCAAAGCTCCCATGAGAGACATAATCAACAACAGCGACGCCACATGACGTGTCGCCAAATGGGGCATAGAGCTCTCAGCTTTCGATATTGAGTATAAACCTCGGACAACAATCAAATCCCAGATCCTTGCTGACTTTGTTGCTGATTGGACAGAGACGAAGGAGAACATGGTCCTCCCTGAGTAGGAATACTGGACCCTCTTTTTCGATGGGTCTAAGGCACGAGGGGGCTCGGGGGCTGGCGTAGTGCTCAAATCACCCCAAGGAGATAAACTATTATACGTGTTGCAGATCCACTTCACAGCGACAAAAAATATTGCCGAGTATGAAGCACTGCTGCATGGAATCTGGATTGCCAAGGATATTGGCATCCGACGTTTAATGTGTTACGGACATTCGAATCTTGTTGCTCAGCAAGTCTCGGATATTTGTAATGCAAATAAGCACATGGCAGCATATAAAGCTGTCGTGGATGATCTATCTAAATCGTTCGAAGGGTTTGAAGTTCAACACATCCCTCGAGCAGAAAATGAGGAAGCAGATGCACTATCTCGAATAGGCTCTGCGCGGAAAGAGGTCCCGGATGGAGCATTTTTAGAGCACCTCAAAGTTCCCTCGATAAAGGGAGTAGATGAGGAATATCCGACCAAATCCGACTCACCTTTAATAGCAGTTCTGGCTGTAATTCCTAGCTGGACTCAACCCTACCTCGATTATTTGGTAGATGGCAAATTACCCGAAGACGAGGTGCTGAGCCGGCAGATTATCCGACGAGCAAAATCCTATACTATTGTTAAGGGTGAGCTCCATAAACAGAGTGTTTCTGCGGGTTTTCAGCGCTGTGTATCTCCGGAAGGAGTGGAAATCTTAAGGGAAATCCACAAAGGCGAGTGTGGTCACCACGCTGCAGCCAAATCTTTAGTGGCAAAAGCTTTTCAACATGGATTTTTCTGGCTTACAGCTCAGGCAGATGCCGAACGATTAGTCAAGACATGCAAAGGCTGCCAAAAATAAGCCAAGTAAGCTCATGTTCTGGCTGATCAGCTGCGCACAATACCTATAACATGGCCCTTTGCGGTCTGGGGGCTTGATATGGTAGGACCTTTTAAACGAGATCCAAGTGGATTTACTCACCTCTTAGTGATGGTGGATAAATTCACCAAGTGGATCGAGGCTAAACCTGTCACTAGTTGTGATGGAGCAACAGCCAAAAGATTTGTCGAGGATGTTATAATCCGGTATGGTTATCCGCATAGCATTATCACGAACAACGGGAGTAATTTTTCTATAGGAGAACTGGCCGAATTCTGCGATGAGCAAAATATCCGGCTTAACATTGCGTCAGTCGCACATCCACAGGCTAAGGGACAAGTCGAAAGAGAAAATGGTTTAATTCTACAAGGCCTAAAACCAAGACTCGAAGCACCACTACGACGTGCTGCGGGGGCTTGGGCAGAGGAACTACCCTTTGTAATTTGGAGTTTACGAACAACTCCGAACAGGTCAACAGGATAGACACCTTTCTTCTTGGTCTATGGCGCAGAAGCAGTTCTTCCTAGTGATTTAATTCATACTTCTCCTAGAGTGGCTGCGTATATCAAAGAGGATGCCGAGATTTCTCGACAAAATGATCTCGACTTAGTCGAAGAAGTTCACGTCGTTGCTGAAATGAGATCTACAGCCTATCAGCAGAAGTTACGTAAGTATCATAGCCAGAGAGTCCGAAATAGATCCTTCAATAAAGGTGATTTGGTTCTCTGGCTTGTGCAACAAAGAAAGCACAAACTTTCCCCAGTATGGGAAGGGCCCTTTTTAGTTAGTCGAGTATTGCACAATGGATCGTACTACTTAACTGACATGAGGCCAGTCAAAGAAAGACCTGCTACTAAGAAGAGAAATAGAGCTGGAGGCAGCACAAATCCGGATGAGTTAGACAGACCGTGGAATATTGCTCAGCTACGTCCCTTTTATTCTTAGTTTATCCTTCTTTGTAATCATAAATATGTACATGTTCTATGAGAAATAAAAGTTTTGGTTGCCTCAAGTTTTTTCTGAGAAGTTCTTAAGCCATCTTATTTCCGAATGATCATGTCATAGTCGAAAATCCTAGAATGCTTGAAAGTACTTTATGCCCATGTTCGTTCTGGTTTAGATTTCCGATTCTAAAAACTGCTACCTTCGGGTATAACTCTAAAATTTCTAGTCTTTACTTTGGTTATTTGTCTGATTGCTGGATGCGGGCATTTTCCGAGTAGTGAATTGTTGGTACTGGAAGCCGGCTTTATTTCCGAGTTTAAACTGGTTTAGCAATTGAGCTCCGTTGCTCGGCAAAGTTTCCGGCGGAAAGTTTAGCCGGCTCACGAAAAGGACGAGGCAGAAAGCCAGATAAACGATAAGTAGAGACGAAAAATATAAGTGCTTGTGTAAACATTTCAGGCACGCAAAAATTTCAAAAGTCAAAAGTGCGGAATAGATCAAAAGCTTAGAACTTGCAAAAATAAATAGTACTTAATATTTACAATCTCATCAGGTTTTTCCGGAATAATACATAAATTTCTGGTCTATGATGCAGGAGGAGAGGAAGGATCTGCCGGCTCGCTGGTCACTCCGTCTTGATATCGTTCCGAGATGTCCGCATCCGAGTTGGTGCGTTCATCGTCGGAAACTTCTTCGGCTTCTTCTACAGGAGGAGGCGGAGTATCCACGCGGGTGAAGAAGGGGATCTCGTAGCTGGTTAGATCAGCTACGTGGCACCCGTATCCGGCGCAGGAGTGCATGATGGCTTGAAGGTCCTGCTCCTGGCCGTCTTCGTCTACCTTGCAGTACCCTCTTGTCACTTGCCATATCTCCATGGTGGCTCATGACCATAGTGAGAGCGTTCTGCGCAGCAGTCCGCGCGTAGGACATGTTCCAGTCCTGAACAAGTTGCGGCATCTCCTTGGCCCTGTCCCGTACCTCAAAATCCGACATGCTTGGCATGTCCGGAATCCTGAGAGACTCGCCAATGTCCTCAAGGGACTGGCGGTAGTCATGAAGAAGATCACCGACTTGGGTAAGCCGGTGAGTGCGGGGCTCGGACGAGGAACAGTCCGTCAATTTCAGAGGACCTATACACAAAACAAGTTAAGAAAAAACTGACATTGATAGAAGTCGAAGAAAAAGATAAGTCAGAGAGGTGGAACGTACCAAAAATGACGTCGTCAATCTTGGTCTTCTCCTCCCGGAGACTCTGGAGTTCATCCCGGAGCGCCTGGGATATGTCCTTCTCTCTACCAAGCTCACTCTTGAGTTTCGAGATTATTTTATCCTGAGCAGCAATTTTGCGATCACGCTCATCAGTGGCCATGGAGGAGGATTCAAGGACTTGAGCTATGCTCTTTTCATGATCTGCCTTGAGCTTATCCAGCTCTTGGCGAAGTCCCTTGTTCTCCACCACCAGGGTCTTGAGGTTCTTGGCCTCTTCAATCATAGCGATGGATTGTTTCACCAGCACTGTAAGACAAAAAAGAACAACAAGTTCAGAAAAATTCTACATTGGAAAAAAAGCAAAGACAAGGTTTGAATCTCGGAATATTTACCTTCGGCTTCATCCTTGGCTACTTTGAGCTCAGCATTTTTAAGACGGAGAGCTTTGATCTCTCTCCGCTTATCACAGACATTGGTCAATAATTCCTGGTTATAGGAACATACTTTCTGTAAGTCAGAATACCCAAAGTCAGAAAGCTACTTAAGACTCGGGCTAATATTTTTGCTCAATATCAGCACGAGCCTTGGGGGCTACACTAGTTCGTTCTTTGGCATCCTAATGAAGCATAAACTCGGATTCTATATCCTACTTCATGCTTGGGGGCTATAGGATATGATATAACATAATAGAAAAAACAAGAGTTGGAATTCCGACTTACATATTGCTCGCGGGTGAGTTTATCTAAACCCGCGTTCACTTCAGCGGCCACCTTTTCGGCAAGAGTAAGAGGGATCACTGGGGCTGTTGGAAGCTCCCCAGTCCTAATCCTCTCATCGCGAAGGCGGACTTGAGTGAGAAGGTCAGAGAACTTAACGTCCTCTGCTTCTTGTGCTTCCTCCTTGGGGGATAAATGGCTTTTGTCCAGGACTTGCCTGGCTAGCCGCTGGATCTCCTCTGCAGATTTTCGGGACAGGCCAAACTTGGCAAGACCTGGATTGCTGAGGAGGTTTTCGGCGAAGACTTCAGCCGAGGGATCATTACCCGAGGAGGGTTCACCCTTATATTGAGTTGATGCACCCACGGTGACGTCAGTTTGCGACCCAAGGATCGCAGGCTCCGTTTGAAGAGCCGGATCTTCTGCAGCATCCGACGAGATAACCGGAGTTGCAGAAGGTTGAGGGGCCGGAGTCGGAGGAGCCACGGCAGGCGAAGCTATGGTAAGCTTCGTCTGACGTGAGGGCTTCGAAGAAATCCCTTTCCCCTTGCCCTTGATGATCGATTTTGCTCTGAGAAGGTAACAAAGTCGGAAACGTTACATCTCGGAAAGAAATTTGAGTAAAGTACAAAGACGAAAAAGTTGTGACTGAAAAGATACCTCTTCACGACAGGCACCTCCTTTGTGCGAACCGCTACCGTCGGAGCTTTGCGCTTCTTGAGCGCAAGATCCGGCAGTGGAACTACTTCTACCTCCTGAGAAAACTCCGGAGGGTATCCTTCGAGCGGAGCAAGTTCCGACTCGGGGATGTCAACAAGCTGAAAACAAGAAAACATATCAGTATTGCAATATAACTCAAAGATAGAAACACATAAAAGATGTGATGATGAAAGCTTACCGGCACCACGGGGTTTTCCGCCGTGTGCATGTCCAGATAAACCTCCGGAATCCGCCTTTCGATCCGCTCCTTGATCAACCACTTGATTTGGCTTATATAGCCTTGAGTGGTGTAAGCTTTGGGGATGATGCGGAGGGAGTCGGTTGGAGAAGACGTGATGGAGTGCATCAGTCTATCCCCGTGGTACTGAAGTGGCTGGATCCGACGTGAGACCCTGCACTGGACCAAGTCGGATCCCTTCAGACCACTGTGCTTGATCAGATATTCGATCCGCCTCTTAGCGAGGATCAGATCATCAGTGAGAGCCAGAGCAGCCTCATCCCAAGAAGGCTGGGCCGTGGCGGCTCCGTCGACAAAAGCCGGCAAAGCATTGCCGGGAGCCGGAATATCCCTATGGTAGAAAAAAGTGGCTGGCCATTGTTTGACCGAGTCACTGGCAGAAATTTTGGGATATGCCCGGTCTCGTCTAAGAGAGAAACTAATGGTGTCGGTGATGTAAGGAACACCGGCAGTAATGGAATTCCTCCAGACATGGAAATAAAACCGGAAGAGAAGCAAACTCGGCCTAATGCCGAGAAAGCCCTCGCAAAGCGTAGCATATGCGCTCATTTCTAGAAGTGAATTGGGAGGAAGATTGTGGAGTTGAACTCCATAGTGATCTATCACCTCGGAGAAGAACTCCGAGGGAGGAAAAGACAGACCTCGGTCCAGATGGGTGCCGAAGTGGACTCGCTCGCCCTCGTGCGGGTTGGGGACGGTTTCACCGGAGCCGCTCTGCCAGTCGCCGGCGACGAGAAGCCCCTCCTTCTCCACGTTCTTGAGGCCTGCTTCGTCAAGGGCGCAGGGGATCCAGATTTCGCTGTAGCTTTCTTTCTCTGCTGCAGCTTTCGCCTTCGTCGCCGCCGCTGCTGCCACCAAACCGGAGGAAGAAGATGATGAAGCCATTTTCTCCGATGAGAGGGTGACCTTAAAGGGGCGGCGCTGGGAGCTCTGTGGGGGAGGACGAGGGGGCTCTGTGCGCGCAGGAAGATTGGGAGGAAAGGAAACGGCAAAGGGCTGGTGGAAAGGAGAAGAAGAAATCCGAACCCCTTATATCCACCTATCTGCACCAAGATTCGTGCAAACGCTACAGTGTAACCGCCACGCGTCGTGGAAAGAACTGGAAAGGACCCGCGCGGTGATTGCATCGCCTCGATCTCCACGCACGCATTGAAACGGCGCCTCGGTTCCGCAGACCGTGGACCCACCAACGGTCGTGCTGACGGAACGCCTGTCAGATGACGTGACTTGACCATGTTTGTGTCAGGTGGGGTTAGAGATCAAGTTTCGGCTTAGTTCAAAATTGAGCTGGAAAATCCGAGTAACCTATTGATAGGTCTGACTTATTTTTAAGACCCGGATCGTATTTTTTGTTGTGAAGTTTCAGGAACCCTTCAAGATTCTGCAAGCCGAAGATCAAGCAAGACGATGATAAATCCGACTTTCGATCTTGGAGGCCTCCGGGGGTTGCTATTGGGGATATACTTTCCGGGTATCCTCACAGTTCCTCACTGACCAGGGTGGTCCACTTCGGGTTAGAGCTTTGCTTCATGGGCGGCCTAGTCAGGGAGAAAGACGGAGTCCAGTCCGGCTATGAGAAGGCCTAGAAGACTTACCGACTTAGGCCTGTAATATTACTTGTAGTTCAAGATGTACTCTGTAACCGACTCTTAGACGTAGCCGGATAGACCTCTCCTGTAAACCCTAAGCCGGATATCTATATAAGACGTCTTAGGGAGAGCCTTTAGGGGACACCCCAATACTTTAGACCCTCAACTCGCACAGATGAAACCCTTGTAACCCATATTCCGGCTCTGCCATATTACTGGATTGCTAGCAGGAGTAGGATCCGTCCAAAGCCGGCGGATTCGAACGTGAATAAACTTGTGTGCTAACTGTCCCGAAACACCGTACGTCTCACACCCCTCTCTTCCGCACGCCTTGAGGACTCTCTCATGGCGTACTTGTCATCAATCAGACGACACCAACTCTTTTGACAAAGTGTACATATACGTGCCAATAGCCTAATGTATACCTAATCTATATCTATATCTATATCTATACCTAATAATAAATGACAGATTATTTCTCCCGGATCAACTTTTTTTTCTATCAAATGTTTTTCTTTTACTATGTTGTTTAGAAAACATTAAAATAGTTTCTGAGACAAATAAAATAGAAATAAATTTTACGGTTGAAGTAATGAAAAATTTCATGGACTAAAACCATTCAATAAAAATTAACACGTCATAACGAACGAGTATAATTTTCTCTTCGGTTGCAACACATGGGCATGTGTGCTATATACATAATTTATAATTATGCAAAAATTAATAAAAAGATGCAAACTAATTGTCTGTTGAAAATGAAATCGACGGAATCACAACTAATTATTTAGGAGGGATTCTTGGAAATGGTTAGTAGTTTGTCCAAGCATATGACTACGTAGGAGGGATTCTTGGAAATGCCAATTTTTCACCGGTGCAACGCACGGGTATTTGTGCTAGTACCTAATACTAATAATAAACGACGGATTGTTTTTCCCAGTCCAACATTTTTTTAGACCGGTTTGTCCTCCCACTAGCATACTTAGTACGCACTTTGCCCCGTCAACGTACCGATTCGTTTCATCCGTTGGGCAAAACAGAATTGTTCGGCACATACACAGCACCGCCCGACGGCGATTGTTTATGCGAAGGGTTATGGGAATAGCTCAGGCCATGTCAGGGCCAAAGCTAGACACCCTTGCGAGTGCGACAAAGCTAGCTGTTCCTTTTTTTTTAGGAAGACAAAGCTAGCTGTTCCTGATCAACGAGCTAACCATTTTATAATTATACCTGTTGGCTTGGGCACGGAATCGATCAATCTACTGAGGAGGATGCCACAATCAAAAGAGCAGGCTTGAGATGGATCGAAAAGACCCGCAGGTCCACCATTGTTTACGAGGCAACGTGCTTCCCAGTGCAGGTACCAAAACCATCGTTGGCTTGAACACCAATCACCGTTCGGCAGCTCGACGGCGACTCAGACCATCGTCACACGTGCACATGGCCCCAGGCCCAACAGCAATTATACACGTTCCGGTTGCTTCGACCATCGCGTATAAGGCTAGCTTCAGGGGGTATCGTAGGGGTATCATAGGTAGTATCATGCATGCTACGTTGGCAAAATTCTAACATGGTATGCTAATTAATGATGAAAGAGATTGTGTTGGTATCATAGGTAAATACAGTATCATAGCACGTAGAACTAGAAAAACAAATATCAAATAAATCTTATACACAATTTTGCATTGAGATTCTAAAAATATATACTAAGATTATGATACTACTACATGATACTATGCATTGTAGAGATGATATGATATAGTAATATCAAATGTATCATACTACTATATGATGATTCCCATTATGACTAGTCTAATTAAGACCTATTATCTCAAATTTAGTCCCACCCCGTTCCATTAGACCAAATCCTACCGGTTTATATACCTGAACAAGTTGGATGAAGTATCAGCAAGCCAAACCATGAACAACAAGCAGCACCCTAATGATTAAATGAGGGAAAGTGAGCATGATTGAAGATGGGATTGCAGTCTAAGTAAAGTGACTAATGGAGGGATATATGTTGGCAAGTTGGCTGCGGAAGGTGGGCTGATTAAGCGAGGGATATACTTGGCAAGTTGGCTCAATGGGATTGTGGCATGGTTTGCTTTGATTAGAATGATTAATGGAGGGATATACGCTCCTTATTTTGTCGGATCTTTATTTTCTCAGTCGATAGTCTACTACATGGTAGCTATACCAACCAGAATTTATTTTGTGCGACATCAATTTTTACATCCGGTTGCAACGCACAGGTACGTTTGCTAGTAATAATAAAATACGGATTATTTCTCCCGGTCCAACATATTTTTGGACCGTTTTACCCTCTCACCAGTCTATGAATTACCACATGATGACCCACAAGTATAGGGGGTGTATCGCAGTATTTTCGATAAGTAAGAGTGTCGAACTCAACGAGAAGGAGAAGGTGCTGGCTAGTGGTATGGATCAGGAATTCTCTGCAAATACTTAGCAAACGGATTTTTAGGGTTTTGATAAAGCAAGTAAACAAAGTACGAGTAAATAAAAGACAGTAGGAATAAATGCAGCAAGTGGCCCAATCCTTTATGCAGCAAAGGACAAGTCGGTTGTATTACTTAAGATGACCAAACATTCTCGAGGACACATGGGAAGACTGTCAAGTGCTTTCGCTTCATATAGTTGATTAATCTTCTTTAGCTTGCTAAGTGTTGTGTGGGTGAACCTGTGCTAATGTACCGACCTTCCTAGGACTAATACATACTTGTGATCATACCCCTTGCAAATATCCGTAAGTACAAGAAAGTAATTAAGGTAGAAACCTAACCACAACTTTAAACTCTAAGACCCTTACATCCCTTGTGCAATGGTTTCCTAACGGGGGTTCAGGTTTCTGTCACTCCGCCAACCCCTACGATTAGTAGACAAATACACAATGCATTCTCCTAGGCCCATATAGGTGAAGTGTCATGTAGTCGACGTTCACATGACACCACTAGAAGAAGTACACCACAACTTAAATATCAAACTATTGAATCTTTCTCAACATAACTCCACTACTACAACATGACTTCTCCCATGTCCTCAAGAACAAAACGAACTACTCACAAGACATCATATGGATCATGATTAGGGATGGAATAATGATGTATAACAATCTGAACATAAACAATAATTAAATGGTTCACTCAATAGCATCAACTACAAAGAGTAATCAACACCGGGAAAGTTTCCCCTATGAACTATGCAAGATTCAACCCAATTGTTACAGCAATATGGAGATGGTGATGAGGGTGATGATGGTGATGATGGTGGTCATCATTATGATGATGATCCCGATGAAGTCCAGCTTGATGGTGGTGTTGATGGCGACGATCTCCCCTCTCCGGGAAGGAATTCCCCCGGCAGAAATCTGTCTGCCGGAGAGATCTTTCTCTCTCGATGTTTTCCGCCCCGCAGAGGTGGCGGAATCTTTCTGTGGTTGCTCCCCGAGTCTTAGGGTTTCGGGAGGATAATATACGCTAGATGGGAGTGCTAGGGGTGGACCAGGGCGGCCACACCACCTGGTGGCGTGGCCTAGGCTGGCCCGTGCCAGGGAGTGTTGTGGGCCCCTGTGGCCCATCTCCAGCCCCCCTTATGGCTTCCTTCGTCTTCTGGAAAAATAGGATTTTCCATGTATTTTCCCAGATTTTATGATCTTCGCGAATTTTGCCTCCAAACACCACCTTTTCCATCAGAATCCTGACTGCAGTGGTCCATGCTCCAAAAGTCATCAACCATACAAAAACAGATGAAATAACATAAGTATCACCTCTCAATACGAAATATATCAATGAATAATAGTGAATTATGACATAGAATAGTGATGCAAAATGGACGTATCAACTCCCCCCAAGCTTAGACTTCGCTTGTCCCTAAGCGAAACTGAGCTCAATAAACATGGCCTCAGGTTTATGGAGTGAAGAGTCGATAAAATAATACGGACAAGAAGCATCACATTCATCAAATACACAGATCATAACAGAAGACAACTCACTATTATATAACTCAACTTGCAATGAGTAAAAGAAACACAATAAAGATACATAAAGTAAATTATAATTGGTAATGGCAAACTTAGCTCTTGATCGAAGAATAGTTGATAATTTGCTGGAGTTCACAAATAACTGGTTTTCAATGATAGCTTTTATAGTAGTAGACACCAAGATAAGAGCAATGTGCAAAACAAGGAACATAAGAAACATGATTGAATAAATCATCATATGAATGAATGAAACACAACAACTCAAAATACTTGCTGACATAGAAGGGAATAGGTTTACTGACTCAACTAAAAAGTAAAAGAAAGGCCCTTCGCAGAGGGAAGCAGGGATTGCAAGTCTCATAAAGAGCTCCCAAAAATTATGATACTTACTAGCTTTCAGCTCTCATTGCCCCTATCATAGGCATATTTTGGTGATTAAGGTTAAAGTGACACAACTAAGAGGATATGCTTGACAAGTTATAAGTTGAAATTGCATGCCCCTTACTTATGAGTACCGATCCTCATGCTACTCAACTTCAGTCACGAGCAAGCTCTTGTCATTGTAAATACACGTGTATCATTGAGGACCGCCAACGAGGTACCCCTTGCACATGACACAGGAGCTATCCCATAATCAAAATGACAAGGCAAGCAGACAGTGAGCATCTCAGCGATCTTTTTATTTGCTATTTGCATAGGTTTTTATTGAGGATGCTTCATAGAATGCTCACTATAGTAATGCTGCAAGTTTCCACCATGATTAGGCATGGCTTAGGCTAGCGGCCCAGGCGTTTCTCTAACACACATATAAACTCCATGATCTTATAAGTTCCACTTTTATTTCACACCGCCGGGATCCATAAGCAAAAGAACATGATATCAACTAGGTACAAAGTACCAGTGCAATGTTGAAAGCGTTCCCCATGATACATGGTTCTGCTAACTTCAACTCATAAAGCGCAAGCATATACGCAACAAAGAAGGACCCAATGGTTCAAGTTTATTAGATGCAAGAAAGTAAAGTGTGCCATCAAGTTCGTGAGAGCTTTAATCACTACTTTTCACATAACAAGTTTAATTTGGGAGGTAGAGAAAACAAGAATTTACTTGGAATTGAAATAATGCTAATATGTAGGTATGGTGGGCACAAATGGCAGAGGTTTTGGTTTAAGGAAGTGGATGCACGAGAAGAATTCCCTCTCAGTACAGGTTTTTGGCTAGCAAGGTTGGGTAGCAAGTATAAGAGTTGAAGGAAACAAACAAACATACAAGCGATAAAGACAAACATGCAATCTTCCTTGGAAGCACAAAAGATCTTAACTAGAGAATACTAGACTTATGAGCAAATCAAGAAAGAAAGATGATGAAATAATTTTTCTTTAGAGTACTTTTATCTTTTCTTTCAACTCTCAAAAATAGTGTTGCTACTGACCAAGCCAGGTTTGCCAAAACCAACTAAATTAACTCAATGATCCCAGAGTGGTACCAATACTAACAACAAGATCAATCATATAACCATGAATTGAAAACTAATATAAGCTATGCAAAAGAGTAAATGATAGAACTTCTCATTAATATTCCATAACGGCAACTCACACCAAGGGATACATATCTAACGAGAGAGGAGACACTTCCATAATGCAAACCATCCTACATAAAAAATTCTCTATTCATGATATGACTCTACTAATTAGGTAAAATGATAGAAGATAGTGATATGATACCGCGGCACTCCCCCAAGCTTGGAACAAACCAAGGGGGTGCCAAACCTGATGATGAATTACTCCTTTGGTGGTGGTGGTATTCTCTCATCATCGTCCGACTTCCAGGGTAAGGGTTTCCCATCAACAAAGGACATCGTGGTTTCCAGCATCCTGAAACTTGCAGCAGCAATTATGCGTTTAAACCTAACCTCATACTCACGGTTTTGATTTTGAACATCGTAGAACTGTGCTTGCAGTTTGTTGGTTGTTTTGAAGAGTGAGAGGACTTCATCCTTGAGTTCAGCAGTCTCCTTTTGGTGCTCGGCGATGAGTTCAGAACAAATCTTATGGATGATATCCACTTCGTGCTCCGCCATCTTCTTGTACCTAAAGACTTCTTTCTCTAGTGCTTCTATCCTGTCCTCCAGACTTCCTTCACCTTTAGGGACTCGAACCTCTTTTATCCGGAGCTCCCCATCTTCAAGCAACAACTCCTTGGGATGAATCTCCAACTCTCTCATGTATGGGTTGATGATATCCTCTAAGGAATCTTCTTTGGCTGATCCAAAGGAAGACATTGTAGCTCTAAATATATTTGAAAACTGACTCTACAGGTCTCCGAATTTGGTCCTTGATAAATTTTTCCAGAGTTATAACTTGAAAGGCATCAACATCTTCATTGTAAGAATCCCCAGCAATATAGTGTTTGAGTCGCTGCCCATTCACTACTTGTGTAGTATTATCTTTTAAAGAAGAAATTTTTATTGCTCCTGAATGGTATACTTCTTCAATAATGAAAGGTCCTTCATATTTTGACAGTAGCTTTCCTACAAAAAATCTGAGACGAGGCCTATACAATAGAACTTTCTCACCAACATGAAATTCTCTCTTAAGTATTCGCTTATCATGCCATCTTTTAACTTTTTCCTTAAAGAGCCTAGCATTTTCATAGGCTTCACTCCTCCATTCATCTAAAGAACTTAAGTCAAATAATCTTTTCTCACCAGCGAGCTTACAATCTCTATTTAGTTCTTTAACTGCCCAGTAAGCTTTATGTTCTAATTCTAAAGGTAGGTGACAAGCTTTCCCATAAACCATTTTATAAGGAGACGTCCCCATAGGATTTTTGTAGGCAGTTATATAAGCCCATAAAGCATCATTCAAATTTTTAGCCCAGTTTTTTCTAGATCTATTAACAGTCTTTTGCAAGATGGATTTAATTTCTCTATTTGATAACTCTACTTGCCCGCTAGTTTGGGGGTGATAAGCTGAAGCAATTCTATGATTAACATCATATTTAGCAAGGGTCTTTCTAAAACCACCATGAATGAAATGAGAACCCCCATCAGTCATTAGATACCTAGGCACTCCAAACCTAGGAAAGATAACATCCTTAAGCATTTTTAGAGAAGTTTCCCCGTCAGCACTCTTCGTAGGAATGGCTTCTACCCACTTAGTAACATAATCAACGGCAACAAGAATATGAGTATAACCTTTCGAGGGAGGGAAAGGACCCATAAAGTCAAATCCCTAGCAATCAAAGGGTTCAATAACTAGAGAGTAGTTCATAGGCATTTCATTGCGTCTAGAAATATTACCAACACGCTGACATTCATCACAAGATAAAACAAATTTTCTTGCATCTTTAAAAAGGGTAGGCCAGTAGAAACTTGATTGTAGCACCTTTTGTGCAGTTCTATCTCCTGCTGTCCTCCATAAGCACTACCATGACATTTATGCAATATCTCCTTTTGTTCATATTCTGGAACACATCTTCGCATAATACCATCGATTCCTTCTTTGTATAAGTGTGGGTCATCCCAAAAATAATGCCTCAAATCATAGAAGAACTTCCTTCTTTGCTGAGCTGTAAAAGTTGGAGGCAAATACTTGGAGACAATAAAGTTAGCATAATCAGCGTACTAAGGGCTCCCTCACGAGCTTACCCCTACTGTGGCTAACTGCTCATTTGGGAAACTATCATTAATAGGCATAGGGTAAAAAGAGATGTTTTCCAATCGAGATAAATTATCAGCTACAGGGTTTTTAGCACCTTTCCTATCTACTATATGTAGATCAAACTCTTATAAAAGCAGCACCCATCTAATAAGCCTAGGCTTAGCGTCCTTCTTCGTCATAAGGTATTTAATAGAAGCATGATCAGTATGAATGGTGACTTTTGAGTCTACAATATAGGGTCTAAACTTATCACAAGCAAAAAGACAGCTAGAAATTCTTTTTCAGTAGTAGCATAATTCCTTTGAGCAGCGTCTAAAGTCTTACTAGCATAATGAATAACATTTAACTTTTTATCAATTTGTTGCCCAAGGATAGCACCTATAGCAAAATCACTAGCATCACACATTATTTCAAAGGGTAAACTCCAATCAGGTGGTTGAACAATAGAGGTTGTAGTTAAAGCCTTCTTAAGAGTTTCAAAAGCTTCCTTACAATCATCATCAAAAATGAAGGGTACATCTTTTTGAAGAAGATTAGTGAGGGGTTTTGATATCCTAGAAAGGTCTTTAATAAACCGTCTATAGAAACCAGCATGACCAAGGATACTACAAATACCTTTGATGTCTCTTGGGCATGGCATCTTCTCAATTGCCTCAACCTTAGCTCTATCAACTTCTATGCCTCTTTCAGAAACTTTATGCCCAAGGTCAATCCCTTCATTAACCATGAAGTGGCATTTCTCCCAATTAAGAACAAGATTAGTTTCTTCACATCTCTGCAAAACTTTATCAAGGTTGTGCAGACAATTATCAAAAGAAGTTCCATATACAGAAAAGTCATCCATGAACACTTCTACAATTTCCTCACAAAATCTATGAAAGATAGCATACATGCATCTTTGAAAAGTAGCAGGAGCATTACATAAACCAAAAGGCATACATCTATAAGCATAAGTTCCGTAAGGGCAAGTAAAAGTAGTTTTTTCTTGATCTTCTTGTTTAACAGCAATTTGAGAGAAACCAGAATAACCATCAAGAAAACCAAAATGGGTCTTTTTAGACAACCTTTCCAACATTTGATCAATAAAAGGAAGCGGGTAGTGATCTTTCTTAGTAACTTTATTGACTTTTCTAAAATCAATGCACACCCTATAGCCTACTACTATTCTTTGAGGAATAAGCTCATCATTATCATTAGGAACAACGGTAATACCTCCTTTTTTAGGAACACAATGAACAGTACTAACCCATTCACTATCAGCAATAGGGTAAATAATACCAGCATCAAGGAGTTTCAATACCTCATTCCTTACCACTTCCTTCATCTTAGGATTTAAACGTCGTTGGTGCTCTACTACTGACTTTGCATCTGGTTCTATGTTGATAGAATGCTGACATATAGTAGGTGAAATCCATTTTAAATCATCCAGAGTATAGCCCATAGCTCCTCGGTGTTTCTTCAAAACCTCCAATAACCTTTCTTCTTCCTTTCCTGAAAGTTTATAGCTAATAATAACATGATTATCTTTTTATCATCAATATAAGCATATTTAAGATCATCAGGGAGAGGTTTTAGATCGAAGACCGGATCCTTTTTACGTGTCAACGTGGTACCCAAGTCTTCTACAGGCAAGTTATGCTTAAGCATCTTAGGCTGATCACGGAGAATCTCGTCAATCTCATTCCTTACTTCCATGAAGATTTCACTTTCATGATCTTCCATAAATTGCTGCAAAGCATTGTTAGGAGCAAGAGAAATAGAAGCAAGTTGTTCAACTCTAAAATCCTCATTATGGGTTTCCTCTTCACAAGGTTTTTAGCGAATTTCGAGAAATTAAACTCATAAGATTCCCCATCAAACTTAGTCAAGATTTTCTCCCTTTTGCAATCTATAATAGCTCCACAAGTACTCAAGAAAGGTCTTCCAAAAATAATAGGATAAGTTTTACTAGCAGCTGAACCAAGTACTAGAAAATCAGCAGGGTACTTAATCTTACCACAAAGAACTTCCACGTCTCGTACAATACCAATTGGAGAGATGGTCTCTCTATTAGCAAGGTGAATAACCACATCAATCTCTTCCAATTCGCAGGGACTGATTTCATGCATAATTTCTCTGTAAAGCTCATAAGGCATAGCACTGGAACTTGCACCAATATCACATAAACCATAATAGCAATGATCACCAATTCTAACAGAAAGCACAGGGACACTAGCTTTTTTATTTCAATTAGGATGTGAAACAATGTTAAAAGCATCCTCACAAAAGACTATGTGTCCATCTTCTATGCTTTTAGTGACAAGGTCTTTCACAATTGCTACCACAGGTTCAATGTTTATTTGTTCATCAGGTTTTACAGTTCTCATTTCGCTTTTGGTGATTACATTAGTTATCATAGGATGATCATTTACCTTATCTGGGAAGGGAATCTTCTAGATATAAGGTTCAGGTAAGATGGGATCAATAGTGCAATACTTAGCACTCCCAACAGGAACACAGTCAACAATATCTTTATAAGGTTCATGATACTTGTTCCATCCCCTTTTTGGAATTTCAATATAAGAAGCAAAAGCCCTAAAGCAATTCGTAATAACTTGTAAATCAAGACCATAAGCTTTTTTAATATTTTGAAAGTCATTAGTTCCCATAAAAGATTCAATGCATTCATAACCGTAATTTATACCTAACTTTCTACCTTTGTAATTCTCCCAAGCTTTAGCATTATCTTGAATACGATCCAAAAGATCCCATTTAGCTTCTTCTTCCATGCGAGTGAATGATCCAGCACAAGAAGCATCCAATAAATCCTTATCATGAAGAGAAATCCTTGCATAAGAGTTATTGATAATAATATTGTTGGGGAGCTCATGAATGGGACATTTGAACATTAGTAACTTCAATCTCCCCCAAGCTTGAGCTGTACTCTCTCCATCAAGAGGCCAAAAGTTGTATATTTGATTCCGATCTTTATGAATCTCACTAGGAGGATAAAACTTTGAATAAAAGAGAGGCACTATTTCCTCCCATTCTAGAGCTTGGCCATTCTTCAGCAGCTTATACCATTCCTCAGCTCTTCCTTTCAGTGACAATGAGAATAACTTCTTCTTAACTTGATCTGTAGTAATACATACACACTTGAACAACCCACATAATTCGTGTATAAAGAGTAAATGATCACCGGGATGGGTAGTTCCATCCCCAACATAGTAGTTATCCATAACATGATCAATAATTCTTGTAGGTATTTTGAAAGCATCATCCTCAGCAGGTGGTGGTTTATCTACTACCTTAGCAGTGGTAGTAGCATTACCAAATAAGAAACTCAGTAAATTATCCATAACGAAAATAAAGCAACTAGCAGAAGTAAACAATACTCACAGTAGAAGTTTCCTTTACCAGTTCCACTCTCCAATAGCGCTTCACTCCCTGGCAACAGCGCCAGAAAATAGTCTTGATGACCCACAAGTATAGGGGTTGTATCGCAGTATTTTCGATAAGTAAGAGTGTCGAACCCAACGAGGATCAGAAGGTGCTGGCTAGTGGTATGGATCAGGAATTCTCTACAAATACTTAGCAAACGGATTTTTAGGGGTTTTTGATAAAGCAAGTAAACAAAGTACGAGTAAATAAAAGACAGTAGAAATAAATGCAGCAAGTGGCCCAATCCTTTATGCAGCAAAGGACAAGCCGGTTGTATTACTTAAGATGACCAAACGTTCTCGAGGACACATGGGAAGACTGTCAAGTGCTTTCGCTTCATATAGTTGATTATTCTTCTTTACCTTGCTAAGTGTTGTGTGGGTGAACCTATGCTAATGTACCGACCTTCCTAGGACTAATACATACTTGTGATTATACCCCTTGTAAACATCCGTAAGTACAAGAAAGTAATTAAGGTAGAAACCTAACCACAGCTTTAAACTCTAAGACCCTTACATCCCTTGTGCAATGGTTTCCTAACGGGGGTTCAGGTTCTGTCACTCCGGCAACCCCTACGATTAGTAGCCAAATACACAATGCATTCCCCTAGGCCCATATAGGTGAAGTGTCATGTAGTCGATGTTCACATGACACCACTATAAGAAGTACACCACAACTTAAAAATCAAACTATTGAATCTTTCTCAACATAACTCCACTACTAACAACATGACTTCTCCCATGTCCTCAAGAACAAAACGAACTACTCACAAGACATCATATGGATCATGATCAGGGATGGAATAATGATGTGTAACAATCTGAACATACACAATAATTCAATGGTTCACTCAATAGCATCAACTACAAAGAGTAATCAACACCGGGAAAGTTTCCCCTATGACCTATGCAAGATTCAACCCAATTGTTACAGCAATATGGAGATGGTGATGAGGGTGCTGATGGTGATGATGGTGGTGATGATGATGATGATGATGATCCCGATGAAGTCCAGCTTGATGGTGGTGTTGATGGCGACGATCTCCCCTGCCCGGGAAGGAATTCCCCTGGTAGAAATCTGTCTGCCGGAGAGATCTTTCTCTCTCGGTGTTTTCTGCCCCGCGGAGGCGGTAGAATATTTTTGTGGTCGCTCCTCGAGTCTTAGGGTTTCGGGAGGATAATATATGCTAGAGGGGAGTGCCAGGGGTGGACCAGGGCGGCCACACCACCTGGTGGTGCCGCCTAGGCTGGCCCGCGCCAGGGGGTGGTGTGGGCCCCCTGTGGCCCATCTCCAGCCCCTCTTCTGGCTTCCTTCGTCTTCTGGAAAAATAGGATTTTCCATGTATTTTCCCGGATTTTCTGATCTTCGCGAATTTTGCCTCCAAACAGCACCTTTTCCATCAGAATCCTGACTACAACGGTCCATGCTCCAAAAGTCATCAACCATGCAAAAACAGATGAAATAACATAAGTATCACCTCTCAATACGAAATATATCAATGAATAACAGTGAATTATGACATAGAATAGTGATGCAAAATGGACGTATCACCCCACTGCCACCATGCAAAAGTGAAGAAAAATGTTTTGTGGGTCGCCGTTGCCGGCTCGCTGCCACCCACACCTAGCTGACGAACGATGACCTTGCTCCCATGGCTCCCCTTGCCCCCACGGGCCCGAACTTCCGGACCAGTCTGCTAACTTGCGGTTTCTAAGGCACCCCGCTGCCGGCAGATTCCACCGGCGTGTAGCCGGTCCCCGGTCCCTACAAAGTGTCCGGACCCTGTTTCCCATAGATGACATATTCTAGCGGTCCCAAACAAACTAATGAAGGGATACTAATTCCCAAATTTTCTCCATTGCCGGCCACCGCGGTCCACCTATGGAATTCATGGAATCCCGCTACTTCAGGACACGCATGCCACCACCGTTCCCATGTGCGTCTCCGGTTGTGCTACCGCTGGAATGTTCCCATAGTCTTGCACGCCTCTGGGTTCCGCCACCGCTGCCGGTTCCGTGGTCTTGCCTCAATCCTCTAGGTCCCGACGGTGCCGCCACAAATAGTCCGGGAAATTCCCCAAAATGTCGCCATCCCGAGCTCCCACTCATTCCCACACGCAAGGCTCCGACCACACCCTCTTCTTCTCGCAAACAAGGCTGGCGATTACTAGCCAGAACCGAACGGGGCGAGCGGAGGGGGCAGGTGCCGAAGGTCTCCGGCATGCTGCTCTGCAGGGGAATTCAGGATGAGGCTCGCAAGTCGAGGTCGAGCAGGGCAAGGTCGACGTGGATGTCGGACTCCCAACTACGGAGCTATGCAAGTCGAGGTCGAGCAGGAGTGTGCCTACTGTGGCGCGTGTGTCCAGTATGCAAGCAGCTGGCGTGACAATGTCGTGGGGTTCCCGGAGGAAGAGATGCACATGGAGGCGCTTGACCAGGCAACATGGCGGTGGAGCTAGGGCCAAGCGGTGCAGTATGGGGCTTGTGTGAAGGAGAGCAGCGGGGCGATGGGTGAGGGTGAAGGAAATATGCCCTGAGAGGCAATAATAAAGTTGTTATTATGTATTCCTTGTATATGATAGATGTTTATTTTGCATGCTATAATTGTATTGATAGGAAACGTCAATACATGTGTGTTTAATAAACAAAAAGGGTTCCTAGTTATACCTCTCTTATAGACTAGCTTGTTGATTAACAAGATGATCAAGGTTTCCTGATCATGGACATTGGATGTTGTTAATAACAAGGTCACAACATTTGTGAAATGATGTGATGAACATTCATCTGAAGTATAGCATTACGATCAAGTCATTATGTTTATATTGCTATAACATCATACGAAGTAGTCTTAGTCCTTAGACCATGAGATCATGTTAATTGCTAACACCGGAAGAGTATCTTGATAACATCACACCGTAACAGGGTGACTATAAAGGTGGGTTCAGTGCTATGAAGGTGTTATGTTGAGGCTCATGGATCAAGAGTGGAATTTGTCAATCCCGATGACGGATAGATATACTCTGGGCCCTCTCGGTGATATCACATTAAGATAGCTTGCAAGCAAGTGATATGATCACTAGAATGTTATATCACGGGAACGAGAAAAGAGTGCATGTCGGTAACGACATCAAACTAGGTATTTTGGATACCGATGATCAAATCTCGGAGATGTATTATATCATGAGACAAAGGGATTAAATTACTAGCATTAAAGGTTCTCACGATCACAGAAGTCATCGTTGAATGTGCATGAGTCAGTATGGATCTCCAGGTCCTGCTTCTGATTATTGATCTGAGAGGAGTCTCAATCATGTCTGCATTATTTGCGAACCATAGGGTGACACACTTAAGGGTTGCCGGACACCATTTAGGATCACATATGTTTCAGACAAAAGGTTTGCAAAGCGTAGGAAATGTTTCGATAGAAACAGGAATTGTTTCGATAGAAACCGGAATTGTTTCGGGTGAAATTGAAGAAAGTGGTTCTGCATGTTATATTGAAATGTTGCAAGGGGTTTTATGTGAATGTTTGTTAATTAAAGTAATTAACAAAATTCTGAATAAAATAAATAAAAGAGTTTTATTAATTGAGAGTGGCATTAAATTTGGTGGAAATTTAATGCATGTGAGTGGAACTTTGGGTGGAGCTTGAATTGATGTGAGTGGAGCTTCCACCACATGAATGAGGAAGAGGAGGGGGCTCCCTCCTTGGCCGCCGGCCATGGGAGGGGAGGAGCCCCCCTCTCCTCCCTCACAAAACACACCTCCTCGTGAAGGATCTCTCTCCCCCTCTAGATATTCCCCCATGGTCTCGGATTAGCGACATACATGTTCCCGGTGGCCTTGCGTCTGGAAGGAGTTGCTGCTTCCGCTGATTCGCTGGAGCAAGGAGGTGGAGGTTGTCCGGTGGCTTGAACGTGTGTGCGAGGACGGATGTGCTACTGATTTGTGGCGCTCGGACTTTCACATGATCTTGAGATCAGTAAGCGTACGACTACATCAACCACGAGTTCCTACTCGTTAAGAAAACTCGTTGTCTTCGAGGGTAAGTTCTCCATGGATGTATGTCCACCCGTTGCTCTGTATCTAGTAGATAGATCTTGGCGTATAGTTCTCATCATAGGATTTTTTTTGTTTTCTATGTTGCGGACCCAACAGTGGTATTAGAGCCAGGTTTATGCATAGGTGCTTTGCACGGGTAGTACGCATATGTTTATATGTGGGCGATGATGATCATGTTATTGCATCTTCTATGTATTTTGGATATTGGTGGCATAGTGGGATGAAGCGGCCCGGGCCAACCTTACATGTCATCGTACATGAGACCGGTTTTGCAACTAGTTTTGCATAAGTGGCTAACGGGTGTCTGTCTCTCCTACTGACGAGGGTTTAACTCATCAATGCCCATTGTTATGGACTTTGGTTTTGGAGAAGGAGGGAGCGCTGGAGACATCTATCGGCTAACATACAAGCACATAGGGGACAAAGATTTACCCAGGTCCGGGCCTCGTAGAGGTCCCTACTCCTGCTTGTCTGCTCGTGGAATTATCAAACCGAAGGTTACAATTGTTGGAATTATGCCCTAGAGGCAATAATAAAGATGTTATTATTATAATTCTTGTTCATGATAAAGTTTATATTCCATGCTAGAATTGTATTAAGCGGAAACTTTAATACTTGTGTGGTTTGTGAACAACACCGTGTCCCTAGTACGCCTCTATGGACTAGCTCATTGATCAATGATGGTTAAGGTTTCCTAACCATAGACATGAGTTGTCAATTGATAATGATATCATATCATTGGAGAATGATATGGTGGATAGACCCAAACTAAGCGAAGCAATTAGATCGTGTCATCGTGTTCGTATTTGCGAAGTTTTTCTCATGTCAAATATTGTATTCCTTAGACCATGAGATAATACAACTCCCTGGTATCGGAAGAAAGCTTTGAGGTCATCAAACGTCATCCTATGAGAGGGTGGTCATAAAGGTGTCTCTCAGGTGATCGGAAAGTATCTGTTGGGTTGTATGTATCGAGATGGAATTTGTCCCTCCCAAGTCGGAGAGATATACTTCGGGCCCACTCGGTAATCAATATCAACACCGCTTGCAAGCATGTGGTTAAGGAGTTAATCACAAAGTGATATCGGATTACGGAACGAGTAAAGTACTTGCTGTGAACGAGATTGAACTAGGTATGACGATACCGACGATCGAATCTCGGGCAAGTAAAATATCGCGAGACGAAGGGAATATATATATGGGATTGATTGAATCCTGGCATCATGGTTCATCCGATATGATCATCGATGAATGTGTGGGAGTCAATATGGGTGCCCAGACCCCGCTGTTGATTATTGATAGAAGATCATGTCTGCATATTCTCGAACCCGCAGGGTCACACACTTAACGTGTCTCGACGCTAGGATAGATTGGATAATTGGTTTATGAATTTTTGTTCGGAGTCTCGGATGGGATCCGGGATATCACGAGAGGTTCCGGAATGGTCCGGAGAATAAGATTCATATAAGGCAGTGCAGTTTTTGGAGTTCGGAATAGTTCCGGGTTAATCGGTATTGTACCGGAAGCTTCTAGAACCTTCCGGAAGGGGGCCAACGTGGTCCCACCTTCCGGGAGGGGGCATGGGCCTATGAGGGAGTGTCCTGGCCGCATTGGGCCAGGGGCACAAGGCCCCATAGGGCCCAGCCGATTCTAGATAAGTTTAAACTCGTTTAAACTAGAGATAGAATTTCTAGATAAGGGAGAGTTTAAATTGTTTAAACTAGAGATAGGCTTGGAAGAGAGGCAAGGGCTGGCCGCACCCCCCCTCTATATATAGAGGGCTGGTGCGCCCCCTTCCCTCACACCAAAACACACCTTCCTCCAAACCCTAGTAGCCCTGCTGCCCTCCTCTCTCCCTCCCGACTGTTTGTAGGCGAAGCCCTGCGGCAGAAATTCTCCACCATATACACCACGCCGTCGTGTTGTAGATCCAATCCATCTCTCCACCATACTTGCTGGTCCGAGGAAGGAGGATACGTCGAGGTGCTGCACGTGTGCATCTCACGGAGGCACCGCCACTTGTGGTGCTAGATCGGATCGGATCGCGAGGAGGAGAAGTGAGTACGACTACATCACCCATGTTCTGACGAACGTTCCGCTGTGCGAATCTTCAAGGGTATGAAGATCTAATCCAATCTCTCTCGTTGTTTGCATCTCCTAGATTAGATCTTGGCTTTCCCTCTGTTCGCTTCCGTAGAAATTTTTGATTTACTATGCTGCGAAACCCTTCAGTGGTATCAGAGCTAGATCTATGCGTAGATGTGATTCACGAGTAGAATGCAACATGGTTGTTGCGGGCGTTGATGTTTTCTGTTGCAAGCCTCTTGTTTGTGTTCTTCTTATGACGCGGAATAGTGAGATTGAAGCGGTCCAGGCCAACCTTACGCGACGTCGTTCGCGAGACCGGCTCCGCACTTGACGTGTGGCTTGTACCACACATGCGGCTGGTGGATGTCAGTTTCTCTCACTATAGTTGTCATGGGATTAACACCGGAGTTTGGCAACCATAATATCACCGTTGTGGCTTTCCGTAGGTAAGAATCGTTCTTAGCATCTACTCCCATAAGCCACGTAAAACATGCAACAACAAAGTAGAGGCATCTAACTTGTTTTTGCAGGGAGTGTTTTCTGTGATATGGTATGGCCCAAGATGTGATGTGTATATTGTATGCGATGATCATGTTTTGTAATGTTTCACGACTTGCATGTCGATGAGTACACAACCGGCAGGAGCCATATGGTTGTCTTTATAATTGTGTATGACCTGCGAGTCAACTTCTTATACGCCATGTAATAGCTTTACTTTATCGCTAAGTAGTTAGCAATAGTTGTAGTTGCTATTCGTGGTGGAGGCAATCATGGTGGAGTGATGGAGATCATGCCGGAACGCACAAGATGGAGATCATTGCGTGAAGATTGGATATACCATGTCACATAAAGTTATATGCATGTGATGTTTATCCTTTTATGTATCTTATTATGCTTAGATCGCGACGGTAGCATTATAAGATGATTCCTCACTTAAAGATCAAGATAAAACTGTGTTCTCCCCAAGTATGGACCGTTGCGAAAGTTCGTCGTGTCCAAGCATCACGTGATGATCGGGTTCTATAGACTCTACGCTCACATACAACGGGTGCAAGCCAGTTTTGCACACGCGGAAATACTTGGGTTTTACTTGACGAGCCTAGCATGTACAGACATGGCCTCGGAACACAAGAACCGAAAGGTTAAGCATGAGTCATATGAATGATATGATCGACACTTCGTTGTCCACCATTGAAACCACATCTCTTCTCGTGAATCGGATTAGGTGTGGTGAATTTGGATCGTGTTCACTAAACAACTTGAGGGATGTTGAATTTAGTGGGAGTTCATCTAGTAATTTGATTAAGTTGAACTATTTATCATGAACATAGTCTAAATTGTACTTGCAAATACTGTAGATCACATGGCCAAGTCCAACTTCAACTTCAACGTTTTTGCAAGAAAAGCTTAAGAACAATGGGTCTAACTTCACCAACTGGTTCTGCAATCTAAGAATCATTCTGTCTGGCGGTCAAAAGGACTATGTCCTTGGGAAAGCGTTAGGTGACCCCCCTGGTGCAACTGCGCCGGCTGATGATAAAGTTGTCTATCAGTCGCGCAAAGATGATTATGGTGTGATTAAGAGCACCATGTTGTTTGCTATGGAACCGGAACTTCAAAATCGTTTTGAAAACTATCCCGGGCCCTTTGAGATTCTCGAAGAGTTGAAAACCATGTTTCAGACTCAGGCCCGTTCTGAGAGATATGAGATCTCTGAGAAGTTCTTTAACTGCAAGATGGAGGAAGGGAGTTCCGTTAGTGAGCACGCCATTAAGATGTCGGGCTACACTCAACGCCTTGAGCAATTGGACTGCAAGATTCCAGAGGAGCTCAAGATTGACAGGGTTCTGCAATCACTCCCTCCCAGCTACAAAAGTTTTGTAGTGACTCACAATCAGATTGGTTCCACTGATACGATCATCGAGCTCTTCGCAAAGCTGAAGGCTGCGGAGGTGGACATCAAAAAGGATAATCATGTGTTGATGGTCAACAAGCCCTCCTTTAAGAAAGGTAAAGGTGCAAAGAAGCCCTTCAAGAAAGGCGGCGGCAAGCGCGTTGCCCCTGCTGAGAAGAAGCTCAAGGCTGGTCCTAAGCCGGACACTGAGTGCTTCTATTGCAAGGACAAGGGTCACTGGAAGCGCAACTGTCCGAAGTACTTAGCGGACAAGAAGGCTGGCACCATCAAAGGTATATTTGATATACATGTTATTGATGTTTTCCTTACTAGCCCTCGTTGTAGTGCCTGGGTATTTGATACTGGTTCAGTTGCTAATATTTGTAACTCGAAACAGGAGCTACGGAATAGACGGCGGCTTGCGAGGGATGAGGTGACGATGCGCGTTGGCAACGGATCAAGAGTTGATGTGATGGCCGTCGGCACGCTCTCCTTAGTTTTACCTTCGGGATTAGTTTTAAACCTTAATAAATGTTATTATGTGCCTGCGTTGAGCATGAACATTATTTCTGGATCGTGTTTATTGCAAGACGGTTATTCATTTAAATCGGAGAATAATGGTTGTTCTATTTATATGAGTAACATCTTTTATGGTCATGCACCCCTTGTGAATGGTTTATTTCTTCTAAATCTCGAAAGGGATGAAACACACATCCATAACATTGAGGCTAAGAGATGCAAAGTAGATAGTGATAATACTACTTATTTGTGGCACTGTCGTCTAGGTCATATTGGTGTAAAGCGCATGAAGAAACTCCATTCTGATGGACTTTGGAGTCTCTTGATTTTGAATCATTTGACACATGCGAACCATGCCTCATGGGCAAGATGATCAAAACCCCGTTCTCCGGTATGATGGAGCGAGCAACGGAATTGTTGGAAATCATACATACCGATGTATGCGGACCGATGAGTGTTTCGACGCGCGGTGGATATCGCTATTTTCTCACTTTTACCGATGACTTAAGTAGATATGGGTATATCTATTTAATGAAACATAAATCTGAAACGTTTGAAAAGTTCAAAGAATTTCAGAATGAAGTGGAGAACCATCGTAACAGAAAGATTAAGTTTCTACGATCCGATCGTGGGGGCGAATATTTGAGTTATGATTTTCTCACGCATCTCAAGGCAAGTGGAATCGTTTCACAACTCATGCCACCCGGAACACCACAGCGCAATGGTGTGTCTGAACGCCGGAATCGAACCCTATTAGATATGGTCCGATCGATGATGTCTCTTACTGATTTGCCGTTATCATTTTGGGGTTATGCATTAGAAACCGCTGCGTTCACTTTAAATAGGGCTTCATCTAAATCCGTTGAGACGACACCGTATGAACTGTGGTTTGGTGCTAAACCTAAGTTGTCGTTTCTTAAAGTTTGGGGATGCGAAGCTTACGTCAAGAAGTTGATGCCGGACAAGCTCGAACCCAAAGCGGAGAAATGCGTCTTCATAGGATACCCTAAGGAAACTATTGGGTATACCTTCTATCACAGAACCGAAGGCAAAGTGTTTGTCGCAAAGAACGGTTCCTTTCTTGAGAAGGAGTTTCTCTCGAAAGAAGTGAGTGGGAGGAAAGTAGAGCTAGACGAGGTTATTGAACCTTCTCTTGAATTGGAGAGTAGCGCAGCACCTGAAATGGTTCCAGTGCCGCCTGCACCAACAATAGAGGAAGCTAATGACAAGGATCATGAAGCTTTGGACGATGCTGCTACTGAACGTCGCAGGTCGACAAGGTCGCGTGCCCCTCCTGAGTGGTACGGCAACCCTGTCTTGACAGTCTTGTTAGTAGAAGACAGTGAACCTACGAACTATGAGGAAGCGATGATGAGCCCAGACTCTGAGAAATGGCTAGAAGCCATGAAATCCGAATTGGGATCCATGAGCGAAAACCAAGTATGGACTTTGGTGGACCCTCCTAGCGACCGAAAGGCCGTTGAGTGCAAATGGATCTTCAAGAAGAAAACGGACGCGGATGGTAATGTTACCATCTATAAAGCACGGCTTGTTGCGAAAGGTTTTCGACAAGTTCAAGGTGTTAACTACGATGAGACTTTCTCTCCCGTAGCGATGTTTAAGTCCATTCGGATTTTATTAGCAATTGCTGCATTTCATGATTATGAAATATGGCAGATGGATGTCAAGACTGCTTTCCTCAATGGCAACATTGATGAAGAGTTGTATATGATGCAACCCGAAGGTTTTGTCGATCCTAAGGATGCTGATAAAGTATGCAAACTTCAGCATTCCATTTATGGACTGAAGCAAGCGTCTCGGAGTTGGAACCTTCGTTTTGATCAAGTGATCAAGAGTTTTGGATTTGTTCCAAATTGCTACGAAGCTTGCATCTACAAGAAAGTGAGTGGAAGCTCGGTGACGTTTCTGGTACTATATGTGGATGACATATTGATTATTGGAAATGACATCAACATGCTTAACAATGTGAAGAGTTATTTGAACAAGTGTTTTTCAATGAAAGACCTAGGTGAAGCTGCTTATATATTGGGCATCAAAATCTATAGAGATAGACAAAGACGCCTGATAGCTTTAAGCCAAAGTACATACCTAGACAAAGTTCTGAAAAGGTTCAGAATGGATAAGGCATTGAAAGGTTCAGTGCCTATGTTGTCAGGTAAGATATTGAGCAAGGCTCAGTGTCCAGCTACGGTAAATGATAGGGAAGCTATGAGCAAAGTGCCTTATGCCTCGGCCATAGGTTCCATCATGTATGCCATGCTGTGTACTAGACCGGATGTGTCCAATGCTCTTAGTTTGACGAGCAGATATCAAAGTGATCCAGGAGTGGAACACTGGACAGCCGTGAAGAACATCCTAAGGTACCTAAATAGGACTAAAGAAATGTTCTTAGTCTATGGGGGTGATGAACAGCTCGTCGTAAAAGGTTACGTCGATGCTAGTTTCGACACCGACAAGGATGATTGTAAATCTCAGACAGGATACGTGTATATTTTGAATGGAGGAGCTGTGAGCTGGAGAAGCTGCAAGCAAAGCGTGATCGCGGGATCTACAGTAGAAGCGGAATACATGGCTGCTGCAGAAGCGTCAAGTGAAGGAGTTTGGATCAGAAACTTCATCACTGAGCTTGGCGTGGTTCCAAGTGCATTGGACCCACTGGAGATATTATGTGACAACACTGGCGCCATAGCACTCGCTAAGGAACCAAGATATCATCTAAAGACCAAGCATATCAACCGCAAGTTTCATATAATCCGAGATTATATAGCAGATGGAGATCTGAAGATTAGCAAAGTACATACAGATCTGAATGTCGCAGATCCATTGACTAAACCTCTTCCACGTGTAAAACATGATCAGCACCTCAGTGCCATGGGTGTGAGATTGTTGCCAGATGTAAACTAGATTATTGACTCTAGTGCAAGTGGGAGACTGTTGGAATTATTCCCTAGAGGCAATAATAAAGATGTTATTATTATAATTCTTGTTCATGATAAAGTTTATATTCCATGCTAGAATTGTATTAAGCGGAAACTTTAATACTTGTGTGGTTTGTGAACAACACCGTGTCCCTAGTACGCCTCTATGGACTAGCTCATTGATCAATGATGGTTAAGGTTTCCTAACCATAGACATGAGTTGTCAATTGATAATGAGATCATATCATTGGAGAATGATATGGTGGATAGACCCAAACTAAGCGAAGCAATTAGATCGTGTCATCGTGTTCGTCTTTGTGAAGTTTTTCTCATGTCAAATATTGTATTCCTTAGACCATGAGATAATACAACTCCCTGGTATCGGAAGAAAGCTTTGAGGTCATCAAACGTCATCCTATGAGAGGGTGGTCATAAAGGTGTCTCTCAGGTGATCGGAAAGTATCTGTTGGGTTGTATGTATCGAGATGAAATTTGTCCCTCCCAAGTCGGAGAGATATACTTCGGGCCCACTCGGTAATCAATATTAACACCGCTTGCAAGCATGTGGTTAAGGAGTTAATCACAAAGTGATATCGGATTACGGAACGAGTAAAGTACTTGCTGTTAGCGAGATTGAACTAGGTATGACGATACCGACGATCGAATCTCGGGCAAGTAAAATATCGCGAGACGAAGGGAATATATATATGGGATTGATTGAATCCTGGCATCGTGGTTCATCCGATATGATCATCGATGAATGTGTGGGAGTCAATATGGGTGACCAGACCCCGCTGTTGATTATTGATAGAAGATCATGTCTGCATATTCTCGAACCCGCAGGGTCACACACTTAACGTGTCTCGACGCAAGGATAGATTGGATAATTGGTTTATGAATTTTTTTTCGGAGTCTCGGATGGGATCCGGGATATCACGAGAGGTTCCGGAATGGTCCGGAGAATAAGATTCATATAAGGCAGTGCAGTTTTTGGAGTTCGGAATAGTTCCGGGTTAATCGGTATTGTACCGGAAGCTTCTAGAACCTTCCGGAAGGGGGCCAACGTGGTCCCACCTTCCGGGAGGGGGCATGGGCCTATGAGGGAGTGTCCTGGCCGCATTGGGCCAGGGGCACAAGGCCCCATAGGGCCCAGCCGATTCTAGATAAGTTTAAACTCGTTTAAACTAGAGATAGAATTTCTAGATAAGGGAGAGTTTAAATTGTTTAAACTAGAGATAGGCTTGGAGGAGAGGCAAGGGCTGGCCGCACCCCCCCTCTATATATAGAGGGCTGGTGCGCCCCCTTCTCTCACACCAAAACACACCTTCCTCCAAACCCTAGTAGCCCTGCTGCCCTCCTCTCTCCCTCCCGACTGTTTGTAGGCGAAGCCCTGCGGCAGAAATTCTCCACCATATACACCACGCCGTCGTGTTGTAGATCCAATCCATCTCTCCACCATACTTGCTGGTCCGAGGAAGGAGGAGACGTCGAGGTGCTGCACGTGTGCATCTCACGGAGGCACCGCCACTTGTGGTGCTAGATCGGATCGGATCGCGAGGAGGAGAAGCGAGTACGACTACATCACCCATGTTCCGACGAACGTTCCGCTGTGCGAATCTTCAAGGGTATGAAGATCTAATCCAATCTCTCTCGTTGTTTGCATCTCCTAGATTAGATCTTGGCTTTCCCTCTATTCGCTTCCGTAGAAAATTTTGATTTACTATGCTGCGAAACCGTTCAACAATGGTGCGCAGATGCAATCTGGCAAGGGTGGTGGAAAACTAGGGTTGCGTGTGTCCTCCTCGCTGCCCCCTCCCAGCCTTTATATAGATAGGCTAGGTCCCGGGTAGCAGGTCGAGTCGGTTACAATTTAGGGTTTTCCCCTTTGAACTTTCTATCTTTAGCTTCTTCTTTTTCTTCAAGCAATCGAGAGTCCGCAGGTTACTCGAATCCTTCGTTTGGGCCTTGGTGACACCATGGGCCTGTACGTATTTAGACCGTATATACCAAGCTCGAGTACCTGTAGGGTATACCCATGTCAGTAGCCCCCGAGTGTCCAGTGGAATCGCAGATTCGACTGGGGACTTTTGAAGTCTTTCGAGTGCCTGAATGAGTATATATTTCGACTGCTTTTAATTGTGTCATAGGGATTGTTGATGTATGTGCCTAATATAACCGAAGTATCGGTATCAGTTAACCACCTTAGGGTGAAACAACACAATCTACTCAAACTCGAGTCTCCGGACTCGAATCTGGAAAAGTGCTGGTGTAATTCGACTCAAGCCGCGGAGGTCTTACAGGAGTCCAATTTCAGTTATATGGGTGTGAGCACTCGACGCGTCCGTCAAGGCATGTTCATCGTACCTGTAGGCACGGGTACATTTCTGGTAGTGTGCAGCTAAATGCGTTGCCAGGCCTTATTCAGGTCTTACCTTCATGCTGTAAGCACGGCATCCGAATTTTATTATCGCGGAGATGATTTGGGTGACCCAGGAGACGCGGTCTCTTTGTAGGGAAAATTATGAGGCAGTGTCGCCATGAGTTTCGAGTGTGGATGTTATCGACACACAGTTTATGCATAAATAATCATAGGGTGCGCGACCAGCGCTCCCAATGGGAGTAGCCCCCAAGTGCCTGGTTGAGTCGAAGACTTAGGTAGGGACTAAAGAACTTTTGCGACTGCTGCCGTCCTTTGCTTGCTTGTTTCAGTCGAATTTTTTTCCAGCGCTTCCTATGGGAGTAACCCATGTCCATAGTCAAATCGTATTTCGAGTGGTTTGGGTTTGCTGTTGATTGTCCATGTTCCTGCAAAAAGAAAAGAAAAATCGTAGGGTGCGCGGCCAGCGCTCCCTATGGGAGTAGCCCCCGAGTGCTTGGTGGAGTCGAAGACTCAAGCAAGGACTTAAGTAGTCGAAGTTTTCCACTGCGTAGCTTTGATGACGTCATTGCTGACGCTTGTATGACCTCAGTTGCCCGCGTGAGCAAGTTTGACGGGACGTGACGAGCAGTGGGTCCTACTTTCTGACTTTGATTTGACTGGGCGTGCGTAATCTTTATTTTAACTGCGTCTCCTCGATTTCCGTGCGAAATGGGAGTAGTGGAGGGACGGTTCGTGCTTCCCCTTCTCCACGTGTCCAACACGATATGTGCCATGCATCCAGTAGGGTTTTTCTGAGCCGTTGGATTGCATCTTCCAGGGGTTAAGTAGCGGCGAATGCGACGGTAATTTTCCCATCTGTTCTCATTCATCCTTGCTGCCATCGCCATTGTCGCTGCTCCTCTGCTTTTCTCTGCGCCCGTTTCCTCCACGACGATGGACCAGCTCCGCTCGTTTCCGAGCTACTTTCTTTGCTCACATCGCCGTCGTGCAATGGGGAAGAAGAAGGGAGGCGCTGCTACTGATTCCACGGCCACTGTTGCCGCGGCAAAGAAAAAGGGTGGCTCCGCTGCTGCGGGCACCAGCACCGCCGCCAGTGGGAAGAAGGTCGCGGGCACCCGCGTCACGAATGGTGCGTGGAGCCCCTCCATCATCAAGGCGTCCGATCTCCGTCTTCTTCGCCAAGACGGAGTATTGTCTGCCGCAGTCACCGACGCACGCGTCCCCAGCGGTGAGACCATTCCTGCTCCTCCCGCTGGTTTTCGAGTGATGTTTCTAGCATTCATCATTCGCGGTCTCTCCTTGCCTCTTCACCCCTTTTTAGGGGTCTTCTTTGTTTCTACGGGCTCCAGCTCCATCAGTTGTCCCCAAATTCGATCCTCCATATCTCTTGCTTCATCACACTCTGCGAGTGCTGGCTCGGAATCAAGCCACACTTCGTCCTTTTCAAGCGCATCTTCAAATTGAAGCGCCAGTCTGCGTCTGGCTCTTTAGTTTACGATGTAGGTGGTTGCGGAATCCACGTCGACCCATCCGCCACCTACTTCGACATCAAGCTCACGACATCCGTCCAAGGGTGGAGGGACAAATGGTTCTACATCCGCGATCAGAAGGGCAATGGTGAGCACTTTGGACTCGCGCCCTTTGATCCCACGACGCCGTGCAGGAGGATGCGCTCCTGGAAGAACGTAGTCATGCCTGGCGAGCTCGCGGAGACAGACGTGCTGTATCAGCGCGTCTGTGACCTCGAGAGTCACATAGGCAAAGAGGAGGGAGGTTGCGCTCTCATACGCACTTGGTTGCGCTGTCGCGTCTAGCCCCTGCAAGCCAGAGTCCACCCCATGTTTCAGTGGGCTGGCGCTAATGATGCCACTCGCGTTTCTGCCGATGGCATGTCCGCGAGTGAGGTGGACAAGAGGGTTCGACTGGTCACCAAGTACACCGTCAAGGATGTGCTTCCCAGTGAGCCAGTTGTTCCTCCATTTGATGCTTCGAACCCTCCTCCTGAGGTATAGTTGTGCAACATAGTAGCTGATTTTGTCGATTGCTTTTCTGTTGCTTACTTGCTTTTTGCTGAATTTCGTTGTCTGTATGCAGGATTGGGCGGTGTCGCCTTGTATGCCCCCTCTTCCTAAGGGGATTATTCCTCACGAAGCCTTGGAAGAGGATGAGCCTGAGTCGACCATCCCTTCTGATGTAGAGGAGGAAGCCCTCGGGTCCGATAGTCCAGACACTCGCAAGTGTTCGCGCAGCGAGGATTCCGACGCGTCATCTCCTTCGACTCCGGACAGTACGGGCGTTGGTGCAGAGTTGCCAATTCCTGCTGTTCCCGAGAGCGTTGTGGCACCATCTTCTCGCAAGAAGATGCGATTGCCCAAGGAGTCTTCGTCGGAGTCGAAGGAGGCCACTTTTGATTTTGACAAGTATGACTGGTAAGTTTTCTAGCTTGTCGTTTTCTATTTTGCCCTTGTTGGCCTGTCTATGGGTTTGCCATTTGTTGATATGGTTTTTATCTTGCAGTCAAGAGGCGTCGTCATCTTCTGGTGACGTCCAATTTTTGAAGGAATCAGGAGTCGCGACCTCGAAGGCCAAGGAAGAGGTCGAGCGCGCTCCTTCCCCTCGAGTGGCGGCCCACTCCGGGCACAACTCTTCCAGTTCTCCTCATGCAGGGGAGCGTCGAATGGTTTCCCGGATGACGATACAGCAGACATCTTCGGAGTCACTGGAGGACCATGTAAGTGTAGCTTTTCTCCTTTGTAGTGTTGCAGTCGATGTTATTTATTGCTTCTGATGATTCTTTGTTGTGCGACAGCTCCTTGTGAAGGAGGCTGCGCACTTGGCAGAACAAGTGATGGCGATGGGCCGCCAGCATGCAATGCTGGAGACGCGTCACCGCGTGGTTGAAAGTGAGTGTTCTACACTTATTCTTCTTCGTCTTCTCCTTTTGATATAGTCGACTGATAATCAACTTTTGTTTGTCATGTAGCTGAACATAATGCCTTATTTCGTAATGTCGCCACCTTGGAGAAGACACTTGCCGCCGCTGTGAAGGGTCGCGACGAGGCAATCGCGGCGCGTGACGAGGCGCGGAAGCGTGAAGAGGATCTGCGTGCCTCCTTCGTGGCTAGGGAAAAGTTGTTCGAAGAACAACTGTTCTCAATCGCCAAGGCTCTCTCAGGTACTTTTGCTTGTGGATATTGTTATCCTTCTCTGCTTCTAATGTTTTTGCCGGTGGCACTGATGTTTTTGCCCATGTGTGGGTTTATGTAGATGTTGGCGATTTGAGCTTCGACCCACAGGCCCTTCGTCGTGATGACGCTCTGGCGGGTGCGCTGTCGGTAGTCGAAGACCATAGCGCCGCTGTTCAGGATACACTTTCCAAGGCGGAGCTGATCGATAATATAGACGAGTTGGTGGAGTCACTCGCCGGGGGTGTGCCCTCTAGCTACAAGAACTCACTCCACGCGGCTGGCGTGTCCATGTCGCTTGCCATGGTGCAGGCCCACGGAGTCGAGATCGATCCTGTCGCGGTGTCGAAGGTGATGCCTGTTGGCGCGGACGGTCAGCAGGTAGTCTTCGCTCCTTTCGCGACTGCCTGTGGCAAATATGGGCATCCTTTGATAAATACTGTTGCAAAGTACTCTGAGGAGATCCAACGTGCCAAGAAGGCGGCGAAAGCTTCGGCATTAGGGGCTGGCGGAAGGTCAGTGGCATCTAATACTGCCACGGACTTGATGAAGCCCCCGAAGCCGTCGAAGTCGAAGAAGCCAGTTTCTCCTTAGTTAGCTTTGTAATAGTTGATTAGTTTATGTCCTTTTGTTTGAGAACATGCCTACTAGCGAGTGTATCTGCTGATACTTTTGCTAGTCTTGAATGCATCTGATCCTTTGTCTTTGTGTTGATCTGGTTATCTTATTTGCTTTTATCTTGACTTTTGGTAGGGTACATCAAGTGATCCTTTGAGGGAAACTCATGACTCGCCGACTCTTGATGATACCGTGGCACCGCCGCGCTCCAGGGTAGATGAGCCGTCCTTGCTTTCGCGACTGCGTGATTGCGTGAAGCAGCTGGAGCGTGAGTTGCCCGTGCTCCGTGGTAATGCGGACGTATGGAAGTCGAAGGCGGAAAAAGCCACCGCTCGAGAGCAGTATCTGCTTGGCGAGGTGACGCAGCTGGGTGACCAATTCAAATATTAGTTTGCTTGTTCTCATCTTTTCCTTGTAGTTACTCGCAGTGGTACGTTGTACTCATGCTATTGTTTCTGCTTCGTGTAGTTGTCAGCACGCGTCACCCGCAGGAGGAGAAGGATAGAATTGCCATTCGCCTGCATGACCTTACTCAGGAGCAACTTCAAGAGAGTGGATACTTCTAGGTAGATCATGATCTTGCAACTGCGCTGGCGACCCTGCAGGATCGTGCGTTGTGAGTGCTACTTTTTTTGAAGAAGTCGCAGTCATGCTTGAAGAACATTTATCGGGCTATGTTCCCGTTGGATGATACTCCATCAAGCTTGCTGGCCCTCCTTGCCAAGGGTCAAGATCTGTCCGCGGTTTGCGAATGCGTGAGGCAACAGTTGGTGGCTGGTGCCAAGGCTGCCCTGTCAATGGTGCGGCTGCATAGGCCTGACGTAGATGTTGCAGCGATTGCGTCTGGGCCGCCTGCCCCACCAGCAGGTTCTACTTGGAATATGGTGCCGCACTACCAGGTGGTGGATCGCCCAGCAGAAGAGATCGTCGACTTCTTTGAGGAACAAACCAACGTTCTCCTGCTGCAGTAGTAGCCTAGTTTGTATCCTGCACATAAGTGTACTTGTGTTGTAAAGTTCATATAGGTCTTGTAAATAATTTATTGTCGAATGTGCATAAAGAGCTTTGTTAGCATGGAGTGTGTTGCACTATGCGAGTCCTTTTCGTTAGCCTGGCCATGTTTTATCTTAGTCCCTTGTTGTGGCATCCCGCAAAAACCACTACTAGAAAATCGCGTTGTTTTTGTGCATTGCATCATCATGACCGCATGCTCATGTCATCATGCCGCATTGCATTTGAGCATCGTCATGTCATCTTGCATTTGTTCGCATAAAACTATTTTCGAAAAACCTGTTCTTGTTTTCTAAACGCCCGTCTTTGTTCAAACACAAAACCCGGGTCTCCGGATTATTTTGTTTTGTCTGCTATCGGTTTGCAAAAGCCCTGTTTGAAATAAATAAAATATTTAATTATTTTTAGGGGGGCAGTCGAACGGGCCGATTCGACCCAGTCGACCACCCCCAGAATAAAATCGGTCCACCCAAACTCTAAATCCTATTCCCACCCAATCCTAGTCTACCCACCAATCCCCTCCCTCCACCTCACCTTCCCTCCACCTCATCACAGCCACCGCCACCTCATCAATCCACCAGCCCCTCTCCCTCTCTCACACCGCCCCTTCTACCCCCTCTCCCTTACACCCTGACCCCACCGCCCCTGGGTCCCACCTGCAGACCCGCACGGACACACACCCCCCTGTCCCGCGGGACCCACCCCCGGCCCCACCGTCTGCCCTGCCCCCACCTCCCTCTCTCCTCCCTGGACCACCCTCCTGGCCCCACCACTTCCTCTCTCTCCCTCCCCACGCGAGCAGCCCCGACGCCCTTCTCCCCCACCTCGTCCTCCCGTGCGCCGCCAACGCGCTCGCCCCTCTCCCTCTCCGGCGCCGGCCGCCGCCACCCGAGCCCGCGGCCTCCTCCTCCCGTCGCTCCCCGAGCCCCGCCGCCAGCGCCCACCGGCACCGCCGCCCCGAGGCCGCCCGTCCTCGACCCCGTCGGCCGTGCCCGCCCCTGCTCCGCCGCCGCCAGCAGGTCCCTCCTCCTCCGCGCCTCTCCGCATCGCCTCCCCCGAGCCGCCTCGCCGCCGGTACCTGGGCGTCCTCGTCGGCCCCGCCCTCTCCCGCGCGCCCCACCGCTCCTTCCCTCTCGGCTCGATCCGCCGCCGCCGGCGCGGGCCTCACCTCCGGCGTTCAGCCTTCCTTCTCCTCGGCGACCCGACCTTCCTCGTCCTCTCGCGGCCCCGCGGCCCCGAGCCCGCGACCGTCTCGCCGTCTCCCCTTTCCGGCCGCGGACAGCTCCGTCGTCGCCCTCTTCCCGTCGCTCTGTCGCCGGCCCCTCCTTGCGCCGTCCTCGCTGTGTCGCCTCTTCCTCGTGCTCCCTGTGGGCCGCCGCGCGTCCTTCCCCACCGGCAACCGCGGAACCCCGCCTCCCGTCCTTCCTCCTCGGCCACCCCATCTTCCTCGCCCGCGGCCGCGCTCCAGCGCCGGACGTCGCTCGCCTCAGTCGGCAGTGTGCGCCGCTCGATGCTGCCGTCGTCCTACCGTTTTTGTCATCCTAGTATCAGGTTGCCTCTGTCAATGCTTCGGTGCTTCGTGTTTGAGTACAGAACGAGTTAGCCTGTGTCCTTTCTGTCGTGTATGTTTGTCTGGAACGCTGCCAAGATCTCCAACATGGGTACGCCAAGATTGTTGTGGTTGAACAAGTGCGATCCTGGAGTGGTAAAGGCCATCTGCCAAGTTGCCATGGAAGAAAGACGACCGATCTGATCTCCAACACGGTCCGCTAGGAACCTCAGCATGGACTCCAAGATCTTCGTCAGGAAACCCCGCAAGCACGAACCCAAATTCGTCGAGACCCTGAAGACCGATCCCGGAGTCCGAAGACCGAACCTGACACGCCAAGCTCTCCTGCCCGGACCCGATGTTTGAAGCCCCGAAGCCCCGTTCTGAAGACGATCCTGCCGAGACCAAACCCCGGCGCGTCAAGCTCTCCTTCCCGGATGCCAAGGTCATCGACATGGATACGCCAAGTACTTCCTCGAGGACGCCAAGCACTTCACCCTAGGTGCCAAGACCGACTCGATGGCGTGGGCCCGATAAGATCTTCTCGACGTCAAGACCGACAACGACCAGGGCGAATCCGATGCGCCCTGACGCCAAGTTCTTCTTCCCGAAACGCCCAGAACGACTTCCGTTGTCCGAGACCGATCTCGTCGAGCCGTTCTCCCGTCGAACCCTGAGACTGACCCCGAACCCCTCGAGCCCCAAGATCGTCCGAACCCTAATGTGATTCCCTATCCGAGACCCCCATTATTTTTATAATATGACATTATCAACTGATGCATATTAGATTGTTCATGCATGCATATTTGTCTGTGGTTTGGGGGCATTATGCCGATTCACCTCATAATTAAATATGGAGTTCATCTGCGGGATATCTTTGTCTTATTGCGGACTCCATTTAAATTGGCATAGCGAACCGAAGCCATGTTTTGTCTTGCTAATCCAACATTTAATTTGCGGGGTAGATAAATAACATGAACCTATTAATTAATTGTCGGAACCCCGGTTCCGTTTAATATTGCCTAGTTGCACCGCATAATTGCCATGTCATACATCATACATGCATCATGCCCGATCTTTTGCCGTAGTATTAAATAGTGCATCCGGTGTTTCTTCTAGTGTTTTGCTTCTTCACGGATTAGGCCGATGAGTTGATGCGAGTGTCGACCCGATCTTTGGATGAATCTTCGGCAATGTTTTCAGGCGAGCATCTCCCCCTTTCTACCTATCTTACTTTTATAGTATTTATTCCCTCCTGTTGATCTATTGCTATCTGTGTTGCGATGCTCTAGTTTTCGTACCCGTGATATCCCTTGCAGCCTTATATTGCCTTGGACACCTCCTATTACCTGTTGTTTGGTAGATAGTTGGACTTGCGCGTCGTAGTCGCTCGCTCAAGCGCCGTTGCGTGTCGTCAAGTACCACAGTTGTTGGAGTATTGACATGTGTTTATTGTTGGAGATGATCAAGACTTTAATTATTGTTTAACAACTAAAATTGAAGTAGGTAAGCAGAGGCACAGGTGGGCAATAGATGTTATTTGGTTGTTAACCGTCCACTTGTGTCCCGTAGGACCCCGAGTTCTTGACACCTGTTCCGAGATCGAGCGCGCTAACCACAGGTAGGGAGATATGGGCCCCCCATCGATTAGTACCTGATTTCAAAGTATTGTACTGGGGGCCACAAACTAGTTTGAGGTTTTTTTTGTTTACTATCATGTACTTATGCCATGCTTTACCGCTTTATTTAAATTGTGCGATGGATAGCACCTGTACTGTTTAGGATCGGGACACGATTTCGCGGTGTCGACAAGCCCAGTTTTGGGTTCCCAGTCGTTCACAGCCGTCTACCCAAACCCTAAGTCCGTCTCGGAGACCGGCCGACTTCGTTGCGGGTTCGACTTAGTGGGGTGGCCCCCATGTACTTGCTTTGGATCTGGAAACGTCATGACTTAGGCCCCTCCGACATACCGATGGGTGTATGTTAACTGATCTGGCAAAAAGGGTCGAAGTGCTTGTGGATACTTTGGTGCACCCCTGCAGGGTTTAATCTTTTCAAAAAGCCGTGTCCGCGGTTATGGACGACTTGGAGCACAGTGCTTGATCATAGACAACTATAACTAAAGTTTACTGTTATAAATTGACTTGTATCCGATGTGACTAGTAATCAGCTCAACTACAACGGAATGGCTAAATAAAAGTACCAACAACTGCTGGGTTTTGGGATATCTCATGCTAAGTGTATTTGACTAGTAAGTGTTGCAACTACAACGGAATGGTTAAATAAAACTGCCCACTGCTTATTTTATCAGGATGACTATCTATACTTGACTAGTAATTGCTGCAACGATAACCGAATAAATAAAACTGCCAACTGTGTGAGTTCCTCGGTTGACTTCCTCGTTTGGTCTCGAGGGGGAAATACCAGGAAGGGTTTGTTTGGTGGTAGTATCAGGTTGGTCCCGAATAGGTCTTTCTTACCCCTCTCTGATTGCCGCCAGTTGTATCGAGTCTCTATAGGTTATTTAGTGCACGCTGCCGCTGCCGCTTCAGTCCACCATACCTATGTAGGCGAGGACCGCCGAATTCTAGCCTCGTCGTGTACTGGCCTCAGTACTGACGCTCCTCTTTTTCCTTTGCCCTTTGTCGGCACCCCTTTTGTTTAAGCAGGTTTTGAGATCGACGTCGTTAGCAGGGTTACCCTTCCGGCTTGGCCTGGGCAGGGTTATGGACGCCATTGGTTATTCTTCAGGGCTCTTAGCCCCATTTGCATCTTGTCCGTAGCTGGACGCTCTATCGTTTTCAAGGTGATTTGGATCTTTGTTCTGTAAATCTGTATTCTTGACTCATGGAGTCGTGTTGTATATATATCTGTTCTGTGGGTCCCATCGAGGACTGTTGTGTAATGTTATTACTTCGTTTTCCACCCGCACGAAAGTGCCTGGTGGGCACCTTTGAATCGTTTCTATGCGGGTTTGGCGGGAATCGCTAAAACTTGCATAGGGCCGATTCTGAGGGTGTTACACTTGTCAACCTGTCAGGTGTGTTGCAGCTGGATTGAGGTTGTGTTTAAGGGTTTCGATTGATGTACCAGCTACTCAGGATATCGCGTTTTGGTTCAAAGAACATATGTGTATAGGGTGGCACAGCCCCCGAGTAGCTAAATTGAAAAAGTAAAGGAGAACACGGAGTTTTGGGGCACTTAGCTTTTATTTATTCGAAGAACAGTGTGAGGTACAATGTGTGGCTAAGTAGCCTTGGCTGAGTAGCCTTATTTGTAATGAAAAGTAAAAACGACTAAAGGTAGAAGCGTCGCAGTTGTGCGACGTTCCAGGGGTTGGAGTATGCGACTCCCGTCTCTAAATCTTGAAGGCGATAGGCGCCACCTGGGATTACTTCTGTAATCACGTACGGTCCTTCCCAGGGGGACTCGAGCTTGAGATGCCCTTGCTGCTTCAGTCGCAGGACCAGGTCACCTTCGACGAAGGATCTAGGGCGAAGCCTCCTACTGTGGTAGTTGCGCAGGTTCTGCTGGTAGATCGTGGATCTTTCTGCAGCGATTTTCCTTGCCTCGTCAAGGAGGTCGACGGAGTCTTCGAGTTCGAGGGATGACTCTTGTTCGTTGTAAGCGACCACGCGCGGCGCCTTGTACCGTACCTCGGTGGGTAGCACTGCCTCAGCTTCGTGCACCATAAAGAATGGTGTGTAGCCCGTGGCGCTATTTGGAGTTGTGCGTAGGCTCCAGAGTACGGATGGCAGTTCGTCCGGCCAGCAGCCCACGGCTTGTTCGAGTGGCCGGAGGAGTCGCTTCTTGATGCCGCTGCAGACGAGCCCGTTTGCTTTTTCCACCTGACCGTTGGTCTGTGGATGCGCTACTGAGGTGTAGCTGATGTTGATCCCGAGGTTCTCACAGAATTCTTGGAACTCCTTGGATGTGAAGTTCGTCCCGTTGTCGGTGATGATGTTGTGCGGCACTCCGAAGCGGTAGACGATGGACTCGAAGAACTTGACTGTGTTGTGCCCTGATTGGTTGGTCATTGGCATGGCCTCAATCCACTTGGTGAATTTGTCAACTGCGACTAGGAGGTAGACGTAGCCTCCTTGTGAATACCTTGAAAGTTTGCCAACCATGTCGAGCCCCCACTGTGCCAAGGGCCAGGCCAACGGGATTGGCCGTAGCTCTGCGCCTGGTGCGTGCGGCTTGTCCGTGAATCGCTGGCAAGCGTTGCATTTTTGGACGATGTCCTTAGCATCGCGCATGGCCGTAGGCCAGTAAAATCCAGCTCGTAGAGCTTTGGCAACGAGGGCGCGCCTGCCGGCATGGTGCCCGCAGGTCCCTTCGTGGATGTCTAGGAGAACTGATTTTCCGTCGGCGATGGAGACGCATCGTTGGAGTACTCCCGTGATGCTGCGTTTATACAATTCGCCGTTGATAACAGTGAATGCCTTGGATCGCCGCGCGATGTGCCGTGCATCTGTCGGATCGTCTGGTAGCCTCTTGCTGAGGAGGTACATGATGTATGGCTGCGTCTAGGATTGCTCGATCATCATGACGCTCATTGGTCCCTCGAGTCCTGTGTCCATATCCAAGTCATCGAGTGCCATTGGCTCATTGGGTGACGTAGCCCCCGAGTCCGTTGCTGCGCTTGTTTTCTTCTCTGCGGCCTTTGGCTTGATGGAGCGTTCGCAGATGCGCTCAAGAAATACCCCGGGCGGTATGGGGGCGCAGGTAGAGCCTATGTTGGCGAGTGCGTCCGCCTCCTCGTTGCTTTTGCGACCTACGTGTCGCAGCTCGCAACAGTCGAAGTCTCCTTCGAGTGTGTCGTAGAGGTCGCGGTACGCGATCATGTTATCGTTCAGTGCGTCACACTCATGCATTGTTTGGTTGACGACCAACTTGGAGTCGCCGTATATGATGAGCCTCTTGGCGCCGCAGGCTTTTGCCATCCCCATCTCGTGCAACAGGGCCTCGTATTCAGCCTCGTTGTTTGAGGCTGTGAACTGCATTCGTAGGATATATTTCAGCTTGTCCCCGTGAGGTGAAGTTAGTATGACACCTGCGCCTGCTCCGTCTTTCCGCTTGGACCCATCAAAGTGCATTGTCCATAGGTAGGACATGTCTGGCTTGTCCGGGAGCTAGTTTTCCATCCAGTGTGCGAGGAAGTCCGGGAGAACTTGCGACTTGATTGCGTCGCGCTTTTCATACGTGATGTCTCATGGAGACAATTCTATTCCCCAAAGCACGACTCGTCCCGTGGCGTCGGGGTTATTGAGTATATGCCCCAAGGGGGCGTCGTTGACCACCACGATTGGGTGTTCCTGGAAGTAGTGGCGCAGTCGCCGGGTGGTCATGAAGACGCCGTACGCCAGCTTTTGGTAGTGTGGGTACCGCTGTTTTGTTGGCGTGAGGACCTCGCTGAGGTAGTATACTAGGCGTTGTACGCCGTGGACCTTGTTTTCCTCGGCTCGCTCGACGACGAGCACTGTGCTGACCACCTGGTTGGTGGCGGAGATATACAGCAACAGTGGTTCCCTTTCTCATGGGGTCACCAGTACTGGCGAAGTGGATAGCAGGCGCTTGAGGTCTTCGAATGCTTCTTGCGCTTCAGTGGTCCACTCGAATTTTTCAGTTTTGCGGAGGAGCTGGTAGAAGGGCAGCGCCTTTTTGCCCATTCGACTGATGAATCGACTGAGGGCCGCGATTCGTCCAGCCAGCTGCTGGACGCCCCTTATGTTTTTCGGCTTCTCCATGGCCAGTATGGCTTTTATCTTCTTCGGGTTCGCCTTGATTCCTCTTGCGGAGATGAGATACCCGAGCAGCTGCCCAGATGGTACGCCGAAGGCGCATTTGTCCGGATTGAGCTTGATCCGGTAGCGGTCGAGGTTGGCGAAGGTTTTGCGCAAATCATCGATTAGAGAGGCTTCCTCCTTGGTCTTGATTACTATGTCGTCAACATAGACTTGAATGTTGCGACCCAGTTGTTCTTTGAGGCAAGCCTGCATGCACCACTGGTAGGTGGCTCCCGCGTTCTTTAGTCTGAAGGGCATTGTGTTATAGCAGAACACGCCAAAGGGCATTATAAATGCTGTTTTCTCTTGATCTTCCTCCTTCATTCGAATTTGATTATAGCCTTAGTAGGCTTCGAGGAAGCAGAGGCGCTCGCATCCTGCGGTGGAGTCGATGATCTGGTCGATCCGTGGCAACGGGAAGTGATCCTTTGGGCAGTGCTTGTTCAGAGAAGTGAAGTCCACGCACATCCGCAGGATATCCGTGTCCTTTTTCGGTACCAGTACCGTGTTGGCGAGCCAAGTGCTTTCCTTGATCTCGCGTATGAACTTGGCCTCGAGGAGTCTGTTGATCTCCATTCCAACTGCATGCGCTCTTGGCTCAGACAATCGCTGAATTGTTTGCTTGACTGGCCTTGCGTCGGGGTTGACGTTGAGTGCGTGCTCGGCGAATTCCCTGGGAACTCCTGGCATGTCCGCAGGACACCAGGCGAAAATTTCCCAGTGCTGACGGAGGAATTCGACGAGTGCGAGTTCCTATGCAGGACTCAAGTTGTTGGCGATGAGGGCCATCTTGGCGGGATCCGATGGGTGGACCTGCACTTTCTTCGTGTGCACCGATGAGTCGAAGGAGAGATTAGGTGAGCTTGGCCAGCTCAAGGGAGGCAGACTGTTGTCTGTCGTCTCCTTTAGTCTCACGAGTTCCTCCTGCATGCCGAAGGACTAGGAAATTCTGTTGAATTCCCTGTCGCAACTGTCAGATCGCTCGAAGCTCCCGTTGATCGTGATGACACCATGGGGACTTGGCATTTTCATCTGCAGGTAGGCGTAGTGGGGCACTGCCATGAACCTAGCAAACGCGACGCGTCCGAGGATGCAGTGGTACTGTGAGGTCCAGTCGACGACCTCAAAGTCGATGCGCTCACGCCGGAAGTTTTTAGGCGTGCCGAAGATGACGTCGAGGTTGATTTTGCCCAGGGGGTATACGCCTTTCCCTGGGACGATGCCATGGAACATTGTGTCCGAGGCCTCTAGGCAAGTTAGGGGGATCCTCATTGCTCGCAAGGTACTTGTGAATATAAGGTTGATGCCACTTCCGCCATCCATGAAGACGCGGCTCATGTCGAAGCCTCCAATTTGCGCCTCGAGTACGAGGGGGCAATGGCATGGACGGGGTACCTGAGGAGGATGGTCGCGTTTGTCGAAGGTGATGCAGGACTCGCTTCCACTGAGGTACTCAGTGGTGGATGGTGGCGAGTGTGTGGCCAAGTTGACTTGGCGAGTGATGGACTTCTGCAGCCTATTGGAGGGGCGTCCCTTTTGGATCATGTAACACCCTCGAATCGGCCCTATGCAAGTTTTAGCCTTTTCCGCCAAACCCGCATAGAAACGATTCAAGGACGCCCACCAGGCACTTTCGTGCGGGTGGAAAACGAAGTAATAACATTACCCAACAGTCCTCGAGGGGACCCATAGAACAGATATATACATCAACGACTCCATGAGTCAAGAATATAGATATATAATACAAAGATCCAAATCACCTTGGAAACGATAGAGCGTCCGACTACGGACAAGATGCAAATGGGGCTAAGAGCCCTGAAGAATAACCAATGGCGTCCATAACCCTGCCCAGGCCAAGCCGGAAGGGTAACCCTGCTAACGACGGCGATCTCAAAACCTGCTTAAACACAAGGGGTGCCGACAAAGGGCAAAGGAAAAAGAGAGAGCGGTCAGTACTGAGGCCAGTACACGGCGAGACTAGAATTCGGCGGTCCTCGCCTACATAGGTATGGTGGACTGAGCGGCAGCGCAGCATGCACTAAACAACCTATAGAGACTCGAGACAAATAGCGGCTATCGGAGAGGGGTAAGAAAGGCCTATTCGGAACCAACCTGATACTACCACCAAGCATACCCATCCTGGTGTTTCCCCCTCGAGACCAAACGAGGAAGTCAACCGAGGAACTCACACCGTTGGCAGTTTTATTTATTCAGTTATCGTTGCAGCAATTACTAGTCAGGTATAGATAGTCATCCTGATATAATAAGCAGTGGGCAGTTTTAGTTAACCATTCCGTTGTAGTTGCAACACTTACTAGTCAGGTACAATTAGTATGAGATATCCCAAAACCCAGCAGTTGTTGGCACTTTTATTTAGCCATTCCGTTGTAGTGAAGCTGATTACTAGTCATATCGGATACAAGTCAATTTATAACAGTAAACTTTAGTTATAGTTGTCTATGATCGAGAACTGTGCTCCAAGTCGTCCATAACCGCGGACACGGCTTTTCGAAAAGATTTAACCCTGCAGGGGTGCACCAAAGTATCCACACGCACTTCGACCCTTTTTGCCAGATCAGTTAACATACACCCATCGGTATGCCGGCGGGGCCTAAGTCATGACGTTTCCCAGACCCAAAGCAAGTACATGGGGGCCACCCCACTAAGCTACCCGCAACGAAGTCGGCCGGTCTCCGAGACGGACTCAGGGTTTGTGTAGACGGCTGTAAACGACTGGGAACCCGAAAATGTGACTGGGCTTGTCGATACAGCGAAAACGTGTCACGGCCCTAAACAGTACAGGTGCAGTACCTCGCACAATTTTAAATAAAGCAGTAAAGCATGGCATAAGTACAGGATAGCAATAAAGCCCCAAACTACTTATGGCCCCCGGTACAATACTTTGAAATCAGGTACTAATCGATGGGGGTGCCCACACACCCCACCTGTGGTTAGCGCGCTCGATCTCGGAACAGGTGTCAAGAACTCGGGGTCCTACGGGACACAAGTGGACGGTTAACAACCAAATAACATCTATTGCCCACCTGTGCCTCTGCATTTTCCTACTTTCAATTTTAGTTATTAAACAGTAATTAAAGCCATGATCATCTCCAACATTAAACATGCGGCAATACTCCAACAACTGTGGTACTTGACGACACGCAATAGCACTTGAGCAAGCGACTACGACGCGCAAGTCCAACTATCTACCAATCAACAGGTAATAGGATGTGTCCAAGGCAATATAAGGCTGCAAGGAATATCACGGATACGAAAACTAGAGCATCGCAACACAGATAGCAATAGATCAACAGGAGGGAATAAATACTATAAAAGTAAGATAGGTAGAAAGGGGGGAGGGGTGCTCGCCTGAAAACATTGCTGAAGGTTCATCCAAAGGTCGGGGCGAAGCTCACATCAACTCAACGGCCTTATCCGCGAAGAAGCAAAACACTAGAATAAACACCGGATGCACTATTTAATACTACGGTAGAAAATCGGGCATGATGCATGTATGATGTATGACATGGCAAAGGTGCGATGCATTTAGGCAATATTAAGCGGAACCGGGGTCCCGACATTTAATTAGACGGTTCAAGTTATTTATCTACCCCGCAAATTAAATGTTGGATTAGCAAGACAAAACATGGCTTCGGTTCGCTATGCCAATTTAAATGGAGTCCGGAATAAGACAAAGATATCCCGCATATAGGCTCCATATTTAATTACGTGATGAATTGGCATAATGCCCCCAAACCACAAACAAGTATGCATGCATGAACAATTTAATATGCAACAAATGATAATGTCATATTATAAAAATAATGGGGGTCTCGGATAGGGAATCACATTAGGGTTCGACGAACTTGGGCTCCGAGGGGTTCGGGGGTTGGGTCTCAGGGTCCGGATCTGGGGTTCGGTCTCGGCGGGATCGTTCTCGGATAACAGAGTAGACCTTGGCGTTCCGCGAAGAAGGACTTGGTGTGGCGTCGGGGCGCATCGGGCTCGCCCTGGTCGGTGTCGATCTTGTCGGGCCCGCGTATCAGGTCGGTCTTGGCGTCCGGGATGAAGAACTTGGCGTTCTGCGTCGGTGTTCTTACCGTCCGGGTTCTCGAGCATCGCATCCGGGAAGGAGTACTTGTCGCACATGTGGCCTTCGGGTCCGGGGTCTCCGTCCTGGCGTCCCATTGTAGATCTTGTTGATGGTCCAGCAAAAGCCACCGGGTTCGGTCTTGGTTCCATTGTCGATGGCGATCTTGGCGGAACACTTCGAGTGGTGAAGATCTTGAGGTTCCGTGGGGTAGGCCTTGATGTTCCGGCTTTGGTGTCCGTGAAGGAGATCTCGAGGTATCACGGTTCCGTTGTCGACGGCGAACTTGAATTAGGCATCGACCTTGTGCGGATCTTCGGGTCCTCGTCTCGGTCGGTCTCGGTCTCTCGAAGTGGCCGGATGAACCTCAACATCGGGAAGCGACGCCAAAACAGACAAAAGAGTTAACTCTTGTGAACCTGTGTTGCCACGAGAAACACACGGAGGCCTCACGCACACAAGCCCGGCCAGGAGAACAACAGGGGCGTGGCGCAGCAGGCTCGGGTGGCCTCTGACCTTGACGAGCTAGGAAGGCCGGGACAGGGCGGCGGTGTCGACGAGGCAGAGCAGAGGGCGGCAGGAGGCGGGCTCGCTGGCGGGCGCGAAGCAGGGGCGGGCGCGGCCGACGGGGTCGAGGACGGGTGGGGCGGAGCTCGCTGTCGGAGGTCAACGGGAGGGCTCGGCCGAGGAGGAGAGGACGCAGCGGTGAGCGACGAGGAAAAGGGAGAGGGGCCCCCGGCGGCGCTCGGGCGGTGCGTCTGCGGGAGAGATAGAGGAAGGCGGTGACGCGGAGGCCAGCGGCGGGGCCTGGAGGAGAGCTAGGCGGCGGCGGCCTGCAGATGGAGGGCGACGGGGTCCGGCGAGGATGGAGCACAAGGCGGCGATGGCGGCCAGCGAGGGGGCGCGTGGCTCGTCCTGGCGGCAGGGATGGGGCCTCGATGCGGGGGCGGACCGGGTCGGGCGCGCGTGGGGCCGGACGGCCGGGGCGGGGTGTTGGTCGCCGGACAGGGAGACGGCCAGGCGCTGGCGGTGGCCGATGCGGAAGGAGGCGGCGGTGCGAGGCAACCAGGATGGAGGCGGGGCACAGAGCCGCGGGGCCTGCTCGAGGAGGAGGGCGGCAGAGGAAGACGATGGGGAGGTAGGGGAGAGAGAGAGCGGGGGGGAGGGGAGGCGTGCCTGGGGCGGGCTACCGCGAGTGGGCCCGGGAGCAGGTGGCAATGGCCGACCGGGGGTGTGCTGCTGTGTGTGTTTGTGTGTGGTGGGTGAGGGAGAGGGTGGGCCCGCTAGGTGGGGCCAGGAGGTGGCGGCTGGGGGAGGTGGCAGGTGGCGATGTGGCGCGCTGTGGTAGGATAGGAGGAAGGGAGTGGTGAGGTGGCGGCAGGCTATTGGGTGGGGTGACGTGGAGGCAGGGTGGGTAGATTAGGTTGGGGTAGGAAAATGGTTTAGGTGGCTAGGTTTTTGTACTGGGGTGGCCGACTGGGTCGGATCGGCTCGGTACGGCTGTCCCTCAAAATAAAATAACTGTTTTAATATTTAAAATGGGGCTTTTGAAATCCATTGGTAGACGAAACAAAATAATCCGGAGACCTGGGTTTTGGATTTTGAAATAAGGCGGGGTATTTAGAAAACCAAATATGTTTTTCGAAAATAGTTTCAGACAAACAAATGCATGATGATGACGATGCTCAAATGCAATGTGGCATGATGACATGAGCATGCGGTCATGATGATGCAATGCACAAAAACAACGCGATTTTCTAGAAGTGGTTTTGCGGGGCGCCACAATTCGACACCACTAACAATGGATCTCGCCCTCGAGATCCGCCTCATGGTACCGGAAGGAAGGTCGGCGATCTGCGTCTTCTCGCTTCGTGTAGATCCTCGCGACACCACTAACAAGAGGTCGTTGTCCGTGATCGTCGAGAGAACACTCCGGAAACAAAGGCGAAGGTAGAGGTATCAACCAATAAAGCCACCTCTAGCTTCGATAGAAAGAGGGAACCGATGCATTCTCATCCACTTCAATGTACTAAAGCGAATAGAAGGGGTAGTCGGCATGGGGGCCAATCCATCACGCGCCCAAACTATTACTCCGCACAATCAGTAGAAAAGCGTGCAACCATTCTCGGAATCAGACTGAAGATCTCGACAATCGAGGTTCAGAAACAAAGGAGGGATGCAGACTCTGCATCGGATCTGGCGTAGATGATGTCGTCACGTCGGAAAACACCGGAAGGCGCGAGAAGGAACAAAGAGAAAACCACCAGACGAAGGATTCCTCGGATAGCATGAAGACCAGATGTAGCAACACCGTTACCAAAGGAGGAAGCGAAACCCTGAAGGTACGATGGAACCCAACGACGAGAAATCCTGGACTCGAAGAGAGAGAAGAGAGCGGATTCAAAACACGCAGAGGTGAGAGGAGAACAGCAGAGGGGTAAGGAGTAAATCAGACCTAATCAGAACTATCCAACCGATTTGCAAAAAATAGTTTTGACACTCTACTTCGGCCGTTAGCTAGGTTATCCTACAGGCTGGACTTGTGGGGTATCGCAACTGCTGGGCTCTGATACCACTCTGTAACACCCTCGAATCGGCCCTATGCAAGTTTTAGCCTTTTCCGCCAAACCCGCATAGAAACGATTCAAGGACGCCCACCAGGCACTTTCGTGCGGGTGGAAAACGAAGTAATAACATTACCCAACAGTCCTCGAGGGGACCCACAGAACAGATATATACATCAACGACTCCATGAGTCAAGAATACAGATATATAATACAAAGATCCAAATCACCTTGGAAACGATAGAGCGTCCGACTACGGACAAGATGCAAATGGGGCTAAGAGCCCTGAAGAATAACCAATGGCGTCCATAACCCTTCCCAGGCCAAGCCGGAAGGGTAACCCTGCTAACGACGGCGATCTCAAAACCTGCTTAAACAAAAGGGGTGCCGACAAAGGGCAAAGGAAAAAGAGAGAGCGGTCAGTACTGAGGCCAGTACACGGCGAGACTAGAATTCGGCGGTCCTCGCCTACATAGGTATGGTGGACTGAGCGGCAGCGCAGCATGCACTAAACAACCTATAGAGACTCGAGACAAATAGCGGCTATCGGAGAGGGGTAAGAAAGGCCTATTCGGAACCAACCTGATACTACCACCAAGCATACCCATCCTGGTGTTTCCCCCTCGAGACCAAACGAGGAAGTCAACCGAGGAACTCACACCGTTGGCAGTTTTATTTATTCAGTTATCGTTGCAGCAATTACTAGTCAGGTATAGATAGTCATCCTGATATAATAAGCAGTGGGCAGTTTTAGTTAACCATTCCGTTGTAGTTGCAACACTTACTAGTCAGGTACAATTAGTATGAGATATCCCAAAACCCAGCAGTTGTTGGCACTTTTATTTAGCCATTCCGTTGTAGTGAAGCTGATTACTAGTCATATCGGATACAAGTCAATTTATAACAGTAAACTTTAGTTATAGTTGTCTATGATCGAGAACTGTGCTCCAAGTCGTCCATAACCGCGGACACGGCTTTTCGAAAAGATTTAACCCTGCAGGGGTGCACCAAAGTATCCACACGCACTTCGACCCTTTTTGCCAGATCAGTTAACATACACCCATCGGTATGCCGGCGGGGCCTAAGTCATGACGTTTCCCAGACCCAAAGCAAGTACATGGGGGCCACCCCACTAAGCTATCCGCAACAAAGTCGGCCGGTCTCCGAGACGGACTCAGGGTTTGTGTAGACGGCTGTAAACGACTGGGAACCCGAAAATGTGACTGGGCTTGTCGATACAGCGAAAACGTGTCACGGCCCTAAACAGTACAGGTGCAGTACCTCGCACAATTTTAAATAAAGCAGTAAAGCATGGCATAAGTACAGGATAGCAATAAAGCCCCAAACTACTTGTGGCCCCCGGTACAATACTTTGAAATCAGGTACTAATCGATGGGGGTGCCCACACACCCCACCTGTGGTTAGCGCGCTCGATCTCGGAACAGGTGTCAAGAACTCGGGGTCCTACGGGACACAAGTGGACAGTTAACAACCAAATAACATCTATTGCCCACCTGTGCCTCTGCATTTTCCTACTTTCAATTTTAGTTATTAAACAGTAATTAAAGCCATGATCATCTCCAACATTAAACATGCGGCAATACTCCAACAACTGTGGTACTTGACGACACGCAACAGCAATTGAGCAAGCGACTACGACGCGCAAGTCCAACTATCTACCAATCAACTGGTAATAGGATGTGTCCAAGGCAATATAAGGCTGCAAGGAATATCACGGATACGAAAACTAGAGCATCGCAACACAGATAGCAATAGATCAACAGGAGGGAATAAATACTATAAAAGTAAGATAGGTAGAAAGGGGGAGGGGTGCTCGCCTGAAAACATTGCTGAAGGTTCATCCAAAGGTCGGGGCGAAGCTCACATCAACTCAACGGCCTTATCCGCGAAGAAGCAAAACACTAGAATAAACACCGGATGCACTATTTAATACTACGGTAGAAAATCGGGCATGATGCATGTATGATGTATGACATGGCAAAGGTGCGATGCATTTAGGCAATATTAAGCGGAACCGGGGTCCCGACATTTAATTAGACGGTTCAAGTTATTTATCTACCCCGCAAATTAAATGTTGGATTAGCAAGACAAAACATGGCTTCGGTTCGCTATGACAATTTAAATGGAGTCTGGAATAAGACAAAGATATCCCGCATATAGGCTCCATATTTAATTACGTGATGAATTGGCATAATGCCCCCAAACCACAAACAAGTATGCATGCATGAACAATTTAATATGCAACAAATGATAATGTCATATTATAAAAATAATGGGGGTCTCGGATAGGGAATCACATTAGGGTTCGACGAACTTGGGCTCCGAGGGGTTCGGGGGTTGGGTCTCAGGGTCCGGATCTGGGGTTCGGTCTCGGCGGGATCGTTCTCGGATAACAGAGTAGATCTTGGCGTTCCGCGAAGAAGGACTTGGTGTGGCGTCGGGGCGCATCGGGCTCGCCCTGGTCGGTGTCGATCTTGTCGGGCCCGCGTATCAGGTCGGTCTTGGCGTCCAGGATGAAGAACTTGGCGTTCTGCGTCGGTGTTCTTACCATCCGGGTTCTCGAGCATCGCATCCGGGAAGGAGTACTTGTCGCACATGTGGCCTTCGGGTCCGGGGTCTCCGTCCTGGCGTCCCATTGTAGATATTGTTGATGGTCCAGCAAAAGCCACCGGGTTCGGTCTTGGTTCCATTGTCGATGGCGATCTTGGCGGAACACTTCGAGTGGTGAAGATCTTGAGGTTCTGTGGGGTAGGCCTTGATGTTCCGGCTTTGGTGTCCGTGAAGGAGATCTCGAGGTATCACGGTTCTGTTGTCGACGGCGAACTTGAATTAGGCAAGCGACTACGACGCGCAAGTCCAACTATCTACCAATCAACTGGTAATAGGATGTGTCCAAGGCAATATAAGGCTGCAAGGAATATCACGGATACGAAAACTAGAGCATCGCAACACAGATAGCAATAGATCAACAGGAGGGAATAAATACTATAAAAGTAAGATAGGTAGAAAGGGGGAGGGGTGCTCGCCTGAAAACATTGCTGAAGGTTCATCCAAAGGTCGGGGCGAAGCTCACATCAACTCAACGGCCTTATCCGCGAAGAAGCAAAACACTAGAATAAACACCGGATGCACTATTTAATACTACGGTAGAAAATCGGGCATGATGCATGTATGATGTATGACATGGCAAAGGTGCGATGCATTTAGGCAATATTAAGCGGAACCGGGGTCCCGACATTTAATTAGACGGTTCAAGTTATTTATCTACCCCGCAAATTAAATGTTGGATTAGCAAGACAAAACATGGCTTCGGTTCGCTATGACAATTTAAATGGAGTCCGGAATAAGACAAAGATATCCCGCATATAGGCTCCATATTTAATTACGTGATGAATTGGCATAATGCCCCCAAACCACAAACAAGTATGCATGCATGAACAATTTAATATGCAACAAATGATAATGTCATATTATAAAAATAATGGGGGTCTCGGATAGGGAATCACATTAGGGTTCGACGAACTTGGGCTCCGAGGGGTTCGGGGGTTGGGTCTCAGGGTCCGGATCTGGGGTTCGGTCTCGGCGGGATCGTTCTCGGATAACAGAGTAGATCTTGGCGTTCCGCGAAGAAGGACTTGGTGTGGCGTCGGGGCGCATCGGGCTCGCCCTGGTCGGTGTCGATCTTGTCGGGCCCGCGTATCAGGTCGGTCTTGGCGTCCAGGATGAAGAACTTGGCGTTCTGCGTCGGTGTTCTTACCATCCGGGTTCTCGAGCATCGCATCCGGGAAGGAGTACTTGTCGCACATGTGGCCTTCGGGTCCGGGGTCTCCGTCCTGGCGTCCCATTGTAGATATTGTTGATGGTCCAGCAAAAGCCACCGGGTTCGGTCTTGGTTCCATTGTCGATGGCGATCTTGGCGGAACACTTCGAGTGGTGAAGATCTTGAGGTTCTGTGGGGTAGGCCTTGATGTTCCGGCTTTGGTGTCCGTGAAGGAGATCTCGAGGTATCACGGTTCTGTTGTCGACGGCGAACTTGAATTAGGCATCGACCTTGTGCGGATCTTTGGGTCCTCGTCTCGGTCGGTCTCGGTCTCTCGAAGTGGCCGGATGAACCTCAACATCGGGAAGCGACGCCAAAACAGACAAAAGAGTTAACTCTTGTGAACCTATGTTGCCACGAGAAACACACGGAGGCCTCACGCACACAAGCCCGGCCAGGAGAACAACAGGGGCGTGGCGCAGCAGGCTCGGGTGGCCTCTGACCTTGACGAGCTAGGAAGGCCGGGACAGGGCGGCGGTGTCGACGAGGCAGAGCAGAGGGCGGCAGGAGGCGGGCTCGCTGGCGGGCGCGAAGCAGGGGCGGGCGCGGCCGACGGGGTCGAGGACGGGTGGGGCGGAGCTCGCTGCCGGAGGTCAACGGGAGGGCTCGGCCGAGGAGGAGAGGACGCAGCGGTGAGCGATGAGTAAAAGGGAGAGGGGCCCCCGGCGGTGCTCGGGCGGTGCGTCTGCGGGAGAGATAGAGGAAGGCGGTGACGCGGAGGCCGGCGGCGGGGCCTGGAGGAGAGCTAGGCGGCGGCGGCCTGCAGATGGAGGGCGACGGGGTCCGGCGAGGATGGAGCACAAGGCGGCGATGGCGGCCAGCGAGGGGGCGCGTGGCTCGTCCTGGCGGCGGGGATGGGGCCTCGATGCGGGGGCGGACCGGGTCGGGCGCGCGTGGGGCCGGACGGCCGGGGCAGGGTGTTGGTCGCCGGGCAGGGAGACGGACAGGCGCTGGCGGTGGCCGATGCGGAAGGAGGCGGCGGTGCGAGGCAACCAGGATGGAGGCGGGGCACAGAGCCGCGGGGCCTGCTCGAGGAGGAGGGCGGCAGAGGAAGACGATGGGGAGGTAGGGGAGAGAGAGAGCGGGGGGGAGGGGAGGCGTGCCTGGGGCGGGCTACCGCGGGTGGGCCCGGGAGCAGGTGGCGATGGCCGACCGGGGGTGTGCTGCTGTGTGTGTTTGTGTGTGGTGCGTGAGGGAGAGGGTGGGCCCGCTAGGTGGGGCCAGGAGGTGGCGGCTGGGGGAGGTGGCAGGTGGCGATGTGGCGCGCTGTGGTAGGATAGGGGGAAGGGAGTGGTGAGGTGGCGGCAGGCTATTGGGTGGGGTGACGTGGAGGCAGGGTGGGTAGATTAGGTTGGGGTAGGAAAATGGTTTAGGTGGCTAGGTTTTTGTACTGGGGTGGCCGACTGGGTCGGATCGGCCCGGTACGGCTGTCCCTAAAAATAAAATAACTGTTTTAATATTTAAAATGGGGCTTTTGAAATCCATTGGTAGACGAAACAAAATAATCCGGAGACCCGGGTTTTGGATTTTGAAATAAGGCGGGGTATTTAGAAAACCAAATATGTTTTTCGAAAATAGTTTCAGACAAACAAATGCATAATGATGACGATGCTCAAATGCAATGTGGCATGATGACATGAGCATGCGGTCATGATGATGCAATGCACAAAAACAACGCGATTTTCTAGAAGTGGTTTTGCGGGGCGCCACAGATCATCATGGTGCCCATGGCTCGTGGGTACGGCTCGCCTCCGTGGTGCTGGTCCGGTGCGGCTGCATTCGAGGGTGGCCCAGGTGGTGGTGGCGGAGAGCCATGTGCCACGGCGCCTGGAGCGGCTCCGTAGCCTCTTTCGACTGCGTTGCGGTTCATCCGAACCAGTCCCTCATGTAGCTTGAGGAACTCGCGGCAATCCTTGAGGAGGTGGCTGGACTTCTTCTTGCCATCATGCTTGTCGATGTAGAAGTGCACCGTACATGGCCCGGACAGTTTATCCTCAATGGAGCTCGCGGGTGCCTCGTCGCGAGTGCGGCGTTGGCACACTTGCGTGGTTTTTTCGGAGTCGCGGTATCCGCTGTTGTGGTTGTCATTGCTTCTTTCGGCGTAGCCAGCCGCGACCATGTTGACGTCGTCGCGGTCATCGTAAATGCGCATGCGACGCTTGCCTCGGCGATCGCGTCTACGCTCGAGCTCCGCCTCCTCGTCGGAGTGGACGCGATTCTTCACTGAGTCTTCTCCGTCGGCCCACCGATTCGCGATCTCCATCAGGTGGTCGATGGTCTTGGGCTTTGAGCGGCCCAGCTCCTCTCTGAGTTCTAAGCGGCGGACGCCACCGTTGAATGCGTCGATTGCGCGATCCTCCGAGATGTTTTCTGCGGAGTTCTTGATGATGGGCCACCTTTGGATGTAGGAGCACAGTGATTCGCCAGATCTTTAGTGGCAGCATCTCAACTCTTCGATTGATGTGGGTCGCTTGTATGTGCCCTTAAAGTTGCGCACGAAGCTGTAAACCAGCTCGTCCCAACTTCAAATGGATCCGCGTGGGAGGTTGTCGAGCCATGCTCGGGCGGCGCCCTGCAGCTGTAGCTGCAAGCATTGCATGGCCGTGCTTCGACTGCCTCCGTGGAGCCTGACGGAGGAGATGTGGTCCTCCAGCCAGATCTTCGGGTCCTGTAGGCCGTCAAACTTCGGGTTCTCCGACAGGAGTTTAAACCCTTTAGGCATTCGCTTCTGCCTAATGGATCTGCTGAAGCATCTGGCGCCGCAGAGCTCCACGTCCTCCTCTTATGAGTCAATCGACCGAGCACGTCGTGCTCTTGATTTGTCGATCTTGCACTGCGTGATGTCATCACGTGCATCGTAGTCATGGTCGTGTCGTCGTGAGCGGCGACGTCGAGACAAGTCATGACTGTCATCGCTGGATGAGGGCGAGGAGTAACGCTTTGCTACCGCTTTGCCCTTCGTTGGTTCCGGTGTCGGCTCCTTGTCTAGAGTGGCCTCAATTAATCCCAAGCCCGCGATCGTAGATCGGTGCATGGCAGCTCGGGGGTCCCCAGCTGCTGGTTGGTTGTTCAGGAGGTACATGGTGGCCGCTGTCACCGCAGCCTATGGCGTCTTGGGGACCACATTGCCCCTGGTGTCGACTATCATAGAGCCGAAGTCGAGGACCTTTGCGGCCTCTATGCGTTCCTGCTCGGTGAGATGGGCCATCCGAGACTGCCTCTTCTTAGCGAGGTGCTCGTTGCCCTTTGAGGAGGATCCTCCGTAAGAGGAGATTCCAGCACGACGAAGGCTCGACTCGTCTGCCGCCTTTTTGCGCGCCTCGAGTTGCGCGATTGTTTGTACTTGGCGCTTCAATTCTTCCTTCAGGAGCCAGTGATAGCCCATCAGCAGCTCCTGCGGGGATCCGAAGGGTAGAGGGGTGCCTCGCAGGGCCTCGCGGCAGCGAGCCCATTCTTGCTCGTTGAGCTTGATTACGACGTGTTCGCCGGTTTACTCATTTACTATGGTTGGAGGTTCGACTGCCCCTCCGTTGTCAATGGGGACGCGATTGCCACCGTTACCGCCGTTGCCACCATTGCCGCCGTTAGGCGGGTCGGTTCCGTTGCCGCGATTGCCGCTGTTGTTGCGGTTGGCAGAGGTGTCTTCTGTGTTGATGACGGTGCACATGAAGTGATTGGGGAAGCTGCTGCTTCCACAACTCTCAGATCCGGAACCGTAGGCTCCCTCTTCAGTGGCCAGATCGCTTAGATCGGAGTCGCGACTGCTGTCGCTGACCGTGTTCTTGACTGTTGTCAGGGTGTTGAGCTCGCTGAAGGTGCCGATCGATGGAGGAAACCATGATGCTGGGGCAATCGCCGGTATTGTTGGCTGGTCAGGCATGCAAAGCGTGCCCATCTGACCAACTTGGAAGCGGAAGCTCCCGATTGCTAGGCTGATTCCGTCGCCCACAGACTCGAAGGCCGGGCGAGTGGCCGGTGTGTGGACCGTGAAGTCGAATGCGCCGAAGAGCTGACGAATCTCCGCTGTTGCGGAGTTGTAGATCGCGGTTGATGGGGCCGAAGAAGCCGCAACATCAGCACTCCTAGTTCCCACAGACGGCGCCAATTGACGAGGGTTTAACTCATCAATGCCCATTGTTATGGATTTGGGTTTTGGAGAAGGAGGGAGCGCTGGAGACATCTATCGGCTAACAGACAAGCACACAGGGGACAAAGATTTACCCAGGTTCGGGCCTCGTAGAGGTCCCTACTCCTGCTTGTCTGCTCGTGGAATTATCAAAGGAACCGAAGGTTACAATGGTGAGCAGATGCAATCTGGCGAGGGTGGTGGAAAACTAGGGTTGTGTGTGTCCTCCTCGCTGCCCCCTCCCAGCCTTTATATAGATAGGCTAGATCCTGGGTAGCAGGTCGAGTCGGTTAAAATTTAGGGTTTTCCCCTTTGAACTTTCTATCTTTAGCTTCTTCTTGTTCTTCAAGCAATCGAGAGTCCGCAGGTTACTCGAATCCTTCGTTTGGGCCTTGGCGACACCGTGGGCCTGTACGTATTTAGACCGTGTATACCAAGCTCGAGTACCTTTAGGGTATACCCATGTCACCTACTATAGTCAATATCTGATTTACAACGAGTTTCTAATAACTTGATTATCCTCGTTGTGGTTCATGTTCGTAGGTAAGACCGGTTCTTTCTCCAAAAGCCCTAAGCCACGTAAAACTTGCAATTGATAAATTAGAGGCGTCTAGTTTAGATCGTTGTTGGGCTAGTGTCTTGATATGGTATTGTTGTAAGTAGATGTATGATAAATACTCTTACAACACATTCAACGTGTAAGTTTTGTAGACCTTGGCCTTACACACAAAGGAATGATAGAGATCATACCACGATGCAAATGATAGAGATCAAATGCATGGACCATATCATCTCACTTCACACAGATATTAGCATCTTATATTGCTAGTTTGGCCCTTTTGGTAGCATTATAAGATGATCCCTCATTTAGATATCAAGATAAAATGTGTTCTTCCTTAAGTATGCACCATTTTGTGGATCGTGTTTTGAGGCATCACGTGATGATCGAGTGTTCTCGACTCTACGCTTTCATACAACGGGTGTAAGACAGTTTTACACACGCGAATACTAAGGTTCTTACTTGGCGAGCCTAGCATGTACAGACATGGCCTCGGAACACAGACCGAAAGTTTAAGCATGAGTCATATAGTTGATATGATGCCCATATAGATGCTCGCCTTTGAAGCTACACCGACTCACGTGATGATCGGACTTGGTGTAGTGGATTTGGTTCATGTAATCACCAAAAAGGGCACGAGGGATGTCGTTTTTGAGTGGGAGTTCATTAGTAATTTGGATTAGTTGAACTCAATCTATCATAAACTTAGTCTAAATATACTTTACAAATTCTGTTGTAGATGGCACCACCTGCTTTTAATTTCAATGTGTTCATGGAGAAAGAGAAGCTTGCTGCGAATGGTAGCAACTTCACCAATTGGGCTATGAATTTGAGGATTCTCCTCACTTTTGCATAAAAGCAATATGTGCTAGAGGCGCCGCTAGGCCCCCCACCAGCTCCTGATGCCCCTGACGAGGAAAAGAATGTCTATATAACTTGTCAGGAGGACCACAACTTAGTTCATTGCGGCATACTGTATGGGCTAGAGCCAGAACTTCGAAAACGTTTCGAAAATGGCAATGCCTTTGATACCATGGGAGAATTGAAAATGATTTTCGATACCCATGCTGTCGTAGAGAGTTATAATGCTTCTGAAAAGTTCTTTAGCTGCATGATGGAGGAAAACAGCTCCGTTAGTGAGAACGTACTCAAAATGTCTAGGTACGCCGATAAGCTTGTGTCCTTGGGAATAACGATTCCCATTGACTTAGGCATACATCGTGTTCTCCAATCTCTGCCACCTAGCTACAAGAGCTTCGTGATAAACTATAATATGCAAGGCATGAAGAAGTCTCTTCCCGAGCTTCTGTCAATGCTTAAGACTGCAGAAGTGGAGATTAGGAAAGAACATCAAGTGTTGATGATCAATAAGACCACCGGTTTCAAGAAGGACAAGAAAGGCAAGAAGAAGGGAAAGAAGGGAGGCAAATCTGTTGCCGCACCTGAAAAGAAACCCTGACCTGGCCCTAAGTCTGACACCGAGTGTTCCTATTGCAAGGGGACTAGCCATTGGAAGCGCAACTGCCCCAAGTATTTGGCGGACAAGAAGGTCGGCAAGGCAAACAAAGGTATATGTGATATACATGTTATTGATGTGTACTTGACTAGTACTCGCAGTAGCACCTAGGTATTTGATACGGGATCGGTTGCTAATATATGTAACTCGGTTCAGGGTCTGCGGAACAAGCGACAACTAGCAAGGGATGAGGTCACGATGCGGGTCGGCAATGGATCAAGAGTTGATGTGATCGTCGTTGGAACGCTGCCTCTCCATATGCCGTCGGGATTAGTTATAAACCTAAATAATTATTATTTGGTTCCTACACTAAGCATGAACATTGTATCCGGATCGTGTTTGATGCAAAGAGGTTATTCGTTTAAGTCTGAAAACAATGGTTGTTTGATTTATATGAATAATATCTTTTATGGTCATGCACCTGTGTTGAATGGTTTATTTCTGTTGGATCTCGATAGTAGTATTACGCATATTCATAATGTTGATGCTAAAAGGACTAAACTTGATAATGATATATCTACATATATGTGGCACTGCCGTCTAGGTCATATTGGCATTAAACGCATGAAGAAACTCCATTCTGATGGACTTTTGGAATCACTTGATTTTGAATCATTTGATACATGTGAGCCATGCCTTATGGGCAAGATGACTAGAATGCTGTTTTCCGGTTCAATGGAATGAGCGACAGATTTATTAAAAATCATACATACTGATGTGTGTGGACCAATGAGTGTGTCGGCGCGAGGTGGATATCGTTATTTTGTTACTTTCACGGATGATTTGAGTAGATACGGGTATATCTATTTGATGAAACATAAGTCTGAAACCTTTGAAAAGTTCAAAGAATTTCAGAATGAAGTGGAAAATCATCGTAACAAAAAGATCAAATTTCTATGGTCCGACCATGGAGGAGAGTATCTTAGTTACGAGTTTAGCACACATATGAAAGACTGTGGAATAGTTTCACAACTTACGCCTGCCGGAACACCACAACGTAATGGTGTGTCAGAACGTCGTAATCGTACTTTATTGGATATGGTTCGATCTATGATGTCTCTGACTGACTTGCCACTGTCATTTTGGGGTTATGCACTAGAAACCGCTGCATTCACTTTAAATAGGGCACCATCTAAATCTGTTGAAAAGACGATGTATGAATTATGGTTTGGAAACAAACCTAAGCTGTCATTTCTTAAAGTTTGGGGATGCGATGTTTATGTGAAGAAACTTCAACCGGATAAACTCGAACCCAAAGCGGAAAAATGCGTCTTCATAGGATACCCTAAGGAAACGATTGGGTATACCTTCTATCACAGATCCAAGGGCAAGGTTTTTGTTGCCAAGAATGGATCCTTTCTTGAGAAGGAGTTTCTCGCAAAAGGTGTGAGTAGTCGGAAGGTAGAACTCGAAGAGGTTATTGAACCTTCTCTTCATGAAATGGTGAGTAGCGCAGCACCAGAAGTTATTTCGGAGTTGACTTCACCTAATGAAGAGAGAGCTAATGATATTGATCATGAAACTCCGAAAGAGGACACTACCGAACCTCGCAGGTCAAGCAGGACACGTGCAACTCCTGAACTGTACGGCAATCCTGTTATGAATTTCATGATTGATGAAATAGATGACCCTGCGACGTATAAAGAAGCGATGATGAGCCCTGATTCCAACAAATGGCTAGAAGCCATGAAATCCGAGATGGAATCCATGTACGAAAACCAGGTTTGGACCTTGGTGGACTTACCTCACGATCTAAAGGCCGTTGAGAATAAATGGATTTTCAAAAGAAAAACTGATGCTGATGGTAATGTGACCATCTATAAGGCTCGACTTGTCGCAAAGGGGTTTCAACAAATTCAAGGAGTAGACTACGATGAGACATTCTCTCCCGTAGCGATGCTTAAGTCAGTTAGGATTATGTTAGCAATTGCTGCATATTTCGATTATGAAATATGGCAGATGGATGTCAAAACTAGGTTCCTCAATGGTAATATTGAATAAGAGTTGTATATGATACAACCTAAGGGTTTTGTCGATCCTAAGGATGCTGATAAGGTATGCAAGCTTCAGCGATCCATCTATGGACTGAAGCAAGCATCCCAGAGTTGGAATCTCCGCTTTGATGAGGTGATCAAAGAGTTTGGATTTGTCCAAACTTATGGAGAGGCTTGTATTTACAAGAAAGTGAGTGGGAGCAATGTGGCATTTCTAATATTATATGTGGATGACATATTATTGATTGGAAATGATATAGATCTTTTGAACAGTGTTAAAAGTTATCTAAACAGCAAATTTTCGATGAAAGACCTTGGTGAAGCTTCATATATATTAGGCATTAAAATCTATAGAGATAGATCAAGACGCCTAATTAGGCTATCGCAGAGTACATACCTTGATAAGATATTAAAGAAGTTTAATATGGACGGAAGTAAGAAGGGGTTCTTACCTATGTTGCAAGGCAAGACATTGAGTAACACTCAAAGTCCGGCTACGGCGGAAGAAAGAGAGATAATGGATAAGATCCCCTATGCCTCAGCCATAGGCTCTATAATGTATGCCATGCTATGTACAAGACCAGATGTGGCACATGCTATTAGTTTGACTAGTAGGTACCAATCTGATCCAGGTTTGGAACACTAGATAGCGGTCAAGAATATCCTTAAGTACTTGAGAAGAACTAAGGATATGTTTCTTGTATACGGAGGTGAAGAAGAGCTAGTCGCTAAGTGTTATGTCTATGCTAGCTTTGACACTGATCCGGATGACTCTAAGTATCAATCCGGATACGTATTTCTCTTGAATGGAGCAGCAGTTAGTTCGAGGAGCTCCAAACAACCTGTGGTGGCTGGATCAACGACAGAGGCAGAATATGTTGCTGCTTCAGAAGCGGCGCAGGAAGCGGTTTGGATGAAGGAGTTCATAACTGAACTAGGTGTGGTTCCTAGTGCGTTGGACCCAATGGTGATCTATTGTGACAACAATGGAGACATAGCCAACGCCAAGGAACCAAGGTCTCACAAGAATTCCAAGCATATTAAGCGCCGGTTTCACTCCATCCGCGAGCATATCAAGGATGGAGATATAAAGATTTGTAAAGTGCACACAGACCTGAATGTAGCAGATCCGTTGACTAAAGTTCTCCCTAGGGCAAAACATGATCAACACCAGAACTCCATGGGTGTTAGATTTATCACTATGTAAACTAGATTATTGTCTCTAGTGCAAGTGGGAGACTGAAGGAAATATGTCCTGAGAGGCAATAATAAAGTTGTTATTACATATTCCTTTTATATGATAGATGTTTATTTTGGATGCTATAATTGTATTGATAGGAAACGTTAATACATGTGTGTTTAATAAACAAAAAGGGTTCCTAGTTATGCATCTCTTATAGACTAGCTTGTTGGTTAACAAGATGATCAAGGTTTCCTGATCATAGACATTGGATGTTGTTAATAACAAGGTCACAGCATTTGTGAAATGATGTGATGAACATTCATTCGAAGTATAGCATTACGATCAAGTCATTATGTTTATATTGCTATAACATCATACGAAGTAGTCTTAGTCCTTAGACCATGAGATCATGTTAATTTCTAACACCGGAAGAGCATCTTGATAACATCAAACGTCACACCGTAACAGGGTGACTATAAAGGTGGATTCAGTGCTATGAAGGTGTTATGTTGAGGCTCATGGATCAAGAGTGGAATTTGTCAATCCCAATGATGGATAGATATACTCTAGGTCCTCTCGGTGATATCACATTAAGATAGCTTGCAAGCAAGTGATGTGATCACTAGAATGTTATATCACGGGAACGAGAAAAGAGTGCATGTCGGTAACGAGATCAAACTAGGTATTTTGGATACCAATGATCGAATCTCGGACATGTATTATATCATGAGACAAAGAGATTAAATTACTAGCATTAAAGGTTCTCACGATCATAAAAGTCATCGTTGAATGTGCAGGAGTCAGTATGGATCTCTAGGTCCCGTTTCTGATTATTGATCTGAGAGGAGTCTCAATCATGTCTGCATTATTTGCGAACCGTAGGGTGATACACTTAAGGGTTGTCGGACACCATTTAGGAGCACATATGTTTCAGACAAAAGGTTTGCAAAGCGCAGGAAATGTTTCGATAGAAACCGGAATTGTTTCGGGTGAAATTGCAGAAAGTGGTTCTGCATGTGATACTGAAATGTTGCAAGGGATTTTATGTGAATGTTTGTTAATTAAAGTAATTAATAAAATTCTGAATAAAATAAATAAAAGAGTTTTATTAATTGAGAGTGGCATTAAATTTGGTGGAAATTTAATGCATGTGAGTGGAACTTTGGGTGGAGCTTGAATTGATGTGAGTGGAACTTCCACCACATGAATGAGGAAGAGGAGGGGGCACCCTCCTTGGCCGCCGGCCATGGGAGGGGAGGAGCCCTCCCTCTCCTATAAAAGGCCCCCTCTCCTCCCTCACAAAACACACCTCCTCGTGAAGGATCTCTCTCCCCCTCTAGATATTCCCCCATGGTCTCGGATTAGCGAGATACATGTTCCTGATGGCCTTGTGTCTGGAAGGAGTTGCTGCTTCCGCTGATTCGCTGGAGCGAGGAGGTGGAGGTTGTCCGGTGGCTTAAACGTGTGTGCGAGGACGGATGCGCTGCTGATTTGTGGCGCTCGGACTTCTACACGATCTTGAGATCGGCAAGCGTACGACTACATCAACCACGAGTTCCTACTCGTTAACAAAACTCGTTGTCTTCGAGGGTAAGTTCTCCATGGATGTATGTCCACCCATTGCTCTATATCTAGTAGATAGATCTTGGCGTATAGTTCTCATCGTAGGAATTTTTTGTTTTCTATACTGCGGACCTAACAGAGGGGTGAGGGAGACGGGGCTGAGCGGCGGTGCTCGCTGCGTGTCGTGGAAGAGGAGACGAGCAAGGAGGAGTGGAGATGCATGGTTATTCCATGATTTTCCCTTGGGCCGTCCAATTAGTGCAGCTAACCATCCCACACAAAATGACCGGCCGGTAATACTGCTTTTGATGTCCAGACGTCGTATTATATAGTCCCACCTCGATCTTTTATGTTAGGTCCGACCTATTTATATAGGTTCGTGAATAGCTTAGAAAATATCCACAACAGTCTCTAAAAACATGCATAGCACGACAGAAGGATTTGGCAACATGGATTGATAGAGAGAAAGCATGTACAAAGAGAAAAGGAGCAATAGCACGGGAGAAGGATTTGGCGGCATGGGCTTATAGAGAGAAGGCATGGACATAGAGAAAAGGAGTCACGGAGCGATGAGAAAGATGGGTAGAAATGTAAGACATGCATAAGAGAAGACAGGGCACATATATGATGATCCAATGTGAATAACAAGCCGCCTTGTGTGATGGTGGACAGGTGGGGCCCATGAGTTTATACGGTAGCCAGCACATAAGTCTCTTTTCCATTTCCCCATTCACATTTCAGTGACACGCGGGTCCCGCTTCTTGTGTTCTTTAGGTTCCCTCACAATTGAGCAATCCCAAATTACGTGTATACGATTTGTGCCTTTTTAGTTTCCCTATATCAAGTAATTCCAAACAAAAATAATTCCAATAGATAGATAAAATAGGAAAAACATATGATTAGAATTTATTATTTTCACCAAACATGGTGGAGGAGGGACATGGGAGGCGATGTCGTGCATGATCTAGGGGAGTGTGGTTCAGCGAACCCCCGGTGATGGGAGGCGAGGCGGGTAATACTGGATTGAGTGGGAAGCAGTCGATGGTTAGACAGAGATACCGAGGTGGGTGAGTCGATGACTTCTTTTTTCTAATGGGTACGGAGTCGTTGAACAATTGTGACCGAGAGATAGACCCCTCCCACTGACGTTGATGTCTCCTAACTAGGTGAATTTAAATGAGAAACTTGTTTCGTCCCTTCAAGAACTTATTTTGAGTAGTGAATTCTTTAGGGTCCAAAAAAATAAAAATATACATACCTTCTGCTATATAGTTTTTTCTTGGAGAATGGAAATATTCTACTTACGAATTGGAACAATCAATTGATCAAAGAGCGGATGTCACCGAGCAAGTTAAAAAAAACTGTCTATGTTGCATGTGCCACTGATTCTAAAACTCACCATCAGCACAAAAACGAATAACTTCTTCCGCCGCAAAGCGCGGGCATTTTGCTAGTTAACACTAAAACTTGAATCTTTTAGGAAGAAAATTGGTTGCTTTGAAGTCATGAAAAAGTGATCAGAAGGAATGAGCATGGAAATGCATTGATATTCTACATGATGTTCAAGCATCGTACAAGATAAACATACCAAAAAAGGGCTTTTAGTTATTTATAGCAATGCACGGATAGTTTTTTTTTGTAAATATAATAATAAAATAGTTTATTATAGAGGTTTCGTTTACGTTTCACCCAGTGCAAACACACGAGAATTTTTACTAGTGATCTACAAAATACTATGTATATGATTTATAAAACCTTCATTAGGACTAGATATATATTTTCCTAGACTCTATTACTTATTGATTTCGAATATTTCTGGAACCTTGTAAATAAATTGACATGGTAATAAGTCATATTATTATTATTATTAATCTATTTTAGAAAAAAGAAAAAAAGGAAAGGAAGCGTACCTGAAGCCACGAACTATTCGACCCCTTTGCAAATATACATGCAATGACTGCATGTGCCAGACCAGCCCCACGACGCTCCAACCAATCCCTGGCCTCCTCCTGTTCTTTTTCCCTTTTTCTTTTACTGATATGGGACCCACCTGTTGTCTTGTTCCTATAGCCAGGAGATGGAGACGAACACGAGTTCGTTCTGGAACGAAACAACCCACAAAAATCTCCAAGATTCGGTTGATTTCTTGCCTCCCCGGTCATGCAATCCTTCCAATAAATATCCCCTCTTCCTCCCTTTTAGTTTTTCCAAAAATCGCTCGACTCCCGAGGCCATACAGCCTGGAACAGATCTCACCGGAGTGCACCACCGACGAAGCTCCAAAACTCGATGATTCCGACGCTAGTAGTGGTATTCGATCCCACTTTCTCCATTCAAACTTTCAATCTTGTTTTGACTCATCCTCTCACTCATTTTCCCTTGAACATGAGTTCCAATATGAGCTATTGAAGTCACCGACCGCTGCTGACCATGTCGAGAATCGAAGAGCTTAAGAGTTACAAGGACAAGTGGGAGGAGCAAGTTGAAGCCAACAAGAAGTTGCATGCAGCCTTGGTGAAGATCATAAACACTACTGATGATGGGTTCATCAAAGCTATTACTTAAGGATCTACATCAACACTCAAACTTGGGGGAGTTTTATCAAATCTTTAATGCTTTTTCATTTATCGTATTGCTTTTAGTCATGATCTTTAGGTTGGTTTTGCTTTTATCTATTAGTTATCGATTTTCTCATGGCTTGAAAAGCTCTTAGAGCATTATCATGTATCCTTGGTCGAGTCGTTTTTAATAAAATATAAAGTATGGTGTCATCCATAATTCTCTTGTTTGGAGATTTATGGGTAACACTCATGCATATGTGCGCCTCATATCTAGAAGTTTCAGTTACATCTTGTCTTGAATTAGATTAACTTGAGTGTGTTGAATAAGTATAGAACTTCTCAAACAAACAAAAACTTACAACAAAGAAAAGGTCCATGCAAGTGATGTTTACAAATACAAAAAAGAAATACCTTGGATTTGGAGTAGAGATATGGTTTTGTAGAACAAATAGTTAAGAATATATGATGAAAAGGATACATGAGATACTCTTGTTCTATTTAGTAATCAACGAGTAAACTGAGGGTCATGGATATTTCAATACATATGCTCTATGTAAACATGTATGAAAGGCAGACACTCGAGGATTTGGTTAGCCATGGAAAGTGAATGGAAAAGGTTGAGTAGAGCATATGACATGATTGAAATATCCATGAATAAGGTTTATACTAGTTACTAAGAGGCAAGACCGTTAACTGATGCCATTTAAAAAGTGGCGAAAGTGTTTGACAAAGTCAAACTTCATGTCTATCTTGTTGTTTAATAACCCTCTTCTTTTAACTAGTTGTTCTATGAGAGTTTATATTCATTGCAAAGGCAAGAGTGAAATCAAAGATAGCAAGGTAAAAAAACCACGCAAGCTAATATTAGCAAAGAGAAAAGAAAAATGTTAAACTTATTCAATTGTCCAACATACAATGGTTAGTTTTGTTCAAAAGCAAGTGGTAGTTGCTAGAACTCCTATCTACGTAGCCCATATTTGTATGATTATTAGTCTATAGATATTTTAAGACAATTGAATATGCATAAGTTCATGATGCCATGCTCGTATTTTATTATCAATCAAAAGCTCATTGCTACATGATATGTTCTATTTGCTTCTTTTCTTGAGGGCGAGCAAAGGTTTAAGCTTGGGGAGTTGATACATGTATTTTACATTATCAATATAATGACTTATATGATCTATTTTGAATGATATTTGCCGTGGTCAATCATTATTTATGCCTTTTTAGTTGATTTATGGGATCTCCTACAAAGTCCCTTTCATTGGTATTTAATCTCTGGGAGGCAGAAAACCTCCTTTTTAGTTTTTTGTTTTGTTTTAGGGACCTTTTGGACGCCTAAAAATCAAAGAAAAAAAATACATGATCAGTTTTCACTTGGAGAAGGACCGTGAGCAAAAGAATCAAGTGAGAGGAGTTGCTGGGATCAAAAGAGACCAGGTGGCGTGCCCTCCCTTGCTGGCAGGCTACCTAGGCCCGTTTGGACCAAGAGCGTCGCCTTGGCTCCTCCTTTTAACAGATGCCTTCATCTCGCTAGAAAACCTATGCCATATTTTTCCCATCGATTTACAGAGGCGGCGGTGGAGGAAAAAGTCCACTCCTACTCCTTGAGAGGGCAGATGCTTTAACACTGGAGCCTTCGGTGAGGGGAAAATCGACACCATCATCGTCACCACTCCTCCTTGGCATAGGGGAAGGCCTCTCCATCAACACCATCATGATCACCATCTCCATCTCCAAGATCCACCGCACTCCCCTCATATTGTGATTGATTGAACCCTAGATATTGTTTAAGTGCTATTTGCATGCTTGTGATTGGCAACTTGTCTTTATTTGATGGAGATATTATATTTTCATATTGTGTTGTAATCCATATGCACTGATCCATATCATGTTTTTCATTTGTGAGTAGATCCCCATGTTCCTGAGGGCATAGGATGAATTGGTTGCAATTTCCATATAATATGCAACAAGTATTTGGTCAAGTTTTTGTCTTTTATGTGGTTATATGATGGTTTTATGTGAACTTTGATTGCATATTACGTCACCTATATGGGCTCATAGGGCTACACTTTAATGCAATGATGAGGGTTGGAAGGGACAGAATGACGGAATCCATTTTCCAATACTTTGAGTTGCATTAGTGGGATTTCTGTTGGGGACCACTGAACTAACTACTATGGTGGAAATCTATGGCTGCACCTAATTTAAGCACCACCCTAAAGGAATAAAACTTGATAAGATATTCAACATGTTGTGTAGAAATCTAAATGTTAAGTAAATACACGCCACCCTCGGAAATGCTTGTCACATATAAGTTTCACACACACTTGAGCTTGTCCTCTTGCTACATAAAGAATCGGGATTACTCTAACTGAGAGCATTTACTTGTTGTTGTTTACTTTTAGTACTTTATTTTACTGCAAACTATAAACACAAAACACCAAAACCACTGCACCTTTTATTGTTTTACGTGTCAAACTTACTAACCAATACCTTCATCTTGTCGTGGGTTCTACAACCTTTGTTATTGAAAAGTACTACAATTGATCTCCTACACTTGGGAGCCAACAGAGTCTTCATCATACAAGGACCTGGATAAATTTGGCGTCCCCTCTTTATTCATACCACCATCCAATATAATTTCATTTTCAGTACCAGTTGACATCCTAGATAATGGTGACCTTGGTAGCACAATATTTTTATTTTCTAGTAACAGGAGTAGTAATAACATTAGGTGAAAATTGTGTCCTAGTAGGCATGTTCGTACCTTTTCGAGTAGTGGAAGGCAAAATAACCTTCTTAGAAATAACCTTATCCCTTCCCATGATGAGAAATAAATAAGTACAACAAGTAGATTATAACACGTGGCATTACCAATAAAGCTAGGTTCCCCGACAATGGTGCTAGAAAATATCTAGATGCCCACAAGTATAGGGGTTCGCAGAAATCTTCGATGGAAAGTATTACCCAGATTTGTAGTTCGACATAAGAAGAACACAAGAATACTAATAAGACTTTAGAAATTGAGACGTCACTCTCAACCACACTTGTGTATCAATATTCTCAAAAAAGAAAGAGGTGATTGTAGCAGTTGAATCCAGACAGTAAAGCAAAACATTAAGCAATAGTAACAGATTCCAGTTTCACCATAAATAGTGAACTTGTAACTATCAGTGGCTAAAGGCATATGCATGAGGTGATGCCGGGGTGTTGCATGAATAAGATTGATCATATAATAAAAATAAAAATAACATGGTTCTTATCTCTAACTCTGTTGTGTGTAGGTATGTGTTCCAATTATAGTTATGCGTACTAACCAAGAGAATTTGCAAAACATCTATTGTCCTACCTACCCATTAACCGGGGTCAACTTGGAACTATAGGTAATTAAGGTCTAGCCTTTCGAATAGCCCAGAACAATGCATTAACACTCTATGAACACACATAATCGTCAAACTATCATATTCCCCTTGTTTTCCCTAACTATCACTTTAGAGTTTGCAGGTTCAATATAATAATAGGTAATACACAGACGGGGAAATAAAAGTCCAGTACTGAAACTATGTCACTCGGACCCTAGTAACAATCATTAAACATAACAAAAGTGCATAGACACTCATACAAGAATATCCACAGTATGAATACCTCAGATCTCGACATATATGCATGATTACATAATTAATCTCATCCAATCCCCATCCACCTCACAAAGATCATGATGGTGTCAATGCTCTATTTTTTCAATGGCTTTGTGCTCCTGGCTAGGTAGGTTTTTTAAGTATATAAAGGGGTACATGAAAGAAGGAGGCGACATGATGCTCAAGGTCCAAATGGGCTTGGGTGGCACAGGGCCCACCATTGGTCGTGCCACATGTGCTCGTTTGGGCCTCGTAGCCCCTCTCGCGAGTTTCCCCCGGGGTCCTTATTCCGATGAAAAACTTATATAGTATTTTTCCGATTTAATTTCCCGTGTGAAAAGATATAAAGAAGTATTTTGCTAAGAACAATGTTAGATTCAGTAGTTTTATCCCAGTTTGGTGAGATTCCGGAGAAAATAATCAAGAAAAGTACTTGTAAAAGTAGATACATTTGGAATGTACCAGATAGCTGCTATAAAAGCACGATCATCCGGCACGACATGTGTTCTAGCATTGTAATGCTGTATGAAGATCGTTCCATCATGCCCATCATCAGACCACAGTTCTGTGATAGCTGGGACTACTTTTTCATAGAGATATACCATCATAACATATCTAGTAATAATTATTGCCTTCAGTTTCATAGTGTCTTTGTCCCTATACTTGGAGTTGCATCTAGTCACACTCTCTATGACAAATTCCCATATTTCTACATTTCCATTGAATGTTACCTTTCTTTGCTCATCATGTATGGGTTTCGCAACTGTTATTTAGAACATGACCTTGTCGATACTGTTCTTGTTCTGAATAGTGCACAAGGGATCTTCTTCTTCTGGAAGGAGGTAATACGTTCTTTTCCTCTTGGTCATATCAAACTATTTTTCATCAATATGAATTACGTTCTCCATACTTTTGAACAAAGGCATTGTTTTTGTTGTTGTTGTTGTTGTTGTTGTTGTTGTTTGATCGATCAACCATTGAAATGCAAAAATTGAGCCTTTTGATCTTGTTTTCTGCGGAATGAAATGGCTTGAGGCTGTTTATCAATTGGTCTATATTTGGCAAGTTCTTCCAATGCAATATATGTCGTGAATTTATGACTCTCCAGCATATCTATATGTTGCCACTGCACAAAAACTTCTTCTTCGGGTATCTAGTGTGGTTTCGCAACAATTTCTTCTTCTTCTAGACTAATGTTGAGATCCATGTCCATTCCTCTAACCTCCTCCTCTACTAGTCTGATCGTTGACACCCAGGTCCTCTTCCTCTTGTAGTCTAATTTTGAGATATAAATACATCCCTCTATCCTCCCCTAGAATGATGTGCGACGTGTGACGGACAACAGCTTCGGAGGCTCAAGGATCTTTCTACCTCATATACCTGCATGAATGAGCAACATTTTTTAGAAAATATATCTAGAGCATCACAAGTTAGAATGAACATAAACACTTTAGGTGACTATAAAACTAGCAACCTAGCATTATAAGAAATGCAAGAGTGATACTTATGAATAAACTCCTACACGATGTTAATTATTTGTCTACCCAAAAAAATCGAACTTTCATGGTTTTATATGTACTGATGAGAATAAGGTGCACTGCATTTTGTCTATATATGTTTAAATATTTTGTCATTGTTAGATACTGCACATATTGTTAGCTTTGCATGAGTGCTTGTAAGTAGGACAGTGCACTAGTGTTTACTGAGCAGTAGCAACATAATATCTCACTTCAGCTTGGACTAGTGTTGTTTATATATGACAATGCTTTAGTGTTATTTATATTTGTGGTGTTCCTGCAATAATTTATTCCGAGAACAAAGGATAATAGATGTGGAACATCTAGCCAGATCTAACCAGATGGGGACTAGTGTTGTTGCTAAAAGATTTAGTAACACATACATCTAGCCAGATGAGGAACATCTTGTCTTACTTAGTTTACAATATGCCTAGAATTTTTCACTCCCACAATACTATCATTTTACAATATGCCATTTGATTCTATTTTACAATATGAAACAATTAGTCTTTGGTTGCTTGATATGCCATTTGATTCCATTTATGCCCATAACTACAAACTGTATTTATGCATCATTAAAATTGTATTTATGCATCCACTAATTTGTCCAGTCATTGAAACTAAAACTGTATTTGTCTAAGCACCCATCGATGTTCGGTCACATGACAAGAATTGCACCTGGATGTGAAGGAAATAGTATCTGATGTAGTGGATTGAGGTTAAGATCATTAGGTTCATCTTGATGTGGTGGATAGTGGACTGAACTTGATATCAAGTGCTTACATTGTTTCAGGAGAGGCGTTGTTATTCTCTGATGCTATTCTTCTCCTTCGTGCTTCTCCTTGTGTAGCAAATACTACAACTCGGTAGCAATTGGAGGACGCGGATCCAGCTGACAAGGTAGTTGGTGGCGACGAGAGAGGCACCGCCAAGGTAGTCGATGGAGACGAGAGAGGCGCCGCCAAGGGGTGGCGATGAGGGATGCACTGCCAAGGGGTCGAGATCGACGACAAGGGCGTGTCAGGCAACATAGCTTGTCCGCGGCGGCGTGGCTCATGTGGCAGCAGTGGCTCGGCGTCGGCGTAGGGTGCTGGAGCTCGCAGGAGAACGGCCGTGTTGCTTGGGCAATCAGGGTCCTCGCCTTGACCGGAGCACACAGCCCTGGGGTTCTACCTCGAGGTGCCCTCGCGGACCTGGCGAGGGAGGACGGAAGCGCGGAAGCCCAACGACGGTGACCTGGCGCGGGAGGACTGACGTGGAGGGCGCGGGAGGACAGTAGATGAAGACAAAGATCCCAATTTGAAATTTGAATTTGATGGCCAAATTTAAAACGTTTTGAATGTATTAGGAAGTTTCTAAAATTGAGCTGGGCCACGCCGTTAATTCGGACGGGGGAGTATAAATGTCTCCTGCAACCTTTTTTTCTAGGCTGTCTCGTCAATTTTGAGAAAAAAGTCCAACTCGTTAAACTGCTCCCGGCGAGAGGCCAGTCTTTGGTCCATGGTATGCGCCGGAAGCTCGCGCTCTTCATCAAGGCCGCCGATGGCGCCGCGGCCCCTGTCTCCCGCACGAAGCAGGTCCACGCGCGCCTCCTCTTGGCTTCCATCTCCATCTCCGACGACCTCCGTCTCCTTCTCCTCCGCTCCTATGCTGCGGGCGGCGACTTCACCTCCGCGTACCGCCTGCTCGACGGAACACCCCGTCCGGCATCGGCGCTCCTCTACAACGCTGTCATACGTGCCCACGCCCGACGCCTAGACCTCCCTGCTGCTCTCGCGCTCTTCGCCACCATGCGCCGCTCCGCCACTCCGCCCGATGCACACACCTTCGCCTGCGTCCTCCGCGCATGCGCCGACTGTTCTCGCCCACGCACGGCCAAGATTGTCCATGGCATTGCGTCCTCTTCCGGCATTTCCTCCCATCCTGTCGTCAGCAGCGCACTCGTTAGTGCGTATTCCAAGTTTTTGCTTGTGGACAGTGCCCGCCATGTGTTCGACGGATTGCATGAGCCGGACTTGGTTCTCTGGAACTCGATGATGTCTGGGTATGGGTACAGAGAAATGTGGCTAGAGGGGCTTCAGCTGTTTTCTGCAATGCGGAGGACTGGGGAGGACCCAGATGGCTACTCGATGGTCAGCTTGGTCTCGTCCTTCTGGGATCCACAAGCGCTTGCTTTTGGCCAGGCAGTTCATGGAGTGTGTATCAAGGGCGGTTATGATTCTGGTCACCATGTGAGAAGTGCACTTGTTAGCATGTACTTCAGGTGTGGTTGCATGGAATCTGGCCAAACCTTGTTTGGTAATTTGTGGGATGTGGATTTGGTTACATGGTCTTCGCTGATTACAGGGCAGTTGCAGACAGGCAAGTATGACGAATCATTTGACTTGTTCCGACAAATGTGCTACTCTGGCATGAGACCTGACAGCATCTTGGTTGCTAGTCTTCTTTCGGCGTGCGCTTCTACAGCAACTATCAGCTGTAGCAAGGAGATTCATTGTTATGCAGTCAGGCTTGGAGTTGATGAGGACATCAAATTCTCATCTTCACTAATGGACGCTTACGCAAAATGTGGTTTTGCTGAGCTCGGATATTTGGTGTTCTGCCGAATTGCTAAAAAGAACTCAGTCATGTACAATATGGTCATATCAAATCTTGGTTCTCATGGATTTGCAATGAAGGCCATTGAAGTCCATGATGAGATGGTTCGTGATAAGCTCAGGCCTGACGGTGCCACCTTCTCGGCTTTACTTGCTGCTTGTTGTCATTCAGGGCTCCTAGACGAGGGATGGAAGTTATTTACGAGAATGAGGGACGAGTTCCACATAGTGGTTGAAATGGAGCATTATGTGTACATGGTGAGGCTTCTTGCAACATTTAACCACCTGAAGGAGGCATATGATCTTATACATACTATGCCAATGCCACCAGATTGTGGCGTGTGGGGTGCATTGCTTTGGGGGTGCTGTGTCCACCGTGATTCCAGTCTTGGTAGGGTAGTTGCGGAAAAGCTCTCTGAGTTCTATCCAGACAAGGCTGCTTACAAGATTATGCTTTCAAACTTGTATGCATCACAGGAGATGTGGTGGGATGCGGAGGAGGTCAGGGCTGGGATGTTTAAAGGAGATATGCACAAGAACACAGGGATAAGTTGGGTTGGTGAAGTACGGACATAATGGTCGGTGGATACCCATCATTGAAAAACATGCAAGTTATTAAGTACATTTGAACTCTGTACTGTTATGATCTGATACAAATGAAATATTCTGAAACTCCTTGAAACTTTCTTGCTCTTTTATAAGAATAAGAATACAATTATGCATCAATGGAACTTTGTGTTGCTAATCGTTGTCTTAATTGTTAATGCTGTGGAGTAGTGTAAGTTTGGAGCAGCAGTAGCTGAAGGCCTGAAGCAGTCTTGATTTGACTCCTGCATTTCTTTCTGGTTCATGTGGCAGTTTCCCCTTGTTACCTCTACATACATATAGCTGTCATGTTAGCAAGTATACAGAGTTACATGAAGATCACCACTTTTCCCATAAGTAGGAGACTGGGAGCACAATAAAACTCCCTGGAAGACATATTAGTGCTTTGTTTGAGTCTAGCACTTTTTTTTAATGAGAAACACAGTACAAACGCAGACACTCACAATGCGTACATACATTCATCCCTATGAACACACGTACGCACACCCTACCCCTATGAGCAGCTCCGAGAGACTAAGCCGGCGGGTATTGAGATTGATGAAGTCACCGCAGGCGCCTCGCTATCGACGGGAATGTCGCCTCCCACTAAAAGAATATTCTGTCTTCATGAGATACCAAAGCGTCAAATCTAGGGTTTGAACTCTGGTAGACTGGGGGTACCACTGCCCTCCTAACCATCCAACCACGGGTTGGTTATCCGAGTCTAGCAATTTTATTGTATTCTTTTTTATTAATGTTTCGCAGGTTAATTATGTATTTCTGGACTGAAACAAATTACTGTGGCATATCATTTTAATGGTAGTAGGCTGCCCTTGTATTATTTTTGTGGGAGTGCAGTGGTGGAAACTTGATCGTACAACGTACTCCCTCTGTTTATATTGTTCATAAATATAAGACGTTTTAGTTTTGTGGATCGAATGTATCTATACGTCTTTTAGTGTAGGTTCGTACAAGTTCGGAGTGAACCTGTACACGAAAAAACGTCTCGATACATCCATTTCACAAGCCTAAAATGTCTTATATTTCTAAACGGAAGGAGTACATGTCAAATAGTATTACCCTGCAGAGCCTTATCAGTCTATGGTTCTGGCTGTTAGGAATTGGGAATGAGAAACTTAGTATTCACAGGGGCCAAAAGGACAATACATGTACATGTGTGTGAAGACAAATATGCCAAGAGGCCCTTATACAATGGGCAAATGTAAAGAGAAACTATACACTCTAACAACCACCTCAAACTCATGGTGGGTGAACAACACTAATTTTGAAGAGAAGAAATCCATGTTGCTCTCTAGTCTAGGTCTCGTGAAGAAATTTGCCAACTGTAACTTGGAAGCCACATACTGAAGAGCGAGAACCTGATCCTCTATAATAGTGCGCACAAAAGAGTCATCCACACCGATGTGCTTGGTGAGTTCATGCTTCACCGGGTCATCTGTATTGTCGGACAAGAGAAGAGTCGGCGTAGAGACAGAAACACCAAAGTCCTCCAATAACCAACGTAACCACCTCTCCTACACGGTCAAAAGAGTCATAGCTCTCAACTCAGCCTTTGCACTCGAGTTAGAAACCGCAGTCTATTTTTTCATCTTTCAGGCAATGAGAGAACCACCAAAAAACACACAATAAGCAAAGAGTGAACGATCGGACAGGGGTTACTCGCCCACGTGACTCCATGCTATAAAATTATCGGCTTTATTATAGATACGGAGTTTAATGTGATATTCTCCATCTGAATTAGCCAATACATCCATAGTGTCTGTTTTGACGCCAAGTAGTAAGCCCCCCATATTTCTCTTAGGAGGACGAGAGAACTATGCAAAGTCTATACCGCCCGAAAGTCAGTTAAGTAGACTCGATGAGAGGTCACGTATCTACCTGTTTCAGAGACACAACCATAAAATCAAAATTATTATCCCGAGAATAATCATCAATGAACAATTGTTTAGCTAAGTGGCCAAGACGTATTATATTCAAGAACATGCCATTTAAGGGGAAACATTTGAAGGTGTGTAAATTTTCGCCCGTTTTCAGGACTTTTGACTCTTTTCCGAAGAGATGGATTTAGTATTTCCATGTGACCATAACTAGAAAATAATAATCATCAACTAATTTCTCGAAATATTGACATTTCAAAGGATCTTCACCTACCAAATTTTCAGTTGACAGATTATCTTGGTCTTTGTTTTTCTCATGATTATGGAAGTGATAATCGTTAGGCTTTGCAAAACCACGAAAAGGTAGTTTACTATGGTTGGTAGACAAGCTATGGATGATGATCATGTAGTGAATTTCTCTTTGAAGTTGAAACTCTTCTTAATCCCGCACTGCGTATAGGCTTGTAGCCCATTGACCAAGGCATAGTCTGACTTCTCTATCGTGATTGTCCCGGTTGTTGCTAGCGTATGATCAGTGGCAGACTCCACACACGTGTACAAGCGGCGGTGTAGGCATAGAGTGAACACCAGTGTTGGGAAATACCCTGGGTAGGATAATACCGGGGTATAAGGGCCGAGTTAGACGAGGTACGACGCGGTTAAAGCAAGTGCTGGCTGGGTCATCTCAAGGTCGGACAACCTATGGAGTAACCCAGCCCGTGGAGCATCTCCTTAGCCTAAGCCCGGTCGGTATAAAATATATCCCGGCCATGTTTGTCTGTCTATTATGCAGGTATCCTCATAGCCGGGTTATCCACGTGCTAGCCGGGCTATCATATGGCTTCCAAGAGAAGGAAGGAATCTCCCGCTGGTTAAAAGGTGGCTTTATTAGCTGTAGCATGAGCAAAGCAAAGCAGAGAGGGGGACCAGCGGGTCAGGGGCGACCAAGGTGACGCGGGCAATATCGGCTGACGTAGCCTGTGTCTGATGACGCTTAAAGACAAGGATTACGTTGTGGGTTACGTCCAAAGCCCGGACGAGCCGTTAAAGGGAATAAAGAAGCATCTAGCTTTAACCAAAGGGCATATTCAGAGCCACGTCTGCCCTAACTTTGTAACCCGGGCTCCCCTATATAAGGAGTACCGGGGCCTCCATAGAGAGGGATCGATCATTTTCTCTGTCTAGATTAGAACTCAAGGGCTAGCTTGTGGGGAGTAAGAGACACAGTCTCCTTCTTACGAACAGCTTGAGGAGCACTTGTAACAACCGTTGATAGAGGAAAGACAAGAACATCTATGCGTGGAATCACCACATTTTCCCTCCCTGGATTCCCCTAGCACATATTGGCCCCATCTTTAGCCTATCCATAGCATCTGTTGTGCCACCACCACGACAGTTAGCGCCCACCGTGGGGCTAGCGGTGCTAGCAGGGGTGAAAATCCGGACGGGAAGCATCTCCAACACCGGCGAGCGCGTCGTCTCCGGCCTGGTTCAGCGCTTTGGAGCGCTGGACTACGTCAGCGACAACGCAGGGAGATTCGGCAAGCATCCCCCTCCGCGCAACGGCGTCTTCATCAAACTTGGCGCGCACAGAATCTACGTCGGTGTGGACGAATCCTACGTTCATCCGCGGCACGTCGTCGAGGGAGGTGAACCACCTCTCAGTGCAGCTCGTGGTGTGCATATCACTCGCCCCACCAGCAGCGTTGATGTCCTGATGACCGTGCCAGACGCAGGAGCAAGCAAAGGCCCAATACCAGAGCCGGAAGTTACGCCAAAGCAGACCAGGTCTAGGTTCCCCCACTAGAGAGGCCGGAGAATGTGCTCCAGCAGGCGATAGATAGCCTAGCAATGCCTATAGCACCTATGGTAGATCCGGCTCAGGCGCAAGCTGAGTTAGAAGAAACTAGGCAGAAAATGTTAGCTGGGGCAAAGAAAGTAGCAGAGTTAAAGCATTCCTTGAACATTACTTTGAGGGAATATGCAAAGGCAAACCACATAGATGGAGTAAAAATCCAAGGTAGAAACCTGATTACTGAGATTGACAAGGAATACGAGCCTAGGCCGGTTCAGACAGCCACGATAGTAACAGGAGGGCTAGAGAGATACAGTACCCTGGCAAAGAACCTCAGGGCAGCAAATGCGGCCGCGTCCGAGTTAGAAGGTCTAACCGGAGAGGCCCGGCAAAGGCAACAAGAGAGGATGAACCACTTGCTGAGGGTCGCTTGCCAGCAAAATGAAGAAATGAACAAAGCAAACCCGGCACCACCGGGAGCATCACACGTGGTTTATTCAGCCAGAAAGTATTTATGACCCTAGTTAGAATGGAACAACAACTTAGTTTCAAAACCAAAGAAGTAAGTATTTATGAAAACATATTCCCACTCTTATCCTTGATCCTTTCAAAAAAACTCATGTTCCTCAAAAATTCTTACATTACTACATAAAATTTGACACCCTTGATCACCTCACTAACTTACTCATCCTAAATTCTTATAGATGGAAGTTCAGTATTGCAAGTTCTACCTGTTGGGCAACGGAGGCCAACTGATCTTTGAGAGGGATCTTGATGCACTGTCAGAGTATCTTGAGCGCCCGCATTCGGAATTCTTCGGAGCTCAACTCAAGGATTTTCCAAGAGGAGATCTACAATGGCTGATAGTTGCAGATCTTCGAGGCAAGATGGAGGCACCCCTTTCTGAGAAGATTCAATTCACCATGCGAGAGAACAACTGGCTAGATGGATTAGCCAGGGCTATGCATGAAGCTCTTGCCTGTCTGTGTGGGCAAAACATCAACTTGATCCAGGGAACTCGATTTGCTCATTACGCAAGGCGTGATTCTCTGGGAATGCCATTGGAGATGCCAAGTCACCTAGAGATGAAGCGCCAAGTGGAGAATCTTGACTTCCTGCTATATGATAGACAGAAGGAATTGGACAATGCTCGAGCCTACGCCAACCACAACGTTGCCATTGCCGCCAAGAAGGACCAGACTTTCGCCATGCTAGTCAAGGATCGCCAATCACTTCGTCGTCAACGCGAGAAGAAGGATCGCACCAGCGCTCGTCTTCGCAAGAAGGTGGTCGACCTCGAGAAGACCATCCAGGAGCAAGAAGTCCATCTTGCAGCAAAAGAAGAAGAGGAAGAAGGTGAAGACATCCAGGGAGATATTCACTCATACCTCAGTGATGACAATGACTACCTGGAGGATGATGCCATGGATTTCTACACATATGATGATGACTCTGACTTCATTGATGATGAGTAGATGCACTTGATCACTACCGTAGAAGGAGTTGTATCGGTCCCACTGTATCTTAGTTCACAGAATGGTTCTTAAAACCATCGATTTGCCATTTGTGTTGTGGTGTGTGTTGTATTGTGTGCTTGAATGAATGAATGAATGAGAAGAAGTTAGTTGCAAAACCCGAGTTCAAACTCAAAGTTTTAGCTTTTAAAACAAAACCATGAACCTTAGAACTTTCCCTCTTACCCATTTATCTACCTCAATCTTCAGATGACTCGTGGAAACCCCGGAGGAAGCAACTCATCGCAGGACCCGATGCTGCATATTCTGCAGATGCTAGTTTTAGACCGTGAAGCTAGTAGAGCAGAGCGCCAAGCCAACATAGCCACCCTTCAACAAATAGCTCAGATGGCCCACAATAATCAAGGCCAAGGAAATCAGGACCATCATGGATCCAAGCTTAAGAATTTTCAGAATACCAATCCCCCTATCTTGAATAAATCTGAGGATCCCTTAGATGCTGATGATTGGTTGCAAACCAAGGAGAATAATCTGGAAGTCACAGGAGTTGATGCCAACGAGAAGGTACTGTTTGCTACCCACTATCTAGCAGGAGATACAAGAGCCTGGTGGAATAGAAATCGTACCATGAACCACGGTCAAGTGATGACGTGGGAAGCTTTCAAGATCAAGTTCAGCCGCACCCATGTGGCCCAAGGATTAGTCACCAGAATGAGAGATGAGTTCAGAGAAATGAAGCAAGGCAGGATGACGGTAGTTGAATACCGTGACAAATTTATGTCTCTCGCTAGATATGCCCCTAATGAGAACAACACTGAAGCCAAGAAGAAAGAAAGGTTCCTGAATTGATTGCATGATGAGATGCAGACTGTGTTAGTCAACATCCGTTTTGAAGACCTAGAAGAGTTAGTCGACTCTGCCATCCAGATGGAAGGGAAGATAAACCAAGCCAATGACAACCGCAAGCACAGAATGATGCACCAGACTGGGTCCCACAATACCTAGAAGTATCACCCTAACCCATCTGCAGGATATGCCCCAAGAAACAACCGACCCCCGATGTCTCGTCCAAGCTACCCCAATCGTAGTGGAGGAAACATGAAGTCCGGAGGAAACCACAACAATAACCCCGGCAACTCCAACAACTTCAACCGTGCACCACCAAAGTCCAACAACAACAATACTGCCCCAAGGACTGGAAGCAATGACGTGCCTATTGCAGCTAAAGACAAGTCCCAGATTACTTTCTTTGAATGTGGAGTCAAGGGTCACTACTCCAACGAGTATCCCAAGAAGCTTGTAGCCATCACCAATGTGAATGCCCCAGCTCAGCAGCAACGCCGTGTTCAGTCTGGAAGAAGATTTGCCCCAGGGAACTCTCTCAACCGCAACGGCCGTCTGTTCCACATGAATGCCGAGGAAGCCCAGGAAGCGCCAGACGTCGTGCTGGGTATGTTTTCTGTTAACTCAGTATTAGCAAGAATGTTGTTTGATTCTGGAGCATCACACTCGTTTGCTACAGAAGAATTTGCATGCACTAGTAAGATTCAACCAACAAAATTTAAGCATGTTATGATAGTTCAAATTCCTGGTTCAACCACCAAAGCTAAAAAAATTGCAAGGTTGTACCTATCAGAATCCATGGAACAGATTTCTATGCCAATCTAATAGTACTTGGAACCAAAGGTTTGGAAGTAGTACTAGGAATGGATTGGATGTCAAAACATAAAGGATCGATCGACTGTGCCAAGAAAGCCATAACCATGACCAGTAGCTCTGGAGTATCAGTAGAGAATGTATCTGAAACCTTGCCTCGTCAGTTCAAATGCAACAAGAGTCTAGCCCTACCCACCATAGACCAAGTCAAAGTAGTCTGTGAATACCCCGACGTATTCCCAGATGAATTGCCCAGTATGCCCCTAGATCGGGATATCGAGTTCATTATTGAACTTATTCCTGGAACTGGACCCATAGCTTAGAGACCTTATAGCATGAATCCATCTGAACTAGTGGAGCTGAAGAAGCAACTGGATGCTATGCTGGAGAAAGGTGTTATTCAACCAAGCGCATCGCCATGGAGATCACCTGTTCTGTGTGTGGACAAGAAAGATGGAGGTAACCGTTTGTGCACAGATTATCAAAAACTGAATGATGTCACCATCAAGAACAAGTACCCACTGCCCAAGATAGAGGATCTGTTTGATCAGTTGACTGGTGCTAGAGTGTTCTCTAAGATTGATCTTAGAACTGGTTATCATCAACTCAAGATTCGTGCAACGGATATTCCATAGACCGCCTTTACCACCAGATATGGATTGTATGAGTATACTGTCATGTCTTTTGGATTAACCAATGCCCCCTCTTATTTCATGAATCTCATGAATAAGATTTTTATGAACTTTATGGATAAGTTTGTCGTTGTTTTTATCGATGATATTCTTATCTATTCCAAGTCAGAAGAAGACCATGAGCAACATCTAAAAGCCATCCTTGAAACCCTTAGAGAGCATCAGTTGTATGCCAAGTTCAGCAAATGTGAGTTTTGGCTGAAAGAAGTAGGTTTCCTCAGACATATTGTGTCGGCAAGAGGAGTCGCTGTTGATCCCGCCAAGTTCAAAGATGTTGAAGAATGCGAAGCCCCAACCACTCAAACTCAAGTCCGTGCATTTCTCGGATTAACGGGATATTACCGCAAGTTCGTAGAAGGATTTTCGAGCATCGCAAGACCGATGACCCAATTGTTGAAGAAAGATAAGAAGTTTGAATGGACCGACAAATGTGAAGCAAGTTTCCAAGAACTCAAGAAGAGATTGATTTCAGCCCCAATTCTGATTATGCCAGATATCAAGAAGCCTTTTGATGTGTATTGTGATGCATCCAAGATTGGTCTCAGATGTGTGTTGATGCAAGAAGGCAAAGTCATCGCATATATGTCCCGACAACTGAAGCAACACGAGCAAAACTACCCTACCCATGATCTTCAACTAGTAGCTATAGTTTTAGCCTTGAAGGCATGGCGTCATTATCTTATGGGTAATTGCTGTGAGATTTATTCGGATCACAAGAGCTTGAAGTATATTTTCACTTAGAAGGAGCTGAATATGAGGCAAAGGAGATGGATAGAGTTAATCAAGGATTATGACCTTGACATTCACTATCACCCCGGCAAAGCCAATGTGGTAGCGGATGCTCTTAGCAGATTGTCATGTAGATTAAACACCATGATCAAAGAAGACCAGCAAAGTTTGCATGAAGAGTTGGAGCAGTTTAGGACAGAGCTAGTTATCAAAGGATTTTTAGCTAGCATTGAACTTCAACCCACTTTGATCAGTCAGATCAAGGAAGCCTAGAAGGAAAATGCAAGTATCGATGGAATCAAACGTCGTATTGGTATAGGGAAGGTACCCGGATTCACCGAAGATGAAGAAGGAGTTTTGTGGTATAAAGGACGTATCTGTGTGCCAGCAGATTCGGAGCTGAAGCAAGTTAACATGCAGGAAGCTCATGATACTCTTTATTCTATCCACCCCGGAGGAACAAAGATGTATCAGGATTTGAAGGAGCAATTTTGGTGGCACAAGATGAAGAGAGAAATCGGAAGCTACATAGCCAAGTGTGATATCTGTCAGAGAGTCAAAGCGGAACATCAGAGACACGCAGGACTGTTGCAACCATTGCAGATTCTGGAATGGAAATGGGATTCTATCGGAATGGACTTTATCACCGGTTTGCCTACTTCTAGTAGGGGAAATGACTCTATTTGGGTCATAGTTGATAGACTGTCCAAGGTAGCCCATTTTATACCTGTTAATACAATCTACCAGAGTTTGAACCTAGCAGAGTTGTACATTGCTAGAATAGTCAGTTTGCATGGAACCCCCAAGACCATAGTTTCGGATCGAGGAACCCAGTTTACCTCAAGATTTTGGCAGAAAGTCCAAGAAGGATTAGGAACCAAGTTGAATTTCAGCACAGCTTATCACCCGCAGACCGATGGACAGACTAAAAGAGTCAACTAAATCTTAGAAGATATGTTGAGAGCTTGTGTTCTAGAGTATGGATCAAAATAGGAAGATTGTCTGCCTTTCATAGAATTCTCATACAACAACAGTTATCAAGCCAGTCTGCAAATGGCCCTATTTGAATTTTTATGTGGAAGAAAGTACCGTACCCCTTTGAATTGGTCGCAAGCAGGAGAGAGTCAGATTTTCGGACCCGACATCCTACGAGAAGCCGAAGAAAAGGTTCACAAAGTCCGTGAACACCTCAAGACCGCCCAATCCAGACAGAAGAGTTATGTGGACAAGAGACGTAGAGACCTGACTTTCAATGTCGGAGATTTTGTGTATCTCAAGGTTTCGCCGTTGAAAGGAATGCAATGTTTTCAGCTGAAAGGAAAGTTAGCCCCCAGATATATTGGACCCTTCAAGATTCTGAATCACCGAGGAGAAGTATCTTATCAACTGGAACTGCCAGAGGAGATGTCAGCCATCCATAACGTGTTCCATATCTCGTTACTTCGCAAATGCTTAGAAGTGCCGGAGAAGACCGAAGTTTTCAAGAACATCGATCACCGAGCCATTGATATCAACAAGGATCTGACGTATCATGAAGTGCCCATCTGTATCTTGGAAGAAGCCATCAGAACCACCAGAACCCAGAGTATCAAGTTTCTCAAGATCCAATGGAGCAACCATACAGAAGAAGAAGCTACCTAGGAGCGAGAAGATTACATTAGGACTGAGTTTCCAGATCTCTTTAATTCCTAGTTTTTCTTAAATCTCGGGACGAGATTTTGTTTAAGGAGGGAAGGTTTGTAACACCCCAAATCTTTAATCAAGGTTATCAAGTTCCTAATCACCCAACTTAGGGTTAACAAAAACTTTTATTAAGAAGAAAGCATATGAAGGCATGTGTGTTTGCATTAGTGTAGAATTGAGTGTTTATGCCATGCTTGATTGTTCTAAATGTTGTGAAATGGTTTAAAGGTGAATGCCACATCATCTAGACCATTTACAAAGAAAATCCAAAGAGAAAGAAATCAAATAAGAATAAATAAAGCAAATGGTCATTTTGACCATTTTAAACCACTAGGCCACTTTAGGTGTTCCTAGGAGAAGATTTCTAACAAAAACATTTCTATCTTTTCCCCCCCTTGCTAGACCAAGTAAGGATGTCTCAAGGCCCACTTTACAAACTTACAAAAACACCTAGCAAAGCCATTTAATGGACATTTGAAAATTGAATCAAGTGTATGTGTTAAGATCACACTTTTTCAAAAACACATCAAATGAATTCACCTTGACCTATCCAAGCAAACCTAGTCTCTCAAGCTTAAGGCAAGTTCACCCAAAAAGTTTGAATCAAAAATTCAAAAATAATTTTCATGCGGCCATTTCATCAAACACTTGATAGGCATAGAATAAACAATAGACTAGCTGCACTGTTTGGTACAGTGAGCATCGACCATTGGGTCTCCAATTTAACCCCTTGTCCCCTCTAAGCCTAACCTAGCCCCAGACCAGCTTCCCCTTCACCGCTGGCACAGTGGAGCGCCGCCTGTTCTTGGTCGTCGCCGGCCGACAGTGGGCAGCACGCCAGGAGCCACGCTAGCCTCGCCAAATACGTGCACCAGACACGCGAGCTCCTATCGCCACCCCCTGTCCACCCCACGGTCGAAGCCCAGCCCTAGACCACACTAGCACCACCGCGCACCGTCTCTCTGCGCCGTGTCTAGAGCGCGCCAGTGCACCGCGCCCGACCAGCTCGCACGCGCCGCGCCTTGACCTCCCCTCGCGTGCACAGACCCGCCATCATAGAAGCACCCCGGCAGACACCCCCGTTTGCCACCGCGTGACTCGCAGCAGCCGCACGCCACCGCAAACACCTCTGCCTCCGTCTAGAGCGCTGCACACGCCCGACCAAACCCAGCCGCCCCACGCCTTGCCTTTAAGCTAGCAACGACCGCCAGGAGACACCGCACCGTCCACCTACCCCAGCCATGCCCTTAGCTCTCTGTGCCGCCCTTGCCGGAGACGCCATCCCGCACCGCTCGGTCCCCTCGTCGAGCTATAAAAGGAGGCCACCCTAGCCTCCATTCCTCACACCACTTGACTCCCCACTCACCATTGAGCCTCCCACACCCCTTCTATAGGGGTTCGTAGCATGGAAAACAAAAATTTTCTATCGCATACAAACAAACAAGCCAAGATCTATCTACTAGATTGCAGCAACGAGTCGATGGAATAACTCACCCTCGAAGATTCCAAAGTGTTTAACGAGAGCAGATTCTCGTGGGTGATGTAGTCGTACTCTTTCCGATCTCAAGATCGCGTAGATGATCCTTCCGGCGCCGCGTTCCGGCAGCGCTCCCGCAGTCGGTCACACGTTCGGTACTCGACGAAGACCTTCCTCTCCCTTGTTCCAGCAGGCAGCGGAGGTTGTAGCACTCTCCTCGTGATTCCGGCAGCACAACGGCGTGGTACCGGAAGTAGAGGGGAAATCCCGCAGGGCTTCGCCTTAAGCCGGTGCGAGTATGGTGGAGTATGAGAGAGGCTATTAGTGGTCTAGTAATTAGACACACCAATTAGAAGGCTCTAATCTGAAGGCTAGTGCAATTAGAAGCTCTAAACCGAAATAGCTCTAAACCGGGGTTTAGGGCTAGGGTTTAGTTTAGAGGATAGGAACTTGTGTGTGTTAGGAGGGGCAGCCCTGCCCCTCCCTTTATAGGTGGGAGGGCCGGCGGCCAAGGGGAGGAGTCCCTCCCCAAGTCGGCCTTGGGAGGCGCGCCGGCCAAGGGGACTCCTCCCCCAAGTCGGTTTCCTCTTCTCCTCCTCTTTCCACTTTCCAAAACTTGCCGTTTGACTTTCAAACTAGCCGTTTGACTTTTCAATTTAGGATTTAAATAAACCCTTTATTTTGGACAGAAAAGACACCTAGTACATGATGCAATCATTCCAATATGTAATGACACATTCATGTACCCTTCCCCCTCCGGAGTGCCGGACATTCCGGGACCTTCTAGAATGTTCCCGATGAAAACACCGGAACCATTCCCCAACTCCGAAACGGGACTTTCCTTATATGAATCTTATTCTCCGGACCATTCCGTATCACCTTGTGATATCCCGGATCCCATCCGAGACTCCGAACAACATTCGGTCTCTTTCTCATAATACCATAACTACTCAAACAACGTCGAATCCTTAAGTGTGTCTCCCTACGGTTCGTGAATTATGCGGACATGATCGAGACACTTCTCCGAACAATAACCAATAGAGGAATCTGGAAATTCATATGGCTCCCACATATTTCTACGATTACATTGCGATCGAATGAACCACTTACATACGATACCAATTTCCCTTTGTCTCACGATATGTTACTTATCCGAGGTTATGATCGTCGGTATCTCTGCATACCTAGTTCAACCACGTTACTGATAAGTACTCTTTTCTCGTTCCTGTGATATGTGATCCCTTGTGACCCAGACACATGCTTGCAAGCTAATTGGATGACATTTCACCGAGAGGGCCCAGAGAATATCTATCCGTCATATGGATGGACAAATCCCACTCTTGATCCATGTGTTTCAACCAATACTTTCCGAACACTCAATGCCACCTTTATAGCCACCCTGTTACGGTGTGGTGTTTGATGACATCAAAGCATCCATCCGGTAAAGGTGATATGCATGATCTCATGGTCGAAGGAATTAGGTTACTATGTATCAGAAAGCATATAGCAATTGAACTATTGAAATGACTTGATCTTTATGCTACGCTTATCTATAGGAGTATGTCCACCATATCATTCTCCTAACGATATGATCTTGTTGTTAATAACATCTCAATGTTCATGATAGGGAAACCACAATCATCTATTAACCAACAAGCTAGTGAAGTATAGAGGCTATACTAGGGACTTCAATTTAAGTTTACAATTCACACAAGTATTAATGTTTCCTTGTTAATACTATTATAGCATGAATATAAACATTTATCATAAACACAAAGATATAATAATAACTATATTTATTATTGCCTCTAGGGCATATCTCCAACAGTCTCCCACTTGCACTAGAGTCAATAATCTAGTTTCAAACTTTTGTGTATTCAACACCTATGGCTTTCCGGTGTTGCATGTACACGATTGCTAGTGGTCAACTGATCTCCGGATCTGACACTTCCAGGTCCGTGTGTAATTGCATGTCTTTGCGTCTCTACGCATCACTCATTCTCTAATGAGATGGCTTTGTATAATTTGGTCTTTCGGTGTGACCTTTAGTTCTTTGGGGTTAAAACATGTTGATAATATTGTCGCACAATATATCTTCATAGTATTATCCCGCTGTGAACTACACCTAGTTTGATAATAAACTACTTGACACAAATGCCCTCTTTTGCTGCTATAATAGCAGTCATATACTTAGCCTTTTGTTGAAGTATCTGTCACAATGTCTTAACTTTGGAACTCATCCAAATCCATTATGGAACTCACTTTCCATTATATTGTGCCACCCTTAATTTAGATTGAGATAAACTTAATTTGTACTCTGTGACAAAACTAGTATCAATGTAGTACTTTTACAATGAACTAACCATCTATTTGTCACTTCTACAAATAATATACTCTTAGTTCTTCCAAAAGATCATAAGAATATCCTTACTATCATCCAATGATCATCTTATGAATCATTCTGGTATATGCTCATAACTTTTAGAGCATAGGACATATCTGGATTTGTACATACCACAGTATGATTGATATAAACACTCTTTGTGATTTCATACATCAAGTATCAATCTATACTTGAATCTTTGTTTCACTTACCAAATGTCAATACACTTGAATATATCATCAACATTGAACTCTTTTAATCCTTTCTGTGCGACAAGAACCTTTTCTTGTAGTTTCTATATTGAACTCATTCAATATCTCGTTTATGTACTTCTGGCACAACCATATTAGCATCTATTGATGCCAAATATTTGGGTTTTGCCTAAGTCTTTCATCAGGATGAAATTCTTAATATGTGTTAATAAAAGATACATCATTTCTAATCAACAATATGTCCTCCACATAATGTATTAGAAATATGTCTTTAGCGCTCCCACTTAATTTCTTGCAAATGCAAGTATCTTCATTGTCTCCGATGAAATCAAACTCTTTTAACAGTTTCATCATAGTGAAGATTCCAACTCCGCTATGCTTACTTCATCCATTGAAGTTTGCATATGCTTTTAGCATCCCTTGAATTAACAAAACCCTTTGGACCGTGTCATGCACACGTCCTAGGTAACCATTCTATTAGAAGAACTTGTTTTGTTTATTCTACTACCACATAACAAAATTATATGTAGTGGTTGCTACATTAATCCGTCTAGACTAAATATCGCTATGAAAGATCAAATCTTGTCATAGTCAATCTTTGAACATTGTTGTGAACTCTTTCCCAACATGTCGACTATTTCATAGATGTGAAACATCCATGTCTACTTCTTTATAGATCCAAACACAACTGCAAGGTCTTACACCTTTCTCGAGGGTCCTTCAAGTTCAAAACTTGATTTCTCGTGTATGGAACTATCACGGATTTTTATGGCTTCAAGCCATTTGACGGAGTCAGGGCCCATCATCGCTTCTTTGCATGCAGTCCGTTCATTATTCTCAAATAATGATTCAACCCTCAAATCTTAGTATTTGATTGTTTACTCGACCTACTTGTTTCAATAGAAACTTAGACCTCCGTGACCACAACCTTTGAGGCACGTGAGCCATGAGCATTATTGCTGCCTCCGGAACACTTTTCGGTGCTGCGCAACTCTGCACATATAGCTAAGGTTCTTTTAACCTTATCAAAGTTCTATTGTCCTCCCACTTTAACTTTTCACGAAAAATTCCTTCTCAAAGAAACTTGACGTTCTAAGCGACAAACACTTTTGTCTCCGGTGTTTGTGGAGGAATACTTAATATTTATACAAAGACAGGTTTATCCGACTTTGGTTGCACACATCTTTCTTATGCATAGCATACCAATGTTTTAAGAAAGGACTACTTGGGTTTTATCCCAAACCATAACTTTATATGGTGTCATTTCAGCGGATTATGATGGAGATCTTTTTAGTGGAAAAGCGGTAGTCTCTAAAGCTTTTAATCTTTAAAATATAATGGCAGTTCTATATTTTACACCTTTGATCTTACCATGTCAAACAAGGTTTTAATTACATATCTCGAACGCTCCATACTCTTATGGTGTTTCGGGAAATGCAAATCCACGGAACGATTCCTTAAATCTTAGGTATTATGCTAAACTTGTAACTCAAATATCTTCCTTTATGATCTTATCATAAACTATTTATATTCTTGTTACAATGATTTTGCACTTCATCTTGAAATCTTTGAACTTTTCAAATATTTCATACTTCATCCTTATTAAGTAAATATTCATATATTCACTCAAATTTTTGGAGAAAGCATATGAAGTTGAAATCCATCGCTCTTGACTACACATAATGGAGTTCGTACAACAATATGCACAAGTTCCAATAAGCTAGTCTTTCGTTCCCTTTTGGCCTATGAAGTTTTAATTATTCTCTAGGAAAGTTTCACAAACGTCATTTGATCAAAAATCAAAAGACTCCAAAATTCCATCCACATGGAGTTTTTTCATGTTTTCTTTCCAATATAATTTAAACTGCGATGTCACTTCCTAAGTGATCTTTCAATCAATTTGTCTTTCGACATTTTTTAGCACTAGTTTTATGGATGTGATTTCTCCAACGAGATTTGTGAATCATCCCATCTTTTATGGATTACGGCAATTATTTGAACAACCCTTTTGTTCTCATAATACCTGATAAAACAAATCTTGAAGGCAAGCTTTGATGTTTTAACGAGCAACACAATAACCCTTTATTTGTTCTCGATGAACATCATCACATATTCTTTTGCTAGTTACTTAGGCCATTGTAGTTCATGAATTGTGTTGTTTCGTATGACGATTCATACCAACAAATTTAGTATAAAATACTTAAGAACCACATTATTTAATGAGCAAAGAATATAGCCATAACATGTATATCATCTATATACTTAAACTGAACAATTCTAGTCTTTTCTTTTCTGCCATATATTTCTGAGATTCTCTTTCAGTATTTCCTTTTCTGTTTGAAAGAATCTATCAACATTAATAGTGGAGTCATACATATGACACATAGTCCAAAGCGTGTATAATTAAATACCAATGTCTTTGGATTTGCACTTTGAAGTAGATCACCATCATCAAATGTTTGGTGTTCTTTCAAATTCCTTTCTTTAGTAATCTATTGGTGTAGTAAACATTTTACCTACATCAAATATTCACCTTCATCATGGAATCGTCCATGACCAAGCTACTTTTAGCTTATAACGGTGAATCGCGAGTATAATGTTGCTCTCCAAAACCTTTTGGAAGATTAGGACAACTAGTGTCCCCAACCTTTTGCAAATTTTCATCAAATATGAGAACATGACTTTTGCCATATTATACTCTATCATGTTGTAACCAAAACTTTGTTTCAGATATCACAATATCTTCCACATATCATGGTTTCTGAAACAACTCTTTCAGATCCTAGATAACCTTGATATTAAGACAATCCTTTGAATATCAAGAATCATGGAGACAAACATGATACTTTATATACTAACACTTGGAATTGTTACTCTTGATTTAATACCAATTATTAAACCGGAACTTACTGAAAGTTTGCAATAGGACTTTTAAACTTTAGATTAACACTTTAAAACAATACCATACCAGTTCGTAAAGTAACTAACCAGAATTCTATAGTTCTATCATCTCAATTATAACTAAGCGCAAGGTGGTAAACGGATGCCAATGACTACAACAACTATGCAAATTCACTTTGATTTAGTTTATGATAAATTGAGTTCTAATTAATAATTAAATTAATCTAGGTGAACTCCCACTCAAAACAACATCCCTCACATTGTTTTAGTGATCACACGAACCAAATCCACCACATCAAAACCGATCATCACGAGAGTTGATATGGCTTCAATGGCGAACAATCAACATGTTCATCATATCTACTATATGACTCATGCTCTACCTTTCGGTAATCCGTGTTCCTGAGGCCATGTCTGTACATGCTAGGCTCGTCAAGATCAAACCTTAGCTACCGCATAAGCAAATCTGGCTTGCTTACGTTGTATTCACCCGCGGAATCAAAGACACCCGATCATCACGTGGTGCTTCGAAGCAGCAAGCTTTGGCAACGGTGCATACTAAGGGTGAACACTTTAGAACTTGAAATTTATGTGCATGAGGGATCATCTTATAATGCTACCGTCGTCTACTAAGCAATACAAGATGCATAAAGGATTAACATCACATGCAATTCATAATATGTGATATGATATGGCCTTTCTTCTTTGTGCTTCCGATCTCCATCTTCAAGCACGAACATGATCTCCATCATCACCAGCATTGCATCAAGGTCAATGACGCTTCACCATGGTTGTCGTCCACCGGCTTCAACTATTACAACTATTTTGAATAGACACGCAGGTCTTAACAGAAATTAAAGACAACCATATGGCTCCTGCCGGTTGCCAACTTACAATAAGGAACATTGCATACATCAAATATAATCACAATCATGGCCATATCACATCACTGCACACCCCTGCAAAACAAAGTTAGACGCTTCTACTTTCTTTGCATATTTTACGTGGTTTGGGGCTTTCCATAAGTGTCATTCTAACCTACGAACAAGAACCACAACATTGATACTAGCATTGTTGATTACCCGTTGTAAATTGGATCTTTACTATGCTAGGAGAAACAGGCACCCGCAAAGCCACTTATGCAATACGAGTTGCATGTCAAGCGTGGAGCAAGTCTCATGAACGATGTCATGTAAGGTTAGCCTGGGCCGCTTCATCCCAACATACCGCAAGATGCAAAGTACACAAAAAGCAATCTACAATAAAAGCATCAACGCCCACAATGACCATTGTGTTCTACTCGTGCAACAGATCTACATATAGACACGACTCTGATACCACTGTAGGGGTTCGTAGCATGGAAAACAAAAATTTTCTATCGCATACAAACAAACAAGCCAAGATCTATCTACTAGATTGCAGCAACGAGTCGATGGAATAACTCACCCTCGAAGATTCCAAAGTGTTTAACGAGAGCAGATTCTCGTGGGTGATGTAGTCGTACTCTTTCCGATCTCAAGATCGCGTAGATGATCCTTCCGGCGCCGCGTTCCGGCAGCGCTCCCGCAGTCGGTCACACGTTCGGTACTCGACGAAGACCTTCCTCTCCCTTGTTCCAGCAGGCAGCGGAGGTTGTAGCACTCTCCTCGTGATTCCGGCAGCACAACGGCGTGGTACCGGAAGTAGAGGGGAAATCCCGCAGGGCTTCGCCTTAAGCCGGTGCGAGTATGGTGGAGTATGAGAGAGGCTATTAGTGGTCTAGTAATTAGACACACCAATTAGAAGGCTCTAATCTGAAGGCTAGTGCAATTAGAAGCTCTAAACCGAAATAGCTCTAAACCGGGGTTTAGGGCTAGGGTTTAGTTTAGAGGATAGGAACTTGTGTGTGTTAGGAGGGGCAGCCCTGCCCCTCCCTTTATAGGTGGGAGGGCCGGCGGCCAAGGGGAGGAGTCCCTCCCCAAGTCGGCCTTGGGAGGCGCGCCGGCCAAGGGGACTCCTCCCCCAAGTCGGTTTCCTCTTCTCCTCCTCTTTCCACTTTCCAAAACTTGCCGTTTGACTTTCAAACTAGCCGTTTGACTTTTCAATTTAGGATTTAAATAAACCCTTTATTTTGGACAGCAAAGACACCTAGTACATGATGCAATCATTCCAATATGTAATGACACATTCATGTACCCTTCCCCCTCCGGAGTGCCGGACATTCCGGGACCTTCTAGAATGTTCCCGATGAAAACACCGGAACCATTCCCCAACTCCGAAACGGGACTTTCCTTATATGAATCTTATTCTCCGGACCATTCCGTATCACCTTGTGATATCCCGGATCCCATCCGAGACTCCGAACAACATTCGGTCTCTTTCTCATAATACCATAACTACTCAAACAACGTCGAATCCTTAAGTGTGTCTCCCTACGGTTCGTGAATTATGCGGACATGATCGAGACACTTCTCCGAACAATAACCAATAGAGGAATCTGGAAATTCATATGGCTCCCACATATTTCTACGATTACATTGCGATCGAATGAACCACTTACATACGATACCAATTTCCCTTTGTCTCACGATATGTTACTTATCCGAGGTTATGATCGTCGGTATCTCTGCATACCTAGTTCAACCTCGTTACTGATAAGTACTCTTTTCTCGTTCCCGTGATATGTGATCCCTTGTGACCCAGTCACATGCTTGCAAGCTAATTGGATGACATTTCACCGAGAGGGCCCAGAGAATATCTATCCGTCATATGGATGGACAAATCCCACTCTTGATCCATGTGTTTCAACCAATACTTTCTGAACACTCAATGCCACCTTTATAGCCACCCTGTTACGGTGTGGTGTTTGATGACATCAAAGCATCCATCCGGTAAAGGTGATATGCATGATCTCATGGTCGAAGGAATTAGGTTACTATGTATCAGAAAGCATATAGCAATTGAACTATTGAAATGACTTGATCTTTATGCTACGCTTATCTATAGGAGTATGTCCACCATATCATTCTCCTAACGATATGATCTTGTTGTTAATAACATCTCAATGTTCATGATAGGGAAACCACAATCATCTATTAACCAACAAGCTAGTGAAGTATAGAGGCTATACTAGGGACTTCAATTTAAGTTTACAATTCACACAAGTATTAATGTTTCCTTGTTAATACTATTATAGCATGAATATAAACATTTATCATAAACACAAAGATATAATAATAACTATATTTATTATTGCCTCTAGGGCATATCTCCAACACCTTCCTGGAGCAAGGCGAGCACCACCGTGCCGTAATTGCACCGGAGTCCGCCGCTGCTGGAGGAGAAGGGCGTCGTCGATTGCGACCACCCCAAGCCTCACCATGACCGCGCCTCGCTTTGCTGGCTTCTACCACGCCGTTTGCCCCTGTTGCCGAGCCTAGCTGGAGCCCAGTGAGCCCCGCCAGACCCCCACCGCCGTGCTAGGTCTAGTTCCTCGCCGGAGCTGTTCGTCGTTGACGATGACTCTCGGCCGTTAGATTATAAGTTGATCGCACGGATCAGATTCGCCCATACCGTTCGCTTACTTAGTTTCGCTGACCAGTGGGTCCGTGCTATCAGCAGCCTGCTACGCCGCGGAGTGCCACTGGGCCACCCCGTTAGCTTTCCCGCGCTGGCCCAAAAATTCAAATAAGTGATTTTCCAATTTAGTTGAAATCATATTCTGTCCACTTATTAAAAATTCAATTCTGAGAGTTTCACTTAACCAATTGGAATAACTCAATTTTTTTTAGAAAGATAATTAAAATATCTATCCAGACCCGTTGTATTTAAATCAATTGGAGTTAGAGATAATCTATAGCAAAAATAACAAAATAGAGACTTTTGCAACTTCAAACATTTTTCAAAAATCAACCATAATAGCTTTTGAGTTGATTTCAACTCTCAAAAATCACATTTGACAATACCTATCTGAATATGTAATAATATTTAGGTTTGCATGCAGTGACTTGGTACTAGTACCAAAATAATGCTATATAGACATTTCTAGTCACTTTTAAATCATTTAAATAGTAATCTTAAACTTTATAAAATGTGACCAAACCTTTAAATCACATTCCCATGTATTAGAATATATGGTGATGACATGTGTCCACATGATCCCATATTTGAATTGGAGAATATTAAACCTTAATTAATTTCAATGAGTAGAAATTACTTTTCTCAAATAAAATAATTGAAACTAGTGCTTTAATGCATGTGATGATTGTGATGATGCTAGATCATAAAGTATGTGTCTTAGTGTGCTAAATAGACTTAGTTAAGTATTGTTTGGTGATTGTGTACCCCGTATTCCTTTATAGACGATAGTGCCGACCAAGGATACGAGGAGGAGGAGTTCTACCCCGAAGAAGACAAAGAAAACTTCAATCACTGCATCAATCAAGGCAAGCTATTATTAGCAAGCTAGAACTAAGCAAGTTAACACTTTACCCCTTTTGATAACTTAAGCAATTGCATTAGGTATGCTTGGTTATACCTTTTGAGTTATACCCATCCCAAGTTTTACTTGCAAGCTTTACTTTTTGCTTTACCAAAGTTCTTTACTTTTAGTTAATGCTTTGTGAGGTTTTGGAAAGATAGTATAGATAGCATAAAGAGTATAAAACTAGGCCTATACTAGATGTCATTCTATGGCATGAGATTGAGTTTAGCATCCCTCATTAGTGAACACTCTTAACTTAGTGGCTAGTGCTAAGCATAAAACTTGATCACTTTAGATGGGAATAATTGGTGAAAATGATTATGAAAACCTTGGAATGATGACTCATTCTATTGAAATGTTTTGACATGTGTTGAGAACACAAATGGATTTGATGGTGAAAATGTTGAGGCATGAGCCTTATCCCTTTATAAAAACTGATGGTTGGGTTCGGATGCGATACCATTCCAATTTTACCGTACAACCACAATACCTGAATTGGGTAAGGCTTAGCCAAGTTTATATGCATTAGTATGGGTTCCCTCGCTGAGGAGGTTTGAGTTGAGGCTACCTCTTGATGATGTCCACCTATGCAGTGCCCAGGATGGCAGATGGCCATGGCTAGGAGGCCAAGCTCATAGGAGAGGTGCTTATACTAGAGTGTGTAAAGGAAAGGTTATGATTGATTATCCGCATACTAAGTATGATGATTCAGGGTTATCCCTGATGGATGTATCGAATTTTGTGGTGAAAGTGCACCACCTCTGTAGAGTGTCAAACTATTCGAATAGCCGCGTCCGCGGTCATGGACAGTTGGAGTGGCCATACTATTCCGTCGTCATATGTTTTCAAAATGACTTGTGAAATGAACTATGATTTTGAATTGACCACAACAGGGTTGTGACTATGAAAACTAAGTTCCCACCTAGGTGATTTAGAACATTATTTTAGCTTTCTTTACTTCTGAACTCAGCTTAGGTCGCTTTTGCAAATAAACTTAGAGCTTAACATTCCTCCTAGAACTACCTTACTTGTTAGTGATAATTTGAGAGTACTTACAGAGTATTCATGGCTTTGTCCCTGGCTATTCCCGTGGCCATACTATGAGGAGGACTATCAGGAAGATGGACAGCAGGACGGCTATGACAACTAGGATCATATCCCATCGTCAGCATTGCATGTGACCCTAAAGATGGAGCCCACTGCTACACTTATATTTCCGCTGCTTGTTTGTATTAAGACTGGATCATGAGATCCTTTATTTGTGTAAGACCTTATTATGGTTTGTAATGGATGATGTACTGTGATATCCAATATGTTATGTCTCGCAAAAAATGGTAATCCTGGGATTGTGATGTATGGCATAACAGGCATCTGGGATTAAAAATCCGGGTGTTGACACCAAGAAACTCAAGTACTATTTTGAGGAGCATCCCATCAAAGTGATATGTGAGGCACCCATATCAGAGATTATGAGTAACAAAGACGCAAGTGGCCAGATAGCAAAATGGGCAATTGAGCTAGCCCCGTATGCACCGCAATTTGACAGAAGAGATGCGATCAAATCGTAAGCTGTGGTGGATTTCTTTGTGGACTAGGCCGAGATGCAATACGAGCCACCTCTGTCGGACTCCAATTATTGGCGAATGCACTTCGATGGATCAAAACTAAAAGAACGGTTGGGCGCCGGAGTAGTGCTTACCTCGCCCAAGAAGGATCAATTGAAATATGTCCTTCAAATCCACTTCAGTGCCTCAAATAATGTCGCGGAATATGAAGCGCTGGTACATGGTCTCAAAGTAGCAAAAGAAGTGGGGATACGTCGGATACAATGCTTTGGAGATTCGGATCTAGTGCTGTAGCAAGTATCTGGCAACTGGGACGCCTTGGATGCAAATATGGCCCTCTACAGATTTCATGTGCAAAAGATAAGCGGATTCTTCGAGGGATGTGAATTCCACCACATACCTCGGATTGAAAACGAGACGGCCGACGTACTGTCTAAGTTGGGATCATTCCGGCAACCAATCCAGCCAAATGTGGCCTTGGAACACTGATACGTTGCTAACTTATCCATAATTTTTGATGTTCCATGCTTGGTTTTATCTACTTTCTTATGTTTTATCCACACTTTGGAGTACTTTTCATATGATTTCTTGGACTAACCTATTAACAAGAGCCATAGTGCCAGCTGCCTGTTTTCTGTTCTTTTTGGTTCCAGGAAGTCAGAAAATGAATATTCTTGGAATTGGACGGGACAAAAGCCAAAGTTGCTATTTTACCGAGGGACACTTGGAGCCAGAATACGAGACGGAGAAGGGCCAGAGGGTGGCCACACCACCTGGTGGCACGGGCCAGGCCAGGCCGCGCCAGGGGGTGGTGTGGGCCCCTCCGGCACCCCCTCGGTCTCCCTTCTCGCCTATAAGTGCCTCCCGATGCATAAACCCTAAATAATCAAGCCTCCAGCCATGAAAAGTTCCACAGCGCCACCGCCACCGAAGGGGAGATTCAGGGGACAGAAAGTCTCTGTTCTGGCACCCTGCCAGGACGGGGAAGTGCCCTCGAAGCCATCTCCATCGATCTCCACCAGCATCTCCATCGCCGTTGCTGATTCCCATGATGATGAGGGAGTAGTTCTTCCTCGAGGCTAAGGGTTCTACCGGTAGCTATGTGTTCATCTCTCTCTCTATGCGTGGTCATATTGTGATCATGAGCTTTGTAATCAAGTAGATCTACCTTGCTACTCAAGTGCTTTAATAGATCTCTCCTCTCCCCATGTGTGTGAAAGTGATAGCGTGCACACCATGGTGACACTTAGGCTAGAGTTTACAAATACTTGTTATGAGTTATATTTGGAGTTGGATGTCTTTATGAAATTGTGGTGTTTGTTCGAACCATCTAGTGCTCAAGGTGACAGTGTGGGGTTTTCTAGATGGCAAAGACTTACTTTGAGGTGTGCTGTTATAGCCCTACCATGGATTAGAGTGTCCAACTAGAGAGTAGTTAAGAGTAATATCATAAAGAGAATATATTTATATGACAGTGTTCACTAGTGAAAGTATGATCCCTAGGCCTTGTTTCTAAGCATTGATACACCGTTTACAATTAGATCTGTAACATGTTTGCTTGCTTCCTTCTTTATTTCAGTTTGCCTTTAGTCTTTTCCCACGTCAACCACACGCCAGCAAGCTTTTTTCTATCACCGTTACCACTTATAATTATCCATACCACTTGTATTTTACTATCTCTTCGCCGAACTAGTGCACCTATACACCTGACAAATGTATTGGGTGTGTTGGGGACACAAGAGACTTCTTGTATCTTGATTGGAGGGTTGCTTGAGAGGGTATACCTTTGACCACTTCCTCCCTGAGTTCGATAAACCTTGGGTGATCCACTTAAGGGAAAACTTGCTGCTGTTGTACAAACCTCTGCGCTTGGAGGCCCAACAACTATCTACAAGAATAGAAGTGCGTAGACATCAAGCTATTTTCTGGCACCGTTGCCGGGGAGGTAAGGTAAAAGGTATTCACACCAGAGGATTAAAGAAGAAGAACCTCCCACGGCAAACGCCTATTTTCTGGCGCCGTTGCCGGGGAGGTAAGGTAAAAGGTACTCACATCCTCTGGTGTGAGTGCTCGAAGTTATTTCCTTTAGATTCTGCAATTTTTTCTTTTTGTTTCTTGTTTTCACTAGTTAGGCTTAATGGAGAACAACAACAAAATTAGAGAGCTTTATAGTATTTATCTTGAGTTAGGACATGAAGTGTTTGAAGAGAAAATTAAAAAACCTATGGAACTTTATTTGCATGCTAATAGCAATGTTGCTAGTATGAATTCTTTAGACATCATTATTGCTAATGCTATGGAAAAGTCTAAGCTTGGGGAGGCTGGTTTTGATGAACATGATATTTTTAGTCCCCCAAGCATGGAGGAGAAAATTTACTTTGATGATACGATGCCTCCAATATATGATGATTACAATGATGAATATGATATTTTCAGTCCACCTACTATTGAGGAGAAAATTAATGATTACAATATGCCTCCTATATTTGATGATTATGGTGATGAGAATAATAATGATAGCTATTTTGTTGAATTTGCTCCCACCATAATTAATAAGAATGACTATGCTTATGTGGAGAGTAATAATTATTATATGCATGTGGCTCATGATAAGAATGTTTTATGTAATAGTTATATTGTTAATTTTATTCATGATGCTACTGAAAGTTATTATGAGAGAGGGAAACATGGTTTTATGCATCTCAATAATATTAAGTTTCCCCTCTTTATGTTGAAAGGCTTGAAGTTGCACTTGTTTTGCTTTCCTATGCTTGTTGCTTTGTGCTTTCATGACTTGTTTCTTTACAAGATTACTATGCATAGGAAGTGGGTTAGACTTAAATATGCTTTGAATTTTCTTCTTGATGCTCTCTTTTACTTAAATTCATATTTCTTATGTGAGCATCTTCTCAAACTATCATGCCTAACTTAAAGGCGTTAAAGAAAAGTACTTATTGGGAGATAACCCAAAAGTTTTAGATGAGTCTTGGAAGTTATTACTTCAGTAATAACCGCTCCTTATCCTTTTTATTTGCTTTTTGTGCCAAGAGTAACCTCTAATGAGAGAGAAGTAATGATTGGGAAAGTTGCTGTCCCGAAACAGATTTCTGTGCTTCACCGTAAACATTCGTGTAAAATCTCTGTATGTCCTTTTGAGGCGTGAATTTTTGTGCTTCTTCCCCAGGTTGTTATCTAACTTTTGTTAGTTCAACACTTTTTGATTTGAGCAACATAAGGTCTTCGAAAAAATGCGTCTTTACCTGCTGGTCTGTTTTGACAGATTTCTGCCATTATTTGCATTTGCTTCTTGTTGGTTCCTTTTTGAGTTATTTTGGGGAATTGAGCTTTTTGAGGAAAGTTCTACAGTAGCTTGTGTTTTAATGGAAGTTTTATTGGTGTTGAAACTGAACCTAAATACTTATTATCTTGAGTGCACTAATGTTGCTAATAAAGATTGTGTGAAATTTTGTATGAAGGAAAAAATTCAGGTGTATGGAAGGAACGAGTAATGAGATGAAGAATGGACTAAAGCTCAAGCTTGGGGATGCCACGCGTGTCACCCCAAAAAATATCCAAGAAGTATAAGCGTCAAAGCTTGGGGGATGCCCAAGGCATCCCCTTCTTCATCAATAAAAATTCCAGGTTTCTTCCAAACGCTTCATTTTTATTGTTTCATGCACAGTTGTGTTGTTCTTGGAGCGTCTTTGTTTTTTGTTTTTGGTTTTTGTTTTCTTGGTTTTCTTAGTTTGCTTGAATAAATTGATTGGACCTCCTCTTTCATACATTGGTTTTCAAATAGTTTGGTTTGGATTGGAAAAGAGTAGGAAAGTTCATGCTTAAGTGGTAAAGAGAGCTTGTTTTTGACTGTGGCCTATGCTTTGTCATGCCATGCTTGATATTGTTTTGGCTTTATGCTTAGTATTCTTTGCTGTAGCATGACTTGTTATAAACAATTGAGATTGCTTAATGTGCCTTGGATGAATCATGCGTTGTTTTAGCATATTAAAGCATAGTATAGTGGTATTCTCCTTTGATGCTTTATTTGGGTTGACTTGGCACATGCTCACACCATGTTATGACTATCCCAAGTCACCATAAGCCTTTATGATCCTTTAGTTTTCAACTTGTAGTATCACTTTATTCTTTGATCAATGATGCTTTGTCGCTCTGCATGATTATGGCCATTATTGCTCTCTTAGTTTGTCGCTCCCAGTCTTTTGCTAGCCTCCACAACCAAGTATGAGTTCCACTCATGCATCCAACTCCCTAAACCAAGTTATTCCAAAGAGTCCACCATACCTACCTATTAGCATATGCTATTCCAAGTATATTCATGTTTTTGTTTACCTTTCGAATTACTTGTTATGAGAAAACTAGTGATTAAAGCTCTCACAAACTTGATGGCACACTTTACTTTTCTTGCCCTTAATAAACTTGAACCATTGTGTTGTTTATGTTGTATATGCTTGCACTTATTTGTTGGGGATTAGCAGAACCATGCTGTCATGGGGAACGCTTTTAACATTGCACTGGTACTTTGTACCTAGTTGATATCATGCTCTTTTGTCTATGGATGTCGTCGGTGTGAAATGAAAGGGGAGCTTGTAAGTCCATGGAGTTATGTATATGTGTTAGAGAAACGCCTGGGCCGCTGGTCTAATCCATGCTGACATGGTGGAAACCTACAGCGTAACCATAATGAGCTGTCTATGAAGCATTCTTCTTATAAAAAAAGATTCCTATATTGAGAAAAAGGAGAAAAGAGAAAAAAAAGAGATTATGAAAAGAGGAAAGAGAGAAAAAAGCACCATATTCCCATGGTAAATGAGAAGATTGCTGAGATGCTCGTTGTCTGCTTGCCTTGTCATTTTGATATGGGGATTCTTCCGTATCATCGGGCAAGGGGTACCCCGTTGGCGGTTCTCTATGATACACATGTACTTACGATGACAAGAACTTACTGGTGACTAAACTTGAGTAGCATGAGGAGCGGCCCTCGTATTCAAGGAACATGAGATTTCTAACTTATACTTCGTCAAGCATGTACACCATAGTTTGTTCACTTTAACCTTAATCACTTCAAGATTCTTATGATAGGGGCAATGAGAGCTGAAAGCTATAAGTACCATAATTTTTGGAAGCTCTTTATGAAACTTGAATCTCTGCTTCCTTCTATGAAGGCCTTTCTTCCACCATTATATTGAGTCTCCACCTTCTATCTTTATGCACTTACTTTGAGAGCATAGTGGCCATTCTTAGTTCTATGTGCATTGTCCCAAGACTTGTTGATTGATGCATAACTTTGATATTGCTTGTTTTAAACTATTTGTATCTAGTCACTCTTATGAACTTTGAAGGTGTCCTATGCATTTATGTTTGCTACTCCATGAGGGACAAGCTGAATGCCACTATGCTATGTTTTCTTTATGTGAAACAAACAAACGTCTTGCAAAGCATTGTTATTCATGAATCTTTTGTTTATGCCTTTTCATGTTGCAACATAGTTTCTTTGTCTTATTGCTAGAACTTTGTCTTTCATGTTATGATTGAAGTAATATGATCCCAGCTTTGAATGTTTTACAAATACTTTGATCAAGTTTATGGTTGTGCATGTCACCTCAAAATTATTCTTTCTTTTTATCACTTACCTACTCGAGGACGAGCAGGAGTTAAGCTTGGGGATGTTGATACGTTGCTAACGTATCCATAATTTTTGATGTTCCATGCTTGGTTTTATCTACTTTCTTATGTTTTGTCCACACTTTGGAGTACTTTTCATATGATTTCTTGGACTAACCTATTAACAAGAGCCATAGTGCCAGCTTCCTGTTTTCTGCTGTTTTTGGTTCCAGGAAGTTAGAAAATGAATATTCTCGGAATTGGACGGGACAAAAGCCAAAGTTGCTATTTTACCGGGGGACACTTGGAGCTAGAATACGAGACGGAGAAGGGCTAGAGGGTGGCCACACCACCTGGTGGCGTGGGCCAGGCCAGGCCGCGCCAAGGGGTGGTGTGGGCCCCTCCGTCACCCTCTCGGTCTCCCCTCTCGCCTATAAGAGCCTCCCGATGCATAAACCCTAAATAATAAAGCCTCCAGCCATGAAAAGTTCCACAGCGCTGCCGCCATCGAAGGGGAGATTCGGGGGACAGAAAGTCTCTATTCTGGCACCCTGCCGGGACAGGGAAGTGCCCCCGGAGCCAGCTCCATCGATCTCAACCACCATCTCCATCGCCGTTGCTGATTCCCATGATGATGAGGGAGTAGTTCTTCCTCGAGGCTAAGGGTTCTACTGGTAGCTATGCGTTCATCTCTCTCTCTATGTGTGATCATATTGTGATCATGAGCTTTGTAATCAAGTAGATCTACCTTGCTACTCAAGTGTTTTAATAGATCTCTGCTCTCCCCATGTGTGTGAAAGTGACAGCGTGCACACCATGGTGGCACTTAGGCTAGAGTTTACAAATACTTGTTATGAGTTATATTTGGAGTTGGATGTCTTTATGAAATTGTGGTATTTGTTCGAACCATCTAGTGCTCAAGGTGACAGTGTGGGGTTTTCTAGATGGGAAAGACTTATTTTGAGGTGTGGTGTTATAGCCCTACCATGGATTAGAGTGTCCAACCGGAGAGTAGTTAAGAGTAGTATCATAAAGAGAATATATTTATATGAGAGTGTTCACTAGTGAAAGTATGATCCCTAGGCCTTGTTTCTAAGCATTGATACACCGTTTGCAATTAGATCTGTTACATGTTTGCTTGCTTCCTTCTTTATTTCAGTTTGCCTTTAGTCTTTTCCCACGTCAACCACACGCAATCATGCTATTTTCTATCACCGTTACCACTTATAATTATCCATACCACTTGTATTTTACTATCTCTTCACCAAACTAGTGCACCTATACACCTGACAAAGTGTATTGGGTGTGTTGGGGACACAAGAGACTTCTTGTATCTTGATTGCAGGGTTGCTTAAGAGGGGATACCTTTGACCACTTCCTCCCTGAGTTCGAGAAACCTTGGGTGATCCACTTAAGGGAAAACTTGCTGCTGTTCTACAAACCTCTGCGCTTGGAGGCCCAACAACTGTCTACAACAATAGAAGTGCGTAGACATCAAACACTTAAGAAAACCATCTATTACTCCATCACCTAAATCCGAATCGATTTAGATCCCGACATTCTCCGGATCAGAAGCTGCACCAATGGAAATAGATTGGGGAGGCACCTCAGCAAACCCGGGGACTGCCTCAGCAAACCCGGGGACTGGTCAGCCATAACCGGCGGGAGTTATGTCGGTGGATGCGATGGAAATTAACGAGGAACCTTTCTCAGTCCAAACTATACCCACTTGGGCCAAGCCAATATTTGACTTCCTGAAAGAGGGAATCCTACCAGATGACGAGATACTCTCAAGGCAGATCCAGAGAAGGGCAAAGGCCTATACCATTATCAATGACGAACTATACAAGAGGAGTGTAACCACCATACTACAACGGTGCGTTGATCCAGAGGAAGGACTTGACATACTTCGGGATATCCACCAAGGAGAATGTGGTCACCATGCATCTTCAAGAGCATTGGTGGCAAAAGCTTTTCGGCATGGATTTTATTGGCCAAGTGCTTTGGAGCAAGCAGAAGATTTGGTGAGAAAATGCAATGGCTGTCAGAGATACGCCACGAAAACTCATTTACCAATGTCGAAACTCAAAACTATCCCCATTACTTGGCCATTTGCTGTATGGTGCCTAGACATGGTAGGGCCATTTAAGCCGGCTAAAGGAGGAATGACCCATATCCTAGTTATGGTCGACAAGTTCACCAAATGGATCGAAGTGAAACCAATCAGGAAATGTGATGGGCCAACAACGGTGAAATTTCTCAAGGATATAATCCTGAGATACGGGTACCCCCACAGTATCATAAATGACAATGGCACAAATTTCACCAAAGGAGCATTTGCGAGGTTCTTCCGAGAAAAGAAAATCTGGCTAGATCTAGCTTTAGTGGCCCACCCCGCATCGAACGGGCAATTGGAAAGATCCAACGGACTAGTGTTGTCCGGGATAAAATCCCGGCTCATAGAGCCACTGCAAAGATCAACGGGGTGCTGGATAGAAGAACTAGCAGCAGTACTGTGGAGTTTAAGAACAACTCTGAATCGATCAACAGGCTATACGCCATTCTTTCTAGTATAAGGGACAGAAGTTGTATTACCAACCGACATAGAGCATAATTCGCCAAGAGTCACCCAATACACAGAAGCTGAAGTGCGTGAAGCTCGGCAAAATGATGTCGATCTGCTGGAAGAAGCGAGAGAACTGGCCTTGTCCAGATCCGCCATATATCAGCAAAATCTCCAACGCTACCATAGCCGGAAAGTAAACCCCCGAGTCTTCCGGGAAGGTGATCTGGTACTCCGGTTGGTGCAGCGCACTGCTGGCATGCACAAGTTGTCCCCTCCATGGGAAGGACCTTTCATTGTAAGCAAAGCTTTGCACAATGATATCTACTATCTTATTGATGCACAACCACAGGAAAAAAACAAGGCGGACAGGTCCGGAGAGGAATCTAAGCGACCGTGGAATGTAGCACTACTTCGTCCTTTTTACACCCGACAAAGAGGTGAATGTATCCGAGCTACTCATATGTCGGTATGTATGTCGGCAATGAGCTTATTAATGAAACTTTGGCACCCCAAGAAGAAACTGGAGGAGTGCCATAATAATTATTCTTCATGTTTTCATATTTTTATGTCGGCTGGGTTAAGTCGCTTATATCTTAGCCGGATTAGTAATATGTGAGCACCAAAAACCTAACTCTTCGACTTTAATGTTGTCCAACAAGAATTGGCTTCATGGCAAGCAAGAGAACTAGTTTGGAATGGCAAAACACATGAAAAATGACTAAGGAAAGGAACTTAAGCGAGCCGACATCTGTTATTCAGACTAACCCTGTGTTTACTGTATTTATCTAACGCCGGATTATTTTGAGCTAATCTCAAAGTTTCAAGTATTGTTAAGTCAGTTTTTTGAACCTCGGACTCGTAAGTCAAAAAACCAAATCAAGGTAGACGCGGGCCGAGTCAAAAATTGGGAGAACAAGAAAACGAAACTTGGGGACTTCGCCCATGATAATCCAACATTAATAACTTAGTTCCAAATAGTATAAATTGTAGAAAAATCAAAACAAGGTACTTAGATACATTTTCACCCGGCATTCCGGGGATCTGACGAATACGGTCAAGTGTTTTTTAAGGAGCAGGGGGAGCAGCCGAATCATTGGCCAAAGGAGGAGGTACTTCTGAATTTGGGGGCGGGGCGCTAGCCTCAGCCTCATCCTCGGGGTTGGCCTCGCCATCCTCCGGGTCTTCGGCCTCGTCGCCAAGCTTGGAGGCCTCACCCTCACTCCCCTCATCTTCTTCACCTTTAGAGGCAACTTCATCGTCAAACACGTCAAGATAGCTCGGCCCCTCGTTCCAAGCATGGCAGAAGGAGTATTGGATAAGCTTGTCGGCACAGGCTTTGCGACGTGCAACACACTTCGGATCTTCGGACCACTTGGATCCGGTGCGCATGCGGGTGAGCAGCCCCAAGTCAGTTCTTTCGTACCATGAAAGGACGAACTACAACGCAATGTCAGCCCCGGTTCGCGCAGCAGATTCTCGCCACGGGTGCACTTGAGTATCACACTCCATCAGTTTGGCTATGAAAGCCGCATTTCCTTTGGGAGTGGTCTCAGTGGGCCAGAGGGAGCTAAACATCCGCATTGCCGCCGACATAATGTCTGCGCCGTAGTTCTTCACTAGCTCCATGCGAGTGAAGAAGCTCGCCAGCAGATCCTCCGTATCATACGGGATTGGCTCGACATCAGGGCCTGTGGGGATACCATGTGGTTCGTGGGACAGGGCTACAGCAGCAGCAGCAAGAGTATCACCTTCTAGAAATTTTCCTAAGAAACAGAGCAGAGGAAACAGTGAGCAAAAGCATTAAATCCGGAGAAATGAAAGTTGAGCAAGGGAAAAAGAACTCACGGGCAATCTGGAAGAGAAGTCGCTGAAGCTCGGCGTGGACATTGGCGCTGTGGGCCTGGAGTTTCTCATATTCAGAGGTCACCGACGTAAGTTTGACATCGACCTCCTGCAATAAGCTCTAGTCCTTCGAAATTTGCGTGGTTAAACGCTCTTTTTCCTCGGCAAACTCCTGGTCAGTTTTCTCTGGTTCGGACTTATGGAGGTCTTTAAGCCTCTGGATTTCGGCATTCAGCCGAATAATTTCCGAGTCCTGGAGGCGCATCCAAGCTATCTCATCGTCCTTCCTCTTCAATTCGGCCTCGTGTTTCCCTGTTTGTTTGAGAAAATGGGTCATCATATCAGGCATGGGTACGCTGTCTTCAAGAGAAACTGCAACGGTGGGTTAATCCGGCGGAGCTGGAGTATAAATATCCACCGGGTAAAGAAAAGAGCGCACAATGATGGTGTGAACGAGATAAGATACCTTTTGATGGGGGAATACCAATCGGGGTATGCCCACGAAGCGGAGTCGCCAGCTGGAGCGAGCCGACTGAAGCCAAGCCAGAGCGGATCGACTCGCTGAATACGGCGACTGACTGGACCCAGACGCCACGCCGATTGGAGGCCCAAGACGGCGACTCCAGTACAAAGCCTATTAGTGCACTTGTAAACCTTAACTGGCTGCATATACAAAGCCACCGGGGGCACCCCTTTGAAAGATCTCTCACGTCATATTAGATCTAGTCTCTCCCACCGCCTCCGGCGACTCCATGTAAACAAATCTATGATCATATACTGGATTGCTAGCAGGACGTAGCGATCCTCCATCGAGGGGACGTGAACCTGGGTACGTCGTGTACCAATCTCGCTCCCGAATTCTCCTACGTCGCCTTGTCCTTTTCCTCTACTTAAGCTACCCTGTAGCATCTGCCGTGGTCAATACCACGACAGTTGGTGCCCACCGTGGGGCAAGCGGTGCATAGAGGTGATGATCTGGGCGGGATCCTTCACTCGTCAATAACAGCCAGATCGCATCTGGTCGATTCAGCTGCATCGGCGTGTTGGACTTCATCGACAGCAAACAACACACCTTGACCGCCACACAAAACTTCACTACTCCACGTAGTCATCAGAGATGGCGGTGCTATTCTCCGTCGGCCGTAGAGCTGAATCGGCGGATTCCATCTTCGTCCACGTACCTGTGGAATCGAGGGATCAACATCAAAGACGCCATCACGTGCCCATCTCATCTCTCTTCAATTGCAAGTGATCGTGGCTGATTGGTTTGATCTATCCAACCTTATTTCTCTCACGTGTTGATTATCTGCTGAGTCAGTTATTTTATTTAGATCAGATCTAATCCCTTGCAAGCCATATTTCGCATGCATGTACCACCTAGAGAATCGTATAAAGGAGCCAAGATGGGAAGAGGCGTTAATGCCATTATTTGGCCATGGCCACGATAAATCAGCAAGTCAGTTTTGCTTCGACCTCAATCAACCACGGCGGGGGCGATGCAATCCATGCATCCAATTAGCACAAAAAATCTCTCTCTACACTCAAGCATATTTTATTTATAATATTTAATCATGTCTACTAATCGATTTGTGTGTGTAAATATTAGGATCAAGTCGCGTAGGAGCGGCGGCACACTACTTGCAAGTTATACGTGTGATATCAACAAACACAGTCATGCGATGCATCCACGGCCCGTATAGTCCGCGGTGGATTAATTTCACATGCAATCGAATCTCTCTCATGGTTACCGATCTATTATTTTATTTGGATTAATCCTTAATATATTGTCTTTTTGGAATACATGTACTGGATCGGCGCACGTGAGTGCATACTGTGGGAGAATTAATCCATTCTTTCCGTCAGTTTCAATCGCCCGCCGTCCTTGACCGAGCTCGACTTGATCCACCTATCTCAAAAAGCTGGTTCACGACCATTGCGGCGTAATTGTAACCGTGCTCGGGGACTCGGCGCACTCCAGAGAGCGTCAGTCGCCGGTCGCTCGACCTCGCCACCCGCCATGCTCTGGGACTCGGCACGCTCCATGGAGCTCGTCGCCGATTCGCCACGATCCACGACCGCGGCTTGCCACGCTCGGGAAATCGCCTACCGTGGACTCACCATCGAGGACTCTCCATGTCCGAGGAATCGCCATCACGGTCTCTCCATCGTGGGCTCGCCGCGGACATGCCGCGCTCGAGGACCGTCCGCCGCGGACTCGCCATCATGGTCTCGCCATCGTGGGCTTTCCATTGTATCGCCACGACCGCGAACTCACCATGGTCGTGGAATTGCCACATTTGGCAACTCGCCCATTGCTGACTCGCTCATTGCCGACTCGCCATACTACCGGCTAAACGCCGCGTCGACTTCGCCATAGCGCGACCACCGTCCGCCGCGTCGACCCCGTCTTCACCGCGTTGAATTCGCCATAGCGCGACCTACGTCCGCCGCGTCGACCCCGTGTCCGCCGCGTCGACTTCGCCATAGCGCGACCACCGTCGCTGCGTCGACCCCGTGTCCGCTGCGTCGACTTCGCCATAGCGTGACCTACGTCCACCGCGTCGACCCCGTGTCCGCCGCGTCGACTTCCCCATAGCGCGACCACCGTCCGCCGCGTCGACCCCGTGTCCGCCGCGTCGACTTCGCCAAAGCGCGACCATACGTCCGCCGCGTCGACCCCGTGTCCGCTGTGTCGACTTCGCCATAACGCGACCTCCATCCGCCGCGTCGACTCTATGTCCGCCGCGTCGACTCTATGTCCGCCACGTCGACTCTATGTCCGCCGCATCGACTCCGCTAAAGCGCGCATATACTTCCGTTACGTCGAATGCGTACGCCGCGCCTACTAAAGGACCTTCATCATCCGAGTCGCCAGAGAGGGTCGCATGCCACGCTGCATGGACTCACCACTAGGCGTCTCTTTCCTTCGGGAAAATCAATTCGCCTTTGTCAACCTTTGAAAGAGCGACTCGCAATGGCCAAGTAGTGTGGACGAGGACTCGCAAACCGAGCCTCGAATCGTCCATGAAAAACGCTAACCGAGAGCCATCATTGGATTCGCCTTGCTCGACTGGCCTTCCGGGCCAAGACAAATGGTAGTGCTACACAAACAGCACCATGTCCTCCTCAACCTTAGACAGTGCGACTCGCACGGCCAAGTACTGCGGACGAGGACTCGCAAACCGAGCCTCGGATCGTCTAGGAAGAACGCCAAGCCGAGAGCCATCTTTGGAGTCGCCAAGCGACTGGTCCCTGGGCCAAGACGAGAGACTCGCTAACAAAAACAGCGAAATCAATGTCATCGCGGACTCGCAAGCATCGCAGACTCGCCACACTCGATGACTCTCCCCTCGCAGACTCGCAATCATCGCGGACTCGCCACACTCGGGGACTCTCCCCTCGCGGACTCGCAATCATCGCGGACTCGCCACACTTGGGGACTCGGCGCACTCCAGACAACGACACTCGCCGGTCGCCCAACCTCGCCACTCGCCGCACTCCAGACAGTGTTGAGCGCTACTCGCCATGCTCGAGAACAACCTCTACTATGCATCTCTAAAGAGCTTCAAGTCGCCTTTACAAGCCAACTCGAGCCTCGGGGACTACTCCTAGGCATACTGTGTGTGCGCGTGGTTCCACGACCGTGGATCGCCATGCTCGGCGACTTGCCATCGCGGACTCGCCCTCGCATACTCAACACGCTCGGGGACTAGCCACCGCGGATTCGCCCTCGCGTACTCAACACGCTCGGGGACTCGCCACCGCGGATTCGCCCTCGCGTACTCAACACGCTCGAGGACTCGCCACCGCGGACTCGCCCTTGCGTACTCAACACGCTCGGGGACTCGCCACCGTGGACTCGCCCTCGCATACTCGCTACGCTCGGGGACTCGCCATCACGGGCTCACCATCGCCGACTCGCTGTCACGGAATTGCCTGCGACGACTCGAATACTTCATCACCAACGATTTGGTGGCATCCTTGCGTCCGCTATTCGTCAGCCCCTACTTCTACAACAACAAGATAACAAGGGGCCGGTCAAATTTCTCCAAGGGGCGACTCCACCCAACACTGACTCGCCTGGCGCATCGACTCGCCCAGGCGAATGGACTACTTCATGAGCTATTTCTCTATTTCAGGAGCTCGTCACCAATTCACCATGATCCATCGCCAAGACTCTCCGCGCCCTGCCTCAAGCCCGCGTCGTATCCATGACGCGCTTGGGGACTACTGATGGGGGAATACCAATCGGGGTATGCCCACGAAGCGGAGTCGCCAGCTGGAGCGAGCCAACTGAAGCCAAGCCAGAGCGGATCGACTCGCCGAATACGGCGACTGACTGGACCCAGACGCCATGCCGATTGGAGGCCCAAGACGACGACTCCAGTACAAAGCCCATTAGTGCACTTGTAAACCCTAACTGGCTGTATATATAAAGCCATCAGGGGCACCCTTTTGAGAGAGATCTGTCACGTCATATTAGATCTAGTCTCTCCCACCGCCTCCGACGACTCCATGTAAACAAATCTATGATCATATACTGGATTGCTAGCAGGACGTAGCGATCCTCCATCGAGAGGACGTGAACCTGGGTACGTCGTGTACCAATCTCGCTCCCGGATTCTCCTACGTTGCATTGCCCTTTTCCTCTACGTAAGCTACCCTGTAGCATCTGCCGTGGTCAATACCACGACACCTTTGATTTCAGCCAGATTTTTCCGCATGATGGTATTCCTTCAACCTCGGCTACATGGTTCGGATAACAAATTAATACCGATCACAGATAACTCGAACGAATGAAAATGGAAGAAGCAAAAGTCTACGTAAGAAAAATTATCTTTAGTCTGGTGCTCCTCCAGGAGTTTGCCATAACACGCACGAACGTCTTTATAGGAGTCCAGCAGGCGCTGGAACTCAGCAGATCGGCGGTTAGTGGTAATCTGGAAAAAGCAAGACAATGTCAAGTTCAAAGCCAAAGTGAAAATAATTCGAAGTCTACAAGATCCGGGCCAAGTGGAATTTAACCCGGCTCTAGGTGTGTGGATATTCGAAGTATACAATATCCGGGCCAAGTGTAACTTAACCCGGCTCTAGGTATGTGGATATTCGAAGTCTACAAGATCCGGGCCAATTGGAACTTAACCCGGCTCTAGGTGTGTGGATATTCAAAGTCTACAAGATCCGGGCCAAGTGGAACTTAACCCGGCTCTAGGTGTGTGGATATTCGAAGTTTACAAGATCCGGGCCAAGTGGAACTTAACCCGGCTCTAGGTGTGTGGATATTTGAAGTCTATAAGATCCGGACCAAGTGGAACTTAACCCGGCTCTAGGTGTGTGGAAATTCGAAGTCTACAAGATCCAGGCCAAGTGGAACTTAACCCGGCTCTAGGTGTTGTAACATCCCAAATTCTACAATTGCAGATGTTACTAGAAGCATGCATCATATCCTTGCATCATGGCATCAAACTGCGTCAGATTTTTCCTAAACCCTATAGTCATATAAAGACTAAAAGGGTAAAACAAAACCTAACCTACTAAACCGTTGCAAAAATGTTATATTATAATCCCATACTAAACTTATCCTTTTTACAAATTTTTAGAGACCGGACTCACGTAATTCGGAGTCCGTTTGCAAAAGTTATGCAACTTTTGGTAAAACAGAAATAAATAAAAAGAATAAAAAAAACCTAGCCTAACCGGGCCAGCCGAGCCAACCCGAGACCTATCTACCGCCCACCTGGCCGGGTGGGCGTCGCGAAGCGCGTGGGCCGGCCCAGTAGCCGCCGCCAGCAGCCAGCCGCACCCCCGCAGCCACTGACGGCCTGGCCCCACCCGTCATCCCCCTCCTCTGTTCGAGTCCAACTCGAACACGAGCTCACCGCGTCGGCACAACCGTCTCCGGCCGAATCGGAGCAGACCCTGCAGCCCCCGCGCCAAGTAAGCCTGGCTATTTAAAGCCCTCGGCACGCCTCCCAAAACCCTAAAAATTTTTTCACCGTTTGCCACCGGAGCCGCCGCCACGCATCTCGCCGGAGCCGCCGCCACTGGAGTCTCGCCGGGCCGGGTTCGAGACCGCCCTACCCCTTCTCTTCCCCTCTCTGCCTTCCCCCTTCAGTACCACCTCAATTCACGACGTTTTCCCCTTGAGCAGAGCCCCGTGCCACCACCGATTTGTCGCTGGAGTCTCGCCGGAGACAGGAGGGATCGGCGGAGCGCTGCCACGAATAGAGGAGGAGAGGGCCGACGCCGTCTGTACCAGAGGGACCGCGAGGAGGAGGGCCACGCAGTCGTCCACTTCACGCAGCCGGGAGCCCGCCGGAACGCCGCCGAACATCGCCACCGACGCGCCGCCGCCGTCGCCGTCGTCGTTGTCGTCAAACCATCACCGCTGGTGAGTTCCTCCATCCCCGCCCGTCAGATCTTGATCCGGCGGTGCAGATCATCCTGACCCAGCGAAGGGGTACCACCCAATCGCGTGCCGCCGCGTTAGCGCAGCGTCAGCGCCGCGTCAGCACCGCGTATGGGTTCTGTCTTGGCTTAGTACTTAGTGGGAAACCTCACCGGGGTACCTACATTTGGAGGTTCTTGGCGCGGTTGGATCCAGCTGGTAGAGGGGCTACTAAGGGAAGGCTTCGCCATGGTCTTGTCTGTAAAAGGACTTGATCGTGGATTGTGGGGAAAGTACACAACCTCTCGAGAGTATTGCAATCTGATCGATCAGCCGTGTTCACGGAAACAGAACAACATTGAGCATCTGAAGGATGGAGCCTCTGAAAGATCTTCCTCTCTCTTTTCCAAACTTAACGTTTTATAAACCCCAAGGCATGAGTAATATCACTATTGGGCGAGATTTTGGGAACTTGGTGCGTAATATCCAAGTGCTAGGTTGATTGGGCACTTGGTGAGTAATATCCACGTGTTCCATTCGACCCTATACTACTTATCAAAGATTACAAAGTAGGGAAAATTTCTTCCTCTTTCTTCTTACAATGAGAAAATTGGCTTTATGCAAATGAACCCCAAAGCCTACTCTTAGCCTTGCATGTAGAGATAGACTTACTCTTTCCTTGGTGTAATTTGCCAATACATTCAAAGTATTGACCCAACTTGTTGGCTGCACGTCTTATGTGCAGAATCCGAAGACTGAAAGGTGCGTAGGGATCGCGGGTCTTCACGCAACTAGCCTGAGGCGTTGATGGACTCAAGTTTTACTTAGTTTCTGCTGTTTTATTTGAGCTAGCTATAAGCTATGCAAGTTGTAATAATTATACTCTGGATTATTCGTATAATAATGACTTGTGTTTTACATGATATTCATCGACTGTGAAGTGCTAGCTATTGATCCAGGGACTAGCATGGTAATCACAGGGACTTAGGATCCTTAACGATCCGAGGTCGCAACAGATGGTATCAGAGCACAAAGTTGCCTATAGGACGTGACCCCTAGGATTGGAAACCACCTTTACCATTGTGTGTTTTTGCTTTCCATATTCTTCTAAGTTATTTATGCTCTTCTAGTAAATCTCTTCCTTATCGCTTTGTGCCGAAATTTGCTTTCTCCTAATCTAAAGATGACGGCCTTCTACTACGACACCGCCGAAGACATCAAGGGCCTGCGCTTTGGGGAATGCCTTTTGGACATCATCAAGACGTTGCAGTTACCCATGCCGTCAATCAAGGGAAGAGAGTTGAGGAAGATACACAAGGAGGGATGTTGGGCGATTGAAGTCATCCAACCGGGGCGCAGCAAGTCAGAACCCAAGACAGAGGCCATTGTACTCAACGTCACCAGCGACTCCAAGGAGAAAGGACTTAGCATCAGCTTGCAGGAGCTCATTGGACGCCTTTGCGGATGCCACCATGAAGAGGTTGAAGGCCACTACATCAAACTCTTTGGGAGACGTGATGAGAAGGGAGTTCCAATCAAGTTAACCCCGGAGGAAAGGAAGACATGAAAGCGTCGAAGGATCCAATATCAAGACTTGGAGTCCCATATCAATGATCTTCAGAAGGGGAGATGCCTTGAGATCACGAGGAATGACGAGCTATGTGCCCTAGTCAAAGAGAAGGATGAGAAGATCGAGGAGCTGGAAGAGAAGATCAAGTCCCTAGGAGGGGAGCTCACCGCCCAAGACAAGAAGTTCGCTAATCAAGAGAAAAGGGTACAAGATAAGAACAAGAGGATTAGGGAACAAAGTCTTGTGCTCGCAAAGAACGAGATGGAATTCAAGAACCTTGCCACCATGTTGAAGGACCTACGAGCAGCCAAGAGGAGCTTGGAGGAGAAGATCACGCCCATGACTATGGGGTCAAGTTTGATCAAGAAACTACAGAAGGAGAAGAAGGAACTTCAAGAGAAGCTCGAAGCCGCTACTCAGGAGCTGCAAGAGGTGAAGGAACTTCAAGAGAGGCTCGAAGCTGCTACACCGGAGCCACTGGAGGTGAAGGAACTTCAGGAGAAGCTTGAAGCCACGACGAAGGACATGGAGTTATACAAGTCACTGCTGGACAAGGAAGGCTTCATTATTGAGGATGAGGAAGTGGAAGATGAGTAGAGTAGTTGGACCACCTTTAGTTCTATAGTAAAACGTTGTTCGCGATTGTAATGAGTACCAAAAAATTATTTTGGTTTAGTTAAACTGGGTTGAGTGTGTTAAACTATGTGCTTTGTGTGCCTTGCTTTTCTCGTGTGTTTTTCTCTTGTTTACATAAGGGTAGGAGTTTTATTCCTTAGGCTTTCTATCCATTTCTTAAATTGTTTCCCAAACCCCACAGATGGCGAGACGTGGAAACAACAACAACAACATGCCCCCAGAGATAGCACAACTTCTGAACTCCCAGAATCAGCTAATCCAACTCCTCAATCAAAACATGCAAAACAACAACAACAACAACCCGCCGCCTCCGCCACCTCCACCGCCCCAACAGGATCGCCTGACTCGGTTCTTGAGGTTGAACCCTCCAATTTTCTCAAGTAGTTCTGAGCCAATTGTGGCAGATGACTGGCTCCACACCACCAACAAGAAGTTAGACACCGTCCAAGTTGTTGGAGCTGACAGGGTGCACTTTTCCGCACACCAACTTGAGGGACCAGCTGCAGAATGGTGGGATAATTACCAGGTCACCCACCCCGATATTGAAGCTATCACCTGGAACCAGTTCAAGGCGGCCTTTCGTACTCATCACGTAGCCACGGGAGTCATGTCACTTAAGAGACGTGAGTTCCACGACTTGAAACAACTGCACCGCTCTATCTCCGAGTATGGGGACCTTTTTAACAAGCTGGCACGCTATGCACCTGATGATGTTTCCATGGATGCCAAGAGACAGGAGGAGTTCCTAAGGGGACTAAATGATGAAATATCCATTCAGCTTGTGGCTCTAAAGTTTGATACCTATCAGGAACTTCTGGACAGGGCAGTTGTGGTTGAAGCAAAGCAAAAGAGTATAGAGAACCGAAAGAGAAAGTCCACCTCACACAAGCACAACTCGGCCCCATATCAGAAGCAACGCACTTCATCACCACCACCCCACAACCACAATGGCCACAACCACAATGGTCATCGTCATGGAGGACATAACCACAATGGCCATAAACACCGCAATGGAAATGGCAATGGGAAGGATCTGAGTGAAGTGACATGCTTCAAGTGTAACAAGACAGGGCATTATGCAACTACTTGCCCCGAAAAGATGAAGAATGGGAATGGTAATGGGAATGGCAACGGACACAACCATGGCAATGGTAATGGAAATGGGAAGAAGCCGAATCCATTCGTCAAAGCCATGGTGAATCATGTCTCCGTGGAGGATGCTCGTGAGGCACCTGACTCCGTGATTGGTAAGTTCAAGCTTAACTCCACCCCCGCAGTTGTTCTTTTTGATACTGGTGCGTCGCATTCATTCATATCAAGGGTATTTGTGGATAGAGGCAAGATACCTACGGAGACTATTAGTACTCCCCTAAGGGTAAGTTCTCCTGGAGGAGAAATAGTGGCAAACTCTGGATGCCGTGGGTTAGAACTAAGGATTGGGGCACACACCTTTCCCACCAGCCTAGTCGTTCTGGAGTCACAAGGCTTAGACATAATTTTGGGCATGAATTGGATGACCGAATATGAGGGAGTCATAGATTGTGCCAAAAGGACTATCACATTCACGACTCCGGATAAGAAAAGGATCCGCTTTAAGTCAGCTTTCGCACTCAAAGGAAGTATGGTAAACTCTCTTAAGGGGGTTAGCTTGAAGGATGTGCCAATTGTGAAGGAGTATCCAGATGTGTTTCCGGGAGAATTGCTAGGGATGCCTTCTGATCGAGACATCGAATTTCTCATTGACTTGATGCCTGGTACTGGACCGATAGCAAAGAGACCGTACAAGCTGGATGTGGATGAGTTGAAGGAACTTAAGAAACAGCTTAGAGAGCAATTGGCCAAAGGCTTCATTCAACCAAGTGCGTCATCTTGGGGAGCGCCTGTCTTATTCGTGGAGAAGAAGGATAAAACCAAGAGACTAGTCGTGGACTACCGGTCGTTGAATGAAGTGACAATCAAGAACAAGTACCCTGTACCCAATATCAACGACCTGTTCAATCAATTAAAGGGAGCTAGTGTGTTCTCTAAGATTGATCTCTGATCAGGTTATTTCCAGCTAAAGATCCGGGAACAGGATGTACCCAAGACAGCCTTCACCACGAGATACGGATTGTATGAATACACCGTGATGTCGTTTGGCTTAACCAATGCCCCAGCATACTTCATGACTATGATGAACAAGGATTTCATGGAGTACTTGGATAAGTTTATTGTGGTATTCATTGATGACATACTCATATACTCCAAGGACGAGAAGGAACATGAGAGGCATCTGCGCCTAATTATGGAAAAGTTAAGGGAACACAAGTTGTATGCCAAGTTTAGCAAATGTGAGTTCTGGTTGAAAGAAGTGGGATTCCTTGGTCATATTGTGTCAGCTAAAGGAGTTGTTGTGGACCCAAGTAAGGTAGCTTCCGTGACAGAATGGGAGTCCCCTAAGAATGTGGGTGATATCAGGAGCTTCCTGGGCCTTGCGGGATATTACCGAAGGTTCATTGAAAACTTTTCCAAGATAGCAAAGCCTATGACAGAATTGTTGAAGAAAGAGAAGAAGTTCCAATGGACCGAGGCATGTGAAGCAAGTTTTCAAGAATTGAAGAAGCGCCTAGTAATAGCACCAGTTTTGTGTCTCCCTGACATCCAAAAGGATTTCCAAGTCTATTGCGACGCTTGCCGACAAGGACTTGGTAGTGTACTGATGCAAGATGGAAAAGTAGTGTCTTACGCCTCTCGGCAACTTAAGAACCATGAGAATAACTACCCCACGCACGATTTGGAACTAGCATCAGTTGTGCATGCACTCAAGGTATGGAGACATTACCTCATGGGCAAACATTGTGATGTGTTCACGGATCACAAGAGCCTTAAATACATCTTCACTCAAAAGGAATTAAACATGAGGCAAAGGAGATGGCTTGAGCTCATCAAGGACTATGACTTGGACCTACAGTACCATCCTGGAGAGGCCAATGTTGTGGATGACGCCTTAAGCCGGAAGGTCTATGTAAATGGACTTACCGTGGGAGAACTTCCAAATGATTTGTGTGAACAGTTCAAGGACCTCAGGTTAGAGATAGTTCCTAAGGGGTACTTAGCGACTATGGAGATAGTGCCCACGCTTCTGGACCAAATCAAAGAGGCCCAGAAGGGGGACAAAGAGTTGGAGGAGATAAGAGCTAATATAGACAAGGGTAAAGCAAAAGGGTTTCATACGGATGGACAAGGAATATTTTGGTATGAGAAGCGTTTGTGCGTTCCCGATGATCCTGCTATCAGGAAGATAATCCTTCAGGAAGCTCACGATTCGCCTTACTCAATTCATCCTGGTAATACAAAGATGTACATGGATGTGAAAGATAGATTCTAGTGGAATAACATGAAAAGAGAAATTGCTGAATACATCTCCTTGTGTGACGTGTGCAACAGAGTCAAGGCCGAACATCAAAAACCAGCAGGGCTGCTGCAGCCATTACCTGTGCCCGATTGGAAGTGGGACAAGGTAGGCATGGATTTTATCACAGGACTACCACGAACTCGTTCTGGGTATGACTCCATCTGGGTAGTGGTCGATCACTTCACAAAGGTGGCCCACTTTATTCCCGTAAAGACCACTTATACAGGTGCTAAACTTGCTAAGATTTATATGTCAAGGATCGTAAGTCTTCATGGTGTACCCAAGGGGATTGTCTCTGATAGAGGTACCCAATTCACCTCAAAGTTTTGGCGACAGTTACACGAGTCTCTATGGACACGACTGGAGTTTAGTACTACCTTCCACCCACAAATAGATGGACAGATGGAAAGAGTCAATCAGATCTTGGAGGACATGTTAAGAGCCTGCGCACTAGACTATGGGTCTAGTTGGGATGATAACTTGCCATATACGGAATTCTCATACAATAACAGTTACTAAACTAGTATCAAGATGGATCCATTTGAAGTTCTATATGGCAGAAAGTGTAGAACTCCGCTGCTATGGAGTGGAGTTGGAGAACGGAGTTTGTTTGGACCTAAACTGATCAAGGATGCCGAAGAAAAAGTGAGACAGATTCAAGACAGGTTAAAAATAGCCCAATCCAAGCAAAAGAGTTATGCTGATTCCAAGCGCAGGGATGTGACTTATGAAGTGGGAGACCGTGCATATCTCCGGGTCTCACCACTACGAGGAGTTAAGAGATTTGGGATCAAGGGCAAGTTAGCACCCCGATTCATAGGGCCCTACAAAATCTTGGGTCGTAGAGGGGAAGTTGCCTATCAGTTGGAATTGCCCGAAGTGTTGATCGTTCATGATGTTTTCCATGTGTCGCAACTAAAGAAGTGACACCCGGAAATGGCTGAAACGTCACTAAAGGATACGGTTCCGTTGGACGAGGTTCAACTAGAAAACGATCTCACCTATGAGGAAAAACCCACCAGGATTCTAGAAACAGCTGAGAGAATTACTCGTACCAAGACTATTAGGTTTTGCAAAGTTCAATGGAATCACCATTCCGAGGAAGAGGCCACGTGGGAACGTGAAGAAGACCTGAAGAAAGAACACCCACACCTATTTGCTAACCAACCTGAATCTCGGGGACGAGATTCTTCTTAAGGGGGGTAGGTTTGTAACATCCCAAATTCTACAATTGCAGATGTTACTAGAAGCATGCATCATATCCTAAACCCCCATAGTCATATAAAGACTAAAAGGGTAAAACAAAACCTAACCTACTAAACCCTTGCAAAAATGTTATATTATAATCCCATACTAAACCTCTCCTTTTTATAAATTTTTAGAGATCAGACTCACGTAATTCGGAGTCCGTTTGCAAAAGTTATGCAACTTTTGGTGAAACAGAAATAAATAAAAAGAATAATAAAAAAAAACCTAGCCTAACCGGGCCAGCCGAGCCAGGCCGAGACCTATCTACCGCCCGCCTGGCCGGGTGGGCATCGCGAAGCGCGTGGGCCGGCCCAGTAGCCGCCGCCAGCAGCCAGCCACACCCCCACAGCCACTGACGGCCCGGCCCCACCCGTCATCCCCCTCCTCTGTTCGAGTCCAGCTCGAACACGAGCTCACCGCGTCGGCACAATCGTCTCCGGCCGAATCCGAGCAGACCACGCAGCCCCCGCGCCAAGTAAGCCCGGCTATTTAAAGCCCTCGGCACGCCTCCCAAAACCCTAAATTTTTTTCACCGTTTGCCACCGGAGCCACCGCCACGCATCTCGCCGGAGTCTCGCCGGGCCGGGTTCGAGACCGCCCTACCCCTTCTCTTCCCCTCTCTGCCTTCCCCCTTCAGTACCACCTCAATTCACGCTGTTTTCCCCTTGAGCAGAGCCCCGTGCCGCCACCGATTTGTCGCCGGAGTCTCGCCGGAGACGGGAGGGATCGGCAGAGCACCGCCACGAATAGAGGAGGAGAGGGCCGACACCGTCCATACCAGAGGGACCGCGAGGAGGAGGGCCACGTCGTCGTCCACTTCGTGCAGCCGGGAGCCCGACGGAACGCCGCCAAACATCGCCACCGATGCGCCGCCGCCGTCGCCGTTGTCATCGTCGTCAAACCATCACCGCCGGTGAGTTCCTCCGTCCCCGCCCGTCAGATCTTGATACGGCGGTGCAGATCGTCCTGACCCAGTGAAGGGGTACCACCCAATCGTGTGCCGCCGTGTCAGCACCGCGTCAGCGCCATGTCCCCGCCGCGTCAGCACCACGTGCCTGCCCCTGGACCAGTCCCGCGCCGCCACTTAGCGCTGCACAGTTGGCCGTCAGATCTATTTTCTTTTAAATAGGCAGAAAACCTTTAAATCTTGTAAAATCCATAGCAAATCGAGTTATTGTCCAAAAATTGCGTATAATATACCATTGGATTCATATTTTTGGGTAGAACACAGATCTACAATAATATTACTGTTTTATTACAGCAATCTTGCAGTAGGAATTAAAGTTTAGATTAGAGTATTTTAATTCTAGAAAATTATTCGTAGATCCATTTTAGTTGATTCTTGTTGCGTTGGCTTTGTATCTACGAGACCTTTTGTAGAAAATTGTTATAACTTGCTTAGAGTGTTCAGATCTGTTTCGAGGTAGATTGGAGTTGTAGATCTAGTTTTGAGCTTGTTTATTTAGGGTTTAATCCAAAATACTTAAAACCTGGGGGGAATCGAATCTAATGACATCCTCAACTCAACAACACCCCCGAATAAAACCCTTGGTCAAAATTGAATCCATCCTTGCATATTACCATGTTGCATGCATGCATTTTTGCCTTCGTGACATTGTTTTGTGCAAATTGTGATTGGATCTATGTTTTGTTTCGTTAGATTGCTCGGAGTGCGCTGAGGAGTACTGTTGTGTAGAGTGTTGCTCGGATCAAGGCAAGTTACACCACTTGTTCATGTTTATGTCCCAGTATTGACTATGCATGTTTTACTCTTCAAATTCTGTAGTATGCATGTGTAGGATTTTTGGTAGATTTTCTTAGTACTATTTTGCAAGTGTGGTTTTGTAGTAAGCCATGAGTAGCTCTATGCTTAGGATTTTCCATCCCAATAGGTTATCCTGTTTTTCTAAGTTATGCTTGCTATGCTATATACTTATATATATCAAGTACCGTTGGGAGGATTCGAAAGACTAAAAATTTCTAAGTATAAAGGCTCTCTCGAGCTAACCTTTTACCTCTCAAAACCTCCTTCAAAATAAAACTAAGTTTTCTTCTAGGCGGAATGGTTGTCGGGACAGCGAGTGGAATTTTGGTGGAGGACGGCCGCCCAGGAATCAAAGAAGTCTGCCATGTTTCAGAATTCAGAAGCTTCTAGTGCAACCACAATACATATGGGCTCTGTCTTGGCTTAGTACTTAGTGGGAACCTCACTGAGGTACCAACATTTGGAGGTTCTTGGCGCGGTTGGATCCACCTGGTAGAGGGGCTACTAAGGGAAGGCTTCGCCATGGTCTTGTCTATAAAAGGACTTGATCGTGGATTGTGGGGAAAGTGCACAACCTCTCGAGAGTATTGCAATCTGATCGATCAGCCGTGTTCACGGAAACAGAACAACATTGAGCATATGAAGGATGGAGCCTCTGAAAGATCTTCCTCTCTCTTTTCCAAACCTAACGTTTTATAAACCCCAAGGCGTGAGTAATATCACCATTGGGCGGGATTTTGGGAACTTGGTGCGTAATATTCAAGTGCTAGGTTGACTAGGCACTTGGTGAGTAATATCCACGTGTTCCATTCGACCCTATACTACTTATCAAAGATTACAAAGTAGGGAAAATCTCTTCCTCTTTCTTCTTACAATGAGAAAATTGGCTTTATGCAAATGAACCCCAAAGCCTACTCTTAGCCTTGCATGTAGAGATAGACTTACTCTTTTCTTGGTGTAATTTGCCAATACATTCAAAGTATTGACCCAACTTGTTGGCTGCACGTCTTATGTGCAGAATCCGAAGACTGAAAGGTGCGTAGAGATCATGGGTCTTCACGCAACTAGCCTGAGGCGTTGATGGACTCAAGTTTTACTTAGTTTCCGCTGTTTTATTTGAGCTAGCTATAAGCTATGCAAGTTGTAATAATTATACTCTAGATTATTCGTGTAATAATGACTTGTGTTTTACATGATATTCATCGACTGTGAAGTGCTAGCTATTGATCCAGGGACTAGCATGTTAATCACAGGGACTTAGGATCCTTAACAATCCGAGGTCGCAACAGGTGTGTGGAAATTCGAAGTGTACAAGATCCGGTCCAAGGGAACTTAACCCGTCTCTAGCTTTGTCAGCATTTGAAATTGCTAAGGACGAAAACTAAATTTTCTAGGAGCATCCAACCGAGTAACAAGTTACTCCCTCGGAGGCTCGGGGACTAGGGGATATATCTACAAGAGTTCATGCATACAAAGTATCACAGCAGAGGAAAAGAGTTACCTCCATCATCCGGCTAGCCAAAGAGATGGCCTTGGTGGCAGAGTTCATCTGCATGCTAAACTCGGCTAGGCCGAACTTCTCCGGTAGATCATCCTTGGGGTCGATGAAATCAGCGGTGTTCTAGTTACGCACATACTCCGGGAGCAGTGGACTATAACTTTCGCTGCTCGGAGAATAACTCGCCACCAAACCTTTGACGTAGGCTTCCCACCTTGCAGATTGAGCTACAGCAGGGCTGGTATGCAGGACCAGCTGCCGGCTACCCTCTGGTCTGGCAGCGGGAGACCCAAAGGTGATGCCCTTGGCTGATCCGGCAGCTTTCTTGAGCTTGCCGGATGATGAAGGACGCGGCGGAAGATCCGAAGCCGATGATCCAGACAGAGTTTGAGAAGCTGGCGGGAAAATGTCCGCAATAGACGTTGTTGATCTAGAGGCAGCCGACGGAGCCTTCCTTTTTGGGGCCTTGGTGGAGGTTGTTGCTGCTGAGGCTATTGGTGTTGTTGCTGCTGGTGCCGCTGCTGGTGCTGCTGTTGGTATTGATGCTGGTGTTGGTGGTGATGCTGCTGATGCTGTTGATGCTGCTGGGGCTGGTGCTGTTGGTGCTAGGGACGCTGGTGCTGCTGGTTCTGAACACACTTGAACTGGAGAAGAACTTGATTGGGGCGGTGCGATGAAACTGGCACCTCAACACTGGGCGTTGGGGCCAAAGAGGAACTGGGAAGATCTGGCATGGCCGTATCCTGAGCCGCCCCACTACCCCCCGCGTTGACATTGCCCTCCTCATGACGAGGTGGGCTCTGGTCAGGCGTAGCCGCGGAGCCCTCTTGAATAGGGTTGAGCGGGCGAGTGTCGTAATCGCGCGGGGGGAGAAGGACTGCTCCGGATTGGAGAGGCAATGCCGGAGCCGCTATGGGGAATAACCCTAGGACCTCTGGAAAGTAAAAGCACGAAGTCAACAAGAGAAAGATGAGACAGATAAGAAGCAAAGGTGAAAACAGAAAGGAAAAAACCCCAAGTGCAAATGCAAAGAGACTTACGCGTTTGAGGTTGGGGGTTCCTGAGGCTTGGGCGCCCTCCGGACCGTGCTCTTGGTGGCCGGCTTAGTCGAGGCTTTCACCCCGGACTTTTTCTGCCTCTTCTTTGGCAGCGGCGCCTCCGAAGCTATGGCCGAGGTTGCCGCGCGCTTTTGGGAAGGAGCAGGGACCGGACCACCCGTGGCAAGGGGGGAACCTCATGGATCTGACCGGTCGGGTTAGCTGAAGATTCGAACATAACCAGATATGCGTAAGAGATGGGAACCGGGTCAAGTACCTCCAAAACCTCAACATCTGAGTCATCGTCATCTGGCCAATCCCTTAAAGAAGAGGCCTTACTAGAGCTGCGTTTGACGATGTCCGGAGTGGGTAGGAAGGTCTCCAGATCAGGCTCCACCTCGTCTTCCTCGGCGTGGTCCGATACCCACTTGCTCGCCAGCACCTCGCCATCTTCCAGCGGCTGCTAGAGAAATCGCTGAGAATAAAGTAGCAATGGTTAAGCTAAGGAAGTTATCTGGCATATCAAGAAGACCCGGAAAGGATGTAAGTACTAAGTTTACCTTTGGAGGAGGGTTGTCCCGGGTGTATGGCGCTAGCCCCCATTCCCAAGCCTCAGAGAATTCCTTCTCCATGTTGAAGATGGCCTTAACCCGGCGGTAAACTGTCGAGTTATCGAGCTCAAAAGATGAAGTCTGGTGGGGGTCGAGGGGGCCGCTCAAGTAGCAGATCTTGTGGGTGCGCTTCTGAAGGGGGAGACCCGGCTGCGGACAAAGGTGATCATAACGTCCTCCCCCCGAAGCTTTTCCTTGAGCATCTCCTTGATCCGGCGATCAACCAGATTCGCCAAAGCTGTGGGCCCCTTTGGGATACTCTCCCAAAGAGAGGTGTCTGGAGGACCAAGCTTGAAGGGGAGGAGTCGGATCAAGTCCTCGGAAGTTGCGTTTCGGACATAGAAAAAAGTCCGGGTCCTAGCCCTTGCAAGACTCGAGCCCAGTGACCCAGGGAAATGCGGAGTTCTTGCGGGGAGATATGGAGGCTCTGCCGCACTGAGTCAGGTGCTTCTCCGCCGGAGCAAGCTCCTTAGCTGGAACAACATTCTTCTAGAGACCGAAGAATTTAATCCACATCTCCTTAGACGGCCAGAGGCCGACATATCCCTCTATGCTGGAGGCGAAAGAGGATAGAGAGGTGATGGCATTGGCAAGGAGATGGTGTGGTTGCAACTGGTATGTGGAGATGAAATTGTGGAAAAAGTCAGAGGCGGGAAGGCCGAAGGCACGCTGGAAGTGAGAAAGAAAGACAACATACTCCCCAGGATTGGGAGAGGAGGAAATCTCGTCGGCGGCGAGGCGGCAGGCGACGCCGGCGGGAATGTGGCACGAGGCATGGAGCCAATCCAGGTCGTCCTCGCACACGAATGCGCCATCCTAGCAGCCACGCTCGTGGCCCTCTTCTTCTTACTCCTATTGAGCGACCACGGTGGCTTCTTCCTCTAACATGGCGAAATCAAGGTCCTCGAGGACAAGATCGGAGTAGAAGTAACCGATGGCGGGGAGCCTGAAAGCGCAGGGCCCCGTGGTGGAGACCTTGGCCGGAAGTGGCAACGCGGGCGCGAGGAGTTGCTAAGAGCGGTCGCGGCGGCGCAACAATGGCCAAGAAGCAGCGGCGGTGGAGTTGCAGTAAGAGAGAAAGGAGGCTGGGAAGCGCGAGAGAAATGGGGAACTTCCCCAAAGATTTCCCCAGGCCCCCTACTTAACCGCGCGAGAGGGCGTGTAGTGGGATACTTTGCGGTTGCCACGCCACACGCAACGTGCGTGTACGCAGTCGAGTCAGCCAATCAGAGCGTGGCCACAGCAAGGGCCACAGGGAGCAGAAGATCCCATGACGCGATGTAATGTTACAGTTAACGAGGCGCTGTAGTGAAGGAACACGCGCATCAAGTTATTCTTGACATTGCAAGAGTAACTAGCGCATTAAATGCGCGCGGCCCTTAAAATGAGGCGAAATGATGATTACCCTCCATGTAGGACATGGGGAAGCGTATGAGAGAAGGAAAAGGTAACCCGGATAAGTGAGCAATAGACCCGGTCAGCGAGGAATAACTCGGAATGAGCCAAGGGATCGCAAGAGGAAAAACTCCGGGTTACGGGGTAACTCGGCCAAAGAGGCAAGGATCCGGATATGGGAACCTGTTGTGGCCTTAACAACTAAAGTTGCTAAGACTGCACCAGCTTCGGGGACTAATGTTGGGGGGATACCTCCGGGTAGGATAACACTGAGTATAAGGGACGAGTTAGCCGAGGTACGGCGCGGTCAAAGCAAGTGTTGGCCGGGTCACCTCAAGACAGGCCAACCTACGGAGTAACCCGACCCGTGGAGCATCTCCTTAGCCTTAGCACGGCTGGCATAAAATATATGCCGGCCATATTTGTCTGTCTATTATGCAGGTACCCTCATAGCCGGGTTATCCACGTGCTAGCCGGACTATCATATGGCTTCCAAGAGAAGGAAGGAATCTCCCGTTGGTCAAAAGGTGGATTTATTAGCTATAGCATGAGCAAAGCAAAGCAGAGAGGAGGACCAGCGGGTCAGGGGCGACCAAGGTGACGCGGGCAATGTCGGCTGACGTAGCCCATGTCTGGTGACGCTTAAAGACAAGGATTACGTTGTGGGTTACGTACAAAGCCCGGACGAGCCGTAAGGGAATAAAGAAGCATCTAGCTTTAACCAAAGGGCATATTCGGAGAATATGCTGCCACGTGTGTCCTAACTTTGTAACTCGGGCTCCCCTATATAAGGAGTACCGGGGCCTCCATAGAGAGGGATCGATCATTTTCTCTGTCTAGGTTAGAACTCAAGGGCTAGCTTGTGGGAAGTAAGAGACACAGTCTCCTTCTTATGAACAGCTCGAGGAGCACTTGTAACCACCGTTGATAGAGGAAAGACAAGAACATATGTGCGTGAAATCACCACGTTTTCCCTCCCTGGATTCCCCTAGCACAAATTGGCCCCATCTTTAGCCTATCCATGGCATCTGTTGTGCCACCACCATGACAACCAGGCTCCATCTGCGTCAGTAGCAGCAGGAGAGGTGAGTGTTGGTGGCAGGAGAAAGGAGGAAGATTACAAGTGTACTGCAGGGAAGGAGGAGGCTTTGGGCCAAAGAGGCATGAGGCTTGGGTAAGACAATGCTTTGTTTTGTCATGCAACGGATCGAATGAGGGACACGGAAAAGGGGAATAAAACCATAGTAAATACGAGTGAGTAAATACTCCCTATGTTCCACAATATAAGATGTTTTAGAAAGTAAGCAGCAAATAGAACCCTTATATTATTGTATCTTTTTTTTCTTAACCCGTGGCATCGCACTCTGCTACTTGTTGTAATTGAACCAAAAGGAGTTAGGAAAATAAACTGGGTGAATACTAGTGAGATTTACTAAATAGCTTGCTTGCATCATGGTCTTTAGTTGATACTATATTAGGATAATGTTTTCTAGCACATGTCGAGCGTGAACTTCGTACCTTGGGTAAATATACGATAACTAAGAACGACATCTACGGGTTTTTTTTGTACTAATAATGTTGTATAGATAGAATGACAAATTGGTTTATATTTTTTTCTTGTGGGTGCAGCAATATCATCCTGACTACAAAGAGTTAAGGTGCACAATGGCATGGAAGGGAAAAGGAAAAGTTAAGGAAGATGTAGTGATGCACCCATACTAGTGAAATGTATATACTAGTGAAACATATATACTAGTACATGACTTATTATCATTATTATGTGTTAATACAAAAATGTTTCATTGTCTAGTCTCGTGGCCACTTTTGACATAGAAGGTGTACAGAACCTCGAAGCAACCTACGAAAAGTGTGGCAAGGATATCATAGCAGCTATGGACAACAACACAAGCGTGAGGTTCAGATCTAATGTGAATGGAGATAACATAACTGTCCCTGTTACTCCAGGTGAAAGACAACACAAGCCGTGGGGACATATGTGATCGAAATCACAAATGGAAATAAGAGCCTCTACCCAGTGGGAATAATTATTGTTGGGGGCCCAAGAACAATAATCATTCATAAATCTGGAGTGATCTTTAAAATTTTAGAATATATATTAGAGATATTTTTAAGAAGTTTTCTGGAGTAGGGAGGCAATGGCCCCCCTTAGGACTAGGGAAGCTTCGCCACTATGAACAATGGACCATTTGTGTCTTTTCGCCCTAGGGCCCCCAAAATGTGTGGAATAGGCCTGCGACGGAATGTACCCCCATTTGAAACTGGTGGTTGAGCGAACAAATCAGGTCCGAGCATAAGGAGGCCATTGTTGTGCCGGTAGTCATCCTTTTTGAAGGGCATCGTTTTTCTGATGTGTGCAAGTTCGTGAAGGACTTAACCGAGACAAATACGAGACGACATAGTTGGGAAAACAAGAGGATTACTGATAAATAGTTGGTGTCGCACCAGCAAAATCTTTTATAAAGTTGTGAAGGGGAATGGCAGAAGGATTGTTATCTTGAAGGATAGCTTGGAAATACTGAAGGATGTTAGACATGATTTTAGGATTTTATGCAGGTCAAAGTGGGATGAACTGCTCGCTGAACAGGGTGGCGCCACAACAAGTATCAGTTGCAAAAGCAACAAGTGATGAATTGAAAAAGAGGCACCACAACCGGATGTGGATTTTCAGAACATGGGTACTCCGAAAACCGACTATACTTACTATATATCTAAGTTACATAGTTATCCAGTTAGTAAGTTACAGAGAAGTCTGTAACTTGCGGTCCCTTCATACTACTACTTGTGACTTTATCATTTTTTCAGGTAGTTATCCAGGTAGTTATCTAGTATTTATTTGTGACTTTATCATTTTTCTAAGCTACATAGTTTTGAGTTTCTGTATATAAAAATCATGCACATACATATGTGTTGCCTCTACATGCAAACATTATTTTTTATTTTTTTATTTTGTTTAACACGATTTTCGATTTTTTGATGGAACTTGTACTCAACCCCGCTATTTCCGCACTTCCTCACTCACTAGCTAGGAACTATATATAGACTTCTCCCTCCATTTCTTATTATTCCGCACAAAATAGTAAAAGTCAAGCTTTATGATATTTGAGAAAGTATATCTGATAAATTATTAACATTTATAATACCAAATATATATATATATATAATATGATAGTATATTCAACCATGTTTCTATTAGTATTCATTTGATATTGTAATTGTTAATATATATTATATATAAATGGGTCAAACTTTATAATGTTTGACCCTGACCGAATCTAACGTGCGGAGTAAGCGAAGAAGGGTTGTGTTAGCCACTCACTGGCTACTATATACTACTGAACTCTAATATTACTATGTACGTGACTATCCTTAGTGAAAATTGAATGAACTCTAATTCCACTCGGTTGGAGAATAATATTGTGCAATTGGTTTGCGTGTTTGCATGACGTTCTTGTTTGCCCAAGCTGGCTTATGAACGACATTTACTTATTTCCATGTTCATGTTGTTCTCCACGCAGTGCCCAATCCACAATGCACAAAATGTTGACTTTTCATAGAACATAAGAGAAAATATTATAAACGGATTTGAAGTACCAATGACACCAGGACATTCTTCCGATCCTCAAAGTTCTTAGGCGTGTCAACTCTCAACTCCCTTCCAGGTAACATTGACAGAATTTTTTGTGGAATCATAAATATACACTACTTCATTGTTCCATGGTACCATGAATCGAACCGACCTTTCCACATGTAGCACCGTAGCTCTTGAGAAAAAGCAGTCTTTTGGGGACGGGACGCTTCAATATACTACCTCCGGTTCCAAGAACGTTTTGCGTGTTTTTTTACTTGATCAAGATTTACTCTAAATATATAAAGAATGTTGATACAAAATTAACATCATTAGAAAGTGTGTTTTAATACGAATCCAACAATACAATTTTACATAATATAATTAAATTTTAGTTGCTCTATTTATTCGGTCAAATTTTGTTTTAAAATGTGTGTGTCTTATTCCTTAAAACAGAGGTACTCCCAATGCATTTTTTCCTCGCGATGGATTGGCGCAATTATTAGGAATCTAAAATATCCTAATTATGTGGAGAGAATTTTGGTGCATTTAATAGGAATATAAAACGTTCCCGAGGTAAACTCCTCTTTTGCATGCCCACGTCTTGGTTTGTCAAGTTGGCACTCCGGACTAATAATCCCAAACAGAGGGAATACCTCTGTTTTAAGGGATTAGGCGTACGCGTATTCTAAAGAAAAATTTGACCGAATAAATAGAGCAACTAAAACTTGATTGTATTGTGTAAAATTAGTATCGTTGGATTCGTATCGAAACATATTTTCTAATGATGCTAATTTTATACCAACATTATACACACACACACACACACACACACACACACACACATATATATATATATATATATATATATATATATATATATATATATATATATATAGAAACTCTATTCAACACCCAGGGTGCAGAATAGTTATTTTGCACCCCACATATTTTTATGTTCTTACATATATAAATTTATGTTTTGTATACTAATAATTATGTTTATATTCATCAGAAACAAAAAAATCGACATAAAAATATGATTTATGAGTCATTATAGAAAAAAACAATAGAAAAATCGTATTTTACGCCGTATTTTTTTACGGCATGTAAATACTTTTTTTACATCATGTCTAAATTTTTTTATGTTCTTGATTTTCGGGATAAGAGAAAATTTACGTGGCGTAAAAATCATGTACGGTTTGAAAGATAGGGGGTGGATGAAGAATAACTATTCTACACCATGGGTGTCAAATAGCGCCACTATATATATAGAAAAAATCCTTCTTACTCCCGGGTGTAACTACATCCACGTCTCATATACTACCTTACGGAAGTATTTGTAATACTTTATCTATTTAAATATGTTCATATACTATATGTAAGATACTTCCAAACAGGTTTGGTAAAAAATTGCAAGTGTACTCATAGTTTGCACTATATATGTAAAATACCGTTATATTTGTAAGTAAAAAAATAGTATGTGAAGAAAAATTACATACTACCAAAAAAATAGTAGATATACTGCCTAAATATTCTTATATACTCCATACTACACGTACATACTCTCCGGTATAATAGATACTGTTTAGATAGTGTGAACCACACGTGGGTGTAACTACACAAATAAATTTTGGTGAAAGAAAAAACACGCACAAAGAGAACGCCTTATTCTTCGAACGAAGTAGTATTTATTAGCATCTCTTTCCCAATGCATGTCCTCATTTTTCTCCCTCTTCTTTCATGCATGCAAAATTATTGAGTATTGATGCATCGGGTAATTAATGAGGGTGAGTTATGAACTTTCTTGGTCCTAGTGACTTGGATCTCTAGCCTTATAATCCCTAACAGAGGGAGTATGACCGAACGCATTCTGCAACCCACTTCTGCAACTCCACGAAAGAGGCAGATCACATCTCTAAAGCCACTAGTCTTGGCATGCAGATTCAGATTAAGGACATCGGTAGGAGCACAAAGTATATCAACGGCAACCTTTGTTTGAACTACGTTCGTTCCAACTTTTGCTTTAGTGTTCCCCTCCCTATACTTTAAAAGGTTAAGATAGTCTTTTACTAGTATTGATTATTGATTACTACTTCCTTCGTTCAGAAATATAAGACGTTTTAGTTTTATGAATTGAATGTATCTAGACGTTTTTTAGTGTATACTAGATTTCTGAACGGAGGAAGTAGTTGCTAAACTAGATTAGACTACGTGCACCAACTAAAACCGAACGTGTGCGAGAAATGCTCATCATCGTTTAGACGGGTTAGATCCCGGATAGATATTGCTAGGCACTACTAGCGTCTAACTATTTGGCTGGTCGCTAAAAAACATACATATGTACACACGATTTGGAATTGGTAAAGGTGTGTATCAAAGTTTATCTAAAATCATCAGCTTGCTAGTCTAATATACTGTATACGTTCGCGTCTTGCCGGACATCGAGACAACCTTGCAGTGTTGTAGCGTCCGAAAGCAGATCGAGCGAAGTCCCAGTGTCGCAGCTCGGGCGGCGCTGGCCAAGGAGAGGCTGACGTTATGTGTCAGGCTTGAACCCCATGTATGGTCGCAAGCTTCTCCTCAGCTCTACAACCTTCGCTAAATCAGGCCATGCGGCGGCTCGCCACTATTCTGTCGTTTTAAGAGCATCTCTAACATGCGTGCTATAAACGTCGCTACGACCGTGCTGTATAGTTTTAGAGCATCTCTAGCAGCGCGCTATATAGGCTGCACGCTAAAAAAAACCACCGGTATGCTGCGCGCGGACCAAAAAACGCCCCTCCAGTTGGCGCTGTAAACCGTGTGGCGCTGTAAATTTTTTTGGACGCGCCGTGTTTTGCACTATCCGGAGCGCCAAATGTGACGCGTCGGCTGCAACGCGCGCCATCTTCCCCCACGCGCACGAACCCCCAACGGCTGGAAAATTCATCCCGCGCCCACGCCTCCATTTTCCCCACTCACATCGCCGTCTTGCGATTTCGCCTGCGCCGGTTGATTTTGCCGCCGCCCGTGCTCGATTTCGCTGCCGCGCCGTAGATCCGTCTCCCCCGCGCCTGATCCCGGTGTTTTTGAGCGCCCTGCCGCGTTGTACCGAGCGGGCGCCGCCGCCACCGACGCTACTGCCCCGCGCCAACGACGGTGCCTAGCCTTCCTCCTCTTGCTCCAGCGGCGACCATGTCATCCTCAAGCCTACTTGCAACATGGCAGCACCAAGATGCTCGCTGATTTGCTCGCAAGGTATGCGCTTCCTCGGCCGCAAACAATTTTAGTTAAAAGGTAGCAGTAGTAAGTCGTTTCATATGTATATTTGTAGAGTTCATCATACGATTCTTCGGACGACGAGTGTGATATAGAGGAAGAAGAGAACATATCCATATTATTGGCATACCGCGCCATTAAGAAGCCGAAAATAGGAGGACCGGTGTTCGGTAGAAAGAAATTGTGGAGATAAAAGATTGAAGGGCACGAGAAGTTGATGCGGTCGTATTTCAATGAAAATCCGATATTTCCCGAAAGCTATTTTTGTCGGTGTTTTTGGATGAGCATCAACTTGTTCAAGCACATCGCAACGGAGGTGATGAAGTATGATCGGTTCTTTGAGCAATGAAGAAATGTCGCCGGAGAACTTAGTCATAGCACCTATCAGAAGATGACCGCCGCCTTGCGTATGTTGGCATACAGTATACCGGTGGATCTTATTGACGACCACTTGGCCATGGATGAGAGCACTTCTATCATGTGTATCAAACGCTTTGCCATAGCAATTGTAAAAGTTTTTCGAATCCACATACTTGAGAGCCCCCAATGCTCAATACACGGAAAGACTTTTGGAGTTCAACGCTGACCGGGGATTTCCAAGTATGCTTGGCTCAATTGATTGTATGCATTGGAGTTGGAAGAATTTTCTAGCGGCATGACACGGACAATTCAAAGGGTACAAAAAGGATGCCACTATAGTCCTTGAAGCGATCGTCGATCATGAGACTTGGATATGGCATGCATTTTTTGGAATGCCCGGGTTTTGCAATGATATCAATATTCTTTAACGGTCACCACTAATGACAAGACTTGCAATGCGGGAATATCCATTGGTGGAGTTCGAAGCAAATGGCGACAAGTACAACTATGGCTACTTTCTCGCTGACGGCATCTATCCAAGATGGCAAATATTTGTGAAGCCGGTTATTCAACCACGAGGTAAGAAACAAACTCAATTTTACAGTGCACAAGCGGTAGCTAAGAAAGATGTAGAGAGAGCATTTGGAATTTTGCAAGCCTAATTTGCCATTGTGAGGGGGGCGGCTAGATTTTGGGACCAAGCGTGCCTTTGATATGTCATGACTGCTTGTGTCATCATGCATAACATGATTATAGAGGATGATCGTGGGAAAAATATGTATCATACCCACTACGAATTGATGGAGGTTCCCGTGCAAGTGAGGAGGAACGCACATAGGATTGCCCGGTTTATTGCCTCGTATCATTCCATTCGTTCCAACAAAACACATGATGAGCTCCCAAAAGATCTCATGGAAGAATGGTGGAATTGGCATGGACACAAAGTGTCTACTTCTAATTTGTATTTTCGTTGTATTGTTTAAAAACTATGTTGTATTGTTGATTCATTAAACTTGTTGTATTTGTTGTAAACAATTGGATGTACTTGTTGTATTTGTTGTAAACAATTTGATGTACCTATTGTATTTTTGGTCCATTTATTCGTTAATTTTAGAAGCTTGTTTGATCTTGTTGAATTCATAACGCTGTGTGAATATTGTTTTCCAGCGCTGCTGCGCGCTATAGTTTGGAGCGTCTGGTGGAGCACCCTTTTTTGCGGTCACACTTGCGCTGTGGTTTAGCGTCTCCGGTGGAGAAAAACAATGCTCTACCTTACCGCTAATTGAAAAGATACTATAGTACTGCGATTTAAATGCCAAGTCCAACTGCTTGCAGTATTGAAATTACTGTTCAATTCTAGCTACGTGCAATATTCTAAGATATGCTTCCTCGCTACCAGGTCAATCCTCTCTCAGATGATTCTCTCAGACCAGCCAATTCGCAGCAACCGAGGCATCTTATTGACCGATTGGTCAAGAAAGAAACAATTTGTATCACGTTGTCAACTGATACTACTCTCTCCGGTCCAGTTTATTAGATACGACACGCAGTTTAAATAAATCTTTGATCATCTATTTTGATAAATAAAATATGCAATATATGTCCCAAAAATATACCATTGAAAAGTACTTTTGAAGATAAATTCAATGGTATAATTTTTATGATATATTATGTAAATTTTGTTAACTAAAATTAATGATCGAAGTTATTTTTAAACTACGTGTGTGACTAATAAACCGGACCGGAGAGAGTAACAAATTTAACGTGCCTATATTGGAGAGGAAATCAGGCCGACATCAGAGTATGGCCAGACCATGCAGTGCATCGGCCCACGGGGTTGGTCCCCTCTACATGAGGCTAGTCACAGTGGGAGTAACTTTGGGTATTAACATAAATATATATTGCAAATTAAGTATTTAGATGACATGACATGCAATTAAATGATAAGAGAGAGTCTTGTGGTAACTAGCTATGTTATCATAACATCACACATTTTAAGATAAAATGAGTCTACATTATAATAATGCGACTTTACATGATATCGCACCTATGTTATTTTCACTATGAAGGTAGTTGAAAGAGTATGAGTTTGACATAATATATTGAGCCTTGTTGGCGAGTACATATAGACGTACAGAGGATTATCTTGGAGTAAAGTCAAGTTAAGATTGTACGTAAACAGATCCTAACTCTATCTAAACTACCATAACAACCGTATATGTCTAATACTTTAACACTTCCCCGCAGTCGTAGCGGTAGCGTCGTGAACAACTGAAACGTCGCGGACAGTCAGACCGGAGATAAACCGAATTAGCATCCAGTAGGCGGACATTCCCCGCTGTCTGAGCAGGAACGCCATGGACGGTGTCGTGTCGCGGTAGCTTGGCATGTAGAGGAAGCTGGTGAGATGCTCAGGCGAGGTGATAGCCCTTATGCTGATGTCGAGGGAGCCGAGAGCTTGAGGTGGTGTCGAGGTCGGATAGCCGTTGCGAGGGGTCATTGTGGTCGATATCGTGGTCGGGGATGCCGGTGTCGAGGTAGCCGCACGTGAAGCCGCATGCACACAGTGCGCGAGGAGGATGACGAAGACGCATCGAGGAAGTCGTCGTGGGGCTGTGGCAGCTTGCCGAGGGTCCGTGGAGGCTTGTCGTGGGGCCGCGACAGCATGCCTAGGGGTGTCTATGCCGAAGTCGATGTAGTCCGAGCCGTCAAGGACGAGGTGCAGCCATAGTTTTGTCAGAACTAGGAGCGCGTCGGGGAAGAACGCACACTCCGGATTTGCCAGAACCAAGTACGCAAAGAAGAGCTTGTCGGTGACGCGGTCGAGGCAGCCGTAAAGGAAGGTGTCTATGCCGAAGAAGACTTTGTCGGGGCCGACGAAGACGAGGCGCCGATCCGAGATTGCCAGGCTCGGGGACACGTCGGGGATGAAGACACGCATCGGTGTTGCCAATACCAGGCACGCAAAGGCAGGAAAGAAGATGTAGAAGGCGGCGAAACCAATGGTGGCCTGGAGTGGTCATGTTGGACGCCTAGATTGGCGCGGTGGTGGTACTTGATGTAGGCGAGCAAGAATCCGACGTGACGAAGACCATGCGCGGACGTAGACGACATGCACCGTGGAGGTGGTGCGGAGATAGCCTGGGGTGTGGGTGCGCATGGACGGCGATGTAGACTGCGTGCAGGGATGCTATGACCCGTTGGCCGGCATAGCTGTGGGTCGCAAGTCGGTGCAGCGGTTGGGACATCATTAGCGACGTACATGCCAAGGAAGGCGCGTTTGGAAGCCGGTAGCATGGACAAAAGGCGGTGGCGCTGCGGCCCGAAGGGGCGACACATCGCCAGCCCGTAGCTCGATCGGTGGTAGGCGCGTGCTCGGAGATGTGCTTGGCGTATACGGACGCGAGATCGGTTGATCAGACCGACGGTGCGCCGTATGCGCCATGGCATTGACGACGCGTAGATCAGAGTTAATGGCGGCGTTGTCGGTGAAATCTCGGGTGATGACGGCGAAGACGGTCCAAGGGGTACGTCCACATCAGCCTACCGAGGAAGGCATAGCAGCCGGCCGAGGTGCGCGGCAGCCTGCTGTGAGGCCGCGACAGCCTGCCGAGGCAGGCAGCGGAGGAGGCAGGCGCACGGACGCGGTGTAGATCGTCGACGCTGATGGTCGGAGTAGAGGCGCGGTGATGACGACGGTGGTGGGCGACTTAATCCAATTTATGATCGGTAAACAAAAAAAAGAAGACCGGCCAAGTGACTGATGGCTCAATGCACGGCGCCCAGAAAATATGTTGATGGCTCGTGGTTGATATAGAGCTCGTTGGGAACCCCAAGAGGAAGGTATGATGAGCACAGCAACAAGTTTCCCTCAATTATGAAACAAAGGTTTAATCGAACCAGTAGGAGCAAGGAAACACCCCAAAGGTATTACTAGCTGAGCTTTGGCAGGGCGCACTACCGGTGCTAGTAGCAACATGGAGACCTGCACAACACAACCACAGAACTTTGTCCCCAACTTGCGATGAGGTTGTCAATCTCACCATGTTTTGCGGAAAACAAAGGATTAAACGTATCGAATGGAAAGAAGTAAAAGTTTGCAGAAAGTAAACACAAAGCAGTAAAAGATTGTAGATTGTATGTAAAAAAAGGACCGGGATCCATAGTTCACTAGAGGTGGCTCTCCTTAGATAGATAACATGCTGGGTGAACAAATTACAGCGGGACAATTGACAAACACCGAGAAAGCAATACATGCATATACTAATCATCTTGACTCCTTTGAGACTTGATTGGGCTACAACATAATACATAGACTGTCATCCAACTGCATCTATGACTAATAATCCACCTTCAGGTTATCATCCGAACCCCCTCCAGTATTAAGTTGCAAGAAACAGATTATTGCTTTACGAACTGTGTGTAAAGTAAACAATACAATTGTTCTATGAACAAAGGATCGTTGTTTTCTCCCTAGTAGCAACAACACATCTAGTACCTTAGAGATTTCTGTCACTTCCCCAGATTACCAGAGGCATGAACCCACTATCGAGCATAAATACTAACTCTTGGAGTTGCTAGAATCTACTTGGCCAAGATAGCTACTAACAACGGAAAGCATGCAAGATCTCAAATAACAAAGACATGATAGAATCAATAATCAATCTGAAATAGCATCTCAATATCCATCAGATCCCCGCAAACACAACATGTATGAATTACAAATAGATGATCTTGAACATGAACGGAGCTCACAAGATCTAACCATGAAAGCACAAAGGAGGAGAAACCAGCCATCTAGCTACTACATGGATCCGTAGTCCAAGGATGAACTACTCACGCATCACACCAGAGGCTTGCATGGTGATGAAGAAGGCCTCCAGGGTGAATTCCCCTCTCCGGTAGGGTGCCGGGAAGAGCTTCAAATCCCTCCTGATCTAGGGACAGAGACGACGGCGGCTACAGACTCTTTCGTGGATTTTTGATCGGGTACTTAGGGTTTTCGTCCCGAGGGCAACTTATAGGCGGAAGGAGAGGCCAAGGGGGTGCTGGGGTCGGCCAGACCACCCCCTGGCACGGGTCAGGCCTGGCCGCGCGGCTAGGTGGTGTGGCGGGCCCCCAGCCCTTCTCCATCTCGTATTCTGGCACTTAATCCCTTCCGAAAAAATAGGCACTTTGGCTTTTGTCCCGTCCAATTTCGAGAATATTTATTTTCTGACTTTCCTGGAACCAAAAACAGCAGAAAACAGGCAGCTGGCACTGTGGCTCTTGTTAATAGGTTAGTCCAAGAAATCATAATAAAAGTACTCCAAAGTTGGAACAAAACACAAGAAAGTGGATAAAACAAAGCATGGAACATCAAAAATTATAGATACATTTGCAATGTATCAACATCCCCAAGCTTAACTCATGCTCGTCCTCGAGTAGGTAAGTGATAAAAAGAAATAATTTTTGAGGTGACTTGCACCATCAAAAGCTTTATCAAAGTATTCGCAAAACATCAAAGCTAGGATCATAGTACTTCAATCATAACATGAAAGACAAAGTTCTATCAATAAGCGAAGAAACTATGATGCAACATGAAGAGGTACAAACAAAAGATTCATGAATAACATGCTTTGCAAGACGTTTGTTTGTTTCTCATAAAGAAAACATAGCATACTAGTATTCAGCTTGTCCCTCAATAGAGTAGCAAATATAAATGCATAGGACACCTTCAAAGTTCAAAAGAGTGACTAGATACAATAGTTTCAAACAAGCAATAACAAGTTATGCATCAATCAAATAGTCTTGGGACAATGCACATAGAACTAAGAATGGCCACTATGCTCTCAAAGTAGTGCATAAAGATAGAAGGTGGAGACTCAATATAATGGTGGAAGAAAGGCCTTTTGTAAAAAGGAAGTAGGGATTCAAGTCTCGAAAAGAGCTTCCAAAAATTATGATACTTAAAGCTTTCAGCTCTCATTTCCCCTATCATAAGCATCTTGAAGGTGATTAAGGTTAAAGTGACACAACTAAGAGGATATGCTTGACAAGTTATAAACCGAAATCTCATGCCCCTTACTTACGAAGACCGATCCTCATGCTACTCAACTTCAGTCACGAGTAAGCTCTTGTCATTGTAAGCATATGTGTATCATTAAGAACCGCCAACGGGGTACCCCTTGCACATGATACGGAAGCTTTCCCATAATCAAAATGACAAGGCAAGCAGACAATGAGCATCTCAACGATATTTTTATTTGCTATTTGCATAGGTTTTTATTGAGGATGCTTCATAGAGTGCTCATTATGGTGATGCTGCAAGTTTCCACCATGATTAGGCATGGCTTACGCTAGCGGCCCAGGCGTTTCTCTAACACACATACAAACTCCATGATCTTTATTTCACACCGCCGGGATCCGTAAGCAAAAGAACATAATATCAACAGGGTACAAAGTACAAGTGCAATATTTAAAGCGTTCCCCACGAAACATGGTTCTGCTAATTTCAACTTATAAAGTGCAAGCATATACGCAACAAAGAAGGACCCAATGGTTCAAGTTTATTAGAGGCAATAAAGTAAAGTGTGCCATCAAGTTCGTGAGAGCTTTAATCACTAGTTTTCTCATAACAAGTGAAAGGTAGACAAAAGCATGAATATACTTGGAATAGCATAAGCTAGTAGGTAGGTATGGTGGACTCTTTGGAAAAACTTGGTTTAGGGAGTTGGATGCATGAGTGGAACTCATACTTGGTGGTGGAGGCTAGCAAAAGACTGGGAGCGACAAACTAAGAGAGCAATAATGGTCATAATCATGCAGAGCGACAAAACATCATTGATCAAAGCATAAAGTGATACTACAAGTTGAAAACTAAAGGATCATAAAGGCTATAGTGACTTGTGACAGTCATAACATGGTGTGAGCATGTGCCAAGTCAACCCAAATAAAGCATCAAAGGAGAATACCACTATACTATGCTTTAATATGCTAAACAACGCATGATTCATCCAAGGCACATTAAGCAATCTCAATTGTTTATAACAAATCATGCTACAGCAAAGAATACTAAGCATAAAGACAAAACAATATCAAGCATGGCATGACAAAGCATAGCCACAGTCAAAAACGAGCTCTTTTTACCACATAAGTATGCACTTTCCTACTCTTTTCCAAACCAAACCAAACTATTTGCAAACCAAAGTATGAAAGAGGGGGTCCAACCAACTTATTCAGAAAACTAAGCAAACCAAGCAAACTAAAAACCAAACCAAAAACGAAAAAGAAGACGCTCCAAGAAAAACACAACTGTGCATGAAACAATAAAAATGAAGCGTTTGGAAGAAACCTGAAATTTTTATTAATGAAGAAGGGGATGTGACGAGGGTTTAACTCGTCAATGCCCATTGTTATGGACTTGGGTTTTGGAGAAGGAGGGAGCGCTGGAGACATCTATCGGCTAGCAAACAAGCACACAGGGGACAAAGGATTTACCCAGGTTCAGGCCTCGTAGAGGTCCCTACTCCTGCTTGTCTTCTCGTGGAATTATCGAGGGAGTCGAAAGTTATAATGATCCGCAGATGAAATCTGGCGAGGGTTGCATGTGTCCTCCTCGCTGCCCCCTCCTAGCCTCTATATAGATAGGCTAGGTCTCAGGTAGCAGGTCGAGTCGGTTACAAGTCGTATTAAAACTCTAGTCTTGAGCTTCTTCTTGTCCTTCAAGCAATTGAGAGTCCGTAGGTTACTCGAGTCCTTCCATCCGGGCCTTGGCGACACCGTGGGACTGTATGTATTTGGACCGTATATGCCAAGCTCGAGTACCCGTAGGGTATACCCATGTCAGTAGCCCCCGAGTGTCCAGTGGAATCGTAGATTCGACTGGGGACTTTTGAAGCCTTCGAGTGCCTGAATGAGTATATTTCGATTGCTTTTATTTGTGTCATAGGGATTGTTGATATACGTGCCTGATATAACCGAAGTATCGGTATCAGTTAAGCACCTTAGGGTGAAACAACGCAATCTACTCGAATTCGAGTCCCCGGACTCGAATCCGAAAAAGTGCTGGTGTAATTTGACTCAGGCCACGGAGGTCTTACAGGAGTCGAATTCCAGTTATATGGGTGTGAGCACTTGACGCGTCCGTCAAGGCATGTTCATCGTGCCTGTGGGCACGGATATGTTTCTGGTAGTGCACAGTTAAATGTGTTGCCAGGCCTTATGCAGGTCTTACCTTCACGCCGTAGGCGCGGCATCCGAATTTTATCATCGCGGAGACGATTCGGGTAACCCAGGAGACGCAGTCTCTTTGTAGGGGAAAAATTATGAGGCGGTGTCGCCATGAGTTTCGGGTGTGGATGTTATCAACACACTGTTTTTGTTCAAATAATCATAGGGTGCGTGACCAGCGCTCCCTATGGGAGTAGCCCCCGAGTGCCTGGTTGAGTCGAAGACTCAGGCAAGGACTAAAAACTTTTGCGACTGCTGTCGTCCTCTGCTTGCTTGTTTAGTTGATGACCTAGGTAGGTACTAAAAACTTTCACGACTGTTGTCGTCTTTGCCTGCTTGTTTCAGTCGATGACTCAGGTAGTTAAATATTTTCGCGACTGTTGTCGTCTTCCGCCTGCTTGTTTCCGACGCTCCCTATGGGAGTAACCCATGTTCATAATCAAACTGTGTTTCGAGTGATTGGGTTTGCTCTTTGTGATGATCCATGTTCCTGTAACAAGAAAAAGAAAAGTTGTAGGGGGCGCGGCCAGCGCTCCCTATGGGAGTAGTCCCCGAGTGCTTGGTGGAGTCGAAGACTCTAGCAAGGACTAAAAATAGTCGAAGTTCTCCATTGCATAGCCTTTTGCTGACGTCAGTGATGACACTTGTATGACCTTAGTTGCCCGCGTGAGCGGTTTTGACGGGACGTGACGTGCTGTGGGTCCCACTTTCTGACTTTGATTTGACTGGGCGTGTGTAATCTTATTTTTAACTGTGCCTCCTCGATTTCCGTGCGTAATGGTAGAAGTGGGGGGACGGTTCGCGCTTCCTATTCTTCACGTGTCCTCCGTGATGCGTGCCACGCGTCCAATAGGATTTTTGTCAGCCGTTGGATTGCATCTTCCAGGGGTTAAGTAGCGATGCCGCAGCGGTAATTTTCCCATCTGTGTTCTTTCTTCCTTGCTGCCATCGCCATTGCCCTTTGATTTCCTGCTTTCGTCTGCACCCATCTGCTCTACGACGCTGGACCAGCTCCGTTTGTTCCCCAGCTATTTTCTTCGCTCTCATCGCCGCCGTGCAATGGGAAAGAAGAAGGGAGGCGCTGCCGCCGATTCCGTGGCCACCCTCGCTGCAGCGAAGAAGAAGGGTGGCTCCGCTGTTGCGGCCACCAGCGCCGCCGCCGCCGGGAAGAAGAAGGTCGCGGGCACCCGCGTGACTAATGGCGCGTGGCGCCCTTCCATCATCAAGGCGTCGGATCTCCGTCTTCTTCGCCAAGACGGAGTGATTTCTGCATCAGTCGCCGATTCACGCGTCCCCAGCGGTGAGACCGTTCCTATGCCTCCTGCTGGTTATCGAGTGATGTTTCTTGCATTCATCATTCGCGGTCTTTCCCTGCCTCTTCACCCCTTTCTTCGGGGTATTTTGTGTTTCTATGGGCTCCAGCTCCACCATCTATCCCCAAATTCTCTCCTCCACATCACTTGCTTCATCACTCTCTGCGAGTGCTGGCTCGAAATCGAGCCGCACTTTGGTCTGTTCAAACGCATTTTTAAATTGAAGCGTCAGTCCGCATCTGGCTCTTTAGTTTATGATGTAGGTGGTTGCGGAATCCATGTTGATCCATCCACCACCTATTTTGATATCAAGCTCGCCAAGTCCGTCCAGGGATGGAGGGACAGATGGTTTTATGTGCGCGATCAGAAGGCCAATGACGAACACTTTGGACTTGCTCCCTTCGATCCCGTGACTCCCTGCAAGAAGATGCGTTCTTGGAAGAACGTGATCATGCCTTCCGAACTCGCGGAGACAGACGTGCTATATCAGCGTGTCTGCGACCTCGAGAGTCGCATAGGCGCAGAAGAGGGAGGCTGCGCCCTTGTCAGGACCTGGTTGCGTCGTCGCGTCCAGCCTCTCCAGGCCAGGGTCCATCCCATGTTCCAATGGGGTGGCTCTGATGATCCCACTCGCGTGTCTGCCGATGGCATGTCCGCCAGTGAGGTAGATAAGAGGGTGCGACTGGTTACGAAGTATACCCTCAAGGATGTGCTTCTGAATGAGCCAGTCGTTCCTCCTTTCGATGCTTTGAATCCTCCCCCTGAGGTATGGTTGTGCTACGTAGTAGCGTATTTTCTTGATTGTGTCTTCTGTTGCTTATATGTTTTGCTTTTTGTATGCAGGAGTGGGCGGTGTCGCCTTGCATGCCTCCCCTTCCTGAGGGGATTATTCCTCGTGAAGCTATGGAAGAGGACCAGTCTGAGTCGACTGTCCCTTCCGATGTTGAAGAGGAAGCCCCCGAGTCTGAAAGTCCGGATATTCGCAAGCGTTCGCGTAGCGAGGATTCCGACGTGTCGACTCCTTCCACTCCAGGGGGCGCAGCTGTTGGTGTGGAGTCGCCAATTCCCGCCGTTCCTGTGAGGGCTGGCACCGTCATCTCGCAAGAAGATGCGATTGCCCAAGGAGTCTTCGTCGGAGTCGACAGAGGCCACATTTGATCTTGATAGATTTGACTGGTAAGTTTGCTAGTAAATTCATTCGCCACTTGTTTTCTTCTTGTTGGCTTTTCCCTGTAGTTTCCTTATCCGAGTGCGGATTTTATCTTGCAGTCAAGAGGCGTCGTCATCGTCTGGCGACGTCGAATTTTTGAAGGAATCAGGAGTCTCGACCTCGAAGGCCAAGATGGAGGTCGAGCGTGCTCCTTCTCCTCCGGCGGTGGCCCACTCTGGGCATAATTCTTCGAGCTCTCCTCATGTAGGGGAGCATCGAGTAGTAGCTCGGATGATGGTTCAGCAATCTTCTTCGGAGTCGCTGGAAGACCATGTAAGTATATCTCCTCCTCTTTTTTTTTATAAGTTGGTAGTCAACGCCCTTTGTTGCCCTCTGCTGATTCCTTGCTTTGCGCGACAGATCCTTGTAAAGGAAGTCGCGCAGATAGCGGAGCAAGTGATGGCGATAGGTCGCCAACATGCAATGCTGGAGAAGCGCCACCGCGTGGTTGAGAGTGAATATTCCATACCTGTTCTTTTTGTTTTCTATGTATTTTGGCATTATTGACTGACAACCAGATTTTGACTGTCCTGTAGCTGAGCATAATGCTTTACTGCGTGACGTCGCCATGTTGGAGAAGACGCTGGCCGCAGCAGTGAAGGGCGCGACGAGGCAATCGCGGCTCGTGATGAGGCCCAGAAGCGCGAAGAGGATCTGCGTGCCTCCTTTGCGGCTAGGGAGAAGTTGTTCGAAGAGCAGCTTTTGTCATTCGCCAAGGCCCTCTCAGGTACCTCTACTTGGTAGATATTTTATTCATGTTCTTCCCTTCCTCTGTGGTGCCGGTGGCCTTAGGAGTTTGATCCACATACGTATTTTTGTTGTAGATGCTGGTGGCGTGAGCTTTGACCCGCAAGCCCTTGGTCGCGATGACGTTTTGGCAGGCGCGGTATCTGCAGTCGAAGACCGCAGCGCCGTTGTCCAAAACACGTTGTCCAAAGCCAAGGCTACCCTGAGTCGCCTCCGGGAGGAGCTGATGCCGAAGGCGGGGCTGGTCGACAATGTCGAGGAGCTGGTGGAGTCACTCGCTGGGGGTGTGCCTGCCACATACAAGAACTCCCTCCGCGTAGTTGGCGCGACCATGTCGCTAGCCATGGTGCAAGCTCACGGAGTCGAAGTGGATCCCTTGGCGGTGTCAAAGACAATGCCTGTTGGCGCGGATGGTCAGCAGGTAGTGTTCGCTCCCTTTGCGACTGCATGTGCCAAATATGGCCATTCCTTGATAAACACCGTTGCCAAGTATTCGGAGGAGCTCAATCGCACCAAGAAGGCGGCGAAAACTTTGGCCTCAGGGGCCGGCGGAAAGTCAGTGGCATCTGATACTGCCACGGACTTGATGAAGCCCCCGAAGTCCTCAAAGTCGAAGAAGCCAGCTGCTCCGTAGTTAGTTTCGTGTAATAGCTGATGAACTCGCTCTTTTGATTGTAGCTCATGCCTGTTGGTGGATGTGTTTGTACATACTTTTATTGATCCTGAATGCACCTGTTACTTTTTGGCTTTCGAGTTGGTCGCCTTATTTTTGCTTCTGGCTTGATTTTTGGTAGGGTACATCAAGTGGCCCTGTGGGGGGAACCCTGGACTCACCATCTTTTGAGGATGCAACGGCACCATCTTGCTCTAGAGTAGAGGAGCTTTCCTTGCTTTCGCGACTTCGTGATCGCGTTAAGCAGCTGGAGCGTGAGTTGCCCGTGATCCGTGGTAGCGCCGACGTGTGGAAGTCAAAGGCTGAGAAAGCCGCTGCCCGCGAGCAATATCTGCTTGGCGAGGTGACGCAACTGGGCGACCAGTTTAAATGTTAGTTTGCTCATCCTCGTCTTTTCCTTTGTAGTTAATCACGATTGTACGTTGTACTCATGTTGTTGATGTTGCTTCGTGTAGTTGTTAGCGCACACCGTCCGCAGGAGGAGAGAGATAGGATTGCCATCCGCCTTCATGATCTTACCCAAGAGCAACTTTAAGAGAGTGGATACTTCTGGGTAGATCATGATCGTGCGACTGCGTTAGCGACCCTACAGGATCACGCCTCGCGAGTCATGCTCTTTCTGAAGAAGTCGCAGTCGTGCCTGAAGAACATTTACTGGGCGATGTTCCCGTTGGATGATACTCCATCAAGCCTGCTGGCCCTTCTGACGAAATTTCAAGATATGTCCGCGGTTCGCGAATGCGTGAGGCAGCAGCTAGTGGCTGGTGCTAAGGCTGCGCTCTCTTTGGTGCGTTTGCACAGGCCTGACGTGGACGTCGCCGCCATTGCATCTGGGCCACCAATGCCACCTGCAGGATCTTCTTGGAACATGGTGCCGCATTATCAAGCGGTGGATCGTCCAGCCGAGGAAATTGTCGACTTTTTCGAGGAACAGACTAATGTTCTTCTGTTGCAAGGGTAGCTGAATATGTATCCTGCATACAAGTGCACTTGGTGTTATAAAGCTCATATATAATTTTGTAGATAATTTACAAATAACTTTTATAAGCATGGGGTGCGTTGCACTTATGCGAGTCCTTTTCGTTAGCCTGGTCATCTTTGTATCTTTCCCCTGTCAACCTGTCAGCTGCGTGGCAGCTGGGTTGTGTTTATGTTTAGGGGGTTCGATTGATGTGCCAGCTACTCAGGATGTCGCATTTATTGTTCGAAGAACAAATATATATAGGGTGGCGCAGCCCCGAGTATGAAAGTTGACAAAAAAAAGAGAGCACGGAGTTTTGGGGCACTTAGCTTTTATTTATTCGGAGAACAGTACGTAGTACAATGTGCGGCTAAGTAGCCTTGGCTGAATAGCCTTATTTGCGATGTAAAAGTAAAGAAGAAACGTCTAAGGGTAAAAGCGTCGCAGTTGTGCGACGTTCCAAGGGTTAGAGTATGCGACTCCTGTCTCTAAATCTTGAAGGCGATAGGCGCCACCTGGGATTACTTCTGTAATCACGTACGGTCCTTCTCAGGGGGACTCGAGCTTGAGATGCCCCTGCTGCTTTAGTCGCAGGACCAGGTCACCTTCGACGAAGGATCTTGGGCGAAGCCTTCTGCTATGGTAGTTGCGCAGGTTCTGCTGGTAGATCGTAGATCTTTCTGCGGCGATTTCTCTTGCTTCGTCAAGGAGATCGACGGAGTCTTCGAGTGCGAGGGATGACTCCTTCTCGCTGTAGGCGACTACGCATGGCGCTCTGTACCGTACTTCGGCGGGTAATACTGCCTCTGCCCCATGTACCATGAAGAATGGTGTGTAGCCGGTGGCGCTGTTTGGAGTTGTACGCAGGCTCCAGAGTACGGATTGTAGTTCATTTGGCCAGCAGCCCGCGGCTTATTCGAGTGGCCGAAGGAGTCGCTTCTTGATGCCGCTGCAGACGAGCCCGTTTGCGTTTTCCACCTGACCGTTGGTCTGTGGGTGTGCGACTGAGGCATAGCTGATGTCGATCCCCAGGTTCTCGCAGAAATCCTGGAACTCCTTGGATGTAAAGTTCGTTCCACTGTCGGTGATGATGTTGTGTGGCACGCCGAAGCGGTAGACGATGGACTCGAAGAACTTGACTGCGCTGTGCCCTGATTGCTTGGTTACTGGCATGGCCTCGATCCACTTGGCGAACTTGTCGACTGCGACCAAGAGGTAGACGTAGCCTCCTTGCGAGGACCTTGGAAGTTTGCCGACCATGTCGAGTCCCCACTGGGCGAAGGGCCAGGCCAATGGAATAGGCCGTAGCTCTGCGCCTGGTGTGTGTGGCTTGTCCGCGAATCGCTGATAGGCGTTGCACTTTTGGACTATATCCTTGGCGTCACGCATGGCCGTGGGCTAGTAAAATCCAGCTCGTAGAGCTTTGGCGACGAGGGCGTGGCTGCCGGCGTGGTGCCCGCAGGTCCCTTCATGGATGTCAAGGAGGACTGCTCTTCCATCGGCTAGGGAGACGCATCGCTGTAACATGCCTGTGATGCTACGTTTATACAGTTCGTCGTTGATAAAGGTGAATGCCTTGGAGCGTCGCGCGATGTGTCGTGCATCTGTCGGGTCGTCCGGTAGGCGTTTGCTGAGGAGGTACGTGATGTACGGCTGTGTCCAGGATTGTTCGATCATCATGACGCTCATTGGCCCCTCGAGTCCTGTGTCGAGCTCCAAATCATCGATTGATGTTGGCTCATTGGGTGGCGTAGCCCCCGAGTCCGTTGCTGCGCTTGTTTTCTTCTCTGCGGCCTTCAGCTTGATGGAGCGTTCGCATATGCGCTCGAGAAATACCCCAGGTGGTATGGGTGCGCAGGTGGAGCCTATGTTGGCGAGTGCGTCTGCCTCCTCATTGCTTTCGCGACCTATGTGTCGCAACTCACAGCCGTCAAAGTCTCCTTCAAGTGTATCGTAGAGGTCGCGGTACGCGATCATGTTGTCGTTTAGTGCGTCGCACTCGTGCATTGTTTGGTTTACGACCAGCTTCGAGTCGCCGTATATGATTAGCCTCTTTGCGCCGCAGGCTTTTGCCATCCTCATCCCGTGTATCAGGGTCTCGTATTCAGCCTTGTTGTTTGAGGCTGTGAACTGCATTCGCAGGACGTACTTCAGCTTGTCTCCTTGAGGCGATGTCAGTATGACACCTCCTCCTGCTCCATCTTTTCTCTTGGACCCATCGAAGTGTATTGTCCAGAGGTAGGACATGTCTAGCTTGTCCGGGAGTTGGTTTTCCATCCAATGTACGAGGAAGTCCGGGAGAACTTGTGACTTAATTGCGCCGCGCTTTTCGTACGTGATGTCTCGTGGAGACAGTTCGATTCCCCAAAGCGTGACTCGCCCTGTGGCATCAGGGTTATTGAGGATATGTCCCAATGGGGCGTCATTGACTACCACGATTGGGTGTTCCTGCAAGTAGTGGCGCAGTCGCCGGGCGGTCATAAAGACGCCATACGCCAGCTTCTGATAGTGCGGGTACCGCTGTTTTGTTGGTGTGAGGACCTCGCTGAGGTAGTATACAGGGCGTTGTACGCCGTGGACCTTGTTTTCCTCGGCCCGTTCGACGACAAGTACTATGCTAACCACTTGGTTGGTGGCGGAGATGTACAGCAGCAGTGGTTCCCTTTCTCGTGGAGTTACCAATACTGGCGAGGTGGATAGCAGGCGTTTGAGGTTTTCGAATGCTTCTTGTGCTTCGTTGGTCCACTCGAATTTGTCAGCTTTGCGGAGGAGCTGATAGAAGGGCAGCGCCTTTTCTCCCATTCGACTGATAAATCGACTGAGGGCCGCGATTCGCCCAGCCAGTTGCTGAATGCCTCTTATGTTCTTTGGCTTCTCCATGGCCAGTATGGCCTTTATCTTTTTCGGGTTTGCCTCGATCCCTCTCGTGGAGATGAGATACCCGAGCAGTTGTCCGGAGGGTACGCCGAAGGCGCATTTGTCCGGATTGAGCTTTATCCGGTAGCGATCGAGATTGGCGAAGGTTTCACGCAAGTCGTCGATTAGAGAGGCTTCTTCCTTGGTTTTGATTACTATGTCGTCGACAGACTTGGATGTTGCGACCAAGTTGCTCCTTGAGGCAGGCCTGCATGCACCGCTGGTACGTGGCTCCTGCGTTTTTTTAGCCCGAAGGGCATTGTGTTGTAGCAGAACACGCCGAAGGGCGTTGTAAACGTGGTCTTCTTCTGGTCTTCCTCCTTCATTCGAATTTGGTTATAGCCTGAGTAGGCGTCGAGGAAGCAGAGGCACTCGCATCCAGCAGTGGAGTCGATGATTTGATCGATACGTGGTAGTAGGAAGTGATCTTTTGGGCAGTGCTTGTTAAGAGAAGTGAAGTCCACGCACATCCGCAGGATATCCATGTTCTTTTTTGGCACCAGCACCGTATTGGCGAGCCAAGTGCTTTCCTTGATCTCGCGTATGAATTTGGCCTCGAGGAGTCTGTTGATCTCCATTCCGACTGCCTGTGCTCGTGGCTCAGACAGTCGCCTGATTGTTTGCTTGACTGGCCTTGCGTCGAGGTTGACATTGAGTGCGTGCTCGGCGAATTCCCTAGAAACTCCTGGCATGTCCGCATGACACCAGGCGAAAATTTCCCAGTGCTCATGGAGGAATTCGACGACCGCGAGTTCCTATGCGGGACTCAGGTTGTTGGCGATGAGGGCCGTTTTAGCGGGATCCGATGGATGGACCTGCACTTTCTTTGTGTGCACAGATGAGTCGAAGGAGAGATCAGGTGAGCTTGGCCTACTCAGAGGGGGCAGACTGTTGTCTGTCGTTTCCTTCAATCGCGTGAGTTCCTCCTGCATGCCGAAGGACTGGGAGATTTTGTTGAATTCCCTGTTGCAACTGTCAGATCGCTCGAAACTCCCGTTGATCGTGATGACGCCGTTGGGACCTGGCATTTTCATCTATAGATAGGCGTAGTGGGGTACTGCCATGAACCTAGCGAATGCGACGCGCCCAAGGATGCAGTGGTATTGTGAGGGCCAGTCGACAACTTCAAAGTCGATACGCTCGCGCCCGGAAGTTCTTCGGCGTGCCGAACATGACGTCGAGGTTGATTTTGCCCAGGGGGTATACGCCTTTTCCTAGGACGATGTCGTGGAACGTTGTGTCCGATGCCTCCAAGCAGGTTAGAGGGATCCTCATTGCTCGCAAGGTGCTCGCGAATATGAGGTTAATACCGCTTCTGCCGTCCATGAAGACGCGACTCATGTCGAAGCTTCCAATTTGCGCCTCGAGTACGAGGGGGCAATGACCTGGGCGAGGTACTTGAGGCGGGTGGTCGCGTTTGTCGAAGGTAATGCACGACTCACTGCCACTGAGGTACTCAGTGATGGATGGTGGCGAGTGCGTGGCCAAGTTGACTTGGCGAGTGATGGCCTTCTGCACCCTATTGGAGGGGCGCCCTTTTTGGATCATCATGGTACCCATGGCCCGTGGGTACGGTTCTCCTCCGTGGTGTTGGTCCGGTGCAGCTCCGTTCGGGGGTGGCCCAGGTGGTGGTGGTGGTGCGCCATGTGCCACGGCGCCTGGAGCGGTTCCGTAGCCTCTTTCGACCGTGTTACGGTTCATCCGCACCAATCCCTCGTGTAGCTTGAGGAACTCACGGCAGTCCTTGAGGAGGTGACTGGATTTTCTCTTGCCGTCATGCTTGTCGATGTAGAAGTGTATCGTGCATGGTCCGGACAATTTATCTTCGATGGTGGTCGCGAGTGCTTCATCGCGGGTACGGCGTTGCCATACTTGCGTGGTTTTCCCGGAGTCGCGATATCCGCCGCTATGGTATCCGCTGTTGTGGTTGTCGTCGCGTCTATCGGCGTAACCGGCGGCGACCATGTTGACGTCATCGTGATCATCGTAGACGCGCATACGACGTTTGCCCCAGCGGTCGCGTCTGAGTTCTGCTTCCTCGTCAGAGTGAGCGCGGTTCTTCAGCGAATCTTCTCCATCAGCCCACCAGTTCGTGATCTCCATCAGGTGGTCGATGGTCTTGGGCTTTGAGCGTCCTAGCTCCTCCCTGAGTTCTATGCGGCGGACACCGTCGTTGAATGCATCAATCGCGCGGTCTTCCGAGATGTTCTCTGCGGAGTTCTTGATGATGGACCACCTTTGGATGTAAGAGCGCAGCGATTCGCCAGATTTTTGCTGGCAGCATCTCAGTACTTCGATTGAAGCGGGGCGTTTGTATGTGCCCTTTAAGTTGCGTACGAAGCTGTAGACCAGCTCATCCCAGCTGCGAATGGATCCGTGCGGGAGGTTATTGAGCCATGCCCGGGCTGCGCCTTGCAGTTGTAGCTGCAAGCATTGCATGGCAGTACTTCGACTGCCTCCGTGCAGCCTGACTGAAGAGATGTGATCCTCCAGCCAGATCTTGGGGTCCTGTAGACCGTCAAATTTTGGGTTCTCCGATGGGAGTTTGAACCCTTTAGGCATTCGCTTCTGCCTGATGGATCTGCTAAAGCATCTGGCACCGCAGAGCTCTCCATCTTCTTCTTCCGAATCAGTCGACCGAGCACGTCGTGCCCTTGACTTGTCGATCTTGCGCTGCGTGAGCTCGTCGCGTGCATCATAGTCACGATCGTGTCGTCGTGAACGGCGACGTCGAGACAGGTCGTGACTGTCGTTGCTTGACGAGGACGAGGAGTAGCGTTTTGCTAATGCTTTGCCCTTTTTGGGGTCTGGTATTGGTTCTTTGTCGAGGGCGGCCTCGATTAGTCCAAAGCCCGCGATCGTAGATCGGTGCATGGCCGTCCGAGGATCTCCAGCTGGTGGCTAGTTATTGAGAAGGTACATGGTGGCCGCCGTCACTGCGGCTTGCGGCGTCCTTGGAACCACGTTGCCTCTTGTGTCGACTGTCATAGAGCCGAAATCGAGGATTTTTGCGGCGTCTATGCATTCTTGTTCGGTGAGGTGAGCCATCCGCGACTGCCTCTTCTTGGCGAGATGTTCGTTGCCTCTTGAGGAGGATCCTCTGTAGGAGGAGAGCCCAGCACGACGAAGGCTTGACTCGTCTGCCGCCTTTTTACGCGCCTCAAGTTCCACGATTGCTTGTTTCTGGCGCTTGAATTCCTCCTTTAGAAGCCAGTGGTAGCCCATCAGTAGTTCTTGCGGGGACCCGAGGGGTAGAGGTGTACCTCGTAGGGCTTCGCGGCAGCATTCCCACTCTTGCTCGTTGAGCCTGATCACGATGCGTTCGTCGGTTTGCTCGTTGATTATGGTAGGGGGTTCGACTGCTCCTCCATTGCCACCATTGCCGCTGTTGGTGGCGTTGGGCGGGTCGGGGCCATTGCCGCGGTTGGCGGAGGTGTCTCCCGTGTTGATGACGGCGCACATGAAGTGATTTGGGAGGCTGTTGCTTCCACAACTCTCAGATCCGGAACCGTAGGTTCCCTCTTCAGTGGCCAGATTGCTTAGATCGGAGTCGCGACTGCTGTCGCTGATCGTGTTTTTGACTGCCACCGGAGCGTCGAGCTCGCTGAGGGTGCCGATCGATGGAGGGAACCATGATGTCGGGGCAATCGCCGGCGTTGTCGGCTGATCAGGCATGCGGAGCGTGCCCATCTGACCAACTTGGAAGCGGAAGCTCCCAATCGCCAGGCTGATTCCGTCGCCCACGGAATCGAAAGCCGGGCGGGTGGACGACGTGTGGACGGTGAAGTCGAAGGCGCCGAAGAGCTGGCGAATCTCCGCTGTTGCGGAGTTGTAGATCGCAGTTGATGGGGCCGAAGAAGCCGCAACATCAGCACTCCCAATTCCCACAGACGGCGCCAATTGACGAGGGTTTAACTCGTCAATGCCCATTGTTATGGACTTGGGTTTTGGAGAAGGAGGGAGCGCTGGAGACATCTATCGGCTAGCAAACAAGCACACAGGTGACAAAGGATTTACCCAGGTTCATGCCTCGTAGAGGTCCCTACTCCTGCTTGTCTGCTCGTGGAATTATCGAGGGAGTCGAAAGTTACAATGATGCGCAGATGAAATCTGGCGAGGGTTGCGTGTGTCCTCCTCGCTGCCCCCTCCTAGCCTTTATATAGATAGGCTAGGTCTCAGGTAGCAGGTCGAGTCGGTTACAAGTCGTATTAAAACTCTAGTCTTGAGCTTCTTCTTGTCCTTCAAGCAATTGAGAGTCCGTAGGTTACTCGAGTCCTTCCATCCGGGCCTTGGCGACACCGTGGGCCTGTATGTATTTGGACCGTATATGCCAAGCTCGAGTACCCGTAGGGTATACCCATGTCAGGATGCCTTGGGCATCCCCAAGCTTTGACGCTTGTACTTCTTGGATATTTCTTGGGGTGACACGCGTGGCATTCCCAAGCTTGAGCTTTAGTCCATCCTTCATCTCATTACTCATTTCTTCCATATACCTAAAAATTTTCCTTCATACAAAACTTCACACAATCTTATTAGCAACATTAGTGCACTTAAGATAAATAAGTCTCAAGGTTCAGTTCTATCACCAAATAAACTTCCACTAGAACACTAGCTACTGTAGCACTTCCCTCAAAAAGCTCAATTCCCCAAAGGAACTCAAGAAGGAACTAACAAGAAGCAAATGCAAAAAATGGCAGAAATCTGTCAAAACAGACCAGCAGGTAAAGACGAATTTTTTCGAAGACCTTCTGTTGCTCAAATCAAAAAGTTTAAACTAACGAAAGTTAGATAACAACCTGGGGCAGAAGCACAAAATATTACAGCTCATTCCGACATACAGAGCTCTCTCAGGAATTTTTATGGTGAAGCACAGAAATCTGTTTCGGGACAGCAACTTTCCCATCATTACTTCACTCTCATTAGAGGTTACTCTTGGCACAAAAAGCAAATAAAAAGGATAAGGAGAGGTTATTACAAAGGTAATAACTTCCAAGACTCATCTAAAACTCTTGGGTTATCTCCCAACGAGTACTTTTCTTTAACGCTTTTAAGTTAGGCATAAGAAGCAAAGAAAGAATCAAGTGTTCTCAAATGAAGAAGCATTAAGATCAATACCAAAAATATTTTCAACAAGGCAAGATATATCATCCAAATAAGTTCTAGAGGATCCTTTCTCAATGCTCTTGGGTTCACTATTCTCATCAAAAGGGTTTGCAGGAACAATCCAATTAAGATTCTTTTCTATGGCATCATGTATTGCTACTAGTTTAAAGGGTATTGGTATCTTAGGTTCCTCCCCATTAGGTTCGGCTTTCTTCATCTTTTCTCGCGTACCAACAACATCTACACATGAGCCTAGCATATTGAAACGTTCAAAAACTTTTCTAGCTTCCTTGGCAACATCATAGAATTCCTTAAACAAAGTTTCTAGAATAAAATCCCTCTTTTCAGGATCCTCAATTTCTTTAAGCTTAAGAAACATTACTTGCATTAAGGGGTTGAGGTTAACAAACCTAGCTTCTAACATGTGAATTAAAGAAGCTGCAGCAATCTCATAATTTGGAGCAAGTTCTACAAGGGATCTATCCTCAGTATCTTCATGTTTGCTAACATGATTAAAGAATTCTTCAATATTATCTTTCCCAATTATAGAACCACTACCAATTGGAAGGTCTTTCAGGGTGAACTTGGGGATCAACATGGTGAGCTAAGGAAGAGGTGACAACTAAAGGAGACTTAATTTTTTTGTGTTTTTCAAATAAGAAAGCAAACAAGTAAACCTAATTTTTTTGTGTTTTTTGAAGAACAAAACAAGCAAACAAAGCAAAAATAAACTAAGCAAAACAAAAACAACAAAGTAAAGAGATTGGTTATGAGGGACTCCCCTTGTGAAGATGTCCTTAACTCCCCAGCAACGGCGCCAGAAAATCGCTTTATGGCTCAATGCACGGCGCCCAGAAAATGTGTTGATGGCTCGTGGTTGATGTAGAGCTCATTGGGAACCCTAAGAGGAAGGTATGATGAGCACAGCAACAAGTTTCCCTCAGTTATGAAACCAAGGTTTAATCGAACCAGTAGGAGCAAGGAAACACCCCAAATGTGTTACTAGCCGAGCTTTGGCAGGGCGCACTACCGGTGCTAGTAGCAACATGGAGACCTGCTGACGAGGGTTTAACTCGTCAATGCCCATTGTTATGGACTTGGGTTTTGGAGAAGAAGGGAGCGCTGGAGACATCTATCGGCTAGCAAACAAGCACACAGGGGACAAAGGATTTACCCAGGTTCAGGCCTCGTAGAGGTCCCTACTCCTGCTTGTCTGCTCGTGGAATTATCGAGGGAGTCGAAAGTTACAATGGTGTGCAGATGTAATCTGGCGAGGGTTGTGGAAACTAGGGTTGCATGTGTCCTCCTCGCCGCCCCCTCCTAGCCTTTATATAGATAGGCTAGGTCTCGGGTAGCAGGTCGAGTCGGTTACAAGTTAGGGTTTTCCCCTTCAAACTTTCTATCTTTAGCTTCTTCTTGTTCTTCAAGCAATCGAGAGTCCGCGGGTTACTCGAGTCCTTTCATCCGGGCCTTGGCGACACCGTGGGCCTATGCGTATTTGGACCGTATATACCAAGCTCGAGTACTTGTATGGTATACCCATGTCACCTGCACAACACAACCACAGAACTTTGTCCCCAACTTGCGATGAGGTTGTCAATCTCACCGTGTTTCGCGGAAAACAAAGGATTAAACGTATCGAATGGAAAGAAGTAAAAGTTTGCAGAAAGTAAACACAAAGCAGTAAAAGATTGTAGATTGTATGTAAAAAAAGGACCGGGATCCATAGTTAACTAGAGGTGGCTCTCCTTACATGTTGGGTGAACAAATTACAGCGGGGCAATTGACAAACACCGAGAAAGCAATACATGCATATACTAATCATCTTGACTCCTTTGAGACTTGATTGGGCATTCCAACAGAATACATAGACCGCCATCCAACTGCATCTATGACTAATAATCCACCTTCAGGTTATCATCCGAACCCCCTCCAGTATTAAGTTGCAAGCAATAGATTATTGCTTTACGAACTGCGTGTAAAGTAAACAATACAATTGTTCTATGAACAAAGGATCGTTGTTTTCTCCCTAGTAGCAACAGCACATCTAGTACCTTAGAGATTTCTGTCACTTCCCCAGATTACCAGAGGCATGAACCCACTATCGAGCATAAATACTAACTTTTGGAATTGCTAGCATCTACTTGGCCAAGATAGCTACTAACAACGGAAAGCATGCAAGATCTCAAATAACAAAGACATGATAGAATCAATAATCAATCTGAAATAGCATCTCAATATCCATCAGATCCCCGCAAACACAACATGTATGAATTACAAATAGATGATCTTGATCATGAACGGAGCTCACAAGATCTAAACATGAAAGCACAAAGGAGGAGAAACCAGCCATCTAGATACTACATGGATCTGTAGTCTAAGGATGAACTATTCACGCATCACACCGGAGGCTTGCATGGTGATGAAGAAGGCCTCCAGGGTGAATTCCCCTCTCCGGCAGGGTGCCGGAAAGAGCTTCAGATCCCCCCGATCTAGGGACAGAGACGACGACAGCTATAGACTCTTTCATGGATTTTTGATCGGGTACTTAGGGTTTTCGTCCCGAGGGCAACTTATAGGCGGAAGGAGAGGCCGAGGGGGCGCTGGGCCTGGCCGCGCGGCCAGGTGGTGTGGCCGGCCCCCAGCCCTTCTCTGTCTCGTATTCTGGCACTTGATCCCTTCCGGAAAAATAGGCACTTTGGCTTTTGTCCCGTCCAATTCCGATAATATTTATTTTCTGACTTTCCTGGAACCAAAAACAGCAGAAAACAGGCAGCTGGCACTGTGGCTCTTGTTAATAGGTTAGTCCAAGAAATCATAATAAAAGTACTCCAAAGTTGGAACAAAACACAAGAAAGTGGATAAAACCAAGCATGGAACATCAAAAATTATAGATATATTTGCAATGTATCAATGACCGGCGGAGAGAAAAATCGATCTAGTAGATCGGAAAAGACTTACAAGGGCAGCCGATCACAGAGATCGGCGGACGAATCCTGCGACAAATTGCGCGGCCCCGGCGGAGATCATGGAGATTGATCCCCCTGGAGTAGTATCTTTCTAGTACTCTGGTCTCATGGTCCATTTGTTAGAAATTAATATTGTACAAGCAGTTTGTAATGCCATTAAGCTGTTTTGAACATGTATTAAACAAAGTACAAGTTGATTTCAGTTCTAAAAAACTCTTAAAAACATCAATTGAGATAACTTTTCTTGGTTAAAGCAAGTTCTACAATTGCCTATTTCAGTTAAAGTAAGAGACTTTTGGTTCCGTGTTGATTCACTATTGCAAGATTCATTCGTTCAATCTTTCAATGGTTTGTGGTTGCATCTTTATTAAGTGACTGGGCTAAAAAAACTATTTTCTCCTTTTCTGTGTGGACTTGGCTAGCCACTTTGAACTGTTTTGGAGTGTTTCCATATGTTTGGACTTCCCATTTTCTGTGTTATGCACTTCTAATGAGAAATACTTCAGAATTTGCTACATATTTTTTCTTTAGTTTATTTCCATCGAGAAATAGTTCAGAATTAGATTATATATACCTCTTGTAAGCCGCCGGCTGGGATAAGTTGCATCTGTGAAATCTCTGACGTTGTGTAAACACTTCCCATTATAGTGAAGTTTCGCTGGCTGGCGCCCGTGGTTTTTCCCTCTCTTTGTTGGAGAGGGTTTTCCACGTTAAATCTGTGTCCCCTTACTGCGATTTTATTTTCGTTCTTCGTTATTTACTTTTCGCAACACATTTTTTACAAGTTCAATTATTGCATGAGATATCCACTGGGTTCACATGTTTTTTAAAGTTCTTGGTTCCTGCAAGTTCTGTCAGCGTGTTGAGTTTCTAAGCTATATAGCCTACAGGAGGAGCAGCTAACAGATTGGCTTTGTATACGCCAGGGGAATTGTGAATCATTGTTCATACGCCAGGAACAGCTAACAGATTGGCGACAAAGAGTGTTGCACTTCCCTCCTGAATTCCCCATCTGAGCCACTTCCCTCCTGAATCTGCAGCACTGGATGGACAGGAACATCGAAGTCAGGCAGGCCGCCGCTGGTTGGACTTGTGCCGGAGACCAAGCACCACCGGCGATTCAAGTGTGAGATCACTCGAAGCTCTGGCCAGCCACTGAAGATTCCAGGAGCATTTCGTCAGTGCATCACTCTTGGAAACACCTGGAGTGTGCAGCTGGTGGAGTGGAGCAGCAGTGTTTTCATCGACTGCCGGTGGGCTGACTTCTCCACGACTACGGGTGGGCCGACTTCGCCGTGGCGAACGACATTGCCGAAGGCAACACTCTGATCTTCACACCACAGCAACACACCGGCAACTTGTAGAACCTCTGAGCAAACACAGGGACCCATTAGCGCCGAACACCGATCGATGATAGCCATACCGATCACAACAAGCATGAAAATATCTTTTTTAGTGGGGATCAGGCGGAGGAATATCCACTCCATGCCTGGCAGATCAGCCATTGACCTCTCAACCCAACTAACATGAGAGAGCCTACACACTAGGCCGGGTATGTAACATGCCGGCTTTGCCCTCCTCAAATCGACACGATATTCCAAGAGGGCAACAACAGCCAGCAACGATCAAACATGAGACACTTGTTTGAGATAAGACAATAGTACGTGTCACGTGTGCTTAGCTTATCCAACACCGCGTGCCATGTAATGCATCTGACAGCCATAGCCGGTCCCAGCTAGTTTTTACTATACTGATATCACTGTAGATTTGCTGTGAGCCTGCGAGCACTATGCGCGCGCCTCTCTAATGGATCGCGCCTCAATGCCGCGTGGCCGGGTAACCGAACGGGAGCGGGCGCACGTCGTCGCTGAGCGGGCCGTCGTGGCGGAACCCGTACGCACGGAGTACCTGGTCGTCGGCGAAGGTGAGCGCGCGGCGCATCCCGTCGGCGCAGCTCTCATTGGGGTATATTTCGTTGGGCTTGCCGCCGCAGGGCTGGCACCCTGTGAAGTGCGTCACGAACGGCCGCCGCCACCCAGTCTGCCCGCCGCCCGCCGGCCCCGGCACGCTCCTCTTCACCGCAGCATTCCTCGCCGCTGCGTACCGCGCGTGCTCCCCCTCCGAGTGCCTCCGGTGGAGAGCCACCGACGCGGACCCACGCCGCTCCGCCTCCAGGTACCGCGCCGCGATTTCGTCCAGCCGATCCACAATCTCCGCCCAGTACCCCTGGAAGTAGTAGTCGTTGTGGAGATAGGTCTTGGTTCCCCACTTGTTCCGATTCTTGAGGAGAAGGTAGACGACCGCCGACTGGTCGTCTGACTCATTGTCGGCCTTGCCCTTGAGTGTGTCCTGGAGCACCTCACCCCACTCGGCGTACTCCGGTGAGGCGGGGCCCATGCGTGCCCAGGCGTCCATGAAGTCGAGCGACCACTGGCAATTGCGGATGAGGAACACACCGGCGTTGAGGCCCACCCAAGAGTTGGCGCCGTACACCTCCCTGTCCCAGCCGTAGAAGACGAGGTTGTGGTCCCTGTACCTGTCGAGCGGTAGGGAGAAGTCCATGTCGGTGAGCACGGCGTCGGCGTCGAGCCACCATATCCACTCCGCCTCCGGGTGGGCGAGCATGGTGGCACGCACGACGGGGATCTTGGCCCAGTAGGACCGCATCTCCGGCTCGAGGAGCGCCGTGTTGTAGAAGAGCTCCACCCCGTGGAGGCGGCAGTAGTCGACCTTGTTCTTGAGGAAGCGCAGAAGCAGGTTGTCACCCCCGGCGCCTTTGCAGGCGTGGGACTGCGACCCGGACACCATGACGACGCGCTCCGCCGGGCCGCCGCTGGCGTTGAGCCCGCGCGGGTAGTGCAGGCGCAGCCAGCGCGCGCGCTTCACGTCCCAGCCGGTCAGGCGCCGATGCCCAACGGCGTACGTCAAGTCCGGGTCGTCGTAGAAGGTGCGCCGCCCCGGGGCGATGGCATGCGACGACACCGCGGACGAGACCGATACCGCAGGGGAGCGGAAGGCGACAAGGTTGGGCACAGGCGCGAGCGAGAGGAAGGACGAGGTCCCGAGGAGCACGAGCACCGCCGCGACGGCGCCCGCCGCGAAGACGAGCGTGTCCTGGACGTGCCCCACCAGCACGACGTGCCCGTGCGGCTTCGCTGTGGCGCCCCCCTTGCCTCCTCCTGCCCCTGAGACGCAGAACAGTGCAGACTCCGACGCCATTCTCCTCGATCGATAGCCGCAAGCACACCGCACAGTCAGTCACTGCTGCTGTTTTATCGAGGAGGGCTGCTCAACATCAAAGGAAACACCGAACGTTGAGACAGTTAGGGAGAAGCAAATAATATCAATCACTAAACAATGTACATGGTGGGCAACACCGATAGTACGAAACACTCCAAATAAACGCTTGACAACCGAATCCTTCTTCATAAAAAAAACCCAGAACGAATCCTACATGACTCTGAACATGAGAAAGTCTTAAGCACAACTCTAGGTGGTATCATCATCTATCTTCTTTCAAATACTACCATCTTCCTTGACAAAACGGGACATGTTTCTAGCACAACCAGGACATCACCATTTAGAACTAAAAACAAGTTGGCAAAGCATGTGTGATATCTACTTGTTATGGACAGAGGAGACTGTCTACTCCACTTTATTATGCAAGTAACTTCAGAAGTTACAGCAATGAGAAATCACTATAGTTATGCAAGTAAATTCACATGATTAATCCTCATTAAGCATTGCACAAGATAGAAGTTACAAGACATATCTTCAGACCTGACTGTCACTGTATCATGGATTTCGAGTCGAAAGACTAGTCAAGACTAGTCGACGACTAGTCTACGAGTCGCATTTGCAAGGTCGACTCGGCCAGTCGACTCGACTCATTTGATGAGTCGATTGAGTCGATTGACTAGTCTTGACTAGTCTCGACTAGTCCAGGTTTGTGAGTCGGTCGACTTAAAAAATGACCACACACGTCATAATTTTTTCCATTCTTTCCTCCCCTACCTATTTCCCTCCGTGAATCCTAGATCTAGAGACAATTTCCCCCGCTCAACCCCAAAAGCCAAAACGCATCTGGGCCTTCTCTCCCTTGGCCGCCTCCTCTGCTGGTTCATGGACAAGAGGAAGGCCTTGGCCATTGGAAGGAATTGCCCAGGTTTTCCCCAACTCCCCTGTCCCCAGCTTTATATTTATATCCTACATTATAGATATTAGTAATTTAGTATTAAACATGAGTCTTGCCGAGTCGAGACTAGTCTTGACTAGTCTCTGAGTCGCTGCCCCAGAACGACTCGTCGACTCGAAATCCATGCACTGTATAACTTGGTTCAAATGTTCAATGGATCTTATACTATAGAATCAATTATATGCATGTCTTCACATTTTACCAACATAAATCATATCCTCCTGGCTACTGCATATAGAGTTGTACAACAAACAGACCCAGTACATTTGTTTGACTGGCAAGCTGCTTCATGTGCAATTTTTTTTATTAGTTTCACCTTGTGGGCACCAATGTTGCTCTCACTTTCTCCGTTGCATGTTCCTACCAAGGGAGATATAGCTTTTTAGCTCATGTTCATGCACTTGGCATATGGCTTTTTATTTGTGGACTGATGTATGACATTTTTCCTTTTCTTTTCCTCCCCTAGAACCCAAGATATATAGTGGAGGCAAAATGAACAGCATCATATCATCGTCGTCCTCACCTCTCCTCTTTCTAATGCGATCCTTTGTCGTCATAGCCATTGCAAAACTAAAAATAATATATACTTTTTTAGTTTGCAAGTTAAACAACCACATAAACAAGAGCATGTGCATTGGTAGAGTAACTATGTAAAATTAATGAGAAAGGTTAATTAGGGACCAGAAAAAAGGATTAACTAAGACAGGTACACATGCCCACGGGTACTAGTACTCTGCTACAATAAATGAGTAGATTAACTATGGTTCGGTTCAGCCCTCCACAGCCTATACATTAGGTACTGCAGTAGTCATAAACCAAGAAGTGGGATGTAGTTAGACACATGCTATGAATGAAAATGCCAATAAAGTTGTGTGTTCTCTTAATTATATCTTTCATATATATTATTCTTTTCTATGTATTAGATTATTCGTCGGCATCGAATTAGTCCATATCTTGGTTGTTTTTATAGATTTGGGCGACCTGTGCAAAGTACAGATTCTCCACAATGTCCCTCTTGCAGTCATCCATTTCTCTGGAGATTAAGTTTAGAACATTTACTGCTGGTAAAACGAATAGTGGAAACACAATTGCTTGGCCAAACAAAAGTTACAGGCTTGCTAACTCTAAATCAACTCATACTGGACAAGGTTAGAACTTACAAAATATACAGAATAATTCATGACTACAAGAAATTATATCGACTATACTGGGGATACATGTAACATAGTTATTCATATAAATGAACAACACTTTGTGGCTCAATCAATTTTTTGACAGTCAACTAGTCAAAGATTTCGGAACTTGAATTTCCTTTGAAATTGCACATGATATCAAAGTAAACAGCGGAGGCAAACTTTGCAGCAAATCCTTGAGACTAATAAGAATTTGCAGGACATAAATATCCAGTGTGTGCAGTCATATATATGAACAGAACACTACTTATGGCACTAGAACTGCAGGTATGAATCATGAGATGAACTAGACGGAAACAAAATTGAAGCAGATTTCGTGCTTGCGGACGACTGGTCTCCTTCTATTGCATGAACCCTAGATCACGGAGGGGCACAAGGAAGAGGACAAGTAGAGGCTCACGAGAGAAAACTGGACCTCGACCTTGGTCTCCTCCTATTGCATGAACCCTTCTTGACCGTCGCTGCCGCAAGTCACGGCCAACGCCAGGTAGATCCAAGAACTTGAGAATTTGCCGGAGGAGAGGAGGGTGGGAAGTGGGAGGAAGAGGGGCTTTACCGGCGAGAGGCTTCCTTCATAGGGGAGAGGGACGGTGGAGATGCGGAGGGGCCGTCACCGCTGCCGTCGAGTTCGACCGCCGTTCGCGCCACCGCCGAGTCGCGTGAGGCGTCGCTCGAGATTGATTTCTTGCACGGGTTGGGGGAAGATGTTTCAATCCACCGAGGAATGGACCGGGTCGGGAGGGATTGGACCGGGATGACACTACTTCGTGCCCTGATTCCAGGCACTAAAAACTGCCGCTAATTACTGAAAAAGTGTCGGCAGATATTGTCTGAGGCAGAAAAGAAATGCTGCATTTGCTCATGTCGCGGATTTTTTTTCCAGGCAGCTTCAAAAACTGCCGCGCTAAATGCGTATGCTTAGAGCCGTTCGGCCTTGCCAGGTCGAATTTTTTTAATAATAGGCCAAAGACCCGACTTAAATTAATAACGCCAAACAGTGAAAAGATTACTTCATCTAGTTTACATGAAAGAGCAACCCACCCACACCAGAAGGCCATTACAGAGAATGTGAGCTCAAGACGTCTACAATGTCGGGCTGGAACTCCTCCAGAGAACGAGTCATTTTCACGCGCGTCGTCGAGATCCCACCACCGCTGCAGCAACGCCACCAAAAGCCGACCACCTCTAGGAACAATCCAGGAAGCCCGCAGGCCCTAGGCCGCATCGAGGGAGCCCCAAAGAGAGGGGGAGCAGATCCGCAACAAGCCTTGCCGAGGGAGACACGCCACAGCTCCAACCGTCTGAAGACACTGCAACTCCGCCAAATCTCCGCCGAAGAGCCACACGACGAGGGATCCAAGGCGGCGTCTTCAAGAAGAGCACGACGTCAGAGCGCCGTCGTCGCCGCCCGATCCGAGGATCAGGGTTTTCACCCGGAGCACGAGGGAGACCGAAAGCACCACAGCGACGCCTTCACCAAGGGAACGACGTCCGTAGACGCCGTCGTCGTGGCCCGAAGGGCAGAGTTTCCCCTCGGCAAAGCCTTCTGCCTCCAACCAAGACACACCGAGGGAGTCCGCACGCCAAATCCGTCGAGCCGCTACACCGCCCGAGGGAGGCCGCACCGCCACGCCCCCGACGAGGGTCGCGCCCGCGCCACCGCCGGCGCACGAGGGAGTGGAGAGGCCCCTCCACCGCCGACTGCCCCGAGGCTTCGCCCGGGGTCGCCCTCTGATAGCGGCGAGGGGGAGGGAAGGGGCGGCGGCGGTGAGAAAGCTAGGGTTCGCCCCTCCGCTTGCGGGAGCGGAGAGAGCGAACGGGGTACGTGTCAGCTCCGTCCAAGATCAATGCTGAGCTGTCTTTCAAACCCTAGGTCGAATCTTTCGGTATGGAAATGGGCTTTCTCTCAGTCCCGTTCTGAGGGCGAGTTCTCGAGAATTTGAAGCTTCAGCGAAGTTTGAATAAAGATGGAAAAATTTATATTAACTTGAGCAATTGGACTAAAATGTAGCCGACTTCGTATATATTATGTCGAATTCGGACATATACCCGAAATTTGACTGCACTAGGCTAAGAAAAATTGAAAAAAGACATCGAAACTAGGCGATGTCGACAGGCGCACCGACTACATGCCAAAGTGGTGGTAGAAAGCGGTGTAGTCCGTGTCCTGGGTGTCGTCGTCGTCGCCGTTGTCGTCGCTCAGCAATTGCGGTGGCCGTGAGCTACCCTGGCCAGCATCGCCACGGCTGCGATGAGGGCCTGGCCTCGTCTTCATCGCCATCGTCGAGGACGACGAGCGACACGCCTTGATAGGTGCGCTGTCGGCGAGCATCGCGCGCGGCCTAGCTCGACTTGCTCATGCAGACGCCTGATGCGCCCGGCCTCCTCCCGCTCCTAGTCCGTCCTGGACCGGGTGCACTCATCGAGGGCCTGCATTAGCGGCACATCGTATAGAGACGCCTCCAATACGATTTTAGGGAGGAACTCGTCCTTGTTGACCAGCACTGAACCAGTGACCTCGCCGATTCACTCATCGGTCCGGTTTTTTAAGTTTCTCTCAGTCTGTCCTGCTACCAGTTGGGAGTTAATAGCATAAAACCACCACTTTGCTGCAAAATGTTCGAAAAACCACCATCTTTCGTCAATTTCGCAAAATGTGACCACTATTCAGCAAGTTTTTTGCAATTCGCGCTAAACTCCAGATTCCAGCGAATTGACGCTGTTTCCGACAGGCGGACCCTACCAGGATGATGACGTGGCAAAGGGTGGACGGCTTCGGACCGCCACCGTCGCACGCCATTAACGGGGCTGTCTGAAGCAGGGCCACTTGCCAGACCCCTCCTTCCACTCTCCACTTTAGTCCTCCACCGCCAGTTACTCGCACGAACAGCTGCCGCCGCACAGCCATCGACGCCGACCATCCCTTCGTGCAACTCGGCCGCCGTCCACCGTCGCCATGCCTAGCTGGGACGACGGCTCGTCCTCTAGCCACTCCATCCTGTCGATAAGCATTATAGCTTTATTATAGATTTCTGTTTAGATCGACATGAATGGGATTTTAGGGTTCCGGTTAGATCTGCCATAGATTGAGCTCGATTGAACTCATTTTCTCTGCAATTTAGGACTTTGTGGACATGGATTATGCACCTGCTACCTGGGATGACCCCTTATTTCATGGTGTGGCGGTGGATTGTCCAGATGTTTGCCGCCTGCACAAGCTAGCCCCACAGAAATGTGTTGCTTTTGGAGGGACAAACATGGGCCGTAGATTTTACATGTGCCAAGTTCAGAATGTAAGTTTCAACTTATTTTCTTACATCATAGACTTATAAAGAATTCTTGTAGATGCTCTTGTAAAATGTTCCTGCAAAATGCTCCTGTAAAATGCTCCTGATGGACTTATTTTCAACTTAGTTTCAACTTATTTTCTTACTACATGTGCCACTGTTATTGATCAATTAGTTAGTCTCTTTTTTTGTATATGCTCCTGTAAAATGTAGAGTTTTTATATACTCTTGTAAATGCAGAGTCTTTTATATGAACTTTCTAGTTAGTCCCTTTTTGTAAGCCAAATTGAAATTTACAAAGAATTCTTTTGCCAGACAGAACAATGTAGTTATATTTTTTCTATGCACTGTAGGAGGTCATGAACTGTGGGTTTCAGTCTTGGATAGATCATGAAGAGTGGCCAGACACTTTGCAGAGGGCTTTAAGTAGGCTTTGGGATATGTATAATGAAGCTAATGATGGAAGAATTGATGACACATATGAACATGGCATTCTGGTTAACCAACTATCTGATGATAAGGCAAAGATAGAGAAGAAACATTTTGCACTCTTGGAAGATGTGAAGAACTTCATGAGTGAAACTGAGAGGAAGTGTGTTGAGAGCAACTACATGAAGATTACTGAGCAGAGTGTGGCTGAGGGGAAGAGGGAGGAGGACAATGTAGCTCTTCACAATGCAGCTCTAAAGAATGAGGTTAAGGTATTGAAGAATGCTGTTGAAGAACTGAAGCAGGTACTGAGGACTCGGGCATATGTGTTTAAGGCAAAAATTGAGAAGTGTGAAGCTGAAAAGAAAGGCCTTAAGGATGAGAAAAAAGCTTGAGTACATGCTATTTGACCTCTTTAATTTCAGTGATAGTCTGAAGAAGAAGGTGCATGCAATCAAGGATATCTATGATGGGTAGTGAGTTGTAATGGTGGCTTTGTGTTGAGCCTATGTGTTGAATTATTGTTGAACTACTATGTTGTATGTGTGGTTGGATCTGTTGAACTTGTATTGTTGAACTACTATGTTGTATGTGTGGTTGGATCTGTTGAACTTGTATTGTTGAACTACTATGTTGTATGTGTGGTTGGATCTGTTGAACTTGTATTGTTTAACTACTATGTTGTATGTGTGGTTGGATCTGTTGACCTAGTATTGTTGAACTATTAGTGCTATATGTGTTGTTGGATCTGTTGTCGGAACTATAAATATTCCAAGGTAGATTCTCTGAAATGCACTCTCAAACAGGAACATGAATATGATAGATTCTCATAAATAGGTAGGTAGATCCATAGTTTCAAACACACAACAAACCATAGTTTCAAAAGTAGTCTCAAACAGGAACGTAGTCTTACACAGCTCAGTTTCAAACACATAGGAACTTAGTTTTAAACACACATAGTTGCAAACAGACAACTATTACTCCTTGGTTTTTTGAAGCCCTTGTAGCTGTTATGCTTCCCAGCATTGAGGTAGCCCTTCATCTTTTGGGTCAGCTTGGGTTCTCTGCCACTAGTCCTGGGTGCAGATGGTGTACTGCTTTCTTGTGTAGCCCTTGGAGCAGATGGTGTACTGCTTTGTTGTGTAGAAGGGCCAGTCCTTGGAGCTGGTGGTGTAGCAATAGAATGGCCAGTCCTTGGAGCAGATGGTGTAGCAGTAGAAGGGCCAGTCCTTGAAGCTGGTGGTGTAGCAATAGAAGGGCCAGTCCTTGAAGCTGGTGGTGTAGCAGTAGAAGGTCCAGCCTTTGAAGTGCTCTATGATGTAGAGCAACCCTCTGACATGTTATCCCTAGTTGCCTACAAACAAGACAATCAAGAGAAAGGTGTTAGTAGCTTATTGCATTAAGTGGTCATATGAAACAAGAGCAATAAAAATGTAAATTTACTACCTTGTGCTGTGTTTTTCTCAGAGCTAGCTCAGGCCTTAGCTTAACTCCACATGATGTGTATCTATGGTCTGGCTGATGATAGTTGCTACAAGTGATGGTTGTCATCCTAGATGTATCTCTAGGTGCAGGTACCTCAAATGCACCCTTCCTCCTCTTTGTCTGCTTTCTGCCAGGCTTTTCTTTGAAAACAGGAGGATCTATGTCTGGGTAAGGTGTCTTGGGCCAGGCATCAGAACCAGGGACAGGGAAGATCACATTCTTGTAGGTTTCTTTGTACATGGGTTTCTTAAAGAAGTCATGCACATAGTCCTCTGGATATTGTTTGAGCTTCATTATCACAAAGATGGCATGATTACATGGAATCCCTGTCACATCCCAATATCTGCAACCACATGTCTTAGCTCTCATATCTTCAGCATGAACTCCAGGACCACTTGTGCCAACCTGCCATAGACCAAGGGTAACATTCTTAGGAGTGCATGTTCTTGAGAATTTTTTGTCTTGTTCTAATTTTTCAGAGTAGAAAGGTGTGATCTCCCATCTTGTAATCTCTACCTTCTCTCTTATAGCACTGTACTTGACCATCAACTTGTCAATTATGCCCTTAATCATAGACTGAATTGGCTTGCTCCTTACATCTAATATCATTTTGTTGAAAACCTCACTAAGGTTGTTGACAGTGAGATATGTTTTGCAGTTGGTATCAAAAGCATACCTAGCCCAAGATTCAACAGGAATTTGCATGAGCCAATTGTAACCTTGCTCACAATCCCTCTTAATTGTTTCCATTGCATCATCAAAGCCAGCCTTGGTGTATGAATAGCTAGCTTGGAATATAGACTTCCTGAGCTCTTCTCCACTAAACCCTGCTGAATTGAAATTGGCATATATATGCATCAGGAAAAACCTCTGAGGAGAGTTGGGTAACACATGAGATACAACTTTGAGAAAACCCTGAATAAATAATCAGTAAATTATGTGTTAGTGTTAATTACTAGTAGAAAGAAGTACACAAAGAATCACTTTCTGCCTATCAGATATGATAGTGTAATTCCCAAACTTCCCAGAGGTTCCAATGCAATATTTGAGCTGGGTTAAAAACCACAACCAACTAGCAGTATCTTCTTTGTCCACAACACCAAATGCTATGGGAAAAATATTGTTGTTCCCATCTCTTCCAGTGGCAGCCAAGATTTGTTGTACAGTGGTCAATTTGATAAAACAACCATCTAGGCCTAAAGTAATTAACACTATGTTACTAAGTGGACATGCATATGAAAGTTGAAACACTGCAAATACAGGATGTTTATGGATATACAAGTAAACTCACCTATGAATGGCCTATATCCATCAAGGAAACCTTGTCTTGAAGCATTTAGACATATAAATAATCCATGGAACCTAGGATTTTTACTTGGGTGAGCCAACAACTCTTTTGTTGTAACAATACATCTGCTTCCTGGATTTGTATCCAATATGGCTTGTAGATAGTCTCTCAATCTGGTGTACTACTTTTTCTGATCACCAAGTACAATTGTGAAAGCCTTCTGCCTAGCCCTGTAAGCTTTGCTCTTTGGCACAGTCACTCCAAATTTAATCTTTGCATTGTCAATCAGTGTGTCAACACATGTCCTTGGATCTATTCTAATTGCTTGCTCAGACTGATGTGCCAGCCAATCTATGGTGACCCTGGTGTTTTCTCCGTGGGGGTTGCAAGTGTGCAAAGGGTTGAACTTTCTAATGCAGAAAGTCTTCTCATGCTTAATGATGGAGGCAGACATAAAGAATGGACACTCAGCTTCACTGCAATTAACAATGACTCTATCTGGGTTATTCCTATGGTATGCATAGTTTCTAAGCTGAGCAATGTGGTAGTTTCTAAGAGCTATCCTAAACTGATACACATCTTTAAAACACAATTTGAGAGCAAACTGTTCATGTGCATCAACCCTTGACTCATCATAACACACCCTCTTCTTCAATTTTTTCAACCTCCTCTTCCACCCACTAGGAAAAATCCACTTCTTCACATAACCATCATCAGCACTGTCAGCCAACTCATCAGGGCTGCTGTCCTCCTCATCACCTGAGGGTATGAAAAAGAACCCATCTTCTAATTCTTCCTCATGATGTGATCTGCTTGTTGGGCCTTTCCTCACTGCCTTCTCTAGCTTGTCCTAAAAAAACACTCATCCTCCAGCTGCACCTCCTCTTCCTCTTCTTCTTATTCATACAACTCTTCCACTTCACTTTATCCTTCAAAGTGAATTGCAGGATCTCCTCTTTTCTTCTTACTATGCCTAATCTGCTCCAAAACCTCAACTTCTTGTCTCTTCCTCCTCAATTCATTGATGTACTCTAGCTCTATTGCAACAGCTTTGTCATGCTTCTCAGGTTTGAACTGAAGCTCATACATGAAGTCATCATCAGTATTAACTACATCAACTGGTACAACATCATAAGGAACAATTGATTTTCCCTTTTCCTTGTCCAGCTTGCCCTTATCAAAGTTGTAACTCTGTTGTGTACCTATGAATGAGCAATCTGAAATATCCACAGCTACAGGATATATCTCTTCCTCCACCGGGGGGTGCAACTGTCCAGCTTCCTCCTCACTGATATATGACACATCATCTTTGTCCACACTAAGTACTACTGGAGCAGCATTTGGGGTTTCAAATTCCACTTCTTCTTTGTTCAGTCCAGGTGGAATCATTGCATTCTCTTTGATTACTGTCAAGTTGAAGACCTTATCATCCTCAAAAAGCTCTTTCATCTTCAAAACCTTTGCCATGTTTGTAACAGGCTCCAGTCCATCTAACTCAGTTCCCTTCTCTCTGATGTAATACATGGTGTCCTTGTAGCTATAACCACCAAATTTCTCAAGAAGTGCCAGCAAATTCAGATAGGTTATGTCTGAAGAAGACATTGTCCTCTCTAGATTATCCTCACCAGGGAAATTAAATCTTATGTCCCAGATATCATCATCCAAACTGCAGTTAAACAATTTAAATTAAAAGTTAGTGGATCACTAAACTAATCTCTAATTAGATTGTCATCACATTATTTATACGTAGGCTCCAATGCAGTGAATCACTAAAGTAAACCCTAATCAGAGCAAGCAGACTAAGCTACACATCAGATCAAGCACTACAGTACGCTTCACATCAGATCAAGCACTATAGTACACTACCCTAATCAGAGCAGGCAGTACAAATCAGATAAGGTGAAGTGGGGAGCTTACTCGATGCCGCCGAAGGACAACCTCCAGCGGTGGCTCGTCTTCGCTGGTGAACTGAGAATCGCCCTTGCCAAGGCGGCGGCGGCTCCGGTAGGTCTCGTCGGCCAGCCAAAGCCATCTCGCGGCGACCGCGGGGATAAGGCGGCGCGAGCAGTCGAATCCGTGCCTCCGCTGTCGCTAGATCCTGAATCGCCTAAATCTTCGCCGCTGTTTAAAGGGCCGCCGCCAGGGTCGCCGCCGGGAGTAGCCGTCGCCATCGTCGAACAGCGTGCGCGGGAGAGAGCAACTGGGCGCGCGGAGGAAGTGAGCGAGCAACTAAAACCTAACTGCTTTAGACAGCCCCGTTAACGGCGTGCGACGGCGGCGGTCCGGAGCCGTCCACCCTTTGCCACGTCATCATCCTGGTGGGGTCCGCCTGTCGGAAACAGCGTCAATTCGCCGGAATCTGGAGTTTAGCGCGAATTGCAAAAAACTTGCTGAATAGTGGTCACATTTGCGAAATTGACGAAAGGTGGTGGTTTTCCGAACATTTTGCAGCAAAGTGGTGGTTTTATGCTATTAACTCACGAGTTGGTCATTACCAAAAATAGTTGTGTCTACAACGATCTCATGTGGTGGGGATGTGTTGAATTATATTGCACGTGTTATTCGTCAACTTTGGATGAACTAGTTCATGGTCAACACTCAACTATAAGACTAAATGTGTTCTCCTTTTTGGCACAAAACTAGCTCTTTTGTTTCTAGTTTTGTAGTCGATGTAATTTCCCCAATCGTGGTCCCGATAGTGAAAATCGAAGCAGGGCCGATGGTAATGAGAATGGGAAATGAATTTCAAGGCGCTGACACATATCAACAACAAAAGTACTTCCTCTGTTTTAAAATATAAGATGTTTTAGTTTGCACACTCCTTTCACAAAACTAAAACATCTTATATTTTAAAACGAAGGAAGTAGAAGCAACGATGGTAAACCGGTCGAAGATGTTAGGGTTTGTCCATGTGTGTCATGGGAGAAGTTGTCGCGATCGTGCATGTGTGTTGTGCCGGTGCATATATGTACTCTCTCCGATCTAAATTAGTTGATTCAAATTTGTCAAGATACGAATGTATCTAATACTAAATCATGTCTAGATACAATCGATTCTACACAAATCTAAATCAAGTAATTTAGGTCGGAGGGAATACATGAATAAGGACAAAGAAACAAAAAAATATATTGCCGATACGCACGAAATTACACGCCCTATGCACCTAGTCACCCCATGAATTTCCCATTGTTTCATGAAAATTTTATGTTGATCAACATTAGATTACCAAATTGTGTTTTCCTTATGTGTATGAAATGTCATGATGTATATATGTGCTTTCTCCGCAGTTCGGGGGCTGCTGAGAGGCGTCTGGAAGGCAATAGTCGATCGTCAGTGGTAATCTTATCTGGTGCTAGCTGCAAGACTCACAATTGAGGAGTGCTCGAGGGTTGTATTTTCAATAAGATTTTACTAGTGATCAACATGCTACAGACGTCAGTCATTGGTGAATCTCACAGTAGTCTGCCATGGAAGGCTCACTGATCAGTCCACGCCACTGACGAGCCGAGAATTCCTTATCGTTAGGGTTGCGAAGAGGTATCCGATTCGCTCCGTTTCGTAGATAAAATTTGTTAGTTTAGTTCAAATTTTTTCATCCAAATTTCTCTAGTTTAAATTAAATTTTGCTTTCGTGGGCTCTCGCGGGTTGTCGCTTCGCAACCCTACTTACTGTGCACCTAGTCACCCAAAAAATCACGCAATTTCATTAAAATTTTGTAATGCCGGTCGAGGTAGGGGTAAAATTCAGATCCTGGTAGTTTTACTATATAGAGTATAGACACTGTTAGGCAACCGAATCATAGCATTATTCTGTAATATCTTCTCTATTATTATGGCTGTATCTTTGCTATAAACAGGCCATTATAGTTACAATTAGGATTGATTGTATTTCTTGTATATCTTGTATTTTCGGTTATATATATGAGATATCCTAGGAGCCACCGATTGTGGTCTACCCAAACCAATTCTATCATGGTATCAGCTAGAAAATTCTTCACCGCTTCCGCACCGCTCTTCTACCGCCGCCGCACTAGGGCTAACTCCCTCCAGCACCGTGCCGCCTCCCCTCCTCCTCCCATGGCCGCCGCCAGCGACAACCCCAAGCCGATCTCTGGGCGCAGGCCACTACCATCCAGAGCGTCATGTCCTTGATCCCCTCGTCCTCGACCTCAAGACCTCCAACTTCACCAAGTGGCGCAACTTCATCCAGGTCACCGTCACACAGTACGCCCTCGCCGATCACCTCACCTCGACCGCTCCTCTCATCGTTGACGCTGACTCGCTGCGGATGGACTCCACCGTCCTGGCGCTAGCTATACGGCTCCGTCTGCCCCGACATCGTCGACATGGTCATGGAATCCTTGACGACGGCCTACGCCGTCCTCTCGCACATCACCGCCCTCTTCCGCGACAATCAGCAAGCACATGGGGGCTACCTCAGCCAGAAGTTTCGCAACATCGAGCAAGGGGACAAGACCATGATCGCCTACTGCCTTGAGCAGAAGCCAGTCGCCGACGCTCTGGCGGATGTTGGTGCCCCGGTCACCGATGACGCCCTCGTTTGGAACACCATCAAGGGCCTCGACGACAAGTATCAGGGCGTGGCTTCATTGGTTCCTCTCCTGACGTTGTTTCCCTCGTTCCTCCAATTCAGGAACATGCTCCTTCTATAGGAGCTCAAGCCCTCCAACACCGGCTCCCGTTCATCGGCACCCACGACCTTCTACTGCGCCCCTCCACCTAGCTAGAATCCGTGAGGAGGGCCTACTCCTCCCTCGGCGTGCCCTCACTCCGGCCATGCCGGCTATGGCGCCCCCTCTGGCTCTGGATTTGGAAACTATGAGGGCAAGAAAAAGAAGACCGGTGGTGGCGGCTCCCCCTCCTTTCCCAGCCTGCAGAATCCATGGACAGGCGTGATCCACATGTACCCCATGACGGGTCCTCGCCTTGCTACTCCGACCTTCACACCGGCCGGATATAACCTCGCTGGCGTCCTCGTCCCCTGCCCCAATGCGGCCTTCCGCATCGCTCCTCAGGGCTACATGGCGGTGCCCGCGACGCCTGCAATGGTCCACTACCCCGGCTACCCCTCGTTCGGCGCTCCATCGGCCCCCACCTGGGATCCCTCTGCTCTCATCGGCTACTTCAACTCCATGAGCCTCCAGGAACCTGATGTCTACACACGCTTCTATTCTTGTAGACAGTGTTGGGCCTCCAAGTGTAGAGGTTTGTAGAACAGCAGCAAGTTTACCTTAAGTGGATCACCCAAGGTTTATCGAACTCAGGAAGGAAGTGGTCAAAGGTATCCCTCTCAAGCAACCCTACAATCAAGATACAAGAAGTCTCTTGTGTCCCCAACACACACAATACACTTTTCAGGTGTATAGGTGCACTAGTTAGGCAAAGAGATAGTGAAATACAAGTAATATGGATGATTATAAGTGGTAATTGCAATCTGAAACAAGAGTGACAGCAAGTAAATATGTAACAGGACTGATTGTAAACGGTGTTTCAATGCTTAGAAACAAGGCCTAGGGATCATACTTTCACTAGTGGACACTCTCATATAAATATCTTCTCTTCATTATGCTACCCTAAACTACTCTTTGGTTGGACGATGTAGGGCTATAACAGCATACCTTAAAGTTCGCATTCCCCATCTAGATAACCCCTCACTGTCACCTTGAGCGCTGGATGGTTCCAACAAATACCACAATCCCATAGAGACATCCAACTCAAATTATACTCATGATAAGTATTTTTGTAACCTTAGCCTAAGTGCCACACGGTGTGCACACTGTCAACTTCACACACGTGGGGATAAGCAGAGATTAATTAAAGCACTTGAGTAGCAGAATAGATCTATTTATTTAATTAGATTACAAAGGTCATGATCTCAATAAGATCACGCATAAAGAGAGATGAACACATAACTATCGGTAGAGCCCTTAGCCTCGAGAGAGAACTACTCCCTTCTCATCATGGGAGACATCAATGGCGATGGAGATGGCGGTGGAGTCGATGGAGATGGCTCCGGGGGCACTTCCCTGTCCCGGCAGGGTGCCGAAACAAAGACTTCTGTCCCCCGAATCCCCTCTTCAGTGGCGGCAGTGCTGCGGAACTTTTCATGAAATTCTGATCGGGTACTTAGGGTTTTCATCTCGGGGGGAATATATAGGTGAAGGGGCAAGGTCGGTGGAGGCCCGAGGGGCCCACACCACCCGGTGGCGCGCCTGGGGGTACCCGCGCCACCATACGGTGTGGCCGCCTTGGTGCCCTCCTCCGTCTCTGCTTTGGACTTCGTCTTGTGTAGGGAAAAATAGGAACTTTGGCTTTTGTTTCGTCCAATTCCGAGAATATTTCCTTACTAGCTTTTCTGAAACCAAAAACAGCAGAAAATAGGCAACTGGCACTGCAACATCTTGTCAACAGGTTAGTTCTAGAAAATATATAAAAATGCCTCAAAGTGTAGACAAAACATAAGATAGTTTATACAAAACAAGCATGGATCATAAAAAATTATCGATACGTTTATGACGTATCAGAACCCTCGGACTAGCACATGGACACCGGGGCTTATGCTCACATGGCTTCGGATGCCGGTAACCTCAGCTCCCTATCTTCTAGACCACCTCACACGCATGTCCTCATTGTTGATGGATCCTCTATTCCCGTTACTCAATCTGGTCATGTTTCTCTCTCTACTCCAAATTCCTCTTGAACTCTTACTCTCTGCGATGTTCTCATTACTCTATGCATTGTCAAAAACTTGCTTTCCATTCGTCAATTTACCATTGATAATCACTGCTCAGTTGAATTTGTCCCTTGGGGTTTTTCTGTGAAGGATCTCAGAAAAGGAGCCGCGATTCTCAGGTGCAGTAGCACGTGTGATTTATACCCTGTCACACAGCGTCGTGCACCCTCACTGCCTCCACCACCGATTCGTCCCTTTGGTATCAACGTCTTGGACATCCTAGTCATGCTGCGCTCCAATGTCTCGTGTCGTCAACACTCCTTCCGTTTAATAAAATTTTCCCAAATTCTAGTTTATGTCATGCTTGTCAACTTGGTCGTCATGTACGCTTGCCATTTTCTGCTTCCACAACTAGCACTGATCGAGCTTTTGATTTAATTCATTGTGATGTTTGGACTTCACCTGTTATTGAGAGTGTCTCTGGTTATAAGTACTTCGTTGTTATATTAGATGATTTTTACTCATTATTTATGGACGTTTCCTTTACATCGTAAGTCTGAAGTTTTTTCTTACTTGTCCAACTTCCGCAACTATGTCGCTACTCAATTCTCTCTCTCTTTACTAGCCATTCAGATGGATAACGAACGAGTGTTCAACAACTGTGCTCTCCACGACCTTGCCGCGATGAACGGGATATTGCTGCGTTTTTCGTGTCCCTACACATCTCCGCAGAACGATAAAGCCGAGCGTATCATTCGCACGGTAAACGACATAGTTTGCACTCTCCTCTTTCAGGCTAGTATGCCCTCTAGATTTTGGGTCGAGTCCCTTGACACCACCAAAGCTCTCTCAACACCATGTCCTTTCCTCGCCCTTTTTTCCACCCACCATCCTATTCTCACCTCCGCACTTTCGATTGCTTGTGTTATCCTAACATCACCACAACCATGCCCCATAAATTTCCGCATCGCTCGGTTGCTTGTGTTTTTCTTGGATACACATCCAACCACCATGGATACCGCTGTATGGACCTTGAGTCGCGTCGCATCATTATTTCATGACACGTGACTTTTGAAGAAACTCAGTTTCCTTTTTCACTTCACTTCTCCACTAACGTGCAGCAGCCTCCATCCTTGGAGGATGATTCGATCGACGTTCCTGCCTCGGTCGCCGCCCTGCCCATGCATATTGGGTCTCGTCGAACCAGGTCGTGGTCCATGACTACGGTATCCTCGACAAGGCCCCTAGCTGCATCGCCTGGGCCAGCCACACCGGTCACCTCGGCCACGCCGGCCACCCCAGGCTTGTCAGCCTCTCCTGGATCGGCCTCTGGTGCCGAGTCGACCGCGTCGTCCGCTCCGTCCTCTGGCCTGGTCTCCAGTGCAGCTATGTGACCCAACACTCTGCCTGTGGGCTCCTCGTCATTGATTTCTTCCGCAAGCCCACCGGCCTCTCCACCGTCGGTTGCTCCTGGTCACCATATGGTGACATGCGGTCGTGCTGGGAAGACGACTGCCCCTATGATCGTCTCAATCTACACGTTGATACGGCAGCGACTCCCTTCCTGATTCCCAAGTCCGTTCATGGTGCCCTAAAGGACCCAAATTGGCTTGTTGCCATGACCGAAGAGTACGGTGCTCTCCTCGCCAATGACACATGGGACCTCGTGCGTTCCCCTCCAATGCCAACATCGTCTCCGACAAATGGGTCTTTCTCCACGAGTTCAAGCTAGATGGTACCCTGGATCGCTACAAGGCTCAATGGGTTCTTTGCGGCTTCTCTCAGGAGCATGGTGTGGACTTCGATGAGACCTTTAGTCCGGTTGTCAAGCCAACTATAATCCGTGTTATCCACTTGGTTGCTCACTCCCTCAACTGGAAGATTCACCAACTTGACGTCAAGAATGCCTTTCTCCATGGTCGGTTATCCGAGGTTGTCTTCTGTCACCAGCCCACCGGCTTCCTTGACTCTAGCAAGCCTGATCATGTGATCATCTCAACCGCGCGCTTTACAGCCTCAAGCAGCCCTCCCGCGTGGTACCACTGGTTTTCCATGTTCGTCACCGCCTTCGGCTTTGTCTGCTCCAAGTCAGACACGTCGCTCTTCATTCTCCACGGCACCCTCGGCACAGATTACCTACTCCTCTATGTCGACGACATCATTCTCACGGCCTCCTCCGCGACTCTCCTCGACCGCGTCATCACGGCCCTCAACGTCGAGTTTGCTATGACCGACATGGGTGAACTCCATCACTTCCTCGGTCTCGCCATTCATCGCGACTCTAGTGGGATGTTCCTCTCTCAGACACAGTACGCTCTCGAGATCCTCGAGCGTGCTGGCATGAGCTCCTGTCACCCTGCCTCCACGCCAGTTGACACCTCGTCGAAGCTTGTTGCTACTGCAGGTGCTCTTGCCGGTGCACTATAGTACTTGACATTCACCTGCCTAGATATTGCATACGCTGTGCAACAGATCTGTCTTCACATGCATGATCCACGCGATCAGCACCTAACTTTGGTCAAGCGGGTTCTTTGTTATGTCAAGGGGACGCTGCATCACGGTCTTCAGCTTACGCCATTGATACCTTTGATCTGGATTCACGGATGTAGTATAATAGCTTTTTCCCTAGAAGACCTAGGTTTAATCGAACCTCGAAAAGCACTGCTAAAAGGTAATAAAAAGGGCACGACTACAAGACTTTGTTTATTCGTTTTACCTTAGTTGACCGGACCAATCTAGTTTACTTTATAAAGGGTTTGAATCAATGGATGGAAATAGACCAGGATTGAAGATCCACCTGCAGCTGCACATCAAATAGGATAAATGATAATAATAAACATAGTCATGTATAATGTTTGTATTGAGATAATATTTTGTGGGCAACACATCCTAATATTCTAGAGCCCTCGTGATGCAGCGGGCATATCAATAGACTTTTAATCCAACCGAGAGTACACCAAAGCCACGGGTTACAAACGATTATTAAGTGTAAACATAGATCAAAGCTTTAAGTGGTGATGTTGTTGTTGATCCCGAATGGGGCGCTAAGCGAAGACCGTACTACCCTTTCTGCCACTGAGGTTCCTATGAGATAGCCGCTAGCCAAGTATCTCACGTCAAGCCTTTATCAATCTATGGGATCTTGGGTACCTGTAAGTCCATAGATCGAGACAAGAGACAAAGAAACAAAAGATACAAATCACGAATTCAAACAAAATACAATTCTCCCATTATCTAGATGCACATAATTGTTGCGAGGTTTGTCCCCAACCCGTAGCTCGTGAGGACTACTCACTGATGGCTCGGTGTTGATGTAGAGCTTGTTGGGAACCCCAAGAGGAAGGTATGATGAGCACAACAGCAAGTTTCCCTCAGTTATGAAACCAAGGTTTAATCGAACCAGTAGGAGCAAGGAAACACCCCAAAGGTGTTGCTAGCTGAGCCTTGGCAGGGTGCACTACCGGTGCTAGTAGCAACATGGAGACCTGCACAACACAACCACAGAACTTTGTCCCCAACTTGCGATGAGGTTGTCAGTCTCACCGTGTTTTGCTGAAAACAAAGGATTAAATGTATCGAATGGAAAGAAGTAATAGTTTGCAGAAAGTAAACACAAAGTAGTAAACATTTTGTAGATTGTATGTAAAATAAAAGGACCGAGATCCATAGTTCACTAGAGGTGGCTCTCCTTAAGATAGATAACATGCTGGGTGAACAAATTACAGTGGGGCAATTGACAAACATCGAGAAAGCATACAAGCATATACTAATCATATTGACTCCTTTGAGACTTGATTGTGCATTACAACATTATACATAGACCGCCATCCAACTGCATCTATGACTAATAATCCACCTTCAGGTTATCATCTGAACCCCCTCCAGTATTAAGTTGCAAGCAACAGATTATTGCTTTATGAATTGCGTGTAAAGTAAACAATACGATTGTTCTATGAATAAAGGATTGTTGTTTTCTCCTAGTAGCAATAGCACATCTAGTACCTTAGAGATTTCTGTCACTTCCCCAGATTACCAGAGGCATGAACCCACTGTCGAGCATAAATACTAACTCTTGGAGTTGCTAGCATCTACTTGGCCAAGATAGCTACTAACAACGGAAAGCATGCAATATCACAAATAACAAAGACATGATAGAATCAACAATCAATCTGAAATAGCATCTCAATATCCATCGGATCCCCGCAAACACAACATGTAGAATTACAAATAGATGATCTTGATCATGAACGGAGCTCACAAGATCTAGACATGAAAGCACAAAGAAGGAGAACCATCCATCTAGCTACTACATGGATCTGTAGTCCAAGGATGAACTACTCACGCATCACACCGGAGGCTTGCATGGTGATGAAGAAGGCCTCCAGGGTGAATTCCCCTCTCCGGCAGGGTGCCGGGAAGAGCTTCAGATCCCTCCCGATCTGGGGATGGAGATGGCGGCGGCTACAGACTCTTTCGTGGATTTTTGATCGTGTACTTAGGTTTTTCGTACCGAGGACATCTTATAGGCGGAAAGAGAGGCCGAGAGGGTGCCTGGGCTGGCCACACCACCCCCTAGCGCGGCCAGGCCTTGCCCGCGCGGCCAGGTGGTGTGGTGGCCCCCTGGCTCCTCTCCGTCTCGTATTCTGGCATCTGATGACTTCCGGAAAAATAAGCATTTTGGCTTTTGTCTCGTCCAATTCCGAGAATATTCATTTTCTGACTTTCCTGGAACCAAAAACAGCAGAAAACAGGCAGCTGGCACTGTGGCTCTTGTTAATAGGTTAGTCCAAGAAATCATATGAAAAGTACTCCAAAGTGTGGACAAAATATAAGAAAGTGGATAAAACCAAGCATGGAACATAAAAAATTATAGATACATTTGCAATGTATCAACATCCCCAAGCTTAACTCCTGCTCGTCCTCGAGTAGGTAAGTGATAAAAAGAAAGAATAATTTTTGAGGTGACATGCACCATCAAAGACTTGATCAAAGTATTTGTAAAACATTCAAAGCTGGGATCATAGTACTTCAATCATAACATGAAAGACAAAGTTCTAGCAATAAGACAAAGAAACTATGATGCAACATGAAAAGGTACAAACAAAAGATTCATGAATAACAATGTTTTGCAAGATGTTTGTTTGTTTCACATAAAGAAAACATAGCATAATAGCATTCAGCTTGTCCCTCATAGAGTAGCAAATATAAATACATATGACACCTTCAAAGTTCATAAGAGTGACTAGATACAAATAGTTTAAAACAAGCAATATCAAGTTATGCATCAATCAACTAGTCTTGGGACAATGCACATAGAACTATGAATGGTCACTATGCTCTCAAAGTAGGTGCATAAAGATAGAAGGTGGAGACTCAATATATAATGGTGGAAGAAAGGCCTTCATAAAAGGAAGTAGAGATTCAAGTTTCATAAAGAGATTCCAAAAATTATGGTACTTAATAGTTTTCAGCTCTCATTGCCTCTATCATAAGCATCTTGAAGTGATTAAGGTTAAAGTGAACAAACTATGGTGTGCATGCTTGACGAAGTATAAGTTAGGAATCTCATGTCCCTTGTATACGAGGGCCGCTCCTCATGCTACTCAATTTTAGTCACCAGTAAGTTCTTGTCATCGTAAGTACATGTGTATCATAGAGAACCGCCAACGGGGTACCCCTTGCCCGATAATACGGAAGAATCCCCATATCAAAATGACAAGGCAAGCAGACAACACGCATCTCAGCAATCTTCTTATTTACAATGGGAATATGGTGCTTTTTTTCTCTCTTTCCTCTTTTCATAATCTTTTTTTTCTTTTTCTCTTTTTTCTCAATATAGGACTCTTTTTTTATAAGAAGAATGTTTCATAGACAGCTCATTATGGTTACGCTGCAGGTTTCGACCATGTCAGCATGGATTAGACCAGCAGCCCAGGCGTTTCTCTAAGACATATACATAACTCCATGGACTTACAAGCTCCCCTTTCATTTCACACCGACAACATCCATATACAAAAGATCATGATATTAACTAGGTACAAAGTACCAAGCGCAATGTTGAAAACGTTCCCCATGACAGCATGGTTCTGCTAATCCCCAACAAATAAGTGCAAGAATATACAACATAGATGACACAATGGTTCAAGTTTATTAAGGGCAAGAAAAATAAAGTGTGCCATCAAGTTCGTGAGAGCTTTAATCACTAGTTTTCTCATAACAAGTTTAATTTGGAAGGTAAACAAAAGCATGAATATACTTGGAATAGCATAAGATAGTAGGTAGATATGATGGACTCTTTGGAATAACTTGGTTTAGGGAGTTGGATGCATGAGTGGAACTCATACTTGGTTGTGGAGGCTAGCAAAAGACTGGGAGCGATAAACTAAGAGAGCAAAAATGGCCATAATCATGCAGAGCGACAAAACATCATTGATCAAAGCATAAAGTGATACTACAAGTTGAAAACTAAAGGATCATAAAGGCTATGATGACTTGAGATAGTCATAACATGGTGTGAGCATGCGCCAAGTCAACCCAAATAAAGCATCAAAGGAGAATACCACTATACTATGATTTAATATGCTAAAACAACGCACGATTCATCCAAGGCACATTAAGCAATATCAATTGTTTATAACAAGTCATGCTACAACAAAGAATACTAAGCATAAAGCCAAAACAATATCAAACATGGCATGATAGAGCATAGACTATAGTCAAAAACAAGCTCTTTTTACCACATAAGCATGAACTTTCCTACTCTTTTCCAAACCAAACCAAACTATTTGCAAACCAATGTATGAAAGAGGGGGTCCAACCAATTTATTCATAAAACTAAGCAAACAAAAGCAAACAAAAAACCAAAACGAAAACGAAGAAGAAGACGCTCCAAGAACAACACAACTGTGCATGAAACAATAAAAATGAAGTGTTATGAAGAAACCTGGAATTTTTATTGATGAAGAAGGGGATGCCTTGGGCATCCCCAAGCTTTGACGCTTGTACTTCTTGGATATTTCTTGGGGTAACACGCGTGGCATCCCCAAGCTTGAGATTTAGTCCATCCTTCATCTCATTACTCATTCCTTCCATACACCTGAAATTTTTCCTTCATACAAAACTTCACACAAGATAAAAGGTATTAACTTTCCAACACAAATAAACTTCCATTGTAACACTATATACTGTAGCACTTCCTTCAAAAATCTCAATTCCCCAAAAGAACTCAAAAAGGAACCAACAAGAAGCAAATGCAGAAAATGGCAGAAATCTGTCAAAACAGACCAGCAGGTAAAGACGAATTTTTTCGAAGACCTTCTGTTGCTCAAATCAAAAAGTGTTGAACTAACGAAAGTTAGATAACAACATGGGGCAGAAGAACAAAAAGTCACGCCTCAAAAAGACGTTCAGTGATTCTACACGAATTTTTACGGTGAAGCACAGAAATCTGTTTCGGGACAGCACTTTCCCAATCATTACTTCTCTCTCATTAGAGGTTAATCTTGGCACAAAAAAGCAAATAAAAAGGATAACAAGCGGTTATTACTGAAGTAATAACTTCCAAGACTCTTCTAAAACTTTTGGGTTATCTCCCAATAAGTACTTTTCTTTAACACCTTTAAGTTAGGCATACGAAGCAAGAAAAAGAATCGAGTGTGTCTCAAATGAAGAAGCATTAAGACCAAATTTTGTTTTCATTGGAGAAGCAAAAGAAATCTTCGCTCTCTTCTTAAGGAAGTGTTCTATACCTTTCTTGGTGGGAGTTGATATTTAATGGTGCCTTCTTTCATATCAATAATGGCACCAACAGTTCTAAGAAAAGGTCTTCCCAAAGTAATAGGACAAGAAGCATTGTATTCAACATCCAAAACATAGAAATCAACAGGGACATAGGCATTGTTAACCATAATAAGAACATCATTAAGACTCCCCATGAGTTTCTTTTTAGCATTATCATCAAGTGGGACATTCAAATAACAATCTTCAAGTGGAGGCAAATCAAGCATATCATAAATCCTTCTAGGCATAATAGAAACACTACTATCAAGATCACATAAAGCTTTGAAATCAAAGTCATTCACTTTAATATTAATGATGGGTTCCCAACCATCTTCTTGTTTATAGGAATAGAAGCTTTATGTTTCATCTTTTCTTCTTTAATCTTTATGAGAGCATCAATAATGTGTTTTGTAAAGGCCATGTTCATAGCACTAGCATTAGGACTTTTAGCAAGCTTTTGTAGGAACTTAATAACTTCAGAGATATTGCAACCATCAAGATCAAAACCATACTTATCATCTAAAGTAGTAGAACTATTACTAGCCTCAACACTAGTGGTGGTGATAGTAGAAACACTAATGTTTCTAGCAATTTCATCTTCTCTTTCCCACTTAGCATGTAATTCAGCTAATAGTCTAACATTTTCATCAATTCTTACTTGTATAGCATTAGTAGCTGCAAAGGGATTATCAATAGTTTCAGGTTTAGCAGCCATTTTATTCAAAGAAGATTGATCTTCAGCCAAAGATGTTATACTTCTTTCAGCATTAGAGAGTTTTTCCTCAATAGTTTTATTGAAAGAAGTTTGCTTACTAATAAAGTCTTTAAGCATAACTTCAAGTTCAGAGGGTGCACTAATATTATTGTTGTAAGAATTTCCATAAGAATTACCATGGTTGGTAGGATATGGCTTATAATTGTTGTTACCAAAATTACTCCTATAAGCATTATTGCCAAAATTATTATTTCTTATGCAGTTCACATCAACTTGCTCTTCTTGAGCAACCAAAGAGGCTAAAGGAACATTATTTGGATCAATATGGGCTTTCCCATTAACAAGCATAGACATAATAATATCAATCTTATCACTCAAGGAGGAGGTTTCCTCAATAGAATGTACCTTCCTACCTTGTGGAGCTCTCTCAGTATGCCATTCAGAATAATTAACCATCATATTGTCTAGAAGTTTTGTTGCAGCACCCAAAGTAATGGTCATAAAGGTACCTCCAGCAGCAGAATCCAATAGGTTCCTTGAAGAATAGTTCAATCCTGCATAAAAAGTTTGGATGATCATCCAAGCAGTCAGTCCATGAGTGGGACAATTCTTTACCAAAGATTTCATTCTTTCCCAAGCTTGAGCAACATGCTCATTATCAGATTATTTAAACTTCATTATTTCACTTCTCATAGATATAATCTTAGCAGGAGGATAGTATTTTCCAATGAAATCATCTTCGCACTTAGTCCAAGAATCAATACTATTCCTAGTTAAGGAATTCAACCATTCTTTAGCTTTTCCTCTCAAAGAGAAAGGAAACAATTTCAGCTTAATAATATCACCATCTACATCCCTATGCTTTTGCATCTCACAAAGTTCAACAAAGTTATTTAGATGGGCAGCAGCATCTTCATTACCAATACCAGAAAATTGTTCTCTCATAACAAGATTGAGCAAAGCAGGTTTTATCTCAAAGAAAGTATCTTCAGGCACAAGTGGAGCAATAGGTGTGCTCATAAAATCATTGTTGTTGGTGCTAGTGAAGTCACACAACTTAGTGTTTTCAAGAGTAGTCATTTTTTTGTGTTTTTCATAAAGAAAGCAAACTTGTAAAACTATTTTTTTGTGTTTTTGATAACAAAACAAGCAAACAGAGCAAAAAGAAACTAAGCAAAACAAAAATAACAAAGTAAAGAGATTGGTTATGAGGGACTCCCCTTGTGAAGATGTCCTTGACTCCCTGGCAACGGCGCCAGAAAAATGCTTGATGGCTCGATGTTGATGTAGAGCTTGTTGGGAACCCCAAGAGGAAGGTATGATGAGCATAGCAGCAAGTTTCCCTCAGTTATGAAACCATGGTTTAATCGAACCAGTAGGAGCAAAGAAACACCCCAAAGGTGTTGCTAGCTGAGTCTTGGCAGGGCGCACTACCGGTGCTAGTAGCAACGTGGAGACCTACACAACACAACCACAGAACTCTGTCCCCAACTTGCGATGAGGTTGTTGATGACCCACAAGTATAGGGGGTGTATCGTAGTATTTGCGATAAGTAAGAGTGTCGAACATAACAAGGAGCAGAAGGTGCTGGCTAGTGGTATGGATCAGGAATTCTCTGCAAATACTTCGCAAACGGATTTTTAGGGGTTTTTGATAAAGCAAGTAAACAAAGTACGAGTAAATAAAAGATAGTAGGAATAAATGCAGCAAGTGGCCCAATCCTTTATGCAGCAAAGGACAAGCCGGTTGTATTACTTAAGATGGCCAAACGTTCTCGAGGACACATGGGAAGACTGTCAAGTGCTTTCGCTTCATATAGTTGATTAATCTTCTTTAGCTTGCTAAGTGTTGTGTGGGTGAACCTGTGCTAATGTACCGCCCCATCCAATACTAATACATACTTGTGATTATACCCCTTGCAAACATCCGTAAGTACAAGAAAGTAATTAAGGTAGAAACCTAACCATAACTTTAAACTCTAAGACCCTTACGTCCCTAGTGCAATGGTATCCTAACGGGGGTTCAGGTTTCTGTCACTCCGGCAACCCCTATGATTAGTAGCCAAATACACAATGCATTCCCCTAGGCCCATATATGTGAAGTGTCATGTAGTCGACGTTCATATGACACTGATACGTCCATTTTGCATCACTATTCTATGTCTTAATTCACTATTATGCATTGATATATTTCGTATTGAGAGGTGATACTTATGTTATTTCACCTGTTTTTGCATGGTTGATGACTTTTGGAGCATGGACCATTGCAGTCAGGATTCTGATGGAAAAGGTGCTGTTTGGAGGCAAAATTTGCGAAGATCAGAAAATCTGGGAAAATATACGGAAAATCCTATTTTTCCAGAAGACTCAGGATGCCAGAAGATGGAGTGGAGGTGGGCCACCGGGGGCCCACACCACCCCATGGCGCGGGCAGGCCTAGGCCGCGCCTGGGAATGGTGTGGCCGCCTTGGCCCACTCCAGCCTCTCTCCTCTGGCGTATATCATCCCCACGAAACCCTAAGACTCGGGGAGAGACCACATAAAGATTCCGCCGCCTCTGCGGGGTGGAAAACACCGAGAGAGAAAGATCTCTCTGGTAGACAGATTTCTGCTGGGGGAATTCCTTCCCGGAGAGGGGAGATCATCGCCATCAACACCAACATCAAGCTGGACTTCATCGGGATCATCATCATCATCATCACCACCATCATCACCATCAGCACCCTCATCACCATCTCCATATTGCTGTAACAATTGAGTTGAATCTTGCATAGTTCATAGGGGAAACTTTCCCGGTGTTGATTACTCTTTGTAGTTGATGCTATTGAGTGAACCATTGAATTATTGTTTATGTTCAGATTGTTATACATCATTATTTCATCTCTGATCATGATCCATATGATGTCTTGTGAGTAGTTTGTTTTGTTCTTGAGGACATGGGAGAAGTCTTATTGTTAGTAGTGGAGTTGCGTTGTGAAAGATTCAATAGATTGTTATTTAAGTTGTGGTGTACTTCTTCTAGTGGTGCCATGTGAACGTCGACTACATGACACTTCGCCTATATGGGACTAGGGGAATGCATTGTGTATTTGGCTACTAATCGTAGGGGTTGCCGGAGTGACAGAAACCTGAACCCCCGTTAGGAAACCATTGCACAAGGGACGTAAGGGTCTTGGAGTTTAAAGCTGTGGTTAGGTTTCCACCTTAAATACTTTCTTGTACTTATGGATGTTTTCAAGGGGTTTAATCACAAGTATGTATTAGTCTTGGATGGGGCGGTACATTAGCACAGGTTCACCCACACAACACTTAGCAAGCTAAAGAAGATTAATCAGCTATATGAAGCGAAAGCACTTGACAGTCTTCCCATGTGTCCTCGAGAACGTTTGGTCATCTATAGAAATACAACCGGCTTGTCCTTTGCTGCATAAAGGATTGGGCCACTTGCTGCATTTATTCCTACTGTCTTTTGTTTACTCGTACTTTATTTACTTGCTTTATGGAAAAACCCTAAAAATACGTTTGCTAAGTATTTGCGAAGATCAGAAAATCCGGGAAAATACATGGAAAATCCTATTTTTCCAGAAGACGAAGGAAGCCAGAAGGGGGGCTGGAGATGGGCCACAGGGGCCCACAACACCCCCTGGCACGGGCCAGCCTAGGCCACGCCACCAGGTGGTGTGGCCGCCCTGGTCCACCCCTAGCACTCCCCTCTAGCGTATATTATCCTCCCGAAACCCTAAGACTCGGGGAGCGACCACAGAAAGATTCCACCACCTCTGCGGGGCGGAAAACACCGAGAGAGAAAGATCTCTCCGGCAGACAGATTTCTGCCGGGGGAGTTCCTTCCCGGAGAGGGGAGACCGTCGCCATCAACACCACCATCAAGCTGGACTTCATCGGGATCATCATCATCATCATCACCACCATCATCACCATCATCACCCTCATCACCATCTCCATATTGCTGTAACAATTGGGTTGAATCTTGCATAGTTCATAGGGGAAACTTTCCCGGTGTTGTTTACTCTTTGTAGTTGATGCTATTGAGTGAACCATTGAATTATTGTTTATGTTCAGATTGTTATACATCATTATTCCATCCCTGATCATGATCCATATGATGTCTTGTGAGTAGTTCGTTTTGTTCTTGAGGACATGGGAGAAGTCATGTTGTAGTAGTGGAGTTATGTTGAGAAAGATTCAATAGTTTGATATTTAAGTTGTGGTGTACTTCTTCTAGTGGTGTCATGTGAACGTCGACTACATGACACTTCACCTATATGGGCCTAGGAGAATGCATTGTGTATTTGTCTACTAATCGTAGGGGTTGGCGGAGTGACAGAAACCTGAACCCCCGTTAGGAAACCATTGCACAAGGGATGTAAGGGTCTTAGAGTTTAAAGTTGTGGTTAGGTTTCTACCTTAATTACTTTCTTGTACTTATGGATGTTTGCAAGGGGTATGATCACAAGTATGTATTAGTCTTAGGAAGGTTGGTACATTAGCACAGGTTCACCCACACAACACTTAGCAAGCTAAAGAAGATTAATCAACTATATGAAGCGAAAGCACTTGACAGTCTTCCCATGTGTCCTCGAGAATGTTTGGTCATCTTAAGTAATACAACCGACTTGTCCTTTGCTGCATAAAGGATTGGGCCACTTGCTGCATTTATTCCTACTTTCTTTTATTTACTCGTACTTTGTTTACTTGCTTTATCAAAACCCTAATAATCCGTTTGCTAAGTATTTGCAGAGAATTCCTGATCCATACCACTAGCCAGCACCTTCTGCTCCTCGTTGGGTTCGACACTCTTACTTATTGAAAATACTGCGATACACCCCCTATACTTGTGGGTCATCAAGACTATTTTCTAGCGCCGTTGCCGGGGAGTGAAGCGCTATTGGAGAGTGGAACTGGTAAAGGAAACTTCTACTGTGACTATTGTTTACTACTGTTAGTTGCTTTATTTTCGTTATGGATAATTCGCTGAGTTTCTTATTTGGTAATGCTACTACCACTACTAAGGTAGTAGATAAGCCACCACCTGCTGAGAAAGATGTTTTCAAAATACCTACAGGAATTATTGATCGTGTTATGGATAACTACTATGTTGGGGATGGAACTGTCCATCCCGGTGATCATTTACTCTTTATACACGAATTATGCGGGTTGTTCAAGTGTGCAGGTATTACTACAGATCAAGTTAAGAAGAAGTTATTCTCATTATCACTAAAAGGAAGAGCCGAGGAATGGTATAAGCTGCTAAAGAATGGTCAAGCTCTGGAATGGGAGGAAATAGTGCCTCTCTTTTATTCAAAGTTTTATCCTCCTAGTGAGATTCATAAAGATCGGAATGAAATATACAAATTTTGGCCTCTTGATGGAGAGAGTACAGCTCAAGCTTGGGGGAGATTGAATTTACTAATGCTCAAATGTCCCATTCATGAGCTCCCCAACAATATTATTATCAGCAACTTTTATGCAAGGCTCCCTCTACATGATAAAGATTTATTGGATGCTTCTTGTGCTGGATCATTCACTCGCATGGAAGAAGAAGCTAAATGGGACCTTCTGGATCGTATTCAAGACAATGCTGAAGCTTGGGAGAATGACAAAGGTAGAAAGTCAGGTATAAATTATGATTATGAATGCATTGAATCTTTTATGGGAACTGACAACTTTCAAAATATTAGTAATCTTTATGGTTTTGATTTGCAAGTTATTACAAATTGCTTTAGAGCTTTTGCTTCCTATATCGAAATTCCAAAAAGGGGATGGAACAAATACCGTGCACCTTACAAGGATATTGTTGACTATGCTCCTATTGGAAGTGCTGAGTATTGCATCATTGACCCCATTTTACCTGAACCTTATATCGAGAAGATTCCCTTCCCCGAAAAGGTAAAGGACCATCCTATGATAACTAATGTAATCACTAAAAGTGAAAAAAGAACTGTAAAACCTGATGAACAAATAAACATTGAACCTGTGATAGCAATTGTGAAAGATCTTGTCACTAAAAGCGTAGAAGATGGGCACATAGTATTTTGTGAGGATGCTTCTAATATTGTTTCACATCCCAATAGAACTAAAAAGGCTAGTGTTCCTGTGCTTTCTGTTAGAATTGGTGATCATTGCTATCATGGTTTATGTGATATTGGTGCAAGTTCCAGTGCTATTCCTTATGAGCTTTACAGAGAAATTATGCATGAGATTAATCCTTGCGAGTTGGAAGAGATTGATGTGGTTATTCAGCTTGCTAATAGAGAGACCATCTCTCCAATTGGTATTGTGCGAGACGTGGAAGTTCTTTGCGGTAAGATTAAGTACCCCGCTGATTTTCTAGTACTTGGTTCAGCTGCTAGTAAAACTTATCCTATCATTTTTGGTAGACCTTTCTTGAGTACTTGTGGAGCTATTATTGATTGCAAGAGGGAGAAAATCTTGACTAAGTTTGATGGGGAATCTTATGAGTTTAATTTTTTGAAATTTGCTAAAGAACCTTGCGAAGAGGAAACCCATAATGAGGATTTTAGGGTTGAACAACTTGCTTCTATTTCTCTTGCTCCTAACAATGCTTTGCAGCAATTTATGGAAGAACATGAAAGTGAAATCTTCATGGAAGAAAGGAATGAGATTGACATGATTCTCCGTTATCAACCTATGATGCTTAAGCACGACTTGCCTGTAGAAGACTTGGGTACCACGATGCCACCTAAAAAGGATCCGGTTTTCGATCTAAAACCTCTCCCCGATGATCTTAAATATGCTTTTATTGATGATAAAAAGATATATCCTGTTATTATTAGCGCAATACTTTCAGGGGAGGAAGAAGAAAGATTATTGGAAGTTTTGAAGAAACACCGAGGAGCTATGGGCTATACTCTGGATGATTTGAAAGGGATTTCACCTACTATATGTCAGCATTCTATCAACATAGAACCAGATGCGAAGCCAGTAGTGGAGCACCAACGGCGTTTAAATCCTAAGATGAAGGAAGTGGTAAGGAATGAGGTATTGAAACTCCTTGATGCTGGTATTATTTACCCTATTGCTGATAGTGAATGGGTTAGTCCTGTTCATTGTGTTCCTAAAAAGGGAGGTATTACCGTTGTCCCTAATGATAATGATGAGCTTATTCCTCAAAGAATATTAGTAGGCTATAGGATGTGCATCGATTTTAGGAAAGTCAAAAAAGTTACTAAGAAAGACCACTACCCGCTTCCTTTTATTGATCAAATGTTGGAAAGGTTGTCTAAAAAGACCCATTTTTGTTTTCTTGATGGTTACTCTGGTTTCTCTCAAATTGTTGTTAAACAACAAGATCAAGAAAAAACTACTTTTACTTGCCCTTATGGAACTTATTCTTATAGACGTATGCCTTTTGGTTTATGTAATGCTCCTACTACTTTCCAAAGGTGCATGTCTGCTATCTTTCATGGCTTTTGTGAGGAAATTGTAGAAGTGTTCATGGACGACTTTTCTGTCTATGGAACTTCTTTTGATAATTGTCTGCACAACCTTGATAAAGTTTTGCAGAGATGTGAAGAAACTAATCTTGTTCTTAATTGGGAGAAATGCCACTTCATGGTTAATGAAGGGATTGTTCTTGGGCATAAAGTTTCTGAAAGAGGCATAGAAGTTGATAGAGCTAAAGTTGAGGCAATTGAGAAGATGCCATGCCCAAGAGACATCAATGGTATTCGTAGTATCCTTGGTCATGCTGGTTTCTATAGAAGGTTTATTAAAGACTTTTCTAGGATATCAAAACCCCTTACTAATCTTCTTCAAAAAGATGTACCCTTCGTTTTTGATGATGATTATAAGGAAGCTTTTGAAACTCTTAAGAAGGCTTTAACTACAACCCCTATTGTTCAACCACCCGATTGGAGTTTACCCTTTGAAATAATGTGTGATGCTAGTGATTTTGTTGTAGGTGCTGTCCTTGGGCAACGTATTGATAAAAAGCTAAATGTTATCCATTATGCTAGTAAGACTCTAGACGCTGCTCAAAGGAATTATGCTACTACTGAAAAGGAATTTCTAGCTGTTGTCTTTGCTTGTGATAAGTTTAGGCCCTATATTGTGGACTCAAAAGTAACCATTCATACTGATCATGCTGCTATTAAATATCTTATGACGAAGAAGGACGCTAAGCCTAGGCTTATTAGATGGGTACTGCTTTTACAAGAGTTTGATCTACATATAGTAGATAGAAAGGGTGCTGAAAATCCTATAGCTGATAATTTATCTCGTTCGGAAAACATCTCTTTTGACCCCATGCTTGTTAATGATAGTTTCCCGAATGAACAATTAGCTGCAGTTGGAGTGAGCTCGCGAGGAAGCCCTTGGTATGCTTATTATGCTAACTTTATTGTCTCCAAGTATTTGCCTCCAACTTTTACAACTCAGCAAAGAAGAAAGTTCTTTTACGATTTGAGGCATTACTTTTGGGATGACCCACACTCATACAAAGAAGGAGTTGATGGTATTATGCGAAGATGTGTTCTAGAATATGAACAGAAAGAGATATTGCGTAAATTCCATGGTAGTACCTATGGAGGACATCATGCAGGAGATAGAACTGCACAAAAGGTACTACAATCAGGTTTCTACTGGCCTACCCTTTTTAAAGATGCAAGAAAATTGTTTTATCTTGTGATGAATGTCAGCATGTTGGTAATATTTCTAGACGCAATGAAATGCCTATGAACTATTCTCTAGTTATTGAACCTTTTGATTGTTGGGGATTTGACTTTATGGGTCCTTTCCCTCCTTCGAAAGGCTACACTCATATTCTTGTTGTCGTAGATTATGTTACTAAGTGGGTAGAAGCCATTCCTACAAAAAGTGCTGACGGGGAAACCTCTCTAAAAATGCTTAAAGATGTTATCTTTCCTAGGTTTGGAGTGCCTAGGTATCTCATGACTGATGGGGGTTCTCATTTCATTCATGGCGGTTTTAGGAAGACCCTCACTAAATACGATGTTAATCATAGAATTGCTTCAGCTTATCACCCCCAAACTAGCGGGCAAGTAGAGTTATCAAATAGAGAAATTAAATATATCTTGCAAAAGACTGTTAATAGGTCTAGAAAAAACTGGGCTAAGAAGTTGAATGATGCTTTATGGGCTTATAGAACTGCTTATAAAAATCCTATGGGAATGTCTCCTTATAAAATGGTTTATGGGAAAGCTTGCCACTTACCCTTAGAGTTAGAACACAAAGCTTACTGGGCAGTGAAAGAACTAAATAGAGATTGTAAGCTTGCTGGTGAGAAAAGATTATTTGACTTAAGTTCTTTAGATGAATGGAGGAGTGAAGCCTATGAGAATGCTAGGCTCTTTAAGGAAAAAGTTAAAAGATGGCATGACAAGCGAATACTTAAGAGAGAATTTCATGTTGGTGAAAAAGTTCTATTGTATAGGTCTCGTCTTAGATTTTTTGCAGGTAAGTTACTATCAAAATGGGAAGGACCTTTCATCATTGAAGAAGTATACCGTTCAGGAGCAATAAAAATTTCTTTCCTAAAAGATAATACTACGCAAGTAGTAAATGGATAGCGACTCAAACACTATATTGCTGGAGATTCTTACAATGAAGATGTTGATGCCTTTTCAAGTTATAACTCCAGAGAAATTCATTGAGGACCAAATTCAGAGACCTGCAGAGTCCGTTTCCAACTAGGTAATAGTTCTGGTAAGAAAAGTTCTGCGAAAATACAATCCAACTATATTTTTGCAGTTTTCAGTCAATAAGGAAAGCTACGAAGCAAAAAAGGGACGGAAACGGAGCCAGGGTGGCCCACACCAACCCATGGTGCGGGCCCCCCTGGTCGCGCCACCAGGTGGTGAGGCCACCCAGGACTCCGCCTCCGACTCGTTTTCTCCCAGTACCTTCCTTTTGATATGAAACTTCATAATATATAACCCCCCCAGATCCCCCGAGGTCCGTATATCGTGTTTTCGTTGTGTTTTTGTTTTGATCTGTTTCTGCCAGGTAGAATCCCAGATTTGGAGCCACGATGTCTTCCTCTGGATCATCCAAGGGAGATTCCTTAGAAGATATCATCAACCCATACATGAGAGAATTGAAGATTCATCCCAAGGAGTTGTTGCTCGAAGGTGGAGAGGTCCAGATTAAAGAGGTTCAAGGCCCTAAAGGTGAAGGAAGTCTGGAGGACATGATGGAAGCACTGGAGCATGAAGTCTTTAGGTACAGGAAGATGGCGGAGCGCGAAGTGGATATCATCCATAAGGTTTGTTCCGAACTCATCACCGAGCACCATAAGGAGACTGCTGAACTCAAAGACGAAGTCCTCTCACTCCGCCAAACAACCAACGAACTGTAAGCACAGTTCTATGACGTGCAAAATCAAAACTGTGAGTATGAGGCTAGATTTTAACGCATAAGTGCTGCTGCAAGTTTCAGGATGTTGGAAACCACGATGTCCTTTATTGATGGGAAGCCCTTACCCTGGAAGACGGACGAAGATGAAAGGATACCACCACCACCAAAGGAGTAATTCGTCATCAGGTTTGGCATCCCCTTGGTTTGTTCCAAGCTTGGGGGAGTGCCGCGGTATCATATCACTATCTTCTATCTTTTTACCTTATTAGTAGAGCCATATCATGAATAGAGGAGTTATTTTGTAGTATGGTTTGCATTATGGAAGTGTACCCTCTCTCGTTAGATTTGTATCCCTTGGTGTGAGTTTCCGTTATGGAATATTAATGAGAAGTTCTATCATTCACTCTTTTGCATAGCTTATATTAGTTTTCAATTCGTGGTTATATGATTGATCTTGTTGTTAGTATTGGTAGCACTTTCGGATCATTGAGTTAATTTAGTTGGTTTTGGCAAACCTGGCTCGGTCAGTAGCAACATCTTTTTGAGAGTTGAAAAGAAAAAGATAGAAGTACTCTAGAGAAAAATAATTCCATCATCTTTCTTTCTTGATTTGCTCATAAGTCTAGTATTCTCTAGTTAAGATATTTTGTGCTTCCAAGGAAGATTGCATGTTTGTCTTTATCATTTGTATGTTTGTTTGTTTCCTTCAACTCTTATACTTGCTAGCCAGGCTTGCTAGCCAAAAACCTGTACTGAGAGGGAATTCTTCTCGTGCATCCACCTCCTTTAAACCAAAACCTTTACCATTTGTGTCCACCATACCTACCTAGTAGCATTATTGCTATTCCAAGTAAATTCCTGTTTTATCTACCTCCCAAATTAAACTTGTTATGCGAAAATTAGTGATTAAAGCTCTCACGAACTTGATGGCACACTTTACTTTCTTGCACTTAATAAACCTGAACCATTGTGAACTCTCCATGAAAGTTATATGCTTGCAAATTATAGGCTGGGGATTAGCAGAACCGTGCTGTCACGGGGAACACTTTCAACACTTGTAAATATATACCCAGTTGATACCTTGCTCTTTTGTTTGTGGATGTTGTCGGTGTGAAATAAAAGGGGAGCTTGTAAGTCCATGGAGTTATGTATGTGTGTTAGAGAAACGCCTGGGCCGCTGGTCTAATCCATGCTGACATGGTGGAAACCTGCAGCGTAACCATAATGATATCTATGAAGCATTCTTCTTATAAAAAAAGAGAGAGATAACTATTGAGAAAAAGAAAAAAAAAGAGATACTATGAAAAGAGGAAAGAAGAAAAAAGCACCATTTTCCCATGGTAAATAAGAAGATTGCTGAGATACTCATTGTCTGCTTGCCTTGTCATTTTGATATTGGGATTCTTCCATATCATCGGGCAAGGGGTACCCCGTTGGCGGTTCTCAATGATACGCACATGCTTACGATGACAAGAACTTACCGGTAACTAAAGTTGAGTAGCATGAGGAGCGGCCCTCGTACTCAAGGGACTTGGGATTTTCAGTTTATAGTCTGTCAAGCATATAACTCAGATTGGACCTCACTTTCACCTTAATCACCTAAATATGCCTATGATAGGGGCAATGGGAGCCTAAAGCTAGTAAGTATCATAATTTTTTGGAGCTCTTTATGAGACTTGCAATCCCTGCTTCCCTCTTTGAAGGGCCTTTCTTTTACTTCGTAGTTGAGTCAGTAAACCTATTCCCTTCTATCTCAGCAAGTACTTTGAGTTGATGTGTTTCATTCATTCATATGATGATTTATTCAATCATGTCTTATGTTCCTTGTTTTGCACATTGCTCTTATCTTGAAGTTTACTACTTTGAAAGCCATCATTGAAAAACCAGCTATTTGTGAACTCCAGCAAATTATCAACTATTCTTCGACCAAGAGCTAAGTTTGCCATTACCAATTATGATTCACTTTGTGTATCTTTATTGTGTTTCCTTTACTCATTGCAAGTTTAGTTATATATTAGTGAGTTGTCTTCTATTATAATCTATGCTTTTGATGAATGTGATGCTTCTTGTCCGTATTCTTTTATCGACTCTTCAATCCATAAACCTGAGGTCATGTTTATTGAGCTTAGTTTTGCTTGGGGACAAGCGAAGTCTAAGCTTGGGGGGAGTTGATACGTCCATTTTGCATCACTATTCTATGTCTTAATTCACTATTATGCATTGATATATTTCGTATTGAGAGGTGATACTTATGTTATTTCACCTGTTTTTGCATGGTTGATGACTTTTGGAGCATGGACCGTTGCAGTCAGGATTCTGATGGAAAAGGTGCTGTTTGGAGGCAAAATTCACGAAGATCAGAAAATCCGGGAAAATATACGAAAAATCCTATTTTTCCAGAAGACTCAGGATGCCAGAAGATGGAGTGGAGGTGGGCCACAGGGGGCCCACACCACCCCATGGCGCGGGCAGGCCTAGGCCGCGCCTGGGAGTGGTGTGGCCGCCCTAGCCCACTCCAGCCTCTCTCCTCTGGCGTATATCATCCCCACGAAACCCTAAGACTCGGGGAGCGACCACAGAAAGATTCCGCCGCCTCTGCGGGGTGGAAAACACCGAGAGAGAAAGATCTCTCCGGCAGACAGATTTCTGCCAGGGGAATTCCTTCCCGGAGAGGGGAGATCGTCGCCATCAACACCACCATCAAGCTAGACTTCATCGGGATCATCATCATCATCATCATCATCACCACCATCATCACCATCAGCACCCTCATCACCATCTCCATATTGCTGTAACAGTTGAGTTGAATCTTGCATAGTTCGTAGGGGAAACTTTCCCGGTGTTGATTACTCTTTGTAGTTGATGCTATTGAGTGAACCGTTGAATTATTGTTTATGTTCAGATTGTTATACATCATTATTCCATCTCTGATCATGATCCATATGATGTCCTGTGAGTAGTTCATTTTGTTCTTGAGGACATGGGATAAGTATTGTTGTTAGTAGTGTAGTTGCGTTGAGAAAGATTCAATAGATTGTTATTTAAGTTGTGGTGTACTTCTTCTAGTGGTGCCATGTGAACGTCGACTACCTGACACTTCACCTATATGGGCCTAGGGGAATGCATTGTGTATTTGGCTACTAATCGTAGGGGTTGCCGGAGTGACAGAAACCTGAACCCCCGTTAGGAAACCATTGCACAAGGGACGTAAGGGTCTTAGAGTTTAAAGCTGTGGTTAGGTTTCCACCTTTAATACTTTCTTGTACTTACGGATGTTTGCAAGGGGTTTAATCACAAGTATGTATTAGTCTTGGATGGGGCGGTACATTAGCACAGGTTCACCCACACAACACTTAGCAAGCTAAAGAAGATTAATCAGCTATATGAAGCGAAAGCACTTGACAGTCTTCCCATGTGTCCTCGAGAACGTTTGGTCATCTATAGAAATACAACCGGCTTGTCCTTTGCTGCATAAAGGATTGGGCCACTTGCTGCATTTATTCCTACTGTCTTTTGTTTACTCGTACTTTGTTTACTTGCTTTATGGAAAACCCCTAAAAATCCGTTTGCTAAGTATTTGCAGAGAATTCCTGATCCATACCACTACCCAGCACCTTCTGCTCCTCGTTGGGTTCGACACTCTTACTTATCGAAAATACTGCGATACGCCCCCTATACTTGTGGGTCATCAGACACCACTAGAAGAAGTACACCACAACTTAAATAACAATCTATTGAATCTCTCTCAACACAACTCCACTACTAACAACATGACTTCTCCCATGTCCTCAAGAACAAAACGAACTACTCATAAGACATCATATGGATCATGATCAAAGATGGAATAATGATGTATAACAATCTGAACATAAACAATAATTCAATGGTTCACTCAATAGCTTCAACTCAAAGAGTAATCAACACCGGGAAAGTTTCCCCTATGAACTATAGCAAGATTCAACGCAATTGTTACAGCAATATGGAGATGGTGATGAGGGTGCTGATGGTGATGATGGTGGTGATGATGATCCTGATGAAGTCCAGCTTGATGGTGGTGTTGACGGTGATGATCTCCCCTCTTCGGGAAGGAATTCCCCCGGCAGAAATCTATCTGCCGGAGAGATCTTTCTCTCTCGGTGTTTTCCGCCCCGCAGAGGCGGCGGAATCTTTCTGTGGTCGCTCCCCGAGTCTAGGGTTTCAGGAGGATGATATACACCAGAGGAGAGAGGCTGGAGTGGGCCAGGGTGGCCACACCACTTCCTAGCGTGGCCTAGGGCTGCCCGCGCCAGGGGGTGGTGTGGGCCCCCTGTGGCCCATCTCCACTCCGTCTTCTGGCATCCTTAGTCTTATGGAAAAATAGGATTTTCCATATATTTTCCCGGATTTTCTGATCTTCGCGAATTTTGCCTCCAAACAACACCTTTTCCATCAGAATCCTGACTGCAGTGGTCCATGCTCCAAAAGTCATCAACCATGCAAAAACAGATGAAATAACATAAGTATCACCTCTCAATATGAAATATATCAATGAATAATAGTGAATTAAGACATAGAATAGTGATGAAAAATGGACGTATCAACTCCCCCAAGCTTAGACTTCGCTTGTCCCCAAGCGAAACTGAGCTCAATAAACATGGCCTCAGTTTTATGGAGTGAACAGTCGATAAACGAATACGGACAAGAAGCATCACATTCATCAATACATAGATCATAATAGAAGACAACTCACTATTATATAACTCGACTTGTAATGAGTAAAGGAAACACAATAAAGATACATAAAGTGAATCATAATTGGTAATGGCAAACTTAGCTCTTGGTCGAAGAATAGTTGATAATTTGCTAGAGTTCACAAATAGCTGGTTTTCAATGATAGCTTTCAAAGTAGTAAACATCAAGATAAGAGCAATGTGCTAAACAAGGAACATAAGAAACATGATTGAATAAATCATCATATGAATGAATGAAACACAACAACTCAAAATACTTGCTGAGATAGAAGGGAGTAGGTTTACTGACTCAACTACAAAGTAAAAGAAAGGCCCTTCGCAGAGGGAAGCAGGGATTGCAAGTCTCATAAAGAGCTCCCAAAAATTATGATACTTACTAGCTTTCAGCGCTCATTGCCCCTATCATAGGCATCTTTTGGTGATTAAGGTTAAAGTGACACAACTAAGAGGATATGCTTGACAAGTTATAAATTGAAGTCCCATGCCCCTTACTTATGAGTACCGAACCTCATGCTACTCAACTTCAGTCACGAGCAAGCTCTTGTCATTGTAAATACATGTGTATCATTAAGAACCGCCAACGGGGTACCCCTTGCACATGACACAGGAGCTATCCCATAATCAAAATGACAAGGCAAGCAAACAGTGAGCATCTCAGCGATCTTTTTATTTGCTATTTGCATAGGTTTTTATTGAGGATGCTTCATAGAATGCTCACTACAGTTATGCTCCAAGTTTCCACCATGATTAGGCATGGCTTAGGCTAGAGGCCCAGGCGTTTCTCTAACACACATATAAACTCCATGATCTTATAAGTTCCACTTTTATTTCACACCACCGGGATACATAAGCAAAAGAACATGATATCAACTAGGTACAAAGTACCAAATGAAGTGTTGAAAGCGGTCCCCAGATACATGGTTCTGCTAACTTCAACTCATAAAGTGCAAGCATATACGCAAAAAAGAAGGACCCAATCGTTCAAGTTTATTAAATGCAAGAAGGTAAAGTGTGCCATCAAGTTCGTGAGAACTTTAATCACTAATTTTCACATAACAAGTTTAATTTGGGAGGTAGATAAAACAAGAATTTACTTGGAATAGCAATAATGCTACTAGGTAGGTACGGTGGACACAAATGGCAAAGGTTTTGGTTTTAAAGAGGTGGATGCACGAGAAGAATACCCTCTCAGTACAGGTTTTTGGCTAGCAAGGCTGGGTAGCAAGTATAAGAGCTGAAGGAAACAAACAAACATACAAGTGATAAAGACAAACATGCAATCTTCCTTGGAAGCACAAAAGATCTTAACTAGAGAATGCTAGACTTATGAGCAAATCAAGAAAGAAAGATGATGAAATTATTTTTCTCTAGAGTACTTCTATCTTTTCATTCAACTCTCAAAAATAGTGTGCTACTAATCGAGCCAGGTTTGCCAAAACCAACTGAATTAACTCAATGATCCCAAAGTGATACCAATACTAACAACAAGATCAATCATATAACCACAAATTGAAAACTAATATAAGCTATGAAAAAGAGTGAATGATAGAACTTCTCATTAATATTCCATAACGGAAACTCACACCAAGGGATACATATCTAACGAGAGAGGGGACACTTCCATAATGCAAACTATCCTACATAATAACTTCTCTATTCATGATATGAGTCTACTAAAAAGGTAAAAAGATAGAAGATAGTGATGTGATACCGCGGCACTCCCCCAAGCTTGGAACAAACCAAGGGGATGCCAAACCTGATGACGAATTACTCTTTTGGTGGTGGTGGTAATATTTTCTTAGTTGACATGAGGAAATGAAGCCTATTGTTCTCCCATTGAAGCATGTCCACCTTCCTCTGCAGGTCTCGGTACTTATCGCAGAACTCCTTATTGACTCGTAGGGCTTTCGTTGATGCAAGGCAAGAGACTAAAGGTACCAGCCCCTGCTTGGGGTCCTGAAGATCCTCCTCCACAGGCTCCTTCCCTTTATCCTTGGCGGACACCATTGTGATTCTAGGCTTTCAAAGAGTATGTCCTGGCAGAAACAGATCGAAACGAAAACACACAAAAACACGATATACAAACCTCGGGGGATCCGGGGGGTTATATATACGAAGTTTCATATCAAAAGGAAGGTACTGGGAGAAAACGAGTCAGAGGCAGAGTCCGGGGTGGACTCACCACCTGGTGGCGCGGCCAGGGGAGGGCCCGCGCCACAGGGTGGTGTGGGCCACCCTGGCTCCGTTTCCATCTCTTTTTCGCTTCGTAGCTTCCCTTATTGACTAAAACTGCAAAAGTATAGTTGGATTGTATTTTTGGCGGAACTTTTCTTACCAGAACTGTTACCTATTTGGAAACGGACTCTGCAGGTCTCTGAATTTGGTATTTAGTAGATTCTTCCGGAGTCATCACTTGAATAATATCAATATCTTCATCTTCCTACACTTATTACTTGAGTCATAAAACCCTTCTCTTCCTTATTACACCATTGTCTCCACTTCCTGGAAATTTCTTTCACACAAAACTTCACACAGTTCTCATCAACAACATTAGTATAAGTAAAGTGATAAAACCTTTTGTGTCCAAATTCAACTGAAAACCATCAAAACATAAGCTAATGTAGAAACTCATTCCAAAAACCCAAAAAGAATTCAAAAAGGAAATCAAATAAAGAAGCAAATGGAAAAGTGGCAAAATCTGTCAAAACAGACCAGCAGGTAAAGATGAATTTTTTCGAAAATCTTATGTTGCTCAAATCAAAAAGTTCAAAACTAACGAAAGTTAAATAACAACCTGGGTCAGAAGCACAAAAAATTACAGCTCAATCCGGCATACAGAGGTCTCTCACGAATTTTTACGGTGAAGCACAAAAATCTGTTTCAGGACAGCAACTTCCCCAAATCTTACTTCTCTCTCATTAGAGGTTGATCTTGACACAAAAACCAAACAAAAGGGATAAGGATAGGTTATTACCGAAGTAATAACTTCCAATACTCAAAGAAACAAAAACAAACTGAAAGCAAAAACAAATTGGGTTGTCTCCCAAAAAGCTCTTTCTTTATAGCCATTAAGATGGGCATGATAATTTCAAGAATGCTCACATAGGAATATGAATTGAGGTGAAAGAGAGCATTAAGAAGTAAAAATACACACATTTAAGTCTAACCCACTTCCTATGTAAGGGAATTTTGTAAACAAACAAGTTGTTGAAACTAGAGGCTACTTGCATAAGAAGGCAAAAGAAGTGCAACATGAAAACTTTCAGCATAAAACGAGGAAACTTGATATTATTGAGATACATAAGGACACTTTTCCCTCTCTCATAATAACTTTCAATATCATGCATAAACTTAACGATATAGCTATCACAAGAACCATCATAGCAATGATCACTTATTGTAACAGAAAACACAGGAATACTAGCTCTCAAAACTCTACTTTGTGAAACAAAATTAGAGGTATCCTTACAAAGGATAGTGTGTCCCTCTTCTTCATACTTAGTGACAAAGTCTTTCACATTTGCTATTATAGGTTCATTAACCATTTGTTTATCAGGTTCAATAGCTTTATTTGTACTTTCATTAACCATACTAGCTATCATAGAATGTTCCTTTATCTTAACTGGGAAAGGCATTTTCTCAATGTAAGGTTTAGGTAAAACATGATTAGTTGTATAAACTTCAGTATTTCTTGCAGGAACACTCTTAGCAACATCTTTATAAGGTTCATAATACTTATTCCACTTCTTTTTAGGCACTTCAATATAGGAAGCAAAAGCCTTAAAATAAGAAGCAATAGCTTGAGAGTCTAGACCATAAGCATTTTTTATATTTTGAAAGTCATCAGTTCTCATAAAAGATTCAATGCATTCATAATCATAATTTATACCTGACTTTCTACCTTTGTCATTCTCCCAAGCTTCAGCATTGTCTTGAATACGGTCCAGAAGATCCCATTTAGCTTCTTCTTCCATACGAGTGAATGATCCAGCACAAGAAGCATCCAATAAATCCTTGTCATGTAGAGGGAGCCTTGCATAAAAGTTATTGATAATAATATTGTTGGGGAGCTCATGAATGAGACATTTGAGCATTAGTAACTTCAATCTCCCCCAAGCTTGATCTGTACTCTCTCCATCAAGAGGCCAAAAGTTGTATATTTGATTCCAATCTTTATGAATCTCACTAGGAGGATAAAACTTTGAATAAAAGAGAGGTACTATTTCCTCCCATTCCAGAGCTTGACCATTCTTCAGCAGCTTATACCATTCCTCAGCTCTTCCTTTCAGTGATAACGATAATAACTTCTTAACTTGATTTGTAGTAATACCTGCACACTTGAACAACCCACATAATTCGTGTATAAAGAGTAAATGATCATCGGGATGGACAGTTCCATCCCCAACATAGTATTTATCCATAACACGATCAATAATTCTTGTAGGTATTTTAAAATCATCATTCTCAGCAGGTGGTGGCTTATATACTACCTTAGCAGTGGTAGTAGCATTACCAAATAAGAAACTCAGCGAATTATCCATAACGAAAATAAAGCAACTAACAGAAGAAAACAATACTCACCGTAGAAGTTTCCTTTACCAGTTCCACTCTCCAATAGTGCTTCACTCCCCGGCAACGGCGCCATAAAATAGTCTTGATGACCCACAAGTATAGGGGGTGTATCGCAGTATTTTTGATAAGTAAGAGTGTCGAACCCAACGAGGAGCAGAAGGTGCTGGCTAGTGGTATGGATCAGGAATTCTCTGCAAATACTTAGCAAACAGATTTTTAGGGTTTTTTGATAAAGCAAGTAAACAAAGTACGAGTAAATAAAAGACAGTAGGAATAAATGCAGCAAGTGGCCCAATCCTTTATGCAGCAAAGGACAAGCCGGTTGTATTACTTAAGATGGCCAAACGTTCTCGAGGACACATGGGAAGACTGTCAAGTGCTTTCGCTTCATATAGTTGATTAATCTTCTTTAGCTTGCTAAGTGTTGTGTGGGTGAACCTGTGCTAATGTATCGCCCCATCCAAGACTAATACATACTTGTGATTATACCCCTTGCAAACATCTGTAAGTACAAGAAAGTAATTAAGGTAGAAACCTAACCACAGCTTTAAACTCTAAGACCCTTACGTCCCTTGTGCAATGGTTTCCTAACGGGGGTTCAGGTTTCTGTCACTCCGGCAACCCCGACGATTAGTAGCCAAATACACAATGCATTCCCCTAGGCCCATATAGGTGAAGTGTCGTGTAGTCGACATTCACATGACACCACTAGAAGAAGTACACCACAACTTAAATAACAATCTATTGAATCTCTCTCAACACAACTCCACTACTAACAACATGACTTCTCCCATGTCCTCAAGAACAAAACGAACTACTCACAAGACATCATATGGATCATGATCAGAGATGGAATAATGATGTATAACAATCTGAACATAAACAATAATTCAATGGTTCACTTGATAGCATCAACTACAAAGAGTAATCAACACCGGGAAAGTTTCCCCTATGAACTATAGCAAGATTCAACGCAATTGTTACAACAATATGGATATGGTGATGAGGGTGCTGATGGTGATAATGGTGGTGATGATGATGATGATGATCCCGATGAAGTCCAGCTTGATGGTGGTGTTGATGGCGACGATCTCCCCTCTCCGGGAAAGAACTCCCTCGGTAGAAATCTGTCTGCCGGAGAGATCTTTCTCTCTCGGTGTTTTCCGCCCCGCAGAGGCGGCGGAATCTTTCTGTGGTCACTCCCCGAGTCTTAGGGTTTCGGGAGGATGATATACGCCAGAGGAGAGAGGCTGGAGTGGGCCAGGGTGGCCACACCACCTCCTGGCACGGCCTAGGGCTGCCCGCGCCAGGGGGTGGTGTGGGCCCCCTATGGCCCATCTCCACTCCGTCTTCTGGCATCCTTAATCTTCTGGAAAAATAGGATTTTCCATATATTTTCCTGGATTTTCTGATCTTCGTGAATTTTGCCTCCAAATAGCACCTTTTCCATCAAAATCCTGACTACAGCGGTCCATGCTCCAAAATTCATCAACCATGCAAAAACAGATGAAATAACATAAGTATCACCTCTCAATACAAAATATGTCAATGAATAATAGTGAATTAAGACATAGAATAGTGATGCAAAATGGACGTATCAGCTGTCAATCTCACCGTGTTTTGCTGAAAACAAAGGATTAAACGTATCGAATAGAAAGAAGTAATAGTTTGTAGAAAGTAAACACAAAGCAGTAAACAGTTCGTAGATTGTATGTAAAAGAAAAGGACCGGGATCCATAGTTCACTAGATGTGTCTCTCCTTAAGATAGATAACATGCTGGGTGAACAAATTACAGCGGGGCAACTGACAAACATCGGGAAAGCATACAAGCATATACTAATCATCTTGACTCCTTTGAGACTTGATTGGGCATTACAACATTATACATAGACCGCCATCCAACTGCATCTATGACTAATAATCCACCTTCAGGTTATCATCCGAACCCCCTCCAGTATTAAGTTACAAGCAACAGATTATTGCTTTACGAATTGCGTGTAAAGTAAACAATATGATTGTTCTATGAACAAAGGATTGTTGTTTTATCCCTAGTAGCAACAACACATCTAGTACCTTAGAGATTTTTGTCACTTCCCTAGATTACCAGAGGCATGAACCCACTATCGAGCATAAATACTAACTCTTGGAGTTGCTAGCATCTACTTGGCCAAGATAACTACTAACAACGAAAAGCATGCAAGATCACAAATAACAAAGACATGATAGAATCAATAATCAATCTGAAATAGCATCTCAATATCCATCGGATCCTCGTAAACACAACATGCATGATTACAAATAGATGATCTTGATCATGAATGAAGCTCACAAGATCTAGACATGAAAGCACAAAGGAGGAGAACCATCCATCTAACTACTACATGGATCCGTAGTCCAAGGATGAACTACTCACGCATCACACCAGAGGCTTGCATGGTGATGAAGAAGGCCTCTAGGGTGAATTCCCCTCTCCGGCAGGGTGACAGGAAGAGCTTCAGATCCCTCCTGATCTAGGGATGGAGATGACGGCGGCTACAGACTCTTTCGTGGATTTTTGATCGGGTACTTAGGGTTTTCGTCCCGAGGGCATCTTATAGGCGGAAGGAGAGGCCGAGGGGGTGCCTGGGCTGGCCACACCACCCCCTGGCGCGGCCAGGTGGTGTGGTGGCCCCCTGGCTCCTCTCCGTCTCGTATTCTGGCATCTGATGACTTCCGAAAAAATAGGCACTTTGGATTTTGTCCCGTCCAATTCCGAGAATATTCATTTTCTGACTTTCCTGGAACCAAAAACAGCAGAAAATAGGCAGCTAGCACTGTGGCTCTTGTTAATAGGTTATTCCAAGAAATCATATGAAAAGTACACCAAAGTGTGGACAAAACACAAGAAAGTGCATAAAACCAAGCATGTAACATCAAAAAATTTAGATTCATTTGCAATGTATCACTCACTCATAACAAATAGATTGGAGATAGAAAACATCATGCAAATACTTAGATTGAAATCAAATATTCTTACAATGGTCGCCAAATCACAAGGAGATCTAAATTACAAAGCAATGGCTATGGCTAGTGGATGGATGGATGGTGGAATTAATGAACAATGGATGAACAATGGTGTGGATCTCCTTTGGTGTTGTTGTGATGCAATCTGAGAATGGTGGCTCTCTGGCCGGTGGCTGGAGCCTCGAAATATATAGGCGTCTTCATGAAAGTTGTAGGGTTTGACGAGACAAAGTCGTCACGACCTGGTACAGGTGGGCAGTACGGGCAGACCTATTGGGAATATGCCCTAGAGGCAATCATGTATGATGTTATTCCCAATATATTCATAAAGTTATTGTCCTTGTATGAACTACTGATATGTATCGTTGAATATGTGATTTGATTGTGGAACTATATATTCATGTTGTTGATACTAGTTGTCCTTGGTCGTTGAGGTTGTGCTGGACACACAACTTAGTAATGTGAAAGTAGGCTTGATGACTCGGTTCCACTTGTCATGGGCATGGAGATGCTATTCTGACTTACACTGATTCGGCTAAAGAGTTTAGCGAATCGGACTGGCCCACAGTTGAGATGCAATGAGCATGTTGTCATTTGTAGTCTCAAGCAATGGAATCCTTTGACCTGAGGTAATTGCATGATCCGAATTGTGGATCGCCAACTTAGGTTCTATCAAATGTTGTTCCATAAATGGGCAGTTATAAAGGTAGAGTTTGGGTTGGTAGTGAAGCAATCTACATGACGTGGATTACCAAGATGGGATTTGCCCCTCCATAATGGAGAGATATTCTCTAGGCACTCTCATGTGATATGATTTGGAAGCATGGCCATGCGCGACTTGGTTAAGAGTTAACTAAGGAGCCGGACTAAGTGTTAGTCCAGTGAATTCTATATCACAGAATGAGAAGTGAGAGTCGAGCTATTAAAGGGGTGGCAACAACTCGCCTATAGCTTGACAAGATATATCGTGAGGCAAAGGGACTTGGACGAAAGTCACATTAAGAAAGGTTTGTCTTCTGACTTTACAGTGCTTGGGAGTTGGCACGTCTTGCTAGAGACCGCTACCAACTATCGACTCGGAGTAGTGACTCGTGTTGTGTCCAGGTGTATGTGAATCTACAGGGTCACACACTTAAGGGTAAGGATCCCATGTGGATTAGATCCATGTGGAGATTGGGGCACGACCTATATGGGCCTCAAGCGTTCAGCCCAGCTAGGAGTGTATATAAGTGGAGTGGCAAGGGATTGTCCCTGACCTAGCCATCACTTTCTCCACTCCCATTTTGAGCCGGACAGGATCTAGCAGTCCTCTGCCTGGAGTTCCTTCCTGTACGTGTGGATACTGGTAGAGGCGTTGCACGTGCGGCACTGGAGACAAGGAGGTCAAGGGGATCTGGATGGGCTATATGTGGCATCATTCGGCATGACATCAACTGACACGCTTCATCAATAATCCGCACCTGCGCGTCTAGTGGTAAATCTCGTGGCTTATCAACTGAGCTAGATCTTGGGATCACCATGTAGGGGAATTTTTTTGTTTATCTCCGCGTGACCCATCAAGACCATGCCCGTACCAGTGGTCGTTAAGCGTGCTGACGCCCTAGAATGCTTCTCCAATTACTTGGCCATGTGTACTTCCTCAAAATCCTTCATTGTGACTCCTTATTTTCCTTTAAAAGCCATGAGTTCCTACACAACATAAATAAAAGAAGGGATTTGCATATCTTTGCAATTATTAGTCATTAATGGCAAGAGTTGAGAGTTTCTTTGGCAATTGCTTGACCAAAAACAACGTTTAAATGCAGTGGAAGATGGCAAAAATCGAAGCCATCAACTTCCCCAAAGTTCAAACCTTGATCATCCTCAAGCAAGAAGAACCAAAAGAACTATAAGGAATTCAACATTTAAACTTGAAACAATGAGAATAAGAGTTCACTTGCAGTCGGTAGTCGTATGTGCTCAACACTTCATTCGAAGCTTATCAAAGTTAGAGAGATGACAAGAATACTATACAAGCTTCGGTAAGTCAAGATAATCAAAGTAAAGTTTAATATAAGTATAAATTACTAGAAGTGTAGCAATCAATCCAATTCCTCTAATTAACTCTCAGCTTGCCAAGGAACACTAGGATGTTTAAATAGCATAATTGAGTAAGAGAGTTTCATGTCCCAAGTAGTATAACAATGAAGTGTCTTATTTACACCCACATCAATAAATCAAGTCAATCTAAAACACTTCTAATCCAATCATTGTCTTTCAAGAAAAATTCGTAAAGTAGTAATGAGACCATGCTAAGGACTTGTTATGTGGATCCTCATAGATATATTTTTTCTTTCTTTTTCATTTTTCTAGGATCGCTGTTTGTTTCTTTTTGCTAGTGTTTGCACAACCTTTGAGAGTACCAATACTTTTTCCCATACATTGACATGGATGCCACTCATGTCATCAACTCATAGCCTAAATCCGGGGTTATACCATAGATCGTTCAAAAGCTAGCGGAGTTGTTGGCATCCCAAAGGTGTGCATTAGAGACATAGAACAACATCGTCTCACTTCTTTCTCTTTCTCTTTTTTTGAGCTAGTACCGCGGTTTGATCCACAAGGTTAGCTTTGGCATGCACCATAATTACCACTAGACTTTATTTCGATCAAACAACTCCTTTCATGTGTGTCGTCGAGACTATCAAAATATCTATGGGGTTAAGTATAATCAAGGGTATACTCTCAAGACAATCTTTCATCAAACAAGTCGTAAATTTCAGACTTTTCTTATTGTACTTGTTTGGCATTATTATTTCCAAGGCAAGACTCAGTTAACTAAAAGAGCTAGAGCACGAGCTTCAACAACTAATCATCATACCAATAAAAAACCTCACTCTAACCATATTAAATTACTTCCCGCTAGCATGGCATCTTAGAAAATCAACCAACTAAGATAAACAACTCAAACTTCATAACTGGGAGACATAGGACACACCTCTCATAAGTAACCTCATGATCCTTTTCCTTATAGGGATGTGTTCCTTCAAAACTCAAACATAATTACTCTCGAAATGATATTAAAGCAAAGAGGCAAAGTATGAATCCATGTTTACGAAAAAAGGATAAATAGAAAAATCTTTTGTATTTTTGAGGATAGGGATTAAAGAATAGAAAAGAACTTGCGACCAAGCAAGAGTTTAAGAAAAGAAAAACAAAGGAACAAATAAGCTACCTGCAATAAGAGCAGGACTACCTTTAATTTCACAATAACAAGATCAATAAGAGCAGGACTACCTTTAATTTCAACAACTATATTTTCTTTGATCCCAACAGCTTGTTTATAAGTTGAATTTGCTAGATGGAGTCTTAATTCAGTTGTAACAAATGGCCCCAAGTTTAACTTATCGAATAGGATTTTGGAAATTGTTGAGACGCTTGCACCAAGATCACAAAGTGCGGATATCTCATTAACTCCCAACTTAATTTTAATAGTGGGCTCAAATATATCATCTAGATTAGCTGGAAGCTTATCAGCTAGTCTTTTGTACTCCATCTCTAAATCACGTACCTTAGATGCTACTTGTTGTATAAATTGTTGGTACATGGCATCATTACCTTGTTCTATACCTGGATTCTTAACGGTGATCATCTTCAATAGATCTTCCATGGTATATTCCGATGTTGGCGCGTTGCTATAATCCAGCTCTTCAGGTTTTTCATCATTGGTTACCACCCTCATCATCTTGAGGTCTTCTACCGGATTTGGCTTGGGTTTTCCAGCAAACTTTGCTAGTATGAGAGCTTGGCTCTCAGCTACTTTACCTAGCTGAGCCTCCATGGTCTTTGTTCTTTCCTATAGAGCCTGACATCATTTCTAATTGCATCGTCCTGATTGGATAATCTTCCTATACTACTTTCATGGTTCTCCGTAATCTTAATAAGCATATTATTTTTTTTCGGTTTGAGCTTGTATAAATGTTCTAACGGTTTGCTCAAATGGGAGATTTCCATGATTTGCTCCATTAGTATTATCATAATTATTATAAGAAGCTCCTGCAGGATTACCATGATATTTTTGAACATTAGAAGCATTATTATTTTTCCATGCAGGATTAAAAGGAGTGTGATGTCTACGCACTTCTATTCTTGTAGACAGTTGTTGGGCCTCCAAGTGCAGAGGTTTGTAGAATAGCAGCAAGTTTCCCTTAAGTGGATTACCCAAGGTTTATCGAACTCAGGGAGGAAGTGGTCAAAGATATCCCTCTGCAATCTAGATACAAGAAGTCTCTTGTGTCCCCAACACACCCAATACACTTGTCAGGTATATAGGTGCACTAGTTCGGCGAAGAGATAGTGAAATACAAGTGGTATGGATAATTATAAGTGGTAACAGTGCCAGAAAATAGCTTGATGGTGTGGAAGAGACTAAAGGCAAACCGAAATAAAGATGGCAGCAAGCAAACATGTAACAGATCTAGTTGCAAACGGTGCTTCAATGCTTAGAAACAAGGCCTAGGGATCATACTTTCACTAGTGAACACTCTCATATAAACATTTTCTCTTTATGATACTACTCTTAACTACTCTCCGGTTGGACACTCTAATCCATGGTAGGGCTATAACAACACTCCTCAAAGTTCGCTTTCCTATCTAGATAACCCCACACTTTCACCTTGAGCTCTAGATGGTTCCAACAAACACCATGATTTCATAGAAACATCCAACTCCAAATGTAACTCATAACAAGTAATTGTAATCTCTAGCCTAAGTGCCACCATGGTGTGCATGCTGTCACTTTGACACACATGGGGAGAGCAGAGATCTATTAAAGCACTTGAGTAGCAAGGTAGATCTACTTGATTACAAAGCTCATGATCACAATATGATCATGCATAGATAGAGATGAACACATAGCTACCGGTAGAACCCTTATCCTCGAGAGAGAACTACTCCCTCATCTTCATGGGAATCAGCAACAACGATGGAGATGGCGGTGGAGATCGATGGAGATGGCTGTGAAGATGGTGAAGAGGCGGCAGCGGCGTAGAGGACTCCTTCCCCGCCACCGGTATCACAGGGGAGCACCGCCCCTTAGCACCCTTCCTTCATGGATTCTTGGGAGCCCTTCCCCATGGAGATGGGATCCATGGGGGAGGCAAAAACGTGGCTTGGTGGCTGCAAATTCATGGGTGGAGGTGTCTCCCACGAATTAGGTTTCCTCCCTTTATATAGCTTCTCGGATTCCCGTCACCCCATCTTGGGCTGCAGTAAATCGGGCCTATCGGGCCCATCTAGACTCGGAATCAGCTAAATTTTAGGTTCAGAACGTTTGTCGAGAAATTTCCAACAACTTTGTAGTTGAAGAGTTTTCCGTTTGATGCCGTCTTCGATCCGAAACGTGACCATCTTCAAAAAGAGTTCTGAGACAGATTTCTGGAAAATCCCAATTTGACTCTAGCAAGGTTTCTGAAGGGAATATGCCCGAGAGGCAATAATAAAGTGGTTATTATCTTATTCCTTGTTTATGATAAATGTTTATTTTGCATGCTGTAATTGTTTTGATAGGAAACATCAATACATGTGTCTTTAATAAACAAATAAAGGGTTCCTAGTTATGCCTCTCTTATAGACTAGCTCGTTGATTAACAAGATGATCAAGGTTTCCTGATCATGGACATTGGATGTTGTTAATAACGAGGTCACAACATTGGTGGAATGATGTGATGAACATTCATCCGAAGTATAGCATTACGATCAGAGTCATTATGTTTATATTGCTATAACATCATACGAAGTAATCTTAGTCCTTAGACCATGAGATCATGTTAATTGCTAATACCGGAAGAGTATCTTGATAACATCAAACGACAGACCATAACAGGGTGACTATAAAGGTGGGTTCAGTGCTACGAAGGTGTTATGTTGAGGCTCATGGATCAAGAGTGGGATTTTTCCATCCCGATGATGGATATACATACTCTGGGCCCTCTCGGTGATATCACATTGAAATAGCTTGCAAGCAAGTGATGTGATCACTAGAATGTTATATCACGGGAACAAGAAAAGAGTGCATGTCGGTAACGATATCAAACTAGGTATTTGGATGCCAATGATCGAATCTCGGACATGTAATATATCACGAGACAAAGGGATTTAGTTACAATGTTAAAGGTTCACACGATCACAAGAGTCATCGTTGAATATGTGGGAGTCAGTACGGATCTCCAGGTCCCGCTGCTGATTATTGATCGGAGAGGGGTCTCGATCATGTCTGCATTATTCACGAACCGTAGGGTGACACACTTAAGGGATACCGACACCATTTGGAGCAAATATGTTTCAGATAAATATTTGAGAAAGCACTAGAATCATTTCGATGGAAACCGGAATTGTTTCGGGTGAAATTGCTGAAACTGGTTATGCATGTGATATTGAAATGTTGCAGGGGGTTTTATGTGAATGTTTGTTAATTAATGTAATTAACAAAATTCTGAATAAAATAAATAAAATAGTTTTATTTAATGAGAGCTTGCATTAAATTTGCTGGAAATTAATGCATGTGTGAGTGGAATTTGGAGTGGAGGCTTTTTATGGGTGTGGGAGCTCCACCCACATGAATATGGAAGAGGTGGAGGCACCACCATGGCTGCCATGCCATGGCCCTTGGGTGCCTCCCCTCTTCCCTATAAAAGGCCCGCCTCTCCTCCTCACAAGACACACCTCCTCGTGAAGGATCTCTCTCTCCCTCTAGTTATTCCCCATGGTCTCGGATTAGCGAGATACATGTTCTTGGTGGCTTTATCTGGAAAGGAGTTGCTGCTTCTGCTGCTTTGCTAGAGCGAGGGATGGAGGTTGTCGGGGTACCGGACGTGTGTGCGATCACGGATGCACCGCTGCTTTGCGGTGCTAGACTTGGTGGTGCTGGACTTGCTAGAGTTGGATCTGATGGACGTGCTAGAGCCAGACCTGCTGGACTTCATCACGATCTTGAGATCGGCAAGTGTACGACTACATCATCCACGAGTTCCATCTCGTTAACAAAGCTTTGTTGTCTTCGAGGGTAAGTTCTCTATGGATGTATATCCACCCGTTGCTTGTATCTAGTAGATAGATCTTGGCGTATAGTTCCCATCGTAGGAATTTTTTTGTTTTCTATGCTGCGAACCCAACAGTGGTATCAGAGCCTGATCTATGCGTAGGTGCTTTGCACGGGTAGTACACAAATGTTTATATGTGGGCGATGATGATCATGTTATTGCATCTTCTATGTATTTTGTATATTGGTGGCATAGTGGTATGAAGCGGCCCGGACCAACCTTACATGTCATCGCACATGAGACCGGTTCCACGACTGACATGCAACTAGTTTTGCATAAGTGGCTGGCGGGTGTCTGTCTCTCCTACTATAGTCAATATCTGATTTACAACGAGTTGCTAATAACTTGGTTATCCTTGTTGTGGTTCCATGTTCGTAGGTAAGACCGGTTCTATCTCCGAAAGCCCTAAGCCACGTAAAACTTGCAATGGATAAATTAGAGGCGTCTAGTTTAGATCGTTGCTGGGCTAGTGTCATGATATGGTAATGTTGTAAGTAGATGTATGATAGATATTCTTACAACACACCTAACGTGTAAGTTCCATAGACCTTGGCCTTACACACAAAGGAATGATAGAGATCATACCATGATGCATATGATAGAGATCAAATGCATGGACCATATCATCCCACTTTACACATTAGATGTTTGCATCTTATATTGCTAGTTTGGCGCTTTTGGTAGCATTGTAAGATGATCCCTCATTTAGATATCAAGATAAAATGTGTTCTTCCTTAAGTATGCACCGTTTTATGGATCGTGTTTCAAGACATCACGTGATGATCGGGTGCACTCGACTCTACGCTTTCATACAACGGGTGTAAGACAGTTTTACACACGCAAATACTAAGGTTCTTACTTGGCGAGCCTAGCATGTACAGTCTAGGAGCTGGAAATTTGTTTCAGAAACCATCATGTGTGAAAGATATTGTGATATCTTAAACAATGTTTTTGGTTGCATTACGATAGAGTATAATTTAGCAAAATACATGTTCTCATATTGTATGAGAATTTGTGAAGGATGGAGATGCTAGGCATCCGGATCTCCCAAAAAGGTTTTGGGAACTAACATTATACTCGCGATTCTTCCTTATAGGCTATAATAGCTTGATCATGAAAGTTGTCATGATAAGGATAAATAGAAGATGTAAGTAAAATGTTTACTACACTAATAGATTACTAAAGAATGGATTTTTGAAAGAACACCAAACATTTGATGATGGTGATCCACTTCAAAGTGCAAGTCCAAAGGTATTGGTATTTGACTATATACACTTTGTACTATGTGTCATGTGAATGACACCACTATTGATGTTGATAGATTCTTTTAAAAGAAAAGGAATTGTTGAAAGAGAATCTATAAAATATTTGGCAGAAAAGAAAAGGTTGGAGATGTCCAACTTAGGTATATAGAAGATATACATGTTATGGTTGTATTCCTTGCTTGTTAAACAATGTGGTTTTGAGGTATTGGATACCGGTATTGGATACCGAATTGGTTGGTGTGAAGTGTCATACAGAACAACACAATTCATGAACTGCAACGGCCTAAGTAACTAGCAAAAGAATAAGTGATGATGTTCATCGAAAACAAATAAAGTATTATTGTGTTTTTCGTTGTCGTCAAACCTAGCCTTCAAGATTTGTTTTAATAATTGTTATTTTGTTCCGGTATTACGAGAACAATGGTTGTTCAAATAATTACCGTATTTCATAAGGGATGGATGAACTTTTACAAGTCTAGTTGGAGAAATCACATCCATAAACATTATTGCTAAAATGTCGTAAGACAAATGATTGGAAGATCACTTATGAAGTGACATCGCTATGTGAATTATATTGGAAAGTAAACATGAAGAAACTCCATGTTGATGGATTTTTGGAGTCTTTTTGATTTTGATCAATTGACGCTTGTGAAACTTTCCTCGAGATAATTAAAAATACATCCATAGACCAAAGAGGAACGGATGACTAACTTATTGGATATTATGCATGTTGATGTATATAGTCCATTATGTGTAGCCATATGCGATGGATCTTTTTGCTTCATATGCTTTCTCCAAGAAGTATGAAACATTTGAAAAAAATTCAAAGACTTTCAAGATGAAGTGAAAAATCATTATAACAAGAAAATAAAAGAGTTTATGATTTGATCATAAAGGAAGATATTTGAGTTACAGGTTTAGCAAAACACTTAAGATTTCAGGAATTGTTCCATGAATTTGCATTTCCCGATAAACCACAGGAGTATGGTATGTTCGAGAGATCAAATCAAACCTTGTTTGACATGGTAAGATCAAAGGTGTCATTTATATAACTGCCATTATGTTTTAAGGATTAAAGCTTTAGAGACTGCCGCTTTTACACTGAAAAGAGCACCATCGTGATTCGTTGAAATGACACCATATGAGTTATGGTTTGGGATAAAACCCGAATTGTCTTTTCTTAAATTTTGGTATGCTATGCATAAGTAAAATGTTTACAACCAAAGTAGGATAAGCACGTCTTTGTAGGTTATCCCAAAGATTTTGTTGGGAATTCCTCCATAACACCGAGGACAAAAGAGTTTGTCGCTTAGAACGTCAAGTTTCTTGAGAAGGAATTTTTTGTGAAAAGTTAAGTGGGAGGACAATAGAACTTTGATAAGGTTGTTGAACCTTAGCTATATGTGCTAAGTAGCGCAGCACCGGAAAGTGTCCCAGTGGCGGCCACAATGCTCATGGCTCCCGTGATTACAAATGGTGTGATCTTGGAGATTAGAGTTCTTATTGAACCATGTGGGTCGATAAGAATCAAATAGTAAGATTTGAAACAGAAGTCGTTATTGTTTTGACAATGATGAACCTACTGCATGCAAAGAAGCGATGATGGGCCCTGACTCCATAAAATGACTAGAAGTCATAGAATCCATAATAGTATCCATACACAAGAAATCAAGTTTTTGAATTTGGAAGACCCTCCAGAAAGGCGTGAAGCCTATCGGTCGTGTTTGGATCTATAAATAAATAGACATGGATGTTTAACATCTATGAAATAGTCGACATGTTGGAAAGAAGTTTACGGCAATGTTCAAGGAGTTGACTATGACAAGATATGATCTTTCATAGCGATATTTAGTCTTGACGGATTAATGTAGCAACCACTACATATAATTTGGTATATGGTAGTTGAATAAACAAAACAAGGTTCTTCTAATAGAATGGTTACCTAGGACGTGTATATGTCACGGTCCGAAGGGTTTTGTTAATTCAAAGGGTGCTGAAAGGGCATGCAAACTTCAATAGTTGAAGTGAGCATAGCAGAGTTGGAACCTTCACCATGATGAAAATGTTAAAGGAGTTTAATTTCATCGGAGATGATGAAGATGCTTGCTGCAAGAAATTAAGTGGGAGCGCTGAGACAAAATTCAATTACATTATGCAGAGTACATATTGTTGATTGGAAATGATGTATCTTTTATTGACACAAGTTAAGAATTTCATTAAAATAGGATTTCGATGAAAGACTTGGGCAAAACCGGAATATTTGGCATCAATGTCTTTATGGATAGATTGAGGCGCTAATATGGTTATGCCAGACGTACATATATGAGATATTGAAAGGGTTCAATATGGAAACAACAAGAAAGGTTCGTGCTGCATGGAAAGGATTGTATCAAGATTCAAGTGTTTCAACACTTGGTGTGTAAAATCACATGAATATTTTGATCGATTATACTGTGATATGTATATATCCAGATATGTCCTATGCTTTAAAGGTTATGAGCACATACCAGAATGATTCATAAGATGATCATTGGACGATAGTAAAGATATTCTTATGAGATTTGGAAGAACTAAGAATATATCATGTATACGTGACAGATAATTAAAGGTAGTTCATTGTAAAGTGTTACATTGATACTACTTTTGTCACAAGATACAAATTAAATTTATCTCAATTTAGACTATGGGTAGCACAATGTAATGGAAAGGATTTTCCATGATGGATTTGGATGAGTTCCAAAGTTGAGACATTGTGACGGATACTACAACAAAAGGCTAAGTATATCACTGCTATAGTAGCAGCAAAGGAGGGCATTTGTGTTAAGTAGTTTGTTATCAAACTAGGCGTGGTTCAAAGTGGGCTTATAGTATGAAGATATATTGTATGACAATAATATCAACATATTTTAACCTGAAGGAACTAAAGGTCTCACCAAAGTACCAAATTTATACAATGCCATCTCATTTGAGAATGAGTGACGCGTAGAGACGCAAAGACATGTAAATACACACGGACCTGAAACTGTCAAATCTAGAGATTATGTTAACCACTAGCAATCGCGTATATGCAACACCAGAAAGAAATAGGTGTTCAATACGCAAAGTTTTTCAAACTAGATTATTGACTCTAGTGCAAGTGGGAGACTGAAGGGAATATGCCTGAGAGGCAATAATAAAGTGGTTATTATCTTATTCCTTGTTTATGATAAATGTTTATTTTGCATGCTATAATTGTATTGATAGGAAACGTCAATACATGTGTGTTTAATAAACAAATAAAAGGTTCCTAGTTATGCCTCTCTTATAGACTAGCTCGTTGATTAACAAGATGATCAAGGTTTCCTGATCATGGACATTGGATGTTGTTAATAACGAGGTCACAACATTGGTGGAATGATGTGATGAACATTCATCTGAAGTATAGCATTACGATCAGAGTCATTATGTTTATATTGCTATAACATCATACGAAGTAATCTTAGTCCTTAGACCATGAGATCATGTTAATTGCCTACACCGGAAGAGTATCTTGATAACATCAAACGACACACCGTAACAGGGTGACTATAAAGGTGGGTTCGGTGCTACGAAGGTGTTATGTTGAGGCTCATGAATCAAGAGTGGTATTTGTCCATCCCGATGACGGATAGATATACTCTGGTCCCTCTCGGTGATTTCACATTGAAATAGCTTGCAAGCAAGTGATGTGATCACTAGAATGTTATATCACGGGAACAAGAAAAGAGTGCATGTCGGTAACGAGATCAAACTAGGTATTTGGATGCCAATGATCGAATCTCGGACATGTAATATATCACGAGACAAAGGGATTTAGTTACGACGTTAAAGGTTCACACGATCACAAGAGTCATCGTTGAATATGTGGGAGTCAGTATGGATCTCCAGGTCCCAATGCTGATTATTGATCGGAGAGGGGCCTCGATCATGTCTGCATTATTCGCGAATCGTAGGGTGACACACTTAATGGATACCGACACCATTTGGAGCAAATATGTTTCAGATAAAGATTTAAGAAAGCGTTGGAATCATTTCGATGGAAACTGAAATTGTTTCGGGTGAAATTGCTAAAACTCGTTCTGCATGTGATATTGAAATGTTGCAGGGGGTTTTATGTGAATGTTTATTAATTAATGTAATTAACAAAATTCTTAATAAAATAAATAAAATAGTTTTATTTAATGAGAGCTTGCATTAAATTTGGTGGAAATTAATGCATGTGTGAGTGGAATTTTGAGTGGAGGATTTTTATGGGAGTGGGAGCTCCACCCACATGAATGTGGAAGAGGTGGGGGCACCACCATAGCTGCCATGCCATGGCCCTTGGGTGCCTCCCCTCTTCCCTATAAAAGTCCCCCCTCTCCTCCTCACAAGACACACCTCCTCGTGAAGGATATCTCTCCCCCCTAGTTATTCCCCATGGTCTCGGATTATCGAGATACATGTTCTCGGTGGCTTTATCTGGAAAGAAGTTGCTGCTTCCGCTGCTTTGCTGGAGCGAGGGACGGAGGTTGTCGGGGTACCGGACGTGTGTGCGATCACGGATGCACCACTGCTTTGCGGTGCTGGACTTGGTGGTGCTAGACTTGCTGGAGCTGGATCTGATGGACGTGCTGGAGCCAGACCTGCTGGACTTCATCACGATCTTGAGATCGGCAAGTGTACGACTACGTCATCCACGAGTTCCATCTTGTTAACAAAGCTTTGTTGTCTTCGAGGGTAAGTTCTCTATGGATGTATATCCACCCGTTGCTTGTATCTAGTAGATAGATCTTGGCGTATAGTTCCCATCGTAGGAAATTTTTTGTTTTCTATGCTGCAAACCCAACAGTTTCCACTTGTATTCTTGGTAATTCCTACACATTAAAGTGTAAAACAAGAACATTGTGCACTTTTGCAACTATTAGTAGGTTAGTCCAAATAAATCATAAACTTTATATAAAAAGGAGTATCAAAAGCATATTATTAGCATAAAATCATCAAAAATTATAGATACGTTATGGACGTATCAACATCCCCAAGCTTAGTTCCTGCTCGTCCTCGAGTAGGTAAACGATAAAAACAATATAATTTTTGAGGTGACACACAACCAACACAATCTTGATCATCATTATTGTAAAAGCATTGATAGCTGGGATCAAGGTACTCTAAACATGAACATGAAAGATATAGTTCTAACAATAAGATATAGCAACTATGTTGTAACATTAAAAGGTACAAACAAAAGATCATGAATAACAATGCATTGAAAGACGTTTGTTTATTTCACATATAGAAAACATAATAAGAATGGTATTCAGCTTGTCCCTCATAGTGTAGCAAAACATAAATGCATAGGACATCTTCAAAGTTCATAAGGGTGACTAGATACAAATGGTTTAAGAACAAGCAATATCAAAGTAATGAATCAATCAACAAGTTTTGGTACAATGCACATTAAACTAAGAATGACCAGTATGCTCTCTTAATAGGTGCATAAATATAGAAAATGGAGACTCAACATAAAAGTAAAAGAAAGCCCCTTCATAGAAGGAAGCAGGGATTCAAGTCTCATAAAGAGCTTCCAAAAATTATGGTACTTATTAGCTTTTAGCTCTCATTGCCCCTATAATAAGCATCTTGAAGTGATTAAGGTTAAAGTGAACAAACTATGGAGTATATGCTTGACAAAGTATAAGTTGGCAATCTCATGTTCCTTGAATACGAGGGTCTCTCCTCATGCTACTCAAGTTTAGTTACTGGTAAGTTCTTGTCATAGTAAGTACATGTGTATCATAGAGAACCGCCAACGGGGTACCCCTTTCCTGATGATACGGAAGAATCCCCATATCAAAATGACAAGGCAAGCAGACAATAAGCATCTCAACAATCTTCTTATTTACCATGGGAAATGGTGCTTTTTCTCTCTTTCCTCTTTTCTCATCTTTTTTTTCTCTTTTTCTCAATCACTATCTCTTTTTTTATAAGAAGAATGCTTCATAGATTGCTCATTATGGTTATGCTGCAGGTTTCCACCATGATTAGGCATGGATTAGACCAGCAGCCCAGGCGTTTCTCTAACACACATACATTACTCCATGGACTTACAAGCTCCCCTTTCATTTCACACCGACGACATCCATAGACAAAAGAGCATGATATCAACTAGGTACAATGTACAAGTGCAATGTTGAAAGCATTCCCCATGACAACATGGTTCTGCTAATCCCCAACATATAAGTGCAAGCATATACAACATAGATGACACAATGGTTCAAGTTTATTAGGGGCAAGAAAAGTAAAGTGTGCCATCAAGTTCGCAAGAGCTTTAATCACTAGTTTTCTCATAACAAGTTTAATTCGGAAGGTATATAAAAACATGAATATACTTGGAATAGCAAATGCTAATAGGTAGGTATGGTGGACTCTTTTGAGTAACTTGGTTTTATTTGGATTTGGATGCATGAGTGGAACTTATACTTGGTATGGAGGCTAGCAAAAGACTGGGAGCGACCAACTAAGAGAGCAATAATTTCCATAATCATGCAAAGCGACAAAACATCATTAATTAAAGCATAAAGTGATATTACAAGTCGAAAACTAAAGGATCATAGAGGCTATGGTGACTTGGGATAGTCTTAACATGGTGTGAGCATGCGCCAAGTCAACCCAAATAAAGCATCAAAGGAGAATACCACAATACTATGCTTTAATATGCTAAAACAACGCATGATTCTTTCAAGGCACATTAAGAAATCTCAATTGTTTATAACATGTCATGCTACAACAAAGATCACTAAGCATAAAGCCAAAAAAATATCAAGCATGGCATGACAAAGCATAGGCCACAGTCAAAAACAAGCTTTCTTTACCACTTAAGCATGAACTTTTCCTACTCTCTTCCAACACCAATCGACTTATTTGAAACAACTCACAAAGATAATAATAAATAAAGATCAGTGAGATTGTCTCACAAATCCAAAAACTAAGGCTAAACTAAGGCTAAACACAGTGCTAGCAAAAGAGAACACTCTCAAGACAATAATAATGAAAACTAGAGTGTTCTAGGCAATGAATAACGAGGTGTGTCTCTCTCCAAAAAAAGTGTGCTGGAATCCAACCAACTTATTCAAGCAAACAAAGCAAAATAAAACTAAAAACGAAAACTAAGATGCTCCAAGAACAACACAACTGTGCATGAAACAATAAAAACGAAGTGTTTGGAAGAAACCTGAGATTTTTATTGATGAAGAAGGGGATGCCTTGGGCATCCCCAAGCTTTGACGCTTGTACTTCTTGGATATTTCTTGGGGTGACATGCGTGGAATCCCCAAGCTTGAGATTTAGTCCATTCTTCATCTCATTAAATCATTCTCTCCATACACCTGAAATTTTTCCTTCATACAAAACTTCACACAATCTTTATTAGCAACATCAGTGTACTCAAGATAATAAGTATTTGGGTTCAGTTTCAACACCAATAAAACTTCCATTAAAACACATGCTACTGTATCACTTCCCTCAAAAATCTCAATTCCCCAAAAAGAACCCAAAAAGGAATCAACAAGAAGCAAATGCAAATAATGGCAGAAATCTGTCAAAACAGACCAGCAGGTAAAAACCAATTTTTTCGAAGACCTTCTGTTGCTCAAATCGAAAAATGTTGAACTAACTAAAGTTGGATAACAACCTGGGGCAGAAGCACAAAAATTCACGCCTCAAAAAGACATACAAAGATTTTACACGAATTTTTACAGTTAAGCACAAAAATCTGTTTCGGGACAGCAACTTTCCCAAACATTACTTCTCTCTCATTAGAGGTTACTCTTGGCACAAAAAGCAAATAAAAAGGATAAGGAGAGGTTATTACCGAAGCAATAACTTCCAAGACTCATCTAAAACTTTTGGGTTATCTTCCAATAAGTATTTTTTAATGCCTTTAAGTTAGGCTTGATAGTTTGAGAAGATGCTCACATGGGAAATATGAATTGAAGTAAAAGAGAGCATCAAGAAGCAAATTCAAAGAAAATTTATGTCTAACCCACTTCCTATGCATAGAAATCTTGTAAAGAAACAAGTCATTAAAGCACAAAGCAGCAAGCATAGGAAAGCAAAATAAGTGCAACTTCAATACTTTCAACATAAAGAGGGGAAACTTAACATTATTAAGATGCATAAAACCATGTTTCCCTCTCTCATAATAACTTTCAGTAGCAACATGAATAAAATTAACAATATAAAAATCAAATAAAACATTCTTATCATGAGCCACATGCATAAAATGATTATTACTCTCCACATAAGCATAGTCATTCTTATTAATTGTGGTGGGAGCAAATTCAACAAAATAGCTATCATTATTATTCTCATCACCATAATCATCAAATATAGGAGACATATTGTAGTCATAATTAATTTCCTCCTCAATAGTAGGTGGACTGAAAATATCATATTCATCATTATAATCATCATATATTGGAGGTTTGGTATCATCATAAGCAATAGAATAGCTATCTTCCAAAGCTGGGGAACTAAAAAGATCATTTTCATAAAAACTAGCTTCCCCAAGCTTAGACTTTTCCATAGCATTAGCAATAATGGTGTCCAAAGAATTCATACTAACAACATTGCTATTAGCATGCAAATAAAGTTCCATAGGTTTTTTAATTTTCTCTTCAAACACTTCATGTCCTAACTCAAGATAAATACTATAAAGCTCTCTAAATTTGTTGTTGTTTTCCATTAAGCCTAACTAGTGAAAACAAGAAACAAAAAGACAAAATTGCAGAATCTAAAGGAAATAACTTCGAGCACTCACACCGGAGGATGTGAGTACCTTTTACCTTACCTCCCCGGCAACGGCGCCAGAAAATAGCTTGATGTCTACGTACTTCTATTCTTGTAGACACTTATTGGGCCTCCAAGTGCAGAGGTTTGTAGAACAGCAGCAAGTTTCCCTTAAGTGGATTACCCAAGGTTTATCGAACTCAGGGAGGAAGTGGTAAATACAAGTGGTATGGATAATTATAAGTGGTAACGGTGCCAGAAAATAGCTTGATGGCGTGGAAGAGACTAAAGGCAAACTGAAATAAAGATGGCAGCAAGCAAACATGTAACAGATCTAGTTGCAAACGGTGTTTCAATGCTTAGAAACAAGGCCTAGGGATCATACTTTCACTAGTGAACACTCTCATATAAATATTTTCTCTTGATGATACTACCCTTAACTACTCTTCGGTTGGACACTCTAATCCATGGTAGGGCTATAACAGCACTCCTCAAAGTTCGCTTTCCCCATCTAGATAACCCTACACTGTCACCTTGAGCTCTAGATGGTTCCAACAAACACCACAATTTCATAGAAACATCCAACTCCAAATATAACTCATAACAAGTAATTGTAATCTCTAGCCTAAGTGCCACCATGGTGTGCACGCTGTCACTTTCACACACATGGGGAGAGCAAAGATCTATTAAAGCACTTGAGTAGCAAGGTAGATCTACTTGATTACAAAGCTCATGATCACAATATGATCATGCATAGAGAGAGATGAACACATAGCTACCGGTAGAACCCTTATCCTCGAGAGAGAACTACTCCCTCATCATCATGGGAATCAGCAACGACGATGGAGATAGTGGTGAAGATCGATGGAGATGGCTGTGAAGATGGTGAAGAGGCGGTGGCAGCGGTGCGGAGGACTCATTCCCCGCCACCGGTATCACAGGGGAGCACTGCCCCTTACAACCCTTCCTTCATGGATTGTTGGGAACCCTTCCCCATGGAGATGGGATCCATGGGGGAGGAAAAAACGTGGCTTTGGTGGCTGCAAATTCGTGGGTGGAGGTGTCTCCCACGAATTAGGTTTCCTCCCATTATGTAGCTTTTCGAATTTCCGTCACCCATTTGAGGCTGCAGTAAATCAGGCCTATCAGGCCCATCCAGACTGGAATCAGGTAAATTTTATGTTCAGAACGTTTGTCGAGAAATTTCCAACAACTTTGTAGTTGAAGAGTTTTCGGTTTGACGCCGTCTTCGACCTGAAATGTGACCATCTTCAAAAAGAGTTCTAAGACAGATTTCTGGAAAATCCCAATTTGACTTCAACAAGGTTTCCACTTGTATTCTTGGTAATTCCTACACATTAAAGTGTAAAACAAGAACATTGTGCACTTTTGCAACTATTAGTAGGTTAGTCCAAATAAATCATAAACTTTATATAAAAACGAGTATCAAAAGAATATTATTAGCATAAAACCATCAAAAATTATAGATACGTTATGGACGTATCAGAGTGCGAGCTATAAAATTAACATCATTAACATGAGTAGTGATAGCATTAACTTGGGTATTACCCTTCACTAGGCTAAGCAACTCATCTACCTTAAATGTAAGCTACTCATTGTTTACCTCGGTAATTGAACTTACTGTAACATCCTAGTATTTAGGACGAAATGAATGGTAGATTTAGGATTTTGTGCATCTGCATGCATGCATCTGAAAATCTGGGTAAATTTTTTGCAACTTAAAACTCTAGAGCGACCAGAGTCTCTCTTGCTTTGATGGATTAGAGATTAGCCATCTCAGTGAGTGCGATATATTTCGACATGGCCTTTGTGGCACACCTATGTTTTGACGGAAACAATTTGAATTCAATTAGAATATGAATGGTAATAATAATCCAGATAAGAATTTGGAATAGAGTTCAAATTTAAAACAAGTCATATGAAGTAATATTGGGTCATCACATCACTTTGGATTTAAATAACACATTGGAATTATTACTCCACAAAGAATAGATATTACAACTTCATAATATTTAATAATATAAGTACATGGGAATCAAATCTCACAATGCCAAGGAAAAGAAGAGTGGGCATGACCTTTTCTAATTTTGGACATATAGAGCACAATCTATAATACCAATATGCAATATGACAAGGTATAAACATGAACTCAACTTTGGGAATTGAACTTCCAAAGCAATCAGACATTTTATATCAATTACAATTCCAAATAAACAAGTAGAAATAAATATTGCAAGTAGTTATCATCAGATGAGTAACTTACAACATTTATGGAATAATACCATTAACAAATGAAACAAAACAAGATTACAAGTATATGAATAAAAAATTACATTTGAATAAATGAAAATCCTACACTAATCTTAAGATGATTCTTTCATACTCCTGACCATTCTCCTTTATTTGATCCCTGCAAAAGTAATCAAACCACATGTTAGTGTCCATTCACTCACACAATAGCCAGCAATGATTGACTCACTTGACCACCATAAAAGAAAGGTAAATGTGATAACATGATAAGAACAAGCCTGAGTCGTGGCTTGCAATAGTAGGAAGATTAGAGGCATTTGTTGACAACCACAATACTAGGCCCCAGTTGCAAGCAGCACTCTCATCATCTGCATGTGGTGTGTTGGCATAACCAGAGAGCAAGAAGAGTATTACGAAAGCAAAGCAGCAACCAGTCGCAACCCATTTTGTTCCTTGAAGATAGCTCACTCTAACAACCTCAGGATAGTATCTAGAACATCAAGAACCCTAGGAACTCACCATTTGCTCCTCCATAACATCAGCTATAGTAATGATTCATTAGAACACACCTAGATCAACGACTAGATCTCTAGGAACTACCAAGAAGCAAGGAGGAGTAGGCTTACCAGAAGAATAGATGGAGCAAATCAAGTAGATCAAGCTAGGAGCTAGGAGGAGAAGGATTGCACCAACTGTTGATCAAGTTAATCACTAAAAGGATCAAGTAACAAGCTATAAAGAGCAGCATGTAGAAATTACTTAAGAGCATCAACTTGATTATGCATCATCTGAGCTTATTAGCTTGAGAGGAAATAATAATATAGGCATACTACAGAAATATGTAGTGCCGTTGGATGGCAATCAGATTTGTCCAAAAGGAAACAATCAACCACATCCACATTATTTTAGGATCAGATCATGTATGCACATGATCTAGTGAACACAAGCAACCAAAACCTACTAATCTTCAACTGAATTAAGTTAGGGGTCTAGGAGGGGCCACCTTGCAATTGCCAACACAAACATGTCCTAGAATTTACAGATATGTAAATAGAAAATCAAGAAATCATTCAAATGAAGAATCAAAGCTATCAAACAATTCCTTAGAAAAATTGAAACACCACTGTAATAAACCACACTAAAGAACCCTCAAATTAAAGCATTTTTTTATGTATACCTCAAGAAATTCAACTCCTTGAAGTAAGAATTTATAAGACAACGACAGTAAATTTTAAACAAGTATAAGAGTAGTGTATCATTTGTTTTCATTTGTTTGATCAGGTATTTGATCTATCAAATAACTTGGAAACTAACAAGTTGATTTATACACAACACATACCTGTTGTAGCTCTCAAGCAATTCACATACACCCTGGTTTTGTGAACACCACATATATCTTATTAATATTCATTCCTGCACATCACATACACCTCTGCGATAAATCAAAAGCATGCACCTCCTAAGTATATGTACTGCCACACATCACCTAGACACAGCTATATCTCTTTATGATACAAACACGTAAATCTCTCCAACTAAAGCAATCATCAGATTAGAGCTTAAGCTCTAATCCAAACTAAATCAGTGTGACTTGTATGGCATGTACACCAAACCAATGTGCAATAGAATAACAAGAATAAAAGAAGTAAGAAATCAGCTGGATACATAACTAGTGATATACTAAGAGTTGCTTTTAAACCTTTAGATTGCAGCAATAGTAATATGTACTCTAAGAGACCTAGAACTACTAGAGGCAGATTTAAATATCCAGAAGATATGATCATTAATTAGCCACTTATTCTAATGTGGTATGATCCAATTCAATCAACAAAATGACCATTTGTAGGGTCTCATTACTTAGTAACCAGCAAAGTAACTAGAGCATTTCTACTTACTCCTATCACCTAATCAACCAACCAACAGACAACACCTACTACAGCCAGTACACCTCTCTAGATCAATTACTACAAACCATGGATGCATAGTAGACATACCCAGACCTAGTGATACCCCAATCATCTGTGAACCTAATTAAAACACCAATAGCCAATACATGATATCCATCCACTACCCAATTACATGGATAGATTAGGAAACTAATTGAACATCACCATGGTCTAAACTAGGTAATCATTACCAAAAGCACATGACCAACTGCAGCTATTTGTTCTACCAGGCTCAACTAGGAGCTCACTAGCATCGCACATAGTCATAGAGATTGTGGAACATTCACTTCTTGAATTACCAAAGCCTAAACCTATACCAATACTACTAGCATAGTATCCGAGTTCATTTAAATATGTGCCTTAGAACTAAGATGGCATAGTTTAATAACCAATTAATCTTGTAGCTACTAATAACAATATCATCACCACATCACCTGTACCCATCCATCAATGAACACATGGAAGAAAAATAAGAGAGTAAAGAGAGAACTCACAGTGGGAGTTGGAGTCGTGAAGGAAACCATCAAAATCGATGCAGAAGGAGAGGGATGCCGTAGCCTACCACCTCACCACGGTGAGGGAGTCCACGATCAACAATGGCTTTTGGCGGTAGCCGCAGCACCCAGCACCATGGGGGAGACCAGGGCAGCTGGGTCGAGCAGGAGCATCAGAGGGCAAGGTTAACGTAATTATGAGCTATGAAGTCTATTTCTTCAATATTTGTTCTGGGATAGCTCTTACCTGGTTTTCCTTACCTTTTACGGCTAAAATGAGCTCATCCAGCTTAGCATTGAGTTCTTCATTTTCTTGTGGTGAGACGGAGTTCACCTTCTTTGTGTTTGATCTATCCACATGCCACTTGGCATGGTTGTCTTGCATATTGTCTAGCAGCTGCTTTGCTTCGGTAATATGTTTACCCATAAATGTTCCTCTAGTTGCAGTATCAAGCATAGACTTAGACACAAGATTAAGACCATTATAAAATAAATGGAGAATTAACCAATCTTCCATCCCATGACTGGGACAGTTTCTCATGCATTCTTTCATCCTCTCCCATGCAAGCGCTAGTGGCTCACACTCTTCCTATCTAAAACCAGTAATATTAGATCTTAGTTGCATAGTCATTACAGGTGGGAAAAATTTAGTCATAAATAAAGAAGTACATTCCACCCATGATGTAATAGTATTTCTAGGCAAAGATAGCAACCATTATTTTGCTCTTCCTCTAAGAGAGAAAGGAAATAAGTGCAATTTGACCGCATCGGGGTCAACATGTTTTATACGCATCATAACACATATTTTAGTGAAAGTATTCAAGTGCATACCTGCGCCCTCAATAGCAGAGCCTCCAAATTGATTCTGTTGAACCAAACTTAGATAATGGGCTTAATTTCATAGTCATCAGCAGAATTGCTGGCTGAGTAATAGGAGTATGCAAATAGTCATTGTTGGGAGTTGCAAACTCCCCAAGCTTCTTTTTAGCCATATTTCCGATGTTTTTGGGTTTGCTTAAACAAATACTTATGATAATAAAAACAAGAATTTAAAGACTAACTTATTTTTTTGGTTTTTCAAATAAAGACTGAAAGCAAACTAACAAAATTAAGAACAAGAATTAAAACTAGCAAGGTTCATACTAACCTCACCAGGGTTGCTATTGCTTCCCTAGCAACGACGCTAGAAAAAGGGTTGATACCTTTGATCTAGATTACAGATGTAGTATATCTATTTTTCCCTAGTAGACCTAGTTTATCGAATCCTCGGGAAGAAGAAGCGTAGTGAAGTTACTTTAATAGACCTTCGGGAGTTTTAGAATTCCTTTTGTGTTTTACCGGACCAAGAGTTTGCTGTCTTTTATTGTTGTCGATGATGGAGAGAGAGAGTAGGGCTAGACTATCGAGCAACTCGACTCATTAAGGGTCACGCTCGTTAAGGCTCGGATCATTAAACTCGTTAAGGATAATGAGAAAAAAGTAAAGCTCAGCTCGGTTCATTAGATGTTAACAAGCGCTCACGAGCTGTTTGTTAAGAAAATTCATCAGCTTAAGACAGAGGCATACCGATAATTAAATATGATAGTTACAACCATATATACACTAGTACTTAAAAAGATATATAATTATCACTAGCAGTGCCACACACTTGACCAACACTTGCTAACTCGCTGACACATCAAAAATACCTTAATAACTCAACTTAATAGAAATATATGAAAAAATTACAATTGCCAACTAGCAAACATTGGAACACGGTACTTCAATTTCTTCAATCTCTATCCATTCATTTTCCAAACAATAACAATGAAATAACATTACTAGACTTATCATTCAACATGTAGGAACATAAGTGGGCCATACCTTGGTTGTTACCGACCTTAACGAGTAGCTCACGAACATCATTAACTCGATCGTTTAGCTCGTTAAGGATATCGCGCAAAAACTACAACTCAGCTCAGATCATTAAGGAAACGAGTCGATTTTGAACGAGCCGAGCAAACGAGTGCTAATTAAAGTCGCTGAGTTTCGAGTTTTATCTCCAGCCCTAAGAGAGAGGGCCTAGGGCGTTCAATTTCACCTGTAGCTGTGCAAAACATCTTATGGGAATAAAAGATAATAATAAAGTATGCATGTAATTGTTAGAGCAAGATAAATTTTATGTGGACAGTGCATCCATAATTGCTATTGCCTCCACAACCGCTTATAGCAATAACCTACTCGTCTCATCCATAGAAGAAAGAGAACTAATGATATGCATGGTGACGTCACCATTATTCCCCAGTAAATCCCTCACATACAGCCGTACTACCCCTTCTGTCACTGGGGTTCCCAACCTACAGATTAGTCATTACTCATACTCCCTATACCTGGCTCAATTCTCAGGGTCTTGGGTACCTGACAAGTCCTTAGACTGAGGCAAGAGAGGATACAATAATCATCATGTCATAAAAACTAATACATGATCCCATCTATGATAAATAACATGCACAAAAGCCTAGGACAAAGCCCTTAGCCCAAGGAGAATTACTCACACATAAAGATGAGATCAACAATCATAAACATTGTAATGGAAATCATGAGATTGATAGCAAATAGTCTTACAATGTCGTCAATCGAAGATGAGATCTACTATTACAAGTGGTGGAATATGGCTATGGTGATGAAGAAGGGTTTGGAGATTAGATCTAAGTCTATTCCTCCGATGGCTCTTTGGTGTTGTGGATGGAGTTCTTGGGGCAGCTGATGATCGGAAAGAGCTCTCTTTTCTCGTCGCCCGAGTCCTCTTTATATAGGGGCCCCTTCACGAAAGTTGTTCTGTTTGACCTAGCAGCGTCGATGGCAACTATACGACTGGAACTATACGGCCGGAATTTTATTCCTGCTGTATAGTTGGTCGTTAAAGCATCTGTCTCCACTTCACGGCTCCTGGTTTCTTCGGGTTGTTGGAAATCTCATATCTTTGACTTTCATGTTGTGATTCCCATCATCAAACATCATTATCTGCATAGGGAAAAATAGAAAGAAAGGATTGCATGCCCCTTTGATCATTAGGCATTAGTCGTAGGGTTTAGAAAGACATTTCATAAAAAATATGAATAATATCCAGTTTAAATGTGGACGTAGATGGCTATATTTCACAGCCACCATCCCTCCACGACGACACCGATTCGGCGACCCCTGCCTCGGTCGCCGGATCCATCACCGCTGCATCACGCGAAGACTCCATCACGCGAGTCTCCAACACTGAAGACTTCGAGGACCCCTCCATCCTCGGGATCTTTGACTCCGATTCTGGGTCAGAGTCTCCTGACGACTTCCGCTCCAGAACCAATCGCTTCAACACGACCTACATGGCGGATAGCGCGAGCGCCCCGCCAGATCCCTTCTCCATGCCGATCCCGCCGACCACGACGGCAACAGAGGTCAAGGAATACCGCTTGCAGCTGGAGGTGGCAACGTGCACCGAGCAGGCCGAGCACAAGAAGTACCGCCTCGAGCGGCAAACGGTGCAGGAGCTATTGCTCTACTACCAGCGGCGCATTAGGAGCCGCCTGAAGTCCAACGTTCAGGGCCACACCCTGAACTTTGACGACGAGCACGACCCCGCATGTGTGGCCGAGCGCGAGGTCTGTGAAAACATGCCACCCGGCGGCAGCAACCACCCGCCACTCGACGCACCTGTATCGGGGCTCCACCACCACCCCACCGCACGCCTCCTCTGGAGTAGCCACGGATCATCATCTCACCCCAAGGTCGGGACTCCAATGGACTCCCACTCTACTCCACCCTGTTGGAAAATGTCACCACGGGGCAAGCTGCAGTTGCCAATCTCAACATCATAGGAGGGGGCGTGCTACAGATCAAGTACGCCTAGGCCCTACTCACCAGGCTCGTCGAGCAATAGGCCGCGGGAGTCGACCCACGGGGATGGATGTACTCCCGCTCATCGGGGAGCAGGGCGGCCTCAAGCGGCTGTCCAACAGTTGCCAACACCCTCAACTGCCCACCGCTCGAGCCCCTGTAGCTCCAACTGTGGGCCACGAATCCCGTGCTCTCCACCAATAATCCGTGACCCGCGAACAACACGGTCGCTGCCAATGGTCAGCCGATAGACGCGCGGACCCACATCATCAATAATCAGGCTTGGCGAGCACACCAGCCAAACAACCTAAGGCACACCCTCACCAATCGGGGCGAGCCGGAGCCAAGGGGCATCCTCAGCCGAGTCGACCCATAGTGCTTTGGATCAATGATCTGAGGTGAAAAGTATCCTACCAACTTCAAGGCACCAAAGGAGATTGAGAAGTACGACCCGACGTACGACCCAATGGTGTGGCTTGATACATATCTCATGGTGATGAGGATGGCTAGCCACACCGACCTACTCGCCGCTCGCTACCTCCCCCTGATGATGGAGGGAGCGACCCGGCAATGGATCAATACCCTCCCCGCGGACATCATCGACTCGTGGGAAGACATGCTAGAGGCCTTTGTTAGGCACTTTGAGGGCTCTTACACCCGTGCCACCACCATCGAGGACCTGGAGCACTGCATCCAGGGACAGGGCGAGTCGACCCGCCACTAGGTGCAATGGTGGCAGGACTTGTGGATCAACGCCTCCGGCATCCACCTGGATACGGCGATCCACTACTTCAAGAACGCGTGCCGATACAAACCTCTGGTTGCAAAGATCAAGAGGGTCTACCGGTCGCTCGACAACATCCCCGACCTCCTCGAGATTGCCAAGCGCTACATGGAGGAGGACCCCAACCAAGACTCTAACGACAAGTCGGGTGGGAGACGCCGCACTGGCGGCAACGACAACGGGAGACAGCGCGAGATGCGCTATAGCAACACTCACCTCACCGGAAAATGCTGCGGTGATGAGCGAGTCAACTTCGTTGCCAATGCCGGCTATGGGCAGCGTAACCCGAAGAACTTCCACCGTGATGGACGGAACTACCGTGACAGCGGAAACTACCGCGCAAACAAGCGGCGAGGCCGAAATTGGACCCCTCCGCCCTACTCAACCAGCCCTGTGTCTACCACAGCAGGAAGGGGAAGCCCGCCACTCACACTACCGCCGACTGCCACTCTCTGAAGGAGATCGAGAAGGCAAGGCGAGCAAGAGTGGGCCCCAACAACGAGCCGCCAAGGGACAACAGCAACACCGGTGGGTTCGGCAACGATGTTGGCTCGCTGCACACATTCACCGGGCTCAGCACCAAACACGAGAAAAAGGTGCTCGCCCGCGCAGTCACTGTAAATGCGGTGACACAAGTTGACATCCCGCGCTTCCTCAACTGGTCCGAGCAGAGCATCACTTGGAGCTGCGAGGATCACGCGCCGCGGATCGAGTACCCTGGGCGAGTCACTCTGGTGGTTAAGCCCAAAGTGGCTGACTACTGGCTCCCCAAGACCCTAATGGACGGGGGAAGCTCCATCAACATCCAGTACCTGGACACATTCAGGAGGCGCATCTCCCGCAGTCGATGGTTGAATCGCCCCTCACCACCTTCCACGACATCGTCCCTGGTAGGAAGGCCTTCCCGATCGGCAAGGTGACGCTGCAAGTCACCTTCGGCATGCCAGCCAACTACCGCACCGAGCGGATCATCTTCGAGCTGGTGAACATCCATAGCCCCTACCACTGCGTCTTGGGGCGACAAGCATTCGCCAAATTCATGGCGGCCCCACATTACGTGTACAGCATGATGAAGCTCCCAGGGCCACACGACATCATCACCATCCACGGCGACCCCGACATGGCCGTGGAGTGCGAGGACAACGACGCCAAGCTCGCCGACACCGTCATCACTGAGGAGACCTACCATGCCGATGATCTCGCCAAATATGCGAGTGGCGTCTATAAGGACGACCCCAGGATCCTGAAGAAGCCCAACACAGAAAATGTCGGGTCGACAACATCTGTGGCCTCCACGCACACCCGCACCATCGAGCTTGTCCCAGGCGACTCGAGCCAGAAGATCACCATTGGGACCAACATGAGCCTCACATAGGAAAGCGCGCTCATCGAGTTCCTGTGTGAGAATCGCGACATCTTCGCATGGAAACCATATGACATGTTTGGTGTCCCGAGGGAACTCGCTGAGAACAAACTCAATGCTGACCCCAAAGTGCGACCTGTGAAGAGTCGTTGCGGCCCTTCAATGAAGAGCGCCGCCAGGCAATCACCGAAGAAGTGCAACATCTATTTGTTGTAGGCTTCATCCGGCCAATCAAGTACTCCAAGTGGCTGGCAAACCTAGGCCTGGTGCTGAAGAAGAACAACACTTGGAGAATGTGCATCGACTACACCAACCTCAACAGTACCTGCCCGAAGGAGGAGTTCATCCTCCCCCGCATCGACCAGATCATCGACTCGACCGCGGGGTCAGAGTCGCTGTGCTTCCTCGACGGGTACTCTGGTTACAACCAAATCAAGATGGTGGTCAAGGACGAGGAGAAAACGACATTCATCACGCCATTCGGCGCCTTCTGCTACACCGCCATGATGTTCGGCCTTAAAAATGCCGGCGTGACCTACCAACGGTGCATGCAGGAGTGCATTGCGATTCAAATTGGTGTAACATCCACGTCTACATCTACGACGTGGCGGTGAAATCAACTCTCCAAAGCAACCTGCTCACCGACCTGGCCGAAACTTTCACAAATCTGCAAAAGTACAAGATCAAGCTCAATCCAGGAAAGTGCACCTTCGGCGTGCCCACCGGACAACTCCTAGGGTACGTAGTCTCCAAGCAAGGCATCAAAGCAAACCCCACCAAGATCAACACCATCACGCGACTCGGGAAACCTGAGTGCCTCAGCGATGTCCAGAAGCTAGCTGGGCGAGTCGCGTCTCTCAGTCGCTTCATCCCCTGGCTCAGTGAGAAGGCAATGCCCCTCTACCGCTTAATGCACAAGAACCCCGCATTCCAGTGGGACGAAGAAGCGGACAACACGCTCAAAGCGCTGAAGGAAGTGCTGCTCGCAGCACCGCTACTCGCCGCCCCGTGGACAAGGAGCCCATGCTCGTCTACATCGCGGCCTCCACCCGAGTCGTCAGCACTGTGATGGCCGTCGAGCAACCGGAGGAGGGCAAGGAGCTCCCCATACAATGCTCGGTCTACTACATCAGGGAGGTCCTGACGGACTCAAGGCAGCGCTATCTGCAGTACCAGAAGCTGGTGTACACAGTCTTCAGAGCCTAGCAATGGCTCCCGCACTACTTCCAGGAGCACCCCGTCATGGTCGTCTCCTCCACGCCATTGCAGGACATCATCCACAATCGCGAGGTGACTGGGAGAGTCACCAAGTGGGCCGTCGAAATCAGCGTCCACAACATCAAGTACGAGCCACCCAAGGCGATTAAGTCACATGCCCTTGCTGATTTCCTCGTTGACTGGGAAGAAGCACAACAACTGGAGACGCTGCCCTACCGCCATTACTAGCACCTCCACTTCGATAGCTCCAAAAATTCCGATGGTGCCAGAGCAGGAATCGAGCTCACCTCCCCAAGGGCGACAAGCTCCAATACATGCTGCAACTCAACTTGACACACTGCACCAACAACATGGCGAGAGTACGAGGCCCTTCTTCACGGCATGCGGGCCGCCAAGGAGATGAACGTCAATCGCCTCAAGTGCTACAGCGACTCCGCCCTCGTCTCCGCGCAAGTCGCTGGCACCTGCGACACAGTCGCCCCCAACATGATAGCTTACCGCTAGGCGGTGGACCAATTGGGGGGCTACTTCGCCGGTTACTCCATCGAGTGGATTGATCGTCCCAAGAACGAAGAGGCCGACGCACTCTCGTGCATTGGATCGGCTCTCCAAGCACCACCTCCGTGTGTCTTCCTCGACCTTCCTCAATTTGACAAGCCTTCGGTCTCCCCGAAGGAGATCAACATCGGGATACCACTACATCCCGAGCCTGCTCTGGTTGCCATGATCATGGAGCCTAGCGACTGGACTGCACCATACCTCGCCTACCTCGAGCACAAGATCCTGCCCACGGACGAGACAAAGGAGTGAATGATCGTGCACCGCTGCAAATCCTTTGTCATCATCAACGGTGAGCTCCACAAGCGCAGTGTGACCGGTGTGTTCCAGCACTGCGTACAGCCAGAAGAGGGACTCAAGATCCTCCAAGGCATCCATGCTGGTGACTGCAGCCACTACGCAAGCGCCCGGTCGCTAGTCGCCAAGGCCATGCGCCATGGCTTGTACTGGCTCACCGCACACGCTGATAACTACAAGTGCACAGATCAATTGTAGCTAGTTTCGAAGTAAAGATATCGAACCCACAGAGAGCTATTGGTTAAGGTCTTTATGCCCCTCGTTACTATCTACCAAAGAATATTATAAGCTGTCTTTGATCTCAAGTGAAGGGTGTTTGAAAGGTTTATGGTTGTTTGCAGAAACGTAAATAAAACAAGTAAAAGAAAAAAGTGACAAGGTTGTATGAAAGCGTGGTTGAACTTAATAGGGCTAAAATGTTCTTGGGGATGTGGGATACACCACTAGCATAGTATTATTGTTATATGTAATCGGGATAATATACTCCTTGTGTCATGATATGTGTGGAGAGAGCCCCATAATAAGATGTTCATTACAAGGCTCGTAGGAAGCCACTTTGTTGAGCCAAGTGTGAGGTCACCTGTAAATAACCACTGTGATGTCTGAGAGCAATTACCCATACAAACCACCGCAATTAAGGGTTTCCCCATCGATGTCGTAATTAGCTTAGGGAGTCCCTCTTTAATCCCCCTTTGACCGTGTAGGTTACGAGCTGGCGCCAATCTGTCACGGGGCATTCCAGGTAGGCTTCCAAGACATGTCCAAAGGGTTTCTCCCTCCCTTTAGTCCCAAAGGCAAATGATATGCGGCCAACTACGCATACCATCTAAAGAGAGAGATCAAACACAAATCATAATTATATCATAGACAAGCAAGTCATATGGACACAAGAATAGATCATCTTTATTACAAGTTCATAATTGTGCTAGGGTTTCTCCATCTCCCCAAGAACAAAGGAACTACTCACTCATGGAAGCAATAAACAACATCATCATAATCAAATGAATGGATTAAAGTATGGGGGTAGATCTAATGCAAACCCCAATTGGATCTAGAATTACAAAGGGATCTAATAGATGAAAGATGGAGTAATGGTGGTGATGAAGATGCAGCGCTTGATGATGAATGGGATGGTGCGTTGTCCTCCAATGATCCGTGGATCACCAGGGATTTTACCTCGGCCAAGTTCCTCCTTCAGATCCCTCTCAAATGTGGTGTTTTGTGGTTTCTGGTGGCTGTGAATGTCGGATCTCTCCCCCATCTTTGCCAGAGAGAAGTATTTGACGAGGCGGTCATGATGGCACCTGGTACGGGCGGATGGTACGGGTGGGCTCTGCCCGTACCAGTGGTCGTTAATCGTGCTGATTCTTCCTCTGCGATTGGTATTCTTCCAGGAGCGAAGGAAAATTCATAAAATGACTTTTATCACTTAGAAATATCATATAATTACACAATATGACAACTCTAATTGATATGTTCATATATGACTCCATGATTTGGGATCCTGTTGAAACAAGAACGAAATAGCACGCGTAGGCGCGGTGAAATACAAAAATCCCTATTCTATTTATGCAAAAACAAAAGGTAAATATGCTTCAATTTTGGACGCATCAACTCCCCCAAGCTAGGATCTTGCTCGTCCTGAGAAAGATGGTGGCTTATGGATAAGATCATCATGTTCATGAGACACGAGTCATTACAATAAATGAGGAAGAAATTGAAGCAGTAATACAACATTGGACGTAGAGATACATCGGGGGTATTACCATACCCTTACACATTACACAACTTAGAGGCTTCCACACCTTTTTCAGTATTAATGAAATTATAAGAAGCTACTAGTGATTTAACACATCATATAATCATGGAGTTTAAAGATATGTAGCAATAAGTTTAGTAATGAAGATTCATGATCATTTTCCTTTTCACTCTCTTTTTTATGCTTGATTCTTTTGAAAGCTGCTTTCTTCTTTTCTTTTGATACTTGTATGTCTTTATTATTACTTGCTCCCTTTTTTCCTTTTTTCAGCAAGCTATTTGATCATGCTTACTACTTCAATGGCTTTCGAAAACTCTTAATTATATGCTACCAAAATTCTTCTTCTCATAACTTAATCAATACTTCTATTGGTGTGGAAGTCCCTAAAATTATGACAGTTGTACAAGTATCATAACACTCAACCTAGTTCAATCATCTAATATAATAATCATGAATCAAACTCAACTTCAATTATCATAGAGTCTCATAACTCAACAAATATAATTCTTCTCTTGAACAAAGGGAACTCGAAGTTGATGCAACTAATGCAAATTCAGAAATTTAAACCTAACCATGCGTGCAGAAAAGTAAATATGAAAAAACTATAAGATAGATTACAAGGTTCTCACAAATCCCCCCAAGCTTGGAGTCAAGCGGGGTGGATCAAATAATCCCTTGCGATTACTTACTCCTTTTTGGGAGTAAAGAAGTCATCATCTTCCTCTTCTTCATCCGCCTTGAGGTTGCAGGCTTGAGAAATACACATGACTCGAGTAGACATCTCTATGATGCCGACACGTAATTCTTTGATTGCCTTGTTTAAAGTCCTCCTGTAGGGGTTGAGTGGAGATTCTTCTTTGTTCCTTCCTTATTCCACGCGCCTGAGCATCTCCAATTTCTGCGGGAACATATCTTCCCAATTGGGGAGTGGAACCACACATGCGGGCTCGTGGTTGGAGGAAGAAAAAGTATCTCCTTCGGATCCCTCCTTCTTGGCTTGTCCCTCAGCGACGTGCTTCTTGGCCCAGATCTACTTAATATGAAAAGGCTGCATGGACCTTGAGTAATCAAGTGAGATCTAAGGTTTCATTGTAAAGGACATAAAGAAGTTCTAGATCTAAAATAAGATGGAAGGGAGCGAGAAAGAAGAAAAAGTGCAAATTAAAAAGCAAAATCGGAAGGTTAAGGGGGGCAGAGTCGGTTGCGAGCTGTGGTACGGGCGGGTTCCACCCGTACCATGCCCCCGTACGGACTCCTTACCACCTTTCATCTTTTTTACGAGAATTAACATGAGGGAAACAGTACTGGTAACGACCATCGGTACGGGCGCATCGACCCGTACTGTCTGGTCGTACCAAATCAAAAATAATTGGCATTGGTATTCTGAATTATTAATGACCAGTGGTACGGGTGTGTCCGACCGTACGGTCAACCCGTACTAGGTCGAAAAACCATTCAGAATGACTAGAAAAACTAGACGAGTTCAAAGAAAAAGATAGAATCAACCAAAAAGTTTCCAAAGTAGCAGAACTTAAGTAATTGACACTTTGTTATCTAGCTTTTTCTTATTGTATTCTTCAGCTGGGATCAAAGAGATCAATTCCACAGTGTTTACTTCACCAACTCTAAAATGCTTTAATCGCTGCCCATTAACAATCCAGGATGAAGAAGAGGGCGTAGTATTTTTCAGCCTTACCACTCCCGATGGATATGTTTTCAACATTGTATGGTCCTTCCCACCTGGATTTCAACTTTCCTGCAAAAACCTTAAGCCTAGAGTTGTAAAACAAAACTTTATCTCCGGTTTTAAATCCCTTGCCCTCTAACTTTCTGTCATGCCACTTTTTAACCTTTTCTTTAAATAATCTAGTGTTTTCATAAGCCTCATTCCTGAGTTCATCTAAAGCATGAATGTCCAAGAGTCATTTTCCCCTGCAGTTTTAAAGTCAAAATTCATAGTTTTGTCAGCCCACTGGGCCTTATGCTCGACTTCTAATGCAAGGTGACAATTTTTACCGTAAACCATTTTGTATGGCGTCATTCGCATGGGGTTCTTGAATGATGTGTGATACGCCCACTATCGTCGGATTGATGACAAGTACGCCATGAGGGGGTCCTCGAGGCGTGCGGAAGAGAGGGGTGTGAGACATACGGTGTTCCGTGACGATGAGCACACAAGTTTACCCAGGTTCGAATCCACCGGCTTTTGACGAATCCTACTCCTGCTAGCAATCCAGTAATACGGCAGAGCCGGAATGTGGGTTACAAGGGTTCGCCTGTGCGAGTTGAGATTGTGATTATAAGGGGTACCCTAAAGGCTCTCCCTAGGACAGCTTATATAGATATCCGGCCTAGGGTTTACAGGACAGATCTATCTGGCTACGACTAAGAGTCGGTTACAGAGTAAAACTTGAACTACAAGTAACACTATGGGCCTATGTCGGTAAGTCTTCTAGGCCTTCCTGTAGCCGGACTAGACTCCGTCTCTTCTCCCTGACTGGGCCGCCCATGAAGCAAAGCTCTAACCCGAAGTGGGCCACCCTGGTCAATGAAGAACTGTGAGGATACCCAGAAACTATATGCCCAACAGCAGCCCCCGGAAGTCTCCAAGATCCAAAGTTGGATTCATCATCGTCTAGCTTGATCTTCGGCTTGTAGAATCTTGAAGAGTTCCTGAAACTTCAAAACAAAAGATACGATCCGGGTCTCAAAAGTAAGTCGGACCTATCAGTACTTTATTCGGATTTTCCAGCTTGATATTCAAACTAAGACGGAACTTGGTCTCTGACGTCATCTGACACTGGTCATGGTCAAGTCACGTCACTGACAGATAGCCTATCAGCACGACCGTTGGTGGTTCCACCGTTCGTGGAACCGATGCGCCATTTCAATGCGTATGCGGAGATCGAGGCGACGTAATCATCGCGTGGGACCTTCCCAGTTCTTTCCACGATGCGTGGCATATTTACTGTGGCTTTTGCACGAATCTTGGCACGGTTAGGTGGTTATAAGGGGTGAGGATCCTTTCCCTCATCTTCACCTATTCCCCTTGCTGTTTCCTCTCCTCCACTTCTCACTCACGCACAGAGCTCCCCTCCTTCCCAGATTCCCAGTGCCGCCCATCCAAGGTCACCGGCGCACCGGAGGAATGGCTTCATCTTCATCAACCGGCTTGGCTGGGGACGCAGCGGCAGCGACGGCGGCGGCAGAGAAGGAAAGCAATCGTGGGGTCTAGATCCCCTACGTCCTCGACGACGAGAAGCTCCATGGCATGGAGAATGAAGGGCTCCTCTGTGCCGGCGACTGGCGGAGCGGTTTCGGTGAAACCATCCCCAATCCTCACACTAACGAGCGGGTGCACTTCGGCACCCACCTCGACAGAGGTTTGTCTTTCCCTCCCTCAGAATTCTTTTCCGAGGTGATAGATCACTATGGTGTTCAACTTCACCATCTTCCCCCCAACTCCATCTTAGAGATGAGCGCCTATGCGGCTTTGTGTGAGGGATATCTCGGCATTAGGCCGACTCTCACTTTATTCCGGTTTTATTTTCATGTCCGGAGAAACTCCATCACTGCCGGTAATCCTTATATTACCGGCACGATTAGCCTTTCAGTTAGACGCGAGCATGTTTATCCTCGCATTTTAGCTAGTGAGTCGGTCAAACAGTGGCCGGCCACCTTCTTTTACCATAAGGATATTCCTACTCCCGGCAAAGATACTACTTTGCCGGCTTTCATCGACGAAGCCGCCACGGCCTAGCGTCTTGGGACGAAGCTCCTTCGGCTATCGGTGACGATCTGATCCTCGCCAAGAGGCGGATCGAATATCTAATGAAACACAAGGGCCTGAGAGGGTCCGACTTAGTCCAGTCTTGGGTGACACGCCGGATCCAGCCTCTCGAGTACCACGGCGACCGACTGATGCATTCCATCACGGCGTCGAAAAATGACTCCCTTCGCATCAGTCCCAAGGCTTTAAAGCCACATGATTACATAAGCCAGATCAAATGGCTGATAAAGGAGCGGATCGAGAGGAAGATCCCGGATTTGTCATTGGACATGCACACAATGGAAGACCCTGTAGTGCCGGTAAGCTTTAGCAATAAACTCCTTTTTATATGTTTCACCTTTTAACTTGTTTTGCAATACTGAGATATTATCTTCTTTTCAGCTTGCCGACCTCCCCGAGTCGGAACTGGCTCCTATCGAGGGATATCCTCCGGAGTTTTCTCAGGAGGAGGAACTGGTCCCCCTGCCGGACATTGTGCCCAGGAAGTGCAAAGCTCCGACAGTGGACGTCGGCACAAAGGAAGTGCCAGTTGTGAAGAGGTAACTTTCCACACAACTTCCGCCTTTGTACTTTATTGGTAATTTCTTCCGAGACATAATGTTCTTTATTCTATTACTTTCTCAGAGCGAAGCAGCTCATCAAGGGCAAGGGGAAAGGGAACGTCTCGAAGCCCCTGCGTCAGACGAAGCTAACCATGGCTTCTCCTGCCGCAGCTCCTCCGACTCCTGCCCCTCAACCTTCTGCAACACCGGTGATTACTCCATCGCCGGTTGTCGCAGAAGATCTAGCTCCCACAACCGGGCCAGCGACCCTTGAGTCGCAGACTGACGCCACCATGGGTGGCTCAGGTTTTGATAAGGGTGAACCCTCTTCGGGTAATGATCCCTCGGTAGAGACTTTCGCCGAAAACCTCCTGAACAATCCGGGACTTGCCAAATTTGGCTTGTCTCGGAAATCTGCGGAGGAAATCCAGCAGCTGGCCCGGCAATGCCTGGAAAGCCGTAATCTCTCTGCCGAAGAAGAAGCACAAGAAGCGAAGGACATCAAGTACTCCGATCTTCTTGAACAAGTCTGCCTTCATGATGAGGGACTAAGAGCTGGTGTGCTTCCACCACCTCCGGTTATTCCACTCACCCTCGCCGAGAAGGTTACTACTGAGGTGAACATGTGCATGAGCAAGCTCACACATGAACATCATGTAAGTCGGAATTCCAACTCACATTTTTCTTTATTGTACTCTGTATCATATCCTCTAGCCCCCAAGCATGAAGTTGGATATACAATCCGGGTTTATGCTTCCTTAGGATGCCAAAGAATGAACTAGTGTAGCCCCCAAGGCTCGTGCTGATATTAGCTACTATAATAGCCCGAGTCTTTAGTAGACTTCTGACTCTGGGTATTCTGACTTACAGAAAGTTAATTCATACAACCAGGATTTGTTGAAGAATGTCTGCAACAAGCGGAGAGAGATCAGAACTCACCGACTTAAAAATACTGAGCTTAAAGTTTCCAAGGATGAGGCCGAAGGTAAACATTCCGAGACTCAAACCTTGTCCTATGTTGTCATAGTCGAATAATTTTGCTGAACTGTTGTTCTTTTTGACTTACATCACTGGTAAAACAGTCCTGTGCTATGATCGAAGAGGTCGAAAATCTAAAGACCCTGGTGGTGGAAAACAAGGATCTCCACTGAGAGCTTGACCAGCTTAAGGCGGATCATGAGAAGAGCATAGCTCAAGTTCTCGAATCCTCCTCCATGTCTGCCGTGGAGCGTGATCGCAAGATTGCACTCCACGAGCAGAAAATTTCGGATCTCAATGACGAGCTATGCAGAGAGAAGGATCTTTCCGAGGTGCTCCGGGCTGAACTTCGGAGTCTTCGTGAAGATAAGAGCAAAGTTGATGACGTCAACTTTGGTATGTTTCCATCTTTCTGACTTGTCTATATTCTTCGACTCTTTCGATGTCGGATTTACTTAATCGTTTTGCGTTATATGTATAGGTCCTCTGAACTTGACGGAATCCACCTCTGCCAAGCCTCGCACCCACCGGCTTACCCAAGTCGGTGATCTTCTTCATGACTTCCGCCAATCCATTGAGGATATTGGCGAAGCTCTCAAGGTTCTGGACATGCATAGCATGTCTGACTTTTAGGTGCAGGACAAGGCAAAGGAGATGCCGCAGCTCGTCTGGGACTGGAACATGTCCTATGCGCGATCAGCAGCGTAGAACACCCTCACAATGGTCATGAGCCACCATGGAAGCATGGAAATCTGGCAAGTGACCAGAGGGTACTGCAAGGTGGAGGAAGACGGACAGGAGCAAGACATCAAGGCCATCATGGACTCCTGCACCAGATATGGGTGTCATGTAGCTGACTTAACCAACTATGACACTCCCTTCTTCACCCGCATGGACACGCCGCCTCCGCCTCCCGAAGAAGCAGCCGAAGTGTCCGATGATTAACAAACCATCTCGGATTTGGACATCTCGGATCGTTATCAGGGCGCGGCTGATGTGTCCAGCAAGCTGGCAGATCCTACCTCTTCTCCTGCATCATAGATTATCAGAAACAAATGTGTTATTCTGAAAAACATTATGGATCTGTAAATATGTAGTATGATACTCTTTTTTGCTAGTGCTAAGTTTTAATCTATTCAACACTTTTGGCTTAAATTTTTGTGTGCCTGAAATGTTTGTGTAAGCACTTTATACTTTTTCGTCTATACTTATCGTTTATCTGGCTTTCCGCCCCATCCCTTTCATGAGCCGGCTAAACTTTCTGCACGGAAACTTTGCCGAGCAACGGAGATCAATTGCTAAACCAGTTTCAACTCGGAAACAAACCCGGCTTCCAGTACCAACAATTCACTACTCGGAAAATACACGCATCCGGCAATCAGACAAATAACCAAAGTATAGACTAGAAACTTTAGAATTATACCTGAAGGTAGCATTTTTAGAATCGGAAATCTAAACTAGAACAATCATGAGCATAAAGTACTTTCAAGTATTCTAGGATTTTCGACTGTGACATGATCATTCAGAAATAAGATGGTAAAAACTTCTCAGAAAAACTTTGAGGTAACCAAAACTTTTATTTCTCTCAGAACATGTACATATATATGATTACAAAGAAGGATAAACTAAGAATAAAAGGGACATAGCTGAGCAATATTCCATGGTTTGTCTAACTCATCCAGATTTGTACTGCCTCCAGCTCTCTTTCTCTTCTTAGTAGCAGGTCTTTCTTTGACTGGCCTCATATGAGTTAGGTAGTATGAACCATTGTGCAATATTCGACTAACTAAAAATGGCCCTTCCCATACTGGGGAAAGTTTGTGCTTTCTTTGTTGCACAAGCCGGAGAACCAAATCACCCTTATTGAAAGATCTGTTTCTGACTCTCTGGCTATGATACTTGCGTAACTTCTACTGATAGGCTGTTGATCTCATTTCAGCAACGACGCGGACTTCTTCGACTAAGTCGAGATCGTTTTGTCGAGAAATCTCGGCATCCTCTTCGATATACGCGGCCACTCTAGGAGAAGTGTGAATCAAATCACTAGGAAGAACTGCTTCTGCGCCATAGACCAAGAAGAAAGGTGTGTATCCGGTTGACCTGTTCGGAGTTGTTCGTAAACTCCATATTATAGAAGGTAATTCCTCTGCCCAAGCCCCCACAGCACGTCGTAGTGGTGCTTCGAGTCTCGGTTTTAGGCCTTGCTCTTTTGACTTGTCCGTTAGCCTATGGATGTGCGTCTGACGCAATGTCAAGCCGGATATTTTGTTTGTTGCAGAATTCGGCAAGTTCTTCCATAGAGAAATTACTCTCGTTGTCCGTGATAATACTGTGCGGATAACCATACCGGATTATAACATCCTCGACAAATCTTTTGGCTGTTGCTCCATCACAACTAGTGACGGGTTTAGCCTCAATCCATTTGGTGAATTTATCCACCATCACTAAGAGGTGAGTAAATCCACTTGGAGCCCGTTTAAACGGTCCTACCATGTCAAGCCCTCAGACCACAAAAGGCCATGTTATAGGTATTGTTCGTAGCTGATCAGCCGGAACGTGAGCTTGCTTGGCGTACTTTTGGCAGCCTTTGTGTAACTACCTCGGTGAATTACGCTCTTAGTTACAAGCCTGGATGAGCGGAAATGGTTAAAATAGTACGGTGGGGCCAAATGCCACTCACAGGTAGACCTTTCGGCCGTCCTACCCATTCTTGCTCAGGAACATCAGCCGTCACCAATAACCTTGACATCTCACGCAACCAATCATCCGCATCAAGTGGTTGATCGGACACATCAAATTGGCGTGGGTTGAACTTCAGGAAGCTTTTGATGTCTCCTCGCTTGGGTGGCTCAGGTAGCGGAACAAACTCATTCCTCCTGACACTTTCTTCAAATCGCTGCTGGTTCTGCTGCATTGCGGCCAAGGCATTGGCGATGCTTGCCAACGCGGCCCCCAGTTCCGGTTGTATGTCCTCCTCAAAACGGCGTGGTGGTGCCATCCTGTGATTGATATAAAACACAAGTCAGTACCATAATGGAGAATAATAATAATCCAAAATAGTACCAAGATGGAATTAACCAAGATTAAAGGGTACAATTTACTAAGATGATATTAAAATATCAACAAAGTTCAAAGCACCTAGAAGATATTAAGCGTATCGCACACGACTGAAAAGGAGTGTGGAAGCACAGATGTATCAAAGAAATTTTTTCCGCATTTTCGGCATTAAAATACCAATAGATGCGCAAAATCACTTATCAGGTAGAGATTAGCAACTCCACATTCTGTGAAAGCATGCTGGAAGGAAGAACACCCTTAAGAAGATGGCACCGGTTAACAAGGAGTCAGATAGATCGCGCCGGTTTTCAAAAGCCTGTCAGTATGGAATGTACCAACAGTTGATAACCAAAGGCAGATTGTGATAACAAATTGGATGCAACAGATAGACAAGGAATTACACACACACACACACACTTTCTATGGTACTACGGAAACCCAGAACACGTGAATCCTAGTTTGAATTTTAAGAAGAGGATTGAAAACGTTACACTTCCTTACCAGAAAAGGGTGGTTGGGTGGGTAAGAAGAAAAGTGGAAGCAGTCCTACTCTCACGTTTTTGTTTTTCCCTAGTATACATAGCTACCCAAAATATTTGCTACACTGACAACGACCACTTTGGCTGAGACCCTGAAGGGCGGGATGGCTCTGATACCAATTGTAACTACCTCGGTGAATTACGCTCTTAGTTACAAGCCTGGATGAGCGGAAATGGTTAAAATAGTACGGTGGGGCCAAATGCCACTCACAGGTAGACCTTTCGGCCGTCCTAACCATTTCCAAAACATCGGGACAAGAACGAGCGGCGTAATCGGCAGGCGAAGGGATCAACTACATACACAAATGAGTATGTATGCAAGCCACCATACAACAGTCCTCAGAGCCATTCCATCTAAAAGAAAATAGAAATATTGCAACGCCATACGGCAAGATCCAATTATCCTAGATAGATATAATAGTTTAGGATATCGCCTCATACATCAAACATCAGAGTATCAGGCGGAAGCGGAAAACAAAATCCGAGTACGGATAAGAAGCAAATCGGCATAAGATGCCCCATAAATAAACACATCCCGCCCACAGATCTCACGTATCCCCCTTCCCGGAATCTCTACACCGAGTGATCGTTGCCCACATCGTTCGTCTCCTCCACCCAGTATCCATCTTGCGAGTTTACCTGTTCATCTGAATCAAACAATTTATCGTGTGAGACCCTAGGGTACTCAGCAAGTCTTTATGCCTCTAAAGGGGACACAACCTGGGGTGACGCAATTTGCAGCAAAAGATAACACCTAACAATTCTATAGATACTCGCTAACCATCCGCCTAACCAAAGATAGACGGATGTCCGTGAATTAATAACAACAGTTATAACAGTAATATTAACAGATCCATCCTCCTCCTCGCTTACCAACGAGGAAGCGGACGAACAGCCCCCCCATCCGTTGGCAGTTTTATTATCCATTCCATGAGTGTTGCACTATTTACTAGTCAGGTACTTAGTCAAATTAAAAGCGGTACTTTAGTTATACTTGTCTATGATCGAGAAACTGTGCTCCAAGTCGTCCATAACCGCGGACACGGCTCTCAGAAAGATTTACCCTGCAGGGGTGCACAAATAGCAACACACACTCGATCAACCTCGGAAAAACCAAATCAAAACCCAACGAGGCATTCACGACAAAGCGATCACAGGATTCAGAAATGTTTCAGGGGGCCACCCCATTAGGCTACCCGCAACGAAGTTGGCCGGCTCCGAGACGGACCCAAGGTTTGCATCAATGGCTGTAAACGACTGGGAACCCGAAAGTGTGACTGGGCTTGTCGATACCGCGAAAACACTCCGCATCCAAAACAGTACAGGTGCTCCTCGCACAATCTTAAATAAAGTAGTAAAGCATGGCATAAGTACAGGATAGTAATAAAGCCCCAAACTACTTTGTGGCCCCAAGAAATAAGAATGAATCAAGCTCTGGCTCAGGGGGTCCATAAGGCCTCCCGGATGTGGGTAGTGCGAATAGTCAAGGAACAGGAATCAAGTACTCGGGGTCCTACGGGACACAAGTGAGCATGAAGAACCAAATAGCAGATATTGCTCACCGGTGCAAGGTGGATGGGGGCTAGATATGCCGTCTGCGAGGCGCTACGCCGAGTGAACGCAGCGACCACCGGCGCGCAGAGGGTGTTTGGTGTATGGTTCGGCGCGGCCAGACAACGACAGCGAAGAGGGGGTGTCTGGGAGGTACAGGGGCTCACCGCGGGCTCGACGGAGGGCTCGGATCGAGGCAGGGAGCTGCGGAGCGGCGAGGTTGCAGACGACCCGAAGCTAGGGTTTTGCGGCGGAGCGGCGAGGGTTCTCTCCGGTGAGCTGGGCCTTCTCCTCCTTACTGGCACGTACGGGGCGACGCAGAGGATGGTCCTCGTCCTTCCTCGACAACCACAGCTCCTCGCCACCGGCTGCAAGAGGGGGGACGGTGGAGACCGACGGGTCGCCGGCCGGTGGAGAGAAAGGTAGAGGGGGAGGAGAGATGGTTGCGGCGCGAGGCCAGGGGTGGTTTGGTAAGGCAGAGGAAGGAGGGGAAGGGACAAGGGCGAGCCCAGAGGGAGGCGATGCCGTGGGGGACGCGGTGGTGGAAAAAGGTGGCTCGGCCACCTTTCCACCTCGCCCTCACGTGCTCGTCGTGGGGGGTCAGCAGAGGGGCTACCAGTGGGCCTAGGTGAGAGGAGGGACCGGCTCGGAGCTAGGGTCGTCGGGTGGGGCTGCTGAGGCAGGGAGAGAGAGCTAGAGAGAGAGAGAGAGAGCTAGGGTAGGAGGGAGTAGGCTCGGGTTAGGGTTTTTGGTTAGGGGTAAGGCTTCGGCCTGGGGTAGGTTAGGGCTGGCAGTGAGGCTGCAGGGTGGGGCCGGCGTGAGGAAGAGAAGAGAGGGAGGGACTAGCTCGGGTTAGGTTAGATGGTGGCCTCGGGTTAGGTTAGATGGGTTAGAGAGAGGGGTGGCTGGGGTGTGGGCCAGGGAGAGAGAGGAGGTCAGGTGGCCCTCATGGTAGAGAGAGGAGAGATGAGAGAGGGGGGGGCTTAGGGTTTTAGGTTCTTGCATGCATCAAGCTAGATCATACAAGAATGGGTGGAAGTGGTGTAGGGTTTTTAGCAAGCTCAAACAAGATCAAACAAAAAGGAGTGGTAGAGAGGGATAGAGGTGATGGATGGATATGGCCCCATAAAGAGAAAACCCATCTAAACCAAGCGAGAAACAAATGGCTAAAGGTGGTGGTACTCTTGCATGACTCATGCAAAAATAATAAATGCCCTGATTAAATTCTTGTGAAAACAATAATAATAGCATGGCATTATTCTTATGCATTCCCAAGCAGTGGAATAAAGGCCAAGCAAAAGAATTGATAGATTTAGATCCACCCCACCCACATGAGCTAGATTAAAAACAAAAGAAGAAGAAAAACAAGCTCATGGATAAAGGGATGGTGGAATTCTAAGGTGGTGACAAAGAGAGGTTGTGGAATTGGAATAAAAGATATGCCCCCAACTCAACTTGGGCATTTAAACAATATATCAATAACCAAATACAATATCAACGGGCAAAACAATTAATGATGCATATGAGAGAAGAACCAAAAGAAAAAGGGTTTTATATGACGCTCAAATGCAAGGTGGCATGATGATATGAGCATGATATAATTATGATGCAACAATTAATTATATCTAAGAAGTAGCCATTATATTACTAGACCAAGTAGCATTACAATTGTTAGACAATTGGGATGCTACAACTCTCCCCCACTAAACAGGAATCTCGCCCCGAGATTCTAGGAAGAAGAAGAAGACTCAAAGAGGGTAGGATACTTGGCACGGAGCTCCTCTTCACGTTCCCAAGTGGCTTCATCCACGGAATGGTGCGACCACTGCACCTTGCAGAACTTGATGGACTTGTTGCGAGTCCTTCTTTCTGCGACTTCAAGGATTTTTATGGGGTGTTCTTGATAAGACAGGTCTTCTTGAAGATTGATGAGATCATGATCCACGGTCCTGCCGGGATCCTTGAAGCACTTCTTGAGTTGAGAGATGTGGAAAACATCATGGACCTTGAGTTTTTCAGGAAGTTCAAGAGCATAAGCAACTTCTCCTCTTCTTCCACGAATTTTGAATGGACCGATGTATCTAGGAGCCAGCTTTCCTTTGATACCAAAACGGTGCGTGCCTCTCATGGGAGTGACACGAAGGTAAACGAGATCACCAGGGACATACTCCATGTCCGTGTGCTTTCTGTCATAATTGCTCTTCTGGCGACTTTGAGCAATCTTCAGATTTTCAAGAATGATGTGAACCTTCTCCTCCGCTTGAGTTACAATGTCGGGGCCAAACAATATTCTTTCTCCTGAACCCGACCAACCAATCGGAGTTCTGCATTTGCGACCATAGAGAGCCTCAAATGGTGCCATCTTTAGACTTTTCTGGAAGCTATTGTTGTAAGAGAATTAAGCATAAGGAAGACATTCTTCCCACTTCATGCCGAAAGAGATGACGCAAGCATGGAGCATATCTTCCAAAATCTGATTGATCCTTTCAACTTGTCCTTGCGACTGAGGGTGGTAAGCTGTGCTGAAGTTCAATTTTGTTCCCAAAGCATTTTGGATACTTCCCCAGAACTTGGAAGTGAAGATGCTTCCACGGTCTGAACTGATCTCAAGAGGAACCCCATACAGAGAGACAATTCTGTTGATATAGAGCTCAGCCAACTGAATTGCAGAAATTGTTTCCTTGACGGGAAAGAAGTGAGCCACTTTAGAAAGCCTGTCAATGACAACAAAGATTGCATTGTTGCCCTTCTGCGACCTTGGAAAACCAGTGATGAAGTCCATCTCTACTTTCTCCCATTTCCATTCCGGGGGTTTCAATGGCTGTAGAAGACCGGAAGGTTTCTGATGGACAGCTTTAACTCTGCGGCAGACATCACACTCCGAGACATACTTGGCACAATATCGTTTCAATCCCGGCCACCAATATTGTGTTTTCAAGTCCATGTACATCTTTGTGCTGCCAGGGTGGATAGAAAGAACAGAATCATGCGCCTCCTTGAGAACTTGCTCTCTCAAACCCGGGTAGTTCGGAACAAACATCTGGTGTTCAAAGAAAAGCGTGCCTTGGTCATCGACGTGGAAGGACGCATACTTCGGAAGCTAAAAGTTGGAGATGATATTTTTTGTGTACGGATCACCAAGTTGAATGGAGTGAACCTTTTCTTCCAAGAGAGGGGTTGCCAGAAGGTTCAGAAGATACCCTTGATCCACAATTTCAAGGTTGAGCTGACGGAATTCCTCGCACAAGAGCGGCTGTTGTTCTTCCAACATGAGGTTGCTGACATAAGCTTTGCGGCTGAGAGCATCGGCCATGACATTAGCTTTGCCCGGAGTGTAGTTGATGGTCAAATCGAAATCATTGATTGCTTCAATCCACCTCCTCTGACGAAGGTTGAGATCAGGCTGTGTGAAGATATACTTCAGACTCTTGTGACCAGAAAAGATTTCACAACGGTTGCCAAGCAAGTAATGTCTCCATACTTTCAAAGCAAAGACAACTGCTGCGAGTTCGAGGTCATGTGTAGGATAGTTGATCTCATGCGTCTTCAACTGTCGAGAGGCATAAGCAACAACTTGTTTTTCTTGCATAAGGACCGCACCCAATCCTTGCAAAGATGCGTCACAGAATATCTGGAAAGGCTTGGATGTATCTGGAGGAACCAAGACTGGTGTGGAAGTGAGCTTCTCTTTGAGTGTTTCAAAGCTTGCTTGACATGCAGGAGTCCAAAGGTATTTCTTGCCTTTCTTGAGGAGATCGGTAAGAGGCTTCGCTATCTTCGAAAAGTTCTGAACGAAGCGACGGCAATAACTAGCCAAACCAAGGAAGCTCCGGACTTCTTTGACATTTACAGGAGGAAGCCAGTCAACAATTGTCTTTACAGTTTCCGGGTTGACGGCAATGCCCTTAGCAGAGATGACGTGACCAAGATAGGTGACTTGAGGCAGCCAAAACTCACATTTGGAGAACTTTACATACAGGCGGTTCTCACGAAGCTTGTTTAGGACACACCGAAGGTGTTCTTCATGTTCTTCCTTTGACTTAGAATAGACTAGGATGTCATCCAGATAGACCACAACAAACTTATCAAGATACTCCATGAAAACCAGGTTCATAAGCCTCGAGAAGGTGGCAGGTGCGTTGGTGAGACCGAAAGACATGACCGTGTACTCATACAGGCCATAGCGGGTGGTGAAAGCTGTTTTAGGAACATCTTCCTTGCGAATCTTGATTTGATGATAACCACTTCTCAAGTCAAGCTTAGAGAATACCACAGCTCCAGCTAGCTGATCGAAGAGATCATTAATCCGCGGAAGGGGATATTTATTCTTGATGGTTTTAGCATTGAGAGCCCGATAGTCAACACAAAGTCTATCAGTCTTGTCTCGCTTCTTCACAAAGATGGTTGGGCTACCCCAAGAAGAAGTAATGTGTTGAATGAAACCCAACTTCTCTTGTTCATCAAGCTGACATTTGAGTTCAGCCAACTCAGCAGGACCCATTTTATAAGGCCGCTTGGAGATAGGAGTCGTTCCAGGTTCAAGCTCAATTACAAACTCAACCTCACGATCCGGAGGCATACCTGGCAACTCTTCCAGAAAGACATCTGGGAACTCACAGACCACCGGAACACTCTGAATAGCTTCCATAGCATCAGCATTCAGAGCCGCCAAAGAGAAAAGCTGAAAAGCAGGAGTCAGACTTGGGGAATAGACTATATGGCCTTCAGGAATTTTCAGAGAAACCGAGCGTTCAGCACAATCAATCACAGCTGCATTTGCTGTCAACCAATCCATGCCCAAGATAACATCAATGTCAGAATTGCCCAGAATAATTAAGGACACCGAGAACGAAGAGCCACCAATCTCAATTTGGTTGCCATGGCTGATTTTTGAAGCTGCCATTGTTGCTCCAGGAGAAAGGACCATTAACCGCTTAAGGAGAGGATCCATAGCCAACTCATTCTCATTTGCAAATTTGTGAGAAACAAAAGAATGCGATGCACCAGAATCAAACAAAACTCGTGCATGGACTGAGTTAACGGAAAGCATACCCATCACAACTCCAGGTGCATGCTCAGCTTGAGCGGCGTTGACACAGTTGGCACGAGCAACAGTAGACCCGGGCTTGGTGTTGATGTTGAGAGCCCGAGGTGGTGGTGCACGAACCATAGGAGAGCTTGCCGCAGGTCTTGGAGGTGGTGGAGGAAGAGCTTTGTTGTTCATTGGACAGTTCCAGTGTTGATGCCCAGTGTTTCCACAAGTGTAACAAGCACCAGGTGGACGTGGAGCAACGTAGCCAGGGACTCCGCCAGGCGCTCCAGGGTAGTTGTGGTTGTAGCCCCTGGGAGCAGCAGTGAGGAAGTTTGGTGGCCTTGCCGCGTAGCTTGAAGGTCTTGGTGGAGCCGGGAGCGACGGTGGGGTGTTAGGAACCTAGACACGACGCTTAGAAGGAGTTGACATAGCTGAAGAGCTTGCTGCATCGCGGTTGTGTTTCTTTGACTCCTCAAACACTTGCCTACTTGCTTCTTCCTGCAGAGCTGTATGCTGAAGTTCCAGAAAAGACGCCGGCCTTGCATGTGTGATTGCATATTTAATCGATGCATTGAGCCCTTGTCGTAACCTCTTTTGCTTCTTCTTGTCATCAGAGATCTCATCTCCACCATAACGAGAAAGGTTCATGAAGTTTCTGATGTAGGTATTGACATTGTCATTGCCCTGCTTGAGGTTGAGAAACACTTCCTTCATCCTCTCCATGACAATTTCTGACAGATACTGCTCTTTGAAAGCTCCAGTGAACTGTTCCCAAGTAGGCTGAAAACCAGTGTAGTTTGCCTTCAGGTAATTCTCCCACCACAGAGCTGCATCTCCCTTCAGAAGGTGAGTGGCACATTTTACCCATTCTTGCTCAGGAACATCAGCCGTCACCAGTAACCTTGACATCTCACGCAACCAATCATCCGCATCAAGTGGTTGATCGGACACATCAAATTGGCGTGGGTTGAACTTCAGGAAGCTTTTGATGTCTCCTCGCTTGGGAGGTGGAGGTAGCGGAACAAACTCATTCCTCCTGACACTTTCTTCAAATCGCTGCTGGTTCTGCTGCATTGCGGCCAAGGCATTGGCGATGCTTGCCAACGCGGCCCCCAGTTCCGGTTGTATGTCCTCCTCAGAACGGCCTGGTGGTGCCATCCTGTGATTGATATAAAACACAAGTCAGTACCATAATGGAGAATAATAATAATCCAAAATAGTACCAAGATGGAATTAACCAAGATTAAAGGGTACAATTTACTAAGATGATATTAAAATATCAACAAAGTTCAAAGCACCTAGAAGATATTAAGCGTATCGCACACGACTGAAAAGGAGTGTGGAAGCACAGATGTATCAAAGAATTTTTTTCCGCATTTTCGGCATTAAAATACCAATAGATGCGCAAAATCACTTATCAGGTAGAGATTAGCAACTCCACATTCTGTGAAAGCATGCTGGAAGGAAGAACACCCTTAAGAAGATGGCACCGGTTAACAAGGAGTCAGATAGATCGCGCCGGTTTTCAAAAGCCTGTCAGTATGGAATGTACCAACAGTTGATAACCAAAGGCAGATTGTGATAACAAATTGGATGCAACAGATAGACAAGGAATTGCACACACACACACACACACTTTCTATGGTACTACGGAAACCCAGAACACGTGAATCCTAGTTTGAATTTTAAGAAGAGGATTGAAAACGTTACACTTCCTTACCAGAAAAGGGCAGTTGGGTGGGTAAGAAGAAAAGTGGAAGCAGTCCTACTCTCACGTTTTTGTTTTTCCCTAGTATACATAGCTACCCAAAATATTTGCTACACTGACAACGACCACTTTGGCTGAGACCCTGAAGGGCGGGATGGCTCTGATACCAATTGTAACTACCTCGGTGAATTACGCTCTTAGTTACAAGCCTGGATGAGCGGAAATGGCTAAAATAGTACGGTGGGGCCAAATGCCACTCACAGGTAGACCTTTCGGCCGTCCTAACCATTTCCAAAACATCGGGACAAGAACGAGCGGCATAATCGGCAGGCGAAGGGATCAACTACATACACAAATGAGTATGTATGCAAGCCACCATACAACAGTCCTCAGAGCCATTCCATCTAAAAGAAAATAGAAATATTGCAACGCCATACGGCAAGATCCAATTATCCTAGATAGATATAATAGTTTAGGATATCGCCTCATACATCAAACATCAGAGTATCAGGCGGAAGCGGAAAACAAAATCCGAGTACGGATAAGAAGCAAATCGGCATAAGATGCCCCATAAATAAACACATCCCGCCCACAGATCTCACGTATCCCCCTTCCCGGAATCTCTACACCGAGTGATCGTTGCCCACATCGTTCGTCTCCTCCACCCAGTATCCATCTTGCGAGTTTACCTGTTCATCTGAATCAAACAATTTATCGTGTGAGACCCTAGGGTACTCAGCAAGTCTTTATGCCTCTAAAGGGGACACAACCTGGGGTGACGCAATTTGCAGCAAAAGATAACACCTAACAATTCTATAGATACTCGCTAACCATCCGCCTAACCAAAGATAGACGGATGTCCGTGAATTAATAACAACAGTTATAACAGTAATATTAACAGATCCATCCTCCTCCTCGCTTACCAACGAGGAAGCGGACGAACAGCCCCCCATCCGTTGGCAGTTTTATTATCCATTCCATGAGTGTTGCACTATTTACTAGTCAGGTACTTAGTCAAATTAAAAGCGGTACTTTAGTTATACTTGTCTATGATCGAGAAACTGTGCTCCAAGTCGTCCATAACCGCGGACACGGCTCTCAGAAAGATTTACCCTGCAGGGGTGCACAAATAGCAACACACACTCGATCAACCTCGGAAAAACCAAATCAAAACCCAACGAGGCATTCACGACAAAGCGATCACAGGATTCAGAAATGTTTCAGGGGGCCACCCCATTAGGCTACCCGCAACGAAGTTGGCCGGCTCCGAGACGGACCCAAGGTTTGCATCAATGGCTGTAAACGACTGGGAACCCGAAAGTGTGACTGGGCTTGTCGATACCGCGAAAACACTCCGCATCCAAAACAGTACAGGTGCTCCTCGCACAATCTTAAATAAAGTAGTAAAGCATGGCATAAGTACAGGATAGTAATAAAGCCCCAAACTACTTTGTGGCCCCAAGAAATAAGAATGAATCAAGCTCTGGCTCAGGGGGTCCATAAGGCCTCCCGGATGTGGGTAGTGCGAATAGTCAAGGAACAGGAATCAAGTACTCGGGGTCCTATGGGACACAAGTGAGCATGAAGAACCAAATAGCAGATATTGCTCACCGGTGCAAGGTGGATGGGGGCTAGATATGCCGTCTGCGAGGCGCTACGCCGAGTGAACGCAGCGACCACCGGCGCGCAGAGGGTGTTTGGTGTATGGTTCGGCGCGGCCAGACAACGACAGCGAAGAGGGGGTGTCTGGGAGGTACAGGGGCTCACCGCGGGCTCGACGGAGGGCTCGGATCGAGGCAGGGAGCTACGGAGCGGCGAGGTTGCAGACGACCCGAAGCTAGGGTTTTGCGGCGGAGCGGCGAGGGTTCTCTCCGGTGAGCTGGGCCTTCTCCTCCTTACTGGCACGTACGGGGCGACGCAGAGGATGGTCCTCGTCCTTCCTCGACAACCACAGCTCCTCGCCACCGGCTGCAAGAGGGGGGACGGTGGAGACCGACGGGTCGCCAGCCGGTGGAGAGAAAGGTAGAGGGGGAGGAGAGATGGTTGCGGCGCGAGGCCAGGGGTGGTTTGGTAAGGCAGAGGAAGGAGGGGAAGGGACAAGGGCGAGCCCAGAGGGAGGCGATGCCGTGGGGGACGCGGTGGTGGAAAAAGGTGGCTCGGCCACCTTTCCACCTCGCCCTCACGTGCTTGTCGTGGGGGGTCAGCAGAGGGGCTACCAGTGGGCCTAGGTGAGAGGAGGGACCGGCTCGGAGCTAGGGTCGTCGGGTGGGGCTGCTGAGGCAGGGAGAGAGAGCTAGAGAGAGAGAGAGAGCTAGGGTAGGAGGGAGTAGGCTCGGGTTAGGGTTTTTGGTTAGGGGTAAGGCTTCGGCCTGGGGTAGGTTAGGGCTGGCAGTGAGGCTGCAGGGTGGGGCCGGCGTGAGGAAGAGAAGAGAGGGAGGGACTAGCTCGGGTTAGGTTAGATGGTGGCCTCGGGTTAGGTTAGATGGGTTAGAGAGAGGGGTGGCTGGGGTGTGGGCCAGGGAGAGAGAGGAGGTCAGGTGGCCCTCATGGTAGAGAGAGGAGAGATGAGAGAGGGGGGGGCTTAGGGTTTTAGGTTCTTGCATGCATCAAGCTAGATCATACAAGAATGGGTGGAAGTGGTGTAGGGTTTTTAGCAAGCTCAAACAAGATCAAACAAAAAGGAGTGGTAGAGAGGGATAGAGGTGATGGATGGATATGGCCCCATAAAGAGAAAACCCATCTAAACCAAGCGAGAAACAAATGGCTAAAGGTGGTGGTACTCTTGCATGACTCATGCAAAAATAATAAATGCCCTGATTAAATTCTTGTGAAAACAATAATAATAGCATGGCATTATTCTTATGCATTCCCAAGCAGTGGAATAAAGGCCAAGCAAAAGAATTGATAGATTTAGATCCACCCCACCCACATGAGCTAGATTAAAAACAAAAGAAGAAGAAAAACAAGCTCATGGATAAAGGGATGGTGGAATTCTAAGGTGGTGACAAAGAGAGGTTGTGGAATTGGAATAAAAGATATGCCCCCAACTCAACTTGGGCATTTAAACAATATATCAATAACCAAATACAATATCAACGGGCAAAACAATTAATGATGCATATGAGAGAAGAACCAAAAGAAAAAGGGTTTTATATGACGCTCAAATGCAAGGTGGCATGATGATATGAGCATGATATAATTATGATGCAACAATTAATTATATCTAAGAAGTAGCCATTATATTACTAGACCAAGTAGCATTACAATTGTTAGACAATTGGGATGCTACAACTCTCCCCCACTAAACAGGAATCTCGCCCCGAGATTCTAGGAAGAAGAAGACTCAAAGAGGGTAGGATACTTGGCACGGAGCTCCTCTTCACGTTCCCAAGTGGCTTCATCCACGGAATGGTGCGACCACTGCACCTTGCAGAACTTGATGGACTTGTTGCGAGTCCTTCTTTCTGCGACTTCAAGGATTTTTATGGGGTGTTCTTGATAAGACAGGTCTTCTTGAAGATTGATGAGATCATGATCCACGGTCCTGCCGGGATCCTTGAAGCACTTCTTGAGTTGAGAGATGTGGAAAACATCATGGACCTTGAGTTTTTCAGGAAGTTCAAGAGCATAAGCAACTTCTCCTCTTCTTCCACGAATTTTGAATGGACCGATGTATCTAGGAGCCAGCTTTCCTTTGATACCAAAACGGTGCGTGCCTCTCATGGGAGTGACACGAAGGTAAACGAGATCACCAGGGACATACTCCATGTCCGTGTGCTTTCTGTCATAATTGCTCTTCTGGCGACTTTGAGCAATCTTCAGATTTTCAAGAATGATGTGAACCTTCTCCTCCGCTTGAGTTACAATGTCGGGGCCAAACAATATTCTTTCTCCTGAACCCGACCAACCAATCGGAGTTCTGCATTTGCGACCATAGAGAGCCTCAAATGGTGCCATCTTTAGACTTTTCTGGAAGCTATTGTTGTAAGAGAATTAAGCATAAGGAAGACATTCTTCCCACTTCATGCCGAAAGAGATGACGCAAGCACGGAGCATATCTTCCAGAATCTGATTGATCCTTTCAACTTGTCCTTGCGACTGAGGGTGGTAAGCTGTGCTGAAGTTCAATTTTGTTCCCAAAGCATTTTGGAAACTTCCCCAGAACTTGGAAGTGAAGATGCTTCCACGGTCTGAACTGATCTCAAGAGGAACCCCATACAGAGAGACAATTCTGTTGATATAGAGCTCAGCCAACTGAATTGCAGAAATTGTTTCCTTGACGGGAAAGAAGTGAGCCACTTTAGAAAGCCTGTCAATGACAACAAAGATTGCATTGTTGCCCTTCTGCGACCTTGGAAAACCAGTGATGAAGTCCATCTCTACTTTCTCCCATTTCCATTCCGGGGGTTTCAATGGCTGTAGAAGACCGGAAGGTTTCTGATGGACAGCTTTAACTCTGCGGCAGACATCACACTCCGAGACATACTTGGCACAATATCGTTTCAATCCCGGCCACCAATATTGTGTTTTCAAGTCCATGTACATCTTTGTGCTGCCAGGGTGGATAGAAAGAACAGAATCATGCGCCTCCTTGAGAACTTGCTCTCTCAAACCCGGGTAGTTCGGAACAAACATCTGGTGTTCAAAGAAAAGCGTGCCTTGGTCATCGACGTGGAAGGACGCATACTTCGGAAGCTAAAAGTTGGAGATGATATTTTTTGTGTACGGATCACCAAGTTGAATGGAGTGAACCTTTTCTTCCAAGAGAGGGGTTGCCAGAAGGTTCAGAAGATACCCTTGATCCACAATTTCAAGGTTGAGCTGACGGAATTCCTCGCACAAGAGCGGCTGTTGTTCTTCCAACATGAGGTTGCTGACATAAGCTTTGCGGCTGAGAGCATCGGCCATGACATTAGCTTTGCCCGGAGTGTAGTTGATGGTCAAATCGAAATCATTGATTGCTTCAATCCACCTCCTCTGACGAAGGTTGAGATCAGGCTGTGTGAAGATATACTTCAGACTCTTGTGACCAGAAAAGATTTCACAACGGTTGCCAAGCAAGTAATGTCTCCATACTTTCAAAGCAAAGACAACTGCTGCGAGTTCGAGGTCATGTGTAGGATAGTTGATCTCATGCGTCTTCAACTGTCGAGAGGCATAAGCAACAACTTGTTTTTCTTGCATAAGGACCGCACCCAATCCTTGCAAAGATGCGTCACAGAATATCTGGAAAGGCTTGGATGTATCTGGAGGAACCAAGACTGGTGTGGAAGTGAGCTTCTCTTTGAGTGTTTCAAAGCTTGCTTGACATGCAGGAGTCCAAAGGTATTTCTTGCCTTTCTTGAGGAGATCGGTAAGAGGCTTTGCTATCTTCGAAAAGTTCTGAACGAAGCGACGGCAATAACTAGCCAAACCAAGGAAGCTCCGGACTTCTTTGACATTTACAGGAGGAAGCCAGTCAACAATTGTCTTTACAGTTTCCGGGTTGACGGCAATGCCCTTAGCAGAGATGACGTGACCAAGATAGGTGACTTGAGGCAGCCAAAACTCACATTTGGAGAACTTTACATACAGGCGGTTCTCACGAAGCTTGTTTAGGACACACCGAAGGTGTTCTTCATGTTCTTCCTTTGACTTAGAATAGACTAGGATGTCATCCAGATAGACCACAACGAACTTATCAAGATACTCCATGAAAACCGAGTTCATAAGCCTCGAGAAGGTGGCAGGTGCGTTGGTGAGACCGAAAGACATGACCGTGTACTCATACAGGCCATAGCGGGTGGTGAAAGCTGTTTTAGGAACATCTTCCTTGCGAATCTTGATTTGATGATAACCACTTCTCAAGTCAAGCTTAGAGAATACCACAGCTCCAGCTAGCTGATCAAAGAGATCATTAATCCGCGGAAGGGGATATTTATTCTTGATGGTTTTAGCATTGAGAGCCCGATAGTCAACACAAAGTCTATCAGTCTTGTCTCGCTTCTTCACAAAGATGGTTGGGCTACCCCAAGAAGAAGTAATGTGTTGAATGAAACCCAACTTCTCTTGTTCATCAAGCTGACATTTGAGTTCAGCCAACTCAGCAGGACCCATTTTATAAGGCCGCTTGGAGATAGGAGTCGTTCCAGGTTCAAGCTCAATTACAAACTCAACCTCACGATCCGGAGGCATACCTGGCAACTCTTCCAGAAAGACATCTGGGAACTCACAGACCACCGGAACACTCTGAATAGCTTCCATAGCATCAGCATTCAGAGCCGCCAAAGAGAAAAGCTGAAAAGCAGGAGTCAGACTTGGGGAATAGACTATATGGCCTTCAGGAATTTTCAGAGAAACCGAGCGTTCAGCACAATCAATCACAGCTGCATTTGCTGTCAACCAATCCATGCCCAAGATAACATCAATGTCAGAATTGCCCAGAATAATTAAGGACACCGAGAACGAAGAGCCACCAATCTCAATTTGGTTGCCATGGCTGATTTTTGAAGCTGCCATTGTTGCTCCAGGAGAAAGGACCATTAACCGCTTAAGGAGAGGATCCATAGCCAACTCATTCTCATTTGCAAATTTGTGAGAAACAAAAGAATGCGATGCACCAGAATCAAACAAAACTCGTGCATGGACTGAGTTAACGGAAAGCATACCCATCACAACTCCAGGTGCATGCTCAGCTTGAGCGGCGTTGACACAGTTGGCACGAGCAACAGTAGACCCGGGCTTGGTGTTGATGTTGAGAGCCCGAGGTGGTGGTGCACGAACCATAGGAGAGCTTGCCGCAGGTCTTGGAGGTGGTGGAGGAAGAGCTTTGTTGTTCATTGGACAGTTCCAGTGTTGATGCCCAGTGTTTCCACAAGTGTAACAAGCACCAGGTGGACGTGGAGCAACGTAGCCAGGGACTCCGCCAGGCGCTCCAGGGTAGTTGTGGTTGTAGCCCCTGGGAGCAGCAGTGAGGAAGTTTGGTGGCCTTGCCGCGTAGCTTGAAGGTCTTGGTGGAGCCGGGAGCGACGGTGGGGTGTTAGGAACCTAGACACGACGCTTAGAAGGAGTTGACATAGCTGAAGAGCTTGCTGCATCGCGGTTGTGTTTCTTTGACTCCTCAAACACTTGCCTACTTGCTTCTTCCTGCAGAGCTGTATGCTGAAGTTCCAGAAAAGACGCCGGCCTTGCATGTGTGATTGCATATTTAATCGATGCATTGAGCCCTTGTCGTAACCTCTTTTGCTTCTTCTTGTCATCAGAGATCTCATCTCCACCATAACGAGAAAGGTTCATGAAGTTTCTGATGTAGGTATTGACATTGTCATTGCCCTGCTTGAGGTTGAGAAACACTTCCTTCATCCTCTCCATGACAATTTCTGACAGATACTGCTCTTTGAAAGCTCCAGTGAACTGTTCCCAAGTAGGCTGAAAACCAGTGTAGTTTGCCTTCAGGTAATTCTCCCACCACAGAGCTGCATCTCCCTTCAGAAGGTGAGTGGCACATTTTACCCATTCTTGCTCAGGAACATCAGCCGTCACCAGTAACCTTGACATCTCACGCAACCAATCATCCGCATCAAGTGGTTGATCGGACACATCAAATTGGCGTGGGTTGAACTTCAGGAAGCTTTTGATGTCTCCTCGCTTGGGAGGTGGAGGTAGCGGAACAAACTCATTCCTCCTGACACTTTCTTCAAATCGCTGCTGGTTCTGCTGCATTGCGGCCAAGGCATTGGCGATGCTTGCCAACGCGGCCCCCAGTTCCGGTTGTATGTCCTCCTCAGAACGGCCTGGTGGTGCCATCCTGTGATTGATATAAAACACAAGTCAGTACCATAATGGAGAATAATAATAATCCAAAATAGTACCAAGATGGAATTAACCAAGATTAAAGGGTACAATTTACTAAGATGATATTAAAATATCAACAAAGTTCAAAGCACCTAGAAGATATTAAGCGTATCGCACACGACTGAAAAGGAGTGTGGAAGCACAGATGTATCAAAGAAATTTTTTCCGCATTTTCGGCATTAAAATACCAATAGATGCGCAAAATCACTTATCAGGTAGAGATTAGCAACTCCACATTATGTGAAAGCATGCTGGAAGGAAGAACACCCTTAAGAAGATGGCACCGGTTAACAAGGAGTCATATAGATCGCAACGGTTTTCAAAAGCCTGTCAGTATGGAATGTACCAACAGTTGATAACCAAAGGCAGATTGTGATAACAAATTGGATGCAACAGATAGACAAGGAATTGCACACACACACACACACTTTCTATGGTACTACGGAAACCCAGAACACGTGAATCCTAGTTTGAATTTTAAGAAGAGGATTGAAAACGTTACACTTCCTTACCAGAAAAGGGCAGTTGGGTGGGTAAGAAGAAAAGTGGAAGCAGGCCTACTCTCACGTTTTTGTTTTTCCCTAGTATACATAGCTACCCAAAATATTTGCTACACTGACAACGACCACTTTGGCTGAGACCCTGAAGGGCGGGATGGCTCTGATACCAATTGTAACTACCTCGGTGAATTACGCTCTTAGTTACAAGCCTGGATGAGCGGAAATGGTTAAAATAGTACGGTGGGGCCAAATGCCACTCACAGGTAGACCTTTCGGCCGTCCTAACCATTTCCAAAACATCGGGACAAGAACGAGCGGCGTAATCGGCAGGCGAAGGGATCAACTACATACACAAATGAGTATGTATGCAAGCCACCATACAACAGTCCTCAGAGCCATTCCATCTAAAAGAAAATAGAAATATTGCAACGCCATACGGCAAGATCCAATTATCCTAGATAGATATAATAGTTTAGGATATCTCCTCATACATCAAACATCAGAGTATCAGGCGGAAGCGGAAAACAAGATCCGAGTACGGATAAGAAGCAAATCGGCATAAGATGCCCCATAAATAAACACATCCCGCCCACAGATCTCACGGATCCCCGTTCCCGGAATCTCTACACCGAGTGATCGTTGCCCACATCGTTCGTCTCCTCCACCCAGTATCCATCTTGCGAGTTTACCTGTTCATATGAATCAAACAATTTATCGTGTGAGACCCTAGGGTACTCAGCAAGTCTTTATGCCTCTAAAGGGGACACAACCTGGGGTGACGCAATTTGCAGCAAAAGATAACACCTAACAATTCAATAGATACTCGCTAACCATCCGCCTAACCAAAGATAGACGGATGTCCGTGAATTAATAACAACAGTTATAACAGTAATATTAACAGATCCATCCTCCTCCTCGCTTACCAACGAGGAAGCGGACGAACAGCCCCCCCATCCGTTGGCAGTTTTATTATCCATTCCATGAGTGTTGCACTATTTACTAGTCAGGTACTTAGTCAAATTAAAAGCGGTACTTTAGTTATACTTGTCTATGATCGAGAAACTGTGCTCCAAGTCGTCCATAACCGCGGACACGGCTCTCAGAAAGATTTACCCTGCAGGGGTGCACAAATAGCAACACACACTCGATCAACCTCGGAAAAACCAAATCAAAACCCAACGAGACATTCACGACAAAGCGATCACAGGATTCAGAAATGTTTCAGGGGGCCACCCCATTAGGCTACCCGCAACGAAGTTGGCCGGCTCCGAGACGGACCCAAGGTTTGCGTCAATGGCTGTAAACGACTGGGAACCCGAAAGTGTGACTGGGCTTGTCGATACCGCGAAAACACTCCGCATCCAAAACAATACAGGTGCTCCTCGCACAATCTTAAATAAAGCAGTAAAGCATGGCATAAGTACAGGATAGTAATAAAGCCCCAAACTACTTTGTGGCCCCAAGAAATAAGAATGAATCAAGCTCTAGCTCAGGGGGGTCCATAAGGCCTCCCGGATGTGGGTAGTGCGAATAGTCAAGGAACAGGAATCAAGTACTCGGGGTCCTACGGGACACAAGTGAGCATGAAGAACCAAATAGCAGATATTGCTCACCGGTGCCACTGTCATTAGTTATTCCATTACTACTCAGGTTAAGTTGTTTAGGTACCTCGTTATCCATCAGACACTCACATACCCTACACATGCTGTTCTACGACCCGCATGGCTCAAACAACTCCTGTAGTAATGGCTCATGGGATGGACGAACAAGCTTCGGTGGGGTTTAAAAGGTAAAGGCTATGCAGTACTTGGGATTCAGTTTGATGCAATCGCGACTCCATGATGCAAGAATAAGATAGAGGCCATAGGTACTATATGTATGCAAGCATGTGGTAGTGCTTGCCTGGCAGCTCAGTTGAAGCGAGGGACGTATCTGGGTAGTGCTCCTGGGTTTCTTGATATATCCCCTGCTCAGCGTCTATTCGAAGAAGAACCAAACAAACAAGGGCCAACATAAATAGAATGCACAAGCATATGAATTAAAATGCGACAAGCAAACAATCATGCCATGATGAATGATGCACAATTTGCATGGCAATAAAGTAGCATGGCATGGGTGAGGTGAGGAATACAAGAATAAAGCATTTTATGGAGTTTTAGTCACCTCTTATCCTCAAATAAGTTGCTGTATACTTTATATTTATATGATGCATGCTGCAATTCAGAACATGGAATGCATAAGCAGAAAGGTCTCGTCGAGCTGATCATTTTAGACATATTATTTGTCAAATTCGGAGTTATAAAACAAAAGTTATTAATTAATTAAGGCAAAGGGCATTTTATTTGTAATTTTAATCAACTCGAAATTTAATGTGTTCAAAATATATTTTGAAGGGCATATATGAAATCCTCACATTTTGCTGATTTCAAGACATATATTACATGTTTAATTTGGAATTATATCTTAAAAGATATTTGAAAACAGATTTGAATTTGAATTTAAAACAAATTTGAAAAGGTTTTAATTAAACAGCAAGCAGAAACCATTTTGTACTCACACAGACCTAGCCACTGACACCGCCAAGTGGGTCCGGGCTGATCTGGCGGTAACAGGCGCACCGAAGGGTTTTCTGTACCGCGGCCTTAGCTAGCCGAGGTCGCTGACCGGTGGGTCCGTCGGTGGGGCCGGGCCCACATGACAGCGAGAGGGGAGGGTCAGCCACGTGTCGCGGCGAAGGGAGCGCGGGTTGAGGCTGGAAGAACTAGGGGGCTTAACTGCAAAACGGACGGAGAGGCTGACAGGTGGGGCTCGGTGTACCGCGGGTTGAGGCGAAAATAAAAAGGAGGGGCTATTTGCAAACGACCACCGGCCCGTACTGTTGTTCTTCTCTCTCTGACCCGTGGTCAGTTTCGTGCGCGACAGCGGAGCGCGGCGCGCGGGGAACTCGATCCGGGGACCTGGGGCTCGCGCGCGGAGGCGGTAACCAAAGCGGCGGTTGAGGGTTGGTGACAGCAAGGTGGATGGGGGCTAGATATGTCGTCTGCGAGGCGCCACGCCGAGTGAACGCAGCGACCACCGGCGCGCAGAGGGTGTTTGGTGTATGGTCCGGCGCGGCCAGACAACGACAGCAAAGAGGGGGGTGTCTGGGAGGTACAGGGGCTCACCGCGGGCTCGACGGAGGGCTCGGATCGAGGCAGGGAGCTGCGGAGCGGCGAGGTTGCAGACGACCCGGAGCTAGGGTTTTGCGGCGGAGCAGCGAGGGTTCTCTCCGGTGAGCTAGGCCTTCTCCTCCTTACTGGCACGTACGGGGCGACGCAGAGGATGGTCCTCGTCCTTCCTCGACAACCACAGCTCCTCGCCACCGGCTGCAAGAGGGGGGACGGTGGAGACCGACGGGTCGCCGACCGGTGGAGAGAAAGGTAGAGGGGGAGGAGAGATGGTTGCGGCGCGAGGCCAGGGGTGGTTTGGTAAGGCAGAGGAAGGAGGGGAAGGGACAAGGGCGAGCCCAGAGGGAGGCGATGCCGTGGGGGACGCGGTGGTGGAAAAAGGTGGCTCGGCCACCTTTCCACCTCGCCCTCACGTGCTCGTCGTGGGGGGTCAGCAGAGGGGCTGCCAGTGGGCCTAGGCGAGAGGAGGGACCGGCTCGGAGCTAGGGTCGTCGGGTGGGGCTGCTGAGGCAGGGAGAGAGAGCTAGAGAGAGAGAGCTAGGGTAGGAGGGAGTAGGCTCGGGTTAGGGTTTTTGGTTAGGGGTAAGGCTTCGGCCTGGGGTAGGTTAGGGCTGGCAGTGAGGCTGCAGGGTGGGGCCGGCATGAGGAAGAGAAGAGAGGGAGGGACTAGCTCGGGTTAGGTTAGATGGTAGCCTCGGGTTAGGTTAGATGGGTTAGAGAGAGGGGTGGCTGGGGTGTGGGCCAGGGAGAGAGAGGAGGTCAGGTGGCCCTCATGGTAGAGAGAGGAGAGATGAGAGAGGGGGGGCTTAGGGTTTTAGGTTCTTGCATGCATCAAGCTAGATCATACAAGAATGGGTGGAAGTGGTGTAGGGTTTTTAGCAAGCTCAAACAAGATCAAACAAAAAGGAGTGGTAGAGAGGGATAGAGGTGATGGATGGATATGGCCCCATAAAGAGAAAACCCATCTAAACCAAGAGAGAAACAAATGGCTAAAGGTGGTGGTACTCTTGCATGGCTCATGCAAAAATAATAAATGCCCTGATTAAATTCTTGTGAAAACAATAATAATAGCATGGCATTATTCTTATGCATTCCCAAGCAGTAGAATAAAGGCCAAGCAAAAGAATTGATAGATTTAGATCCACCCCACCCACATGAGCTAGATTAAAAACAAAATAAGAAGAAAAACAAGCTCATGGATAAAGGGATGGTGGAATTCTAAGGTGGTGACAAAGAGAGGTTGTGGAATTGGAATAAAAGATATGCCCCCAACTCAACTTGGGCATTTAAACAATATATCAATAACCAAATACAATATCAAGGGGCAAAACAATTAATGATGCATATGAGAGAAGAACCAAAAGAAAAAGGGTTTTATATGACGCTCAAATGCAAGGTGGCATGATGATATGAGCATGATATAATTATGATGCAACAATTAATTATATCTAAGAAGTAGCCATTATATTACTAGACCAAGTAGCATTACAATTGTTAGACAATTGGGATGCTACACTTTGCATGTCTTGAACAGCCGTTCGGCATCTGCCTGAGCTATAAGCCAGAAAAAACTGTGTCGGAAAGCTTTTGCCACTAAAGATTTGGCTGCAGCATGGTGACCACACTTGCCTTCATGGATTTCTCTTAAGATTTCCACTCCTTCTTCCGGAGGTACGCAGCGCTAAAAAACCCCAGATACACTCCGCGTATAGAGCTCACCACTAACTACAGTATAGGCTTTTGCTCGTCAGATGATCTGCCAGCTCAGAACTTCGTCTTCAGGTAATTTGCCATGTACCAAATAATCCAGGTAGGGTTGGGTCCAGCTAGGAATTACATCCAGAACTGCTATCAACGGTGAGTCGGATTTGGTCGGATATTCCTCATCTACTCCCTTTATTGAGGGAACTTTGAGGTGCTCTAAAAAAGCGCCATCCGGGACCTCTTTCTGTGTAGAGCCTATTCGAGATAGTGCATCTACTTCCTCATTTTCTGCTTGAGGGATGTGTTGAACCTCAAACCCTTCGAACGATTTAGATAAATCATGCACCACAGCTTTATATGTTGCCATGTGCTTATTTGCATTACAAATATCTGACACTTGCTGAGCAACAAGATCCGAATCTCCGTAACACATCAATCATCGGATGCCGATATCCTTAGCAATCCGGATTCCATGCAGCAGTGCTTCATACTCGGCAATATTATTTGTCGTTGTGAAGTTGATCTGCAACACATATAAAAGTTTATCTCCTTGGGGTGATTTGAGCACCACGCCAGCCCCTGAGCCCCCGCGAGCCTTAGACCCATCAAAATATAGGGTCCAATATTCCGACTCAGGGAGGGTCATATTCTCCTTCGTCTCTGTCCAATCAGTAACAAAGTCGGCAAGGATTTGGGATTTGATTGTCGTCCGAAGTTTGTACTCAATATCGAAAGCTGAAAGCTCTATGCCCCATTTGGCAACGCGTCCTGTGGCAACACTGTTGTTGATTATATCTCTCATGGGAGCTGTGCTCACCACGGTAATTGTATGCTCTTGAAAATAATGTCGTAGATTACGAGATGCCAAGAACACACCGTCAGCTAGCTTTTGATAATGCGGATACCGCTGTTTCGATTCTGTCAAGACCTCACTGAGAAAGTAAGTCGGACGCTGCACCAAGTGTTCCTGATTTTCCTCCGGTCTCTCCACTACCATGACAATACTGAAAACTTTGTTTGTCGCAGCAAGATAGAGCAACATCGGTTCCTATGGTTCCGGGGCTGCAAGTATTGGAGCAGATGAGAGTACTTTTTTCAGGTCTTGCAATGCAGCTTCAGCTTCGTCGGTCCATAGAAAATCCTTGGTCTTTTTCAAGAGTTTGTATAACGGTGCGGCTCTTTCTACAAGCCGGTTTACAAACCGACTGACTGCGGCAATGCAACCAGTTAGTCTTTGTACGTCCTTCAGGCGAGTTGGCAAGGAAATATTGAGTATAGCCTTGATTTTGTCTCGGTTCACCTCTATGCCTCTTTGAGACACGATGAAACCTAACAATTTTCTGGCTGGGATTCCAAAGAAGCATTTCTTCGAATTAAGCATTATGTTGTATTTTCGTAGATTGGCGAACGTTTCCTCCAAGTCGGAAATCAATGTCTCCTTCTTTTTGGACATCACCGCAATATCATCCACATATGCATGTAGATTGCGTCCGATTTGATCGTGGAGGCAACGCTACATTGTGCGTTGGTACGTAGCTCCTGCATTCTTCAGCCCAAAGGGCATCGTAACAAAACAGAAGGTTCCGAAGGGGGTTATGAATGAAGTTTTGACTTTGTCAGGTTCCTTCATCCGGATTTGGTGATAACCGAAATATGTGTCGAGAAAACAGAGGAGTTTCGAGCCTGCCGTAGAATCGATAACTTGATCAATCCTAGGCAGAGCGAATGGATCTTTGGGACAAGGCTTGTTCAAGGCAGTATAATCAACACACATCCTTAAATCAGTGGTGTCCTATTTAGGGACCATTACAGGATTGGCCGACCACTCAGTGTGGATGACCACTTCTATGAATCCGACTAGCTCGAGCCGTGCTAGTTCCTTAGCTATTGCCTTACGCTTTTCATCACCGAAACATCGTAAGGACTGTTTGACGGGTTTAGTGTTCAGGTTTACATTTAAAGAGTGCTCGGCAAGTTCCCTAGGTACTCCGGTCATGTCAGATGGATGCCATGCGAAGATATCTTGATTTTCTTTGAGGAACTTGATGAGCGCGCTTTCCTATGCGCTATCTAGGCCTACGTCTATCTGGGTCACCTTGGAGGGGTCATCATCCTTCAACGGCGTCTTCTTCGTCTCTTATGATGCCTTGAACTCTGGATTCGGCTTTGTCACCTCCTTCTTTGTTGCGGGCATCTCGGACGGATCTATGCTCTTCTTGATCTCCTGATACTCCTGGGCGTGCAGCACGGCTTCAGCAAAGGCGGCATTTCCATCCTCGCACTCTCGCGCTTTCTTCGGTTCTCCCCTGATGGTGATCACGCTGTTGGGACCTGGAATTTTCATCATATTGTAAATGTAACACGGACGAGCCATAAAAGCCCAATAAGCCAGACCTCCGAATATAGCATCGTACGCGCTCTTAAACTGGACCACTTCAAAGGAAAGTGCCTCCGTCCGATAGTTCTTTGGAGTTCCAAAGGTAACATCCAAAGTGATTTCTCCCAGGGAATTTGCTTGTCTTCCTGGGACAACCCCGTGAAAGATCACATAGCTGTGGTTCAACTGGGTCTCCGAGATCTTCATCCAACGCCGTGTTTCGACATACAGAATATTAATACTGCTTCCACCGTCCATGAGAGTCTTGGAGAAACCATAACCGTCAATAAGTGGATTGACGATTAAGGCGTATTTTCCTCGCCTGTGCAACTTAGGCGGATGATCAGCGCGGTCAAATGTGATTGCCACTTCCGACCAGTCCAAGAATTGAGGGACAGCTGGAACTGTGGCATTGAGCTCATGTAGAACTGCCTTTTTGACCTTTGCTGGTTGAGATCCGAGGAAGGTGACATAAGTGTCTTTCTTGGTCGGAAATTTTTTCTTCCCTTCCGACTTGGGATTTGAAGCGTCAGCTTCCTCCATGTCGGAATCTTCCTTGGTCTCTTTATACTTTTCGGGATTCTTCTTTCCCTTCTTTCGCTTAGCTTTGTAGCCAGCGGTATCATCTCTTTTAATGTCGTCATTAAAACGACACTCGGCATTTGTGTGGGACGAGCCCCCATTGGCGTCTAAGTGATGCACACATGGGTTATTGGCAATGTCGACCCAAGAGTAGGTTTTTCCGGGTTGCTTCTCTCCTCTACCTTGGACTCTTGACGTCCCAGGACCGCGTCCACGGCCACCGCCACATCCTCCTCATCTTCCAGACCCGAAAGTAGCAGTGACCACTGCCGTTTCTGCGTTGGGTTTTTCTTCCGAGGTATTCTTTCGCTTCTGAGCTTGTTGCTTTGGTTGTTTTGCCGACTGTGGCACAACCAAGGTGTTGAGTAATCCCTCTACATCATCATCAGCATCAGCATACTTGCTCCCTATTTCTATCATCTCTCCTAAATCAGTAACCTTGTCACACTTCAAATGATGACGCAGTAAACCAATTGGGAGACCTACAATGAAAGCTTCAATCACAGTTTGGTCATTTACTCCCTCACAGGAGTTCTTGGTGTCAATCCATCGTCCGAGATAATCTCGGCAAGTTTCTCCGGCTTTCTGGGTGCAACGTTGTAGGTCTCCGACCGTACAGGGCCTCCGGTATGTGCCTTCGAAATTCCGAAAGAACGCACTTTGCATGTCATACCAATTGTGGATGATGTTCTCCGAAAGTTCATTGAGCCATGATCGTGCCGTCTTCCGCAACATAAGTGGGAGATATCGGGTTGCGACCAGGCTGTTTCCGCCTTTGGCGATGCAGCAAGCTTGGAATAAATCCTGTAGCCAAGTATCTAGCCAAGCTATACCGTCGTAGGCTTGAATACGTCTTGAGATAGCAAATCCTTCTGGGAATCTTGTACCTCTTATGCGTGGTCCGAAGCACTTTGGTCCCACGTATATGTCATCATTTTCATAGCGACACGCCTCTATATTGGAGTTGATCCTGTGCCTTGCGTCATTTGGGGATAGAGATCGTCCTGAGTGACGGCTATGGCTGCGATGCCTTGGAGCCGGACTTCGGCTTCTGCCACCACCTCCTCCACCACGACGCCCTCCTTGGCCTACTTGGGAGCCGTTGTGATGGCTACTTGGTGGAGAGGGTGGAGCTGCTGGGTTATTTCCGGCTGATCGCCGGCCTCCATCCGGAGCGCCATTAGTCCGGTTCCGGGGAGGGTCTTCATTGTGACGAGCCCCCTGCCGGCTTGACTCGGCACGATGTCCGTCGTTCCTTCGCCCGTCATCCGGACGGCTTGCATGTCTAGGAGGTGGCATTCTTTGTCGGTCCTCCTCCCGACATTTCTCTTTATATTCTTCCACGTGGTCTTTCGACTCTCGCCGGGGAGGATTCCTCGGATTCAGTGCAGCGATTGCCTCTTGCTCCACAACTAGGTTAATGTTACGCTAGTCACGAGCAGCTTTGTGGTGCTGTCCTGAAGATCCGGTTCTTGAGTAGTTGTCTTCCCGATGATCGGAACGATGTTGCTGTTCCGGAACACGTTGGGGTCTTATGTCAGCCCATGTCGGATCTGTGCGACATTGGTCAGAATCTGAGACCAATTTTTGACTTCCGGACATGGCGACCTTTTGCTGCTCCAGTCCTTTGTTGAGTAGTTTGATTCCCAACCGGATCTGCTCCAGGCCTGGATTAGCCGATAGGATTTCCCGAGCCGCAACGGTGTTCTGTACTAGCGTTGGATACACCCAATCCCTGTTGCTGTCGCGTCGAGGCATCCCAAGTTCCCCTCCAAAAAGGACTTTGTGAATCTGCAGGAATTGGTCGTCATGAGTATGACGTTTCCTGGTCTTCTGATGTTGCCTGGAGTTGTTCTTCTCCACAGTTGCCATGCGTTTCTTTTCCTCCTAAATGTTTTTGGCTTCATCGAGGAGTACTTGGTGACGTGCTTCTAGGGCCTGGGCCCTCTCGTCCAGCTCTTCAGCAGTAAGTTCTGTAGATGTAGGAATATGTGTGGTTAATGCAGCATCGATGAGTTTATGCGCACCTTCAATGATCACGTGTCCATCCACCGATTCATCTTTGGCTTCCCCTAGGATAAGCGCTCCATCCGAGTCTTCCTCGTATTCCTCGGAAATCACCTCCTCTGCCGGAGGGTCTTTTTCTGGGGTCTTGTTCTTCTTCTTTGCCTTCTTGGCAGCACCGGTAGCAAAGACGGCTTTTGGTCTGTTTCCCGGAGTCAAGCTCTGATCGGTACTTTCGGACATCTAGACCTCGGGTTTTTCTCCGATTTCCATGTCGTCCTGTGCTTTGGGAGAATTTTCCCCGGATCCTTCATCCATGGCTTCTTCTTCCTCTGCAGCTTTGGAGTTATACTCCTCTTCATATTCCGTGGAGAACTTTCTGAAATCTGTCGATGTCATCGATTCATCCGAGGATGCGGGTACGTCGGCATTTGTTCCGATTGCCTCCAGCACAGAGTCGGTGTTGTCTCCAGCATTGGTAGAGCCAGATCCGGATCCCAGATATCCGATAAAGTGCGATGCGCCCCTCCTGAGATAACTGCGGTATTCATAGTAGGCTTCGTCGAAACGTTTGATGGTCTCGAGGATTTCTTCTACGCCTGAGTTTTGCATCATCATGCGCCTTAGTGTGTATCTCAGGAAAGGCCTGTCTGTTCCGGTGTCATCAGTGCTGAAACCAGTGTTATTGTTGTGCTCCTCCTGGATTTCGACTTCAGCGGGTGGGTCGATTTGGGATTCAATCTCTCCAGGGAGATCCACTCCAGATTCAACTTGGACCGCTAGGTCCGCTTCAGGCTCGGATTTCTCCACTATCTCCGCAACTGGTGCGGGCTGGGCGGGTTTAGGGTTTTTTGAGATCCGGAACTCTGCCGCCTCCGCGGACAAAGGGGACCCAGAAATTTCTTCTGCCTCTATCATCACCGCTGGGGTGGGTGGGGCAGTTTCAGCAAAACTAATGTAAACATCGATCTCACCAAAAGACATGATGGTGTATGTGGTCACGACTTCCCTAGCCGGAATCCAAGTCTCGTCGAGAACGATGAGAGGGACGTCACTGGCATAGAGGATGCGACCGACGGTGATAGTCTCGCCGATTCCGATTCTTGCAAATTCCGCTCGGAACATAGATCCGAAGCTCACTTGCCCCACGGTGGGCGCCAACTATCGTCGGATTGATGACAAGTACGCCATGAGGGGGTCCTTGAGGCGTGCAGAAGAGAGGGGTGTGAGACGTACGGTGTTCCGGGACGGTGAGCACACAAGTTTACCCAGGTTCGAATTCGCCGGCTTTGGATGGATCCTACTCCTGCTAGCAATCTAGTAATACGGCAGAGCCAGAATATGGGTTACAAGGGTTCGCCTGTGCGAGTTGAGATTGTGATTGTAAGGGGTGCCCTAAAGGCTCTCCCTAGGACGGCTTATATAGATATCCGGCCTAGGGTTTACAGGAGAGATATATCCGGCTACGAGTAAGAGTTGGTTAGAGAGTACAACTTGAACTACAAGTAACACTATGGGCCTATGTCGGTAAGTCTTCTGGGCCTTCCCGTAGCCGGACTAGACTCTGTCTCTTCTCCCTGACTGGGCCGCCCGTGAAGCAAAGCTCTAACCCGAAGTGGGCCACCCTGGTCAGTGATGAACTGTGAGGATACCCGGAAAGTATATCCCCAACACCCACAATGCATAATTAAGCTTCAAAGCCCAGTCTTTTCTTGACCTATTCACCGTTTTCTAGAGTATGACCTTGATTTCTCTGTTAGATAATTCCACTTGTCCACTTGTTTGAGGATGGTAAGGCGAGGCTACCCGGTGGTACTCCATATTTTTGAAGTATCTTGTCAAAAGTTCCCTTCATAAAATGAGTTCCACCATCAGTAATAAAAAATCGGGGTACTCCAAACCTGGGAAAGATGATGTCCTTGACCATCTTAATGGAAGTGGCTGCATCTGCATGAGCTGTGGGTATAGCTTCAATCCATTTAGTAACATAATCAACAACAACAAGAATATGAGTATAACCATTAGAGGGAACAAATGGTCCCATATAATCCATTCCCCATACGTCAAATGGCTCTATTACTAAGTTATATTTCATATTCATTTCTTGTCTTTTTCCTATATTACTCATACGTTGACAAGCATCGCAATTTCTAACATATTCATGAGAGTCTTTAACTAGTGTAGGCTAGTAGAAACCTGACTGCGAGACTTTGGTTGCTGTGCGATTGCCCACCGTAGGGACTATTGTGACAAGCTTTAAGCATATCTTCTGCCTCATGCTCGGGTATGCATTTCCGGATTATCCCATATATGCCATGCTTATATAGGTAAGGGTCATCCCAAAAGTAATGTTTTAAATCATTGAAGAATTTCTTTCTTTGATTATAATCCATTCCTTTCGGTAAAAACTTGCCTACTAGGAAATTAGCATAATCTGCAAACCAAGGATCACGAGGTTCTATAACTGCAAGATATTCACCAGGCATAGATTCATTAATGGGAATAGGATCTTCCATGATTCCTTCCATTCGTGACAAATGGTCAGCCATAGGGTTATCCTTTCCCTCCTAGCTACTATCTGAAAGTCATATTCTTGTAGTAACAAAACCCATTTAATTAGACAGGGGTTAGCATCCTTCTTAGCTAGAAGATGTATCAAAGCTTGATGGTCAGTATGAACTATTACCCTTGAATGGATGATATAGTGTCTAAACTTATCGAACGCAAAAATGACAGCTAGGAATTCTTTCTGAGTTGTCGCATAGTTCCTTTGATCATCATTAAAGACTCGACTAGCATATTGAATAACATTGATATTAGGACCATCTCTTTGTCCTAAAACAGCCCCAATAGCATAATCACTAGCATCACACATAATTTCAAATGTTTCATCCCATTTAGGTGGTTGAATAACTGGTGCAGAAATTAGTGCCCTTTTTAACTGTTTGAAAGAATCATGGTAATCTCTATCAAAAGTAAAGAGAGTAGCGTTATCTAAGAGATGAGTTAAAGGGGCAGCTATTTTAGCAAAATCTTTCATAAAGCTCCTATACAAACCGACATGTCCAATAATTGTTTTCACCCCTTTTATATCTTGCGGAATTGGAAGTGTTTCTAAGGTGGCTAAATTCGAACTATCAATCTTAATATTCTTTTCGGAAACCTTATTCCCAAAAACTATACCTTCCCTTACCATGAAGCGGCAGTGCTCCCAATTTAGTATCATCTTGGTTTGTTTACACCGCTTTAAAACTCTATTAAGGTTATAGAGACATTGTTCAAAAGTAGTTCCATAGACAACAAAATTATCCATTAGAACTTCCATGGAACTTTCTACAAAACTGTCAAAAATCTTTAGAACACACTCTTGAAAAGTAGCAGCTGCATTACACAATCGAAAAGGCATTAATCGATAAGCATAGGTTCCATATGGACATGTTAAAGTAGGTTTTTCTTGATCTTCGGGCTAGATAGCTATTTGAGAATAGCCATAATATCCATCAAGAAAACAAAAATAAGAATTAACGGGCATCCTTTCCATAATATCATTAATGAGAGGAAGTTGCTTATGCATTTTTATGGTTTCTTTATTCAACTTCCTAACGTCAATACACATTCTATATCCTGCTATTGTCCTAGCTGGGATCAATTCATCCTTATCATTATTAATTATTGTTATGCATCCTTCCCTAGGTATGCAATGAGTTGGACTCACCCATGTACTGTTTGAAATTGGGTAGATAATACCAATGTCCAACATACAAATTACTTCCTTTCTTACTATCTCTTTCATTTTAAGTTTTAACCTTTTCTGATTATCAAAAAAGGGTTTAGCATCTTCAATCATAGATATCTTGTGAGTTACTATGGTGGGATCTATACCTTTTATGTCATTAAGAGTGTATCCAAAGGTTTTTTGTTGTTTGACAAGTACTTCTAACAATTTTGTGCTTTCCTCTAGAGAGAGCTTATCATCTAAAATTACTGGCATTTACCTTCCTTATCTAAGAATTCATACTCGAGTCTTGGAGGGAGAGGTTTTAAAACAATAGGCAGTGGATCCTCGTCCCCTTTTCTTTTAAGTTCTTCATATTCATTCCTGAGACCTGGCTCGGCCTCCAATGTGGTGTTGAGGATTTCATCCAAATCTTATTTTGCAGAGTCATTGGCAAGGGAATCATCACTTGTCAAACTTCTCTCCAATTCAGATTGCGGAGTGCAAACATAGATTGCTGCCAATTCTTCAATAGCTTTCTCCTCCTTAATTTCAATTTTCTTCTCATAAGGTAGTTTCGTGAATTTACTGTAGTTTATTTCTACAGTTTTCTACCAAAAATCACTGGACAACCGGGGTTCAAAGGTATTTCGATAATATGAAAATCAACTGGATACACAAAAGCCCCAACAAAAATGCAAACATTGCAGAGTATCCCGCGAGTAGGATGCAAAGTTCGATTAGAAAACATAAAAGTAGCTTCTGATGGCTCAAGGTAAGATTCATCAAGGTGATCACGCAATTCTTCATAAGTAGTGTAAGGCATGATGTTTATTGAAGAAATTAAGTCACAAATCCTACAGTAGTGTAAGGAACTTTCTACTGACTTCTATTCTTATCATCAAGCTTACCTCCTATCATTTCAGAGGATTCTTTACTCACCATTATCACTTATTCCTTGAACAATTCGGGTTCCAAAAGTTCTTTTACTATCCCAATATTTTCTTTAAAGGCTCCCAAGTTCCTAGTTAACTTTCTTATTATTTTATTCCCTTCACCCCTACTATCCATTTGTTGGGTTCACAGCATATAAAACAAAAAATTTCCTACGATGTGAACTATACGCCAAGATCTATCTACTAGATACAAGCAACAGGTGGATATACATCCATAGAGAACTTACCCTCGAAGACAACAAAGCTTTGATAACAAGATGGAACTCGTGGATGATGTAGTCGTACACTTGCCGATCTCAAGATCGTGATGAAGTCTAGCAGGCCCAGCTCCAGCACGTCCATCAGATCCAGCTCCAGCAAGTCCAGCACCACCAAGTCCAGCACCGCAAAGCAGCGATGCATCCGTGATCGCACACACTTCCGGTACCCCGACAACCTCCATCCCTCGCTCCAGCAAAGTAGCAGAAGCAGCAACTCCTTTCCAGATAAAGCCACCGGGAACATGTATCTTGCTTATCCGAGACCATGGGGGAAAATACTATAGGGGGAGAGAGATCCTTCACGAGGAGGTGTGAGGAAGAAAGGGTGTGAGGGTGGCCTTTTATAGGAGGAGGAGGGGTGCCCCTCCCCATGGCCGGCCGCCAAGGGGTGAACCTTCACCTCCTCATTCATGTGGTGGTAACTCCCTCCACATAAATTTTCCCCTTTAACATTCCTCTTTAAAGTCTCCACTTTAAATGCATTAAATTTCTCCAAATTTAATGCTCTCTCATTTAATAAAACTCTTTTATTAATTTTATTCAGAATTTTGTTAATTACTTTAATTAACAAACATTCACATAAAACCCCCTGCAACATTTTAATATTACATGCAGAACCAATTTCAACAATTTCACCCGAAACAATTTTGGTGTCTATTGAAATAATTCCAGCCCTTTCTTAAATCTTTATTTGAAACATATTTGCTCCAAATGGTGTCGGTATCCCTTAAGTGTGTCACCGTACGGTTCGCGAATAATGCAGACATGATCGAGACCCCTCTCAAATCAATAATCAGAAGTGGGACCTGGAGATCCATACTGACACCTACACATTCAACGATGACTTCTGTGATCATGAGAACCTTTAACGCTAGTAACTAAATCCATTTGTCTCGCGATATATTACATGTCTGAGATTCGATCATCGGTATCTCCATACCTAGTTTGATCTCGTTGCCTACATGCACTCTTTTCTCGTTCCCGTGATATAACATTCTAGTGATCTCATCACTTGCTTACAAGCTAACCAATGTGATATCACCGAGAGGGCCTAGATTATATCTATCCGCCATCGGGATGGACAAATCCCACTCTTGATCCATGAGCCTCTACATAACACTTTCGTAGCATTGAACCCACCTTTATAATCACTCTTTCATGGTGTGATGTTTGATGTTATCAAGATACTCTTCTAGTGTTAGTGATTGACATGATCTCATGGTCTAAGGACTAGGATTACTTCGTATATTGTTATAGCAATATAAACACAATGACTTTGATCGTAATGCTATACTTCATATGAATGTTCATCACATCATTCTACTAATGTTGTGACCTCGTTATTAACAACATCCAATGTCCATGATTAGGAAACCTTGATCATCTTGTTAATCAACGAGCTAGTTTATAAGAGAGGCATAACTAGGAACTTTCCTTTTGTTTATTAAACACACATGTACTAATGTTTCCAAATTAATACAATTATAGCATGCAAAATAAACATTTATCATAAACAAGGAATAAGATAATAACCACTTTATTATTGCCTCTCGGGCATATTCCCTTCAGTCTCCCACTTGCACTAGAGTCAATAATCTAGTTTGAAAAAACTTTGCGTATTGAACACCTATGGCTTTCTGGTGTTGCATATACGTGATTGCTAGTGGTTAACATAATCTCCGGATCTGACAGTTTTAGGTCCGTGTGTATTTGCATGTCTTTGCGTCTCTACGCATCACTCATTCTCAAATGAGATGGCATTGTATAAATTTGGTCCTTTGGTGAGACCTTTAGTTTGTTCGGGTTAAAATATGTTGATATTATTGTCATACAATATATATTCATAGTATTAGCCCACTTTGAACCACACCTAGTTTGATAACAAACTACTTAACACAAATGCCCTCCTTTGCTGCTACTATAGCAGTCATATACTTATCCTTTTGTTGTAGTATCCGCCACAATGTCTCAACTTTGGAACTCATCCAAATCCATCATGGAACATCCTTTCCATTACATTGTGCCACCCATAGTTTAAATTGAGATAAATTTAATTTGTATCTTGTGACAAAACTAGTATCAATGTAACATTTTACAATGAACTACCTTTAACTATTTGTCACTTATACAATATATATTCTTAGTTCTTCCAAAGCTCATAAGAATATCTTTACTATCGTCAAATGATCATCTTATGAATCATTCTGGTATGTGCTCATAACATTTAGAGCATAGGACATATCTGGACATGTACATATCATGGTATATTTTATTGATCAAAATATTCATGTGATTTCACTCATCAAGTGTCAAAACACTTGAGTCTTGTTTCATTCACAAAGTGTCAATACACTTGAATTTTGATTCAACATTTTCCATGTAGCAAGAACCTTTCTTGTCGTTTCCATATTGAACTCATTCGATATCTCATATATGTATATTTGGCACAACCATATTAGCGCCTCAATCTATCCATATAGACATTAATGCCAAATATTCCAGTTTTTCCCAAGTCTTTCATCGAAATCCTATTTTAATGAAATTCTTAACTTGTGTCAATAAAAGATACATCATTTCCAATCAACACCATGTCCTCTACATAATGTATTAGAAATATGTCTCAGCGCTCCCACTTAATTTCTTGCAAATGCAAGCATCTTCATCATCTCCGATGAATTTAAACTCCTTTAACATTTTCTTCATGGTGAAGATTCCAACTCCGCTATGCTCACTTCAACTATTGAAGTTTGCATGCCCTTTTAGCACCCTTTGAATTAACAAAACCCTTCGAACCTTGTCTTGTACACGTCCTAGGTAACCATTCTATTAGAAGAACATTGCTTTGTTTGTTCAACTAACATATACCAAATTATATGTAGTGGTTGCTACATTAATCCGTCAAGACTAAATATCGCTATGAAAGATCAAATCTTGGCATAGTCAACTCCTTGAACATTGCCGTAAGCTTCTTTCCGACATGCCGACTATTTCATAGATGTTAAACATCCATGTTTATTTATTTATAGATCCAAACATGACCTATAGGCTTTATGCCTTTTCAGAGGGTCTTCCAAGTTCAGAAACTTGATTTCTCATGTATGGATACTATCACGGATTCTATGACTTCTAGTCATTTTATGGAGTCAGGGCCCATCATCGCTTCTTTGCATGTAGTTGGTTCATCATTGTCAAAACAATAATGACTTGTTTATCAAATATCACTATTTGATTCTTATCGACCCACACGGTTCAATAGGAACTCTAATCTCCGAGATCACAACCTTTGTAATCACGCGAGTCATGAGCATTTTAGCCGCCTCCGGGACACTTTCCGGTGCTGTGCTACTTAGCACATATAGCTAAGGTTCAACAACCTTATCAAAGTTCTATTGTCCTCCCACTTAACTTTTTGCGAAAAATTCCTTCTCAAGAAACTTGACGTTCCAAGCGACAAACTCTTTTGTCCTCGGTGTTATGGAGGAATGCCCAAAAAATTCTTTGGGATAAACTACAAATACGTGCTTATCCGACTTTGGTTGTAAACATTGTACTTATGCATAGCATACCAAAATTTAAGAAAAGACAACTCAGGTTTTATCCCAAACCATAACCCATATGGTGTCATTTCAACGGATCACGATGGTGCTCTTTTCAGTGTAAAAGCGGTAGTCTCTAAAGCTTTAATCCTTAAAACATAATGGCAGTTTTATAAATGACACCTTTGATCTTACCATGTCAAACATGGGTTGATTTCATCTCTCGAATATGCCATACTCCTATGGTTTATCGGTAAACACAAATCATGGAACAATTTCTCAAATCTTAGGTGTTTTGCTAAACATGTAACTCAAATATCTTCCTTTATGATCGATTCATAAACTCTTTATTTTCTTGTTACAATGATTTTCCACTTCATCTTGAAAGTCTTTGAACAATTTTCAAATGTTTCATACTTCTTCCTTATTAAGTAAATATATAGATATATTCACTCAAATTTCTGGAGAAAGCATATGAAGCAAAAATATCCATCGCATATGGCTACATATAATGGACTATATACATCAATATGTATAATATTCAATCAGTTAGTCATCCGTTCCTCTTTGGCCGATGGACGGAGTTTCAATTATCTCAAGGAAAGTCTCACAAGCGTCAGTTGATCAAAATCAAAGACTCCAAAAATCCATTAACATGGAGATTCTTCATGTTTTCTTTCCAATATAATTTAAACCGCGATATCACTTCATAAGTGATCTTTCAATCATTTGTCTTGCGACATTTTATCAATAGTGTTTATGGATGTGATATCTCCCACTAGACTTGTAAAGTTCATCCATCCTTTATGTAATACGATAATTATTTGTTTTCATCAGACCATTGTTCTCGTAATACCAGAAAAAAATAACCATTATTAAAACAAATCTTGAAGGCTAGGTTTGACAAAAACGAAAACACAATAACACTTTATTTGTTTTTGATGAACATCATCACTTATTCTCTTGCCAATTACTTAGGCCGTTGCAGTTCATGAATTGTGTTGTTCTGTATGACACTTCACACCAACCAATTCGGTATCCAATACCGGTATCCAATACCTCAGAACCACATTGTTTAACAAGCAAGGAATACATCCATAACATGTATATCTTCTATATACCTAAGTTGGACATCTCCAACCTTTTCTTTTCTGCCAAATATTTTATAGATTCTCTTTCAACAATTCCTTTTCTTTTAAAAGAATCTATCAACATTAATAGTGGTGTCAATCACATGACACATAGTACAAAGTATATATAGTCAAACAGTAATACCTTTGGACTTGCACTTTGAAGTGGATCACCATCATCAAATGTTTGGTGTTCTTTCAAAAATCCATTCTTTAGTAATCTATTAGTGTAGTAAACATTTTACTTACATCTTCTATTCATCCTTATCATGAAAACTTTCATGATCAAGCTACTATAGCCTAAAGGAAGAATCGCGAGTATAATGTTAGTTCCCAAAATCTTTTTGGGAGATCCGGATGCCTAGCATCTCCATCCTTCACAAATTCTCATACAATATGAGAACATGTATTTTGCTAAATTATACTCTATCATAATGCAACCAAAAACATTGTTTCAGATGTCACAATATCTTCCACACATGATGGTTTTTGAAACAATTTTTCAGCTCCTAGATAATCTTGATATTAAAACAACTTTTGAATATCAATAATCATGGAGGCAAATATGATACTTTAGATACTAACATTGGAATTCTTACTCTTGATTTAATACTACTTATTAAACTTCATGGAGTAAATAGAGTTTGCTGAAAGTTTGCAATAGGACTTCTAAACTTTAAATTGACATTCAAAACAATACGATACCAGTTCGTAAAGTAAATATCCAGAATTCTATAGTTCTATTATCTCAATTAAAAACTAAGCATAAGGTGTAAACAAATGCCAATGACTACAACAAATTATGCAAATTCACTTTGATTTAGTTTATGACAAATTGAGTTCGACTAATTAAAGTTAGAAATGAACTCCCACTAAAAAATGACATCCCTCGTGCCATTTTGGTGATTACATGAACCAAATCCACTACACCAAGTCCGATCATCACGTGAGTCGGTGTAGCTTCAAAGTCGATCATCAATATGGGCATCACATCAACTATATGACTCATGCTTAACCTTTTGGTCCGTGTTCCGAGGCCATGTATGTACATGCTAGGCTCGCCAAGTAAGAACCTTAGTACTCGCATGTGTAAAACTGTATTACACCCGTTGACATGGGTATACCCTGCAGGTACTTGCTGGTGCGTGGTTGACGTGGGAGTTTCTTCTTCTTCAGTCCGCGGCAACGGCGCCAGAAAAATGCTTGATGGCTCAGTGTTGATGTAGAGCTCGTTGGGAACTCCAAGAGGAAGGTATGATGAGCACAGCAGCAAGTTTCCCTTAGTTATGAAACCAAGGTTTAATCGAACCAGTAGGAGCAAGGAAACACCCCAAAGGTGTTGCTAGCTAAGCCTTGGCAGGGCGCACTACCGGTGCTAGTAGCAACGTGGAGACCTGCACAACACAACCACATAACTTTGTCCCCAACTTGTGATGAGGTTGTCAATCTCACCGTGTTTTGCTGAAAACAAAGGATTAAACGTATCGAATAGAAAGAAGTAAAAGTTTGCAGAAAGTAAACACAAAGCAGTAAATAGTTTGTAGATTGTATGTAAAGAAAAGGACCGGGATTCATAGTTCACTAGAGGTGGCTTTCCTTAAGATAGATAACATGCTGGGTGAACAAATTACAGCGGGGCAATTGACAAACATCGAGAAAGCATACAAGCATATACTAATCATCTTGACTCCTTTGAGACTTGATTGGGCATTACAACATTATACATAGACCGCCATCCAACTGCATCTATGACTAATAATCCACCTTCAGGTTATCATCCGAACCCCCTCTAGTATTAAGTTGCAAGCAACAGATTATTGCTTTACGAATTGCGTGTAATGTAAACAATACGATTGTTCTATGAACAAAGGATTGTTGTTTTCTCCCTAGTAGCAACATCACATCTAGTACCTTAGAGATTTCTGTCACTTCCCTAGATTACTAGAGGCATGAACCCACTATCGAGCATAAATAGTAACTCTTGGAGTTGCTAGCATCTACTTGGCCAAGATAGCTACTAACAACGGACATCATGCAAGATCACAAATAACAAAGACATGATAGAATCAATAATCAATCTGAAATAGCATCTCAATATCCATCGGATCCCCGCAAACACAACATGCAGAATTACAAATAGATGATCTTGATCATGAACGGAGGTCACAAGATCTAGACATGAAAGCACAAAGAGGGAGAACCAGCCATCTAGCCACTACATGGATCCGTAGTCCAGAGATGAACTACTCACACATCACACCGGAGGCTTGCATGGTGATGAAGAAGGCCTCCAGGGTGAATTCCCCTCTCTGGCAGGTGCCAGGAAGAGCTTCAGATCCCTCACGATCTAGGGATGGAGATGACGGCGGCTACAGACTCTTTCGTGGATTTTTGATCAGGCCCTTAGGGTTTTCGTCCCGGGGGCATGTTATAGGCGGAAGGAGAGGCCGAGGGGGTGCTGGGGTCGGCCAGACCACCCCCTGGCATGGTCCAGGCCTGGCCATGCGGCCAGGTGGTGTGGCTGGAACCCAGCTCTTCTCCGTCTCGTATTCTGGCATCTGATGACTTCCGGAAAAATAGGCACTTTGGCTTTTGTCCCGTCCAATTCCGAGAATATTCATTTTCTGACTTTCCTGGAACCAAAAACAGCAGAAAACAGGCAGCTGGCATTGTGGCTCTTGTTAATAGGTTAGTCCAAGAAATCATATGAAAAGTACTCCAAAGTGTGGACAAAACACAAGAAAGTGGATAAAACCAAGCATGGAACATCAAAAATTATAGATACATTTGCAATGTATCAGTACTCGAGTCTTGTATATATGGTCCAGATACGATGGAAGCCCACGGCGTTGCCACGGCCCAATAAAGACTTTGAGTGGCCTACGGACTACCGATAACTTGCGAGACAAGAAGAAGTATAAAGATAGAAAGTTTGAAGGGAAAATCCTAAACTGTAACCGACTCGACCTGCTACCTAAGACCTGGCCTACCTATATAAAGGCTAGGAGGGGGCGGCGAGGAGGACACATGCAACCCTAGTTTCCACAACCCTCGCCAGATTGCATCTACGCACCATTGTAATCTTCGATTCCTTCGTTAATTCCAAGAGCAGACCAGCAGGAGTAGGGACCTCTATGAGTCCTGAACCTGGGTAAACCTTACGTCCCTGTGTGCTTGTTTGCTAGCCGATTGATGCTTCCAGCGCTCCCTCCTTCTCCAAAACCCAAGTCCATAACAATGGGCATTGATGAGTTAAACCCTCGTCAATTGGCACCGTCTGTGGGAATTGGGAGTGCTGATGTTGCGGCTTCTTTGGCCTCATCAACCGCGATCTACAACTCCGCAACAGCGGAGATTCGCCAGCTCTTCGGCACGTTCGACTTCACCGTCCACACGCCAGCCACTCGCCTAGCTTTCGAGTCCGTGGGCGACGGAATCATTCTGGCGATAGGAAGCTTCCGCTTCCAAGTTGGTCAGATGGGCATGCTTCGCATGCCTGACCAGCCAACAGCATCTGCGATTGCTCCAGCATCGTGGTTCCCACCACCAATCGGCACCCTCAGCGAGCTCAACACCTCAGCAACATCTGAGAGCACGGATAGCGACAACAGTCACGAATCCGATCTGGGCGGCTTATAAACGGAAGATGGAGTCTACGGCTCTGGATCCAAGAGTTGCGGGAGCAACAGCTTCCCCAGCCACTTCATGTGCGCCATAATTAACACTGGCGACTCCACCGCTAATCGTGAAAATGGTGGCAACGGTTCTGACCCGCCTATAGTTGGCAGACCTCCCAACGGCGGCCCCACCAACGGTGGCAACTACGCGCCCGTCAACAATGGAGGGAAGTCGAACCCCCAGCCATGGTGAACGAGCACACTGGCAAACGTGTCGTGATCAAACTCAACAATCTCGAGTGGGCTCACTGCCGAGACGCCCTGCGAGGCAATCCTCTGCCCCCAGGCATACCACAAGAACTGCTGATGGGCTATCATTGGCTGCTGAAGGAAGAGTACAGATGCTAGCTACAAACAATCGCGCAACTCGAAGAATGTAAAAAGGCGGCAGACGAGTCGAGCCTTCAAAGGGCCGGGCTCTCCTCCCACGGATGATCCTCCTCCAAAGGCAATGAGTACGTAGCCAACAAGAAACAATCTCGAATGGCCCATCTCACCAAGCAGGAGCGCATAGAAGCTGCAAAAGTCCTCGACTTCATCTCTATGACAGTCGACACCCGAGGCAATGTGGTCCCAAAGACGCCGCAAGAAGCGGTGACAACGGCCACCATGTACCTACTCAACAACCACCCACCAGCTGGAGATCCCCGAGCTACCATGCACCAATCTACGATTGCAGGCTTGGGGCTAATCGAGGCCGCTCTCGACAAAGAGCCGACGCCGGAGACGAAGAAAAACAAGGCTCTGGCAAAATGCTATTCCTCACCCTCGTCCAGCGACGACAGTCACGATCTATCTCGACGTCGCCGCTCACGGCGACACGACCACGACTACGATGCGCGTGATGACATCACGCAGCGCAAAATTGACAAGTCAAGGGCATGACGTGCCCGATCGACTGACTCAGAGGACGAAGACGTGGAGCTCTGTGGCGCCAGATGCTTCAGCAGGGCCATCATACAAAAGCGAATACCCAAGGGGTTCAAGCTCCCATCGGAGAACCCAAAGTTTGACGGCCTGCAGGACACGAAAATCATGTTGGAAGACCACATCTCCTCCATCAGGCTCCATGGTGGGAGTCGAAGCACTGCCATGCAATGCCTACAGCTACAGCTACAGGGCGTCGCCCGAGCTTGGCTCAATAACCTCCCACGCGGATCCATTCACAGCTAGGATGAGCTGGTCTACAACTTTGTGTGCAACTTCAAGGGCACCTACAAAAGTCCCACGTTAATCGAAGAACTGAGATCCTGCCAGCAAAGGTCGGGCGAGTCATTACGCTCGTACATCCAGAGGTGGTCCATCATCAAGAACTCCGCAGAAAATATCTTGGAGGACCGGGCGATTGACGCATTCAACGGCGGCGTTCGCCGCATAGAACTCAGGGAGGAGCTGGGCCGCTCGAAGCCCAAAACCATTGACCACCTAATGGAAATCGCGAATCGGTGGGCAGATGGAGAAGATTCGGTGAAAAATCGCGTTCACTCCAACGACGAAGCAGAGCTCGAGCGCAGACGCGATCGCCGCAGCAAACGTCGAATGTGCATCTACGATGACCGCGACGACGTCAACATGGTCGCAGCCGGCTACACCGACAGGCGCGACGACAACCGCAACAATGGCTATCGCAGCGGTGGACACCGCGACTCCGGGAAAACCACGCAAGTATGGTAGCGCCGCACTCGCGAAGAGGCACCTGTGACAACAATCGAGGACAAACTGTCCGGGCAATGCAACGCGCACTTCTACATCGACAAGCACGACGACAAGAAGAAATCCAGCCACCTTCTCAAGGACTGCCGCGAGTTCCTCAAGCTCGACGAGGGTTTGGCACGGATGAATTGCGACACCGTCAATAGAGGCTACGGAGTTGCCCCAGGCGCTGTAGCACATGGAGCTCCTCCTCCACCGCCTGGAGGGCCACCACCCGCGGCCGCACCGATCCACGATCAAGGCGGTGAGCCATACCCATAGGCTGTGGGCAACATGATGATCCAAAAGGGATGCCCATCGAATCGGGTGCAGAAAGCCATCACTCGCCAAGTAAATTTGGCGACAAACTCATCACCATCCACCACTGAGTACCTCAGTGGAAGCGACTCCTGCATCACCTTCGACAAGCACGACCACCCGCGTCAAGTACCCCGCCCAGGCCATTGTCCCTTTGTACTCGAGGCACAGATTGGAGGCTTCGACATGAGTCGTGTTTTCATGGATGGTGGAAGCGGCATTAACCTTATGTTTGCAAGTACCTTGCGAGCAATGAGGATCCCTCTGACCTGCCTAGAGGTCTCGGACGCGACATTCCACGGCATCGTCCCAGACAAGGGCATATATCCCCTTGGCAAAATCAACCTCGATGTCATCTTCGGCATGCCGAAAACTTTCGACGTGAACACATCGACTTCGAAGTCGTCGACTGGCCCTCACAGTACCACTGCATCCTCGAACATGTCGCGTTCGCCAGGTTCATGGCAGTGCCGCACTACGCCTACCTGCAGATGAAAATGCTAGGCCCCAACGGTGTTATCACAATCAACGGGAGCTTCGAGAGGTCCGACAGTTGCGGCAGGGAATTTAACAGAATTTCCCAGTCCTTCAGCATGCAGGAAGAACTCGCAAGATTGAAGGAGTCGATAGACAACAGTCTGCCTCCCCTGAGCCGGCCAAGTTCACCCGACCTGTCCTTCAACTTGTTGGTGCACACGAAGAAAGTTCAGATCCACCCATCGGACTCGGCCAAGATGGCCCTCATCGCCAACAACTTGAGTCCTGCATAGGAACTCGCGCTCGTCGAATTCCTCCGTGAGCACTAGGAAATCTTTGCCTGGTGTCCAGCGGACATGACAGGAGTTCCCAGGGAATTCGCCGAGCATGCACTCAATGTCAACCCAGACGCAAAGCCAGTCAAGCAAACAATTCGGCGACTATCTGAGCCAAGAGCAAAAGCGGTCAGAATGGAGATCAATAGACTCCTCGACACCAAATTCATACGCGAGATCAAGAAAAGCACTTGGCTCGCCAATACGGTGCTAGTACCGAAAAAGGACACGGATATCCTAAGGATGTGCATGGATTTCACCTCTCTGAATAAGCACTGCCCAAAGGATCACTTCCCGCTGCCACGAATCGACCAAATAATCGACTACACCGCGGGATGTGAGCGCTTCTACTTCCTCGACGCCTACTCAGGCTATAATCAGATTCGAATGAAGGAGGAAGATCAAGAGAAAATGGCGTTTACAACGACTTTCAGTGTGTTCTGCTACAACACAATGCCCTTCGGGCTAAAAACATAGGAGCAACCTATCAGCGGTGCATGCAGGCTTGCCTCAAGAACCAACTTGGTTGCAACATCCAAGTCTATGTTGATGACATCGTAATCAAGACCAAAGAGGAAGCCTCGCTAATCGACGATTTACGCAAAACCTTCGCCAACCTCGACAGCTACCGGATCAAGCTCAATCCGGACAAATGCGTCTTCCGCGTACCATCTGGGCAACTACTCGGGTATCTCATCTCCGCGAGAGGGATCGAGGCGAACCCGAAGAAAATAAAAGCCATACTGGCCATGGAGAAGCCAAAGAACGTAAGAGGTGTCCAGCAGCTGGCTGGGCGAATTGCGGCGCTCAGTCGATTCATCAGTCGAATGGGTGAAAAGGCACTACCCTTCTACCAACTTCTCCACAAAGCTGACAAGTTCGAGTGGACCAAAGAGGCACAGGAATCATTCGAAGACCTCAAGCGTTTACTGTCTACCTCACCAGTACTAGTGACCCCACGCGAAAGGGAACCACTGTTGCTATACATCTCCTCCACCAACCAGGTGGTCAGCATGGTGCTCGTGGTGGAACGAGCTGAGGAAAACGAGGTCCACGGGGTACAGCGCCCAGTCTACTACCTCAGCAAGGTACTCATGCCAACAAAGCAGCGGTACCCGCACTATCAGAAGCTGGCATATGGCGTCTTCATGACAGCCAGGCGACTGCGCCACTACTTCTAGGAGCACCCAATCATGGTGGTCCACGACGCCCCGCTTGGACATATCCTCAACAACCCCGATGCCACCGGACGAGTCGCGCTTTGGGGAATCGAGCTATCTCCACGAGACATTACATACGAAAAGCGCGACACGATCAAGTCGCAAGTTCTCCCTGACTTCCTCGTGCACTGGATGGAGAATCAGCTCCCTGAAAAACCAGATATGTCTTATCTATGGACAATGCACTTCGACGGATCCAAGCGAAAGGATGGAGCTGGCGCAGGAGTCATACTGACATCGCCTCAGGGAGACAAGCTGAAATACATCCTGCGAATGCAGTTCACCGCCTCCAACAACGAAGCTGAATATGAGGCCCTGTTGCACGGGATGCGGATGGCAAAAGCCTGTGGCGCCAAGAGGCTAATAATCTACGGCGACTCCAAACTGGTCGTCAACCAGACAATGCACGAGTGCGACGCACTGAACAACAATATGATTGCTTACCGTGACCTCTACGACACACTCGAAGGGGACTTCGACGGCTGCGAGCTGCGGCACGTAGGCCGTGAAAGCAATGAAGAGGCGGACGCACTCGCCAACATTGGCTCTACCTGCGCGCCCATACCACCTGGAGTATTTCTCGAGCGCATCAGCAAACAGACCATCAAGCCAAAGGCCATAGAGAAGAAAACAAGCACAACAACAGACTCGGGGGCTACGCCACCCAATGAGCCAATGGCACTCGACAACCTGGAGCTCGACACAGGACTCGAAGGACCCATGGCGATCATGATGATCGAACCCTCTTGGAGTCAACCATACGTCACGTACCTTCTAAGCAAGAAGCTGCTGGACGACCCGACCGATGCACGGCAAATCGCACAGCGATCCAAAGCATTCGCCGTCATCAATGGCGAACTACACAAGCGCTACATTACAGGGGTACTCCAATGGTGCGTCTCCAACGCTGACAGAAGGGCCGTTCTCCTCGACATCCATGAGGGGACCTGCGGGCACCATGCCGGCAGTCGCGCCCTCGTCGACAAGGACATCGTCCAAAGATGCAACGCTTGCCAGCGATTCACGGACAAACCGCACGCACCTGGTGCGGAGCTCCAGCCAATACCATTGGCTTGGCCCTTCGTGCAATGGGGACTCGACATGGTCGGCAAGCTCCCAAAGTCCTCACGAGGAGGCTACGTCTACCTCCTGGTAGTAGTCGACAAATTCACCAAGTGGATAGAGGCCGTGCCGGTGACTAACCAATCTGGAGCCAGTGCAGTCAAGTTCTTCGAGTCCATTGTCTATCGCTTCGGAGTGCCACACAGCATCATCACGGACAATGGGACAAACTTCACCTCTAAGGAGTTCCAGGGCTTCTGCGAGGACCTGGGAATCAATGTAAGCTATGCTTCAGAAGCTCATCCACAGACCAATGGTCAAGTCGAAAAAGCCAATGGGCTCGTCTGCGGCGGAATCAAGAAGCGACTCCTCAGGCCACTCGAACAAGCCACAGGATGCTAGCCAGACGAGCTGCAATCCGTACTCTGGAGCCTACGCACAACCCCAAATAGTGCAACGGGATACACCCCGTTCTTCATGGTGCATGGTGCTGAAGCGGTGTTACCCGCAGAGGTACGGTACAAGGCACCGCGAGTGGTCGCTTACAGCGAGTAGGAGTCAACAATTGCACTCAAAGACTCCGTCGACCTCCTTGATGAGGCATGGGAAATCGCCGCAGAAAGATCAACGATCTACCAGCAGAACCTGCGCAACTACCACAGCCGAAGGCTACGCCCCAGGTCCTTCGTCGAAGGAGACCTGGTCCTGCGACTGAAACAACAAGGGCATATCAAGCTCGAGTCCCCTTGGGAGGGACCATACGTGATTACAGAAGTAATCCCAGGTGGCGCCTATCGCCTCAAAGACTTCGAGACAGGAGTCGCATACTCCAACCCCTGGAACATCGCGCAGCTGCGGTGCTTCTACCCTTAGTCATTTTTTATTTCTTTCATCAAAAATACGGCTATTCAGCCAAGGCTACTTAGCCACACACTGTACCTCATACTGTTCTACGAATAAATAAAGCTAAGTGCCCCAAACTCTGTGTTTTTCTATTATTTTTTTCCATCTATATACTCGGGGGCTGCGCCACCCTTTACACATCTGTTCTACGAACCAATCGTGATATCCTGAGTAGCTAACGCACTAATCGAATCCTTGACAAACACCAACCCAGCTGCAACGCACCTGACAGGTTGGCAAGGTGCTGAGATAAACACAAGTCAGGCCAACGAAAAGGAATCGCATAGTGCAACGCACTTGCAAAACATACGAGCTAACAAGCTCTTTATATACATCAATGTCAATCAATTATACACAACATATATATATGAACTTTACAACACTGGTACAACTATGTGCAGGGTACAAACTAAACTACTGTTGCAATAAAAGAACGTTTGTCTTCTCCTCGAAGAAGTCGAAATTTCCTCTGCTGGGCGATCCACCACCTGGTAATGAGGAACCATGTTCCAGGCCGAACCTGCTCGTGGCGCTGGCGGTCCAGCAGCAATCGCTGCACCATCTACATCGGGCCTATGCAGTCGCACCAGCGATAGAGCAGCCTTGGCACCAGCCACCAACTGTTGCCACACACACTCGCGGACCCCACTCAAGTCCTGAAATTTAGCAAGAAGAGCCAGCAGGCTCGAGGGAACGGCATCCAGCGAAAACATCGTCTGATAGATATTCCTTAAGCACGATTGCAATTTCTGCATAAAGTGAAGCACTCGTGAGGCACGATCCTGCAGGGCGCCAGTGCGATTGCACGATCATGATCCACCCAGAAGTATCCACTCGCCTGAAGCTGCTCTTGGGTCAGGTCATTCATGCGAATGGTGATCCTGTCCTTCTCATCCTGCAGATGACACGCGCTGACAACTATACCAAGCAAAGGCAAAAGTATGAAGACAATGAACTACCAAGAGTGGCTACAAGAAAAGATAAGGAAGCAGAAAGCTAACACTTGAATTGGTCGCCCAGCTGCGCCACCTCCCCTAGCAGATATTTCTCTCGGGCAGTGGCCTTCTCTGCCCTCGACTTCCATACATCCGCGTTACCACGGAGGATGGGAAGTTCGTGCTCTAGCTGCTTTACACTGTCACGTAATCGCGAAAGTAGAGATAACTCATCCACTCTTGAGCGCGACTGTGCTAAAGCATCATCAGTGGATGGCAGATCCCGAGGCTCACTCGAAGGACCACTCGATGTGCCCTATCACAAGCCAAGCAAGAGATAATAAGAAGACCAAGCAATACATGGACAAAAAATGTAGGGGTTCGTAGCATGGAAAACAAAAATTTTCTACCGCATACAAACAAACAAGCCAAGATCTATCTACTAGATTGTAGCAACGAGTCGATGGAATAACTTACCCTCGAAGATTCCAAAGCGGTTAACGAGAGCAGATTCTCGTGGGTGATGTAGTCGTACTCTTTCCGATCTCAAGATCGCGTAGACGATCCTTCCAGCGCCGCGTTCCCGCAGCGCTCCCGCAGTCGGTCACACGTTCGGTACTCGACGAAGACCTTCCTCTCCCTTGTTCCAGCAGGCAGCGGAGGTTGTAGCACTCTCCTCGCGATTCCGGCAGCACAACGGCGTGGTACCGGAAGTAGAGGGGAGATCTCGCAGGGCTTCGCCTTAAGCCGGTGCGAGTATGGTGGAGTATGAGAGAGGCTATTAGTGGTCTAGTAATTAGACACACCAATTAGAAAGCTCTAAACCAATTAGAAGGCTCTAAACCGAAGCGGCTCTAAACCGGAGATTAGAGGTGGAAACTTGTGTGTGCTAGGAGGGGAGCCCTGCCCCTCCTTATATAGGTGGGAGGGCTGGCCGGCCAAGGGGAGGAGAGTCCCTCCCCAAGTCGGCTTGGTGGGGCGCCGGCCAAGGGAGGAACCCTCCTTCAATTCGGCCTCCACCAATCCTCCTCTCTTCCCACTTCCCAAAATTGCCGTTTGACTTTCAAACTAGCCGTTTGACTTTTCAATTTAGGATTTAAATAAATCCTTTATTTTGGACAGCGAAGACACCTAGTACATGATGCAATCATTCCAACTTACAATGACACATTCATGTACCCTTCCCCCTCCGGAGTGCCGGACATTCCGGGACCTTCTAGAATGTTCCCGATGAAAACACCGGAACCATTCCCCAACTCCGAAACGGGACTTTCCTTATATGAATCTTATTCTCCGGACCATTCCGGATCTCCTCGTGATATCCCGGATCCCATCCGAGACTCCGAACAACATTCGGTCTCTTTCTCATCATTCCATAACTACTCAAACAACGTCGAATCCTTAAGTGTGTCTCCCTACGGTTCGTGAATTATGCGGACATGATCGAGACACTTCTCCGAACAATAACCAATAGAGGAATCTGGAAATTCATATGGCTCCCACATATTTCTACGATTACTTTGCGATCGAATGAACCACTTACATACGATACCAATTTCCCTTTGTCTCACGATATGTTACTTATCCGAGGTTATGATCGTCGGTATCTCTGCATACCTAGTTCAACCTCGTTACTGATAAGTACTCTTTTCTCGTTCCCGTGATATGTGATCCCTTGTGACCCAGTCACATGCTTGCAAGCTAATTGGATGACATTTCACCGAGAGGGCCCAGAGAATATCTATCCGTCATATGGATGGACAAATCCCACTCTTGATCCATGTGTTTCAACCAATACTTTCCGAACACTCAATGCCACCTTTATAGCCACCCTGTTACGGTGTGGTGTTTGATGACATCAAAGCATCCATCCGGTAAAGGTGATATGCATGATCTCATGGTCGAAGGAATTAGGTTACTATGTATCAGAAAGCATATAGCAATTGAACTATTGAAATGACTTGATCTTTATGCTACGCTTATCTATAGGAGTATGTCCATCACATCATTCTCCTAACGATATGATCCTGTTGTTAATAACATCTCTATGTTCATGATCAGGAAACCATGATCATATATTAACCAACAAGCTAGTTTAACAAGAGGCTTTACTAGGGACTCTTATTTTAGTTTACAAATCACACAAGTATTAATGTTTCCGGTTAATACAATTATAGCATGGTATGTAAACATTTATCATAAGTGTGAAGATATGATAATAATCACTTTATTATTGCCTCTTGGGCATATCTCCAACAGTCTCCCACTTGCACTAGAGTCAATAATCTAGTTTCAAACCTTTGTGTATTCAACACCTATGGCTTTCCGGTGTTTGTATGTACACGATTGCTAGTGGTCAACTGATCTCCGGATCTGACACTTCCAGGTCCGTGTGTAATTGCATGTCTTTGCGTCTTTACGCATCACTCATTCTTAATGAGATGGCTTTGTATAGATTTGGTCCTTTGGTGAGACCTTTAGTTCTCTGGGGTTAAAACATGTTGATAATATTGTCGTACAATATATCTTCGTAGTATTATCCCGCTGTGAACTACACCTAGTTTGATAACAAACTACTTGACACAAATGCCCTCTTTAGCTGCTATTATAGCAGTCATATACTTAGCCTTTTGTTGTAGTATCTGTCACAATGTCTTAACTTTGGAACTCATCCAAATCCATTATGGAACTTACTTTCCATTATATTGTGCCACCCTCAGTTTAGATTGAGATAAACTAAATTTGTACTCTGTGACAAAACTAGTATCAATGTAGTACTTTTACAATGAACTAACCATCTATTTGTCACTTCTACAAATAATATACTCTTAGTTCTTCCAAAAGATCATAAGAATATCCTTACTATCGTCCAATGATCATCTTATGAACCATTCTGGTATATGCTCATAACATTTAGAGCATAGGACATATCTGGATTTGTACATATCACAGTATGATTGATATAAATACTCTTTGTGATTTCATACATCAAGTATCAATCTATACTTGAATCTTTGTTTCACTTACCAAATGTCAATACACTTGAATATATCATCAATATTGAACTTATTCAATCCTTTCTGTGCGACAAGAACCTTTCTTGTAGTTTCTATATTGAACTCATTCAATATCTTGTCTATGTACTTCTGGCACAACCATATTAGCATCTATTGATGCCAAATATTTGGGTTTTGCCTAAGTCTTTCATCAGGATGAAATTCTTAATACGTGTTAATAAAAGATACATCATTTCTAATCAACAATATGTCCTCCACATAATGTATTAGAAATATGTCTTAGCGCTCCCACTTAATTTCTTGCAAATGCAAGTATCTTCATTGTCTCCGATGAAATTAAACTCTTTTAACAGTTTCATCATAGTGAAGATTCCAACTCCGCTATGCTTACTTCATCCATTGAAGTTTGCATATGCTTTTAGCATCCTTTGAATTAACAAAACCCTTTGGACTGTGTCATGCACACGTCCTAGGTAACCATTCTATTAGAAGAACTTGTTTTGTTTATTCTACTACCACATAACAAAATTATATGTAGTGGTTGCTACATTAATCCGTCTAGACTAAATATCGCTATGAAAGATCAAATCTTGTCATAGTCAATCTTTGAACATTGTTGTGAACTCTGTCCCAACATGTCGACTATAGATGTGAAACATCCATGTCTATTTCTTTATAGATCCAAACACAACTGTAAGGTCTTACACCTTTCTCGAGGGTCCTTCAAGTTCAAAACTTGATTTCTCGTGTATGGAATTATCACGGATTTTATGGCTTCAAGCCATTTGACGGAGTCAGGGCCCATCATCGCTTCTTTGCATGTAGTCCGTTCATTATTCTCAAATAATGATTCAACCCTCAAATCTTAGTATTTGATTGTTTACTCGACCTACTTGTTTCAATAGAAACTTAGACCTCCGTGACCGCAACCTTTGAGGCACGTGAGCTATGAGCATTGTTGCTGCCTCCGGAACACTTTTCGGCGCTGCGCAACTTTGCACATATAGCTAAGGTTCTTTTAACCTTATCAAAGTTCTATTGTCCTCCCACTTTAACTTTTCACGAAAAATTCCTTCTCAAAGAAACTTGACGTTCTAAGCGACAAACACTTTTGTCTCCGGTGTTTGTGGAGGAATACTTAATATTTATACAAAGATAGGTTTATCCGACTTTGGTTGCACACATCTTTCTTATGCATAGCATACCAATGTTTTAAGAAAGGACTGCTTGGGTTTTATCCCAAACCATAACTTTATATGGTGTCATTTCAGCGGATTATGATGGAGCTCTTTTTAGTGGAAAAGCGGTAGTCTCTAAAGCTTTTAATCTTTAAAATATAATGGCAGTTCTATATTTTACACCTTTGATCTTACCATGTCAAACAAGGTTTTAATTACATATCTCGAACGCTCCATACTCTTATGGTGTTTCGGGAAATGCAAATCCACGGAACGATTCCTTAAATCTTAGGTATTATGCTAAACTTGTAACTCAAATATCTTCCTTTATGATCTTATCATAAACTATTTATATTCTTGTTACAATGATTTTGCACTTCATCTTGAAATCTTTGAACTTTTCAAATATTTCATACTTCATCCTTATTAAGTAAATATTCATATATTCACTCAAATTTTCGGAGAAAGCATATGAAGTTGAAATCCATCGCTCTTGACTACACATAATGGAGTTCGTACAACAATATGCACAAGTTCCAATAAGCTAGTCTTTCGTTCCCTTTTGGCCTATGAACGAAGTTTTAATTATTCTCTAGGAAAGTTTCACAAACGTCATTTGATCAAAAATCAAAAGACTCCAAAATTCCATCCACATGGAGTTTCTTCATGTTTTCTTTCCAATATAATTTAAACTGCGATGTCACTTCCTAAGTGATCTTTCAATCAATTTGTCTTTCGACATTTTTTAGCACTAGTTTTATGGATGTGATTTCTCCAACGAGATTTGTGAATCATCCATCTTTTATGGATTACGGCAATTATTTGAACAACCCTTTTGTTCTCATAATACCTGATAAAACAAATCTTGAAGGCAAGCTTTGATGTTTTAACGAGCAACACAATAACCCTTTATTTGTTCTCGATGAACATCATCACATATTCTTTTGCTAGTTACTTAGGCCATTGTAGTTCATGAATTGTGTTGTTTCGTATGACGATTCATACCAACAAATTCAGTATAAAATACTTAAGAACCACATTGTTTAATGAGCAAAGAATATAGCCATAACATGTATATCATCTATATACTTAAACTGAACAATTCTAGTCTTTTCTTTTCTGCCATATATTTCTGAGATTCTCTTTCAGTATTTCCTTTTCTGTTTGAAAGAATCTATCAACATTAATAGTGGAGTCATACATATGACACATAGTCCAAAGCGTGTATAACTAAATACCAATGTCTTTGGATTTGCACTTTGAAGTAGATCACCATCATCAAATGTTTGGTGTTCTTTCAAATTCCTTTCTTTAGTAATCTATTAGTGTAGTAAACATTTTACCTACATCAAATATTCACCTTCATCATGGAATCGTCCATGACCAAGCTACTTTTAGCTTATAATGGTGAATCGCGAGTATAATGTTGCTCTCCAAAACCTTTTGGAAGATTAGGACAACTAGTGTCTCCAACCTTTTGCAAATTTTCATCAAATATGAGAACATGACTTTTGCCATATTATACTCTATCATGTTGTAACCAAAACTTTGTTTCAGATATCAAAATATCTTCCACATATCATGGTTTCTGAAACAACTCTTTCAGATCCTAGATAACCTTGATATTAAGACAATCCTTTGAATATCAAGAATCATGGAGACAAACACGATACTCATACACTAACACTTGGAATTGTCACTCTTGATTTAATACCAATTATTAAACTTCATGGAGTAACCGGAACTTACTGAAAGTTTGCAATAGGACTTTAGATTAACACTTCAAAACAATACGATACCAGTTCGTAAAGTAACTAACCAGAATTCTATAGTTCTATCATCTCAATTATAACTAAGCGCAAGGTGGTAAACGGATGCCAATGACTACAACAACTATGCAAATTCACTTGGATTTTCTTTATGATAAATTGAGTTCTAATTAATAATTAAATTAATCTAGGTGAACTCCCACTCAAAACAACATCCCTCACATTGTTTTAGTGATCACACGAACCAAATCCACCACATCAAAACCGATCATCACGAGAGTTGATGTAGCTTCAATGGCGAACAATCAACATGTTCATCATATCTACTATATGACTCATGCTTTACCTTTCGGTGATCCGTGTTCCTGAGACCATGTCTGTACATGCTAGGCTCGTCAAGATCAAACCTTAGCTACCGCATAAGCAAATCTGGCTTGCTTACGTTGTATTCACCCGCGGAATCTAACACACCCGATCATCACGTGGTGCTTCGAAACAGCAAGCTTTGGCAACGGTGCATACTAAGGGTGAACACTTTAGAACTTGAAATTGTGTGCTTGAGGGATCATCTTATAATGCTACCGTCGTCTACTAAGCAATACAAGATGCATAAAGGATTAACATCACATGCAATTCATAATGTGTGATATGATATGGCCTTTCTTCTTTGTGCTTCCGATCTCCATCTCCAAGCACGAACATGATCTCCATCATCACCGGCATTGCATCAAGGTCAATGACGCTTCTCCATGGTTGTCGTCCACCGGCTTCAACTATTACAACTACTTTGAATAGACACGCGGGTCTTAACAGAAATTAAAGACAACCATATGGCTCCTGCCGGTTGCCAACTTACAATAAGGAACATTGCATACATCAAATATAATCACAATCATGGCCATATCACATCACTGCACACCCCTGCAAAACAAAGTTAGACGCCTCTACTTTCTTTGCATATTTTACGTGGCTTGAGGCTTTCAATAAGTGTCGTTCTAACTTACGAACAAGAACCACAACATTGATACTAGTATTGTAAATCACCCGTTGTAAATTGGATCTCCACTATGCTGGGAGAAACAGGCACCCACAAAGCCACTTATGCAATACGAGTTGCATGTCAAGCGTGGAGCAAGTCTCATGAACGATGTCATGTAAGGTTAGCCTGGGCCGCTTCATCCCAACATGCCGCAAGATACAAAGTACACAAGAAGCAATCGACAATAAAAGCATCAACGCCCACAATGACCATTGTGTTCTACTCGTGCAACAGATCTACATATAGACACGGCTCTGATACCACTGTAGGGGTTCGTAGCATGGAAAACAAAAATTTTCTACCGCATACAAACAAACAAGCCAAGATCTATCTACTAGATTGTAGCAACGAGTCGATGGAATAACTTACCCTCGAAGATTCCAAAGCGGTTAACGAGAGCAGATTCTCGTGGGTGATGTAGTCGTACTCTTTCCGATCTCAAGATCGCGTAGACGATCCTTCCAGCGCCGCGTTCCCGCAGCGCTCCCGCAGTCGGTCACACGTTCGGTACTCGACGAAGACCTACCTCTCCCTTGTTCCAGCAGGCAGCGGAGGTTGTAGCACTCTCCTCGCGATTCCGGCAGCACAACGGCGTGGTACCGGAAGTAGAGGGGAGATCTCGCAGGGCTTCGCCTTAAGCCGGTGCGAGTATGGTGGAGTATGAGAGAGGCTATTAGTGGTCTAGTAATTAGACACACCAATTAGAAAGCTCTAAACCAATTAGAAGGCTCTAAACCGAAGCGGCTCTAAACCGGAGATTAGAGGTGGAAACTTGTGTGTGCTAGGAGGGGAGCCCTGCCCCTCCTTATATAGGTGGGAGGGCTGGCCGGCCAAGGGGAGGAGAGTCCCTCCCCAAGTCGGCTTGGTGGGGCGCCAGCCAAGGGAGGAACCCTCCTCCAATTCGGCCTCCACCAATCCTCCTCTCTTCCCACTTCCCAAAATTGCCGTTTGACTTTCAAACTAGCCGTTGGACTTTTCAATTTAGGATTTAAATAAATCCTTTATTTTGGACAGCGAAGACACCTAGTACATGATGCAATCATTCCAACTTACAATGACACATTCATGTACCCTTCCCCCTCCGGAGTGCCGGACATTCCGGGACCTTCTAGAATGTTCCCGATGAAAACACCGGAACCATTCCCCAACTCCGAAACGGGACTTTCCTTATATGAATCTTATTCTCCGGACCATTCCGGATCTCCTCGTGATATCCCGGATCCCATCCGAGACTCCGAACAACATTCGGTCTCTTTCTCATCATTCCATAACTACTCAAACAACGTCGAATCCTTAAGTGTGTCTCCCTACGGTTCGTGAATTATGCGGACATGATCGAGACACTTCTCCGAACAATAACCAATAGAGGAATCTGGAAATTCATATGGCTCCCACATATTTCTACGATTACTTTGCGATCGAATGAACCACTTACATACGATACCAATTTCCCTTTGTCTCACGATATGTTACTTATCCGAGGTTATGACCGTCGGTATCTCTGCATACCTAGTTCAACCTCGTTACTGATAAGTACTCTTTTCTCGTTCCCGTGATATGTGATCCCTTGTGACCCAGTCACATGCTTGCAAGCTAATTGGATGACATTTCACCGAGAGGGCCCAGAGAATATCTATCCGTCATATGGATGGACAAATCCCACTCTTGATCCATGTGTTTCAACCAATACTTTCCGAACACTCAATGCCACCTTTATAGCCACCCTGTTACGGTGTGGTGTTTGATGACATCAAAGCATCCATCCGGTAAAGGTGATATGCATGATCTCATGGTCGAAGGAATTAGGTTACTATGTATCAGAAAGCATATAGCAATTGAACTATTGAAATGACTTGATCTTTATGCTACGCTTATCTATAGGAGTATGTCCATCACATCATTCTCCTAACGATATGATCCTGTTGTTAATAACATCTCTATGTTCATGATCAGGAAACCATGATCATATATTAACCAACAAGCTAGTTTAACAAGAGGCTTTACTAGGGACTCTTATTTTAGTTTACAAATCACACAAGTATTAATGTTTCCGGTTAATACAATTATAGCATGGTATGTAAACATTTATCATAAGTGTGAAGATATGATAATAACCACTTTATTATTGCCTCTTGGGCATATCTCCAACAAAAAACTCAAGTGCATTCAAGCATAACAAAGTATCAACAGATACACCCGCCAACGGCATGTTCTAAGACAAAAGGGTTAAGCTATTACCTATTACAAATATGACTACTGAGGAGCAACTGGCTTCTTCGACTTGGACTTCAGTTTTGGGGGCCTCATCGAGTCTATGGCAGTATCAGACGCCACAGACTTCCCGCCGGCCCCTGATGCCGTAGCCTTCGCCGCCTTCTTGGCTCGCTACAGCTCCTCAGAGTACTTCGCGACTGTGTTGATGAGCTGCGGACCATACTTGCCACAGGCAGTTGCAAAGGGAGCAAAAACTACCTGTTGACCATCCGCGCCGACAGGCATCGCTTTGGAGACCGCCGCAGGATCCACCTCGACTCCATGGGCTTGAACCATCGCAAGTGACATAGAAGCGCCAGCCGCACGAAGCGAGTTCTTGAAGCCTGCAGGAATGCCTCCAGCAAGGGACTCCACCAGATCGTCTATGTTGTCAATTAGCTCAGCTTTGGGTGCCATCTCCTCACGGAGGCGACTGAGTACACCCTTGGCTTTGGCCAGCGTCCCTTAGATGGAAGCACTGCGATCTTCGATTGTCGTGACGGCACCTGCCAAGGCATCATCACGACGGAGCGCCTGGGCATCGAAGCTTACACCGCCAGCATCTACATAGAGCAAAATGTTGGAAAAAAAAGGTCAGCACAATAACAAATTCGAAAGAAAGGAGACGACGGAAACCCAGACGAAGAAGTACCTGAAAGACCCTTGGCAATCGAGAAGAGCTGTTCTTCGAACAACTTCTCCCTAGCAGCGATGGAGGCGTGCAAATCCTCTTCGCGTTTCCGCGATTCGTTAAGCATAGTGACTGCCTCATCGTGACTCTTCACCGCCACGGCGAGCGTCTTTTCGAGGGAAGCGGCGTCACGAAGAAGCGCATTATGCTTAGCTGTGAAACAAACAAAGATAGACCGTCAGTCGAGTATATCACAAGGATGAAGAAGAAGAAGCAAAAAGCATTCACTTTCAACCACGCGATGGCGATTGTCCAGCATTGCATGCTGGCGACCTATTGCAAGCACTTGCTTCGCCAGGCGAGCGGCTTCCTTCACAATAAGCTGCAACAGGAGAAACAATAAAAGGACCAGCAGATAACATGTATGATTAATTCGACTGCAAGAAAAAACAATATCACACATACGTGATCCTCCAGTGACTCCGAAGTCGATTGCCGCGCAGTCATCCGGAAAACCATCTGGTGCTCCACATCGTGTGGAGAACTTGATGAATTGTGCCCAAATTGGGCCGCCAATGGAGGAGACGGACTTTGTTCAGCAATTTCCTTGGCCTTGGAGTCCGCGACTCCAGATTCTTTCAAAAATTGGACGTCGCTAGAAGATGACGATGCCGGTTGACTACAGAACAAAACCAACATCAGGAAAATGCAACTCCAAAAAAGAACCAAGAGAAGAGTTGTATACTTACCAATCAAATTTGTCAAAATCGAAGGTTTGGCCCTCCGACTCCGACGACTCCTTCGGTAGGCGCATCTTCTTGCGGGAAGATGGCGCCACAACACTCACAGGAATGGGCAGGAATCGACAAATCAGCACCGATAGCTGGGCCTTCCAGAGTCGAAGGAGATGACATGTCTGAATCTTTGTTGCGCGAACGCTTGCGAGTGTCCGGACCGCTGGACTCGGGGGCTTCCTCCTCCTCTTCAAATAGGACGGTCGACTCCGACTCGTCCTCCTCATCCGCTTCACGAGGAATAAGCCCCTCAGGAAGAGGGTCAAACTGGAAGACAGCTTCCAATCCTGCATACAGAAAACAAGTGAGCACAAGTCAAGAAAAAGAAGCACTCGACAAAATGAAGCTATTTCGTAGCATAATCATACCTTAGGAGGAGGGTTAGAAGCATCAAAAGGGGGCACGACTGGTTCACCGGGGAGTACATCCTTGGCAGTGTACTTGGTCAGCAGCCGCACCCTCTTATCTACTTCACTTGCGGAAATGCCATCGGCAGATACGTGAGTGACATCGTCTGCGCCAGCCCACTGGAACATAGGGTGGACTCTGGCCTGCAAGGGCTGGACGCGACGGCGCAACCATGTGTGAATGAGGGCGTAGCCTCCCTCTTCTTTGCCCATGCGACTCTCGAGGTCGCAGACGCGCTCATACAACACATCTATGTCCTCAGACTCGCCGGGCATCACCATGTTCTTCAAAGAACGCCTCCTCCTGCACGGCGCCGCGGCATCGAAAGGCGCGAGTCCGAAGTGGTCTCCGTCAGCCTTCTGGTCGCGGATGTAGAACCACTTGTCTCTCCACCCTTGGACGGACGCCATGAGCTTGATGTCAAAGTAAGTGACAGAGGAGTCGACATGGATACCGTAGCCTCCTACATCGTAGACTACAGAGCCAGACGCCGACTGGCGCTTCAGCTTGAAGAGACGCTTGAAGAGACCAAAGTGTGGCTCGATTCCGAGCCAGCACTCGCAAAGCATAATGTAGCAGGCAATATGTAGGATAGAGTTGGGGGACAACTGGTGCAGCTGGAGCCCATAGAAACAAAGGAGGACCTTGAAGAAAGGATGCAGGGGTAGAGAAAGACCGCAGATGATGAACGCTAGGAACATCACTCGGAAACTAGCAGGAGTACAAGGGGTTACCTCACCACCTAGGACTCGCGAGTCACCGACCGTGGGAGACGGAACTCCATCTTGGCGCAGGAGATGGAGCTCGGATGACTTGATGATGGACGCGTGCCACACACCATTGGTGACGCGAGTGCCCGCGCCCTTCTTCTTCCCGGCGACGGTGGCGCTGGTGCCCGCAGCGGCGGAGCCGCCCTTCTTCTTGCCAGCAGCAGTGGCGGCGGCGGACTCAGCGGCAGCACCTCCCTTCTTCTTCCCCATCTTGCGGTGGCGATAAGAGCGAAGAAAATAACTCGGGAAACCCCAGAGTTGGTCCAGCGCCGCGAACGAAACGAACTCTCGGAGGCAGAGAGCAGCAACAATGGAGATGGAGGCACAAAGTAGAGAGGGAGCAGATGAGAAATTACCATAGCTGCGCTGCTACTTAACCCCCTGGAAGATGTAATCCAACGGCCAGCAGAAACCCTATCAGACGCCTGGCGCACATCGTGATCGACACGTGGATGACCTGAAGCACGAACCGTCGCCCACTACTCCCATTATGCGTGGAAATTGAGGAGGCGCAGTTAAAACAAAGGGTTACACACGCCCGGTCAAGTCAGGTTCAGAAAATGGGACCCACCGCTCGTCACGTCCCGTCAAAGCCGCTCATGCAGACAATTGAGATCATCACATTGTCAGCACTGATGTCATCAAAGATTGGGCACTAGAAGACTTCAACTACTTTAGTCCTTGCTCGAGTCTTAGACTCCATCAAGCACTCGGGGGCTACTCCCATAGGGAGCGCTGGTCGCGCACCCTACGATTTTCTTTTATGCAGGAATGTGGACATTCAAAGCATACCCAACCACTCGAATCCACGATTCGACTATGGACAGGGGTTACTCCCATAGGGAGCGCCGGAAATAAATTCGACTGAAACAAGCAAACAAAATACGATAGTAGTCGTAAAAGTTCTTTAGTCCCTGCCTGAGTCTTCGACTCAACCAGACACTCGGGGGCTACTCCCATAGGGAGCGCTGGTCGCGCACCCTATGATTATTTGTACATCGTACTTTGTGTCGATAACGTCCACACTCGAAGTCTATGGCGACACCGCCTCATATTTTTTCCCTACAAAGAGACTGTGTCTCCTGGGTCAGCCGAATCATCTCTGCGATGACCAAATTTCGGATGCCGCGCTTGCAGCGTGAAGATAAGACCTGAATAAGGCCTGGCAACGCATTTGCTACGCACTACCATAAATTTATTCGTGCCTACAGGTGCGATGAACATGCCTTGACGGACGAGTCGAGTGCTCACACCCATATACTGGAATTCAACTCTTGTAAGACCTCTGCAGCTTGAGTCGAATTACACCAGCACTTTTCCGAATTCGAGTTTGGGGACTCAAGTTCGAGTAGATTGTGTTGTTTTGCCCTAAGGTAGTTAACTGATACCGATACATCAGTTAAATCAGGCACGCACATCAACAAATCCCTATGACTCAAACAGAGCACTCGAAAAAAACTCAGTCATACACTTGAAAGGCTTCATAAAGTCCCCAGTCGAATCTGCGATTCCACTAGACACTCGGGGGCTACTAACATGGGTATACCCTGCAGGTACTCGAGTCTTGTATATACGGTCTAGATACGGTGGAAGCCCACGGCGTTGCCATGGCCCAATAAAGACTTCGAGTGGCCTACAGACTACCGATAACTTGCGAGACAAGAAGAAGTCTAAAGATAGAAAGTTTGAAGGGAAAACCCTAAACTGTAACCGACTCGACCTGCTACCTGAGACCTGGCCTACCTATATAAAGGCTAGGAGGGGGCGGCGAGGAGGACACACGCAACCCTAGTTTCCACAACCCTCACCAGATTGCATCTGCGCACCATTGTAATCTTCGATTCCTTCGTTAATTCCAAGAGCAGACAAGAAGGAGTAGGGACCTCTACGAGGCCTGAACCTGGGTAAACCTTATGTCCCTATGTGCTTGTTTGCTAGCCGATTTATGCTTCCAGCGCTCCCTCCTTCTCCAAAACCCAAGTCCATAACAATGGGCATTGATGAGTTAAACCCTCGTCACCCGTTGTATGAAAGCGTAGAGTCGAGTACACCCGATCATCACATGATGTCTCGAAACACGATCCATAGAATAGTGCATACTTAAGAAAGAACACATTTTATCTTAATATTTAAATGAGGGATCATCTTATAATCTCTACTATCTAAAAGGAAAATTGGTGTTCCGTTTTCTGCCATCGTCGCACTACGTCGTTAGCTTTCGTCGCGCTCCGCTGCGCTCGCCCGCACGCGCCCAAATGGGCCAGGCCCAATGAATCCACGTCAGAGTCATTTGGCTCCCTACTTTGGTCGCTCCCTCCCATCTCCCCTCCCGCACCCATTCGTCAAAAAACAAAAAATCTCCCCTCCCGCACCCAGCCGCCCTCCGGCGACACGACACCCCTCTCCTCCACATACGACGCCCATCAGAGCTCCTCCTGCAGCGCCTCCTCGCGCCGGCCGCCGGATCCCGTCTCCCCTCCCACACCCAGTCGCCCTCCGGTGACACCCCTCTCCTCCGCATACGGCGCCCATCAAACCTCCTCCTATAGCGCCTCCTCACGTCGGCCGCTGGATCCGGTCTTCAATTCCTTCTCCTCGCCCGTCATCGCCTCCACCACGTGGATCCGGCCGTCGTCGCCTCCCCCTCGACGTCCATGTCTTCCACTGCATCGTCCAAGCCACGTCGAGGGCGGAGACACTGCCTGTGCTGAGGCTGATCTGCGGCCTCCTGGATCCAAAGAAAAGCCCTACGCCATGGTGCCGAACCACGACTCTGCCGTCCTCCTCTGAGCCGGAGCCGAGGAGACGCTGCCCACGCCAAAGCACCTCTGTTATGTATTAGCTTGTGCAACTAGGAATGGATTTTGACTGGGCAGCCATGATAGTTTGTTTTGTTTCCCATGCCCGTGTAATGCTAAGAGCTTTTTCATTTATGTGCTTATATGTGTCACTGAACTGAACCCCTTCTGCTCGCAGAGATGGACTTCTCCGGTCTGAAGCATAAGTCGAGATACCTCGGCAAGATAATCATGGTCACCCTCCTCACAGCCATACACGTCGTTATGCTCACTCAGCCACCCTGCCATAGGTGGATTCCTAGTGTGGTAAACCTTTTCTATCTTGTTGGTCGTGCATATTTTGAGATGTCCATATCAGTTGGATGCAAATTTCTTGTTTCATCAACCAGGAACATAACTTGACTATTACTAAGCAATGCAACAGAAATGGATTTGTTTTTAGCAACTGAATATCTTGTCATTCTTCAAGTCTGGCTCATGGTTAAATCTTCACTTATGTGATGTGCACAGTTCTCCATCCATGAACACGGAGTAACACAAGTGGTGGTGATAACTTGTGCTTGATATATATGATCCCATGCTTCCCTTGAGCTGCTGAAAGACTCCTTTAACTCACCAGTTTTTTTTGACAAAGCTTTAAGTCACCAGTTTGGTTGACACTTCACTCAACAGAAACTTCATGTTGCTTTCTTGCTCGAGCTCTGTATCACTAAAATGCAGATTTAACAAATTTTCTTAATCTTTAGGATAATCTTTCAATAGAAAATATAGGAGGGGTCAAGGTTCCTCGAAACTTGTTTCCTGAACCTAGGCGATTGCAATCAGTAGTTTGAAGCCTATGCAAATTGTAAATTTAAAGGCCTATAAGATGCTAATTTCAGTTGAAAGTCTGTACCATGCACTTTGCTGCTGTCACGTATGTCGGCCACGGCACATTTGAACCTCTGATGTACTAGATTTTTGCCTTTAAGCCTGTATTATCTGTCAATATACGTATTCTAATTACTTTTCTTCAGTTTCTGTGTTAGTAGTCAGATCTGGTTGGCAATACGTAATACACAATGGATTTCTGTACTAGGAAATCTGAAGTTGTCCTATAGGTGATGGGTATTTACGGTGGAGGTCACTTCAAGGAAATAACTGGCTGGGTAAATTCCTGAAGGGATTGGCCTCATGCAAGCTCTTGCTTTTCAGTGAGCAAACCACAACGCTCTCACTTCCTGCAATTTGTAAGTTAACTACAAACCGGTAGTTATATCTAACAGTGCTTTAGTGTTCTTTATATCTTAAATGCAGCCATTATTGTTTGCAGGCAAGGGCTTCGTGAAACCAATCAAGCTGGCACGGTCTAACAATATTCCAGACAACAGCAAACCTCAAGAAACTAGAGGTATTATTACGGTGTGCAATTATTCTGAAGCTAAAACCTCAAGTTTGGCAAATATTTACCTGAGGGTTTCTCATTCTGAGATAATAAGCCAATGCTGCAGTGTGCAATTGTTCTGCATCCAGTCTTAGATTAGGCTTGCGTTTAAAATTGAACTGAATTATACTCCTTCATCTCCTCCTAAAAACAAGAAATTGATTGGTTTACGTAACACAACTGCTATTTGTTCCGGTGCATTCTTCGTTTATGAACTGAAAATAATCCCGCCATTCACTCTGCATATTTAGTTTATGAGTTATGTAATGGTACCCTTACCTTTGTTTTAACCTGTTCTTCTCATACTCTCTCCGATTCAAATTGATGGGCTCAGATTTGTCTAGATTCGCATGTATCTAGCACTCAAACATGACTAGATACATCTGAATCTATATGTTGAATCCAACATGCTCTTATTAAAGAATGATGAATTGGTAAAGGCTTGCAACTCAAATGTAGGACGGCTATCTCCTGACCCTTAATCTGTTTCAGGAGTAAGTTAGATTGACCATGAATAATAAATAAACAGGTTGGATTGCATGAGGAGGTTCGAGCACAAAATTCAGTGATAACAAGAAGGTTGATAAAGCTAAAGTCGAGCTTGAGGAAATAGTTCACTCCTATTAGATCCCAAAGTGAAGTTTTATCAATTATTTTCATACTACATCGAGAGCTACTTATAGTCTGAAGTTGTTACTTAACTCGGATTGATTATGCTACAGAAGGAGAAGTCGCCAGTAGGCTCGACCGACCACGGCACCAGCTTCTCTTGCCTGCAATGGCCCTGGAACATCTGTCTGCTCCACCATGCAGCCATGGCAACGTTCATCCTGGCTTGAGATCGGACGGGGTGGCACAGGTGCGTAGCACTGCTGCCAGAGGAGAAACTTATTGAGATGTAAGCATTGAAGCCTCAATCGTGCTTCATCTTTCTTCCTCGTGCTAGATTTTTTGTCTCTGTGCTTGGAATTTCAGGAGCCATTGACCATGGGTGCTGGTTTTGGGCCCTCACCCCAACCTCAGGTTACTATTTGTTTTTTCTACCCATGAAAAATTAGGACGCACGAAACCCCAACAACATTGAGTTCAGATTCCCTCAGGTAAAGGCTTCATGAAACAAGGTAGATTGGATGACCGCCCTCGTGTCATTTATCTTGAAAGGTATTGTAACCAACATTTTCTTCTAGGGTCTTTATTTACCAGCATATGTATCATGAATAAATTGTGAATTTGAAATATGGTAGTACATCACTAAATGATGGAGAGATCCTGATGTGTGATGGATAAATTAACACTAATAGAAGCTGGCCTTGGGAGTGATAACAAGAAGCAACAACGACATTGTGGTATTTTTTTGTTTGGAAACATATTCTCAATTGCCTTGACGTTGATACAGCTGAAATTTACTACAATTAGTGGTCTTTCTGTTAGAGCATCCTTTTTAAGCTTTAGAGTTTGTTCTATTCTAATTGGTTCCGACCACACAATCGATGGATTTTTTTTATATTTCACCACTCAAATTTTGTACTGAATTTGGTATTGACATGCACTAAAGAATCAAACAGAGTCCTGTAGTTTAGTTTCCTCTTTATTTGAGTCAAACAAAAATATGATGTGAATTCTTCAGATTCCTTTGCATGGTCATGTATGAATGATTAATCCTTCTTTGGGTTGATAGCATTACTATGCGGAAATGAAGATGAGTGTAAACTATTAATAGCATTGTCGGGGTTTCACAAAAGAAATAGCGGTGATATGTGAATCCATTGTTTTCATATTAGATGCATTCTCAGGGGTTTACAAAAGAAATACTTGTGAGTATATGTCAATCAACTCATCTTTCTATGTGGTAGTTTGTTGTATTGTGATTTTTACCTTCTCAGAAACTTTCTAATTGGTGTAACATTAGAATAGGTCACACATATCTAGATAGCCATGTATTTTGTCTGTTCTTGTAAACAAATGTTCAAACTTGTTCGTCTAGACACTTTTTTCCTACACCAACTATTGGAGTGGAATTGTGATACTTCCTCCGATCCAAATTAATAAACTCGGATTTGTCTAGGTTCGGATGTACCTAGACATGTTTTAGTGCTAGATACATCCGAATCTAGACAAATCTAAGTCCATTAATTTGGATCGGAGGGAGTATAACATTTGTTCCTCCACACGATAGTTTCAGGTTTGTGCAAGGAAAGTTATGTGTTGTGTTCTTTTATCATAGATGAATAAGTGACCTTATAAAAAAGAGTAATTAAAGATCTAGGGGTATTATCCCCCATGCCATTCTTTGGATAATGTCCGTTCTCTGGAAAATGTTCCATCTGCATGCAGGGAAATCAATGGGGAGTGGTGCTTCCGTGGTCGAGGGAGGGAGTGATGAGCTTTGTTATAGTAACTTGGAAATTACACACTGTCAGGTTTTTTTGCAATCTAATCTTCGTTCTTGCTGGTCATATAGAGCAATATTCTTATTATTACAGCGTAATACCAACTGTTCTTACTGTGGAATTAGGCTGGTATTTGACCTCCAGTTCAATAGTGCGCTAACTTACGTTGTGATTACGGTAGCAGCCCTCCTCCATATACACGATTTCCATTTGTGAGAATTGTTGGTTGTCACTTGTCAGCTACATATTGTTCAACTTCTTAATAATATGTTTTGGTACCAAGAACATGAAAGAGGCATAAATCTTTAGAAATAGTTGGTAATTGAGAAGTGAGCTCCTATTTGGAAGTAGAACCAGTGCTATACAATGGGTCTGTAGTCTAAAAGCATTATTACATTGAAAAAATGATTATTAACATCGCTTAGTCACAGACAAGTAAATACCAGCTCTAGATGCTTTTAAAAAAACATTGCAGTGTGGACAAGTACCATCGGTGAACATTTGCTGACTGAGTACAACGTTAATGGATGAAGGAATATGGGCAGCTCTCACTAGGCAGGATTTAAACATGGAAACTAACAACATATACTACATTTTGTGCTTCACCAATTTTAGATATACTGGTCAATAAAACTTAGTTGTCGGTTTATGACATCTTGCCTATATTATTCATTTACATGACACATGCTTATAAGTTTTCGCTTACTGAATTATCATCTTCTAACGGTTTGACTTCATTAAGGTTATCGATTAACCTATGCTAAAAATATGCATATGTTTACATGTACTATGGAGATATATACATGGTCTTTAAATACTTGGGCCATGATATAAAGAAAGTCTTACTGCATAGGGTGATGTACAGGTCCAGCCAAAGTTAGCAAGTAGCCTCTCTAACTCCAGGTCCAACCAAAGTTAGCAAGTAGCCTCTCTACCTCTTGGGGTAATTCAAGTTCTCCATCATTACTTTTTCCATCTGAAGTAAAATTGAAAAATACAATTTATGATTTTTTAAAGATAGTTTGCTCTATGGTCTTTTCTTCTTGAAACATGTATATTTTGTGTTTCAAACTTATGTTTGGTGCTGCTGTCTTGATCGACAACGTTGTTCCATTATATCTTGGCTGATAGGTTTTTTTAAATTTCCATGCCGATCTTCAAAGAAAGAGAATCATGGATGATTGGGCTGGAAGTTACTAACTGGATCCCATCCGTCTTATACTACTATTAGGCGAGTGCTTAATTGTGTAGTTGTTTGTTTTGGACAAGACCTATTCTGACATACATGAAGAACATGATCTAAAAGAAGTATTGACAACGTATACGAGTCAGTAGGCATTTGAATACTTGATTATAGAACTCTAACTATAGAATGTCTTCACTTATTTTTGAACCAATTTCCACTTTTTATATTCCTGTCACTATGTTTTTTTGGATTGTCGCTAGGGATGAGGAAAACACTTATATCGGACTGCAGATGGGCCTTGTCTTTTTCAACTTGGTTTTTGCTATTCAGCTATTAGTAGATCATCATGCTTTTTGTCACACACTACTTCAAAAGCTGGTGAAGATATTATCCTAACATCTCATGTTTAGTAATTTTAATTTGGCTATATGATGCATGTGACTTGATCAATACAACATCTCTTCAAGTAAGGCTTGACACATGACTTTACTTATTTTCAGCAATTGGTCCTGTTGATGATGCGGGTATCTCTGATTGCTTATACAGTGACTCCACTCTGCAGCGTGCATGAAAAAGTCTTTCTATTGTGAAATAAGAAATCTTTTGTTGTTTGTGCATATGTTTGACAAGAATCGGTATAAAAAATATTTTTCGTTTTTATCTATGTGACACCTGATGTGTCAAACATATGTTTGACAAGAATATTGTATACAAGAATATCTATGTGACACGTAATGTAGTATTATTTGTCAAACATGTTTGACAAGAATATTGTATACAAAAATGTACCCACATCATAACTGTGTTATCTACACTGAAATAAGAAATTGCTTGAAGTTTGTGCATATGTGTATAAAAAATATTTTTCATTTTTATCTATGTTTGACTAGAAATTGTTTGCAGTTTGTGCATATATAAACCATGTTTCTATTTTTGCGCCCCTATTTTTATTTGTTTGACCGTTGCAACACACGGGCATTTTACTAGTGCTACTAAAACGCCAAACAAGCAATATAAGATGCAAACATCATATGTGTAAAGTGGAATGATATGGTCCATGCATTTGATCATTATCATGTGCATCGTGGTATGATCTCTATCATTCCTTTGTGTGTAAGGCCAAGGTCTATGGAACTTAAATGTTAGGTGTGTTGTAAAGGTATCAACTATACATCAACTTACAACATTACCATATCATGACACTAGCCCAGCAACGATCTAAACTAGACGAATCTAATTTATCAATTGCAAGTTTTACGTGGTTTAGGGCTTTCGAAGATAGAACCGTTCTTACCTACGAACATGGAACCACAACAATGATAACTAAGTTATTAGAAACTCGTTGTAAATCAGATATTGACTATAGTAGGAGAGACAGACACCCGCCAGCCACTTATACAAAACTAGTTGCATGTCAGTCGTGGAACCGGTCTCATGTGCGATGACATGTAAGGTTGGTCCGGGCCGCTTCATCCCACTATGCCACCAATATCCAAAATACATGAAAGAAGCAATAACATGATCATCATCGCCCACATATAAACATATGTGTACTACCCGTGGAAAGCACCTACGCATAGATCAAGATCTGATACCACTATTGGGTTCACAGCATAGAACAAAAAATTTCCTATGATGTGAACTATACGCCAAGATCTATCTACTAGATACAAGCAACTGGTGGATATACATCCATAGAGAACTTACCCTCAAAGACAACAAAGGTTTGTTAACAAGATGGAACTCGTGGATGATGTAGTCGTACACTTGCCGATCTCAAGATCGTGATGAAGTCCAGCAGGTCCGGCTCCATCCATCAGATCCAGCTCTAGCAAGTCCAGCACCACCAAGTCCAGCACCGCAAAGCAGCGGTTTATCCGTGATCTCACACACGTCCGGTACCCCGACAACCTCCATCCCTCGCTCCAGCAAAGCAGCGGAAGCAGCAACTCCTTTCCAGATAAAGCCACCGGGAACATGTATCTCACTAATCCGAGACGATGGGGGAAAATACTAGAGGGCGAGAGAGATCCTTCACGAGTAGGTGTGAGGAAGAAGGGGTGTGAGGGTGGCCTTTTATAGGAGGAGGGGGGTGACCCTTCACCTCCTCATTCATGTGGTGGTAACTCCCTCCACATAAATTTTGCCCTTTAACATTCCTCTTTAAAGTCTCCACTTTAAATGCATTAAATTTCTCCAAATTTAATGCTCTCTCATTTAATAAAACTATTTTATTAATTTTATTCAGAATTTTCTTAATTACTTTAATTAACAAACATTCATATAAAACCCCCTACAACATTTCAATATTACATGCAAAACCAATTTCAGCAATTTCACCCGAAACAGTTTTGGTGTCTATTGAAATAATTCCAGCGCTTGCTTAAATCTTTATTTGAAACATATTTGCTCCAAATGGTGTCGGTATCCCTTAAGTGTGTCACCCTATGGTTTGCGAATAATATAGACATGATCGAGACCCCTCTCAGATCAATAATCAGAAGCGGGATCTGGAGATCCATACTGACTCCTACACATTCAACGATGACTTCTGTGATCGTGAGAACCTTTAACGCTAGTAACTAAATCCCTTTGTCTCGCGATATATTACATGTCTGAGATTCGATCATCGGTATCTCCATACCTAGTTTGATCTCGTTGCCAACATGCACTCTTTTCTTTTTCCCGTGATATAACATTCTAGTGCTCTCATCACTTGCTTGCAAGCTAACCAATGTGATATCACCGAGAGGGCCCAGAGTATATCTATCCGTCATCGGGATGGACAAATCCCACTCTTGATCCATGAGCCTCTACATAACACTTTCGTAGCATTGAACCCACCTTTATAATCACCCTTTCACGGTGTGACGTTTGATGCTATCAAGATACTCTTCCAGTGTTAGTGATTGAGATGATCTCATGGTCTAAGGACTAGGATTACTTCGTATGTTGTTGTAGCAATATAAACACAATGACTTTGATCGTAATGCTATACTTTGGATGAATGTTCATCACATCATTCCACTAATGTTGTGGCCTCGTTATTAAGAACATCCAATGTCCATGATCAGGAAACCTTGATCATCTTGTTAATCAACGAGCTAGTTTATAAGAGAGGCATAACTAAGAACTTTCCTTTTGTTTATTAAACACACATGTATTAACGTTTCCATATTAATACAATTATAGCATGCACAATAAACATTTATCATAAACAAGGAATAAGATAATAACCACTTTGTTATTGCCTCTCGAGCATATTCCCTTCACCATTACCTTAGTTAGAATAGTTTCCTATTCGGTTAACATTTTCTTTTGCATTTTTGAATATTTATCATTGTGGCAAGTTTTAGAGGGTTTTTCTTCCACAGGTGGTGTATAGTGTTCCCAATCTTTTGGAATTTGCAAGTAGTCAGCATAAGATCTAATAATTTGAATAACCATGCGATGATCAAGATTAAAATTCCCAAGCAATTTTTCTACCTTTCCCGAAGCTAGAAACCTATTTAAACAATTATACTCTATGGGGTTCTCCTTGTTAAACTCTGCCTCACAATAGGCTTTCTTTATCCTATTCACCGTATCTAGCAAGTTCCATGCCCTCTCAACGCTAAATTCAGTGAATGACCCATTGGTAAGGGAATCGAGTTCATTTCTATTATCATCATTCAAACCTGCGTAGAAGGTGTCTATCACTAGCCAAGGTGGGAAATTATGATGGGGACAACGATCAAGCAACCCCCGAAATCTTGTATACCCTTCATGCAAGCTTCTTCAGGTTTTCCTTTAAAATTTGTAATCATGCGCCTTGAGCCAAGAGTTTTTGTCCTAGGAAAGAAATCAACTAAGAATAGAGAGGCTAGCCTCTCCCATGAGTTAGTAATTTTTGCAGACCATTGGATGTACTAAGAACGGGCCTCATCAATGAGAGTTTGAGCAAAGAGAGCAAACTTAACCTCGTCCTCAGTTTGTAAATTGAGGTGGAAATATCTTCAAAGACCCCTACATGCTCATACGGATCTTTCGTACCATCTCCTGCAAATTTCTTTGCATACAATAGATCCAAAAGCATGGGGTTAATAGCATACCCTCTTGGGTTATTGGATTTTAAATAAGCGTCCATGGGTGAACTAGAATTCCTCACAGCCTCAAGCTGTATTATATGTTGGTACTCGCCTATAATGTATCACCTGAAACTAATAAACAACTTTAGTAAAACAATATGTAAAATAAGTAGCTAATAACAAAGACCAAAAGCGCTTAGCTCCACGGCAACAGCGCCAGAAAATAGCTTGATGACTGCAACTACACATACCAGTTGTAGCTAGTTTCAAAGTAAAGATATCGAACCCACAGAGATATATTGGTTAAGGTCTTTATGCCCCTCGTTACTCTCTACCAAAGAATACTTATAAGTTGTATTTGATCTCAAGTAAAGGGTGTTTGAAAGGTTTATGGTTGTTTACAGAAAATTAATTAAAACAAGTAAAATAAAACAAGTGAGAAGATTTTACGAAAGCGTGGTTGAACTCAGTAGGGCTAAAACGTTCTTGGGGATGTAGGATACACCACTAGCATAGTATTATTGTTATATGTAATCAAGATAACATACTCCTTGTGTCATGATATGTGTGGAGAGAGCCCCATAATAAGATGTTCATGACAAGGCTTGTAGGAAGCCACTTTGTTGAGCCAAGTGTGAGGTCACCTCTAAATAACCACTACGATGTCTGAGAGCAATCCCCCATACAAACCACCATAATTAAGGGTTTCCCCATGGATATCATAATTAGCTTAGGGAGTCCCTCTTTAATCCCCCTTTGACCATATAGGTTACGAGCCAACACCAATCTGTCATGGGGCATTCCGGGTTCGCTTCCAAGACACATCCAAAGGGTTTCTCCCTCCCTTTAGTCCCAAAGGCAAATGATATGCGTCCGACTATGCATACCATCTAAAGAGAGATATCAAACACAAATCATAATTATGTCATAGACAAGCAAGTCATATGGACACAAGAATATATCATCTTTATTACAAGTTCATAATTGTGCTAGGGTTTCTCCATATCCCCAAGAACAAAGGAACTACTCACTCATGGAAGCAATCAACAACATCATCATAATGAAATGAATGGATTAAAGTATGGGGGTATTGTAGGGGTTCGTAGCATGGAAAACAAAAATTTTCTACCGCATACAAACAAACAAGCCAAGATCTATCTACTAGATTGTAGCAACGAGTCGATGGAATAACTTACCCTCGAAGATTCCAAAGCGGTTAACGAGAGCAGATTCTCGTGGGTGATGTAGTCGTACTCTTTCCGATCTCAAGATCGCGTAGACGATCCTTCCAGCGCCGCGTTCCCGCAGTGCTCCCGCAGTCGGTCACACGTTCGGTACTCGACGAAGACCTTCCTCTCTCTTGTTCCAGCAGGCAGCGGAGGTTGTAGCACTCTCCTCGTGATTCCGGCAGCACAACGGCGTGGTACCGGAAGTAGAGGGGAAATCCCGCAGGGCTTCGCCTTAAGCCGGTGCGAGTATGGTGGAGTATGAGAGAGGCTATTAGTGGTCTAGTAATTAGACACACCAATTAGAAGGCTCTAAACCAATTAGAAGGTTCTAAACCGAAATAGCTCTAAACCGGGGTTTAGGGCTAGGGTTTAGTTTAGAGGATAGGAACTTGTGTGTCTGTTAGGAGGGAGCCCTGCCCCTCCTTATATAGGTGGGAGGGGCTGGCCGGCCAAGGGGAGGGAGGGGAGTCCCTCCCCAACTCGGCTTGGTGGGGCGCCGGCTTGGGGAGGAGGACTCCCTCCCCAACTCGGTTTCCTCCTCTCCTCCCACTTCCCAAAATTGCCGTTTGACTTTCAAACTGGCCGTTTGACTTTTCAATTTAGGATTTAAATAAATCCTTTATTTTGGGCAGCGAAGACACCTAGTACATGATGCAATAATTCCAACCCATAATGACACATTCATGTACCCTTCCCCCTCCGGAGTGCCGGACATTCCGGGACCTTCTAGAATGTTCCCGATGAAAACACCGGAACCATTCCCCAACTCCGAAATGGGACTTTCCTTATATGAATCTTATTCTCCGGACCATTCCGGATCACCTCGTGATATCCCGGATCCCATCCGAGACTCCGAACAACATTCGGTCTCTTTCTCATAATACCATAACTACTCAAACAACGTCGAATCCTTAAGTGTGTCTCCCTACGGTTCGTGAATTATGCGGACATGATCGAGACACTTCTCCGAACAATAACCAATAGAGGAATCTGGAAATTCATATGGCTCCCACATATTTCTACGATTACTTTGCGATCGAATGAACCACTTACATACGATACCAATTTCCCTTTGTCTCACGATATGTTACTTATCCGAGGTTATGATCGTCGGTATCTCTGCATACCTAGTTCAACCTCGTTACTGATAAGTACACTTTTCTCGTTCCCGTGATATGTGATCCCTTGTGACCCAGTCACATGCTTGCAAGCTAATTGGATGACATTTCACCGAGAGGGCCCAGAGAATATCTATCCGTCATATGGATGGACAAATCCCAGTCTTGATCCATGTGTTTCAACCAATACTTTCCGAACACTCAATACCACCTTTATAGCCACCCTGTTACGGTGTGGTGTTTGATGACATCAAAGCATCCATCCGGTAAAGGTGATATGCATGATCTCATGGTCGAAGGAATTAGGTTACTATGTATCAGAAAGCATATAGCAATTGAACTATTGAAATGACTTGATCTTTATGCTACGCTTATCTATAGGAGTATGTCCACCATATCATTCTCCTAACGATATGATCTTGTTGTTAATAACATCTCAATGTTCATGATAGGGAAACCACAATCATCTATTAACCAACAAGCTAGTCAAGTATAGAGGCTATACTAGGGACTACAATTTAAGTTTACAATTCACACAAGTATTAATGTTTCCTTGTTAATACTATTATAGCATGAATATAAACATTTATCATAAACACAAAGATATAATAATAACTATATTTATTATTGCCTCTAGGGCATATCTCCAACAGTCTCCCACTTGCACTAGAGTCAATAATCTAGTTTCAAACCTTTGTGTATTCAACACCTATGGCTTTCCGGTGTTGCATGTACACGATTGCTAGTGGTCAACTGATCTCCGGATCTGACACTTCCAGGTCCGTGTGTAATTGCATGTCTTTGCGTCTCTACGCATCACTCATTCTCTAATGAGATGGCTTTGTATAATTTGGTCTTTCGGTGTGACCTTTAGTTCTTTGGGGTTAAAACATGTTAATAATATTGTCGCACAATATATCTTCATAGTATTATCCCGCTGTGAACTACACCTAGTTTGATAACAAACTACTTGACACAAATGCCCTCTTTTGCTGCTATAATAGCAGTCATATACTTAGCCTTTTGTTGAAGTATCTGTCACAATGTCTTAACTTTGGAACTCATCCAAATCCATTATGGAACTTACTTTCCATTATATTGTGCCACCCTCAGTTTAGATTGAGATAAACTAAATTTGTACTCTGTGACAAAACTAGTATCAATGTAGTACTTTTACAATGAACTAACCATCTATTTGTCACTTCTACAAATAATATACCCTTAGTTCTTCAAAAGGATCATAAGAATATCCTTACTATCGTCCAATGATCATCTTATGAATCATTCTGGTATATGCTCATAACATTCAGAGCATAGGACATATCTGGATTTGTACATATCACAGTATGATTGATATAAATACTCTTTGTGATTTCATACATCAAGTATCAATCTATACTTGAATCTTTGTTTCACTTACCAAATGTCAATACACTTGAATATATCATCAATATTGAACTTATTCAATCCTTTCTGTGCGACAAGAACCTTTCTTGTAGTTTCTATATTGAACTCATTCAATATCTTGTCTATGTACTTCTGGCACAACCATATTAGCATCTATTGATGCCAAATATTTGGGTTTTGCCTAAGTCTTTCATCAGGATGAAATTCTTAATACGTGTTAATAAAAGATACATCATTTCTAATCAACAATATGTCCTCCACATAATGTATTAGAAATATGTCTTAGCGCTCCCACTTAATTTCTTGCAAATGCAAGTATCTTCATTGTCTCCGATGAAATTAAACTCTTTTAACAGTTTCATCATAGTGAAGATTCCAACTCCGCTATGCTTACTTCATCCATTGAAGTTTGCATATGCTTTTAGCATCCTTTGAATTAACAAAACCCTTTGGACCGTGTCTTGCACACGTCCTAGGTAACCATTCTATTAGAAGAACTTGTTTTGTTTATTCTACTACCACATAACAAAATTATATGTAGTGGTTGCTACATTAATCCGTCTAGACTAAATATCGCTATGAAAGATCAAATCTTGTCATAGTCAATCTTTGAACATTGTTGTGAACTCTCTCCCAACATGTCGACTATAGATGTGAAACATCCATGTCTATTTCTTTATAGATCCAAACACAACTGTAAGGTCTTACACCTTTCTCGAGGGTCCTTCAAGTTCAAAACTTGATTTCTCGTGTATGGAACTATCACGGATTTTATGGCTTCAAGCCATTTGACGGAGTCAGGGCCCATCATCGCTTCTTTGCATGTAGTCCGTTCATTATTCTCAAATAATGATTCAACCCTCAAATCTTGGTATTTGATTGTTTACTCGACCTACTTGGTTCAATAGAAACTTAGACCTCCGTGACCACAACCTTTGAGGCACGTGAGCCATGAGCATTATTGCTGCCTCCGGAACACTTTTCGGTGCTGCGCAACTCTGCACATATAGCTAAGGTTCTTTTAACCTTATCAAAGTTCTATTGTCCTCCCACTTTAACTTTTCACGAAAAATTCCTTCTCAAAGAAACTTGACGTTCTAAGCGACAAACACTTTTGTCTCCGGTGTTTGTGGAGGAATACTTAATATTTATACAAAGACAGGTTTATCCGACTTTGGTTGCACACATCTTTCTTATGCATAGCATACCAATGTTTTAAGAAAGGACTGCTTGGGTTTTATCCCAAACCATAACTTTATATGGTGTCATTTCAGCGGATTATGATGGAGCTCTTTTTAGTGGAAAAGCGGTAGTCTCTAAAGCTTTTAATCTTTAAAATATAATGGCAGTTCTATATTTTACACCTTTGATCTTACCATGTCAAACAAGGTTTTAATTACATATCTCGAACGCTCCATACTCTTATGGTGTTTCGGGAAATGCAAATCCACGGAACGATTCCTTAAATCTTAGGTATTATGCTAAACTTGTAACTCAAATATCTTCCTTTATGATCTTATCATAAACTATTTATATTCTTGTTACAATGATTTTGCACTTCATCTTGAAATCTTTGAACTTTTCAAATATTTCATACTTCATCCTTATTAAGTAAATATTCATATATTCACTCAAATTTTCGGAGAAAGCATATGAAGTTGAAATCCATCGCTCTTGACTACACATAATGGAGTTCGTACAACAATATGCACAAGTTCCAATAAGCTAGTCTTTTGTTCCCTTTTGGCCTATGAACGAAGTTTTAATTATTCTCTAGGAAAGTTTCACAAACGTCATTTGATCAAAAATCAAAAGACTCCAAAATTCCATCCACATGGAGTTTCTTCATGTTTTCTTTCCAATATAATTTAAACTGCGATGTCACTTCCTAAGTGATCTTTCAATCAATTTGTCTTTCGACATTTTTTAGCACTAGTTTTATGGATGTGATTTCTCCAACGAGATTTGTGAATCATCCATCTTTTATGGATTACGGCAATTATTTGAACAACCCTTTTGTTCTCATAATACCTGATAAAACAAATCTTGAAGGCAAGCTTTGATGTTTTAACGAGCAACACAATAACCCTTTATTTGTTCTCGATGAACATCATCACATATTCTTTTGCTAGTTACTTAGGCCATTGTAGTTCATGAATTGTGTTGTTTCGTATGACGATTCATACCAACAAATTCAGTATAAAATACTTAAGAACCACATTGTTTAATGAGCAAAGAATATAGCCATAACATGTATATCATCTATATACTTAAACTGAACAATTCTAGTCTTTTCTTTTCTGCCATATATTTCTGAGATTCTCTTTCAGTATTTCCTTTTCTGTTTGAAAGAATCTATCAACATTAATAGTGGAGTCATACATATGACACATAGTCCAAAGCGTGTATAATTAAATACCAATGTCTTTGGATTTGCACTTTGAAGTAGATCACCATCATCAAATGTTTGGTGTTCTTTCAAATTCCTTTCTTTAGTAATCTATTGGTGTAGTAAACATTTTACCTACATCAAATATTCACCTTCATCATGGAATCGTCCATGACCAAGCTACTTTTAGCTTATAACGGTGAATCACGAGTATAATGTTGCTCTCCAAAACCTTTTGGAAGATTAGGACAACTAGTGTCTCCAACCTTTTGCAAATTTTCATCAAATATGAGAACATGACTTTTGCCATATTATACTCTATCATGTTGTAACCAAAACTTTGTTTCAGATATCACAATATCTTCCACATATCATGGTTTCTGAAACAACTCTTTCAGATCCTAGATAACCTTGATATTAAGACAATCCTTTGAATATCAAGAATCATGGAGACAAACACGATACTCATACACTAACACTTGGAATTGTCACTCTTGATTTAATACCAATTATTAAACTTCATGGAGTAACCGGAACTTACTGAAAGTTTGCAATAGGACTTTAGATTAACACTTCAAAACAATACGATACCAGTTCGTAAAGTAACTAACCAGAATTCTATAGTTCTATCATCTCAATTATAACTAAGCGCAAGGTGGTAAACGGATGCCAATGACTACAACAACTATGCAAATTCACTTTGATTTAGTTTATGATAAATTGAGTTCTAATTAATAATTAAATTAATGTAGGTGAACTCCCACTCAAAACAACATCCCTCACATTGTTTTAGTGATCACACGAACCAAATCCACCACATCAAAACCGATCATCACGAGAGTTGATATGGCTTCAATGGCGAACAATCAACATGTTCATCATATCTACTATATGACTCATGCTCTACCTTTCGGTAATCCGTGTTCCTGAGGCCATGTCTGTACATGCTAGGCTCGTCAAGATCAAACCTTAGCTACCGCATAAGCAAATCTGGCTTGCTTACGTTGTATTCACCCGCGGAATCAAAGACACCCGATCATCACGTGGTGCTTCGAAGCAACAAGCTTTGGCAACGGTGCATACTAAGGGTGAACACTTTAGAACTTGAAATTTATGTGCATGAGGGATCATCTTATAATGCTATCGTCGTCTACTAAGCAATACAAGATGCATAAAGGATTAACATCACATGCAATTCATAATATGTGATATGATATGGCCTTTCTTCTTTGTGCTTCCGATCTCCATCTTCAAGCACGAACATGATCTCCATCATCACCAGCATTGCATCAAGGTCAATGATGCTTCACCATGGTTGTCGTCCACCGGCTTCAACTATTACAACTATTTTGAATAGACACGCAGGTCTTAACAGAAATTAAAGACAACCATATGGCTCCTGCCGGTTGCCAACTTACAATAAGGAACATTGCATACATCAAATATAATCACAATCATGGCCATATCACATCACTGCACACCCCTGCAAAACAAAGTTAGACGCTTCTACTTTCTTTGCATATTTTACGTGGTTTGGGGCTTTCCATAAGTGTCGTTCTAACCTACGAACAAGAACCACAACATTGATACTAGCATTGTTGATTACCCGTTGTAAATTGGATCTTTACTATGCTAGGAGAAACAGGCACCCGCAAAGCCACTTATGCAATACGAGTTGCATGTCAAGCGTGGAGCAAGTCTCATGAACGATGTCATGTAAGGTTAGCCCGGGCCGCTTCATCCCAACATACCGCAAGATGCAAAGTACACAAAAAGCAATCTACAATAAAAGCATCAACGCCCACAATTGACCATTGTGTTCTACTCGTGCAACAGATCTACATATAGACACGGCTCTGATACCACTGTAGGGGTTCGTAGCATGGAAAACAAAAATTTTCTACCGCATACAAACAAACAAGCCAAGATCTATCTACTAGATTGTAGCAACGAGTCGATGGAATAACTTACCCTCGAAGATTCCAAAGCGGTTAACGAGAGCAGATTCTCGTGGGTGATGTAGTCGTACTCTTTCCGATCTCAAGATCGCGTAGACGATCCTTCCAGCGCCGCGTTCCCGCAGTGCTCCCGCAGTCGGTCACACGTTCGGTACTCGACGAAGACCTTCCTCTCCCTTGTTCCAGCAGGCAGCGGAGGTTGTAGCACTCTCCTCGTGATTCCGGCAGCACAACGGCGTGGTACCGGAAGTAGAGGGGAAATCCCGCAGGGCTTCGCCTTAAGCCGGTGCGAGTATGGTGGAGTATGAGAGAGGCTATTAGTGGTCTAGTAATTAGACACACCAATTAGAAGGCTCTAAACCAATTAGAAGGTTCTAAACCGAAATAGCTCTAAACCGGGGTTTAGGGCTAGGGTTTAGTTTAGAGGATAGGAACTTGTGTGTCTGTTAGGAGGGAGCCCTGCCCCTCCTTATATAGGTGGGAGGGGCTGGCCGGCCAAGGGGAGGGAGGGGAGTCCCTCCCCAACTCGGCTTGGTGGGGCGCCGGCTTGGGGAGGAGGACTCCCTCCCCAACTCGGTTTCCTCCTCTCCTCCCACTTCCCAAAATTGCCGTTTGACTTTCAAACTGGCCGTTTGACTTTTCAATTTAGGATTTAAATAAATCCTTTATTTTGGGCACCGAAGACACCTAGTACATGATGCAATAATTCCAACTCATAATGACACATTCATGTACCCTTCCCCCTCCGGAGTGCCGGACATTCCGGGACCTTCTAGAATGTTCCCGATGAAAACACCGGAACCATTCCCCAACTCCGAAATGGGACTTTCCTTATATGAATCTTATTCTCCGGACCATTCCGGATCACCTCGTGATATCCCGGATCCCATCCGAGACTCCGAACAACATTCGGTCTCTTTCTCATAATACCATAACTACTCAAACAACGTCGAATCCTTAAGTGTGTCTCCCTACGGTTCGTGAATTATGCGGACATGATCGAGACACTTCTCCGAACAATAACCAATAGAGGAATCTGGAAATTCATATGGCTCCCACATATTTCTACGATTACTTTGCGATCGAATGAACCACTTACATACGATACCAATTTCCCTTTGTCTCACGATATGTTACTTATCCGAGGTTATGATCGTCGGTATCTCTGCATACCTAGTTCCACCTCGTTACTGATAAGTACTCTTTTCTCGTTCCCGTGATATGTGATCCCTTGTGACCCAGTCACATGCTTGCAAGCTAATTGGATGACATTTCACCGAGAGGGCCCAGAGAATATCTATCCGTCATATGGATGGACAAATCCCAGTCTTGATCCATGTGTTTCAACCAATACTTTCCGAACACTCAATACCACCTTTATAGCCACCCTGTTACGGTGTGGTGTTTGATGACATCAAAGCATCCATCCGGTAAAGGTGATATGCATGATCTCATGGTCGAAGGAATTAGGTTACTATGTATCAGAAAGCATATAGCAATTGAACTATTGAAATGACTTGATCTTTATGCTACGCTTATCTATAGGAGTATGTCCACCATATCATTCTCCTAACGATATGATCTTGTTGTTAATAACATCTCAATGTTCATGATAGGGAAACCACAATCATCTATTAACCAACAAGCTAGTCAAGTATAGAGGCTATACTAGGGACTACAATTTAAGTTTACAATTCACACAAGTATTAATGTTTCCTTGTTAATACTATTATAGCATGAATATAAACATTTATCATAAACACAAAGATATAATAATAACTATATTTATTATTGCCTCTAGGGCATATCTCCAACAGGTATCTAATACAAACCATAATTGGATCTGGAATTACAAAGAGATCTAATAGATGAAAGATGGAGTAATGGTGGTGATGAACATGTAGCGGTTGATGATGAAGGGGATGATGTGTTGTCCTCCAATGATCTATGGATCAGAAGGAATTTTACCCCGGCCAAGTTCCTCCTTCAGATCCCTCTCGAATGTGGTGTTTCATGGTTTCTGGTGGCTGTGAATGTCGGATCTCTCTCCCATCTTTGCCAGAGAGAAGTATTTGACGAGGCGGTCATGATGGTGCCTGGTACAGGTAGATGGTACGGGCGGGCTCTGCCCGTACCAGTGGTCGTTAACTGTGCTGATTCCTCCTCTACGATTGGTATTCTTCCATGAGTGAAGGCAAATTCATAAAATGACTTTTATCACTTAGAAATATCATATAATTACACAATATGACAGATCTAATTGATATGTTCATATATGACTCCATGATTTGGGATCCTGTTGAAACAACAACGAAATAGCGTGCGTAGGTGCAGTGAAATACAAAAATCCCTACTCTATTTATGCAAAAAACAAAGGTAAATATGCTTCAATTTTGGACGCATCACAAGCCGACACCACCGACATCGTCCAACGATGCATCGGATTCCATAAGTAAGCTAACCAGACGCACATCCCTGGTTTTGCCCTTAAGACCATCCCCATCACCTAGCCATTTGCCGTATGGGGCATGGACATGGTGGGTCGGTTCAAAAAATCTCCATCAGGTTACACCCATCTCCTGGTCACCGTCGAGAAGTTCACCAAATGGGTCGAAGCGAAGCCTATAAAGAAGTGTGACGATAGGACCACCACCAAGTTCCTCTGTGAGCTCATCTACCGGTACGGCTACCTGCACAGCATCATCACGGACAACGGCACCAACTTCGCCAAGGGTGCCATGGCTAACTTCTGCGAGGAGCACGGAATCCAACTCGACCTCGCCTCAGTCGCCCATCTGGAGTCGAATGGGCAAGCAGAGTGCGCAAACCAGAGCATCCTCCATGGCCTCAAGCCAAGACTTCAGGTCCCCCTCGAGCAGACTCCTGGATGCTGGTTCGAAGAGCTCCCCTCTGTGCTATGGGGCATTCGCACCTCCGTCAACCGCTCAACAGGGTTCACACCCTTCTTCATGGTGTATGGTGCTGAAGCCATGATGCCGACCGACCTGGAACACGACTCGCCTCGGGTCGTCAACTACGCGGAGGAGGATACTAAGATTACCCGCCAAGAGGGGGTCGACCAGATCGATGAAGCCCGTGACCTAGCTCGCTCTCGCACCGCCATCTACCAACAGGGACTCCACCGCTATCACAGCCGCTAGGTTCGAACTCGCACCTTCTAGGAAGGCGACCTGGTCCTGCGACTTATCCAGGACAAGAAGGGCTTCACAAGCTCTCTCCCACATGGGAGGGACCATTTGCCATAGGGCGTGTCCTTGGCAACGACGCCTACTACCTTATCGATATACGAGGTGATGGCCTTCTTCATGGTGTATGGTGCTGAAGCCATGATGCCGACCGACCTGGAACACGACTCGCCTCGGGTCGTTAACTACGCGGAGGAGGATACTAAGATTACCCGCCAAGAGGGGGTCGACCAGATCGATGAAGCCCGCGACCTAGCTCGCTCTCGCACCGCCATCTACCAACAGGGACTCCACCGCTATCACAGCCGCTAGGTTCGAACTCGCACCTTCTAGGAAGGCGACCTGGTCCTGCGACTTATCCAGGACAAGAAGGGCTTCACAAGCTCTCTCCCACATGGGAGGGACCATTTGCCATAGGGCGTGTCCTTGGCAACGACGCCTACTACCTTATCGATATACGAGGTGATGGCCAACTCGACATCGGGCGTCCATTGAATGTAAATCTCCTCCAAAAGTTCTATACATAGAACTAAAACTTCTACTCAGCTACTATATGATGAAATAAATTTGGAACGCACAAATTGTGTCTACTCGCCATTTTCTTGTGCCAATCGCACTCGTACACTTAGCAAAACGCTAACCTATGGAAGTCAACCCTTGGTCGAGCGACCAAAATGGCTAAGTAGTGCGGCCCAAGGGCACCGAATGCGCCGTCCATAAAAATGCTACCTGGAGCCACCATCGGAGTCGCCCTGCTCGACTGGCCCGCCGGGCCAAGACAACCAAAAACGCTTCTCACAGCGACTTGTCCTCCCTATCCCCATGCATAGTGACTCGAACAGTCAAGTACCACGCTCGTGGACTCGTAAAAAACGACCCTCACATGGCTCGGGCATACTCCAAGTAAGAGTGAATGCCTTGGACTCGCCATGCGAGTGCCTTTCCAAAGCAGGAGGAGTGACACGTTACAAACAATGTACTACAGCCTCACCTACCTTGGGTATGCGACTCGAACGGTTAAGTACCATGCTCGGGGACTCGCCTAACTGACCCCGTTCGCGTTCGGGACCACACTAACTATAGAGCACCCCTTGGGATAGCCAAGTGACTGGCTCCACGAGCTACGGCAAGTCGACTCCGGTTAATCTAAACAACCTAACACAAACAAATATACACATATGCAAGGTCAACCCCACATAAGGGCGGACATGCTCGGGGACTCGCACAACCAAAAAATACAAACAAACAGAAATCACAAAGCAAATGCGAGTCGATTGACATTTTCTCCTCAGTAAAAATATATATTGTTCATCATCAAGATATATTACAAAAGTGGCTATTTGCCACGACTAACAAAACGCCTTAGGGCAATCCTTCATTCTGCAGGCTTCGAAGAGGAGGCGCCCCCATCACCCTTGACCTGGATAAAAGGCTCCCAAGGGTTCGCCGGGTAGGTCTTCAGTTGCATCGCGAGCGATGAACGGAAGGGTTGCTCCGAGTTCAGGTCCCAATGCTTCAGCTCAGGGTCGTTTGGTGCTACGTCTCCTGGTATGGCAGCAGGTCGCCCATCGCCAACACTCGTTAAGCAAAAGGAGCAGCCTTGGTGGTTAGCTTCAGAACCTCCGCGATCTCCACCGAGCCAGTCGTAGAAGGGTACCCGCTGGTGACATCGTGAAGGTCAAAGTCGTCAGGGATGTGCGCAAGTCCGAGACTCGGCGCCATAGTGGGTCCGCGGCAGAAGACCTACCACGCCATCCACTTGACTACGGCAGGTGCTTCCTTCAGATAGCACGACACCTCCGTCAGCCCTCCAGGAATCACCTCGATAGGAGAAATCCCCTAGAGGACGGCTTGGACGCACATTGCCAATGCGGTGGCTGCATTCACCACCGCCGTCATGCTCTGCACGGCATCGAACGTCTGCACCACTGGATCTCCCTGACCTATTACATCTGCAACATCAGGAAATCAAGTTCACGCGGAAGCCCTATGGGTCCGCCCGCTCGGGGACTCGCCCACTTGGGGACTCTCCCACTACTACCAAAAGAAGGCATGAGGAATGAACACTTACCAAGAAGCTTGCGGAAGTTCTTAGTGACGAACTTTTCCAAGGCCGACAGCGGCCCCTATAAACCAACGATGGCCGAGTCGGAGGCCTTCCGCTCCTCCTCTGCCGCAATGACTGCGGCCTTGGCCCTCTCTTCAGATGCAATCATTGAAGCCTTCGCCGTCTCCAGCTCCTTCGCTAGGGAGCCAGCTCGTTCTTCTACCGTAGTCACCAACGCCTTCGCAACATCTAGCTCGACCACTAGGACATAGCCCTCGCGGGCCTTGGTGAGTGCAGAAATGTTCTCGTCTGACTCAAACAATACAATAATCAAAATTCCGAACAACTATAAGCAATCCAAACCTCGTCAAGAACACCAACTCACCTGCAGTCGCCTGGAGCCACCAATTGGCCTCCTGCGCTACTCACAGGTCACGTTCGAGCCGCTCCTTCGTAGACAACCGCTCAGACGACTCCTTCTGCAAGCCCTGCACACAAATTGTAATGAGAACAAGGACAATCAAAGTTTTGAGTGCCTAGGCACTGAAATTCGGCGACTAGACCCTCGGGGACTAGACAATCAATGTTTTGAGTGTCTAGCCGCTGAAATTCAGCGACTAGATCCTCGGGGACTAGACATACCTGGATGGCAGCGCCTAGCATGCTGTGAAGTTTGCTGGCATCCGCTAAAGGAACCACGAATGGCCTACGCCCGCGTCGCTGTCCGGCATCACCGTCGATGATCTCAGGAACTTGCGGCGACTGATTTCCATTCGCCATGGCAAAAACCCTCATCATAAAGCGCGGGAACATCGTGGGTGTTGCCACTAGGGCGCCGATCATCGAGGCTGGCGTTTCTGCTGGCGGGACCATCTTAGTTGGCTCCAAGCCGGCGGCCACCCCTCCTTCAGTATGGACAGTAGGGTCATCCTTCTCCGCGCCTTCCTCCGTTGTGGCAACAGGGTCGCTCGACTTGTTCTTCTTCGCACACTCACTCGACACCTTAATAGTGACGACCTTCCTCTTCTTGGATGGATCAAAAACCCCTTCGGTGTTGACCGACAGGACTTTGGCCATCGAAGGATGGCTTATCTTCTTGGCACCAGTCCTAGAAGGTCGCCACGGTCAGCGATCCACCAAAACCTCGAAAGTCACGAAAAACGTGATGGGTTCGTAGCATGGAAAACAAAAAATTTCTACCGCAAGAACGAACAAAACCCAGATCTAATCTAGATAAAAGCCAAGATCTAATCTATTATACATGTGCAACGAGATAGATCTGTACCAACCCTTGTAGACCCGAAAGCGTTACGAGATCGGATCTCGTGGTTGATGTAGTCAATCACTTGCCGATCTCAAGATCGTGTGGACGATCCTTCCGGCGCCGCGTTCTGGCAGCACTTCCGCAGTCGGTCACACGTGCGGAGTCGAAGCAGACCTTCCTCTCCCCGTTCCAGCGAGCAGCGGAGGTAGTAGATCTTCTCCACGGAATCCCAGTAGCACGACGGTGTGGTGGTGGTGGTGGAGTAGAGAATTCTGCAGGGCTTCGCCTAAGCCGGAGCAGAGTGAAGGAGGAGGAGAGAGGCGGCGGCTAGGGTTTGTTATGGGAGAGAGCTAGGGGGTGGCGCCCCCTCCCCTCTATTTAAAGGAGGGAGGCGCCATGGGAGGGGGAGTCCTAGTAGGACTCCCCTCCCTCCTTGGCCGGCGGATTGGGAGGGGGGGAGGAATCCTCCTCCCCCACGAATCCGTGTCTTCCCCCACAAAGACTCCTTGATCCTTTCTTGGTTTTCAAGCGAACTCCAAGAAATCTTCTAGAACCTTCCAGAACATTCCGAAACCTTCTAGAATCTCCATACAAACACTCCGGAACATTTCCTAACTTAGAAAATGATCCCCAATATATGAATCTTATTCTCTAGACAATTCCGGATCTCCTCGTGATGTCCCGGATCCAATCCGAGACTCCAAACAACATTCAATCTCCAACGCACATTCCATATCTACTTAAAACAACTTCGAACCTTAAGTGTGTCATCCTACGGTTCGTGAATATGCACACATGATGAAGACACCTCTCCGATCAATAACCATCGGCGGCCCAGAGCATATCTATCCGTCATATGGATGGACAAATCCCAATCTTGGTCCATGCGCTTCAACACATACTTTCAGAATACCCAATGTCACCTTTATAACCACCCAGTTACGAAGCGGCATTTGATGTCATCAAAGTACCCATCCGGTGATGGTGATTAACATAACCTCATGGTCGAAGGATTAGGTTACTATGCATTTGAAAAGCTTGTAGCAAAACGAACTTAATGACTTGATCTTATGCTATGCTTACTATGGGTGTGTGTCCATTACATCATTCTCCTAATGACATGATCTTGTCATTAACAACATCCAATGCCCATGATCAGGAAACAATGATCATCCATTAATCAACAAGCTAGTTCAACAAGAGGCTTACTAGGGACTCTTTTATGTTTACAAAACACACAAGTATTAATGTTTCCGGTTAATACAATTATAGCATGGGATGTAAACATTTATCATAAACATAACGATATAATAATAACCACTTTATTATTGCCTCTTGGGCATATCTCCAACAGTCTCCCACTTGCACTAGAGTCAATAATCTAGTTAAAAACTTGTGCATTCAACACCTATGGCTTTCTGGTGTTGTATAGACACTAATGCTAGTGGTAAACATAATCTTCGGATCTGACACTTCCAGGTCCGTGTGTATTTGCATGTCCTTGCGTCTCTACGCATTACTCATTCTCCAATGAGATGGCATTGTATAAATTTGGTCCTTTGGTGAGACCTTTAGTTCTTTGGGATTAAATTATGTTGATACAATTGTCATACAATGTATCTTCATAGTATTATCCCGCTATGAACCACACCTAGTTTGATAAGAAACTACTTGACGCAAATGCCCTCATTTGCTGCTACAATAGTAGTCATATACTTAGCCTTTTGTTGTAGTATCTATCACAATGTTTTAACTTTGGTACTCAACCAAATCCGTTATGTAACTTCCTTTCCATTACATTGTGCCACCCATATTTTAAATTGAGATAAACTTAATTTGTGACAAAACTAGTATCAATGCAACAATTTACAATGAACTATTTGTCACCACTATATAAATAATATATTGTTAGTTCTTCCAAAGATCATAGGAATATCCCTACTATTGTCCAATGATCATCTTATTAGTCATTCTGGTATATGCTCATAACATTTAGAGCATAGGACATATTTGGATGTGTACATCTCAAAAAATGATTGATCAAAATATTCTTGTGATTTCACCAAGTGTCAAAACACTTGAATCTCGTGTCAACACACTTGAATCTTGATTCAGTCCTTTCCGTGCGTCAAGAACCTTTCTTGTTGTTTCCATATTGAACTCATTCAACATCTTATCTATGTACATTTGGCAAAACCATATTAGCGCCTCAATCTATCCATATAGACATTGATGCCTAATTCTTGGGTTATGCCTAAGTCTTTCATCGAAATGAAATTCTTAACCTGTGTCAATAAAAGATACATCATTTCTAATCAACAATATGTCTTTCATATAATGTATTAGAAATATGTCTTAGAGCTCCCACTTAATTTCTTGCAAAATGCAAACATCTTCATCGTCTCTGATGAAATTAAACCTTTTAACGGTTTCATCACGGTGAAGATTCCAACTCCGTGATGCTCACTTCAACCATTGAAGTTTTGCATACTCTTTTAGCATCCTTTGAATTAACAAAACCCTTTGGATCGTGTCATGTACACGTCCTAGGTAACCATTCTATTAGAAGAACTTGTTTTGTTTGTTCAACTACCATATACCAAAATATATGTAGTGGTTGCTACATTAATCCGTTCAGACTAAATATCGCTATGAAAGATCAAATCTTATCATAGTCAATTCCTTGAACATTGTCGTAAACTCTTTCCGACATGTCGACTATTTCATAGATGTGAAACATCCATGTCTATTTCTTTATAGATCCATATACGACTGTAAGGTCTTGCACCTTTCCAGAGGGTCTTTCAAATTCAAAGCTTGATTTCTCGTGTATGGAATTATCACGGATTTTATGGCTTCAAGCCACTTAACAAAGTCAGGGCCCATCATTGATTATTTGCATGTAGTCGGTTCATCATTGTCAGACAACAATGATTTAGCTCTCAAATCTTAGCATTTGATTACTTACCCGACCTACTTGGTTCAATAGTAACTTAGATCTCCGTGACCACAACCTTTGAGGCACGTGAGCCATGAGCATTGTTGCTGCCTCCGGGACACTTACCGATGCTGCGCAACTCAGCACATATTAGCCAAGGTTCAACAACCTTGTCAAAGTTCTATTGTCTTCCCACTTAACTTTTCACCAAAAATTTCTTCTCAAGAAACTCGACATTCTAAGCGACAAACACTTTTGTCTTCGGTGTTATGGAGGAATACCCAATGGTTATTCGAAATAACCTACAAAGACATGCTCATCCGACTTTGGTTGTAAACACTTTACTTATGCCTAGCATACCAAAAATTTAAGAAAGGACAACCTGGGTTTTATCCGAAACCATGACTTATATGGTGTCATTTCAACGGATCACGATGGAGCTCTTTTCAGTGTAAAAGCGGTAGTCACTAAAGCTTTAATCTTTAAAATATAATGGCAGTTTTATAAATGACACCTTTGATCTTACCATGTCAAACAAGGTTTCATTACATATCTTGAACACTCCATACTCCTATGGTGTTTTGGGAAATGCAAATCCATGGAACGATTCCTCAAATCTTAGGTGTTTTGCTAAACTTGTAACTCAAACATCTTTCTTTATGATCCAATCATAAACCTTTTTATTTTCTTGTTACAATAATTTTCCACTTCATCTTGAAAGTCTTTGAACATTTTCAAATGTTTCATACTTCTTCCTTATTGAGTAAGTATATACATATACTCACTCAAATCTTCGGAGAAAGCATATGAACTTGAAATCCATTGCCCACGACTACACATAATGGACTATATACATCAATATGTACAAATCCAATCAGTTAGTCGTCCGTTCCTCTTTTGGCCTACGAACGGAGTTTTAATTATCTCCAGGAAAGTATCACAAGCGTCATTTGATCAAAATCAAAGACTCCAAAAATCCATCAACACAGAGTTTCTTCATGTATCCCTTTCAATATAATTTAAACAGCGATGTCTCTTCGCAAGTGATCTTTCAATTATTTGTCTTGCGACATTTTAGCATTAGTTTTATGGTCGTTATTTCTCCAACCAGACTTGTATATCATCCATCTATTATGGAATACGGTAATTATTTGAACAACCTTTTGTCGTCATAATACCTGATCAAAATAACAATTATTGAAACAAATCTTGAAGGCAAGCTTTGATGTTAACGAGCAACACAACAACCCTTTGTTTGTTTTCGATGAGCATCATAACATATTCTCTTGCTAGTTACTTAGGCCATTGCAGTTTATGAATTGTGTTGTCCTGTATGACACTTCATACTAACCAATTCGGTATCCAATACCGCAGAACTACATTGTTTAACAAGCAAGGAATACAGCCATAACATGTATCTTCTATATACCTAAGTTGGACATCTCCAATCTTTTCTTTTCTGCCAAATATTTTATAGATTCTCTTTCAACAATTCCTTTTCTTTTAAAAGAATCTATCAACATCAATAGTGGTGTCATTCACATGACACATAGTACAAAGTGTTTATAGTCAAATACTAATACCTTTGGACTTGCACTTTGAAGTGGATCACCTTCATCAAATGTTTGGCATTCTTTCAAAATTCCATTCTTTAGTAATATTTTAGTGTAGTAAACATTTTACTTACATCTTCTATTCATCCTTATCATGACAACTTTCATGATCAAGCTGCTATAGCTTATAAAGGTGAATTGCGAGTATAATGTTTCTTTTCCAAAACCTTTTGGAGGATTAGGACGAATAGCGTCTCCAACCTTCACAAATTCTCATCAAATATGAGGAGATATACTCTATCATGTTGTAACCAACACATTGTTTTAGATATCGCAATACCTTTCACATATGATGGTTTTTGAAACATCGCTTTCAGCTCTTAGATAAACTTGATATTAAAAACAATCTTTTGAGTATCAAGAATCATGGAGGCAAACATGATACATTAGATACTAACACTGGAATTGTTACTCTTGATTTAATACTGTTTATTAAACTTCATAGAGTAAACGGAGTTTGCTGAAAGTTTGCAATATGACTTTTAAACTTTAGATTGACACTCAAAACGATACGATACCAGTTCGTAAAGCAAATATCCAGAATTTCTATAGTTCTACTATCTCAACTATAACTAAGCGTAAGGTGGTGAACGGATGCCAATGACTACAACAAACTATGCAAATTCACTTTGATTGTGTTTATGATAAATTGAGTTTGACTAATCCAAATTACAAAAGAACTCCCACTCAAAACAACATCCCTCGAGTTGTTTTAGTGATTACACGAACCAAATCCACTACACCAAGTCCGATCATCACGTGAGATGATGTAGCTTTAAAGGCGAACAATCAACATGTTCATCATATCATCCATATGACTCATGCTTTACCTTTCGGTATTCTGTATTCCGAGACCATGTCTGTACATGCTAGACTCGTCAAGATTAACCTTAGTATCCGCATGTGCAAATCTGGCTTGCACCCGTCGTATGCACACGTAGAATCTATCACACCCGATCATCATGAGATGCTTCGAAACGACGAGTCTTAGCAACGGTGCCTACTAAGGACGAACACTTTATTACTTGATATTTAGTGAGAGGGATCATCTTATAATGCTACCGTCAAAATCTAAGCAATACAAGATGCATAAAGGATTAACATCATAGGCAATTCATAATTAGTGTGATATGATATGGCCCTTTCTTCTTATGCCTTTGATCTCCATCTCCAAAGCACGGACATGATCTCCATCATCACCAGCATTGCGTCAAGGTCAGTGGCGCCGCTTCATGGTTGTCCATAATCACTAGCAACTATTACAACTACTTGGAATAAAGCTATTACAAGATGAATAGACACGCAGGTCTTAACAGAATTAAAGACAACCATTAGGCTCCTGCCGGTTGTCATATTACAACAAGGATCATTGCATACATCAAATATAATCACAATCACATGATGGCCATATCACATCACTAAACCCCTGCAGAAACAAGTTAGACGCCTCTAATTTTCTTTGCATGTTTTACGTGGTTTGGGGCTTTCAAATAAGAACGGATCTTACCTACGAAACTGAACCACAACGTTGATACAAGTGCTATCAAGTGCAAAGTGTAGATTGGATCTATACTATGATGGGAGAGACAGACACCCGCAAAGCCACTTGTGCAAAGCAAGTTACACGTCAAGCGTGGAGCAAGTCTCATGTGCGATGACATGTAAGATTAGCCCGAGCCGCTTCATCCCACCATACCGCAAGATGCAAAGTACACAAAGCAAAAGACGGCACGAGCACCAACGCCCACAAAACCATTGTGTTCTACTCGTGCAACAGATCTACGCATAAACATGGCTCTGATACCACTGATGGGTTCGTAGCATGGAAAACAAAAAATTTCTACCGCAAGAACGAACAAAACCCAGATCTAATCTAGATAAAAGCCAAGATCTAAACTATTAGACATGTGCAACGAGATAGATCTGTACTAACCCTTGTAGACCCGAAAGCGTTACGAGATCGGATCTCGTGGTTGATGTAGTCGATCACTTGCCGATCTCAAGATCGTGTGGATGATCCTTCCGGCGCCGCGTTCCGGCAGCGCTTCCGCAGTCGGTCACACGTGCGGAGTCGAAGCAGACCTTCCTCTCCCCGTTCCAACGAGCAGCGGAGGTAGTAGATCTTCTCCACGGAATCCCAGCAGCACGACGGTGTGGTGGTGGTGGTGGAGTAGAGAATTCTGCAGGGCTTCGCCTAAGTCAGAGCAGAGCGAAGGAGGAGGAGAGAGGCGGCGGCTAGGGTTTGTTATGGGAGAGAGCTAGGGGGTGGCGCCCCCTCCCCTCTATTTAAAGGAGGGAGGCGCCATGGGAGGGGAAGTCCTAGTAGGACTCCCCTCCCTCCTTGGCCGGCGGATTGGGAGGGAGGGAGGAATCCTCCTCCCCCATGAATCCGTGTCTTCCCCCACAAAGACTCCTTGATCCTTTCTTGGTTTTCAAGCAAACTCCAAGAAATCTTCTAGAACCTTCCAGAACATTCCGAAACCTTCTAGAATCTCCATACAAACACTCCGGAACATTTCCTAACTTAGAAAATGATCCCCAATATATGAATCTTATTCTCCAGACAATTCCGGATCTCCTCGTGATGTCCCGGATCCAATCCGAGACTCCGAACAACATTCGGTCTCCAACGCACATTCCATATCTACTTAAAACAACTTCGAACCTTAAGTGTGTCACCCTACGGTTCATGAATATGCAGACATGATGAAGACACCTCTCCGATCAATAACCATCAGCGGGATCTGGAGATCCATAACGGCTCCCACATACTCAACGATGACTTCGTGATCGATAGAACCATTAATAGACGAAACCAATTCCATTTGTCACGCGATATTCTACTTATCCGAGGTTTGATCGTCGGTATCTCCATACCTAGTTCTACCTCATTACTGATAAGTACTCTTTACTCGTTCCATGTTATGTCATCCCTTGTGACCCAGTCACATGCTTGCAAGCTAACTAGATGACATTCCACCGAGAGGGCCCAGAGCATATCTATCCGTCATATGGATGGACAAATCCCAACCTTGGTACATGCGCTTCAACACATACTTTTAGAATACCCAATGTCACCTTTATAACCACCCAGTTACGAAGTGGCGTTTGATGTCATCAAAGTACCCATCCGATGATGGTGATTAACATAACCTCATGGTCGAAGGATTAGGTTACTATGCATTTGAAAAACTTGTAGCAAAACGAACTTAATGACTTGATCTTATGCTATGCTTACTATGGGTGTGTGTCCATTACATCATTCTCCTAATGACATGATCTTGTCATTAACGACATCCAATGCCCATGATCAGGAAACCATGATCATCCATTAATCAACAAGCTAGTTTAACAAGAGGCTTACTAGGGACTCTTTTATGTTTACAAAACACACAAGTATTAATGTTTCCGGTTAATACAATTATAGCATGGGATGTAAACATTTATCATAAACATAAAGATATAATAATAACCACTTTATTATTGCCTCTTGGGCATATCTCCAACAAAACATGCAGTAGAGACTTGGCGACTGGGAGGGCGCGCAGTCCGGTGCTGATGTGCGCGGGCTTCTCCAGTTCTAGACCTAGCTTGTGCATGAGCCCCCTCTCCAACACGCTTGTTGGCCATGATGTCACGGGCTTCTCCGCCAACGAGGCTCGGGCAAAGATCTCCGACAACATCGATGCGGGCGCCTCCCTCGGTGGTGGAGTCGTTGAACCCTTGGCCGCTTCAATCCCTGTGTCTGGGAGTACTAACGCCTCTGGCGCAATGGCAACGAGTGGAGCCTTCAAAACCACATTCGCGGCCTCCATGTCCATCATCGGAGCAGGATCCTCCGGAATCTTGGCTGTGTCCTGGGCTTCTGCATTGTCAGACTCGTCGTCTGGGTCGAACATCGCCACGGATCTAGCCGGCGACTTTGCCGACGACTTCGGCTTCGCTGTCGGCTTGGCCTTCACTGGCTGCTTCGTCTTCGGTCGCGACCTCAACGCGGACTTGGCTGGTGTGGCCACGCGCCACGAGCTATGCTCTTCTACGATGTCAACATCACTGTCGTGTTCTTCAAGGCTGCGACTCGCCTCCAGTTCGTGCTGCTTCTGCCCGCGGGTCTTCCTAGCCACGGACGAGGGCACGTGCACCTCCATTACCTCATCCTCACTCTCGGAGGAATCCTCCTCCTCCTCTTCCTCGAGCTCAGCGGGAACCTCTTCGTCGAGCGGAGGAAGCAAGTTCTCGAGAACTTGGAACAGCTAGCAGAAATAAAGAAGTGACGACTTGATCAAAACAAACACAAAAACTACGACTACAAAACCGTGACTGCGAAACCGCGACTACAATATTGCGACTGTGAAAGCAAGATTAAGGAAAAAAGAGACGTACTGGGGGAGCCTGGCACTTCCCGGCAGTGTATGGAGCGAGCCCGGCCTTCGGGTCGGTGTACTCTACCTTCGTGATCTTTTTTAGCACGGCAATGTAGTCCTCGGCCTCCCAGACTGCCTTGATCGCCCTTGTGGCATCATCCTTACCAATGTACTGGTACATCCAGTGGGCTCGGGTAGTCAGCGGAACCAGTCGCCGCCCGAGCCAGTAGTTGTATAGATTGATGGTCTCGAGGCATTCTTTCTTCAGCTCCTTGATTCGTGTTAGCATCTCATTGACGGCCATCTTCTGATCATCAGTAAGCTTGGTTGCCGACAACCGGCAAGGCTCACTCCTCTCGGTGGTGTACATTGGAAGCGGCACCTCGCTATCGGGAGTGGACTCCTTCACGTAAAACCAGCTCCTCTTCCACTCACTTGTGGCCTTCTTTGGAAGCAGGAGCTTCACGAACGTGACCTTGGGCTTCAACTGGAAGGTGACGCCGCCCGCCGCCAGGATGGGACCGCCTGCCCCTTCGCAGCTGATGTGGCCGTGGAACAATTCTAGCCACAGAGTAAAGTAGAGGCGACACCCCAAATAGCACTCGCAGAAAGCCATGAATATGGCGAGCTACTCGATACTGTGCGGCCCCAGATCCGATGGTTTGATCATGTAATACATGCAAAACTGCCGGAAGAAGATCGACATGGGGAAACCTATCCCCTCTCCAAGTGGCTCAGGAAGCAAATGAATTCGTCGAGGCAAGGTTTGGACTCCATCTCGCTGGGCGCGGGGATCCGCCAGTTCCCCTTGTAGAGGATCCCCGCGTCTTGGAAAGACTTCAGGGCGGTGGTGGTGCACTTTGACTTGTACCACAGATCCTTTGGAGGCGCCATCGGGAGAAGAAGGAGGTCGCTCTGTCCGGAGGTTTCAGATCGGGAGTAGATCTAGATACTAGGAGTGCACGGGGGTGGAGAAATGCGAAGATTCACCTCTCCCTCTGCCATTCTCCTTATAAAGGGTCCCTACCCGCCAATCTCGGGATAGTCGTTGCCTCGCGGTAATTTTGCTGAAGTTACTATTGGAATTACCCAACAGCTAGTTTAACCAAGGTGACGGTCCAACTTCATCCACTCGACTCACTTGCTTGCCCCTTCGAGTCGATAGGGCATGGCGACTCGAATGTATTTCCACACGCCCATGTTGTGATTGAAGACACACAGAAGAGATTCCATCCTTCATTGAGGGAGTCCGCCATCGATTCGACTGGGCGTCCGATAGGACTCGCCTACTCTGACTACCAAAAGAACACCTGCGCTGAACCAACGCTGGCCTCGGGGACTACTGATGGGGATATGTCGAATGGGGTATACCCAGCATGACGTTTCGACTGGACCAAGGCTTCTACGAGTGGGCCTGCAGGACGGCGACTGGAATGCGACTGAAGAGGAAGCCTGGTGACTAGAAAGCTAGAGGCCCAGAAGCATAGTTAGGCCCAATCGGATTAGGTCAAATCCTGCGAGTCCTTAACTAATTCAGTTGTATATCTATAAACCCTAGTGAGGTACCCCCTATATAAACCTCCTTAGGGTATTCTCTAGACTCATGTTCCATCATACACCCTATCGACTCGCTGCCTAGCCGACGAGCTCGCCACCCTTGTAACTCACTTGATAATATAATCTAGCAGGAGTAGGTCTTTACCCTATAGGGGGCGAACCTGGGTAAATCCCTATGTCTTTGCCCTCATCTCGCTCTGTAGATAGCTGCCTGCTCTTGACCCAAATCCTTTCAATTGCTACCCCGGGTAGTGACTGTCGTGGTCATTCCCACAACATCTTCAGCTGCGACGTGCTCCGTTCCTCTGATGCCGGTGAGTTTCCTCAAACCCTAGGTGTTGTAGCTTTGATATGTTAGAACCTCCTAGATCTGATTGTAGTTTGCAGTAGATCGATGTTAGTATGCCTAATGAACTGCTCGGTGTAGCCATATATCAGTGTTTTTGTGGACTTATTGCATGTCTAGGTAGGTAATTTTTTCTATGTCCTGTAAGCTTGTGTTCATGTGTAGTCTAGGTACTAATATGTGCGACCATGAGATCTATAGGACATGACCACTGGCGAGTTTAGCTAGGCCCTCATGGATTCTTAGGAGAGCTTTGTTGCTGAGACCCAACCCTAGCTCCCCCTTTGAGGCTCACCTATCCTCAGCGCACGAAGATCTTGTCTATGCCTCCTGAAAGATCACGGATGTCACCTAGAGGGGGGTGAATAGGCGGTTTAAAACTTTTACGAGATGGGCTTAATAATCGCGGAATAAGACTAGAATTTTCTTTTGTTAAGCACAAATCCTAGATATACTATGGTTCACCTATGTGCACCAACAACTTATGCTAAGCAAGTCAAGCAACAATGTGATAGAAAGATAGATTAGTTCAAGCACAAAGGCTATCACAATGTAAAGTGCATAAGTAAAGAGCTCGGGTATAGAGATAACCGAGGCACACGGGGACGACGATATTTTACTGAGTTCCTCCCAACAAGGGAGTACGTCTCATTGGAGGGGTGTGCGGTACTAAGACCACCAACGCCACAAGAGGCCTCACCCTATTCTCCCGAGCACCCACCATGCGGCAAGCACCCGTTCCACTATGGGACACTTGAGGGTGGTCACCAAACCCGTAGAAGATTGGGGCTATCTCCACAACTTAATTGGAGGCTCCCAGTAATCACCACCAAGGCCTCAATCTTGGGGGGAGCTTCACAACTTAATTGAAGGCCCCAAGAACATGCCACAAAGGCCACACAACCGTCTAGGGTACCAAGAACCCAAAAACGACAAGCTTCTTGAATATCACTAACCAAATCCTCCGGAGAGAACACCAACCGATGCACCTAATGCAAATGGCAAGAACACCACAAAGATGCTCCAATCCCTCACTCTCAAGTTCCAACAAAGCTACTAAAGCAATTTGGGGAACAAGATAGGAAGAACACAAGGAGAACACAAAATCCCCCAAGATCTATATCCCAAAGATTCACTCACAAAGAGGTGATATTGATTGGTCAAATTGTAGATCTAGATCTCCTCTAACTTCCCCTCAAATATATGCAAGAATCAATGGAGGGGGAGAAAAAAATCGAGCTCAAAGATGTGTCAAAGAATAGGGCAAAAGGCTCGAAGAATTAGAGCAAGAAGAAGTAATTGAAAAAGAAAAAGAGGGGGCTTTTTATATGGGGCCAAGCAACTGCCCGTTGGGGAAAAATGCGGCCTGGGCCGGTAGTACCGCTGATGCCCGGTACTATCGGACCCAGCGAACCAGCGGCTCCAGGCCCAGTGAACGAAGCAGCAGCGAGCGGCAGGCACAACGGTCAACCCGAGAAGGGGATCGCGGGAAGGCAGGCACGCGCGCGAGCTAGGCGGCTGCGCGGGGCCAGCGTGTGGCGAGCGGGAGTGGGCCGTCCCAGCAAGTGGGAGTGGTGATCGGTGCCAGCACATGGTAGCAAAGCGAGCGAGGGGAGCGAGTGGTGGGAGCTGTGGGAGCTGGGCGAGCGCTGGTAGCTAGGAGTTGGGCCGTCCGGTAGTACCAGCCCGCTCGGGCGGTACTACCATGATGGGCTGGTAGCACTGGTTGGCACAACTAGGCCAGGCAGAGGCAATGCAGCATGCAGGGGCGGGACGATACCGGATTCGGTAGTACCGCCCAGCCCAGAAGCAAGAGGGCATTTTTTTTTCTTTTTAAATAAAAGGCTAACATCAAACTATGATAACTTGAGCTAGGGAATTCCGATTGACCCGAAACCAATTTTGTTGGAAAGAGGACAACAAGAGCTAGGGGAATGGTTGTTTTTTGGAAATATTGGATATCACCAAGTGATAATTTATTAAGCATTATAATGTGAGATACCTCACTTGGTGAGCATCCGGAAAACTTCCAAGAATAAAATCGCAACAAGATATAAAAGGGAGATCCGATTTTGATGAACAAGAGCTTGTTATGAAGATTACCACAAGCTCTATATCCTCACATGGATAGGACCAACAAACAACCAAGAAAGATGATGCTAAGAATGCAAAGGTTTGAGCTGTCTCCGAACGATATGATCGATTTACTCAATCGAGAGCCCCTCTTCATAGTAAGGTATCTATCCTAAACCCGGTCTCTCAACTACCAACACGAGACTGGCAAAAGGGAAAACATATCATGAATACATTTGCCTCGAGCATACTTTGACCTTGTCTTCATCAATCCATGATCACCGAGGATGGCAAGCATCAAACAAGATATCTTCTAGATATGGCGCATTTTAAGCTTGCACAACACATTCTTCTTCATTTCATCTACCTTGAAGCCAACACATGCTCCAAGCGATGCCAATGGACAATTCCTACAAGTAAAAATTAATGCACACATTAGTCCATAAAGATTGTCATTAATTACCAAAACCACACATGGGGGCCCACATGCTCTTTCACCTCTGATGACCGGGTACACGGTGGAGCAGATTATAGATAAAGCTGCCAAGATCATGGCCAAGAAGAAGGCCCTCAAGGCTGGCAAAGCCCACAACACAGGCCAGTGCATGGGGGTAAGGGCACCATGAAGTGGGAACCGTTCCTCTCGGCGTTCATGCTCAACCAGATGTGTGAGATCATCAAGAGTGGCGTCAGGACGGAGAAGGGGTTCAAGGAGGTGTACCTGAACAATGTTGCCCGCGAGGTGTTGGAGTTTTGTGGCATTGATGTGTCCTCACAGCAGGTGTACAACCACCTGCATAAATGGAGGACCAGGTGGATCCATGTGTCCAATCTCAAAGACCTTAGCGGAGCTAGCTAGGATGAGGAGTGATACATTGCAAATGTATCTATAAGTTTTGATGTTCCATGCTTGGTTTTATCTACTTTCTTTTGTTTTGTCCACACTTTGGAGTACTTTTCATATGATTTCTTGGACTAACCTATTAACAAGAGCCACAGTGCCAGTTTCCTGTTTTCTGCTGTTTTTGGTTCTAGGAAAGTCAGAAAATGAATATTCTCGGAATTGGACGAGACAAAAGCCAAAGTTCCTATTTTCCCGGAAGACTCAAGGAGCTAGAAGGAGAGTCGGAGAGGGGCCACAGGGTGGCCACACCCCCCCAGGCGCGGGTACCCCCAGGACGTGCCAGGGCATGGTGTGGGCCCCCTGGCTGGCCACCGACCTTGCCTCCTTCGCCTATATATTCATCCCGAGGAAAAAACCGTAGATAGTCAATCAGAAATCCATGAAGTTCCGTAGCGCCGCCTCCACCAAAGGGGAGATTTGGGGGACAGAAAGTCTCTGTTCTGGCACCCTGCCGGGACGGGGAAGTGCCCCTGGAGCCATCTCCATCGATCTCCACCACCATCTCCATCACCATTGCTGATTCCCATGATGAAGAGGGAGTAGTTCCCTCTCGAGGCTAAGGGTTCTACCGGTAGCTATGTGTTCATCTCTCTCTATGCATGATCATATTGTGATCATGAGTTTGTAATCTATAGATCTACCTTGCTACTCAAGTGCTTTAATAGATCTCTGCTCTCCCCATGTGTGTGAAAGTGACAGCGTGCACACCATGGTGGCACTTAGGTTAGAGATTACAAATACTTTTTATGTGTTATATTTAGAGTTGGATGTTTCTATGAAATTGTTGTGTTTGTTGGAACCATCTAGAGCTCAAGGTGATAGTGTGGGGTTATCTAGATGGGAAAGGCTTACTTTGAGGTGTGCTGTTATAGCCCTACCATGGATTAGAGTGTCCAACCGGAGATTAGTTAAGAGTAGTATCATGAAGATAAGATATTTATATGAGAGTTTTCACTAGTGAAAGTATGATCCCATGGGAGGCACGCCTGCTCCGCAATGTTGGCTACCCAGCATCGCAACTTTCGGTGCTCGCCGACCTGGAAGCTCAGCGTGGGCGGCGTGCCGGTGCCGCCAGTGCCAGAGGGGAACGAGCTTGTCGAGGAGATCTAGGCGGTCATCGCCGCCATGGAGGATCCAGAGCTCGCCGAGGACCTGGCCAACCTCATCCAATGGGAGTAGTACTTCGTTGATCGCCTAAACTAGGAGTTGGACGCCTACGAGGGCGGAGGCCTGCTGTCAGCGCAACACAACACCGCAAGATGGTGATGGTGGTGGAGCGCACCCGGCCGCACGCTTGCCGTCATCCTCGAGTACATCAGCATCGGGATTCTCCATGGCTAGGTTATCCCCCGCACTCGCCGCTGTCGTTCTACCAGCGTCATGTGGAGGCCAGATGGATGCTGAGGAGGATGGCCGACGGGTCGTCTTCGTCCTCGGCGTCGGTACCGTGTTCTTCTGGCTCGGCACCGGGAGCTCACCGCGTGTCACAACACCACTCCGCCCGGTGAAACATGAGGCGTAGTCACCTGTGTGCTCGCCGCCGAGGATGATCTCGCGCGTCATAATCATCAATGAAGGCTGCGTGCATTCGCTATCGAGAGGCCAACTTCGGCTTGGGAGGAGGCCGAAGCTGCGCACGCTGAAGACGGAGCCGGCGGACTGGGCGGTGCCCGTTGACGAGGACGAGTTTCTCCTCAAGATGGCGTTGGAGGCGTATCTCAACGACGTGCCGCCGATGAAGGCCCCGACGCTTGCACCTGGTCTAGGGCGGACTGGGAGCGGGAGGAGGCTAGGCGTATCCGGCATCTGCATGAGCAGGCCCTTGATGACCCACAAGTATAGGGGGTGTATCGCAGTATTTTCGATAAGTAAGAGTGTCGAACCCAACGAGGAGCAGAAGCTGCTGGCTAGTGGTATGGATCATGAATTCTCTACAAATACTTAGCAAACATATTTTTAGGGGTTTTCGATAAAGCAAGTAAACAAAGTACGAGTAAATAAAATACAGTAGGAATAAATGCAGCAAGTGGCCCAATCCTTTATGCAGCAAAGGACAAGACGGATGTATTACTTAAGATGATCAAACGTTCTTGAGGACACATGGGAAGACTGTCAAGTGCTTTCGCTTCATATAGTTGATTGATCTTCTTTAGCTTGCTAAGTGTTGTGTGCGTGAACCTGTGCTAATGTACCGACCTTCCTAGGACTAATACATACTTGTGATTATACCCCTTGCAAACATCCGTAAGTACAAAAAGTAATTAAGGTAGAAACCTAACCACAGCTTTAAACTCTAAGACCCTTACGTTCCTTGTGCAATGGTTTCCTAACAGGGGTTCATGTTTCTGTCACTCCGGGAAATCCTACGATTAGTAGCCAAATACACAATGCATTCCCCTAGGCCCATATAGGTGAAGTGTCATGTAGTCGGCGTTCACATGACACCACTAGAAGAAGTACACCACAACTTAAATATCAAACTATTGAATCTTTCTCAACACAATTCCACTACTAAAAACATGACTTCTCCCATGTCCTCAAGAACAAAACGAACTACTCACAAGACATCATATGGATCATGATCAGAGATGGAATAATGATGTATAACAATCTGAACATAAACAATAATTCAATGGTTCACTCAATAGCATCAACTACAAGGAGTAATCAACACCGTGAAAGTTTCACCTATGAACTATACAAGATTCAACGCAATTGTTACAACAATATGGAGATGGTGATGAGGGTGCTGATGGTGATGATGGTGGTGATGATGATGATGATCCCGATGAAGTCCAGCTTGATGGTGGTGTTGATGGCGACGATCTCCCCTCTCCGGGAAGGAATTCCCCCGGCAGAAATCTGTCTGCCGTAGAGATCTTTCTCTCTCGGTGTTTTCCGCCCCGCAGAGGCGGCGGAATCTTTCTATGGTCGCTCAACGAGTCTTAGGGTTTTGGGGGGATAATATACGCCAGAGGGGAGAGCTAGAGGTGGGCCAAGGAGGCCACACCACCTGCTGGCGCGGCCTAGGGCTGCCCGCGCTAGGGGGTGGGGGTGGGCCCCCTGTGGCCCATCTCCACTCCGTCTTCTGGCATCCTTAGTCTTCTGGAAAAATAGGATTTCCATATATTTTCCCGGATTTTCTGATCTTCGCGAATTTTGCCTCCAAACAACACGTTTTCCATCAGAATTCTGACTGCAGCGGTCCATGCTCCAAAAGTCATCAACCATGCAAAAACAGATGAAATAAGATAAGTATTACCTCTCAATATGAAATATATCAATGAATAATAGTGAATTAAGACATATAATAGTGATGCAAAATGGACGTATCAACTCCTCCCAAGCTTAGACTTCGCTTGTCCCCAAGCAAAATCGAGCTCAATAAACATGACCTCAGGTTTATGGAGTGAAGAGTCGATAAAAGAATACGGACAAGAAGCATCACATTCATCAAATACATAGATCATAATAGAAGACAACTCACTATTATATAACTCAACTTGCAATGAGTAAAGGAAACACAATAAAGATACATAAAGTGAATCATAATTGGTAATGGCAAACTTAGCTCTTGGTCGAAGAATAGTTGATAATTTGCTGGAGTTCACAAATAGCTGGTTTTCAATGATAGATTTCAAAGTAGTAAACATCAAGATAAGAGCAATGTGCAAAACAAGGAACATAAGAAACATGATTGAATAAATCATCATATGAATGAATGAAACACAACAACTCAAAATACTTGCTGAGATAGAAGGGAATAGGTTTACTGACTCAACTACAAAGTAAAAGAAAGGCCCTTCAAAGAGGGAAGTAGGGATTGCAAGTCTCATAAAGAGCTCCCAAAAATTATGATACTTACTAGCTTTCAGCTCTCATTGCCCCTGTCATAGACATCTTTTGGTGGTTAAGGTTAAAGTGACACAACTAAGAGGATATGTTTGACAAGTTATAAATTGAAGTCCCATGCCCCTTACTTATGAGTACCGAACCTCATGCTACTCAACTTCAGTCACGAGCAAGCTCTTGTCATTGTAAATACATACGTATCATTGAGAACCGCCAACGGGGTACCCCTTGCACATGACACAGGAGCTATCCCATAATCAAAATGACAAGGCAAGCAGACAATGAGCATCTCAGCGATCTTTTTATTTGCTATTTGCATAGGTTTTTATTGAGGATGCTTTATAGAATGATCACTATAGTTATGCTGCAAGTTTCCACCATGATTAGGCATGGCTTAGGCTAGCGGTCCAGGCGTTTCTCTAACACACATATAAACTCCATGATCTTACAAGTTCCACTTTTATTTCACACCACCGGGATCCATAAGCAAAAGAACATGATATCAACTAGGTACAAAATACCAAATGAAGTGTTGAAAGCGGTCCCCATGATACATGGTTCTGCTAACTTCAACTCATAAAGCGCAAGCATATACGCAACAAAGAAGGACCCAATGGTTCAAGTTTATTAAATGCAAGAAAATAAAGTGTGCCATCAAGTTCGTGAGAGCTTTAATCACTAATTTTCACATAACAAGTTTAATTTGGGAGGTAGATAAAACAAGAATTTACTTGGAATAGCAATAATGCTACTAGGTAGGTATGGTGGACACAAATGGCAGAGGTTTTGGTTTAAAGGAGGTGGATGCACGAGAAGAATTCCCTCTCAGTACAGGTTTTTGGCTAGCACGGATGGGTAGCAAGTACAAGAGTTGAAGGAAACAACCAAACATACAAGTGATAAAGACAAACATGCAATATTCCTTGGAAGCACAAAAGATCTTAACTAGAGAATACTAGACTTATTAGCAAATCAAGAAAGAAAGATGATGAAATTATTTTTCTTTAGAGTACTTCTATCTTTTTCATTCAACTCTCAAAAATAGTGTTGCTACTGACCGAGCCAGGTTTGCCAAAACCAACTAATTAACTCAAAGATACCAAAGTGATACCAATACTAACAACAAGATCAATCATATAACCACAAATTGAAAACTAATATAAGCTATGCAAAAGAGTAAATGATAGAACTTCTCATTAATATTCCATAACGTCAACTCACACCAAGGGATACATATCTAACGAGAGAGGGGACACTTCCATAATGCAAACCATACTACATGATAACTCCTCTATTCATGATATGACTCTACTAATAAGGTAAAAAGATAGAAGATAGTGATGTGATACCGCGGCACTCCCCCCAAGCTTGGAACAAACCAAGGGGATGCCAAACCTGATGACGAATTACTCCTTTGGTGGTGGTGGTATCCTCTCATCTTCGTCCGTCTTCCAAGGTAAGGGCTTCCCATCAACAAAGGACATCGTGGTTTCCAACATCCTGAAACTTGCAGCAGCACTTATCCGTTTAAACCTAACCTCATACTCATAGTTTTGATTTTGAACGTCATAGAACTGTGCTTGCAGTTCGTTGGTTGTTTGGCGGAGTGAGAGGACTTCATCTTTGAGTTCAGCAGTCTCCTTTTGGTGCTCGGTTATGAGTTCAGAACAAATCTGATGGATGATATCCACTTCGTGCTCCACCATCTTCTTCTACCTAAAGACTTTTTGCTCCAGTGCTTCCATCCTGTCCTCCAGACTTCCTTCACCTTTAGGGCCCTGAACCTCTTTAATCCGGACCTCCCCATCTTCGAGCAACAACTCCTTGGGATGAATCTTCAACTCTCTCATGTATGGGTTGATGATATCTTCTAAGGAATCTCCCTCGGCTGATCCACTAGAAGACATTGTGGCTCTAAATCTGGGATTCTACCTGGCAGAAACAGATCGAAACAAAAATACAACGAAAACACGATATACGAACCTCGGAAGATCCGGGGGGTTATATATTACGAAGTTTCATAACAAGAGGAAGGTACTGGGTGAAAACGGGTCAGAGGAGGAGTCCGGGGTGGCCTCACCACCTAGTGGCGCGGCCAGGGGTGGGCCCACGCCACAGGGTGGTGTGGGCCACCCTGGCTCCGTTTCCGTCCCTTTTTCGCTTCGTAACTTTCCATATTGACTAAAAACTGCAAAAATATAGTTGGATTGTATTTTCGCGGAACTTTTCTTACCAGAACTGTTACCTATTTGAAAACAGACTCTGCAGGTCTCTGAATTTGGTCCTTGATGAATTTCTCTAGAGTTATAACTTGAAAGGCATCAACATCTTCATTGTAAGAATCTCTCGCAATATAGTGCTTGAGTCGCTGCCCATTAACTACTTGTGTAGTATTATCTTTTAAAGAAGGTATTTTTATTGCTCCTGAACGGTATACTTCTTCAATAATGAAAGGTCCTTCCCATTTTGACAGTAGCTTTCCTGCAAAAAATCTGAGATGAGACCTATACAATAGAACTTTCTCCCCAACATGAAATTCTCTCTTAAGTATTCGCTTGTCATGCCATCTTTTAACTTTTTCCTTGAAGAGCCTAGCATTTTCATAGGCTTCACTCCTCCATTCATCTAAAGAACTTAAGTCAAATAATCTTTTCTCACCAGCGAGCTTACAATCTCTATTTAGTTCTTTAACTGCCCAGTAAGCTTTGTGTTCTAATTCTAAAGGTAGGTGACAAGCTTTCCCATAAACCATTTTATAAGGAGACATCTCCATAGGATTTTTGTAAGCAGTTCTATAAGCCCATAAAGCATCATTCAACTTTTTAGCCCAGTTTTTTCTAGATCTATTAACAGTCTTTTGCAAGATGGATTTAATTTCTCTATTTGATAACTCTACTTGCCCGCTAGTTTGGGGGTGATAAGCTGAAGAAATTCTATGATTAACATCATATTTAGCAAGGGTCTTTCTAAAACCACCATGAATGAAATGAGAACCCCCATCAGTCATGAGGTACCTAGGCACTCCAAACCTAGGAAAGATAACATCCTTAAGCATTTTTAGAGAGGTTTCCCCGTCAGCACTCTTCGTAGGAATGGCTTTTACCCACTTAGTAACATAATCAACGGCAACAAGAATATGAGTATAACCTTTCGAGGGAGGGAAAGGACCCATAAAGTCAAATCCCCAGCAATCAAAAGGTTCAATAACTAGAGAGTAGTTCATAGGCATTTCATTGTGTCTAGAAATATTACCAACACGCTGATACTCGTCACAAGATAAAACAAATTTTCTTGCATCTTTAAAAAGGGTAGGCCAGTAGAAACCTGATTGTAGTACCTTTTGTGCAGTTCTATCTCCTGCATGATGTCCTCCATAAGCACTACCATGACATTTATGCAATATCTCCTTTTGTTCATATTCTGGAACACATCTTCGCATAATACCATCCACTCCTTTGTATAAGTGTGGGTCATCCCAAAAATAATGCCTCAAATCATAGAAGAACTTCCTTCTTTGCTGAGCTGTAAAAGTTAGAGGCAAATACTTGGAGACAATAAAGTTAGCATAATCAGCATACCAAGGGCTGCCTCGCGAGCTTACCCCTATTGCAGCTAACTGTTCATTTGGGAAACTATCATTAACAGGCATAGGGTCAAAAGAGATGTTTTCCAATCGAGATAGATTATCAGCTACAGGGTTTTCAACGCCCTTCCTATCTACTATATGTAGATCAAACTCTTGTAAAAGCAACACCCATCTAATAAGCCTAGGCTTAGCATCCTTCTTCGTCATAAGGTATTTAATAGCAGCATGATCAGTATGAATGGTGACTTTTGAGTCTACAATATAGGGCCTAAACTTATCACAAGCAAAAACAACAGCTAGAAATTCCTTTTCAGTAGTAGCATAATTCCTTTGAGCAGCGTCTAGAGTCTTACTAGCATAATGGATAACATTTAACTTTTTATCAATACGTTGCCCAAGGACAGCAGCTACAGCAAAATCACTAGCATCACACATTATTTCAAAGGGTAAACTCCAATCAGGTGGTTGAACAATAGGGGATGTAGTTAAAGCCTTCTTAAGAGTTTCAAAAGCTTCCTTACAATCATCATAAAAAACAAAGGGTACATCTTTTTGAAGAAGATTAGTGAGGGGTTTTGATATCCTAGAAAAGTCTTCAATAAACCTCCTATAGAAACTAGCATGAGCAAGGATACTATGAATACCTTTGATGTCTCTTGGACATGGCATCTTTTCAATTGCCTCAACCTTAGATCTATCAACTTCTATGCCTCTTTCAGAAACTTTATGCCCAAGAACAATCCCTTCATTAACCATGAAGTGGCATTTCTCCCAACTAAGAACAAGATTAGTTTCTTCACATCTCTGCAAAACTTTATCAAGGTTGTGCAGACAATTATCAAAAGAAGTTCCATAGACAGAAAAGTCATCCATGAACACTTCTACAATTTCCTCACAGAAACCATGAAAGATAGTAGACATGCACCTTTGAAAAGTAGCAGGAGCATTACATAAACCAAAAGGCATACGTCTATAAGCATAAGTTCCGCAAGGGCAAGTAAAAGTAGTTTTTTCTTGATCTTGTTGTTTAACAGCAATTTGAGAGAAACCAGAGTAACAATCAAGAAAACAAAATGGGTCTTTTTAGACAACCTTTCCAACATTTGATCAATAAAAGGAAGCGGGTAGTGATCTTTCTTAGTAACTTTATTAACTTTCCTAAAATCGATGCACATCCTATAGCCTACCACTATTCTTTGAGGAATAAGCTCATCATTATCATTAGGAACAACGGTAATACCTCCCTTTTTAGGAACACAATGAACATGACTAACCCATTCACTATCAGCAATAGGGTAAATAATACCAGCATCAAGGAGTTTCAATACCTCATTCCTTACCACTTCCTTCATCCTAGGATTTAAACGTCGTTGGTGCTCCACTACTGGCTTCGCATCTAGTTCTATGTTGATAGAATGCTGACATATAGTAGGTGAAATCCCTTTTAAATCATCCAGAGTATAGCCCATAGCTCCTCGGTGTTTCTTCAAAACCTCCAACAACCTTTCTTCTTCCTTTCCTAAAAGTTTAGAGCTAATAATAACATGATATATCTTTTTATCATCAATATAAGCATATTTAAGATCACTAGGGAGAGGTTTTAGATCGAATTATGAATCGCGATTGTATGGCCAACCATTGTGGGTAGAATGCTAGATGCCCGAGACCACGTTACTATTGTTTCTTTCTCCTCCTTCATATTTACCTCCGGATCCTTTTTAGGTGGCAACATGGTACCCAAGTCTTCTACGGGCAAGTCATGCTTTAGCATCTGGGGTTGACGGTGAAGAATCTCGTCAATCTCATTCCTTTCTTACATGAAGATCTCACTTTCGTGATCTTCCATAAATTGCTGCAAAGCATTGTTAGGAGCAAGAGAGATAGAAGCAAGTTGTTCAACTCTAAAATCCTCATTATGGGTTTCCTCTTCGCAAGGTTCTTTAGCAAATTTCATAAAATTAAACTCATAAGATTCCCCATCAAACTTAGTCAAGATTTTCTCCCACTTGCAATCAATAATAGCTCCACAAGTACTCAAGAAAGGTCTACCAAAAATGATAGGATAAGCTTTACTAGCAGCTGAACCAAGTACTAGAAAATCAGCAGGATACTTAATCTTACCACAAAGAACTTCCACGTCTCGTACAATACCAATTGGAGAGATGGTCTCTCTATTGGCAAGGTGAATAACCACATCAATCTCTTCCAATTCGCAGGGACTGATTTCATGCATAATTTCTCTGTAAAGCTCATAAGGAATAGCACTGGAACTTGCACCAATATCACATAAACCATAATAGCAATGATCACCGATTCTAACAGAAAGCACAGGAACACTAGCTTTTTTAGTTCTATTAGGATGTGAAACAATATTAGAAGCATCCTCACAAAAGACTATGTGTCCATCTTCTATGCTTTTGGTGATAAGGTCTTTCACAATTGCTACCACATGTTCAACGTTTATTTGTTCATCAGGTTTTACAGTTCTCTTTTCACTTTTAGTGATTACATTAGTTATCATAGGATGATCCTTTACCTTATATGAGAAGGGAATCTTCTCGATATAAGGTTTAGGTAAGATATGATCAATAATGCAACACTCAGTGCTCCCAACAGGAACACAGTCAACAATATCTTTATAAGGTGCATGGTACTTATTCCATCCCCTTTTTGGAATTTCAATATAAGAAGCAAAATCTAAAGCGATTCGTAATAACATGCAAATCAAGACCATAAGCATTACTAATATTCTGAAAGTCATCAGTTCCCATAAAAGATTCAATGCATTCATAATCATAATTTATACCTGACTTTCTACCTTTTTCATTCTCCTAAGCTTCAGCATTGTCTTGAATACGGTCCAGAATGTCCCATTTAGCTTCTTCTTCCATACGAGTGATTGATCCAGCACAAGAGGCATCCAATAAATCCTTGTCATGTAGAGGGAGCCTTGCATAAAAGTTATTGATAATAATATTGTTGGGGAGCTCATGAATGGGACATTTGAGCATTAGTAACTTCAACCTCCCCCAAGCTTGAGCTGTACTCTCTCCATCAAGAGGCCAAAAGTTGTATATTTGATTCCAATCTTTATGAATCTCACTAGGAGGATAAAGCTTTGAATAAAAGAGAGGCACTATTTCCTCCCATTCTAGAGCTTGACCATTCTTCAGCAGCTTATACCATTCCTCAGCTCTTCCTTTCAGTGATAATGAGAATAACTTCTTCTTAACTTGATCTATAGTAATACCTTCACACTTGAATAACCCGCATAATTCGTGTATAAAGAGTAAATGATCACCGGGATGGACAGTTCCATCCCCAACATAGTAGTTATCCATAACACAATCAATAATTCTTGTAGGTATTTTGAAAACATCACGCTCAGCAGGTGGTGGCTTATCTACTACCTTAGCAGTGTTAGTAGCATTACCAAATAAGAAACTCAGCGAATTATCCATAACGAAAATAAAGCAACTAACAGAAGTAAACAATACTCACAGTAGAAGTTTCCTTTACCAGTTCCACTCTCCAATAGCGCTTCACTCCCCGGCAACGGCGCCAGAAAATAGTCTTGATGACCCACAAGTATAGGGGGTGTATTGCAGTATTTTCGATAAGTAAGAGTGTCGAACCCAACGAGGAGCAGAAAGTGCTGGCTAGTGGTATGGATCAGGAATTCTCTGCAAATACTTAGCAAACGGATTTTTAGGGGTTTTCGATAAAGCAAGTAAACAAAGTACGAGTAAATAAAAGACAGTAGGAATAAATGCAGCAAGTGGCCCAATCCTTTATGCAGCAAAGGACAAGCCGGATGTATTACTTAAGATGACCAAACGTTCTCGAGAACACATGGGAATACTATCACATTCTTTCGCTTCATATAGTTGATTAATCTTCTTTAGCTTGCTAAGTGTTGTGTGGGTGAACCTGTGCTAATGTACCGACCTTCCTAGGACTAATACATACTTGCGATTATACCCCTTGCAAACATCTGTAAGTACAAGAAAGTACTTAAGGTAGAAACCTAACCACAGCTTTAAACTCTAAGACCTTACGTCCCTTGTGCAATGGTTTCCTAACGGGGGTTCAGGTTTCTGTCACTCCAGCGACCCCTACGATTAGTAGCCAAATACACAATGCATTTCCCTAGGCCCATATAGGTGAAGTGTCATGTAGTCGACGTTCACATGACACCACTAGAAGAAGTACACCACAACTTAAATATCAAACTATTGAATCTTTCTCAACAAAATTCCACTACTAACAACATGACTTCTCCCCTGTCCTCAAGAACAAAACGAACTACTCACAAGACATCATATGGATCATGATCAGAGATGGAATAATGATGTATAACAATCTGAACATAAACAATAATTCAATGGTTCACTCAATAGCATCAACTACAAAGAGTAATCAACACCAGGAAAGTTTCCGCTATGAACTATGCAAGATTCAACGCAATTGTTACAGCAATATGGAGATGGTGATGAGGGTGCTAATGGTGATGATGGTGGTGATGATGATGATGATGATCCCGATGAAGTCCATCTTGATGGTGGTGTTGATGGCGACGATCTCCCCTCTCCGGGAAGGAATTCCCCCGGCAGAAATCTATCTGCCGGAGAGATCTTTTTCTCTCGGTGTTTTCCGCCCCGCAGAGGCGGCGGAATCTTTCTGTAGTCGCTCCCCGAGTCTTAGGGTTTCGGGGGGATGATATACGCTAGAGGGAGAGCCAGAGGTGGGCCAGGGCGGCCACACCACTTGCTGGCGCGACCTAGGGCTACCTGCGCCAGGGGGTGGTGTGGGCCTCCTGTGGCCCATCTCCACTCCGTCTTCTGGCATCCTTAGTCTTCTGGAAAAATAGGACTTTCCGTAGATTTTCCCGGATTTTCTGATCTTCGCGAATTTTGTCTCCAAACAGCACCTTTTCCATCAGAATCCTGACTGCAGCGGTCCATGCTCCAAAAGTCATCAACCATGCAAAAACAAATGAAATAACATAAGTATCACCTCTCAATACAAAATATATTAATAAATAATAGTGAAATAAGACATAGAATAGTGATGCAAAATGAACGTATCAGCCCTCATCGCAGTCGTGGCACTACGGCGACGCAGACTAGGGTAGCTCCGGGCCAACGCAGCTGCCGAGCGACAATGATGGGACCTAGGATGCCAATTACACTTCCTTCTACCGCAACTTCGGCACGTAGTCAGCACGCGGGTCGACATCGGCTACTTTTTTATGTTTTCGATGTTTTTTATATTTTTATTTAGCCTATTTCAATCAAAATTCGATATATGGGTGAATTTGATATAATATGTATGAACTCACCTATATTTTAATGGAATCGCCTGAAATCGTCTAAATTTCGCCGTGTTTTGTCAAAATGTTGCCAAAGCCGGGAACTCGTCCAGGGATTGCGACTGGGAATTCGGTTGTTCCTAAACCAAATGCTCCATCCGTCCGACGCTAAATAGCACCGGATTTGGCCCTGGGAACGCCAAACGAGTGGGATTTGGGCTTGTGTCGATGCGAGAAGTCGCGCCGGGCGCTATCCTCCTTGTTTTTTAGGACGAGGTTGTTTCACTGGCAGCGGGCGCTAGGCAGGCGCTGAAAATACACTCCAAGATCCAGATGATTCTTCAGGGCATCTCCACCGGGCTGACCCAAAATGTCCGTTTTGGTCCAGATGGGTTGGGCCGAGGTAAGATTTGGGTCGCGGTCTGGCCTATCTGGTGGGCCGTGCATAGTGGCCTGATGCATCCTGTCCATATCCCCCGATGTCACCGCTTGACGCCCTCAGCGATGGGGCATTAATGGCAACACGACGTCGGCTGATTCCCACACGACTGTCATTTCGCACCATCGTTGTGTTCCGCTTCCCGCGCGTGCCTTCGTGCCCGCCACCAGAAAACTTCCTGCACCTGGCCGTCCGTTTCCCGCCTTCGCTGCGGTCTACAAAAGACGGCGCCGGTGCGGCGATGAAAACAAGCCCATGCAAGAGAAAACACCGCCAAAAAAAGCGCTAGCCACCACCAGCCATGTCTCGCCGCAAGATTACCAACTGGACTAAGATCAGAGGGATGTGCCGCAGCCGCTTCCCGCAGTGCTCTGACGACATTGTCGAGCTTCAAGCCACATTGATGGCCTAGCGCATGGCCGAGGAGGCGGTGGACACCTTCGAGGATGAAGGCCGTGTGGCCAAGGAGGCGTTGTAGCAAGTGGTGGAGGCGGCTTCAATGGAGGCCGCCTAATGGGCGATGCACGAGATTCGCCACGTCGCCGCCAAGGTGTAGGTGGAGGCGGTGGCCAAGGACGCCGCATAAGCGGCCATCAGCGAGATCCACCACGAGGCGGCCATGACCACACTGGAGGAGGTGGCCAGGGAGGCCGTCAAGGTCATGGTGCGCAAGCTTCGCCACGCTGCCGCCTTGCGCAGGGAGGTGTAAACGGCCTAGCACGCCGCTGACACGGCGACGAAGGAGGAGTGCGTGGTCAATGCCACCGAGATGGCGGCCGCGTGGTCTGTTGTCGACGGGGACAAAACGGAGGTGGAGGAGGACGAAGAGGAGGAGGCAGAGGCAGATGCGTAGGAGGCGATCATCGTCCCCTGCAGATCACGCAGGCGCTAGGCCTCGGCTCCAACGAGTCTCTGACGAGGGTGACCCCGCCCGAGAGCTCGCACCATAGGGAGTAGGTACACTGCGCCGCCGATCATTGGCTAGTGGAGGTGGCAACGAGGGTGGCGACGGAGGCTGCTCGGGCGGACCAGGAGGCGAGGGACCACTGGACGACCGACTTGGAGAGGGCCCTGGCCAATCGGGAGGCGGAACGCCAGAAGGCGGTGAGCAAGGCGGATCATGGCGGACGTCGACCCGAACGCCTCCAGCAGCACGCCATGTGGGCAGTGAGGGTGACGATCGACAGGGCCAGTGGCAGTGGCAACGGCATCCATGGCAACGACAGCCGCGACAAGGGCGACGAGAGCCGAATGGATGGCCTTCTCCAGCAGCAGTAGTAGTGTTTTTTTATTTTGTTCAAATGCGCCTTTTTATAATGGGCAATGCTAAATCTAATAAAAACAAGTTTTAGTACCGATGCTTCACTTATATATGGGCCCTAGACACGCGCTGTCTGCGCACAGTCCGGGCCGACGCAAACCTTGCCCAAATATGGTGCGCCGATGGGTTGGGCTGAAAGCGTCGGTATGGATGGATCGTGCCACTAGAGAGCCGCACATGCTGCACGAGTCCGTTCGAACGACGTTCGGGCCATTTGAATCGTGTCGGTGGAGATGCCCTTATTGTTAGAGTATTAGGCATATATACGGTTGTTATGGTAGTTTAGTTAGAGTTACGATCTGTTTACGTACAATCTTAACTTGACTTGTACTCCAAGATAATCCTCTGTACGCCTATATATACTCGTCCACGAGGCTCAATAATATATCCATCATATTCTTCCAAACTCATCTCTTCCATGGTATCAGCCTAACCGGTCTAAACCCTAGCCACACGCTTCCACCGTGCCATCCCCGGGGGATCGATCTCCATGATCTCCGCCGGGGGCCACGCAATCCGTCCCATGGTTCGTCCGCCGATCTGTGACCGGCTGCCCTGGTGAGTCTTTTCCGATCTACTAGATCAGTTTTTCTCTCTGCTGGTCACTTGGCCGGTCTTTTGTTTACCGATCATAGATCGGATTGAGTAACCCACCGCCGTTGTCATCACCGCGCCTCTACTCCGACCATCGGCATCGACGATCTACACCGCGCCCATGCGACTGCCTCCTCCGCTGCCTGCCTCGGCAGGCTGCCGCGCACCTCGGCTACGCCTTCCTCGGTAGGCTGTTGTGGCCGCGCCCCTTGGATTGTCTTCGCCATCATCGCCCGGGACTTCACCGACAACGCCGCCATCGACTCCGATCTACGCGTCGTCAAAGCCATGGCGCATACGGCGCACCGTCGGTCTGATCAACTGATCTCGGGCCCGTCTATGCCAAGCACATCCTCGAGCACACGCCTACCACCGACCGAGCTACGGGTTGGCGTTGTGTCGCCCCTTAGGGCCGCAACGCCACCGCCTTTGGTCCATGATACTGGCTTTCAAACGCGCCTTCCTTGGAGTGTACATCACTGGTGATCTCCCAGCCACTGTACCAACTTGCGCCCTGCAGCTATGCCGCCCCAACGGGTCATAGCATCGCTGCATGCAGTCTACATAGCCGTCCCGGCATACCGACACCACAGGTTATCTCCGCACCAATTCCACGGTGTAGGCCGTCTACGTCCGCGCATGATCTTCGTCACGTCGTATTCTTCTTCGCCTACATCGAGTAGCGCCACCGCGCCAATCTAGGCGTCCAACATGACCACTCCAGGCCGCTGGTGATTTCACTGCCGTCTACGTCTTCGCCTCTGCCCTTGCATGCTCGGTATTGGCAACACCGGTGAGTGCCTTCATCCCCGACGCGTCCCGAGCCTGGGAATCTCGGATCGGCGCCTCGTCTTCGTCGGCCTCGAAAAAGTCTTTTCGGCATCGACACCTTCCTCTACGACTGCCTCGACCGCGTCACCGATAAGCTCTTTTTTGAGTACTCAGTTCTGGCAAAACCAGAGTGTGCGTTCTTCCCCGACGTGCGCCTAGTTCTGGCAAAACTATGGCCGCGCCTCGTCCTCGACGGCTCGGACTGCATCAACTTCGGCATCGACACCCCTCGGCAAGTTGTCGCGGCCCACGACAAGCCCCTACGAACCCTCGGCAAGCCTCCAAGGACCCTCGGCAAGCTGCCGCGGCCCCACGACGACTGCCTCGATGCGTCTCTGTCATCCTCCTCGCGCACTATGCGCATGCGGCTTCACGTGCGGCTATCTCGACACTGGCATCCCCGACCACGATATCGACCACAGCAACCCCTCGCAACGACTACCCGCCTCGGCACCGCCTCAAGCTCTCGGCTCCCTTGACATCGGCACAAGGGCTATCACCTCGCCTGAGCATCTCACCAGCTTTCTCTACAGTCCAAGCTACCGCGACGTGACACCGTCCATGACGTTCCCACTCGGACAGCGAGGGGATGTCAGCCTACTGGATGCTATTTCGGTTTATCTTCAGTCTGACCATCCGCGACGTTCCAGTTGTTCACGACGCTACGCTACGACTACGAGAGAGTGTTAGAATATTAGGTATATACGGTTGTTACGATAGTTTAGATAGAGTTAAGATCTATTTACGTAACAATTCCTAACTTGACCTGTACTCCAAGATAATCTCATGTACGTCAAACTCAAGGCTCAATAATATATTTATCTTATTTCGCCAAACTTATGCTCTTTCACTTATGCATTGGTGGAAGGCGGTGCAAATCAGGCATGAAAAGGTCGACGCTAGATTGCTTTTTGCAAAAAAAAAATTTGAGTAGCGGCTGATTTAAGCGCCCAGCATAGTAGACAACAACGCTTAGCTGATAAATAGATTTTTTTGATATTTATTTATTCACCCGTGTAAGCACATGCCCTAAGTACTAAAATATGTCCAGATAAACTTGTATCTAGACAAAGTGCAATTAGTTATTTTAGGACAGAGGGAGTAAAATATTTAGATATTTTAAAATTATGTATCTGGATGTCTTTTAATGTGCAACTTCACTTATTTTGTTCCAAATCTATACAATAAAAAACATTTAGATACGTATAATTTCAATAAAAAATATTAAAATCATGCAAACAAACGAGGAATGCTTTCGCTCCATCTGTGGCAGAGATAAACTAAGTAGACGGCCAGAGTTTGATTAGTCCTTAGTTTATCCAAAACCACTTGCCCCCTGATTTCTAGTCACCTGAACTAAGGGCACCTCCATCCGTCCGAGCGCGTCCGAACTAGTCCGAGCGGATGGGTGGACCGCTGCGCGGCGGCCCAGCGGTGCGACCCATACAGACAAACGCGCGCGGACCGATCCATTCGTACATCTAATTTGGACAACGCTTGGGTCGGTCCGGACAGCACGCTCATCCTCGCGCGTCCTCCAGCTTATTCACCCGGGTCCTATAGCCAGTGGCACAAAAGACACTCCTTTCCCAAACCCTCGCCCTCCATATCCCGCGGCCAGAGCGCGCGCAGCCGTCGCCATCACCGCCGCCACTGCCCGCTGCGGCCGTCGGCCCCGTGATATCGAGCAGCTCCACCGCAGGCCACGTGTATTGCCGGAGTTGACTAGACGCACTGTGCGCCATCCCGTCTCCGCCTATCGATTGGACGCCCACAACCTGTTCAGTCGTTTGCCTAAGGTGCGTTCGCCGGTTCTTTCTTGGTTATCTGGTCCGCTGCGGGAGTTGGCATAGCCATTGACAGCCGTGTACTGGACATATGGGTAGAAGTGAAAGGGCAATCGAGTTCTTCTATAAGAATTTCGTCGAGTCATCGTTCGAGGAGGATTCCGACAGTAAGACCGAGATTCTGCTTGCAGCTGCACAGATGGTGCACGACCACTACGTCCTCCCGCCACGTAGAGGTGGCTCAGCGAAGCGGCACGAAGCCAACCATGAGCGCGACTGGGAAGAGGGGCACATACGCCTTTACAAGGACTACTTCTACCTAACTAATCTGGTCTTCAAAGAGAAGGCATTCCGTCACCGCCATCAATGTCCAGGAACCTGTTCTTGGACATACTCAATGGAGTGAGGAAGTAGGATGACTTCTTCGAGGCCAAGTACGATTGCATCAATAAGATTGACTTTTCCTCTTACTAGAAATGTTCTGCTACCATTTGGTAGCTTGCATATGGAGTGCCCGGTGATCTCCTCGATGACTACATGCGCATGAGCGAGTCCACATGCCATGAGGCCATATATAGATTCTGCAGCACAGTTGTAGCGGTGTTTGGTAAAGTATATCTAAGAGAGCCAAACACCGAAGACACTGCCCGCCTTCTGTCCATCAACGAGAGTAGGGGGTTTCCTGGGACGCTTGGCAGCATCAACTGCATGCATTGGCAGTGGAAGAACTGTCCTTTTGGTTGGCAAGGGCAGTTCAAAGGGCATGCAGATGGTTGCACCGTTATACTTGAGGCTGTTGCATCACAGGATCTTTGGATTTGACACTCCTTCTTTAGCATGGCTGGATCAAGCAATGACATCAATATGCCGCAGAGGTCTCCGGTGTTTGCTAGGCTGGCAGAAGTCAATGCCCCACAAGTTTCCTATGAGATCAATGGCAATGCATATGATATGGGGTACTATCTAGCTGACGGTATCTATCCATCCTAGGCCACCTTTGTGAAGACAATCCGTAACCCTAGAGATGAGAAATGCAAGAGGTTTGTGAAAGAGCAAGAGGCCGCAAAGTAGGATGTGGAGCGAGCATTTGGTGTGCTTCAGTCAAGGTGGACCATTGTTTGATACCCTGCTAGAACCTGGAGCACAGAGAGGATGTTGGATGTGATGACTGCTTGTGTGATCATGCACAACATGATCGTTGAGGACGAGCGTGACGACGACATATTGGACCAAGGCTGGGATTTTCAGGGTCAGTTGGTTGAGTTAGTGCCAGGTGTAGCGTCTTGGGAAAAATTCATGCAAGTGCATGAAAATTTGCGTCACAGGCACACCCATGACCGGCTTCAACTAGATTTGGTTGAGCATATATGAGCTCGTGCCGGAAACCTAAACGGTTAATCCTTTATTTGTTTTCTGTAATTTGATTGATGCTTGGTTATTTTTTATTGAACCATGTGAGTGTGAACTATTCGTATGGAAGCACTATTTTAATTAGATTACCTAATGTAGTTTATTTGCTTTTCAAAATATACATTTGTCTATGTACTTTGTGTTCAAATATACAAAAAAAGTTCTGGCCAGCGACGGCGCTGGCCAGACGCGGAAAAATGGGTCGCGCCGCTGGGCGCAGCTGGCCGGACAGGCCGGATAGCATCCCCAAAGCGACCGCGGGCCGAACCAAACAGACAGAAACGGACCATTTCGGTCACCCCTTTGGGTCGCCCCGGTGGAGATACCCTAACGAATGGTCATCGGGATCATGCACCGATGATGCATGCCTACCAGGATGTGACCGGTCAAATGCACCACGTCTTGACGCGTGTCCTGGTTGTGATGCAACCCCATCAGGTCGGCCAAGTAGCCACGATTAAAATATGAGCCGACATGTAGCCTAAAGATCGATACGCATCGGCAAAGAAGGGAGAGGTTTGCAATTTTTCTAAGTATTCATTGTTAGATGCAACAAGTGAAGCCATGTGCACCTTTTGATTCCAATCGTGTAAATTTAGCAGCGAAACGACACGAGACATAGGTATTGTTGGAATATTAGGCAATTTTCGCATGATATTAATTACCAAATCAACATTATATGAGCACTAGCAGATCTAAACACATACAGCCAAACAACCACATTTAGTAGATCTAAAAATCTAACAAGAACTAGTGCATACAAATAGAGGAATAACACGTACAGGTTGACCGGGAAGGTTATTACCGCAGCAACACCTTGGTCCTTGTTGATGTCGCTCATGATGTTGTTGAGGTCGTCGGTTGCTGAAGAAGAACATGAACAGAAGCGAGCAATCGCACCGAGATGCTCCCCAAAAACCTTATCGCCCGTCTCCCGGTGCAGGATCTCAACAGGCGGGGTTTCAGAGGCCTGCTCTCCCGGTCGGCCGTGCACGCAGTCGCCAGGATGGGGAAGCCTAGAGAGCAGCGCAGCAAGAGGAACAAGGCAAGAGAGACAGAGAAAAAGAACAAGATGATTCTAGATATGTTCTGTCGCTCACTCTATAGCCTGGGAGGTGAGCCGACCGAGTCGCCACGCAATGGAAGACAAGGACACGCATCAAACATGCACACAATTGTTGACACATACCCAACAGCTGGTGCACCATGCAAAAATTTATTCTTCCACAAAACAAGTTTCCAACTCGAACTCGATTCACGAAACACGACGCGCGTGCGGGCGAGTGATGACTCAAAATATATTCAAGCTCGTTGGGGAACCCCAAGAGGAAGGTATGATGAGCACACCAGCAAGTTTTCCCTCAGTAATGAAACTAACGTTATCGAACCAGTAGGACCAAGGAAACACCTCCAAGATGTTGTTTCCAACTTGGAATCCTTCACAACACAACACAGAACTTTGCCCCCAACTTACAGTGAGGTTGTCAATCTCACCAGTTTTGCTGAAAACAATGGATTAAACGTATTGTATGGAAGATAGTAATTGCTTGCAGAAATTAAACAGAAAACAGTAAATAGCAGATTGTAGATTGATGGTAAAAGAAAGGACCGGGGTCCATAGTTCACTAGTGGTGATTTTCCTTAAGATAGTTGACATGTTGGGTGAACAAATTACAGCAGGGCAATTGATAAACATGGAGGAAGCATACATGCATATACTAATAATCTTGACTCCTATGAGATTTGATTGGGCATTACAACATTATACATAGACCGTAATCCAACTGCATCTATGACTAATAATCCACCTTCAGGTTATCATCCGAACCCCCTCCAGTATTAAGTTGCAAGCAACAGATAATTGTATTAAGCAAAGTATGTAAAGTAAACAATATTATTGTTCTATGAACAAAGGATTGTTGTTTTCTCCCTAGTAGCAACAGCACATCTAGTACCTTAGAGATTTCTATCACTTCCACAGATTCCTAGAGGCATGAACCAACTATCGAGGATAAATACTCCCTATTGGAGTTGCTAGCATCTACTCGGCCAAGATAGCTACTAACAATGGAAAGCATGCAAGATCACAAATAGCATAGACATGATAGAATCAATAATCAATCTGAAATAGCATCTCAATATCCATTGGATCCCCGCAAACACAATATGTAAGATTACAAATAGATGATCTTGATCATGAATGAAGCTCACAAGATCTAAACATGGTAGCACAAAGGAGAAGAACCAACCATCTAGCTACTACATGGACCCGTAGTCCAGGGATGAACTACTCACGCATCACACCGGAGGCAGGCATGGTGATGAAGAAGGCCTCCAGGGTGATCTCTCCCCTCCGGCAGGGTGCCAGGAAGAGCTTCAGATCCCTCCCGATCTAGGGATGGAGATGGAGACGGCTACAGACTCTTTCGTAGAATTTTGATCGGGTACTTAGGGTTTCTGTATCGGAGGCTTCTTATAGGCGAAAGGGCAAGGTCGGTGGAGTACCAGGGGCCCACACCACCCCCAGGCGCGAGCCAGGCCTGTCCGTGCAGCCAGGTGGTGTGGCCGGCCCCTGGCCCCTCTCCGCCTCGTCTTCTGGCTTCGTGTTCCCCTCGGTAATATTGACTTTGGCTTTTGTCCCGTCCAATTCCGAGATTATTCATTTTTTGACTTTTCTGGAACCAAAAACAACAAAAAATAGGCAACTGGCACTGTGGCATCTTGTTAATAGGTTAGTCCCAGAAAGTGTATAAAATACTCCAACGTGTGGACAAAACATAAGAAAGTAGATATAAAACAAGCATGGAACATCAAAAAATATAGATACGTTTGCAACCGACGACATCCATAAACAAAAGAGCATGATATCAACTGGGTACAATGTACAAGTGCAATGTTGAAAGCGCTCCCCATAACAGCATGGTTCTGCTAAATCCCAACGTATAAGTGCAAGCATATACAACATAGATGACACAATGGTTCAAGTTTATTAGGGGCAAGAAAAGTAAAGTGTGCCATCAAGTTCGTGAGAGCTTTAATCACTAATTTTCACACAACAAGTTTAATTCGAAAGGTAGATAAAAACATGAATATAATTGGAATAGCTAATGCTAATAGGTAGGTATGGTGGACTCTTTTGAATAACTTGGTTTTATTTGGAGTTGAATGCATGAGTGGAACTCATACTTGGTATGGAGGCTAGCAAAAGACTGGGAGCGACCAACTAAGAGAGCAATAATGGCCATAATCATGCAAAGCTAAAAAACATTATTAATTAAAGCATAAAGTGATATTACAAGACGAAAACTAAATGATCATAGAGGCTATGGTGACTTGGCATAGTCTTAACATGGTGTGAGCATGCGCCAAGTCAACCCAAATAAAGCATTTAAAAGAGAATACCACAATATTATGCTTTAATATGCTAAAACAATGCATGATTCTTTCAAGGCACATTAAGCAATCTCATTTTTTATAACAAGTCATGCTACATCAATAATCACTAAGCATCAAGCCAAAACAATATTAAGCATGACATGATAAAGTCTATGTCATAGTCAAAAACAAGCTCCTTTTTACCCCTTAAGCATGAACTTTCCTCCTCTTTTCCAATCCAAATCAACTTTATTTGAAAACTAATGCATGAATGAGGGGGTCCAACCAATTTATTCAAGCAAACTAAGTAAACAAAAACAAATACGCTCCAAGAACAACACAATTGTGCATGAAACAATAAAAATGAAAAGTTTGGAAGAAACCTAAAAATTTTATTGATGAAGAAGGGGATGCCTTGGGCATCCCCAAGCTTTGACGCTTGTACCTCTTGAATATTTCTTGGGGTGACACGGGTGGCATCCCCAAGCTTGATATTTTTCCCATTCTTCATCTTATCACATTACTCTTCCCTACACTTTAAAATTTCCTTCATACAAAACTTCACACAATCTTCATTAGCAACATTAGTGTACTCAAGATAACAGGTCTTTTGGTTCAGTTCCAACACAAGTAAAACTTCCACTAAAACACAAGCTACTGTAGCACTTCCTTTAAAAAGTTGAAATGATCAAAGAGAACTCAAATAGAAAGATATTAAGAGGCAAATGTAAATAATGGCAGAAATCTGTCAAAACAGACCAGCGGGTAAAAACCGATTTTTTTGAAGACCCTCTGTTGCTCAAATCGAAAAGTGTTGAACTAAAGAAAATTGGATAACAACCTGGGGCAGAAGCATAAAATATTACAGCTCAAACCGACATATAGATATTTTTCTCGATTTTTTACAGCGAAGCACGAAAATCTGTTTTGGGACAACAACTTTCCCAAACATTACTTCTCTCTCATTAGAGGTTACTCTTGGCACAAAACCACACAAAAATGATAAGGAGAGGTTATTACAGAGGTAATAACTTCCAAGACTCAATTAAAACTTTTGGGTTATGTAGCATCCCAATTGTCTAACAATTGCAATGCTACTAGCCTAGTCTATATAGATGCTACCTTCATATATATAATTGTTGCATCATAATTATATCATGCTCATGTCATCATGCCACCTTGCATTTGAGCATCATATAAAACCCTTTTTGTTTTGGTTCTTATCTCATATGCATTATTAATTGTATTTGCCTCTTGATATTGTATTTGGTTCTTGATATATTGTTTAAATGCCCAAGTTGAGTTGGGGCATATCTTTTATGAACTCCACCACCTTTTCTTTCACCACCTTATAATTCCACCATCCAACTAAATATGAGCTTGGCACTTATTGGTTTTACCTCTAGCTCATGTGGGTTGGGATGGATCCAATTCTATTCCACATGCTCTCATCTTAGCATCATGTTGTTTTCACAATATTGAAACATGAGAGCCACATGGCCACCTTTGCATGCCTTGTGAGTGGGACCTTTTCCTAGCTTCCATATGTGTGGTTTTGGGGTTATCATCATGTTGGGATATTTTTGTGGGCTTATTAAATGCCTAGTGGCATATACACACTAGCAAGTCCCAAATATAATCCAATGTGATCATCTCCATATACTCCACTTGGAATTCTTTCTAAATTCCTTTGCTTGGGCCTTACTCCAATTTTTGGGGATGCATAATAATAATGCCATGTATTAATCTTGTTTTCACAAAATAAGCATGGCAATAATTGATTGCATGGGCCATGCAAGAACCATCTTTTGCTAGCTTTGGTTTGTATTTGCATTTTGAGTGGATCTTTTCTAAAACCCCAACATCATCTCCATCCACCCATCACCACCTTCCTTTTCTTCTCTCTTTTGGCCATTTCTTGCTTGAGCTTGTTTTGGGTCTTGCTTGATCTTGTCAAAGGATTGCCACCACCTCATCTTTCCTCTCTCTCTAAACCTCCTACCTCATTTAAACCATCTACCCCTCTCTCTAAACCACCCCCATCTAGCCTAACCCTCATCTACCCTAGTTACCACCTAACCCTCCCCTTGGTCCCTCTATGCCGAGCCACCCCACCATGACCTGACCTAGCTGGCCCCACCTGGACCCACCTAGCTACCCCTCCACCCCAAGCAAAACCCTAACCCGACCCTAGAGCAATCTAACCCGAGCCTCCCCCTCTCTTTTCTCTCTCTGCCCTAAGGGCCCCCCAGCCAGAACCACCCCGACCCTGGCCTGCCCTACCCCACCTGTAAGCCCCAGCTGCACCCCTGCCTGCCCTGCCCCTGCCTGAGCACGTGAGGAGGAGAGAGTAAAAGGTGGCCGAAGCCACCTTTATCTCCACCTGCTCCCACACGGCACCCCCGCCGCTCCCTCGCTTTACCCTCCCTCTCTCTCGCATCTGGCCTCTTCCAGATCTGCCCCGGCGCCCTGCTCCCCCCTCTCTCTTCTCCACCACCGTCTACACCCCGACGCCGCCACCGTCGGCCTCTGCTCCGTCCCAACGATCCAGTCGAGCCACGCGTCCGTGAAGAGGCCTGGAAGAGCGAGGAAGGTCCCCTGCACCGCCCTGCACTCGCCGTCGAGGAGGAGGAGGACCGGAGACGCCAGTACCAGCGCCGCGCCACCGGAAACCCTAGCTCGCGGGACCTCTGCATCATCGCCGCTCCTCTGCTCGCCGACCCGATCCGACGTCACCAGCAACCTCCCGGTGAGCCCACGACCCTCCTAGACAACCCCCTCTGGCCGATCTCGCCCTAGCGCCGCCGTGCCTTTCGTCGAACGCCGTCGGAGCGTCAGGTTCGCTGGCGTCTGCGCGCTCGCGCTCCGCGTAGCACCTCATCTAGCCCTCGCCCTCCTCCCAGACATCAACCCCCACCTAGCCCAGTGGCTGCCGCCCCCGTGCGCGCTGCCAGGTCCCCAGTTCGATTCCCCCGTGCGCTGCGCTCCGCGCGTCGGCATCGATCTGTCGACAGACAGTTTCAGAGAAGATCCACAGTACCGCGCGGTCGCTTTTGCGCATACCCCCCTGCAATTTTTGTTGCATCAACCCGCGCTCCCGCGTGGCCCACCGCCAGCCTCCCGTGGCATTTTGCAAAAAGGCTCTCCTGTTTTGGTCGCCTCAACCCGCAGTCCTCCCTCTGAGCCGCTTGGCAGCCTCGCGTCCGCCCACTGACGTGTGGGTCCGCTTGTGCCGTGGTCCCGTCTGTCAGTTGCTGGGGCTAGTGCAAGCTGCGGTGAGAAAAGTTTTCGCGCGCAGTTCAGTCCAGTCAGCGTTGGCCCACCCGTCAGTGTCTGTGTCTGGGTCTGTCTGGGTGACAAAAGTCTCTGTGTTTAAATCTGTTTAAATTTAAATCTTTTCAAATTAAATCAAACTCAAATTTAAATTCTGTTTTAAATAACTTTTGAAATACAAATCCAATTAATACAAATAATATATGTTTTCAAATCAGAAAAATATGAGGAATTCAAATATGCCATTCAAAATACATTTTGAACATTTAAAATTCCAAGTTTATTTAAATTACAACAAATTGCCCTTTTTACTTAAATAATTAATAACTTTTGTTTTACAAGCCCAAATTTAACAAATGATATGTCTAAAATGATTAGCTCGACGAGACCTTTCTGTTTATGCATTCCTTGGGTTGTTTTGAAGCATGCATCATATAAATATAAAGTATACAGCAACTAATATGAGAATAAATTGGGGCCAAAACTAAATAAAATGCTTTATCATTGTATTCCACACCTCACCCATGCCATGCTACTCTATTGCCATGCAAATTGTGCATCATTCATCATGGCATGATTGATTGCTTGTCGCATTTTACTTCATATGCTTGTGCACTTTATTTATGTTGGCCCTTGTTTGTTTGGTTCTTCTTCGAATAGGCGCTGAGCAGGGGTTATATCAAGAGAACCAGGAGCACTAACCAGATCCATCACTTGCTTCAACTGAGCTGCCAGGCAAGCACTACCACATGCTTGCATACACATAGTACCTATTGCCTCTTTCTTATCCTTGCATCATTGAGTCGCGTTTGCATTAAATTGAATCCCAAGTATTGCATAGCCTTTACTTTTAAACCCCACCGAAGCCTATTCCTCCATCCCATGAGCCATTACTACAGGAGTTGTTTGAGCCATGCGAGTCGTAGAACAGCATGTGTAGGGTATGTGAGTGTCTGATGGATAACGAGGTACCTAAACAACTTAACCTGAGTAGTAATGGGATAACTAATGAAAGTGGCACCGGTGAGCAATATCTGTTATTTGGTTTTTATGCTCACTTGTGTCCCGTAAGACCCCGAGTACTTGATTCCTGTTCCAAGACTATTCGCGCTATCCACATCCGGGAGGCCTTATGGACCCCCCTGAGCCAGAGCTTGATTCATTCTTATTTCTTGGGGCCACAAACTAGTTCGAGGATTTATTTACTATCCTGTACTTATGCCATGCCTTACTGCTTTAATTTAAATTGTGCAAGGAGCACACTGTACTGTTTAGGATCGTGGCCCGATTTCGCTGTATCGACAAGCCCAGCCACACTTTCGGGTTCCCAGTCGTTTACAGCCGCCTCCACAACCTTAAGCCCGTCTCGGAGCCGGCCGGCTTCGTTGCGGGATCTACTTAAAGGGGTGGCCCCCTGAAATATTTCTGAATCCTGTGATCGCTTTGTCGTGACTGCCTCGTTGGGTTTTGATTTGGTTTTTTCGAGGCATATCGAGTGTGTGTTGCTATTTGTGCACCCCTGCAGGGTAAAACTTTCTGAAAGCCGTGTCCGCGGTTATGGACGACTTGGAGCACAGTTTCTCGATCATAGACAAGCATAACTAAAGTACCGCTTTTAATTTGACTAGACTAGGTACCTGACTAGTAAATAGTGCAATACTCACGGAATGGATAATAAAACTGCCAACGGATGGGGGGGTTGTTCGTCCGCTTCCTCGTCGGTAAGCGAGGAGGAGGATGGATCTGTGGATATTACCGTCATTACTGTTATAACTGCTGTTATTAATTCACGGACATCCGTCTATCTCTGGTTGGGCGGATGGTTAGCGAGTATCTATAGAATCGCTAGGGTTTATCGTTTGCTGCAATTGCGTCACCCCAGGTTGTGTCCCCTTTAGAGGCATAAAGACTTGCTGAGTACCCCTAGGGTCTCACACGATAAATTATTGGTTCAGATGAACAGGTACCCTCGCAAGATGGATACTGGGTGGAAGAGACGGACGATGTGGGCAACGATCATTCGGTGTAGAAATTCCGGGAACGGGGATCTGTGAGATCTGTGGGCGGGATGTGCTTATTTATGGGCATATTATGCCGATTTGCTTCTTATCCGTACTCGGATTTTGTCTTCCGCTTCCGCTTGATACTCTGTTGATTGATGTATGAGGAGATATCCTAAACTATTATATCTATCTAGGATATTTGGATCTTGCCGTATGGCGTTGCTATATTTCCTTTCTTTTTAGATGGAATGGCTCTGATGTACTATTGTATGGTGGCTTGCATACATACTCATTTGTGTATGTAGTTGATCCCTTCGCCTGCCGATTACGCCGCCCGTTCTTGTCCCGATGTTTGGAAATGGTTGGGACGGCCGAAAGGTCTACCTGTGAGTGGCATTTGGGCCCCACCGTACTATTTCAACCATTTCTGATCATCCAGGCTTGTACTAGGAGCGTAATTCACCGAGGTAGTTACAATTGGTATCAGAGCCATCCCGACCTTCAGGGTCTCAGCCAAATGGTCGTTGTCTGTCTAGTAAATATTTTAGTAGTTATGTATACTAGGGAAAAACAAAACGCGAGAGTAGGACTGCTTCCACTTTTCTTCTTACCCAACCACCACCCTTTTCTGGTAAGGAAGTGTAACGTTTCAATCCTCTTCTTAAAATTCAAACTAGGATTCACGTGTTCTGGGTTTCCGTAGTACCATAGAAAGTGTGAGTGTGTGTGTGTGTAATTCCTTGTCTATCTGTTGCATCCAACTTGTTATCTTATCTGCCTTTGGTTATCAACTGTTGGTACATTCCATATTGACAGGCTTTTGAAAACCGGCGCGATCTATCTGACTCCTTGTCAACCGGTGCCATCTTCTTAAGGGTGTTCTTCCTTCTAGCAACTCCTCTTTCTGTGAAAGTATCTGTTGCTAATCTCTACCTGCTAAGATATTTTGCGCATCTATTGGTATTTTAATGCCGAAAAATGCGGAAATTTTTTTCTTTGATCCATCTGTGTTTCCACACTCCTTTTCAGTCGTGTGTGAAACATTATCTATCTTCCTTTTATCAGCATGTCCATGCTAACTCATTCTTTTGTCACCGGCGCTTAACCCTGGAGTTTCTTTTCATCTCCTTTTCTCTTGGGCTAATTACATAACCTGTGTCGATCCGATGCTGGTGGTTGTAATTTGGCTCTCGGCATAGCTATATTCCACTCATGATAAGTGTAACGCTGGTAACGGAGTGGAATATGGAAAAATGCTATCAACCGTCACCATCTGGAGGATAAGGTTATCTCCTGTGATTTGGAGTACACCGTGATCATATCTATGCATATTCAAGCATCTTCGGCAATCCGGAGTTTCCCAAACCACTACGGCGGTCTATCATCTATCCATCATGCTTCACATCTTTTTCAACTCCATATCTGCACATCTTTTCGTCTCTGATAGCTCATACCATAAGCAAAGCTATACCATCGGTTCTTATCCAAGATCTCTTTATCTTTGTAACCGGTGATCCAATCGACAATGTGAATCAGGTGACATCTCTTTTTCTTCCGAAGGACCAGATAATCTATTCTTCCAGTGCATCTTCTTCAACACAAACCCGTGCTCGTAATAATGATCTTTCAAAGAGCGTTGAGCTCAGAAAGTGTTTCGAGCATTTGTTCGTTTCTCTCGCCTTTTGAACTTGATATTCTAGGAATATCTTGTTAATCCTTGGTGGTATATGTTGATAATATGCTTGCCTATTCTATATCAATGGAAGGACACGGAAGATCATCTATGTCTTTTCTCTCAAGCTTTGAGAACACTGCCTGTGTGCAAAGTCTCAAAGTGAGAACTCTGACTTTTTCAAGTCACCTATCTCGGCCACGTCCTTCTGCTAAATAGATCGCTTCAATTCTGGAATCAGCAAGTTCATTGTTAATTCCATCTTCCATCTTCAACCAATCCGGAGTTGTTCCTTGTTGGCAAGTTATCATCGTCGTTCCGCTAAAGTTTATCCTCAAGTCTGCTAAATCTCTCTCAATCTTTTCAAGAACAACATGGAGTTCTTTCACCTCAGTCTCGTCAAGTAATCTCCTGAAACCCTATCGTTCTATCGTCTATGCTCAATCCACCGGAGGCCATGAAGACTTTTCAGATCTTTCGTAATCCTTCTGTTCAAGTGGTGCTATCTTTTTCTTTGTCTGTGGAATCTTGCAGTTGTCTCCATGATCTTCCTTCATATCTTCCGGTGGCTTGTTACATCAGGTATGACGACAACATCATCACACCTATCTATCTTGGATCCGGGAATCGTTTGCATCTATCCTTGTTGTCTAACGAAGTTCCATGAGTTCTTGTCAATACCTTCAGTCTGTTTCGGTAGTTGGATTGCATGGTTTTCTTATTCATGTGCGGAGTAATGCTTTGAGTGCGGGATGGAGTAGCTACCATACCACTACTCTTATCATTCGCTCTTGTACATTGAATTGGTGAATTAATGTGATTTCACTCATTCCACGGAAGTTAGAAGTGGCCTTTATCCCTCGATACTTTTACTTCCGTCCTTGTTTTTCCGGAGTGCTCTCACGAAGAAAGTAATCAATAATCTCTTGTTGGTGATCTAGTCTTTCCTACACGGAGCAAAATCTTCAATTATCTGGTGGAAACAAACGCAAACTCTTTTCTGTCCTCGTCTTTCTACCGGAGCTCTACATCCCCAAACAAGATGAAAGGAACCTATCCCCCATGATCTATCTTCACATCCATCTCTGGAAGTTATATCCGCGCACCGCAATTGCGTGATCCTTCGGAGTATTACCGGCGCAACAAGAATCTAATCCGGCGATGTCTAGCTAAATTTTTCTGTTCATATCAAGGGACTCTATTGTTTGAAGGCAATATTGTTCCGTAATTCATTTCAAAAATCCGAGAGAGAATACGATGCTATTGTCATAGTGCTTCAAAACCTCTCCAATCTAGCTCTTTTCTTCCGGCGAGACAAAGATCCATCCTCTCTAGTATCGGTAAATCTTTAATCTTAACGGCGTGTCTTTCTTTATCCACGATGCATCATCTTCCCCTTCCTTTCACAAGTGGTTCTATTCTTTTTTCTTGTTTCTTGAGAAAACCGGAGCTATGTCTATCCTATCCTTCTTGGCTCACGTTAATCCTTCAACTCTTCTACCCGTCGTTTCTCTAGCAAAATGCAAGACTCGCAACAAGTCTAGCAAGTTTTGCAAAGTGTAGTGGTCGCACCTTTCCGTTCTTCGCCTTCTTGGGAACGTGAGGGCCACCTTCGTTCGGACACCCGCCTCTCCTTGTGTGGTTTTCTTTTTCCTAGGAATCTCGGGGCGAGATTCTTGTTTAGTGGGGAAGAGTTGTAGCATCCCAATTGTCTAACAATTGCAATGCTACTAGCCTAGTCTATATAGATGCTACCTTCATATATATAATTGTTGCATCATAATTATATCATGCTCATGTCATCATGCCACCTTGCATTTGAGCATCATATAAAACCCTTTTTGTTTTGGTTCTTATCTCATATGCATTATTAATTGTATTTGCCTCTTGATATTGTATTTGGTTCTTGATATATTGTTTAAATGCCCAAGTTGAGTTGGGGCATATCTTTTATGAACTCCACCACCTTTTCTTTCACCACCTTATAATTCCACCATCCAACTAAATATGAGCTTGGCACTTATTGGTTTTACCTCTAGCTCATGTGGGTTGGGATGGATCCAATTCTATTCCACATGCTCTCATCTTAGCATCATGTTGTTTTCACAATATTGAAACATGATAGCCACATGGCCACCTTTGCATGCCTTGTGAGTGGGACCTTTTCCTAGCTTCCATATGTGTGGTTTTGGGGTTATCATCATGTTGGGATATTTTTGTGGGCTTATTAAATGCCTAGTGGCATATACACACTAGCAAGTCCCAAATATAATCCAATGTGATCATCTCCATATACTCCACTTGGAATTCTTTCTAAATTCCTTTGCTTGGGCCTTACTCCAATTTTTGGGGATGCATAATAATAATGCCATGTATTAATCTTGTTTTCACAAAATAAGCATGGCAATAATTGATTGCATGGGCCATGCAAGAACCATCTTTTGCTAGCTTTGGTTTGTATTTGCATTTTGAGTGGATCTTTTCTAAAACCCCAACATCATCTCCATCCACCCATCACCACCTTCCTTTTCTTCTCTCTTTTGGCCATTTCTTGCTTGAGCTTGTTTTGGGTCTTGCTTGATCTTGTCAAAGGATTGCCACCACCTCATCTTTCCTCTCTCTCTAAACCTCCTACCTCATCTAAACCATCTACCCCTCTCTCTAAACCACCCCCATCTAGCCTAACCCTCATCTACCCTAGTTACCACCTAACCCTCCCCTTGGTCCCTCTATGCCGAGCCACCCCACCATGACCTGACCTAGCTGGCCCCACCTGGACCCACCTAGCTACCCCTCCACCCCAAGCAAAACCCTAACCCGACCCTAGAGCAATCTAACCCGAGCCTCCCCCTCTCTTTTCTCTCTCTGCCCTAAGGGCCCCCCAGCCAGAACCACCCCGACCCTGGCCTGCCCTACCCCACCTGTAAGCCCCAGCTGCACCCCTGCCTGCCCTGCCCCTGCCTGAGCACGTGAGGAGGAGAGAGTAAAAGGTGGCCGAAGCCACCTTTATCTCCACCTGCTCCCATACGGCACCCCCGCCGCTCCCTCGCTTTACCCTCCCTCTCTCTCGCCTCTGGCCTCTTCCAGATCTGCCCTGGCGCCCTGCTCCCCCCTCTCTCTTCTCCACCACCGTCTACACCCCGACGCCGCCACCGTCGGCCTCTGCTCCGTCCCAACGATCCAGTCGAGCCACGCGTCCGTGAAGAGGCCTGGAAGAGCGAGGAAGGTCCCCTGCACCGCCCTGCACTCGCCGTCGAGGAGGAGGAGGACCGGAGACGCCAGTACCAGCGCCGCGCCACCGGAAACCCTAGCTCGCGGGACCTCTGCATCATCGCCGCTCCTCTGCTCGCCGACCCGATCCGACGTCACCAGCAACCTCCCGGTGAGCCCACGACCCTCCTAGACAACCCCCTCTGGCCGATCTCGCCCTAGCGCCGCCGTGCCTTTCGTCGAACGCCGTCGGAGCGTCAGGTTCGCTGGCGTCTGCGCGCTCGCGCTCCGCGTAGCACCTCATCTAGCCCTCGCCCTCCTCCCAGACATCAACCCCCACCTAGCCCAGTGGCTGCCGCCCCCGTGCGCGCTGCCAGGTCCCCAGTTCGATTCCCCCGTGCGCTGCGCTCCGCGCGTCGGCATCGATCTGTCGACAGACAGTTTCAGAGAAGATCCACAGTACCGCGCGGTCGCTTTTGCGCATACCCCCCTGCAATTTTTGTTGCATCAACCCGCGCTCCCGCGTGGCCCACCGCCAGCCTCCCGTGGCATTTTGCAAAAAGGCTCTCCTGTTTTGGTCGCCTCAACCCGCAGTCCTCCCTCTGAGCCGCGTGGCAGCCTCGCGTCCGCCCACTGACGTGTGGGTCCGCTTGTGCCGTGGTCCCGTCTGTCAGTTGCTGGGGCTAGTGCAAGCTGCGGTGAGAAAAGTTTTCGCGCGCAGTTCAGTCCAGTCAGCGTTGGCCCACCCGTCAGCGTCTGTGTCTGGGTCTGTCTGGGTGACAAAAGTCTCTGTGTTTAAATCTGTTTAAATTTAAATCTTTTCAAATTAAATCAAACTCAAATTTAAATTCTGTTTTAAATAACTTTTGAAATACAAATCCAATTAATACAAATAATATATGTTTTCAAATCAGAAAAATATGAGGAATTCAAATATGCCATTCAAAATACATTTTGAACATTTAAAATTCCAAGTTTATTTAAATTACAACAAATTGCCCTTTTTACTTAAATAATTAATAACTTTTGTTTTACAAGCCCAAATTTAACAAATGATATGTCTAAAATGATTAGCTCGACGAGACCTTTCTGTTTATGCATTCCTTGGGTTGTTTTGAAGCATGCATCATATAAATATAAAGTATACAGCAACTAATATGAGAATAAATTGGGGCCAAAACTAAATAAAATGCTTTATCATTGTATTCCACACCTCACCCATGCCATGCTACTCTATTGCCATGCAAATTGTGCATCATTCATCATGGCATGATTGATTGCTTGTCGCATTTTACTTCATATGCTTGTGCACTTTATTTATGTTGGCCCTTGTTTTTTTGGTTCTTCTTCGAATAGACGCTGAGCAGGGGTTATATCAAGAGAACCAGGAGCACTAACCAGATCCATCACTTGCTTCAACTGAGCTGCCAGGCAAGCACTACCACATGCTTGCATACACATAGTACCTATTGCCTCTTTCTTATCCTTGCATCATTGAGTCGCGTTTGCATTAAATTGAATCCCAAGTATTGCATAGCCTTTACTTTTAAACCCCACCGAAGCCTGTTCCTCCATCCCATGAGCCATTACTACAGGAGTTGTTTGAGCCATGCGAGTCGTAGAACAGCATGTGTAGGGTATGTGAGTGTCTGATGGATAACGAGGTACCTAAACAACTTAACCTGAGTAGTAATGGGATAACTAATGAAAGTGGCACCGGTGAGCAATATCTGTTATTTGGTTTTTATGCTCACTTGTGTCCCGTAAGACCCCGAGTACTTGATTCCTGTTCCAAGACTATTCGCGCTATCCACATCCGGGAGGCCTTATGGACCCTCCTGAGCCAGAGCTTGATTCATTCTTATTTCTTGGGGCCACAAACTAGTTCGAGGATTTATTTACTATCCTGTACTTATGCCATGCCTTACTGCTTTAATTTAAATTGTGCGAGGAGCACACTGTACTGTTTAGGATCGTGGCCCGATTTCGCTGTATCGACAAGCCCAGCCACACTTTCGGGTTCCCAGTCGTTTATAGCCGCCTCCACAACCTTAAGCCCGTCTCGGAGCCGGCCGGCTTCGTTGCGGGATCTACTTAAAGGGGTGGCCCCCTGAAATATTTCTGAATCCTGTGATCGCTTTGTCGTGACTGCCTCGTTGGGTTTTGATTTGGTTTTTCCGAGGCATATCGAGTGTGTGTTGCTATTTGTGCACCCTGCAGGGTAAAACTTTCTGAAAGCCGTGTCCGCGGTTATGGACGACTTGGAGCACAGTTTCTCGATCATAGACAAGCATAACTAAAGTACCGCTTTTAATTTGACTAGACTAGGTACCTGACTAGTAAATAGTGCAATACTCACGGAATGGATAATAAAACTGCCAACGGATGGGGGGGGTTGTTCGTCCGCTTCCTCGTCGGTAAGCGAGGAGGAGGATGGATCTGTGGATATTACCGTCATTACTGTTATAACTGCTGTTATTAATTCACGGACATCCGTCTATCTCTGGTTGGGCGGATGGGTAGCGAGTATCTATAGAATCGCTAGGGTTTATCTTTTGCTGCAATTGCGTCACCCCAGGTTGTGTCCCCTTTAGAGGCATAAAGACTTGCTGAGTACCCCTAGGGTCTCACACGATAAATTATTGGTTCAGATGAACAGGTACCCTCGCAAGATGGATACTGGGTGGAAGAGACGGACGATGTGGGCAACGATCATTCGGTGTAGAGATTACGGGAACGGGGATCCGTGAGATCTGTGGGCGGGATGTGCTTATTTATGGGCATCTTATGCCGATTTGCTTCTTATCCGTACTCAGATTTTGTCTTCCGCTTCCGCTTGATACTCTGTTGATTGATGTATGAGGAGATATCCTAAACTATTATATCTATCTAGGATATTTGGATCTTGCCGTATGGCGTTGCTATATTTCCTTTCTTTTTAGATGGAATGGCTCTGATGTACTATTGTATGGTGGCTTGCATACATACTCATTTGTGTATGTAGTTGATCCCTTCGCCTGCCGATTACGCCGCCCGTTCTTGTCCCGATGTTTGGAAATGGTTGGGACGGCCGAAAGGTCTACCTGTGAGTGGCATTTGGGCCCCACCGTACTATTTCAACCATTTCTGATCATCCAGGCTTGTACTAGGAGCGTAATTCACCGAGGTAGTTACAGGTTATCTCCCAATAAGTACTTTTCTTTAACGCCTTTAAGTTAGGCATAAGAAGCAAGAAAAGAATCAAGTATTGTCAAATGAAGAAGCATTAAGAGCAAATTTTGTTTTAATAGGAGAGGCAAAAGAATTCTTCTCTCTCTTCTTAGGGAAGTGTTCTATACCTTTCTTGAGTGGGATTTGATATTTAATGGTGCCTTCTTTCATATCAATAATGGCACCAACAGTTCTAAGAAAAGGTCTTCCAAAAGTAATATGACAAGAAGCATTGCATTCAACATCCAAAACATAGAAATCAACGGGGACATAGGCATTGTTAACCATAATAAGAACATCATCAATACTCCCCATGAGTTTCTTTTTAGCATTATCATCAAGTGGGACATTTAATCTTCCAATGGTGGCAAATCAAGCATTTCATAAATCTTTCTAGGCATAATAGAAACACTACTATCAAGATCACATAAGGCTTTGAGATCAAAATCATTCACTTTCATATTAATGATGGGTTCCCAACCATCTTCTAATTTCATAGGAATAGAAGCTTTACGTTTCTTCTTTTCTTCTTTAATTTTATGAGAGCATCAGTAATGTGTTTTGTAAAGGCCATATTCATAACACTAGCATTAGGACTTTTAGCAAGCTTTTGTAGGTACATAATTACTTCAGAGATATTGCAACCATCAAGATAAAAATCATAATTATCATCTAAAGTAGTAGAGCTATTGTTTCCCATATTTCAAAGAATTTCAGCATTTTTATTAGAGAAGGTTCCATTGGGTTTACTAGCTTCAGCATTAGTGGTAGTGATAGTAGAAATACTAATATTTCTAGCAATTTCATCTTCTCTTTCCCACTTAGCATGCAATTCAGCTAATAGTCTAACATTTTCGTCAATTCTAACTTGTATGGCATTAGTAGCAGCAAAGGGATTTTCAATAGTTTCAGGTTTAGCAGCCATTTTATTCAAAGAAGATTGTGCTTCAGACAATGATGCTATATTTCTTTCAGCACTAGAGAGTTTTTCCTCAATAGTTTTTTTGAAAGAAGTTTGTTTACTAATAAAATCTTGAAGCATAACTTCAAGTTTAGAGGGTGCACTTCTATTATTGTTGTAGGAATTTCCATAAGCATTACCATTATTGGGAGGATATGGCCTATAATTATTATTACCAAAATTATTCCTGTAGGCACTGTTGCTAAAATTATTATTTCTTTTAAAGTTCACATCAACTTGCTCTTCTTGAGCAACCAAAGAGGCTAAGGGAACATGATTTGGATCAATATGAGCTTTCCCATTAACAAGCATAGACATAATAACATCAATTTTATCACTCAAGGAAGAGGTCTCTTCAACAGAATTTACCTTCTTACCTTGTGGAGCTCCCTTAGTGTGCCATTCAGAATAGTTAAAAATCATATTATCCAGAAGCTTTGTTGCAGCACCCAAAGTAATGGTCATAAAGGTACCTCCAGCAGCAGAATCCAGTAGATTTCTTGAAGAATAATTCAGACCTACATAAAAGGTTAGGATAATCATCCAAGCAGTCAGTCCATGAGTGGGACAATTCTTCACCAAATATTTCATTCTTTCCCAAGCTTGAGCAACATGTTCATTATCAGATTGTTTAAATTTAATTATTTCACTTCTCATAGATATAATCTTAGCAGGAGGATAGTATTTTCCAATGAAAGCATCTTTGCATTTAGTCCAAGAATCAATACTATTTCTAGTTAGGGATTGCAACCATTCTTTATCTTTTATTCCAAAAGAGAAAGGAAACAATTTAAGCTTAATAATATCTCCATCTATATCCCTATGTTTTTGCATCTCACAAAGTTCAACCAAGTTATTAAGATGAGCAACAGCATCTTCAGTACCAATACCAGAAAATTGTTCTCTCATAACAAGATTGAGTAAAGCAGGTTTAATTTTAAAGAAAGTAGCTTCAGGAACAGGTAGAGAAATAGGTGTGCACATGAAATCATTGTTGGTGCTATTGAAGTCACACAACTTAGTGTTTTCAAGAGTAGTCATTTTTTTGTGTTTTTAATATAGAAAGCAAACTAGTACAACCAATTTTTTTGTGTTTTTGATAAAGAAACAAGCAACCAAAGCAGAAATAAACTAAGCAAAACAAATAAAACAAAGTAAAGAGATTGGTTATGAGGGACTCCCCTTGTGAAGATGTCCTTGACTCCCCGGCAACGGTGCCAAAAAATAGCTTGATGGCTCAAAATATATTCAAGCTCGTTGGGGAACCCCAAGAGGAAGGTATGATGAGCACAGCAGCAAGTTTTCCCTCAGTTATGAAACCAAGGTTATCGAACCAGTAGGATCAAGGAAACACCTCCAAGGTGTTGTTTCCAACTTGGAATCCTGCACAACACAACCACAGAACTTTTCCCCCAACTTACAGTGAGGTTGTCAATCTCACCGGTTTTGCTAAAAACAAAAGATTAAACGTATTGTGTGGAAGATAGTAATTGATTGAATAAAGTAAACAGAAAACAGTAAATAGTAGATTGTAGATTGATGGTAAAATAAAGGATCGGGGTCCATAGTTCACTTGAGGTGATTCTCCTTAAGATAGTTGACATGTTGGGTGAACAAATTACAGCGGGGCAATTGACAAACATCGAGAAAGCATACATGCATATACTAATCATCTTGAATCCTATGAGATTTGATTGGGCAATACAACATTATACGTAGACCATAATCCAACTACATCTATGACTAATAATCCACCTTGGGGTTATCATCTGAACCCCCTCCAGTATTAAGTTGCAAGCAACAGATAATTGCATTAAGCAAAGTGTGTAAAGTAAACAATACGATTGTTCTATGAACAAAGGATTGCTGTTTTCTCCCTAGTAGCAACAACACATCTAGTACCGTAGAGATTTCTATCACTTCCCCAGATTCCTAGAGGCATGAACCCACTATCAAGCATAAATACTCCCTCTTGGAGTTGCTAGCATCTACTCGGCCAAGATAGCTACTAACAATGGAAAGCATGCAAGATCACAAATAACATAGACATGATAGAATCAATAATCAATCTGAAATAGCATCTCAATATCCATTAGATCCCCGCAAACACAACATGTAAGATTACAAATAGATGATCTTGATCATGAACGGACCTCACAAGATCTAAACATGGTAGCATAAAGGAGAAGAACCAACCATCTAGCTACTACATGGACCCGTAGTCTAGGGTTGAACTACTCACGCATCACACTGGAGGCAGGCATGGTGATGAATAAGGCCTCCAGGATGATCTCTCCCCTCCGGCAGGGTGCCGAGAAGAGCTTCAGATCCCTCCCGATCTTGGGGTGGAGATGGCGGCGGCTATAGACTCTTTCGTGGAATTTTGATCGGGTACTTAGGGTTTTTGTATCGGAGGCTTCTTATAGGAAAAATGGCGAGGTCGATGGTGTACCAGGGGGGCCACACCACCCCCAGGCGCGAGCCAGGCCTAGCCACACGGCCAGGTGGTGTTGCCGGCCCCTGGCCCCTCTCCGTCTCATCTTCTGGCTCCGTGTTCCCCTTGGTGAAATATTGATTTTGGCTTTGTCCCGTCCAATTCCGAGAATATTCATTTTTTGGCCTTTCTGGAACCAAAAACAGCAGAAAACAGGCAACTAGCACCGTGGCATCTTGTGAATAGGTTAGTCCCAAAAAGTGTATAAAATACTCCAAAGTGTGGACAAAACATAAGAAAGTAGATATAAAAAAAGCATGGAACATCAAAAATTATAGATACATTTGCAACGTATCAGCGAGGTGAGGCGAGGTAAGCATCGGAGGAGGAGGAGTGCGCGTGGATTCCTTCTCTTCTCATTCACTTAGTGGGAGTGAAACAACTCACCTTATAAGTGAAGGACATATGCCCTAGAGGCAAATAATAAATCGGTTTTATTGTCATATCTCAATTAGTTTGTAATAGTTTCATACTGTGCTATAACTGTATTAATACGAAACATTAATACACGTGTGATATGTAAACAAACCAAGTCTCTAGTTACCTCTAGCGAACTAGTTCGTTGGTCATGAGGATGATCTTGGGTTTCGAGATCATGGGCATTTATGCCAATTGACAATGAGGTCACGTCATTAGTTGAATGATGTGATAGAAAAATAACCCAACCAGTTGTATCTTAATGAGATCTAGTTACAAAGTTCACCATTAATAATAAAACTAAGGAAACCTCACAACCTGATCCTTAGACTGTGAGGTAATGCAAATCACCGTTCTGGAGGGAGCTTAGATGGTTATCAAGTATCATACCGTGACTGGGTGATCCAAAAGGTACCACTCAGGTTTCCCAAAGGGGCATGTAGAGGAGTACATATCAAGACCAGAATTTGCCCATTCATGTAACATACAAATACATTTATGTCCATGTCGGTGACGTTGCATTAATGAAACTTGCAAGCGTGTGACCAGGTCCCGTAATGCAACGACATAGAAACGAGAAAACAAGTTCATCGGTAATGAGATCGAACGAAGGTATGTAGATACCGTAGATCAAATCTCGGGTGAACTGGGTATTAAGTGGCAAAGGGAATGGAAAACGACTGTTTACAGTTCAAACGACATTATTATCGTGGAATGCACAGGGTCATTATGGGCATCCCGGTCCCGCTATTGATCATTGATGGAGATCATGTCTGAGCCATTCCCGAGATGTGGGGAAATACACTTAAGGGTACGATGAGCTAGAGATCCTCTATAAGTTGGAATCACCATATGAAAGAGAAAGGGAAACCGTAAAAGTTCCGTGCGAGAACCGGAATCGTTCCAGGAAAGATCCGAAGTCGTTCGGAGAAAATCGAAATTGAACCAAAAGCTGTTTCGGGTCAAATTGGATTTTGTAAGATGTATTTACATATTATATAATGTAATTAATATTAAATATAATATTAAAATATAATTTGAAGGGGTATTCCACTAATGGGCCAAACTTCCTAGGGAAAAAGGGCCCATGAGGGAAACCGAAGGAGGGAAAGGCCAAGGCCTAGCCACCTCAAGGGGGCCCACCCGACCAGCCTAGGGTTGTGTGCAGGGTAGGGCCCACCCCTGGCTGGCTGGACCATGAGGCCCATGGCTCCTCCCTCGCCCTTTCTCCCTTGTTTAGTCCCACATGGGAAACCCAAAGGGGAGTGCACACCGCCCCCCCCCCCTTATATAAAGGGGTGCCCAAGAGTGGGAATATACACACCAATATTTGGAGAAGTCCTTTGGTTTACTTTCTCCTTCTCTCTCTCTCTCCCATCTCCATGCGTTGGTACAGTCCCAAGAAAGGACTATTCGCGCAAGAGATGACGCACCTACAACATGCTATTCTGTTGCAGGGATTCCAAGCCGGAGATCTACTTCCGCACTCTCGACAGGGATCAAGGAGTTAGAGGTCGTCATTGTACACCGTATGTGTACGAATCCACGAGGGGCCTCACTTGAGGCACTTTGGATGTCGTGAGCCAGTGCTGCTGCACGATGAAGAAGGAGCAAGGGGTGACCTGCGAGGAGCATCGCGACCTTGAGGTCGGCTACGAGTACGACTACATGAACCACGTTCCCCTCGGAACGTTAACCGCATACGGTCTACAAGGGTATGTATTCTATACGCTCCGACCATTACCACATTACTACATAGATAGATCTTGGGCATCGGGAAGTTCCAACGAAGGAATTTTTTGTTTTCTGCTGCGGAACCCTTCAGTGGTATCAGAGCCGATCTATGCGTAGGAGTGCTGTACGGCCAGTACACACAAATTTTGTGCGGGAATTGATCCCTTAGTTGTTACCATCTAACGTGTACTTGTTTATATCGTGGTATTGCTTGATGAAGCGGCCCGGACCGACCTTACGTGTATTCGTACGCGAGACTGGTTCCACGCTCAACATACGGCTTGTACCGTATAAGTGGCTAGCAGGTGTCTATCTCTCATTCAATAGTTGTTATCGCATTTACAACGGAGGGCCCCGAAAGGGGTGTAGTAGAGACAAAAGTTGGATCCATATTGTGGTTGGAAAGTTCGTAGTTTAGAAACGGTTCTATTGTGAAATCCCTAACAACCACGTAAAACTTGCAATAGATAAAGTAGAGGTGACATGGGTATACCCTACAGGTACTCGAGTTTGGTATATACGGTCCAGATACGGCAGAAGCCCACGGTGTTGCCAAGGCCCAGTGGAGAATTCGAGTGGCCCACGTGTAGGGGTTCCGCGTATGAAAACAATAAAATTTTACCCTACACCCCTGAACCCCTGAAGCTGCCAGGACCTATCTATTAGTAATACAGTAACGGGAGGGGCTTTTCGCGAACTAACCCTTGAAGACCGAAAAGCGTTGTCAACACTTAGGAGAGCGTGGTTGATGTAGACGAGCCGAAGTTGACCTCAAGGTCGTGATGAAGTTCTTGCGCTCCTAGGCTCCAACGACTTGAGTGCCTCAAGTGCGACACCTCTCGGGGAGTTACACATGTCCGGTGCTTAACGATGACTCCCGCTTCCCAGATCCAGCAGCAGTTGCGGAAGTAGAGCTCCCGGATCCGAATCCCGTAGCGCGACAAGATGTCTCTCGCTCACGCAGTCCAGACTTGGGACCACGGTCATGAGAGAGAGAGGGGGAGAGAGAAAATATCAATTAGAGGTCCTCCCAAAACTGGGGATACCTTTATTGATTATTGGTGTATTTATCTTGGCCAAATACCCCCACTATATATAGGGGGAGGGGTACACCCTCCCTCAAAGTCCTGGGGTGGGACTAATCATGGGAGAGGGGTGGGGTGGCGCGCCGGCTAGCCCCAACCATGGGCCCCACGTGGGGGAAGGCCCACTAGGGCCGCCGGCCACCCCCTAGGCCCTTCCTAGGGGTGGGATCCCCTCTTGAGCCTTTTCCCCTCCGGGAATTGGCCCATAAAGCTTTGACCTTTTAATTGATTTTTATATTTGTTAAATAATTATGAATAAATTATTAAATCAATATTTAACATTCATTCACATATTATTCAACCTCCGTGGCCATGGAACACCTTCCACCTCCACTCCGTACATCCTCCGGACTTATCGAAACCCTTCCGGTTTTGTCCCTTCTCTTCTTCGGTGATTCCACCGATCCTATAAACACTCTCTAAGCATCATCAAGCCCTTAAGCGTGATACCCCACGGTTCGGGAACACTCCATACATGGTCGAGACACTCCCGCACCAATGATCGACAGAGGGACCTGGATGGCCATGTGACCCCTGTGCGTTCCACAAAGATCTTTCATCGTTTGAACCGGGACAGTCGTGTCTGATTCCCTTTGTCACTTGATACTTGCATTGCCCGAGATCTGATCCATGACATCATCATGTCGTGTTCAATCTCGTTACTTAACAATGCTACTTGACTCGTTCCGACAAGTGATATCCCCGTGATCAAATCAGATGCTGCGTAGCTATTGGATATAACTTCTTTGAGTGGCCCTTGAGTATATTCCCGTCACATGGACGGACAAATCCCGCTCTTGACATATATTGCCTCTACGGTTCCACTGAATACCTGAACACACCTTTATAACCACCGTATTACCATATGGTGTTTGATGCTATATAAGCACTCTCGGGAGACAGTGATTGATATAGCCTCACGGTCTAAGGAATAGTCTACGAGGATCCATTTCTAATCATCGTAACTTGAACTTCGTGACATGATCGGGTCACGATGTTTAGGTTGGGTATTGGTTCATCATCTCATTCTTAGAATGAGATGACCTCATTTCCAACTGGCATAAATGCCACATGATCAGGAAACATGATCATCTGTTGACCAATGAACCAGTGACTAGAGTTTCACTGGGAACCCCTGGTTGTTTGTATATCACACGTGTATTGATGTTTCCACTCAATAAAGTTATAGCATGATATAAAACTTAATCATAAACTATATGAAATATGATAATAGTCCTTACTACTATTTGTCTCTAGGGCATATTTCCAACAGTCTCCCACTTGCACTAGAGTACAAATACACTAGCTGCATTTGTTCTCAATCTTTGGCACCATATACCCGGTACCCTGAACATGCTTGCTCATGGAAGAGGTTGAGTCTTGGGTCTGTACTTTATAGTCCCAAATCCTTTGAAACTTACTAATGTCACCTGGATTGTCATTAATACTCTATCATCACATGATAACATCTGTGTGTATGCATCATCGTTATGGCAGCAGAATGAGGCCTGATTCCAGGATCCTACAGTAACGTTAGATCAACCTCGAGGGCTTTCTCATGGGCACTATGCCCTGGGACACATCATTCTACGTTAAAAGCAAACTATCCCTACCATAACATTATACAACACTTTAGATGGTACCCTTATCTATTATTATAAATGTATTCATCGAAACACTAGTGCACTCTGTGCAACTTTCGATGTTTTGTTCACCTCGCTTCCTACTTGACTTTAATTGGTATCTATAGGAGTTTCCAACATATTCCCTTATAACATAACCCTTTATGCTTTAAGATATGTCATTCTTTATGGATTTGGAAAGCATGTCTACAGTTCTCTATTAGACACTGCGGACAAACTCAGGTCAACGTTCTGTGATTCAAACTTAATCACTTCCAAATGTTCCTTATTTGGATCACATATTATGCTAAGTTATCATCATGGTTTACTAAGACAGAACCATAGTGGATGACGATCATCCTTTTCTTTCTTTCAACCATTGATGTTAAACTTAATACTATTCCTAATTTGAGTCATTAAGGACCATTTCCTTAATTAACTTCTATTCTGAAACACTTTTCAGAATCCCTTAAGGAACACTACAAAATATCATAATACGGTTATTATCAACTTCTACATCTTATAAATCATTATTTATAAATATTTGCACTTTCATGCTTAACATACTTAAGAATTACTCCTATAAGCTCCCGCTCAAAATATGTTCCTACATATTTGAATTTGAGACTTATGTTGCTCCCACTCAAAAATATGTCAATCACATGTTGTTTCAGGAAGACTTTCATAGCTCCCACTCAATTTTATGCAAATTGCATATCCACTCACTATTTTGAACAACTTCAAAAACCTTTGATCAAATATCAAACTTGGAGATTTTACTATGAGATACTAGTACTTTACTAGTTTTAAATCCACTGGACATTTAGCACACATGAATCAAATGCATTTGAATTCATCCAATATTTGACAAATTGTGCTTTTGTCATTCACCCCCTTGTCCACTATGGCTTTGCAGTCATTTGGGAAAATTCAAGTAACTCCTTTTACTTGTGAGATTCAGCAACGAATTGCTTTCTAATCTCAAGTGAATTTTGCTTTTAGGATTTCTCATAATTTAGTTTACAATTATTTCCTTAGTAGTTCGTAGGTATGTCATATTCCAGTAATCATGACAAATGATTCAGAAATGTTTCCATACTAGATATGGATTACACTTTGAATCCTCATCGTGTTTTTACACTATCTTCCATTTTCTCCATAATTGAGAAACATCACTAAAGTGAGCTTTCTCAAGAATGTACCAAAATCCAAGCAATACCAATCTTGCTTTCCTTTTGGTTTTAGCTATGGTTTTGTATTCAAAGTTTCCAATGAATAATCTACAAGGACTTATTCGCTATTGTTTTGGTTATATCGAATAATCCCAAAACTTTCACGAATTCAAATGGTTTACCAATTCTAATTGAGTGCTAACTATTTCTTACTAATGGTCTCTACATCTACACTACAACAATTTATTTGGTGCCTTCTATTCAACCCCTTTGATATCTAATATCGCATTGTGATGCTTTGCATTTTAATGTTTCAAAACGCTTTGCATTCCACAATTTCTTTTATGCCATTCTTATAAAGTTTAATTTCATTACTATTGATCAAATCATAGTAATTGGATTCTCTTTTATATTTATACCCTTTAATTGTTGAAACACTTTGATCAAATCAAATAGTTTCATATTCATGTTTCCTTTGGTAAACTACTTTACACATTAAACAATCATATAATGATAATTACCATTTTCGTTAAAACCCAATACATCGAATATGTATTTACTTTTAACAATTCATTAAACACTTTGTATTCAAGTAATACATGGTGTTCAAGTCATTTTGCCGAACTTAGGCATGATTTATATGTGATAAGAAATTGAATGTCTTTCACATATTATCACATAACTTTGAATTTAAACAGTGGTTTTTCATTCATTAATGAACATATCATTAAGTTGGGTATTTTAAACAAGGCATTTTAATGTTTTACAAATGTTCATACATTATCAATTAGTTTCAAACAATAAGGCTAATTCACACATAATCAAACAAGATATGAACACGAATAGAAATCATTCATAAAAGTGGAACAACTATTTGTTACAAACTTATATGAATGACCGTCTCACGAGGTGTGAGACACACTAAAGAAGTTCACAATTTCTTGATTACAATAATCATCCTAAAACATAAACTAAATGATAAATGTCGAGGGAGAGTGTCGTCGGCCATCATCATCATGCTCGCCATCAACACGCAACGTCACCTCCTGTCCTGCAAGCACCTCTCATGCAGAAGGACCTGTTTTCAGTAAAACAAAACAAGTATCTGATATACTTAACACTGCAAATGTGTTTGCAAGATTATAACATTTATAAAACTGTATATCAAATATATATACCTTTGTCATCGATGACCTCTCCGGTGATTGGTTCAACCTTTACGTTCCTGAAACATAATATGAACTCTTGGAAATCCAATGCTTCTGTATCACCACTCATGATGCTACTCCGGACATGTCCTTCATAGCTGGGAAGTAACGACCGAAGCAGTACGTCTATCGCAAATGGATCAACCATCCAGTAATCCACGAAGTGAACCAGTCTTGTGTGTGCATCAAGCATGCGCTCCAAGTGACCCTTCAGACATGTATGCACCTCCATCTGTATGGAAAGGAACTTGATACATTGCAAATGTATCTATAATTTTTGATGTTCCATGCTTGGTTTTATCCACTTTCTTGTGTTTTGTTCCAACTTTGGAGTACTTTTCATATGATTTCTTGGACTAACCTATTAACAAGAGCCACAGTGCCAGTTGCCTATTTTCTGCTGTTTTTGGTTCTAGGAAAGTCAGAAAATGAATATTCTCAGAATTGGACGGTTCAAAAGCCAAAGTGCCTATTTTTCCGGAAGGGATCAAGTGCCAGAATACGAGACGAAGAAGGGCCAGGGAGCCACCACACCACCTGGCCGCGCGGCCAGGCCTGGCCCGCGCCAGGGGGTGGTGTGGCCGCTCCCGGCACCCCCTCGGCCTCTCCTTCCGCCTATATATTGCCCTCGGGACGAAAAACCTAAGTACCCGATCAAAAATCCATGAAAGAGTTTGTAGCCGCCGTCATCTCCATCCCTAGATTGGGAGGGATCTGAAGCTCTTCCCGGCACCCTGCCGGAGAGGGGAATTCACCCTGGAGGCCTTCTTCATCACCATGCAAGCCTCCGGTGTGATGCGTGAGTAGTTCATCCTTGGACTACGGATCCATGTAGTAGCTAGATGGCTGGTTCTCCTCCTTTGTGCTTTCATGTTTAGATCTTGTGAGCTCCGTTCATGATCAAGATCATCTATTTGTAATTCATACATGTTGTGTTTGCAGGGATCCGGTGGATATTGAGATGCTATCTCAGATTGATTATTGATTCTATCATGTCTTTGTTATTTGTGATCTTGCATGCTTTCCGTTGTTAGTAGGTATCTTGGCCAAGTAGATGCTAGCAACTCCAAGAGTTAGTATTTATGCTCGATAGTGGGTTCATGCCTCTGGTAGTATGAGGAAGTGACAAAAATCTCTAAGGTACTAGATGTGCTATTGCTACTAGGGAGAAAACAACAATCCTTTGTTCATAGAACAATCGTATTGTTTACTTTACACGCAGTTTGTAAAGCAATAATCTATTGCTTGCAACTTAATACTAGAGAGGCTTCGGATGATAACCTGAAGGTGGATTATTAGTCATAGATGCAGTTGGATGGCGGTCTATGTATTATGTTGTAATGCCCAATCAAGTCTCAAAGGAGTCAAGATGATTAGTATATGCATGTATTGCTTTCTCGGTGTTTGTCAATTGCCCCGCTATAATTTGTTCACCCAGCATGTTTTCTATCTAAGGAGAGCCACTTTAGTGAACTACGGATCCCGGTCCTTTCTCTTTACATACAATCTACAATCTTTTACTGCTTTGTGTTTACTTTCTGCAAACTTTTACTTCTTTCCATTCGATACGTTTAATCCTTTGTTTTCCGCAAAACACGGTGAGATTGACAACCTCATCGCAAGTTGGGGACAAAGTTCTGTGGTTGTGTTGTGCAGGTCTCCATGTTGCTACTAGCACCGGTAGTGCGCCCTGCCAAAGCTCGGATAGTAACACCTTTGGGGTGTTTCCTTGCTCCTACTGGTTCGATTAAACCTTGGTTTCATAACTGAGGGAAAACTTGTTGTTGTGCTCATCATACCTTCCTCTTGTGGTTCCCAACGAGCTCTACGTCGAACGACGAGCACATCAAGATCTTTTCTGGCGCCGTTGCCGGGGAGTCAAGGACATCTTCACAAGGGGAGTCCCTCATAACCAGTCTCTTTACTTTGTTGTTTTTGTTTTGCTTAGTTTTCTTTTTCCTTTGTTTGCTTGTTTTGTTCTTCAAAAAAAACACAAAAAATTAGTTTTACTAGTTCGCTTTCTTATTTGAAAAGCCAAAAAAATGACTACTCTTAAAAACACTAAGTTGTGTGACTTCACTAGCACCAACAACAATGATTTTATGAGCACACCTATTGCTCCACTTGTGGCTGAAAATACTTTCTTTGAGATAAAACCTGCTTTGCTCAATCTTGTTATGAGAGAACAATTTTCTGGTATTGGTAATGAAGATGCTGCTTCCCATCTAAATAACTTTGTTGAACTTTGTGAGATGCAAAAGCATAGGGATATAGATGGTGATATTATTAAGCTGAAATTGTTTCCTTTCTCTTTGAGAGGAATAGCTAAAGAGTGGTTGAATTCCTTAACTAGGAATAGTATTGATTCTTGGACTAAGTGCAAAGATGCTTTTATTGGAAAATACTATCCTCCTGCTAAGATTATATCTATGAGAAGTGAAATAATGAAGTTTAAACAACTTGATAATAAGCATGTTGCTCAAGCTTGGGAAAGAATGAAATCTTTGGTAAAGAATTGTCCCACTCATGGACTGACTGTTGGATGATCATCCAAACTTTTTATGCAGGGTTGAACTATTCTTCAAGGAACCTATTGGATTCTGCTGCTGGAGGTACCTTTATGACCATCACTTTGGGTGCTGCAACAAAACTTCTGGACAATATGATGGTTAATTATTCTAAATGGCATACGGAGAGAGCTCCACAAGGTAGGAAGGTAAATTCTGTTGAGGAAACCTCCGCCTTGAGTGATAAAATTGATATTATTATGTCTATGCTTGTTAATGGTAAAGCCCATATTGATCCAAATAATGTTCCTTTGGCTTCTTTGGTTGCTCAAGAAGAGCAAGTTTATGTGAACTTCATAAGAAATAATAATTTTGGCAACAATGCTTATGGTAATAATGCTTATAGGAACAATTTTTGGTAACAACAATTATAAGCCATAACCTCCCAACAATGGTAATGCTTATGGAAATTCTTACAACAATAATAAGAGTGCGCCCTCTGAACTTGAAGTTATGCTTAAAGAGTTTATTAGTAAACAAACTGCTTTCAATAAAACTATTGAGGAAAAACTCTCTAATGCTGAAAGAAATATAGCATCTTTAGCTGAAACTCAATCTTCTTTGAATAAAATGGCTGCTAAACCTGAAACTAATGATAATCCCTTTGCATCTACTAATGCCATACAAGTAAGAATTGATGAAAATGTTAGACTATTAGCTAAATTGCATGCTGAGTGGGAAAGAGAAGATGAAATTGCTAGAAACATTAGTGTTTCTACTATCACCACCACTAGTGTTGAGGCTAGTAATAGTTCTACTACTTTGGATGATAAAGTTGATTTTGATCTTGATGGTTGCAATATCTCTGAAGTTATTAAGTTCCTACAAAAGCTTGCTAAAAGTCCTAATGCTAGTGCTATGAACATGGCCTTTACAAAACACATTACCGATGCTCTCATAAAGATTAAGGAAGAAAAGATGAAACATAAAGCTTCTATTCCTATAAAACAAGAGGATGATTGGGAACCCATCATTAATATGAAAGTGAATGACTTTGATTTCAAAGCTTTGTGTGATCTTGATAGTAGTGTTTCTATTATGCCTAGAAGGATTTATGATATGTTTGATTTGACTCCTCTTGAAGATTGCTATTTGAATGTCCCACTTGACGATAATGTTAAAAAAAACTCATGGGGAGTCTTAATGATGTTCTTATTATGGTTAACGATGCCTATGTCCCCGTTGATTTCTATGTTTTGGATGTTGAATACAATGTTTCTTGTCCTATTACTTTGGGAAGACCTTTTCTTAGAACTGTTGGTGCCATGATTGATATGAAAGAAGGCACCATTAAATATCAACTCCCACTCAAGAAAGGTATAGAACACTTCACTAAAAAGAGAGAAAAGATTTCTTTTGCTTCTCCTATGAAAACAAAATTTGGTCTTAATGCTTCTTCATTTGAGAACACTTGATTCTTTCTTTGCTTCTTATGCCTAACTTAAAGGCGTTAAAGAAAAGTACTTATTGGTAGATAACCCAAAAGTTTTAGATGAGTCTTGGAAGTTATTACCTCAGTAATAACCTATCCTTATCCTTTTTATTTGCTTTTTGTGCCAAGAGTAACCTCTAATGAGAGTGAAGTAATGATTGGGAAAGTTGCTGTCCCGAAACAGATTTTTGTGCTTCACCGTAAAAATTCGAAAGAGAGCTCTGTATGTCGGATTGAGCTGTAATTGTTTGTGCTTCTGCCCCAGGTTGTTATCTAACTTTCGTTAGTTCAACACTTTTTGATTTGAGCAACAGAAGGTCTTTGAAAAACTTCGTCTTTACCTGCTGGTCTGTTTTGACAGATTTCTGCCATTTTCTGCATTTCCTTCTTGTCGGTTCCTTTTTGAGTTCTTTTGGGGAATTGAGATTTTTGAAGGAAGTGCTACAGTAGATAGTGTTATAATGGAAGTTTATTTGGTGTTAGAACTGAACCTTAAGACTTATTTATCTTGAGTGCACTAATGTTGCTAATAAAAATTGTGTGAAGTTTTGTATGAAGGAAAATTTTCAGGTGTATGGAAGGAATGAGTAATGAGATGAAGGATGGACTAAAGATCAAGCTTGGGGATGCCACGCGTGTCACCCCAAGAAATATCCAAGAATTACAAGCGTCAAATCTTGGGGATGCCCAAGGCATCCCCTTCTTCATCAATAAAAATTCCAGGTTTCTTCCAAATGCTTCATTTTTATTGTTTCATGCACAATTGTGTTGTTCTTGGAGCGTCTTCTTTTTCTTTTTCGTTTTGGTTTTTAGTTTGCTTGGTTTTCTTAGTTTTCTGAATAAATTGGTTGGACCCCCTTTTTCATACATTTGTTTGCAAATAGTTTGGTTTGGTTTGGAAAAGAGTAGGAAAGTTCATACTTATGTGGTAAAAAGAGCTTGTTTTTTACTGTGGCCTGTGCTTTGTCATGCCATGCTTGATATTGTTTTGGCTTTATGCTTAGTATTCTTTTCTGTAGCATGACTTGTTATAAACAATTGAGATTGCTTAATGTGCCTTGGATGAATCATTCGTTGTTTTAGCATATTAAAGCATAGTATAGTGGTATTCTCCTTTGATGCTTTATTTGGGTTGACTTGGCGCATGCTCACACCATGTTATGACTATCTCAAGTCACCATAGCCTTTATGGTCCTTTAGTTTTCAACTTGTAGTATCACTTTATGCTTTGACCAATGATGTTTTGTCGCTCTGCATGATTGTGGCCATTATTGCTCTCTTAGTTTGTCGCTCCTAGTCTTTTACTAGCCTCCACAACAAAGTATGAGTTCCACTCATGCATCCAACTCCCTAAACCAAGTTATTCCTAAGAGTCCACCATACCTACCTACTAGATTATGCAATTCCAAGTATATTCATGCTTTTGTTTACCTTCCAAATTAAACTTGTTATGAGAAAACTAGTGACTAAAGCTCTCACGAACTTGATGGCACACTTTACTTTTTGCCTCTAATAAACTTGAACCATTGAGTCCTTCTTTGTTGCGTATATGCTTGCGCTTTATAAGTTGAAATTAGCAGAACCATGTTTCATGGGGAACGCTTTCAACATTGCACTTGTACTTTGTACCCCGTTGATATCATGTTCTTTTGCTTACGGATCCCGGCGGTGTGAAATAAAAGTGGAACTTGTAAGATCATGGAGTTTGTATGTGTGTTAGAGAAACGCCTGGGCCGCTAGCCTAAGCCATGCCTAATCATGGTGGAAACTTGCAGCATCACCATAATGAGCACTCTATGAAGCATCCTCAATAAAAACCTATGCAAATAGCAAATAAAAAGATCGCTGAGATGCTCATTGTCTGCTTGCCTTGTCATTTTGATTATGGGAAAGCTCCCGTATCATGTGCAAGGGGTACCCCGTTGGCGGTTCTTAATGATACACATATACTTACAATGACAAGAGCTTACTCGTGACTGAAGCTGAGTAGCATGAGGATCGGTCTTCGTAAGTAAGGGGCATGAGATTTCGGTTTATAACTTGTCAAGCATACCCTCTTAGTTGTGTCACTTTAACCTTAATCACCTTCAAGATGCTTATGATAGGGGCAATGAGAGCTGAAAGCTATAAATACCATAATTTTTGGAAGCTCTTTATGAGACTTGAATCCCTACTTCCTTTTACAAAGGCCTTTCTTCCACCATTATATTGAGTCTCCACCTTCTATCTTTATGCACTTACTTTGAGAGCATAGTGGCCATTCTTAGTTCTATGTGCATTGTCTCAAGACTAGTTGATTGATGCATAACTTGATATTGCTTGTTTTAAACTATTGTATCTAGTCACTCTTATGAACTTTGAAGGTGTCCTATGCATTTATATTTGCTACTCTATTGAGGGACAAGCTGAATACTATTATGCAATGTTTTCTTTATGTGAAACAAACAAACGTCTTGCAAAGCATGTTATTCATGAATCTTTTGTTTGTGCCTTTTCTTGTTGCATCATAGTTTATTTGCTTATTGCTAGAACTTTGTCTTTCGTGTTATGATTGAAGTACTATGATCCCAGCTTTGAATGTTTTACAAATACTTTGATCAAGTCTTTGATGGTGCATGTCACCTCAAAAATTATTCTTTCTTTTTATCACTTACCTACTTGAGGACGAGCAGGAGTTAAGCTTGGGGATGTTGATACATTGTAAATGTATCTATAATTTTTGATGTTCCATGCTTGGTTTTATCCAGTTTCTTGTGTTTTGTTCCAACTTTGGAGTACTTTTCATATGATTTCTTGGACTAACCTATTAACAAGAGCCACAGTGCCAGCTGCCTGTTTTCTGTTGTTTTTGGTTCCAGGAAAGTCAGAAAATGAATATTCTCGGAATTGGACGGGACAAAAGCCAAAGTGCCTATTTTTCCGGAAGGGATCAAGTGCCAGAATACGAGATGGAGAAGGGCCAGGGAGCCACCACACCACCTGGCCGCGCGGCCAGGCCTGGCCCGTGCCAGGGGGTGGTGTGGCCGCTCCCGGCACCCCCTCGGCCTCTCCTTCCGCCTATATATTGCCCTCGGGACGAAAACCCTAAGTACCCGATCAAAAATCCACGAAAGAGTCTGTAGCCACCGTCATCTCCATCCCTAGATCGGGAGGGATCTGAAGCTCTTCCCCGCACCCTGCCGGAGAGGGGAATTCACCCTAGAGGCCTTCTTCATCACCATGCAAGCCTCCGGTGTGATGCGTGAGTAGTTCATCCTTGGACTACGGATCCATGTAGTAGCTAGATGGCTGGTTCTCGTCCTTTGTACTTTCATGTTTAGATCTTGTGAGCTCCGTTCATGATCAAGATCATCTATTTGTAATTCATACATGTTGTGTTTGTGGGGATCCGATGGATATTGAGATGCTATTTCAGATTGATTATTGATTCTATCATTTCTTTGTTATTTGTGATCTTGCATGCTTTCCGTTGTTAGTAGCTATCTTGGCCAAGTAGATGCTAGCAACTCCAAGAGTTAGTATTTATGCTCGATAGTGGGTTCATGCCTCTGGTAATCTGGGGAAGTGACAGAAATCTCTAAGGTACTAGATGTGCTGTTGCTACTAGGGAGAAAACAACAATTCTTTGTTCATAGAAAAATCGTATTGTTTACTTTATACGCAGTTCGTAAAGCAATAATCTGTTGCTTGCAACTTAATACTGGAGGGCGTTCGGATGATAACCTGAAGGTGGATTATTAGTCATAGATGCAGTTGGATGGCGGTCTATGTATTATGTTGTAATGCCCAATCAAGTCTCAAAGGAGTCAAGATGATTAGTATATGCATGTATTGCTTTCTCGGTGTTTGTCAATTACCCCGCTGTAATTTGTTCACCCAGCATGTTTTCTATCTAAGGAGAGCCACCTCTAGTGAACTATGGATCCCGATCCTTTCTCTTTACATACAATCTACAATCTTTTACTGCTTTGTGTTTACTTTCTGCAAACTTTTACTTATTTCCATTCGATACGTTTAATCCTTTGTTTTCCGCAAAACACGGTGAGATTGACAACCTCATCGCAAGTTGGGGACAAAGTTCTGTGGTTATGATGTGCAGGTCTCCATGTTTCTACTAGCACCGGTAGTGCGCCCTGCCAAAGCTCAGCTAGTAACACCTTTGGGGTGTTTCCTTGCTCCTACTGGTTTGATTAAACCTTGGTTTCATAACTGAGGGAAAACTTGCTGCTGTGCTCATCATACCTTCCTCTTGGGGTTCCCAACGAGCTCTACGTCGAACGACGAGCACATCAGAACTCTCCAAGCAGCTCGTGCTTCCCCATGCGCACATGGCTTATGAACTCTGCTCTCAGCTGATCCACCATCGAATATGGATCAAGATAACCCATGAGCGGATGTAGTTCATCCACCATCCCGTAACACATTATTATCTGAATGTAGGTGGACATCTCTTGATGATAGTAGCGGTCTGCCAGCTCTTGTGGGGTCTCATAGTAGTCTGGCTCAGTCAACTCCATCGTGCGGCGTATGTAGTCTACCACATGATTCCTAGTAAGGAGATCATTTAGGCGCACAAGCCAACTAGGGAAGTTGGATCCATCAAGTCTAAGTTTCTCACCCTTTACCCAATCCTCAATGACAAAGTAAGCTTCACGATGAGCCATCTACATTTATAATTGCAAAAGGAATTTAGAATAAGTTTATAATTAAATGAGTCAATAATAACTCCACTCAGAAACACCTATCCCCATTGAGGGTTCCTAGTGATAACACGACCCCTATCAGCCACATCTCCCCCGATCATCACGGCCATCAATGTGGGTTCAAGGGTGGACGCTAAACGTTGGTCACATCATTCATGCAACTCGTGCTCGATCTTTTGACCATCCGCGTTCCAAGGCCATGTCTGTACATGCTAGGCTCGTTAACTCAACCTTAGTGTATTCGCTATGCAACATGGCTTACACCCACTGTATGTGAACATAGATATGTCTAACACCCAATCATCACGGCCTACCTCATACCGAAGAACTTTCTTGGTGGTGCACACTAAGGGGGAACACAATCGTTGGTAATTTTAACAGGGATCATCTTATTAGGCTACCATCGAGTATCTAATACTAGCACACAATAAGATATACAAACAAAAACATTGAATGTAAATGCTATGTGATATGGTCCTTCACGTCGTGATCTCCATCCGCCGTCACCGGGTTCCGGCGTCGTAGACACCAGGGTACCGGTGGCATTCCGGCGTGGTAGTTCATCACCTCTGTGACTATCTACTACTATGTAACAAAAGGTAATCACTTTACCTTTGCCACAACCATATCACAAAGCAACGCCCCCCTGCAAAACAAAGTTGACGCCTCTACTTTATCTTTGCATGTTTTACGTGGCTGAATGGGCTTTCGCACAAGAACCGTTCTTACCTACGAACTTTCAGTACAACACTAATCAAGTAGTTGTCTCTACTACACCCCTTTCGGTGCCCTCCGTTGCAAATGGTATACCAACTAATGCGAGAGAGACAGACACCCCCCTAAGCCACTTTATACGGTAAAAGTCGTATGTCAAGCGTGGACCAGTCTCGCGAATGAACGCGTAAAGTCGGTTGGGGGCCGCTTCATCAAGCATTGCTGCGGTATACACAAGTACACGTGGGAGGGTAACAACTAAAAGATCAACGCCCACACGCTACATCTCGTGTGTTCTACCCATACTAGCATTACTACGCATAGACTTGGCTCTGATACCACTGTAGGGGTTCCGCGTATGAAAACAATAAAATTTTACCCTATGCCCCTGAACCCCTGAAGCTGCCAGGACCTATCTATTAGTAATATAGTAACGGGAGGGGCTTTTCGCAAACTTACCCTTGAAGACCGAAAAGCGTTGTCAACACTCAGGAGAGCGTGGTTGATGTACACGAACCGAAGCCGACCTGAAGGTCGTGATGAAGTCCTTGCGCTCCTTGGATCCAACGACTTGAGTGCCTCAAGTGCGACACCTCGTAGGGAGTTACACACGTCCGGTGCCTGACGATGACTCCCGCTTCCTCGATCCAGCAGTAGTTGCGGAAGTAGAGCTCCCAGATCCGAATCCCGCAGCGCGATGGCGCTCCACGGTGAAGATGTCTCTCGCTCGTGCAGTCCAGACTTGGGACCACGGTCACGAGAGAGAGAGGGGGAGAGAGAAAATATCAATTAGAGGTCCTCCCAAAAGTGGGGAGACCTTTATTGATTATTGGTGTATTTATCTTGGCCAAATACCCCCACTATATATAGGGGAGGAGGGGTACACCCTCCCTCAAAGTCCCGGGGTGGGACTAATCATGGGAGAGGGGTGGGGTGGCGCGCCGGCCAGCCCCCACGTGGAGGAAGGCTCACTAGGGCCGCCGGCCACTCCCTAGGCCCTTCCTAGGGGTGGGATCCCCTCTTGGGCCTTTTCCCCTCCAGGAATTGGCCCATTAAGCCTTTGACCTTTTAATTGATTTTTCTCTTTATTAAATAATTATGAATAAATGATTAAATCAATATTTAACATTCATTCACATATTATTCAACCTCTGTGGCCATGGAACACCTTCCACCTCCACTCCGGACATCCTCCGGACTTACCGAAACCCTTCCGGTTTTCTCCCTTCTCTTCTTTGGTGATACCACCGATCCTATAAACACTCTCTAAGCATCATCAAGCCCTTAAGTGTGACACCCCATGGTTCGGGAACACTCCAGATATGGTCGGGACACTCCCGCACCAATGATCGATAGAGGGACCTGGATGGCCATGTGACCCCTGTGCGTTCCACAAAGATCTTTCGTCATTTGAACCGGGGCAGTCGTGTCTTATTCCCTTTGTCACTCGATACTTGCATTGCCCGAGATCTGATCAACGACATCATCATATCGTGTTCAATCTCGTTGCTGAACAATGCTACTTGACTCGTTCGGACAAGTGATATCCCCGTGATCAAATCACATGTTGCGCAGCTATTGGATATAACTTCTCCGAGTGGGCCCTTGAGTATCTTCCCGTCACATGGACGGACAAATACCGCTCTTGACATATATTGCCTCTACGGTTTCCTCCGAATACTTGAACACACCTTTATAACCACCGTATTACCAGATGGCGTTTGATGCTATCTAAGCACTCTCGGGAGACAGTGATTGATATAGCCTCACGGTCTAAGGAACAGTCAACGAGGATCCATTTCTAATCATCGTAACTTGAACTTCGTGACATGATCGGGTCACGATGTTTAGGTTGGGTATTGGTTCGTCATCTCATTCTCATTTCCAACTGGCATAAATGCCACATGATCAGGAAACATGATCATCTGTGGACCAATGAACCAGTGACTAGAGTTTCACTAGGAAGCCCTGGTTGTTTGTATATCACATGTGTATTGATGTTTCCACTCAATACAGTTATAGCATGATATAAAACTTAATCATAAACTATATGAAATATGATAATAGTCCTTACTACTATTTGTCTCTAGGGCATATTTCCAACACCACGGACTCTCGATTGCTTGTGAGACAAGAAGATGCTTAAGATAGAAAGTTCAAAGGGAAAACCCTAATCTATAACCGACTCGACCTGCTACCCGAGACCTAGCCTATGTATATAAAGGCTAGGAGGGGGCGGCGAGGAGGATAATCACCACCCTAGTTTCCACAACTCTCGCCAGATTGCATCTGGGCGCCCCTGTAATCTTCGTTTCCTTTGTTAATTCCAAGAGCAGACAAGCAGGAGTAGGGACCTCTACGAGGCCTGAATCTGGGTAAAACTTGCATCCCTGTGTGCTTGTTTGCTAGCCGATTGATGCCTCCAGCACTCCCTCCTTCTCCAGAACCCAAGTCCATAACAATAGGCATTGACTAGTTAAACCCTCATCAATTGGCGCCGTCTGTGGGAATCAGGAGTGCTGATGTCGCGGCTTCTTCCGCCCCGTCAACCGCGATCTACAACTCTGCAACAGCGGAGATTCGCCAGCTCTTCGGCGCGTTCGACTTCACCGTCCACACACCAGCCACTCGCCCGGCTATCGAGTCCGTGGGCGATGGAATTAGCCTGGCGATTGGGAGCTTATCCTTCCTGGTTGGTCAACTGGGCACGCTTCGCATGCCTGACCAGTCGACGACACCCATGATTTCTCCAGCATCGTGGTTCCCGCCACCAATCGGCACCCTCGGCGAGCTCAATGCCTCGGCAACCTAGGAGCACGGACAGCGACAGCAGTTGCGGATCCGATCTGGATGACCTAGCCACTAAAGACAGAGCCTACGGCTCTGGATTTGAAAGTTGCGGGAGCAACAACTTCTCCAACCACTTCATGTGCGCAGTCATCAACGCGGGCGATACTACTGCCAATCGCGAAAACGTTGGCACCGGATCTGGCACCGGACCGCCCAATGGCACCGGACCACCCAACGGTAGTACGCCCAATGGCAGACCCACCAATGGTGGCCACAGCGCGCCCGTCAACAACGGAACCGGTGGAGGACCGACGCTCACGGCGAATGAGAACACTTGTGAGCGCATGCAGATCCACCTCAATGACAACGAGTGGGCCCGTTGTCGCGAAGCTCTAGGGGGCAATCCTCTACGCCCCAACACATCACAGGACATGCTGATGGGCTACCATTGGCTGCTAAAGGAGGAATTCAAGTGCCAGCAGTAGGTGATCGCGCAACTCGAAGCGCGCAGAAAGGTGGCGGACAAGTCGAGCCTTCGACGAGCTAGGCTCTCCTCCCATGGAGGCTCCTCCTCCAAAGGCAACGAGTACGTCGCCAACAAGAGGCGATCTCGACTGGCCCACCTCACCGAGCAAGAACATGTGGAGGCCGCGAAAGTCCTCGACTTCATCTCTATGACAGTCGACATGTGGGGCAACGTGCTCCCAAAAACGCCGCAAGCTGCGGTAACAGCGGCCACCATGTACCTCCTCAACAACCAGCCTCCGGCTGGAGATCCGCGAGCTGCCATGCACCAATCTATGATCGTGGGCCTGGGGCTAATCGAGGCCTCCCTTGACAAAGAACCAACATCAGAGCCGAAGAAAAGTAAGGCTCTAGAAAAATACTACTTGTACTCCTCCAATGACGACAGTCACGATCTGTCACGATGATGTCGCTCACGGCGGCATAATCGTGACTACGATGCGCGCGATGACCTCACGCAGCGCAAAGTCGACAAGATGCGGGCAAGATGCACTCGTTCGACTGACTCAGAAGAAGATGAGACTGAGCTCTGCGGCACCAGATGCTTCAGCAGGGCCATCAGGAAAAAGCGAATGCCTAAGGGGTTCAAACTCCCGTTGGAGAACCCAAAATTCGACGGTCTATAGGACCCAAAAATCTGGTTGGAGGACCACATCTCCTCCGTTAGACTACATGGAGGGAGTCGAAGCACGGCCATGCAATGCCTGCAGCTACAGTTGCAGGGCGCCGCTCGCGCATGTCTCAACAACCTCCCGCGTGGATCCATTCGTAGCTGGGAAGGGCTGGTCTACAGTTTCATGCGCAATTTCTAGGGCACTTACAAAAGCCCCGCATCAATCGAAGAATTGAGAAGCTGCCAGCAAAGATAGGGCGAATCGCTACGCTCGTACATCCAGAGGTGGTCCATCATCAAGAACTCCACAGAAAACATCTCGGAGGACCGCGCAATCGACGCGTTCAATAGCGGTGTTTGCCGTATAGAGCTCAGGGAGGAGTTGGGCCACTCGAAGCCCAAAATGATCAACCACCTGATGTAAATCGCGAATCGGTGGGCTGACGGAGAAGACTCGGTGAAAAACCGCACCTACTCCGATGACGACGATGACCTCGGGCACAGACACGGCCGCCGAGGCAAACGTCGGATGCGCGTCTACGATGACCACGACGAGGTCAATATGGTCGCAGCCGGCTACGCTGACAAATGCAATGACAACCGCAACAGCGGATACCGCAGTGGTGCATACTGCAACAGCAGAAAAACCACGTAGGTGTGGCAACGCCGCACTCGCGAAGAGGCACCCGCAACATCTATCAAGGACAAACTATCCGGGCCATGCAACGTGCACTTCTACATCGACAAGAACGATGGCAAGAAGAAATCCAGCCACCTTCTTAAAGACTACCGCGAGTTCCTCAAACTCCACGAGGGCCTGGCCCGGATGAATCGCGGCGCGGTCAACAGGGGCTATAGAGCCGCCCCAGGTGGTGTGGCACATGGAGCTCCTCCACCACCACCCAGACCACCGCCACCCGCGACCACGCTGGTCTAGCATCATGGAGGCGAACCATACCCACGATCTGTGAGCAACATGGGGATGATCCGAAAAGGGCGTCCCTCAAATCGAGTATAGAAGGCCATCACTCGCCAAGTCAACTTGGCGATAAACTCTCCATCTTCCACCACTGAGTATCTCAGTGGAAGCGACTCCTGCATCACCTTTGACAAGCGTGATCACCCGCGCCAAGTTCCTCGTCCAGGACACTGTCCCCTCATACTCGAGGCGCAGAACTGGCTTCGACATGAGTCGTGTCTTCATGGATGGCGGCAGCGGCATTAACCTCATGTTCGCGAGTACCTTGCACGCGATGAGGATCCCTCTGACGTGTCTCGAAGTTTCAGACACGATGTTCCACGGCATTGTCCCAGGGAAAGGCATATATCCCTTGGGCAAAATCAACCTCGACGTCATCTTCGGTACGCCGCAAAATTTTCGGCGAGAACGCATCGACTTTGAAGTCGTCGACTAGCCTTCACAATACCACTGCATCCTTGGACGTGTCGCGTTCACAAGGTTCATGGCCATGCCACACTACGCCTACCTGTAGATGAAAATGCCAGGTCCAAACGGCATAATCATAATCAACGGTAACTTTGAGAGGTCCGATAGGTGTGATATGGAATTTAACAGAATCTCCCAGTCCTTCGGCATGCAGGAGGAACTCACAAGATTAAAGGAGTCGACAGACAACAGTCTGCCTCCCCTGAGCAGGCCAAGTTCACCCGACTTGTCCTTCGACTCGTCGGTGCACATGAAGAAAGTCTAGGTCCACCCAACGGACCTGACCAAGACGACCCTCATCGCCAACAACTTGAGTTCCGCATAGGAACTCGTGCTCGTCGAATTCCTCCGTGAGCACTGAGAGATCTTCGCCTGGTGTCCAGCGGACATGCCAAGAGTTCCCAGGGAATTCGCCGAGCACTCACTCAACGTGAATCCAGACGCAAGGCCAGTCAAGCAGACAATTCGGTGACTGTCTGAACCAAGGGCAAAGGCAGTCAGAATGGAGATCAATAGGCTCCTCGACACAAAATTCATACGCGAGATCAAGGAAAGCACTTGGCTCGCTAACATAGTGATTGTGCCTAAAAAAGACACGGATATCCTGCGGATGTGCGTGGACTTCACCTCCTTAAATAAGCACTGCCCAAAGGATCACTTCCCGTTGCCGCAAATCGACCAAATCATTAACTCCACCACGGGATGTGAGCGTCTCTGCTTCCTCGACGCCTACTCAGGCTATAATTAGATTCGAATGAAGGAGGAAGATCAGGAGAAAACGGCGTTTACGATGCCCTTTGGTGTGTTCTGCTACAACACGATGCCCTTTGGGCTAAAAAACGCAGGAGCCACCTACCAGCGGTGCATGCAGGCTTGCCTCAAGAATCAACTTGGTTGCAACATCCAAGTCTATGTTGACGACATCGTCATCAAAACCAAAGAGTAAGCCTCACTAATCGACAATCCACGCAAGACCTTCGCCAACCTTGACTGCTACCGGATCAAGATTAATCCAGACAAATGCGCCTTCGGCGTGCCATCTGGGTAGTTACTCGGGTACCTCATCTCCGCGAGAGGGATCAAAGCAAACCCGGAGAAAATAAAGGCCATACTGGCCATGGAGAAGACGAAGAATGTAAGAGGCGTCCAGCATCTGGCTGGGTGAATCGCAGCGCTCAGTGGATTCATCGGTCGCATGGGCGAAAAGGCATTGCCCTTCTACCAACCTCTCCGCAAAACTAACAAATTCGAGTGGACAGACGAGGCGCAAGAAGCATTCGAGGACCTCAAACGTTTACTATCCACCTCTCCAGTACTGGTGACTCCACGTGAAAAAGAGCCGCTGTTGCTCTACATCTCCGCCACCAACCAGGTGGTTAGCATGGTGCTTGTGGTGGAACGAGCCGAAGAAAATAAGGTCCACGGGGTCCAGCACCCAGTCTACTACCTCAGCGAGGTTCTCACGCCAACAAAACAGCGGTACCCGCACTACCAGAAGCTGGCATACGACGTCTTCATGACAGCCAGGCGACTGCACCACTACTTCCAAGAGCACTCAATCGTGGTGGCCAACGACGCCCCGCTCGGGCATATACTCAATAACCCTGATGCCACCGGGCGAGTCGCGCTTTGGGGAATCAAACTGTCTCCCCGAGACATCACATACAAAAAGCGCGACACGATCAAGTCGCAAGTCCTCCCTAATTTTCTCGTGCACTAGATGGAGAACCAGATCCCCGACAAGCCAGATATGTCCTATCTCTGGACAATGCACTTCGACGGATCCAAACAAAAGGACGGAGCTGGTGCAGGTGTCATACTGACATCACCCCAGGGAGACAAGCTGAAATATATTCTGCGAATGCAGTTCACTGCCTCCAACAATGAAGCTGAGTATGAGGCTCTAATCCATGGGATGCGGATGGCGAAATCCTGTGGCGCCAAGAGGCTCATCATCTATGGCGACTCCAAACTGGTGGTCAACCAAACGATGCACGAGCGCGACACACTGAACGACAACATGATCGCCTATCGCGACCTCTACGACACACTCGAAGGGGACTTCGACGGCTGTGAGTTGCGACATGTGGGTTGTGAAAGCAATGAAGAGGCAGATCTCCTCGCCAATATTGGCTCCACCTGCGCTCCCATACCACCTGGGGTATTTCTCGAGCGCATCTGCGAATGCTCCATCAAGCCAAAGGCCCTAGAGAAGAAAGCAAGCGTGTCAACGGACTCGAGGGCTACGCCGCCCAATGAGCCAATGGCACTCGATGACCTAGAGCTTGATACATGACTCGAAGGACCAATGGGTGTCATGATGATCGAGCCATCTTGGACACAACCCTACATCACATATCTACTCCATGAGGGACAAGTTGAATGCCACTATGCTATGTTTTCTTTATGTGAAACAAACAAACATCTTGCAAAGCATTATTATTCTTGAATCTTTTGTTTGTGCCTTTTCATGTTACAACATAGTTGCTATGTCTTATTGTTAGAACTTTATCTTTCATGCTATGTTGAAGTACTATGATCCCAGCTAACAATGTTTTACAAATACTTTGATCAAGTTTATGGTGGTGCATGTCACCTAAAAAATTATTCTTTCTTTTTATCACTTACCTACTCGAGGACGAGCAGGAGTTAAGATTGGGGATGTTGATACGTTGCAAACGTATCTATAATTTTTGATGTTCCATGCTTGGTTTATATCTACTTTCTTACGTTTTGTCCACACTTTGGAGTACTTTTTATACACTTTCTTGGACTAACCTATTAATAAGATGCCACAGTGCCAGCTGCTTGTTTTCTGCTATTTTTGGTTCCAGGAAAGTCAGAAAATGAATATTCTCGGAATTGGACGGGACAAAAGCCGTAGTCAATATTTCACCGAGGGGGACATGGAGTCAGAATACGAGACGAAGAGGGGACAGGGCCGCCCACACCACCTAGCCGCGCAGCTAGGCCTGGCTCGCGCCAGGGGGTGGTGTGGCCGCCTAGGGCACCCCCTCGGCCTCCCCTTTCGCCTATAAGATGCCTCTGATATAGAAACCCTAAGTACCCGATCAAAATTCCATGAAAGAGTCTGTAGCCGCCATCATCTCCATCCCTAGATCGGGAGGGATCTGAATCTCTTCCCGGCACCCTGCCGGAGGGGAGAATTCACCCTGGAGGCCTTCTTCATCACCATGCAAGACTCCGGTGTGATGCGTGAGTAGTTCATCATTGGACTACGGGTCCATGTAGTAGCTAGATGGTTGGTTCTTCTCCTTTGTGCTACCATGGTTAGATCTTCTAGGCTCCGTTCATGATCAAGATCATCTATTTGTAATCCTACATGTTGTGTTTGCGGGGATCCGATGGATATTGAGATGCTATTTCAGATTGATTATTGATTCTATCATGTCTTTGTTATTTGTGATCTTGCATGCTCTCCGTTGTTAGTAGATATCTTGGCCGAGTAGATGCTAGCAACTCCAAGAGGGAGTATTTATGCTAGATAGCGGGTTTATGCCTCTAGTAATCTGGGGAAGTGACAGAAAACTCTAAGGTACTAGATGTGTTGTTGCTACTAGGGAGAAAACAACAATCCTTTGTTCATAGAACAATCGTATTGTTTACTTTACACGCAATGCGTAATGCAATTATCTGTTGCTTGCAACTTAATAGTGGAGGGGGTTCAGAGGATAACCTGAAGGTGGATTATTAGTCATAGACGCAGTTGGATTACGGTCTATGTATAATGTTGTAATGCCCAATCAAATCTCATAGGAGTCAAGATGATTAGTATATGCATGTATGCTTTCTCGATGTTTGTCAATTGCCCGCTGTAATTTGTTCACCCAACATGTCATCTATCTTAAGGAGAACCATCACTAGTGAACTATGGACCCCGGTCCTTTCTTTTACCATCAATCTACAACTGTTTACTGTTTACTTTCTGCAAGCTATTACATTCTTCCACAAAATACGTTTAATCCTTTGTTTTCAGCAAAACCGGTGAGATTGACAACCTCACTATAAGTTGAGGGCAAAGTTCTGTGGTTGTGTTGTGCAGGATTCCAAGTTGGAAACAACACCTTGGAGGTGTTTCCTTGCTCCTACTAGTTTGATAACCTTGGTTTCATAACTAAGGGAAACTTACTGATGTGCTCATCATACCTTCCTATTGGGGTTCCCCAACGAGCTCGATATCAACCACGAGTCAACAGTGACCAACAGTGTAGCTCATATATGTGTGTTCTTTCAAGATCGCCCTGTAGGACAGCGTCTATGCTCCCAGGGAGACAAACAGAACACATTAAGATATAATCAACCTTCCTAACAGTATACTATGAGAGAATTGCATCTGCAGCGGAGTGGGAGTATAAAAGTTTCTCTCAACTCAGCTGTTTCATTTTGTTTTCCCAGGTCCTAATTCACGGGATCTCCGATCACATAGGTTGGGTTACCCCCTTGACAACTCACGTGGGTCTCAAACCCATCTCCCTCGATGCATTTTCTATCAAATTTCTTGATAGTCCTTTCATAAAAGGATTTGCCAGATTCTTAGCTGTTTGGACATAATCCAATGCTATAACTCCGAAGTTTCTCAGCTTTCTGATAGACTTCAGTCTTCTCTTGACATGTCTTGAACTCTTCATATTGTCCTTAGAACTGTTCACCTTGACAATCACAGTTTGGCTGTCACAGTTCATAAGGATTGCTGGTATTGGTTTTTCAACCATAGGCAAATATGTTAAGAGTTCACGAAGCCATTCTGCTTCGACAGTCGTGGTATCTAATGCTGTGAGTTCTGCTTTCATAGTTGACCTTGTTAAGATGGTATGCTTGCAAGACTTCCATGAAACAGCACCGCCACCAAAAGTGAATATATATCCTATTGTGGCCTTTATCTCATCAGCATCTGATATCCAATTTGAATCACTATACCCTTCAAGTACTCTTGGATACCCGGTATAATAAATTCCGTATCTCACTGTTCCTTTTAGATAGCGCATTACTCTCTCAAGAGCATGCCAGTGATCATCTCCCGGGTTGGCCACAAACCGGCTAAGTTTGCTCACAGCAAACAGAATGTTAGGCCTTGTAGCACAAGCTAAATACATAAGTGAGCCAATAATCTGAGAGTATCTCAATTGATCTCTAGTTGCCTTTTGATACTTTCGAAGCAAAACACTAGGATCATAAGGTGTGGGAGAGGATTTGCAATCATCATATCCAAATCTACTCAACACCTTCTCCAAATAATGTGATTGCACAAGTGTAATCCCATTATTCTCATCTCTCAATAGCTTGATGTTTAGGATAACATCAACTTCTCCAAGATCCTTCATCTCAAAACATTGAGATAACAAGGATTTAACCTCATTAATCACTTTGAGACTTGTCCCAAAAATTAGTATGTCATCAACATACAAACATAGGACAACTCCCTCACCCCACCATGGCGGTAGTATACATATTTGTCAGCTTCATTTACAATAAAGCCCATAGATGTCAAAGTTCTTTCAAACTTCTCATGCCATTGCTTGGGAGCTTGTTTGAGGCCATACAAAGATTTCTTTAATTTACACACCTTTCTCTCTTGACCTTCTAGTACAAAACCATCAGGATATTGCATGTAAATTTCCTCACCCAACTCTCCATTTAGGAAAGCCATCTTAACATCCATTTGATGAAGGAGAAGACCATGAGAGGCAGCCAGGGATAGTAGTACTCGAATTGTGGTCAATCTAGCCATGGGTGAGTAGGTATCAAAGAAATCTTTGCCTTCCTTTTGGGTATAGCTCTTAGCCACAAGCCGAGCTTTGTACTTTTGAATAGTACCATCAGCCCTAAGCTTCTTTTTAAATACCCATTTACATCCTACAGGTTTACACCCATACGGACATTCAGATATCTCTCATGTTCCATTAGCCAAGATGGAGTCCATCTCACTTTTAACCGCTTCCTTCTAGTAGTCTGCATCCGGAGATGCAAAGGCTTCTGAAATAGTAGTGGGAGTATCATCCACTAGGTACACAATGAAATCATCACCAAATGACCTTGTGGTCCCTTGTCTCTTGCTCCTTGTGGGAGCTTCATTGTCATCCTCATCCGAATCTGAACTCTCGTCATCTGATTGTTCATCAGTCTTCATGGGAGTTTTAGGTTTAGAAATTGGATCATATTCCTTATTAGATATGCTAGGCATATCTCTCATAGAAAATACATCCTCAAGGAATGTAGCATCTCATGATTCAAAAATGGTACCGACACTCATGTCGTCCACTTCGGATTTTACCACAAGAAATCTATAAGCAATGTTGTGAGAAGCATAGCCAAGAAAGACACAATCCACGATTTTCGGTCCACGCTTACGCTTCTTGTTGATTGGAATGTTGACTTTTGCCAAACAACCCCAAGTTCGTAAGTAGGAGAGTGTCAACCTTTTATTTTCCCATTCTTTAAATGGAGTAATCTCTTTATTCTTAGTTGGAACATGGTTTATGACATGACATGAAGTTAATATAGCCTCCCCCACCATTCCTTGGATAAACCGATAGTGTCTAACATGGCGTTAACCAGATCTGTTAGAGTCCGGTTTTTCCTCGCAGTAATCCCATTTGATTGAGGGGAATTAGGAGGCGTCCTCTCATGTATAATACCATGTTCCAAACAGAATAAATTGAACTCATTAGAAAAGTAATCTCCACCACGATCAGACCGAATTCTTTTGAGGTTTCTCTCAAGTTGATTTTCAACTTCTGCCTTATAGATTTTAAAGAAATCTAAGGCCTCGTCTTTCGTTTTCAAGAGATATACATAACAATACCTAGTAAGATTATCAATCAAAGTCATGAAATATTTCTTTCCATTAGTTGTCAACACACAATTCATCTCACATAGATCTGAATGTATGAGCTCTAGAGGTGCCAAGTTTCTCTCCTCTACAGGCTTGTGAGGCTTGCGAGGCCGCTTTGCTTGCACACAAGCATGGCACTTAGAGCCTTTGGCAATAGTGAATTTCGGAATTAAACTCATACTAGCAAGCCGCAACATAGAACCGAAATTAATATGACAAAGTCGAGAATGCCAAACATTAGTCTCATTACTAGTAGTGCAAACATGATTCCTACATCATCACAAAAGTCTACCAATGAAAAACGAAACATGCTTTCACATTCATAGCCTTTTCCAACAAAGGTTCCATACACTACAAGAAAAAGGTCATGGAAAGACACTAAATTTATAAGCTTAAGACGCTTTATATCATCTTTACATGATTGTAGAGCCGCTTTTGAAAGCGTCTTAGGAGCGTCTCCTCCTGCACCGTCTCAAGTATCATATAGACGCATTAGAGGCATGTCTAACTAAATTTGAGACGCGTGTGAAAGCATGTCTATGTGCCTTGAGACGTTTTGGTAGATCGTCTTGCACAACGTCATAATGCGTTGTAAAACACTATGAGACGTTTCTTTTTTGTATGTTAAAATGACGTTTTAATCCCTATAACCGTATAGGGCCATTCCATATAGGCACATAGCTAGAATCTAACTACCAGAATACAATAGGAAAGATACAAGGCGTGACAGAAAAAAGCTTTATTAAGAAAAATTGTAGTTTACAATTTACAGACGTGCATTTACACACTTGACCTGAGTAAATACAAACACAAGAACTATATTTCTGCTATCTAGTTGGAATCTTCTACAACTTTCTTCTTATAGATAATGGTACGTCAAATCTTCATCGTAACTTGTTCTGATGATTTTCGTCTAACGCCTTCCATTGTATTGCTTCAAGGTATTTGAAAAAAAAGTTGCCCTGCAAAGAAATCCAACCACAAGATAATGAAATAAAAATTAGCAGCGAAGAAATTCTATTAGTAAGTCATACTTTCAACATGCACAACATTAAGAGCAGTATATGACGTTTGTTAGAATATACTTATTAGACAGTATGTAGTGTAATAATGCAATATATAAATTGTATGAACAAGTCATTAGACTCATGATCATGATTCCTCTAACTCCATACAAATTTGGAGTTCCATGCATCAATATTTGGTTTAGTCTTCAAATAAATTAGAAGTATACCCCACACATTGCAGCAGAGATCTCTTATAAAAAGTATTATGTGAATGAAACGATATAACACGTTTGGAACAGAATGTTGTCTATAGAAGTATGCAAGATTCAATTTATCATAGCGGTAGGGAGGCTAAATTTAATCGAAGTTAAATGATTGTGCGTATTTGACCAACTAAAAGTCGTTAAGGTTCAGAAGTGTACTTGAATGATGTAGATAATGGAATAAACAATGGTTGCCATCAGATACACTGAAGATAGAGGTCAGAAAAAAAGGGAGCCTCCTGATTATCATTCAGAGTTTGTACAACAAAGAAGAATTATGCAGTATCTTGTTTCATAATAAGCATAGGTCAATGCAAGACTAATTCAGTAGAAGTAAAATATTGTTCACCTTTATTCAACTGTTTGTAGACCTGTAGTAGTCGACACTCCAGGGAACAGCAGAAAAGACTAACCTGCAAACATCAATACTCTATGAAAATTAATGTAATCCTGCAAATGAAATGGAGGAACAACGTTTCAGATATATCTAGGGCTATTGCAAACAAAATCAGCCAGATCAAACCGTAATATTCAATACAATTCTGCAGACTTGATGGATTTTCTTGGATCTTGATGTACCTAGATAGTCTTGACCCTGCCGATGTTTCTTCTCACCGCTGCAAACCATTGCACTGGCCAAAAAAGTCATGTGAGAGTGCTTTGTAAAAAATGGAAATTCATATGTGTTCAGTTATTATTGCCAGCATAAATCATCTTAAGTTTCAAACTCTAGAATGTTTCCAACGTACCTAGACCATTTTGAATACAGTTGGAGCACATAATTTAATCACATATCATTAGCACTGTAGCAACGAGGGTAGTACACATATAGTGCAGTATCTTGTCTTCATTTTGCCTTATCAGCTTCTTATTTACATAATGCCGACAGAAAGTGGTTTGTAACAGAAAAAATAGCAGAACATTTGTCACTACAAGAGATGGTAGCCAAAATTAATGGACAACCAGACTTTTATAATCAGTGCTTGTATTGCATCGACTAGAGAGGGAAAACCTTGTGCGGATTTGGGTACTTTGTCATGATACGGATAGTACGGAACTAAAATTGACCAAATTCAGACCGTACATGTTTGTACCTGTAATGATAGCACCAAACACCAATTGTTGTAGAGCTTATTTTTTGTAAACCTGATGCCATCTTAGAAAAGATATAATAGGGCGATTCTCTGCTAGTAAATATACCAAACACCTTGCCTTCAAAGAGGGAATATCATAAGGAGGGCGATTGTGACCAAACCTGATGTGTGACCGCTATGATCCAGATTGTGACCAAACCTGATGTGTGACCGCTATGATCCAGCTAACCAAGTGCGCCACAGACTTCACAAAACAACAAACGCTTGAAGAATTGTGGAGGCCATCCATAGTAGCCAGAGGGCGCCCACAGACGAGATCAGAGGTGAAACATAGATTGAGCTGCAAGAACAACAGGGGTAAGGCAATGATGTCTGGCAGAAAATGTACGAGTGAAGAGGAGGAAAGAGGAAGGGAAAGGTATGTGAAGAGGGGCAACAGAGAGGTCGCCACGTACTTGGTGAGATCGAACCAATGACGGCGCCGGCGGCGGCAGTGCTAGGTTTCAGAAGCCCCCGATCTGAGCACGGTTGGTGGGCGAAAACAAGAAAAATATTCCTAATTAAAAGTAGAGAAGGTGGTCCACACAATTGTCATACCCAAATAAAGACGATCCATACAGCGTCTCAAATAACGTCTCAAATAAAATTCACGAGAGTACTTGGATTTGCTCGTTGAGACGAAATCAATAGCGTCCTAGGACCGACGTCTCTACATGACTATTTTGTTGTAGTGATACTTAGACAGTACAATTTTATTGGACTCAAATACAACTTAAACTCATCTTTCAAAAGACGATATCCACTAACGAGATTTTTCCTGATAGAAGGAACATGCTGCACGTTTTTCAATTGCACGATCTTGCCCGAAGTGCACTTCAGATCTACTGTGCCAGCACCAAGAACAGTAGCATGTAACCCATTCCTATCATGACTGAGAAATCTCGAGCCTGATAAGAGGTAAACATGGAAATGTCAGCACACATGAACATTGGCACCCATATCAACCCACTATTCTGTGGGTTGAAATACTAAAGGGACAGTAGGTAATAAATTACCGTACCTAGAATCTGAAGTTTCTACATCAGTATTGCCAATGACGATGTTGATAGATTTAGAACAGTAGCATGTAACCCATTCCTATCATGACTGAGGAATCTCGAGCCTGATAAGAGGTGAACATGGAAATGTCAGCACACACATGAACATTGGCACCGTATCAACCCACTATTCTGTGAGTTGAAATACTAAAGGAACAGTAGGTAATAAATTACCGTACCTAGAACCTCAAGTTTCTGCATCAGTATTGCCAATGACCATGTTGATAGATTTAGAACTCTATCCAGCCTGACCCTTCTTGCATTTCTTCTGTGGACAATGATGAGCCCAATGGCCAATCTCGCCACATACCCAACAAGGTTCTTTTCTTTTCCTTGTTCTGCCCTTTTTCTTCTTAAAGTTGGTAGTCTGACAGACTTTATTATTTTCCTTAAACTTGTGGGCATTTTTCTGTACCATATTGACAGCAGAATGTCCCTCGGTTTCACTAGTGTATTTGTCTTTTGCCCTTGCCTTCTCTTCAACATCCAGAGAGCCAATGAGATACTCAACAAAGAGCTCATGCCTCTGATGTTTCAGAGAAGTGGCAAAGTTCCTCCACGAAGGGGGGAGCTTAGCGACAATGCATCCCGCGACAAACTTGTTCGGAAACACACACTTGAGGAGTTCGAATTCCTTTGTCATGATCTTTAGCTCATGAGCCCGTTCTACTATAGATCGGTTTTTAACCATCTTGTAGTCATTGAACTGCTCCATAGCATATAGTTCACCACCGGCATCGACAACACCGAACTTAGCGTCCATTGCATCCCACGATTCCTTGGTATCACGAATATGCAAATATGCATCAACCAACTTGACTCCAAGCACACTGAGTACGAAGCCCACAAAAAATACAGTGGCTTCCCTAAGCGCTCTTTCTTCATTGAGAGTGAGCGGACCTCTATGAGTGCCATCTGTAACCTTTTCTATGCCCATAGCAATAAATCATAAGAGGATTTTTTCTTGCCATCTCTTAAAATTAGCACCCATAAATAGGCTCGGTTTCAGCGACGCAGCAAAGGCAGATGATGAAAAATTCCTAAATAGATAAGGTTTTTGGATTGTTGGAATATTAGGCAATTTCTGTCTGAGATTAATTACCGAAATCAATATTGTGTAAGCACTAGAAGATCTAAACACATGCAGTCAAACGACCATATCTAGTAGATCTAAAAATCTAGCAAGAACTAGTGTATACAAAGAGAGGAATAGCACGTACATGTTGACCGGGAAGTTCATCACCGCAGTATCACCTTGGTCCTTGTTGATATCGTCCATGATGATGTTGAGGTCGTCGGTTGCTGAAGAAGAACACGAACGGAAGCGAGTAGCCGCGCCGAGACGCTTCCCAAAAACCTTATCGCCTGTCTCCCGGTGCAGAATCTCAATGGACGAGGTTTCGGAGGCCTGCTCTCCCGGACGACCGTGGAGGCAGTCGCCGGGATGGGGAAGCCTAGAGAGCAGCACAGCAAGAGGAACACGGCGGGAGAGACAGAGAAAAAGAATAGGATGATTCTAGATATGTTATGTCTCTCACTCTAGGAGGTGAGCCGACCGAGTCGCCACGCGGTGAAAGACAAGGACACGCGTCAAACATGCACATGAATGTTGACACGTACCCAACAGCTGGCGCACCATGCAAAAATTTAGTCTTACATAAAACGAGTTTCTAACTCAAAACGCGATGCGATGCGCGTGCGGACGAGCCGGGCGGCGGAGGAGGAGTGCGAGTGGACTCCTTCTCTTCTCGTTCACTTAGTGGGAGTGAAACAGCTCACGTTATAAGCTGGTCTAACTCTCTCCCAACTAGCAATATGAGACTAAACTTTATCTCTCATACATGTCCCAAGCTACCATAGTAGATGGATCTTAAGATTTCAGAATTTATTAAACTAAATGGCTGTCTACATGGGTCGCAACCCATATAAATCTAACAGGTATCCACATGGGGGAGTACAAATTAAGGTTCAAGGTCTCACTCAGATCCCAACAGAGTAAGACATGGAATAATCAGTGCCTGATGGACAAAGTGACCGATTGTCTAATTGTCCGCTCTGCAGGCCAAGATTCCGCCCATCTAGTGATGAGTTCTTCTGTCTAAACTTGCCACCACCATGTCCTAATTTGGAGAACGATCCTGGCTTAATGGAATATGTGGAATACACTTGCACCGTGCTTTTTTTTTTAAACGGGGACAAAAACTTTGACTCAATCTATTAATTAAGAAAAAGTGAGGTTTTAGAAGAATGTAAATAGGGATTACTACCGGCATACTCTCCCGACACGAGGAAGCATCCAAAGCTTATACTCGTGATTAATCTTCGTGAAAATTACACGATCCATCTCATGCTTGTCGTGATGAAATACGCAACATTCCTCTCTTTCTAAATCTCTCATGTTGCAAGAAGGGTAAGGGAGGCCATTGCCATGCGATTCGGCGTGGCATAATCAGACGACATGTGACACCACCTTCCTCAATGGATTGAGTCGGCCATAGATGAAGATTGAGCATGGGAAGACCAAGCCAATCTTGCAATCGCCTCAAAGCCTTGTGGTGAAGCAACAATTTACTGGAAGGCGAGACACCGTTTGGTATGCAATAATAAGCTTCACATAGGTCCTCTCTACTTCAACAATGCCCATGAAATTTCATTTCGAATTTTGGGAAAGGATTAAAGTGTATTCACGAGGTTGAAACGCATACACAAAATTTTATAGCACGCATGTGTGCAAGAACGGGGAGCTACCGAGTTGCAGCATGAGAAGAAGACCGAGCGTGACCCCCACCTCCAAGAAAGAAAACCCCAAGAGGCGATATATCCTTGCCTCCCGTCGGCGCTAATCTGTCGAGGCTTCCGTAGGGTCATGGAGGCGTGGTGGATCCTTGTTCTTTTCGGCAGAAGGACTCTGTTTTTTTATGTTTTTCTCTATTTGGTTATGGTTTGTGTTCTATTTAGGAAGACGTCGTGATGACGACTCCCTGGAGATGGAGGTATGTCTCCGGCGGATCTTGCTGGATTTGGTCGGTTTTCTTCTGATTCACGTTTATCTTCATCGGTGACGTCTGCTGCTCTTGTTCGCTGATCCTTGGGGCCCTTAGCACGCTTCCCATCCGTCTACTATAAGAAATTCTACTACGAAAAGCTTTGCCCGACTCGAATAAAGGAGGGTGGGAACGAAGACGTCTTTCGCTTGTTCGAGCGCTTATAGTTGTCGCTAGGCGGTCCATGAACCTGTTGCAATTTTTCTGTTTATTTCAGTTTTCTTATACTGTTTTTGAGGAGTATGAATATATTTTTTTTAATAGGGAAGGCCCCGAAGGGCCTGGAAGCTGTATTAAAACAGAGGTGGGTACATAATAACAAGGAGGCCCCTAGCTTCTATTCCCCTATAAAAATTGTTGATAAGGCCCCCAAGTTTACAGATAACACCCTAGGACAAAAACATAAAACACAATCAGGTCCACTGTCCCTTCCACTAACAAAAGACCTCCAGACGCCGGCGTCGCAGCCTCCACCTGGGACAAGACCACTTGCTAAAGACGCTCCGGTTGCTCCCGCCTCGACATCGAAGAAGGGCCTCTAGCAAAGGAAGTTGAAAAAAACTCAACTTGGCGGAGTCGAGCGCAGCAAGGCCGCCCACGCGACCAAAAATAGCGGCTAGCCAAAGGCTCTTCTTGGGGACTGCTGTCGTGGCCACAACTTCCACTGACCATCACGAACGACCACCTCCACCAGAAGTACCAGGGCCGCTGAACTCCTCTCCCTCGCCACCGTGGCCGGCCGAGAGAAGCAACATCAGAACCGCACTACCAGGAAGGGGCAGGGGTAAAATCCCCCGGTCGAAGTCAAAGTTGACCCGCCACAAAACCGCTCCTCCTCGCCACCACGGCCATCCAGGAGCTTATCTACAGGGGAAGCCGTCGACGAGCACTGGAATCCCCCCACGCCACCACAGTTGGCTAGGGAAACACAGCGCGCACAACGCTCAACTACCACCAGGAGAAACCACGCCTCAAGCTTATTCAAGGGAGCAGCTGGCGGCCTCTTCTTCCTCTTTGCCGACCACCGGAGAAGAAGAAGGAGGAGGAACAACCCTAAAGCTTCTTGGATCTAGGCCGGGGGGGAGGGGGGATGGGGGATCTGAAGCTCTGCTCCAACTACTGGGAAAATGGTCCACAGTCAGCATACATCCGAACGACCTACTCTCCTAACTACCACGGAACCACCCCTTCGTCGTCTCTGGCCGCCGGCGAATAAGGCTCAGGGGCGGCCGTCTCTCTATTTCTCTAGGAGACTCTCAAAGCCGCGAGAAGAGCGGTTCCCACCCAAAGGGGAGGGTGGGTGCATGACTTGGGGAGTATGAATAGATGGGTGGACTTTTTGAGCGAAAAGAACGTGGACCCACCAACGTCAATTCTACTTCACGTTCCGCCATGCTCGGCTTCCGCAGGCCCCGCTTCTAAATCAGCAGATTAGGAGATGCGATGGAAAATCTCCCTTGGGGTACTTCACTGCAGCTTGAACCTGAGCCGGGACACGTCTGGTCTGGTCTGGTCGTCCATCGAGCACTGCCGCGGTCTGCGGAACAGATGGATCTTCCCTTTTTTTCCGATAAGGCACGCTTTATTACTCAAAAGTAAGTAAGGATGGATCTTCCTAGGGGCTAGTAGGCTAGTAGCTTATCTGCAGGTGCTCCTAATTGGACAACGAACAGTTTCGTTTTCTGAACCTGAATAACATGTCCAGTTCACATGTTGTAGATCCAAGAGAGATTGGAGGACTCTTTTCGCAATCACATTTTCATAGATACAATTTGCCGATGATGAATTTGTACATACTCTAGTAGAGAGCGGGAAAGCGAAATCTAATTGTGGCATTTTCATCATATTCATGTATGGATCGGTGCTACTGACATGAATCAATGCAGCAAACTAATGTAAACCATTTCGTCTCTACCAACCTATCTAACCAAACAAAGGATGGCCATGGAATTTCAGGCGCATCTCCTTGTTTCCACCTCTGTCTCTCGAAGCAGAGAACAAGATTGATCAAGCGGCACTAGTCCCGCCAGCACACGAGCATGGTGACGCACCGGCGCATGATGTAGAACCTGGCCCTCTGCTGCTTGGCCAAGCTCGCCAGCCGCCCCGGCACCGACCGGCCAGAGCCCCTCGACGTCCGGCTCTTCAGACCCACCGGACTGCCGGTGGCCACCGCCGCCGACCCGCGGCTGCCCTTCTTGGACAGCTTCCACTTGTCGTCCATGCACATCTCCATCTCTTCTCTGTTTCTTCTGGTTTCTGGAGCTTAACTCGCAATGTGTTCTCTCTCCTTTGCTCTGTTTGGTGACGAGTGAGGATGCTTGCGAGTCTTCAGGTGCTATTTATAGTTCCCAAATGGAGAGCTTAATGTGTGTGAGGGGATTGGATCTGATTGGTGAGGACTATATATATGAGGTTGATTAAATTAGCTTAACCAAGACTACTTTATGTCTGCTTGGTAGGGCTTCCCTTTCCCTGTACTCGCTAATAATTTATGGGACCATGTCCCCTGGGTGCAATTTCCGTCTCTTTCGGCCTGTCCATGCTCAAATTGTTGTGTTGCAAATTTCTTAGGACCTTTGAATTGGAACAACATGCTGAACCTACAATGATGTCGCTCAGCCGTGCAAAACTAGTCGCCTACATTTTTCTGGTTCGTTACTTCAGATATGTGTACTGGTGCAAGCTTTGTGTGCATGGTACCGACAACTATTCTTATGCATACGGGGTCTTAGATGTTCTTGAGTTGTTAGCGGAAAATTTACTACATCATTTGATGTAAATTAATGTTCTCAGATTTATCTAGATTCAAATGTATCTAGCACTAAAACTTAAGTAGATACATCCGAATCTAAACAAATCTAAGAACATTAATATGGATTAGAGGAAATATTATTTTCCAAAAATAAAAAGATAAAACTAAAAATGCCCTCAGAAGAAGTTTTGGCAAGAATACCCTTCGAAATCGATCATCCGGTGGTGGTCGTGCCTTGAAGCATGTGTTTGTAGCTTCAAAAATGAGGATAATCCTCGGCTGTGCATCTATTGATGCATATAGATTTCTATTGTTAAAAGGCTGATAAACAGGCCAAATTAGCAATACAGAACTAAAAAAAGGTCCCGTAAATCATGCCTCGCACCGCTGATAAGTTATAGGTGGTAGTGTAGAAATACAGTTTTTGACAAAATTATAAATTTTATTTTTTTTACAGGTTATTCATATGGTGGTGCATTTGGTGCAACTATGGGAACTCTCTTGTAGCATCCTAATTGTCTAACAATTGCAATGCTACTAGCCTAGTCTATATAATGGCTACTTCAAATATATAAATGTTACATCATCATTATATCATGCTCATGTCATCATGCCTCCTTGCATTTGAGCATCATATAAAACCCCTTTGTGTTTTGGATCTTGTCTCATATGCATCATTAATTGTATTTGCCTCTTAATATTGTATTTGGTTCTTGATATATTGTTTAATGCCCAAGTTGAGTTGGGGGTATATCTTTTATTAACTCCACCATCTTTCTTTCACCACCTTATAATTCCACCATCCAATTAAATATGAGCTTTGCATTTTATCTGAGTTTACCTCTAGCTCATGTGGGTTGGGATGGATCCAATTCTTTCCCACATGCTCTCATCTTAGCATCATGTTGTTTTCACAATTATTGATATATGAGAGCCACATGGCCACCTTTGCATGCCTTGTGAGTGGAACCCTTTTGCTAGCTTCCATATGTGTTGTTTTGTGGTTATTTTCATGTTTGGATAATTTTGGGCTTATTACATGTCCAGTGGCACATACACACTAGCAAGTCCTAAGCTTACTCAAACATGATCATCTCCATCTAGTCCACTTGGAATTTTTTTTTCCTTGTAATTCTTTGGCTTGAGCCTTACTCCACACTTTGGAATACATAGGAAAATGCCATGTAAATAATCTTGTTTTCACAAGATAAACATGGTAGTAATTAATTATGCATGGCCCATGCAAGTACCCCTTTAGCTTGTCTTTTGGTTTTTATTTGATTGTATGAGTGGATCATCTCCCTCTCTTCCTCCTTTTGACTTGATCTAGTTGATCTTGCTCACACCACATCACCACCTTTTTACCTCTCCCTCTTTTGGTTTAGTTTTTGTGTGATCTTGTTTTGTTTTGCTTGAGTTTGCCAAAGAAACCATCTAACCCATCATCCCCATCTAACCTACCCCCTCTTTCACCATATCCCTCTACCCCATCTAATCCACCCATATCCTACCCTAGCTAAAACCTAATCTACACCTAATCTAGACCAAACCCTAAACCTACCTCTCTCTCTCGGCCTCTCTCCTTCTCTCACTAGCTGGCCCCACCATGCCACCTAGCTGCTACCCCACCCAAACCCTAGCTACACCGAGCCATACCCAACCCTAAACCCGAGCCTAGCTCTAACCTACCCGAGCCTCACCTCTCTCTCCCTAGCTCTCTCTCTCTGCCAAGCGGGTCCTACCCCGAGCCTCCCTCCTGGCCTCACCCTACCCCACCTGGACATCCCCATCTACCTGCCCCTCGCCCTGCCCTGCCTCCTGCCCGACCAGAGCACGTGAGGAGAGGTAGAGAAAAGGTGGCCGAGCCACCTTTTTCATCTCCCACTCGCCCACGGCATCCTCGCTCCCTCGCTGCCTTACCCACCCCCTCTATCGCCTCCCCTGCATCCCCAGATCTGCCCCAGCGCCTGCTCTCTCCCCCTCCCCCTCTCCACCATCGTCTACACCTCGCCGCCAAAACCTCGGCCTCCACCGCACCCCGACGACCCAGACGCGCAGACAGACCGTGGAGTGGTCTGGTGGACCGAGGAGACCCCCTGTTGCAGCCCCGTACACGGAACCGCGAAGAGGAAGCCCCAGACCGCCAGAACCATCGACGCCCGAGCCGGAACCCTAGATCATCTGTCCGTCTGCATCGCCGTTGATCGCCAGCGCCCCTGCCCGATCCAGCGCCACCGACAACCTCTCGGTGAGCCCCTGTACCCCCTAGACACGGTCCGCCTCGCTGCCGTCGCCTGTGTTCGCCGGACGTTTCGTCGTGCACGCTCTGTGCGCCGGCGTCGCGCTCGGTCCGCCTCGCTGTAGCGTCGCAGAAGCCCTAGCTAGGCCGCGCCCACCTCTCTGTCACCTAGCCCTAGCCACCGCAGCGGCAGCCGCCCTGCGTGCAAGCCCCAGGTCACGAGATCGAAGCCCCGTGCCGCGCGCACTGCCTCTGTCTTTTTCGTCAGAGAGAGAGGAAGAAAAACAGTGTCGCGGCAACGTTTTGCAGAAAACCCCCTCCCGTTTCGTTTTCCTCAACCCGCGCTCCTGCCGACCCCACCTGTCTGTCTCTGGGCGATTTTATAAAAAGGCTCCCCTGCTTTGATCGACTCAACCCGCAGTCCCCCCTGAACCGCGTAGCAACCTCGAGCCCGCCCACTGGCGTGTGGGTCCGCAGTGCTTCTGGGCCCACTTGTCTGTCTCTGTGGCTAGTTAAGGCTACGGTGTAAAAAGCTTTCTGTGTGCCTGTGTTGCCCAGTCAGCAGTGGCCCACTTGTCATTGACGTTGGCTATAACTGAGCTAAGTAACAAAAGTTTCTGTCTAATCTGTTTAAACTCAAATCTTTTCAAAATTAAATCAAATTCATATTTAAATTCTGTTTTAAAATAACTTTTAAAATATAAATCCAAATAATACAAATAATATATGTTTTCAAATCAGAAAAATGTAAGGATTTCAAATATGGCCTTCAAAATATATTTTGGACGTTTAAATTTCCAAGTTTATTTAAATTACAATAAAATGCCCTTTTGTCTTATTTAATTAATAACTTTTGTTTTATAACTCCAAATTTAATAAATGATATGTCTAAAACGATTAGCTCGACGAGACCTTTCTGTTTATGCATCCCTTGGTTTGTTTTGAAGCATGCATCATATAAATATAATGTGGACAGCAACTAAAATGGAAATAAAATGGGGCCAAAACTCAATTAAATGCTTTATTATTGTATTCCACACCTCACCCATGCCATGTTACGTTAATGTCATGCAAATTGTGCATCATTCATCATGGCATGATTGTTTGCTTGATGCATTTTAATCATATGCTTGTGCACTTTATTTATGTTGGCCTTGTTTGTTTGGTTCTTCTTCGAATAGACGCTGAGCAGGGGATATATCAAGAGAACCAGGAGCACTACCCAGATCCATCCTTTGCTTCAACTGAGCTGCCAGGCAAGCACTACCACATGCTTGCATACATATAGTACCTATTGCCTCTATCTTACTCTTGCATCATTGAGTCGCGATTGCATTAAATTGAATCCCAAGTATTGTATAGCCTTTACTTTTAAACCCCACCGAAGCTTGTTCCTCCATCCCATGAGCCATTACTGCAGGAGTTGTTTGAGCCATGCGAGTCGTAGAACAGCATGTGTAGGGTATGTGAGTGTCTGATGGATAATGAGGTACCTAAACAACTTAACCTGAGTAGTAATGGGATAACTAATGAAAGTGGCATCGGTGAGCCATATTCGCTATTTGGTTTTTCAGGCTCACTTGTGTCCCGTAGGACCCCGAGTACTTGATTCCTGTTCCTTGAATATTCGCGCTATCCACATCCGGGAGGCTTATGAACCCCCCTGAGCCAGAGCTTGATTCATTCTTATTTCTTGAGGGCCACAAACTAGTTTGAGGTTTTATTTACTATCCTGTACTTATGCCATGCTTACTGCTTTATTTAAAATTGTGCGAGGAGCACACTGTACTGTTTAGAAAAGCGGAGTGTTTTCGCGGTGTCGACAAGCCCAGTCACATTTTCGGGTTCCCAGTCGTTCACAGCCATTGGCGCAAACCTTGAGGCCGTCTCGGAGTCAGCTAACTTCGTTGCGGGTAGCTCAACGGGGTGGCCCCCTGAAATATTTCTGAATCCTGTAATTGCTTTGTTGTGACTGCCTCGTTGGGTTTTGATTTGGTTTTTCCGAGGCATATCGAGTGTGTGTTGCTATTTGTGCACCCCTGCAGGGTAAAACTTTCTGAAAGCCGTGTCCGCAGTTATGGACGACTTGGAGCACAGTTTCTCGATCATAGACAAGCATAACTAAAGTACTGCTTTTGAATTTGACTAGACTAGGTACCTGACTAGTAAATAGTGCAACACTCACGGAATGGATAATAAAAATGCCAACGGATGGGGTTGTTCGTCCGCTTCCTCGTCGGTAAGCGAGGAGGAGGATGGATCTGTGGATATTACCATTATTACTGTTATAACTGTTGTTATTCATTCACGGACATCCGTCTATCTCTGGTTAGGCAGATGGTTAGCGAGTATCTATAGAATTGTTAGGGTTTATCTTTTGCTGCAATTGCGTCACCCCAGGTTGTGTCCCCTTTAGAGGCATAAAGTCTTGCTGAGTACCCCTAGGGTCTCACACGATAAATTATTGGTTCAGATGAACAGGTACATTCGCAAGATGGATACTGGGTGGAAGAGACGGACGATGTGGGCAACGATCATTCGGTGTAGAGATTCCGGGAACGGGGATCCGTGAGATCTGTGGACGGGATCTGCTTATTTATGGGGCATCTTATGCCGATTTGCTTCTTATCCGTACTCGGATTTTGTCTTCCGCTTCCGCTTGATACTCTGTTGATTGATGTATGAGGAGATATCCTAAACTATTATATCTATCTAGGATATTTGGATCTTGCCGTATGGCGTTGCTATATTTTCCTTTCTTTTTAGATGGAATGGCTCTGATGTACTGTTGTATGGTGGCTTGCATACATACTCATTTGTGTATGTAGTTGATCCCTTCGCCTGCCGATTACGCCGCCCGTTCTTGCCCCGATGTTTGGAAATGATTGGGATGGCCGAAAGGTCTACCTGTGAGTGGTATTTGGGCCCCACCGTACTATTTCAACCATTTCTGCTCATCCAGGCTTGTAACTAGGAGCGTAATTCACCGAGGTAGTTACATCTCTTTACCGCTGATAAGCGGAATTTTATGGTTAGTGGATGCAACCATCTCCTGACACTAGTGAAAAAAGGGCCTATAGTTCCGGGTGGTAAGGGCCATTAGTCCCGGTTTCGCACCCGGGACTACGAAATTGGGACTAAAGGCCCCAACCTCTAGTCCCGGTTTGCTATGACCCGGGACTAGAGGCCCTTTTTTCGGAGGGGGGGGGACGGAGGACCTTTAGTACCGGATCGTAATACGGCCCGGGACTAGAGATTTTTTTTTCAATTTTTTTTTGAATTTTTTCTTGAACTTTTGAATTGTTTGACTCGTTAATCCTCTTACTTGAATATTTTTAACACTAAGTATACTTAATCTTAGGTCAAATCGTATTCATGGTCATACTTCTCGGTCGGTCACCCATCCTAGCACTACTCTATCCCAGCACGCTTAGCTTGTCTGTTCCATCAGGATGTCCTCGCGCGAAGCTCATTTGTATCTTGTTCTCAAGACTACCATATCAATCCTATTAGCTCATATCAATATGTACACGTCTAATAACTATTTAAGTAAACAACAATAATTAAGTAATAATAATATTTCAATCCAATGAAAGTAAACTAATGAAAATAATATTTTATTCATTTTTTCCATTTATTTATTTAATTTGGCATAAATAATATCTTTGAATCTGTAAATCAAAATTCGATAAATAATATATCCATTATTATCAGAAAAATGTGAGGAATCCAAATATGGCTCTAAAAAAGTTTGCAAAAAAATTTAATTTTTTAAATAACTTTTTTCCTTTTCAAATTTTAAAAATCTAAAAGAATCCCAAACGGCCTAAGGCCATTGAAATCGAACTCGAATTTCTTTTCCGCATATTTTGATAGGTTGTATGTTTTTTTGACATCGTACGCAAAAGTTATAGCCATTTAAAGTTTTCATGACAGTTTTTGGCAAAATAATATCGAAATTCATGTTTGTTAATTTTCGTAACAACTAAATCACTTAATATAACTACAGTTTGAAGGATTTTAATTTTGGAACTTTTTATAATTTTATGGCATGCTTTGAAACTAGAAAAGGCGATCTCGGGGGGCGGGGGGGTGGACAGAAATCTCCTGCCGCGGCAGGACTTTTGCCTATTTTCTTGCCGAGGCAGAACCCGCCAAAAAAAATTGCCAAAATTTTCTAGTTCCGGTTTATGTCTCGACCCGGGACTAGAGGGTGTTCTTTTAGTCCCGGTCCGTGATACGGCTCGGGACTAAAGGGTCCTGCCGACGCCCGCACCCCTTTAGTCCCGGGCAGTATTACAGGCCGGGACTAAAGTTCCGAAACGATCCGGAACTAGAGTTTTCTCAGGCTCCGAGCCGCTGAAAACGGTACGTACCGGAACTAGTGCCCATACTAGTCCCGGTCCGTAACAAACCGGGACTAGTGTCAGACTCTGGACCGAACCGAAACCCCTTTTTCTACTAGTGTGAAGGTCGCTCCGGATATATCTTTAGCCATAATGGCTAGCATCATATTATTCAACTACATGATGCTTACTTGGCATATGATGTTTTTGCCTCTTATTTTTTTGTTGGTTGATTCATGTGTTAACTCTCCGCAATTCATGACTGTAATAAACTTTGAATTTTCAAATTCAAATAGAAGGCTATTTGCATTGACTGTGCATCGACCAATATAGAGACTGGGTTACTCGTCTTTTCGAAAAAGATAGACCTCATTTTATGTACTACTAGTAATTAGCAGAAAATGGTCACAACTTGGTTTTGTTCCTAGGTCCCGGCTTGTAGTACCGAGGCTAAGACCATTCGTGAGGGATTAACTAACTCTACATATCATGAGATTATGAGATCGTAGCATTTTTAATCCGACGATCGACCGTTGCACGTCACTAGTACCTATATTAGTTCTACTATGACTAGTCTTAGAGCATCTCCAACGGCCACGCTATATGGCGTTTGCGCTGTAAAAGCCGTCAATATACAACGCCGGCTCTAATTTTCAGCGCTCCAGTAGGAGGTGCAAATTAGCGCGCTGCAAAGAAAAAATTTAAAAATAAAATGCACAAGTATTAGACAAAGACTTTAAGAAATAAAATTGTCGCATGTACGTCGTGCTACGTAGTTCTGTCATGTGGTGCAAATGTTTTAGTTAGGACCTTTGTTTATGGAATTTAACAACCTTAGCGTGCCCACGGTCAAATCCATGTACGAGGATCCTATGAATTATCATACAACTTTTCTCCGTAAGTATTTATGGAAATTGAAAATATCACAATTTTTTTATATGGTTTCTCTCTAATAAAGTTTGTCTCACAAAAGATAATTTGACAAAAGTAAATGGGTAGGATGTACAATTTTTTGTGTGGGGTAGAGAAAACCATTAAACATTTGTTTATCTCTTGTCCCTTTGTCGGTATTTTATGGTGAACTATTTATTTTACTTATGACCTCCCTCCTCCGACTAATATAACAAATATGTTTCAAAAATTTGTTGAATGGGGTAGAAAAAAGTCTAAGGCTAGAATTCGTATTGCTGTTTTAGCCTTATGTTGGTCTATATGGAAGTGTAGAAATGTAGTTTTCGAGAAAATCAGAAACTTCAATTTTTGCATGTTATTCGTATGGTGGTGCAACGGGTGCAACTATGGGCACTCTCTTTACTGCTGGAGAAGAGGGATTTTATAGTTAGTGGATGCAACCGTCTCCCAAAGGTCGCTCGGGATATATCTTTAGTCATGATGGCTGGCATCATATTAGTCGACTATATGATGCTTAGTTGGCATATGTTGTTCATGCCTCTTATTTTTCGTTGGTTGATCCATGTGTCAACTCTACGCAATTCATGACTCTAGAAAAATCCTTGAATTTTCGAATTCTAATAGAAGGCTATTAGTATCGACTGTGCATCGCCCGATATAGAGACCGAGTGAAAGGACAAGGATGTCGCCTAGAGGGGGGTTGAATATGCGGTTTAAAAACTTTTACGAGAGGGGTTCAACAAAGATGGAATTAAACTAGCATTGACTTTGTTAAGCACAAAACCTAGAACAAATAGGGTTCACCTATGTGCACCAACAAATTATGCTAAGCAAGACAAGCAACTATGTGATAGCAATATATAGACTTCAAGCATGAAGGCTATCACAAAGTAAGGTATATAAGTAATAGCTCAGGTATAGAGATAACCGAGGCACGCCGAGATGACTATGTTTTACCGAGTTCCTCCCAATAATGGAGAACGTCTCATTTGGAGAGGGGGTGGTTTCAAACCACCAACGCCCCAAAAGGCCTCCCTTGTTCTCCGGTGAATCTCACCCCAATGGGATTGATCCATACTTTTACTATCTGTGCACTTGTCGATGGCAATCGCAACCTCACACAAGATTGGGGCACTTATCCATAACTCAATTGTAGGCTCCCAACAAACCAACTTGGGAAAAGCTCCACAACTTAATTGGAGGCCCCAAGTAATCCACAAACCTGTAATACAACTAAGCCGTCTGGGATTTCAAGAACCCAAGGATAAAAAGCTTCTCACACTTCACCCAATCGAATCCTCATCGAGAACTCAAATCGAAGCACCAAATGCAATGGCAAGAACAGAAGAAGTGCTCAAGTCCTTCACTCCCAAATTCCACCAAAGCTACAAAAGCTTATGGGGAATAAGAGAGGAAGAACAATGGAGAAAATCCACAAAATATTCCAAGATCTAGATTCCAAGATGTTCCCCTCACTTCGAGAAGAAATTTATTGGTGGAGTTGTAGATCTAGATCCCCGCTCTCTTTTCCATCAAGAAGATGCAAGAATTATTGGAGGGATTGAGAGATAGCAAGCTTCAAGAGATCAATAATGGTGAGGGAAAACTTGCAAGAGAGCTAAGGAACCATTGGGGAAGAAGGGCCCCTTAAATAGGTCCCTAGAAATCCAACCGTTAGGCCTAGGAATCGCTCGGTCTGGAGTCTCCGGACTAGGACCAAAGCCTCCGGTGTATCCAGGACAAACGGGGACAAACTGGATGCCAGTCAGTACGCGGTCTGGAGATAGACCGGAGATTACTCCGGAATCTTCGGTCTTACAAAAACTGGCAGAAAGATCAATACGTAAACAACCATAAATTTTGCATCCGGACTCCGATTTTGATGATCTTGAGCTCGTTTTAAAGAGGACAATAAGTTCTATAAGATCATACAGAAAAACATCATAGTCAATCAAGGAAGGATAGAACCAAATGATGAAAGGTTTGACCTCTCTAAAAAAGACGAACTGGTAAAACCTCCAACATTGAAAACGCAATAGAGAATGCATATGAAATTTGTTTTCGACGAACTTGAGCTTGTCATAGAGATTAACACAAGCTCTAAATGCTCACAAGAATAAGAACCAAATAATGTAAGGTTTTACCTATCTCTAAAAGACAAACCGGTAAAACCTTCAATATCGAAAGCGCAATAGAGAATGCTTATGAAATCCGTTTTTGATGAACTACAACTATGATGAATATTACCACAAGCTCTAGAACCTCACATGGATAAGATCCAAATAACAACCAAGAAAGATGATGCTAAGAATGCAAAGGTTTAAGCTCTCTCTAAAAGATATGATCGAGTTACTCACTCAAGAGTCCCTCTTGATAGTACGGTTACCTATCTTATAAACCGGTCTCCCCAACAAACACCATGAGACCGGTAAGAAAGAAACCCTATCAAGATCATACCTTTGCCTTGCGCATATTCCACTTTATCTTGATGATGACAATCCTCTACACCTCAAGATGGAACACCTTTCTTGATTACTCTTCCACGCACTTGCTTGATGAAGACTTGCAACTTGCTCCCCCATACACCATGGGGAAACCTCTTTTTTGACTTTGTCTTCATCGATCCATGATCATCGAGAATGGAAATCTTTAAGCATAAGATCTTCTAGATATGGCGCATCTTTAGCTTGCACAACATTTCTTCTAACTCTATTTGGATAATGTCTTGAAGAATATATGAGGAACTCTATCTTCTTCTTCAAGACACCCTTGATCTTCTTTTCTTTATTCTTCTTCTTTATTTGTTCTACCTTGAAACCAACACATGCTCCAAGTGACGCTAATAGGAAATTCTTACAAGTGCAACTTGATACAAGCATTAGTCCATATAGATTATCATTAGTTACCAAAACCACACATGAGGGCCCATATGCTCTTTCACGGGGTTACTCCTCTTTTCGAAAAAGATAGACCTCATTTTATGTAATACTAGTAATTAGCAGAAAACAGTCACAACTTAGTTTTGTTCCTAAGTCCCGGCTTGTAGTACCGAGGCTAAGACCATTTGTGAGGGATTAACTAACTCTACATAACATGAGAGTATAAGACTGTAGCATCTTTAATTCGACGATCAACCGTTGCATGTTACTGGTACCTATATTAGATCCACTATGACTAGTCTAAGAGCATCTCCAACAGACGCGCTATATCGCGCTTGCGCTGTAAAAACCGTCAATATAGAGCGTCGGCTCCAGTTTTCTACGCTCCAGCGGGAGCTGCAAACTAGGGTATTGGATAAATTTTGTGTGTGCTAGATATTACGCTATCTTGCGTCCCAAATTTGTTGCGCCAACAGCGTGCTGAAACTCACCCCGTGCCGGCGCTGTCCTCGCCTTCCCCATTCGCGCCCGTGCACTCTGGCGACGCTGTGTAACATCCCAAAACTCTTAATACAAGGTTAATCAAGATCCAAATCATCAAATTTAGGGTTAACAAAAACTTTTCTAATTAAAATGATTAAGCATTCATATGTGTGTGCATTTAAATTAGGAATTGTTTTGAATTGCCATGTTTGAGTGATCCATTGGTTGTAAAATGATTCTAATATGAATTAAACATCATCTAGGTCATTCCCAAACAAATCCCAAAGAAAAACAAATCAAAATGAATAAAATAAGGAAATGGTCATTTGTGCCATTTTAATCACCTAGCCTACTTTGGCCATTCCTAGAACTCAAATCTTAACAGAAACAATTGTGGTTCTTTGCACCCCTTGCTAGTACATGTAGTGATGTACCAAGGCCCACTTTGTTTCACCCCAAAAACTTTCAAACACTAAATTTAAATGACAATTGAAATTTGAATGTAGTTCATATGTATAGATCACACTTATTCAAAAACCACTCAAATGAACTCCACTTTCAAAACCCAAGCACACCTAGAAGCTCAAGCATAAGATACAACACTCCACCAAAAATCAGCCAAAAATTCGAACATTTTGTTCTTGCGGCCATTTGATCGAACAGGTGGTAGACAGAAATAAAATTGCCTAACTAATACTGTTTCTAATTAAGCCATTGTCTCCTAATTGACCCTCTCTACTCTCCTCTGTCCCTCCTGAGTCCAACCAACACCCCACCGGCCTACCCGTAAGCCGCAACAGCAGTGGAGCACCGCCACTTTGTGGTCACCGCCGGCCAAAAGAGGGCAACGTGCTAGGGACCGCGCCGCGCCATTCCAGCATGCCCTCTAGCTCCGTCCAACCCTACCGCACCTCCCTGCCCCTTCCCCAAGCCTAGCCAGGCCCTGTACCACTCCCCAGCGTCGCTGCCCTTTCTCTCTGCGAGCTCGCCAGAGCGCGATAGCCACCAGCACGCCACAGACCGTGCCTCGACCGCAGACCACGCACGCTGCTCCGCCTCGACCCCAGCACCCCGCCAGACATGGTCGTGCACCGCTGTGCGACCCACAGTCGCCGAGCGACGCGTCGAGCACCGCCTCTGTCCCCTAGAGCGCGTGACGCTCCCGACCACATGTCACCGCCCCTAGCCATGCCATTAAGCCATAGAGCACCGCTAGGATGCAAGCCACCGTCCGCCTACGCCGCCCAGGCCGATAGCGCCCTGTATCGTCGTCACCGACGAGCTCGCCGTCGCCCTCTCGGTCCCCTCGTCGAGCCTATATAAGGAGCCCTCCCCAGCACCATTTCTTCACACCACTCAACTCCCCTCTCACCATTGATCCTTCCCCACCTTTCGCCGGAGCCGCTTGATCCATAGTTCGCCGGAATTGCACCGGAGGAGCCCGCTGCAGAGGAGGAGAAGTCCTCGTCGATTTCGTCCACCCCCGGAGCTGCCGCGACCTTGCCTGAGCCCGCCGTCGCCGTCCAGTTCGTTTGCCCGCCTCGCCGCACTAGCTGGAGCCCTGGTACATCCCCAGTAGACCCCCACCGTCCGTTTAGGGTTCGGTCTCGCCGGCGACGAGTCCGTCGTCGACGACGACTGTGAGCCGTCGATCTCTGTTCTAATCGTGTGGCCCAGATTCATAGATACCGTTTCGGGTTTTATGTGTCGCTGACAAGCGGGACCAACCTGTCAGCCGCCCTCTGCGCCGCAGAGCGCCACTGGGCCGGCCCATTTCCTTTCCCGTGCGACCCAGTTAATTCAAATATAGATTTTTCTATTTAGGTTTAAACTCAATTCTGTCCCTTAGTTTAAAAATCAATTCAGGAAGATTTACAAATCCAAATTGAGTGGTTCCAATTTTGTTAGAAAGCATCTGAAAAGATCTATCCAAGCCCGTTGGAATTAATTCATTTAGAGTTACAGATCTCTCTTAGTAAAAATAACAAAACAGAAGCATTTGCACATTCAAACATTTTTATAAAATCAACCATAATAGCTTTTGAGTTGATTCCAACTCTCAAAAATCACATTTAACCATACCTATCTGAATATGTAATAATATAAGGTTTACATGCAGTGACTTTGGACTAGTACCAAAATAATGCTATATAGGCATTTCTAGTCACTTTAAATCATTAAATATTTAACTTAAACTTATTAAAATGTGATCCAACATTTAAATCACATTCCCATAGGTTAGAATATGTGGTGATGACATGTGTCCACATGATCCCATATTTTAATCGGAGAATATTAAACCTTAGTTAATTTCAATGAGTAGAAATTACTTTTCGCAAATAAAATAAATGAAACTAGTTCATTAAACCTTGTGATGCTTGTGATGATATTAGATCATCAAATGTGGGCCTTAGTATGCTAAGTAGACTAATTAAGTATTGTTTGGTGATTGTGTACCCCATATGTATTTATAGACGATAATACCGACCAAGCTTTCGAGGAGGAGGAATTCTACCAAGAGGAGGAGGAAGAAAACTTCAACCACTGCACCAACCAAGGCAAGCTAGCACTATACCAGTGAACCCTTGCAAGTATTATACTAGCAAGCCTAGCACTTCAAGTAAACTGAGCAAGCTATGGTTAGCAAGCTAGAATTAAGCTAGGTAACCTAAGCAAGATGCATTAGGCATGCTTTAGTTATACCACTTTTACTATTACCTACCCCAAATTTTATTCCAAGCTTTTACTTCTTTACTTTATTAAAGTACCTTACTTGTTTGAAGATAGCATAAAAAGTATAAAACTTGACCTATCTAGATAACCTTAGATGTCATTATGTGGCATGAGATTGAGATTAGCATCCCACCTTAGTGAACACTCTTAACTTAGTAGCTTAGAGCTAAATCAAAACTTGAGTCACTTTAGATGGGAACACTTGGTGAAAATTAATTTTGAAAACCTTGGAATGATGAGTCATTCTATTGAGATGTTTTGACATGTGTTGAGAAACACAAATGGTTTATGATGATGAAAATGTTGAGGCATGAGCCTTAGCCCTTTTACAAAAAAACTGATGGTTGGATTCGGATGCGATACCATTCCAATTTTATCGTACAACCACAATACCTGAATTGGGTAAGGCTTAGCCGGAAGTTTATATGCATTAGTATTAGTTCCCTTGCGGGAGAGGTTTGAGCTGAGGCTACCTCTCAATGTTGTCCACCTATGCAGTGCCCAAGATGACAGATGGTCATGGTTGGGAGGCCATGCTCATAGGAGAGGTGCTCATACTAGGGTGTGTAAAGGAAAGGTTATATTTGATCCCTAACAGATGTATCAAATCTTGTGGTGAAAGTGTACCACCTCTGCAGAGTGTCAAACTATTCGAATAGCCGCGTCCGCGGTTATGGACAGTTGGAGTGGCCATACTGTTTCATTGTCAGATATTTTCAAAATGACTTATGAAATGAATGATGAATCTTGACTTGACCACATTAGGGTTGTGACTATGACACTAGCTTCCCAACTTAAGTGATTCTAGAACTTTATTTTATCTTTCTTTGTTTCAGAACTCAGCTTAGGTTTCAAACTTAACTTTATAATTAAACTTAGAGTTAGCATTTACACTAGAACTATACTACTTGTTAGTGGTAGTTTGCGAGTACTTAAAGAGTACTCATGGCTTTTGTCCCTGGCTATTCCTATGGCCAGACTATGAAGGAGACTACCAAGATGAAGGACAGCAGGTCGGCTATGATAACTAGGATCATCTCCCATCGTCAGCATTGCCTGTGACTCTGAAGATGGACCCCACCGCTACGCTATTTATTCCGCTACTTGATTGTACTAAGACTGGATCTTGAGATCCTTATTTGTGTAAGACCTTATTTATGGTTTGTAATGGATGATGTACTGTGATATCCAATCTGTTATGTCTCGCAAAAATGGTAATCCTGGGATTGCGAGGTATGGCATAACTGGCATCTGGGATTAAAAATCCGGGTGTTGACAAGTTGGTATCAGAGCCATCCTGACCATAGGAGACCCTAGTTAGAATGGACGTCCAAACAAAAACTTAGTTTCAAAAACCAAAGTGCGTACTTATGAAAACTATTTCCTCTCTTACCCTTGGGAATTCTTTCTCTCAAAAAAATTCATGTTCCTCCAAATTCTTACATTACTACATAAAATGTTGACACACTTGATCACTTCACTAACTTTCTCATCCTTAATTCTTGTAGATGGAGACTCAGTTCAGCAAGTTCTACCAGTTGGGCAACGGAGGCCAACTGATCTTCGAGAGGGATCTGGATTCACTGTCTGAGTTATTGGGACACCCAAATCCGGAGTTTCTTAGAGCTCAACTTCCTGGACCCCCAGGAGGAGATTTACAATGGCTAGTCACCGCTGATCTTCGAGAAAGCATAGAAGCACCAACATCCGGGAGAATCCAGTTCTCCGTGAGAGAGAACAACTGGCTAGATGGATTAGCCAGGGCAATGCATGAAGCTCTTGCACGTCTGTGTGCCCTGAGTGTCAACCAAATCCAAGGAACCCGCTTTGCTCACTATGCAAGACATGACTTCATGGGAATGCCAATGGAGATGCCAAGTCACCCGGAGTTGAAGTGTCAAGTGGAGAACCTTGACTTCCTACTATATGACAGACAAAAGGAGTTGGACAATGCTAGGGAGTTTGCCAACCACAACCGTGCCATTGCCGCCCAGAAGTCCCAGACTTTCTCACTGCTAGTCCAGGATCGTCAATCTCTGCGCTGTCAACGCGCCAAGAAGGATCGCACCATCGACCGTCTTCGCAAGAAGGTGGCCGACCTCGAGAAGACCATCAAGGAGCAAGAAGCTCAACTTGTAGCAAAGGAAGAAGAAGAGGAAGGTGAAGACATCCAAGGAGATATGGATTCTTACCTCAGCAATGATGATGACTTTCTGGAGGAGGATGCCGTGGACTTCTACACCAACGATGAGGACTCCGACTTCATCGACGATGAGTATATGCACTATAGCACTGTCGTAGCATGAGGAGTATCGGTCCCATTGTATCGTAGCTTGCAGAATGGTTCTTAAAACCATCTGTTTTCCTTTGATGTTGTGGTGTGTGTTTGTATCGTGTGCTTTCCTTGAATGAATGAAACTAAGTTAGTGGCAAAACCTGAGTCAAACTCAAAGTTTTAGCTTTGAAATCAAAACCATGAACCTTAGAACTTTCCCTCTTACCCCTTTATCTACCTCAATCTTCAAATGACTCGTGGAAACCAAGGAGGGAGCAACTCATCGCAAGACCCAATGCTGCAGATCCTGCAGAATCTCATTGTAGACAGAGAAGCAAGCAGGGCAGAGTGCCAAGCTAATCTAGCAACACTGCAACAGATCGCCCAGATGGCTCTCAACAACTAGAACCATGGAAATCAGGATCATCAAGGATCCAAGCTAAATTTTTTCCAGAATACCAATCCCCCAATCTTTAGCACTTCGGAGAACCCATTAGATGTTGATGACTGGTTGTAGACGATGGAGAACAATTTGGAAGTAGCCAGAGTTGATGACAACGAGAAAGTTCTCTTTGCCACCCACTATTTGGCAGGAGATGCAAGAGCATGGTGGAACAGTATCCGCACAATGAATCATGGTCAAGTTATGACATGGGAAGCCTTCAAAATCATGTTCAGCCGCACCCATGTGCCGCAGGGTCTAGTCAGTAGAATGAGGGATGAATTCCGAGATTTGAAGCAAGGTAGAATGACTGTAGTGGAGTAACATGATAGATTCTTGTCCCTTGCAAGGTATGCACCTGATGAAATCAACACGGAGGCCAAGAAGAAGGAGAGATTCTTGAACGGACTGCATGATGAGATGCAGACTGTCCTTGTCAACATCCGTTTCCAAGATCTCGAAGAGCTAGTCGACTCCGCAATTCAGATGGAAGGAAAGATTAACCAGGCAAACGACAACTGCAAACGTCGTATGATGCAGCAATCTGGATCCAACAGTCACCAGAAGTATCGTCCCAACCCCTCACCAGGATATGCACCAAGGAACAACCGACCCCCAATGTCTCGCCCAAGCTACCCCAACCGTAGCGAAGGAAATGTGAAGCCTGGAGGGAACAACAATCACCCCGGCAACACCAGCAATTTCAACCGTGCCCCTCCCAAGAGAAACAACAACAACACTACACCCAGAACTGGAAGCAATGTTGTGCCAGTCGCAGCAAAAGACAAGTCTCAGATCACTTGTTTCGAGTGTGGAGTAAAGGGTCACTATTCAAATGAGTGCCCCAAGGAGATTGCCGCCACTGCCAATGTGAATTCCCCAGCTCAACATCAGCGTTGTGTTCAACCAGGAAGAAGATTTGCGTCAGGGAACCCTCACAACCGCAATGGTCGTCTCTTCCACATGAACGTCGAAGAAGCCCAAGAAGCTAGATGTAGTGCTAGGTATGTTTTCTGTCAACTCAATTTTAGCAAGAGTATTGTTTGATTCTGGAGCATCGCACTCATTTGTCACCAAAGAATTTGCATGCACTAGTAAGATTCACCCAACCAACTTGAAGCATGTCATGATAGTTCAAATCCCCGGTTCAACTACAAAAGCTAGAAAAATTTGCAAAGTTGTGCCTATCAGAATACATGGGATAGATTTTTATGCTAATCTAATAGTACTTGGAACCAAAGGATTGGAAGTAGTACTAGGAATGGACTGGATGTCAAAGCATAAAGGACTGATAGACTGTGCCAAGAAAGCCATCACCATTACCAGTAGATCTGGAGTCTCAGTAGAGCATATATCTGAAAATTTACCCCGTCAATTCAAGTGCAACAAGAGTCTAGCCCTGCCCACCATTGACCAAGTCAGAGTAGTCTGTGAATACCCCGACGTATTCCCATATGAATTGTCTGATATGCCCCTAGATAGGGATATTGAGTTCATTATCGAACTAATCCCCGGAACCGGACCCATAGCCTAGAGACCCTATAGCATGAACCCCTCAGAGTTAGTGGAACTGAAGAAGCAGTTGGATGCTATGTTGGCAACAGGCTTGATTCAACCAAGCGCATCACCATGGAGATCACCAGTGTTATTTGTCGACAAGAAAGATGGAGGCAACCGTCTATGCACTGATTACAGGAAGCTGAATGATGTCACCATCAAAAACAAGTACCCTTTGCCAAAGATAGAAGATCTATTTGATCAATTGACTGGTGCCCATGTATTCTCAAAGATTGATCTTAGGACTGGTTATCACCAACTTAAGATCCGTGCAACGGATATTCCGAAGACCGCCTTTACTACTCGCTATGGTTTATACGAGTATACAGTCATGTCTTTCGGATTAACCAATGCCCCTGCTTATTTCATGAATCTCATGAATAAGATCTTTATGAATTTTCTGGATAGTTTGTCGTTGTGTTTATCGATGATATCCTTATCTACTCCAAGTCAGAAGAAGAGCATGAGCAACATCTGAGAATCATCCTTGAAACCCTTAGAGAGCATCGGTTGTATGCCAAGTTCAACAAGTGCGAGTTCTGGCTGAAAGAAGTAGGATTCCTAGGACATATTGTGTCTGCTGGAGGAGTCGCTGTTGATCCCGCCAAGATCAAAGATGTCGAAGAATGGCAAACCCCAACCACTCAAACCCAAGTCCGTCCGTTCCTCGGATTAGAGGGATACTATTGCAAGTTCGTCGAAGGATTTTCAAGCATCGCCCGACCCATGACCCAATTGTTGAAGAAGGACAAGAAGTTTGAATGGATCGACAAATGTGAAGCTAGTTTCCAAGAGCTGAAGAAGAGATTGATTTCAGCCCCAATATTGATCATGCTAGATATCAAGAAGCCGTTTGATGTGTATTGTGATGCATACAAAATCGGTCTCGGATGTGTACTGATGCAAGAAGGAAAAGTTATCGCTTATCTGTCTCGACAACTAAAGCAGCATGAGCAGAACTATCTGACCCATGATCTTGAGTTAGCAGCCGTAGTTTTGGCATTGAAGACGTGGCGTCATTATCTGATGGGTAATCGCGGTGAGATTTACTCAGATCACAAAAGCTTGAAGTATATTTTCACTCAGAAGGAGCTGAATATGAGGCAAAGAAGATGGATGAGTTAATCAAGGATTATGACCTTGACATTCACTATCACCACGGCAAAGCCAATGTGGTAGCGGATGCTCTTAGCAGATTGCCATGTAGGCTAAACACTATGATCAAGGAGAAACAACCAAGTTTGTATGAGGAGTTGGAGCAGTTTAGGAATGAGCTAGTTAGCAAAGGATTTTTAGCTAGCATTGAACTTCAACCCACGTTGATTAGCCAAATCAAGGAAGCCCAGAAGGGAAATGAAAGTAGTGACGGAATCAAACATCGTATTGGTACAGGAAAGGTACCTGGATTCACCGAAGACGAAGAAGGAGTTCTGTGGTACAAAGGACGTATCTGTGTGCCAGCAGATTTAGAGCTGGAGCAAGTTATCATGCAGGAAGCTCATGATACTCTTTATTCTATCCACCCCGGAGGAACAAAGATGTATCAAGATTTGAAAGAGCAATTTTGGTGGCACAAGATGAAGAGAGAAATTGGAAGCTACATCGCCAAGTGTGACATCTATCAAAGAGTCAAAGCAGAGCATCAGAGACCCGCAGGACTGTTGCAACCATTGCAGATTCCGGAATGGAAATGGGATTCCGTCGGAATGGACTTTATCACCGGATTGCCTACTTTGAGTAGGGGAAATGACTCAATCTGGGTCATCATTGATAGACTATCCAAGGTAGCTCACTTTATACCTGTCAAGACAACTTACCAGAGTTCGAAGCTAGCAGAGCTGTATATTGCTAGAATTGTTAGTCTGCATGGAACCCCCAAGACCATAGTATCAGATCGAGGAACCCAATTTACCTCGAAATTTTGGCAGAAAGTTCAGGATGGATTAGGCACCAAGTTGAATTTCAGCACCGCTTATCACCCGCAAACAGATGGACAGACTAAAAGAGTTAACCAAATCTTAGAAGATATGTTAAGAGCTTGTGTGTTAGAGTGTGGATCAAAATGGAAAGACTGCCTGCCTTTCGCAGAATTCTCATATAACAACAGTTATCAAGCTAGTTTGCAAATGGCACCATTTGAGTTCCTATACGAAAGAAAGTGTCGCACCCCTTTGAATTGGTTGCAAGTAGGAGAGAGTCAGATCTTTGGACCCGACATTCTCCGAGAATCCGAAGAGAAGGTTCACAAAGTCTGTGAGCACCTCAAGACCGCCCAATCCAGACAGAAGAGTTATGCTGACAAGAGAAGGAGAGACCTGACTTTCAATGTCGGAGATTTTGTATATCTCAAGGTTTCACCACTGAAGGGAACCCAGCGTTTTAGTCTGAAAGGGAAGTTAGCCCCCAGATATATCGGGCCTTTTAAGATTCTGAATCGCCGAGGAGAAGTATCGTATCAACTGGAACTGCCTGAAGAGATGTCTGCCATCCACAATGTGTTCCATATCTCGTTACTTCCCAAATGCTTAGAAGTGCCAGAGAAGACCGAAGTTTTCAATAATATCGATCATCGAGCTATTGATATCAACAAAGACCTGATGATACATTGCAAATGTATCTATAATTTTTGATGTTCCATGCTTGGTTTTATCCACTTTCTTGTGTTTTGTTCCAACTTTGGAGTACTTTTCATATGATTTCTTGGACTAACCTATTAACAAGAGCCACAGTGCCAGCTGCCTGTTTTCTGCTCTTTTTGGTTCCAGGAAAGTTAGAAAATGAATATTCTCGGAATTGGACGGGACAAAAGCCAAAGTGCCTATTTTTCCGGAAGGGATCAAGTGCCAGAATACGAGACGGAGAGGGGCCAGGGGCCAGCCACACCACCCGGCCGCGCGGCCAGGCCTGGCCCGCGCCAGGGGGTGGTGTGGTGGCTCCCGGCACCCCCTCGGCCTCTCCTTTTGCCTATATATTGCCCTCGGGACGAAAACCCTAAGTACCCGATCAAAAATCCACGAAAGAGTCTATAGCCGTCGTCATCTCCATCCCTAGATCAGGAGGGATCTGAAGCTCTTCCCGGCACCCTGCCAGAGAGGGGAATTCACCCTGGAGGCCTTCTTCATCACCATGCAAGCCTCCGGTGTGATGCGTGAGTAGTTCATCCTTGGACTACGCATCCATGTAGTAGCTAGATGGCTGGTTTCTCCTCCTTTATGCTTTCATGTTTAGATCTTGTGAGCTCCGTTCATGATCAAGATCATATTTTTGTAATCCATACATGTTGTGTTTGCGGGGATCCGATTGATATTGAAATGCTATTTAAGATTGATTATTGATTCTATCATGTCTTTGTTATTTGAGATCTTGCATGCTTTCCGTTGTTAATAGAAATCTCTAAGGTACTAGATGTGCTATTGATACTAGGGAGAAAACAACAATCCTTTGTTCATAGAACAATCATATTGTTTACTTTACACGTAGTTCGTAAAGCAATAATCTGTTGCTTGCAACTTAATACTGGAGGGGGCTCGGATGATAACCTGAAGGTGGATTATTAGTCATAGATGCAGTTGGATGGAGGTCTATGTATTATGTTGTAATGCCCAATCAAGTCTCAAAGGAGTCAAGATGATTAGTATATGCATGTATTGCTTTCTCGGTGTTTGTCAATTGCCTCGCTATAATTTGTTCACCCAGCATGTTATCTATCTAAGGAGAGCCACCTCTAGTGAACTATGGATCCCGGTCCTTGTCTTTTACATACAATCTATAAAGTGTTTACTGCTTTGTGTTTACTTTCTGCAAACTTTTACTTCTTTCCATTCGATACGTTTAATCCTTTGTTTTCCGCAAAACACGGTGAGATTGACAACCTCATCACAAGTTGGGGACAAAGTTCTGTGGTTGTGTTGTGCAGGTCTCCACGTTGCTACTAGCACCGGTAGTGCGCCCTGCCAAAGCTCAACTAGTAACACCTTTAGGGTGTTTCCTTGCTCCTACTGGTTTTATTAAACCTTGGTTTCATAACTGAGGGAAACTTGCTGCTGCGCTCATCATACCTTCCTCTGGGGTTCCCAACGAGCTCTACATCAACACCGCCACCAAGCATTTTTCTAGGCGTCGTGCATTGAGCCATCACCTGACATGTCATGAAGTGCCCATCCGTATCCTGGTGGAAGCTTACAGAACCACCAGGACCAGGAGTATCAAGTTTCTCAATATTCAATTGAGCAACCATACCGAAGAAGAAGCCACTTGGGAGCGAGAAGATTACATTAGGACAGAGATCCCAGATCTCTTTAGTTCCTAGTTTTCTTTCGTAAATCTCGAGACAGGATTTTGTTTAAGGGGGGAAGGTTTGTAACATCCCAAAACTCTTAATCCAAGGTTAATCAAGATCCAAATCATCAAATTTAGGGTTAACAAAAACTTTTCCAATTAAAATGATTAAGCATTCATATGTGCGTGCATTTAAATTAGGAATTGTTTTGAATTGCCATGTTTGAGTGATCCATTGGTTGTAAAATGATTCTAATATGAATTAAACATCATCTGTGTCATTCCCAAACAAATCACAAAGAAAAACAAATCAAAATGAATAAAATAAGGAAATGGTCATTTGTGCCATTTAAATCACCTAGCCTACTTTGGCCATTCCTAGAACTCAAATTTTAACAGAAACAATTGTGGTTCTTTGCACCCCTTGCTAGTACAAGTATTGATGTACCAAGGCCCACTTTGTTTCACCCAAAAAACTTTCAAACACTAAATTTAAATGACAATTGAAATTTGAATGTAGTTCATATGTATAGATCACACTTATTCAAAAACCACTCAAATGAACTCCACTTTCAAAACCCAAGCACACCTAGAAGCTCAAGCATAAGATACAACACTCCACCAAAAATCAGGCCAGAATTCAAACATTTTGTTCTTGCGACCATTTGATCGAATAGGTGGCAGACAGAAATAAAATGGCCTAACTAATATTGTTTCTAATTAAGCCATTGTCTCCCAATTGACCCTCTCTACTCTCCCCTGTCCCTCCTGAGTCCAACCAACACGCCACTGGCCTACCCCTAAGCCGCAGCAGCAGTGGAGCGCCACCACTTTGTGGTCACCGCCGGCCAGAAGAGGGCAACGCGCCAAGGACCGTGCCGCGCTATTCCAGCATGCCCTCTAGCTCTGCCCAACCCTACCGCACCTCCCTGCCCCATTCCCAAGCCTAGCCAGGCCCTGGACCACTCCCCAACGTCGGCGCCCTTTCTCTCTGCGAGCTCGCCAGAGCGCGCCACAGCACGATAGCCGCCAGCACGCCACAGACCGTGCCTCGACCGCAGACCGCGCATGTCGCTCCGCCTCGACCCCAGGACCCCGCCAGACAGGGCCGTGCGCCGCCGCGCGACCCACAGTCGCCGAGCGCCGCGTCGAGCACCGCCTCTGTCCCCCAGAGCGCGTGACGCTCCTGACCACATGCCACCGCCCCTAGCCACGCCATTAAGACATAGACCACCGCCAGGAGGCAAGCCACCGTCTGCCTACGCCGCCCATGAAGATAGCGCCCTGTATCATCGTCACCGACAAGCTCGCCGTCACCCTCTCGGTCCCCTCGTTGAGCCTATATAAGGAGCCCTCCCCAGCACCATTTATTCACACCACTCAACTCCCCTCTCACCACTGATCCTTCCCCACCTCTCGCTGGAGCCGCTCGAGCCATAGTTCGCCGGAATTGCACCGGAGGAGCCCGCTGCAGAGGAGGAGAAGTCCCCGTCGATTTCGTCCACCCCCGGAGCTGCCGCGACATCGCCTGAGCCCTCCTTCGCTGTCCAGTTCGTTTTCCCGCCTCGCCGCACTAGCTAGAACCCTGGTACATCCCGAGTAGACCCCCACCGTCCGTTTAGGGTTCGGTCTCACCGGCGACGAGTCCGTCGTCTACGACGACTGTGAGACGTCGATCTCTGTTCTAATCGTGTGGCCTAGATTGATAGTTACCGTTTCGGGTTTTATGTGTCGCTGACAAGCGGGACCAACCTGTCAACCGCCCTCTGCGCCGTGGAGCGCCACTGGGCCGGCCCATTTCCTTTCCCGCGCGACCCAGTTAATTCAAACATAGATTTTTCTATTTAGGTTTAAACTCAATTTTATCCCTTAGTTTAAAAATCAATTTAGGAAGATTTACAAATACAAATTGAATGATTCCAATTTTGTTGGAAAGCTTCTGAAAAGATCTATCCAAAGCCGTTGGATTTAATTGATTTAGAGTTAGAGATCTCTGCAAGTAAAAATAACAAAACAGAAGCATTTGCACATTCAAACATATTTATAAAATCAACCATAATAGCTTTTGAGTTGATTCCAACTCTCAAAAATCACATTTAACCATACCTATCTCAATATGTAATAATATTAAGGTTTACATGTAGTAACTTTGGACTAGTACCAAAATAATGCTATATAGGCAGTTGTCTTTGCCTTGAAAGTATGGAGGCATTACTTGCTTGGCAACCGTTGTGAAATCTTTTCTGATCACAAGAGTCTGAAATATATCTTGACACAGCCTGATCTCAACCTTCGTCAGAGGAGGTGGATTGAAGCAATCAATGATTTCAATTTGACCATCAACTACACTCCGGGCAAAGCTAATGTCATGGCCGATGCTATCAGCCGAAAAGCTTATGTCAACAACCTCATGGTGGAAGAACAACAGCCTCTCTTGTGCGAGGAATTCCGCAAACTCACCCTTGAAATTGTGGAACAAGGGTATCTTCTGAACCTTCTGGCAACACCTCTCTTGGAAGAAAAAGTTCGCTCCATTCAACTTGGGGATCCTTACACTAAAAAGATCATCTCCAACATTCAACTTCCGAAGTATGAGTCCTTCCACGTCGACGACCAAGGCACTCTTTTCTTTGAACACCGGATGTTTGTTCCGAACTACCCGGGTTTAAGAGAGCAAGTTCTTAAGGAGGCGCATGATTCTATTCTTTCTATCCACCCTAGCAGCACTAAGATGTACATGGACTTGAAAACACAGTATTGGTGGCCTGGGTTGAAACGATATTGTGCCAAGTATGTCTCGGAGTGTGATGTCTGCCGCAGAGTTAAAGCTGTCCATCAGAAACCTTCCGGTCTTCTACAGCCATTGAAACCTCCGGAATGGAAATGGGAGAAAGTAGAGATGGACTTCATAACTGGCTTTCCAAGGTCGCAAAAGGGCAACAATGCAATCTTTGTTGTCATCGACAGGCTGTCTAAAGTGGCTCACTTCTTTCCCGTCAAGGAAACAATTTCTGCAATTCAGTTGGCGGAGCTCTATATCAACAGAATTGTCTCTCTGTATGGGGTTCCTCTTGAGATCAGTTCAGACCGTGGAAGCATCTTCACTTCCAAGTTCTGGGGAAGTTTCCAAAATGCTTTGGGAACAAAATTGAACTTCAGCACAGCTTACCACCCTCAGTCGCAAGGACAAGTTGAAAGGATCAATCAGATTCTGGAAGATATGCTCCGTGCTTGCGTCATCTCTTTCGGCATGAAGTGGGAAGAATGTCTTCCTTATGCTGAATTCTCTTACAACAACAGCTTCTACAAAAGTCTAAAGATGGCACCATTTGAGGCTCTCTATGGTCGCAAATGCAGAACTCCGATTGGTTGGTCGGGCGCAGGTGAAAGAACATTGTTTGGCCCCGACATTGTAACTCAAGCGGAGGAGAAGGTTCACATCATTCTTGAAAATCTGAAGGTTGCTCAAAGTCGCCAGAAGAGCAACTATGAAAGAAAGCACACGGACATGGAGTATGTCCCTGGTGATCTCGTTTCGTGTCACCCCCATGAGAGGCACGCACCGCTTTGGTATCAAAGGAAAGTTGGCTCCTAGATACATCGGTCCTTTCAAAATTCGTGGAAGAAGAGGAGAAGTTGCTTATGATCATGAGCTCCCTGAAAAACTCAAGGTCCATGATGTTTTCCATATCTCTCAACTCAAGAAGTGCTTCAAGGATCCCGGCAGGAACGTGGACCATGAACTCATCAATCTCCAAGAAGATCTGTCTTATCAAGAACACCCCATAAAAATCCTTGAAGTCGCAGAAAGAAGGACTCGCAACAAGTCCATCAAGTTTTGCAAGGTGCAGTGGTCGCACCATTCCGTTGATGAAGCCACTTGGGAATGTGAGGATGAGCTCCGTGCCAAGTATCCTACCCTCTTCGTGTCTTCTTCTTCTTCTTCCTAAAATCTCGGGGCGAGTTTCCTGTTTAGTGGGGGAGAGTTGTAGCATCCCATCTGTCTAACAAATGTAATGCTACATGGTCTAGTAATATAATTGCTACTTCCTACATATAATTGTTGCATCATAATTATATCATGCTCATGTCATCATGCCACCTTGCATTTGAGCATCATATAAAACCCTTTTCATTTGGTTCTTCTCTCATATGCATTAGTAATTGTATTTGGCTCTTGATATATTGTATTTGGTTCTTGATAAATGCTTGATGCCCAAGTTGAGTTGGGGGCATATCTTTTATTCAACTCCACCACCTTTCTTTGTCACCACCTTATAATTCCACCATCCTAATTACCCATGAGCTTTTACTTTCTTTTGGCATTTAATATAGCTCATATGGGTTGGGATGGATCCACTTCTATTTCCACATGCTCTCATTTTAGCATCATGTTGTTTTCACATTATTGATATGTGGGGCCACATTTGCATGCTTTGTGAGTGGTATCCCTTTGTCAAGCTTCCATATAGATTATTAAGAAAGAATGCTCATGTTGGGATATTTTTGAGGCTATTATTCATCTAGTGGAATATACACACTAGCAAGTCCCAATTATATTCAAATATGATCATCTCCATCTACTCCACATGGAACATCGAATTTAGTTCCTTTTAATTCCTTTAGCTTGGCTTTAATTCCATTTTTGGGATGCATGGGAATACATGCCATGAGGTTTTATTTTGTCTTCACAAAATTAAACATGGATTATACTACTCATGCATGGGCCATGCACACTTGTTTTCACCTCTTTCTTTTCTCTCTTTTAATCTCACTTGGTTTTGGTTAAATTGAATCAAACCCTAACAACTCTCTATCTTCCTTCCACCCTCATCTTGATCCATCATGCATGGATGTGATTTTGCTTGGCAAATACAAAAGCTTTACATCTCACTCTCCTTAGCCATCACAACAAACCCCACCCATGTGCTTGATCATGTCATGCTCATACACCATCTAAAACCCTAACCCCACCTCCTCTCCATGCCACCCCATGTCACCCCCTTAACCTATCCGAGACCTTCCCTCTCTGTCTCTCGCTGCAAAAGGGGCCCCACCAGGCCAAACCACCCCAGCTACCCCAACCCCTGGTCTAAACCTAACCTGAGCCCAACCTAGCCATGCCATCTACCCCTCACCTCGGCCTCTCTCTTCTCTCTCTCCCTGCCAAGCTTCCCCACCCTCGAGCCAGCCTCTCTGGCCTCTCTCCCGACCGAGCCCCACCTGCAGCCCCTGCCCCTGCCTAGCCATGCCCAGCACGTGAGCGTGAGGGAGAAGAAAAGGTGGTCGAGCCACCTTTTCCCTTAACCCGAGCCCCCACGGCACCTCTCCCTCGCCCTCCTTCTTATCCTTCCCCTTCTGCCTTGCCCTGCCATCTCAGATCCACCAGGGCCTGCCCTTTCTCCCCAGCTACGCCCTGCTGCCCCTTTCTTCTTCCATCCTGGCGGCCACCGTCGGCTCCCTCTCGGTTATCTGGTACGCGGAGGCGGGCGTGGTGCTAGGCGTCGAGGAGGACCAAGTAGAACCCCAGGAGCTCTCCTGTACCCGGAGTCAAGGAGGAGCAGGGCGGGAACCACCAGAACCACCGACGTGTCGCCCGAAACCCTAGCATCGCAGGTCGTCTGCCTCGTCACTGATCCGCCGCTCCGTGGCCCGAACCAACCCCACCGATGACCCTGCGGTGAGCCACCCTCCCTCTCTGACAACATCTCTCTCGCCGCCGCTGCCTAGCCTCGCCGGGCGTTGTGCCGAGCACTCTTGGTGCGCCGGCGAGCGCAAGCTTCTGCGCGTCCCCGCGCCGCATCGCGCCTCATCTAGCCGTCTAGCCTCCTCCTGTCAACACCCCCACACCTACCGCAGCGGCTCCGCCCTCTGCGCCCGCGCCCAGGTCGCGGGTTCGAGTCCCCCCGCGTCGCGCTCTGCCGCTGGCGCGCACCATCCTCTCGACAGAGAAGTTCAGAGAAGATGTACAGTAGACGTCACCACTTTGCAACTACCCCCCCTAAACATTTTTGCCTCAACCTGCAGTACCCCAGGCCCACCAGGCAGCCCCCCTTGGCAATTTTGCAAAAAGGTTCCCAGGATTTTGTAATCCTTGACCCGTAGTCCCTGGATCCGCCGCGTGTCGCCCACCGGCTGGCCGCGCGTGGTGGACCCGCGAGGCCACTGACCCGACCTGTCGGCCTCCTAGGCTAGCACCTGTGCCGGTGAGAAAAGGTTATGCGCGCCGTCCCCGTACAGTCAGCGCTGGCCCACCTGTCTGTGGCTGAGGCTAGTTCTGTCTGGGTATAAAAAGTCTGTCAACTTTTCTGTTTTAACAAAACCATTTCTAAAAATGTTTAAACACAAATTTAAATCTGTTTTTAAATAACTTTTAAATTATAAATCCTAATTATATAAATGATATATGTTTTTGAATCATAAAAATGTGAGGAATTCAAATATGCTATTCAAAGTAATGTTTGAGCACTTTAATTTTCGAGATGATTAAAATTACAATAAAATGCCCTTTTTCTTAATAAATTAATAACTTTAAGTCTATAACTCCAAATTCGATAAATAACATGTCTAAATCGATCAGCGCGACGAGCCCGTTCTAACTATGCATTCCATGTTCTGAATTGCAGCATGCATCATATAAATATAAAGAATACAACAACTTATTTGGGAATAAAAAGTGACCAAAACTCAACAAAATGCTTTAATCTTGTACCCCACACCTCACCCATGCCATGCTACATTATTGCCATGCAAATTATGCATCATTCATCATGGCATGCTTGTTTGCTTGTCGCACTTTAATTCATATGCTCGTGCACTTTATTTATGTTGGCCCCTGTTTGTTTGGTTCTTCTTCGAATAGACGCCGAGTAGGGGATATATCAGGAATCCCAGGAGCACTACCCAGATCCGTCTCTCGCTTCAACTGAGCTGCCAGGCCAGCACTACCACATGCCTGCATAGATATAGTACCTATTGCCTCTATCTTATTCTTGCATCATTGAGTCACGATTGCATTAAATTGAATCCCAAGTACTGCATAGCCTTTACTTTTAAACCCCACCGAAGCTCGTTCCTCCATCCCATGAGCCATTACTACAGGAGTTGTTTGAGCCATGCGGGTCGTAGAACAGCATGTGTAGGGTATGTGGGTGTCTGATGGATAACGAGGTACCTAAACAACTTAACCTGAGTAGTAATGGGATAACTAATGAAAGTGGCACCGGTGGGAAATATTTGTTATTTGGTTCTTCACGCTCACTTGTGTCCCGTAGGACCCTGAGTACTTGATTCCTGTTCCTTGACTATTCGCACTATCCACATCTGGGAGGCCTTATGGACCCCCCCTGAGCCAGAGCTTGATTCATTCTTATTTCTTGGGGCCACAAAGTAGTTTGGGGCTTTATTACTATCCTGTACTTATGCCATGTTTACTGCTTTATTTAAGATTGTGCGAGGAGCACCTGTACTGTTTAGGGATCGCGGCACGATTTCGCGGTATCGACAAGCCCAGTCACATTTTCGGGTTCCCAGTCGTTTATAGCCGTTCTCGCAAACCCTGGGTCCGTCTCGGAGTCGGCCAACTTTGTTGCGGGTAGCTTATTGGGGTGGCCCCCTGAAATATTTCTGAATCCTGTGATCGCTTTGTCTTGAATGCCTCGTTGGGTTTTGAGTTGGTTTTTCCGAGGTTGATCGAGTGTGTGTTGCTATTTGTGCACCTCTACAGGGTAAATCTTTCTGAAATCCGTGTCCGCGGTTATGGACGACTTGGAGCACAGTTTCTCGATCATAGACAAGTATAACTAAAGTACCGCTTTTAAATTGACTAAGTACCTGACTAGTAAATAGTGCAATACTCATGGAATGGTTAATAAAACTGCCAACGGAGGGGTTGTTCGTCCGCTTTATCGTTGGTAAGCGAGAAGGAGGACGGATCTGTTAATTATACTGTTATAACTATTGTTATTAATTAATGGACATCCGTCTATCATTGGTTAGTCGGATGGTTAGCGAGTATCTATAGACTTGTTAGTTATTATCTTTTGCTGCAATTGTGTCACCCCAGGTTATGTCCCCTTTAGAGGCATAAAGACTTGCTGAGTACCCCTAGGGTCTCACATGATAAATTGTTTGATTCAGATGAACAGGTGCTCTCGCAAGATGGATATTGGGTGGAGGAGACGGATGATGTTGGCAACGATCACTCGGTGTAGAGATTCCGGGAACGGGGATCCGTGAGATCTGTGGGCGGGATGTGTTTATTTATATGGCATCTTATGCCAATTTGCTTCTTATCCGTACTTGGACCTTGTTTTCCGCTTCCGCCTGATACTCTGATGTTTGATGTATGAGGAGCTATCCTAAAATATTATCTCTATCTAGGATATTTGGATCTTGCCGTATGGCGTTGCAATATTTCTATTTCTTTTAGATGGAATGGCTCTGTGAACCGTTGTATGGTGGCTTGCATACATACTCACTTGTGTATGTAGTTGATCCCTTCGCCTGCCGATTACGCCGCTCGTTCTTGTCCCGATGTTCTGGAAGTGGTTAGGACGGATGAAAGGTCTACCTGTGAGTGGCCCCTGGGCCCCACCGTACTATTTTAACCACTTTCGCTCATCCAGGCATGTAACTAAGAGCGTAATTCACCGAGGTAGTTACAATTGGTATCAGAGCCATCCCGCCCTTCAGGGTCTTAGCCAAATGGTCGTTGTCAGTCTAGCAAATATTTTTGGTAGCTATGTATACTAGGGAAAAAATAAACGTGAGAGTAGGACTGCTTCCATTTTTCTTCTTACCCACCCACCCATCCTTTTCTGGTAAGGAAGTGTAACGTTTTCAATCCTCTTCTAAAATTCAAACTAGGATTCACATGTTCTGGGTTCCGTAGTACCATAGGTTGTCTGTGTGTGTGTGTGAATTCCTTGTCTATCTGTTGCATCCAACATGTTATCACTATCTGCCTTTTGGTTATCAATTGTTGGTACATTCCATACCGACAGGCCTTTGTAAACCGACGCGATCTATATGATTCGTGGTATACCGGTGTGATCTGTCTTACTCTTTGTTACCCGACGTTATCTTGTTTGGGGTGTTCGTTTCTGTAGTTGTTAATCTTTAGGTTCATCTTAAAAAGAAGGTGTTGGGATATGTGTTTTACTTATTCATGTGCGGAGTAATGATTTAAGTGCGGGATGGAGTCGCGACCATACCACTACTTTTATCATTCGCTCTTGTATATTGAATTGGTAGAGTTACTAATCTTGATTCGTTAAGTGGTTTTGCGCATATAGTGGTATTTTAATGCCGAAATTTGCGGAAATTTTTTCTTTATTAGCTTGTGTACCACACTCCTTGTTCAGTCGTGTGCGATATGCTTAATATATTCTAGGTGCTTTGAACTTTGTTGATATTTTAATATCATCTTAGTAATTTGTATCCTTTAATCTTGGTTAATTCCATTTTGGTACTATTTTGGATTATTATTATTCTCCATTATGGTACTGACTTGTGTTTTATATCAATCGCAGGATGGCACCACCACGCCGTTCTGAGGAGGACATACCACCTGAACTGGGGGCTGCGTTGGCAAGTATTGCTAATGCCTTGGGAACAATGCAGCAGAACCAGCAGCGCTTCGAAGAAAGTGTCAGGAGGAATGAGTTTGTTCCGCTACCTCCACCTCCCAAGCGAGGAGACATCAAGAGCTTCCTAAAGTTCAACCCACGCCAATTTGAGGTGTCTGATCAACCACTTGATGCTGATGATTGGTTGCGTGAGATGTCAAGGTTATTGATGACTGCGAATGTTCCTGAGCAAGAATGGGTAAAGTGTGCCACGCACCTTCTGAAGGGAGATGCAGCTCTGTGGTGGGAGAATTACCTTAAGGCAAACCACTCTGAGTTTCAGCCTACTTGGGAACAGTTCTCTGGAGCTTTCAAAGTGCAATATCTGTCAGAGATTTTCATGGAAAGGATGAAGGAAGTGTTTCTCAACCTCAAGCAGGGCAATGACAATGTCAATACCTATATCATAAACTTCATGAATCTTTCTCGGTATGGTGGAGATGAGATCTCTGATGACAAGAAGAAGCAAAAGAGGTTCAGACAAGGGCTCAATGCATCAATCAAATATGCAATCACTCATGCAAGGCCGGGGTCTTTTCTGGAACTCCAACATACAGCTCTGCAGGAGGAAGCAAGTAGGCAAGTGTTTGAGGAGTCCAAGAAACACAGCCGCGATGCAACAAGCTCTTCAGCTATGACATCTCCTTCTAAGCGCCGTGTCTAGGTTCCTAACACCCCACCGTCGCTCCCGGCTCCACCAAGACCGTCAAGCTACGCGGCAAGGCCACCAAACTCCTTCATTGCTGCTCCCGGGGGCTACAACCACAACTACCCTGGAACGCCTGGCGGAGTCCCTGGCTACGTTGCTCCACGTCCATCTGGTGCTTGTTACACTTGTGGAAACACTGGGCATCAACACTGGAATTGTCCAATGAACAACAAAGCTCTTCTTCCACCACCTCCAAGACCTGCGGCAAGCTCTTCTATGGTTCGTGCACCTCCACCGCGGGCTCTCAACATCAACACCAAGCCCGGGTCTGCTGTTGCTCGTGCCAACTGTGTCAACATTGCTCAAGCTGAGCATGCACCTGGAGTTGTGCTGGGTACGCTTTCTGTTAACTCAGTTTCTACACGAGTGTTATTCGATACTGGTGCATCGCATTCTTTTGTGTCTCAAAGGTTCTCTCAGCAACAAGGTCTTCCGCTTCAATCATTGTCCAAGGTTCTTAGGGTGCAATCACCGGGGACAACTATGAAGGCTTCTCAAATAAGCCATGGGAACCAAATTGAAATTGGAAACAAAAAAATTCTGGCATCCCTCATTGAATTGGGCAATTCTGACATTGATGTTATCTTGGGCATGGATTGGTTGACAGCAAATGCAGCTGTGATTTATTATGTTGAACGCTCGGTTTCTCTAAAAATTCCTGAAGGCCATATAGTCTATTCTCCAAGTCCGACTCCTACAATTCAGCTTTTCTCTTTGGCGGCTCTGAATGATGATGCTATGGAAGCTATTCAGAGTGTTCCGGTGGTCTGTGAGTTCCCAGATGTTTTTCCTGAAGAGTTACCGGGTATGCCTCCTGATCGTGAGTTCGAGTTTGTGATTGAGCTTGAACCTGGTACCGCTCCTATCTCCAAGCGGCCTTATAAAATGGGTCCTGCTAAGTTGGCTGAACTCAAACATCAGCTTGATGAACAAGAGAAGTTGGGTTTCATTCAGCACAGTACTTCTTCTTGGGGTAGCCCAACCATCTTTGTGAAAAAGCGAGACAAGACTGATAGACTTTGTGTTGACTATCGGACTCTCAATGCTAAAACCATCAAGAATAAATATCCCCTTCCGCGGATTAATGATCTCTTCGATCAGCTAGCTGGAGCTGTGGTATTCTCTAAGCTTGATTTGAGAAGTGGATATCATCAAATCAAGATCCGCAAGGAAGATGTTCCCAAAACAGCTTTCACCACCCGCTATGGCCTGTATGAGTACACGGTCATGTCTTTCGGTCTCACCAACGCACCTGCCACCTTCTCGAGGCTTATGAACTCGGTTTTCATGGAGTATCTTGATAAGTTCGTTGTGGTCTATCTGGATGACATCCTAGTCTATTCTAAGTCAAAGGAAGAACATGAAGAACACCTTTGGTGTGTCCTAAACAAGCTTCGTGAGAACCGCCTGTATGCAAAGTTCTCCAAGTGTGAGTTCTGGCTGCCTGAAGTCACCTATCTTGGTCACGTCATCTCTGCCAAGGGCATTGCCGTTAACCCAGAAATTGTTAAGACAATTGTTGACTGGCTTCCTCCCATAAATGTCAAAGAAGTCCGGAGTTTCCTTGGTTTGGCTAATACTGTCGGCGCTTCGTTCAGAATTTCTCGAAGATTGCGAAGCCTCTTACCGATCTCCTCAAGAAAGGCAAGAAATACCTTTGGACTCCTGCATGTCAAGCAAGCTTTGAAACACTCAAAGAGAAGCTCACTTCCACACCGGTCTTGATTCCTCCAGATACATCAAAGCCTTTCCAGATATTCTGTGACGCCTCATTGCAAGGATTGGGTGCGGTCCTTATGCAAGAAAAACAAGTTGTTGCTTATTCCTATCGACAGTTGAAGACGCATGAGATCAACTATCCTACACATGACCTCGAGCTCGCAGCAGTTGTCTTTGCCTTGAAAGTATGGAGGCATTACTTGCTTGGCAACCATTGTGAAATCTTTTCTGATCACAAGAGTCTGAAGTATATCTTCACACAGCCTGATCTCAACCTTCGTCAGAGGAGGTGGATTGAAGCAATCAATGATTTCGATTTGACCATCAACTACACTCCGGGCAAAGCTAATGTCATGGCCGATGCTCTCAGCCGAAAATCTTATGTCAACAACCTCATGGTGGAAGAACAACAACCTCTCTTGTGCGAGGAATTCCGCAAGCTCAGCCTTGAAATTGTGGAACAAGGGTATCTTCTGAACCTTCTGGCAACACCTCTCTTGGAAGAAAAAGTTCGCTCCATTCAACTTGGGGATCCTTACACTAAAAAGATCATCTCCAACATTCAACTTCCGAAGTATGAGTCCTTCCACGTCGATGACCAAGGCACTCTTTTCTTTGAACACCGGATGTTTGTTCCGAACTACCCGGGTTTAAGAGAGCAAGTTCTTAAGGAGGCGCATGATTCTGTTCTTTCTATCCACCCTGGCAGCACTAAGATGTACATGGACTTGAAAACACAGTATTGGTGGCCTAGGTTGAAACGATATTGTGCCAAGTATGTCTCGGAGTGTGATGTTTGCCGCAGAGTTAAAGCTGTCCATCAGAAACCTTCTGGTCTTCTACAGCCATTGAAACCTCCGGAATGGAAATGGGAGAAAGTAGAGATGGACTTCATAACTGGCTTTCCAAGGTCGCAAAAGGGCAACAATGCAATCTTTGTTGTCATCGACAGGCTGTCTAAAGTGGCTCACTTCTTTCCCGTCAAGGAAACAATTTCTGCAATTCAGTTGGCGGAGCTCTATATCAACAGAATTGTCTCTCTGTATGGGGTTCCTCTTGAGATCAGTTCAGACCGTGGAAGCATCTTCACTTCCAAGTTCTGGGGAAGTTTCCAAAATGCTTTGGGAACAAAATTGAACTTCAGCACAGCTTACCACCCTCAGTCGCAAGGACAAGTTGAAAGGATCAATCAGATTCTGGAAGATATGCTCCGTGCTTGCGTCATCTCTTTCGGCATGAAGTGGGAAGAATGTCTTCCTTATGCTGAATTCTCTTACAACAACAACTTCTACAAAAGTCTAAAGATGGCACCATTTGAGGCTCTCTATGGTCGCAAATGCAGAACTCCGATTGGTTGGTCGGGCGCAGGTGAAAGAACATTGTTTGGCCCCGACATTGTAACTCAAGCGGAGGAGAAGGTTCACATCATTCTTGAAAATCTGAAGGTCGCTCAAAGTCGCCAAAAGAGCAACTATGACAGAAAGCACACGGACATGGAGTATGTCCCTGGTGATCTCGTTTCGTGTCACCCCCATGAGAGGCACGCACCGCTTTGGTATCAAAGGAAAGCTGGCTCCTAGATACATCGGTCCTTTAAAAATTCGTGGAAGAAGAGGAGAAGTTGCTTATGCTCTTGAGCTCCCTGAAAAACTCAAGGTCCATGATGTTTTCCATATCTATCAACTCAAGAAGTGCTTCAAGGATCCCGGCAGGACCGTGGACCATGAACTCATCAATCTCCAAGAAGATCTGTCTTATCAAGAACACCCCATAAAAATCCTTGAAGTCGCAGAAAGAAGGACTCGCAACAAGTCCATCAAGTTCTGCAAGGTACAGTGGTCGCACCATTCCGTTGATGAAGCCACTTGGGAACGTGAGTATGAGCTCCGTGCCAAGTATCCTACCCTCTTCGTGTCTTCTTCTTCTTCCTAAAATCTCGAGGCGAGATTCCTGTTTAGTGGGGGAGAGTTGTAGCATCCCATCTGTCTAACATATGTAATGCTACATGGTCTAGTAATATAATTGCTATTTCCTACATATAATTGTTGCATCATAATTATATCATGCTCATGTCATCATGCCACCTTGCATTTGAGCATCATATAAAACCCTTTTCATTTGGTTCTTCTCTCATATGCATTAGTAATTGTATTTGGCTCTTGATATATTGTATTTGGTTCTTGATAAATGCTTGATGCCCAAGTTGAGTTGGGGGCATATCTTTTATTCAACTCCACCACCTTTCTTTGTCACCACCTTATAATTCCACCATCCTAATTACCCATGAGCTTTTACTTTCTTTTGGCATTTAATATAGCTCATATGGGTTGGGATGGATCCACTTCTATTTCCACATGCTCTCATTTTAGCATCATGTTGTTTTCACATTATTGATATGTGGAGCCACATTTGCATGCTTTGTGAGTGGTATCCCTTTGTCAAGCTTCCATATGGATTATTAAGAAAGAATGCTCATGTTGGGATATTTTTTAGGCTATTATTCATCTAGTGGAATATACACACTAGCAAGCCCCAATTATATTCAAATATGATCATCTCCATCTACTCCACATGGAACATCGAATTTAGTTCCTTTTAATTCCTTTAGCTTGGCTTTAATTCCATTTTTGAGATGCATGGGAATACATGCCATGAGGTTTTATTTTGTCTTCACAAAATTAAACATGGATTATACTACTCATGCATGGGCCATGCACACTTGTTTTCACCTCTTTCTTTTCTCTCTTTTAATCTCACTTGGTTTTGGTTAAATTGAATCAAACCCTAACAACTCTCTATCTTCCTTCCACCCTCATCTTGATCCATCATGCATGGATGTGATTTTGCTTGGCAAATACAAAAGCTTTACATCTCACTCTCCTTAGCCATCACAACAAACCCCACCCATGTGCTTGATCATGTCATGCTCATACACCATCTAAAACCCTAACCCCACCTCCTCTCCATGCCACCCCATGTCACCCCCTTAACCTATCCGAGACCTTCCTTCTCTGTCTCTCGCTGCCAAAGGGGCCCCACCAGGCCAAACCACCCCAGCTACCCCAACCCCTGGTCTAAACCTAACCCGAGCCCAACCTAGCCATGCCATCTACCCCTCACCTCGGCCTCTCTCTTCTCTCTCTCCCTGCCAAGCTACCCCACCCCCGAGCCAGCCTCTCTGGCCTCTCTCCCGACCGAGCCCCACCTGCAGCCCTTGCCCCTGCCTAGACATGCCCAGCACGTGAGCGTGAGGGAGAAGAAAAGGTGGCCGAGCCACCTTTTCCCTTAACCCGAGCCCCCACGGCACCTCTCCCTCGCCCTCCTTCTTATCCTTCCCCTTCTGCCTTGCCCTGCAATCTCAGATCCACCAGGGCCTGCCCTTCCTCCCCAGCTACCCCCCTACTGCCCCTTTCTTCTTCCATCCCGGCGGCCACCGTCGGCTCCCTCTCGGTTATCTGGTACACGGAGGCGGGCGTGGTGCTGGGCGTCGAGGAGGACCAAGTAGAACCCCAGGAGCTTGCCTGTACCCGGGAGTCGGGGAGGAGCAGGGCAGGAACCACCAGAACCACTGACACACTGCCCGAAACCCTAGCGTTGCCGGCCGTCTGCCTTGTCACTGATCCGCCGCTCCCCGGCCCGAACCAACCCCACCGACGACCCCGCGGTGAGCCACCTGTTGGAGATATGCCCAAGAGGCAATAATAAAGTGGTTATTATCATATCTTCACACTTATGATAAATGTTTACATACCATGCTATAATTGTATTAACCGGAAACATTAATACTTGTGTGATTTGTAAACTAAAATAAGAGTCCCTAGTAAAGCCTCTTGTTAAACTAGCTTGTTGGTTAATATATGATCATTGTTTCCTGATCATGAACATAGAGATGTTATTAACAACAGGATCATATCGTTAGGAGAATGATGTGATGGACATACTCCTATAGACAAGCGTAGCATAAAGATCAAGTCATTTCAATAGTTCAATTGCTATATGCTTTCTGATACATAGTAACCTAATTCCTTCGACCATGAGATCATGCATATCACCTTTACTGGATGGATGCTTTGATGTCATCAAACACCACACCGTAACAGGGTGGCTATAAAAGTGGCATTGAGTGTTCGGAAAGTATTGGTTGAAACACATGGATCAAGAGTGGGATTTGTCCATCCATATGACGGATAGATATACTCTGGGCCCTCTCGGTGGAATGTCATCCAATTAGCTTGCAAGCATGTGACTGGGTCACAAGGGATCACATATCACGGGAACGAGAAAAGAGTACTTATTGGTAACGAGGTTGAACTAGGTATGCAGAGATACCGACGATCATAACCTTGGATAAGTAACATATCGTGAGACAAAGGGAAATTGGTATCGTATGTAAGTGGTTCATTCGATCGCAAAGTAATCGTAGAAATATGTGGGAGCCATATGAATTTCCAGATTCCTCTATTGGTTATTGTTCGGAGAAGTGTCTCGATCATGTCCGCATAATTCACGAACCGTAGGGAGACACACTTAAGGATTCGACGTTGTTTGAGTAGTTATGGTATTATGAGAAAGAGACCGAATGTTGTTCGGAGTCTCGGATGGGATCCGGGATATCACGAGGTGATCCGGAATGGTCCGGAGAATAAGATTCATATAAGGAAAGTCCTGTTTCGGAGTTCGGGAATGATTCCGGTGTTTTCATCGGGGTTATTCTAGAAGGTTCCGGATTGTCCGGCACTCCGGGGGGGAAGGGGTACATGAATGTGTCATTACATATTGGAATGATTGCATCATGTACTAAGTGTTCTTGCTGTCCCAAATATAGGATTAAATTGAATCCTAAAACAGAAAAGTCAAATGTCCAGTTTGAAAGTCAAACGGCTAAAACAAGAAACTGTGGGAAACAAGCAAGAGGAGTTGGAATCAGCTTGGAGGAGGAGTTGGACTTCCCCAGGCCGACGGCCAGCCCTAGGCCGAGTTGGGGAGGGACTCCCTCCCTCCCCTGGCGCGCCAAGACCCCCCTCCCATAAAAGGAGGGGCAGGGCTCCTCCTAGACACACACAAGTTTCCTATCCTCTAAACTAAACCCTAGATCTAGACCCCGGTTTAGAGCTATTCGGTTTAGAGCCTTCTAATTGGTTTAGAGCCCTCTAATTGGTGTGTCTAATTACTAGACCACTAATAGCCTCTCTCATAAGCTCCACCATACTCGCACCGGCTTAAGGCGAAGCCCTGCGGGATTTCCCCTCTACTTCCGGTACCACGCCGTTGTGCTGCCGGAATTGCGAGGAGAGTGCTACAACCTCCGCTGCCTGCTGGAACAAGGGAGAGGAAGGTCTTCGTCGAGTACCGAACGTGTGACCGACTGCGGGAGCGCTGCGGGAACGCGGCGCCGGAAGGATCGTCTACGCGATCTTGAGATCGGAAAGAGTACGACTACATCACCCACGAGAATCTGCTCTCGTTAAACACTTTGGAATCTTCGAGGGTGAGTTATTCCATCGACTCGTTGCTACAATCTAGTAGATAGATCTTGGCTTGTTTGTTTGTATGCGATAGAAAATTTTTGTTTTCCATGCTACGAACCCCTACAGTGGTATCAGAGCCGTGTCTATATGTAGATCTGTTGCACGAGTAGAACACAATGGTCATTGTGGGCGTTGATGCTTTTATTGTAGATTGCTTTTTGTGTACTTTGCATCTTGCGGTATGTTGGGATGAAGCGGCCCGGGCTAACCTTACATGACATCGTTCATGAGACTTGCTCCACGCTCGACATGCAACTTGTATTGCATAAGTGGCTTTGCGGGTGCCTGTTTCTCCTAGCATAGTTAAGATCCAATTTACAACGGGTAATCAACAATGCTAGTATCAATGTTATGGTTCTTGTTCGTAAGTTAGAACGACACTTATTGAAAGCCCCAAGCCACGTAAAATATGCAAAGAAAGTAGAGGCGTCTAACTTTGTTTTGCAGGGGTGTGCAGTGATGTGATATGGCCATGATTGTGATTATATTTGATGTATGCAATGTTCCTTATTGTAAGTTGGCAACCGGCAGGAGCCATATGGTTGTCTTTAATTTCTGTTAAGACCTGCGTGTCTATTCAAAATAGTTGTAATAGTTGAAGCTGGTGGACGACAACCATGAAGAAGCGTCATTGACCTTGATGCTATGCCGGTAATGATGGAGATCATGTTCGTGCTTGAAGATGGAGATCAGAAGCACAAAGAAGAAAGGCCATATCATATCACATATTATGAATTGCATGTGATGTTAATCCTTTATGCATCTTGTATTGCTTTGTAGACGACGGTAGCATTATAAGATGATCCCTCATGCACATAAATTTCAAGTTCTAAAGTGTTCACCCTTAGTATGCACCGTTGCCAAAGCTTGCTGCTTCGAAGCACCACGTGATGATCGGGTGTCTTTGATTCCGCGGGTGAATACAACGTAAGCAAGCCAGATTTGCTTATGCGGTAGCTAAGGTTTGATCTTGACGAGCCTAGCATGTACAGACATGGCCTCAGGAACACGGATTACCGAAAGGTAGAGCATGAGTCATATAGTAGATATGATGAACATGTTGATTGTTCGCCATTGAAGCTATATCAACTCTCGTGATGATCGGTTTTGATGTGGTGGATTTGGTTCGTGTGATCACTAAAACAATGTGAGGGATATTGTTTTGAGTGGGAGTTCACCTAGATTAATTTAATTATTAATTAGAACTCAATTTATCATAAACTAAATCAAAGTGAATTTGCATAGTTGTTGTAGTCATTGGCATCCGTTTATCACCTTGCGCTTAGTTATAATTGAGATGATAGAACTATAAAATTCTGGTTAGTTACTTTACGAACTGGTATCGTATTGTTTTAAGTGTTAATCTAAAGTTTAAAAGTCCTATTGCAAACTTTCAGTAAGTTCCGGTTACTCCATGAAGTTTAATAATTAGTATTAAATCAAGAGTAACAATTCCAAGTGTTAGTATATAAGTATCATGTTTGTATCCATGATTCTTGATATTCAAAGGATTCCCTTAATATCAAGGTTATCTAGGATCTGAAAGAGTTGTTTCAGAAACCATGATGTGTGGAAGATATTGTGATATCTGAAACGAAGTTTTGGTTGCAACATGATAGAGTATAATATGGCAAAAGTCATGTTCTCATATTTGATGAGAATTTGCAAAAAGGTTGGAGACACTTGTTGTCCTAATCCTCCAAAAGGTTTTGGATAGCAACATTATACTCATAATTCATCGTTATAAGCTAAAAGTAGCTTGATCATGGACGATTCCATGATAAGGGTGAATATTTGATGTAGGTAAAATGTTTACTACACCAAGAGATTACTAAACAAAGGAATTTGAAAGAACACCAAATATTTGATGATGGTGATCTACTTCAAAGTGCAAGTCCAAAGACATTGGTATTTAATTATACACGCTTTGGACTATATGTCATATGTATGACTCCACTATTGATATTGATAGATTCTTTCAAATAGAAAAGGAAATATTGAAAGAGAATCTCATAAATATATGGCAGAAAAGAAAAGACTAGAATTGTTCAGTTTAAGTATATAGATGATATACATGTTATGGCTATATTCTTTGCTTATTAAACAATGTGGTTCTCAAGTATTTGATACTGAATTTGTTGGTGTGAATCGTCATACGAAACAACACAATTCATGAACTACAATGGCCTAAGTAACTAGCAAAAGAATATGTGATGATGTTCATCGAGAACAAATAAAGGGTTATTGTGTTGCTCGTTAAACATCAAAGCTTGCCTTCAAAGATTTGTTTTATCAGGTATTATGAGAACAAAAGGGTTGTTCAAATAATTGCCGTAATCCATAAAAGATGGATGATTCACAAATCTCGTTGGAGAAATCACATCCATAAAACTAGTGCTAAAAATGTCGAAAGACAAATTGATTGAAAGATCACTTAGGAAGTGACATCGCCGTTTGAATTATAATGGAAAGAAAACATGAAGAAACTCCATGTTGATGGAATTTTGGAGTCTTCTGATTTTTGATCAAATGACGCTTGTGAAACTTTCCTAGAGATAATTAAAACTTCGTTCATAGGCCAAAAGGGAACGAATGACTAAGCTTATTGGAACTTGTACATATTGTTGTACGAAGTCCGTTATGTGTAGTCAAGAGCGATGGATTTCAACTTCATATGCTTTCTCCGAAAATTTGAGTGAATATATGAATATTTACTTAATAAGGATAAAGTATGAAACACTTGAAAAGTTCAAAGACTTTCAAGATGAAGTGCAAAATCATTGTAACAAGAATATAAACAGTTTATGATAAAAGATCATAAAGGAAAATATTTAAGTTACAAGTTTAGCATAATACCTAAGATTTAAGGAATCGTTCCGTGGATTTGCATTTCCCGAAACACCATAAGAGTATGGAGCGTTCGAGATATGTAATTAAACCTTGTTTGACATGGTAAGATCAAAGGTATAATTCATAAAACTGCCATTGTATTTTAAAGATTAAAAGCTTTAGAGATTACCGTTTTTCCACTGAAAAGAGCTTCATCATAATCCGTTGAAATGACACCATATAAAGTTATGGTTTGGGATAAAACCCAAGTTGTCCTTTCTTAAACATTGGTATGCTATGCATAAGAAAGATGTTTGCAACCAAAGTCGGATGAACCTGTCTTTGTATGTTATTTCGAATAACTGTTAAGTACTCCTCCATAACATCGGAGACAAAAGTGTTTTGTCACTTAAAACGTCAAGTTTCTTTAAGAAGGAATTTTTCGTGAAAAGTTAAGTGGGAGGACAATAGAAACTTTGATAAGGTTAAAAGAACCTTAGCTATATGTGCAGAGTTGCGCAGCGCCGAAAAGTGTTTCGGAGGCAGCAACAATGCTCATGGTTCACGTACCTCAAAGGTTGTGGTCACGGAGATCTAAGTTCCTATTGAAACAAGTAGATCGGGTAAACAATCAAATACCAAGATTTGAGGGTTGAATCATTATTTGAGAATAATGAACCGACTACATGCAAAGAAGCGATGATGGGCCCTGACTCCGTCAAATGGCTTGAAGCCATAAAATCCGTGATAGTTCCATACACGAGAAATCAAGTTTTGAACTTGAAGGACCCTCGAGAAAGGTGTAAGACCTTATAGTTGTGTCTGGATCTATAAAGAAATAGACATGGATGTTTCACATCTATGAAATAGTCAACATGTTGGGAAAGAGTTCACAACAATGTTCAAAGGTTGACTATGACAAGATTTTGATCTTTCATAGTGATATTTAGTCTAGACGGATTAATGTAGCAACCACTACATATAATTTGTTATATGGTAGTTGAATAAACAAAACAAGTTCTTCTGATAGAATCGTTACCTAGGACATGTGCATAAACACGGTCCATAGGGTTTTGTTAATTCAAAGGATGCTAAAAGCATATGCAAACTTCAATGGTTAGAGTGAGCATAGCGGAGTTGGAATCTTCACTATGATGAAACTGTTAAAAGGGTTTAATTTCATCAGAGACAATGAAGATGCTTGCATTTGCAAGAAATTAAGTGGGAGCACTAAGACATGTTTCTAATATGTTGTGTGGAAGACATATTGTTGATTGGAAATAATGTATCTTTTATTAACACATATTAAGAATTTCATCCCGATGAAAGACTTAGGCAAAACCCAAATATTTGGCATCAATAGACGCTAATATGGTTGTGCCAGAAGTACATAGACAAGATATTGAATGAGTTCAATATAGAAACTACAAGAGAAGGTTCTTGTCGCACAGAAAGGATTGAATGAGTTCAATGTTGATGATATATTCAAGTGTATTGACATTTGGTAAAGTGAAACAAATAATCAAGTATAGATTGATACTTGATGTATGAAATCACAAAGAGTATCAATCATACTGTGATATGTACAAATCCAGATATGTCCTATGCTCTAAATGTTGTGAGCATATACCAGAATGATTCGTAAGATGATCATTGGACAATAGTAAGGATATTCTTATGATCTTCTGAAAGAACTAAGAGTATAATATTTGTAGAAGTGACAAATAGATGGTTAGTTCATTGTAAAAGTACTACATTGATACTAGCTTTGTCACAAAGTACAAATTAAGTTTATCTCAATCTAAACTAAGGGTGGCACAATATAATGGAAAGTGAGTTCCATAATGGATTTGGATGATTTCCAAAGTTAAGACATTGTGACAGATACTACAACAAAAGGCTAAGTATATGACTGCTATTATAGCAGCAAAAGAGGGCATTTGTGTCAAGAAGTTTGTTATCAAACTAGGTGTAGTTCACAGTGGGATAATACTATGAAGATATATTGTGCGACAATATTATCAACATGTTTTAACCCCAAAGAGCTAAAGGTCACACCGAAATACCAAATTTATACAAAGCCATCTCATTAGAGAATGAGTGATGCGTAGAGACGCAAAGACATGCAATTACACACGGACCTGGAAGTGTCAGATCCGGAGATCAGTTGACCACTAGCAATCGTGTACATACAACACTGGAAAGCCATAGGTGTTATATACACAAAGGTTCGAAACTAGATTATTGACTCTAGTGCAAGTGGGAGACTGTTGGAGATATGCCCAAGAGGCAATAATAAAGTGGTTATTATCATATCTTCACACTTATGATAAATGTTTACATACCATGCTATAATTGTATTAACCGGAAACATTAATACTTGTGTGATTTGTAAACTAAAATAAGAGTCCCTAGTAAAGCCTCTTGTTAAACTAGCTTGTTGGTTAATATATGATCATTGTTTCCTGATCATGAACATAGAGATGTTATTAACAACAGGATCATATCGTTAGGAGAATGATGTGATGGACATACTCCTATAGACAAGCGTAGCATAAAGATCAAGTCATTTCAATAGTTCAATTGCTATATGCTTTCTGATACATAGTAACCTAATTCCTTCGACCATGAGATCATGCATATCACCTTTACTGGATGGATGCTTTGATGTCATCAAACACCACACCGTAACAGGGTGGCTATAAAAGTGGCATTGAGTGTTCGGAAAGTATTGGTTGAAACACATGGATCAAGAGTGGGATTTGTCCATCCATATGACGGATAGATATACTCTGGGCCCTCTCGGTGGAATGTCATCCAATTAGCTTGCAAGCATGTGACTGGGTCACAAGGGATCACATATCACGGGAACGAGAAAAGAGTACTTATTGGTAACGAGGTTGAACTAGGTATGCAGAGATACCGACGATCATAACCTTGGATAAGTAACATATCGTGAGACAAAGGGAAATTGGTATCGTATGTAAGTGGTTCATTCGATCGCAAAGTAATCGTAGAAATATGTGGGAGCCATATGAATTTCCAGATTCCTCTATTGGTTATTGTTCGGAGAAGTGTCTCGATCATGTCCGCATAATTCACGAACCGTAGGGAGACACACTTAAGGATTCGACGTTGTTTGAGTAGTTATGGTATTATGAGAAAGAGACCGAATGTTGTTCGGAGTCTCGGATGGGATCCGGGATATCACGAGGTGATCCGGAATGGTCCGGAGAATAAGATTCATATAAGGAAAGTCCCGTTTCGGAGTTCGGGAATGATTCCGGTGTTTTCATCGGGGTTATTCTAGAAGGTTCCGGATTGTCCGGCACTCCGGGGGGGAAGGGGTACATGAATGTGTCATTACATATTGGAATGATTGCATCATGTACTAAGTGTTCTTGCTGTCCCAAATATAGGATTAAATTGAATCCTAAAACAGAAAAGTCAAATGTCCAGTTTGAAAGTCAAACGGCTAAAACAAGAAACTGTGGGAAACAAGCAAGAGGAGTTGGAATCAGCTTGGAGGAGGAGTTGGACTTCCCCAGGCCGACGGCCAGCCCTAGGCCGAGTTGGGGAGGGACTCCCTCCCTCCCCTGGCGCGCCAAGACCCCCCTCCCATAAAAGGAGGGGCAGGGCTCCTCCTAGACACACACAAGTTTCCTATCCTCTAAACTAAACCCTAGATCTAGACCCCGGTTTAGAGCTATTCGGTTTAGAGCCTTCTAATTGGTTTAGAGCCCTCTAATTGGTGTGTCTAATTACTAGACCACTAATAGCCTCTCTCATAAGCTCCACCATACTCGCACCGGCTTAAGGCGAAGCCCTGCGGGATTTCCCCTCTACTTCCGGTACCACGCCGTTGTGCTGCCGGAATTGCGAGGAGAGTGCTACAACCTCCGCTGCCTGCTGGAACAAGGGAGAGGAAGGTCTTCGTCGAGTACCGAACGTGTGACCGACTGCGGGAGCGCTGCGGGAACGCGGCGCCGGAAGGATCGTCTACGCGATCTTGAGATCGGAAAGAGTACGACTACATCACCCACGAGAATCTGCTCTCGTTAAACACTTTGGAATCTTCGAGGGTGAGTTATTCCATCGACTCGTTGCTACAATCTAGTAGATAGATCTTGGCTTGTTTGTTTGTATGCGATAGAAATTTTTTGTTTTCCATGCTATGAACCCCTACACCACCCTCCCTCTCTGACAACATCTCTCTCGCCGCCACTGCCTAGCCTCGCCGGGCGTTGTGCCGAGCACTCTCGGTGCGCCGGCGAGCGCAAGCTTCTGCGCGTCCCCGCGCCTCATCTAGCCGTCTAGCCTCCTCCTGTCAACACCCCCACACCTACTACAGCGGCTCCGCCCTTTGCGCGCGCCCAGGTCGCGGGTTCGAGTCCCCCCGCGCCGCACTCTGCCGCTGTCGCGCACCGTCCTCTCGACAGAGAAGTTCAGAGAAGAAGTACAGTAGACGTCGCCGCTTTGCAAATACCCTCCCCCCCCCCCCCCCACACATTTTTGCCTCAACTTGCAGTACCCCAGGCCCACCAGACAGCCCCCCGTGGCAATTTTGCAAAAAGGTTCCCGGGATTTTGTAATCCTTGACCCGCAGTCCCTGGATCCGCCGCGTGTCGCGCACCGGCTGGCTGCGCGTGGTGGACCCGCGAGGCTGCTGACCCCACCTGTCGGACTCCTGGGCTAGCACCTGTGCCGGTGAGAAAAGGTTCTGCGCGTCGTCCCCGCACAGTCAGCGCTGACCCACCTGTCTGTGGCGGAGGCTAGTTCTGTCTAGGTATAAAAAGTCTGTCAACTTTTCTGTTTTAACAAAACCATTTTTGAAAATGTTTAAACACAAATTTAAATCTATTTTTAAATAACTTTTAAATTATAAATCCTAATTATACAAATGATATATGTTTTTGAATCAGAAAAATGTGAGGAATTCAAATATGCTATTCAAAGTAATGTTTGAGCACTTTAATTTTCGAGATGATTAAAATTACAATAAAATACCCTTTTCTTAATAAATTAATAACTTTAAGTCTATTACTCCAAATTCGACAAATAACATGTCTAAATCGATCAGCACGACGAGCCCGTTCTAACTATGCATTCCATGTTTTGAATTGCATCATGCATCATATAAATATAAAGAATACAGCAACTTATTTGGGAATAAAAAGTGACCAAAACTCAATAAAATGCTTTAATCTTGTACCCCACACCTCACCCATGCCATGCAACATTATTGCCATGCAAATTATGCATCATTCATCATGGCATGCTTGTTTGCTTGTCGCACTTTAATTCATATGCTCGTGCACTTTATTTATGTTGGCCCTTGTTTGTTTGGTTCTTCTTCGAATAGACGCCGAGCAGGGGATATATCAGGAATCCCAGGAGCACTACCCAGATCCGTCTCTCGCTTCAACTGAGCTGCCAGGCAAGCACTACCACATGCTTGCATACATATAGTACCTATTGCCTCTATCTTATTCTTGCATCATTGAGTCGCGATTGCATTAAATTGAATCCCAAGTATTGCATAGCCTTTACTTTTAAACCCCACCGAAGCTTGTTCCTCCATCCCATGAGCCATTACTACAGGAGTTGTTTGAGCCATGCGGGTCGTAGAACAGCATGTGTAGGGTATGTGAGTGTCTGATGGATAACGAGGTACCTAAAAAACTTAACCTGAGTAGTAATGGGATAACTAATGAAAGTGGCACCGGTGGACAATATTTGCTATTTGGTTCTTCACGCTCACTTGTGTCCCGTAGGACCCCGAGTACTTGATTCCTGTTCCTTGACTATTCGCACTATCCACATCCGGGAGGCCATATGGATCCCCCTGAGCCAGAGCTTGATTCATTCTTATTTCTTGGGGCCACAAAGTAGTTTGGGGCTTTATTACTATCTTGTACTTATGCCATGTTTACTGCTTTATTTAAGATTGTGCGAGGAGCACCTGTACTGTTTAGGGATCGCGGCACGATTTCGCGGTATCGACAAGCCCAGTCATATTTTCGGGTTCCCGGTCATTTACAGCCGTTCTCGCAAACCCTGGGTCCGTCTCCGAGTCGGCCAACTTCGTTGCGGGTAGCTTATTAGGGTGGCCCCCTGAAATATTTCTGAATCTTGTGATCGCTTTGTCGTGAATGCCTCGTTGGGTTTTGAGTTGGTTTTTCCGAGGTTGATCGAGTGTGTGTTGATATTTGTGCACCCCTGCAGGGTAAATCTTTCTGAATGCCGTGTCCGCAGTTATGGACGACTTGGAGCACAGTTTCTCGATCATAGACAAGTATAACTAAAGTGCCGCTTTTAAATTGACTAAGTACCTGACTAGTAAATAGTGCAATACTCATGGAATGGTTAATAAAACTGCCAACGGAGGGGTTGTTCGTCCGCTTTCTCGTTGGTAAGCGAGAAGGAGTATGGATCTGTTAATTATACTATTATAACTGTTGTTACTAATTAACGAACATCCATCTATCATTGGTTAGTCGGATGGTTAGCGAGTATCTATAGACTTGTTAGTTATTATCTTTTGCTGCAATTGCGTCACCCTAGGTTATGTCCCCTTTAGAGGCATAAACACTTGCTGAGTACCCCTAGGGTCTCACACGATAAATTGTTTGATTCAGATGAACAAGTGTTCTCGCAAGATGGATACTGGGTGGAGGAGACGGATGATGTTGGCAACGATCACTCGGGTAGAGATTCCGGGAACGGGGATCCGTGAGATCTGTGGGCGGGATGTGTTTATTTATATGGCATCTTATGCCGATTTGCTTCTTATCCGTACTCGGACCTTGTTTTCCGCTTCCGCCTGATACTCTGATGTTTGATGTATGAGGAGCTATCCTAAAATATTATCTCTATCTAGGATATTTGGATCTTGCCGTATGGCGTTGCAATATTTCTATTTCTTTTAGATGAAATGGCTCTGTGAACCGTTGTATGGTGGCTTGCATACATACTCACTTGTGTATGTAGTTGATCCCTTCGCCTGCCGATTACGCCGCTCGTTCTTGTCCCGATGTCCTGGAAGTGGTTAGGACGGCCAAAAGGTCTACCTGTGAGTGGCCCCTGGGCCCCACCGTACTATTTTAACCACTTTCGCTCGTTCAGGCATGTAACTAAGAGCGTAATTCACCGAGGTAGTTACAGGCATGAGCCTTAGCCCTTTTACAAAAAAACTGATGGTTGAATTCGGATGCGATACCATTCCAATTTTACCGTACAACCACAATACCTGAATTGGATAAGGCTTAGCCGGAAGTTTATATGCATTAGTATTAGTTCCCTCGCGGGAGAGGTTTGAGCTGAGGCTACCTCTCAATGTTGTCCACCTATGCAGTGTCCAAGATGGCAGATGGTCATGGTTGGGAGGCCATGCTCATAGGAGAGGTGCTCATACTAGGGTGTGTAAAGGAAATGTTATGTTTGATTATCTGCATACTAAGTATGATGATTCAGGGTTATCCCTGACAGATGTATCGAATCTTGTGGTGAAAGTGTACCACCTCTGTAGAGTGTCAAACTATTAGAATAGCCGCGTCCACGGTTATGGACAGTTGGAGTGGCCATACTGTTTCGTTGTCAGATATTTTCAAAATGAGTTATGAAATGAATGATGAATCTTGACTTGACCACAACAAGGTTGTGACTATGACACTAGCTTCCCAACTTAAGTGATTCTAGAATTTTATTTTATCTTTCTTTGTTTTAGAACTTAGCTTAGGTTTCAAACTTAACTTTATAGTTAAACTTAGAGTTAACATTTACACTAGAACTATACTACTTATTAGTGGTAGTTTGCGAGTACTTAAAGAGTACTCATGGCTTTTGTCCCTGGTTATTTCTATGGCCAGACTATGAAGGAGACTACCAAGATGAAGGACAGCAGGACGGCTATGATAACTAGGACCATCTCCCATCGTCAGCATTGCCTGTGACTCTGAAAATGGACCCAACCGTTACGCTATTTATTCCGCTACTTGATTGTATTAAGACTGGATCTTGAGATCCTTATTTGTGTAAGACCTTATTTATGGTTTGTAATGTGATATCTAATATGTTATGTCTCGCAAAAATGGTAATCCTATGATTGCGAGGTATGATATAACAAGTATCTGGGATTAAAAATCCGGGTGTTGGCACGCTACCACGCCAACCAGTCCCTGCCAGCGCCCTCTCGCTGCAGATCCGCCACCGCCGCGCCTCCGCACGGCTTTCCCGGTGTGCAGGGATCATCTGTGACAGGGATTAACTACGTAGGTCTACAGAGTTGATTAGTTCTTAGTTTATCTCAAAACCACTTGCCCCTGAAGTCGAGTCAGTAAGTCACATGAACGAGCGAATGAGCATCGGGATCGTGCACATGCGTGCAATGATGTGACCGGTCAAATGCACCAATCCCTGACGCGTGTCCTGGTCGTGATGTGACCCCATCATGCCGGCAATGCAGCCACGGTTAAAAGATGAGCCGACATGTAGCCGAAAAATCGATGCGCATTGGTAAGGCAGAGAGAGGTTCCCAATTTTTAGCATGCGAAGTGTATTCAATATTGATTCCAACTGTGTAGATTTAGCAGCGACAAGACATGAGACATATGTATAGACTAGATGGATATGCGCGCGGTGCCGCGCCGCCTACAATCCATCTGAGAGAGTATCGTAGGCAAGCTGTACTAACCAATGGTAAACCATTTGTTTTTGTTTTTTTGTCTGTGTCACTTATAAATTAAATATCATGTGCTAATCGATGGAACTGAAGTGCTAGCATGAGTTTTCAACGATAGACCAGTGTGTCATTTATCGTGTAAGACAAAAATTGAGAGGTTTGACCTTAGACACAAGAAATGGACTCTTATTTTCATACCGAAGCTCATAAACAACATAGGATACCAATGGTTCTTCGAGTAAATAAAAAGGTACTCCCTCCGATCCAAATTAATTGATTTGAATTTGCCTACATTCGGATATATCTAGCACTAAAACATGTCTAGATAGATCCGAATCTAGACAAATCAAACTCAATTAATTTGGGTCGGAGGGAGTACATCAAGCAAACTTTAAAAAAGAAACACATTGAGCAATAGACCAAGTTTAATACCATAAGAAATTGGCATGTTATGTGATCAAGGTAAAAAACTAATAATGTCAAAAACAGCAGTGCAGTAAACTTATCGAACTACCTCATAATAATTATTTGGAATGAATAGCTCAAAGGGAAGGCATAGCCTTGTATTAAAAAATTACAAGCGACTGGATTATCAAATGATTAGTTGAGTCAAATATAGTCAAACCAAATTATACATAAATACTAATTTTATGCAGAGTTATACTTGACATATACTAAATTATTCACTGGATCAATAAAATATAAAAGAAAAGGTATGGCTGAAAGTTGTCTCCACCATATTTACATAAAAGGAAGATCTAATATGTAATCAAGTTTGATAAATTATGTACATCAAAAATGAAAAATAGAGGCGCACATCCAAGTCAAGGGCACTGATTTTTTTGTTAAACCAACGTAGAACATGTATGAATTCACAACATCTCATGTATTATCAAGATATGCTAATATATTCAAAAAAAAATTCAGTTATAGAGCCTAAGAGGGACCAAAATAAATTTATTCTGCTTTGTTTCAGCAAAACATACATGTTAATTATTCAAGTGACATGAAATTACCAGCTCTATATTGTTCTTGATATCCTCATCCACAAAAACACTTGTCTTTGCGTAAGAAGGATCATATACTCCCTCCGACCCATATTAATTGATTTGGATTTATCTAGATTCAGATGTATCTAGTACTAAAACATGTCTAGATACATCCGAATCTAGACAAATTCAAATCAACTAATATGGGTCGGAGGGAGTACTATAAGTCCTAGTACACACATAATTTGTGTGAATTAATAAACCATATATTATTTTCACAATGGTTAATAATTTTATCATCAACAACAATAACCGACAGTGACATGGTATGGATCATTCACAAAGCTAGTACCACAAAACTTAATAAATCGCAGGCACATATACATGGATAATAGGATGAGATATGAGAGTACATGTACAGCCATTGCAAATCATGAGCTTCAGGGTTCCCCACATCAAACCACCAGAAACAATGTCCATTCTCCAATACCTCGCACCTACGACAAATGAAAACAATAAACAGAAAAATTAAACCCAATGCTAGTGGAACACAGTTGGAACACGTGAATTTTGGGACTCCTCGAAGTAACACACAAACCAACCAGTGTATAGCATTTGGGATGACATCACATGCAACAAACTGGTACAATAAATAGTACCCATCCGAAAGAATTTGAACATCGATATTTAAGTAACAAACATCCGTGTGAGACCATTTCCTTGCGTCTGCAATTCCAATGATCAGGGATAAATTCAGAAGCAGAGACTTTTTTCATGCTAAGACAATTGTATCATGTTGCGTACATGTTCAAGCAACAAAAAATAATTTCACAGCAGCCAACAAGCATATAAACTATGAAAAAACAGAGATATATTGCATGCCAAGGTAATCAAGTACGGGTTAACACGAGTTATACTTACTACAACAATTAATTTGTCAGAGAAACTGTCTAAGCAATCTGGTAAGTTTCTGCAGTAAAACGACTAAGCTATCATTACAGTATATGCTAAAACCACCCTAACTTAGCTTCCTCCATGGCTGCGCCATTTCATCATAGATTACATAATCACAGAGATCAAGTGACTAACTATTGAGTAATCATCCTCAGAGACCATCTCACAGTAGAGTTCTACTTATTTATATGACTTATTTGTGGTTCATGGTTATCTCATTAACCAGAGGATACATGAAAAACACTTTAGGAATAAGTTATCATATAGAACCTTTTGAGGAAAAAAATAATCGAGCACCGGATTAATTACTCCGTCACAGGGCAGGCTGAAATCGAGGTTACCAACAACAGACAAATTTTCTCACCCATGTCTTCTAGCAAGAAAAGACTATCAAAGTATGGATTCCAAGCAACTAACTTATTTGAAAGAAAAATCAAGCCTAGAATAACACATGATTTATAGGTGTAAATATTGACGAACCATAAAAAGGACAATGTTTTTCTTGCAAAAAATGACATCAATAGTCTATGATTTGTTGCTTGTTTACAAAATCTGCTAGCTCTTATATAGTAAAAGCATTGTCGAACTAACTATAAGAAGATTTTAGCAAGCGATGAAAATTTGAGTAGGGGATATTATGTGTGTATAAATTATGACTTGGTGCTTACATAACCTTCCTCTAAACCTGATGATTTTAAGTGTATAAAAATAAAATCGACAATTGCCAATTGGGCCCTCTGTTTTCTTCCAAAAAAATCATTAGGTGTTGCCTACTTCTCCTCATAGTATTGTTTTTTTGAAACAGATACAATATACTACTAAGCAACACCCTAAAATTCTGGAAGGACAAGTAGCAAGGTATACATGATTTTTCTCACTAACCACACTAAAATTTCAAGTAGCCTACTTCTACATAAATTCACAAAATAGCCGTATGCTAATTTATTATGACAGTTGACCATCACAAAAGAAATAGAGAGTTAAACACCAATATAATGTCTCGTAGAGACTGCAAGGATACAATATCAGTGAGATGGACAAACCTTGAATGCTCCAGCTATGTGGAGAATCAACAAAACTTTTACCACAAACTCTAGTCAATCTTCCCATCGCTGCTTGTGCGCGACATGTTTGGCAAGCATTCTATGATAGCTAGACCTGGCATGTTGCCATTGTTTCAATTACACGCATCCTTGTAGATGTAGTAGATCCCCACTCAAACACACCGTCCATATCAACCTGCACTAACCCATGTCAGATAATAAAACTCTATTGTAGAAGTAGCAAACAGAATAAACCTTCTCTTGCAAATATGTCCAATTATCTCTTCGATGTTTCTGTTAAGTGGCAAAATTGCAATAGCATAAATAAAATTACATGAGATCAAGATTATCAGAGAGAAGGAACTAACAACCTAGGCAAGATTTCTGGGCACCATTCTTGACAAAATATCCAACTGAATGTGTCAAATATAACAACATAGAATATGCAATGTTATTGCTGCCACGAAATTAATAGTCTTCTACTAACAACAACATTAGCTCTTAGCTCTTATGCAGCAAAATCTTTACTTAACTAAACTGACCATAAGAAGATTTACCCCAACCCTAGACGCTAGTTCAGCTTAACAAATATAGAGGATGACTTTGAGTAGACAAAAAATTCGAATAGACAAAAGTTACTAAAGATAACCTTCCAGTGAACCCGATGAACCCCACCTCTAAATCATCCCACAAAATAGTGCATGTTTATTAAAACCATCGTAAACACTGAATTTGTTTCATGCACGGACAAGAGAAATGGGTATATTTAATTTGTTCGGGTATATTTTAACCAGCTCTGTCACACAAGATACGATAGATAAAATTAATACTCCCTCCGATCGAAATTAGTTGACTTGGTTTTGTCTAGATTTGGATGTATCTAGCACTAAATAAGTCTAGATACATTTGAATCTAGACAAATCTTAGTCAACTAATTTGGATCAGAGGGAGTAACATTATCTCGATGCTACATCTACAGGTACAATACCATTTCAACAAATCAAATGAATGACAATGCTACCACAGCCATGAAATGCCACGAATTCAGGACATTGTAGCATACCACGCTTGCGATTGAAACACCAAGGACCTGAGTGTTTATCTACTCAAATTTCTCGTGTCTATCGCTGAAAGCAGTCATCTCTGAAAAGACCAGGCGCACGCATTTATCAGGGCCTTCTCACATATCGATGCATGTGTTCATCTAATAGGGAACTTCGAACTCACCTGTTTGGAAGACAGGTGAAATCCAAAGGATAGAAGAAGAGAATTACATACTTCTTCCCGATATAATCTGATAGCTTCACCTGCAAAGACACATGATATAGCAACTCCAGGGGCAATAGTAGTCTTGGAATTCGGGCACATATAGCGTCAATGCACTACAGCTATAGGAAGATGCAAGAGAGTGCTTACATTTATGAACTCCTGGTCGAACACAGCCTCGGCATCGAAGTCAGGTGCCTTATTCCCGACCAATGGAAAATCATCCTACAATGCACAAGACATCAGGGCCGGTGAGAAGGAGGCGAATCCAAATCCGATACAGGGTCGTGGGGCTACGAAGGTTACCACTCCGCCGGCGCCGTCCTGCAATGCTGCGCCATTTAGAAGAGGGGAACATGGAAGAGCTGGCCACCGTCCACGCGTCGTTCGCCAAGCGCCACCGCCCTCCGACCGCACTCACAGATGTGCCGCCACCGCGCCAAACCAGAGCGGCCCCAGAGCCACCATCCATGAAGTCTCACACCGCCACCACCGCAGCGCCATGCCATTGTAGACGAAGAGCCGCGGTCCTCCAACACCCGCATGGCCGAGAAACATGGTCCATCTTCTGCCTCCATCCACGACAGGGAGCAGCCTCCAACCACCTCAGGCACGGACCAGGACCCCCCACAACGGTCGTCACCCACTCCGGGCAACCTCCACGCGACGCGAGGATCACATCTCCAAAGGCCCAGATCGGGCCCGCCCGTCTCCACCGTCACCCACGCCCGCAACCGCCGGGAGAGCACCTTCCTGCGCTCTCAGCGCAGGGGCAGGCGATCGCTGCTCGCCGGAACTCCTTACTGGCCAAGCCCCCAAGCCGATGCCTCAACGACCTTGAGCCTGCGCCGCCGCTTCCAGGCCTTGCTGTCGCACCACCGCTCCACGCCGCACTCCGCTGACCCCCCCCCCCCCCCCCCCGCCCCCCGCTAGAAACGACCCCTCCCGCGCCGCCCAGGTGACCTCCCGCCTCCGTGCGTAGGGGGGCCGTCAGGGCGCGCCACCCTCACCCGCCTTTGATGGCCGGGCGCGGCCGCCGGAGGGACGGGATCAAGCGCCGCTTTTCTTTCGAGGGCTGGGGGCTTCCTTGTCTTTGAGTCTTCACAGGAGCGGTGATCGGTGAGGAAGAGAAAGGGTGGAGAAGCGGTGGTAACGCCCGTCCGGTTCAATGGGTTTTCCAGGATCTGTTCACCTGTGGACCGGTGGAGGTAACACCCGTCCGGTTCAATGGGTATTTTATGTACTGTTCCATGTACGTGAGCCGTTACTCAAAGCTCAGCATTTTCACCAGGCGTAAGCCATTAAATAATGTAGATGAGATCTTTTCATCTGCCTGAGATAACACAAATAGAAGCAGTAATGTCAGAGCATAGAAAATCATTATGAAGAACTGCACAAATTTAGCATCACATTCATCCCCGGTTTCACTTGAGCACAAAATACAAAGAGGAGCATGTATAGATAAGTAGATTCTGAATTCGACATGTGCAAAAATATCCTACAGGTCCAGCTTATGATGTTCAGAATTTCGTACACCTGGATGTCCTCAAACATAATATTCAGAATATGACCAAAATCCTCTATATTATTCTTTAAAATTCAAACTAACCCTACTAATCGTGGAGGTAGGGCCAGAAGGGATGATAGGGCCAAAGCCGCTGGACGCAGACGCCGTACTTGACGACACCAGACACCGCCATCTATCTCGCCACTACCAGTCACCAGCTTTGCAGATGGGGAGAACATGCCAAAGGGAATCAGATCAGCGGAGCGTCAGCCAACCTGTGAGGGTAGGAGGGCAGGTAGCGAGCAATCTCAGGAGCTTCTGTGCGCCTGCCGGACCTAGATGGGAGGCTGCTGAAAACCCTATGCGAGGGGCGGCCAAGAGTAAAGGGTAGAGGAAAGCGATGTGGGATGGGAATGGCCTAGGTAACAATCAAAACTAAAAAGAAAAGCAACCATGAGGATCATCCTAGAAGAACAAACTTTGAGGGCCCCAAACATCCAGACGACCTGAGAAGCAATGACGACGCCCACCGGAGAGATGGTCTGCCCCCCCCCCCCCCCCCCCTCCCCCCTGCAGAAGCAGGAAACACATGAGACCAGCACCAGTAAAAGGAGCACACACTGGTGAGAGAGGAATTGCTAGCAGCAATCACCGCCTCCGGAGATCCTCCACCTTCTATGGCTATTACTCAAGTAGGGCTCCACCGCTGGAATGGTTTATGGGGCGGGTCCAAAGCCAAGGCCACTGTAGTGCGTGGACATGAGAGATTGGCATGGCGAGGGCAGCGAGGGGAAGACGGCTAGGGTATGGCCCGAGAAGATAGAGACTGTGGTTGGTCGGGCCAGCCCTTCTGCTGAGGATTCACTGTAGTTTTTTCCCCAGCCTGGAGACATGCTGTTTCGTGGAACATAGCCGAGGATGGAGCCATTTGCATCACAGGAGAGGCCTTGCTCCCGGAGTAACCTCAGAATGTAGCGTCACCACCACAGTTTAAACTGGTGATGCTGTAAGGAATCTTTTTCCAGAATAAATAAAATAAGAGTGAATAATAATACTACTGTGATCATGTAAGTCTCTGCTGCCTGCCCTTTTTCTAGAAAAAAAATGAAAATCTAGCACAAGTACGCTCCCCATTTCTCAACTGTTTCTAGATGGATAAGCACATATGTCAGGACGGTGTAGGCTAAACTATTCAACCCGTTGACACCTGTGACAGCACACGAATGCATAAACTAAAGGGTATTTGACCTTTGTAACATCATCGATCTTTCCTACGCCAAATCCATAAAACAAAATCTTGTACACGATTCCAAATGTTGTATATTACTATAAACAGAATCTTATACCAACTTGTCATCGACCAAACACGATATTGAATGCTAGCATGATGAAATATTGCACTGGGTATCTTGTATACAACTCTAAATTACAAAGCAAGTCAAATCAAACCGAGGGAGATTTTGCCAAGATATAGTACGATACACATACCATATGGAAATAAATCATTGTTCTTCCTCCACTGAGAATCAGAGAAGCTGATGCAAGCAAGTAAGCCACCCAAGACATGTAGATCATGGGCGACGTCGTCGCTCACTGCCGACACCCTCCATGGCGAGGCTGCAACGACTTGAGTGTTGCTGGAGCGGATGGACGGCAAGGGCACACGCTGGACTGGGCGCCAACAGCGAGAGCACAAGGATCAACTCAAGGTAGTCCATGGTTTACATGAATTTAATATGTAGGTCATTCCTGCCTTTTGGGATATGACTTCTATATAAAACATCAACAGCCAAAGCATACCAAAGAACACCTCAAGATGAGAAGGAAAGGAGAAAACAGTACAAACAGTAGTAGACATATACCATTTTGTGCGACCCCAATCGATTTCACTTCAAACTGAAAATTTCATATTCTCCTGAATCCAAGTCAGAACCTGTGTGTTTGCTTGGAAATAGGATGATTTTCTGTAGCCTGCATTTACATAACATCATCACACAAAGTTAATTCCAACATTGAACGGGCTATATTTCTCCAACAAAATATTCAGCATGAATGCATCACCTGGCGTAGTTGGTAGTCCAGTGCGAAACTCAAATTTAAACTAATCTATATTCTAAAGTACCACATTAGCATGACCTGCTTGATGGTATTGACAAATGAAAAATCTTGATTAGCAAATATATAAAGATTGTAGTGTTCTATAATTTGAAGGTCCCATGATAGAAGAACATATTTAGTTAGGTGGTGGTCTCGTGAACCCCAGGAGGAGTAAGATGAGGAGAAATGCATGGCAGTTGCATTTTTTGGGTGGAGTCTTGCTGATTTGTCCTCTTCTCTATTGTCTCGCTCCCCAACAGCATTGCAGATGGCCTGGGTACTTTGCGCCCCATGCTGCAGCAACCCTGGCTAGAGGGCAGATAAAGCCATCTGGTGCCAAGAAAAGAGGTCGGGTACACCAGCCAGCCGGTAAGAAAACCAGAAGATCCACAGGATGCTGGCCGTTCAGCCGGCGAGGCGCAAATACGGGGCAAAACGGCCGGCCGGCCAGATGAAAAGGGAGGACGACAAAGGAGAGAAAGGGGAGACCTCTGTGGATAGAGGGGAGAGGACGCGGTCTTCCTGCCGTTCCCATCACCTGCGCGTTGATGCTGCCTCTGCCCGACTTTTCTGCTGCCGCTGCCACCACCGGTGCGATCACAGATCGGAGGAGAAAGGGATAGATAATTGGAGGTGTATTGGCCGCGTCAGGAAAAGATCGAGAGGTGAGAGAGAATATGTAGGGCATCGGCCGAGCAACAACAACCCTCGTCGGCGCGGCCGAATGGCCCATGCACCACCGGAACAGGAATCACTGCCGCCCGGAACCACCATCCAAATCAATGCCCGGAAAGATGCGCTGGAAGGAGGCATGACCTGAGGCCAGAGTTGGGTGGCAGCGGCTGAATCTGGGTGGCGGCGGTGAAAAACCTAGTGGGGAGCTCGAAAGAGAGGATTTGGGGAAAGATTGAGAGAGAGCGCAGTCCAGACGTGGAGGGCCCAGCATGCACCGCTCACCGCCCACCGCCCACCGCAGCTACATCGGACGCGCAAAGGGCGCCCCCTGGCCCACAGGCAGCGGTATCGTACCTGCCATCGCGCGGCAGATGGAGTCAGCTGGCTCTTTACTCGCCATCGCCACGCATGAAGCCCATCGTCCACGGCAGCTAGAGGCAATGCAGCAGCGCCACGGCAGCTAGAGGCGCCACGACGCGTTCACAAGGCCACATCTAGCGACAACAAAAGGAGGCCCACACGCAGAGACAGAGGATCGCATGGGGCATCGCAGGAGTTCTGAGAGAGCTTGCTTTATCTCAGGCTTAAGCCTTTAGATAATAATAAGGTGGGCGAATGAGTACAAATTAAGGTTCAAGCTCTCACTTGGATCCCAACCCAACAGATTAAGACATGGAATAATCATAGCCAGGGAAGGGACAAAGTGACAAATTGTCTAATTGTCCGCTCTGCCGGCCGGCTGCATGCTTCGCAAAACATTTCATGTGCGCAACCACCATCTCTGATGCGGGTGGCAGATTCTGCCCAAGAATCTAGCGATGGGTTTGTGTCTAAGCTTGCCACCACCATGTCCTAATTTGGAGGGATAATGACCGCTTAACGGTTAACACCAAACGATTTTGAAATGACATAAATTATGTACTGTATTATATCGTCACAAGGTATATTTAAATGAGTCCACATTGGTATGATGCCCAGCATGCAGCTAGCAACCGTCGGATGCTTGCATGAAGTGGTGAACGGCTGGAATCTAAGTTGCTTTTTAAACACACATTAGAGATAATTCAACCTGCCATACTTCAATAATGGTACCTTGCAGCCACTGTCTCGGTTGCCCCAATATTGGACCTGTACCGCAGTGGTTCATCGTGCCCCAAGGCGTACTATACCTCGTGTCCATGCGTTCCTGGCTGCTACATTCTTGATAATATTCATCTTGCCGGGATTGAGATTGACCATGCTTGAGGACTACGCCAAGGAGACCCTCTTTCTCCGCAGTTGTTTGTGCTTTGCATGGAGGTCGTCACATTGCTCTTCTGTAGGGCAGCCGAGGAAGGTTTACTATCGCCGATTGGGAACTGCTCTCAGCTACAGCGGATTTCCATCTACGCTGATGACGTTGTGCTCTTCGTCAAACCCACAACACAGGATCTAGCTTTTGTCGAAGTTTTACTCTCGATCTTTGGAGATGCTTCGGGGTTGCGCGTGAACTACGCCAAGACATCAGCTACCATCATCAGAGGAAGCGGTCAGGAGGAGGAGAACCTGGTTTCCAACATACTCAATTGTGCCATCGCCAAGTTCCCGATTAGGTACCTTAGGCTACAGCTAGCCCTTCGGCCTCTATCTAACGCACAGTGGCAGCCCATATTGGATACAGCGGTGCAGATCTTACCGGCATGGCAAAGGGGTATGATTGCAAGGCCCGGGAGGCTCGAATTGGTGAAATCTGTAATGGCGGCACGACCGATACATCACCTGATCGTTGCGGAGGCCCCGTGTTGGCTCCTAGAGGAGGTGGATAAGAGTTGCAGAGGCTTCTTCTGGGCAGGCAAAGATCATGCTAATGGTGGACAGTGCCTAGTTGCATGGGATCAAATCTGCAACCCGACGGAGTTTGGTGGTCTAGGAGTCAAAAACCTCAGAAAGCAAGGCTTAGCACTTCGGATTCGTTGGGAGTGGCTTCGGAGGACGGACCAGCAGAGACCTTGGCAGGGACTCCCAATGCCAAAGGACGACGAGGCTAGGAGTATATTTGATAGTCTGGTAAACATCCGAGTTGGAGATGGGAAGAGCACACTTTTTTGGCATGACCAATGGATAGCAGGGAGATCGGCTTCCGACTTTGCACCAGGCCTGACATTGATTGTCAGCACGCGGGCGCAAAACTCGAGAACGGTTGAGCAAGCTCTAACGGGCAATCGCTGGATATCTAATATCTCGGGCTCGCTGGCCCTTAGGGGAGCGAGAGAATGTCTGGCACTTTGGATAGCCATCAACGGAGTGGAGCGGGATGCGCATAGTCCTGATGAGGTCTCCTGGCCATGGTCAAGTACCGAGACCTACTCGACCAAGTCCACATATCTTATGCTCTCGCAGGGTCGCATACGACACCCACTTGCGGAGGCAATCTGGAGAAGCAAGGCCAGCCCCAAGAGCAGGTTGTTCGTATGGCTGGCGGCCCAACACAGGATCTGGACCTCGGGCAGATGTTTTAAGCACCGCTTGCAGAGCCAATCGGCATGCTGCTTCGTGTGCTTACAGGAGGAAGACACGACTGAACACATTCTTCTTCAGTGTGTCTTCGCCAGGGAGGTGTGGTACCGGTGTGGCCAGGCCCTTCATGTGACTTTCACACCACCCACGACAGAGGATGTCATCCAAGAGTGGTGGTTGCGACAGAGGAGTGGCATAGAGGAGAAAGGCAGAAGGTGGTTTGATGGTTTGGTTTGCACGGTGACATATGCGTTGTGGAAGAATAGAAACGCTTGGGTATATAACAATGTTAGCAAATAACTATCAGCCAGCAGCCTGACAGTAAACATCATTGAGGAGCTGACCTTGCTTAGGATAGCCCTCTCGAGCGAGGAGAGAGTTGGAGTAGGAGTGCATATTAGGGAGAGAGAGTAGCCTTTTTCTCTTCTTTGGAGCTTTGAGGTTCAGGTGTTCGCACCTGAGATACCTATCTTGTAACATAATTTATGCCTTCTATAAAATTAAGGTACGCGTTTGTGTACTCTCGAAAAAAAAAGATAATATTCATCTTGAATGCTGATGTATACTCTCTGTTCGCTAGCGACGTCGATCAGGCTGTTCGGTTATTTTTGACTGTAATACTAGTGTTGATACTTTTGCCGATGTTGATTGATTATTCTAATGGCTGCGCACACGCACATGGTCTTGGCAATGTGGGTCAAATTAAAATTATAGAAGAATCCTCATTTATCAGTTTTTGGCTGCCTTCAGAAAAGTACAAGATGTTATTTTGAAAGAAGAAAAAGTTTGAAAACCTTAGAGATTTGCTAGTTCCTTTTAGATTTTATTTTATAATTCGGTAGAGTTTATGTATATCTATCATGTACTATTTGCCACTATGAATATATCATGGTATTGATTTTTAAAAATGAGTTTTTAGAAGAATGTAAATAGGGATTACAACTGGCATACTCTCTCGATATTATTTCACTCCATCGTTTCACACGCACAAGCACCCAAAGCGTGACGTCGTGCTTAATCTTCGAAAAAATTACAAGAGGGGCTGCATGCTTGTCATGAAAGGCCTAGCATTCCCCTCTTTCTAAATCTCCTAGACTGGAAGAAGGGTAAGTGAGGACGTTGCCTTGCGATTGGACTTGGAATCATCGGACATGTGAAACCACCATTCCCTAATGATTTTTTGTTGAAACGAAAGCAAATTCGTTGCCTTGACCATTAGTTAAGATAAAGGTAGCTAGTTAATTAGCGGAAAACCGAACGAAAACCATACGACAACACTAACACGAGCCACGCTCACACTCGCCACAAGGCCAAACCCACTCAAGATCCGAGAACAAAGGACCAAACTCGAAACACCACTCCACCGACACCAGACGACCTCACACCATTGCAAAGAGAAGACGCCATGGCTGTTATGGGAGGAGCATACATGAGACGCTGGTGTGGCCAGATTGTTGGCTCGGTCAATGCGCCTCAAAGGAGGCGTTTTGACTTTAGGTTGGGGGGGTGGGGGGGGGCGGCCCGGGATGCTGGTGCGACGGCCGAGGTCTGGGAGGGGTTTTTCCTGTGTAGCTTGGGCTACAAGAGGCTGGGTCACGCGTCATCGTGGCTCGAGAGGGAGCGGTGGCACATCAGGAGTTCGGGATGGCAGTCTCAGATGGTGGCGTTGGCGGTCTCCTAGACGTGGTAGAGCAGTTGGATATCGGGGCAGTAGTCCTGAAAGTTTGACAGTTTTGAGGAGTGTCGATCTCTTGTCGTGCATGTGGGCGAGCAGCAATTTAATGAAAGGGGAGACACCGTTTGCATTGGTATGCAATAAGCTTCATATAGTTCCTCTCTACTTGAACAAGGGTCACGTAAATTTTATTTCGACTTTTCGGAAAATATTTTTTATAGTGTATACACGATGTTGAAACTGCAAATACAAAATTTTACAGGACGAATGTGTACAAGAACGTGGACCCACCTACCCCAATTCTACTTCGCGCTCCGCCACTGCTCTGCTTCCCTAGACCCAGCTTGAAAATCAGCGGATTAAGAATTTAAGATGCGATGGACAACCTCCCTTGCCGTACTTCGCTACAGCTTGACCTTAGGCTGGGACACGTCAGATGCAGCTTAAACCTAAGAAAAAGCGAGCTATCTGAGTCCAGCCGTGCGCGTGTTTCTGGCCATCTGATTTTCACTCTGAATCATCTCAACTGTGTAGTTTTAGGTGTTGACCGAAATCTTACGAGCTGGTCCCTCCCGTCCTTGTCCCCACCCTACCCCATCTCGATCCTGTTCTCCTCCACCCGACCTCCCGCCCATCCCAGCCCCTCCTTTGTCTTCCCAGCAACCTGCGCCGCCCCCTCCGCTCCCAAGCTCTCCCTCTCACCCCCGCTCCCTCCACTCACGTGGCCACCGGCTCCCGCATCCAGCGTCGGCCGTCTCTGCTTCCTCGCCTCAAATCTGCCAAGTATCGATTCAACATCTCACCCAACCTCGCGCACCCTCCACGCTTTATCGGTGGTGAGTAAGATAAGGAGGAGGTGAGCGTGTGTGATGGTGGGGGTGAGAGAGAGGGGGCGACACGGGTAGAGACGCTCCTATGAGAGACTACGTGAAGATGGCGCATCATCCTCACCACTTTGACTAGAAAAATCAGGGACGGATGACGGAAAAAAGGAATTGAAAAGGAAAAGTCTCGCAAGACATGCGATGACGCAGCGCAGAGCAACTGACCAGAACCCATAATCTATAGTAAATGAACGAAAGAATCGCTGAACGGAAAGCATGGAACGCTAACAAGCGAGAAATGGTCACGCCTTATGAGAAACAGTCGTATTTCATGTCACTTCAATTAACATATATGTATTCCTGAAATAAAGCAGAACAAGCTGATTTTAGTCCCTCTTAGGCTCTGCAACTGAATTTGCTTTTGAATATATTAGCATATCTCGAGAATATATGAGATGCTTGTGTAAATTGATACATGTTCTACAATTTCTACGTGAGTTAATAAAAAATTCAGTGCCCTTAGCTTGTAGCATGCTCTATGATTAATGAACAAGCGGGTTTCATCGACTAAATGGGTTCAAAAGAAATGTCATAACTTATATTTTTAATTTTGATGTAAAGATTCGTGACAAATTCCAGCCATACCTTCTCTTTTAAATTTTATTGAACCAGTGAATAATTTAGAATATATCAAGTATAACTCCTGCATAGAATTAGTATATATATGTAATCTGGTTATTATATTGACTAAACTAATCATTTAATAATTCATCCATTTATAAGTGTTGAATACAAAGTTGTGCCTTCTCTTAGAGCTCTGTAATCCAAATAGTTGCAAGCATCGATTTTGAGACAGTCGAACAAGGTTACTGTATGATCTTCATAATTTAGCTTGTTTTGACATCATTAGTTTTTTACCTTGATAATGTAACGTGACAGTTTCTCGTGGTACTGAACTTGGTCTATTGTTCGATATATTTTTGTTTAAAGTTTGCTCGATGTACCATTTTATTTACTTGAAAAACATTAGTATCCCTATATTAATTATGAGCTTCAATATGAAATAAGGGCCCGCTTCTTACGTCTAAGGTTAGATCTCTCAGTTTTAGATATGTCTAACTCGGAAATAATACACTTGTCTACCGATTAAAACACTCAATCCTGAACAAAACAAAATATCTTGCCACCAGTGAATATAACACACCTACCACACTCTGACAAATAGACCGTAGACGACGCCGTGAAGCGGGTATATCCACCTAGTAGGATGGATCTTCAAGGGAGTAGTAGCTTATCTGCAGGTGCTCCTAGTTGGACAACGAACAAGAGTCTCGTTTCCTGAACCTGAATAACATGTTCAGTTCACAAGTAGTAGATCCAAGAGAGATTGGAGGACTCTTTTCCCAAAAAAACATTCTCATATATTGCACATACTCTAGCAGAGAGCCGGAAAACAAGAACTAATTGTGACATTTTCATCATATTCATGTATGGATCAACTCAAAGCAACAAACTAATATAAGCTGTCTCGTCCCTAACAACCCAGACTACCTACCAAACTAAGGATGGCCATGGGAATTCAGGCGCATCTCCTAGTTTCCACCTCCGCCTCTCGAAGCAGAGGACAAGATCGATCAAGCGGCGCTAGTCCCGCCAGCACACAAGCATGGTGACGCACCGGCGCATGATGTAGAACCTGGCCCTCTGCTCCTTGGCCAGGCTCGCCAGCCGTCCGGGCACCGACCGGCCCGACCCTCCCGACGTCCGGCCCTTCAGACCCACCGGACTGCCGGTGGCCACCGCCGCCGACCTGCGGCTGCCCTTCTTGGACAGCTTCCACTTGTCGTCCATGCACATCTCCATCTCTTCTCTGTTTCTTCTAATCTCCGGAGCTAAAATTTGTACTGTGTTCTCTCTGCTTTTGCTTTGGCTGTGAGGTCGCCTCGATCGGGTGCTATTTATAGTGCCAAACTGGGTCCAAGGAGAGGTTAACGGTGATGTGTGAGAGGCTGGATCTGATTGGATAGGATCCTCATAGGTGGTTGATTAAATTAGCTTAATCCAGACTAGTTTATGTCTGTTGGGTGTGGCATCCCTTTCCCTGCACTCGCTAATAATTTATGGGACTGTGTTCCCTTGGGGCGATGGCCGTCTCTTTCGGCGCGCGCGTCCATGCTCAAGTAGTTGTGATGCGCATTTCTGAGGACCTCTGAATTGGAGCAATCTGCTGGACCTACAAAACTCTGATCACATGAATGCCGAGCTAACCGGACAGGACCATCGTCCTTAGGAGAGGGTGATGCTGCCCAAACGTGTTAACTTTGCCACGTTTTTTTTTCTGGTAGGTTACTTGAGATATGTGTAGGAGTACAAGTTTTGTATATTCATGATACATTACATATATATGGGGTTTTGGATGTAGAATAATGTACCATTGCCCCAGCAAAAAGGAAGAAAAGAAAAATGCAAAATGTCCCCAATATTATGGCAAGAACACCTCCAAATCCACCTGGCCCCCAAGTCGGTGTTGTAGCTTTGATTAGCCTCCAAAATCAAAATACTCCATAGAGCTCTTATCCTTAGCTTTACGGTTTGATCATTGATAAAATTAAATGACAAAGTAAATACCTTCCCTTACTTATTTACCGCGCTAGAGCATGCAAAATTTTCTGGGCTGGCTAAAACGTTGTTTTGGAAACCAACCGGTCCACGTAGCATGAGACTGTATCATCTTGGGTCCCCGAGCGTGACCGACCACCGAGTCTCAGATCGAGTCAAAGTCTCTCTCACGTACGCACGCACAAGCAGTACAAGTAACTCTGCAAATGGAATCGGGACGTCAGCGGCGCCGCGTATTTTCAGCCCACATAATCACTTACGCGGGCTCCCGCGTAACGTCAGTTGAAATAAGCGGCATCTGCGGGCCGCCTGCATATCCAACATATGTCCCGCATAGCCCCCTCTATCTCCCCGTTCTCCCTTCGACCAGGTCATGAAAGACCTAGGCACAGCTACAGCGCCGCCGGGCTAGATGTGCCATGGCCGCCGCCCCTCCTCCGGCTCCGCCCCCTCCCCCTTCCTCTATTCCCCTACCACCTACACCGATTCCAGTCCTCAATAGCAAGGCCCTCGACGAGCAGGCTAGATCCACCATGGCCACCATTCCTCCGGCTCCTCCCCCTCCCTCTATTCCCCTTCCACCCGCACCAACAAAGAACCTGCTACACGGTGGTGTGGGGTGGACGGCAGACCCAGGGTCAGAGGGATGCGAGATGGGCACGAACAGCATGGGGATGGTGGGCGGCCAAGACGACGTCGACGGCGACGATCCTCAGATGGGCAGGGACAACGACGGGAAGCTGCAGCAGTGCAATAACATGGTGAGCTATTTCGTTTCTTAATTATTTAAGTTCCTGTCATCATCTGAGAGCTAGATTCAGAGAAGTCCTTTTGAATGTATCGCACATATCTCTGAATCATAGCTATTTTTTTTGGTTGAACTAGTTCTTGGCACATGTCTCTGAATGTATCGCACATGTCTCTGAAGTTCTTGACAATGAGGATTCTTCTCTCTTTCTCAACCAGAATGCCTCAGTTAGCTGTGCCCTGGTGAACTTGGTATGATGCACCATCTGAGCTTATTCCATCTTAAGATCAGCAACACCATCATCTTGTGAATATGCTCCCTGAAGGTTTTTATTTTCACCTTAACACAAATCTAGCAGCAAGCACTACTAGGGTCAGCGTACCATTCCTGGAACCGTGATCCTAAATTCCCTTGATATCAGGAGCATTGTTGTCACACTATTCTGTCTGTCTTGTCAGACAGTTTCGAGTTCCCGGAATGGTAATGGGACAGTCTTCACCGCTCTGAACTTGCCAACATTGTTCAAGTGTTCATTCTCCAGCCTACAGTCAACGTTGTACCCAAGTTATAACTAAAACACTAAATTTTTAAAACCGGCTAAAAATCAAGTTGAAGAGAATGATTGCAGCTGAATACTAGTTTCAAATATCTGTAGAAGTTCCAATGTCCTCGCCGAATTATTTCTAGTGAAGCCAGGGAGAAATCAAGTAGACGAGTTTCGTTCTGAGTAAAACGTATCTTCATTACACTCTCTGTCCAGGCTAGAGGAAGTGCTAGATTTATTACCTGCATTGTGAAGGCATTAGTGCTCCTAGCCTATAATTTCTATATTAATATTGTATTACAAATTAGTTGAAGTACACTACCATTGAAACATAGTAGATAGACTTGTTCAACAACACATGAACCAAGATTTTTCAGCAGTATCTTGTGTTTCTTCAAAGACACAATCCGAATCATATAGTTAATAAAAATACCTCTTACACACGGATCCAAACATCTAATCTAAGGGAATTACCGGCAGCAACATACAAGGACTGGTTATATATATTTCATATCTCATTGCAATTGCAATAATTCATTAAATACATATGCTTTATCTTACAGAACATGTGTGATATATTCATTAAATAAATATGTTTTATAGGTATCTCGCGTGCAAGTGGGAGAGGACGAGCTTCACACGGAAAAACCCCATCCAAAGCCAAGATTGAAAAAGAGCAACAATAGAAAGGTTTTCTTTTTGTGTCTGACTTGGCTTTATTTAGTTGATGATCTTTATAAATTCTGAGTTGAATTGTTTGACCCAATTCTTTTTAGGGAGACGTTCCAATCGGTTTAAAGTCAGCCAGTCCACGACTTCGATCTCCTATGCAAGTGGCAAGTTCTCCGGGGGTAAACATGCTTGCTAGATCTGAAGCATCGAGAAGGGCATCGTCAATGGCGAGGTCCGCTGCACTAAAAAGAGCAAAGATGGAAGGTTGTCCCGAGACATCACAACAGTCACCAAGTTGTACCATGACATCTCCAATACCATATCTACCACATATTTCTCCTTCTATTGAGGATCTCTCCCCGGGTACAAGAATGACTCATTCTGAAGGTAAGATCCACCACCACCACGTATTCCTAGATTACTCATCTAGTTTTAGTCCACTCTTGATAAGCTAACTATGTGTTTTTCATGCATGTAGCCTCAACAAGAAAACGCCGCAAGTTGATATCAGCCATATGGACAGAGGCTACGCCAATATATAGAGACGGGAAACTTGTGAAAGGAAGATGCGTGCATTGTCGACAAGTATTTGCAGCTGCAAGAGATACGGGTACCAGCTCTCTCAAACGGTATTTAAAGGTATGCGAAGCAAAAACAGCAATGCATGAAATGGTTGGTAAGATGGGTCATCCTGAGAGAGTTGATCGAAATTGGAAATTTGATCCAGTGGTTGCAAGACAAAAACTCATCAAACTAATAGTGGTCAATGAAATGCCATTTTCTTTTGTTGAATACAAGCCTTTTAGAGAGTTTGCTGCTGCGTTAAATCCATGGTTTGAAAAAGTGTCTAGGACAACTATAAAGAAGGAGTGCATGGCTGTTTTTAATGATCATGGAAATAAATTGAAAGAATGCTTGGAACTGATGCACGCATATCTCTCACGGGAGATATGTGGACGTCGAATCAGAAATTAGGTTACTTTTGCATGACATGTCATGTCATTTCTAGTGAGTGGGTGCTCCATAAAAGGGTTATAAGATTTTCCATGTTGGAGACACCCCATAACTCTTGGAACATGTTCAATATAGTGCTAAAGACCATTCAGGAATGGAACTTAGAGGATAAGTTGTTTAGCTTTACATTGGACAATGCCTCAGTCAATACCGCAATGGTCAATCTGTTGAGAGAGAACTTGAAGAACAAGGGGGTTTTACCAATAGAAGGAAAGTTACTTCATGTCCGCTGTAGAACACATGTTCTCAACATAACTGTCCAAGATGGTTTACGGGAAATAAAACCCGTAGTCAATAACATTAGGGAAAGTGCCAAGTTTGTCAAAAGTTCACAAGGTAGGGTTGAGAAGTTTCTTGAGATAATCATACAAGAAGGACTGACTGCTAAATATAAAAGTCCTTCCGTTGATGTGACTACTCGCTGGAATTCTACTTATTTGATGCTTGAAGCTGCATTGCCTCTCAGAAATGCATTCTATTCCCTAGAAAAACAGGATAAGGATTATACATTTGCCCCTTCGCCCTCTGAATGGAAAATGGCTAAAGCTATATGCAAGTTGTTGCAGGTTTTCTACACAGCAACTGTGATCCTTTTAGGCTCGAAGTATCCCACCTCTCATCTTCATTTCTACCAGTTTTGGAAAATTAAGAAGATGTTGAACAAAGAGGAATCAAATCTGAATAGAAAGCTATTGAATGGACAACCATCAACCCAGGATCTAACAATTGCACGTATGATAAAACAAATGCAAATCAAGTTCAATCAGTATTGGATAGAGACATACAAGTCAGCTTGCATTCCCGTCATACTTGATCCGAGGTTCAAGTACGACTTCCTTGAATTTAACTTGAATGACTTTGGAAGTGAAGAGGAGGCTAGAAAATGGATGAGTGAAGTGAAGCAAATCATGGAAGATCTCTTCGATGAATATAGCAAGGCGGTTTCTATTCAGTCACAGAGAGAAAGTGATACTAAGGTGGAAGATGATGATGATCCACTTGCAAAGTGGGATCACTACATGAAGTTCAAAAGAGGGCAGTCGAGCAATGAGCTAGATCGATATTTGAAAGAAGATTTGACACCTCGAAAAGAGGAAGTTGACATTTTAGAATGGTGGAAAAAAAGTTCTTCAAAATACCCTGTGCTCTCTAAGATGGCCCGTGATATATTGGCCATCCCAGCTTCTACCATTCTTTCGGAGTCTGCTTTTAGCACTGGAGGACGCGTCATCAGCGACTATAGGAGTAGTCTCGCATGCTCTACCCTCGAGGCCCTGATATGCCTCCAGGACTGATTCAAGGCAGCCGGTATGTAAAATTTGTCTTTATCAAATTATTCTTCTAGCTAGTATTTTTCCTCATGGTTAACGAGAAATTCTCTTACTTTTTCAGATGAATCAGACCGTGAGTAGCACCTTTTTCGGTAGGTGGGATTGCATCATTACAGGTAACTTGTTCAGTTTTCGAAATGCTATGCTCGTGCTCATGTGCAGTTTCTCTGGTTAGCAAGATATGAAATTAGTTTGGTCCTACCTGCAGTCACGCTGAATATGACATTAGTTTGGTCCTAGCTACAGTCATGCTGAATATGATATTAGTTTCAAAATTGTGTAAGTAGGGGTACTGTATTGTTTATGAGTATTTCATGTCATACTATCTCATTCTCATCTGTATCGTGGAAATACAATTCAATGAGATAACCTGAGATGCCTATTCAATTCAATGAAATTACGTGTAGGTTTTTTTATACTGGCTCTAAATCTTGGGCTTTTGTCAAACTGTAGGAGCTCCACGAGAGGATCAGTGTCGTCGACGTGAAGTAATATCAGCAATTGGTTTCGAGGGAGCATCCAGTTTGTGAGATAAACTAGATGACAGTAGATGTTCTTCAGTTTGTGTCAAACTGGCATGTATATGTCCTATGCTTGCTTTGATTCGTTGATGTACTTTCAGCCATGTTTTGGTGTCCCTTCTAAAATTCAGAGAAAGGCTGAAAACTTTGAAACATTTAATGATTAGTAGAAGAAAGTTGGCTAGTTGTGTTTGGTATCTCTGTATATCAGCTGGAAGCTGGCAAGCGTAATCCGGGATTTGTTTTGCCTCAGTGTTTTGCCTCCTGTAACTTATGTGAGGTATGCGGGCTGCCGCGGACCGCCGCATAGATTATGTGGGCCGCCCGCATAACCCCACTTAAATCAAGCGGACACATGTGGCGCTTATGCGGGCTCCCGCATCACGGCCCGCTTGTACAAGTGAAGTCACCGTCCTCCGCCCGACCGATCACGACGCGACGTAGTCACACGTTGCTATCCGTTGGAGCAGCAGCGAATAAAGAGCCTCGAGCTTCACGTGCACACAACTACTACGAGCCCACATGCCTATCCTAACTATAGCTAGTATTGCGCACACTGGCCGTGTAGACACTCATCACAAGTCACAACACACACCACGCGAGTCAAGACAAGGAAATGACGATGTGGCTGCGGATATAAGCTTTCGAGATTAGACTGACCCGCCAATCTACCTTGCACTAGCCACGCACTAGGCGCAGCCAACAAACAACAAATCAAAGGCGGTTGGGGGATGCCAAATAATCAGAAATAAGACACATTTTGCTCCTGCTCCACTGTCAGCCATTGCTATCAGTCATCATACTAGTGACCATAGATTTTTGTTTAGTTAACTGATTAGTAAGTACAACACAAACCACTCGCCACTAACTTTTCGCCACATGAAACGACATATGGGAATATACGGGCACATACCCATGTGTGTAATGATTTGACCGGTCAGAGCAGCGAACGGTCTGACACGTGTCCCGAATGTGAAGTGGATGCATGATGACGGCCATGCCTGCAAATCGACCGAATGTGCCGACATGTAGCCGAAAGCTATCTATGAGATGCATGCACGATGGTATCAGCTTAATTAACCAGATGCATACTAAATCTGATACGCCATGCAGTGGCAAACAAGCCATGTGCAGGGATTTTGTCGATTCTAACCACCACCAGTTAGCTAGAAACAACACACGAACAAAAAATACAAACTAGTTTTAGGTTTAAACAGCATGTACACTTTAATCAGGCCGGTCTGCAAGGAATAATTAGCGCTAGCAGATTTGTCGTTAAGATGGAGATGTTTCTGCAAGGAAATTGAACAATGCAGCCGGCAAGATGATATATATGCAAGTCATGTCAAGAGGGGAGACAAAATGGCCACTTGTCTGCTTGTACACCAAGGCTTGGAATTTTCGTGGTGACTCATCGGTTAAAACCATTGTATCTTGATCTACTATTTACTTAACAAAAGGAAATTATTGGTTTCCAACATTTTCATATATATTCATGATCAGTGATACAGATTGCCACAGTCGCTGTGGCAGTACGTGAGAGCCCTATGGACGTCACTCAAGCAGCAAACGAATGGAAGCTGTCATGTTGTGACACACCGTATTATCTACCCTATCTATCTACTACTCCCTCAAGTTCATATTATTGTTTTCAACTTTATCTATATTCAAATGTATCTAGTTAAGTATATTTAGACTAGATGTATTTGTATCTAGACAAAGTTAAGAACATTAATATAGACCGGAAGAAGTACTACCAAACTAATTAAGGATGGCCATGGTTCACGGAAATGCAGGCACATTTCCCAGATCTCTGAACTAATTAGCACCATCTCCGTCTCTCAAAGCAGAGAAGAACCAAAGTATCTCTAAAGCTTTAACTACAATGTGTTTTGAGTTCTCTCTTTTTTTTTTTTTTTGCTTTGCTCGCTGAGGATGGATGTGAGGATTCGGGTGCTATTTATAGTTCCCAAATGCCAATCCAATATAGAGCTTAACTGTGATGTGTTTGAGAGGTTGGATCTGACTGGACAGGAGGTCGATTAAATTAGCTTAACCAAGTCTAGTTTATGCCGGTTCGGTAAGCCTTCCATGTACTCAACTAGACGGATATATGCGGCGCTTGCATGGTGTTCTAGCGGGTCATGGCCAGTGCGGTAGACAGTGGCGGCCCAGCAAACTCTGGGCTGCCTAGGCTCCGCCGGGTTGTTTGGTTGGGCTTATTTGTGACTTTTAACTTCCCCGTTATAAGCTACAACAGCTAAATGTGTGCCTTTGATTTTGGTGGCTGCCGCCAGCACCGCGTTCACGCACTCGGTGGCCCCAAGCTTTAGCACCTCCAGGTCCCGCAGACCTAAAACATCTGCAGATAGTGAGCATACACGACTCTTTCCATCTATCAAAACTATTTGAGCCAGGATGTATACTCTTAAGCAAGATGTTTGCAGGTCACACAAAACTTCTTTTGGAATGAATTTCCGATAGATGTAACAACAAAACACACTATGGCCTCTTTGGCGCTGGCTATTTTTCGAGAGAACTATTATGACGATGAAAAACGTCGAATGTATATTCCAAACCACGGGACTCGACCCGCTCAAGGAGTTGACTCGCCCAAAAAGAAAAACACCAAAACAAGTTACTCACCAAGGATCCGCTGGCGATGAACTTCTCCAGCGAGGAGAATTTCTCCTACAGCTCCGTGATCACGATTTTGGAGGCCGTGCGGTCCTTCTCCGCATCCGCCGGCGCCGCCTTGGCCTTCTCCTCCGACGAGACCATCGCAGACTGCATGAACTCCAGCTCCACGACCGGCACATAACCCTCCCCGGCTTTCGCAAGCGCCGATGCGTGGTTGTCTACAAATACAAAGAAATGAGTGTATTGTCGAATCAACGATGCAAATAAATAATCTTGAAAAGTTGCTCACCAGCGGCCAACCACAATTGGTGATTGGCTTGGGTCGCCACCTGCAGTTCATACTGGAGATGCTACAGCTCCGATTGATGAGCCTCCGCCTCGCGCTAAAACTCAACCACACAAAAATATCGGCATGATCAAGAATCCTCTAAGACTCGACTCGCTACTACCTAGCGACTCGACCCTCGGGGACTGGAGGAATCAAGCTTCTCTAAGACTTGATCCCCTACTACCTAGTGACTCGACCCTCGGGGACTAGAGGAATCAACCTTCTCTAAGACTCGACTGACTACTATCTAGCGACCCAACCCTCGGGTACTAGGGGAGTCCAAAATTGTAAGTCTCGAACCGCTACTACATGACAACTCGAGCCTCGGTGAGTGGACATATACCTGGAGTGCTTGGCCAGCAACCGATGAAGCTCGATCGCTCCTGCAAATGGTAGCAGATACGCCACTCCGCCAGCTCCACGCGTCATTGATAACTGCAAGTGCACAGATCAATTGTAGCTAGTTTCGAAGTAAATATATCGAACCCACAGAGAGCTATTGGTAAAGATCTTTATGCTCCTCGTTACTATCTACCAAAGGATACTTATAAGCTGTCTTTGATCTCAAGTAAAGGATGTTTGAAAGGTTGATGGTTGTTTGCAGAAAAGTAATTAAAACAAATAAATGAAAACAAGTAACAAGTTTGTATAAAAGCGTGGTTGAACTCAATAGGGCTAAAACATTCTCGGGGATGTAGGATACACCACTAGCATAGTATTATTGCTATATGTAATCAAGATAACATACTCCTTGTGTCATGATATGTGTGGAGAGAGCTTCTTAATAAGATGTTCACTATAAGGCCCGTAGGAAGCCACTTTGTTGAGCCAAGAGTAAGGTCACCTCTAAATAACCACTGTGATGTCTGAGAGCAGTCACCCATACAAACCACCACAATTAAGGGTTTTTCCGTGGATATCGTAATTAGCTTAGGGAGTCTCTCTTTAATCCTCCTTTGATCGTGTAGGTTACGAGCCGACGCCAATCTATCATGGGGCATTCTAGGTACACGTTCAAGACACGTCCAAAGGATTTCTCCTCCCCTTTAGTCCCGAGGGAAAATGATATGCGGCCGACTACACATACCATCTAAAGAGAGAGATCAAACACAAATCATAATTATATCATAGACAAGCAAGTCATATAGACACAAGAATAGATCATCTTTATTATAAGTTCATAATGGTGCTAGGGTTTCTCCATCTCCTCAAGAACAAATGAATTACTCACTCATGTAAGCAATCAACAACATCATCATCATAATAAGAATGGATAAAAGTGCGAAGGTAGATCTAATACAAACCATAATTGAATCTAAAATTACAACGAGATCTAATAGATGAAAGATGGGGTAATTGTGGTAATGGAGATGCAGTGGTTGATGATGAAGGAGATGATGCGTTGTCCTCCAATGATCCATGAAGCAGCCGGGATTTTTCCCTAGCCAAGTTTCTCCTTCAGATCCCTTCAGATGTGGTTTTTCATGGTTTCTGGTGGCTATGAATGTTGGATCTTCCTGTCGTCTATGCCAGGAGAAAGTATTTGACGAGACGATCACAATGGCACTTGGTACGGGAAGACGGTACGGGCGGGCTCCGCCCGTACCACCGGTCGTTATCCGTGCTGATGCGTCCTCCTTGCTTGGTATTTTCCCAGTTGCGAAGGTAAATCCATAAAATAACTTTTATCACTTATAAATATCATATAATTACACAATATGTCAGCTCTAATTGATATGTTTATATATGACTTAATGATTTGGGATCCTGTTGAAACAATAACAAAATAGTGCGTGTAGACGCAGTGAAATACAAAGATCCTATTCTATTTATGCAAAAACAAAAGGTAAAAATGCTTCAATTTTGGACTCATTAGTCATCAGTTTGATGCTCTCGTCGATTACTTCCGCCACCACCGGCGATTGCGTCTGAGCGGCCGCAGACGAATCCTTGGTGAGGAACCGCAGATAAGTCACGGACGTGGCTGTCGCACTAGCGGTCACCTGCGAGGCACTCTTCTCGTGTGTGGGTGATACGTTGCAAACGTATCTATAATTTTTAATGTTTCATGCTTGTTTTATATCTACTTTCTTATGTTTTGTCCAAACTTTGGAGTATTTTTACACATTTTCTGGAACTAACCTATTAACAAGATGCCATAGTGCTAGTTGCCTGTTTTCTGTTGTTTTTGCATTGGTGACATGGGTATACTCTACAGGTACTCGAGCTTCGTATATACGGTCTGAATACGTATAGGTCCACGGTGTCGCCAAGGCCCAAAACGAAGGATTCGAGTAATTTGCGGACTCTCGATTGCTTGAAGAACAAGAAGAAGCTAAAGATAGGAAGTTTAAAAGGAAAAAACCCTAACTTGTAACCGACTCGACCTGCTACTCGAGACCTAGCCTATCTATATAAAGGCTAGGAGGGGGCGGCGAGGAGTACACACGCAACCCTAGTTTCCACAACCCTCGCCAGATTGCATCTGCGCACCATTGTAACTTTCGACTCCTTCGATAATTCTACGAGCAGACAAGCAGGAGTAGGGACCTCTACGAGGCCTGAACCTGGGTAAATCTTTGTCCCCTGTGTGCTTGTCTGTTAGCCGATAGATGTCTCCAGCGCTCCCTCCTTCTCCAAAACCCAAGTCCATAACAATGGGCATTGACGAGTTAAACCCCCGTCAATTGGCGTCGTCTGTGGGAATTGGGAGTGCTGATGTTGTGGCTTCTTCGGCCCCATCAACTGCGATCTACAACTCCGCAACAGTGGAGATTCGCCAGCTCTTCGGCGCCTTCGACTTCACCATCCACACGCCAACCACCCGCCCGGCCTTCGAGTCCGTGGGCGACGGAATCATCCTAGCGATTGGGAGCTTCCGCTTCCAAGTTGGTCAGATGGGCACGCTTCGCATGCCTGATCAGCCGACAGCACCGGCGATTGCCCCGGCATCATCGTTCCCTCCATCGATCGGCACCCTCAGCGAGCTCAACGCCCTGGTGGCAGTCGAGAACACGATCAGCGACAGCAGTCGCGATTCCGATCTAAGAGATCTGGCCACTGAAGATGGAACCTACAGTTCTAGATCTGAAAGTTGTGGAAGCAACAGCTTCCTCAATCACTTCATGTGCGCCGTCATCAACGCAGGCGACACCTCCGCCAATCGCGACACCGGTGGTAACACTGGTAATGGCACCGATCCACCCAACGCCGGCAACGGTGGCATTGGTGGCAACGGCGGTAACGGAGGCAATCGTGCTCCCATCAACAACGAAGGATCAGTCGAACCTCCCAACATAATCAATGAGCAAACCGGCGAACGCGTCGTAATCAAGCTCAACGAGCAAGAGTGGGATCGCTGCTGCGAGGCCTTACGGGGTACACCTCTACCCTTTGGGTCCCCGCAGGAACTGCTGATGGGCTATCACTGGCTCTTGAAAGAAGAATTCAAGCGCCAACTGCAAACAATCGTGCAACTTGAGGCGCGTAAAAAGTGTTGGGGGGATAACCCCGGGTAGGGTCACTCCAGTTAGCCGATATTCGGCAAGGTCAAAGCGGATGCTGGCCGAGTCACCTCAAGGCAGGCCGGATCACGGGAGTAACCCGGACCAGGGGGGTCGCCTAACATTGTCTCGTCCGACTCAAGGAGTAAGTCAGAGATACTTGTCTAGCTTATATGCAGAAACAGGTGTGGCCGGATCAACTGTGATCCGGATCCTCGTTTGGCTTCTAGGAGAAGGAAGGAATCTCTCTGGTCAAAAAGAAGGCCCGGTGCATACTGGATGAGCGAACAAAGCAAGGGCAGGACCACCGGATCGTGGCCGACAAGGGTGACGACGCTCACGTCGGCTGACGCGGGCGCCGCAGAGGCTACGTCGCTAAAGCAAGTGTGACGCGGGGGAAAAGCACCCCTGTCGGGTTACTACTTTGGGAGGGGGAATATTCTTAGGAATATGCCTCCACGTATGCCCTAGGCCAGGACCGAACCACCTCTATATAAGGGGGGGGGGTTAGGGTTCTAGTAAGGGGGTGGGGTCTTTTCAGATACATAGCAAGGAAAACACTAGTGGATCTAGGGTTCTTGGGCTAGTTTGTAGGCAAGAGTAAGAGAGTTTCTTCTTCCTCCTCTTGTCAATACAGCTCGAGGAGCACTTGTAATCTTGGAGACTGAACATCAATACAAAGCCTCTGTGTAGAGAATCACTCTACTATCCCTCCCTGGATTCCCCTAGCGCATATTAGTCCCCACCTTTAGCCTATCCATGGCATCTGCCGTGACACCACCATGACAGTTGGCGCCCACGGTGGGGCTAGCGGCGCTAGCAGGGGTGAAGATCCGGATGGGAAACTTCATCGGCACCGGCGAACGCATCGTCTCCGGGCTCGTTCAGCGTTTTGGAGCGCTGGACTACGTCAGTGACAATGCTGGATGCTTCGGCACGCGCCCCCTCCCGCGCAACGGCATCTTCGTCAAGCTCGGTGCGCACAAGGTCTATGTTGCTGTGGATGTGTCTTGCGTTCATCCGCGTCGCGTCGTCGATGCAGGAGAACCACCCCTCACTACGGCTCGCGGGACGCGTATCGCTCGCTCCCCGGACCATGCAGAGGTGATGATGACTGCGCCAGGCGCGGGCATGAGCAAGGAACCAGCGCCAGACCCGGAGGTAACACCCAAGGCACCGAGGAAAGCTAGGGGTCCTCCTCTAGAGAGGCCTGAAAACATGCTGAGGGAAGCTATGGATAGCTTGGCTAACCCGGTGGCAGCAGTGATAGATCCAGCTCAGGCACAGGCCGAACTAGAGGAGACCCAGCGAAAGATACTGGAGGGCGCAAAGAAAATAGCAGTGGCTCAGCAGTCGTTGAACATGACGCTGCGTGAGTACGCAAAGGCAAACAAAGTTGATGCAGTAAGGGTAAAAGGGAAAAATCTCATAAGTGAGATGAACAGAGAAGGTGATGATGGACCAGAAGGGTCAGAAAACTATGTGTCTGTAGGGTTGCCGAAGTATAGTACCCCGGCGAAGAACCTCCGAGCAGCAGATGCCGCGGCATTTGAGCTAGAGGGTCTGACGGGTGAAGCCCGCCAAAGACAGCAAGACCGGGTTAACGAGCTGGTTCGGATCGCGAACAGGCAGAACGAGGAGCTCTTGAGAGGTAACCCGGAGAGAGTAGGAGCTTCTAAGATCGTCCATTCGGTGATGGGTAACCCGGAGAAATCCGCTGGAGCCGCATCATCGCCTCATGGTGGCCCAAGGAGAGAGGAGGTAGTAACCTCGGCCAGACGGAACAAGCAGATCGTTCCGTACGACCCAACGCGTGCGAGAAAAGAAAAAGAGATGCGAAAAAATGATGATAGACGAAGTGTGAGCCGAGGTGAAGCTGGCCGAGGTAACCACGACCAAGGCAACGCCGGTCAAGGGAATGCTGCCAACGGCAATGCTGGACAGCGAAACTCGGCAGGAGCGGGTCAGCCGCATCAGCGGAATGCACCAAGGCAAGAGCAAAGTGCCGGCCGAGGAATGCAGCAGAGAGGAGCACAACGAGAGCAAGACCGATACAATGATGGAGACTCGGAGATGATGAATGCGGGATACGCAAGACCGGACTATCATGTGATAGGGTCAAGATTGGGAAGCAGAGATTTGATGCCGGATGACGCCAGGCTAAAACTGGATCGCCTGTATAGGTCGGAACAGATAGAATGTCAAGGTCCTATGGGTCCAGCGTGCTTCGGACCCCGGATCATGAAGGAACCGCCAGTACCCAATTTCCAATTACCCAGGGGCACGAAGACGTATGACGGCAGTACAAAGCCGGAGGATTGGCTAATAAACTACGCGACAGCTGTGAAAATTGCAACTGGCAACTTGAGGTGGGCTGTACGATATGTACCCCAAATGTTGGAAGGTCCAGCTAGGGTTTGGCTGAATAATTTGCCACCCGGAAGCATCAATTGCTGGATAGATTTTGAAGAAATGTTCATCAGCAACTTCTCAAGTACATACCAGAGACCGAATAGACCGCAGACCCTGGCAATGTGCAAGCAGAGATCTAACGAAACAGACCGTGAATTCTTGACCCGGTGGTGTACCGTGAGAAACTCGTGTGAGGGAGTCATAGAGTCACAGGCTATAGCATGGTTCGCACAAGGATGTAGATATGGCAGCGAGTTGTGGATGAAATTGCAAAGGAAAATGCCAGTCACATTGGCAGAGATGATCCGGATCGCGGATTCTTATGCTTTGGGTGATCCGACTCAACCTAGGATCGCGTTGAACGAGTCAAATGGGGAGTACTATCCGAGGGACGGAGCCGGGTCATCCTGGAGGAACGATTACAGGGGAAAAAAGGAGAGACGATAGACCGGACCATCGATATGGTTCGCAACAAGTTGCGGCCGTGAATCAAGATCAGCCCGGGGCAGGGAGCAACCAACGCCAGAAAATGGGAGGGCAATGGACTCCTCGAAACGATGGCAAGAAGACGTGGACTCCGGAGCAGAAGAAGCAATGACAGGAAAAGAAAGATCGTCCGAGGTATACCTATGAGTCGATGCTGGACCAGCCGTGTAAGTTTCACACGCCAAATCCGAACAGCCCGGCGGGTCACACGACGAGGCAGTGTGAGTGGATGCGCAAGATAGAACAAGGTGGTTTGGGGAATGCTCAGGCACCCCGGAATGATCAACCTCGGCAGGAATTACCCTGGAAGCAACTGCTTTCCGGAGCAAACACGCAGCAACTGATGTTGCCTCCCCCTCCGCCGAGGTATGACAACAACGAGAGAAGGGATGCAGTGCATCAGGTGGAAAACCAGCAACAACCGGATCAGAGGTACCCCGGAAACGAGGGAAGGAATGAGTACAGGGAACATCATCAGAGCTATTGTGTGTTTACAACAGAGGAAACAGATAGGAAGAGCTTGCAGCGCCGACATATGGAGGTTAACGCGGTTATGCCTGCAGTGACGAGGTACATGTCTTGGTCGGACCAGGAAATTACCTGGAGCGTCAAAGATCATCCCAAGCTTATGCCAAGTCCGGGCTCATATGCACTAGTGTTAGATTCGACGTTCATTGGACCAAACATTAATGTGAGGTTCTCCAAGGTACTGATCGACAATGGCAGTAGCATTAACATCATGTATGCGGATACGATGCGCAAATTGGGCATCTCGGAGAACATGCTCCAGGCTACCATAACAACTTTCCATGGGATCGTGCCAGGCATATCCTGTGAGCCCATAGGCAAAGTCCGGGTCGACGTGCTATTCGGTACGAGGGATAACTGCCGAACTGAAAATCTGGAGTTTGAGGTGGTAAACTTGGAGAGCGCGTATCATGCATTACTCGGGAGACCAGCACTGAGCAAATTCATGGCAAGTTGCCACGTTAGTTATATGAAGATGAAGTTGCCCGGGCCAAATGGAGCAATTACTATCACTGGGGATTTCCGACGTTCTATTGAGTGCGCTTCAGCCGGGTCTAACCTAGCCGAGTCACTCGTAATTGCCCAAGAGAAAAGAAAAATTCAAGAGGTGGTGGCTTTAGCTCAGTCCGCGCAACAGTATATGCCGGCGTTAAGTAACCCGCATGGAAGTGTTTCGTTTCAAGCCGCGAAGGACACCAAGAAAATTCTAGTGGATAACATGTTTCCGGAGCGTACCGTGACAATTGGGGCCGGGTTAACTGACAAATAGGAAAGCGAGCTCGTCAACTTCCTCCGTGAGAATCGGGATATTTTTGCTTGGTCCACACAGGACTTGCAAGGTGTTCCGAGGGAGTTGGCCGAGCACTCTTTGAATGTAAGACCTGGAGCAAGTCCGGTGAAGCAGCCTCTCCGATGCTTCGCCGAGGATAGGAGAAAGGTCATTGGTGACGAGATAGCTCGGTTGCTAGCAGCAGGATTTATCATGGAAGTGTTGTATCCGGATTGGCTCTCTAATCCGGTGCTAGTAGAAAAGAAGAAGGATGATCCGAACGTGGCAGTGGTTTGGTGTATGTGTATCGATTACACGAACCTGAACAAGGCGTGTCCAAAAGATCCATTCCCGCTGCCGAGGATAGATCAGGTCATTGACTCTACCGCGGGGTGTGAACTGTTGTCATTCATTGACGCTTATTCTGCTTTCCACCAGATACCTCTGAACCCGGACGACCAAATAAAAACTGCCTTTATTACACCGTACGGGGCTTATTGCTATCGCACTATGCCGTTTGGTTTACGAAACGCAGGAGTAACGTACCAAAGATGTATGCAAAAATGTTTGCACGATCAAATAGATCAAAATGTACAAGTCTACGTGGATGATGTGGTTATCAAGACCAAGGAAAGCGCAACGCTCCTTGGTGACATAAGGCAAACATTCGCGAACTTGAGGAGATTCCGAATGAAGCTTAACCTGGAGAAATGTACCTTCGGTGTCTCGGCTGGGAAATTACTCAGATTTCTTGTCTCTAGCCGAGGTATCGAGGTTAATCCAACTAAGATCTGAGCCATCAAACGAATGGAGCTGCCGAAGTGTCTCAACGACGTCCAGAAGTTCACTGGATGCCTGGCGTTGTTGAGTTGGTTTGTACGTCGGTTAGGGGAAAAGGCACTGCCTCTCTACCAACTCATGAAAAAACTAGATAAATTCGTTTGGACGCCGCAGGCCGATGAAGCTTTTGCCCACTTGAAAAAGATGTTGGCCACTGCACCAGTGCTAGCTTCTCCACTGTCGAAGGAGCCAATGTTGCTCTACATAGCTGCAACCAACCGAGTTGTAAGTGCAGTGATTGTAGTGGAACAAGATGAAGAGGGTAAGTCGGTGTAGAGGCCAGTGTATTACTTGAGCGAGGTATTGTCTGCCTCAAAACAGAACTACCCGCATTTTCAAAAGGTGGCATACGGAGTTTATATGGCGGCAAAGAAATTAAAGCACTACTTTGAGGAGCATCCCATCAAAGTGATATGCGAAGCCCCCATATCCGAGATAATGGGTAACAAAGATGCGAATGGCAGAATTGCGAAATGGGCAATTGAGCCAGCACCATACGCACCCCAGTCTGACAGGAGAGAAGCGATCAAGTCCCAGGCTGTGGCGGACTTCTTTGTGGATTGGGCGAGGTACAATACGAACCACCGCCGCCAGAAAATCTCGGGTTACTTTGAGGGATGCGAATTTCATCATGTACCTCGCGTGGAAAACAAAGCTGCCGGCATGCTGTCGAAGCTCGGATCGACCCGACAGGCAATTCCACCAGGTGTTGCATTGGAGCACCTCAGAAAGCCATCTATCAGGTCGTCCCCAGGAACCGATTCAATCTATGTCCCGGAAAACGTGGAATCCGGAGCTGAGCCCATGGACATTGACATGGAAGGTAGTACGCCGAACCCGGGGACTACCTCGGCAAACCCGGGGAATACCTCGGCAAACCCGGGGACTACCTCGCCAGACCCGGGGACTGTTCAGCGTGATCCGACTGAAGTTATGCCGGTGGATCGGATGGAAATTGATGAGGAGATGTTCCCTACGCGAGCAGTACCAGCTTGGGCACTGCCTATATACCAGTTCTTGAAAGATGGAACGTTACCCACTGAGGAAGTGCTAGCCAGGCAAACTCAGAGGAGAGCCAAATCTTACACAATCATCAATTCTGAGGTGTACAAATGGAGTGTAACCAATGTCCTCCAGCAGGGTGTTGATCCGGAAGAAGGACTTGACATCCTCCGAGATATACACCAAGGAGAATGCGGGCATCACGCCTCATCCCGGGCCTTAGTGGCAAAGGCATTTCGGCATGGATTTTACTGGCCAAGCGCCTTGGAGCAAGCAGAAGATCTGGTGAGAAAATGCAATGGTTGCCAAAGATACGCCACCAAGACACATATGCCTATGTCGGAACTCAAAACCATACCAATTACATGGCCATTTGCTGTGTGGTGCTTGGATATGGTTGGCCCGTTCAAACCAGCAAAAGGGAACATGACGCACATTCTGGTCATGGTGGACAAGTTTACAAAATGGATCGAAGTGAAGCCTATAAGAAAATGTGATGGATCTACGGCTGTGACATTTCTCAAAGACATCATCTTGAGATACGGTTATCCTCATAGTATCATAACTGATAACGGCACCAATTTTTCTGAAGGAGCATTTGCACGATTCTGCCGAGATAAGAAAATCCGACTCGACATAGCCTCGGTAGCCCACCCCGCATCGAACGGACAAGTGGAAAGATCCAACGGATTAGTGCTATCCGGGATAAAACCCCGGGTCATTGAGCCGCTGCAAAGATCAGCGGGGTACTGGATAGAAGAACTACCAGCAGTATTGTGGAGTTTAAGAACAACTCCGAATCGATCAACAGGCTACACGCCGTTCTTTCTGGTATATGGGGCAGAAGCTGTACTACCAGCCGACATAGAGCATGATTCGCCTAGGGTCACCCAATACACAGAAGCCGAAGTGCAAGAAGCCCGACAAAATGATGTTGATCTGCTGGAAGAAGCAAGAGAACTGGCACTGTCCAGATCCGCCATATATCAGCAAAATCTCCGACGCTATCATAGCCGGAAAGTGTGCCCCCGAGTCTTCCGGGAAGGCGATCTGGTGCTCCAGTTGGTACAGCGTACCACTGGCATGCATAAATTATCCCCCCCATGGGAAGGACCATTTATCGTGAGCAAAGCATTGCACAATGACTCTTACTATCTCATAGATGCAAAGCCACAGGAAAAGAACAAGGCGGACAGGTCCGGAGAGGAATCCAAGCGACCGTGGAATGTAGCACTACTTCGTCCCTTCTACGCTTAGCTAAAGAGTGTATGTACCCGAGTCATCCTCATATGTCGGTATGTATGTCGGCAATGAGCTTATCAATGAAATAGCGAAGCCTCGAGTAGTAACTCGGGGACTGCCTTAATAAATGATTGTTGTTACTTCTTATGCGTTACCTGGAATGACTCGTCTCGCTTAGCCCGGATTAGTAATGTGTGAGCACCAAAAAACCCACTCCGGATCATCGGTCCATTTGGATCTGGTGCGCCGACGAGTGAGGAGGCTTAGATCGATTTTCTCGTACCATGAAAGGATATGATGGAGAAGGGTATCTGCTGCGGCACGCCCGGCGGATTCCCTCCAGAGGTCAAGTTGCGTCTCAATCTCCATCAGTTTTTCGGCAAGGAGCATGATCTTTCCGGAGCGTCCTTGCTGTGCCAGAATGTGTTGAAGATCCGGACCGCAATATCGAGGAGATCTTTTCCATAGTTCTTGATAATTTCCACCCAAGCTGACACGCTGACCAACAGATCCTCCATGTCTAAGGGGATGCTCTCACCATCAGGAGCGATGGGAGCACCCCTCTCTTGGCAGAATTTGGCAACGGCAGCACTGGCGATGGCAGTACCCTCCGGAAAGTTATCTGAAAATAAGGAAAGGGAGGATGCTGAAGCAAAGGCATATGAGCCAACCCGGAAAACTAGGTCGGGCAAGGAGAAGAAACTTACGTGAGATATGGCGATGGATCCGGGTCAACTCCTTGATACAACTATCGCGTCTCTGGCAAAGTTGTTCAAGCTCGGCAAGCGCCAACCCAAGCCGGACTTCAGATTCCTTGAGCAGATCCTGGTCCTTGGAGATCTGGAGGGTAAAGCGCTCACGCTCTTCGGTGAAGTTCTGGCCAACTTTCTGCAGCTCGGTTTTGTGTTGGGCCTTCATCTTCTCCATCTCGGCCTTGAGTTTGGCTATCTCGCCGTCCTTGGTCCGGAGGAGGGCAAGCTCATCGTCCTTCTTCTTCAGCTCGGCTTGGTGTTGTCCTGCTTGTTCGAGAAAATGCAGCATCATATCAGGCACGGGCACACTATCCTCAAGCGATGCTGAAATAGTGTGTTGACCCGGCAAAGCCAAGGAGTGAATGTTTGCCGAGCCAAGAAAAAGAAAGAATGGAAAACACAGCGACGTTGGACGAAAGGGGACATACCTCGGATTTCCTCCAAGTCTTTTCATGCTCCGCGCCAAGTGTAACGTGTTTTGTGCGCAAGATCTTGTGGGTATCAAGCAGGCGCTAAAACTCGGCGCTCCGACGATTGGTGGTTACCTGACAAAGGCACAGGCGTGTAAAGTTAGCTCGGTGCATATTCGAAGTGTACAATATCCGGGCCAAGCGGAACTTAACCCGGCTCTAGGTGTGTGCATATTCGAAGTGTACAAGATCCGGGGGAAGCGGAACTTAACTCGGCTCTAGGTGTGTGCATATTCGAAGCATATGAGATCCGGGCCAAGCGGAACTTAACCTGGCTCTAGGTGTGTGCATATTCGAAGTGTACAAGATCCGGGCCAAGCGGAACTTAATCCGGCTCTAGGTGTGTGCATATTCGAACTATATGAGATCCGGGCCAAGCGGAACTTAACCCGGCTCTAGGTGTGTGCATATTTGAAGTTTACATGCAGCTACGTTGATATTCTAAGGAGCATCCGGCCGGGTAACCAGTTACCCCGCCGGAGGCTCGGGGACTAATGGTTATTAGCTACAGCATGTAAAAAAGTAACGACGTACCTCCATCATACGCCCAGCAAGGTTAATCGCCTTGGCGGCGGTATTCATCTGAGCGGAAAATTCAGCTGGGTCGAACTTTTCTGGGAGATCGTCATTGTAGACGAACTCTGCCTTGTTCCAGTTCATGACGAACTCGATGAGGCTCGGAGGGTACCGTTCGCCAGTGGGCATGTGGGGCGCCACCAAGCCCTTGGCATGAGCTTCTTTCCTTTCGATCAGGGCAAGAGCTGGGCTAGTGTGAAGAACCATCTGCTGCGATTCGGCTGGCTCGGCAGGAGGATCCGTCGCTGCTGGTGATTTCTTTGGAAGCATTGACGACAAAGTTCGCTGCCCAGCCTCGACGGACGTAGACTTGCCTTTGGCTTGCTGGGAGGAAGTGACCACAGTGGATTTGCCCTAGGAAGCCGCTGGAGTGGGTCCTCGCCGAGCTTGAGATGACTCGGACGAGGCAGATGAGCTTGGTGCGGGAGCTTTGGTGGCTGGCGCTAGAGCTGCTGTTGGTTTCTTCAGAGCCGGGACAGGCGCTGGTTCGGTGGCTAGTGCTGGAGCTGCTGCTGGTGCTGGAGTTGCGGTGGACTTGGTACTTGCTGGTTGCGGCAATGCCGAAGTGCCGGACGCCGGTGCCTCGGCCGATCCGACCCCTCCCGATCCGAGGTCGCGTCCCTCTGAAGGAGGTACTGCGGAACCCGGAGAGGCCGCAGAGCCCTCCGGAATAGGGCTCAGCGGGCGTGACTCGTCGTCACGGGGATGAGAAGGACTGGACCGAAGAGGAGAGGAGATGCTCGATCTGCTCTGAGGGACCTCCATAGGAGCCCTGCAAGAGAAAACAATGTCAGGAGTGAAGTTACCCCGATGCAGGGAGAAGTGTGTTGCGAAGTGAAAAAAGAACTTACGCATCCGAGGTCTCGGCCTCCTTAGGTTTCCAGGCCCTCCATGCCAGGGCTTTGCCTGCCCGTTTGGAGGCAGTCTTGTCTCCGGCCTTCTTTTGCATTTTGGAAGGCTGAGAAGGTCCGGAAGAAGAACTCGACGCGGATCCGCGCTTCTTCTTTGACGCCACCGGAACAGGCTCGCCCGTGGCAAGTGGAGAATCCTCGTGGATGTGCCCACCGGGGTTAGCTGATGCCGGGAAGGCAAAAGAAAGAGGGACAGCCTCAACGGGTTCAATCACATCGATATCCGAGTCATCCTCATCGTCGGGCCAATCTCTAAGAGAAGAGAATTTACCGCTGGGTCGTTTGGTGGCATGGGGTGTGGGGAGGAACATCTCCTGGTCCGGCTCCTCCTCATCCGGAATTTCTCGGTCCGAGGCCCACTTGAGGGTCGGATCCGGACCATCCTCGAGGGTTTGCTGGAGAAACAGCTGAGAAAAAAGCACAAGGAGCAAAGTCAAAAATATGATAAGAGCCGACATGAAATTGATCCGAAATAAGTTTACCCCGCGAAGCTTACCGCGGGAGGGAGGCTGTCATGACAGTAATGCTCGATTCCCCATATCCATTCGGCGGAGAAGTCCTTATGGGTGGTGAAAAGAGCCTTGACCCGGCGGAAGATCTCCGTATTGCTCAACTCGAACGAGGAGGTTCGGTTGGGGTCCGACTGAAGCTCATATGGCACAACTTGTGAGTGCGCTGCTGAAGGGGAGAGATTCGGTTGCGCAAGAATGTGATCATGGCGTCCTCGTTGCACAATCCGAGCTTCTTCAGCTCCGCAAACCTTTTGTTCACTTGGTTGGCCAGAGCCGTAGGTTTCTTGGCAACCTCCTCCCAGAAATCCATGTCAGGGGGACCCGGAGCGTAGGGCAGCAACCGGATCAAATCTTTCGTGCCTTCGTTCCGGACGTAGAAGAAGGTCCGGGCCCATCCTTTGCAGGAGTCAAGCCCGGTGACCCGGGGAAAGATTGAATACCTCCGGGGCGAGATCGAGGCAGCTCCGAACTGAGTTAGCTGCTTGTCCTCCGAGTCGACGTGGATGTTGGGGACGACATTGCGGCGGAGGCCGAATAACCGGATCCACAGCTCCTTCGTAGGCCATAGCCCGGTGTAGCCCTCGATCGAAGAAACAAAAGCGGATAGAGAGGTGATGGCGTTCGCCGGGAGATGATGTGGTTGCAGGTGATAGGTCCGGATCTAGTCCCGAAAGAAATCACTCACTGGAAGCCCAAATCCCCATTGGAAATGGGATAGGAAAACAACGAACTCACCCGGATTGGGTGAGGGGGATAACCCCGGGTAGGGTCACTCCGGGGTATAAGGCCGAGTTAGCCGAGATTCGGCAAGGTCAAAGCGGATGCTGGCCGAGTCACCTCAAGGCAGGCCGGATCACGGGAGTAACCCGGACCAGGGGGGTCGCCTAACATTGTCTCGTCCGACTCAAGGAGTAAGTCGGAGATACTTGTCTAGCTTATATGCAGGAACATGTGTGGCCGGATCAACTGTGATCCGGATCCTCGTTTGGCTTCTAGGAGAAGGAAGGAATCTCTCTGGTCAAAAAGAAGGCCCGGTGCATACTGGATGAGCGAACAAAGCAAGGGCAGGACCACCGGATCGTGGCCGACAAGGGTGACGACGCTCACGTCGGCTGACGCGGGCGCCGCAGAGGCTACGTCGCTAAAGCAAGTGTGACGCGGGGGAAAAGCACCCCTGTCGGGTTACTACTTTGGGAGGGGGAATATTCTTAGGAATATGCCTCCACGTATGCCCTAGGCCAGGACCGAACCACCTCTATATAAGGGGGGGGGTTAGGGTTCTGGTAAGGGGGTGGGGTCTTTTCAGATACATAGCAAGGAAAACACTAGTGGATCTAGGGTTCTTGGGCTAGTTTGTAGGCAAGAGTAAGAGAGTTTCTTCTTCCTCCTCTTGTCAATACAGCTCGAGGAGCACTTGTAATCTTGGAGACTGAACATCAATACAAAGCCTTTGTGTAGAGAATCACTCTACTATCCCTCCCTGGATTCCCCTAGCGCATATTAGTCCCCACCTTTAGCCTATCCATGGCATCTGCCGTGACACCACCATGACAGTTGGCGCCCACGGTGGGGCTAGCGGCGCTAGCAGGGGTGAAGATCCGGATGGGAAACTTCATCGGCACCGGCGAATGCATCGTCTCCGGGCTCGTTCAGCGTTTTGGAGCGCTGGACTACGTCAGTGACAATGCTGGATGCTTCGGCACGCGCCCCCTCCCGCGCAACGGCATCTTCGTCAAGCTCGGTGCGCACAAGGTCTATGTTGCTGTGGATGTGTCTTGCGTTCATCCGCGTCGCGTCGTCGATGCAGGAGAACCACCCCTCACTGCGGCTCGCGGGGCGCGTATCGCTCGCTCCCCGGACCATGCAGAGGTGATGATGACTGCGCCAGGCGCGGGCATGAGCAAGGAACCAGCGCCAGACCCGGAGGTAACACCCAAGGCACCGAGGAAAGCTAGGGGTCCTCCTCTAGAGAGGCCTGAAAACATGCTGAGGGAAGCTATGGATAGCTTGGCTAACCCGGTGGCAGCAGTGATAGATCCGGCTCAGGCACAGGCCGAACTAGAGGAGACCCAGCGAAAGATACTGGAGGGCGCAAAGAAAATAGCAGCGGCTCAGCAGTCGTTGAACATGACGCTGCGTGAGTACGCAAAGGCAAACAAAGTTGATGCAGTAAGGGTAAAAGGGAAAAATCTCATAAGTGAGATGAACAGAGAAGGTGATGATGGACCAGAAGGGTCAGAAAACTATGTGTCTGTAGGGTTGCCGAAGTATAGTACCCCGGCGAAGAACCTTAGAGCAGCAGATGCCGCGGCATTTGAGCTAGAGGGTCTGACGGGTGAAGCCCGCCAAAGACAGCAAGACCGGGTTAACGAGCTGGTTCGGATCGCGAACAGGCAGAACGAGGAGCTCTTGAGAGGTAACCCGGAGAGAGTAGGAGCTTCTAAGATCGTCCATTCGGTGATGGGTAACCCGGAGAAATCCGCTGGAGCCGCATCATCGCCTCATGGTGGCCCAAGGAGAGAGGAGGTAGTAACCTCGGCCAGACGGAACAAGCAGATCGTTCCGTACGACCCAACGCGTGCGAGAAAAGAAAAAGAGATGCGAAAAAACGATGATAGACGAAGTGTGAGCCGAGGTGAAGCTGGCCGAGGTAACCACGACCAAGGCAACGCCGGTCAAGGGAATGCTGCCAACGACAATGCTGGACAGCGAAACTCGGCAGGAGCGGGTCAGCCGCATCAGCGGAATGCACCAAGGCAAGAGCAAAGTGCCGGCCGAGGAATGCAGCAGAGAGGAGCACAACGAGAGCAAGACCGATACAATGATGGAGACTCGGAGATGATGAATGCGGGATACGCAAGACCGGACTATCATGTGATAGGGTCAAGATTGGGAAGCAGAGATTTGATGCCGGATGACGCCAGGCTAAAACTGGATCGCCTGTATAGGTCGGAACAGATAGAATGTCAAGGTCCTCTGGGTCCAGCGTGCTTCGGACCCCGGATCATGAAGGAACCGCCAGTACCCAATTTCCAATTACCCAGGGGCACGAAGACGTATGACGGCAGTACAAAGCCGGAGGATTGGCTAATAAACTACGCGACAGCTGTGAAAATTGCAACTGGCAACTTGAGGTGGGCTGTACGATATGTACCCCAAATGTTGGAAGGTCCAGCTAGGGTTTGGCTGAATAATTTGCCACCCGGAAGCATCAATTGCTGGATAGATTTTGAAGAAATGTTCATCAGCAACTTCTCAAGTACATACCAGAGACCGAATAGACCGCAGACCCTGGCAATGTGCAAGCAGAGATCTAACGAAACAGACCGTGAATTCTTGACCCGGTGGTGTACCGTGAGAAACTCGTGTGAGGGAGTCGTAGAGTCACAGGCTATAGCATGGTTCGCACAAGTATGTAGATATGGCAGGGAGTTGTGGATGAAATTGCAAAGGAAAATGCCAGTCACATTGGCAGAGATGATCCGGATCGCGGATTCTTATGCTTTGGGTGATCCGACTCAACCTAGGATCGCGTCGAACGAGTCAAATGGGGAGTACTATCCGAGGGACGGAGCCGGGTCATCCGGGAGGAACGATTACAGGGGAAAAAAGGAGAGACGATAGACCGGACCATCGATATGGTTCGCAACAAGTTGCGGCCGTGAATCAAGATCAGCCCGGGGCAGGGAGCAACCAACGCCAGAAAATGGGAGGGCAATGGACTCCTCGAAACGATGGCAAGAAGACGTGGACTCCGGAGCAGAAGAAGTAATGACAGGAAAAGAAAGATCGTCCGAGGTATACCTATGAGTCGATGTTGGACCAGCCGTGTAAGTTTCACACGCCAAATCCGAACAGCCCGACGGGTCACACGACGAGGCAGTGTGAGTGGATGCGCAAGATAGAACAAGGTGGTTTGGGGAATGCTCAGGCACCCCGGAATGATCAACCTCGGCAGGAATTACCCTGGAAGCAACTGCTTTCCGGAGCAAACACGCAGCAACTGATGTTGCCTCCCCCTCCGCCGAGGTATGACAACAACGAGAGAAGGGATGCAGTGCATCAGGTGGAAAACCAGCAACAACCGGATCAGAGGTACCCCGGAAACGAGGGAAGGAATGAGTACAGAGAACATCATCAGAGCTATTATGTGTTTACAACAGAGGAAACAGATAGGAAGAGCTTGCAGCGCCGACATATGGAGGTTAACGTGGTTATGCCTGCAGTGACGAGGTACATGTCTTGGTCGGACCAGGAAATTACCTGGAGCGTCAAAGATCATCCCAAGCTTATGCCAAGTCCGGGCTCATATGCACTAGTGTTAGATCCGACGTTCATTGGACCAAACATTAATGTGAGGTTCTCCAAGGTACTGATCGACAATGGCAGTAGCATTAACATCATGTATGCGGATACGATGCGCAAATTGAGCATCTCGGAGAACATGCTCCAGGCTACCAGAACAACTTTCCACGGGATCGTGCCAGGCATATCCTGTGAGCCCATAGGCAAAGTCCGGGTCGACGTGCTATTCGGTACGAGGGATAACTGCCGAACTGAAAATCTGGAGTTTGAGGTGGTAAACTTGGAGAGCGCGTATCATGCATTACTCGGGAGACCAGCACTGAGCAAATTCATGGCAAGTTGCCACGTTAGTTATATGAAGATGAAGTTTCCCGGGCCAAATGGAGCAATTACTATCACTGGGGATTTCCGACGTTCTATTGAGTGCGCTTCAGCCGGGTCTAACCTAGCCGAGTCACTCGTAATTGCCCAAGAGAAAAGAAAAATTCAAGAGGTGGTGGCTTTAGCTCAGTCAGCGCAACAGTATATGCCGGCGTTAAGTAACCCGCATGGAAGTGTTTCGTTTCAAGCCGCGAAGGACACCAAGAAAATTCCAGTGGATAACATGTTTCCGGAGCGTACCGTGACAATTAGGGCCGGGTTAACTGACAAATAGGAAAGCGAGCTCGTCAACTTCCTCCGTGAGAATCGGGATATTTTTGCTTGGTCCACACAGGACTTGCAAGGTGTTCCGAGGGAGTTGGCCGAGCACTCTTTGAATGTAAGACCTGGAGCAAGGCCGGTGAAGCAGCCTCTCTGATGCTTCGCCGAGGATAGGAGAAAGGTCATTGGTGACGAGATAGCTCGGTTGCTAGCAGCAGGATTTATCATGGAAGTGTTGTATCCGGATTGGCTCTCTAATCCGGTGCTAGTAGAAAAGAAGAAGGATGATCCGAACGTGGCAGTGGTTTGGTGTATGTGTATCGATTACACGAACCTGAACAAGGCGTGTCCAAAAGATCCATTCCCGCTGCCGAGGATAGATCAGGTCATTGACTCTACCGCGGGGTGTGAACTGTTGTCATTCATTGACGCTTATTCTGCTTTCCACCAGATACCTCTGAACCCGGACGACCAAATAAAAACTGCCTTTATTACCCCGTACGGGGCTTATTGCTATCGCACTATGCCGTTTGGTTTACGAAACGCAGGAGTAACGTACCAAAGATGTATGCAAAAATGTTTGCACGATCAAATAGATCAAAATGTACAAGTCTACGTGGATGATGTGGTTATCAAGACCAAGGAAAGCGCAACGCTCCTTGGCGACATAAGGCAAACATTCGCGGAACTTGAGGAGATTCCGAATGAAGCTTAACCTGGAGAAATGTACCTTCGGTGTCTCGGCTGGGAAATTACTCAGATTTCTTGTCTCTAGCCGAGGTATCGAGGTTAATCCAACTAAGATCTGAGCCATCAAACGAATGGAGCTGCCGAAGTGTCTCAACGATGTCCAGAAGTTCACTGGATGCCTGGCGTTGTTGAGTCGGTTTGTATGTCGGTTAGGGGAAAAGGCACTGCCTCTCTACCAACTCATGAAAAAATTAGATAAATTCGTTTGGACGCCGCAGGCCGATGAAGCTTTTGCCCACTTGAAAAAGATGTTGGCCACTGCACCAGTGCTAGCTTCTCCACTGTCGAAGGAGCCAATGTTGCTCTACATAGCTGCAACCAACCGAGTTGTAAGTGCAGTGATTGTAGTGGAACGAGATGAAGAGGGTAAGTCGGTGTAGAGGCCAGTGTATTACTTGAGCGAGGTATTGTCTGCCTCAAAACAGAACTACCCGCATTTTCAAAAGGTGGCATACGGAGTTTATATGGCGGCAAAGAAATTAAAGCACTACTTTGAGGAGCATCCCATCAAAGTGATATGCGAAGCCCCCATATTCGAGATAATGGGTAACAAAGATGCGAATGGCAGAATTGCGAAATGGGCAATTGAGCCAGCACCATACGCACCCCAGTATGACAGGAGAGAAGCGATCAAGTCCCAGGCTGTGGCGGACTTCTTTGTGGATTGGGCGAGGTACAATACGAACCACCGCCGCCGGATCCGAACTACTGGAGGATGCACTTTGACGGATCGAAAACCAAAACCGGGTTAGGTGCCGGGGTTGTGCTTACCTCGCCAAAGAAGGATCAGCTCAAGTACGTATTGCAGATCCATTTCACGGCATTGAACAATGTCGCTGAGTACGAGGCTCTTGTGCATGGTCTCAAAGTGGCAAAGGAAATTGGCATACGTCGGATAATCTGCTTTGGCGACTCGGATCTAGTAATACAGCAAGTGTCCGGAGTATGGGACGCCCTGGATCCAAACATGGCGCTATACAGGTTTCACGTGCAGAAAATCTCGGGTTACTTTGAGGGATGTGAATTTCATCATGTACCTCGCGTGGAAAACGAAGCTGCCGGCATGCTGTCGAAGCTCGGATCGACCCGACAGGCAATTCCACCAGGTGTTGCATTGGAGCACCTCAGAAAGCCATCTATCAGGCCGTCCCCAGGAACCGATTCAATCTATGTCCCGGAAAACGTGGAATCCGGAGCTGAGCCCATGTACATTGACATGGAAGGTAGTACGCCGAACCCGGGGACTACCTCGGCAAACCCGGGGACTACCTCGGCAAACCCGGGGACTACCTCGCCAGACCCGGGGACTGTTCAGCGTGATCCGACTGAAGTTATGCCGGTGGATCGGATGGAAATTGATGAGGAGATATTCCCTACGCGAGCAGTACCAGCTTGGGCACTGCCTATATACCAGTTCTTGAAAGATGGAACGTTACCCACTGAGGAAGTGCTAGCCAGGCAAACTCAGAGGAGAGCCAAATCTTACACAATCATCAATTCTGAGGTGTACAAATGGAGTGTAACCAATGTCCTCCAGCAGCGTGTTGATCCGGAAGAAGGACTTGACATCCTCCGAGATATACACCAAGGAGAATGCGGGCATCACGCCTCATCCCGGGCCTTAGTGGCAAAGGCATTTCGGCATGGATTTTACTGGCCAAGCGCCTTGGAGCAAGCAGAAGATCTGGTGAGAAAATGCAATGGTTGCCAAAGATACGCCACCAAGACACATATGCCTATGTCGGAACTCAAAACCATACCAATTACATGGCCATTTGCTGTGTGGTGCTTGGATATGGTTGGCCCGTTCAAACCAGCAAAAGGGAACATGACGCACATTCTGGTCATGGTGGACAAGTTTACAAAATGGATCGAAGTGAAGCCTATAAGAAAATGTGATGGAGCTACGGCTGTGACATTTCTCAAAGACATCATCTTGAGATACGGTTATCCTCATAGTATCATAACTGATAACGGCACCAATTTTTCTGAAGGATCATTTGCACGATTCTGCCGAGATAAGAAAATCCGACTCGACATAGCCTCGGCAGCCCACCCCGCATTGAACGGACAAGTGGAAAGATCCAACGGATTAGTGCTATCTGGGATAAAACCCCGGGTCATTGAGCCGCTGCAAAGATCAGCGGGGTACTGGATAGAAGAACTACCAGCAGTATTGTGGAGTTTAAGAACAACTCCGAATCGATCAACAGGCTACACGCCGTTCTTTCTGGTATATGGGGCAGAAGCTGTACTACCAGCCGACATAGAGCATGATTCGCCTAGGGTCACCCAATACACAGAAGCCGAAGTGCAAGAAGCCCGTCAAAATGATGTTGATCTGCTGGAAGAAGCAAGAGAACTGGCACTGTCCAGATCCGCCATATATCAGCAAAATCTCCGACGCTATCATAGCCGGAAAGTGTGCCCCCGAGTCTTCCGGGAAGGCGATCTGGTGCTCCAGTTGGTACAGCGTACCACTGGCATGCATAAATTATCCCCCCCATGGGAAGGACCATTTATCGTGAGCAAAGCATTGCACAATGACTCTTACTATCTCATAGATGCAAAGCCACAGGAAAAGAACAAGGCGGACAGGTCCGGAGAGGAATCCAAGCGACCGTGGAATGTAGCACTACTTCGTCCCTTCTACGCTTAGCTAAAGAGTGTATGTACCCGAGTCATCCTCATATGTCGGTATGTATGTCGGCAATGAGCTTATCAATGAAATAGCGGAGCCTCGAGTAGTAACTCGGGGACTGCCTTAATAAATGATTGTTGTTACTTCTTATGCGTTAGCTGGAATGACTCGTCTCGCTTAGCCCGGATTAGTAATGTGTGAGCACCAAAAAACCCAACCCTTCGACTCGCTGCTGTCCAACAAGAATTGGCTTCATGGCGAGCAAGGGAACAAGTTTGGAATTGCGTAGCACATGAAAAACTACTAAGGAAACGATCCTATTCCAGCTAACGTTTGTTTTTTCGGACTAACCCCGTATTTAATTTCAAGCTATTATGTTGAATTATTTTGAGCCAATCCTCAAAGTTTCTTAGTATTGTTAAAACGATTCTTGAGGCTCGGATTCGTAAGTCGTAAAACCGAATCAAGGTAGACACGGATCGAGCCAGAGAGTTGGACGAACAAGAAAGTGAAACTCGGGGACTACGCCCAAGTTAATCCGGCATACAAGCATAGTAGCAAAATATTATGTATTCAGCATACAATTGCACCCGGCATACCGGGGATCTGATAAATTTTCAAGTGTTTTCAACTAAGGAGCGGCAGGAGGAGGAAGTTCGGCGTCATCATCACTGTCCTCAATATCCAAAGCAGAATCTTCTCCATCATCGCCCGACCCATCCTCCATGTTCTCCATCTGCTCCTCCTCGCCAGATTCCAGAAAGCTCGGCCCCTCAACCCAGTCATGGACTAGAGAATACTCGATGAGGCTGTAGGCGCAAGCCTGGCGCCGAGCTACCCACTCCGGATCATCGGTCCATTTGGATCTGGTGCGCCGACGAGTGAGGAGGCTTAGATCGATTTTCTCGTACCATGAAAGGATATGATGGAGAAGGGTATCTGCTGCGGCACGCCCGGCGGATTCCCTCCAGAGGTCAAGTTGCGTCTCAATCTCCATCAGTTTTTCGGCAAGGAGCATGATCCTTTCCGGAGCGTCCTTGCTTGGCCAGAATGTGTTGAAGATCCGGACCGCAACGTCGAGGAGATCTTTTCCATAGTTCTTGATAATTTCCACCCAAGCTGACACGCTGACCAACAGATCCTCCATGTCTAAGGGGATGCTCTCACCATCAGGAGCGATGGGAGTACCCCTCTCTTGGCAGAATTTGGCAACGGCAGCACTGGCGATGGCGGTACCCTCCGGAAAGTTATCTGAAAATAAGGAAAGGGAGGATGCTGAAGCAAAGGCATATGAGCCAACCCGGAAAACTAGGTCGGGCAAGGAGAAGAAACTTACGTGAGATATGGCGATGGATCCGGGTCAACTCCTTGATACAACTATCGCGTCTCTGGCAAAGTTGTTCAAGCTCGGCAAGCGCCGACCCAAGCCGGACTTCGGATTCCTTGAGCAGATCCTGGTCCTTGGAGATCTGGAGGGTAAAGCGCTCACGCTCTTCGGTGAAGTTCTGGCCAACTTTCTGGAGCTCGGTTTTGTGTTGGGCCTTCATCTTCTCCATCTCGGCCTTGAGTTTGGCTATCTCGCCGTCGTTGGTCCGGAGGAGGGCAAGCTCATCGTCCTTCTTCTTCAGCTCGGCTTGGTGCTGTCCTGCTTGTTCGAGAAAATGCAGCATCATATCAGGCACGGGCACACTATCCTCAAGCGATGCTGAAATAGTGTGTTGACCTGGCAAAGCCAAGGAGTGAATGTTTGCCGAGCCAAGAAAAAGAAAGAATGGAAAACACAGCGACGTTGGACGAAAGGGGACATACCTCGGATTTCCTCCAAGTCTTTTCATGCTCCGCGCCAAGTGTAACGTGTTTTGCGCGCAAGATCTTGTGGGTATCAAGCAGGCGCTGAAACTCGGCGCTCCGACGATTGGTGGTTACCTGACAAAGGCACAGGCGTGTAAAGTTAGCTCGGTGCATATTCGAAGTGTACAAGATCCGGGCCAAGCGGAACTTAACCCGGCTCTAGGTGTGTGCATATTCGAAGTGTACAAGATCCGGGCGAAGCGGAACTTAACCCGGCTCTAGGTGTGTGCATATTCGAAGCATATGAGATCCGGGCCAAGCGGAACTTAACCCGGCTCTAGGTGTGTGCATATTCGAAGTGTACAAGATCCGGGCCAAGCGGAACTTAATCCGGCTCTAGGTGTGTGCATATTCGAAGTATATGAGATTCGGGCCAAGCGGAACTTAAACCGGCTCTAGGTGTGTGCATATTTGAAGTTTACATGCAGCTACGTTGATATTCTAAGGAGCATCCGGCCGGGTAACCAGTTACCCCGCCGGAGGCTCGGGGACTAATGGTTATTAGCTACAGCATGTAAAAAAGAAACGACGTACCTCCATCATACGCCCAGCAAGGTTAATCGCCTTGGCGGCGGTATTCATCTGAGCGGAAAATTCAGCTGGGTCGAACTTTTCTGGGAGATCGTCATTGTAGACGAACTCCGCGTTGTTCCAGTTCATGACGAACTCGATGAGGCTCGGAGGGTACCGTTCGCCAGTGGGCATGTGGGGCGCCACCAAGCCCTTGGCATGAGCTTCTTTCCTTTCAATCAGGGCAAGAGCTGGGCTAGTGTGAAGAACCATCTGCTGCGATTCGGCTGGCTCGGCAGGAGGATCCGTCGCTGCTGGTGATTTCTTTGGAAGCATTGACGACAAAGTTCGCTGCCCAGCCTCGACGGACGTAGACTTGCCTTTGGCTTGCTGGGAGGAAGTGACCACAGTGGATTTGCCCTTGGAAGCCGCTGGAGTGGGTCCTCGCCGAGCTTGAGATGACTCGGACGAGGCAGATGAGCTTGGTGCGGGAGCTTTGGTGGCTGGCGCTAGAGCTGCTGTTGGTTTCTTCGGAGCCGGGACAGGTGCTGGTTCGGTGGCTGGTGCTGGAGCTGCTGCTGGTGCTGGAGTTGCGGTGGACTTGGTACTTTCTGGTTGCGGCAATGCCGAAGTGCCGGACGCCGGTGCCTCGGCCGATCCGACCCCTCCCGATCCGAGGTCGCGTCCCTCTGAAGGAGGTACTGCGGAACCCGGAGAGGCCGCAGAGCCCTCCGGAATAGGGCTCAGCGGGCGTGACTCGTTGTCAAGGGGATGAGAAGGACTGGACCGAAGAGGAGAGGAGATGCTCGATCCGCTCTGAGGGACCTCCATAGGAGCCCTGCAAGAGAAAACAATGTCAGGAGTGAAGTTACCCCGATGCAGGGAGAAATGTGTTGCGCAGTGAAAAACGAACTTACGCATCCGAGGTCTCGGCCTCCTTAGGTTTCCAGGCCCTCCGTGCCAGGGCTTTGCCTGCCCGTTTGGAGGCAGTCTTGTCTCCGGCCTTCTTTTGCATTTTGGAAGGCTGAGAAGGTCCGGAAGAAGAACTCGACGCGGATCCGCGCTTCTTCTTTGACGCCACCGGAACAGGCTCGCCCGTGGCAAGTGGAGAATCCTCGTGGATGTGCCCACCGGGGTTAGCTGATGCCGGGAAGGCAAAAGAAAGAGGGACAGCCTCAACGGGTTCAATCACATCGATATCCGAGTCATCCTCATCGTCGGGCCAATCTCTAAGAGAAGAGAATTTACCGCTGGGTCGTTTGGTGGCATGGGGTGTGGGGAGGAACATCTCCTGGTCCGGCTCCTCCTCATCCGGAATTTCTCGGTCCGAGGCCCACTTGAGGGTCGGATCCGGACCATCCTCGAGGGTTTGCTGGAGAAACAGCTGAGAAAAAAGCACAAGGAGCAAAGTCAAAAATATGATAAGAGCCGACATGAAATTGATCCGAAATAAGTTTACCCCGCGAAGCTTACCGCGGGAGGGAGCCTGTCATGACAGTAATGCTCGATTCCCCATGTCCATTCGGCGGAGAAGTCCTTATGGGTGGTGAAAAGAGCCTTGACCCGGCGGAAGATCTCCGTATTGCTCAACTCGAACGAGGAGGTTCGGTTGGGGTCGCGACTGAAGCTCATATGGCACAACTTGTGAGTGCGCCGCTGAAGGGGAGAGATTCGGTTGCGCAAGAATGTGATCATGGCGTCCTCGTTGCGCAATCCGAGCTTCTTCAGCTCCACAAACCTTTTGTTCACTTGGTTGGCCAGAGCCGTAGGTTTCTTGGCAACCTCCTCCCAGAAATCTGTGTCAGGGGGACCCGGAGCGTAGGGCAGCAACCGGATCAAATCTTCCGTGCCTTCGTTCTGGACGTAGAAGAAGGTCCGGGCCCATCCTTTGTAGGAGTCAAGCCCGGTGACCCGGGGAAAGATTGAATACCTCCGGGGCGAGATCGAGGCAGCTCCGAACTGAGTTAGCTGCTTGTCCTCCGAGTCGACGTGGATGTTGGGGACGACATTGCGGCGGAGGCCGAATAACCGGATCCACAGCTCCTTCGTAGGCCATAGCCCGGTGTAGCCCTCGATCGAAGAAACAAAAGCGGACAGAGAGGTGATGGCGTTCGCCGGGAGATGATGTGGTTGCAGGTGATAGGTCCGGATCTAGTCCCGGAAGAAATCACTCACTGGAAGCCCAAATCCCCATTGGAAATGGGATAGGAAAACAACGAACTCACCCGGATTGGGTGAGGGGGCCAACTCCGAGGAGGGGAGACGAGCGGCGACGCTGGCGGGAATGCGCTGGGTCCGGTAGAGCCAGTCGTATTCGTCCTTGCAGACCCAGGAGCCGGCCCATGCGCCGCGGTCCACCGCGCCGGCGTCCTCCTCCATCTCCTGCTCAACGACGATGAGCTCCTCCTCTGTCATCTCGATTCCGCTGTCCTCGCTGGAGCTGGCGATGGCGGGGCTCTGCGGTCTAGACTGACGAGGACCCGTGGCTAAATAGAGGTGCAGCGGTGACTGCGGTGCGGAGGAACGGAGAAGGTGCGACGGCGGCGTTGCTGCAACAGGCACTGGCGGCGGCGCGGTTGCGAGGAAGAAGAAGAGGAACGGGCGAGGGGGCGCGGAGATGGAAAAGTTCTAAGGAGCGTGCCCCTCCCCTATTTAACCGCCCCCAGTCATCAACGAGTGGGATCGTACTGCGCTGGAAAACCACACGGTGTGGCCGTGTATCACCAGCATCGACCAATCAGAGAGAAGCCACACCGGGGGCCGCAGAGTAAATGTGATCCCATGACACGACGTGTAGTTGCGGTAAACGAGGAGACAAACGTGACGTAACCCCCGCACAGTAATCACTGACATTTACTGCGGCGGTTACTGCGCAGGCCCTTAAAATAAGGCAACGTAATGATTAACCGTTACGTGGGTTGGCGTACGAGAGAAGGAAGCAAGGCCCGGATTCGAGCCACGATGGTAACCCGACCGGAAAGTGAAAACTTGAACTGTGCAGAGGGATAGTAAAACCATAGGATCCGAGCCAAAGTGGTGACCCGGCCGGCAAGTGAAAACTTGGAGCGTGCGAAGGGAACGTAAATCCATATAATCCGAAGCTTAGATACGAATGAACCTGATGTGGCCTTAGCGACCAAGGCCTCTAAGGCCGCACCAGCTTCGAGGACTAATGTTGGGGGGATAACCCCGGGTAGGGTCACTCCGGGGTATAAGGGCCGAGTTAGCCGAGATTCGGCAAGGTAAAAGCGGATGCTGGCCGAGTCACCTCAAGGCAGGCCGGATCACGGGAGTAACCCGGACCAGGGGGGTCGCCTAACATTGTCTCGTCCGACTCAAGGAGTAAGTCGGAGATACTTGTCTAGCTTATATGCAGGAACAAGTGTGGCCGGATCAACTATGATCCAGATCCTCGTTTGGCTTCTAGGAGAAGGAAGGAATCTCTCTGGTCAAAAAGAAGGCCCGGTGCGTACTGGATGAGCGAACAAAGCAAGGGCAGGACCACCGGATCATGGCCGACAAGGGTGACGACGCTCACGTCGGCTGACGTGGGCGCCGCAGAGGCTACGTCGCTAAAGCAAGTGTGACGCGGGGGAAAAGCACCCCTGTCAGGTTACTACTTTGGGAGGGGGATTATTCTTAGGAATATGCCTCCACGTATGCCCTAGGCCAGGACCGAACCACCTCTATATAAGGGGGGGGGGTAGGGTTCTGGTAAGGGGGTGGGGTCTTTTTACATAGCAAGGAAAACACTAGTGGATCTAGGGTTCTTGGGCTAGTTTGTAGGCAAGAGTAAGAGAGTTTCTTCTTCCTCCTCTTATCAATACAGTTCGAGGAGCACTTGTAATCTTGGAGACCGAACATCAATACAAAGCCTCTGTGTAGAGAATCACTCTACTATCCCTCCCTGGATTCCCCTAGCGCATATTAGTCCCCACCTTTAGCCTATCCATGGCATCTGCCGTGACACCACCATGACAAAAAGGCAGCGGACGAATCGAGCCTTCGTCGCGCTGGACTCTCCTCCTACAGAGGATCCTCCTCAAGAGGCAACGAGTACCTCGCCAAGAAGAGGCAATCGCGGATGGCTCATCTTACCGAACAAGAGCGCATAGAAGCCGCAAAAGTCCTCGACTTCGGCTCTATGACAGTCGACACGAGAGGCAATCTGGTCCCCATGACGCCGCAGGCTGCGGTGACAGCAGCCACCATGTACCTCCTCAATAACCAGCCGTCAGCTGGAGATCCCCGAACTGCCATGCACCAATCTACGATCGTGGGTTTGGGATTAATCGAGGCCGCCCTCGACAAGGAGCCAACACCAGACCCAAAAAAGGGCAAAGCGCTAGCAAAGCGCCACTCCTCGCTCTCATCCAGCGATGACAGTCACGACCTGTCTCGGCGCCGCCGCTCACGGCGATACGACCGTGACTGCGATGCGCGTGACGATCTCACGCAGCGCAAGATCGACAAATCAAGAGCATGACGTGCTCGGTCGACTGACACGGAAGAAGAAGACGGGGAGCTCTGCGGCGCAAGATGCTTCAGCAGATCAATTAGGCAAAAAGGAATGCCTAAAGGGTTTAAACTCCCATCGGAAAACCCGAAATTTGACGGTCTACAGGACACCAAGATCTGGCTGGAGGATCACATCTCCTCCGTTAGACTCCACGGAGGCAGTCGAAGCACTGCCATGCAATGCTTGCAGCTACAGCTGCAGGGCACCTCCGGAGCATGGCTCAATAACCTCCCTCGCGGATCGATTCGCAGTTGGGATGAGCTGGTTTACAGCTTCGTGCACAACTTTAAGGGCACGTACAAACGGCCCGCATTAATCGAAGAGCTGAGATGCTGCCAGCAAAGATCTGGAGAATCACTGTGCTCCTACATCCAAAAGTGGTCCATCATCAAGAACTCCGCGGAAAACATCTCGGAAGACCGCGCGATTGACGCATTCAACGGTGGTGTCCACCGCCTAGAGCTCAGGGAGGAGCTGGGCCGCTCAAAGCCCTAGACCATCGACCACCTGATGGAGATCGCGAATCGGTGGGCCGATGGAGAAGATTCAGTAAAGAATTACGCTCACTCCGACGAGGAGGCAGAACTCGAACGCAGATGCGACCGCCGAGGCAAGCGCCGCATGCGCATCTACGATGACCGCGACGACGTCAACATGGTTGCAGCCGGCTACGCCGATAGACGCGATGATAACCGCAACAACGGATACCGTAGCGGCGGATACCGCGACTCCGGGAAAACCACGCAAGTATGGCAACGCCGCACTCGCGATGAGGCACCCGCGACCTCCATCGAGGACAAACTGTCCGGGCCATGTACGGTGCACTTCTACCCGACAAGCATGATGGCAAGAAGAAGTCCAGCCACCTCCTCAAGGATTTCCGTGAGTTCCTCAAGCTACATGAGGGACTGGTTCGGATGAACCGCAATGCAGTGGAAAGAGGCTACGGAGCCGCTCCAGGCGCCGTGGCACATGGCGCACCGCCACCACCACCTGGGCCACCCCCGAACGGAGCCGCACCGGACCAACACCATGGAGGCGAACCATATCCACAGGCCATGGGCACCATGATGATCCAAAAGGGACGCCCCTCCAACAGGGTGCAGAAGACCATCACTCGCCAAGTCAACTTGGCCACGCACTCGCCACCATCCACCACTGAGTACCTTAGTGGAAGCGAGTCATGCATCACCTTCGACAAGCGCGACCACCCGCCTCAGATACCCCGTCCAGGTCATTGCCCCCTCGTACTCGAGGCGCAAATTGGAGGCTTCGACATGAGTCACGTCTTCATGGATGGCGGAAGCGACATCAACCTCATATTCTCGAGTACCTTGCGAGCGATGAGGATCCCTCTAACCTGCCTGGAGGCATCAGACACAACGTTCCACGGCATCGTCCCAGGGAAAGGCGTATACCCCTTGGGCAAAATCAACCTCGACGTCATCTTCGGCATGCCGAAGAACTTCCGGCGCGAGCGCATCGACTTTGAGGTCGTCGACTGGCCCTCATAATACCATTGCATCCTCGGGCGCGCGCATTTGCTCGGTTCATGGCAGTGCCCCACTACGCCTACCTGCAGATGAAAATGCCAGGTCCCTATGGCATAATAACGATCAACGGGAGCTTTGAGCGATCTGACAGTTGCGATAGGGAATTCAACAGAATCTCCCAGTCCTTCGTCATGCAGGAGGAACTCGCAAGATTGAAACAGACGTCAGACAACAGTCTGCCTCCCCTGAGTAGGCCAAGCTCACCTGATCTCTCCTTCGACTCATCTGTGCACACAAAGAAAGTACAGGTCCATCCATCGGATCCCGCCAAGACGGCCCTCATCGCCAACAACTTGAGTCCCGCATAGGAACTTGCGCTCGTCGAATTCCTCCATGAGCACTGGGAAATTTTTTCCTGGTGTCCTGCGGACATGCCAGGAGTTCCCAGGGAATTCGCCGAGCACGCACTCAACGTCAACCCCGACGCAAGGACAGTCAAGCAAACAATCAGGCGACTGTCTGAGCCACGAGCGCAGGCAGTTGGAATGGAGATCAACAGACTCCTCGAGGCCAAGTTCATACGCGAGATCAAGGAAAGCACTTGGCTCGCCAATACGGTGCTGGTACCAAAAAAGGACACGGATATCCTACGGATGTGCGTGGACTTTACTTCTTTAAACAAGCACTGCCCAAAGGATCATTTCCCGCTGCCACGGATCAACCAGATCATCGACTCCACCGCGGGATGCGAGCGCCTCTGCTTCCTCGACGCCTACTCAGTCTATAATCAAATTCGAATGAAGGAGGAAGATCAGGAGAAAACAGCGTTTACAACGCCCTTTGGTGTGTTCTGCTACAACACAATGCCCTTCGGGCTAAAAAACGCGGGAGCCACCTACCAACGGTGCATGCAGGCTTGCCTCAAGGAACAACTGGGTCGCAACATCCAAGTCTATGTCGACGACATAGTAATCAAGACCAAGGAGGAAGCCTCTCTAATGGACGATTTGCACGAAACCTTCGCTAACCTTGATCGCTACCGGACCAAGCTCAATCCGGACAAATGCGCCTTCGACGTACCATCTGGCAGCTACTTGGGTATCTCATCTCTGTGAGGGGAATCGAGGCAAACCCGAAGAAGATAAAAGCCATACTGGCCATGGAGAAGCCAAAGAAGATAAGAGGCCTCCAGCAACTGGCCGGACGAATCGCGGCCCTCAGTCGATTTATCAGTCGGATGGGTGAAAAAGCACTGCCCTTCTACCAGCTCCTCAAGCTGAAAAATTCGAGTGGACCAATGAAGCGCAAGAAGCATTCGAAGATCTCAAGCGCCTGCTATCCACTTCGCCAGTGCTGGTGACTCCACGAGAAAGGGAACCACTATTGCTGTACATCTCTGCCACCAACCAGGTGGTCAGCATAGTGCTCGTCGTCGAGCGAGCTGAGGAAAACAAGGTCCACGGCGTACAATGCCCGGTGTACTACCTCAGTGAGGTCCTCACGCCAACAAAACAGCGGTACCCACACTACCAGAAGCTGGCGTACGACGTCTTTATGACCGCCCGGTGACTGCGCCACTACTTCCTGGAACACCCAATCGTGGTAGTCAACGACGCCCCGTCGGGACATATCCTCAGTAACCCCGACGCCACGGGGTGAGTCGCGCTTTGGGGAATAGAGCTATCTTCACGAGACATCACATACGAAAAACGCGACACAATCAAGTCGCAAGTTCTCCCTGACTTCCTCGTACACTGGATGGAGAACCAACTCCCGGACAAGCCAGATATGTCCTACCTCTGGACAATGCACTTCGATGGGTCCAAGCGGAAAGACGGAGCAGGCGCAGGTGTCATACTGACATCACCTCAAGGGGACAAGCTGAAGTATATCCTGCGAATGCAGTTCACAGCCTCAAACAACGAGGCTGAATACGAGGCCCTGTTGCATGGGATGAGGATGGAAAAAGCTTGCGGCACGAAGAGGCTCATCATATATGGCGGCTCCAAGTTGGTCGTCAACCAAACAATGCATGAGTGCGACACACTGAACGACAACATGATCGCGTACCGCGACCTCTACGATACACTCGAAGGAGACTTTGATGGTTGCGAGCTGCGACATGTAGGTCGCGAAAGAAACGAAGAGGCGGACGCACTCGCCAACAAAGGCTCTACCTGCGCCCCCATACCACCTGGGGTATTTCTCGAGCGCATATGCGAACGCTCCATCAAGCCAAAGGCCGCAGAGAAGAAAGCAAGCGCAGCAACGGACTCGGGGGCTACGCCACCCAATGAGCCAATGGCACTCGATGACTCGGAGCTGGACACAGGACTCGAGGGACCAATGAGCATCATGATGATCGAGCAATCCTGGACGCAGCCGTACATTACGTACCTCCTCAGCAAGAGGCTACCGGACAATCCGACAGATGCGCGACACATCGCGCGTCGCTCCAAGGCATTTGCCGTTGTCAACGGCGAACTGTATAAACGCAGCATCACAGGAGTGCTACAACGATGCGTCTCCATGGCCGACGGAAGAGTAATTCTCCTCGACATCCATGAAGGGACCTGCGGGCACCACACTGGCAGTCGTGCCCTCGTTGCTAAAGCTCTACGAGCTGGATTTTACTGGCCCACGACCATGCGTGATGCCAAGGACATAGTCCAAAAATGCAATGCTTGCCAGCGATTCGCGGACAAGCGACATGCGCTAGGCGCAGAGCTACGACCAATTCCATTGGCCTGGCCCTTCGCACAGTGGGGGCTCGACATGGTCGGCAAGCTTCCAAGGTCCTCACGAGGAGGCTACGTCTACCTCTTGGTGGCAGTCGACAAATTCACCAAATGGATCGAGGCCATGCCGGTGACCAACCAATCAGGGCACAGCGCAGTCAAGTTCTTCGAGTCCATCGTCTACCGCTTCGGCGTGCCGTACAGTATCATCACCGACAACGGGACGAACTTCACATCCAAGGAGTTCCAAGAATTCTGCGAGAACCTGGGGATCAACATCAGCTATGCCTCAGTAGCACATCCACAGACCAACAGTCAGGTGGAAAAAGCAAACGGGCTCGTCTGCAGCGGAATCAAGAAGTGACTCTTACGACCACTCGAACAAGCCGTGGGTTGCTGGCCAGATGAGCTGCAATCCGTACTCTGGAGCCTACGCACGACTCCAAACAGCACCACGGGCTACACGCCATTCTTTATGGTGCACGGAGCAGAGGCAGTGCTACCTGCTGAAGTACGATACAAGGCACCACGCGTGGTCGCTTACAGCGAACAAGAGTCATCCCTTGCACTCGAAGACTCCGTCGACCTCCTTGACGAAGCAAGAGAAATCGCCGCAGAAAGATTCACGATCTACCAGCAGAACCTGCGCAACTACCATAGTAGAAGGCTTCGCCCCAGATCCTTCGTCGAAGGTGACCTAGTCCTGCGACTGAAGCAGCAGGGGCATCTCAAGCTCGAGTCCCCCTGGGAAGGACCGTACGTGATTACAAAAGTAATCCCAGGTGGCGCCTACCGCCTCCAAGATTTAGAGACAGGAGTCACATACTCCAACCCCTGGAACGTCGCACAGCTGCGATGCTTCTACCCTTAGTCGTTTTTTACTTTTACATTGCAAATAAGGCTACTCAGCCAAGGCTACTTAGCCACACACTGTACCTCGCACTGTTCTTCGGATAAATAAAAGCTAAGTGCCCCAAAACTCTATGTTCTCCTCTACTTTGTCAATTTACGTACTCGGGCGCTGCGCCACCCTATACACGTCTGTTCTTCGAACCAAAAACGCGAGATCCTGAGTAGCTGACACATCAATCGAACCCCTTTACACAAACTCAACCCAGCTGCAACGCACCTAATAGGTTGACAAGGGACTGAGATAAAACATGGCCAGGCTAACGAAAAGGACTCGCATAGTGCAACGCACCTCATGCTAACAAAGCTCTTTATACACATTCGACAATAAATTATCTACAACATCTATATGAACTTTACAACACAAGTACACTTATCTGCAGGGATACAAACTAGGCTACTATTGCAGCAGAAGAACATTGGTTTGTTCCTCGAAGAAGTCGACGATCTCCTTTGCTGGGCGATCCATCGCCTGATAGTGCAGCATCATATTCCAAGCAGATCCTGCTGGTGGTGCTGGTGGCCCAGACGCAATGGCGGCAACATCCACGTCAGGCCTGTGCAATCGCACCATTGAGAGAGCAGCCTTGGCACCAGCCACCAACTGTTGCCTCACGCACTCGCGAACCGCGGACAGATCTTGAAATTTGGCAAGGAGAGCCAGCAGGCTTGATGGAGTGTCATCCAGCGGGAACATCGCCCGATAAATGTTCTTCAAGCATGACTGCGACTTCTTCAGAAAGAGCAGCACTCGTGATACACGATCCTGCAAGGTCGCCAGCACAGTCGCATGATCATGATCTACCCAGAAGTATCCACTCTCTTGATGTTGTTTCTGGGTGAGATCATGAAGGCGAATGGCAATTCTATCCTTCTCCTCCTACGGATGGTGCACGCTAACAACTACACGAAGCAGCACCAATAGCATGAGTACAACGTACCACTGCGAGTGACTACAAAGGAAAAGATGAGAATAAGCAAACTAACACTTGAACTGGTCGCCCAGCTGCGTCACCTGGCCAAGCAGATATTGCTCGCGGGCGGCGGCTTTTTCCGCCTTCGACTTCCACACGTCTGCGCTACCGCGGAGCACGGGCAACTCACGCTCCAGCTGCTTCACGTGATCACGAAGTCGCGAAAGCAAGGATAGCTCCTCTACCCTGGAGCGCGGCGGTGCCACGGTGTTATCAAGAGATGGCGAGTCCTGGGTTCCCCTCACGGGATCACTTGATGTACCCTACCACAAGTCAATATAGAAGCAAATAAGGCGATCAAATCAACACAAAGGCAAAAGGTCAGATGCATTCAAGACCAGCATAAAGTATCAGCAGATACACTCGTCAGCAGGCATGTTCTTAAACAAAAGGACATAAACTAATCAACTATTACAAAGCTAACTAAGGAGCAGCTGGCCTCTTCGACTTTGACGGCTGCGGGGGCTTCATCAAGTCCGTGGCAGTATCAGACGCCACTGACTTTCTGCCGGCCCCTGAGGCCGAAGCTTTCGCCGCCTTCTTGGCACGTTGGAGATCCTCAGAGTACTTCACAACAGTATTTATCAAAGGATGCCCATATTTGGCACAGGCAGTCGCGAAAGGAGTGAAAACTACCTGCTGACTGTCCGCGCCAACAGGCATCGCCTTTGACACTGCGGAAGGATCGATCTCGACTCCGTGGGCCTGCACCATGGCGAGTGACATGGTCGCGCCAGCCGCGCGGAGTGAGTTCTTGTAGCTGGAAGGCACACCCTCGGCGAGTGATTCTACCAGCTCGTCCATATTATCGATCAGCTCCGCCTTAGGCATCAACTCCTCCCGGAGGCGACTGAGGGCGACCTTGGCCTTCAAAAGTGTATCCTGGATGGCGGCGCTACGATCCTCGACTGCGGACACCGCGCCCGCCAGAGCATCATCGCGACGAAGGGCATGCGGGTCAAAGCTCAAATCGCCAGCATCTGTACATGAACCCACGCAGGGACCAAAACATGAACGCCACCAGCAAACACATGAGAAGCAGAGAAGAATAACAATATCCACAAGCAAAAGTACCTGAGAGGGCCTTGGCGATTGAAAACAGTTGTTCTTCGAACAACTTTTCCCTGGCCGCAAAGGAAGCACACAGATCCTCTTTAGGCTTCTGCGCCTCGTCACGCGCTGCGATGGCCTCGTCGCGACCCTTCACAGCCGCGGCAAGTGTCTTCTCCATGGTGGCGGCGTTACACAATAAGGCATTATGTTCAGCTACAGGACAAGCAAAAGTTGATCATCAGTCGACTATATCAAAAGGAACAGACGAAGGAGAATAAAGTGCGGAATACTCACTTTCAACCACGCGGTGACGCGTCTCCAGCATTGCATGCTGGCGACCCATCGCCATCACCTGTTCTGCCAAGTGCGCGGCTTCCTTCACAAGGAGCTGTAGCACAACCAAGGAATCCGCAGAGGCAACAGACAACGTCGACTTCAAACTAAAACGGAGAAAAGCTATACTTACATGGTCCTCCAGTGACTCCGAAGATGTCTGTTGTGTCGTCATCCAGGCAACCATTTGATGCTCCCCTGCATGGGGAGAACTGGAAGAGTTGTGCCCGGAGTGGGCCGCCACCGGAGGGGAAGGAGCGCGCTCGACCTCTTCTTTGGCCTTCGATGTCGCGACTCCTGATTCCTTTAAAAATTGGACGTCGCCAGAAGATGACGACGCCTCTTTACTGCAAGATAACGACCATATCAACAAAATGGCAAACCCAGAGACAAGCCAAAAGGAAGCAAACCGAGAAGAACAAGTGAACTAGAAAGCTTACCAGTCAAACTTGTCAAAGTCAAACGTGGCCTACACCGACTCCGACGAAGAATCCTTGGGAAATCGCACCTTCTTGCGAGAAGATGGTGCCACATCCCTCATAGGAACGACAGGAATTGGCGACTCTGCACCAATGCCCGTGCCTTCCGGAGTCGAAGGAGACGACGCGTCGGAGTCCTCGCTGCGCGAACACTTGCGAGTATCCAGACTATCGGACTCGGGGGCTTCCTCCTCCACATCAGAAGGGACAGTCGACTCAGACTCATCCTCTTCCAAGGCTTCGCGAGGAATAATCCCCTCAAGGAGAGGGGGCATACAAGGCGACACCACCCAATCCTGCATACAGACAACAAAAGTCAGCAAAAATCAAGTAAGCAACAGAAGAGCAATCGACAAAAATAAAGCTACTGCGTAGCACAACTATACCTCAGGAGGAGGATTCGAAGCATCAAAGGGAGGAACAACTGGTTCACTGGGAAGCACATCCTTGCCGGTGTACTTCGTGACCAGTCGAACCCTCTTGTCCGCCTCACTCGCGGACATACCATTGGCAGACACGCGAGTGGGATCATCAGCGGCAGCCCATTTAAACATGGGGTGGACTCTGGCTTGCAGAGGCTGGACGCAACGGCGCAGCCAAGTTCGGATGAGAGCGCAGCCTCCCTCCTCTTTACCTATGTGACTCTCGAGGTCGCAGCCGCGTTGATACAACACGTATGTCTCCGCGAGCTCGCCAAGCATGACTACGTTCTTCTAGGAGCGCATCCTCCTGCACGGTGTCACGGGATCGAAGGGCACGAGTCCAAAGTGCTCATCTTTGGCCTTCTGATCACGGATGTAGAACCATATGTCCCTCCACCCTTGGACAGACGCCGTGAGCTTGATGTGGAAGTAGGTGGCGGATGGGTCGACATGGATTGCGCAACCACCTACATCATAAACTAAAGAGCCAGATGCAGACTAGCGCTTCAATTTGAAGATGCGCTTGAAAAGGCCAAAGTGTGGCTCGATTCGGAGCTAGCACTCGCAGAGTGTGATGAAGCAAGAGATGTGGAGGATCGAATTTGGGGACAGCTGATGGAGCTGGAGCCCGTAGAAACAAAGAAGACCCCTAAAAAAGGGGTGAAGAGGCAAGGAAAGACCGCGAATGATGAATGCAAGAAACATCACTCGAAAACCAGCGGGAGGAGCAGGAATGGTCTCACCGCTGGGGACGCGCGCATCGACGACTGCCGCGGACAACACTCCGTCTTGGCGAATAAGATGGACATCAGACGCCTTGATGATGGAAGGGTGCCACGCACCATTTGTGACGCGGGTGCCCGCCACCTTTTTCTTCCCGCCGGCGGCGGTGCTGGTGCCTGCAGCAGCGGAGCCACCCTTTTTCTTCGCCGTGGCAACAGTGGCCGCGGAATCAGTGGCAGCGCCTCCCTTCTTCTTCCCCATTGCACGACAGCGATGTGAGCGAAGAAAGTAGCTCGGGAACGAGCGGAGCTGGTCTAGTGTCGTGGAGGAAACGGGCGCAGGAAAAAGCAGACGAGTAGCAGCAATGGCGATGGAAGCAAGGAAGAATGAGCACAGATGGGAAAATTACCGCCGTAGCGTCGCTACTTAACCCCTGGAAGATGCAATCCAACGGCTCAGAAAAACCCTATTGGACGCGTGGCACACATCGTGTTGGACACGTGGAGAAGGGGAAGTGCGAACCGTCCCTCCACTACTCCCATTATGCACGGAAATCAAGGAGACGCAGTTAAAATAAAGATTACACACGCCCAGTCAAATCAAAGTCAGGAAGTGGGACCCGCTGCTCGTCACGTCCCATCAAACTCGCTCATGCGGGCAACTGAGGTCATACAAGCGTCAGCACTGACATCATCAAAGCTACGGAGCAAAAAACTTCGACTACTTTAGTCCTTGCTGGAGTCTTCGACTCCATCAAGCACTCGGGGGCTACTCCCATAGGGAGCACTGGTCGCGCACCCTACGATTTTCTTTTTGCAGGAATAAGGACAATCAAAAGGCGAACCCAACCACTCGAAATATGATTTGATTATGGACATGGGTTAATCCCATAGGGAGCGTCGGAAACAAATTCGACTGAAACAAGCAAAAGACGACAGCAGTCGCAAAATGATTCTTTAGTCCCTGCCTGAGTGTTCGACTCAACCAAGCACAGCAGTCGCAAAATGATTCTTTAGTCCCTGCCTAAGTCTTCGACTCAACGAAGCACTCGGGGGCTACTCCCATAGGGAGCGCTGGTCGTGCACCCTATGATTATTTATGCAAAAACGGTGTGTCGATAACATCCACACTCGAAACTCATGGCGACACCGCCTCATAATTTTCCCTACAAAGAGACTGCATCTCCTGGGTCACCCGAATCGTCTCCGCGATGATAAAATTCGGATGGCGCGCTTACAACATGAAGGTAAGACCTGAATAAGGCCTGGCAACACATTTAGCCGCGCACTACCAGAAATATATCCGTGCCTACAGGTACGATGAACATGCCTTGACAGACGCGTCGAGTGCTCACACCCATATAACTGGAATTCAACTCATGTAAGACCTCCGCGGCTTGAGTCGAATTACGCCAGCACTTTTCCGGATTCGAGTCCGGGGACTCAAGTTCGAGTAGATTGCGTTGTTTCACCCTAAGGTGGTTAACTGATACCAATACTTCGGTTACATCAGGCACGCATATCGACAATCCCTATGACACAAATAAAAGCAGTTGAAATATATACTCATTCAGGCACTCGAAAGACTTCAAAAGTCCCCAGTCGAATCTGCGATTCCACTGGACACTCGGGGGCTATAACATGGGTATACTCTACAGATACTCGAGCTTGGTATATACGGTCTGAATACATATAGGCCCACGGTGTCGCCAAGGCCCAAAAACGAAGGATTCGAGTAATCTGCGGACTCTCGATTGCTTGAAGAACAAGAACAAGCTAAAGATAGAAAGTTTGAAAGGGAAAAATCCTAACTTGTAACCGACTCGACCTGCTACCCGAGACCTAGACTATCTATTTAAAGGCTAGAAGGGGTGGCGAGGAGGACACACGCAACCCTAGTTTCCACAACCCTCGCCAGATTGCATCTGCGCACCATTGTAACTTTCGACTCCTTCAATAATTCCACGAGCAGACAAGCAGGAGTAGGGACCTCTACGAGGCCTGAACCTGGGTAAATATGTGTCCCCTGTGTGCTTGTCTGTTAGCCGATAGATGTCTCCAGCGCTCCCTCCTTCTCCAAAATCCAAGTCCATAACAATGGGCATTGACGAGTTAAGCCCTCGTCACTTCCAACACCAATCGCCTTATTTGAAACAACTCACAAAGATAATATCAAATAAAGATCAGTGGGATTGTCTCACAAATCCACAAAGAAGAACTAAAAAGTTCTAAGCTAAAAGCACAAGAAAACTAAGGCTAAACCTAGTGCTAGCGAAAGAGAATACTCGCAAAACAATAAGAATGAAAACTATAGTGTTCTAAACAATGAAAGCAGAGTGTGTCTCTCTCCAAAAGAAGTGCTGGGATCCAACCAACTTATTGCAGCAAACAAATCAAAATAAAACTAAAAACAAAAACAAAGATGCTCCAAGAACAACACAATTATGCATGAAACAATAAAAATGAAGTATTTGGAAGAAACCTGAGATTTTTATTGATGAAGAAGGGGATGCCTTGGGCATCCCCAAGCTTTGACGCTTGTACTTCTTGAATATTTCTTGGGGTGACACGGATGGCATCCCCAATCTTGAGCTTTTGTCCATTCTTCATCTTATCTCATTACTCTTCCCTACACTTTAAAATCTCCTTCATACAAAACTTCACACAATCTTCATTAGCAACATTAGTGTACTCAAGATAATAAGTATTTTGGTTCAGTTTCCACACAAGTAAAACTTCCATTAAAACACAAGATACTGTATCACTTCCTTTTAAAAATTTCAAATAATCAAAGAGAACTCAAACAGAAAGAGATTAAGAGGCAAATGCAAATAATGGCAGAAATCTGTCAAAATAGACCAGCAGGTAAAAACAATTTTTTCAAAGACATTCTGTTGCTCAAATCGAAAAGTGTTGAACTAACGAAAGTTAGATAACAACCTGGGTCAGAAGCACAAAAATTATAGATCAAACCGACGTACAGAGATTTTTCACGAATTTTACAGCGAAGCACAAAAATCTGTTTCGGGACAGCAACTTTCCCAAGCATTACTTCTCTCTCATTAGAGGTTACTCTTGGCACAAAAACCACACAAAATGATAAGGAGAGGTTATTACAGAGGTAATAACTTCCAAGACTCAACAAAAGATTCCTAACAAAATTTGGGTTATCTTCCAATAAGTGCTTTCTTTAACGCCTTTGAGCTAGGCATAAAAATTTTGATGATGCTCACATAAGAAATATGAATTGAAGTAAAAGAGAGCATCAAGAAGCAAATTCAAAACACATTTAAGTCTTACCCACTTCCTATGCATAGGAATCTTATACGCAAATAAATTCCAAAAGAACAAAGTGACAGGCATAGGAAGATAAAATGAGAGTAACTTCAAAACTTTCAACATAAAGAGGGGAAACTTAATATTGTTGAGATACATAAAACCATATTTCCCTCTCTCATAATAACTTTCAGTAGCATCATGAATAAAATTAACAATATAACTATCACATAAAACATTCTTATCATGAGCCACATGCATAAAATAATTATTACTCTCCCTATAAGCATAGTCATTCTTATTAATCGTAGTGGGAGAAAATTCAACAAAATAGCTATCATTATTATTCTCATCACCATAATCATCAAATATAGGAGGCATATTGTAATCATAATGAATTTTCTCCTCAATAGTAGGTGGACTGAAATATCATATTCATCATTGTAATCATCATATATTGGAGGCATAGTATCATCAAAGTAAATTTTCTCCTCCATGCTTGGGGGACTAAAAATATCATGCTCATCAAAACCAGCTTCCCCAAGCTTAGGCTTTTCCATAGCATTAGCAATAATGGTGTTCAAAGAATTCATACTAATAACATTGCTATTAGCATGCAAATAAATTTCCATAGGTTTTTAAATTTTCTCTTCAAACACTTCATGTCCTAACTCAAGATAAATACTATAAAGCTCTATAGTTTTGTTGTTGTTTTCCATTAAGCCTAACTAGTGAAAATAAAAACAAGAAACAAAAAGATATAATTGCAGAATCTAAAGGAAATAAATTCGAGCACTCACACACCAGCAACCGTACTAGATAGCTTAGTAGCCAGAGGATGTGAGTACCTTTTACCTTACCTCCGAGGCAGCGGCGCCAGAAAATAGCTTGATGTCTATGCACTTTAATTCTTGTAGACAGTTGTTGGGCCTCCAAGTGCAGAGGTTTGTAGAACAGCAGCAAGTTTCCCTTAAGTGGATCACCCAAGGTTTATCAAACTCAGGGAGGAAGTGGTCAAAGGTATCCCTCTCAAGAAACCCTGCAATCAAGATACAAGAAGTCTCTTGTGCCCCCAACATACCCAATACACTTGTCAGGTGTATAGGTGCACTAGTTCGGCGAAGAGATAGTAAAATACAAGTGGTATGGATATAAGACAATGGTGCCAGAAAATACTTTGATGGCGTGGAAGAGACTAAAGGCAAACTGAAATAAAGATGGAAGCAAGCAAACATGTAACAGATCTAGTTGCAAATGGTGTTTCAATGCTAAGAACAAGGCCTAGGGATCATACTTTCACTAGTGAACACTCTCATATAAATATCTTATTTTATGATAATACTCTGAACTACTCTCCGGTTGGACACCCTAATGCATGGTACGACTATAATAGCACTCCTCAAAGTTCGCTTTCCCCATCTAGATAACTCCACACTGTCACTTTGAGCGCTAGATGGTTCCAACAAACACCACAATTTCATAGAGACATCCAACTCCAAATATAACTCATAACAAGTATTTGTAATCTCTAGCCTAAGTGCCACCATGGTGTGCACGCTGTCACTTTCACACACATGGGGAGAGTACAGATCTATTAAAGCACTTGAGTAGCAGAATAGATCTATAGATTACAAAGCTCATGATCTCATAAGATCACGCATAGAGAGAGAGAGATGAACACATAGCTACCGGTAGAACCCTTAACCTCGAGGAAGAATTACTCCCTCATCATCATGGGAATCAGCAACAGCGATGGATATGGTGGTGGAGATCGATGGAGATGGCTCCGGGGGCACTTCTGTTGGAGATATGCCCAAGAGGCAATAATAAAGTGGTTATTATCATGTCTTCACACTTATGATAAATGTTTACATACCATGCTATAATAGTATTAACAAGGAAACCATTAATACTTGTGTGATTTGTAAACTTAATTTGAAGTCCCTAGTATAGCCTCTATACTTCACTAGCTTGTTGGTTGATTGATGATGTGGTTTCTTTGTCATGAACATTGAGATGTTATCAACAACAAGATCATATCGTTAGGAGAATGATATGGTGGACATACTCCTATAGACAAGCGTAGCATAAAGATCAAGTCATTTCAATAGTTCAATTGCTATATGCTTTCTGATACATAGTAACCTAATTCCTTCGACCATGAGATCATGCATATCACCTTTTCTGGATGGATGCTTTGATGTCATCAAACACCACACCGTAACAGGGTGGCTATAAAGGTGGCATTGAGTGTTCGGAAAGTATTGGTTGAAACACATGGATCAAGAGTGGGATTTGTCCATCCACATGACGGATAGATATTCTCTGGGCCCTCTCGGTGAAATGTCATTCAATTAGCTTGCAAGCATGTGACTTGGTCACAAGGGATCACATATCACGGGAACGAGAAAAGAGTACTTATCAGTAACGAGGTTGAACTAGGTATGCAGAGATACCGACGATCATAACCTCGGATAAGTAACATATCGTGAGACAAAGGGAAATTGGTATCGTATGTAAGTGGTTCACTCGATCGCAAAGTAATCGTAGAAATATGTGGGAGCCATATGAATTTCCAGATTCCTCTATTGGTTATTGTTCGGAGAAGTGTCTCGATCATGTCCGCATAATTCACGAACCGTAGGGAGACACACTTAAGGATTCGACGTTGTTTGAGTAGTTATGGTATTATGAGAAAGAGACCGAATGTTGTTCGGAGTCTCGGATGGGATCTGGGATATCACGAGGTGATCCGGAATGGTCCGGAGAATAAGATTCATATAAGGAAAGTCCCGTTTCGGAGTTCGGGAATGATTCCGGTGTTTTCATCGGGAATGTTCTAGAAGGTTCCGGATTGTCCGGCACTCCGGGGGGGAAGGGGTACATGAATGTGTCATTACATATTGGAATGATTGCATCATGTACTAAGTGTTCTTGCTGTCCCAAATATAGGATTAAATTGAATCCTAAAACAGAAAAGTCAAATGTCCAGTTTGAAAGTCAAACGGCTAAAACAAGAAACTGTGGGAAACAAGCAAGAGGAGTTGGAATCAACTTGGAGGAGGAGTTGGACTCCTCCAGGCCGGCGCCCAGCCCAAGGCCGAGTTGGGGAGGGACTCCCTCCCTCCCCTGGCGCGCCAGCCCCCTCCCATCTATATAAGGAGGGGCAGGGCTCCCCTCCTAGACACACAAGTTTCCTATCCTCTAAACTAAACCCTAGATCTAGACCCCGGTTTAGAGCTATTCGGTTTAGAGCCTTCTAATTGGTTTAGAGCCCTCTAATTGGTGTGTCTAATTACTAGACCACTAATAGCCTCTCTCATAAGCTCCACCATACTCGCACCGGCTTAAGGCGAAGCCCTGCGGGATTTCCCCTCTACTTCCGGTACCACGCCGTTGTGCTGCCGGAATCGCGAGGAGAGTGCTACAACCTCCGCTGCCTGCTGGAACAAGGGAGAGGAAGGTCTTCGTCGAGTACCGAACGTGTGACCGACTGCGGGAGCGCTGCTGGAACGTGGCGCTGGAAGGATCGTCTACACGATCTTGAGATCGGAAAGAGTACGACTACATCATCCACGAGAATCTGCTCTCGTTAACCGCTTTGGAATCTTCGAGGGTGAGTTCCTCTATCGACTCGTTGCTACAATCTAGTAGATAGATCTTGGCTTGTTTGTTTGTATGCGATAGAAAAATTTTGTTTTCCATGCTACGAACCCCAACAGTGGTATCAGAGCCGTGTCTATATGTAGATCTGTTGCACGAGTAGAACACAATGGTCATTGTGGGCGTTGATGCTTTTATTGTAGATTGCTTTTTGTGTACTTTGCATCTTGCGGTATGTTGGGATGAAGCGGCCCGGGCTAACCTTACATGACATCGTTCATGAGACTTGCTCCACGCTTGACATGCAACTTGTATTGCATAAGTGGCTTTGCGGGTGCCTGTTTCTCCTAGCATAGTTAAGATCCAATTTACAACGGGTGATTAACAATACTAGTATCAATGTTGTGGTTCATGTTCGTAAGTTAGAGCGACACTTATTAACAGCCCCAAACCACGTAAAACATGCAAAGAAAGTAGAGGCGTCTAACTTTGTTTTGCAGGGGTGTGCAGTGATGTGATATGGCCATGATTGTGATTATATATGATGTATGCAATGTTCCTTATTGTAAGTCGGCAACCGGCAGGAGCCATATGGTTGTCTTTAATTTCTGTTAAGACCCGCGTGTCTATTCAAAGTAGTTGTAATAGTTGAAGCCGGTGGACGACAACCATGGTGAAGCGTCATTGACCTTGATGCAATGCCGGTGATGATGGAGATCATGTTCGTGTTTGAAGATGGAGATCGGAAGCACAAAGAAGAAAGGCCATATCATATCACATATTATGAATTGCATGTGATGTTAATCCTTTATGCATCTTGTATTGCTTAGTAGACGACGGTAGCATTATAAGATGATCCCTCATACACATAAATTTCAAGTTCTAAAGTGTTCACCCTTAGTATGCACCGTTGCCAAAGCTTGCTGCTTCGAAGCACCACGTGATGATCGGGTGTCTTTGATTCCGCGGGTGAATACAACGTAAGCAAGCCAGATTTGCTTATGCGGTAGCTAAGGTTTGATCTTGACGAGCCTAGCATGTACAGACATGGCCTCAGGAACACGGATTACCGAAAGGTAGAGCATGAGTCATATAGTAGATATGATGAACATGTTGATTGTTCGCCATTGAAGCTATATCAACTCTCGTGATGATCGGTTTTGATGTGGTTGATTTGGTTCGTGTGATCACTAAAACAATGTGAGGGATATTGTTTTGAGTGGGAGTTCACCTAGATTAATTTAATTATTAATTAGAACTCAATTTATCATAAACTAAATCAAAGTGAATTTGCATAGTTGTTGTAGTCATTGGCATCCGTTTACCACCTTGCGCTTAGTTATAATTGAGATGATAGAACTATAGAATTCTGGTTAGTTACTTTACGAACTGGTATCGTATTGTTTTGAAGTGTTAATCTAAAGTTTAAAAGTCCTATTGCAAACTTTCAGTAAGTTCCGGTTACTCCATGAAGTTTAATAATTAGTATTAAATCAAGAGTAACAATTCCAAGTGTTAGTATATAAGTATCATGTTTGTATCCATGATTCTTGATATTCAAAGGATTCCCTTAATATCAAGGTTATCTAGGATCTGAAAGAGTTGTTTCAGAAACCATGATGTGTGGAAGATATTGTGATATCTGAAACGAAGTTTTGGTTGCAACATGATAGAGTATAATATGGCAAAAGTCATGTTCTCATATTTGATGAGAATTTGCAAAAAGGTTGGAGACACTTGTTGTCCTAATCCTCCAAAAGGTTTTGGATAGCAACATTATACTCATAATTCATCGTTATAAGCTAAAAGTAGCTTGATCATGGACGATTCCATGATAAGGGTGAATATTTGATGTAGGTAAAATGTTTACTACACCAAGAGATTACTAAAGAAAGGAATTTGAAAGAACACCAAATATTTGATGATGGTGATCTACTTCAAAGTGCAAGTCCAAAGACATTGGTATTTAATTATACACGCTTTGGACTATATGTCATATGTATGACTCCACTATTGATATTGATAGATTCTTTCAAATAGAAAAGGAAATATTGAAAGAGAATCTCATAAATATATGGCAGAAAAGAAAAGACTAGAATTGTTCAGTTTAAGTATATAGATGATATACATGTTATGGCTATATTCTTTGCTTATTAAACAATGTGGTTCTCAAGTATTTGATACTGAATTTGTTGGTGTGAATCGTCATACGAAACAACACAATTCATGAACTACAATGGCCTAAGTAACTAGCAAAAGAATATGTGATGATGTTCATCGAGAACAAATAAAGGGTTATTGTGTTGCTCGTTAAACATCAAAGCTTGCCTTCAAAGATTTGTTTTATCAGGTATTATGAGAACAAAAGGGTTGTTCAAATAATTGCCGTAATCCATAAAAGATGGATGATTCACAAATCTCGTTGGAGAAATCACATCCATAAAACTAATGCTAAAATGTCGAAAGACAAATTGATTGAAAGATCACTTAGGAAGTGGCATCGCCGTTTAAATTATATTGGAAAGATAACATGAAGAAACTCCATGTGGATGGAATTTTGGAGTCTTCTGATTTTGATCAAATGACGCTTGTGAAACTTTCCTAGAGATAATTAAAACTTTGTTCATAGGTCAAAAAGGGAACGAATGACTAGCTCATTGGAACTTGTACATATTGTTGTATGAAATCCATTATGTGTAGTCAAGAGCGATGGATTTCAACTTCATATGCTTTCTCCGAAAATTTGAGTGAATATATGAATATTTACTTAATAAGGATAAAGTATGAAACACTTGAAAAGTTCAAAGACTTTCAAGATGAAGTGCAAGATCATTGTAACAAGAATATAAATAGTTTATGATAAGATCATAAAGGAAGATATTTGAGTTACAAGTTTAGCATAATACCTAAGATTTAAGGAATCGTTCCGTAGATTTGCATTTCCCGAAACACCATAAGAGTATGGAGCGTTCGAGATATGTAATTAAACCTTGTTTGACATGGTAAGATCAAAGGTATAATTCATAAAACTGCCATTGTATTTTAAAGATTAAAAGCTTTAGAGATTACCGTTTTTCCACTGAAAAGAGCTTCATCATAATCCGTTGAAATGACACCATATAAAGTTATGGTTTGGGATAAAACCCAAGTTGTCCTTTCTTAAACATTGGTATGCTATGCATAAGAAAGATGTGTGCAACCAAAGTCGGATGAACCTGTCTTTGTATAAACTGTTCCTCCATAAAACACTGGAGACAAAAGTGTTTGTTGCTTAGAACGTCAAGTTTCTTTGAGAAGAAATTTTTCGTGAAAAGTTAAGTGGGAGGACATTAGAACTTTGATAAGGTTAAAAGAACCTTAGCTGTATGTGCAGAGTTGCGCAGCGCCGAAAAGTGTTCCGGAGGCGGCAACAATGCTCATGGCTCACGTGCCTCAAAGGTTGTGGTTACGGAGATCTAAGTTCCTATTGAAACAAGTAGATCGGGTAAACAATCAAATACCAAGATTTGAGGGTTGAATCATTATTTGAGAATAATGAACCGACTACATACAGAGAAGCGATGATGGGCCCTGACTCCGTAAAATGGCTTGAAGCCATAAAACCCGTGATAGTTCCATACACGAGAAATCAAGTTTTGAACTTGAAGGACCCTCGAGTAAGGTGTAAGACCTTACAGTTGTGTCTGGATCTATAAAGAAATAGACATGGATGTTTTACATCTATGAAATAGTCGACATGTTGGGAAAGAGTTCACAACAATGTTCAAAGGTTGACTATGACAAGATTTGATCTTTCATAGTGATATTTAGTCTAGACGGATTAATGTAGCAACCACTACATATAATTTGTTATATGGTAGTTGAATTAACAAAACAAGTTCTTCTAATAGAATCGTTACCTAGGACATGTGCATAACACGGTCCATAGGGTTTTGTTAATTCAAAGGATGCTAAAAGCATATGCAAACTTCAATGGTTAGAGTAAGCATAGCGGAGTTGGAATCTTCACTATGATGAAACTGTTAAAAGATTTTAATTTCATCAGAGACAATGAAGATGCTTGCATTTGCAAGAAATTAAGTGGGAGCGCTAAGACATGTTTCTAATACATTATGTGGAAGACATAGTGTTGATTGGAAATAATGTATCTTTTATTAACACATATTAAGAATTTCATCCCGATGAAAGACTTAGGCAAAACCCAAATATTTGGCATCAATAGACGCTAATATGGTTGTGCCAGAAGTACATTGACAAGATATTGAATGAGTTCAATATAGAAACTACAAGAGAGGTTCTTGTCACACAGAAAGGATTGAATGAGTTCAATGTTGATGATATATTCAAGTGTATTGACATTTGGTAAAGTGAAACAAATAATCAAGTATAGATTGATACTTGATGTATGAAATCACAAAGAGTATTTATATCAATCATACTGTGATATGTACAAATCCAGATATGTCCTACGCTCTAAATGTTGAGAGCATATACCAGAATGATTCGTAAGATGATCATTGGACAATAGTAAGGATATTCTTATGATCTTCTGAAAGAACTAAGAGTATAATATTTGTAGAAGTGACAAATAGATGGTTAGTTCATTGTAAAAGTACTACATTGATACTAGCTTTGTCACAAAGTACAAATTAAGTTTATCTCAATCTAAACTAAAGGTGGCACAATATAATGGAAAGTGAGTTCCATAATGGATTTGGATGATTTCCAAAGTTAAGACATTGTGACAGATACTACAACAAAAGGCTAAGTATATGACTGCTATTATAGCAGCGAAAGAGGGCATTTGTGTCAAGAAGTTTGTTATCAAACTAGGTGTAGTTCACAGTGGGATAATACTATGAAGATATATTGTGCGACAATATTATCAACATGTTTTAACCCCAAAGAACTAAAGGTCACACCGAAAGACCAAATTTATACAAAGCCATCTCATTAGAGAATGAGTGATGCGTAGAGACGCAAAGACATGCAATTACACACGGACCTGGAAGTGTCAGATCCGGAGATCAGTTGACCACTAGCAATCGTGTACATACAACACTGGAAAGCCATAGGTGTTATATACACGAAGGTTTGAAACTAGATTATTGACTCTAGTGCAAGTGGGAGACTGTTGGAGATATGCCCAAGAGGCAATAATAAAGTGGTTATTATCATGTCTTCACACTTATGATAAATGTTTACATACCATGCTATAATAGTATTAACAAGGAAACCATTAATACTTGTGTGATTTGTAAACTTAATTTGAAGTCCCTAGTATAGCCTCTATACTTCACTAGCTTGTTGGTTGATTGATGATGTGGTTTCTTTGTCATGAACATTGAGATGTTATCAACAACAAGATCATATCGTTAGGAGAATGATATGGTGGACATACTCCTATAGACAAGCGTAGCATAAAGATCAAGTCATTTCAATAGTTCAATTGCTATATGCTTTCTGATACATAGTAACCTAATTCCTTCGACCATGAGATCATGCATATCACCTTTTCTGGATGGATGCTTTGATGTCATCAAACACCACACCGTAACAGGGTGGCTATAAAGGTGGCATTGAGTGTTCGGAAAGTATTGGTTGAAACACATGGATCAAGAGTGGGATTTGTCCATCCACATGACGGATAGATATTCTCTGGGCCCTCTCGGTGAAATGTCATTCAATTAGCTTGCAAGCATGTGACTTGGTCACAAGGGATCACATATCACGGGAACGAGAAAAGAGTACTTATCAGTAACGAGGTTGAACTAGGTATGCAGAGATACCGACGATCATAACCTCGGATAAGTAACATATCGTGAGACAAAGGGAAATTGGTATCGTATGTAAGTGGTTCACTCGATCGCAAAGTAATCGTAGAAATATGTGGGAGCCATATGAATTTCCAGATTCCTCTATTGGTTATTGTTCGGAGAAGTGTCTCGATCATGTCCGCATAATTCACGAACCGTAGGGAGACACACTTAAGGATTCGACGTTGTTTGAGTAGTTATGGTATTATGAGAAAGAGACCGAATGTTGTTCGGAGTCTCGGATGGGATCCGGGATATCACGAGGTGATCCGGAATGGTCCGGAGAATAAGATTCATATAAGGAAAGTCCCGTTTCGGAGTTCGGGAATGATTCCGGTGTTTTCATCGGGAATGTTCTAGAAGGTTCCGGATTGTCCGGCACTCCGGGGGGGAAGGGGTACATGAATGTGTCATTACATATTGGAATGATTGCATCATGTACTAAGTGTTCTTGCTGTCCCAAATATAGGATTAAATTGAATCCTAAAACAGAAAAGTCAAATGTCCAGTTTGAAAGTCAAACGGCTAAAACAAGAAACTGTGGGAAACAAGCAAGAGGAGTTGGAATCAACTTGGAGGAGGAGTTGGACTCCTCCAGGCCGGCGCCCAGCCCAAGGCCGAGTTGGGGAGGGACTCCCTCCCTCCCCTGGCGCGCCAGCCCCCTCCCATCTATATAAGGAGGGGCAGGGCTCCCCTCCTAGACACACAAGTTTCCTATCCTCTAAACTAAACCCTAGATCTAGACCCCGGTTTAGAGCTATTCGGTTTAGAGCCTTCTAATTGGTTTAGAGCCCTCTAATTGGTGTGTCTAATTACTAGACCACTAATAGCCTCTCTCATAAGCTCCACCATACTCGCACCGGCTTAAGGCGAAGCCCTGCGGGATTTCCCCTCTACTTCCGGTACCACGCCGTTGTGCTGCCGGAATCGCGAGGAGAGTGCTACAACCTCCGCTGCCTGCTGGAACAAGGGAGAGGAAGGTCTTCGTCGAGTACCGAACGTGTGACCGACTGCGGGAGCGCTGCTGGAACGTGGCGCTGGAAGGATCGTCTACACGATCTTGAGATCGGAAAGAGTACGACTACATCATCCACGAGAATCTGCTCTCGTTAACCGCTTTGGAATCTTCGAGGGTGAGTTCCTCTATCGACTCGTTGCTACAATCTAGTAGATAGATCTTGGCTTGTTTGTTTGTATGCGATAGAAAAATTTTGTTTTCCATGCTACGAACCCCAACAACTTCCCCATCCCGGCAAGGTGCCGGAACAGAGACTTTCTATCCCCCAAATCTCCCCTTTGGTGGCGGTGGCACTGCGGAACTTTTCGTGGCTAGAGGCTGGGTTATTTAGGGTTTCTGCATCGGAGGCTTCTTATAGGCGAAAGGGCGATGTCAGAGGATGGACCAGGGGCCCACACCCCTTGGTGGCGTGGCCAAGGGGGACCCTCGCCACCCTATGGTGTGGCCAGCCCCTGGCCCTTCTCCGTCTCGTCTTCTGGCTCCGTGAGTCTTTCGATAAAATATCGACTTTGGCTTTTGTCCGGTCCAATTCTGAGAATATTTCTTTTCCAGCTTTTCTGAAACCAATTGACGAGGGTTTAACTCGTCAATGCCCATTGTGATGGACTTGGGTTTTGGAGAAGGAGGGAGCGCTGGAGACATCTATCGGCTAATAGACAAGCACATAGGGGACAAATATTTACCCAGGTTTAGGCCTCGTAGAGGTCCCTACTCCTGCTTGTCTGCTCGTGGAATTATCGAAGGAGTCGAAAGTTACAATGGTGCGCAGATGCAATCTGGCGAGGGTTGTGGAAACTAGGGTTGTGTGTGTCCTCCTCGCCGCCCCCTCCTAGCCTTTATATAGATAGACTAGGTCTCGGGTAGCAGGTCGAGTCGGTTACAAGTTAGGGTTTTTCCCTTTCAAACTTTCTATCTTTAGCTTGTTCTTGTTCTTCAAGCAATCGAGAGTCCGCAGATTACTCGAATCCTTCATTTTGGGCCTTGGCGACATCGTGGGCCTATACGTATTCAGACCGTATATACCAAGCTCGAGTACCTGTAGAGTATACCCATGTTAGTAGCCCCCAAGTGTCCAGTGGAATCGCAGATTCGACTGGGGACTTTTGAAGTCTTTCGAGTGCCTGAATGAGTATATATTTCGACTGCTTTTATTTGTGTCATAGGGATTATCGATATGGGTGCCTGATGTAACCGAAGTATCGGTATCAGTTAACCACCTTAGGGTGAAACAACGCAATCTACTCGAACTTGAGTCCCCGGACTCGAATCCGGAAAAGTGCTGGCGTAATTCGACTCAAGCCGCGGAGGTCTTACATGAGTTGAATTCCAGTTATATGGGTGTGAGCACTCGACGCGTCCGTCAAGGCATGTTCATCGTACCTGTAGGCACGGATATATTTCTGGTAGTGCGCGGCTAAATGTGTTGGCAGGCCTTATTCAGGTCTTACCTTCATGTTGTAAGCGCGCCATCCGAATTTTATCATCGCGGAGACGATTCGGGTGACCCAGGAGATGCAGTCTCTTTGTAGGGAAAATTATGAGGCGGTGTCACCATGAGTTTCGAGTGTGGATGTTATCGACACACCATTTTTGCATAAATAATCATAGGGTGCGCGACCAGCGCTCCCTATGGGAGTAGCCCCCGAGTGCCTGGTTGAGTCGAAGACTTAGGCAGGGACTAAAGAATCATTTTGCGACTGCTGTGCTTGGTTGAGTCGAAGACTCAGGCAGGGACTAAAGAATCATTTTGCGACTGCTGTCGTCTTTTGCTTATTTCAGTCGAATTTGTTTCCGGCGCTCCCTATGGGAGTAACCCATGTCCATAATCGAATCGTATTTCGAGTGGTTTGGTTCGCCTTTTGATTGTCCTTATTCCTGCAAAAAGAAAATCGTAGGGTGCGTGGCCAGTGCTCCCTATGGGAGTAGCCCCCGAGTGCTTGGTGGAGTCGAAGACTCCAGCAAGGACTAAAGTAGTCAAAGTTTTTTGCTCCGTAGCTTTGATGACGTCAGTGCTGACGCTTGTATGACCTCAGTTGCCCGCGTGAGCGAGTTTGACGGGACGTGATGAGCAGCGGGTCCCACTTCCTGACTTTGATTTGACTGGGCGTGGTAATCTTTATTTTAACCGCGTCTCCTCGATTTCCGTGCATAATGGGAGTAGTGGAGGGATGGTTCACACTTCCCCTTCTCCACGTGTCCAACACGATGTGTGCCACGCGTCCAATAGGGTTTTTCTGAGCCGTTGGATTGCATCTTCGAGGGGTTAAGTAGCGGCGCTACGGCGGTAATTTTCCCATCTGTGCTCATTCTTCCTTGCTGCCATCGCCATTGCTGCTACTCCTCTACTTTTTCCTGCGCCCGTTTCCTCCATGGCGCTGGACCAGCTCCGCTCGTTCCCGAGCTACTTTCTTCGCTCACATCGCCGTCGTGCAATGGGGAAGAAGAAGGGAGGCGCTGCCACTGATTATTCGGCCACTGTTGCCGCGGCGAAGAAAAAGGGCGGCTCCGCCGCTGGGGGCACCAGCACCGCTGCCGGCGGGAAGAAAATGGTCACGGGCACCCGCGTCACAAATGGTGCATGGCACCCTTCCATCATCAAGGCATCTGATCTCCGTCTTATTCGCCAAGACGGAGTGCTGTCCGCAGCAGTCGCCGATGCACGCGTCCCCAGCGGTGAGACCATTCCTGCTCCTCCCGTTGGTTTTCGAGTGATGTTTCTTGCATTCATCATTCGCGGTCTTTCCTTGCCTCTTCACCCCTTTTTAGGGGTCTTCTTTGTTTCTACGGGCTCCAGCTCCATCAGTTGTCCCCAAATTCGATCCTCCACATCTCTTGCTTCATCACACTCTACGAGTGCTGGCTCGGAATCGAGCCACACTTTGGCCTTTTCAAGCGCATCTTTAAATTGAAGCGCCAGTCTGCATCTGGCTCTTTAGTTTACGATGTAGGTGGTTGCGGAATCCATGTTGACCCATCCGCCACCTACTTTGACATCAAGCTCATGGCGTCTGTCCAAGGGTGGAGGGACAAATGGTTCTACATCCACGATCAGAAGGCCAAAGATGAGCACTTTAGACTCGCGCCCTTCGATCCCGCGACGCCGTGCAGGAGGATGTGCTCCCAGAAGAACGTAGTCATGCCTGGCGAGCTCGCGGAGACAGACATGCTATATCAACGCGTCTGCGACCTCGAGAGTCGCATAGGTAAAGAGGAGGGAGGATGCGCTCTCATCCGAACTTGGCTGCACCATCGTGTCCAGCCTCTGTAAGCCAGAGTCCACCCCATGTTTAAATGGGCTGGCGCTGATGATCCCACTCGCGTGTCTGCCGATGGTATGTCCGCGAGTGAGGTGGACAAGAGGGTTCGACTGGTCACGAAGTACACCGGCAAGGATGTGCTTCCCAGTGAACCAGTTCTTCCTCCCTTTGATGCTTCGAATCCTCCTCCTGAGGTATAGTTGTGCTACGTAGTAGCTTTATTTTTGTCGATTGCTCTTCTATTGCTTACTTGCTTTTTGCTGACTTTTGTTGTCTGTATGCAGGATTGGGTGGTGTCGCCTTGTATGCCCCCTCTCCCTGAGGGGATTATTCCTCGCGAAGCCTTGGAAGAGGATGAGTCTGAGTCGACTGTCCCTTCTGATGTGGAGGAGGAAGCCCCCGAGTCCGATAGTCCAGATACTCACAAGCGTTCGCGCAGCAAGGACTCCGACGCGTCGTCTCCTTGGACTTCGGAAGGCACGGGCGTTGGTGCTGAGTTGCCATGCCGTTCTTGTGAGGGCTGTGGCACCATCTTCTCGCACGAAGATGCGATTGCCCAAGGAGTCTTCGTCGGAGTCGGTGGAGGCCACGTTTGACTTTGACAAGTTTGACTGGTAAGCTTTCTAGTTCACTTGTTTTCTCTGTTTGCTTCCTTTTGGCTTGTCTCTGGGTTTGCCATTTTGTTGATATGGTCGTTATCTTGAAGTCAAGAGGCATCGTCATCTTCTGGCGACGTCCAATTTTTAAAGGAATCAGGAGTCGCGACATCGAAGGCCAAAGAAGAGGTCGAGCGCGCTCCTTCCCCTCCGGTGGCGGCCCACTCCAGGCACAACTCTTCCAGTTCTCCCCATGTAGGGGAGCATTGAATGGTTGCCCGGGTGACGGCACAACGGACATCTTCGGAGTCACTGGAGGACCATGTAAGTATAGCTTTTCTTCGTTTTAGTTTGCAGTCGACGTTGTCTGTTGCCTCTGCTGATTCCTTGGTTGTGCTACAGCTCCTTGTGAAGGAAGCCGTGCACTTGGCAGAACAGGTGATGGCGATGGGTCGCCAGCATGCAATGCTGGAGACGCGTCACCGCGTGGTTGAAAGTGAGTATTCCGCACTTTATTCTCCTTCGTCTGTTCCTTTTGATATAGTCGACCGATGATCAACTTTTGCTTGTCCTGTAGATGAACATAATGCCTTATTGTGTAACGCCGCCACCATGGAGAAGACACTTGCCGCGGCTGTGAAGGGTCACGACGAGGCAATCGCAGCGCGTGACGAGGCACAGAAGCGTGAAGAGGATCTGCGTGTTTCCTTTGCAGCCAGGGAAAAGTTGTTCGAAGAACAACTGTTTTCAATCGCCAAGGCCCTCTCAGGTACTTTTGCTTGTGGATATTGTTATTCTTCTCTGCTTCTAATGTGTTTGCTGGTGGCGCTGATGTTTTGGTCCCTGCGTGGGTTCATGTACAGATGCTGGCGATTTGAGCTTTGACCCACATGCCCTTCGTTGCGATGACGCTCTAGTGGGCACGGTGTCCACAGTCGAGGACCATAGCACCGCCGTCCAGGATACACTTTCGAAGGCCAAGGTCGCCCTCAGTCGCCTCCGGGAGAAGTTGATGCCTAAGGCGGAGCTGATCGATAATATGGACGAGCTGGTAGAATCACTCGCCGAGGGTGTGCCTTCCAGCTACAAGAACTCACTCCGTGCGGCTGGCGCGACCATGTCACTCGCCATGGTGCAGGCCCACGGAGTCGAGATCGATCCTTCCGCGGTGTCGAAGGCGATGCCTGTTGGCGCGGACGGTCAGCAGGTAGTCTTCGCTCCTTTCGCGACTGCCTGTGCCAAATATGGGCATCCTTTGATAAATACTGTTGCGAAGTACTCTGAGGAGCTCCAACGTGCCAGGAAGGCGGCGAAAGCTTCGGCCTCAGGGGCCGGCGGAAAGTCAGTGGCGTCTGATACTGCCACGAACTTGATGACGCCCCCGAAGCCGTCGAAGTCGAAGAGGCCAGCTGCTCCTTAGTTAGCTTTGTAATAGTTGATTAGTTTATGTCCTTTTGTTTAAGAACATGCCTGCTGGCGAGTGTATCTTCTGATACTTTGTGCTGGTCTTGAATGCATCTGACCTTTTGCCTTTGTGTTTATTTGATCGCCTTATTTGCTTCTATCTTGACTTGTGGTAGGGTACATCAAGTGATCCCGTGAGGGGAACCCAGGACTCGCCATCTCTTGATGATACCGTGGCACCGTCGTGCTCCAGGGTAGAGGAGCTATCCTTGCTTTCGCGACTTCGTGATCGCGTGAAGCAGCTGGAGCGTGAGTTGCCCATGCTCCGCGGTAGCACAGACGTGTGGAAGTCAAGGGCGGAAAAAGCCGCCGCCCACGAGCAATATCTGCTTGGCCAGGTGACGGAGATGGGCGACCAGTTCAAGTGTTAGTTTGCTTATTCTCATCGTTTCCTTTGTTGTCACTCGCAGTGGTACGTTGTACTCATGCTATTGGTCCTGCTTCGTGTAGTTGTTAGCGTGCGCCATCCGCAGGAGGAGAAGGATAGAATTTTCATTCGCCTTCATGATCTCACCCAGGAGCAACTTCAAGAGAGTGGATACTTCTGGGTAGATCAGGATCGTGCGACTGCGCTGGCGACCCTGCAGGATCATGCATCACGAGTGCTGCTCTTTCTGAAGAACTCACAGTCGTGCTTGAAGAATATTTATCGGGCGATGTTCCTGCTGGATGACACTCCATCAAGCCTGCTGGCTCTCCTTGCCAAATTTCAAGATCTGTTCGCGGTTCGCGAGTGCGTGAGGCAACAGTTGGTGGCTGGTGCCAAGGCTGCTCTCTCAATGGTGCGATTGCACAGGCCTGACGTGGATGTTGCCGCCATTGCGTCTGGGCCGCCAACACCACCAGCAGGATCTGCTTGGAATATGGTGCCGCACTATCAGGCGGTGGATCGCCCAACAGAGCAGATCGTCGACTTCTTCGAGGAACAAACCAACGTTCTTCTGCTGCAATAATAGCCTAGTTTGTATCCTACACATAAGTGTACTTGTGTTGTAAAGTTCATATAGATGTTGTAGATAATTTATTGTCGAATGTGTATAAAGAGCTTTGTTAGCATGAGGTGCGTTCAACTATGCGAGTCCTTTTCGTTAGCCTGGCCATGTTTTATCTCAGTCCCTTGTCAACCTATCAGGTGCGTTGCAGCTGGGTTGAGTTTGTGTTAAGGGGTTCGATTGATGTGCCAGCTACTCAGGATCTTGCGTTTTTGGTTCGAAGAACAGACGTGTATAGGGTGGCGCAGCCCCCGAGTACGTAAATTGACAAAGTAGAGGAGAACATAGAGTTTTGGGGCACTTAGCTTTTATTTATCCAAAGAACAGTGCGAGGTACAGTGTGTGGCTAAGTAGCCTTGGCTAAGTAGCCTTATTTGCAATGTAAAAGTAAAAAACGACTAAGGGTAGAAGCGTCACAGCCGTGCGACGTTCCAGGGGTTGGAGTATGCGACTCCTGTCTCTAAATCTTGGAGGTGGTAGGCGCCACCTGGGATTACTTCTGTAATCACGTACGGTCCTTTCCAGAGGGACTCGAGCTTGAGATGCCCCTGCTACTTCAGTCGCATGACTAGGTCACCTTCGACGAAGGATCTGGGGCGAAGCCTTCTACTGTGGTAGTTGCGCAGGTTCTGCTGGTAGATCGTGGATCTTTCTGCGGCGATTTCTCTTGCTTCGTCAAGGAGGTCGACGGAGACTTCGAGTGCAAGGGATGACTCTTGTTCACTGTAAGCGACCACGCGCGGTGCCTTGTATCGTACTTCAGCGGGTAGCACTGCCTCTGCTCCGTGCACCATAAAGAATGGCGTGTAGCCCGTGGCGCTGTTTGGAGTTGTACATAGGCTCCAGAGTACGGATTGCAGTTCATCTGGCCAGCAACCCGCGGCTTGTTCGAGTGGTCATAGGAGTCGCTTCTTGATGCCGCTGCAGACGAGCCCGTTTGCTTTTTCCACCTGACCGTTGGTCTGTGGATGCGCTACTGAGGCGTAGCTGATGTTGATCCCCAGGTTCTCGCAGAATTCTTGGAACTCCTTGGATGTGAAGTTCATCCTGTTGTCGGTGATGATGCTGTGCGGCACGCCGAAGCGGTAGACGATGGACTCGAAGAACTTGACTATGCTGTGCCCTGATTGGTTGGTCACCGGCATGGCCTCGATCCATTTGGTGAATTTGTCGACTGCCAGCAAGAGGTAGACGTAGCCTCCTCGCGAGGACCTTGGAAGCTTGCCGACCATGTCGAGCCCCCACTGTGCGAAGGGCCAGGCCAATGGAATTGGCCGTAGCTCTGCGCCTGGCGAGTGTGGCTTGTCCGCGAATCGCTGGCAAGCATTTCATTTTTGGACTATGTCCTTGGCGTCGCGCATGGCCGTGGGCCAGTAAAATCCAGCTCGTAGAGCTTTGGCTACGAGGGCGCGACTGCCGGCGTGGTGCCCGCAGGTCCCTTCATGGATGTCGACGAGAACTGCTCTTCCATCGGCCATGGAGATGCATCGTTGTAGCACTCCTGTGATGTTGCGTTTATACAGTTCGCCGTTGACAACGGCGAATGCCTTGGAGCGACGCGCGATGTGCCGCACATCTGTCGGATCGTCCGGTAGCCTCTTGCTGAGGAGGTACGTAATGTACGGATGCGTCCTGGATTGCTCGATCATCATGACGCTCATTGGTCCCTCGAGTCCTGTGTCTAGCTCCGAGTCATCGAGTGCCATTGGCTCATTGGGTGGCGTAGCCCCCGAGTCTGTTGCTGCGCTTGCTTTCTTCTCTGCGGCCTTTGGATTGATGGAGCGTTCGCATATGCGCTTGAGAAATACCCTAGGTGGTATGGGGGCGCAGGTAGAGCCTATGTTGGCGAGTGCGTCCGCCTCTTCGTTGCTTTCGCGACCTACGTGTCGCAGCTCACAACCATCAAAGTCTCCTTCGAGTGTATCATAGAGGTCGCGGTACGCGATCATGTTGTTATTCAGTGCGTCGCACTCATGCATTGTTTGGTTGACGACCAACTTGGAGTCGCCATATATGATGAGCCTCTTGGCGCCGCAAGCTTTTGCCATCCTCATCCCGTGCAACAGGGCCTCGTATTCAGCCTCGTTGTTTGAGGCTGTGAACTGCATTCGCAGGATATACTTCAGCTTGTCCCCTTGAGGTGATGTCAGTATGACACCTGCGCCTGCTCCGTCTTTCCGCTTGGACCCATCGAAGTGCATTGTCCAGAGGTAGGACATATCTGCCTTGTCCGGGAGTTGGTTCTCCATCGAGTGCACGAGGAAGTCAGGGAGAACTTGCGACTTGATTGCATCGCATTTTTCGTATGTGATGTCTCGTGGAGACAACTCTATTCCCCAAAGCGCGACTCGCCCCGTGGCGTTGGGGTTATTGAGGATATGTCCCAACAGGGCGTCGTTGACTAACACGAATGGGTGTTCCTGGAAGTAGTGGCGCAGTCGCCGGGCGGTCATAAAGACGCCATACGCCAGCTTCTGGTAGTGCGGGTACCGCTGTTTTGTTGGCGTGAGGACCTCGCTGAGGTAGTACACCGGGCGTTGTACGCCGTGGACCTTGTTTTCCTCAGCTCGCTCGACGATGAGCACTGTGCTGACCACCTGGTTGGTGGCAGATATGTACAGCAACATTGGTTCCCTTTCTCGTGGAGTCACCAGCACTGGCGAAGTGGATAGCAGGCGCTTGAGATCTTCGAATGCTTCTTGCGCTTCATTGGTCCACTCGAATTTTTCAGCTTTGCGGAGGAGCTGGTAGAAGGGCAGTGCCTTTTCACCCATCCGACTGATAAATCGACTGAGGGCCGCGATTCGTCCGGCCAGTTGCTGGACGCCTCTTATGTTCTTCGACTTCTCCATGGCCAGTATGGCTTTTATCTTCTTCGGGTTCGCCTCGATTCCCCTCGCGGAGATGAGATACCCGAGTAGCTGCCCAGATGGTACGCCGAAGGCGCATTTGTCCGGATTGAGCTTGATCCGGTAGCGGTCTAGGTTGGCGAAGGTTTCGTGCAAGAGGCTTCCTCCTTGGTCTTGATTACTATGTCGTTAACATAGACTTGGATGTTGCGACCCAGTTGTTCCTTGAGGCAAGCCTGCATGCACTGATGGTAGGTGGCTCCCGCGTTTTTTAGCCCGAAAGGCATTGTGTTGTAGCAGAACACACCAAAGGGCGTTGTAAACGCTGTTTTCTCCTGATCTTCCTCCTTCATTCGAATTTGATTATAGCCTGAGTAGGCGTCGAGGAAGCAGAGGCGCTCGCATCCCGTAGTGGAGTCGATGATCTGGTCGATCTATGGCAGCCAGAAGTGATCCTTTGGGCAGTGCTTGTTTAAAGAAGTGAAGTCCACGCACATCCGTAGGATATCCGTGTCCTTTTTTGGTACCAGCACCGTATTGGCGAGCCAAGTGCTTTCCTTGATCTCGCGTATGAACTTGGCCTCGAGGAGTCTGTTGATCTCCATTCCAACTACCTGCGCTTGTGGCTCAGACAGTCGCCTGATTGTTTGCTTGACTGGCCTTGCGTCGGGGTTGACGTTGAGTGCTTGCTCGGCGAATTCCCTGGGAACTCCTGGCATGTTCACAGGACACCAGGCAAAAATTTCCCAGTGCTCACGGAGGAATTTGACGAGTGCAAGTTCCTATGCGGGACTCAAGTTGTTGGCGATGAGGGCCGTCTTGGCGGGATCCGATGGATGGACCTGTACTTTCTTTATGTGCACAGATGAGTCGAAGGAGAGATCAGGTGAGCTTGGCCTACTCAGGGGAGGCAGACTGTTGTTTGTCGTCTCTTTCAATCTTGCGAGTTCCTCCTGCATGCCGAAGGACTGGGAGATTCTATTGAATTCCCTGTCGCAACTATCAGATCGCTCAAAGCTCCCGTTGGTCGTTATGACACCGTTGGGACCTGGCATTTTCATCTGTAGGTAGGCGTAGTGGGGCACTGCCATGAACCGAGCAAATGCGACGTGCCCGAGGATGCAATGGTATTGTGAGGGCCAGTCGACGACCTCAAAGTAGATGTGCTCGCGCCGGAAGTTCTTCGGCGTGCCGAAGATGACGTCGAGGTTGATTTTGCCCAAGGGGTATACGCCTTTCCCTGGGATGATGCCGTGGAACATTGTGTCCGATGCCTCCAGGCAGGTTAGAGGGATCCTCATCGCTCGCAAGGTACTCACGAATATGAGGTTGATGCCTCTTCCGCCATCCATGAAGACGCGACTCATGTCGAAGCCTCCAATTTGCGCCTCGAGTACGAGGGGTCAATGACCTAGATGGGGTATCTGAGGCGGGTGGTCGCGCTTGTCGAAGGTGATGCATGACTCGCTTCCACTGAGGTACTCAGTGGTGGATGGTGGCGAGTGCGTGGCCAAGTTGACTTGGCGAGTGATGGCCTTCTGCACCCTGTTGGAGGGGCGTCCCTTTTGGATCATCATGGTGCCCATGGCCCATGGGTACGGTTCGCCTCCGTGGTGCTGGTCTGGTGCGGCTCCGTTCGGGGGTGGCCCAGGTGGTGGTGGCGGTGCGCCATGTGCCACGACGCCTGGAGCGGCTCCGTAGCCTCTTTCCACTGCATTGCGGTTCATCCGAACCAGTCCCTCACGTAGCTTGAGGAACTCGCGGCAATCCTTGAGGAGGTGGCTGGACTTCTTCTTCCCACCATGCTTGTCAATGTAGAAGTGCACCGTACATGGCCCGGACAGTTTGTCCTCGATGGAGGTCGCGGGTAGCTCATCGCGAGTGCGGCGTTGCCATACTTGCGTGGTCTTCCCGGAGTCGCGGTATACGCCGCTACGGTATCCGCTATTGTGGTTATCATCGTGTCTATCGGCGTAGCCGGCTGCGACCATGTTGACATCGTCGCGGTCATCGTAGATGTGCATGCGGCGCTTGCCTCGGCGGTCGCGTCTGCGTTCGAGTTCTGCCTCCTCGTTGGAGTGAGCGCAATTCTTTACTAAATCTTCTCCATCGGCCCACCGATTCGCGATCTCCATCAGGTGGTCGATGGTCTGGGGCTTTGAGCGGCCCAGCTCCTCCTTGAGCTCTAGGCGGCGGACACCACCGTTGAATGCGTCAATCGCGTGGTCTTCCGAGATGTTTTCCGCGGAGTTCTTGATGATGGACCACCTTTGGATGTAGGAGCGCAGTGATTCGCCAGATCTTTGCTGGCAGCATCTCAGCTCTTCGATTGATGCGGGCCGTTTGTACGTGCCCTTAAAGTTGCGCACGAAGTTGTAAACCAGCTCATCCCAACTGCGAATCGATCCGCGTGGGAGGTTATTGAGCCATGCTCGGGCGGCGCCCTGCAGCTGTAGCTGCAAGCATTGCATGGCAGTGCTTCGACTGCCTCCGTGGAGTCTAACGGAGGAGATGTGATCCTCCAGCCAGATCTTGGGGTCCTGTAGACCGTCAAATTTCGGGTTTTTCGATGGCAGTTTAAACCCTTTAGGCATTCATTTTTGCCTAATTGATCTGCTGAAGCATCTTGCGCCGCAGATCTCCCCGTCTTCTTCTTCCGTGTCAGTCGACCGAGCATGTCGTGCTCTTGATTTGTTGATCTTGTGCTGCGTGACACCGTCGCGTGCATCGTAGTCATGGTCGTGTCATCGTGAGCGGCGGCGCCGAGACAGGTCGTGACTGTCATCGCTGGATGAGGGCGAGGAGTGGCGCTTTGCTAGCGCTTTGCCCTTTTTTGGGTCTAGTGTTTGCTCCTTGTTGAGGGCGGCCTCGATTAATCCCAAACCCGCGATCGTAGATTGGTGCATGGCAGTTCGGGGATCTCCAGCTGACGGCTGGTTATTGAGGAGGTACATGGTGGCTGCTGTCACCGCAGCCTGCGGCGTCCTGGGGACCAAATTGCCTCTCGTGTCGACTGTCATAGAGCCGAAGTCGAGGACTTTCGCGGCTTCTATGCGCTCTTGTTCGGTAAGATGAGCCATCCGTGATTGCCTCTTCTTGGAGAGGTACTCGTTGCCTCTTGAGGAGGATCCTCCGTAGGAGGAGAGTCCAGCGCGACGAAGGCTCGATTCGTCCACTGCCTTTTTACGTGCCTCAAGTTGCGCGATTGTTTGCAGTTGGCGCTTGAATTCTTCTTTCAAGAGCCAGTGATAGCCTATCAGCAGTTCCTGCGGGGACCCGAAGGGTAGAGGTGTACCCCGTAAGGCCTCGCGGCAGCGATCCACTCTTGCTCGTTGAGCTTGATTACGATGCGTTCGCCGGTTTGCTCATTGATTATGCTGGGAGGTTCGACTGCTCCTCCGTTGTTGACGGGAGCACGATTGCCGCCGTTACCGCCGTTGCCACCGTTGCCACCATTGCTGGGGTTGGGTGGATCGATGCCATTACCGGTGTTACCACCGTTGTCGTGATTGGCGGAGGTGTCGCCTGCGTTGATAACGGCGCACATGAAGTGATTGGGGAAGCTGTTGCTTCCACAACTTTCAGATCCGGAACCGTAGGTTCCATTTTCAGTGGCCAGATCGCTCAGATCGGAATCGCGACTGCTGTCGCTGATCGTGTTCTCGACTGCCACCGAGGCGTTGAGCTTGCTGAGGGTGCCGATCGATGGAGGGAACCATGATGCCGAGGCAATCGCCGGTGCTGTCGGCTGATCAGGCATGCGAAGCGTGCCCATCTGACCAACTTGGAAGCGGAAGCTCCCAATCGCCAGGCTGATTCCGTCGCCCACAGACTCGAAGGCCAGGCGGGTGGCCGGCGTGTGGATGGTGAAGTCAAAGGCGCCGAAGAGCTGGCGAATCTCCGCTGTTGCGGAGTTGTAGATCGCAGTTGATGGGGCCGAAGAAGCCGCAACATCAGCACTCCCAATTCCCATAGACGGCGCCAATTGATGAGGGTTTAACTCGTCAATGCCCATTGTGATGGACTTGGGTTTTGGAGAAGGAGGGAGCGCTAGAGACATCTATCGGCTAACAGACAAGCACAGGGGACAAAGATTTACCCAGGTTCAGGCCTCGTAGAGGTCCCTACTTTTGCTTGTCTGCTCGTGGAATTATCGAAGGAGTCGAAAGTTACAATGGTGCGCAGATGCAATCTGGCGAGGGTTGTGGAAACTAGGGTTGCGTGTGTCTTCCTCGCTGCCCCCTCCTAGCCTTTATATAGATAGGCTAGGTCTCGGGTAGCAGGTCGAGTCGGTTACAAGTTAGGGTTTTTCCCTTTCAAACTTTCTATCTTTAGCTTCTTCTTGTTCTTCAAGCAATCGAGAGTCCGCAGATTACTCGAATCCTTTGTTTTGGGCCTTGGCGACACCGTGGGCCTATATGTATTCAGACCATATGTACCAAGCTCGAGTACTTGTAGAGTATACCCATGTCAGGAAGAGAGTAGAAAGCTTCATGCTTTAGTGGTACAAAAGGGAGCTTGTTTTGACTGTGGCTAAGACTTTATCATGTCATGCTATATGTTGCTTTGACCTTATGCTTAGTGATTATTGTTGTAGCATGACTTGTTCCAAATAATTGAGATTGCTTAATGTGCCTTGAAAGAATCATGTGTTGTTTTAGCATAGTATTGTGGTATTCTCCTTTGATGCTTTATTTGGGTTAACTTGGCGCATGCTCACACCATGTTAAGACTATACCAAGTCACCATAGCCTCTATGATCATTTAGTTTTCGACTTGTAATGTCACTTTATGCTTTAATTAATAATATTTTGTCGCTTTGCATGATTATGGCCATTATTGCTCTCTTAGTTGGTTGCTCCCAGTCTTTTGCTAGCCTCTATAACCAAGTATGAGTTCCACTCATCCATCCAACTCCAAATAAAACCAAGTTATTCCAAAGAGTCCACCATACCTACCTATTAGCATTTTCTATTCCAAGTATATTCATGTTTTTATCTACCTAACGAATTAAACTTGTTACGTGAAAGTTAGTGATTAAAGCTCTCACGAACTTGATGGCACACTTTACTTTTCTTGCACTTAATAAACTTGAACCATTGTGTCATCTATGTTGTATATGCTTGCACTTATATGTTGGGGATTGGCAGAACCATGCTGTCATGGGGAACACTTTCAACATTGCACTTGTACATTGTACCCAATTGATATCATGCTCTTTTTTTATGGATGTCGTCGGTGTGAAATAAAAGGGGAGCTTGTAAGTCCATGGAGTTATGTATGTGTGTTAGAGAAACGCCTGGGCGGCTGGTCTAATCCATGCCTAATCATGGTGGAAACCCGCAGCGTAACCATAATGAGCAATCTATGAAGCATTCTTCTTATAAAAAAGTAGATAGAGATTGAGAAAAAAAATAAAAAAAGATGAGAAAAGAGGAAAGAGAGAAAAAAGCACCATTTTCCCATGGTAAATAAGAAGATTGCTGAGATGCTTATTGTCTGCTTGCCTTGTCATTTAGATATGGGGATTCTTCCGTATCATCAGGCAAGGGGTACCCCATTGGCGGTTCTCTATGATACACATGTACTTACTATGACAAGAACCTACCGGTAACTAAACTTGAGTAGCATGAGGAGCGGCCCTCGTATTCAAGGGACATGAGATTGCCAACTTATACTTTCTCAAGCATATACTCCATAGATTGTTCACTTTAACCTTAATCACTTCAAGATGCTTATGATAGGGGCAATGAGAGCTGAAAGCGAATAAGTACCATAATTTTTGGAAGCTCTTTATGAGACTTGAATCCCTGCTTCCTTCTATGAAGGCCTTTCTTTTACTTTTATGTTGAGTCTCCATCTTTTATCTTTATGCACCTCTTAAGAGAGCATAGTGTCCATTCTTAGTTTAATGTGCATTGTCCCAAAACTTGTTGATTGATGCATAACTTTGATATTGCTTGTTCTTAAATTATTTGTATCTAGTCACCCTTATGAACTTTGAAGGTGTCCTATGCATTTATGTTTTGCTACACTGTGAGGGACAAGCTGAATACCATTCTCATTATGTTTTCTTTATGTGAAACAAACAAATGTCTTTCAAAGCATTATTATTCATGAATCTTTTGTTTGTATCTTTTCATGTTACAACATAGTTATTATGTCTTATTGTTAGAACTATATCTTTCATGCTATGTTAAAGTACTATGATCCCAGCCTTGATCAAGATTATGATGGTGCATGTCACCTCAAAAATTATTCTTTTCTTTTTATCACTTACCTACTCGAGGACGAGTAGGAGTTAAGCTTGGGGATGTTGATACGTTGCAAACGTATCTATAATTTTTGATGTTCCATGCTTGTTTTATATCTACTTTCTTATGTTTTGTCCACACTTTGGAGTATTTTTACAGATTTTCTAGAACTAACCTATTAACAAGATGCCATAGTGCCAGTTGCCTGTTTTCTGCTGTTTTTGGTTTCAGAAATGCTGGAAAATAAATATTCTCAGAATTGGACCGAACAAAAGCCAAAGTCGATATTTTACCGGAAGACTCACGGAGCCAGAAGACGAAACGGAGAGGGGCCAGGGGATGGCCACACCATAGGGTGGCACGGGTCCCCCTTGGCCGTGCCACCAGGGGGTGTGGGCCCCTAGTCCACCCTCTGACATCGTCCTTTCGCCTATAAGAAGCCTCCAATGCAGAAACCCTAAATAATCCAGCCTCCAGCCACGAAAAGTTCCACAGTGCCGCTGCCACCAAAGGGGAGATTCGGGGGACAGGAAGTCTGTGTTTCGGCACCCTTACGGGATGGGGAAGTGCCCTCGGAGCCATCTCCATCGATCTCCACAGCCATCTCCATCGTTGTTGCTGATTCCCATGATGATGAGGGAGTAGTTCTTCCTCGAGGTTAAGGGTTCTAACGGTAGCTATGTGTTCATCTCTCTCTCTCTCTGCGTGATCTTATGAGATCATGAGCTTTGTAATCTATAGATCTATTCTTCTACTCAAGTGCTTTAATAGATCTCTACTCTCCCCATGTGTGTGAAAGTGACAACATGCACACCATGGTGGCACGTAGGCTAGAGATTACAAATACTTGTTATGAGTTATATTTGGAGTTGGATGTCTCTACGAAATTGTGGTGTTTGTAGGAACCATATAGCGCTCAAGGTGACAGTGTGGGGTTATCTAGATGGGGAAAGCGAACCTTGAGGAGTGCTGCTATAGCCCTACCATGGATTACAATGTCCAACCGGAGAGTAGTTCAGAGTAGTATCATAAAGAGAAGATACTTATATGAGAGTGTTCACTAGTGAAAGTATGATCACTAGGCCTTGTTCTTAGCATTGAAACACCGTTTGCAACTAGATCTATTACATGTTTGCTTGCTTCCATCTTTATTTCAGTTTTCCTTTAGTCTCTTCCATGCCATCAAAGTATTTTCTGGCACTGTTGTCTTATATCCATACCACCTGTATTTTACTATCTCTTCGCTGAACTAGTGCACCTATACACCTGACAAGTGTATTGGATGTGTTGGGGACACAAGAGACTTCTTGTATCTTGATTGCAGGGTTGCTTGAGAGGGATACCTTTGACCACTTCCTTCCTGAGTTCGATAAACCTTGGGTGATCCACTTAAGGGAAACTTGATGCTGTTCTAAAAACCTCTGCACTTGGAGGCCCAACAACCGTCTATAAGAATAGAAGTGCGTAGACATCAGTGGCGTCCTTATCTGGCATGGCATCCTTCTCCTATGCGGCCGCGTCTTCCACGCCATCCTTCGACACTGCCTCACTCGCATGGGCGAGGTCGGCCTTTTGCTTCTTGGCATTGGAATCATGCGCCTCGGCCGAGTCCCCTTTCTCTTCTTGGAGGCTTCATCTCTTTCCTCGGTGCACGGGTGGCTGGGATCTTCACCATGACGGCACGCTTCACCTTCTTCGATTGTCTCCTACAAAGATACACCACTTAGTGAATCAGAAATTTAGAGATGCAACCAACAAAGGCAACACAAGGAAAATGAGGCTACTACTTACTTGGGAATGAGAAGCACCCTCAAACCTGTGCTGACGTGTGTGGGCTTATCCATCTCGGGTCGATTGGGCACATGAGGCCCATCTTGATGAGAGTCACATGTGTCTGCGGCTTTGGATCTGTTTCTGGCTTCGTGACAACCTTGGTCAGGGTCCGCACCTGCTTGGAGTTCTGCTCATCGAGGACCTCCAAGTCGCTGTCGTATTCATCCTTGGGGAGACTGCGACTGACATCTTCCTCACGACTCTTCTGACCGTGTGTATTCGGGGCATGGAGAGATGCTCCTTCTCTGGCTTGCTCTCCTCTTCCTCACTCTCGGCTACATCTCCTCCTCCTTCTTCTAAGAGCTCCTCTGGCACTTCCTCATCGAGCGGAAACATCCATTGCTCCAAGAACTGGAAGGTCTGCACCACAGAACCAAAATTCGTGAGTCAATGACTCGACCTAACAAGGTGAATGTGAAAAATCCATTGCATGCCAAGAAAATTATGGTTGGGGTCGGTCGTGCTCCTAGCTTGTATGGGCAAAGCCCTTCACCGAGGTCGGTGAACTTCGTGAAAGGGTAGTTTACCCTATACTATTTTTGGTTGACAATGACACCGTAGTTACAGCGGACTAACGGTACCTACTAGTGTCTTAAACATGTTTTAGTCCGCTGGTATGTTGGAAGATCATCGAAGACCCCCCATTTCGATAACGAAGAGAAGTGCCGGAGTTCTGCTTCTATATGTATCTTGAGTCTTTAGGAACACCGCACTATTAAGAGGGGTTATCTCGATGAGCCTGTTGGGGATGAATTTCTAAGCCTTATACACATCCCATACACCCACTAGTTCCATCACCAAAGAGAGAGGGGAAAGAAATCTATGTTTGATGGCATCTCTGCCAAGTTCGGTTTTCAGGCCAGTTGAACTGGTTCCCAGACCGGGCGGTCCGGTACCAGCACCGGAAAACCGAACCCAAACCGAGATTCTCGGTTTGCTACACCGAGTCTATCCGGGCTCACGCACAGTGAGTATTTCGGTCTGGATTCCGGTTTTCCGGGCTGTATATCAGGTGGTCCGGTGTGTGGGTCGGTCCAACCGAACTTAAAACCGGGTTTCGTAGAATATGCTCCAAACGGCTAGATTTCTCCCTTGAGTATAAATACCTCTTCTTCCATATTGAGGAGGTTAGGCATTCAGTTCATATCTCATTCTTGGAGCTCTCTCTCTCTCCCCCTATTGTTGAAAAACAATTTCTTGAGGATCTCCCAATCTACCAACCAAACTCAAATCCCTTTGGTAGAAAGCAAGAGGAGGTCCCGATCTACGTTTCCACCAAGCGAAATTTCATTCCCCTTGAGTTCATCAAGTTAGCTTGTTACTCTTGGGTTTGTGGGAAACCCTAGGCGGCTAGGGTTGCCCGGAGGCATTCGTCTTGTGATTTGCTCCGTGGAAAGTTTGTGAGGGTTTGGAGACTATCTTAAAAGTATACCGTGAGTAAGTGAGCTATTCCTTCGTGGGATAGGCTCGGAGAAGAAGGTGAGCCTTCTTGGTGTTGGGGAATCCTTCGTGGAACCTCACACCTCTCCGACGTGACGTAGCCCCCTTACCAAAGGTGGTGAACATGGGAATACATCTTCGTCTCCACGTGCTTTGGTTATTCCTTAACCACTCTCTTACTTGTGTTGTTTACTTTGTGATAGCCTTCGTGCTTTAAGTATCTTGTATCATCATCTAGGTTGCCTCACCTAGTTTGCATTTAGGCACACTTATATTCTGCAAAGCCTAAAACTTGCAAAAGATTATAAAGAATTTTGTAGAAACCTATTCACCCCCTCTAGGTAAACCATCTTACACTTTCAATTGGTATCAGAGCCTAGTGCTCTTATAAGGGCTTTACCGCCTAAGAGAAAAGATGGTTTTCTCCGATGATGAGGAGGGAAAGACTTATTCGGTCAAGGGGATCCATGAACTCTTTGCCAAACAGTCCCTTGAAAAGGCTAAGGCGGATTCCGATCTCGTTACTCGAATAAGTTTTCTTGAGGGACGTTTTACGGGGATGGGCGAGGGGGTCATGCTTGCCGGACCTTCGGTAGTACCTCAAGGGAGGCCGATGGACACTGGTAGGGAGGCTATGAACGAGGCCTCTAGCAAGAGTGACCCAACAAAAGCCTCTATGCCTCCCAATCCATTTACGTATATATATCCTAAACAAAAGAACATCATGCCTCATATTAATGGTTCGGGTCTCGCACCTCACTATGATGGAACTCACTTCTCTCATTGGAAAGTCTCTATGGAATCTCATCTTTGCAGCTTCAGTGTGGAGCTTTGGGAGATTGTGGGCAAGGGCTTCTATCCACAAGATCCCAACAATCTCACTCCGGGAGAATACTATGACCATCAACTAAATGCAACTACTTGTGACAAGATAAGGAGTGCCATTCACCGCACTCTCTATGATCAAGTTAGCAACATCCCCATCGCAAAGGAGCTTTGGGAGAGGATTTTCATTCTCCAAGAGGGAACCGCCCTTATCCAAAAATCCAAGTATGAAGCTGCCAAGTCGGAGATGAGCATGTTCATGAACAACGATGGTGAGTCCATCGCCGAAGCATACAAGAGACTTGTTGCCCTCCGTGTAAAGATTGATGGTCTTGGTTGTGACAAGTATGATGATGGGTTCAACTTGAATGATGAGCTTATCAACTCCAAGGTTCTGTCCATGATTGCCGCTTCCGACAAGAAGATTTCCTTAAACTTGCAACTTCTAGATTCAGCTCGCCACTTCTCGCCGGATGATCTAGTGTCCTATCTTGTTGCCACGGACAATATGGCGGATGAAGGACAAAAGATCAAGGAGATCAATCGTGCCATCGGGCCTTCTCAATCCCTAGCATTGAAGGCCAGGTATGTGCAAGAGAGTGGTGCAAATGATGAAGAGAGTGATAGTGAGGGCATTGATGACATGCTAGCTCAAGTTGCTCTCTTCACCAAGAACTTGAAGTTCCGAAGAAGAAGAAGCTCAACCGGACCAAGCGAGAAGAAGAGGAATTGCTATAATTGTGATGAGTCGGACCACTTTGCCGACAAATGCCCATATGAGAAGAGACTTGATAAGACCAAGTATGAAGAGGGCGCCAAGCCAAGATTAAAGCCAAACCCCATCAACAAGAGATACAAGAGGAACAAGAAGCGTGATGGCAAAGGCTTTCTTGGCCAAGAGTACCTATCCGATGCGGAGAGTGAAGATGAGGAGAAGGTTGTGGGAGTGGCTGGTTTGGCTTTTGCCGAACCTGGTCACTCTTCACATATGACTACACCAAAGACTATGCCGATGACTCCACCACTCCCAAGGTCGCCGGTACTTGCCTCATGGCAAGGAGTACCAAGGTAATCTCTTCCCCTCCATCTCTCTCTAGCATCTTGGATGATCATGTTAGTACCAATGATAGTGACGATTATGAATTCGATGAAAACTATGTACAAGAAATGTGTAAAATCATGAAGTCCCTTCCTAGCAATGCTCGTGCTAGATTCAAAAAATAATGAGCCTTGTCAATTCACTTGACAAGACCGTTGATAGTTTGGAGTCTCATATTGATGATGAGAAACTAAGATTCAATCTTATTGAGCAAGAGCTAAGCAATGAAAGGGACATCACTTCCCTTCTGAAAGAACGAATTGAAATCTATGAACTAGATAAGGCAAAAGATATGGATACCATAGATAGAGCTATCACCTTGTCCCAAGAGCTTGATACTTCAAAGAAATAACTTGAGGTTGCTCATGCTTCTCTCACCAATGACCTTGATAACCTTGAGAAAGCTAATTTTCTTGTCAAGTGTGAGATCATAAAACTTGGGGAGAATCATGATCAACTTCGAGTGTCCTATGAGAAGGCTCTCGGTACATTGACGGATCCTATTATTGTTGAGGATATTACTTGTGCTTCTAACCCTTCCTTGGATCAAGCTAGTCTCCTTGAGGAGAATAAGAAGTTGAAGGAACAACTTGAGATGGAGCGTCTCAAACCTACCGCCAAGGGCAAGATTGTTGATGAGATTCTTGCTCGACAAACGATGAGAGCCCCAAGGCAAGGTATGGGGTATGACCCCAAGAACAACAAGAATGGTTCCAACCCACCTAAAAGGATCGACTTTGTGCGTCAAGGGCACAAGGTGGTTGACCAAGTAAAGAAGAATGTTGTGAATGAGAGAGCCACAAGGGGCAACCCCAACCACAAGTTTGCGGGAAAATCTAATCCCTCCTATGTGATATGTAAGGGCACCCAAGGAGATGTATATGCCAAATATGTTGGCCCTTGCAATGGTTATGCTTATAGGTGGTACTCAATTTGGGTACCAAAAGATCTTGTTGCTAATGCTAGGGGACCCATTACTCAATGGGTTCCTAAACCAAAGAATTGATTTTGTAGGGGTATGCCTCCGGTGGAACAAAATGGGTGTTTGATAGTGGATGCACCAATCATATGATCAGAGGTAGAAGTGCGCTTGACCAATTTATTCATGATGTTAATTCAACGTCAAGCATCACTTTTGGAGATAAATCTAAAGGAAAGGTACTAGGTTTTGGCAAGTCGGTGGTCTCCAAGGCTTTGACCCTAGAGACCGTCATGCTTGTTGAAAACCTTGGCTATTTCCTATTTCTCTAGAACTTGTGTGAAAGTCTTTAGGAGTGATAATTTCAAGTTGGTCCTTGTTGGATATGTGGAAGACGACCTCTATGTGGTCGACCTCTCGCAAGAGAGTCAATCTCTTCCTACATGTCTAATGGCCAAAGTTGATGAGGGATGGCTTTGGCATCGCCGCCTTGGCCATGTCAACATGAGAAATCTTAAACAACTCCTAAAGGGTGAACATATCGTTGGACTAACCGGTGTGTCTTTTGAGAAAGATCATGTGTGTAGTGCTTGCATTTCAGGAAAGCAACATGGGAGGAGTCATCCATCAATATCCAAGGTGGCCACGTCAAGACCTTTGGAGCTTCTCCATTTGGATCTCTTCGAGCAATCAACATATGATACTCTTGGTGGAAGGATGTATGGTCTTGTCATCGTTGATGATTACTCAAGATACACTTGGGTATTCCTTCTCAAGTCAAAGGATGAGACCTACAAGTACTTCATTACCTTCGCCAAGAAAGCTCAACACACTCATGAAGTGGAGATCAAGACCATTAGGACCGACAATGGCACCAAATTCAAGAATTATACCATGCAAGAGTTTGTTCAAGATGAGGGGATCAAGCATGAATTCTCGGCTCCATATACTCCTCAACAAAATGGTGTTGTTGAAAGGAAGAACCAAACTATTATTGAGATTGCAAGAACTATGTTGAGTGAGTTCAAGTCACCCCACAACTTTTTGGGAGAAGCCATTGATGACCCACAAGTATAGGGGGTGTATCGCAGTATTTTCGAGGGAAGTGAAACCCAATTTATTGATTCGACACAAGGGGATCCAAAGAATATTTATCAGCCTTAACAACTGAGTTGTCAATTCAGCTACACCTGGAAACAATCTTGCTCACAGCAGTTTAGCAGTAGCAATAGTTTTGTAGTAGGAATAGTAAAGTAACATCAGTAGTAAAGCAAAGACAATAGTAACAAAAGCAGTAAACAGTGGGATTCGAGTGCGGTAGGCATAGGGATGGATGGATGTGCGTTGCATGGACAAGACAATTCACAAAGCAATCAGAACATAGGGCAATTTCAGATAAATAAGATAAAGCACCCAAGTACTAGACAATCCTAGGCATGTGTTCCATATATAGTCATACGTGTTCGCAATGAGAACTTGCACAACATCTTTTGTGCTGCCAGCCCGTTTGCAGCGGGGCCTCTAGGGAACTACTGGCAATTAAGGTGCTCTTTTTAATAGAGCACCGGAGCAAAGCATTAACACTCCGTGAACACATGTGATCCTCACATCAAAGCCTTTCCCTTCCGGTTATCCCGATTTCTGTCACTTCGGGACCATAGGTTCTGGACAACAACGTGTGTATACAACTTGTAGATAAGACCAAGAACAATACTATCATAATGAATCAATAACATGTTCAGATCTGAAATCATGGCACTCAGGCCCTAGTGACAAGCATTAAGCACAACAAGTCGCAACAAAGTCATAAAGCATTAATAAAAGATACTAGGCACCATGCCCTAACAATCTGATGCCATTACATGAACGATCTCATCCAATTCCTACCATCCCCATAGCCTACAGCGGGGGATTACTCACTCATAGATGGGGGAAACATGGATGGTCGATGGAGAAGCGATGGTGATGATGATGGCGATGATCTCCTCCAATTCCCCGTCCCAGCAGGGTGCCAAAACGGAGTTTCTGGTGCTGTTTCGTGGAATCTAGTGGTGGCGGCGGAGCGGAACTCCTTCTGGAAAAACGTCGAACCCCCCGAAGTTTTTAGGTCAGAAGGCTCCTTATAGGCGAAGAGAGAGGCCGAGGGGGGTGCCTGGGGGGGCCACACCACCCTCTGGCGCGGCCTGGCCTGGCCCGCGCCACTAGGTGGTGTGGCCGCCCCTGGATCTTTTCCTTCTCGTGTTCTGGCTCCTGGAGTCTTCGGGTGAAATAGGATTTTTGGCATATTTTCCGGGATTTTTCCTGATAGGTGATTTTCTGCACAAAAAGTAGACACCAAGGCAATTATGCTGAAAACAGCGTCAGTTCGCATTAGTTGCATCCAAATCACACAAGTATAGAGGAGAAACAATAGCAAAAGTGTTCGGGAAAGTAGATACGTTTTGGACGTATCAACTCCCCCAAGCTTAGCTTATTGCTTGTCCTCAAGCAATTCAGTTGAAACTGAGTGCGATAAAAGAACTTTCATGAACACATTGGTTTCATATGATGTAAATATTCTCAGCAATGTGATCAACTACTTGGACAATTCATAATAAAGAGTATGCAACTGAGTCTACTTAATAGTCATTGCAAGCTATGAAGAGATTCCAACTCAAGAATAATAAGTAGCATGAAACACGAACATAAGCAACATTACAATGCTCATAAAAAGGTATGATAGAGTGGTATATCGCTTGCCTTTGATTATGAATGCCAAGGCACCTCTGAAGTTCAAGTGATGACTAGAAGTAAAGATATCAAAGATACAAGCATCAAAGTCATAACACAAATAACCAAGTAATGGAACAAACACAAAGAATGACAACTATGCTCTCAAGAAGGTGCTCAAAGAATATGTGGAGACTCAACATGTAGAAGAAAAGGTTTTGAATAGTTTTGAAAGTCTTCCAAATGCTGAAAAGTATGGTACTCGTTAGCTTTGAGCTCTCATTGCCCCTATCATAAGCATTTTTAATGTGGTTAAGGTGAAAGTGAGGTCCAATCTGAGTTATATGCTTGACAGACTATAAACTGAAAATCCCAAGTCCCTTGAGTACGAGGGACGCTCCTCATGCTACTCAACTTTAGTTACCGGTAAGTTCTTGTCATCGTAAGTATGTATGTATCATTGAGAACCGCCAACAGGGTACCCCTTGCCTGATGATACGGAAGAATCCCCATATCAAAATGACAAGGCAAGCACACAATGAGTATCTCAGCAATCTTCTTATTTACCATGAGAAAATGGTGCTTTTTTCTCTCTTTCCTCTTTTCATAAAACTTTTTTTTCTTTTTCTCAATAGCTATCTCTCTCTTTTTTATAAGAAGAATGCTTCATAGATATCATTATGGTTACGCTGCAGGTTTCCACCATGTCAGCATGGATTAGACCAGCGGCCCAGGCGTTTCTCTAACACACATACATAACTCCATGGACTTACAAGCCCCCCCTTTATTTCACACCTACGACATCCGCAAACAAAAGAGCAAGGTATCAACTGGGTATATATTTACAAGTGTTGAAAGCATTCCCCGTGACAGCACGGTTCTGCTAATCCCCAGCCTATAATTAGCAAGCATATAACTTTCATGGAGATTTCACAATGGTTCAGGTTTATTAAGTGCAGGAAATAAAGTGTGCCATCAAGTTCGTGAGAGCTTTACTAACTAATTTTCCCATAACAAGCAAACATTTATTCGGAAGAAAACAAGGCATATTAAATATGCACGGAAGTAGCAAATGATGCTAATAGGTAGGTATGGTGGACACTTTGGAAATATTTGGTTTAGGAAGTTGGAAACTTGAGTAAAACACTCAGTGGAAGTGAAGGCTAGCAATAGTAAGGGAGCGACAAACGAGAGAGCAATAGCTGTCATTATCCTGCTTGCAACAAGACAAGACTAATGATGGCATGAAAGTGATTCAAGATCCTCAAGGCAAAATAATTCATCAAGGCTTAACTGATTATTACAGTCATGTGCATGCGTGAGCATGTGCCAAGTCAATTCAAATGAAACATTCAGAGGAGGATACCACGGTGTCATACCAATTTATGAATAGAGCAATGCAAGAAAACATTCATAAGACATGCTACAAACTATTAGCGAGCTAGAGCTAATCATAAGAAATCAAGAACTACTAAGCATCCAAAGAAAACATACACTCTACATGAACGGACTAAGCATGCCCACAGTGATGAGTATATGTACAAAAATGAAAACAAATAGAGTTCGTTACCAGCCTCTTACCACGCCTCAAGTTGTCATTGATCCTCATTATTGCTCTTCACTTGTGTGGCTTGAATAATAATATGAAACCAATATCCACTGAGGACTGCCGAAACCTGTAGCAAACTCGCAAAAACCAAAGAAGAACGACAAATATTTTTGGTGTTTTCGATTTTTAAACAAGAACCAATAGGGAAAAACAAACAAAGCAAAATCTTTTTGGATTTTTTGAATAGTTCAAATAAAGCAAAAAGGGAAAAACAAACCAAGGCAAAAAGAAGAAGCAAACCAAAGAGAAACAACAAAAATATTTTTCGTCTTTTTGTGTTTTTAGAAAGCAAAAGCAAAGAAGAACGAAAACTAAAAAGAGAACGAAAACATGAATATACAAAGTACCGACGCAACATGATATGGAGATGAGTGCGGTGTCGGCGTACCTCCCCCCAAGCTTAGGCTTTTGGCCTAAGTGGGTATCAATCCCAAGCTGGCCAAGATGAAGTGTCACCATGGTACGACGAGGAGGTCCCCTCGTCCTGGTGCGAGCTCGAGTACGTCCCTCCGTAATGTGCGGAGTAATCATAGGAGGGCACATCCTCCTGGTGCTACTCGTGGAAACCTAGCAAGCGAAGCTGCTCATCCACCTCCTCCTTGGAGCGCGACCACGGTCTCCTGTCAACACTAAACAAAGCAGGCTGTGGCAAAAGGATCTCCCTTTCATCCCTGTCAGTGAAAAGCATCCTATATACTAGATTGTTCAAATCAGAGGTAGCAGTGACAAAGTGATGAGTTTTCATGGCAACAAGGTCAAGCCTCTGTGGTGCTAGCATAGCATCATCAGGATCCACTAAAAGACCTAATGCATTGACGACACACGAGGCAATGATGCCCCCATAGATAGGCCCCCTAGCAGCTAGGCGGCGAGCAATAAGCGAGCCAAGATTGTACCGAGTATCATTGTTGAGCGCAGCAGCAAGGAAAGCTAAGTGATAGTTGGAGATATTACTAGTGTTCTCCCTACCCAATACACTAGTGGCAAGATAGTATGCAAAGTATCTAAGAGCAGGGAGTTGGATATTTCTTATCTTTCCGTGTTGTGCCACGCGGTCATCATCATTGGTCACCCCTCGGTAACGCTCCAACAAATCAGCGGGTCGCCCTTGAATTTTCTTCACGGTCCCTGTCATACGCACACCTACAATACTGCAAAATCTCTCCAAAGGCATGGTGAAGGGCATATCATAGATTTTAAAAGAGACAGTAGATTGATAGGGTGTGTTAGTAAATGAGAAGCTCTCAACAAAAGTTTTGGTGAGCATAGCGTATTGTGCACTATCATCTTGCATATAAGAGGTCAAGCCGACCCTCTCAATCAGTAGCAAGAAATCATCAAGAATACCTGCAGCTTGCAAGAAAGTAAAACAAGGAAAAGAGGATGGGTGAGTGTCTCCATCATCCCTTTCACTGCCAATACGTGTTGCAATGAGGTCTTCATTGTATGATGGCCTAGCTTGAGAGGCTATTCTTGAGGGCCTCGACCTCCTAGGTGCATCACTCTCAAATATCTCTCCAAAAGTATGGTTGTTCATGCTTGGTATTCTGAAATTTAAACACCTATTAAACAAGTGATTGCAAAGTAAATATAATGAAGGATTCTACTCATAGGGACTTGCAAGAGGCCTAAACATGCATCAAAACTATATCTCTAAGCATCAAACAAGCTTACAAGCTCTCATAACCAGTCACCTACAGCAGCAAAATACTCAACATATAATCCACTAAACACAAATCTACTTGGACAAGGGGAGGAGTCACATACCAGGGAACAAATGCTCCAAATTTCAGCAAGAAAGATGGGCTGAGCAAGGGGATCGAAAAAATCGAGAGCAAGCACAGCAAGAACGTGATTTTGAGCTATGAACTGGAGCTTACTCGGGAGAGAGAAGAAAGTGGCAGGTGAGAGAGTAAGTGGGGGGCCAGGGGTGGCCCACACTAGGGCTTGGCGCCACCCAGGGCTGGCCGCGCCACCACATGGTGTGCCTACCTGGTGGGCCCCCCTGGTACCTACCAGGTACTCCCCTGCCCCTTTTTTCACGTAAAAATTTAATATGAATTTTCTGGAATTTTTCGAGACACTTTATTTTTGGGCTTTTTTTTCAGAAATAGAAGAATGATTTTTCTGACAGACAGATTTTTTTTCTTTTGGAAACATGATGCAAGGACAAAACAAGGCTAGAACTACAGAAGTTCTAGCATGCAAGCAATTAACAACACAAAGAAAACTAAACAAAAGAAAAAACTAAAATGCAAAGGATAGAAATAAACGGAGATAATCATAATGAAAACATTGTTTTGTTCAATGGAATCCTTTTGTTAGCAAGGTTGATCAAGTCTTGCTACCAAAATAATTGCATATGAGACAAAACTTTGTACTCCATTAATGATTATGTTACCTTAACCTTGATAGCAATGGTCCCAATCATAATAGTTTCAAATTTTTCTCTTGGCATGGGACAATATATTTCTCCAACTTGAATGCCTTCAACATGTTCAATTGAATTTAAACCATAAGTCCTTTCAATCTTCTTGGGGAAATAGACAGTATGTTCCTTGTCATTAACATTGAAGGTCACCTTTCCTTGATTACAATTAATAACAGCTCCTGCAGTATTAAGAAAAGGTCTCCCAATAATAATAGACATATTATCATCTTCAGGCATTTCAAGCACAACAAAATCAGTTAATATCAAGCAAATGTGGGCCACCTGAACAGATACATCCTCACATATACCCACAGGAATAGTGGTAGATTTATCAGCCATTTGCAAAGATATATCAGTTGGTATCAAATTTTCAAGCTGAAGCCTCTTATAGAGAGAGAAAGGCATAACACTAACTCCAGCTCCCAAATCACACAAAGCAGTTCTAACATAATTGTTCTTAATAGAGCAAGGGATAGTTGGAATCCCTGGGTCTCCAAGTTTCTTAGGAACCTTACCATTGAAAGAATAATTAGCAAGAAAAGTAGAGATTTCTTCATTAGGGATCTTCCTTTTATTCGAAACAATGTCCTTCATATACTTTGAGTGAGGAGGCAACTTAATAGCATCAGTCAAAGGAATTTGCAAGAATAAAGGCTTCATCCACTCACAAAACTTATTATAGTGTTCATCTTCCTTTGACTTGTGTTTCTTATCGGGGAAAGGCATAGGTTTTTGGACCCAAGGTTCTCTTTCACTTCCATGTTTCTTAGCAATAAAATCTTCTTTGGTGTATTTAGTAGTCTTAGTGTGGTTTTCAGGTTCTTCTTCAACTTTTTCTTCATTAGGAACTTCATTTTCTTCATTACCATTTTCAGTTTCAGCATCAGAGATAGATATACTATTAGCATCTATAGCAGGTTCAGAGGGTTCTTCGATAGTTTTATGTTTCTTTTTTACTTTTCTTACGAGTAGAACCACTATTTTCAGATTGTTGAGAATCCTGCTCAATTCTTTTGGGATGCCCCTCAGGATATAGAGGATCCTGGGTAGCAGCACCACTTCTAGTTCTAATTTCATAAGCATGTTTTTCTTTAGCGGCATTCACTAGCAAGTCATTTTGCACTTTAACGAGTTGATCTATTTGAGTTTGAACCATTTGAAAGTGTTTAACAATCATTTTAACATCATTAGAGGTTCTTTCCACAATATCTTTTAACTCAACAATAGCTCTAGTGTTTTCCATTAGATGATTTTGCACCCTTTTATTAAAGTTATCTTGCTTAACAATAAAGATATCAAATTCTTCTAAGCATTGATCAGGAGGTTTAGAGTAAGGGATATCACCTTCATCAAAGTGTTGGAGAGAGTGTACCTCAATAGTGGATGAGTAGGGAATAGGCTTACATAATTCTTCTATAGGAGGTAAATTCTTGACATCTGCAGCTTTAATTCCCTTCTCCTTAAGACATTTCTTAGCCTCCTTCATCACTTCATCATTTAATTCAATAACTCCCCTTTTCTTTGATGTTGGAATAGGCACAGGAATAGATGGTTCAGGTACAATTACTTTAGGTATAGCTTGTTTAGGAGGAGTCCAATCTTCATAATTCTTGCTTATTTTAGCCATTAATTCCTCAGCTTCCTTAGGAGTCCTATTCCTGAAAACACAATCAGCACAACTATCTAGGTATGTCCTAGATTCCTCGGTTAGTCCATTATAAAATATATCAAGAAGCTCATTCTTAGGTAATGGACTTCTAGCTTGTGCATGAATCAAAGCACAAAACCTTGCCCAAGATTCGGGCAATACCTCTTTTTCTCCCTGTTTGAAATCAAAAAGTTCCTGCAAAATAGCATGTCTAGCACTGGGAGGAAAATATTTCTGCAGGAAAGTACTAATCAAGCACTCAGGGCTATCAATAGATCCAGGAGTTAAATTACTAAATCAAGTTTTAGCTTATCCTTTTAGTGAATAAGGAAAAATCTTAGCAACAAAGTAAGTACGCATCTTAATATCATCAGAAAACAAGCCACTTATGGTAGAAAGTTCATTCATATGTGCTATCGCACTTTCGTTCTTAGTCCCACAAAAAGGTTCTTTCTCGACAATAGCTATGCAAGATAGATCGAGAGAGAAATCATAATCTTCGTCTGTAATGTTTATGGGAGAAGCAGCAAACTTAGCAGTAGGATATAATTTGGGTCTTATAGTACGCCTCTCAAGGAGACTCTTAGCAGCTCTCCTATCATGGGTGCTCTTACATTCTTTAATAAACTCATCGGTCATCTCAACATAATCTTCTTCAATATCATAACTCTCACTAGACTCAGGTGAGCTAACAGGTGTGGTAGTGTCTTCATTAGGAGTTTCGGTATTTCCAGCTATAGTTCTAGCAATCGTAGCATCTAGGAAAGGACCTAATGAACCACTCTTATCAAGCACAGTAGAAGCAGCATCATAAGCATCAGAAGTTTCAGATTCAGCAGTAGTAGCAGTGTGTGTAGCATGTGTATGTGGTGGTGTAACGAGCTTATTTATAACAAGTGGTGAATCAAGAGCAGCAGAGGTGTTTAGAACCGTACCTCTTCTTGTAGTGGATGGTAAAATAGGAAACTTGCCATCACGAGACTTACCCATGATGGATGGATAGCAACGAACAATAGAGAATCCAAGTGAACTTGATAAATAAAGCTATGGTCCCCGGCAACGGCGCAAGAAAATAGTCTTGATGACCTACAAGTATAGGGGGTGTATCGCAGTATTTTTGAGGGAAGTGAAACCCAATTTATTGATTCGACACAAGGGGAGCCAAAGAATATTTATCAGCCTTAACAACTGAGTTGTCAATTCAGCTGCACCTAGAAACAATCTTGCTCATAGCAGTTTATCAGTAGCAACAATTTTGTAGTAGGAATAGTAAAGTAACAGCAGTAGTAAAGCAAAGACAGTAGTAACAAAAGCAGTAAACAGTGGGATTCGAGTGCGGTAGGCATAGGGATGGTTGGATGGGTGTTGCATGGACAAGACAATTCACAAAGCAATCAGAACATAGGGCAATTGCAGATAAATAAGATAAAGCACCCAAGTACTAGACAATCCTAGGCATGTTCCATATATAGTCATACGTGCTTGCAATGAGAACTTGCATAACATCTTTTCTCCTGCCAGCCCGTTTGCAGCGGGGCCTCTAGGGAACTACTGGCAATTAAGGTGCTCCTTTTAATAGAGCACCGGAGCAAAGCATTAACACTCCATGAACACATGTGATCCTCACATCAAAACCTTTCCCTTCCGGTTATCCCGATTTTTGTCACTTTGGGGTCATAGGTTCCGGACAACAACGTGTGTATACAACTTGTAGATAAGACTAAGAACAACACTATCATAATGAATCAATAACATGTTTAGATCTGAAATCATGGCACTCGGGCCCTAGTGACAAGCATTAAGCACAACAAGTCGCAACAAAGTCATAAAGCACTAATAAAATGTACTAGGCACCATGCCCTAACAATCTGATGCCATTACATGAACGATCTCATCCAATCCCTACCATACCCATAGCCTACAGCGGGGGATTACTCACTCATAGATGGGGGAAACATGGATGGTCGATGGAGAAGCGATGGTGATGATGATGGCGATGATCTCCTCCAATTCCCCGTCCCGGCAGGGTGCCAGAACGGAGTTTCTGGTGTTGTTTCGTGGAATCTGGTGGCGACGGCGGAGCGGAACTCCTTCTGGAAAAACGTCGAACCCGCCAAAGCTTTTAGGTCAGAAGGCTCCTTATAGGCGAAGAGAGAGGCCGAGGGGGTGCTTGCGGGGCCCACACCACCTCCTGGCGCGTCCTAGCCTGGCCTGCACCACTAGGTGGTGTGGCCACCTCTAGCTCTTCTCCGTCTCGTGTTCTGACTCCTGGAGTCTTCGGGTGAAATAGGATTTTTGGCATATTTTCCGGGATTTTTCCTGATAGTTGATTTTCTACACAAAAAGTAGACACCAAGGCAATTCTGCTGAAAACAGCGTCAGTTCGCATTAGTTGCATCCACATCACACAAGTATAGAGGAGAAACAATAGCAAAAGTGTTCGGGAAAGTAGATACGTTTTGGACGTATCAGCCATCGCCACCGCGGTTCACTACTCGAACCGGCTCTTCCTCCGAGCTCCCTTTGACATGACTCCGTATGACATTCTCACAAAGAACAAGCCCAATGTCAACTACTTCTGAGTCTTTGGGTGCAAGTGCCTCGTCACGAACAAGAAAGAAAAACTCGGTAAATTCGAATCTAGAACCATTGAGGGTATTTTTGTTGGTTATGCGGAAAACTCTCACGCCTATAGATACTACAACAAAGCCAATGGTTGTGTTGAAGTATCTTGTGACATGGAGTTTTTGGAAGATAATGGTCCCCAAGGGGGGCAAGTTGTTCCACATGTTGTAGGCGATGGAGATTCCTCTCAAGTCATCAAGTTGATGGGAATTTGGCATATCTTTCCCACCGAACATCACACTCATGATCAAGATGTTGATGGGGGAGGATCAAGCCCAACTCAAAGAGCCTAGATCTACTCAAGTTGAACCATCAAGTGCACCTCATGGCGAATAACTCTCGCAAACCGAAGAACAAGAACCAAGCCCTCAACCTGTTGAGCAATACCATGACGACATACTAGTTCCCCAAAATCAAGGTCAAGCTCAAGATGTGGTTAATGATCAAGGACCAACGAAGGATGAATTCGTTGATCATGAAGGGACTATCCGGAAGATCAAGTCCGCCTCTATTGCAAGTGGACTCCAAGTCAATAATATACTTGGAAGCATATCAAGAGGAATCGAGACTCGCAACAAGAAGAAGAAACCCACTACCTTTTGTGGCCATCATGCATTTGTGTCCAACTTCGAGCCACTCAAGGTCCATGAAGCTCTAGAAGATCCGGATTGGGTCATTGCCATGCAAGAAGAACTCGAGTGCTTCACCCGCAATGAAGTTTGGTCTCTTGTGGAGAGACCTAAATATCATCGCATCAATGTCATTTGGACCAAGTGGGTATTCAAGAACAAGCAAGATGAGAATGGAACAGTCACAAGGAACAAAGCAAGGTTAGTGGCACAAGGGTGTAACATCCCAAAACTTTAATCCAAGCTTATCAAGATCTTAATCATCAAAATTAGGGTTAACAAAAACTTTTCCAAATTAAAAATGAAAGCATTCATGTGTATGAGCATTTAATTTAGGATTTGATTTGAATTGCCATGGTTTTGTAATTCTTTGCTTGTAAAATGTTTCTTAGGTGAAATAAACATCATCTACATCATTCCCAAACTTTTCCCAAAGAAGAACAACTCAAAATGAATAACTGAAGTGAATGGTCATTTTGGCCAAATTAACTATCATGCCTACTTTGGCTATTCCTAGTACTCAAAATTTAACAGAAACATTTGTGGATCTTTACACCCCTTGATAGTACACATAATGAGGTACCAAGGCCCACTTTGTGATCTGCTAAAATATTTCAAATGCTAATTTTAAATGACAGTTTAAAATTGAATCTAATTCATATGGGAAGATCCCACTATTTCAAAAACCACTCAAACATGCTAAATTTTCAAAACCCAAGCACCCACAGAGTCTCAAGCTTATGCCTAGCAAACCCACCAAAAATCTTTTCAAAATTCCAAAGTTTATTTCTTGCGGCCATTTAATCAAACACTTGGCAGGCAGGGTTAAACTCTAAACCATAGCTCACTGTTTTGAACGGGGTTTTGCCCCCATTTGATCTCCATTTAATCCTTTGGTCCCCTCATGATCTAACCATACCATTAGCACCCCTCCCCTTTGTCCCTAGCCACAGTGCCGAGCCACCCCGAGCACTAGCTCGCCGGCCGACCATGCACTCGCCCCAGCAGACCACCTCCCTCTCTCTCGCCATGTCTAGGAGGTAGCCAGGACCTCACCGCCACCCTCTGTCCCCTTCCCGAGCCAAGCCCAGCAGTGGACCACCGAGGAGAGTCCGTGCCCAGTGCCACCATGCCATGCCGAGCACGCGCCAGAGCGCCGCACCCGGCACGCGTGCACAAGCCGCCGCTCGACCGCAGCCCGCGCCCACCGCTTCGCCATGACCCAGGGAACACGACGGACACGCCCGTTCGCCGCCCAACACACCATAACCACCACTCGTCGTGGACACCGCCGCCTCTACCGCTCAGAGCGCCAGCTGCCCTCCGACCGCATACCACCGCCCCTATGCCCGCATTGAGTTCCTAGAGCACCGCCAGGAGACCGCCCATCGATCGCCACCGTCGCCTGCCCATCCCTCTTGGTCTCGCCGTTGAGCCTATAAAAGGAAGGCACCCCCAGCCGTTTGAAGCACACCACTCCACTCCCCTCATCTCACTGATCATCCCACACCTCTAGCCGGAGCAGCGTGAGCACTAGCTCGCCGGAATTTGGCCGGAGTAGCCTGCAGCAGAGGAGGAAGGGGCGCCGCTGATTGCGACCACCCTCGGAGCTGCCTCGACCGTCCCTGAGCTCGCCGTCGACCACCAGTCTGTTCGCCCGCCTTGCCAACCTTGCTGGAGCCCTGGTACGCCCCCTATGCACCCCCACCGAGCCGCTAGGGTTCAAGCTCGCCGGCGATAGGTCCGTCGTCGATGACAAGCCACAACCGTTGATCCTCATTCTAATCTAATGGCCCACATCGCCCCGTACCGCTTCTCGCGTTATGAGCCGCTGACTTGTGGACCCCCTATCAGTTGAGCCCCGCGCCACGGAGTGACACTAGGCCAGCCCATTTGAGTTTCCCGCACGACCCAGTTAGTTTGAATTAGGATTTTCCTTTTTAGTTTAAACTTAGTTCTGTCTCTGAGTTTGAAAATCAATTCAGAGAGTTTGAAAAATCCAATTTGCATGAAACCAATTTTGCCTGAATGGTTTTGAAATGATCTATCCAAGACCGTTGGATTTAATTCAATTAGAGTTATAGATCTCTCCTAGTAAAAATAATAAAACAGAAGCATTTGCACCTTGCAACATTTTCAAAATTCAACCATGATAGCTTTTGAGATGATTCCAACTCTCGAAAATCACATTCCACCATACCTATCTGAATATGTAATAATATTAAGGTTTACCTACAGTGACTTTGGACTAGTACCAAAATAATGCTATATAGGCATTTCTAGTCACTTTAAATCATTAAATATTGAACTTAAACCAAAGTAATTATGCTCCAACCCTTAAATCACATTCCCACATGTTAGAATATGTGGTGATGACATGTGTCCACATGATCCCATATTTTAAGTGGTGAATATTAAATCTTAGTTAATTTTTCAATGAGTAGAAATTACTTTTCTAAAATAAAAAGGAGGAAACTAGTGAATTAAACTTGTGATGCTTGTGATGATAATAGATCATCAATTGTGTGCCTTAGAGTACTAATTAGACTAGTTAAGTATTGTTTGGTGATTGTGTGCTCCGTATGTATTAATAGACAATAGTACCGACCAAGCTTACGAGGAGGAGGAGTTCTACCAAGAAGAAGAAGAAGAAAACTTCAACCACTACACCAACCAAGGCAAGCTAACACTTGCAAGTATAATGCTTAGCAAGCTAGGATTGAACTATATGGTTTAGCAAAGATGCTTTAGGCATGCTTGAGTTATACTAACTTGACTAGTATTTCATCCAAGTCTTAGTTTCAAGCTTTACTTCCTTTACTCTACCCAAAGTTCTTTACTTGTTTTGAGGGTAGCATAAAAAGTATAAAACTTGACCTATTTAGAACCCTTTAGATGTCATCCTATGGCATGAGATTAATCCCACCATTTCCCACCTTAGTGAACACTCTAAACTTAGTAGTTTAGAGTAGATCAAAAACTTGAGTCACTTAGATGGGAACACTTGGTGAAAATGAATTATGAAAACCTTGGAATGATGAGTCATTCTATTGAGATGTTTTGACATGTGTTGGGAAACACAAATGGTTTATGATGATGAGAATGTTGAGGCATGAGCCTTAGCCCTTTTAAAAAAACTGATGGTTGGATTGGGATGCGATACCATTCCAAATTTACCGTACAACCACACTACCTGAATTGGGTAAGGCTTAGCCGGAAGTTTATATGCATTAGTATTAGTTCCCTCGTGGAAGAGGTTTGAGCTGAGGCTACCTCTCAATGTTGTCGACCTACGCAGTGCCCAAGATGACTGATGGTCATGGTTGGGAGGCCATGCTCATAGGAGAGGTGCTTATACTAGGGTGTGTAAAGGAAAGGTTATGTTTGATTATCTGCATACTAAGTATGATGATTCAGGGTTATCCCTGACAGATGTATCGAATCTTGTGGTGAAAGTGTACCACCTCTGCAGAGTGTCAAACTATTCGAATAGCCGCATCCGCGGTTAGGGACAGTTGGAATGGCCATACTGTTTCGTCATCAGATGTTTTCCAAACAACTTATGAAATGAATGATGAATCTTGACTTGACCACAACAGGGTTGTGTTTATGACAATATCTTCCCAACTTAAGTGATTCTAGAACTTTATTTTATCTTTATTTGCTTCAGAACTCAGCTTAGGTTTCAAACTTAACTTTATAGTTAAACTTAGGTCTAGCACTTTAACCTAGAACTATATTACCTATTAGTGGTAGTTTGCGAGTACTTAAAGAGTACTCATGGCTTTTGTCCCTGGCTATTCTCATGGCCATACTATGAAGGAGACTATCAAGATGATGGCCAACAGGACGGCTATGATAACTAGGACTATCTGCCTTCGTCAGCATTGCATGTGCCCCTGAAGATGGACCCCACCGCTACGCTTATCTTTTAATTCCGCTGCTTGTTGTATTAAGACTGGATCATGAGATCCTTATTTGTGTAAGACCTTATGTATGGTTTGTAATGGATGATGTACTGTGATATCCAATTCGTTATGTCTCGCAAAAATAGTAATCCTGGGATTGCGAGGTATGGCATAACGGGCATCTGGGATTAAAAATCCGGGTGTTGACAAAGGGAATGCCCAAATAGAAGGTATTGACTATGAGGACACCTTTGCACCCGTTGCTCGCCTTGAAGCTATTCGTCTCTTGCTTGCATGTGCATATTTTCATAACTTTTAGCTTTATCAAATGGATGTGAAGAGTGCATATGTAGCTCAACCCCTGGGTTTCAAAAACACATGCTTTCCCAACCATGTGTATCTACTCCATAAGGCGCTCTACGGACTAAAGCAAGCTCCTCATGATTGGTATGAGCACCTTAGGGATTTCTTACTCATGGATGGGTTTAGCATGGGTAAAGTCGATTCCACCCTTTTCACCAAACGGGTTAAAGGGGGTGGCTTATTTATTGTTCAAATTTATGTTGATGATATTATTTTTGGTGGAGCTAACCAATCAGATAACAAAGATTTTGCCGAGTTGATGACCTAGATATTTAGGATGTCCATGATGGGGGAGTTGAAGTATTTCTTAGGCTTCATTGTGAAGCAACTTGCTCAAGGCACCTTCATCTCCCAAGAGAAGTACGTGAAGGACATGCTTGCAAAATTTAAGATGACCAATGCCAACCCCATGAAAACACCCATGCCACTCAATGGGCAACTTGGCCATGGAGAAGGTGAGAAGGATGTGGACCAAAAGGTATATCGCTCCATGATTGGCTCCTTGCTCTACCTTTGTGCTTCTAGGCCGGATATCATGTTAAGTGTTGGAATATGTGCTCATTTTCAATCTACTCCCAAGGAGTGCCACTTGATGGCGGTCAAACGGATTTTTAGGTACCTTGTTCTCACTCCTACTCTCGGGCTTTGGTATCCAAAGGGGTCAACCTTTGAGCTTGTTGGCTATTTGGATTCCGATTGGGCCGGTGATAAGGTTGACCAAAAGTCGACCTCCGAGGCTTGCCAATTTCTTGGACAGTCATTGGTGAGTTGGTCATCCAAGAAACAAAACTCCAATGCCCTATCCACCGCCGAAGCCGAATACATTTCCGCGGCATCTTGTTACGCTCAATTGTTATGGATGAGGCAAACCTTGAAAGACTATGGTGTGTCTCTTGGTACGGTGCCTCTTCTATGTGACAATGAAAGCGTAATAAAGATTGTCAATAACCCCATTGAACATAGCCGCACCAAACATATTGACATCCGCCACCACTTCCTACGTGACCATGTCGCAAATGGTGACATCAATCTCACTCATGTGGGAACGATGTTCCAATTGGCAGATATTTTCACGAAGCCTTTGGATGAAGCCCGTTTTGTCATGTTGAGGCGAGAACTTGGTATTCTAGGTCCTAAAAACTTGGATTGATTCACTTCTTGCATTATATTCCTGCTCTTAACTTGCTATGTAGCCTAGTCACACATCACACATAGGGATAGTCATCTTACCATGTCTTGGTTTGATGCATACCTATGCATGCGAGAGTAATTGATCTTGTGTCATGATATGGGTCCAAGCATCTATCTTTGAGCCGCCATGACATGCGTGCTTAAACATAGGGGGAGAAATCCCCCGCTAACTTTGGTCTCTTATGGCTCTTGTTATTTTCGAATCATGCCTATTGTTGCTATTGAGTGTGTTGTTTTGGTTCTTCTCCAATAGGCATGCCTAGATCACCTGCCTCATCTACCCTTTTGGAGTCTACAATCTTCTTCTACATGCACATGCCATTCTCGAAAAAATTCTGTTTTCACAATTTTTTTCCAATTTTTTTTGGATGTTCGGTTTCTGGCCCGGTCCAACCGGCCCCACAATTGGACCGTCCGGTTTCTAGCCCGGTTCTCAACCGAGTCTATCCAAACCTGTAGACAAAAGTTTACTGACGAAGTTCGGTTGCCAGTCCGGTTTCCAACCAGGTACTCCAGTTGTGGAACCGGTTGACTGGACTGACAACCGAATCTTCTTCGCGACAAAATATCTGTAGATTCGGTTTTAGGTTTGGTTGACCGGCCTGTACATCGAGCAACCCGGTTTGCATCTCGGTTGGACTGAACCTCAATCGGGATCTGAAAATTTTCCCCCCTTCTTCTTCCCTAGCCACCCCACCCCTCCACAAGTTACCTTTTCACTTCCCCCAACCTGTTCTCTCTCCATTGCAGCCCCTCCCACCTTCCCCCCTCTCCTAGGGTTTTTCCACCCCTAGGATTCATAGATCAGGCCACCAAGTCACGTAGAAGGACCTTTGGAGGCTCTCCACCGAAGGAATCTCTCCATCTCGTGGTGGTTTGGGAGAATTTTGTCATCTTCTTTCTCAAGGTCCTTTGGTGCTTTCCTCCATGGGAAGCCATGTACTCGGGTAATCCCTTGCTCCTCTACCTTTTTCTTGTCAAATCCCCATGTTTTGCTACACATCTTGATGGATTTTCCAAGTTAGGGTTTCCACCTTTGTCTTTGTATGCCAACCTCATCAAACCATCGCCTACACCTCTTGAGAAGTTTGTATTTGTGCAAGTATTGAGTCATGGGTAGAATTTTTACATTGCATAGATCAGTTTTGGGGCCTCCCCGATTAGTTCGATTCCAGGCCCGGTTGAACCGGATCTGACACCGGGTCGCTCGGTTTGAGTTCGGATAACCGGTGCTGCCACCGGGTCGTCCGGTTTGTGTCCGGTTATCTGGTGCTGACACCAGACCGTCTAGTTCTGGAGCCGGTCCGACCGGACCTGGCACCGAATCTCTCTACAATGTCTCTCTTCTACCATGCACTTGCCCAAATACAAGTTTTTCCTCCGTTTTTTGTATGGCATGTGTACTTATCCTTGTGATCCCCAACCTATCTCTCTTTTTCACAGGTGCAGATGATGGTGACTATGTGAGTGATGAGTGTGTGCCTGAGGAAACTGGCTAGGGTAAGAGGGCTCGTCGAGCCAGTCAGCCTGTGTATCATGAGGAAGAGGGCAGTGGTCGCTCTAGTCGCATCAAGAGTAAGGCCATCAGGGGCAAGAAACCTGCCGTGCAGGATGACGAGGAGGATGTTGATACATCCATTTTGCATCACTATTCTATGTCTTAATTCACTATTATTCATTGATATATTTCATATTGAGAGGTGATACTTATGTTATTTCATCTATTTTTGCATGGTTGATGACTTTTGGAGCATGGACCGCTGCAGTCAGGATTCTGATAGAAAAGGTGCTGTTTGGAGGCAAAATTCGCGAAGATCAGAAAATCCAGGAAAATATACGGAAAATCCTATTTTTCTAGAAGACTCAGGATGCCAGAAGATGGAGTGGAGCTGGGCCACAGGGGGCCCACACCACCCCATGGCGCGGGCAGGCCTAGGCCGCGCCTGGGAGTGGTGTGGCTGCCCTGGCCCACTCCAGCCTCTCCCCTCTGGCGTATATCAACCTCTCGAAACCCTAAGACTCGGGGGACGACCATAGAAAGATTTCGCCGCCTCTGCGGGGCGGAAAACACCGAGAGAGAAAGATATCTCCGGCAGACAGATTTCTGTCGGGGGAATTCCTTCCCGGAGAGGGGAGATCATCACCATCAACACCATCATCAAGATAGACTTCATCGGGATCATCATCATCATCATCACCACCATCATCACCATCAGCACCCTCGTCACCATCTCCATATTGCTGTAACAATTGCGTTGAATCTTGCATAGTTCATAGGGGAAACTTTCCCGGTGTTGATTACTCTTTGTAGTTGATGCTATTGAGTGAACCATTGAATTATTGTTTATGTTCAGATTGTTATACATCATTATTCCATCTCTGATCATGATCCATATGATGTCTCGTGAGTAGTTCGTTTTGTTCTTGAGGACATGGGAGAAGTCTTGTTGTTAGTAGTGGAGTTGTGTTGAAAAAGATTCAATAGATTGTTATTTAAGTTGTGGTGTACTTCTTCTAGTGGTGTCATGTGAACGTCGACTACATGACACTTCACATATATGGGCCTAGGGGAATGCATTGTGTATTTGGCTACTAATCGTAGGGGTTGCCGGAGTGACAGAAACCTGAACCCCCGTTAGGAAACCATTGCACAAGGGACGTAAGGGTCTTAGAGTTTAAAGCTGTGGTTAGGTTTCTACCTTAATTACTTTCTTGTACTTACGGATGTTTGCAAGGGGTATAATCACAAGTATGTATTTGTCTTGGATGGGGCGGTACATTAGCACAGGTTCACCCACACAACACTTAGCAAGCTAGAGAAGATTAATCAGCTATATGAAGCGAAAGCACTTGACAGTCTTCCCATGTGTCCTCGAGAACGTTTGGTCATCTATAGAAATACAATCGGCTTGCCCTTTGCTGTATAAAGGATTGGGCCACATGCTGCATTTATTCCTACTGTCTTCTGTTTACTCATACTTTGTTTACTTGCTTTATCGAAAACCCCTAAAAATCCGTTTGCAGATAATTCCTGATCCATACCACTAGCCAGCACCTTCTGCTCCTCGTTGTGTTTGACACTCTTACTTATCGAAAATACTGTGATACACCCCCTATACTTGTGGGTCATCAACACTATTTTCTAGCGCCGTTGCCGGGGAGTGAAGCGCTATTGGAGAGTGGAACTGGTAAAGGAAACTTCTACTGTGAGTATTGTTTACTTCTGCTAGTTGCTTTATTTTCATTATGGATAATTCGCTGAGTTTCTTATTTGGTAATGCTAATACCACTGCTAAGGTAGTAGATAAGCCACCACCTGCTGAGAAAGATGTTTTCAAAATACCTACAAGAATTATTGATCGTGTTATGGATAACTATTATGTTGGGGATGGAACTGTCCATCCCGGTGATCATTTACTCTTTATACACGAATTATGCGGGTTGTTCAAGTGTGCAGGTATTACTACAGATCAAGTTAAGAAGAAGTTATTCTTATTATCGCTGAAAGGAAGAGCTGATGAATGGTATAAGCTGCTGAAGAATGGTCAAGCTCTGGAATGGGAGGAAATAGTGCCTCTCTTTTATTCAAAGTTTTATCCTCCTAGTGAGATTCATAAAGATCGGAATCAAATATACAACTTTTGGCCTCTTGATGGAGAGAGTACAACTCAAGCTTGGGGGAGATTAAAGTTACTAATGCTCAAATGTCCCATTCATGAGCTCCCCAACAATATTATTATCAATAACTTTTATGCAAGGCTCCCTCTACATGACAAAGATTTATTGGATGCTTCTTGTGCTGGATCATTCACTCGTATGGAAGAAGAAGCTAAATGGGACCTTCTAGATCGTATTCAAGACAATGCTGAAGCTTGGGAGAATGACAAAGGTAGAAAGTCAGGTATAAATTATGATTATGAATGCATTGAATATTTTATGGGAACTGATGACTTTCAAAATATTAGTAATCTTTATGGTCTTGATTTGCAAGTTACTACAAATTGCTTTAGAACTTTTGCTTCCTATATTGAAATTCCAAAAAGGGGATGGAACAAATACCATGCACCTTACAAAGATATTGTTGACTATGCCCCTATTAGAAGTGCTGAGTATTGCATCATCGACCCCATTTTACCTGAACCTTATATCGATAAGATTCCCTTTCCCGAAAAGGTAAAGGACCATCCTATGATAACTAATGTAATCACTAAAAGTGAAAAAGGAACTGTAAAACCTGATGAACAAATAAACATTGAACCTGTGGTAGCAATTGTGAAAGACCTTGTCACTAAAAGCGTACAAGATGGGCACATTGTCTTTTGTGAGGATGCTTCTAATATTGTTTCACATCCCAATAGAACTAAAAAGGCTAGTGTTCCTGTGCTTTCTGTTAGAATTGGTGATCATTGCTATTATGGTTTATGTGATATTGGTGCAAGTTCCAGTGCTATTCCTTATGAGCTTTACAGAGAAATTATGCATGAGATCAGTCCTTGCGAGTTGGAAGAGATTGATGTGGTTATTCACCTTGCTAATAGAGAGACCATCTCTCCAATTGGTATTATGCGAGACGTGGAAGTTCTTTGCGGTAAGATCAAGTACCCTGCTGATTTTCTAGTACTTGGTTCAGCTGCTAGTAAAACTTATCCTATCATTTTTGGTAGACCTTCCTTGAGTACTTGTGGAGCTATTATTGATTGCAAGAGGGAGAAAATCTTGACTAAGTTTGATGGGGAATCTTATGAGTTTAATTTTTCGAAATTTGCTAAAGAACCTTGCGAAGAGGAAACCCATAATGAGGATTTTAGGGTTGAACAACTTGCTTCTATTTCTCTTGCTCCTAACAATGCTTTGCAGCAATTTATGGAAGAACATGAAAGTGAAATCTTCATGGAAGAAAGGAACGAGATTGACATGATTCTCCGTGATCAACCTATGATGCTTAAGCATGACTTGCCTGTAGAAGACTTGGGTACCACGATGCCACCTAAAAAGGATCCGGTTTTCGATCTAAAACCTCTCCCTGGTGATCTTAAATATGCTTATATTGATGATAAAAAGATATATCCTGTTATTGTTAGCGCTAAACTTTCAGGGAAGGAGGAAGAAAGGCTATTGGAAGTTTTGAGGAAACATCGAGGAGCTATGGGGTATACTCTGGATGATTTAAAAGGGATTTCACCTACTATATGCCAGCATTCTATCAACATAGAACCAGATGCGAAGCCAGTAGTGGAGCACCAACGACGTTTGAATCCTAGAATGAAGGAAGTGGTAAGGAATGAGGTATTGAAACTCCTTGATGCTGGTACTATTTACCCTATTGCTGATAGTGAATGGGTTAGTCCTGTTCATTGTTTTCCTAAAAAGGGAGGTATTACCGTTGTCCCTAATGATAATGATGATCTTACTCCTTAAAGAATAGTGGTAGGCTATAGGATGTGCATCGATTTTAGGAAAGTCAATAAACTTACTAAGAAAGATCACTACCCGCTTCCTTTTGTTGATCAAATGTTAGAAAGGTTGTCTAAAAAGACCCATTTTTGTGGACTCAAAAGTAACCATTCATACTAATCATGCTTCTATTAAATATCTTATGACGAAGAAGGACGCTAAGCCTAGCTTATTAGATGGGTACTGCTTTTACAAGAGTTTGATCTACATATAGTAGATAGAAAGGGTGCTGAAAACCCTGTAGCTGATAATTTATCTCGATTAGAAAACATCTCTTTTGACCCCATGCATGTTAATGATAGTTTTCCGAATGAACAGTTAGCTGCAGTGGGGGTGAGCTCGCGAGGAAGCCCTTGGTATGCTGATTATGCTAATTTTATTTTCTCCAAGTATTTGCCTCCAACTTTTACAGCTCAGCAAAGAAGAAAGTTCTTCTATGATCCGAGACATTATTTTTGGGATGACCCACACTTATACAAAGGAGTTGATGGTATTATGCGAAGATGTGTTCCAGAATATGAACAAAAAGAGATATTGCATAAATGTCATGGTAGCGCCTATGGAGGACATCATGCAGGAGATAGAACTGCACAAAAGGTACTACAATCAGGTTTCTACTAGCCTACCCTTTTTAAGGATGCAAGAAAATTTGTTTTATCTTGTGATGAATGTCAGCGTGTTGGTAATATTTCTAGACGCAATGAAATGCCTATGAACTACTCTCTAGTTATTGAACCTTTTGATTGTTGGGGATTCGACTTTATGGTTCCTTTCCCTCCTTCGAAGGGTTACACTCATATTCTTGTTGCGGTTGATTATGTTACTAAGTGGGTAGAAGACATTCCTACGAAAAGTGCTGACGGGGAAACCTCTCTAAAAATGCCTAAGGACGTTATCTTTCCTAGGTTTGGAGTGCCTAGGTATCTCATGACTGATGGGGGTTCTCATTTCATTCATGGCGGTTTTAGGAAGACCCTCGCTAAATATGATGTTAATCATAGAATTGCTTCAGCTTATCACCCCCAAACTAGCGGGCAAGTAGAGTTATCAAATAGAGAAATTAAATCTATCTTGCAAAAGACTGTTAATAGGTCTAGAAAAAACTGGGCTAAGAAGTTGAATGATGCTTTATGGGCTTATATAACTGCTTATAAAAATCCTATGGGAATGTCTCCTTATAAAATGGTTTATGGGAAAGCTTGCCACTTACCCTTAGAGTCAGAACACAAAGCTTACTAGGCAGTGAAAGAACTAAATAGAGATTGTAAGCTCGCTGGTGAGAAAAGATTATTTGACTTAAGTTCTTTAGATGAATGGAGGAGTGAAGCCTATGAGAATGCTAGGCTCTTTAAGGGAAAAGTTAAAAGATGGCATGATAAGCGAATACTTAAGAGAGAATTTCATGTTGGTGAGAAAGTTCTATTGTATAGGTCTCGTCTCAGATTTTTTGCAGGTAAACTACTATCAAAATGGGAAGGACCTTTCATCATTGAAGAAGTATACCGTTCAGGAGCAATACAAATTTCTTCTCTAAAAGATAATACTACACAAGTAGTGAATGGACAGCGACTCAAACACTATATTGCTGGAGATTCTTACAATGAAGATGTTGATGCCTTTCAAGTTATAACTCCAGAGAAATTCATTGAGGACCAAATTCAGAGACCTGCAGAGTCCGTTTCCAACTAGGTAACAGTTCTGGTGAGAAAAGTTCCACGAAAATACAATCCAACTATATTTTTGCAGTTTTCAGTCAATAAGGAAAGCTACGAAGCGAAAAAGGGACGGAAACGGAGCCAGGGTGGCCCACACCACCCCATGGCGCGGGCCCACCCCTGGCCGCGCCACCAGGTGGTGAGGCCACCCAGGACTCCGTCTCTGACTCGTTTTCTCCCAGTACCTTCCTTTTGAGCAGAAACTTCGTAATATATAACCCCCTAGATCTTTCGAGGTTAGTATATCGTGTTTTCGTCGTGCTTTTGTTTCGATCTGTTTCTGCCAGGTAGAATCCCAGATTTGGAGCCACAATGTCTTTCTCTGGATCATCCAAGGGAGATTCCTTGGAAGATATCATCAACCCATACATGAGAGAATTGAAGATTCATCCCAAGGAGTTATTGCTCGAAGGTGGGGAGGTTCGGATTAAAGAGGTTCAAGGCCCTAAAGGTGAAGGAAGTCTGGAGGACAGGATGGAAGCATTGGAACAAGAAGTCTTCAGGTACAAGAAGATGGCGGAGCGCGAAGTGGATATCATCCATAAGATTTGTTCCGAACTCATCACCGAGCACCAAAAGGAGACTGCTGAACTCAAAGACGAAGTCCTCTCACTCCGCCAAACAACCAACGAACTGCGAGCACAATTCTATGACGTTCAAAATCAAAACTGTGAGTATGAGGCTAGATTTAAACTCATAAGTGCTACTACAAGTTTCAGGATGTTGGAAACCACGATGTCCTTTGTTGATGGGAAGCCTTTACCTTGGAAGACGGACGAAGATGAGAGGACACCACCACCACCGAAGGAGTAATTCGTCATCAGGTTTGGCATCTCCTTGGTTTGTTCCAAGCTTGGGGGAGTGTCGCGGTATCATATCACTATCTTCTATCTTTTTTACTTTATTAGTCATATCATGAATAGAGGAGTTATTTTGTAGTATGGTTTTCATTATGGAAGTGTCCCCTCTCTCGTTAGATTTGTATCCCTTGGTGTGAGTTTCCGCTATGGAATATTAATGAGAAGTTCTATCATTCACTCTTTTGCATAGCTTTTATTAGTTTTCAATTCGTGGTTATATGATTGATCTTGTTGTTAGTATTGGTATCACTTTGGGATCATTGAGTTAATTTAGTTGGTTTTGGCGAACCTGGCTCGGTTAGTAGCAACACCTTTTTGAGAGTTGAATGAAAAAGATAGAAGTACTCTAGAGAAAAATAATTTCATCATCTTTCTTTCTTGATTTGCTCATAAGTCTAGTATTCTCTAGTTAAGATCTTTTGTGCTTCCAAGGAAGATTGCATGTTTGTCTTTATCATTTGTATGTTTGTTTGTTTCCCTCAACTCTTGTACTTGCTACCCAGCCTTGCTAGCCAAAAACTTGTACTGAGAGGGTATTCTTCTCATGCATCCACCTCCTTTAAACCAAAACCTTTGCCATTTGTGTCCACCATACCTACCTATTAGCATTATTGCTATTCCAAGTAAATTCCTGTTTTGTCTACCTCCCAAATTAAACTTGTTATGTGAAAATTAGTGATTAAAGCTCTCACGAACTTGATGGCACACTTTACTTTCTTGCATTTAATAAACTTGAACCATTGGGTCCTTCTTTGTTGCGTATATGCTTGCGCTTTATGAGTTGAAGTTAGCCGAACCATGTATCATGGGGACCGCTTTCAACACTTCATTGGTACTTGTACCTAGTTGATATCATGTTCTTTTGCTTATGGATCCCGGCGGTGTGAAATAAAAGTGGAACTTGTAAGATCATGGAGTTTATATGTGTGTTAGAGAAACGCCTGGGCCGCTAGCCTAAGCCATGCCTAATCATGGTGGAAACTTGCAGCATAACTATAGTGAGCATTCTATGAAGCATCCTCAATAAAAACCTATGCAAATAGCAAATAAAAAGATCACTGAGATGCTCACTGTCTGCTTGCCTTGTCATTTTGATTATGGGATAGCTCCTGTGTCATGTGCAAGGGGTACCCCATTGGCGGTTTTCAATGATACGCATGTATTTACAATGACAAGAGCTTGCTCGTGACTGAAGTTGAGTAGCATGAGGATCGGTACTCATAAGTAAGGGGCATGAGATTTCAACTTATAACTTGTCAAGCATATCCTCTTAGTTGTGTCACTTTAACCTTAATCACCTAAAGATGCCTATGATAGGGGCAATGAGAGCTGAAAGCTAGTAAGTATCATAATTTTTGGGAGCTCTTTATGAGACTTGCAATCCCTGCTTCCCCCTGCGAAGGGCCTTTCTTTTACTTTGTAGTTGAGTCAGTAAACCTACTCCCTTCTATCTCAGCAAGTATTTTGAGTTGTTGTGTTTCATTCATTCATATAATGATTTATTCAATCATGTCTTATGTTCCTTGCTTTGCACATTGCTCATATCTTGATGTTTACTACTTTGAAAGCTATCATTGAAAAAGCCAGCTATTTGTGAACTCCAGCAAATTATCAACTATTCTTTGACCAAGAGCTAAGTTTGCCATTACCAATTATGATTCAGTTTATGTATCTTTATTGTGTTTCCTTTACTCATTGCAAGTTGAGTTATATAATAGTGAGTTTTGTTCTATTATGATCTATGTATTTGATGAATGTGATGCTTCTTGTCCGTATTCTTTTATCGACTCTTCACTCCATAAACCTGAGGTCATGTTTATTGAGCTCAGTTTCGCTTGGGGACAAGCGAAGTCTAAGCTTGGGGGGAGTTGATACGTCCATTTTGCATCACTATTCTATGTCTTAATTCACTATTATTCATTGATATATTTCGTATTGAGAGGTGATACTTATGTTATTTCATCTATTTTTGCATGGTTGATGACTTTTGGAGCATGGACCGCTGCAGTCAGGATTCTGATGGAAAAGATGCTATTTGGAGGCAAAATTCGCGAAGATCAGAAAATCAGGGAAAATATATGGAAAATCCTATTTTTCTAGAAGACTCAGGATGCCAGAAGATGGAGTGGAGGTGGGCCATAGGGGGCCCACACCACCCCATGGCGCGGGCAGGCCTAGGCCGCGTCTGGGAGTGGTGTGGCCGCCCTGTCCCACTCCAGCCTCTCCCCTCTAGCGTATATCAATCTCCCGAAACGCTAAGACTCGGGGGGCGACCACAGAAAGATTCCGCCGCCTCTGTGGGGCGGAAAACACCGAGAGAGAAAGATCTCTCCGGCAGATAGATTTCTGCCGAGGGAATTCCTTCTCGGAGAGGGGAGATCGTCGCCATCAACACCATCATCAAGCTGTACTTCATCAAGATCATCATCATCACCACCACCATCAGCACCCTCATCACCATCTCCATATTGCTGTAACAATTGTGTTGAATCTTGCATAGTTCATAGGGGAAACTTTCTCGGTGTTGATTACTCTTTGTAGTTGATGCTATTGAGTGAACCGTTGAATTATTGTTTATGTTCAGATTTTTATACATCATTATTCCATCTCTGATCATGATCCATATGATGTCTCGTGAGTAGTTCGTTTTGTTCTTGAGGACATGGGAGAAGTCTTGTTGTTAGTAGTGGAGTTGTGTTGAGAAAGATTCAATAGATTGTTATTTAAGTTGTGGTGTACTTCTTCTAGTGGTGTCATGTGAACGTCGACTACATGACACTTCACCTACATGGGCCTAGGGGAATGCATTGTGTATTTGGCTACTAATCATAGGGGTTGCCGGAGTGACAGAAACCTGAACCCCCGTTAGGAAACCATTGCACAAGAGACGTAAGGGTCTTAGAGTTTAAAGCTATGGTTAGGTTTCTACCTTAATTACTTTCTTGTACTTACGGATGTTTGCAAGGGGTATAATCACAAGTACGTATTAGTCTTGGATGGGGCGGTACATTAGCACAGGTTCACCCACACAACACTTAGCAAGCTAGAGAAGATTAATCAGCTATATGAAGCGAAAGCACTTGACAGTCTTCCCATGTGTCCTCGAGAACATTTGGTCATCTATAGAAATACAACCGGCTTGTCCTTTGCTGCATAAATGATTGGGCCACTTGCTGCATTTATTCCTACTGTCTTTTGTTTACTCATACTTTGTTTACTTGCTTTATCGAAAACCCCTAAAAATCCGTTTGCTAAGTATTTGCAGAGAATTCCTGATCCATACCACTAGCCAGCACCTTCTGCTCCTCATTGGGTTTGACACTCTTACTTATCGAAAATACTGCGATACACCCCCTATACTTGTGGGTCATCAGATGTGCCTACTCAAAATCTGAAGAATATGGATATTGCTATGTAGCGGGCCCTTTGCAAGCAGAATCCTTATTGATTCAAGTCTCGCACTTATCTTGGCCCTGACAAGAAGTTTTGGACTGAGACTCAAGCATTGATGTGGGATCACATTTACACTCAGTTCAAGGTCACCTCCCACGGTAACATTCTTGCTTTCAATGTGGACTGGTTCAACATGTATGCTGCCTCAGATTATCGTTTTGGTGATGATGCCTTGAAGAAAATGGATCTATTTGACCTTGTGTGTCTCAAGGAGGACTACTATCCTGAGTATATTCGCCAGTTCTTCTGCACAGTCTATTTTCATGATGATGTTGACCGCACTATGTCTTGGATGACTAGCACACGGCACTTTCGTGCCACCTATGCTGATTTGGTTGAGGTCATGGGCTATTCTGACAAGCCAGGTGGTTTTTGCATTCATAGTGAGAGGATCAAGCCTGCTGGCTGTCTTGCTTTCTGCTAACCCAAGGATTCTGAGTATGCTCCTCCATGCATCTCTGGGATGTACTTCTACTAGCACACTTTGGCCAGCATCTTCCGTCAGTCACTTGTTCCCCGAGTTGGAGATACTACAAACTACCGGGGGTACTTTGCCAATCTCCTGTATTATTGTCACCCAGACAGGTTGAGGAAGATTGATGGCTGTGATTTTGTGTACTTTGAGCTGCGACGGCCTGCTTTGGACAGGATGACCCCCACTTTCTGCGTGTATGTACAAAAGCTTCTCAACAAGGTTGTGCCTCCTGGTGTGATGGCTGGTGAGCGTATGGAACAAGAGATGCTTACTCTTTCTCTTCGTGGTCTTTCTCCTGAGGTCCTATCGATGAAGCCTCCCGAGCAGCGCACCAGGGCTGCTCATGAACCTCAGCCCCACTTTGCTACTCAGTCTGGTTCTCGTCGTCCTATTGGAGAGTCCTCCTCCTCCTCTCATCCTAGGCACAAGGGTGGTGCTGCCACGTTCTTCAGGCGGGGCTTGTTCGTCTGCGGTACCAAAGTTCGCAGGCCAGCGCATGACGGTACCTAAGTGTAACATCCCAAGATTTCATCTAAAATCATCATCATTGCACTCATATCATCATAGCATGTAATTGCATTGCATTTAGAATATCCTCCAAAAATTTGGTGCAATTTTGAGCCGTGAACTCCACCGTCTGCGCAACTCCGGCGAAGGGTCCAGGCCAAGCCCGAGCACCCCCCGCACCGCAGTAACCTCCATCGAGATCGCCACGACCTCCTCAACCTCTGGTACGTGTCCACGGTCTCCCAGCCCTCGTATAATTGCCAGAACCTCATCGGCCGACGCTCCGCGCCGCGCGCCGTCGTTAGCACCGCCAATCCCCGGCGAGATGCTTAGTAGCCGTTCGATCAGATCCTAGCGGTTAAGATTAGATCACTTAAACAAAAGGGTATGGCTGATCTGATCCGTCCAACGTCACTTAAATCTGACGGCCCACAGCGGTCGATCCGACCGAACCGGTACCAGCCAATAGGATAGCGCCACGTCGCCACACTATTTCTGTTTAATTAGAAAATAGACAGATTTAGTATTAAACTTAGAACTTTTGATCCACAAATCAGAAAAATACAAATTTGGTGTCTATGGATTCAGAAAAATAAGACCTTTATTATGGAGGCCTTGTTTCACACTTTTGCCTCAGTAAACTTGGAATTATAGGCAGAACCTTTTTAGGAGTATTTTGCTCATAAAAATTGTTCTATAAATTATTTTTGGGTATTTCTTATGCATTTAGATGAGGTATTCTATCCTCTGTACTGTAGACTCTGTAAATTATAGAATTATGATCATATCATTGCATTTTGCATGCATTCATGTTTTTGTAATGTTTTATTGATTGAATTGTTATTGTTGTATTAATCTTGTGTAGATTTTGTGGATTGTGAAGTTTGTTGCTGTGAGGATTGTACCTATTCCCCTAGCTACCAAGGCAAGTGATATTTCATCTCATGTCCTATTATTTTCACTATTGCACTAGTGATATTTTGGTAGATCTTAGCATGATAGAATTATTCATATGTTACCATACTATGCTATGCTACCCTATAGTGTATATCTTGGTAGTATTCCCTAGATAAAGACTTTGTATGCTAGAATGCTTAGCTATGCTATTAGAATTCGTGGGTGGAATATACACATAAGATAGCATGGAAAGATATTATTTTGTTTAACTAAGAAAACAACTAATGTTAATGAAACACCTGGGTGGAATGGGCTTGCTTGAATTATGTTGAGTGGTTACTCAGGGGCCATGTCTATGGTCAGCTGGTGTATCACACTTGTGGATGGCCACCCAGGAACAAAGAGATTGGAGACATTCTTGTCGCGAAGCTTCCAGTGCAGGCACATGGCATATGGGATCTGCCTTGACCGACTAAGTTGCGAGAACTCAGCCAGACGGACAGAGGGTGGTAGTGATGATAGGATGGAACGCGTCCGTGGTGGTCTGAGGGATTGCTTCTGAAAAGTCTTGTCTCGATGCATGTCGAGTCTTGTGGGGAAAGTGCACCACCTCTCGAGAGGGTAAAACTAAGTACTTAGCCGTGTCCCCGGTTATGGGCATTCCTGAGCCTCAAGACAGTGAAGCAGTTCAATAATCTCCTCATCCAAATTTCTCTAAGTTAAAACTTGTGGGTGAACATGGGTAGAGGTTCAGTGATGTCTATCATTGGTACCTTATAGCTGGAATGAAAAACTTCTTCAAAAACTATAAGTTAAACTAATTTTAGCAAAGCCATCCATAAACCCCACTTAACCATATATTCATGTAGTTGTTGGATTATACTAAGTATCTACGGTATCACTTACCAATACAATTCCAAATGTATTAACCCTTGTGGCAGTAACTTATTATGTTGCAGGATACTCTGATGATGAGTAGGGTTGCGGGTCTACACTCGACATGCTTGCCTGTGGCACATGAAGACTAAAGACTCTATTATTATTATGCTATGTAATGTGAACTTTAAGTGCCTTAGCCTTGGGCTAAGTGAGTTGTAAGAACCATTATATTCCTGGATATGCGATGTCCGCATTGTTCGCGAGACAGAGCACCTCTTCGCGTCGAGCGGCGGCGATGACGGTGTACTTGGTCTGTCCAGGGACGGACCAGAACCTCTCCCGCCCTTCTCGGTTGCGGAGATCCCGGTGCACCACGCGCTCGTCAACGATGCGGTTGCCAATCTTGGCCTTCCGCTCCTTCTTGAACAGCGCCGGCCAGTACGGGCTGGCCGTCGCGTACCGGGGCAGCGCCCTCTTCCACGCGGGCATCTAGCGGCTGCGCGCCGCGATTTTGCTCTCCATCTTGGCTCGGCCAGGTAGCGGAGCCACCAGCACCCCCGCAGAGCTGATGCGCCATCCGTGGGGCACCTTCACGGCTAGCGGCACGAGGATGTCGAAGTTTGCGAACATCACTGCCTCGTACAAGTTCAGATCGAGCATCTCCATGGCGGCGCGGTGGAGATTGGAGAGGACGAGGGGATGGACGGCGAAGCGACACGCTGTGGCGCCTCCTATTTGTACACGAGGACGACGAAGCGACGGTAAGACAAAAGAAGTAATGCAGGGTCAGACAAAAGAAGTAATGCAGGGTCAGAGGAATTTTTTTCCTCCCTGGAATCCAGGACCAATAGTTCAGACCGCTAGGTCAATAAGTACAAATATTACAACTTAAAAAGGCACAGAGCTTAAGCTAAATAGAACTAGTTATCACACATCTCCTTGATCTTCCTAATCTTGGCCCGATGTGCATCTTCCTACGAGAGCAAGGATCAAATTGTCTGCTCCTTCCTTTTAGCATCTTCCTTGCACAGCTTCAATTGTTTCTCTGCATTTTTCCTCATGCACTTGTCAATACTCGTAGTTGTGTACTGCAGGACTTTGGCCTAGTGGAGATCCTTCCTTGCTTGAGTCAGTTCTTGCTCTACTTTAGCCTTCAGGGCCAACGCCGCGTCCCTCTCCTTCTCGACTTTGATAACCTTGTCTTGCACCCACCTGAGATCTCGCTTATGCTTGGTCATGTCAACTGGTTCCCATAGCTTCGTCTCAACACTATCAAGAAGTGAGCTGAATACGGATTCTTTCAACTCGACAGTCATTTCCCATAGTTTGTCCAACGTTTTCTGCATCGATTTGGGCCACTCTGGATCTACCCATTTTACAACACCGTAACTTCCGCCTTGCATCATTGCACGATGTCCTTGACACCGTAGAAACCTCCTGCCTGCATTTCGTCCTTCGAAGGCTACAAATTTAGCAGGCACATATCCATGTTTACATACAAGAGGATTGTCTTCATCCTCTAAACCGTGATAGTCAGAGTCATACATCGTCAGGTTGTCCTAACACATCATATGCGCATGAGTAAACAGATTAGATCTAGCTCAAAAAATAGATAACTGGCAATAGATGATAGAAATAGAGATGAGACGACTCACATCAAAATCACCGTCCCTGTCGTCACGACGCGTTTCCTCGCCATCTCCCCATGAACCCATGTCGAGAGGGGAGGGGATGGCTGCCAGAGAGGGGATTGGGATGGAGGCGCCGTCGGCTTACGGCTACGGCAGGATGGGAGTGAAGTGGGGAAAGTGGCTTCGAGGGTAAGGAAGAGAAGTACGGGGAGGAAGAGAAGTAATGGGGACGTGACACTAGGATGTGGCCCACTGAACTCGTGAGACGTGACACTCGCAACAGGGGAGCGCCCAGTGATGCCAGTTTGTCCAGAGCAAGCGTGGCCAATCATGCCGCAGAACAGCCTACTCGCAGATCACTCTCACGAAGACCATCCTAATCGTCCAAGCGCCCTAATCAAACGGTATGTAACAATCGTCAAGCAGAACAACTGTGTTAGGGCGTGCCTTCTAGAAGACTCGGTCTAACGGCTACCCATGCAATGACACTGATGTATCCATGTGTGGTTTGTGAAAAGAACAGACACGCAATCACACTAGGTGGATCCATATGTGGTTTATGGAAGTAACAGACATGCAATGACTCTAGCGGTGATCCATGAAAAGAACAGACATGCAATGACACTGGTGGATCCATGTGTGGTTCATGGGAAGAACACACATCCAATGACACAGGTGGACTCTAGCTGTGGTTCATGAAAAGAACAGACATGCAATGACACTAGAGGATCCATATGTGGTTTGTCAGGAGAACACACATGCAACGACACTAGGTGTGGTTCATGAAAAGAACAGACATGCAATGACACTGGTGGATCCTTATGTGTGGTTCATGAAAAAGAACAGACATGCAATGACACTGGTGGATCCTTATGTGGTTCATGAAAATAACTGACATGCAATGATATTGGGTGTGGTTCATGAAAAGAACTGACATGCAATGACACTAGGTGTGGTTCATGAAAAGAACAGACATGCAATGACACCGGTGGATCCATGTGTGGTTTATGGAAGTAACAAACATGCAATGACTCTAGCTATGGTTCATGAAAAGAACAGACATGCAATGACACCGGGTGTGGTTCATGAAAAGAACAGACATGCAATGACACTTGGTGTGGTTCATGAAAAGAGCAAACATGCGATGACACTAGTGGATCCTTATGTGGTTCATGAAAAGAACAGACATCTATTGACTCTAGCTGTGGTTCATGAAAAGAACACACATGCAATGACACTGGGTGTGGTTCATGAAAAGAACAGACATGCAATGACACTGGTGGATCCTTATGTGGTTTGTTTAGGGGAACAAACATGCAATGACACTGGTGGATCCATGTGTGGTTCATGAGAAAAACACACATCCAATGACACTGGTGGATCCCTATGTGGTTTGTTTAGAGGAACAAACATGCAATCACACTAGGTGGATCCATATGTGGTTTATGGAAGTAACACACATGCAATGACTCTAGCTGTGATTCATGAAAATAACAGACATGCAATGACACTGGTGGATCCATGTGTGGTTCATGGGAAGAACACACATCTAATGACACTGGTGGACTCTAGCTGTGGTTCATGAAAAGAACAGACATGCAATGACACTGGTGGATCCATATGTGGTTTGTCAGGAGAACACACATGCAATGACATTGGGTGTGGTTCATGAAAAGAACAGACATGCAATGGCACTGGTGGATCCTTATGTGTGGTTCATGAAAAGAACAGACATGCAATGACACTGCTGGATCCTTATGTGGTTTGTTTAGAAGAACACACATGCAATGACACTTGGTGTGGTTCATGAAAAGAATAGACATGCAATGACACTGGTGGATCCTTATGTGGTTTGTTTAGACGAACAGACATGCAATTACACCGGTGGATCCACGTGTGGTTCATGAGAAGAACACACATCCAATGACACTGGGTGGATCCTTATGTGGTTCATGAAAAGAACTGACATGCAGTGACACTGGGTGTGGTTCATGAAAAGAACAGACATGCAATGACATCGGTGGATCCATGTGTGGTTTATGGAAGTAACAGACATGCAATGACTCTATCTCTGGTTAATGAAAAGAACACGCATGCAACAACACTTGTTGTGGTTCATGAAAAGAACAGACATGCAATGACACTGGTGGATCCTTATGTGGTTTGTTTAGAGGAACATACATGCAATGACACCGGTGGATCCATGTGTGGTTCATGAGAAGACACACACATCCAATGACACTCGTAGATCCTTATGTGGTTCATGAAAAGAACAGACATGCAGTGTCACCAGGTGTGTTTCATGAAAAGAACAAACATGCAATGACACTAGGTGTGGTTCATGAAAAGAATAGACATGCAGTGTCACCGGGTATGTTGCATGAAAAGAACAGACATGCAATGACACTAGGTGTGGTTCATGAAAAGAACAGACATGTAATGACACTGGTGGATCCTTATGTGGTTCATGAAAAGAACATACATGCAATGATACTGGTGGATCCTTATGTGGTTTGTTTAGAATAACACACATGCAATGACACTGGGTGTGGTTCATGAAAAGAACAGACATGCAATGACACTGGTGGATCCTTATGTGGTTTGTTTAGAGGAACAAACATGCAATGACACCGGTGGATCCACGTGTGGTTCATGAGAAGAACACACATCCAATGACACTGGTAGATCCTTATGTGGTTCATGAAAAGAACTGACATGCAGTGGCACTAGGTGTGGTTCATGAAAAGAGCAGACATGCAATGACACTGGGTGTGGTTCATGAAAAGAACAGACATGCAATGACACTTGGTGTGGTTCATTAAAAGAACAGACATGCGATGACACTGGTGGATCCTTATGTGGTTCATGAAAAGAACAGATATCTATTGACTCTAGCTGTGGTTCATGAAAAGAACACACATGCAATGACACTTGGTGTGGTTCATGAAAAGAATAGACATGCAATGACACTGGTGGATCCTTATGTGGTTTGTTTAGAGGAACAAACATGCAATGACACTGGTGGATCCATGTGTGGTTCATGAGAAAAACACACATCCAATGACACTGGTGGGTCCTTATGTGGTTTGTTTAGAGGAACAAACATGCAATCACACTAGGTGGATCCATATGTGGTTTATGGAAGTAACACACATGCAATGACTCTAGTTGTGATTCCTAAAAATAACAGACATGCAATGACACTGGTGGATCCATGTGTGGTTCATGGGAAAAACACACATCTAATGACACTGGTGGACTCTAGCTGTGGTTCATGAAAATAACAGACATGCAATGACACTGGTGGATCCATATGTGGTTTGTCAGGAGAACACACATGCAATGACATTGGGTGTGGTTCATGAAAAGAACAGACATGCAATGGCACTGGTGGATCCTTATGTGTGGTTCATGAAAAGAACAGACATGCAATGACACTGCTGGATCCTTATGTGGTTCATGAAAATAACTGACATGCAATGATACTGGGTGTGGTTCATGAAAAGAACTGACATGCAATGACACTAGGTGTGGTTCATGAAAAGAACAGACATGCAATGACACCGGTGGATCCATGTGTGGTTTATGGAAGTAACAGACATGCAATGACTCTAGCTATGGTTCATGAAAAGAACAGACATGCAATGACACCGGGTGTGGTTCATGAAAAGAACAGACATGCAATGACACTAGGTGTGGTTCATGATAAGAACAGACATCTATTGACTCTAGCTGTGGTTCATGAAAAGAACACACATGCAATGACACTGGGTGTGGTTCATGAAAAGAACATACATGCAATGACACTGGTGGATCCTTATGTGGTTTGTTTAGAAGAACACACATGCAATGACACTGGTGGATCCATGTGTGGTTCATGAGAAAAACACACATCCAATGACACTGGTGGATCCCTATGTGGTTTGTTTAGAGGAACAAACATGCAATCACACTAGGTGGATCCATATGTGGTTTATGGAAGTAACACACATGCAATGACTCTAGCTGTGATTCATGAAAATAACAGACATGCAATGACACTGGTGGATCCATGTGTGGTTCATGGGAAGAACACACATCTAATGACACTGGTGGACTCTAGCTGTGGTTCATGAAAAGAACAGACATGCAATGACACTGGTGGATCCATATGTGGTTTGTCAGGAGAACACACATGCAATGACATTGGGTGTGGTTCATGAAAAGAACAGACATGCAATGGCACTGGTGGATCCTTATGTGTGGTTCATGAAAAGAACAGACATGCAATGACACTGCTGGATCCTTATGTGGTTTGTTTAGAAGAACACACATGCAATGACACTTGGTGTGGTTCATGAAAAGAATAGACATGCAATGACACTGGTGGATCCTTATGTGGTTTGTTTAGACGAACAGACATGCAATTACACCGGTGGATCCACGTGTGGTTCATGAGAAGAACACACATCCAATGACACTGGGTGGATCCTTATGTGGTTCATGAAAAGAACTGACATGCAGTGACACTGGGTGTGGTTCATGAAAAGAACAGACATGCAATGACATCGGTGGATCCATGTGTGGTTTATGGAAGTAACAGACATGCAATGACTCTATCTCTGGTTAATGAAAAGAACACGCATGCAACAACACTTGTTGTGGTTCATGAAAAGAACAGACATGCAATGACACTGGTGGATCCTTATGTGGTTTGTTTAGAGGAACATACATGCAATGACACCGGTGGATCCATGTGTGGTTCATGAGAAGACACACACATCCAATGACACTCGTAGATCCTTATGTGGTTCATGAAAAGAACAGACATGCAGTGTCACCAGGTGTGTTTCATGAAAAGAACAAACATGCAATGACACTAGGTGTGGTTCATGAAAAGAATAGACATGCAGTGTCACCGGGTATGTTGCATGAAAAGAACAGACATGCAATGACACTAGGTGTGGTTCATGAAAAGAACAGACATGTAATGACACTGGTGGATCCTTATGTGGTTCATGAAAAGAACATACATGCAATGATACTGGTGGATCCTTATGTGGTTTGTTTAGAATAACACACATGCAATGACACTGGGTGTGGTTCATGAAAAGAACAGACATGCAATGACACTGGTGGATCCTTATGTGGTTTGTTTAGAGGAACAAACATGCAATGACACCGGTGGATCCACGTGTGGTTCATGAGAAGAACACACATCCAATGACACTGGTAGATCCTTATGTGGTTCATGAAAAGAACTGACATGCAGTGGCACTGGGTGTGGTTCATGAAAAGAGCAGACATGCAATGACACTGGGTGTGGTTCATGAAAAGAACAGACATGCAATGACACTTGGTGTGGTTCATTAAAAGAACAGACATGCGATGACACTGGTGGATCCTTATGTGGTTCATGAAAAGAACAGATATCTATTGACTCTAGCTGTGGTTCATGAAAATAACACACATGCAATGACACTTGGTGTGGTTCATGAAAAGAACAGACATGCAATGACACTGGTGGATCCTTATGTGGTTTGTTTAGAGGAACAAACATGCAATGACACTGGTGGATCCATGTGTGGTTCATGAGAAAAACACACATCCAATGACACTTGTGGGTCCTTATGTGGTTTGTTTAGAGGAACAAACATGCAATCACACTAGGTGGATCCATATGTGGTTTATGGAAGTAACACACATGCAATGACTCTAGTTGTGATTCCTGAAAATAACAGACATGCAATGACACTGGTGGATCCATGTGTGGTTCATGGGAAAAACACACATCTAATGACACTGGTGGACTCTAGCTGTGGTTCATGAAAATAACAGACATGCAATGACACTGGTGGATCCATATGTGGTTTGTCAGGAGAACACACATGCAATGACATTGGGTGTGGTTCATGAAAAGAACAGACATGCAATGGCACTGGTGGATCCTTATGTGTGGTTCATGAAAAGAACAGACATGCAATGACACTGCTGGATCCTTATGTGGTTCATGAAAATAACTGACATGCAATGATACTGGGTGTGGTTCATGAAAAGAACTGACATGCAATGACACTAGGTGTGGTTCATGAAAAGAACAGACATGCAATGACACCGGTGGATCCATGTGTGGTTTATGGAAGTAACAGACATGCAATGACTCTAGCTATGGTTCATGAAAAGAACAGACATGCAATGACACCGGGTGTGGTTCATGAAAAGAACAGACATGCAATGACACTAGGTGTGGTTCATGATAAGAACAGACATCTATTGACTCTAGCTGTGGTTCATGAAAAGAACACACATGCAATGACACTGGGTGTGGTTAATGAAAAGAACATACATGCAATGACACTGGTGGATCCTTATGTGGTTTGTTTAGGGGAACAAACATGCAATGACACTGGTGGATCCATGTGTGGTTCATGAGAAAAACACACATCCAATGACACTGGTGGATCCCTATGTGGTTTGTTTAGAGGAACAAACATGCAATCACACTAGGTGGATCCATCTGTGGTTTATGGAAGTAACACACATGCAATGACTCTAGCTGTGATTCATGAAAATAACAGACATGCAATGACACTGGTGGATCCATGTGTGGTTCATGGGAAGAACACACATCTAATGACACTGGTGGACTCTAGCTGTGGTTCATGAAAAGAACAGACATGCAATGACACTGGTGGATCCATATGTGGTTTGTCAGGAGAACACACATGCAATGACATTGGGTGTGGTTCATGAAAAGAACAGACATGCAATGGCACTGGTGGATCCTTATGTGTGGTTCATGAAAAGAACAGACATGCAATGACACTGCTGGATCCTTATGTGGTTTGTTTAGAAGAACACACATGCAATGACACTTGGTGTGGTTCATGAAAAGAATAGACATGCAATGACACTGGTGGATCCTTATGTGGTTTGTTTAGACGAACAGACATGCAATTACACCGGTGGATCCACGTGTGGTTCATGAGAAGAACACACATCCAATGACACTGGGTGGATCCTTATGTGGTTCATGAAAAGAACTGACATGCAGTGACACTGGGTGTGGTTCATGAAAAGAACAGACATGCAATGACATCGGTGGATCCATGTGTGGTTTATGGAAGTAACAGACATGCAATGACTCTATCTCTGGTTAATGAAAAGAACACGCATGCAACAACACTTGTTGTGGTTCATGAAAAGAACAGACATGCAATGACACTGGTGGATCCTTATGTGGTTTGTTTAGAGGAACATACATGCAATGACACCGGTGGATCCATGTGTGGTTCATGAGAAGACACACACATCCAATGACACTCGTAGATCCTTATGTGGTTCATGAAAAGAACAGACATGCAGTGTCACCGGGTGTGTTTCATGAAAATAACAGACATGCAATGACACTGGGTGTGGTTCATGAAAAGAACAGACATGCAATGACACTGGTGGATCCTTATGTGGTTCATGAAAAGTACATACATGCAATGATACTGGTGGATCCTTATGTGGTTTGTTTAGAAGAACACACATGCAATGACACTGGGTGTGGTTCATGAAAAGAACAGACATGCAGTGACACTGGTGGATCCTTATGTGGTTTGTTTAGAGGAACAAACATGCAATGACACCGGTGGATCCACGTGTGGTGCATGAGAAGAACACACATCCAATGACACTGGTAGATCCTTATGTGGTTCATGAAAAGAACTGACATGCAGTGGCACTGGGTGTGGTTCATGAAAAGAACAGACATGCAATGACACTGGGTGTGGTTCATGAAAAGAACAGACATGCAATGACACTTGGTGTGGTTCATGAAAAGAACAAACATGCGATGACACTAGTGGATCCTTATGTGGTTCATGAAAAGAACAGACATCTATTGACTCTAGCTGTGGTTCATGAAAAGAACACACATGCAATGACACTGGGTGTGGTTCATGAAAAAAACAGACATGCAATGACACTGGTGGATCCTTATGTGGTTTGTTTAGAGGAACAAACATGCAATTACACTGGTGGATCCATGTGTGGTTCATGAGAAAAACACACATCCAATGACACTGGTGGATCCTTATGTGGTTTGTTTAGAGGAACAAACATGCAATCACACTCGGTGGATCCATATGTGGTTTATGGAAGTAACACACATGCAATGACTCTAGCTCTGATTCATGAAAATAACAGACATGCAATGACACTGGTGGATCCATGTGTGGTTCATGGGAAGAACACACATCTAATGACACTGGTGGACTCTAGCTGTGGTTCATGAAAAGAACAGACATGCAATGACACTGGTGGATCCATATGTGGTTTGTCAGGAGAACACACATGCAATGACATTGGGTGTGGTTCATGAAAAGAACAGACATGTAATGGCACTGGTGGATCCTTATGTGTGGTTCATGAAAAGAACAGACATGCAATAACACTGCTGGATCCTTATGTGGTTTGTTTAGAAGAACACACATGCAATGACACTGGGTGTGGTTCATGAAAAGAATAGACATGCAGTGACACTGGTGGATCCTTATGTGGTTTGTTTAGACGAACAAACATGCAATTACACCGGTGGATCCACGTGTGGTTCATGAGAAGAACACACATCCAATGACACTGGGTGGATCCTTATGTGGTTCATGAAAAGAACTGACATGCAGTGACACTGGGTGTGGTTCATGAAAAGAACAGACATGCAATGACATCGGTGGATCCATGTGTGGTTTATGGAAGTAAAAGACATGCAATGACTCTAGCTGTGGTTAATGAAAAGAACACACATGCAATGACACTGGGTGTGGTTCATGAAAAGAACAGACATGCAATCACACTGGTGGATCCTTATGTGGTTTGTTTAGAGGAACTGACATGCAATGACACCGGTGGATCCATGTGTGGTTCATGAGAAGAACACACATCCAATGACACTGGTGGATCCTTATATGGTTTGTTTAGAGGAATAGACTTGCAATGACATAGGTGGATCCTGATGTGGTCTCTCTAGAGGAACACACATGCAATGACACCGGGTGTGGTTCATGAAAACAACAGACATGCAATGACTTATGTCGTTTGTTTAGAAGAACACACATGCAATGACACTGGGTGTGGTTCATGAAAAGAATAGACAGGCAATGACACTGGTGGATCCTTATGTGGTTTGTTTAGAAGAACACACATGCAACGACACTAGGTGTGGTTCATGAAAAGAACAGACACGCAATGACACTGGTGGATCCTTATGTGGTTTGTTTATAGGAACAGACATGCAATGACACCGGTGGATCCACGTGTGGTTCATAAGAAGAACACACAGCCAATGACACTGGGTGGATCCTTATGTGGTTCATGAAAAGAACTGACATGCAGTGACACTTGGTGTGGTTCATGAAAAGAACAGACATGCAATGACATCGGTGGATCCATGTGTGGTTTTTGGATGTAACAGACATGCAATGACTCTATCTCTGGTTAATGAAAAGAACACGCATTCAATAACACTGTTTGTGGTTCATGAAAAGAATAGACATGCAATGACACTGGTGGATCCTTATGTGGTTTGTTTAGAGGAACATACATGCAATGACACCGGTGGATCCATGTGTGGTTCATGAGAAGACACACACATCCAATGACACTCGTAGATCCTTATGTGGTTCATGAAAAGAACAGACATGCAGTGTCACCGGGTGTGTTTCATGAAAAGAACAGACATGCAATGACACTGGGTGTGGTTCATGAAAAGAACAGACATGCAGTGTCACCGTGTGTGTTTCATGAAAAGAACAGACATGCAATGACACTGGTGGATCCTTATGTGGTTCATGAAAAGAACATACATGCAATGATACTGGTGGATCCTTATGTGGTTTGTTTAGAAGAACACACATGCAATGACACTGGGTGTGGTTCATGAAAAGAACAGACATGCAATGACACTGGTGGATCCTTATGTGGTTTGTTTAGAGGAACACACATGCAATGACACCGGTGGATCCACGTGTGGTTCATGAGAAGAACACACATCCAATGACACTGGTAGATCCTTATGTGGTTCATGAAAAGAACTAACATGCAGTGGCACTGGGTGTGGTTCATGAAAAGAACATACATGCAATGACACTGGGTGTGGTTCATGAAAATAACAGACATGCAATGACACTTGGTGTGGTTCATGAAAAGAACAGACATGCGATGACACTGGTGGATCCTTATGTGGTTTATGAAAAGAACAGACATCTATTGACTCTAGTTGTGGTTCATGAAAAGAACACACATGCAATGACACTGGGTGTGGTTCATGAAAAGAACAGACATGCAATGACACTGGTGGATCCTTATGTGGTTTGTTTAGAGGAACAAACATGCAATGACACTGGTGGATCCATGTGTGGTTCATGAGAAAAACACACATCCAATGACACTGGTGGATCCTTATGTGGTTTGTTTAGAGGAACAAACATGCAATCACACTAGGTGGATCTATATGTGGTTTATGGAAGTAACACACATGCAATGACTCTAGATGTGATTCATGAAAATAACAGACATGCAATGACACTGGTGGATCCATGTGTGGTTCATGGGAAGAACACACATCTAATGACACTGGTGGACTCTAGCTGTGGTTCATGAAAAGAACAGACATGCAATGACACTGGTGGATCCATATGTGGTTTGTCAGGAGAACACACATGCAATGACATTGGGTGTGGTTCATGAAAAGAACAGACATGCAATGGCACTGGTGGATCCTTATGTGTGGTTCATGAAAAGAACAGACATGCAATGACACTGCTGGATCCTTATGTGATTTGTTTAGAAGAACACACATGCAATGACACTGGGTGTGGTTCATGAAAAGAATAGACATGCAATGACACTGGTGGATCCTTATGTGGTTTGTTTAGACGAACAGGCATGCAATTACACCGGTGGATCCATGTGTGGTTCATGAGAAGAACACACATCCAATGACACTGGGTGGATCCTTATGTGGTTCATGAAAAGAACTGACATGCAGTGACACTGGGTGTGGTTCATGAAAAGAACAGACATGCAATGACATCGGTGGATCCATGTGTGGTTTATGGAAGTAACAGACATGCGATGACTCTATCTCTGGTTAATGAAAAGAACACACATGCAACAACACTGGGTGTGGTTCATGAAAAGAACAGACATGCAATGACACTGGTGGATCCTTATGTGGTTTGTTTAGAGGAACATACATGCAATGACACCGGTGGATCCATGTGTGGTTCATGAGAAGACACACACATCCAATGACACTCGTAGATCCTTATGTGGTTCATGAAAAGAACAGACATGCAGTGTCACCGGGTGTGTTTCATGAATAGAACATACATGCAATGACACTTGGTGTGGTTCATGAAAAGAGCAGACATGCAGTGTCACCGGGTGTGTTTCATGAAAATAACAGACATGCAATGACACTGGGTGTGGTTCATGAAAAGAACAGACATGCAATGACACTGGTGGATCCTTATGTGGTTTGTTTAGAGGAATAGACTTGCAATGACATAGGTGGATCCTGATGTGGTCTCTCTAGAGGAACACACATGCAATGACACCGGGTGTGGTTCATGAAAACAACAGACATGCAATGACTTATGTCGTTTGTTTAGAAGAACACACATGTAATGACACTGGGTGTGGTTCATGAAAAGAACAGACAGGCAATGACACTAGTGGATCCTTATGTGGTTTGTTTAGAAGAACACACATGCAATGACACTGGGTGTGGTTCATGAAAAGAACAGACACGCAATGACACTGGTGGATCCTTATGTGGTTTGTTTATAGGAACAGACATGCAATGACACCGGTGGATCCACGTGTGGTTCATGAGAAGAACACACATCCAATGACACTGGGTGGATCCTTATGTGGTTCATGAAAAGAACTGACATGCAGTGACACTTGGTGTGGTTCATGAAAAGAACAGACATGCAATGACATCGGTGGATCCATGTGTGGTTTATGGAAGTAACAGACATGCAATGACTCTATCTCTGGTTAATGAAAAGAACACGCATGCAACAACACTGGTTGTGGTTCATGAAAAGAACAGACATGCAATGACACTGGTGGATCCTTATGTGGTTTGTTTAGAGGAACATACATGCAATGACACCGGTGGATCCATGTGTGGTTCATGAGAAGACACACACATCCAATGACACTCGTAGATCCTTATGTGGTTCATGAAAAGAACAGACATGCAGTGTCACCGGGTGTGTTTCATGAAAAGAACAGACATGCAATGACACTGGGTGTGGTTCATGAAAAGAACAGACATGCAGTGTCACCGGGTCTGTTTCATGAAAAGAACAGACATGCAATGACACTGGGTGTGGTTCATGAAAAGAACAGACATGCAATGACACTTGTGGATCCTTATGTGGTTCATGAAAAGAACATACATGCAATGATACTGGTGGATCCTTATGTGGTTTGTTTAGAAGAACACACATGCAATGACATTGGGTGTGGTTCATGAAAAGAACAGACATGCAATGACACTGGTGGATCCTTATGTGGTTTGTTTAGAGGAACAAACATGCAATGACACCGGTGGATCCACGTGTGGTTCATGAGAAGAACACACATCCAATGACACTGGTAGATCCTTATGTGGTTCATGAAAAGAACTGACATGCAGTGGCACTGGGTGTGGTTCATGAAAAGAACAGACATGCAATGGCACTGGGTGTGGTTCATGAAAAGAACAGACATGCAATGACACTTGGTGTGGTTCATGTAAAGAACAGACATGCGATGACACTGGTGGATCCTTATGTGGTTCATGAAAAGAACAGACATGCCATGACACTGGTGGATCCTTATGTGTGGCTCATGAAAAGAATAGACATGCAATGACACCGGTGGATCCACGTGTGGTTCATGACAAGCACACACATCCAATGACACTGGTGGATCCTTATGTGGTTCATGAAAAGAACTTACATGGAGTGACAGCGGGTGTAGTTCATGAAAAGAACAGACATGCAATGACAGTGGGTGTGGTTCATGAAAAGAACAGACATCCAATGACTCTAGCTGTAACACTGCTGGATCCATGTGTGGTTCATGAGAAGACACACACATCCAATGACACTCGTAGATCCTTATGTGGTTCATGAAAAGAACAGACATGCAGTGTCACCGGGTGTGTTTCATGAAAAGAACAGACATGCAATGACACTGGGTGTGGTTCATGAAAAGAACAGACATGCAGTGTCACCGGGTCTGTTTCATGAAAAGAACAGACATGCAATGACACTGGGTGTGGTTCATGAAAAGAACAGACATGCAATGACACTTGTGGATCCTTATGTGGTTCATGAAAAGAACAGACATGCAATAACACTGCTGGATCCTTATGTGGTTTGTTTAGAAGAACACACATGCAATGACACTGGGTGTGGTTCATGAAAAGAATAGACATGCAGTGACACTGGTGGATCCTTATGTGGTTTGTTTAGACGAACAAACATGCAATTACACCGGTGGATCCACGTGTGGTTCATGAGAAGAACACACATCCAATGACACTGGGTGGATCCTTATGTGGTTCATGAAAAGAATTGACATGCAGTGACACTGGGTGTGGTTCATGAAAAGAACAGACATGCAATGACATCGGTGGATCCATGTGTGGTTTATGGAAGTAAAAGACATGCAATGACTCTAGCTGTGGTTAATGAAAAGAACACACATGCAATGACACTGGGTGTGGTTCATGAAAAGAACAGACATGCAATCACACTGGTGGATCCTTATGTGGTTTGTTTAGAGGAACTGACATGCAATGACACCGGTGGATCCATGTGTGGTTCATGAGAAGAACACACATCCAATGACACTGGTGGATCCTTATATGGTTTGTTTAGAGGAATAGACTTGCAATGACATAGGTGGATCCTGATGTGGTCTCTCTAGAGGAACACACATGCAATGACACCGGGTGTGGTTCATGAAAACAACAGACATGCAATGACTTATGTCGTTTGTTTAGAAGAACACACATGCAATGACACTGGGTGTGGTTCATGAAAAGAATAGACAGGCAATGACACTGGTGGATCCTTATGTGGTTTGTTTAGAAGAACACACATGCAACGACACTAGGTGTGGTTCATGAAAAGAACAGACACGCAATGACACTGGTGGATCCTTATGTGGTTTGTTTATAGGAACAGACATGCAATGGCACCGGTGGATCCACGTGTGGTTCATAAGAAGAACACACAGCCAATGACACTGGGTGGATCCTTATGTGGTTCATGAAAAGAACTGACATGCAGTGACACTTGGTGTGGTTCATGAAAAGAACAGACATGCAATGACATCGGTGGATCCATGTGTGGTTTATGGATGTAACAGACATGCAATGACTCTATCTCTGGTTAATGAAAAGAACACGCATGCAATAACACTGTTTGTGGTTCATGAAAAGAATAGACATGCAATGACACTGGTGGATCCTTATGTGGTTTGTTTAGAGGAACATACATGCAATGACACCGGTGGATCCATGTGTGGTTCATGAGAAGACACACACATCCAATGACACTCGTAGATCCTTATGTGGTTCATGAAAAGAACAGACATGCAGTGTCACCGGGTGTGTTTCATGAAAAGAACAGACATGCAATGACACTGGGTGTGGTTCATGAAAAGAACAGACATGCAGTGTCACCGTGTGTGTTTCATGAAAAGAACAGACATGCAATGACACTGGTGGATCCTTATGTGGTTCATGAAAAGAACATACATGCAATGATACTGGTGGATCCTTATGTGGTTTGTTTAGAAGAACACACATGCAATGACACTGGGTGTGGTTCATGAAAAGAACAGACATGCAATGACACTGGTGGATCCTTATGTGGTTTGTTTAGAGGAACACACATGCAATGACACCGGTGGATCCACGTGTGGTTCATGAGAAGAACACACATCCAATGACACTGGTAGATCCTTATGTGGTTCATGAAAAGAACTAACATGCAGTGGCACTGGGTGTGGTTCATGAAAAGAACATACATGCAATGACACTGGGTGTGGTTCATGAAAATAACAGACATGCAATGACACTTGGTGTGGTTCATGAAAAGAACAGACATGCGATGACACTGGTGGATCCTTATGTGGTTTATGAAAAGAACAGACATCTATTGACTCTAGTTGTGGTTCATGAAAAGAACACACATGCAATGACACTGGGTGTGGTTCATGAAAAGAACAGACATGCAATGACACTGGTGGATCCTTATGTGGTTTGTTTAGAGGAACAAACATGCAATGACACTGGTGGATCCATGTGTGGTTCATGAGAAAAACACACATCCAATGACACTGGTGGATCCTTATGTGGTTTGTTTAGAGGAACAAACATGCAATCACACTAGGTGGATCTATATGTGGTTTATGGAAGTAACACACATGCAATGACTCTAGATGTGATTCATGAAAATAACAGACATGCAATGACACTGGTGGATCCATGTGTGGTTCATGGGAAGAACACACATCTAATGACACTGGTGGACTCTAGCTGTGGTTCATGAAAAGAACAGACATGCAATGACACTGGTGGATCCATATGTGGTTTGTCAGGAGAACACACATGCAATGACATTGGGTGTGGTTCATGAAAAGAACAGACATGCAATGGCACTGGTGGATCCTTATGTGTGGTTCATGAAAAGAACACACATGCAATGACACTGCTGGATCCTTATGTGATTTGTTTAGAAGAACACACATGCAATGACACTGGGTGTGGTTCATGAAAAGAATAGACATGCAATGACACTGGTGGATCCTTATGTGGTTTGTTTAGACGAACAGGCATGCAATTACACCGGTGGATCCATGTGTGGTTCATGAGAAGAACACACATCCAATGACACTGGGTGGATCCTTATGTGGTTCATGAAAAGAACTGACATGCAGTGACACTGGGTGTGGTTCATGAAAAGAACAGACATGCAATGACATCGGTGGATCCATGTGTGGTTTATGGAAGTAACAGACATGCAATGACTCTATCTCTGGTTAATGAAAAGAACACACATGCAACAACACTGGGTGTGGTTCATGAAAAGAACAGACATGCAATGACACTGGTGGATCCTTATGTGGTTTGTTTAGAGGAACATACATGCAATGACACCGGTGGATCCATGTGTGGTTCATGAGAAGACACACACATCCAATGACACTCGTAGATCCTTATGTGGTTCATGAAAAGAACAGACATGCAGTGTCACCGGGTGTGTTTCATGAATAGAACATACATGCAATGACACTTGGTGTGGTTCATGAAAAGAGCAGACATGCAGTGTCACCGGGTGTGTTTCATGAAAATAACAGACATGCAATGACACTGGGTGTGGTTCATGAAAAGAACAGACATGCAATGACACTGGTGGATCCTTATGTGGTTTGTTTAGAGGAATAGACTTGCAATGACATAGGTGGATCCTGATGTGGTCTCTCTAGAGGAACACACATGCAATGACACCGGGTGTGGTTCATGAAAACAACAGACATGCAATGACTTATGTCGTTTGTTTAGAAGAACACACATGTAATGACACTGGGTGTGGTTCATGAAAAGAACAGACAGGCAATGACACTAGTGGATCCTTATGTGGTTTGTTTAGAAGAACACACATGCAATGACACTGGGTGTGGTTCATGAAAAGAACAGACACGCAATGACACTGGTGGATCCTTATGTGGTTTGTTTATAGGAACAGACATGCAATGACACCGGTGGATCCACGTGTGGTTCATGAGAAGAACACACATCCAATGACACTGGGTGGATCCTTATGTGGTTCATGAAAAGAACTGACATGCAGTGACACTTGGTGTGGTTCATGAAAAGAACAGACATGCAATGACATCGGTGGATCCATGTGTGGTTTATGGAAGTAACAGACATGCAATGACTCTATCTCTGGTTAATGAAAAGAACACGCATGCAACAACACTGGTTGTGGTTCATGAAAAGAACAGACATGCAATGACACTGGTGGATCCTTATGTGGTTTGTTTAGAGGAACATACATGCAATGACACCGGTGGATCCATGTGTGGTTCATGAGAAGACACACACATCCAATGACACTCGTAGATCCTTATGTGGTTCATGAAAAGAACAGACATGCAGTGTCACCGGGTGTGTTTCATGAAAAGAACAGACATGCAATGACACTGGGTGTGGTTCATGAAAAGAACAGACATGCAGTGTCACCGGGTCTGTTTCATGAAAAGAACAGACATGCAATGACACTGGGTGTGGTTCATGAAAAGAACAGACATGCAATGACACTTGTGGATCCTTATGTGGTTCATGAAAAGAACATACATGCAATGATACTGGTGGATCCTTATGTGGTTTGTTTAGAAGAACACACATGCAATGACATTGGGTGTGGTTCATGAAAAGAACAGACATGCAATGACACTGCTGGATCCTTATGTGGTTTGTTTAGAGGAACAAACATGCAATGACACCGGTGGATCCACGTGTGGTTCATGAGAAGAACACACATCCAATGACACTGGTAGATCCTTATGTGGTTCATGAAAAGAACTGACATGCAGTGGCACTGGGTGTGGTTCATGAAAAGAACAGACATGCAATGGCACTGGGTGTGGTTCATGAAAAGAACAGACATGCAATGACACTTGGTGTGGTTCATGTAAAGAACAGACATGCGATGACACTGGTGGATCCTTATGTGGTTCATGAAAAGAACAGACATGCCATGACACTGGTGGATCCTTATGTGTGGCTCATGAAAAGAATAGACATGCAATGACACCGGTGGATCCACGTGTGGTTCATGACAAGCACACACATCCAATGACACTGGTGGATCCTTATGTGGTTCATGAAAAGAACTTACATGGAGTGACAGCGGGTGTAGTTCATGAAAAGAACAGACATGCAATGACAGTGGGCGTGGTTCATGAAAAGAACAGACATCCAATGACTCTAGCTGTGGTTCATGAAAACAACACACATGCAATGACACTAGGTGTGGTTCATGAAAAGAACAGACATGCAATGACACTGGTGGATCCTTATGTGTGGTTCATGAAAAGAACAGACATGCAATGACACTGATGGATCCTTATGTGGTTTGTTTAGAAGAACACACATGCAATGACACTGGTGGATCCATGTGTGGTTCATGAGAAGAACACACATCCAATGACACTGTTGGATCCTTATGTGGTTTGTTTAGAGGAACAGACATGTAATCACACTAGGTGGATCCATATGTGGTTTATGGAAGTAACAGACATGCAATGACTCTAGCTGTGATTCATGAAAAGAACATACATGCAATGACACTGGTGGATCCATGTGTGGTTCATGGGAAGAACACACATCCAATGACACTGGTGGACTCTAGCTGTGGTTCATGACAAGAACAGACATGCAATGACAGTGGTGGATCCATATGTGGTTTGTCAGGAGAACACACATGCAATAACATTGGGTGTGGTTCATGAAAAGAACAGACATGCAATGACACCGATGGATCCTTATGTGTGGTTCATGAAAAGAATAGACATGCAATGACACTGGTGGATCCTTATGTGGTTTGTTTATAAGAACACACATGCAATGACACTGGGTGTGGTCCATGAAATGAACAGACATGCAATGACATTGGTGGATCCATGTGTGGTTTATGGAAGTAACAGACATGCAATGACTATAGCTGTGGTTAATGAAAAGAACACGCATGCAATGACACTAGGTGTGGTTCATGAAAAGAACAGACATGCAATGACACTGGTGGATTCTTATGTGGTTCGTTTAGAGGAACAGACATGCAATGACACCGATGGATCCATGTGTGGTTCATGAGAAGAACACACATCCAATGACACTGGTAGATCCTTATGTGGTTCATGAAAAGAATAAACATGCAGTGACACCGGGTGTGTTTCATAAAAAGAACAGAGATGCAATGGCACCGGGTGTGTTTCATGAAAAGAACAAACATGCAATGACACTGGTGGATCCTTATGTGGTTCATGAAAAGAACAAACATTCAATGACACTGGTGGATCCTTATGTGGTTCATGAAAAGAACAGACATGCAATGACACTGGTGAATCCTTATGTGGTTTGTTTAGAAGAACACACATGCAATGACACTGGGTGTGGTTCATGAAAAGAACAGACATGCAATGACACTGGTGGATCCTTATGTGGTTTGTTTAGAAGAACAGACATGCAATGACACTGGTGGATCCACCTATGGTTCATGAGAAGAGCACACATCCAATGACACCGGTAGATCCTTATGTGGGTCATGAAAAGAACTGACATGTAGTGACACTTGGTGTGGTTCATGAAAAGAACAGACATCCAATGACACTAGGTGTGGTTCATGAAAAGAACATACATGCAATGACACTGGTTGTGGTTCATGAAAAGAACAGACATGCAATGGCACTGGTGGATCCTTATGTGGTTCATGAAAAGAATAGACATGCAATGACACTGGTGAATCATTATGTGGTTCATGAAAAGAACAGACATGCAATGACACTTGTGGATCCTTATGTGTGGTTTATGAAAAGAACAGACATGTAATGACACCGGTGGATCCACGTGTGGTTCATGAGAAGAACACACATCCAATGACAGTGGTGGATCCTTATGTGGTTCATGAAAAGAACTTACATGCAGTGACACCGGGTGTGGTTTATGAAAAGAACAGACATGCAATGACACTAGGTGTGGTTCATGAAAAGAACAGACATCCAATGACTCTAGCTGTGGTTCATGAAAAGAACACACATGCAATGACACTGGGTGTGGTTCATGAAAAGAACAGACATGCAATGACACTAGTGGATCCTTATGTGTGGTTCATGAAAAGAACAGACATGCAATGACACTGGTGGATCCTTATGTGGTTTGTTTAGAGGAACAAACATGCAATGACACTGGTGGATCCATGTGTGGTTCATGAGAAGAACACACATCCAATGACACTGGTGGATCCTTATGTTGTTTGTTTAGAGGAACAGACATGCAATCACACTAGGTGGATCCATATGTGGTTTATGGAAGTAATAGACATGCAATGACTCTAGCTGTGATTCATGAAAAGAACAGACATGTAATGACACTGGTGGATCCATGTTTTGTTCATGGGAAGAACACACATCCAATGACACTGGTGGACTCTAGCTGTGATTCATGAAAAGAACAGACATGCAATGACACTGGTGGATCCATATGTGGTTTATCAGGAGAACACACATGCAATGACATTGGGTGTGGCTCATGAAAAGAATAGACATGCAATGACACTGGTGGATCCTTATGTGTGGTTCATGAAAAGAATAGACATGCAATGACACTGGTGGATCCTTATGTGGTTTGTTTAGAAGAACGCACATGCAATGACACTAGGTGTGGTTCATGAAAAGAACAGACAAGCAATGACACTGGTGGATCCTTATGTGGTTTGTTTAGAGGAACAGACATGCAATGACACCAGTGGATCCATGTGTGGTTCATAAGAAGAACACACATCCAATGACACTGGGTGGATCCTTATGTTGTTCATGAAAAGAACTGACATGCAGTGACACTGGGTGTGGTTCATGAAAAGAACAGACATGCAATGACATCGGTGGATCCATGTATGGTTTATGGAAGTAACAGACATGCAATGACTCTAGCTGTGGTTAATGAAAAGAACACGCATGCAATGACACTGGTTGTGGTTCATGAAAAGAACAGACATGCAATGACACTGGTGGATCCTTATGTGGTTTGTTTAGAGGAACATACATGCAATGACACCGCTGGATCCATGTGTGGTTCATGAGAAGAACACACATCCAATGACACTGGTAGATCCTTACGTGGTTCATGAAAAGAACAGACAGGCAGTGTCACCGGGTGTGTTACACGAAAAGAACAGACATGCAATGACACTAGGTGTGGTTCATGAAAAGAACAGACATGCAAGGACACTGGTGGATCCTTATGTGGTTCATGAAAAGAACAGACATGCAACGACACTGGTGGATCCTTATGTGGTTCATGAAAAGAACAGACATGCAATGACACTAGTGGATCCTTATGTTGTTTGTTTAGAAGAACACACATGCAATGACACTGGGTATGGTTCATGAAAAGATTAGACATGCAATGACACTGGTGGATCCTTATGTGGTTTGTTTAGAGGAACAAACATGCAATGACACTGGTGGATCCACGTGTGGTTCATGAGAAGAACAGACATCCAATGACACTGATGGATCCTTATGTGGTTTGTTTAGAGGAACAGACATGCAATCACACTAGGTGGATCCGTATGTGGTTTATGGAAGTAACAGACATGCAATGACTCTAGTTGTGATTCATGAAAAGAACAGAGATGCAATGACACTGGTGGATCCATGTGTGGTTCATGGGAAGAACACACATCCAATGACACTGGTGGACTCTAGCTGTGGTTCATGACAAGAACAAACATGCAATGACACTGGTGGATCCATATGTGGTTTGTCAGGAGAACACACATGCAATGACATTGGGTGTGGTTCATGAAAAGAACAGACATGCAATGACACTGGTGGATCCTTATGTGTGGTTCATGAAAAGAATATACATGCAATAACACTGGTGGATCCTTATGTGGTTTGGTTATAAGAACACACATGCAATGACACTGGGTGTGGTTCATGAAATAAACAGACATGCAATGACATCGGTGGATCCATGTGTGGTTTATGGAAGTAACAGACATGCAATGACTCTAGCTGTGGTTAATGAAAAGAACACGCATGCAATGACACTGGGTGTGGTTCATGAAAAGAACAGACATGCAATGACACTGGTGGATCCTTATGTGGTTCGTTTAGAGGAACATACATGCAATGACACCGATGGATCCATGTGTGGTTCATCAGAAGAACACACATCCAATGACACTGGTAGATCCTTACGTGGTTCTTGAAAAGAACAGACATGCAGTGTCACCGGGTGTCTTGCATGAAAAGAACAGACATGCAATGACACTAGGTGTGGTTCATGAAAAGAACAGACATGCGAGGACACTGGTGGATCCTTATGTGGTTCATGAAAAGAACAGACATGCAACAACACTGGTGGATCCTTATGTGGTTCATGAAAAGAACAGACATGCAATGACACTAGTGGATCCTCATGTTGTTTGTTTAGAAGAATACACATGCAATGACACTGGGTATGGTTCATGAAAAGATTAGACATGCAATGACACTGGTGGATCCTTATGTTGTTTGTTTAGAGGAACAAACATGCAATGACACTGGTGGATCCACGTGTGGTTCATGAGAAGAACACACCTCCAATGACACTGATGGATCCTTATGTGGTTTGTTTAGAGGAACAGACATGCAATCACACTAGGTGGATCCATATGTGGTTTATGGAAGTAACAGACATGCAATGACTCTAGTTGTGATTCATGAAAAGAACAGAGATGCAATGACACTGGTGGATCCATGTGTGGTTCATGGGAAGAACATACATCCAATGACACTGGTGGACTCTAGCTGTGGTTCATGACAAGAACAAACATGCAATGACACTGGTGGATCCATATGTGGTTTGTCAGGAGAACACACATGCAATGACATTGGGTGTGGTTCATGAAAAGAACAAACATGCAATGACACTGGTGGATCCTTATGTGTGGTTCATGAAAAGAATATACATGCAATAACACTGGTGGATCCTTATGTGGTTTGTTTATAAGAACACACATGCAATGACACTGGGTGTGGTTCATGAAATAAACAGACATGCAATGACATCGGTGGATCCATGTGTGGTTTATGGAAGTAACAGACATGCAATGACTCTAGCTGTGGTTAATGAAAAGAACACGCATGCAATGACACTGGGTGTGGTTCATGAAAAGAACAGACATGCAATGACACAGGTGGATCCTTATGTGGTTCGTTTAGAGGAACAGACATGCAATGACACCGATGGATCCATGTGTGGTTCATGAGAAGAACACACATCCAATGACACTGGTAGATCCTTATGTGGTTCATGAAAAGAACAGACATGCAGTGACACCGAGTGTGTTTCATGAAAAGAACAAAGATGCAATGACACTGGGTGTGGTTCATGAAAAGAACAAACATGCAATGACACTGGTGGATCCTTATGTGGTTCATGAAAAGAACAAACATGCAATGACACTGGTGGATCCTTATGTGGTTCATGAAAAGAACAGACATGCAATGACACTGGTGGATCCTTATGTGGTTTGTTTAGAAGAACACACATGCAATGACACTGAGTGTGGTTCATGAAAAGAATAGACATGCAATGACACTTGTTGATCCTTATGTGGTTTGTTTAGAAGAACAGACATGCAATGACACCGGTGGATCCACGTGTGGTTCATGAGAAGACCACACATCCAATGACACCGGTAGATCCTTATGTGGTTCATGAAAAGAACTGACATGCAGTGACACTGGGTGTGGTTCATGAAAACAATATACATGCAATGACACTGGGTGTGGTTCATGAAAAGAACAGACATGCACTGACACTAGGTGTGGTTCATGAAAAGAACAGACAGGCAATGACACTAGTGGATCCTTAGGTGGTTTGTTTAGAACAACACACATGCAATGACACTGGGTGTGGTTCATGACAAGAACAGACATGCAATGACACTGGTGGATCCCTATGTGGTTCATGAAAAGAACAGACATGCAATGACACTGGTGGATCCTTATGTGAGGTTCATGAAAAGAACACACATGCAATGACACCGGTGGATCCACGTGGGGTTCATGAGAAGAACACACATCCAATGACACTGGTGGATCCTTATGTGGTTCATGAAAAGAACTTACATGCAGTGACACCGGGTGTGGTTCATAAAAAGAACAGACATGCAATGACACTAGGTGTGGTTCATGAAAAGAAGAGACATCCAATGACTCTAGTTCTGGTTCATGAAAAGAACACACATGCAATGACACTGGGTGTGGTTCATGAAAAGAACAGACATGCAATTACACTGGTGGATCCTTATGTGTGGTTCATGAAAAGAACAGACATGTAGTGACACCGGGTGTGTTTCATGAAAAGAACAGACATGCAATGACACTGGTGTGGTTCATGAAAAGAACAGACATGCAATGACACTGGTGGATCCTTATGTAGTTCATGAAAAGAACAGACATGCAATGACACTGGTGGATCCTTATGTGGTTCATGAAAAGAACAGACATGTAATGACACTGGTGGATCCTTATGTGTGGTTTATGAAAACAACAGACATGCAATGACACCGGTGGATCCACGTGTGGTTCATGAGAAGAACACACATCCAATGACACTGGTGGATCCTTATGTGGTTCATGAAAACAACTGACATACAGTGACACTGGGTGTGGTTCATGAAAAGAATAGACATGCAATGACATCGGTGGATCCATGTGTGGTTTATGGAAGTAACAGACATGCAATGACTCTAGCTGTGGTTAATGAAAAGAACACGCATGCAATGAGACTGGGTGTGGTTCATGAAAAGAACAGACATGCAATGACACTGGTGGATCCTTATGTGGTTTGTTTAGAGGAATAGACATGCAATGACACTGGTGGATCCATGTGTGGTTCATGAGAAGAACACAGATCCAATGACACTGGTGGATCCTTATGTGGTTTGTTTAGAGGAACAGACATGCAATCACACTAGGTGGATCCATATGTGGTTTATGGAAGTAACAGACATGCAATGACTCTAGCTGTGATTCATGAAAAGAACAGACATGCAATGACACTGGTGGATCCATGTGTGGTTCATGGGAAGAACACACATCCAATGACACTGGTGGACTCTAGTTGTGGTTCATGAAAAGAACAGACATGTAATGACACTGGTGGATCCATATGTGGTTTGTCAGGAGAACACACATGCAATGACATTGGGTATGGTTCATGAAAAGAACAGATATGCAATGACACTAGTGGATCCTTATGTGTGGTTCATGAAAAGAATAGACATGCAATGACACTAGTGGATCCTTATGTGGTTTGTTTAGAAGAACACACATGCAATGACAATGGGTGTGGTTCATGAAAAAATAGACATGCAATGACATCGGTGGATCCATGTGTGGTTTATGGAAGTAACAGACATGTAATGACTCTAGCTGTGGTTAATGAAAAGAACACGCATGCAATGACACTGGGTGTGGTTCATCAAAAGAACAGACATGCAGTGACACTGGTGGATCCTTATGTGGTTTGTTTAGAAGAACAGACATGCAATGACACCGGTGGATCCACGTGTGGTTCATGAGAAGACCACACATCCGATGACACCGGTAGATCCTTATGTGGTTCATGAAAAGAACTGACATGCAGTGACACTGGGTGTGGTTCATGAAAAGAACAGACATGCAATGACACTAGGTGTGGTTCATGAAAAGAAAAACATGCAATGACACTGGTTGTGGTTCATGACAAGAACAAACATGCAATGACACTGGTGGATCCTTATGTGGTTTGTCAGGAGAACACACATGCAATGACATTGGGTGTGGTTCATGAAAAGAACAGACATGCAATGACACTGGTGGATCCTTATGTGTGGTTCATGAAAAGAATATACATGCAATAACACTGGTGGATCCTTATGTGGTTTGTTTATAAGAACACACATGCAATGACACTGGGTGTGGTTCATGAAATAAACAGACATGCAATGACATCGGTGGATCCATGTGTGGTTTATGGAAGTAACAGACATGCAATGACTCTAGCTGTGGTTAATGAAAAGAACACGCATGCAATGACACTGGGTGTGGTTCATGAAAAGAACAGACATGCAATGACACAGGTGGATCCTTATGTGGTTCGTTTAGAGGAACAGACATGCAATGACACCGATGGATCCATGTGTGGTTCATGAGAAGAACACACATCCAATGACACTGGTAGATCCTTATGTGGTTCATGAAAAGAACAGACATGTAGTGACACCGAGTGTGTTTCATGAAAAGAACAAAGATGCAATGACACTGGGTGTGGTTCATGAAAAGAACAAACATGCAATGACACTGGTGGATCCTTATGTGGTTCATGAAAAGAACAAACATGCAATGACACTGGTGGATCCTTATGTGGTTCATGAAAAGAACAGACATGCAATGACACTGGTGGATCCTTATGTGGTTTGTTTAGAAGAACACACATGCAATGACACTGAGTGTGGTTGATGAAAAGAACAGACATGCAATGACACTTGTTGATCCTTATGTGGTTTGTTTAGAAGAACAGACATGCAATGACACCGGTGGATCCACGTGTGGTTCATGAGAAGACCACACATCCAATGACACCGGTAGATCCTTATGTGGTTCATGAAAAGAACTGACATGCAGTGACACTGGGTGTAGTTCATGAAAAGAACAGACATGCAATGACACTAGGTGTGGTTCATGAAAAGAACAGACATGCAATGACACTGGTTGTGGTTCATGAAAAGAACAGACATGCAATGACACTGGTGGATCCTTACGTGGTTCATGAAAAGACCAGACATGCAATGACACTGGTGGATCCTTATGTGTGGTTTATGAAAAGAACAGACATGCAATGACACCGGTGGATCCACGCGTGGTTCATGAGAAGAACACACATCCAATGACACTGGTGGATCCTTATGTGGTTCATGAAAACAACTGACATACAGTGAAACTGGGTGTGGTTCATGAAAATAACAGACATGCAATGACATCGCTGGATCCATGTGTGGTTAATGGAAGCAACATACATGCAATGACTCTAGCTGTGGTTAATGAAAAGAACACGCATGCAATGACACTAGGTGTGGTTCATGAAAAGAACAGACATGCAATGACACTGGTGGATCCTTATGTGTTTTGTTCAGAGGAACAGACATGCAATGACACTCGTGGATCCATGTGTGGTTCATGATAAGAACACACATCCAATGACACTGGTGGATCCTTATGTGGTTTGTGTAGAGGAACAGACATGCAATGACACCGGTGGATCCTTATGTGGTCTGTCTAGAGGAACACACATGCAATGACACCGGGTGTGGTTCATGAAAAGAACAGACATGCAATGACTTATGTGGTTTGTTTAGAAGAACATACATGCAATGACACTGGGTGTGGTTCAGGAAAAGAACAGATAGTCAATGACACTGGTGGATCCTTATGTGGTTTGTTTAGAAGAACACACATGCAATGACACTGGGTGTGGTTAATGAAAAGAACAGACACGCAATGACACTGGTGGATCCTTATGTGGTTTGTTTAGAGGAACAGACATGCAATGACACCGGTGGATCCATGTGTGGTTCATGAGAAGAACACACATCCAATGACACTGGTGGATCCTTATGTGGTTTGTTTAGAGGAACAGACATGCAATGACACCGGTGGATCCATGTGTGGTTCATGAGAAGAACACACATCCAATGACACTGGTAGATCCTTATGTGGTTCATGAAAAGAATAGACATGTAGTGACACCGGGTGTGTTTCATGAAAAGAACAGACATGCAATGCCACTGGTCTGGTTCTTGAAAAGAACAGACATGCAATGACACTGGTGGATCCTTATGTAGTTCATGAAAAGAACAGACATGCAATGACACTGGTGGATCCTTATGTGGTTCATGAAAAGAACAGACGTGCAATGACACTGGTGGATCCTTATGTGTGGTTTATGAAAACAACAGACATGCAATGACACCGGTGGATCCACGTGGTGGTTCATGAGAAGAACACACATCCAATGACACTGGTGGATCCTTATGTGGTTCATGAAAACAACTAACATACAGTGACACTGGGTGTGGTTCATGAAAAGAACAGACATGCAATGACATCGGTGGATCCATGTGTGGTTTATGGAAGTAACAGACATGCAATGACTCTAGCTGTGGTTAATAAAAAGAACACGCATGCAATGACACTGGGTGTGGTTCATGAAAAGAATAGACATGCAATGACACTGGTGGATCCTTATGTGGTTTGTTTAGAGGAACAGACATGCAATGACACTGGTGGATCCATGTGTGGTTCATGAGAAGAACACACATCCAATGACACTGGTGGATCCTTATGTGGTTTGTTTAGAGGAACAGACATGCAATGACACCAGTGGATCCTTATGTGGTCTGTCTAGAGGAACACACATGCAATGACACCGGGTGTAGTTCATGAAAAGAACAGACATGCAATGACTTATGTGGTTTGTTTAGAAGAACATACATGCAATGACACTGGGTGTGGTTCATGAAAAGAACAGACAGTCAATGACACTGGTGGATCCTTATGTGGTTTGTTTATAAGAACACACATGCAATGACACTGGTGTGGTTCATGAAAAGAACAGACATGCAATGACACTGGTGGATCCTTATGTGGTTTGTTTAGAGGAACAGACATGCAATGACATTGGTGGATCCATGTGTGGTTCATGAGAAGAACACACATCCAATGACACTGGTGTATCCTTATGTGGTTTGTTTAGAGGAACAGACATGCAATGACACCAGTGGATCCTTATGTGGTCTGTCTAGAGGAACACACATGCAATGACATCGGGTGTGGTTCATGAAAAGAACAGACATCCAATGACTTATGTGGTTTGTTTAGAAGAACATACATGCAATGACACTGGGTGTGGTTCATGAAGAGAACAGACAGTCAATGACACTGGTGGATCCTTATGTGGTTTGTTAGAAGAACACACATGCAATGACACTAGGTGTGGTTCATGAAAAGAACACACATCCAGTGACACTCGTAGATCCATATGTGGTTTGTTTAGAGGGACAAACATGCAATGACACCGGTGGATCCACGTGTGGTTCAGGAAAAGAACACACATCCAATGACACTGGTAGATCCTTATGTGGTTCATGAAAAGAACTGACATGCAGTGACACTGGGTGTGGTTCATGAAAAGAACAGACATGCACTGACACTGGGTGTGGTTCATGAAAAGAACAGACAGGCAATCACACTGGTGGATCCTTATGTGGTTGGTTTAGAAGAACACACATGCGATGACACTGGGTGTGGTTCATGAAAAGAACAGACATGTAATGACACTGGTGGATCCTTATGTGGTTTGTTTAGAGGAACAGACATGCAATGACATCGGTGGATCCACGTGTGGTTCATGAGAAGAACACACATCCAATGACACTGGTAGATCCTTATGTGGTTCATGAAAAGAACAGACATGCAGTGACACCGGGTGTGTTTCATGAAAAGAACAGACATGCAATGACACTGGGTGTGGTTCATGAAAAGAACAGACATGCAATGACACTAGTGGATCCTTATGTGGTTCATGAAAAGAACAGACATGCAATGACACTGGTGGATCCTTATGTGGTTCAGGAAAAGAACAGACATGCAATGAAACTGGTGGATCCTTATGTGGTTTGTTTAGAGGAACACACATGCAATGACACCGGGTGTGGTTCATGAAAAGAACAGACATGCAATGACTTATGTGGTTTGTTTAGAAGAACATACATGCAATGACACTGGGTGTGGTTCATGAAAAGAACAGACATGCAATGACACTGGTGTATCCTTATGTGGTTTGTTTAGAGGAACAAACATGCAATAACACCGGTGGATCCACGTGTAGTTCATGAGAAGAACACACATCCAATGACACTGGTAGATCCTTATGTGGTTCATAAAAAGAACTAACATGCAGTGACACTGGGTGTGGTTCATGAAAAGAACAGACATGCACTGACACTGGGTGTGGTTCATGAAAAGAACAGACATGCAATGACACCGGTGGATCCATGTGTGGTTCATGAGAAGAACACACATCCAATGACACTGGTGGATCCTTATGTGGTTTGTTTAGAGGAACAGACATGCAATGACACCGGTGGATCCATGTGTGGTTCATGAGAAGAACACACATCCAATGACACTGGTAGATCCTTATGTCGTTCATGAAAAGAACAGACATGAAGTGACACCGGGGGTGTTTCATGAAAAGAACAGACATGCAATGACACTGGGTGTGGTTCATGAAAAGAACAGACATGCAATGACACTGGTGGATCCTTATGTAGTTCATGAAAAGAACAGACATGCAACGACACTGGTGGATCCTTATGTGGTTCATGAAAAGAATAGACATGCAATGACACTGGTGGATCCTTATTTGTGGTTTATGAAAACAACAGACATGCAATGACACCAGTGGATCCACGTGTGGTTCATGAGAAGAATACACATCCAATGACACTGGTGGATCCTTATGTGGTTCATTAAAACAACTGACATACAGTGACACTGGGTGTGGTTCATGAAAAGAACAGACATGCAATGACATCGGTGGATCCATGTGTGGTTTATGGAAGTAACAGACATGCAATGACTCTATCTGTGGTTAATAAAAAGAACACGCATGCAATGACACTGGGTGTGGTTCATGAAAAGAACAGACATGCAATGACACTGGTGGATCCTTATGTGGTTTGTTTAGAGGAACAAACATGCAATAACACTGGTGGATCCATGTGTGGTTCATGAGAAGAACACACATCCAATGACACTGGTGGATCCTTATGTGGTTTGTTTAGAGGAACAGACATGCAATGACACCAGTGGATCCTTATGTGGTCTGTCTAGAGGACCACACATGCAATGACACCGGGTGTGGTTCATGAAAAGAACAGACATGCAATGACTTATGTGGTTTGTTTAGAAGAACATACATGCAATGACACTAGGTGTGGTTCATGAAAAGAACAGACAGTCAATGACACTGGTGGATCCTTATGTGGTTTGTTTAGAAGAACACACATGCAATGACACTGGGTGTGGTTCATGAAAAGAACACACATCCAATGACACTCGTGGATCCTTATGTGGTTTGTTTAGAGGAACAGACATGCAATGACACCGGTGGATCCACGTGTGGTTCACGAGAAGAACACAAATCCAATGACACTGGTAGATCCTTATGTGGTTCATGAAAAGAACTGACATGCAGTGACACTGGGTGTGGTTCATGAAAAGAACAGACATGCACTGACACTGGTTGTGGTTCATGAAAAGAACAGACAGGCAATGACACTGGTGGATCCTTATGTTGTTCGTTTAGAAGAACACACATGAAATGACACTGGGTGTGGTTCATGAAAAGAACAGACATGCAATGACACTGGTGGATCCTTATGTGGTTTGTTTAGAGGAACAAACATGCAATGACACCGGTGGATCCACGTGTGGTTCATGAGAAGAACACACATCCAATGACACTGGTGGATCCTTCTGTGGTTTGTTTAGAGGAACAGACATGCAATGACACCGGTGGATCCATGTGTGGTTCATGAGAAGAACACACATCCAATGACACTGGTAGATCCTTATGTGGTTCATGAAAAGAATAGACATGCAGTGACACCGGGTGTGTTTCATGAAAAGAACAGACATGCAATGACACTGGTCTGGTTCATGAAAAGAACAGACATGCAATGACACTGGTGGATCCTTATGTAGTTCATGAAAAGAACATACATGCAATGACACTGGTGGATCCTTATGTGGTTTGTTTAGAAGAACACACATGCAATGACACTGGGTGTGGTTCATGAAAAGAACACACATCCAATGACACTCGTGGATCCTTATGTGGTTTGTTTAGAGGAACAGACATGCAATGACACCGGTGGATCCACGTGTGGTTCACGAGAAGAACACATATGCAATGACACTGGTAGATCCTTATGTGGTTCATGAAAAGAACTGACATGCAGTGACACTGGGTGTGGTTCATGAAAAGAACAGACATGCACTGACACTGGCTGTGGTTCATGGAAAGAACAGACAGGCAATGACACTGGTGGATCCTTATGTTGTTTGTTTAGAAAAACACACATGAAATTACACTGGGTGTGGTTCATGAAAAGAACAGACATGCAATGACACTGGTGGATCCTTATGTGGTTTGTTTAGAGGAACAAACATGCAATGACACCGGTGGATCCACGTGTGGTTCATGAGAAGAACACACATCCAATGACACTGGTAGATCCTTATGTGGTTCATGAAAAGAACAGACATGTAGTGACACCGAGTGTGTTTCATGAAAAGAACAGACATGCAATGACACTGGGTGTGGTTCATGAAAAGAACAGACATGCAATGACACTGGTGGATCCTTATGTGGTTCATGAAAAGAACAGACATGCAATGACACTGGTGGATCCTTATGTGGTTCATGAAAAGAACAGACATGCAATGAAACTGGTGGATCCTTATGTGGTTTGTTTAGAGGAACACACATGCAATGACACCGGGTGTGGTTCATGAAAAGAACAGACATGCAATGACTTTTGTGGTTTATTTGGAAGAACATACATGCAATGACACTGGGTGCGGTTCATGAAAAGAACAGACATGCAATGACACTGGTGGATCCTTATGTGGTTTGTTTAGAGGAACAGACATGCAATGACACCGGTGGATCCACGTGTGGTTCATGAGAAGAACACACATCCAATGACAGTGGTAGATCCTTATGTGGTTCATGAAAGGAACTGACATGCAGTGACACTGGGTGTGGTTCATGAAAAGAACAGACATGCAATGACACTGGGTGTGGTTCATGAAAAGAATAGACATGCAACGACACTGGTTGTGGTTCATGAAAAGAACAGACATGCAATGACACCGGTGGTTCCTTATGTGGTTCATGAAAAGAACAGACATGCAATGACACTGGTGGATCCTTATGTGGTTCATGAAAAGAACAGACATGCAATGGCACTGGTGGATCCTTATGTGTGGTTCATGAAAAGAACAACCATGCAATGACACCGGTGGATCCATGTGTGGTTCATGAGAGGAATACACATCCAATGACATTGGTGGATCCTGATGTGGTTCATGAAAAGAACTTACATTTAGTGACACCGGGTGTGGTTCATGAAAAGAACAGACATGCAATGACACTGGGTGTGGTTTATGAAAAGAACAGACATGCAATGACACTGGTGGATCCTTATGTGGTTTGTTTAGAAGAACAGACATGCAATGCCATCGGTGGATCCACGTGTGGTTCATGAGAAGAACACACATCCAATGACACTGGTAGATCCTTATGTCGTTCATGAAAAGAACAGACATGAAGTGACACCGGGGGTGTTTCATGAAAAGAACAGACATGCAATGACACTGGGTGTGGTTCATGAAAAGAACAGACATGCAATGACACTGGTGGATCCTTATGTAGTTCATGAAAAGAACAGACATGCAACGACACTGGTGGATCCTTATGTGGTTCATGAAAAGAATAGACATGCAATGACACTGGTGGATCCTTATGTGTGGTTTATGAAAACAACAGACATGCAATGACACCAGTGGATCCACGTGTGGTTCATGAGAAGAATACACATCCAATGACACTGGTGGATCCTTATGTGGTTCATTAAAACAACTGACATACAGTGACACTGGGTGTGGTTCATGAAAAGAACAGACATGCAATGACATCGGTGGATCCATGTGTTGTTTATGGAAGTAACAGACATGCAATGACTCTATCTGTGGTTAATAAAAAGAACACGCATGCAATGACACTGGATGTGGTTCATGAAAAGAACAGACATGCAATGACACTGGTGGATCCTTATGTGGTTTGTTTAGAGGAACAAACATGCAATAACACTGGTGGATCAATGTGTCGTTCATGAGAAGAACACACATCCAATGACACTGGTGGATCCTTATGTGGTTTGTTTAGAGGAACAGACATGCAATGACACCAGTGGATCCTTATGTGGTCTGTCTAGAGGACCACACATGCAATGACACCGGGTGTGGTTCATGAAAAGAACAGACATGCAATGACTTATGTGGTTTGTTTAGAAGAACATACATGCAATGACACTAGGTGTGGTTCATGAAAAGAACAGACAGTCAATGACACTGGTGGATCCTTATGTGGTTTGTTTAGAAGAACACACATGCAATGACACTGGGTGTGGTTCATGAAAAGAACACACATCCAATGACACTCGTGGATCCTTATGTGGTTTGTTTAGAGGAACAGACATGCAATGACACCGGTGGATCCACGTGTGGTTCACGAGAAGAACACACATCCAATGACACTGGTAGATCCTTATGTGGTTCATGAAAAGAACTGACATGCAGTGACACTGGGTGTGGTTCATGAAAAGAACAGACATGCACTGACACTGGTTGTGGTTCATGAAAAGAACAGACAGGCAATGACACTGGTGGATCCTTATGTTGTTCGTTTAGAAGAACACACATGAAATGACACTGGGTGTGGTTCATGAAAAGAACAGACATGCAATGACACTGGTGGATCCTTATGTGGTTTGTTTAGAGGAACAAACATGCAATGACACTGGTGGATCCACGTGTGGTTCATGAGAAGAACACACATCCAATGACACTGGTGGATCCTTATGTGGTTTGTTTAGAGGAACAGACATGCAATGACACCGGTGGATCCATGTGTGGTTCATGAGAAGAACACACATCCAATGACACTGGTAGATCCTTATGTGGTTCATGAAAAGAATAGACATGCAGTGACACCGGGTGTGTTTCATGAAAAGAACAGACATGCAATGACACTGGTCTGGTTCATGAAAAGAACAGACATGCAATGACACTGGTGGATCCTTATGTAGTTCATGAAAAGAACATACATGCAATGACACTGGTGGATCCTTATGTGGTTTGTTTAGAAGAACACACATGCAATGACACTGGGTGTGGTTAATGAAAAGAACACACATCCAATGACACTCGTGGATCCTTATGTGGTTTGTTTAGAGGAACAGACATGCAATGACACCGGTGGATCCACGTGTGGTTCACGAGAAGAACACACATGCAATGACACTGGTAGATCCTTATGTGGTTCATGAAAAGAACTGACATGCAGTGACACTTGGTGTGGTTCATGAAAAGAACAGACATGCACTAACACTGGCTGTGGTTCATGAAAAGAACAGACATGCAATGACACTGGTGGATCCTTATGTTGTTTGTTTAGAAGAACACACATGAAATTACACTGGGTGTGGTTCATGAAAAGAACAGACATGCAATGACACTGGTGGATCCTTATGTGGTTTGTTTAGAGGAACAGACATGCAATGACACCGGTGGATCCACGTGTGGTTCATGAGAAGAACACACATCCAATGACACTGGTAGATCCTTATGTGGTTCATGAAAAGAACAGACATGTAGTGACACCGAGTGTGTTTCATGAAAAGAACAGACATGCAATGACACTGGGTATGGTTCATGAAAAGAACAGACATGCAATGACACTGGTGGATCCTTATGTGGTTTGTTTAGAGGAACAGACATGCAATGACACCGGTGGATCCACGTGTGGTTCATGAGAAGAACACACATCCAATGACAGTGGTAGATCCTTATGTGGTTCATGAAAGGAACTGACATGCAGTGACACTGGGTGTGGTTCATGAAAAGAACAGACATGCAATGACACTGGGTGTGGTTCATGAAAAGAATAGACATGCAACGACACTGGTTGTGGTTCATGAAAAGAACAGACATGCAATGACACCGGTGGTTCCTTATGTGGTTCATGAAAAGAACAGACATGCAATGACAGTGGTGGATCCTTATGTGGTTCATGAAAAGAACAGACATGCAATGGCACTGGTGGATCCTTATGTGTGGTTCATGAAAAGAACAACCATGCAATGACACCGGTGGATCCATGTGTGGTTCATGAGAGGAATACACATCCAATGACATTGGTGGATCCTGATGTGGTTCATGAAAAGAACTTACATTCAGTGACACCGGGTGTGGTTCATGAAAAGAACAGACATGCAATGACACTGGGTGTGGTTTATGAAAAGAACAGACATGCAATGACACTGGTGGATCCTTATGTGGTTTGTTTAGAAGAACAGACATGCAATGCCATCGGTGGATCCACGTGTGGTTCATGAGAAGAACACACATCCAATGACACTGGTAGATCCTTACGTGGTTCATGAAAAGAACTGACATGCAGTGACACTGGGTGTGGTTCATGAAAAGAATAGACATGCAATGCCACTGGGTGTGGTTCATGAAAAGAACAGACATGCAATGACACTGGTTGTGGTTCATGAAAAGAACAGACATGCAATGACACTGGTGGATCCTTATGTGGTTCATGAAAAGAACAGACATGCAATGACACTGGTGGATCCTTATGTGTGGTTTATGAAAAGAACAGACATGCAATGACATCGGTGGATCCACGTGTGGTTCATGAAAAGAACACACATCCAATGATAGTGGTGGATCCTTATGTGGTTCATGAAAAGAACTTACATGCAGTGACACTGGGTGTGGTTCATGAAAAGAACAGACATACAATGTCACTGGGTGTGGTTCATGAAAAGAACAGACATCCAATGACTCTAGCTGTGGTTCATGAAAAGAACACACATGCAATGACACTGGGTGTGGTTCATGAAAAGAACAGACATGCAATGACACTGGTGGATCCTTATGTGTGGTTCATGAAAAGAACAGACATGCAATGACACTGGTGGATCCTTATGTGGTTCATGAAAAGTATAGACATGCAATGACACTGGTGGATCCTTATGTGGTTTGTTTAGAAGAACACACATGCAATGACACTGGGTGTGGTTCATGAAAAGAACAGACATGCAATGGCACTGGTGGATCCTTATGTGGTTTCTTTACAGGAACGGACATGCACTGACACTGGTGGATCCACGTGTGGTTCATGAGAAGAACACACATTCAATGACAGTGGTAGATCCTTATGTGGTTCACGAAAAGAACTGACATGTAGTGACACTGGGTGTGGTTCATGAAAAGAATAGACATGCAATGACACTGGTTGTGGTTCATGAAAAGAACAGACATGCAATGACACTGGTGGATCCTTATGTGGTTCATGAAAAGAACAGACATGCAATGACACTGGTGGATCCTTATGTGGTTCATGAAAAGAACAGACATGCAATGACACTGGTGGATCCTTATGTGTGGTTCATGAAAAGAACAGACATGCAATGACACCGGTGGATCCACATGTGGTTCATGAGAAGAACACACATCCAATGACACTGGTGGATCCTTATGTGGTTCATGAAAAGAACTTACATGCAGTGACACCGGGTGTGGTTCATGAAAAGAACAGACATGCAATGACACTGGTGGAACCATGTGTGGTTCATGTGAAGAACACACATCCATTAACACTGGTGGATCCTTATGTGGTTTGTTTAGAGGAACAGACATGCAATCACACTAGGGTGATCCATATGTGGTTTATGGAAGTAATAGACATGCAATGACTCTAGCTGTGATTCATGAAAAGAACAGACATGCAATGACACTGGTGGATCCATGTGTGGTTCATGGGAAGAACACACATCCAATGACACTGGTGGACTCTAGTTGTGGTTCATGAAAAGAACAGACATGCAATGACACTAGTGGATCCATATGTGGTTTGTCAGGAGAACACACATGCAATGACATTGGGTGTGGTTCATGAAAAGAACAGACATGCAATGACATTGGTGGATCCTTATGTGTGGTTCATGAAAAGAACAGACATGCAATGACACTGGTGGATCCTTATGTGGTTTGTTTAGAAGAACACACATGCAATGACACTGGGTGTGATCATGAAAAGAACAGACATGCAATGACACTGGTGGATCCTTATGTGGTTTGTTTAGACGAACAAATATGCAATGACACCGGTGGATTCACGTGTGGTTCATGAGAAGAACACACATCCAATGACACTGGGTGGATCCTTATGTGGTTCATGAAAAGAACTGACATGCAGTGACACTGGCTGTGGTTCATGAAAAGAACAGACATGCAATGACATCGGTGGATCCATGTGTGGTTTATGGAAGTAACAGACATGCAATGACTCTAGCTGTGGTTCATGAAAAGAACAGACATGCAATGACACTGGTGGATCCTTATGTGGTTTGTTTAGAGGAACAACATGCAATGACACCGGTGGATCCATGTGTGGTTCATGAGAAGAACACACATCCAATGACACTGGTGGATCCTTATGTGGTTTGTTTAGAGGAACAAACATGCAATTACACCGGTGGATCCCTATTTGGTCTGTCTAGAGGAACACACATGCAATGACACCGGGTGTGGTTCATGAAAAGAACAGACATGCAATGACTTATGTGGTTTGTTTAGAAGAACACACATGCAATGACACTGGGTGTGGTTCATGAAAAGAACAGACAGGCAATGATACTGGTGGATCCTTATGTGGTTTGTTTAGAAGAACACACATGCAATGACACTGGTGGATCCTTATGTATGGTTCATGAAAAGAACAGACATGCAATGACACTGGTGGATCCTTATGTGGGGTTCATGAAAAGAACAGACATGCAATGACAATGGTGGATCCTTATGTGTGGTTCATGAAAAGAACAGACATGCAATAACACTAGTGGATCCTTATGTGGTTTGTTTAGAAGAACACACATGCAATGACACTGGGTGTGGTTCATGAAAAGAACAAACACGCAATGACACATGTGGATCCTTATGTTGTTTGTTTAGAGGAACAGACATGCAATGACACCGATGGATCCACGTGTGGTTCATGAGAAGAACACACATCCAATGACACTGGTAGATCCTTATGTGGTTCATGAAAAGAACTAACATGCAGTGACACTGGGTGTGGTTCATGAAAAGAATATACATGCAATGACACTGGGTATGGTTCATGAAAAGAACTGACATGCAATGACACTGGGTGTGGTTCATGAAAAGAACCGACATGCAATGACACTGGTGGATCCTTATGTGGTTTGTTTAGAAGAACACACATGCAATGACACTGGTGGATCCATGTATAGTTTATGAGAAGAACACACATCCAATGAACTCTAGTGGATCTATCTTGGCATAATTTGATGTATTCCACAATGTATTTCATTGTACAAGACACTTTCCATTTTTATACTACTCAGTTTTGCCCTTGGTTTTATGTGGTACTACTTAGTTTTGCCCCTCTCTCTATCTTTCGTAGAAGCCCAATCCTGTGCTCACCATATCTGCTACTCCCTGATTGGTTGTCATAGTTGTCACGCGGATCGTGCGCACCAAACGTTGATTCTGTGCGATCCAACGATGATCGTTGCACATGTCGTGCCCTTCACAGTACAACGTGACACAATACGGACGTCTCCCTCCGCGAGACTTCTACAGGAAGGAACACGATGCCGTCCATGGAAAAAGTCGTCGAGCGGTCATGTCAAGTTTAATCGAGTTTGAAAAGCCTACTACTGCTACTACAACTCATGCACAGGGCAACGGGGTCATCGAGTGCACGGTTGTCGACGGGACACTGCAATTTATTGCCACTTGATTTTAATCAGACATATCCCATTTTTACGCAGCGCTCTTAATCTCACTTCCAACTGGGCCCTACCGCTAGTAAATTCCATGAGTCAAGGGCCCCCCTCGAGTAGATCTAACGTTGTTGGAAATTAGTTCCGTGCCACTTGCATGCAGTGGAATCAAGGTCTGCCATGAGCGTGTTTTCAGTGCAGCTCTAAAGTGGAGATCGTGGCTGTTTCAAAAAAAAGGGAACCGAAAAAAAGGGAACCGAAAAAAGGGTGGAGATCGTGGTAGCCCCCCCCTCCGCCCACCACACGTGTCCACTCGAGGACTACGAACGGTCCAGTGTTTATAACCCCCCTCGACCTTCTTTTTCCATGAGCTCGTGTCATTTCCCCCAGTCTGTCTAGTCCCAAGACCCCAATATACACCTGCCGTGTGCGTCGTCGAGGGTGCGAGCTCATCCATCCAGCCAGTAGCCGTCGCCGCCGAGCAGCAGGTGGTAGTCGCCGCCGAGCAGCAGGTGGTAGCCATCGCCGCCGAGCAGCAGGTGGTAGCCGTCGCCGCCAAGCAGCAGGTGGTAGCCATCGCCGCCGAGCAGCAGGTAGTAGCCGTCGCCGCCGAGCAGCAGGTGGCCGACAACATCGTGGTGCCAGCGGCAGATCTGGATGGGGGCAGGCGGCAGGCGGAGGCAATCCGGTGATCTACATCAACGACCCCATCGCCATTCAATAAATCTTCGACGCAATCGCGGAGAATGATGAGTTCGAGGAGGAAGTCCCTGATGAGGAGTCCAAGGTACTACATTGCTACCTTCTCTAGTCGTAGCCGCAGTTTTCACTGTTCATACATAGGATTTGCTCAATCGTGAACATATTCTTTTGCTCTTGAAGTAGGGTAGTATATATATGATTCGATCGGTTGATTGATGCATCTGCCATCTAGTCATAAAACCCCAATCCGTCTAGTCACAAAACTCCAATCTGCTCATCTGCCATCTAGTTTAGTTTGCTAGTTGAGTGTTGATTTCGACACACAGTAGGCCTATAACATTACATTTCTATTCCTTACTGAGCCCAATGATTCAATTTTGCCCCAAAATAGTGCAAGGGAATCTGATGGTGTAGTTTTCTTAGGGATGGTTAGTGAGCCTGATGCAGCAATGCACATAAACAATATAGGTTGTGCTGTTGGTATTTTGGTTCTCCGACTCCATCGCTGAAAAAAATGAGGCCCTAATTTTTCTCTCATATGGAACCTAAATATATAATCTTTGTATTGTTTCTCTGAATATTGTTTTGTACGATTACATTTCTATTTCTTATTATGACCAATGATTCAAATTTGCCCCAAAGAGATGCAGACACATTGGTGTCAAATTTTTTCAGGGATGAGTGAGCGAACCTGGGGCCATGTACAAGATCAATATAAGCTGTACAATTGTTACTTGGTTCGCTTACGTCATCTCTGTAGAAACTTATGAGGCTGCAATCTTTATTCTACATCTATTATATATTAAAAGTAAGTTACGGGCTCACCAGAAAATTAGAAATACTCTAGAAATTCCCATAATAATTAGAAACATCCGACCATCAATTTTCTTAATTAGGTAATGACAACCGATGGATCTAAGTTGCACAAAATTACCCAGCAATGCCCCCATTTAAAATTCTAGCTAAAAAGGCTACGTCTTCTGTAATAGAAAAGGAAAACCTAATCTACGGATGCTCCATGAGTCCTCACGCCCGTGCCACCGCACTACGGATGCTCCAAGAATCTTCACGCCTGTGTCGCCGCAGATGTATTCGTGATTCTGCCTTCGGCCGCCGGGCCGGCCAACCTCCTCCAAGTTAGTGCGTCAATCACAGTCTAAGATTTCAATCACCAGATTACCACGCGTGCCGCCGTGGCCGTATTCTCATTTATTCCTTCGGCCGGCTGATCTCCTCCGAGTGTGTGTGATCAGTTGCTAAGATTGTGATCTTCTTTGCCGATGCATGCACCAGATCGGTGCACATGCAGGTCTACAAGGTTGTTCGGATGGTTGCCTCATACAAACATCCCAAAGGTATATTACGATGGATCTCCAAGGTTTCTAGGTGGGCCTGATTGGTGTTCACATCAATGGAGACATAGCAGATGACAGACATGGAGCTGAAGATGGGAGCAGTCTCTACACATTAAGAGGATTAGGTATGTTATTAAGCACTATACTACAGAGAACTCAAGGATATTCAGAGCATTATCAACGCCGCCGTCAAAACAAATCAGCTAGGGTAATGTTTGTCCTCATGAACTCTAATGCACTGATCGTCATCGTATTCAGATCCTCATCAGGTAGTTCTCTACGGTGCACACAGGCCGTGGATTCCTCTTGAGCATGCACATGGATCCATATCGTGATAGTCAGGTTTCAAATTTTGACATGCCGTCATACAAGATGGATCCGCCATATTTGTGTCGGTGCACTTCGCCGGCCAACTATCCTCTGCATGTACATGGTTTAACGTTTTTAGGTTTCAATTTTGAACATCAATGGATGAAATTAAGATTAGCCTCATGCACAGAGCTAGACGGCCAATGCATGGTAAAGTTTCCTTTGACAAGGCAATCTATTTTATTTAAAATACAAATTATATTTACTGTGGCAAAGTTTCAGAAAAAATTTAAGGTGCGAATTTTCAGGTTTGCAACATATACTCGACAAGTCTCAATCTTTGGGACTTCCCTAGCATCAGCGTCGATATCGGCATCCATAATGTATAGCAAGAGGTGCGTATCTATCAGTATGCAGGAAAAATATTGCATCTTAAATTGCTTTGTCACGAAATTTCAGCTTTGTAGCATATCAGCGTGAATTGTACTTATTTTTTTGTTAAAAAAGAGACATGGCCTCATGGTCCAGACTTTCCTATTTTCAGGTTTGTAACATATACTCGACACGTCTCAATCTTTGGGACTTTCCTAGCATCGGTGTCGACATCGGCATCCATAATGTATAGCAAGAGGTGTGTATCTATCAGTATGTAGGAAAAATATTGCATCTCAAATTGCTCTGTCACGAAATTTCAGCTCTGTAGCATATCATCCTGAATTGTACTTATTTTTTTGTTAAAAAAGAGACATGGCCTCATGGTCCAGACTTCCCTAAACGGCTAGCGGGTAGGAGGAAAATAACTGGTACTCTTGAAATTTACATGAATCACACATATACTCGAAATTCATGAGAATGGCTCTTCTGTTACAAAAGATTACTTGATTTATCGCAGGTATACCATTATTAGCTATTCCGGGCACATCCTTCTTGCATGTGTGTGTAGTATGCTTCTTATGATATCACAATACCAAATGTCTCACACAATTGAGAAATACATGAGAAATTAGTAATGGATGAATTATTCATTTCATAAAATAATAGTTAGTCGTTAGTAATCGTGTTTTTGTCGATCCTAGATAAATATGTTGACCTATAGTTATTATATAAATGAATGTTCTCACAGAACTTATCTTGGGTAAGGTGCGAGTCAGCTGTTAGCCTTATATGCCAAGGTATGATTTGTTTATGAATGTACTTTATTTATATTAAGATTGAATACGAAACAAGAGCTGTGGGACCGAGCAATCCGGTGCAGGCGGCAAGCGCTATCTGTCGTTCTTGATGGGAGAACACCACTTCACGTCATGCAAAGTATGCACCATCAAATGTTATTCAGCCACAGTCGAGGAAACGTCTCAGTGGCGCACAAGGCAAACAAGACTAACAAGTACTAACAGGTCGGGATGTACCTCATTATTGCTATGGATTAAGATCTTCTGTTGGCTATCCTATATATGGCATTACATTCCTCGGTTATTCAAATTATTTTTATTGGTTTTGTTTAAAAAATATTTGTATTCCTAATGTTAATACCTACAGGATGATGCTGAGTAGTTAGTTCAGCAATGGCAAACTAATTTGTTCGCACCTGGGCATCAATTTAGCCGATTCTTCACATTGCAGAGAGAGCCAAACAGTGACATCACTGAGCTGCCAGCTACAACTTAATTTTGTTTTCTTGAGACATTATAATATGAAAGATACCAAATGTCTCATGTGATTGTGATTTATAGAAGAAAAAGAGTCTATTTTTTTTTGTTAGTAATTCCTTTTCATCGACAATAGAATATTTGGTTAGCCTATAGTTAATTTTTAAAAAATCCATAGTTAACCTATAGATTTTCTAAAAAATGTACAGTTAACTTTTAAAAAAAATTACTGCAAAAATTCCTTTGACCCGGTATGAATCATAAGATACCTTACTTGCACAGATGGTCACGGTACTTCACAATAAATGTTTACCTCTTTCACTTGGTACATGTAAAAGGTTTATATTATACATGGATGACCAGATTGTACATATGTATATAGATTATAATAGCGTATGGTTTCAGCAATTGTAAGTTCCAATTCTGTTTCTTAGATCTATCAAATACCCACACAGCGACAAAAACGTCAGAGTTTTACGATAAAACAAAACCACAGTAACTTAGTGCATACATATCAGAGTTTTTTTTACAATTGGCCTGGACATTTGATTGCTCTAATCTACACACATTATACTTTGTTATTGAGAGGAACTGAAGGAGAAAAATTCCATTGAATTGTTTTCAACCATTAATTCTTACGATCTCCGTATTTCAGATACAGAAAGGGTTAAGGAGGCACAAAAATATTATGACTCTTGAGGTATGAGCTGAGGTTTAGAAAGATTGTGAACATCATGATCTCTCGATTTCAGAGACATTTTATCTTATGCTTATATAAAGCTAGGCTTATATTTTAATTAATCTGCACCTCTTATTTTCATGCAAAAATTGAGAGTAGTCTCACATACGGCCAAACTGACTATGTATCTATCCAATTTAAGTCCAGTCTTCGATGTTGTCCAAATTTCAATGTAATTTGTTTTCAATATATATATGACTCATCTGAACAAGTTTAGTTCATGTAGTTATGATGTTGTAAGAAAGCAGAACTTGTTGTGTTGAACCATTTATTATTTTGTGTACATATGAGTATCAACATGTGTATATAGAGATATGTTAGCCTTGTGTGACTGATACTTACCGATTTAGATTTAGACTGAAATCAATATCAAAATATTCTGTGATCTTTTGGCACATTAGTGATTTCATGTTTTAATATAACCTATTGATTGTGTTTCTACGATACCTACAGATGTGCTATTCCTGGGAAGTACAGTTGCATACATGGCATGTTTTTAATGCAATAAGGAACTTTATTAGTATATTTTCAAAGAAACATAAGGACAATAAAAACGTTGACCGCACATGTGCAACATTAAAAAAAGTTCATATGAATGTTTACAAATTTATATAACAATATACTTTAGTTTGATGGGGTAAAGCATTTGCTCAATTTGCGATGGAACTATATATATGTTAATAAAATTAAAATGCAACAAACAGATTTCATGAACTCCAATTTGAGTCTAATTTGCATTTTCAGTCAAAAATACCAATAAAGATGTTGCCTGCGGGAATGCGCGGGCCACTGTGCTAGTTCATAGAACTATAATATTTGAATTATCTATTCCATGCATTTATAGTGTATAAGAAGTCTTCACCTGGATGATGCCTTTCCAAAAAGGTGAGTCAGTGGGCTTTGCTTCTATTTCGTACTTTTGATTGAGGTGCTTATTATGCAACAATTCTCCCACATACCCTCTTCACTAAGTAATTTAAATATTCACTTACTTAATAAACACTTATTTTTGAGTTTTAGTACCTCAATGCCAAGACCACCCTGATCTTTTAGTCGACATATAATATTCCACTTAGTAAAACTATACTTTCTTTAATTCTCATCGCTTTGCCAAAAAATAAAAGAGATCTATAAAAGTCAATTTATTCATCACCCCCTTGGGAATCTCAAAAAAAGACAACATAAACGTAGGTAGAATTATTAAAACAGAATTGATAAGGACTAAGCGATCACCATATGATTGCAACTTGCCCTTCCAGCAACCCAACTTTCCTTTAAATTGAGTTTCTAGTGGATACCAATCTTAATTCTTAAGTTTTATGTAATGGATAGGCACTCGTAAGTACCTGAATGGCAAAGAACCAGATTCACAACCAAAGATTTCTATGTATTGTTGTTCTTATTTTTTGGCCTTTCCAAAACAAGAAAATTGACTGTTGTGGAAGTTAATTGTGAGACCATATAGTTTCTCCAAGATACACAAAATAAGATTCATGTTCACAACTTTCTATAAGTCGTGTTCCATGGATTTTTTTTGTATCATCCACATGTTGCCAGATGGAGACCCTGCTCAACTAAATGAGGTATTAAGCCTCTGGCCTGTCCATTTTCTTTTTCCTGTGCAATAAAGATGTCTATGGTAATATTTAAAAGTATTGGAGATAAAGGATCTCCCGGTCCTTTCTTGGTTCAACCAATGTCATCATTTACCTTTATACCGACATTATCTCCCCGCATAATCAATCTATACCGCTCATGAGCAAATTCTTTCATACTCAATGTTTGTTCTAGGAAAGGCTATTTAACTTGTCATATGCCTTTTCAAAGTCAATCTTAAACAATGCGCTATCCATTTTTTCTATGAAGTTCATGTATGGTCTCATAAAGTACTACAACTTCTCCAAGAATATGTCTTCGTGGTATAAACGCTGCTTGGGTAGGCCGAATCACCTTAGGGGCAATCCCTGTAATGCGATTATCAATACCTACTTTGGTAAAGATTTTAAAACTCATATTTAAGAGACAAATAAGCCTATATTGTTGGATTTGCACCGAGTTCTTTTTTGGGTAATAGCGTGATGACTCTAAAGTTTAGTTTATACAGGGACGGCATTCTCCTCTGTAGAATATCCCCAATCATATGTTCCATCATACTAGTAAAGTTCGTGGGGGTCGGCTCCCCAATTATTATTTTTATAAAATCCAGTAATATAGATTTTTAAATTATTTTCACCCACGATGCCTCCTTCATCTTGCTCTAGTTGTAATTTTTTCTTCTTTCTATGTTTTGCCATTGGCAATTAGGTGAAAATATTTCATGGTTTCCTCCTCATTGTATGTGTTTAACCTTAGATGTTTGAGCCCACTTAGTATCTTCATCTCTCATAAGTTTGGACACATGATTATTTTTGCATCCTTTAATGCATCCGTTCGGCCGCACTTAATAAATTGATCTACGCCTTCAAATCAAGGTCATCTATAATTGCTAGTAGATGGTCTTTCTCTTTTTGTATTTACCACTCAAATTTTTAAACCATCCCTTTAGAAAAAGACGCAAATGTTGTACTCCTTCCAATCCAAAATAAGTGTCGAAGACTTAGTACAAACTTTATAGTAGTAACTAGTACGTCTATGAGTGATTGCCTGCCATTCAGCTACAACCATCTCATAAAAACCTTTCCATCGTAGCCAATATAATTTGAAAGAAAATCGAAGTTTATTTCTCAGATGAGCCTTAACAGCTGAGTCAATAAGTAAGGCTGAAATGTGCTAGTGATAGTGGAAAACGGATTAGTGGGGTTTGCCGGTATGGGTGAGTTTACGGGGTCAACTTAATCCCTGACTAGATCTGTTCCAGCTCTGGATTCAATCCTAGCAAAACGAACGAGCCCTAGCAAGAAAATACGAAGTGTATACACAACAACAAATACACAACGCACACACGTAGCAGCTCCCTCCATCGCCGTACCAGTAAACTGAGTCCTTATCCGTGTAGGTACCAAATCGTGTTGTCACGTCACCACACGAGATGAAGAGCGGCAATCAAGACTAGCAGCAACATATTCTGCAAGCGCACATAACCTGCAAATACACAGCGGAGTGAGTTAGAAGTTCATTCAAATGTCGGCCTCTCGTACCATCATTTTATTTCCCTCTCCTATTATTTGTGCTCTCTCAAGATCAGATAGTCAGTAGTACGTGTGTGTATCTGATGACGATCTATTTTAGATGGGATGGAAAATTGGATGGAATCTGGTATAGTGAGGATGGATTGCCTTTGTTGCTGGAGGGAGCAGTTGGTCCAGATGATTCGTGGTCATTACCAGGTGGAGCTGCCGACTGCGACGGTGGCGACGGCGGAGGGTTGCGAACGGGGAAGCCGTCTTGGCCGATGAAACCTATGTACGCACAAGCAGCAAGTCTCAGGTGAAGCAAAACAACAGCAAAGAAGGAAACTACTCCATCCGATCCGTTGCTGATTTAGTAGTAGTACAACTTTATATTAAATCAGCGAACATTTATTATGGATTTGTGGAAGGAGTAAATCTGATTGGGCTCGCATCATTCTTTGAAAAAAAATCGGAGCCGGAAATCTTACAGTTGGTAGTGCAAGGGAAGGAAGGGTCGTTGCGCAAATTGGCGGCGCCCGGGTTGCACTGGCACTGCACTGGTTTGCCCTGTTCCTCCACGCACGTACCTTCACCACAGTCCATGCCTAGGCAGGCTGAGAGACGAAAAAGATAATCAGAACAGTTGCCCATTGCCAGATAAACTAGTCAAGTTCTGCAGGTTTCGGAAAGTTTACGGTGAAGTGTCACGTTGCTGCCCAATGGCGGAAACTTGGGGGTTTAGTGGTAGCAGCTGATATCCGTTAAACCTACAAGGAAAGAAACGAACAATTAGGATCTAGGCATATATGCTTGATTAGTGTGCATATGCGCAGCAACACAACTAGGATCCGAAACAGTAGTACTCCCTCCGATCCATATTAGTTGACTTGGATTTTTCTAAATTCGGATGTATTTAGTACTAAAACATGTCTAGATACATCCGAATCTAGACAAATTCAAGTCAACTAATATGGGTCGGACGGAGTACTATATTGCTATCCAGTAAATTAATAACGGCACGCCTCCAAGGCACCCGAGCAGTGAAAAATATGATCGCCCCGTCTCACCTCTAAAGATTGATCCCTGCCTGCGGTCTTACCCAGGCTTTTCTGTACTAAGTTACTCCTTTGTCACAGAGGGCCATTAACAGCCTTAATAATTGCATTATACTTGGACTTGAAAGAAGAAAAGTGTAGACTGCGATCGATCGCTTGCTTACAGATGGGGATGTAGCAGGCCGTGAGGGTGTCCAAGGCGACGAAGTTAAGCCACCCGGGGTTGCATTCGCACCTGTAGGTGCTCACGTTGGACAGGAACGGCACCAGCGGCGGCACCTCCTTGCAGCTGCCCATGCCGCAGCTTATCCCGTCGCACGCTGACGCCGCCGCCGCGACGACGGCCACCCTGGCGGTGGCGCAGGCCAGCAGCGCCACAACCACAAGCAGCACGGAGATCCTCATCTTCTTCTTTCCCGGAAGGATGAAAAATGTGCGCCTATATATGCAGGCCTCCGTCATATTTGTGCGTCGGTGGTGCTGGATAGCTTCGGAGAGGGCAAAGCGGGGCGACGGAAGATGCGCGCCAGTGTGTTTTTTTTTTTTGTTTTTTGTTCCTTCTTCCGGGTCGTCATAGGTTTCATCACCTGTGGCAAGCTAGCGACGTAGAGTACGTGTGTTGGGTTCCCTCATTCCCAGTGTCCGTTTTTGGACACGAGAGAGAAATGGTCCAACCTTGAGAAATCCGTTTCGGTTATCAGGTCCAGATTATATTATCTAGTCTTGGCCTTTTTTATGGTATCTTTTACTACTGTCCAAGTCTATCTACTAATTTACAGAACGGTAGGTTCGTCCTCCCAGTTTCGTTCCGATTTTTCGTTGGTCGATTTTGCCCCTGCACTTTGGTGGATATTACCCACCACTGCCACCGGTAAGTACCGCTTCGTCTATGCCCGGTCAAATTCGTTCGCCTCTCGCGTTCCGTGTTCTCCCGATACGTCTTCCGCTTCGTCCTTCGTCGCCCCCATCGGTCCACCTTCGTCGCGCATTGAAGAAAGGCCGGAGCCACACGGCCTGCAACTACTCTGTGATCCTCGCATGCCGCGTAGATTACGCCGCCAATCCAAATCCAGTCTTCATCGCCGCGTCCCTCTTCTTCCTCTCTCACGCCGCGTGACCTCCTGCTCCAAACTCGCCGCACCCAGTTTGCCCAGCCGACGCGCCGCCGGCCAAATCCGGTTGTTCTTGATCTGGTGATAGCAGGGGCAGATCGGATGGGACACGCCGCACCGCCGGCCCAATCTCCTCCTGCACCCGCCGCTCACCGGCACCATCATGGTCAGCGCCATCCAAGATCTGTCCCCGTGCACCACTTTTCTTGATGGAGGTATGATCGGTAGGTTTAGTTCTGCTCCGAACCAATCCATTCCCTTTCAAATCCTCTCTCCTCGCTAGATTTTTCGTTTCTAATTCCAAATCCCCCGCTGCATCTGTCGACCGAAACTGGAGACCACCACCACTCGAGGGGCAGCGGTCATCACCGCATCCTCCCCTCTCCTTGATTCGCCAAGGGAGGCGACATCAACATCCAGGTCCTCCATAGATGCAGGTAAGGTATAATATTGCACGCACGTTCTCTGTCGGACCTAATTTTCTCTCCTTGTTGTCAGGCTGCCAGCGCCAAGGAGAACCCATGAGGAGTTCTCCAATAGTTACATGTCTGGACCGATGCAAAACTACTCTGGTGAGGTTCTGCATATCTCGAAGTCAAAAATGTACTAATCCTATGTATGTGTGTATTAGTGCAAAAGGGGCTGCCTGCACATCATCCATCCCTGCAAATATACTAATCATGCTTCCTTTGCTTGGTCTTTATTTGATTTGAATCCATCGGCATCCACTCCAATTCACCAGGGTAACCAAAAATTGAACTAGCAATTGTAAGTTCTATCCCCTTCTGTTTGGTTATCTTTGATCTGGCATATAAATAATCACATTAACCGTACGAATTGATCTCTAGGTTCTCTTTAGAATAAAGAGCGGAATGAGGTTTTAGTGATTTTGTATTTAGCACATCATCAGCCAGGTACGAATCCTTTCCACAACAGCCAAGCGTGATTGGACTCTATGGAGAAGTTGATTGACCATCAGGCATTGTCTGGTCTGACTACGAACAAATAAAAAGGCATCTAATTGACATCTCAAAGTGTTAGCATATAATACGCGGTCATCTATATTTTTCATCTAATCTTAATTTGAGCAATGCCTTTTTTACCAAATGTTTTTTCCCTGTACAGGCTAGCAAACACGTGAACTTGAGAGGCTGAAGAATCATTTGGCAGAGTAAACAAAAAATGATGTAATCTCTTTTTCCCATAACAATCTATTTTGGAGTCTGCATGCATGGATGCAGTATGCATATATTCAGTAAAGTCGTTAGATGTTGGGTACACAAATTAAGGTACTGTTGCTTGAGTTTTATGTTCATATTGTGTGTTTGTGTTCACTTGACTTTCTGGTGGACTATAGCGTTGAAACTACAGAAAGAGTGTGCCTGTTTTTAGTTGAAAAATCTTGTTTCGGTAATTTTTGTGCAAAAATGTATTCAGGTGCCTAACAAATTGGAGGCTTCTAGCATTAGTACTTTGCTGACAAGCTTACATAACATTGACAGTTGAGATGCCGCATATTGAAGATTTCAATTGTATATTGTGAAGACCTAAATATTATACCGCACACTAAGGCAAGAAGAATGTGACAGACGAAGAAAGTCCGAACAACTTTGTTATGTCGAGGAGAATCTTATTTTGTTTTTCATGGCTTAACCTGGAGACACGGGGTTTGCAGACCGTTTCATGTTTCGTGTGGCTTAACCTGGAGACATGGGCTTCAACTCAAATAGTTTATTCATGAAATCTTCTTAAACTGTTTACTGTTACTAATTTAAATGATTTTAAGATTCATGTTTTTTGCTGACGGTCTTTGTTGACGAGTTCTTGAAAAAGTAGATCGACGATAGACATATGATAACGGTCGCTATCTTATGTGCTCAGGTATACTTCATCGCATCATGGAGCAGATAAAATAATTAAGAATTTAGTGTCTATTCTTTTCTCGCTTCTTGGATTTCCAGTTTGCCACTCTGTTAGTACTAGCACATTTTTTTGCCTTATTTCGTCGAAAACTATCTTATATTCTGCTCTTGCATGCTTACAAACACTTAGTATTCCATTTTCCATGACTTTTGAGCTGACTGCCGGAAGATGATATCTAGGACATATGGTCTTATTCTCTAGCATATGTCAAGAAGGAGCTTTTATCTTTGCCGTGAAGTGTGCATTCAGTTGGGTTGAAGTGGGCACACAAATCCCTAGAGGAAGATGAGTCTCTGACTTTCAGACTTGGATATCATTCGGTACCGTCTTAACACAATGTTGAAGTATTTATGTTTCTTCAAATTTTATAATGGCACGACCAAGATCAAATCCTACCTGTCTTGGTTTCTGCAGGTTCCATCCATGCAACAGTTGCACCTTCATGTTATAAGTCAGGATTTCAGCTCACCCAACTTGAAAAATAAGAAGCATTGGAAATTTCTTCACCACCGCGCTTTTCCTCGATTCTGTTGATGTCATGGAGGAGGTCGACCAACCCAGATGAGGATCTTCTCGCAATGGACCTAAGGTGACAAAGATGCAGGAGCTCCCACCCGAACATCCCAAAGCTCAAATCCCACATCGCAGCCTGTAAGTCCTCCTTCCCTCCCATCTTCTAAAGAAAGACAAGCTGTTGACACTGTGTGGCGGATATTCAACACTTATATGACATGTGACTCAAGTAACTCATTATTTTCATACATGTGACTGTTCTGTAGAGAGTTGTAGACCTTCTCCTAAATATTCGATGAGAAATGATTCACATACGTTTTGCATCTACTTTCATGCTTACCCTGGTTTCACAATTTTTTTTTACTGAATAATGGGAACTGAACTAAACTTTAACTGAATTTTGTCTAAAAGATGCAGTTGTGCAGGTGGTGGCGGAGCATAAATTTTACCAGCCAGTAGCAGGACATATGAGCTACCGGAGATGAAGGGCGTGGCTCAGCTGCGACAGGCGGCAGCGGCGGCTGCCGAGCTAAGGAGCTCCGGGGAGTAGCAGCCGGCCGAACAGAGAGTAGCAACGGCTATTGTACGTGGATAAGGAGCAAGCAACCCACACCGCTGGGCGAGCGGTGGAGCTCCTCCGCAACAGATCATGAGCGCGTCCAACCACACGAGCAGGTTGCAGATCTGGGGCAGCGATGCAACGCAGATGTTGTGCGGCGTGAGCGCGTCCACGTGCACACGGTCGGAAGTCAGGATTTTTAATCTATGCTAATTTTGGTATGATTTGAACCTATACGGATTTGTTTGTATTTGAACTTTGAATACACGCCCTTGTCAATTAGACGGGCATGAGGGAGTATCATTTTAGCTGAATTATTTCATGAAAGACAATAACTTTCCTTAGAAATCAATTTTTTACTAAAAGAATATTTTTTATTTTTTGAGGTAAGTCGTTATTATGCGAACACGGATATTGATATTAAATCTGGACAACATGAAAGCTCGACATAAACATATTTTTACATTGAGCATGATGTTCATGCCATTTCCATCAAAACGTTTTTTGGAGGGATGTCTTTGGTTTGACCTTGAAATGAAGCAACAACACAACATCGATGAATATAATCACAAAGGTAATGAGCATACATGGAGGAATTAAGATGACACATCGTTGCGTAGCGAAAGTGAGGCAGATAGAAAAATATTACGAGAAAACATTTGGGTTAATTATATTGTGCACTTCATTTTGATACAGAGCCTCCATATATATTTGTTCCTATCATGTAGAATTCATTTTGATACTCAATTTATTATTTCATGGCAACATGTGGCACTTACAATCATGTATTAATTCTATGTTGGGTATACTTGTGAACTTTGTCTGATGAGGAAAGAAAGAATTGAGAGCCCATTGCAACGCACAGGCATGTTTCCTGTATTTTGATAGTGGCCCAAGCGCATTATTTGAAACTTGACAATTTGTCCTTTTTAGAGGCAAAAGTGTGGCGACAGGAGTTCATGGACCAATCTTTTGAGGATGCCAAGGTATATTTGTATTTGTGTAACATATAATATGTATGAACTGAGTTCCTATCCATGCGACTAGAGATCTTTGGCTCGAGCTTCAGTACTCTTGTTATTTAAAAAAATTAAAACCATATTTGTGAGTTTAAAAAAATATTTTAAAATAATTTTGGATGTAGCTCATGATGTATTCCACATATGTGCAAAAAATCAATTTCAAATACTTTGTATTCTGAGCTTTACAAAAATGACAAAAGGTGTAGATATGTGTAAGTATATCATTTCAAAATCCCAAATTTTATTAGATTTGTCATTTGTGTGTAGGCCAAAAAATATAAAAAATTCATGCCACGATTTTACATGCTTGTGGGATACAATATTTATTATGTTCAGAATTATTTTAATATATCTTTAAAATCTGTAAAATATGATTTTAATTTTTTTAAAATAAAGAGAGCGCTTGTGCTCGGGAACAAAAAACACTTTCCACTATCCATGCATCATATTTTGTTCCACACCATTATTTAACATTCGCTCTTTGTATCATCATCTATTTGGACATCACCTCAATGCTTTATTCGATCGCAACACAAATGGTTATATTGCAAAATAAGTGGCAACTTTCTGATTATCTTTTTACAAGATTGTTGTATAGACATTTAGTGCAACATCTAAGGATGAAATACCGGATGTAGCCAATATATTTTTAAGGGAAAATTTGGTATGTCACTGTCAACTTATAAATTTGGACCAATGCGTTAACTTATAAATTTTAACCCGTTGCAACGCACGGGCACTTTACTAGTATGAAGTAGTATAAATCTAATCTAGCCGTCCATTCTTTGGGCAGTTTAAACATTTTTTAGGCTAATCATTATCTTAATCGTTACCTATGGACGAGGCCCATAAGCCCAGTAACAATCGATCGACAGCTCGTCCCTTCGTCCCCCACCTTGGTACGAGTTCTTTGCCCTCACCATTGCCGCCGCCATGCAGTTCTCACCGGCCGCTCCTCCAACGATGTTCTGATTTTCTCCTCGTACTATAGAGAAACGAGAAAAAAAAATATGCCACAACCTGTCGAGGAGTCTCATAGAGCATATCATACCACTTAAAAACATAACAAGATTATTGCTCTGCTGCTCACCTGAAAATTCTTGTTGTGCCAGATGGATTCCATCCCAGGGAAGCAATCTCATTATTAATTTCCATTCAGAACTATTACTACAAGCTATCATGTGGTTGCACACATTTAGAATTACGGATTTGATACACACGAATCAGTATTCTTCGTCCAACTTCCATGAACGCCACCAGCAAGCTTTAACTCAAGATGCATTGACGACGACTAAAGTTCGTCTAGCTGCAACACCGGCTTCCCGGACAACAACGACTCCTACCGAGGTGGGCAGCCAGGCGGACGGTTGAATTTCTCGGGGACACACTGCCGTTGACGAGGACCACCAGAAGAACAGTACACAATGCATCGGCCATGAGGGCATGATCGGGGATTTTTTTTTTCGACTGACAACGCTCCGTTGGGCCGTGCAAGACTACGTCAGGGATTTTTCTGATAGTACCCACTTTGCCCACGTTTTGATTAGTAGTATTGGCCTTTGTATCATCAGAAAGAGGCGGTTCTTATTCATTTAAGGACTGACGAGATGTCTCGAGAAGAAATTCTAGAATTGGTAGCCTCCCAAATCAAACATACATTGACAGGGTAGCTTAAACCATCTAGTCTTCTTGAGATTCTCATTGTTCCACTGTATTCTATTGAGTATTGTCTTGTATATGGCCATATTGTACAGTGCATGGTCCCACGTCCCACGTCGTCAAAGCCAGTTAGACATTTATATGTCAGAACGGAACATTACGGCAGACAGGCATTTTCCTGTACCGTGTAGAGAAATCTTGGAACGACAGTAGTATAGTCCTCTGTTAGGATGATCTCCTCCCGCGTGGGCCCAACAGCCCACCGGGCCCTTAGATCCGCGCCCTGATCGGGGGCGCCCAACCCACTATGGTTGGTGGGCCCCTGTCACCTACGCTATGTAAAGAGGTGGGGGACGGCGACACGCAACACGAGGTTCGTCGCGGCGCCATACACCCCACCGATCTAGGGAGTGCAGTAGTGACGGGAAGCGCCGACGCCGCCTAGACCACCACCCGCTCTCGGCATCGCTCACCATGGCCACCGCCACGGACTCCTCTAGGCAAGGAGAAGGTATGTCTCTCTCTCTCTCTCTCTCTCTCTCTCTCTCTCTCTCTCTCTCTCTCTCTCTCTGACATAGGTATGATTACTCGGATGCCCATTATTCACCACACTACATTGGGTAAAAGGCCTACGACCCATAAGGATTCCAGATAAATAGCCCAAGGAAGCAACCGACAGAGACCTTTTTGTATTAGGAAAGAAACTATGAACCGATATTATGTTAGAGTTGTAATAGGGCGTGTATGAAACCTATCCGCGTACGGTTTTGAGACCCGGCCTATTATATATAGGGCGGGAGAATCCAAGCGAGGGTACCGAAATCTAGAGGACAACTTGTAATAGAGTGTTTTCCTAATATTCAGGCGACTTTGTCTTCATTGTTTTCCTGACATCCGACGAAATCCCCACCGTTCTCTTTTCTGCAAAACCCCAAGTCCATCACCATGGGCATTGCCGAGGTTACCCCTCGTACTCTCTCTCCGTGACTAGCAATATTGATACAAGTATGAATAATAGACCGAGTACTACTGTCTACATCTACCCTAGTTGATCCTAGAAAGCTATCAATGGTATCAGAGCATCTAGGGTTCATAGTTCTTTTCAAGTAGAAAGAAAAAAGAAAGAATTTTTCGTGTAGAAAGAATACAGAGAATGAATCTTCTCTAGAATCGCCACAGAGACAGTAAAAACCCTAACCCTAGTTCAATTACACAGAAACCCCAACCCCATAGTTCATCACTGAATCAAACAGAAAAGAAACCCCCCGCAAACAGAATATCCACCACCGACTGTTGCCACGAGGCACGCCGGCAAAGAGCGCCTCCGCCTGAGCCGCTTGGCAGCGGCACACCCACCCTCGGGTGGATGCGCGCGCTGGCAAGGGGGCCAGGGACCATCGCCATCCTCTTCCTCTCTGCATTGCTGCAACTGGTGGTTTTAGTGGATGGGGGAAAGAAATCGAGACAGAAAAGTAGGGGGAGGGAGCTCGTCGCTGGCCTAGTGACGGGCGGCGCTGCCTCCTCGCCACGCGCGGGGTTACGTTGCTGGCCATGGAAGGGCCAACCGCTGCCACTAGGGAGAGAGAGACACGGGGAGGAGAAAGAAATGGGGCTAGGGTTACCGGGAAGGCGCCGCAGGCTAGTTTTGTTCTAGGGATGGAAGCGCACGACCGTCCAATGGCGATCTGAATGATCGGACGGCAACGGCGGGCAGCGCGCGTTGAGAAGACCCTGGGCGGGCCGTGGGCCATTACCAGGCCGCGGGGAAGTGCACAATGGCACGCGCGATACATACGATAGGGGCACGAGGACAGTAGGTTGTGGGCCTCTTTGCCTACGTGCAGTTTAGTCTTTTTCTTTTTCTTGTTTACAGAAGCTATGTTTGACGAATTTTGTCCAGTTTTGGACATTTTTTCGTCTAGTTTTTCTGCTCAAACTGAACCAAAGAGACGTTTGTTTAGAGAAATAGAAAAGTCTAAAGTAATGCTTCTGAAAATTATAAAGTTCATGAATTTTTATTCATATTTTTCGATGCGAATAGTAAAAAAGGTGCTCTTTTTAAATTTAAATAGAACTAAAGTAAGAATTAAAATTTAAGAGCATGTTAAAGTGTTTATTCTAATTATGTTCATGTTATTTTTCTGACCAACATTGTTAATGGCATGATCATGATTAGTGGTTACTTTGATCCATTTATTTCTATGTTTGCCAAATGGTGATATAATTTTAAATTGCATGAACAGTTGTATGTGTTAGTTTTGACCAATGTTGGATTAATGGATGCAATTGTTGTTATGATCTCACTTCATTGTGGTTTTCCCGAGGGTACTACTTGATGGGATGCATCAAGGATGTTCCAACCCTCAGAAGTGATAACTACTCTGAATGGAGAAACAAAGTCGACCTGGCTTTTGTCTATGCTAAGGTGGACTAGGTTGTCAAGACTCCGCAGCCCACCAAGCCGATAGAGCCAATCAGAGATGATAAAGATGATGATGCTGCTTGGAACAAAAAGAAGAGGGATTATGCTCCGTTGGAGATGACATATACCGTAGAGAACAAAAAGTGGCTCACCAACAACAAAAGGTGCATGGCTTTAATAAAGAACACAATTGAGCATGCTATTGTACGCTTAATTGCAGAGTGTGCTTCTGTAGGGGAGTATCTTGAAAATATAAAGAGTCAGTTCACTGTCTCTTTAAAGATATATGCTACCTAGCTACTGAAGCAGATGGTGACAGAAAAGTACACTGGAGATAGACATGGCATAAGGGAGCACATCCTCAAGATGAGCAACATGGCAACTAAGCTGAAGCCCATGGATGCTGATTTAGAGCTCAAGCATGCACTCCTAGTTCATCTAGTTATGGCTTCACTGCCAAAAGAGTTTGACACCTTTGTTGTCAACTACAACATGTCGCTAGAAAAGTGAGACATTGAAAAGACAATAGCCATGTGTGTGTAAGAAGAGGAAAGACTTAAAACTTCACATGGCGGTTCTCTGAAGTATGTCAAGGACAAGATGAAAAGGAACTACAATCAAAGTAACCAAGGTTCCGCTTAAAAGCCACATGGAAAAGCTCCCATGCAATATCAACATCAGCAAAGGTCTATCCTAGTGGACACAGATAGTTGTCTCCACTGGAAGAAGACCGGGCATTACAAGAAAGATTACCATGTTTGGCTAAAGTCAATAATGGCAAAGAAAGGTAACAACATTGTTTCCTTTGTAAATGAATCCTTGTATACACTATTTTCGAAATCTACTTGGTGGATTGACTCAGGTGCAACTGTTCATGTTGCATTTTTTATAGGGATTCCATTCGACGCAGACTACGCAAACAAGTGAAAGATGCATTGATGTTGCAAATAGAGTCCAAGCAGACGTTGAATATGTTGGCGACATCTCCCTGGAGCTAGCTGATGGATTCACGATTCTTCTTAGAGATGTTTTTTATGTTATTTCATTACAGAGAAACTTGATTAGTGTTTCATGTTTGGACAAAGATTATTATGAATGTCATTTTGGATATGGCAAGTGTGCCATATGGTTTAATAATGCTTATGTGGGTGTTACTTTCCTTCACAATGAGCTTTATTTGTTATCCCTACGTGAAAACGTGTATTCTGTGTGTAATGTGAATGAACATGTTTGTGCGTCGGATAAAGATCAGAAGAAAAGAAAGAGAACTCATGATTCATCATCGAAATTATGGCACTATCATTTAGGACATATTTCAAGGGGGAGAATAGAAAGGCTAGTTAAACATGAAATCCTTCCTCTATTAGAGTTCTCAGACATAGAGCAATGCATAGATTGCATAAAAGGAAAGTATGTAAAGCAAATTAAAAAGGGTGCAAAACAAAGCACCGGAGCACTAGAAATCATTCACACTGCATTTGTGGACCATTTCCTGTGAAAAGTGTGGATGACTATGACTGGGTCATAACATTCACACACGACTACTCCTGTTATGGTTATATTTATCCAATCAAATAAAGATCGAAAGTGTTGGATAAATGTAAGATATTCAAAGCTGAAGTTAAAAATCAGCATGATAAAAGAATAAAGATAGTGAGACCCGGCCGTGGGGGAGTACTACGGTCGGCACACCCCATATGACCAAGTCCCTGGACCTTTTGCGAGGTCCTTACAGGTGACTGGCATAGTGGCCCAGTATTCAATGTCGGGCGAGCCTCAGCAAAATGGAGTAGCTGAAAGGCATAATCGTACACTTATGGATATGGTGCGCAGTATGATGAGTTACTCCTCCTTACCATTGGGATTTTGGATGGAGGCGTTAAAAACCGCCATTCACATTCTTAATAGAGTACCAAGCAAGTTGGTGCCTAAAACACCATATGAATTGTGGACAGGAAGAGTTCCCTCTCTACACGACTTGAGAGCGTGGGGGAGCCCAGCTAAGGTCAAAGTATTTAATCCAAACATTGCGAAGCTAGATGCTAAAGCAGTTAGTTGTCATTTCATTGGCTATCCTGAAAGATCAAAAGGTTTTCGTTTCTACTATCCAGATAGATACAAAAAGTTTGTAGAAACAAGACATGCAGTCTTCTTAGAGGATGAAATGATGAGGGGGAGCATGGTAGCTCAAAAAAAATATCTTGAGGAGAAGAGGGTGTATGCACCTGAGTCAATGACTCAGGAGCCATTTTTGTCACTACCTGTTATTCCTGCACTGACAATCCTTGAGGTTGTGGTGCAAGCACCTGTTACAACTCCACCCGTGACAACAATGAGTGAAGATCTAGAACCTGTCCGTCAGGAGCCGATTGAACCCACTGTTGCGCATGAAAGGGAGCAGCAGCAGCCACCTCTAGAAGATGCGCCATGAGTTGAGACACACAATGTGCCAACTAATGAGGCCCCTAGAAGGGCATATAATGCGCCAACGAATGAGGCCCCTAGAAGGTCTCAGAGAGTTTAAAAAATCAGTTATTTCAACTGATTATAAAGTTTATAATATAGAAATGGTTCATGTGGAGGGTGATCCCACTTCATATGAAGAAGCCATGAGTTCTCCTCACTCATCGAAGTGGCTGGAGGCCATGGAAGACGAGATGAAATCGATGAGTTCCAACGATGTTTGGGATTTAGAGGAATTCCTAAAGGAGCCAAACAGTAGGCTCTAAATGAGTCTACATAACAAAGTATGACTCTAATGGGAATGTAGAAAAGTATAAAGCACAACTTGTGGCAAAAGGATTTACAGAAAGAGAAGGGGTAGATTACAATCAGACATTTTCTCCCGTATCATGTAAAGATTCCTTCAGAATCATAATGGCATTAGTTGCATATTTTGATTTAGAGTTACATCAGATGGATGTAAAGACGGCATTTCTAAACGGGGATTTATAAGAAAGTGTCTACATGAAACAACCCAAGGGTTTTGTCCTGGAAGGCAAGGAAAACATGGGATGGTGCTTAAAGATCCATTTATGGATTCAAGCAAGCCCCTAGACAGTGGTATCCAAAGTTTAATGAGACAATTAAGAGATTTGGGTTCAAAGAGAATGTTAAGGACACCTGCACTTATGCAAAGTTGAGAAGTGGGAAATATATTTTCCTAATTCTGTATTTGGATAATATCTTGCTTGCTAGCAGTGATGTAAGTCTGCTACTAGAAACAAAGAAGTTCTTATCCTCAAATTTTGATATGAAATATCTTGGTGAAGCATCATATGTTTTGGGCATAGAAATTCACCAAGATAGGAAAAATGGGGTTCTAGGACTATTGCAAAAGGCATATTTAGAAAAGGTTCTAAATAAATACAATATGCATGCGAGCAATGCCACACCTACTCCCATAGTCAAGGGTGACAGTTTTGGGAAATTTCAATGTCCCAAGAGTCAATACAAGATCGATCAAATGAAAACGGTACCATATGCTTCGGCTGTTGGAAGCTTACAGTATGCACAAGTATGCAGTCGCCCTAACTTAGCTTTTATCACCAGGGTACTCGGTAGATATCAAGAAAATATAGGCACAAAGCACAAAAAGATGGTAAAGAAAGCATTGCGTTATGCGCAAGGCACAAAAGACCTCATGCTAACATATAAAAGGTCCGATTCCCTGGAATTAAGAGGTTATTCAGATGCAAATTTTGGGGGAGACAGAGATGTTAGAAAATCCATAGCAGGATACGTATTCACTCTCGCAGGCGGGGATATTTCGTGGAGAATCTCCAAACATTGAATAGTTCCATCATCCACGATGTATGCAAAATTTATAGCATGTTATAAGGGCACGGGGCAGGCGATATGGTTAAAGAAATTTATACCCAACTTGCAAGTGGTAGATGGCATTGTCAAACCACTAAAGGTGTACTGCAACAACCAGCCCGCAGTATGCTATACTCACAACAACAAGTCGAGTAATGCTACCAAACCAATAGAGATAAAGTATTATGTTGTGAAAGATAAAATCCAGGATCACACTATGAGTCTCGAGCATATAAGGACAAAGGGTGAAAGTGCATGTGTGCCCCCATGTGTGGTTTTAGTAATTAATGACAATCTGACTTATGTTTGCATTGAGTTTTACTTGTAGGATTTGTCCATGGGCAATGCTTGAACCATTTGTTGGCTTCAAGGTTGGGAGAAGAAGAAGGTGAAGAAGATTAATTGTTAACCAAGGTTTCAATGAGTGATCCAGAGATTGGTCAAGTGAGAGTTGAGCCTATAGCAAGTGTGTCTTGAAGACTAAAGGTTGAGTGGTATCTCTTATGTACCTTCAAGACACCAACATAATGAAGAAAGAAGAAATGATGTGCAATTTCAAGATGAGCCATCTCGAAGAGACCATTTGCTTGAAGCTTGCCATCCTATGATTATTGATACGTTGCTAACGTATCCATAATTTTTGATGTTCCATGCTTGGTTTTTATCTACTTTCTTATGTTTTGTTCCAACTTTGGAGTACTTTTTATACACTTTCTTGGACTAACCTATTAACAAGATGCCATAGTGCCAGCTCCCTGCTTTATGCTGTTTTTGGTTCCAGGAAAGTCAGAAAATGAATATTCTCGGAATTGGACGGGACAAAAGCCAAAGTCAGTTTTTCACCGAGGGGGACACGGAGCCAAAATACGAGACGGAGAGGGGCCAGAGGGCTGCCACAACACCTGGCCGCAGGGCCAGGCCTGGCCGTGCCAGGGGTGGTGTGGCCGTCCAGGGCACCCCCTCGGCCTCCCCTTTCGCCTATAAGATGCCTCCGATATAAAAACCCTAAGTACCCGATCAAAATTCCACGAAAGAGTCTGTAGTCGCCATCATATCCATTCCTAGATCGGGAGGGATCTGAAGCTCTTCCCGGCACCCTGCCGGAGGGGAGAATTCACCCTGGAGGCCTTCTTCATCACCATGCAAGCCTCCGGTGTGACACGTGAGTAGTTCATCCTTGGACTACGGGTCCATGTAGTAGCTAGATGGCTGGTTCTTCTCCTTTGTGCTATCATGTTTAGGTCTTGTGAGCTCCGTTCATGATCAAGGTCATCTATTTGTAATCCTACATGTTGTGTTTGCGGGGATCCGATGGATATTAAGATGCTATTTCAGATTGATTATTGATTCTATCATGCCTTTGTTATTTGTGATCTTGCATGCTTTCTGTTGTTAGTAGCTATCTTGGCCAAGTAGATGCTAGCAACTCCAAGAGTTGGTATTTATGCTCGATAGTGGGTTCATGCCTCTAGTAATCTGGGGAAGTGACAGAAATCTCTAAGGTACTAGATGTGTTGTTGCTACTAGGGAGAAAACAATAATCCTTTGTTCATAGAACAATCGTATTGTTTACTTTACACGCAATGCGTAATGCAATTATCTGTTGCTTGCAACTTAATACTGGAGAGGGTTCGGATGATAACCTAAAGGTGGATTATTAGTCATAGATGCAGTTGGATTACGGTCTATGTATAATGTTGTAATTCCCAATCGAATCTCAAAGGAGTCAAGATGATTAGTATATGCATGTATGCTTTCTCGATGTTTGTCAATTGCCCCGCTATAATTTGTTCACCCAACATGTCATCTATCTTAAGGAGAGCCACCACTAGTGAACTATGGACCTCGGTCCTTTCTTTTACCATCAATCTACAACTGTTTACTGCTTGCTGTTTACTTTCTGCAAGCAATTACTATCTTCCACACAATATGTTTAATCCTTTGTTTTCAGATAAACTAGTGAGATTGACAACCTCACTGTAAGTTGGGGGCAAAGTTCTGTGGTTGTGTTGTGCAGGATTCTAAGTTGGCAACAACACCTTGGAGGTGTTTCCTTGCTCCTACTGGTTCGATAACCTTGGTTTCATAACTGAGGGAAAACTTGCTGTTGTGCTCATCATACCTTCCTCTTGGGGTTCCCCAACGAGCTCGATATATTTTGGGCCATCAAACTCTTTTTCTGGCGCCGTTGCCGGGGAGTCAAGGACATGTTCACAAGGGGAGTCCCTCATAACCAGTCTCTTTACTTTGTTTTATTTGTTTTGCTTAGTTTATTTTCTGCTTTGTTTGCTTGTTTCTTTATCAAAAACACACAAAAAATAGTTTTATAAGTTTGCTTTCTTTATTAAAAACACAAAAAATTAGTTTTACTAGTTTTCTTTCTTTATTAAAACACACACAAAAAATGACTACTCTTGAAAACACTAAGTTGTGTGACTTCACTAGCACCAACAACAATGATTTCATGTGCACACCTATTGCTCCACCTGTTCCCGAAGCTACTTTCTTTGAAATAAAACCTGCTTTACTCAATCTTGTTATGAGAGAACAATTTTCTGGTATTGGTAATAAAGATGCTGCTGCTCATCTAAATAACTTTGTTGAACTTTGTGAGATGCAAAAGCATAGGGATATAGATGGAGATATTATTAAGCTTAAATTGTTTCCTTTCTCTTTGAGAGGAAAAGCTAAAGAATGGTTGAATTCCTTAACTAGGAATAGTATTGATTCTTGGACTAAATGCAAAGATACTTTCATTGGAAAATACTATCCTCCTGCTAAGATTATATCAATGAGAAGTGAAATAATGAAGTTTAAACAATCTGATAATGAACATGTTGCTCAAGCTTGGGAAAGAATGAAATCTTTGGTAAAGAATTGTCCCACTCATGGACTGACTGCTTGGATGATTATTCAAACTTTTTATGCAGGATTATACTATACTTCAAGAAATCTATTGGATTCTGTTGCTGGAGGTACCTTTATGACCATTACTTTGGGTGCTGCAACGAAGCTTCTAGATAATATGATGGTTAATTTTTTTGAATGGCACACTGAAAGAGCTCCACAAGGTAAGAAGGTAAATTCTGTTGAAGAAACCTCCTCCTTGAGTGATAAAATTGATGTTATTATGTCTATGCTTGTTAATGGGAAAGCTCATATTGATCCAAATCATGTCCCCATAGCCTCTTTGGTTGCTCAAAAAGAGCAAGTTGATGTGAACTTTATAAGAAATAATAATTTTAGCAACAACGCCTATAGGAATAATTTTGGTAATAATAACTATAGGCCATATCCTCCCAACAATGGTAATGCTTATGGAAATTCCTACAACAACAATAGGAGTGCACCCTCTGAACTTGAAGTTTATGCTTAAAGATTTTATTAGTAAACAAACTACTTTCAATAAAACTATTGAGGAAAAAATCTCTAATGCTGAAAGAAATATAGCATCATTGGCTGAAGCACAATCTTCTTTGAATAAAATGGCTGCTAAACCTGAAACTATTGATAATCCCTTTGCTGCTACTAATGCCACACAAGTTAGAATTGATGAAAATGTTAGATTACTAGCTGAATTGCATGCTAAGTGGGAGAGAGAAGATGAAATTGCTATAAACATTTGTGTTTCTACTATCACTGCCACTAGTGTTGAAGCTACTAATAGCTCTACTACTTTAGATGATAATTATGATTTTGATCTTGATGGTTGCAACATCTCTGAAGTAATTAAGTTCCTACAAAAGCTTGCTAAAAGTCCTAATGCTAGTGCTATGAATATGGCCTTTACAAAACATATTATTGATGCTCTCATAAAAATCAAAGAAGAAAAGATGAAACATAAAGCTTCTATTCCTATGAAACAAGAAGATGGTTGGGAACCCATCATTAATATGAAAGTGAATGATTTTGATTTCAAAGCTTTATGTGATCTTGATAGTAGTGTTTCTATTATGCCTAGAAAGATTTATGATATGCTTGATTTGCCACCACTTGAAGACTATTATTTAAATGTCCCACTTGATGATAATTCTAAAAAGAAACTCATGGGGAGTATTAATGATGTTCTTATTATGGTTAACAATGCCTATGTCGCCATTGATTTCTATGTTTTGGATGTTGAATGCAATGCTTCTTGTCCTATTACTTTGGGAAGACCTTTTCTTAGAACTATTGGTGCCATTATTGATATGAAAGAAGGCACCATTAAATATCAACTTCCACTCAAGAAAGGTATAGAACACTTCCCTAAGAAGAGAGAGAATATCTCTTTTCTTTCTCCTATGAAAAAAATTTGCTCTTAATGCTTCTTCATTTGAGAACACTTGATTCTTTTTCTTGCTTCTTATACCTAACTTAAAGGCGTTAAAGAAAAGTACTTATTGGGAGATAACCCAAAAGTTTTAGATGAGTCTTGGAAGTTATTAATTCTGTATAACTGCTCCTTATACTTTTTATTTGCTCTTTGTGCCAAGAGTAACCTCTAATGAGAGAGGAGTAATGCTTGGGAAAGTTGCTGTCCCGAAATAGATTTTTGTTCTTCACCGTAAAAATTCGTGTAAAATCTCGGTACGTCATTTTGAGCCATGAATTTTTGTGCTTCTGCCCAGGTTTTTATCTAACTTTTGTTAGTTCAACACTTTTTTATTTGAGCAACAGAAGGTCTTCGAACAAATTGGTTTTTACGTGCTGGTCTGTTTTGATAGATTTCTGCCATTATTTGCATTTGCTTCTTGTTGGTTCCTTTTTGAGCTCTCTTTGGGGAATTGAGCTTTCTGAGGGAAGTGCTACAGTAGCTTGTGTTTTAGTGGAAGTTTTATTGGTGGTAAAACTGAACCCAAAGACTTATTATCTTGAGTGCACTAATGTTGCTAATAAAGATTGTGTGAAGTTTTGTATGAAGGAAAAATTTCAGGTGTATGGAGAGAATGATGTAATGAGATGGAGAATGGACTAAAGCTCAAGCTTGGGGATGCCACCCCGTGTCACCCCAAGAAATATCCAAGAAGTACAAGCGTCAAAGCTTGGGGATGCCCAAGGCATCCCCTTCTTCATCAATAAAAATCGCAGGTTTCTTCCAAACACTTTATTTTTATTGTTTCATGCATAGTTGTGTTGGTCTTGGAGCGTCTTTGTTTTTGTTTTGGTTTTTGTTTGCTTGGTTTTCTTAGTTTTCTAAATAAATTGATTGGACCCCCTCTTTCATACATTGGTTTTCAAATAGTTTGGTTTGGATTGGAAAAGAGTAGGAAAGTTCATGCTTAAGTGGTAAAGAGAGCTTGTTTTTAACTATGGCTTATGCTTTGTGATGCCATGCTTGATATTTTTGGCTTTATGCTTAGTGATCTTTGTTGTAGCATGACATGTTATAAACAATTGAGATTTCTTAATGTGTGTTGGAAGAATCATGCGTTGTTTTAGCATACTAAAGCATAGTATTGTGGTATTCTCCTTTGATGCTTTATTTGGATTGACTTGGCGCATGCTCACACCATGTTATGACTATCCCAAGTCACCATAGCTTTTATGATCCTTTAGTTTTCGACTTGTAATATCACTTTATGCTTTAATTAATGATGTTTTGTCGCTTTGCATGATTATGGCCATTATTGCTCTCTTAGTTGGTCGCTCCCAGTCTTTTGCTAGCCTCCGTAACCAAGTATGAGTTCCACTCATGCATCCAACTCCTAAAACCAAGTTATTCCAAACAGTCCACCATACCTATCTATTAGCATTTGCTATTCCAAGTATATTCATGTTTTTATCTACCTTTCGAATTAAACTTTTTATGTGAAAATTAGTGATTAAAGCTCTCACGAACTTGATAGCACACTTTAATTTCTTGCATTTAATAAACTTGAACCATTGCGTCTATCTTTGTTGCGTATATGCTTGCTCTTTATAAGTTGAAGTTAGCAGAACCATGTATCATGGGGAACGCTTTCAACATTGCACTTGTACATTGTACCCTGTTGATATCATGTTCTTTTGCTTATGGATCCCGGTGGTGTGAAATAGAAGGGGAGCTTGTAAGATCATGGAGTTTGTATGTCTGTTAGAAAAACGCCTGGGCCGCTAGCCTAAGCCATGCCTAATCATGGTGGAAACGTGTAGCATAACCATAATGAGCACTCTATGAAGCATCCTCAATAAAAACCTATGCAAATAGCAACTAAAAAGATCGCTGAGATGCTCATTGTCTGCTTGCCTTGTCATTTTGATTATGGGATAGCTCCTGTATCATGTGCAAGGGGTACCCCGTTGGCGGTTCTCTATGATACATATGTACTTACAATGACAAGAGCTTACTTGTGACTGAAGTTGAGTAGCATGAGGTTCGGTCTTCGTAAGTAAGGGGCATGATATTTCGGCTTATAACTTGTCAAACATATCATCTTAGTTGTGTCACTTTAACCCTAATCACCTAAAGATTCTTATGATAGGGGCAATGAGAGCTGAAAGCTAATAACTACCATAATTTTTGGAAGCTCTTTATGAAACTTGAATCTCTACTTCCTTCTATGAAGGCCTTTCTTTTACTTTTATGTTGAGTCTTCACCTTCTATCTTTATGCACCTACTTTGAGAGCATAGTGACCATTCTTAGTTCTATGTGCATTGTCCCAAGACTTGTTGATTGATGCATAACTTGATATTGCTTGTTCTTAAACTACTCGTATCTAGTCACTCTTATGAACTTTGAAGGTGTCCTATGCATTTATGTTTGCTACTCTATGAGGGACAAGCTAAATGCCACTATGCTATGTTTTCTTTATGTGAGACAAACAAACGTCTTGCAAAGCATTGTTATGCATGAATCTTTTGTTTGTGCCTTTTCATGTTGCAACATAGTTGCTATGTCTTATTGCTAGAACTTTATCTTTCATGCTATGTTGAAGTACTATGATCCCAGCTATCAATGTTTTACAAATACTTTGAACAAGTTTATGATGGTGCATGTCACCTCAAAAAATATTCTTTCTTTTTATCACTTACCTACTCGAGGACGAGCATGAGTTAACCTTGGGGATGTTGATACGTTGCTAACGTATCCATAATTTTTGATGTTCCATGCTTGGTTTTTATCTACTTTCTTATGTTTTGTACCAACTTTGGAGTACTTTTTATACACTTTCTTGGACTAACCTATTAACAAGATGCCATAGTGCCAGCTGCCTGTTTTCTGCTGTTTTTGGTTCTAGGAAAGTCAGAAAATGAATATTCGCGGAATTGGACAGGACAAAAGCCAAAGTCAGTTTTTCACCAAGGGGGACACGGAGCCAAAATATGAGACGAAGAGGGGCCAGAGGGCCACCACACCACCTGGCCGCACGGGCTAGGCCTGGCCACGCTAGGGGGTGGTGTGGCCGCCTAGGGCACCCCCTCGGCCTCCCCTTTCTCCTATAAGATGCCTCCGATACAGAAACCCTAAGTACCCGATCAAAATTCCACGAAAGAGTCTGTAGCCGCCGTCATATCCATCCCTAGATCGGGAGGGATCTGAAGCTCTTTCCGGCACCCTGCCGGAGGGGAGAATTCACCCTGGAGGCCTTCTTCATCACCATGCAAGCCTCCGGTGTGATGCGTGAGTAGTTCATCCTTGGACTACGGGTCCATGTAGTAGGTAGATGGCTGGTTCTTCTCCTTTGTGCTATCATGTTTAGATCTTGTGAGCTCCGTTCATAATCAAGATCATCTATTTGTAATCCTACATGTTGTGTTTGTGGGGATCTGATGGATATTGAGATGCTATTTTAGATTGATTATTGATTCTATCATGTCTTTGTTATTTGTGATCTTGCATGCTTTCCATTGTTAGTAGCTATCTTGGCCAAGTAGATGCTAGCAACTCCAAGAGTTGGTATTTATGCTCGATAGTGGGTTCATGCCTCTAGTAATCTGGGGAAGTGACAGAAATCTCTAAGGTACTAGATGTGTTGTTGCTACTAGGGAGAAAACAGCAATCCTTTGTTCATAGAACAATCGTATTATTTGTTTTACACGCAATGCGTAATTCAATTATCTGTTGCTTGCAACTTAATACTGGAGGGGGTTCAGATGATAACCTGAAGGTGGATTATTAGTCATAGATGTAGTTGGATTACGGTCTATGTATAATGTTGTAATGCCCAATCGAATCTCAAAGGAGTCAAGATGATTAGTATATGCATGTATGCTTTCTCGATGTTTGTCAATTGCCCCGCTGTAATTTGTTCACCCAACGTGTCATCTATCTTAAGGAGAGCCACCACTAGTGAACTATGGACCCCGGTCCTTTCTTTTACCATCAATCTACAACTATTTATTGCTTTCTGTTTACTTTCTACAAGCAATTACTATCTTCCACATAATACATTTAATCCTTTGTTTTTAGCAAAGCCGGTGAGATTGATAACCTCACTATAAGTTGGGGGCAAAGTTTTGTGGTTGTGTTGTGCAGGATTCCAAGTTGGCAACAACACCTTGGAGGTGTTTCCTTGCTCCTACTGGTTCGATAACCTTGGTTTTATAACTGAGGGAAAACTTGCTATTGTGCTCATCATACCTTCCTCTTGGGGTTCCCCAACGAGCTCGATATATTTTGGGCCATCGGTTATCATGGATATGGAAGATGATATGCCCAAGAGAGAAGCTCTACCATAGTGGAGTATGGGAGAGCGATTTGCATGTCTTCACCAAACTAGTGCAATCAAGAAAGGTGTTCCATCTTGAGGTGGACAATATCTCCATCGTCAAGCTCAAGTGGAATATGATTTAGGCAAAGTTATGTTCTTGATAGGGTTCCTTTCTTACCAGTCTCATGGTGTTAGTTGGGGAGACCGGTTTATAGGATAGATGGCCGTACTATCAAGAGGGGCTCTCGATTGAGTAACTTGATCATATCATTCGTGAGAGCTTAAACCTTTGCATACTTGGCATCATATTTCTTGGTTGTTATTTGGATCTTATCTATATGAGGTTCTTGAGCTTGTGGTAATATTCATAACAAGCTCTAGCTCATCGAAAACGGATTTCATATGCATTCTCTATTGCGTTTTCGATATTGAAGGTTTTACCGGCTTGTCTTTTAGAGATTGGTAAAACCTTCCATTATGTGTTTCTTATCCATGAGAGGATTTAGAGCTTGTGTTAATCTTCATGACAAGCCCAAGTTCATCAAAAATGGATTACATATGCATTCTCTATTGCATTTTCGATGTTGGAGGTTTTACCGGTTCGTGTTTTTGAGAGAGGTCAAACCTTTCGTCATTTTGTTCTATCCTCCCTTACTGTACTATGATGTTATATATGATCTTGGAGAGCTTATTGTCCTCTTTAAAACGAGTCCAATATCATCAAAATCGGACTCCGGATGCAAAAGTTATGGTTGTTCTCGTATTGGTCTTTCTGCTAGTTTTTGTAAGACCGGAGATTCCGGACTAAATCTCTGGCCCATCTCTGAACCGCGTACTGATTGTCCCCAAGTTTAACCCCGTTTGGCCTGGATACACCGGAGACTTTGGTCCCAGTCCGGAGACTCTGGACCGGGCGATTCATGGGCCTAACGGTTGGATTTCTAGGGACCTATTTAAGGGGCCCTTCTTCCCCAATGGTTCCCTAACCTTCCTTGCAAGTTTTCCCCTCCATTGCTGACTTTCTTGAGCTTGTTATCCTCAATCCCTCCATTGATTCTTGCATATTCTTGAGAGATTTTAAAGAGGAGATCTAGATCTACAACCCCACCAATCAATCTCTCCTCTAAGTGAGGGGAACATCTTGGGATCTAGATCTTGGAGTCTTTTGTGGATTTCCTCCATTGTTCTTCCTCTCTTATTCCCCCATAAGATTTTGTAGCTTTGGTGGAATTTGGGAGAGAAGGACTTGAGCACTTCTTGTGTTCTTGCCATTGCATTTAGTGCATCGGTTTGAGTTCTTGGTGAGGATTTGATTGGGTGAAAGGTGAGAAGCTTTTTACTCTTGGGTTCTTGGAACCTGTAACACCCTAGTTTTAGTTAAATGCTAATTAGAGTTTGTTTGTGCATTCATAAGCATCATCTATCTTTACTAAGATAAAATTTGCAAACAAGAAAATAATATGCAAACTCTAAAACCCTAGTTTTCCCTCCCTCTTTGAAAATGAATTCAAAAGGTTTTGAATATTTTTGAAAACACAAAAACTTGTGGAGCCCAAATTGACTAAAGGGCCTCCCAACTATTTCACATGTTTTACAAATCCTCTAGTATTTTCAAACAGCTCCAAACAGTTTTGAATTTGGAAATACAAACAGAAAATGAAAACAGAAAAGGTAAAAAAAGTTTTGCTTAAAATAATGCAGCCAGCTGCAAGCCCAACCTACCCATCTCTCTTTCCCCTCTCCCTGTCGCCCACCCGCGCAGCAGCAAGCTTTTCTGCAGCCCATGCGCGGCCCATCTTGGCCCACCCGGCCCGTACCGGTTCAATGCGTCTCACCCGTCTTCTTCGCAGACGACGGCGAGCAGCTCGCTGGCGCGCCCGCCGCCACCCGATGCCGCATCCGCGCCAAGATCAATGTCGCTGTCGTGAGGAGAAGATAAGACCCCAGTGTTGCGTACATCCTCCTCAGTCCCTCTCACCTGCTCTCTCGCCCTCCCTCTGTGGATCCCCTCACCACCGAAACCCTAGCTCCGCCAGGCGTCGCGCTGCCCGTCGTCTCTGGCCTCCCCTCGACCAGTTGTGGGTGACATAGTGATCCTCTTGCTCTCCTTGTTCATCCTAGCCAAGCAATAGAGCCAGAGAAGCCCCAGATCGGGAGAATCATGCCACCGTGTCCGAAGTCCGGCTGCCGCGTTTGTCGTCGATTCCGGTGCCTCCCGACCTCCTCCGGCCTCGCCGACCCCTCCAACGCCTTCATGGTGAGCTCGTGGTCGCCCAGGACCTCTCCTTTCTCTTTTTATCGCTCTGTTTTGTCTTGTCTCCGAGCACCGTCGTGCGCCGCCGTGAAACCTTGTCGTAGTCGTGTCTCTGGTGACCCAAATCGAGCGGCGCAACTACTATAAGGTTCGTCCTGCTCTCCCGGTTCGAACGCTCTATGCCGCACTTGCTGGCATGCCCTGTCTCATCACCGGCGACCACTGTCCGATGTGGACGCTGATACGTCCATTTTGCATCACTATTCTATGTCTTAATTCACTATTATTTATTGATATATTTCGTATTGAGAGGTGATACTTATGTTATTTCATCTGTTTTTACATGGTTGATGACTTTTGGAGCATGGACCGCTGCAGTCAGGATTCTGATGAAAAAGGTGTTGTTTGGAGGCAAAATTCGTGAAGATCAGAAAATCTGGGAAAATATACAGAAAATCCAATTTTTCCAGAAGACTAAGGATGCCAGAAGACGGAGTAAAGATGGGCCACAGGGGGCCCACACCACCCCCTGGCGCGGGCAGCCCTAGGCCGCGCCAGCAGGTGGTGTGGCCACCCTGGCCCACTCCAGCCTCTCCCCTCTGGCGTATATCATCCTCCCGAAACCCTAAGACTCGGAGAGCGACCATAGAAAGATTCTGCTGCATATGCGGGGCAAAAAACACCGAGAGAGAAAGATCTCTCTAGCAGACAGATTTCTATCAGGGGAATTCCTTCCCGGATAGGGGAGATCGTCGCCATCAACACCACCATCAAGCTGGACTTCATCGGGATCATCGTCATCATCATCGCCACCATCATACCATCAGCACCCTCATCACCATCTCCATATTGCTGTAACAATTGAGTTGAATCTTGCATAGTTCATAGGGGAAACTTTCCCGGTGTTGATTACTCTTTGTAGTTGATGCTATTGAGTGAACCATTGAATTATTGTTTATGTTTAGATTGTTATACATCATTATTCCATCTCTGATGATGATCCATATGATGTCTTGTGAGTAGTTTGTTTTGTTCTTGAGGACATGGGAGAAGTCATGTTGTTAGTAGTGGAGTTGTGTTGAGAAAGATTCAATAATTTGATATTTAAGTTGTGGTGTACTTCTTCTAGTGGTGTCATGTGAACGTCGACTACATGACACTTCACCTATATGGGCCGAGGGGAATGCATTGCGTATTTGGCTACTAATCGTAGGGGTTGCCGGAGTGACAGAAACCTGAACCCCCGTTAGGAAACCATTGCACAAGGGACGTAAGGGTCTTAGAGTTTAAAGCTGTTTTTAGGTTTCTACCTTAATTACTTTCTTGTACTTACGGATGTTTGCAAGGGGTATAATCACAAGTATGTATTAGTCCTAGATGGGTCGGTACATTAGCACAGGGTCACCCACACAACACTTAGCAAGCTAAAGAAAATTAATCAACTATATGAAGCGAAAGCACTTGACAGTCTTCCCATGTGTCCTCGAGAACGTTTGGTCATCTTAAGTAATACAACCGGCTTGTCCTTTGCTGCATAAAGGATTGGGCCACTTGCTGCATTTATTCCTACTGTCTTTTATTTACTCGTACCTTGTTTACTTGCTTTATCAAAAAACCCTAAAAATCCGTTTGCTAAGTATTTGCAGAGAATTCCTGATCCATACCCCTAGCCAGCACCTTCTGATCCTCATTGGGTTCGACACTCTTACTTATCGAAAATACTGCGATACACCCCTATACTTGTGGGTCATCAAGACTATTTTCCGGCGCCATTGCCAGGGAGTGAAGCGCTATTGGAGAGTGGAACTGGTAAAGGAAACTTCTACTGTGAGTATTGTTTACTTCTGTTAGCTGCTTTATTTTCGTTATGGATAATTCGCGTAGTTTCTTATTTGGTAATGCTACTACCACTGCTAAGGTAGTAGATGAACCACCACCTGCTGAGAATGATGTTTTCAAAATACCTACAAGAATTATTTATCATGTTATGGATAACTACTATGTTGGGGATGGAATTGTCCATCCCGGTGATCATTTGCTCTTTATACATGAATTATGCGGGTTGTTCAAGTGTGCAGGTATTACTACAGATCAATTTAAGAAGAAGTTATTCTCATTATCACTAAAAGAAAGAGCCGAGGAATGGTATAAGCTGCCGAAGAATGGTCAAGCTCTGGAATGGGAGGAAATAGTGCCTCTCTTTTATTCAAGGTTTTATCCTCCTAGTGAGATTCATAAAGATCAGAATCAAATATACAACTTTTGGCCTCTTGATGGAGAGAGTACAGCTCAAGCTTGGGGGAGATTGAAGTTATTAATGCTCAAATGTCCCATTCATGAGCTCCCCAACAATATTATTATCAGTGACTTTTATGCAAGGCTCCCTCTACATGACAAGGATTTATTGGATGCTTCTTGTCCTAGATCATTCACTCGTACGGAAGAAGAAGCTAAATGGGATCTTCTGGACCGTATTCAAGACAATGCTGAAGCTTGGGAGAATGACAAAGGTAGAAAGTCAGGTATAAATTATGATTATGAATGCATTGAATTTTTTATGGGAACTGATGACTTTCAAAATATAAGTAATGCTTATGGTCTTGATTTGCAAGTTATTACGAATTGCTTTAGAGCTTTTGCTTCTTATATTGAAATTCCAAAGAGGGGATGCAATAAGTACCTTGCACCTTATAAAGATATTGTTGACTGTGTTCCTATTGGGAGCACTGAGTGTTGCATTATTGATCATATCTTACCTGAGCCTTATATCGAGAAGATTCCCTTCCCAGATAAGGTAAAGGATCATCCTATGATAACTAATGTAATCACTAAAAGTGAAAAGAGAACTGTAAAACCTGATGAACAGATAAACGTAGAACCTATGGTAGCAATTGTGAAAGACCTTGTCACTAAAAGCATAGAAGATGGACACATAGTATTTTGTGAAGATGCTTCTAATATTGTTTCACATCCTAATAGAACTAAAAAATCTAGTGTTCATGTGCTTTCTATTAGAATCGGTGATCATTGCTATTATGGTTTATGTGATATTGGTGCAAGTTCTAGTGCTATTCCTTATGAGCTTTATAGAGAAATTATGCATGAAATCAGTCCTTGCGAGTTGGAAGAGATTGATGTGGTTATTCACCTTGATAATAGAGAGACCATCTCTCCAATTGGCATTGTACGAGATGTGGAAGTTCTTTGTGGTAAGATTAAGTATCCCGCTGATTTTCTAGTACTTGGTTCAGCTGCTAGTAAAACTTATCCTATCATTTTTGGTAGACCTTTTTGAGTACTTGTGGAGCTATTATAGATTGTAAGAGGGAGAAAATCTTGACTAAGTTTGATGGGGAATCTTATGAGTTTAATTTTTCAAAATTTACTAAAGAACCTTGTGAAGAGGAAACCCATAATGAGGATTTTAGAGTTGAACAACTTGCTTCTATCTCGCTTGCTCCTAACAATGCTTTGCAGCAATTTATGGAAGATCACGAAAGTGAGATCTTCATGGAAGAACGGAACGAAATTGACGAGATCCTCCGTCGTCAACCCAAGATGCTAAAACATGACTTGCCGGTAGAAGACTTGGGGACCATGTTGCCACCTAAAAAGGATCCAGGCTTCAATCTAAAACCTCTTCCTGATGATCTTAAATATGCTTATATTGATGATAAGAAGATATATCCTGTTATTATTAGCGCTAAACTTTCAGGGAAGGAAGAAGAAAGGTTATTGGAGGTTTTGAGGAAACACCGAGGAGCTATGGGCTATACTCTGGATGATTTAAAAGGGATTTCACCTACTATATGTCAGCATTCTATCAACATAGAACCAGATGCAAAGCCGGTAGTAGAGCACCAACGATGTTTAAATCCTAGGATGAAGGAAGTGGTAAGGAATGAGGTATTGAAACTCCTTGATGCTGGTATTATTTACCCTATTGCTGATAGTGAATGGGTTAGTCTTGTTCATTGTGATCCTAAAAGGGGAGGTCCTAATGATAATGATGAGCTTATTCCTCAAAGAATAGTAGTAGGCTATAGGATGTGCATCGATTTTAGAGAAGTCAATAAGGTTACTAAGAAAGATCACTACCCGCTTCCTTTTATTGATCAAATGTTGGAAAGGTTGTCTAAAAAGACCCATTTTTGTTTTCTTGATGGTTATTCTGGTTTCTCTCAAATTGCTGTTAAACAACAAGATCAAGAAAAAACTACTTTTACTTGCCCTTATGGAACTTATGCTTATAGATGTATGCCTTTTGGTTTATGTAATGCTCCTGCTACTTTTCAAAGGTGCATGGCTGCTATCTTTCATGGTTTTTGTGAGGAAATTGTATAAGTGTTCATGGATGACTTTTCTATCTATGGAACTTCTTTTGATAATTGTCTGCACAACCTTGATAAAGTTTTGCAGAGATGTGAAGAAACTAATCTTGTTCTTAATTGGGAGAAATGCCACTTCATGGTTAATGAAGGGATTATCCTTGGGCATAAAGTTTCTGAAAGAGGCATAGAAGTTGATAGAGCTAAGGTTGAGGCAATTGAGAAGATGCCATGCCTAACAGACATCAAAGGTATTCGTAGTATCCTTGGTCATGCTGGTTTCTATAGAAGGTTTATTAAAGACTTTTCTAGGATATCAAAACCCCTTACTAATGTTCTTCAAAAAGATGTACCCTTTGTTTTTCATGATGATTGTAAGGAAGCTTTTGAAACTCTTAAGAAGGCTTTAACTACAGCCCCTATTGTTCAACCACCTGATTGGAGTTTACCCTTTGAAATAATGTGTGATGCTAGTGATTTTGCTGTAGGTGATGTCCTTGGGCAACGTATTGATAAAAAGTTAAACGTTATCCATTATGCTAGTAAGACTCTAGACGCTGCTCAAAGGAATTATGCTACTACTGAAAAGGAATTTCTAGCTGTTGTTTTTGCTTGTGATAAGTTTAGGCCCTACATTGTATACTCAAAAGTCACCATTCATACTGATCATGCTGCTATTAAATATCTTATGATGAAGAAGGATGCTAAGCCTAGGCTTATTAGATGGGTGTTGCTTTTACAAGAGTTTGATCTACATATAGTAGATAGTAAGGGTGCTGAAAACCCTGTAGCTGATAATTTATCTCGATTAGAAAACATCTCTTTTGACCCCATGCATGTTAATGATAGTTTCCCAAATGATCAGTTAGCCGCAGTAGAGGTAAGCTCGCGAGGGAACCCTTGGTACGCTGATTATGCTAACTTTATTGTCTCCAAGTATTTGCCTCCAACTTTTACAGCTCAGCAAAGAAGGAAGTTCTTCTATGATTTGAGGCATTATTTTTGGGATGACCCACACTTATACAAAGAGGGAGTGGATGGTATTATGTGAAGATGTGTTCCATAATATGAACAAAAAGAGATATTGCATAAATGTCATGGTAGTGCTTATGGAGGACATCATGCAGGAGATAGAACTGCACAAAAGGTACTACAATCAGGTTTCTACTGGCCTACCCTTTTTAAAGATGCAAGAAAATTTGTTTTATCTTGTGATGAATGTCAGCGTGTTGGTAATATTTCTAGACGCAATGAAATGCCTATGAACTACTCTCTAGTTATTGAACCTTTTGATTGCTGGGGATTCGACTTTATGGGTCCTTTTCCTCCTTCAAAAGGTTACACTCATATCCTTGTTGCTGTTGATTATGTTAGTAAGTGGGTAGAAGCCATTCCTACAAAGAGTGCTGACGGGGAGACCTCTCTAAAAATGCTTAAGGATGTTATCTTTCCTAGGTTTGGAGTGCCTAGGTATCTCATGACTGATGGGGGTTCTCATTTCATTCATGGTGGTTTTAGAAAGACCCTTGCTAAATATGATGTTAATCATAGAATTGCTTCAGCCTATCACCCCCAAACTAGCGGGCAAGTAGAGTTATCAAATAGAGAAATTAAATCCATCTTGCAAAAGACTGTTAATAGATCTAGAAAAAACTGGGCTAAAAAGTTGAATGATGCTTTATGGGCTTATAGAACTGCTTACAAAAATCCAATGGGGATGTCTCCTTATAAAATGGTTTATGGGAAAGCTTGTCACCTACCCTTAGAATTAGAACACAAAGCTTACTAGGCAGTTAAAGAACTAAATAGAGATTGTAAGCTCGCTGGCGAGAAAAGATTATTTGACTTAAGTTCTTTAGATGAATGGAGGAGTGAAGCCTATGAAAATGCTAGGATCTTTAAGGAAAAAGTTAAAAGATGGCATGACAAGCGAATACTTAAGAGAGAATTTCATGTTGGTGAGAAAGTTCTATTGTATAGGTCTCGTCTCAGATTTTTTGCAGGAAAGCTACTGTCAAAATGGGAAGAACATTTCATTATTGAAGAAGTATACCGTTCAGGAGCAATAAAAATTTCTTCTTTAAAAGATAATACTACACAAGTAGTGAATGGGCAGCGACTCAAGCACTATATTGTTGGAGATTCTTACAATGAAGATGTTGATGCCTTTCAAGTTATAACTCCGGAGAAATTCATCAAGGACCAAATTCAGAGACCTGCAGAGTCTGTTTTCAAATAGGTAATAGTTCTGGTAAGAAAAGTTCCACGAAAATACAATCCAACTATATTTTTGCAGTTTTTAGTCAATAAGGGAAGTTACAAAGTGAAAAAGGGATGGAAACGGAGCCAGGGTGGCCCACGCCACCCTGTGGCGCGGGCCCACCCCTGGCCGCGCCACCAGGTGGTGAGGCCACCTCAGACTCCGCCTCCGACCCGTTTTCACCCAGTACTTTCCTCTTGTTATGAAACTTCGTAATATATAACCCCCCTGATCTTCTGAGGTTCGTATATCGGGTTTTCGTCGTGTTTTTTTTTCAATCTGTTTCTGCCAGGTAGAATCCCAGATTTGTAGCCACAATGTCTTCCACTGGATCAGCCGAGGGAGATTCCTTAGAAGAGATCATCAACCCATACATGAGAGAGTTGAAGATTCATCCCAAGGAGTTGTTGCTCGAAGGTGGGGAGGTCCGGATTAAAGAGGTTCAAGGCCCTAAAGGTGAAGGAAGTCTGGAGGACAGGATGGAAGCACTAGAGCAAGAAGTCTTTAGGTACAAGAAGATGGCGGAGCGCGAAGTGGATATCATCCATAAGATTTGTTCCGAACTCATCACCGAGCACCAAAAGGAGACTGCTGAACTCAAAGACGAAGTCCTCTCACTCCGCCAAACAACCAACAAACTACAAGCATAGTTCTATGACGTTCAAAATCAAAACTGTGAGTATGAGGCTAGATTTAAACGCATAAGTGCTGCTGCAAGTTTCAGGATGTTGGAAACCACGATGTCCTTTGTTGATGGGAAGCCCTTACCCTGGAAGACAGACAAAGATGAGAGGATACCACCACCACCAAAGGAGTAATTCGTCATCAGGTTTGGCATCCCCTTGGTTTATTCCAAGCTTGGGGGAGTGTCACAGTATCACATCACTATCTTCTATCTTTTTACCTTATTAGTAGAGTCATATCATGAATAGAGGAGTTATTATGTAGGATGGTTTGCATTATGGAAATGTCCACTCTCTCGTTAGATATGTATCCCTTGGTGTGAGTTGCTGTTATGAAATATTAATGAGAAGTTCTATCATTCACTCTTTTGCATAGCTTATATTACTTTTCAATTCGTGGTTATATGATTGATCTTGTTGTTAGTATTGGTATCACTTTGGGATCATTGAGTTAATTTAGTTGGTTTTGGCAAACCTGGCTCGGTCAGTAGCAACACTATTTTTGAGAGTTGAATGAAAAACATAAGAGTACTCTAGAGAAAAATAATTTCATCATCTTTCTTTCTTGATTTGCTCATAAGTATAGTATTCTCTAGTTAAGATCTGTTGTGCTTCCAAGGAAGATTACATGTTTGTCTTTATCACTTGTATGTTTGTTTGTTTCCTTCAACTCTTATACTTGCTACCCAGCCTTGCTAGCCAAAAACCTGTACTGAGAGGGTATTCTTCTCGTGCATCCACTCCTTTAAACCAAAACCTTTGCCATCTGTGTCCACCATACCTACCTAGTAGCATTATTGCTATTCCAAGTAAATTCATGTTTTGTCTACCTCCCAAATTAAACTTGTTATGTGAAAATTAGTGATTTAAGCTCCCACGAACTTGATGGCACACTTTACTTTCTTGCACTTAATAAACTTGAACCATTGTGCTCACCTATGTTGCGTATATGCTTGCGCTTTGTAAGTTGCGAATTAGCAGAACCATGCTGTCATGGGGAACGCTTTCAACATTGCACTGGTACTTTGTACCAAGTTGATATCATGTTCTTTTGTCTATGGATGTCGTCGGTGTGAAATGAAAGGGGAGCTTGTAAGTCCATGGAGTTATGCATGTGTGTTAGAGAAACGCCTGGGCCGCTGGTCTAATCCATGCTGACATGGTGGAAACCTGCAGCGTAACCATAACGAGCATCTATGAAGCATTCTTCTTATAAAAAAAAGAGATAGAGATTGAGAAAAAGAGAAAAAGAAAAAAAGAGACATTATGAAAAGAGGAAAGAGAGAAAAAAGCACCATATTCCCATGGTAAATAAGAAGATTGCTGAGATACTTGTTGTCTGCTTGCCTTGTCATTTTGATATGGGGATTCTTCCGTATCATCGGGCAAGGGGTACCACATTGGCGGTTCTCTATGATACACATATGCTTACGATGACAAGAACTTACCGGTAACTAAACTTGAGTAGCATGAGGAGCGGCCCTCGTATTCAAGGGACATGAGATTCTCAACTTACAACTTGTCAATGCATATCCTCATATTTGATCACTTTAACCTTAATCACCTAAAGATGCCCATGATAGGGGCAATGAGAGCTGAAAGCTAGTAAGTATCATAATTTTTGGGAGCTCTTTATGAGACTTGCAATCCATGCTTCCCTCTACGAAGGGCCTTTCTTTTGCTTTGTAGATGAGTTAGTAAACCTATTCCCTCCTATCTCAGCAAGTATTTTGAGTTGTAGTGTTTCATTCATTCATATGATGATTTATTCAATCATGTCTTATGTTCCTTGCTTTGCACATTGCTCTTATCTTGATGTTTACTACTTTGAAAGCTATCATTGAAAAACCAGCTATTTGTAAACTCAAGCAAATTATCAACTATTCTTCGACCAAGAGCTAAGTTTGCCATTACCAATTATGATTTACTTCATGTATCTTTATTGTGTTTCCTTTACTCATTGCAAGTTGAGTTATATAATAGTGAGTTGTCTTCTATTATGATCTATGTATTTGATGAATGTGATGCTTCTTGTCCGTATTCTTCTATCGACTCTTCACTCCATAAACCTAAGGCCATGTTTATTGAGCTCAGTTTCACTTGGGGACAAGCGAAGTCTAAGCTTGGGGGGAGTTGATACGTCCATTTTGCATCACTATTCTATGTCTTAATTCACTATTGTTCATTGATATATTTCGTATTGAGAGGTGATACTTATGTTATTTCATCTGTTTTTGCATGGTTGATGACTTTTGGAGCATGGACCACTGTAGTCAGGATTCTGATGAAAAAGGTGTTGTTTGGAGGCAAAATTCGCGAAGATCAGAAAATCCGGGAAAATATAAGGAAAATCCTATTTTTCCAGAAGACTAAGGATGCCAGAAGATGGAGTGGAGATGGGCCACAGGGGGCCCACACCACCCCCTGGCGCGGGCAGCCCTAGGCCACGCCAGCAGGTGGTGTGGCCACCCTGGCCCACTCCAGCCTCTCCCCTCTGACATATATCATCCTCCCGAAACCCTAAGACTCGGAGAGCGACCACAGAAAGATTCCGCCACCTCTGTGGGGCGGAAAACACCGAGAGAGAAAGATCTCTCCGGCAGACAGATTTTTGCCATCAACACCACCATCAAGCTGGACTTCATCGGGATCATCATCATTATCACCACCATCATCACCATCAGCACCATCATCACCATCTCCATATTGCTGTAACAATTGAGTTGAATCTTGCATAGTTCATAGGGGAAACTTTCCCGGTGTTGATTACTCTTTGTAGTTGATGCTATTGAGTGAACCATTGAATTATTGTTTATGTTCAGATTGTTATACATCATTATTCCATCTCTGATGATGATCCATATGATGTCTTGTGAGTAGTTTGTTTTGTTCTTGAGGAGATGGGAGAAGTCATGTTGTTAGTAGTGGAGTTGTGTTGAGAAAGATTCAATAGTTTGATATTTAAGTTGTGGTGTACTTCTTCTAGTGGTGTCATGTGAACGTCGACTACATGACACTTCACCTATATGGGCCTAGGGGAATGCATTATGTATTTGGCTACTAATCGTAGGGGTTTCCGGAGTGACAGAAACCTGAACCCCCGTTAGGACACCATTGCACAAGGGACGTAAGGGTCTTAGATTTTAAAGTTGTGGTTAGGTTTCTACCTTAATTACTTTCTTGTACTTACGGATGTTTGCAAGGGGTATAATCACAAGTATGTATTAGTCCTGGATGGGTCCGTATATTAGCATAGGTTCACCCACACAACACTTAGCAAGCTAAAGAAGATTAATCAACTATATGAAGCAAAAGCACTTGACAGTCTTCCCATGTGTCCTCGAGAATGTTTGGTCATCTTAAGTAATACAACCGGCTTGTCCTTTGCTGCATAAAGGATTGGGCCACTTGCTTCATTTATTCCTAGTGTCTTTTATTTACTCATACCTTGTTTACTTGCTTTATCAAAAAAACCTAAAAATCCGTTTGCCAAGTATTTGTAGAGAATTCCTGATCCATACCACTAGCCAGCACGTTCTGCTCCTCGTTGGGTTCGACAATCTTACTTATCGAAAATACTGCGATACACCCCCTATACTTGTGGGTCATCAACGCCTATGGTGATGTCACTATGACGCACCGCTGGAGTGGCTTGTGGGCCTGTTTGACCTCTGACCGCCAGCGTGGCTAGCTAAGGTGGCCCTGGGCCCATCAGTCAGCCACTGTGGCTAGCCCAGCCCTAGTGAGAAAAGTATTAAAATCCCCCGCTAACATCATAATGACATAGTAAATCTTTTTAAATAGTTAATAATTCAGAAAATGGTTTAAATCTTATAAATGTAATATGTAATTATTTATAAGTCAGAAAAATATGTATAATATATCAAAATGTTCAGAAAAATGAGATCTACACAATAGACACATAATCATGCATTGTTTAATTACTTTCATTACAAGTTTAATTAGAAGGACAAATGAACCCCCATAGGTGGCTCCGAGGTTTCTCCCTGTTCTAGAGTTTGGACCCCTCGGACCCTATTTAAAATGGTCGAGCATGCCCTAGGATTTCATTCAAGTGCTAATTAACTTGTCATATCATAATCTTTGCTTGAGCATTGCATCGGTGCCATGTGTTGATTGTTTCCCTTTCTTTCCGGTGCTTGGTTCTTCCGATAGAATACGATATCGAGATCGAGATCGAAGACCGAGATCAACACCATCGAACACCGACGAACAATGCTTGGCCAACTGTAATCAAGTCAAGCATAAGGCTTCCGAAGATCTATATTTGGGTATTAACAAACAAGCCAAGCATAGCCCCACCATAATACAATCCTATGCTTTCACAGTATTTCATCTCTTGCCATGATGCATACGATTCTATTGTGGTCTTTTATCGATAGATAGAGTATCCTATCTGGTGCATTACTCCCTTTGAGCTTATATTACCTGATCCACTACTCCTAGCATAACTAGGTTTGGCTTGTGTGTACTGCTAGAGCTATATTTGTGTCTTGCGTGGCCATGCAATAATAAATATAGTTATTATTATATATCTTTGTGTTTATGATAAATGTTTGCATTCATGCTATAATAGTATTAACAAGGAAACCATTAATACTTGTGTGATTTGTAAACTTAATTTGAAGTCCCTAGTATAGCCTCTATACTTCACTAGCTTGTTGGTTGATTGATGATGTGGTTTCTTTGTCATGAACATTGAGATGTTATCAACAACAAGATCATATCGTTAGGAGAATGATATGGTGGACATACTCCTATAGACAAGCGTAGCATAAAGATCAAGTCATTTCAATAGTTCAATTGCTATATGCTTTCTGATACATAGTAACCTAATTCCTTCGACCATGAGATCATGCATATCACCTTTGCTGGATGGATGCTTTGATGTCATCAAACACCACACCGTAACAGGGTGGCTATAAAGGTGGCATTGAGTGTTCGGAAAGTATTGGTTGAAACACATGGATCAAGAGTGGGATTTGTCCATCCACATGACGGATAGATATTCTCTGGGCCCTCTCGGTGAAATGTCATCCAATTAGCTTGCAAGCATGTGACTTGGTCACAAGGGATCACATATCACGGGAACGAGAAAAGAGTACTTATCAGTAACGAGGATGAACTAGGTATGCAGAGATACCGATGATCATAACCTCGGATAAGTAACATATCGTGAGACAAAGGGAAATTGGTATCGTATGTAAGTGGTTCATTCGATCGCAAAGTAATCGTAGAAATATGTGGGAGCCATATGAATTTCCAGATTCCTCTATTGGTTATTGTTCGGAGAAGTGTCTCGATCATGTCCGCATAATTCACGAACCGTAGGGAGACACACTTAAGGATTCGACGTTGTTTGAGTAGTTATGGTATTATGAGAAAGAGACCGAATGTTGTTCGGAGTCTCGGATGGGATCCGGGATATCACGAGGTGATCCGGAATGGTCCGGAGAATAAGATTCATATAAGGAAAGTCCCGTTTCGGAGTTCGGGAATGATTCCGGTGTTTCCATCGGGAACATTCTAGAAGGTCCCGGAATGTCCGGCACTCCGGAGGGGGAAGGGTACTTGAATGTGTCATTACATGTTGGAATGATTGCATCATGTACTAAGTGTTCTTGCTGTCCCAAATAAAGGATTAAATTGAATCCTAAATTGAAAAAGTCAAACGGCTAGTTTGAAAGTCAAACGGCAGTTTTTGGGAAGTGGGAGGAGAGGAGGAAACCGACTTGAGGGAGGAGTCCTCCTCCCCAAGCCGGCGCCCCACCTAGGCCGAGTTGGGGAGGGACTCCACTCCCTCCCCTTGGCCGGCCAGCCCCTCCCACCTATATAAGGAGGGGCAGGGCTCCCTCCCAACACACACAAGTTCCTATCCTCTAAACTAAACCCTAGATCTAAACCCCGGTTTAGAGCTATTCGGTTTAGAGCCTTCTAATTGGTTTAGAGCCCTCTAATTGGTGTGTCTAATTACTAGATCACTAATAGCCTCTCTCATAAGCTCCACCATACTCGCACCGGCTTAAGGCGAAGCCCTGCGGGATCTCCCCTCTACCTCCGGTACCACGCCGTTGTGCTGCCGGAATCGCGAGGAGAGTGCTACAACCTCCGCTGCCTGCTGGAACAAGGGAGAGGAAGGTCTTCGTCGAGTACCGAACGTGTGACCGACTGCGGGAGCGCTGCGGGAACGCGGCGCCGGAAGGATCGTCTACGCGATCTTGAGATCGGAAAGAGTACGACTACATCACCCACGAGAATCTGCTCTCGTTAAACACTTTGGAATCTTCGAGGGTGAGTTATTCCATCGACTCGTTGCTACAATCTAGTAGATAGATCTTGGCTTGTTTGTTTGTATGCGATAGAAAATTTTTGTTTTCCATGCTACGAACCCCTACAGTGGTATCAGAGCCGTGTCTATATGTAGATCTGTTGCACGAGTAGAACACAATGGTCATTGTGGGCGTTGATGCTTTTATTGTAGATTGCTTTTTGTGTACTTTGCATCTTGCGGTATGTTGGGATGAAGCGGCCCGGGCTAACCTTACATGACATCGTTCATGAGACTTGCTCCACGCTTGACATGCAACTCGTTTTGCATAAGTGGCTTTGCGGGTGCCTGTTTCTCCTAGCATAGTAAAGATCCAATTTACAACGGGTGATCAACAATGCTAGTATCAATGTTGTGGTTCTTGTTCGTAAGTTAGAACGACACTTATGGAAAGCCCCAAACCACGTAAAATATGCAAAGAAAGTAGAAGCGTCTAACTTTGTTTTGCAGGGGTGTGCAGTGATGTGATATGGCCATGATTGTGATTATATTTGATGTATGCAATGTTCCTTATTGTAAGTTGGCAACCGGCAGGAGCCATATGGTTGTCTTTAATTTCTGTTAAGACCTGCGTGTCTATTCAAAATAGTTGTAATAGTTGAAGCTGGTGGACGACAACCATGGAGAAGCGTCATTGACCTTGATGCTATGCCGGTGATGATGGAGATCATATTCGTGCTTGAAGATGGAGATCGGAAGCACAAAGAAGAAAGGCCATATCATATCACATATTATGAATTGCATGTGATGTTAATCCTTTATGCATCTTGTATTGCTTAGTAGACGACGGTAGCATTATAAGATGATCCCTCATGCACATAAATTTCAAGTTCTAAAGTGTTCACCCTTAGTATGCACCGTTGCCAAAGCTTGCTGCTTCGAAGCACCACGTGATGATCGGGTGTCTTTGATTCCGCGGGTGAATACAACGTAAGCAAGCCAGATTTGCTTATGCGGAAGCTAAGGTTTGATCTTGACGAGCCTAGCATGTACAGACATGGCCTCAGGAACACGGATCGCCGAAAGGCAAAGCATGAATCATATAGTAGATATGATGAACATGATGATTGTTCGCCATTAAAACTATATCAGCTCTCGTGATGATCGGTGTTGATGTAGTGGATTTGGTTCGTGTGATCACTAAAACAATGTGAGGGATGTTGTTTTGAGTGGGAGTTCACCTAGTTTAATTTCATTAATTAATTTGAACTCAATTTGTCATAAACTTAGTCTAAACTATTGCAAATATGTTGTAGATCAATGGCAGCCCCTACCATCAATTTTAATGCGTTCCTAGAGAAAGAAAAGTTGAAAAACAATGGAAGCAACTTCGCGGATTGGTTCCGCAATTTGAGGATTGTCCTCACAGCTGGTAATTTGACCTATGTGCTAGATGCACCGCTAGGTGACCCACCTGCAGCTGATGCTACCGATGAAGTAAAGAATGTTTACCTCGCTCGGAAGAATCAGTACTCCATAGTTCAGTGTGCTATCTTGTATGGTTTAGAATCGGAGCTTCAGAAAAGGTTTGAGAATTCAGACCCATATGATATTGTCGAGGATCTCAAATTAATTTTTGAGACTCATGCGGCAATTGAAAGCTATGAGGCTTCTGAAAAGTTCTTTAACTGCAAGATGGAAGAGGGTAGCTCCGTCAGTGAGCATGTGCTTAAGATGTCTGGGCACGCAAATAAACTTCAAAGTTTGGGTATAGTGATTCCTAATACTTTGGGAGTTTACCGCATCCTCCAATCACTACCACCAAGTTACAAGAACTTTGTGATGAACTACAACATGCAGAACATGAACAAAGAGTTGCCAGAACTATTTGCTATGTTAAAATCTGCAGAAGTGGAGATCAAGAAAGAGCACCAAGTGTTGATGGTCAATAAGACCACCAAATTCAAGAAAGGCAAGTCTAAGCAAAAGGGACACTTCAAGAAGGGTGGTAAGAAAGTTACCACGCCGACGAAGAAGACCAAGGCTGGACCTAAACCTGAAACTGAGTGCTTTTACTGCAAGGGAGAAGGTCACTGGAAGCGGAATTGCCCAAGGTACTTGGCGGATTTGAAGAACGGCAACATCAAGAAGAAAGGTATATCTGATATACATGTTATTGATGTGTATCTCACTAGTACTCGTAGTAGTGCCTGGGTATTTGATACTGGTTCGGTTGCTCATATTTGTAACTCGAAACAGGAGCTGCAGAATAAACGGAAGCTAGTGAAGAACGAGGTGACGATGCGCGTGGGAAACGGATCAAAGGTTGATGTGATCGCGGTCGGCACGCTACCTCTTCATCTACCATCGGGATTAGTTTTATACTTAAATAATTGTTATTTAGTGCCTGCGTTGAGCATGAACATTATATCAGGATCTTGTTTATTGCGAGACGGTTACTTGTTTAAATCCGAGAATAATGGTTGTTCGATTTATATGAGTAATGTGTTTTATGCACATGCACCTTTGATAGATGGTCTATTCATATTGAATCTCGATAGTAGAAATACACATATTAATAACATTGAGGCTAAACGTTTGAAATCAAGCGATAATTTGACCTATATGTGGCACTGTCGTCTTGGTCACATTGGAGTGAAGCGTATGAAGAAACTCCATTCCGATGGACTTCTTGAATCACTTGATTTTGAATCACTTGAAAGATGCGAGGCATGTCTGATGGGTAAAATGACTAAGACTCCATTTTCTGGTATGATGGAGCGAGCTACAGACTTATTGGAAATCATACATACCGATGTGTGTGGTCCAATGAGTGTAGCATCGCGCAGTGGTTATCGTTATGTTCTTACCTTCACGGATGATTTGAGTAGATATGGGTATATCTATTTCATGAAACATAAGTCCGAAACTTTCGAGAAGTTTAAGGAGTTTCAAAGTGAGGTAGAGAATCAACGTAACAAGAAGATTAAATTTCTACGTTCTGATCGTGGAGGTGAATATCTAAGTTACGAGTTTGGCGAGCATTTGAAGAAATGCGGAATACTTTCACAATTGACACCGCCGGGAACACCACAGCGTAATGGTGTGTCTGAACGTCGTAATCGAACTCTCTTAGATATGGTTCGTTCTATGATGTCACTTACAGATTTACCACTATCATTTTGGGGTTATGCATTAGAAACAGCCGCATTCACTTTAAATAGGGCACCGTCTAAATCCGTTGAAACGACACCGTATGAATTATGGTTTGGGAAGAAACCTAAATTGTCGTTCCTTAAAGTTTGGGGATGCGAAGCCTATGTAAAGAAGTTACAGCCGGACAAGCTTGAACCCAAAGCGGAAAAATGCGTCTTCATAGGATACCCGAAGGAAACTATTGGGTATACCTTCTATCATAGATCCGAAGGCAAAATCTTTGTTGCCAAGAATGGATCCTTTCTAGAGAAGGAATTTCTCTCGAAAGAAGTGACTGGAAGGAAAGTAGAACTCGACGAGGTTGTCGAACCTTCTCTCGAAATTGCGAGTAGCGCAGCACCGGAAGAAGTTCCTGTGGTGCCTGCACCAATAAGAGAGGAAGCTAATGATAGTGATCATGAAACTTCGGTTGAAGTTGCTACAGAGCCTCGGAGGTCAACGAGAACTCGTACCACTCCAGATTGGTATGATTCCGTTATGAATGTCATGTTGGTGGACAACACTGATGACCCCGAGACATATGAGGAAGCGATGATGAGCCCAGATTCCAATAAATGGCAAGAAGCCATGAAATCCGAGATTGGATCCATGTACGAAAACCAAGTATGGACTTTGGTGGACTTACCGGATGGCCGGAAGGCTGTCGAGAACAAATGGATTTTCAAGAAGAAAACAGATGCTGATGGTAATGTTACTGTCTATAAAGCTCGACTTGTCGCAAAAGGGTTTCGACAAATTCAAGGAGTTGACTACGATGAGACTTTCTCACCAGTAGCGAAGCTAAAGTCTGTGAGGATTATGTTAGCAATCGCTGCATATTATGATTATGAGATATGGCAGATGGATGTCAAAACAGCATTCCTCAATGGAGACATTGATGAAGAGTTGTATATGATACAACCCAAAGGTTTTGTCGATCCTAAAGATGCTAACAAGGTATGCAAGCTTCAACGGTCCATCTATGGATTGAAGCAAGCATCCCGAAGTTGGAATCAACGTTTTGATAAGGTAATCAAAAGTTTTGGTTTTATACAAACTTATGGAGAAGCTTGTATTTACAAGAAAGTGAGTGGGAGCTCTGTAGCATTCTTAATACTGTATGTGGATGACATATTGTTGATTGGGAATGATGTAGACCTTCTTAATAGTGTCAAGGAATATTTGAATAATAGTTTTTCAATGAAGGATCTTGGCGAAGCAGCTTACATATTAGGCATAAAGATTTATAGAGATAGATCGAAACGCCAAATATCATTGTCACAAAGTACATATTTGGACAAAGTTCTAAAGAGGTTTGGAATGGAAGATAGCAAGAAAGGGTTCTTGCCCATGTTGCCCAATACGACCTTGAGTAAAACTCAAAGTCCGACATCGGCAGAAGATAGAGAAAGGATGAGTAAGACTCCCTATGCCTCAGCCATAGGATCTCTAATGTATGCCATGCTATGTACTAGACCCGACATCGCATATGCTGTTAGTTTAACTAGCAGATATCAAAGTGATCCAGGAGTGGATCATTGGACAGCGGTCAAAAACATCCTTAAGTACTTGAGAAGAACTAAGGATATGGTTCTTTCTTATGGAGGTGATGAACAGCTCGTTGTTAATGGTTACACCGATGCTAGTTGGAACACCGATCCGGATGATTCTAAATCACAATCTGGATACGTATTTATTTTGAATGGTGCAGCAGTTAGCTGGAGGAGTGCAAAGCAAAGCGTTGTGGCGAGATCTTCAACTGAATCGGAATACATGGCTGCTTCGGAGGCTTCACAAGAAGCGATATGGATGAAAGAGTTCATTACAGAGCTGGGTGTGGTTCCTAGTGCGCTGGACCCAATGTCTATCTACTGTGATAACATGGGCGCCATAGCCAATGCGCAAGAACCAAGGTCACACAAGAAGCTGAAGCATATCAAGCTACGTTTTCACGCTATTCGAGAACATATCCAGGATGGGGATATAAAGATTTGCAAAGTACACACAGATCTGAATGTGGCGGATCCGTTGACTAAACCTCTCCCGAGGGCAAAACATGACCAACACCAAACTGCCATGGGTGTTCGGTATATTACCATGTAATCTAGATTAGATGACTCTAGTGCAAGTGGGAGACTGTTGGAGATATGCCCTAGAGGCAATAATAAATATAGTTATTATTATATATCTTTGTGTTTATGATAAATGTTTGCATTCATGCTATAATAGTATTAACAAGGAAACCATTAATACTTGTGTGATTTGTAAACTTAATTTGAAGTCCCTAGTATAGCCTCTATACTTCACTAGCTTGTTGGTTGATTGATGATGTGGTTTCTTTGTCATGAACATTGAGATGTTATCAACAACAAGATCATATCGTTAGGAGAATGATATGGTGGACATACTCCTATAGACAAGCGTAGCATAAAGATCAAGTCATTTCAATAGTTCAATTGCTATATGCTTTCTGATACATAGTAACCTAATTCCTTCGACCATGAGATCATGCATATCACCTTTGCTGGATGGATGCTTTGATGTCATCAAACACCACACCGTAACAGGGTGGCTATAAAGGTGGCATTGAGTGTTCGGAAAGTATTGGTTGAAACACATGGATCAAGAGTGGGATTTGTCCATCCACATGACGGATAGATATTCTCTGGGCCCTCTCGGTGAAATGTCATCCAATTAGCTTGCAAGCATGTGACTTGGTCACAAGGGATCACATATCACGGGAACGAGAAAAGAGTACTTATCAGTAACGAGGATGAACTAGGTATGCAGAGATACCGATGATCATAACCTCGGATAAGTAACATATCGTGAGACAAAGGGAAATTGGTATCGTATGTAAGTGGTTCATTCGATCGCAAAGTAATCGTAGAAATATGTGGGAGCCATATGAATTTCCAGATTCCTCTATTGGTTATTGTTCGGAGAAGTGTCTCGATCATGTCCGCATAATTCACGAACCGTAGGGAGACACACTTAAGGATTCGACGTTGTTTGAGTAGTTATGGTATTATGAGAAAGAGACCGAATGTTGTTCGGAGTCTCGGATGGGATCCGGGATATCACGAGGTGATCCGGAATGGTCCGGAGAATAAGATTCATATAAGGAAAGTCCCGTTTCGGAGTTCGGGAATGATTCCGGTGTTTCCATCGGGAACATTCTAGAAGGTCCCGGAATGTCCGGCACTCCGGAGGGGGAAGGGTACTTGAATGTGTCATTACATGTTGGAATGATTGCATCATGTACTAAGTGTTCTTGCTGTCCCAAATAAAGGATTAAATTGAATCCTAAATTGAAAAAGTCAAACGGCTAGTTTGAAAGTCAAACGGCAGTTTTTGGGAAGTGGGAGGAGAGGAGGAAACCGACTTGAGGGAGGAGTCCTCCTCCCCAAGCCGGCGCCCCACCTAGGCCGAGTTGGGGAGGGACTCCACTCCCTCCCCTTGGCCGGCCAGCCCCTCCCACCTATATAAGGAGGGGCAGGGCTCCCTCCCAACACACACAAGTTCCTATCCTCTAAACTAAACCCTAGATCTAAACCCCGGTTTAGAGCTATTCGGTTTAGAGCCTTCTAATTGGTTTAGAGCCCTCTAATTGGTGTGTCTAATTACTAGATCACTAATAGCCTCTCTCATAAGCTCCACCATACTCGCACCGGCTTAAGGCGAAGCCCTGCGGGATCTCCCCTCTACCTCCGGTACCACGCCGTTGTGCTGCCGGAATCGCGAGGAGAGTGCTACAACCTCCGCTGCCTGCTGGAACAAGGGAGAGGAAGGTCTTCGTCGAGTACCGAACGTGTGACCGACTGCGGGAGCGCTGCGGGAACGCGGCGCCGGAAGGATCGTCTACGCGATCTTGAGATCGGAAAGAGTACGACTACATCACCCACGAGAATCTGCTCTCGTTAAACACTTTGGAATCTTCGAGGGTGAGTTATTCCATCGACTCGTTGCTACAATCTAGTAGATAGATCTTGGCTTGTTTGTTTGTATGCGATAGAAAATTTTTGTTTTCCATGCTACGAACCCCTACAGTGGTATCAGAGCCGTGTCTATATGTAGATCTGTTGCACGAGTAGAACACAATGGTCATTGTGGGCGTTGATGCTTTTATTGTAGATTGCTTTTTGTGTACTTTGCATCTTGCGGTATGTTGGGATGAAGCGGCCCGGGCTAACCTTACATGACATCGTTCATGAGACTTGCTCCACGCTTGACATGCAACTCGTTTTGCATAAGTGGCTTTGCGGGTGCCTGTTTCTCCTAGCATAGTAAAGATCCAATTTACAACGGGTGATCAACAATGCTAGTATCAATGTTGTGGTTCTTGTTCGTAAGTTAGAACGACACTTATGGAAAGCCCCAAACCACGTAAAATATGCAAAGAAAGTAGAAGCGTCTAACTTTGTTTTGCAGGGGTGTGCAGTGATGTGATATGGCCATGATTGTGATTATATTTGATGTATGCAATGTTCCTTATTGTAAGTTGGCAACCGGCAGGAGCCATATGGTTGTCTTTAATTTCTGTTAAGACCTGCGTGTCTATTCAAAATAGTTGTAATAGTTGAAGCTGGTGGACGACAACCATGGAGAAGCGTCATTGACCTTGATGCTATGCCGGTGATGATGGAGATCATATTCGTGCTTGAAGATGGAGATCGGAAGCACAAAGAAGAAAGGCCATATCATATCACATATTATGAATTGCATGTGATGTTAATCCTTTATGCATCTTGTATTGCTTAGTAGACGACGGTAGCATTATAAGATGATCCCTCATGCACATAAATTTCAAGTTCTAAAGTGTTCACCCTTAGTATGCACCGTTGCCAAAGCTTGCTGCTTCGAAGCACCACGTGATGATCGGGTGTCTTTGATTCCGCGGGTGAATACAACGTAAGCAAGCCAGATTTGCTTATGCGGAAGCTAAGGTTTGATCTTGACGAGCCTAGCATGTACAGACATGGCCTCAGGAACACGGATCGCCGAAAGGCAAAGCATGAATCATATAGTAGATATGATGAACATGATGATTGTTCGCCATTAAAACTATATCAGCTCTCGTGATGATCGGTGTTGATGTAGTGGATTTGGTTCGTGTGATCACTAAAACAATGTGAGGGATGTTGTTTTGAGTGGGAGTTCACCTAGTTTAATTTCATTAATTAATTTGAACTCAATTTGTCATAAACTTAGTCTAAACTATTGCAAATATGTTGTAGATCAATGGCAGCCCCTACCATCAATTTTAATGCGTTCCTAGAGAAAGAAAAGTTGAAAAACAATGGAAGCAACTTCGCGGATTGGTTCCGCAATTTGAGGATTGTCCTCACAGCTGGTAATTTGACCTATGTGCTAGATGCACCGCTAGGTGACCCACCTGCAGCTGATGCTACCGATGAAGTAAAGAATGTTTACCTCGCTCGGAAGAATCAGTACTCCATAGTTCAGTGTGCTATCTTGTATGGTTTAGAATCGGAGCTTCAGAAAAGGTTTGAGAATTCAGACCCATATGATATTGTCGAGGATCTCAAATTAATTTTTGAGACTCATGCGGCAATTGAAAGCTATGAGGCTTCTGAAAAGTTCTTTAACTGCAAGATGGAAGAGGGTAGCTCCGTCAGTGAGCATGTGCTTAAGATGTCTGGGCACGCAAATAAACTTCAAAGTTTGGGTATAGTGATTCCTAATACTTTGGGAGTTTACCGCATCCTCCAATCACTACCACCAAGTTACAAGAACTTTGTGATGAACTACAACATGCAGAACATGAACAAAGAGTTGCCAGAACTATTTGCTATGTTAAAATCTGCAGAAGTGGAGATCAAGAAAGAGCACCAAGTGTTGATGGTCAATAAGACCACCAAATTCAAGAAAGGCAAGTCTAAGCAAAAGGGACACTTCAAGAAGGGTTGTAAGAAAGTTACCACGCCGACGAAGAAGACCAAGGCTGGACCTAAACCTGAAACTGAGTGCTTTTACTGCAAGGGAGAAGGTCACTGGAAGCGGAATTGCCCAAGGTACTTGGCGGATTTGAAGAACGGCAACATCAAGAAGAAAGGTATATCTGATATACATGTTATTGATGTGTATCTCACTAGTACTCGTAGTAGTGCCTGGGTATTTGATACTGGTTCGGTTGCTCATATTTGTAACTCGAAACAGGAGCTGCAGAATAAACGGAAGCTAGTGAAGAACGAGGTGACGATGCGCGTGGGAAACGGATCAAAGGTTGATGTGATCGCGGTCGGCACGCTACCTCTTCATCTACCATCGGGATTAGTTTTATACTTAAATAATTGTTATTTAGTGCCTGCGTTGAGCATGAACATTATATCAGGATCTTGTTTATTGCGAGACGGTTACTTGTTTAAATCCGAGAATAATGGTTGTTCGATTTATATGAGTAATGTGTTTTATGCACATGCACCTTTGATAGATGGTCTATTCATATTGAATCTCGATAGTAGAAATACACATATTAATAACATTGAGGCTAAACGTTTGAAATCAAGCGATAATTTGACCTATATGTGGCACTGTCGTCTTGGTCACATTGGAGTGAAGCGTATGAAGAAACTCCATTCCGATGGACTTCTTGAATCACTTGATTTTGAATCACTTGAAAGATGCGAGGCATGTCTGATGGGTAAAATGACTAAGACTCCATTTTCTGGTATGATGGAGCGAGCTACAGACTTATTGGAAATCATACATACCGATGTGTGTGGTCCAATGAGTGTAGCATCGCGCAGTGGTTATCGTTATGTTCTTACCTTCACGGATGATTTGAGTAGATATGGGTATATCTATTTCATGAAACATAAGTCCGAAACTTTCGAGAAGTTTAAGGAGTTTCAAAGTGAGGTAGAGAATCAACGTAACAAGAAGATTAAATTTCTACGTTCTGATCGTGGAGGTGAATATCTAAGTTACGAGTTTGGCGAGCATTTGAAGAAATGCGGAATACTTTCACAATTGACACCGCCGGGAACACCACAGCGTAATGGTGTGTCTGAACGTCGTAATCGAACTCTCTTAGATATGGTTCGTTCTATGATGTCACTTACAGATTTACCACTATCATTTTGGGGTTATGCATTAGAAACAGCCGCATTCACTTTAAATAGGGCACCGTCTAAATCCGTTGAAACGACACCGTATGAATTATGGTTTGGGAAGAAACCTAAATTGTCGTTCCTTAAAGTTTGGGGATGCGAAGCCTATGTAAAGAAGTTACAGCCGGACAAGCTTGAACCCAAAGCGGAAAAATGCGTCTTCATAGGATACCCGAAGGAAACTATTGGGTATACCTTCTATCATAGATCCGAAGGCAAAATCTTTGTTGCCAAGAATGGATCCTTTCTAGAGAAGGAATTTCTCTCGAAAGAAGTGACTGGAAGGAAAGTAGAACTCGACGAGGTTGTCGAACCTTCTCTCGAAATTGCGAGTAGCGCAGCACCGGAAGAAGTTCCTGTGGTGCCTGCACCAATAAGAGAGGAAGCTAATGATAGTGATCATGAAACTTCGGTTGAAGTTGCTACAGAGCCTCGGAGGTCAACGAGAACTCGTACCACTCCAGATTGGTATGATTCCGTTATGAATGTCATGTTGGTGGACAACACTGATGACCCCGAGACATATGAGGAAGCGATGATGAGCCCAGATTCCAATAAATGGCAAGAAGCCATGAAATCCGAGATTGGATCCATGTACGAAAACCAAGTATGGACTTTGGTGGACTTACCGGATGGCCGGAAGGCTGTCGAGAACAAATGGATTTTCAAGAAGAAAACAGATGCTGATGGTAATGTTACTGTCTATAAAGCTCGACTTGTCGCAAAAGGGTTTCGACAAATTCAAGGAGTTGACTACGATGAGACTTTCTCACCAGTAGCGAAGCTAAAGTCTGTGAGGATTATGTTAGCAATCGCTGCATATTATGATTATGAGATATGGCAGATGGATGTCAAAACAGCATTCCTCAATGGAGACATTGATGAAGAGTTGTATATGATACAACCCAAAGGTTTTGTCGATCCTAAAGATGCTAACAAGGTATGCAAGCTTCAACGGTCCATCTATGGATTGAAGCAAGCATCCCGAAGTTGGAATCAACGTTTTGATAAGGTAATCAAAAGTTTTGGTTTTATACAAACTTATGGAGAAGCTTGTATTTACAAGAAAGTGAGTGGGAGATCTGTAGCATTCTTAATACTGTATGTGGATGACATATTGTTGATTGGGAATGATGTAGACCTTCTTAATAGTGTCAAGGAATATTTGAATAATAGTTTTTCAATGAAGGATCTTGGCGAAGCAGCTTACATATTAGGCATAAAGATTTATAGAGATAGATCGAAACGCCAAATATCATTGTCACAAAGTACATATTTGGACAAAGTTCTAAAGAGGTTTGGAATGGAAGATAGCAAGAAAGGGTTCTTGCCCATGTTGCCCAATACGACCTTGAGTAAAACTCAAAGTCCGACATCGGCAGAAGATAGAGAAAGGATGAGTAAGACTCCCTATGCCTCAGCCATAGGATCTCTAATGTATGCCATGCTATGTACTAGACCCGACATCGCATATGCTGTTAGTTTAACTAGCAGATATCAAAGTGATCCAGGAGTGGATCATTGGACAGCGGTCAAAAACATCCTTAAGTACTTGAGAAGAACTAAGGATATGGTTCTTTCTTATGGAGGTGATGAACAGCTCGTTGTTAATGGTTACACCGATGCTAGTTGGAACACCGATCCGGATGATTCTAAATCACAATCTGGATACGTATTTATTTTGAATGGTGCAGCAGTTAGCTGGAGGAGTGCAAAGCAAAGCGTTGTGGCGAGATCTTCAACTGAATCGGAATACATGGCTGCTTCGGAGGCTTCACAAGAAGCGATATGGATGAAAGAGTTCATTACAGAGCTGGGTGTGGTTCCTAGTGCGCTGGACCCAATGTCTATCTACTGTGATAACATGGGCGCCATAGCCAATGCGCAAGAACCAAGGTCACACAAGAAGCTGAAGCATATCAAGCTACGTTTTCACGCTATTCGAGAACATATCCAGGATGGGGATATAAAGATTTGCAAAGTACACACAGATCTGAATGTGGCGGATCCGTTGACTAAACCTCTCCCGAGGGCAAAACATGACCAACACCAAACTGCCATGGGTGTTCGGTATATTACCATGTAATCTAGATTAGATGACTCTAGTGCAAGTGGGAGACTGTTGGAGATATGCCCTAGAGGCAATAATAAATATAGTTATTATTATATATCTTTGTGTTTATGATAAATGTTTGCATTCATGCTATAATAGTATTAACAAGGAAACCATTAATACTTGTGTGATTTGTAAACTTAATTTGAAGTCCCTAGTATAGCCTCTATACTTCACTAGCTTGTTGGTTGATTGATGATGTGGTTTCTTTGTCATGAACATTGAGATGTTATCAACAACAAGATCATATCGTTAGGAGAATGATATGGTGGACATACTCCTATAGACAAGCGTAGCATAAAGATCAAGTCATTTCAATAGTTCAATTGCTATATGCTTTCTGATACATAGTAACCTAATTCCTTCGACCATGAGATCATGCATATCACCTTTGCTGGATGGATGCTTTGATGTCATCAAACACCACACCGTAACAGGGTGGCTATAAAGGTGGCATTGAGTGTTCGGAAAGTATTGGTTGAAACACATGGATCAAGAGTGGGATTTGTCCATCCACATGACGGATAGATATTCTCTGGGCCCTCTCGGTGAAATGTCATCCAATTAGCTTGCAAGCATGTGACTTGGTCACAAGGGATCACATATCACGGGAACGAGAAAAGAGTACTTATCAGTAACGAGGATGAACTAGGTATGCAGAGATACCGATGATCATAACCTCGGATAAGTAACATATCGTGAGACAAAGGGAAATTGGTATCGTATGTAAGTGGTTCATTCGATCGCAAAGTAATCGTAGAAATATGTGGGAGCCATATGAATTTCCAGATTCCTCTATTGGTTATTGTTCGGAGAAGTGTCTCGATCATGTCCGCATAATTCACGAACCGTAGGGAGACACACTTAAGGATTCGACGTTGTTTGAGTAGTTATGGTATTATGAGAAAGAGACCGAATGTTGTTCGGAGTCTCGGATGGGATCCGGGATATCACGAGGTGATCCGGAATGGTCCGGAGAATAAGATTCATATAAGGAAAGTCCCGTTTCGGAGTTCGGGAATGATTCCGGTGTTTCCATCGGGAACATTCTAGAAGGTCCCGGAATGTCCGGCACTCCGGAGGGGGAAGGGTACTTGAATGTGTCATTACATGTTGGAATGATTGCATCATGTACTAAGTGTTCTTGCTGTCCCAAATAAAGGATTAAATTGAATCCTAAATTGAAAAAGTCAAACGGCTAGTTTGAAAGTCAAACGGCAGTTTTTGGGAAGTGGGAGGAGAGGAGGAAACCGACTTGAGGGAGGAGTCCTCCTCCCCAAGCCGGCGCCCCACCTAGGCCGAGTTGGGGAGGGACTCCACTCCCTCCCCTTGGCCGGCCAGCCCCTCCCACCTATATAAGGAGGGGCAGGGCTCCCTCCCAACACACACAAGTTCCTATCCTCTAAACTAAACCCTAGATCTAAACCCCGGTTTAGAGCTATTCGGTTTAGAGCCTTCTAATTGGTTTAGAGCCCTCTAATTGGTGTGTCTAATTACTAGATCACTAATAGCCTCTCTCATAAGCTCCACCATACTCGCACCGGCTTAAGGCGAAGCCCTGCGGGATCTCCCCTCTACCTCCGGTACCACGCCGTTGTGCTGCCGGAATCGCGAGGAGAGTGCTACAACCTCCGCTGCCTGCTGGAACAAGGGAGAGGAAGGTCTTCGTCGAGTACCGAACGTGTGACCGACTGCGGGAGCGCTGCGGGAACGCGGCGCCGGAAGGATCGTCTACGCGATCTTGAGATCGGAAAGAGTACGACTACATCACCCACGAGAATCTGCTCTCGTTAAACACTTTGGAATCTTCGAGGGTGAGTTATTCCATCGACTCGTTGCTACAATCTAGTAGATAGATCTTGGCTTGTTTGTTTGTATGCGATAGAAAATTTTTGTTTTCCATGCTACGAACCCCTACATAGCTATTAGTGCTGGTTCATCCAGAGGATGTACCAAATGTAGAGAATCTAGTATGACAGGAGAACGAGGTATACTGATGAGGTAAGATCAGGGGTAAAGGTTAAACATGCTAAGGCTTGTATGGGAGGCCACGGTGGGATGTGGTTTTTGTAGTCCCATGCTCGCCACCACTAGGAACCGAGTTCTTGCCTTTGGACCAAGACGAGCGTACAGCCACACAGGGCTTGGGAACCCCTCCACTCATTAACTTGCCTCGTAGATTCCATGAGTCACATAGTTCAGGTGTTCCATTCGACATATGCATTCTGGTTGTTCTCGTAGGCGGTGAAGTAGGTGCATTCATACAGGTAGGTAAGCGTGGCCGAGGTTGCTTGGGGTCGATGGAGCCCCTAGTAAACCAACACCGACTCACATCTCTAGGGACCAGCTAAAAGGACATTTACTATCATAAATCACTTCTGTTGTTCGTTAACAACTAGTAGACCTATCTTACAGTTTGCTATTGTCTACAGGTTGATATTTTACAAAGTGAAAAGGACCAATAACTTGTGGAGCATTCCCTACACTATTACTTGCTTCTTGGGATTTCCAGACCGGAGTCTCTGGTCTATCATGACCGGAGTCTCCGGTGTGGTCTGGAGTTTCCCCAGGAGTCTCCGGAGTGGACTTCTAGTTTCCTGCCTGGGACAGCCAGAAGGGTGGTCCGGAGGTTAGTGCGGAGGCTGGTCCGGAGTCTCCGGTCCATGCACCAGGCCAGAGTCTCCGGTGTAGAGGGACCGGAGTCTCTGGTCCACTTGGCTCCCAAGTGGGCTGGGTCATTCTGTCGGTCGGTCCGGAGGCTGGTCCGAAGGTTGACCGGAGTCTCCGGTGTAGATTGGAGTCTCCGGTGTGGATACCGGAGTCTCCAGTCTGCTTCTTCTCCAACGGTCAGAAAACGGTTCACGGATGCAAGGGGCTATAAATAGAGGACCTTATCCCCTTATTCTAGCTGCTCGTCCACCCCAAGAACACCATGTCCATTTGAGCCACCAAATCAACAAGATCTCCTCATCCAACCATCCAAAGTCGTTGATCTTTGGAGAATCGAAGGAGGAGGCCTTGATCTACAGCTTCAGCAAGAGAGATCTTCATTTCCCCCTCATTCACTTGAGGGCCCCCATGCTCTAGTGTTTCGTTGGAAACCCTAGGTTTTGATTTGGTTCTTACAAGCTTGTCTTTGATTGTTTGACAGCTTGCTTGTATTTGTGAGCCTCCAATTAAGTTGTGGATGTGTGCCCCGAACTCGTTGTAAAGGTGCCGGCTTCCACGTCGAAGGTTGTCATATAGTGGAAGAAGTGAATCGAACCCGTTGGGGTGAGGTTCATCAGAGAACAAGGGAGGCCTCTCGTGGAGTTGGTGGTTTGAAACCACCCCCTCTCCAAACATAGGCGTACTTCCCCTCAAAAGGAAGGAACTACGGGAAACAAATCCTTGTGTCTCTGTGTGCTCCACTTTGGTTACTTCTATCCTTTACCGCACTTTACTTATCTAGTTATTGTTTAGTTTGTGCTTGTTTGTCATATAGGTAAATTCACCTTAGTTGCATAATCTAGAGAATTTACCTTTCGTGTCAAACCCTAATTTGAAAAAGAGTAAAATTTGAAGTAGCACCTATTCACCCCTCCTCTAGGTGCCCATACGATCCTTTCAATTGGTATCAGAGCCTCAGCTCTTTATTCGGGCTTAACCGCCTAAGAGATTATGGGCAACCCAGAGGAGGGAGAAAGTGAGGCTAGCCATTCGGTGAGCATGGTAGATCTCAAGAATTTTGAAACAAGCTTGAGCTCTACCTTGGGCAACGAAATCCTACAGTTGCGTCAACTCGTTGAGCAACTTGTTAAGGATAAGCAAACCTCACCTCCTCCCTCTCCAGTGGAAACACCATCAAACCCAAAGGCTAATGCTCCGGCAAAGCCTTTGGAGGAAGTGGTAGGGGATAAACATAATTCCACTAACTCCACCACCAAAAAGGGTGATGGGAAGGAAGAGTTCCATACGGTTCCCGGATGGTACTCTCCCGACCCTCCTATCCCTCATCCACATATAAACAATAGAGGAGACCCACCTAAGCTAGCTGCACATACTTTTGCTCAATGGCAAGTGTTAATGAAATCTCATGTGCGCAGCTCTTGCATTGATTTGTGGAATATTATTGAAGGACTCAAAATTAAGGATCCAACCAACTTGACAAGAAGATAAGTGGTCAATAGCCAACTCAATGCGACTGCCTTGCACATGATCCAACTTGGGGTGGGGACAAAGGATTTTCCCCACATTGAGCACTACAACACCGCCAAGGAAGCTTGGGATGCTCTCATTGACTTGTTTGTTGGCAATGAGAGTATGAGGAGAAATAGATATGATGCCTTAAGCAATGAGGCTGAAGGTTTCTTCATGAAGGATGGTGAGGATCATGAAGACATGTATCGAAGACGCAAATCCACAGCCACCGCTTTCAGGAATGTTGGCGCCTCTCACATTGATGACGCTTGGATCAAAAGGAAGTATGTGAGTGCTCTCATGCCTTTCCAGCCTACTGACTTGAAGAGTTTCCAAGGAAGACACAACTACCATCTCATGACCTCCAATGAAGTGATGCAAGAGATGGCCGCCTTCAAGGTTGCTGCCAAGAATGCCAAAGACGCCCGTGCTCGTGCCATTGGAATGAGTAGTGGTGTCAATCTTGCCTTGAAGGCCAAGGTTGTGGAGTATGATGACGATGAAGGAAGTGATGAGGGACCTTCGATGAGCCACCCTGAAGATGTCAAGATTGCTCATGGTGAATACATGACCTTTTATGCAAGAAACTTTTGGAAAGATCCCGCCAAGGTCAAGATGGAAATGCAACGAAGAAGCAACCCTAATGGGAGAAGAGACAATGGGTCCAAGTTGAGAACTTGTTTCAATTGTGTTGACCGCTATCACTTCGTTGCAGCCTATCCCTATGAGAAAAGAGAAGACCATGGGGGTAAACTTGTGTTGAAGAAGACCTCCAAAGCTCCCTACAAGAAACCCTTCATCAAAAGAAACCCAACCAACAAGAAGCCGGGAGAAATTGTCTTGATCACACATGAAGAGTACTCCTTCGATGATGATGATGAAGAGGAAGAAGAGGATACACCAAGTGGTGTAGCGGCTCTTGCCACTACCTCTACTCCTTCATTCTCACTCTTCGACTCTCCAAATGAGAATATCTCCAACAAGAACGTCACTTGCCTTATGGCAAGAGGAACGGAGGTATTATCATCATCACACTCCACTTCCTTAATCAATGATGATTTTGATGATGAGTCATCTCTTGAGGTCAAAAAGGAATTAGTTGCTTTTGATGTGTTCATGAATAACTTGCAAGGGGAACACAATAAACATGTTGTGGACCTCCTAAATCAACTTTCACACACACAAGAGCTTCTAGATGAGATATGTCAATTAGGAAGAGAGCACATGATTGAGGTAGAAGCTCTAAGTAATGCTCTAGAAGAAGAACAAGAAACTAGATTATCCCTTGAAACTAAACTAGAGGGTCTTGATGATGCAAGTGATCTCATTATTAATAAACTCATCAAGGAACGTGATCATGCTATTGCTAAATATAAAAAGGCTAAAAAGGACATGATTGAGTTTGATGTTGTCCATGAAAAACTTGCCGAGGACTTTAGGTCACTTGACATGGCTCACAAGGCCTTGGAAGGTGAATTCTTGTCTCTCACAAAGTCTCGTGAAAAGCTTCAAACTCAATTGATCAATACTCCCTCACCTAGTACGTTCATTCCTTCTAGTTGTACAAATACACTTGAAGAACATGCTAGGTTGAAGGGGGAGCTAGCTAAGACCTCCTTTCCAAAAGGAAACAAGTCTATTGATGATCTTTTGAGCAAGCAAAGGTCAAATGGTGAAAAAGGGGGCATTGGTTTTATCTCTAAAGCCATGAAGAAAAATAACAACAAGAAGAAGGCCAAGCCCGCCCAATAAAAGAACAAGGTCATTGTGGGAAGTAAAACCACAAGTGACAAAACTATGTCTCATGATGAGTTTGCGGGTAGTGCTAACCCCCATTATGTTCTTATGCGTAATTATAATGGTGAGGTGTATGCACAATATGTTGCCCATTCGATGGTTATATTGCATGGTCTATTTTGGTTCCCAAAACCCTTGTTGCTAACAAAAGAGGACCCATTGAAAAATGGGTACCTAAAATCTAGTTTGATCTTTTGTAGACCTATGCTTCCGAAGGGTCAAAGTGGGTGCTTGATAGTGGTTGCACAAGTCATATGACCAGAAGCGCGTCTAGTGTCAAGGAGTTGAGACCTAATGTTGATCAAATATCCGTGACATATGCCGACAAGTCAAAGTCTAAGGTAATGGGTTTTGGCAAAGTTGTGGTCGCACACGATATCACTCTCGTGGACGTCATGCTTGTTGAGACCCTTGGCTATAATTTACTTTCAGTCCGTGCTCTAGGAAAGATGGGTTTTGCTGTCTTCATTGATGTTGATATTGTGATCCTCTTGTGGAGCAAGACTCTAAAGGTTGCTTTCGTTGGGTACGTCGAGGATGACTTGTATGTGGTGGACTTCTCGAGGAAAACCACTACAAGTCCGATGTGCCTATTTGGAAAGGCCGATGTGGGTTGGCTATGGCATCGCCGTCTAGCCCATGTCAACATGAGAACTTTGCAAAGCCTCCACAAGGAAGGTCATATTGTTGGACTAAAAGAAAATGTTTGCTTTGCAAAAGATCGTGTTTGCAGGGCATGTTAGGAAAGATGCATGATTCTTCCCACAAGCCAAAGAACTACATCAAGTCCAAGAGGATCTGGGAGCTTCTTCATGTGGATCTCTTTGGTCCTCCGTCTCATGCAAGTCTTGGTGGGAAGAAATATTGTTTGGTGATTGTTGATGACTACTCAAGATACACTTGGGTATATTTCTTCAAGTTAAAAAGTGAGACCCAAGAGAACTTCATTGACTTCATCAACATGGCTCAACGTCAACACAATGTCCCAGTATTAACAATAAGAAGTGACAATGGTACCGAGTTCAAGAAATACACATTAAATGGATTTCTTAGTGATGAGGGAATAAAACATCAATACTCTGATGCATATACCCCTCAACAAAATGGTGTAGCTGAGAGGAAGAACCGGACTCTCATTGACATGGCAAGGACTATGTTGGTAGAATTCAAATCTACATACAATTTTTAGGCTGAAGCTATCTCCACCACATGCCATGCATCAAACCATCTCTACCTCCGCAAAGAATTGATCAAGACTCCATATGAGATCCTTACCGCTAACAAGCCTAATGTTTCTTACTTCCGAGTATTCGGTTGTAAGTGCTTCTATCGCATTAAGGGCATTCGTATCCAAGTTTGATTCCAAAGCATTAGAGGGTATTTTTGTTGGTTATGGTCTCGAATCCCACACTTATAGAATCTATGATAAGCTCTCAGGAATTGTCATAGAATCTTGTAGTGTGGTGTTTGAAGAATATGATGGTCCCTAAGCGGGGCGTGTTGATGTTTGTGATGTAGATGATGAAATGCCTTAGGATGCCATAGGAAGAATGGGTGCGGGTTTCATCCTCCCTGTTGAGGAACCCCTTATGGTGGATCGAGAAGAACTATGCTCTACTCACGTGGAGCCCTCATGTTCACAACTTCCACAAGCTACTGTCGAGGTGGACAACGACCCATGCCAAAGACAAGTTGTGGACCCTCAACCTACTGATCAAGAAGATGCCTCCAGCCAAGAGGTGTTTAAGTCTCCGTTTGCCAGGATGTCCAGTGGTGCTAAGGCCATTACACAAGCAAGATCTATACAAACTGCCATCAGTACAGCTGAATACCTGGCCAGTTGTGGGATTGATCAAGACCAAGGTTAATACTTTCCTCCTATAGAAGAGAATATTTTCAATGATGATCAAGGTCAAGTTAATGGTCAATACGAGGACCAAAATGATGAAGTGATCCCACCAAGAAACAACAAGGAGATCGAAACTCGTCGCCAAGCTAGAATGGATAGAATATTGGAATTAAGAGACCACACTCTTGAGATTGTGGTTGGAGATCTAAGAAGAGGGATATCTACTTGAGCTCAACTGAAGAACTTTGGTGAGCACCAAGCATACATTTCCATGGTGGAACCAAAGAAAGTATGGGAAGCTCTTGAAGATTCGGATTGGTTGGATGCAATGCACAAAGAGCTCAACAACTTTGAGAGAAACAAAGTATGGAAGTTAGTGGAAAAGCCAAAGGATTGCCGCAATGTTATAGGCACCAAGTGGATTTTCAAGAACAAGCAAGATGAGCATGGAATTGTAATAAGGAACAAGGCAAGATTGGTTGCACAAGGGTTCTCTCAAATTGAAGGCATCGATTATGGAGAGACTTATGCACCCGTGGCTCGCCTTGAGTCCATCTGTATCCTTCTTGCTTATGCGGCACATCATAAATTTAAACTACAACAAATGGATGTAGAAAGTGCATTTCTCAATGGTCCATTGCATGAGTTGGTATATGTGAAACAACCCCCGGGATTTGAGGATCCCAACTTTACAAACCATGTCTACAAACTCGACAAGGCACTCTATGGGCTCAAGCAAGCCCCACGCACGTGGTATGAGCACCTTAGAGAGTTGTTGTTAGATAGTGGGTTTGAGGTTGGCAAAATATATCCCACTCTTTTTACCAAGAGGGTTAATGGGGAACTTTTTGTATGCCAAATTTATGTAGATGATATTATCTTTTGCTCTTCTAACAAAGCTTTTAATGATGAATTCTCTAAGCTAATGACTGACAGGTTCAGGATGTCTATGATGGGAGAATTGAGAGTATTTCTTGATTTTGAGATCAAGCAAGTGAGAGGTGGTACATTCTTCAACCAAGCCAAGTATACTCAATATATGCTCAAGAGATTTAACATGAAAGATCTCAATGGAGCTCCCACTCCCATGGCAACAAAGACTCATCTTGAACTAAACCCAAATGGTAAAGATGTGGACCAAAAGGTATACCGGTCCATGATTGGCTATTTGCTTTACCTTTGTGCATCTAGACCAGATATTGTGTTGAGTGTAGGAGTGTGTGCAAGATATCAAGCGGCTCCTAAAGAAAGCCATTTGATGGCAGTCAAGAGAATCTTTCGATATTTGGTTCATACCCCAAACTATGGTATTTGGTATCCTAGGGGCTCAACATTCTCTCTTTGTGGGTACATGGATTCGGATTGGGCTGGTGACAAGGATGATAGAAAATCAACCTCCAGGGCTTGCCAATTCCTCGGGAGGTCCTTGGTATGTTGGTCTTCTAAGAAGCAAAATTGTATATCTCTTTCCACCGCCGAAGCCGAGTATGTGGCTGCTGCTAGTGCGTGTACACAATTGCTATGGATGAGGCAAATTTTAAAGGAATACGGTGTCCATTGTGACAAAGTGCCTCTTCTATGTGACAATGAAAGTGCTATCAAGATTGCATATAACCCAGTGGACCATACAAGAACAAAGCATATTGAGATTCGTCATCACTTCATTAGAGATCATGTTGCCCGAGGTGATATGGAGCTATCATATGTGTCAACCAAAGACCAACTTGCTGACATTTTCATGAAGCCACTTGATGAAGCAAGGTTTTGTTATTTGAGGAATGAACTAAATATCGTGGATTCGAGGAGCTTGACTTGATTGCCTTACATACTCACCTATGTTTTGACCCATATTTGGTGTAGGTGTAGGCATGGAGATAGGGGGAGTGCGGTCCTAATTCATTGGACTATCCCTCCCCCCATAATGCCAACATTAAGAAATTCAATTCTCTTAGTATCATTTAGTTATATATGAGCGTCATTGTTGAGTAGTGGCTATGAACCCAAGGATAATTCTTCACGAGGTCATGCCACAAACTCCTACATGGTGGCTTCGGCCACCACCCTCTTCTCATTTGAAGAGTTTGGTCTTACTTCGGATTTACTTGACGCATTTGAATAGATTTCTATGGTTTTCTTGACTTTTCACAGTATGAGATCTTAACCCAAGCCCTCCCTCTGTCCTGAAAACCCACTCTATCTAATATATGTCCCCATACACTCACATTGGAGCTTGTTGGTCGAGGAGGACCGGAGTCTCCGGTGTGTACACACCGGAGTCTGGACCGGAATCTCTGGTCTGGACGGTTTCTGACCACTTAAAGGGAGGACGGGGTGAACTGAAACAGCAGTTTCATTCCTCCACCCCCGTCCTCCCCTCACTACCCCGTCGCCTCCTCTCCCAAATCTCCTCCCTGGAGGTCAATAAGCCCCCGGGATCCGCCGTGCTGCCGGCCAATCATCTCCTCTCCACCATTGGGTGATTCCCACCAGTGGAATCCATCCCATGGATAGATCTGGTACCTCTCCTCCTTTTTCCCACCTAGGGTTCTTCCCTTACTTTGTTTTTGAGGATTGGTACTAGTTTTGGCGATGGGAATCCCTTGTTTGCGTGCACTTGTGTACTCTACTCTTGTTACCCTGCCCGATCTGTTGGATTCAACACCATTGGAGCCTCCCTGTTCTTCCCCCGAGCGCCTGGCCGGAGACTCCGGCCCGCAGGCCGGAGACTCCGGTCCCTTGGACCGGAGACTCTGGTGTGGAACACGGAGACTCCGGTGTTTGTTGAATCTGACACGTCTTGCTAGGTCTCAAGGGTTCTGTGCTGCCTTCGTGGGACATATATACTTACCTCCATGTTATCTCCCTCGCTGCTTTTCATAGGTTCTGGATCTCGTCGTCCTCCTCGCACCAAGGCCAAGATGAAGAGAGGGGACCCTCGCTATGATGAGTTTGAGGGTCAGTACGTTGTGCCCCCATCCAACCGTAGATAGCAGGCCCGTGATGCGGCCTATATGCGGCAGGAACAGAACAGGGTTGAGGAAGAGAGCCGTGCCAAGAGGCAAAATACAACAATCTTCAGTCTTTGGCCTGCATGTCTAAGCAGGAGTACCGTGAGCTGCGGAAGACTAATTTCTATGAATTGCCTCGCACTAGTGATGATCCCTGTTATTGGAGGAAGGAGCAAGTTGTCTTCATGAAAGACATTTACAGTGTGCTCAAGAGATCTCCTGTGTGCCCCCAGAAGTACTTGAGTGTTGAGAAGATGAGGAAGAGCCCCTCCTTCTCTGATGCTCTGTAGATTAGTGAGAAGTTGGGGCTGTTCAACTTGATGGAGCTCTGTGAAGACTACAACATCACCCTTGTGCGGCAGTTCTACACCACAGTTGTGTTTGGAACTGACCAAGCCAGGATTATGACTTGGATGACTGGCAATCACCGCTGCTCTGCAACTTTCTATGACTTTGTTGAGGCTATCTTCGAGACATTCCAGGGGGTATCTACTCATGTTGGAGTTCGCATGCACTCAGCAGCTCTTGGGGTGAACAAGAACAAGCTTGCCCCTTTATATGGTAGTGAGGGTGTTGTGGGAGGGTCCAAGGGACTCAAGCCTCTCTACAATCTAATGTTGAGGATCTTCCGCCAGACCATTTCCCCTAGTGCTGGGAATGATGATGCCATCAAATGTGGTTTGGTCAACTTGCTGTATCACACCCACAAGACTTACATGGCTGGCCCCGATGCTGATGCTGATCCTATTGATGTGATGGATTATATATTTGAGGAGATGTATCATGCCATCTTATACAAGAAGGCCCCTCCATATGCACCCCTGGTCATTAGACTCATCAACACTCAACAACATGGTTCTCCACTTGCTATGCCTCCCAACCTTACCGAGCACACTCTCGTATCTCTATAGCAGAAAGGAGAAATGAGGGCTCCCCTAGACGCTCCCATGCACATATGGAGGACGAATTCTCAGAGACCGAAAGGGCCCTCTCTCCTCCTAGGGATTGGAGGAAGAATGCTTCCAATGCACCTCTTCCTCCCATGACACGTGACTATGTCCATGAGAGGGTCAAGAAGGCCTCATTCTGTGAGAGGACCCTGTGTTGCATGAATGTGGACATTCGCAAGCAACAACATGATTCCTACAAAAGCAACCGTCGCATCGAGAAACTACTCAAATCAAGGCTCAGGGTGAAGCGTATGATGAGGAAGGAGAGGCTGAGTACACTGACGAGCATGGCGCCCAGCCATCCACCGAGTCCGATCACACTCATTCGTTTGGGGCATGGAATGCCCAATAGGACAGCTTGGTGGCTTGGAAGACCTTTTCTCATGTCACTTCTGGATTTGGGTACCAAGGTACATCCTCTTCTCGCCCTCATGGCAAAGGGCCTGCAGCTCCAGATGGTGATAAGGACTATGATGATGATGATGAGGAGGATCAGGATATGGATGAGGAGGACGAGGACGAGGAGGATGATGACGAGGACTAATGATCTGTTGGGATGCTAGCTTAGGTCTTTTCCCTTTTTTGGTGTTTCAATGCTAAAGGGGGAGAATACATTGTCATCGGGATTTGCATGGGTTTGGGCTACTTGATTCGTATTTGCTTTCTCGTCTCTATTTGCCTTATGTTATTGTGGGACACTGTTTGCTATTTGTGTGTGTGTGACTCTGTGGGTGCTCCAACTTTATTGTAACTCGTGTGAGAACTATGTGTTTTATCCATACTCTTCCTACCTTTCCTGCTTTACATGTTTATCGTTGGGCACATAGGCAGGGGGAGCATGCCCATACTCTGTCATAAGTCACTGCAAACCTTTTTCATGCAAAAATCACTAGTTGTCATTGAACACCAAAAAGGGGGAGATTGAAAGGACATTTACTGTCATAAATCACTTTTGGTGTTCGTTAACAACTAGTAGACCTATCTTACAGTTTGCTATTGTCTACAGATTGATATTTTACAAAGTGAAAAGGACCAATAACTTGTGGAGCATTCCCTACACTATTACTTGCTTCTTGGGATTTCTAGACCGGAGTCTCTGGTCTATCATGACCGGAGTCTCCGGTGTGGTCCGGAGTTTCCCCAGGAGTCTCCGGAGTGGACTTCTAGTTTCCTGCCTGGGACAGCCAGAAGGGTGGTCCAGAGGTTAGTCCGGAGTCTCCGGTCCATGCACCAGGCCGGAGTCTCCGATCCATGCACTAGGCCAGAGTCTCCGGTGTAGAGGGACCGGAGTCTCTGGTCCACTTGGCTCCCAAGTGGGCTGGGTCATTCTGTCGGTCGGTCCGGAGGCTGGTCCGAAGGTTGACCGGAGTCTCCGGTGCAGACCGGAGTCTCCGGTCTGCTTCTTCTCCAACGGTCAGAAAACGGTTCACAGATGCGAGGGGCTATAAATAGAGGACCTTCTCTCCTTGTTCTACCTGCTCGTCCACCCCAAGAACACCATGTCCATTTGAGCCACCAAATCAACAAGATCTCCTCATCCAACCATCCAAAGTCATTGATCTTTGGAGAATCGAAGGAGGAGGCCTTGATCTACAGCTTCACCAAGAGAGATCTTCATTTCCCCCTCATTCACTTGAGGGCCCCCATGCTCTAGTGTTTCGTTGGAAACCCTAGGTTTTGATTTGGTTCTTACAAGCTTGTCTTTGATTGTTTGACAACTTGCTTGTATTTGGGAGCCTCCAATTAAGTTGTGGATGTGTGCCCCGAACTCGTTGTAAAGGTGCCAGCTTCCACCTCGAAGGTTGCCGTATAGTGGAAGAAGTGAATCGAACCCGTTGGGGTGAGGTTCATCGGAGAACAAGGGAGGCCTCTCGTGGCATTGGTGGTTTGAAACCACCCCCTCTCCAAACGTAGACGTACTTCCCCTCAAAAGGAAGGAACTACGGGAAACAAATCCTTATGTCTCCGTGTGCTCCACTTTGGTTACTTCTATCCTTTACCGCACTTTACTTATCTAGTTATTGTTTAGTTTGTGCTTGTTTGTCATATAGGTAAATTCCCCTTAGTTGCATAATCTAGAGAATTTACCTTTCGTGTCAAACCCTAATTTGAGAAAGAGTAAAATTTGAAGTAGCACCTATTCACCCCCCCTCTAGGTTCCCATACGATCCTTTCACTAGCTTCAGGACTTGACCCGTTACGGCGGAACCATCCTTAGGGCGTGACTCATGGTCTCGGCGAAAGCAATGTAAATGTCATGGCCAACCACCCTTTGTCGGCCTTCCAAGGAAGAGGGCTAAAATGTTGGCATTAAGAGTCAGTTGGTACGTGTGGGTAAAGTTGTACACCCCTGCAGGGTTAAATCTTTTCAAAAATCCATGTTCATGGTTATGAACGCTTGGTGACCGAATTCTAAGATTATAGAGAACATTAACCCAATCGTAAAACTTGGCAGATCAACGTGTGCTTAATGATGCTTCCTCTTGGGTATAAGGGGGTGATCCTAGTTGTGAGATGAGGATTACTTTGGTGGATATCAAGATGAAGATCAATTCTCCGAAGATGTCGCTCTCTTATCCCCTTTTAAAGATTCTGATTAGACGAGCTTCTTCTCCCTCTTGTTTTACAAACAAAGATGGATTTATGCAAAATAACCCCACCAGCCATAAGTCTTGCGGAGTACACCCTGTACTCACCCTTGCTTTGTTGATACTTTTGTAGCAGAATAAGTTTTCCCTGAAGATGAGTTGTTATGACATGGACACCGACGAGTAGCTTGGGGTTCCCGGCCGGCAGCCTGGAATCTATGGGTGTAGCATCCCAATTGTCTAACAATTGTAATGCTACTTGGTTTAGTAATATAATGGCTACTTCATATATATGATTGTTGCATCATAATGATATCATGCTCATGTCATCATGCCACCTTGCATTTGAGCATCATATAAAACTCTCTTTCTTTGGTTCTTCTCTCATATGCACTATTAATTGTATTTGCCTCTTGATATTGTATTTGGTTATTGATATGTTGTTTAATGCCCAAGTTGAGTTGGGGGCATATATTTTATTAACTCCACCACCTTTCTTGTCATCACCTCACCCCATCATTCCACCATTCCACCATATATGAGCATTGCAACTTATTTGGTTTTACCTCTAGCTCATGTGGGTTGGGATGGATCCAATTCTATCTCCACATGCTCTCATATATGCACCATATTGTTTTCACATTATTGGTTTATGAGAGCCACATGGCCACCTTTGCATGCCTTGTGAGTGGAACCCTTTTCTAGCTTCCATATGGGTTGTTTTGGGGTTTATGCTCATATTGGGATATTTTTGGGCTTACTAAATACCTAGTGGCACATACACACTAGCATGTCCCATTTTTATTCAAATATGGTCATCCCCTTCTACTCCACATGGATCTAATCCTACAAATTATTTTGCTTGGCTTTATTCCACTTTTGGGAATGCATAAGAATAATGCCATGTTAATATTATTGTTTTCACAAGAATAAACATGGCATTAATTATTTTGCATGGGCCATGCAAGTACCACCACATTCTAGTCTTTTGGATTTTATTTGAATTTTTGAGTGGATCATCTCCCATCTCTCTCTACCCCTCTTCATGCTTGATCTTGTTTGGGTCTTGTTAAAACCCTATAACCATTCCCCCCATCCATGCAAGCCTTGTGTGACCATCTTACCCCGACCCCTTCTCTCCTCCTCCCCAACCTTTTCCTCTTTGCTTGTTTCTTTTGTGTTGGTCTTGCCTAAGCCAAAACCCATGTGCTTGATCTTGAGTGGTTCATGATCACACCCTAACCCTATCACTCACCTCTACTCCTAACCTAAACCAAAACCCTAAACCACACCCCCTCTCTAATCCCCCTCTCTAAGCCACACCCCACCTAACCACTCCATGCCGAGCACCTAGCTCCTTTCCTCTCTCTCAGCCTCTCTCCCTTCCTCTAGGCCACGCATGCCCCACCTAGCTACGTCTCCCAACCCTAAAACCCTAACCCGACCCTAGTTCCATGCCACACCCTCTCTCTCTCTCCCTGGCCCACACCCCAGCTACTCATCTAGCCACCCCAAACCCTAGCCCATGCCGAGCCGGCCCTAGCTAGCACCACTTTTGCATGGCCATCTATGTAATCTGTTTGACCAAACCACCTTGAGCTGGTCCCTCCCTCTCTCCCCTTGGCTAAAGAACAAAGGAGGGAAGGGAAACCTACCCGATGCCTCCCTCCTACCTTTTTCAAAAAGTGAAACAAACCCCATGTGCAAGCCCTGACCCTCTCCTTATCTACCCCTCCTCCACGCCATGACCAGATCAAGATCAACCAGAAGATCCCCTCCCTCCGTCCTCCTTTCCCCAAGAAAAACCATGGCCATGGCCATCTCCATGCCTCTACTAGATTCCACCTCGGCCAAGACCCAAAGGAGGCGGTTGGAGCTGTGCTAGTAGGTGTTCCGGACGCCCAGGAAGGTGCCACTGCCTCTTCTTCTTCGACCTATACCGGAGATCGATGCCGGAGCTTGCCGGAGCGAGCTCGCCGCTGCCATGAACCCGTAGGACCCGACCTCGTCGTGCCCAATCCTCGCCGACGATCTGGCCGGTTCCAGCTTGTTGGGATAGCTTGAGGACCTCCTGGTGAGCACCCGAACGACCCTGACATCCTCTCCTTCCTCTTCATGCCCTGCACCTCTAGTTCGTTCCGTCGAGCGGCCTCCGTGCGCCGCCACCGCCACGCGTCGCGCTCTGGCCGACAGCAGCAGCTGCAGCAACGTTCGTCCCCCTCTTTTCTCCGCCGTGCCCCGCGCGCTGTAGCCCTCCTCCGATGATGCTCTCTGAACGAAAGTTGTAGATCCCAATACCCTCTTCGTTTTTCGTTTTTAGGGCGACGCGTTTCGTCCAGCGTACGCGTCGCCATCGTCGCCGGAAGACGGCCAGTCTTTCGCCGCCGGCAGCACCGCGTCCGTCAAAGTCAGCAGCAGCCGCTGGCCTTTTTGCGCTGGAGCCCCTGCCCTTTTTCCCGCCTGAACCCGCCGTTCCCAGAGCCCACCTGTCAGCCTCGGTGTCTTTTTGCAAGAAAACCCCTGCGCTCTGGAGTTTCTCCGCCCGCGCCGCCCTGGATCGCCCACGTGTCGCCCACCGGCTGGCCGTGCGCGTGAGTGGCCCCGTGGATCGACCGGTCCCATCTGTCGGTCTCGCGGGCTAGACAGACGCGCGGTAAGAAAAGTCCGGTTCTGTCCCCGCCACGCCGGATGCTGCTGAGTCAGCGCTGGACCCGCGCGTTAGTGACACGGGCTAAGATCCTCTGAGTACAAAAAGTCTGTATGATTTCTGTTTTAAATAAAACAATTTTAGAAAATGTTTTTATAAATGATTTAATTTCTGTTTTAAATAACTTTTAAATTATAAACCCAAATAATACATGTAATATATGTTTTTGAATCAGAAAAATGTGAGGAATTCAAATATGCCCTTCAAAATATATTTTGAACACTTTAAATTTCGATTTGATTAAAATTACAAATAAAATGCCCTTTGCCTTAATTAATTAATAACTTTTGTTTTATAACTCCAAATTTGACAAATAATATATCTAAAATGATCAGCTCGACGAGACCTTTCTGTTTATGCATTCTTTGTTCTGAATTGCAGCATGCATCATATAAATATAAAGTAGACAGCAACTTATTCGAGTATAAAATGTGACTAAAACTCAATAAAATGCCTTGTTCTTGTATTCCACACCTCACCCATGCCATGCTACTTTATTGCCATGCAAATTGTGCATCATTCATCATGGCATGATTGTTTGCTTGACGCATTTTATTCATATGCTTGTGCACTTTATTTATGTTGGCCCTTGTTTGTTTGGTTCTTCTTCGAATAGACGCTGATAAGAGGATATATCAAGAAACCCATGAGCACTACCCAGATTCTTCTCTCGCTTCAACTGAGCTGGCAGGCAAGCACTACCACATGCTTGCATACATATAGAACCTATTGCCTCTATCTTATTCTTGCATCATTGAGTCGCGATTGCATTAAACTGAATCCCAAGTATTGCATAGCCTTTACTTTTAAACCCCACCGAAGCTTGTTCCTCCATCCCATGAGCCATTGCTATAGGAGTTGTTTGAGCCATGCGAGTCGTAGAACAGCATGTGTAGGGTATGTGAGTGTCTGATGGATAACGAGGTACCTACACAACTTAACCTGAGTAGTAATGGGATAACTAATGAAAGTGGCATCGGTGAGCAATATCTGCTATTTGGTTTTTCATGCTCACTTATGTCCCGTAGGACCCCGAGTACTTGATTCCTGTTCCTTGAATATTCGTGCTATCCACATCCGGGAGGCTTATGAACCCCCCTGAGCTAGAGCTTGATTCATTCTTATTTCTTGGGGCCACAATTAGTTTGGGGCTTTATTACTATCCCGTACTTATGCCATGCTTTACTGCTTTATTTAAGATTGTGCGTGGAGCACCTGTACTGTTTAGGTCCGTGACACGTTTTCGCTGTATCGACAAGCCCAGTCACACTTTCGGGTTCCCAGTCGTTTACAGCCGTCCACACAAACCTTGAGTCCGTCTCGGAGCCGGCCAACTTCGTTGCGGGTAGCTTAATGGGGTGGCCCCCTGAAATATTTCTGAATCCTGTCATCGCTTTGTCGTGAATGCCTCGTTGGGTTTTGATTTGGTTTTTCCGAGGTTGATCGAGTGTGTGTTGCTATTTGTGCACCCCTGCAGGGTAAAACTTTCTGAAAGCCGTGTCCGCGGTTATGGACGACTTGGAGCACAGTTTCTCGATCATAGACAAGTATAACTAAAGTACCGCTTTTAACTTGACTAAGTACCTGACTAGTAAATAGTGCAACACTCGTGGAATGGATAATAAAACTGCCAACGGATGGGGGGGTTGTTCGTCCGCTTCCTCGTTGGTAAGCGAGGAGGAGGATGGATCTGTTACTATTACTGTTATAACTGTTGTTATTAATTCACGGACATCCGTCTATCTTTGGTTAGGCGGATGGTTAGCGAGTATCTATAGAATTGTTAGGGATTATCTTTTGCTGCAATTGCGTCACCCCAGGTTGTGTCCCCTTTAGAGGCATAAAGACTTGCTGAGTACCCCTAGGGTCTCACACGATAAATTGTTTGATTCAGATGAACAGGTAAACTCGCAAGATGGATACTGGGTGGAGGAGACGGACGATGTTGGCAACGATCATTCGGTGTAGAGATTCCGGGAACGGGGATCCGTGAGATCTGTGGGCGGGATGTGTTTATTTATGGGGCATCTTATGCCGATTTGCTTCTTATCCGTACTCGGATCTTGTTTTCCGCTTCCGCCTGATACTCTGATGTTTGATGTATGAGGAGATATCCTAAACTATTATATCTATCTAGGATATTTGGATCTTGCCGTATGGCGTTGCAATATTTCTATTTCTTTTAGATGGAATGGCTCTGAGGACTATTGTATGGTGGCTTGCATACATACTCATTTGTGTATGTAGTTGATCCCTTCGCCTGCCGATTACGCCGCTCGTTCTTGTCCCGATGTTTGGAAATGGTTAGGACGGCCGAAAGGTCTACCTGTGAGTGGCATTTGGGCCCCACCGTACTATTTTAACCATTCCCGCTCATCTAGGCTTGTAACTAAGAGCGTAATTCACCGAGGTAGTTACAATTGGTATCAGAGCCATCCCGCCCTTCAGGGTCTCAGCCAAATGGTCGTTGTCAGTCTAGCAAATATTTTGGTAGCTATGTATACTAGGGAAAAACAAGACGCGAGAGTATGACTGCTTCCACTTTTCTTCTTACCCACCCACACACCCTTTTCTGGTAAGGAAGTGTAACGTTTTCAATCCTCTTCTTAAAATTCAAACTAGGATTCACGTGTTCTGGGTTTCCGTAGTACCATAGAAAGTGTGTGTGTGTAATTCCTTGTCTATCTGTTGCATCCAATTTGTTATCACAATCTGCCTTTGGTTATCAACTGTTGGTACATTCCATACTGACAGGCTTTTGAAAACCGGCGCGATCTATCTGACTCCTTGTTAACTGGTGCCATCTTCTTAAGGGTGTCCTTCCTTCTAGCAACTCCACATTCTGTGTAAGCATCAGTTGCTAATCGCTACCTGATAAGTGATTTTGCGCATCTATTGGTATTTTAATGCCGAAAAATGCGGAAAAATTTTCTTTGATACATCTGTGTTTCCACACTCCTTTCCAGTCGTGTGTGAAACATTATCTATCTCCCTTTTATTAGCATGTCCATCCTAACTCATTCTTTTATCACCGGCGCTTAATCCTAGAGTTTCTTTTCATCTCCAATTCTCTTGGGCTAATTACATAACATGTGTCGATCCGATGCTGGTGATTGTAATTTGGTTCTCGGCATAGCTATATGACACTTATCATGAGTGGAATATGGAAAATGCTATCAACACTATCCTCCAAATGGTGACGGTTATCTCCTGTGATTTTGAGTACACCGTGATCATATCTATGCATATTCAAGCATCTTTGGCAATCCGGAGTTTCTCAAAGCACTACGGCGGTCTATCATCTATCCATCATGCTGCACATCTTTTTGGAACTCCATATCTGCAAAATTCTCTTTGAGACGAAGGAATTGCATCTTTTTGTCTCTGGTAGCTTTGCTTGAGGTATGAGCTATCATCGTTTCTTTATCCAAGATCTCTTTATCTTTGTAACCGGTGATCCAATCGACAATGTGAACCAGGTGACATCTCTTTTTCTTCCGAAGGACCAGATAATCTATTCTTCCAGTGCATCTTCTTCAACACGAACCCGTGCTCTTAATATTGATCTTTCTAAGAGCGTTGAGCTCGGGAAGTGTTCGAGCATTTGTTCGTTTCTCTCGCCTTTTGAACTTGATATTCTGGGAATATCCTGTTAATCCATGGTGGTATATGTTGATAATATGCTTGCCTATTCCATATCAATGGAGGAACATGGAAGATCATCTGTGTCTCTTTCTCTCAAGCTTCGTGAGCACTGCCTGTGTGCAAAGTTCCCAAAGTGGAAATTCTGGCTTCTTGAAGTCACCTATCTCGACCACGTCCTTCTGCTAAATACATTACTTCAACTCTGGAATCAGCAAGTCCATTGTTAATTCCATCCTCCATCTTCAATCAAACCCGGAGTTTTCCTTGTTGGAAAGTTATCATCGTCGTTTCGCTAAAGATTTTCCTCAAGACTGCTAAATCTCTCTCAATCATTTCAAGAAGAACATGGAGTTCTTTCACCTCAGTCTCATTAAGTAATCTCTTGAAACCTCTCGCTCTATCGTCTATGCTCAATCCACCGGAGGCCATGGAGACCTTCTAGATCTTGTATTCCTTCCATTCAAGTTGGTGCTATCTTTTCTGCAGCTGTTGAATCTTGCAGTTCTTCTCCGTAATCTTCCTTCATATCTTTCTGGTGGCTTGGTACTTCAGACATGACGACAACATCATCATCTTTATCTATCTATGAATCCGGCGAATCGTCTGCATCTATCCTTGTTTTCTAACGAAGTTCCATGAGTTTTTGTCAATACCTTCAATCTGTTTCGGTAGTTGGGTTGCATGGTTTTCTTATTCATGTGCGGAGTAATGCTTTGAGTGCGGGATGGAGTAGCTACCATACCACTACTCTTATCATTCGCTCTTGTACATTGAATTGGTGAATTAATGTGATTTAACTCATTCCATGGAAGTTAGAAGTGGCCTTTATCCCTTGATACTTTTACTTCCGTCCTTGTTTTTCCGGAGTGCTCTCTCGAAGAAAGTAATCAATAATCTCTTGTTGGTGGTCTGTCTATTCTAGAGGGAGCAAATCATCAATTATCTGGTGGAAGCAAACGCAAACTCTTTTCTGTCCTCGTCATTCTACCGATGCTCGACATCCACAAACAAGATGAAAGGAAACTATCTCTCTCTTTGTTTCATCAATTCTTTTTCTGTGGTAAAGCCAATTATGGTTGAGGCCATCAGCCGCAAATCTATTGCGTTAGCCTCAAGGCTAAAGAAAGCAATAAGTATCTCTACAATAAACTTCAGATCCTCCATATTCTTTGCTTCTCGGGATTCCACCATGATCTGGCTTCACATCCGTCTCTGGAAGTTATATCCGTGCACCTCAATTGCGTGATCCTTTGGGTCTTACCGGCGCAACAAGAATCTAATCCGACGATGTCTAACTAAATCTTTCTGTTGATATCAAGGGACTCTATTGTTTGAAGGCAATATTGTTTCCGTACTTCATTTCTCAAATCCGAGAGAAGATACCATGCTATTGTCATAGTGGTTCAAAACCTCTCAAATCTAGCTCTTTTTCTTCCGGCGAGATAAAGATTCATCCTCTCTCGTATCAGTAAATCTTTAATCTTAACGGTGTGTCCTTTCTTTATCCATGATACATCATCTTGTCCTTTCTTTCACAAGTGGTTCTATTCTCTTATCATGTTTCTTGAGAAAACCGGAGCTATGTTCATCCTATCCTTCTTGTCTCATGACAATCCTTCAATTCTTCTAATCCGTTGTTCTTGAAGCAAAACGCAAGACTCGCAACAAGTCTAGCAAGTTTTGCAAGGTGTAGTGGTCGCACCATTCCTTGGTTCATCAACTTGGGAACGTGAGGGTCACCTTCGTTCGAACACCCGCCTCTCCTTGTGTGGTGTTCTTTTTCCTAGGAATCTCGGGGCGAGATTCTTGTTTAGTGGGGGAGAGTTGTAGCATCCCAATTGTCTAACAATTGTAATGCTACTTGGTTTAGTAATATAATGGCTACTTCATATATATGATTGTTGCATCATAATGATATCATGCTCATGTCATCATGCCACCTTGCATTTGAGCATCATATAAAACTCTCTTTCTTTGGTTCTTCTCTCATATGCACTATTAATTGTATTTGCCTCTTGATATTGTATTTGGTTATTGATATGTTGTTTAATGCCCAAGTTGAGTTGGGGGCATATCTTTTATTAACTCCACCACCTTTCTTGTCATCACCTCACCCCATCATTCCACCATTCCACCATATATGAGCATTGCAACTTATTTGGTTTTACCTCTAGCTCATGTGGGTTGGGATGGATCCAATTCTATCTCCACATGCTCTCATATATGCACCATATTGTTTTCACATTATTGGTTTATGAGAGCCACATGGCCACCTTTGCATGCCTTGTGAGTGGAACCCTTTTCTAGCTTCCATATGGGTTGTTTTGGGGTTTATGCTCATATTGGGATATTTTTGGGCTTACTAAATACCTAGTGGCACATACACACTAGCATGTCCCATTTTTATTCAAATATGGTCATCCCCTTCTACTCCACATGGATCTAATCCTACAAATTATTTTGCTTGCCTTTATTCCACTTTTGGGAATGCATAAGAATAATGCCATGTTAATATTATTGTTTTCACAAGAATAAACATGGCATTAATTATTTTGCATGGGCCATGCAAGTACCACCACATTCTAGTCTTTTGGATTTTATTTGAATTTTTGAGTGGATCATCTCCCATCTCTCTCTCTACCCCTCTTCATGCTTGATCTTGTTTGGGTCTTGTTAAAACCCTATAACCATTCCCCCCATCCATGCAAGCCTTGTGTGACCATCTTACCCCGACCCCTTCTCTCCTCCTCCCCAACCTTTTCCTCTTTGCTTGTTTCTTTTATGTTGGTCTTGCCTAAGCCAAAACCCATGTGCTTGATCTTGAGTGGTTCATGATCACACCCTAACCCTATCACTCACCTCTAATCCTAACCTAAACCAAAACCCTAAACCACACCCCCTCTCTAATCCCCCTCTCTAAGCCACACCCCACCTAACCACTCCATGCCGAGCACCTAGCTCCCTTCCTCTCTCTCGGCCTCTCTCCCTTCCTCTAGGCCACGCATGCCCCACCTAGCTACGTCTCCCAACCCTAAAACCCTAACCCGACCCTAGTTCCATGCCACACCCTCTCTCTCTCTCCCTGGCCCACACCCCAGCTACTCATCTAGCCACCCCAAACCCTAGCCCATGCCGAGCCGGCCCTAGCTAGCACCACTTTTGCATGGCCATCTATGTAATCTGTTTGACCAAACCACCTTGAGCTGGTCCCTCCCTCTCTCCCCTTGGCTAAAGAACAAAGGAGGGATGGGAAACCTACCCGATGCCTCCCTCCTACCTTTTTACAAAAAGTGAAACAAACCCCATGTGCAAGCCCTGACCCTCTCCTTATCTACCCCTCCTCCACGCCATGACCAGATCAAGATCAACCAGAAGATCCCCTCCCTCCGTCCTCCTTTCCCCAAGAAAAACCATGGCCATGGCCATCTCCATGCCTCTACCAGATTCCACCTCGGCCAAGACCCAAAGGAGGCGGTTGGAGCTGTGCTAGTAGGTGTCCCGGACGCCCAGGAAGGTGCCACTGCCTCTTCTTCTTCGACCTGTACCGGAGATCGATGCCGGAGCTTGCCGGAGCGAGCTCGCCGCTGCCATGAACCCGTAGGACCCGACCTCGTCGTGCCCAAGCCTCGCCGACGATCTGGCCGGTTCCAGCTTGTTGGGATAGCTTGAGGACCTCCTGGTGAGCACCCGAACGACCCTGACATCCTCTCCTTCCTCTTCATGCCCTGCACCTCTAGTTCGTTCCGTCGAGCGGCCTCCGTGCGCCGCCACCGCCGCGCGTCGCGCTCTGGCCAACAGCAGCAGCTGCAGCAGCGTTCGTCCCCCTCTTTTCTCCGTCGTGCCCCGCGCGCTGTAGCCCTCCTCCGATGATGCTCTCTGAACGAAAGTTGTAGATCCCAGTACCCTCTTCGTTTTTCGTTTTTAGGGCGACGCGTTTCGTCTAGCGTACGCGTCGCCATCGTCGTCGGAAGACGGCCAGTCTTTCGCCGCCGGCAGCACCGCGTCCGCCAGAGTCAGCAGCAGCCGCTGGCCTTTTGCGCTGGAGCCCCTGCCCTTTTTCCCGCCTGAACCCGTCGTCCCCAGAGCCCACCTGTCAGCCTCGGTGTCTTTTTGCAAGAAAACCCCTGCGCTCTGGAGTTTCTCCGCCCGTGCCGCCCTGGATCGCCCACGTGTCGCCCACCGGCTGGCCGTGCGCGTGAGTGGCCCCGTGGATCGACCGGTCCCATCTGTCGGTCTCGCGGGCTAGACAGATGCGCGGTAAGAAAAGTTCGGTTCTGTCCCCGCAACGCCGGATGCTGCTGAGTCAGCGCTGGACCCACGCGTCAGTGACACGGGCTAAGATCCTCTGAGTACAAAAAGTCTGTATGATTTCTGTTTTAAATAAAACAATTTCAGAAAATGTTTTTATAAATGATTTAATTTCTGTTTTAAATAACTTTTAAATTATAAACCCAAATAATGCATGTAATATATGTTTTTGAATCAGAAAAATGTGAGTAATTCAAATATGCCCTTCAAAATATATTTTGAACACTTTAAATTTCGAGTTGATTAAAATTACAAATAAAATGCCCTTTGCCATAATTAATTAATAACTTTTGTTTTATAACTCCAAATTTGACAAATAATATGTCTAAAATGATCAGCTCGACGAGACCTTTCTGTTGATGCATTCTTTGTTCTGAATTGCAGCATGCATCATATAAATATAAAGTAGACAGCAACTTATTCGAGTATAAAATGTGACTAAAACTCAATAAAATGCCTTGTTCTTGTATTCCACACCTCACCCATGCCATGCTACTTTATTGCCATGCAAATTGTGCATCATTCATCATAGCATGATTGTCTTCGAATAGACGCTGAGCAGAGGATATATCAAGAAACCCAGGAGCACTACCCAGATTCTTCTCTCGCTTCAACTGAGCTGGCAGGCAAGCACTACCACATGCTTGCATACATATAGAACCTATTGCCTCTATCTTATTCTTGCATCATTGAGTCGCGATTGCATTAAACTGAATCCCAAGTATTGCATAGCCTTTACTTTTAAACCCCACCGAAGCTTGTTCCTCCATCCCATGAGCCATTGCTATAGGAGTTGTTTGAGCCATGCGAGTCGTAGAACAGCATGTGTAGGGTATGTGAGTGTCTGATGGATAACGAGGTACCTACACAACTTAACCTGAGTAGTAATGGGATAACTAATGAAAGTGGCATCGGTGAGCAATATCTGCTATTTGGTTTTTCATGCTCACTTATGTCCCGTAGGACCCCGAGTACTTGATTCCTGTTCCTTGAATATTCGTGCTATCCACATCCGGGAGGCTTATGAACCCCCCTGAGCTAGAGCTTGATTCATTCTTATTTCTTGGGGCCACAATTAGTTTGGGGCTTTATTACTATCCCGTACTTATGCCATGCTTTACTGCTTTATTTAAGATTGTGCGTGGAGCACCTGTACTGTTTAGGTCCGTGACACGTTTTCGCTGTATCGACAAGCCCAGTCACACTTTCGGGTTCCCAGTCGTTTACAGCCGTCCACACAAACCTTGAGTCCGTCTCGGAGCCGGCCAACTTCGTTGCGGGTAGCTTAATGGGGTGGCCCCCTGAAATATTTCTGAATCCTGTCATCGCTTTGTCGTGAATGCCTCGTTGGGTTTTGATTTGGTTTTTCCGAGGTTGATCGAGTGTGTGTTGCTATTTGTGCACCCCTGCAGGGTAAAACTTTCTGAAAGCCGTGTCCGCGGTTATGGACGACTTGGAGCACAGTTTCTCGATCATAGACAAGTATAACTAAAGTACCGCTTTTAACTTGACTAAGTACCTGACTAGTAAATAGTGCAACACTCGTGGAATGGATAATAAAACTGCCAACGGATGGGGGGGTTGTTCGTCCGCTTCCTCGTTGGTAAGCGAGGAGGAGGATGGATCTGTTACTATTACTGTTATAACTGTTGTTATTAATTCACGGACATCCGTCTATCTTTGGTTAGGCGGATGGTTAGCGAGTATCTATAGAATTGTTAGGGATTATCTTTTGCTGCAATTGCGTCACCCCAGGTTGTGTCCCCTTTAGAGGCATAAAGACTTGCTGAGTACCCCTAGGGTCTCACACGATAAATTGTTTGATTCAGATGAACAGGTAAACTCGCAAGATGGATACTGGGTGGAGGAGACGGACGATGTTGGCAACGATCATTCGGTGTAGAGATTCCGGGAACGGGGATCCGTGAGATCTGTGGGCGGGATGTGTTTATTTATGGGGCATCTTATGCCGATTTGCTTCTTATCCGTACTCGGATCTTGTTTTCCGCTTCCGCCTGATACTCTGATGTTTGATGTATGAGGAGATATCCTAAACTATTATATCTATCTAGGATATTTGGATCTTGCCGTATGGCGTTGCAATATTTCTATTTCTTTTAGATGGAATGGCTCTGAGGACTATTGTATGGTGGCTTGCATACATACTCATTTGTGTATGTAGTTGATCCCTTCGCCTGCCGATTACGCCGCTCGTTCTTGTCCCGATGTTTGGAAATGGTTAGGACGGCCGAAAGGTCTACCTGTGAGTGGCATTTGGGCCCCACCGTACTATTTTAACCATTCCCGCTCATCCAGGCTTGTAACTAAGAGCGTAATTCACCGAGGTAGTTACAATGGGCTAGGACGTCATCGTTATGCTTCAAGCCTCTTAGGCCATTTGTTAAGTTCGCTATACTTAATAGCATAATTTTCCTTCTGTTGTTTGATGTTTGTGGTCAGTGACCCCTGCTTGTAATATTTTGGTTCTTCGCTCAGTTATGAGCTTGCTATAATAATTTTTGTGTCACAGGGTTACTGTTGTGTTACCGATTTCTCACTGGATATCCTCGAGATCTAGGTTAAGCTTATGTCAAGCTAAGGTCTGGATTTGTTTAACCCTGATCTTGGGGGTGTTACAGAACCCTAGACGGTTTGGTTGTATTGCAGGTTTGTGGATTACTTGGGGCCTCCAATTAAGTTGTGAAGCTTTGCCCAAGCTTGTTAGTTGGGAGCCTCCAATTGAGTTGTGGAGAAGTGCCCCAATCTTGTGAGAGGTTCTGAATTGCCACCGACAAGTGCATCGATAGTGGAAGTGTGGATCGATCCCGTTGGGGTGAGATTCACAGGAGAACAAGGGAGGCCTTTTGTGGCGTTGGTAGTTTGATACCACCCCCTCTCCAAATGAAACGTACTCCATGTTGGGAGGAACTCGGTAAAACATCACCGTCTCTGCGTGCCTCGGTTATCTCTATACCCGAGCTCTTACTTATGCACCTTACTTTGTGATAGCCTTCGTGCTTGAAGTCTATATCTTGCTATCACATAGTTGCTTGTCTTGCTTAGCATAAGTTGTTTGTGCACATAGGTGAACCATAGTATATATAGGTTTTGTGCTTGACAAAGTAAACGCTAGTTTTATTCCGCCTTTGTTAAGCCCATCTCGTAAATTTTTTTAAACCGCATATTCACCCCCCTAAGGGTATGCTTGCGGATCCGCTTACGAAAGGCTTACCACCCAATGTGTTCAAGGAACACTTAGCCAGCATGGGTTTAAGGGAAAGCCTATGGTTCCTGGATCATGAAAGGCCCGAAAAGGAACATAATTTGTTTCAAAACAGAGAGGTATGTTGTAGCTGTCTGATTCTATCGGCAATTGAGCTGTGATGATGATACATGCTCTATGCACTAATCTATGATGAAACAAGTAAAGCAACCATACCAGGGATAGTGCATAACTACGCATGTGCTACTTTCATCTTCAGACCGCGAGGTTGATTCCACTTGCTCTCCCCATCTGGTAATTAAATTTGGTAGCCGTAGAGGATGGCCATAACCGTGTATTTGGGTTCAGCTGAGATCCTACTTGACAGAAAATTGGGGACAAAAGATAAGAATTGTTTGTCAGCATTGTGCTAGCAAAAAATTCTAGGTTCGATCTATCTCTATAATGCCAATAGTCAGCTAGCAGTTATAGATAGTGTGAATAGCAAAGAGAAGAGTAGCTCACCCGCAATTAGCCAGAACTACTTCTTCCTCAGTAATAGGATCTGCCATCCTTCGTGTTGCTCAGCTCGTCGACGGAAGAGGCGGGATAGATCGTCGCAACGGCGGGCACGACATTCGGCATTGGAGCTCAGAATCAGCTAGTGGGCGCAGCAACTTGGTGCCGGAAGTCAAATGTCTGAAGGGATCGTTCTCGTTGGAGGGTGGATTCCGACGCAGCTGGTCCTAGGGTTCATGCGAAAGGAGGGAGTGGATTTGTGAATTTGGTCAACGCACTAAGCCCCTTTAGTCCCTCGTTTTTTCTACATGGTTGCCGCGTAGGCGCTCGCGTCACAGATAGATTACTGACATGGGGGTCACGATCGTCTACTTCACGGGGCAGTTTGACAGAATGTTTGGATTTGGTAGGGTGAGATGAGTTTGCCTCGAAATGGCCCCTCTCGATAGTTGGCAGCCCAACTTTGCGAAACGCGGCAATTTCGGACAACTCGGGCCCCGCGATGCACTCGTCCGGAAACTTTGGGGCCACAAACGAACAAGCCCCATATCAAGGGGATAGTTTCTATCCTGAGAGGAGTCTCATATTTACAGTATGTAGACGGTACAACGATCCTCATAGAGCATGCCAAAGCAAGTATCACAAACTTAAATTTCATTGTACTTTGCTTCTAGAATATGTTAGTTCTTCAAATCAATTTCTACAAAAGCGAGGTGGTCATCTTAGGAGTTGACCACCACGAGAAGGAGAGAATTGCCAACAAGCTAAATTGTATCTAACTTCATTCCCAAACACTTATCTTGGGCTCTTGGTTAGTGACAAACGCCTATGTCTTAAAGATTGGGAACCATTGTCTATTGTCCTTGGCAATGGAATTTCACGTCTTCGGCGGACAGATTAGAGCTCACCAATGTGTGCCTGTCTAGCCTCCCAACGTTTTCCATGTGCTTGTATTTACTGTATGATGGGACACATGAACACATAGAAAAATTGAGGGGACGATTCTTCTGGGAGGGAGCAGGGGAGAAGAGGAAGTACCATTGGGTCAAATGGGCTTCGGTGTGCAAACCAAAAAATATAGGGGGGGGTTAGCATACTGATTAGCTAGCTAATGAATCTTGCCCTTCTTATAAAATGGGTGTGGAAGTTAAGCCAAAACGAACCATGGCTATGGGAAGACCTGTTTTGTGCTAAGTATTTGGGCGACATGGATATCTTCTCTACACCTGTCCGTAGAGGGTCTCGATTTTTGAATAACCTTTAAAATATAAAACACTTGTTTAATCTAGGGGCCAAGCACCAAGTTAACAATGGTATATCAACTAACTTTTGGTGTGATTGGTGGATAGGTAGGGTCCCTATACAGGACAGATACCCAACCTTGTTCATTATCTGCATTGATCCTTAATCATCAGTAGCAAATGCCAGGGAGGCGAAAGAGTGGATGATGAGGTTTAGACAAACTTTCTTTACTACCGAAATGATTGAATGGATTAATCTATCAAGGGAACTGTTGGCTCTTCATAAAAGTGAGCCCAAGGATGCGATCTCTTGGTCTCTCAAGGCATCAGGATGCTTCTCCACGGGATCCATGTACCACAAGCTATGCAATGGTGTGATTGTGATTCATTTCCAAGATGTTTGGAGAGCCAAGATTCCAACAAAGATAAAAATCTTCCTCTCGCAATTAATTAGAGGAAGGCTCCCATCGAATGACGACATCAACAAACGGTGCGGACCCTTTCTTGGCAACTGCGCATCGTGCGGGGAATGGAAAACCGTAGATCACATCTTCTTCACTGCTACCTCGCAAAGTTTATGTGAGCTTGCGTTAGGGAAACATTAAGCTATGACTGGAATCTGACAAGGGCTGGCAATCTGATCGCGCTTTCGCAAAGCTTAGTTGGCCGCACGCGTAGAATAGTTTGGTTTTGCTTTGCAGCGCTTTGAGTAGAAGCTGCTTAGCATGCCCGTGGATAAGCATGAGCTGGAGGATGTTATGGCCACACTCCGTAGCTTATATGCAAGTCTAAGAAAAGTGTAGTGTGGGACTATGTTTTGGCTACGTAATCTGGTACCTGTCTCTGCCCCTGCCTCTTACTTGTGTGCAGCTGTTAGATTGTTTCCGCTATACTGGAGTGGGGTTTCTATACTCATCTGAACTCGTTTCTATCACCGTTTTTGGCTTTATATATAAAGCTAGGCTAAGGACTTCTATTTAAAAGGAGATGTTTCACATCTCTCCAGTTTTGTGTGGGAGATATCTTTGGACATTAAATAAAATCCAGTTTTTATATGGAATGGAACTTATAGACTCGTTGGTGCTGACGAATAATAAATGTACAACAATATATAACCTTAATAAATACTACCAGCAAAAAAAGCACCCTAAAAAACTTAATAAATGAAATAGCTGCGTTTCACATGGTTACATTACAAGAATACGTTGCAAAATCCTTATTTTCCTGAATTATTTGACTGACCACTTCTTATCTCTTATTCGGAACTCACTTCAATAAATCAAATGCAGTAAAAAGTTAGTACACCTAAAACAAATCCTCAATAGTTTTTGACATCTAATCGCAAACATATACATACTCATATTGAGCTATCCATAACAAAGTTGCCTCGCTTCATAATATATTAGTATACATCTATTTCATATATATTAAAAATAACTGTAATAATATTATTGATATCAGTTTATCATTTTTCAGAGCACCATTTTTGTTTACGGTTGTTAAGGAGGATGACAATTTTCCTTTACTTATTATTCTTTTTCTTTAAGTTGTACTCTTGTACTAATATGATGCAACGTGGAAAGCATGTGCTACTTACTAGTATTCATATGTGGATCAGTGATATACAGTGCCACAATCACTATGACAATACATCTATACATATGTACATGGGGACTTTTAGGTACCCTAGTACTCCAAATGTATAAACCGGAGTACCAGACAAATCTGGCAAGTTCTTTTATCCAGAAAGCATTTTTTGCTAAATGGAGGCAAATCATTTGCCCCTTTTCCCTTTAAATAAGGAGAGAGTTATGGCATAGCCTCCAATATTACAACACCCAAATAGTTTGCTCCCGCGGTAACCCAAAGCCTCGCCTCGCTTTTGATGTTGCTAAGAAGGATAGATGTATGGGCGGATTTGTTGCAGAAAATTCTCGCGTTTATCTCATTCCATATTGTCTAAGAAGTGAGCATGGTAAGGGACACCATCGCCTTTTAGTTTGGGGTGTTCTTGCTCGACATGCTTATCCACCAAGAGGTAATAGAAAGATCCGTCGGCCAATCGAAGGGGACTATCGAAGCAAGACCGAGCCAATTTTTGATCATACCCCAAAGCCTCTTAGAGAAGCGGCATTGGAAGAAAACTTGCACGGGCCGCCGTTTCTAAGAAAAGCCTCTTAAAAAGCATGTTTTATGTTGTTGTAGTCTGAATTCTTTTATATGTTGATCTAGAGTCCATGTACCGCTAAATATTGCCAACGATGATCATATTTGAACAATTTATGTTTCTTAAGTCCCGGTATACAATTTTTGTAAATTTTTGTGTTGCATGGAGAAGGAATTAATGGTGAGAAGTGAGTAGTTGGTACCTGCTACCTGGTAACAGGAAAAGGAAAATGTTCAAGCTTTGTCCGCGCTCGTGGTCTAGCAGGGATTAACTGAACGGATGAAATGTGCTAGTGATAGTGGAAAAGGGATTAGTAGGGGTTAGTGGGGTTCAAGTGAATGGATGGGATCAACTCAATCCCTGTTTGTGGATCTGTTCCTAGTCTGGATCAATCCTAGCAAAACTAACGAGCCCTAGCAAACAAATACACGAAGTGTATACACACCATGCATAAGTACACAGCGCACACCATAAATACACTCCGTTTGTGGCTTTATATATAAAGCCTGGCTAAGGCCTCCATCGTACCAATAAACTGAGTCTTGATCCGTGCAGGTAGCAAATCATGTTGTGACGTCACCACACGACATGAAGAGCGGCAATCAAGGCTAGCAGCAACAGATTCTGCAAGCAGACATAACCTGCAAATACACAGCGTAATTAGCTAGAAGTCCATTCCAATGTCCTCCCATACTACTATCATTTTATTATTTTCGATTTAATTTCCCCTCTTATTTGCGCTGGCGCTGGAGATTGGAGAGACAGTATGTACGAGTGTGTGCATGCAATGGTGATCTATTCTTGCAATTGTGATCTTCTTCTTTAATTTTTTTTTTTTTGGAACATGTGCATCCGCAAAGCCGCTAGGGCATGTGAAGTTGCAGAGGCTGTGTGTAATCGGTATACTATTATTTTCGATTTAATGTCCTCTCTTATTTGTGCTGGCTGGAAATTGGGGAGACAGTATGTACGAGTGTGTGCATGCAATGGTGATCTATCTTGCAATGGTGATCTATTCTTGTAATGGTGATCTTTTTTTTTAATTCTTCTTTTTTCTGGACTATGTGTATCCGCAAGGCCCTTAGGTTATGCGTTGTTGCAGGAACTAGATGTAATTGGTATCTTTATGATATTAATATATACGATTCTTGGTAGGGTGAAATCCAGTAGTGAGGATGGATTGCCTTTGGTGCCAGAGAGAGCAGTTGGTCCAGATGATTCGTGGTCATTACCAGGTGGAGCTGACGATGACGGTTGCGGCGGCGGAGGAGGAGGGCTGAGAACCGGACAGCCGTCTTGGCCGATGACACCTATATGTACGCACAAGAAGCAAGTCTCAGGCGAAGCAACACAACAACAAAAAATCGAAGAAAACTAAATCTGATTGGGCTCGCATCATTCTTTGAAAAAAAATCGGAGCCGGAAATCTTACAGTTGGTAGTGCAAGGGAAGGAAGGGTCGTTGCGCAAATTGGCGGCGCCCGGGTTGCACTGGCATTGCATTGGTTTGCCCTGTTCCTCCACGCACGTACCTTCACCACAGTCCATGCCTAGGCAAGCTGAGAGACGAAAAAGTTAATCAGGACAATTGCCCCTTTGCCAGATAAACTACTCAAATACCAAGCAGGTCTGGGGTTGCGCAGGTTTCAGAAAGTTTACGGTGAAGTGTTAGGTTGCTGCCCAATGGCGGCAACTTGAGGGTATGGTGGTAGCAGCTGATATCCGTGATACCTGCAAGGAAAGAAACGAGCAATTTTAGTTGAAGTTCGGATGGACGGGACCCCAAGGACCCAAACTGAGCCGCTAGTTTTATCGCCCACTAAAAACTATCAACAACAGTACAAAATGTAATAAAAATTACAAATAAGTAATTAGACGACCTAGCCACGATTACAGTCAGTAGGGCGAGCCGAAGCCGCGCCGCTGTCCTTATCCCTCCATCACTAGAGCCGAGAAAACTTACCGAGTAATTAACTAAACAAATAGAGTACATGCATGAAAGCTAACTTTAAGACTCGATCGCGGGCTAACTTATCTTTGCTATTAACAGCCTTAATATTGCATTAGACTTGGTCTGCAAAGGAGAAAACTGTATATAGTGTGATCGGTCGCTTGCTTACAGGTGGGGATGTAGCAGGCAGTGAGGGTGACATAGGGGACGAAGTTAAGCCACCCAGGGTAGCAGTCGCAGCTGTAGGTGCTCACGTTGGACAGGAACGGCAGCAGCACCGGCACCTCCTTGCAGCTGCCCATGCCGCAGCTTATCCCGTCGCAAGCTGATGCCCCGACGACGGCCGCCCTGGCAGTGGCGCAGGCCAGCAGCGCCACAAGCAGCGCGGCGATCCTCCTCATCTTCTTATTACGCTAGGATTTTCTGGGAGGGTGGAAACGCGTATATATGCAGGACCATTTCTCCCTCAAAAAAAAATTGTGCATAAGTGGCGCTGGCTTCGGAGAGAGCAAAGCGAGGCGACTGGAGATGCGCCATCGTGTGTTTTTTGTTCCGGGTCGTCATAGGTTTCATCACCTGTGGCACGTGTTGGGTTCCCTCATTCCAAGTGTCCTTTTTTGGACACGAGAAAGAAACGGTCCAACCTTTTGTTTCTTTCGAGCGGCTAGAAACAAACTTTTGAATATGATCTGAATCCTATCAAGATGGCTTGATGCAAACTTTTGAATATGATCTGAATCTTATCTATAGCCGGCCTTCTGAAACTATTTCCTGGGAGCTCGGTGTCCGAAGTAACCCAGCTACTCAATGTGGCTCTGAGGTGTAGATGGTTGATGAAACCGTGGAGTGGTCTTGATATCAAGATTCTACGTGAACCACAAGCCATCTTTGAGGCAGCCACGGTCTCGGTGGTGGGTGATGGGCGCACCACGCTCTTCTGGCAAGATCACTGGTTAGATGACCAGAAGATTTCTGACATTGCGTCGAATCTGGTTCAGGTAGTGCCCCGCCACCGAGTTGCTACGCGTTTGGTTGTTGAGGCGGTGGCGGGAGCGTGGCTAACGGACTGTGGGCCCAACTTGGACGAGATGCGCTCCGCAAGTTCTTACTACTCTAGGACGGGCTTGTCGGAGTAGAGATGCAGGTTGGAAAACAGGACGCGTTCATATGGCGTTGGTCGAAAGATGGGAAGTATTTCTCCAAGTCTGATGTAACATCTTAGCATTAGAGCTTAGAAATAAGCTGAGAAGGTGTGTGCATTGCATTCATGCATAGAAAATCTGGATAATTTTCGCGTTTTTAAATAAAACTTGTAAAAGTGATTGAAGCTTCTCATAACTTGATGGAACTGAAGTAGATCATCAAGTTGATTGCGATATGACCTTTGCTAAAACCTTATCTTTGGAAAATATAATTTGATCTATGGGTAGATCAAATAGAATCAAGCTAAACCCATCACACATTTATAAAGGATCTTATAGAGATCACATCAGGGTATTCATTATAACAACCCTTTAATACTCAATTAAGATAATAACTTAAGCAAAGAAACTCAATAACAAAATCTTGATACACTTGCTTGTCATAGTTATTTATACCATGAGTATCATGGTAGTTCCTAAACACTAAACATTAACTCTTATCATAAATAGAGTAGAAAAGGAAGTCAAGCCAAGACCATTCATCACATGTCTTTATTGTCATATTAACAAATCACATTCCTATTTAACCAAGTCCTATTGTCAGTTGATCATCAATGTTGAGTAATCAATTCCTGACCTAGAACTTATTAACCTATTATATTAATCTTCCAAAGACCTGAAGTAAATTAATAAGGAGAAGGAACTAGATATGGCAGAGTGTACCATCATCAATGGAATGTGTTCCTTAGTGGTGATCAAACCCTTTGGTGTTGGAGGAGTGAACTCACTCATGAGTTAACTAGAGGAAGTATCTGAACCTAAGCATTAAACTAGCACTTAAGAAGTTATAAGCAATCTAGAAATAATAGCATAATCAAATGATAATCCGGTTAAGCCAAGTATATACAAATATGGAGTGAGTTTCCTTAACAAGATAAGCTTATAGAGAGATTAGTACAAGTCTACTACTTAGTTGATGATAGATCTTGATCCAACAAATAGAAGCCTAAGTTTAGTATGATCAAAGGTTGGTGGTCAGTATTCTCAAGTCCCTTGAGAATAGATGACCAGTTGATGAAAAAGAGTTGTGAGTATACCAAATTAGGCAAAACCCTAGTAAGTTGAACCATCTAGCTTGAACATGAGAAGTCAAGTTAGAATATGAGGAAGTATTTGATGAATTGTATGGAGTAGTTGGAGGCATAGTAGTTTAACCAAGCTAGTACAAGAAGAAACTTGGTTATGGGAGTCGTACCCTACCCATTTCAGGGGATTGATATCCCATGTGTTATAGAGAGAACTATAATATTGCAATCCTTGGTACTAGTTGCAAGATGAATTTAAAGGAGTTACTAGATGGAGTTAGAATTAGCTACATTGATGGATTCATCAAGGGTAGTTCAGAAATAGAAGTTATATGTAGAAAAATGGAGAATGAGAATTATTGAAGTGGCATGACCTTGTCATCATATGATGATTGATATGGTGAAGCCAGGTAACTAGTTCATTTAGGCAGAAGAGATCTAAGTGAATCAGATGAGTGAATTAAATAGAGTATATTTAGGAAAGGAATTCCTTAATTATGACCCAAGCTTAGTGAAATGTGAGGATAGGAATTCCTGAGAAACCTTTAACCAAGGTGTTATCAAGTTATGTCTACCTCTTTGCCCAAAACCCTGGAAAGAAGCTAGTAGTGGGAGTAATCCCTATTTTGAGGCCAGCAATGAATAGTATCTCTTAGTCAAAAGAGTTTCTTTCACTATCTGGAGGTAGAATTAGCTCTTTGTAGTAATTGCTATAAATTTTGAAATGACCTTTAAGAATTAATGAATTTTAGGGAAACAATTTGAATTCAAATTTGAAATTTAAATCATTTGGAAAATATTTAAAAAACTAAAAGCAAGTAATATTAAATTGTTTTCCAAAATGATTTAGTAGTATTGTTTGATTATATTATATATATTAAACAATAATGAAAATTAAGATTAGATAACAAAGTAATTTAAATAAGAAAGGAATTCTTATTTCTTTCATTATCCCATTACAATAATACAAAGGAAGGTAAATACATTAAACAAAGGTATTACAGAAAACAAATTACAATGAAATGAAACTTTATTAAATAATAAGGATACACTACAAGGATTCGGGTCTATTGCAACAAAATCATTTGTCGCAATAAATACCAAATTGTCGCAATAGGTACCTATTGCCACAACATGTCATTCGTTGCTAGCCGTTGCGACAGGACGCATGGTAATAGGTTATCGCCACAAAAAACCAATTGTGGCAATGAAGTGTGCTATTGCAACAATCATGTGGCAAGTTGCCACATTTTTTCCCGCGGCAACATGTACTTGATGCCACAATTTGGATTGAGGCAATAGCTTAATGCAACATATAATGAAACGCGGCGATTACTAGTTCATGGCTACAGACATTTGTGGCAATAACCTATGCCAACAACGCTGATTTTGTGGCGCTAATCTTTCGTGGCAACAGTCAATTGTGGCAATAACCTTGGGCAACAACTCTTGTTTCGTAGTATTAGCCTTTCTCCACGAACCACTATGTTCATGGCATTAACTTATGGCAACAATATTTCACTCGTAGCAACAAAAAATTGCAGCATGTTCATTTTGGTAGTGATAAATAGTTATCACAACAGACAGCAAAAAGTTGTTGCAACAATATTCCTGTTTCGTAGCAATACTCTGAACAATACAGAATTTTTTAGCACCAAATAGTTATCTCAACATGCAGAACAGTCTAGTGCAACAAAACAGGTAGGCTTGGTAGCTGAATTGCATCGAAATCACAATATATATCTAACTCATACATAACTCAATAAGATGGAATGTAAAATTGACAAAATTAAAGACCGACAAACTATGTTCCTTCTAGAATAGCACCATCATATCATGATGGCTTTCATGCACCATCAAGCACATGGTGCTTAGTTCTGATTTGCATGTTTCTATAAGAGTAAACAAACCCTTATGCTTTTTTTCATATGCTTTCATCTTTTCTTCCTCGCTCTTCTTCATAGATTCCAATTCTTCTGGTTGCCTCCTTCGCATATCTTTAAAGTGTAGCCTCTTACACTTCAATTTTCTTGGTTAACTTTGTAATGGAAATGAAAGCAACTATTTAGTAAAGAACATGTTGCTAACTATTAAATATAAATATTGGCCAACTCTTAGCAATGGACATGAAAGTACTTCGGAGATTAACAATGATTTGCTCATAATGACAAACTAAGAGACAAAAAGGAAATGTATATTGTTTGAGTAATAGAAGATGAACATAAAAGGTACTTAATACATAAATAGTTAACCGGCCAAGAAATATGATTTGCTCACTCTCCCATTAGGGGTGCTCCGCCTGCACACTCATCCCACTTGTCGCCGCCACCTCCCTGCGTTGCCGCGGCTAGGGTTCCTCCACCTCAACCCTCACCTGCAAGTTACATGCGACAATCAGCGATCCCCGCCTGATATATGATCAGCAAGGTAAGTTGATTTACCCTTCATCTAGAGGTGTGTCTAGCAAAGTATCCCTCGCATCCACTTTGTCCCCCCATGTGCCTGATCAGCATGAACATCTATTAGGGGTTCGAAACGTGACAATCCAAATCATAAGCAGATGACAAGTGCTGCATGACTACTTGTTCACTAGAGAAAATTATCCTTCACTGTTAGCTGGAACCAATCAGAACAACTCACACTGCAACCAGTACCAGCGGATTAAATAGGTTAGACAACTATTAAATGCCTTTACAAAAAGACATTAGTTCTATGGCAAAATTGTGAAATCTGGAAGGAAACATCAAATACATCAGATTGTTCTGACAATACAGAAATATAACAAGGTGCAGTGCAAAGATTAAGAAAATGCATACAAAGTGCCAGCTTATTAGTTGTACAATGACACACCAAATTTAGCATAATCACCATCAGTGCAAGCTTCTGGAACCATTAGAATAACATTTAAAATTTATAGATCAGTAGCGCCACAAAGAGCAGACAACAACGTTACATTACATGAACCAAATATACTGCAGGTGCCCAAATCATTGCCTTGTTGGGCTGGTTCTCATGGCATTGAATTTTTTTGTAACATTTTGTGCTATAATATTTCTTCTCTCCTCTTAAATTAGCTAACCCAATAATGTTTATGTGTATTTATCATTATCTTTCGTTGCAGATATAACATCAAAAAAATAATTAGCTTTAACGATGGAGGAACGTTCCCCATTTAAAGACTTTACAAACATTGTTGCCAACAGGGTGGCAGTCTCCACGAGTATAAAAGCATTGACAGGTAAACAGTCTTCGGAACACTCTACACTTGTCATGGTTGATGCAACAGGCAAGAAATGCTTGAATTTCATCCAGATAGTCGGCATATATCTTGAATTCCATACAACAACTCGCTATATATCGGCATGCATAGGTACTTCTCTTTGCTAGAGAATACAGTAGCTAGTTACAATAATGAAATGATAGTGCGGATGGTGTCAAACCTGGACCATAAAAAACGAACGTACACTTACAGTAGTATCAGTAGTACACGATGCTCAAATAGAGGATGGAGGAACCTTGGGATTTTGAAATCGCTCATGGCCTGGAGGAAAAGGTCATACTTGGGATGGTTGTCCTGGAACTTGTCCTTGACGGACTTGAGGTAGGCGAGTGCGTCATTGGTGATGAGATTTAGGGCGGACGCGGGCATCGCGAAGACATGTGCGACCTGGAGCAGGGAGTTGAGGATCAGATCTGGAGGAGAGCGTGGGACGGTATGAAAGAAATTATGGATAGAAAATACAGGAAGATACTCACGGATTGGATCGCGAGACACTGCTGTTAGGACGATTGACCTCAGAGCCCATGGATTTCCAATCAAGTACTCATGGATCATCATGTCATATAGCGTCGGAGCCCGGATCTGCTCGCAACAAACCCTCAACTGCCCACCACGCGAGGAAGCGGTGGCTCCGGCGCCAGGTAAGATGTGGGCGCGGGCGTGACCTTGGATTCATGGCGCGAGGACATCCCAGAGCATCCAGCCATGAGTGGCGGTGGCGGCGCGTGGATGCAGGGATGTGGAGAGGGGTGATTTCGCGAACGGCTCTGAGTTAAAAATGATGGATAAAAAAATTGACTCCCGCGAATTTTGCCTCGCTGCGCGCTTTGTCCGTCATAATTTTTGCACTTTCGGGTATTTTTTCGGGGATTCATGCTACCGGGACCAGCTTTATATTGGACTTACATGATATTGTCTGTTTTAATATGGCAGGTTAATAATCGTGACCATTCCTTACCTTAAAAATACTTGGCTTTAGAAAACTATTGACCATGTTAATGTTACGAGTAATAAAAAGAAGAAAAATACTAACCGTGACAATCTGAGGTTGTATGCAAAACTAAAGATGATAGTACATGATCATTTGTACATGATGATAATTGACTTCATTCAAAATGGGCAATCGTCAATGAAAAGAGGTTGTTGTGTGTAAGTAGGGCGTTGTTCTTGTAGAGTGTAAAATCAAAGGATTAATAACCATCGTACTTGTGTACTTCAAAGGATAAGGTGTCCTCAAATGAAGAATTCACCAGCATGAAAATACTCCACCTTGGTGCTAGAAACAAAACTGATCTTTTATTGTCTCATTGAATCTTTTGATTACTAAATTATTATTTAATAAGCTAACGTCGCCCTTATATAAACTAGTACACCAGTAGACCCCATTTATCTGAGAAAATGTATAATAAACAAGAAAAAATAGAAGCGATGGGCCGATGGTCCACCGTAGAGAATATCATTGCAATATGGTGTTCCTTTTTTGCAACGATAGGAGATTATTTCAAGTTATTCTCATATTACCATGGATGTACAGCTTGTCCCAATATATAATAGCTATTGCAACACAATAAAATTGAGTCAAAAATATGCGCTATTACGACGATTGCGTATTTTGGTGCAATACAAAGACATTTTTTCTCAACAACATTTGTAGCTAACGCAATATGGAAAAATTGTTGCAATATCTTCCTGAATATTACAATGGGGATATATGTTGTTGCAATACATTGTCTCTATTGCAACAGAATGACTAATTCACGCAACATAACGTAACTGTTGCAATATCGCCACCATATTACAACAATGATATAGTTTGTTGCGATAGGTGGTCTCTATTGCAACAAAAAAGGCACTTAGCGCGACAAAACTAAATTATGGCAGTATCTGGACCCTATTACCACAAATGGGAATTAGGTGGTAATATTGTATTCTATTGCAACGAAAGAGAGCTGTAGCAATAAATTTTGTTGTAATAGACCGAAATCCTTGTAGTGATATTATTACAAAGATTCTTTACAAAAGAATAAATGGAAGATTACAATATGAGGTAAAACCCTAGACTATCTATCTACTTCTATACTAAATCTTGAGCTTCCAGATCTTTGTTCCTTCAAAACAAAAAAGAAACTCAAAAAGAAACAGGATGTTAATTGGTTAGTTTTACTCTCACTAGAGAACAGTGAAGTGCATTATCCTTGTTTACATTATTGAGTAAATTAAAAGGGGCAAATTTCACCAATGTGAAGTATATGTTCTTTCAAAGTATAAATGCTTCAGTACAACATCATAATCCAAGTAAAAGGGGCAAGTTTCACTAGATCAGGGAATAGTAAAAGGATAGGAAGTAAGTCAAATTCACTTGATCCAATCCAAAGGGAGAGAGCATAGTGAAGCAGCTTACTCAACTAACTGCATGCAGGGTGCTGTCGACCATCAGTGAGAAAGAGAGAAAGATAAAGCCACACTCGCCACAGCAAAGCAAGCTTTGATCGCCACTTCACAGCCACAATCACAGCCATTGTTCTATCTCAAGAACACAGCCAAGAACATCATCTATCTGGCCAAATCTCCAATAAATCCGCCAGCTAGTACATACAACAAACCAACCCAATCACCCACAGGATGGTGACATAAGGAGGGGTGGTGTAGGAGGATAGCAATGACAAGTACCAGGAGGTGCAGGACAAGGTCCAGGAAGTTCTCACCACTCCAAGATCAATCCAGCTAGAGCAAGGCGGCAACTACATCACTTCACCAACTACTAACAGGTTGGTGACCTATGAAGCAAACATGCTTTGAATCTGTTCTTATCCATTAAATAAACAAGATCTATTGGATAAAGTTTAATCCTTAGAGATACACCCAAGTGGGGTGTATAACTCCTCATTGGATATAATAAACAATCAAGTATAGAGTCTGTGGAAATCTCAAGCCAAAATCTCAGTCTGTGCATCATGGACTTTGAGTGGTATTCTCTAGTTTTTAAACTAGATATAAAAGAACTCATTGGACAAGCACTACTGGGCACACTCCAGGAATGGTAGCACCTCAGTAGTGGCTTAAACTTATGAATTTCTTTCACAAAGTAAGAATCAATCATAACACTTCTTGTAAAGTTTATCAAATCATCTTCCTAAAAGCTATAGGAATCATTCCTTAGGACTAACTATCATGGAACACCTTAGAAGGGAGGTAGCAGATAAAAACATATGTTCTTACACCGTTTTGCCTCATACCAGCATCAAACGCCAATATATCCAACAAGTAAAACACTGTATTTAGTTGACTTCTTCAATTCTTTCAGATTCAAGCCAATTTAAAACACAGTTTAGGAAAAACTTACTATTAGACAGGATTTGTGTACCATTCGGTAGAAGGTGTCACAAGAATCCATACTAACTAAGTAATCCATTTAGAAAGGCTTCACAACCAAATATTCTCAATAAGATAATTAATAATTTTCCTAAAACAACAGTTAGGAATCATATCTATTCATCTATAATACTATCATCATAGTGCAGCAGTAGTATTTGAACATGAAGCAAACTACAAAGCTTTAGTACTGAAACAAATCAATCATCACTAATAACTAGATCTCAATATAGATCAGAGCCACAACATCATCAATTTTATAAGTGATAGAAATCCAATATCAGATAAAATTTCATATGACTGAGCCACTATTATCAATTCCAATTCCATCAATAGACAGTAATTCTGCATTCATTATATTTAATAATCACAGCATAAAGGGGTAGAACCCTAACACTGAAGATGAACCCTAATTAGGGATTCCTCACTATAATCACATAGAGGATAGCAAGAGAGAATAAGAAGGGGGGCCAGGAGAACATACCCGAGGTCCTCGCTAGGTTATAGAAGAGGAAGCAGAGTGCCCAGCGATGTGGTCCATGGCTGCACGAGGAGCACCCTGAAGGCTCTTCAACCCGCGCCAAGACACGGGCACGGCAGCCACATCAACACGAGCGACACTAGCGACACCATAGGGCCACCAGAGCCACTGTACAGCACCACAGGGACGGCGAAGCACCACATCATCGGCAGCCACCAAAACCCTAGGGTTCGGGGTGGAGGCGGCCTGGCTAGGAGAAGGTCCTAGCGTCGAATCAAGCAGGATCAGTCGACGGAATGGCCACGACTGTATCGTCACGCACCACGGCGGCAGCTGGGGAGGCCGGAATCGCGCGGCGACGGCAACGCAACGCCATGGCGGGGCGAGAGAGAGGCGAGAACGCATGGGAGCGAGGAGGAGGTCGAGTGTACTAGGCAGGGCCAGTACCACTCGACACGAGTGGGTTTAACCAACCCAGGTGGGCTACGCCCGGGCTAGGCCAACCCACTACGCTAGGTCCAGATCTTAAATAGAAAATCTAAATAATTGTTTAAGGCCCAAAATAACTCTAAAACTAAATAATCTCTAAGAAATAAAACACAATCCTAAAAATACAAATAATATATTCATGAGTTTATAAAAAGATGAACCACTCAAATAAAAATTAAGAATTCTATTTTTAATAGAACAAAATTAGGTTAATTATTTTTGCAAAATATATTCCTTATGGAATTTTATAAAAATAAATAAAATACCTAAAAAAAATACTTTTAAGATTCTAAATTAGCATAGTATTTTATAAAAAATAATAGATTGCTATTTAAATTAGCAAAAGGAGATCTTCTAAATTACCATACTTATTCTTAAAAATAATACTAATAAAATAATAATAGGAGTTAAAAATAAATAAATATAAGTTTTAAGCTCTTCTATCAATACATTATATCACAAAATATTAAATATAATATTTAAAAATATTAAGAATTATCCTTTAACAACTTTCTTTATTGAATAAAGGAATTTAAGAAATTAATATAATGGATAAAACAAACGAAGAAGATAAATAATAAATGATGCATTGCATTACTATGCATATTCATTATTGCTTCTTTAAATATTGTCCTTACCGGGCAATAATGGTGTTTTGTAGAAATAGAAGCTCAAGGTCAAGTGGAAGCATCGGACTTCACTACCTTGCAGTCACAAGACAAGTTCACACTTGCTCATGTCCTTTGATTATTTTCTATCAAATGCTTGTAACTCAAATGTTGTCATCACCTGCATTTCAAAAAGGTCAGAAAACACTATTTTCATAATAATATGATTATGGATTATATACCAAGAGGTAATGATCTACTAATACAGTTCCAGTGGTAAAAGAACATAATATCTAGGACTTGACAACCAATGTCGTCAGTGATTCTAGCGCCGTATATTACGTGTTAACCATGAGATCTGGAATGGGACAGAGAAGTTAGCTGGATCTTCTTCCTTTCGCATGGAAAGATGATCTTATCGTGAAGCTGCAGATTTCTCGTAGAGAATCTAATACATGGGTGGGAACCCTTATGTCCTCGTGATATTTGTATCTAGATTATCCGTGAGAGGCTATCGGAGGTAGATCTTCCACTTCGGTGGGGGTTGCCAGGGACATGATCTGCTCACTTGAGTCTCCAAGGGGTTGCATGGGTTATATCTGCCTATTTGGGGGTTAACAGAGGTATTCCTGCTTGGGGAGTCGTGTCTTCATGCGGGGTCGCGGAGAAGGGCAGTAATTGGATTGGATCATCTATTGGGCCCCACATCACGGAATTGTGGACGGGAGTAATTTGCTCGGTTGTGCAACAAGGATTTGGTCTCTCATGGGTAAAGCAAAGCACCTCTGCAGAGTGTAATAACTGTAACTTGTTACTCCCTATTCCAGGAAGGAGCTACGAACGCTGCAGGAAACGAACTCCATGAAAGTTCTGGTCAACCCGTGAAGACTGTCGGACATAGCTTTTCAGAATAAAAGCAACCTTTGAAGAAATGTTTATGAAAACCTGCATTGCCTATGACCTTTGGTCTATGGCTGTAGATATAGTGCATCAAACACTCCTTTTTAGTGAACTCGCTCAGTACGCTCGTACTCAACCGTACCTTCTTAACCCTTGCTAAATTCTGAAGTCATTGAAGACGACGTCAACATCAGTTTCTGCTTAGGAAACTATCATCGACAACTCAAGTTCTTCAATAAAGTCAATGAAGTTAACATATACATCAACCGAAGTGAAAACAAAGTCTCTAATTAGATAGGAGTAGATACTCTAGCCATAAAACCTACTTTGTAGAGAAATGTAATAGCAGCATTTGCAAGCTAGATAGTTTAGATGCTAGTCTTATTAGCTTGATAGTTCTGAGTTATTATTTCTAGTTCTTCTTTGTAATAAGTTTCTTTCTCCCTCTTTAACCTAGAGTGTTCTCTGGATCTTCTGTAAAGAGTCGAGTTGTAATCTATAGTCATGTATTGGATCTGCTGTGTTTCTGTTATACCACTCTAAGGGATGTAATACTAGTGAACGGTGTTTAATTGGTGTTATGTCAACGACTATAGTGTACTACATCATGTAGTGGTATGCTGGGTCACCGCATCTGCTTACAACATCCTCTTTGTTGGGCGCATTGACAGTCCTAGGGCAGACCAAATATGGAAGTCTCGAGCGCCCTACAGTTGTCGCTTCTTCTCCTGGCTGGCAGCAAAAAATCGGTGTTGGACGGTAGACAGGCTACAAAGCCGGAGGTTGGACCGGCCAGCGGCATGTCCGTTCTGTGATCAGGTTGGGGAGACACTGCAACATCTGCTCCTTTGATGTTTATTGTCTTGGGAGGTTTTGGCAGCCGTCCTCAGAGGATGGGGCAAACCAGAGTGGCAACCCGAGATGGATACACCTTTGGTGCATTGGTGGACATCCACGACAGCTGGGCCGACGGACAGACGAGATCTATGGACGGTGGTCTCCTTGATGTTCTGGTGCCTGTGGAGGCATAGAAACAATGTAGTCTTCAATGGCACGACGTCGTTGATGGCTACAATCAAGTGCAAGATCATAGAGGAAGCACAGGTGTGGCGCGCGACTAGGTTGTTTAGGACGAACTCCTTTGCTCTCACATCAGCATTGTTGCCACTGTCGCTTGTAGGACATTGAGACATGTATGAGGGGAGCAGTCACCCCTGTTGACAGCACACCAGCCCTTGAGGCGTTGTAATGGCCTTCCAGCCACTTCTTCTATGCAATTAATACACCGTCCGGGGTGTATTCTTGAAAAATGCCTAGCCGCATCCATCACTGGCTCTGCCAAAGACAGTGAAGAAGAAAGAGCCAACCCTCGGCTGAGCTACTCCGAAGAAACACGATCAGGAGCCGGAGAACCATTCATCAGAGTGGAACAAGTAGGAGAAGCAACCAAAATAGAACCATCCTGATGTAGAGAGCCATCCCAAAATAATGCAATCAATTTAATACTGCCTGGTGTCTAGGGGTTGAAGTTGAACGGACTGACCAAAATAGAAGCTCCCAAACCCCGCCGACCAAGAAGACGGAGGAGCATTCCTATCGTTCTGTCCTAGCGGGTCCCCGGAGGAAACATGGATGAGTTCCTAATAGATGATATCCTTCAAGTTTCGGTTGAGAAAAACAACTTCCTAACTTCCCCCTATATTATGGAGAAAATTAAGAAGATGGTCTTTTATACGTTGCTAACGTATCTATAATTTTTGATGTTTCATGCTTGGTTTTTATCTACTTTCTTATGTTTTGTACACACTTTGGAGTATTTCTATACACTTTCTTGGACTAACCTATTAACAAGATGCCACAGTGCCAGTTGCATGTTTTCTTCTGTTTTTGGTTCTAGAAAAGACAGAAAATGAATATTCTCGGAATTGGACCGAACAAAAGCCAAAGTCGATATTTTACCCGAAGACTCACGAAGCCAGAAGACGAGACGGAGAGGGGACACAGGGTGGCCACACCCCTCCTTGGCGCGGGCAAGCCTAGGCCGCGCCAGGGCATGGTGTGGGGCCCCTGGCCGCCCACCGACCTTGCCTCTTCGCCTATAAGATGCCTCCTGATGCAAAAACCCTAAATCGTCCAGCCTCCAGCCACGAAAAGTTCTGCAGTGCCGCCGCCACCGAAGGGGAGATTCAGGGGATAGAAAGTCTCTGTTCCGGCACCCTGTCGGGACGGGGAAGTGCCCCCGAAGCCATCTCCATCGATCTCCACCACCATGTCCATCACCATTGCTGATTCCCATGACGAGGAGGGAGTAGTTCTCTCTCGAGGCTAAGGGCTCTACCGGTATCTATGTGTTCATCTCTCTCTCTCTCTCTATGCATGATCATATTGTGATCATGAGCTTTGTAATCAAGTAGATCTACTTTGCTACTCAAGTGCTTTAATAGATCTCTGCTCTCCCCATGTGTGTGAAAGTGACAGCATGCACACCATGGTGGCACTTAGGCTAGATATTACAAATACTTGTTATGAGTTATATTTGGAGTTGGATGTCTCTATGAAATTGTGGTGTTTGTTGGAACCATCTAGTGCTCAAAGTGATAGTGTGGGGTTATCTAGATGGGAAAAGCGAACATTGAGGTGTGCTGTTATAGCCCTACCATGGATTAGAGTGTCCCACCAGAGAGTAGTTAAGAGTAGTATCATAAAGAGAAAATATTTATATGAGAGTGTTCACTAGTGAAAGTATAATCCCTAGGCCTTGTTTCTAAGCATTAAAACACCATTTGCAACTAGATCTGTTACATATTTGCTTGCTTCCATCTTTATTTCAGTTTGCCTTTAGTCTCTTCCACGCCATCAAGCTATTTTCTAGCACCGTTATCACTTATAATTATCCATACCACTTGTATTTCACTATCTCTTCGCCGAACTAGTGCACCTATACGCCTGACAAGTGTATTGGGTGTGTTGGGAACACAAGAGACTTCTTGTATCTTGATTGCAGGGTTGCTTGAGAGGGATACCTTTGACCACTTCCTCCCTGAGTTCGATAAACCTTGGGTAATCCACTTAAGGGAAACTTGTTGCTGTTCTACAAACCTCTGCACTTGGAGGCCCAACAACTGTCTACAAGAATAGAAGTGCGTAGACATCAAGCTATTTTCTGGCGCCGTTGCCGGGGAGGTAAGGTAAAAGGTACTCACATCCTCCGGTGTGAGTGCTCGAAGTTATTTCCTTTAGATTCTGCAATTTTGTCTTTTTGTTTCTTGTTTTCACTAGTTAGGCTTAATGGAAAACAACAACAAAATTAGAGAGCTTTGTAGTATTTATCTTGAGTTAGGATATGAAGTGTTTGAAGAGAAAATGAAAAAACCTATGGAACTTTATTTGCATGTGATGACCCACAAGTATAGGGGTTGTATCGCAGTATTTTCGATAAGTAAGAGTGTCGAACCCAACGAGGAGCAGAAGGTGTTGGCTAGTGGTATGGATCAGGAATTCTCTGTAAATACTTACCAAACGGATTTTTAGGGATTTTTGATAATGCAGGTAAATAAAGTACAAGTAAATAAAAGACAATAAGAATAAATGCAGCAAGTGGCCCAATCCTTTCTTTAGCAAAGGACAAGCCTAGTGTATTACTTAAGATGACCAAACGTTCTCGAGGACATATGGGAATAACGTCAAGTGCTTTCGATTCATATAGTTGATTAATCTTCTTTAGTTTGCTAAGTGTTGTGTGGGTGAACCTGTGCTAATGTACCGACCTTCCTAGGACTAATACATACTTGTGATTATACCCCTTGCAAACATCCGTAAGTACAATAAAGTAATTAAGGTAGAAACCAAACCACAGCTTTAAACTCTAAGACCCTGACATCGCTTGTGCAATGGTTTCCTAACGGGGGTTCAGGTTTCTGTCACTCTGGCAACCCCTACGATTAGTAGCCAAATACACAATGCATTCCCCTAGGACCATATAGGTGAAGTGTCATGTAGTCGACGTTCACATGACACCACTAGAAGAAGTACACCACAACTTAAATATCAAACCATTGAATCTTTCTCAACACAATTCCACTACTAACAACATGACTTCTCCTATGTCCTCAAGAACAAAACGAACTACTCACAAGACCTCATATAGATCATGATCAGAGATGGAATAATGATGTATAACAATCTGAATATAAAAAATAATTCCACGGTTCACTCAATAGCATCAACTACAAAGAGTAATCAACACCGGGAAAGTTACCCCTAAGAACTATGCAAGATTCAACCCAATTGTTATAGCAATATGAGATGGTGATGATGGTGTTGGTGGTGATGATGGTGGTGATGATGATGATGATCCCGATGAAGTCCAGCTTGATGGTGGTGTTGATGGCGATGATCTCCCCTCTCCGGGAAGGAATTCCCCCGACAAAATTCTGTCTGTCGGAGAGATCTTTCTCTCTCGGTGTTTTCCACCCCGCAGAGGCGGCGGAATATTTCTGTGGTTGCTCCCCGAGTCTTAGGGTTTCGGGAGGATAATATACGCCAGAGGGGAGAGCCAGGGGTGGACCAGGGCGGCCACACCACCTAGTGGCGTGGCCTAGGCTAGCCCGCGCCAAGGGGTGGTGTGGGCCCCATGTGGCCCATCTCCACTACTCCTTCTGGTAGTCTTCGTATTCTGGAAAAATAGGATTTTCCGTATATTTTCCCGGATTTTTGATCTTCGCGAATTTTTCCTACAAACAGCACCTTTTGCATCAGAATCCTGACTGCAACGGTCCATGCTCCAAAAGTCATCAACCATGCAAAAACAGGTGAAATAACACAAGTATCATCTCTTAATATGAAATATATCAATGTATAACAGTGAATTATGATATAGAATAGTGATGCAAAATGGACGTATCAACTCCCCCAACCTTAGACTTCGCTTGTACCCAAGCGAAACTGAGCTCAATAAACATGACCTTAGGTTTATGGAGTGAAGAGTCGATAAAAGAATACGGACAAGAAGCATCACATTCATCAATACATAGATCATAATAGAGGACAACTCACTATTATATAACTTAACTTGCAATAAGTAAAGGAAACACAATAAAGATACATAAAGTAAAACATAATTGGTAATGGCAAACTTAGCTCTTGGTCGAAGAATAGTTGATAATTTGCTTTCAAAGTAGTAGACACCAAGATAAGAGCAATGTGCAAAACAAGGAACATAAGAAACATGATTGAATAAATAATCATATGAATGATTGAAACACAAAAACTCAAAATGCTTGCTGAGGTAGAGAGGAATAGGTTTACTGACTCAACTAAAAGGTAAAAGAAAGGCCCTTCGCAGAGGGAAGCAGGGATTTCAAGTTTCATAAAGAGCTTCCAAAAATTATGGTACTTATTAGCTTTTAGCTCTCATTGCCCTTATCATAGGCATCTTTAGGTGATTAAGGTTAAAACGACACAACTAAGAGGATATGCTTGACAAGTTATAAGTTGAAATCTCATGCCCCTTACTTACGAGTACCGAACCTCATGCTACTAAACTTAAGTCACAAGTAAGCTCTTGTCATTGTAAATACATATGTATCATAGAGAACCGCCAATGGGGTACCCCTTGCACATGATACAGGAGCTATCCCATAATCAAAATGACAAGGCAAGCGGACAATGAGCATCTTAGTGATCCTTTTATTTTCTATTTGCATAGGTTTTTATTGAATATGCTTCATAGAGTGCTCATTATGGTTATGCTGCAAGTTTCCACCATGATTAGGTATGGCTTAGGCTAGCGGCCCAGGCGTTTCTCTAACACACATATAAACTCCATGATCTTACAATTTCACCTTTTATTTCACACTGTCGGGATCCATATGCAAAAGAATCATGATATCAACGAGGTACAAAGTACCAGTGCAATGTTGAAAGCGTTCCCCATGATGCATGGTTCTGCTAAATCCAACTTATAAAGCGCAAGCATATACGCAACAGAGATGGACACAATGGTTCAAGATTATTAAATGCAAGAAAGTAAAAGTGTGCCATCAAGTTTGTGAGAGATTTAATCACTAATTTTCACATAACAAGTTTAATTTGAAAGGTAGATAAAAACATGAATTTACTTAGAATAGCAATAGTGCTAGTAGGTAGGTATGGTGGACACAAATGGCAAAGGTTTTGGTTTAAGGATTGGATGCACGAGAAGAATTCCCTCTCAGTACAGGTTTTTGGCTAGCAAGGTTGGGTAGCAAGTATAAGATTTGAAGGAAACAAACAAACATACAAGTGATAAAAACAAACATGCCATCTTCCTTGGAAGCACAAAAGATCTTAATAAGAGAATATTAAACTTATGAGCAAATCAAGAAAGAAAGATGATGAAATTATATTTCTTTAGAGTACTTTTAATCTTTTCATTCAACTCTCAAAAATAGTGTTGCTACTGACCGAGCCAGGTTTGCCAAAACCAACTAAATTAACTCAATGATCCCAAGGTGATACCAATACTAACAACAAGATCAATCATATAACCGCGAATAGAAAACTAATATAAGATATGCAAAAGAGTAAATGATAGAACTTCTCATTAATATTCCATAACAGCAACTCACACCAAGGGATACATATCTAACGAGAGAGGGGACACTTCCATAATGCAAACCATCCTACATGATAACTTCTCTATTCATGATATGACTCTACTAAAAAGGTAAAAAGATAGAAGATAGTGATGTGATATCGCGGCACTCCCCCAAGCTTGGAACAAACCAAGGGGATGCCAAACCTGAAGATGAATTACTCCTTCGGTGGTGATGGTATCCTCTCATCATCGTCCGACTTCCAGGGTAAGGGTTCCCCATCAACAAAGGATATTGTGGTCTGCAGCATCCTGAAACTTGCAGCAACACTTATGCGTTTAAACCTAATCTCATACTCACCGTTTTGGTTTTGAATGTCGTAGAGTTGTGCTTGTAGTTTGTTGGTTGTTTGGCGGAGTGAGAGGACTTCATCCTTGAGCTCAGCAGTCCCCTTTTGGTGCTCGGCGATGAGTTCGAAACAAATCTTATGGATGATATCCACTTCGTGTTCCGCCATCTTCTTGTACCTAAAGACTTCTTGCTCCGGTGCTTCCATCCTATCCTCCAGACTTCCTTCACCTTTAGGGCCTCGAACCTCTTTTATCGGGACCTCCCCATCTTCAAGCAACAACTCCTTGGGATGAATCTTCAACTCTCTCATGTATGGGTTGATGATATCTTCTAAGGAATCTTCCTTGGCTGATCCAGAGGAAGACATTGTAGCTCCAAATCTGGGACTCTACCTGTTAGAAACAGATCGAAACAAAAAAACAAAGAAAACACAATATACGAACCTCGAGAGATTCGAGGGATTATATATTACGAAGTTTCACATCAAAAGGAAGGTACTAGGTGAAAACGGGTCGAAGACGGAGTCCGGAGTGGCCACACCACCTGGTGGCGCGACCAGGGGTGGGCCCGCGCCACAGGGTGGTGTGAGCCACCCTGGCTCCATTTTCGTCCCTCTTTCGCTTCGTAGCTTTCCTTCTTGACTAAAAACTGCAAAAATATAACTGGACAAATCTTTCGTCGAACTTTTCTTACCGGAACTGTTACCTATTTGAAAAGGACTCTGTAGGCCTCTGAATTTGGTATCTAGTAGATTCTTCCGGAGTCACCAATTGAATAACATCAATATCTTCATCTTCATACACTTATTGCTTGAGTCATGAAACCTTTCAATTCCTTACTACACCATTACCTCCACTACCTAGAAATTTCTTTCACACAAAACTTCACACAGTTCTTATTAGCAACATTAGTATAAGTGAAGTGATAAAACCTTTTGAGTCCAATTTCAATTGAAAACCATCAAACATAAGCTACTGTAGCAACTCCTTCTGAAAACCCAAAAATAATTCAAAAAGTAAATCGATTAAAGAAGCAAATGCAAGAGTGGCGAAATCTGTCAAAACAGACCAGTAGGTAAAGATCAATTTTTTCGAAAATCTTCTATTGCTCAAATCAAAAAGTGCAAAACTAACGAAAGTTAAATAACACCCTGGGGAAGAAGCACAAAAAATTACAGCTCAATTAGACATACAGAGATCTCTCACGAATTTTTATGGTGGAGCACAAAAATCTGTTTCGGGACAGCAACTTCCCCAAATATTACTTCTCTCTCATTAGAGGTTGATCTTGACACAAAAACCAAACAAAAGGATAAGGAGAGGTTATTACCGAAGTAATAACTTCCAAGACTCAAAGAAACAAAAACTAACTGAAAACACAAATAAATTGGGTTGTCTCCCAAAAAGCTCTTTCTTTATAGCCATTAAGATGGGCATGATAATTTCAAAGAAGCTCACATAAGATATGAATTGAAGTGAAAGAGAGCATTAAGAAGCAAAAATACAAATGTTTAAGTCTAACCCATTTCCTATGCAAGGGAATTTTGTAAAAAAACAAGTTGTTGAAACCAGAGGCTACAAGCATAGGAAGGCAAAAGAAGTGCAACATAAAGATTTTAAGCATAAAACGAGGAAATTTGATATTATTGAGATGCGTAAGAACTGTCTTCCCTCTTTCATAATAACTTTCAGTATCATGCATAAACTTAACGATATAACTATCACAAGGACCATCGTAAAAATGATCACTTATCCTAACAGAAAACACAGGAACACTAGCTCTCATCACACTACTTTGTGAAACAATATTAGAGGTATCCTTACCAAGGATAGTGTGTCCCTCTTCTACATATTTAGCGACAAAATCTTCCACATTTGCTATTATAGGTTCATCATTTTGTTCATCAGGTTCAACAACTTTACTTGTACTTTCATTAACCATACTAGCTATCATAGAATGTTCCTTTATGTTAACTGGGAAAGGCATTTTCTCAATGTAAGGTTCAGGTAAAACATGTTAGCAGTATAAACTTCAGTATTTCTTGCAGGAACACACTTAGCAACATCTTTATAAGGTTCATGATACTTATCCCATTCTTTTTAGGCACTTCAATGTAGCAAGCAAAAGCCTTAAAATAAGAAGCAATAGCTTGAGAGTCTAGACCATAAGCATTTTTAATATTTTGAAAGTCATCAGTTCCCATAAAAGATTCAATGCATTCATAATCATAATTTATACCCGACTTTCTTCCTTTGTCATTCTCCCATGCTTCAGCATTATATTGAATACGGTCCAGAAGATCCCATTTAGCTTCTTCTTCCATGCGAGTGAATGATCCAGCACAAGAAGCATCCAATAAATCCTTATCATGAAGAGAAAGCCTTGCATAAAAGTTATTGATAATAATATTGTTGGGGAGCTCATGAATGGGACATTTGAGCATTAGTAACTTCAATCTCCCCCAAGCTTGAGCTATACTCTCTCCTTCAAGAGGCCAAAAGTTATATATTTGATTCCGATCTTTATGAATCTCACTACGAGGATAAAACTTTGAATAAAAGAGAGGTACTATTTCCTCCCATTCAAGAGCTTGACCATTCTTCAGCAGCTTATACCATTCTCCAGCTCTTCCTTTCAGCGATAATGAGAATAATTTCTTCTTAACTTGATCTGTAGTAATACCTACACACTTGAACAACCCGCATAATTCGTGTATAAAGAGCAAATGATCACCGGGATGGACAGTTCCATCCCCAACATAATAGTTATCCATAACACGATCAATAATTCTCGTAGGTATTTTAAAAGTATCATTCTCAGCAGGTGGTGGTTCATCTACTACCTTAGCAGTGGTAGTAGCATTACAAAATAAGAAACTCAGTGAATTATCCATAATGAAAATAAAGCAACTAACATAAGTAAACAATACTCACAGTAGAAGTTTCCTTTACCAGTTCCACTCTCCAATAGCGCTTCACTCCCTAGCAATGGCGCCAGAAAATAGTCTTGATGACCCACAAGTATAGGGGGTGTATCGCGGTATTTTCGATAAGTAAGAGTGTCGAACCCAACGAGGAGCAGAAGGTGCTGGCTAGTGGTATGGATCAGAAATTCTCTGCAAATACTTAGCAAACGGATTTTTAGGGATTTTTGATAATACAGGTAAATAAAGTATGAGTAAATAAAAGACAATAAGAATAAATGCAGCAAGTGGCCCAATCCTTTCTTTAGCAAAGGACAAGCCGGGTGTATTACTTAAGATGACCAAACGTTCTCGAGGACACATGGGAATATCGTCAAGTGCTTTCGCTTCGTATAGTTGATTAATCTTCTTTAGTTTGCTAAGTGTTGTGTGGGTGAACCTGTGCTAATGTACCGACCTTCCTAGGACTAATACATACTTGTGATTATACCCCATGCAAACATCCGTAAGTACAAGAAAGTAATTAAGGTAGAAACCTAACCATAGCTTTAAACTCTAAGACCCTGACGTCCCTTGTGCAATGGTTTCCTAACGGGGGTTCAGGTTTCTGTCACTCGGGCAACCCCTACGATTAGTAGCCAAATACACAATGCATTCCCCTAGGCCCATATAGGTGAAGTTTCATGTAGTCGACGTTCACATGACACCACTAGAAGAAGTACACCACAACTTAAATATCAAACCATTGAATCTTTCTCAACACAATTCCACTACTAACAACATGACTTCTCCCATGTCCTCAAGAACAAAACAAACTACTCACAAGGCATCATATGGATCATGATCAGAGATGGAATAATGATGTATAACAATCTGAACATAAACAATAATTCCATGGTTCACTTAATAGCATCAACTACAAAGAGTAATCAACACCGGGAAAGTTTCCCCTAAGAACTATGCAAGATTCAACCCAATTGTTACATGAATATGAGATGGTGATGATGGTGCTGGTGGTGATGATTGTGGTGATGATGATGATGATGATCCCCATGAAGTCCAGCTTGATGGTGGTGTTGATGGCGACGATCTCCCCTCTCCGAGAAGGAATTCCCCTGGCAGAATTCTGTCTGCCGAAGAGATCTTTTTCTCTCGGTGTTTTCCACCCTGTAGAGGTGGCGGAATCTTTCTGTGGTCGCTCCCCGAGTCTTAGGGTTTTGGGAGGATAATATACGCTAGAGGGGAGAGCTAGGGGTGGACCAGGGCGGCCACACCACCTGGTGGCGCGGCCTAGGCTGGCCCGCGCCAGGGGGTGGTGTGGGCCCCATGTGGCCCATCTCCACTCCTCCTTCTGGCAGTCTTCGTCTTCTGGAAAAATAGGATTTTCCGTATATTTTTCTATATTTTCCGATCTTCGCGAATTTTTCCTCCAAACAGCACCTTTTCCATCAGAATCCTGACTGCAGCGGTCCATGCTCCAAAAGTCATCAACCATGCAAAATCAGGTGAAATAACATAAGTATCATCTCTTAATATGAAATATATCAATGAATAACATTGAATTATGATATAGAATAGTGATGCAAAATGGACGTATCAGCATGCTAATAGCAATGTTGTTAGTATGAATTCTTTGGACACCATTATTTCTAATGCTATGGAAAAGTCTAAGCTTGGGGAAGCTTGTTTTTATGAAAATGATCTTTTTAGTTCCCTAGCTTTGGAACATAGCTATTCTATTTCTTATGATGATACCAAACCTCCAATATATGATGATTACAATGATGAATATGATATTTTCAGTCCACCTACTATTGAGGAGATAATTAATGATTACAATATGCCTCCTATATTTGATGATTATGGTGATGAGAATAATAATGATAGCTATTTTGTTGAATTTGCTCCCACCAAAATTAATAAGAATGACTATGCTTATGTGGAGAGTAATAATCATTTTATGCATGTGGCTCATGATAAGAATGTTTTATGTGAAAGTTATATTGTTAATTTTATTCATGATGCTACTGAAAGTTATTATGAGAGAGGGAAACATGGTTTTATGCATCTCAATAATATTAAGTTTCCCCTCTTTATGTTAAAAGTCTTGAAGTTGCACTTGTTTTGCTTTCCTATGCTTGTTGCTTTGTGCTTTCATGACTTGTTTCTTTACAAGATTCCTATGCATAGGAAGTGGGTTAGACTTAAATGTGCTTTGAATTTTCTTCTTGATGCTCTCTTTTACTTCAATTCATATTTCTTACATGAGCATCTTCTCAAACTATCATGCCTAACTTAAAGGCGTTAAAGAAAAGTACTTATTGGGAGATAACCCAAAAGTTTTAGATGAGTCTTGGAAGTTATTGCTTCAGTAATAACCTCTCCTTATCCTTTTTATTTGCTTTTTGTGCCAAGAGTAACCTCTAATGAGAGGGAAGTAATGCTTGGGAAAGTTGTTGTCCTGAAACAGATTTTTGTGCTTCACCGTAAAAATTCGTGTAAAATCTCTGTACATTGTTTTAAAGCGTGAATGTTTGTGCTTCCCCCCCAGGTTGTTATCTAACTTTTGTTATTTCAACACTTTTCGATTTGAGCAACAGAAGGTCTTCAAAAATATTGGTTTTTACATGTTGGTCTGTTTTGACAGATTTCTGCCATTATTTGCATTTGCTTCTTGTTGGTTCCTTTTTGGGTTCTCTTTGGGGAATTGAGCTTTTCAAGGGAAGTGCTACAGTAGCTTGTGTTTTAATGGAAGTTTTATTGATGTTGAAACTGAATCCAAAGACTTATTATCTTGAGTGCACTAATGTTGCTAATAAAGATTGTGTGAAGTTTTGTATGAAGCAAGAATTTCAGGTGTATGGAGAGAATGATGTAATGAGATGAAGAATGGACTAAAGCTCAAGCTTGGGGATGCCACGCGTGTCACCCCAAGAAATATCCAAGAAGTACAAGCGTAAAAGCTTGGGGATGCCCAAGGCATCCCCTTCTTCATCAATAAAAAGCCCAGGCCTTTCTAGACACTTCGTTTTTATTGTTTCATGCACAATTGTGTTTTTCTTGGAGCGTCTTTGTTTTTGTTTTTAGTTTTCTTTTTTTGGTTTGCTTAAATAATTTGGTTGGATCCCAACACACTTCTTTTAGAGAGAGACACACTCCGTTTTCATTGCCTAGAACACTCTAGTTTTCATTCTTATTATTCTGTGAGTGTTCTCTTTTGCTAGCGTTGTGTTTAGCCTTAGTTTTTTGTGCTTTCAGCTTAGAACTTTTTAGTTCTTCTTTGTGGTTTTGTGAGACAAGCTCACTGATCTTTATTGATTATTATCTTTGTGAGTTGTTTCAAATAAGTCGATTGGTGTTGGAAAAGAGTAGGAAAGTTCATGCTTAAGTGGTATAAAAGGAGTTTGTTTTTGACTGTGACTTAGGCTTTATCATGTCATGCTAGATGTTGCTTTGACTTTATGATTAGTGATTTTTGCTATAGCATGACATGTTATAAACAATTGAGATTGCTTAATGTGCCTTAAAAGAATCATGCGTTGTTTTAGCATATTAAAGCATAGTATTGTGGTATTCTCCTTTAATGCTTTATTTGGGTTGACTTGGCACATGCTCACACCATGCTAAGACTATACCAAGTCACCATAGCCTCTATGATACTTTAGTTTTCAACTTGTAATATCACTTTATGCTTTAATTAATAATGTTTAGTCGCTTTGCATGATTATGGCCATTATTGCTCTCTTAGTTGGTCGCTTCCAGTCTTTTGCTAGCCTCCATACCAAGTATGAGTTCCACTCATGCATCCAACTCCAAATAAAACCAAGTTATTCCAAATAGTCCACCATACCTACCTATTAGCATTTGCTATTCCAAGTATATTCATGTTTTTATCTACCTTCCGAATTAAACTTGTTATGTGAAAATTAGTGATTAAAGCTCTCATGAACTTGGTGGCACACTTTACTTTCTTGCAATTAATAAACTTGACCCATTGTGTCCATCTTTGTTGCGTATATGCTTGCGCTTTATAAGTTGAAATTAGCAGAACCATGTATCATGGGGAATGCTTTCAACATTGCACTTGTACTTTGTACCCCGTTGATATCATGTTCTTTTGATTATGGATCCCGGCAGTGTGAAATAAAAGTGGAAGTTGTAAGATCATGGAGTTTGTATGTGTGTTAGAGAAACGCCTGGGACGCTAGCCTAAGCCATGCCTAATCATGGTGGAAACTTGCAGCATAACCATAATGAGCACTCTATGAAGCATCCTCAATAAAAACCTATGCAAATAGCAAATAAAAAGATCGCTGAGATGCTCATTGTCCACTTGCCTTGTCATTTTGATTATGGGATAGCTCCTGTATCTTGTGCAAGGGGTACCCTATTGGCGGTTCTTTATGATACATGTGTACTTACAATGACAAGAGCTTACTTGTGACTAAAGTTGAGTAGCATGAGGTTCGGTCTTTGTAAGTAAGGGGCATGAGATTTCAGCTTATAACTTGTTTAGCACATCCTCTTAGTTGTGTCACTTTAACCTTAATCACCTAAATATGCTTATGATAGGGGCAATGAGAGCTGAAAGCTAATAAGTACCATAATTTTTGGAAGCTCTTTATGAAACTTGAATCCCTACTTCCTTCTATGAAGGCCTTTCTTTTACTTTTATGTTGAGTCTCCACCTTCTATCTTTATGCACCTACTTTGAGAGCATAGTGGCCATTCTTAGTTCTATGTGCATTGTCCCAAGACTTGTTGATTGATGCATAGCTTTGATATTGCTTGTTCTAAACTATTGGTATCTAGTCACTCTTATGAACTTTGAAGGTGTCCTATGCATTTATGTTTGCTACTCTATGAGGGACAAGCTGAATGCCATTATGCTATGTTTTCTTTATGTGAAACAAACAAACGTCTTGCAAAGCATTGTTATTCATGACTCTTTTGTTTGTGCCTTTTCATGTTGCAATTTCCTATGTCTTATTGTTAGAACTTTATCTTTCATGTTATGTTGAAGTACTATGATCTCAGCTATCAATGTTTTACAAATACTTTTATCAAGTTTATGATGATGCATGTCACCTCAAAAATTATGCTTTCTTTTTATCACTTACCTACTCGAGGATGAGCAGGATTTATGCTTCGGGATGTTGATACGTTGCTAACGTATCTATAATTTTTGATGTTCCATGCTTGGTTTTTATCTACTTTCTTATGTTTTGTCCACACTTTGGAGTATTTCTATACACTTTCTTGGACTAACCTATTAACAAGATGCCACAATGCCAGTTGCCTGTTTTCTTCTGTTTTTGGTTCCAGAAAAGTCAGAAAATGAATATTCTTGGAATTGGACCGGACAAAAGCCAAAGTTGATATTTTATTTTACCGGAAGACTCACGGAGCCAGAAGACGAGACGGAGAGGGGCCACAGGGTGGACACACCCCCCCCTTGGCGCGGGCAACCCTAGGACGCGCCAAGGCATGGTGTGGGCCCCCTGGACACCCACCGACCTTGCCTCTTCTCCTATAAGATGCCTCCCGATGCAAAAGACCCTAAATCGTCAAGCCTCCAGCCACGAAAAGTTCCGCAGCGGCGCTGCCACCGAAGGGGAGATTCGGGGGACAGAAAGTCTTTGTTCCGACACCCTGCCGAGATAGGGAAGTGCTCCCAGAGGCATCTCTATCGATCTCCACCACCATCTCCATCGCCATTGTTGATTCCCATGATGAGGAGGGAGTAGTTCTCTCTCGAGGCTAAGGGCTCTACTGGTAGCTATGTGTTCATCTCTCTCTCTGCATGATCATATTGTGATCATGAGCTTTGTAATCAAGTAGATCTACTTTGCTACTCAAGTGCTTTAATAGATCTCTGCTCTCCCCATGTGTGTGAAAGTGACAGCGTGCACACCATGGTGGCACTTAGGCTAGAGATTACAAATACTTGTTATGAGTTATATTTGGAGTTGGATGTCTCTATGAAATTGTGGTGTTTGTTGGAACCATCTAGTGCTCAAGGTGACAGTGTGGAGTTATCTAGATGAGAAAAGCGAACTTTGGGGTGTGATGTTATAGCCCTACCATGGATTAGAGTGTCCAATCAGAGAGTAGTTAAGAGTAGTATCATAAAGAGAAAATATTTATATAAGAGTGTTCACTAGTGAAAGTATGATCCCTAGGCCTTCTTTCTAAGCATTGAAACACCATTTGCAACTAGATATGTTACATGTTTGCTTGCTTCTATCTTTATTTCAGTTTGCCTTTAGTCTCTTCCATGCCATCAAGCTATTTTCTGGCACCGTTATCACTTATAATTATCCATACCACCTGTATTTCACTATCTCTTCACCGAACTAGTGCACCTATACACCTGACAAGTGTATTGGGTGTGTTGGGGAACAAGAGACTTCTTATATCTTGATTGCAGGGTTGCTTGAGAGGGATAACTTTGAACACTTCCTCCCCGAGTTCGATAAACCTTGGGTAATCCACTTAAGGGAAACTTGCTGCTATTCTACAAATCTCTGCACTTAGAAGCCCAACAACTGTCTACAAGAATAGAAGTACGTAGACATCAGTCTTCCAGATGGAACATAATAAAACTCTAGGTCCAGATTGTTTCTCGGTGAGTTCTATCAAAACTTTTGATAAATAATCAAGTCGGGCCTTCTAGATTTATCTGACTTTCTTCATGCTGGTCAATTGGACCTTTTCAGTTCAAACTTTGGTGAAATAATTTTATTGCCCAAAGTTAATGAGGTAGAAAGGATACAAAATTATCTATCAATATGTCTTCTTAATGTTAGTTTTAAGATTTTCACTAAAACTGCAACCAATTCAGCTTAATTTGGTGGCAGATCATGTAGTTCCGCCTTCACAATTTTCTTTCATGCAAGGAAGAAACATCTTAGGTGGTTCATGAAATCGTGCACAAACTACATAGGAAAAAGCTAAATGGTGTTCTTCTAAAAGTTGATTCCGAAAAGTCTATGATGAAGTTAAGTGGTCTTTCCTTCAGCAAACACTCAGAATGAAAGGTTTATCTGATGAGTGACAGGCTCAAATACATAGTTTTATGTCTAGAGACAGTGTTGCCATTAAATTCAATGACGAGATTGGTAAATACTTCCAAGAGAGAAAAGGATTGTGACAAGGTGTCCCATTATAGTGGCGGATGATACCTTCGATCTGGATTACGAGTGTTGTAACGTAGCTTTTTCTCTAGTAGACCTAGGTGTATCGAACGTTGGGAAGCTATTGTTGTATGGAAATAATAAGGCACGTCTACAAGACTTGTTTATTCATTTTACCTTAAGTTTACCAGATCTTTCTAATCTATTTTGAATCATTGGTTGTTGTAATGGATGTAAATAGGATAGGTTGAAGATTCACCTGTAGCTGCACATACTTATGGGATAAAGATAATAATAAGCACATTTATGTGTGAAATCATCTAACATAGATAAGATTTGTGGGTGGAACATCCATAAACACTAAAGCCCATGCGAGCCACACTCATAACAATAGTCTTTTTATCCAACTGTTATACTACGAAGCACCAGGATATAACAATTATTAAGTAAAATACAGATGAAAGCACAAAAAAGATGGTGTTATTGTTACTCCCGAATGGATCCCTAAACGAAGACTCTACTCCCCTTGATGTCACTGGGTTTCGCATGAGGTCACCATTCACCACTCATCTCACCTCAAGCCTTTATCAATCCTGGGATCTTAGATACCTACAAGTTCATGGATCGAGACAAGAGACAAAGAAACAAAGGTACAAATCTCTATTCAGTCACCACACAATATTACCATGTATTAGATGCACATAATCGTTGTGAGGTTTCACCCCAACCTGCAGCCCGCGAGGACTACTCACTCATATCACTAAGATCAAGGATAGAAAACATTGTGGAAAATAGTTAGATTGAAATCAAATATTCTTATAATGGTCGCCAAATCACAAGGAGATCTCAAGTATAAGATGATGGCTATGGCTATGGAGTGGATGGATGATGGATAGGATGAACTACGGTGGTGGATCTCCTTCGATGGTGTTGAGATGCAATCTGAGAATGTCAGCTCTCTGCACGGCGGTTGGAGTCTCGAAATATATAGGCATCTTCGTGCAAGTTGTAGGGTTTGACCTAACAAAGCCAATACCACACCGTATGGGTGGGTCTAGCCCATACGATTGGTTGTTAAGCTTGTGGATGCCTCCTTTTTGTCTCCAATTAATTTGGCTGAGTTGTTAACGTGATAATCTTCAATGAATGCTCATGATTTTGCCTTAAAAGTGTTTTCCTGCACAACAAGAATTAAAACCAAGGATTGCACATATTTGCAATAATTAATCATTAGTAGTAAGGCTAGAGAGATTCTTGGTCAATTTCTTGACTTAAAATGTGATTTAAACATGAAGAAAGATGACTATTTTTATAGCCATCAACTTCCCCAAAACTCAAACCCTGATCGTCCTCGATCAAGCAACAAACAAGACCATAAGAAACTAAGCGTTTAAAACTAAAATAATGAGAAGATGAATTCACTTACGGTTGGTAATCATATGCATCCAACACCTCTTCCATTTGAAAGGATGACATGTGGGACCCAGTAGCGTGACCAAATGGCAAATGCATCGAGCAACGCTATCAAGTCCGGAATAGGGAAGCGCGAGCAATGAAAAAAATCATCATACACACGATTCTTATAATGAGACGATGACATGAGAGACACAACAGCCTAAATAAACAGTTGATGCATCGATCAATATTATCGAGTTCAAATCAGCGAGGCATGAGCGAAGGAATAAAAATCCATCATGCACATGTTTCTTCTAATGAGAGCCTAACATGTGGGACCCAGCAGCATGACTATATAATAGATGCATCGCGCATTGCTATCTTGTTTGGAACAGGGCAGCACAAGCGAAGAAACAAATTTCATCATACACATGATTCTTCTTATGAGAGGCTGACATGGGGGACCCAGCAGCCTGACTAAATGGCAGATGCATCGAGTAATGTTATCGAGTTCAAATTAGAGTGGCACGACCGAAAAGTATGGTCCGCTAGAAACACTGACATCCGGGACCCACACACCTCAAAAGATTTCGGTGAGTCAACATCGCGCGAGGAACCAAAAATCTTAATTCTGCCATGCGTTGATCGAGTTTCGTCCATGGCTTTAGCGATTTTCTTCGAGTAGAGGGCCGCAAAAAGGGGAAAGAAGTTTCTCATCGGCCACGGTCGAGTGAACGAAATCGTCGCGGAAGATGCACATTTTACGATGCTTGACAGACCAAACCGTTGTGGATGGAGACAATTCTTGTAGTGAGGGTTTGCCCTCCAGGGGTCTGAACCTGGCTAAACCTTGTGTCCCCTTGTTTGTCTGTTAGCCTACGAAGTCTCTAGTGCATACTTCTTCCTCGAAAACCCAGGTTTATAAACCATGGGCATCGACATGATCACCCCACGTCAGGAAGAACTCAAAAGGATTGGTTCAGGATCAGCAGTAGCCAGGAGTGACGCTTGTTTATTCATTGGGGGCATAAGCAGTAGTGTTCCCTAGAAATACTGATGCCGAGACATTGGAAGCAATGGCATGTAGATAAGTGGTTGAACTAGCGAGGGACCTCAACTCTATGCTTGTCAAAGTTGCAAGCGAATGCCAGAATGTAATAAGGATCCTGGAGGGAGGTACTATGGGGGCTTATGCTCAAATCATCCAGTAAATCAAGGCGGCTTGTAGCGAGTTTGAGGAGATGGGATTCTTCTATGAGACGAGAAGCTCAAATAAAAAAGCACATAACCTGGCTAGAAGTGTAGTCTATGAGAACCGGGGAGTTCTTAAATCCGCCTCAGGGCATTTGTATCCTATGCTACTTGGTGTTCTAAAAAAAGAGTAGTTTTTGCCAATATGCCGTTATCTTGGTTTTGTAAAAATCCAATTTTTCTTATTCACGTTTTAGCTACTGGATCCAAACAGAATTTTGTTAGAATTGTATTCATACTAACCCGCTTGTCTTGTATCACGTACGTGTTGTATACGTATGTAACTTGTATGTGGTCATGACTATAGAAGTTAAGTACGTGCGGGGTTTTTGACCCACGCACAAAACCATAAATTCTCTTTTCAATCTTGGCATCAGAATCCGCAACCTTCACGAGTCTCGTCCACTGCCGCTGTGCGATCCATCTACCGCAGCCGAGAGACCTCTCCTCCATGGCCGCGATGATGTTGTCTGCCCTCCAGCTCTCCATGGCCATCGGGGCCATGGCTTCCTCCTCGACCGCAACCGTCTCCGCCGGGGTCGTTCCCACAATCTTAGTTCGCTTGGAGGCATGTAACTTCAACCTATAGAAGGGCATCCTTCTCCCCAATCTCTGCATCGTCGGTCTCCATCTTCACCTTGATGAAACCGTCGTGGCACCCGAGAAGACCATCACGGAGGGAGTAGGCAACATGGCCGTCACTATGGTCAACCTGGAGTACACTCACGGGTGGTCTCAGGACCAGTGGGTCGTCAGACTCCTCCTCGGCTCCATGGAGCCCGATATCGCCAGTCAGTTCATCGGTTGCAAAACCACTGCTGCGGTGTGGAACAGTGTCCATGCCATGTGTAGTGCTTAGAGTCGCGCCAATGTCCGCCACATCCGTTGTCAACTGACGTCTATACGGATGGGAGATATCTCCACCGCCGCGTACATGCACAAGATGAAGTCCTTCGCAAATGCCATAGTCGTTGTCGGAGCTCCCGTATCCGACTATGAACTCATCGACGATATCCTCACCGGGCTCAGATCTGTGTACAACTCCATTGCCGCGTCGCTCACCATCGGCGACCAGTCAATCTCCTACTCCGACTTCTACTCGCATATCCTCTCCTTCGAGGCTCTCCAAGCGCAGCAGGCGCACACCAAGGGATGTTCATCCTCGGTAAACACAGCAACGCGTCCTAACCCCGCCTACCAAGGCGATGGATCCTCCTACCACCCCTACGGCAATGATGGCCAGCAAGGGCAGGACCGCAACAGCAGGAACAGCGGCTACGGCAGCAACGACGGTGGTCGACAGGATGGCGGCGGCTACGATCGCAATGACGACAGCTTTGGCTGTAATGGTGGAGGACGCAATGGCGGCTAGAACGGCGGCTATGGTCGCAATGGAGGTCACAATTGTAGCTAGAACGACGGTCGCAATAACGATGGTCGCATCAACAATGGCCGCAATGGCGGCAGGAGTGGCGGCCAGCACCGCTGGAGACCATGTTGTCAGCTTTGTGGCAACTGGGGGCACAAAGCCAAGGACTGCCACAACCGCTACGACCCCAACTATCAGCCTTCACAGCAGTGTTCCAGCAATGCTGCTACGACATCTTACAACAACAACCCCTGGATCATGGATTCAGGGACGAGGGATCACCTGACGATTGAGATGGCACTTCTTCAGGCTTATGAGCGCTACGGTGGAAAGGATCAGGTGCAAGTGGCCAACGGTGCAGGTTTGTCAATTTCGCATATTGGTCATTCACTCTTAACTGGTTAATCACTTCATCTCAAAAATATTCTTCATGTGCCCGATGCTCGTCTAAATCTCCTTTCTGTTTATCTTCTTGTTTGTGAAAATGACGTGTTTGTTGAATTTCACCATCACTTTTCTGTGTAAAGGACGAAACCACGAGGAGTGTCCTTCTTCTCAGTAGGAGTCAAGGTGGTCTGTATCCCATCCCGTTCGTCAAAACTTCGTCTTCATCACGTCATGCATCGGCCGGTGCCACTTCCCTGCAATGGCATCAACGCCTTTGTCATCCATCGAATAATGTAGTTCAAAATATTGTTAGAACCAATGAGCTTTCCTGTTCTCCTTCAGAAAATAATTATTTAGTATGTGATGCTTGTCAACGTGCCAAAGGTCATCAGTTACCTTATATATCTTATTCTCGTATTTCTACTGTACCTCTTGAATTGATTTACTCTAATATTTGGGGGTCGGGTAGTGTTTCCTATGGGGGTACAAGTATTCTGTTAGCTTTGTGGATGACTATTCTCGTTCTTCCTGGATATATCTTCTTAAACACAAGTCTGATGTTGAGCAAGTCTTTTATGCATTCCAGGCTCATGTCAAACGCCTTTTGAACGCCAAGTCAAGGCAGTTTAGTCTGATTGGGGTGGAGAATATCATCCACTTCATCACTATTTTGAGTGCACATGCATAGTTCATCGTGTCTCGTTCCCCCACACCTCTCAAAAAACAGGATTGTTGAGCGCAAACACTGTCACTTGGTCGACACAGGTCTTGCCCTTCTTGCACACTCACAACTTCCTCTAGGTTATTGGGACGAAGCTTTCCCTACTGCGTGTGTTCTCATTAATTATATGCCTACTCCTGTCATCAACAAGGAAACACCTCTTTATAGACTCATGCATATTCAGCCCGACTACTCCTTCCTTCATATTTTTTGGTCTGCCTATTGGCCTAGCCTTCATAAATATAACTCCCACAAATTATAATTTATCTCTAAGATGTGTGTTTTTCTGGGGTACAGCCCTATGCATAAGGGATACAAGTGCTTGAATAGATCCATGGGGAGAATTTACATCTCCCGTGACATTGTGCTTGATGAATCTGTGTTTCCATTTGCCACTCCCGGCATCTCTTTTGATGCGTCCACTCTTGAACAAGCTATTCATTTTCCGTCTGATGAACCAGTTACTAGTGAGCCTGTGCAAAGTTATGACCTATCCTATTTGTCTACTGATCCACCTGTGCAAGGTGATTGTGTTACTCTGTAGATGTCGGCGCCTCCTTCCGATTGCTCCCTATAGCCTACAAGCGGCGTACATGGGAAGCATGTGATTGATGTGCATGAGTTGTCGTAGTCGCCTGTGGCTGCCGTGGTTCCACCTGTGTCGGCCCATGGGTTGGTTTCATCTGCTCCTGACCAGCTCGTGTCGCCCACTGTTGTTCCATCGGCTGCAGCGCCCCCAGCTGGCCCACCTGCTGAGCCTCGGCATACGATGATCACTCGTCATCGTGATCATACCCGTCACGAGAAGGTACACACCAACGAGACGATCCTTTATGATTTGCATCGCCGCATGTTCTTTGCTGCTCCAACATCACACCGAGAGGCGCTTCTCGAGTCGCTGTGGCATGCGTCCATGTCAGATGAGTTTGCTGCTTTGCAACAGACTGGCACATGGACCCTGGTTCCTCGACCACCTGGCGTCAATATCGTTGGCAGGAAGTGGATTTTCAAAACGAAGCACTATCCTAATGGGTCAACCTGAAGGAAATATGCCCTGAGAGGCAATAATAAAGTTATTATTATGTATTCCTTGTATATGATAGATGTTTATTTTGCATGCTATAATTTTATTGATTGGAAACGTCAATACATTTGTGTTTAATAAACAAATAAAAGGTTCATAGTTATGCCTCTCTTATAGACTAGCTCGTTGATTAACAAGATGATCAAGGTTTCCTGGTCATGGACATTGGATGTTGTTAATAACAAGGTCACAACATTTGTGAAATGATGTGATGAACATTCATCCGAAGTATAGCATTACGATCAAAGTCATTATGTTTATATTGCTATAACATCATACGAAGTAATCTTAGTCCTTAGACCATGAGATCATGTTAATTGCTAACATCAGAAGAGTGACTTGATAACATCAAACGTCACACCGTAAAAGGGTGACTATAAATGTGGGTTCAGATACTCCGAAGATGTTATGTTGAGGCTCATGGATCAAGAGTGGGATTTTTCAATCCTAATGATGGATAGATATACTCTGGGCCCTCTCGATGATATCATATTAAGATAGCTTGCAAGCAAGTGATGTGATCACTAGAATGTTATATCACAGGAACAAGAAAAGAGTGCATGTCGGTAACGAGATAAAACTAGATATGGAGATACCGATGATCGAATCTCAGACATGTAATATATCGTGAGACAAAGGGATTAAGTTACTAGCGTTAAAGGTTCTCACGATCACAGAAGTCATCGTTGAATGTGCGGGAGTCGGAATGGATCTCCAGGTCTCGCTTCTGATTATTGATTTGAGAGGAGTCTCAATCATGTATGCATTATTCGCGAACCGTAGGGTGACACACTTAAGGGTTGCCAAACACCATTTGGAGCACATATGTTTCAGACGAAAGAACTGCAAAGCGCTGGAATCATTTCGATGGAAACCGAAATTGTTTCGGGTGAAATTGCAGAAACTGGTTCTGCATGTGAGATTGAAATGTTGCAAGGGGTTTTATGTGGATGTTTATTAATTAAAGTAATTAACAAAATTCTGAATAAAATAAATAAAAGAGATTTATTAAATGAGAGTTGCATTAAATTTGCTGGAAATTTAATGCATGTGATTGGAACTTTGAGTGGAGGCTAAATTGATGTGAGTGGAGCTTCCACCACATGAATGAGGAAGAGGTGGGGGCACCCCCTTGGGCACCAGCCATGGGAGGGGAGGAGCCCCCCTCTCCTACAAAAGGCCCCCTCTCCTCCCTCACAAAGCACACCTCCTCGTGAAGGATCTCTCTCCCCCTCTAGATATATTCCCCATGGTCTCGAATTAGCGAGATACATGTTACCGGTGCCATTTCGTCTGGAATGAGTTGCTGCTTCCGCTGATTCGCTAGAGCGAGGAGGTGGAGGTAGTTCGGTGGCCTGAACGTGTGTGCGAGGACGGATGCGCTGCTGATTTGTGGTGCTAGGACTTCCACACGATCTTGAGATCGGCAAGCATTCGACTACATCATCCACGAATTCCAAACTCGTTAACAAAGCTTTGTTGTCTTCAAGGGTAATCTCTCCATGGATGTATATCCACATGTTGCTTGTATCTAGTAGATAGATCTTGGCGTATAGTTCCCATCGTAGGAATTTTTTTGTTTTCTATGCTGCGAACCCAACTGTGGTATCAGAGCCTGATCTATGCGTAGGTGCTTTGCACGGGTAGTAAACATATGTTTATATGTGGGCGATGATGATCATAATATTGCTTCTTTCATGTATTTTGGATATTGGTGGCATAGTGGGATGAAGCGGCCCGGACCAACCTTACATGTCATCGCACATGAGACCGGTTCCACGACTGACATGCAACTAGTTTTGCATAAGTGGCTGGTGGGTGTCTGTCTCTCCTACTATAGTCAATATCTAATTTACAATGAGTTGCTAATAACTTAGTTATCATCATTGTGGTTCCATGTTCGTAGGTAAGACCGGTTCTATCTCCGAAAGCCCTAAGCCACGTAAAACTTGTAATAGATAAATTAGAGGCGTCTAGTTTAGATTGTTGTTGGGCTAGTGTCATGATATGGTAATGTTGTAAGTTGATGTATGGTAGATACCCTTACAACACACTTAACGTGTAAGTTCCATAGACCTTGGCCTTACACACAAAGGAATGATAGAGATCATACCACAATGCATATGATGGTGATCAAATGCATGGACCATATCATCCCACTTTACACATATAATGTCTGCATCTTATATTGCTAGTTTGGCGCTTTTAGTAGCATTGTAAGATGATCCCTCATTTAAATATCAAGATAAAATGTGTTCTTCCTTAAGGTTGCACCGTTCTATGGATCGTGTTTCGAGACATCACGTGATGATCGGGTGTACTCGATTCTACGCTTTCATACAAGGGGTGTAAGACAGTTTTACACATGCGAGCACTAAGGTTCTTACTTGGCAAGCCTAGCATGTACAAACATGGCCTCGGAACACGGACCAAAAGGTTAAGCATGAGTCATATAGTTGATATGATGCCCATATAGATGCTCGCCTTTGAAGCTACACCGACTCACGTGATGATCGGACTTGGTGTAGTGGATTTGGTTCATGTAATCACCAAAAGGACACGAGGGATATCGTTTTTGAGTGGGAGTTCATTTGTAATTTGGATTAGTTGAACTCAATCTATCATAAACTTAGTCTAAATAAACTTTACAAATTCTGTTGTAGATGGCACCACCTGCTTTTAATTTCAATGTGTTCATGGAGAAAGAGAAACTTGCGGAAAATGGTAGCAACTTTACCAACTGGGCCATGAATTTGAGGATTCTCCTCTCTGCTGCACAAAAGCAATATGTGCTAGAAGCGCCGCTAGGCCCCCCACTAGCTCCTGATGCCCCTGACGAGGAAAAGAATGTCTATATAACTCGTCAGGAGGACCACAACTTAGTTCATTGCGGCATACTGTATGGGCTAGAGCCAGAACTTCGAAAGCGTTTCGAAAATGGCAATGCTTTTGATACCATGGGAGAATTGAAAATGATTTTTGATACCCATGCTGTCGTAGAGAGTTATAATGCTTCTGAAAAGTTCTTTAGCTACATGATGGAAGAGAATAGCTCCATTAGTGAGAACGTACTCAAAATGTCTGGATACGCCGATAAGCTTGTGTCCTTGGGAATAATGATTCCCATTGACTTAGGCATACATCATGTTTTCCAATCTCTGCCACCTAGCTACAACAACTTCGTGATGAACTATAACATGCAGGGCATGAAGAAGTCTCTTCCCGAGCTTCTATCAATGCTTAAAACTGCAGAAGTAGAGATCAGGAAAAAACATCAAGTGTTGATGATCAATAAGACCACCGGTTTCAAGAAAGACAAGAAAGACAAATAGAAGGGAAAGAAGGGCGGGAAATCTGTTGCCGCACCTGAAAAGAAATCCCGAGCTGGCTCTAAGTCTGATAACGAGTGCTACTATTGCAAGGGGACTAGCCATTGGAAGCGTAACTGCCCCAAGTATTTGGCGGACAAGAAGGCCGGCAAGGCAAACAAAGGTATATGTGATATACATGTTATTGATGTGTACGTGACTAGTACTTGCAGTAGCACCTGGGTATTTGATACGGAATCGGTTGCTAATATATGTAACTCGATTTAGGGGCTACAGAACAAGCAACAACTAGAAGGGATGAGGTCACAATGTGTGTCGGCAATGGATCAAGAGTTGATGTGATCGCCGTCGGAACGCTGCCTCTCCATATGCCATCGGGATTAGTGATAAATCTAAATAATTGTTGTTTGGTGCCTGCACTAAGCATGAACATTGTATCCGGATCGTGTTTGATGCAAAGTGGTTATTCCTTTAAATTAGAAAACAATGGTTGTTCGATTTATATGAATGATATCTTTTATGGTCAGCACCTATGATGAATGGTTTATTTCTGCTGGATCTCGACAATAGTATTACGCATATTCATAATGTTTATGCTAAAAGGATTAAACTTGATAATGATATATCTGCATATATGTGGCACAGTCGTCTAGGTCATATTGGCGTTAAACGCATGAAGAAACTCCATTCTGATGGACTTTTGGAATCACTTGATTTTGAATCATTTGATACATGTGAGCCATGCCTTATGGGCAAGATGACTTGAACGCCATTTTCCGGTTCAATGGAACGGACGACGGATTTATTGGAAATCATACATACTGATGTATGTGGACCAATGAGTGTGTTGGCGCAAGGTGGATATCGTTATTTTGTTACTTTCACGGATGATTTGAGTAGATACGGGTATATCTATTTGATGAAACATAAGTCTGAAACCTTTGAAAAGTTCAAAGAATTTCATAATAAAGTGGAAAATCATCGTAACAAAAAGATCAAATTTCTGCGGTCCGGCCATGGAGGAGAGTATCTTAGTTACAAGTTTAGCACACATATGAAAGACTGTGGAATAGTTTCACAACTCACGCCTGCCGGAACACCACAACATAATGGTGTGTCGGAACATCGTAATCGTACTTTATTGGATATGGTTCGATCTATGATGTCTCTGACTGACTTGCCACTGTCATTTTGGGTTTATGCACTGGAAACCGCTGCATTCACTTTAAATCAGGCACCATCTAAATCCGTTGAAACGACACCGTTTGAATTATGGTTTGTAAACAAACCTAAGTTGTCATTTCTTAAAGTTTGGGGATGCGATGTTTATGTGAAGAAACTTCAGCCGGATAAGCTCAAACCCAAAGCGGAAAAATGCTTCTTCATCGGATTCCCTAAAGAAACAATTGGGTATACATTCTATCATAGATCCGAGGGCAAGGTTTTTATTGCCAAGAATGGATCCTTTCTTGAGAAGGAGTTTCTCATGAAAGGTGTGAGTAGCCGGAAGGTAGAACTTGAAGAGGTTATTGAACCTTCTCTTCATGAAATGGCGAGTGGCGCAGCACCGGAAATTGTTTCGGAGTTGACTTCACCTGATGAAGAGAGAGCTAATGATAATAATCATGAAACTCCGAAAGTGTACACTACCGAACCTCGCAGGTCAAGCAGGACACGTGCAGCTCCTGAACTATATGGAAATCCTGTTATAAATTTCATGATTGATGAAATAGATGACCCTGCGACGTATGAAGAAGCGATGATGAGCCCGGATTCTAGCAAATGGCTAGAAGCCATGAAATCAGAGATGGAATCCATGTACGAAAACCAGGTTTGGGCCTTGGTGGACTTACCTCATGATCGAAAGGCCGTTGAGAATAAATGGATTTTCAAAAGAAAAACTGATGATGATGGTAATGTAACCATCTATAAATATCGACTTGTCGCAAAAGGGTTTCGAAAAATTCAATGAGTTAACTATGATGAGACATTCTCTCCCGTAGCGATGCTAAACTCGGTTAGGATTATGTTAGCAATTGCTGCATATTTCGATTATGAAATATGGCAGATGGATGTCAAAACCGCGTTCCTAAATGGTAATATTGAAGAAGAGTTTTATATGATACAACCTAAGGGTTTTGTCGATCCTAAGGATGCTGATAAGGTATGCAAGCTTCAGCGATCCATCTATGGACTGAAACAAGCATCCCGGAGTTGGAATCTCCCCTTTGATGACGTGATCAAAGAGTTTGGATTTTTCCAAACTTATGGAGAGGCTTGTATTTACAAGAAAGTGAGTGGGAGCAATGTGGCATTTCTGATATTATATGTGGATGACATATTATTGATTGGAAATGATATAGATATTTTAAACAGTGTTAAAAGTTATCTAAACAACAACTTTTCAATGAAGGACCTTGGTGAAGCTTCATATATATTAGGCATTAAAATCTATAGAGATAGATCAAGGCGCCTAATTGGGATATCGCAAAGTACATATATTGATAAGATGTTAAAGAAGTTTAATATGGACGGAAGTAAGAAGGGGTTCTTACCTATGTTGCAAGGCAAGACATTGAGTAAGACTCAAAGTCCGGCTACGGCGGAAGAAAGAGAGATAATGGATAAGATCCCCTATGCCTCAGCCATAGGCTCTATAATGTACGCCATGCTATGTACAAGACCGGATGTGGCACATGCTATTAGTTTGACTAGTAGGTACCAATCTGATCCAGGTTCGGAACACTGGATAGCGGTCAAGAATATCCTTAAGTACTTAAGAAGAACTAAGGATATGTTTCTTGTATACGGAGGTGCAGAAGAGCTGGTCGCTAAGTGTTATGTCGATGCTAGCTTTGACACCGATCCGGATGACTCTAAGTCTCAATTCGGATATGTATTTCGAGCAACAGTTAGTTGGAGGATTTCCAAACAACCTATGGTGGTTGGATCAACAACAGAGGCGGAATATGTTGCTGCTTCAGAAGCAGCGCTGGAAGCGGTTTGGATGAAGGAGTTCATAACGGAACTAGGTGTGGTTCCTAGTGCATTGGACCCAATGGTGATCTATTGTGACAATAATGGAGCCATAGCCAACGCCAAGGAACCAAGGTCTCACAAGAATTCCAAGCATATTAAGCGTCAGTTTCACTCCATCCGCGAGCATGTCAAGGATGGAGATATAAAGATTTCTAAAGTACACACGGACCTAAATGTAGCAAATCCGTTGACTAAAGTTCTCCCTAGGGAAAAACATGATCAACACCATAACTCCATGGGTGTTAGATTTATCACTATGTAAACTAGATTATTGTCTCTAGTGCAAGTGGGAGACTGAAGGAAATATGCCCTGAGATGCAATAATAAAGTTGTTATTATGTATTCCTTGTATATGATAGATGTTTATTTTGCATGCTATAATTTTATTGATTGGAAACATCAATACATGTGTGTTTAATAAACAAATAAAAGGTTCCTAGTTATGCCTCTCTTATATACTAGCTCATTGATTAACAAGATGATCAAGGTTTCCTGATCATGGACATTGGATGTTGTTAATAACGAGGTCACAACATTTGTGAAATGATGTGATGAACATTCATCCGAAGTATAGCATTACGATCAAAGTCATTATGTTTATATTGCTATAACATCATACGAAGTAATCGTAGTCCTTAGACCATGATATCATGTTAATTTCTAACATCGGAAGAGTGACTTGATAACATCAAACGTCACACCGTAAAAGGGTGACTACAAAGGTGGGTTTAGATACTCCGAAGATGTTATGTTGAGGCTCATGGATCAAGAGTGGGATTTGTCAATCCTGATGAGGGATAGATATACTCTGGGCCCTCTTGGTGATATCACATTAAGATAGCTTCCAAGTAAGTGATGTGATCACTAGAATGTTATATCATAGGAACGAGAAAAGAGTACATCTCAGTAACGAGATCAAACTAGGTATTGAGATACCGATGATCGAATCTCAGACATGTAATATATCGTGAGACAAATGGATTAAGTTACTAGCATTAAAGGTTCTCACGATCACAGAAGTCATCGTTGAATGTGCGGGAGTCAGAATGGATCTCCACGTCCTGCTTCTGATTATTGATTTGAGAGGAGTCTCAATCATGTCTACATTATTCGCGAACTGTAGGGTGACACACTTAAGGGTTGCCAAACACCATTTAGAGCACATATGTTTCAGACGAAAGAATTGCAAAGCGCTGGAATCATTTCGATGGAAACCGGAATTGTTTCGGGTGAAATTGCAGAAACTGGTTCTGCATGTGAGATTGAAATGTTGCAAGGGGTTTTATGTGGATGTTTATTAATTAAAGTAATTAACAAAATTCTGAATAAAATAAATAAAAGAGATTTATTAAATGAGAGTTGCATTAAATTTGCTGGAAATTTAATGCATGTGATTGGAACTTTGAGTGGAGGCTAAATTGATGTGAGTGGAGCTTCCACCACATGAATGAGGAAGAGGTGGGGGCACCCCCCTTGGGCACCAGCCATGGGAGGGGAGGAGCCCCCCCCACTCTCCTATAAAAGGCCCCCCTCTCCTCCCTCGCAAAGCACACCTCCTCGTGAAGGATCTCTCTCCCCCTCTAGATATATTCCCCATGGTCTCGGATTAGCGAGATACATGTTCCCAGTGGCATTTTGTCTAGAAGGAGTTGCTGCTTCCGCTGATTTGCTGGAGCGAGGAGGTGGAGGTTGTTCGATGGCCTGAACGTGTTTGCGAGGATGGATGTGTTGCTGATTTGCGGTGCTAGGACTTCCACACAATCTTGAGATCGGCAAGCGTTCGACTACATCATCCACAAGTTCCAAACTCGTTAACAAAGTTTTGTTGTCTTGGAGGGTAAGTTCTTCATGGACGTATATCCACCCGTTGCTTGTATCTAGTAGATAGATCTTGGCGTATAGTTCCCATCGTAGGAAATTTTTTGTTTTCTATGCTGCAAACCCAACACAACCGACAAGCACAAAGCGCGGTTAGTAGCTCGTGGTTTTACTCAGCAGCATGGGATTGACTATGGTGATACTTTTTGTCCAGTCGTGAAGCCAGCCATAGTTCGCCTGGTATTGTCTCTCGCAGTCTCTTGCGGTTGGAGTCTTCGACAAGTTGATGTCAACAATGTTTTCTTGCATGGGTTCCTGGCTGAGGATATCTACATGCAACAACCGCTAGGCTTTGAAGATGTGAGGTATCGTTCTCATGTCTGTAAGCTTCAGCAGTCTATTTATGGCCTGAAACAATCTCCACGGGCTTGGTATCCACGAGTGAGTCATCTTCTCCATCATCTTAGGTTTGTTTCCTCTAAGGCTGATATGTCGCTCTTCATTTTCTCACATGATGGGGTGCATATATTCATGCTCGTCTATGTGGATGATATTGTTATTGTTGGCTCTAGTCAGGAGGTTGTGAATCGTCTGGTTCGTTCTCTCTCTGATAGTTTTTCTATTAAGGACTTGGGACGACTAGAGTATTTACTTGGATTGGAGGCATCATACAATTCAGGGGGGATGATGTTGACTCAATGGAAGTATGCTCTTGATCTTCTCCATCGAGTCAACATAGACAATTGTAATCCTGCCACCACTCTTGTTGCAGCGTCTAAGGCTTTGGCTCGGGATTCAGGCACACTGCTCAATGCAGATGATTCATTCCGGTATCGCAGTGTTGTCGATGGACTACAATAATTGACTCTCACTCGTACTGATATTTCTTTTGCAGTAAACAAGGTTTGCCAGTTTCTTTCGTAGCCCACTAATGTACACTAGGAGACAGTGAAGCGAATTCTCCGATATGTCAACGGAACATTGCAGACTACCTTGAGTATTCAAAAGTCATCAGCATATGTTAACAGTATTTTTACATATGCGGATTGGGCAGGATGTGTGGATGACAGACGGTCCACGAGTGGGTTTGCCGTGTTTATTGGTCTGAACCTCATCTCTTGGAGTTCTAAGAAGCAACCCATAGTCTCGAGATCCAGTACTGACGCAGAGTATAAGGCATTAGCTAATGGTGCTGCTAAAGCTATATGGGTAGACTCTCTACTTAAGAAGCTTGGTGTGACTTGGAAGCATACCCCCATATTGTGGTGTGATAAAAGAACAATTTATCTCCCCTTCCCATCCCGGAAAAGTCCTCCTGTCTCGAACTCTCTCGTCCCCTTAAGAGTCTTTCGGCGCCACCACTGCCTGGCTCCTCTCCCCTCCTCCTCCGGCACCGCCGCCGTTGTGAGTGTGTTGGGGAGAGGCAGCCTGGCCCCTTGTGTAGTAGATCTAGTAATTATAGTCGTGTTGTGTCTCCTGCGATGGGGGAATGGCATTATGCCATGCGAGAGCAGACTTCTATGGCATGTGAGCTGCCTCCGGTAGTTGGCGGCGTGGCTCTTCTTCCTCCTAGTGCTTCAGAGGGTGAAGCTTATGGAGGCGACAAGCTCGCTTCCCTCCTGCTAAATAAGCTCGTTGTACCCCCTTTCATGATCTCTTTGGTGATTGAGCTCCTTGTTCTCTTCTCTGCCATCTGTGGTTGCCGATGTGGTGGATGCGGCGCTGGTCTTGGAGAGGAGGCTCCCAAGAGGTTGATTTGGTGGATCGATGGGGGGAATTTCGATTCCATCTTAGTGGGAGGAGGATATGTACCACCCTGTCTTGACTGGCTGGCCGTGGTGGCAGGGAGCAAGGCACTTTGGTGGTGAGAGGTGGCCCTTTGTTCTTCCTCTGGTCGGCCGTGGCGGTGACGGGATGAAGGAGATGGCAGATTTTTCTGACTACTCTTCCTCAAGATAGGATTACTTGGGGCAAAGCTTTCTTCTGATGCTAATCAGTCTAGGCCGTCGTGGTGATGGTGAAGACAGTGATGCTCAAATCTTCAATGGCTCGTGTTGGAGATCAGAGGAGATAGTGATCCAGTCTTCTTCTGCTCCAAACGGTTTACATCTGCATATGATTCTCACTTTTTTGGATGTAGCTCTTTGGTATAGATACTACACAAAGGATCAAATGTGAATTGTTGTCAAGGCTGTCTATGATGTCTTCATTTCGCTCGGGTGTATGCGCCGGAGGCAGGTGAATTGTCTCTGTTGTCGCTCCCCATATTTGGCGATGAAGACTCTTCTGAGTTAAGCTCGGTGAAGCATCCTCAACATCTACAGCTCAATTTTCTACCTCGTGTCCTTGTGCCATCTCAACAGCTGGTTGAGCCACTGGCTTTCTGGTTGGCCGGGCTTTGTGAGGCCCTTGAATAACTCTTTTGCAGGTTTGGTAAGTCCATGTACTCGATGGACAACCTGGTAGGCTCTATTTGGGTTCTTCGATGCGAACAACTTTCAGTAATATTTTTCTCTTGTGTGTTTCTAGGCTATAGGTTTGATTCTGATCTTCATATCATAAGATGTATGAGCTATTCTGTACTTTGGCTCGGTTCTTAATACTAATAGCTCTGCCATTCAAAAATAAATAAATCAAATATTGTGGTATGATAATCTTGGGGATACTTACCCGACGGAATCCAGTCTTTCATGCTCGAACTAAGCACATTGAGATCGATTTCCATTTTGTGCGAGAACGAGTAGTAGCCGGTGAACTAGATGTTAGGTCCGTCTCCATTCATGACCAGCTGGCTGATGTATTCACTAAATCAGCCACATGACATATGTTAGATAGATTTAAGTCCAATATTAACCTTGTATGTAGCGGTTTAGATTAAGGGGAAGTGTTAGAATTGTATTCAGACTAACCCGCCTGTCATGTATCACATACAGCGGTACACGTGTTGTATAGTATGTAACTTGTATGTGGTCATGACTATATAAGTGGAGCACGTGTAGAGCTTTTTTGAACAAAACGGGCAATTTTGCCTCGTTTTATTAAAAAATAGAAGAGAATTGACCGGTTCATTAACGGGAACCGACTGAAAACCGCTACAAGGCAGCAATGTGTCACCATGAAACACGACCACATCGTGCACTCCGGCCAACCTGGCTACTCACACAGAACACACATGCCATCGAGAAGAGACACCATACTAGAGGACATCATCGAGCGTCATCGTCATCACTCCTCCACCAGCCAGCGACTCCGACTTCACCTTCGACGACCACCAATGAGACCCTCATCGCAGATAGTAACGAAGCTCATGCCGGTCCATGCCAAATAGTCGACCCCATGCGCGTCGACTATGAGGCAGCTCCGACTTCAACCGTGACCTTCAGAAGAGAAAGTTGCAACCCTTGCACCAACGAAAACCATGCCCGATCAAGTGGCATCGTTGCCACAAATCGCCCCGCGATCGTAGCTCCGACTTCACCATCACGACAGGGTCATATGGTGACAAAGGGCATGTCGCGAATCAGATCCGGTCACTATTGTCATCGTTGCTACACAACTCGCAACACCAACACCACCATCGTCCACTGGTCCCTTCGGCCTGAGCAACTCCAAATCGATGCCCCCAAGAGGGAAGATGACACAAGAGCGCTGCCATCGACCGATCACGACTGATCTAGGGATTCCCCCGGAGTTTCTCCAGACAGCGATGACAAGACCGCACCTCGGCGATGCCTTAAAGAAGGGAGCGGCGCCCGTAGCCATCACCATTGCCGGCCTCGGCCTGCTGCCGGACGGCCAGCTACCGAGGACAAGGCATTTGCTAGATCTTAACTCGTCATTCTATATCGTGCGCAAGGCCGGACCACCTGCAACCAACAACCCCGCCAGGGCAGCCTCTCCCACCGTAGCACGTCCTCGGGGCAGCAGCCCCGGCAACCTCCGGCCAAAATCCTCATGCCGCACCACCACCACCACCACGCAACCTCCTCCGGGAGCCATGACGCCACACCACCTCGGGGAGACTCCTCCCAGCAGCCAGCACCGTTAACCAGAGCCCAAGAACCACCGCACCTCTAGCCTGTTGCGCACCCATACGCCACTGCACCTGCACCGGAGCAGGCCAACGCCGCTCTCTACCGAAGCCGCACCTCGCAGCCACCTGTAGACCGCCGGCCAGCCTGCACCTCCACCACTGCTCCAAGCTCACCACCTCCACCGCTCTCATTGCTTGAAGCATACCAGGCCGAAGAAGGAGGAGCACGAAGTGCCCCAAACACCCCGAACCAGCAGCCCCCATCCCTAGATCGATTGCTCCTCTGTCCCGCATGGGACCTCCAACTTTGCTGCCTCCACCCGACCACCGCATGCCCAGCCGCATCTCCTAGCGCCGGATACGCCACCGTGCCGCAGGCCGAAGGCGTCCAGACGCAAGCACTGGCCGCAGCCCGCCTGGCCCAAACCAGGCCCAAATCGAGCCCGATCTGCCGCCACCGGAAACAACAACGCAGACCACCTCCCCGCCGGCCGGAACTCCTCCAGCTAGCCGTGCCACCGCACATAAGCTCCTCCACCCCCGCTCCACAACGCCAAGCTGCTGCCGCGCCAGCAGGAGAGGCCCACAGCCGCACCAGGATGTCGCCCTGGACCTGCGCGAGCAGCAGGATGACCCCGCCGACGTCGACGCCGTCAGGCTTTGCCTGGCGCGCGCCCTCTGGCGGCCGCGAGGGGAGGGGACAGGGAGGAGGCGGCCGGAGTCGGGGCTGGTCTGGTTCCGCCCGTGCCGCTCGGAGAGAGCGACGCGGGGGCCTTTGTTTATGTGGTCTTTTCTCCTACGTGCGGGGCTTTTGACCCACGCACAAAACCCTAAATCCTCCTTTCAATCTGATTTTAGTCCGTTACGCCGGTTATTTTGACTAACGCAAAAGGGGTTCTCCTAAACTCCCGTATCCAAACAAAGCATAGTAAGGCCATATTGCGAGTTCACTACGTAGAGGCTACAAGTGAAAGGCATGTGCAGTGATTTGTCCATTCTAACTACCATCTGTTAGCTAGCAACGACAAGACACGAACTTGGATATGGCAGATGGATACAAACTAAGGTTCAAACAGCACGTGCATTTCAATCAAGCGGGTCAAGCGCACGGAATAATGGAACAATATGCAACCGGCATCATGATGGTCTATGTATGTCATGCCAAGAGTCAAGAGAGAGGAGGCAGAGTGACCACCAGTCTACTTTGTCCAGCCTCCAAGTCTTGCAATTTTCGCAACGCATGTGCGCAACCGATGCCGCGCGGCGTAGATTCTGCCCAAGGATGATTCAGCACTGGCCAAATCTAATTTGCCACACGTGGTTGTTCTTGCATGGCTGAACCGTCGTGATGACTCATCGGCTAATACCATTTGTATCTTGATCCAGTATGTACTTAGCATGAAGAAAGCCATTCGTTTCTAATAATGCGCGACATTTTCACGTATGGATCAGAGCGCTATGGATGTCGACACAAGCAGCAAATTAGTGGCAGCAGTTTCGTTGTGACACACCGTATTACCTACCCTATCTATCTACCAAACCAAACTAAGGATGGCCATGGAAATTCAGGCACGTCTGTGAAGAATCAAATTTACATCTCCGTCTCACAAAGCAGAGAACAGATCAGACGACACTGTCCTGGGTTGGCCAGTCGCGCCAGCACACGAGCATGGTGACGCACCGGCGCATGATGTAGAACCTGGCCCTCTGCTGCTTGGCCAAGCTCGCCAGCCGCCCCGGCACCGACCGGCCGGTGCCCCTCGACGTCCGCCCCTTTAGACCCACCGGACTGCTGCCGGTGGTCGCCGCGGGCACCACCGCCTCTGACCTCGGGCTGCCCTTCTTGGACAGCTTCCACATGTCGTCCATGCACATCTCCATCTCTTCTTTCTTTCTCTCTCTTTTCTGTCTCCGGATAATCTGCAGTATGTTCGCTCGCTCTCTTTCTTGCTTTGGTCCCTATCTCGCTGAGGATGGAGTTGTGAGGTGAGGCTTTGTTGGGTGCTATTTATAAGAGCATCTCTAGCACAGCACACGTGAAAGGACCGAAACCGAAAATTAACCATCAGTTTATGGATTGGGACGGATTGGGGCTGAAAAAGAGTGCCGATCACTAACAGTAAACAGGACAAAATCGAATTTATTTTTTCGGGCCGCAACCGAAAACCCAAATCGGCCTGTTTTTGTAGGGGCCGGCTCGAGCGAACCGAATGGTGGATCCATATCTAGGGCGCGCTGAAATTTCACCGCACGCAACTGCTCGCTCTCTCCCTCCTCGCGCCGCCACCACACTCCACCGCCGCCGCACCGCCCGATTCGCCCGAGCCCGGCATCCCGGAGCTAGCGCAAGTCGCCCCGCACCCCGCCCGTGGTTCCTCGCCCAGTTCCGGGTGCCGCCGCCGCGGCGCCGTCCGAATCGAGGATGGGCTCGGGCGACGAGTTCGTCGATGTTGAGGTGTCCGATTCGTCGAGCTCGGACGATTCCGACCTCGACGAGCTGCTCCAGGACGACGAGGTGGAGGCCACCATCCTCCTTCTCTCCGTCAAGGAGCTCCAAGACCGCGGAAGCTGCTGAATCGGAGGCGCGGGTCGGTGCTTGGTCGGAACCACATCCAACGGAATCGCCTTCTCGGCCACGAGCAGCTGATGGAGGACTACTTCGCCGAGGTACCTACCTATCCGCCGCATCTATTCCATAGGAGGTATCGCATGCGTCGTAGTTTGTTCGTCAAAATCGTCAAGGCCTGCGAAGCCAATTCGAATTACTTCAAGCAACGTAGAAATGCTACCGGCGTGATGGGTTTCAGCCGGTTTAAAAAAATCTCGGCTGCCATGAGGGTGATTGCATATGGCATCCCTGCGGATTACACCGATGAGTATCTTCGAATTGGCGAAGACACTACCATGGAGTCGGTGCGTAGGTTTGCTCGCATGATTATCAAGTTGTTTGGGCCAACCTATCTCCGAGCTCCCAATGAGGATGACACAAAAAGATTGATGGACATCAATGAGAAAAGATGTTGGCATGGCATGCTTGGTAGTCTTGATTGTATGCATTGGACATGAAAGAATTATCCCAAGGCATGGCATGGAAAGTACCGTGGCAAGAGCAAAGATGCTACCATTGTACTTGAGGCTGTTGCATCACAAGATTGTGGATTTGGCATTATTTTTTTGGTTTGCCGGGAACACTCAATGACATCAGCGTGCTGCAAAGATCCCCTGTATTTGCGAAGTTAGCAAATGTGGAAGCACCCACTTGCAACTACAAGGTCATGAACAATAAATATACAATGAGATATTACCTAGCCGATGGCATCTATCTGGATTGGGCAACTTTTGTTAAGTCTGTGAAGGATCCCAAAGACAGAATAGAAGCTGAATTTGCCAAAACTCAAGAAGAAGCTCGCAAGGACATTGAGGGAACTTTCGGTGTTTTGCAAGCAAGGTTTGCCATTGTTCGTGGTCCAGACCAGTTTTGGGACAAAAAAAACCTTGTGAACATCATGACATGTTGTGTGATTCTTCACAATATGATCATCGAGGATGAAAGAGAGTTAAGCTTTCTCTGCTTCTATGACAATGTTGGCACCCGAGTAGAACCCCAACGCAATCCAGATCGCATTGAAGTTTTTCTTGGAACGCATCGGCAGATTGAGAATACCAGTACCCATGTCCAGCTCGTTTATAATCTGAAAATGCACCACTGGCAACAACATGGCCGTCGCCTTTGATCCTACCATTCCATTCATTTATATGTGACATGTATCATTGTTGAGACATTTGTCATTTGTTCAATTTTCCAAGAATTGTTGTAATTTGGTTGACATATTTTTCATTTGTTCAATTTTTCCAAAACTGTTGTAATAATTTGGTTTAGACATTTGTTTATGTGTTGTAATAATTTGGATGATTATTTGATTATTTATGGTCGATTCTGTTTTACAGTTTTGGTTTACGGACTCTGTTTTGCGTCAGTGATTTTTTGACCCATAAACACGAGTTCGGTGAACTGAACTCCGGGTTATCAGTCCGCGTATTTACGGACTCAGAGATACTCTAACGACCGGATGCCAAATGTTGGGGGCGGGGGGGGGGGGGGGGGGGGAGCTTAAGTATAACCAGGACTACTTTGTGTCTGCAGTATGTATGGTATCTATTTCCATGTATACTCCGGATGCCAAATCCAACGTAGAGCTTAACCGTGATGTATGTTGCCGGGGGGTGTGGATTAAATTAGCTTAAGTATAACCAGGACTACTTTGTGTCTGTTCAGTATGGCCTGTTCGGTATGGCATCTATTTCCATGTATACTGCCTAGGAGTACTAATTTATGGGACTGTGTTCCCTGGAGACAATGGCCGTCTCTTTCGGCGCGTCCATGCTCTTACTAGGACCTTTCAACCACATGCTGAACCAACAAAACTTCAACGCACATAGATGAGCAGCTGGACAGGACCATCCCTCAGGTGATGCCGCCCACCGTGCTAAACTAGCCACATTGATATTTCTGGTTGGTTGCACATCACATTATTAATTCCAAACGGTGGATGTACAAAAGCTTACAAAGGACTCTATAAAATAAGAAAAAATATAGGTATCTGATAATTGCAGCAAAGACCTCACTAAAAGATAGAAAACAACAAACCGATCCTTCTCTTTCTCCACCGCCGAGCCGAAAGTCAGACCCGCCGCCATCAAGCTCGGAATCGGGGACGAAACCACTTTCTTCCGCGTAGACGAGAAACGCGGCCGCCGACCTCGAGAGGGCCTTGCCGAGGAGGTTTGAAAATTGCCGGGACCCTTCGTCGGCTTCCGGATAGGTCATGTTCTGGCCTTGGATGTCGGACGGCTGTCACCTGTTGGGTTCATAGCATAGAAAACAAAAAAATCCTACGATGGGAACTACTAAGAACCAAGATCTATGAACCTAGATACAAGCAATGGGTGGATATACAAAGTGTAACGAGATTGTACTCGTGGATGATGTAGTCGATCGCTTGCCGATCTCAAGATCGAGAGGAAGTCCTATCGCCGCAAATCAGCAGCGCATCCGTGATCGCACACACGTCTGGTCCACCGAACAACCTCCGCCTCCCCACTCCAGCGATGCAGCGGAAGCAGCAACTCCTTCTAGACGAAAATCCACCGGGAACATGTATCTCGCTAATCCGAGACCATGGAAAATAATTCTAGAGGGGGAGAGATCCTTCACAAGGAGGTGTGCTTTGTGAGGTGGAGGGGGGCAGCCTCTCTCCATGGCCGGCGGCCAAGGGAGAGGTGCCCCACCTCTTCCTCATTCATGTGGTGGATGCTCCACTCACATAAGAGCATCACTAGCAGATACCGCATATCTGGTCAAAACCGCAAAATTTGCAGTACAGATCTAAAAACAACCAAATAATAGCCCGAACAGATCCCGTAAAAATGGTCAAATCCGCAAAACAAATTACAGCTCCCCGCCTATCCGTCCTTGTGTACCGTATATATTCAGTCTTGGAGACTGATTTTACAGTAAACTGCAAAGCGGTCAACATTCCCTTCCACCAAAAATACAGCACCAACTACTCCGGTCCCGCTCCACAGGCGCCACCACCGCCGCCCTCCAAGCTCGATTCCATGGCGACGAGCCTCGATTCGCACATCAATCTTCTATTCATGACGAGTCTATTTGATTCCACGGAGTAGCTAGCTTTGTCTAGCTTTAAATCGATCGAGTTGGTCGACACCATACACGCGGCGAGAGCTAGCTTTTGTGTGGCGGGCAGCGTGCGCACCAGCGAGCTGAGCTAGGCCGGCAGCTGCGCGCACGAGCTAGCTAGCTAGCTTGGCTGGCAGCTTGCACAGCGGGAGCGAGCTACGCCGGCAGCGTGTGCAGCGAGAGCAAAGCGCGCAGCGGAGTAGAGCGGTAGCTTGGCCGGCGGCCGGCACAAGGAACAGCAGGGGCGTGCGCCACATCGGTGGCTGGTCACGAGTCAATCCAGTGCCATGGCTAGGGTGTGAGATCTGCGTGTCTAGGAGGAAGACAACCGAATATTCCACGAAATATTCTGCTTTGCGGTACAAGTTTGTGGTATCTCTTCCGCGCCGCGTTTTTTGGCCAAAAAAGGTTTGTGGTATACCTCATACACGTTTTGTAGTACGCGCGTTTGCGGTATCTGCTAGAGATGTTCTAAACATGCCTCCACTCACACTTCCACTCACATGCATTAATTTTCTATCAAAACTATTTTATTTATTTTATTCAGAATTTTGTTAATTACTTCATTCACATAAAACCCCCTACAACATTTCGATATCACATGCAGAACCAATTTCAGCAATTTCATCCGAAACAATTATAGTGTCCATTGAAATAATTCCAGTGCTTTGCAATCCTTTTCTCTGAAACACATTTGCTCCAAATGATGTCGGTATCCCTTAAGTGTGTCATCCTACGGTTCATGAATAATATATACATGATCGAGACCCTTCTCCGATCAATAATCAGTAGCGGGACCTAGAGATCCATACTGACTCCCACATATTTAACGATAACTTCTGTGATTGTGAGAACCTTTAACGTTGTAACTAAATCCCTTTATCTCGCGATATATTACATGTCCGAGATTCTATCATCGGTATATCAATACCTAGTTTGATCTCGTTACCGACATGCACTCTTTTCTCGTTCTCGTGATATAACATTCAAGCGATCACTTGCTTGAAACTATCTCAATATGATATCACCAAGAGGCCCAGAGTATATCTCACTCTTGATCCATGATCCTCTACATAATACCTTCGGAGTATCAGAACCTATCTTTATAGTCACTTTGTTACGGTGTGACGTTTGATGTTATCAAGTTACTCTTCTAGTGTTAGTGATTGACATGATCTCATGGTCTAAGGACTAGGATTACTTCGTATAATGTTATAGCAATTTAAACACAATGACTTTCATCGTATTGCTATACTTCGGATGAATGTTCATCACATCATTCCAACAATGTTGTGATCTCATTATTAACAACATCCAATGTCCATGATCAGGAAACCTTGATCATCTTGTTAATCAACAAACTAGTTTATAAGAGAGGCATAACTAGGAACCTTTTATTTGTTTATTAATCACACATGTATTAATGTTTCCAATCAATACGATTACATCATGCAAAATAAACATCTATCATAAACATGGAATAAGATAATGACCACTTTATTATTGCCTCTCGGGCATATTCCCTTCAGTATCCCACTTACACTAGAGTCAATAATCTAATTTTCAAAAACTTGTGCATTCAACACCTATGGCTTTCTGGTGTTGCATATATGCGTTTGGTAGTGGTTAACATAATCTCCGGATCTGACATTTTGAGGTCCGCGTGTATTTGCATGTCTTTGCATCTCTACGCATCACTCATTCTCTAATGAGATGGCACTGTATAAATTTAATCCTTTGACGAGACCTTTAGTTTCTTTGGGTTAAAACATATTGATATAATTGTCGTACAATATATCTTCATAGTACTACCCCACTATGAACCACACCTAGTTTAATAACAAACTACTTAACCAAATTCCCTCCTTTGTTGCTATTATAGTAGTCATATACTTAGCCTTTTGTTGTAGTATCCGTTATAATGTATTAACTTTAGAACTCATCTAGATCCATAATGGAACTTCCTTTCCATTACATTGTGCCACCCATAGTTTAAATTAAGATAAATTTAATATGTATCTTGTGACAAACTAGTATCAATGTAATACTTTACAATGAACTATTTGTCACCTCTACATAAATATACTCTTAGCTCTTCCAACGATCATAAGAATATCCTTACTACTGTCCAATGATCATTTTATGAATCATTCTGGTATATGCACATAACATTTAGAGTATAGGACATATCTAGATATGTACATATCATGGTATACATTATTGATCAAAATATTCATGTGATTTCACTCACTAAGTGTAAATGCACTTGAATCTTGATTCAATCCTTTCCATGCGGCAAGAACCTTTCTTGTAATTTCCATATTGAACTCATTTAGTATCTCATATATGTACGTCTGGCACAACCATATTAGCGCCTCAATCTATCCATATAGACATTGATGCCAAATATTCTGGTTTTTCTAAAGTCTTTCATCGAAATCCAATTTTAATAAAATTCTTAACTCGTGTCAATAAAAGATACATCATTTCCAATCAACAATATGACATCTAGATAATGTATTAGAAATATGTTTCTGCGCTCCCACTTAATTTCTTGCAAATGTAAGCATATTCATCATCTCTAATGACATTAAACTCTTTTAACAGTTTCATCACGGTGAAGATTCCAACTCCGCTATGCTTATTTCAACCATTGAAGTTTGCATGCCCTTTTAGCATCCTTTGATTTAACAAAACCCTTCGGATCATGTCATGTACACATCCTAGGTAATAATTCTATTAGAAGAACTTCATTTTGTTGTCTCAACTACCATATACCAAATTATATATAGTGGTTGCTACATTAATCCGCTAAGCTATGAAAGATCAAATTTTGTCATAGTCAACTCTTTAAACATTGTCGTAAACTCTTTTTCGATATGTCAACTATTTCATAGATGTCAAATATCTATGTCTATTTCTTTATAGATCCAAACACAACCGATAGGCTTCATGCCTTTCCGGAGGGTCTTCCAAGTTTAAAAACTTGATTTCTTGTGTATGGATACTATCACGGATTTTATGACTTCTAGTCATTTTATGGAGTCAGGGCCCATTATTGCTTCTTTGCATGCAGTCGGTTCATCATTGTCAAAACAGTAACAACTTGTTTATCAAATCTCGTTATTTGATTGTTACCAGACGCATATGGTTCAAATAGGAACTCTAATATCCAAGATCATAACCTTTGTAATCACGGGAACCATGAGCATTGTGGCCACGATCGGGACATTTTTCGGAGCTGCACTACTTAGCACATATAGCTAAGGTTCAATAACCTTATCAAAGTTCTATTGTCCTCCCACTTAACTTTTTGCAAAAAAAATCTTCTTAAGAAACTTGATGTTCCAAGTGACAAACTCTTTTGTCCTCGGTGTTATGGAAGAAATACCCAACTACTACTTTGGGATAACCTACAAAGACGTTTTTATCCGACTTTGGTTGCAAACATTTTACTTATGCATAGCACACCAAAATTTAAGAAAAGACAATTCGTGTTTTATACCAAACCATAACCTTTATGGTGTCATTTCAACGGATCACAATGGTGCTCTTTTCAGTGTAAAAGCGGTAGTCTCTAAAGCTTTAATCCTTAAAACATAATAGCAGTTTTATAAATGACACCTTTAATCTTACCATGTCAAACAAGGTTCGATTTCATCTCTTGAACATACCATACTCTTATGGTTTATCGATAAACACAAATACATGGAACAATTCCTCAAATCTTAGGTGTTTTGCTAAACATATAACTCAAATATCTTCCTTTATGATCGAATCATAAACTCTTTATTTTATTGTTACAATGATTTTCCACTTTATTTTGAAAGTCATTGAACAATTTTCAAATGTTTCATACTTATTCCTTATTCAGTAAATATACATATATATTCACTCAAATTTTCGGAGAAAGCATGTGAAGTCAAAAGATCCACAACACATGGCTACATATAATGGACTATATACATCAACATGCACAATGTCCAATAAGTTAGTCATCCATTCCTCTTTGGCCTATGGACGGAGTTTCAATTATCTCGAGGAAAGTCTCACGAGCGTCATTTAATCAAAATCGTAGACTCCAAAAACCCATCAACATGGAGTTTCTTCATGTTTTCTTTCCAATATAATTTAAATGTCGATGTCACTTCATAAGTGTTCAATCCTTTGTCTTGCGACATTTTAGCATTAGTTTTTATGGACGTGATTTCTCCAACTAGACTTGTAAAAGTGCATCCATCTTCTATGGAATACGGTAATTATTTGAATAACCATTGTTCTCATAATACTTGAACAAAATAATAAGTATTTAAACAAATCTTGAAGGCAAGCTTTGATGTCAACGATGAACACAATAACACTTTATTTGTTTTTGATGAACATCATCACATATTCTCTTGCCAGTTACTCAGGCCATTGTAGTTCATGAATTGTGTTGTTCTGTATGACATTTCACACCAACCAATTCGATATCCAATACCCAAGAACCACATTGTTTAACAAGCAAAGAATACAACCATAACATGTATATCATCTATATACCTTAGCTGGACATTTCCAATCTTTTCTCTTTTTTGCCAAATATTTTATAGATTCTCTTTCAGTATTTCCTTTTCCGATTAAAAGAATATATCAATATCAACGGTGGCGCCATACATATGACACATAGTCCAAAGCGTGTATAGTCAGATACTAATACCTTTGTATTTGCACTTTGAAGTGGATCACCATCATCAAATGTTTGGCGTTCTTTCCAAATTCCATTCTTTAGTAAACTTTTTACCTACATCTTCTATTCATCCTTATCATGAAAACTTTCATGATAAAGCTAGTATAGTCTATAAGGGCGAATCGCGAGTATAATGTCAGTCCTAGAACCTTTTTGGGAGATTAGGATGTCTAGCGTCTCCAACCTTCGCAAATTCTCATACAATATGAGAACATGTATTTTTCCAAATTACACTCTATCATATTGCAACCTAAACATTGTTTCAGATATCACAATATCTTTCACACATGATGGTTTCTGAAACAATTCTTCCAGCTCCTAGATAACCTTGGTATTAAAACAACTTTTGAATATCAAGAATCATGGAGGCAAACATGATACTTTAGATACTAACACTGGAATTGTTACTCTTAATTTAATACTACTTATTAAACTTCATGGAGTAAATAGAGTTTGCTAAAAGTTTGCAATATGACTTATAAACTTTAAATTGACACTTAAAACAATACGATACCAGTTCGTAAAGCAAATATCCAGAATTCTATAGTTCTATTATCTCAATTAAAACTAAGCTCAAGGTAGTAAACGGGTGCCAATGACTACAACAAATTATGCAAATTCACTTTGATTTTAGTTTGTGATAAATTGAGTTCGACTAATCCAAATTACAAATGAACTCCCACTCAAAACCAACATCCCTCGAGTTGTTTTGGTGATTACATGAACCAAATCCACTACACCAAGTCCGATCATCACGTGAGTCGGTTTAGCTTCAAAGGGGAGCATCTATATGGGCATCATATCAACCATATGACTCATGCTTAACCTTTTGATCCGTGTTCTGAGGCCATGTCTATACATGCTAGGCTCGCCAAGTAAGAACCTTGGTACTCGCATGTGTAAAACTGTCTTACACCCGTTGTATGAAAGCATAGAGTCAAGTACACCCGATCATTACGTGATGTCCGGAAACGATGAACTTTCTGAACAGTGCATACTTAAGGAAGAACACATTTTATCGTGGTATCTAAATGAGGGATCATCTTATAATGCTACTAAAGCGCCAAACAAGCAATATAAGATGCAAACAAAACATCATATGCAAAAAGTGAAATGATATGGTTCTTGCACTTGATCACTATCATGTGCATCGTGGTATGATCTTTATCATTCCTTTGTGTGTAAGGCCAAGGTCTATGTAACTTACACGTTAGGTATGCTATAATTTCCAAGAATATCAACTATACTTCAAATTATAACATTACCACATCATGACACTATCCTAGCAACAATCTAAACTAGATGCTTCTAATTTATCAAATGCAAGTTTTACGTGGCTTAGGGCTTTCGAAGATAGAACCAGTCTTACCTATGAACATGTAACCACAACTATGATAACCAAATTATTAGCAACTCGTTATAAATCAGGTATTGACCATAGTAGGAGAGACAGACACCCGCTAGCCACTTATGCAAAACTAGTTGCATGTCAAGCGTGGAACAGGTGTCATGTGCGAGGACATGTAAAGTTAGTCTGGGCCACTTCATCCCACTATGCCACCAATATCAAAAAATACATATAAGATGCAATAACATGATCATCATTGCCCACATACTCTTATGTGTTCTACCCGTGCAAAGCATCTACGCATAAACCTGGCTCTGATGCCACTATTGGGTTTGCAGCATAGAAAACAAAAAAAATCCTACAATGGGAACTACTAAGAACCAAGATCTATGTACCTAGATACAAGCAATGGGTGGATATACATCCATAGAGAACATACCATTGAAGATCGACAAAGTGTAACGAGATTGGACTCGTGGATGATGTAGTCGGTCGCTTGTCGATCTCAAGATCGAGAGGAAGTCCTAGCGTCGCAAATCAGCAGCGCATCCATGATCGCACACACGTCTGGTCCACTGAACAACCTTTTCCTCCTCGCTCCAGCAATGCAGGGAAGCAACAACTCCTTCCAGACGAAAAGCCACCGGGAACATGTATGTCGCTAATCCGAGACCATGGGGAATAATTCTAGAGGGGGAGAGAGATCCTTCATGAGGAGGTGTGCTTTGTGAGGAGGAGAGGGGAGCCTTTTATAGGGAGAGGGGGCAACACCTTTCCATGGCCAGCAGCCAAGGGGAGGTGCCCCCACCTCTTCCTCATTCATGTGATGGATGCTCCACTCACCTAAAGATGCCTCCACTTACACTTCCACTCACATGCATTATTTTCCACAAAAAATAATGCAACTCTCATTAAATAAAACTATTTTATTCAGAATTTTTTTAATTACTTTAATTAACAAACATTCACATAAAACCCCCTGCAACATTCAATATCACATGCAGAACCAATTTCAGCAATTTCACCTGAAACAATTCCGGTGTCCATTGAAATAATTCCAGTGCTTGCAATCCTTTTCTCTGGAACACATTTGCTTCAAATGGTGTCGGTATCCCTTCAGTGTGTCACCCTATGGTTCACGAATAATGTAGACATGATCGAGACCCTTCTCTGATCAATAATCAGTAGCGGGACCTAGAGATCCATACTAACTCCCACACATTCAACAATGACTTCTGTGATCCTGAGAACCTTTAACCTTAGTCACTAAATCCCTTCGTCTCGTGATATATTACATGTCCGAGATTCTATCATCGGTATCTCAATACCTAGTTTGATCTCATTACCGACATGCACTCTTTTCTCGTTCTAGTGATATAACATTCTAGTGATCAGATCACTTGCTTATTATAGTGATCACATCACTTGCTTGCAAGCTATCTCAATATGATATCACCGAGAGGGCCCAGAGTATACCTATCCGTCATCAGGATGGAAAAATCCCACTCTTGATCCATGAGCCTATACGTAACACCTTCGGAGTATCTGAACCCACCTTTATAGTCACGTTGTTACGGTGTGACGTTTGATGTTATTAAGTTACTCTTCTAGTGTTAGTAATTGGCATGATCTCATGGTATAAGGACTAGGATTACTTCGTATGATGTTTTAGCAATTTAAACACAATGACTTTGATTGTATTGCTATACTTCGGATGAATGTTCATCACATCATTCCACCAATGCTGTGACCTTGTTATTAACAACATTCAATGTCCATGATCGGAAACCTTGATCATCTTGTTAATCAATGAGCTAGTTTATAAGAGAGGCATAACTAGGAACCCTTTATTTGTTTATTAAACACATGTATTAACGTTTCCAATCAATACAATTATAGCATCCAAAATAAACACCTATCGTAAACATGGAATAAGATAATAACCACTCTATCATTGCCTCTCGGGCATATTCCCTTCATCACCCACCGCCAAGGTGGTGCTCAATAAAATCGCTTCCTAGCTCCACGGCTGCTTGACAGTGTTGTTCACCCAATCGACGCCTCCATTTTCTGCAACCACTGTGCCTGCTGGAGTAAGAAGATTATGAGAGGAGCAGTAGGGACCTATAGCAGGGGGCTCTTGCGGTGACCCAACATACAACTCCATGTTGTATTATACTATAGCCGTTGACATAACACTAATGGAACACCATTCCACAAATATTACATCCCTCGGAGTGGTACAATAGAAACATTATGGGTCCAAAATTCAAACATACACATTATCATTACAATACCAAATGATCGAGATCTTTGGATGGTTCAAACTTACAAACCATACAATAACTTAAAATTTTCAGCGGAAGAAATGAAAGACTCAACGATAAAGAAAGACGTGAGCTCAACAGCTTATTCTATAGGGTTCATGCTGCTCGACTCAACCTAGATCTCTAAGTTACAGCCTGACAACTACTCTATCTTGTTGTCTTTAGCTCCAACGTGTATCACATAGTCCACCCCTTTGACTCCACCGAACATGTCTGGCTCTTCGTAGTAGACGTCGTTCTAGACTTCTGTAGCATACACCTGGTTATCCTTCTACTCCTTAGAGTCTAGTAAGGTGTTCAAAGGAAAGGGTGAGTAATAGCGTTACCTAGTAAGTTCATTATATACACGGTGGGAAGTTTGATGCTGTAACTACCACCTCAAACTATAAGTCGTTGGCACTATTCAGTTTTTGTAAAACTTTCATCAAAGATTGATTTTATTATCAAAAACTATGCCTATCAGCCTTCACAGGTTGACCATAACTTCATGGAGTTCCTTTCCTGCCGCGTTCGTAGCTCCTTCCCAGAACAGGGAGTAACAGGTAACACTTTTATACACTCTGCAGAGGTGCATTGCTTTACCCATAAGACACCAAATCCTTGTTGCATAACCGGGCGTACTTTCCTGTCCACAATTCCTTGATGTGCGGCCCAGTAGATGATCCAAGCCAATCACTACCCTTCTCCACGACCCCGCATGAAGACACGATCCGCTAAGAAGGTTTACCACGGTTACACTTTGGGTAGCCTCTCGAAGACTCTATAAGCAGCTCTACCTGACAACCACCATCAACTATGGTGAACCTCCACCAAGACAGATATGCACAGATAATCTAGACACCAATATCGCGGGGAACTAAGGGGTCCCACCCATGTGCTAAGTTCTCAATGAGAAATCAATAGCCTCACAATAAGGTCATCCGTCCATGTGAAAGGAAGAAGATCTAGCTGACTTCTCCATCCCATTTGAAATCTTATGGTTAACGCGTAATATACGACACTAGAACCACTGATGTCATGGGTTATTAAGTCCTAATTGTTCGGCAATTGGAATCTTAGATTCCACTGTCATTCATAGTATTTATCATCACCTAGGATGATAATAGCATTTCATTTATTTGGGAAAATACTGATTTTCTGTATCTTTTAGAACACATGTGATAACACACAATTTTTAAATACTTTCATAACGACTCCTCAAAGGACATGCAAAGTGATGAACTTGCCTTGTGACTGCAAGGTAGTAAAGTCGGATACTTCCACCTGACCTTGAGCTCCGATTTCTGCAAAACACCATTATTGCTCGGTAAGGACAATATTTAAAGAAGCAATATGTAATGCATAGTAATGTCATGCAATGATTTATTATGTTTCTTCTTTGTGTGTTTTACCCACCTTATAAAGCTTTCATATTTCGTTTAATTAATAAAAGAATGTAATAATCAAAGACTCTTAACTTCACATAATTCTTATATCTATATTTTTTGTGGTAACAAGTAATATTCAAAGACCTTAAAATAATTTTATTTTATTTTTAACTCTTTCTATTATTTTCTTAAAATTCCAACAAGGAATAAAGATTTTATTTTTAACAAACTTGATTTATTTACCAAAAATACAACTTAGTATTTTCTACCATTGTATATTTATTTAGGATCTTAAAAGTGAATTTTATTCAATTTTAAGTATTTTATTTATTTTTATAAAATTCCAAAAGGAATAAATACAATAATTATAATATACCTAGATTTAGTCACTTAAAATTACTATCTATTATTCTTATTGGGTAGAGGGTATTTTATGAGTTCATAGATATATTATTTATATTTTTAGGATTTTATTTATTTTCCTAAAGCTTATTTTATTTCAGGGGTCTATTTGTAAATATGTATTTTTACAATAAGTCCTTTAAGACACGGGCCTGGCCCACTATGATGGCCTGGCCTAACCTGACCGGCCCACCTAGGCTAGTCAAAACCACTTGGGTGATACTGGGCTGCCCACCAACCCAGTACTCCCACGCTCTCACTCTCTCCCTCACCTCTCTCTCTCTCTCTCTCTCTCTCTCTCTCTCTCTCTCTCTCTCTCTCTCTCTCTCTCTCTCTCTCGCGCACGCGCGCGCACGCACGATTCCCCTCGCTCGCTCGATGCCACCGCTGCCGCTGCGTGTGATTCCGGGTAAGCCCGGCCACCATGGCCACCGCCACTGTGTACGACGATGCAGTTGATGCCGCTGCACACTGCTGTCCTGGATGATTCTACATTGGTGCCCTCCGTTGGCCGCGCTGACCCCTGCGCATGGCTAGGGTTAGGGTTGCCGCTCATGTGCTTCTTCTACGATGTTCTGGCTGCTCGTGGTGTGTTCCCCTTCATCTCTGGCCGCTTCCAACATGCTGTAGGCACGGGTTGTAGTGCCCCTTCGGGGTGCTCCCCGTGATGCCGCTTTCTCTCTATCGCCGGCCACCTCTCTTCTTCCACTTCAATCTTATTGAGAGGACCATGAGTAAGTGTTTTGTGCTCCTCTCTATGCTCTAGTATCCATGCCATGCTTGACTACTGTGACTACCCCCTATTAGGGTTCATCTCTGAACCTAGGGTTTAGTACCCCTTGAAGTGATGTTCAATTAAGTTTCTAGGGTTGAGATGATTCTGTTACTTTCCTAGATAATGGCCTGTTAGTGGTGCATGTTATACTCACTATTGAGCATGATTTGATTAATCTGTCAGTGATCACTTTGCTGAACTTGTTGGTGTTGCGCTATTCTCTGTCAGTTATGCTCTACTAATCTTGTTCGTGTTACCATGTTCTCTATCAAAAAAACTTACTGTGAAAACATACTTAAATTTTATGTGGATGCTCATATTGCAGCTGATGTGAATCCATTTTATTGGGTTGTGACTCACTGTTATGCTAGAGTTGGGATGCTCTCCGTTGAGTATGCATGGCTACTCTTTCAGTTAACACTTGTTGTTTAATTACGGACACTTAGTTCTCTTGTCAGAGAACATGTTGTTGAGCAAGTTTAAGTTGATGTGGCTATCTGTGTGGTTGTGATCGTGAGCTTACTCCTTTTGAGTGATGGTGCCTTACTGTTGGCTGATATTGCTTAGTCTGATGCTTCTTGTGAAACATTTTTATGATTAAAGGCTCTACCTTATGATAGATGTTGCAATACTGCTATAGATGATTCCTAAATCATTTAGGAAAATGATTAAATGTTTTTTAATAGATGATTCTTAGGCTTATTCTCAAGAAATGGTAGATCTATTGGTACAGAGGTGCTACAATTTGGGAATGTGCCATGTACCAATAGTGGTGATGTGTAATGATCTAGTTAAAACTAGATCTCCTGGTCTATGATGCTAGTCTGAGACCATTCTCAAGTAAAAAACCCACTTGCTCTTTACTTGATGCCTCATTGCTTATGTGCTTATCATGTACTTGCATGATCAGATCTATATGATTGCATATATGAATATGCTCTTGATCAAGTATTTGATTAAAGAGTTTTGGGCTTTACCCTGGTAGCCTTGTGCTGGTTGCTTTTGCCTACTCCTTTGGCCTTGGCTTGCTCCACCTTATGCTTCTGCTCCTTTTTGACCTTGATGTCCACCTAGATCCTCCCCCTCCTCAGGTCACCATCCTTACTGGTGTTTTCCTGGGTTTTTTGTGGTGGAAGGTGGCTGATTTGGGTGGTGTGGGTTACAAGAACATGTAGTGTTCTTGTGTAGGTTGTGACAAACTGTTGTTTGGCTCTCTGTGAAGTGATTAGCAAATGTTGGTTTGCACTATGCTGTTGTGATTTAAACTACTTTCTTGTTCTCTACGGTTGACACCTCAATGCATGCATTTAGGTGTGTGAGCAGCTTCACTTTTGCTCTGACTATGGATGAGATCAAGTGATTTTGACTTTAAACCCCCTCATCTATTTACTAATCCTTATCTTGGTGAAACTTGCCCCTTCTAGCCAATGAGGTTGTTATGAGGCTTAAATTGTGAAAAGAACAGATTCTGCACTTGCTGGTTTTGTCACTTCTTTAAAACGAATTGACTCAATGATGTTTAGAAAAAAGTTCATTACACTAATAAGAACTAAATCTTTTTGGAAATCAAATAAACACTATTACTTCTAATTCACTAATCTTTTATATTATTCAAATTTCAAGTATGAATTAAAATTATTCACCCAAATTCATAATATCTCCTGAGGATCATGTCAGAATTCATAGCAAACACTCCTAAGAGTTAAACCCTAACTCAAAGCAGTGCAAGAAACTCTGATCTCCCCAGGGTTTTGTTTGGCGAAAAATTTACCCCAAATTTACAGATGAATGCATGCAAATGCACAAATTTCTATTTCTACCCTTCGTTGGTTCCTAAACGCTAGGATGTTATAATCTTTCCCCCTTAAATTAAACTCCATCCCTAAGTTTTACTGGTGTGTACCTGAATAACTCGGGATAAGCTCCTTATAGATCATCCTCTTTTTCCCATGTTGCTTCCTATTCAGGATGATGTGCCCATTGTACTTTGCAGTATTTAATAGCTCTGTTCCTTAATCTTTTCTAATTCTCTTCCAAAATCTTGCATGGTCCGATATATCTTGGACCAAGTTTCCCTTTTACTGTGAATCTATTAACTCCTCTCATTGGACTAACCTTGAGATATACCATATCTCCCACTTCTGGATGCCATTCTCTTCGATTTTGATCTGCATAACTCTTTTGACAACTTTGATCTATCTTCAATCGATCTCTTATGGTATCGATAATGTCTTTCTTTTCCTTGATATAATTTGTTGTGAATTCTTTGCTACTACCTAGTTCATACCAACATATTGGCAATCAACATTTTCGACTATACAGTACCTCATAAGGTACTACCTCAGACTACTTTGATAGTTGTTGTTGTATGAAATTCTACCCAAGGTAGATGATCTTCCCACGAACCTCCAAAATCTAAAGTACATGCCCTTAGCATATCTTCTAAGATTTGGTTAGTTCGTTCTGTCTGACCTCCGGTCTCTGGATGGTAAGCTGTGATGAGATCCAGTTTTGACCCGAGTGCTTGATACATCCATTTTGCATCACTATTCTATATCATAATTCACTGTTATTCATTGATATATTTCATATTAAGGGATGATACTTATGTTATTTCATCTGTTTTTGCATGGTTGATGACTTTTAGAGCATGGACCGCTGCAGTCAGGATTCTGATGGAAAAGGTGCTGTTTGGAGGCAAAATTCGCGAAGATCAGGAAATCCGGGAAAATACATGGAAAATCCTATTTTTCCAGAAGACGGAGGAAGCCAGAAGGGGAGGCTGAGATGGGCCACAGGGGGCACACACCACCCGTTGGCGCGGGCCAGCCTAGGTCGCGCCACCAGGTGGTGTGGCCACCCTGGTCCACCCATGGCTCTCCCCTCTGGCGTATATTATCCTCCTGAAACCCTAAGACTCGGGGAGCGACCACAGAAAGACTCCGTCGCCTCTGCGGGGCGGAAAACATCGAGAGAGAAAGATCTCTCTGGCAGTCAGAATTCTACCGGGGGAATTCCTTCCCGGAGAGGGGAGATCGTCGCCATCAACACCACCATCAAGCTGGACTTCATTGGGATCATCATCATCACCACCGTCATCACCATCTCCATATTGCTGTAACAATTGGGTTGAATCTTGCATAGTTCTTAGGGGAAACTTTCCCGGTGTTGATTACTCTTTGTAGTTGATGCTATTGAGTGGAACCATTGAATTATTGTTTATGTTCAGATTGTTATACATCATTATTTCATCCCTGATCATGATCCATATGATGTCTTGTGAGTAGTTCGTTTTGTTCTTGGGGACATGGGAGAAGTCATGTTGTTAGTAGTGGAGTTGTGTTGAGAAAGATTCAATGGTTTGATATTTAAGTTGTGGTGTACTTCTTCTAGTGGTGTCATGTGAACATCGATTACATGACACTTCACCTATATGGGCCTAGGGGAATGCATTGTGTATTTGGCTACTAATCGTAGGGGTTGCCGGAGGGACGAAAACCCGAACCCCCGTTAGGAAACCATTACACAAGGGACGTCAGGGTCTTAGAGTTTTTACTTTCATGTACTTGCGGATGCTTGCAAGGGGTATAATCACAAGTATGTATTAGTCCTAGGAAGGTCTGTACATTAGCACAGGTTCACCCACACTTAGCAAACTAAAGAAGATTAATCAACTATATGAAGCGAAAACACTTGATGATATTCCCATGTGTCCTCGAGAACGTTTGGTCATCTTAAGTAATACAACCGGCTTGTCCTTTGCTGAACAAAGGATTGGGCCACTTGCTGCATTTATTCTTATTGTCTTTTATTTACTCGTACTTTATTTACTTGCATTATCAAAAAACCCTAAAAATCCGTTTGCTAAGTATTTGCAGAGAATTCCTGATCCATACCACTAGCCAGCACCTTATGCTCCTCGTTGGGTTCGACACTCTTACTTATCGAAAATACAGCGATACACCCCCTATACTTGTGGGTCATCAAGACTATTTTCTTGCGCCGTTGCCGGGGAGTGAAGCGCTATTGGAGAGTGGAACTGGTAAAGGAAACTTCTACTGTGAGTATTGTTTACTTCTGTTAGTTGCTTTATTTTCAATATGGATAATTCGCTGAGTTTCTTATTTCATAATGCTACTATCACTGCTAAGGTAGTAGATGAACCACCACCTGCTGAGAATGATACTTTTAAAATACCTACAAGAATTATTGATCGTGTTATGGATAACTACTATGTTGGCGATGGAACTGTCCATCCCGGTGATCATTTACTCTTTATACACGAATTATGCGGGTTGTTCAAGTGTGCAGGTATTACTACAGATCATGTTAAGAAGAAGTTATTCTCGTTATCACTGAAAGGAAGAGATGAGGAATGGTATAAGCTGCTGAAGAATGGTCAAGCTCTTGAATGGGAGGAAATAGTGCCTCTCTTTTATTCAAAGTTTTATCTTCCTAGTGAGATTCATAAAGATCGGAATCAAATATACAACTTTTGGCCTCTTGATGGAGAGAGTACAGCTCAAGCTTGGGGAGATTGAAGTTACTAATGCTCAAATGCCCCATTCATGAGTTCCCCAACAATATTATTATCAATAACTTTTATGCAAGGCTTTCTCTTCATGATAAGCATTTATTGGATGCTTATTGTGCTGGATCATTCACTCGCATGGAAGAAGAAGCTAAATGGGATCTTCTGGACCGTATTCAAGATAATGCTGAAGCATGGGAGAATGATAAAGTAAGAAAGTCAGGTATAAATTATGATTATGAATGCATTCAATCTTTTATGGGAACTGATGACTTTCAAAATATTAAAAATGCTTATGACCTAGACTCTCAAGCTATTACAAATTGTTTTAAGGCTTTTGCCTCTTATATTGAAATCCCGAAAAAGGGATGGAATAGGTACCATCCACCTTATAAAGATGTTGTTGACTATGTTCCTGTTGGGAGTACTGAGTTTTGCACTATTGATCACATCTTACCTGAACCTTACATCGAGAAAATACCCTTCCCGGATAAGGTAAAGGATCATCCTATGATAACTAATGTAATCACTAAAAGTGCAAAGAGAACTGTAAAACCTGATGAACAAATAAACATTGAACCTGTTGTAGCAATTGTGAAAGACCTTGTCACTAAAAGTATAGAAGATGGACACATAGTCTTTTGTGAGGATGCTTCTAATATTGTCTCACATCCTAATAAAGCTAAAAGGCTAGTGTCCTTGTGCTTTCTGTTATAATTGGTGATCATTGCTATTATGGTTTATGTGATATTGGTGCAAGTTCAAGTGATATTCCTTATGAGCTTTACAAATAAATTATGCATGAAATCAGTCCCTGCGAATTGGAAGAGATTGATGTGGTTATTCACCTTGCTAATAGAGAGACCATCTCTCCAATTGGTATTGTGCGGGATGTAGAAGTTATTTGTGGTAAGATTAAATATCCTGCTAATTTTCTAGTACTTGGTTCAGCTGCTAGTAAAACTTATCCCATCATTTTTGGTAGACCTTTCCTGAGTACTTGTGGAGCTATTATAGATTGCAAAAGGGAGAAAATCTTGACTAAGTTTGATGGGGAATCTTATGAGTTTAATTTTTCGAAATTTAGTAAATAACCTTGTGAAAATGAAACCCATAATGAGGATTTTAGAGTTGAACAACTTTCTTCTATCTCTCTTGCTCCTAACAATGCTTTGCAGCAATTTATGGAGGATCATGAAAGTGAAATCTTCATGGAAGAAAGAAATGAGATTGACGAGATTCTCCGTCGTCAACCTAAGATGCTTAAGTACAACTTGCCTGTAGAAGACTTGGGTACCACGTTGCCACCTAAAAAGGATTCGGTCTTTGATCTAAAACCTCTCCTTGACGATCTTAAATATGCTTACATTCATGATAATAAGATATATCCTGTTATTATTAGCTCTAAACTTTCAGGGAAGGAAGAAGAAAGGTTATTGGAGGTACTGAAGAAACACCGATGGGCTATAGGCTTTACTCTGGATGATTTAAAAGGGATTTCTCCTACTATATGTCAACATGCTATCAATATAGAACCAGATGCAAAGCCAGTGGTCGAGCACCAACGGCGTTTAAATCCTAAGATGAAGGAAGTGGTAAGAAATGAGGTATTGAAACTCCTTGATGCTGGTATTATTTACCCTATTGCTAATAGTGAATGGGTTAGTCATGTTCATTGTGTCCCTAAAAATGGGGAATTACCGTCGTCCCTAATGATAATGATGAGCTTATTCCCCAAAGAATAGTAGTAGGCTATAGAATGTGCATTGATTTCAGGAAAGTGAACAAAGTTACTAACAAAGATCATTACCCACTTCCTTTTATCGATCAAATGTTAGAAAGGTTGTCTAAAAAGACCCATTTTTGTTTTCTTGATGGATATTTCGGTTTCTCTCAAATTGCTGTTAAACAACAAGATCAAGAAAAACTACTTTTACATGCCCTTACGGAACCTATGCTTATAGACATATGCCTTTTGGTTTATGTAATGCTCCTGGTACTTTTCAAAGATGCATGTCTGCTATCTTTCATGGTTTTTGTGAGGAAATTATAGAAGTGTTCATGGATGACTTCTCCGTCTATGGAACTTCTTTTGATAATTGTCTGCACAACCTTGATAAAGTTTTGCAGAGGTGTGAAGAAACTAATCTTGTTCTTAATTGGGAGAAATGCCACTTCATGGTTAATGAAGGGATTGTCCTTGGGCATAAGGTTTCCAAAAGAGGCATAGAAGTGGATAGAGCTAAAGTTGAGGCAATTGAGAAAATGCCCTGCCCAAGAGACATCAAAGGTATTCGTAGTATCCTTGGTCATGTTGGTTTCTATAGAAGGTTTATTAAAGATTTCTCTAAGATATCAAAACCCCTCACCAATCTTCTTCAAAAATATGTACCCTTTGTTTTTGATGATGATTGTAAGGAAGCTTTCGAAACTCTTAAGAAGGCTTTAACTACAGCTCCTATCGTTCAACCACCTGATTGGAGTTTACCCTTTGAAATAATGTGTGATGCTAGTGATTTTTCTATAGGTGTTGTCCTTGGGCAACGAATTGATAAAAAGTTAAATGTTATTCATTATGCTAGTAAGACTCTTGACGCTGCTCAAAGGAATTATGCTACTACTGAAAAAGAATTCCTAGATGTCGTTTTTGCTTGTGATAAGTTTAGACCTTATATTGTAGACTCAAAAGTTACCATTCATACTGATCATGCTGCTATTAAGTACCTTATGATGAAGAAGCATGCTAAGCCTAGGCTTATTAGATGGGTGCTGCTTTTACAAGAGTTTTATCTACATATTGTAGATAGGAAAGGTGCTGAAAATCCTGTTGCTGACAATTTATCTCAGTTGGAAAATATCTCTTTTGATCCTATGCTTGTTAATGATAGTTTCCCAAATGAACAGTTGGCCGCAATAGGGATAAGCTCACGAGGGAGCCCTTGGTATGTTGATTATGCTAACTTTATTGTCTCCAAGTATTTGCCTCCAACTTTCACAGCTCAACAAAGAAGCAAGTTCTTTTACAATTTGAGGCAGTATTTTTGGGATGACCCACATTTATATAAAGAAGGAGTGGATGGTATTATGCGAAGATGTGTTCCAGAATACGAATAAAAGGAGATATTGCGGAAATGTCATGGTAGTGCCTATGGAGGACATCATGCGGGAGATAGAACTGCACAAAAGGTGCTACAATCAGGTTTCTACTGGCCTACCCTTTTTAAATATGCAAGAAAATTTGTTTTATCTTGTGATGAGTGTCAACGTGTTGGTAATATTTCTAGACGCAATGAAATGCCTATGAACTACTCTCTAGTTATTGAACCCTTTGATTGCTGGGGATTTGACTTTATGGGTCCTTTTCCTCCCTCGAAAGGTTATACTCATATTCTTGTTGCCGTTGATTATGTTACTAAGTGGGTAGAAGCCATACCTACGATGAGTGCTGACGGGGAGACCTCTCTAAAAATGCTTAAGGATGTTATCTTTCCTAGGTTTGGAGTGCCTAGGTATCTCATGACTGATGGAGGTTCTCATTTCATTCATGGTGGTTTTAGCAAGACCCTTGCTAAATATGATGTTAATCATAGAATTGCTTCAGCTTATCACCCCCCAAACTAGTGGGCAAGTAGAGTTATTGAATAGAGAAATTAAATCCATCTTGCAAAAGACTGTTAATAGATCTAGAAAAACTAGGCTAAAAAGTTGAATGATGCTTTATGGGCTTATAGGACTGCCTATAAAAACCCTATGGGGATGTCTCCTTATAAAATGGTTTATGGGAAAGCTTGTCACCTACCTTTAGAATTAGAACACAAAGCTTATTGGGCAGTTAAAGAACTTAATAGAGATTGTAAGCTTGCTGGTGAAAAAAGAGTATTTGACTTAAGTTCTTTGGATGAATGGAGGAGTGAAGCTTATGAGAATGCTAGACTCTTTAAGGAAAAAGTTAAAAGATGGCGTGACAAGCGAATACTTAAGAGAGAATTCCATGTTGGTGAGAAAGTTCTATTGTATAGGTCTCGTCTCAGATTTTTTGCAGGAAAACTACTATCAAAATGGGAAGGACCTTTCCTTATTGAAGAAATGTAGCGTTCAGGAGCAATAAAAAAATTTTATTTAAAAGATAACACTACACAAGTGGTGAATGGGCAACGACTTAAGCACTACATTGCTGGAGATTCTTATAATGAAGATGTTGATGCTTTTCAAGTTATAACTCCAGAAAAAATTATCAAAAACCAAATTCAGAGACCTACAGAGTCCGTTTTCGAATAGGTAACAGTTATGATAAGAAAAGTTCCGCAAAAGATCTGTCCAGTTATATTTTTACAGTTTTTAGCCAACAAGGAAAGCTACGAAGTGAAAGAGGGACGAAAACGGAGCCAGGATGGCTCACACCACCCTGTGGCGCGGGCCCACCAATGGTCGCGCCACCAGGTGGTGTGGCCACCTCGGACTCCGTCTCCGACCCGTTTTCTCCCAGTACTTTCCTTTTGTTGTAAAACTTCGTAATATATAATCCTCCGGATCCCCCGAGGTTCGTATATCGTGTTCTCGTCGTGTTTTAGTTTCGATCTATTTTTGACAGGTAGAGTCCTAGATTTGGAGCCACAATGTCTTCCTCTGGATCAGCCAAGGAAGATTCCTCTGCGGATATCATCAACCCATACATGAGAGAGTTGAAGATACATCCCAAGGAGTTGTTTCTTGAAGATGGAGATGTACGAATAAAGGAGGTTCAAGGCCCTAAAGGTGAAGAAAGTCTGGAAGACAGGATGGAAGCACTAGAGCAAGAAGTCTTTAGGTACAAGAAGATGGCAGAGCGCGAAGTGGATATCATCCATAAGATTTGTTCCGAACTCATCGCCGAGCACCAAAAGAAGACTGTTGAGCTCAAGGATGAAGTCCTCTCGCTTCGCCAAACAACCAACCAACTGCAAGCACAGCTCTACGACGTTCAAAATCAAAACTATGAGTACGAGGCTAGGTTTAAACGCATAAGTGTTGTTGCAAGTTTCAGGATGCTGGAGACCACGATGTCCTTTGTTGATGGGGAGCCCTTACCCTAGAAGTCGGACGATGACGAGAGAACACCACCACCACCAAAGGAGTAATTCGTCATAAGGTTTGGCATCCCCTTGGTTTGTTCCAAGCTTGGGGGAGTGCCGCGGTATCATATCACTATCTTTTATCTTTTTACCTTTTTAGTAGAGTCATATCATGAATAGAGAAGTTATCATGTAGGATGGTTTGCATTATGGAAGTTTCCCCTCTCTCGTTAGATATGTATCCCTTGGTGTGAGTTGCCGTTATGGAATATTAATGAGAAGTTCTATCATTTACTCTTTTTCATATCTTATATTAGTTTTCAATTCGTGGTTATATGATTGATCTTGTTGTTAGTATTGGTATCACTTTGGGATCATTGAGTTAATTTAGTTGGTTTTGGCAAACCTGGCTCGGTCAGTAGCAACACTATTTTTGAGAATTGAATGAAAAAGATAGAAGTACTCTTAAAGAAATATAATTTCATCATCTTTCTTTCTTGATTTGCTCATAAGTTTAGTATTATCCAGTTAAGATCTTTTGTGCTTCCAAGGAAGATTGCATGTTTGTTTTTATTGCTTGTATGTTTGTTTGTTTCCTTCAACTCTTATACTTGGTACCCAGCCTTGCTAGCCAAAAACCTGTACTGAGAGGGAATTCTTCTGGTGCATCCAATCCTTAAACCAAAACCTATGCCATTTGTGTCCACCATACCTACCTATTAGCACTATTGCTATTCCAAGTAAATTCATGTTTTTATCTACCTTCCAAATTAAACTTGTTATGTGAAAATTAGCGATTAAAGCTCTCACGAACTTGATGGCACACTTTACTTTCTTGCACTTAATAAACTTGAACCATTGTGCCCATCTATGTTGTGTATATGCTTGCACTTTGTAAGTTGTGAATTAGCAGAACCATGCTGTCATGGGGAACGCTTTCCACATTGCACTGGTACTTTGTACCTAGTTGATATCATGTTCTTTTGTCTATGGATGTCGTCGGTGTGAAATGAAAGGGGAGCTTGTAAGTCCATGGAGTTATGTATGTGTGTTAGAGAAACGCCTGGGCCACCGGTCTAATCCATGCTGTCATGGTGGAAACCTGCAGCGTAACCATAATGAGCATCTATGAATCATTCTTCTTATAAAAAAGGAGATATAGAGATTGAGAAAAAGAGAAAAAGAAAAAAAGAGATGAGGAAAGAGGAAAGAGAGAAAAAAGCACCATATTCCCATGGTAAATAAGAAGATTGCTGAGATGCTCGTTGTCTGATTGCCTTGTCATTTTGATATGGGGATTCTTCCGTATCATCGGGCAAGGGGTACCTCGTTGGCGGTTCTCCATGATACACATGTGCTTACTATGACAAGAACTTACCGGTGACTAAACTTGAGTAGCATGAGGAGCGGCCCTCGTATTCAAGGGACATGAGATTTTCAATTTACAACTTGTCTAGCATATCCTCATATTTGATCACTTTAACCTTAATCACCTAAAGATGCCTATGATAGGGGCAATGAGAGCTAAAAACTAATATGTACCGTAATTTTTGGGAGCTCTTTATGAAACTTGAAATCCCTGCTTCCCTCTGCGAAGGGACTTTCTTTTACATCACTATTCTATATCATAATTCACTGTTATTCATTGATATATTTCATATTAAGGGATGATACTTATGTTATTTCATCTGTTTTTGCATGGTTGATGACTTTTGGAGCATGGACCGCTGCAGTCAGGATTCTGATGGAAAAGGTGCTGTTTGGAGGCAAAATTCACGAAGATCAGAAAATCTAGGAAAATACATGGAAAATCCTATTTTTCTAGAAGACGGAGGAAGCCATAAGGGGAGGCTGAGATGGGCCACAGGGGGCCCACACCACCCATTGGCGCGGGCCAGCCTAGGCCGCGCCACCAGGTGGTGTGGCCGCCCTGGTCCACCCCTGGCTCTCCCCTCTGGCGTATATTATCCTCCTGAAACCCTAAGACTCGGGGAGCAACCACAGAAAGACTCCGCCGCCTCTGCGGGGCGGAAAACACCGAGAGAGAAAGATCTCTCCGGCAGTCAGAATTCTACCGGGGGAATTCCTTCCCAGAGAGGGGAGATCATCGCCATCAACTCCACCATCAAGCTGGACTTCATTGGGATCATCATCATCATCACCATCATCACCATCTCCATATCGCTGTAACAATTGGGTTGAATCTTGCATAGTTCTTAGGGGAAACTTTCCCGGTGTTGATTACTCTTTGTAGTTGATGCTATTGAGTGGAACCATTGAATTATTGTTTATGTTCAGATTGTTATACATCATTATTTCATCTCTGATCATGATCCATATGATGTCTTGTGAGTAGTTCGTTTTGTTTTTGAGAACATGGGAGAAGTCATGTTGTTAGTAGTGGAGTTGTGTTAACAAAGATTCAATGGTTTGATATTTAAGTTGTGGTGTACTTCTTCTAGTGGTGTCATGTGAACATTGACTACATGACACTTCACCTATATGGGCCTAGGGGAATGCATTTTGTATTTGGATACTAATCGTAGGGGTTGCTGGAGTGACAGAAACCTGAACCCCCGTTAGGAAACCATTGCACAAGGGACGTCAGGGTCTTAGAGTTTAAAGTTGTGGTTAGGTTTCTACCTTAATTACTTTCTTGTACTTGCGGATGCTTGCAAGGGTTATAATCACAAGTATGTATTAGTCCTAGGAAGGTCGATACATTAGCACAGGTTCACCCACACAACACTTAGAAAACTAAAGAAGATTAATCAACTATATGAAGTGAAAGCACTTGATGATATTCCCATGTGTCCTCGAGAACGTTTGGTCATCTTAAGTAATACAACCGGCTTATCCTTTGTTGAATAAAGGATTGGGCCACTTGCTACATTTATTCTTATTGTCTTTTATTTACTCGTACTTTATTTACTTGCATTATCAAAAACCCCTAAAAATCCGTTTGCTAAGTACTTGCAGAGAATTCCTGATCCATACCACTAGCCAGCACCTTCTGCTCCCCGTTGGGTTTGACACTCTTACTTATCGAAAATACTGTGATACACCCCTATACTTGTGGGCCATCAGTGCTTCATGTAGTTGCTTCCTAAATGCTAAAGTAAACACAGACCCTGGACCAGATACTATCTTCTTGGGTACTCCATGCTTACTCACGATTTCCTTGACATATACCTCTACCAGCTTCTCAGCATTATCCTTTTGATTTACTGGAATAAAATGTGCACTCTTGGTAAATCTATCAACTATTACCCAGATCATATCCTTACTGGAGTCATAGGTAATCCTGTAATGAAATCCATACCAATCTCCTCCCATTTCCACTCTAGAATTTCTAGTGGTTGTAGTGGTCCTGCTGGACTTTGATGTTCTGCCTTCACTCTCTGGCAGGTATGACATTCAGCCACATACTCTGCCATGTCTCTTTTCATTTTGTTCCACCAAAATAACTCCTTAAGATCCATGTACATCTTTGTACTTCCTAGATGAATTGAATATGGTGTCTCATGTGCTTCTCGGAGTATTATTTCCCTAATCTCCGGTACATCTGGTACACAAAGATGATTTTGAAACCATAAAGATCCATAATCTCCAAGGTGAAAAACTGATGTTTAACCTTTGGAAATTCTTCAGATTTCTTTAGCAATGAATGTATCATCAAGTTGATGTCAATAGATCTCATGAAGAGGATCACTACTTCGCTCTTCCATAACCCTTGATGGTAGCTAATTCTACACGAACTTCTGTTCTTAAGAACTGTATTTCCAACCTTTCCAGATCCGTTGGTAATTCCTTCGATAGTTCCTGATTTGTCGGTTGAACATCTACACTCTTTCGGCTTAAAGCATTTGCTGCTACATTGGCCTTTCCTAGAGTATAATTGATTGTAAGGTCATAATCCTTAATCAACTCCAACCATCTCTTCTGCCTCATGTTTAGTTCCTTATGAGTGAAGAAATATTTGAGACTTTTATGATCAGTGTATAGTTCACACCTTGCTCCATAAAGAAAATGCCTCGAACTCTTTAAAGCAAAAACTACTGCCGCTAATTCCAAATCATGTGTTGGGTAGGTGACTTCATGTGGTTTCAGTTGTCTAGGCCCATAAGCAATTACCTTGCCTTGCATTAGAACACAACCTAATCCCTCCTTGGATGCATCACAACATATCATGCAGTCTTTTCTGGTTTCCGGTACAGCTAAGACTGGTGTTGTAGTTAACTTGATCTTCAACTCTTGAAAACTGGTTTCACACTTTTCATCCCACACAAAAGGAGTATTTATCCTAAGAAGTTTGGTCATTGGTCCTGCTATCCTTGAGAAACCTTCAATGAACCTCTGATAGTAACCTGCCATTCCTAAGAAACCTCTAATTTGTTTAGCATTGGTCGGTGCATTCCAATCCAACACCGATTGCACTTTGGATGGATTAACTGCAATTTCATCCCTACTTATGACATGACCAAGGAATTCAACCTTGTCCAACCAAAATTCACACTTACTAAACTTAGCAAACAACTGGTGTTCTCTCAGAATTTGTAATGCTATCCTCAAATGATTAGCATGTTCCTCCTTATCCTTTGAGTATATCAAAATATCATCAATAAACACTATGACGAACTTGTCTAGATATGGCATAAAAACCTTGTTCATCAAATTCATGAATTTTTTTGGTGCATTAGTTAACCCAAATGGTACTACCAAATACTCATGATGTCCATATCTTGACACAAATGCTGTTTTTGGAACATCCTCAGGCTTAATCTTGATTTGATGGTAGCCTGATCTCAGATCAATCTTGGAAAACACTCCGGCTCCCTTGACTTGATCAAATAAATCCTGAATTCTTGGAAAAGAATACTTGTTCTTGATGGTGACGTTGTTCAAATTTCTGTAATCTCCACAGATCTATCGTCCTCCATCTCTTTTATCAACAAAAATCACTAGAGTACCCCATGGGGATACACTCTCTTGAATGAAACCTTTTCCTGCCAACTCATCAATTTGTTCTTCAAGTTCCTTCAGCTCTTCAGGACCCATCTTGTATGGTGTTTGAGCAATAGGTGTTGTACCAGGTATTAGGTCAATAGTGAACTCTATCTCCCAATTAGTTGTCATTCCTAGTAATTCTGCTGGAAATACATCTTGAAACTCATTTACTACAGGAATATCCTCCTATTTAACCTCACTCATGGAGTTTAATTGTAGCTCCACTTCTATATGTGTGTGTTTATCTGCTTGGTAAACTAATCTTCCTCCTCCTGGAGTCCTTATTGAGACAGTCTTGTCTTCACAGTTGATGCTCCATTTTCAGTCATCCAATCCATTCCTATCACTACAGCTATCCCTTTTAATGGGATCACATAAATATCCACATAATAGGTTTGACCACAGATTGTGATAACTTGGTTTAGTTTAATATTTTTCACTATCATAGTCCCTCTAGCGGTAACTACGGTCATAGGTTGTTCTAACGGTGCCCTTCTAATCATGAACTTATCACAAAAATTGTTTAGATATGAATGAAGTAGTTGCACCCCTATCAAATAAAACTTTTCTTGGATTGGTGAGAATATTGTGCTTACCTATCGCTGCTTGGTCCGAGTTATCCACCTCCTCCAAGGTCGTGCAATTCAACTCTACGGTAGGTCCTCTCCTCTTGACATTGTTGTTCTTGACATAATTTCCACCTCTGTTGGGATGTCTGCCTCCACCTTTTGCTTGACCAACTCCTGAAGTGGACCAACCACTTGGTGGTTTCTTGGGACAATCAGGCTTCATGTGCCCCTTCTGAACACACCCATAGCATATGATCACCGGTTTCTAGCATTCCCTTTTAACATGCCCCGGAAGTCCACAATTATTGCATATGATGTTTTTCCTCATGGTTGTGGTTGCACCACGACCTTCAGGTTCCCTCTGATTTCCAAATCGATCCATTAATCCTTTCATGAACTTGTTCTGGGATTCTTGTATCATCTGCATGTATTGCATGAAATCCTGCTCCATCAATGGACTCATTGGTGGTGGTGGTAGATCTGCCTGCATTCTGGCGTCTACATCCGCCTTCCCCTTAGCTTCGTGCTCCAAGCGCTGCTGTTCCGTCTCATCCTCTACACCCGTTTCCATAACCCCCTAGTCCTGTACATAAAGCGAAACTCATACTTACAGCATGCCATGCTTTCTGAGCTCAACTTCATGCCCAGAACTAGTCACACAATGGAAATCAAGATCCAAATAAGAACCAAATATGCAACACACATAATATACATTACAACCCATATTATACAACTGCAGTATATCCCTGTGAGCGCTACCTCACTTATTACCTCAAGATCTCAAACTCTACAATACGCATTATCAAACTACTAACTCTCCTTGTGATTCTTTTCCTTTGAGGCCTCCACGCTTGTTGTACATGCCTGGAATCCATCCGTGTTGGCATGAAGTCCAACGCACAGCCTGTAGAACAGCTTTCCTCCTAGATGGAATGTACTCAGTATCAGAAGTATTAGGACTCAACACGTCATCCAGCCGAATTGCATCCATTCCTTCCAACTCATCTGAATCATCTTCAACATCAGATTCTACATCACAGTTTCCATAAAGCTCTTGTATACATTCATCATTCTGAATAGAATTAGGAACATCTTCTAGAGTCATGGAATACTCTGAGGACTCAAACTCTACTCCCTCGGGATCTTCCCACTTTGAATCTACATCCTCCACCTGGACATCCCTTCCATCAGCGAAATAAGACATCACTCCCATCCGACTAGTTTGCCCGACATGGCCAATAGAATCTTCTATAGGAATAGGATTCGCAGTAGATCCGTCAGTCGATCCATACCTCTATCCTTCAGAATTTCTGATAGGAAGTTCCGAATCTTTAGTTACCCTAGAATTCTATGGTATAGGATAACTGGTACCTTCATCCAGGTATTTGGTGGGTTTTGGTATAGGTGAATAAGGATATGATGTATAGGATACTAGATCTATAGGTATATCTTTGGATAATGGACTAATTTCACCACCTGCCTCCTTCTCTAACCGAGCTGCTAAAATCTCCCTTTTTTGAGGATTAGTGATATCCTCAAGCATACTATCATTGTCTTCTAATATCAGACGATGAGAATTGTAGAGATACTCTACTACCATTCGATATTGATCCATGTACTTATAAGCTAACTTTGGATGCTCCTTAACTAACTGAAGATGATTCACAGCTAAATCTGAGTCTATGGAATCATGAGGAATCACAGTGTATGTTCTCCCTGCAAGTAATTCTGCCTTGTCCTCCCGAATAGTGGCGAGTGATTCTACTAGTGCAAAATTATATGCTACAGACTGACTACAACCTTCACCATGTGGCATAGCGAAATTTGGTCTAAGATTCTCTGGTAAACAGATGTTGACTCGATACTTTGCAATCATATGACCATCAAAGTATGCAAAAGTCTGCACTGGAATCTTGGTTTTACACCCAAATATTCCCAAAAGTTCTCGAAGCTGATCCGACAACTCTCCCTGATAATCCTCAAGACTATCCTCCACCTTAGTAAAAGTTTGCTTAGGAAACTTTGGTGCCATTCTAGCTATATACAAATATTTATAATTAGTACAGTGCATCATAATAAAGAATTATCGCACTAAAACAATATAATGAAATATTCCCAGGTGAATATTCATCATATATTCTAGCGAACTCTTTACCGTTGCTCCTAGACTCCTACAGGTAATTCCCTTTGCTAGGTTTCCAACCTAAGGTCAAAGCAATTGTTCTGATACCAGCTGCGGTGACCCCAACATACCACTCCATGTTGTAGTATACTATAGCCATTGTCATAACACTCACGGAACACCATTCCACAAATATTATATCCCTCAGAGTGGTACAACAGAAACATTGTGGGTCCAAAATACAAACATACACATTATCATTACAATACCAAAAGATCGAGATCTTTGGATGGTTCAAACTTACAAACCATACAATAACTTAAAAATTCTAGCGGAAGAAACGAAAGACTCAATGATAAAGAAAGACGTGATCTCAACAGCTTATTCTATAGGGTTCATGTTGCTCGGCTCAACCTAGATATCTAAGTTATGGCCTGACAACTACTCTGTCTTGTTGTCTTCAGCTCCAACGTCTATCCCGTAGTCCACCCCTTTGACTCCACTGGACAGATCCGGCTCTTCGTAGTAGACGTCGTTCTGGACATCTATATCATACACCTGGTTATCCTTATGCTCCTCAGAGTCTAGCAAGGGGTTCAAAGGAATGGGTGAGTAACAGCGTTACCCAGCAAGTTCATTATATGCACGATGGGAAGTTTGATGCTCTAACTACCACCTTAAACTATAAGTCATTGGCACTATGCAGTTTTCGTAAAAATTTCTTCAAAGATTGCTTTTATTATCAAAAACTATGCCCATCAGTCTTCACAGGTTGACCGGAACTTCATGGAGTTTCTTTCCTGTTGCGTTCGTAGCTCCTTCCCGGAACAGGGAGTAACATGTCACACTTTTATACACTCTGCAGAGGTGTGTTGCTTTACCCATAAGAGACCAAATCCATGTTGCACAACCGGGCGTACTTTCCCGTCCACAATTCCTTGATGTGGGGCCCAGTAGATGATCCAAGCCAATCACTGCCCTTCTCCGTGACACTGCATGAAGACACGATCCCCCAAGAAGGTTTACCACGGTTACACTTCGGGTAGCCTCTCGAAGATTCTGTAAGCAGCTCTGCCTGGCAGCCACCATCAGCTATGGTGAACCTCCACTAAGAAAGCTATGCACAGATAATCTAGACACCAATATCATGGGGAACTAAGGGGTCCCACCCATGTGCTAAGTTCTCAACGAGAAATCAATAGACTCACGATAAGGTCATACGTCCATGCGAAAGGAAGAAGATCCAACTGACTTCTCTGTCCCATTCCAAATCTTATGGTTAATACGTAATATACGGTGCTAGAATCACTGACGTCATGGGTTATTAAGTCCTAATTGTTCGGCAATTGGAATCTTAGATTCCATTGTCATTCATAGTATTTATTATCACTTAGGATGATTATAGCATTTCATTTATTTGGGAAAATACTAATTTTCTGTCTCTTTTAGAACATAGGTGATAACACACAATGTTGAAATACTTTCATAAAGACTCTTGAAAGGACATGAGGAAGTGATGAACTTGCCTTGTGATTGCAAGGTAGTGAAGTTAGATACTTCCACCTGACCTTGAGCTCCGGTTTCTACAAAACACCATTATTCCCCAGTAAGGACAATATTTAAAGAAGCAATATGCAATGCATAGTAATGTCATGCGATGATTTATTATGTTTATTATTTGCATGTTTTACCCACCTTATAAAGGTTTCATATTTTTTAATTAATAAAAGAATTTAATAATCAAAGACTCTTAACTTCACATAATTCTTATACCTAATATTTTTGTGGTAACTAGTAATATTTAAAGAGCTTAAAAATAATTTTATTTAATTTTTAACTCTTTCTATTATTTTCTTAATATTCCAACAAGGAATAAAGATTTTATTTTTAATAAACTTGATTTATTTGCCAAAAATATAACTTAGTATTTTTCTACTAATAGTATATTTATATAGGATCTTAAAAGTGATTTTTTTCAATTTTTATTTTTATAAAATTCCAAAAGGAATAAATACAATAATTATAATAGACCTAGATTTAGTAACTTAAAATTACTATCTATTATTTTTATTGGGTAGAGGATATTTTTATGAGTTCATAGATATATTATTTATATTTTTAGGATTTTTATTTATTTTCCTAAAGCTTATTTTATTTCAGGGGTCTACTTGTAATATCTACTTTTAGAATAAGTCCTTTAATACACAGGCCTGGCCCACTGGCTGGCTCGGCCCAACCTGACCCGTCCCACCTAGGCTGGTCGAAGCCACCTAGGCAGTACTGGGCTACCCACCAGCCTAGTACTCCCATGCTCTCTCTCTCACGCGATTCCCCTCGGTCGCTCGAAGCCGCCGCCGCTGCGCGCGATTCCGGCCAAGCCGAGCCACCGTGGCCACCGCCGCTGTGCAAGACGACACAGTCAACACCGCTGCACGTTGCTGTCCTGGACGATTCTACCCTGGTGCCCTCCGCTGGCCGCGCTGACCCCTGCTTGTGGCTAGGGTTAGGGTTGGCCGCTCTGGTGCTTCTTCGTGATGCTCTGGCTGCTCGTGGAGTGTTCCCCTTCATCTCCGGCCGCTTCCAACACGCTGCTCCCCGTGTCACCGCTTCCGCTCTATCATCGGCCACCTCTCTATGTCCACTTCAATCTTATTGTGAGGACCGTGAGTAAGTGTTCTATGCTCCTCTCTATGCTCTAGTATGCCATGCCATGCTTGACTACCCCCTGTTAGGGTTCATCTCTGAACCTAGGGTTCAGTACCCCCTTGCAGTGATGTTCAGTTAAGTTTCTAGGGGTGAGATGATTGTGTTACTTTCCTGGATAATGGCCTATTAGTGGTGCATGTTATACTCACTGTTGAGCATGATTTGATTAATCTGTTAGTGATCACTTTGCTAAACTTGTTGGTGTTGCCCTATTCTCTGTCAGTTATGCTCTAGTGATCTTGTTGGTGTTACCCTGTTCTCTGTCAGAGAACCTACTATGAAAACATACTTAATTTTTATGTGGATGCTCATATTACAACTGATGTGAATCCATTTTATTGGGTTGTGACTCACTGTTATGCTAGAGTTGGGATGCTCTCTGTTGAGTATGCATGGTTACTCTTTCAGTTAACACTTGTTGTTTAATTACAGACACTTAGTTCTCTTGTTAAAGAACATGCTATTGAGCAAGTTTAAGTTGATGTGGCTATCTGTGTGGCTGTGATTGTGAGCTTACTCCTTTTGAGTGATGGTGCCTTACTGCTGGCTGATATTGCTTAGTTTGATGCTTCTTGTGAAACATTTTGATGATCAAAGGCTCTGCGTTATGATAGATGTTGCAATACTGCTATAGATGATTCCTAAATCATTTAAGAAAATGATTGAATGTTTTTAATAGATAATGCTTATGCTAGGTTTAGTTAGCACTAATTTATAGTTTTCCTTCGTAATATTTTTTCTTTTCCTTTTTTTAAGAACAATGTAATATGTGTTTATTATTAATAAAGCTTGTATTTCCTTCAATATTGTCTCTTATAAAGTACTTTCTTTATATCGATTTGTGTTTATTTGTTATTTGAGGAATAAAGGAAAGAAATAAGAAATACTATTTAAGTTATACATTTGTTTTGGTATCAATTTCCTTTATTGTTTTATAGTTGTTTAGTATTCAAACAATAATAAGAACTAAATCTTTTTGGAAATCAAATAAACACTATTACTTCTAATTCACTAATCTTTTATATTATTCAAATTTCAAGTATGAATTAAAATTATTCACCCAAATTCATAATATCTCCTGAGGATCATGTCAGAATTCATAGCAAACACTCCTAAGAGTTAAACCCTAACTCAAAGCAGTGCAAGAGACTCTGATCTCCCCAGGGTTTTGTTTGGCAAAAAAAATTACCCCAAATTTACGGATGAATGCATGCAAATGCACAAATTTTTATTTCTACCCTTCGTTGGTTCCTAAACGCTGGGATGTTACAACTCTTTACCCGTGCCGAAAGAGAAAGTCGGCCCACCGTCCAAATCCCTACTCCTCCATGGGTGGGAGGAGGCAGGTGGAGATGAGCGGCCCCAGAAAGAAACCCAAAAGCAGGCTTATTGAACAAGCAGCGGCCGAAGGTCGCCGAAGAGGAGCTCCCGCATGAAGCCCCAAAAATTGGCAAGGATGACCACTCTAGTGGTGCTCCTGCACCGCTGCTAGGGTAGCTGCTACGGAACCACACCCTCTTGGGAAAAAGCCAGCGAAGACAGAAGCAGCACCATCGCAACCTCCCCCCTCACCACCATGGCAGGCAAAGGACAGTTGCAAGACGACGCTTCTCCTCTTCAATCAACTCTTGTACTCGTATTTGTATTGTAAACCAGGGTTGGTTGCTTTAGATATGCCGCCCACCGTGCTAAACCAACCACTGCTACTGTTGTACTTGTATTCGTATTGTACCTTATCTTGGTTAGGCTAGTCATAGTGGGAGTAATATAGGTAGTTGCATGCAACCACGTGTAGTGCCAACTAGATATTTTGTTGACATGTCATTAAATGATGAAAAAGAGGCTTGTGGTAAGAGTATCATGCATATGATACTAGTATATGATATACTACCTCTGTTTGGGATTATTAGTCCTAAGGGCCAAGTTGCTATGAACAAGACACTCCACAACTCTCTCTCTCTCTCATTAATTTATACATGCACCAATAGTTTTACATGCATGACAGAAGTGAGGAGAAAAGGAAACATGCATTGGACCATAGACTAATAAATGAGACAAGCCTTATAATCTCCAACAATATAAAAAAGCTCTGCGGCCTTATAATCCCAAACAGAGGTAGTAATCTCTATAGTGCATAGTAACATGCAGTAATGCAGTAGTATCATAACCTCATTGCATTTCATTATTTTAGAATCTCAATGCATATGTGTGTACAAGACGTATTTATCACCAAAATAACTAGTTTTATGTGCTATGATACGGTGTCATATGGTACCACAATCATCTTTCTCTTTATTAATTGGTGTGTCACATAGGATTTTTGCATGTATGTTATACATGATATCACCTATGATACTCCCACTATGACCATCCTAACATCACACATACCAAAGCAAGATGATCCTACACATACCAGTTGCATGACACTAGATATAAGCTACTACCCACTATGAATGTGATAGGTAGTACTACTTTAAGTTACTCTCCACTATGACTAGTCTTACCGGCTGGTTTGAATTCGGGTTGAGCCTATGTGAAAAAAATCGGTCACCGCAAATCCTAGTCTTCCAGGAGAAAAAGAATCAAACCGTTAGCAAAAAACATTTGTGGGAAGTAGCATGGGACTGTACCATCTTGGATAGCCGAGAAAGCGTGACCGTCCACCGACTGATTCCCGGATCGAGTGCCAAATTTGCTCTCAGAGCAAGTACAATAGGATGACATTAGCCGGCTATAAGAGGTAAAATACTATATTTTAGCTGAGTTGGAGGAGAGAGAAGAAGAGCTGGCTGTAAGTTAAGAGTCAGCTATAACACGTGCTCCTAGGCACTTTGTAAGGGTGACATGTGAGCCATGTATTAGTAAAATAGTACATGTTTATAGTTAGCTATTATACTTGTTGACTATAGTGATGGCTATACATGACATGGCATTGGCTTATAGCCAACAATGGGCAATACTATAAAACTTTCTCTCATAAGGACAAGTCACCGCTCCGTCCGATATAGATCACGTTGCGATCTTTAGTTGATTATTAACGATGGACACATTGCTATGCGTTGGAGTTGCAGCGGGTAAAGGCTCTAGCCTCATGGCCACTAGCTACCGCGCACATTGTCCATGTAGACACTGACAACACACGAGAGTCGAGACAAGGCGTGCAGAGACTATGCCTCAGAGCAAGTACAATAAGTCTAGTCAGTAGGCTATAGGAGGTGCCATGTCATTCAAAATCCTAGGTGGAAGAGAGAAAAACGGGGAGAGAGAGGGAAGCGAGTGCTTTATGTATAGTTGGGCTCTAGCACAGGGACCGAGAGAAAAAGTCCTTGCATGCAGCCTGAGCCTAGTAGCATGTTTTTTTCAAAACGAAGACGTAGCTCCAGCCTCTACATCGACAGATGCATGCGGCTCTTTATTAATTTTATTCAGCATTCAGTTTTACAAAATATTGCATCATGGGTCGCATGAGGTTGAAATATGAATCAACCATCTAAAAAAGAGAGAAAACATGAAGTGACTCTGCACTAACATGTTAACCTATAATCAAAACATCAGTTGCACTGGCTGTAAAAATCCCGTGCCACCTGCTCTAGCCGGTTGCACCTAGTAACCATATCTTGACATTTGTCCGTTGGTTGAAGGAAAGACCACAAACGGATCCAGTGAGTAGCCAAAGGACTGACCTGCATAAAAGAAGAGTGTTTGGCATTGTTAAATATAAAATCATTCCGAATGTTCCATATGGCCCATAGTAAAGCACAAACTCCAATTCGGGTATGTGTTTTTTCTTGTTTGTTGACCCCCGCTAACCAATTCCCCAAATAAATTTGTTATGTTAGACGGGGGAGTAATATTAAAACGCATATGAACAATGCGTCACACAAGTTTTGCTAGAGGACATGATATGAATAAATGTTGTATTGATTCATCTTGGTCACAAAAACAACATTTTTTGCATCCCTGCCAATTCCTTATTATTAAGTTGTCCTTTGTAAGCAAAACTTTTCTATGCAAGAACCACATAAAAGTTCTTATCTTTAGTGGTATTTTCAGTTTTCAAATATATTTTCGAAGATATTTGGTGTGGTCATTCATATAATCTAAATACAATGACTTGACCGTGAAAGTGCCAGATGTTATCGATTTTCAGATAAAAGCATCTGGCTGTGAAGTTAACTGCATATGAATGAGTCGGCTATAAAGTTGAAGCCAATGCTGTCCTTGATGTCCCGTTAGAGTTTGCCAATAGCACGTATACTTTAAATAAATAAATTTTAATTAAAATCTATCTAATAACCAACCTAATAACTAGTCTATTATATGAATAGCCTTTTATGTTAGCTATAGATGACGTGGCACGGATGTCAAGCCCGCAGCGGGCCGTACTGTTAACCTTGGATAACGAACGTTTTCTGGACCACCCGGCAATCTGCTCCGCAGTTCGCGACACAAGCAAACAAAACAAGGAATCAAACGGTTGGGTGATGCCAATTAAGGATAAACCAAACACATTGCTCCGACTCCACTGTCTGGCGTGTGATCAGTGGTCATATGACCTTAGATTTGCTTAATTACTTTACCACAGACCACTTGCCACTAACTTTTCACCACATGAAACGAAGGCACATACGCATGTGTGTAATCATTTGACCGGTCAGACCTGTGAACGGATGACAAGTGTCCCAGAGTGCAAAGTGGACGCTTTTGACACCGACCCTGCAGATCGATCGAGCGTGCCGACATGTTGCCGAAAGATTGCACGTAAAAAACAAAAGAGATGCAGATGCATGAACGATGGTATCAAGTTAATCACCATACTAATTGCAGTACAGTATTATTATGCATATCTATCTATCTATATATATATATATATATATATATCTATATCTATATCTATATCTATCTATATATATATATACTATAATTTAGGATGCGGTAGGTTCGTCGATCAAGAATTTCCATCCGAAATTTTGTGGACGATTTTACCCTCCCACGTACTGGCATATTACAGGAACTGCCACCGTAAAGGTCCTTTTCTCTTCTCCCCTGCACACCGGGTCAGCCGCCTCGCCTCCTCCTCTCCATTGCGGCTGCAACTCTGATCCGTCGCGCCCGTAGCACCGGCCCTTGAGCTCGTCGGGATCGGTCAGCCGCCTTGCCCCTCCTCTCCGTCGTCCCTGAAGCTCTGACCCGTGGCGCCCATAGTGCCGGCCCTCGAGCTCGCCGGGACCGCTCCCCTTCGATACCCTTCCTCCCTTAACGGCAAGGGCATGGAGGAGGTGAATCGAGGTTAATTTGGAGGTGCCTCAGAATTTTGGATTTGTCGATCTCGCTGGACTGGCGCACGCGCGGAAGAGGACCAGAGGCGGCAGAGGCCACCGGCAGAGGTCAGACGGGCGCGGGGTGGCCGACCAGAGCAGGAGGCAGGTGACATCGCGGTCGTCCTTCCCATGGGAGAAAAAAATCCCAATGGTGACCGCCCCTCCGTTGACCTTGCTGTCGGCGGATCGACGCACGCCAATGAAGGACGGGACTGGGTCAGGAGCTTGACCAGCCGTAGCTTTAGGAGCAGGTGGCCTCGTGCGGAAAGAGGCGGAACTGGCTGAGTGTGGCTTGGGATCGACCAACAAGGTCATGTTGGCCGACGGCGCACGCGAGGCGAGCTCCCCGAATGCCCACCTCCTTCTGGTGCTGACCATGGTGGCCGATTGATCTGCTGCTTCCCCTTCTGATACTGACTATGGCGGCCGACTGATCTGCTCGCCTGATTATCCGGCGCGGCCGTGTTGACCTGGAACGAGTTGTTTGAGTCCATGGCCTCATCTAGCAGGCACCAGAGGTGGCTTGATCTGTTTCCCTACCCTCTCGCCCGGCGAGATCCGCACCCAGCAGAAACTCCGGATGAATCTGCACTGCCTTGGGCGATATCCAGGACAAGGCTGTCAGCGGCCTGTTGAATCATTGTCGCCATGTAGCCAGCCAGCTCATGGTCTTGAGGCGGTGGTAGCCGGTAGCAGCGGTGTCACCTGCATTATGCTAGCTGGCTCACACGGACAGACATTTAACAAAATAGCTAGCTATGTTGGTGAGCACAGGCAGATGATGACACTCACGCTTCTTCTAGCTGCTTATTCTGAATTGATGGATTCAGGCTTGTTGACGAACGAACGAACCTAGGTGTAAATAATCTAGCACTTCATGCACCGGCTCACCGGAGATAGTAAGAACATTAGTATAGAGAAATTGTAAATTCCAATTATATGTGCTCCAGCTCTGTACCAGTGTTCTTAGCATTTTCATAAGATGAAATTCTAATTCTATAAATGGAAAGAAGAATTACTTATGTCAACCAATCCCTCCACAACCTTTAAAATCAAAACACTGAGAGGATTCCTTCATCCATTCCTTTTAGCTAGCTTATGTACTCAAATACTTACAGGAATTTTCAGGTGGAGATTATACAAGTGTTGGAGTACGTGTATTGGTGCAGGGAAATAGTGTTGACTGCATTGTTCACTGTGTTACATACTTATTACATTCCATTCAATGGATAATATATATGTACTTTTGTTTTGGTATAACTACATTAACCTTGGGCTGACACTCGGAGCGAGTGCTGCTGTTTTGTCTAAGAACGAACTTGTTGATGCTTCTCTATTTACTTTTGCAATTAACCATAAGCAGGTTCTACCTTATCCAAAATATATAAAAACTAGGGGAGGTAAAACTGTCTTAACTCGTGAAACTTCTAGGGAGACTAAACTGTCAACAAACATGGTTGAAAACCATGCATTATAGAGATATTTTGACTTTGCAAACCACAGATTTCTGACAATGGAAAAGAGGGAATGACATCAACAATCAACAAAATTATCAGTTTCTTGTTTGCCCGATATGAGAGAGAGATAGATAATCTCAAAATAATGCAATACGTAAGGCTAGCATGAATCATACATGTAATTTTGGTGCAAAATTAGTACTTAACATTTAAAAGCTATGGGCTTAATTTCAAACCAGCTCAAGCTAGCAGTAGTATGTCTGATTGCGGGGTACACAGTGTAGTACGACATCGTCTGCTCGCATTGTCGAGGTTCAGTTTATTAGGCCCTTGTAACGCACGGACATTCAGTCTACACTATAATTTGTCTAGCGGTAGGTTCGTCCTCAGAATTTCCGTCCGATTTTTTCTGGACCGTTTTGTCCCTTTCTATTTGAGGATATTACAGGACTGCCACCGCCAAATAAAAAACTGAACTCTTCGTCGGGCACCTACCCGTATCTGCCCTCCTCGCGTCATCTCCGTCGATTTGGAACGGCGCCGCCGCCCGGGACTTGCCTGAGCACTTACCCAGCGAGCTCGGCGTCCCCTCCCTCCGCAGCTCCACCACACGCCGCGTACTGCCTCTACCACATCCCGCCGTTCTCTCCGGCCATCCGCTCCCTTTCCTTCGTCTAGAAACTCCGCAAACGCGCGAAGCTCGATCTGCCGGCCGCAGCGGCCGACCTACTCAATCCCCGTAGCAGTGTCCTGGCGCCGCGCCTGGAAGGCGGAGGGGATCCTGGGGTGCGGTGGGCCAGAGGGGGCGCGTCCTGGGTTGGGCAACCACGACTGGAGTTGGGTCGGGGTTTGTGTTCGCGGCTTCAGGAAGAGGAGGCAGCCAACGAGGGGGCTCGTGGCGGTGCTGAGCAAAGCTCCCGTTACTGAAGTAGACGTTCATGACTAATGATGTGTTCGTTGGAATAGATCGAGAAGGGAAACAGGTCAACCTTGTGTCAAAATCAACCGCTTCTTTTCACATCTACAATTGCTGTTTTGAGTTCTGCTTGGATCCAGTTTTGGTTTTCTTCCCTTTTTTTCTGGTTTAGTCTCTTGGATTCATGGCTGAGACGTGGATGAGTTCATATTCAGTTTAGTATAAGAAAATTTCCTGTATTGTTTTCTTGATTTTTGATAGAGGTTATCCGGTGTTTTGCTTGCACATTCGGGTTTGATTGGTTTTGTCTGCCTAGCTAGCTGGGTTACTAAATAATAACTGAAGGAAGGATAACTCTGAACCTAATGTAGTTGTAGCTTTTGATTTTCAATTTGAGAGTTGTGGGAACACGTTGTTTGCGGAATAATACAATGTATATTGGCAGGAGTACTTGTTAGAATCGATCAATCAAAACGGGATTAAAGCTCTAATTAGGCCAAATTATGAGGGATCAGTAATGAGCCCTGTGATCGTTAATTTAGACAGAAAAACATGGCAAATCCTTTACCACTGTTTAAGACTACGATGTATCAAGGTGCAGCAACAATAGAGCTGAGGGATGTGTGGAAATTAAAGAGAATGGTCACTTGTTGTTTTGTGTCACGGAGGGTGGAAAAAGGTACGGTTCTATTTGAAATGAAAGAAATATATATGTTTTAGTACGAGGAAATGCATGGATACAAAAAGTTGTGTATAATAGTTTGTTGAATAAAGGTTCTGGACAAACTATATGTACACATCTAAGTTGGTAGGGAAAAAAAGCCCCTTCCTCGTGCTCCTATCCCCCCACCCCCCGAGGGCGACATGAGCAACACCTGATCCCGGCAGCCAACCCTTCCCTCCCGTCCCTGTTCCCTCTGCCACCGCCGGGCAAAGCCTGCGGCGCAGTGGTGGTGGACTAGCCCTTACCCAAGCGTGAGGACAGGAGATTAGGGCCCCATCGTGCTGGCGGCAGTGCACAATGGCGGCACTAGAGCTCGGGCGGCGGTGATCTAGCCCAGGTGGTCGAGAGTGGCGGCATGCGGCGCGAGGCGGAGGCGCCTCCTCTCCTTAGTGCGGGAGAGGGGGGTCTAGGTGACGCAAGATCCGCATGATCTCGGCCTGACCTCTAGCGACAGCCATGGCAGCTCAGCCACCGCGTCTATAGCAGTGATAGGAGAACTCGGGTTGAAGGTGGAGGGCGGCGACGATGGCCTGGCTGCTGTAGTGTGGTGGCGAAGCCGATAGTGCTTGATCTAGACCTTGTCGGGCCTGATCTAGGCCTAATTGGCACTGCTACTTTCTCCGAACGACACTCGTCAATGATGATGGATGGCAGATCCCTTCCCCTAGGCTGCTGTGTGGCTCGATGCCTACAAGTCCGTGTTTGGCCTACCCATCATACTCGTCGGTTGTGCGATGTGGCATTGGTTGGAGCTTTGGCTCGAGTTCGTGGATGTCGAGACGGTGGCCCCGGAAGGTGGACTGCGCGGATGACTCTCCGGTGAGTTACGTGGCGGTGGTGATGGTTATTATCTTCGGTCATGTGGATGAAGAGGAGCAGACATTGGGGGACTTTGGTGTTGGTGAAGTTTTGGCTTCGGCAACTCCTAGATCATGTGTTAGAGGAGTGGCATGAAGTTTTTTCCGTGCAAAAGCTCAGTGCTCCAGCACCAATGACGGTGATGCCTGCGGGCCGTTATCTTCTCGGGTTACGTTCTCCACGATAAGGTTTTGGGTGAAAACCCTTGACCATGGTCTCGGCAGCAGCGCGGTGCTTCGTTACCCTCTTGGGGACATTGGTGCGGATCCCCGGTTTACCCGGTCTCCGATATTTGTCTTCAGTGGAAAGTTGTGGTCTTCCGCATTTTTCTTGTTTACCTTGATCTGCTTTGTAAGGGGCCTCCCCATCATCTTGTATCTTTCTGGCCGATGTAGCTTTATTTATAAAGGTGGATCAAAGACTGTTTCGAGGAGGATCTAAGTTGGTAGTGCCTTCAAGTGCATTTGGATGTATCCTAAATTGTTCTCCATAGTTACCCACATTGAATGTTATGACACATGTATTTTTTTATCGGTCCGTAGCTACGCACGGGCATTTAGCTAGTTAAATCTAATAATCCATGCAGAGGTGAACAAGTGAAGCCATGTGCAGTGATTTGTCAATTCTAACTACCATCCGCCGATCTAAAGAAAAAAATCTACCATCGTCAGCTAGGAACAACAAGACCCGAACCTTGGATACGGCGGATGGGTACAAACTAAGGTTCAGACAGCATTAGACTTCAATAATCAGGTCAAGTGCCTACACAGAATAATATGCACCAGCAGATTATTGGAATTTGATGAGTTTTGGATTGTTGGTTTATTAGACAAATTCTGAAATTCTCTTTGTCCATTTGTCAATGGCAGCATATGGCTGTGCTAGTGGTGCTAAACTTTAGTCCCACATTGTAGTTGAGTGAGAGTTACACCTCCTTATATACTAGGTTGTTTCACCACTCACTAAGGTGTGAGAAGAAGAGCAGCTCTCGCGCACTCCTCCTCCGACGCCGTCCGCCTCGCCACGATGCGTGCCGCGAGAATCTCGTCGAGCCGACCTTTATTTTTGCCGTTCAGGAAAATTAATCATGGATTAATTACGAGTCATTAACGGACGCGTTAATTAGTCAGCCGTTTCCATACTTGCTGGGACGTGGCCTGTTAGCCTATTACCGACTAAGCATCCGTGTTAAACCTAATCGGCGCTGCCAATCACACGTGCCACCGCCTTGGTCTTTCCCATCCCGGCTTGCGGCGTGCACCGCAGATCGTGTTGGGTTCGCAGCATAGAAAATAAAAAAATTCCTACGATAGGAACTATACGCCAAGATCTATCTACTAGATACAAGCAACGGGTGAATATACATCCATAGAGAACTTACCCTCGAAGATAACAAAGCTTCGTTAACGAGATGGAACTCGTGGATGATGTAGTCGTACACTTGCCGATCTCAAGATCGTGATGAAGTCCAGCAGGTCCGGCTCCAGCACGTCCATCAGATTCAGCTCCAGCAAGTCCAGCACCACCAAGTCCAGCACCGCAAAGTAGCAGTGCATCCGTGATCACACACACGTCCGATACCCCGACAATCTCCGTCCCTCGCTCCAGCAAAGCAGCGGAAGCAGCAACTCCTTTTCAGATAAAGCCACCGAGAACATGTATCTCGCTAATCCGAGACCATAGAGAATAACTAGAGGGGGAGATAGATCCTTCACGAGGAGGTGTGTGTTGTAAGGAGGAGAGGGGGGGCCTTTTATAGGGAAGAGGAGGGCAACCAAGGGCCATGGCGTGGTAGCCATGGTGGTGCCCCCACCTCTTTCATCATTCATGTGGTGGATGCTCCACTCACATAAATATGCCTCCACTCACATGCATTAAATTTCCACCTAATTTAATACAAGCTCTTATTAAATAAAACTATTTTATTTATTTTATTCAGAATTTTGTTAATTACATTAATTAACAAACATTCACATAAAACCCCCTTCAACAATTCAATATCACATGCAGAACCAGTTTCAGCAATTTCACCCGAAACAATTTCGGTTTCCATCGAAATGATTCCAGCACTTTCTTAAATCTTTATCTAAAACATATTTGCTCCAAATGGTGTCGGTATCCCTTAAGTGTGTCACCCTACGGTTCGTGAATAATGCAGACATGATCGAGACCCCTCTCCGATCAATAATCAGCAGCGGGACCTGGAGATCCGTACCGACTCCCACATATTCAACGATGACTCTTGTGATCGTGTGAACCTTTAACGTTGTAAATAAATCCCTTTGTCTTGCAATATATTACATGTCCGAGATTCTATCATTGGCATCCAAATACCTAGTTTGATCTCGTTACCGACATGCACTCTTTTCTTGTTCCCGTGATATAACATTCTAGTGATCACATCACTTGCTTGCAAGCTATTTCAACGTGATATCACCGAGAGGGCATAGAGTATATCTATCCGTCATCGGGATGGAAAAATCCCACTCTTGATCCATGAGCCTCAACATAACACCTTCGTAGCACTGAACCCACCTTTATAGTCACCCTGCTACGGTGTGACGTTTGATGTTATCAAGATACTCTTCCGGTGTTAGCAATTAACATGATCTCATGGTCTAAGGACTAAGATTACTTCGTATGATGTTATAGCAATATAAACATAATGACTCTGATCGTAATGCTATACTTCGGATGAATGTTCATCACATCATTCCACCAATGTTGTGACCTCGTTATTAACAACATTCAATGTCCATGATCAGGAAACCTTGATCATCTTGTTAATCAACGAGCTAGTTTATATTTGAGACATTACTAGGAACTTTGTACTTTGTTTATTAAACACACATGTATTAGCGTTTCCAATTAATACAATTATAGCATGCAAAATAAACATTTATCATAAACATGGAATAAGATAATAACCACTTTATTATTGCCTCTCGGGCATATTCCCTTCAGTCTCCCACTTGCACTAGAGTCAATAATATAGTTTGTAAACTTGTATATACAACACCTAGGTGTTGAATATACGCGTTTGCTAGTGGTTAACATAATCTCCGGATCTGACAGTTTTAGGTCCGTGTGTATTTGCATGTCTTTGCGTCTCTACGCATCACTCATTCTTAAATGAGATGGCATTGTATAAATTTGGTCCTTTGGTGAGACCTTTAGTTCGTTCAGGTTAAAATATATTGATATTATTGTCATATAATATATCTTCATAGTATTAGCCTACTTTGAACCACACCTAGTTTGATAACAAACTACTTAACACAAATGCCCTCCTTTGCTGCTACTATAGCAGTCATATACTTAGCCTTTTGTTGTAGTATTTGTCACAATGCCTCAACTTTGGAACTCATCCAAATCTATCATGGAAATTCCTTTCCATTACATTGTGCCACCCATAGTCTAAATTGAGATAAATTTAATTTGTCTCTTATGACAAAGCTAGTATCAATGTAACACTTTACAATGAACTACCTTTAACTATTTGTCACTTATACATGATATATTCTTAGTTCTTCCAAAGCTCATAAGAATATCTTTACTATCGTCCAATGATCATCTTATGAATCATTCTGGTATGTTCTCATAACATTTAGAGCATAGGACATATCTGGATATATACATATCATGGTATAATCGATCAAAATATTCATGTGATTTTACTGACCAGGTGTTGAAGCACTTGAATCTTGATACAATCCTTTCCATGCAGCAAGAACCTTTCTTGTTGTTTCCATATTAAACCCTTTCAATATCTCATATATGTACGTCTGGCGTAACCATATTAGCGCCTCAATCTATCCATATAGACATTGATGCAAAATATTCTGGTTTTCCCAAGTCTTTCACCGAAATCCTATTTTAATGAAATTCTTAACTTGTGTCAATAAAAGATACATCATTTCCAATCAACAATATGTACTCTGCATAATGTATTGGAAATTTGTCTCAGCGCTCCCACTTAATTTCTTGCAAATGCAAGCATCTTCATCGTCTCCGATGAAATTAAACTCCTTTAACATTTTCATCATGGTGAAGATTCCAACTCCGCTATGCTCACTTCAACTATTGAAGTTTGCACGCCCTTTTAGCACCCTTTGAATTAACATAACCCTTCGAAATGTGTCATGTACACGTCCTAGGTAACCATTCTATTAGAAGAACCTTGTTTTGTTTATTCAACTAACATATACCAAATTATATGTAGTGGTTGCTACATTAATCCGTTAAGACTAAATATCGCTATGAAAGATCAAAGTCTTGTCATAGTCAACTCCTTGAACATTGTCGTAAACTTCTTTCCGACATGTCGACTATTTCATAGATGTTAAACATCCATGTTTATTTCTTTATAGATCCAAACACGACCGATAGGCTTCACGCCTTTTCGGAGGGTCTTCCAAGTTCAGAAACTTGATTTCTCGTGTATGGATACTATCACGAATTTTATGACTTCTAGTCATTTTATGGACTCAGGGCCCATCATCGCTTCTTTGCATGCAGTCGATTCATCATTGTCAAAACAATAACGACTTCTGTTTCAAATCTTACTATTTGATTCTTACCGACCCACATGGTTCAATAGGAACTCTAATCTCCAAGATCACGCCCTTTGTAATCACGGGAGCCATGAGCATTGTGGCCGCCACTGGGACACTTTCTGACGCTGCAGTACTTTAGCACATATAGCTAAGGTTCAACAACCTTATCAAAGTTCTATTGTCCTCCCACTTAACTTTTCACAAAAAATTCCTTCTCAAGAAACTTGACGTTCCAAGTGACAAACTCTTTTGTCCTCGGTGTTATGGAGGAATTCCCAACAAATTCTTTGGGATAACCTACAAAGACGTGCTTATCCGACTTTGGTTGTAAACATTTTACTTATGCATAGCATACCAAAATTTAAGAAAAGACAATGCAGGTTTTATCCCAAACCATAACTCATATGGTGTCATTTCAACGGATCACGATAGTGCTCTTTTCAATGTAAAAGCGGTAGTCTCTAAATCTTTAATCCTTAAAATATAATGGCAGTTTTATAAATGACACATTTGATCTTACCATGTCAAACAAGGTTTGATTTGATCTCTTGAATATACCATACTCCTGTGGTTTATCGGGAAATACAAATTCATGGAACAATTCCTGAAATCTTAGGTGTTTTGCTAAACCTGTAACTCAAATATCTTCCTTTATGATCAAATCATAAAATCTTTTATTTTCTTGTTACAATGATTTTTCACTTTATCTTGAAAGTCTTTGAACAATTTTCAAATGTTTCATACTTCTTCCTTACTAAGTAAATATATAGATATATTTACTCAAATTTCTGGATAAAGCATATGAAGCAAAAAGATACATCGCATATGGCTACACATAATGGACTATATGCATCAACATGCATAATATCAAATAAGTTAGTCATCCGTTCCTCTTTGGCCTATGGACGGACTTTCAATTATCTCGAGGAAAGTTTCACAAGCGTCAATTGATCAAAATCAAAAGACTCCAAAAATCCATCAACATGGAGTTTCTTCATGTTTACTTTTCAATATAATTCAAACAGCGATGTCACTACATAAGTGATCTTCCAATCATTTGTCTTACGACATTTCAGCAATAATGTTTATGGATGTGATTTCTCCAACTAGACTTGTAAAAGTTCATCCATCCTTTATGGAATACGGTAATTATTTGAACAACCATTGTTCTCGTAATACCGGAACAAAATAACAATTATTAAAACAAAATCTTGAAGGCAAGGTTTGATGACAACGAAAACACAATAACACTTTATTTGTTTTCGATGAACATCATCACTTATTCTCTTGCCAGTTACTTAGGCCGTTGCAGTTCATGAATTGTGTTGTTCTGTATGACACTTCACACCAACCAATTCGGTATCCAATACCGATATCCAATACCTCAGAACCATATTGTTTAACAAGCAAGGAATACAGTCATAACATGTATATCTTCTATATACCTAAGTTGGAGATCTCCAACCTTTTCTTTTCTGCCAAATATTTTATAGATTCTCTTTCAACAATTCCTTTTCATTTAAAAGAATCCATCAACATCAATAGTGGTGTCATTCACATGACACATAGTACAAAGTGTATATAGTCAAATACTAATACCTTTGGACTTGCACTTTGAAGTGGATCACCATCATCAAATGTTTGGTGTTCTTTCAAAAATCCATTCTTTAGTAATCTATTAGTGTAGTAAACATTTTACTTACATCTTCTATTCATCCTTATCATGACAACTTTCATGATCAAGCTACTATAGCCTATAAGGAAGAATCGCGAGTATAATGTTAGTTCCCAAAACCTTTTTGGTAGATTAGGATGCCTAGCATCTCCATCCTTCACAAATTCTCATACAATATGAGAACATGTTGATGGGTTCGTAGCATGAAAAATAAAAAATTTCTACCGCAAGAACAAACAAAACCCAGATCTAATCTAGATAAAACCCAAGATCTAATCTATTAGACATGTGCAACGAGATAGATCTGTACTAACCCTTGTAAATCTGAAAGCCTTGTACGAGATCGGATCTCGTGGTTGATGTAGACGATCACTTGCCAATCTCAAGATCGAGTAGACGATCCTTCCGGCACCGCGTTCCGGCACCGCTTCCGCAGTCGGTCACACATGCGGAGTCGAAGCAGACCTTCCTCTCCACGGAATCCCAGCAGCACGATGGCGTGGTGGTGGTGGTGGAGTAGAGAATTCTGCAGGGCTTCGCCTAAGCCAGAGCAGATGGAAGGAGGAGGAGAGAGGCGGCTAGGGTTTTGAGTGGGGAGGGGCCAGGGGGTGGCGCCTCCACCCCTCTATATATAGAGGGAGGGGTGCGGCCTAGGGTTCCCACCCCTAGGCCCACCCCTTAGGGCCGGCGCACAAGGAGGCTTGGGGGGAGAGTCCTTCCCCCCCAAGTTTCCTTTACTTACCCTTTAAGTTTCCCTTTATCCTATCTTGGTTTTCAAGTAAACTCCAAAATATCTTCTAGAACCTTCCGGAACATTCCGAAACCTTCTAGAATCCCCATACAAACACTCCGGAACATTTCCTAACTTAGAAAATGATCCCCATTATATGAATCTTATTCCCCGGACAATTCTGGATCTCCTCGTGATGTCCCGGATCCAATCCGAGACTCCGAACAACATTCGGTCTCCAACGCACATTCAATATCTACTTCAAACAACTTCGAACCTTAAGTGTGTCACCCTACGGTTCGTGAATATGTAGACATGATGGAGACACCTCTCCGATCAATAACCATCAGCGGGATCTGGAGATCCATAATGGCTCCCACATACTCAACGATGACTTCGTGATCGATAGAACCATTAACATACGACACCAATTCCCTTTGTCACGCGATACTCTACTTATCCGAGGTTTGATCGTCGGTATCTCCATACCTAGTTCTACCTCGTTACTGATAAGTACTCTTTACTCGTTCCATGTTGTGTCATCCCCTGTGACCTAGTCACATGCTTGCAAGCTAACTAGATGACATTCCACCGAGAGGGACCAGAGCATATCTATCCGTCATATGGATGGACAAATCCCAATCTTGGTCCATGCGCTTCAGCACATACTTTCAGAATACCCAATGACACCTTTATAACCACCTAGTTACGAAGCGGTGTTTGATGTCATCAAAGTACCCATCCGGTGATGGTGATTAACATAACCTCATGGTCGAAGGATTAGGTTACTATGCATTTGAAAGCTTGTAGCAATACGAACTTAATGTCTTGATCTTATGCTACGCTTACTATGGGTGTGTGTGTCCATCACATCATTCTCCTAATGATATAACCTTGTTATTAATGACATCCAATGTCCATGATCAGGAAACCATGATCATCAATTAATCAACAAGCTAGTTCAACAAGAGGCTTACTAGGGACTCTTTTATGTTTACAAAACACACATGTATTAGTGTTTCCTTATAATACAATTATAGCATGGGATGCAAACATTCATCATAAACACAAAGATATAATAATAACCACTTTTATTATTTCCTCTTGGGCATATGTCCAACAGTCTCCCACTTGCACTAGAGTCAATAATCTAGATTACATGGTAATATACCTAACACCCATGGCGTTCTGGTGTTGGTCATGCTTTGCTCTAGGGAGAGGTTTACTCAACGGATCTGCCACATTCAGATCAGTGTGTACTTTGCAAATCTTTATGTCACCATCTCGGAAATACTCGCGAATAGCATGGAAACATAGCTTGATGTGCTTCAGCTTGCTATGTGACCTTCGCTCCTGTGCATTAGCTATGGCACATGTGTTGTCACAGTAGATGGCCATCGGGTCCAACGCACTAGGAACCACGCCAAGTTCAGTAATGAACTCCTTCATCCATATGGCTTCTTGTGCAGCCTCCGAAGCAGCTATGTATTCCGATTCAGTTGAAGATTTCGCCACAACGCTTTGCTTGGCACTCCTCCAGGTCACTGCAACACCATTCAAAACTAATACGTATCCAGACTGTGACTTCGAGTCATCTGGATCGGTGTTCCAACTAGCATCAGTGTAACTGTTTACAACAAGCTGTTCATCACCTCCATAAGAAAGAACCATATCCTTAGTCCTATTTAGGTACTTTAGGATATTCTTGACCGCTGTCCAGTGCTCCATTCCAGGATCACTTTGATATCTGCTAGTCAAACTAATAGCATGTGCTATATCCGGTCTTGTACACAACATGACATACATGATAGAACCTATGGCCGAGGCATAGGGAATATTATTCATCTTCTCTCTATCTTCTGCCGTAGCTGGACTTTGAGTCTTACTCAAGGTCTTACCTGACAACATGGGCACGAACCCTTTCTTGCTCTCTTCCATTCTAAACTTCTTTAGAACTTTGTCCAAGTATGTACTTTGTGAAAGCGCTATTAGGCATCTTGATCTATCTCTATAAATCTTGATGCCTAGAATATATGCCGCTTCGCCAAGATCCTTCATTGAAAAACTATTATTCAAATAGGCTTTGACACTATTAAGAAGTTCTATATCATTCCCAATCAACAATATGTCATCTACATATAGTACTAGGAATGCTACAGAGCTCCCACTCACTTTATTGTAAATACAAGCTTCTCCATAAGTTTGTATAAATCCAAAGTTTTTGATTACTTTATCAAAACGTTGATTCCAACTCCGGGATGCTTGCTTCAGTCCATAAATGGAGCGTTGAAGTTTGCATACCTTGTCAGCATCTTTAGGATCGACAAAACCCTTGGGTTGTACCATATACAACTCTTCCTCAATGTCACCATTAAGGAACGCCGTTTTGACATCCATCTGCCAAATCTCATAATCGAAATATGCAGCTATTGCTAACAAAATCCTCACAGACTTTAGCTTCGCTACTGGTGAGAATGTCTCATCGTAGTCAACTCCTTGAATTTGTCGGAACCCTTTCGCGACAAGTCGAGCTTTATAGACGGTAATATTACCATCAGCATCTGTTTTTCTTTTGAAAATCCATTTGTTCTCGACAGCCTTACGGCCATCCGGTAAGTCCACCAAAGTCCATACTTGGTTTTCGTACATGGATCCCATTTCGGATTTCATGGCTTCTAGCCATTTGTCGGAATCTGGGCTCACCATAGCTTCTTCATACGTCGCAGGGTCATCAGTGTTGTCCACCAACATGACGTTCAAGGCAGGGTCATACCAATCAGGAGTGGTACGAACCCTCGTTGACCTGCGAGGTTCAGCAGCAACTTCGTTCGAAGTTTCATGATCACCATCATGAGCTTCCTCTCCAATTGATGTAGGCAGCACAAAAACATCTTCCGATGCTACGCTACTCTCAACTCCGAGAGAAGGTTCAATAACCTCGTCGAGTTCTACTTTCCTTCCAGTCACTTCCTTCAAGAGAAACTCCTTCTCAAGAAAGGATCCATTCTTGGCAACAAAAACTTTGCCTTCGGATCTATGATAGAAGGTATACCCAATTGTTTCTTTAGGGTATCCTATGAAGACGCATTTCTCCGCTTTGGGTTCAAGCTTATCAGGTTGTAACTTTTTTACATACGCTTCGCAACCCCAAACTTTAAGGAACGACAACTTAGGTTTCTTTCCAAACCACAATTCGTATGGTGTCGTTTCAACGGATTTAGATGGTGCCCTATTTAAAGTGAATGCGGCTGTCTCTAATGCATAGCCCCAAAATGATAGCGGTAAATCTGTAAGAGACATCATAGACCGAACCATATCTAAGAGAGTTCGATTACGACGTCCGGACACACCATTACGCTGTGGTGTTCCCGGCGGTGTCAACTGCGAAAGTATTTCACATTTCTTTAAATGCATGCCAAACTCATAACTTAGATATTCACCTCCACGGTCAGAACGCAGAAAATTAATCTTCTTGTTACGATGATTTTCCACTTCACTTTGAAATTCCTTAAACTTCTCGAAAGTTTCGGACTTATGTTTCATAAAGTAGACATACCCATATCTACTTAAGTCATCCGTGAAAGTGAGAACATAACGATATCCACCACGTGATGCTACACTCATTGGACCGCACACATCGGTATGTATTATTTCCAATAAGTCTGTAGCTCGCTCCATTATTCCAGAGAATGGAATCTTAGTCATTTTTCCCATTAGACATGCTTCGCATCTTTCAAGTGATTCAAAATCAAGTGATTCAAGAAGTCCATCAGAATGGAGTTTCTTCATATGCTTCACTCCAATGTGACCAAGACGACAGTGCCACATATATGTAGAATTATCATTCAATTTTGTTCGTTTAGCATCTATGTTGTGAACATGTGTATCACTACTATCGAGATTCAGTAAGAATAAACCATTCATCTCAGGTGCATTACCATAAAAGATATTACTCATATAAATCGAACAACCTTTATTCTTAGACTTAAAAGAGTAATCGTCTCGCAATAAACAAGATCCAGATATAATGTTCATGCTTAACGCAGGCACCAAATAACAATTATTTAAATTTAAAACTAATCCCGATGGTAGATGTAGAGGGAGCGTGCCGACGGCGATCACATCAACCTTGGAGCCATTTCCAACGCGCATCGTCACCTCGTCTCTCGCCAGTCTTCGTTTATTCCGCAGCTCCTGTTTCAAGTTACAAATATGAGCAACTGAACCAGTATCAAATACCCAGGCACTACTACGATTACTAGTAAGATACACATCAATAACATGTATATCGAATATACCTTTCTTATTGATGTTGCCGTTCTTTAGATTTGCCAGGTACTTGGGGCAGTTACGCTTCCAGTGACTAGCACCCTTGCAGTAGAAGCATTCAGTTTCAGGCTTAGGACCAGCCTTGAGCTTCTTAGCAGGTGCGGCAGCTTTCTTGCCGTCCTTCTTGAAGTTGCCCTTGTTCTTAGGCTTGCCCTGTTTCTTGAAATTGGTGGTCTTATTGACCATCAACACTTGGTGCTCCTTCTTGATCTCCACTTCAGCAGTTTTCAGCATGGACGATAGTTCAGGCAACGTCTTGTTCATGCAGTGCATATTGTAGTTCATCACAAAGTTCTTATAACTCGGTGGCAGTGATTGGAGGACACGGTGAATCCCTAACTCATTAGGAATCGTTATCCCCAACTCTTGGAGCTTGTTTGCGTGCCCAGACATGGTGAGCACGTGCTCGCTAACGGAGCTACCCTCTTCCATCTTACAGTTAAAGAACTTTTCAGAGGCCTCATAGCTCTCCACGGCCGCGTGAGTCTCAAAAATGAGCTTGAGCTCCTTAATGATCTCGAATGGGTCGTGGTGCTCAAAGCGCTTCTGAAGCTCCGTTTCTAAACCGTACAGGATGGCACACTGAACTGTGGAGTAATGATTCTTCCGAGTGGCGTAAACATTCTTTACGTCATCGGTGGCATCTTCTGTAGGTGGGTCACCTAGCGGTGCTTCGAGCACATAGGTCAACTGACCAGCCCTGAGGACAATCTTCAGTCCACGGAGCCAGTCCGTGAAGTTGCTTCCATTGTTCTTAAGCTTTTCTTTCTCTAGGAACGCATTGAAATTGATGGAGAGGTTCGCCATAATCTACAACAAATTTGCAAGTAGTTTAGACTAAGTTTATGATAAATTGAGTTCAATTTTAATTCTTAAATTAATTAGGTGAACGCCCACTCAAAACAACATCCCTCACATTGTCTTAGTGATTACACGAACCAAGTCCACTACACCAAGTCCGATCTTCACGAGAGAAGATGTAGTTTCACCGGCGAACAATCTTCATGTTCATCATATCATTTATATGATTCATGCTCTACCTTTCGGTATTTCGTGTTCCGAGACCATGTCTGTACATGCTAGGCTCGTCAAGATCAACCTTAGTTTCCGCATGTGCAAATCTGGCTTCCACCCGTTGTATGCACACGTAGAATCTATCACATCCGATCATCATGAGATGCTTCGAAACGACGAGTCTTAGCAACGGCGCCAACTAAGGACGAACACTTTATTACTTGATATTTAGTGAGAGGGATCATCTTATAATGCTACCGTCGCGATCTAAGCAATACAAGATACATAAAGGATTAACATCACAGGCAATTCATAATTAGTGTGATATGATATGGCCCTTTCTTCTTATGCCTTTGATCTCCATCTCCAAAGCACGGCCATGATCTCCATCATCACCAGCATTGCGTCAAGGTCAGTGGTGCCGCTTCATGGTTGTCCATCATCACTAGCAACTATTACAACTACTTGGAATAAAGCTATTACAAGATGAATAGACACGCAAGTCTTAACAGAATTAAAGACAACCATTAGGCTCCTACCGGTTGCCATATTACATCAAGGATCATTGCATACATCAAATATAATCACAATCACATGATGGCCATATCACATCACAAAACCCCTGCAAAAACAAGTTAGACGCCTGTAATTATCTTTGCATGTTTTACGTGGTTTGGGGCTTTTGAATAAGAACGGATCTTACCTACGAAACTAAACCACAATGTTGATACAAGTGCTATCAAGTGTAGATTGGATCTATACTATGGTGGGAGAGACAGACACCCGCAAAGCCACTTGTGCAAAGCAAGTTACATGTCAAACGTGGAGCAAGTCTCATGTGCGATGACATGTAAGGTTAGCCTGAGCCGCTTCATCCCACCATACCGCAAGATGCAAAGTACACAAAGCAAAAGACAGCACGAGCACCAACGCCCACAAAACCATTGTGTTCTACTCGTGCAACAGATCTACGCATAGACAAGGCTCTGATAACACTGATGGGTTCGTAGCATGGAAAACAAAAAATTTCTACCGCAAGAACGAACAAAACCCAGATCTAATCTAGATAAAAGCCAAGATCTAATCTATTAGACATGTGCAACGAGATAGATCTGTACTAACCCTTGTAGATCCGAAAGCCTTGTGCGAGATCGGATCTCGTGGTTGATGTAGACGATCACTTGCCAATCTCAAGATCGAGTAGACGATCCTTCCGGCGCCGCGTTCCGGCAGCGCTTCCGTAGTCGGTCACACGTGCGGAGTCGAAGCAGACCTTCCTCTCCCCGTTCCAGCGAGCAGCGGAGGTAGTAGATCTCTCCACGGAATCCCAGCAGCACGACGGCGTGGTGGTGGTGGTGTAGAGAATTCTGCAGGGCTTCGCCTAAGCCAGAGCAGAGAGGCGGCTAGGGTTTTGAGTGGGGAGGGGCCAGGGGGTGGCGCCTCCACCCCTCTATATATAGAGGGAGGGGTGCGGCCTAGGGTTCCCACCCCTAGGCCCACCCCTTAGGGCCGGCGCACAAGGAGGCTTGGGGGGAGAGTCCTTCCCCCCCAAGTTTCCTTTACTTACCCTTTAAGTTTCCCTTTATCCTATCTTGGTTTTCAAGTAAACTCCAAAATATCTTCTAGAACCTTCCGGAACATTCCGAAACCTTCTAGAATCCCCATACAAACACTCCGGAACATTTCCTAACTTAGAAAATGATCCCCATTATATGAATCTTATTCCCCGGACAATTCTGGATCTCCTCGTGATGTCCCGGATCCAATCCGAGACTCCGAACAACATTCGGTCTCCAACGCACATTCAATATCTACTTAAAACAACTTCGAACCTTAAGTGTGTCACCCTACGGTTCGTGAATATGTAGACATGATGGAGACACCTCTCTGATCAATAACCATCAGCGGGATCTGGAGATCCATAACAGCTCCCACATACTCAACGATGACTTCGTGATCGATAGAACCATTAACATACGACACCAATTCCCTTTGTCACGCGATACTCTACTTATCCGAGGTTTGATCGTCGGTATCTCCATACCTAGTTCTACCTCATTACTGATAAGTACTCTTTACTCGTTCCATGTTGTGTCATCCCCTGTGACCTAGTCACATGCTTGCAAGCTAACTAGATGACATTCCACCGAGAGGGCCCAGAGCATATCTATCCGTCATATGGATGGACAAATCCCAATCTTGGTCCATGCGCTTCAACACATACTTTCAGAATACCCAATGACACCTTTATAACCACCCAGTTACGAAGCGGTGTTTGATGTCATCAAAGTACCCATCCGGTGATGGTGATTAACATAACCTCATGGTCAAAGGATTAGGTTACTATGCATTTGAAAGCTTGTAGCAATACGAACTTAATGTCTTGATCTTATGCTACGCTTACTATGGGTGTGTGTGTCCATCACATCATTCTCCTAATGATATAACCTTGTTATTAATGACATGTAATGTCCATGATCAGGAAACCATGATCATCAATTAATCAACAAGCTAGTTCAACAAGAGGCTTCCTAGGGACTCTTTTATGTTTACAAAACACACATGTATTAGTGTTTCCTTATAATACAATTATAGCATGGGATGCAAACATTCATCATAAACACAAAGATATAATAATGACCACTTTTATTATTGCCTCTTGGGCATATCTCCAACACATGTATTTTGCTAAATTATACTCTATCATAATGCAACCAAAAACATTGTTTCAGATATCACAATATCTTTCACACATAGTTTCTAAAACTATTTTCAGCTCCTAGATAATCTTGATATTAAAACAACTTTTGAATATCAATAATCATGGAGGCAAACATGATACTTTAGATACTAACATTGGAATTCTTACTCTTGATTTAATACTACTTATTAAACTACATGGAGTAAATAGAGTTTGCTGAAATTCTGCAATAGGACTTCTAAACTTTAAATTGACATTCAAAACAATACGATACCTGTTCGTAAAGTAAATATCCAGAATTCTATAGTTCTATTATCTGAATTAAAACTAAGCATAAGGTAGTGAACAAATTCCAATGACTACAACAAATTATGCAAATTAACTTTGGTTTAGTTTATGACAAATTGAGTTCGACTAATCCAAATTAGAAATGAACTCCCACTCAAAAATGACATCCCTCGTGCCTTTTTGGTGATTACATGAAGCAAATCCACTACACCAAGTCCGATCATCACGTGAGTCGGTGTAGCTTCAAAGGCGAGCATCTATATGGGCATCATATCAACTATATGACTGATGCTTAACCTTTCGGTCCGTGTTCCGAGGCCATGTATATACATTCTAGGCTCGCCAAGTAAGAACCTTAGTATTCGCTTGCGTAAAACTGTCTTACACCCGTTGTATGAAAGCGCAGAGTCGAGTACACCCGATCATCACGTGATGTCTCGAAACACGATCCATAGAACGGTGCATACTCAAGGAAGAACATATTTTATCTTGATATCTAAATGAGGGATCATCTTACAATGCTACTAAAAGCGCCAAACTAACAGTATAAGATATAAACATCTAATGTGTAAAGTGAGATGATATGGTCCATGCATTTGATCTCTATCATTTGCATCATGGTATGATCTCTATCATTCCTTTGTGTGTAAGGCCAAGGTCTATAGAACTTACACATTAAGTGTGTTGTAAGAGTATCTATCATACATCTACTTACAACATTACCATATCAATACACTAGCCCAGCAACAATCTAAACTAGACGCCTCTAATTTATCCATTGCAAGTTTTATGTGGCTTAGGGCTTTTGGAGATAGAACTGGTCTTACCTACGAACATGGAACCATGGTGAGGATAACCAAGTTATTAGCAACTCGTTATAAATCAGATATTGACTATAGTAGGAGAGACAGACACCCGCCAGCCACTTATGCAAAACTAGTTGCATGTCAGTCGTGGAACCGGTCTTATGTACGATGACATGTAAGGTTGGTCCGGGCCGCTTCATCCCACTATGCCACCAATATCCAAAATACATGAAAGAAGCAATAACATGATCATAATCACCCACATATAAATATATGTGTACTACCCGTGCAAAGCACCTACACATAGATCAGGCTCTGATACCACTGTTGGGTTCACAACATAGAAAACAAAAAATTTCCTACGATGGAAACTATACGCCAAGATCTATCTACTAGATACAAGCAACCGGTGGATATACATCCATAGAGAACTTACCCTCGAAGACAACAAAGCTTTGTTAACGAGATGGAACGCGTGGATGATGTAGTCGTACACTTGCCGATCTCAAGATCATGATGAAGTCCAGCAGGTCCGGCTCTAGCACGTCCATCAGATCCAGCTCCAGCAAGTCCAGCACCACCAAGTCCAGCACCGTAAAGTAGCGGTGCATCCGTGATCACACACACGTCCGGTACCCCGACAACCTCCGTCCCTCGCTCCAGCAAAGCAGCGGAAGCAGCAACTCGTTTCCAGATAAAGCCACCGGGAACATGTATCTCGCTAATCCGAGACCATGGGGAATAACTAGAGGGGGAGATAGATACTTCACGAGGAGGTGTGTGTTGTGCGGAGGAGAGGGGGGCCTTTTATAGGGAAGAGGGGGGCAACAAAGGGCCATGGCGTGGCAGCCATGGTGGTGCCCCCACCTCTTCCATCATTCATGTGGTGGATGCTCCACTCACATAAATATGCCTCCACTCACACTTCCACTCACATGCATTAAATTTCCACCTAATTTAATGCAAGCTCTCATTAAATAAAACTATTTTATTTAGAATTTTGTTAATTATATTAATTAACAAACATTCACATAAAACCCCTTTCAACATTTCAATATCACATGCTGAACCAGTTTCAGCAATTTCACCCGAAACAATTCCAGTTTCCATCAAAATGATTCCAGCGCTTTCTTAAATCTTTATCTGAAACATATTTGCTCCAAATGGTGTCGGTATCCCTTAAGTGTGTCACCCTACGATTCACGAATAATGCAGACATGATCGAGACCCCTCTTCGATCAATAATCAGCAGCGAGACCTGGAGATCCGTACTGACTCTCACATATTCAACGATGACTCTTGTGATCATGTGAACCTTTAACATCGTAAATAAATCCCTTTGTCTCGTGATATATTACATGTCCGAGATTCGATCATTGGCATCCAAATACCTAGTTTGATTTCGTTACCGACATGCACTCTTTTCTCGTTCCCGTGATATAACATTCTAGTGATCACATCACTTGCTTGCAAGCTATTTCAATATGATATCACCGAGAGTGCCCAGAGTATATCTATCTGTCATCGGAATGGATAAATCCCACTCTTGATCCATGAGCCTCAACATAACACCTTCGTAGCACTGAATCCACCTTTATAGTCACCCTGCTACGGTGTGACGTTTGATGTTATCAAGATACTCTTCCGGTGTTAGCAATTAACATGATCTCATGGTCTAAGGACTAAGATTACTTCGTATGATGTTATAGCAATATAAACATGATGACTGTTCGTAATGCTATACAATGGATGAATGTTCATCATATTATTCCACCAATGTTGTGACCTCGTTATTAACAACATCCAATGTCCATGATCAGAAAACCTTGATCATCTTGTTAATCAACGAGCTAGTTTATATGAGAGGCATTACTAGGAACTTTGTATTTTGTTTATTAAACACACATGTATTAACGTTTCTATTTAATACAATTATAGCATGCAAAATAAACATTTATCATAAACATGGAATAATATAATAACCACTTTATTATTGCCTCTCGGGCATATTCCCTTCAGATCGGGACAGTAGGCCTCCGGAACCCCGCCTCTTGTGAACCTGTACGGGTGAAGGGCAGCGCTTCTGCATGACTACTGACGCCATCACTGACAACTCCTTCCCCAACGATGACTTCTTCCTAGACATCAATAGCCTCTACATCGACGACATGGACGACGACATTGCTGCCACCACTGTTGCTTCTATGCCGCGGCCGCTGCTGCTGCCGCCGCCGTTACACCCTATGTGATTTCAATCAACCTCTTTCAGATTATGCTAGAGTGTTTTGTTCAAGCGATTGGGTATAGATGTAATAGGTTTATCTTGTTTAGATGTAATATGTTCATCTACTCTGTTATTTTACGTGATCTATTTAATTGCTATATGTATGATCATGCTTTGTCGGTTATTTATTCGGATTAATTCATATCGATTATTGCTTATATTTTCAATTTTATAGATTTGTCATTCAAGTGGCTGTTTGTGCAGGCAAATAAAGCAATGCAAGATGGCAAGATTAATATATACTACCTCTTATATTTTTTCAAAAATCAAATTATGTAAACTTTGACGTTTTTCAGCATTACACAAAGTTGGGTCAACTCATTTCAATTAGCTAAATACCCCTGTGTTACTGTGAAACACATAACATATGCGTTGACATGCTGAGCATATTATTACTCCCTCCGATCCAAATTAATTGACTCAACTTTGTCTCGATACGGATATATGTAGACAAGATACTTAACTAGATACATATAAATCTACACAAAGCACACTCAACTAATATGGATCGAAGGGAGTATTATTATTATTATTATTATTATTATTATTGTTTAAAGGATTTTTACCAATCGAACAAACTCTAGCACCTTCATCCTCCCCTCTTGCTTCACCTCTCTGTCGACCACCTCGCACATGGAATTGTACATTTCAAACCATTAGAGTAAAATGTCATCTTGCAAAAAGAAAAAAAATAGTGTTGATCTATAATTATGCCGATCGATGTTTTCACTTTATTTCCAATAGAGCAGATATCTTTTGTGCAATTTAATATGATAAAAACTTTGCACTAGTCTCTACTACAAGAAACGGAACACTTCCTAGAGTCCATTGCGTTACACAACTATTTCCGAAACAATTGCTTTACACAATTATTTCTGAAACAATTAATCGGATGACAACATAGAAGCCATCATAATGTCATCAATGACCGGATGGAAACCTACATCTATACAATTTTTCTGAAAGAATATTTGGTTGATTGAAGCTATCATGAAACCCCAAAACTTGAGTTAATAAATCCATTTTGATTCCAATATATCCATGCATCAACACATAGCTATGCGATCACAAAAATTAGCAAGTAAAAAAATAGTTGCAATAAATATTTTGATTCGTGCAAAGAAATATGGGTAGACGTAAAATCTACATATAAATAAATGTATTCATGCACCAAGAGGCATCTACCATGCAATTTGTCGGTATGCAGCCATCCGTAGCCTGGTTTACGGGAAGAAAGACACTACCTAGATGAGAAACCATGGAAGGTATATGACGTTTAGCTCTCAGGCAGCCTTGATCTCGTGATCTCATCTATGCAAACAAGTTTGTAGCAAATTCAACCGAGATAAAGAGAGAATTGAATTTGGCTTCTCTCAACCACTAATTAAACAAAAAGGCAATCATAAGAATATAAGTATGAGTTTGACGGAATATGATGGATATCATATTTGGTGAGTATATATAGGCGTACAGGGATAAACTTGGAGTACAAGACGAGTTAGGCTAGAATCATAACTATCCTAAACTATCACAATAACCGTGTACATATCATACTCTAACATAAACAACCGAACAAATGATACGGTTTAAAAAAGAAAAAAGAAATTTAAAATTTAAGATCAATGTAATCAACTCCAATCTGAGAACCAACCCGTGGTTGGATGGTTAGGAGGGCAGTGGTACTCCTAGCCCACCAGAGTTCAAACCCTAGATTTGATGCTTTTGTGTCTCATAAATGCGGAATATTCTTTCAGTGGGAGGCGACGTTTTCGTCGATAGCGAGGCGCCTGCGGTGATTTCGTCAATCTCATGACCCGCCGGCTCAGTCTCTCGGAGGTGCTCATAGGGGTAGGATGTGCGTGCGTGTGTTCATAGGGATGAGTGTATGTACGCATTAGAACGTCTGTGTTTGTACTGTGTTTCTAAAAAAAATTAACTCTAATCTCCATTTAATTTACCAACTCCAAAAATTTGAACCATTATGAACATCTTGGTTGTTCTTGCACGGTACTGAGGAAGCGACGAGTCCAAGCCGCCGGTGGCCATGCACACTCGCGATATGTACCCATGTTTTGGGGAGGTTTCCGTCGGTCGCGAAATGCTTTTGTGTGAGGCAACGCATCGGCGGCGTTCGTCCGGAACGGGCATGACATGCCGCACCTTGAGGATCACGTCGGCGGTGCATCAATTTAGACCAGAAGATATTCATGAAAAAAATGTCATAACAAGACAGGTTCAAGTCAATGACCTTGGTAGAGTGTTTGCGGAAAGGGAGAATATATAGCTTGGTCCTGGGTTGCACCATGATGAGCACCGTGGTATTGCCCACCACGATGACACCGGCAAATGCTAATGCGAGCTTAGGCAGGGATGATTTGAGAACCTTGTTTTCTTTCTTAAGATGGTGATCAGATTTTTTTGGAAGGGCGATAATGTTGAGCAATATATTGTTAGCAATTGTTGAGAATATCACGGGAGGTTTGTTTTGATCTTGTTCATTAAATGGACATGTCTTGCCTAAATTTACCAACGAGGATCGTGGAGCAATCAGCCAGCTTAATCTATAATATCTATAAAGTTCATCCCCACTAGCAAACAAATATACGGCCACAGGTGTACGTTCGACCCTTGCGATCATGTAAATAACCACATGTTACTTCTGTGTCCGTTTTCTTAACCAGCCCAAACCAGCCGAGGATCCCTGCTCTCTCTGTAGCTAGCCCATTTCACTTTACCAGTCTAGACCACATCAGGATACTAACCTTTTTTCTCTACCTAGCCCAATTCCACTTCTTCTTCTCCAACCACAGCACTAAAGGGGAAAAAATGTCTATCGGCAAGACAGGCTCGATGCCGCCGCAACATACGCCGGCCGTGCCTCCCGAGTTCCCAAAGGAATTGATGGATGTCTCACACCGGAAACTGCCCCATGCCTCCCGATCTCCCCACGTACCTGCGGTTTTCACTCCTCCCGCAATTGGATGGTAACGCCTGCTCCATCATTTGTTCTATCGACTTTAATGGTTTCCATCGGCTACCTCTTGATCTCGATAGTATATTTTAACCCCTTCATTTCCTCTTGTTCAAACCCCCTCAGTCGCCACTCTCCAGCAACCTGCTCGCTATGTTCGTCCCGCGCGCCTGCTGTTCTTGGATGTGACTGTTAGATAATCACGTGTCCTACACGTATTGGAATTGCAGTCCGAGTAGGTGTAGGTGTCCAGGTACTATACATATATGTATTAGACTAGGTTTAGCTACCGAGTCGGTTGTCTAGTCTTGGCATATATATATGCGTGTATCCTGGCCTGTAAACAACACCTCGTGAGAATCAATATGAAAGTAACTATGAGGTGCGATATGCACCTGTGGCCATCAAAGCTTATTGTTTTTCACGTGAGTGAGTTGTGTTGGTACTAGCTTGATCAATCAATCAAAACTAGCCAGTTTGGCTGTGTGTACTTGCGCGTCTTGACGGAGTTGATCGAGTGATCTTGCCGCTATCGTGTCGTCTACCAATTGTTGGAAATTGGCCCGATATGCGACGCCTTTCGTCGAGTACTTTCTGACAATAGACAACGCGATAGCGGCAAGATCACTCGATCAACTCCGTCAAGACGCGCAAGTACACACAGCCAAACTGGCTAGTTTTGATTGATTTATCAAGCTAGTACCAACCAACTCACTCACGTGAAAAACAATAAGCTTTGATGGCCACAGGTGCATATCGCACCTCATAGTTACTTTCGTATTGATTCTCACGAGGTGTTGTTTACAGGCCAGGATACACGCATATATATATGCCAAGACTAGACAACCGACTCGGTAGCTAAACCTAGTCTAATACATATACGTATAGTACCTGGACACCTACACCTATTCGGACTATAATTCCAATACGTGTAGGACACGTGATTATCTAACAATTGTTGGCCCAGACCTAGCAGTACTTTCGCTAGGACGTTGTGACGAGATGACCTGCGGCAACTCTGTAGCCTGTCGAGTACTTTCCGACAACACTCAACTTGCGAAGCTAGGTCTCCTGATCGATCTGTCGCTGGCTGATTCCTTTAGCCAAGCAAAACACACACGTACCAAGCTAGATAAGCTAGCCACTTGATCAATCTTGCAAGTACTAGTTACGCACGCGGAGACGATTTACCACAGGCACGTATCGTGCCTTAGCTTTTTTATTTTCTCAATCGCTCAGTTTGATTACAGGGGTATCGGCGTGTATATGTAGTAGTCCTAGTGTAGCTATTCTAGTAGGATTAGGACTCCTAATTCCTACATCAACCGTGCTACACAAACCTACACGTACTCGTATACTACTTGTATACGACAGAGCGCACCGCGCCGTGCCGGCGTCGGTTTAGACGTGCTTATTGCTAACAATCACCCCCTAAGCACGACGTGCGTTTCATCTCGACCTGGGTCCCAAATACGCCAGCTACTCCTCGCGGGCGTCATCCTCGGCATTTCTTTCGTCGTCCCCTTTCTTGGCACCCATGTCACCGACATTTCTTTCGCCGGCTTCTCCATGGCTTCACGTCGACCCTTCTCGTCCGCGTCCTTTTTTCCACGTCTTCAGACTTCATTGGTTCCTTGATGAACACCCATTGCCTTTTGTAGTTCATCGTCACCGAATTTTTTACCATCCAAAGTATCTCCTTCGGGTAGTAGTCCAACACACCTCGCATACGTGCTCGTGTCGGTCGTAGTCGTCTCGGCTCCTGTACTCTTGGAGGAGACACGACATGCTCTTCCGCGCCCGACATAGCGCTTGTTTCTTCATTTACCGCACCTCCTGGCTCCTTGCCGAGTAAATACAATCCTCGACATTGTCCTCCTCCACGTTCATTTGTGCGAAGGACCTCATGTTGGTATAAATCCAACACGTGTCTCCTTTCCGGTACTATCGGATGAGACACCGAAGTCACCATGACATTTTCCTTCTGATCAGCTAAACTTCCACGTGCAACTCCTCCTACTGATGGGCTGCTTCCGATCAAAGAGCCTTCTCCTGAACTAGCTTCTTGCCTGTTTTCTGGGCAGGCTAGCCCTGGCCTGACTAGACCTACTTCTTTTGGTCCGTCAATTTTATGTGGCGCTATAGCGCCCACGCTGTTTGGTCTCTTTGTTTTTTCTGCTCCAACTTCTGGGATGGACGCCCCTGGACCTCCTAACGGAGATCCTTCCGGCAGGCCTTCTTCTTTTAGCCCGTCTCCTTCTGGCGTTTCTGGGTCGCCAGCCCCTGGACCTTCCCTTGGCCCGGGCTCCACACATGAAGCTCCTCTTTCCGGCGTTTCTGGGCCGCCAGCCCCTGGACCTTCCCTTGGCCCGGGCTTCACACGTGAAGCTCCTCCTCCTGGGATGCCGAGCAGAATACATGTGCCACGTCTGCCTACTGTTGCTGGTGGCCATCCTGCCGTGCCATTGCCTTCATCATGCAACGCCACGTCTTCTCGATCCTGGACGTCGTGTCTAGCGACGTCGGTAGTCCGAGTACTCTCCGATTGCGCTTCCGAGCTTGAGGTGAACTCCTCCTTCTCAGATGTATCCGTGTTCACGCCGACTTCTTTTGGCGCCTTGGTCGCCGTTCTTGGCGTCGCCACACTTGACGAACCAACCAGGGTCACTTCCGGTTCTACCAATGTCATCTCGTCGTTCAGGACAGTCTCCTGCTGCCCCACGTGAACACTAGTGTCGTCGACACCTGCGCATACTACCTTGATCGCTCCCCACACATCCTTCGCCGATTTCTTTCCGACGAGGTGTTGTAGCATGTCCGTCGGCATAACCGAGTAGAGCGCCATCAATGCTTGACTACCCTCTCGGTACTTCGCACCTCCCTTGACGTACTCATCGCCACCGGGATCAATGGCCTCCCAAATCTGTTGACCTTCCATGGCGCACTGCATCACAAACGCCCATAGGCCGTAGTGCTTGCGATCCAGACGCGGATACAACTCCGCGCCCACCGTCTCAAACGCTGATGCCGATATCGATCTCTCGTCAAACTTCACCGTCGCCATGACCTCCTAGTACTTTCAGCAGATCACGAACGACGACCTTGGCTCTGATACCAATTGTTGGCCCAGGCCTAGCAGTACTTTCGCTAGGACGTTGTGACGAGATGACCTGCGGCAACTCTGTAGCCTGTCGAGTACTTTCCGACAACACTCAACTTGCGAAGCTAGGTCTCTTGATCGATCTGTCGCTGGCTGATTCCTTTAGCCAAGCAAAACACACACGTACCAAGCTAGCTAAGCTAGCCACTTGATCAATCTTGCAAGTACTAGTTACGCACGCGGAGACGATTTACCACAGGCACGTATCGTGCCTTAGCTTTTTTATTTTCTCAATCGCTCAGTTTGATTACAGGGGTATCGACGTGTATATGTAGTAGTCCTAGTGTAGCTATTCTAGTAGGATTAGGACTCCTAATTCCTACATCAACCGTGCTACACAAACCTACACGTACTCGTATACTACTTGTATACGACAGAGCGCACCGCGCCGTGCCGGCGTCGGTTTAGACGTGCTTATTGCTAACAATAGGTCGATGTAAAGAAGCACATCGTGATTAGGGGGTGATTGTTAGATAATCACGTGTCCTACACGTATTGAAATTGCAGTCCGAGTAGGTGTAGGTGTCCAGGTACTATACGTATATGTATTAGACTAGGTTTAGCTACCGAGTCGGTTGTCTAGTCTTGGCATATATATATGCGTGTATCCTGGCCTGTAAACAACACCTCGTGAGAATCAATACGAAAGTAACTATGAGGTGCGATATGCACCTATGGCCATCAAAGCTTATTGTTTTTCACGTGAGTGAGTTATGTTGGTACTAGCTTGATCAATCAATCAAAACTAGCCAGTTTGGATGTGTGTACTTGCGCGTCTTGACGGAGTTGATCGAGTGATCTTGCCGCTATCGCGTCGTCTATTGTCGGAAAGTACTCGACGAAAGGCGTCGTATATCGGGCCAATTTTCAACAGTGACCACACTCGATCCCCACGTCCATCAAACTCCCAGCAGGTCTACGTCTCATCTAACATAGCCATTTGCCTTTGATTTCCTTCTCTGCAATCCATCTTCCTTTTGATTTCATTATCTGCTCAACGAATTTTGTAAAGTTTTGTACTGACATAACTGAATTAACCGTGTATTCTGTGCAGCTGTCTTTGTAGTGTCTTATCTGAACTTCCTTTGCACCAATTTCCGTTTGAGAAGAAGACTCGCTACTTCGCCTGATTTAAATTTATATATTCCTGCAAGACTATTCCATTCCAAACGGTATGTCCCTACCATACATCTCTTAACTTTTTTTCGTACTTTACGTCATGTTGTTTGCCACCGTTTGTTCTTTACCATAATTAAACAATTGTAATGCTCGCCTAGAATTATGATATCCTCTAGCCCTTTTTAGTCATTATTATGTTCACAATTTCTAACAGCATGGATACGGGGAGAGTTCTTCGCGTTTTATGCCCCAGCGTGGAGTACCACGCGGCCGAAATGATCGACGGTGGCGCCAAATGTCACCTGTTACAGTACCTCAGATAGATTCATCTATTACAGCTCACTCTCGACGTAGACGTAGAGTAGCAAATGTACATGGAGGTTAGTTCATAAATTCGATTGTTTATATTTCATACATAAATAAAATAACTATTACTCTATATTCCTTATACTGTATCCTAGCTTGTTCTCTTTTTTCGTCGATGTAGATCAAGTGATGTCTTCCACACCACAACATTCAGGACCTGCTCCATCAAACTCAGCTTCGTGTTCATCTACTTCACATAACATAATGACATCAACCCCTTCCATTGAACAAAATATTGCTGGACAACTCTCTAGATCACCAAGTCAAACCCAACACCATCACCGTAATATTTGCTTTTTTTCCTTATGTACTACAATCAGATAAGACATCATATGACCTGCGTGCAATATTACGCTCCTTACAGGAACAATTTTTACACCACTAAATCTTGGAGGCCCCCAACATAATTGTTCACATTGTGGTGCTTTCTTTTGGTACGACGAGCGTGTTCGTAGAGAGAGGCATACATCAAACCCGACATACAATTTATGTTGTAAAGGAGGTAGCATCATACTTCCACATTATGACCCACCACCACAACCACTCTTGGATCTGTTAACTTCACAAGATAAAGCCGCTTCAGATCACTTCTTTCATCATATACGACAATACAATGCCATGTTTGCTATGACATCTATGGGAGCTAAGGTTATTGAATCTGTAAATGATGGTTATGGTCCATATGTTTTCAAGGTTAGTGGTCAGAGTTGCCACCATATTGGTTCTATGCTTTCTTCTCAAGGCCAGCGACCAAAGTATGCTCAGCTTTACATATATGATACAGCCAATGAAGTGTCACACAGGAACAATACTGTTTCTTCTCCCAAGAACTCTTTTCAAGCTAATGAAGACATTGTTAAATACCTCATACAAATGCTTAACACTCACAACCCCATAGTGAAACTCTTTAGAACTACACGTGAAAGATTAAATGGAGATACATATGATCACTACCGTATCAGGCTATTTGGTAAAGTTGATGCTCATGGTGATATCTTTAGTGCTCCAGTTGCATCTGAGGTTGTGGGATTGGTAGTTGGTGATATTGGAGCAACTAATATTGGCAGAGATCTTATAATAGACGACCGTGAATCCGACCTTCAACGGATAAATGAAAAACATCGCAAGTTCATGGCAATGCAATATCCTATCTTATTTCCATATGGAGAGGACGGCTACCATGATTCCATATTTTATCGTCAAACCCCCCGGTCTCAAGGTCTGCAACGTAAGAAAGCAACAATGCTTGAGTACTATGCTTATAGGTTGCATGACAGGCCTGAGGACTTCAACACTCCTCTGAAATGTAAAAGAGGGACCCAAGCTTATGAGGTTGATGCCTATTGTTGTGTCGAGGGAGATCGCCTAGGGCACTATAGGAAACCAAGCTTCCAGCGGAAATATAGATCATCACCCTATAACTCCTTGACTAATTCTGTTGAAAAAGGCATAACTTCTGGATCTTCGGCCGGCCAACGTATTATCTTACCGTCTTTGTTTACTGGAGGCCCCCACTATTTATATCAAAACTATCAAGACTGTATTGCTATTTTTAGAAAATATGGATGCCCAGATTTGTCCATCACCTTTACGTCAAATCCAGCATGGCCTGAAATAACGGAGGCTTTAGCATCCTTTCCTGGACAGCATTCTTTAGATAGGCCCGATATTGTAGATAGAGTCTTCAGAATGAAGCTGAATCATTTAATGGACGATATTAAGAAAAGAGACTTTTTTGGCCCCATAAATGCAGGTAATATTTCAGCAAATCTCTTTGGAATGTTATTTAATTTCCCACAATCTTTCTTACATCAAACTAAAACGTTAACCTCTTTTTGTAGTTGTTTACACAGTTGAGTTTCAAAAACGTGGCCTCCCACATGCTCATATCATTGTATGGTTGGCCAAAGAAGAACCCCTAGATGCAGAAAAGATAGATTATTTTATCTCTGCTCAATTCCCAGATCCGACAACTGATCCAGTGGGATATGAAGTTGTTTCTTCTTTTATGATTCATGGACCTTGTGGCCCTCTAGGACACAAATCTCCATGTATGTCTGAAGGAAAGTGTTCGAAATTCTACCCTAAGGAATTCTGTGAAAAAACTATTGTGAAAAAAAATGGGTTTGCTCAGTATGCTCGACCAAATAATGGAACAGTCGTTAACAGAAATGGAATTGAGATTCACAATGGATTTATAGTCCCTCACAATGTGGACTTGGTGGTTAAATATCAGGCACACGTAAATGTTGAAAGGGTCAATCATGATGGTATGCATAAATACCTTTTCAAATATGTCACAAAGGGCTTTGATTATACAAGAGTTGGATTTTATAAAAGTTCATCCTCATCAGAATCATCTAGTGAAACTGTCAATGAAATAAATAATTATCTTGAGTGTCGTTGTGTTACCCCACATGATGCATATTGGCGCTTTCTTCTGTTCGACATTCACCATACTCTACCATCAGTTGAACGCCTTCCTGTGCATCTACCTTTGGAGAATAATGTTGTGTATGCAGAGGATGACAACCATGAAGAAGTAATTTCAAACCCAAATAATTTGAAAACTAAACTAACTGCATGGCTAGAAGCCAATTGTCGTTCCCCTACTGCTCGAGACGATACTTATATCGAGTTCCCCGAACACTTTACATGGCATTCAGACAAAAATGGGAAGTATTGGGATATATGTAAAGGCTCTCAAAAGAAGGTTGGCCGTGTTGCTAATGTTAGTCCTACACAAGGAGAACTTTATTATCTCCGGCTATTGCTCCACATCGTGAAAGGTCCAAAATCCTTCAATGAAATCCACACAGTAGGAAATCAGGAATATCCAACCTTCCGTGCATCCTGTGAAGCTTTAGGACTCCTTGGTGATGACCAAGAATGGTCCCGTGCTTTCACAGATGCAAATCAGTGGGCAACACCTTCCCAATTACGACATCTTTTTGTCACAATCTTGCTATTCTGTGAGGTCACAAATCCCAAAAACCTTTTCGATGAACATGCTTCCTCGATGAGTCAGGATAGTACCTATAGAATAAATCGTAACAATTTCCAAAGAAGCAACTCATCTGCAAATATTGCCGTCTCATTTGTTCTTTTTGAGGTAGATAAATTGTTGAGAGATGCTGGGTATTCTCTATCACATTTTAATTTACCACTACCAGATGATATAGCACTTGAAAATAGGCTATTATTAGATGAGCTAAGTTATGATATTCCTCAATTGACCACAAATTTATCTAAAGATATTCCAAGACTAAATAATTGCCAGGAAAAATTTCATGGTGCTATTTGTAGTTCTGTAAATAATAAAGAAGGCCAAACATTCTTTGTATATGGATATGGAGGAACCGGAAAGACCTTCCTATGGACAACTATACTTAACTTTGTAAGAAGCAAAGGAAAGGTAGCTTTGGTTGTTGCATCATCTGGAATTGCATCCCTCTTACTTCCAGGTGGTAGAACACCACACTCCTGTTTTAAAATCCCATTGGACATACATGAGAATTCTTTGTGCAATGTCAAAAAAAATACTAACTTGGCTGAACTTATTCAAAAGACATCACTGATTATTTGGGATGAAGCACTGGTCAATCATAGGTACTATTTTGAAGCACTTGATTGTACACTTAGAGATATGATGTCAGAGACCAAACCTAGTTCATAGCACAAACAATTTGGTACGATAACAGTTGTTCTTAGTGGAGACTTCCGCCAAACTCTTCTAGTTATACCAAATGCAAGAAAGCAACAGATCTTAAAAGCTTGCATTGTGAATTCTTATTTATGGCATGATTGTAAGGTTTTGGACTTGACAGAGAATATGCGGCTCAGCTCAAAATTTCTTTCTCCCTTAGATAAAGAAGACCTACGTTTGGTTGCCGAATGGCTTTTGAGGGTCGGAGATGGTACAGAATCTTTCATTCCAATTGAAAATGATCCTGAAAACATATTCATCAAAATTCCTCCATCTCTCCTACTCCCATCAAATTGTAGAAATCTTCAAGGCTTGATTTCCTTTGTGTATAATTCTGAAAACTCCCAACAGAGAGATATTGCATCATACTTCTCTGATCGTGCTATCTTAGCTCCTACAAATGAAGTCGTTTTTGAAATAAATAGAAAAATGATTGCTCAGTTACCAACAAATGAAATGTTATATTACAGTTCAGATTCAATCGATAACAGTTCGTCCAACCTTTCCACGCTAGAGGCATTATATCCCACTGAGTTTTTGAATACCATTCCCCTGAATGGGCTTCCAGATCATCTGTTGCATCTAAAAATAAGAGTCCCCATAATGTTATTGCGTAACCTTGATCCCTCTCGTGGTCTTTATAATGGAACTAGACTCGTTGTTACTCAACTGACAAATAGGGTAATTGAAGGAGAAATAATCACTGGGAAAGCCAAAGGTTCAAAAGTTTATATCCCACGCATTGTAACCACTTCAGCCTAGTCCAGGTGGCCATTCAAATTGAAGTGTCGACAATTCCCAGTAAGGATTTCATATGCTATGACAATTAACAAAAGCCAAGGACAGACTCTTGATAGAGTTGGTGTCTGTTTACTAACTCCAGTTTTCTCTCATGGCCAATTATATGTTGCATTCTCACGAGTAACGTCTCTAAAAGGCTTACAGGTTCTTATTGAGAATACTCCTCCATCACATGACAATTGCACACACAATGTAGTCTACCGTGAAGTTTTTTCTCAGATCAATAAACAACTTCGTTAAATCAGAAAGGTATGCTACAAAAAAACGACAATACAAGTTTTTGAAGCTTCTTATCATGATTGATTGGGTATTGTCTTGACAATATATATACAAATTGCAAATTCTTATCATTTTTCATAATATTTCTTTTCTCCTTCTATAGACACATAAATCATGAACTCTTCTACCAAGTTTGCAAGCATTACTCCAGGACAACAAAACTGCAAGGTCTTTGGTCGGCTCATACGAGTTTGGGACTCAAAAAATATGAGATCCAAAGCTGCAGACCCTTTTGAAAGGGCACGTATGCCCCATGCGTGGTTTTGGTAATTAATGACAATTCATATGGACTAATGTGCAAATTGAGTCTCACTTGTAGGTTTGTCCATTGGCATCGCTTGGACCATGTGTTGGTTTCAAGGATGAAAAAGAAGAAGCATTGTCCAAGGGCTTTGTGCCTTTTGGAATCAAATATAAGAAGAAGAAGATCAAGTATGTCTTGAAGAAGAATAAGTAGATGGAGTTCCTCATGGCTATCTTCAAGACATCATCAAAAAATGAAGTGCAAGCTCAAAATGCGCCATCTCTAGAAGATCTCATGCTTGGAGCTTGCCATCCTCGGTGTTTATGGAGTGATGAAGACAAGGTCAAAGAAGTGGTTTCCCCATGGAGTATGGGGGAGCCATTCGCAAGTCTTCATCAAGCAAGAGCAAGCTAGAGCAATCAAGAAAGGTGTTTCATCTTGAAGGTGACAAGATCGTCTACATCAAGCTCAAGTGGGATACTCAAGGCAAAGGTATGATCTTGATAGGGTTTCTAATTTACCGGTCTCTTGTAGTATTGGGAGATCGGGTTTAGGATAGATAACTGTACTATCAAGAGGGGCTCTCGAGTGGGTGACTCGTTCGTATCTTTCGGAGAGAGCTCAAACCTTTGCATTCATAGCATCATCCTTCTTGGTTGTTGTTTGGTTCTTGTCCATGTGAGTATCTAGAGCTCGTGGTTATCTTCATAATAAGCTCTAGTTCATCAAAAAGGATTTCCCTTGCATATCTTATTGCGGTTTTGATCTTGCGGGTTTTTCCGGCTCCACACCTTGGGAGGTATATCACATATATATTCATGATATTTTATCCCTTGGTGATACCCATTATTTCACCTTTTGTTGTATTCTACTCTTTATTATCTTTCCAACAAATTGGTTTCATCCCAATTGGAGTTTCCAAGCTCAACTTCTTGTGTTTTGGGTTTTGGAGGTTTTACCGGTTCATCGCTTCTGAGAGGTCCTACCTTTCTCCATTTTATTTTTATCCTCCCTTGTTGTACTATGATGTTTATTTGCATAATCTTGTAGAGCTTTTTGTTCTCTTCAAATCGAGCCCAAGATCATCAAAATCGGAGTCCAGAGTCAAAAGTTATTGAAGTTTTCGTGCAATGTTGTCCAACGTTTTTGCTTGAGCGGTAGTACCGGCCCAAGTTCCGCCCGAAGTTCCGGTAAATCTCGTTTTTGTTTAGTAACTTGTGTTTCTATTTACCGGTAGTTCCGGTGGAACACCGGTAGTTCCGGTGGGGCGCGAATCTGGCCCAAACGGACAGATTTTTCTTGCCCTATTTAAGGGCCCCCTCTTCCCCAAAGTTTCCCCAAAAACTTTGGAGGTCATTTTTGCTAGCTCTTCCACTCTCTCTCCTCCATTGTTTATCTTCAAAAGCTTGCCCTCTTCCCTTCTCTCTCCCATGATTCTTGCATCTTTTTGAGGGATTTGAGAGAGGAGATCTAGATCTACAGGCCCCACCAAACCAAATCCCTTCTTTGTGAAAGAATCCTTGGGATCTAGATCTTGGAGAGTTTTGTGTTCTCTTCTTGTGTTCTTCCTCCCTTATTCTCCCAATAGCTTTTGTAGCTTTGGTGGAATTTGAGAGTGAAGGACTTGCCTCTTGCATTTGGTGCATAGGTTTGAGTTCTCCTCGGAGATTCGGCGAGTTCAAGCCCTTGGGCTTGTCTCTCTTGGGTTCTTGGAACCCTAGACGGTTGTGTGGTTAGATTGTTGACCTTTTGTGGTCTTGTAGCCTTTTGTGGCCTTGTTGCCTTTTGTGGCTTTGTAGCCTTTGTGGCATTGTTCTTGGGAGCCCTCCAATTGTTGTGGAGTTTGCCCCAAGCCTTGTACGGGTTCGGTGACCGCCCTCAAGTGTCCCATAGTGGAACGTGAGTAGGCCTTTGTGGCGAGCTCACGGGAGAATAGGGTGATCCTTTTGTGGCGTCGGTAGGTTGCGTGCCTTCGCATCTTGGGGTGAGGCCTTATGTGGCGTTAGGTGAGCATCGAGCCACCACACCTCGAGGTGAGCCACTTGTGGTGTTCGAAGTACATTGCGCCCCCGCACCTCTCCAATAGAGACGTAGCTTCTTTTGAAGTGAACTTCGGAAAACAAATCATCGTCTCCACGTCCATCGGTTATCTCTCAACCGAGCCCTTTACTTATGCAATTTACATTGTGATAGCCATCGTGCTTGAAGTACTATATCTTGCTATCACCTTGTTGCTTGTCTTGCTTAGCATAGGTTGTTGGTGCACTTAGTGAAACTAGTGGATATAGGTTTTGGCTTGATAAATTAAACGTTAAGTTTTATTCCGCATTTATTAGAGCCTAAACCGTAATAATTTTAAAACGCCTATTCACCCCCCCTCTAGGCGGCGTCCATTTCCCTTTCAATTGGTATCAGAGCGAGGTCTCTCGTTTCTTAGGCTTCACCGCCTCGAGAGTAAGGATGTCTCCTGGTTTAGTGCACTCTCACACATTTACTTTTGATGGCACAAATTATGATGTTTGGCGTATTCGCATGCTTAGTCATTTCCGGGTCATTGACCCAAATATTGAGCAAATTCTAGATATGGGATTGTCTCCTCCGAAGGATCCCCAAAATTTATCTTTGGAGGAGGAGACAAACTCTTATCTCGAAGCTCAAGCATCTAATGTGCTTGTTAATGTTGTGAGTTTTGTAGTTCTTTCCTTAATCATGCCTTTTAGGAATGCTCATGATATTTGGACCAAGCTTCAAGCAAAATATGATGTGTCCAAGATTGATGAGGATGATTGTATTCCATCCACCTCCGGCCGTGATGAGTTCTCATCTTCCTCCACTCCACCTACATGTGAGTTGTCACAAGGTAATGATATGGTGAGTAGTGATAGAACTTGCAATGTGGAAGTGAGATTGCCATTCATGATCCTCCATATCTATCTCATTGCAATGTTGTATCTTTGGGCATGAACACTTGTAGGACTATATGTGATTTACACCCTAGTGTTGATTGCCCTTGCATATCATGTAGAAATGGATTGAATATATCTCATGATGATATGCTTGCTTTGCCTTGTTGCCATGATAAATGTGCTTCTATTTCCTTTAGTACTTGTGTTTCTAACCATGTAGAGGAAATCGAAGAATGTGTGGGCCAAGGCAAGGTTGCTATTGGAGCTTCATGTGTTCCCCCATCATCACCTTTTCCCAACATTCACTTATGCCTCATGGCTAAGGAATCAAAGGTAACTTCTCCTTTGGACCCCAATGCACCTCATGATGATGTGAATGTTGACTTAGATGTAGGAGATGATGATGTTGCTTCTTTAAAAGAGAAGGGGGATCTAGTCCTTCGTGCTCTTCACAATGATAAAAATGCTTGCTCCACTTTCATTGAAATATTGAACTTTGCCATTGAAAGTAAGCAACTAATTTATGAGCATGAGGACACAATTGAAAAAATCTGTAGTCTTGAGCGTGAGTATGCTAATGACATTGCAAACCTAAATGAAGCTCTAGAAGAGGAACAAACCACCAAGGAATCTCTTGAGGAGACCTTTGCTCTAGAGCTATCTAGAGTGAAGAAATCTCATGATAGAGAATTTGAGGTGGAAAGTGCCCTCCAAATTAAGAATGATGAGCTTGAAGTTGCTTATGCCAAACTCCTTGAGGATTTTGAGCACCTCAACAATGGCTCTAGGGTCATCAAGGGGGAGCTCATCAAACTCACCGAGTCACATGAGAAACTTAAAGCCTCATACACTAAAGAGCTTTCCAAGTTGCCCTCACCTCTCACTACTATTGATGATGCTTGTGCTACTAACTCTATCTCTTGTGAAGCATCTATTGTGAAGGAGAATGTTGAGCTACGTGCTCGACTTGCTTTGCTAACTAGCAACTATGGGAAATTGGAAGAGAGTCATGCTAAGCTCTCAAGCTCGCATGAGGACCTTCTAGTTTCCGATGGTAGTCTAAAGTTGGCTCATGAGGCTATTGTATCAAAGGTAACATCTAGTGAGCCTCATGTGGACATTAGCACTACATCTACTCCTTGTGTAATATTGCCATGTGCTAGTCCTTGTAATTCATCCACTCATGCTATTGCTATATCTTGTGATGAATTGCATCCTTTGCCTTGTTACTCTAACAACGTAGCATCTACTTCCTCTAGTATTGTTGTTGATACTAACCATGTAGAGGAAAACAAGAAGCTCAAGGCTCAAGTCAATTCTTTGAAGAATGACTTGAAGAAGTGTCATGAAGGGAAGACCACTCTCAAGAACATCTTGAGTGTGCGAAGATCCCCAAATGACAAGAGTGGGCTTGAATACAACTCCAACATCAAGAACATGCCCACCAACATGTTGAAGCACAAGGGCAACAAGAAGAATGGCCAAGGTCAAGTGAAGAATCCGGCCAACATTGTGTGCTTCAAGTGCAAGGAAGAAGGCCATCATGTGAGATGTTGCCCATTGAAGAAGAAGCAACAAGGGAAGCGGCCTCAAGCTCCACCTCAAGCTAGAAGCGGGCCTCTTCCCAAGACTCAAGCTCTTCCTCAAGGGGTGGCATCTTCCATGAAGAAAGATAGCAAGAGAAGAACTTGCTACATTTGCCGCGAGAAGGGGCACCTTTCTTCCTCATGCACCATGGGTAACTCCTCATCAAAACCTATATTGATATATGATGCATATTCTCTTGGTAAGGATGAGGTGGGCAATGTGTTTGCCAAATATGTTGGTGCCCAACATGGTTTCAAGAAAAGAACCATTTGGATGGCCAAGCCTATTGTGACTAACCTCTTAGGACCCAACTTGGTTGGGGGCCAACAAGCTAAAACTTGATCAATAGGTGTTGTTGGAGGGCATTGGGGGCTTGGCTACATTATGAAGAATTGAGGGATCTTCATTATTTATTTTTGTCAAGTCAAGCCAATTGGATTATCTTGCTTCTACCTTATATCCAATGTTCCACCTTGCGGTAACATGTGCTCAACTCCTTTAATTTGAAAGTTACTTGCTCCCTTGTGCATGTGTTGGTTTTGTACCTTTATATGTGTTTGTACATGTTGTGCTTCCCTCATACCTATATTGAGTTGTCAAGTAGTTTTGTGTAGGATGGTTGGCACATCATGTATTTGTGTTCTTGTGTTTGAGCCTTGTTGAATTCATTTGTATCTCATTTGGCTCTTGGGAGAGATTAATGGACTATCCCATTTATGGGGGAGTGTTATGCTTGGGCATTCCACAATCCTAAAATGTGTGTACATGAGGAATACCACTTAGTGTTGACATTACATGTTATCTTGTCTCTATGTGGTATGTCATTCTCATGAAAAATTTGAATTCCATAATGTCCATTAATCATCTCCATTTTGATCTTTTTGCCTCTTGTCGAGATTTCTTGGTTTATCACATTATGGGGGATTCATATGCTTTGTGCATATTACAAACCTAGAAAATGTGGACATTTGAGGTAGTGTCACTTAGAATTGATATTGATATTTATCTAGCTCCTAAGTGGCACATTTAGCTCAAACAAGTTCCAATTACTTTGGATTGATTTTATTGCTCATCTTTTGGATCTTGTTTGTGAGAGTTTTTCTTGATATGTGTTTCCTCATATTTGGACCTCAATATCCTCCATGGAAACCATTTGCTTCAGGTTACCTTAATCTTTATTGATTGTGTGACTTTTTGGAGCTATCAAGAATCTCTCTCGAAGAATCAAGCATAACTTTTATGTCTTGTTACATGCTTCTTTGTGTGAATATGATCATGATTTCCTTGCAAACTACCTCGGGAAAACTTTCCCCATAATTCTTGTTCTTGGACAAGTGACACTCCATATATGGTAGGATTTATTGATCATGTTCACTTTGGCCTTTGTTTTTCTTTGTCCTATCTTTGGCCGAGAATTTGTTTTCTTTTTCTCCCATGTCTTCCTTGCCTCTTGTGGATCATTTTAGTTTATTGGTATTCCCTTGTGTTTTATTTAATGTAGGTAGTAGTGATGATCTCTTTTGTGTGCATTTTGCATTCAAAAGCAAAATTCAATATAATGCACCATTCATGGGGGAGCTCTCCGATATTATCTAGAACAGTCCTTTTATGCTTCTTGTGTTGATCCACGTAGTGTTTCTTGTGCTTGGATGCTTGATCTTTTCTTTTGGTACTTTGTGCCATCATGAAAAGTGTAGAGAGTTTTGTTTATGTGTTGGAATCTTGCTCTATTTGGGAGTTGGCTTTGTCTCATTTTTTGTTACTTCTTTTCATCTTTTAAGAATGAGATAAATCCTTGAGCATTGTGTGTTTTGTGCATCTTTTGCTCTTTGGCTTTTGCCTTGTTCATTTGTTGAATTGGCATCCTTTCATGTGTTGATTTGGATCTTTGATACAATTTGGACACCTTTCGTCGTGTCACACTCTTGTGTGCTACTTATTGGTTTAGTTGGTGTTTTAGTTCAAATTGTATCTCATTTTGGTTCTTGAGAGTCTTGTGCATGCATATTTACTACATGTGTATATCATAGCATTCTTGCTTTCTTGATCCAATATATAGGGGATTCTCCACCAAATCCTATCGGCTAAGATGTGCATGAAATTCAATTTCATATTAATATGCACATATTTATGTGGAGCTTCTCCTATATATTGTAATTTCACTAACTACTTTGGACCCAAAACATAGTGTACTTAATTGTGTTTTAGGTACATTGGAGATATATTGGATGCTTGTCTCATCCATTAGGAAGAAGTGGTGCCTACATGTCAATTGGAGGCAAGCTAGGATGATCAACGAATTCATATCCTCTACATCCTACCATTTATATCTCGATAACAAGTATCTCTCTCATGCATACATAGCTTGCTTCCAACCTTTTGTAGGTTGCTTATTGGCATGAGTTTGTGTTTTTGCATATGTTGTGTTTCTTTTGTTGGTTTTTAGGAGTGCTCTCTATTGCAAATGTGAGTATGTTGAGATGAGTGCATATAATGGGGACTATACAAAATCATGACCATGATCCACTTATCCCAAATATGTCAATCTAGAAATTATATTGCCTATCATTTCCTCAATTTTCTCTCATGTGCAATAGTGAGTATTTTGCATCGTTGATTTCTATTTGTGATACTTGTTACTTTTCTCCATATATTCCAACTATTCCCTTCTTCCCTTGGTAATTGTTGTAATGTATGTATAGTGTTCGTGTTTGAAGATCATTTATGTACAATAAGATATATTTGGGACTTTGGCCATGCTTTCAAGCAAAAAATCCTATTGATACATTATATGACTTCATTTTGTTGTTCATGTGCTTTCTTGTGTATCTATTTTGTGTGTGCATGTTTCTTTGTGGGCATATGTCTTTGTGATATTTTCCACCTAGAAACTTATACACACAAGAGAAGATAAATCTTTGGTTGTTTTTGTTTTCCTTGGAGACCACCCTTTATTTCTTGTTGATTCTTCGATGGCTTCCAAATTTATTTTTCTATGAGTGCTTGTCCCATTTGTTTGCATCTGCGGGCACTCATGATTTGATCTCTCTTGCCGTGTATTGTTAAATGAGTTTGTAGGAGTGAGGATTCCATGATTGTGCGCTTTGTTTTCAAATATAATTATTATAATTAGTGCATAATCCTTGGGGAACTTCTCTAACTCACTTAAGAATGCTCATTTGTATTTATCTTTGTTTGAGGTTTAAATGTCTATGGGGGAGTGAGGATTCCATATTTGTGCATGACGCATTCAAATGATTCTATATTGTGCACGAAGATTGGGGAGCTTCCCAATTTCATCTAAACACTCTTTTGTCCGTATCATTATATCTTGTGTTTTTCTTTTTGTATCAATTGTTGTTGTCAATTGGTATTTTTGGGTCTTTTGGGTTGCTCGCTTCATTTGTTGAAGCTATTTTCTCTTTCTTTTCTTTTTTGCAATCTTTGGGTCCTCAATATAGTTTTACTTGCTCCCAAGGAATCATCATTGGATATGTGCATATGCACACCTTTGGAGGAATTCTCACTATATTGGCGGTTTAGAACTTTGCACCCATTTTGGCAATCGATGCCAATGGGGGAGAAGTTTTAGAGGGTTTAAGGGAAGTTGGTTTATGCTTTGAGTTGGTTCTTAAGCATTATCCTTGCATGCTCTTGCATCTTTGTTGTTGCTTGGCATGTTTAATATATAGAGGAAACTCAACCACCAATAATGGTTGGCAATCTATGCAATGAAATTCAAGTTCATCACACATGCAGAGATTGCGGGAGAGTTTGCTCTATATATTGTGGTTGTACCAACATCACATATGTAACATACCAAAACTTCAATCCAAGCTTATCAAGATCAAGTCATCCAAAAATGGGGTTAACAAAAACTTTTCCAAATTTAAAATGAAAGCATTCATATATGTGTGCATTTAAAATAGGAGTTGTTTTGAATTGCCATGATTGTGTGATCCTTTGCTTCTAAAATGTTTCTTAGATGATTTAAACATCATCTACATCATTCCCAAACTTTTCCTAAAGAAAATCAAATCAAAAAGAATTAAAATGAAGGAATGGTCTTTTGGACAAATTTAACTCTCATACCTACTTTAGCTATTCCTAGTACTCATTTCTTAACAGAAACAATTCTTGATCTTTACACCCCTTGCTAGTACACATAATGAGGTATCAAGGCCCACCTTTTGATCTACTAAAAACCTTCTGCAAACTATTTTAAATGACAGTTTAAAATTGAATCTAATGCATATGCATAGATCACCCATATTTCAAAAACCATCAAAGTGAGCACCATTTTCAAAACCCTTGCAACCAGAGACTACCTATCACTAGTGGAGATCACTCAAAATTTTTGAACTCAAAATTCAAAACTTTTTCTCTTGCGGCCATTTCATCAAACACTTGGCAGGCAGAATCACACCTCTAATCCTAGCTCACTGTTTTGAACAGAGTTTTGCCCCCATTTGATCTCCATTTAATCTCTTTGTCCCCCTCTAATCAAACCATGCCATTTGCAACCCATCCCCTACACCCTAGTAGCAATGCCATGCCATGCCGAGCACCACCCTGGCCGGCCAAACTTGCCCCGCTGCAGCAGACCACCTCCTCGTCCCTCTCCATGTCTTGGAGGCAGCCAGCACCGCACCGCCCCTCTTTGTCCCTTGCCCAAGCCAAGACCAGCCATGGACCACAGAGGAGAACCCGCGCCCAGTGCCACCGAACCATGCCGACGCTGCCCGCAGAGCGCGCACTGTCCCCGCGTGCACAAGCCGCCGCTCGACAACAGCCCGCGCCCACCGCTCCGCCTCGACCTAAAGAACACCCCAGACACCTCCGTTCGCCGCCCAAAGCCCCACAGCCACCGCTCGCCATGGACACAGCCGCTTCGGCCACGCAGAGCGCCACCTCACCCCGACCGCATGCCACCGCCCCTACGGCCGCATTGAAGCGCTATAGCACCGCCAGGGGACCGCCCATCGATCGCCATCCCCAGCCATGCCGCTAGCTCGCCGTAACCATGTCGCCACCGTCGACCGCCCATCCCGCTCGGTCTCACCGTCGAGCCTATAAAAGGAGCCCTCCCCAGCACCAAAGACTCACACCATTCCACTCCCCTCACCTCTCTAAACCTCAACCACCCCTCGTCGGAGCAAGTGGAGCAGCATCTTGCCGGAATTGGAGCCGGAGCCGCCGCCTCTGGAGAAGAAGGGTGTCGTTGATTCCGGCCACCCCAAGCTCCGCCGCGACCACGCCTCGCCTCGCCGTCGTCTTCCACTTCGTTCGCCCACATCGCCGACCCCGCTAGAGCCCTGGTACGCCCCCAGTAGACCCCCACCGAGCCGCTAGGGTTCGAGCTCGCCGGCGACCCGTCCGTCGTCGACGACGACCCTCATCCGTAGATCTAGCCTCTAATCGCACGGCCCACAGCGCGCGTACCGTTTCACGTTTTAAAGAGCCGCTGACAAGTGGACCCCTCCTGTCAGCTGAGCCCCGTGCCGCGTAGCACCACTGGGCCGGCCCATTTCCTTTCCCGCGCAAGCCCGTAGATTCAAATCTAGGTTTTTCTTTTTTAGTTAGAATATAGTTTCTATCCAGTGTTTCAAAATTCAATTCTATGAGTTTGACAAATCCAAATTACATGAAACTAATTTTGTCTGAAAGGTATTGAAATGCTCTATCCAAGCCCGTTGGATTTAATTCATTTAGAGTTATAGATTTCTCCTAATAAAAATAAGAAGACAGAAGCTTTTACAACTTGAAACATTTTTGTAAAATCAACCAAGTTAGCTTTTGAGTTGATTCCAACTCTCAAAAATCACATTTCATCATATCTATCCAAATATGTAATAATATAAAGGTTTACAGGCAGTGACTTTGGAATAGTACCAAAATAATGCTATATAGGCATTTCTAGTCACTTTAAATCATTAAATAATGAACTTAAACCAAAGTAATATTGATCCAACCTTTAAATCTCATTACCACATGTTAGAATATGTGGTGAGGACATGTGTCCACATGATCCCATATTTTGGTGGTGAATATTAAATTTTAGTTAATATTTCAATGAGTAGAAATTACTTTTCCAAAATAAAAAGGTTGAAACTATGGAATTCAACTTGTGATGCTTGTGATGATAATAGATCATCAATTGTGTGGTTTAGAATACTAATTAGCCTAGTTAAGTATTGTTTGGTGATTGTGCACTCCCTATGTATTTCTAGATGCTAGTACCGACCAAGCCTTCGAGAAGGAGTTCTACCAAGTTGGGAAACGGAGGTCAGCTGATCTTCGAGAGGGATCTGGATTCACTGTCGGAGTTACTGGGACGCCCACATCCCGAGTTTCTTGGAGCTCAACTTCCAGGACCCCCAGGAGGAGACCTACAATGGCTAGTCACCGCAGATCTTCGAGGAAGCATGGAAGCACCAACTTCCGGGAGAATTCAGTTCTCTGTGAGAGAGAACAACTGGCTAGATGGATTAGCCAGGGCAATGCATGAAGCTCTCGCACGTCTATGTGCCCTCAGCGTCAACAAGATTCAAGGAACCCGTTTTGCCCACTATGCAAGACATGACTTCATGGGAATGCCGATGGAGATGCCAAGTCACCTAGAGTTGAGGCGTCAAGTGGAGAACCTTGACTTCTTGCTTCATGACCGACAGCAGGAACTGGACAATGCCAGGGAGTTAGCCTACCAGAACCATGCCATTGCCGACCAGAAGGCCCAGACCTTCGCACTGCTTGTCCAAGATCGCCAGTCTCTTCGCCGCCAGCGTACAAAGAAGGATCGCACCATCGCCCGTCTTCGCAAGAAGGTGTCCGACCTCGAGAAGACCGTCAAGGAGCAGGAAGCTCAGCTTGCCGCCAAGGAAGAAGAAGATGAGGGTGAAGACATCTAGGGAGACATGGATTCTTACCTCGGCAACAATGATGACTTTCTGGCAGAATATGTTGTGGACTTCTACACTGATGATGAAGACTCCGACTTCATCGACGATGAGTATATGCACTAGAGCACTATCGTAGCATGAGATGTATCATCTCATTGTATCGTAGCTTGCAGAATGGTTCTTAAAACCATCTGTTTTTCCCCTTTGCTTGTTGTGGTGTGTGTTGTATCGTGTGCTTGCTTGCATGAATGAAAAAGAAGTTAGTTGAAAAACCTGAGTCTAACTCAAAGTTGTATCTTTGAAAACCCAAAACCATGAACCTTAGAATTTCCCTCTTACCCCTATATCTATCTCAATCTTCAGATGACTCGTGGAAACCAAGGAGGGAGCAGCTCATCGCAGGACCCAATGCTGCAGATCTTGCAGAATCTCATTGCAGACCGTGAAGCAAGCAGGGCCGAGCGTCAAGCCAACTTAGCGACACTATAGTAGATCGCCCAAATGGCTCTCAACAACCAAGGACATGGAAATCAGGATCACCATGGATCTAAACTCAAAAAAATTCAGAACACCAATCCCCCAATCTTCAACCAATCTGAAAACCCATTAGATGTTGATGACTGGTTACAGACCATGGAAAACAACCTCGAAGTTGCAGGAGTTGATGAGAATGAGAAGGTTCTCTTCGCCACCCACTATCTGGCGGGAGATGCAAGAGCTTGGTGGAATAGCGTCCGCAACATGAACCATGGTCAGGTGATGACCTGGGAAGCATTCAAGGTCAAGTTCAGCCGCACCCACGTGCCGCAAGGTCTTGTCAATAGGATGAGAGATGAATTCCATGAATTGAAGCAAGGAAGATTGACTGTAGTAGAGTACCGTGACAGATTCCTGTCACTTGCCAGATATGCACCGGATGAAATCAACACGGAGGCCAAGAAGAAGGAGAGATTCTTAAACGGACTACATGATGAGATGCAGACTGTCCTCGTCAACATCCGTTTCCAGGATCTCGAAGAGCTAGTCGACTCTGCCATTCAGATGGAAGGGAAGATTAACCAGGCAAACGACAACCGCAAGCGTCGTATGATGCAGCAGTCTGGATCCAGCAGTCACTAGAAGTACCGTCTCAAACCCTCACCAGGATATGCACCAAGGAACAACCGACCCCCAATGTCTCGCCCAAGCTACCCCAACCGTAGAGGAGGAAATGTGAAGTCCGGAGGAAACCATCACAACTCCGGCAACGCCAACAATTTCAACCGTGCACCTCCCAAGAGCAACAACAATAACAACAACAACAACACTGCACCCAGAACTGGCAGTAATGCTGTGCCTGTCGCAGCAAAGGACAAGTCCCAGATCACCTGTTTCGAGTGTGGAGTGAAGGGTCACTACTCCAATGAGTGTCCCAAGAAGACTGCCGCCAATGCCACTGTGAATGCCCCAGCTCAACAGCAGCGTCATGTTCAACCAGGAAGAAGGTTTGCCCCATGGAACCCTCACAACCGCAATGGTCGTCTCTTCCACATGAACGCAGAAAAAGCCCAAGAAGCGCCAGATGTAGTGTTGGGTATGTTTTCTGTCAACTCAGTTTTAGCAAGAGTATTGTTTGATTCGGGAGCATCGCATTCATTTGTCACCGGATAATTTGCATGCACTAGTAAGATTCACCCAACCAACCTGAAGCATGTCATGATAGTTCAAATCCCCGGTTCAACTACAAAAGCTAGAAAATTTGCAAAGTTGTGCCTATCAGAATACATGGGATAGATTTTTATGCCAACCTAATAGTACTTGGAACCAAAGGATTGGAAGTAGTACTACGTATGGACTAGATGTCAAGGCATAAAGGACTGATAGACTTTGCTAAGAAATCCATCACCATGACCAGTAGTTCTGGAGTAACAGTAGAGCATATCTCTGAAACTTTACCCCGTCAATTCAAGTGCAACAAGAGTCTAGCCCTACCCACCATAGACCAAGTAAGAGTAGGCTGTGAATACCCCGACGTATTCCCAGATGAATTGCCAGGTATGCCCCCGGATAGGGATATTGAGTTCATTATCGAACTAATCCCCGGAACCGGACCCATAGCCCAGAGACCCTATAGCATGAACCCCTCAGAGTTAGTTGAGTTGAAGAAGCAGTTAGATGCCATGTTAGCAACAGGCTTGATTCAACCAAGCGCCTCGCCATGGAGATCACTAGTGTTATTCGTTGACAAGAAAGATGGATGCAACCGTCTGTGTACAGATTACAGAAAGTTGAATGACGTCACCATCAAGAACAAGTACCCCTTGCCAAAGATAGAGGATCTATTTGATCAGTTGACTGGAGCCCAGGTATTCTCAAAGATTGATCTTAGGACTGGTTATCACCAACTTAAGATTCGTGCAACGGATATTCCGAAGACCACCTTTACTACTCGCTATGGTTTATACGAGTATACGGTTATGTCTTTTGGATTAACCAATGCCCCTGCTTATTTCATGAATCTCATGAATAAGATCTTTATGAATTTCCTAGATAAGTTTGTAGTTGTGTTTATCGACGACATCCTTATCTACTCCAAGTCAGAAGAAGAGCATGAGCAACATCTGAGAATCATCCTAGAAACCCTGAGAGAGCGTCGGTTATATGCCAAGTTTAGCAAGTGTGAGTTTTGGCTGAAAGAAGTAGGATTCCTAGGACATATTGTGTCTGCCGGAGGAGTCTCTATTGATCCCGCCAAGATCAAAGATGTCAAAGAATGGGAAGCCCCAACCACTCAAACCCAAGTCCGTGCATTTCTCGGATTAGCGGGATACTACCGCAAGTTCGTAGAAGGATTCTCGAGCATCGCTAGACCCATGACCCAATTGTTGAAGAAGGACAAGAAGTTTGAATGGACAGACAAGTGTGAAGCCAGTTTCCAGGAGCTGAAGAAGAGATTGATATCAACCCCAATATTGATCATGCCAGACATCAAGAAGCCATTTGATGTATATTGTGATGCATCCAAGATTGGTCTAGGATGTGTATTGATGCAAGAAGGCAAAGTCATCGCGTATCTGTCTCGACAACTGAAGCAGCATAAGCAGAACTATCCGACCCATGATCTTGAATTAGCAGTCGTAGTGCTGGCATTAAAGACATGGCGTCATTATCTGATGGGTAATCGCTGTGAGATTTACTTAGATCATAAGAGCTTGAAGTATATTTTCACTCAGAAGGAGCTGAATATGCGGCAAAGGAGATGGATAGAGTTAATCAAGGATTATGACCTTGACATTCACTATCACCCCGGCAAAGCCAATGTGGTAGCGGATGCTCTTAGCAGATTGTCGTGTAGGCTAAACACCATGATCAAGGAGAAGCAACCAAGTTTGTATGAAGAGTTGGAGCAGTTCAGGACTGAATTGGTTAGCAAAGGATTCTTAGCTAGCATTGAACTTCAACCCTCTTTGATTAGCCAAATCAAGGAATCCTAGAAAGGGAATGAAAGTATCAACAGAATCAAACATCGTATTGGTACAGGAAAGGTACCTGGATTCACGGAAGACGAAGAAGGAGTATTGTGGTACAAAGGACGTATCTATGTGCCAGCAGATTCGGAACTGAAGCAAGTTATCATGAAGGAAGCTCATGATACTCTTTATTCTATCCACCCCGGAGGAATGAAGATGTATCAGGATTTGAAAGAGCAATTTTGGTGGCACAAGATGAAGAGAGAAATCGGAAGCTACATCGCCAAGTGTGATATCTGTCAAAGAGTCAAAGCAGAGCATCAGAGACCTGCAGGATTGTTGCAACCATTGCAGATTCCGGAATGGAAATGAGATTCCGTAGGAATTGACTTTATCACCGGTTTGCCTACTTCTAGTAGGGGAAATGACTCAATCTGGGTCATAGTTGATAGACTGTCCAAGGTAGCCCACTTTATACCTATCAAGACTACCTACCAGAGTGTGAAGCTAGCAGATCTGTACATTGCTAGGATTGTTAGTCTGCATGGAACCCCCAAGACCATAGTATCAGATCGAGGAACCCAGTTTACCTCGAGATTTTGGCAGAAAGTTCAGGAAGGATTGGGAACCAAGTTGAACTTTAGCACCGTGTATCACCTGCAAACAGATGGACGGACTGAGAGAGTCAACCAGATCTTAGAGGATATGTGTAGAGCTTGTGTGTTGGAATACGGATCAAAATGGGAAGACTGCCTGCCTTTCGCAGAATTCTCATATAACAACAGTTATCAAGCTAGTTTGCAGATGGCACCATTTGAGTTCCTATACGGAAGGAAGTGTCGTACCCCTTTGATTGGTCGCAAACAGGAGAGAGTCAGATTTTTGGACCCGACATTCTCCGAGAAGCCAAAGAGAAGGTTCACGAAGTCCGTGAGCACCTCAAGACCGCCCAATCCAGACAGAAGAGTTATGCTGATAAGAGAAGGAGAGACCTGACTTTCAATGTCGAAGATTTTGTATATCTCAAAGTTTCACCATTGAAGGGAACCCAACACTTTAGTCTGAAAGGAAAGTTAGCCCCTAGATATATCGGGCCATTCAAAATTCTAAACCATCGAGGAGAAGTATCGTATCAACTGGAACTACCTGAAGAGATGTCAGCTATCCACAATGTGTTCCATATCTCGTTACTTCGTAAATGCCTAGAAGTGCCGGAGAAGACTGAAGTTTTCAAGAACATTGATCACCGAGTTGTGGAGATCAACAATGACCTGACCTATCGTGAAGTGCCCATCCGTATCTTGGAAGAAGCTTACAGAACCACCAGGACCAGGAGTATCAAATTTCTCAAGATTCAATGGAGCAACCATACCGAGGAGGAAGCCACTTGGGAGCGCGAAGATTACATTAGGACGGAGTTCCTAGATCTCTTTAGTTCCTAGTTTTCTTTGTAAATCTCGGGACGAGATTTTGTTTAAGGGGGGAAGGTTTGTAACATCCCAAAACTTTAATCCAAGCTTATCAAGATCCAAATCATCAAAATCAGGGTTAACAAAAACTTTTCCAATCAAAAATATGAAAGCATTCATATGTGTGTGCATTTAAAAATAGGAGTTGTTTGAATTGCCATGTTTAAGTGATCCATTGCTTGTAAAATGATTCTTAGGTGAAATAAACATCATCTAAATCATTCCCAAACTTTTCCCAAAGAAAAACAACTCAAAATGAATAATTGAAGTGAATGGTCATTTTGGCCAAATTAACTATCATGCCTACTTTGGCTATTCCTAGTACTCAAAACCTAACAGAAACATTTGTGGATCTTTACACCCCTTGCTAGTAAACATAATGAGGTACCAAGGCCCACTTTGTGATCTGCTAAAAACAATCAAATACTAATTTTAAATGATAGTTTAAAATTGAATCTATTTCATATGGGAAGATCCCACTATTTCAAAAACCACTCAAACAAGCTCAGTTTTCAAAACCCAAGCACCCACAGAGTCTCAAGCTTAGTACTAGCACACCCACCAAAACTCTTTTTAAAATTCAAAAAGAATTTTCTTGCGACCATTTCATCAAACACTTGGCAGGCAGAATTCAAAGAAAACAAAATTCACTATTTTAAATAGTGTTCTGGCCAAATTTGTCTCCCATTTGACCCCCTTTTGCTCACATTGTCCCCTCTTGATGAAACCAGGGCATAATCACCCCATCCCCTACCTCTTAGCAGCATGGCCATGCCAAGCCGAGCCCCACCTCGCCGGCCAACTTGGTCGCTGCCGCAGCAGACCGTCCCCCTCTCCCTCGCCATGTCTAGGAGATAGCCCGCACCTCACCGCTGCCCACTGTCCCCTCCCCGAGCCAGGCCCAGCCGTGGACCACCGAGAAAACCCCGCGCCCAGTGCCACCGCGCCATGCCGAGCACGCGCCAGAGCGCCGCACCCGGCACACGTGCACAAGCCGCCGCTCGACCGCAGCCCGTGCCCACCGCGTCGCCACGACCCAGGGAGCACGCCAGACACCCCCATTCGCCATCCAACGCCTCACAGCCACCGCTCGCCGCCGAAGCCGCCGCCTCTGCCGCTCAGAGCGCCAGCTCCGCCCGACCACTTACCACCGCCCCTAAGCCCGCATTAAAGTCCTAGAGCACCGCCAGGAGACCGCGCGTCGATCGCCACCCTCAGCCATGCCGCTAGCAGCCCGTAGCCATGTTGCCGCCGTCGCCTGCCCATCCCTCTCGGTCTCACCGTCGAGCCTATAAAAGGAGGGCACCCCCAGCCGTTTGCAGCACACCACTCTACTCCCCTCACCTCACTGATCGTCCCACATCTCTAGCCGGAGCACAGGGAGCAGCAACTCGCCGGAATTGTACCGGAGCAGGCCGCCTCTGAAGGAGAAGGGCGCCGCTGATTGCGACCACCCCTGGAGCTGCCTCGACAGTCCCTGAGCTTGCCGTCGACCACCAGTCCGTTTGCCCGCCTCGCCATCGTCGCTGGAGCCCTGGTACGCCCCCTATGCACCCCCACTGAGCCGCTAGGGTTAGAGCTCGCCGGTGACAGGTCCGTCGACGACGACGATCCACAGCCGTTGACCCCCCTGTCAGCTGAGCCCCGCGCCGCGGAGTTACACTGGGTCGTCCCGTTAGCGTTTCCCGCGTGACCCAGTTAGTTTGAATTAGGATTTTTCTTTTTAGTTTAAACTTAGTTCTGTCCCCTAGTTTGAAAATCAATTTAGAGAGATTTACAAATCCAAATGAAGTGATTCCAATTTTGTTAGAAAGCTACTGAAAACATCTATCCAAGCCCGTTGGATTTAATTCATTTAGAGTTAGAGATCTCTCCTAGTAAAAATAATAAAACAGAAGCATTTGCACCTTGCAACATTTTTATAAAATCAACCAAGTTAGCTTTTGAGTTGATTACAACTCTCAAAAATCACATTTCATCATACCTATCTGAATAGGTAAAAATATTAAGATTTACATGCAATGATTTTGGACTAGTACCAAAATAATGCTATATGGGCATTTCTAGTCACTTTAAAGCATTAAAATAATGAACTTAAACCAAAATATTTATGATCCAACCCTTAAATTACATTCCCACATGTTAGAATATGTGGTGATGACATGTGTCCACATGATCCCATATTTTAAGTGGTGAATATTAAATCTTAGTTAATCTTTCAATGAGTAGAAATTACTTTTCTAAAATAAAAAGGAGGAAACTATTGAATAAAACTTGTGATGCTTGTGATGATAATAGATCATCAATTGTGTGCCTTAGAGTACTAAGTAAACTAGTTAAATATTGTTTGGTGATTGTGTACTCCGTATGTATTTATAGAAGATAGTATCGACCAAGCTTACGAGGAGGAGGAGTGCTACCAAGAAGAAGAAGAAGAAAACTTCAACCACTGCACCAACCAAGGCAAGCTATTATTGGCAAGCTAACCCTTGCAAAACTTACTTTAGCAAGCCACCATTAACAATGCAAGCAAATCCTTGCAATCTAGATAACCCAAGCAAAGATGCTTTAGGCATGCTTTGATCCTACCACTTTGACTACTAGTTACCCCAAGTCTTACTTTCAAGCTTTACTTCCTTTACCTTACACAAAGTCCCTTACTTGTTTTGAAGGTAGCATAAAGAGTATAAAACTTGACCTATTTAGATAAGCTTTAGATGTCATTCTATGGCATGAGATTGAACCCATCATCTTTCCACCTTAGTGAACACTCTTAACTTAGTAGTTTAGAGTAGATCAAAACTTGAGTCACTTTAGATGGGAACAATTGGTGAAAATGAATTATGAAAACCTTGGAATGATGAGTCATTCTATTGAGATGTTTTGACATGTGTTGAGAAACACAAATGGTTTATGATGATGAAAATGTTGAGGCATGAGCCTTAACCCTTTTACAAAACTGATGGTTGGATTCGGATGCGACACCATTTCAAATTTACCGTACAACCACAATACCTGAATTGGGTAAGGCTTAGCCGGAAGTTTATATGCATTAGTATTAGTTCCCTCGTGGGAGAGGTTTGAGCTGAGGCTACCTCTCGATGTTGTCCACCTATGCAGTGCCCAAGATGACAGATGGTCATGGTTGGGAGGCCATGCTCATAGGAGATGTGCTTATACTAGGATGTGTAAAGGAAAGGTTATGTTTGATTATCTGCATACTAAGTATGATGATTCAGGGTTATCCCTGACAGATGTATCGAATCTTGTGGTGAAAGTGTACCACCTCTGCAGAGTGTCAAACTATTCGAATAGCCGCGTCCGCGGTTATGGACAGTTGGAATGGCCATACTGTTTCGTTGTCAGATGTTTTCAAAACAACTTATGCAAGAATGATGAATCTTGACTTGACCACAACAGGGTTGTGTTTATGACATTAACTTTTCAAATTAAGTGATTCTAGAACTTTATTTTATCTTTCTTTGCTTCAGAACTCAGCTTAGGTTTCAAAGTTAACCTTATAGTTAAACTTAGATTTAGCACTTTAACTTAAAATTATACTACTTGTTAGTGGTAGTTTGCGAGTACTTAAAGAGTACTCATGGCTTTTGTCCCTGGATATTCTCATGGCCAGACAATGAAGGAGACTACCAAGATGATGGCCAGCAGGACGGCTATGATAACTAGGACTATCTGCCTTCGTCAGCATTGCATGTGCCCCTGAAGATGGACCCCACTGCTACGCTTATCTTTTATTTCCGCTGCTTGTTGTATTAAGACTGGATCATGAGATCCTTATTTGTGTAAGACCTTATGTATGGTTTGTAATAGATGATGTAATGTGATATCCAATCCGTTATGTCTTGCAAAAATGGTAATCCTAGGATTGCGAGGTATGGCATAATGGGCATCTATGATTAAAAATTTGGGTGTTGACAAATTTCCCACACCAAAATTAATTTGTTCTGTATTTTTAAAATTATACTACATTGCCTTATGTCAACAGCTCAAATACAAAGAGACAACTACTTTTTGATGAGGATGCTGATATCAATAATCCAAGGTATACCATATACTCTCTCTATAGTATTGAACCACCATTTTCCATTTTACAAAATTATTTTATTGTTACATTATCATCGCCCGCAGCAACATCACATCGGATGATACTTACAACGATGTTAACAAACGACAAAAAACAAGGTAGTTAATACTTCTACGCCAATCTTAACCTCCATTCTTGCAAAAGTATCCTGACTTGCACACCTCATACAGCCTTGAAGATTCAGACTCTTAAACAAAATTCTCAGCAACCAACCAAAAATTTAGAGGTAAATCTCGACATGAAAAATTAATTGTGGTATATCTATTTTACTAAGGAACATATATCATATATATCATACGATTCTCACTTCTAAATATAACGTATTTATTGAAACTGCAGATACCATGCTGTGATCTGATAAATAAAGGTCGCATCGATGGCAAGCAAGTGGTACTGATTGTTACAGACCACAGAAGATGTCTTCATGAATAAAGGGCTAACAACGATGCATTTCTCCTAAATTATGTCGATTTTGTCAAATATTTTACATTCTCTTTCGACATGTGAGGAATCCTATGATTTTTATCCACGTACATGTCTTTGTTCGTGATGTGAAGGATGCATACAACAAATTTAATACAATTTTGTTTTGTTCTATTAATGATGCGCATGCCTTGCATTAAGTTTTAGTTGTTAATTCCTACCATGTGTCGAGACGCCTTCATATCTTTTTATTTAAGGAACTCTGTGCTATCAGACAAAAGCCAATAGATAGCTATGTTCTTGCCCTTCATAATCCTTTATGTATTTGACCATTATTTCATGTCATTATTTGTATAGACTGCTAATGTCATTTTTAGCATATAGAAAAACATCTCTAATGTCCGTAGCAACGCACGGGGTATCAACTAGTTAGGAAAGGATATTTATGACATACTATTTAATTTCACCTCTATTTCCGTGGAAAGTAATTTGTATTGATTACCGTGATTAGTAACAAAAGGAAAGGAAGGTTGATTACCGTGAAAAATGATTGTACGATCTAGGCGTTGTACGGAGATATTGAGATTCAGACGGTCCAGATATGTCAAATGACTGTTGTTTGGCGTCGAGTGGTGATTTACCATCACCAACTCCCATTTAATAGTGAAGATGATAGCGAAATGGATTAGATGATTACTTTATAGTGAAGAAAGTACACTTTAGTCCTCCAACTTTGTTAACAGTTTACTTTTAGTTCTATAACTTTTGTTTGGTCCCAAACAAACCTTTAACATCCTAAATTAATCGTTTTCCTAATTTTTTGGTGTGGTGAACACCTAGTTGCTAAAAATCGATGACTGCTAATCCAACCAGGACTGAACCATAGCTAACCTACCATACCATCCCCATCTAAAATCCCCATCTAAGGGCCAAGATCCTCGATCTCATGGTCCATCTCAACCTCTCGTTGTAGCAGCTTCCTCGCTTGAGGATGTCACGTCCTTGTCATCCCACTCATAATTTTCATCCTCCTCTTCCATCTCATAATTTTTATCCTTCTCTTCCATCTCGTCGTGACTCCTGTGGGAGTAAGTTGAGATGAGATCACAAGAGTAGTCAGAGGCGGATCTTATATTTTGCTTGGGCTTGTGAGATATTGGGTGGGGACGTTGGGTTCAACCATGTAAAATTGACCTAATTTGGTCGCGGTTTGATTAGCAGTCAGCGATTTTTAGCAAAAGGGGGTTCTCGTCGACGCAAAACCAATAAACTATGATGGTGATCGGTTTAGAAAGTTCAAGGTCTGTTTTGGTCCAAGCAAAAGTTTTAGGACTAAAAGTGAACTTTTAAAAAAGTTCGAGGATGAAAAGTGGACTTTCTTATTTTAGAGCTATGGTTTCTAACAAACACGCCGTACAAGATGGCACGAAAGCACCACCCAAAAAAAAGATTACCTCACAAATCACATCGGAAGAGAAAAAAGGATAAACTGAAACAGAGGTGAATATTATTACCCTATTTTAATTTCTTATAATTTTGATGAACTTATATTTTATTTTTTTATATAAGGAAAAACAAGGAATCATTTTTTTTAAACAAACGGTGCACTTTATTGATCTAACAAAACTAAATCGTTCATTACATCACTTAACACAAAGGGAGGTGGATCACCATCCCAAAAAAAAATACTATCAGATTCAAAACATAGTCTAGCTAAGTTGTGCTTCGCCTTGTTTGTCTCTCTTGGACAGTGTTCAAATTTGAGTAAACTAATCCTGTGAGCAACCTGAAAACAATCAGCTAAAATTGCTGTGTAAGGACTCAAAAGGTCAATTGCTCATGTGCAAGCATTTATCAATTCGAGGCTATCAGATTCCACAATGGCAGGTGAAAACCCAATGTCTTCTAACAATTGCAAACCAAACCGAAGAGATGCGGCTTCGGCTGTTGCTGCATCCAACATATTCTTCAGAGGAATAGCACCACCAACAATTGCCGCCCCGTGATCGTTGCGTGTAATTGCTGCTGCAGCTCCCAAACCCGTAGGAAAAAAACTTGTATCCACATTTAATTTATAATGTCCATGTGGAGGTTTGCTCCAAACCACTGATTTCTATTTTGAAGTGCTCGAAACTGATCTTTAATTCATAGTCAGCGCGTGTATAGAGAAAGCAGTTTTAGCTACGGGTGCCACAGATATCCCTTTACCCCTTTTACTGCCTCACGTCTCTGCCACCATATGTACCATGCAGCTACAGCTATTCTTTTTGTAAACCCAGTTGGCCAAGCACAGGTGATTTTTTGCGTGGATTCCTTAGGAGCTCCTAAAAACGACTGATCCTGACTTATCCAACTTGACTGCATGGTCAATAATTTCATCCAGACCAAGAGCACGTCATACATGCTTCGCCCATTTGCATGTAAACATTAAGTGTAGTACATCTTCTGCACCTTGTTTGCAAATCGGACACTGAGCTGAAACATTTATGTGTCTGCTTGCTAGCTCTCCTACTCCAGGGATTAAACCATGAAGCGTTCGCCAGCTAAATATTTTAATTTTTGCGGGCACTTTCAACTTCCAAACAGTATCCCATACCGGATTCCTGCTCACAGTACCTTGGCAATCAGCACGTCTCAGTTTACTCCCAGATTGATGATTCCATTCAGAGTATCCTCCAAATTTGGACTTATAGGTATCTGAAGTATACGTTGGAATCATAATGTCATTGTATAGCAAACAAATCGAAGAATTAAAAGTTAAATGAGCGAAGCCTACTCCAATGGGCCCAATAATCAATAACAGCCCACTAATCAGTGGGCTTTATAACCGATTGAAGTACGAAAAGGCCACCAAGCGGGCCAGACTAACAATTAGCTGTGCACCCAGGCCCCGATGCCCATAGTACGTGAAAGCCTACTGTTAAGCATTAATAGCCCGTAACTCCACAATTCTGCGGAAATAGCCAACCACATGGAAATGCACGGAAATGGTCAAATGGAGTCCAAGATCGTCCACCGTCATTATTTTCCCAAGAAGAAAAGATCCGATCGGCCGATCTGGATTTCGTTTGGCTGAGTAATCTTGGTACTGATGTCTAGTAGTAGGAAGGATTCTTAACATGGGATCATGTGCAGGTGATGGCAGTTGGGTGTCGCAAGCAATGACCTAGACACCATGTGCACCCAGAGATATAAAATTGCCTTAGGAGGCGAACTCGGAACTTTTCTGACGGAGTGCACTCCCATTTTCTAGCTTGAAGAACAATCTATGCTTCGTATGAAAAACATATAGGAGTACAAAATGGAATTTGCCTGCTCGCAAGCGGATACTACGCCCAAAACGACAGAACATGTTAAAACGTTTCAACCAAATGGTAACAACAACATATTCACGACGGTGTGAACAGTTGAAGCTTAACCCAAGGTCAACTGCTGTAGCGAATATGTTAAACAAAAAACTCCTGTAACGAAGATCCTTTCCGTTCCTGCACAAGAAGGTTATCAAATTCTTAGAGACGACTCCATCTGCTCAAAACAGTAGCATCATCATATTCATACTAAATAGACCACTGCATCCTGTCATCCATTTTAGTTTATATTATCTTCTTCAGCCCTCAGGTCATACAGCTCATATGGTGTCCTAATTGCAGCAACCTCCTACCTACGTTACCATATTCGTTTCGATCTCCCAAATAACAACCTGAGACCGGTGACCAGAGTATCAAAACAAGATCGCACTCCCACTAGTTTATATCCGAACTACGAGCACGCAAAGATTCTGCAGATGCATGCACACTGTCCAGTCTCCAACTCTGAGCTTGTATTCCTCGGCTTGTCATGTGGTCCATCCAACCGCTCGCTCTTTTGTTTGCACTTAATTGTATTCCCCAGGAGAAGCAAACCGGCAGGTACTCTGTATGTAGTATCATGCTACCCCATGTTGCTTCAGTGTCACCTTCATGTTTACTTGGATCAGCTGCTTCAGGTCCATGTGCCACAAAATATTCTCACAATCTTGTTAAGATTTTTCTGGGATTTGGTTCAGGTGTGGCACTTGAGTATCACGGGTTCTTACTGTTGCCTGTGCCTGTGTGACATGGAGAACAGAAGAGTTGAAGCCGCACACCAGTTCTACCTTGAACTGAAATGTGATGCCGGTTACCTGGAAGATCCTGTTGGCCCAGATCGGTGCAATTACACCATGGAATCGTCACCAATCAGACCACAATAACCCACAATAAAGGCTAAAAGCTCATATCTTTCGGAATTATTGGGATATCAATGCATATCCAGGATTAGTCCAGGATATCTATGGCACCTGCCTCCCAGCAGGATTCCACAAAAACAAAAAAGGTGGCCTGGTTTTGCTGAATCCATGATAGGTCAGAGCCATGTCAAGTGAAAGGATGGACGTCCTATGCTAAACAATATGAATTTGCAGTCACTTGTCTTTACAACAGAAATGTCAAGAACATCCTGGCGCCTCATTCTCATCAGCTCTGGCACAAACAGGTCCGAGCTTTAGTTACTGGGTACTCCAAAGAATCTTATGCTCAGCTGTGCAACAACTTCAGATATGTGGGTGCTAAGCTGTGCAACAACTTCAGATATGTAGGAAAAATATTATGCTAAGCTGTGCAACAACTTCAGACATGTAGGAAATATATTATGCTAAGCTGTGCAACAACTTCAGATATGCACTGTAGGAAATATATTATGCTAAGCTGTGCAAGAATTTCAGATATATAGGAAATATATTATGCTAAGCTGACACAGCTTGAATGAATCAAGAAAAGACTGACTCTCCTGGTACAGAACATAACAGACTAGCTAAAACGGGAATTCATAAAGTTCTTCATTACAATGTTACTGCCTGCCACAGTGCAGTGAAGCACCTAGAAAACACTGACTAGTGTCAATCAAAACATGAATCAATGGATTGATCACAGACACATACGGTACCTTCAGCAAACATCATCCAGACCAGGACACCCCAAGTCTCAATTCTAATTCTACTCCCTCCGTTCGGAAATATAAGACATTCTAGCTTTGTGAAACAAATTTATCTAGACACATTTTAGTGTATAGGTTCACTCCAAACCTCTATGAACCTATACACTAAAACACGTCTAGATACGTTCGATTCACAAAGCTAAAACGTCTTATATTTCCGAACGGAGGGAGTACATAGCTAGGCATTAGGCAGCAACTGACTGCATAGATAGACATCTAATTCACATAACACCCATGGATATGTGACTGCATAGACATCTAAGGCAGGATATCTTTTCATTTCCACATCTTAAGCTATGCATCTCCCTCAATAACCTGCATTGCATAAATTGGTCCAATGAGCAGAATCACCTGCATGTCAAAATGGCAAATGCACCGGATTCTGGATAGGCATACCTCAAGACATTGAGTCCACTGAGCAAAGGTTACTGACTAGACCATGGGTTCATACAAAACACACAGAAACTATGTTGACATAGCTAGCTGCCCTGGTAGCCAGCTGAAAACAAGGACAGCTAAAACTTAAGAGCTAGCATCATTTGCCGCCCATGTAGAGATGGCATAGAGAATGCGCCCTTTCCATCCTTGCAAGAGCCAATTCTGATCTAAATCAATCACAAAGTCCTTGTGGTAGCCGTTACTGGCCTTCTCTCTCACTATGTCAATGACATCTGGATTCAATGGAAGCTGCTTCAAACCTGACCGTTGGTTCCTTACCTGCCATTGCTTATATGTCTCAGGGCGCTCCACCCTATCTGTACCCTCACAGGCAATGACATTAAGGGCCGCACGCCCAAAGATGTTCTGCTCAATCAGCATCCTCTGTTCATTATCCCTTGGGGTCGTTGTGTCCAGAACATCAAACAGGGCAGAATAGAAGAACAGAACCTCCCGAAACCGTGTTACAAAGAATGGTGCACTGAATGAGCCATTCACAATTGCATGGATGAATGTGTGGGGACGCATCTTCCGGATGTTATTGAGCACGATATCCCTTGGACTCTCAATCACAACGCTCTCATCCATCAAGTTCTTGAATTGAAACAAGCAGTTCACCATGAGTGTCTCTTCAGGATCAATGTTCAGATCCTCTTTACGGAGCGACTCCAACTTTGCCGCCGCGATGGCCTGGTACTTGAACGGCACTTCAAACTCACTGGCATACTTACTGAGCCTGCGGCCTGTCTCCTCAATGCGCTCTTTTGGCCGGAACCCAGGCTGAGGGAGGTCAATACCGGTGATCCTTACCTCTGGCGGCCCTCCCTCCCTCTGTGAAATCCGCCGAAGAAAGCATGGCCACTGGAACCCATATTGTATACCATAGTCAATGATATGTATCTTCTTCTTCCCCAAGGAGGCAAGATAAATTGTAGTATTTGAGAATATGAAGGACGCCTTCTTGAAACAGATGGCTGCCATGTACAGCTGATAAGCTTTGAGCATGTCCACAGCTGAGATGCGCGTCGCCATGAGCGACTGGTGCACCATGCCACCAGTGCCCGCCAACCGCGCCTGCAGGCCCTCTGCAAAACAATGGGCGAGGCGCTGTGTGCCATCGCCATCATGGCGTGCATGCAGCTTGATCTGCTTCAGCAGCTCTGTGGCGTTCCGGCGGTCGTCCGAGGCAACAGCCTGCGCGCAATGAATGAGCAGCGTACGCAAGTCCACCACATCAGAACCACCACGCCTGCCCTTGGCCTTGCCATCCTTGCCGCCAGCATCATTCTTGGCCACCGCCTCCTGCATGGCGATCCGCAGATTCTGCATCTGTTCGACGCACGTCTCTTCTGAGGGCCTAAGCATCCTGTCGAACATCTCCCGTGCACTGACGTCGTCGCCCTGCATCGCGCTCTGCTTGCTGCTCCTGCCACCCTCCAGCTCCAGCTCGTCGTCATGGTAGGGGTTCTTGCGACCTCGGCCACCACCGGATTTGGGGTTGGAATTGGCCGAGACGATGGCGTCCACCGCCTGCTCCTTCTTCACGCTTAGCACCGCTGGAGGAGCGGCACGGCCATTGTATCCAGCAACGGCGAGCTTGTTGTCCTGGGTGGTCCTGAAGAAGTTTCCAGAGGAGGCCTCGAGGTCGATGACGAGCTTGTCCTGACTAGGCAGGAACTTGTTGGCCTCTTCCATCCCCTTGAGGAAGGCGGAGTTCATGAGATCGGCGTTGGCGCCGGCGCTGAAGAAGGCGGCGGGGTCGAGGTCGACGACGGGCTCGTACTGGAACCGTTCGTATGAGTCGACGGAGGCGGCCGGGGCGGAGGTGCAGCCGGATCCGTCGGAGGGTGAGCAGGGGGAGGCGACGCGGTTGGTGTCGTCGGAGGTGCAGTTGGAGTTGGAGGAGGGATCGGAAAGGATGTCGAGGAAGGGCTGCTGCGCCTCGAGGAGCTTGGCGTTGTCGGGGTAGTCGTAGAAGAACTTGTCGTCGATGTTCTCCTCCATGAGCATGCGGGAGATGTAGGGGAGGACGAGGTCCTCCGGCGCGGAGGAGGGGGAGTCGCCGCCTCCGCCTCCGCCTCCGCTGTAGATGTCGGGGGTGGGTTGCTGCTGCTGCTGCTCATGGTGCGGGGTCGGGGGGAGGTCGAGATAGGAGGAGGGCGAGCCGGGGATGATGTCGGAGAGGTAGAGGTAGAGGGAGTCGTCGTCGTCGGGGCCGGGCGAATCCATGGAGGCGGGGAGGTAGGAGGAGGAGCCCATGGCGGCGGCGGCGGCGGTGTGGACTGGGGAGTAGGCAAGTGGTGTGGGGTTTAGCGGTTTTGTAGAGATCGGGAATGGAAGGTTCTGGGAAGGAGCGGAAGGCGGTGGGATTGGGGGATTGGCCACCGGAGGGAATGGGGGAAGTTGGGGGAGGGGATGAGGGAGAGGGAGACTCTGGTGGACGGAATATTCTGGCGTTTCTACCGCGGATGGGCGTGTGGGCTGGGCTGTGGGCTGACTTGGGTTCGGCCCTGACGCGAGACCAGTTACGCCAGGCAGTGTTGCAGTAAACCAAAAAAAAAAGTGGTGTTATATTTTTTAACCATCATATATTAGCGGCCTAATTAAAACCTTCTAATCCCTTAGTTACTCTGGTAAAAAAAAGAAGCGTGTCTGAAACTTGCAGCCATCAAACAATAGTTATATTGTCTATAAGTTTGCCAACAATATAGCTAGACCCAATTACAAGATTTTTTGCTAACAAAACAATTTCTAGCTAATTCGTCAGTCACTCCATTTCCTTTCCTCGAAAAATATTTAAAAGAGATTCTTACAATTAAAGCTCCCAGATCAACATAATCAGCAAACACTACCGAGTTTTCACCCTACCAGGCCTCTTCACCAACACATGCATCAACAATCTCCATAGCATCTGATTCATCAACAACATTGTTACGTCCAAGGAGGTTAGCTAGGGCTAGACCTTCTCTCATAGAGGTGGCCTCTGCAGCTGCTGCTGATTCAATATTAGGTAGGTAGATCGTAGATGCAGCTATGAAACGATCGGCACAGTCTCGTACACCGGTAGCTACAGCTCCTGCATAATCATCTAAGTGAAAGGAACCATCAACATTAATCTTTACTTGCCTACGCTCTAGTCTTGTCCATCGGTCGGAGGAAGCATGTGGTTGCATGATCACCTTTGCCGCATTAGATGTGATACTCATCACGGACATCATGCAGCGGTTAATGGGAGGGACGCTTTCATCGTGTGTTCGCCTTCTTTACATCCACTAGAGATACCAACGTGCAATAACAATCATTTCTTTAAGGCCTAGATTGTTGAATCTCGGGTTAACATTCCCCTCTTTTTTCAGCAAGAACTCCAAGACAGTAGAACCTACTCTGTCCACTATCATCACCTCCTCTATGTCCGATAAACCTAGAGCAACCCATAGGGATTGGGCTATGCTACGGTGACATAACAAATGTGTAATGTCTTCGGCTGCTTGCTGACAGATCGGACACTCTCCCGACATTCCAATATGTCGATTCACCAAAATAGCCTTTAGTGGTATAATTCTTTGTAGTGTACGTCATGCAAATATTTTAACTTTACTAGGGATTTTTAATTGTCAAAGGTTTTTCTATACCGGGTTATGTGCAGATGATCCAGGTAAGGAGAGTTGAGCTTCCCTTGATCCAAATTGATGCCTCCATTGCAAGTAGTATCCATATTTAACCATGTACCTCCCATGCTTAGTCGTGTTCCATGCAATAAAATTGTTGAACCCATTATTATTTAGTGGAATCCTTAGTATGCGATGCACATTTGGAGGATAGAAAAATTCATTCAAGAACCCCTTAGCCCATTGTCTCGTAGTTGGATCAATCAATTCTGCCACTTTGGTATAAACCACATTGCCTTTACAGTCTGGACTTGAGGGTATCCAAGGATCCTTGTATATATTAATATTTTCTCCATTGCCCACTCTCCAAATATATCCTCTTTTGAATGTTGCCAAGCCAGCAACAATGCTTTGCCAGGTAAACGATGAACCATCTTTTGGACCAGCATTAAGGATATCACCATGGGGGTAATACTTAGCTTGTAACACCCTTGCGCAAAGTGAATTTGGTTCAGTGATGAGTCTCCAAACTTGCTTTCCTAACATGGCTAGATTGAACTTCTCTGAAACCCATGCCTTCTTCACGTTTAGGGTAACAAAGATTCCACCATGCAAACCAATGCATCTTATTTCTATTCTCATCATATCCCAACCTGATATAGAGTCCATCGTCCTCGCACATATCCCTATTGGCATCTTAAACACCGACATGGCATACACTGGTATTGCTTGAGCAATTTCCTTTAGTAATATATCTTTAGCTCCTATAGATAGAAGTTTTTCTTTCCATCCATTAATGTGTTGGGCAATTCTCTCAATGAAGTGCAAAAGGCAGTCACTCCTGTCCGCTCACACAATTTTAGGCAACCCAAGATATTTATCTAAAAGAGATTTCGTATCTATGTGAAGAGCCTCACAGATTTTTGATCTCAAAATGACATGAGTATTAGGAGAGCAGTAAATGTCTGATTTTTCCAAACTCACTAGTTGTCCCCATTTTGCGCAATAGGTATCTAAAACTTGTTGTAAGGAAGTTGCATTAGTCAATCCTCCTTCATGAGAATAAGAGAATTATTAGCAAATAAGAGATGTGAGACTGACGGTGCATTTGTACACACCCTTAACCCATCGATGCCACCAACTTATTCTTCATACAATAATAGACTAGATAAACCCTCCGCACATAAGAGGTACAAATTATCTAATAGATTAAGCATGGTGATCAGCTAGCGTTCTGGGGCCACTTGCGGGAAGTGATACATTGCAAATGTATCTATAATTTTTGATGTTCCATGCTTGGTTTTATCCGCTTTCTTGTGTTTTGTTTCAACTTTGGAGTACTTTTCATATGATTTCTTGGACTAACCTATTAACAAGAGCCACAGTGCCAGCTGCCTGTTTTCTGCTGTTTTTGGTTCCAGGAAAGTCAGAAAATGAATATTCTCGGAATTGGACGGGACAAAAGCCAAAGTGCCTATTTTTCCGGAAGGGATCAAGTGCCAGAATACGAGACGGAGAGGGACCAGGGGGCCACCACACCACCTGGCCGCGCGGCCTAGCCTGGCCTGCGCCAGGGGGTGGTGAGGCCAGCCCTGGCACCCCCTCGGCCTCTCCTTCCGCCTATAAGTTGCCCTCGGGACGAAAACCCTAGGCACCCGATCAAAAATCCACGAAAGAGTCTGTAACCGCCGTCATCTCCATCCCTAGACCGAGAGGGATCTGAAGCTCTTCCCGGCACCCTGCCAGAGAGGGGAATTCACCCTGGAGGCCTTCTTCATCACCATGCATGCCTCCGGTGTGATGCGTGAGTAGTTCATCCTTGGACTACGGATCCATGTAGTAACTAGATGGCTGGTTTCTCCTCCTTTGTGCTTTCATGTTTAGATCTTGTGAGATTCGTTCATGATCAAGATCATCTATTTGTAATTCATACATGTTGTGTTTGCGAGGATCCGATGGATATTGAGATGCTATTTCAGATTGATTATTGATTCTATCATGTCTTTGTTATTTGAGATCTTGCATGCTTTCCATTGTTAGTAGCTATCTTGGCCAAGTAGATGCTAGCAACTCCAAGAGTTAGTATTTATGCTCGATAGTGGGTTCATGCCTTTGGTAATCTGGGGAAGTGACAGAAATCTCTAAGGTACTAGATGTGTTGTTGCTACTAGGGAGAAAACAACAATCCTTTGTTCATAGAATAATCGTATTGTTTACTTTACACGCAGTTCGTAAAGCAATAATCTGTTGCTTGCAACTTAATACTGGAGGGGGTTCGGATGATAACCTAAAGGTGGATTATTAGTCATAGATGCGGTTGGATGGCGGTCTATGTATTATGTTGTAATGCCCAATCAAGTCTCAAAGGAGTCAAGATGATTAGTATATGCATGTATTGCTTTCTCAGTGTTTGTCAATTACCCCGCTGTAATTTGTTCACCCAGCATGTTATCTATCTAAGGAGAGCCACCTCTAGTGAACTATGGATCCCGGTCCTTGTCTTTTACATTCAATCTACAATCTTTTACTATTTTGTGTTTACTTTCTGCAAACTTTTACTTCTTTCCATTCGATACGTTTAATCCTTTGTTTTCCGCAAAACACGGTGAGATTGACAACCTCATCGCAAGTTGGGGACAAAGTTCTGTGGTTGTGTTGTGCAGGTCTCCACGTTGCTACTAGCACCGGTAGTGCGCCCTGCCAAAGCTCAGCTAGTAACACCTTTGGTGTGTTTCCTTGCTCCTACTGGTTCGATTAAACCTTGGTTTCATAACTGAGGGAAACTTGTTGTTGTGCTCATCATACCTTCCTCTTGGGGTTCCCAACGAGCTCTACATCAACACCGCCAAAAAGCATTTTTCTGGGCGCCGTGCATTGAGCCATCAAGCATTTTTCTGGTGCCGTTGCCGGGGAGTCAAGGACATCTTCACAAGGGGAGTCCCTCATAACCAATCTCTTTACTTTGTTGTTTTTGTTTTGCTTAGTTTTCTTTTTGCTTTGTTTGCTTGTTTTGTTCTTCAAAAACACAAAACAAATTAGTTCCTTTCTTAAGTTTCCTTTATGACTAGCTCTGCTCCAATCACTATTTCATTATGGATAGCTCACTCAGTTTCCTATTTGGGAACAGTATTATGACTGCTAAGGTAATAGATGAACCACCGCCTGCTAGAACCTCCATGGAAGAAGAAATTGCTGAACCTGAAAGCTCATTAGATGAAAAATAGGAGGAGAGTGATGGACAAAAGGAGGAAGAATGGATCTACCCATGCCTACCTTCTAATGAGAGTAACTCTTTATCCCTTACATTATTTGATTGTCCCCCATGCTTATCAAAGGAGGGTGAATGTTATGTTCCCGAGGATTCTTTTGAAAATGCTTATAATAAAGCTCTAGTGCTTGTAGATCATGAAAAGCATGCCTTATGTGATAGTTATATTGTTGAGTTTATTCATGAGGCTACTGAAAATTATTATGAGAGAGGAAAATATGGTTGTAGAAGTTTTTATGGTAATGAAACACCTCTCTATGTGCTGAAAGTTTGGTCAGATTGGTTGGAGAGAGGAGATAGATAAGTGTAGGGGTTCGCGCATGAAAACAATAAATTTTTTCCTACGCCAAGAACCCTAATGCGAGGACCTATTTATTAGTAATGCAGTAACGGGAGGGGTTTTCGCGGACTTACCCTTGAAGACCGAAAAGCGTTGTCAATGCTTAGGAGAGAGTGATTGATGTAGTCGTACAGAAGCCGACCTCGGGGTCGTGCTGAAGTCCTCAAGGCTCCTGTGGCTCCAACGACTTCTAGTGCCCCAAGTGTTGCACCTCCGAGGGAGTCACACACGTCTGGTGCCTCACGATGACTCCCGCTCCTCTGATCTAGCAGCAGTTGAGGAAGTAGAGCTTCTGGATCCGAATCCCGCAGCGTGACGGAGCTCCCCGGTGAAGAAGTCTCCTTCTCGCGTGATCTAGACTTGGGACCACGGTCACAAGGGAGAGAGAGAATCAATTGGACGCCTCCCCAAAGGAGAGGAAACCTTTTATTTATTATTGTGTATTTAATTTGTCAAAATACCTCACAATATATAGGTGAAAAGCCCCGCATAGTTAATTGCCTTAACCATATGGGACTAAACAAAGGAGAGGAGAGGAGGGGGCTAGCCCCAGTCAGCCAGGGCCCAAGTGGGCCCCACGCGAGGTCCCTTGGCCTAGTCGGACACCCCCTCTCTCTCTCTCTCTCTTCACCTTTGGTCTTTCCCTCATGGACCCTTTTCTCTCCGGATTTTGGCCCAATTAGGTATTTAACCTTTTAATTCAATTTTATTTTATTAAATAATTATGAATAAATGGTTAAATCAATATTTAACATTTACTCACATATTATTCAATCCTCGTGGCTATGGAACTCCTTCCATCTCCACTCCGGACATCCTCCGGATTTACGGAAACTCTTCCGGTTCTCTCTCTTTCTTTTCTTCGGTGATTCTTTCGATACCAAAACACTCTTTGAGCATCATATCAAGCCCTTAAGTGTGATACCCCACAGTTCGGGAACACTCCAGACATGGTCGGGACCTTCCCGTACCAATGATCATTAGTGGGACCTGGATGCCTGATGACTGCAAGTGCACAAATCGTTTGTAGCTAGTTTCGAAATAAAGATATCAATCCCACAGGGAGCAGGAGTCTGAAGTCTAATGACTCTTTAAATAAATATTACAATAGAAATGCTAAATAAAGTTCTAAGTGATAATATAAAATGCAAGTATTGTATAAAAAGGTGTTTGGAGGTTTTTGGTATAAGAGCAACAATAAGTAAAGTAAAACAACCGAACACAGAAAGTAAGTATCGTGTATGTAAGAGAGATTGGAACTGTAATAGGGAAAAGGCGTTCTCAGGGAGTAGAGGATACACCACTAGCATTATAAGAAGCTAAGGTAAAAGATTATTATCATGAACATTCTCAACTATGTATGTGTGGGAGGAACTCTGTATTTGGACAAATAGGCAGCAACCGCTGCTCACATCATCCTCATAACCACAACAGTCAATAATTGATATCAATCGAATTACTACGCTATTAAGGGACTTAATCCCGTAGGACGTATACCATGGCATGGATAGTACTCCGTGAGTTTCCTCGGTTCCCAAGTTGATATGTAAGGGGTGCCAGTAGCTTTACAGATCATTTGTAGCTAGTTTTGAAATAAAGATATCGATCCCACAGAGAGCAGGAGTCTGAAGTCTAATAACTCTTGAAATAAATATTACAATAGAAATGCTAAATAAAGTTCTAAGTGATAAGATCAAATGCGAGTATTATGTAAAAAGATGTTTTGGGGTTTTTGGTATAAGAGCAACAATAAGTAAAGTAAACCAAGTGAACACAGAAAATAAGTATCGCGTATGTAAGAGAGATTGGAACTGCAATAGGGAAAAAGCGTTCTCAGGGAGTAGCGGATACACCACTAGCATTATAAGGGGCTAAGGTAAATATTATTATCATGAATATTCTCAACTATGTATGTGTGGGAGGAACTCTGTATTTGGACAAATAGGTAGCAACCGCTGCTCACATCATCCTCATAACCACAACAGTTAGCAATCGACATCAATCAAATTACTCCGTTAGTAAGGGACTTAATCCCGTAGGACGTATCCCATGGTATGGATAGTGTTCCATGAGTTTCCTCGGTTCCCAAGTTGATATGTAAGGGGTGCCAACAGCTTTATAGTCACTGTAAGTGCTAACACACCTATGTCTACCAACAAGTAGTTCCCTCCATCAAGTCCCCATGAGAGGCAAATATTGAGAGGTCAACTTCTCTCAACATCAAGATGAAGATAATCCAACACATGGTCACAACGATGAATATCATAATAAACTTTATCTTATTTCAATATCATACTAGGGTTTCTCCATCTCCCCAAGAACTAATGATCTACTCAGACATGGAGGCAATCAACATCAAGGCAATAACAAGGGCATCTATCATAGATGAATAATACTTGTATAAATCCACAACGAGTACGGAAATTACAACAAGATCTAGACAAGATGTAGATGGGATGGATGGAGATGGTGGTGATTGATACATTGCAAATGTATCTATAATTTTTGATGTTCCATGCTTGGTTTTATCCACTTTCTTGTGTTTTGTCCACACTTTGGAGTACTTTTCAGATGATTTCTTGGACTAACCTATTAACAAGGGCCACAATGCCAGCTGCCTGTTTTCTGCTATTTTTGGTTCCAGGAAAGTCAGAAAATGAATATTCTCGGAATTGGACGGGACAAAAGCCAAAGTGCCTATTTTTCCGGAAGTCATCAGATGCCAGAATACGAAACGGAGAGGGGCCAGAGGCCAGCCACACCACCTGGCCGCGCGGCCAGGCTAGGCCCGCGCTAGGGGGTGGTGTGGTGGCCCCTCGCACCCCCTCGGCCTCCCCTTCCGCCTATAAGATGCCCTCGGGACGAAAACCCTAAGAGCCCGATCAAAAATCCACGAAAGAGTCTGTAGCCGCCGTCATCTCCATCCGTAGATCGGGAGGGATCTGAAGCTCTTCCCGACACCCTGCCGGAGAGGGGAATTCACCCTGGAGGCCTTCTTCATCACCGTGCAAGCCTCCAGTGTGATGCGTGAGTAGTTCATCCTTGGACTACGGATCCATGTAGTATCTAGATGGCTGGTTCTCCTCCTTTGTGCTTTCATGTCTAGATCTTGTGAGCTCCGTTCATGATCAAGATCATCTATTTGTAATTCTGCATGTTGTGTTTGCGAGGATCCGATGGATATTGAGATGCTATTTCAGATTGATTATTGATTCTATCATGTCTTTGTTATTTGAGATCTTGCATGCTTTCCGTTGTTAGTAGCTATCTTGGCCAAGTAGATGCTAGCAACTCCAAGAGTTAGTATTTATGCTCGATAGTGGGTTCATGCCTCTGGTAATCTGGGGAAGTGACAGAAATCTCTAAGGTACTAGATGTGCTATTGCTACTAGGGAGAAAACAACAATCCTTTGTTCATAGAACAATCGTATTGTTTACTTTACACGCAGTTCGTAAAGCAATAAAGGTGGATTATTAGTCATAGATGCGGTTGGATGGCGGTCTATGTATTATGTTGTAATGCCCAATCAAGTCTCAAAGGAGTCAAGATGATTAATATATGCATGTATTGCTTTCTCGATGTTTGTCAATTGCCCCGCTGTAATTCGTTCACCCAGCATGTTATCTATCTAAGGAGAGCCACCTCTAGTGAACTATGGATCCCGGTCCTTGTCTTTTACATTCAATCTACAACCTTTTACTGCTTTGTGTTTACTTTCTGCAAATTTTTACTTCTTTCCATTCGATACGTTTAATCCTTTGTTTTCCGCAAAACACGGTGATATTGACAACCTCATCGCAAGTTGGGGACAAAGTTCTATGGTTGTGTTGTGCAGGTCTCCACGTTGCTACTAGCACCGGTAGTGCGCCCTGCCAAAGCTTAGCTAGTAACACCTTTGGTGTGTTTCCTTGCTCCTACTGGTTCGATTAAACCTTGGTTTCATACTGAGGGAAACTTGCTGCTGTGCTCATCATACCTTCCTCTTGGGGTTCCCAACGAGCTCTACATCAACCACGCTCCAGCATTTTTCTGGGCGCCATACACAGAGCCATCAGTGATGCAGCGGTTGATGATGAAGATCGATGCCTTAGCCTCCCGGATCTGCGCAGGGCGAAGATGGATCCCGGTGGATAAGCTCCCCCTCTAGATGCCTTCCGGAGGTGAGGTTTCGGCGATTTCTGGGTGTTCTGTTCGTCGTCTCCCGATCCAGTTGCACGGGGTGAAACTTTTTGAGGAGGCAGAGGTGGCGCCAACTATACGGCGGGAACTATACGGCCAGAAAATGTATTCCTGCTGTATAGTTGGTCGTTAAATCGTTTGTGTGCCTTGTTCGCTTCGGGTTTTCTTCTGGTGTTATTGATATTTCCCAAATAAGCGATTTATGTTGTTTTTGACTCCTTTTCTCCTCAGTACAACTGCTCCAAGAATTGTGTCCATTGTATCCATCATTTGTCCTGATCCTGGTGAAAACAGACATAAAACATGAGCGCAAATGCCGTAAAATACCAAGATCCTACATCTACGATGCAAAATAATAATATAAAACATGATGCAAATATGCACTCATCAACTTCCCTAAGCTTAGTCTCTTGCTCGTCCTGAGCAAGTTTAGCTTAATGGATGTGATCCTCATATTCATAAAGCTGAGTCGATAAAATAAATGAGGCAGTTACAACATGTGTTTATCATATATGATACGTAAGTTCATAAATAGTACCTTACTCGAACCATCTGAATAGTATTAGTAGGCTTCCACACCTTAGTGATCAATAGTTCACAAAAGATGAATCTTAACATAATGTAAAAGTATCCGGTTCAACCGAATGAGTTAGCGCGTCCCAAGTGTTTTAGGATTAACATATTCACTTGGGATTCAAAATCTCAAAAGTGTCTCTTTGTCATACTACAATATAGTGGCGTATGCCTATTTGCTCTTTGCACACTCGTTCTTTTTCTTCTTTCTTTTCTTACCTTTTGTGTATATGCTCACACTTTTTTGTTTAAGTGTTGTGCAAATGAGCTAGCCATACATTCCACTTCATGTAGGAATTCAAAGTTTAATGATCTCAATTATCAAATTCCAATTGTATATGAAGCATTTTTATGACTTGAAGATTCTACCTCGACTTGATCTCACTCTAATTTGATAACACTTTTTATTTTCCTTTGTTCAAGCTTTATTTTTCAACTTAACTACATAGATAATTTTCTTTTGTAAATCAAACCGTAGACTTACAACATATTGACCAAATTATCTTTATATGTTCCATTAATAGCAATGGTGTGGAAGACTCCTATTACTATCATCAAGTGCAAGTAAAATTATAATCAAGCCATTCATATATCCAATAAGACAAGCACAAACTCAATATTGCTCCATATATAATAATAACTCGGAATTTCATAAAAGGGATCGACTATTCCTGAAGGAAATTCTAATGATGCAATCTTTATTTCTAGTTTGAACTAATGCAAGATTAAAATAGTAATATAAAACTTATAAGATGGATTACAAGGTCTTAAAGATCTCCCCAAGCTTGAAACCAAGCCAGACGGGATCAAATAACCCCTTACGATTATTTGATACCGTGATTATTGTAGATCACTATGGTGCCATGGCATGTAACACCGTGGTGCGTAGCTTCTTGTTGGTATCCTCCAGAGCAGTGATGCAGCTGTAACACCTGCGCAAATCAGATTGCAAAGTGTCCACTCTATCTGCGAGCTTAGTCATCAATGGGAGGAGATCTTCCTTCTTCTCCATCTCCTTGAGGCGGTGACGGACTTCAACGCGATGGAGTAGCTCTTGCTTCTAATATATCTCCAGTGCCCGCACGTGATCCTTGGTCCTAGGAACAGCTACTTCTTCCTCATCCATAATTGATGGATCGGGGAAATGGAAATCATTCCTCCACTCTTCTTGAGGCTTCACCCTCATACGAGCAACAATGGTAGGCTTCATGAGTGGCACCTTAGCTCCCTTGCTAGCACCTGCACCAATATTAGGTAATTCCTTATGCTTATGCGACATGGGATCCATGGTGATGAACTTGACCGTCTCCACATGCCCTTTTCCATGTGGCTTGCGATCTTCTCTCTCCTATTGAGCTTTCTTCATTGCCGCTCAGTTGATCTCCGGGGGATAAAAGACATCACGGTGGATGTAGACGTCAACCATATCATCATCGGAATCGTTGTTGTAGAAACTTGGCTCGACGTACTCCTTGTATCCCGGGATAAACCTCTCCATCTCCTCGTCATCATCCTCCATGGATGGGGTGCTAGAGCGATCCTTGGAAGGAGCAATGACCCCATGGGTTTCCCATGGCCTGGGACGGGATAACACATTGCTAGATTTGTTCCTGAAGATTATGATTTAGAGAGAAACACAAGGGCAGTATATAAGGAGGGTCAGAGGTTGGTAAAACTCGCGAGAAACACCAAATTATTGCCCAAGAAAAGAATCTGAACGAAACAGGAAAAGAAATCACAGATTTGGAGGAGTCCTGCCACGTAATGACCAACTATACAGGCGTGGCCCGTATAGCTCCGGCCGTATAGTTGGTTCCGAGCAGATATTTCCAAATATCTCGAGTCCAGGTCAGTTAAGTTACAACTCGGAACCGACAATAATGCTCTCTTTTTTCAAAACAAAAAAGTAAACAAAAATGTCTGATGGTTTAACGACCAACTATACGACCGGAATATTTATTCCGGTCGTATAGTTGTGACTATATAGATACAAACATCAAAATCGAAAAGTGTCTGAGAGTTCAACGACCAACTATACGGCCAGAATTTTTATTCCCGTCGTATAGCTGCGCCCGTATAGATCCAGGCATCAAAAACAAATTCGCATAGAAGATACAAAGGGTTTAACGACCAACTATACGGTAGGAGGTTTTCCTCTGGTCGTATAGTTGCATCCGTATAGTTGGTAAAAACCTCCAGAACTTTAGAAAAACAAGAGGAATTTAAAAGCAAAAATTTCAGAGGTAAAATCTGTGAAAACAAATCACTTATTTGAGTAAGAACACTTACCTTGGACTTACCATTTACTTATTCAGTGATGACAAGCTCCTCCAACAACAAAGACTTCTTCTCTTTTGGAGGAATTGACCTTAGTTTATTGAATAATTCTCATAAGCGAAAAATCACCAGGACTAAAGTTCCTCTCAATAAGATTGGTGTCTTGCTGGGCAAACATGGACACTGCATCCAACATCTTTATTTCCTACCTCTGCATAATCTGCAACTCAAATTCTTGAAGTAAAAGAATCCAACGGATCAGTCTTGGCTTATGATCTTTCTTCTCAAGGAGTTCTTATAAACCATCACGATCCGTATGAACTATTACTTTTGCATCAACTATATAAGAACGAAATTTATCACTAGAGAAAAATACATCAAATAGTTCCCTTTCTTCCTTAGGATAATTCTTTTGAGCACCATTAAGAGTTCTACTAGCATGATGTATAATATTAAATCTGCGACCAATGTGTTACTCCTAAAACATCATCACTAGCTTCACATATTAAGTCAAAAGTCATATCCCAGATAGGTGGTTTAATGATAGGAGCACGGGATAAAGCATTTTTGAGTTTATCAAAGGCTACAAGAAATTTATCATCAAAATTAAATCTTACTCCCTTTTGCAGTAGGTTAGTCAAAGGCTTAGATATTCCAGAGAAATTTCTAATGAACCTTCTATAAAAACCCACATGACCAAGGAAACTTCTTATACCTTTTATATCCCTAGGTTGTGGCATTCTCTCTATGGCCTCAACCTTAGCTCTATCCACTTCAATTCCCTTACATGATACCTTATGTCCAAGGACTACGCCTTCTTTGACCATAAAATGGCACTTCTCCTAGTTTAGAACAAGATTTGTTTCTTTGCAACGCTGCAAAACCCTTTTGAGATTATCCAAGCAACTTGTAAATGAAGTTCCATAGACAGAAAAGTCATCCATAAATACTTCCATTATCAGTTCTAAAAAATCCGAAAAAATAGCAGTCATGCATCTTTGAAAAGTAGCCGGAGCATTATATAAACCAAAAGGCATACGATGGTAAGCATGTAAACCATAAGGACTAATGAAAGTTGTTTTAAGTTGGTCATCAGGATGAACAGCTATTTGAGAAAAACCAGAGTATCCGTCCAAGTAGCAAAAATGAGTGTGGTTTGCAAACCTCTCTAAAGTTTGATCTATGAATGGTAAAGGATAGTGATCTTTCCTAGTTTCTTTATTCAATTTCCTGAAATCTATACACATCCTATGTCCAACAATAGTTCTAGTAGGTATTAATTCAATGTTTTCATTAGGAATAACAGTAAAACCGTCCTTCTTAGGGACACAATGAACAGGACTTACCCATTCACTTTCTTTAACAGGATAGATTATACCTACGTCCAGTAGGCGTACAATTTCTTTTCTTACCACTTCCTTCATTTCAGGCTTCAATCTTTTATTAAATTCCGCAACTAGTTTATCACCTTCCTCCATGAATATTCGATGGACGGTTATCATAGGACTAATGCCCTTCAAATCATCCATTGAGTACCCCAAAGGCCTTGTGATGCTCTGATACGTCCAAAATGTATCTACTTTCCCTAACACTTTCGCTATTGTTTCTCCTCTAAACTTGTGTGATTTGGATACAACTAACGCGGACTGATGCTGTTTTCAGCAGAATTGTCTTGGTGTCTACCTTTTGTGCAGAAAATCAGCTATCAGGAAAAATCCCGGAAAATATGTCAAAAATCCTATTTCACCCGAAGACTCCAGGAGCCAGAATACGAGACGGAGAAGAGCCAGGGGTGGCCACACCACCTGGTGGCGCGGGCCAGGACAGGCCGCGCCAGGGGGTGGTGTGGGCCCCCCAGGCACCCCCTCGGCCTCTCTCTTCGCCTATAAGGAGCCTTCTGACCTAAAAACCTCGGGGGGTTCGACGTTTTTCCAGAAGGAGTTCCGCTCCGCCGCCACCACCAGATTCCACGAAACAGCACTAGAAACTCCGTTCTGGCACCTTGCCGGGACGGGGAATTGGAGGAGATCATCGCCATCATCATCACCATCGCTTCTCCATCGACCATCCATGTTTCCCCCATCTATGAGTGAGTAATCCCCCACTGTAGGCTATGGGGATGGTAGGGATTGGATGAGATCATTGATGTAATGGCATCAGATTGTTAGGGCATGGTGCCTAGTATCTTTTATTAGTGCTTTATGACTTTGTTGCGACTTGTTGTGCTTAATGCTTGTCACTAGGGCCCGAGTGCCTTGATTTCATATCTGAACATGTTATTGATTCATTATGATAGTATTGTTTTTGGTCTTATCTACAAGTTGTATACACACGTTGTTGTCCGGAACCAATGGCCCCAAAGTGACAGAAATTGGGATAACCGGAGGGAATGGCTTTGATGTGAGGATCACATGTGTTCATGGAGTGTTAATGCTTTGCTACGGTGCTCTATTAAAAGGAGCACCTTAATTGCTAGTAGTTCCCTTGAGGCCCCGCTGCAAACGGGCTGGCAGGACAAAAGATGTTGTGCAAGTTCTCATTGCGAGCACGTATGACTATATATGGAACACATGCCTAGGATTGTCCAGTACTTGGATGCTTTATCTTATTTATCTGCAATTGCCCTACGTTCTGATTGCCATGTGAATTGTCTTGTCCATGCAACGCCCGTCCATCCATCCATATGCCTACCGCACTGGAATCCCACTGTTTACTGCTATTGTTACTGTTGTCTTTACTTTACTACTGTTGCTACTTTTCTATTCCTACTACAAAACTGTTGCTACTGATAAACTGTTGTGAACAAGATTGTTTCCAGGTGCAGCTGAATTGACAACTCAGTTGTTAAGGCTTATAAATATTTGTTGGCTCCCCTTGTGTCAAATCAATAAATTGGCTTTCACTTCCCTCGAAAATACTGCGATACACCCCTATACTTGTGGGTCATCAAGACTAGTTTTTGGCGCCGTTGCCGGGGAGCATAGCTTTATTTATCAAGTTCACTTGGATTCTCTATTGTTCGCTGCTATCCATCCATCATGGGTAAGTCTCGTGATGGAAGTTTCCTATTTTACCTTCCACTACAAGAAGAGGTACGGTTCTGAACACCTCTGCTGCTCTTGATTCACCATCTGTTATAAGTAAGCTCATTACACCACCACATACACATGCTACACACGCTGCTACTACTGCTGAATCTGAAACTTCTAATGCTTATGATGCTGCTTCTACTGTGCTTGATAAGAGTGGTTCATTAGGTCCTTTCCTAGATGGTACGATTGCTAGAACTATAGCTGGAAATACCGAAACTCCTAATGAAGACACTACCACACCTGTTAGTTCACCTGAGTCTAGTGAGAGTTATGATATTGAAGATGGTTATGTTGAGATGACCGATGAATTTATTAAAGAATGTAAGAACACCCATGATAGGAGCGCTGCTAAGAGTCTCCTTGAGAGGCGTACTATTAGACCCAAATTGTATCCTATTGCTAAGTTTGCTGCTTCTCCCATAAACATTATAGATGAAGATTATGATTTCTCTCTCGGTCTATCTTACGTAGCTATTGTTGAGAAAGAACCTTTTTGTGGGACTAAGAATGAAAGTGCGGTAGCACATATGAATGAACTTTCTACCATGAGTGGCTTGTTTTCTGATGATATTAAGATGCGTACTTACTTTATTGCTAAGATTTTCCCTTTTTCACTGAAAGGAGAAGCTAAAACTTGGTTTAGTAATTTACCTCCTGGATCTATTGATAGCCCTGAGTGCTTGATTAGTACTTTCCTGCAGAAATATTTTCCTCCTAGTGCTAGACATGCTATTTTGCAGGAACTTTTTGATTTTAAACAGGGAGAAAAATAGGTATTGCCTGAATCTTGGGCAAGGTTTTGTGCTTTGATTCATGCACAGGCTGGGAGTCCATTACCTAAGAATGAGCTTCTTGATATATTTTTATAATGGACTAACTGAAGAGTCTAGGACATACCTAGATAGTTGTGCTGATTGTGTTTTCAAGAATAGGACTCCTAAGGAAGTTGAGGAATTAATGGCTAAAATAAGTAAGAATTATGAAGATTGGACTCCTCTTAAACAAGCTATACCTAAAGTAATTATACCTGAACCTACTATTCCGGTGCCTATTCCAACATCAAAGAAGAGGGGAGTTATTGAATTAAATGATGAAGTGATGAAGGAAGCTAAGAAATGTCTTAAGGAGAAGGGAATTAAAGCTGCAGATGTCAAGAATTTACCTCCTATAGAAGAATTATGTAAGCCTATCCCCTACTCACCCACTATTGAGGTACACTCTCTCCAACACTTTGATGAAGGTGATATCCCTTACTCTAAACCTCCTGATCAATGCTTAGAAGAATTCAATATCTTTATTGTGAAGCAAGATAATTTTAATAAAAGGGTGCAAAATCATCTAATGGAAAACACTAGAGCTATTGTTGAGTTGAAAGATATTGTGGAAAGAACCTCTAATGATGTTAAAATGATTGTTAAACACTTTCAAATGGTTCAAACTCAAATAGATCAACTCGTTAAAGTGCAAAACGACTTGCTAGTTAATGCTGCTAAAGAAAAACATGCTTATGAAATTAGAACTAGAAGTGGTGCTGCTACCCAGGATCCTCTATATCCTGAGGGGCATCCCAAAATAATTGAGCAGGATTCTCAGCAAGCTGAAAATAGTGGTTCTACTCGTAAGAAAAGGAAAATAAAACATAAAACTGTTGTAGAACCCTCTGAACCTGCTATAGATCCTAATGGTATATCTATCTGTGATGCTGAAACTGAAAGTGGTAATGAAGAAAATGTTGTTCCTAATGAAGAAAAAGTTGAAGAAGAACCTGAAAACTACACTAAGAATACCAAATACACTAAAGAGGATTTTATTGCTAAGAAACATGGTAGTGAAAGAGAACCTTGGGTCCAAAAACCTATGCCTTTTCTTGATAAGAAACACAAGTCAAAGGAAGATGAACACTATAATAAGTTTTGTGAGTGGATGAAGCCTTTATTCTTTCAAATTCCTTTAACTGATGCTATTAAATTGCCTCCTTACTCAAAGTATATGAAGGATATTGTCTCGAATAAAAGGAAGATCCCTAATAAAGAAATTTCTACTTTGCTTGCTAATTATTCCTTCAATGGTAAGGTTCCTAAGAAACTTGGAGACCCAAGGATTCCAACTATCCCTTGGTCTATTAAGAATAGTTATGTTAGAACTGCTTTGTGTGATTTGGGAGCTAGAGTTAGTGTTATGCCTTTCTCTCTCTATAAGAGGCTTCAACTAGAAAAATTAATACCAACTGATATATCTTTGCAAATGGCTGATAAATCTACCACTATTCCTGTGGGTATATGTGAGAATGTACCTATTCAAGTGGCTCATAATTGCTTGATATTAACTGATTTTGTTGTGCTTGAAATGCCTGAAGATGATAACATGTCCATTATTCTTGGGAGACCTTTTCTTAATACTGCAGGAGCTGTTATCAACTGTAATCAAGGAAAGGTGACCTTCAATGTTAATGACAAGGAACATACTGTCTATTTCCCTAAGAAGATTGAAAGGACTTATGGTTTGAATTCAATTGAACATGTTGAGGGCATTCAAGTTGGAGAAATATATTGTCCCATACCAAGAGAAAATTTTGAAACTATTATGATTGGGACCATTGCTATCAAAGTTGAGGTAACATAATCATTAGTGGAATACAAAGTTTTGTCTCATATGGAATTGTTTTGGTAGCAAGACCTGATCAACCTTGTTAACAAAAGGATTTCATTGAACAAAACAATGTTTTCACTATGATTATCTCTGTTTACTTCTATCCTATGCATTTTAGTTTTTGCTTTCGTTTAGTTTTCTTTTTGTTGTTAGTTGCTTGCATGTTAGAGTGTCTTAGAACTTCTGTAGTTCTAGCTTTGTTTTGTCTTTGCATCATGTTTCCAAAAGAAAAATTATATCTGTCTATCATAAAATCATTCTTTTATGCCTGAAAATGCCCAAAAATAAAGTGTCTCGAAAAATTCCAGAAAATTCATATTAAATTTTTGCGTGAAAAAAGGGGTAGAGGAGTACCTGGGAGGTACCAGGGGGACCCACCAGGCAGGCACACCACCTGGTGGCGCGACCAACCCTGGGTGGCGCCATGCCCTGGTGTGGGCCACCCCTGGCCCCCCACTAACTCTCTCACCTGCCACTTTCTTCTCTCTCCCGAGTAAGCTCCAGTTCATTGCTCAAAATTGCGTTCTTGCTATGCTTGCTCTCAATTTTTTTCGATCTCCTTGCTGAGCCCATCTTTCTTGCTGAAATTTGGAGCATTTGTTCCCTGGTATGTGACTCCTCCCCTTGTCCAAGTAGATTTGTGTTTAGTGGATTATATCTTGAGTATTTTGCTGCTGTAGGTGACTGGTTATGAGAGCTTGTAAGCTTGTTTGATGCTTAGAGATATAGTTTTGATGCATGTTTAGGCCTGTTACAAGTCCCTATGAGTAGAATCCTTCATTATATTCACTTTACAATCACTTGTTTAATAGGTGTTTAAATTTCAGAATAGAAGATGAGTGAACACCACCTAAACCAACATGAGCTTTGGGTGCCTGAGGTCATGAAGGTCCACCGGGAGGAGGAAGTTTTTCCCTCCATTTATCCATGCTATGAGTTCATGAGAGCTACAGGAATTCTACAAGATTTCCACACTTTGGTTTCTAATGCAGGGTTAGAGCGCTTTTTGGAAGATGAACCTTGTCAATTTGTGAAGCTAACCATGTCTGTGGTGCAGGACTTCCAATTTAGTCACTCTTTGCCTAACCCCATGGTCCATTACAAAATTTACAATATTGTTGTCGACCTTTCTCTTGATGATATTTGTGCAGCTATTAAGGTACCTCAATGGGGATCATGTAGAAAGATTAAGGAGAGACCTGAACCACTCATGGATTTATACGCAGAAATTTGCCAAGGGAGCAGCTTCTCGAAGGAGAGTGGAAAAATCCGTAACATTCATCTTCCCTCCATTCGCTACTTTGCCTACTTTATTGCCAAGTGTGTTCTTTTTAGGAAAACTACCAATAAGTTATCTTTGTTTGATCTAGCATTTATCTCTGCTGCTCTTAAACGAGATAGGTCTTACAACTTAGATGCTTTGATAGCTTTCCGTCTTGCTGCTAACCGTGAGAAAGGTGGAATTTGTGGAGGCCTCATTGCTTCTCGTTTACTAGCATTGCATGGTTTAGTGCCTCATCATCTAGACCTACAGTTTCCCATAGAAAGGCTTGATCTTAATTCCATGATACAACATAAATTTGTTTCCTCGTGGGCTAGTATGAGTGAGTTATCTTATGAAATAACCTTTCTCAAAGCTGGTTGGAGAAAGAGCAAGTCCGAGCGTGTTGTTCTTTTGCCTGCATCTGTTTTGTTTAACCTTGATAATAGGGAAGGATGGTCCCTCACTGAGGAGGAGCTTGAGATGTACTTGGGAGAGCTCTCCCAACAGGAGCAGGACACTAGAAGGGAGGTCACGGATGATTCGTTCCAGCCCTCGAATGAGGGAGAGTCTTCATATCAGTAGCCTGCTTATGATTGGGGAGCCTCTTCTTCTTCCCACGGGCCCAACTATGACCATTCTTATCAACATCCGCCTGCTTGGAACCCCTATTCGTACATGGATTGATACCCACTTAGGCCAAAAGCCTAAGCTTGGGGTACGCCGACACTGCACTCATCTCCATATCATGTTGCGTCAGTACTTTGTATATTCATGTTTTCGTTCTGTTTTTAGTTTTCGTTCTTCTTTGCTTTTGCTTTCTAAAACACAAAAATACCAAAAATATTTCTGTTGTTTCTCTTTGGTTTGATTCTTCTTTTTGCCTTGGTTTGTTTTTCCTTTTTTTGCTTTGTTTGAACTATTCGAAAAACCCAAAAAGATTTTGCTTTGCTTGTTTTTCCCTTTTGGTTCTTGTCTAAAAATCGTAAACACCAAAATATTTGTCGTTCTTCTTTGGTTTTGTGAGTTTGCTACAGGGTTCAACAGTCCTCAGTGGAATATTGGTTTCATATTATTATTCAAGCCACACAAGTGAAGAGCAATAATGAGGATTAATGACAACTTGAGGCGTGGTAAGAGGCTGGTAACGAACTCTATTTGTTTTCATTTTTGTACATATACTCATCATCGTGAGCTTGCTTAGTCCGTTCATGTAGGGTGTATGTTATCTTTGGATGCTTAGTAGTTCTTGCTTTTGTATGATTAGCTCCATCTCGCTAATATTTGTAGCATGTTTTATGAATGTTTGCTTGCATTGCTCTATTCATAAATTGGTATGACACCGTGGTATCCTCCTCTGAATGTTTCATTTGATTGACTTGGCACATGCTCACGCATGTACATGACTATAATAATCAGTTAAGCCTCGATGAATTATTTTGCCTTGAGGATCTTGAATCACTTTCATGCCATGAGTAGTCCTATTTTGTTGCAAGCATGATAATGACAACTATTGCTCTCTCGTTTGTCACTCCCTTACTATTGCTAGCCTTCACTTCCACTGAGTGTTTTACTCATGTTCCAACTTTCTTAAACCAAATATTGCCAAAGTTTCCACCATACCTACCTATTAGCATCATTTGCTACTCCCGTGCATATTCATTATGCCTTGTTTTCTTCCGAATAAAATGTTTGCTTGTTATGAGAAAGTTAGTTAGTAAAGCTCTCACGAACTTGATGGCACACTTTATTTTCTGCACTTAATAAACCTGAACCATTGTGATTCTCCATGAAAGTTATATGCTTCCAAATTATAGGCTGGGGATTAGCAGAACCGTGTTGTCACGGGGAACGCTTTCAACACTTGTAAATATATACCCAGTTTATACCTTGCTCTTTTGTTTGCGGATGTCGTCGGTGTGAAATAAAAGGGGAGCTTGTAAGTCCATGGAGTTATGTATGTGTGTTAGAGAAATGCCTGGGCCGCTGGTCTAATCCATGCTGACATGGTGGAAACCTGCAGCATAACCATAATGATATCTATGAAGCATTCTTCTTATAAAAAAGAGAGAGATAGCTATTGAGAAAAAGAAAAAAAAAGAGAGAAAAGAGATTTATGAAAAGAGGAAAGAGAGAAAAAAGCACCATTTTCCCATGGTAAATAAGAATATTGCTGATATATTCATTGTCTGCTTGCCTTGTCATTTTGATATGGGGATTCTTCCATATCATCGGGCAAGGGGTACCCCGTTGGCGGTTCTCTATGATATGCACATACTTACAATGACAAGAACTTACCGGTAACTAAAGTTGAGTAGCATGAGGAGCGGCCCTCGTACTCAAGGGACTTGGGATTTTCAGTTTATAGTCTATCAAGCATATAACTCATATTGGACCTCACTTTCACCTTAACCACATTAAAGATGCTTATGATAGGGGCAATGAGAGCTCAAAGCTAATGAGTATCATACTTTCAGCATTTGGAAGCCTTTCAAAATTATTCAAAACCTTTTCTTTTACTTGTTGAGTCTCCACATATTCTTTGAGCACCTTCTTGAGAGCATAGTTGTCATTCTTTGTGCTTGTCTCATTACTTGATTATTTGTGTTATGACTTTGATGCTTGTATCCTTGATATCTTTACTTCTAGTCATCACTTGAACTTCAGAGGTGCCTTGATATTCATAATCAAAGGCAAGCGAGATACCACTCTATCATACCTTTTATGAGCATTGTAATGTTGCTTATGTTTATACTTCATGCTACTTATTCTTTTTGAGTTGGAATCTCTTCATAGCTTGCAATGCCTATTAAGTAAACTTAGTTGCATACTCTTTATTATGAATTGTCTAAGTAGTTGATCACATTGCTGAGAATATTTACATCATATGAAGCAAATGTGTTCGTGAAAGTTCCTTTATCGCACTCAGTTTTCAACTGAATTGCTTGAGGACAAGCAATAAGCTAAGTTTGGGGGGGGGGGGCAGTTGATACGTCCAAAATGTATCTACTTTCCCGAACACTTTTTCTATTGTTTCTCCTCTAAACTTGTCTGATTTGGATACAACTAATGCGAACTGACGCTGTTTTCAGCAGAATTGCCTTGGTGTCTACTTTTTGTGCAGAAAATCTGCTATCAGGAAAAATCCCAGAAAATATGCCAAAAATCCTATTTCACCCGAAGACTCCAGGAGCCAGAATACGAGACGGAGAAGAGCCAGGGGTGGCCACACCACCTGGTGGCGCGGGCCAGGCCAGGCCGCGCCAGGGGGTGGTGTGGGCCCCCCAGGCACCCCCTCGGCCTCTCTCTTTGCCTATTAGGAGTCTTCTGACCTAAAAACCTCGGGGGGGTCGACGTTTTTCCAGAAGGAGTTCCGCTCCGCCGCCACCACCAGATTCCATGAAACAGCACCAGAAACTCCATTCTGGCACCCTGTCGGGACGGGGAATTGGAGGAGATCATCGCCATCATCATCACCATCGCTTCTCCATCGACCATCCATGTTTCCCCCATCTATGAGTGAGTAATCCCCAGATGTAGGCTATGGGGATGGTAGGGATTGGATGAGATCGTTCATGTAATGACATCAGATTGTTAGGGCATGGTGCCTAGTATCTTTTATTAGTGCTTTATGACTTTGTTGCGACTTGTTGTGCTTAATGCTTGTCACTAGGGCCCGAGTGCCATGATTTCAGATTTGAACATGTTATTGATTCATTATGATAGTATTGTTTTTGGTCTTATCTACAAGTTGTATACACACATTGTTGTCCGGAACCAATGGCCCCGAAGTGATAGAAATCGGGATAGCCGGAGGGAATGGCTTTGATGTGAGGATCATATGTGTTCATGGAGTGTTAATGCTTTGCTCCGGTGCTCTATTAAAAGGAGCACCTTAATTGCCAGTAGTTCCCTTGAGGTCCCGCTGCAAACGGGCTGGCAGGACAAAAGATGTTGTGCAAGTTCTCATTGCGAGCATGTATGACTATATATGGAACACATGCCTAGGATTGTCTAGTACTTGGATGCTTTATCTTATTTATCTACAATTGCCCTATGTTCTGATTGCCATGTGAATTGTCTTGTCCATGCAACGCCCGTCCATCCATCCCTATGCCTACCGCACTCGAATCCCACTGTTTACTGCTATTGTTACTGCTGTCTTTACTTTACTACTGTTGCTACTTTTCTATTCCTACTACAAAACTGTTGCTACTGATAAAATGTTGTGAGCAAGATTGTTTCCAGGTGCAGCTGAATTGACAACTCAGTTGTTAAGGCTTATAAATATTCTTTGGCTCCCCTTGTGTCAAATCAATAAATTGGGTTTCATTTCCCTCGAAAATACCGCGATACACCCCCTATACTTGTGGGTCATCATGCTCCTTAAATATCTTCATGAGTTCTTCTTCTTCTTCTCCTAAACGTTTAACACTAACAATAACAGGAAATTTATTTGTATCATCTAAAAATCTGTATTTAAGATTATCTAGTAGAGTCGTCAACTTTGGGGGTGGTAATTCCTCGTCCCCTGTATTTTCTGGCTCTTCGAAAGACTCATTAGTTGGAGGCCCTATAATTGGAAGTGAATCGAGTTCATCTTCTAGTTCTTCTAGGGACTTGTCCTCCATGACTATTTCTTCATAATTTGAGTCTTCATTTATTTCTTCTTCTTGATTACTAAAGAAAAGAGCTACCATTTCTTCAATAGTTTTCTCTTTCTCTTTTTCTTGCGTTTGTGGAGGCCTGTCTTTAAATTTGGAAAAGTGGAATTCTTTTTCTGCTCCCCCAAGCTTAAGGGGCACAATCTCCTTTTTGAAATCAACATAGGCACCTACATCACTCAAAAAGTTTCTTCCAAATATAATTGGGCATAGAGTGTCAGCTGGCATATTAACAACTACAAAATCGACATGAAAGTTTTTGTTGCCAATTGTGAGTGTTGCATCTTCAACTACTCCCATCCGAATACTAAGAGTTTTATTGGCTAACATGATTGTCATATCAGTATTTTCAATTGTAGCTGGTTCTATTTCTTCTTTTGTTTTTAAATAGAAATCATAAGATATAACATTAACTTCCGTGCCAAGATCGCATAAACCATAATGCGAGGTTTCCTTAAATATGCAGGGAAGAATAGGCTTACCCACATCTTTTACCTTTGTTTTACCTTCAACCAATACGGAAGTCACTTCATCAAGTTCAACTATGTTACAATGTGCGTACATAGCCATAATTGCTTCCTTGGTTACCTCTTCATGTTTGGTTTCTTCTAGATGTTCCACGACTTCTGGCATACTTTCCTCTTCCTTCTTCTCTTGTACTGCTTTGACCTGTTCATATTCAAAAATATGCTTCTGTGCAGTGTTAGGGAAAGGTATCTCATATGTTGGTTCTAGGGAGGCTAGTGTTTCTTTAACTTCTCTCTTCTTCTCAGGTTCAGGTGGTGGATCATACTTGACCGAACCCTCTTTTGGAGCTTTGATATGTTCTGTAAAAGCTTTAACAACTTGCAACACAAGATCTGAATCCAAATAAAGTTCTTTAGATAATTCTTTAACATGGCCCTTTTTGTTATAGTCATGAATACAATCATGTTCTATTTCTACGCCTCCTTCACTTCCTAGACCAAAATTCCATGAAACTCTGTGATCACGAATTCTATTAAGTAAAGCCCAAGCTTTAGTTATAGGAAGATTCATAAATGCTCCTTCCGTGAAAGAGTCTAGTTCAATTTTATTAGGTTCAATTAAACCGCCATAAAAGATATGCAATAAATACCATTCAGGCAAATCATGATGAGGACATAAACGTAGTAAATCTTTAAATCTGATATAAGCTCTTACTAGTCTTTCATTAGAACAGTTCCTCCAAGTCATTATAAGACGCCTGATTCCAAAAGATTTTGATAATGGATAATATTTTGCTAGAAATTCACAGGCTAAATTATCCCAAGTAGTAGTGGCTTCTCGGGGTAGACATCTACCATGAGAGAGATGTACTAGTCAAAGTCTGACTAAAAAGTTTAACCCTTACCTCATTAGCAGTATATCCCGTCAATTGAAAAGTGCGACATATATCTTTGAAACATGCAATATGCTCATATGGATCAGGATCTTCTTCATCCCTAGTAAATTGCTTCTTATGTAGAATAGCAAGTAATAGAGGATTTATTTCAAGCCCCCTTGTCTTCTCATTGGAGTTTTCTCTTTTATAAATATCATAGGGCTTCCCAAAGTGGCTAAGTGGGTAGTCATATGCTCAAACTCCATCATGTTGGTGGAAACCTGTAACTCAAAACAAAACTTAGCAAGACAACAATAAATAAGCAAAAACTAAAAGACCTACAGTGCTTAGCTCCCCGGCAACGGTGCCAGAAAATAGATTGCTGCCTGCAAGTGCACAGATCCTTTGTAGCTAGTTTCGAAATAAAGATATTGATCCCATAGGGAGTAGGAGTCTGAAGTCTAATAACTCTTGAAATAAATATTACAATAGAAATGCTAAATAAAGTTCTAAGTGACAAGATAAAATGTGAGTATTATGTAAAAAGGTGTTTTTTGGTTTTTGGTATAAGAGCAACAATAAGTAAAGTAAAACAACTGAACACAAAAAGTAAGTATCGCGTATGTAAGAGAGATTGGAACTGCAATAGGGAAAAAGCGTTCTCAGGGAGTAGCGGATACACCACTAGCATTATAAGGAGCTAAGGTAAAGATTATTATCATGAACATTCTCAACTATGTATGTGTGGGAGGAACTCCGTATTTGGAAAAATAGGTAGCAACCGTTGCTCGCATCATCCTCATAACCACAACAGTCAACAATCGACATCAATCGAATTACTGCGCTATTAAGGGACTTAATCCCGTAGGACGTATCCCATGGCATGGATAGTGTTCCGTGAGTTTCCTCGGTTCCAAAGTTGATACGTGAGGGCTGCCAACAGCTTTATAGTTAATGTAAGTGCTAACACACCTCCGTCTACCAACAAGTAGTTCCCTTCATCAAGTCCCCATGAGAGGCAAATATTGAGAGGTCGACTTCTCTCAGCATCAAGATGAAGACAATCTAACACATGGTCACATCGATATATATCAGAATAAACTTTATCTTATTTCAGTCTCATACTAGGGTTTCTCCATCTCCCCAAGAACTAATGGTCTACTCAGACATGGAGGCAATCAATATCATGGCAATAATAATGGAATCTATCATAGATGAATAGTACTTGTATAAATCCACAACGAGTACGGAAATTACAACAAGATCTAGACAAGATGTAGATGGGATGGATGGAGATGGTGGTGATGTAGTGGTTGATGATAAAGATTGATGCCTTAGCCTCCCTAATCTGCGCAGGGCGAAGATGGATCCCCGGTGGATGAGTTCTCCCTCCAGATGCCTTCCGGAGGTGAGGTTTCGGCGATTTCTAGGTGTTCTGTATGTTGTCTCCCGATCCAGTTGCACGGGGTGAAACTATTTGAGGAGGCGGAGGCGGCACCAACTATACGGCGGGAACTATATAGCCAAAAAATTTATTCTTGCCGTATAGTTGATCATTAAACCGTCTGTGTTCCTTGTTCTCTTCCGGTTTTCTTCGGTGTTATTGATCTTTCCCAAATAAGCGATTTATGTTATTTTTGGCTCCTTTTATCCTCAGTACAACTGCTCCAAGAATTGTGTCCATTGTATCCATCATCTGTCCTAATCCTGGTGAAAACAGACATAAAACATGCGCGCTAACACCGTAAAATACCAAGATCCTACATCTATAATGCAAAATAATAATATAAAACATGATGGAAATATGCACTCATCAATGCACATAATGACCCTTGTGCATTCCATGAATCTTTCATCGTTGAACCATGAACATTGTGTCATATTCCTTTTGTCTCTCGATACTTGCATTGTCTGAGATCTGATTAATGACATCACCATGGCGTGTTCAATCTCGCTACCAACAAATATTGTTTAACTCATTCCGACAAGTGATATCCCCATGATCAAATCACGCGATGTGCAGCTATTGGATATAACTTCTCCAAGTGGGCCCTCGAGTATCTTATCCGTCAGGCGGATGGACAAATCCCGCTTTTGACACATAATGCCTCTACATGTCCCTCCGAATACCTGAACACACCTTTATGATCACTGTGTCACCATATGACGTTTGATGCTATCTAAGTATCCTCGGGTGACAGTGATTGATATGGTCTCATGGTCTAAGAAATAGGAAACTAGGTCATTTCTAATCATCGTAACTTGAACTTCATGACATGATCAGGTCATGATGCTTAGGTTGGGTATAACTCATCATCCCATTCTCGTAATGAGGTGACTCCATTGTCAACTGGCATAAATGCCACATGATCAGGAAACCTTGATCATATGTTGACCAATGAACCAGTGACTAGCAATTCACCAGGAACTCCTAGTTGTTTGTATATCACACGTGTATTGATGTTTCCTTTCAATACAGTTATAGCATGATATAAAACTTAATCATAAACTTTACGAAATATGATAATAATCCAAATTATTATTTGTCTCTAGGGAATATTTCCAACAATCTCCCACTTGCACTCGAGTACGAATAAGCTATCTGCATTTGTTACTAATCATCGGAACCATATAACCTGTCACCTTCGATCATGGTTGCTCATTGAATAGGTTGAGTCTTGGGTATGGACTTTACAACCCCAAATCCTTTGCAAATTACTAATATCACCTTGATTGACATTAGTACTTTATCATCACATGATAACATCTATGTGTATGCATGATAGTCATGGCAACCGAGTGAGGTCAATTTCCAGGAGCCAACAGTGATGTTAGATCAGCCAAAACAAGATTTCTCATGGGCACTGTACCCTGGGACACACCCTCTGTGTAAAGACAAACTAGTCCCGCCATAATAATAGACATCACGTTAGATGGTACCCTTATATTTTATTTATAAATGTAGTCATCGAAACATTCGTGCACCATGTGTATTTTTCGATGTTTGTCACCTCGCTTCCTACTTGACTTTAGTTGGTATTATCGATGCAAGTATTTCCAATCTTCTAAGGTTAATATATGCCCTTATAACATAACCCTTTATGTTTTAAGGTATGTGAAAGGGCATTTATTGCCTTAATGTTGTTTTTGTGTTTGTTGTCAACACAAGTTAGTTTTTACCGTGTGCTAAGTATTGCATGTTCATTCGTGTAAAGGCACAAGACAGTGTTCTATTTTTCAAAGGAGAAGGGTTCAAATTTTAATCAAGAAAAGGTGCTTAGATGGAGGATTTGGTCTGTTGCCTCCCATGAGTCCGGAGACTCCGGGGTCTAGGCCCGGATACTCTAGGGTCTTGGACCGGAGACTCTGTCCTAGTCTCCGGGCAAGACTCCGCCCCCCTGGACTGCTCTCTGTGTCCATCCCCGCAGTTGGGTCCGGAGTCGTGCGCCACACCGGAGACTCTGGGGCAGGAGCCCGGAGACTCTGGCCTAGTCTCCAGCCTTGACTCCGGGGTACCTCGAAAAGCATTCAGAACACCCCCCCGGAGTCCTACCTGGAGTCCAGAACCCACTCCGCAGACTCCGGTCATGCCCGGAGACTCCAGGGTTAGTGAAGGAGAAACGACTCTTTTTCTGGGGGGAGGCTATATATACCCCCTTCTTCTCCAAGTGAAGGCTGCGGCTTCTACTCTCTCTCTCCTCCATTAATGCTGAGATCCAACCTCTAGGTCTCCCTCTCTAGCCACTCAAACTTGATGCCCCTTGGGGAATCGAGGGAGGAGACCTGGACCTAGCTTTCCACCAAAGGGATTTGTGTTTCCCCATCATTTGTGTAAGTTGTTGTTGCTCTAGGGTTTGAGGAAACCCTAACTTGAAGAAGTCACCCTCCATAGCTTACCCTCATGTGTAAGAGCTTCGAGGTCGTCTTGGGAGCCTCCAATTCAGTTGTGGAGAAGTGCCCAATGTTTGTACAAGGTTTCGGTCGTCGCCTTCAAGGCCATCATATATTGGATCATGTTCTTGCCATGAGGCGGGTGCGCGGGAGAATAGGGTGAGGCCTCAGTGGCGCTGGTGGTCTTAGTACCGCCCACCCCTCCAACGGAGAAGTACTTCCCCTCAAAAGGAAGGAACTTCAGGAAAACATCTATGTGTCCTCTCTCGGTGATTTCTATCCTTCTCTCCCTTTAATTGTTGCTTGCTTGCTTACTTTTCATATGGGTTCTCTCATCTAGTTGCATATCTAGAGAACTTACTTTGTGCCAAGCCTTAATTTGAAAAGAAGCTAAAAATTAAGTAGCGCCTATTCACCCCCCTCTAGTCACTTATACCGATCTTTCAGTTAGTATCAGAGCAAGGTGCTCTTCTTTGGCTTAACCGCCTAAGAGAAGTATGAGCGACTCAAAGGGGAGTGAAACCACTCCCGAAGTAACTCCCATCACTAAGAGAGAGCTTGACGAATAGATTGACTCAGTCTGTCAAGAGATGAAAGCCATGTTTGAGCTATACCTTGTTAAGAAGGAGATTGTTGTTGCAGATGCCATTGATAATCAATCAAGTGGTCCCAAACCGGTGGAAGAACCCCCCAAGGATCCCTCCACCGGTGAAGGTAGCAACAAGGATAAAACTAATCCCATGGGAAGCGTTCCACCACCATCTAGCTAAAATGTCGCTCCTGTCCCCACACCCCATATCAACCATCATGGTCCTCCACCCAAGCTTGATGAAGCTAACTTCGCCAATTGGTAATATCTAATGTGTTCTCACTTGAAAAGTTCTAGTGTTTTTATTTCTAAGGTTGTGGTGTTTGGCTTCTACCCACGTGACCCCTACAACATGACACCCACCAAGGAAATCAACAATCAACTCAATGCCACTGCCATGGCCATTCTCCAAGATGCGTTGACTCATGATAAAATGACTCACATTCACTCTTATGACACCGCCAGGGAAGCTTGGAATGCTCTTCAACGAGTCTATCTTGGCGGTGAAAGCATTCAAGACTCTAAGTTTTAAGAAATGCACTATGAAGCTGATGCCTTTGTTGGGAAGGAAGATGAGACTCTCGAAGTCCTCTGTCAAAGGGTCACGACCCTTTCAATTAGGATGATTGACCATGGTAGTAGGGATGTGTATGACAAGTGGATCAAGCACAAGTTCATGTAATCCATCTTGCCCTTCCACAGAGAAATGGCCAACAATATTCGCTCAAGAGCGGACTTCTATGCCATGTCCTCCAATGAAGTGTTAAATGAGTTTGTGGCTCTTGGAATCATGCACAAGACCGCCGATGATGGTCTTGCTCATTCTCAGAGAATGGACTTTCCAACTCTTACTTTGAAGGCCAAGGTGCATGTCTATGAAGAAGAAGTTGATTCGTTGGGGATGATAGAAGGAGATGACGAAGACATCAAGTGTGCTCTTCATGAGCAATTGGCTTTAGTCTCAAGAAGGTTTTGGAAGAACCAAGGGAAAGGTAATCCATCAAAGACTACCACAACTAGCTCAAGACCCAAGTTGAGATCGTGTTACAATTGTGGAGAAACCAACCATTTCATTGCCGAGTGCCCATATGAGAAGAGAGAAGACCATGGAGGGAGGCTTATATTGAAATACAAGTTCAAACCAACTCCAAACAAGAACTTCGTTAAGAAAGTCCAAAACAAGAACTACCCCAGCAAGAAGGATCCACAAAAATATGTGTTGGTGGCCCGTGAAGAATATGAAGAGAACAATGACAATGATAGTGACGATGAAGATGATGGAGATATTGTGGGTGTGGCCACCATTGCCACAATTGCCACCACGCCCACTACTACTACCACAACCTATTCACCAACATACCTCTTTGACTCTCCCAATGTGAACAAGCGTGCCACCAAGCCTACATGTCTAATGGCTACTACTTCCTCAATTTCTTAACCAACATCTCTCTTAGACTCTCCCAATGAGAACAAGAGCATCACCAACTCTACATGTCTCATGGCTAAAGCCACCATGGTAACTCCTCCTACTACTATCCCGTCCCCTATTGATGCTTCCTCGTATGATGATATTATGAGTTTAAGGATAAAAAGGGAGATAGTGGAATCCACTAGTTGCTTGGATAACTTAGAAGGAGAATCCAAGGTGTGTGTTGAGGCCCTCACGAGCCAACTAGGTGAAGCACATTATATCATCGACGAGAGGGATGATTCCATCTCGGAGATGTTTGGGCATGCTTGTGAGGCCACGATGGAGAATACCGCTTTAAGCGATGCTCTTGAGGAAGAGCGAAGTAAAATAGTCACTAGTGAGGAAACCTATAGTGCCCATGAAGAATATTTCAACTTGAATATCTCTAAACTTGTTAAAGAACGTGACCATTCTCTTGCTTTAATTATTGTCCTTAAAAAGGAAAAGCTTGAGTTTGGGGTTGGTCATTATAGAATAAATGAAGGCTTTGAGAAACTCAAGAAGGAACATGAGGCCTTGTTGAGCAAATTCTCCATTCTTTCAAAGTCACATGAACAAATCCAAACTCAAGTGACAAATGTTGTTTCAACCTTGTAAACTAGTATTGCTTCATGTTCCACTAACCTTTGTCATGAGCATGAAGATCTTCTCGAGGAAAATAAGAGGTTGAAAGGTACCATTGAGAAATGCCTTGTCTCATGCATTCAAGGTGAGAAAAGTCTAAATGCACCTTTGAGTAATCAAAGGGACAATGTGACTAAGGAAGGACTAGGATTTTCATCCAAGTCAAAGAAGAATAACAAGGGTAAGAAGAAGAAGAAGAACTTGCCCTCTCCCCTTCCAAAATGATTACTTTTGTGAAGGAGGGGGATATGGCAAAAGAGAAGGAACCAAGTGCCATTAGGAATGGTGATGAACCATCTCATAATGACTTTGCGAGAAAATATAACCCATCCTATGTTCTTATGAAATCTTATGATGATCATGTCTATGCTAAATATGTAGGAACCTCTTATGGTGATGATTACCATTGGGCCATTTGGGTTCCTAAGATACTTGTGACTAACAAAATAAGACCCATTCAACAATGGGTACCTAAAAACAAGCATTGATTTCTTGTAGGGCTATGCTTTCGGTGGAATAAAATGGGTGGTTGATAGTGGTGCCACAAGTCATATGGATGGAATCAAAGAGATGCTTGATGAGACGAGACCTAATACTTCCATTGTCACATATGGAGATGGATCAACCTCTAATGTATTGAGTTTGGTAAGGTAGTGGTCACACCGGATATATCCATTGTGGACATTATACTTGTCAAAACCTTTTCATACAATTTACTTTCTGTTCATTAACTCACACTTATGGGCTTTAATGACTACTTTACCCTGAAGGTTGTGGTTCTCATGTGGAGAAAGACTCTCTCTATAGCCTTTGCTGGGTATGCCGAGAATGGTTTGTATGTTTAGATTTCGATAGGACCCCACACCTACCGCAACTTGCCTAATGGCTAAAGGTGACGTGGGATGGCTTTGGCATCGTCGTCTTGCCAATGTCAACATGAGGTCTTTGCAAAGCCTCCACACGGGAGGCCACATCCTTGGTTTAAAAGATAATGTGCATTTTGTCAAAGATCGTGTGTCTAGGGCATGCATTGAAGGCAAGCTCCATGAGACGACACCCCCCAAATACAACCATATGTTCCGATGGGATCTTGAAGCTCCTTCACATGGACCTCTTTGGTCCTCCATCCTTTGATAGCCTTGGGGGAAGAAGTATTTTTTGGTTATTGTTGATGACTACTCAAGATACACATGGGTATATTTCTTCAAGAATAAGAGTGAGACTCAACAAATCATCATCAACTTTGCCAATGAAGTGCAACATCAACATAACAAGAAGATCTTGTCCATAAGAAGTGACAATGGTACCGAGTTCAAGAACTACACCTTAGATGAGTTTCTTGGTGATGAGGGGATCAAGCATCAATATTCCGCTCCATATACCCCTGAACAAAATGGTGTGGCGGAAAGGAAGAACCGGACTCTAATGGATATGGCAAGAACCATGATTGCGGAGTTCAAGTCTCCATATAACTTTTGGCCAAAGCTATCAACCGCTTGTCATATTGGTAACCGGGTTTATCTTTGAAAGCATTCGAATATGATTCCATATGAGATCCTCATCGGCAAGAAGCCAAGTATCCACTACCTTCGGGTGTTTGGGTGCAAGTGCTATATTCTCAAGAAAGGTAACCGGTTATCTAAATTCGAGCCTCGTACTATTGAAGGTATCTTTGTTGGCTAGGCATCAGACTCTCACGCCTATAGGATCTATAACAAGTCCACGGGCAAGTTATAGTATCCTCTAATGTGAAGTTCGATGAGCATAATGGCTCACAAGTGGGGCAAATTGACCTTGGTGATGTAGGTTATGAAATTCCTCCTCAAGCCATAATAAGAATGGGTGTGGGATTTTTCCTCCCCATTGAGGAACCCCTTGTGGTGGAAGGAGAAGGACAATGCTCTACTAAAGTGGAGTCCTCACCTACACTAGATCTACATCAACCCCATAGCCATCAAGATGCCATTGTTGAAGAGATATCTCATGATCAAAGGTCAAGCTCAAGTAAATGATGGGTGTACTTCACCCCATAATGACCAAGGTCTAGCTCATGAGGATGGGCAAAGCCAAAATGTCGAGCAAGCTCAAGGAGAGGAGAAATCTCAATTCAAGGTCAAGTCGAGGATCAAAATAGTGGTGATGACCAAGTAGCTTCTCAAGAATCCATTTGGGAAGCTCATGCTCGTCGTGAAGCAAGGAGGATCGCCAAACTCATCCAAGAAGGAATTACTCTTGAAAATGTTGTTGGTGATCTTGAAAGGGGTATTTCTACACGTAACCAAGTGGTTAACTTTGTTGGCCACAAAAGTTTCATTTCTTGTGTAGAGCCCCAAAAGGTGTATGAAGCACTTGAAGACCCGAATTGGCTTGATGCCATGTATGAAGAACTTCACAAATTCGAGCGCAACAAAGTGTGGTCATTGGTGGAAAGACCCAAGGACTTCCATAATGTCATTGGGACAAAGTGGATCTTCAAGAACAAGCAAGATGCAAATGGTATGGTCATCCGCAACAGGGCAAGATTGGTGGTTCAAGGCCTCTCCCAAGTCGAGGGTATCGACTACAGTGAAACTTTCGGCCCCGTTTCCCATCTTGAATCCATTCGTACCTGGCTTGCATATGCATCTCATCATAATTTCAAGTTGCAACAAATGGATGTTAAAAGTGCATTTCTTAATGGTCCCCTTAATGAGTTGGTGTATGTCAAGCAACCTCCGGGTTTTGAGGATCCCAAATTTCCGAACCATGTCTACAAGCTTGATAAGGCACTCTATGGGATTAAGAAAGCCCCATGTGCGTGGTATGAGTACCTTAGAAAGTTATTGGTAGATCGTGGCTTCGAAGTTGGGCTAATCGACCCAACTCTTTTTACTACGAGAGTTGGAGGAAACTTGTTTATTTGCCAAATTTATGTTGATGATACTATCTTTGGTTCTCCTAACAAATCCTTCAATGATGTCTTCGCTAAGCTAATGACCGATGAGTTTGAAATATCTATGATAGGTGAATTGCATTCTTCCTTGGATTTGAAGTAAAGCAATTGTTTGGAGGTATCTTTATCAATCAAGCCAAATATATTCAAGATATGCTCAAGAGATTCAAGTTAACGGATTTAAATGGAGCCAAGACTCCCATGCCTCTCAAGTGTGATCTCACTCTCGATACTAAGGGTAAATATGTGGATCAAAAGGTATATCGATCTATGATTGGTTCTTTGCTTTATCTTTGTGCATATAGACCGGATATCATGTTGAGTGTGGGTATTTGTGCATGATTTCAAGCTGCTCCAAAAGAAATATATAAGAACACCCATTAAGAGGGGTCTTCACCATACACGAGATATGAATCCATAGATAAGATACCGCATAGTCTTCACATACATATAACCACACAACATAGGGCCATAGATAATTCACAACATAGGTCCATAGATAATGCGAGGCAAATAAGAACAAGTCACAAGCAGCGAAAGAATCAAATGAAGAACGAGCTTGTGACTTCCCATGCAAATCCCATGCCAACAACTAATAGAAACTTCTCCTACTTTGGCATCGAGACACCAAAAGGGGACAAGAGCAAGACTACATGCCCTAACCGGATCACTCGTCATCCTCATCCTCCTCGTCATCATTGGAACTCTCCTCGGAACCTTGATCATCATCAGTAGCAGGTCCCTTGCCACAGTGAGAAGAGGATGCATCATCCTCAAACATACGCCAATCAATAGAACCTTGAGCCCACGAACCATAGGAGAGAGTGCGAGAGGGATGAGGCTGTGGCTGAGCTAAACCTGATCCTTCGGCATCACTATCCCCCTCCCACTGGTGAAACTTCTTCAAAATCTGCTTGTCCCTCTTGTAAGCTTCATACTGACCCTTTCGAATACCAATGTTCATACAAAACAACATATTTTCCCAAAAGGTGGCCTTCTTCATTTCCCCCTTAACATAGTCACGAGAAAAGAGTGGCATACGAGCATTGCTGGTATTCTTCCTCCTAGCTCAGACAGGGCTGGCAGCAGGAGGGATATCCTCCTCATCCTCTCTAATATCATCATCTGGCACGGGAGCAGAGTAGCCAATCCATAGTGGTAGTGGGAGTCTAATGCTGCAACTAGAGTGGGGCATGGTCAAAAACACAAAGGCCCTCAAGCAGGGAAGGCAAGTTCATCTTTGTAGAGGTGGCTAGCACAAGCCTCATGACATATGGACAGTATGTGGGGGTCTTCTTCTTAGCAATGTTGATGGCCAACTCCATGAAGATGAAGTACATGATGTCGAGTGGAGTGGCAGGATAATCGAGGCCCTTGAGGTACACAGAATGAGTAAGAGCCATCAGACGAGTCAAAGCTGAGAGAATAGTGTCAATATTACCCGCTTGAGGATAGATGTTCTCATGGAACATGCATATCACAATGTGGAAAGGTGGCCTAAGGTTCCTTGCTTCACCACTGACACCATGCTTGTTGTAGAGAGGAGCAAGAGGCTTCTTTGAATACTCAAGCTCGAAAGTCTCATGAATGCGAATACCAACCGGAGCATTCCTCCCCTCGAAAGGATACTCCAAGACCTCGACAAACTCACTAATTCTAGTCTGAAAACGAACCTCGCCAGTCACCCAAGTCATAGGGATCTCGTTCCCTTCTCCAAACACAAGAGTGGCAGAGAATTGATGCACAATCTGAACATTATAATCCTGCTGAAACTCCATGAGAGGATGCAACCCAAGCTTCTCGGTAATTCAGAGGGCCTCAGAGAAGTATGTCTTGCTGTTAATGAAGGTAAAATGAATGGAATGCTAAGGGCACACGGGCTTCTTTGCTGACAGATTTGCATAGACTCCAGTCATGATCAAGAACTGCTCACGCCTCCAAAAACGAGCATTAGGACTGTTAGAGGCCATGTCATAGAATGACTGCCTCCTCATGATACGGAAATCATTGGTGCTCATCTTCTTGAGGGTGGTGAGACTGTCAAACCTCCTCTTCTTGGCAAATTCCTCACGACAAAGATGCTCTTCCTCTTGCCTCTACATCGATAATGCTTTCTTTCCATTTGTCTTCTTAATGGGTGTTCTTATATATTTCTTCACCAAATCTGTTGGTACAAAGGTATGAGTATCACTTAACAATTCTTATCTCCTTGCACTTGGGTAGGTTTTTAATATCTAGGGGGAGTGTCCTCCCTTGTTTTTTTGCACTTATATTCATATGCAAATCTCGTGGGTGCACACTTCGAGGGGGAGCCTCTCTACCTCTTGTTCCATGTGCTTATCTATTATTGTGAAAATCCTTGTGTTGTCATCAAACACCAAAAAGGGGAAGATTGAAAGGGCATTTCCTGCCTTAATGATGTTTTAGTGTTTGTTTTCAACACAAGTTAGTTTTTACCGTGTGCTAAGTATTGCAGGTTCATCCGTGTAAAGGCACAAGATAATGTTCTATTTTTCAAAGGAGAAGGGTTCAAATTTCAATCAAGAAAAGGTGCTTAGATGGAAGATTTGATTCTGCTACCTCCCCTAAGTCCGGAGACTCCGGGATCCAAGCCCGGAGACTCTAGGGTCTTGGACCAAAGGTTCCGGCCTGGTCTTCGGGCAAGTCTCTGCCCCCATGGACTGCTCTGTGTGTCCATCCCCGGAATTGGGTCCGGAGTCGTGCACTACACCGGAGACTACGGGGCAAGAGCTCGGAGACTCCAGCCTAGTCGCCTTGACTCCAGGGTACCTCGAAAAGCATTCAGAACACCTCCTCCCCCCGGAGTTCTGTCTGGAGCCCAGTGCCCACCCTGGAGACTCCGGCCATGCCCAGAGACTCCGACCCTAAATACCGGAGACTCCAGGGTTAGTGAAGGAGAAACGGCTCTTTTTATGGGGGGCTATATATACCCCCTTCTTCTCCAAGTGAAGGCTATGGCTTCTACTCTCTCTCCTCCATTAATGCTGAGCTCCAACCTCCTTGGGGATCGAGGGAGGAGACCTAGACCAAGCTTTCCACCAAATGGATTTGTGTTTCCCCATCATTTTTGTAATTTGTTGTTGCTCTAGGGTCTAAGGAAACCCTAACTTGAAGAAGTCGCCCTCCATAGCTCATCCTCGTGTGTAAGAGCTTCGAGGTCGTCTTGGGATCCTCCAATTCAGTTGTGGAGAAGTGCCCCAAGGTTTTGTACAACGTTTCGGTCGCCGCCTTCGAGGCCACCGTATAGTGGACCGTGTGCTTACCGCGAGGCGACTGCGCATCAGAATAGGGTGAGGCCTCAGTGATGCTGGTGGTCTTAGTACCGCCCACCCCTCCAACAGAGACGTAAACTTCGGGAAAACATCCCAGTGTCCTCTCTCGGTGATTTCTATCCTTTTCTCCCTTTCATTGTTTCTTGCTTGCTTACTTGTCATATAGGATCTATCATCTAGTTTCATATCTAGAGAACTTACTTTGTGTCAAGCCTTAATTTGAAAAGAAGCTAAAAATTAAGTAGCACCTATTCACCCCCTCTAGTCGCTTATACCGATCTTTCAGTATGTCATCCTTTATAGACTTGAAAACACGTCTACATTTCTCATTCAGACAACATGGACAAACTTTGCTCAATATTCATTGATTCGTACTTAATCACTTCTGAACGTTCCTTCTTGGATCATTGATGCATGTAAAATTCATACATTAACTTCGTAGTTAAATATGCTAAAATGCTTATTATTTTGCAACTTTATTATATTTATTAGGACTAACTTACTAATAGTTGCAAAACTGCTAAAGTTCTTGTTTTACACTTTGTTGTGTAGGAAAAAGATGAATATGGAAGAAAATAGCTCAACATGGCAGTATTTGGAGTTTCCTGAAATCTGCCCTGTTGAACACTTTTTAAAGATGGACTCGTATGAGCTTTAAGACGACGTCAAATGAAAAAGTTATAAACATGGAAGTTGTGGGGAATTTTAATCCGTATGATTTAGAGTAAAAAATCGTCCAAAACAGAGTTCTGACGCTCCAGAAAAGCCCCGATTACTGAAGGGTACAAAAGCCATTTTGGAATTCTGAAGTTGGTGACGTGGTTGACTCAAACTATTGCCATACAAGATCAATTCGACCAAGCCACGAATTTGCAGACTTGTGTGCCTTTCTAGGAGTCACCATGAAGGTTCTAGAGTTTCCCAAGAGCCCTTGAATCCAAGGTTTTGATCCGATCGCCCCGGTGAAGCCTCCACCACTATATATTGGGGGGAAACCCTATTTTTGGAGGCAGCCACCACAAGCCACAAAATTTCCCCCCCTTGGCCTCCATCTACAATGGGGAGGGCTCATATACATCACCAAGAAGCTCCAAGTAAGAAGGAGGCAAAGGGGCGGTGCTCCCCAAGCGCAGCCGCCGCCATAGGAGGGCGTCGGCGCCTCCCTACCGCCGGTGTCTCCTCCTATCTTCGCGTGGTCACCTCTCTCCTTGGGAGAGGCACATATTCATCACCATCTACAGCGAGACCCCCTCCATATACCTACTATAATATCTTGGAAAACATGATGTATGAGGCAATATTTTACTTTCCCATGATCTATTGTATCTCTATGTTGATGTTTGAGTAGTGATTGTTCATGGCAATTGTGATCTAGTTTGTTTTGGTTGCATACAAGTTTTTTATCTTCTATGATGGTCTTGTGTACTGATATATGAGTGCACGCATATGTTGGGGGGTGCAAGGAGGAACGGAGGGAGTTGAACAGAAACCGTGTTCCAAGTCTTATATGCATGCTATATTAATCATGGTTAATTAACGGGGAATATATTGGGGGCCTTAGAACTTAAAGTGGTGGTTGGACATATTTGTCTTAATGAATCCCTTGTTATCACATTAACTTGGCTTAGGGACCAATCACTAGGGTGTGTGGTATTTTATTTACTTGACTACTCCGTGATTTAGGGCTCCACCTAGAAGAAACAATAGACTTTATCCATATAAGTTAGATGTGATGGTTAGGAGCGTCACCTGCTATGCACATGTCCTTAATTAATCTGGTTGTTTCTCTATATTATAGTGCCTTGAGATTTTAATCATCGAGTTCTTTATGCTTTATTGTGTTTAGTACTGATGCATCTAGCTATAATATGTGTTTCACCAATTGTGACAACCAAATGAATGAGACAACAATTTGCCTAAACATTTACTCCCTTGAGAAAACTTGCCATCACTCCACTTCACTAAATCTATTTTACATGCATTAGTTTATTTATAGTAATTATGTCCAACAATTTACCGCATTCTAGTTAATAGTAAAAACAACCAAACATACACATTCTAGATCCTAGCTTTGCATAAAAGGCCATATAAGTGGGTTATAGGGATTTAGAGAATACATAGTTTACCTTCATCTCCTCGTGGGTTCGACACTCAAATACTTATCAAATTGTACAACGGTGATCCCCTGCACTTGGGGGTTATCAAGATACTTTTCTAGCACCGTTGCCGGGGAGCGTAACGCTGGGCTTCTATTCTTGTTTGCATTTCTAGTTTATTTTTAGTACCTTGCATATACAATTAAAACCCAAAAAAATATAATGGAAAACTCTCACAATGATGTGTATGATATGCTAGTCAAATATATTGAAAGCTTGAATATTCTCTTGGGCACTAACTTTTTGAATGCAAGAAATCATGATGAAAGTGTTAAGGAAGAAGATTACAAAAGGCTAAGCTTGGGATGCCCGAATGGAGTAGCTACCCATCTCCAAATCCCAACAAGGGTAACACACAAATTCCCATAAATAACTCTTCTTATAATGATAATGGTGTTTCATTGCCTAGTAGTCCTCTATGTGGAACAATGTGTAATATATGGGAGGATGAAAGTGATATAATTAAGTTAGATGATCCATTATGCTCATTAGATGACTTGTCTTTATATGGTGAATCTATTCAAAACTATGAGATTATGTTTGCTTTTGATGCTCACAATAATTATGAAATAGGAAGAGATAAAAACCCTCTTCATGTTTCTATTCTATTTATGCAGGCTACTGATCATTATGTGCATTGTATACCACAACCTTGCTGCTATTTATTCATATATAAAATGCCAATGCATAGGGAGAAAGTTAGACTCAAATGTTAATGTCTATGTGCTTTGTGGTGTGCTCGATATGCTTTCAAATACTATTCAATTTGAGCACACCTTGGTATCCATGTAACATGTAAAATAACTTTAGATGCTGTTATTTAATAATTAGTGTAATATTTAACTAAATATAAAATTTGGGAGAGCAAATGAGAAGGATTAGCAATGGAGAAGTTGGGGTCGACCTTGAGCATGTGTTGTTCATGCCAATGGAATCATTGCAATGTCTAGATCATTAAAACTTTCCCCACATAAAAACAAATAAAAAGTGTCTATTTTGTAATATATTAGCTTCTTGAATAAAATTGTTTCCCAATAATTACTATAGTTTGCATCATGGTAGAAACTATTATATCATTTGTTTGGAGAACTAACCATTTTGTAGGCATTGAAGTAACATGAAGATGAAAATATTTCTTTGTTTGAGATGAGTGACATGATATGATGAGAAAGAAGTATAGGGCAAGAACTAGCAACATCACAAGCTCGGGGATGCCCCTGCATCCCCCTTTTCTTTCAAGAATTGGAAGTAATATAATTCCAAACTCATGTTTCTAGTTTTACCTTCATGTTTTTGTTTGTATGTTTGTGGAAACCATGTTTGAATTACCTTTTTGTTTTGTTTGGATCTTATTTTGCATATTCTTTAGAAAAACAAAAGACCAAAAATATTTTATGTTTATTTGGTTCTTTTTGCTTCTTCTTTCCTTTTGTTTTTAAAACTTTAAAACATTTTATGGTTCTTCATTTGGTTCTTATTAGCTTCTTGTTTTCTTTAAAACAAAAACAACAAAAATATTTCATGCTTTTTTCCATTTGGTTCTTATTTGTTTCTTGTTTTTATAACCCCCCCCCAAATTAAGCTTTTTCATTTTTGTTTGCTTCTTGATTTTTATCTTTCATAAAAAATAACAAAAAGATTTTGTTTCTTCTTTGTTTGCTTCTCTTGATTCTTTCTTGGTTCTTTTTTGCTTCTTTTAGGTTTTTGGTTTTTGGACATTTGTTCTCTATTAAAATAAAGGTTTTATTTTTTTAATATTTACAAAAATAAAGCACCAAGTTTTACCCATTTTGTATGTTAAAATTTAAAACATATATTTGGAGTTGAAAATTTCTACACGCTTCTGTTTACCAAACAATTTTTATTATTTTTTCTGTATGTCCGATTGAGCTAAATTTTCTACTTAAGTTACAAATTTTCATCCTCTATACGCACAAAAATTGGCTAAAATTCCTGACATGTTGAAGTGGGTGAAATAAATACATTCTACAGCTCCTGATTTTCTAGATAGAATCTGTCTTTTGTTGCAAGAGTGGCCTCTTTGAGTTTTGATTTGATTATTTTTGAGTATATTGATATTTTATGGATATTGGCCACTTAGGTAACTCTCTGGATATTTAATACCAAATTTTATTTGGGGATTTTATCATAGTTAGCACTATATCTTTGTACCACTAATGTCACCCCATAGAAAAGAAATGGGAGAAAGTTTTGCGTTGAAGTTTTTTGACAGGGAATGGAGGAACACCACACTAAGAGTTGTCCAAGAATGGTTAAGACCATAATCTTGGGGATGCCCAAGGCACCCCACTATACCTATCAAACTCTTGGTTTGCAAACCTCTAAACTTCGTTTTTTGAGCAACATAGAATGATCATAGAAACTTGGAGCATCTTTCTCTAGTTTTATGTCTAGTTTTGCATGTTGCCTTGAGAATAAACGAAACCACCATGATAGATGTTTTGCATGCTTAGGAAATATCTACTGAAACAATCTATTCCATGATTAAATTCTTGATGAGAATGAGTTATGTGCTATCAAAAGAAAAAGGGAATGAAATAAAAAAACTGAAATTCAAAGTCATGCTTAGTGTTGCTAGATCAGATACTTTAACGAATGATAATTTGATAGTGCCTTATTTAGTGATATCTTTTTCTCATATACATTGATGTTTTATACTAAGGAGAATTGTGTGATGATAAATGTTGGGTACTATGGATCCAATGGCATACTTGTAGATCTTTTTGCTAGCCCAAAAATTCCTATACAAGAAAAGCTTGTTTATCCAAATACCCTTAAAACCAATTCTCACAGAGTACACCATACATACCTATATAGCATCAATGTTATTACAAGTATATCTCATGTGCTTGTTTTATTTAGCTTCCAAATAATATTGCTCTTATGGTTATGGTTGTCATAGAGAAGTTTGTTGTGGGGTAACCACGAACTTGAAGGCACAACCACCAAAGGTGGTAATGATTTATGAAATATAAAATGGTTTTGTAAGATAAAAAGTGGAAGGAAATATAACAAGGGGACATGAGATACTCTTGTTCTACTAAGTAATCAACGAGTAAACTGAGGGTCCTGGGTATTTTAATACATATGCTCTAGGGAAAAGTGTTGGAAAGGTAGGCACCCAAGGATTCGGCTAGCCATGGAAAGTGAAAATCAAAGGTTGTTTTAGAGCATATGACATGATTGAAATACCCATGAATAAGGTTTATACTGGTTACTAGGAGCGCAAGACCGTTAACTGATGCCATATAAAAAAATGGTGAAAGTGTTCGACAAAAGTTGAACTTCATGTCTATCTTGTTGTAATTATTCTCTTATTTGAACTAGAAAGATGCTAATGATAGGGGTAAATGGAACCAAACACTAATGATGAACTATTGATCAATCATAAACTTAATTAAATAGAGTTTGGAAGCAAAATAGGCCTCTACATATGTTTAATCCATGCTTACTTTTGGTACAAGATATAAAAATATCTGAAGGGAAGACATAAAACTAAGAAGTGAGTCTTCCAAGTCAAGGGCATGAAACTAAGAAGTAGCCCAAAGAAGAAAGGCATAAAAAAATCATGCCAATGATAGGAGAGAGTCTTCCAACAATTTTATAGGTTCACCTAAGTATGCTTGGCGGTTTGTTTTACCTCTCATTTGTTTGAACACAAGTCTACTTATTATTGAGAATGTTTGTAAAGTGCAAAAGATATCACTTTAGAGCTCATTTGCTTGTTGTGATTACTTAAAGATTGAACCTAGTGAACTTTGTGTGGCAATAAAAAAAGCAAAACAATAAACTCCAAAGTCCATGTTTAGTTTATCACCTTCATACTCGAGGACGAACATGGGTTAAGCTTGGGATGTTGATACATGTAAAATGCATACATGAACTTTGTAGTTTATTGTGCTAAAATGCTTATTATTTTGCAAATTTATTATATTTATTGGGACTACCCTACTGATAGTTGCAAAAGTGCACAAGTTCGTGTGTTACACTTTGTTGTGTAGGAAAAAGATGAATATGGAAGAAAATTGCTCAATATGGCAGCATTTGAAGTTTCCTGAAATCTGTCATGCTAAACACTTTTCAAATATGGACTCGTAAGAGCTTTAAATATGACATCAAATTAAAAAGTGATCAACATTAAAGTTGTGGGGAATTTCAAGACGTACGACTTAGAGTAAAAAATTGTCCAAAATAGAGTTCTGACGCTCTAGAAAAGCCCCGATTAATGAAGGGTACAAAAGCAGTTTCGGGATTCCGAAGTTGGTGATGTGGTTGACTTAAACTCTTGCCATATGAGATCAATTCGGCCAAGCCACGAAATTGAAGACTTGTGGGCCTTTCTAAGAGTCACCATGAAGGTTCTAGAGGTTCCCAAAAGCCCTTGGATCCAAGGGTTTTGATCCGATCGCCCCGGTGAAGCCTCCACCACTATATATTGAGGAGAAACCCTATTTTTGGAGGCAGCCACCACAAGCCACGAATTTGCCTCCCCTTGGCCTCCATCTACAAGGGGTAGGGCTCATATACATCACCAAGAAGCTCCAAGGAAGAAGGAGGAAAAGGGGCAGTGCTCCCCAAGCACAGTCGCCGCCATAGGAGGGCGCCAGCGCCTCCCTGCCGCCACCGCCGCCTCCTCTCCTCATGTGACCACCTCTCCCCTTTGGAGAGGCATATCTCCATCACCATCTACAATGATATACCCTCCATATACCTACTGTAATCTCTTGGAAAACATGATGTATAAGGCAATATTTTACTTTCTCATGATCTATTGTATCTCTATGTTGATGTTTGAGTAGTGATTGCTCATGGCAATTGTGATCTAGTTCGTTTCGTTTGCATACAAGTTTGTTATCTTCTACGATGGTCTTATGTACCGATATATGAGTGCACACATATGTTGGGGTATGCATAAGATTATCACGGTTACATGTTGTTAGGAGGAGGAACAGAGGGAGTTGAATAGAAACCGTGTTCCAAGTCTTATATGCATGCTATATCAATTCATGGTTAATTAACGGGGAATATATTGGGGACCTTAGAAATTAAAGTGGTGGTTGTCATATTTGTCTTAATGAATCCCTTGTTAGCACATTAACTTGTCTTAGGGACCAATCACTAGGGTGTGTGGTAGTTCATTTACTTGACTACTCCGTGATTTAGGGCCCCACCTAGAAGAAACAATAGACTTTATCCATATAAGTTAGATGTGATAGTTAGGAGGGTCACCTGCTAGAGACATGTCCTTAATTAATCCTATTGTTTCTTTAGACTATAGTGCCTTGGGATTTTAATCATCGAGTTCTTTATGATTTATTGTGTTTAGTATTGACGCATCTAGCTATAATATGTGTTTCACTAATTGTGACAACCAAATGAATGAAACAACTATTTTCCTAAACATTTACTCCCTTGAGAAAACTTGCCATCACTCCACTTCACTAGATCTATTTTACTTGCACTAGTTTATTCATAGTAATTACTTCCAACAATTTACCGCATTCTAGTAATAGTAAAAACAACCACACATACACACTCTAGATCCTAGATTTGCATAAAAGGCCATATAAGTGAGTTATAGGGATTTAGAGAATAGATAGTTTACCTTCAGCTCCTCGTGAATTTGACACTCAAATACTTATCGAATTGTACTACGGTGATCCCCTGCACTTGGGGGTTATCAATCATATATTATGTTAAGCTCTCATCATGGTTTCTAAGACAGAATCTATGTCTCAACATAGTGGATGATGATCATCCTTTTATTTCTTTCAACCACTGATCTATAACTTAGTGATATTCCTAATTCGAATGACTAAAGACCATTCCTTAATCAATACCTATTCCAAAACTATTTCAGAATCACTTTTAGGAATACATTACAACATAATATTGTAATATACTTATTTAAACTTTTAATCCTTATAAATCATTATTTATTGGTACTTGTGCCTTTATTCTTAATGTGTCGTACACACCTAAGAATTAATCATTAAGATCCCACTCAAAATATGTTCCTAACATATCCTAGTCTGAAACTTACACTACTCCCACTCAAAATGTGTTTCCTACACATTTGAGTATGAGATACTCATTGCTCCCACTCAATTTCATGCAAATTGCATATACTCTCACTATTTTGAATAACTTAAAAATCATTTGATCATTTATCAAACCAAGAGTTTATTACGAGATGCTAGTACTTTACTAGTATTCAATCCATTAGACTTTTAGCACTTCTGAATCAAATTCTTTTGAATTTGTCCAATACATTATTCATGACAAACCGTGCTTTTGTCTTTCACCCTTTCCATCATGACCTTGCAGTCCTTTGGCAATATCAAGCAACCCTTTACTTGGTAAGATTCAGCAACATTTTTCTTTCTAATCTTAAGTGAATTTGCCTCTAGGATTTCTCATCATTTTAGTTTACCATATTTTCCTTCGTAGTTCGTAGGTATGTCATATTCCGGTAACATGACAAGTGATTCACAAATGTCTCCATATAAGATGTGGGGTACATTTTATAATCCTACCTTATTTAGTAAAAACACTAGTGGGGAAAACACAATGATCATTAGCATTGATTCTTTCCTTTATGAAGCAAATTGTTCAGGAACGCTTTCCGTTGCGCTTCTCAACAGTCTGATGCAGGGTTTTGAATCCTCATCATGGTTTTCACTATCTTCCATTAGCATTATAGTCAAGAACATAAACTTTCTCGAGAATGCACCAAATTTTAAGCAACACTAGTTTTTCCTTTGTTTTGGTTCTAGCCATGGATTTCATATTCATAGTTCCCAATGAATACTCTACAAGGACTTGTTCGTTATTGTTTTTGTGATATCGAATAACTCCAAAACTTCCACGACAATCCATACAAGATATGGTGCCGATCTCACGAATTCAGATGGTTCACTTTATATTATAAATGAGTGTTTACTATTTCCAACTAATGGTCTTTACATTTACACTATAACGATTTATTTGTTGCCATCTATTTACCCATTTGATATCAAATATCACATTGTGATGCTTTGCACTTCGACGTATCAAATGCATTGCATTTCACAATTTCTTATGCCAATCTTATAACATCGAATTTCATTACTATTGATCAAATCATAGTAATTAGATTCTCTTTTGTCTTTAATACACTTTCATGCTGAAATACTTTGATCATATCAAACAGTTTCATGCTCATTTTTCATTTGGTAAGACTTCTTACAAAATTCAAACAATCACAAAATTATAATCACCACTTCGTTGAAATATGATACATCGAATATGTATTTTCTTCCAACAATTCATCAAACGGTGTTTAGTTATCTTGCCGAACTTGGGAATGATTCATATGTGACAAGAAATCAAATGACTTTTACATATCATCAACATAACTTCGAATTTAAATAATGGTTTCATTCAAAATGAATATATCATTAAGTTGGATATTTTCAAGGCATTTTCAATATTTTACAAATGTTCATGCATTATCAATTAGTTTCACAACAAGGACAATTCACTCATAATTGAACAACATATGAACACAAATAGAAATCATTCATAGAAGAAAAATAACTATTTGTTACACACTCATATGAATAACTGTCTCACGAAGTGTGAGACACACTAAAGAAGTTCACAATCCATAGATTACAATAATCATCTAGAAACGATAAACTAAATGATAAATGTCGAGGGAGAGTGTTGTTGGCCATCATCATCATGCTCACCATTAACACGCAATGCCACCTCCTATCCATCAAGCAACTCTCATGCAGAAGGACCTGTTTTCACCAAAATAGAATAAGTATCAAACACTTTAACACTGTAATAAGTGTTTGCAAGATTTAACATTTATAAAACTGTATATCAGATATATACCTTTGGCATCGATGACCTCTCTAGCAATGGGTTCAACCTTCACATTCCTGAAATGTGATATGAAACTCATGTAAATCCTATGTTTCTCCATCACCTCTCATGATGCAAGTCCTGGCATGTGCTTGGTATCTTGGGGGCAGCGACCACAACAACACGCCTATTGCAAAAGAGTCCGCCAGCCAGTGATTCAGGAAGTAAGCGAGCCTCATGTATGCATCATGTATTCGCTCCAAGTGGCTCTCCAGAGAAGCATTCTCTTCCATCTTTATGTAGAGGAAATCTCGCATCAGTTCGTGCTCCCATATGCGCACTTGGTCCACGAAATGCGATCTAAGCTATACCATCATTGCATGAGGGTCAAGATTACCCACAATTGGGTGCAGCTCATCAACCATTCCGAAGTGCATCGTCACTGAAATGGAGGTAGACATCTCACGATGGTAATAGCAGTCTTCCCGTTGTTCCGTGTTCTCATAGAAATAGGGCTGCTCCAAATCCATCTCGTAGCGTATGTAGTTGACCAACTCATTCTCACTAAGGAGAACATGGATACGCGCAACCCACTCAAAAAGTTGGATCCATCTAGTTTGAGCTTCTCTCCTTCTAACCAATCATCAACCGGGAAGGTAGCATCCGGGAGAACCATTTCTACATTTATAATTGCAAAAAGGAATTTAGACTAAGTTTATATTATATGAATTAAAACAAGAACTCCACTAAAAACTCCTGTCCCCGAAAGGGTTTTAGTGATTACACAATCCCTATTATCTACACCGCCCCTGATCATCACGGCCGATGATATAGTTGCAAAGGTGGACGCCGAAATGTTGATCACATCATTCATGCGACTCATGCTCGATATTTCGACCATCCGTGTTCCAAGGCCATGCCTACGCATGCTAGGATCACCAACTCAACCTTAGTGTATCCGTTGTGCAACATAGCTTACACCCACCGTATGCGAACGCATATATGTCTGACACCCGATCGTCACGGCCTGCCGCATAACGGAGAACTTTCTTGGCGGTGCGCACTAAGGGAGAACACTTTCATTGGTATTTTATTTAAGTATCATCTTATTAGGATACCGTCGAGTATCTAATACTAGAACACAATAAGATGCGCAAACAATAAACATTGAATGTAAATGCGATGTGATATGGTCCTTCACGCTGTGATCTCCATCTCGCATTTTCGGATCTGGCGCCAGGGTTCTGGCGCCGCGGGCACCAGGATATCGGTGCCTCCAGCGTGGTAGTCCATCATCACCATGACCGTTACTACTACTCAACAACATAAAGTAAACTACTTTACCTTGACTACTACCATATCACATCACAACGCCCCTGCAAAACAAAGTTAGATGCCTCTACTTTATCTTTGCATGTTTTATGTGGCTGTTAGGGCTTTCGCACAAGAACCGATCTTACCTACGAACTTCCACCATAACGCTAATCAAGTAGTTGTCTATACTATACCCCTTTCAGGGCCCTCCTTTGCAAATGTCATACCAACTAATGCGAGAGAGAGACAGACACCCCAAAGCCACTTTACACGGTACAAGACGTATGTCAAGCGTGGACCAGTCTCGCGAATGAACGCGTAAGGGCCGCTTCATCAAGCATTACTGTGGTATATACAAGTACACGTGGAAGGGTAACAACTAAAAGATCAACGCCCACACACTACAACTCGTGTGTTCTACCCGTACTAGAAATACTAAGCATAGATCTAGCTCTAATACCACTATAAGGGTTCGCGCATGAAAACAATAATTTTTTCCCTACACCAAGAACCCTAATGCCAGGACCTATCTATTAGTAATGTAGTAACTAGAGGGGATTTTTGCAAACTTACCCTTGAAGACCAAAAAGCACTGTCAATGCTCAGGAGAGCGTGGTTGACGTAGTCGTAGCGAAGGCGACCTCGGGGTCGTGTTGAATTCCTGACGGCTCCTGCAGCTCCAACGAATCCTAGTTCCCTAAGTGTTGCACCTTCGGGGGAGTTACACACGTCTGGTGCCTGATGATGACTCCTGCTCCTATGATCCAACAGTAATTGCGGAAGTAGAGCTTCTAGATCCAAATCCCGCAGCGTGATGGCGCACCGTGGTGAATAAGTATCCTTCTCGCACGATCCAGACTTGGGACCACGGTCATGGGAGAGAGAGAAACAACTGGAGGTCCCCCCAAAGGAGAGGAAACCTTTTATTTATTATTGTGTATTTAATTTATCAAAATACCTCACAATACATAGGGGGACCCCCCCCACATAGTTAATTGCCTTAGCCATGTGGGACTAAACAAAGGAGAGGAGAGGAGGGGGTTGTCCGCCATTGGCCAGGGCCCAAGTGGGCCCCACGCGGGGTCCCTTGGCCTAGCTGGCCACCCCCTCTCCCTCTTCCCGTTTGGTCTTTCCCTCATGGACCCTTTTTCCTCCGGATTTTGGCCCAATTAGGTATTTGACCTTTTAATTCATTTTCCTTTTATTAAATAATTATGAATAAATGATTAAATCAATATTTAACATTTACTCACATATTATTCAATCCCCATGGCTATGAAACTCCTTCCATATCCACTCCGGACATCCTCCGGACTTACTGAAACTCTTCCGATTCTTTCTTTTCTTTGGTGATTCTGCCGATACCAAAACACTATGTGAGCATCATCAATCCCTTAAGCGTGATACCCCATGGTTCCGGAACACTCCAGACATGGTCGAGACCTTCCTGTACCAATGATCATCAGCGGGACTTGGATGACCATGATGACCCTTGTGCATTTCACGAATCTTTCGTCGCTGAACCATGAATGCCGTGTCATATTCCTTCTGTCTCTCGATACTTGCATTGTCCAAGATCTGATCAATGAAATCACCATGTCGTGTTCAATCTCGTTACCAACAAATGTTGTTTAACTCATTCTAACAAGTGATATCCCCATGATCAAATCACACACTGCACAATTATTGGATATAACTTCTCCGATTGGGCCCTCGTGTATCGTTTCCATCATGCGGATGGACAAATCGTGCTCTTGACACATAATGACTCTACATTTCACTCCGAATACCTGAACACACCTTTATGATCACCCTGTCACCGTGTGACCTTTGATGCTATCTAAGTATCCTCAGGTGAAATTGATTGATATGGTCTCACGGTCTAAGATATAGAACACTAGGTCATTTCTAATCATCATAACTTGAACTTCGTGACATGATTGGGTCGTGATGCTTAGGTTGGGTATAGATTATCATCTAATTCTCGTAATAAGGTGACTCTATTGTCAACTAGTATAAATGCCACATGATTAGGAAACCTTGATCATCTGTTGACCAATGAACCAGTGACTAGAGATTCACCGAGAACTTCTGATTGTTTGTATATCATACGTGTATTGACGTTTCCTGTCAATATAGTTATAGCATGATGTAAAACTCAATCATAAACTTTATGAAATATGATAATAATCTATATTATTATTTGTTTTTAGGACATATTTCCATCAATAAGTACTTTGCAAGGGCTCTCGCTAGCAGCTTTATGTGACTGCCTTTCTTGTAGATTGTCTAATTATGCATAGATAAGCACTTGATTTGTGGGGGTACGAGAGTTGATGAGAGTTTTAGCAAAGATAAGTACTACTATAAGAAATCTCTTGTGCTCCCTTTTCCTATGTTTTTTTGGAAAGGTGAATGACAAAACATGATCCGCATGAATGCACGTATGACGTGTGCCCAATCTCATTTTATTCCTATCATCATCTGTTAGAGTGACTAATCTAAATTATACCATCACAGTAACATTGTAAGAAACGCTGGGTTGAATGAAAGAAATCTGTTGTGCTCCCTTTTCCTATGTTTTTAGATATCCTAGCAACCAAGGACTTGATTTTTAATGAGTGGGAAAATTAGGCATCCATATTATTGTTTTAACTTCGCCTTTTTTAGGACTATTAGATATGTGATTGCCCAAATTTAGAATTTGTTTGGATGGGGGAGTACTGGCTATAGTGTAATGGATGTGCTTTTGGTTGTCTTGGAAAAGGGGAATGATAGAACATGATCTGAATGAATGTGTGACATGTGCCCAGTCTCATTTTATCCCTATAATCATTTGTTAGAGTGACTATTCTAAATTATACATCACAGTAACACGTTGAGTGGAATGAAAAAACACTTGCTTGGTTTTTCAATCACTTAGAGAATATGCCCATGCCCCATGGCTGGAATCAGTCAGATCGGAGGAGATAGAAGGAGCCAAGGAAGCAGTGGAGACGCCAGTGGACGAGCACATGCAATTGTCTCTCCACCGCATCATGAAGCAACACCATAATCAATCCATGTGCCAGCGCCAACAAACTGGTAGGAACCAACTAACGATCTCTTCGAAATTCCCAATCTCTTCCAACTGCGTGCATGAGATAGTCCGCAAATCAGTCTTGTAAGGTGAAAGAGGGTCTCCCTATCAAAGACCTCTAGTCACATGCAATTGTCTCTCCACCGTATCATGCAGCAACACCATAATCAATCCATGTGCCAGCGCCAACAAACTGGTAGGAACCAACTAACTATCTCTTCGAAATTCCCAATCTCTTCCAACTGCGTGCATGAGATAGTCCGCAAATCAGTCTTGTAAGGTGAAAGAGGGTCTCCCTATCAGTTTCAATCGAATTAAACTTTACTTGATATCTGACCGATCTCACACATGCCATCATTAAAGAAATCCATATCTCATAAAATCCCAATTTTCTCATTGTACTTTCCAGGAAAACCCATTCCACCTGGTCATACGCTTTATGCATAGTGTCCAACTTTACTATACATGTACCTGACATGCCTGTTTTTTATTCTTGATAGCGTGGACACATTCATAAGCCACAAGAAGATTATCAGTAGTAAGGCGTCCCGGAATAGACGCGCTTTGGATTTTGGGGATATGATATCAGGAAGTATCCCTTTCAAACGAGCGGCCAACATCTTTGAAATGATTTTGTAAATCACATTACAAAGACTAATGGGACGAAACTGTGTGACCAGCTCCGGGGTATCAACCTTTGGGAACACAACCGTGGTATCGCTTATTCCAGTTTGCATAGCCTATAATATTTCCTGTGTAATCTACTCACCACAAATATCCCAAAACTTCTTATAGAATATCGCGTGAATACCATTCGGTCCAAGCGTCTTAAAATCACCAATACTGGAAGCCACTTTCTTCACCTCCTCGGGTGTGAAAGCAACCAATAATTTCTCATTCATCATATGAGTGGCACGAGTTTGTACTTTGTCAAGAAAACCCAGATCAATTTGCTGCACTTTAGAAGAGAATAAATTAGAGAAATACTGCAAAATAAATGGTTCCAGTGTATTGCTACCTTCCAACCAATCATTATTAGAATATCTTAACTTCTTGATCACATTTTTATTTCTCCGAGCAAAGGCAAAGTGATAAAAAATGCAGTGTTTTTGTCACCCTCCCTTAGCCAATTTTCCCGAGACCTTTGCATCCACTGAATCTCCTCCTGTTCAAGCAAGAGCTCCACAAGATCTGCCAATTATTTTGCTTTAGCTTCATTCTCATTAGTCATTGGCCCGTTTATGGACTTGTCTAGCTCATGCTGGGCTTTCCATATACGCCTTTTAGGCCGTTTTAGGAATCGCTTATCCCAATCGTGTAGGGTACCATGCATGTGATGTAGCTTAGCTGGGACACCTCCCTCTTGAGCCGAAATATTAGAAATTTTCACACTTTTTCAACAACTTCATGAAAAGAAACCCCCTTGAAACCACTTAGCTTCAAATCTTCGTGACAAAAGAATTTTGCTAACATGGATAGCCTGGTGTTCCATATCCAATAGGATAGGTCGGTGATCAGATCTTGCATATTGCATGTGCTCTAGCATCGCGTCGAGGTGCATTTGTCGCTATCTCGTATTAACCACCACTCTATCAAGCCTCTCACGCATTCTACCTCTTTTCCAAGTGTAAGGATATCCTATGTAACCAATATCATCCAGGTCACAGTCTAATAAGACGTTCTGGAAAGCTTACATATAATGTTGTGGGCATGGGTTGCCGCCATCCTTCTCATGTGAATAAAGGATTTCACTAAAGTCGCCAATAGTCGCCAATAATTGTCCATTAAGCTCTCTAATTTTATCCCAGGTTTTGTATTTATCTTCCTATCAAGGTTCTCCATATATTCCCGTCAATCTCCATATTTAATCCTGGTTTTCACCTACACAAACATCGATGAATTTTGGCACCAAAAAATCTGCTGAATAACTATTTCTCGCTTCCAAAACAGGATAACTCCTCCACTCCTCCCATTGCTAGGATTCATAATTTTAAAATCTATCTTCAATCTTCTCTTAAGACAGTCTATCGGATAGCTGTCCAAGTGTGTCTCTGACAAAAACAACACATCGGGTTTGCTTTGCTTTTTGTATGTCCAAAAGCGATCGAACTATCGGGTCATTCCCCAAAACCCCGGTAGTTCATGCCTAATATTCTCATTCATCCTGGCGGCGCTCCTCTTGGGAGCCCAAAAATCCAAAGTTTTCTTTATTGCTTATCATTTAACCTCGTTCTGTTCTCTTCAAAACCCTAGCCGGACTAGGACTAGGTGGGGCACTTGGCTCAAATTGAATTATCCTTGTCCCCACAGAGTTCACACCATTAGAAGGAACGAGAGCTTTATCCATCCCATCATCAACCATGTTATCCATAACATTATCAATCCTTGGATTCCTACTAGTATCTGTCTCATCTTCTGACATATTATCTTTGTCATCCTCATCAGAAGCATCTTCATGTCTAGCATATGACCGGGTGGAAAAGCCACGACTAGGTGCGAATCCACCTCTTCTTGAACCTCGATAGCCACCCCTGCCACGTGCTAGTCGGCTCCCAGTTCGCACACTCCATATTGCTCGCAGATCTTTGAAAACTAGAGCTTAGGATGGATGGATACCATCCCCGTGGTCTTTATATTCATGCCCCATATGTCCACAAACCTGACACCAGTTAGGGAGATTTTCATATTTAACTAGGAAAAGCTCTCTTTTGCCTGCTCTAATCATCGATACTACGCTCTTCAAAGGCTTCGTCACATGCAGCTTCACTCTAACACGATAAAAAAATCCCCTCAAAATCATTGGAAAATCCCTCTGTTGATATCCAGTTCCCTTTGTTATTTGATACTAGACTTGTCCGAGATCTGATCATCGGTATCATGATATGTTGTTCAATCTCGTTTTCAACAAGTATTGTTTTACTCGTTCACGTGAAATCCCATCCCCATGACCTAGTCATATGCTGTGCAGCTTATGGACGTATTTCATCGAGTAGGCCTAGTGTATATTTCCGTCACACGGGAGATCAAATACTGATCTTGATGCATAGGACTCAACATGTTCCTTCGGAATACCCAACATACACCTTTATGGTCACTCATTTATGGACATGACGGTTGATGCAGTCAAAGCACTCCTTAGGTAATAGTGATTAATATGATCTCACAGTCTAAGGATTAAGACATTCCATTTTAGACAATTGCAACTTTGAACTAAGTGACATGATCATGTTGCAACAATCATTAGCGCGAAATGTTCATCACATCATTTCAGATGATATGACTTCATTGTCAGTTGGCTATAGTAGCACCATGATCAGGAAACCTTGATCATCAACTGCCCAATAAAGTAGTTGTATAGAGGCTACTAGGGACCTAGGTTTGTTTATAGGGATTTCTATTTTTGCGTCCTCGGTTCCTTAGTTGTACTCACTTTTCCCAGCCGCTTAACTTTTCCTCACTTTTTACCATCTCCTTCTATGAAACTCTCACACGGTCTGAAACTCGCTGTCCGTCAACCTTGCCATTACGTTCTGACAAATGGGGACGCGTTAGTCGGGTCCCGTAGTGGACCCTCGCCGTTACGTGCTGACAAGTGGGGTCATGTTCTGTCGGGTCCCGTAGTGGACCCTTGTTGTTACATGCTGACAAGTAGGACCATGTTCAGTCGGTTCCCATAGTGGACACCCTCTCCACTTATCTAGATCAACATGGGATCCACAGCTTATCCATGTGAGCGTCGGACCCACAGCTTACCCAGGTTTGTGTTGCAAGATGGGACCCCGAGCCAGCCCCGCGCCCATGTCGTTGCCTCCCCTTTCTTCTTCTTCTTCTTCTTCTTCTTCTTCTTCTTCAGCAACGGTGGCCCTTTGTCTAGATTCACTTCAGCCTCCCGTTCGTCCTGGCCCTAGTATGGCGCCGTCCCATTGACATGTATGAAAGATGACAATGGAAACCGTGCGCAGGGAAGGTTAGATCTCGCACCAAAATATTCCGATTAGACGGGGGGGGCTTGTTATGGACAATCAATTGTCGCAACTCGGGAGATCAATTGGGCGCGTGCTTGCTAGAGAATGACACAACTCTTGAACAATTTCAAATTAAAAAAATTATACAACTCTTAATGTAAAAGAGTGTTTGTAATTGACACAACTCTTGAACACTTTCAAATTACAATTTGGACATGATAATATTGTCCTAGGAAAATCTTGAGAGTTTACCATTTTTAGAGTGTGAAAAGTGATTCCTAAACTAAAATATTTATACCTCGTGCATATACGAAAATTATACACCTTCGAACACTGTGAAATCACAATTAGGACATGATAATGTTATGCTAAGAAAATCTTGAGAGTTTATCATTTTCATGGAGTGAAATATTATACATAAACTTGGATATACGAAAATTATACACCTTTGATCGCTGTGAAATCACACTTAATACGTGATAATGATGTGCTAACAAAATCTTGAGAAATTATCATTTTCATATAGTGAAATGTAATGCATAAACTTGCATATACGAAACTTATACACCTTTGAACTCTTTGAAATCGCGCTTAGGACATGATAATATTGTGCTAATAAAATCCTGATCATTTATCATTTCCATGGAGTGAAATATAATGCATAAACTTGCGTATATGAAAATTATAAACCTTTGAACACTGTGAAATCGCACTTAATACGTGATAATGATGTGCTAACAAAATTTTGAGAAATTATCATTTTCTCCCCCATTTTCGTATAATGGAATGTAATGCATAAACTTGCATATACAAAAAGTATATAAATTTGAACTCTTTGAAATCACACTTAATACGTGATAATGTTGTGCTAAGAAAATCTTGAGAGATTATCATTTTCATAGAGTAGAATGTAATGCACAAACTTGCATATGCAAAAATTATACACCTTTGAACACTTTCCCTTCAAATTATATTAAAAATTATTTATTTATAGACTTAAAGTACCGGTGGCAAACTCATTATTTTGCATGGATAGAGGGGTGCCCCCGACAGATATAGGGGTTATCCTATCCGCTAGATCATAGAGGATCAACAGTTGGTGGGAACGATCAGCGTGACAACTGTCACAACCAATCATAGTGTAGCAGCCAAGATGAGAACATGTGTAAGAGTTTGTGACTAAGAGAGAGGGAAAAACTGAGTAGAACTTAAAAACCAAGGGCAAAACTAAGTAGAACTTAAAAACCAAGGGGAAAACTGACAAAGGGATTCAAATAGAAAATAGAAAGAGATTTAAAAAAAATGAAAAATGCGTCTTTTATACAATAAAATAAATCTTGGCATACATCAAACTATTTGCAATTCAAATATACACCAGTTTGACAATTATTGCCTTATTCAGACAAACTATGTTTTGGGGAGGGATGTTTTGGGAAGAGACTTGAGTAGAAAGTCATCAAACTTCACAGATAGTAGGTGATTTGAGAAGTGGTGATTTACGTTAAAACTTGATTTCTATATATTTCTTATGGTGGCAGGTCACATAATAAGACTCCCTTGATAGATGCCACTATGTTTTGATCTTTTTGAATTTATTATGCCTAAAATGACTCAATTAGCTAGTTAAAACTCATTCGTTGACTCTTTGTTGACCAGCCACCGGAGGGTAAAACTGAGTATATTGCACACGGAAGTGTTAGTAATGGAGGGTAAAACTGAGTACAACCAAACTGCTAGTGTTACACTCGAGGGTATAACTGAGCACAACTAATTCACTAGGGTTAGACACGAGGGAAAAAACATGACGCAAGGTACGCGTGTCGCGGTGCACGGGGCGGTAGCGGACACGTGTGACCGTGTACGGTGTAGTAGCATCCACGGTTACGTGGTGCATGGTGGTGCAACAAAACGTCCCTTCCCTTCACCTCTATAGAGGCCTCCTCACTCTCACTCATCACTCACTCGCTCACTCAAGCAACCGTCTCCACTATCTCACCACCTTCTGCAAACCCCTAAGAAAACCCCAACCACGCCAGTGATGGAGAAGAATGATGTGATGGCCATCATTGCCTCCAAGGCCGCTGGCGAGGAGGCCCCCGTCCCCGTACAGGCCCCCGTCGAGGCATCGAAGGAAGCCACCGTCCCCATCCAGACCCTCGTCCCTGCTTCCATCGTACCCACCGGCAAGGAGGCCCTCGCAGGTCTCGGGCATATCCCGCTTGGCTAGGACCTTACGAGGAGGAGGATTACATCAGGCCGGAGAACCCCTATGACACTAGTATCACCGACCCATGGTCGGAGGTAACTAGGGTTTTCTCCCCTTCCCTTGTTCTTCCCTATTCCCATTGTTAGATGCTAGATCGTATGTTATTAAGGTTCGGTTGTTCGTATTTTCAATCGTTGGATGCTAGGTATTTTTACAGTAGCTAATCCTATTGTGTTAGATCTCGTATTTCAATGAACCCCCTGTTCGTATTTCAATCCTATTTCATTTGTTGTCCAAGTTGCAGTTAAGGGACTCCCTAGTTAGTACTAGCGTCGATCTGTAGTTAGGATCAGTATTCGATTTGGTTTGAGATTTAGGGATTGGGGAATAATCATGGAATCTCAATCGGTTAATTTATACAAATAATCAATCCCGATAATCAAGGTATCTCAATCATGTACTTATTGCACTATAATTTTTTTCCAACAGGAGGATAGCAGCGACGTCTGCAGCGATGACGAGTCCAAGGACACCAAGACTCTCAGGTGCTGAGAAGGCTTGTTGGGGTTTATATTGTTGGGGTTTTAGGCTTGATGTCTAGTAAGATCACCATCTGGCGAAGACATTATCAGAGCACACGATCATGATGAAACCAAACACAAGTTTTAGTTTCTCCCAGGCCTAATACAACCCGCAAACGATGGGCCTCATTTCCGCCCAACTCCCGAATAGTGTCCATACAGGCAAGAAAATAACTAGGAGATTTTGGCCCAGCGTGTGCAAGTTGCACCCGTGGGTAGAAATGGCTACAAGCAACCAAACACGCCCTATAGCGACGTAGTGAAACACATAAATGCTCACATTAAAAATCAGTACTAACTTAAGAGCATCTCCACTTGGGGCCTAATGGCCCCCCTAAAATGGCTATTGGGGGTGCTCGCAATTAAAAGGTCTCCCAGCCGGCCTCCCAAATCAATTTTGGTATCGGCGCAGTCTATTTAGTTATCCAGTGTCCCCAGGATGAACCCAACCCTGGGGAGGGAAGGGCTAGCGGGCGCGCTGGATGGGCGCGTTTTGGTAGGAAGGAGGGTGATAGGAAGGCGCGTGAAGCGATTACTCATCATGGGGCAGCTCTCTCAGTGTCTGCAGACCGGACGGTCCATTTTCCTCCTTGACGACCATGCTGCGTTAATGACGCTACTCGCCATGGCAGTCTTTGTAGGCAATGATAGGAGATCAGTCAATGCGTCCCGTCACCACCTCATGCATTCTAGAGGCATCACGTGCCTTCTTTTTCTACCTCGACGCCTCCTTTTCCCATGCCTCCTTTTCCCGCTAGTGGCCGTCGGACGCTATAAAACCCCCTCCCCCACTGTTGTTCCGTTGCCTCCTTCCTCCCTGCCATTTTGTTGCTTCCTTCCTTGCTTTCTTCCTAGAGCCTACCCCAACCTCTAGCGCATGGAGAGGTTCGACGGAGACAATGGTGTCGCAAACGGCTTCGGGTGGCGTTGGTTGCTCGTCCATGAGGCACAGACTATATGGGAAGTGGGGTACCCAGTTCCGTCGGACATGCTTTGTCCGATGAACTGGATGTTGAGCATCGGCAACCTGCTGGTTCCTCCTATGTCGGTTAGAGCGCCGCGCACGGCGGATATCTACGATCACTACCAGGACATCCTCTCGCTGGAGGAGAGTAACGAACCCTAGTGGCATCCTACAAGAATCGCACATGGTCGGTGTTCTTCGCGCAGTAGCAGGGGGCCATCAACGCGTACGAAGGCATCGACCCTCCACCGCCGAACAACAACAGGGAAAGCAGGCATCGATGGTGGAGCACCCAAGGCAAGACGCCTGCCTAGGTGCTTGACCACATCACTATAACACCCTCGAATCGGCCCTATGCAAGTTTTAGCGCTTCCCGCCAAACCCGCATAGAAACGATTCAAAGATGCCCACCAGGCACTTGCGTGCGGGTGGAAAACCAAGTAATAACATTACACAATAGTCCATGATGGAACCCATAGAAATATATATATATATACAACAATGACTCCATGAGTCAAAAATACAGATATACAATACAAAGATCTAAATCACCTTGAAACGATACAACATCCGAGTATGGATAAGATGCAAATGGGACTAAGAGCCCGGAAGAATAACCAATGGCATCCATAACCCTGCCCAGGCCAAGCCGGAAGGGTAACCCTGCTAACGACGTCGAACTCATACCTACTAACACAAAAGGGGTGTTGACAAAGGGCAAAGGAAAAAGAGGAGCGTCAGTACTGAGGCCAGTACACGACGAGGCTAGAATTCGGTGGCTCTCGCCTACATAGGTATGGTGGACTGAAGCGGCAGCGAAGCATGCACTATACAACCTATAGAGACTCGATATAACCATGAACTATTATAGAGGGTAAGAAAGACCTATTCGATCCAGCCTGATACTAACACCAATCATACCCATCCTGGTATTCCCCCTCGAGACCAAACGAGGAAGTCAAACCGAGGAACTCACACAGTTGGTAGTTTTATTCATTCCATTATAGTTGTAGCACTTACTAGTCAAATGTAGATAGCATGATTCATCCTAATAGCATAAGTAGTGGGCAGTTTTAGTTAATCATTCAGTGGTAGTTGCAGTACTTACTAGTCAGATACAATTAGCATGTGACATCCCAAACCCAGCAGTTGTTGGCACTTTTATTTCATTCCATTGGAGTTGCGATACTTACTAGGCAGGTATAACATGACACGATACACCCCAGTTCCACCAGTTGTTGGCACTTTTATTATCCATTCCATTGTAGTGAAGCTGATTACTAGTCACATATTAAGTCAAATTTATAGTACTACTTCAGTTATGCTTGTCTATGATCGAGATACTGTGCTCCAAGTCGTCCATAACCGTGGACACGGCTTTCAGAAAGATTTACCCTGCAGGGGTGCACAAATAGCAACACACACACGATCAACCTTAGAAAAACCAAATCAAAACCCAACGAGCCTTTCATAACAAAGCAATCACAGGATTCATAAAATATTTTAGGGGGCCACCCCACTAAGCTACCCGCAACGAAGTTGGCCAGCTCCGAGATGGACCCAGGGTTTGTGTCAATGGTTGTAAACGACTGGGAACCCGAAAGTGTGATTGGGCTTGTCGATACCGCAAAAACATTCCATGTTCTAAAATAGTACAGGTGCTCCACGCACAATTGTAAATAAAGCAGTAAAGCATGGCATAAGTACAAGATAGTAATAAAGCCCCAAACTACTTTGTGGCCCCAAGGAATAAGAAATGAATCAAGCTTTGGATAAGGGGATTCATGGTCCCACATGCAGATAGTGCGATAGTCAAGGAACAGGTATTAAGTACTCGGGGTCCTACGGGACACAAGTGGGCATGGAAGAACCAAATAACATCTATTGCCCACCGATGCCTCTGCATTAGTTATATCTATTCCCAGCAATTTAATAGTTGTATTTAAAGTCATGATCCTCTCCACCGTAAAGCATATGACAACATTCCAACAACTGTGTCGTACTTCACGACACGGGATCGCACCTGAGCAAGCGACTACGACTCGCAAGACCATCTATTTACCAAACAACATGTAATAGGAGGTCTCCAAGGCAATATAAAGGTTGCACGGAATATATCTAGTACGGAACACTAAAGCATCGTGACACGGATAGAAATAGATCAACAAGAGGAAATAAAGACTATAAATGCAAAATAGGTAGAAAGGGGGAGAATGCTCGCCTGGGAAAACATAGTCAAAGAGACATTATCCGAAGAACTTGTCGATACTCGCATCCACTCAACGGCCTAATCCACGAAGAACCAAAGCACTAAAAGAAACACCGGATGCACTATTTAATACTACGACAGAAGACCGAGCATGATGCATGTATGATGCATGACATGGCAAATATGCGATGCAATTAGGCAATATTAAGTGGAACCGGGTTCCTAACAATTAATTAGAAGGTTCAAGTTAATTAGATACCCCGCAATTTAAATGTTGCATTAATAAGGCAAAACATGGCATCGGTTCGCTACACAAATTTAAATGGAGTCGATATAAGACTAGAAAAACCCACATATAGTCTCCATATTTAATTATGAGTGAATCGGCATAATGCCCCTAAACCACACAATATGTATGCGACATGAACAATTTAATATGCAACAAGTATATGTTATATATTATAAAAAAGGGATCTCAGAAAAGAGGATCACATGTGGCGGTTCGAAGATCTTGGGCCCCGAGGATTCGACGGGGTTCGGTCTTCTGGTTCAGGGATGGGGTCTCGGCCATCGGTTCCGGGAAGGACTCGGTGTTCCGTGAAGAAGAGCTTTGGGTCATTAGCTCTGGTAGAAGAACTTTGGAATCCATGTTAGAGTACTTGGGATCCATGTCGAAGGTCTTGTCGATGGTTCATCGGGTGCCGACGGGTTCAGTATGGTCTTCGCGTGGTTCCCTGTTCCTTCTTCAATGGTAGCAGGGCAAGAAGAAGATCTTGTCGGTCATGCTCCTAGTGGCGCCATGCTCATTCTTCGGGACATCGTCAGCGGAGCCACGTAATCGTGGTAGCGGGTAGGAGCAACAAAAGATAAAACACGAGGAGATTTCGTCTACGGGCACAGTTGCACAAACGCATAAGCACACACAACGAGGAGGTTCCAATTGAAACATGACAGAGGATCTTGTGGAGAGGAGGACCCTTCTAGTGACCTGCATGCATCAAGTGGTGGACGCCGTCATGCTACGGTGGCATGCTCGACGATGGAAAACAACACCAGCAGCAAGAACGCACACGCGCAGAGCAGAGAGCGGAGCAGCAGAACCGCGGACATGCTGTAGAGGAGGGTGGCGCGGGGCCGCCAGGTCGAGGATGAGCAGGGCACGGGGCGGTGCCTAGCCTGCAGCAACGGCTAGAGAAGAGGGCGGCAAGGAACCCTGACCCCGCAGAGCTGCAAGGCGACGGGGATCGGAGGAGGACGACGAGGACGCGTCTGGGCGCGTGGAAGTTGACGTGCGGCAGATGGCCGGAGGGCAGGAAGGGTGCAGGCGGGCGACCCTGGGGCGGAGGCGACGGAGATCGGCAGCGTTGCCGCGAGGCAGGGGATGGCGAGACACGGGGCGGTGGAGCTTGGGATCCGGCGAGGGGCCCAGACGGCCGGAGGAGAGGAGAGGAGAGGGCGGGTCGGCGACGCGGATGAGGAGCTCCAGCTCGAGGTCGAGCAGCGGCAGACACGAGTGATGCGGGCCGGTGGCGACGAAGGGGAAAGGCACCTGGCGACGGGGTCGACGAGGACGTCGGTGTGGCCGGGCTCCGCGACACGGAGGCGGAGGTCGGGGTCGGGGCTCGAGGGAGTGTCGGGCTCGCGCGGCGGCGGCCGTGGGGATCGGGCGGGGTCTCGTGCTAGGGAAGAGGAAGGCAGGCTCGGGGGCGATACGAGGATGGGACGGGGCGATGGGGAGCGCGTGCGAGCGACGCAGTAGGGCCCATTCACGCCTCGGGCGGAGGATCCAAGGTGGGCGGTTGTCGGCCAGGGTGGAGCGACGAGTTGTGGAGTGGTGGAGCAGTGGGACTGTGCCGGTTAGGTGTAGGTGCACCGCATCATGTTGGGTCGTGTTGTGGTCAGGTGTGCGCGTGTGTAGGTGTTAGGTGGGTGTGTGCCGCTAGGGTGTGGTACGGCGCACAGGGTGGGTCGGCAGGCTAGTTGAGGTGACGGTTAGGGTTTGGGTAGAAACTAGTTTTAGGATAGGGTTTGGAGGTGGCCGGCTGTCCTTTTGGGCCTGGCTAGCTGCCTCCCAAAAACAATATAATTTTTATTTATTATTTAAAATACTTTTGTAATTAGTTTTTTAGACTAGTAAAAATATCCGAAACGATCAGGTTTTATAATTTTAAATAAAGAGAGGGATAATTAGAAAACAAAGGTAGGCTTTTAGAAAATAGTTTTAGGCACAAAGATGCATGATGACATGACGATGCTCAAATGCAATGTGGCATGATGACATGAGCATGCGGTCATGATGATGCACAGAACAAAAATAACAATCGATTTTCTAGTAGTGGTTTTACCGGGATGCTACAATTCGACACCACTAACAATAGATCTCGCCCTCCAGATCCGCCTCATGGTTCGGGGAAGAAGGCTGATGGGCTGGATCTTCTCGCTTCATGTAGATCCTCGCGACACCACTAACAATGGGTTGTTGCTGACGTTCGTCGAGAGAGCACTCCAGAGAAACAAAGACGAAGATAGAGGTCTCAAAAGGTAAGGCCACCTTTAACTTCCGTGGAAGGAGTAAAATCGCATTGATCCACCATTCAATGTACAAAAGCGAATGATAAGAGTAGTGGGATGGGGATCAGTCCATCGCGCACCCAAAGCATTACTCTGCACATGAATGCATAATTACGCAACCAACTCTCAGAATTCAGACTAAAGATCTCGACAAATAATGTTCAGAAGCTTCGGAAAATAAAGGAGTGATGCAGGACTTTTATCGGAGCTGAGGTAGCTGATGATGATGTCGTCTTGGAAACACCGGGAGATACAAAGAAAGGTTTTAGTGGATTTTAGTCCACTGAAAGGTACATAGAGGGAAATTCTCAGATATCATGAAGACCGGATATGGAAACACCATTGCAGAAGGAATCGAAACCCCGAAGGTACGACAGAAACCCAACCACGAGAATTCCTATACTCGAAGAAAAGATGAGAGGGCATATTTAAAACACGCAAAGGTAAGAGGAGAAGAGCATAGAGGTAAGGAGTAAAAATAGACCTACTCAGATCTATCCAACCGATTTTCCAAAATAGTTTTGACACTCTACAACGTCCGTTAGCTAGGTTATCATACAGGCTGGACCAGTGGGGTATCGCAACTGCTGAGCTCTGATACCACTTTGTAACACCCTCGAATCGGCCCTATGCAAGTTTTAGCGCTTCCCACCAAACCCGCATAGAAACGATTCAAAGATGCCCACCAGGCACTTGCGTGCGGGTGGAAAATCAAGTAATAACATTACACAATAGTCCACGATGGAACCCACAGAAACATATATATACAACAACGACTCCATGAGTCAAAAATATAGATATACAATACAAAGATCCAAATCACCTTGAAACGATACAACATCCGAGTATGGATAAGATGCAAATGTGAAGGATCTCTCTCCCCATCTAGATATATTCCCCCATGGTCTCGGATTATTGAGATACATGTTCCCGGTGGCATTGCGTCTAGAAGGAGTTGCTTCTTCCGCTGATTCGCTGGAGCGAGGAGGTGGATGTTGTTCGGTGGCCTAAACGTGTGTGCGAGGACGGATGCACTGCTGACTTGCGACGCTAAGACTTTCAAACGATCTTGAGATCGGCAAGCGTACGACTACATCATCCACGAGTTCCAACTCGTTAACAAAGCTTTGTTGTCTTCGAGGGTAAGTTCTAATCGTAGGAATTTTTGTTTTCTATGCTACGAACCCAACAGTAGTATCAGAGTCTGATCTATGCGTAGGTGCTTTGCACCGGTAGTACCCATATGTTTATATATGGGCGATGATGATCATGTTATTGCTTCTTTCGTGTATTTTGGATATTGGTGGCATACTAGGATGAAGCGGCCCGGACCAACCTTACATGTCATCGCACATGAGACCGGTTCCACGACTGACATGCAACTAGTTATGCATAAGTGGCTGGCGAGTGTCTGTCTCTCCTACTATAGTCAACATCTAATTTACAACGAGTTGCTAATAACTTGGTTATCCTCGTTGTGGTTCCATGTTCGTAGGTAAGACCGGTTCTATCTCCAAAAGCCCTAAGCCACATAAAACTTGCAATGGATAAATTAGAGGCGCCTAGTTTATTTCGTTGCTGGGCTAGTGTCTTGATATGGTAATGTTGCAAGTTGATGTATGGTAGATACTCTTACAACACACTTGACGTGTCAGTTCCATAGACCTTGGCCTTACACTCAAAGGAATGATAAAGATCATACCACGATGCATATGATAGAGATCAAATGCATGGACCATATCATCCCACTTTACACATTAGATGTTCGCATCTTATATTTCTAGTTTGGCGCTTTTAGTAGCATTGTAAGATGATCCCTCATTTAAATATCAAGATAAAATGTGTTCTTCCTTAAGTATGCACCGTTTTATGGATCGTGTTTCGAGACATCACGTGATGATCGGGTGTACTCGACTCTACGCTTTCATACAACAGTTGTAAGACAGTTTTACACACATGAATACTAAGGTTCTTACTTGGCGAGCTTAGCATGTATAGACATGGCCTCGGAACACGGACTGAAAGGTTAAGCATGAGTCATATAGTTGATATGATGCCCATATAGATGCCCGCCTTTGAAGCTACACCGACTCACGTGATGATCGGACTTGGTGTAGTGGATTTGGTTCACGTAATCACCAAAAAGACACGACGGATGTCGTTTTTGAGTGGGAGTTCATTAGTAATTTGGATTAGTTGAACTCAATCTATCATAAACTTAGTCTAAATAAACTTGACAAATTTTGTTGTAGATGGCACCACCTGCTTTTAATTTCAATGTGTTCATGAAGAAAGAGAAACTTGCTGCGAATGGTAGCAACTTCACCAACTGGGCTATGAATTTGAGGATTCTCCTCACTGCTGCACAAAAGCAATATGTTCTAGAGGAGCCGCTAGGCCCCCCCACCAGCTCCTGATGCCCCTGACGAGGAAAAGAATGTCTATATAACTCGTCGGGAGGACCACAACTTAGTTCATTGCAGCATACTGTATGGGCTAGAGCCAGAACTTCGAAAACATTTCGAAAATGGCAATACTTTTGATACCATGGGAGAATTGAAAATAATTTTCGATACCCATGCTGCCATAGAGAGTTATAATGCTTCTGAAATGTTCTTTATCTGCATGATGGAGGAGAACAACTCCATTAGTGAGCACGTACTCAAAATGTCTGGGTACGCCGATAAGCTTGTGTCCTTGGGAATAACGATTCCCATTGACCTAGGCATACATCATGTTCTCCAATCTCTGCCACCTAGCTACAAGAGCTTCGTGATGAACTATAACATGCAGGTCATGAAGAAGTCTCTTCTAGAGTTTCTGTCAATGCTTAAAACTACAGAAGTGGAGATTAGGAAAGAACATCAAGTGTTGATGATCAATAAGACCACCGGTTTTAAGAAAGATAAGAAAGGCAAGCAGAAGGGGAAGAAGGGCGGCAAATCTGTTGCCACACCTGAGAAGAAATCCCGAGCTGGCCCTAAGTATGATACCGAGTGCTACTATTGCAAGCGGACTTTCCATTGGAAGCGCAACTGCCCCAAGTATTTGGCAGACAAGAAGGCTGGCAAGGCAAACAAAGGTATATGTGATATACATGTTATTGATGTGTACTTGACTAGTACTCGCAGTAGCACCTGGGTATTTGATACGGGATCCGTTGCTAATATATGTAACTCGATTTAGGGGCTGCGGAACAAGCGACAGCTAGCAAGGGATGAGGTCACGATGCGGGTCGGCAATGGATCAACAGTTGATGTGATCTCCATCGGAACGCTGCCTCTCCATATGCCGTCGGGATTAGTGATAAATCTAAATAATTGTTATTTGGTGCCTGCACTGAGCATGAACATTGTATCCGGATCATGTTTGATGCAAAGTGGTTATTCCTTTAAATCTGAAAACAATGGTTGTTCGATTTATATGAATGATATCTTTTATGGTCATGCACCTGTGATGAACGGTTTATTTCTGTTGGATCCTGATAGTAGTATTACGCTTATTCATAATGTTGATGCTAAAAGGATTAAACTTGATAATGATATATCTGCATATATGTGGCACTGCCGTCTAGGTCATATTGGCGTTAAACGCATGAAGAAACTCCATTCTGATGGACTTTTGGAATCACTTGATTTTGAATCATTTGATACATGTGAGCCATGCCTTATGGGCAAGATGACTAGAACGCCATTTTCCGGTTAAATGGAACGGGCGACAGATTTACTGGAAATCATACATACTGATGTATGTGGACCAATGAGTGTGTCGGCGCGAGGTGGATATCGTTATTTTGTTACTTTCACAGATGATTTGAGTAGATACAGGTATATCTATTTGATGAAACATAAGTCTGAAACCTTTGAAAAGTTCAAAGAATTTCAGAATGAAGTGGAAAATCATCATAACAAAAATATCAAATTTCTTCGGTCTGGCCGTGGAGGAGAGTATCTTAGTTACGAGTTTAGCACACATGGTGTGTCGGAAAGACTGTGGAATAGTTTCACAACTCACGCCTGCCGGAACACCAGAACATAATGGTGTGTCGGAACGTTGTAATTGTACTTTATTGGATATGGTTCGATCTATGATGTCTCTGACTGACTTGCCACTGTCATTTTGGGGTTATGCACTAGAAACCGCTGCATTCACTTTAAATCGGGCACCATCTAAATCCGTTGAAACGACACCGTATGAGTTATGGTTTGGAAACAAACCTAAGTTGTCATTTCTTAAAGTTTGGGGATGCGATGTTTATGTGAAGAAACTTCAGCCGGATAAACTCGAACCCAAAGCGGAAAAATGCGTACTCATAGGATACCCTAAAGAAATGATTGGGTATACCTTCTATCACAGATCCGAGGGCAAGGTTTTTGTTGCCAAGAATGGATCCTTTATTGAGAAGGAGTTTCTCGCGAAAGGTGTGAGTAGTCGGAAGGTAGAACTCGAAGAGGTTATTGAACCTTCTCTTCATGAAATGGCGAGTGGCGCAGCATCAGAAATTGTTTCGGAGTTGACTTCACCTGATGAAGAGAGAGCTAATGATAATAATCATGAAACTCCGAAAGAGGACACTACCGAACCTCGCAGGTCAAGCAGGACACGTACAACTCCTGAACTGTATGGAAATCCTGTTATAAATTTCATGATTGATGAAATAGATGACCCTGTAATGTATGAAGAAGCGATGATGAGCCTGGATTCCAACAAATGGCTAGAAGCCATGAAATCCGAGATGGAATCCATGTACGAAAACCAGGTTTGGACCTTGGTGGACTTACCTCATGATCGAAAGGCCATTGAGAATAAATGGATTTTCAAAAGAAAAACTGATGTTGATGGTAATGTGACCATCTATAAAGCTCGACTTGTCGCAAAGGGGTTTCGACAAATTCAAGGAGTTGACTATGATGAGACATTCTCTCCTGTAGCGATGCTAAAGTCAGTTAGGATTATGGTAGCAATTGCTGCATATTTTGATTATGAAATATGGTAGATGGATGTCAAAACTGCGTTCCTCAATGGTAATATTGAAGAAGAGTTGTATATGATACAGCCTAAGGGTTTTGTCGATCCTAAGGATGCTGATAAGGTATGTAAGCTTCAGCGATCCATCTATGGACTGAAGCAAGCATCCCAGAGTTGGAATCTCCGCTTTGATGAGGTGATCAAAGAGTTTGGATTTGTCCAAACTTATGGAGAGGCTTGTATTTACAAGAAAGTGAGTGGGAGCAATGTGGCATTTCTGATATTATATGTGGATGACATATTATTGATTGGAAATGATATAGATCTTTTAAACAGCGTTAAAAGTTATCTAAACAACAAAATTTCGATGAAGGACCTTGGTGAAGCTTCATATATATTAGGCATTAAAATCTATAGAGATAGATCAAGGCGCCTAATTGGGCTATCACAAAGTACATACCTTGAGAAGATATTAAAGAAGTTTAATATGGACGGAAGTAAGAAGGGGTTCTTACCTATGTTGCAAGGTAAGACATTGAGTAAGACTCAAAGTCCGGCTACAACAGAAGAAAGAGAAATAATGGATAAGATCCCCTATGCCTCAGCCATATGCTCTATAATGTACGTCATGCTATGTACAAGACCTGATGTGGCACATGCTATTAGTTTGACTAGTAGGTACCAATCTGATCCAGGTTCAGAACACTGGATAGCGGTCAAGAATATCCTTAAGTACTTAAGAAGAACTAAGGATGTGTTTCTTGTATATGGAGGTGAAGAAGAGCTAGTCGCTAAGTGTTATGTCGATGCTAGTTTTGACACCGATCCGGATGACTCTAAGTCTCAATCCGGATATGTATTTCTATTGAACGGAGAAACAGTTAGTTGGAGGAGTTCCAAACAACATGTGGTGGCTGGATCAACGACGGAGGCAGAATATGTTGCTGCTTCAGAAGCGGCCCAAGAAGCGGTTTGGATGAAGGAGTTCATAACGGAACTAGGTGTGGTTCCTAGTGCATTGGACCCAATGGTGATATATTGTGACAACAATGGAGCCATAGCCAACGCCAAGGAACCAATGTCTCACAAGAATTCCAAGCATATTAAGTGCCGGTTTCACTCCATCCGCGAGCATGTCAAGGATGAAGATACAAAGATTTGTAAAGTACACACGAACCTAAATGTAGCAGATCCGTTGACTAAAGTTCTCCCTAGGGCAAAACATGATCAACACCATGTCAACACCCGGGTTTTTAATCCCAGATGCCCGTTATGCCATACCTCGCAATCCCAGGATTACCATTTTTGCGAGACATAACGGATTGGATATCACAGTACATCATCCATTACAAACCATACATAAGGTCTTACACAAATAAGGATCTCATGATCCAGTCTTTAATACAACAAGCAGCGGAAATAAAAGATAAGCGTAGTGGTGGGGTCCATCTTCAGGGGCACGGGCAATGCTGACGAAGGCAGATAGTCCTAGTTATCATAGCCGTCCTGATGGCCATCCTCTTGATAGTCTCCTTCATAGTCTGGCCATGAGAATAGCCAGGGACAAAAGCCATGAGTACTCTTTAAGTACTCACAAACTACTATTACCAGGTACTATAGTTCTAAGTTAAAGTGCTAAATCTAAGTTTAACTATAAAGTTAAGTTTGAAACCTAAGCTGAGTTCTGAAGCAAAGAAAGATAAACTAAAGTTCTAGAATCACTTAAGTTGGGAAGCTATTGTCATAAACACAACCCTGTTGTGGTCAAGTCAAGATTCATCATTCATTTCAAGTTATTGGGAAAACATATGACAACGAAACAGTATGGCCATTCCAACTGTCCATAACCGCGGACGCGGCTATTCGAATAGTTTGACACTCTAAAGAGGTGGTACACTTTCACCACAAGATTCGATACATCTATCAGGGATAACCCTGAATCATCATACTTAGTATGCAGATAATCAAACATAACCTTCCCTTTACACACCCTAGTATAAGCACCTCTCCTATGAGCATGGCCTCCCAACCATGACCATCAGTCATCTTGGGCACTGCATAGTTAAGAGTGTTCACTAAGGTGGAAGTGATGGGTTCAATCTCATGCCATAGAATGACATCTAAAGGTTTCTAAATAGGTCAAGTTTTATACTGTTTATGCTACCTTCAAAACAAGTAAAGAACTTGGTGTAAACTAAGGGAGGTAAAACATGTAAACAAAGACTTGAGGTAACTACTAGTTAAAAAGGGGTGTGATCAAAGCATGCCTAAAGCATCCTGCTAAACCATCTAGTTTAATCCTAGCTTGCTAAGCATTATACTTGCAAGTGTTAGCTTGCATTACTAATGGTGGCTTGCCTTGGTTGGTGCAGTGGTTGAAGTTTTCTTCGTCTTCGTCTTGATAGCACTCCTCCTCCTCGTAGACTTGGTCGGTACTATCGTCTATAAATACATACAGAACACACAATCACCAAACAATACTTAACTAGTCTAATTAGCATTCTAAGACACACCTTTGATGATCTATTATCATCACAAGCATCACAAGTTTAATTCAATAGTTTCATCCTTTTTATTTTAGAAAAGTAATTTCTACTCATTGAAAAATTAACTAAGATTTAATATTCACCACTTAAAATATGGAATCATGTTGACACATGTCATCGCCACATATTCTAACATGTGGGAATGAGATTTAAAGGTTGGATCATAATTACTTTGGTTTAAGTTCATTATTTAATGATTTAAAGTGACTAGAAATGCCTATATATCATTATTTTGGTACTAGTCCAAAGTCACTGCATGTAAACCTTAATATTATTACATATTTAGATAGATATGATGAATTGTTATTTTTGAGAGTTGGAATCAACTCAAAAGCTAACTTGATTGATTATATAAAAATGTTGCAAGTTGCAAATACTTCTATTTTGTTATTTTTATTAGGACACATCTATAACTCTAATTGAATTAAATCCAGCGGTCTTGGATAGATCATTTCAATACCTTTCAGGCAAAATTGGTTTCATGCAATTTGGATTTGTAAAACTCCCCGAATTGAATTTTAAACTAGTGGATAGAAACTAGATTCAACTTAAAAAGAAAAAACCAAATTTGAACAGTTGGGCTAGCGCGGGAAAGAACATGGGCCGGCCCAGTGGCGCTCCACGGCGCGGGGCTCAGCTGACAGGGGGTCCTGCTTGTCAGTGGCGCTTAACACGCGAAACGGTACGCGCGCTGTGGGCCATAGGATTAGAAGTGGGATCTACGGCTGAGGGTTGTCGTCGACGACGAATAGGTCGCCGGCGAGAGTTTGCCCTAGCGGCTCGGTGGGGGTCTATCGGAGACGTACCAGGGCTCCAACAAGGTAGGTGAGGCGGGCAAACAAGCTGGAAGACGACGGTGAGGTGAGGCGCGGTTGCGGCGGAGCTTGGGGTTCCCTAAATCACAGGCACCCTTCTCCTCCTGCTGTGGCGGCTCCGGCTCCAATTCTGGCGAGGCAGAGCTCGATTGGCTTCGGCGAGAGAGGGGAAAGGATCAGTGAGAGGTGTGGATTGAGTGGGTGTGGAGAAATGATGCTAGGGAGGCCGGCTTATATAGGCCCGACGGTGAGACCGAATGGTGTGGGCAGGCAACTCCGGCGAGGGCGGCACAAGGGTCTAGCGGCGTGGCTCGAGGTAGGGGCAGTGGCCTGTCTCCTGGCGATGCGCTGATGCTTAAAGGCACGACAAGGCGGGCTCTGTGCTGGTCGGGAGCGTCACGCGCTCTGGACGGCAGAGGCGGCGGGTCCGACGGCGAGCGGTGGCTGGGGTGAGTTGGGCGGCCAGCGGGGGTGTCTGGGGTGTTCCCTAGGTCATGGCGGAGCGGTAGGCGCGGGCTGCGGTCAAGGGACGGTTTGTGCACGCGGGGACAGGGCGCGCTCTGCGAGCGGCGTCGGCATGGTCGACCAGCTCCGGGCGCGGCAATTCCTGGCCTCTCTGCTCTCTGTCTCTGGGCTGGGGCTGGTTGGACGGTGGCGGTGGACCACTGGCTAGCTTGTAGACATGGCGAGAGGGGGGGAAGCGGTCTGCTGCTGCGAGTGCATGGTCGGCCGACGAGGGGTGGCTCGGCATGGCCTTGCAGTGCAGTTAGGAGGTAGAGGAGGTGTTGGTGTTGGTCTAGTTAGGCTTGAGGGAGACAAGGGTGATCAAAGCACTTCAAATTGCTAGACAAGATCAAGCCCAAAACAGTAATAGTTAGGCCACTTTGATCTTGTCTACAAGGTGTTTGATAGAATGGCCGAAAGAGAATATTTTTTGAATTTTGGTTTCAAAATTTTTGGGTGTTCTCCACTAGTGCTAGGTAGTCTCTGTTTGCAAGGGTTTTGAAAGTGGAGCTCAAATAGATGGTTTTTGAAATAGGGGTGATCTATGCATATGCATTGGATTCAATTTTCACATGCCATTTAAAGTAAGCAAAAGAATGTTTTTAGCAGATCAAAAGGCGGGCCTTGGTACCTCATTATGTGTACTAGCAAGGGGTGCAAAGATCATGAATTGTTTCTGTTAAGAAATGAGTGCTAGGAACACTCAAAGTAGTGTAGTGGATTAAAATGGCCAAAATGACCATTCCTCCTTTTTAATTGTTTTTGATTTGGTTTTCTTTGGGAAAAGTTTGGGAATGATGTAGATGATGTTTAAATCACCTAAGAAACATTTTACAACCAAAGAATCATAGAACCATGGCAATTCAAATCAATCCCTATTTTAAATGCACATACACATGAATGCTTTCATTTTTAATTTGGAAAAGTTTTTGTTAACCCTAATTTTGATGATTTAGATCTTGATAAGCTTGGATTGAAGTTTTGGGATGTTACAAACCTTCCCTCCTTAAACAAAATCTCGTCCCGAGATTTACAAAGACAACTAGGAACTAAAGAGATCTGGGAACTCTGTCCTAATGTAATCTTCGCGCTCCCAAGTGACTTCCTCCTCGGTATGGTTACTCCACTGAATCTTGAGAAACTTGATGCTCCTGGTTTTGGTGGTTCTGTAGGCTTCTTCTAAGATACATATGGGTACTTCTCTGTAGGTCAGGTCATTGTTGATTTCTACAGCTCTGTGATCGATGTTCTTGAAAACTTTAGTCTTCTCAGGCACTTCCAAACATTTGTGAAGTAAAGAGATATGGAACACATTGTGGATGGCTGACATCTCTTCAGGCAGTTCCAGTTGATATGATACTTCTCCTCGATGGTTCAGAATTTTGAAAGGTCCGATATATCTGGGGGCTAACTTTTCCTTCAGACTAAAGCATTGAGTTCCCTTCAATGGTGAAACCTTGAGATATACAAAATCTTCGACATTGAAAGTCATGTCTCTCCTTCTCTGGTCAGCATAACTCTTCTGTCTGGATTGGGCGGTCTTGAGGTGCTCACGGACTTTGTGAACTTTCTCTTCTACTTCTCGAAGAATGTCGTGTCCAAAGATCTAACTCTCTCCAACTTGCGACCAATTCAAAGGGGTTATATGAGAATTCTGCGAAAGGCAGGCAGTCTTCCCATTTTGATCCATATTCCAACACACAAGCTCTAAGCATATCCTCTAGGATCTGGTTGACTCTCTCAGTCTGTCCATCTGTTTGCGGGTGATACGCTGTGCTGAAGTTCAACTTGGTCCCTAACCCTTCTTGGACTTTCTGCCAAAATCTCGAGGTAAACTGGGTTCCTCGATCTGATACGATGGTTTTGGGGGTTCCATGCAGACTAACAATCCTGGCAATATACAACCCTGCTAGCTTTGCACTCTGGTAAGTAGTCTTGACAGGTATGAAGTGAGCTACCTTGGACAGTCTATCAACTATGACCCAGATTGAGTCATTTCCCCTACTAGAAGTAGGTAAACCGGTGATGAAGTCCATTCCGACGGAATCCCATTTCCATTCCAGAATCTGCAATGGTTGCAACAGTCCTGCGGGTCTCTGATGCTCTGCTTTGACTCTTTGACATATGTCACATTTGGTGATGTAGGTTCTGATCTCTCTCTTCATCTTGTGCCACCAAAATTGCTCCTTCAAGTCCTGATACATCTTTGTTCCTCCGGGGTGGATAGAATAAAGAGTATCATGAGCTTCCTTCATGATAACTTCCTTCAACTCTAAATCTGCTGGCACACAGATACGTCCTTTGTACCACAGTACTCCTTCCTCGTCTTCGGTGAATCCAGGTACCTTTCCTGTACCAATACGATGTTTGATTCCGTTGATACTTTCATTCCCCTTCTGGGCTTCCTTGATTTGGCTAATCAAAGTGGGTTGAAGTTCAATGCTAGCTAAGAATCCTTTGCTAACTAATTCTGTCCTGAACTGCTCCAACTCTTCATACAAACTTGGTTGCTTCTCCTTGATCATGGTGTTAAGCCTACACGACAATCTGCTAAGAACATCTGTTACCACATTGGCTTTGCCGGGGTGATAGTGAATGTCAAGGTCATAATCCTTGATTAACTCTATCCATCTCCTTTGCCTCATATTCAGCTCCTTCTGAGTGAAGATATACTTCAAGCTCTTATGATCTGAGTAAATCTCACATCGATTACCCATCAAATAATGACGCCATGTCTTCAACGCTAGAACCACAGCTGCTAGCTCAAGATCATGGGTCGGATAGTTCTGCTCATGCTGCTTCAGTTGTCGAGACAGATACGCGATGACTTTGCCTTCTTGCATCAATACACATCCTAGACCAATCTTGGATGCGCCACAATACACATCAAACGGCTTCTTGATGTCTAGCATGACCAATATTGGGGCTGATATCAATCTCTTCTTCAGCTCTTGGAAACTGGCTTCACACTTGTCTGTGCATTCAAACTTCTTGTCCTTCTTCAACAATTGGGTCATTGGTCGGACTATGCTCGAGAATCCTTCTACGAACTTGCGGTAATATCCTGCTAATCCGAGAAATGCACGGACTTGGGTTTGAGTGGTTGGGGCTTCCCATTCTTCGACATCTTTGATCTTGGCGGGATCAACCGAGACTCCTCCGGCAGACACAATATGTCCTAGGAATCCTACTTCTTTTAGCCAAAACTCACACTTGCTGAACTTGGCATATAACTGATGCTCTCTTAGGGTTTCTAGGATAACTCTCAGATGTTGCTCATGCTCTTCTTCTAACTTGGAGTAGATAAGGATGTCGTCGATAAACACAACTACAAACTTATCTAGGAAATTCATAAAGATCTTATTCATGAGATTCATGAAATAACCAGGGGCATTGGTTAATCCAAAAGACATAACCGTATACTCGTATAAACTATAGAGAGTAGTAAAGGCAGTCTTCGGAATATCCGTTGCACGAATCTTAAGTTGGTGATAACCAGTCCTAAGATCAATATTTGAGAATACCTGGGCTCCAGTCAACTGATCAAATAGATCCTCTATCTTTGGCAAGGGGTACTTGTTCTTGATGGTGACATCATTCAACTTTCTATAATCTGTACACAGACGGTTGCCTCCATCTTTCTTGTCGACGAATAACACCGGTGATCTCCATGGTGATGCGCTTGGTTGAATCAAGCCTTTCGCCAACATGGCATCCAACTGCTTCTTCAGTTCCACTAACTCTGAGGGGTTCATGCTATAGGGTCTCTGGGCTATGGGTCCGGTTCCGGGGATTAGTTAGATAATGAACTCAATATCCCTATCCGGGGGCATACCTGGCAATTCATCTGGGAATACGTCGGCGTATTCATAGACTACTCTGACTTGGTCTATGGTGGGCAGAGCTACACTCTTGTTGCACTTGAATTGACGGCGTAAGGTTTCAGAGATATGCTCTACTGTTACTCCAAAACTACTGGTCATGGTGATGGCTTTCTTAGCACAGTCTATCAATCCTTTATGCCTTTACATCCAGTCCATACCTAGTACTACTTCCAATCCTTTGGTTACAAGTACAATTAGGTTGGCATAAAAATCTATTCCATGTATTCTGATAGGTACAACTTTGCAAATTTTTCTAGCTTTTGTAGTTGAACCGGGGATTTGAACTATCATGACATGCTTCAGGTTGGTTGGGTGAATCTTACTAGTGCATGCAAATTCTTCGGTGACAAATGAATGCGATGCTCCAGAATCAAACAATACTCTTGCTAAAACTGAGTTGACAGAAAACATACCCAGCACTACATCTGGCGCTTCTTGGGCTTCTTCTGCGTTCATGTGGAAGAGAAGACCGTTGCGGTTGTGAGGGTTTCCTGGGGGCAAATCTTCTTCCTGGTTGAACACGATGTTGTTGCTGAGCTGGGGCATTCACATTGGCATTGGTTGCTGTCTTCTTGGGACACTCATTGGAGTAGTGACCCTTCACTCCACACTCGAAACAAGTGATCTGGGACTTGTCCTTGACTGCGACAGGCATAGCATTGCTGCTAGTTCTGGGTGCAGTGTTGTTGTTGTTGTTGTTGCTCTTGGGAGGTGCACGGTTGAAATTGTTGGCATTATCGGAGTTGTGGTTGTTTCCTCTGGACTTCACATTGCCTCCGCTACGGTTGGGGTAGCTTGGACGAGAATTTGGGGGTCGGTTGCTCCTTGGTGCATATCCTGGTGAAGGGTTGGGACGGTACTTCTGGTGACTACTGGATCCAGACTGCTGCATCATACGACGCTTGCGATTGTCGTTTGCCTGGTTAATCTTCCCTTCCATCTGAATGGCAGAGTCGACTAGCTCTTTGAGGTCCTAGAAACGGATGTTGACGAGGACAGTCTGCATCTCATCATGCAGTCCGTTCAAGAATCTCTCCTTCTTCTTGGCCTCCGTGTTGATCTCATCAGCTGCATATCTGGCAAGTGACAGGAATCTGCCATGGTACTCCACCACAGTCATTCTTCCTTGCTTCAATTCGCGGAACTCATCTCTCATTCTATTGACTAGACCTTACGGCACGTGGGTGCGGCTGAACTTAACTTTGAATGCTTCCCATGTCATCACTTGACCATGGTTCATATTGCGGATGCTATTCCACCAAGCTCTTGCATCTCCCGCCAGATAGTGGGTGGCAAAGAGAACTTTCTCATTTTCATCAACTCCTGCAACTTCGAGGTTGTTTTCCATGGTCTGTAACCAGTCGTCAGCATCTAATGGGTTTTCAGATTGGTTGAAGATTGGGGGATTGGTATTCTGAAATTTTTTGAGTTTGGATCCATGGTGATCCTGATTTCCATGTCCTTGGTTGTTGAGAGCCATTTGGGCGATCTGCTGCAATGTTGCTAAGTTGGCTTGGCGCTCGGCCCTGCTTGCTTCACGGTCTGTGATGAGGTTTTGCAAGATCTGCAGCATTGGGTCTTGCGACGAGCTGCTCCCTCCTTGGTTTCCACGAGTCATCTGAAGATTGAGATAGATATAGGGGTAAGAGGGAAATTCCAAGGTTCATGGTTTTGGGGTTTTCAAAGCTAAAACTTTGAGTTAGACTCAGGTTTTCAACTAACTTCATTTTCATTCATGCAAGCAAGCACACGCTACAACACACACCACAACAAACAAAGGGAAAACAGATGGTTTGAAGAACCATTCTGCAAGCTACGATACATTGGGACCGATACATCTCATGCTACGATAGTGCTCTAGTGCATCTACTCATCATCGATGAAGTCGGAGTCCTCATCATCAGTGTAGAAGTCCACGACATCCTCCTCCAGAAAGTCATCATCGTTGCTAAGGTAAGAATCCATGTCTCCCTGGATGTCTTCACCCTCATCTTCTTCTTCCTTGGCGGCAAGTTGAGCTTCCTGCTCCTTGACGGTCTTCTCGAGGTCAGCCACCTTCTTGCGAAGACGGGTGATGGTGCGATCCTTCTTGGCACGCTAGCGGCAAAGAGACTGGCGGTCCTGGATGAGCAGTGCAAAAGTCTGGGCCTTCTGGTCGGCAATGGCACAGTTCTGGTTGGCTAACTCTTGGGCATTGTCCAGTTCCTGTTGTCTGTCGTGTAGCAAGAAGTCAAGATTCTCCACTTGACGCCTCAACTCTGGGTGACTTGGCATCTCCATCGGCATTCCCATGAAGTCATGTCTTTCATAGTGGGCAAAACAGGTTCCTTGGATCTTGTTGACGCTGAGGGCACATAGACGTGTGAGAGGTTCATGCATTGCCCTGGCTAATCCATCTAGCCAGTTGTTCTCTCTCACGGAGAACTGAATTCTCCCGGAAGTTGGTGCTTCGATGCTTCCTCTAAGATCTGCGGTGACTAGCCACTGTAGGTCTCCTCCTAGGGGTCCTGGAAGTTGAGCTCCAAGAAACTCCGGATGTGGGCGTCCCAGTAACTCCGACAGTGAATCCAGATACCTCTCAAAGATCAGCTGACCTCCGTTTCCCAACTGGTAGAACTTGCTGAACTGAGTCTCCATCTACAAGAATTAAGGATGAGGAAGTTAGTGAAGTGATCAAGTGTGTCAAATTTTAAGTAGTAATGTAAGAATTTTAAAGAACATGAATTTTTGAGAAAGAATGACTTCACAAGGATAAGAGAGGAAATAGTTTTTCATAAATACTCACTTTGGTTTTGAAAATAAGTTTTTGTTTGGACGTCCATTCTAACTAGGGTCTCCTATGGTCAGGATGGCTCTGATACCAACTTGTCAACACCCGGGTTTTTAATCCCAGATGCCCGTTATGCCATACCTCGCAATCCTAGGATTACCATTTTTGTGAGACATAACGAATTGGATATCACAGTACATCATCCATTACAAACCATACATAAGGTCTTACACAAATAAGGATCTCATGATCCAGTCTTTAATACAACAAGCAGCGGAAATAAAAGATAAGCGTAGCGGTGGGGTCCATCTTCAGGGGCACGGGCAATGCTGACGAAGGCAGATAGTCCTAGTTATCATAGCCGTCCTGATGGCCATCCTCTTGATAGTCTCCTTCATAGTCTGGCCATGAGAATAGCCAGGGACAAAAGCCATGAGTACTCTTTAAGTACTCGCAAACTACTATTAACAGGTACTATAGTTATAAGTTAAAGTGCTAAATCTAAGTTTAACTATAAAGTTAAGTTTGAAACCTAAGCTCAGTTCTGAAGCAAAGAAAGATAAACTAAAGTTCTAGAATCACTTAAGTTGGGAAGCTATTGTCATAAACACAACCCTGTTGTGGTCAAGTCAAGATTCATCATTCATTTCAAGTTATTGGGAAAACATCTGACAACGAAATAGTATGGTCATTCCAACTGTCCATAACCACGGACGTGGCTATTCGAATAGTTTGACACTCTGCAGGGGTGGTACACTTTCACCACAAGATTCAATACATCTGTCAGGATAACCCTGAATCATCATACTTAGTATGCAGATAATCAAACATAACCTTCCCTTTACACACCCTAGTATAAGCACCTCTCCTATGAGCATGGCCTCCCAACCATGACCATCAGTCATCTTGGGCACTGCATAGGTGGACAACATTGAGAGGTAGCCTCAGCTCATACCTCTCCCGCGAGGGAACTAATACTAATGCATATAAACTTCTAGCTAAGCCTTACCCAATTCAGGTAGTGTGGTTGTACGGTAAATTTGGAATGGTATCGCATCTGAATCCAACCATCATTTTTATAAAAGGGTTAAGGCTCATGCCTCATCATTTTCATCATCATCAACCATTTGTGTTTCTCAACACATGTCAAAACATCTCAATAGAATGACTCATCATTCCAAGGTTTTCATAATTCATTTTCACCAAGTGTTCCAATCTAAAGTGACTCAAGTTTTTGATCTACTCTAAACTACTAAGTTAAGAGTGTTCACTAAGGTGGAAGTGATGGGTTCAATCTCATGCCATAGAATGACATCTAAAGGTTTCTAAATAGGTCAAGTTTTATACTGTTTATGCTACCTTCAAAACAAGTAAAGAACTTGGTGTAAACTAAGGGAGGTAAAACTTGTAAACAAAGACTTGAGGTAACTACTAGTTAAAAAGGGGTGTGATCAAAGCATGCCTAAAGCATCCTGCTAAACCATCTAGTTTAATCCTAGCTTGCTAAGCATTATACTTGCAAGTGCTAGCTTGCATTACTAATGGTGGCTTGCCTTGGTTGGTGCAGTGGTTGAAGTTTTCTTCGTCTTCGTCTTGATAGCACTCCTCCTCCTCGTAGACTTGGTCGGTACTATCGTCTATAAATACATACGGAACACACAATCACCAAACAATACTTAACTAGTCTAATTAGAATTCTAAGACACACCTTTGATGATCTATTATCATCACAAGCATCACAAGTTTAATTCAATAGTTTCATCCTTTTTATTTTAGAAAAGTAATTTCTATTCATTGAAAAATTAACTAAGATTTAATATTCACCACTTAAAATATGGGATCATGTTGACAAATGTCATCACCACATATTCTAATATGTGGGAATGAGATTTAAAGGTTGGATCATAATTACTTTGGTTTAAGTTCATTATTTAATGATTTAAAGTGACTAGAAATGCCTATATAGCATTATTTTGGTACTAGTCCAAAGTCATTGCATGTAAACCTTAATATTATTACATATTTAGATAGATATGATGAATTGTGATTTTTGAGAGTTGGAATCAACTCAAAAGCTAACTTGGTTGATTTTATAAAAATGTTACAAGTTCCAAATACTTCTATTTTGTTATTTTTATTAGGATAGATCTATAACTCTAATTGAATTAAATCCAACGGGCTTGGATAGATCATTTCAATACCTTTTAGGAAAAATTGGTTTCATGCAATTTGGATTTGTAAAACTCCCAGAATTGAATTTTAACCTAGTGGACAGAAACTAGATTCAACTTAAAAAGAAAAAAACCAAATTTGAACGGTTGGGCTAGCGCGGGAAAGAACATGGGCCGGCCCAGTGGCACTCCGCGGCGCGGGGCTCAGCTGACAGGGGGGTCCCGCTTGTCAGTGGTGCTTAACACGCGAAACGGTACGTGCGTTGTGGGCCGTAGGATTAGAAGTGGGATCTACAGCTGAGGGTTGTCGTCGACGACGAACAGGTCGCCGGCGAGAGTTTACCCTAGCGGCTCGGTGGGGGTCTACCGGAGACGTACCAGGGCTCCAACGAGGTAGGTGAGGCAGGAAAACAAGCTAGAAGACGACGGCGAGGCGAGGCGCGGTTGCGGCGGAGCTTGGGGTGCCCTAAATCACAGGCGCCCTTCTCCTCCTGCTGCGGCGGCTCCGGCTCCAATTCCGGCGAGGCAGAGCTCGATTGGCTCCGGTGAGAGACGGGAAAGGATCAGTGAGAGGTGTGGAGTGAGTGGGTGTGGAGAAATGATGCTGGGGAGGCCGGCTTATATATGCCCAACGGTAAGACCGAACGGTGTGGGCAGGCGACTCCGGCGAGGGCGGCACATGGGTCTAGCGGCGTGGCTCGAGGTAGGGGGCGGTGGCCTGTCTCCTAGCGATGCGCTAAGGCTTAAAGGCGCGGCAAGGCAGGCTCTGTGCTGGTCGGGAGCGTCACGCGCTCTGGGCGGCAGAGGCGGCGGGTCCGACAATGAGCGGTGGCTGGGGTGAGTTGGGCGGCCAGCGGGGGTGTCTGGGGTGTTCCCTAGGTCATGGCGGAGCGGTAGGCGCGGGCTACGATCAAGGGACGATTTGTGCACGTGGGGACAGGGCACGCTCTGCGGGCGGCATCGGCATGGTCGACCAGCTCCGGGCGCGGCGGTTCCTGGCTGCTCTGCTCTCTGTCTCTGGGCTGGGGCTGGTTGGACGGTGGCGGTGGACCACTAGCTAGCTTGTAGACATGGCGAGAGGGGGGAAGCGGTCTGCTGCTGCGAGTGCATGGTCGGCCGGCGAGGGGTGGCTCGGCATGGCCTTGCAATGCAGCTAGGAGGTAGAGGAGGTGTTGGTGTTGTTCTGGTTAGGCTTTAGGGATACAAGGGTGATCAAAGCACTTCAAATTGCTAGACAAGATCAAGCCCAAAACAGTAATAGTTAGGCCACTTTGATCTTGTCTACAAGGTGTTTGATAGAATGGCCGAAAGAGAAAAACTTTTGAATTTTGGTTTCAAATTTTTTGGGTGTTCTCTACTAGTGCTAGGTAGTCTCTGGTTTCAAGGGTTTTGAAAGTGGAGCTCAAATAGATGGTTTTTGAAATAGGGGTGATCTATGCATATGCATTGGATTCAATTTTCACATGCCATTTAAATAAAACAAAAGAATGTTTTTAGCAGATCAAAATGTGGGCCTTGGTACCTCATTATGTGTACTAGCAAGGGGTGCAAAGATCATGAATTGTTTCTGTTAAGAAATGAGTGCTAGGAACACTCAAAGTAGTGTAATGGATTAAAATGGCCAAAATGACCATTCCTCCTTTTTTAATTGTTTTTGATTTGGTTTTCTTTGGGAAAAGTTTGGGAATGATGTAGATGATGTTTAAATCACCTAAGAAACATTTTACAACCAAAGAATCATAGAACCATGGCAATTCAAATCAATCCCTATTTTAAATGCGCATACACATGAATGCTTTCATTTTTAATTTGGAAAAGTTTTTGTTAACCCTAATTTTGATGATTTAGATCTTGAAAAGCTTGGATTGAAGTTTTGGGATGTTACACACCAGAACTCCAAGGGTGTTAGATTTATCACTATGTGAACTAGATTATTGTCTCTAGTGCAAGTGAGAGACTGAAGGAAATATGCCCTAAGAGGGAATATTAAAGTTGTTATTATGTATTCCTTGTATATGATAGATGTTTATTTTGCATGCTATAATTCTATTGATAGGAAACGTCAATACATGCGTGTTTAATAAACAAATAAAAGGTTCCTAGTTAAGTCTCTCTTATAGACTAGCTCGTTGATTAACAAGATGATCAAAGTTTCCTGATCATGGACATTGGATGTTGTTAGTAACAAGGTCACAACATTTGTGAAATGATGTGATGAACATTCATCTGAAGTATAGCATTACGATCAAAGTCATTATGTTTATATTGCTATAACATCATACAAAGTAATCTTTATCCTTAGACCATGAGATCATGTTAATTGCTGACATCAGAAGAGTAACTTGATAACATCAAACGTCACACCGTAAAAGGGTGACTATAAAGGTGGGTTCAGATACTCCGAAGATGTTATGTTGAGGCTCATGGATCAAGAGTGGAATTTGTCAATCCCGATGACGAATAGATTTACTCTGGGCCCTCTCGGTGATATCACATTAAGATAGCTTGCAAACAAGTGATGTGATCACTAGAATGTTATACCATGGGAACGAGAAAAGAGTGCATGTCGGTAACGAGATCAAACTAGGTATTTGGATACCGATGATCGAATCTTGGACATGTAATATATCATGAGACAAAGGGATTAAGTTACTAGCGTTAAAAGTTCTCACGATCACAGAAGTCATCGTTGAATGTGCAGGAGTCAGTATGGATCTCCAGGTCCTGCTTCTGATTATTGATTTGAGAGGAGTCTTAGTCATGTCTGCATTATTCGCGAACCGTATGGTGACACACTTAAGGGTTGCCAAACACCATTTTGAAGCATATATGTTTCAAACGAAAGAATTACAAAACGCTGAAATTATTTCGATGGAAACCGGAATTGTTTCGGGTGAAATTGCAGAAACTGATTCTGCATGTGATATTGAAATGTTACAAGGGATTTTATGTGAATATTTTTTAATTAAAGTAATTAACAAAATTCTGAATAAAATAAATAAAAGAGTTTTATTAAATGAGAGTTGTATTAAATTTGGTGGAAATTTAATGCATGTGAGTGAAACTTTGGGTGGAGGCTAAATTGATGTGAGTGGAGCTTCTACCACATGAATGAGGAAGAGGTGGGGGCACCCCCCATGGGCGCAGGTCATGGGAGGGGAGGAGCCCCCCTTTTCCTATAAAAGGACCCCCTCTCCTCCCTCACAAAGCACACCTCGTCGTGAAGGATCTCTCTCCCCCTCTAGATATATTCCCCATAGTCTCGGATTAGCGAGATACATGTTCCCAGTGGCATTTTGTCTGGACGGAGTTGCTGCTTCCGCTGATTCGCTGGAGCGAGGAGGTGGAGGTTGTTCGGTGGCCTGAACGTGTGTGCGAGGACAGATGCACTGCTGATTTGCGGCGCTAAGACTTCCACATGATCTTGAGATCGGCAAGCGTACGACTACATCATCCACGAGTTCCAACTCGTTAACAAAGCTTTGTTGTCTTCGAGGGTAAGTTCTTATCGTAGAATTTTTTTTGTTTTCTATGCTGTGAACCCAACAGGTGGCCCTCCAGCTCAAGATCGACAAGGATCCGGAGGAGTTTCTGGGCCAGCGCGTGGCAGAGCGCGTCCTCCGACTCTGTGTCGCCTGCGATAGAGGAGTTTACGGAGGCGTGGGCTTCGAGGAGTAGCTTCGAGGAGTACTAAGCGAGCAGGCCGAGAGCGCACGCCGCCTTAGTCTCTTAATCGACCTGCAGGGCGACGACCACGGCTAAGGCTACAGCAGCCGCCCGACGCCGAAGTAGGAGCCGACTCCGACTTCGACGACGACACAGACTACACGGCGTCGATGTACCGTCGCCTAGGCCTAAGCCGTCGCAGCCGCCGGTAGATCGCATCGCCAGTTTCTTTTTTAATATTTTGTACAGATAAGTTTGAACTATCGGTGAAATCATCGTTTGTGTTCGAATTTAACGAATTTCAAGTAGTTTTAAATATTTTAATTTTTTATGGGACATGGCTAGGAGCCAGCCCCCGTTACACTGTCCACGCCGTCGCCATCAATACGGCCCAAAAAACCTCTCCATGCTCGGTCAGTACTCCATCCAAGCCTATAATGGAGGTGGAAGGTTGAACCACCGGATCAAAGAAACACGAGTGTGTGCCGTGATAATGCTTTATTAAATCTTTCGCGTGGCAAATAGCTTTCCGTTCGTATTCCAGCGACGTAGGGGATTCCCATGCAACGGGAATAACAAGGACGAGCCCCGATTCGGCCGATTTTCATACGTACTACTCCGTGCTAGTAGTACGACCCAAACACTTGGTTCAAAGCTTCTCGCCGTCAGCATCAGTATGGATCACCTCGATGATTGTGCAACCGTTGAGGACATTAATAATAGAGAAGCCATTCATGCCAATCCCGCCTCTATGCGCGAGCCAGCACAAAGAAGCTCTACGAAAACGACTTCTTTGTTGGAGACTGTCGTAGACGACGTACTACTCGTAGTGCGCATATACACGGAGCTTGACCTTCGTTTAAAGAGTGGTCATCTCTTAATTTTTTTTCCAATAGCTGAACTCTTGTGATATACCCCTGTTATCTATACTTCAATTTCATGTTATAAAATTAGTTAGAACCAGAACATGCATACGTGTACAGTGTACTCTACCAATAGCACTCTTTAACTGATAATGTGATGCTCTTTCAATTTGTAATTGTATGATGTTTCAAACATACATGCATACATGTTTATATTTTATACTTATATGTTAGCAAAACAAATACATATTCAATTTCTACTTTGAAACTAATGATGCTCTTTCTGTCTAGAAATAACTGACTTGAATTTGTCTAGATTCACAAATATCTACACACTAAAATTCCGCATATATCTTGTACTCCCTCCGTTCGGAAATATAAGACATTCTAGCTTTGTAAAACGAATGTATCTAGACACCTTTTAGTTTATAGGTTCACTTCGAACCTCTAGGAACCTATACACTAAAAGCCGTCTAGATACATTCGATTCACAAAGCTAAAACATCTTATATTTCCGAACGGAGGAAGTACGTACTAAAATAACTAGGCCCTCTTTTCACTTCATTATGCCAAATAGATATTGACATGTGTGTCAACCTCATAGCTGAAGATGCTTGTCTCGGATAAGAATATTCAGGCGGGAATCCTCCTTCCTTGTGATTACCTAAATACAAACTACTCAGCAAAACATCTTATATTTTGAAACGGAGCGTGTACTATTGATGGCTGCTCTTCTTGTCTGTATCAAACGTCTCCGTGTAGAGGGATAGATGCGGATAAACCATCACCCGAATCCGAATCGATTACGTATAAGCAAATACTGAGAATTGGGAGTAAACAACACAAATATATTTGTAAAGCGGGACGAAATTCTATTTCAAGGAGTAAACAATAAAATATTAAGAATTAGCAAGTACTCCCTCCGTTTTGAAATATAAGATGTTTTAGTTTGTAGGTTCAGTTCTTTCACAAAGCTAAAACATCTTAGAGCTTGTTTGGCTCCTATCATTTTATTTCATTTATATCTTTCATTTGGCAATTCCACAGAAATAACAGGGTAACAAAATGAATTAAGGTTAGACATAAAATGAAAAGTATGGAGTTTGCAAATGAATTCTGTAACCAATTCCATGGCAGCCAAACAAGCTAATTCTTAGAATCACAAGTGCATTCCTTGATTCTAGCTCTAAATGATGGGAGGCAAACGAGCTCTTATATTTTAAAACGGAGGGAGTAAAAGTCGTTGAGTACGAATTTGGCTAAGTATTTCCCCCCCTAAAAAAGGCTAGCACTTTAAAGCCTTTCACAATGGATGTCTCTTAACTCGTTGTCCTAGGCAGGGGTGTATCATAAGAGCAAGTATTGTAGAGCCGGTCAGCTGGCTATAAGACTTTAAATAGTATATTTTAGATGAGTTGGAGGAGAGAAGAGGAGAGAAAAGGAAGGTGGGCTGTCATGCAATAGCCAGCTCTTGCACGTGCTCTAGGCACTTTATGAAAGTGAAAGGTGGATCCTGTGTTAGTAAAATACTCCATTCTTATAGCCAACTATTGTACATGTTAGCTATATGTTAACTACAAATGGTATGGCATTTTCTTATAGCCAACAGTTGGCTATATTATTCGAATTGCTCTAAGAGACAACTAGCACAATGAATTGTATCTTAAAAATTTGTATCTACATTTAATGACTTTGGGTACATGCATTTATGTGATTAGGCTAACCATGTATTTTGCCTATGATACCGTGCAAGGCTTATATCTAAGCTAAGAGCAAGTACAATAAGTGATGTAAGCAGGCTACAAGAGATTAAATAGTATAAATTTGCTTAGTTGGAGGAGAGAGAAGAGAAGAAAGAAGAGGAGTGGGCTCTTGGCTAAGAGCAAGCTGCATCACATGCTCCTAGGCATTATGTGAGAGTGAAAGGTGGACCATGCATTAGCTAAAGTAGCATAATTTATACTTCTGTATTGTACATGCTAGTTATTATGTTGGCTATAGATGACATGGACCAGCCTTATAGTCGGCGGTGGGCTCTTCTAAGATACAATGACACCTTCTCTCTTCATTAAATATACATAAGCAATTTTCCTATAATATCGTGCTAAAAAATGCCTATTAAAAAAGGCCTAACTTAACAACCGCAATTACTTCCTCCGTTCACAATTACCTCGCATTCTGAGTTTAATCAAAGTCAAAATTTGTAAAGTTTGACCAGCAATACAAGAAAAAACATCAACATCCATGATTCCAAATGCATATAATATAAAAATATGGTTTATGATAATTCTAATACAATAGTTTTTACATTGTTAATGTTAATATTTTTTCTAAATATATAGTTAAAGTTTATAAAATTTAACTTTGATTAAATCTAGAATGCGAGATAATTGTGATTGGAGGGAGTACCGTAACTTAACAATCGCAATTACCACGATCGCTTCGATGGTCGTAGCGCTCTCTCTACCTTATCGCTTCAGTCGCCGACCGCCATTGAATTCAAAGGAGGTTGCACATGCTGACATGCATGGGCTTCCTTCCAGAGACAAAGAAAAGGAATGAGCCCCTGACTGGTGGGGACAGTAAGCCGTCCGTGACCTGGAGTCATAGACCAGTGCTCTGGTTTGAGAGAAGACATGGATGTTGCCATCCGTGACCTAAACAGTAGGGCCCACAAAAGGAAACGGATAAAACACATGATTTAATTATAAAGGCTAAAAACATGTGGTGTTTTATAGTCGGAAAATATACTCAGCTTTGTACATAGAACAAAATAAAATTCTCTGGTCTAGAAACTAGGAGAAGTCTGCCTATACATGTTATAATCAGAGAAAGACATGTGCAAAAAGGGAAAAGACATGTGACAGAAAAGAAGTACTGGAGCCCATGTATACCTGCTTGCCTGCCTATCTTTTCTTTATTTATTTTGTAAACGCCAGGCAAAAGATTTCCTCGTTCCATTGATTAAGAAGAAGAGAGTTACCTAGTTAATTATATGAAAACAGCTTGCCTGTCTATCACAATCAGCTGCAAACAAAAAAGAGCATGTGGCCAATTCAGATCAGGTGATTCACCTATGCAAGGACTGGACCAGTGGTTGGTCAAAACTGAAACACTAGTGTATATATATATTGTTTTTCCAGCTCGATCCTCCTAATCATATAGTAGAAGCATCTGAACCATTATTTATGAGTCTTCTCTGTTTCTTGGAGAGGAATTCGGACCAGATCAGAATAACATGTCAACCTGCAAGATATTAGTTAAGCAAAGGCTGTATATTAGAGGAACATGGATGCTGCCTACATGCCGACATTGTTCGAGTATTTTTCTGAGATGGAACCGACAACACGTGTCACTGCATGATCTAGTGTGTAGGTTCATCTAGATTTAGAATAAACCTATACACTAAAAAGCGTCTAGATATATTCATTTCACAACGCTAAAACGTCTTATATTTCTGAACGGAGGGAGTAATAAATAGTATCCATAACCAACATAGATAGATCTTAGGTTTTGGAGACAAAATGTGACTGTGGCAGAAATGTCACAACAGCTTAGCAAGCAAGCAACAACTTGACTTGTGATGCACAATGGTAAAAATTGTCCAAATACATGTTGTTTTCATCTCGGACTTTACGCGCGGAAAATGTGAGCCCAGTTACAAAATAAACCTACATAATAGCACGCCATCACCATCTATTATTAGACATAAGCATTCGTAGTTACATAGTTATATAGCATTGATACCTGGACTGAAACTGCCACCACATGGCGATCTTTTTTGCTGTAGACAGACAGCAACCAAGACCATGATGCTGATAGCCACAAGCTCACGACGATCAGGGCACCAATCATACCTCCTGTTAAATCCTAAAATATCCAAACAAAGAGTAAACTTTATCGCTGTCTGCTCTTAGATAATCCAAGTTACACAGGTAAGTTCATGAAAGTGATCGTGTGCATCCCCGAGGACCGTTCCATCGGGCACGGCAGGACCAGATCATGCTGTCTGCATATACTCGCATAAAGTCAGTAGTGGCTGCTATGGCTGGGGAGGGTGGGGGGTAAATTATTGTGCTATATGATGGAGAGCAAACTTCCAAAAGGCAACATAATACATGGCCACGATTGCTTAAACTAGGATAGACAAGACATAAAGCAATGCAGCCATAAGTAACGACCGTAGGAATAAACTAGGTTAGGACAGCAGAGACGGGGACCCCCAAATTACAGATTATTGCATGGAACTATTTGGTCTGATGCATCCAGGAGATCAATACCACCTTTTTTAGGGTATCGCTACTACTATTTGGGGAGTGGCCCTTGGGAAGAAATAAAGAAAGAAAGAACATGAAAATACAGGGAGATGTGAACGAGTGATGGCGAATAAGCAAGAAATTCCAACAGTCAGCCTTGACTGAAAGCATGGTAGTACATTTTTCTCCATGCTACAGGTTGCTGATAATATATTTACTATATATAAATAAATGTTCTCCCACCTTCCTAAGGTTACAAGAAGTGGCCAGATGCTCAACGAACCACATGCTGGAATTGCACTTCCTCGCCACATATATATGGGGATAACCCTTGCCACATATATATACCGACTAAAATAATAATTCATTCCAAGAAAAAGCAGTCCACTCTAAGTCTCTAACAACAGGCAGGCATAGCATCATTGAAAATGGCTTCATCATATGTACGTATTATGCTGCCTATAAGTGTAAGTGGGGTATCTTTCCTTTCCTTTTGTTTAATGCAAGTCAGGGGGCTTGACTTGAACTCTATGTGATGCAAGAAATTGTTGGCTAAGACAGCATCTGGGTCCCCAAAAGGCCAAAACCATCACCAACCAACACGCACACACACACACTGATACCAAGTCAGGGAACTCCAAAGTTCTCTTGTGAGCAGAAAGATTTGTTTACTGTAGCAGGAGCTTTGTTAGTATAGGTCTTGGGCTGATTACTATGGATTTTCGCAGAAGGTCGTGACAGAAAAATTGTACAGGAAACCGACGGCAATGACCATCTTGAAACAGGATACAGAGTGTGCCAGAACATTGTGGAGGTCGATTGCCATTACTCACTTAACAGGAATGAGTCCTACCATGTCTGTGCTAGCCTGCTAGGGATCTCTCTTGGATGATTTCTAAAGCTCCAGTCTCCAGTGGTTGAGATTTCAGAGAACCGTGACATTTCATGCAACTGAGTCTACCTTTTGATCAGCACCAGTGGTGATTATGGGACACACAAGTGCACTAAATTAGGATAGTCCAATTAGTTCAGCACTGTTTCACAGGATAGCGAAAGTAGGGAAGAAACTCAACCATGGAATCTTTGATAGCTGTCAAGGATATTCAAAGTCAACAGGGTGCTGTCTAGATTTTGGATGTTACTACTCCCATTTAATGTTTCACGAGAAAATTAATCTTACAAGTTCAAACAGAAAAAATATTAGAGCAACAGCATTAAATACAGGCAAGGGTGCAAAAAACATCATAACCAACAACAAAAAAAGTACTTAACTGCACTACATCTCTACATGAAAATGGCAATCTGCACTGTGCTGCATGGTACTGTCATTGTGAATAACATCTATCAACTCTGAGCTAAGGGCTTCCAACTGGAAAAATGTTGGAAGTACATCGAAGAATCCATGTACTCCCTCCGTCCCAAAATAAGTGACGTGGGTTTGTCTAGATTCGGATGTATCTAGACACGTTTTAGTATATAGGTACAACTGAATCTAGACAAACTCAAGTCACTTATTTTGGAACGGAGGGAGTATATCTTGTGAGTGGAGCTAATTACAACATTGGGTGTAATTGGTATCTTCGCTTAATATTATACTCGTTATCAAAAAATAAATACAACACTGGGCTCTAACTTGACGGAAATACTTTTTTAGCTCATATGTTATTCGGTTTCTAAAGCCTGTTACAACCTATAGGGTTAAGCAGTATACATTGGCTTATCCCACATACACATAACAGCAAAGTTGCAGGCGACGACTCTATTCCAGAAAGCAAACAGAACGTCTCACAGCAAAAAATCAGTAAGATTTTTTCAAATTGACTATAGGCTGCAGGTATTATTTGCAATCTATATTGGTTAGTTCTGCAACGACAAGAGCACAAAGAGAATACTGAAATAAACTCTTAAAGCGATGAAGAGTGCAATTGTCACCTTCAGAGAGATCTCAGCTTCATCCAGCTTATCTAGTATCAAATCTCCAAGAAGTTGCACCTGAAAGATTTGATGTATATGCATTAAAGGTTCAAACAACATTTTAAAGTACAAAGAGCTAATCATAGTATATATCATATGTGACAACAAAACAGGAGTATCTTAGTTTGTAGAGAAATAGAAACTTTAGTCCAAGTATCTTGTTACAAGAAATAGGTCATTAGCACCAAAATTCATCCCCAGTCATAAATTCTCACCCACTTGAATCTCAGAAAGCAGCATACAGCTACCCATCCATGATAGAAGAAACATGTACTAACTTGTGTTTTCATTGCTGAAAATCATCGTAGCACTCATAGTTTTACCTCAAACATCGCCAGAGTTCGCTACTGCATAATGGCTAAAACTAAGAACAAGAGAGGGGTAGCAGACAGTGAACTTGTAAGCATAATTGTCCCATCCGAATTCTAAAATGCAAAAACTGTAAATAATGTTTTTTCTTGAATAGATATAAGATTGATCATTGTTGTGATTGCTAAATGATAGGTATACACTTGTGACAGTTACAAGTAAACGTTTTTTAAGCAACGGGATGGGAGCATTCACAAAAGAAATGCTACTATACAGTTCTGCCTATTTAGATACAGTTGTATGTCATAGCTGCAGCTGCAGGGCTTTACTAACAAGAAAATGCACAGTTTTCAGTGTTTCGAGGTGCCACCAAAGTGAAATATGAAACTGAAGATATACCAAAGCACCAGTTATTAGAAAGGAGCTCTGGCAATCATAAGATGCATAAGCTTCCCGAATCAAACTCAGGTCTAGCACACATAAATCCATATTGGCGGGTACGACAGCATCAGGAGATCCACTTCCCAAGATAAGGTTAGCAGTGTAAGCCATCAAATGAACCAAGCAATCTGATGCATCTCAGAAGATTTCATCCTCACAGGTTACATTTTAGTCACTTCAAGATAAACCAACCAATGTCTCTCTAATGCATCAGCCATTTATAACAACTATCAAAGGCCCAAAATTTGCTTCCCTTGGGCTGCCCAGCTGCAGAGTTCCCGCTCACCTACCTAGGGATCCCTCTCACTCTGCGCAAGCCAACATCAGCACAGATGCAGCCCCTGATAGACAGAATGGCTGGCAAACTACCCACCTGGAAGGCACGACTAATGCAAAAGCCAGGGAGATTGGCGCTGGTGCAGTCGGTCCTTGGAGCTACCACAATCCACCAACTACTCGTCCTCGCTCCACTGAAGAAATCCATCAAGGCCATGGAACGTATCGAGAGAGGATTCCTTTGGGAAGGCCGAGAATCGGCCAAAGGGGGAAGCTGCCATGTTAACTGGCAACGCGTATGCAGGCCTACTTCGCTTGGAGGGCTGGGCGTGCGAGACCTGACCACCACTAGAACCGCGTTGCGCCTACGTTGGCAATGGCTCAGCAGAATGGATCCCACCAGGGCATGGAGTGGCCTAGACCTACAGCTTAGAGAGGAGGAACGCGGCCTATTTTTTGCCTCCACATACATGGAGCTAGGAGACGGTCTATCGGCGCGCTTCTGGGAGGACAAATGGATCCACGGCAGATCCATTAGCAAGATCGCCCCCCAGCTATATGACTGCATCCCCAATCGGCAGCACAGGACACGGACGGTGGCTGATGGACTCGCAAACAACAGCTGGGCACAAGACATACAAGGCATCCTCGAAATTCAGGAGGTGGGTCAATATCTACACATCTGGCAGACTGTTGCGCCCACAATTCTCATCTCGGAGCCCGACCGATTGGTCTGGAAGTGGACAGCGGATGGCGCTTACACTGCAAAATCAGCGTATCTTGCCTCCTTTCATGGATCAACAAGCTCCAAGTCCTGGCAGCTCATCTAGAAATCTTGGGCGCCCAATCGCATCAAGTTCTTCCACTAGCTCGCTGACATGGACCGGTGCTGGACTGCAGAAAGGCTGGAGCGGCAGCACCTCCAACACCACCCCAAGTGCCTTCTCTGCGACCAAGCCCAGGAGACCATGCTCCACCTGACCATCACTTGTCCATTCTCTCGAAAAGTCTGGCATGAAACCCTTGCGTGGCTGCGCATGACCTGCAAACCGCCAGCCCTGGAGGCATCGCTTTTCAACTGGTGGATCCAAGCCAAGAAGACACCCCCAAGGCCATGCACAAGGGGCTAGCCTCCGCGACTCTGCTCATCCCATGGATGACATGGAAATATCAAAATGATTGTGTCTTTGACAGGGCTCAGCCTTCCTTCGTGGACCTGATGGCAAGGATCAAAGATGAGGCGGCTGCATGGGTCATGGCAGGAGCGAAAGGTCTTAGAGACGTGGTACCCACGACGTGGGATGTACATTAAGAGTCTAGAATAAAAACGCTGTGGAATCTCTTAGGAGATGTGTAATAACTCTACCTATGCAACGAAATAAAACGCAAAGAGCTTTTTGCGTTTTTTCTCAACAAAAAAAAATTAGCGCATATGCTAGAGATGCTCTAACTTGACCATGGGTTCATACACAGCACACAGTTATCATATTGACATAAGTAGAACTAAATTTGTAGCCAAGTGAAAACAACAATAGCTAAAAATTAAGAGCTAACATCGTTTGCCACCCATGTCGAGATGGCATAAAGAATGTGCCCTTTCCATCCTGACAAGAGCCAGTGGTCATCTACATCAATCACAAAGTCCTTGTGATAGTTGTTCTTGACCTTATCTCTCACGCTCTCAATGACCTCAGGATTCAATGGCAGCTGCTTCAAACCTGCCCGTTGATTCCTTACCTGCCATTGCTTATTAGTCTCAGGATGCTCCACCCTATCTGTACCCTCACAGGCAATGACATTCAGCACAGCACACCCAAACATGTTCTGCTCAATCAGCATCCTGTTGGGGATATACTTTCCGGGTATCCTCAACGTACCTCACTGACCAGGATGGCCCACTTCGGGTTAGAGCTTTGCTTCACGGGCGGCCCAGTCAGAGAGAAGAACGGAGTCCAATCCGGCTACGGGAAGGCCCAGAAGACTTACTGACATAGGCCCATAATGTTACTTGTAGTTTAAGATATACTCTGTAATCTCAACTCGCACAGGAGAATGTAACTCATATTCCGGCTCTGCCATGTTACTGGATTGCTAGCAGGAGTAGGATCCATCCAAAGTCGGTGGATTCGAACCTGGGTAAACTTGTGTGCTCACCGTCCCGGAATACCGTACGACTCATACCCCTCTCTTCCACACGCCTCGAGGATCCCCTCATGGCGTACTTGTCATCAATCCAACGACAGTTGGCGCCCACCATGGGGCAAGTGAGCTTCGGATCTGCGTTCCGAGCAGAATCTGCAAGAATCGGAATCGGCAAGACTATCGTCGTTGGTCGCATCCTCTACGCCAATGACGTCCCGCTAATCGTTCTCGACGAGACTTGGATTCCGGCCAGGGAGGCCGTGACCACCTACACCATCGTGTCTTTCGGTGAGATCGATGTTTACATCGGTTTCGCTGAACCTGCCCCACCCACCCCAGCGGTGATGATAGAGGCAGAAGAAATTTCTGGGTCCCCTTTGTCAGCGGAGGCGGCAAAGTTCCGGATCTCAGAAAACCCTAATCCCACCCACCCGGATCTCAGATAGTGGAGAAAGCTGAACCTAAGGCAGATCTCGCAGCACAAGTCGAATCTAGAGCAGATCTCCCTAGCGAGGTCGAATCCCAGATCGATCCACCTGTGGAGGCCGAAATCCAGGGAGAGCAAGAAGATAACTCTGGTTCCGGCTCGGATGACGCGGGACAGACAGGCCTTTCTTGAGATACACGTTGAGGCGCATGATGTTGCAAGACGCAAGTGTGGATGAAATTCTCGAGACCATCAGGCGTTTCGAGGAGGCCGACCACGAAAGCCGCAACTATCTCAGGAGGCACGCGTCGCACTTTGTCGGATATGTTGGATCCGGATCCGGCTCTGCCGATGCTGGAGACAACGAAGACTCTGTCCTGGAGGCTATCGGAACAAGCGTCGAACTACCGGCATCCTCGGATGACTCCATGATGTCGGCAGATTTCCGGAAGTTCTCCGCGGAATATGAAGAGGAGCTTAACTCCACAGTTGCTGCAGAAGGAGAAGACATGGACGAAGGATCCGGAGAAAAATCTCCCAAAGCGCAGGACAACATGGAACTCGGAGATGATCCCGAGAACCAAATGGCCGAAAGTACCGATCAAAGTTTGACTCCGGGAAACAGGCCCAAAGCCGTCTTTGCTACCGGCACTGCCAAGAAGGCAAAGAATAAGAACAAGAAGAACAAGACCCCGGCAAAAGATCTTCCGATAGAGGAAGTGATTGCCGAGGAATACGAAGAAGACTCGGATGGAGCACTTATCCCAGACGAGCCAAAAGAAGAATCGGTGGATGGACACGTGATCACTGAAGGTGCGCGTAAACTCATCGATGCTGCATTAACCACACATATCCCTACAGCTGCAGAACTTACTGCCGAAGAACTGGATGAAAGGGCTCAGGCTCTAGAAGCGCGTCGTCAAGTACTCCTGGATGAAGCCAAAAACATTGAGGAGGAGAAGAAACGCATGGCAACTGCGGAGAAGTACATCTCTCGGCAACATCAGAAGACCCGGAAACGTCACACACGTGACGATCAATTCCCGGAAGTGCACAAGGTCCTTTTTGAAGGAGACCCAGGGATGCCTCGTATTGACAGCAAAGGAGATCTGGTGTATCCAACACCAGTAGAGAACACTGTTGCAGCTCGAGATATCCTATCGAACAATCCAGGCCTAGAATAGGTTCGACTGGGCATTAAGCTACTCACCAAGGGTCTGGAACAGCAAAGGGCCGCGCAGTCTGGAAGCAGAAAACTGGTCTCGAAATCCGACCAATGTCGCACGGACACGGCCTGGAATGATATAAGGCCTCAGCGTGTTCCGGAATAGCATTACCGTTCCGACCGCGGGAAAGACAACTACTCAAGAACCGGATCTTCAGGACAACATCATAGACCTGCACGTGACTTGCACAATGTCGCTCTAGCTGCCGAGCAAGAAGCAATTGTTGCACTGTATCCGAGAAACCCTTCCCGACGAGAGTCGAACGATCATAGGGGAGAAGATAAAGAGAAACATCAGGAGGAGGACCGTCAAAGGATGCCACCTCCTAGACCTACAAACCGTCCAGCTGAGCCCCACCATGGTGGGAGTGACGGACGAAGGAACGACGGAAACCATGCCGAGACAAACCGGCAGGAGGCTCGTCGCAATGAAGACCCTCCCTAGAACCGGAATAATGATGCTTCGGACGGAGGCCGGCGATCAGCCGGAAACAACCCAGCTGCCCCACCCTCTCCACCAAGCAGCCATCACAACGACTCTCAAGGAGGCCAAGAAGGGCGTCGTGGCGGAGGAGGTGGTGGTAGAAGCCGAAGTCCGGCTCCAAGGCACCGCAGCCATAGCCGTCACTCAGGACGACGATCTTTGTCTCCAAGTGATGCGCGACACCGGATTAACTCCAACATAGAGGCGCGACACTACGAAAATGATGATATATACGTGGGTCCAAAGTGCTTCGGACCACTCATAAGAGCAACAAAATTCCCGGAATGATTTTCTATTTCAAGACACATTCAGGCTTACGACGGTATAGCACGGACAGACACTTGGCTCCAGGATTTTTTCCAGGCTTGCTGCATCGCCAAAGGCGGAAACAGCCTGGTCGCAACCTGATATTTCCCACTAATGTTGCGGAAGACGGCACGATCATGGCTCAATGAACTTCCAGAGAACACCATCCACAACTGGTATGACATGCAAAGTGCGTTCTTTCGGAATTTTAAAGGCACGTACCGGAGGCCCTGTATGGTAGGAGACCTACAGCGTTCCACCCAGAAAGCCGGAGAAACTTGCCGAGATTATCTCGGACGATGGATCGATACCAAGAACTCTTGTGAGGGAGTAAATGATCAAACTGCGATTAAAGCTTTCATTGCAGGTCTCCCAATTGGTCTACTACGTCATCGCTTGAAGTGTGACAAGGTCACTAATTTGGGAGAGATGATAGAAACAGCGAGCAAGTATGCAGACGCTGACGACGACGCAGAGGGATTACTGAATGCCCTAGCTGTGCCATAGTCGGCAAAACAACCAAAGCAGCAAGCTCAGAAGCGCAAGAACACCTCGGAAGAAAAACCTAACGCGGAAACGGCAGTGGTTACTGCTACTTTCGGGTCTGGAGGACGAGGAGGATGTGGCGGTGGCCGCGGACGTGGTCGTGGGACATCAAGAGTTCAAGGTAGAGGAGACCAGTAGCCTGGCAAAACCTACTCTTGGGCCGACATAGCCAATAACCCATGTGTGCATCACCTCGACGCCAATGGGGGCTCGTCTCACACAAACGTCGAGTGTCGTTTCAATGACGACATTAAGAAAGATGACACCGCTGGCTACAGGGCTAAGCGGAAGAAGGGAAAGAAGAATCCCGAAAAGGACAAAGAGACCAAGGAAGATTTCGACATGGAGGAAGTTGATGCTTAAAATCCCAAATTGGAGGGGAAGAAAACCTTTCCCACAAAGAAAGACACCTATGTCACCTTCCTCGGGTCTCAACCAGCTAAGGTCGAGAAAGCAGTTCTACATGAGCTCAACGTGATAGTTCCGCTATCCCTCAATACCTGGACTGGTTGAAAGTTGCAATTACCTTTGACCGTGCTGATCATCCGCCTAATTTGCACAGGCGAGGAAAATACGCCTTAGTCGTCAATCCACTTATTGACGACAATGGTTTCTCCAAGACCCTCATGGACGGTGGTAGCAACATCAACATTTTGTATGTCGAAACGCTACGCCGGATGCAAATCTCGGAGACCCAACTGAATCACAGCTCTGTGATCTTTCATGGAGTTGTCCCAGGAAGACAAGCAAATTCCCTGGGAGAGATCACTTTGGATGTTACCTTTGGAACTCCGAAGAACTACCGGACGGAAGCACTTTCCTTCGAAGTGGTCCCATTCAAGAGCACGTACCACGCTATATTTGGACGTCCGGCTTACTGGGCTTTTATGGCTCGTCCGTGTTACATTTACAATATGATGAAAATTCCAGGTGTCAACGGCGTGATCACCATCAGGGGAGACCCAAAGAAAGCGCGAGAGTGCGAGGATAGAAATGCCGCCTTTGCTGAAGCCGTGCTGCACGCCCAGGAGTACCAGGAGATCAAGAAGACCATCGATCTGTCCGAGATGCTCGCAATGAAGAAGGAGGTGACAAAGCCGAATCCGGAGTTCAAGGCATCGGAATAGACGAAGAAGATGCCGTTGAAGGATGATGACCCCTCCAAGGTGACCCAGATAGGCGTAGGCCTAGATAGCGCATAGGAAAGCGCTCGTCAAGTTCCTCCAAGCAAATCAAGATATCTTCGCATGACAGCCATCTGACATGACAGGAGTACCTATGGAACTTGCCGAGCACTCTCTAAATGTAAACCCAAACGCTAAACCCGTCAAACAGTCACTACGATGTTTTGGCGATGTAAAGCATAAGGCAATAGCTAAGAAACTAGCCCATCTCGAGTTAGCCAGATTCATAGAAGAGGTCATCCATACTGATTGGTCGGCCAACCCTATAATAGTCCCTAAAAAGGACACCACCGATTTAAGGATGTGTGTTGATTATACTGCCTTGAAGAAGGCTTGTCCCAAAGATCCATTCGCTCTGCCTAGGATTGATCAAGTTATCGATTCTACGGCGGGCTCGGAACTCCTCTGTTTTCTCGTTGCATATTCCGGTTATCACCAAATTCGGATGAAGGAATCAAATAAAATCAAAACTTCATTCATAACCCCCTCTAGAACCTTCTGTTTTGTTACGATGCCTTTTGGGCTGAAGAACGCAGGAGCTACGTACCAGCGCACTATGCAGCATTTCCTCCATGATGAAATCGGACGCAACATAAATACATATGTGGATGATATTGCGGTGATGTCCAAAAAGAAGGAAACATTAATTTCCGACTTGGAGGAGACGTTCGCCAATGTATGAAAATACAACATAATGCTCAATCTGAAGAAGTGTTTCTTTGGAATCCTAGTTGGAAAATTGTTAGGTTTCATTGTGTCTCAGAGAGGCATAGAGGTGAACCGATACAAGATTAAGGCTATACTCAATATTTCCAGGCCAACTCGCCTGAAGGACGTTCAAAGACTCACTAGTTGCATTGCTGCAGTCAGTCGGTTTGTAAGCCGGCTCGGAGAAAGAGCCGCACCACTTTACAAGCTCTTGAAAAATACCAAAAAATTCGTTTGGACTGATGAAGCTGAAGCTGCAATACAAGACTTGAAAGAAGTACTCTCATCTTCTCCTATCCTTGCAGCACCAGAACCAAGGGAACCGATGTTTCTCTATCTCGCTGCGACAAACAGGGTCGTCCGTGTCGTCATGGTAGTGAAGAGACCGGAGGAAAATCAGGAACACTTGGTGTAGCGTCCGACTTACTATCTCAGAGAGGTCCTAACTGAATCAAACAACGGTATCCGCACTATCAAAAGTTGGCTTATGGTGTGTTCTTTGCATCTCGTAAGTTACAACACTACTTTCAGGAACATCCAATTACCATGGTGAGCACAGCTCCCATGAGAGATATAATCAACAACAGCGAGGCTACGGGACGCATCACAAAATGGGGCATAGAGCTTTCAGCTTTCGATATTGAGTATAAACCTCGGACATCAATCAAATCCCAAATCCTTGCTGACTTTGTTGCTGATTGGACAGAGACAAAGAAGAATATGATCCTCCCTGAGTTGGAATATTGGACCCTATATTTTGATGGGTCTAAGGCTCACGGGGGCTCGGGGGCTGGCGTGGTGCTCAAATCACCCCAAAGAGATAAACTTCTATACGTGCTGCAGATCCACTTCACAGCAACAAATAACATTGCCGAGTATGAAGCACTATTGCATGGAATCTAGATTGCTAAGGATATCGGCATCCGACGATTGATGTGTTACGGAGATTCGGATCTTGTTGCTCAACAAGTGTCGGATATTTGTAATGCAAATAAATACATGGCAGCATACAAAGCTGTCGTGGATGATTTATCTAAATCGTTCGAAGGGTTTGAGGTTCAACACATCCCTCGAGCAGAAAATGAGGAAGAAGATGCATTATCTCGAATAGGCTCTGCTCGGAAAGAGGTCCCAGATGGCGCTTTTTTAGAGCACCTCAAAGTTCCCTCCATAAAGGGAGTAGACAAGGAATATCCGACCAAATCCGACTCACCTTTAGTAGCAGTTCTGGCTGTAATTCCCAGCTGGACTCAACCCTACCTTGTTTTCTTGGTAGATGGCAAATTACCCAAAGACGAAGTTCTGAGCCGACAGATCGTCCGATGAGAAAAATCCTACACTATAATTAATGGTGAGCTCTATAAGCGGAGTGTATCTGGGGTTTTTCAGCGCCGAGTATCTCCGGAAGAAGGAGTGGAAATCTTAAGGGAGATCCACGAAGGCGAGTGTGGTCACCATGTTGCAGCCAAATCTTTAGTGGCAAAAGCTTTTCGACACGGTTTTTTCTGGCTTACAGCCAAGGCAGATGCCGAACGGCTGGTCAAGACGTGCAAGGGCTGCCAAAAATACGCCAAACAAGCTCATGTTCCGGCTGATCAGTTGCGAACAATACCTATAACATGGCCTTTTGCGGTCTGTGGGCTTGACATGGTAGGACCGTTCAAACGGGATCCAAGTGGATTTACTCACCTCTTGGTGATGGTGGATAAATTTACCAAATGGATTAAGGCTAAACCTGTCACTAGTTGTGATGGAGCAACAGCTAGAAGATTTGTCGAGGATGTTATAATCCGGTATGGTTATCCACATAGCATTATCATGGACAATGGGAGTAATTTCTCTATGGGAGAGCTTGCTGAATTCTGCAACGAACAAAGTATCCGGCTTAACATTGTGTCAGTCGCATATCCGCAGGCTAATGGACAAGTCGAAAGGGCAAATGGTTTAATTTTACAAGTCCTAAAACAAAGACTCGAAGCATCACTTAGACGTGCTGCGGGGGCTTGGGCAGAGGAATTACCCTTTGTAATATGGAGCTTGCGAACAACTTCGAACAGGTCAACGGGATACACACCTTTCTTCTTGGTCTATGGTGCTGAAGTAGTTCTTCCTAGTGATTTAATTCATAATTCTCCTAGAGTTGCCACGTATATTGAAGAGGATGCCGAGATTTCTCGACAAAATGATCTTGACTTAGTCGAAGAAGTTCGAGTCGTTACCGAAATGAGATCGACAGCCTATCAGCAGAAGTTACGCAAGTATCATAGCCAAAGAGTCAGAAACCGGTCTTTCAATAAAGGCGATTTGGTTCTCCGGCTTGTGCAACAAAGAAAGCACAAACTTTCCCCAGTATGGGAAGGGCCTTTTTTGGTTAGTCGAGTAATGCACAATGGTTCATACTACCTAACTAATATGCGGCCAGTCAAGGAAAGACCTGCTACTAAGAAGAGAAAGAGAGTTGGAGGCAGTACAAATCCGGAAGAATTAGACAGGTCATGGAATATTACTCAGCTACGTCCCTTTTATTCTTAGTTTATCTTTCTTTGTAATCATATATGTGTACATGTTCAGTGAGAAATAAAAGTAGTGGTTGCCTCAAAAAAATTTTGAGAAGTTGTTACCATCTTATTTCCGAATGATCATGTCATAGTCAAAATTCCTAGAATACTTGAAAGTACTTTATGCTCATGTTTGTTCTGGTTTAGATTTTTGATTCTAAAAATGCTGCCTTCGGGTATAAGTCTAAATTTTCGAGTCTATGCTTTGGTTATTTGTCTGATTGCTGGATGCGGGCATTTTCCGAGTAGTGAATTGTTGGTACTGGAAGCCGGCTTTGTTTCCGAGTTTAAACTGGTTTAGCAATTGAGCTCCGTTGCTCGACAAAGTTTTCGTGCTAAAGGTTTGTCGGGTCACGAAAGGGACGAGGAGGAAAGCAAGATAAACGATAAGTATAGACAAAACACACAAGTGCTTATGCAAACATTTCAGGCACATAAACGTTTTAAGCCAAAAGTGTTAAATAGATATAAAAAAACTTGGCACTAGCAAAAGCATCACACTACTTATTTACATATCCATAATGTTTTTCAGAATAACACATTTGTTCTGATGATATATGATGCAGGAGGAGAGGTAGGAGCTGCCGGCTCGCTAGATACATCAGCCACACCTTGATAACGATCCGAGATGTTCAAATCCGATGCGGTTTGATCATCATCGAAAACTTCAGCCATTTCTTCGGAAGGCGGGGGCAGCGTTTCCATGCGGGTGAAGAAGGGAGTATCGTAGCTGGTCAGGTCAGCTACGTGACACCCATATCTGGCGTAGGAGTCCATGATGTCCTTGATGTTTTGCTCCTGTACGTCTTCATCCATAGTAGAATATCCTCTGGTCACTTGCCAGATCTCCATGCTTTCATGGTGGCTCATGACCATTGTGAGAGCGTTATGCGCTACGGATCGCGCGTAGGACATGTTCTAGTCCTGAACGAGCTGCGACATCTCCTTTGCCTTGTCCCGCACCTGAAAATTGGACATGCTATGCATATCTAGAACCTTGAGAGCTCCGCCAATATCCTCGATAGATTGGCGGAAGTCATGAAGAAGATCGCCGACTTGTGTAAGCCGGCTGGTGCGAGACTCAAAAGAGGTGGAGTCCATTAAGTTCAGAGGACTTATGCATATAATGCAAAACGGTTAAAGAAATCCGACGTCAGAGTCGAAGAATGTAGACAAGTCAGAAAGATGGAAACATACCAAAGATGACATCGTCGACTTTGGTTTTCTCCTCACGAAGACTCTAGAGTTCAGCCCGGAGTGCCTCAGAAATATCCCTCTCTCTGAACAAGTCATTGGTGAGATCCGAGATTTTCTTCTCGTGGAGTGCAATCTTGCGATCACGCTCCAGGGTGGCCATGGAGGAGGATTCGAGAACTTGAGCAATGCTCTTCTCATGATCCGCCTTGAGCTGGTCTAGCTCTTGGCGGAGATCTTTGTTTTCCACCACCAAGGTCTTCAGATTCTCGGCCTCTTCAATCATAGCGCAGGACTGCTTTACCAGTGCTGTAAGTCAAAAGAACAACATTTCAACAAAATATTCGACTATGAAAATGCAAGACAAGGTTTGAGTCTCGGAATATTTACCTTCGGCCTCATCCTTGGAAACTTTTAGTTCAGCATTTTCAAGTCGGAGAGCTTTTATCTCTCTCCGCTTGTTGCAGATATTATTCAACAATTCCTGGTTATATGAATTAACTTTCTCTAAATCAGAATACCTAGAGTCAGAAGTCTACTAAAGACTTGGGCTAATATTGCAGCTAATATCAGCACGAGCCTTGGGGGCTACACTAGTTCATTCTTGTCATCCTAAGGAAGCATAAATTTGTAGGGGTTCCGCGCATGAAAACAATAAAATTTTACCCTATGCCCCTGAACCCCTGAAGCTACTAGGACCTATCTATTAGTAATACAGTAATGGGAGGGGCTTTTCGCGAACTTACCCTTAAAGACCGAAAAGCGTTGTCAACGCTCAGGAGAGCGTGGTTGATATAGACGAGCCGAAGCCAACCTCAAGGTCGTGATGAAGTCCTTGCGCTCCTTCTGGCTCCAACGACTTGAGTGCCTCAAGTGTGACACCTCGTGGGAGTTACACACGTCCGGTGCCTGACGATGACTCCCGCTTCCCCGATCCAGAAGCAGTTGCGGAAGTAGAGCTCTCGGATCCGAATCCCGCAGCATGACGGCGCTCCGCAGTGAAGATGTCTCTCGTTCGCGCAGTCCAGACTTGGGACCACGGTCACGAGAGAGAGAGGGGGAGAGAGAAAATATCAATTAGAGGTCCTCCCAAAAGTGGGGAGACCTTTATTGATTATTGGTTGTATTTTTCTAGGCCAAATACCCCACTTTATATAGGGGGAGGGGAGGTACTACCTCCCCTCAAGTCACGGGGTGGGACTAAAGGAGAGGAGGAGGTGGGGAGGTGGCCGCCGGCCACTAGTGGGCCCCGCGGGGGGGGGGGGGGGGGGCTAGGCCCAGCCGGCCTCCCCCTTGGCCCCTTCTCCCTCTCTCCTTTCCCCTAATGGGCCCTCTCCCTCCGAAATTGGCCCATTAAGCCTTTTGACCTTTTAATTGATTTTATCTTTATTAAATAATTATGAATAAATGATTAGATCAATATTTAACATTCATTCACATATCATTTAATCTCTGTGGCCATGGAACACCTTCCACCTCCACTCCGGACATCCTCCAAACTTACTGAAACCCTTCCGGTTTTCTCCCTTCTTTTCTTCGGCGATTCTACCGATCCCATAAACACTCTCTAAGCATCATCAAGCCCTTAAGCATGATACCCTACGGTTTGGGAACACTCCAGACATGGTCGGGACACTCCTGCACCAATGATCGACAGAGGGACCTGGATGGCCATGTGACCCCTGTGCGTTCCACGAAGATCTTTCGTCGTTTGAACCGGGACAGTCGTGTCTTATTCCCTTTGTCATTCGATACTTGCATTGCCCGAGATCTGATCAATGACATCACCATGTCGGGTTCAATCTCGTTACTGAACAATGCTACTTAACTCGTCCCGACAAGTGATATCCCCGTGATCTAATCACACGTTGCGCAGCTATTGGATATAACTTCTCCGAGTGGGCCCTTGAGTATCTTTCCGTCAAATGGACGGACAAATCCCGCTCTTGACATATATTGCCTCTACGGTTTCCTCTGAATACCTAAACACACCTTTATAACCACCGTTTTACTAGATGGTGTTTGATGCTATCTAAGCAATCTCGGGAGACAGTGATTGATATAGCCTCACGGTCTAAGGAATAGTCTACGAGGATCCATTTCTAATCATCGTAACTTGAACTTTGTGACATGATAAGGTCATGATGTTTAGGTTGGGTATTGGTTCATCATCTCATTCTTTGAATGAGATGACCTCATTTCCAACTGGCATAAATGCCACATGATCAGGAAACATGATCATCTGTTGACCAATGAACCAGTGACTAGAGTTTCACTAGGAACCCCTGGTTGTTTGTATATCACACGTGTATTGATGTTTGCACTCAACATAGTTATAGAATGATATAAAATTTAATCATAAACTATATGAAATATGATAATAGTCCTTACTACTATTTGTCTCTAGGGCATATTTCCAACAGTCTCCCACTTGCACTAGAGTACAAATACACTAGCTACATTTGTTCTCAATCATTGGCACCAAGTATCCGGTACCCTGAACATGCTTGCTCATGGAAGAGGTTGAGTCTTGGGTCTGTACTTTATAGTCCCAAATCCTTTGCAACTTACTAATGTCACCTTGATTGACATTAACACTCTATCATCACATGATAGCATCTGTGTGTATGCATCGTCGCCATGGCAGCAGAATGAGGCCTGATTCCAGGAGCCTACAGTGACGTTAGATCAACCTCGAGGGCTTTCTCATGGGCACTATGCCCTGGGACACATCATTCTACGTTAAAAGCGAACTAGCCCCGCCATAACATTATACAACACTTTAGATGGTACCCTTATCTATTATTATAAATGTATTCATCGAAACACTAGTGCACTCTGTGCAACTTTTGATGTTTTGTTCACCTTGCTTCCTACTTGACTTCAATTGGTATCTACAGGAGTTTCCAACATATTCCCTTATAACATAACTCTTTATGCTTTAAGATATGTTATCCTTTATGGATTTGGAAAATATATCCATAGTTCTTTACTAGACACTGCGGACAAACTTAGCTCAAGCGTTCTGTGATTCGAACATAATCACTTTTAAACGTTCCTTATTTGGATTACATATTATGCTAAGTTATCATCATGGTTTCTAAGATAGAACCTATGTCTCAACATAATGAATGACGATCATCCTTTTCGTTCTTTCAACCATTGATGTTAAACTTAGTGCTATTCCTAATTTGAGTTGTTAAGGACCAGTTCCTTAATTAACTTCTATTCTAAAACACTTTTCAGAATTCCTTAAGGAATACAACATAATATCATAATACACCTATTATCAACTTCTACATCTTATGAATCATTATTCATAAGTATTTGTGCCTTTCATTCTTAACATACTTAAGAATTACTCCTATAAGCTCCCACTCAAAATATGTTCCTACATATTTGAATTTGAGCCTTACATTGCTCCCACTTAAAAATATGTCAACCACATATTGTTTCAGGAAGACTTTCATAGCTCCCACTCAATTTTATGCAAATTGCATATCTCCTTTACTATTTTGAATAACTTCAAAATCCTTTGATCAAATATCAAACTTGGAGATTTACTATGAGATACTAGTACTTTACTAGTTTTAAATCCACTAGACATTTAGCACATTTGAATCAAATTCATTTGAATTTGTCCAATACCTGACAAATTGTGCTTTTGTCATTCACCCCCTTTTCCTACTATGGCTTTGCAGTCATTTGGGAAAATTCAAGTAACTCCTTTTACTTGTGAGATTCAGCAACGAATTGCTTTCTACTCTCAAGGGAAGTTTGCTTCTAGGATTTCTCATAGTTTACCATCATTTCCTTAGTAGTTCGTAGGTATGTCATATTCCAAAAATCATGACAAATGATTCACAAATGTCTCCATACAAGATATGGATTTACATTTTGAATCCTACTTCATGTAGTGAAAAACAATAGTGGAGGAAAAACACAATGATCAAAATCATTGATTCTTTCCTTCCGTGAAGAGAATCGTTCAGGAACGCTGTCCGTTGCGCTTCTCAACACTCTGATGCAAGTTTTTGAATCCTCATCGTGTTTTACACTATTTTCCATTTTCTCATAATTGAGAAACATCACTAGAGGTGAGCTTTCTCAAGAATGCACCAAAATCCAAGCAATACAAGTTTTGCTTTCCTTTTGGTTTAGCTATGGATTTCGTATTCAAAGTTTCCAATGAATATTCTACAAGGACTTATTCGCTATTGTTTTGGTTATATCGAATAACCCCAAAACTTTCACGAATTCAAATGGTTTACTAATTCTAATTGAGTGCTAACTATTTCTAACTAATGGTCTCTACATATACTCTACAACAATTTATTTGGTGCCTTCTATTCAACCCCTTTTGATATCTAATATCACATTGTGATGCTTTGCATTTTGACGTTTCAAAACACTTTGCATTCCACAATTTCTTTTATGCCATTCTTATAAAGTCGAACTTCATTACTATTGATCAAATCATAGCAATTGGATTCTCTTTTATATTTATACCCTTTGTTGATGAAACACTTTGATCAAATCAAATAGTTTCATATTCATGTTTCCTTTGGTAAGCTTACTTTACACATTTAAACAATTATTTAATGATAGTTACCATTTTCCCAATACATCGGATATGTATATACTTTTAACAATTCATTAAACACTTTGTATTCAAGAAATACACGGTGTTCAAGTTATTTTGCCGAACTTAGGCATGATTTATATGTGAAAAGAAATCAAATGACTTTCACATATTATCATTATAACTTTGAATTTAAACAATGGTTTCATTCATTCATTAATGAACATTTCATTAAATTGGGTATTTTAAACAAGGCATTTTAATGTTTTATAAATGTTCATACATTATCAATTAGTTTCAAACAATAAGGATAATTCACAAGTAATCAAACAAGATATGAACATGAATAGAAATCATTCATAAAAGTAGAACAACTGTTTGTTACAAACTTATATGAATAACCGTCTCACAAAGTGTGAGACACACTAAAGAAGTTCAAATCTCTCGATTACATTAATCATCCTAAAACACAAACTAAATGATAAATGTCGAGGGAGTGTGTCGTCGACCATCATCATCATGCTCGCCATCAACACGCAACGTCACCTCCTCTCTAGCAAGAACCTCTATGCAGAAGGACCTGTTTTCAGTAAAATAGAACAAGTATCAGATATACTTAACACTGCAATGTGTTTGCAAGATTATAACATTTATAAAACTGTATATCAAATATATACCTTGGTCATCGATGACCTCTCCGGCGATTGGTTCAACCTTTACGTTCCGGAAACGTAATATGAACTCATGGAAGTCCAATGCTTCTGTATCACCACTCATGATGCTACTCCGGACATGTCCTCTGTAGCTGGGAGGCAATGACCGAAGCAGTACATCTATTGCAAATGGATCAGCCATCCAGTAATCCACGAAGTGAACCAGTCTCGTGTGTGCATCAAACATGCGCTCCAAGTGACTCTTCAGACATGTATGCTCCTCCATCTGTATGGAAAGGAACTCTCCAAGCAACTCGTGCTTCCACATGCGCACATGGCCTATGAACTTTGCTCTCAGCTGATCCACCATCGAATATGGGTCAAGATCACCCATGAGCGGATGTAGTTCATCCACCATCCCGTAACGCATTATTATCAGAATGTAAGTGGACATCTCTTGGCGATAGTAGCGGTCTGCCGGCTCTTGTGGGGTCTCATAGTAGTCTGGCTCAGTCAAATCCATCGTGCGGCGTATGTAGTCTACCACATGATTCCTAGTAAGGAGATCATCTAGGCGCACAAGCCAACTAGGGAAGTTGGATCCATCAAGTCTAAGTTTCTCACCCTTTACCCAATCCTTAATCTCAAAGTAAGCTTCACAGTGAGCCATCTACATTTATAATTGCAAAAGGAATTTAGACTAAGTTTATAATTAAATGAGTTAATAATAACTCCACTCAGAAACACCTATCCCCAAAGAGGGTTCCTAGTGATAACACGACCCCTATAAGCCACATATCCCCCGATCATCACGGCCATCAATGTGGGTTCAAGGGTGGACGCTAAACGTCGGTCACATCATTCATGTGACTCGTGCTCGATCTTTCGACCATCCGCGTTCCGAGGCCATGTCTGTACATGCTAGGCTCGCCAACTCAACCTTAGTGTTTTCACTGTGCAACATGGCTTACACCCACTGTATGTGAACGTAGATATGTCTGACACCCGATCATCACGGCCTGCCTCATACCGAAGAACTTTCTTGGTGGTGCACACTAAGGGGGAACACAATCGTTGGTTATTTTAACAGGGATCATCTTATTAGGCTACCGTCGAGTATCTAATACTAGCACACAATAAGACATACAAACAATAACATTGAATATAAATGCTATGTGATATGGTCCTTCACTTCGTGATCTCCATCCGCCTTCACCGGGTTCCGGCGCCGTAGACACCAGGGTACCGGTGTCATTCCGGCGTGGTAGTTTGTCATTACCGTGACTATCTACTACTATGCAACAAAAGGTAATCACTTTACCTTTGACACAGCCATATCACAAAGCAACGCCCCCTGCAAAACAAAGTTAGACGCCTCTACTTTATCTTTGCATGTTTTACGTGGCTGAATGGGCTTTCGTACAAGAACCGTTCTTACCTACGAACTTTCAGCACAACGCTGATCAAGTAGTTGTCTATACTACACCCCTTTCGGGGCCCTCCATTGCAAATGGTATACCAACTAATGCGAGAGAGACAGACACCCCCCTAAGCCACTTTATACGGTACAAGTCGTATGTCAAGCGTGGACCAGTCTCGCGAATGAACGCGTAAAGTTGGTTGGGGGCCGCTTCATCAAGCATTACTGCGGTATACACAAGTACACGTGGGAGGGTAACAACTAAAAGATCAACGCCCACACGCTACATCTCGTGTGTTCTACCCGTACTAGCATTACTACGCATAGATCTAGCTCTGATACCACTGTAGGGGTTCCGCGCATGAAAACAATAAAATTTTACCCTACGCCCCTGAACCCCTAAGCTGCCAGGACCTATCTGTTAGTAATACAGTAACGGGAGGGGCTTTTCGCGAACTTACCCTCGAAGACCAAAAAGCGTTGTCAATGCTCAGGAGAGCGTGGTTGATGTAGACGAGCCGAAGCCGACCTCAAGGTCGTGATGAAGTCCTTGCGATCCTTCTGGCTCCAACGACTTGAGTGCCTCAAGTGTGACACCTCGTGGGAGTTACACAGGTCTGGTGCCTGATGATGACTCCCGCTTCCCCGATCCAGCAGCAGTTGTGGAAGTAGAGCTCCCGGATCCGAATCCCGCAGCGCGACGACGCTCCACGGTGAAGATGTCTCTCGTTTGCGCAGTCCAGACTTGGGACCACGATCACGAGAGAGAGGGGGAGAGAGAAAATATCAATTAGAGGTCCTCCCAAAAGTGGGGAGACCTTTATTGATTATTGGTTGTATTTTTCTAGGCCAAATACCCCACTTTATATAGGGGGAGGGGAGGTACTACCTCCCCTCAAGTCCCGGGGTGGGACTAAAGGAGAGGAGGAGGTGGGGAGGTGGACGCCGGCCACTAGTGGGCCCCGCAGGGGGGGGGGGGCTAGGCCCAGCCGGCCTCCCTCTTGGCTGTTGGAGATATGCCCTAGAGGCAATAATAAATATAGTTATTATTATATCTTTGTGTTTATGATAAATGTTTATATTCATGCTATAATAGTATTAACAAGGAAACATTAATACTTGTGTGAATTGTAAACTTAAATTGAAGTCCCTAGTATAGCCTCTATACTTCACTAGCTTGTTGGTTAATAGATGATTGTGGTTTCCCTATCATGAACATTGAGATGTTATTAACAACAAGATCATATCGTTAGGAGAATGATATGGTGGACATACTCCTATAGATAAGCGTGGCATAAAGATCAAGTCATTTCAATAGTTCAATTGCTATATGCTTTCTGATACATAGTAACCTAATTCCTTCGACCATGAGATCATGCATATCACCTTTACCGGATGGATGCTTTGATGTCATCAAACACCACACCGTAACAGGGTGGCTATAAAGGTGGCATTGAGTGTTCGGAAAGTATTGGTTGAAACACATGGATCAAGAGTGGGATTTGTCCATCCATATGACGGATAGATATTCTCTGGGCCCTCTCGGTGAAATGTCATCCAATTAGCTTGCAAGCATGTGACTGGCTCACAAGGGATCACATATCACGGGAACGAGAAAAGAGTACTTATCAGTAACGAGGTTGAACTGGGTATGCAGAGATACCGACGATCATAACCTCGGATAAGTAAAATATCGTGAGACAAAGGGAAATTGGTATCGTATGTAAGTGGTTCATTCGATCGCAATGTAATCATAGAAATATGTGGGAGCCATATGAATTTCCAGATTCCTCTATTGGTTATTGTTCGGAGAAGTGTCTCGATCATGTCCGCATAATTCACGAACCGTAGGGAGACACACTTAAGGATCCGACGTTGTTTGAGTAGTTATGGTATTATGAGAAAGAGACCGAATGTTGTTCGGAGTCTCGGATGGGATCCGGGATATCACGAGGTGATCCGGAATGGTCCGGAGAATAAGATTCATATAAGGAAAGTCCCATTTCGGAGTTGGGGAATGGTTCCGGTGTTTTCATCGGGAACATTCTAGAAGGTCCCGGAATGTCCGGCACTCCGGAGGGGGAAGGGTACATGAATGTGTCATTATGAGTTGGAATGATTGCATCATGTACTAGGTGTCTTCGCTGCCCAAAATAAAGGATTTATTTAAAACCTAAATTGAAAAGTCAAACGGCCAGTTTGAAAGTCAAACGGCAATTTTGGGAAGTGGGAGGAGAGGAGGAAACCGAGTTGGGGAGGGAGTCCTCCTCCCCAAGCCGGCGCCCCACCAAGCCGAGTTGGGGAGGGACTCCCCTCCCTCCCCTTGGCCGGCCAGCCCCTCCCACCTATATAAGGAGGGGCAGGGCTCTCTCCTAGCACACACACAAGTTCCTATCCTCTAAACTAAACCCTAGCCCTAAACCCCGGTTTAGAGCTATTTCGGTTTAGAGCTTCTAATTGCACTAGCCTTCAGATTAGAGCCTTCTAATTGGTGTGTCTAATTACTAGACCACTAATAGCCTCTCTCATAAGCTCCACCATACTCGCACCGGCTTAAGGCGAAGCCCTGCGGGATTTCCCCTCTACTTCCGGTACCACGCCGTTGTGCTGCCGGAATCGCGAGGAGAGTGCTACAACCTCCGCTGCCTGCTGGAACAAGGGAGAGGAAGGTCTTCGTCGAGTACCGAACGTGTGACCGACTGCGGGAGCGCTGCGGGAACGCGGCGCTGGAAGGATCGTCTACGCGATCTTGAGATCGGAAAGAGTACGACTACATCACCCACGAGAATCTGCTCTCGTTAACCGCTTTGGAATCTTCGAGGGTAAGTTATTCCATCGACTCGTTGCTACAATCTAGTAGATAGATCTTGGCTTGTTTGTTTGTATGCGGTAGAAATTTTTTGTTTTCCATGCTACGAACCCCTATAGTGGTATCAGAGCCGTGTCTATATGTAGATCTGTTGCACGAGTAGAACACAATGGTCATTGTGGGCGTTGATGCTTTTATTGTAGATTGCTTTGCGTGTACTTTGCATCTTGCGGTATGTTGGGATGAAGCGGCCCGGGCTAACCTTACATGACATCGTTCATGAGACTTGCTCCACGCTTGACATGCAACTCGTATTGCATAAGTGGCTTTGCGGGTGCCTGTTTCTCCTAGCATAGTAAAGATCCAATTTACAACGGGTAATCAACAATGCTAGTATCAATGTTGTGGTTCTTGTTCGTAGGTTAGAACGACACTTATGAAAAGCCCCAAACCACGTAAAATATGCAAAGAAAGTAGAAGCGTCTAACTTTGTTTTGCAGGGGTGTGCAGTGATGTGATATGGCCATGATTGTGATTATATTTGATGTATGCAATGTTCCTTATTGTAAGTTGGCAACCGGCAGGAGCCATATGGTTGTCTTTAATTTCTGTTAAGACCTGCGTGTCTATTCAAAATAGTTGTAATAGTTGAAGCTGGTGGACGACAACCATGAAGAAGCGTCATTGACCTTGATGCTATGCCGGTGATGATGGAGATCATGTTCGTGCTTGAAGATGGAGATCGGAAGCACAAAGAAGAAAGGCCATATCATATCACATATTATGAATTGCATGTGATGTTAATCCTTTATGCATCTTGTATTGCTTAGTAGACGACGGTAGCATTATAAGATGATCCCTCATGCACATAAATTTCAAGTTCTAAAGTGTTCACCCTTAGTATGCACCGTTGCCAAAGCTTGTTGCTTCGAAGCACCACGTGATGATCGGGTGTCTTTGATTCCGCGGGTGAATACAACGTAAGCAAGCCAGATTTGCTTATGCGGTAGCTAAGGTTTGATCTTGACGAGCCTAGCATGTACAGACATGGCCTCAGGAACACGGATCACCGAAAGGTAAAGCATGAATCATATAGTAGATATGATGAACATGTCGATTGTTCGCCATTGAAACTATATCAACTCTCGTGATGATCGGAGTTGATGTAGTGGATTTGGTTCATGTGATCACTAAAACAATGTGAGGGATGTTGTTTTGAGTGGGAGTTCACCTAGATTAATTTAATTATTAATTAGAACTCAATTTATCATAAACTAAATCAAAGTGAATTTGCATAGTTGTTGTAGTCATTGGCATCCGTTTACCACCTTGCGCTTAGTTATAATTGAGATGATAGAACTATAGAATTCTGGTTAGTTACTTTACGAACTGGTATCGTATTGTTTTGAAGTGTTAATCTAAAGTTTAAAAGTCCTATTGCAAACTTTCAGTAAGTTCCGGTTACTCCATGAAGTTTAATAATTGGTATTAAATCAAGAGTAACAATTCCAAGTGTTAGTATATAAAGTATCATGTTTGTCTCCATGATTCTTGATATTCAAAGGATTGTCTTAATATCAAGGTTATCTAGGATCTGAAAGAGTTGTTTCAGAAACCATGATATGTGGAAGATATTGTGATATCTGAAACAAAGTTTTGGTTACAACATGATAGAGTATAATATGGCAAAAGTCATGTTCTCATATTTGATGAAAATTTGCAAAAGGTTGGAGACACTAGTTGTCCTAATCTTCCAAAAAGTTTTGGAGAGCAACATTATACTCGCGATTCACCGTTATAAGCTAAAAGTAGCTTGGTCATGGACGATTCCATGATGAAGGTGAATATTTGATGTAGGTAAAATGTTTACTACACCAATAGATTACTAAAGAAAGGAATTTGAAAGAACACCAAACATTTGATGATGGTGATCTACTTCAAAGTGCAAATTCAAAGACATTGGTATTTAATTATACACACTTTGGACTATGTGTCATATGTATGACTCCACTATTAATGTTGATAGATTCTTTCAAACAGAAAAGGAAATACTGAAAGAGAATCTCAGAAATATATGGCAGAAAAGAAAAGACTAGAATTGTTCAGCTTAAGTATATAGATGATATACATGTTATGGCTATATTCTTTGCTTCTTAAACAATGTGGTTCTTAAGTATTTGATACTGGATTTGTTGGTGTGAATCGTCATACGAAACAACAGAATTCATGAACTACAATGGCCTAAGTAACTAGCAAAAGAATATGTGATGATGTTCATCGAGAACAAATAAAGGGTTATTGTGTTGCTCGTTAAAACATCAAAGCTTGCCTTCAAGATTTGTTTTATCAGGTATTATGAGAACAAAAGGGTTGTTCAAATAATTGCCGTAATCCATAAAAGATGGATGATTCACAAATCTCGTTGGAGAAATCACATCCATAAAACTAGTGCTAAAAAAAATGTCGAAAGACAAATTGATTGAAAGATCACTTAGGAAGTGACATCGCAGTTTAAATTATATTGGAAAGAAAACATGAAGAAACTCCATGTGGATGGAATTTTGGAGTCTTTTGATTTTTGATCAAATGACGTTTGTGAAACTTTCCTAGAGAATAATTAAAACTTCGTTCATAGGCCAAAAGGGAACGAAAGACTAGCTTATTGGAACTTGTGCATATTGTTGTACGAACTCCATTATGTGTAGTCAAGAGCGATGGATTTCAACTTCATATGCTTTCTCCGAAAATTTGAGTGAATATATGAATATTTACTTAATAAGGATGAAGTATGAAATATTTGAAAAGTTCAAAGATTTCAAGATGAAGTGCAAAATCATTGTAACAAGAATATAAATAGTTTATGATAAGATCATAAAGGAAGATATTTGAGTTACAAGTTTAGCATAATACCTAAGATTTAAGGAATCATTCCGTGGATTTGCATTTCCCGAAACACCATAAGAGTATGGAGCGTTCGAGATATGTAATTAAAACCTTGTTTGACATGGTAAGATCAAAGGTGTAAAATATAGAACTGCCATTATATTTTAAAGATTAAAAGCTTTATAGACTACCGCTTTTCCACTAAAAAGAGCTCCATCATAATCCGCTGAAATGACACCATATAAAGTTATGGTTTGGGATAAAACCCAAGTAGTCCTTTCTTAAAACATTGGTATGCTATGCATAAGAAAGATGTGTGCAACCAAAATCGGATAAACCTGTCTTTGTATAAATATTAAGTATTCCTCCACAAACACCGGAGACAAAAGTGTTTGTCGCTTAGAACGTCAAGTTTCTTTGAGAAGGAATTTTTCGTGAAAAGTTAAAGTGGGAGGACAATAGAACTTTGATAAGGTTAAAAGAACCTTAGCTATATGTGCAGAGTTGCGCAGCACCGAAAAGTGTTCCGGAGGCAGCAATAATGCTCATGGCTCACGTGCCTCAAAGGTTGTGGTCACGGAGGTCTAAGTTTCTATTGAAACAAGTAGGTCGAGTAAACAATCAAATACTAAGATTTGAGGGTTGAATCATTATTTGAGAATAATGAACGGACTACATGCAAAGAAGCGATGATGGGCCCTGACTCCGTCAAATGGCTTGAAGCCATAAAATCCGTGATAATTCCATACACGAGAAATCAAGTTTTGAACTTGAAGGACCCTCGAGAAAGGTGTAAGACCTTACAGTTGTGTTTGGATCTATAAAGAAATAGACATGGATGTTTCACATCTATAGTCGACATGTTGGGAGAGAGTTCACAACAATGTTCAAGGATTGACTATGACAAGATTTGATCTTTCATAGCGATATTTAGTCTATACGGATTAATAGAGCAACCACTACATATAATTTTGTTATGTGGTAGTTGAATAAACAAAACAAGTTCTTCTAATAGAATTGTTACCTAGGACGTGTGCATGACATGGTCCAAAGGGTTTTGTTAATTCAAAGGATGCTGAATGCATATGCAAACTTCAATGGTTGAAGTAAGCATAGCGGAGTTGGAATCTTCACTATGATGAAACTGTTAAAAGAGTTTAATTTCATCGGAGACAATGAAGATGCTTGCATTTGCAAGAAATTAAGTGGGAGCGCTAAAGACATATTTCTAATACATTATGTGGAGGACATATTGTTGATTAGAAATGATGTATCTTTTATTAACACATATTAAGAATTTCATCCTGATGAAAGACTTAGGCAAAACCCAAATATTTGGCGTCAATAGATGCTAATATGGTTGTGCCAGAAGTACATAAATGAGATATTGAATGAGTTCAATATAGAAACTACAAGAAAAGGTTCTTGTCGCACAGAAAGGATTGAAAGAGTTCAATGTTGATGATATATTCAAGTGTATTGACATTTGGTAAGTGAAACAAAGATTCAAGTATAGATTGATACTTGATGTATGAAATCACAAAGAGTGTTTATATCAAATCATACTGTGGTATGTACAAATCCAGATATGTCCTATGCTCTAAAAGTTATGAGCATATACCAGAATGATTCATAAGATGATCATTGGACGATAGTAAGGATATTCTTATGATCTTTTGGAAGAACTAAGAGTATATTATTTGTAGAAGTGACAAATAGATGGTTAGTTCATTGTAAAAGTACTACATTGATACTAGTTTTGTCACAGAGTACAAATTAAGTTTATCTCAATCTAAATTAAGGGTGGCACAATATAATGGAAAGTAAGTTCCATAATGGATTTGGATGAGTTCCAAAGTTAAGACATTGTGACAGATACTTCAACAAAAGGCTAAGTATATGACTGCTATTATAGCAGCAAAAGAGGGCATTTGTGTCAAGTAGTTTGTTATCAAACTAGGTGTAGTTCACAGCGGGATAATACTATGAAGATATATTGTGCGACAATATTATCAACATGTTTTAACCCCAAAGAACTAAAGGTCACACCGAAAGACCAAATTATACAAAGCCATCTCATTAGAGAATGAGTGATGCGTAGAGATGCAAAGACATGCAATTACACACGGACCTGGAAGTGTCAGATCCGGAGATCAGTTGACCACTGGCAATCGTGTACATGCAACACCGGAAAGCCATAGGTGTTGAATACACAAAGGTTTGAAACTAGATTATTGACTCTAGTGCAAGTGGGAGACTGTTGGAGATATGCCCTAGAGGCAATAATAAATATAGTTATTATTATATCTTTGTGTTTATGATAAATGTTTATATTCATGCTATAATAGTATTAACAAGGAAACATTAATACTTGTGTGAATTGTAAACTTAAATTGAAGTCCCTAGTATAGCCTCTATACTTCACTAGCTTGTTGGTTAATAGATGATTGTGGTTTCCCTATCATGAACATTGAGATGTTATTAACAACAAGATCATATCGTTAGGAGAATGATATGGTGGACATACTCCTATAGATAAGCGTGGCATAAAGATCAAGTCATTTCAATAGTTCAATTGCTATATGCTTTCTGATACATAGTAACCTAATTCCTTCGACCATGAGATCATGCATATCACCTTTACCGGATGGATGCTTTGATGTCATCAAACACCACACCGTAACAGGGTGGCTATAAAGGTGGCATTGAGTGTTCGGAAAGTATTGGTTGAAACACATGGATCAAGAGTGGGATTTGTCCATCCATATGACGGATAGATATTCTCTGGGCCCTCTCGGTGAAATGTCATCCAATTAGCTTGCAAGCATGTGACTGGCTCACAAGGGATCACATATCACGGGAACGAGAAAAGAGTACTTATCAGTAACGAGGTTGAACTGGGTATGCAGAGATACCGACGATCATAACCTCGGATAAGTAAAATATCGTGAGACAAAGGGAAATTGGTATCGTATGTAAGTGGTTCATTCGATCGCAATGTAATCGTAGAAATATGTGGGAGCCATATGAATTTCCAGATTCCTCTATTGGTTATTGTTCGGAGAAGTGTCTCGATCATGTCCGCATAATTCACGAACCGTAGGGAGACACACTTAAGGATTCGACGTTGTTTGAGTAGTTATGGTATTATGAGAAAGAGACCGAATGTTGTTCGGAGTCTCGGATGGGATCCGGGATATCACGAGGTGATCCGGAAAGGTCCGGAGAATAAGATTCATATAAGGAAAGTCCCATTTCGGAGTTGGGGAATGGTTCCGGTGTTTTCATCGGGAACATTCTAGAAGGTCCCGGAATGTCCGGCACTCCGGAGGGGGAAGGGTACATGAATGTGTCATTATGAGTTGGAATGATTGCATCATGTACTAGGTGTCTTCGCTGCCCAAAATAAAGGATTTATTTAAAACCTAAATTGAAAAGTCAAACGGCCAGTTTGAAAGTCAAACGGCAATTTTGGGAAGTGGGAGGAGAGGAGGAAACCGAGTTGGGGAGGGAGTCCTCCTCCCCAAGCCGGCGCCCCACCAAGCCGAGTTGGTGAGGGACTCCCCTCCCTCCCCTTGGCCGGCCAGCCCCTCCCACCTATATAAGGAGGGGCAGGGCTCTCTCCTAGCACACACACAAGTTCCTATCCTCTAAACTAAACCCTAGCCCTAAACCCCGGTTTAGAGCTATTTCGGTTTAGAGCTTCTAATTGCACTAGCCTTCAGATTAGAGCCTTCTAATTGGTGTGTCTAATTACTAGACCACTAATAGCCTCTCTCATAAGCTCCACCATACTCGCACCGGCTTAAGGCGAAGCCCTGCGGGATTTCCCCTCTACTTCCGGTACCACGCCGTTGTGCTGCCGGAATCGCGAGGAGAGTGCTACAACCTCCGCTGCCTGCTGGAACAAGGGAGAGGAAGGTCTTCGTCGAGTACCGAACGTGTGACCGACTGCGGGAGCGCTGCGGGAACGCGGCGCTGGAAGGATCGTCTACGCGATCTTGAGATCGGAAAGAGTACGACTACATCACCCACGAGAATCTGCTCTCGTTAACCGCTTTGGAATCTTCGAGGGTAAGTTATTCCATCGACTCGTTGCTACAATCTAGTAGATAGATCTTGGCTTGTTTGTTTGTATGCGGTAGAAAATTTTTGTTTTCCATGCTACGAACCCCTACATTGGCCCCTTCTCCCTCTCTCCTTTCCCCTAATGGGCCCTCTCCCTCCGGAATTGGCCCATTAAGCCTTTTGACCTTTTAATTGATTTTATCTTTATTAAATAAATATGAATAAATGATTAAATCAATATTTAACATTCATTCACATATCATTTAATCTCTGTGGCCATGGAACACCTTCCACCTCCACTCCGGATATCCTCCGAACTTACCGAAACCCTTCCGGTTTTCTCCCTTCTTTTCTTCGGTGATTCTACCGATCCCATAAACACTCTCTAAGCATCATCAAGCCCTTAAGCATGATACCCTATGGTTTGGGAACACTCCAGACATGGTCCGGACACTCCCGCACCAATGATCGACAGAGGGACCTGGATGGCCATGTGACCCCTGTGCGTTCCACGAAGATCTTTCGTCGTTTGAACCGGGATAGTCGTGTCTTATTCCCTTTGTCATTCGATACTTGCATTGCCCGAGATCTAATCAATTACATCACCATGTCGGGTTCAATCTCGTTACTGAACAATTCTACTTAACTCGTCCTGATAAGTGATATCCCCGTGATCTAATCACACGCTGCGCAGCTATTAGATATAACTTCTCCGAGTGGGCCCTTGAGTATCTTTCTGTCACATGGACGGACAAATCTCGCTCTTGACATATATTGCCTCTATGGTTTCCTCCGAATACCTGAACACACCTTTATAACCACCGTTTTACTAGATGGTGTTTGATGCTATCTAAGCACTCTCGGGAGACAGTGATTGATATAGCCTCACGGTCTAAGGAATAGTCTACGAGGATCCATTTCTAATCATCATAACTTGAACTTCGTGACATGATCGGGTCACGATGTTTAGGTTGGGTATTGGTTCATCATCTCATTCTCCGAATGAGATGACCTCATTTCCAACTGGCATAAATGCCACATGATCAGGAAACATGATCATCTATTGACCAATGAACCAGTGACTAGAGTTTCACTGGGAACCCCTGGTTGTTTGTATATCACACGTGTATTGATGTTTCCACTCAACACAGTTATAGCATGATATAAAACTTAATCATAAACTATATGAAATATGATAATAATCCTTACTACTATTTGTCTCTAGGGCATATTTCCAACAAAATTCGGATTATCTATCCAACTTCATGCTTGGGGGCTAGAGGATATGATATAGAGTATCATAAAGGAAAACATGAGTTGGAATTCTGACATACATGATGTTCATGTGTGAGCTTGCTTAAGCACATGTTCACTTTAGTGGTAACCTTATTGGCAAGGGTGAGTGGAATAATTGGAGGTGGTGGAAGCACACCAGCTCTTAATCCCTCGTCACGAAGGAGAACTTGTTCGAGAAGTTCGGAGTACTTGACGTCCTCCGCTTCTTGTGCTTCTTATTCAGCAGAAATGGTTCGGCTTTCAAGGCATTCCTTGGCCAACCGTTGGATCTCCTCTGCAAATTTCCGAGATAAGCCAAATTTGGCAAGTCCCGGATTGCTCAGGAGGTTGTCAGCGAAAATTTCTGCCGAGGGATCATTACCTGAAGAGGGTTCACCCTTATCAAAATCCGAGTCACCCATAGTGACGTCAGTCTGCGACTCAAGGATCGCTGGCTCTGCTGAGGGAGCCGGATCTTCTGCAACAGTCAGAGATGGAGTAATCTCCGGCGCTGCAGAAGGCTGAGGGCAGGAGTCGGAGGAGCCACGGCAGGAGAAGCCAAAGTTAGCTTCGGCTGACGCAGGGACTTAGAAGTAGCTCCCTTCCCTTTGCCCATGATGAGTTGTTTAGCTCTGAGAAGGTAATAGAATGAAGAACATTACATCTCGGAAGAAATCACAAGTGAAGTACAAAGGCGGAAGTTGTGAGGAAAGTTACCTCTTCACAACTGACACTTCCTTTGTGCCGATAGCCACTATCGGAGCTTTACGCTTTCTAGGCACAACATCCGACAGTGGAACCAATTCCTCCTCCTGAGAAAACTCGGGAGGATATCCCTCGATAGGAGCTAATTCCGACTCGGGAAGGTCGGCAAGCTGAAAAGAAGATAGTATCTCAGTGTTGCAAAATAACTTAAAGGTGAAACACATAAAAGGGTTGTTGCTAAAGCTTACCAGCACAACAGGATCGTCCGCTGTATGCATGTCTAGGGATAGCTTCGGAATCTTCCTCTTGATCCGCTCCCTTATTAGCCATTTGATTTGGCTTATATAATCTTACGGCTTTAAGGCCTTGGGGCTAATGCAGAGGGAGTCTTTTTTTGACGTCGTGATGGAATGCATCAGTCGGTCGCCATGGTGTTGGAGAGACTGAATCCGGCGTGCCACCTAGCATTGAACTAAGTCGGACCCTTTCAGGCCCTTGTGCTTCATCAGGAATTCGATCCGTCTCTTGGCGAGAAACAGATCGTCATTGAGAGCCGGAGCGACCTCGTCCCAAGATGCTCGGGGCGTGGCGACTCCATCGACGAAAGCCGGCAAAGCAGTAGCTTTGTCGGGAGTGGGAATATCCTTATGATAGATAAAGGTAGCCGGCCATTGTTTGACCGACTCACTAGCTAAAATCCGAGGATAAACACGCTCACGCCTAACCGAAAAACTAATTATACTGGTAATGTAAGGATTACCGGCGGTGATGGAATTTCTCTGGACATGAAAATAGTATCGGAAAAGAGTGAGACTCGGCCTAATGCCGAGATACCCCTCGCACAAAGATGCATAAGCACTCATCTCTAAGATGGAGTTCGGGGGGATATGGTGGAGTTAAACACCGTAATGATCTATCACCTCAGAAAAGAAATCTAAGGGAGGAAAGGAAAACACCTCTGTCCAGGTGAGTGCCAAAGTGCACTCGTTCGCCGTTGCGAGGGTTGGGGATGGCTTCACCGAAGCCGCTCCGCCAGTCACCGGCGTGGAGGAGCCCTTCTTCTTCTACACCGCGGAGCTTGTTATCATCGAGGACGCACGGGATCCAGACCCCGCGATTGCTCTCCTTTTCCGCCGTCGCTGCCGTCGCTACTGCGCCGGAAGATAATGTGGAAGCCATTTTTCCGGCGCACCGGTGACCTTGGATGGTCGGCGCTGGGAATTTTTGGAGGCAAGGGAGCTCTGTGCACGTGGGAGAAGTAGGGAGAAGGAAACGACGCTGGAAATAGGTGAAGAAGATGAGGAAAAGAAATCCTCACCCCTTATAACCACCAGCCCCGCCAAGATTCGTGCAAATGCCATAGTAAACGTGCCACACGTCGTGGAAAGGACAGGGAAACCTCCGCGCGATGATTACGTCGCCTCGATCTCCACGCACACATTGAAACGGCGCCTCGGTTCCGCGAAAGGTGGACCCACCAACGGTCGTGCTAACAGCAAATGTATGTCAGTGACGTGATTTGATCATGGCTGGTGTCAGGCTACGTCAGAGATCAAGTTCCGGCTTAGTTTGAATTACGAGCTGGAAACACGACTAACGTACTGATAGGTCCGACTTATTTTTGAGACCCGGATCGTATTTTTTGTTTTGAAGTTTCAGGAACCCTTCAAGATTCTTCAAGCCGAAGATCAAGCTAGATGATGATGAATCTGACTTTGGATCTTGGAGACTTCCGGGGGCTGCTGTTGGGGATATACTTTCCGGGTATCCTCAACATACCTCACTGACCAGGGTGGCCCACTTCGGGTTAGAGCTTTGCTTCATGGGCGGCCCAGTCAGAGAGAAGAACGGAGTCCAATCCGGCTACGGGAAGGCCTAGAAGACTTACCGACATAGGCCCATAATGTTACTTGTAGTTTAAGATGTACTCTGTAACCGACTCTTAGTCGCAGCCGGATAGATCTCTCTGTAAACCCTAGGCTAGATATCTATATAAGCCGCCCTAGGGAGAGCCTTTAGGGCAACCAACCTTTACAATAGTCTACAATCTCAACTCGCACAGGTGAAACCCTTGTAACCCATATTCCGGCTCTGACGTATTACTGGATTGCTAGCAGGAGTAGGATCCATCCAAAGCGTGTGGATTTGAACCTGGGTAAACTTGTGTGCTCACCGTCCCGGAATACCGTACGACTCACACCCCTCTCTTCCACACGCCTCGAGGACCCCCTCATGGCATACTTGTCATCAATCCGACGACACATCCTATGTTCGTTATCCCTTGGGGTGGTTGTGTCCAGAACATGAAAATGCGCCGAGTAGAAGAACAGCACCTCCCGAAACCGGGTTGCAAAGAATGGTGCACTGACTGAGCCATTCACAATTGCATGGATGAATGTTTAGGGCCGCATCTTCCGGATGTTATTGAGCACAATATCCCTTGGACTCTCAATCACAACACTCTCATCCATAAAGTTCTTGAATTGAAACAAACAGTTCACAATGAGTGCCACTTCAGGATCAATGTTCAGATCCTCTTTACAGACCGACTCCATCTTTGCCGCCGCGATGGCCTGGAACTTGAACGGCACATTGAACTCACTGGCATACATACTGAGTCTGCAGCTTGTCTCCTCAATGCGCTCTTTTGGGCGGAACCCGGGCTGGGGGAGGTCAATACCGGTGATCCTTACCTCGGGTGGTCCTCCCTTCCTTCCTGACATCATTGGCAGTAACACTTGTGGTGCTTCAGTACAATGGTCAAAATTGTCAAAATATATTCAAGCATAGCATACGACAAGAACTCAAACTAGACAGACTCACCAAGGCCATTCTTCACGCTGTATGACTTGAGTAACTATCTTTTTTGAAAACTTATTGGTGAAGACCAAAAGCAGAAGGAGGCCCTAAGGATTCTGAAACGATTAGCAACTTTGAGCAGGCAACCGAAAGAAGCCAGATGCAATTATGTCTCATTGATTGTTATAATACGTATGCACAAAGGGGAATCAGGTCAGGTGTCGTACGAAAAAGAAGAATAGGCACCCCAAACAAAGGAAAAGTCTGAGAACGATGTCTCAAGTTTTGTCGAGTTAAGGATTTAGAAATAAAAGTAGGCATGTTCCTCAGTAAAAAATATCATATCACTAGCCAAGACAGTAACTTCCTGATAACTTATGTATGCTACTATATCACCTAGCAGACCATTTTCTATTTATAAATTTTGAATACAAGTTGCTTTCATCTCAGACTTTATGCGCGGAAAATGTGAGCCCAATTACAAAATATACCTACACAATAGCATGCCATCACCATCTATTATTAGACACAACGACACGTAGTTACATAGAACCAAACTGCCACGACGTGACAATTTCTTTGCTGCAGACAGGTAGCAACCAGGACCGTGATGCTGATATCCACAACGACTAGGGCACCAGTCATATCTCCTGTTAAATCCTAAAATATCACAATAAAGAGGGAACTTTATCGCTGTCTGCTCTTAGATAGTCCAAGTTACGCAGGTAAGTTCATGAAAGTGATCGTGTGCCGCCCCGATGACCATTTGATTGGGCATGACAGGCTCAGATCATACTGTAAAGGCACTAGTGGCTGCTATTGGAGAGTTGTTTAGTTTCCTATTGAACCTTAATTATTGTGCTAAATGATGGAGAGCAAACTTCCAAAAGGCAACATAATACATGGCCACTATGTGCTTAAACTACTATGGATAGGACATAAAGCAATGCAGCCATAAGTAACCACCATATGAATAAACTAGGTTAGGGGCTTAGGGCAGGTCCATTTCTCCTCATACAGCAGAAAAGGGGACCCCAAAATTACAGATTATTTGCATGGCAAGATTTGATCTGATGCGGCCAGTACTAACTTTTTTAGGGTGTCACTGTTACTATTTGGGGAGTGCTCCTTGGAGGAGAAAAATATATGAAAATACATGGAGGTCTGAAACGTGAAAGTGATGGAGAAGCAGCAGGAAAAGTCAAGCAGTCAGCCTTGACTGAAAGCAGAGTAGTGCCTTTCCTTTTGTCCATGCTACCGGTCGCTGATAATTATTTGCCGATATATATAAATGTTGTCCCACCTCCCAAGGCTACAAGAAATGACCAGATGCTTAAGGTTCAATGAATCACATGCTAGAATTGCATGTTCAGGACAGGTGGAATTGAGATACTGAGGGGAAAAACCATTACCACACACACACACACACACACACACACACACACACACACACACACACACACACACACACACACACACACACACACACACACACACACACACACACACACACATATATATATATATATATATATATATATATATAGCAAGTAAAACAATTCTTCAACCTTTCCAAGAAGAAACAGTCCACTCAAACAACAGGCAGGCATAGCATCATTGAAAATGAGCTCATCATATGCATTTGTGCAACCTAAAAAATATATATAACAGTCAAGTGTAAGTGGGGTATCTTCCCTTTCCTTTTGTTGCGTAGATGCTTCTGCAGAAATGCACAAGATCATAATTTTTATTTAATGCGAGTCAGGGGCTTGACTTGAACTCTGTGATGCAAAAATTGTTGGCCAAGACAGCATATGAGTCCACAAAACAACCACCAACCAGCACACTGATACCAACCTCAGGGAACTCCATAACTTTCTCGCGAGCAGAAAAGTTTCCTTACCAGATTACAATGGATTCCCGCAGCTTATTACTACAAACTTCATAGTTTTGCTATTTATTTATAGGAGAAACAAAATCGGAACCTCATAACTTATCAACTTCTGAAAGGTTCTACTACAGGGCCGTGACAAAAATCGCACAGGAAACCGACGACAATGACCATCTTAAACAGGATGCAGACTTGCAGAGTGTGCGAGAACACCGTGGAGGTCGGCACAACCGAGATATTTCCGAGTCCAGCTTTGCAATCAGCAGCAGTGGGGGCGATGCGACACACAAGTTGCACAGAAATTAAGGCCAAGAACTAGAGAACAATGACTTGGGATAGTCAAATAGGTCAGCACTGTTCCAGAGAATAGCAGAAGTAGGGAAGAAACTGAACTAGGGAATCTTTGACCCCTTACAGAAAATATTCAAGTCAACTGGGTGCTGTCTACATTTTGGATGTTATTGCTCCCATTCTATGTTTCACGAGAAAATAGATCTTAGTACAAGTTAAACTGGTAAAAATATTTTTTAGAGAAGTATGTCGAATTAAACGCGGACATGAGCGGCAAAAAAAACATCATATGGCCATGGTGCTGTCATTCTGTGTGAATGACACCTCTACTACATAAAAATGACAAATCTGCATCAGGTTGCATGGTACTGTCATTCTGTGTGAACAACATCTATCAGCACTGAGCTAAGGGCTTGCAACCGGAAAACTCTAGAAAGTACACTGAAGAAAGAATCTATGCCTATCTTCTGTGAGGTAATTTCAACATTGAGCTGTAACTTGATGGATGTACGTACATGTTTCTCAGCCCACATGTTACTGAGCTTTCTGTAGCTTGATATCACCCATAATACTAAGCAGTAAACATCTGGCTTATCCCACGTACACAAAACAGCAAAGTTGCTGGTGATGACCATTAGAATCTGGATATACATATGTTCTCTATTCCCTACAGGAAACAGAAAGTCTAACAGCAAAAAATCAATGCACTAGCGTTTAAAATGACTATAGGTTTGCTCTGCAGGTATTATTGGCAATACTTGTCTATATTGGTTAGTTCTGCAACGACATGAGGACAAAGAGAATATTGAAATAAATTCTTAAAGCGACAAAGAGTGCCTGTGTAATTGTCACCTTCAGAAAGATCTCGGCTTCATCAAGCTTATTTCGCATCAAATCTCCAAGAGGATACACCTGAAAGGTTTGATGTATATGCTTCAAATGCTCAAACAGCATCCAGAGTACAAGGTTAACATATTCGGTCCAAGTATCTTGTTAGAAGAAATAGGACATTAACACTAAGATGCATTCAAGCCTTAAACTATCACCAACATCTCAGGAGGCGGAATACAGCTACCCATCCATCACAGAAAAAACAAAAAACTAATTTGCGTTTTCATTGCTGAAAATCATTGCAGCAATTTTATATTATTACAATACATACCAACAGAGTTCACTAGGGCATAATGGCTAAAACTAAGAACAAAATAGGGCTAGTAAACAGTGAACTGGTAATATATGATGAGTGGTCTATCCTTTTTTGGTTGGACCTATATTTTCCATTTTGTAATACACAATGTAGAAATTAGGTAATCTATACTCCTATATAACAACACATCGAGTCCAGTGAGCAAAGGCTACTAACCAGACCATGGGTTCATACACAGCACACAACCATTATATTGACATAACTAGAACTATATTTGTAGCCAAGTGAAAACAGCAACAGCTAACAATTAAGAGCTAGCATCGTTTGTCGCCCATGTCGAGATGGCATAAAGAATGCGCCCTTTCCATCCTGACAAGAGCCAGTGGTGATCTACATCAATCACGAAGTCCTTGTGGTAGTTGTCCTTGACCTTGGCTCTCACTCTCTCAATGACCTCTGGATTCAATGGCAGCTGCTTCAAACCTGCCCGTTGATTCCTTACCTGCCATTGCTTATAGGTCTCAGGACGCTCCACCCTATCTGTACCCTCACAGGCAATGACATTCAGGGCCGCACGCCCAAACATGTTCTGCTCAATCAGCATCCTCTGTTCGTTATCTCTTGGGGTGGTTGTGTCCAGAACATCAAATAGCGCCGAGTAGAAGAACAAAACCTCCCGAAACCGTGTTACAAAGAATGGTGCACTGAATGAGCCATTCACAATTGCATGGATGAATGTGTGGGGCCGCATCTTCCGAATGTTATTGAGCACAATATCCCTTGGACTCTCAATCACAACGCTCTCATCCATCAAGTTCTTGAACTGAAACAAGCAGTTGACGATGAGTGTCTCTTCAGGATCAATGTTCAGATCCTCTTTACGGACCGACTCCATCTTTGCCGCCGCGATGGCCTGGTACTTGAACGGCACATTGAACTCACCGGCATACATACTGAGCCTGCGGCCTGTCTCCTCAATGCGCTCTTTTGGGCGGAACCCAGGCTGGGGAAGGTCAATACCGGTGATCCTTACCTCAGGTGGCCCTCCCTCCCTTTCAGACAACATTCGCAGTAAGCATGGCCACTGGAACCCATACTGTATACCATAGTCGATGATGTGTATCTTCTTCTTTCCCAGGGCGGCATTACAGATTGTAGTGTTTGAGAATAAGTAGGCCACCTTCTTGAAACTGATGGCTGCCATGTAGAGCTGGTAAGTTTTGAGCATGTCCACAGCTGAGATGCGTGTTGCCATGAGCGACTGGTGAACCATGTCCCCAGTGCCCAACAACCGTGCCTGCAGGCCCTCCGCAAAGCAAAGCGCGAGGCGCTGCATGCCATCGCCATCGTGTCGAGCGTGTAGCTTGATCTGCTTCAGCAGCTCTGTAGCGCTCCGGCGGTCGTCAGTGGCAACAGCCTGTGCGCAATGAATGAGCAGCGTACGCAGGTCCACCACGTCAGAACCACCACGCCGGGCCCTGCCCTTCCCATTGGCCCCCTTCCCGCCACCGCTGATTTCATTCTTGGCCACCTCCTCCTGCATGGCGATCCGAAGATTCTGCAGCTGCTCGACGCACATCTCGTCTGAGGGCCTCAGAACCCTGTCAAACATCTCCCGTGCAGTGACGTCGTCCCCCTGCATCGCGCTCTGCTTGCTGCTCCTGCCACCCTGCAGCTCCAGCTCGTCTTCATGGTACGGGTTCTTGCGACCTCGGCCACCATGAGAGTTGGCCGAGACCGCATCAACCGCTTCCTCCTTCTTCACGCTCACCACCGCTGGAGGAGTGGCGCGGCCATTGAATCCAGCCAAGATCATGTCCTGGGTGGGCAGGAACTTGTTACCCTCCTCGAGGCCCCTGAAGAAGTTTCCAGAGGAGGCCTCGAGATCGATGGTGAGCTTGTCCTGGGTGGGCAGGAACTTGTTGGCATCCTCCATGCCCTTGAGGAAGGCGGAGCTCATGAGGTCAGAGTTGGCGCCGGCGCTGAAGAAGGCGGCCGGGTCGAGGTCGACGGGCTCGTACTGGAAGCGGTCGTAGAAGTCAACGGCGGCGGGCGTGGGGGGCAGCAGGGCGGATGAGTCGTCGGATGGGGAGCACGGGGAGGCGACGCGGTTGTTGCTGTCGTCGGAGGTGGAGTTGGATGATGGATCGGAAAGGATGTCGAGGAAGGGCTGCTGCGCCTCGAGGAGCGCGGCGTTGTTGGGGTAGAAGAACTTGTCGTCGATGTCCTCCTCCATGAGCATGCGGGAGATGAAGGGGAGCACGAGGTCGCCGCCTCCGCCATGGACGTCGGGGGCGGGCTGCTGCTGCTCGTGGTGCGGGGTTGGGGGGAGGTCGAGGTAGGAGGAGGGCGAGTCCGGGATGAGGTCGGAGAGGTAGAGGGAGTCGGCGCCGGGGAAATCCATGAAGGCGGGGAGGTAGAAGGAGGAGCCCATGGCGGCGGCGGCGTGTAGGTGGGGAATAGGCAACTGGGGGGGTTTAGCGGTTTTGTAGAGGTGGGGAGCGGAAGGTTCCTGGAAGGAGCCGACGGTGGGATCGGAGGGCTCCGGGATTGGGATTGGCCGCGGCCCGCGGGAGAGAGAGAGGGTGGAGCCGAGGAGGGAGGAGAGGACTGGGGAACTTGGGAGAGGGGAGTCACTAGTGACTAGTCAGCCTGGCCTGGGTGACTTTGCGGAGCAAAATTAACGAAGCGACTTCGCCTCCATTCTAGATCCAGTAGAGATTAGATATAGTCTGAAATTTCAAACTCAAAAATTTTAACGGTTCAATTTTTTTTGATAAATCATAAATATTTGTTTTGTATTCTGAGGAAGTGTCAAACCATAAGGGCATCATTTTTGGAACAGATATCAGCTGGAGTGGTCTGGAGGTGGAAGTGTGGAGCGACGTGTTTTCTTCCGCACCGACGCCGACGAGTCTCGGCGGCGTGGCACAACGCGGTTTCGGTGGCGAACACGATACGATGGAAGTGTGTAGGGTGGAGGCGCTATTTGGCGTCGATGGCAGGCCTGTCAAAGGCTATATGCGGATCCCTGCCCTGAAGATGGCTCAATGGTCTGATGGAGGTGACAACTTCTGTAGCATGTGCATGAGGTACTCGGTAAGAGTCTGCTAGAAAGGATGAGCATTCCTATTTCGTCTAAAGAGTGTCTCGGAATATGCTATGCTCTCGACACCTAGTTGATGGGGTGTTCTCGTGTTTTTAGGGCATAAGACCCTGCTAGCATATGATTTTCACCCATTATAGGGTATAGGTGGTGTGTGTGGTGATTTTGGTATTTTGATGTATGCTCTTTATCGGGCCTTTGTTGAATAATTAAATAAAGAAATCATGCTTACAACATAAAACGAAGAATTATACAATTTTGATTGGAAGAAAAAGGATGTTCTTCCGTCTGTAATGCATTCTATGTCCCAAAATAGGTCGTATTCTTCTACCAGGCAGATGCTCCTATTACACTCGTAGTCTATGAAGGATGGAAACCCACTATGTAGCATCTATATCGGTAATTCAAGCATTGTATATGTCATTAGTCTGTTTCTTTGTAGGAACTACCTATAATAACGCCAAAGTGGATTGACCCATACTAGCACTACCATGTAATAACTCCACTAAAGGCAATCCTATTACCGGAATGGCATCAGGTACATCTGTCATAATTTTGACTCACTAGGACCAAGACACGACCCATACTCCTAGGGGAGGCATCAGTGAAAAAATTACTGCAATGGGCGAAAGCCTAACAGAGCAATACCGTGGGGAGGTGGAAGGCCTACGGGTCGTCAACTTCTTTTCTCGGAGGTTGTATCCACCTTTTCGATATTGAGGCCGGGGTCCAATCCTACATTTTGAAAAACAAGACTAGCTATTTATTCAGAACACAAAACTATGGGTCATCCTACGCAGCATCGTCGATTCACCAGGGGTGTAGGCCATTGAGATCAAGCGGTGGCGGTGCACGGGCAAAAGTCAGCGAGTCGTCGACCTCCGGAGAGTCGCTCCATGGGGAGAAATGGCTCATGCTTGGTAGCATCCCATTATCGGGAAGAAACCCATAGGTCGGCGGGGATATGCTCCGGGGAGGCCGTAGGAATCTAGAGGAAGCCAAAGGACTGACTCGTGGTGCTCGTCGAGGCATGTTGTGTAGCCATGGCATCGATACTGCCTACTAGTTGAGCATGAGCAACGCTTGTTGGGCGTCTAGCTGGTTGTTCGGTCACATATGTGGCAGTGACAGCGCAACTCCCGAGGCCGCGACTTGCTTTTGCTTCTCATATTTTACCTTGAGGTGGCGACCATGCCTCTTCTTGCTCAGTTTAGGTGACTTTTTAGGCTTCAATGCTAACGTGGCAAGGTGGAGACGGAGAACGGAGGCGGGATGGCATCCATGGAGGCTACTACAACGTCGGCAACACACATGATTGAAAGAGGAGGAATGAGTGAGAGAGGGAGGGGGCTCGTAGGCCGACAAGTGGGCCAGGCATGGACATGGAAGGAGATAGTATACACCCGTACATGTACGGGCGAAGAAGTATGCCCGTACATGTTATACTACAATCAAATAAATAAATGTGACTTCTATAAAGTTTATACTCATTCTAAACACCAGGTTAGTGTTTTTTTTCTCCTCGCATTTGTAATAAGAGCAGGTCCGATGGCTACAAGAGCTAAAATACTATATTTGTGTTAAGTTAGAGGAAAAAGAAGATGAGTGGCTGTAAATTCACATGCTCCTAGGAGCTTTGTGAGAGTGGAAGGTAGACCATGTAACTATTGTACATGTTAACTAAATAGATGGTTAAAAATAACGTGGCAATGTCTCATAGCTAACAGTCGGCTATACTATTAAACTTGCTCTAACCCAACTCATAAGCTAGCGGCTTTAGGTGTAAGTGTAGCCTACGAAGACTATTTATTGGGGATAATGAGTTATCCTTGATGGATCTAATCTTTACAATAGATTAGATTAAAGCATTATTGATCACACAAGATTACACCTAATATGCATTAGTGCCATAAAACTGGATCACTTACGGGTTGTCATTGCCTACTTGTTGCAGGCTTGGGGAAGAGTTGATCCATAATGAAATAGTGATTGGAGCAGAGCTAGTCATAAAGGAAACTTAAGAAAGGAACTAATTTTTTGTGTTTTTGAAATAAGGAAGCAAACTTGTAAAACTATTTTTTGTGTTTTTTGAAGAACAAAACAAGCAAACAAAGCAAAAAAAACTAAGCAAACCAAAAACAACAAAGTAAAGAGATTGGTTTTGAGGGACTCCCCTTGTGAAGATGTCCTTGACTCCCCGGCAACGGCGCCAGAAAATGTCTTGATGCACTCGACGATCGACGTAGAGTTCGTTGGGAACCCCAAGAGGAAGGTATGATGAGCACAACAGAAAGTTTCCCTCAATTATGGAACCAAGGTTTAATCGAACCAGTAGGAGCAAGGAAACACCCCAAAGGTGTTGCTAGCTGAGCTTTGGCAGGGCGCACTACCGGTGCTAGTAGCAACGTGGAGACCTACACAACATAACCACAGAACTTTGTCCCCAACTTGCGATGAGGTTGTCAATCTCACCATGTTTTGAGAAAAACAAAGGATTAAACGTATCGAATGGAAAGAAGTAAAAGTTTGCAGAAAGTAAACACAAAGTAGTAAACAGTTGTAGATTGTATGTAAAGTAAAAGGACCGGGATCTATAGTTCACTAGAGGTGGCTCTCTTTAGATAGATAACATGCTGGGTGAACAAATTACAGCGGGGCAATTGACAAACACCGAGAAAGCAATACATGCATATACTAATCATCTTGACTCCTCTGAGACTTGATTGGGCAATACAACATAATACATAGACCGCCATCCAACTGCATCTGTGACTAATAATCCACCTTCAGGTTATCATTCGAACCCCCTCTAGTATTAAGTTGCAAGCAACAAATTATTGCTTTACGAACTGCGTGTATGGTAAACAATACAACTGTTCTATGAACAAAGGATCATTGTTTTCTCCCTAGTAGCAACAGCACATCTAGTACCTTAGAGATTTCTGTCACTTCCCCAGATTACCAGAGGCATGAACCCACTATCGAGCATAAATACTAACTCTTGGAGTTGCTAGCATCTACTTGGCCAAGATAGCTACTAACAACGAAAAGCATGCAAGATCTCAAATAATAAAGACATGGTAGAATCAATAATCAATCTGAAATAGCATCTCAATATCCATCGGATCCCCGCAAACACAACATGTATGGATTACAAATATATGATCTTGATCATGAACGGAGCTCACAAGATCTAAACATGAAAGCACAAAGGAGGAGAGACCAGCCATCTAGCTACTACATGGATCCGTAGTCCAAGGATGAACTACTCACGCATCACACCGGAGGCTTGCATGGTGATGAAGAAGGCCTCCAGGGTGAATTCCCCTCTCCGGCAGGGTGCCGGGAAGATCTTCAGATCCCTCCCGATCTAGGGATGGAGATGGCAGCGGCTACAGACTCTTTCGTGGATTTTTGATCGGGTACTTAGGGTTTTTGTCCCGAGGGAAACTTATAGGCAGAAGGAGAGGCCAAGGGGGTGCTGGGGGCGGCCAGACCACCCCCTGGCACGGGCCAGGCCTAGCCGCGCGGCCAGGTGGTGTGGCCGGACCCCAGCCCTTCTCCGTCTCGTACTCTGGCACTTGATCCCTTCCGGAAAAATAGGCACTTTGGCTTTTGTCCCGTCCAATTTCGAGAATATTCATTTTCTGACTTTTTTAGAACCAAAAACAACAGAAAATAGGCAGCTGGCACTGTGGCTCTTGTTAATAGGCTAGTCCAAGAAATCATAATAAAAGTACTCCAAAGTTGGAATAAAACACAAGAAAGTGGATAAAACTAAGCATGGAACATCAAAAATTATAGATACATTTGCAATGTATCACTGGACATCAATGATGACGTAGCCTTTTGCTCTGCGTACTATTTGCCGGCAGGCAAAGTTCCGTCTTGTAAATAATCCATGAACGGTTTCGTCCAAGCCGGAGAGGTCACTGTTACTGTATTAACAAATGAATCCACTCTATCCGGGTTATCAGGGTCCGCTCCCTTCACGGATGGGGTCCGTAAATGTTCTAGGAAAACGCCTGGCGGAATTGGTCGATGAGCTGAACCAAGCTTTGACAGCAGATCTGCCGCCTCATTCTCCTCCCTTTTGACGTACTTAACTATGTAGCCGTCCAAGCACTTAGCTATTTCGTCTACTTCGTCTCAATATGCCGCCATCATAGGGTTCCGCGTGTTCCAGGTGCCAGCTACTTGCTGGGCAACCAAGTCGGAATCTTCACAGCAAACTATGCGCTTGATGCTAATATCCTTGGCTACACGAAGTCCATGAATGAGGCCCTCATACTCCGCCATGTTATTGGTAGCATTGAAGTGGATCTGCAGGAAATATTGCAAATTCTCTCCTATTGGTGATTGTAATAATACACGAGCCCTCAAGCCATTGAGTAGTTTTGATCCGTCAAAGTGCATGACCTAATATTCTAGCTCTAGTATAGGAGTGTCTTCTGGCAGTTCTGTCCAATCTACAAGAAAAACCACCAATGCTTGTGATTTGATAGCATCGCGTCTCTTGTAGGTGATTTCAAAGGCGGCAAGTTCAATGCCCCACTTTGCCACTCTCCCTATAGAGTCGCTGTTGTTGATGATGTCGGACAGTGGAGCCTTGCTCACTACTGTGATATGGTGCTCCCGGAAATAATGCCTTAGCTTACGTGAAGCAAGGAAAACTCCATAAGCTATCTTTTGGTAGTGCGCGTACACTTCTTGGACTCCGTCAAAACCTCGCTCACATAGTAAACGGGCCACTAAACTCCATATTCGTGCGTTGGTTCCTTGCGCTCCACCATGATGACGATGCTGATTACTCGGTTGGTTGCCGCCATGTAAACTAACATAGGCTCTCTTAACACCGGTGCTGCAAGTATAGGTAGGGAGGAGAGTATTCTCTTCAACTCCTGAAATGTTGCGTCAGCTTCGTCCGTCCATGTGAATTTTTCCGCCTTCTTGAGCAACTTGTAGAGCGGCATAGCCTTCTCACCAAGTTGACTGATGAACCGGCTTACTACTGCAACGCAGCCTATGAGCCTTTGTATGTCCTTCAAGCATGTCAGGCGTTTGATGTTGAGGATGGCCTTGATTTTCCACGGGTTCACCTCGATTCCGCGATGCGAAACGATGAAGCCCAACAGTTTGCCGGATGGTACCCTGAAGACGCACTTTTTGGGGTTCAGCATCATGTTGTATTTCTGGAGGTTATCAAAGGTTTCCTGCAAGTCAGCGATAAGATCATTTGATTTCTTTGACATTACCGCGATGTCGTCCACGTAAGCGTGTATGTTGCGACCTATTTGGTCGTGTAGGCAGTGTTGCATTGTCCGCTGGTAAGTAGCACCGGTGTTTTTCAACCCAAAGGGCATCGTGACATAGCAATACGTGCCATAGGGTGTGGTGAACAAAGTGGCCAGTTGGTCCGACTTTCGCATCCGGATCTGGTGGTATCCTGAGTAGGCATCGAGAAAACACAGAAGTTTCAAGCCAGTCATCGAGTCAATGACTTGGTCAATGTGAGGCAAAGCAAACGGATCCTTCAGACATGCTTTGTTCAAGCCGGTGTAATCAACGAACATTCTTAATTCATTGGTTCCCTTTTGGGGACAAGTACAGGATTTGCCACCCATCGGGTGTGAATAACTTCTCGGATAAAGACAACCTTAAGTAACCTAGCTATTTCTTTCCTATAACCCTTCGTATTTCTTCACCAAAGCATCATAGAGATTGCTTCACCGGTTTGACATTAGGATCAATATTCAAGCTGTGCTCGGCAAGTTCGCTAGCTACATCTTTCATGTCAGAAGGTTTCCACGCAAAGATGTCCCTATTCTCATGGAGGAACCCGACGAGTGCGCTTTCCTATTTGGGATCCAGGTCCGTGCAAATGGCGGTGGTCTTGGAGGAATCACCTTCGACAAGCTCCACCTGCTTGGTCTTGATGGCGGCCTTGAAGGCGGGTTCAGCAGCAGTGATCTGCTTCTTCGAAGCTGGCATCTCGAGGCATCGACCTAGGTCTGGATCTCCTTGAACTCCTCACCGTAGAGGACTGCTTCGTCAAAGGTGGCCTCACTAAGCTCGCACTCCCGTGCCTTGGTGAAGCTTCCGTCCACGGTGATGACGCCATTTGGTCCGAGAATCTTGAGCTTGTTGTAGACAAAACATGGCCTTGCGAGGAAGGAGTGGAAGATGTCGCGTCCGAAGATAACGTGGTACACGCTCTTGAAAGGCACCACTTCAAAGGTCATGCGCTCTTGGCGGTAATTTTTGACATCGCAAAAAGCGACCGGAAGGGTGATGTAGCCCAGGGAATTTTCTTGTCGGTCGGGGACAACCCCATGGAACAAGGTATTGATCTTGCTTAGCTGGGTCTCCGTCAAGTTCATCTTGTGCAGTGTATCTAGGTACATGATGTTGCTTCCACTGTTCACGAGGCACTTGGTGAACTCTGTGCCGTCAATCAAAGGGTTGATGACCATGGCATACTGGTTCTCTATTGGGATAAGCTCTGGGTGATCCTTCCTATCCCAAGTAATTGGAAGTTCTGACCACCTGACGTACTGGGGAACCGTAGGGAGGGTAGCCATCAGTATCCTCAAAGAGGTTTTCTAGGCCCGGACGGTGGGGGTGCCAAGGAAAGTGTGGTAACATGGAGCCTTCTTTTCAAAGGGATTTTTCCCTTTATCCTCTCCCTTGTCGAAAGATTTGGGGTCCATTGATACGTTGCTAACTTATCCATAATTTTTGATGTTCCATGCTTGTTTTATATCTACTTTCTTATGTTTTGTCCACACTTTGGAGTATTTCTATACAATTTCTGGGACTAACCTATTAACAAGATGCCACAGTGCCAGTTGCCTATTTTCTTTTGTTTTTGGTTCCAGAAAAGTCAGAAAATGAATATTCTCGAAATTGGACCAGACAAAAGCCAAAGTCGTTATTTTCTTGGAAGACTCACGGAGCCAGAAGGAGAGACGAAGGGGGCCACAGGGTGGCCACCCCACCACTTGGCGCGGGTCCCCCTTGCCGCGCCAGGGCATGGTGTGGGCCCCCTGGCCATCCATCGACCTTGCCCCTTCGCCTATAAAATCCTCCCGATGCAAAAACCCTAAATCATCTAGCCTCCAGCCACGAAAAGTTCCGCAGCGCCGCCACCACCGAAGGGGAGATTCGGGGGACAGAAAGTCTCTGTTCCGGCACCCTGCCGGGATGGGGAAGTGCCCCCGGAGCCATCTCCATCGATCTCCACCACCATCTCCATCACCGTTGCTGATTCCCATGATGAGGAGAGAGTAGTTCTTCCTCGAGGCTAAGGGTTCTACTGGTAGCTATGTGTACATCTCTCTCTATGCATGATCATATTGTGATCATGAGCTTTGTAATCAAGTAGATCTACCTTGCTACTCAAGTGCTTTAATAGATCTCTGCTCTCCCCATGTGTGTGAAAGTGACAGCGTGCACACCATGGTGGCACTTAGGCTAGAGATTACAAATACTTGTTATGAGTTATATTTGGAGTTGGATGTATTTATGAAATTGTGGTGTTTGTTGGAACCATCTAGTGCTCAAGGTGACAGTGTGGGGTTTTCTAGATGGGAAAGGCTTACTTTGAGGTGTGCTGTTATAGCCCTACCATGGATTAGAGTGTCCAACCAGAGAGTAGTTAAGAATAGTATCATAAAGAGAATATATTTATATGAGAGTGTTCACTAGTGAAAGTATGATCCCTAGGCCTTGTTTCTAAGCATTTAAACACCGTTTGCAACTAGATCTGTTACATGTTTGCTTATTTCTATCTTTATTTCAGTTTGCATTTAGTATCTTCCACGCCATCAAGCTATTTTCTGGCACCGTTGTCTTATATCCATACCACTTGTATTTTACTATCTCTTCGTTGAACTAGTGCACCTATACACCTGATAAGTGTATTGGGTGTGTTGGGGACACAAGAGTCTTCTTGTATCTTGATTGCAGGGTTGCTTGAGAGGGGATACATTTGACCACTTCCTACCTGAGTTCACTAAACCTTGGGTGATCCACTTATGGGAAAACTTTATGCTGTTCTACAAAGCTCTGCACTTGGAGGCCCAACAACTGTCTACAAGAATAGAAGTACGTAGACATCAAGCTATTTTCTGGCGCCGTTGCTGGGGAGGTAAGGTAAAAGGTACTCACATCCTTCGGTGTGAGTGCTCGAAGTTATTTCCTTTAGATTCTGCAATTTTGTCTTTTTGTTTCTTGTTTTCACTAGTTAGGCTTAATGGAAAACAACAAAAAATTTAGAGAGCTTTATAGTATTTATCTTGAGTTAGGACATGAAGTGTTTAAAGAGAAAATTAAAAAACCTATGGAACTTTATTTGCATGCTAATAGCAATGTTGTTAGTATGAATTCTTTGGACACCATTATTGCTAATGCTATGGAAAAGTCTAAGCTTGGGGAAGCTAATTTTTATGAAAATGATCTTTTTAGTCCCCCAAGCATGGAGGAGAAAATTTACTTTGATGATACTATGCCTCCAATATATGATGATTACAATGATGAATATGATATTTTCAGTCCACCTACTATTGAGGAGAAAATTAATTATGATTACAATATGCCTCCTATATTTGATGATTATGGCGATGAGAATAATAATGATAGCTATTTTGTTGAATTTCCTCCCACTATAATTAATAAGAATGACTATGCTTATGTGGAGAGTAATAATTATTATATGCATGTGGCTCATGATAAGAATGTTTTATGTGATAGTTATATTGTTAATTTTATTCATGATGCTACTGAAAGTTATTATGAGAGAGGGAAACATGGTCTTATGTATCTTAACATTATTAAGTTTCCCCTCTTTATGTTGAAAGTCTTGAAGTTGCACTTGTTTTGCTTTACTATGCTTGTTGCTTTGTGCTTTCATGACTTGTTTCTTTACAAGATTCCTATACATAGGAAGTGGGTTAGACTTAAATGTTCTTTGAATTTGCTTCTTGATGCTCTCTTTTACTTCAATTCGTATTTCTTACGTGAGCATCTTCTCAAACTATCATGCCTAACTTAAAGGCGTTAAAGAAAAGTACTTATTGGGAGATAACCCAAAAGTTTTAGTTGAGTCTTGGAAGTTATTGCTTTAGTAATAACCGCTCCTTATATTTTTTATTTGCTTTTTGTGCCAAGAGTAACCTCTAATGAGAGAGAAGTAATGCTTGAGAAAGTTGCTGTCCCGAAACAGATTTTTGTGCTTCACTGTAAATATTCGTGTAAAATCTCTGTACGTCATTTTGAGGCGTGACTTTTTGTGCTTCTGCCCCAGGTTGTTATGTAACTTTCGTTTTATCAACACTTTTCGATTTGAGCAACAGAAGATCTTTGAAAAAATTGGTTTTTACCTGCTGGTCTGTTTAAACAGATTTCTGCCATTATTTGCATTTGCTTCTTGTTGATTCCTTTCTGAGTTCTTTTTGGGGAATTGAGCTTTTTGAGGGAAGTGCTACATTAGCTTGTGTTTTAATGGAAGTTTTATTGGTGTTGAAACTGAACCCAAAGACTTATTATCTTGAGTGCACTAATGTTGCTAATAAAGATTGTGTGAAGTTTTGTCTGAAGGAAAAATTTCAGGTGTATGGAAGGAATGATGTAATGAGATGAAGAATGGACTAAAGCTCAAGCTTGGGACTGCCACACGTGTCACCCTAAGAAATATCCAAGAAGTACAAGCGTCAAAACTTGGGGATGCCCAAGGCATCCCCTTCTTCATCAATAAAAATCTCAGGTTCTTCCAAACACTTCATTTTATTGTTTCATGCATAGTTGTGTTGTTCTTGGAGCGTCTTTGTTTTCGTTTTTAGTTTTCATTTGCTTGGTTTGCTTGAATAAGTTGGTTGGATCCCAACACTTATTTTGGAGAGAGACACACCCTGTTCTTCATTGCCTAGAACACTCTAGTTTTCACTCTTATTGTTTTGTGAGTGTTCTCCTTTGCTAGCACTGCGTTTAGCTTTAGTTTTCGATTGGTGTTGGAAAAGAGTAGGAAGTTTCATGCTTATAGTGGTACAAAAAGGAGCTTGTTTTTAACTGTGGCTTATGCTTTGTCATGTCATGCTTGATATTGTTTTGGCTTTATGCTTAGTGATTTTTGCTGTAGCATGACATGTTATAAACAATTGAGATTGCTTAATGTGCCTTGAAAGAATCATGCGTTGTTTTAGCATATTAAAGCATAGTATTGTGGTATTCTCCTTTGATGCTTTATTTGGGTTGACTTGGCACATGCTCACACCATGACTATCCCAAGTCACCATAGCCTTTATGATCCTTTAGTTTTCTACTTGTAATATCACTTTATGCTTTAATTAATGATGTTTTGTCGCTTTGCATGATTATAGACATTATTGCTCTCTTAGTTGGTCGCTCCCAGTCTTTTGCTAGCCTCCATAACCAAGTGTGAGTTCCACTCATGCATCCAACTCCAAATTAAACCAAGTTATTCCAAAGAGTCTACCATACGTACCTATTAGCATTTGCTATTCCAAGTATATTCATGTTTTTATCTACCTCCCGAATTAAACTTGTTATGAGAAAACTAGTGATTAAAGATCTCACGAACTTGATGGCACACTTTACTTTTCTTGCCCCTAATAAACTTGAACCATTGTGTCGTCTATGTTGTATATGCTTGCACTTATATGTTGGGGATTAGCAGAACCATGCTGTCATGGGGAACACTTTCAACATTGCACTTGTAGATTGTACACAGTTGATATCATGCTCTTTTGTTTATGGATGTCGTCGGTGTGAAATGAAAGGGGAGCTTGTAAGTCCATGGAGTTATGTATGTGTGTTAGAGAAACACCTGGGCCGCTGGTCTAATCCATGCCTAATCATGGTGGAAACCTGCAGCGTAACCATAATGAGATGTCTATGAAGCATTCTTCTTATTAAAAAAGAGTCAGATATTGTGAAAAAGAGAAAAAGAAAAAAAAAAGATATGAGAAAAGAGGAAAGAGAGAAAAAACACCATTTTCCTATGGTAAATAAGAAGATTGTTGAGATACTCGTTGTCTGCTTGCCTTGGCATTTTGATATGGGGATTCTTCCGTATCATCGGGCAAGGGGTACCCCGTTGGCGATTCTCTATGATGCACATGTACTTACTATGACAAGAACTTACCGGTAACTAAACTTGAGTAGCATGAGGAGCGACCCTCGTAGTCAAGGGACACGAGATTTCCAACTTATACTTTGTCAAGCATATACTCCATAGTTTGTTCACCACCTTAATCACTTCAAGATGCTTATGATAGGGGCAATGAGAGCTGAAAGCTAATAAGTACCACAATTTTTGGAATCTCTTTATGAGACTTGAATCCCTGCTTCCTTCTATGAAGGCCTTTCTTTTACTTTTATGTTGACTATCCACTTTCTATCTTTATGCACCTACTTTGAGAGCATAGTGGACATTCTTAGTTCTATGTGCATTGTTCCAAGACTTGTTGATTGATGCATAACTTTGATATTGCTTGTTTTGAACTATCTGTATCTAGTCAGTCTTATGAACTTTGAAGGTGTCCTATGCATTTATGTTTGCTACTCTATGAGGGACAAGCTGAATGCCACTATGATATGTTTTCTTTATGTGAAACAAACAAACGTCTTGCAAAGCATTATTATTCATGAATCTTTTGTTTGTGCCTTTTCATGTTGCAATAATAGTTGCTTTGTCTTATTGTTAGAACTTTATCTTTCATGTTATGATAGAAGTACTATGATCCCAGCTATCAATGTTTTACAAATACTTTGATCAAGTTTATGATGGTGCATGTCAACTCAAAAATTATTCTTTATTTTTATTACTTACCTACTCGAGGACGAGCAGGAGTTAAGCTTGGGGATGTTGATACGTTGCTAACGTATCCATAATTTTTGATGTTCCATGCTTGTTTTATATCTACTTTCTTATGTTTTGTCCACACTTTGGAGTATTTCTATACACTTTCTGGGACTAACCTATTAACAAGATGCCACAACGCCAGTTGCCTGTTTTCTTCTGTTTTTGGTTCCAGAAAAGTCAGAAAATGAATATTTTCGGAATTGGACCGAACAAAAGCCAAAGTCGTTATTTTCCCGGAAGACTCATGGAGCCAGAAGCAGAGACGAAGGGGGCCATAGGGTGGCCACACTACCCCTTGGCGCGGGTCCCCCTGGCCGCGCTAGGGCATGGTGTGGGCCCCCTGGCCGTCCACCGACCTTGCCCCTTTGCCTATAAAATCCTCCCGATGCAAAAACCCTAAATCGTCCAGCCTCCAGCCATGAAAAGTTCTGCAGCGCCGCTGCCACCGAAGGGGAGATTCGGGGGACAGAAAGTCTCTGTTTCGGCACCCTGCCAGGACGGGGAAGTGCACCCGGAGCCATCTCCATCGATCTCCACCACCATCTCCATCACTGTTGCTGATTCCCTTGATGAGGAGGGAGTAGTTCTTCCTCGAGGCTAAGGGTTCTACCGGTAGCTATGTGTTCATATCTCTCTCTATGCATGATCATATTGTGATCATGAGCTTTGTAATCAAGTAGATCTACCTTGCTACTCAAGTGCTTTAATAGATCTCTGGTCTCCCCATGTGTGTGAAAGTGACAGCGAGCACACCATGGTGGCACTTAGGCTAGAGACTACATATACTTGTTATGAGTTATATTTGGAGTTGGGTGCTTTATGAAATTTTGGTGTTTGTTGGAACCATATAGTGCTCAAGGTGACAGTGTGGGGGTTTTCTAGATGGGAAAGGCTTACTTTGAGGTGTGCTGTTATAGCCCTACCATGGATTAGAGTGTCCAACCAGAGAGTAGTTAAGAGTAGTATCATAAAGGGAAGATATTTATATGAGAGTGTTCACTAGTGAAAGTACGATCCCTAGGCCTTGTTTCTAAGCATTGAAACACCGTTTGCAACTAGATCTATTACGTGTTTGCTTGTTTCCATCTTTATTTCAGTTTGCCTTTAGTCTCTTCCATGCCATCAAGCTATTTTCTGGCACCATTGTCTTATATCCATACCACTTTGTATTTTACTATCTCTTCACCGAACTAGTGCACCTATACACCTGACAAGTGTATTGGGTGTGTTGGGGACACAAGAGTCTTCTTGTATCTTGATTGCAGGGTTGCTTGAGAGGAGATACCTTTGACCACTTCCTCCCTGAGTTCGATAAACCTTGGGTGATCCACTTAAGGGAAAACTTGCTGCTGTTCTACAAACCTCTGCACTTGGAGGCCCAACAACTATCTACAAGAATAGAAGTGTGTAGACATCATCCATGTCTTCATCCATATCACTTGATTCCTTGGTCTCTTCCTCCTTCTTCTTCCCTTTGCCCTTTCCGCGGGTCTGTTTTTCTGACTTCGCTTGTAGCCGGACTCAGGGTCTTCCTTGAGATTGTTGACGAATTTGCATTGGCGGTTGGTGTGGGTGCCCTTGCCGTTTGCGTCAAGGTGTACGAAACACGGCATATCGCGGTACTCTTCGTACATTTGGGGAACGCGGGGCGCTGAGGGTGTAGTGTCACTCCTCTGCTGGCCACTGCTAGCCTCCCGACCACGTCCACGATGTCCGTCTCCGCCTCTTCTAGTGAATGTTGCGGCGACTTGCTTTTCTTCGGGTAGATTCTTCCTCTTGTTATTGTTGTTCTTCCTGGCATGGGTAGGGATTGCTATTGCCGGCAATGATCCACGCGCGTCGTCATCAGAAGCGGCGAACTCGCTAGCCATGGCGATCATTGCATTAAGGTTGAGCTCGTTGTTGTCTTGCTTGCGCTTTAACGTATGCCAGAGCAAAGTTCCCTTTTTCAGACCATCGATGAAGGCGGCCATAGCGGTCTGTTCGTGCACCCCTACGCAGGAATTTTTCATATCCAGCCAGTGAGAGAGGTAGGCACGAGAGGTTTCATCATTTTCTTGCACACACCATTGTAGGTCTCCGATAGTGCAGGGACGCTTGTACGTACCCTCAAAATTCTTGGTGAACGCTTCATGCATGTCCAACCAATTGCATATCGATTTCTCCGGCAAGTCATCGATCCATTGTCGGGCGGTGCCGATCAGCATGAGTGGGAGGTACTTGACGGCGATATTGGGGTTTTCCCCTGCGATGTGAATCGCTTCGCTGTAGTCCTACAACCATGTTAATGGCCTGGCAGTGTCATTGTATGGTTTGATGGTCTTGTCTATCCGGAGGCCCTTGGGGTAAGTTGTGGCCCGTATCACTGGTCCAAAACAACGTGGCCCAAGGTATGGGAGCTCCCGAGCTTCTTGGATCTCGTCCAGCCGTGTACGTGCATCATACGGCTCTGGTTGCTTCCCTTTTTCGTCATGGGGAGGGGAGTTGTGGCGCGATCTATGAGATCCACCGTGTCCTCCGCCATGATGGCTGCTAGGTGGCGACGATGGCGGTGGAGGCGATGGGTTAGCTCTCTTGCTGTGCGCCTCCTGCGATTCCTCATGCTTGTCGCGGTTACTTGTCGGACGTGGTAGCTCCTTGTGGGATCTGCTCCTATGTCCTTCAATGCTGCTGCGCTCTCCGCCATGCCGGGGCTACTCACCCTGGTCGCGTATAACAATGCCGGCCTGGGGACGCCTTGGACGTGCATGCTTGTGCGGTGGTGCGGCTCTGGTTCCTCGTGACGCCGAGATGGTGGTGGAGGTGGTGACCGGCGGGGATGAGCCTTTTCTCCATGGTCAGAGGATATGGGGACGGCATCAGTCCTATTGCGTGCCTCCCTCCGTCTTTGCTCTATAGAGCCTATGTGCGATCCCTCGTCACGGGGAGATTTGGGCCTTCTGCGGCTATTCAGGGTCGACTGGCAAAGCTCCGGGTTGGACTCCAGCCTATGCAAGGCGGCCTTCTCATGGTGCTTGCATTCCTTAGCGATGAGGTCGTAGACCTGAGCAACTGCTTCTAGCGACCTGTCATGTTCCAGGAGGGTCTTAGCGACGACAATGTTGAGGGTGGGAGTTGGCATGACCTGCCTCCCCTCTGAATCAATGTAAGGGGTGGCTTTTGTTGGCTTAGACCCTTCATACCCCAACCTTCGTCGAACGCCGAGATCTTTGACGACGTGAGCTGGTACTTTCTTTGCCTTTTGCTTTAACCGAATTGCTTGTACTTAGCCTCCATAGCTCTTGCCTCCTTGATGGATTGCTGCGCCTTGGCCATGTCTTCGTCTAGCTTAGTGCCTTGCTCCGCGATGCACTTGGCCTCTGCCAAGATTTCCGCGCGTTTCTCATCAAGATCCATAACGCTTCGGATATGGGCGACGATGATTGGCTCAACAAGAAGCACACCGTAAATTGCTTTGTCGGCGGGAGTGTCCAGTGGGTTGCTAGTTGCTGACGTTGACGGTGGCATTGGCAGCTGATTTGATTGTCGGGCCGTACTAGGGGCCATGGTGAGTTCCTGTGCTAGTAGCGGGCGAATAACCAGAGGAGGCATAGCTTTGGACAGAGCCGGAGGCTCGGCGACTTTCTTAGCTGCTACTGCTCTGGTAACCGCTGGCATGGGCGGAGCTCTCTCACGTTCCAGTTCCTGTCTGTCTTCTTCCATCATACTCCCAAGGGCGACTAGCACTTGGTGGGAAGTGTTGGTCTTCTCGGCGCACTCCTCCTTATCGATCTCCTACTAAATCTCCCTCATAGCAGTATCGTATTTCTCCGAGTTAGCATATGAGCCACCACCATCCATACTGATGTCGGCATAAAGCGCGTCAATGACGGAGTCGGATGTAGCATCCCAATTGTCTAACAATTGTAATGCTACTTGGTCTAGTAATATAATGGCTACTTCATATATATAATTGTTGCATCAGCATTATAGCATGCTCATGTCATCATGCCTCCTTGCATTTGAGCATCATATAAAACCCTTTCTCATTTGGTTCTTATCTCATATGCATTATTAATTGTATTTGCCTCTTGATATTGTATTTGGTTCTTGATATATTGTTTCAATGCCCAAGTTGAGTGGGGGCATATCTCTTATTAACTCCACCACCTTTCTTTCACCACCTTATAATTCCACCATCCAACTAAATATGAGCTTGGCACTTATTGGTTTACCTCTAGCTCATGTGGGTTGGGATGGATCCAATTCTTTTCCACATGCTCTCATCTTGGCATCATGTTGGTTTCACATCATTGATATATGAGAGCCACATGGCCATCTTTGCATGCCTTGTTAATGGAACCTTTTGCTAGCTTCCATATGGATTGTTTTGGGGTTATTATCATGTTGGAATATTGTTGGGCTTACTAAATTCCTAGTGGCACATACACACTAGCAAGTCCCAAGCTTACTCAAACATGATCATCTCCATCTTTTTCCACTTGGAACTTTCCTTGTAATTCTTTTGCTTGAGCCTTACTCCGCACTTTGGAATGCATAAGAAAATGCCATGTAAATAATCTTGTTTTCACAAAGATAAACATGGTATTAATTAATTATGCATGGCCCATGCAAGTACCACCTTTTTGCTTGTTATTTGGATTTCATTTGCATTTTTGAATGAATCTAAACCACACACATCTGTCCATCTCTCTCTCTTTTCTTCACCTCCCTCTCCTTTTTCTCCACCATCCATGCATGATCTTGTGTATCCTATCTAAACCCTAACCATCCTCCCCTAATCCTCTATCTAATCCTAAACCCTACCACCCTATTCACCTACCCATCTAACCCTAACCCATCTAAGCTAAACCCTAGCCCTAGCATGTTACACCCCTCTCTCCCTATCGGCCTCTCTCTCTCTCACCTAGCTTGGCCCCACTTGGCCACCCTCTCACCCAAACCCTAGCTGACCACCTAGCTACCCCCCAACCCTAGCTCCAACCCTAGCCCGAGGCTACCACCACCCCAACCCGAGCTCCTCCCTCCCTCTCTTTTCTCTCTCTGCCTGAGGACCCCACCACCTGAGCCTGCCCCTGCCTCCTTGGCCTCACCATGGTCCCACATGCCAGCTCCCTGCCCTGGTCCTGCCCTGCCGAGCACGTGAGGAGGAAGGAGGGAAAAGGTGGCCGAAGCCACCTTTATCTCCAACCATTCCCCCCCACGGCACCTCCTCTCCTCTCCGTCCCTATCCACCCTCTCTGCCTCGCCCAGCTACCCCAGATCTAGCCCCAGCGCCCTGCCTCTCCCCCTCTTCTCCACCGCATCCGGCTACACCATCGCCGGCGAAACCCTCGGCCTCCACCCCCGCCGATCCAGCCGAGCAGCACGTCCGTGGAGCGGCCTGGGAGATCCACGGCGCTTCTCTGCTTCACCCTGAGCCCGGCGACAAGGAGGAGACGGACCGGAGCCACCCGAACCAGCGCGAGCCCGACGCAAACCCTAGATCCTCTGGCCGTCTGCCTCGACGCCGATCCTCTGCGTCTCGAGCCGATCCAACCACACCGACACACTCTCGGTGAGCCACCTGATCTCCTGGACATGCTCCGCCGCGCTATCGTCGTCCAGAGCCGTCTTGCGTTTCATCGAGCATGCTCGGTGCGCCGGCGAGCGCAGCGTCTGCTCGCTCCCCCGCCGCACAGAAACCCTAGCTAGGCCACGCACGCCTCCCTGACACCAAGCCCAGGCCAGCGCAGTGGTTCCGCCCCCGCGCGCGAGCCCTAGGTCCCGCGTTCGAATCCCCGCGTCGCGTCCGCGCGTGCGAGCACCGATCTGTCCTCTGCTCGCGAAGAAGAGGAACAGTACGGGCGGTCGTTTTGCGCATACCCCCTGCTTTCTTTTTCGACTCAACCCACGGTCCACCAAGCCCCACCTGCCAGCCACCCCGGAGATCTTGCAGAGAAGCCCCTCTGTTTCTCCGGACTTAACCCGCGCTCCCTCGCTCGGCCCACCTGGCAGCCCCCGCGCGACCACTCGCTGACACGCGGGTCCATGTGTGCCGTGGCCCCACATGTCATTCGCTTAAGCTAGTTTAGGCCGCGGTGTTAAACGTTTTCTGCGCGCTGTGGAGTCCCAGTCAGCACTGGCCCTACCCGTCAGTGACTGGGGTTAGCTGTTCCTGGGTATAAAAAGGTTCTCTAGATATCTGTTTTAATTCAAACTTATTTCAAATTAATTCAAATTCAAAATTAAATCTGTTTTTAATTATCTTTTGAAATATAAATCCATTTAATGCAAATAATATATGTTTTCAAATCAGAAAAATATGAGGAATTCAAATATGCAATCCAAAATATATTTTGAACACTTAAAATTTCAAGTTGAATTTAATTACAATAAAATGCCCTTTGGCCTTAATAAATTAATAACTTTTGTTTTCTAACTCCAAATTTAACAAATAATATGTCTAAAATGTTTAGCTCGACGAGACCTTTCTGTTGATGCATTCCATTATATGTTTTGCAGCATGCATCATATAAATATAATGTGTACAGCAACTTAATTGTGAATAAAATGGGGCCAAAACTCAATAAAATGATTTATTCTTGTGTTCCACACCTCACCCATGCCATGCTACCTTATTGCCATGCAAATTGTGCATCATTCATCATGGCATGATTGTTTGCTTGTCGCATTTATTCATATGCTTGTGCACTTTATTTATGTTGGCCCTTGTTTGTTTGGTTCTTCTTCAAATAGACGCTGAGCAGGGGATATATCAAGAGAACCAGGAGCACTACCCAGATCCATCCCTTGCTTCAACTGAGCTGCTAGGCAAGCACTACCACATGCTTGCATACATATAGTACCTATTGCCTCTATCTTATCCTTGCATCATTGAGTCGCGATTGCATTAAATTGAATCCCAAGTATCGCATAGCCTTTACTTTTAAACCCCACCGAAGCTTGTTCCTCCATCCCATGAGCCATTACTACAGGAGTTGTTTGAGCCATGCGAGTCGTAGAACAGCATGTGTAGGGTATGTGAGTGTCTGATGGATAACAAGGTACCTAAACAACTTAACCTGAGTAGTAATGGGATAACTAATGAAAGTGGCATCGGTGAGCCATATTTGCTATTTGGTTTTCAGGCTCACTTGTGTCCCGTAGGACCCCGAGTACTTGATTCCTGTTCCTTGAATATACGCGCTATCCACATCCGGGAGGCTTATGAACCCCCCCTGAGCCAGAGCTTGATTCATTCTTATTTCTTGGGGCCACAAACTAGTTTGAGGTTTTATTTACTATCCTGTACTTATGCCATGTTTTACTGCTTTATTTAAAATTGTGCGAGGTACTGCACACTGTACTGTTTAGGTAAGCGGAGTGTTTTCGCGGTGTCGACAAGCCCAGCCACATTTTTGGGTTCCCAGTCGTTCACAGCCACTGACGCAAACCTTGAGGCCGTCTCGGAGTCAGCTAACTTCGTTGCGGGTAGCTCAATGGGGTGGCCCCCTGAAATATTTCTGAATCCTGTGATTGCTTTGTCGTGACTGCCTCGTTGGGTTTTGATTTGGTTTTTCCGAGGCATATTGAGTGTGTGTTGCTATTTGTGCACCCCTGCAGGGTAAAACTTTCTGAAAGCCGTGTCCGCGGTTATGGACGACTTGGAGCACAGTTTCTCGATCATAGACAAGCATAACTAAAGTACCGCTTTTAATTTGACTAGACTAGGTACCTGACTAGTAAATAGTGCAACACTCACGGAATGGATAATAAAACTGCCAACGGATGGGGGGTTGTTCGTCCGCTTCCTCGTCGGTAAGCGAGGAGGAGGATGGATCTGTGGAGATTACCATTATAACCGTTATAACTGTTGTTATTAATTCACGGACATCCGTCTATCTATGGTTAGGCGGATGGTTAGCGAGTATCTATAGAATTGCTAGGGTTTACCTTTTGCTGCAATTGCGTCACCCCAGGTTGTGTCCCCTTTAGCGGCATAAAGACTTGCTGAGTACCCCTAGGGTCTCACACGATAAATTATTGGTCCAGATGAATAGGTACACTCGCAAGATGGATACTGGGTGGAAGAGACGGACGATGTGGGCAACGATCATTCGGTGTAGAGATTCCGGGAACGGGGATCCGTGAGATCTGTGGGCGGGATGTGCTTATTTATGGGGCATCTTATGCCGATTTGCTTCTTATCCGTACTCAGATTTTGTCTTCCGCTTCCGCTTGATACTCTGATGTTTGATGTATGAGGAGATATCCTAAACTATTATATCTATCTAGGATATTTGGATCTTGCCGTATGGCGTTGCTATATTTCCTTTCTTTTTAGATGGAATGGCTCTGATGTACTATTGTATGGTGGCTTGCATACATACTCATTTGTGTATGTAGTTGATCCCTTCGCCTGCCGATTACGCCGCCCGTTCTTGTCCCGATGTTTGGAAATGGTTGGGACGGCCGAAAGGTCTACCTGTGAGTGCATTTGGGCCCCACCGTACTATTTCAACCATTTCCGTTCATCCAGGCTTGTAACTAGGAGCGTAATTCACCGAGGTAGTTACATCGGAGTTGGGTTCGGTGTTGATGATGGCGGACGTGGAGGGTGATGGAGGCGGGCTGTTGTTGTTGTTTCCTCCTATGGCTACGACGACGATTGCCGTCATGGCCTCTTTATTGGCATTCGCGTATTCGTTGACGATGGCAACCATCTCACCAAGTGTAAGAGGGCCTGTGGCCTACCGCCTTCGGAGGGTATGCCGAAGGAGTGTTCCGGGTGTTATCCCTTCCACCAAGTGGTATACGAGCTCGTCGGCGTGGTCGCCCTCTAGGGTTTCTCTCACCCTCATCCATCTGGCGAGGTATTCGCGGGGAGGTTCTTCATACCTTTGAATGCATCTAGCCAGATTGAAGATGGTGACGACGCCGACAAAGTGTGACCTACGCATCTATAATGCTCGGGGAAGCCAAGCGGATTTGCGGGGTCCTTCCACCTTTATATCCTGCACATGGGCGGTTTGGGTGAGCCTTGAAATTTCCTGATCTGAGCCACCATACTCCAAGGAGAGGTATGGCCCAGATCCTTCTGCGAACGTGTCCTGCTCATAGGCGGTCCTTGCGGGGCTTGACGAGTTTCCGACTTCTTGGGAGCTAGGACCCGAGTCAGTTTCACCGATGAAGATGTGGATGTCTACGAAGGGGATGACGGAGCAGCGCGTGGGGTTCGTATTTGCTGGCACCCAGAACTCATCTGGAGGGACGATCGGGACGTTGCCGGAGAAGAGAACGCGACCGATGGCTACGGTATCGCTGATTCCCACGAAGAGATTGGACCTCGCCTGGTGTAGAGCTCGAAGCGCCTCTCGCCCCATGGTGGGCGCCAACTATCATGGTATTGCCGACGAGTACACCATGGAGGGGTCCTCACAGTGCGTGTTTAGAGACGTGGGGTAAGGCGGAGAGTTGGCGGGTACGAGATAACACAGGTTACCCAGGTTCAAGTCCCACAACGGTGGCGGAACTCTACTCCTGCTATAAATCACTATAATGGCAATACGTCGAGTTACAGGGATAGGTTCGCTGTGCGAGTTGTTGCACATTGTACGTATCAATCTAAGAGGTTGTGCCTTAAAGGATCCCACATGCCGGCTTAGAAAGGCGCCAAGACCTAGGGTTTACAGGGAAAGGTCCTTGCCGGACAAGGTAAAGAGTCGTACACTAATACGAACTAGTCTTCCGTGTCTTGTACTCCAAGGCTCCGAGTATGTCGGTGACTCCTGCATAGCCTTCCTTTATCCGGCATGGGCCTCCCTTCTGGATCTGTCTAACTGGGCCGCCCAGCAGGCCATGGGCCCTGCTACCAACTATGGGCCACCCGGGTTAGGTGGATTGACGACATGCTATGAGGATACCCATATAGCATATCCCCAACAAATGCAGTTGTCCACGACGATTTCCATAAAACCAAAAGTTCTAATAACTTTATAGAACTTCATGTACCATTGTCTTGAAGCTTGCTTCAAACCATAAATAGACTTCTTTAATCGACATGCCAAGTGTTCTTTTCCTTGTACGACAAAACTTTCTAGTTGAGTCATGTAAACATCTTCATTCAGATCATCATTTAGGAATGTCGTCTTAACATCCATTTGATGCAACTCTAAGTCATAGTGAACTGTCAATGCCATAATGGTTCTAAAAGAATCTTTGCTTGACATAGGAGAGAAGGTCTCGTTGTAATCAATGCCCTCTCTTTGTGTAAATCCTTTCGCAACAAATCTTGCTTTGAACCTTTCTACATTCCCTTTGGAGTCATACTTAGTTTTGTAGACCCACTTGCAGCCTACTCTTTTAGCCCTATTGGGTATTTCTATTAAGTCCCAAACATCATTTGTGCCCATGGACGTCAATTCATCTTCCATGGCAGCTACCCATTTAGATGAGTTCTCATTTTTCATAGCTTCCTTGGAGGAGGATGGGTCCTCCACCTTTCCCATATCATTGACATCCTCACTCATGTAAGTGATATAATAATATAGGACGACTTTCTTTCTTTCATGGTGTGTTCTTCGTAGCGGAGGTGGTGGTGGAGGATCATTTTCTGGTTGAGGATCATGTTCTTCTTGAGAGTCATCTTCTGGTTGTGAATCTCCATTTGGTTCAGGATCAACATTGGTTTCAACATGAGTATTTTCAGTATGTGTATTGGATGTCACGTCAAAATTTCAAAATGGTAAAACGATCTCTTGGATAGTCGGGGATGGAGCACACACCCGCTTCTCGTCAAGATTAATAACCCTTACTTCTGTGACTTCATTATCCTCAAAAAATACAGCTTGTCAAGTTTCCACAAATTTAGTGGTATGGCCTGGACAATAAAAGTGATATCCCTTTCCCCTATGAGGGTATCCAATAAAATGACAACTTAATGTCTACGGATCCAATTTATTAAGTTGTGGATTGAATACTTTTGCTTCAGCAGGACATCCCCACACACAGAGGTAATCCAAGCTCGGTTTCTTTCCCGTCCACATCACATAAGGTGTGCTCGGTGCAGATTTAGTGGGAGCAATATTTAGTACATGTGCAGTTGTATTTAAAGCCTCCATCCATAGGGTTACTAGCAAACTTGCGTGACTAAACATGCTTCACACCATGTCCGTAAGGGTGTGGTTGCGGTGCTCAGCTACACCATTTTGCCGAGGTTCACCAGGCATTGAATAGTGGACAACAATTCCATTCTCAGCTAGGAACTTTGCAAATGGTCTCGGAATTTGCCCATAAGGAGCATGCCTACCATAATACTCTCCCCCGCGATCAGACCGTACAACTTTAATTTTCTCATTCAGTTGATTCTTAACTTCGGCTTTGAACACTTTGAATATTTCCAAAGCTTCCGATCGATCACGAATAGGGTAAATATACCCATATCGAGAAGAGTCATCCGTGAATGTTATGAATGGATCAAAACCATCCATGGACTTTACATTAAGAGGACCACAAATGTCAGTATGAATAAGTTTGAGGACCCTTGTGGCTCTTACCGCTCCTTTCTTAATAGTTTTAGCACATTTCCTTTAACACAATCGATGCATTTATGCATCCGAGAAGTCTAATGGAGGAAGTATTTCATTTTTAATCAAATGTTCAATTCTCCCCCTTGAAATTTGGCATAAATGATGATGCCACAATTTCGAACAAGTGCTCATGACTTTCCATTTCTTATCAGTGCTACATTTTTCATTCACATTCACATTCACATCATTCACATGCAAAACAAAATCATTGACGAATAACATATATAGTTTGCCTCGTCTGACACCGAGGCCAATATCTTTATTAAAACGCTTTAAAACACATTGATTGTTACCAAAAAGACATTCAAACATGTCATCATCTAAACATGAAACTGAAATAAGATTCCTACTTAAGGTAGGGACATAGAGAACATTATTCAAATGAAGGAAAAATCCGGTGTCTAGCTCGAGATCGAGAGAACCCAAAGCTTCAATGTCTTGTTCCTTCCCATTTGCCACCTTAAGCCTTCTTTCCCCTGGACTTATGGTGCGGGTTGTATGGAATCTCTGCATGGAATTTGCAACATGAACAGTTGCACCTGAGTCTATCCACCATGTATTTCTAGAAAAATCAACATAAATAGATTCATCTATAAATGTAATTTCATCATTACCTCTCTTGGCTCGGCACTTCAGCCATTTTGGGCAATCCTTCCTGTAATGTCCTTCATTCTTGCAGAAGTTGCGCACGTTCGACCCAACACCAGCAGAAGTGCCAGGATCAGAACTTGTGGAACTAGTGCCCTTCCCTTTTGGAGGTGTTTTTCCTTGAAATTGCTTCTTCTTGGGAGGACCATTCTAAACACTCTTCCTCTTTGAGGTGCCAACCTGTAAGGCTTGATCTTTGATTTGCTTGATAATCCTCTCTTCCTCCTGGAAAATTTTAGGAGTCATCTCAGCCAGTGGACATTTTTCCTTTAGAGAGTTATAGTTTATCTTGAAATGCTCAAATTCAGCAGGTAGTGATTCCAGTATCATGACTATGAGTAGGTTCTCACCGAGTTCACAATTCAGAGTTCTAAGATTTTGATAAGAATTCACTTTCCTCAGTATGTGAGTCCTAACCTCATTTTTCCTAGTTACGATATATTTCTCAAGGAGCTTATAGAAAAGCTCATGAGCGTAAATCTTCTCGGAGCCCTTGAATTGCTCCTCAACAGCTGCTAGAAATTCCTTAGCAGTGTCCTTTTTAGGAGTGCATGATACGTCCATTTTTCATCACTATTCTATATCATAATTTACTATTATTCATTGATATATTTCATATTAAGAGATGACACTTATGTTATTTCATATGTTTTTGCATGGTTGATGACTTTTGGAGGATGGACCGCTGAAGTCAGGATTCTGATGGAAAAGGCATTGTTTGGAGGTAAAATTCGCGAAGATCAGAAAATCCTAGAAAATATATGGAAAATCCTATTTTTCCAGAAGACGAAGGCTGCCAGAAGGGGGAGCGGAGATGGGCCACAGGGGCCCCACACCACCCTCCTGGCGCGAGCCACCCTTGTCCGTGCCACCAGGTGGTGTGGCCACCCTGGCCCACCTCTGGCGCTGCTCTTTGGCATATATATTCCCAACGAAACCCTAAGACTCGGGGAGTGACCACAAAAAGATTTCGCCGCCTCTATAGGGCGGAAAACTGCACAGAGAGAAAGAGCTCTCCGGCAGGCAGAAATATGCCGGGGAAATTCCTTCCCGGAGAGGGGAGATCATTGCCATCAACACCACCATCAAGATGGACTTCATCTGGATCATCATCATCATATCCATCATCGTCTCCACCAACACCATCATCACCACTCCGTACCGCTGTAACAGTTGGGTTGAATCTTGCATAGTTCTTAGGGGAAACTTTCCCGTCGTTGATTACTTGTTGTAGTTGATGCTATTGAGTGGAACCATTGAATTATCGTTCATGTTCAGATTGTTACTTATCATTATTTCATCTCTGATCTTGATCCATATGATGTATTGTGAGTAGTTCGTTTAGTTCTTGAGGACATGGGAGAAGTCATGTTGTTAGTAGTGGAATTGTGTTGAGAAAGATTCAATAGTTTGTTATTTAAGTTGTGGTGTTATTCTTCTAGTGGTGTCATGTGAACATCGACTACATGACACTTCACCTTTATGGGCCTAGGGGGAATGCATTGTGTATTTGTCTACTAATCATAGGGGTTACCGGAGTGACAGAAACCTGAACCACCGTTAGGAAACCTTTGCACAAGGGAGTGTAGGATCTCAAAGTTTAAGGTTGTGGTTAGGTTTATATCTTAATTAGTTTCTTGTAGTTCCGGATGCTTGAAAGGGGTATAATCACAAGTATGTATTAGTCCTAGGAAGGTCAGTACATTAGCACAGGTTCACCCACACAACACTTATCAAACTAAAGAAGATTAATCAACTATATGAAGCGAAAGCACTTGATGATATTCCCATGTTTCCTCGAGAAATTTGGTCATCTTAAGTAATACAACCGACTTGTCCTTTGCTAAAGAAAGGATTGGGACACTTCCTGCAATTATTATTATTGTCTTTTATTTACTCGTACTTTATTTATCTGCATTATCAAAAACCCCTAAAAATCCGTTTGCTAAGTATTTATAGAGAATTCCTGCTCCAAGCCACTCGTTAACATCTTCTGCTCCACGTTGGGTTCGACACTCTTACTTATCAAAAATACTGTGATACACCCCTATACTTGTGGGTCATCAAGACTATTTTCTAGCGCCGTTGGCGGGGAGTGAAGCACTATTGGAGAGTGGAATTGGTAAAGGAAACTTCTACTGTGACTATTGTTTATCTCTGTTAGTTACTTTATTCTCAATATGGATAATTCACTTAGTTTCTTAATTCGTAATGCTACTACCACTACTAAGGTAGTAGATGAACCTCCACCTGCTAAAATTAATCCTTTTAAAATACCTACAAGAATTATTGATCGTGTTATGGATAACTACTATTTTGGGGATGGAACTGTCCATCCCGGTGATCATTTGCTCTTTATACACGAATTATGCGGGTTGTTCAAGTGTGCAGGTATTACAACTGATCAAGTCAAGAAGAAGTTATTCTCATTATCACTGAAAGGAAGAGCTGAGGAATGGTACAAGCTGCTGAAGAATGGCCAATCTCTTGAATGAGAGGAAATTTTACCTCTCTTTTATTCAAAGTTTTATCCTCTTAGTGAGATTCATAAAGATCGGAATCAAATATAGAACTTTTGGCCTCGTGATGGAGAGAGTACAACTCAAGCTTGGGGGAGATTGAAGTTACTAATGCTCAAATGTCCTATTCATGAGCTCTCCAACAATATTATTATCAATAAATTTTATGCAAGACTTTCTCTTCATGATAAGGATCTATTGGATTCTTCTTGTGCTGGATCATTTACACGCATGGGAGAAGAAGCTAATTGGGATCTTCTAGACCGTATTCAAGACAATGCTGAAGCATGGGATAATGATAAAGGAACAAAGTCAGGTATAAATTATGATTATGAATGCATTAAATCTTTTATGGGAACTGATGACTTTCATAATATTAGTAATGCTTATGGTCTAGACTCTCAAGTTATTGCAAATTGTTTTAAGGCTTTTGCCTCATATATTGAAATTCCAAAAAGAGAATGGAATAAGTATCATGCACCATATAAGGATATTATTGATTCTATTCCTGTTAGAAGTACTGAAGTTTGCACTATTGATCGTATTTTACTTGAACCTTATATAGAGAAAATACCTTTCCCGGATAAAGTAAAGGAGCACTCAATAATAACTAGTGTAATTAATAAAAGTACAAAGAGAGTTGTAAAGCCTGATGAACAAATAAACATTGAACCTGCAGTAGAAATTGTGAAAGATCTTGTCACTAAAAGTGTAGAAGATGGACACATTATCTTCTGTGAGGATGCTTCTAATATTGTTTCACATCCTAATAGAACTAGAAAAGCTAGTGTCCCTGTGCTTTATGTTGGAATTGGTGATCATTATGGTTTATGTGATATTGGTGCAAGTTCAAGTGCTATTCCTTACGAGCTTTACAAACAAATTATGCATGAAATTAGTCCATGCGAGCTAGAATAAATTGATGTGGTTATTCACCTTGCAAACAGAGAGACCATCTCTCCAATTGGTATTGTAAGAGATGTGGAAGTTCTTTGTGGTAAGATTAAATATCCTGCTGATTTTCTAGTACTTGGTTCAGCTGCTAGTAAAACCTATCCTATCATTTTTGGTAGACCTTTCTTGAACACATGTGGAGCCATTATAGACTGTAAAAGGGAGAAAATTTTAACTAAATTTGATGGGAAATCTTATGAGTTCAATTTTTCAAAATTTGTAAAAGTTCCTTATGAAAATGAAACCCCTAATGAGGATTTTAGAGTTGAACAACTTGCATCTATTTCTCTTGCTCCTAACAATGCTTTACAACAATTTATGGAAGACCACGAAAGTGAGATCTTCATGGAAGAAAGAAATGAGATTGACGAGATTCTCTGTCGTCAACCTAAGATGCTTAAGCATAACTTGCCGGTGGAAGATTTGGGTACCACATTGCCACCTAAAAAGGATCCGGTTTTGATCTAAAACCTTTACCTGACGATCTTAAATATGCTTACATTGATGATAAAAAGATATATCATGTTATTATTAGTTCTAAACTTTCAGGGAAGGAAGAGGAAAGATCATTGCAAGTATTGAAGAAACATCGAGGAGCTATGGGCTATACCCTTGATGATTTAAAGGGATTTCCCCTACTATATGTCAGCACGCTATCAATATAGAACCCGATGCAAAACTAGTGGTGGAACATCAACATCGTTTAAATCCTAAGATTAAGGAAGTGGTAAGAAACGAGGTATTAAAACTCCTTGATGCTGCTATTATTTATCCTATTGCTGATAGTGAATAGGTTAGTCCTGTTCATTGTGTCCCTAAGAAAGGGGGAATTACTGTTGTGCCTAATGAGAATAATGAGCTTATCCCCCAAAGAATAGTAGTAGGTTATAGGATGTGCATTGACTTCAGAAAGGTTAACAAAGTTACTAAGAAATATCATTACCCACTGCCTTTTATTGATCAAATGTTAGAAAGGTTGTCTAAAAAGACCCATTTTTGCTTTCTTGATGGATACTCTGGGTTCTCTCAAATTGCTATTAAACAACAAGATGAAGAAAAAACTACTTTTACATGCCCTTATGGAACATATGCTTATAGGCGAATGCCTTTTGGTTTGTGTAATGCTCCTGCTACTTTTCAAAGGTTCATGTCTGCTATCTTTCATGGTTTTTGTGAGAAATTGTGGAAGTATTCATGGACGATTTTTCCGTCTATGGAACTTCTTTTGATAATTGTCTACACAACCTTGATAAAGTTTTGCAGAGATGTGAAGAAACTAATCTTGTTCTTAATTGGGAGAAATGCCACTTCATGGTCAATGAAGGAATTATCCTTGGACATAAAATTTCCGAAAGAGGCATTGAAGTTGACAGAGCCAAAGTTGAAGCAATTGAGAAAATGCCCTATCCTAGGGACGTCAAAGGTATTCGTAGTATCCTTGGTCATGCTGGTTTCTATAGAAGGTTTATTAAAGATTTCTCCAAGATATCAAAACCCCTTACTATAACACCCCAAAAACACTAATCAAGACTATCAAGTTCTAATCACCCAAGTTTAGGGTTAACAAAAACTTTTATTACTAAATTGAATATGAATGCATGTGTGATTTGCATTAGTGTATGATTGAGTGAAATTGCCAGGTTTGATTGCTACAAATGATAAGAAATGGTTTAAAGATGAATGATACGTTGCAAACGTATCTATAATTTTTGATGTTCCATGCTTGGTTTATATCTACTTTCTTATGTTTTGTCCACACTTTGGAGTATATTTATACACTTTCTGGGACTAACCTATTAACAAGATGCCACAGTGCCAGTTGCCTGTTTTCTGCTATTTTTGGTTCCAGAAAAGTCAGAAAATGAATATTCTTGGAATTGGACCAGACAAAAGCCAAAGTCATTATTTTCCCGGAAGACTCACAGAGCCAGAAGGAGAGACGAAGGGGGGCCACAGGGTGGCCACACCACCCCTTGGCACGGGTCCCCCTGGCCGCGCCAGGGCATGGTGTGGGCCCCCTGGCCGCCCATCGACCTTGCCTTTTCGCCTATAAGATGCCTCCCGATGCAAAAACCCTAAATCGTCAAGCCTCCAGCCACGAAAAGTTCTGCAGCGCCACCGCCACCAAGGGGAGATTCAGGGGATAGAAAGTCTCTGTTCCGGCACCCTGCCGGGACGGGGAAGTGCCCCCGGAGCTATCTCCATCGCCATTACTGACTCCCATGATGAGGAGGGACTAGTTCTCTCTCGAGGCTAAGGGTTCTACTGGTAGCTATGTGTTCATCTCTCTCTCTCTCTCTATGCATGATCATACTGTGATCATGAGCTTTGTAATCAAGTAGATCTACCTTGCTACTCAAGTGCTTTAATAGATATCTGCTCTCCCCATGTGTGTGAAAGTGACAGCGTGCACACCATGGTGGCACTTAGACTAGAGATTACAAATACTTGTTATGAGTTATATTTGGAGTTGGATGTCTCTATGAAATTTTGGTGTTTGTTGGAACCATCAAGTGCTCAAGGTGACAGTGTGGGGTTACCTAGATGGGAAAGGCTTACTTTGAGGTGTGCTGTTATAGCCCTACCATGGATTAGAGTGTCCAACCGGAGAGTAGTTTAGAGTAGTATCATAAAGAGAAGATATTTATGTGAGAGTGTTCACAAGTGAAATTATGATCCCTAGGCCTTGTTTCTAATCCTTGAAACACCGTTTGCAACTAGATTTGTTACATGTTTGCTTGGTGCCATCTTTATTTCAGTTTGCCTTTAGTCTCTTCCACGCCATCAAGCTATTTTCTGGCACCGTTGTCTTTTATCCATACCACTTGTATTTCACTATCTCTTCGCCTATACACCTGACAAGTGTATTGGGTGTGTTGGGGACACAAGAGACTTATTGTATCTTGATTGCAGGGTTGCTTGAGAGGGATACCTTTGACCACTTCCTCACTGAGTTCGATAAACCTTGGGTGACCCACTTAAGGGAAAACTTGCTGCTGTTCTACAAACCTCTGCACTTGGAGGCCCAACAACTGTCTACAAGAATAGAAGTGCGTAGACATCAATGAATACTACATCATCTAGGCCAATTACAAACAAAATCCAAAGAAAAAGAAATCAAATATGAATAAAATGATCAAATGGTCATTTTGACCAAAGTTAACCACTAGGCCACTTTGAGTGTTCCTAGTAGAGAATTTCTAATAGAAACATTTATATTTCTTTTCACCCCTTGCTAGACCAAGTAAAAGTGAACCCAAGCCCACTTTACAAACTCACAGAAACTATTTTCAAATCTATTTAAAGGACATTTCAAAATTGAATCAAGTTCATATGGTAAGATCACCATTTTGCAAAAACCACTCAAACCAATTCACCTGGACTTTTCCAAGCAACCTTAGACACTCAAGCATAAGATCAAAACACTCACCAAATTTCATTCAAAAATTTCAAATTTAAATTCTTACGGCCATTTAGTTGAACACCTTGAAGACACTAATTAAACCACTGCCTAACTTCACTGTTTTGAGCAGTGATCACTCACCCCACTGTCCCCTCTTCACTCCCCTGGTCTCTCCCAACACACAACAACGCTAGAAACGCACCCCCTCTTTGCCGTGGCGCCACTACAGCGCCGCTCGAAGCCAGTCTCGCCGGCCGACCATGGACAGAGCGCCACAGACAACGCCGCCCTCTCCCACGACGACCAGGAGACAGGTGACCATCCACCGCCACCCCCTGTCCAGCCCTTGCCCGCAGCCAGGCAATGGACCACCCCAGCATCGCCGCGCCCACTTTCTCTGCGCCGTGCTGAGAGCGCGCCAGAGCGCCACAGCCGACCAGCTCGCACACGCTGTGCCTTGCCCTCTCCGAACGTGCACCCACTCGCCTTAACGCCAGCTAGCTCCTAGACATCCCCGTCCGACGCTGCACGAACGGTAGCCCCCGTGCGGCGTCTCGAACACTGCCAGTTCTGCGCAGAGCACCGCCCGCACCCGATCGTCCTCGACCGCCCCGTGCCGTGCCTTTAGGCCCTTGATGACCTCCAGGGAGCACTGCGTTGCCCCCTAACCCTCAGCCAAGCCGATAGCTCGCTGTACCACCATTGCCGGAGAAGCCATCCCATCCCGCTCGGTCCCCTTACCGATGTATAAATAGAGGCCTTCTCCGCCTCAATTCTCCACACCACCTCACTCCCGACTCCTCACAGACCCTCCCACACTTCTCCCCGTAGCAAGGTGAGCACCGCATCACCGGAATTTGGCCGGAGCCCGCCGCTGCAGAGGAGAAGAGGAGCCGTCGATTGGAGCCGCCCTAGGAACCGCCGCAAACACCATTCGAACCGCCATCATCGACAATGTCGTTCGCCCCCATCGCCGACCCTAGCTGGAGCCCTGGTGAGCCTCACATGACCCCCACCGCCGCGTTAGGGTTTAGACCTCATCGGAGCTATTCGTCGTCGATGATGAACCTCAGCCGTTAGATCAGGTTCTAATCGTAAGGCCTAGATTTAAAGATACCGCTTCGGTTAGATAGAGCCACTGACTAGTGGGACCGTGCTGTTAGCAGCCCGCTGCGCCCGTGCAGTGTAGTTGGACCGGCCCAGTTAGTTTCCCGCGTAGGCCTGTGAATTCAAATAGTTATTTTCCAATTTAGTGATCATGTTCAACTCAAAAACTTAAAAGATATTCTTGATGCCTATGCAGCCTCAACAGGTCTCAAAATTAACTATCATAAATCTCAACTTATTCCAATTAATGTGGATCATTCAAAAGCTCTAGATCTTGCTAATGTCTTTGGTTGTCAAGTGGGTGTGATGCCATTCACTTATCTTGGACTACCTCTTGGCACCACAAGACCAACTGTAGCTGAGCTCATGCCGCTTGTAGACAGGGTGGAAAGGAGACTGTCTAGCACTGTGCTTTGGCTCACTTATGGAGGGCGAGTAACTTACATAAATTCAGCTCTTACCCCACTGCTCACCTATGCTTTATATGTTCTTAAGGTGCCTCTACAAATTTTTGAATTTGTTGATCGTGCTAGGAGGCATTGTCTTTGGAGGAAAAATGAGGACAGAGATGAGCGATCATACTCTCTTGCAGCATGGGACTTGGTTTGTAGGCCTAAGAAAAAGGGAGGTTTGGGGATTATGAACCTCAAAGTGCAAAATCAGGGGTTGCTTCTGAAATTTTTACACAAGTTCTACCATAAGCATGATATTCCATGGGTGATGATGGTATGGTACAAATACTATTTGGACATTGTGCCGCATGCAGCAGCTCCATGTGGGTCGTTTTGGTGGAAAGATGTTTCTCATCTCTCTGATATTTTTCGTGGAATCTCTTCGTTCATAGTCAATAAGGGGGATTCGGTTCTTCTATGGAAAGATCTTTGGGCTGGAGAGGATATTCTACAGAGCTCTCTCCCCAGGCTATTCTCTTATGCGGTAACAGAGGATATATCGGTTGCAGACTTTACTGAAGTGAATGATTTGTCAAATAACTTTGTTCTACCATTTTCTTCTGAAGCAAATGATGAATTCAGTATCCTTGAAGAGCACATTTACAGCCTAAGCAGAGACCAATCAATGGCAGATGAATGGGTCTATGATTGGGGATCAAAGGAGTATAGTGCTCAGCGATTTTCCAAATATTTTTTCAAAGATCTGAGGCCAATTGCTACACTTCCGAAAATCTGGAAAACGTAATGCATGATGAAACATAAAGTATTTGCTTGGTTACTGGTTATGGATAAATTAAATACCAGAGATATGCTACAGCGCAGGCACTGCCCGATTACAGATGTCAGCTATGTTGTATGTCAGCAGCATAGGGAAACGAGTGATCATCTATTTTTCTCCTGTCATTTCAGCCATGAATGTTGGGCTCTTTTAGGTATCTCTTGGGATTTGGAGTTAGATCTAAGCTCTAGGATGCATAAGGCACAAAGACTATGGCAGGGATCGCTATTCTTTGAATGTGTTATTCTTTGTCCTTGGAATATTTGGAAGCAACGTAACAGAAAGTATTTCGATAATGTAAACTCCAATATTCTTAGCTGGCTGGCTCATTTTTCCTCAGATACAGATTTGTTAGGGGCTAGACTCAAACCTGATCTTAGAGATCAATTAAAAAGCTTTGTAAGTGTGTTGAGAGTCTTTTAGTTGGTTTGTGAGTGGGGAAGGAAAATCCTTACCCTATGTAAATATGTTGTAATCTTTTGTTCCTTTTATTTTAAGAGCAGTAGGAGCCTCTCCTGCTGTATTTCCTCAAAAAATTTAGTTAAAACCAGATTCTGTCCATAGATTCAAAAATCAATTCAAAGAGATTCACTGAACCAAATTGCATGATTCCAATTTTGTTAGAAAGGTACTTAAATTATCTATCCAAGCCCGTTATATTCAAGTCATTTGGAATTACAGATCACCTATACCAAAAATAATAAGACAGAGACTTTTCCACATTCAAATATTTTTCAAAAATCAACCATAAATGCTTTTGAGTTGATTCTAACTCTCAAAAATCACATTTGATCAGATCTATCTGAATATGTAAAAATATTTAGGTTTGCATGCAGCGACATTGGACTAGTTCCAAAAGAATGCTATTTAGGCATTTCTAGTCACTTTAATTTTATTAAATAGTAATCTCAAAGTTTATAAAATATGACCACCACTTTAAATCACATTCCCATGTATTAGAATATGTGGTGATGACATGTGTGGACATGATCACATATTTTAGTTGGATAATATTAAATCTTAAGTATGTTCAATGAGTAGAAATTACTTTTCTAAAATAAGATAAATAAGACTAAGTCGTTATTTCATGTGATGATTGTGATGATGCTAGATCATCAAGTGTGAGCCTTAGTGTGCTAAATAGAAATAGTTAAGTATTGTTTGGTGATTGTGTATCTCATATTTATTTATAGACGATAGTACCAACCCGTGATACAAGGAGGAGTACTACCAAGAAGAAGAAGAAAACTTCAACCACTGCACTACTAAAGGCAAGCCATCACTAATTGCAAGCTAGAACTATGCAAGTAATCCTTGCAAGATAACATATGCAAGATGCATTAGGCATGCTTTGTTATACAAATTTGATTACAGCAATCCCAAGTTTTACTTGCAAGCTTTATACTTTTACTTTACCAAAGTTCTTTACTTTTAGTTAGTGCTTTGTGAGTATTGGAAAAATCATATAGATACCATAGAGTATAAGACTAGGCCTAAGTATTTATACTTAGATGTCATTCCAAGGCATGATATTAGAGTTGGATAGTTACCCTTGGTTGCATCCCTCATTAGTGAATACTCTTAACTTTAGTGGCTAGTGCTAAGCATAAAAGTTGATCACTTTAGATGGGAATACTTGGTGAAAATGATTATTAAAACCTTGGAATGAAGATTCATTCTATGGAAATGTTTTGATGATGAAAATGTTGTGGCATGAGCCTTAGCCCTTTATAAAAAAACTGATGGTTGGGTTCAGATGCGATACCATTCCAATTTTACCGTACAACCACAATACCTAAATTGGGTAGGGCTTAACTGAAAGTTTATATGCGTTAGTATGGGTTCCCTCGCGGAAGAGGTTGAGCTGAGGCTACCTCATGAGTGTGAATGTCCACCTATGCAGTGCCCAGGATGGCAGATGGCCATGGCTGGGAGGCCAAGCTCATCGGGGAGGTGCCTGTACTAGAGTGTGTAATTGAAAGGTTATGATTGATTATTCGCATACTAAGTATGATGATTTAGGGTTATCACTGACAGATATATCGAATTTTGTGGTGAAAGTGTACCACCTCTGCAGAGTATCAAACTATTTGAATAGCCGCGTCCGCGGTTATGGATAGTTGGAGTGGCCATACTTTTGCATCATCAGATGTTTTCAAAATGACTTGTGAATTGAACTATGACTTTGACTTGACCACAACAGGGTTGTGGAGATGAAAACTAGGTTCCCACTTAAGTGATTTAGAACATGAACTTAGTTTTCTTTACTTCTAAACTCAGTATTAGATAAATCTACCTTTTTGCAAATAAACCTAGAGCTTAAGATTCCTACTAGAACTACCTTACTGGTTATTGATAGTTTGCGAGTACTTAAAGAGTACTTATGGCTTTGTCCCTGGCTATTCCCATGGCCAGACTATGAGGAGGACTACCAGGATGATGGATAGCAGGAGGTCTACGACAACTAGGATCATCTCCCATCATCAGCATTACCTGTGACCCTGAAGATGGAGCCCCTACTACGTTTATTTTCCGCTGCTTGATTTGTATTAAGACTGGATCATGAGATTTTTTATTTGTGAGACCTTATTATGGTTTGTAATGGATGATGTACTATGATACCAATCTGTTATGTCTCACACAAATGGTAATCTTAGGATTGCGAGGTATAGCATAACAGGCATCTGGGATTAAAAATCTGGGTGTTGACAAGTTGGTATCAGAGCCATCCTGACCATAGGAGACCCGAGTTAGAATGGACGTCCGAACAAAAACTTAGTTTCAGCACAAAAGAAGTGAGTATTTATGAAAACCTATTCCCACTCTTATCCTTGATTCTTTCAAAAACAATTATGTTCCTCAAAAATTCTTGCATTCCTACATAAAATTTGACACACTTCATCACCTCACTAACTTACTCACCCTAAATCCTTATAGATGGAAGTCCAGTATTGCAAGTTCTACCAGCTGGGCAACGAAGGCCAACTGATCTTTGAGAGGGATCTAGATGCACTGTCAGAGTATCTTGAGCGCCCGCATACGGAATTCTTTGGGGCACAACTCAACGATCTTGTAGGAGGAGACCTACAATGGCTGATAGTTGCAGATCTCAGAGGCAAGATGGAAGCACCCACTTCGGAGAAGATCCAATTCACCTTGCATGAGAACAACTGGCTAGATGGATTAGCCAGGGCTATGCATGAAGCTCTGGCCTGTCTGTGTGGGCAAAACATCAACCTGATCCAGGGAACTCACTTTGCTCACTTCGCAAGGCATGATTCTATGGTAATTCCCTTGGAGATGCCAGGACACCCGGAGCTAAAGCACCAGGTGGACAATCTTGACTTCATGTTGTATGATAGTGTAACATCCCAAAACTTAATCCAAAGTTAATCAAGATCAAATCTACCCAATTTGGGGTTAAAAAAACTTTTTCTATTTAAAATATTTTAGCATTCATATGGGTGTGCATTAAATTTAGGAGTTGTTTTGAATTGCCATGTTTGAGTGATCCATTGGTTGTAAAATGATTCTATGGTGAATTACACATCATCTAGATCATTCCCAAACAAATCCCAAAGAAAAAGAAATCAAAAAGAATGAAATAAGGAAATGGTCATTTGTGCCATTTTAACTAACTAGGACACTTTGGGTGTTCCTAGGACTCAAATGCCAACAGAGACAATTGTGGTTCTTTGCATCCCTTGCTAGTACAAGTAGTGATGTGCCAAGGACCACTTTGTGATCTCCCAAAATATTCAAACTCTAATTTTAAATGACATTTGAAAATTGAATCTAGTGTATGTATCAAGATCAGACTAATTCAAAAACCACTCAAATGAACTCCATTTCAACATCCCAAGCAATCCTAGATGCTCAAGCATAAGTTACACCACTCCACCAAAAATCTTTCAGAAATTCAAAACTTTCTCCCATGCAGCCATTTGATCGAACAGGTGGCAGGCAAAGAATTTTTGGCCTAACTAACACTATTTTGGAGCAAATCTTGTCGAGCCAATTGGTGTGCATTAATAACCTTGGTCTCCCCCAGGCCCAACCAGACCAAAACCACCCCTATCCCTAGCCCCCGGCGTCAGTGCCATGCCGCCTCGACGCCATGATTGCCGGCTAATCATGCCCGAGCCGCAGCAGACCGCCAGCCCTTCTCCGCCGCTCTAGGAAGCAAGGCAGCACCTCACCGCCGCCCACAGTCCACCCCACGGCCGCAGATAGCCACTGGACCACCCAGAGCCTCGCCGCCCTTTCTCTCTGCGTGCAACCAGAGCGCCAGAGTGCGATCGCAGCCAGCACGCCACAGACCGTGCCTCGACACCAAATCGCGCACGCCGCTCCGCCTTGAACCTAGCAACCCGCCAGACACGGCCGTGCACCGCTGCACGACCCACAGTCGCCATGATCACCGTCGAGCACCACCTCTGTCTCCTAGAGCGCGTGAAGCCCCCGACCATTAGGCACTGCCCCTAGCCGCGCCATTGCGCCGTAGATGACCGCCAGCAGACCGCCCACCGTCCGCCTACCTCGCCCACGTTGGTAGCCCCCTGTATCGCCGTCACCGACGAGCTGCGCCCGTGCCTCACTGCCTCACCGTCGGGCCTATATAAGGAGGCCTCCCCTGCACCATCTCTTCACACCATTCCACTCCCCTCTCTCCACTGATCGTTTCCCCTCTATCACCGAAGCCGCTCGAGCAACACATTGCCGAAATTCCGCCTGAGGTAGCCGCTGCAGAGGAGGAGAAGTGGTCGTCGATTTCGTCCACCTCAGCCCCTGCCGCAACTTTGCCTGAGCTCGCCATCACCGTCCAGTTCGTTTGCCCGCCTCACCGCACTAGCTGGAGCCCTGGTATGTCTCGAGTAGACCCCCACCGGCCGTTTAGAGTTCGGTCTCGCCGGCGACGAGTCCGTCGTCGACGACGACCGTGGACCGTCGATCTGTGTTCTAATCGTGTGGTCCTGATCGCCCCGTACCGCTTCAGGTTTTATGTGCCATTGACAGGTGAACCCCCTGGTCAGTCGCCCTCTGCGCCGCTGAGCGTTACTGGGCCGGCCCATTTAGTTTCCCGCGCTGACCCAGTTAATTCAAATTAGGTTTTTCTATTTAGACTTAAAATCAATTCTGTCCCTTAGTTCAAAAATCAATTCAAAGAGTTTTACAAATCCAAATGGAGTGATTCCAATTTGGTTGGAAAGGTAATGAAAATCTCTATCCAAGCCCGTTGGATTTAAATCATTTAGAGCTAGAGATCTCTCCTAGTAAAAGAAGCATTTGCATATTCAAACATTTTTCTAAAATCAATCATAATAGCTTTTGAGTTGATTCCAACTCTCAAAAATCACATTTAACCATACCTATCTGAATATGTAATAATATTAAAGTTTGCATGCAGTGACTTTGGACTAGTACGAAAATAATGCTATATAGGCATTTCTAGTCACTTTAAATCATTAAATATTCAACTTAAACTTATTAATGTGATCCAATATTTAAATCCCATTCCCATATGTTAGAATATGTGGTGATGACATGTGTCTACATGATCCCATATTTTAATAAGATAATATTAAATCTTAGTTAATTTCAATGAGTAGAAATTACTTTTCTCAAATAAAAAGAAGGAAGCTAGTTAATTAAACCTTGTGATGCTTGTGATGATAATAGATCATCAACTGTGTGCCTTAGTGTGCTAAGTAGACTAGTTAAGCTTGGTTTGGTGATTGTGTATCCCGTATGTATTTATAGACGATAGTACTGACCAAGCTTTCGAGGATGAGGAGTTCTACCAAGAGGAGGAGGAAGAAAACTTCAACCACTGCACTACACAAGGCAAGCCATCATTAACAATGCAAGCTAGACCTTGCAAACTAGATGACCTAAGTAAATGCATTAGGCATGCTTTGGTCATGCCCTTTTACTTACACCTACTCCAAATTCTATTTACAACCTTTACTTTCTTTACTTTACCAAAATCCTTTACTTGTTTGAAGGTAGCATAAAAAGTATAAAACTTGACCTATCTAGATAAACTTAGATGTCATTCTATGGCATGAGATTGATCTTAGCATCCCCCATTAGTGAACACTCTTAACTTAGTAGTTTATAGCTAAACTAAAACTTGAGTCACTTTAGATGGGATTACTTGGTGGAAATGACTTGTGAAAACCCTGGAATGATGAGTCATTCTATTGAGATGTTTTGACATGTGTTGAGAAACACAAATGGTTTATGATGATGAAAATGTTGAGGCATGATCCTTAGCCCTTTTACAAAACTAATGGTTGGGTTCGGATGCGATACCATTCCAATTTTACCGTACAACCACAATACCTGAATTGGGTAAGACTTAGCCGGAAGTTTATATGCATTAGTATTAGTTACCTCGCGGGAGAGGTTTGAGATAAGGCTACCTCTCAATGTTGTCCACCTATGCAGTGCCCAAGATGACAAATGGTCATGGTTGGGAGGCCATGCTCATAGGAAAGGTGCTTATACTAGGGTGTGTAAAGGAAAGGTTATGTTTGATTATCTGCATACTAAGTATGATGATTCAGGGTTATCCCTGACAGATGTATCGAATCTTGTGGTGAAAGTGTACCACCTCTGCAGAGTGTCAAACTATTCGAATAGCCGCGTCCGCGGTTATGGATAGTTGGAGTGGCCATACTGTTCCGTTGTCATATGTTTTCAAAACAACTTATGAAATGAATTGTGACATGACTTGATCACAACAGAGTTGTGACTATGACAATTAAGTTCCCACTTAGGTGATTTCAAACTTTATTTTATCTTTCTTTGTTTCTGAACTCAGCTTAGGTTTCAAACTTAACTGTACAAATAAACTTAGAGTTAGCATTTCCCACTAGAACTACCTTACTTGTTAGTGATAGTTTGCGAGTACTTAAAGATTACTCATGGCTTTTGTCCCTGGCTATTCCTATGGCCAGACTATGAAGGGGACTACCAAGATGAAGGACAGCAGGACAACTATGATAACTAGGACTACCTTCCATCATCAGCATTGCGTGTGACCCTGAAGATGGACCCCACCGCTACGCTTATTATTTATTCCGCTGCTTGTTGTATTAAGACTGGATCCTGAGATCCTTTATTCGTGTAAGACCTTATTATGGTTTGTAATGGATGATGTACTATGATATCCAATCTGTTATTTCTCGCAAAAATGGTAATCCTGGGATTGCGATGTATGACATAACAGGCATCTGGGATTAAAAATCCGGGTGTTGACAAGTTGGTATCAAAGCCATCCTGACCATAGGAGACCCTAGTTAGAATGGACGTCCGAACAAAAACTTAGTTTCAAAACCAAAGTGAGTATTTATGAAAACTATTTCCTTTCTTACCCTTGGGAATTCTTTCTCTCAATTTTTTTTTCATGTTCCTCCAATTCTTACATTACTACATAAAATTTGACACACTTGATCACTTCACTAACTACCTCATCCTTAATTCTTATAGATGGAGACTCAATTCAGCAAGTTCTACCAGTTAGGCAACAGAGGCCAGCTGATCTCCGAGAGGGATCTTGATGCACTATCGGAGTACTTGGGACGCCCACATCCGGAATTCCTTGGAGCTCAACTTCCTAGACCCCCAGGAGGAGATTTACAATGGCTAGTCACCGCTGATCTTCGAGGCAAGATAGAAGCACCAACGTCCGGGAGAATCTAGTTCTCCATGAGAGAGAACAACTGGCTAGATGGGTTAGCCAGGGCAATGCATGAAGCTATCGCACGTCTGTGTGCCATGAGTGTCAACCAAATCCAAGGAACCCACTTTGCTCACTATGCAAGGCGTGACTTCATGGGAATGCCAATGGAGATGCCAAGTCACCCGGAGTTGAAGCGTCAAGTGGAGAACCTTGACTTCCTGCTGTACGACTGACATAAGGAATTGGATAATGCTAGGGAGTTCGCCAACCACAACCTTGACATTGCCGCCCAGAAGGCGTAGACTTTCTCACTGCTTGTTAAGGATCGCCAGTCTCTTCGCCGCCAGCGCGCAAAGAAGGATCGCACCATCGACCGTCTTTGCAAGAAGGTGGCCGACCTCGAGAAGACCATCAAGGAGCAAGAAGCTTAGCTTGCAGCAAAGGAAGAAGAAGAGGAAGGTGAAGACATCCAGGGAGATATGTACTCTTACCTCAGCAACGATGATGACTTTCTGGAGGAGGATGCCGTGGACTTCTACACCGACGATGATGACTCCGACTTCATCGATGATGAGTAGATGCACTAGAGCACTATCGTAGAGTGAGTATCGGTCCCATTGTATCATAGCTTACAGAATGGTTGTTAAAACCACCTGTTTTCCCTTGTTGTTGTGGTGTGTGTGTTTGTATCGTGTGCTTGTTTGAATGAATGAAAAGAAGTTAGTTGCAAAAAAACCTGAGTCAAACTCAAAGTTTTAGCTTTGAAATCAAAACCATGAACCCTAGAAGTTTCCCTCTTACCCCTTTATCTACCACAATCTTCAGATGACTCGTGGGAATCAAGGAGGGAGCAGCTCATCGCAGGACCCGATGCTGCAGATTATGCAGATGCTAGTTGCAGACCATGAAGCAAGCAGGGCAGAGTGCCAGGCTAACCTAGCAACTCTGCAGCAGATAGCTCAAATGGCCCAAAACAACCAAGGGCATGGAAATCAGGATCATTAAGGATCCAAGATGAAAAACTTCCAGAATACCAATCCCCCAATCTTTAGAACTTTGGAGAACCCACTAGATGCTGACGACTGGTTGCAGACAATGGAGAACAATTTAGAAGTAGCCAGAGTTGATGACAATGAGAAAGTTCTCTTTGCCACTCACTATTTGGCAGGAGATGCAAGAGCCTGGTGGAACAACACCCACACGATGAACCATGGTCAACTGATGACACAGGAAGCCTTCAAAATCAAGTTCAGTCGCACCCACGTGCCACAGGGCCTAGTCACCGGAATGAGGGATAAATTCAGAGAGCTGAAGCAAGGCAGAATGACTGTAGTGGAGTACCGTGACAGATTCTTGTCCCTAGCCATGTATGCACCTGATGAGATCAACACGGAGGCCAAGAAGAAGGAGAGATTCCTGAACGGACTGCATGATGAGATGCATACTGTCCTAGTCAACATCCGCTTTGAGGATCTCGAAGAGCTTGTCGACTCTGCCATTCAGATGGAAGGGAAGATTAACCAAGCCAACGACAACCACAAACGTCGTATGATGCACCAAGCTGGATCCAACAGTCACCAGAAGTACCGTCCCAACCCCTCTGCAGGATATGCACCAAGGAACAACCGACCACCAATGTCTCGCCCAAGCTACCCCAACCGTAGCGGAGGCAATGTGAAGTCCGGAGGGAACAACAACAACCCCGGCAACACCAACAATTTCAACCGTGCACCTCCCAAGAGCAACAACAACAACAACAACACTGCACCCAGAACTGGAAGCAATGCTGTGCCTGTCGCCGCTAAAGACAAGTCCTAGATTACTTGTTTCGAGTGTGGAGTGAAGGGTCACTATTCCAATGAGTGTCCTCAGAAGACTGCCGCCACTGCCAATGTGAATGCCCTAGCTCAACAGCAGCGTCGTGTTCAACCAGGAAGAAGATTTGCCCCGAGGAATCCTCAAAACCTCAACAGCCGTCTCTTCCACATGAACGCCGAAGAAGCCCAAGAAGCGCCAGATGTAGTGCTGGGTATGTTTTCTATCAACTCAGTTTTCGCAAGAGTGTTGTTTGATTCTGGAGCATCGCACTCTTTTGTCATCGAAGAATCTGCTTGCACTAGTAAGATTCACCCCACCAACTTGAAGCCGGTCATGATAGTTCAAATTCCCGGTTCAACTACAAAAGCTAGAAAAATTTGCAAAGCTGTGCCTATCAGAATACATGGGATAGATTTTTATGCTAATCTAATAGTACTTGGAACCAAAGGATTGGAAGTAGTACTAGGAATGGATTGGATGTCAAAGCATAAAGGACTGATAGACTGTGCTAAGAAAGCCATCACCATGACCAGTAGCTCTGGAGTAACGATAGAGCATGTATCTGAAACCTTACCCCGTCAATTCAAGTGCAACAAGAGGCTAGCCCTACCCACCATAGACCAATTCAGAGTAGTCCGTGAATACCCCGATGTATTCCCAGATGAATTGCCCGGTATGCCCCCGGATAGGGATATTGAGTTCATTATTGAACTAATCCTCGGAACCGGACCAATAGCCCAGAGACCCTATAGCATGAACCCCTCAGAGTTAGTAGAGTTGAAGAAGCAGTTGGATGCTATGTTAGCCACAGGCTTGATTCAACCAAGCGCATCGCCATGGAGATCACCAGTGTTATTCGTCGACAAGAAAGATGGAAGCAACCAATTGTGCATCGATTACCGAAAGCTGAATGACGTCACCATCAAAAACAAGTACCCACTGCCAAAGATAGAGGATCTATTTGATCAGTTGACTGGTGCCCAAGTGTTCTCAAAGATTGATCTTATGACTGGTTATCACCAACTTAAGATTCGTGCAACGGATATTCCGAAGACCGCCTTTACTACTCGTTATGGATTATACGAGTATACGATCATGTCTTTTGGATTAACCAATGCCCCTGCTTATTTCATGAATCTCATGAATAAGATCTTTATGAATTTCCTAGATAAGTTTGTCGTTGTGTTTATCGACGATATCCTTATCTACTCCAAGTCAAAAGAAGAGCATGAGCAACATCTGAGAATCATCATGGAAACCCTGAGAGAGCATCGGTTGTATGCCAAGTTTAGCAAATGTGAGTTTTGGCTGAAAGAAGTAGGATTCCTAGGACATATTGTGTCTGTCGGAGGAGTCTCTGTTGATCCCGCCAAAATTAAAGATGTCGAAGAATGGGAAGCCCCAACCACTCAAACCTAAGTATGTGCATTTCTCGGATTAGCGGGATATTACCGCAAGTTCATAGAAGGATTTTCGAGCATAGCTAGACCCATGACCCAATTGTTGAAGAAGGACAAGAAGTTTGAATGTGCCGACAAATGTGAAGCCAGTTTCCAAGAGCTCAAGAAGAGATTGATTTCAGCCCCAATATTGATCATGCCAGATATCAAGAAGCCGTTTGATGTGTATTGTTATGCATCCAAGATTGGTCTCGGATGTGTATTGATGCAAGAAGGAAAAGTCATCGCTTATCTGTCTCGGCAACTGAAGCAGCATGAGCAGAAGTATCCGACCCATGACCTTGAATTAGCAGCTGTAGTTTTAGAATTAAAGACATGGCGTCATTATCTTATGGGAAATCGCCGTGAGATTTACTCAGATCACAAGAGCTTGAAGTATATTTTCACTCAGAAGGAGCTGAATATGAGGCAAAGGATATGGATAGAGTTAATCAAGGATTATGACCTAGACATTCACTATCACCCCGGCAAAGCAAATGTGGTAGCGGATGCTCTGAGCAGATTTCCGTGTAGGCTAAACACCATGATCAAGGAGAAGCAACCAAGTTTGCATGAGGAGTTGGAGCAGTTTAGAACCGAGCTTGTTAGCAAAGGATTTTTAGCTAGCATTGAACTTCAACCCACTTTGATTAGCCAAATCAAGGAAGCCCAGAAGGGAAATGAAAGTATCGACGGAATCAAACGTCGTATTGGCACATGAAAGGTACCTGGATTCACCGAAGATGAAGAAGGAGTTCTGTGGTACAAAGAACATATCTGTGTGCCAGCAGATTCGGAGCTGAAGCAAGTTATCATGCAGGAAGCTCATGATACTCTTTATTCTATCCACCCCGGAGGAACGAATATGTATCAAGATTTGAAAGAGCAATTTTTGTGGCACAAGATGAAGAGAGAAATTGGAAGCTACATCACCAAGTGTGACATCTGTCAAAGAGTCAAAGCAGAACATCAGAGACCCGCAGGACTATTGCAACCATTGCAGATTCCGGAATGGAAATGGGATTCCGTCGGAATGGACTTTATCACCGGCTGCCTACTTCTAGTAGGGGAAATGACTCTATTTGGGTCATCGTTGATAGACTATCTAAGGTAGCTCACTTTATACCTGTCAAGACTACCTACCTAGAGTTCGCAGCTAGCAGAGTTGTACATTGCTAGAATCGCCAGTTTGCATGGAACCCCCAAGACCATAGTATCAGATCGAGGAACCCAATTTACCTCGAGATTTTGGCAGAAAGTCCAAGAAGGATTATGAACCAAGCTGAAATTTAACACAACTTATCACCCACAAACTGATGGACAGACTAAAAGAGTCAACCAAATCTTAGAGGATATGTTGAGAGCTTGTGTTTTGGAGTATGGATCAAAATGGGAAGACTGCCTGCCTTTCGCAGAATTCTCATACAACAACAGTTATCAAGCCAGTTTACAAATGGCCCCATTTGAGTTCCTATACGGAAGAAAGTGTCGTACCCCTTTGAATTGGTCACAAGTAGGAGAGAGTCAGATTTTTGGACTCGACATTCTCCGAGAAGCTGAAGAGAAGGATCACAAAGTCCGTGAGCACCTCAAGACCACCCAATCCAGACAGAAGAGTTATGCTGACAAGAGAAGGAGAGACTTGACCTTCAATGTTAGAGATTTTGTATATCTCAAGGTTTCGCCATTGAAGGGAACCCAATGTTTTAGTCTGAAAGGAAAGTTAGCCCCCAGATATATTGGACCCTTCAAGATTTTGAATCGCCGAGGAGAAGTATTGTATCAACTAGAACTGCCAGAGGAGATGTCAGCTATACATAATGTGTTCCATATCTCGTTACTTTGCAAATGCCTAGAAGTCCAGGAGAAGACCGAAGTGTTCAAGAACATCGATCACCAAGCCATAGATATCAACAAGGATCTGACATATCGGGAAGTACCCATTCGTATTTTGGAAGAAGCCTTCAGAACCACCAGGTCCCAGAGTATCAAGTTTCTCAAGATCAAGTGGAGCAATCATACCGAAGAAGAAGCTACTTGGGAGCGAGAGTGTTACATTAGGACGGAGTTTCCAAATCTCTTTAATTCCTAGTTTTTCTTAAATCTCAGGACAAGATTTTGTTTAAGGAGGGAAGGTTTATAACACCCCAAAAACACTAATCAAGATTATCAAGTTCTAATCACCCAAGTTTAGGGTTAACAAAAACATTTATTACTAAATTGAATATGAATGCATGTGTGATTTGCATTAGTGTATGATTGACTGAAATTTCCAGGTTTGATTGCTACAAATGATAAGAAATGGTTTAAAGATGAATATTACATCATCTAGGCCAATTACAAACAAAATCCAAAGAAAAATAAATCAAATATGAATAAAATGATCAAATGGTCATTTTGACCAAAGTTAACCACTAGGCCACTTTGAGTGTTCCTAGTAACGAATTTCTAATAGAAACATTTCTATTTCTTTTCACCCCTTGCTAGACCAAGTAAAAGTGAACCCAAGACCACTTTACAAACTCACAGAAACTATTTTCAAATCTATTTAAAGGACAGTTCAACATTGAATCAAGTTCATATGGTAAGATCACCATTTTGCAAAAACCACTCAAACCAATTCACCTGGACTTTTCCAAGCAACCTTAGACACTCAAGCATAAGATCAAAACACTCACCAAATTTCATTCAAAAAATTTCAAATTTAAATTCTTGCGGCCATTTAGTTGAACACCTTGTAGACACTAATTAAACAACTGCCCAACTTCACTATTTTGAGCAGTGATCACTCACCCCACTGTCCCCTCTTCACTCCCCTGGTCTCCCCCAACACACAGCAGCACCAGGCATGCACCCCCTCTTTGACGTGGCGCTAGTGCAGCGCGCCCGAAGCCAGCCTTGCCGGCCTACCATGGACAGAGCGCCATGGACCACGCCGCCCTCTTCCACGATGACCAAGAGACAGTCGACCATCCACCGTCACCCCCTGTCCAGCCCTTGCCCACAGCCAGGCCATGGACCACCCCAGTGTCGTCGCGCCCACTTTCTTTGCACCGTGCCGAGAGCGCGCTAGAGCGCCGTAGCCGACTAGATCGCACGCGTCGCGCCTCGCCCTCTCCACGCGTGCACCCACTCGCCTTAACGCCAGCTAGCTCCCAGATATCCCTGTTCGCCGCCGCGCGACCCATAGCCCCCGTGTGCCGTCGCGAACACCGCCAGTTCCGCGCAGAGCACTGCCCGTGCCCGACCGTCCTCGATCGCCCCGTGCCATGCCTTTAAGCCCGTGATGATCGCCAAGGAGCACTACTTCGCCCCTACCCTCAGCCACGCCGATAGCTCGTTGTACCGCCGTTGCTGGAGAAGCCAGCCCATCTCGCTCGGTCCCCTTGCCAGTGTATAAATAGAGGCCTTCTCCGCCTCAATTCTCCACACCACCTCACTCCCGACTCCTCACAGACCCTCCCCTACTTCTCCTCAGAGCAAGGCGAGCATCGCATCGCCAGAATTTGGCCAGAGCCCGCCGCTGTAGAGGAGAAGAGGAGCCGTCGATTGGAGCCACCCCAGGAACCGCCGCGAACACCATTCGAACCGCGGTCATTGACAACGTCGTTTGCCCCCATTGCCGACCCTAGCTGGAGCCCTGGTGAGCCTCACACGACCCCCACCGCGGCGTTAGGGTTCAGACCTCGCCGGAGCTATTCGTCATCGGCGATGAACCTCAGTCGTTAGATCAGGTTCTAATCGTAAGGCCTAGATTTAAAGATACCGCTTCGGTTAGATAGAGCCACTGACTAGTGGGACCGTGCTGTCAGCAGCCCACTGCGCCCGCGCAGTGCAGCTGGGCCGGCCCATTTGGTTTCATGCGTAGGCCTGTGAATTCAAATAGTTATTTTCCAATTTAGTTAAAACCAGATTCTGTCCGTAGATTCAAAAATCAATTCAAAGAGATTCACTGAACCAAATTGCATGATTCCAATTTTGATAGAAAGGTACTTAAATTATCTATCCAAGCCCGTTGGAGTCAAATCATTTAGAATTAGAGATCACCTATAACAAAAATAATAATACAGAGACTTTTCCACATTCAAACATTTTTCAAAAATCAACCATAAATGCTTTTGAGTTGATTCTAACTCTCAAAAATCACATTTGATCAGATCTATCTAAATACGTAAAAATATTTAGGTTTGCACGTAGTGACATTGGACTAGTACCAAAAGAATGCTATTTAGGCATTTCTAGTCACTTTAATTTTATTAAATAGTAATCTCAAAGTTTATAAAATATGACCACCACTTTAAATCACATTCCCATGTATTAGAACATATGGTGATGACATGTGTGGACATAATCACATATTTTAGTTGGAGAATATTAAATCTTAAGTATTTTCAATGAGTAGAAATTACTTTTCTAAAATAAGAAAAATAAGACTAAATCTTTATTTCATGTGATAATTGTGATGATGCTAGATCATCAAGTGTGAGCCTTAGTGTGCTAAATAGAAATAGTTAAGTATTTTTTGGTGATTGTGTACCTCGTATTTATTTATAGACGATAGTACCAACCCGCGATATGAGGAGGAGGAGTACTACCAAGAAGAAGAAGAAGAAAACTTCAACCACTCCACTACTCAAGGCAAGCCATCACTAATTGCAAGCTAGAAGTATGCAAGTAATCCTTGCAAGATAACCTATGCAAGATGCATTAGGCATGCTTGGTTATATAAATTTGATTACACCAATCCCAAGTTTTACTTGCAAGATTTATTCTTTTACTTTAACAAAGTTCTTTACTTTTAGTTAGTGCTTTGTGAGTATTGGAAAAATCGTATAAATACCATAAAGAGTATAAAACTAGGCCTAAGTAGTTATACTTAGATGTCATTCCAAGGCATGAGATTAGAGTTGGATAGTTACCCTTGGTTGCGCCCCTCATTAGTGAATACTCTTAACTTAATGGCTAGTGCTAAGAATAAAAGTGGATCACTTTAGATGGGAATACTTGGTGAAAATGATTATGAAAACCTTGGAATGAGGATTCATTCTATGGAAATGTTTTGACATGTGTTATGAATACCAAAGGATTTGATGATGAAAATGTTGAGGCATGAGCCTTAGCCCTTTATAAAAAAACTGATGGTTGGGTTCAGATGCGATACCATTCCAATTTTACCGTACAACCACAATACCTGAATTGGGTAGGGCTTAACTGGAAGTTTATATGCCTTAGTATGGGTTCCCTCGCGGAAGAGGTTGAGCTGAGGCTACCTCGTGAGTGTGAATGTCCACCTATGCAGTGCCCAGGATGGCAGATGGCCATGGCTAGGAGGTGCCTATACTAGAGTGTGTAGTTGAAAGGTTATGATTGAATATCCGCATACTAAGTATGATGATTCAGGGTTATCCCTGACGGATGTATAGAATTTTGTGGTGAAAGTGTACCACCTCTATAGAGTGTCAAACTATTCGAATAGCCGTGTCCGTGGAAATGGACAGTTGGAGTGGCCATACTGTTCCGTCATCAGATGTTTTCAAAATGACTTGTGAATTGAACTATGACTTTGACTTGACCACAACAGGGTTGTGGAGATGAAAACTAGGTTCCCACTTAAGTGATTTAGAACATTAACTTAGTTTTCTTTACTTCTAAACTTAGTATTAGATAAATCTGCCTTTTTGCAAATAAACCTAGAGCTTAAGATTCCTACTAGAACTACCTTACTGGTTAGTGATAGTTTGCGAGTACTTAAAGAGTACTCATGGCTTTGTCCCTGGCTATTCCCGTGGCCAGACTATGAGGAGGACTACCAGGATGATGGATAGCAGGAGGTCTATGACAACTAGGATCATCTCCCATCGTCAGCATTGCCTCTGACCCTGAATATGGAGCCCCTACTACGTTTATTTTCCACTACTTGATTTGTATTAAGAATGGATCATGAGATCCTTTATTTGTAAGACCTTATTATGGTTTGTAATGGATGATGTACTGTGATACCAATCTGTTATGTCTCGCAAAAATGACAATCCTGGGATTGCGAGGTATGGCACAACAGGCATCTGGGATTAAAAATCCGGGTGTTGCCACTTACTAATCTTCTCCAACAAGATGTATGATACATTGCAAACGTATCCATAATTATTGATGTTCCATGCTTGGTTTTATCTACTTTCTTATGTTTTGTCCACACTTTGGAGTACTTTTCATATGATTTCTTGGACTAACCTATTAACAAGAGCCAAAGTGCCAGCTGCCTGTTTTCTGCTGTTTTTGGTTCCAGGAAAGTCAGAAAATGAATATTCTCGGAATTGGACGGGACAAAAGCCAAAGTCATTATTTTACCGAGGGACACCTGGAGCCAGAATACGAGACGGAGAGGGGCTGGGGCCCAGCCACACTACCTGGCCGCGCCAGGGGATGGTCTGGCCGCCCCACACACACCCTCGGTCTCCCTCTTCCTCTATAAGATGCCTTCTGACCTAAAAACTCAGGGGGTTTGATGTTTTTCCAGGAGTTCTGCTCCACCGCCATCACCAGATTCCACGAAACAGCACCAGAAACTCCGTTCTGGCACCCTGCCGGGACGGGGAATTGGAGGAGATCATCGCCATCATCATCACCATCGCTTCTCCATCGACCATCCATGTTTCCCCCATCTACGAGTGAGTAATCCCCCGCTGTAGGCTATGGGGATGGTAGGGATTGGATGAGATCGTTCATGTAATGGCATCAGATTGTTAGGGCATGGTGCCTAGTATCTACTATTGCTACATTTTGACTTTGTTGCGACTTGTTATGCTTAATGCTTGTCACTAGGGCCCGAGTGTCATGATTTCAGATCTGAACATGTTATTGATTCATTATGATAGTATTGTTTTTGGTCTTACCTGCAAGTTGTATACACACGTTGTTGTCCGGAACCAATGGCCCCAAAGTGATAGAAATCGGGATAACCGGAGGGGACGTCTTTGATGTGAGGATCACATGTGTTCATGGAGTGTTAATGCTTTGCTCCGGTGCTCTATTAAAAGGAGTACCTTAATTGCTAGTAGTTCCCTTGAGGCCCCGCTGCAAATGGGCTGGAAGGACAAAAGATGTTGTGCAAGTTCTCATTGCGAGCATGTATGACTATATATGGAACACATGCCTAGGATTATATAGTACTTGGGTGCTTTATCTTATTTATCTGCAATTGCCCTATGTTCTGATTGCTATGTGAATTGTCTTGTCCATGCAACGCCCGTCCATCCATCCCTATGCCTACCGCACTCGAATCCTACTGTTTACTGCTATTGTTACTAGTGTCTTTACTTTACTACTGCTGTTACTTTACTATTCCTAATACAAAACTATTGTTACTGATAAACTGCTGTGAGCAAGATTGTTTCCAAGTGCAGCTGAATTAACAACTCAGTTGTTAAGGCTTATAAATATTCTTTGGCTCCACTTGTGTCGAATCAATAAATTGGGTTTCACTTCCCTCGAAAATACCGCGATACACCCCCTATACTTGTGGGTCATCAAGACTATTTTCTGGCGCCGTTGCCGGGGAGCATAGCTTTATTTATCAAGTTCACTTGGAATCATTATTGTTCAAGCTTAGTTTATTTCCACCTTGTTTGCTTGTTTCTTTATCAAAAATACAAAAAAATTAGTTCCTACTCTAGTTGTTATTTTCGTTGGTCTGTTATTTTCTTGCTTTATCATGCTTTCTATCAATGGTTGTTTTCTTTGAAACTGAATCTTATTGGCAAGGTGGGTTCACGGAAGATCAAAAATATTATTATAAGGAACACCGCTTGTCCCAAAAAGGGAAACACTTATGGGAACAAATTGATAAATTGTATACCATTGCTAGAAACGTGTGCTCTACTTATAATGTTACTTATTGCTTTGATAAATCTTGTTGCTGTAAGAGGTATAAACACCTCCCTTCTCAATGTGAGTATAATGATAATGTTACCATATCTTCTTATGTTAAAGGAAATTATGAATTTTATGATGTGGAACAAATTGAGGAATTTATTGCTTGGAAGGGTGCATTTGAACTTGCTAGTTTTCTTCAATATATTGATGATTCACCTTATAAAATATGAGGTTTATGATATTCTTAGATTTTTCTTTGATAATTACAAGGAAGAAAATGGCTATATTCTTGAATATATTAATAGATGCTTTCCACAAATGGAAGAGACCAATGCCTTGCAGGATCCTTTGGAAGAACAAATTGATGAACCTGAAAGCTCACTAGATGAAAAAAGAGGAGGAGAGTGATGAACAAAAGGAGGAAGAATGGATTAGCTACCCATTCCTACCTTCTAATGAGAATAACTCTTTATCCCTTACATTATTTGATTGTCCCCCACAATTACCAAAGAAGGATGAATGTTATGCTCATGTTATCTATGATAATCCTTTATTTGTGCTTAACTTTGATTTGCATGGTATAAAGAGTTTTTCTTAGAAAATGTTTATGATAAAGCTCTAGATGATGGTCCTATATTGAATGATCAGCCATCTTGTTATACAATTGTTAAAAGTGGGATTGAAGGTTTTAATCCCACTATTTTTGAGGTTGATAAAAATTATGTGTTTGTAGATCATGAAAAGCATGCTTTATGTGATAGTTATATTGTTGAGTTTATTCATTAGGCTACTGAAAATTATTATGAGAGAGGAAAATATGGTTGTAGAAGTTTTCATGGTATTGAAACACCTCTCTATGTGCTGAAAGTTTTCAAGTTACTCTTGTTTAATCTTCCTATGCCTGTCACTTTGCTCTTTGCAAATTTATTTGCATACAATATTCCTATGCATAGGAAGTGGGTTAGACTTAAATGTGTTTTGAATTTGCTTCTTGATGCTCTCTTTTACTTCAATTCATATTTCTTATGTGAGCATCTTCTCAAACTATCATGCCTAACTTAAAGGCGTTAAAGAAAAGTACTTATTGGGAGATAACCCAAAAGTTTTAGATGAGTCTTGGAAGTTATTACTTCAGTAATAACTGCTCCTTATCCTTTTTATTTGCTTTTTGTGCCAAGAGTAACCTCTAATGAGAGAGAAGTAATGATTGGGAAAGTTGCTGTCCCGAAACAGATTTCTGTGCTTCACCGTAAAAATTCGTGTAAAATCTCTATACGTCCTTTTGTGGCGTGAATTTTTGTTCTTCTGCCCCAGGTTGTTATCTAACTTTCGTTAGTTTAACATTTTTTTGATTTGAGCAACAGAAGGTCTTCGAAAAAAATTCGTCTTTACCTACTGGTCTGTTTTGACAGATTTCTACCATTTTCTGCATTTGCTTCTTATTGGTTCCTTTTTGAGTTCTTTCTGGGAATTGAGCTTTTTGAGGGAAGTGCCATAGTAGCTAGTGTTTTAATGGAAGTTTTATTGGTGTTGAAACTGAGCCCAAAGACTTATTATCTTGAGTGCACTAATGTTGCTAATAAAGATTGTGTGAAGTTTTGTATGAAGGAAAAAATTCAGGTGTATGGAAGGAATGAGTAATGAGATGAAGGATGGACTAAAGCTCAAGCTTGGGGATGCCACCCGTGTCACCCCAAGAAATATTCAAGAGGTACCAGCGTCAAAGCTTGGGGATGCCCAAGGCATCCCCTTCTTCATCAATAAAAATCCCAGGTTTCTTCCAAACACTTCATTTTTATTGTTTCGTGCATAGTTGTGTTGTTCTTGGAGCGTCTTCTTTGTCGTTTTCGTTTGCTTGGTTTGCTTAGTTTGCTAAATAAATTGGTTGGGCCCCCTCTTTCATGCATTGGTTTTCAAATAGTTTGGTTTGGATTGGAAAAGAGTAGGAAAGATCACGCTTTAAGTGGTAAAGAAAGCTTGTTTTTGACTGTGACCCATGCTTTGTCATGCCATGCTTGATATTGTTTTGGCTTAAGGCTTAGTATTCTTTGCTGTAGCATGACTTGTTATAAACATTTGACATTTCTTAATGTGCCTTTGAAGAATCATGGATTGTTTTAGCATGTTAAAGCATAGTATTGTGGTATTCTCCTTTGATGCTTTATTTGGGTTGACTTGGCACATTCTCACACCATGTTATGACTATCCCAAGTCACCATAGCCTTTATGATCCTTTAGTTTTCAACTTGTAGTATCAATTTATGCTTTCATCAATGATGTTTTGTCGCTCTGCATGATTATGGCCATTATTGCTCTCTTAGTTTGTCGCTCTCAGTCTTTTGCTAGCCTCCGCAACCAAGTATGAGTTCCACTCATGCATCCAACTCCAAATAAAACTAAGTTATTCCAAAGAGTCCACCATACCTACCTATTAGCATTTGCTATTCCAAGTATATTCATATTTTTATCTACCTCCCGAATTAAACTTGTTATAAGAAAACTAGTGATAAAAGCTCTCATGAACTTGATGGCACACTTTACTTTTCTTGCCCTTAATAAACTTGAACCATTGTGTCATGTATGTTGTATATTCTTGCACTTATTTGTTGGGGATTAGCAGAACCATGCTGTCATGGGGAATGCTTTCAACATTGCACTTGTACTTTGTACCTAGTTGATATCATGCTCTTTTGTCTATGGATGTCGTCGGTGTGAAATGAAAGGGGAGCTTGTAAGTCCATGGAGTTATGTATATGTGTTAGAGAAACGCCTAGGCCGCTGGTATAATCCATGCTGACATGGTGGAAACCTACAACGTAACCATAATGAGCTGTCTTTGAAGCATTCTTCTTATAAAAAAACAGTCAGATATTGAGAAAAAAGAGAAAAAGAAAAAAAGATATATGAAAAGAGGAAAGAGAGAAAAAAGCACCATATTCCCATGGTAAATAAGAAGATTGTTGAGATGCTCGTTGTCTGCTTGCCTTGTCATTTTGATATGGGGATTCTTCCGTATCATCGGGCAAGGGGTACCCCGTTGGCGGTTCTCTATGATACATATGTACTTACGATGACAAGAACTTACCGATGACTAAACTTGAGTAGCATGAGGAGCGACCCTCGTATTCAAGGGACATGAGATTTCCAACTTATACTTCGTCAAGCATATACTTCATAGTTTGTTCACTTTAACATTAATCACTTCAAGATGCTTATGATAGGGGCAATGAGAGCTGAAAGCTTTTAAGTACCATAATTTTTGGAAGCTCTTTATGAAACTTGAATCCCTACTTCCTTCTATGAAGGCCTTTCTTCCACTTTTATATTGAGTCTCCACCTTCTATCTTTATGCACCTACTTTGAGAGCATAGTGGCCATTCTTAGTTCTATGTGCATTGTCCCAAGACTTGTTGATTGATGCATAGCTTTGGTATTGCTTGTTTTAAACTATTTGTATCTAGTCACTCTTATGAACTTTGAAGGTGTCCTATGCATTTATGTTTGCTACTCTATGAGGGACAAGCTGAATGCCACTATGCTATGTTTTCTTTATGTGAAAAAAACAAACTTCTTGCAAAGCATTGTTATTCATGAATCTTTTCTTTGTGCCTTTTCATGTTGCAACATAGTTGCTTTGTCGTATTGCTAGAACTTTGTCTTTCATGTTATGATTGAAGTACTATGATCCCAGCTTCAAATGTTTTTCAAATACTTTGATCAAGTTTATGATGGTGCATGTCACCTAAAAAAATATTCTTTCTTTTTGTCACTTACCTACTCGAGGACGAGCAGGAGTTAAGCTTGGGGATGTTGATACGTTGCTAACGTATCCATAATTTTTGATGTTCCATGCTTGGTTTTATCTACTTTCTTATGTTTTGTCCACACTTTGGAGTACTTTTCATATGATTTCTTGGACTAACCTATTAACAAGTGCGACAGTGCAAGCTGCCTGTTTTCTGCTGTTTTTGGTTCCAGGAAAGTCAAAAAATGAATATTCTCGGAATTGGACGGGACAAAAGCCAAAGTCATTATTTTACCGAGGGACACCTGGAGCCAGAATACGAGATGGAGAGGGGCTGGGGCCTAGCCACACCACCTGGCCACACGGGCTGGGCCTGGCCACGCCAGGGGGTGGTCTGGCCGCCCCAGACACCCCCTCGGTCCCCCTCTTCGCCTATAAGATGCCTTCTGACCTAAAAACTCAGGGGGTTCGACTTTTTTCCAGAAGGAGTTCCGCTCCGCCGCCACCAACAGATTCCACAAAACAGCACCAGAAACTCCGTTCTAGCACCCTGCCGGGACGGGGAATTGGAGGAGATCATCACCATCATCATCACCATTGCTTCTCCATCGACCATCCATGTTTCCCCCATCTATGAGTGAGTAATCCCCCGCTATAGGCTATGGGGATGGTAGGGATTGGATGAGATTGTTCATGTAATGGCATCAGATTGTTAGGGCATGGTGCCTAGTATCTACTATTGGTATGTTTTGACTTTGTTGCGACTTGTTATGCTTAATGCTTGTTACTAGGGCCCGAGTGCCATGATTTCAGATCTGAACATGTTATTGATTCATTATGATAGTATTGTTTTTGGTCTTACCTGCAAGTTGTATACACACGTTGTTGTCCGGAACAATGGCCCCGAAGTGACAGAAATCGGGATAACCGGAGGGAATGGCTTTGATGTGAGGATCACATGTGTTTGTGGAGTGTTAATGCTTTACTCCGGTGCTCTATTAAAAGGAGTACCTTAATTTCTAGTAGTTCCCTTGAGGCCCCGCTGCAAACGGGCTGGCAGGACAAAAGATGTTGTGCAAGTTCTCATTGCGAGCACGTATGACTATATATGGAACACGTGCCTAGGATTATCTAGTACTTGGGTGCTTTATCTTATTTATCTGCAATTGTCTTATGTTCTGATTGCTATGTGAATTGTCTTGTCCATGCAATGCCCGTCCATCCATCCCTATGCCTACCGCACTCAAATCGTACTGTTTACTGCTATTGTTACTACTGTCTTTACTTTACTACTAATGTTACTTTACTATTCCTACTACAAAACTGTTGCTACTGATAAACTTTTGTGAGCAAGATTGTTTCTAGGTGCAACTGAATTGACAACTCAGTTGGTAAGGCTTATAAATATTCTTTGGCTCCCCTTGTGTCGAATCAATAAATTGGGTTTCACTTCCCTCGAAAATACTGCGATACCCCCCTATACTTGTGGGTCATCAATATACCCTTTATTTTTGATGATGATTGTAAGGAAGCTTTTGAAACTCTAAATAAAGCTTTAACTACCGCTCCTATTGTCCAACCACCTCATTGGAACTTACCCTTTGAGATCATGTGCGATGCTAGTGATTTTGCTATAGGTGCTGTTCTTGGGCAACGAATAGATAAAAAGTTAAATGTTATCCATTATGCTAGTAAGACTCTTGACGCAGCTCAAAAGAATTATGCTACTACTAAAAAAGAGTTCTTAGTTGTTGTCTTTGCTTGTGATAAGTTTAGACCTTATATTGTTGATTCAATAGTTACCATTCATACTGATAATGCTGCTATTAAGTACCTTATGACGAAGAAAGATGCTAAGCCTAGGCTTATTAGATGGGTGTTGCTTTTACAAGAATATTGTAGATAGGATGTAACATCCCAATTTCAGCAACCCTGATTAGTTGTCTAGAATGCAAAAATCAGGGGGAACAAATGTTCTGGCATTTCAAAACATGAGCCAAGATGCTTATGTAACCAAAACTATTTTAGTAGCTTCTATTGACAAAACTATGGAGAGATATATAATATAATCTCCTTATGTTTCCAAGACAGAACCTTCAACTACTCTTACCTTTAGGATCTCCAAAACCTTTTAGAAAGCTTTTGATTTCTACTCTTGGTAGAGATACCAAGGACTCTCATCCTATTCAAAATTCAACCTCACCTCAAGCCAGGCTTGATGGTAACCCCAGTAGTGGATTGGCTTAGGTTATAAGATGAGTTGCCTTGATCTGATGTCTGATGAATTGCCTTGATCTGCTGTTTGACTTGTTTGCTTAGAAGTAGTATGAGATACCTTAGGAGCTCATCCACTAGGATCAAGATACTCTAAAATCACCAAACCCTAAGCAAGAATACAATCAGGGTCAAATCTCTAGCCACTAGGTGATCATCTAAAACCCTTAACCAGATCAGTTCTGCAGTGATCCATTCTAGAAGCCTCCAAGTCAATGAGGACGAATATCAAGCATGGATCCCTTCTACTCAATCTACTCTTCAACCACATCCACTTTATGATGCTTTGGTACCTTGCAACCCATCAAAATCATCACCACCCACATTCTATTCCAAAAACCCTAAATCTGCCAAATTTGGCTGTCTGGAAAACTATTTCCAGCATCACCTTTTTGGATGCATCCCTTTATCAACCCTTGTGCATTTTTGGTAATGCACCTGAACCATATTGTTAACCATCCTAAGGACTGCCAAGGCACACTCTTGCCCTTGGTTAGATCATCTTGCAACCTACTTGTTCTTGATCGTTTTGCAGGCAAAAAAATAACTATTCCTGCAAATCTAGTCAACATGCCTACTTTGACAGAAGCTCACACCATCATCCAACCTTCTATGGACCAACTCTTTACATGGTTGTGTTCTACTCATATAGGTCTATCAATATCTACTTCACTTGTTCCAAGTGTATCTTTGTGCTTCTTAAACCCACAAGGTTTTGAAGGCTAGTTGATAATCTGCTTTGGCAGGCTTATTTTATTCAAAGTTTAAAATCAATCCTTGGTGAACTCAAGCTCAAACCTCCATACCATGTTGATGTAAATCACTTGGTATATCCATTCATCTTTCCCATGCCCCAAGGGGAGATCTGAGCTCCAAGATCCAATAAGGTTTTGGTGGCATGAAAACAATCTCACCCAAGATCCTTAAATCTCTAGTTTTCACCAAAATCAACTTGGATTCTCCAATCCCAGGGTTGCAAATGCTTGCTACACCTTGTCTACATCATCTACCTTGATCATAAAGATTTATCAATAATTCTCCATAATTATTATGGCTCCAAATCTAATTAATCCCTTTAATAGTCTAAATCTCCAAAATTCCTTTCCCAAAGGAAAGTTTGGTTTTTGCCAAAACACTTCACCAAATCTAAGCACATTTGAGGCCCATATATCATACCCTATAATCCCACTTCAATATTAAATATTTTTGAAGAGTTTTATTATTTCTTTTTGCCTATTTTCTTAAATGGCAGAAATGGAATAATAAATGTTCTAAATACTTTTAAGCCCCAATAAATCTTGGGAAAATTCCCCTAAGTGTGTATTCACATTTGGGATCATCTCAACTCAAAAACCCACCTTTCCCAATGTAAAAATATCAAATGAACTCCAGGAATTCACTTATGCAGTTCCTGAATAAGTGAATTCAAGTGAACTTCTAAATCTTGGAAAAATATGAAACATTTCCTAGAAGGGCATCTTGACCTCATCAAACTATTAGCATCATTTACCCATCTTACCAACATCAACTTTGAGGGAGTTACTCCAAATCATTACTATGGCATTATTTTGAGATTACCCAATACTAGGACCAAACCCAAATCCAATCACCACCAATCTTGCAAGGCAATGCACCATAGCACCCATCACTCATCTCTGGTCGTGATCACTGTAGCAATTACTGTAGCAGCTTGTCCTCTAGTGCTTGGACACTAGAGCTTAACCTCATGTGGGTGTCTTGGCTTGCAAACCTCTTTACTCCCCTTGCAGCTGCTGCACACTGCCCCTCCGCCATCTGCACGACCAAAGCACCCCACCTCTCTCCTCTCCACCACGCACCTGATGCCTAATCCCTGGCCACCTCTTCTCCCTATTCTCTCCTTGAGCTTAGTCCACCATGGACTACTCCCTCTCGGATTTAAGGCTGGGAGGCCACCCCGAGCCTCTCTGGCCATTCATTCACCTCCTCTCATCTCCCCAGCCACCCCACTCCCTCTCCCCTGCCCTGAGCTGCTCGAGAAGAAGATGGAAAGGAGCTTCATCCTTCCTCCCAAATCGAGCTAAGCTCACTCTCCTCTGCTCCTCTCCCGCTGCATGTTACGTTGTGAAAACCCCCTTGCCGTACTGACTCTATCCATTCCCTATTTATCCCTCTACAACAACCATCAGAGGCCTCCTAGGCGAGCCCGAAGCTGACGCCGCTGTGACCCCTACGCCAGCTCGGTTTCGGCGTCGAATCATGCCTTACCGCCCCTCTCCTGAGTCGTCGTCGTCGACCGCTTCGCCCTGCATCCTCCCCGACTCCCCTCCTCCCTCCAGTAAGCCTCCCCCGCCCCGCCTCGCCCACTGCAAGGGTTTCGAACCCTGCCGCCGCTGCCAGGAGGATGACGACCGTCGACCGTCGGATCCCCTTAAAACGGGTGGCCACGATGCCCCCATACCCTCCTAGCCTCACTGCCCCGCTGACCGCTGGACCCCTCCCAGCAGGATTCAAACCGCGCCCCCGCACGCAAGTGTCGCCCGGATGGGCCGCTTTTCCCCTGGACGGCCCAGCTGCCTCCAGAATCTTAGCCCAACACTGCTCCATCCCCTTTCCTTTTAATCTTTTTCTTGTAAATCCATATCTAGCTGTTTACTTTAAATGCAAATAAAATTGTTAAATACCTCCAAATGACCTGATACAAATTTCCTAGGATACCTTAGGGTTTTGTCTATCTTGTTGTACCAAAAGTTTGGCCAAATACCAATAGTATCTTCTCTGTAGATTTATTTACCAAGAGGTACCATTTCCAGTAAATAAAATCCTAAGTGAGACACACATCTCCAAAATGGGTGAAACCAGGTTTCACTGATAGAATAACTATAGGCCTACCATCCAGACCTTGTCCCATGCCAAGGTGAATAGCAGTTGATCCTTTGCAAAAATAGCAAAAACATCTCTGATCTGACTTTAGAAAATTCCCTAGACCAAACCATGGGTGGTTATTACCTCAGTGTAACTCCCAATGATGTGTTACACCAATACCTATCTAAAACCAGAAGATCACTATTTATTAGGCTTCTGATGAATTTTAATGAATTAAACATTTCTGTCCATAGTGTTTCCACTAGAAAAATCACTATTGGAGTTTCACAACTCTAATTTGGGCGATCTCAATTTCTAAAGAAAGGTATTATAAATGCCTACAATGTGCCCTTGGAATCAAATAAAAATCTTCTGTAGATTTAATTTGGTGAAAAAGACAAGTGGTCTACATAACTGCCTTTGGGAATTTCCTGAGGGCATTCTGGTAATTATTTTGGAGTGATTCCAACTCTCAGTTAACAAGTACATCAATACTTACCTGACCACCCAAGGAAATAATGTTTGGAGCTCCAGAACATTTCTGGTGAATTATTTCCTAAAACTAGAGTCTTATTCACTATAAAAACCACTTTAAATCTTTGGTAAATGATAAAATGGTGAAACCACTTTTGTTGGTTTCATTTTATTAATACCTATCTGTTGGTATCATGTTTTCACAATGTTACCTTATAGAATAAGTCTTTGGTCCAAAACCCATCTCTTAGGTATTTTCTAGACTATAAATCCTAAGGGATTTTCTTCCCTATCTTGAAGACAAGGCCAATCTTATTAAATACATTACTCCTAAGAACTAATGAACCGTGAACTTGTATTGTTCATTGTTTGCTGTATGTATTGGTTCTTGCATGCCTTTTGTTGATTGTGGTTTAGTTTGCTTGCATGTGCTATCTTGACGACGATAGTTGCGGTGAAATCGGAGATCAGAAGATGGTTCTTATTATTGGTATTATTGGGTATTCTAAGAAGAAGTCCAGAGACATATTGCCATATTGTTGATCATCAGGCAAGCCACCTTCTTGCTCATAAGCCTTGTCCTATTATTTTACTTATGCATCTTTTACTTAGTGTTTATCAAAACTGCATTGTTTACTATATGTTGATGTTTATATGGTAGTAGTTTGGCTCCTCCGAACCATTACACCTGGGTACTACTAAATACAACCCCCTTGATTATACCTACTTGTCCGTAGTGGAATAGATGGTGTAATTGAAGGAAATATGCCCTGAGAGGCAATAATAAAGTTGTTATTATGTATTCCTTATATATGATAGATGTTTATTTTGCATGATAGAATTGTATTGATCGGAAACATCAATACATGTGTGTTTAATAAACAAAAAGGGTTCCTAGTTATGCCTCTCTTATAGACTAGCTTGTTGATTAACAAGATGATCAAGGTTTCCTGATCATAGACATTGGATGTTGTTAATAACAAGGTCACAACATTTGTGAAATGATGTGATGAACATTCATCTGAAGTATAGCATTACGATCAAGTCATTATGTTTATATTGCTATAACATCATACGAAGTAATCTTTATCCTTAGACCATGAGATTATGTTAATATCTGAAGAGTATCTTGATAACATCAAACGTCACACCGTAACAGGGTGACTATAAAGATGGGTTCAGTACTACGAAGGTGTTATGTTGAAGCTCATGGATCAAGATTGGAATTTGTCAATCCCGATGACGGATAGATATACTCTGGGTCCCTCTTGGTGATATCACATTGAGATAGCTTGCAAGCAAGTGATGTGATCACTAGAATGTTATATCACGAGAACGAGAAAAGAGTGCATGTCGGTAACGAGATCAAACTAGGTATTGGGATACCGATGATCGAATCTCGGACATGTATTATATCATGAGACAAAGGGATTAAACTACAAGCGTTAAAGGTTCTCATGATCACAAAAGTCATCGTTGAATATGCATGAGTCAGTATGGATCTCCAGGTCCCGCTTCTGACTATTGATCTGAGAGGAGTCTCAATCATGTCTGCATTATTCGCAAACCGTAGGGTGACACACTTAAGAGTTACCGGACACCATTTTGGAGCACATATGTTTCAGACGAAAGAATTGCAAAGCGCAGGAATTGTTTCAATAGAAACCGGAAATTGTTTCAGGTGAAATTGCAGAAAGTGGTTCTGCATGTGATATTGAAATATTGCAAGGGGTTATATGTGAATGTTTGTTAATTAAAGTAATTAAAAAATTCTGAATAAATTTAATAAAAGAGTTTTATTAAATGAGAGAGCATTAAACTTGGAGAAATTTAATGCATTTAAAGTAGGGACTTTAAAGGGGAATGTGAAGAGGCATTTTAATGTTGAGGGGTTACCACCACATGAATGGGGGAAGTGAGGAGTCACCCCCATGCGCTAGCCATGAAGGAGGGGCACCCCCTACTCCTATAAAAGGCCACCCTCTTCCTCCTTCTTCCTCACACCTCCTTGTGAAGGATCTCTCTCCCCCTCTAGAATTATTCCCCCATGGTCTCGGATTAGCGAGATACATGTTCCCAGTGGCATTTCATCTAGAAGGAGTTGCTGCTTCCACTGGATCGCTAGAGCGAGGAGGTGGAGGTTGTCCGGTGGCTTGAACGTGTGTGCGAGTACGAATGCGCTGCTGAGTTGCGGTGCTCGGACTTCCTCACGATCTTGAGATCGGCAAGTGTACGACTACATCAACCACGAGTTCGTACTCGTTAACAAAACTCGTTGTCTTTGAGGGTAAGTTCTCATTGGATGTATGTCCACCCGTTGCTTTGTACCTAGTAGATAGATCTTGGCATGTAGTTCTCATCGTAGGAAATTTTTTGTTTTCTATGCTGCGGACCCAACAATGGTATCAGAGCCTGATCTATGCGTAGGTGATTTGCACCGGTAGTACACATATGTTTATATGTGGGCGATGATGATCATGTTATTGCATCTCCTATGTATTTTGGATATTGGTGGCATAGTGGGATGAAGCGGCCCGGACCAACCTTACATGTCATCGTACATGAGACCGGTTCCACGACTGACATGCAACTTGTTTTGCATAAGTGGCTGGCGGGTGTCTGTCTCTCCTACTATAGTCAATATATGATTTACGACGAGTTTCTAATAACTTGGTTATCCTCGTTGTGGTTCATGTTCGTAGGTGAGAACGGTTCTATCTCCGAAAGCCCTAAGCCACGTAAAACTTGCAATTGATAAATTAGAGGCGTCTAGTTTAGATCGTTGCTGGGCTAGTGTATTGATATGGTATTGTTGTAAGTAGATGTATGATAGATGGTCTTACAACACATTCAACGTGTAAGTTCCATAGACCTTGGCCTTACACACAAAGGAATGATAGAGATCATACCACGATGCAAATGATAGAGATCAAATGCATGGACCATATCATCTCACTTTACACATTAGATGTTAGCATCTTATACTACTAGTTTGGCACTTTTGGTAGAATTGTAAGATGATCCCTCATTTAGATATCAAGATAAAATTTGTTCTTCCTTGAGTATGCACCGTTCTATGGATCGTGTTTCGAGACATCACATGATGATCGGGTGTACTCGACTCTACGCTTTCATACAACGGGTGTAAGACAGTTTTACACACGCGAGTACTAAGGTTCTTACTTGGCGAGCCTAGCATGTACAGACATGGCCTCGAAACACGGACCGAAAGGTTAAGCATGAGTCATATGGTTGATATGGTGCCCATATAGATGCTCGCCTTTGAAGCTACACTGACTCACGTGATGATCGGACTTGGTGTAGTGGATTTGGTTCATGTAATCACCAAAAGGACACGAGGGATGTCGTTTTTGAGTGGGAGTTCATTAGTAATTTGGATTAGTTGAACTCACTCTATCATAAACTTAGTCTAAATAAACTTTACAAATTCTGTTGTAGATGGCACCACCTGCTTTTAATTTCAATGTGTTCATGGAGAAAGAGAAACTTGCTGCGAATGGTAGCAAATTCACCAACTGGGCTATGAATTTGAGGATTCTCCTCACTACTCCACAAAAGCAATATGTGCTAGATGCGCCGCTAGGCCCCCCACCAGCTCCTGATGCCCCTGGCGAGGAAAAGAATGTCTACGTGACTCGTCAGGAGGACCACAACTTAGTTCATTGCGGCATACTGTATGGGCTAGAGCCAGAACTTCGAAAGCGTTTCAAAAATGGAAATGCCTTTGATACCATGGGAGAATTGAAAATGATTTTCGACACCCATGCTGTCGTAGAGAGTTATAATGCTACTGAAAAGTTCTTTAGCTGCATGATGGAGAAGAACAGCTCCGTTAGTGAGCATGTACTCAAAATGTCTAGGTACGCTGATAAGCTTGTGTCCTTGGGAATAATGATTCCCATTGACTTAGGCATACATCGTGTTCTCTAATATCTACCACCTAGCTACAAGAGCGTCGTGATGAACTATAATATGCAGTGCATGAAGAAGACTCTTCCCGAGATTCTGTCAATGCTTAAGACTGCAGAAGTGGAGATTAGGAAAGAACATCAAGTGTTGATGATCAATAGGACCACCGGTTTCAAGAAGGACAAGAAAGGCAAGCACAAGGGAAAGAAGGGTGGCAAATCTGTTGCCGCGCCTGAAAAGAAACCCCGAGCTGGCCCTAAGTCTGATACCGAGTGCTACTATTGCAAGGGGACTAGCCATTGGGAGTGCAACTGCCCCAAGTATTTGGCGGACAAGAAGTCCGGCAAGGCAAACAAAGGTATATATGATATACATGTTATTGATGTGTACTTGACTAGTACTCGCAGTAGCAACTGGGTATTTGATACGGGATCGGTTGCTAATATATGTAACTCGATTCAGGGGCTGCGGAACAAGCGACAACTAGCAACGGATAAGGTCACAATGCGGGTCGGCAACGGATCAAGAGTTGATGTGATCGCCGTCGGAACGCTGCCTCTCCATATGCCATCGGGATTAGTTATAAACCTGAATAATTGTTATTTGGTGCCTGCACTTAGCATGAACATTGTATCCGGATCATGTTTGATGCAAAGTGGTTATTTGTTTAAATCTGAAAACAATGGTTGTTCGATTTATATGGATAATATCTTTTAAGGTAACGCACCTGTGTTGAATGGTTTATTTCTGATGGATCTCGATAGTCATATTACGCACACTCATAACGTTAATGCTAAAAAGATTAAACTTGATGATGATATATCTGCATATATGTGGCACTGCCGTCTAGGTCATATTGGCATTAAACGCATGAAGAAACTCCATTCTGATGGACTTTTGGAATCACTTGATTTTGAATCATTTGATACATGTGAGCCACGCCTTATGGGCAAGATGACTAGAATGCCGTTTTCCGGTTCAATGGAACGGGCATCAGATTTATTGGAAATCATACATACTGATGTGTGTGGACCAATGAGTGTGTCAGTGCGAGGTGGATATCGTTATTTTGTTACTTTCACGGATGATTCGAGTAGATACGGGTATATTTATTTGATGAAACACAAGTCTGAAACTTTTGAAAAGTTCAAGGAATTTCAGAATGAAGTGGAAAATCATCATAATAGAAAAATCAAATTTCTATGGTCTAACCGTGGAGGAGAGTATCTAAGTTACGAGTTTAGCACACACATGAAAGAGTGTGGAATAATTTCACAACTCAGGCCTGCCGGAACACCACAACGTAATGGTGTGTCGGAACGTCGTAATCATACCTTATTGGATATGGTTCGATCTATGATGTCTCTGAATGACTTGCCACTGTCATTTTGGGGTTATGCACTGGAAACAGCTACATTCACTTTAAACCGGGCACCATCTAAATCCGTTGAAACGACACCGTATGAATTATGGTTTGGAAACAAACCTAAGCTGTCATTTCTTAAAGTTTGGGGATGCGATGTTTATGTGAAGAAACTTCAGCCGGATAAACTCGAACCCAAAGCGGAAAAATGCGACTTCATAGGATACCCTAAGGAAACGATTGGGTATACCTTCTATCATAGATCCGAGGGCAAGGTTTTTGTTGCCAAGAATGGATCCTTTCTTGAGAAGGAGTTTATCGCAAAAGGTGTGAGTAGTCGGAAGGTAGAACTCGAAGATGTTATTGAACCTTCTCTTCATGAAATGGCGAGTAGCACAGCACCGGAAGTTGTTTCGGAGTTGACTTCATCTAATGAAGAGAGAGCTAATGATATTGATCATGAAACTCCGAAAGAGGACACTACCGAACCTCGCAGGTCAAGCAGGACACGTGCAGCTCCTGAACTGTATGGTAATCCTATTGTGAATTTCATGGTTGATGAAATGGATGACCCTGCGACGTATGAAGAAGCGATGATGGGCCCGGATTCCAACAAATGGCTAGAATCCATGAAATCCAAAATGGAACCCATGTACGAGAACCAAGTTTGGACCTTGGCGGACTTACCTCACGATCGAAAGGTCGTTGAGAATAAATGGATTTTCAAAAGAAAAACTAATGCTGATGGTAATGTGACCATCTATAAGGCTCGACTTGTCGCAATGGGGTTTCGACAAATTCAAGGAGTTGACTACGATGAGACATTCTCTCCTGTAGCGATGCTTAAGTCAGTTAGGATTATGTTAGCAATTGCTGCATATTTCGATTATGAAATATGGCAGATGGATGTCAAAACTGCGTTCCTCAATGGTAATATTGAAGAGGAGTTGTATATGATACAACCTAAGGGTTTTGTCGATCCTAAGGATGCTAATAAGGTATGCAAACTTCAGCGATCCATCTATGGACTGAAGCAAGCATCCCAGAGTTGGAATCTCCGCTTTGATGAGGTGATCAAAGAGTTTGGATTTGTTCAAACTTATGGAGAGGCTTGTATTTACAAGAAAGTGAGTGGGAGCAGTGTGGAATTTCTGATATTATATGTGGATGACATATTATTGACTGGAAATGATATAGATCTTTTAAACAGTGTTAAAAGTTATCTAAACAGGAAATTTTCGATGAAAGACCTTGGTGAAGCGACATATATATTAGGCATTAAAATCTATAGAGATAGATCAAGGAGCCTAATTGGGCTATCGCAGAGTACATACCTTGATAAGATATTAAAGAAGTTTAATATTGACGGAAGTAAGAAGGGGTTCTTACCTATGTTGCAAGGCAAGACATTGAGTAAGACTCAAAGTCCAGCTACGGCGGAAGAAAGAGAGATGATGGATAAGATCCCCTATGCCTCGGCCATAGGCTCTATTATGTATGCTGTGCTATGTACAAGACCGGATGTGGCACATGCTATTATTTTGACTAGTAGGTACCAATCTGATCCAGGTTCGGAATACTAGATAGCGGTCAGGAACATCCTCAAGTACTTGAGAAGAACTAGAGATATGTTTATTATATACGGAGGTGAAGAAGAGCTAGTCGCTAAGTGTTATGCAATTCTAGCTTTGACACTGATCTAGATGACTCTAAGTCTCAATCCGGATACGTATTTCTCTTGAACGGAGCAGCAATTAGTTGGAGGAGTTCCAAACAACCTGTGGTGGCTGGATCAACGACGGAGGCAGAATATGTTGCTGCTTCAGAAGCGGCATAGGAAGCGGTTTGGATGAAAGAGTTCATTACGGAACTAGGTGTGGTTCCTGGTGCATTGGACCCAATGGTGATCTATTGTGACAACAATGGAGCCATAGCCAACGCAAAGGAACCGAGGTCTCACAAGAATTCCAAGCATATTAAGCGTCGTTTTCACTCCATCCGCGAGCATGTCAAGGATGGAGATATAAAGATTTGTAAAGTACTCACAGACCTAAATGTAGCAGATCCGTTGACTAAAGCTCTCCCTAGGGAAAAACATGATCAACACCAGAACTCCATGGGTGTTAGATTTATCACTATGTGAACTAGATTATTGTCTCTAGTGCAAGTGGGAGACTGAAGGAAATATGCCCTGAGAGGCAATAATAAAGTTGTTATTATGTATTCCTTATATATGATAGATGTTTAATTTGCATGCTAGAATTGTATTGATCGGAAACATCAATACATGTGTGTTTAATAAACAAAAAGGGTTCCTAGTTATGACTCTCTTATAGACTAGCTTGTTGGTTAACAAGATGATTCAAGGTTTCCTGATCATAGACATTGGATGTTGTTAATAACAAGGTCACAACATTTGTGAAATGATGTGATGAACATTCATCCAAAGTATAGCATTACGATCAAGTCATTATGTTTATATTGCTATAACATCATACGAAGTACTCTTTATCCTTAGACCATGAGATCATGTTAATTGTTAACATCTGAAGAGTATCTTGATAACATCAAACGTCACACCGTAACAGGGTGACTATAAAGATGGGTTCCGTACTACGAAGGTGTTATGTTGAGGCTCATGGATCAAGAGTGGAATTTGTCAATCCCGATGATGGATAGATATACTCTGGTCCCTCTCGGTGATATCACATTGAGATAGCTTGCAAGCAAGTGATGTGAACACTAGAATGTTATATCATGGGAACAAGAAAAGAGTGCATGTCGGTAACGAGATCAAACTAGGTATTTGGATACCGATGATCAAATCTCGGACATGTATTATATCATGAGACAAAGGGATTAAATTACAAGCGTTAAAGGTTCTCACGATCACAGAAGTCATCGTTGAATATGCAGGAGTCAGTATGGATCTCCAGGTCCCGCTTCTGACTATTGATCTGAGAGGAGTCTCAATCATGTCTGCATTATTCGCGAACCGTAGGGTGACACACTTAAGAGTTACCGCACACCATTTTGGAGCACATATGTTTCAGACGAAAGAATTGCAAAGCGCAGGAATTGTTTCCATAGAAACCGAAAATTGTTTCGGGTGAAATTGCAGAAAGTGGTCCTGCATGTGATATTGAAATATTGCAAGGGGTTATATGTGAATGTTTGTTAATTAAAGTAATTAACAAAATTCTGAATAAATTTAATAAAAGAGTTTAATTAAATGAGAGAGCATTAAACTTGGAGAATTTTAATGCATTTAAAGTAGGGACTTTAAAGGGGAATGTGAAGAGGCATTTTAATGTGGAGGGGTTACCACCACATGAATGGGGGAAGTGAGGAGTCACCCCCCATGCGCCGGCCATGAAGGAGGGGCACCCCCTCCTATTATAAAAGGCCACCCTCTTCCTCCTTCTTTCTCACACCTCCTTATGAAGGATCTCTCTCCCCCTCTAGAATTATTCCCCCATGGTCTCGGATTAGCGAGATACATGTTCCCGGTGGCATTTCGTCTGGAAGGAGTTGTTGCTTCCGCTGGATCGCTGGAGCGAGGAGGTGGAGGTTGTCCGGTGGCTTGAACGTGTGTGTGAGTACGGATGTGCTGCTGAGTTGCGGCGCTCGGACTTCCTCACGATCTTGAGATCGACAAATGTACGACTACATCAACCACGAGTTCCTCCTCGTTAACAAAACTCGTTGTCTTCGAGGGTAAGTTCTCATTGGATGTCTGTCCATCCGTTGCTTTGCACCTAGTAGATAGATCTTGGCGTGTAGTTCTCATCGTAGGAAATTTTTTATTTTCTATGCTGCCGACCCAACAATAATACACCATACCCTTTGGAGACCCTGTTTTAGCCAAAGAAAATCGAGAGGATGGGAAGACCCCGGAAAAAGTTTTACCAAATGTTTTATGATAAAACCTTGGTGAGGTGGGACCTCCCAAGAGATGTTGAGAAAGAGAAAAGGGTTTTGTTTTGCAAAAATACTAGAGGAAAACTGGAGGAAAAAAGGTTTACAAAAATGCACCCGGTTCTTTGCAGTTTAGCTATAACAACTTAACCCTGTGCAACCACATTACTCTGGAATGGGACAGGGCTGGATTTGATGTTTGTCTATTCTGGTATAAGTTGCCTCGCAACTACTACAGGGGATGAAACTCCCTGGAGGGTGGGCCTTCTCTGGATAATCGGTCCATGTGAGACATCGACCGGGAGAAGGAATGAAGGGTCTGTTGGCCTCCACGCGTTACTATGAGCCCCTCATTGAAAGCGCTCACTTGGGAAGTGGAAAAAGCGCTCCGGTTGGTCCTCGGTACCCGACGTCGCGGTGTTGAGGGGAACAACACTCATAGGGTAGGCACTTATATTGGAGTGGGCATCTGGAGAGTCTTGATCGGTTACTCGACCCACGATCGGTGTAGATCAGGGTAGTGTACCCGGCTGGTGTGGGTAAAGTGTACAAGCTATACAGAGTGTAAATCTATTCGAATAGCCATGTCTGCGGTTATGGACGGGTTGGACAAACTTCTATAGAGCGGTGCTGGTTTTGTTTTCAAAAAGGATTTGGGAAAAGCAAAAGCTTTGGAAATGTTTTGACCATGGGATGGTCGTAAAGGAGAAATGTTTGACCAGGGGATGGTCATAACAGAATGGAAGGAGTTTGGTTGTGGGACGACCTGAAGACGAGAACAAATGGGATACCCAGTCCTAATGTTTTTCCAAAACGTTTCAAAAAGGTTTCCAAAATAGTTTACAAAGAGTTTTCAACAAAGATATGTAGATGCTATATCTACAAGAGAAATTATTTGAGAAAAGAACCTCTCTTGAAGCCCTCCTACTACCACAACCATAATGCATATCCTTTTTGTTAGTATTGTTATCTTAAGGTGGTTTGCGAGTACATTGAAAGTACTCACTGGCATTGTCCCTGGCTATTAACTTGGTCAGATATCAAGAAGAGGATGAAGTTGACGGCTATGCGAGCTAGGACGTTCTCACAGTCAGTTGCCTGTAGGTTAAGGCATGGCTCGGGATCTACGCTTAATGAAGTTCCACTAATGTTGATCGATGTAGCCATACTGGCAAATAAGGTATGGCATGTAATCATTACGTATTGGATGCTTACCTTGATACTTGTCGGTTATGTGCCACGACTAACTGATCATGGGATCGTGGTTGTATGCATAACAGTGATTCTCGGAGGATTAATTCGGGGGCCCCACAAACTTGGTATCAAAGCCATCCTGACTATAGGAGAACCTTAGTTAGCATGCTCGCTAGACATGAACCTTATTTTGAAAACCCGGCTTTCGAAAACTAGTTACTCAATGAGTTTGAAAAGGTTCTACTTCTTCTCTTACTCTAAGTAAATGCTTTCGAATATGATTTCCTCTAACTCTCGTCCAAACTTCAAACCTACGGATTTTAAATAACTAGGATCTAGAACCCGGTGAAGATAAGGAGAACAAGATGAAGACAAGCAACTACCAGCAAACACAAGGAGACTACAATATCGCTCTACCAGCGGAATCCTCATAATCAGAAGACATCATGTGTTGCACTATCAAGAAGCCTCCGATGACACGACGAAGGCTTCATTCGCAAGACAGTGACCCAGACCTCAATCCCGTGATCTCTAGGATCAATAAGTCCTAAGAATAGGATTCCCCTACATCGCGAGTAGTTAACTCCTTGGTCCCTAGCGTTGACCGTGTTTGCTTGCCTAAGAGCATCCTGTGTTTCTTGATGTGTGATGTTTGCCGAGGACATTGCGATTCCCTCGCTCTGTTTGCCTTGTTTATATGCTCTGGTTTGCCTTGGCCTCCTTAAAAATGTAACTCGAGGAGAGATAATCCACCTAGTAACTCAGGAAACCCCTATGTTAGCTATTGGTAATACGACCCAGACTAACCTCGAGAGTATACGAGAGGAAAAGCATCGCAAGAACTAGGAGTTCGACATCGTCAAGTCAGAATCAACTCGAAGATTTCACCTCAACAGGATGGCATACCTCGTCAAACTCACCCCACAAGACTCGTAAATAGCACCACACTCCCTTGTTCCTCAGCCTACTACAACAAGAATCCCGCTGAAGCCGGAAGTCAATCACCGAAGGATCCTCGATATCCACAAGAAACCACCCGATAAGTCAACCAAGACAAGAAGTGAAAACCTGACTCTGCTAACCTTTGGTATATTAAAACTCCCCACAACCCCAAGAGACTAACCAGTAATAGATCCCTCTGCCCAACCAACGGGAAGTCCCTCACCAGAAGGCCAGAATACTTCAGTTCCCTGAAGACAAGGACACATGTAGACATCGAGTCCACTCCGCCATCAAGCAGAAGCAACGCAAGACATGTAAATGATGACCGCTTACCCGACGCTGACTGATTCAACCCTAACTAACTACTAGCAAGAAGAGTCGTAAACCGCTAAATTACCTTGAGCTAACCCCTTAAAGGTTGCATTGGGAAACCACCCCTCCAAAGTTTGCGATAGGACATCACTCGAAGACTCCAGTCAAGACCCCGAAAGAAGACAGCCTTCCGCTAACATCGAGTCAGCACTCCAAGACAGAAGATCCGAGCCCCTCCCGAAGCACCTCAGTGAAGCTCTACGGTGGAAAGACTGCGTCTTTCCACTCAATCTCCAGAAGACTGTCTACCAGAAAATACTCCAGAAATGATCCCTAGATTCGACGTCTTTTCGCCAAGTAACAACTCGCGGTTCATTAGAGCAGAAACTAACTGAAGAGTCTACCAAGTTCCTCTGCTATTTCAGCTGCAGACCTACCGGAAGGACCACAACATCGCCAACCCCTCGTTTCCAATCACTTAGAGGACGTAAGTCTCCGATGGCTTCAATAGGCTAAGTATGAATAATAGTAGCATATACGCCCATTAATTCATAATTCCCGGAAGACTCCCGAAGGTCTCTACTCCAGAAGAAAGATGGACGACAATCCCCAAAAACCCCATTCAATGACTTTAAGAAGGAAGGACTATGTCAACTCTCCGATATACCCCAGTTTAATTCTAAGAGGGAAAGACTGTGTCTTTCCCACAATAATAGGGTAACCCTTCGCTAGAGCAAATTCAGGAGTCCCGACCCTAGGGGAGAGCCGTGGACCCTCAGAGAAAGGTACACCAAACCGTAGATTCTATCCTCCGACGACTACTCCGTGATGTTCATAATCGAGGTAGCTTGTCTAGCCTAAGCCATCAAGGTATCGAGCCCCGAAGGAATATAAGATCATTCCTCACAATCAAGGCTAGACTCTGCTCAACTCTCCGTGCATCCCTAAAGACCGAAGCAACTTCATCGACAGAGTAGCCACTTTCAAAGACGGAATCCGTATGTTAGCACGCTTGAAACCAGTAGAGCTAACCTTGACTCAAATCCCCTAACCCTACTCTCCTGAATCTCGGGACGAGATTCTTTTAAGGGGGAAAGGTCTATAACATCCCAATTTCAGCAACCCTGATTAGTTGTCCAGAATGCAAAAATCAGGGGGAACAAAAACTTTTTCTTTTATTTTGGTGCAGTGTTTGCTTGTTGTTTGTTTATGATTGTGCATGTGAGTACCATATGATACTCCTTACCTCACCATCAGTTGACAAAAGCTATTTACCAAAACTATCCTGGCTCATTTTACATATTCTCAAATGTTCTGGCATTTCAAAACATGAGCCAACATGCTTATGTAACCAAAACTATTTTAGTAGCTTCTATTGACAAAACTATGGAGAGAGATATAATATAATCTCCTTATGTTTTCAAGACAGAACCTTCAACTACTCTTACCTTTAGGATCTCCAAAACCTTTTAGAAAGCTTTTGATTTCTACTCTTGGTAGAGATACCAAGGACTCTCATCCTATTCAAAATTCAACCTCACCTCAAGCCAAGCTTGATGGTAACCTTAGTAGTGGATTGGCTTAGGTTATAAGATGAGTTACCTTGATCTGCTGTCTGATGAATTGCCTTGATCTGCTGTTTGACTTGTTTGCTTAGAAGTAGTATGAGCTACCCTAGGAGCTCATACACTAGGATCAAGATACTCTAAAATCACAAAACCCTAAGCAAGAATACAATCTGGATCAAATCTCTAGCCACTAGGTGATCATCTAAAACCCTTAACCAGATCAGTTCTGCAGTGATCCATTCTAGAAGCCTCCAAGTCAATGAGGACCAATATCAAGCATGGATCCCTTCTACTCAATATACTCTTCAAACAAATGCACTTGATGATGCTTTGGTACCTTGCAACCCATCAAAATCATCACCACCCACATTCTAGTCCAAAAACCCTAAATCTGCCAAATTTGGCTAAGTCTAGAAACTATTTCCAACATCGCCTTTTTGGATGCCTCCCTTTCTCAACCCTTGTGCATTTTTGGTAATGCACCTGAACCATATTGTTAACCATCCTAAGGACTACCAAGGACCAATCTTTCCCTTGGTTAGATCATCCTCCAACCTACTTGTTCTTGATGGTTTTGCAGGCAAGAAAATAACTATTCCTTCAAATCTAGTCAACATGCCTACTTTGACAGAAGCTCACACCATCATCCAACCTTCTATGGACCAAGTCTTTGCATGGTTGTGTTCTACTCATATAGGTCTATCAATATCTACTTCACTTGTTCCAAGTGGATCTTTGTGCTTCTTAAACCCAGAAGGTTTTGAAGGCTAGTTGATAATCTCCTTTGGCAGGCTTATTTTATTCAAAGTTTGAAATCAATCCTTGGTGAACTCAAGCAAGATCAAGCTCAAACCTCCATACCATGTTGATGTACATCACTTGTTATATCCATTCATCTTTCCCATGCCCCAAGGGGAGATCTGAGCTCCAAGATCCAACAAGGTTTTGGTGGCATGAAAACAATCTTATCCAAGATCCTTAAATCTCTAGTTTTCACCAAAATCAACTTGGATTCTCCAATCCCAAGGTTGCAAATGCTTGCTACACCTTGTATACATCATCTACCTTGATCATAAAGATTTATCAATAATTCCCCATAATTATTATGGCTCCAAATCTAATTAATCCCTTTAATAGTCAAAATCTCCAAAACTCCTTTCCCAAAGGAAAGTTTGGGTTTTGCCAAAACACTTCCCCAAATCTAAGCACATTTGAGGCCCATATATCATAATATCATCCCACTTCAAAAATAAATATTTTTGAAGAGTTTTATTATTTCTTTTTGCCTATTTTCTTAAATGGCAGAAATGGAATAATAAATGTTATAAATACTTTTAAGCCCCAATAAATCTTGGGAAAATTCCCCTAAGTGTGTTTTCACATTTGGGATCATCTCAACTCAAAAACCCACCTTGCCCAATTAAAAATATCAAATGAACTCCAAGAATTCACTTCTGCAGTTCTTGAATAAGTGAATTCAAGTGAACTTCTAAATCTTGGAAAAATATGAAACATTTCCTAGAAGGGCATCTTGACCTCATCAAACTATCAGCATCATTTATCCATCTTACCAAGATCAACTTTGAGGGAGTTTCTCCAAATCATTACTATGGCATTATTTTGAGATTACCCAATACTAGGACCAAAACCAAATCCAATCACCACCAATCTTGCAAGGCAATGCACCATAGCACTCATCTCTGATCGTGATCACTGTAGCAATTACTGTAGCAGCTTGTCCTCTAGTGCTTGGACACTAGAGCTTAACCTCATGTGGGTGTCTTGGCTTGAAAACCTCTTTACTCCCCTTGCAGCTGCTGCACACTGCCCTTCTGCCATATGCACGACCAGAGCACCCCACCTCTCTCCTCTCCACCACCCCTGATGCCCAATCCCTGGCCACCTCTTCTCCCTATCCTCTCATTGAGCTTAGTCCACCATGGACTACTTCCTCTAGGATTTAAGGCTGGGAGGCCACCCCGAGCCTCTCTGGCCACTCATTCACCTCCTCTCATCTCCCCAGCCACCCAACTCCCTCTCCCCTGCTCTGAGCTGCTCGAGAAGAAGAAGGAAAGGAGCTTCGGCCTTCCCCCCAAATCAAGCTAAGCTCACTCTCCTCTGCTCCTCTCCTGCTGCATGTTATGTTGTGAGAACACCCTCGTCGTACTGACTCTATCCATGCCCTATTTATCTCTCTGCAGCAACCATCAGAGGACTCCTAGGCGATCCTGAAGCTGACGCTGCCGTGACCCCTGCGCCAGCTCAGTTCTGGCGTTGAACCAGGCCTTGTCGCCCCTCTCCTGAGTCGTCGTCGACCGCTTCGCCCTGCATCCTCCCTGGCTCCCCTCCTCCCTCCGGTAAGCCTCCCCTGCCCCGCCCTGCCCTCTGCTAGGGTTTTGAACCCCGCTGCCGCTGCCAGGAGGACAACGACCGCCGACCGTCGGATCCCCTTAAAACGGGTGGCCATGATGCCCCCATACCCCCTGGCCTCCCTGCCCCGCTGACCGCTGGTCCCCTCCCAGCGGTATTCAAACTGCGCCCCCGCGTGCAAGTGTTGCCCGGGTGGGCTACTTTTCCCCTAGACAGCCCAGCTGCCTCCAGAATCTTAGCCCAACGCTGCTCCATCCCCTTTCCTTTTAATCTTTTTCTGTAAATCCATATCTATCTGTTTACTTTAAATGCAAATAAAAATGTTAAATACCTCCAAATGACCTGATACAAATTTCCTAGGATACCTTAGGGTTTTGTCTATCTTGATGTACCAAAAGTTTGGCCAAATACCAATAGTATCTTCTCTATAGATTTATTTACCAAGAGGTACCATTTCCAGTAAATAAAATCCTGAGTGAGACACACATCTCCAAAATGGGTGAAACCAGGTTTCGCTGATAGAATAACTATAGGCCTACCATCCAGACCTTGTCCCATGCCAAGGTGAACAACAGTTGATCCTTAGAAAAAATAGCAAAAACATCACTGATCTAACTTTAGAAAATTCCCTAGACCAAACCATGAGTGGTTTTTACCTCAGTCTAACTCCCAGTGATGTGGTACACCAATACCTATCAAAACCTAGGAGCTCACTATTTATTAGGCTTCTGATGAATTTTAATGAATTAAACATTTCTGTCCATAGTGTTTCTAGTAGAAAAATCACTACAGGAGTTTCACAACTCCAATTCGGGTGATCTCAATTTCTATAGAAAGGTATTCTAAATGCCTACAATGTGCCCTCAGAATCAAAACAAAAGCTTCTGTAGATTTAAGTTGGTGAAAAAGACAAGTGGTCTACATAACTGCCTTTGGGAATTTCCTGAGGGCATTCTGTTAATTATTTTGGAGTGATTCCAACTGTCAGTTAACAAGTACATCAAGCCTTACCTAACCACCCAAGGAAATAATTTTGGAGATCCAGAACTTTTCTGGTGAATTATTTCCTTAAACTAGAGTCTTATTCACTATAAAAACCACTTTAAATCTTTGGTAAATGATAAAATAGTGAAACCACTTTTGTTGGTTTCATTTTATTAATACCTATCTGTTGGTATCATGTTTTCACAATGGTACCTTATATAATAAGTCTTTGGTCCAAAACCCATCTCTTAGGTATTTTCTAGACTATAAATCCTAAGGGATTTTCTTCCCTATCTTCAAGACAAGGCCAATCTTATTAAATACATTCCTCCTAAGACCTAATGAACTGTGAACTTGTATTGTTCATTGTTTGCTGTATGTATTGGTGCTTGCATGCCTTGTGTTGATTGTGGTTTGGTTTGCTTGCATGTGCTATCTTGACGATGATAGTTGTGGTGAAATCAGAGATCAGAAGATGGTTCTTATTATTGGTATTATTGGGTATTCTAATAAGAAGTCCAGGGACATATTGCCATATTGCTGATCATTAGGAAAGCCACCTTCTTGCTCATAAGCCTTGTCCGACCGTTTTACGGATGCATGTTTTACTTACTGTTTATCAAAACTGCATTGTTTACTATATGTTGATGTTTATATGGTAGTGGTTTGGCTCCTCCGAACCATTACACCTAGGTACTACTAAGTACAACCCCCTTGATGATACCTACTTGTCCGTAGTGGAATAGATGGTGTAATACACCATACCCTTTGGAGACCCTGTTTTAGCCAAAGAAAATCTAGAGGATGGGAAGACCCCGGAAAAGGTTTTACCAAATGTTTTATGATAAAACCTTGGTGAGGTGGGACCTCCCAAGAGATGTTGAGAAAGAGAAAAGGGTTTTGTTTTGCAAAAATACTGGAGGAAAATGGTTTACAAAAACGCACCCGGTTCTTTGCAGTTTAGCTATAACAACTTAACCGTGTGCAACCACATTACTCTGGAATGGGACAAGGCTGGATTTGATGTTTGTCTATTCTAGTATAAGCTGCCTCACAACAACTACAGGGGATGAAACTCCCTAGAGGGTGGGCCTTATCTGGACAAACGGTCCATGTGAGACATCGACCGAGAGAAGGAACGAAGGGTCTGTTGGCCTCCACGCGTTACTATGAGCCCCTCATTGAAAGCGCTCACTTGGGAAGTGGAAAAAGCGCTCCGGTTGGTCCTCGGTACCTGATGTCACGGTGTTGAGGCTAACAACACTCATAGGGTAGGCACTTATATTGGAGTAGGCATCCGGAAAGCCTTGATTGGTTACTCGACCCACGATCGGTGTAGATCAGGGTAGACTATTTAAAGACTATTTAATGCTAGACTATTTAAAGAAAAAGTTAAAAAATGGCATGACAGGAGAATTCTTAAGAGAGAATTCCATGTTGGTGAGAAGGTTCTATTGTATAGGTCTTGTCTCAGGTTTTTTGTAGGAAAACTACTCTCAAAATGGGAAGGACCATTTGTTATTGAAGAGGTGTATCGTTTAGTTGCAATAAAAATTTCTTCCTTAAACGATAACACTACACAAGTGGTGAATGGTCAGAGACTCAAGCACTATATTTCTCGAGATTCTTACAATAAAGATATTGATGCTATTGAAATGGTGACTCCGGAAGAATTTATTAAAGACCAAATTCAGAGACCTACAGAGTCCATTTTCGAATAGGTAACAGTTCTGGTAAGGAAAGGTCCGCGAAAAATCTGTCAATTTATATTTTTGCATTTTTTATCTAACATGGCAAGCAATGAGTCGAAAGAGGGACAGAAACGGAGCCCGGGTGGCTCACACCACCCCGTGGCACGGGCCCACCTGGCCGCGCCACCAGGGGGTGTGGCCACCCTGGAGCCCCGTTTTCTCCTAGTACCTTCTTTTTATTGTAAAACTTCATAATATATAATCCCCCGGGTCCCCCAAGGTTCGTATATCGTGTTCTCATCGTGTTTTCATTTTGATCTGTTTCTGCCAGGAACTATTCCTAAAGTTTAGAAGCATAATGGTCTCCGCCAATGATAAGGGCAAGGAGCCTGCGGAGGAGGATCTCCAAGACTCTGAGCAGGAGGAGGGATCGAGAGTGAAGTTGAAGAGGAAGCAAAGGAAGACCAGCATCCACACACCAGCACCACCATTGCAAGCATTGGAGTGGTGGCAAATACTGCCAGGTTCAAAAGGACTTCATGGATGTCCATTGGAGGGAAGGTTCCGTGTCATTGCTTGGCTTCACGGTCACCTCCTCCACGCACTAAGAATCCCTTCCATACCCTTATCCATGAGCAGCAATTCCAGAATATGCCTAAGGAAAAACTACCCTCTAATTGGGATATGCCTCTTTCTAACCATGCAGGAAAAGAAGACTTCAAGGAGAAAGAGTGGGAAAAGAATCACAAGAGCTAGGATTCACAGCCTGACATGATCATGAACCGCATTGAGAACAATTCGGAGTTGATTCGTACTCTCATCTTCGAGATTGAGGACTTGAGGGAATTGATTGAAAAGCTCATCGAGAGAACACCACCACCGAAGGAGTAATTCTTCATCAGGTTTTGGCATCCCCTTATTTGTTCCAAGCTTGGGGGAATGTCGCGGTATCACATCACTATCTTTTATCTTTTTACCTTTTTAAGTAGAGTCATATCATGAATAGAGAAGTTATCATATAGGATGGTTTGCATTTTGGAAGTGTCTCCCCTATCATTAGTTACCTATGTATCCCTTGGTGTGAGTTGCCGTTATGGAATATTAATGAGAAGTTCTATCATTTACTTTTTGCACATCTTATATTAGTTTTCAATTTCTGTTATATGATTGATATTGTTGTTAGTATTGGTATCACTTTGGGATCATTAAGTAAATTTAGTTGGTTTTGGCAAACCTAGCTCGGTCAGTAGCAACATTATTATGAGAATTGAATGACAAAGATAAAAGTACTCTTAAGAAATATAATTTCATCATCTTTCTTTCTTGATTGGCTCATAAGCTTAGTATTCTCTAGTTAAGATCTTTTGTGCTTCCAAGGAAGATTGCATGTTTGTTTTTATCACTTGTATGTTTGTTTGTTTCCTTCAACTCTTATGATTGCTACCTAGCCTTGCTAGCCAAAAACCTGTACTGAGAGGGAATGCTTCTCATGCATCCAATCCTTAAACCAAAACCTATGCCATTTGTGTCCACCATACCTACCTATTAGCTTTATTGCTATTCCAACTAAATTCATGTTTTATCTACCTTCCGAATTAAACTTGTTATGTGAAAATTAGTGATTAAAGCTCTCACGAACTTGAAGGCACACTTTACTTTTCTTGCACTTAATAAACTTGAACCATTGTGCCCATCTATGTTGCGTATATGCTTGCTCTTTGTAAGTTGTGAATTAGCAGAACCATGTTACCATGGGGAACGCTTTCAACATTGCACTTTATTTAGTTGATATCATGTTCTTTTCTTATGGATCCCAGTGGTGTGAAATGAAAGGGGAGCTTGTAAGGCTCATGGAGTTCGTTTATGTATTAGAGAAACGCTTGGGCTGCTGGTCTAAGCCATGCCTAATCATGGTGGAAACCTGCAGCGTAACCATAGTGAGCAATCTATGAAGCATCCTCTATATAAAAAAACCCTATGCAAATAGGAAAGAAAAAAAAGAGAGAAAAAAGGGACCTATGCAAATAGTAAGTAAAAGGATTGCTGAGATGCTTATTGTCTGCTTGCCTTGTCATTTTGATATGGGGAATCTTCTGTATCATCGGGCAAGGGGTACCCCATTGCCGGTTCTCTATGATACACATGTACTTACAATGACAAGAACTTACTTGTGACTAAACTTGAGTAGCATGAGGAACGGTACTCGTAAGTAAGGGCATGAGATTTCCAACTTATAACTTGTCAAGCATATCCTCATATTTGATCACTTTAACCTTAATCACCTAAAGATGCTTAAGATAGGGGCAATCAGAACTGAAAGCTAGTAAGTACCATAATTTTTGGAAGCTTTTTATGAAACTTGAAATCCCTGCTTCCCTCTACGAAGGGCCTATCTTTTACTTTTTAGTTGAGTCAGTAAACCTATTCCTTTCTATCTCAGCAAGTATTTTGAATTGTTGTGTTTCATTCATTCATATGATGATTTATTCAATCATGTTTCTTATGTTCCTTGTTTTGCACACTGCTCCTATCTTAGTGAGTACTACTTTGAAAGCTATCATTGAAAACCCCACTATGTTTGAACTCCTACAAATTGTTAACTATTCTTTGACCAAGAGCAAAGTTTTCCATTACCAATTATGATTTACTTTGTGTATCTTTATTGTGTTTCCTTTACTCATTGCAAGTTAAGTTATATAATAGTGAGTTGTCTTCAATTATGATTTGTGTATTGATGAATGTGATGCTTCTTGTCCGTATTCTTTTATCGACACTTCACTCCATAAACCCGAGGTCATGTTTATTGAGCTCATTTTTCGCTTGGGGACAAGCGAAGTCTAAGCTTAGGGGGAGTTGATACGTCCATTTTGCATCACTATTCTATATCATAATTTACTGTTATTCATTGATATATTTCATATTAAGAGATGATACTTATGTCATTTCATCTGTTTTTGCATGGTTGATGACTTTTGGAGGATGGATCGCTGAAGTCAGGATTCTGATGGAAAAGGCACTGTTTGGAGGCAAAATTCACGAAGATCAGAAAATCCCAGAAAATATATGGAAAATCCTATTTTTCCAGAAGACGAAGGATGCTAGAAGGGGGAGTGGAGATGGGCCACAGGCAGGCCACACCACCCCCTGGCCGCGCCACCAGGTGGTGTGGCCACCCTGGCCCACCTATGGCTCAGCTCTTTGGCGTATATATTCCCCCCGAAACCCTAAGACTCGGGGAGCAACCACAGAAAGATTCCTCCTCCTCTGCGGGGCGAAAAACTACAGAGAGAGAAAGAGCTCTCCGGTAGGCAGAAATCTGCTGGGGAAATTCCTTCCCGGAGAGGGGAGATTGTCACCATCAACACCACCATCAAGTTGGACTTCATTGGGATCATCATCATCATCTCCACCAGCACCATCATCACCACTCCGTACCGCTGTAACAATTGGGTTGAATCTTGCATAGTTCTTAGGGGAAACTTTCCCGGTGTTGATTACTTGTTGTAGTTGATGCTATTGAGTGGAACCATTGAATTATCCTTCATGTTCATATTGTTACTTATAATTATTTCATCTCTGATCTTGATCCATATGATGTCTTGTGAGTAGTTCATTTAGTTCTCGAGGACATGGGAGAAGTCATGTTGTTAGTAGTGGAATTGTGTTGAGAAAGATTCAACAATTTGTTATTTAAGTTGTGGTGTTATTCTTCTAGTGGTGTCATGTGAACGTAGACTACATGACACTTCACCTTTATGGGCCTAGGAGAATGCATTGTGTATTTAGCTACTAATCATAGGGGTTGCCGGAGTGACAGAAACCTGAACCTCCATTAGGAAACCTTTGCACAAGGGAGTGTAGGATCTCAAAGTTTAAGGTCGTGGTTAGGTTTATATCTTAATTACTTTGTTGTAGTTGCGTATGCTTGCAAGGGGTATAATCACAAGTATGTATTAGTCCTAGAAAGGTCAGTACATTAGCACATGTTCACCCACACAACACTTATCAAACTAAAGAAGATTAATCAACTATATGAAGCGAAAGCACTTGAAAATATTCCCATGTGTCATCGAGAACGTTTGGGCATCTTAAGTAATACAACCGGCTTGTCCTTTGCTAAAGAAAGGATTGGGCCACTTGCTGCAATTATTATTATTGTCTTTGATTTATTTGTACTTTATTTATCTGCATTATAAAAACCCCCTAAAAATCGGTTTGCTAAGTATTTACAGAGAATTCCTGCTCCAAGTCACTCGTCAACACGTTCTGCTCCTTATTGGATTCGACACTCTTACTTATCGAAAATACTGCGATATACCCGCTATACTTGTGGGTCATCAGTGCACCAGCAATATCAGGAGATATGGATGCATTCATTAAAAGAAGAGCAATGTGGTTAGAATTCTCCCACTTCTCCGTCTTGGAATCATAAGTTTTCTTGAGGTCAGCATACCCTATTACACCCTGAGTGGGTGCCATAGGTTTTTCTTCCCTCAAAGCATAATCAAGACCATTACAGTGCAAGGACAACTCAATGCCTGACTTCCAGCGTGGAAAATTGCTTCCCGTGAGTTGTTCAGCATTCTCATATCGAAAGGGGTTCAATCCTGTCAGTATGGCATAAGAAAACAACATTAGTCAATTGCATGAGAGTAAAAAATACGTTGGTAAATTAAATAAACATGCAACACAACATGTAATTCTATTTCACGTCACCATTGGGCTGAAGCGACAAAGAACTAACAAAACATAAAGAGCAACTCATAAAATTAAATCAACGCTGGTCAGAATTAATTTTAGAGGCTAAAGTTTATTAATTTAAAACATCAAAAACATACATAACATGATAGATGTCTTTAAAGACATATAACATGCAAACATATTACAAATCCTAAATGAAATATCTTGTTGGTTCAATTTTATTCAGAACAGTAATATGCTTCAAAACATATTTTAGGAAATTAATTTCTGTATAAAACAGTGCAGAAAAACTTAAAATTATGATCATAATTAAAACTGCACTAAAAATACAGGAAAATTAAAATAAAACGTGACCAGCCCAGTTGTGCTTTCTACCTGGACCAGAATGCTCTCTCGAAAAGCAGCCCATTAAGCGACTGATGCCCGCAACCACCTCCGCCTCGCTCTTGGCCATTGGATTCATCCAACGGCTATCATCGAGCTGAGACAGGGAAAAAGCGGTGCCCTCCCTAACCCTATCCGCACATTACTCCTCACTCCCACCGCTCTCTCTCATTTTGAGACAGAAGCAGTGATGGTGCGCTTTCTCGCACGCTCTCTCGCGCACAGTGGCGGCTGGCCAACTACGGAGGCAGCCCTCCTCAGCTCCTCCTCTGCCCGGACCTCTTCAGTTCTTCCGCGCTAGTGAGAGAGAGCGTCCGCGTCAGCGCCACGCAGCCCCACGGCAGCCATGGCGGCACGGCGGCTGCGCTCGACAAAGCAGCGTGCGAGGACCAAGTCATGCGTGCTCCTTCGTCGAGCGTGGCCTCTGGTGCTTGCCCGTTCATCTAGGGAGCTCCGGTGGGTGTGCCGACGAGCCAACACCCATTTTTGCGGGGAGCGGCACGGCGGTTCTGCGTGAAAGCTCGTATTCTCCGATGGTGTCCTCTCGTTCCGCACGCTTTCTCCGTTGGGAGGGAAGAAGTGGCTCGACATCCTCGCCCTCGTGCAGCGGTGGGCGCTACAGGGGCCCTGAAGGGAAAAGGCGATGACGCGGTCATTCAGTAAGTGCCATAAAAATGTGTGTGCTCAAGTTCTAGGGTTAGAGTTCTAACCCCAAAATTGGGGATTTATCTTAATATAAAAACAACATGCTCCCCTTATCCAGTTGCTTGTAGATGTGTGTCATTAGATCAACAATAAACAATGTGTACATAAGAAGGCTAATTAAAACTTGATCATCTGCATTTAACTGTGGCATAATGATACATCCATTTTGCATCACTATTCTATATCATAATTTACTGTTATTCATTGATATATTTCATATTAAGAGGTGATACTTATGTTATTTCATCTGTTTCTGCATGGTTGATGGCTTTTGGAGCATGGACCGCTGCAGTCAGGATTCTGATGGAAAAGGTGCTGTTTGGAGGCAAAATTCGTGAAGATCAGAAAATCCGGGAAAATATATGGAAAATCCTATTTTTCCAGAAGACGAAGGAAGCCAGAAGGGGAAGTGGAGATGGGCCACAGGGGGCCCACACCACCCCCTGGCGCGGGCTACCCTAGGTCGCGCCACCAGGTGGTGTGGCCACCTCTAGCTCTCCCCTCTGGCGTATATAATCCTCCCAAAACTCTAATACTCGGGGAGTTACCATAGAAAGATTTCGTCGCCTCTGCGGGGCGGAAAACACCGAGAGAGAAAGATCTCTCCGGCAGACAGATTTCTGCCGGGGGAATTCCTTCTCGGAGAGGGGAGATCGTCGCCATCAACACCAGCATCAAGATGGACTTCATCGGTATCATCATCATCATCGCCATCATCACCATCAGCACCTTCATCACCATCTCCATATCGCTGTAACAATTAGGTTGAATCTTGCATAGTTCTTAGGGGAAACTTTCTCGGTGTTGATTACTCCTTGTAGTTGATGCTATTGAGTGAACCGTTGAATTATTGTTTATGTTCAGATTGTTATACATCTTTATTCCGTCTCTGATTATGATCCATATGATGTGTTTTGAGTAGTTCATTTTGTTCTTGAGGACATGGGAGAAGTCATGTTGTTAGTAGTGGAATTGTGTTGAGAAAGATTCAATAGTTTGATATTTAATTTGTGGTGTACTTCTTCTAGTGGTGTCATGTGAACATCGACTACATGGCACTTCACCTATATGGGCCTAGGGGAATGCATTGTGTATTTGGCTACTAATCGTAGGGGTTGCCGGAGTGACAGAAACCTGAACCCCCGTTAGGAAACCATTACACAAGGGTCATAAGGGTCTTAGAGTTTAAAGTTGTGGTTAGGTTTCTACCTTATTTACTTTCTTATACTTACGGATGTTTGCAAGGGGTATAATCACAAGTATGTATTAGTCCTAGGAAGGTCGGTACATTAGCACAGGTTCACCCACACAACACTTAGCAAGCTAAAGAAGATTAATCAACTATATGAAGCGAAAGCACTTGAAAGTCTTTCCATGTGTCCTCGAGAACGTTTGGTCATCTTAAGTAATACAACTGGCTTGTCCTTTGCTAAATAAAGGATTGGGCCACTTGCTGCATTTATTCTTATTGTCTTTTATTTACTAGTACTTTATTTAGTTGCTTTATCAAAACCCCCCAAAAATCCATTTGCTAAGTATTTGTAGAGAATTCCTGGTCCATACCGCTAGCCAGCACCTTCTACTCCTCGTTGGGTTCGACACTCTTACTTATTGAAAATACTGCGATACACCCCCTATACTTGTGGGTCATCAAGACTATTTTCTAGCGCCGTTGCCGGGGAGTGATGCGCTATTGGAGAGTGGAACTGGTAAAGGAAACTTCTACTGTGAGTATTGTTTACTTCTATTAGTTGCTTTATTTTCGTTATGGATAATTCCCTGAGTTTCTTATTTGGTAATGCTAGTAACACTGCTAAGGTAGTAGATGAACCACCACCTGCTGAGAATGATACTTTTAAAATACCTACGAGAATTATTGATCGTGCTATGGATAACTACTATGTTGGGGATGGAACTGTCCATCCCGGTGATCATTTGCTCTTTATACACGAATTATGCGGGTTGTTCAAGTGTGCAGGTATTACTACAGAGCAAATTAAGAAGAAGTTATTCTTATTATCGCTGAATGGAAGAGCTGAGGAATGGTATAAGCTGCTGAAGAATGGTCAAGCTCTTGAATGGGAGGAAATAGTACCTCTCTTTTATTCAAAGTTTTATCCTCCTAGTGAGATTCATAAAGATCGAAATCAAATATACGACTTTTGGCCTCTTGATGGAGATAGTACAGCTCAAGCTTGGGGGAGATTGAAGTTACTAATGCTCAAATGTCCCATTCATGAGCTCCCCAACAATATTATTATCAATAACTTTTATGCAAGGCTCCCTCTACATGACAAGGATTTATTGGATGCTTCTTGTGCTGGATCATTCACTCGCATGGAAGAAGAAGCCAAATGGGATCTTATGGACCGTATTCAAGACAATGCTAAAGCTTGGGAGAATGACAAAGGAAGAAAGTCAGGTATAAATGATGATTATGAATGCATTGAATCTTTTATGGGAACTGATGACTTTCAAAATATTAAAAATGCTTATGGTCTAGACTCTCAAGCTATTGCTTCTTATTTTAAGGCTTTTGCTTCTTATATTGATGTGCCTAAAAAGAAGTGAAATAAGTACCATAAACCTTATAAAGATGTTGCTAAGAGTGTTCCTGCAAGAAACACTGAAGTTTATACTGTTAATCATGCTTTACCCGAACCTTACATTGAGAAAATGCCTTTCCCAGTTAAGATAAAGGAACATTCTATGATAGCTAGTATGGTTAATGAAAGTACAAATAAACCTGTTGAGCCTGATAAACAAATGGTTGATGAACCTATAATAGAAAATGTGAAAGATTTTGTCACCAAATATGTAGAAGAGGGACACACTATCCTTTGTAAGGATATCCGTAATATTGTTTCACAAAGTAGTGTTATGAGAGCTAGTATTCCTGTGTTTTCTGTTAGGATAAGTGATCATTGTTACGATGGCCCTTGTGATAGCTATATCATTAAATTTATGCATGATACTGAAAGTTACTATGAGAGAGGGAAAAGTGCTCTTATGCATCTCAATAATATCAAGTTTCCTCGTTTTATGCTGAAAGTTTTTATGTCGCACTTCTTTTGCCTTCCTATGCTAGTAGCCTCTGGTTTTAACAACTTGTTTGTTTACAAAATCCCCTTGCATAGGAAGTGTGTTAGACTTAAAACGTGTGTATTTTTGCTTCTTAATGCTCTCTTTCACTTCAATTCATATTCCTAAGTGAGCATCATCAAAATTATCATGCCCATCTTAATGGCTATAAAGAAAGAGCTTTTTGGGAGACAACCCAATTTATTTGTGTATTCAGTTTGTTTTTGTTTTTCTTTGAGTATTGGAAGTTATTACTTCGGTAATAACCGCTCCTTATCCTTTTTGTTTGGTATTTGTGTCAAGATCAACCTCTAATGAGAGAGAAGTAAGATTTGGGGAAGTTGCTGTCCTGAAACAGATTTTTGTGCTTCACCATAAAAAATCGTGAGAGATCTCTGTATGTAGGTTTGATCTCTAATTTTTTGTGCTTCTTCCCCAGGTTGTTATTTAACTTTTGTTAGTTTTGCACTTTTTGATTTGAGCAACAGAAGATTTTCTAAAAAAATGATCTTTACCTTCTGGTCTGTTTTGACAGATTTTGACACTCTTGCATTTGCTTCTTTAATCGATTTCCTTTTTGAATTCTTTTTGGGTTTTCGGAAGGAGTTGCTACAGTAGCTTATGTTTTGATGGTTTTCAGTTGAAGTTGAACTCAAAAGGTTTTATCACTTCACCTGCACTAATGTTGCTAATGAGAACTGTGTGAAGTTTTGTGTGAAAGAAATTTCCAGGTTAGTGGAGATAATGGTGTAATGAGAAAGTGAAAGGTTTCATGACTCACAATAAGTGTATGAAGATGAAGATATTGATGTTATTCAAGTGGTGACTCCGGAAGAATCTACTAGATACCAAATTCAGAGACCTGCAGAGTCCGTTTTCAAATAGGTAACAGTTCTGGTAAGAAAAGGTCCGCAAAAATACTATCCAACTATATTTTTTTGCAATTTTTAGCCAATTAGGAAAGTTATGAAGCGAAAGAGGGACGAAAACGGAGCCAGGGTGGCTCACATCACCCTGTGGTGCGGGCCCACCCCAGGCCGCGCCACCAGGTAGTGTGGCCACTCCGGACTCCGTCTCCGACCCGTTTTCTCCCAGTACCTTCCTTTTGGTATGAAACTTTGTAATATATAATCCCCCGGATCCCCCGAGGTTCGTATATCATGTTTTCGTCGTGTTTTTGTTTCGATCTATTTCTTCCAGGAACTATTCTTGAAAGTTTAGAAGCACAATGGTGTCTGCCAAGGATAAGGGAAAGGAGCCTATGGAGGAAGATCTCTAAGACCCCGGGCAGGAGAAGGAGATCAAGAGTGAAGGTGAAGAGGAGATAAAGAAAGACCAACATCCGCACACTGGCACTACCATTGCAAGCATTGGAGTGTTGGCAAGATCTGTCAGGGTCAGGAGGACTGCACGGATGTCCACTGGAGGGAAAACTCCACGTCACTGTTTAGCTCCACGGTCACTTCCTCCACGCACCAAGAATCTTTTCCATAAGCATCAACACCAGAATATACCCAAGGAGAAATTACCCTCCAATTGGGATTTGCCTCGTTCTAGCCATGCAAGGAAAGAAGACTCCAAGAAGGAAGAGTGTAAAAAGAATCACAAGAGCTGGGATCCACAATCTGACATGAACATGCACCGCATCGAGCACACCTCAGAGTTGATTCATACTCTCACCTTCGAGGTTGAGGACTTGGGGAAATTGATCAAAGAGCTCATCAAGAGAACACCACCACCACTGAAGGAGTAATTCGTCATCAGGTTTGGCATCCCCTTGGTTTGTTCCAAGCTTGGGGTAGTGCCGCGGTATCACATCACTATCTTCTATATTTTTACCTTTTTTAGTAGAGTCATATAATGAATAGAGAAGTTATCATGTAGGATGGTTTGCATTATGGAAGTGTCCCCTCTCTCGTTAGATATGTATCCCTTGGTGTGAGTTGCCGTTACGGAATATTAATGAGAAGTTCTATCATTTAATCTTTTGCATATCTTATATTAGTTTTCAATTCGTGGTTATATGATTGATCTTGTTGTTAGTATTCGTATCACTTTGTGATCATTAAGTTAATTTAGTTGGTTTTGGCAAACCTGGCTCGGTCAGTAGCAACACTATTTTTGAGAGTTGAATGAAAAAGATAAAAGTACTCTAAAGAAAAATAATTTCATCATCTTTCTTCCTTGATTTGCTCATAAGTTTAGTATTCTCTAGTTAAGATCTTTTGTGCTTCCAAGGAAGATTGCATGTTTGTCTTTATCACTTGTATGTTTGTTTGTTTCCTTCAACTCGTATACTTGTTACCCAGCCTTGCTAGCCAAAAACCTGTACTGAGAGGGAATTCTTATCGTGCATCCATTCCTTAAACCAAACCCATGCCATTTGTGTCCACCATACCTACCTATTAGCACTATTGCTATTCCAAGTAAATTCTTGTTTTTATCTACCTTCCAAATTAAACTTGTTATGTGAAAATTAGTGATTAAAGCTCTCACAAACTTGATGGCACACTTTACTTTCTTGCACTTAATAAACTTGAACCATCGTGCCCATCTATGTTGCGTATATGCTTGCGCTTTGTGAGTTGTGAATTAGCAGAACCATGCTGTCACGGGGAACACTTTCAACATTGTACTGGTACTTTGTACCTAGTTGATATCATGTTCTTTTGTCTATGGATGTCGTCGATGTGAAATGAAAGGGAACTTGTAAGTCCATGGAGTTATGCATGTGTGTTAGAGAAACGCCTAGGCCGCCGGTATAATCCATGCTATCATGGTGGAAACCTGCAGCGTAACCATAATGAGCATCTATGAAGCATTCTCCTTATAAAAAAGAGAGATAGAGATTGAGAAAAAGAGAAAAAGAGAAAAAGAAAAAAAAAGATTATGAAAAGAGGAAAGAGAGAAAAAAGCACCATATTCCCATGGTAAATAAGAAGATTGCTGAGATGCTCGTTGTCTGCTTGCCTTGTCATTTTGATATGGGGATTCTTCTGTATCATCGGGCAAGGGGTACCCCATTGGCGGTTCTCTATGATACACATGTGCTACAATGACAAGAACTTACCGGTGACTAAACTTGAGTAGCATGAGGAGCGACCCTCGTATTCAAGGGACATGAGATTCTCAATTTACAACTTGTCAAGCATATCCTCATATTTGATCACTTTAACCTTAATCACCTAAAGATGCCTATGATAGGGGCAATGAGAGCTGAAAGCTAATAAGTATCATAATTTTTGGGAGCTCTTTATGAAACGTGAAATCCCTGCTTCCCTCTGCAAAGGGCCTTTCTTTTACTTTTTAGTTGAGTCAGTAAACCTATTCCTCTCTATCTCAGCAACTATTTTGAGTTGTTGTGTTTCATTCATTCATATGATGCTTTATTCAATCATGTTTCTTATGTTCCTTGTTTTGCACATTGCTCTTATCTTGGTGTCTACTACTTTGAAAGCTATCATTGAAAATCAGTTGTTTGTAAACTCCAGCAAATTATCAACTATTCTTCGACCAAGAGCTAAGTTTGCCATTACCAATTATGATTCACTTTATGTATCTTTATTGTGTTTCCTTTACTTATTGCAAGTTAAGTCATATAATAGTGTGTTGTCTTCTATTATGATCTATGTATTGATGAATGTGATGCTCCTTGTCCATATTCTTTTATCGACTCTTCACTCCATAAACCTGAGGTCATGTTTATTGAGTTCAGTTTGCTTGGGGACAAGCGAAGTCTAAGCTTGGGGGAGTTGATACATCCATTTTGCATCACTATTCTATATCATAATTTACTGTTATTCATTGATATATTTCATACTAAGAGGTGATACTTATGTTATTTCATCTGTTTTTGCATGGTTGATGACTTTTAGAGCATGGACCGCTGCAGTCAGGATTCTGATGGAAAAGGTGTTGTTTGGAGGAAAAATTCGCGAAGATCAGAAAATTCAGGAAAATACATGGAAAGTCCTATTTTTTCAGAAGACGAAGGAAGCCAGAAGGGGAAGTGGAGATGGGCTACAGGGGGCCCACACCACCCCCTGGCGCGGGCTACCCTAGGCCACGCCACCAGGTGATGTGGCCGCCCTGGCCCACCTCTGGCTCTCCCCTCTGGCGTATATAAACCTCCCGAAACCCTAATACTTGGGGAGCGACCACAGAAAGATTCTGCTGCCTCTGCGGGACGGAAAACACCAAGAGAGAAAGATCTCTCCGGCAGACAGATTTCTGCCAGGGGAATTCCTTCCTAGAGAGGGGAGATTGTCGCCATCAACACCACCATCAAGCTAGACTTCATCGGGATCATCATCATCACCATCAGCACCCTCATCACCATGTCCATATCGCTATAACAATTGGGTTGAATCTTGCATAGTTCTTAGGGGAAACTTTCCTGGTGTTGATTACTCCTTCTAGTTGATGCTATTGAGTGAACCGTTGAATTATTTTTTATGTTCAGATTGTTATACATCATTATTCCATCTCTGATGATGATCCATATGATGTCTTGTGAGTAGTTCATTTTGTTCTTGAGGACATGGGAGAACTCATGTTGTTAGTAGTGGAATTGTGTTGAGAAAGATTCAATAGTTTGATATTTAAGTTGTGGTGTACTTCTTCTAGTGGTGTCATGTGAACGTCGACTACATGACACTTCACCTATATGGGCCTAGGGGAATGCATTGTATATTTGGCTACTAATCGTAGGGGTTGCCGGAGTGAACCTGAACCCCCGTTAGGAAACCATTTCACAAGGGACGTAAGGGTCTTAGAGTTTAAAGCTGTGGTTAGGTTTCTACCTTAATTAGTTTCTTGTACTTACGAATGTATGCAAGGGGTATAATCACAAGTATGTATTAGTCCTAGGAAGGTCGGTACAATAGCACAGGTTCGCCCACACAACACTTAGCAAGCTAAAGAAGATTAATCAACTATATGAAGCGAAAGCACTTGACAATCTTCCCATGTGTCCTAGAGAACATTTGGTCATCTTAAGTAATACAACCGGCTTGTCCTTTGCTGAATAAAGGATTGGGCCACTTACTGCATTTATTCTTATTGTCTTTTATTTACTAGTACTTTATTTACTTGCTTTATCAAAAACCCCCAAAAATCCGTTTGTAAGTATTTGTAGAGAATTCCTGATCCATACCGCTAGCCAGCACCTTCTGCTCCTCGTTGGGTTCGACACTCTTACTTATCGAAAAAACTGCGATACACCCCCTATACTTGTGGATCATCACATAAACATCATCCTTAAATGCTAATGGATAATGAGGCTTTTACATTAATAAATCTGCCTAAACATGATTCATACTTCACAAACAAAAACAATCAGATCTTATCCCTAATCGAGCTTGATTTTATTAGGGCAATAAAGGTGATCAGACCTTCTCTGATACCATTGATGGATCTAATCACAATAGATTAGATTAAAGCATTGTTGATCACACAATATTGTACCTAATATGCATTAGTGCCATAAATATGGATTACTTACGGGTTGCCATTGCCTGCTTGTTGGAGGCTTGAGGAAGAGTTGATGTAGATGAGGCAGTCGTTGCAACGGCAGATGATCTGGGGATCACCTTGATCCCCTCAGGCCTCCACCTGCACTATCTAGGAACGACACGTCGAGGCTCTACCGAATACCGTTACTGTGTGTAGCCAGCGATCGGTGCAGATCATGGGATTTTGGGAAGCAGCTGGGCTAAGCACTAATGAGGGTAAGTTACCAGCCGCTAGACACCCCTCTTAATATATATGCGCATGCAATAGGGGCCACAACCAATAGTTGGTTAGAGCGCCCCCGATCAGGGCACTTTGGTTAGCATACAACTGAGGTCGAACGTTTATCTCGTGGGCCTCCCTTCTTTATTGTCAGTTTTGACTTATCCTTTTATTCCTTTATCTCATGTTTGTTTAAATTTGACAGAGTGCTTGTTAAATGTGACAGGTAAAACCAACAATCCTAATTATGTAACCCGTTGGTAACCGGCTTTAGGTGTAGGTTTGTTTTAGTGGAATAGGGATGTTCCATGTTTTAAAAAAATATGACAAAAAAAGCACTTGGAGTCTATGTACGCTCGCCTGCCTATCACAATCAGCAGCAACCAAAACAAAAAACATGTGGTCAATTCAGAGAAAGATGATTTATCCAAATAAATAATGTACCGGTTGTTGGTAAAAACTGAAACACTCTATTGTAGTATATACACTTTCTCCAGGCTCTAGCCCAACCTTCCTAATCTTGTAGAAGCATCTGGGATAGTTATTATTTATCAGTATTTTATGTTTCTTCGAGAGCAATTCTGACCAACAAAGAAGAAGATGTCAATGTGCACCATAATTAAACTAGGGATTTCTATTTTCATGCCCCTGTTCGTTAGTTATACTCAGTTTCCCCAGCCACTTAACTTTTTCTTACTTTTGTCCCTCTTATTCTCGGAAACCCATCAAAGAGCTCGAACGATAACTACTGTCAGGTTGACCGTTAGCTGACGTGTGGGGTCGTGCGGTATGGGACCACGTGGGGTCGTTTGGTCAGGAACGCGTTATGCTGATGTGTGGGGCCGCACCATGTGGGACTGCATGGGTCCAGTTTGTTTGGAACGTGTTATAGGGGACGTGGTGTGGGACCTGTCGCCTAAATTGGAAGTTTTTTTGTTATTATTATGATTCGCCTTTTAAGAGTGGCTTTTCCTCTCTCTCTCGCTAACAGTTGTGTTTTTTTTGCCTAAGAAGGAAACGAATCTAGAGAAGCTTCTCTCTTTATTCATTGTTCCCTTTGTCCCTCGTTTTTCCCAATCTGTAGCAAATCTAATTAGTACCATAAATACATTCAGTAAATAGAGCAGATGTAGATAAAGCAATATGAGATATATAGCAGATGTAGATAAAACAGCTAATATAAAATATATATAGTATGGTACTTAACGAGGTTTGACAATTAGGATGCTCAGCAGCAGCAGCGGACAAGTTCAACACAGACAATACAAAAGAAGCTGCTTTACAGTAGCAGCACAAGACCAGTGGTCCCTCATGGCCTCCGCCTCCTCCCTCTAGCGCCTCCTCCACTTCTTCCTGCCCAGTCCCTTGACCTTGGGCGCCTTGGGCTTGATCGGGAGCATGCGACCCTCCTTGATGGCCACCTTCTAGAGGTTGCGGAGGTGAAGACCGAGCGCCTGGTGCTTGGATCTGAAGCCATGGATGTTCACAGACTTGTTGTAGGTCCTCACGTCCTCGGCATGCTTCACAAGGGAGTTGAAGACGGTGGTGCGGAGCCTCCTAGTAGTGTAGAAGGGGCACCTGTAGACGACGCCAGCGAAGAAGTTGTCGTACTCGCCGGACTTCAGCCTCCTCAACACCTAAGGAGTCTTGGTGTCCTTGCACTCATCGTTGCTGCCGACTTCGCAGCTACACTCCTGTTAGAAAAAATAGTAGAGTGCAATAAGGACATGATTGAGATACCTTGATTATCGAGATTGATTATTTGCATAAATTAACCGATTGAGATCCCCTGATTATTCTCCAAATCTCAAACCAAATCGAATACTGATCCCAACTACGAACATGGGGATTCATCTAAATACGAACAGGGGGATTCATCGAAATACAAGATCTAACACAAGAGGATTATCTACAATAAAAATACGAACAACCGAACCCTAATAACATATGATCTAGCATCCAACGATGGGAATGGGGGAAGAAGAAGGAAAGGGGAGAAAACCCTAGCTACCTCCGACCATGGGTCGGTGATGTTGGTGTTGTAGGGGTTCTCCGGCCTGATGTAATCATCCTCCTCGTAGGGGTCCTAGCCGAGCAGGATCTACCCGAGACCGGCAGGGGCCTCCTCGCTGACGACTACGACGAAAGCGGGGACAGGGGTCTGGACGGGGACGGTGGATGCCTTTGATGCCTCGACGGGGGCCTGTACGGGTATAGGGGCCTCCTCACCGGCGACCTTCGAGGCGACGATGGCCACCATGCTGTTCTTCTCCATCACCGGCGTGGTTGGGGTTTTCTTGGGGTTTGTAGAAGGTGATGGGATAGTGGAGACGGTTGAGTGATCGAGTGAGTGATTAGTGAGAGTGAGGAGGCCTCTTAAAGGAGAAGTGAAGGGATGTTTCGTTGCACCACCGTGCACCGCGTAACCACGTAGGCTACTACACTGTGCACGGCCACATGTGTCCGCTACCGCCTCGTGCACCGTAACACGCGTACTGTGAGTCACGTTTTCCCCTCGTGTCTAACCCTGGCGACTTAGTTGTGTTTAGTTATACCTCGACTATAACACTGGCAGTTTGGTTGTACTCAGTTTTTTCCTCTATTACTAACATTGTCGTGTGCAATATACTCAATTTTACCCTCCGGTGGCTGGTCAATAGAGAGTCAACGAATGGCTTTTAGCTAGATAACTGATTCATTTTATGCACAACAAATTCAAAAAGATCAAAACATAGTGGCATCTACCTAGGGAGTCTTATTATGTGACCTGCCACCATAAGAAATGTATATAAATCAAGTTTTAACCTAAATCACCACTTCTAAAATCACCTACTATCTATGAAGGTTCATGGCTTTCTACTCAATCCTCTTCCCAAAACATCCCTCCCCAAAACATAGTTTGTCTGAATGAGGCAATAATTATCAAGCTGGTGTATATTTGAATTGCAAATAGTTTGATGTATGCCAAGATGTATTTTATTGTATAAAAGACGCATTTTACATTTTTCAAATCTCTTTCTATTTTCTATTTGAATCCCTTTGTCAGTCTTTTCCCTTGGTTTTTAAGTTCTACTCAATTTTCCCCTTGGTTCTTAAGTTCTACACAGTTTTCCCCTCTCTGTTAGTCACAATCTCTCACACATGTGCTTGTCTTGGCTTCTATGCTCTGATTGGTTGAGACAGTTGTCACACGGATTTTTCCCACCAACCGTTGATCCTCTGTGATCTAGCGGATAGGATAACCCCTATATCAGTGGGGGGCATGATAGCTGTGAGATTCGACATATTTTGATGGCTTTTATTGATGGTTTTCTCCTAGATTTGATCGTTTTCTGACTTTACCTAACGCTAATACTTCGGTAACAAAGAAAACTTGGATTTTAATGTGTGTTTCAGGTTCTGGACATCAACAGAAGGATTTAACTAGAGAAATACAATATTTTGGAGAAAACAAGCAAGTCCCAATTTGGAAGCACGCCAGGCGAGCTCCCAGACAGTTTAACGACCAACTATATGGCGGGAATGCCCGTATAGTTCCCGTCGTATAGCTGCCGCCGCCTCTGTCTTGTTAAAAGGGACAATTTCCATGAAAGGACGGGGGACGAAAACACAACGCAGCAGCCACCACACCATCCAGAAGGGAGAAAGAAGGGATCCGAAGAAGAAGGAGAAGACGTTCTTCATCTCGCTCCACGATCTTCGACCTCCTAGCCAATACACCTCCATAGCTACTACTTGTATTTGAGAGAGAGAGGGATCTCCACCTTGCAAGATTAGGGTTTGAGATTGTTTCTTCCCATCTTGAATTGTGTTGGATATTTTTCTATTCTTATTGTGGATCTCCACGGTAATACCAAGATGAATTCCCTTTATTTGATTATATTGATGATCCGTTCTACTCTCATGTGTGAGTAATTCCCTTGGGCGTGGGAGATATAGGGGATTGGTGAGATGTGATATGCCTTCATATTTTTTCATCAGTACTGTGATTGATTCTAATTACTATATTATGTGTGCTTGACTATTTGTGGGATTCTTAATGCTTGTTGTCAGATTAAGGGCCCAGACAACATGATATCTTGTTCTACACAGATAAGATCTTGCTTGCTAGTGGACTGGCGACCCCTGAGTGACATAGGGATATCAATGGAAAGCTAGTTGGCTCGAGGATAACGAGTAACCACTATGCTTATTGCATTAGTCCGATCCAAGGAGCTTAATCGCTAAGCGACCTAAAGGGTCTTAATCATCTAGTGTCTGACCATGGTTTTGGTTGCAGGCTAGTAGGATTATTGAAGTTGGGATGAAATCTACCAAGAGGAGTTCTGTCTAATTATAGGTTGCTCGCCTACACATATATCTATAAGATTATAATTGTTACATTCATATTCGTCCACCTAGCACATTCACTATCACCATGAACTGAGTCTCCCCGCACCTTCTTTCACCATCTGCAGAACCTAACAAACAAACAAAGTCATTCCTTACTTTTATGCATTTTATTTCTGAAGTTTATATTTTAGTTCTATTTAAATTTATCACATTTAATCAAAACCCCATTCTTATTTCAATGCTTGCAGTCAATTCACTCGAAGACTTGTGACAACTTTGGGTGTGATAAAGACTTCACCAATAAATACTTACCTTTGGGCTCCCTGTGGGATCGATATCTGAACTTCGAAACTAGCTATAAACGATCTGTGCAGTTGCAGGCATCAAACTATTTTCTGGCGCCGTTGCCGGGGAGCTAAGCGCTAAGTGTTTGTGTTTTTACATTTCAGGTGTTGCTACTAAAAAATGTTCTCCTTAGGAGACAAAGGGTCTACACGTTCTGGTAGGACGTACCTACCAGATTATATTGAGCGCGTGCCTGCTCAGAGGCGCGAATAAATTATTGAAAAAAATTTAAGATCAAATAAAGTTGAAGTTGAAAACCTGAGTGATATTATGGAAATCATGTCTATTTACAGGATAACTCCTCTGAAACCTGAGAAAACTCTCAGGGAATATAGTGCTCCAAGTTCTGAATTTCTTAAACAACCAATAGAGTTCCCTAATCCTGGAGTTAGAGAATATCCATTTGATGGTGGAATTAACAAAATTTTGCAAGAAAAAGCTTTCAGTGGAAGGGAAGATGAAGATCTAGGAAGGCAGATAAGAGAGTTTGACGATGTGATAACATCGCTTGGACCAAAAGGTTTGCCAAGAGGCTTCTCTTGTCTTCAATTATTTCAATGGTCTCTTAAATGTAAAGCTCTACACTAGTTATATTCCCTCGCTCGCCATTACATTAAATGTTGGGAAAACTGCATTACTAAATTTATAAACAAGTTTTTTCCTTTTAAAAAGATAACTGAACTAAGAAAAAACATAGGCAACTTTAGTCAGAAAGTGGGAGAAAACTACCCACAAGCGTGGGAAAGATTCTTTGGGATGATCAATAGTATTCCTAATCATGGCTATTCTAAACTAACAATTTGCCATTTATTTTACCATGGTCTCAATACTCAATGTAGAGAACTGCTTGACTTCTCAGCCGGAGGATCAATAAATACCTTGACTATTAAAGAATGTTTGGAATTAATGTCTGCTAGGGCTAAGAATGATTCTTTATATAATCTTGATTTTGGCATTAAGCCGGAAAAAGGGATGCTTCGAATAACTCCTGATCTTATGCCTGAGGTACGTAAAACTATGAAAGAAAAAGGTATACCTTCTGAATTTGGTAAATAAAATAAAGAAGATTTGCTACAAGTTTTAATTGAAGAAGATGAAACTATAAAAGTTTTTCAAGAATTGAAACATCGACAAGTAAAATCTCATAATAACTTGCATAAGCATTTCCAAAAACACAAAAAGATTTTGGCAGAACTCACTGAAAATTATGATGAGATTGGCCAAGAAATAAAACTATTTCATAAGTATCTTAGTATGATTGAAACCCAGTGTGAAAAAATAGCATCTGGTTATCAAATTTTTCTTCATGATGATAAAGATATTTCTATTTCTACTAATGTTGTCACAAGAAGGGGTGCAGTTGTTACAGGACCCTTAGGACCACCAGAATACGAAGATGAAAAAGAGCGTAAGGAAAAAGCCTTGCTTGAAGCAAGTCAAGAGGATGATACGTTGGTGGATCCTCAAGATGAAACTAGGACGCAAGAGCAAACCCAGGAGGATCACAATGATGCACAGGAAGATCATTATGACTCTGATGCAGAAACAATTGATCCAAGAGAAGATAAAGAAACAAGTAAAGAGGGTGAAGTTGTTGTATAAGAGAAGAAGAAAAGAAATAAGCAACAACAAAAGAAAGCAACAAAAGAGCCTAACCCCTCGAAAAAGGTAAAAGAGAAGAGTAAGTCAGGTCAGAAAAATCTTCCTTATCCAGATCGAAAAAAGAACGCACCAGAGGAGGTAATTTATAATTATTTTACAAAGGCGCTTAGTGACCTTCGTCTAGAAATTCCATTTGCTGATGCAATCAAAGTCCCTATTTATGGTAAATTCCTTCATGATATTCTTAGTAGAAATAAAGAAATAATAGAAACTGTTGCTATGGTAACTAGCTATCCTACTAACGGGAATCTATTATCTATGTCTAGAGATCCTGGAATACCAACTATTTCATGCTCAATAGGTAAAATATATATTCATAATGCCTTATGTGATCTAGGAGCAGGGGTTAGTGTAATGCCATACTCCCTCTATAAAATATTGGGATTAGGGGAGTATTCTCCTACTACTATAACTTACAGATGGCTGGCAAGTCCACTAAACAACCTGTTGGTATGATTGAGGGTGTCTTACTTAAAAAAGACGAGCATGTTATTCTCACTGATTTTATCATTCTTGAAATGCCAGAAGATGAAATATTATCTATAATACTTGGAAGACCCTTCCTCAGTACTGCAGGAGCGTCAGTAGATTGTGCAAAAGGGAAGATAATCTTCAATGTTTATGATGCTGAAATCATCTGGTATTTTCCAAAGAAGCTAGAAGTAGGGGAAAGATATGTTCCGCCGGCAAAACGAGTTCATGTGGTAAGTGCCATTGATAAGGGGCAACCAAAGGTAAGGATTCGAGAAGAGAGAAAAGAGTGAGTTATTCAACCACTCTTAATAAAAGCTTAATGGGAGTCAGCCCATTTTCATTAATTTAGTAGATTAGAGAATAAAAAGTTCATCGTATTCCCACCACCTTTTCACAGACATTCTTGTGGAAGCGCGATCGTGAAGATGCAGCTGTCAAAAAGTAGTAGAAATATCGATTGAATGAGTAGATAATAATAATTAGAATAAAAGTTTGAGTTTCTATTTACAGAAGCTAAAAATTTGCTTTTAATATGCTAATGTTGGTCGACAGTTTTTACTATTAATTTTCTGTTAAAAAGTTGGTATTTTGCTAAGTTATGGAATAAGAAGGTATCCTCGAAGAAACAAATTTTTTTTGATGATTACTGATGGTTTAACGACCAACTATACGGCGGGAATAAAAATTCCGGCCGTATAGTTCCGGTCGTATAGTTATCTTTGCCATCAACATATTTTCTTCGGAGACATAGTGAGTTTAAGGGCCAACTATACGACAGGAATAAAAATTCTGGCCATATAGTTCCGGCCGTATAGATATTGATGCCTTCGTACAATTTTAAACCAAAGGTACTGAGAGTTTAACGACCAACTATACGGCGGGAATAAAAATTCCGGCCGTATAGTTCCGGCCATATAGATATCGATGCCTTCGTACAATTTTATTCCAAAAATACTAGGAGTTTAACGACCAACTATACATCGGAAATAAAAATTCTGGCCGTATAGTTCCAGCCGTATAGATATCGATGCAAGTGTTAGAAATTTATCTCGAGAGACAGACAGTTTAACGACCAACTATATGGCGGGATCAATTTGATCCGGCCATATAGTTGCGCCTGTATAGATGTTTCCCTGTATAAAGAAACCCTAGTTGGCTACACCACCGCAACTATATGGTCGGAGCACCATCACCCGCCCGTATAGCTCTGGCCGTACAGTCCGATGCGACCACAAAATCGCATCGGGACGGCTAGATCTTCCTCCTCTCCTCATTATTTCTCTCATATTCTCTCTCCAAATCTCTCAAAATCCACCTAGAGCTCTTGATTCTTCACGGATTTCGTTCGTTTGAGTGGGGGAATCAACATATCGGTATGTTTCTCTTCCTATCCATGCTTTATTTTCAGATTTCCATGGTTGAAACTCTCACATCGATCTAGTGGGTGAACTCAAGCTTATTTACTTTTCCCTACTAATTTTTCCACGTAGAATCGTTCATATATTATATAGAAACTATATGCCTAAGTTTTTATAGTGAATTTTTTCAGTGCATCACGATGAACAAAATTGGTAGCCTTTTCCGTTTGAGCAAGTGCCAATGGGGAGAGGGCTCAAGTTTTGGAGCCCGAGCCTCGCCCAACTCCAAGATGGACATTGTCGCATCAAGGAGGGTGCTTCCCACACGTTGGGCCGACCAAAACTTTCTCACCACGGCGGGGTTGAAGATGGACTTTGACCTCATGTGCAGCAAGTGGGGGTTGGCGGTGATCAGCTTCGCAAGCCACGACACCTACGTCGAGTTCACCCATGAGTTCCTTGCCTCCTTCTACGATGACCACAAGGAGAAAGGTAACATGTGCACTATCAGCTTCAACATAAACCGACAACACTATGATATAAGCTTTGAACAATTATGTGATGCCTTTAGCCTCCCTCGTACTTGGGAGCCCAATATTACTAACCTCTGCAGCGTCATGAGTGGAGAGACCTGGGAGGTTGTTTCTATTAATGGTGGCAGTCACTTCTATCAGAAGAAGATGTCTACCATTCAGAATCCAACCATTCGCTACTTTGCTTTGTTGCTCGCCAACACAATGTTGGGAAGGGGTGATACTGGTTCCATGGCTAATGCGGACATGGCAATGATCACCAAGGCCTTCTTACCCAATGCCACACAAAGCCCCTGTCCTGCAGTTCTACTCATCCAGCACTTTCGCCACCAGAGCAACAAGACCAAAGGTGATATTCGCATTGGTGGATTGGTAACCCACTTTGCCTATGCATTGAATAGTGTACTACCTGTTATGGAACCTGTTGATGGCTCCAAAGTTATGGATGTCAAATATTTGACTGCTTGTGGCTTCCTTGGTGTTTACCATACTAACCGGAGGTTCTGAGCATATCAATTTAGTTATCTTGATGATACACAGATTGAGCAGGTTCAGTTGCCATGCCCTGAGGACTTCTCGATTGTGGAGAAGGACACTTGGATCCTCACCAAGGACCAAGTGACGGAGATATTGGCCGCCCATCAGGACGAGGAGGAGGAAGATGAAGGGCAGCAGGATGAGCAGGAGCAGGAGCTGGAGGGAGAGCAGGGGTATAACCTTGCTTGGGAAGGACATCGGCAGCAGCAGTCAGAAGGAGCCTGGGAACCGTGGCCCAACCAGCCACAACAGGGGTATGGCTACGTCCCCTATCAGGAGTTCCAGCATCTCCACCAGCGCGTTGGGGAGATCGACCACACTCTTTAGGATGTGAATGAAGATGTGAACATTTTGACTCACAACTTCAGTCACTTCATGACCCACTTCCCCGACTTCTACCAGTAGTACCCGCACTAGCCGCCAAATGACGGCAACAACTGAGCCTGGCAATAGCCTAAGCTTGGGAGAAGTTTGAAAACCTCCAAACTTTGCATTCATGTTTTTATTTCTTCTTTTGATTTATTTCTTCAAAAATTGCATGTTTATTTTCAGTTTTGCATTCCTAAACCAAAAATACAAAAAATTCATTGTAATTTTATTTGCAAGTTTGTTTCTTTGTTTCTCTCGGAGATTGCTTGATTTCAGGTGATTTGGCAATATGGAAATATAGGAGAGGTTCGACTCGAATACAAGAACTTAACAAGCAAGAGGAGGTATCACATTCCTTTCATCACACTCCTTGCAACCTTAAATTGATCCTACAATTATTTACTTGCTTGCACTAGAGTAACTCCCCTCTTAGCTTGTTATCCTACAAATTCTATTCCTTTGCTAGTGTCTCCTTTTTAGCTTTGAAACAATGAGCAATGAACTTGGTTAAAATACTTCCTACATTTTTACAACAAGAAAAAGCATCTGAAAGATGACTTGAGTTCATGCTTAGCTCAAAGAATTTGATTTTAGAACTACTCCATCCCAATTGTGCTTAATATAAATAGACTCGATAGTACCCTTGATTGAAATTGTTTGACTAAATGGACGCTTCGAAGTAGTAGAAATTATGCCACTACTTTTCTAATAATTACCATAAAATATTGCTTCACGCGTGTCATTACAACTCTGTCGTCCTCCATGGGGAACTATTAACTCCGCTGGCCAACGAATGATCTAAATGTGGGAAACCACTTGATTTCTGCTATTGAGTTATGTAAATGTCTATAGCAGCAATGATATGATGTGTAAAAAATTTAGTCTCCTCATGGTTTCATGTTCCAACTGAAGTTGTAGTACTCCTCTAAGCCATTATTGCTGAACATTATTTATTGGCATGGTCACGAGTACACAACACAGCCCCAATTAACATATTCAAAATAGTGGCATGATTTCTCTATGAAAGAGCTGAAGTTTTTGAAAGACAAGTGAAAGAAAAATGTGCTTTGAGAAGTCTTGAAATTATGACATGGGAGTAGATGAGTTGTTCTCAAATTAAATATTTTGATTCCCACTTGAGTACTCTTAATTGGTTAATTGAGCAAGAAGAAAAAGTTTTCATCTCTCAACAAGAGAGGCACCAAAAGAATTTGTCTCACCTTCCAAGCTAAAACTTCTGACACTTGCCAGGGCATATGATTTATTTGCTAGCAATATATACGTGGTTAGGAAGTGGACTCGGTGCAATCTTGTCAATACATGTATGATCATATTTAAGATTGCAGGAATTGTGAAGAAAAGAATTTGACACCAATTCAAACTTGTGAGTTCCTTTACTCCCAGTCTCGAATCTCTGCTATTCTTCTTTATTTCCTTGTCACTCGAGGGAGAGCAACATCTAAGCTTGGGGGAGTTGATAGTTGTGAGATTCGACATATTTTTTATGGCTTTTATTGATGGTTTTCTCCCGGATTTGATCGTTTTCTGGCTTTACCTAACGCTAATACTTCGATAGCAAAGAAAACTTGGATTTTAATGTGTGTTTCAGGTTTTGGATGTCAACAGAAGGATTTAACTAAAGAAATACAATATTCTGGAGAAAACAAGCAAGTTCCAATTTGGAAGCACGTGAGGGGAGCTCACAGACGGTTTAACAACCAACTATACGGCGGGAATGCCCGTATAGTTCTCGCTGTATAGCTGCCGCCGCCTCTGTCTTGTCAAAAGGGACAACTTCCGTGAAGGGACGAGGGACGAAAACACAACGCAGAAGCCACCACACCATCTAGAAGGGAGAAAGAAGGGATCCGGAGAAGAAGGAGAAGGCGTTCTTCATCTCGCTCCACGATCTTCGACCTCCTAGCCAATACACCTCCATAGCCACTACTTGTGCTTGAGAGAGAGGGATCTCCACCTTGCAAGATTAGGGTTTGAGATTGTTTCTTCCCATCTTGAATTGTGTTTGATATTTTTCTATTCTTATTGTGGATCTCCATGGTAATACCAAGACGAATTCCCTTTATTTGATTATATTGATGATCTGTTCTACTCTCATGTGTGAGTAATTCCCTTGGGCGTGGGAGATGTAGGGGATTGGTGAGATGTGATGTGCCTTCATAAATTTTTCATTAGTACTGTGATTGATTCTAATTACTATATTATGTGTGCTTGACTATCTGTGGGATGCTTAATGCTTGTTGTCCAATTAAGGGCCCAGACAACATGATACCTTGTTCTACACAAATAAGATCTTGCTCGCTAGTGGACCGATGACCCTTGAGTGACACAGGGATAATAATGGAAAGCTAGTTGACTCGAGGATAACGAGTAACCACTGTGCTTATTGCATTAGTACGATCCAAGGAGCTTAATCGCTAAGCGACCTAAAGGGTCTTAATCATCTAGTATCCGACCATGGTTTTGGTAGCACGCTAGTAGGATTATTGAAGTTGGGATGAAATCTAACAAGAGGAGTTCCGGCTAATTATGGGTTGTCGCCTACACATATATCTGTAAGATTATAATTGTTACAATCATATTCGTCCACCTGGCACATTCATTATCACCATGAACTGAGTCTCCCCGCACCTTCTTTCACCATCTGCACAAACCAACAAACGAATAAAGTCATTCTTTACTTTTATGCATTTTATTTCTGAAGTTTACATTTTAGTTCTATTTAAATGTATCGCATTTAATCAAAACCCATTCTTATTTCCACGCTTGCAGTCAATTCACTCGAAGACTTATGACAACTTCGGGTATGACAAAGACTTCACCAATAAACACTTACCTTTGGGCTCCCTGTCGGATTGATATCTGAACTTCGAAACTAGCTACAAACGATCTGTGCACTTGCGGACATCAGTGCACCCTCTATCCACGCAAAATAATGAGTTTGCCACCGGTACTTTAACTCCATAAACAAATGAATTTGAATATAATTTGAAGGGAAAGTGTTCAAAAGTGTATAATTTGTGCATTACATTCCACTCTATGAAAATAATAATCTCTCAAGATTTTCTTAGCACAATATTATCACGTATTAGGTGCGATTTCAAAGAGTTCAAAAGTGTATAATTTTTGTATATGCAAGTTTATACATTACATTCCACTCTATGAAAATGGGGGAGAAAATGTTAATCTCTCAAAATTTTGCTAGCACATCATTATCACGTATTAAGTGCGATTTCACAATGTTCAAAGGTTTATAATTTTTGTATACTCAAGTTTATGTATTATATTTCAGTCCACGGAAATGATAAATGATCAGGATTTTATTAGCACAACATTATCATGTCCTAAGTGCGATTTCAAAGAGTTCAAAGCTGTATAATTTTCGTATATGCAAGTTTATGCATTACATTTCACTATATGGAAAAGAAGCTAGACAAAGGGCTGCCGTCATCGGAGAAGGGCCACCGTCGCCGGAGAAGAAGAAGAAAGGGGAGGCAATGGCACGGACGCGGGGCTGGCTAAGGGTCCCATATTGCAATGCCAATCTTGGTAAGCTGTGGGTCCGATGCTGATCTAGATAAGTGGAGAGAGGTGTCCACTACGGGAACCGACTGAATGCGGCCCCACTTGTCAGCATGTAATGACAAGGGTCCACTACGGGACCCGAAAAAATATGGCCCTACTTGTCAACATGTAACGGCGAGGGTCCACTATGGGACCAGACTGAACGCGACCCCACTTATCAGCATGTAACGACAAGACTGGCGGATAGTGACTTTTCACACCGTGTGAAAGTTTCGTAGAAGGAGATGGGCAAAAGAGAGAAAAAGTTAAGCGGCTGGGGAAAACTGAGTACAACTAACGAATCAAGGGCACGAAAATAGAAATCCCATTAAACTAAGGATGGATATTAGAGGAACATGCATGCTGGCTACATGCCAACATTGCCTCAATATTATTTTTCTGAGCGAGGAAACAAAGGTGCATTTGGTAGCTTGCATTAGGTTCTGACAGACTTGTTGGCGACGAAAATGGCCCGTTTGGTTATTAGCGTCCCCCACGTTGTGTCTAGCACGCTTTTCAAAGCAGCCTAGAGCCAGGCTAGGGACAATGGTTGAATCGGTTGTTTCTGTGGAGCCAGCCTCGGGTGGGCACAAAATGGGTTGTCGCTGCCCAACCGTTGCACGCGTGGGGAAACGCGGGAAACGCCGACAACTCCCTCTCCACTCTCTCACTCTATTGTCACCGTCTACCACTCTGCCACTCTCTCTCTACGTCCCATTGGAGCGACCGATGCCCTCCTCCTCTCCTCCTCCGTCGCCGCCTCCGGCTAGCCTCCCCGTCGTCAAGGTGGTACCCCACGTTAAGGCAACACCCTGCAAGCAGATCGGGCGCGCCGTCCACCATGCCGCCGGTGAGTACGAGGCGGGGGGATTGAGGAGCGCGGCCGTGCAAGTCGACCCCGCCATCGTTACCTCTTTGAGGCCTCGCGAGGCACCCATAAGGGTGGCGGCGGTCAGGACGATGCAATCCATGGGGATTGCATCGGGGTTTTTCCCTGTTCCGACCAGCTTCAGCCCTGACCTGGCCATCCATGCATTGAGGGCGGCGGCCATCACCATGGGCCCACCGGGTTTGAGACGAGAGATGGCAGGGCCGTCGGCCTTCAGGCTCATGTCGAGCCGGGACCTGCCGTTCCGGCCGGGGTTCGATACAGTTCTGGTATGGTTTATCCCATGTTGTGGGCCATCCCGATCGGATTAGCGGCTTCAGCAGCGGGCGGCGTCTCGTCAGGGCAGCTCCAGGTGCCTCCTCGGCTTCACCAACCGCTCCAGCGATAAGGCCATCGACCACTCCGCCGCAGGTGAGGGTTTTATTTTTCGATATGTACTTGTTGTTAAGGACAAATTGGTAGGATTCATTGTAGATTGTGTTTGTGCATGTTAGATTGGAATGCTTTCCTTGTAGATTAGCTTCTATACTTGCACATTGTAGACTTTCTCCAATTTGGTCCGATTCAATTGTGTACATTGTACAATTCTTGCTAGTTTGATTGGCATGCGAGCATTATGTATCTCGCCATTGTTTTATTCCTTGTGTAGAATGTAGCTTGCCACACTGTCATTGCTAGTTGTTTTTGCACCCTGCCATTGCTAGTTGGTTTGACACATTGCCATTGCAATTTATTTGTGCACATTGCAATTTCCTTGTAGTGTGATTAGTTGTGCTCGACAAGGTACCCAAGCAGGACCGTGAGACCTAATGTAGGAACACAGTTCCTGTTATGCCGGGGTACGAGTACTTCATCCTAGACGTCCCTTCCTCAACCGCTAGACCTGACCTCAATCGCTTGCTGGTGGAAGTGAAGGCAAAGAAGAAGGAACAACATGGCCACCATCCTCGCATTGGACACCACAACAACGATGACCTCCGTCATCGCTTCTACGTACAGATCAAGACCACGGACATGACTGCACTTCACTGCCTGGACTGCGTGAAGGCGGTGGTGCTGAAGCAGCTGCAGATAAGGAAGTAGGTCTGCATTGTGCCCCTCAAGACCTTCTTCTGTGAGTACAGTGTCTAGCTGCAAATGTTGGAGGTAAAGATGTACTTTCTGAAGGGCTAGCAAGAGTTCACATTGAAGATCAATCCGTGGGTTCATGACGTCCTTGCCTTCAAGTACTTGAAAAAACATAGGAGCTTCAAGGTGATTCTCTTCAAGGCTTTCAACAACACGGAGGAGTTGATCACCTACCAAAGCTCATCCGATCATCCGCTATTGTTTAGTGTACATATTAGTACTTTATAGTTTCTGTTCTCTGGCTTTACTTAGAATCAGTCTCTTTTGGGTCAGGGTGTACCCCTGACGTGAACAACTTACTAGGTGGTATGGGATGCACCTAGTTATGAACTACCCCTAGCTAGTATAATTTATATGCTCTGTTCTTATGTGTTGTGTTTATTTTTGTTGCTGTGTTCATGTGCTATGGTAAGATCATCATATTTGAATGTGGTGAGTGTATCAGTTTTTCTGTGGACAAAAAGAGAACCTGGTTGAGAACCAAACAGTCTTTTTTTGCATTTGCTGGAAAAAAACAGACAACCAAACATGTTGCATTTCCTGTCCAACACATACGACCCAGGCTACCAAATAGACCGCATATGTTGGCTCATCCCGCGTTCTCGCCTGGCAGTGCCACGGCCAACACTGCCGGGCCGGACCGAAAACTGAAATGTAACAACAGCTTAGCTAGCAAGGTACAACTTGACTTGTTGTACTTTAGTATATAATTTTCAAATTTCATTGCTTGATGGCATATCAGGAAAGTAAGAAACGCTAAGATTTTTCAGCATCAATGACATCACTTTACATGCTAGCATAGGTTCAAACCAAAATAAAGGACAATCTGTTAGCTTGGATTATTAATTTACCCATGACATCACTTTACATGCTCATATAAGTTTAAACCAAAATATAAGGACAGACCGTTAGCTTGGGTTACTAATACTTACCTTGACTTGTATAGGTTTGTTTTCTCCTTTTTCTCTCATGTAAATCTTCTAAATAAATGATGGACAGTGGAGCTTTTGGCTTACAACAAGTTAAAAAAGTATAATGGTCAAAATTATCAAGTAATTATTCAAGGGTACACAAGAACTCAAACTAGACGACATCACCAAGGCAGTTCTTCAGGCCATATGACTTGAGTAACTAGCTTTTGGCAAACGCATGGCATGGAGCCCCGACCTCTCAAATTGGTGGAGTACCTTTGTTCAAAACAGAGGACAAATTAGGAGGGCAATTAATTTCCTAGCCATGCTTATCTCATGGGAGGTGTGGAAGGAGAGGAATGCTCACTTCTTTAGAAACCACTCGTCGACCTAACTGTGGTCACAAGAATCAAACAAGAAGCAGTATTATGGATCAAGGCCAGAACTAAAGTGATAAGTAATGTAATATCGCGAGAGTAGATGCTTTTACTTTGTTATGGATCTTGCCTTCTTGGCTCTATCTATGTTTTTTCAAAAAGGGGAGTATAACCCTGGCCTCTATATCGGTTGATGCACACAACCTTTTATTAGAAGTTCAACATCCAAAAATTATTATAAAATTAAAGATCGCTTAAAGTTGAAACATGAGTCAACCAACTAAAGATAAAAAATCATGAATGCTGCCAGGCAGCCTAGCTGAATATATCCCAGTGACTAACAGGAGATGGCACTGGTAGCCATAGCATTTCGATGGTCTTCAGGTAGGAGAAATTCTAATAACTGCACCCAACGTGTCACCATATGGGTAGCCTAGAAAAGATTAAAAATTCTCTTTTTATTAAAGATTATATCATTTCTACATCTTCAAATAGATCAACATAAGGAAGAGATACCAATGCGAATTCTATCGTTAGATATAGCTTCTACTTCATTCAACCAATTCTCAAACATATTTGGTATATTTGTTGGAGGAGGGACATTATATGTAAAATCAATACCCCATAAGAGTCATGCGTAATAAACAAATGTTCTATGGTTTCCTCTGAGCCACATAAACAACATTTGGTACAACCTACCCAATTATGTTTTCCAGATTATCTTTTGTCAGTAAAACTTTGTTATTAAGGAACCACATAATTTGTTTATCTTAAGTGGGATTTTCAGTTTCCATAGTTACTTCCAAAAAAGACCATGTGATCATTCATAAGGTCTTTGTACATGAATTTAACTGATAAAACACCTGAAGATGTTAGATTCCACACAAATCTATTGGGATCCTCAGACAAGCGCACCATCATAAGACGTTGGCATAAGTGAAGCCATGATATCGACTTAGCGCCAATTAGTACTCCCTGGAAACCAATGTTTAGCGGTATGTGAGCAAAAACGTCTGCAGCAGTAACATTTTTCTATTGCACAATCTTATATAAATATGAATACTATTACGCCAACAGTGTATCTCTCATCCATGTATCCTCCCAGAACCTAGTCATAGACCCGTCTTCAATTTTAAAATGACCTCTAGTAAAGAACTCATTCTTTACCTGTGTAAGGCATTTTTAAAATGGAGAGTAGGTCAGTTTTTCTTGGACTTTAAAAAGTGTTTTTTGTCCTAGGAATTTGTTATATAGTAAATATTGCCACACTTCTTGTTCATTAATTAATTTTAAAAGCTATTTGCTTAGTAAACATTTATTTTTAATCTCTAGCACCTTAGTACCAAGACCACCTTGATTTTTTGGTGTACATATTATATTCCACTTCGTTAGTCTATATTTCGTTTTATTCTTATCACTTTGCCAAAAGAAGTGAGACCTGTAGAAATCAAGTCATTTTCTTACCCCCCCGGATATTTCTAGAAAGAGTAAAATGCTCCGCAAGTTCTAAAACTATTGGTGACGAGGGGTTAACTCATCAGTGCCCATCGTTGATGGACTTAGGTTCGAGGAAGTGGGAAGCGCTAGAGACATTGATCGGCTAGCAAACAAGCACACAGGTGACACGAGGTTTTACCCAGGTTCAGGCCTCGTAGAGGACCCTACTCCTACTTGTCAGCTCTTGATTACGAGGGAGTTGAAAGTTATAAGGGTGCACAGATGCAATCTGGTGAGGTGTATGCGGGGGTTTGTGGATTGGTTCTCCTCGCTGCCCCCTCCTAGCCTTTATATAAGGAAGCTAGTTCTCGGGATAGCAGGTCGAGTCGGTTACAGATTAGAGGTTTCCTTTTAATTTTCTATCTACACTTTGTCGTGTCCTTCAAGAAGTCGAGCTCCAATGGGCCACCTGAATCCTTGCCGGGCTTTGATTCCATCGTGGACTCCTTCTTAGGCTGGACCGTATAGGCTAATCTCAAGTACCTGTAAGGTATACCCACGTCAATTGGTGGGGGTACTAAGTTAGTCCTAATTGTATAAAAATACACATTTGAGTCCTAAATGTTTGTCAAGTGTATCACCTTAAGTCCTACCGACACTGCATCAGCTTTGACTTGCACACATGGCAGGTTGTTGTCATGTGGCAATACTTTGCACCAAACTCTCCCAAAAGTCTTCTCTTCTAATTTTGTGGCTCTTCTACTTCACATGAGTTCTCTTATTAAACTTTTTGCATGGAACCTTTTGCTGTAGGTTTAAGTACGTTTATTGATGTGCATCTTCAAGTTCAGTTGTAACTCATACACTATGTGATGATTGATCCAGACTATCGATTTGTATATGATGTTTCTATCAATTCTGATGTTTGTGTAACGGCGGTATGCTATGTTTCTGTCAGTTTTTCTGTCAGAGCGAAGGAGAATACGTGAGAGAAAGAAGAAAGTGGAGAGCGTCAATTTAGAGCTCGTCTTCCCTAGAGGACCTTTTCTTGCAAAGTTCAAATTTAAAGATCAAAAAATAAAAATAAATACCTGGATGTAGATACTGTATAATACGCGCATGCAAAAAACATGTGAAAATACTTTGTATTCTAGGCTCAGCGAAAAGGTTTTTTTAAGATCTGGACGTGAACAAAGCATTTTTCGCAATGTGCTCTAGCTATTATAAACAAAGGTTCTTTTGCAGCATTCTCAAAACCGTTCCGGGAGGGTGTTTTGGCGCCAAATTCCCGGTTTGATGTGGAATGGTCAACAACTGGTCAGAGTTTCTCTGGCGAGCATAGGACCGTCGGTGACACGCTTACGGAACATTTAGGACAGGGATGTGCGTTTCTAAACAACTGGGACTAACTTGACACCTCCATAATTCTTATAGGACTTGTGGTGTATTTTACTCTTCCAGAAAAGACAACATGAACACAGATACACATCTTAAGACAGAATTGATCAGTACCAAACGATCACCATAAGATAGTAACTTGCTCTTCCAGCAACCCATTTTTTCTTGAAATTGGGTTTTCACTAGGAACCAATCTGAATTTTTAAGTTTTCTATAATGGATAGGTACACCCAAGTAACTAAAAGGCAAGGACCCAACCTCATATCCAAATATTTGTTTGTATTGCAGCTATGTGGTTTGTAACACTCCAAAAACTCTTCTATTAGTGAAATTGGCAAGTCTCTTGCTTTGTTTAAAAAAAAGTATAAGGCTCTAAGGTTATTCTGAAAGATAAGCAACTTCTGGCAGGCCAACAAAAGACGCTAGGGGAAATCATGTCCCATTGGTAGTTAATAAATATAACAAAGCAGAATCTGTTGTCGTGTTAAAAAAGAGAATAGACACCCTAAATAGAGGAGAAGTCAGAGAACGACGTCCGAAGTTTCACCGAAGAAAGGATATAAAAATAAAAGTAGGCATATCCATCGGTTAAAAATTATCATATCACTAGCCAAGACAGTAACTTGCCGATCAGTTATTTAAGCTATATCTCCTAGCAGATCCATTTTCTACTTATAAACTTCGAATACATTTCGCTTTCAGCTTAGAATTTTATGCGTGGAAAATGAGAGCTGGATTACAAAAATAAACCTATACAATAGCATGCCATCACCATCTATTATTAGATGGCACCAATACGTAGTCACATAGCATTGACACCTCGAGCGAAATAGCCACCAGATGACAATGTTTTGTGTTGTAGACAGATAGCAACCACGACCATGATGCAGAGCGACTAGGGCACCACTCATATCTCATGTAGTGCTGTTAAATCCTAGAATATCCACACAAAAAAGGAGAGGCAACTTTATCGCTGTCTGTTCTTAGATAATCCAAGTTACCCAGGTAAGTTCATGAAAGCGATCATGGCCGTTCGATGGGGCATCAGAGACTCAGATCATGTCCTATCTCTACTATCTAAAAAGAACCAAGGTGTTCTGTTTTCTGCCACTACCCACTCCATCGTTTCTTTCGTCCATCGTCTGGTCCTCCTGCACCCCTTCATTATGACCCCCATCCGATTTTCTCCATCTCTTCCGTGATCTCCGCTAATCGAGAAAGGCACCCCGAATCCCTCCCTCCCCTCGTCCCTATATCTCCGCCTCTCCCAATCCACGCACGCCGCCTGCTGGAACGCCTGCTCTGTCGCCGCCCACCAGGATCCATCATCGTCCCTTTCCTATACCCAGGTCTACCCGTCCTCCTCTCTTCTCCTCGCGTGGCCTGGCCACCGACCTACAGCACGAGCCCCTAGCCTTCAGGAGGCCACTAATCTGATGAGGGGGACCTGTAGTGCCTGTGATGCTCGGGCGTCTAGGGAGAATGAAGAGTTGGAGGCCAGGAGGACGAGATAGGGAGGGGAGGTCGGCTGCAGGAGGCCATCTACTTGGGGGAGAAGGTCTACGGGCGGGCGGGAGGGATGCCTGGCCCCGGCAACATCAACAAAGGCATGTATTGGCGGCGGCACCGGCTGCGGCGGCCGCGGCCGTCCCGCAGGTTGACGAGTTGTCCGACTTTTTTTGGTACATCATGTATTTTTGATGAATTTGTTGGATCTCAAATTATGTGTCTATGTCGTTTGGACCAACAGTCTTAGGGGCTGTTTGGTTTAGAGGATGTAGCCATTTTTTCTGTTTAGCCAAAGTGGGATAAAAAGTGGTTAGGGATAGCCAGTCAAAATCTACGAGCCCAACTATGTTTTTTTTTCATTTTCTTCCTTTCTCCTTGTCTTCTTCATCCGCCTCACCACTTCCCTAGCAGCGGCCACAACCGCCGGCAGCTCACCACCCTTTTGCCCATGTCGACCCCGTGTCGACCAGCCTGCCTGCGCCCCCTTTGCCTGCCCACTCTGCCCGGCGGCCTACGTCCGTGTCAAACACCCGCTGTGCCCGTCGGCCTACGTATGGCCGTCCTTGTTGCCGCTCCCTGTCGAGCCCCATAGGCTAGAAAATATGGTTATTTTCTCTCGAGAGGAAGGGTGAACGAATAAGAAAACGCTTCAGGGGAGCTATCCAAAAATGGTTGAGCTCATCCAATTCTTTTTGTGGGATATGCTCAACCATCATTTTAAATCAAAAGTGGTTATCCATATCCCCTCCACCCTTTAAACCAAACACTGGATAACCACAAAACAAATGGATATCCCTTGTTATCCACTGGATAACCACTGAACCAAACAGCCCCTTAGTCCGCAATCAGTATTCAGACTTGATGTACTATTATCCATACAACCATTCTTATATGCAGGTATATAAGGCGCCCAACAAAATGGTATGTTCATACCAGCACCTTTCAACGGTTCCGACAGCAGATGCAGCGCACGTGGAAGTGGGGCAGTTGGAGGTGTAGAGAGGAGCCCCGGGGCAGTTGCTGCAAACCACATTGAACATTAAGGTCATGGCGAATTAGAAGCAGTAATGGTATCAACTCTCCTGTTATGTTTGGTCCGTCTCACCATACTTGCATTTGGATACAATTATTTGTCTATCGGGTATTCGGGCAAATTTTTTTGTCCGCCTACGGAAGGAGGAGGGATACAAGCCGGAGGGGCTTCCCGACACCCGTGATGACGACCTCGCTTGCTGCGGCTACCTCATCTTTTTGGACAAGTCTAGGCCAAGCCTGAAGCGCGCACCTCCACCGCCCCGACCGCCCGCGCTGTCCTCCCCGCTAGCAGAAGAGCATGGCGATCAAGTTCTCACCACCATGCCATACTGAAGGTATGTGGGAGAGCAAGCCGGATCAATAAAAGCATGCAGCAGCTAAATTAGTACTCCACTTGTTAGAGCGATGTAACAAAGGAGATGTCTAAACTTTTATGATTAGGAGCATAACAAATTCATGTTTTGCACATGGCTACTAACCAACACACTTGGCATGATTAAGAAATTAGTGACTCGAGTTGGCCATCGAGAGCAAGAAAGTGTGTTGTGCTTCATACTACAACGACTGTCTGGATTGTGTGGCAACAATCGGAGTAGCAATGTGCAAAAGTTTGTGAAGAGAGTTGAACTTTTACAGAAGCAGACAATTATGCATTACCAACCACAAAAATCTCAGTCTTTCCTCAACACAGTAGTCACCCTACCTACAATGGTATCTAAAAACTCAGATCATGGTGATAGTATGGATACGTTCCTGGACCAAGCCGATATTGGGGCGGAAATCTACTATGAGTGTTTATGTAGGTCCGGTGCAGTGTGAAAGTGACCGCTAATTTTGTTTCTGAACTGAAGTGCAAACATGCCTCAAAGTCAGCTATTGCTGGTAGCCTATTTCGAGGAGGGTAGCCTGGTACTTTTAAGGAGATCAAACTTTTGTGCAACTAATTTCTGGATTTAGTGTTCATGAAGGTTAATCGATTAGCAAGCAACCATATGACACATGAGCTCACTAGGCTAGGACGTAGTGTCATGTGGGTAGGTGTTCGTTGATTCGGAGAAAGTGAGGCCGATGCCGTCATCAGGAAATTCCCGGACCCCACGCCCTTTGTTAGATTGAATACTCCTGAGCGAACTCCCAGGATCAGGCCTCTTGTAAGCTGCAATTGGACTTTACAAAAACGCTTGTGTTTCAAGAAACTACTATGAAATTTTGTGTTTTAGTATAGTGCAATTGCAAGAGACTGAATTGTCGACCTGCTTGATGTGTGTGTGTTTAGTACATGCCAAAGTGCCCTCGTTGCAATTGTAGATTGCCGGCTCTCAAGGCTGTGTTCCAGGAGACAACCATATCACCAGCTAATTTGGAGCCCCCATTATTTATCCATGAAGGTTTGTCTTGAAATCTACCACTCCCTCCGTCCCAAAATAAATGACGTGAGTTTGTCTAGATTCGTATGTATCTAGATATGTTTTAGTATACGGATACAAGCAAATTTAGATAAACCTAAGTCAGTTATTTTGGGACGGAGGGAGTAGCTTGAATGGTGGTAAATTTGGGATTTGATATATCGAGGTTTTTATTTTTGTGTGACGGTTTGCAGGGGAAGAGGATACTCCAATTGTCGCCGCTATGCCTGGGAGCTTTTAGGCTTCGGTGGCAGCACAGACTTTTTGATGAGGTATTCAGGGTACTTGGGAACGGGCTATTTTCCTAGAGATCACGATTCTATTTGCCATTTAGTTTTGATGACTTTTTGGTTGACCATCTATTTTTGATGAATTTGTTGGATCTCAAATTATGTGTCTATGTCGTTTGGACCAATAGTCTTAGTCCGCAATCAATATTCAGGCTTGATGTACTATTATCTATACAACCATTCTTATATGTAGGTATACAAGGCGCCCAAAATAATGGCATGTGTGTACCAGCACCTTTTAACGGTTCCGATAGCAGATGCAATGCGCGTGGAAGTAGGGGCAGTTGGAGGTGGAGAGAGGAGCCCCAGGGGCAGTTGCTGCAAACCACATTAGGGATATTAAAACTGAGACAAAAGGGAGCCCTCTCATGCTTCAGCAATTTTGGCCATCGGATTGGGTTTTCTGGCTATGCTTGTCCGTTGGATGCACTTCAATCCCGCACTGGGCTGAATTGTCCCTAGGGGCCGCCTCTCTGGACATCAAATATACTTATTGTGATGATTTGGGCCCAAAAACCAATTAGAATCCATGAATCTGGTAATTGGACAAAGTTGAGAGTGAAACGGGTGTCCGCTGCCACCAATGTTGGTTCCCTAGAAACAAAAAATGCTAGCGACCCCGGGCCAGCTCGATACAATTATCCTCTACTAGTTGAACATTAAGGTCATGGCGAATTAGAAGCGGCAGTAATATCAACTCCCTTCCAACCCTCTGGTATAGAATCTCTCATGTTCTGTTCGGTCCGTTTTACCATACTTGCATTTGGATGCAATTTTTTGTCTATGGGGTATTCAGGTAAACTTGAAGCTAGGTTGAGAATTTTTGGGAACCTATAAATGTGGAGGTTCAAGGAGTAAGATGTAAAATAAGAGGAGTGCTTCAGTGCGCACCGTCGTTTAGGAGGAAGTCCGAACTGCTAGGGGCATTTTAGTCCGGCGCGATTTGTTGGCTTCGTTTTTTTTGTCCCAGGCAGAACCCATATCCAAGCCCAGTATAGGCTCCTATCTGTATACAGGGACCGACGCGCCGTACGGCACGACCCGACGTGGGGTCCACCTAGACCTAATCACCGCGATTATCTCCCACGTCCATGCATGCACCATTGTTCGGCGTAACTGAAGCTTTCTCTTCTCTGCCGCCTGGTAAAACTCGGTCGCTCGTACCCGCGGATCTGCTTCCCCTGGCGGCACCAATCTACCCCGCATCCGCCCCGCAGATCCTCGCGTCCGCCGCTGCAGATTCTCGCGTCCGCCGCCGCAGATCCTCGAAGGTAGAAGGCGCACCAGCGGCTCGACGTCTTCGTCACTAGGGTTTCTAATCCGAATTGTCGGTTTTATCTTCCGATCTTGTAAGTCCCCATGATCATACTTCGTCTCTAGCAATTGTTAGATACACATAGCATTGGTGATTCTAACAATGTGGCGCAATCACTGATAGAGGAGATGGAGGACTCTAGATCTAGTATGAAAGATGATTAAATCGGGCATGTCGGTGATGATTTCATATCCACCAATACGCATCCCGAAGATGAGTTTGATGTGAGGACACATTAGCTTCTTCTTTGATATTTAAATGTTAAATTAAATAATATATGATATCTCATGGCTTGATTTATTTAGATTATCTATGCCGATGATTTTCACAATGGCCTTAACGATCATGAAGAAACGGACATGTTTGTTGATACTGAGGTATGTGTAGTGGTGTACAATTTTATATGTCATGCACCGTATGATGCAATTGTATACTAAATATTGCTAAATTGTTTAGGTAACAAATAACTCTAGTATGGAGTATGACTATTTGGATGAATCAGACTTGAAGATGGGTAATTATGATGATTGTGAAGATGCACCAAATTTTGATATCTTCGTTGACACGGAGGAGGTATTATTTATAGGCTGTTTTTAGCAATCAAGGAACCGACATGCATACTAATATAGTTCTAATGTCTAGGTTTTGAATTCTTAGCAGGCACCATGTAATCAGACTAAGAGTTCAAATAAATGTAGCAATGACACTGGGTATCCTGATGATAAGAGAGAACTATACTGCAAGATAATGGAAATGACATTTCATAGTAAAGCAGCAGCATATTCTTTCTACAACAAATATGCCAAAGATCGTGGGTTCGGCATTAGGAAGCACCAAGTGAGGCGGTTTGATGATGGACTTGTTCGTCTAAGGCGCTTTGTGTGTTGCAAGCAAGGAAAACGTGACAAGAAGTTACTAACAATGGAAGGACGCAAATATAGGCTCAGAGGTGAGTCTAGGTGCAACTATAAGGCACGTATGGTGGTGAAGTTTGATGGAAAAACTGGTCTTTGGATCGTTCAGAGTTTTGATGACACTCACAATCATGTGTTAGCGAGACCGGATGAAGTCCCTTTTCTTTGGTCCCATAGGAAGATCAATGACTCCCAAAGAGCTGAGATATTATCGCAGTGTGACATGGGGGTTAGGAAGCATATCATCGTGCGATCAATGATTAGCAACTCTGGTGGTTCATTTGCCGGTGTGGGATTTACAAGGAAGGATTTGTACAACATGTGCTGAAGGGAGAAGAGGAAGCTTCTTTATAAAGGTGATGCTAACACAACCTTGGGCATCATGGCGGAGAGAAAAAAGAGGGACCCTGAATTTTTTTATGATTACACGCTACATGAAGGCCGTCTGCATCACTTGTTCTTGTGCGATTCTCAATCACGTCGGGATTACCAGGACTATGGCGACGTAGTTGTGTTTGACAGCACATAGAAGATGAATAAGTATAGAATGTCATTTATTCCCTTTGTCGGCTTGAACAATCACCGTAAAACGACGGTATTTGGATGTGCCATCCTATCAAACGAGACTGAAGAAACATATGCCTGGCTGCTCCAGACTTTCTTGAAAGCAATGTGCTAGTAGAAGCCAAAGACAGTAATCACGGATGCAGATGCCGCCATGATCTCCGCTCTGGATGAAGTACTTACTGGTGTATACCATCGTATTTGCACCTTTCACGTTGAAAAAAAATATGGAGATGCACCTACCTAACAAGTCACTGAACGAGTTTAGGACTCTTTTATATTACACCACATCGGAGCAAGTATTCGAGCAGCGATGGCACGCTTTTGTTAGGAAGTGGACGTCACCCAAAACTACAATTTTGCTTAAGAGAATGTACACGAAGAAGAGATTATGGGTCACTGCGTATCTTTCAGAAGGGTTCTGGCTGGGTATGAAAAGCAACCAGAGGAGTGAAAGTTTAAACTCGTCTCTTCACCTCCACCTTGGCGGGGAAATGAACTTGGTGGACATGGTTAGTCACTACGAGAATGCCATCGCACGTCTCCGTGAGAAGGAGGCCAAAGATGATTGCACGGCTTCACAGACATTTCCGGTGCCAGTTACTGATTTCAAAGAACTAGAGGTAGCTGCTGCGACAGTCTTCACTCCAGCTGTGTTCTATATTTTGCAAGGTGACATTTCGAAGATTGGCGGGATGCAGATTTTAGAAAGAAAGCTAGGATCTGACTCGTACACCTTTGTCGTCGCATGGAAAAATAATATTGACAGGAAGTTTTACGTGAAATACACTCCCAACTCGTCAGAAATTATAAGATGCAGCTGCCGAAGGATGACTCGCAAAGGGACCCCTTGCAAGCACATACTGCGCGTGCTCAATCACTTAAAATTAACTGCAATACTAGACTGTTGTGCTCTGCGGCGTTTCACTAAAAATGCTAGGTTTGGGTTGCCTGCTAGACGCATGAGCGATATGTTTGGTCAGGGTTGGTCCGGGCCAGAGGAGCGGAAAAAATACGACAGTATAAATGTGTTGGCCTCACAAGCTATGCATATTGCATGCAATGACACAGCAGAGTACAATCTTCTAAAGAGTACCATCGAAGGAATTATTTCTAGAAGACAAGGGTATGATAAATGTAGAGCATATGGTCCTCGTAGTTCAGTTAATGAAAATACAGATGCAAGTCAAGCAAGCCAGTTTGATGTTGGTGATCCTAAAAAAGTGTCCACCAAGGGCGCACCTAAGAAAAACAAGAAAGTTCCAGTTGAGAAACATTCTCCCATAACCAAAAACGGTCGACCGCTAGGATATAAAGAGCGGAAGAAGCGGGTGTGCAGCGCTTGCCAACAGGAGGGACATAACAGGAAGAACCCAAAATGCATATATCATCCCAAGTACGGTTTTGAAAATTAGCTTGATATATTTCCTATATTTTTATTAGACTTTATTATCTAATATTGTGTGTCGTCTCGTGCAGGAATGTCCTACAGCAGTAAGGGTAGTCATTTTTCAAGTATCATACATGGAAATTATTTTTTAGACAGTTCGTGCGAAAATATGTATTTGTGATGTACATTTATAGTCTGCTGATATTTGTTCAGGCAAATAGCTCCTGTGTGACGTTTTTTCATAGAATTGGAAGGAGAGTGACGTCCTTGTAATTTCTCTTTGTTTTGTTTATCTCCTGATCATTGGTCGTTAGATAACACAATCAGTGTTTGAGTAAAAATCATAATGCTTTGTTATCCTATAACCCACTGACATGGATGTTATGGTCTATGGGTTTGGCTTGAATAAAATCAACTCAAAATCTGGCAAATTATTATGGGATGCTCTGTTTTGCTTCTTCAGTTCATCAGTGTTAAGAAAAACCCCGCTGACAGTTTTGTTTTATGCTCTGTTTTGTTTCCAACCTTTTGATGCATGAGCTGTTATCACATTTTGAGCCTTTTGTTTTATGCACTTGTGTACCTATTTTGTTAGTATGCACAAGTGTGTGTTTGCACGAACTATAAGCACATATATTAATAAAACACGATTAGCAATCATTACATAGTAGAACAGCAAGTCCAACAGACACAACAGACACGAGCACAGACACGACACGACACGACATGGACACAACAGTCTTCTTCTTACACCGCCCGGACGCTCCCTGGCTCCACCTTGGCCGCTCCTTACGCGTCATACCCCTCATCATCCTCCGCCATGATGTACGGGAGAGAGTGGGCCACGCTGTTGATGTAGAAGATACCGTGGAAGTCGGTGAAGATATTGTACGTCGTGAACGCGATGAACTCGCATCCACACCAGAACACTTGGCCGAGGAGGTGGTAGGCGTCGTAGTGGTTGACGAAGGTGACATAGAGGCCGATGCAGAATTTGTTGTTGCCGTTTGCGCCGTCGAATTGCTGCTCGATCTAGAACATGGGTGGAGTGTCACGAGGGAGGTGGCGGTAGCTGGCGGCAAGGAAGAAGCGGGCCAGCTCCAGCGGTCCCCTCCACCTCGAGATGGCCCAGATGCGGAGGCGGTTCTCCATGACCCGGCCGTGCGGCCATTCTGTCTCCGGCACGGTGGCGGGGCGGCGGTACGTCGGACCGTTGAACTGCATCTTGGCGGGGGAGGGGCGGGGGCGGCGAGCGCTTGCTTTGAGTGGTGGCGGTACGCGGCGGCTAGCGGTTGCCTGAGTGGTGGCGGGGCTCGGCGCCTAGCGGTTAGATGGATTGGTACGAGCGAGTGAGAGAGGGAGATGTCGAGGGGCAGATATATAGGCGCGTCGTGGTCGCTTTGTTCTCCCCTCGTGTTTAAGGCGCACTGTTTCGAGGAGGCGCGAGCGCACGGTATCGAGGAGGCGTGGGCGCACGGTATCGAGCATTGACTCTTTTCTGCGTGCGTATGACAGAAAGCTATGCCTTGTGTGAAATTGTTTGGCGTGTGACCGACCGAGTGACACACCGTGAATTCGCAATGAAAAAAAGATGTGCAGGTAGCTAGGCTACGAGGCTGCAGCAATATGCACTAGACAGGCTACGATGCTGCATGGCGCATGCATGGAGAAGGCTGATGTGCTCGTCGTTTGACGTAGAGCTTGTTGGGAACCCCAAGAGGAAGGTATGACGAGCACAACAACAAGTTTTCCTTCAGTTATGAAATCAAGGTTTAATCGAACCAGTAGGAGCAAGGAAACACCCCAAAGGTGTTGCTAGCTGAGCCTTGGCAGGGCGCACTACCAGTGCTAGTAGCAACGTGGAGATCTGCACAATACAACCACAGAACTTCGTCCCCAACTTGCGATGAGGTTGTCAATCTCACCGTGTTTTGCGGAAAACAAAGGATTAAACGTATCGAATGGAAAGAAGTATAAGTTTGCAGAAAGTAAACACAAAGCAGTAAAAGATTGTAGATTGTATGTAAAGAAAAAGGACCGGAGTCCATAGTTCACTAGAGGTGGCTCTCCTTAGATAGATAACATGCTAGGTGAACAAATTACAACAGTGCAATTGACAAACACCGAGAAAACAATACATGCATATACTAATCATCTTGTCTCCCTTGAGACTTGATTGGTCATTACAACATTATACATAGACCGACATCCAACTGCATCTATGACTAATAATCCACCTTCAGGTTATCATCCGAACCCCCTCCAGTATTAAGTTGCAAGCAATAGATTATTGCTTTACGAATTGCGTGTAAAGTAAACAATACGATTGTTCTATGAACAAAGGATTGTTGTTTTCTCCCTAGTAGCAACAGCACATCTAGAACCTTAGAGATTTCTGTCACTTCCCCAGATTACCAGAGGCATGAACCCACTATCGAGCATAAATACTAACTCTTGGAGTTGCTAGTATCTACTTGGCCAACATAGCTACTAACAACGGAAAGCATGCAAGATCACAAATAACAAAGACATGATAGAATCAATAATCAATCTAAAAGAGCATCTCAATATCCATCGGATCCCCGCAAACACAACATGTATGAATTGCAAATAGATGATCTTGATCATGAACGGAGCTCACAAGATCTAAACATGAAAGCACAAAGGAGGAGAACCAGCCATCTAGCTACTACATGGACCCGTAGTCCAAGGATGAACTACTCACGCATCACACCGGAGGCTTGCATGGTGGTGAAGAAGGCCTCCAGGGTGAATTCCCCTCTCCGGCAGGGTGCCGGGAAGAGCTTCAGATCCCTCCCGATCTAGGGATGGAGATGACGGCGGCTACAGACTCTTTCATGGATTTTTGATCGGGTCCTTAGGGTTTTCGTCCCGAGGGCAATATATAGGCAGAAGGAGAGGCCGAGGGGGTGCCGGGAGCGGCCACACGACCCCCTGGCGCGGGCTAGGCCTGGCCGCGCGGCCAGGTCGTGTGGTGGCTCCCTGGCCCTTCTCCGTCTCGTATTCTGGCACTTGATCACTTCCAGAAAAATAGGCACTTTGGCTTTTGTCCCGTCCAATTCCGAGAATATTCATTTTCTGACTTTCCTGGAACCAAAAACAGCAGAAAACAGGTAGCTGGCACTATGGCTCTTGTTAACAGGTTAGTCCAAGAAATCATATGAAAAGTATTCCAAAGTTGGAACAAAACACAAGAAAGTGGATAAAACCAAGCATGGAACATCAAAAATTATAGATACATTTGCAATGTATCAACATCCCCAAGCTTAACTCCTGCTCGTCCTCGAGTAGGTAAGTGATAAAAAGAAAGAATAATTTTCGAGGTGACATGCACCATCAAAGACTTTGATCAAAGAATTTGCAAAACATTCAAAGCTGGGATCATAGTACTTCAATCATAACATGAAAGACAAAGTTCTAGCAATAAGCAAAGAAACTATGATGCAACATGAAAAGGCACAAACAAAAGATTCATGAATAACAATGCTTTGCAAGACGTTTGTTTGTTTCACATAAAGAAAACATAGCATAATAGTATTCAGCTTGTCCCTCAATAGAGTAGCAAATATAAATGCATAGGACACCTTCAAAGTTCATAAGAGTGACTAGATACAATAGTTTAAAACAAGCAATATCAAGTTATGTATCAATCAACTAGTCTTGGGACAATGCACATAGAACTAAGAATGGCCACTATGCTCTCAAAGTAAGTGCATAAAGATAGAAGGTGGAGACTCAATATAATGGTGGAAGAAAGGCCTTTGTAAAAGGAAGTAGGGATTCAAGTCTCATAAAGAGCTTCCAAAATATATGGTACTTATAGCTTTCATCTCTCATTGCCCCTATCATAAGCATATTGAAGGTGATTAAGGTTAAAGTGACACAACTAAGAGGATATGCTTGACAAGTTATAAACCGAAATCTCATGCCTCTTACTTACAAAGACCGATCCTCATGCTACTCAACTTCAGTCATGAGTAAGCTCTTGTCATTGTAAGTATATGTGTATCATTAAGAACCTCCAACGGGGTACCCCTTGCACATCATACGGGAGCTTTCCCATAATCAAAATGACAATGAGCATCTCAACGATCTTTTTATTTGCTATTTGCATAGGTTTTTATTGAGGATGCTTCATAGAGTGCTCATTATGGTGATGCTGCAAGTTTCCACCATGATTAGGCATGGCTTAGGCTAGCGGCCCAGGCGTTTCTCTCACACACATACAAACTCCATGATCTTACAAGTTCCACTTTTATTTCACACCGTCGGGATCCGTAAGCAAAAGAACATGATATCAACAGGGTACAAAGTACAAGTGCAATGTTGAAAGCGTTCCCCATGAAACATGGTTCTGCTAATTTCAACTTATAAAGTGCAAGCATATACGCAACAAAGAAGGACCCAATGGTTCAAGTTTATTAGAGGCAAAAAGTGAAGTGTGCCATCAAGTTTGTGAGAGCTTTAATCACTAGTTTTCTCATAACAAGTTTAATTTGGAAGGTAAACAAAAGCATGAATATACTTGGAATAGCATAAGCTAGTAGGTAGGTATGGTGGACTCTTTGGAATAACTTGGTTTAGGGAGTTGGCTGCATGAGTGGAACTAATACTTGGTTGTGGAGGCTAGCAGAAGACTGAGAGCGACAAACTAAGAGAGCAATAATGGCCATAATCATGCAGAGCGACAAAACATCATTGATCAAAGCATAAAGTGATACTATAAGTTGAAAACTAAAGGATCATAAAGGCTATGGTGACTTGAGACAGTCATAACATGGTGTGAGCATGCGCCAAGTCAACCCAAATAAAGCATCAAAGGAGAATACCACTATACTATGCTTTAATATGCTAAAACAATGCATGATTCATCCAAGGCACATTAAGCAATCTCAATTGTTTATAACAAGTCATGCTACAACAAAGAATACTAAGCATAAAGCCAAAACAATATCAAGCATGGCATGACAAAGCACATGCCACAGTCAAAAACAAGCTCTCTTTACCACAAAAGCATGAACTTTCCTACTCTTTTCCAATCCAAACCAAACAATTTGCAAACCAATCTATGAAAGAGGGGGTCCAACCAATTTATTCAGAAAACTAAGAAAACCAAGCAAACTAAAAACCAAAACGAAAAAGAAGATGCTCCAAGAACAACACAACTGTGCATGAAACAATAAAAATGAAGCGTTTGGAAGAAACCTGGGATTTTTATTGATGAAGAAGGGGATGCCTTGGGCACCCCCAAGCTTTGACGCTTGTACTTCTTGGATATTTCTTGGGGTGACACATGTGGCATCTCCAAGCTTGAGCTTTAGTCCATCCTTCATCTCATTGCTCATTCCTTCCATACACCTGAAAATTTTCCTTCATACAAAACTTCACACAATCTTTATTAGCAACATTAGTGCACTCAAGATAAAAGGTCTTAAGGCTCAGTTCTAACACCAAATAAACTTCCATTAGAACACTAGGTACTGTAGCACTTCCCCAAAAAGCTCAATTCCCCAAAAGAACTCAAAAAGGAACCCACAAGAAGCAAATGCAGAAAATGGCAGAAATCTGTCAAAACAGACCAGCAGGTAAATACGAATTTTTTCGAAGACCTTTTGTTGCTCAAATCAAAAGGTGTTGAACTAACTAAAGTTAGATAACAACCTGGGGCAGAAGCACAAAACATTAAAGCTCAATCCGACATACAGATCTCTCTCACGAATTTGTACAGTGAAGCACAGAAATCTGTTTCGGGACAGCAACTTTTCCAATCATTACTTCACTCTCATTAGAGGTTACTCTTGGCACAAAAAGCAAATAAAAAGGATAAGGAGAGGTTATTAAAGAGGTAATAACTTCCAAGACTCATCTAAAACTTTTGGGTTATCTCCCAATAAGTACTTTTCTTTAACGCCTTTAAGTTAGGCATAAGAAGCAAAGAAAGAATCAAGTGTTCTCAAATGAAGAAGCATTAAGACCAAATTTTGTTTTCATAGGAGAAGCAAAAGAAATATTTTCTCTCTTTTTTAGGGAAGTGTTCTATACCTTTCTTGAGTGGGAGTTGATATTAATGGTGCCTTATTTAATGATGGCACCAACAGTTCTAAGAAAAGGTCTTCCCAAAGTAATAGGACAAGAAGCATTGTATTCATCATCCAAAACATAGAAGTCAACAGGGACATAGGAATCGTTAACCATAATAAGAACATCATTAAGACTCCCCATGAGTTTCTTTTTAGCATTATCATCAAGTGGGACATTCAAATAACAATCTTCAAGAGGAGGTAAATCAAGCATATCATAAATCCTTCTAGGCATAATAGAAACACTACTATCAAGATCACATAAAGCTTTGAAATCAAAGTCATTCACTTTCATATTAATGATGGGTTCCCAACCATCTTCTTGTTTAATAGGAATAGAAGCTTTATGTTTCATATTTTCTTCTTTAATCTTTATGAGAGCATCGGTAATGTGTTTTGTAAAGGCCATGTTCATAGCACTAGCATTAGGACTTTTAGCAAGCTTTTGTAGGAACTTAATAACTTCATAGATATTGCAACCATCAAGATCAAAATCAACTTTATCATCTAAAGTAGTTGAACTATTACTAGCCTCAACACTAGTGGTGGTGATAGTAGAAACACTAATGTTTCTAGCAATTTCATCTTCTCTTTCCCACTTAGCATGTAATTCAGCTAATAGTCTAACATTTTCATCAATTCTTACTTGTATAGCATTAGTAGCTGCAAAGGGATTCTCATTAGTTTCAGGTTTAGCAGCCATTTTATTCAAAGAAAATTGAGCTTCAGCCAAAGATGCTATATTTCTTTCAGCATTAGAGAGTTTTTCCTCAATAGTTTTATTGAAAGTAGTTTGTTTACTAATAAAATCTTTAAGCATAACTTCAAGTTCAGAGGGAGCACTCCTATTATTGTTGTAAGAATTTCCATAAGCATTACAATTGTTGGGAGGATATGGCTTATAATTGTTGTTACCAAAATTGTTCCTATAAGCATTATTACCATAAGCATTGTTGCCAAAATTATTATTTCTTATGAAGTTCACATCAACTTGCTCTTATTGAGCAACTAAAGAAGCTAAAGGAACATTATTTGGATCAATATGGGCTTTCCCATTAACAAGCATAGACATAATAATATCAATCTTATCACTCAAAGAGGAAGTTTCCTCAATAGAATTTACCTTCTTACCTTGTAGAGCTCTCTCAGTATGCCATTCAGAATAATTAACCATCATATTGTCCAGAAGTTTTGTTGCAGCACCCAAAGTGATGGTCATAAAGGTACCTCCAGCAGCAGAATCCAATAGATTTCTTGAAGAATAGTTCAATCCTGCATAAAAAGTTTGGATGATCATCCAAGCAGTCAGTCCATGAGTGGGACAAGTCTTTACCAAAGATTTCATTCTTTCCCAAGCTTGAGCAACATGCTCATTATCAAGTTGTTTAAACTTCATTATTTCACTTCTCATGGATATAATCTTAGCAGGAGGATAGTATTTTCCAATAAAAGCATCTTTGCATTTAGTCCAAGAATCAATACTATTCCTAGTTAAGGAATTCAACCATTTTTAGCTTTTCCTCTCAAAGAAAAAGGAAACAATTTCAGCTTAATAATATCACCATCTATATCCCTATGCTTTTGCATCTCACAAAGTTCAACAAAGTTATTTAGATGGGACGCAGAGCAAAGCAGGTTTTATCTCAAAGAAAGTATTTTCAGCCACAGGTGGGGCAATAGGTGTGCTCATAAAATCATTGTTGTTGGTGCTAGTGAAGTCACACAACTTAGTGTTTTCAAGAGTAGTCATTTTTTTGGATTTTCAAATAAGGAAGCAAACTAGTAAAACTAATTTTTTTGTGTGTTTTTGAATAACAAAACAAGCAACCAAAGAAAAAAGAAAACTAAGCAAAACAAAAACAACAAAGTAAAGATATTGGTTATGAGGGACTCCCCTTGTGAAGATGTCCTTGACTCCCCGACAACGGCACCAGAAAAGATCTTGATGTGCTCGTCGTTCGACATAGAGCTTGTTGGGAACCCCAAGAGGAAGGTATGATGAGCACAGCAGCAAGTTTTCCCTCAGTTATGAAACCAAGGTTTAATCGAACCAATAGGAGCAAGGAAACACCCCAAAGGTGTTGCTAGCTGAGCCTTGGCAGGGCGCACTACCGGTGCTAGTAGCAACGTGGAGATCTACACAACACAACCATAGAACTTTGTCCCCAACTTGCGATGAGGTTGTCAATCTCACCGTGTTTTGTGGAAAACAAAGGATTAAACGTATCGAATGGAAAGAAGTATAAGTTTGAAGAAAGTAAACACAAAGCAGTAAAAGATTGTAGATTGTATGTAAAGAAAAAGGACCGGGATCCATTGTTCACTAGAGGTGGCTCTCCTTAGATAGATAACATGCTGGGTGAACGAATTACAGCGGGGCAATTGACAAACACCGAGAAAGCAATACATGCATAAACTAATCATCTTGACTCCCTTGAGACTTGATTGGGCATTACAACATTATACATAGACCGCCATCCAACTGCATCTATGACTAATAATCCACCTTCAGGTTATCATCCGAACCGCCTCCAGTATTAAGTTGCAAGCAACAGATTATTGCTTTACGAACTGCGTGTAAAGTAAACAATATGATTGTTCTATGAACAAAGGATTGTTGATTTCTCCCTAGTACCAACAGCACATCTAGTACCTTAGAGATTTCTGTCACTTCCCCAGATTACCAGAGGCATGAACCCACTATCGAGCATAAATACTAACTCTTGGAGTTGCTAGCATCTACTTGGCCAAGATAGCTACTAACAACGGAAAGCATGCAAGATCGCAAATAAGAAAAACATGATAGAATCAATAATCAATCTGAAATAGCATCTCAATATCCATCGGATCCCCGCAAACACAACATGTATGAATTGCAAATAGATGATCTTGATCATGAACGGAGCTCACAAGATCTAAACATGAAAGCACAAAGGAGGAGAACCAGCCATCTAGCTACTACATGGACCCGTAGTCCAAGGATGAACTACTCACGCATCACACCGGAGGCTTGCATGGTGGTGAAGAAGGCCTCCAGGGTGAATTCTCCTCTCCGGCAGGGTGCCGGGAAGAGCTTCAGATCCCTCCCGATCTAGGGATGGAGATGACGGCGGCTACATACTCTTTCGTGGATTTTTGATCGGGTCCTTAGGGTTTTCGTCCCGAGGGCAATATATAGGAAGAAGGAGAGGCCGAGGGGGTGTCGGGAGCGGCCACACCACCCCCTGGCGCGGGCCAGGCCTGGCCGCGTGGCCAGGTGGTGTGGTGGCTCCCTGGCCCTTCTCCGTCTCGTATTCTGGCACTTGATCACTTCCGGAAAAATAGGCACTTTGGCTTTTGTCCCGTCCAATTCCGAGAATATTCATTTTCTGACTTTCCTGGAACCAAAAACAGCAGAAAACAGGCAGTTGGCACTGTGGCTCTTGTTAATAGGTTAGTCCAAGAAATCATATGAAAAGTATTCCAAAGTTGGAACAAAACACAAGAAAGTGGATAAAACCAAGCATGGAACATCAAAAATTATAGATACATTTGCAATGTATCAAAGGCCCACCTCATTAATACACGTTCTAATGGAGCGGTCGTTGGACCGATGGGCCGTGGGATTCCTGATTAGGCCCTGTCCCCACCATGGATGCATGCATGCATGGGCGCACAGCTGAGCGGACACATCGATCGACGTAGCATGCATCGCTCGTTTCATACTTTACGACACAGCGACTGCGCTCGTTTCAGACTCGTTGAATCAGTGCATCGATTATCAATGCAGTGATTCAGAGAGCATGGAAACCGACATGACGCGCGTGATGGATACGGCCACACCTCGTTTCGCACCAATACACGCGCATAGCATCCGACACGTTGTGCAGTTTCTCACCGATCTTGTTTAAGCGGCGCTCGAGGTTATTTAAAATTCCATATCTCCACAATTATCCTCTCCCACACTCCACCCCATCCATCTGCCAAGCCCTTCTTCTTCACTAAGGTCCACCATCCGCCGCCTAGCAAGATCCATCGCCCGCCGCCACCATGCAGTTCAATGGTGCTACCTTCCGCCCGCCTCGCACCGTGTAGGAGAGGGCCTACCCTGCCAGGGTCGTTGTTGAGGGCTCCCTCCGTGTATGGGCGAACTCAATGTTGAGGTCCCCGAGGGAGTTGGCCTACTCCTTCCTTAGCTTCGGCTATCGCCACCTCCGACCCGGCTCTCAGGCCATGTTCTGCCTCGAAGATCACTATGCCCTCGGAGGCCTTGCGGTAGGGCTCACGGTGCACTTCACCAACCAGTATGATGCATATCTTCTCCTCGGCGAGGTCTACTGGTATGGGTGCGAGTCGATCTTCTTCACCTCCTTCAACATCTTCACGAACTTCGACAATACCTTCCCCACCGTCAACGGGATGCACACTCTCACGTACAGCCCTGAGGAAGAGTGAGGGCTGGGGCAGCGCCGAGGAGATGGGATCGAGGAGGGGAGCAAGAGCAAGAGGGAGGAGAGAGAGTTTATTTTCATGTTTTTTGCTTGGGCATATATGCCCCTCTATGTATGTTTTCTATGTTGTAAGGGATGCCCCCTCCTATATTATATCTATCTCGTTGTTTTTATACTTTGTTCGCGCCCTTTTAGTTTGATTTCACCGAAATATGCAGATCAAGCTAAATATATTAAAATATGAAGAGCACACTATGTATATTAAAAGGCGCTTGGTTGAAAGAAATGAACTAGTTTTTCAACGTGAACAACTAATTTTGGTCGAAAATAACAAGTTAAACAACCAAACCATTTCTTTGTTTTGAGTTGACCCGACACAACAGGATATGGACTGTTGTCGTAAAATGCAAACAATAAACTGTTTTACAAATCAATATGAATTTTCCAGGTATGGAAACCTCCATGGACTAGTAAATTCTCAAGATACACAGTTATTAATCACTGATCTGACTTTCCTTTTCACAGCCTTTAGTTTGTTTCTTCTAGACAGAAGAATCGTTGCAACGGTAGGTCCTCTTGATTCCTTGATTGTTGTCTGCAGTACCATATAGAAGAGTTTATAAATTGAATTGTAATCATATTGATTTTTGCAACTATACAAAGGAATAGTGTACAGACCTGAGAAATGTTCTTAGTCATACGATCTCCGTTCTAGTGCTCCAGACATTGCAATACCCATAATCCGCATGAGTTGCTGCCATATAGGATGAAATAAAATTCATTTACGACATCAGTAGTGCTAAAGTGATATGATTCAAAAGTACTTACGAATCATCTTGCTTTCCAATTTCATATTTTTTAATAGGCCAAGTATCGACGTCAGGAAATTGTTTGTGTGTAGTTTTGTTTGTCCACCATATGCCTAGTGCATTTGTCCTTTCTGCAAAAGATTAAGAGTTAGTGAAACGCTAAAAGAAAACACGGTTTTAATGAGAAAAGTAGATAATAATACCAAGTCATCCACAACTGCATGCGAATAGGTTAAATTGTACTTAGGGTCAAGGACTTGGAACTCCTTCTTGTTGTTATGCATTACAACTGTCACATAATGTTCTCCACGTATATTCAGAGGGAAATATGCCTACAAAATAAGATCACTAGCATATACTATGTAGGCTTACAAATAGTTAACAATAACATTAACTTTATAAAATAACACTCTTTATCTTGTCACGCGCAAAATATTCATCCATAACCCTTCCTACAGCTCCTGGTCTTGGCACTTCTTCTATGTCAAACTTTTTCAAGTTTTTTTTAGTTTTGTACATTTTAATGGCTTCATTGATAAGATAGGTTGACCTCAATGGTCCACATATGTGCCGATCATAGTCAAGACGGGGAGCCAGCTCTAGAATGTAGGCATCAAGTATCTGCAAATAATAGTTGTACAATGATTGCATGTTCATACTGCTTTGTTGTAAAATAACAATATAATAGGTTAGCGAATAACTTACAGCAGTACTAAGCCATTCTTTTATAAGGACATCGTTAAGATTTTTCGAAGACAAGATAGCCTCATCTGCGTTCTGGTACGCCCTTTTTATAGCTTCTTTAGGGATCTTCGCCAAAGTAGAAACATATTTCACAGCACCTTCTATTTCAGCAGGTGCTAACATAGTGTAACATTCCCCAATATCATGCTGTTCAAATAACATCGCTGCATAACATTTATGAAAACAAACAAGTTACCGCCATGAACCATTTTGTTTGCTGCATAAAAATAATTAATGAAATCTATAAAGCTTTATACCTTTCGTATTTTTTGATTTACGTTTGGTTGTTTCTGTCGCTCATATAATGGGGAGATATAATTACTATTACCCTTGGGTACACGTTTTCTTTTGCCTAGACCATTGTCAATTTCCTTTTTGCCACTATCAATAGAATTACCACACTTTGTTGCATCTTCCTTCCCCGCAGTACAAGTCATATCGTTGCGTGCATCGTTCTACACGACACCGCTCTGTGCACCATTTGGTGTATCCTTCTGAGTACCAAGAATGGATGACGGTACCTCCGATGATGACACAGAGTTGGTATTTTCATTTACATCCCATAGATTCTCCTCCATACCATCCATCTTGCGAAGGTGGTCTGATGTGTTCATTGACATGTCAACAGTAGTCGTCGGCATATGTTTTTCCTTCAAGGGTGTGACGTAACTGTCACCACCAAATGGATCATCCGCATTGGCTGCTTCAGAATTAGCCGATGTTTTTCTCAGAATGTCATCAAGCTTGGCTTCTTTATTACCACGTTTATAGACAAATTCTTTGCCTGATTGTGATTCACTGGGAACAGATGTGAGTGCTTGTGAGGGCATGGTGGAGCAATGTGCAAAAGAAGAGCATATTCCTTGGACACTTGGCCTGACGATTCGTCCGTACTTATGCGAAACACCCCTAAAACCCTAGATTTTAGCCGTCTACCGTGCCGAAGGCATGCCCAGGCGTGCCATGACTGCTCATTGAAATGATATAAGTGTGTGGTGTGTCATTGTGAGCCATTGTGCCAAGTTTGAGGTCATTCATCAATAGCCATGCCGCTATCCCGACGGGTAGACGCGTTACACCCTACTACCCTAGAACGAAGCTGGCCAGTGTGGGAAGTGCATGGCCAAGCAACATGTTATTTGTAAAACAAGGGATGTGAGTGCTTTTGAGGGCATGGTGGAGCAATGTGCAAAAGGAGAGCACATTTCTTGGACACTTGGCCTGATGATTCGTCCGTACTTGTGCGAAACACCCCTAAAACCCTAGATTTTAGTCGTCTACCGTGCCGAAGGCATGCCCAAGCATGCCATCACTGCTCATTGAAGTGATATAAGTGTGTGGTGTGTCATTGTGAGCCATTGTGCCAAGTTTTATGCCATTCATCAATAGCCATGCCGCTATCCCGACGGGTAGACGCGTTACACCCTACTACCCTAGAACAAAACTGGCCAGTGTGGGAAGTGCATGGCCAAGCAACATGTTGTTTGTAAAACAAGGGAGGCGAGTGCTTGGGAGGGCATGGTGGAGCAATTTTCAAAAGGAGAGCACATTCCTTGGACACTTGGCCTGACGATTCGTTCGTACTTGTGCGAAACACCCCTAAAACCCTAGATTTTAACCGTCTAGCATGTCCAAGCATGCCATCACTGCTCATTGAAGTGATATAAGTGTGTGGTGTGTCATTGTGAGCCATTGTGCCAAGTTTGAGGACATTCATCAATAGCCATGTCGTTATCCCGACGGGTAGACGCGTTACACCCTACTACCCTAGAACGAAGCTGGCCAGTGTGGGAAGTGCATGGCCAAGCAACATGTCGTTTGTAAAACAAGGGATGTGAGTGCTTGTGAGGGCATGGTGGAGCAATGTGCAAAATGAGAGAACATTCCTTGGACACTTGGCCTGGCGATTCGTCCGTACTTGTGCGAAACACCCCTAAAACCCTAGATTTTAGCCGTCTACCGTGTCGAAGGCATGCCCAAGCATGCCATCACTGCTCATTGAAGTGATATAAGTGTGTGTGTGTGTCATTGTGAGCCATTGTGCCAAGTTTGGGGTCATTCATCAATAGCCATGTCGCTATCCTGACGGATAGACACGTTACACCCTACTACCCTAGAATGAAGCTGGCCAGTGTGCGAAGTGCATGGCCAAGCAACATGTTGTTTGTAAAACAAAGGGATGTGAGTGCTTGGGAGGGCATGGTGGAGCAATGTGCAAAAGGAGAGCACATCCTTGGACACTTGGCCTGACGATTCGTCCGTACTTGTTCGAAACACCCCTAAAACCCTAGATTTTAGCCGTCTACCGTGCCGAAAATTATTCAAGTACCATTACATCAGCAAACAGATACAATAGAGACAGCACAGAGGTACGTTCACTTGCTTTCAAAATTATTCAACACACGGATACAGCAGAGACACACAGAGGATATACCATTACATCATCAACGCACATGGATTTTCATTTTTGCTGAATAAGCAACAGACAAAGGACAACTACCAATCCTATTACACATTTTAGAAGAAGCACTGCTTTTGTAAGAAGATCAACCGTAGAGACCAACTTCATTAGTACCAGTTCCTCATTCCTAGGATTTAATGCTGCTCTTTATTTTTTCCTTAGCTGTAGAGTTTCCCTCCTCTCCTCTGCCCATCCATAAGCATCTATTGCTGCATCACCAATCAGAATACCGTTCTCACACAAGTACTCCACGTACTTTAGCTCCCACCGCCAAAAATTGCATTCAGTCTATAAAATTAGGAACACTGAATATCAAACATTTAATTTTGTATGAACGCTGCTCATAGTGTAGGTACATGCGCAATCGACTGCATGAAAATCAAACCAAAATGCTTACCCAATGTGTTTTGGACTTGTAAAAGACCCAGCCATCGTGGTCATCGGTGCCGGAGACGTGCCTATTGACGACGACGCCGCAGTCGGAGCAGGGAACCAGGGGAATGTAGGGCGGACGGTTCCGATTATGCGACGTGCGGGATGACCTTGAAATAGACATGGCGGCCACTAAGGATCCAGACCTGGGCGACAACTCTGACGGTAGATGGCTCCGGCGGTAGCGCCACAATTATTTTGGGAAGACGATGAGAGGAAGTTAGGGTTTCTGTTTCTCTTATAAATAGCCAGGCCGCATTACCTGGGTGTCTTATTGGGCCGGCTTTCATAGTTGTATTCCTCTTATAAACCCAAATGCTATCCCTACACTGACATACATTTCTGTAAACCAGGGCTACCCACCGCCTGCTAATCTTAGAGTCTCACATAAGACTGTTACCACAAATGCATCGTTGATGCCACACTAAAAGTGAAATTTTAATCAATGTAATGCAGCTAATCATTTAATTTAACCCATTATCAACTAGCTAAAGAAACCCAAATACATATACATTCCATAGATTTCCTTGTTTTCCCTTTATGCCACCATTTCCCGCAAATACACAACCAGAGTACATATACACAGGATTAAAAATATCAAGAACAAACCAGGTTAAACATGAAACAATAAAGTTAAGCACGAACATTAGATTTTTCAAACACAAGTTCAACCACATTAATTAACCAACTGCATCAAGTTCAACACATCACAGATAAACATAGTCTTCACATTACAACCACATTAGCAAACAAACAGACAAGACACAATCTAGGCCTAGGGGAGGTGCTTTAGCAGGAACACGCCATAAGCGGCATGTTTGTCCTTCATGTGGGGCTTATGCTTCTGGCTGCCAGCTCCATAGTAGGTAGCATGCTGCAGCATTCCCAGGTGGTCCTTTGGCATCCCCTTCCGAAAGCACCGCGGGCACTTGTATTGCTCTGGGCCTAGAAGATAGGGGATGTCCCCAGCCTTGAGCTTCTTCAGCACAGCACGGCTCTTGCGGTCCCTGTCCTCCACGTCACTCCTGACATCGTCTGACGTCTGTGGAAATTTGTGAAATGAAATAATGATTACAATAATTACTATGTGTAATAATACTATATGTGCCACGTATTATACAACGGTAAACTTGGACAATTGCTTATTAATTGAACATTTAAAAATCATAACAGAATAGTTAATATATCACACATATGAAGTTAGATCAGAGCAGCATTATGTACAAATCAAATGTGTGCAGCAAAACAAAACATGATGGAAGCATTAGTGCAACAAAATATTATGCCTTAAAAGCAGATTGATCTATCACACTTATTAATTTTAAATTGTATCACTACAACATTAAATGCCAACTTAAGTTTGCAGCAGAACAACCCATGTGGTGAAAGCAGTAGTGCAGTAAATATTATAATCCTATGAAGCAGAATGTTGTATGACACGTAATAATCTTAAGCTAGATCACATCAGCATTAACTACCAACTTATGTGTGGAGCATAAGAAAACAGCTACAAAAAGTAGCAGTGCAACAAAAAGAATAAACCAATGAAGCAAGACAATAGCAACTGTTACTAGCAGTACTACAACCATGAATTTATGCATCTGTAACAAAACACATAAACTTTCAGCTCCAGAACTGCAACTACACATATATTTTACAAATACAAATACAAATCAACTATCATAAATGTACTAGACCCATATGGTCTATGTGAGACAAGCATTTCAAAAGACTAGCAAATTACCAAGGCAGACACTCTGACTATGAGTACATAGACAGAGTATATTTAGCTCAGTATAAAGTGATCAGATGATGTAATGAACTAAATTAATAAGAAAAGTAAACGATACCAAATACATTCTACACAATAGTACAACAATATAATGACATGCACCTGGGACAGATTTCCATGTCTCTTTTACTTAACTACAACAAGCAAATTCACAAACTAGCTATCCATGGTCACATTACCTGAATTTAAAATCTCGAAGTGGTCGCAAGTAGAACCCATAAATCAATTATATATGTAGATCAATAGGCAGCAGCCCCATTCTATTTTCATTGCAAACAAAATGTCAGGTTCTTACTTGTCAGATCGTTCAAGACCAAAAACTTAAGCACAAAGGCCAAGCATAAGCTACATCATCTAGGCGCATGTAAACCTGACACAGATTACATATATCATAACATTCAAAGTAAGAGGAACCACTCGACGACCTAGCCTGTCAAATCAGAAGCCTACTTGATCCTACATCCATCAGAACGTCGCCAAAGGGGTCCTAGGGAAATCAGTAGCTAATCTACAGCGCATCTAACCTGACACAAACTAGCATCGCTAGGGGCATCTAACCCTACTAGCACCACAAACCCTAGCAACAACAGGACGAGGCAGACCTCGGCGGCAAGAACACTAGGAGAGAGAGATCTGGACTTACCTCATCGGTGTCATCGCTGTAGGACTCATGGAAGGTCTCGACGTCGGCAGGCGAGTAGATCTTCTCCCCCCTCTCCTTCCTCTCCTGACGCAGCCTGTTCTTTAGGTTCTTCTTCTTCGTGCGCCTGATCCGCGCCTCCGTCTCGAATTCTGCTTCATTGGATGCACACCGGAGTAGATGGTCGGCCCACCCAAGCCGGAGCTCCCATTGCCGCCCTCTGCATCCGTGACTTGCTTCCCCTTCTCCGCGTGCTCAGCGCCCGCAGCCACCTGCTTCCCCTTCTCCACGTTGTCAGCGGTCGCCGCCATCTGCTTCCCCTTCTCCATGGATGGCCGCCGCGATCGAGGGTTTGTGGAGAGACGGCTAGCTAGGGTCTGCTATCCGATTTGGGGAATTTCTGGAAGTGGTTGGAATGCACACCAACTGACTATGCTACTTAAGGAAGCGGACGGTTCGGCACCCACGTGCATACGTGTATAATACGCGCCGGTGAACGGGCTGTACGGGCTTCTACGCGGGTTTCTACGGTTTATTTTTTTTCAGCGCAGCTCCGAAAATTTCGGAAGGACGATCGTGCCCCCCGTCGTTGAACCGTCCGCGCGAATCCCAGCCATCCATGTGTTTTGCCAAACTTTTGGTTCCCAGGAGGGTGCACACTGAAGCAAAAACGGTAAAATAACAGCTCACAACGTGAGTTCTCTGATACCCCCGTCCTAATTTTGTTGGTCTATGTGGTTCCCCTGAGCCAATCTTCTGCAATATTTTCTTTTTGGTTGTGCCGCTGCCCATGGCTTAATGATTCTCTGAAAACCAAGTATATTTAGGACTCTCTAGCGACATATATACAAATCCTTCCTTCATTTCACAGTTCATTATTGTCATTGCTACTCAGGTATGTGTTATGAATGATATGATCTTAAGTTGTGAAAACCCGGTGATTTCTATGTAGTTTTTCTGAATGTATACTTGTGATTTCTCTGAAGCCAAGAAAAAAAATCTTGGAATGTGGATAAGGATGTTTGTAGAGTCAGGCTAACGCATCAGATATCCAACTGAGTGCTACCTCTGTTTCAAAATGTAAGCCTTTTAGATAGCTAAATTAGCTTTCTAAAAAGGCTTATATTTCAGAACGGAGGTAGTAGCACATATAGCTTACTTTCTATTATAGAAGTTGTGCAAGACTGCCTTTCCCCGCCTCTCCTATTCTTTCCGGATCCAAGAAGCCTGAAGCCGATTAGCCATTGCCAGGAGCTCTTGAGGTGGGAGGCTGTCCGTGGCAGTGAAAGATTGTCGGCTCAGCGACGGGCGTATGTGCATAATGGCCATTTGTTCTTGCTGTATTGGTTCAGTTCCATTCTGATACGAGTTTTCCAACGTGAAGTTGTTTTCCATCTTACTTTTAGCCAAGCTAGCATAATATAATGTTTTAAGTTGTGTCCTGTATTGGGTTAGTTCCATTCTGATACGAGTTTTGTAGTGTGAAGTTGTTTTCCACATGTAGCCAAGCTAGCAAAATATAATGTTTTAAGTTCTGCCAGATTGTGCTTAAAATTAGAGTTGCTGCTTGCATTTCTTTTCCTGGATTGCTGAAAATATTTTTCAGTGTTTAATGTATGGTTTCTAAGTATATTATTCTTCAGTTGAAAAAGATGGAAATATGGCAACTATTGCTCCATCATCCAAAGATAGTCAAAGTTGCACCGTGAGTAGCTAACAATATTGTATTCAGACATATGACTCTATTGTGAGCTCTGAGTCAAAACAAATTATTTTCAGCACGCTTCTGGTGGCAAACTGGCAATGGTGATATGGCAGTTTCTGCCACTATGTTCTTTGCTCATATGGTTCTTTCAAATATCACTGCTTCCTATTGGACTTATATCTTGGCTTCATTTGGTGATTAAATATTGCAAGTGATACAGCAGCAAACCAGAAACCATGAGAGGCCGGGATCATTAGCATCAACCAAATCCGATAGCGGCAGCAACCGACCGGGACGTACCCGCTACATGTCCTGCTGGTTGACTTTGTGCGCCGCCTATGCCCCAGCCACAGGCTATCTTCGCAGTTCAATCCAGGATGTGTGCCTAGGGACAGCTCAAAGCAGCGGAGGGGGATAGAGAGTAGAGAGGGGCAACCATCATTGAGGAGGTCATGGCTATTGTGGAGGGGGGGAGCAAGGAGGGAGTGCTCGTGAGGTAGTGGAAGCTTCGGTCAGGAGTGACTGAGAGAGGAAGCGGGGACATAGTCATGTGGGATTGAAAAGAAGAGATGATGATAAGGCATAAGAGGAAGGAGAAAGAAATAGACCCATCATGTACTCACTAAAATTAATAGAGATATATTACATTTAAAAGATAATATAAAATAGTTCATTAAAAACAAAATGAAAACATAAAAGAGTAGATTAAATAAGACAACAAGTCAAGGGTTATGCTGGACGATAGACTATAAGACAAAATTTAAGTAATGACAATGAATTAAACCCGTAAATCAGACAAAGATGTTGACCGAAAGTACAATGTGGGGATAGAGAATGCACCAATAAAATTAAATAGGTGTAGCGACCACCATCATTATAAGTCGGTGATACTATAATTTGGTGAAGCAGGGGAATTGTAAGCTTGTCTCCTAAGGAATGATAATGTTCATCAACAATAGGAAAAAACATAACAACATCGACGATGTGGCACGGTTTGTCGGAACTTGAGTTTTTGTTCTCGCCGGTGCAACGCACAGGCATTTTACTAGTACACCTATAAAGGCAACAGTGGCTGCTACAGGGAGTTGTTTATAGCAGTCTAATAAGCCTTAATCATTGTGTTAGATGATGGAGAGCAAACTTCCAAAAGGCAACATAATACATGTCCACTATGTGCTTAAACTTGGATAGATAGGACATAAAGCAGTGGAGCCATAAGTAACCACCATAGGAATAAACTAGGTCAGAGCAGGTTCATTTCCCCTCATACAGCAGAGAAGGGGAGCCCCAAAATTACAAATTATTTGCATGACACGATTTGATGTGATACTAACTTATATAGGGTATCATCGGTGGTACTATTTGGCGAGTGGTCATTGGAAAGTAAAAAGAATTTGAAAATACAGGGAGGCGTGAACGAGTGATGGAGAAGAAGAAAAAAAAAATCAAACAGTCAGCCTTGACCGAAAGCAGAGTAGTGCATTTTTCTCCATGCTAGGTTGCTGATAATATCTTGTGCTAGTATAAAAAAATGTTCTCCCACCTTGCCAAGGTTACATGAAATGACCAGATGCTTAAGGTTCGATGGACCACATGCTGGAATTGCACTTCATAGGGCAGGAAGGACTTGCATACTGAATCCGGAGAAAAACATTACCACGTGTGTATAGCCACTAAAATAGTTCTTCAAGCTTTCTATGAAGAAACAGTCCACTCTAGCAACATGCTAGTGCGTGAGCATCTTTGAAAGTGGCTTCATCGTACTCCTTCTGATTCACTTTACAAGTCCTGTGCGCATACCTATATCGTCAATTTACTCACTAAATATAAATTAATTATATAGCACACAAATTTTACCATTGAAAACTTTAGATGTTATATTTTCTAGTGATATAATATTTATGCTATAAAATTCATATTTTATTGATAACCTAGGTATACCCAGGACTTGTAAACCAAAACAGATGGAGTATGTATTATGCTACCTATAAATCATCTCTACCAGACCCCTTAAAAGTGATCAAATACTTTAAAAAAAACCGACTTTTATGGTTTTGGTCAAAAAAAATGTTCATTTTAGATCTCGTAAAAATGGTCAAACCCTTATAGTTTTTAAAGGGCCATCCGAATCAAAGCCCTTGACATGTGTATCTACGGTTTTCGGAAAAAAATTTAACGTGCCATGTACCCTGGTTGACGCTTCACGGGAGGGAAGTTTCATCCCAACTGCCATCGGAACAACACCTTACTCGCTGGAGTCCGGCGAAATCCCCGTGGACCTTAGCCAAATCCCGACTAGGTAAGGTCAAATTCCGACAAGGACGAAGTACAATGTCTTATTCTGGTGGACTATGTGTCCCTGAGACGAACCGAAGACGCCTCATCTGGTTCTAGCGGACCTGGATCGGGCAGCCATCGTCGGAACTCGACTAGATCCATGAATTACTGCTGCGGGGCCGGTGTGGGCCCTCAACGACCTTGATGCTTGCAGCCATGACGAGGGAGGTGCCTCAAGGCGCCTCACGGCAGAGTACGGAAGGCTAGAGGCAGCGGCGGGCCAGCCAGAGGGGAGACGGCAGGCGGCGATAGGCCGACCAATGCCTGGTCATCATGGGGAAAATAAGAAGAGCACAAGAAGAACGAAAAAAAGAAGAAAATGTGTAAAAGGTGGGCCCCGCTTGGTAGATGCTATTTTATGGGCCAATTTTACAATAGATATTCTATCATCGTAAAAATGGTTTGAGGATACCTTTAGAAGTGCTCATGAAAATTGATAGCATATGTCGTGCCTTTCTTTGGGCGGCTTGTGAGAAATTTATCGGTGAGAAATGTATAGTTAATTGGGAAATGATTTGCAAGCCTACGGGCAAAGGTGGACTTGGGATCCTTAACCTAAATAAATTTACCTCAACACTCCGATTGAGGTGGGTTTAGAAGAATGGAAAGTTGAAAATAAGGCTTGAGTTGGTCTTGGAAACCCATGCTCTAGACAAGATCAAGATCTCTTCGCGGCGGACACTTGTGTGACTATTGGAAACGGGGCGAAAGATCTTTTTTGGGAAGAATCATGGCTCCATGGCTTGAGACCGAGGGACATCACCCCTCTCATCTTTGAGCTATCTAAAACAAAAAAATGCACCATTGCCAAAGCTCTCGAAAATGGTTTTGGGTTTCCCAAATAAAACGCAAGATGGTGTAACTTGTGATCATCTCCTACAATTCTACAAGCTTTGTCAGATGCTTCAACTTGTTCACCTTGACCAAGACATGCCGAACTCTGTTTCTTGGAAGCTTACAAACAAAAAATGTTACATGGCCAAGTTCTCTTACAACATGTAATTCTTAGGCGTCACAAATTGCCTCATTCCTAAGCTACTATGGAGGGGAATGTTCGTTTGCGGTACCAAACTTGGTGGGTAAGCGCACCGCGGTACCCGAGTTGCCATCAATCGCGTGGAGGGGCCATAGTAGATTTGCCAATTGTCCAGAAGGGCCAAATGAGGGTGAATACAAATCTAACGGCCAAACGGTCGTTTGAACCAGACGAAAAACGGTTGAACTCAAATACCGCCGTTAGGTCAACTCTTCTTGGCCCGCCATGTCAGTATTCCCTGTTATCTTTTGCGATCGTGGACTAGCTTACCCCTGCGTGGACCAGATCCCTGAGTGGACGAGATCTATTTCTTTGCTCTGCTCCGGTCTTCTCCCCTGCTCCCCTCCCCATAACATTTGCTCAGCTCCGGCTGCTCATCTCAGATCGGAGCTCGCACTTGCTCTAATTTGTGTCTCCGCCATGTCCGGTCAACCTCCCGCGCCTCTAATCGAAGATTGCAGACGTTGCCGTTGCATCATCCGCCGTATCGGAGCTTCGCATCCTCGGACTAATATCTCGCCTCTGACTAGTCCTTCTCGGACGGCGGAGCGCGTCCCGTCGGGCGATCCAGGCCGGTGACCGGCCTCGGGAAGTTGCGTGCTGCCGCGCACCCCAGGCATGGTAGCCCTGTCACAGCAGTTCGACAACCACGCTCTCATGGCCACCGTGCTGGGCGTCCGTCCCGCCGTGTCGCCGGCAGAGTTGCCGTCGTCTTTCAGGTCTCGTTTTGGATCAGACGAAATGAGGTCAACATTGAGGTATGCGCGCCGCCATTCGATTTTTTCGTCCGGTTCAAGCATAGCTCAGACACCGAGCGCGTTCTGCATTCTTCCCGTTCTTTCTAGTGCTACGGGGAGAAAATGAGCTTCATGCGTTGGCATCGCGCCTGTGGGTGGGACGATCGCTTGGGGCAGCTTCGTTTCTTCTCCAAACTCGGCTTTGACGGCCTCCCATTGGATGCTTGGGAGCCGAAGGCCCTCAAGCAGGTCGTCAGTAGCCTTGGCGGTGAGCTGGTGGAAATCGTGCCACCGAGCGACAGATGGGTCATCGAGGTAAAGGCGTGGCTGAAAGATCCTGACGCCGTTCCTAAGATGTACGAGGTGCAGATTCCAAGCAGGGCAGGGCGACAGCTTTGCTGGAAGCACCCGGTCATCATCCACCTGGAGGAGGTTCTGGACTTGGTACATGGCATTCAGGGCCCCGAAGAGGCTTCCAGAAAGCGCCCTCGTCGCCTGCAGTGTTGGCCTGGAAGGATCGATGACACAGGACCGCCACCGTTTCGCGACGGGGCACACAGTTTCGGTGGGGGGACCGGGCTTGGACGAGCTGGTGATTCTGATTTCCCTCGAGTGAAGACAGAGCTCTAGTGAATTGCCGTGGTATGTGTGGCTAATGAATTTGTAGTATGGACAGCGTAGCAGGAAGTTAGCATCGACTAAAAATGTGTAATAGTTTGAATCGATGTAGTACGTGTGTGTAATAGTTTGAAATAGTATGTGTGTGTAATAGTTTGAATCGATGTAGTATGTGTGGGTAATGAATTTGATATAGTTTGTGTGCGTGTAATAGTTTGAATCGATGTAGTTGAACACCGTGCTTTATAATTTCTGTGAATAACCAAGGACAACCTCATGAAAAGAGGGTGGTCTAGAAATGAGCAATGTCAATTTTGTGGATGCCAGGAAAATGTAGTCCATCTCCTCTTCAAGTACTCCCTCCATTTTAAAATATAAGATGTTTTAGCTTTGTGAATGGAGTGTATCTAGACATCTTTTAGTGATGGTGCTTTCTAAACCTAGATGAACATACATACTAAAAGGGGACTAGATACACTTCATTCACAAAGCTAAAACATCTTATATTTTGAAACGGAGGGAGTACAAGGTAGCTACATTTATAACACGTTGAACTGCAGGACCATTTTGCAGGCAACACAAGACAAAGGAAAAAATGGTTTACAACACAGACAGCAGACACAAAATCTGTAGTCTGGGATAAAAAGATGCCAGTTAACTGGATTGAACCACGACTAGTAATTGAAGGAAACAGGTACTTGATAGTATTTGCTTACAACAGTAGTACTTCCATACAAAAGGGTCTTATACCTGCACAAAAGTGGGATAAACTTCCTACTAGTTTATAGAACAATTCGTCAGCATTTCATCTACAAAAGCCATTCTTCAGTCTGAACTTAACTATTATGCACTGACGAAACTACATATCTCCACCAGAAAAGTTGGCTGGCCAATTGCCTTGAGAGGACATAAGTTCTTTGATCATTTAACCCAAACCGATCTATTGCCTTCCAGCCAAACTACAAGAAATCTGCATCGTTCATGCACGAGCGATTTGCGTGCGCCAGTCCTGGTTCAGTTGGACCATCCGCGCCGTCGCAACGATTTCTTCGAAACTAAAATTCGACATCTCCTTCTCGGGATCGTAGGTCCGTGTGAACTCGAACCTGAATTCCAGGGCTGAGCTGATGCCCGCCGCCGGCTCCGGCTGTCGAACAATCCAGCATGCTGAGTGTAGACGCTTGGTCGCCGCCACGGTACGGCCTTCGACGGTGCGTAGGATGGAGCGTCTTTGCCGCAGACGGCGTGCTCCCAGCCTACCCCACTAAGGTAAGGTAGTCCGCGCCGAAGCGTGGATGCGAGAGTTCCTAGACCTTGGCGCTGCCCTGTTCGAGGGTGTGTTCCCATTGCCTAGAGCATGCCGTAATGTCGCCACGCGATTTCTCCACATCTCTCTCTTGGCCCTGCTTGCCGCATCTAGCGCCGATGACGGTGCAGTCGCCGCCACGGCCGATTCGGCACATTCGGGAAAATCATCCGCCTGACAGGGCAATGGGAGACCGGCCTTGAAGTAGAGCTTGATGGCCTGCCTTAGAGGGGCTAAATACCCTAGTTCCGGCGACTGTCGCGGCGGCAGCGGCGGCTTAGGCGGGGCCATGTTACCCTAGTTGGTGCGGCACGGAGGAGCTGCGCAAGGTGAACTGTGGTTAGTCGGAGAAGGGGAGTGAAAGACTGACAGTAGGTTTGGACTACAGGCACGCGTGAAAATAACCATTTCCCATTTCCTTAGAGGGTAATAATTCGACACTCGTTGCATTAACAGCTCAATCTTTATTTCCCTTCTCAGCATAAGAGTGCGAACGTATTAAAAAGATCGGTCGTGGCTATCCACCTCATCGGGCAATGTACCAGGACAGGTAGGAGAGGGAACCGGGTTTCATTTTAGAAATGTTGACGACTGTGCCCTTATGTTTATACGATATTATTTATATGCCACCATGTACCGTCAAGTGTAGCAACACCATCAGAAATAGGGGATAACGACGTGGCGTGTTTTATTTTTTTAAAGGGCATCAGAAACAGGGGATGCCGACGTGGCATGTTTTCTGACTGGCGGGCCCGCCCCCTCCACCTTCGACGGCGCGCATCCCAGGTTCGAGGGGTGGTGCCGCCCACCAACACATTATTGTGCAATTTTTCATGTGGGACCTGAATTCTGGCGCTGAGATGATGCCCGTGTCAAACACAGAGAATTCTGAAAGAAGCTACTAAAAATAAATACTTTGAATTCTGCATGCAAGTTTTGATCAGACAGACTGACATGTGGGACCTGCTAAAAAATCCGTGAAGCGCTCCCCGTGCATAGTGCGCTGACAGGTGGCATGTTTTCTGACAGGCGGGCCTGCTTCCTCCACCTACGACGGCGCGCATCCCAGGTTCGAGGGTTGGTGCCGCCCACCAACACATTATTGTGCAATTATCCATGCTTTGTCGCAACCAGCTCCGCTCCTCTCCTCTACTCCTGCCGCCGCCACTCCGCTCAGTCGTGCACCGCTCTCGTCGTCCCCTTGGGCCGTCGTCCTCCCGCCCTCCCCTCCCTACCATCCCCTCACGTCCCCTCCCCTCCCCTCCCTGCCCTGTCTCCTTGCCGCCGCCCGCCGCCCACCGCCCAGGCGCGTCTAGAAACGAAAACCGAGAGTCGGCCGTTAGGTGAGGGGCCCAACGACACTGGTGATCCGGATCCCGCTCGAAGATGGATCCTGCAAGGCTTGAGAGCACGGATATGGGTCCTGCACGGCTGGAGAACACGGAATCTCCTTCAAGTTTGGAGAGCACAGAGGACAACGAAACGGGAGGAGAGGTAGCGGGGTGCAGAGCTTTGGAGGTATGGAGCCCGGAGAAGGTGTCGTGCGCCCACATTGAAAGGTAAGAACTGTGGTTCCTTATCTGCATACCCCAATTAGCGTTTATAGTCCCATGGTGATGCCAAGGATATGGGTTGGTAACCGCAGGATGTCTATACAGCTTGTCCTTGAGCATGATGCGTTGTCAAGTGAGCATGAAGGCACTGAAACGTGTGGCGGTGCGGATGATGATGAGAAAGCATATCCAGACATGGCTGCTGACCCTGATAGGATGGAGAGTAGGGAATATTTGGTTGATTCGAACTTTGAGCCTGACTATGGGACTGATGAGGAAGAGGAATGTGAAGATGTGGAAATGGGATGTAGATACGATGACGAAGACGTGGACAGGCCAGTGATACACTTTGACTTGGACAATCCTACAATTGATGAGGGGATTGTCTTTGATAATGTGGAGGACTGCAGATATGCAGTTGCAACCTATGCAATCAGAGTTGGGTTTGAATTTATCATTGAAAATAGCGACCAAAAGAGATTTAGGGTGTACTGTAGGAAAAGTAATGTGTGTAAATGGAGATTACATGCATCTCCAATGCGGGGTGGACACCCATTTCAGGTTGCAATAGCTACATTTAGTTTCAGTCTTTCTCATATTTATTCTGCTGATAACTAGCTCTGAATTATTTGGATTCTTATCGAATGCAGATCAAAGTAAACACGAAGGAACACAACTGCCCTAATACTTCTTTAAGTGGTAAAATTAGACCGGCGACTACCAAGTGGATTGCTGCTACTGTACTTGACTGGGTGAGGCAGGATCATAACATTGGACCAGCTGAACTCAGAGCAAAGATTAGCAAAAAGTTTAACGTTATGATTCCTTATCACAGAGTCTTTGATGGGAAGGAGAAGGCTCTAGACTTCATTCATGGTAAGTGGAATGACAGTTTTCATATGTTGTATAGTTTCAAAGCTCAGGTAGAGAAAACATCACCTGGTAGTGTTGTTGACATCGATTACGAGGTTGTGAAAGGGAGAGAGAAGGTCTCGAGGGGGGTCAGGTATAAGCAAGCAGATAAGATATGCTTCAGGAGATGTTTTGTCTGCCTGAAGGCATGCTGGAAGGGGTTCCTAGCCGGTTGCAGGCCATACTTGGCAATAGGCGCAACTTCTTTAACAGGGAAGTTCAGGGGACATGTTGCTTCTGCTTGTGCTTTGGACGCGCATAATTGGCTTCTACCCGTAGCTTATGCTGTTCTTGAGGGTGAATCAAATGAAAGCTGCACATGGTTCATGCAGAGACTACATGAAGTAATTGGTCACCCTGAAGGCTTGGTGATACACACCGGTGCATCCGAGGGTCTTGAGAATGCTGTTGATGTTGTGTTTCCTAGGGTTGAGCATAGGGAATGCATGCGGCACCTCTCTACTAACTTCACGAAGAAGTTCGAAGGAAAGATCTTTGAAGAGGACTTGTGGCGATCGGCATACACATACATCCCAAGCACGCATGTTACTTACTTGCAGAACATGTATGTAGTTCCAAAGGTGAAAAAATACCTTGAGGAACATCACACCAAGCTATGGGCCAGAAGCAAGTTTGGTGAGTTAAGCAAGGTGGATTTTGTATGTAATAATTTGGCAGAGAGTTTCAATGATAAGATTTCGGGCATGAAGACACTTGGAATTGTTATTTTGTTGGATGCAATACGACAGTGCATAATGGTGAAGATAGATTTAAGGCAAAGAATTTGTGCAAGAAAATTTTTAGGCCATAAAATAGTTCCAAAGTGGTTATGTTACTGAATGCAAGAACCAGGGCAATGAGAACGATAAAGATGAGGGTGGTCAGAAGTTCCAGAACATTGGCTCAGGTTTATGTAGAATACAAGCGTGGAAGTGAACAGAGGTACACTGTAGACATTGGAAACAAGACTTGTTCATGCAGGCAGTGGCAGATTAATGGTCTGCCATGTCACCATGCAATTTACTTCATCTTAAAGCTTAGAGGTAACGGAGGTGAAATAGAGAACTATGTCGACAACTATTTCTCCGTGGACAAGTTTGCTGCAACTTATGCAGAAAACGTACCACCTATGGCCGATGAAAATGATTGGGAGATTGTCGATCCACGGTTCAAACTTCAACCACTAGTTCTTAGGAGGCCACCTGGGAGGCCTAGAAAGCTAAGGATCGTAGCCTCCACCGATAAAGGTCCAAGGCTTGGTGCTAGGAAAAGGAAATGCCGATGTTGTGACGGATTCAGCCATATCAAGAGGTTGTGCAAAAACCTAGTTACACATGCTATTGTCCCTGTTCACACCCCGGTGGCAGAAAATGAGGCTTCTCAGCCAGAACTGGCGGAAGAGCAGCACGAAGACGGTGATGAACACTCGGAGGAAAATGTACGTAAGCAGCCAATTTATGAAGAAGTGGAGGTGCCGGTGAGAAAAGGGTGTGAAAAGAAACAAAAGGGTAAGCGGAACGGGCAGGAAAGGGCAAATAATGGAGGTGTATTAGAATATGAAGAAGTTGTAGGGGTGATTGAGGATGTTCTTGAGGATCTTTCGGCTAACTGCAGGAGAAATAATAAATCCCTACCAATTTCATCTTTGTACGATTCTCCAGATGAAAGGTAAGCTTAAAAATTGTTTTATTTGCCATTTTATCATTTTTTTATCCTCATAACTGATGCTTAATTCAGCGTGGGCTAGCAGACTAATAAGAGGAGCAGAAAGATGCGAGCACAGTAACATCCTATGTTGAATTGTATCATTGAAACTAAACTAGCCGTGTCGTCTTTATTTATATCTGGCGCGTGCAACGTGTCTGTGATGGGGTCATGTGGACCAGGTTACATTTTTTGAAAATATTTTTACATTAATTTTTTACCTGTGTTTGGACGCGGCTACTAGTTCCCATCTCCCTTGCATTCCCATCTCCTCTGACGCACTCCAGAATTATGGTTGTGCCATCAAGTAGCAGAGTCAGCGTATTGTCCCATCAGGTGTGAACGCAGTGACTTTGTTTGTTCAGAATTTGACGACTTTTGATTAGTTTGAAAGACAAAGAAACCTAAAACATGTATCTAGATATGTGTTGGGTATAGACACATTTATTAAATATCTAAAAAAACTAAGTCAGTTATATCTGGACAGGAGTAGTACACTATTACAACACGCTCGGTCCCTTCTCCTCAAGCGCTCTCCAAATTACGGCTGTGCCATCAAGTGCTGGGAACAGAATCAGCGTATTGTCCCATCAGATATGCTAGGGAACGCGTGAACTTTATTTTCAGGATCGGACGAGTTTCGATCGACTAGTTTCAACGACAAAGACAACCAAAACATGGCCAACATATATATATTATGATGATAATCGACCATGACTCAGGTGACCCAGATCCAAAGAGCGCATTAAGATACCGTACATAGATTTAATTTATGCTTAAGTGGCCCTAATCGACTATGACGCTCCTGCACTCTCCATCATTGATGACGTTGTCCGTGTCGCCGCCAGCCTCCTCCGCATCGGAATCGATGCCGACGTTCCTGGCAGCGTTCCTCCTCCTCATGGATTCTTCACGGCGTGCTGCATTGATAACGGTGGAGGTCGTACGTCCAGGCACTGCCCAAAAGCGCTGCCTCCCTTTGGGGTTGCGCAGATCCGGGTGGATCTCCCGCCGGTGGGTTCCACATAGCTCAATCAACGCAGCCCGCTCCTTCTTGAACAGCTTTCGCCAGTACGCGCTCGTACGCGAGTACCGCGCCATTGCCCTCTTCCGCTCTGACAGCTGGCGGCGGCGCTCCTCGATCTGCCTCGCCAACGCGTTGTCGCGCAAGAGCGGCACGATAGGAACCCCGGCGTAGCTGAGCTCGAAGCCGGCCGGAAGCCTCGCTAACAGCGGCGCGAGTATGCCGTAGTGGGCGAACATCTGAGCCTCGTGCAAGCTGAGTTTGGGCCTCTCCCTCTCCATGGCGATGAAGGAACACGATCTTATTTTCGGCCCCGAGGTTAAGGGGATAAAGGCAAGGACATAGGACCAGCGTAGTTGCCATGGCCAATCAGTTCGTAGAACAGACTTCTCGCGGATCGCCCTCGCAAAGGACATCACTATCGTCCACGCACCCCGATCCAACGACGCCTAACAATCGGGGATCGGGTCTTCTAGAAGCCCAGAGCGGTTGCTGGTTAGTTCTCCGTCCCGATTGTTTGTGGCCAACGGCGGTAGTTGAAAATAATACACATTTCAATGACACTAGTGGATCCATAGGTGGTATGTGAAAACAACACACATGCAAAATGACTATGGTTGTTGTTACTAAAAAGAACACACATGCAATGGCACTGGTGGATCTATGGGTGGATTGTGAAAAGAGCACACATGCAATGACACTGGTGGATCCATATGTGGTATGTGAAAAGAACACACATGCAATGACTCTGGTTGTTGTTAGTGAAAAGAACACACATACAATGACACTGGTGGATCCATGTGTGGTCTCTGTAGAGAACACACATTTCAATGACTCTTGTTGTTGTTAGTAAAAAGAACACACATGCAATGACACTGGTGGATCCATGTGTGATCTCTGAAGAGAACACACATGCAATGACACTGGTTGTTGTTACTAAAAATAACACACATGCATTGACACTGGTGGATACATAGGTGGATTGTGAAGAGAACACACATGCAGTCACACTGGTGGATCCATAGGTGGTATGTGAAAAGAACACACATGCAAAATGTCTGGTTGTTGTTACTAAAAAGAACATACATGCAATGACACTGGTGGATCCATGTGTGGTCTCTGTAGAGAACACGCATTTCAATGACACTGGTGGATCCATATGTGGTATGTGAAAAGAACACACATGCAATGACTCTGGTTGTTGTTAGTGAAAAGAACACACATGCAATGACACTGGTGGATCCATAGGTGGTATGTGAGAAGAACACACATGCAAAATGACTCTGATTGTTGTTACTAAAAAGAACACACATGCAATGACACTGGTGGATCCATAGGTGGATTGTGAAATGAACACACATGCAATGACACTGGTGAATCCATAGGTGGTATGTGAGAAGAACATACATTTCAATGACTCTGGTTGTTGTTACTAAAAAGAACACACATGCAATGACACTGGTGGATCCATAGTCGGTAAGTGAAGAGATCACACATGCAAAATGACTCTGGTTGTTGTTACTAAAAAGAACACACATGCAAAATGACACTGGTGGGATCCATGGGTGGATTGTGAAAAGAAAACACATGCAATGACACTGGTGGATCCATAGGTGGTATGTGAAAAGAACACACATGCAAAATGACTCTGGTTGTTAGTAAAAAGAACACACATGCAATGACACTGGTGGATCCATGGGTGGATTGTGAAAAGAACACACATGCAATGACACTGGTGGATCCATATGTGCTATGTGAAAAGAACACACATGCAAAATGACTCTGGTTGTTGTTACTAAAAAGAACACACATGCAATGACACTGGTGGATCCATGTGTGGTCTATGAAGAGAGCACACATTTCAATGACTCTTGTTGTTGTTAGTAAAAAGAACACAAATGCAATGACACTGGTGGATGCATGTGTGGTCTCTGAAGAGATCACAAATGCAATGACACTGGTTGTTGTTACTAAAAAGAGCACATGCAATGACACTGGTGGATCCATAGGTGGATTGTGAAGAGAACACACATGCAATGACACTGGTGGATCCATAGGTGGTATGTGAAAAGAACACACATGCAAAATCACTCTGGTTGTTGTTACTAAAAAACACACATGCAAAATGACACTGGTGGGATCCATGGGTGGATTGTGGAAAGAAAACACATGCAATGACACTGGTGGATCAATAGGTGGTATGTGAAAAGAACACACATGCAAAATGACTCTGGTTGTTACTAAAAAGAACACACATGCAATGACACCGGTGGATCCATGGTTGGATTGTGAAAAGAGCACACATGCAATGACAATGGTGGATCCATATGTGGTATGCGAAAAGAACACACATGCAAAATGACTCTGGTTGTTAGTAAAAAAAACACATGCAATGACACTGGTGGATCCATGTGTGGTCTCTGTAGAGAACACACATTTAAATCACACTGGTGGATCCATATGTGGTATGTGAAAAGAACACACATGCAATGACTCTGGTTGTTGTTAGTGAAATGAACACACATGCAATGACACTGGTGGATCCATAGGTGGTATGTGAGAAGAACACACATTTCAATGACTCTGGTTGTTGTTACTAAAAAGAACACATATGCAATGACACTGGTGGATCCATAGGTGGTATGTGAAGAGATCACACATGCAAAATGACTCTAGTTGTTGTTACTAAAAAGAACACACATGCAATGACACTGGTGGCACTAGTAGAAAGAGGGCCTTTGGTCCAGCGCCCAAATTCCATTGGTCCCGGTTTGTTTCCGTAATCGGGACCAATGCCAGGCACCGGTCCCGGTTCATGCCGCCAGGGCATTGGTCCCGGTTCATCTGTAAGCATTGTTCCCGGTTTGTGGCACAAACCTGGACCAATGACCCCGCGACGCACACGTGGCTCTCTGCGAGGCATTGGTCTCGGTTCATGCCAAGAACCGGGACCAAAAACCCCGCGACGGTTAGCAGTCCAGGATTTAATGTAAATTTTTTTTTGCGGGTAAGGAATTAATGTAAATTAATTCGGCGCAGAAATTAATTCGAGGTAGAAATTGAATTGATCACTATTTTTGAACAAATCTTTCACGAATTAATCGAGACAAAGGTCTAAATTGAGACATTTTATTATTCGACCACAAATTTTTCCATACAAATAAAGGTGCGACTTTATAAATTTCTAGTCGACAACACTTCCGCTGCCGCTGTCCTCCAAGCCGTTGTCCTCTATGCCACCGGCTTCCTCGCCGTCGTCGGACGAAATCTCCACGATTTCGGTGTTGTTCGGGAGACGGAGCTCGTCTGCGCGCATAGCGGCGTCGATGGCTGTGTAGATGGTCCGTCCAGGGATGGACCAGAACAACTCCTGCCCTTCTTGGTTGCGGCGATCCGGGTGCACCAGGCGCCCGTCCACGAAACGGTTGCCAAGCTTGGCCTTCCGCTCCTTCTTGAATAGCCGGGGCCAATACTCGCTGCCCGCCGCGTACCAGGGAAACACCCTAATACACGCGGGCAGTTGGCGGCGATGCTCCGTGATGACGTACTCCATCTCGTATCCGCGGGGGTTGAGGAGCGGAGCCACCGACACACCCCCTCGCTGATGCGAAATCCGACGGGAAGGGTCACGCGCGGCGGCGCGAGGATGCCGTAGATCGCAAACTGCGCCGCCTCGTAGTGGTTGAGTGTGGGCACCTCCATGACGGCACGGTGGAGATTGGAGAGGGAGGGGAGGCGAAACGACGGCACGGTGGAGAGGCAAGGTGGTGGGGTGGAGAGGGACTGCAGAGAGGTAGAGGCGATGGAGAAAGCGAGCGTTGTGGCCTCATATTTATGCATGGGGACGACGAAGCGACGAAGGCATTGGTACCGGTTATTGCCATGACCCGGGACCAAAGCCCCTCCCGCGCGACACGTGGCGGCCTAGCAGCGCGCCCCCCACCGAAGTCATTGGTCCCGGGTCATGCCATCAACCAGGACCAATGACCTGGGTGGGGTGCGAGCTGCTGGGCCGCCACGTGTCGCGCGGGAGGGGCTTTGGTCCCGGTTCGTGGCAATAACCGGGACCAAAAACCCTCCCCTGGCTATATATAAGCCCAGCCCTTTGCCCACCAAATTTTGTTGGATTGTGTGTGAGGAGTGGGTGCTAGCTTTTTTTTTCTTTGATTGCACACAAGGTGTTCGACAAAATGTCCGAGCCACACTTTAGTTTGCACAACACAGTATCCTCAGCTGAGGTTAGCAACCTTATCTTCTTTATCTGTAACTGATACAAAAATATTGCAGCTGTCCATGTAGGGTGGTCATTTTACTATTCATGATGTTATTGTAATGGTTAATTATTATGACGCAGATCGATGCACGGATGCGATGGATGTATGGCGACCGACGCCATTCCGATTTTATTGCAGGCCTCCATAAATTTATCGATTTGGCTAAGTCAAACAAAGTGGATAATTTTATGCCTTGTCCCTGCGTCAACTATCGGAACGTGGCGGAGCACTCTGCCCCGAGAATCCTTCAAAGCCATCTGCTTCAGAGAGGTTTCATGCCCAGATATTATTCTTGGGCCATGCACGGAGAAAGAGGGGTTAGGCTAGAAGAAAATGAAGAAGAGGAGGATGATGACAGCTATCCTATGTCCCCCGAAGAATACGGTGATACTGCAATGGAAGACAATGAAGAAGAGGGAGGCGGCAATGAAGAAGAACAACGGGCATCAGATGAGCCTGTTGATGGTCTTGGTCGGGTCATTTCTAATGCAAAGCAACAATGTGATACAGAAAGGGGAAGCTTAAGTTGGAGGCCATGCAAAAGGATCACAAAAAGTTGTTGTACCCAAATTGCGAAGATGGCAGCACAAAGCTCGGTACCACACTTGAACTGCTGAAATGGAAGGCAGAGACTGGCTTATCTGACAAGGGATTTGAGAAGTTACTGAAAATAATGAGGCCGAAGCTTCCAAAGGATAACGAGCTGCCCGAGACAACGTACGAAGCAAAGAAGACTATCTGCCCTCTAGGATTAGATGTGGAGAAGATACATGCATGCATTAATGACTGCATCCTGTACCGCGGTGAGAAGTACGAGAATATGGATAAATGCCCGGTATGCAATGCATGTCGATACAAGATCAGACAAGATGACCCTGGTGATGTTGAGGCCGATGACGAGCCCTCCAGGAATAGGGTTCCTGCTAAGGTTATGTGGTATGCTCCTATAATACCACGGTTGAAACGTCTGTTCAGAAATAAAGAGCATGCTAGGTTGTTGCAATGGCACAAAGAAGAGCGTAAGAAAGACGGGAAACTGAGACACCCTGCCGGTGGGTCGCAGTGGAGAAACATCGAGAGAAAGTACTCGAACTTTGTATGTGACGCGAGGAACTTATGGTTTGGTCTAAGTACATACGACATGAATCCTTTTGGGGAGCAGAGCTGTAGTCACAGCACCTGGCTAGTGACTCTATGTATCTACAACCTTCCTCCTTGGTTGTGCATGAAGCGGAAGTTCATTATGATGCCAATGCTCATCCAAGGACCGAAGCAACCCGGTAACAACATTGATGTGTACCTAAGGCCATTAGTCGATGAACTTTTGTAGTTGTGGGCAGAACCAGGTGTAAAGGTGTGGGATGAGCACAAACAGGAGCCATTTGACCTACGAGCGTTGTTGTTCGTAACCATCAATGATTGGCCTGCTCTTAGTAACATTTCAGGACAGTCAAACAAGGGATACAATGCATGCACGCACTGTTTTGATAATACTAAAGGTACATATTTGGATAAATGTAAGAAGGTTGTGTACCTGGGGTGTCGTAAATTTCTTCCGACCAATCATCAAGTAAGAAAGAAAGGCAAGAATTTCAACGGTGAGGCAGATTACCGGAAGAAGCCTAAGCTCCCTAAAGGTGCTGATGTATTTGGTATGGTGAAGGACCTAGAAGTAATCTTTGGAAAGGGTCCTGGCGGTCAATCTGTTCCGAAATACCCCATTACCGGACACACGGCCATGTGGAAAAAGAAATCTATATTTTGGGAGCTTGAGTATTGGAAAGACCTAGAGGTCCGTTCTTCAATTGACGTGATGCACGTGACGAAGAATCTTTGTGTGAACCTGCTAGGCTTCCTGGGCGTGTATGGGAAGACAAAAGATACACCAGAAGCACGGGAGGACCAGCAACGTATCAAAGACCCACACAACAAGCATACTGATAAAGGACGTAAATACTTAAGTAGCTACGCTCTTACCAAAGCAGAGAAGGAAATCTTTTTTGAAGTCCTTTACAGTATCAAGGTCCCGGCTGGCTTCTCGTCAAATATAAAGGGAATAATAAATATGGCAGAGAAAAAATTTCAGAACCTGAAGTCTCATGATTGCCATGTGATTATGACACAATTGCTTCCGGTTGCATTGAGAAGGCTTCTACCGGAAAATGTTTGATTAGCCATTGTGAAGCTATGTGCATTCCTCAATGCAATATCTCAGAAGGTAATCGATCGAGAAAGTCTGGAAAGGCTACAGAAGGATGTGGTCCAATGTCTTGTCAGTTTTGAGTTGGTGTTCCCCCCGTCCTTCTTCAATATTATGATGCATCTCTTAGTTCACCTAGTCGATGAGATTTACATTCTCGGTCCTGTATTTCTGCACAATATGTTCCCCTTCGAGAGGTTCATGGGAGTCTTAAAGAAATATGTTCGTAATCGTGCTAGGCCAGAAGGAAGCATCTCCAAGGGCTATGGAACAAAGGAGGTCATTGGGTTCTGTGTAGACTTTCTTCCTGACCTTGAGCCGATTGGTGTTCCTGAATCACGGTATGAGGGGAGACTGAGTGGAAAAGGCACGCTAGGAAAGAAAGCAATGATATATAAGGACAGACATTCTTTGAATCAAGCACACTACATAGTTCTCCAAAGTTCTACCTTTGTGGCTCCGTATATCGAGGAACACATGAATGTTTTACACTCCAAGTTCCTAGGGAAGGATGACTACTGGATTAAAAAAATCACATGGAGACTTTCGGCACTTGGTTACAATTACATCTCATGAATGACACCACTATTGGAGATCAGCTCTACTTGTTGGCCGCGACACCATCTGTGACTGTATTGACTTTCCAAGGGTACGAGATAAATGGGAATACATTTTACACGATTGCCCAAGATAAAAAGAGCACCAACCAAAACAGTGGTGTCCGCTTTGATGCAACATGCGAGAATGGGAAAAAGGACACATACTATGGTTACATAGAGGAGATATGGGAACTTGACTATGGACCTACTTTTAAGGTCTCATTGTTTCGGTGCAGTTGGGTCAACATGAATGGAGAAGGGGTAAAGGTAGACCAGCTGTATGGAATGGCAAGAGTGGATCTCAAGAATCTTGGTTACATAGACGAACCATTCGTCCTAGCCAATGATGTGGCTCAGGTTTTTTATGTGAAGGACATGTCCTCTAGACCGCAAAAAAGAAAAATAAGGAAACGAATACATCAGACGATGAGCCCCGGCGTCACATAGTTCTTTCAGGGAAAAGAAACATCACGGGAGTCGAGGACAAGATAGACATGTCAGCAGATTATGATAAGTTTGATGAAATTCCACCCTTCACCATGAAAACTGACCCAAGCATCCCGTTAAGCAAAGAATATGCTCCATGGTTACGGCCTAAGAAGCGATCATAGACAAGGGATCGACATACGCAACGAAGGATTCATATCCTAAACCCTAAACCCTATGTAAATCTATGTAATGTATGGAAACTTTATGTGATGTATGGAAACTTTATGTGATGTATTGAAACTTTATGTAATGGAGTCTTTCACGGGCTTGCAAGGAAATTTTTCCGAGGCGAAGCTTCCGAAGATGCCGTAGGGCGTGTGCACCAACGACATCTTCGAGAAGCTCCGCCACGGGAGATTTCTCAACCCTTTCCCCAACACTGTTAGAGGAGATGGAGTCTTTCACAGGCTTGCAGGGAAATTTTTCCAAGGCGGAGCTTCCGAAGATGTCGTAGGGCATGTGCACCAACGACATCTTCGAGAAGCTCCGCCACGGGAGATTTCCCAACCCTTTCCCCAACACTGTTAGAGGAGATGGAGTCTTTCATGGGCTTGCAGGGAAATTTTTCCTAGGCGGAGCTTCTGAAGATGCCGTAGGGCGTGTGCACGAACGACATCTTCGAGAAGCTCCACCACGGGAGATTTCCCAACCCTCCATCCATGGGGATGAAACTCTCTCTACCTAAGTTGGCTTGTTGAGCTGCTTGCCATGGCGTATCGATGGTCCTTTTATAGGCACGACGTCGCTTCTACTTTGTCTTGTTCCTCCAACAGGGCGTCGTGCGCTACATGCTTTATCTCATCGAGCAATGCGTCCACCCACACGTCCTTATCCCGCCGACAGCTTTAGTCTCGGTTGCACCCACCCACCGAGACTAAAGGTTACCCACACGTCCTTATCCTGCCGACAGCTTTAGTCTTGGTTGCACCCACCAGCCGGGACTAAAGGTTACCCACGCGTCCTTATCCCACCGGCATCTTTAGTCTCGGTTGCACCCACCAGCCGGGACTAAAGGTTACCCACGCGTCCTTATCCCACCGACAGCTTTAGTCCCGGTTGCACCCACCAGCCGGGACTAAAGGTTACCCATGCGTCCTTATCCCACCGACAGCTTTAGTCTCGATTGCACCCACCAGCCGAGACTAAAGGTTACCCACGCGTCCTTATCCCACCGGCATCTTTAGTCTCGGTTGCACCCACTAGCCGGGACTAAAGGTTACCCACGCGTCCTTATCCCACCGACAGCTTTAGTCTCGGTTGCACCCACCAGCCGGGACTAAAGGTTACCCACGCGTCCTTATCCCACCGACAACTTTAGTCTCGGTTGCACCCACCAGCCGAGACTAAAGGTTACCCAAACATTCTTATCCCACCGGCATCTTTAGTCTCGGTTGCACCCACCAGCTGGGACTAAAGACTACCCACGCATCCTTATCCCACCGACAGCTTTAGTCTCGTTTGCACCCACCAGCCGGGACTAAAGGTTACCCACGCGTCCTTATCCCACCGGCATCTTTAGTCTTGGTTGCACCCACCAGCCGGGACTAAAGGTTACCCACGCGTCCTTATCCCACCGGCATCTTTAGACTCGCTGAACTTGAAGTGGATCTCTAATGAAATAGCATGTTGTGAACCTATAAATGATTTTTTAAAAAATTCACAAGCATTATATCATGTACTTGTAGTTCAAATCTTGGCAACCTCCTACCGATTCGGCAGGAATTTGTCTTTTCCATGAGGGATGGACAAAAAGGTTCCAGATACACCGGTTGGGAAATTGTCCATATAAGGTGGTATAGTATTTTTGAAAAATGTTTTGGTACCAATGCCAAACTTTAATTTGGTGGTTGCTTCACAGAACACCCCGATTTCGGCACCTCAAAAATGGAAATTGGCTTTTTCGTGTGTCGAAAGGGAAAACTTCCTCCTGCAACATCGTAAGCCATCCCAAGATGCACATGTGTGCACAATATGGGCACATTATCACAAACTATGCCCTGATTCTAGCCATAACATTGGCGGTTTGACCTAAATGCCATGAAACCTCGAACATGATAGGTCATTTTGTGAAGGATTTTTTATGATGTTTGCAATTTTTCAAGTTCAATATTTTTCCTTGCAAATATGACACATAATATGACACCACACGAAGGTTTCACATTGTTTGGATCATTTTTGAATTTCTTATGCCCGTTTCAAACTATATTCAAAACGGCGGGCATGAAGCTTCTTAGCCCGGGGCTGAGCCTCGCTGAACTTGAAGTGGATCTCTGATGAAATAGCATGTTGTTAACCTATAAATGATTTTTTTTAAAATTCACAAGCATTATATCATGTACTTGTAGTTCAAATCTTGGCAACCTCCTACCGATTCGGCAGGAATTTGTCTTTTTCATGAGGGATGGACAGAAAGGTTCCAGATACACCGGTTGTGAAATTGTACATATAAGGTGGTATAGTATTTTTGAAAAATGGTTTTGTACCAATGCCAAACTTTAATTTGGTGGTTGCTTCACAGAATACCCCGATTTCGGCACCTCAAAAATGGAAATTGGCTTTTTCGTGTGTCGATAGGGAAAACTTCCTCCTTCAACATCGTAAGCCATCCCAAGATGCACATGTGTGCACAATATGGGCACATTATCGCAAACTATGCTTTGATTCGAGCCATAACATTGGTGGTTTGACCTAAATGCCATGAAACCTCGAACATGATAGGTCATTTTGTGAAGGATTTTTTATGATGTTTTCAAGTTCAATATTTTTCCTTGCAACTGTGACACATAATATGACACCACGCGAAGGTTTCACATTGTTTGGTTCATTTTTGAATTTCTTATGCCCGTTTCAAACTAAATTCAAAATGGCGGGCATGAAGCTTCTTAGCCCGGGGCTGAGCCTCGCTGAACTTGAAGTGGATCTCTGATGAAATAGCATGTTGTGAACCTATAAATGATTTTTTAAAAAATTCACAAGCATTATATCATGTACTTGTAGTTCAAATCTTGGCAACCTCCTATCGATTCGGCAGGAATTTGTCTTTTTCATGAGGGATGGACAAAAAGGTTCTAGATACACCGGTTGGGAAATTGTCCATATAAGGTGGTATAATTGTGACACCCCGGTTCTGAAAAGACCGTGGCCTCTATGTGACATGCCAATCCCTGGATCGGTTCATTGGCCCACAATAGAGTAAGATAGATAACATAGCAAAAATATCCGTGTATCATAGATAACGAAGATCCAGAGTACCATTATTACAATGAAAGCTTAGCGCAAAGCTAGCTCAAATTATTCAGGTAGCAACATAAACGAATAAATCCTCCATTCTTCAAATTGCCCACAAGTGAACAAGTGCCGAGTGGAGTACCGTGGCCTATAACGATCAATCAGAATCGGAATAACCTGCAGCATGAAACGCAACAGCCCCGAAGGGTCAATACATGGAATGTATGGCAAGTAGAGCTAGTAATGGAGACAATAATACCAACATCTACATGCATATCTGGCAAGTGGAGCTGTGTCTGGCTTGCATTTGCAAATACATTTGTCCTACTTTCATAAACAGTTTTGAATTTTCTTTGAAAAGATCCCAATTAAGTTAACCCAACAAGATTAAAGAAATTATGAAATTAGAATGAGCGAGAAACATGTCATGGAATCAATATCTAGCAACTCAGTTGTCCATAACCGGGGACACGGCTAATCGATTAGATTATACACTCTGCAGAGGTTAGTACACTTTACCCATGTGACTTGGCCAGCCCTGCTCGTACCATCACTCTCATTTTGGGTGATGATAGGGAGAAGACCAAGAAGAGACTGTTCAGGAAGTAGCTCCTCAATCCCGACGCGCACCGGTCCAACCTACCAAAATTCTACATCTCTGGATACGCGGGTTCGAGTTATCACAACCTACTAAGTCCAACCAACCGCCCATTTCATTATTGGCACATGGTTGTACACGTAAGCTACACAATAAAGAAGCCAATCATTCTCTCTTGATACCTAGGTGCCTTTCCGCAATGAAACCACCAAAAATTATCAATACCATCACACCCAGGGGATTCATTGATTAAGTTGTTTTAGTTTTCACAAACCAATACTTTGAGAAAACAAGTATCAATGATGTAACCCAGCCCTCGTTCAACATAGCATGGCTAAGCACATCTACAACGGTGGTTCATCTACAAGGAAAGCCCTACCACATAATAGGTCATAGCATAGCGATAGTATCATCCTACTCATGCAACTACAAAATACACGACAATGCATTGAAAATAGTAGGACGATATCATGAACAAAGTAGCATCTACTTGCCTTGATTGTAGCGGTCGGAAGAACAATCCAAACACGAGCAAGGGTTGCACTCCACACAATCTACACGACACAATTGCATTCATAAACAAACAATTCACAAACATATGCAACAAAGATGATGCATGAATACAAGAACGGCAAGTGAATTGGTGCTACAGCTGCACCACATAATTCTAATACATATTACTACCGAATACATGCATGGAAAATAGATTTGGCGCTAGAAAAACTATTAACCAAAAGTAGAGATCTCTACTAAAGCTAGAACTTAAATAATTCACTACCGGTAGTATACTGTTTGTAAAATCCCGGAAAAATTCTACCGCATAGGCATCACTGATAAAAAACAGTACCAATTGGAATTACTCAAAAAGGAGTTATAAAACATCCCGAGTAATTAAAACACTGCAGAAAGCCATTAGACAAATACTGCAGAAGTTTTTACCGTAAGCCTATCTTTTTAATTCACGATGAGATTCCCCTCGTTCATATGAGTTCAGAGACATATCACACGCTATTTTTGGAGCTACGAAACTTTTACTACGAATTTATTACTCCGAAAAGGCCACTAACTAGTTTGATTAAACTGTACTAAACCTGACGGTAAAAGTCTGAACCAAAGCTACAGCGAGATTCTACACGACTCACTGAACTCGTGCATATTTTATTTGCAATTTTTGGCCAAGCGGTTTAATTTCTACGCAATTTACAAGATTCTACCGAAATCTGCCAATTAAAGGGATTAACGAAATTGACGCAGTCAACTGTGTCTGATGACTGGGCGCTGACTGGGCGTCTGACCAGTCAACGTCTGGGGCCTCTGACTAGTCAACGTCTGGAGTGCTGACCAGTCAACTAACGATCTAAGCCGCTGATCTGAGATCTGACGGTGGCTGCTGTCTTACCGGAAACGGACGGCGAAACGAACTCCGGCGAGCTCCGGACGGCGGCGGCGGTCGGTTCCGGCGGCGTGGTTCTACCTGCACGTACACACACGGTCAACTACGGCTCCCGGAATAATAAACGCGTGCGCGTACGCGGCGATCTGCAGGGCGCAGTTGGCGGCGGCGGATGGAGACGCGGAGCACGGGAACGGAAAGAGGACGGCGAGACGAATCCGGCAACAGACGCGGCGATGGCCGGTGGCGGAGGGGTGGCCGGCGGCGGCGAGGAGAAGCGACGGCGGCGGCGTGATCGGCAGGAGGCGGCGCCAGGAGGAGGTGGCGTACGTGGGTTTGGGTTGCGTGCACGGTCTACGAGGCAGGGGTGGGGTCCTCCTTAAAAAGTCCCTCGCGCGCAGAAAAAAAAAGAAAAGAAAAAAAAATCCTGAACCGAATCGGTTCGTAGTTGGACTCCGTTTCGGAAATCGGTCCGGATTTTCGGACCGTTTTCCGGCGGTTTACTAAAACGTCCGAGTCTTTTGCATACGAACTCCGATTGGAGCGATTTTCACGCCTACGGGTTCATATCGTCGAGGGGAACAACCTTCAGTCGAAGTTTGTGCGAAAACTCGAACCTACAGGGGTGGTTGTTGCAAGTCCCTCTGAAGCTCCCCGCAGGAACATCGAAGCGAAACAAAAAAGGGTTTTGACGATGGCGTTTCGCCGAACCTTTCTACTCGACGATTTTGCATGGAAAAGCATGATGCAATGCAATGAATGATATGCAAGACCAAATCTAAAATTTGGGATGTGACAAGACTAACCCCCTTAAGATGAATCTCGTCCTCGAGATTCGGCGCGGCTAGCAAATAGGTGTGGGTAGTCCTCTCGGATGTCATCTTCACGCTCCCAAGTGGCTTCCTCTTCGGTGTGGTGGCTCCACTGTACTTTGCAAAACTTGATTGTCTTGGTTCGGGTAGTCCGTTCTGCTGTCTCCAGAATCTTGACCGGTTTCTCCTCATAGGTCAAATCATTCTCAAGCTGAACCTCCTCTAGCGGTACAGTGTCTCTCAATGGTGTATCCACCATCTCCGGATGGCACTTCTTCAGCTGGGATACGTGGAACACGTTGTGAACAGCAGACAGAGCCTCTAGCAACTCCAACTGATAAGCAACTTCTCCTTTGCGTGCTAAGACCCGATACGGTCCAATAAATCGAGGTGCCAGCTTACCCTTAATACCAAATCTCTTGATTCCACGAAGTGGCGATACTCTGAGGTATGCTCTATCACCTATCTCATATACCACTTCCTTGCGCTTGGCGTCAGCGTAGCTCTTCTGCCTTGATTGTGCTACCTTCAGTTTGTCTCTAATCAAGGCGACCTTCTCCTCAGCGTCCTTGATCAAGTCAGGTCCAAACAACTGACGTTCTCCTACTCCATCCCATAGCAATGGTGTTCGGCACCGTTTCCCATACAGCACATTGAACGGTGACGTCTTGATGCTGGTTTGATAGCTGTTGTTGTAGGAAAACTCCACATACGGTAAATTCTCATCCCAACTAGAACCATGAGCCAAAGCGCAAGCTCTTAGCATGTCCTCCAAAATCTGATTCACCCTCTCGGTCTGTCCATCAGTCTGTGGGTGAAACGCTGTGCTAAACTCCAATCTAGTACCAAATGACTCGTGCAGCTGGCGCCAGAAGTGTGAGGTAAATTGGGTGCCTCTATCAGATACGATACTCTTGGAAACTCCATGTAGGCACACAATCTTGTCCATGTAAATCTTGGCCAACCTTGCACTTGTATAGGTCGTCTTCACTGGTATAAAGTGGGCTACCTTGGTCAAATGATCGACCACCACCCAAATAGAGTCATATCCTGACCTGGTCCTGGGCAGTCCTGTGATAAAGTCCATTCCCACTCTATCCCATTTCCAATCCGGCACGGGCAAAGGCTGTAGCAGTCCTGCTGGTTTCTGGTGTTCCGCCTTCACTCGGCTACATACATCACATAGGGCGATATGCTCTGCGATGTCTCCCTTCATGTTGTTCCACCAGAATCTGTCCTTTAGGTCCATATACATCTTCGCATTGCCCGGATGTATGGAATGCGGCGAGTCATGAGCTTCCTGCATAATCAACTTCCTTAACTCCGGATCGTTGGGCACACACAAACGATCTCCATACCACAAGGTACCTTGCTCATCCTTGCGGAATTCCCTTGCTCGACCTTCCTTCATCTTTTCCTTAACTTCATCTATCTCTTTGTCTCCCACTTGAGCCTTCCTGATTCTGTCCTGAAGCGTTGGTTGGACTTCCATTGTAGCCAAATATCCTTCAGATACTACCTCCAATCTAAGGTCCTTGAATTGCTTGCACAAATCCTCAGGCAATTCACCAATTGTCAATCCATTGGCATAAACCTTTCGGCTCAGAGCATCTGCTACTACATTGGCCTTTCCTGGGTGGTATTGTAGATTCATATCATAGTCCTTGATAAGTTCCAACCATCTCCTTTGTCTCATGTTCAGCTCCTTCTGTGTAAATATGTATTTCAGGCTCTTGTGGTCGGTGTACACATCACAGTGTTTTCCCATTAAGTAATGCCTCCATACCTTGAGCGCATGAACCACTGACGCTAACTCCAAGTCGTGTGTGGGGTAATTCCACTCATGGTGCTTGAGTTGTCGCGAGGCATAAGACACTACTCTCCTATCTTGCATCAGCACACTCCCAAGTCCCTGTCGAGAAGCATCACAGTACACTTGGAAATCCTTCTGAAGATCTGGTAAACACAGAACAGGTGCAGTCACTAGTCGACGCTTCAGTTCCTGAAAGCTAGCTTCACACACATCCGTCCATTCAAACTTCCTCTCCTTCTTCAGAAGTTCAGTCATCGGCTTTGCAATCTTGGAAAAGTTTTCAATGAACCTCCTGTAATATCCAGCAAGTCCCAAAAAGCTTCGAATCTCTCCAGCATTCTTGGGTGCTTCCCACTCAGTTACTGCAGTCACTTTGCTTGGATCAACAGCGACTCCTTCTCCTGACACTACGTGTCCAAGAAACCCAACGGTGTTAAGCCAGAATTCACACTTGCTGAATTTGGCATACAGCTGGTGTTCCCTCAGTTTCTCCAAAATCAGTCGCAGATGTTTCTCATGCTCAGCATCATCCTTGGAATATATCAGTATGTCATCAATAAACACCACTACGAACTTGTCCAAGTACTCCCTAAATACCTTGTTCATCATGGTCATGAAATATGTCGGGGCATTCGTTAGTCCAAATGACATAACTGTATACTCGTATAACCCATACCTAGTGGTAAAGGCGGTTTTTGGTACATCCTCCTTCTGGATCTTCAATTGAAAGTAGCCAGATCGCAGATCAATCTTGCTGAACACCTTTGCTCCTTCCAGTTGATCAAACAAATCATTTATGTTCGGCAGAGGGTACTTGTTCTTGATGGTTACCTCATTCAGCGAGCGATAGTCCACCACTAATCTCTTGGTGCTGTCTTTCTTCTCCACAAACAGAACAGGTGCACCCCATGACGACGCACTAGGCTGAATGAATCCCTTTTCCAGCTGCTCCTTCAACTGTTTCTTCAATTCTTTCAGCTCATCCACATCCATCTTATATGGTTTCTTTGCTATTGGTCCTGTTCCCGGCATCAGGTCGATAAGAAACTCTACTTCCCTGTCAGGTGGCATCCCTGGCAGTTCTTCCGGAAACACGTCGGGGTAATCCCTAATCACTGGCACAGTATCCATGCTAACCCCCTTAAGAGAATTCAGCTTACACCTTCCTGGTCGTGCGGCTGACTTGAATCTAATCCTCTTACCATCCTGGGTTTTGAGTGAAACAGCTCGCTGTGCACAATCTATGTGTCCCCCATGCATAGACATCCAATCCATACCCAGAATGACATCTAACCCTTGTGAATCCAACACTACCAAATGTGCAATGAAGTTGTGTGTTCCAATCCTCACAGTTAAATTGCGGCATCCCGCACTAGCTATCATATCTCCTCTAGGTGAACTCACTCTAAAAGACCTCTTCATAGACTCAGTAGGTAACTTATACTTATCCACAAATGCCCTTGATATGAATGAATGCGATGCACCAGTATCGAAAAGTATAAGTGCAGGGTGAGTGTTGATTGGGAACTTACCAATCACAAGGTCGGGCTCGTCTGGAATCTCCTCCACATTCATGTGGTTCACTGTGGCCTTCTCATTGTTGGTTGGCTTCAGTACTTTCCTCTCCGGACAGTTGTCAGCATAGTGTCCCTTTTGCTTACACTTGAAGCATGTCACCTCACTCAGATCCTTCTTCACAAAATTGCGATCGCGGTTGCGGTCATGTCCACCGTGTCCTCCAGAGTGGTGAGAGTGTCCTCCCTTGTGGCTGTGGTGGCTGCTCCTATGGTTGTCATGACGATGTCCATCGCCTCCATGGTGGTGGCGATCATGGCTCCCATGGTCACTCCCTCCATGCTTGGAGTATCCATCATATGAAGTGCGAGACTTGTGGTGTGAGACAGAGTGGTGATTGTTGTTCTTTCTCTTGCGGCTTTCCACCTGCTTGTGCTTCCCTTCCAGGATCCTGGCCTTGTCCATGAGCTCCTGGAAAGTGGGGCAATAAACCACCAGTAGCTGCACTGAAAGCTCATCACTGAGGCCATCCAGGAATCTCCCCCTCCTTTTTGCATCAGTGTCAACATCCTCAGGTGCATAACGGGACAGGTTGTTGAACTCCTCAATGTACTCGGCCACGGTGCGATTGGTTTGGCGCAAGTTGCGGAACTCCTTCCTCTTCAGGCTCAGAACTCCTGAAGACACGTGGTCGGTCCTGAAACCTTCCTCAAACATTGCCCAAGTCACAGTATTCAGAGGGTGGGTGATCTGAAATGTGTCCCACCAAGAAGCGGCTGGTCCCTCCAGTAGGTGAGCGGCAAACCTCACCTTCTCAGCATCAGAGCATCCAACAGTTACTAGATCCTTGTTGACGGAACGCAACCAGTCGAGAGCAACCATTGGTTCCGTTGCAGTAGAGAACTTAGCTGGCCTTAACCTCAGAAATCTGGTGAGAGCATCTCCTTGAGGCTGATTGTTTCCATTGTTGTTGTTCTGATTCGCCATGAACTGGGTCATCACTTGGGTCAGCTGTGCCTGAGCTGCCATGAGCTGCTCCAACTCAGTGGGTTGGCGGCGGGGAGGCATCTGCGGTTCAGCACAGGTAAGTTTAGAAAGAATCAACTACGGTAATAGGATTCTACCCATGCATATGGTCAAGCAACAACAAACAATAGCAGACAATCACAAGCAAGCAACACATCAACAAACAAGCGGTCCAGCAACATCCCAGGTGTTATCCTAGCAGTATATACCTACTGAAATAGTTTTACAAGAGTTGGCAATGGTTAACTAAACAGTTGAGCATCAAAACGACAAAACAGCAATTCTGACAGAACAGTTCTACTGTGTTCGCGAATTTTTCCGCCTGACTTAAACTCGTCAGAAAATTAATCCAATTTTTGTGCATATAGAACAGGAAGTTCCGCATCAGCCCAATTTTTTTCAGATTTTTCCGGGTTACCAGAAAAATATGAAAAATCTCGCAGTACTGCTGTATCAGCAGAAAAACTGCAGCGAAAACAACACAGATAGTAACCAAATTGCAATAACTCTTTCATATAATTTTGCACAAATAATTCCTGGAATATTGGAGTACACAAATAAGCATCTAAATACTCTTACACTAACACGAACTAAGTATCACAACGATCGAGAATAATCCTAACGATTTCGCCTAACGAGGACTAATTGGTGGACTTCTATCTACTTCTTGAAGAGTTTGAGGTAGGCCCTTGCGGTCATGCGTTGGCGCTTCGGCTCGCGGTACAACCATGGCGGCGGAGTGTACACCTCTCCTGAACCATCACTTGAAACATCAAACTCCACCTCTTCTGGATCCTCCTCTTCTTCTTCATCCTCAGCTGCAACTGCAACAGCTTCATCTCCTCCACCATCATCGTCTCCATCATCATCATCCTCGTCCTCATCATCGTCATCTCCACTGTCATCATCATCCCCATTGTTGCCATCATCTCCATTGTCATCATCAGAGGGTGGATTCAGCTGTGCTTGGAGAGCGGCAATCTGGGTTGTCATAGCTTCAATAGTTTGATCCCTTTCCTGGACTGTCCCTTGCAGTTGCTGTATGTTCTGGGTGTTCTCCTGCACAGTACCATGAAGATGTGCTATGGTTACATCTCTGGCTATCAGGGCATTCTCCAGAACTCCCACAGCTTCATGCAAAGTGTCAATCTCCTGTCCTTGGACCACCATACCATTGCTAGTAAAATCTGCAATCTCCTTTATCATCCTCACCTTCTCTGCTAGAGCTCCATTCTCCCTTTCCATGTCCTCTATGTGCCTCCGACGGGGCGGCATGTTGTTCCTGTCGCCCGGGGTAACCACAATGTTCCCATCTTCATCACGCCTTCCATAGTCACGGTAGGGTGAATCTGCCGGTAGTAGGTGTCGGACTTGATGGCACTGGCGAGACAGGGCTTCATGTATGGCCAAGTTGATTCCAAGTCCCCAGTTGCAGTATGTCTTGGTGTAGATCAAGTGCACGGGGTTTGGCAAGGCGGCATCTCTGAATATGAAGGTAGTGATCTCCCATGCATCCTCTCCATATCCATAGGTGTACAGCCTTCTTCCCTTGAACATGGGCAGTCGCAATCCCAATGACTGCGAGAGCTGAGCTAACTGCCTTGCAAAGGGCCTTGGTGACTCCATGGTGGCATACTCAGTCCTGACTTCTCCCATCTATCAAGTAAAAGAGGAAAGTGTGAGAATAGCATATGGTAAGAATTTACGAGGGTGAAAGGCATAAGATGAAAGATAGAGTTAATATAGGCTGTAATAAATCTATGGCTTCCTAATCCAATTCTAGGTCACGATCCTACAGTCAACACACGGGCTCTGATACCATCCTGTGACACCCCGGTTCTGAAAAGACCGTGGCCTCTATGTGACATGCCAATCCCTGGATCGGTTCATTGGCCCACAATAGAGTAAGATAGATAACATAGCAAAAATATCCGTGTATCATAGATAACGAAGATCCAGAGTACCATTATTACAATGAAAGCTTAGTGCAAAGCTAGCTCAAATTATTCAGGTAGCAACATAAACGAATAAATCCTCCATTCTTCAAATTGCCCACAAGTGAACAAGTGCCGAGTGGAGTACCGTGGCCTATAACGATCAATCAGAATCAGAATAACCTGCAGCATGAAACGCAACAGCCCCGAAGGGTCAATACATGGAATGTATGGCAAGTAGAGCTAGTAATGGAGATAATAATACCAACATCTACATGCATATCTGGCAAGTGGAGCTGTGTCTGGCTTGCATTTGCAAATACATTTGTCCTACTTTCATAAACAGTTTTGAATTTTCTTTGAAAAGATCCCAATTAAGTTAACCCAACAAGATTAAAGCAATTATGAAATTAGAATGAGCGAGAAACATGTCATGGAATCAATATCTAGCAACTCGGTTGTCCATAACCGGGGACACGGCTAATCGATTAGATTATACACTCTGCAGAGGTTAGTACACTTTACCCATGTGACTTGGCCAGCCCAACTCGTACCATCACTCTCATTTTGGGTGATGATAGGGAGAAGACCAAGAAGAGACTGTTCAGGACGCGCACTGGTCCAACCTACCAAAATTCTACATCTCTGGATACGCGGGTTCGAGTTACCACAACCTACTAAGTCCAACCAACCACCCATTTCATTATTGGCACATGGTTGTACACGTAAGCTACACAATAAAGAAGCCAATCATTCTCTCTTGATACCTGGGTGCCTTTCCGCAATGAAACCACCAAAAATTATCAATACCATCACACCCAGGGGATTCATTGATTAAGTTGTTTTAGTTTTCACAAACCAATACTTTGAGAAAACAAGTATCAATGATGTAACCCAGCAACCCAGCCCTCGTTCAACATAGCATGGCTAAGCACATCTACAACGGTGGTTCATCTAGAAGGAAAGCCCTACCACATAATAGGTCATAGCATAGCGATAGTATCATCCTACTCATGCAACTACAAAATACACGACAATGCATTGAAAATAGTAGGACGATATCATGAACAAAGTAGCATCTACTTGCCTTGATTGTAGCGGTCGGAAGAACAATCCAAACACGAGCAAGGGTTGCACTCCACACAATCTACACGACACAATTGCATTCATAAACAAACAATTCACAAACATATGCAACAAAGATGATGCATGAATGCAAGAACGGCAAGTGAATTGGTGCTACAGCTGCACCACATAATTCTAATACATATTACTACCGAATACATGCATGGAAAATAGATTTGGCGCTAGGGAAACTATTAACCAAAAGTAGAGATCTCTACTAGAGCTAGAACTTAAATAATTCACTACCGGTAGTATACTGTTTGTAAAATCCAGGAAAAATTCTACCGCATAGGCATTGCTGATAAGAAACAGTACCAATTGGAATTACTCAAAAAGGAGTTATAAAACATCCCGAGTAATTAAAACACTGCAGAAAGCCATTAGACAAATACTGCAGAAGTTTTTACTGTAAGCCTATCTTTTTAATTCACGATGAGATTCCCCTCGTTCATACGAGTTCAGGGACATATCACACGCGATTTTTGGAGCTACGAAACTTTTACTAGGAATTTATTACTCCGAAAAGGCCACTAACTAGTTTGATTAAACTGTACTAAACCTGACGGTAAAAGTCTGAACCAAAGCTACAGAGAGATTCTACACGACTCACTGAACTCGTGCATATTTTGTTTGCAATTTTTGGCCAAGCGGTTTAATTTCTACGCAATTTACAAGATTCTTCCGAAATCTGCCAATTAAAGGGATTAACAAAATTGACCCAGTCAACTGTGTCTGATGACTGGGCGCTGACTGGGCGTCTGACCAGTCAATGTCTGGGGCCTCTGACTAGTCAACGTCTGGAGTGCTAACCAGTCAACGAACGATCTAAGCCGCTGATCTGAGATCTGACGGTGACTGCTGTCTTACCGGAAACGGACGGCGAAACGAACTCCGGCGAGCTCCGGACGGCGGCGGCGGTCGGTTCCGGCGGCGTGGTTCTACCTGCACGTACACACACGGTCAACTCCGGCTCCCGGAATAATAAACGCGTGCGCGTACGCGGCGATCTACAGGACGTAGTTGGCGGCGGCGGATGGAGACGTGGAGCACGGGAACGGAAAGAGGGCGGCGAGACGAACCCGGCAATAGACGCGGCGATGGCCGGCGGCGGAGGGGTGGCCGGCGGCGGCAAGGAGAAGCGACAGCGGCGGCGCGATCGGCAGGAGGCGGCGCCAGGAGGACGTCGCGTACGTGGGTTTGGGTTGCGTGCACGGTCTACAAGGCAGGGGTGGGGTCCTCCTTAAAAAGTCCCTCGCGCGCAGAAAAAAAAAGAAAAGAAAAAAAAATCCTGAACCGAATCGGTCCGCAGTTGGACTCCGTTTCGGAAATCGGTCCGGATTTTCGGACCGTTTTCCGGCGGTTTACTAAAACGTCTGAGTCTTTTGCATACGAACTCCGATTGGAGCGATTTTCGCGCCTACGGGTTCGTATCGTCGAGGGGAACAACCTTCAGTCGAAGTTTGTGCGAAAACTCGAACCTATAGGGGTGGTTGTTGCAAGTCCCTCTGAAGCTCCCCGCAGGAACCTCGAAGCGAAACAAAAAAGGGTTTTGACGATGGCGTTTCGCCGAACCTTTCTACTCGACGATTTTGCATGGAAAAGCATGATGCAATGCAATGAATGATATGCAAGACCAAATCTAAAATTTGGGATGTGACAATAATATTTTTGAAAAATGGTTTGGTACCAATGCCAAACTTTAATTTGGTGGTTGCTTCACAGAACACCCTGATTTCGGCACCTCAAAAATGGAAATTGGCTTTTTCGTGTGTCAAAAGGGAAAACTTCCTCCTGCAACATCGTAAGCCATCCCAAGATGCACATGTGTGCACAATATGGGCACATTATCACAAACTATGCCCTGATTCTAGCCATAACATTGGTGGTTTGACCTAAATGCCATGAAAGCTCGAACATGATAGGTCATTTTGTGAAGGATTTTTTATGATGTTTGCAATTTTTCAAGTTCAATATTTTTCCTTGCAACTGTGACACATAATATGACACCACGCGAAGGTTTCACATTGTTTGGATCATTTTTGAATTTCTTATGCCCGTTTCAAACTATATTCAAAACGGTGGGCATGAAGCTTCTTAGCCCGGGGTTGAGCCTCGCTGAACTTGAAGTGGATCTCTAATGAAATAGCATGTTGTGAACCTATAAATTATTTTTTAAAAAATTCACAAGCATTATATGATGTACTTGTAGTTCAAATCTTGGTAACCTCCTATCGATTCGGCAGGAATTTGTCTTTTTCATGAGGGATGGACAAAAAGGTTCTAGATATACCGGTTGGGAAATTGTCCATATAAGGTGGTATAGTATTTTTGAAAAATGGTTTGGTACCAATGCCAGACTTTAATTTGGTGGTTGCTTCACAGAACACCCCGATTTCGGCACCTCAAAAATGGAAATTGGCTTTTTCGTGTGTCGAAAGGGAAAACTTCCTCCTGCAACATCGTAAGCCATCCCAAGATGCACATGTGTGCACAATATGGGCACATTGTCACAAACTATGCCCTGATTCTAGCTTCTTAGCCCGGGGCTGAGCCTCGCTGAACTTGAAGTGGATCTCTAATGAAATAGCATGTTGTAAACCTATAAATGATTTTTTTAAAAATTCACAAGCATTATATCATGTACTTGTAGTTCAAATCTTTAAAAGTTTTTTAAAATTCCAAATTATGCACTAAATATTTTCTTAATGCATTTTTAGTTGTAAATAGTACAATTGTATAGTTCAAATAAAAATATTTGAAAATAGAAAATGGTTTTTGATTAGTTATTTAAATTGAAGCACTTTTCCTGTTAAAAGTTTTTTTAAATTCCAAATTATGCAATAAATGTTTTTTTAATGCAATTTTAATTGTAAATAGTACAATTGTATAGTTCAAATAAATATATTTGAAAACAGAAAATGGTTTTTGATTAGTTATTTAAATTGAAGCACTTTTCCTGTTAAAAGTTTTTTTAAATTCCAAATAAATAGTCATGTTAAATTGAAACATCTTATTAATTAAAGAAGAAACAAATTTGAATATGGCAGGAAGACCAAAAGGTTTGCCAAAATCTGAAAAAATGGTCAACGATCCCAGTTCGTCCCACGAACCGGGACCGATGATCCCTAGATGCGCACGCTGCCATTAACACGCCTTTGGTCCCGGTTGTTGGCATGAACCGGGACCGTTGATCCTTTGGTCCCGGGTGGTAGGACTAATCGGGACCAAAGGCCGTGCACGTGGCAGCGCAGCAACGCTCGTGCCCCAGACCTTTGGTCCTTGTTGGTGGCATGAACCGGGACCGTTGGTCCTTTGGTCCCGGTTATTGGGATGTCCCGGGACCAATGGTCTGTACAGTTAACAGCCCCGGCCTTCCTCCTCCCCAACTCCCCCCAATTCACAGAGCACATCGACACGCGACTAAGGAAAATTTGCGGCGGAGCAAAATCACGCCGGCGGGCTGCCCAAATCCAGAGCGGCCGCTTCACACCGTCGACGCTTGCCGCCGCCGTGCCACCACCGTCTGAGGAATCGACCGCGCACGCTGGAAATCGACGCCACGGTCACCGTCTGCTCCGACTCCGGCCGTCGTGGTTGCCGCTGCTTCCGAGCTCCTCCGGCCTCGTCGAGCCGTCCATCGTCTTCGTGGTGAGACGCTGGTCCTCCAGGACCTCTCCTTTCTCTCTCTCTTGCTCCACCACCGTCTGTCGCCAAGCGCCACTGTCCGCCGCCGTCGTCCGCCGTCGCAGACGATGCTCCGATGGCCAATAAGGGGCGGCGCGACCACCGTTAGCTTCCTCGCGACGCGCTCGTTCGAACCCGACCTTCTACGCGTTCCAGCAAGCACTCTAGTGCCGCTAACCACCGCCGGACGATGTGCCCTCCGACGAGCCCATGTGGCGCCAAGGTGGCGCTCATGTGGCGCCCTGACGTGGGCGTCGAGTAAGCTCTGCCAGCGTGGCAGCCCGACGTGGCCCTGGCCCCACTAGTCAGTCACTATGGGTAGGCAGTGCATCTGTGAGAAAAGGTTCCCGGCCTTAGGTGACGTCAGCCTTTACCTATGCTGACGCAATAAAAGTTTAATATTTGTTTAAATAATTTCAGAAAAGAGTTTAATCTTATAAATTCAATAACTAATTATTTCTAAGTCAGAAAAATATGTATAATATATCAAAATGTTCAGAAAAATGAGATCTACACAATAGACTCATAATCATGCATTGTTCAACAACTTTAATTACAAGTTTAATAAGAGATTGAAATCAACCCCTCGTAGGTGATTTCGGGGTCTCTCCTGTACTAGGGTTTGGACCATTCGGATCCCACTTAAATTGCCAAGCATGCCTTAGGGTTAAATTTCAACTATGTTTAACTTGTCATATCATTATCGATGTCATGTGTTGATTGTTTAACTTGCAGATACTATGGATCCAACACATCAGGAAAACATCCTCCAAGGGATGATCTGCGAAAATGAAGATATCGATATCGATATCAATGTCGTGAGTGAGTTTCTAAATGATTCTGGTCAGGGAGATGAGTCTCTCAACCGAGGAGACGGCTCCGGTGAGGTAGAATCCAAATCCTGGGACAGGAGAGAAGCCGATAAGGAAGAAGGCGACGGCTCCGGCGGAACCTTAAATCTCGCAAACACCGGCGAGGTGTATATATGTATTTTTGTAATTAAAATGCTGCTGTCTATATATATATGCATATATTAACACTCTTTCTTCTTTTAGCCCTCCGGATCGAGAACTTCTTCCGTAGGAACGAAACGAGGCCCAACAAAAAAGTTGGATGACACTATGAGGTATAGGATCGACGTGGTCGGTGTAGATGGCGAAGCGCAAGCTCCCGTCGATGTCGCAAGAAAATTTTTCAAGCCATGCAGAGTTCTTGTGAGGGACTACATCCCGATCACCGTTCAAGAATGGAATCGGCCAAGTGGCGGTGGAGTCCCATATGTCGGCGACAACGCCAAAGATAAGCTTTTTGACAAGCTCATGACTAATTTCCTCCTGCCAGAACCAGATGTGACTCCAGATGAGGAGGAGAGAGCAAGAAGGGAGCTTGTGCAAAGAGTCAAGAAGTTTGCTCTTAGCAAGATGGTCGATGCATTCAAGAACTGGAAGAAGAAACTGTACCATAACTTTGTCAAGGTAGAGAAGACTCCGAATTTCGATGAAGCCGGCTATGCTAAGTTAAGACACCAGTGGGAGGATTTTGTGAACTACAAGACATCGGAGAAAGCTAAGGAAAGGTCTAGGATAAATACGGAGAACGCTGCTCAGAAACTATACCATCATAACATGGGGCCTACTGGCTACGCCGGTTGCATGCCTAAGTGGGATGCACTTGAGGTCAATTACATAGCTGCCGGGATCAGACCAGAGCCCGCAACATGGACACCACGGGTGAGAAACTGGTTTTACGGCCATGGGGGCACGTTGGACAAAGAAGGGAGGGCAATATATAATCAGAAACACAAAGATGATCCCCCACTGCCCATCGACGATATTAGAAATGCAGTAGATGATGTTGCAGCGGGACGGTTCGTTCCCGATAGAGAGAACGACGAGCTCACACGGGCCCTTAAAAATCCTGAACACGATGGACGAGCATGAGGCACACCAGGCTCCAAGTCGTGGAAGGTTTCCTTCCCCCCGGAAATGAAGAGATATCCCGATAAAAGCCATCAGAGGAGAAAGGAAAGGGAGGCAGCTGAGAAAGCGGCCACTGCAGACCGGCTGCGTAATGTAGAAGAACTATTAAAGCGGCACCAGGATCAACTCGACATACTTAGCCAGCAAGGTACTAGCGGCCAATCTCAGCGGCACGTGGTAGAAGCTGCATTCGAGGGTACCGGCGCCCCATCGAATAAGAAAAGCAGTGTCGCTTCCACGCAGCTCCATGATGTTGATGATGATGCACCGACGACATCTCCTCCTAAATGCTACCCAGTGGATGATATCACGGAGACAACAGCTTGTGAGCTAAAGGTGTAGGTTATGAACTTAAGGGTGACGGCGGCGATCGGCATGGCGGTACCAATTGGGCCTAACCCAACTTGGCATTGCAGACCGGTTCCAAAAGGGTACGCTGTCGTCACGGTGGATGAGGTGAAGGAAGATTTTGAGGAGCTGAAGCTAGACCACCCTACAGGGGAAGATATGGAGCTGACTCAACTAGGAGAAGCCAAAGGGGGGACTATTCTATGGCTAAAGGAGCGCATCATGCTTCCAAATTATGTGCCCCCAAGGCCACCCACTCCTCAGAGCAGCAATCCACCTTCGCCGCCACCTCACCATTCTCCAGCGCAACCGTTGCCTTCACCGCCTCACCGCTCAGCGCAACCGTCTCCATCGCCGCCTCAGCCATCTCCACCGCTGCGTCAGCCGTCTCCGTCCCTTGAGCCTGAAAGACAAAAGCGGAAGTATACTAAGGGGGTCAGCACCACCAGCAGCAGCAAGAGCACGTTCCGATCACCGAAACGTAAGCAATCGCCCCTCCCAAGAGTACCTCATCAGAATATGAAGAAGCTACCTTGCGAGAAGACAGATGAGGAAACTAATGCGGCCGCAGCTGCCCATTATGAAAAGTGGAAGATTGACATGGCTAACAAGAAAAAACCGATAGAGGCATTTTTCCCGGTCACCGCAGAAGATAAAGCCAAAGCAGCCGCTCTTAAGATTCAGCTTCACCAACCCATAGCGCTCACATCAGACTATAATCACTCTATTGCCAAGTTGGCTGAGGCAAAAGAGCGGAGAGTCGGGAAAGAAGTTGCCCAGCTCGGACAACAGAAAAATCAATCGATCGAACCGCTCAAAGTGTACGATACCAATGAGTGGATGATCCAGGAGCGGCATGATCCGAACATTGATCCGGAGTTTGTTCGACTGTACGGAGAAAAAGCCCAATTATATGGACTGTCTATTACTGAGTACATGAGCTGTATGCATGAGTTCAAGGGGTACCAAGAAACAACATACGTGTACCAGTACGGGGCTCCTCTCGTCAAACCCGACTTGGTACATCCAAGCCTGTGCTGATTCCAAAAACTGGATCTATGCTGCATATAAACACCACCATTACGGTCATGGAGATGGCTTCATACTAATTGAATTTCCAGAATTATTTCAGTTTTACCAACAAGACGCCCTCGACAAAGCTATCGTCAGTGCCTATTGTTTGTAAGTATTATTAATTTCTGTAATTAAGTCTTTCTAGCTCATCTCATTCGTTGCTTGTATAATCTTACTAATCACTATACTAAGTATATATGCAGAATGAAGATTCAAGAATGCAACAAAGGACAAATCTTTGACCTTGGGTTTGTTGACTGTAATTTCGTTCATGAAGTTACTCTAAAAACAAATCCCAAAGAGATAGAGGATAACTTGTTCAAAGCGTTGAAGTATTTCAGCAATAGAAGGGAAATACTATTTCCTTACAACGCTGCGTGAGTGTTACTGTCTTGTACACATTCTATTTTCGATTACTCGATGTTAAGCGTATAATTGACTCGTGTTATATTTTGTTAGTGTGTCAAGCTTCCACTATATTCTTTTAATCATTTCTATTGACACCGGAGTAGTAAAAGTCCTGGACTCGAAAAGCACACCATTAGAAAAGTGGGCGGACATGCAGGAATGCCTCCAGAGGGCTTGGAAACGGTTCACCGCCAAAACTAGGGGTGTTTGGAAGCCAGAGCTTACATTTCAACCATTGCCTGTAAGTACTACTTGCTAGATCCACGCATCTCTTTGATTCTAGTTCCAATACCACCATTATCATGCTTGATTATTATTTTGATTGAACTCCGTTCTCGTAAAGTGCTTGAGGCAGGAAGCCGGGAATAACTTATGTGGATACTATGTCTGCAAGTTCATTCGCCAGACGACCAAAGAGAAGGGGGAAGACCGGAACATCAAAAAAATTGAAGTACGATAAACAATAATCACAACTTTATTTTATTACCACCAATTGTGTTTAGTTTCATTCATATATATTGATCCCCTTCTTTATATTAGATCGAATGGATGCGGGACGGTCTTCTATCACAAGAACGCGTGCAAGCAATTCAAGAGGAAATTGCCAGATTCTTGTTAGAATAAGTCATAGATCCGAAAGGAGAATACTATTACCCACTTCATTTGGAAGGGTGAAGTGTATAAAAGAAGTGTAAATTAGATCAAATTCGTGTGAGAGTATCGTTTGTAATTATAATTTGTTTCGAGCAAGAAGACGGATGAGACGGTATATATATTTGTGATCATGCATGATGTGTAATATATATATCGTGGTTTCATTATTGTTGTATATATGTAGTACCATTAAATTTATAAAAAAAATCCTGTCGTGGCAGAAAAATAGCCCGAAATCCTGCCGCGGCACAAAACCCGGCCGCGGCAGAAAAATAGCCCGAAAATCCTGCCGCAGCATAGAGACCAACGATCCCGGTTCGTGCCAAGAACCGGGACCAATGATCCACCCCCACCCGTCTCTAGTGCTGCCACGTGGGGACCCACTGGTCCCGTTTTTTCCCACGAACCGGACCAATGATCCACCCCCCCTCGTAGCTCGCCCGCCCACGTGGAGACCCATTGGTCCCGATTTGTGCGCAAACCGGGACTAGCATTGGTCCCGAGTGATTGGTCCCGGTTCTAGAACCGGGACCAATGGCCCTTATGAACCGGGACTAGAGGCCATTTTTCCAACAGTGTGGATACATGGGTGGATATTGAAAAGAACACACATGCAATGACACTGGTGGATCCATAGGTGGTTTGTGAAAAGAACACACATGCAAAATGACTCTGGTTGTTGTTACTAAAAAGAACACACATGCAATGACACTGGTGGATCCATAGGTGGATTGTGAAGAGAACACACATGCAATGACACTGGTGGATCCATAGGTGGTATGTGAGAAGAATACACGTGCAAAATGACTCTGGTTGTTGTTACTAAAAACAAAACACATGCAATGACACTGGTGGATCCATGTGTGGTCTGTGAAGAGAGCACACATTTCAATGACTCTTGTTGTTGTTAGTAAAAAGGACACACATGCAATGACACTGGTGGATCCATGTGTGGTCTCTGAAGAGAACACACATGCAATGACACTGGTTGTTGTTACTAAAAAGAACACACATGCAATGACACTGGTGGATCCATAGGTGGATTGTGAAGAGAACACACATGCAATGACACTGGTGGATCCATAGGTGGTATGTGAAAAGAACACACATGCAAAATGACTCTGGTTGTTGTTACTAAAAAAACACACATGCAAAATGACACTGGTGGGATCCATGGGTGGATTTTGAAAAGAAAACACATGCAATGACACTGGTGGATCAATATGTGGTATGTGAAAAGAACACACATGCAAAATGACCCTGGTTGTTACTAAAAAGAACACACATGCAATGACACCGGTGGATCCATGGGTGGATTGTGAAAAGAACACACATGCAATGACACTGGTGGATCCATATGTGGTATGTGAAAAGAACACACATGCAAAATGACTCTGGTTGTTACTAAAAAAACACACATGCAATGACACTGGTGGATCCATGTGTGGTCTCTGTAGAGAACACACATTTCAATCACACTAGTGGATCCATATGTGGTATGTGAAAAGAACACACATGCAATAACTCTGGTTGTTGTTAGTGAAATGAACACACGTGCAATGATACTGGTGGATCCATAGGTGGTATGTGAGAAGAACACACATTTCATGACTCTGGTTGTTGTTACTAAAAAGAACACACATACAATGACACTGGTGGATCCATAGGTGGTATGTGAAGAGATCGCACATGCAAAATGACTCTAGTTGTTGTTACTAAAAAGAACACACAAGCAATGACACTGCTGGATACATGGGTGGATTGTGAAAAGAACACACATGCAATGACACTGGTGGATCCATAGGTGGTTTGTGAAAAGAATACATCTGCAAAATGACTCTGGTTGTTGTTACTAAAAAGAACACACATGCAATGACACTGGTGGATCCATAGGTGGATTGTGAAGAGAGCACACATGCAATGAAACTGGTGGATCCATAGGTGGTATGTGAGAAGAACACACCTGCAAATTGACTCTGGTTGTTGTTACTAAAAACAACACACATGCAATGACACTGGTGGATCCATGTGTGGTCTCTGAAGAGAGCACACATTTCAATGACTCTTGTTGTTGTTAGTGAAAAGAACACACATGCAATGACACTAGTGGATCCATGTGTGGTCTCTTAAGAGAACACACATGCAATGGCACTGGTTGTTGTTACTAAAAAGAAGACACATGCAATGACACGAGTGGATCCATAGGTGGATCGTGAAGAGAACACGCATGCAATGACACAGGTGGATCCATAGGTGGTATGTGAAAAGAACAAACATGCAAAATGACTGGTTGTTGTTACTAAAAAGAACACACATGCAATGACACTGGTGGATCCATGTGTGGTCTCTGTAGAGAACACGCATTTCAATGACACTGGTGGATCCATATGTGGTATGTGAAAAGAACACACATGCAATGACTCTGGTTGTTGTTAGTGAAAAGAACACACATGCAATGACACTGGTGGATCCATAGGTGGTATGTGAGAAGAACACACATGCAAAATGACTCTGGTTGTTGTTACTAAAAAGAACACACGTGCAATGACACTGGTGGATCCATGTGTGGTCTCTGTAGAGAACACGCATTTCAATGACACTGGTGGATCCATATGTGGTATGTGAAAAGAACACACATGCAATGACACTGGTGGATCCATAGGTGGTATGTGAGAAGAACACACATGCAAAATGACTCTGTTGTTGTTACTAAAAAGAACACACATGCAATGACACTGGTGGATCCATGGGTGGATTGTGAAAAGAACACACATGAAATGACACTGGTGGATCCATAGGTGGTATGTGAAAAGAACACACATGCAAAATGACTCTGGTTGTTGTTACTAAAAAGAACACACATGCAATGACACTGGCGGATCCATAGACGGTATGTGAAGAGAACACACATGCAAAATGACTCTGGTTGTTGTTACTAAAAAGAACACACATGTAAAATGACACTGGTGGGATCCATGGGTGGATTGTGAAAACAAAACACATGCAATGACACTGGTGCATCCATAGGTGGTATGTGAAAAGAACACACATGCAAAATGACTCTGGTTGTTAGTAAAAAGAACACACATGCAATGACACTGGTGGATCCATGGGTGGATTGTGAAAAGAACACAGATGCAATGACACTGGTGGATCCATATGTGGTATGTGAAAAGAACACACATGCAAAATGACTCTGGTTGTTACTAAAAAGAACACACATGCAATGACACTGGTGGATCCATGTGTGGTTTGTGTAGAGAACACACATTTCAATCACACTGGTGGATCCATATGTGGTATGTGAAAAGAACACACATGCAATGACTCTCGTTGTTGTTAGTGAAATGAAGACACATGCAATGACACTGGTGGATCCATAGGTGGTATGTGAGAAGAACACACATGCAATGACACTAGTGGATCCATAGGTGGTATGTGAAGAGAACACACATGCAAAATGACTCTGGTTGTTGTTACTAAAAAGAACACACTTGCAAAATGACACTGGTGGGATCCATGGGTGGATTGTGAGAAGAAAACACATGCAATCACACTGGTGGATCCATAGGTGTTATGTGAAAAGAAGACACATGCAAAATGACTCTGGTTGTTACTAAAAAGAACACACATGCAATGACACTGGTGGATCCATGGGTGGATTGTGAAAAGAACACACATGCAATAACACTGGTGATCCATATGTGGTATGTGAAAAGAACACACATGCAATGACTCTGGTTGTTGTTAGTGAAAAGAACACACATGCAATGACACTGGTGGATCCATGTGTGGTCTCTGAAGAGAGCGCACGTTTCAATGACTCTTGTTGTTGTTAGTAAAAAGAACACACATGCAATGACGCTGGTTGATCCATGTGTTGTCTCTGAAGAGAGCACAAATGCAATGACACTGGTTGTTGTTACTAAAAATAACACATGCAATGACACTGGTGGATCCATAGGTGGATTGTGAAGAGAACACACATGTAATGACGCTGGTGGATCCATAGGTGGTATGTGAAGAGATCACATGTAGCATCCCAATTGTCTAACAATTGCAATGCTACTAGCCTAGTCTATATAAATGCTACTTCAATTATATAATTGTTGCATCATAATTATATCATGCTCATGTCATCATGCCACCTTGCATTTGAGCATCATATAAAACCCTTTTTGTTTTGGTTCTTATCTCATATGCATTATTAATTGTATTTGCCTCTTGATATTGTATTTGGTTCTTGATATATTGTTTAATGCCCAAGTTGAGTTGGGGGCATATCTCTTAGTAACTCCACCACCTTTCTTTCCCCTCCTTATAATTCCACCATCCAACTAAATATGAGCTTGGCACTTATTGGTTTACCTCTAGCTCATGTGGGTTGGGATGGATCCAATTCTATTCCACATGCTCTCATCTTAGCATCATGTTGTTTTCACAATATTGAAACATGAGAGCCACATGGCCACCTTTGAATGCCTTGTGAGTGGGACCCTCTCTTCTACCTTCCATATGGTTTATCATGGAATCATGCTCATGTTGGAATAAGTTTGGAACTACTGATCATCTAGTGGCATATACACACTAGCAAGTCCCATCCACAATCCAATGTGATCATTCCCATATACTCCACTTGGAATTCTTTCAAATTCCTTTGCTTGGGCCTTACTCCAATTTTGGGTTGCATAATAATAATGCCATGAAATAATATTGTTTTCACAAGAATTATCATGGCATTAAATATTTTGCATGGGCCATGCAAGTACCCCTTTAAGCTTGTCATTTGGATTTTAGTTGGTTTTTGGGAATCCTCTCACTCTCTCATCTCTCTCTTTTAGCTTGAACTTATTTGATCATGCTTACACCACCTCCCCCTCTTTTCTTGTTTTGTTTTGGTTTGATCTTAGTTGTTCTTGGCTTGACCTTGTCCTAGCAAAACCACTCCATCTCTCTCTCTCTCTTTAGTCCCTAGACCATCATCTACCCTTCATCACCATACCCATACCCCCTCTCCTAAACCCTAATCTACACCTAAGCTAAACCACACCCTAAGTACACCCCCCTCTTTCCCTCTCCTCTCTAGCCGAGCCACCCCACCATGCCACCTAGCTGGACCCACCTAGCTTCCCTCTCCACCACACAAAACCAAACCCTAACCTAACCCGAGGCTCCTCCCAACCCTAGCTTCAACCTAGCCGAACCTCCCCTCCTCTCTCCCTCTCCTCTCTCCCTGCCCTGTGGCCCCTAGCCCGAGCCTGCCCTTGGCCTCGCCCTCAGACCCCACCTGGAAGCCGCCTGCCAGCCCCCTGCCCTGGTCCTGCCTGCCGAGCACGTGAGCGAGGGGAAGGAAAGGTGGCACCGAGCCACCTTTAACCATCTACCCCGCGCCCACGGCAGCTCCCCCTCTCTGCTACCTACCACCACCCCCACCTCTCTGCCTCACCTCTCTGGCCTCCCCCGGATCCACCCCGAACGCCTGCTTCTCCCCTCGTTTCCTCCACCGACGCCACCAACGACCGACGCCGACCACCGTCTGCCCACCACCGATCCACCGTACCAGGCGACCTGCGCGACGTGGAGGTGGACGAGGAGTACAAGAAGACCCCCTGCAGCAGCCCGGTACCCGGAGCCGCGAAGAGGAAGCCCCAGAGCCGCGGCACACCGACGCGCTCCGACGTGAAACCCTAAACCGCCGGCCGTCTGCATCACCGCCGTCTCCCTGCGCCCCAGGCCGATCCGACCACGTCAAGCAACCCTCGGTGAGCTGGCCAACCTCCCTGACACCTCCGTCTTCCCCGCCGCCGCCTGTGCTCGCCGGTCGTTTCCCCGAGCGCCCTCGGCGCGTCGTCGTTCGCTGCCGTCTGCTCGCTCCCGCTCCGCGTAAGCCTATCTAGGCCCCGTCCGCCCTCCTATCACCTAGCCCAAGCCACCGCAACGGCTGCCGCCCCCGCGCGTGCCTGCAACATCCCGGGTTCGAGTCCCGCGCGCCGCGCCGCGCCAGGCAAGCATCGACCTATCGACAGAGAGGCAAAGAAGAGGAACAGTACGGCGTGGCCTTTTTGTGAATACCCCCCTACCTTTTTAACTCCCTGAACCCGCGCTCCCTCTAGGCCCACCAGTCAGCGTCGGCTTCTTTTTACAAAAACCACCCCGCAGATCTGAGCGCCCAACCCGCGGTCCATGGCTCGGCCGCGTGGCCCCAGTCCGCCCAGCCGCTGTCACGTGGGCCTGCGAGCCCGCTGACCCCACTCGTCGGTCTCTGGGGCTAGCAGCAGTCGCGGTGACAGAGGAATTTCTCGCGCGTGTACCGCTGAGTCAGCCTGGCCCCACCTGTAATTGACTGTGGCTGGGTCTGTCTGGGTATAAAAAGTATTTACCGGTTTCTGTTTTAAATTCAAATCTTTATCTAATTAATTCAAATTCAAATATAAATCTGTTTTTAAATATCTTTTCAAATATTAATCCAAATAATACAAATAATATATGTTTTCAAATCAGAAAAATATGAGGATTTCAAATATGCAATCCAAAATAGATTTTGAACACTTAAATTTCCAAGTTTATTTAAATTACAACAAAATGCCCTTTTGACTTAATAAATTAATAACTTTTGTTTTATAACTCCAAATTCAACAAATAATATGTCTAAAATGATTAGCTCGACGAGACCTTTCTGTTTATGCATTCCATGGTTTGAATTGAAGCATGCATCATATAAATATAAAGTATACAGCAACTAATATGAGATTAAAATGGGGCTAAAACTCAATAAAGTGGTTTATTCTTGTTTCCACCCCTCATCCATGCCATGCTACCTTATTGCCATGCAAATTGTGCATCATTCATCATGGCATGATTGTTTGCTTGATGCATTTATTCATATGCTTGTGCACTTTATTTATGTTGGCCCTTGTTTGTTTGGTTCTTCTTCGAATAGACGCTGAGCAGGGGATATAACAAGAGAACCAGGAGCACTACCCAGATCCATTCCTTGCTTCAACTGAGCTGCCAGGAAAGCACTACCACATGCTTGCATACATATAGCACCGACTGCCTCTATCTTATTCTTGCATCATTGAGTCGCGATTGCATTAAATTGAATCCCAAGTATTGCATAGCCTTTACTTTTAAACCCCACCGAAGCCTGTTCCTCCATCCCATGAGCCATTACTACAGGAGTTGTTTGAGCCATGCGAGTCGTAGAACAGCATGTGTAGGGTATGTGAGTGTCTGATGGATAACGAGGTACCTAAACAACTTAACCTGAGTAGTAATGGGATAACTAATGAAAGTGGCACCGGTGAGCAATATCTGTTATTTGGTTTTTATGCTCACTTGTGTCCCGTAAGACCCCGAGTACTTGATTCCTGTTCCAAGAATATTCGCGTTATCCACATCCGGGAGGCCTTATGGACCCCCCTGAGCCAGAGCTTGATTCATTCTTATTTCTTGGGGCCACAAACTAGTTTGAGGTTTTATTTACGATCCTGTACTTATGCCATGCTTTACTGCTTTATTTAAATTGTGCGAGGAGCACACTGTACTGTTTAGGATCGTGGCCCGATTTCGCTGTATCGACAAGCCCAGCCACACTTTCGGGTTCCCAGTCGTTTACAGCCGCCTCCACAACCTTAAGCCCGTCTCGGAGCCGGCCGGCTTCGTTGCGGGATCTACTTAAAGGGGTGGCCCCCTGAAATATTTCTGAATCCTGTAATTGCTTTGTCGTGACTGCCTCGTTGGGTTTTGATTTGGTTTTTCCGAGGCATATCGAGTGTGTGTTGCTATTTGTGCACCCCTGCAGGGTAAAACTTTCCGAAAGCCGTGTCCGCGGTTATGGACGACTTGGAGCACAGTTTCTCGATCATAGACAAGCATAACTAAAGTACCGCTTTTAATCTGACTAGACTAGGTACCTGACTAGTAATTAGAGCAACACTCATGGAATGGATAATAAAACTGCCAACGGATGGGGGTTGTTCGTCCGCTTCCCCGTCGGTAAGCGAGGAGGAGGATGGATCTGTTAAGATTACCTTTATAACTGTTATAACTGTTGTTCTTAATTCACGGACATCCGTCTATCTTTGGTTAGGCGGATGGTTAGCGAGTATCTATAGAATTGCTAGGGTTTATCTTTTGCTACAATTGCGTCACCCCCGGTTGTGTCCCCTTTAGAGGCATAAAGACTTGCTGAGTACCCCTAGGGTCTCACACGATAAATTATTTGTTCAGATGAACAGGTACCCTCGCAAGATGGATACTGGGTGGAAGAGACGGACGATGTGGGCAACGATCATTCGGTGTAGAGATTCCGGGAACGGGGATCCGTGAGATCTGTGGGCGGGATGTGCTTATTTATGGGGCATCTTATGCCGATTTGCTTCTTATCCGTACTCGGATTTTGTCTTCCGCTTCCGCTTGATACTCTGTTGATTGATGTATGAGGAGATATCCCAAACTATTATATCTATCTAGGATATTTGGATCTTGCCGTATGGCGTTGCTATATTTCCTTTCTTTTTAGATGGAATGGCTCTGATGTACTATTGTATGGTGGCTTGCATACATACTCATTTGTGTATGTAGTTGATCCCTTCGCCTGCCGATTACGCCGCCCGTTCTTGTCCCGATGTTTGGAAATGGTTGGGACGGCCGAAAGGTCTACCTGTGAGTGGCATTTGGGCCCCACCGTACTATTTCAACCATTTCTGATCATCCAGGCTTGTACTAGGAGCGTAATTCACCGAGGTAGTTACATCACACATGCAAAATGACTCTGGTCATTGTTACTAAAAAGAACACACACGCAAAATGACACTGGTGGGATCCATGGGTGGATTGTGAAAAGAAAACACATGCAATGACACTGGTGGATCCATAGGTGGTGGTGTGTGAAAAGAACACTCATGCAAAATGACTCTGGTTGTTACTAAAAAGAACACACATGCAATGACACTGGTGAATCCATGTGTGGTCTCTGTAGAGAACACACATTTCAATCACACTGGTGGATCCATATGTGGTATGTGAAAATAACACACATGCAATGACTCTGGTTGTTGTTAGTGAAATGAACACACATGCAATGACACTGGTGGATCCATAGGTGGTATGTGAGAAGAACACACATTTCAATGACTCTGGTTGTTCTTACTAAAAAGAACACACATGCAATGACACTGGTGGATCCATAGGCGGTATGTGAAAATAATACACATTTCAATGACACTGGTGGATCCATAGGTGGTATGTGAAAAGAACACGCATGCAAAATGACTCTGGTTGTTGTTACTAAAAAGAACACACATGCAATGACACTGATGGATCCATGGGTGGATTGTGAAAAGAGCACACATGCAATGACACTGGTGGATCCATATGTGGTATGTGAAAAGAACACACATGCAATGACTCTGGTTGTTGTTAGTGAAAAGAACACACATGCAATGACACTGGTGGATCCATGTGTGGTCTCTAAAGAGAGCACACATTTCAATGACTCTTGTTGTTGTTAGTAAAAAGAACACACATGCAATGACACTGGTGGATCCATGTGTGGTCTCTGAAGAGAACACGCATGCAATGACACTGGATGTTGTTACTAAAAAGAACACACATGCAATGACACTGGTGGATCCATAGGTGGATCGTGAAGAGAACACACATGCAATGACACTGGTGGATCCATAGGTGGTATGTGAAAAGAACACACATGCAAAATGACTGGTTGTTGTTACTAAAAAGAACACACATGCAATGACACTGGTGGATCCATGTGTGGTATCTGTAGAGAATACGCATTTCAATGTCACTGGTGGATCCATATGTGGTATGTGAAAAGAACACACATGCAATGACTCTGGTTGTTGTTAGTGAAAAGAACACACATGCAATGACACTGGTGGATCCATAGGTGGTATGTGAGAAGAACACACATGCAAAATGACTCTGGTTGTTGTTACTAAAAAGAACACACATGCAATGACACTGGTGGCTCCATGTGCGGTCTCTGTAGAGAACACGCATTTCAATGACACTGGTGGATCCATATGTGGTATGTGAAAAGAACACACATGCAATAACACTGGTGGATCCATAGGTGGTATGTGAAAAGAACACACATGCAAAATGACTCTGGTTGTTACTAAAAAGAACACACATGCAATGACTCTCGTAGTTGTTAGTGAAATGAACACACATGCAATGACACTGGTGGATCCATAGGTGGTATGTGAGAAGAACACACATGCAATGACACTAGTGGATCCATAGGTGGTATGTGGAGAGAACACACATGCAAAATGACTCTGGTTGTTGTTACTAAAAAGAACACACATGTAAAATGACACTGGTGGGATCCATGGGTGGATTGTGAAAAGAAAACACATGCAATGACACTGGTGGATCCATAGGTGGTATGTGAAAAGAACACACATGCAAAATGACTCTCGTTGTTACTAAAAAGAACACACATGCAATGACACTGGTGGATCCATGGGTGGTCTCTGAAGAGAACACACATGTAATGACACTGGTTGTTGTTACTAAAAAGAACACACATGCAATGACACTGGTGGATCCATAGGTGGATTGTGAAGAGAACACACATGCAATGACACTAGTGGATCCATAGGTGGTATGTGAAAAGAACACACATGCAAAATGACTCTGGTTGTTGTTACTAAAAAACACACATGCAAAATGAAACTGGTGGGATCCATGGGTGGATTGTGAAAAGAACACTCATGCAATGACACTGGTGGATCCATATGTGGTATGTGAAAAGAACACACATGCAAAATGACTCTCGTTGTTACTAAAAAAACACGCACGCAATGACACTGGTGTATCCATTTATGGTCTCTGTAGAGAACACACATTTCAATCACATTGGTGGATCCATATGTGGTATGTGAAAAGAACACACATGCAATGACTCTGGTTGTTGTTATTGAAATGAACAGACATGCAATTACACTGGTGGATACATAGGTGGATCGTGAAGAGAACACACATGCAATGACACTGGTGGATCCATAGGTGGTATGTGAAAAGAACACACATGCAAAATGACTGGTTGTTGTTACTAAAAAGAACACACATGCAATGACACTGGTGGATCCATGTGTGGTATCTGTAGAGAATACGCATTTCAATGTCACTGGTGGATCCATATGTGGTATGTGAAAAGAACACACATGCAATGACTCTGGTTGTTGTTAGTGAAAAGAACACACATGCAATGACACTGGTGGATCCATAGGTGGTATGTGAGAAGAACACACATGCAAAATGACTCTGGTTGTTGTTACTAAAAAGAACACACATGCAATGACACTGGTGGCTCCATGTGTGGTCTCTGTAGAGAACACGCATTTCAATGACACTGGTGGATCCATATGTGGTATGTGAAAAGAACACACATGCAATGACACTGGTGGATCCATAGGTGGTATGTGAAAAGAACACACATGCAAAATGACTCTGGTTGTTACTAAAAAGAACACACATGCAATGACTCTCGTTGTTGTTAGTGAAATGAACACACATGCAATGACACTAGTGGATCCATAGGTGGTATGTGAGAATAACACACATGCAATGACACTAGTGGATCCATAGGTGGTATGTGAAGAGAACACACATGCAAAATGACTCTGGTTGTTGTTACTAAAAAGAACACACATGTAAAATGACACTGGTGGGATCCATGGGTGGATTGTGAAAAGAAAACACATGCAATGACACTGGTGGATCCATAGGTGGTATGTGAAAAGAACACACATGCAAAATGACTCTCGTTGTTACTAAAAAGAACACACATGCAATGACACTGGTGGATCCATGGGTGGTCTCTGAAGAGAACACACATGTAATGACACTGGTTGTTGTTACTAAAAAGAACACACATGAAATGACACTGGTGGATCCATAGGTGGATTGTGAAGAGAACACACATGCAATGACACTAGTGGATCTATAGGTGGTATGTGAAAAGAACACACATGCAAAATGACTCTGGTTGTTGTTACTAAAAAACACACATGCAAAATGAAACTGGTGGGATCCATGGGTGGATTGTGAAAAGAACACTCATGCAATGGCACTGGTGGATCCATATGTGGTATGTGAAAAGAACACACATGCAAAATGACTCTCGTTGTTACTAAAAAAACACGCACGCAATGACACTGGTGGATCCATTTATGGTCTCTGTAGAGAACACACATTTCAATCACACTGGTGGATCCATATGTGGTATGTGAAAAGAACACACATGCAATGACTCTGGTTGTTGTTATTGAAATGAACACACATGCAATTACACTGGTGGATACATGGCTGGATTGTGAAAAGAACACACATGCAATGACACTGGTGGATCCATAGGTGGTTTGTGAAAAGAATACATATGCAAAATGACTCTGGTTGTTGTTACTAAAAAGAACACACATGCAATGACACTGGTGGATCCATAGGTGGATTGTGAAGAGAACACACATGCAATGACACTGGTGGATCCATAGGTGGTATGTGAGAAGAACACACCTGCAAAATGACTCTGGTTGTTAGAAAAAGAACACACATGCAATGACACTGGTGGATCCATGGGTGGATTGTGAAAAGAACACACATGCAATGACACTAGTGGATACATATGTGGTATGTGAAAAGAACACACATGCAAAATGACTCTGGTTGTTACTAAAAAGAACACACATGCAATGACACTGGTGGATCCATGTGTGGTCTCTGTAGAGAACACGCATTTCAATGACACTGGTGGATCCATAAGTGGTATGTGAAAAGAACACACATGCAATGACTCTGGTTGTTGTTAGTGAAAAGAACACACATGCAATGATACTGGTGGATCCATAGGTGGTATGTGAAGAGAACACACATGCAAAATGACTCTGGTTGTTGTTACTAAAAAGAACACACATGCAAAATGACACTGTTGGGATCCATGGGTGGATTGTGAAAAGAAAACACATGCAATGACACTGGAGGATCCATAGGTGGTATGTGAAAAGAACACACATGCAAAATGACTCTGGTTGTTGTTACTAAAAAGAACACACATGCAATGACACTGGTGGATCCATAGGTGGATTGTGAAGAGAACACACATGCAATGACACTGGTGGATCCAGAGGTGGTATGTGAGAAGAACACACCTGCAAAATGACTCTGGTTGTTGTTACTAAAAAACACACATGCAAAATGAAACTGGTGGGATCCATGGGTGGATTGTGAAAAGAACACTCATGCAATGGCACTGGTGGATCCATATGTGGTATGTGAAAAGAACACACATGCAAAATGACTCTCGTTGTTACTAAAAAAACACGCACGCAATGACACTGGTGGATCCATTTATGGTCTCTGTAGAGAACACACATTTCAATCACACTGGTGGATCCATATGTGGTATGTGAAAAGAACACACATGCAATGACTCTGGTTGTTGTTATTGAAATGAACACACATGCAATTACACTGGTGGATACATGGCTGGATTGTGAAAAGAACACACATGCAATGACACTGGTGGATCCATAGGTGGTTTGTGAAAAGAATACATATGCAAAATGACTCTGGTTGTTGTTACTAAAAAGAACACACATGCAATGACACTGGTGGATCCATAGGTGGATTGTGAAGAGAACACACATGCAATGACACTGGTGGATCCATAGGTGGTATGTGAGAAGAACACACCTGCAAAATGACTCTGGTTGTTAGAAAAAGAACACACATGCAATGACACTGGTGGATCCATGGGTGGATTGTGAAAAGAACACACATGCAATGACACTAGTGGATACATATGTGGTATGTGAAAAGAACACACATGCAAAATGACTCTGGTTGTTACTAAAAAGAACACACATGCAATGACACTGGTGGATCCATGTGTGGTCTGTGTAGAGAACACACATTTCAATCACACTGGTGGATCCATATGTGGTATGTGAAAAGAACACGCATGCAATGACTCTGGTTATTGTTAGTGAAATGAACACACATGCAATGACACTGGTGGATCCATAGGTGGTATGTGAAAAGAGCACACATGCAATGACACTGGTGGATCCATAGGTGGTATGTGAAGAGATCACACATGCAAATGACTCTGATTGTTGTTACTAAAAAGAACACACATGCAAAATGACTCTAGTTGTTGTTACTAAAAAGAACACACAAGCAATGACACTGGTGGATACATGGGTGGATTGTGAAAAGAACACACATGCAATGACACTGGTGGATCCATAGGTGGTTTGTGAAAAGAATACATATGCAAAATGACTCTGGTTGTTGTTACTAAAAAGAACACACATGCAATGACACTGGTGGATCCATAGGTGGATTGTGAAGAGAACACACATGCAATGACACTGGTGGATCCAGAGGTGGTATGTGAGAAGAACACACCTGCAAAATGACTCTGGTTGTTGTTACTAAAAACAACACACATGCAATGACACTGGTGGATCCAGAGGTGGTATCTGAGAAGAACACACCTGCAAAATGACTCTGGTTGTTGTTACTAAAAACAACACACATGCAATGACACTGGTGGATCCATGTGTGGTCTCTGAAGAGAGCACACATTTCAATGACTCTTGTTGTTGTTAGTAAAAAGAACACACATGCATTGGCACTGGTGGATCCATGTGTGGTCTCTGAAGAGAACACACATGCAATGACACTGGTTGTTGTTACTAAAAAGAACACAGATGCAATGACACAGGTGGATCCATAGGTGGATCGTGAAGAGAACACAAATGCAATGACACAGGTGGATCCATAGGTGGTATGTGAAAAGAACACACATGCAAAATGACTAGTTGTTGTTACTAAAAAGAACACACATGCAATGACACTTGTGGATCCATATGTGGTCTCTGTAGAGAACATGCATTTCAATGACACTGGTGGATCCATATGTGTTATGTGAAAAGAACACACATGCAATGACTCTGATTGTTGTTAGTGAAAAGAACACACATGCAATGACACTGGTGGATCCATAGGTGGTATGTGAGAAGAACACACATGCAAAATGACTCTGGTGGTTGTTACTAAAAAGAACACACGTGCAATGACACTGGTGGATCCATGTGTGGTCTCTATAGAGAACACGCATTTCAATGACACTTGTGGATCCATATGTGGTATATGAAAAGAACACACATGCAATGACACTGGTGGATCCATAGGTGGTATGTGAGAAGAACACACATGCAAAATGACTCTGGATGTTGTTACTAAAAAGAACACACATGCAATGACACTGGTGGATCCATGGGTGGATTGTGAAAAGAACACACATGCAATGACACTGGTGGATCCATAGGTGGTATGTGAAAAGAACACACATGCAAAATGACTCTGGTTGTTGTTACTAAAAAGAACATACATGCAATGACACTGGTGGATCCATAGATGGTATGTGAAGAGAACACACATGCAAAATGACTCTGGTTGTTGTTACTAAAAAGAACACACATGTAAAATGACACTGGTGGGATCCATGGGTGGATTGTGAAAAGAACACACATGCAATGACACTGGTGCATCCATAGGTGGTATGTGAAAAGAACACACATGCAAAATGACTCTGGTTGTTAGTAAAAAGAACACACATGCAATGACACTGGTGGATCCATGGGTGGATTGTGAAAAGAACACACATGCAATGACACTGGTGGTCCATATGTGCTATGTGAAAAGAACACACATGCAAAATGACTCTGGTTGTTACTAAAAAGAACACACATGCAATAACACTGGTGGATCCATGTGTGGTCTGTGTAGAGAACACACATTTCAATCACACTGGTGGATCCATATGTGGTATGTGAAAAGAACACACATGCAATGACTCTCGTTGTTGTTAGTGAAATGAACACACATGCAATGACGCTGGTGGATCCATAGGTGGTATGTGAGAAGAACACACATGCAATGACACTTTTGGATCCATTGGTGGTATGTGAAGAGAACACACATGCAAAATGACTCTGGTTGTTGTTAGTAAAAAGAACACACATGCAAAATGACACTGGTGGGATCCATGGGTGGATTGTGAAAAGAAAACATATGCAATCACACTGGTGGATCCATAGGTGGTATGTGAAAAGAACACACATGCAAAATGACTCTGGTTGTTACTAAAAAGAACACACATGCAATGACACTGGTGGATCCATGGGTGGATTGTGAAAAGAACACACATGCAATAACACTGGTGATCCATATGTGGTATGTGAAAAGAACACACATGCAATGACTCTGGTTGTTGTTAGTGAAAAGAACACACATGCAATGACACTGGTGGATCCATATGTGGTATGTGAGAAGAACACACATGCAAAATGACTCTGGTTGTTACTAAAAAGAACACACATGCAATGACACTGGTGGATCCATGTGTGGTCTGTGTAGAGAACACACATTTCAATCACACCGGTGGATCCATATGTGGTATGTGAAAAGAACACACATGCAATGACTCTAGTTGTTGTTAGTGAAATGAACACACATGCAATGACACTGGTGGATCCATAGGTGGTATGTGAGAAGAACACACATGCAATGACACTGGTGGATCCATAGGTGGTATGTGAAGAGAACACACCTGCAAAATGACTCTAGTTGTTGTTACTAAAAAGAACACACATGCAAAATGACACTGGTGGGATCCATGGGTGGATTGTGAAAAGAAAACACATGCAATCACACTGGTGGATCCATAGGTGGTATGTGAAAAGAACACACATGCAAAATGACTCTATTTGTTACTAAAAAGAACACACATGCAATGACACTGGTGGATCCATGGGTGGATTGTGAAAAGAACACACATGCAATAACACTGGTGTATGTGGTATGTGAAAAGAACACACATGCAATGACTCTGGTTGTTGTTAGTGAAAAGAACACACATGCAATGACACTGGTGGATCCATGTGTGGTCTCTGAAGAGAGCACACATTTCAATGACTCTTGTTGTTGTTAGTAAAAAGAACACACATGCAATGACACTGGTTGATCCATGTATAGTCTCTGAACAGAGCACACATGCAATGACACTGGTTCTTGTTACTAAAAAGAACACATGCAATGACACTGGTGGATCCAAAGGTTGATTGTGAAGAGAACACACATGCAATGACACTTGTGGATCCATAGGTGGTATGTGAAGAGATCACACATGCAAAATGACTCTGGTTGTTGTTACTAAAAAGAACACACATGCAAAATGACACTGGTGGGATCCATGGGTGGATTGTGAAAACAAAACACATGCAATGACACTGGTGGATTCATAGGTGGTATGTGAAAAGAACACACATGCAAAATGACTCTGGTTGTTACTTAAAAGAACACACATGCAATGACACCGGTGGATCCATGGGTGGATTGTGAAAAGAACACACATGCAATGACACTGGTGGATCCATATGTGGTATGTGAAAAGAACACACATGCAAAATGACTCTGGTTGTTACTAAAAAGAACACACATGCAATGACACTGATGGATCCATGTGTGGTCTCTATAGAGAACACACATTTCAATCACACTGGTGGATCCATATGTGGTATGTGAAAAGAACACACATGCAATGACTCTGGTTGTTGTTAGTGAAATGAACACACATGCAATGACACTGGTGGATCCATGGGTGGTATGTGAGAAGAACACACATTTCAATGACTCTAGTTGTTGTTACTAGAAAGAACACACATGCAATGACACTGGTGGATCCATAGGTGGTATGTGAAGAGATCACACATGCAAAATGACTTTGGTTATTGTTACTAAAAAGAACACACATGCAATGACACTGGTGGATCCATGTGTGGTCTCTGTAGAGAACACACATTTCAATCACACTGGTGGATCCATATGTGGTATGTGAAAAGAATACACATGCAATGACTCTGGTTGTTGTTAGTGAAATGAACACACATGCAATGACACTGGTGGATCCATAGGTGCTATGTGAGAAGAACACACATTTCAATGACTCGGGTTGTTGTTACTAAAAAGAACACACATGCAATGACACTGGTGGATTTATGGGTGGTAGTTGAAAATAATACACATTTCAATAACACTAGTGGATCCATAGGTGGTATGTGAAAAGAACACACATGCAAAATGACTCTGGTTGTTGTTACTAAAAAGAACACACATGCAATGGCACTGGTGGATCCATGGGTGGATTGTGGAAAGAGCACACATGCAATGACACTGGTGGACCCATATGTGGTATGTGAAAAGACACACATGCAATGACTCTGGTTGTTGTTAGTGAAAAGAACACACATGCACTGACACTAGTGGATCCATGTGTAGTCTATGAAGAGAGCACACATTTCAATGACTCTTGTTGTTGTTAGTAAAAAGAACACACATGCAATGACACTGGTGGATCCATGTGTGGTCTCTGAAGAGAACACACATGCAATGACACTGGTTGTTGTTACTATAAAGAACACACATGCAATGACACTGGTGGATCCATAGGTGGTATGTGAGAAGAACACACATGCAAAATGACTCTGCTTGTTGTTACTAAAAAGAACACACATGCAATGACACTAATGGATGCATAGTTGGTATGTGAAGAGATCACACATGCAAAATGAATCTGGTTGTTGTTACTAAAGAGAACACACATGCAAAATGACACTGGTGGGATCCATGGGTGGATTGTGAAAAGAAAACACATGCAATGACACTGGTGGATCCATAGGTGGTATGTGAAAAGAACACACATGCAAAATGACTCTGGTTGTTACTAAAAAGAACACACATGCAATGACACTAGTGGATCCATGGGTGGATTGTGAAAAGAACACACATGCAATGACACTGATGATCCATATGTGGTATGTGAAAAGAACACACATGCAATGACTCTGGTTGTTGTTAGTGAAAAGAACACACATGCAATGACACTGGTGGATCCATAGGTGGTATGTGAAAAGAGCACACATGCAAAATGAGTCTGGTTGTTACTAAAAAGAACACACATGCAATGACACTAGTGGATTCATGGGTGGATTGTGAAAACAACACACATGCAATGACACTGGTGGATCCATATGTGGTATGTGAGACTAACACGCATGCAAAATGACTCTGGTTGTTACTAAAAAGAACACACATGCAATGACACTAGTGGATCCATGTGTGGTCTCTATAGAGAACACACATTTCAATCACACTGGTGGACCCATATGTGGAATGTGAAAAGAACACACATGCAATGACACTAGTGGATCCATAGGTGGTATGTGAGAAGAACACACATGCAATGACACTGGTGGATCCATAGGTGGTATGTGAAGAGAACACACATGCAAAATGACTCTGGTTGTTGTTACTAAAAAGAACACACATGCAAAATGACACTGGTGGGATCCATGGGTGGATTGTGAAAAGAAAACACATGCAATGACACTGGTGGATCCATAGGTGGTATGTGAAAAGAACACACATGCAAAATGACTCTGGTTGTTACTAAAAAGAACACACATGCAATGACACTGGTGGATCAATGGATGGATTGTGAAAAGAACACACATGCAATGACACTGGTGATCCATATGTGGTATGTGAAAATAACACACATGCAATGACTCTGGTTATTGTTAGTGAAAAGAACACACATGCAATGACACTGGTGGATCCATGTGTGGTCTCTGAAGAGAGCACACATTTCAATTACTCTTGTTGTTGATAGTAAAAAGAACACACATGCAATGACACTGGTGGATCCATGTGTGGTCTCTGAAGAGAGAATACATGCAATGACACTGGTTGTTATTACTAAAAAGAACACATGCAATGATACTGATGGATCCATAGGTGGATTGTGAAAAGAACACACATGCAATGACACTGGTGGATCCATAGGTGGTATGTGAAGAGATCACACATGCAAATGACTCTGATTGTTGTTACTAAAAAGAACACACATGCAAAATGACACTGGTGGGATCCATGGGTGGATTGTGAAAAGAAAACACATGCAATGACAGTGGTGGATCCATAGGTGGTATGTGAAAAGAACACACATGCAAAATGACTCTGGTTGTTAGTAAAAAGAACACACATGCAATGACACTGGTGGATCCATGGGTGGATTGTGAAAAGAACACACATGCAATGACACTGGTGGATCCATATGTGCTATGTGAAAAGAACACACATGCAAAATGACTCTGGTTGTTACTAAAAAGAACACACATGCAATAATACTGGTGGATCCATGTGTGGTCTGTGTAGAGAACACACATTTCAATCACACTGGTGGATCCATATGTGGTATGTGAAAAGAACACACATGCAATGACTCTCGTTGTTGTTAGTGAAATGAACACACATGCAATGACGCTGGTGGATCCATAGGTGGTATGTGAGAAGAACACACATGCAATGACACTTTTGGATCCATTGGTGGTATGTGAAGAGAACACACATGCAAAATGACTCTGGTTGTTGTTAGTAAAAAGAACACACATGCAAAATGACACTGGTGGGATCCATGGGTGGATTGTGAAAAGAAAACATATGCAATCACACTGGTGGATCCATAGGTGGTATGTGAAAAGAACACACATGCAAAATGACTCTGGTTGTTACTAAAAAGAACACACATGCAATGACACTGGTGGATCCATGGGTGGATTGTGAAAAGAACACACATGCAATAACACTGGTGATCCATATGTGGTATGTGAAAAGAACACACATGCAATGACTCTTGTTGTTGTTAGTGAGAAGAACACACATGCAATGACACTGGTGGATCCATATGTGGTATGTGAGAAGAACACACATGCAAAATGACTCTGGTTTTTACTAAAAAGAACACACATGCAATGACACTGGTGGATCCATGTGTGGTCTGTGTAGAGAACACACATTTCAATCACACCGGTGGATCCATATGTGGTATGTGAAAAGAACACACATGCAATGACTCTAGTTGTTGTTAGTGAAATGAACACACATGCAATGACACTGGTGGATCCATAGGTGGTATGTGAGAAGAACACACATGCAATGACACTGGTGGATCCATAGGTGGTATGTGAAGAGAACACACCTGCAAAATGACTCTAGTTGTTGTTACTAAAAAGAACACACATGCAAAATGACACTGGTGGGATCCATGGGTGGATTGTGAAAAGAAAACACATGCAATCACACTGGTGGATCCATAGGTGGTATGTGAAAAGAACACACATGCAAAATGACTCTGGTTGTTACTAAAAAGAACACACCTGCAATGACACTGGTGGATCCATGGGTGGATTGTGAAAAGAACACACATGCAATAACACTGGTGTATGTGGTATGTGAAAAGAACACACATGCAATGACTCTGGTTGTTGTTAGTGAAAAGAACACACATGCAATGACACTGGTGGATCCATGTGTGGTCTCTGAAGAGAGCACACATTTCAATGACTCTTGTTGTTGTTAGTAAAAAGAACACACATGCAATGACACTGGTTGATCCATGTGTAGTCTCTGAAGAGAGCACACATGCAATGACACTGGTTCTTGTTACTAAAAAGAACACATGCAATGACACTGGTGGATCCAAAGGTTGATTGTGAAGAGAACACACATGCAATGACACTTGTGGATCCATAGGTGGTATGTGAAGAGATCACACATGCAAAATGACTCTGGTTGTTGTTACTAAAAAGAACACACATGCAAAATGACACTGGTGGGATCCATGGGTGGATTGTGAAAACAAAACACATGCAATGACACTGGTGGATTCATAGGTGGTATGTGAAAAGAACACACATGCAAAATGACTCTGGTTGTTACTTAAAAGAACACACATGCAATGACACCGGTGGATCCATGGGTGGATTGTGAAAAGAACACACATGCAATGACACTGGTGGATCCATATGTGGTATGTGAAAAGAACACACATGCAAAATGACTCTGGTTGTTACTAAAAAGAACACACATGCAATGACACTGATGGATCCATGTGTGGTCTCTATAGAGAACACACATTTCAATCACACTGGTGGATCCATATGTGGTATGTGAAAAGAACACACATGCAATGACTCTGGTTGTTGTTAGTGAAATGAACACACATGCAATGACACTGGTGGATCCATGGGTGGTATGTGAGAAGAACACACATTTCAGTGACTCTAGTTGTTGTTACTAGAAAGAACACACATGCAATGACACTGGTGGATCCATAGGTGGTATGTGAAGAGATCACACATGCAAAATGACTTTGGTTATTGTTACTAAAAAGAACACACATGCAATGACACTGGTGGATCCATGTGTGGTCTCTGTAGAGAACACACATTTCAATCACACTGGTGGATCCATATGTGGTATGTGAAAAGAATACACATGCAATGACTCTGGTTGTTGTTAGTGAAATGAACACACATGCAATGACACTGGTGGATCCATAGGTGCTATGTGAGAAGAACACACATTTCAATGACTCGGGTTGTTGTTACTAAAAAGAACACACATGCAATGACACTAGTGGATTTATGGGTGGTAGTTGAAAATAATACACATTTCAATAACACTAGTGGATCCATAGGTGGTATGTGAAAAGAACACACATGCAAAATGACTCTGGTTGTTGTTACTAAAAAGAACACACATGCAATGGCACTGGTGGATCCATGGGTGGATTGTGGAAAGAGCACACATGCAATGACACTGGTGGATCCATATGTGGTATGTGAAAAGACACACATGCAATGACTCTGGTTGTTGTTAGTGAAAAGAACACACATGCAATGACACTAGTGGATCCATGTGTGGTCTATGAAGAGAGCACACATTTCAATGACTCTTGTTGTTGTTAGTAAAAAGAACACACATGCAATGACACTGGTGGATCCATGTGTGGTCTCTGAAGAGAACACACATGCAATGACACTGGTTGTTGTTACTATAAAGAACACACATGCAATGACACTGGTGGATCCATAGGTGGTATGTGAGAAGAACACACATGCAAAATGACTCTGCTTGTTGTTACTAAAAAGAACACACATGCAATGACACTAATGGATGCATAGTTGGTATGTGAAGAGATCACACATGCAAAATGAATCTGGTTGTTGTTACTAAAGAGAACACACATGCAAAATGACACTAGTGGATCCATGTGTGGTCTCTGTAGAGAACACACATTTCAATCACACTGGTGGACCCATATGTGGAATGTGAAAAGAACACACATGCAATGACACTGGTGGATCCATAGGTGGTATGTGAGAAGAACACACATGCAATGACACTGGTGGATCCATAGGTGGTATGTGAAGAGAACACACATGCAAAATGACTCTGGTTGTTGTTACTAAAAAGAACACACATGCAAAATGACACTGGTGGGATCCATGGGTGGATTGTGAAAAGAAAACACATGCAATGACACTAGTGGATCCATAGGTGGTATGTGAAAAGAACACACATGCAAAATGACTCTGGTTGTTACTAAAAAGAACACACATGCAATGACACTGGTGGATCAATGGATGGATTGTGAAAAGAACACACATGCAATGACACTGGTGATCCATATGTGGTATGTGAAAATAACACACATGCAATGACTCTGGTTATTGTTAGTGAAAAGAACACACATGCAATGACACTGGTGGATCCATGTGTGGTCTCTGAAGAGAGCACACATTTCAATTACTCTTGTTGTTGATAGTAAAAAGAACACACATGCAATGACACTGGTGGATCCATGTGTGGTCTCTGAAGAGAGAATACATGCAATGACACTGGTTGTTATTACTAAAAAGAACACATGCAATGATACTGATGGATCCATAGGTGGATTGTGAAAAGAACACACATGCAATGACACTGGTGGATCCATAGGTGGTATGTGAAGAGATCACACATGCAAATGACTCTGATTGTTGTTACTAAAAAGAACACACATGCAAAATGACACTGGTGGGATCCATGGGTGGATTGTGAAAAGAAAACACATGCAATGACAGTGGTGGATCCATAGGTGGTATGTGAAAAAGAACACACATGCAAAATGACTCTGGTTGTTAGTAAAAAGAACACACATGCAATGACACTGGTGGATCCATGGGTGGATTGTGAAAAGAACACACATGCAATGACACTGGTGGATCCATATGTGCTATGTGAAAAGAACACACATGCAAAATGACTCTGGTTGTTACTAAAAAGAACACACATGCAATGACACTGATGGATCCATGTGTGGTCTCTATAGAGAACACACATTTCAATCACACTGGTGGATCCATATGTGGTATGTGAAAAGAACACACATGCAATGACTCTGGTTGTTGTTAGTGAAATGAACACACATGCAATGACACTGGTGGATCCATGGGTGGTATGTGAGAAGAACACACATTTCAGTGACTCTAGTTGTTGTTACTAGAAAGAACACACATGCAATGACACTGGTGGATCCATAGGTGGTATGTGAAGAGATCACACATGCAAAATGACTTTGGTTATTGTTACTAAAAAGAACACACATGCAATGACACTGGTGGATCCATGTGTGGTCTCTGTAGAGAACACACATTTCAATCACACTGGTGGATCCATATGTGGTATGTGAAAAGAATACACATGCAATGACTCTGGTTGTTGTTAGTGAAATGAACACACATGCAATGACACTGGTGGATCCATAGGTGCTATGTGAGAAGAACACACATTTCAATGACTCGGGTTGTTGTTACTAAAAAGAACACACATGCAATGACACTAGTGGATTTATGGGTGGTAGTTGAAAATAATACACATTTCAATAACACTAGTGGATCCATAGGTGGTATGTGAAAAGAACACACATGCAAAATGACTCTGGTTGTTGTTACTAAAAAGAACACACATGCAATGGCACTGGTGGATCCATGGGTGGATTGTGGAAAGAGCACACATGCAATGACACTGGTGGATCCATATGTGGTATGTGAAAAGACACACATGCAATGACTCTGGTTGTTGTTAGTGAAAAGAACACACATGCAATGACACTAGTGGATCCATGTGTGGTCTATGAAGAGAGCACACATTTCAATGACTCTTGTTGTTGTTAGTAAAAAGAACACACATGCAATGACACTGGTGGATCCATGTGTGGTCTCTGAAGAGAACACACATGCAATGACACTGGTTGTTGTTACTATAAAGAACACACATGCAATGACACTGGTGGATCCATAGGTGGTATGTGAGAAGAACACACATGCAAAATGACTCTGCTTGTTGTTACTAAAAAGAACACACATGCAATGACACTAATGGATGCATAGTTGGTATGTGAAGAGATCACACATGCAAAATGAATCTGGTTGTTGTTACTAAAGAGAACACACATGCAAAATGACACTAGTGGATCCATGTGTGGTCTCTGTAGAGAACACACATTTCAATCACACTGGTGGACCCATATGTGGAATGTGAAAAGAACACACATGCAATGACACTGGTGGATCCATAGGTGGTATGTGAGAAGAACACACATGCAATGACACTGGTGGATCCATAGGTGGTATGTGAAGAGAACACACATGCAAAATGACTCTGGTTGTTGTTACTAAAAAGAACACACATGCAAAATGACACTGGTGGGATCCATGGGTGGATTGTGAAAAGAAAACACATGCAATGACACTAGTGGATCCATAGGTGGTATGTGAAAAGAACACACATGCAAAATGACTCTGGTTGTTACTAAAAAGAACACACATGCAATGACACTGGTGGATCAATGGATGGATTGTGAAAAGAACACACATGCAATGACACTGGTGATCCATATGTGGTATGTGAAAATAACACACATGCAATGACTCTGGTTATTGTTAGTGAAAAGAACACACATGCAATGACACTGGTGGATCCATGTGTGGTCTCTGAAGAGAGCACACATTTCAATTACTCTTGTTGTTGATAGTAAAAAGAACACACATGCAATGACACTGGTGGATCCATGTGTGGTCTCTGAAGAGAGAATACATGCAATGACACTGGTTGTTATTACTAAAAAGAACACATGCAATGATACTGATGGATCCATAGGTGGATTGTGAAAAGAACACACATGCAATGACACTGGTGGATCCATAGGTGGTATGTGAAGAGATCACACATGCAAATGACTCTGATTGTTGTTGCTAAAAAGAACACACATGCAAAATGACACTGGTGGGATCCATGGGTGGATTGTGAAAAGAAAACACATGCAATGACAGTGGTGGATCCATAGGTGGTATGTGAAAAAGAACACACATGCAAAATGACTCTGGTTGTTAGTAAAAAGAACACACATGCAATGACACTGGTGGATCCATGGGTGGATTGTGAAAAGAACACACATGCAATGACACTGGTGGATCCATATGTGCTATGTGAAAAGAACACACATGCAAAATGACTCTGGTTGTTACTAAAAAGAACACACATGCAATGACACTGATGGATCCATGTGTGGTCTCTATAGAGAACACACATTTCAATCACACTGGTGGATCCATATGTGGTATGTGAAAAGAACACACATGCAATGACTCTGGTTGTTGTTAGTGAAATGAACACACATGCAATGACACTGGTGGATCCATGGGTGGTATGTGAGAAGAACACACATTTCAGTGACTCTAGTTGTTGTTACTAGAAAGAACACACATGCAATGACACTGGTGGATCCATAGGTGGTATGTGAAGAGATCACACATGCAAAATGACTTTGGTTATTGTTACTAAAAAGAACACACATGCAATGACACTGGTGGATCCATGTGTGGTCTCTGTAGAGAACACACATTTCAATCACACTGGTGGATCCATATGTGGTATGTGAAAAGAATACACATGCAATGACTCTGGTTGTTGTTAGTGAAATGAACACACATGCAATGACACTGGTGGATCCATAGGTGCTATGTGAGAAGAACACACATTTCAATGACTCGGGTTGTTGTTACTAAAAAGAACACACATGCAATGACACTAGTGGATTTATGGGTGGTAGTTGAAAATAATACACATTTCAATAACACTAGTGGATCCATAGGTGGTATGTGAAAAGAACACACATGCAAAATGACTCTGGTTGTTGTTACTAAAAAGAACACACATGCAATGGCACTGGTGGATCCATGGGTGGATTGTGGAAAGAGCACACATGCAATGACACTGGTGGATCCATATGTGGTATGTGAAAAGACACACATGCAATGACTCTGGTTGTTGTTAGTGAAAAGAACACACATGCAATGACACTAGTGGATCCATGTGTGGTCTATGAAGAGAGCACACATTTCAATGACTCTTGTTGTTGTTAGTAAAAAGAACACACATGCAATGACACTGGTGGATCCATGTGTGGTCTCTGAAGAGAACACACATGCAATGACACTGGTTGTTGTTACTATAAAGAACACACATGCAATGACACTGGTGGATCCATAGGTGGTATGTGAGAAGAACACACATGCAAAATGACTCTGCTTGTTGTTACTAAAAAGAACACACATGCAATGACACTAATGGATGCATAGTTGGTATGTGAAGAGATCACACATGCAAAATGAATCTGGTTGTTGTTACTAAAGAGAACACACATGCAAAATGACACTAGTGGATCCATGTGTGGTCTCTGTAGAGAACACACATTTCAATCACACTGGTGGACCCATATGTGGAATGTGAAAAGAACACACATGCAATGACACTGGTGGATCCATAGGTGGTATGTGAGAAGAACACACATGCAATGACACTGGTGGATCCATAGGTGGTATGTGAAGAGAACACACATGCAAAATGACTCTGGTTGTTGTTACTAAAAAGAACACACATGCAAAATGACACTGGTGGGATCCATGGGTGGATTGTGAAAAGAAAACACATGCAATGACACTAGTGGATCCATAGGTGGTATGTGAAAAGAACACACATGCAAAATGACTCTGGTTGTTACTAAAAAGAACACACATGCAATGACACTGGTGGATCAATGGATGGATTGTGAAAAGAACACACATGCAATGACACTGGTGATCCATATGTGGTATGTGAAAATAACACACATGCAATGACTCTGGTTATTGTTAGTGAAAAGAACACACATGCAATGACACTGGTGGATCCATGTGTGGTCTCTGAAGAGAGCACACATTTCAATTACTCTTGTTGTTGATAGTAAAAAGAACACACATGCAATGACACTGGTGGATCCATGTGTGGTCTCTGAAGAGAGAATACATGCAATGACACTGGTTGTTATTACTAAAAAGAACACATGCAATGATACTGATGGATCCATAGGTGGATTGTGAAAAGAACACACATGCAATGACACTGGTGGATCCATAGGTGGTATGTGAAGAGATCACACATGCAAATGACTCTGATTGTTGTTACTAAAAAGAACACACATGCAAAATGACACTGGTGGGATCCATGGGTGGATTGTGAAAAGAAAACACATGCAATGACAGTGGTGGATCCATAGGTGGTATGTGAAAAAGAACACACATGCAAAATGACTCTGGTTGTTAGTAAAAAGAACACACATGCAATGACACTGGTGGATCCATGGGTGGATTGTGAAAAGAACACACATGCAATGACACTGGTGGATCCATATGTGCTATGTGAAAAGAACACACATGCAAAATGACTCTGGTTGTTACTAAAAAGAACACACATGCAATAATACTGGTGGATCCATGTGTGGTCTGTGTAGAGAACACACATTTCAATCACACTGGTGGATCCATATGTGGTATGTGAAAAGAACACACATGCAATGACTCTCGTTGTTGTTAGTGAAATGAACACACATGCAATGACGCTGGTGGATCCATAGGTGGTATGTGAGAAGAACACACATGCAATGACACTTTTGGATCCATTGGTGGTATGTGAAGAGAACACACATGCAAAATGACTCTGGTTGTTGTTAGTAAAAAGAACACACATGCAAAATGACACTGGTGGGATCCATGGGTGGATTGTGAAAAGAAAACATATGCAATCACACTGGTGGATCCATAGGTGGTATGTGAAAAGAACACACATGCAAAATGACTCTGGTTGTTACTAAAAAGAACACACATGCAATGACACTGGTGGATCCATGGGTGGATTGTGAAAAGAACACACATGCAATAACACTGGTGATCCATATGTGGTATGTGAAAAGAACACACATGCAATGACTCTTGTTGTTGTTAGTGAGAAGAACACACATGCAATGACACTGGTGGATCCATATGTGGTATGTGAGAAGAACACACATGCAAAATGACTCTGGTTTTTACTAAAAAGAACACACATGCAATGACACTGGTGGATCCATGTGTGGTCTGTGTAGAGAACACACATTTCAATCACACCGGTGGATCCATATGTGGTATGTGAAAAGAACACACATGCAATGACTCTAGTTGTTGTTAGTGAAATGAACACACATGCAATGACACTGGTGGATCGATAGGTGGTATGTGAGAAGAACACACATGCAATGACACTGGTGGATCCATAGGTGGTATGTGAAGAGAACACACCTGCAAAATGACTCTAGTTGTTGTTACTAAAAAGAACACACATGCAAAATGACACTGGTGGGATCCATGGGTGGATTGTGAAAAGAAAACACATGCAATCACACTGGTGGATCCATAGGTGGTATGTGAAAAGAACACACATGCAAAATGACTCTGGTTGTTACTAAAAAGAACACACCTGCAATGACACTGGTGGATCCATGGGTGGATTGTGAAAAGAACACACATGCAATAACACTGGTGTATGTGGTATGTGAAAAGAACACACATGCAATGACTCTGGTTGTTGTTAGTGAAAAGAACACACATGCAATGACACTGGTGGATCCATGTGTGGTCTCTGAAGAGAGCACACATTTCAATGACTCTTGTTGTTGTTAGTAAAAAGAACACACATGCAATGACACTGGTTGATCCATGTGTAGTCTCTGAAGAGAGCACACATGCAATGACACTGGTTCTTGTTACTAAAAAGAACACATGCAATGACACTGGTGGATCCAAAGGTTGATTGTGAAGAGAACACACATGCAATGACACTTGTGGATCCATAGGTGGTATGTGAAGAGATCACACATGCAAAATGACTCTGGTTGTTGTTACTAAAAAGAACACACATGCAAAATGACACTGGTGGGATCCATGGGTGGATTGTGAAAACAAAACACATGCAATGACACTGGTGGATTCATAGGTGGTATGTGAAAAGAACACACATGCAAAATGACTCTGGTTGTTACTTAAAAGAACACACATGCAATGACACCGGTGGATCCATGGGTGGATTGTGAAAAGAACACACATGCAATGACACTGGTGGATCCATATGTGGTATGTGAAAAGAACACACATGCAAAATGACTCTGGTTGTTACTAAAAAGAACACACATGCAATGACACTGATGGATCCATGTGTGGTCTCTATAGAGAACACACATTTCAATCACACTGGTGGATCCATATGTGGTATGTGAAAAGAACACACATGCAATGACTCTGGTTGTTGTTAGTGAAATGAACACACATGCAATGACACTGGTGGATCCATGGGTGGTATGTGAGAAGAACACACATTTCAGTGACTCTAGTTGTTGTTACTAGAAAGAACACACATGCAATGACACTGGTGGATCCATAGGTGGTATGTGAAGAGATCACACATGCAAAATGACTTTGGTTATTGTTACTAAAAAGAACACACATGCAATGACACTGGTGGATCCATGTGTGGTCTCTGTAGAGAACACACATTTCAATCACACTGGTGGATCCATATGTGGTATGTGAAAAGAATACACATGCAATGACTCTGGTTGTTGTTAGTGAAATGAACACACATGCAATGACACTGGTGGATCCATAGGTGCTATGTGAGAAGAACACACATTTCAATGACTCGGGTTGTTGTTACTAAAAAGAACACACATGCAATGACACTGGTGGATTTATGGGTGGTAGTTGAAAATAATACACATTTCAATAACACTAGTGGATCCATAGGTGGTATGTGAAAAGAACACACATGCAAAATGACTCTGGTTGTTGTTACTAAAAAGAACACACATGCAATGGCACTGGTGGATCCATGGGTGGATTGTGGAAAGAGCACACATGCAATGACACTGGTGGATCCATATGTGGTATGTGAAAAGACACACATGCAATGACTCTGGTTGTTGTTAGTGAAAAGAACACACATGCAATGACACTAGTGGATCCATGTGTGGTCTATGAAGAGAGCACACATTTCAATGACTCTTGTTGTTGTTAGTAAAAAGAACACACATGCAATGACACTGGTGGATCCATGTGTGGTCTCTGAAGAGAACACACATGCAATGACACTGGTTGTTGTTACTATAAAGAACACACATGCAATGACACTGGTGGATCCATAGGTGGTATGTGAGAAGAACACACATGCAAAATGACTCTGGTTGTTGTTACTAAAAAGAACACACATGCAATGACACTAATGGATGCATAGTTGGTATGTGAAGAGATCACACATGCAAAATGAATCTGGTTGTTGTTACTAAAGAGAACACACATGCAAAATGACACTGGTGGGATCCATGGGTGGATTGTGAAAAGAAAACACATGCAATGACACTGGTGGATCCATAGGTGGTATGTGAAAAGAACACACATGCAAAATGACTCTGGTTGTTACTAAAAAGAACACACATGCAATGACACTAGTGGATCCATGGGTGGATTGTGAAAAGAACACACATGCAATGACACTGATGATCCATATGTGGTATGTGAAAAGAACACACATGCAATGACTCTGGTTGTTGTTAGTGAAAAGAACACACATGCAATGACACTGGTGGATCCATAGGTGGTATGTGAAAAGAGCACACATGCAAAATGAGTCTGGTTGTTACTAAAAAGAACACACATGCAATGACACTAGTGGATTCATGGGTGGATTGTGAAAAGAACACACATGCAATGACACTGGTGGATCCATATGTGGTATGTGAGACTAACACGCATGCAAAATGACTCTGGTTGTTACTAAAAAGAACACACATGCAATGACACTAGTGGATCCATGTGTGGTCTCTGTAGAGAACACACATTTCAATCACACTGGTGGACCCATATGTGGAATGTGAAAAGAACACACATGCAATGACACTGGTGGATCCATAGGTGGTATGTGAGAAGAACACACATGCAATGACACTGGTGGATCCATAGGTGGTATGTGAAGAGAACACACATGCAAAATGACTCTGGTTGTTGTTACTAAAAAGAACACACATGCAAAATGACACTGGTGGGATCCATGGGTGGATTGTGAAAAGAAAACACATGCAATGACACTGGTGGATCCATAGGTGGTATGTGAAAAGAACACACATGCAAAATGACTCTGGTTGTTACTAAAAAGAACACACATGCAATGACACTGGTGGATCAATGGATGGATTGTGAAAAGAACACACATGCAATGACACTGGTGATCCATATGTGGTATGTGAAAATAACACACATGCAATGACTCTGGTTATTGTTAGTGAAAAGAACACACATGCAATGACACTGGTGGATCCATGTGTGGTCTCTGAAGAGAGCACACATTTCAATTACTCTTGTTGTTGATAGTAAAAAGAACACACATGCAATGACACTGGTGGATCCATGTGTGGTCTCTGAAGAGAGAATACATGCAATGACACTGGTTGTTATTACTAAAAAGAACACATGCAATGATACTGATGGATCCATAGGTGGATTGTGAAAAGAACACACATGCAATGACACTGGTGGATCCATAGGTGGTATGTGAAGAGATCACACATGCAAATGACTCTGATTGTTGTTACTAAAAAGAACACACATGCAAAATGACACTGGTGGGATCCATGGGTGGATTGTGAAAAGAAAACACATGCAATGACAGTGGTGGATCCATAGGTGGTATGTGAAAAGAACACACATGCAAAATGACTCTGGTTGTTACTAAAAAGAACACACATGCAATGACACGAGTGGATCCATGGGTGGATTGTGAAAAGAACACACATGCAATGACACTGGTGATCCATATGTGGTACGTGAAAAGAACACACATGCAATGACTCTGGTTGTTGTTAGTGAAAAGGACACACATGCAATGACTGGTTGTTACTAAAAAGAACACACATGCAATGACACTGGTGGATCCATAGGTGGATTGTGAAGAGAACACACATGCAATTACACTGGTGGATCCATAGGTGGTATGTGAAAATAACACACATGCAAAATGACTGGTTGTTGTTACTAAATAAAACACATAAGTAAAGACACTGGTGGATCCATGTGCGGTCTCTGTAGAGAACACGCATTTCAATGACACGGGTGGATCCATATGTGGTATGTGAAAAGAACACACATGCAATGACTCTGGTTGTGGTTAGTGAAAAGAACACACATGCAATGACACTTGTGGATCCATAGGTGGTATGTGAAGAGAACACACATGCAAAATGACTCTGGTTGTTGTTACTAAAAAGAACACACATGAAAAATGACACTGCTGGGATCCATGGGTGGATTGTGAAAAGAAAACACATGCAATGACACTAGTGGATCCATATGTGGTATGTGAAAAGAACACACATGCAAAATGACTCTGGTTGTTACTAAAAAGAACACACATGCAATGACACTGGTGGACCCATGTGTGGTCTCTGTAGAGAACACACATTTTAATCACACTGGTGGATCCATATGTGGTATGTGAAAAGAACACACATGCAATGACTCTTGTTGTTGTTAGTGAAAAGAACACACATGCAATGACACTGGTGGATCCATAGGTGGCATGTGAAAAGAACACACATGCAAAATGACTCTGGTTGTTACTAAAAAGAACACACATGCAATGACACTGGTGGATCCATGGATGGGTTGTGAAAAGAACACACATGCAATGACACTGGTGGATCCATATGTGGTATGTGAAAAGAACACACATGCAAAATGACTCTAGTTGTTACTAAAAAGAACACACATGCAATGACACTGGTGGATCCATATGTGGTATGTGAAAAGAACACACATGCAAAATGACTCTGGTTGTTGTTACTAAAAAGAACACACATGCAATGACACTGGTGGAAGAACACACATGCAATGACACTGGTGGATCCATATGTGGTATGTGAGAAAAACACACATGCAATGACTCTAGTTGTTGTTAGTGAAATGAACACACATGCAATGACACTGGTGGATCCATATGTGGTATGTGAGAAGAACACACATGCAATGACACTGGTGGATCCATAGGTGGTATATGAAGAGAACAAACATGCAAAATGACTCTGGTTGTTGTTACTAAAAAGAACACACATGCAAAATGATACTGGTGGGATCCATGGGTGGATTGTGAAAAGAAAACACATGCAATGACACTGGTGGATCCATAGGTGTTATGTGAAAAGAAGACACATGCAAAATGACTCTGGTTGTTACTAAAAAGAACACACATGCAATGACACTGGTGGATCCATGGGTGGATTGTGAAAAGAACACACATGCAATGACACTGGTGATCCATATGTGGTATGTGAAAAGAACACACATGCAATGACTCTGGTTGTTGTTAGTTAAAAGAACACACATGCAATGACACTGGTGGATCCATGTGTGGTCTCTGAAGAGAGCAGACATTTCAATGACTCTTGTTGTTGTTAGTAAAAAGAACACACATGCAATGACACTGGTGGATCCATGTGTGGTCTCTGAAGAGAGCATACATGCAATGACACTGGTTGTTGTTACTAAAAAGAACACATGCAATGACACTAGTGGATCCATAGGTGGATTGTGAAAAGAACACACATGCAATGACACTGGTGGATCCATAGGTGGTATGTGAAGAGATCACACATGCAAAATGACTCTGGTTATTGTTACTAAAAAGAACACACATGAAAAATGACACTGGTGGGATCATCGGGTGGATTGTGAAAAGAAAACACATGCAATGACACTGGTGGATCCATAGGTGGTATGTGAAAAGAACACACATGCAAAATGACTCTGGTTGTTAGTAAAAAGAACACACATGCAATGACACTGGTGGATCCATGGGTGGATTGTGAAAAGAACACACATCCAATGAAACTGGTGATCCATATGTGGTATGTGAAAAGAACACACATGCAATGACTATGGTTGTTGTTAGTGAAAAGAACATACATGCAATGACTCTGGTTGTTACTAAAAAGAACACACATGCAATGACACTGGTGGATCCATAGGTGGATTGTGAAGAGAACACACATGCAATGACACTGGTGGAGCCATAGGTGGTATGTGAAAAGAAAACACATGCAAAATGACTGGTTGTTGTTACTAAAAAGAACACACAAGCAATGATACTGGTGGATCCAGGTGCGGTCTCTGTAGAGAACACGCATTTCAATGACACTGGTGGATCCATATGTGGTATGTGAAAAGAACACACATGCAATGACTCTGGTTGTTGTTAGTGAAAACAACACACATGCAATGACACTAGTGGATCCATATGTGGTATGTGAAGAGAACACACATGCAAAATGACTCTAGTTGTTGTTACTAAAAAGAACACACATGCAAAATGACACTGGTGGGATCCATGGGTGGATTGTGAAAAGAAAACACATGCAATGACATTGGTGGATCCATAGGTGGTATGTGAAAAGAACACACATGCAAAATGACTCTGGTTGTTACTAAAAAGAACACACATGCAATGACACTGGTGGACCCATGTGTGGTCTCTGTAGAGAACACACATTTCAATCACACTGGTGGATCCATATGTGGTATGTGAAAAGAACACACATGCAATGACTCTGGTTGTTGTTAGTGAAATGAACACACATGCAAAGACACTGGTGGATCCATAGGTGGTATGTGAGAAGAACACACATGCAATGACAGTGGTGGATCCATAGGTGGTACGTGAAGAGAACACACATGCAAAATGACTCTGGTTGTTGTTACTAAAAAGAACACACATGCAAAATGACACTGGTGGGATCAATGGGTGGATTGTGAAAAGAAAACGCATGCAATGACACTGGTGGATCCATAGGTGGTATGTGAAAAGAACACACATGCAAAATGACTCTTGTTGTTACTAAAAAGAACACACATGCAATGAGAATGGTGGATCCATGGGTGGATTGTGAAAAGAACACACATGCAATGACACTGGTGATCCATATGTGGTATGTGAAAAGAACACACATGCAATGACTCTGGTTGTTGTTAGTGAAAAGAGCACACATGCAATGACACTAGTGGATCCATGTGTGGTCTCTGTAGAGAGCACACATTTCAATGACTCTTGTTGTTGTTAGTAAAAAGAACACAAATGCAATGACATTGGTGGATCCATGTGTGGTCTCTGAAGAGAGCACACATGCAATGACACAGGTTGTTGTTACTAAAAAGAACACATGCAATGACACTGGTGGATCCATAGGTGGATTGTGAAAACAACACACATGCAATGACACTAGTGGATCCATAGGTGGTATGTGAAGAGATCACATATGCAAAATGACTCTGGTTGTTGTTACTAAAAAGAACACACATGCAATGACACTGGTGGATCCATGTATGGTCTCTGTAGAGAACACACATTTCAATCACACTGGTGGATACATATGTGGTATGTGAAAATAACACACATGCAATGACTCTAGTTGTTGTTAGTGAAATGAACACACATGCAATGACACTGGTGGATCCATATGTGGTATGTGAGAAGAACACACATGCAATGACACTGGTGGATCCATAGGTGGTATGTGAAGAGAACAAACATGCAAAATGGCTCTGGTTGTTGTTACTAAAAAGAACACACATGCAAAATGATACTGGTGGGATCCATGGGTGGATTGTGAAAACAAAACACATGCAATGACACTGGTGGATCCATAGGTGTTATGTGAAAAGAAGACACATGCAAAATGACTCTGGTTGTTACTAAAAAGAACACACATGCAATGACACTGGTGGATCCATGGGTGCATTGTGAAAAGAACACACATGCAATGACACTGGTGATCCATATGTGGTATGTGAAAAGAACACACATGCAATGACTCTGGTTGTTGTTAGTTAAAAGAACACACATCCAATGACAATGGTGGATCCATGTGTGGTCTCTGAAGAAAGCAGACATTTCAATGACTCTTGTTGTTGTTAGTAAAAAGAACAGACATGCAATGACAATGGTGGATCCATGTGTGGTCTCTGAAGGGAGCATACATGCAATGACACTGGTTGTTGTTACTAAATAGAACACATGCAATGACACTGGTGGATCCGTAGGTGGATTGTGAAAAGAACACACATGCAATGACACTGGTGGATCCATAGGTGGTATGTGAAGAGATCACACATGCAAAATGACTCTGGTTGTTGTTACTCAAAAGAACACACATGAAAAATGACACTGGTGGGATCATCGGGTGGATTGTGAAAATAAAACACATGCAATGACACTGGTGGATCCATAGGTGGTATGTGAAAAGAACACACATGCAAAATGACTCTGGTTGTTACTAAAAAGAACACACATGCAATGCCACTAGTGGATCCATGGGTGGATTGTGAAAAGAACACACATGCAATGACACTGGTGATCCATATGTGGTATGTGAAAAGAACACACATGCAATGACTCTAGTTGTTGTTAGTGAAAAGAACACACATGCAATAACACTGGTGGATCCATGTGTGGTCTCTGTAGAGAGCACACATTTCAATGACTCTTGTTGTTGTTAGTAAAAAGAACACACATGCAATGACACTGGTGGATCCATGTGTGGTCTCTGAAGAGAGCACACATGCAATGACACTGGTTGTTGTTACTAAAAAGAACACATGCAATAACACTGGTGGATCCATAGGTGGATTGTGAAAACAACACACATGCAATGACACTAGTGGATCCATAGGTGGTATGTGAAGAGATCACATATGCAAAATGACTCTGGTTGTTGTTACTAAAAAGAACACACATGCAAAATGACACTGGTAGGATCCATGGGTGGATTGTGAAAAGAAAACACATGCAGTGACACTGGTGGATCCTAGGTGGTATGTGAAAAGAACACACATGCAAAATGACTCTGGTTGTTACTAAAAAGAACACACATGTAATGACACCGGTGGATCCATCGGTGGATTGTGAAAAGAACACACATGCAATGACACTAGTGGATCCATATGTGGTATGTGAAAAGAACACACATGCAAAATGACTCTGGTTGTTACTAAAAAGAACACACATGCAATGACACCGGTGGACCCATGTGTGGTCTCTGTAGAGAACACACCATTTCAATCACACTGGTGGATCCATATGTGGTATGTGAAAAGAACACACATGCAATGACTCTGGTTGTTGTTAGTGAAATGAACACACATGCAATGACACTGGTGGATCCATAGGTGGTATGTGAGAAGAACACACATGCAATGACACTGGTGGATCCATAGGTGGTATGTGAAGATAACACACATGCAAAATGACTCTGGTTATTGTTACTAAAAAGAACACACATGCAAAATGACACTGGTGCGATCAACGGGTGGATTGTGAAAAGAAAACGCATGCAATGACACTGGTGGATCCATAGGTGGTATGTGAAAAGAACAAACATGCAAAATGACTCTTGTTGTTAAGAAAAAGAACACACATGCAATGAGACTGGTGGATCCATGGGTGGATTGTGAAAAGAACACACATGCAATGACACTGGTGATCCATATGTGGTATGTGAAAAGAACACACATGCAATGACTCTGATTGTTGTCAGTGAAAAGAACACACATGCAATGACACTGGTGGATCCATGTGTGGTCTCTGAAGAGAGCACACATTTCAATGACTCTTGTCATTGTTAGTAAAGAGAACACACATTCAATGACACTGGTGGATCCATGTGTGGTCTCTAAAGAGGGTACACATGCAATGACACTGGTTGTTGTTACTAAAAAGAACACATGCAATGACACTGGTGGATCCATAGGTGGATTGTGAAAAGAACACACATGCAATGACACTGGTGGATCCATAGGTGGTATGTGAAGAGATCACATATGTAAAATGACTCTAGTTGTTGTTACTAAAAAGAACACACATGCAAAATGACACTGGTGGGATCCATGGGTGGATTGTGAAAATAAAACACATGCAATGACACTGGTGGATTCATAGGTGGTATGTGAAAAGAACACACATGCAAAATGACTCTGGTTGTTACTAAAAAGAACACACATGCAATGACACTGGTGGATCCATCGGTGGATTGTGAAAAGAACACACATGCAATGACACTGGTGATCCATATGTGGTATGTGAAAAGAACACACATGCAATGACTCTGGTTGTTGTTAGTGAAAAGAACACACATGCAATGACTCTGGTTGTTACTAAAAAGAACACACATGCAATGACACTGGTGGATACATAGGTGGATTGTGAAGAGAACACACATGCAATGACACTGGTGGATTCATAGGTGGTATGTGAAAAGAACACACATGCAAAATGACTGGTTGTTGTTACTAAAAAGGAACACACATGCAATGACACTGGTGGATTCATGTGCGGTCTCTATAGAGAACACGCATTTCAATGACACTGGTGGATCCATATGTGGTATGTGAAAAGAACACACATGCAATGACTCTGGTTGCTGTTAGTGAAAAGAACACACATGCAATGACACTGGTGGATCCATAGGTGGTATGTGAAGAGAACACACATGAAAAATGACTTTGGTTGTTGTTACTAAAAAGAACACACATGCAAAATGACACTGTTGGGATCCATGGGTGGATTGTGAAAAGAAAACATATGCAATGACACTGGTGGATCCATAGGTGGTATGTGCAAAGAACACACATGCCAAATGACTCTGGTTGTTACTCAAAAGAACACACATGCAATGACACTGGTGGGTCCATGTGTGGGTTGTGAAAAGAACACACATGCAATGACACTGGTGGATCCATATGTGGTATGTGAAAAGAACACACATGCAAAATGACTCTAGTTGTTACTAAAAAGAACACACATGCAATGACACTGGTGGATCCATGTGTGGTCTCTGAAGAGAGCACACATTTCAATGACTCTTGTTGTTAGTAAAAAGAACACACATGCAATGACACTGGTGGATCCATGTGTGGTCTCTGAAGAGAGCACACATGCAATGACACTAGTTGTTGTTATTAAAAAGAACACATGCAATGACACTGGAGGATCCATAGGTGGATTGTGAAGAGAACACGCATGCAATGACACTGGTGGATCCATAGGTGGTATGTGAAGAGAACACACATGCAAAATGGCTCTAGTTGTTGTTACTAAAAAGAACACACATGCAAAATGACAATGGTGGGATCCATGGGTGGATTCTAAAAAGAAAACACATGCAATTACACTGGTGGATCCATAGGTGGTATGTGAAAAGAACACACATGCAAAATGACTCTGGTTGTTACTAAAAAGAACACACATGTAACGACACTGGTGGACCCATGTGTGATCTCTGTAGAGAACACACATTTCAATCACACTGGTGGATCCATATGTGGTATGTGAAAAGAACACACATGCAATGACTCTGGTTGTTGTTAGTGAAATGAACACACATGCAATGACACTGGTGGATCCATAGGTGGTACGTGAGAAGAACACACATGCAATGACACTGTCGGATCCATAGGTGGTATGTGAAGAGAGCACACATGCAAAATGTCTCTGGTTGTTGTTACTAAAAAGAACACACATGCAAAATGACACTGGTGGGATCCATGGGTCGATTGTGAAAAGAAAACACATGCAATGACACTGGTGGATCCATAGGTGGTATGTGAAAAGAACACACATGCAAAATGACTCTGGTTGTTACTAAAAAGAACACACATGCAATGACACTGGTGGATCCATGGGTGGATTGTCAAAAGAACACACATGCAATGACACTGGTGATCCATATGTGGTATGTGAAAAGAACACACATGCAATGACTCTGGTTGTTGTTAGTGAAAAGAACACACATGCAGTGACACTGGTGGATCCATGTGTGGTCTCTGAAGAGAGCACACATTTCAATGCCTCTTGTTGTTGTTAGTAAAAAGAACACACATGCAATGACACTGGTGGATCCATGTGTGGTCTCTGAAGAGAGCACACATGCAATGACACTGGTGGATTCATAGGTGGTATGTGAAAAGAACACACATGCAAAATGACTGGTTGTTGTTACTAAAAAGAACACACATGCAATGACACTGGTGGATCCATGTGCGGTCTCTGTAGAGAACACGCATTTCAATGACACTAGTGGATCCATATGTGGTATGTGAAAAGAACACACATGCAATGACTCTGGTTGTTGTTAGTGAAAAGAACACACATGCAATGACACTGGTGGATCCATAGGAGGTATGTGAAGAGAACACACATGCAAAATGACTTTTGTTGTTGTTACTAAAAAGAACACACATGCAAGATGACACTGTTGGGATCCATGGGTGGATTGTGAAAAGAAAACATATGCAATGACACTGGTGGATCCATAGGTGGTATGTGAAAACAACACACATGCAAAATGACTCTGGTTGTTACTAAAAAGAACACACATGCAATGACACTGGTGGGTCCATGGGTGGGTTGTGAAAAGAACACATATGCAATGACACTGGTGGATCCATATGTGGTATGTGAAAAGAACACACATGCAAAATGACTCTTGTTGTTACTAAAAAGAACACACATGCAATGACACTGGTGGATCCTTGTGTGGTCTCTGTAGAGAACGCACATTTCAACCACACTGGTGGATCCATATGTGGTATGTGAAAAGAACACACATGGAATGACTCTGGTTGTTGTTAGTGAAATGAACACACATGCAATGACACTGGTGGATCCATAGGTGGTATGTTAGAAGAACACACATGCAATGACACTGGTGGATCCATAGGTGGTATGTGAAGAGAACACATGTAACACGCTCAAATCGGCCCTATGCAAGTTTTAGCCCTTTCCGCCAAACCCGCATAGAAACGATTTAAGGACGCCCACCAGGCACTTTCGTGCGGGTGGAAAACGAAGTAATAACATTACACTACAGTCCTCGATGGGACCCATAGAACATATATATATATATATATATATATATATATATATATATATATATATATATATATATATATATAACAGCGACTCAGCGAGTCAAGAATACAGATATAATATACAAAGATCCAAACCACCTTGAAAACGATAGAGCGTCCGACTACGGACAAGATGCAAATGGGGCTAAGAGCCCTGAAGAATAACCAATGGCGTCCATAACCCTGCCCAGGCCAAGACGGAAGGGTAACCCTTCTAACAACGTCGATCTCGAACCTGCTAAAACAAAAGGGGTGCCGACAAAGGGCAAAAGGAAAAAGAGGAGCGTCAGTACTGAGGCCAGTACATGGCGAGGCTAGAATTCGGCGGCTCTCGCCTACATAGGTATGGTGGGCTGAAGCGGCAGCGCAGCGGCACTAAACAACCTATAGAGACTCGATACTACTGGCGGTTATCAGATAGGGGTAAGAAAGACCTATTCGGATTCAACCTGAAGCTAACACCAAACAAACCCATCCTGGTATTTCCCCCCCTCGAGTCCAAACGAGGAAGTCGGACCAAGGAACTCACACAGTTGGCACTTTTACTCATTCCGTTATAGTTGAAGCTCTTACTAATCAGATATACATAGCATGAGTCATCTCGATAGCATAAGTAGTGGGCAATTTTAATTATCATTCCGTGGTAGTTGGAACAATTACTAGTCAGGTATAATTGTCCTGAGGAATCCCAAAACCCAGCAGTTGTTGGCACTTTTATCACATTCCATTGGAGTTGCAATACTTACTAGGCAGGTATAGCATGTCACAAAACAACCCAGAACCACTAGCTGTTGGCATTTTTAATATCCATTCCGTTATACTTGAGCTGATTACTAATCACATATTAAGTCAAATTTATAGCACTACTTTAGTTATGCTTGTCTATGATCGAGATACTGTGCTGCAAGTCGTCCATAACCACGGACACGGCTTTCAGAAAGTTTTACCCTGCAGGGGTGCACAAATAGCAACACACACTCGATCAACCTCGGAAAAACCAACTCAAAACCCAACGAGGCATTCACGACAAAGCGATCACAGGATTTAGAAATATTTCAGGGGGCCACCCCACTAAGCTACCCGCAACGAAGTTGGCCGGCTCCGGAATAGACCCAGGGTTTGCGACGATGGCTGTAAACGACTGGGAACCTGAAAGTGTGACTGGGCTTGTCGATACCGCAAAAACGTGGCGCGATCCAAAACAGTACAGGTGCTCCACGCACAATCTTAAATAAAGCAGTAAAGCATGGCATAAGTACAGGATAGTAATAAAGCCCCAAACTACTTTGTGGACCCAAGAAATAAGAATGAATCAAGCTCTGGCTTAGGGGGGTCCATAAGGCCTCCCGGATGTGGATAGTGCGAAAAATCAAGGAACTGGTATCAAGAACTCGGGGTCCTACGGGACACATGGGCGTGGAAGAACCAAATAACATCTATTGCCCACCGGTGCCTCTGCATTAGTTAGATCTAGCATTTTTAATAGTTGTATTTAAAGTCATGATCAGCTCCACCATAAACATCTTCACCAACAAGCATCTCCAGCAATGACATCTGCCAGCCTTTCAACAACTGTGGTACTTGACAACACGAGATCGCACCTGAGCAAGCAACTACGACTCGCATGGCCAACTATCTACCAAACACGGGTAATAGGAGGTGTCCAAGGCAATATAGAGAGGCTGCACGGGATATAACTGGTGTACGGAAACTAAAGCATCGCGACACGGATAGCAATAGATCAACAGGAGGAAATAAAGACTATAAATGCAAAATAGGTAGAAGGGGGAGAGATGCTCGCCTGGGAAAACACTGCCGACGGATCATATCCAGAGAACTTGTCGATACTCGTATCCACTCATCGGCCTAATCCGAGAAGAAGCAAACACTAGCAGAAACACCGGATGCAATATTTAATACTAGGGCAGAAGATCCGGCATGATTATGATATGCATGCGAGATGAACAATTATTATGCAACAGGTTTAATATATAGCATTTATTAAATAGGGGCTCAGGAAAAAGGTTCACACATCTGGGTCCGGAAGATCTTGGGTTCCGAGGGTCCGGGGTTCGACAGGGTCCGACGGGGATCGGATCTGGGGTTCGGATCGACAGGATCGCTCCCAGACAACGGAAGGAGAGCTTGGCGTTCCGGGTAGCAGGACTTCGTTTGGCGTCGGGGTGCCTCGGATTCGCCCTGGTCAGTGTCGATCTTGTCGGGTCCGCGTATCGGTCGGTCTTGGCGTTCGGGAGTAAGAACTTGGCGTTCTGGTGGCGATCTTGGCGGGCTTCGGATCCAGGAAGGAGTACTTATTGCGTCTGTGGTCTTCGGGTTTGCTTCAATCGGTTCCATGACAAAGTACTTGTCGTCCCATGTAGAAGTCCTTGTCGATCCGTGGCGACGATCTTCAGGTTTGGGTCTTCGGGGTACATGAGGAGAACTTGGCGTATCGTGACGAAGGTCTTGGTGGTTCCGACTTCATTTGTCGGTGCCGGACATGGGTTTCGGCACCATCGGTCTTCTAGTGGTACCGTTCTCGGCGCAGTCCCTCGGTTCATCTTCCGCTTGCATCTCCCTGGTTGGTGGTGGCTCGAATATTGATGACGGTGCACTACGGGGTCTCGAACATGGTCTTGGAACGAACTACACCTCAACAGAAACATACACGAAGATGGGTACTGAGACAAACACTGCCACACGGAGCAAAGGGTAAACGGCTCCTACTTCACGACAAGGTTACATGGTAAGAAGGAGCAACGTGGCAAGGATCTGAGGCACAAGCGGAACGTCTTAGGCAGCGGCGTCGGGTCCAGCTGGCGATGCGACAAGGTACTGCGCGGGGCGGCGCTCGGGCACCAGGCAGGCAGTGGCGGGCGATGAGGACTGCACGGCGGCAGCACGCAGACCTGCAGCGGCCAGGGAGACGACTGGCAGCGGTTGTCGGCGCGGCAGCCGAGGCAGAGGCCGGGCGGGGCTCTGCTCGGGGCCGGGCGCGGGCGACGAGGTGGATCGGAGGCCGAAGAGGCCGCGGCGGCGCTCGCAGCCGACGGCGATGGACGGGGTGGTGGCGCTCGACGGGACGGTGACGACAGAGATGGTCGGAGAGGGACCGCAAGGCGGCAGGCGGCCGAGGAGGCGGAGGCGGGGCGACGCGGTCGGGCGACGGTTGCTTGGTGCAGGGCGGATCCGCGCTGGGCCGGGTCGAGCACGGGCGGGCGAGGCGGAGAGGCGGGGCCGGGCTCCGGGGAGGGCTCGGCGGCGAGCGGAACATACGGGAGGAGGGCACCGCAGGGGGCCTAGTGGTCGGAGTTGGAAGGCCGGCCTGGCAGCGACGAGGTGGAACCGCGCGGCGATGCGGTCATGGCCGGATCCGGGAGGGGGGAAGAGAGGAGGGCGTCGGTGGCCTTGCGGGGCGAGGCAGAGGGGAGAGGGGAGCGTCGGTGGAAGGGCCAGGCGGGGGAGTAACGGGGCCAGGTGGCGCGGGGCACGGGAGGAGTTGGTGGCCCACGGGACTGATTGATGGTGGGGTGGGCTCGCGCGGGGTCGTGCCGTGTCGCGCACGGGGTGCAGGGAAACAGAGCAGGGCGCGCAGGTGTAGCGGGTTCAGGGTGGGGTTGGTGAGGTGGAGGCCTGAGATTGGTCAGGTGAGGTGGCGGCTGGGGTGAGGTGGACAGCGGGGTGACGTGGCGCGCTGCGAGTGGAGGGAGTGAGGTGGAGCGGCTGGGTAGGATAGGGCTAGGTAGGGTATTTGGTAGCAAAGGGGTTTGGGTAGGTCTGGGTTAGATAGGATTTTTATCTGGAGGTGGCTGGCTGGGCTTTCGGGCCTGGCTGGCTGCCTCCCAAAAATAATTTAAATATTTTATTTATTAAAAACGAGGCTTTTGCAAACCGTTGGTAGACAAAACAAAATATTCCGGATAGACCCGGGTTTTATATTTAAATAAAGATGGGGCTTAATTAGAAAAACAAAATAGGATTTCGAAAATAGTTTCAGACAAACAGATGCATAGTGATGACGATGCTCAAATGCAATGTGGCATGATGACATGAGCATGCGGTCATGATGATGCAATGCACAAAAACAACGCAATTTTCTAGTAGTGGTTTTTGCGGGGTGCCACAACACACATGCAAAATGACTCTGGTTGTTGTTACTAAAAAGAACACACATGCAAAATGATACTGGTGGGATCCATGGGTGGATTGTGAAAAGAAAACACATGCAATGACACTGGTGGATCCATAGGTGGTATGTGAAAAGAACACACATGCAAAATGACTCTAGTTGTTACTAAAAAGAACACACATGCAATGACACTGGTGGATCCATGGGTGGATTGTGAAAAGAACACACATGCAATGACACTGGTGATCCATATGTGGTATGTGAAAAGACCACACATGCAATGACTCTGGTTGTTGTTAGTGAAAAGAACACAGATGCAATGACTCTAGTTGTTACTAAAAAGCACACACATGCAATGACACTGGTGGATCCATAGGTGGATTGTGAAGAGAACACACATGCAATGACACTAGTGGATCCATAGGTGGCATGTGAAAAGAACACATATGCAAAATGACTGGTTGTTGTTACTAAAAAGAACACACATGCACTGACACTTGTGGATCCATGTGCGGTCTCTAAAGAGAACATGCATTTCAATGACACTGGTGGATCCATATGTGGTATGTGAAAAGAACACACATGCAATGACTCAGGTTGTTGTTAGTGAAAAGAACACACATGCAATGACACTGCTGGATGCATAGGTGGTATGTGAAGAGAACACACATGCAAAATGACTCTGGTTGTTGTTACTAAAAAGAACACACATGCAAAATGACACTGTTGGGATCCATGGGTGGATTGTGAAAAGAAAACACATGCAATGACACTGGTGGATCCATAGGTGGTATGTGAAAAGAACACACATGCAAAATGACTCTGGTTGTTACTAAAAAGAACACACATGCAATGACACTAGTGGATCCATGGGTGGATTGTGAAAAGAACACACATGCAATGATACTGGTGATCCATATGTGGTATGTGAAAAGAACACACATGCAATGACTCTGGTTGTTGTTAGTGAAAAGAACACACATGCAATGACACTGGTGGATCCATGTGTGGTCTCTAAAGAGAGCACACATTTCAATGACTCTTGTTGTTGTTAGTAAAAAGAACACACATGCAATGACACTGGTGGATCCATGTGTGGTCTCTGAAGAGAGAACACATGCAATGACACTGGTTATTGTTACTAAAAAGAACACATACAATGACACTGGTGGATCCATAGGTGGATTGTGAACAGAACACACATGCAATGACACAGGTGGGTCCATAGGTTGTATGTGAAGAGAACACACATGCAAAATGACTCTGGTTGTTGTTACTAAAAAGAACACACATGCAAAATGACACTGGTGGGATCCATGGGTGGATTGTGAAAAGAAAACATATGCAATTACACTGGTGGATCCATAGGTGGTATGTGAAAAGAACACACATGCAAAATGACTCTGGTTACTAAAAAGAACATACATGCAATGACACCGGTGGATCCATGGGTGGATTATGAAAAGAACACACATGCAATGACACTAGTGGATCCATATGTGGTATGTGAAAAGAACACACATGCAAAATGACTCTGGTTGTTACTAAAAAGAACAGACATGCAATGACACTAGTGGATCCATGTGTGGTCTCTGTAGAGAACACACATTTCAATCACACTGGTGGATCCATATGTGGTATGTGAAAAGAACACACATGCAATGACTCTGGTTGTTGTTAGTGAAATGAACACACATGCAATGACACTGGTGGATCCATAGGTGGTATGTGAGAAGAACACACATTTCAATGAATCTGGTTGTTGTTACTAAAAAGAACACACATGCATTGACACTGGTGGATCCATAGGTGGTATGTGAAGAGATCACACATGCAAAATGACTCTGGTTGTTGTTACTAAAAAGAACACACATGCAATGACACCGGTGGATCTATGGGTGGTAGTTGAAAATAATACACATTTCAATGACAATGGTGGATCCATAGGTGGTATGTGAAAAGAACACACATGTAAAATGACTCTGGTTGTTGTTACTAAAAAGAACACACAAGCAATGACACTGCTGGATCCGTAGGTGGTATGTGAAGAGATCACACATGCAAAATGACTCTGGTTGTTGTTACTAAAAAGAACACACATGCAATGACACTGGTGGATCCATGGGTGCTAGTTCAAAATAATACACATTTCAATGACACTGGTGGATCCATAGGTGGTATGTGAAAATAACACACATGCAAAATGACTCTAGTTGTTGTTACTAAAAAGAACACACATGCAATGACACTGGTGGATCCATGGGTGGATTGCTAAAAGAGCACACATGCAATGACACTAGTGGATCCATATGTGGTATGTGAAAAGAACACACATGCAATGACTCTGGTTGTTGTTAGTGAAAAGAACACACATGCAATGACATTGGTGGATCCATGTGTGGTCTCTGAAGAGAGCACACATTTCAATGACTCTTGTTGTTTTTAGTAAAAAAACACACATGCAATGACATTGGTGGATCCATGTGTGGTCTCTAAAGAGAACACACATGCAATGACACTGGTTGTTGTTACTAAAAAGAACACACATGTAATGACACTGGTGGATCCATAGGTGGTATGTGAGAAGAACACACATGCAAAATGACTCTGGTTGTTGTTACTAAAAAGAACACACATGCAATGACACTGGTGGATCCATAGGTGGTATGTGAAGAGATCACACATGCAAAATGACTCTGGTTATTGTTACTAAAACAAACACACATGCAAAATTACACTGGTGGGATCCATGGGTGTATTGTGAAAAGAAAATACATGCAATGACACTGGTGGATCCATAGGTGGTATGTGAAGAGAACACACATGCAAAATGACTCTGGTTATTGTTACTAAAAAGAACACACATGCAAAATGACACTGGTGGGATCCATGGGTGGATTTTGAAAAGAGAACACATGCAATGACCCTGGTGGATCCATAGGTGGTATGTGAAAAGAACACACATGCAAAATGACTCTGGTTGTTACTAAAAAGAACACACATGCAATGACACTGGTGGATCCATGGGTGGATTGTGAAGAGAACACACATGCAATGACACTGGTGGATCAATGTGTGGTCTCTGTAGAGAACACACATTTCAATCAAACTGGTGGATCCATATATGGTATGTGAAAAGAACACACATGCAATGATTGTGGTTGTTGTTAGTGAAAAGAACACACATGCAATGACACTGGTGGATCCATAGGTAGTATGTGAGAAGAACATACATGCAAAATGACTCTGGTTGTTGTTACTAAAAAGAACACACATGCAATGACACTGGTGGATCCATAGGTGGATTGTGAAGAGAACACACATGCAATGACACTGGTGGATCCATAGGTGGATTGTGAAGACAACACACATGCAATGACACTGGTTGTTGTTACTAAAAAGAACACACATGCAATGACACTGGTGGATCCATAGGTGGATTGTGAAGAGAACACAGATGCAATGACACTAGTGGATCCATAGGTGGTATGTGAAAAGAACACACAAGCAAAATGACTGGTTGTTGTTACTAAAAAGAACACACATGCAATGACACTGGTGGATCCATGTGCGGTCTCTGTAGAGAACACGCATTTCAATGACACTGGTGGATCCATATGTGGTATGTGAAAAGAACACACATGCAATGACTCTGGTTGTTGTTAGTGAAAAGAACACACATGCAATGATACTGGTGGATCCATAGGTGGTATGTGAAGAGAACACACATGCAAAATGACTCTGGTTGTTGTTACTAAAAAGAACACACATGCAAAATGACACTGTTGGGATCCATGGGTGGATTGTGAAAAGAAAACACATGCAATGACACTGGTGGATCCATAGGTGGTATGTGAAAAGAACACACATGCAAAATGACTCTGGTTGTAACTAAAAAGAACACACATGCAATGACACTGGTGGATCCATGGGTGGATAGTGAAAATAACACGCATGTTATGACACTGGTGATCCATATGTGGTATGTGAAAAGAACACACATGCAATGAATCTGGTTGTTGTTAGTGAAAAGAACACACATGCAATGACACTGGTGGATCCATGCGTGGTCTCTGAAGAGAGCACACATTTCAATGACTCTTGTTGTTGTTAGTAAAAATAACACACATGCAATGACACTGGTGGATCCATGTGTGGTCTCTGAAGAGAGCACAGATGCAATGACACTGGTTGTTGTTACTAAAAAGAACACATGCAATGACACTGGTGGATCCATAGGTGGATTGTGAAGAGAACACACATGCAATGACACTGGTGGATCCATAGGGTGTATGTTAAGAGCACACACATGCAAAATGACTCTGGTTGTTGTTAGTAAAAAGAACACACATGCAAAATGACACTGGTGGGATCCATGGGTGGATTGTGAAAAGAAAACACATGCAATTACACTGGTGGATCCATAGGTGGTATGTGACAAGAACACACATGCAAAATGACTCTGGTTACTAAAAAGAACACACATGCAATGACACCGGTGGATCCATGGGTGGATTATGACAACAACACACATGCAATGACACTGGTGGATCCATATGTGGTATGTGAAAAGAACACACATGCAAAATGACTCTGGTTGTTACTAAAAAGAACACACATGCAATGACACTGGTGGATCCATGTGTGGTCTCTGTAGAGAACACACATTTCAATCACACTGGTGGATCCATATGTGGTATGTGAAAAGAACACACATGCAATGACTCTGGTTGTTGTTAGTGAAATGAACACACATGCTATGACACTGGTGGATCCATAGGTGGTATGTGAGAAGAACACACATTTCAATGACTCTTATTGTTGTTAGTAAAAAGAACACACATGCAATGACACTGGTGGATCCATAGGTGGTATGTGAAGAGATCACACATGCAAAATGACTATGGTTGTTGTTACTAAAAAGAACACACATGCAATGACCCTGGTGGATCCATGGGTGGTAGTTGAAAATAATAGACATTTCAATGACACCGGTGGATCGATAGGTGGTACGTGAAAAGAACACACATGTAAAATAACTCTGGTTGTTGTTACTAAAAAGAACACACATGCAATGACACTGGTGGATCCATAGGTGGTATGTGAAGATATCACACATGCAAAATGACTCTAGTTGTTGTTACTAAAAAGAACACACATGCAATGACACTGGTGGATCCATGGGTGGTAGTTCAAAATAATACACATTTCAATGACATTGGCGGATCCATAGGTGGTATGTGAAAAGAACACACAAGCAAAATGACTCTGGTTGTTGTTACTAAAAAGAACACACATGTAATGACACTGGTGGATCCATGGGTGGATTGCAAAAAGAGCACACATGCAATGACACTGGTGGATCCATATGTGGTATGTGAAAAGAACACACATGCAATGACTCTGGTTGTTGTTAGTGAAAAGAACACACATGCAATGACATTGGTGGATCCATGTGTGGTCTCTGAAGAGAGCACACATTTCAATGACTCTTGTTGTTTTTAGTAAAAGTAACACACATGCAATGACACTGGTGGATCCATGTGTAGTCTCTGAAGAGAACACACATGCAATGACACTGGTTGTTGTTAGTGAAAAGAACACACATGCAATGACTCTGGTTGTTACTAAAAAGAACACACATGCAATGACAGTGGTGGATCCATAGGTGGATTGGGAAGAGAACACACATGCAATGACACTAGTGGATCCATAGGTTGTATGTGAAAAGAACACACATGCAAAATAACTAGTTGTTGTTACTAAAAAGAACACACATGCAATGACACTGGTGGATCCATGTGCGGTCTCTATAGAGAACACGCATTTCAATGACACTGGTGGATCCATATGTGGTATGTGAAAAGAACACACATGCAATGACTCTGGTTGTTGTTAGTGAAAAGAACACACATGCAATGACACTGGTGGATCCATAGGTGGTATGTGAAGAGAACAAACATGCAAAATGACTCTGGTTGTTGTTACTAAAAAGAACACACATGCAAAATGACACTGTTGGGATCCATGGGTGGATTGTGAAAAGAAAACACATGCAATGACACTGGTAGATCCATAGGTGGTATGTGAAAAGAACACACATGCAAAATGACTCTGGTTGTTACTAAAAAGAACACACATGCAATGACACTGGTGGATCCATGGGTGGATTTTGAAAAGAACACACATGCAATGACACTGGTGATCCATATGTGGTATGTGAAAACAACACACATGCAATGACTCTGGTTGTTGTTAGTGAAAAGAACACACATGCAATGACACTGGTCGATCCATGTGTGGTCTCTGAAGAGAGCACACATTTCATTGACTCTTGTTGTTGTTAGTAAAAAGAACACACATGCAATGACGTCGGTGGATCCATGTGTGGTCTCTGAAGAGAGCACACATGCAATGACACTGGTTGTTGTTACTAAAAAGAACACATGCAATGACACTGGTGGATCCATAGGTGGATTGTGAAGAGAACACACATGCAATGACACTGGTGGATCCATAGGTTGTATGTGAAGAGAACACACATGCAAAATGACTCTGGTTGTTGTTAGTAAAAAGAACACACATGAAAAATGACACTGGTGGGATCCATGGGTGGATTTTGAAAGGAAAACACATGCAATTACACTGGTGGATCCATAGGTGGTATGTGAAAAGAACACACATGCAAAATGACTCTCGTTACTAAAAAGAACACACATGCAATGACACTGGTGGATCCATGGGTGGATTATGAAAAGAACACACATGCAATGACACTGGTGGATCCATATGTGGTATGTGAAAAGAACACACAAGCAAAATGACTCTGGTTGTTACTAAAAAGAACACACATGCAATGACACTGGTGGATCCATGTGTGGTCTCTGTAGAGAACACACATTTCAATCACACTGGTGGATCCATATGTGGTATGTGAAAAGAACACACATGCAATGACTCTGGTTGTTGTTAGTGAAATGAACACACATGCAATGACACTGGTGGATCCATAGGTGGTATGTGAGAAGAACACACATTTCAATGAATCTGGTTGTTGTTTCTAAAAAGAACACACATGCAATGACACTGGTGGATCCATAGGTGGTATGTGAAGAGATCACACATGCAAAATGACTCTGGTTGTTGTTACTAAAAAGAACACACATGCAATGACATTGGTGGATCCATGGGTGGTAGTTGAAAATAATAGACATTTCAATGACACTAGTGGATCCATAGGTGGTATGTGAAAAGAACACACATGTAAAATGACTCTGGTTGTTGTTACTAAAAAGAACACACATGCAATGACACTGGTGGATCCATAGGTGGTATGTGAAGATATCACAGATGCAAAATGACTCTGGTTGTTGTTACTAAAAAGAACACACATGCAATGACACTGGTGGATCCATGGGTGGTAGTTCAAAATAATACACATTTCAATGACACTGGTGGATCCATAGGTGGTATGTGAAAAGAACACACATGCAAAATGACTCTGGTTGTTGTTACTAAAAAGAACACACATGCAATGACACTGGTGGATCCATGGGTGGATTGCGAAAAGAGCACACATGCAATGACACTGGTGGATCCATATGTGGTATGTGAAAAGAACACACATGCAATGACTCTGGTTGTTGTTAGTGAAAAGAACACACATGCAATGACATTGGTGGATACATGTGTGGTCTCTGAAGAGAGCACACATTTCAATGACTCTTGTTGTTTTTAGTAAAAAGAACACACATGCAATGACACTGGTGGATCCATGTGTGGTCTCTGAAGAGAACACACATGCAATGACATTGGTTATTGTTAGTGAAAAGAACACACATGCAATGACTCTGGTTGTTACTTAAAAGAACACACATACAATGACACTGGTGGATCCATAGGTGGATTATGAAGAGAACACACATGCAATGACACTAGTGGATCCATAGGTTGTATGTGAAAAGAACACACATGCAAAATGACTGGTTGTTGTTACTAAAAAGAACACACATGCAATGACACTGGTGGATCCATGTGCGGTCTCTATAGAGAACACGCATTTCAATGACACTGGTGGATCCATATGTGGTATGTGAAAAGAACACACATGCAATGACTCTGGTTGTTGTTAGTGAAAAGAACACACATGCAATGACACTGGTGGATCCATAGGTGGTATGTGAAAAGAACACACATGCAAAATGACTCTGGTTGTTACTAAAAAGAACACACATGCAATGACACTAGTGGATCCATGGGTGGATTGTGAAAAGAACACACATGCAATGATACTGGTGATCCATATGTGGTATGTGAAAAGAACACACATGCAATGACTCTGGTTGTTGTTAGTGAAAAGAACACACATGCAATGACACTGGTGGATCCATGTGTGGTCTCTAAAGAGAGCACACATTTCAATGACTCTTGTTGTTGTTAGTAAAAAGAACACACATGCAATGACACTGGTGGATCCATGTGTGGTCTCTGAAGAGAGAACACATGCAATGACACTGGTTGTTGTTACTAAAAAGAACACATAAAATGACACTGGTGGATCCATAGGTGGATTGTGAACAGAACACACATGCAATGACACAGGTGGGTGCATAGGTTGTATGTGAGGAGAACACACATGCAAATTGACTCTGGTTGTTGTTACTAAAAAGAACACACATGCAAAATGACACTGGTGGGATCCATGGGTGGATTGTGAAAATAAAACATATGCAATTACACTGGTGGATCCATAGGTGGTATGTGAAAAGAACACACATGCAAAATGACTCTGGTTACTAAAAAGAACATACATGCAATGACACCGGTGGATCCATGGGTGGATTATGAAAAGAACACACATGCAATGACACTAGTGGATCCATATGTGGTATGTGAAAAGAACACACATGCAAAATGACTCTGGTTGTTACTAAAAAGAACAGACATGCAATGACACTAGTGGATCCATGTGTGGTCTCTGTAGAGAACACACATTTCAATCACACTGGTGGATCCATATGTGGTATGTGAAAAGAACACTCATGCAATGACTCTGGTTGTTGTTAGTGAAATGAACACACATGCAATGACACTGGTGGATCCATAGGTGGTATGTGAGAAGAACACACATTTCAATGAATCTGGTTGTTGTTACTAAAAAGAACACACATGCATTGACACTGGTGGATCCATAGGTGGAATGTGAAGAGATCACACATGCAAAATGACTCTGGTTGTTGTTACTAAAAAGAACACACATGCAATGACACCGGTGGATCTATGGGTGGTAGTTGAAAATAATACACATTTCAATGACAATGGTGGATCCATAGGTGGTATGTGAAAAGAACACACATGTAAAATGACTCTGGTTGTTGTTACTAAAAAGAACACACAAGCAATGACACTGCTGGATCCGTAGGTGGTATGTGAAGAGATCACACATGCAAAATGACTCTGGTTGTTGTTACTAAAAAGAACACACATGCAATGACACTGGTGGATCCATGGGTGCTAGTTCAAAATAATACACATTTCAATGACACTGGTGGATCCATAGGTGGTATGTGAAAATAACACACATGCAAAATGACTCTAGTTGTTGTTACTAAAAATAACACACATGCAATGACACTGGTGGATCCATGGGTGGATTGCTAAAAGAGCACACATGCAATGACACTAGTGGATCCATATGTGGTATGTGAAAAGAACACACATGCAATGACTCTGGTTGTTGTTAGTGAAAAGAACACACATGCAATGACATTGGTGGATCCATGTGTGGTCTCTGAAGAGAGCACACATTTCAATGACTCTTGTTGTTTTTAGTAAAAAAACACACATGCAATGACATTGGTGGATCCATGTGTGGTCTCTAAAGAGAACACACATGCAATGACACTGGTTGTTGTTACTAAAAAGAACACACATGTAATGACACTGGTGGATCCATAGGTGGTATGTGAGAAGAACACACATGCAAAATGACTCTGGTTGTTGTTACTAAAAAGAACACACATGCAATGACACTGGTGGATCCATAGGTGGTATGTGAAGAGATCACACATGCAAAATGACTCTGGTTATTGTTACTAAAACGAACACACATGCAAAATTACACTGGTGGGATCCATGGGTGGATTGTGAAAAGAAAATACATGCAATGACACTGGTGGATCCATAGGTGGTATGTGAAGAGAACACACATGCAAAATGACTCTGGTTATTGTTACTAAAAAGAACACACATGCAAAATGACACTGGTGGGATCCATGGGTGGATTTTGAAAAGAAAACACATGCAATGACCCTGGTGGATCCATAGGTGGTATGTGAAAAGGACACACATGCAAAATGACTCTGGTTGTTACTAAAAAGAACAGACATGCAATGACACTGGTGGATCCATGGGTGGATTGTGAAAAGAACACACATGCAATGACACTGGTGATCCATATGTGGTATGTGAAAAGAACACACATGCAATGACTCTGGTTGTTGTTAGTGAAAAGAACACACATGCAATGACTCTGGTTGTTACTAAAAAAGAACACACATGCAATGACACTGGTGGATCCATAGGTGGATTGTGAAGAGAACACAGATGCAATGACACTAGTGGATCCATAGGTGGTATGTGAAAAGAACACACAAGCAAAATGACTGGTTGTTGTTACTAAAAAGAACACACATGCAATGACACTGGTGGATCCATGTGCGGTCTCTGTAGAGAACACGCATTTCAATAACACTGGTGGATCCATAAGTGGTATGTGAAAAGAACACACATGCAATGACTCTGGTTGTTGTTAGTGAAAAGAACACACATGCAATGATACTGGTGGATCCATAGGTGGTATGTGAAGAGAACACACATGCAAAATGACTCTGGTTGTTGTTACTAAAAAGAACACACATGCAAAATGACACTGTTGGGATCCATGGGTGGATTGTGAAAAGAAAACACATGCAATGACACTGGTGGATCCATAGGTGGTATGTGAAAAGAACACACATGCAAAATGACTCTGGTTGTTACTAAAAAGAACACACATGCAATGACACTGGTGGATCCATGGGTGGATAGTGAAAATAACACACATGTTATGACACTGGTGATCCATATGTGGTATGTGAAAAGAACACACATGCAATGAATCTGGTTGTTGTTAGTGAAAAGAACACACATGCAATGACACTGGTGGATCCATGTGTGGTCTCTGAAGAGAGCACACATTTCAATGACTCTTGTTGTTGTTAGTAAAAATAACACACATGCAATGACACTGGTGGATCCATGTGTGGTCTCTGAAGAGAGCACAGATGCAATGACACTGGTTGTTGTTACTAAAAAGAACACATGCAATGACACTGGTGGATCCATAGGTGGATTGTGAAGAGAACACACATGCAATGACACTGGTGGATCCATAGGGTGTATGTTAAGAGAACACACATGCAAAATGACTCTGGTTGTTGTTAGTAAAAAGAACACACATGCAAAATGACACTGGTGGGATCCATGGGTGGATTGTGAAAAGAAAACACATGCAATTACACTGGTGGATCCATAGGTGGTATGTGACAAGAACACACATGCAAAATGACTCTGGTTACTAAAAAGAACACACATGCAATGACACCGGTGGATCCATGGGTGGATTATGACAACAACACACATGCAATGACACTGGTGGATCCATATGTGGTATGTGAAAAGAACACACATGCAAAATGACTCTGGTTGTTACTAAAAAGAACACACATGCAATGACACTGGTGGATCCATGTGTGGTCTCTGTAGAGAACACACATTTCAATCACACTGGTGGATCCATATGTGGTATGTGAAAAGAACACACATGCAATGACTCTGGTTGTTGTTAGTGAAATGAACACACATGCTATGACACTGGTGGATCCATAGGTGGTATGTGAGAAGAACACACATTTCAATGACTCTTATTGTTGTTAGTAAAAAGAACACACATGCAATGACACTGGTGGATCCATAGGTGGTATGTGAAGAGATCACACATGCAAAATGACTATGGTTGTTGTTACTAAAAAGAACACACATGCAATGACCCTGGTGGATCCATGGGTGGTAGTTGAAAATAATAGACATTTCAATGACACCGGTGGATCGATAGGTGGTACGTGAAAAGAACACACATGTAAAATGACTCTGGTTGTTGTTACTAAAAAGAACACACATGCAATGACACTGGTGGATCCATAGGTGGTATGTGAAGATATCACACATGCAAAATGACTCTAGTTGTTGTTACTAAAAAGAACACACATGCAATGACACTGGTGGATCCATGGGTGGTAGTTCAAAATAATACACATTTCAATGACACTGGTGGATCCATAGGTGGTATGTGAAAAGAACACACAAGCAAAATGACTCTGGTTGTTGTTACTAAAAAGAACACACATGCAATGACACTGGTGGATCCATGGGTGGATTGCAAAAAGAGCACACATGCAATGACACTGGTGGATCCATATGTGGTATGTGAAAAGAACACACATGCAATGACTCTGGTTGTTGTTAGTGAAAAGAACACACATGCAATGACATTGGTGGATCCATGTGTGGTCTCTGAAGAGAGCACACATTTCAATGACTCTTGTTGTTTTTAGTAAAAGGAACACACATGCAATGACACTGGTGGATCCATGTGTAGTCTCTGAAGAGAACACACATGCAATGACACTGGTTGTTGTTAGTGAAAAGAACACACATGCAATGACTCTGGTTGTTACTAAAAAGAACACACATGCAATGACACTGGTGGATCCATAGGTGGATTGGGAAGAGAACACACATGCAATGACACTAGTGGATCCATAGGTTGTATGTGAAAAGAACACACATGCAAAATAACTAGTTGTTGTTACTAAAAAGAACACACATGCAATGACACTGGTGGATCCATGTGCGGTCTCTATAGAGAACACGCATTTCAATGACACTGGTGGATCCATATGTGGTATGTGAAAAGAACACACATGCAATGACTCTGGTTGTTGTTAGTGAAAAGAACACACATGCAATGACACTGGTGGATCCATAGGTGGTATGTGAAGAGAACAAACATGCAAAATGACTCTGGTTGTTGTTACTAAAAAGAACACACATGCAAAATGACACTGTTGGGATCCATGGGTGGATTGTGAAAAGAAAACACATGCAATGACACTGGTAGATCCATAGGTGGTATGTGAAAAGAACACACATGCAAAATGACTCTGGTTGTTACTAAAAAGAACACACATGCAATGACACTGGTGGATCCATGGGTGGATTTTGAAAAGAACACACATGCAATGACACTGGTGATCCATATGTGGTATGTGAAAACAACACACAAGCAATGACTCTGGTTGTTGTTAGTGAAAAGAACACACATGCAATGACACTGGTGGATCCATGTGTGGTCTCTGAAGAGAGCACACATTTCATTGACTCTTGTTGTTGTTAGTAAAAAGAACACACATGCAATGACGTCGGTGGATCCATGTGTGGTCTCTGAAGAGAGCACACATGCAATGACACTGGTTGTTGTTACTAAAAAGAACACATGCAATGACACTGGTGGATCCATAGGTGGATTGTGAAGAGAACACACATGCAATGACACTGGTGGATCCATAGGTTGTATGTGAAGAGAACACACATGCAAAATGACTCTGGTTGTTGTTAGTAAAAAGAACACACATGAAAAATGACACTGGTGGGATCCATGGGTGGATTGTGAAAGGAAAACACATGCAATTACACTGGTGGATCCATAGGTGGTATGTGAAAAGAACACACATGCAAAATGACTCTCGTTACTAAAAAGAACACACATGCAATGACACTGGTGGATCCATGGGTGGATTATGAAAAGAACACACATGCAATGACACTGGTGGATCCATATGTGGTATGTGAAAAGAACACACAAGCAAAATGACTCTGGTTGTTACTAAAAAGAACACACATGCAATGACACTGGTGGATCCATGTGTGGTCTCTGTAGAGAACACACATTTCAATCACACTGGTGGATCCATATGTGGTATGTGAAAAGAACACAAATGCAATGACTCTGGTTGTTGTTAGTGAAATGAACACACATGCAATGACACTGGTGGATCCATAGGTGGTATGTGAGAAGAACACACATTTCAATGAATCTGGTTGTTGTTTCTAAAAAGAACACACATGCAATGACACTGGTGGATCCATAGGTGGTATGTGAAGAGATCACACATGCAAAATGACTCTGGTTGTTGTTACTAAAAAGAACACACATGCAATGACACTGGTGGATCCATGGGTGGTAGTTGAAAATAATAGACATTTCAATGACCCTAGTGGTTCCATAGGTGGTTTGTGAAAAGAACACACATGTAAAATGACTCTGGTTGTTGTTACTAAAAAGAACACACATGCAATGACACTGGTGGATCCATAGGTGGTATGTGAAGATATCACACATGCAAAATGACTCTGGTTGTTGTTACTAAAAAGAACACACATGCAATGACACTGGTGGATCCATGGGTGGTAGTTCAAAATAATACACATTTCAATGACACTGGTGGATCCATAGGTGGTATGTGAAAAGAACACACATGCAAAATGACTCTGGTTGTTGTTACTAAAAAGAACACACATGCAATGAGACTGGTGGATCCATGGGTGGATTGCGAAAAGAGCACACATGCAATGACACTGGTGGATCCATATGTGGTATGTGAAAAGAACACACATGCAATGACTCTGGTTGTTGTTAGTGAAAAGAACACACATGCAATGACATTGGTGGATACATGTGTGGTCTCTGAAGAGAGCACACATTTCAATGACTCTTGTTGTTTTTAGTAAAAAGAACACACATGCAATGACACTGGTGGATCCATGTGTGGTCTCTGAAGAGAACACACATCCAATGACATTGGTTATTGTTAGTGAAAAGAACACACATGCAATGACTCTGGTTGTTACTTAAAAGAACACACATACAATGACACTGGTGGATCCATAGGTGGATTATGAAGAGAACACACATGCAATGACACTAGTGGATCCATAGGTTGTATGTGAAAAGAACACACATGCAAAATGACTGGTTGTTGTTACTAAAAAGAACACACATGCAATGACACTGGTGGATCCATGTGCGGTCTCTATAGAGAACACGCATTTCAATGACACTGGTGGATCCATATGTGGTATGTGAAAAGAACACACATGCAATGACTCTGGTTGTTGTTAGTGAAAAGAACACACATGCAATGACACTGGTGGATCCATAGGTGGTATGTGAAGAGAACAAACATGCAAAATGACTCTGGTTGTTGTTACTAAAAAGAACACACATGCAAAATGACACTGTTGGGATCCATGGGTGGATTGTGAAAAGAAAACACATGCAATGACACTGGTAGATCCATAGGTGGTATGTGAAAAGAACACACATGCAAAATGACTCTGGTTGTAACTAAAAAGAACACACATGCAATGACACTGGTGGATCCATGGGTGGATTTTGAAAAGAACACACATGCAATGACACTGGTGATCCATATGTGGTATGTGAAAACAACACACATGCAATGACTCTGGTTGTTGTTAGTGAAAAGAACACACATGCAATGACACTGGTGGATCCATGTGTGGTCTCTGAAGAGAGCACACATTTCATTGACTCTTGTTGTTGTTAGTAAAAAGAACACACATGCAATGACGTCGGTGGATCCATGTGTGGTCTCTGAAGAGAGCACACATGCAATGACACTGGTTGTTGTTACTAAAAAGAACACATGCAATGACACTGGTGGATCCATAGGTGGATTGTGAAGAGAACACACATGCAATGACACTGGTGGATCCATAGGTTGTATGTGAAGAGAACACACATGCAAAATGACTCTGGTTGTTGTTAGTAAAAAGAACACAGATGAAAAATGACACTGGTGGGATCCATGGGTGGATTGTGAAAGGAAAACACATGCAATTACACTGGTGGATCCATAGGTGGTATGTGAAAAGAACACACATGCAAAATGACTCTCGTTACTAAAAAGAACACACATGCAATGACACTGGTGGATCCATGGGTGGATTATGAAAAGAACACACATGCAATGACACTGGTGGATCCATATGTGGTATGTGAAAAGAACACACAAGCAAAATGACTCTGGTTGTTACTAAAAAGAACACACATGCAATGACACTGGTGGATCCATGTGTGGTCTCTGTAGAGAACACACATTTCAATCACAGTGGTGGATCCATATGTGGTATGTGAAAAGAACACAAATGCAATGACTCTGGTTGTTGTTAGTGAAATGAACACACATGCAATGACACTGGTGGATCCATAGGTGGTATGTGAGAATAACACACATTTCAATGAATCTGGTTGTTGTTTCTAAAAAGAACACACATGCAATGACACTGGTGGATCCATAGGTGGTATGTGAAGAGATCACACATGCAAAATGACTCTGGTTGTTGTTACTAAAAAGAACACACATGCAATGACACTGGTGGATCCATGGGTGGTAGTTGAAAATAATAGACATTTCAATGACACTAGTGGTTCCATAGGTGGTATGTGAAAAGAACACACATGTAAAATGACTCTGGTTGTTGTTACTAAAAAGAACACACATGCAATGACACTGGTGGATCCATAGGTGGTATGTGAAGATATCACACATGCAAAATGACTCTGGTTGTTGTTACTAAAAAGAACACACATGCAATGACACTGGTGGATCCATGGGTGGTAGTTCAAAATAATACACATTTCAATGACACTGGTGGATCCATAGGTGGTATGTGAAAAGAACACACATGCAAAATGACTCTGGTTGTTGTTACTAAAAAGAACACACATGCAATGAGACTGGTGGATCCATGGGTGGATTGCGAAAAGAGCACACATGCAATGACACTGGTGGATCCATATGTGGTATGTGAAAAGAACACACATGCAATGACTCTGGTTGTTGTTAGTGAAAAGAACACACATGCAATGACATTGGTGGATACATGTGTGGTCTCTGAAGAGAGCACACATTTCAATGACTCTTGTTGTTTTTAGTAAAAAGAACACACATGCAATGACACTGGTGGATCCATGTGTGGTCTCTGAAGAGAACACACATCCAATGACATTGGTTATTGTTAGTGAAAAGAACACACATGCAATGACTCTGGTTGTTACTTAAAAGAACACACATACAATGACACTGGTGGATCCATAGGTGGATTATGTAGAGAACACACATGCAATGACACTAGTGGATCCATAGGTTGTATGTGAAAAGAACACACATGCAAAATGACTGGTTGTTGTTACTAAAAAGAACACACATGCAATGACACTGGTGGATCCATGTGCGGTCTCTATAGAGAACACGCATTTCAATGACACTGGTGGATCCATATGTGGTATGTGAAAAGAACACACATGCAATGACTCTAGTTGTTGTTAGTGAAAAGAACACACATGCAATGACACTGGTGGATCCATAGGTGGTATGTGAAGAGAACACACATGCAAAATGACTCTGGTTGTTGTTACTAAAAAGAACACACATGCAAAATGACACTGTTGGGATCCATGGGTGGATTGTGAAAAGAAAACACATGCAATGACACTGGTGGATCCATAGGTGGTATGTGAAAAGAACACACGTGCAAAATGACTCTGGTTGTTACTAAAAAGAACACACATGCAATGACACTGGTGGATCCATGGGTGGATTGTGAAAAGAACACACATGCAATGACACTGGTGATCCATATGTGGTATGTGAAAAGAACACACATGCAATGACTCTGGTTGTTGTTAGTGAAAAGAACACACATGCAATGACACTGGTGGATCCATGTGTGGTCTCTGAAGAGAGCACACATTTCATTGACACTTGTTGTTGTTAGTAAAAAGAACACACATGCAATGACACCGGTGGATCCATGTGTGCTCTCTGAAGAGAGCACACATGCAATGACACTGGTTGTTGTTGCTAAAAAGAACACATGAAATGACACTGGTGGATCCATAGGTGGATTGTGAAGAGAACACACATGCAATGACACTGGTGGATCCATAGGTTGTATGTGAAGAGAACACACATGCAAAATGACTCTGGTTGTTGTTAGTAAAAAGAACACACATGCAAAATGACACTGGTGGGATCCATGGGTGGATTGTGAAAATAAAACACATGCACTTACACTGGTGGATCCATAAGTGGTATGTGAAAAGAACACACATGCAAAATGACTCTGGTTACTAAAAAGAACACACATGCAATGACACTGGTGGATCCATGGGTGGATTATGAAAAGAACACACATGCAATGACACTGGTGGATCCATATGTGGTATGTGAAAAGAACACACAAGCAAAATGACTCTGGTTGTTACTAAAAAGAACACACATGCAATGACACTGGTGGATCCATGTGTGGTCTCTGTAGAGAACACACATTTCAATCAAACTGGTGGATCCATATGTGGTATGTGAAAAGAACACACATGCAATGACTCTGGTTGTTGTTAGTGAAATGAACACACATGCAATGACACTGGTGGATCCATAGGTGGTATGTGAGAAGAACACACATTTCAATGAATCTGGTTGTTGTTACTAAAAAGAACACACATGCAATGACACTGGTGGATCCATGGGTGGATTGTGAAAAGAACACACATGCAATGACACTGGTGATCCATATGTGGTATGTGAAAAGAACACACATGCAATGACTCTGGTTGTTGTTAGTGAAAAGAACACACATGCAATGACACTGGTGGATCCATGTGTGGTCTCTGAAGAGAGCACACATTTCATTGACACTTGCTGTTGTTAGTAAAAAGAACACACATGCAATGACGCCGGTGGATCCATGTGTGCTCTCTGAAGAGAGCACACATGCAATGACACTGGTTGTTGTTACTAAAAAGAACACATGAAATGACACTGGTGGATCCATAGGTGGATTGTGAAGAGAACACACATGCAATGACACTGGTGGATCCATAGGTTGTATGTGAAGAGAACACAGATGCAAAATGACTCTGGTTGTTGTTAGTAAAAAGAACACACATGCAAAATGACACTGGTGGGATCCATGGGTTGATTGTGAAAATAAAACACATGCACTTACACTGGTGGATCCATAAGTGGTATGTGAAAAGAACACACATGCAAAATGACTCTGGTTACTAAAAAGAACACACATGCAATGACACTGGTGGATCCATGGGTGGATTATGAAAAGAACACACATGCAATGACACTGGTGGATCCATATGTGGTATGTGAAAAGAACACATAAGCAAAATGACTCTGGTTGTTACTAAAAAGAACACACATGCAATGACACTGGTGGATCCATGTGTGGTCTCTGTAGAGAACACACATTTCAATCAAACTGGTGGATCCATATGTGGTATGTGAAAAGAACACACATGCAATGACTCTGGTTGTTGTTAGTGAAATGAACACACATGCAATGACACTGGTGGATCCATAGGTGGTATGTGAGAAGAACACACATTTCAATGAATCTGGTTGTTGTTACTAAAAAGAACACACATGCAATGACACTGGTGGATCCGTAGGTGGCATGTGAAGAGATCACACATGCAAAATGACTCTGGTTGTTGTTACTAAAAAGAACACACATGCAATGACACTGGTGGATCCATGGGTGGTAGTTGAAAATAATAGACATTTCACTGACACTGGTGGATCCATAGGTGGTATGTGAAAAGAACACACATGTAAAATGACTCTGGTTGTTGTTACTAAAAAGAACACACATGCAATGACACTGGTGGATCCATGGGTGGTAGTTCAAAATAATGCACATTTCAATGACACTGGTGGATCCATAGGTGGTATGTGAAAAGAACACACATGCAAAATGACTCTGGTTGTTGTTACTAAAAAGAACACACATGCAATGACACTGGTGGATCCATGGGTGGATTGCGAAAAGAGCACACATGTAATGACACTGGTGGATCCATATGTGGTATGTGAAAAGAACACACATGCAATGACTCTGGTTGTTGTTAGTGAAAAGAACACACATGCAATGACACTGGTGGATCCATGTGTGGTCTCTGAAGAGAGCACACATTTCAATGACCCTTGTTGTTTTTAGTAAAAAGAACACACATGCAATGACACTGGTGGATCCATGTGTGGTCTCTGAAGAGAACACACATGCAATGATACTGGTTGTTGTTTCTAAAAAGAACACACATGCAATGACACTGGTGGATCCATAGGTGGTATGTGAGAAGAACACACATGCAAAATGACTCTGGTTGTTGTTACTAAAAAGAACACACATGCAATGACACTGGTGGATCCATAGGTGGTATGTGAAGAGAACACACATGCAAAATGACTCTGGTTGTTGTTACTAAAAACAACACACATGCAAAATGACACTAGTGGGATCCATGGGTGGATTGTGAAAAGAAAACACATGCAATGACACTGGTGGATCCATAGGTGGTATGTGAAAAGAACACACATGCAAAATGACTCTGGTTGTTACTAAAAAGAACACACATGCAATGACACTGGTGGATCCATGGGTGGATTGTGAAAAGAACACACATGCAATGACACTGGTGATCCATATGTGGTATGTGAAAAGAACACACATGACATGACTCTGGTTGTTGTTAGTGAAAAGAACACACATGCAATGACTCTGGTTGTTACTAAAAAGAACACAAATGCAATGACACTAGTGGATCCATAGGTGGATTGTGAAGAGAACACACATGCAATGACACTAGTGGATCCATAGGTGGTATGTGAAAAGAACAATATGCAAAATGACTGGTTGTTGTTACTTAAAAGAACACACATCCAATGACACTGGTGGATCCATGTGCGGTCTCTGTAGAGAACACGCATCTCAATGACACTGGTGGATCCATATGTGGTATGTGAAAAGAACACACATGCAATGACTCTGGTTGTTGTTAGTGAAAAGAACACACATGCAATGACACTGCTGGATCCATAGGTGGTATATGAAGAGAACACACATGCAAAATGACTCTGGTCGTTGTTACTAAAAATAACACACATGCAAAACGACACTGTTGGGATCCATGGGTGGATTGTGAAAAGAAAACACATGCAATGACACTGGTGGATCCATAGGTGGTATGTGAAAAGAAGACACATGCAAAATGACTCTGGTTGTTACTAAAAAGAACACACATGCAATGACACTGGTGGATCCATGGGTGGATTGTGAAAAGAACACACATGCATTGACACTGGTGATCCATATGTGGTATGTGAAAAGAACACACATGCAATGACTCTGGTTGTTGTTAGTAAAAGGAACACACATGCAATGACACTGGTGGATCCATGTGTGGTCTCTGAAGAGAGCACACATGCAATAACACTGGTTGTTGTTACTAAACAGAACACATGCAATGACACTGGTAGATTCATAGGTGGATTGTGAAGAGAACACACATGCAATGGCACTGGTGGATCCGTAGGTTGTATGTGAAGAGAACACACATGCAAAATGACTCTGGTTGTTGTTACTAAAAAGAACACACATGCAAAATGACACTGGTGGGATCCATGGGTGGATTGTGAAAATAAAACACATGCAATTACACTGGTGGATCCATAGGTGGTATGTGAAAAGAACACACATGCAAAATGACTCTGGTTACTAAAAAGAACACACCTACAATGACACTGGTGGATCCATGGGTGGATTATGAAAAGAACACACATGCAGTGACACTAGTGGATCCATATGTGGTATGTGAAAAGAACACACATGCAAAATGACTCTGGTTGTTACTAAAAAGAACACACATGCAATGACACTAGTGGATCCATGTGTGGTCTCTGTAGAGAACACACATTTCAATCACACTGGTGGATCCATATGTGGCATGTGAAAAGAACCCATCATGCAATGACACTAGTGGATCCATAGGTGGTATGTGAGAAGAACACACATTTCAATGAATCTAGTTGTTGTTACTAAAAAGAAAATGCATGCAAGGACACTGGTGGATCCATAGGTGGTATGTGAAGAGATCACCCATGCAAAATGACTCTGATTGTTGTCACTAAAAAGAACACACATGCAATGACACTGGTGGATCCATAGGTGATATGTGAAGAGATCACACATGCAAAATGACTCTGGTTGTTGTTACTAAAAAGGACACACATGCAATGACACTGGTGGATCCATGGGTGGTAGTTCAAAATAATACACATTTCAATGACACTGGTGGATCCATAGGTGGTATGTGAAAAGAACACACATGCAAAATGACTCTACTTGTTGTTACTAAAAAGAACACACATGCAATGACACCGGTGGATCCATGGGTGCATTGGGAAAAGAGCACACATGCAATGACACTGGTGGATCCATATGTGGTATGTGAAAAGAACACACATGCAATGACTCTAGTTGTTGTTAGTGAAAAGAACACACATGCAATGACACTGGTGGATCCATGTGTGGTCTCTGAAGAGAGCACACATTTCAATGACTCTTGTTGTTTTTAGTAAAAAGAACACACATGCAATGACACTGGTGGATCCATGTGTGGTCTCTGAAGAGAATACACATGCAATGACACTGGTTGTTGTTACTAAAAATAACACACATGCAATGACATTGGTGGATCCATAGGTGGTATGTGAGAAGAACACACATGCAAAATGACTCTGGTTGTTGTTACTAAAAAGAACACACATGTAATGACACTGGTGGATCCATAGGTGGTATGTGAAGAGATCACACATGGAAAATGACTCTGGTTATTATTACTAAAAAGAACACACATGCAAAATTACACTGGTGGGATCCATGGGTGGATTGTGAAAAGAAAACACATGTAATGACACTGGTGGATCCATAGGTGGTATGTGAAGAGAACACACATGCAAAATGACTCTGGTAGTTGTTACTAAAAAGAACACACATGCAAAATGACACTGGTGGGATCCATGGGTGGATTGTGAAAAGAAAAAACATGCAATGACACTGGTGGATCCATAGGTGGTATGTGAAAAGAACACACATGCAATATGACTCTGGTTGTTACTAAAAAGAACACACATGCAATGAGACTGGTGGATCCATGGGTGGATTGTGAAAAGAACACACATGCAATGACACTGGTGATCCATATGTGGTATGTGAAAAGAACACACATGCAATGACTCTACTTGTTGTTAGTGAAAAGAACACACATGCAATGACACTGGTGGATCCATGTGTGGTCTCTGAAGAGAGCACACATTTCATTGACTCTTGTTGTTGTTAGTAAAAAGAACACACATGCAATGACACTGGTGGATCCATGTGTGGTCTCTGAAGAGAGCACACATGCAATGACACTGGTTGTTGTTACTAAGAAGTACACATGCAATGACACTGGTGGATCCATAGGTGGATTGTGAAAAGAACACACATGCAATGACACTGGTGGATCCATAGGTGGTATGTGAAGAGATCACATATGCAAAATGACTCTGGTTGTTGTTACTAAAAAGAACACACATGCAAAATGACACTGGTGGGATCCATTGTTGGATTGTGAAAAGAAAACACATGCAATGACACTGGTGGATCCATAGGTGGTATGTGAGAAGAACACACATGCAAAATGACTCTGGTTGTTGTTACTAAAAAGAACACACATGCAATGACACTGGTGGATCCATAGGTGGTATGTGAAGAGATCACACATGCAAAATGACTCTGGTTATTGTTACTAAAAAGAACACACATGCAAAATTACACTGGTGGGATCCATGGGCGGATTGTGAAAAGAAAACACATGCAATGACACTGCTGGATCCATAGGTGGTATGTGAAGAGAGAACACATGCAAAATGACTCTGGTTGTTGTTACTAAAAAGAACACACATGCAAAATGACACTAGTGGGATCCATAGGTGGATGTGAAAATAAAACACATGCAATGACACTGGTGGATCCATAGGTGGTATGTGAAAAGAACACACATGCAAAATGACTCTGGTTGTTACTAAAAAGAACACACATGCAATGACACTGGTGGATCCATGGGTGGATTGTGAAAAGAACACACATGCAATGACACTGGTGATCCATATGTGGTATGTGAAAAGAACACACATGCAATGACTCTGGTTGTTGTTAGTGAAAAGAACACACATGCAATGACTCTGGTTGTTACTAAAAAGAACACACATGCAATGACACTGGTGGATCCATAGGTGGATTATGAAGAGAACACACATGCAATGACACCGGTGGATCCATAGGTGGTATGTCAAAAGAACACACATGCAAAATGAATGGTTGTTGTTACTAAAAAGAACACACATGCAATGACACTGGTGGATCCATGTGCGGTCTCTGTAGAGAACACGCATTTCAATGACACTGGTGGATCCATATGTGGTATGTGAAAAGAACACACATGCAATGACTCTGATTGTTGTTAGTGAAAAGAACACACATGCAATGACACTGGTGGATCCATAGGTGGTATGTGAAGAGAACACACATGCAAAATGACTCTGGTCGTTGTTACTAAAAAGGACACACATGCAAAATGACACTGTTGGGATCCATGGGTGGATTGTGAAAAGAAAACACATGCAATGACACTGGTGGATCCATAGGTGGTATGTGAAAAGAACACACATGCAAAATGACTCTGGTTGTTACTAAAAAGAACACACATGCAATGACACTGGTGGATCCATGGGTGGATTGTGAAAAGAACACACATGCAATGACACTGGTGATCCATATGTGGTATGTGAAAAGAACACACATGCAATGACACTGGTGGATCCATGTGTGGTCTCTGAAGAGAGCACACATTTCAATGACTCTTGTTGTTATTAGTAAAAAGAACACACATGCAATGACACTGGTGGATCCATGTGTGGTCTCTGAAGAGAGCACACATGCAATGACACTGTTTGTTGTTACTAAAAATAACACATGCAATGACACTCGTGGATCCATGGGTGGATTGTGAAAAGAACACACATGCAATGACTCTGGTTGTTGTTAGTGAAAAGAACACACATGCAAAAATGACGCTGGTGGGATCCATGGGTGGATTGTGAAAAGAAAACACATGCAATTACACTGGTGGATCCATAGGTGGTATGTGAAAAGAACACACATGCAAAATGACTCTGGTTGTTACTAAAAAGAACACACATGCAATGACACTAGTGGGTCCATGGGTGGGTTGTGAAAAGAACACACATGCAATGACACTGGTGGATCCATATGTGGTATGTGAAAAGAACACACATGCAAAATGACTCTAGTTGTTACTAAAACGAACACACATGCAATGACACTGGTGGATCCATGTGTGATCTCTGTAGAGAACACACATTTCAATCACACCGGTGGATCCATATGTGGTATGTGAAAAGAACACACATGCAATGACTGTGGTTGTTGTTAGTGAAATGAACACACATGCAATGACACTGGTGGATCCATAGGTGGTATGTGAGAAGAACACACATGCAATGACACGGGTCGATCCACAGGTGGTATGTGAAGAGAGCACACATGCAAAATGACTCTGGTTGTTGTTACTAAAAAGAACACACATGCAAAATGATACTGGTGGGATCCATGGGTGGATTGTGAAAAGAAAACACATGCAATTACACTGGTAGATCCATAGGTGGTATGTGAAAAGAACACACATGCAAAATGACTCTGGTTGTTACTAAAAATAACACACATGCAATGACACTGGTGGATCCATGGGTGGATTGTGAAAAGAACACACATGCAATGACACTGGTGATCCATATGTGGTATGTGAAAAGAACACACATGCAATGACTCTGGTGGATCCATAGGTGGTATGTGAGAAGGACACACATGCAAAATGACTCTGGTTGTTGTTACTAAAAAGAACACACATGCAATGACACTGGTGGATCCATGGGTGGATTGTGAAAAGAACACACATGCAATGACACTGGTGGATCCATAGGTGGTATGTGAAAAGAACACACATGCAAAATGACTCTGGTTGTTGTTACTAAAAAGAATACACATGCAATGACACTAGTGGATCCATAGGTGGTATGTGAAGAGAACACACATGCAAAATGACTCTGGTTGTTATTACTAAAAAGAACACACATGCAAAATGTAACTACCTCGGTGAATTATGCTCCTAGTCCAAGCCTGGATGTTCAGAAATGGTTGAAATAGTACGGTGGGGCCCAAATGCCGCTCACAGGTAGACCTTTCGGCCGTCCCAACCATTTCCAAACATCGGGACAAGAACGGGCGGCGTAATCGGCAGGCGAAGGGATCAACTACATACACAAATGAGTATGTATGCAAGCCACCATACAACAGTACATCAGAGCCATTCCTTCTAAAAAGAAAGGAAATATAGCAAAGCCATACGGCAAGATCCAAATATCCTAGATAGATATAATAGTTTAGGATATCTCCTCATACATCAATCAACAGAGTATCAAGCGGAAGCGGAAGACAAAATCCGAGTACGGATAAGAAGCAAATCAGCATAAGATGCCCCATAAATAAGCAGATCCCGCCCACAGATCTCACGGATCCCTGTTCCCGGAATCTCTACACCGAATGATCGTTGCCCACATCGTCCGTCTCTTCCACCCAGTATCCATCTTGTGAGTGTACCTGTTCATCTGAACCAATAATTTATCGTGTGAGACCCTAGGGGTACTCAGCAAGTCTTTATGCCGCTAAAGGGGACACAACCTGGGGTGACGCAATTGCAGCAAAAGATAAACCCTAGCAATTCTATAGATACTCGCTAACCATCCGCCTAACCAGAGATAGACGGATGTCCGTGAAATGATAACAACAGTTATAACAGTGCTAAAGGTAATATCCACATATCCATCCTCCTCCTCGCTTACTGACGAGGAAGCGGACGAACAACCCCCCATCCGTTGGCAGTTTTATTAACCATTCCATGAGTGTTGCACTATTTATTAGTCAATTACTTAGTCAAATTAAAAGCGGTACTTTAGTTATTCTTGTCTATGATCGAGAAATTGTGCTCCAAGTCGTCCCTAACCGCGGACACGGCTTTCAGAAAGTTTTACTCTGCAGGGATGCACAAATAGCAACACACACTCGATCAACCTCGGAAAAACCAAATCAAAACCAACGAGGCAGTCACGACAAAGCGATCACAGGATTCAGAAATATTTTAGGGGGCCACCCCATTAAGCTACCCGCAACGGAGTTAGCTGACTCCGAGATGGACTCAAGGTTTGCGCCAATGGCTATGAACGACTGGGAACCCGAAAATGTGACTGGGCTTTTCGACACTGCAAAAACACTCCGCAATCCTAAACAGTACAGTGTGCAGTACCTCGCACAATTTAAATAAAGCAGTAAAACATGGCATAAGTATAGGATAGTAAATAAAACCTCAAACTATTTTGTGGCCCCAAGAAATAAGAATGAATCAAGCTCTGGCTCAGGGGGGTTCATAAGCCTCCCGGATGTGGATAGCGCGAATATTCAAGGAACAGGAATCAAGTACTCGGGGTCCTACGGGACACAAGTGAGCCTGAAAAACCAAATAGCAAATATGGCTCACCGATGCCACTTTCATTAGTTATCCCATTACTACTCAGGTTAAGTTGTTTAGGTACCTCGTTATCCATCAGACACTCACAGACCCTACACATGCTGTTCTACGACTCGCATGGCCCAAACAACTCCTGTAGTAATGGCTCATGGGATGGAGGAACAAGCTTCGGTGGGGTTTAAAAGTAAAGGCTATGCAGTACTTGGGATTCAATTTAATGCAATCGCGACTCAATGATGCAAGAATAAGAAGGAGGCAATAGGTACTATATGTATGCAAGCATGTGGTAGTGCTTGCCTGGCAGCTCAGTTGGAGCGAGAGAAGGATCTGGGTAGTGCTCCTAGTTCTCTTGATATGTCCCTTGCTCAGCGTCTATTCGAAGAAGAACCAAACAAACAAGGGCCAACATAAATAAAGTGCACAAGCATATGAATTAAGTGAGACAAGCAAACAATCATGCCATGATGAATGATGCACAATTTGCATGGCATTAAGGTAGCATGGTATGGGTTAGGTGTGGAATACAAGAATAAACCATTTTATTGAGTTTTGGTCACATTTTATCCTCATTTTAGTTGCTGTTCACTTTATATTTATATGATGCATGCTTCAAATCAAACCATGGAATGCATAAATAGAAAGGTCTCGTCGAGCTAATCATTTTAGACATATCATTTGTTAAATTTGGACTTATAAAACAAAAGTTATTAATTATTTAAGACAAAAGGGCATTTTGTTGTAATTTAATCAACTTGAAATTTTAAAGTGTTCAAAATATATTTTGAGGGACATATTTGAATTCCTCATATTTTTATGATCTCAAAACATATATTATTTGCATTATTTGGATTTATATTTTAAAAGATATTTATAAACAGATTTAAATTAGAATTTGAATTAATTTTGAAAAGATTTGAATTAAAACAGATTTCAGAAATCCTTTTTATACTCAGGAACAGCGAACCCCAGCCACTGACGGGTGGAGCCAGTGCTGACTGGGACTCCACAGCGCGCAGGAAACGTTTTACACCGCGGCCTAATCTAGCTCAAGTGAATGACATGTGGGGCCAAGGGTGAAGCAGGTCCCACGCGTCGGTGAGGGCACGAGTGAGCCATGCTGCGCAGCGGGGGAGGAGTGCGGGTTGAGGCCTGGAATGCTGGGGGGTTTCTTTGCAAGATTGCTTGGGTGGCTGTCTAGTGGGCCACGAGCACCGCGGGTTGAGGCAAAACTAGAGGAGGGGTTTTCTGCAAAACGGACGACGCGCACTGTGGATCTTCCTCTCCTCTCTGCCGATCGATCGGTGCTCGACAGGGCGTCGCGGTGGGGCTCGAACGCGCGATCTGGGGCGCGCGCGCAGAGGCGGAACCACTGCGGTGGCCTGGGGTTGCTGCTGGGGTACGGCTGCGCGGCTAGATGAGGGCTAAGCGATGCTAGCGCGAGCAGACAGAAAAGAGCGGCGGCGAGCAGAGGGCGTTCGACGTAAGGGCCGATGGTTCTAGGGCTTCACGGCGAAGGGGACCATGTTAGGGAGGTTGCGTGGCTCACCGAGGATGGGTCGGTGTAGATGGATCGGCTTGGGGAGCGGTTGATCGGCGTCGACACAGACGGACCGAAGCTAGGGTTTGGGCGTCGGGCTCGCGCTGGTACCGGCGCTCTGGTGCTCCTCCTGCTTGGCTCCGTGTACAGGGCGACGCAGCGGAGCGTCCTCGATCTCCCAGGCCTCTTCTCGGACGCGCTGTACGGCTGGATCGACTGGACGGAGTAGAGGCCGACGGTGGGCGGCTATGGGGTAGCCGAAGACGGTGGGGAAGAGGGGAGAGGGCAGGCGCCCTGGGGAGATCTGGAGATGGTCTGGGCGAGGCAGAGAGGTAGGAGATAAAGCAGAGGGAGGGAGAGGGGTGCCGTGGGGGAGTGGGGCAGAGAAAAGGTGGCTCGGCCACCTTTCCTTCCTCCTCTCACGTGCTCGGTCGGGCAGGGCAGGGGCAGGGCGAGGTGGTGAAAAGGTAGGGAGCTGGCAGGTGGGGCAGGGCAGGCCAGGCTCGGGCTGGGGCCACCTTGGCAGAGAGAGAGCTAGAGAGAGGAGGGGGAGGCTCGGGATAGATAGCTAGGGTTGGGAGCTTCGGTTAGGGTTAGGTATGGCTCGGGTTAGGGAGGGGAGGTAGCTAGGTGGGCCAGGGTGAGGAACCAGGTAGGGCCAGCTAGAGGAGAGAGGGGGGGTAAGGCCGAGAGAGAGGGGAACATGGTAGCTAGGGTTTGGTCATGGGGATGGTGAAGAGGGGAGATTAGGTGTAGGGCTTGATGGGGGTATGGTAGATTAGGGTTTTAGAGAGAGAGAGAGAGTGGTGTGGTTCTCTTTGACAAGATCAAGCAAGACCAAAACAAGCTCAAGCAAGAAATGGCCAAAAGAGAGAAGAAAAGGGAGGTGGTGATGGGTGGATGGAGATGATGATGAGGTTTAAGCAAGATCAAAATAGATCAAGCCCAAAAGAAGGGATAGAGATAGAGATGATCCTCTCAAGATTCAAATAAACACCAAATACTAGAAAAAGGTGGCACTTGCATGGCCCATGCAAAATATTTATTGCCATGTTAATTCTTGTGAAAACAATATTGTTACATGGCATTATTATTATGCATTCCCAAAATTGGAATAAAGCCAAGCAAAAAGAATTAAAAAGGATGCCCCATGTGGAATAGATGGAGATGACCATGTTTGAATAGAAATGGGACTTGATAGTGTGTATGTGCCACTAGATGCTCAATAGTCCCAAAATACCCCAACATGAGCATAATTCCATAATGATCCATATGGAAGCTAGGAGAAAGGGTCCCACTCACAAGGCATGCAAAGGTGGCCATGTGGCTCTCATATATCAATAATGTGAAAACAACATGATGCCAAGATGAGAACATGTGGAAAAGAATTGGATCCATCCCAACCCACATGAGCTAGAGGTAAACCCAAATAAAGTGCAAAGCTCATATTTAGTTGGATGGTGGAATTATAAGGTGGTGACAAGAAAGGTGGTGGAGTTAATAAGAGATATGCCCCCAACTCAACTTGGGCATTGAAACAATATATCAAGAACCAAATACAATATCAAGAGGCAAATACAATTAATAATGCATATGAGATAAGAACCAAATGGAAAAGGGTTTTATATGATGCTCAAATGCAAGGTGGCATGATGACATGAGCATGATATAATGATGATGCAACAATTATATATTTGAAGTAGCCATTATATTACTAGACCAAGTAGCATTACAATTGTTAGACAATTGGGATGCTACAACTCTCCCCCACTAAACAGGAATCTCGCCCCGAGATTCTAGGAAGAAGAAGCAGACACAAAGAGGGTAGGATACTTGGCACGGAGTTCATCTTCACGTTCCCAAGTGGCTTCATCAACGGAATGGTGCGACCACTGCACCTTGCAGAACTTGATGGACTTGTTGCGAGTCCTTCTTTCTGCGACTTCAAGGATTTTTGTGGGGTGTTCTTGATAAGACAGGTCTTCTTGGAGATTGATAAGCTCATGGTCCACGGTCCTGCCGGGATCCTTGAAGCACTTCTTGAGCTGAGAGATGTGGAAAACATCATGGACCTTGAGTTTTTCCGGGAGCTCAAGAGCATAAGCAACTTCTCCTCTTCTTCCACGAATTTTGAAGGGACCGATGTATCTAGGAGCCAGCTTCCCTTTGATACCAAAGCGGTGCGTGCCTCTCATGGGAGTGACACGAAGGTAAACGAGATCACCAGGGACATACTCCATGTCCGTGTGCTTCCTGTCATAATTGCTCTTCTGGCGACTTTGAGCAATCCTCAGATTTTCAAGAATGATGTGAACCTTCTTCTCCGCTTGAGTCACAATGCCAGGGCCAAACAAGATCCTTTCACCTGCACCCGACCAACCAATCGGAGTTCTGCATTTGCGACCATAGAGAGCGTCAAATGGTGCCATCTTTAGACTTTTCTGGAAGCTATTGTTGTACGAGAATTCAGCATAAGGAAGACACTCTTCCCACTTCATGCCAAAAGAGATGACGCAAGCACGAAGCATATCCTCCAGAATCTGATTGATCCTTTCAACTTGTCCTTGCGACTGAGGGTGGTAAGCTGTGCTGAAGTTCAACTTTGTTCCCAAAGCATTTTGGAAACTCTCCCAGAACTTGGAAGTGAAGATGCTTCCACGGTCTGAACTGATCTCGAGAGGAACCCCATACAGAGAGACAATTCTGTTGATATAGAGCTCAGCCAACTGAATTGCAGAAATGGTTTCCTTGACGGGGAAGAAGTGAGCCACTTTAGAAAGCCTGTCAATGACAACAAAGATTACATTGTTGCCCTTCTGCGACCTCGGAAAACCAGTGATGAAGTCCATCTCTACTTTCTCCCATTTCCATTCCGGGGGTTTCAATGGTTGTAGAAGACCGGAAGGTTTCTGATGTACCGCTTTCACTCTGCGGCAGACATCACACTCTGAGACATACTTGGCACAATACCTTTTCAAACCAGGCCACCAATATTGTGTTTTCAAGTCCATGTACATCTTTGTGCTGCCAGGGTGGATAGAAAGAACAGAATCATGCGCCTCCTTGAGAACTTGCTCTCTCAAACCCGGGTAGTTCGGAACAAACATTCGGTGTTCAAAGAAAAGCGTGCCTTGATCATCGACGTGAAAGGACTCATACTTCGGAAGCTGAAGCCTAGAGATGATCTTTCTTGTGTGCGGATCCCCAATCTGAGAAGAGCGAACCTTTTCTTCCAAGAGAGGGGTTGCTAGAAGGTTCAGGAGATACCCTTGTTCCACAATTTCCAGGTTGAGCTGACGGAATTCCTCGCACAAGAGAGGCTGTTGTTCTTCCATCATGAGGTTGTTGACATAAGCTTTGCGGCTGAGAGCATCTGCCATGACATTAGCTTTGCCCGGAGTGTAGTTGATGGTCAAATCGAAGTCATTGATTGCTTCAATCCATCTCCTTTGCCGAAGGTTGAGATCAGGCTGAGTGAAGATATACTTCAAACTCTTGTGATCAGAAAAGATCTCACAACGGTTGCCAAGCAAGTAGTGCCTCCATACTTTCAAAGCAAAGACAACTGCTGCGAGCTCGAGGTCATGTGTAGGATAGTTGTTCTCATGCGTCTTCAACTGTCGAGAGGCATAAGCAACAACTTGTTTTTCTTGCATAAGGACCGCACCCAATCCATGCAAAGAGGCGTCACAGAAGATCTGGAACGGCTTGGATGTATCCGGAGGAACCAAGACTGGTGTGGAAGTGAGCTTCTCTTTGAGTGTCTCAAAGCTTGCTTGACATGCAGGAGTCCAAAGGTATTTCTTTCCTTTCTTGAGGAGATCGGTAAGAGGCTTCGCTATCTTCGAAAAGTTCTGAACGAAGCGGCGGCAATAACTAGCCAAACCAAGGAAACTCCGCACTTCTTTGACATTTGCAGGAGGAAGCCATTCGACAATTGTCTTCACAGTTTCCGGATTGACTGCAATGCCCTTGGCAGAGATGACGTGACCAAGATAGGTTACTTGAGGCAGCCAAAACTCACACTTGGAGAACTTTGCATACAAGCGGTTCTCGCGAAGCTTGCTTAGGACACACCGGAGGTGTTCTTCATGCTCTTCCTTTGACTTAGAATAGACTAGGATGTCATCCAGGTAGACCACAACGAACTTATCAAGATACTCCATGAAAACCGAGTTCATGAGCCTCGAGAAGGTGGCAGGTGCGTTGGTGAGACCGAAAGACATGACCGTGTACTCATACAGGCCATAGCGGGTGGTGAAAGCTGTTTTAGGAACATCTTCCTTGCGAATCTTGATTTGGTGATAACCACTTCTCAAGTCAAGCTTAGAGAATACCACAGCTCCAGCTAGCTGATCAAAGAGATCATTAATCCGCGAAAGGGGATATTTATTCTTGATGGTTTTAGCATTGAGCGCCCGATAGTCAACACAAAGTCTATCAGTCTTGTCTCGCTTCTTCACAAAGATTGTTGGGCTACCCCAAGAAGAAGTACTATGCTGAATGAAACCCAACTTCTCTTGTTCATCAAGCTGACGTTTGAGTTCAGCCAACTCAGCAGGACCCATTTTATAAGGCCGCTTGGAGATAGGAGCGGTACCAGGTTCAAGCTCAATAACAAACTCAACCTCACGATCCAGAGGCATACCTGGCAACTCTTCAGGAAAGACATCTGGGAACTCACAGACCACCGGAACACTCTGAATAGCTTCCAACGCATCATCATTCAGAGCCGCCAAAGAGAAAAGCTGGATAGCAGGAGTCAGACTTGGAGAATAGACTATATGGCCTTCAGGAACCTTTAGAGAAACCGAGCGTTCAGCACAATCAATCACAGCTGCATTTGCTGTCAACCAATCCATGCCCAAGATGACATCAATGTCAGAATTGCCCAGAATGATTAAGGAAGCCGAGAACGAAGAGCCATCAATCTCAATTTGATTGCCATGGCTGATTTTAGAAGCTGCCATTGTTGCTCCAGGAGAAAGGACCATTAACCGCTTAAGGAGAGGATCCATAGCTAACCCATTCTCGTCTGCAAACTTGGTTGACACAAAAGAATGCGATGCACCAGAATCAAACAAAACTCGTGCAGGGACTGAGTTAACGGATAGCATACCCATCACAACTCCAGGTGCATGCTCAGCTTGAGCGGCGTTGACACAGTTGGCACGAGCAACAGTAGACCCGAGCTTGGTGTTGATGTTGAGAGCCCGAGGTGGTGGTGCACGAACCAAAGGAGAGCTTGCCGCAGATCTTGGAGGTGGTGGAGGAAGAGCCTTGTTCTTCAACGGACAGTTCCAGTATTGATGCCCAGTGTTTCCACACGTGTAACAAGCACCAGCTGGACGAGGAGCAACGTAGCCAGGGACTCCGCCGGGCGCTCCAGGGTAGTGGTGGTTGTAGCCCCTGGGAGCAGCAGTGAGGAAGTTTGGTGGCCTTGCCGCGAAGCTTGAAGGTCTAGGTGAAGCCGGGAGCGACGGTGGGGTGTTAGGAACCCAGACACGACGCTTAGAAGGAGTTGACATAGCCGAAGAGCTTGCTGCATCACGGTTGTGTTTCTTTGACTCCTCAAACACTTGCCTACTTGCCTCTTCCTGCAGAGCTGTATGCTGAAGTTCCAGAAAAGACACCGGCCTTGCATGTGTGATTGCATACTTGATCGATGCATTGAGCCCTTGCCTGAACCTCTTTTGCTTCTTCTTGTCGTCAGAGATCTCATCGCCACCATAACGAGAAAGGTTCATGAAGTTCCTGATGTAGGTGTTGACATTGTCATGGCCCTGCTTGAGGTTGAGAAACACTTCCTTCATCCTCTCCATGACAATTTCTGACAGATACTGCTCTTTGAAAGCTCCAGTGAACTGTCCCCAAGTAGGCTGAAAACCAGTGCAGTTTGCCTTCAGGTAATTCTCCCACCAGAGAGCTGCATCTCCCTTCAGAAGGTGAGTAGCACACTTTACCATTCTTGCTCAGGAACATCAGCAGTTGCCAGTAACCTTGACATCTCACGCAACCAATCATCAGCATCAAGTGGTTGATCAGAAACATCAAATTGGCGTGGGTTGAACTTCAGGAAGCTTTTGATGTCTCCTCGCTTGGGAGGTGGAGGTAGCGGAACAAACTCATTCCTCCTGACACTTTCCTCAAAGCGTTGCTGGTTCTGCTGCATTGCTGCCAAGGCATTGGCGATGCTTGACAACGCTGCCCCCAGTTCAGGTTGTATGTCCTCCTCAGAACGGCGTGGTGGTGCCATCCTGTGATTGATATAAAACACAAGTCAGTACTATGATGGAGAATATTAATAATCCAAAATAGTACCAAGATGGAATTAATCAAGATTAAAGGATACAATTTACTAAGATGATATTAAAATATCAACGAAGTTCAAAGCACCTAGAAGATATTAAGCATATCGCACACGACTGAAAAGGAGTGTGGTACACAGATATATCAAAGAAAAATTTTCCACAAATTTCGGCATTAAAATACCAATAGATGCGCAAAATCACTTAACGAATCAAGATTAGTGACTCTACCAATTCAATATACAAGAGCGAATGATAAGAGTAGTGGTATGGTCGCGACTCCATCCCGCACTCAAATCATTACTCCGCACATGAATAAGTAAAACACATATCTCAACACCTTCTTCTCACGATAACCTAAAGATTAGCAACTACGGAAACGAACAACCCAAACAAGATAGCGTCGGATAACAAAGAGTAAGACAGATCGCGGCGGTAAACAACGAATCAGATAGATCGCGTCGGTTTGCAAAAGCCTGTCGGTATGGAATGTACCAACAGTTGATAACCAAAAGACCGATGGTGATAACAACTTGGATGCAACAGATAGACAAAGGATTTACACACACACATACACAAACACACACAACCTATGGTACTACGGAAATCCAGAACACGTGAATCCTAGTTTGAATTTTAAGAAGAGGATTGAAAACGTTACACTCCCTTACCAGAAAAGGGTGGGTGGGTGGGTAAGAAGAAAAGTGGAAGCAGTCCTACTCTCGCGTTTTGTTTTTCCCTAGTATACATAACTACCAAAATATTTGCTAGACAGACAACGACCATTTGGCTGAGACCCTGAAGGGCGGGATGGCTCTGATACCAATTGTAACTACCTCGGTGAATTACGCTCCTAGTACAAGCCTGGATGTTCAGAAATTGTTGAAATAGTACGGTGGGGCCCAAATGCCGCTCACAGGTAGACCTTTCGGCCGTCCCAACCATTTCCAAACATCGGGACAAGAACGGGCGGCGTAATCGGCAGGCGAAGAGATCAACTACATACACAAATGAGTATGTATGCAAGCCACCATACAACAGTACATCAGAGCCATTCCATCTAAAAAGAAAGGAAATATAGCAAAGCCATACGGCAAGATCCAAATATCCTAGATAGATATAATAGTTTAGGATATCTCCTCATACATCAATCAACAGAGTATCAAGCGGAAGCGGAAGACAAAATCCGAGTACGGATAAGAAGCAAATCGGCATAAGATGCCCCATAAATAAGCAGATCCCGCCCACAGATCTCATGGATCCCCGTTCCCGGAATCTCTACACCGAATGATCGTTGCCCACATCATCCGTCTCTTCCACCCAGTATCCATCTTGTGAGTGTACCTGTTCATCTGAACCAATAATTTATCGTGTGAGACCCTAGGGGTACTCAGCAAGTCTTTATGCCGCTAAAGGGGACACAACCTGGGGTGACACAATTGCAGCAAAAGATAAACCCTAGCAATTCTATAGATACTCGCTAACCATCCGCCTAACCAGAGATAGACGGATGTCCGTGAAATGATAACAACAGTTATAACAGTGCTAAAGGTAATATCCACAGATCCATCCTCCTCCTCGCTTACCGACGAGGAAGCGGACGAACAACCCCCCATCCGTTGGCAGTTTTATTAACCATTCCATGAGTGTTGCACTATTTACTAGTCAATTACTTAGTCAAATTAAAAGCGGTACTTTAGTTATTCTTGTCTATGATCGAGAAACTGTGCTCCAAGTCGTCCCTAACCGCGGACACGGCTTTCAGAAAGTTTTACCCTTCAGGGGTGCACAAATAGCAACACACACTCGATCAACCTCGGAAAAACCAAATCAAAACCAACGAGGCAGTCACAACAAAGCGATCACAGGATTCAGAAATATTTCAGGGGGCCACCCCATTAAGCTACCCGCAACGGAGTTAGCTGACTCCGAGACGGACTCAAGGTTTGTGCCAATGGCTGTGAACGACTGGGAACCCGAAAATGTGACTGGGCTTGTCGACACCGCGAAAAACACTCCGCAATCCTAAACAGTACAGTGTGCAGTACCTCGCACAATTTAAATAAAGCAGTAAAACATGGCATAAGTACAGGATAGTAAATAAAACCTCAAACTAGTTTGTGGCCCCAAGAAATAAGAATGAATCAAGCTCTGGCTCAGGGGGGTTCATAAGCCTCCCGGATGTGGATAGCGCGAATATTCAAGGAACAGGAATCAAGTACTCGGGGTCCTATGGGACACAAGTGAGCCTGAAAAACCAAATAGCAAATATGGCTCACCGATGCCACTTTCATTAGTTATCCCATTACTACTCAGGTTAAGTTGTTTAGGTACCTCGTTATCCATCAGACACTCACAGACCCTACACATGCTGTTCTACGACTCGCATGGCCCAAACAACTCCTGTAGTAATGGCTCATGGGATGGAGGAACAAGCTTCGGTGGGGTTTAAAAGTAAAGGCTATGCAGTACTTGGGATTCAATTTAATGCAATCGTGACTCAATGATGCAGGAATAAGAAGGAGGCAATAGGTACTATATGTATGCAAGCATGTGGTAGTGCTTGCCTGGCAGCTCAGTTGTAGCGAGAGAAGGATCTGGGTAGTGCTCCTGGTTCTCTTGATATGTTTCTTGCTCAGCGTCTATTCGAAGAAGAACCAAACAAACAAGGGCCAACATAAATAAAGTGCACAAGCATATGAATTAAGTGAGACAAGCAAACAATCATGCCATGATGAATGATGCACAATTTGCATGGCATTAAGGTAGCATGGTATGGGTTAGGTGTGGAATACAAGAATAAACCATTTTATTGAGTTTTGGTCACATTTTATCCTCATTTTAGTTTCTGTTCACTTTATATTTATATGATGCATGCTTCAAATCAAACCATGGAATGCATAAATAGAAAGGTCTCGTCGAGCTAATCATTTTAGACATATCATTTGTTAAATTTGGACTTATAAAACAAAAGTTATTAATTATTTAAGACAAAATGGCATTTTGTTGTAATTTAATCAACTTGAAATTTTAAAGTGTTCAAAATATATTTTGAGGGACATATTTGAATTCCTCATATTTTTCTGATCTCAAAACATATATTATTTGCATTATTTGGATTTATATTTTAAAAGATATTTATAAACAGATTTAAATTAGAATTTGAATTAATTTTGAAAAGATTTGAATTAAAACAGATTTCAGAAATCCTTTTTATACTCAGGAACAGCTAACCCCAGCCACTGACGGGTGGGGCCAGTGCTGACTGGGACTCCACAGCGCGCAGGAAACGTTTTACACCGCGGCCTAATCTAGCTCAAGTGAATGACATGTGGGGCCAAGGGTGAAGCAGGTCCCACGCGTCGGTGAGGGCACGAGTGAGCCATGCTGCGCAGCGGGGGAGGAGTGCGGGTTGAGGCCTGGAATGCTGGGGGGTTTCTTTGCAAGATTGCTTGGGTGGCTGTCTAGTGGGCCACAAGCACCGCGGGTTGAGGCAAAACTAGAGGAGGGGTTTTCTGCAAAACGGACGACGCGCACTGTGGATCTTCCTCTCCTCTCTGCCGATCGATCGGTGCTCGACAGGGCGCCACGGCGGGGCTCGAACGCGCGATCTGGGGCGCGCACGCAGAGGCGGAACCACCGCGGTGGCCTGGGGTTGCTGCTGGGGTACGGCTGCGCGGCTAGATGAGGGCTAAGCGATGCTAGCGCGAGCAGACAGAAAAGAGCGGCGGCGAGCAGAGGGCCTTCGACGTAAGGGCCGGCGGTTCTAGGGCTTCACGGCGAAGGGGACCATGTCAGGGAGGTTGCGTGGCTCACCGAGGATGGGTCGGTGTAGATGGATCGGCTTGGGGAGCGGTTGATCGGCGTCGACACAGACGGACCGAAGCTAGGGTTTGGGCGTCGGGCTCGCGCTGGTACCGGCGCTCTGGTGCTCCTCCTGCTTGGCTCCGTGTACAGGGCGACGCAGCGGAGCGTCCTCGATCTCCCAGGCCTCTTCTCGGACGCGCTGTACGGCTGGATCGACTGGACGGAGTAGAGGCCGACGGTGGGCGGCTATGGGGTAGCCGGAGACGGTGGGGAAGAGGGGAGAGGGCAGGCGCCCTGGGGAGATCTGGAGATGGTCTGGGCGAGGCAGAGAGGTAGGAGATAAAGCAGAGGGAGGGAGAGGGGTGCCGTGGGGGAGTGGGGCAGAGAAAAGGTGGCTCGGCCACCTTTCCTTCCTCCTCTCACGTGCTCGGTCGGGCAGGGCAGGGGCAGGGCGAGGTGGTGAAAAGGTAGGGAGCTGGCAGGTGGGGCAGGGCAGGCCAGGCTCGGGCTGGGGCCACCTTGGCAGAGAGAGAGCTAGAGAAAGGAGGGGGAGGCTCGGGCTAGATAGCTAGGGTTGGGAGCTTCGGTTAGGGTTAGGTATGGCTCGGGTTAGGGAGGGGAGGTAGCTAGGTGGTCCAGGGTGAGGAACCAGGTAGGGCCAGCTAGAGGAGAGAGGGGGGGGTAAGGACGAGAGAGAGGGGAGCATGGTAGCTAGGGTTTGGTCATGGGGATGGTGAAGAGGGGAGATTAGGTGTAGGGCTTGATGGGGGTATGGTAGATTAGGGTTTTAGAGAGAGAGAGAGATGTGGTGTGGTTCTCTTTGACAAGATCAAACAAGACCAAAACAAGCTCAAGCAAGAAATGGCCAAAAGAGAGAAGAAAAGGGAGGTGTTGATGGGTGGATGGAGATGATGATGAGGTTTAAGCAAGATCAAAATAGATCAAGCCCAAAAGAAGGGATAGAGATAGAGATGATCCTCTCAAGATTCAAATAAACACCAAATACTAGAAAAAGGTGGCACTTGCATGGCCCATGCAAAATATTTAATGCCATGTTAATTCTTGTGAAAACAATATTGTTACATGGCATTATTATTATGCATTCCCAAAATTGGAATAAAGCCAAGCAAAAAGAATTAAAAAGTATGCCCCATGTGGAATAGATGGAGATGACCATGTTTGAATAGAAATGGGACTTGATAGTGTGTATGTGCCACTAGATGCTCAATAGTCCCAAAATACCCCAACATGAGCATAATTCCATAATGATCCATATGGAAGCTAGGAGAAAGGGTCCCACTCACAAGGCATGCAAAGGTGGCCATGTGGCTCTCATATATCAATAATGTGAAAACAACATGATGCCAAGATGAGAACATGTGGAAAAGAATTGGATCCATCCCAACCCACATGAGCTAGAGGTAAACCCAAATAAAGTGCAAAGCTCATATTTAGTTGGATGGTGGAATTATAAGGTGGTGACAAGAAAGGTGGTGGAGTTAATAAGAGATATGCCCCCAACTCAACTTGGGCATTGAAACAATATATCAAGAACCAAATACAATATTAAGAGGCAAATACAATTAATAATGCATATGAGATAAGAACCAAATGGAAAAGGGTTTTATATGATGCTCAAATGCAAGGTGGCATGATGACATGAGCATGATATAATGATGATGCAACAATTATATATTTGAAGTAGCCATTATATTACTAGACCACGTAGCATTACAATTGTTAGACAATTGGGATGCTACACAAAATGACACTGGTGGGATCCATGGGTGGAATGGGAAAAGAAAACACATGCAATCACACTGGTGGATCCATAGGTGGTATGTGAAAAGAACACACATGCAAAATGACTCTGGTTGTTACTAAAAAGAACACACATGCAATGACACTGGTGGATCCATGGGTGGATTGTGAAAAGAACACACATGCAAAAACACTGGTGTATGTGGTATGTGAAAAGAACACACATGCAATGACTCTGGTTGTTGTTAGTGAAAAGAACACACATGCAATAAGACTGGTGGATCCATGTGTGGTCTCTGAAGAGAGCACACATTTGAATGACTCTTGTTGTTGTTAGTAAAAAGAACACGCATGCAATGACACTGGTTGATCCATGTGTGGTCTCTGAAGAGAGCACACATGCAATGACACTGGTTATTGTTACTAAAAAGAACACACATGCAATGACACTGGTGGATCCATAGGTGGATTGTGAAGAGAACACACATGCAATGACACTGGTGGATCCATAGGTGGTATGTGAAGAGATCACAAATGCAAAATGACTCTGGTTGTTGTTACTAAAAAGAAAAAACATGGAAAATGACACTGGTGGGATCCATGGGTGGATTTTGAATAGAAAACACATGCAATGACACTGGTGGATCCATAGGTGGTATGTGAAAAGAACACACATGCAAAATGACTACGGTTGTTACTTAAAAGAACACACATGCAATGACACCGGTGGATCCATGGGTGGATTGTGAAAAGAACACACATGCAATAACACTGGTGGATCCATCTGTGGTATGTGAAAAGAACACACATGCAAAATGACTCTAGTTGTGACTAAAAAGAACACACATGCAATGACACTGGTGGATCCATGTGTGGTCTCTGTAGAGAACACACATTTCAATCACACTGGTGGATCCATATGTGGTATGTGAAAAGAACACACATGCAATGACTCTGGTTGTTGTTAGTGAAATGAACACACATGCAATGACACTGGTGGATCCATAGGTGGTATGTCAGAAGAACACACATGCAATGACAGTGGTGGATCCATAGGTGGTATGTGAAGAGAACACACATGCAAAATGACTCTGGTTGTAGTTACTAAAAAGAACACACATGCAAAATGACACTGATGGGATCAATGGGTGGATTGTGAAAAGAAAACGCATGCAATGACACTGGTGGATCCATAGGTGGTATGTGAAAAGAACACACATGCAAAATGACTCTTGTTGTTACTAAAAAGAACACAATTGCAATGAGACTGGTGGATCCATGGGTGGATTGTGAAAAGAACACACATGCAATGACACTGGTGATCCATATGTGGTATGTGAAAAGAACACACATGCAATGACTCTAGTTGTTGTTAGTGAAAAGAACACACATGCAATAACACTGGTGGATCCATGTGTGGCCTCTATAGAGAGCACACATTTCAATGACTCTTGTTGTTGTTAGTAAAAAGAACACACATGCAATGACACTGGTGGATCCATGTGTGGTCTCTGAAGAGAGCACACATGCAATGACACTGGTTGTTGTTACTAAAAAGAACACATGCAATGACACTGGTAGATCCATATGTGGTATGTGGTATGCAATGATACTGGTGGATCCATAGGTGGTATGTGAGAAGAACACACATTTCAATGACTCTGGTTGTTGTTACTAAAAAGAACACACATGCAATGACACTGGTGGATCCATAGGTGGTATGTGAGAAGAACACACATTTCAATGACTCTAGTTGTTGTTACTAAAAAGAACACACATGCAATGACACTGGTGGATCCATAGGTTGTATGTGAAGAGATCACACATGCAAAATGACTTTGGTTGTTGTTACTAAAAAGAACACACATGCAATGACACTGGTGGATCCATGTGTGGTCTCTGTAGAGAACACACATTGCAATCACACTGGTGGATCCATATGTGGTATGTGAAAAGAACACACATGCAATGACTCTGGTTGTTGTTAGTGAAATGAACACACATGCAATGACACTGGTGGATCAATAGGTGGTATGTGAGAAGAACACACATTTCAATGACTCTGGTTGTTCTTACTAAAAAGAACACACATGCAATGACACTGGTGGATCCATGGGTGGTAGTTGAAAATAATACACATTTCAATGACACTGCTGGATCCTTAAGTGGTATGTGAAAAGAACACACATGCAAAATGACTCTGGTTATTGTTACTAAAAAGAACACACATGCAATGACACTGGTGGATCGATGGGTGGATTGTGAAAAGAGCACACATGCAATGACACTGGTGGATCCATATGTGGTATGTGAAAAGAACACACATGCAATGACTCTGGTTGTTGTTAGTGAAAAGAACACACATGCAATGACACTGGTGGATCCATGTGTGGTCTATGAAGAGAGCACACATTTCAATGACTCTTATTGTTGTTAGTAAAAAGAACACACATGCAATGACACTGGTGGATCCATGTGTGGCCTCTGAAGAGAACACACATGCAATCACACTAGTTGTTGTTACTAAAAAGAACACACATGCAATGACACTGGTGGATCCATAGGTGGATCGTGAAGAGAACACACATGCAATGACACTGGTGGATCCATAGGTGGTATGTGAAAAGAACACACATGCAAAATGACTGGTTGTTGTTACAAAAAAGAACACACATGCAATGACACTAGTGGATCCATGTGTGGTGTCTGTAGAGAACACGCATTTCAATGACACTTGTGGATCCATATGTGGTATGTGAAAAGAACACACATGCAATGACACTGGTGGATCCATAGGTGGTATGTGAGAAGAACACACATGCAAAATGACTCTGGTTGTTGTTACTAAAAAGAACACAGATGCAATGACACTGGTGGATCCATGGTTGGATTGTGAAAAGAACACACATGCAATGACACTGGTGGATCCATAGGTGGTATGTGAAAAGAACACACATGCAAAATGACTCTGGTTGTTGTTAATAAAAAGAACACACATGCAATGACACTGGTGGATCCATAGGTGGTATGTGAAGAGAACACACATGCAAAATGACTCTGGTTGTTGTTACTAAAAAGAACACACATGTAAAATGACACTGGTGGGATCCATGGGTGGATTGTGAAAAGAAAACACATGCAATGACACTGGTGGATCCATAGGTGGTATGTGAAAAGAACACACATGCAAAATGAGTCTCGTTGTTACTAAAAAGAACACACATGCAATGACACTGGTGAATCCATGGGTGGATTGTGAAACGAACACACATGCAATGACACTGGTGGATCCATATGTGGTATGTGAAAAGAACACACATGCAAAATGACTCTGGTTGTTACTAAAAAGAACACACATGCAATGACACTGGTGGATCCATGTGTGGTCTGTGTAGAGAACACACATTTCAATCACCGGTGGATCCATATGTGATATGTGAAAAGAACACACATGCAATGACTCTGGTTGTTGTTAGTGAAATGAACACACATGCAATGACACTGGTGGATCCATAGGTGGTATGTGAGAAGAACACAAATGCAATGACACTGGTGGATCCATAGGTGGTATGTGAAGAGAACACACATGCAAAATGACTCTAGTTGTTGTTACTAAAAATAACACACATGCAAAATGACACTGGTGGGATCCATGGGTGGATTGTGAAAAGAAAACACATGCAATCACACTGGTGGATCCATAGGTGGTATGTGAAAAGAACACACATGCAAAATGACTCTGGTTGTTACTAAAAAGAACACACCTGCAATGACACTGGTGGATCCATGGGTGGATTGTGAAAAGAACACACATGCAGTAACACTGGTGTATGTGGTATGTGAAAAGAACACACATGCAATGACTCTGGTTGTTGTTAGTGAAAAGAACACACATGCAATGACACTGGTGGATCCATGTGTGGTCTCTGAAGAGAGCACACATTTCAATGACTCTTGTTGTTGTTAGTAAAAAGAACACACATGCAATGACACTGGTCGATCCATGTGTAGTCTCTGAAGAGAGCACACATGCAATGACACTGGTTATTGTTACTAAAAAGAACACACATGCAATGACACTGGTGGATCCATAGGTGGATTGTGAAGAGAACACACATGCAATGACACTGGTGGATCCATAGGTGGTATGTGAAGAGATCACAAATGCAAAATGACTCTGGTTGTTGTTACTAAAAAGAAAAAACATGGAAAATGACACTGGTGGGATCCATGGGTGGATTTTGAATAGAAAACACATGCAATGACACTGGTGGATCCATAGGTGGTATGTGAAAAGAACACACATGCAAAATGACTACGGTTGTTACTTAAAAGAACACACATGCAATGACACCGGTGGATCCATGGGTGGATTGTGAAAAGAACACACATGCAATAACACTGGTGGATCCATCTGTGGTATGTGAAAAGAACACACATGCAAAATGACTCTAGTTGTGACTAAAAAGAACACACATGCAATGAAACTGGTGGATCCATGTGTGGTCTCTGTAGAGAACACACATTTCAATCACACTGGTGGATCCATATGTGGTATGTGAAAAGAACACACATGAAATGACTCTGGTTGTTGTTAGTGAAATGAACACACATGCAATGACACTGGTGTATCCATAGGTGGTATGTCAGAAGAACACACATGCAATGACAGTGGTGGATCCATAGGTGGTATGTGAAGACACATGCAATCACACTGGTGGATCCATAGGTGGTATGTGAAAAGAACACACATGCAAAATGACTCTGGTTGTTACTAAAAAGAACACACCTGCAATGACACTGGTGGATCCATGGGTGGATTGTGAAAAGAACACACATGCAGTAACACTGGTGTATGTGGTATGTGAAAAGAACACACATGCAATGACTCTGGTTGTTGTTAGTGAAAAGAACACACATGCAATGACACTGGTGGATCCATGTGTGGTCTCTGAAGAGAGCACACATTTCAATGACTCTTGTTGTTGTTAGTAAAAAGAACACACATGCAATGACACTGGTCGATCCATGTGTAGTCTCTGAAGAGAGCACACATGCAATGACACTCGTTCTTGTTACTAAAAAGAACACATGCAACGACACTGGTGGATCCATAGGTTGATTGTGAAGAGAACACACATGCAATGACACTTGTGGATCCATAGGTGGTATGTGAAGAGATCACACATGCAAAATGACTCTGGTTGTTGTTACTAAAAAGAACACACATGCAAAATGACACTGGTGGGATCCATGGGTGGATTGTGAAAACAAAATACATGCAATGACACTGGTGGATTCATAGGTGGTATGTGAAAAGAACACACATGCAAAATGATTCTGGTTGTTACTTAAAAGAACACACATGCAATGACACCAGTGGATCCATGGGTGGATTGTGAAAAGAACACACATGCAATGACACTGGTGGATCCATATGTGGTATGTGAAAAGAACACACATGCAAAATGACTCTAGTTGTTACTAAAAAGAACACACATGCAACGACACTGGTGGATCCATGTGTGGTCTCTATAGAGAACACACATTTCAATCACACTGGTGGATCCATATGTGGTATGTGAAAAGAACACACATGCAATGACTCCGGTTGTTGTTAGTGAAATGAACACACATGCAATGACACTGGTGGATCCATGGGTGGTATGTGAGAAGAACACACATTTCAATAACTCTAGTTGTTGTTACTAGAAAGAACACACATGCAATGACACTGGTGGATCCATAGGTGGTATGTGAAGAGATCACACATGCAAAATGACTTTGGTTGTTGTTACTAAAAAGAACACACATGCAATGACACTGGTGGATCCATGTGTGGTCTCTATAGAGAACACACATTTCAATCACACTGGTGGATCCATATGTGGTATGTGAAAAGAACACACATGCAATGACTCTGGTTGTTGTTAGTGAAATGAACACACATGCAATGACACTGGTGGATCCATAGGTGGTATGTGAGAAGAACACACATTTCAATGACTCTGGTTGTTCTTACTAAAAAGAACACACATGCAATGACACTGGTGGATCCATAGGTGGTATGTGAAAATAATACACATTTCAATGACACCGGTGGATCCATAGGTGGTATGTGAAAAGAACACGCATGCAAAATGACTCTGGTTGTTGTTACTAAAAAGAACACACATGCAATGGCACTGGTGGATCCATGGGTGGATTGTGGAAAGAGCACACATGCAATGACACTGGTGGATCCATATGTGGTATGTGAAAAGAACACACATGCAATGACTCTGGTTGTTGTTAGTGAAAAGAACACACATGCAATGACACTAGTGGATCCATGTGTGGTCTATGAAGAGAGCACACATTTCAATGACTCTTGTTGTTGTTAGTAAAAAGAACACACATGCAATGACACTGGTGGATCCATGTGTGGTCTCTGAAGAGAACACACATGCAATGACACTGGTTGTTGTTACTATAAAGAACACACATGCAATGACACTGGTGGATCCATAGGTGGTATGTGAGAGGAACACACATGCAAACTGACTCTGGTTGTTGTTACTAAAAAGAACACACATGCAATTACACTGGTGGATGCATAGTTGGTATGTGAAGAGATCACACATGCAAATTGAATCTGGTTGTTGTTACTAAAAAGAACACACATGCAAAATGACACTGGTGGGATCCATGGGTGGATTGTGAAAAGAAAACACATGCAATGACACTGGTGGATCCATAGGTGGTATGTGAAAAGAACACACATGCAAAATGACTCTGGTTGTTACTAAAAAGAACACACATGCAATGACACTAGTGGATCCATGGGTGGATTGTGAAAAGAACACACATGCAATGACACTGGTGGATCCATATGTGGTATGTGAAAAGAACACACATGCAATGACTCTGGTTGTTGTTAGTGAAAAGAACACACATGCAATGACACTAGTGGATCCATGTGTGGTCTATGAAGAGAGCACACATTTCAATGACTCTTGTTGTTGTTAGTAAAAAGAACACACATGCAATGACACTGGTGGATCCATGTGTGGTCTCTAAAGAGAACACACATGCAATGACACTAGTTGTTGTTACTATAAAGAACACACATGCAATGACACTGGTGGATCCATAGGTGGTATGTGAGAGGAACACACATGCAAACTGACTCTGGTTGTTGTTACTAAAAAGGACACACATGCAATGACACTGGTGGATGCATATTTGGTATGTGAAGAGATCACACATGCAAATTGAATCTGGTTGTTGTTACTAAAAAGAACACACATGCAAAATGACACTGGTGGGATCCATGGGTGGATTGTGAAAAGAAAACACATGCAATGACACTGGTGGATCCATAGGTGGTATGTGAAAAGAACACACATGCAAAATGACTCTGGTTGTTACTAAAAAGAACACACATGCAATGACACTGGTGGATTCATGGGTGGATTGTGAAAAGAACACACATGCAATGACACTGGTGGATCCATATGTGGTATGTGAGAATAACACACATGCAAAATGACTCTGGTTGTTACTAAAAAGAACACAGATGCAATGACACTAGTGGATCCATGTGTGGTCTCTGTAGAGAACACACATTTCAATCACACTGGTGGACCCATATGTGGAATGTGAAAAGAACACACATGCAATGACACTGGTGGATCCATAGGTGGTATGTGAGAAGAACACACATGCAATGACACTGGTGGATCCATAGGTGGTATGTGAAGAGAACACACATGCAAAATGACTCTGGTTGTTGTTACTAAAAAGAACACAGATGCAAAATGACACTGGTGGGATCCATGGGTGGATTGTGAAAAGAAAACACATGCAATGACACTGGTGGATCCATAGGTGGTATGTGAAAAGAACACACATGCAAAATGACTCTGGTTGTTACTAAAAAGAACACACATGCAATGACACTGGTGGATCAATGGATGGATTGTGAAAAGAACACACATGCAATGACACTGGTGGATCCATAGGTGGTATGTGAAAAGAACACACATGCAAAATGACTCTAGTTGTTACTAAAAAGAACACACATGCAACGACACTGGTGGATCCATGTGTGGTCTCTATAGAGAACACACATTTCAATCACACTGGTGGATCCATATGTGGTATGTGAAAAGAACACACATGCAATGACTCCGGTTGTTGTTAGTGAAATGAACACACATGCAATGACACTGGTGGATCCATGGGTGGTATGTGAGAAGAACACACATTTCAATAACTCTAGTTGTTGTTACTAGAAAGAACACACATGCAATGACACTGGTGGATCCATAGGTGGTATGTGAAGAGATCACACATGCAAAATGACTTTGGTTGTTGTTACTAAAAAGAACACACATGCAATGACACTGGTGGATCCATGTGTGGTCTCTATAGAGAACACACATTTCAATCACACTGGTGGATCCATATGTGGTATGTGAAAAGAACACACATGCAATGACTCTGGTTGTTGTTAGTGAAATGAACACACATGCAATGACACTGGTGGATCCATAGGTGGTATGTGAGAAGAACACACATTTCAATGACTCTGGTTGTTCTTACTAAAAAGAACACACATGCAATGACACTGGTGGATCCATAGGTGGTATGTGAAAATAATACACATTTCAATGACACCGGTGGATCCATAGGTGGTATGTGAAAAGAACACGCATGCAAAATGACTCTGGTTGTTGTTACTAAAAAGAACACACATGCAATGGCACTGGTGGATCCATGGGTGGATTGTGGAAAGAGCACACATGCAATGACACTGGTGGATCCATATGTGGTATGTGAAAAGAACACACATGCAATGACACTAGTGGATCCATGTGTGGTCTATGAAGAGAGCACACATTTCAATGACTCTTGTTGTTGTTAGTAAAAAGAACACACATGCAATGACACTGGTGGATCCATGTGTGGTCTCTGAAGAGAACACACATGCAATGACACTGGTTGTTGTTACTATAAAGAACACACATGCAATGACACTGGTGGATCCATAGGTGGTATGTGAGAGGAACACACATGCAAACTGACTCTGGTTGTTGTTACTAAAAAGAACACACATGCAATTACACTGGTGGATGCATAGTTGGTATGTGAAGAGATCACACATGCAAATTGAATCTGGTTGTTGTTACTAAAAAGAACACACATGCAAAATGACACTGGTGGGATCCATGGGTGGATTGTGAAAAGAAAACACATGCAATGACACTGGTGGATCCATAGGTGGTATGTGAAAAGAACACACATGCAAAATGACTCTGGTTGTTACTAAAAAGAACACACATGCAATGACACTAGTGGATCCATGGGTGGATTGTGAAAAGAACACACATGCAATGACACTGGTGGATCCATATGTGGTATGTGAAAAGAACACACATGCAATGACTCTGGTTGTTGTTAGTGAAAAGAACACACATGCAATGACACTAGTGGATCCATGTGTGGTCTATGAAGAGAGCACACATTTCAATGACTCTTGTTGTTGTTAGTAAAAAGAACACACATGCAATGACACTGGTGGATCCATGTGTGGTCTCTAAAGAGAACACACATGCAATGACACTGGTTGTTGTTACTATAAAGAACACACATGCAATGACACTGGTGGATCCATAGGTGGTATGTGAGAGGAACACACATGCAAACTGACTCTGGTTGTTGTTACTAAAAAGAACACACATGCAATGACACTGGTGGATGCATATTTGGTATGTGAAGAGATCACACATGCAAATTGAATCTGGTTGTTGTTACTAAAAAGAACACACATGCAAAATGACACTGGTGGGATCCATGGGTGGATTGTGAAAAGAAAACACATGCAATGACACTGGTGGATCCATAGGTGGTATGTGAAAAGAACACACATGCAAAATGACTCTGGTTGTTACTAAAAAGAACACACATGCAATGACACTGGTGGATTCATGGGTGGATTGTGAAAAGAACACACATGCAATGACACTGGTGGATCCATATGTGGTATGTGAGAATAACACACATGCAAAATGACTCTGGTTGTTACTAAAAAGAACACAGATGCAATGACACTAGTGGATCCATGTGTGGTCTCTGTAGAGAACACACATTTCAATCACACTGGTGGACCCATATGTGGAATGTGAAAAGAACACACATGCAATGACACTGGTGGATCCATAGGTGGTATGTGAGAAGAACACACATGCAATGACACTGGTGGATCCATAGGTGGTATGTGAAGAGAACACACATGCAAAATGACTCTGGTTGTTGTTACTAAAAAGAACACACATGCAAAATGACACTGGTGGGATCCATGGGTGGATTGTGAAAAGAAAACACATGCAATGACACTGGTGGATCCATAGGTGGTATGTGAAAAGAACACACATGCAAAATGACTCTGGTTGTTACTAAAAAGAACACACATGCAATGACACTGGTGGATCAATGGATGGATTGTGAAAAGAACACACATGCAATGACACTGGTGATCCATATGTGGTATGTGAAAAGAACACACATGCAATGACTCTGGTTATTGTTAGTGAAAAGAACACACATGCAATGACACTGGTGGATCCATGTGTGGTCTCTGAAGAGAGCACACATTTCAATTACTCTTGTTGTTGATAGTAAAAAGAACACACATGCAATGACACTGGTGGATCCATGTGTGGTCTCTGAAGAGAGCACACATTTCAATTACTCTTGTTGTTGATAGTAAAAAGAACACACATGCAATGACACTGGTGGATCCATGTGTGGTCTCTGAAGAGAGAATAATGCAATGACACTGGTTGTTGTTACTAAAAAGAACACATGCAATGATACTGATGGATCCATAGGTGGATTGTGTAAAGAACACACATGCAATGACACTGGTGGATCCATAGGTGGTATGTGAAGAGATCACACATGCAAATGACTCTGATTGTTGTTACTAAAAAGAACACACATGCAAAATGACACTGTTGGGATCCATGGGTGGATTGTGAAAAGATAACACATGCAATGACACTGGTGGATCCATAGGTGGTATGTGAAAAGAACACACATGCAAAATGACTCTTGTTGTTACTAAAAACAACACACATGCAATGACACGAGTGGATCCATGGGTGGATTGTGAAAAGAACACACATGCAATGCCACTGGTGATCCATATGTGGTACGTGAAAAGAACACACATGCAATGACTCTGGTTGTTGTTAGTGAAAAGAACACACATGCAATGACACTGGTTGTTACTAAAAAGAACACACATGCAATGACACTGGTGGATCCATAGGTGGATTGTGAAGATAACACACATGCAATTACACTGGTGGATCCATAGGTGGTATGTGAAAAGAACACACATGCAAAATGACTGGTTGTTGTTACTAAAGAAAACACATAAGTAAAGACACTGGTGGATCCATGTGCGGTCTCTGTAGAGAACACGCATTTCAATGACACGGGTGGATCCATATGTGGTATGTGAAAAGAACACACATGCAATGACTCTGGTTGTGGTTAGTGAAAAGAACACACATGCAATGACACTGGTGGATCCATAGGTGGTATGTGAAGAGAACACACATGCAAAATGACTCTGGTTGTTGTTACTAAAAAGAACACACATGAAAAATGACACTGCTGGGATCCATGGGTGGATTGTGAAAAGAAAACACATGCAATGACACTAGTGGATCCATATGTGGTATGTGAAAAGAACACACATGCAAAATGACTCTGGTTGTTACTAAAAAGAACACACATGCAATGACACTGGTGGACCCATGTGTGGTCTCTGTAGAGAACACACATTTCAATCACACTGGTGGATCCATAGGTGGTATGTGAGAAGAACACACATTTCAATGACTCGGGTTGTTGTTACTAAAAAGAACACACATGCAATGACACTGGTGGATTTATGGGTGGTAGTTGAAAATAATACACATTTCAATGACACTAGTGGATCCATAGGTGGTATGTGAAAAAAACACACATGCAAAATGAATCTGGTTGTTGTTACTAAAAAGAACACACATGCAATGGCACTGGTGGATCCATGGTTGGATTGTGGAAAGAGCACACATGCAATGACACTGGTGGATCCATATGTGGTATGTGAAAAGAACACACATGCAATGACTCTGGTTGTTGTTAGTGAAAAGAACACACATGCAATGACACTAGTGGATCCATGTGTGGTCTATGAAGAGAGCACACATTTCAATGACTCTTGTTGTTGTTAGTAAAAAGAACACACATGGAATGACACTGGTGGATCCATGTGTGGTCTCTGAAGAGAACACACATGCAATGACACTGGTTGTTGTTACTATAAAGAACACACATGCAATGACACTGGTGGATCCATAGGTGGTATGTGAGAGGAACACACATGCAAACTGACTCTGGTTGTTGTTACTAAAAAGAACACACATGCAATGACACTGGTGGATGCATAGTTGGTATGTGAAGAGATCACACATGCAAATTGAATCTGGTTGTTGTTACTAAAAAGAACACACATGCAAAATGACACTGGTGGGATCCATGGGTGGATTGTGAAAAGAAAACACATGCAATGACACTGGTGGATCCATAGGTGGTATGTGAAAAGAACACACATGCAAAATGACTCTAGTTGTTACTAAAAAGAACACACATGCAATGACACTGGTGGATCAATGGATGGATTGTGAAAAGAACACACATGCAATGACACTGGTGATCCATATGTGTTATGTGAAAAGAACACACATGCAATGACACTGGTGGATCCATGTGTGGTCTCTGAAGAGAGCACACATTTCAATTACTCTTGTTGTTGATAGTAAAAAGAACACACATGCAATGACACTGGTGGATCCATGTGTGGTCTCTGAAGAGAGAATAATGCAATGACACTGGTTGTTGTTACTAAAAAGAACACATGCAATGATACTGATGGATCCATAGGTGGATTGTGTAAAGAACACACATGCAATGACACTGGTGGATCAATGGATGGATTGTGAAAAGAACACACATGCAATGACACTGGTGATCCATATGTGGTATGTGAAAAGAACACACATGCAATGACTCTGGTTATTGTTAGTGAAAAGAACACACATGCAATGACACTGGTGGATCCATGTGTGGTCTCTGAAGAGAGCACACATTTCAATTACTCTTGTTGTTGATAGTAAAAAGAACACACATGCAATGACACTGGTGGATCCATGTGTGGTCTCTGAAGAGAGCACACATTTCAATTACTCTTGTTGTTGATAGTAAAAAGAACACACATGCAATGACACTGGTGGATCCATGTGTGGTCTCTGAAGAGAGAATAATGCAATGACACTGGTTGTTGTTACTAAAAAGAACACATGCAATGATACTGATGGATCCATAGGTGGATTGTGTAAAGAACACACATGCAATGACACTGGTGGATCCATAGGTGGTATGTGAAGAGATCACACATGCAAATGACTCTGATTGTTGTTACTAAAAAGAACACACATGCAAAATGACACTGTTGGGATCCATGGGTGGATTGTGAAAAGATAACACATGCAATGACACTGGTGGATCCATAGGTGGTATGTGAAAAGAACACACATGCAAAATGACTCTTGTTGTTACTAAAAACAACACACATGCAATGACACGAGTGGATCCATGGGTGGATTGTGAAAAGAACACACATGCAATGCCACTGGTGATCCATATGTGGTACGTGAAAAGAACACACATGCAATGACTCTGGTTGTTGTTAGTGAAAAGAACACACATGCAATGACTCTGGTTGTTACTAAAAAGAACACACATGCAATGACACTGGTGGATCCATAGGTGGATTGTGAAGATAACACACATGCAATTACACTGGTGGATCCATAGGTGGTATGTGAAAAGAACACACATGCAAAATGACTGGTTGTTGTTACTAAAGAAAACACATAAGTAAAGACACTGGTGGATCCATGTGCGGTCTCTGTAGAGAACACGCATTTCAATGACACGGGTGGATCCATATGTGGTATGTGAAAAGAACACACATGCAATGACTCTGGTTGTGGTTAGTGAAAAGAACACACATGCAATGACACTGGTGGATCCATAGGTGGTATGTGAAGAGAACACACATGCAAAATGACTCTGGTTGTTGTTACTAAAAAGAACACACATGAAAAATGACACTGCTGGGATCCATGGGTGGATTGTGAAAAGAAAACACATGCAATGACACTAGTGGATCCATATGTGGTATGTAAAAAGAACACACATGCAAAATGACTCTGGTTGTTACTAAAAAGAACACACATGCAATGACACTGGTGGACCCATGTGTGGTCTCTGTAGAGAACACACATTTCAATCACACTGGTGGATCCATAGGTGGTATGTGAGAAGAACACACATTTCAATGACTCGGGTTGTTGTTACTAAAAAGAACACACATGCAATGACACTGGTGGATTTATGGGTGGTAGTTGAAAATAATACACATTTCAATGACACTAGTGGATCCATAGGTGGTATGTGAAAAAAACACACATGCAAAATGAATCTGGTTGTTGTTACTAAAAAGAACACACATGCAATGGCACTGGTGGATCCATGGTTGGATTGTGGAAAGAGCACACATGCAATGACACTGGTGGATCCATATGTGGTATGTGAAAAGAACACACATGCAATGACTCTGGTTGTTGTTAGTGAAAAGAACACACATGCAATGACACTAGTGGATCCATGTGTGGTCTATGAAGAGAGCACACATTTCAATGACTCTTGTTGTTGTTAGTAAAAAGAACACACATGGAATGACACTGGTGGATCCATGTGTGGTCTCTGAAGAGAACACACATGCAATGACACTGGTTGTTGTTACTATAAAGAACACACATGCAATGACACTGGTGGATCCATAGGTGGTATGTGAGAGGAACACACATGCAAACTGACTCTGGTTGTTGTTACTAAAAAGAACACACATGCAATGACACTGGTGGATGCATAGTTGGTATGTGAAGAGATCACACATGCAAATTGAATCTGGTTGTTGTTACTAAAAAGAACACACATGCAAAATGACACTGGTGGGATCCATGGGTGGATTGTGAAAAGAAAACACATGCAATGACACTGGTGGATCCATAGGTGGTATGTGAAAAGAACACACATGCAAAATGACTCTAGTTGTTACTAAAAAGAACACACATGCAATGACACTGGTGGATCAATGGATGGATTGTGAAAAGAACACACATGCAATGACACTGGTGATCCATATGTGTTATGTGAAAAGAACACACATGCAATGACACTGGTGGATCCATGTGTGGTCTCTGAAGAGAGCACACATTTCAATTACTCTTGTTGTTGATAGTAAAAAGAACACACATGCAATGACACTGGTGGATCCATGTGTGGTCTCTGAAGAGAGAATACATGCAATGACACTGGTTGTTGTTACTAAAAAGAACACATGCAATGATACTGATAGATCCATAGGTGGATTGTGAAAAGAACACACATGCAATGACACTGGTGGATCCATAGGTGGTATGTGAAGAGATCACACATGCAAATGACTCTGATTGTTGTTACAAAAAGAACACACATGCAAAATGACACTGTTGGGATCCATGGGTGGATTGTGAAAAGAAAACACATCCAATGACACTGGTGGATCCATAGGTGGTATGTGAAAAGAACACACATGCAAAATGACTCTGGTTGTTACTAAAAACAACACACATGCAATGACACGAGTGGATCCATGGGTGGATTGTGAAAAGAACACACATGCAATGCCACTGGTGATCCATATGTGGTACGTGAAAAGAACACACATGCAATGACTCTGGTTGTTGTTAGTGAAAAGAACACACATGCAATGACTCTGGTTGTTACTAAAAAGAACACACATGCAATGACACTGGTGGATCCATAGGTGGATTGTGAAGAGAACACACATGCAATTACACTGGTGGATCCATAGGTGGTATGTGAAAAGAACACACATGCAAAATGACTGGTTGTTGTTACTAAAGAAAACACATAAGTAAAGACACTGGTGGATCCATATGCGGTCTCTGTAGAGAACACGCATTTCAATGACATGGGTGGATCCATATGTGGTATGTGAAAAGAACACACATGCAATGACTCTGGTTGTGGTTAGTGAAAAGAACACACATGCAATGACACTGGTGGATCCATAGGTGGTATGTGAAGAGAACACACATGCAAAATGACTCTGGTTGTTGTTACTAAAAAGAACACACATGAAAAATGACACTGCTGGGATCCATGGGTGGATTGTGAAAAGAAAACACATGCAATGACACTAGTGGATCCATATGTGGTATGTGAAAAGAACACACGTGCAAAATGACTCTGGTTGTTACTAAAAAGAACACACATGCAATGACACTGGTGGACCCATGTGTGGTCTCTATAGAGAACACACATTTCAATCACACTGGTGGATCCATAGGTGGTATGTGAGAAGAACACACATTTCAATGACTCGGGTTGTTGTTAGTGAAAAGAACACACATGCAATGACACTGGTGGATTTATGGGTGGTAGTTGAAAATAATACACATTTCAATGACACTAGTGGATCCATAGGTGGTATGTGAAAAAAACACACATGCAAAATGACTCTGGTTGTTGTTACTAAAAAGAACACACATGCAATGGCACTGGTGGATCCATGGGTGGATTGTGGAAAGAGCACACATGCAATGACACTGGTGGATCCATATGTGGTATGTGAAAAGAACACACATGCAATGACTCTGGTTGTTGTTAGTGAAAAGAACACACATGCAATGACACTAGTGGATCCATGTGTGGTCTATGAAGAGAGCACACATTTCAATGACTCTTGTTGTTGTTAGTAAAAAGAACACACATGCAATGACACTGGTGGATCCATGTGTGGTCTCTAAAGAGAACACACATGCAATGACACTGGTTGTTGTTACTATAAAGAACACACATGCAATGACACTGGTGGATCCATAGGTGGTATGTGAGAGGAACACACATGCAAACTGACTCTGGTTGTTGTTACCAAAAAGAACACACATGCAATGACACTGGTGGATGCATAGTTGGTATGTGAAGAGATCACACATGCAAATTGAATCTGGTTGTTGTTACTAAAAAGAACACACATGTAAAATGACACTGGTGGGATCCATGGGTGGATTGTGAAAAGAAAACACATGCAATGACACTGGTGGATCCATAGGTGGTATGTGAAAAGAACACACATGCAAAATGACTCTGGTTGTTACTAAAAAGAACACACATGCAATGACACTGGTGGATCAATGGATGGATTGTGAAAAGAACACACATGCAATGACACTGGTGATCCATATGTGGTATGTGAAAAGAACACACATGCAATGACTCTGGTTATTGTTAGTGAAAAGAACACACATGCAATGACACTGGTGGATCCATGTGTGGTCTCTGAAGAGAGCACACATTTCAATTACTCTTGTTGTTGATAGTAAAAAGAACACACATGCAATGACACTGGTGGATCCATGTGTGGTCTCTGAAGAGAGAATACATGCAATGACACTGGTTGTTGTTACTAAAAAGAACACATGCAATGATACTGATGGATCCATAGGTGGATTGTGAAAAGAACACACATGCAATGACACTGGTGGATCCATAGGTGGTATGTGAAGAGATCACACATGCAAATGACTCTGATTGTTGTTACTAAAAAGAACACACATGCAAAATGACACTGTTGGGATCCATGGGTGGATTGTGAAAAGAAATCACATGCAATGACACTGGTGGATCCATAGGTGGTATGTGAAAAGAACACACATGCAAAATGACTCTGGTTGTTACTAAAAACAACACACATGCAATGACACGAGTGGATCCATGGGTGGATTGTGAAAAGAACACACATGCAATGCCACTGGTGATCCATATGTGGTACGTGAAAAGAACACACATGCAATGACACTGGTGGATCCATAGGTGGATTGTGAAGAGAACACACATGCAATTACACTGGTGGATCCATAGGTGGTATGTGAAAAGAACACACATGCAAAATGACTGGTTGTTGTTACTAAAGAAAACACATAAGTAAAGACACTGGTGGATCCATGTGCGGTCTCTGTAGAGAACACGCATTTCAATGACACGGGTGGATCCATATGTGGTATGTGAAAAGAACACACATGCAATGACTCTGGTTGTGGTTAGAGAAAAGAACACACATGCAATGACACTAGTGGATCCATAGGTGGTATGTGAAGAGAACACACATGCAAAATGACTCTGGTTGTTGTTACTAAAAAGAACACACATGAAAAATGACACTGCTGGGATCCATGGGTGGATTGTGAAAAGAAAACACATGCAATGACACTAGTGGATCCATATGTGGTATGTGAAAAGAACACACATGCAAAATGACTCTGGTTGTTACTAAAAAGAACACACATGCAATGACACTGGTGGACCCATGTGTGGTCTCTGTAGAGAACACACATTTCAATCACACTGGTGGATCCATAGGTGGTATGTGAGAAGAACACACATTTCAATGACTCGGGTTGTTGTTACTAAAAAGAACACACATGCAATGACACTGGTGGATTTATGGGTGGTAGTTGAAAATAATACACATTTCAATGACACTAGTGGATCCATAGGTGGTATGTGAAAAAAACACACATGCAAAATGACTCTGGTTGTTGTTACTAAAAAGAACACACATGCAATGGCACTGGTGGATCCATGGGTGGATTGTGGAAAGAGCACACATGCAATGACAATGGTGGATCCATATTTGGTATGTGAAAAGAACACACATGCAATGACTCTGGTTGTTGTTAGTGAAAAGAACACACATGCAATGACACTAGTGGATCCATGTGTGGTCTATGAAGAGAGCACACATTTCAATGACTCTTGTTGTTGTTAGTAAAAAGAACACACATGCAATGACACTGGTGGATCCATGTGTGGTCTCTAAAGAGAACACACATGCAATGACACTGGTTGTTGTTACTATAAAGAACACACATGCAATGACACTGGTGGATCCATAGGTGGTATGTGAGAGGAACACACATGCAAACTGACTCTGGTTGTTGTTACTAAAAAGAACACACATGCAATGACACTGGTGGATGCATATTTGGTATGTGAAGAGATCACACATGCAAATTGAATCTGGTTGTTGTTACTAAAAAGAACACACATGCAAAATGACACTGGTGGGATCCATGGGTGGATTGTGAAAAGAAAACACATGCAATGACACTGGTGGATCCATAGGTGGTATGTGAAAAGAACACACATGCAAAATGACTCTGGTTGTTACTAAAAAGAACACACATGCAATGACACTGGTGCATCCATGGGTGGATTGTGAAAAGAACACACATGCAATGACACTGGTGATCCATATGTGGTATGTGAAAAGAACACACATGCAATGACTCTGGTTATTGTTAGTGAAAAGAACACACATGCAATGACACTGGTGGATCCATGTGTGGTCTCTGAAGAGAGCACACATTTCAATTACTCTTGTTGTTGATAGTAAAAAGAACACACATGCAATGACACTGGTGGATCCATGTGTGGTCTCTGAAGAGAGAATACATGCAATGACACTGGTTGTTGTTACTAAAAAGAACACATGCAATGATACTGATGGATCCATAGGTGGATTGTGAAAAGAACACACATGCAATGACACTGGTGGATCCATAGGTGGTATGTGAAGAGATCACACATGCAAATGACTCTGATTGTTGTTACTAAAAAGAACACACATGCAAAATGACACTGTTGGGATCCATGGGTGGATTGTGAAAAGAAAACACATGCAATGACACTGGTGGATCCATAGGTGGTATGTGAAAAGAACACACATGCAAAATGACTCTGGTTGTTACTAAAAACAACACACATGCAATGACACGAGTGGATCCATGGGTGGATTGTGAAAAGAACACACATGCAATGCCAGTGGTGATCCATATGTGGTATGTGAAAAGAACACACATGCAATGACTCTGGTTGTTGTTAGTGAAAAGAACACACATGCAATGACTCTGGTTGTTGTTAGTGAAAAGAACACACATGCAATGACTCTGGTTGTTACTAAAAAGAACACACATGCAATGACACTGGTGGATCCATAGGTGGATTGTGAAGAGAACACACATGCAATTACACTGGTGGATCCATAGGTGGTATGTGAAAACAACACACATGCAAAATGACTGGTTGTTGTTACTAAATAAAACACATAAGTAAAGACACTGGTGGATCCATGTGCGGTCTCTGTAGAGAACACGCATTTCAATGACACGGGTGGATCCATATGTGGTATGTGAAAAGAACACACATGCAATGACTCTGGTTGTGGTTAGTGAAAAGAACACACATGCAATGACACTGGTGGATCCATAGGTGGTATGTGAAGAGAACACACATGCAAAATGACTCTGGTTGTTGTTACTAAAAAGAACACACATGAAAAATGACACTGCTGGGATCCATGGGTGGATTGTGAAAAGAAAACACATGCAATGACACTAGTGGATCCATATGTGGTATGTGAAAAGAACACACATGTAAAATGACTCTGGTTGTTACTAAAAAGAACACACATGCAATGACACTGGTGGACCCATGTGTGGTCTCTGTAGAGAACACACATTTCAATCACACTGGTGGATCCATAGGTGTTATGTGAGAAGAACACACATTTCAATGACTCGGGTTGTTGTTACTAAAAAGAACACACATGCAATGACACTGGTGGATTTATGGGTGGTAGTTGAAAATAATACACATTTCAATGACACTAGTGGATCCATAGGTGGTATGTGAAAAAAAAAACACATGCAAAATGACTCTGGTTGTTGTTACTAAAAAGAACACACATGCAATGGCACTGGTGGATCCATGGGTGGATTGTGGAAAGAGCACACATGCAATGACAGTGGTGGATCCATATGTGGTATGTGAAAAGAACACACATGCAATGACTCTGGTTGTTGTTAGTGAAAAGAACACACATGCAATGACACTAGTGGATCCATGTGTGGTCTATGAAGAGAGCACACATTTCAATGACTCTTGTTGTTGTTAGTAAAAAGAACACACATGCAATGACACTGGTGGATCCATGTGTGGTCTCTGAAGAGAACACACATGCAATGACACTGGTTGTTGTTACTATAAAGAACACACATGCAATGACACTGGTGGATCCATAGGTGATATGTGAGAGGAACACACATGCAAACTGACTCTGGTTGTTGTTACTAAAAAGAACACACATGCAATGACACTGGTGGATGCATAGTTGGTATGTGAAGAGATCACACATGCAAATTGAATCTGGTTATTGTTACTAAAAAGAACACACATGCAAAATGACACTGGTGGGATCCATGGGTGGATTGTGAAAAGAAAACACATGCAATGACATTGGTGGATCCATAGGTGGTATGTGAAAAGAACACACATGCAAAATGACTCTGGTTGTTACTAAAAAGAACACACATGCAATGACACTAGTGGATCCATGGGTGGATTGTGAAAAGAACACACATGCAATGACACTGATGATCCATATGTGGTATGTGAAAAGAACACACATGCAATGACTCTGGTTGTTGTTAGTGAAAAGAACACACATGCAATGACACTGGTGGATCCATAGGTGGTATGTGAAAAGAGCACACATGCAAAATGACTCTGGTTGTTACTAAAAAGAACACACATGCAATGACACTGGTGGATTCATGGGTGGATTGTGAAAAGAACACACATGCAATGACACTGGTGGATCCATATGTGGTATGTGAGAATAACACACATGCAAAATGACTCTGGTTGTTACTAAAAAGAACACAGATGCAATGACACTAGTGGATCCATGTGTGGTCTCTGTAGAGAACACACATTTCAATCACACTGGTGGACCCATATGTGGAATGTGAAAAGAACACACATGCAATGACACTGGTGGATCCATAGGTGGTATGTGAGAAGAACACACATGCAATGACACTGGTGGATCCATAGGTGGTATGTGAAGAGAACACACATGCAAAATGACTCTGGTTGTTGTTACTAAAAAGAACACACATGCAAAATGACACTGGTGGGATCCATGGGTGGATTGTGAAAAGAAAACACATGCAATGACACTGGGATCCATAGGTGGTATGTGAAAAGAACACACATGCAAAATGACTCTGGTTGTTACTAAAAAGAACACACATGCAATGACACTGGTGGATCAATGGATGGATTGTGAAAAGAACACACATGCAATGACACTGGTGATCCATATGTGGTATGTCAAAAGAACACACATGCAATGACACTGGTGGATCCATGTGTGGTCTCTGAAGAGAGAATACATGCAATGACACTGGTTGTTGTTACTAAAAAGAACACATGCAATGATACTGATGGATCCATAGGTGGATTGTGAAAAGAACACACATGCAATGACACTGGTGGATCCATAGGTGGTATGTGAAGAGATCACACATGCAAATGACTCTGATTGTTGTTACTAAAAAGAACACACATGCAAAATGACACTGTTGGGATCCATGGGTGGATTGTGAAAAGAAAACACATGCAATGACACTGGTGGATCCATAGGTGGTATGTGAAAAGAACACACATGCAAAATGACTCTGGTTGTTACTAAAAACAACACACATGCAATGACACGAGTGGATCCATGGGTGGATTGTGAAAAGAACACACATGCAATGACACTGGTGATCCATATGTGGTACGTGAAAAGAACACACATGCAATGACTCTGGTTGTTGTTAGTGAAAAGAACACACATGCAATGACTCTGGTTGTTACTAAAAAGAACACACATGCAATGACACTGGTGGATCCATAGGTGGATTGTGAAGAGAACACACATGCAATTACACTGGTGGATCCATAGGTGGTATGTGAAAAGAACACACATGCAAAATGACTGGTTGTTGTTACTAAATAAAACACATAAGTGAAGACACTGGTGGATCCATGTGCGGTCTCTGTAGAGAACACGCATTTCAATGACACGGGTGGATCCATATGTGGTATGTGAAAAGAACACACATGCAATGACTGTGGTTGTGGTTAGTGAAAAGAACACACATGCAATGACACTGGTGGATCCATAGGTGGTATGTGAAGAGAACACACATGCAAAATGACTCTGGTTGTTGTTACTAAAAAGAACACACATGAAAAATGACACTGCTGGGATCCATGGGTGGATTGTGAAAAGAAAACACATGCAATGACACTAGTGGATCCATATGTGGTATGTGAAAAGAACACACATGCAAAATGACTCTGGTTGTTACTAAAAAGAACACACATGCAATGACACTGGTGGACCCATGTGTGGTCTCTGTAGAGAACACACATTTCAATCACACTAGTGGATCCATATGTGGTATGTGAAAAGAACACACATGCAATGACTCTGGTTGTTGTTAGTGAAAAGAACACACATGCAATGACACTGGTGGATCCATATGTGGCATGTGAAAAGAACACACATGCAAAATGACTCTGGTTGTTACTAAAAAGAACACACATGCAATGACACTGGTGGATCCATGGATGGGTTGTGAAAAGAACACACATGCAATGACACTGGTGGATCCATATGTGGTATGTGAAAAGAACACACATGCAAAATGACTCTAGTTGTTACTAAAAAGAACACACATGCAATGACACTGGTGGATCCATATGTGGTATGTGAAAAGAACACACATGCAAAATGACTCTGGTTGTTGTTACTAAAAAGAACACACATGCAATGACACTGGTGGATCCTTGTATGGTCTCTGTAGAGAACACACATTTCAATCACACTGGTGGATCCATATGTGGTATGTGAAAATAACACACATGCAATGACACTAGTTGTTGTTAGTGGAATGAACACACATGCACTGACACTGGTGGATCCATATGTGGTATGTGAGAAGAACACACATGCAATGACACTGGTGGATCCATAGGTGGTATGTGAAGAGAACAAACATGCAAAATGACTCTGGTTGTTGTTACTAAAAAGAACACACATGCCAAATGATACTGGTGGGATCCATGGGTGGATTGTGAAAAGAAAACACATGCAATGACACTGGTGGATCCATAGGTGTTATGTGAAAAGAAGACACATGCAAAATGACTCTGGTTGTTACTAAAAAGAACACACATGCAATGACACTGGTGGATCCATGGGTGGATTGTGAAAAGAACACACATGCAATGACACTGGTGATCCATATGTGGTATGTGAAAAGAACACACATGTAATGACTCTGGTTGTTGTTGGTTAAAAGAACACACATGCAATGACACTGGTGGATCCATGTGTGGTCTCTAAAGAGAGCAGACATTTCAATGACTCTTGTTGTTGTTAGTAAAAAGAACACACATGCAATGACACTGGTGGATCCATGTGTGGTCTCTGAAGAGAGCATACATGCAATGACACTGGTTGTTGTTACTAAAATGAACACATGCAGTGACACTAGTGGATCCATAGGTGGATTGTGAAAAGAAAACAAATGCAATGACACTGGTGGATCCATAGGTGGTATGTGAAGAGATCACATATGCAAAATTACTCTGGTTGTTGTTACTAAAAAGAACACACATGAAAAATGACACTGGTGGGATCATCGGGTGGATTGTGAAAAGAAAACACATGCAATGACAATGGTGGATCCATAGGTGGTATGTGAAAAGAACACACATGCAAAATGACTCTGGTTGTTACTAAAAAGAACACACATGCAATGCCACTAGTGGATCCATGGGTGGATTGTGAAAAGAACACACATGCAATGACACTGGTGATCCATATGTGGTATGTGAAAAGAACACACATGCAATGACTATGGTTGTTGTTAGTGAAAAGAACATACATGCAATCACTCTGGTTGTTACTAAAAAGAACACACATACAATGACACTGGTGGATCCATAGGTGGATTGTGAAGAGAACACACATGCAATGACACTGGTGGATCCATAGGTGGTATGTGAAAAGAACACACATGCAAAATGACTGGTTGTTGTTACTAAAAAGAACACACAAGGAATGATACTGGTGGATCCATGTGCGGTCCCTGTAGAGAACACGCATTTCAATGACACTAGTGGATCCATATGTGGTATGTGAAAAGAACACACATGCAATGACTCTGGTTGTTGTTAGTGAAAACAACACACATGCAATGACACTAGTGGATCCATAGGTGGTATGTGAAGAGAACACACATGCAAAATGACTATAGTTGTTGTTACTAAAAAGAACACACATGCAAAATGACACTGGTGGGATCCATGGGTGGATTGTGAAAAGAAAACACATGCAATGACATTGGTGGATCCATAGGTGGTATGTGAAAAGAACACACATGCAATGACACCGGTGGATCCATCGGTAGATTGTGAAAAGAACACACATGCAATGACACTAGTGGATCCATATGTGGTATGTGAAAAGAACACACATGCAAAATGACTCTGGTTATTACTAAAAAGAACACACATACAATGACACTGGTGGACCCATGGGTGGTCTCTGTAGAGAACACACATTTCAATCACACTGGTGGATCCATATGTAGTATGTGAAAAGAACACACATGCAATGATTCTGGTTGTTGTTAGTGAAATGAACACACATGCAATGACACTGGTGGATCCATAGGTGGTATGTCAGAAGAACACACATGCAATGATAGTGGTGGTCCATAGGTGGTATGTGAAGAGAACACACATGCAAAATGACTCTGGTTGTTGTTACTAAAAAGAACACACATGCAAAATGACACTGGTGGGATCAATGGGTGCATTGTGAAAAGAAAACGCATGCAATGACACTGGTGGATCCATAGGTGGTATGTGAAAAGAACACACATGCAAAATGACTCTTGTTGTTACTAAAAAGAACACACATGCAATGAGACTGGTGGATCCATGGGTGGATTGTGAAAAGAACACACATGCAATGACACTGGTGATCCATATGTGGTATGTGAAAAGAACACACATGCAATGACTCTAGTTGTTGTTAGTGAAAAGAACACACATGCAATGACACTGGTGGATCCATGTGTGGTCTCTGTAGAGAGCACACATTTCAATGACTCTTGTTGTTGTTAGTAAAAAGAACACACATGCAATGACACTGGTGGATCCATGTGTGGTCTCTGAAGAGAGCACTCATGCAATGACACTGGTTGTTGTTACTAAAAAGAACATATGCAATGACACTGGTGGATCCATAGGTGGATTGTGAAAACAACACACATGCAATGACACTAGTGGATCCATAGGTGGTATGTGAAGAGATCACATATGCAAAATGACTCTGGTTGTTGTTACTAAAAAGAATACACATGCAAAATGACACTGGTAGGATCCATGGGTGGATTGTGAAAAGAAAACACAAGCAATGACACTGGCGGATCCATAGGAGGTATGTGAAAAGAACACACATGCAAAATGACTCTGGTTGTTACTAAAAAGAACACACATGCAATGACACCGGTGGATCCATTGGTGGATTGTGAAAAGAACACACATGCAATGACACTAGTGGATCCATATGTGGTATGTGAAAAGAACACACATGCAAAATGACTCTGGTTGTTGTTAATAAAAAGAACACACATGCAATGACACTGGTGGATCCATAGGTGGTATGTGAAGAGAACACACATGCAAAATGACTCTGGTTGGTGTTACTAAAAAGAACACACATGCAAAATGACACTGGTGGGATCAATGGGTGGATTGTGAAAAGAAAACGCATGCAATGACACTGGTGGATCCATGTAGGGGTTCGTAGCATGGAAAACAAAAATTTTCTACCGCATACAAACAAACAAGCCAAGATCTATCTACTAGATTGTAGCAACGAGTCGATGGAATAACTTACCCTCGAAGATTCCAAAGCGGTTAACAAGAGCAGATTCTCGTGGGTGATGTAGTCGTACTCTTTCCGATCTCAAGATCGCGTAGACGATCCTTCCAGCGCCGCGTTCCCGCAGCGCTCCCGCAGTCGGTCACACGTTTGGTACTCGACGAAGACCTTCCTCTCCCTTGTTCCAGCAGGCAGCGGAGGTTGTAGCACTCTCCTCGCGATTCCGGCAGCACAACGGCGTGGTACCGGAAGTAGAGGGGAAATCCCGTAGGGCTTCGCCTTAAGCCGGTGCGAGTATGGTGGAGCTTATGAGAGAGGCTATTAGTGGTCTAGTAATTAGACACACCAATTAGAAGGCTCTAAACCAATTAGAAGGCTCTAAACCGCTGGCTAAAGCAATTAGAAGCTCTAAACCAAAACGGCTCTAAACCGGAGGTAGAAGATAGGAACTTGTGTGTGTGCTAGGAGGGAGCCCTGCCCCTCCTTATATAGGTGGGAGGGGCTGGCCGGCCAAGGGGAGGGAGGGGAGTCCCTCCCCAACTCGGCTTGGTGGGGGCGCCGGCTTGGGGAGGAGGACTCCCTCCCCAACTCGGTTTCCTCCTCTCCTCCCACTTCCCAAAATTGCCGTTTGACTTTCAAACTGGCCGTTTGACTTTTCAATTTAGGTTTTAAATAAATCCTTTATTTTGGGCAGCGAAGACACCTAGTACATGATGCAATCATTCCAACTCATAATGACACATTCATGTACCCTTCCCCCTCCGGAGTGCCGGACATTCCGGGACCTTCTAGAATGTTCCCGATGAAAACACCGGAACCATTCCCCAACTCCGAAATGGGACTTTCCTTATATGAATCTTATTCTCCGGACCATTCCGGATCACCTCGTGATATCCCGGATCCCATCCGAGACTCCGAACAACATTCGGTCTCTTTCTCATAATACCATAACTACTCAAACAACGTCGAATCCTTAAGTGTGTCTCCCTACGGTTCGTGAATTATGCGGACATGATCGAGACACTTCTCCGAACAATAACCAATAGAGGAATCTGGAAATTCATATGGCTCCCACATATTTCTATGATTACATTGCGATCGAATGAACCACTTACATACGATACCAATTTCCCTTTGTCTCACGATATGTTACTTATCCGAGGTTATGATCGTCGGTATCTCTGCATACCCAGTTCAACCTCGTTACTGATAAGTACTCTTTTCTCGTTCCCGTGATATGTGATCCCTTGTGAGCCAGTCACATGCTTGCAAGCTAATTGGATGACATTTCACCGAGAGGGCCCAGAGAATATCTATCCGTCATATGGATGGACAAATCCCACTCTTGATCCATGTGTTTCAACCAATACTTTCCGAACACTCAATGCCACCTTTATAGCCACCCTGTTACGGTGTGGTGTTTGATGACATCAAAGCATCCATCCGGTAAAGGTGATATGCATGATCTCATGGTTGAAGGAATTAGGTTACTATGTATCAGAAAGCATATAGCAATTGAACTATTGAAATGACTTGATCTTTATGCTACGCTTATCTATAGGAGTATGTCCATCACATCATTCTCCTAACGATATGATCCTGTTGTTAATAACATCTCTATGTTCATGATCAGGAAACCATGATCATCTATTAACCAACAAGCTAGTTTAACAAGAGGCTTTACTAGGGACTCTTATTTTAAGTTTACAATTCACACAAGTATTAATGTTTCCGTTTAATACAATTATAGCATGGTATGTAAACATTTATCATAAGTGTGAAGATATGATAATAACCACTTTATTATTGCCTCTTGGGCATATCTCCAACAGTCTCCCACTTGCACTAGAGTCAATAATCTAGTTTCAAACCTTTGTGTATTCAACACCTATGGCTTTCTGGTGTTGCATGTACACGATTGCCAGTGGTCAACTGATCTCCGGATCTGACACTTCCAGGTCCGTGTGTAATTGCATGTCTTTGCGTCTCTACGCATCACTCATTCTCTAATGAGATGGCTTTGTATAATTTGGTCTTTCGGTGTGACCTTTAGTTCTTTGGGGTTAAAACATGTTGATAATATTGTCGCACAATATATCTTCATAGTATTATCCCGCTGTGAACTACACCTAGTTTGATAACAAACTACTTGACACAAATGCCCTCTTTTGCTGCTATAATAGCAGTCATATACTTAGCCTTTTGTTGAAGTATCTGTCACAATGTCTTAACTTTGGAACTCATCCAAATCCATTATGGAACTTACTTTCCATTATATTGTGCCACCCTTAATTTAGATTGAGATAAACTTAATTTGTACTCTGTGACAAAACTAGTATCAATGTAGTACTTTTACAATGAACTAACCATCTATTTGTCACTTCTACAAATAATATACTCTTAGTTCTTCCAAAAGATCATAAGAATATCCTTACTATCGTCCAATGATCATCTTATGAATCATTCTGGTATATGCTCATAACTTTTAGAGCATAGGACATATCTGGATTTGTACATACCACAGTATGATTTGATATAAACACTCTTTGTGATTTCATACATCAAGTATCAATCTATACTTGAATCTTTGTTTCACTTACCAAATGTCAATACACTTGAATATATCATCAACATTGAACTCTTTCAATCCTTTCTGTGCGACAAGAACCTTTTCTTGTAGTTTCTATATTGAACTCATTCAATATCTCGTTCATGTACTTCTGGCACAACCATATTAGCATCTATTGACGCCAAATATTTGGGTTTTGCCTAAGTCTTTCATCAGGATGAAATTCTTAATATGTGTTAATAAAAGATACATCATTTCTAATCAACAATATGTCCTCCACATAATGTATTAGAAATATGTCTTTAGCGCTCCCACTTAATTTCTTGCAAATGCAAGCATCTTCATTGTCTCCGATGAAACTCTTTTAACAGTTTCATCATAGTGAAGATTCCAACTCCGCTATGCTTACTTCATCCATTGAAGTTTGCATATGCTTTTAGCATCCTTTGAATTAACAAAACCCTTTGGACCGTGTCATGCACACGTCCTAGGTAACCATTCTATTAGAAGAACTTGTTTTGTTTATTCTACTATCACATAACAAAATTATATGTAGTGGTTGCTACATTAATCCGTCTAGACTAAATATCGCTATGAAAGATCAAATCTTGTCATAGTCAATCTTTGAACATTGTTGTGAACTCTTTCCCAACATGTCGACTATTTCATAGATGTGAAACATCCATGTCTACTTCTTTATAGATCCAAACACAACTGTAAGGTCTTACACCTTTCTCGAGGGTCCTTCAAGTTCAAAACTTGATTTCTCGTGTATGGAATTATCACGGATTTTATGGCTTCAAGCCATTTGACGGAGTCAGGGCCCATCATCGCTTCTTTGCATGTAGTCCGTTCATTATTCTCAAATAATGATTCAACCCTCAAATCTTAGTATTTGATTGTTTACTCGACCTACTTGTTTCAATAGAAACTTAGACCTCCGTGACCACAACCTTTGAGGCACGTGAGCCATGAGCATTATTGCTGCCTCCGGAACACTTTTCGGTGCTGCGCAACTCTGCACATATAGCTAAGGTTCTTTTAACCTTATCAAAGTTCTATTGTCCTCCCACTTTAACTTTTCACGAAAAATTCCTTCTCAAAGAAACTTGACGTTCTAAGCGACAAACACTTTTTGTCTCCGGTGTTTGTGGAGGAATATTTAATATTTATACAAAGACAGGTTTATCCGATTTTGGTTGCACACATCTTTCTTATGCATAGCATACCAATGTTTTAAGAAAGGACTACTTGGGTTTTATCCCAAACCATAACTTTATATGGTGTCATTTCAGCGGATTATGATGGAGCTCTTTTTAGTGGAAAAGCGGTAGTCTCTAAAGCTTTTAATCTTTAAAATATAATGGCAGTTCTATATTTTACACCTTTGATCTTACCATGTCAAACAAGGTTTTAATTACATATCTCGAACGCTCCATACTCTTATGGTGTTTCGGGAAATGCAAATCCACGGAACGATTCCTTAAATCTTAGGTATTATGCTAAACTTGTAACTCAAATATCTTCCTTTATGATCTTATCATAAACTATTTATATTCTTGTTAATGATTTTGCACTTCATCTTGAAATCTTTGAACTTTTCAAATATTTCATACTTCATCCTTATTAAGTAAATATTCATATATTCACTCAAATTTTCGGAGAAAGCATATGAAGTTGAAATCCATCGCTCTTGACTACATAATGGATTTCGTACAACAATATGTACAAGTTCCAATAAGCTAGTCATTCGTTCCCTTTTGGCCTATGAACGAAGTTTTAATTATTCTCTAGGAAAGTTTCACAAACGTCATTTGATCAAAAATCAAAAGACTCCAAAATTCCATCCACATGGAGTTTCTTCATGTTTTCTTTCCAATATAATTTAAACTGCGATGTCACTTCCTAAGTGATCTTTCAATCAATTTGTCTTTCGACATTTTTTAGCACTAGTTTTATGGATGTGATTTCTCCAACGAGATTTGTGAATCATCCATCTTTTATGGATTACGGCAATTATTTGAACAACCCTTTTGTTCTCATAATACCTGATAAAACAAATCTTGAAGGCAAGCTTTGATGTTTTAACGAGCAACACAATAACCCTTTATTTGTTCTCGATGAACATCATCACATATTCTTTTGCTAGTTACTTAGGCCATTGTAGTTCATGAATTGTGTTGTTTCGTATGACGATTCATACCAACAAATTCAGTATAAAATACTTAAGAACCACATTGTTTAATGAGCAAAGAATATAGCCATAACATGTATATCATCTATATACTTAAACTGAACAATTCTAGTCTTTTCTTTTCTGCCATATATTTATGAGATTCTCTTTCAGTATTTCCTTTTCTGTTTGAAAGAATCTATCAACATTAATAGTGGAGTCATACATATGACACATAGTCCAAAGCGTGTATAATTAAATACAAATGTCTTTGGACTTGCACTTTGAAGTAGATCACCATCATCAAATGTTTGGTGTTCTTTCAAATTCCTTTCTTTAGTAATCTATTGGTGTAGTAAACATTTTACCTACATCAAATATTCACCTTCATCATGGAATCGTCCATGAACAAGCTACTTTTAGCTTATAACGGTGAATCGCGAGTATAATGTTGCTCTCCAAAACCTTTTGGAAGATTAGGACAACTAGTGTCTCCAACCTTTTGCAAATTTTCATCAAATATGAGAACATGACTTTTGCCATATTATACTCTATCATGTTGTAACCAAAACTTTGTTTCAGATATCACAATATCTTCCACATATCATGGTTTTTGAAACAACTCTTTCAGATCCTAGATAACCTTGATATTAAGACAATCCTTTGAATATCAAGAATCATGGAGACAAACATGATACTTTATATACTAACACTTGGAATTGTTACTCTTGATTTAATACCAATTATTAAACTTCATGGAGTAACCGGAACTTACTGAAAGTTTGCAATAGGACTTTTAAACTTTAGATTAACACTTCAAAACAATACGATACCAGTTCGTAAAGTAACTAACCAGAATTCTATAGTTCTATCATCTCAATTATAACTAAGCGCAAGGTGGTAAACGGATGCCAATGACTACAACAACTATGCAAATTCACTTTGATTTAGTTTATGATAAATTGAGTTCTAATTAATAATTAAATTAATCTAGGTGAACTCCCACTCAAAACAACATCCCTCACATTGTTTTAGTGATCACACGAACCAAATCCACCACATCAAAACCGATCATCACGAGAGTTGATATGGCTTCAATGGCGAACAATCAACATGTTCATCATATCTACTATATGACTCATGCTCTACCTTTCGGTAATCCGTGTTCCTGAGGCCATGTCTGTACATGCTAGGCTCGTCAAGATCAAACCTTAGCTACCGCATAAGCAAATCTGGCTTGCTTACGTTGTATTCACCCGCGGAATCAAAGACACCCGATCATCACGTGGTGCTTCGAAGCAGCAAGCTTTGGCAACGGTGCATACTAAGGGTGAACACTTTAGAACTTGAAATTTATGTGCATGAGGGATCATCTTATAATGCTACCGTCGTCTACTAAGCAATACAAGATGCATAAAGGATTAACATCACATGCAATTCATAATATGTGATATGATATGGCCTTTCTTCTTTGTGCTTCCGATCTCCATCTTTAAGCACGAACATGATCTCCATTATCACCAGCATTGCATCAAGGTCAATGACGCTTCACCATGGTTGTCGTCCACCGGCTTCAACTATTACAACTATTTTGAATAGACACGCAGGTCTTAACAGAAATTAAAGACAACCATATGGCTCCTGCCAGTTGCCAACTTACAATAAGGAACATTGCATACATCAAATATAATCACAATCATGGCCATATCACATCACTGCACACCCCTGCAAAACAAAGTTAGACGCTTCTACTTTCTTTGCATATTTTACGTGGTTTGGGGCTTTCCATAAGTGTCGTTCTAACCTACGAACAAGAACCACAACATTGATACCAGCATTGTTGATTACCCGTTGTAAATTGGATCTTTACTATGCTAGGAGAAACAGGCACCCGCAAAGCCACTTATGCAATACGAGTTGCATGTCAAGCGTGGAGCAAGTCTCATGAACGATGTCATGTAAGGTTAGCCCGGGCCGCTTCATTCCAACATACCGCAAGATGCAAAGTACACAAAAAGCAATCTACAATAAAAGCATCAACGCCCACAATGACCATTGTGTTCTACTCGTGCAACAGATCTACATATAGACACGGCTCTGATACCACTGTAGGGGTTCGTAGCATGGAAAACAAAAATTTTCTACCGCATACAAACAAACAAGCCAAGATCTATCTACTAGATTGTAGCAACGAGTCGATGGAATAACTTACCCTCGAAGATTCCAAAGCGGTTAACGAGAGCAGATTCTCGTGGGTGATGTAGTCGTACTCTTTCCGATCTCAAGATCGCGTAGACGATCCTTCCAGCGCCGCGTTCCCGCAGCGCTCCCGCAGTCGGTCACACGTTCGGTACTCGACGAAGACCTTCCTCTCCCTTGTTCCAGCAGGCAGCGGAGGTTGTAGCACTCTCCTCGCGATTCCGGCAGCACAACGGCGTGGTACCGGAAGTAGAGGGGAAATCCCGCAGGGCTTCGCCTTAAGCCGGTGCGAGTATGGTGGAGCTTATGAGAGAGGCTATTAGTGGTCTAGTAATTAGACACACCAATTAGAAGGCTCTAAACCAATTAGAAGGCTCTAAACCGCTGGCTAAAGCAATTAGAAGCTCTAAACCAAAACGGCTCTAAACCGGAGGTAGAAGATAGGAACTTGTGTGTGTGCTAGGAGGGAGCCCTGCCCCTCCTTATATAGGTGGGAGGGGCTGGCCGGCCAAGGGGAGGGAGGGGAGTCCCTCCCCAACTCGGCTTGGTGGGGGCGCCGGCTTGGGGAGGAGGACTCCCTCCCCAACTCGGTTTCCTCCTCTCCTCCCACTTCCCAAAATTGCCGTTTGACTTTCAAACTGGCCGTTTGACTTTTCAATTTAGGTTTTAAATAAATCCTTTATTTTGGGCAGCGAAGACACCTAGTACATGATGCAATCATTCCAACTCATAATGACACATTCATGTACCCTTCCCCCTCCGGAGTGCCGGACATTCCGGGACCTTCTAGAATGTTCCCGATGAAAACACCGGAACCATTCCCCAACTCCGAAATGGGACTTTCCTTATATGAATCTTATTCTCCGGACCATTCCGGATCACCTCGTGATATCCCGGATCCCATCCGAGACTCCGAACAACATTCGGTCTCTTTCTCATAATACCATAACTACTCAAACAACGTCGAATCCTTAAGTGTGTCTCCCTACGGTTCGTGAATTATGCGGACATGATCGAGACACTTCTCCGAACAATAACCAATAGAGGAATCTGGAAATTCATATGGCTCCCACATATTTCTACGATTACATTGCGATCGAATGAACCACTTACATACGATACCAATTTCCCTTTGTCTCACGATATGTTACTTATCCGAGGTTATGATCGTCGGTATCTCTGCATACCCAGTTCAACCTCGTTACTGATAAGTACTCTTTTCTCGTTCCCGTGATATGTGATCCCTTGTGAGCCAGTCACATGCTTGCAAGCTAATTGGATGACATTTCACCGAGAGGGCCCAGAGAATATCTATCCGTCATATGGATGGACAAATCCCACTCTTGATCCATGTGTTTCAACCAATACTTTCCGAACACTCAATGCCACCTTTATAGCCACCCTGTTACGGTGTGGTGTTTGATGACATCAAAGCATCCATCCGGTAAAGGTGATATGCATGATCTCATGGTTGAAGGAATTAGGTTACTATGTATCAGAAAGCATATAGCAATTGAACTATTGAAATGACTTGATCTTTATGCTACGCTTATCTATAGGAGTATGTCCATCACATCATTCTCCTAACGATATGATCCTGTTGTTAATAACATCTCTATGTTCATGATCAGGAAACCATGATCATCTATTAACCAACAAGCTAGTTTAACAAGAGGCTTTACTAGGGACTCTTATTTTAAGTTTACAATTCACACAAGTATTAATGTTTCCGTTTAATACAATTATAGCATGGTATGTAAACATTTATCATAAGTGTGAAGATATGATAATAACCACTTTATTATTGCCTCTTGGGCATATCTCCAACAATCCATAGGTGGTATGTGAAAAGAACAAACATGCAAAATGACTCTTGTTGTTAAGAAAAAGAACACACATGCAATGAGACTGGTGGATCCATGGGTGGATTGTGAAAAGAACACACATGCAATGACACTGGTGATCCATATGTGGTATGTGAAAAGAACACACATGCAATGACTCTGGTTGTTGTCAGTGAAAAGAACACACATGCAATGACACTGGTGGATCCATGTGTGGTCTCTGAAGAGAGCACACATTTCAATGACTCTTGTTATTGTTAGTAAAAAGAACACACATGCAATGACACTGGTGGATCCATGTGTGGTCTCTAAAGAGAGCACACATGCAATGACACTGGTTGTTGTTACTAAAAAGAACACATGCAATGACACTGGTGGATCCATAGGTGGATTGTGAAAAGAACACACATGCAATGACACTGGTGGATCCATAGGTGGTATGTGAAGAGATCACATATGCAAAATGACTCTAGTTGTTGTTACTAAAAAGAACACACATGCAAAATGACACTGGTGTGATCCATGGGTGGATTGTGAAAAGAAAACACATGCAATGACACTGGTGGATCCATAGGTGGTATGTGAAAAGAACACACATGCAAAATGACTCTGGTTGTTACTAAAAAGAACACACATGCAATGACACTAGTGGATCCATGGGTGGATTGTGAAAAGAACACACATGCAATGATACAGGTGATCCATATGTGGTATGTGAAAAGAACACACATGCAATGACACTGGTGGATCCATGTGTGGTCTCTGAAGTGAGCAGACATTTCAATGACTCTTGTTGTTGTTAGTAAAAAGAACACACATGCAATGACACTGGTGGATCCATGTGTGGTCTCTGAAGAGAGCATACATGCAATGACACTGGTTGTTGTTACTAAAAAGAAGACATGCAATGACACTGGTGGATCCATAGGTGGATTGTGAAAAGAACACACATGCAATGACACTGGTGGATCCATAGGTGGTATGTGAAGAGATCACACATGCAAAATGACTCTGGTTGTTGTTACTAAAAAGAACACACATGCAAAATGACACTGGTGGGATCATCGTGTGGATTGTGAAAAGAAAACACATGCAATGACACTGGTGGATCCATTGGTGGTATGTGAAAAGAACACACATGCAAAATGACTCTGGTTGTTACTAAAAAGAACACACATGCAATGCCACTAGTGGATCCATGGGTTGATTGTGAAAAGAACACACATGCAATGACACTGGTGATCCATATGTGGTATGTGAAAAGAACACACATGCAATGACTCTGGTTGTTGTTAGTGAAAAGAACACACATGCAATGACTCTGGTTGTTACTAAAAAGAACACACATGCAATGACACTGGTGGATCCATAGGTGGATTGTGAAGAGAACACACATCCAAGGACACTAGTGGATCCATAGGTGGTATGTGAAAAAGAACACACATGCAAAATGACTGGTTGTTGTTAGAAAAAACAACACACAAGCAATGACACTGGTGGATCCATGTGCGGTCTCTGTAGAGAACACGCATTTCAATAACACTGGTGGATCCATATGTGGTATGTGAAAAGAACACACATGCAATGACTCTGGTTGTTGTTAGTGAAAACAACACACATGCAATGACACTAGTGGATCCATAGGTGGTATGTGAAGAGAACACACATGCAAAATGTCTCTAGTTGTTGTTACTAAAAAGAACACACATGCAAAATGACACTGGTGGGATCCATGGGTGGATTGTGAAAAGAAAACACATGCAATGACATTGGTGGATCCATAGGTGGTATGTGAAAAGAACACACATGCAATGACACCGGTGGATCCATCGGTGGATTGTGAAAAGAACACACATGCAATGACACTAGTGGATCCATATGTGGTATGTGAAAAGAACACACATGCCAAATGACTCTGGTTGTTAATAAAAAGAACACACATGCAATGACACTGGTGGATCCATGGGTGGATTGTGAAAAGAACACACATTTCAATCACACTAGTGGATCCATATGTGGTATGTGAAAAGAACACACATGCAATGACTCTGGTTGTTGCTAGTGAAATGAACACACATGCAATGACATTGGTGGTCCATAGGTGGTATGTGAAGAGATCACACATGCAAAATGACTCTGGTTGTTGTTACTAAAAAGAACACACATGCAAAATGACACTGGTGGATCCATGGGTGGATTGTGAAAAGAGCACACATGCAAAATGACTGGTTGTTACTAAAAAGAACACACATGCAATCACACCGGTGGATCCATGGGTGGATTGTGAAAAGAACACACATGCAATGACACTAGTGGATCCATATGTGGTATGTGAAAAGAACACACATGCAAAATGACTCTGGTTGTTACTAAAAAGAACACACATGCAATGACACTGGTGGACCCATGTGTGGTCTCTGTAGAGAACACACATTTCAATCACACTGGTGGATCCATATGTGGTATGTGAAAAGAACACACATGCAATGACTCTGATTGTTGTAAGTGAAATGAACACACATGCAATGACACTGGTGGATCCATAGGTGGTATGTGGGAAGAACACACCTTCAATGACACTGGTGGATCCATAGGTGGTATGTGAAGAGAACACACATGCAAAATGACTCTGGTTGTTGTTACTAAAAAGAACACACATGCAAAATGACACTGGTGGGATCCATGGGTGGATTGTGAAAAGAAAACACATGCAATGACACTGGTGGATTCATAGGTGGTATGTGAAAAGAACACACATGCAAAATGACTCTGGTTGTTACTAAAAAGAACACACATGCAATGACACTGGTGGATCCATGGGTGGATTGTGAAAAGAACACACATGCAATGACACTGGTGATCCATATGTGGTATGTGAAAAGAACACACATGCAATGACTCTGGTTGTTGTTAGTGAAAAGAACACACATGCAATGACACTGGTGGATCCATGTGTGGTCTCTAAAGAGAGCACAGATTTCAATGACTCTTGTTGTTGTAAGTAAAAAGAACACACATTCAATGACACTGGTGGATCCATGTGTGGTCTCTGAAGAGAGCACACATGCAATGACACTGGTTGTTGTTACTAAAAAGAACACATGCAATGACTCTAGTTGTTGTTAGTGAAAAGAACACACATGCAATGACACTGGTGGATCCATAGGTGGCATGTGAAAAGAACACACATGCAAAATGACTCTGGTTGTTACTAAAAAGAACACACATGCAATGACACTGGTGGATCCATGGGTGGGTTGTGAAAAGAACACACATGCAATGACACTGGTGGATCCATATGTGGTATGTGAAAAGAACACACATGCAAAATGACTCTAGTTGTTACTAAAAAGAACACACATGCAATGACACTGGTGGATCCATATGTGGTATGTGAAAAGAACACACATGCAAAATGACTCTGGTTGTTGTTACTAAAAAGAACACATATGCAATGACACTGGTGGACCCATGTATGGTCTCTGTAGAGAACACACATTTCAATCACACTGGTGGATCCATATGTGGTATGTGAAAATAACACACATGCAATGACTCGAGTTGTTGTTAGTGAAATGAACACACATGCAATGACACTGGTGGATCCATATGTGGTATGTGAGAAGAACACACATGGAATGACACTGGTTGATCCATAGGTGGTATGTGAAGAGAACAAACATGCAAAATGACTCTGGTTGTTGTTACTAAAAATAACACACATGCAAAATGATACTGGTGGGTTCCATGGGTGGATTGTGAAAAGAAAACACATGCAATGACACTGGTGGATCCATAGGTGTTATGTGAAAAGAAGACACATGCAAAATGACTCTGGTTGTTACTAAAAAGAACACACATGCAATGACACTGGTGGATCCATGGGTGGATTGTGAAAAGAACACACATGCAATGACACTGGTGATCCATATGTGGTATGTGAAAAGAACACACATGCAATGACTCTTGTTGTTGTTAGTTAAAAGAACACACATGCAATGACACTGGTGGATCCATGTGTGGTCTCTGAAGAGAGCAGACATTTCAATGACTCTTGTTGTTGTTAGTAAAAAGAACACACATGCAATGACACTGGTGGATCCATGTGTGGTCTCTGAAGAGAGCATACATGCAATGCCACTAGTGGATCCATGGGTGGATTGTTGTTACTAAAAAGAACACATGCAATGACACTGGTGGATCCATAGGTGGATTGTGAAAAGAACACACATGTAATGACACTGGTGGATCCATAGGTGGTATGTGAAGAGATCACACATGCAAAATGACTTTGGTTGTTGTTACTAAAAAGAACACACATGCAAAATGACACTGGTGGGATCCATGGGTGGATTGTGAAAAGAAAACATATGCAATGACACTGGTGGATCCATAGGTGGTATGTGAAAAGAACACACATGCAAAATGACTCTGGTTGTTACTAAAAAGAACACACATGCAATGACACTGGTGGGTCTATGGGTGGGTTGTGAAAAGAACACACATGCAATGACACTGGTGGATCCATATGTGGTATGTGAAAAGAACACACATGCAATGACTCTTGTTGTTGTTAGTTAAAAGAACACACATGCAATGACACTGGTGGATCCATGTGTGGTCTCTGAAGAGAGCGCACATTTCAATGACTCTTGTTGTTGTTAGGAAAAAAACACACATGCAATGACACTGGTGGATCCATGTGTGGTCTCTGAAGAGAGCACACATGCAATGAAACTGGTTGTTGTTACTAAAAAGAACACATGCAATGACACTGGTGGATCCATAGGTGGATTGTGAAGAGAACACGCATGCAATGACACTAGTGGATCCATAGGTGCTCTGTGAAGAGAACACGCATGCAAAATTGCTCTGGTTGTTGTTACTAGAAAGAACACACATGCAAAATGACAATGGTGGGATCCATGGGTGGATTGTGAAAAGAAAACACATGCAATTACACTGGTGGATCCATAAGTGGTATGTGAAAAGAACACACTTGCAAAATGACTGGTTGTTACTAAAAAGAACACACATGCAATGACACCGGTGGATCCATGGGTGGATTGTGAAAAGAACACACATGCAATGACACTAGTGGATCCATATGTGGTATGTGAAAAGAACACACATGCAAAATGACTCTGGTTGTTACTAAAAAGAACACACATGCAATGACACTGGTAGACCCATGTGTGGTCTCTATAGAGAACACACATTTCAATCACACTGGTGGATCCATATGTGGTATGTGAAAATAACACACATGCAATGACTCTGGTTGTTGTTAGTGAAATGAACACACATGCAATGACACTGGTGGATCCATAGGTGGTATGTGAGAAGAACACACCTTCAATGACACTGGTGGATCCATAGGTGGTATGTGAAGAGAACACACATGCAAAATGACTCTGGTTGTTGTTACTAAAAAGAACACACATGCAAAATGACACTGGTGGGATCCATGGGTGGATTGTGAAAAGAAAACACATGCAATGACACTGGTGGATTCATAGGTGGTATGTGAAAAGAACACACATGCAAAATAACTCTGGTTGTTACTAAAAAGAACACACATGCAATGACACTAGTGGATCCATGGGTGGATTGTGAAAAGAACACACATGCAATGACACTGGTGATCCATATGTGGTATGTGAAAAGAACACACATGCAATGACTCTGGTTGTTGTTAGTGAAAAGAACACACAGGCAATGACACTGGTGGATCCATGTGTGGTCTCTGAAGAGAGCACACATTTCAATGACTCTTGTCGTTGTTAGTAAAAAGAACACACATTCAATGACACTGGTGGATCCATGTGTGGTCTCTGAAGAGAGTACACATGCAATGACACTGGTTGTTGTTACTAAAAAGAACACATGCAATGACACTGGTGGATCCATAGGTGGATTGTGAAAAGAACACACATGCAATGACACTGGTGGATCCATAGGTGGTATGTGAAGAGATCACATATGCAAAATTACTCTGGTTGTTGTTACTAAAAAGAACACACATGCAAAATGACACTGGTGGGATCCATGGGTGGATTGTGAAAAGAAAACTCATGCAATGACACTGGTGGATCCATAGGTGGTATGTGAAAAGAACACACATGCAAAATGACTCTGGTTATTACTAAAAAGAACACACATGCAATGACACTGGTGGATCCATGGGTGGATTGTGAAAAGAACACACATGCAATGACACTGGTGATCCATATGTGGTATGTGAAAATAACACACATGCAATGACTCTGGTTGTTGTTAGTGAAAAGAACACACATGCAATGACACTGGTGGATCCATAGGTGGATTGTGAAGAGAACACACATGCAATGACACTGGTGGATTCATAGGTGGTATGTGAAAAGAACACACATGCAAAATGACTGGTTGTTGTTACTAAAAAGAACACACATGTAATGACACTGGTGGATCCATGTGCGGTCTCTGTAGAGAACACGCATTTCAATGACACTGGTGGATCCATATGTGGTATGTGAAAAGAACACACATGCAATGACTCTGGTTGTTGTTTAGTGAAAAGAACACACATGCAATGACACTGGTGGATCCATAGGTGGTATGTGAAGAGAACACACATGCAAAATGACTTTGGTTGTTGTTACTAAAACGACCACACATGCAAAATGACACTGTTGGGATCCATGGGTGGATTGTGAAAAGAAAACATATGCAATGACACTGGTGGATCCATAGGTGGTATGTGAAAAGAACACACATGCAAAATGACTCTGGTTGTTACTAAAAAGAACACACATGCAATGACACTGGTGGGTCCATGGGTGGGTTGTGAAAAGAACACACATGCAAAGACACTGGTGGATCCATATGTGGTATGTGAAAAGAACACACATGCAAAATGACTCTAGTTGTTACTAAAAATAACACACATGCAATGACACTGGTGGATCCATGTGTGGTCTCTGAAGAGAGCACACATTTCAATGACTCTTGTTGTTGTTAATAAAAAGAACACACATGCAATGACACTGGTGGATCCATGTGTGGTCTCTGAAGAGAGCACACATGCAATGACACTGGTTGTTGTTACTAAAAAGAACACATGCAATGACACTGGTGGATCCATAGGTGGATTGTGAAGAGAACACGCATGCAACGACACTAGTGGATCCATAGGTGGTATGTGAAGAGAACACGCATGCAAAATGGCTCTGGTTGTTGTTACTAAAAAGAACACACATGCAAAATGACAATGGTGGGATCCATGGGTGGATTGTGAAAAGAAAACACATGCAATTACACTGGTGGATCCATAAGTGGTATGTGAAAAGAACACACATGCAAAATGACTGGTTGTTACTAAAAAGAACACACATGCAATGACACCGGTGGATCCATGGGTGTATTGTGAAAATAACACACATGTAATGACACTAGTGGATCCATATGTGGTATGTGAAAAGAACACACATGCAAAATGACTCTGGTTGTTACTAAAAAGAACACACATGCAATGAGACTGGTGGACCCATTTGTGGTCTCTGTAGAGAACACACATTTCAATCACACTGGTGGATCCATATGTGGTATGTGAAAAGAACACACATGCAATGACTCTGGTTGTTGTTAGTGAAATGAACACACATGCAATGACACTGGTGGATCCATAGGTGGTATGTGAGAAGAACACACCTTCAATGACACTGGTGGATCCATAGGTGGTATGTGAAGAGAACACACATGCAAAATGACTCTGGTTGTTGTTACTAAAAAGAACACACATGCAAAATGACACTGGTGGGATCCATGGGTGGATTGTGAAAAGAAAACACATGCAATGACACTGGTGGATCCATAGGTGGTATGTGAAAAGAACACACATGCAAAATGACTCTGGTTGTTACTAAAAAGAACACACATGCAATGACACTGGTGGATCCATGGGTGGATTGTGAAAAGAACACACATGCAATGACACTGGTGATCCATATGTGGTATGTGAAAAGAACACACATGCAATGACTCTGGTTGTTGTTAGCGAAAAGAACACACATGCAATGACACTGGTGGATCCATGTGTGGTCTCTAAAGAGAGCACACATTTCAATGAGTCTTGTTGTTGTTAGTAAAAAGAACACACATGCAATGACACTGGTGGATCCATGTGTGGTCTCTGAAGAGAGCACACATGCAATGACACTGGTTGTTGTTACTAAAAAGAACACATGCAATGACACTGGTGGATCCATAGGTGGATTGTGAAAAGAACACACATGCAATGACACTGGTGGATCCATAGGTGGTATGTGAAGAGATCACATATGTAAAATGACTCTAGTTGTTGTTACTAAAAAGAACACACATGCAAAATGACACTGGTGGGATCCATGGGTGGATTGTGAAAAGAAAACACATGCAATGACACTGGTGGATCCATAGGTGGTATGTGAAAAGAACACACATGCAAAATGACTCTGGTTGTTACTAAAAAGAACACACATGCAATGACACTGGTGGATCCATGGGTGGATTGTGAAAAGAACACACATGCAATGACACTGGTGATCCATATGTGGTATGTGAAAAGAACACACATGCAATGACTCTGGTTCTTGTTAGTGAAAAGAACACACATGCAATGACTCTGGTTGTTACTAAAAAGAACACACATGCAATGACACTAGTGGATACATAGGTGGATTGTGAAGAGCACACATGCAATGACACTGGTGGATTCATAGGTGGTATGTGAAAAGAACACACATGCAAAATGACTGGTTGTTGTTACTAAAAAGGAACACACATGCAATGACACTGGTGGATCCATGTGCGGTCTCTGTAGAGAACACGCATTTCAATGACACTAGTGGATCCATATGTGGTATGTGAAAAGAACACACATGCAATGACTCTGGTTGTTGTTAGTGAAAAGAACACACATGCAATGACACTGGTGGATCCATAGGTGGTATGTGAAGCGAACACACATGCAAAATGACTTTTGTTGTTGTTACTAAAAAGAACACACATGCAAGATGACACTGTTGGGATCCATGGGTGGATTGTGAAAAGAAAACATATGCAATGACACTGGTGGATCCATAGGTGGTATGTGAAAAGAACACACATGCAAAATGACTCTGGTTGTTACTAAAAAGAACACACATGCAATGACACTGGTGGGTCCATGGGTGAGTTGTGAAAAGAACACACATGCAATGACACTGGTGGATCCATATGTGGTATGCGAAAAGAACACACATGCAAAATGACTCTAGTTGTTACTAAAAAGAACACACATGCAATGACACTGGTGGATCCTTGTGTGGTCTCTGTAGAGAACACACATTTCAATCACACTGGTGGATCCATATGTGGTATGTGAAAAGAACACACATGCAATGACTCTGGTTGTTGTTAGTGAAATGAACACACATGCAATGACACTAGTGGATCCATAGGTGGTATGTGAGAAGAACACACATGCAATGACACTGGTGGATCCATAGGTGGTATGTGAAGAGAACACATGTAACACGCTCAAATCGGCCCTATGCAAGTTTTAGCCCTTTCCGCCAATCCCGCATAGAAACGATTTAAGGACGCCCACCAGGCACTTTCGTGCGGGTGGAAAACGAAGTAATAACATTACACAACAGTCCTCGATGGGACCCATAGAACAGATATATATATATATATATATATATATATATATATATATATATATATATATATATATATATATATATATATATATATATATATATATAACAGCGACTCAGCGAGTCAAGAATACAGATATAATATACAAAGATCCAAACCACCTTGAAAACGATAGAGCGTCCGACTACGGACAAGATGCAAATGGGGCTAAGAGCCCTGAAGAATAACCAATGGCGTCCATAACTCTGCCCAGGCCAAGCCGGAAGGGTAACCCTGCTAACAACGTCGATCTCGAACCTGCTAAAACAAAAGGGGTGCCGACAAAGGGCAAAAGGAAAAAGAGGAGCGTCAGTACTGAGGCCAGTACATGGCGAGGCTAGAATTCAGCGGCTCTCGCCTACATAGGTATGGTGGGCTGAAGCGTCAGCGCAGCGGCACTAAACAACCTATAGAGACTCAATACTACTGGCGGTTATCAGAGAGGGGTAAGAAAGACCTATTCGGATTCAACCTAAAGCTAACACCAAACAAACCCATCCTGGTATTTCCCCCCCTCGAGTCCAAACGAGGAAGTCGGACCAAGGAACTCACACAGTTGGCACTTTTACTCATTCCGTTATAGTTGAAGCTCTTACTAATCAGATATACATAGCATGAGTCATCTCGATAGCATAAGTAGTGGGAAATTTTAATTATCATTCCGTGGTAGTTGGAACAATTACTAGTCAGGTATAATTGTCCTGAGGAATCCCAAAACCCAGCAGTTGTTGGCACTTTTATCACATTCCATTGGAGTTGTAATACTTACTAGGCAGGTATAGCATGTCACAAAACAACCCAGAACCACTAGCTGTTGGCATTTTTAATATCCATTCCGTTATACTTGAGCTGATTACTAATCACATATTAAGTCAAATTTATAGCACTACTTTAGTTATGCTTGTCTATGATCAAGATACTGTGCTCCAAGTCGTCCATAACCGCGGACACGGCTTTCAGAAAGTTTTACCCTGCAGGGGTGCACAAATAGCAACACACACTCGATCAACCTCGGAAAAACCAACTCAAAACCCAACGAGGCATTCAGGACAAAGCGATCACAGGATTCAGAAATATTTCAGTGGGCCACCCTACTAAGCTACCCGCAACGAAGTTGGCTGGCTCCGGAACGGACCCAGGGTTTGCGACGACGGCTGTAAACGACCGGGAACCTGAAAGTGTGACTGGGCTTGTCGATACCGCGAAAACGTGGCGCGATCCAAAATAGTACAGGTGCTCCACGCACAATCTTAAATAAAGCAGTAAAGCATGGCATAAGTACAGGATAGTAATAAAGCCCCAAACTACTTTGTGGACCCAAGAAATAAGAATGAATCAAGCTCTGGCTCAGGGGGGTCCATAAGGCCTCCCGGATGTGGATAGTGTGAAAATCAAGGAACAGGTATCAAGAACTCGGGGTCCTACGGGACACATGTGGGCGTGGAAGAACCAAATAACATCTATTGCCCACCGGTGCCTCTGCATTAGTTAGATCTAGCATTTTTAATAGTTGTATTTAAATTCATGATCTGCTCCACCATAAACATCTTCACCAACAAGCATCTCCAGCAATGACATCTGCCAGCCTTTCAACAACTGTGGTACTTGACAACACGAGATCGCACCTGAGCAAGCAACTACGACTCGCAAGGCCAACTATCTACCAAACACGGGTAATAGGAGGTGTCCAAGGCAATATAGAGAGGCTGCACGGGATATAACTGGTGTACGGAAACTAAAGCATCGCGACACGGATATCAATAGATCAACAGGAGGAAATAAAGACTATAAATGCAAAATAGGTAGAAGGGGGAGAGATGCTCGCCTGGGAGAACACTGCCGACGGATCATATCCAGAGAACTTGTCGATACTCGTATCCACTCATCGGCCTAATCCGCGAAGAAGCAAACACTAGCAGAAACACCGAATGCAATATTTAATACTAGGGCAGAAGATCCGGCATGATTATGATATGCATGCGAGATGAACAATTATTATGCAACATGTTTAATATATAGCATTTATAAAATAGGGGCTCAGGAAAAAGGTTCACACATCTGGGTCCGGAAGATCTTGGGTTCCGAGGGTCCAGGGTTCGACAAGGTCCGACGGGGATCGGATCTAGGGTTCGGATCAACGGGATCGCTCCCAGACAACGGAAGGAGAGCTTGGCGTTTCGGGTAGCAGGACTTGGTTTGGCGTCGGGGCGCCTCGGATTCGCCCTGGTCAGTGTCGATCTTGTCGTTGCGAAGATCTTGTCGGGTCCGCGTATCGGTCGGTCTTGGCGTTCGGGAGGAAGAACTTGGCGTTCTGGTGGCGATCTTGGCGGGCTTCGGATCCAGGAAGGAGTACTTGTTGCGTCTGTGGTCTTCGGGTTTGCTTCAATCGGTTCCATGACAAAGTACTTGTCGTCCCATGTAGAAGTCCTTGTCGATCCGTGGCGACGATCTTCAGGTTCGGGTCTTCGGGGTACATGAGGAGAACTTGGCGTATCGTGACGAAGGTCTTGGTGGTTCCGACTTCATTTGTCGATGCCGGACATGGGTTTCGGCACTGTCGGTCTTCTGGTGGTACCGTTCTCGGCGCAGTCCCTCGGTTCATCTTCCGCTTGCATCTCCCTGGTCGGTGGTGGCTCGAATATCGATGACGGTGCACTGTGGGGTCTTGAACATGGCCTTGGAACGAACTACACCTCAACAGAAACATACACGAAGATGGGTATTGAGACAAACACTGCCACACGGAGCAAAGGGTAGACGACTCCTACTTCACGACAAGGTTACATGGTAAGAAGGAGCAACGTGGCAAGGATCTGAGGCACAGGCGGAATGTCTTAGGCAGCGGCGTCGGGTCCAGCTGGCGACGCGACAAGGTACTGCGCGGGGCGGCGCTCGGGCACCAGGCAGGCGGCGGCGGGCGATGAGGACTGCACGGCGGCAACACGTAGACCTGCAGCGGCCAGGGAGACGACTGGCAGCGGTTGTCGGCGCGGCAGCCGAGGCAGAGGCCGGGCGGGGCTCTGCTCGGGGCCGGGCGCGGGCGACGAGGTGGATCGGAGGCCGAAGAGGCCGCGGCGGCGCTCACAGCCGACGGCGATGGACGGGGTGGTGGCGCTCGACGGGACGGTGATGACAGAGATGGCCGGAGAAGGACCGCAAGGCGGCAGGCGGCCGAGGAGGCGGAGGCGGGGCGACGCGGTCGGGCGGCGGTTGCTTGGTGCAGGGTGGATCCGCGCTGGGCCAGGTCGAGCACGGGTGGGCGAGGCGGAGAGCCGGGGCCGGGCTCCGGGGAGGGCTCGGCGGCGAGCGGAACATACGGGAGGAGGGCACCGCAGGGGGCTGGTGGTCGGAGTTGGAAGGCCGGCCTGGCAGCGACGAGGTGGAACCACGCGGCGACGCGGTCGTGGCCGGATCCGGGGGGAGGGAAGAGAGGAAGGCGTCGGCGGCCTTGCGGGGCGAGGCAGAGGGGAGAGGGGAGCGTCGATGGAAGGGCCAGGCGGGGGAGTAATGGGGCCAGGTGGCGCGGGGCACGGGAGGAGTTGGTGGCCCATGGGACCGATTGATGGTGGGGTGGGCTCGCGCGGGGTCATGCCGTGTCGCGCACGGGGTGCAGGGGAACAGAGCAGGGCGCGCAGGTGTAGCGGGTTCAGGGTGGGGTTGGTGAGGTGGAGGCCTGAGATTGGTTAGATGAGGTGGCGGCTGGGGTGAGGTGGACAGCGGGGTGACGTGGCGTGCTGCGAGTGGAGGGAGTGAGGTGGAGGGGCTGGGTAGGATAGGGCTAGGTAGGGTATTTGGTAGCAAAGGGGTTTGGGTAGGTCTGGGTTAGATAGGATTTTTATCTGGAGGTGGCCGGCTGGGCTTTCAGGCCTGGCTGGCTGCCTCCCAAAAATAATTTAAATATTTTATTTATTAAAAACGAGGCTTTTGCAAACCGTTGGTAGCCAAAACAAAATATTCCGGATAGACCCGGGTTTTATATTTGAATAAAGACGGGGCTTAATTAGAAAAACAAAATAGGTTTTCGAAAATAGTTTCAGACAAACAGATGCATAGTGATGACGATGCTCAAATGCAATGTGGCATGATGACATGAGCATGCGGTCATGATGATGCAATGCACAAAAACAACGCGATTTTCTAGTAGTGGTTTTTGCGGGGTGCCACAACACACATGCAAAATGACTCTGGTTGTTGTTACTAAAAAGAACACACATGCAAAATGATACTGGTGGGATCCATGGGTGGATTGTGAAAAGAAAACACATGCAATGACACTGGTGGATCCATAGGTGGTATGTGAAAAGAACACACATGCAAAATGACTCTAGTTGTTACTAAAAAGAACACACATGCAATGACACTGGTGGATCCATGGGTGGATTGTGAAAAGAACACACATGCAATGACACTGGTGATCCATATGTGGTATGTGAAAAGAACACACATGCAATGACTCTGGTTGTTGTTAGTGAAAAGAACACACATGCAATGACTCTGGTTGTTACTAAAAAGAACACACATGCAATGACACTGGTGGATCCATAGGTGGATTGTGAAGAGAACACACATCCAAGGACACTAGTGGATCCATAGGTGGTATGTGAAAAGAACACATATGCAAAATGACTGGATGTTGTTACTAAAAAGAACACACATGCAATGACAGTTGTGGATCCATGTGCGGTCTCTAAAGAGAACATGCATTTCAATGACACTGGTGGATCCATATGTGGTATGTGAAAAGAACACACATGCAATTACTCTGGTTGTTGTTAGTGAAAAGAACACACATGCAATGACACTGGTGGATCCATAGGTGGTATGTGAAGAGAACACACATGCAAAATGACTCTGGTTGTTGTTACTAAAAAGAACACACATGCAAAATGACACTGTTGGGATCCATGGGTGGATTGTGAAAAGAAAACACATGCAATGACACTGGTGGATCCATAGGTGGTATGTGAAAAGAACACACATGCAAAATGACTCTGGTTGTTACTAAAAAGAACACACATGCAATGACACTAGTGGATCCATGGGAGGATTGTGAAAAGAACACACGCAATGATACTAGTGATCCATATGTGGTATGTGAAAAGAACACACATGCAATGACTCTGGTTGTTGTTAGTGAAAAGAACACACATGCAATGACACTGGTGGATCCATGTGTGGTCTCTAAAGAGAGCACACATTTCAATGACTCTTGTTGTTGTTAGTAAAAAGAACACACATGCAATGACACTGGTGGATCCATGTGTGGTCTCTGAAGAGAGAACACATGCAATGACACTGGTTGTTGTTACTAAAAAGAACACATACAATGACACTGGTGGATCCATAGGTGGATTGTGAAGAGAACACACATGCAATGACACTGGTGGATCCATAGGTTGTATGTGAAGAGAACACACATGCAAAATGACTCTGGTAGTTGTTACTAAAAAGAATACACATGCAAAATGACATTGGTGGGATCCATGGGTGGATTGTGAAAAGAAAACATATGCAATTACACTGGTGTGTCCATAGGTGGTATGTGAAAAGAACACACATGCAAAATGACTCTGGTTACTAAAAAGAACACACATGCAATGACACCGGTGGATCCATGGGTGGATTATGAAAAGAACACACATGCAATGACACTGGTGGATCCATATGTGGTATGTGAAAAGAACACAGATGCAAAATTACTCTGGTTGTTACTAAAAAGAACAGACATGCAATGACACTAGTGGACCCATGTGTGGTCTCTGTAGAGAAAACACATTTCAATCACACTGGTGGATCCATATGTGGTATGTGAAAAGAACACACATGCAATGACTCTGGTTGTTGTTAGTGAAATGAACACACATGCAATGACACTGGTGGATCCATAGGTGGTATGTGAGAAGAACACACATTTCAATGAATCTGGTTGTTGTTACTAAAAAGAACACGCATGCATTGACACTCGTGGATCCATAGGTGGTATGTGAAGAGATCACACATGCAAAATGACTCTGGTTGTTGTTACTAAAAAGAACACACATGCAATGACACCGGTGGATCTATGGGTGGTAGTTTAAAATAATACACATTTCAATGACGGTGGATCCATAGGTGGTATGTGAAAAGAACACACATGTAAAATGACTCTGGTTGTTGTTACTAAAAAGAACACACATGCAATGACACTGGTGGATCCATAGGTGGTATGTGAAGAGATCACACATGCAAAATGACTCTGGTTGTTGTTACTAAAAAGAACACACATGCAATGACACTGGTGGATCCATGGGTGCTAGTTCAAAATAATACACATTTCAATGACACTGGTGGATCCATAGGTGGTATGTGAAAATAACACACATGCAAAATGACTCTAGTTGTTGTTACTAAAAAGAACACACATGCAATGACACTGGTGGATCCATGGGTGGATTGCGAAAAGAGCACACATGCAATGACACTGGTGGATCCATATGTGGTATGTGAAAAGAACACACATGCAATGACTATGGTTGTTGTTAGTGAAAAGAACACACATGCAATGACATTGGTGGATCCAAGTGTGGTCTCCGAAGAGAACACACATGCAATGACACTGGTTGTTGTTACTAAAAAGAACACACATGCAATGACACTGGTGGATCCATAGGTGGTATGTGAGAAGAACACACATGCAAAATGACTCTGGTTGTTGTTACTAAAAAGAACACACATGCAATGACACTGGTGGATCCATAGGTGGTATGTGAAGAGATCACACATGCAAAATGACTCTGGTTATTGTTACTAAAACGAACACACATGCAAAATTACACTGGTGGGATCCATGGGTGGATTGTGAAAAGAAAACACATGCAATGACACTGGTGGATCCATAGGTGGTATGTGAAGAGAACACACATGCAAAATGACTCTGGTTGTTGTTACTAAAAAGAACACACATGCAAAATGACACTATTGGGATCCATGGGTGGATTGTGAAAAGAAAACACATGCAATGACACTAGTGGATCCATAGGTGGTATGTGAAAAGAACACACATGCAAAATGACTCTGGTTGTTACTAAAAAGAACACACATGCAATGATACTAGTGGATCCATGGGTGGATTGTGAAAAGAACACACATGCAATGATACTAGTGATCCATATGTGGTATGTGAAAAGAACACACATGCAATGACTCTGGTTGTTGTTAGTGAAAAGAACACACATGCAATGACACTGGTGGATCCATGTGTGGTCTCTAAAGAGAGCACACATTTCAATGACTCTTGTTGTTGTTAGTAAAAAGAACACACATGCAATGACACTAGTGGATCCATGTGTGGTCTCTGAAGAGAGAACACATGCAATGACACTGGTTGTTGTTACTAAAAAGAACACATACAATGACACTGGTGGATCCATAGGTGGATTGTGAAGAGAACACACATGCAATGACACTGGTGGATCCATAGGTTGTATGTGAAGAGAGCACACATGAAAAATGACTCTGGTTGTTGTTACTAAAAAGAACACACATGCAAAATGACACTGGTGGGATCCATGGGTGGATTGTGAAAAGAAAACATATGCAATTACACTGGTGGATCCATAGGTGGTATGTGAAAAGAACACACATGCAAAATGACTCTGGTTACTAAAAAGAACACACATGCAATGACACCGGTGGATCCATGGGTGGATTATGAAAAGAACACACATGCAATGACACTGGTGGATCCATATGTGGTATGTGAAAAGAACACAGATGCAAAATGACTCTGGTTGTTACTAAAAAGAACAGACATGCAATGACACTAGTGGATCCATGTGTGGTTTCTGTAGAGAAAACACATTTAAATCACACTGGTGGATCCATATGTGGTATGTGAAAATAACACACATGCAATGACTCTGGTAGTTGTTAGTGAAATGAACACACATGCAATGACACTGGTGGATCCATAGGTGGTATGTGAGAAGAACACACATTTCAATGAATCTGGTTGTTGTTACTAAAAAGAACACACATGCATTGACACTGGTGGATCCATAGGTGGTATGTGAAGAGATCACACATGCAAAATGACTCTGGTTGTTGTTACTAAAAAGAACACACATGCAATGACACCGGTGGATCTATGGGTGGTAGTTGAAAATAATATACATTTCAATGACGGTGGATCCATAGGTGGTATGTGAAAAGAACACACATGTAAAATGACTCTAGTTGTTGTTACTAAAAAGAACACACATGCAATGACACTGGTGGATCCGTAGGTGGTATGTGAAGAGATCACACATGCAAAATGACTCTGGTTGTTGTTACTAAAAAGAACACACATGCAATGACACTGGTGGATCCATGGGTGCTAGTTCAAAATAATACACATTTCAATGACACTTGTGGATCCATAGGTGGTATGTGAAAATAACACACATGCAAAATGACTCTAGTTGTTGTTACTAAAAAGAACACACATGCAATGACACTGGTGGATCCATGGGTGGATTGCGAAAAGAGAACACATGCAATGACATTGGTGGATCCATATGTGGTATGTGAAAAGAACACACATGCAATGACTATGGTTGTTGTTAGTCAAAAGAACACACATGCAATGACATTGGTGGATCCATGTGTGGTCTCTGAAGAGAACACACATGCAATGACACTGGTTGTTGTTACTAAAAAGAACACACATGCAATGACACTGGTGGATCCATAGGTGTTATGTGAGAAGAACACACATGCAAAATGACTCTGGTTGTTGTTACTAAAAAGAACACACATGCAATGACACTGGTGGATCCATAGGTGGTATGTGAAGAGATCACACATGCAAAATGACTCTGGTTATTGTTACTAAAACGAACACACATGCAAAATTACACTGGTGGGATCCATGGGTGGATTGTGAAAAGAAAACACATGCAATGACACTGGTGGATCCATAGGTGGTATGTGAAGAGAACACACATGCAAAATGACACTGGTTGTTACTAAAAAGAACACACATGCAAAATGACACTAGTGGGATCCATGAGTGGATTTTGAAAAGAAAACACATGCAATGACCCTGGTGGATCCATAGGTGGTATGTGAAAAGAACACACATGCAAAATGACTCTGGTTGTTACTAAAAAGAACACACATGCAATGACACTGGTGGATCCATGGGTGGATTGTGAAAAGAACACACATGAAATGACACTGGTGATCCATATTCGGTATGTGAAAAGAACACACATGCAATGACTCTGGTTGTTGTTAGTGAAAAGAACACACATGCAATGACACTGGTGGATCCATGTGTGGTCTCTAAAGAGAGCACACATTTCAATGACTCTTGTTGTTGTTAGTAAAAAGAACACACATGCAATGACACTGGTGGATCCATGTGTGGTCTCTGAAGAGAGAACACATGCAATGACACTGGTTGTTGTTACTAAAAAGAACACATACAATGACACTGGTGGATGCATAGGTGGATTGTGAAGAGAACACACATGCAATGACACTGGTGGATCCATAGGTTGTATGTGAAGAGAACACACATGCAAAATGACTCTGGTTGTTGTTACTAAAAAGAACACACATGCAAAATGACACTGGTGGGATCCATGGGTGGATTGTGAAAAGAAAACATATGCAATTACACTGGTGTGTCCATAGGTGGTAAGTGAAAAGAACACACATGCAAAATGACTCTGGTTACTAAAAAGAACACACATGCAATGACACCGGTGGATCCATGGGTGGGTTATGAAAAGAACACACATGCAATGACACTGGTGGATCCATATGTGGTATGTGAAAAGAACACAGATGCAAAATGACTCTGGTTGTTACTAAAAAGAACAGACATGCAATGACACTAGTGGATCCATGTGTGGTCTCTGTAGAGAAAACACATTTCAATCACACTGGTGGATCCATATGTGGTATGTGAAAAGAACACACATGCAATGACTCTGGTTGTTGTTAGTGAAATGAGTACACATGCAATGACACTGGTGGATCCATAGGTGGTATGTGAGAAGAACACACATTTCAATGAATCTAGTTGTTGTTACTAAAAAGAACACACATGCATTGACACTGGTGGATCCATAGGTGGTATGTGAAGAGATCACACATGCAAAATGACTCTGGTTGTTGTTACTAAAAAGAACACACATGCAATGACACCGGTGGATCTATGGGTGGTAGTTGAAAATAATACACATTTCAATGACGGTGGATCCATAGGTGGTATGTGAAAAGAACACACATGTAAAATGACTCTGGTTGTTGTTACTAAAAAGAACACACATGCAATGACACTAGTGGATCCGTAGGTGGTATGTGAAGAGATCACACATGCAAAATGACTCTGGTTGTTGTTACTAAAAAGAACACACATGCAATGACACTGGTGGATCCATGGGTGCTAGTTCAAAATAATACACATTTCAATGACACTGGTGGATCCATAGGTGGTATGTGAAAATAACACACATGCAAAATGACTCTAGTTGTTGTTATTAAAAAGAACACACATGCAATGACACTGGTGGATCCATGGGTGGATTGCGAAAAGAGCACACATGCAATGACACTGGTGGATCCATATGTGGTATGTGAAAAGAACACACATGCAATGACTATGGTTGTTGTTAGTGAAAAGAACACACATGCAATGACATTGGTGGATCCATGTGTGGTCTCTAAAGAGAACACACATGCAATGACACTGGTTGTTGTTACTAAAAGGAACACACATGCAATGACACTGGTGGATCCATAGGTGGTATGTGAGAAGAACACACATGCAAAATGACTCTGGTTGTTGTTACTAAAAAGAACACACATGCAATGACACTGGTGGATCCATAGGTGGTATGTGAAGAGATCACACATGCAAAATGACTGGTTATTGTTACTAAAACGAACACACATGCAAAATTACACTGGTGGGATCCATGGGTGGATTGTGAAAAGAAAACACATGCAATGACACTGGTGGATCCATAGGTGGTATGTGAAGAGAACAAACATGCAAAATGACTCTGGTTGTTGTTACTAAAAAGAACACACATGCAAAATGACACTAGTGGGATCCATGGGTGGATTTTGAAAAGAAAACACATGCAATGACCCTGGTGGATCCATAGGTGGTATGTGAAAAGAACACACATGCAAAATGACTCTGGTTGTTACTAAAAAGAACACACATGCAATGACACTGGTGGATCCATGGGTGGATTGTGAAAAGAACACACATGCAATGACACTGGTGATCCATATGTGGTATGTGAAAAGAACACACATGCAATGACTCTGGTTGTTGTTAGTGAAAAGAACACACATGCAATGACTCTGGTTGTTACTAAAAAGAACACACATGCAATGACACTGGTGGATCCATAGGTGGATTGTGAAGAGAACACACATGCAATGACACTAGTGGATCCATAGGTGGTATGTGAAAAGAACACACAAGCAAAATGACTGGTTGTTGTTACTAAAAAGAACACACATGCAATGACACTAGTGGATCCATGTGCGGTCTCTGTAGAGAACACGCATTTCAATGACACTGGTGGATCCATATGTGGTATGTGAAAAGAACACACATGCAATGACTCTGGTTGTTGTTAGTGAAAAGAACACACATGCAATGATACTGGTGGATCCATAGGTGGTATGTGAAGAGAACACACATGCAAAATGACTCTGGTTGTTGTTACTAAAAAGAACACACATGCAAAATGACACTGTTGGGATCCATGGGTGGATTGTGAAAAGAAAACACATGCAATGACACTGGAGGATCCATAGGTGGTATGTGAAAAGAACACACATGCAAAATGACTCTGGTTGTTACTAAAAATAACACACATGCAATGAGACTGGTGGATCCATGGGTGGATAGTGAAAATAACACACATGCAATGACACTGGTGATCCATATGTTGTATGTGAAAAGAACACACATGCAATGACTCTGGTTGTTGTTAGTGAAAAGAACACACGTGCAACGACACTGGTGGATCCATTTGTGGTCTCTGAAGAGAGCACACATTTCAATGACTCTTGTTGTTGTTAGTAAAAAGAACACACATGCAATGACACTGGTGGATCCATGTGTGGTCTCTGAAGAGAGCACAGATGCAATGACACTGGTTGTTGTTACTAAAAAGAACACATGCAATGGCACTGGTGGATCCATAGGTGGATTGTGAAGAGAACACACATGCAATGACACTGGTGGATCCATAGGTTGTATGTGAAGAGAACACACATGCAAAATGACTTTGGTTGTTGTTAGTAAAAAGAACACACATGCAAAATGACACTGGTGGGATCCATGGGTGGATTGTGAAAAGAAAACACATGCAATTACACTGGTGGATCCATAGGTGGTATGTGACAAGAACACACATGCAAAATGACTCTGGTTACTAAAAAGAACACACATGCAATGACACCGGTGGATCCATGGGTGGATTATGACAAGAACACACATGCAATGACACTGGTGGATCCATATGTGGTATGGGAAAAGAACACACATGCAAAATGACTCTGGTTGTTACTAAAAAGAACACACATGCAGTGACACTGGTGGATCCATGTGTGGTCTCTGTAGAGAACACACATTTCAATCACACGGGTGGATCCATATGTGGTATGTGAAAAGAACACACATGCAATGACTCTGGTTGTTGTTAGTGAAAAGAACACACATGCAATGACACTGGTGGATCCATTTGTGGTCTCTGAAGAGAGCACACATTTCAATGACTCTTGTTGTTGTTAATAAAAAGAACACACATGCAATGACACTGGTGGATCCATGTGTGGTCTCTCAAGAGAGCACAGATGCAATGACACTGGTTGTTGTTACTAAAAAGAACACATGCAATGACACTGGTGGATCCATAGGTGGATTGTGAAGAGAACACACATGCAATGACACTGGTGGATCCATAGGTTGTATGTGAAGAGAACACACATGCAAAATGACTCTGGTTGTGACGAGGTTTCAACTCGTCAATGCCCATTGTTATGGACTTGGGTTTTGGAGAAGATGGGGATGCTGGAGATCGTGGCACGGTTAGCAGACAAGCAACCAGGGGACACGGGATTTACCCAGGTTCAGGCCCCCGGAGGGAAAACCCTACTCCTGCTTGTCTGCTCTTTTATTGCGGCGGAACCGAAAGTTACAGGGTGCTTAGATTCGATCTGGCGTGGAGGTGTGTATGTCGTAATCGCAGGGTGTAATCGTTGTTGGGTCCGTGTGCGTGTCCTCCTCGTTGGACCCTCCTAGCCTTTATATATGGGGAGGCTAGGTCTCGGGTGCCAATACGAGTAGGTTACAAGTTGTATTGAAACTCTAGTCTTGTTCTTCAAGGATCCGAAGGCATCATGGGCCTGGGCCACCCGAAAATCTTCATGGGCTGGCGTATATTGGCCGTGGGCCTTCCTTGGGCTGGACCAGGTATGCTGAAGTTACGTACCCGTAGGGTATAACCATGTCAGTAGCCCCCGAGTGTTTAGTCGAATCGTAGATTCGGCTGAGGACTCTTCAATCCTTCGGGTGTAACTCTGTCTTTCAAGAGAATGTGTAGGGATTGTTGATGCGTGTGCCTGACTCACCTGACGGATCAGGGTCAGTTAATCGTCTTAGGACAAAACAACACGATCTTCTTCAGGTGCGAGTCCCTCGACTCGAACCCGGAACATATGCTGGCGTAATTCGACTCAGGCCGCAGAGGACTTACAGGAGTGGAATTCCAGTGTTTTTAAATGATGTACCCAACGCGTCCGTCGGGATTTTTCATCGTACCTGCTGGTACGGATTCATACTAGCAGAGCGCAGTCAGGTGCGTTGCCAGGCCATCAGATGATATCTGTAGGTCTTATCTTTGCGTCGCAGACGCAGCATCCGAATGTTTATCACCGCGGAGGTGTTTCGGGTGGCCAAGGAGGATGTTACTCACTTAGCATTAATTGGGGCAGAGTTGCCGAAAAGTTTTTGCATGCGGATCCAGAAGATCGCTGTCGAAGATTTCATAGGGTGCGCGACCAGCGCTCCCTATGGGAGTAGCCCCCGAGTGTCTGTTCGAGTCGTAGACTCGAGCGGAGACTTTTAGTGCAAGCATTGCTCAGTTGTTTAGTCCGTAGGACTCGAAAATTTTCGGATGCTAAAATCCTTCCTCCCTATGGGAGTAGCCCCCGAGTCCGTAGTGGAGTCGTGGACTCGACGTAGGACTCGAAGCTCTTGTGTGTGAACGGCCATCGCTCCAGTTTGGAGTAGCCCCCGAGTGTCTGGCGGAGTCGTAGACTCGGGCAGAGACTCGAGTCTTGTATCATGCAACGGTAGTAGGAAAATCTCGTGGGCGTACCGCTGACCCGGAAGTACATCGGGTGCGCGACCAGCGCTTCTGATAGGAGTAGCCCCCAAGTATTTAGTCAAATCGTAGATTCGAGTGAGTACTTTTAGTTGTGGAGCCGAAGTTATTGCTAGTATAGCTGTTGATGACGTCAGTGCTGACGATCAATGACCTCAAGCGTCTGCTGCGCCAGAGATGACTTGACTGGACGATGCGTGGGTCCCACTTCCTGACTTTGAATTGACCGGTCACGCGCGGCGTGGAGATGATTACGGCATTTCCTTGATTTCGGCGCGTAGTGGACGTCGTGGGAACGACGGTTCGTTTTGGTGCTGACACGTGTACGGCCAGATCTGCCGTTGGCGTTAGGTCTTCTTGATGGACGGTCAGCGTGCGTCGTCTTTGCTGTTATAATCCATGGTGAAAATCGTGGTTTGTTTTCACCGCACCAGTTCTTGCGTTTTACTGCCTCCTTGTGCTCGAGCGATTCTTGCTGCGTGCTGAGAGTTCCTTTCGCATTTCCTTTGTCTTCGTCGTTGGCAACGACACCACCGCCGTAGCGCCATGGGGAAGCCAAAGAAGTCTTCGCCTGCAGTGGGAACCAGCGCTGCCGGAGGCAAGAAGGGCGCCGCCGCTGCTCGTGTCACCGATGGTGGCTGGTGGCGATCAGAGACGCGGGAGAGCGATCTCCGCAAGCTGCGCGAGCGGAGCCTGATTCCGCAGGACACGACGGCCGTGAGCCTCCCCGGTAGTGAGGTAATCCCCCGTCCCCCATCTGGGTATCGGGTTATGTTTGTCGCCTTCGTTTTGCGTGGGTTTGCGTATCCAGTCCATGACTTCCTTCGTGGACTGCTCTTTTTCTATGGGGTTCAAATCCATCATCTGTCTCCCAACTCCCTTCTCCACATTGCGTGTTTTATCACGCTTTGCGAGTGTTGGCTTGGCATTGAGCCGCACTTTGGCCTCTTCCGGAAGCTGTATTCCGTGAGGAGGCAGTCTGGTTCGGATGGTGTGTATCCCATTGGGGGTTTCATCATCTCTCTTAGTCCCGATGTCCAATTCTTTTCCTTCTCCATGTCCGAATCTGTCCAGTACTGGCGGAGGAAATGGTTTTACATCCGTGACTCCGTGCTGCCTGGGCAAGATTTTGGTCTCGTTCCTTTTGACCCCTCCCAGTTAATTGTGAAGAAGAGGTCCTGGAAAAATCAGATCTTAGACGGTGAGGTGGCGGAGATAGAGGCCTTGTACCGTCGGGTGGAGGAGCTCCAATTGATTCCTGAGAAGGAGGTGAATAGTGTCGACATCATCCGGGTGTTTCTTGAGCGTCGGGTGCAGCCGCTCCAGGCGAGGGCGCATCCGATGTTCCTTTACTCTGGGCGTCGTGATCCGACGAGGGTTTCGAGTGAGAAAATCTCCGAGGTGGAACTTGACAGGGCTCTTCGCGTGCTGTTGAAGTTCAAGGCCGACGAGGAAATCACGGGGAAGTCGTTGACTCCGCCCTTTTCGTCGACGTTGGCCGTGCCAAAGGTGTAGATTTGCGCACGTAGTGCTTCCCTTATGTTTTTGTCAGTTGTGTACTTGTGTCCTTTGTTTGCTAACAAAGTTTCTTCTCCTCTTGTAGAGCTTCAAAGTGCCGGGCATGGCACCACCTTTGCCCGAAAGGTATCCGAATGCCCCGGATAATGAAGTGGTGGATTCCGTGTCCGAGCTTCCTTCGGCGCGATCTCCGGCGGAGTATGCCGACGAATCGAGTGAAGACCATTCGAGTAAGCGATCACGGAGCTCGAGCGAGTCTTCGGATGCCTCGACTCCTCCGACTCCCAGGAATCCTCGGGGTCTTGAGCGTCATGATGATGTTCAGGGGGGTTCGTCTTCTCCTATTCCTGCCGTTCCTGTGCGAGCTGTTGCTCCGCACCCGCCAGCAAAGCGGAAGAAGGAAGAGAAGAAGGAGGAGAAGAAGGAGGAGAAGAGGGCCCGGAGGGCTTCTCCTATCTTTGACCTGAGCGCGTTGGGCTCGTAAGTGTGCTTGTTGCCACTGTTGTCTTTTGCTCACTTGTTATTTTTGCGCCTGTGTTGATTGGTTCGTATGTAGGCAATCCTCCGACGGCTCTAGTGATGGAGCGCGCGAGATGATGGGGGAGTCGAACATTGCGTCGCCGCCTCCGCAGACGGTGGCAACGTCGGGTGGTGCTGCACCAGTTCCTCTTGTGCAAGAGAGACTGGTGGTTGCGCCTCAGAATTTCGCAGGCGGGCCTGCGGGTTCGCCTTCGGAGCACGTAAGTTTTTCTGCTTCATGTCACGGGGGGAGCCCCCGGGCGTCTTCGTGTGCTGATGTTGTGTTTGCTTCTTTGTTTTGGGCGGAGCCCCCAAGTCATGCTCTTACTGCTATTGCTTTTTCCTGCAGCCTTGTGTCCAAGAGGCCAAGCGGCTGGTGGAGGAGCACCTGACGCTGGAGGTGAAACTGCAGCAGCTGCAAGGTATTCGTCTGCCTTGTAGTTTATCCTTGTCCTGTTTGTTGACACTGGCTTGTTGTGAATGCAGAGGAGCATAATGACTCTCTTCGTGAGGATGATGCTCTGAAGAAGAGCCTTGGCCAATTGGAGCAGAAGGCCGAAGCTGCCGCTGAGGCGAAAGAGCGCCTTGAGCTGGAGCTGTCAAAGGCAGCCGAAGCGAAAGAGCGTCTGCAGCAGGAAGCCGCAGGTCGTGAGGTAGGAGTAGCGGAGAAGCTCATGGCTGCTGCCAAGGCTATTTCGGGTGAGTGCTAGCTTTTGTACTTGCTTCTTTTTCTTCGGGTCCTCTTCTATGTTGCTATTCTTCATGTTTTCTTCTGTTTTGTCTCAGATGCCGCAGGCATCGAGTTTGACCGTGGTGCTCTGGAGCACGGGAGTGCTCTGGATGATGCCACTGTGGCGGTCGAAGACCGCTGTAGCACCGTCGTCAACTCCCTTGCAAAGGCAAAGGAGGTCCTTGGTCGCTTCTACCAGGAGCTCTTCCCGAAGGGTGCAACCCTTGAAGATGTGGGTGCTCTGGCAGAGGCACTGTCAGCCGAAGCGCTTGCAGCGTACAAGCGCAAGCAGAAGCGCATCGGCTCGTCCGTCGGGCAGGCGATGGCCATGGCGGCTGGGGCGGAGCTAGACTTGCCCCAGATCACTTCTCGGATGCCGACGGCTGCGGATGGATCGGAGGTAGCCTTTGCTGCTTACTCCGCTCGCTGCAGACAATATGGGCCCAAGCTCATTGACTTGTTGTCTGAGTACGCGCTGCGGCAGCAGGGCGAGGCCAAAGCTAGGCAGTCTGGCTCTGAGGCGACTCGGTGTCCTACGCCTTAGGCATAGGAGATGTAGGGTAGTATGTAGTTTACTTTTGCTGTAAATATCTTTTTGTAGCACCATTCTTGAGCCACACAGTGGCCTTATTTAATGAATTCCTCTGAGTTGGGATTTATCTTTGGCCGAGTGTCTGTGTGCCTTCTTTTTCTTCTGCTTTAGGTTCCTTCGAGTGTTGACCCAGTTGGTACTTCATCCGAAAGGCCCTTGCGAGCATCGTTGGATGATTCCTCGCAGCTCGCTTTTCTGCGGGATCGCGTGCGCAGCTTGGAGAGGGATTTGCTTGGGCTACGCGGTCGTGCTGACGTTTGGAAGTCCAAAGCAGACCGTAGTGCAGCCAGAGAGGAATACTTGATGGCGGAGCTGGGTCAGCTGTCCGAGCAGCTGCAGTGTAAGTTGATCCTTCTTTCGGGCCGTAGCTTAGTTCTTCGGGTGAGCCTGCTGGCCTTACTCTTGTTCTGTGCTGTTGTCGCAGGTGCGAATCTCGCTCCGAAGGAAGAAAAAGAGCGCATTGCTGTTCGAGTCAATTGTTTGACTCAACAGGACATGGAAGCCGGTGGCTTCTTTTGGGTGGATCGCGATCGTGCCATGGTTCTGGCGACGGTGCAGGATCGCGTCTTCCAGGTTTTGCGGGTGCTCTGCCAGGTGCAGACATCGCTGTCCTCGGTGTTGCACGTCATGTTTCCGTTGGATGGCGCGCCGACGACCCTTGCAGGTCTTCTGGCGAAGTTTCGGAGTGCCAGCAATGTCAAGGAGCTGGTGCGGCAGCAGCTTGTCGCAGGGGTGAAGGCTGCCTTGTCTCTTGTGAGGGTGCATCGCCCTGATTTAGATTTGGCTGCTGTGGCGACTGGGCCACCTCCTCGGCCAGATGGTGGCGAGTGGAATATGCGTCCGCATTACGCGGCTGTAAGGCAGTATGCCGAACAGATTGTAGATTTGTTTGAGCAGCGTGCTCAGGCTATTCTGCAGAATAGGTAGAACCTGAAAATAAACAGATAGATGTAAAATTTGTATATTGCGGCTGGGCGTGTATGTGCCCTTTGTTGTAAAGGTTTGCTTGTTAGCGAGCACGCAGTGCTTTGATTTAGTACGTGCCCTTTTCGTTAGCCTGACATGGTCAGCTACTCAGGTGTACATGTGTTGTCCTCATTCGATGAAATCGTGAGGTGGGGGGAGCCCCCGAGCGCGTTTTGTCCTCAGTCGATGAAATCGTGAGGTGGGGGGAGCCCCCGAGTGCGTTAGTAGCATGTAACAAAGTTGCAGAGAAATAGTCAACCGAAGGTTGGGAGCGAGAAACTTAGCTTTATTTGTAGCGTAATGGAGGAGGTACATGGTTCGGCTGAGTAGCCTTGGCCGTAAGCCTTATTGAAAGTAAAAGGGGTACATTGCCCATTGCTATGGGTAGAATCGTCGCAGGTGCGAGATGTTCCATGGGTTGGAGTATGCGACTCCAGACTCCACGTCCTTGAGGCGATAGGCGCCACCTGGGATGACTTCGGTGATGACATAGGGTCCTTCCCATGGCGAATCGAGTTTGTTCGGTCGCTTTTGCTTGAGTCGCAAGACGAGGTCTCCTTCGACGAAGGACCTGGGGTGCAGCCGGCGGCTGTGATAGTTGCGGAGACTTTGCTGGTACACCGCGGATCTAGCTGCTGCTATATCCCATGCTTCGTCGAGTGTGTCGACGGCGTCTTCGAGTGCAGCCGTGGATTCGGCCTCGCTGTAAGCGACGACTCGTGGAGCCTGGTGACGTACTTCGGCTGGTAGCACAGCCTCAGCTCCGTGTACCATGAAGAACGGTGTGTAGCCGGTGGAGCTATTTGGCGTAGTTCATAAGCTCCACAGGACAGACGGTAGCTCTTTTGTCCAGTTGCCAGCTTTGTGCTCGAGTGAGCTCATGAGGCGTTTCTTGATGCCAGCGCTGATTAGGCCGTTGGACTTTTCCACTTGCCCGTTTGTTTGCGGGTGCGCCACTGAGGCGTACGTGATATTGATCCCGAGGCCTTCGCAGAAGTCCTGGAATTCTTCGGAGATGAAGTTTGATCCGTTATCGGTGATGATGTTGTGCGGTACGCCAAACCTGTAGACTATGGATTCGAAGAACTTGACGGCGGTTTTGCCCTTCTGGTTGGTGACTGGCATGGCCTCGATCCACTTGGTGAATTTGTCGACTGCGACCAAGAGGAAGACGTGTCCTCCCTTCGAGGATTTTGGCAGTTTGCCGATCATGTCAAGGCCCCATTGAGCAAAAGGCCAAGCTATGGGTATGGGTCGGAGTTCGGACCCAGGTGCGTGCGGTTTGTCGGCGAACCGTTGGCACCCGTTGCATCTTCGGACGATGTCCTTTGCATCGCTCATGGCCGTTGGCCAATAGAATCCTGCTCGTAGAGCTTTGGCGACAAGGGAGCGGCTGCCTGCGTGGTGGCCGCAGATGCCCTCGTGGATATCTTGGAGTATGGTCTTGCCATCGCTGATGGTGACGCACCGTTGTAGGACGCCTGTAATGCTGCGTTTGTACAGTTCGCTGTTGATGATGGTGAAGGCTTTTGACCGATGAGATATGCGCCGGGCATCTGTCGGGTTGTCTGGTAAGTTTCCGTTTAGCAGGAACTGGAGGTATGGACGTGTCCAGGTTTCTTCGACTGCCATGACCTGCATCAGGTTGACCATGGCAACTTCGGTATCCAACTTTTCGGGTCCTTCTTGACCTTCGGGTAGTGTAGCCCCCGAGTGTTCTGCTTCTTCGGGTGATCCCTTGGGGAATTTCCGCTTGATGGATGGCACGCAGATCTGTTCGAGGAACACACCTGGTGGTACTTTTGCACAAGTGGAGCCGATGTTGGCGAGTCTATCGGCCTCCTCGTTGCTCTCTCTTCCGATGTGCCGAAGTTCGCAGCCGTCGAATTCTCCTTCGAGTGCGTTGTATAGTGCGCGGTACGCGATCATGTTTTCGGCATGTGCGTCGCACTCATTCATCGTCTGCTGGACGACAAGGTTGGAGTCACCGTAGATGACCAGGCGCGTTGCGCCGCATATTTTTGCCATCCGCATGCCATGGATGAGGGCCTCGTATTCGGCCTCGTTGTTGGAGGCTCTGAATTTCATCCGAAGGACGTACTTCATCTTGTCACCTTGCGGGGAGGTCAGTATGACTCCTGCCCCTGCTTCGGCTTCGCGTTTGGAGCCGTCAAAATGCATTGTCCAGGATTGCGACATGTCTGGGGTGTCAGGCAGCTGCAGCTCCATCCAGTGCACCAGGAAGTCCGGAAGGACTTGAGATTTGATTGCGTGTCGCTTCTCGTAGATGATGTCCAGTGGTGATAGTTCGATGCCCCACAGGGCCACGCGTCCTGTGGCCTCTGGATTGTTCAGGATGCTGTTTAGGGGTGCCTCGTTGACGACCATCACCTGATGCTCCTGGAAGTAGTGGCTCAGTCGTCGAGCCGTCATGAACACGCCGTAGGCCAGCTTCTGGTAGTGCGGGTACCGCTGTTTTGTTGGAGTGAGAACCTCGTTGAGGTAGTAAATTGGGCGTTGTACCCCATGGGTCTTGCCTTCTTCGGGTCGTTCGACCACGAGTACTGTGCTAACCACCTGGTGTGTGGCTGCTATGTACATCAACAGGGGCTCGCGCTCTTTTGGCGTGACCAAAACGGGCGAGGTGGAGAGGAGCCGCTTGAGGTTTTCGAATGCGTCGTTGGCTTCTGGTGTCCACTCGAACTTGTCTGCTTTGCGCAGCAGTTGGTAAAATGGTAGGGCCTTCTCGCCCATGCGGCTGATGAACCTGCTTAGTGCCGCTACTCGCCCTGCGAGCTGCTGAACGCCCTTGAGGTTTTTCGGCTTCTCCATTGTCATGATAGCTTTGATTTTCTTCGGGTTCGCTTCGATCCCTCGTTGAGAGATGAAGTATCCGAGCAACTGACCTGAGGGGACGCCGAAGGCGCACTTTTCTGGATTGAGCTTGATCCTGTAGCGATCAAGGTTGTCGAACGTCTCGCGGAGATCGTCGATAAGTGTTCTTGCCTCCTTGGTTTTGATGACTATGTCGTCGACATAGACTTGGACGTTGCGACCGATCTGGTCCTTGAGGCAGGCCTGCATGCATCGCTGGTACGTGGCACCCGCGTTCTTTAGCCCGAAGGGCATTGTGTTGTAGCAGTATACTCCGAACGGTGTGATGAACGCCGTTTTCTCTTGATCTTCGACCTTGAGTCGAATCTGGTTATAGCCTGAGTAGGCGTCGAGGAAGGAGAGTTTCTCACAACCTGCAGTCGAATCGATGATCTGGTCGATCCGAGGGAGAGGGAAGTGGTCCTTAGGGCAGTGTTTGTTCAGTGACGTGAAGTCTACGCACATCCGTAGGATGTCCGTGTCCTTCTTCGGGACCATCACTGTGTTTGCCAGCCACTCGCTTTCCTTGATTTCCCGGATGAAGTCTGCTGCGAGTAATCTGTTGATCTCTTTGCCGATAGCTTCGGCTCGTGGCTCCGACAGTCTTCGGATGGACTGTTTGACTGGCTTGGTGTCTGGGAAGACATTGAGTGCGTGCTCGGCGAATTCCCTGGGAACTCCTGGCATGTCCGCAGGACACCAGGCGAAGATTTCCCAGTGCTCACGGAGGAATTCGACAAGCGCGCTTTCCTATGCGGTGTTGAGGTCGTTGGCGATTAGCCCCGTCTTGGAGGCATCCGTTGGATGGACCTGTACTTTTTTGGTGTTGATGGTGGAGTCGAAAGACATATCAGGTGCGTTCTGCTTGGTGACTGGGGGTAGCCCATTGTCTGCCGCTTCGCGGAGCCTTACAAGCTCGTCTTGCATGCCGAAGGACTGGGAGATTTTGTTGAAATCCCTGTCGCATTGGTCCGATCGGGTGAAGCTCCCGTGGACTGTGATGACGCCCCTTGGTCCTGGCATCTTGAGTAGTAGGTATGCGTAGTGTGGGACGGCCAGGAACCTTGCAAATGCTACGCATCCCAGGATGGCGTGGTATTGCGACGGCCAGTCCACCACTTCGAATTCTAGGCGCTCCTGCCGAAAGTTGTCCGGTGTCCCGAAGATGACGTCGAGCCCTATTTTGCCCAGGGGAAGATGCCCTTCCCTGGGACAATGCCGTGGAACGTTGTGTCTGATTGTTCCAGGCTGCATTGCGGGATCCGCATAGCTGCTAGAGTGCTTGCGAATATTAGGTTGATGCCGCTGCCGCCATCCATGAAGACGCGACTCATCTCGAAGCCTCCGATCTGCGCCTCCAGCACCAGGGCAGCATGACCTGGGCGAGGGATCTGGCAAGGGTGATCCACGCGGGTGAATGTGATGTAGGACTCCGATCCGCTGAGGTACTCAGGGATTGCAGGCGGAGTTGTCACGGCCATGTTGATTTGTCGGGTGATTTTCTTCTGCACCCTGTTTGTGGGACGTCCCTTCTGTATCATATTGAGTGCTCCTTTTGGTGGGGGTAAGCGACCCCGACGTTGTTTTGCGCTGGTGCGACTGGTTGATGTGGGCCTCCAATAGGCGGCGGTGGAGGAGCTCCGTGTGCTATTTCGCCTGGCGCAAGTGTGTTTCCGAACGCAAGAATTAGAGCTTGGTTCCTCATCTGTACCATGCTTTCGCTGTGTTTCTGGAACTCGCGACAGTCCTTGAGCATGTGGCTAGCTTTCTTTTTGCCGTCTTATTTGTCGATGTAGAAGTGGATGGTGCATGGACCCGAAAGTTTGTCGAGTGCTGAAGGTCCGTTGTCGCGGTCGCGGCGTTGCCACGACTGCGTTGGTCGTCCGTTGTCGCGGAAGTTTCCGCTGCGATATCCTCCGCTGCTGCGGCTGTTGTCGTTACGGCGGTCGGCGTAGCCGGCTGCGACCATGTCGGGTCCGCCGCGGTCCTCGTAGATGCGCGGTCTCCTCTTGCTGCAGCGTTCGCGTCTTCGGCCGTAGTCGTCTTCTTCATCTGATTGCGCCCGCTGGATGCAATCTTCGCCATCTGCCCAACTGTTGGCGATTTCCATGAGCTGGTCGAGTGTCTTGGGCTTTACGCGTCCAAGTTTCTCCTTGAAGTCTGGGCGTTTGACGCCGTCCCTGAAGGCGTCGATGGCCCGCTCTTTGGAGATGTGTGCTGCGGAGTTCTTGGTCGTAGACCAGCGTAGTATGTACGAGCGAATAGATTCACCCGTTCTCTGAGTGCAGGCTCGCAGCTCTTCGATTGAGGCGGGCCTTTTGCTGGTGCCTTTGAAGTTTCGGATGAAGCTATAAGCGAGCTCCTCCCAGCTTCGGATGGATCCTGATGATAGGCTACTGAGCCAGACCTGCGCTGCGCCTGTCAGCTGCAGCTGAAGGCATTGCATGGCGGTTTCTTTGTTGCCTCCGTGAAGCTTGACGGATGACAGATGGTCGCTGAGCCAGGACTTTGGATCTTGCGTGCCGTTGAACTTCGGAGTATCCGAAGGAAGCTTAAAGTTGCGTGGCATCTGTGTTCGCCGGACGGATCTACTGAAGCATCGAGCCCCGCAGAGTTCTCCTTCGTCTTCATCCATCTCAGATTCGGATGAGCATGCGCGTTTGGCGCGTGCTTTGTCGATCTTGCGCTGTGTAAGCTTGTCTCTGGCGGTCGTAGTCTTGTTTGTGGCGGTGCGAGCTCTTCTTCCTTCGAGGAAGGTCGTGTTCTTCTTCATCTTCTTATGAGGGAGTGGGGCTCCGGTTGCGCCTGGCCGGAGCTTTCTTCTTCGGCTCCGTAGGAGCATCTTCGTGGAGCGCAGCTCCGATTAGTCCTAGTCCGGTGAGTGCGGACCTATGCATGGCCCTTTTCGGGTCCCCCTCCGGAGGTGGGTGAGCCGCAAGATACGCAGTGGCTGCCATGATCGCGGCTTGTGGCGTCTTCGGGGTGATGTTGCCGTCGGCGTCCATATCCATGAACGATGTGTGGAGGGTTCGGGTCACGTCACGCCGCTCCTTCGGGTCCATGTTTTCCACCCGAGAGTGGTGCTTGTTTCCCTGATTTCTGTTTGTGCTGGAGCCGGGTCCCATGGCGGAGAGCGCAGCTCGTCGCGCACTGGACTCAGAGGCTGCTTTCTTGCGTTTATCGAGCGTCTCCTGCATCTTGACTTGCTTCTTGTGCTCCTCGATGAGGAGGTAGTGGTATGCCATCAGCAGGTCACGTGGGGAGTCCAGAGGTAGGACTATTTCGCCTGCGACGGTGCGGCGTGCTTCGGCCCATCCTTCTTTGCTAAGTTGGATGAGGTGGCCCCTGTTTTCCCCGTTTTCGCCGTTTTCGCCCTGCGGGTTGGGATTGGGCGGCGGGTTAGGCGTGTCTTCGTCGGTTTGGATGATTGCGGCGCACAGATAGCGCCTGCAGATTGGTTGGTTGCTGCCGCAGCTTTCGGATTTGGAACCATAGGTCCTTTCATCCGAAGGTGGATCACACAGATCGGAGTTGCAGCAGCTGCTGCTATAGAACTCATCTGTTGATGGTGACGTGCGTAGAACGGGGTGTGGAGCCCACGAAGCGGGCTTGATCGGCGGCACGGGCATCCGCTCGGGGAGGCGGAGGGTGCCAGCTTGTCCCACCTGGAAGCAGAAGCTCCCGAACAGAATTTCGAGTCCGTCGCCTACGGGCTCGAAATCCTTCATGGTGGCCGGCGAGTGGGCGGTGAAGTCGAAAGCGCCGAAGAGGAGGTGATTCTCCGTCGCCGAGGAGTTGTAGATCGATCGGGTCGGAACCGTCACGACCGCACAATCAGCAGCCCCAATTCCCACAGACGGCGCCAATTGACGAGGTTTCAACTCGTCAATGCCCATTGTTATGGACTTGGGTTTTGGAGAAGATGGGGATGCTGGAGATCGTGGCACGGTTAGCAGACAAGCAACCAGGGGACACGGGATTTACCCAGGTTCAGGCCCCCGGAGGGAAAACCCTACTCCTGCTTGTCTGCTCTTTTATTGCGGCGGAACCGAAAGTTACAGGGTGCGCAGATTCGATCTGGCGTGGAGGTGTGTATGTCGTAATCGCAGGGTGTAATCGTTGTTGGGTCTGTGTGCGTGTCCTCCTCGTTGGACCCTCCTAGCCTTTATATATGGGGAGGCTAGGTCTCGGGTGCCAATACGAGTAGGTTACAAGTTGTATTGAAACTCAAGTCTTGTTCTTCAAGGTCCGAAGGCGTCATGGGCCTGGGCCACCCGAAAATCTTCATGGGCTGGCGTATATTGGCCGTGGGCCTTCCTTGGGCTGGACCAGGTATGCTGAAGTTACGTACCCGTAGGGTATAACCATGTCAGGTTGTTGTTAGTAAAAAGAACACACATGCAAAATGACACTGGTGGGATCCATGGGTGGATTGTGAAAAGAAAACACATGCAATTACACTGGTGGATCCATAGGTGGTATGTGACAAGAACACACATGCAAAATGACTCTGGTTACTAAAAAGAACACACATGCAATGACACCGGTGGATCCATGGGTGGATTATGACAAGAACACACATGCAATGACAATGGTGGATCCATATGTGGTATGTGAAAAGAACACACATGCAAAATGACTCTGGTTTTTACTAAAAAGAACACACATGCAATGACACTGGTGGATCCATGTGTGGTCTCTGTAGAGAACACACATTTCAATCACACTGGTGGATCCATATGTGGTATGTGAAAAGAACACACATGCAATGACTCTGGTTGTTGTTAGTGAAATGAACACACATGCAATGACACTGGTGGATCCATAGGTGGTATGTGAGAAGAACACAGATTTCAATGACTCTAGTTGTTGTTACTAAAAAGAACACACATGCAATGACACTGGTGGATCCATAGGTGGTATGTGAAGAGATCACACATGCAAAATGACTATGGTTGTTGTTACTAAAAAGAACACACATGCAATGACACTGGTGGATCCATGGGTGTTAGTTGAAAATAATAGACATTTCAATGACACTGGTGGATCCATAGGTGGTATGTGAAAAGAACACACATGTAAAATGACTCTGGTTGTTGTTACTAAAAAGAACACACATGCAATGACACTGGTGGATCCATAGGTGGTATGTGAAGATATCACACATGCAAAATGACTCTGGTTGTTGTTACTAAAAAGAACACACATGCAATGACACTGGTGGATCCATGGGTGGTAGATCAAAATAATACACATTTCAATGACACTGGTGGATCCATAGGTGGTATGTGAAAAGAACACACAAGCAAAATGACTCTGGTTGTTGTTACTAAAAAGAACACACATGCAATGACACTGGTGGATCCATGTGTGGATTGCGAAAAGAGCACAGATGCAATGACACTGGTGGATCCATATGTGGTATGTGAAAAGAACACACATGCAATGACTCTGGTTGTTGTTAGTGAAAAGAACACACATGCAATGACATTGGTGGATCCATGTGTGGTCCCTGAAGAGAGCACACATTTCAATGACTCTTGTTGTTTTTAGTAAAAGGAACACACATGTCTCTGAAGAGAACACACATGCAATGACACTGGTTGTTGATAGTGAAAAGAACACACATGCAATGACTCTGATTGTTACTAAAAAGAACACACATGCAATGACACTGGTGGATCCATAGGTGGATTGTGAAGAGAACACACATGCAATGACACTAGTGGATCCATAGGTTGTATGTGAAAAGAACACACATGAAAAATAACTGGTTGTTGTTACTAAAAAGAACACACATGCAATGACACTGGTGGATCCATGTGCGGTCTCTATAGAGAACACGCATTTCAATGACACTGGTGGATCCATATGTGGTATGTGAAAAGAACACACATGCAATGACTCTGGTTGTTGTTAGTGAAAAGAACACACATGCAATGACACTGGTGGATCCATAGGTGGTATGTGAAGAGAACACACATGCAAAATGACTCTGGTTGTTGTTACTAAAAAGAACACACATGCAAAATGACACTGTTGGGATCCATGGGTGGATTGTGAAAAGAAAACACATGCAATGACACTGGTGGATCCATAGGTGGTATGTGAAAAGAACACACATGCAAAATGACTCTAGTTGTTACTAAAAAGAACACACATGCAATGACACTGGTGGATCCATGGGTGGATTGTGAAAAGAACACACATGCCATGACACTGGTGATCCATATGTGGTATGTGAAAAGAACACACATGCAATGACTCTGGTTGTTGTTAGTGAAAAGAACACACATGCAATGACATTGGTGGATCCATGTGTGGTCTCTGAAGAGATCACACATTTCAATGACTCTTGTTGTTTTTAGTAAAAAGAACAAACATGCAATGACACTGGTGGATCCATGTGTGGTCTCTGAAGAGAACACACATGCAATGACATTGGTTGTTGTTAGTGAAAAGAACACACATGCAATGACTCTGGTTGTTACTAAAAAGAACACACATGCAATGACACTGGTGGATCCATAGGTGGATTGTGAAGAGAACACACATGCAATGACACTAGTGGATCCATAGGTTGTATGTGAAAAGAACACACATGCAAAATGACTGGTTGTTGTTACTAAAAAGAACACATATGCAATGACACTGGTGGATCCATGTGCGGTCTCTATAGAGAACACGCATTTCAATGACACTGGTGGATCCATATGTGGTATGTGAAAATAACACACATGCAATGACTCTGGTTGTTGTTAGTGAAAAGAACACACACGCAATGACACTGGTGGATCCATAGGTGGTATGTGAAGAGAACACACATGCAAAATGACTCTGGTTGTTGTTACTAAAAAGAACACACATGCAAAATGACACTGTTGGGATCCATGGGTGGATTGTGAAAATAAAACACATGCAATGACACTGGTGGATCCATAGGTGGTATGTGAAAAGAGCACACATGCAAAATGACTCTGGTTGTTACTAAAAAGAACACACATGCAATGACACTGGTGGATCCATGGGTGGATTGTGAAAAGAACACACATGCAATGACACTGGTGATCCATATGTGGTATGTGAAAAGAACACACATGCACAATGACTCTGGTTGTTGTTAGTGAAAAGAACACACATGCAATGACACTGGTGGATCCATGTGTGGTCTCTGAAGAGAGCACATATTTCATTGACTCTTGTTGTTGTTAGTAAAAAGAACACACATGCAATGACATCGGTGGATCCATGTGTGGTCTCTGAAGAGAGCACACATGCAATGACACTGGTTGTTGTTACTAAAAAGAACACATGCAATGCCACTGGTGGATCCATAGGTGGATTGTGAAGACAACACACATGCAATGACACTGGTGGATCCATAGGTTGTATGTGAAGAGAACACACATGCAAAATGACTCTGGTTGTTGTTAATAAAAAGAACACACATGCAAAATGACACTGGTGGGATCCATGGGTGGATTGTGAAAAGAAAGCACATGCAATTACACTGGTGGATCCATAGGTGGTATGTGAAAAGAACACACATGCAAAATGACTCTCCTTACTAAAAAGAACACACATGCAATGACACTGGTGGATCCATGGGTGGATTATGAAAAGAACACACATGCAATTACACTGGTGGATCCATATGTGGTATGTGAAAATAACACACAAGCAAAATGACTCTGGTTGTTACTAAAAAGAACACACATGCAATGACACTGGTGGATCCATGTGTGGTCTCTGTAGAGAACACACATTTCAATCACACTCGTGGATCCATATGTGGTATGTGAAAAGAACACACATGCAATGACTCTGGTTGTTGTTAGTGAAATGAACACACATGCAATGACACTGGTGGATCCATAGGTGGTATGTGAGAAGAACAGACATTTCAATGAATCTGGTTGTTGTTACTAAAAAGAACACACATGCAATGACACTGGTGGATCCATTGGTGGTATGTGAAGAGATCACACATGCAAAATGACTCTGGTTGTTGTTACTAAAAAGAACACACATGCAATGACACTGGTGGATCCATGGGTGGTAGTTGAAAATAATAGACATTTCAATGACACTGGTGGATCCATAGGTGGTATGTGAAAAGAACACACATGTAAAATGACTCTGGTTGTTGTTACTAAAAAGAACACACATGCAATGACACTGTTGGATCCATGGGTGGTAGTTCAAAATAATGCACATTTCAATGACACTGGTGGATCCATAGGTGGTATGTGAAAAGAACACACATGCAAAATGACTCTGGTTGTTGTTACTAAAAAGAACACACATGCAATGACACTGGTGGATCCATGGGTGGATTGCGAAAAGAGCACACATGCAATGACACCGATGGATCCATATGTGGTATGTGAAAAGAACACACATGCAATGACTCTAGTTGTTGTTAGTGAAAAGAACACACATGCAATGACACTGGTGGATCCATGTGTGGTCTCTGAAGAGAGCACACATTTCAATGTCTCTTGTTGTTTTTAGTAAAAAGAACACACATGCAATGACACTGGTGGATCCATGTGTGGTCTCTGAAGAGAACACACATGCAATGACACTGGTTGTTGTTACTAAAAAGAACACACATGCAATGACACTGGTGGATCCATAGGTGGTATGTGAGAAGAACACACATGCAAAATGACTCTGGTTGTTGTTACTAAAAATAACACACATGCAATGACACTAGTGGATCCATAGGTGGTATGTGAAGAGATCACACATGCAAAATGACTCTGGTTATTGTTACTAAAAAGAACACACATGCAAAATTACACTGGTGGGATCCATGGGTGGATTGTGAAAAGAAAACACATGTAATGACACTGGTGGATCCATAGTTGGTATGTGAAGAGAACACACATGCAAAATGACTCTGGTTGTTGTTACTAAAAAGAACACACATGCAAAATGACACTGGTTGTTGTTACTAAAAAGAACACACATGCAAAATGACACTGGTGGGATCCATGGGTGGATTGTGAAAAGAAAAAATATGCAATGACACTGGTGGATCCATAGGTGGTATGTGAAAAGAACACACTTGCAAAATGACTCTGGTTGTTACTAAAAAGAACACACATGCAATGACACTGGTGGATCCATGGGTGGATTGTGAAAAGAACACACATGCAATGACACTGGTGATCCATATGTGGTATGTGAAAAGAACACACATGCAATGACTCTGGTTGTTGTTACTAAAAAGAACACACATGCAATGAGACTGGTGGATCCATGGGCGGATTGTGAAAAGAACACACATGCAATGACACTGGTGATCCATATGTGGTATGTGAAAAGAACACACATGCAATGACTCTACTTGTTGTTAGTGAAAAGAACACACATGCAATGACACTGGTGGATCCATGTGTGGTCTCTAAAGAGAGCACACATTTCAATGACTCTTGTTGTTTTTAGTAAAAAGAACACACATGCAATGACACTGGTGGATCCATGTGTGGTCTCTGAAGAGAACACACATGCAATGACACTGGTTGTTGTTACTAAAAAGAACACACATGCAATGACACTGGTGGATCCATAGGTGGTATGTGAGAAGAACACACATGCAAAATGACTCTGGTTGTTGTTACTAAAAAGAACACACATGCAATGACACTAGTGGATCCATAGGTGGTATGTGAAGAGATCACACATGCAAAATGACTCTGGTTATTGTTACTAAAAAGAACACACATGCAAAATTACACTGGTGGGATCCATGGGTGGATTGTGAAAAGAAAACACATGTAATGACACTGGTGGATCCATACGTGGTATGTGAAGAGAACAGACATGCAAAATGACTCTAGTTGTTGTTACTAAAAAGAACACACATGCAACATGACACTGGTAGGATCCATGGGTGGATTGTGAAAAGAAAAAACATGCAATGACACTGGTGGATCCATAGGTGGTATGTGAAAAGAACACACATGCAATACGACTCTGGTTGTTACTAAAAAGAATACACATGCAATGAGACTGCTGGATCCATGGGTGGATTGTGAAAAGAACACACATGCAATGACACTGGTGATCCATATGTGGTATGTGAAAAGAACACACATGCAATGACTCTACTTGTTGTTAGTGAAAATAACACACATGCAATGACACTGGTGGATCCATGTGTGGTCTCTGAAGAGAGCACACATTTCAATGACTCTTGTTGTTTTTAGTAAAAAGAACACACATGCAATGACACTGGTGGATCCATGTGTGGTCTCTGAAGAGAACACACATGCAATGACACTGGTTGTTGTTACTAAAAAGAACACACATGCAATGACACTGGTGGATCCATAGGTGGTATGTGAGAAGAACACACATGCAAAATGACTCTGGTTGTTGTTACTAAAAAGAACACACATGCAATGACACTAGTGGATCCATAGGTGGTATGTGAAGAGATCACACATGCAAAATGACTCTGGTTATTGTTACTAAAAAGAACACACATGCAAAATTACACTGGTGGGATCCATGGGTGGATTGTGAAAAGAAAACACATGTAATGACACTGGTGGATCCATAGGTGGTATGTGAAGAGAACACACATGCAAAATGACTCTGGTTGTTGTTACTAAAAAGAACACACATGCAAAATGACACTGGTGGGATCCATGGGTGGATTGTGAAAAGATAAAACATGCAATGACACTGGTGGATCCATAGGTGGTATGTGAAAAGAACAAACATGCAATATGACTCTGGTTGTTACTAAAAAGAACACACATGCAATGAGACTGCTGGATCCATGGGTGGATTGTGAAAAGAACACACATGCAATGACACTGGTGATCCATATGTGGTATGTGAAAAGAACACACATGCAATGACTCTACTTGTTGTTAGTGAAAAGAACACACATGCAATGACACTGGTGGCTCCATGTGTGGTCTCTGAAGAGAGCACACATTTCAATGACTCTTGTTGTTTTTAGTAAAAAGAACACACATGCAATGACACTGGTGGATCCATGTGTGGTCTCTGAAGAGAACACACATGCAATGACACTGGTTGTTGTTACTAAAAAGAACACACATGCAATGACACTGGTGGATCCATAGGTGGTATGTGAGAAGTACACACATGCAAAATGACTCTGGTTGTTGTTACTAAAAAGAACACACATGCAATGACACTAGTGGATCCATAGGTGGTATGTGAAGAGATCACACATGCAAAATGACTCTGGTTATTGTTACTAAAAAGAACACACATGCAAAATTACACTGGTGGGATCCATGGGTGGATTGTGAAAAGAAAACACATGTAATGACACTGGTGGATCCATAGGTGGTATGTGAAGAGAAGACACATGCAAAATGACTCTGGTTGTTGTTACTAAAAAGAACACACATGCTAAATGACACTGGTGGGATCCATGGGTGGATTGTGAAAAAAAAAACATGCAATGACACCGGTGGATCCATAGGTGGTATGTGAAAAGAACACACATGCAATATGACTATGGTTGTTACTGAAAAGAACACACATGCAATGAGACTGGTGGATCCATGGGTGGATTATGAAAATAACACACATGCAATGACACTGGTGATCCATATGTGGTATGTGAAAAGAACACACATGCAATGACTCTACTTGTTGTTAGTGAAAAGAACACACATGCAATGACACTGGTGGATCCATGTGTGGTCTCTGATGAGAGCACACATTTTAATGACTCTTGCTGTTTTTAGCAAAAAGAACACACATGCAATGACACTGGTGGATCCATGTGTGGTCTCTGAAGAGAACACACATGCAATGACACTGGTTGTTGTTACTAAAAAGAACACACATGCAATGACACTGGTGGATCCATAGGTGGATTGTGAGAAGAACACACATGCAAAATGACTCTGGTTATTGTTACTAAAAAGAACACACATGCAATGACACTAGTGGATCCATAGGTGGTATGTGAAGAGATGACACATGCAAAATGACTCTGGTTATTGTTACTAAAAAGAACACACATGCAAAATTACACTGGTGGGATCCATGGGTGGATTGTGAAAAGAAAACACATGTAATGACACTGGTGGATCCATAGGTGGTATGTGAAGAGAAGACACATGCAAAATGACTCTGGTTGTTGTTACTAAAAAGAACACACATGCTAAATGACACTGGTGGGATCCATGGGTGGATTGTGAAAAAAAAACATGCAATGACACTGGTGGATCCATAGGTGGTATGTGAAAAGAACACACATGCAATATGACTCTGGTTGTTACTGAAAAGAACACACATGCAATGAGACTGGTGGATCCATGGGTGGATTGTGAAAAGAACACACATGCAATGACACTGGTGATCCATATGTGGTATGTGAAAAGAACACACATGCAATGACACTGGTGGATCCATGTGTGGTCTCTGAAGAGAGCACACATTTCAATGACTCTTGTTGTTTTTAGTAAAAAGAACACACATGCAATGACACTGGTGGATCCATGTGTGGTCTCTTAAGAGAGCACACATGCAATGACACTGGTTGTTGTTACTAAGAAGAACACATGCAATGACACTGGTGGATCCATAGGTGGATTGTGAAAAGAACACACATGCAATGACACTGGTGGATCCATAGGTGGTATGTGAAGAGATCACATATGCAAAATGACTCTGGTTGTTGTTACTAAAAAGAACACACATGCAAAATGACACTGGTGGGATCCATGGGTGGATTGTGAAAAGAAAAGACATGCAATGACACAGGTGGATCCATAGGTGGTATGTGAAAAGAACACACATGCAAAATGACTCTGGTTGTTACTAAACAGAACACACATGCAATGACATTGGTGGACCCATGGGTGGATTGTGAAAAAAACACACATGCAATGACACCGGTGATCCATATGTGGTATGTGAAAAGAACACACATGCAATGACTCTGGTTGTTGTTAGTGGAAAGAACACACATGCAATGACTCTGGTTGTTACTAAAAAGAACACACATGCAATGACACTGGTGGATCCATAGGTGGATTATGAAGAGAACACACATGCAATGACACCGGTGGATCCATAGGTGGTATGTCAAAAGAACACACATGCAAAATGACTGGTTGTTACTGAAAAGAACACACATGCAATGACACTGGTGGATCCAGGTGCGGTCTCTGTAGAGAACACGCATTTCAATGACACTAGTGGATCCATATGTGGTATGTGAAAAGAACATACATGCAATGACTCTGGTTGTTGTTAGTGAAAAGAACACACATGCAATGACATTGGTGGATCCATAGGTGGTATGTGAAGAGAACACACATGCACAATGACTCTGGCTGTTGTTACTAAAAAGAACACACATGCAAAATGACACTGGTGGATCCATGTGTGGTCTCTGAAGAGAGCACACATTTCAATGACTCTTGTTGTTTTTAGTAAAAAGAACACACATGCAATTACACTGGTGGATCCATGTGTGGTCTCTTAAGAGAACACACATGCAATGATACTGGTTGTTGTTTCTAAAAAGAACACACATGCAATGACACTGGTGGATCCATAGGTGGTATGTGAGAAGAACACACATGCAAAATGACTCTGGTTGTTGTTACTAAAAAGAACACACATGCAATGACACTGGTGGATCCATAGGTGGTATGTGAAGAGATCACACATGCAAAATGACTCTGGTTATTGTTACTAAAAAGAACACACATGCAAAATTACACTGGTGGGATCCATGGGTGGATTGTGAAAAGAAAACACATGCAATGACACTGGTGGATCCATAGGTGGTATGTGAAGAGAACACACATGCAAAATGACTCTGGTTGTTGTTACTAAAAAGAACACACATGCGAAATGACACTAGTGGGATCCATGGGTGGATTGTGAAAAGAAAACACATGCAATGACACCGGTGGATCCATAGGTGGTATGTGAAAAGAACACACATGCAAAATGACTCTGGTTGTTACTAAAAAGAACACACATGCAATGACACTGGTGGATCCATGGGTGGATTGTGAAAAGAACACACATGCAATGACACTGGTGATCCATATGTGGTATGTGAAAAGAACACACATGCCATGACTCTGGTTGTTGTTAGTGAAAAGAACACAAATGCAATGACTCTGGTTGTTACTAAAAAGAACACACATGCAATGACACTGGTGGATCCATAGGTGGATTGTGAAGAGAACACACATGCAATGACACTAGTGGATCCATAGGTGGTATGTGAAAAGAACAATATGCAAAATGACTGGTTGTTGTTACTAAAAAGAACAAACATGCAATGACACTGGTGGATCCATGTGTGGTCTCTGTAGAGAACACGCATCTCAATGACACTGGTGGATCCATATGTGGTATGTGAAAACAACACACATGCAATGACTCTGGTTGTTGTTAGTGGAAAGAACACACATGCAATGACACTGGTGGATCCATAGGTGGTATGTGAAGAGAACACACATGCAAAATGACTCTGGTTGTTGTTACTAAAAAGAACACACATGCAAAATGACACTATTGGGATCCATGGGTGGATTGTGAAAAGAAAACACATGCAATGACACTAGTGGATCCATAGGTGGTATGTGAAAAGATCACACATGCAAAATGACTCTGGTTGTTACTAAAAAGAACACACACCCAATGACACTGGTGGATCCATGGGTGGATTGTGAAAGAACACACATGCATTGACACTGGTGATCCATATGTGGTATGTGAAAAGAACACACATGCAATGACTCTGGTTGTTGTTAGTAAAAGGAACACACATGCAATGACACTGGTGGATCCATGTGCGGTCTCTGAAGAGAGCACACATGCAACAACACTGGTTGTTGTTACTAAAAAGAACACATGCAATGACACTGGTGGATCCATAGGTGGATTTTGAAGAGAACACACATGCAATGACACTGGTGGATCCATAGGTTGTATGTGAAGAGAACACACATGCAAAATGACTCTGGTTGTTGTTACTAAAAAGAACACAGATGCAAAATGACACTGGTGGGATCCATGGGTGGATTGTGGAAAGAAAACATGCAATTACACTGGTGGATCCATAGGTGGTATGTGAAAAGAACACACATGCAAAATGACTCTGGTTACTAAAAAGAACACACATACAATGACACCGGTGGATTCATGGGTGGATTATGAAAAGAACACACATGCAATGACACTGGTGGATCCATATGTGGTATGTGAAAAGAATACACATGCAAAATGACTCTGGTTGTTACTAAAAAGAACACACATGCAATGACACTGGTGGATCCATGTGTGGTCTCTGTAGAGAACACACATTTCAATCACACTGGTGGATCCATATGTGGTATGTGAAAAGAACACACATGCAATGACTCTGGTTGTTGTTAGTGAAATGAACACACATGCAATGACACTGGTGGATCCATAGGTGGTATGTGAGAAGAACACACATTTCAATGAATCTAGTTGTTGTTACTAAAAAGAAAACGCATGCAAGGACACTGGTGGATCCATAGGTGGTATGTGAAGAGATCACACATGCAAAATGACTCTGATTGTTGTTACTAAAAAGACCACACATGCAATGACACTGGTGGATCCATAGGTGGTATGTGAAGAGATCACACATGCAAAATGACTCTGGTTGTTGTTACTAAAAAGAACACACATGCAATGACACTGGTGGATCCATGGGTGGTAGTTCAAAATAATACACATTTCAATGAGACTGGTGGATCCATAGGTGGTATGTGAAAATAACACACATGCAAAATGACTCTAGTTGTTGTTACTAAAAAGAACACACATGCAATGACACTAGTGGATCCATGGGTGGATTGCGAAAAGAGCACACATGCAATGACACTGGTGAATCCATATGTGGTATGTGAAAAGAACACACATGCAATGACTCTGTTTATTGTTAGTGAAAAGAACACACATGCAATGACACTGGTGGATCCATGTGTGGTCTCTGAAGAGAGCACACATTTCAATGACTCTTGTTGTTTTTAGTAAAAAGAACACACATGCAATGACACTGGTGGATCCATGTGTGGTCTCTGAAGAGAACACACATGCATTGACACTGGTTGGTGTTACTAAAAAGAACACACATCCAATGACACTGGTGGATCCATAGGTGGTATGTGAGAAGAACACACATGCAAAATGACTCTGGTTGTTGTTATTAAAAAGAACACACATGCAATGACACTGGTGGATCCATAGGTGGTATGTGAAGAGAACACACATGCAAAATGACTCTGGTCGTTGTTACTAAAAAGAACACACATGCAAAATGACACTGTTGGGATCCATGGGTGGATTGTGAAAAGAAAACACATGCAATGACACTGGTGGATCCATAGGTGGTATGTGAAAAGAACACACATGCAAAATGACTCTTGTTGTTACTAAAAAGAACACACATGCAATGACACTGGTGGATCCATGGGTGGATTGTGAAAAGAACACACATGCAATGACACTGGTGATCCTTATGTGGTATGTGAAAAGAACACACATGCAATGACACTGGTGGATCCATGTGTGGTCTCTGAAGAGAGCACACATTTCAATGACTCTTGTTGTTATTAGTAAAAAGAACACACATGCAATGACACTGGTGGATCCATGTGTGGTCTCTGAAGAGAGCACACATGCAATGACACTGGTTGTTGTTACTAAAAAGAACACATGCAATGCCACTCGTGGATCCATGGGTGGATTGTGAAAAGAACACACATGCAATGACACTGGTGATCCATATGTGGTATGTGAAAAGAACACACATGCAATGACTCTGGTTGTTGTTAGTGAAAAGAACACACATGCAAAAATGACACTGGTGGGATCCATGGGTGGATTGTGAAAAGAAAACACATGCAATTACACTGGTGGATCCATAGGTGGTATGTGAAAAGAACACACATGCAAAATGACTCTGGTTGTTACTAAAAAGAACACACATGCAATGACACTAGTGGGTCCATGGGTGGGTTGTGAAAAGAACACACATGCAATGACACTGGTGGATCCATATGTGATATGTGAAAAGAACACACATGCAAAATGACTCTAGTTGTTACTAAAAAGAACACACATGCAATGACACTGGTGGATCCATGTGTGGTCTTTGTAGAGAACACACATTTCAATCACACCGGTGGATCCATATGTGGTATGTGAAAAGAACACACATGCAATGACTCTGGTTGTTGTTAGTGAAATGAACACACATGCAATGACACTGGTGGATCCATAGGTGGTATGTGAAGAGATAACACATGCAAAATGACTCTGGTTGTTGTTACTAAAAAGAACACACATGCAATGACACTGGTGGATCCATGGGTGGTAGTTCAAAATAATACACATTTCAATGAGACTGGTGGATCCATAGGTGGTATGTGAAAAGAACACACATGCAAAATGACTCTATTTGTTGTTACTAAAAAGAACACACATGCAATGACACTGGTGGATCCATGGGTGGATTGCGAAAAGAGCACACATGCAATGACACTGGTGGATCCATATGTGGTATGTGAAAAGAACACACATGCAATGACTCTGGTTATTGTTAGTGAAAAGAACACACATGCTATGACACTGGTGGATCCATGTGTGGTCTCTGAAGAGAGCACACATTTCAATGACTCTTGTTGTTTTTAGTAAAAAGAACACACATGCAATGACACTGGTGGATCCATGTGTGGTCTCTGAAGAGAACACACATGCAATGACACTGGTTGTTGTTACTAAAAAGAACACACATGCAATGACACTGGTGGATCCATAGGTGGTATGTGAGAAGAACACACATGCAAAATGACTCTGGTTGTTGTTATTAAAAAGAACACACATGCAATGACACTGGTGGATCCATAGGTGGTATGTGAAGAGAACACCCATGCAAAATGACTCTGGTCGTTGTTACTAAAAAGAACACACATGCAAAATGACACTGTTGGGATCCATGGGTGGATTGTGAAAAGAAAACACATGCAATGACACTGGTGGATCCATAGGTGGTATGTGAAAAGAACACACATGCAAAATGACTCTGGTTGTTACTAAAAAGAACACACATGCAATGACACTGGTGGATCCATGGGTGGATTGTGAAAAGAACACACATCCAATGACACCGGTGATCCATATGTGGTATGTGAAAAGAACACACATGCAATGACACTGGTGGATCCATGTGTGGTCTCTGAAGAGAGCACACATTTCAATGACTCTTATTGTTATTAGTAAAAAGAACACACATGCAATGACACTGGTGGATCCATGTGTGGTCTCTGAAGAGAGCACACATGCAATGACACTGGTTGTTGTTACTAAAAAGAACACATGCAATGCCACTCGTGGATCCATGGGTGGATTGTGAAAAGAACACACATGCAATGACACTGGTGATCCATATGTGGTATGTGAAAAGAACACACATGCAATGACTCTGGTTATTGTTAGTGAAAAGAACACACATGAAAAAATGACACTGGTGGGATCCATGGGTGGATTGTGAAAAGAAAACACATGCAATTACACTGGTGGATCCATAGGTGGTATGTGAAAAGAACACACATGCAAAATGACTCTGGTTGTTACTAAAAAGAACACACATGCAATGACACTAGTGGGTCCATGGGTGGGTTGTGAAAAGAACACACATGCAATGACACTGGTGGATCCATATGTGATATGTGAAAAGAACACACATGCAAAATGACTCTAGTTGTTACTAAAAAGAACACACATGCAATGACACTGGTGGATCCATGTGTGGTCTCTGTAGAGAACACACATTTCAATCACACCGGTGGATCCATATGTGGTATGTGAAAAGAACACACATGCAATGACTCTGGTTGTTGTTAGTGAAATGAACACACATGCAATGACACTTGTGGATCCATAGGTGGTATGTGAGAAGAACACACATGCAATGACACTGGTGGATCCATAGGTGGTATGTGAAGAGAGCACACATGCAAAATGACTCTGGTTGTTGTTACTGAAAAGAACACACATGCAAAATGATACTGGTGGGATCCATGGGTGGATTGTGAAAAGAAAACACATGCAATGACACTGGTGGATCCATAGGTGGTATGTGAAAAGAACACATATGCAAAATGACTCTGGTTGTTACTAAAGAGAACACACATGCAATGACACTGGTGGATCCATGGGTGGATTGTGAAAAGAATACACAAGAAATGACACTGGTGATCCATATGTGGTATGTGAAAATAACACACATGCAATGAATCTGGTTGTTGTTAGTGAAAAGAACACACATGCAATGACTCTGGTTGTTACTAAAAAGAACACACATGCAATGACACTGGTGGATCCATAGGTGGATTGTGAAGAGAACACACATGCAATGACACTAGTGGATCCATAGGTGGTATGTGAAAAGAACACACATGCAAAATGACTGGTTGTTGTTACTAAAAAGAACACACATGCAATGACACTGGTGGATCCATGTGCGGTCTCTGTAGAGAACACGCAATTCAATGACACCGGTGGATCCATATGTGGTATGTGAAAAGAACACACATGCAATGACTCTGATTGTTGTTAGTGAAAAGAACACACATGCAATGACACTGGTGGATCCATAGGTGGTATGTGAAGAGAACACACATGCAAAATGACTCTGGTCGTTGTTACTAAAAAGAACACACATGCAAAATGACACTGTTGGGATCCATGGGTGGATTGTGAAAAGAAAACACATGCAATGACACTGGTGGATCCATAGGTGGTATGTGAAAAGAACACACATGCAAAATGACTCTGGTTGTTACTAAAAAGAACACACATGCAATGACACTGGTGCATCCATGGGTGGATTGTGAAAAGAACACACATGCAATGACACTGGTGATCCATATATGGTATGTGAAAAGAACACACATGCAATGACACTGGTGGATCCATGTGTGGTCTCTGAAGAGAGCACACATTTCAATGACTCTTGTTGTTATTAGTAAAAAGAACACACATGCAATGACACTGGTGGATCCATGTGTGGTCTCTAAAGAGAGCACACATGCAATGACACTGGTTGTTCTTACTAAAAAGAACACATGCAATGACACTGGTGGATCCATGGGTGGATTGTGAAAAGAACACACATGCAATGACACTGGTGATCCATATGTGGTATGTGAAAAGAACACACATGCAATGACTCTGGTTGTTGTTAGTGAAAAGAACACACATGCAATGACTCTGGTTGTTACTAAAAAGAACACACATGCAATGACACTGGTGGATCCATAGGTGGATTGTGAAGAGAACACACATGCAATGACACTAGTGGATCCATAGGTGGTATGTAAAAAGAACACACATGCAAAATGACTAGTTGTTGTTACTAAAAAGAACACACATGAAGTGACACTGGTGGATCCAAGTGCGGTCTCTGTAGAGAACACGCAATTCAATGACACTGGTGGGTCCATATGTGGTATGTGAAAAGAACACACATGCACTGACTCTGATTGTTGTTAGTGAAAAGAACACACATGCAATGACACTGGTGGATCCATAGGTGGTATGTGAAGAGAACACACATGCAAAATGACTCTGGTCGTTGTTACTAAAAAGAACACACATGCAAAATGACACTGTTGGGATCCATGGGTGCATTGTGAAAAGAAAACACATGCAATGACACTGGTGGATCCATAGGTGGTATGTGAAAAGATCACACATGCAAAATGACTCTGGTTGTTACTAAAAAGAACACACATGCAATGACACTGGTGGATCCATGGGTGGATTGTGAAAAGAACACACATGCAATGACACTGGTGATCCATATGTGGTATGCGAAAAGAACACACATGCAATGCCACTGGTGGATCCATGTGTGGTCTCTGAAGAGAGCACATATTTCAATGACTCTTGTTGTTATTAGTAAAAAGAACACACATGCAATGACACTGGTGGATCCATGTGTGGTCTCTGAAGAGAGCACACATGCAATGACACTGGTTGTTGTTACTAAAAAGAACACATGCAATGACGCTGGTGGATCCATGGGTGGATTGTGAAAAGAACACACATGCAATGACACTGGTGATCCATATGTGGTATGTGAAAAGAACACACATGCAATGACTCTGGTTGTTGTTAGTGAAAAGAACACACATGCAAAATGACACTGGTGGGATCCATGGGTGGATTGTTAAAAGAAAACACATGCAATTACACTGGTGGATCCATAGGTGGTATGTGAAAAGAACACACATGCAAAATGACTCTGGTTGTTACTAAAAAGAACACACATGCAATGACACCGGTGGATCCATGGGTGGATTATGAAAAGAACACACATGCAATGACTCTGGTTGTTGTTACTGAAAAGAACACACATGCAAAATGATACTGGTGGGATCCATGGGTGGATTGTGAAAAGAAAACACATGCAATGACACTGGTGGATCCATAGGTGGTATGTGAAAAGAACACATATGCAAAATGACTCTGGTTGTTACTAAAAAGAACACACATGCAATGACACTGGTGGATCCATGGGTGGATTGTGAAAAGAACACACATGAAATGACACTGGTGATCCATATGTGGTATGTGAAAATAACACACATGCAATGAATCTGGTTGTTGTTAGTGAAAAGAACACACATGCAATGACTCTGGTTGTTACTAAAAAGAACACACATGCAATGACACTGGTGGATCCATAGGTGGATTGTGAAGAGAACACACATGCAATGACACTAGTGGATCCATAGGTGGTATGTGAAAAGAACACACATGCAAAATGACTGGTTGTTGTTACTAAAAAGAACACACATGCAATGACACTGGTGGATCCATGTGCGGTCTCTGTAGAGAACACGCAATTCAATGACACCGGTGGATCCATATGTGGTATGTGAAAAGAACACACATGCAATGACTCTGATTGTTGTTAGTGAAAAGAACACACATGCAATGACACTGGTGGATCCATAGGTGGTATGTGAAGAGAACACACATGCAAAATGACTCTAGTCGTTGTTACTAAAAAGAACACACATGCAAAATGACACTGTTGGGATCCATGGGTGGATTGTGAAAAGAAAACACATGCAATGACACTGGTGGATCCATAGGTGGTATGTGAAAAGAACACACATGCAAAATGACTCTGGTTGTTACTAAAAAGAACACACATGCAATGACACTGGTGCATCCATGGGTGGATTGTGAAAAGAACACACATGCAATGACACTGGTGATCCATATGTGGTATGTGAAAAGAACACACATGCAATGACACTGGTGGATCCATGTGTGGTCTCTGAAGAGAGCACACATTTCAATGACTCTTGTTGTTATTAGTAAAAAGAACACACATGCAATGACACTGGTGGATCCATGTGTGGTCTCTGAAGAGAGCACACATGCAATGACACTGGTTGTTCTTACTAAAAAGAACACATGCAATGACACTGGTGGATCCATGGGTGGATTGTGAAAAGAACACACATGCAATGACACTGGTGATCCATATGTGGTATGTGAAAAGAACACACATGCAATGACTCTGGTTGTTGTTAGTGAAAAGAACACACATGCAATGACTCTGCTTGTTACTAAAAAGAACACACATGCAATGACACTGGTGGATGCATAGGTGGATTGTGAAGAGAACACACATGCAATGACACTAGTGGATCCATAGGTGGTATGTAAAAAGAACACACATGCAAAATGACTAGTTGTTGTTACTAAAAAGAACACACATGAAGTGACACTGGTGGATCCATGTGCGGTCTCTGTAGAGAACACGCAATTCAATGACACTGGTGGGTCCATATGTGGTATGTGAAAAGAACACACATGCAATGACTCTGATTGTTGTTAGTGAAAAGAACACACATGCAATGACACTGGTGGATCCATAGGTGGTATGTGAAGAGAACACACATGCAAAATGACTCTGGTCGTTGTTACTAAAAAGAACACACATGCAAAATGACACTGTTGGGATCCATGGGTGGATTGTGAAAAGAAAACACATGCAATGACACTGGTGGATCCATAGGTGGTATGTGAAAAGAACACACATGCAAAATGACTCTGGTTGTTACTAAAAAGAACACACATGCAATGACACTGGTGGATCCATGGGTGGATTGTGAAAAGAACACACATGCAATGACACTGGTGATCCATATGTGGTATGCGAAAAGAACACACATGCAATGCCACTGGTGGATCCATGTGTGGTCTCTGAAGAGAGCACACATTTCAATGACTCTTGTTGTTATTAGTAAAAAGAACACACATGCAATGACACTGGTGGATCCATGTGTGGTCTCTGAAGAGAGCACACATGCAATGACACTGGTTGTTGTTACTAAAAAGAAAACATGCAATGACGCTGGTGGATCCATGGGTGGATTGTGAAAAGAACACACATGCAATGACACTGGTGATCCATATGTGGTATGTGAAAAGAACACACATGCAATGACTCTGGTTGTTGTTAGTGAAAAGAACACACATGCAAAATGACACTGGTGGGATCCATGGGTGGATTGTTAAAAGAAAACACATGCAATTACACTGGTGGATCCATAGGTGGTATGTGAAAAGAACACACATGCAAAATGACTTTGGTTGTTACTAAAAAGAACACACATGCAATGACACCGGTGGATCCATGGGTGGATTATGAAAAGAACACACATGCAATGACACTGGTGGATCCATATGTGGTGTGTGAAAAGAACACACATGCAAAATGACTCTGGTTGTTACTAAAAAGAACACACATGCAATGACACTGGTGGATCCATGTGTGGTCTCTGTAGAGAACACACATTTCAATCACACTGGTGGATCCATATCTGGTATGTGAAAAGAACACACATGCAATGACTCTGGTTGTTGTTCGTGAAATGAACACACATGCAATGACACTGTGGATCCATAGGTGGTATGCGAGAAGAACTCACATTTCAATGAATCGGGTTGTTGTTACCAAAAAGAACACATATGCAATGACACTGGTGGATCCATAGGCGGTATGTGATGAGATCACGCATGCAAAATGACTCTGGTTGTTGTTACTAAAAAGAACACACATGCAATGACACTGGTGGATCCATGGGTGGTAGTTGAAAATAATACACATTTCAATGACACTGGTGGATCCATAGGTGGTATGTGAAAAGAACACACATGTAAAATGACTCTGGTTGTTGTTACTAAAAAGAACACACATGCAATGGCACTGGTGGATCCATAGGTGTCATGTGAAGAGATCACACATGCAAAATGGCTCTGGTTGTTGTTAGTAAAAAGAACACACATGCAATGACACTGGTGGATCCATTGGTGGTAGTTCAACATAATACACATTTCAATGACACTGGTGGATCCATAGGTGGTATGTGAAAAGAACACACATGCAAAATGACTCTGGTTGTTGTTACTAAAAAGAACACACATGCAATGACACTGGTGGATCCATGGGTGGATTGCGAAAAGAGCAAACATGCAATGACACTGGTGGATCCATATGTGGTATGTGAAAAGAACACACATGCAATGACTCTGGTTGTTGTTAGTGAAAAGAACACCTCATGCAATGACACTGGTGGATCCATGTGTGGTCTCTGAAGAGAGCACACATTTCAACGACTCTTGTTGTTTTTAGTAAAAAGAACACACATGCAATGACACTGGTGGATCCATGTGTGGTCTCTGAAGAGAACACACATGCAATGACACTGGTTGTTGTTACTAAAAAGAACACACATGCAATAACACTGGTGGATCCATAGGTGGTATGTGAGAAGAACAAACATGCAAAATGACTCTGGTTGTTGTTACTAAAAAGAACACACATGCAAAATGACACTAGTGGGATCCATGGGTGGATTGTGAAAAGAAAACACATGCAATGACACTGGTGGATCCATAGGTGGTATGTGAAAAGAACACACTTGCAAAATGACTCTGGTTGTTACTAAAAAGAACACACATGCAATGACACTGGTGGATCCATGGGTGGATTGTGAAAAGAACACACATGCAATGACACTGGTGATCCATATGTGGTATGTGAAAAGAACACACATGCAATGACTCTGGTTGTTGTTAGTGAAAAGAACACACATGCAATGACTCTGGTTGTTCCTAAAAAGAACACACATGCAATGACACTGGTGGAGCCAAAGGTGGATTGTGAAGAGAACACACATGCAATGACACTGGTGGATCCATAGGTGGTATATGAAAAGAACACACATGTAAAATGACTAGTTGTTGTTACTAAAAAGAACACACATGCAATGACAGTGGTGGATCCATGTGTGGTCTCTGTAGAGAACACACATTTCAATGACAGTAGTGGATCCATATGTGGTATGTGAAAAGAACACACATGCAATGACTCTGGTTGTTGTTAGTGAAAAGAACACACATGCAATGACACTGGTGGATCCATATGTGGTATGTGAGAAGAACACATATGCAAAATGACTCTGGTTGTTGTTACTAAAAAGAACACACATGCAATGACACTGGTTGATCCATGTGTGGTATGTGAAAAGAACACACATGCAATGACACTAGTGGATCCATGTGTGGTCTCTGAAGAGAGCACACATTTCAATGACTCTTGTTGTTGTTAGTAAAAAGAACACACATGCAATGACACTGGTGGATCCATGTGTGGTCTCTAAAGAGAGCACACATGCAATGCCACTGGTTGTTGTTACTAAAAAGAACACATGCAATGACACTGGTTGATCCATATGTGGATTGTGAAGAGAACACACATGCAAAATGACTCTGGTTGTTGTTACTAAAAAGAACACACATGCAAAATGACACTAGTGGGATCCATGGGTGGATTGTGAAAAGAAAACACATGCAATGACACTGGTGGATCCATAGGTGGTATGTGAAAAGAACACACATGCAAAATGACTCTGGTTGTTACTAAAAAGAACACACATGCAATGACACCGGTGGATCCATGGGTGGATTGTGAAAAGAACACACATGCATTGACACTGGTGGATCCATATGTGGTATGTGAAAAGAACACACATGCAAAATGACTCTTGTTGTTACTAAAAAGAACACACATGCAATGACACCGGTGGATCCATGGGTGGATTATGAAAAGAACACACATGCAATGACACTGGTGGATCCATATGTGGTATGTGAAAAGAACACACATGCAAAATGACTCTGGTTGTTACTAAAAAGAACACACATGCAATGACACTGGTGGATCCATGTGTGGTCTCTGTAGAGAACACACATTTCAATCACACTGGTGGATCCATATCTGGTATGTGAAAAGAACACACATGCAATGACTCTGGTTTTTGTTCGTGAAATGAACACACATGCAATGACACTGTGGATCCATAGGTGGTATGCGAGAAGAACTCACATTTCAATGAATCGGGTTGTTGTTACCAAAAAGAACACATATGCAATGACACTGGTGGATCCATAGGCGGTATGTGATGAGATCACACATGCAAAATGACTCTGGTTGTTGTTACTAAAAAGAACACACATGCAATGACACTGGTGGATCCATGGGTGGTAGTTGAAAATAATACACATTTCAATGACACTGGTGGATCCATAGGTGGTATGTGAAAAGAACACACATGTAAAATGACTCTGGTTGTTGTTACTAAAAAGAACACACATGCAATGGCACTGGTGGATCCATAGGTGTCATGTGAAGAGATCACACATGCAAAATGGCTCTGGTTGTTGTTAGTAAAAAGAACACACATGCAATGACACTGGTGGATCCATTGGTGGTAGTTCAACATAATACACATTTCAATGACACTGGTGGATCCATAGGTGGTATGTGAAAAGAACACACATGCAAAATGACTCTGGTTGTTGTTACTAAAAAGAACACACATGCAATGACACTGGTGGATCCATGGGTGGATTGCGAAAAGAGCAAACATGCAATGACACTGGTGGATCCATATGTGGTATGTGAAAAGAACACACATGCAATGACTCTGGTTGTTGTTAGTGAAAAGAACACACATGCAATGACACTGGTGGATCCATGTGTGGTCTCTGAAGAGAGCACACATTTCAACGACTCCTGTTGTTTTTAGTAAAAAGAACACACATGCAATGACACTGGTGGATCCATGTGTGGTCTCTGAAGAGAACACACATGCAATGACACTGGTTGTTGTTACTAAAAAGAACACACATGCAATAACACTGGTGGATCCATAGGTGGTATGTGAGAAGAACAAACATGCAAAATGACTCTGGTTGTTGTTACTAAAAAGAACACACATGCAAAATGACACTAGTGGGATCCATGGGTGGATTGTGAAAAGAAAACACATGCAATGACACTGGTGGATCCATAGGTGGTATGTGAAAAGAACACACTTGCAAAATGACTCTGGTTGTTACTAAAAAGAACACACATGCAATGACACTGGTGGATCCATGGGTGGATTGTGAAAAGAACACACATGCAATGACACTGGTGATCCATATGTGGTATGTGAAAAGAACACACATGCAATGACTCTGGTTGTTGTTAGTGAAAAGAACACACATGCAATGACTCTGGTTGTTACTAAAAAGAACACACATGCAATGACACTGGTGGAGCCAAAGGTGGATTGTGAAGAGAACACACATGCAATGACACTGGTGGATCCATAGGTGGTATATGAAAAGAACACACATGTAAAATGACTAGTTGTTGTTACTAAAAAGAACACACATGCAATGACAGTGGTGGATCCATGTGTGGTCTCTGTAGAGAACACACATTTCAATGACAGTAGTGGATCCATATGTGGTATGTGAAAAGAACACACATGCAATGACTCTGGTTGTTGTTAGTGAAAAGAACACACATGCAATGACACTGGTGGATCCATATGTGGTATGTGAGAAGAACACATATGCAAAATGACTCTGGTTGTTGTTACTAAAAAGAACACACATGCAATGACACTGGTTGATCCATGTGTGGTATGTGAAAAGAACACACATGCAATGACACTAGTGGATCCATGTGTGGTCTCTGAAGAGAGCACACATTTCAATGACTCTTGTTGTTGTTAGTAAAAAGAACACACATGCAATGACACTGGTGGATCCATGTGTGGTCTCTAAAGAGAGCACACATGCAATGCCACTGGTTGTTGTTACTAAAAAGAACACATGCAATGACACTGGTTGATCCATATGTGGATTGTGAAGAGAACACACATGCAAAATGACTCTGGTTGTTGTTACTAAAAAGAACACACATGCAAAATGACACTAGTGGGATCCATGGGTGGATTGTGAAAAGAAAACACATGCAATGACACTGGTGGATCCATAGGTGGTATGTGAAAAGAACACACATGCAAAATGACTCTGGTTGTTACTAAAAAGAACACACATGCAATGACACCGGTGGATCCATGGGTGGATTGTGAAAAGAACACACATGCATTGACACTGGTGGATCCATATGTGGTATGTGAAAAGAACACACATGCAAAATGACTCTTGTTGTTACTAAAAAGAACACACATGCAATGACACCGGTGGATCCATGGGTGGATTATGAAAAGAACACACATGCAATGACACTGGTGGATCCATATGTGGTATGTGAAAAGAACACACATGCAAAATGACTCTGGTTGTTACTAAAAAGAACACACATGCAATGACACTGGTGGATCCATGTGTGGTCTCTGTAGAGAACACACATTTCAATCACACTGGTGGATCCATATCTGGTATGTGAAAAGAACACACATGCAATGACTCTGGTTTTTGTTCGTGAAATGAACACACATGCAATGACACTGTGGATCCATAGGTGGTATGCGAGAAGAACTCACATTTCAATGAATCGGGTTGTTGTTACCAAAAAGAACACATATGCAATGACACTGGTGGATCCATAGGCGGTATGTGATGAGATCACACATGCAAAATGACTCTGGTTGTTGTTACTAAAAAGAACACACATGCAATGACACTGGTGGATCCATGGGTGGTAGTTGAAAATAATACACATTTCAATGACACTGGTGGATCCATAGGTGGTATGTGAAAAGAACACACATGTAAAATGACTCTGGTTGTTGTTACTAAAAAGAACACACATGCAATGGCACTGGTGGATCCATAGGTGTCATGTGAAGAGATCACATATGCAAAATGGCTCTGGTTGTTGTTAGTAAAAAGAACACACATGCAATGACACTGGTGGATCCATTGGTGGTAGTTCAACATAATACACATTTCAATGACACTGGTGGATCCATAGGTGGTATGTGAAAAGAACACACATGCAAAATGACTCTGGTTGTTGTTACTAAAAAGAACACACATGCAATGACACTGGTGGATCCATGGGTGGATTGCGAAAAGAGCAAACATGCAATGACACTGGTGGATCCATATGTGGTATGTGAAAAGAACACACATGCAATGACTCTGGTTGTTGTTAGTGAAAAGAACACACATGCAATGACACTGGTGGATCCATGTGTGGTCTCTGAAGAGAGCACACATTTCAACGACTCCTGTTGTTTTTAGTAAAAAGAACACACATGCAATGACACTGGTGGATCCATGTGTGGTCTCTGAAGAGAACACACATGCAATGACACTGGTTGTTGTTACTAAAAAGAACACACATGCAATAACACTGGTGGATCCATAGGTGGTATGTGAGAAGAACAAACATGCAAAATGACTCTGGTTGTTGTTACTAAAAAGAACACACATGCAAAATGACACTAGTGGGATCCATGGGTGGATTGTGAAAAGAAAACACATGCAATGACACTGGTGGATCCATAGGTGGTATGTGAAAAGAACACACTTGCAAAATGACTCTGGTTGTTACTAAAAAGAACACACATGCAATGACACTGGTGGATCCATGGGTGGATTGTGAAAAGAACACACATGCAATGACACTGGTGATCCATATGTGGTATGTGAAAAGAACACACATGCAATGACTCTGGTTGTTGTTAGTGAAAAGAACACACATGCAATGACTCTGGTTGTTACTAAAAAGAACACACATGCAATGACACTGGTGGAGCCAAAGGTGGATTGTGAAGAGAACACACATGCAATGACACTGGTGGATCCATAGGTGGTATATGAAAAGAACACACATGTAAAATGACTAGTTGTTGTTACTAAAAAGAACACACATGCAATGACAGTGGTGGATCCATGTGTGGTCTCTGTAGAGAACACACATTTCAATGACAGTAGTGGATCCATATGTGGTATGTGAAAAGAACACACATGCAATGACTCTGGTTGTTGTTAGTGAAAAGAACACACATGCAATGACACTGGTGGATCCATATGTGGTATGTGAGAAGAACACATATGCAAAATGACTCTGGTTGTTGTTACTAAAAAGAACACACATGCAATAACACTGGTGGATCCATGTGTGGTATGTGAAAAGAACACACATGCAATGACACTAGTGGATCCATGTGTGGTCTCTGAAGAGAGCACACATTTCAATGACTCTTGTTGTTGTTAGTAAAAAGAACACACATGCAATGACACTGGTGGATCCATGTGTGGTCTCTAAAGAGAGCACACATGCAATGCCACTGGTTGTTGTTACTAAAAAGAACACATGCAATGACACTAGTTGATCCATATGTGGATTGTGAAGAGAACACACATGCAAAATGACTCTGGTTGTTGTTACTAAAAAGAACACACATGCAAAATGACACTAGTGGGATCCATGGGTGGATTGTGAAAAGAAAACACATGCAATGACACTGGTGGATCCATAGGTGGTATGTGAAAAGAACACACATGCAAAATGACTCTGGTTGTTACTAGAAAGAACACACATGCAATGACACTGGTGGATCCATGGGTGGATTGTGAAAAGAACACACATGCATTGACACTGGTGGATCCATATGTGGTATGTGAAAAGAACACACATGCAAAATGACTCTTGTTGTTACTAAAAAGAACACACATGCAATGACACCGGTGGATCCATGGGTGGATTATGAAAAGAACACACATGCAATGACACTGGTGGATCCATATGTGGTATGTGAAAAGAACACACATGCAAAATGACTCTGGTTGTTACTAAAAAGAACACACATGCAATGACACTGGTGGATCCATGTGTGGTCTCTGTAGAGAACACACATTTCAATTACACTGGTGGATCCATATCTGGTATGTGAAAAGAACACACATGCAATGACTCTGGTTGTTGTTCGTGAAATGAACACACATGCAATGACACTGTGGATCCATAGGTGGTATGCGAGAAGAACTCACATTTCAATGAATCGGGTTGTTGTTACCAAAAAGAACACATATGCAATGACACTGGTGGATCCATAGGCGGTATGTGATGAGATCACACATGCAAAATGACTCTGGTTGTTGTTACTAAAAAGAGCACACATGCAATGACACTGGTGGATCCATGGGTGGTAGTTGAAAATAATACACATTTCAATGACACTGGTGGATCCATAGGTGGTATGTGAAAAGAACACACATGTAAAATGACTCTGGTTGTTGTTACTAAAAAGAACACACATGCAATGGCACTGGTAGATCCATAGGTGTCATGTGAAGAGATCACACATGCAAAATGGCTCTGGTTGTTGTTAGTAAAAAGAACACACATGCAATGACACTGGTGGATCCATTGGTGGTAGTTCAACATAATACACATTTCAATGACACTGGTGGATCCATAGGTGGTATGTGAAAAGAACACACATGCAAAATGACTCTGGTTGTTGTTACTAAAAAGAACACACATGCAATGACACTGGTGGATCCATGGGTGGATTGCGAAAAGAGCAAACATGCAATGACACTGGTGGATCCATATGTGGTATGTGAAAAGAACACACATGCAATGACTCTGGTTGTTGTTAGTGAAAAGAACACACATGCAATGACACTGGTGGATCCATGTGTGGTCTCTGAAGAGAGCACACATTTCAACGACTCTTGTTGTTTTTAGTAAAAAGAACACACATGCAATGACACTGGTGGATCCATGTGTGGTCTCTGAAGAGAACACACATGCAATGACACTGGTTGTTGTTACTAAAAAGAACACACATGCAATAACACTGGTGGATCCATAGGTGGTATGTGAGAAGAACAAACATGCAAAATGACTCTGGTTGTTGTTACTAAAAAGAACACACATGCAAAATGACACTAGTGGGATCCATGGGTGGATTGTGAAAAGAAAACACATGCAATGACAATGGTGGATCCATAGGTGGTATGTGAAAAGAACACACTTGCAAAATGACTCTGGTTGTTACTAAAAAGAACACACATGCAATGACACTGGTGGATCCATGGGTGGATTGTGAAAAGAACACACATGCAATGACACTGGTGATCCATATGTGGTATGTGAAAAGAACACACATGCAATGACTCTGGTTGTTGTTAGTGAAAAGAACACACATGCAATGACTCTGGTTGTTACTAAAAAGAACACACATGCAATGACACTGGTGGAGCCAAAGGTGGATTGTGAAGAGAACACACATGCAATGACACTGGTGGATCCATAGGTGGTATATGAAAAGAACACACATGTAAAATGACTAGTTGTTGTTACTAAAAAGAACACACATGCAATGACAGTGGTGGATCCATGTGTGGTCTCTGTAGAGAACACACATTTCAATGACAGTAGTGGATCCATATGTGGTATGTGAAAAGAACACACATGCAATGACTCTGGTTGTTGTTAGTAAAAAGAACACACATGCAATGACACTGGTGGATCCATATGTGGTATGTGAGAAGAACACATATGCAAAATGACTCTGGTTGTTGTTACTAAAAAGAACACACATGCAATGACACTGGTGGATCCATGTGTGGTATGTGAAAAGAACACACATGCAACGACACTAGTGGATCCATGTGTGGTCTCTGAAGAGAGCACACATTTCAATGACTCTTGTTGTTGTTAGTAAAAAGAACACACATGCAATGACACTGGTGGATCCATGTGTGGTCTCTAAAGAGAGCACACATGCAATGCCACTGGTTGTTGTTACTAAAAAGAACACATGCAATGGCACTGGTTGATCCATATGTGGATTGTGAAGAGAACACACATGCAAAATGACTCTGGTTGTTGTTACTAAAAAGAACACACATGCAAAATGACACTAGTGGGATCCATGGGTGGATTGTGAAAAGAAAACACATGCAATGACACTGGTGGATCCATAGGTGGTATGTGAAAATAACACACATGCAAAATGACTCTGGTTGTTACTAAAAAGAACACACATGCAATGACACCGGTGGATCCATGGGTGGATTGTGAAAAGAACACACATGCATTGACACTGGTGGATCCATATGTGGTATGTGAAAAGAACACACATGCAAAATGACTATTGTTGTTACTAAAAAGAACACATATGCAATGACACTGGTGGATCCATGTGTGGTCTCTGTAGAGAACACACATTTCAATGACACTGGTGGATCCATATGTGGTATGTGAAAAGAACACACATGCAATGACTCTGGTTGTTGTTAGTGAAATGAAAACACATGCAATGACACTGGTGGATCCATAGGTGGTATGTGAGAAGAACACACATTTCAATGACTCTGGTTGTTGTTACTAAAAAGAACACACACGCAATGACACTGGTGGATCGATAGGTGGTATGTGAAGAGATCACACATGCAAAATGACTCTGGTTGTTACTAAAAAGAACACACATGCAATGACACTAGTGGATCCATGGGTGGATTGTGAAAAGAACACACATGCAATGACACTGGTGGATCCATAGGTGGTTCGTGAAAAGAACACACATGCAAAATGACTCTGGTTGTTGTTACTAAAAAGTAGACACATGCAATGACACTGGTGGATCCATAGGTGGATTGTGAAGAGAACACACATGCAATGACACTGGTGATCCATATGTGGTATGTGAAGAGAACACACATGCAATGACACTGGTTGTTGTTACTAAAAAGAACACACATGCAATAACACTGGTGGATCCATAGGTGGTATGTGAGAAGAACAAACATGCAAAATGACTCTGGTTGTTGTTACTAAAAAGAACACACATGCAAAATGACACTAGTGGGATCCATGGGTGGATTGTGAAAAGAAAACACATGCAATGACACTGGTGGATCCATAGGTGGTATGTGAAAAGAACACACTTGCAAAATGACTCTGGTTGTTACTAAAAAGAACACACATGCAATGACACTGGTGGATCCATGGGTGGATTGTGAAAAGAACACACAAGCAATGACACTGGTGATCCATATGTGGTATGTGAACAGAACACACATGCAATGACTCTGGTTGTTGTTAGTGAAAAGAACACACATGCAATGACACTGGTGGATCCATATGTGGTTTGTGAAAAGAACAGACATGCAATCACACTAGGTGGATCCATGTGTGGTTTGTGAAAAGAGTAGACATGCAATGACACTGGTGGATCCATGTGTGGTTTGTGAGAAGAACACACATCCAATGACACTGGGTGTGGTTCATGAAAAGAACACACATCAAATTACCCTGGTGGATCCTTATGTGGTTTGTGATAAGAACACACATGCAATCACACTGGGTGGATCCATATGTGGTTTATGAGAAGAACACACATGCAATGACACTGGTGATATGTGGTTTGTGAAAAGAACACACATGCAATGACTCTAACTGTGGTTAATGAAAAGAGCATACATGCAATGACACTGGTGGATCCATGTGTGGTTTGTGATAATAACACACTTGCAATGACACTGGGTGTGGTTCATGAAAAGAATAGACATGCAATGATACTGGTGGATCCATGTCTGGTTTGTGAGAAGAACACACATGCAATGACACTGGGTATGGTTCATGAAAAGAACACACATCCAATGACACTGGTGTATCCTTATGTGCTTTGTGAGAAGAACAGACATGCAATGACTCTAGATGTGGTTCATGAGAAGAACACACATGCAATGTCACTAGTGGATCCATGCGTGGTTTATGAGAAGAACACACATGCAATGACACTGGGTGTGGTTCATGAAAAGAACACACATCCAATGACACCGGTGGATCCTTATGTGGTTTGTGAGAAGAACAGACATGCAATGACTCTATATGTGGTCCATGAGAAGAACACACATGCAATGACACTAGTGGATCCATGTGTGGTTTATGAGAGGAACAGACATGAAATGACACTGGGTGTGGTTCATGAAAGAACAAACATGCAATGACACTGGTGGTTCCATATGTGGTTTGTGAAAAGAACAAACATGCAATCACACTGGGTGGATCCATGTGTGGTTTGTGAAAAGAGCAGACATGCAATGACACTGGTGGATCCATGTCTGGTTTGTGAGAAGAACACACATCCAATGACACTGGGGTTGGTTCATGAAAAGAACACACATCCAATGACACTGGTGGATCCTTGTGTGGTTTGTGAGAAGAAAACACATGCAATCACACTAGGTGGATCCATATGTGGTTTATGAGAAGAACACACATGCAATAACATTGGTGATATGTGGTCTGTGAGAAGAACACAGAATGCAATGACACTGGGTGTGGTTCATGAAAAGAACACACATCTAATGACGCTAGTGGATCCATGTGTGGTTTGTGAGAAGAACACACATGTAATGACACTAGCTGTGGTTTGTGAAAAGAACATACATGCAACGATACTGGTGGATCCATGTGTGGTTTATGAGAATAACACACATGCAATGACACTGGGTGTGGTTCATGAAAAGAACACACATCCAATGACACTGGTGGATCCTTATGTGGTTTGTGAGAAGAACAGACATTCAATGACTCTAGATGTGGTTCATAAGAAGAACACACATGCAATGACACAGGTGGATCCATGTGTGGTCTATGACAAGAACACACATGCAATGACATTGCGTGTGGTTCATGAAAAGAACACACATCGATTCACACTGGTGGATTCGTACGTGGTTTGTGAGAAGAACAGCCATGCAATGACTCTAGATGTGGTTCATGAGAAGAACACACATGCAATGACACAGTGGATCCATATGTGGTTTATTAGAGGAATATACATGCAATAACATTGGGTGTGGTTCATGAAAAGAACAGACATGCAATGACACTAGTGGATCCATATGTGGTTTGTGAAAAGAACAGACATGCAATGACACTGGGTGGATCCATGTGTGGTTTGTGAAAAGAGCAGACATGCAATGACACTGGTGGATCCATGTGTGCTTTGTGAGAAGAACACACATCCAATGACACTGGGTGTGGTTCATGAAAAGAACACACATCCAATGACACTGGTGGATCCTTATGTGGTTTGTGAGAAGAACAGACATGGAATGACTCTAGATGTGGTCCATGAGAAGAACACACATGCAATGACACCGATGGATACATGTGTGGTTTATGAGAGGAACAAACATGAAATGACACTGGGTGTGGTTCATGAAAAGAACAGACATGCAATGACACTGGTGGATCCATATGTGGTTTGTGAAAAGAACAGACATGCAATCACACTTGGTGTATCCATGTGTGGTTTGTGAAAAGAGCAGACATGCAATAACACTGGTGGATCCATGTGTGGTTTGTGAGAATAACACACATCCAATGACACTGGGTGTGGTTTATGAAAAGAACACACATCTAATGACACTGGTGGATCTTTATGTGGTTTGTGAGAAGAACACACATGCAATCACATTAGGTTGATCCATATTGTGTTTATGAGAAGAAGACACATGCAATGACACTGGTGATATGTGGGTTGTGAGAAGAACACACATGCAATGACACTGGTGGAGGTTCATGAAATGAACACACATCCAATGACACTGGTGGATCCATGTGTGGTTTGTGAGAAGAACACACATGTAAGGACACTGGTTGTGGTTTGTGAAAAGAACATACATGCAACGATACTGGTGGATCCATGTGTGATTTATGAGAACAACACACATGCAATGACACTGGGTGTGGTTCATGAAAAGAACACCCATCCAATGACACTGGTGGATCCTTATGTGGTCTGTGAGAAGAACAGACATTCGATGACTCTAGATGTGGTTCATAAGACGAACACACATGCAATTTACATAGGTGGATCCATGTGTGGTCTGTGAGAAGAACACACATGCAATGACATTGGGTGTGGTTCATGAAAAGAACACACATCCAATGACACTTGTGGATCTGTATGTGGTTTGTGAGAAGAACAGACATGCAATGACTCTTGATGTGGTTCATGAGAAGAACACACATGCAATGACACCGGTGGATCCATATGTGGTTTATTAGAGGAATAGACATGCAATGACACTAGGTGTGGTTCATGAAAAGAACAGACATGCAATGACACTGGTGGATCCATAGGTGGTTTGTGAAAAGAACAGACATGCAATCACACTGGGTGGATCCATGTGTGGTTTGTGAAAAGAGCAGACGTGCAATGACACTGGTGGATCCATGTGTGGTTTGTGAGAAGAACACACATCCAATGACACTGTGTGTGGTTCATGAAAAGAACACACATCCAATGACACTGGTGGATCCTTATGTGGTTTGTGAGAAGAACACACATGCAATCACACTAGGTGGATCCATATGTGGTTTATGAGAAGAACAGACATGCAATCACACTGGTGATATGTTGTTTGTGAGAAGAACACACATGCAATCACACTGGGTGTGCTTCATGAAAAGAACACACATGCAATGACACTGGTGGATCCATGTGTGGTTTGTGAGAAGAACACACATGTAATGACACTGGCTGTGGTTTGTGAAAAGAACATACATGCAGCGATACTGGTGGATCCATGTGTGGTTTATGAGAAGAACACACATGCAATTACACTGGGTGTGGTTCATGAAAACAACACACATCCAATGACACTGGTGGATCCTTATGTGGTTTGTGAGAAGAACAGACATTCAATGACTCTAGATGTGGTTCATAAGAAGAACACACAGGCAATGACAGAGGTGGATCCATGTGTGGTCTATGAGAAGAACACACATGCAATGACATTGGGTGTGGTTCCTGAAAAGAACACACATCAAATGACACTGGTGGATCCGTATGTGGTTTGTGAGAAGAACAGACATGCAATGACTCTAGATGTGGTTCATGAGAAGAACACACATGCAATGACACCAGTGGATCCATATGTGGTTTATTAGAGGAATAAACATGCAATAACACTGGGTGTGGTTCATGAAAATAACAGACATGCAATGACACTAGTGGATCGATATGTGGTTTATGAAAAGAACAGACATGCAATGACACTGGGTGTATCCATGTGTGCTTTGTGAGAAGAACACACATCCAATGACACTGGGTGTGGTTCATGAAAAGAACACACATCCAATGACACTGGTGGATCCTTATGTGGTTTGTGATAAGAACACACATGCAATCACACTAGGTGGATCCATATGTGGTTTATGAGAAGACCACACATGCAATGACACTGGTGATATGTGGTTTGTGAGAAGAACACACATGCAATGACACTGGGTGTGGTTCATGAAAAGAACACACATACAATGACACTGGTGGATCCATGTGTGGTTCGTGAGAAGAACACACATGTAATGACATTGGCCGTGGTTTGTGAAAACAACATACATGCAATGATACTAGTGGATCCATGTGTGGTTTATGAGAAGAACATCCATGCAATGACAATGGGTGTGGTTCATGAAAAGAACACACATCCAATGACACTAGTGGATCCTTATGTGGTTTGTGAGCAGAATAGACATTCAATGATTCTAGATGTGGTTCATAAGAAGAACACACATGCAATGACACAGGTGGATCCATGTGTGGTGTGTGAGAAGAACACACATGCAATGACATTGGGTGTGGTTCATGAAAAGAACACACATCCAATGACACTGGTGGATCCATATGTGGTTTGTGAGAAGAACAGCCATGCAATGACTCTAGATGTGGTTCATGAGAAGAACACACGTGCAATGACACCAGTGGATCCATATGTGGTTTATTAGAGGAATAGACATGCAATAACACTGGGTGTGGTTCATGAAAAGAACAGACATGCAATGACACTGGTGGATCCATATGTGGTTTGTGAAAAGAACAGACATGCAATGACACTGGGTGGATCTAGGTGTGGTTTGTGAAAAGAGCAGACATGCAATGACACTGGTGGATCCATGTGTGCTCTGTGAGAAGAACACACATCCAATGACACTGGGTGTGGTTCATGAAAAGAACACACATCCAATGACACTGGTGGATCCTTATGTGGTTTGTGAGAAGAACAGACATGCAATGACTCTAGGTGTGGTCCATGAGAAGAACACACATGCAATGACACCATTGGATCCATGTGTGGTTTATGAGAGGAACAAAGATGAAATGACACTGGGTGTGGTTCATGAAAAGAACATACATGCAATGACACTGGTGGATCCATATGTGGTTTGTGAAAAGAACAGACATGCAATCACACTGGGTGTATCCATGTGTGGTTTGTGAAAAGAGAAGACATGCAATGACACTGGTGGATCAATGTGTCGTTTGTGAGAATAACACACATCCAATGAGACTAGGTGTGGTTCATGAAAAGAACACACATCCAATGACAGTGGTGGATCCTTATGTGGTTTGTGAGAAGAACACACATGCAATCACACTAGGTGGAACCATATGTGGTTTATGAGAAGAACACACATGCAATGACACTGGTGATATGTGGTTTGTGAGAAGAACACACATGCAATGACACTAGGTGCGGTTCATGAAAATAACACACATTCAATGACACTGGTGGATCCTTATGTCGTTTGTGAGAAGAACAGACATTCAGTGACTCTAGATGTGGTTCATAAGGAGAACACACATGCAATGACACAGGTGGATCCATGTGTGCTTTGTGAGAAGAACACACATCCAATGACACTGGGTGTGGTTCATGAAAAGAACACACATCCAATGACACTGGTGGATCCTTATGTGGTTTGTGAGAAGAACAGACATGCAATGAATCTAGATGTGGTCCATGAGAAGAACACACATGCAATGACACCGGTGGATCCATGTGTAGTTTATGAGAGGAACATGCATGCAATGACACTGGGTGTGGTTCATGAAAAGAACAGACATGCAATGACACTGGTGGATCAATATGTGGTTTGTGAAAACAATAGACATGCAATCACACTGGGTGTATCCATGTGTGGTTTGTGAAAAGAGCAGACATGCAATGACACTGGTGGATTCATGTGTGGTTTGTGAGAATAACACACATCCAATGACACTGGGTGTGGTTCATGAAAAGAACACACATCCAATGACACTGGTGGATCCTTATGTGGTTTGTGAGAAGAACACACATGCAATCACACTAGGTGGATCCATATGTGGTTTATGAGAAGAACACACATGCAATGACACTGGTGATATGTGGTTTGTGAGAAGAACACACATGCAATGATACTGGGTGTGGTTCATGAAAAGAACACACATCCAATGACACTGGTGGATCCATGTGTGGTCTGTGAGAAGAACACACATGCAATGACATTGGGTGTGGTTCATGAAAAGAACACACATCCAATGACACTGGTGGATCCTTATGTGGTTTGTGAGAAGAACACACATGCAATCACACTAGGTGGATCCATATGTGGTTTATGAGAAGAACACACATGCAATGACACTAGTGATATGTGGTTTGTGAGAAGAACACACATGCAATCACACTAGGTGGATCCATATGTGGTTTGTGAGAAGAACACACATGCATTGACTCTAGCTGTGGTTTGTGTAAAGAACACACATGCAATGACACTAGGTGTGGTTCATGAAAAGAACACACATCCAATAACACTGGTGGATTCATGTGTGGTTTGTGAGAAGAAAACACACGTAATGACACTGGCTGTGGTTTGTGAAAAGAACATACATGCAACGATACTGGTGGATCCATGTGTGGTTTATGAGAAGAACAAATATGCAATGACATTGGGTGTGGTTCATGAAAAGAACACATATCCTATGACACTGGTGGATCCTTATGTGGTTTGTGAGAAGAACAGACATTCAATGACTCTAGATGTGGTTCATAAGAAGAACACACATGCAATGACTCTAGATGTGGTTCATGAGAAGAACACACATGCAATGACACCGGTGGATCCATATGTGGTTTATTAGAGGAATAGACATGCAATGACACTAGGTGTGGTTAATGAAAAGAACAGACATGCAATGACACTGGTGGATCCATATGTGGTTTGTGAAAACAATAGACATGCAATCACACTTGGTGGATCCATGTGTGGTTTGTGAAAAGAGCAGACATGCAATGACACTGGTGGATCCATGTGTGGTTTGTGAGAAGAACACATATCCAATGACACTGCGTGTGGTTCATGAAAAGAACACACATCCAATGACACCGGTGGATCCTTATGTGGTTTGTGAGAAGAACACACATGCAATCACACTAGGTGGATCCATATGTGGTTTATGAGAAGAGCACACATGCAATGACATTGGGTGTCGTTCATGAAAAGAACACACATCCAATGACACTGGTGGATCCATGTGTGGTTTGTGAGAAGAACACACATGTAATGACACTGGCTGTGGTTTGTTAAAAGAACATACAAGCAATGATACTGGTGGATCCATGTGTGGTTTATGAGAAGAACACACATGCAATGACAATGGGTGTGGTTCATGAAAAGAACACACATCCTATGACACTGGTGGATCCTTATGTGGTTTGTAAGAAGAACAGACATTCAATGACTCTAGATGTGGTTCATAAGAAGAACACACATGCAATGACACAGGTGGATCCATGTGTGGTCTATGAGAAGAACACACATGCAATGACATTGGGTGTGGTTCATGAAAAGAACACACATCCAATGACACTGGTGGATCCGTATGTGGTTTGTGAGAAGAACAGACATGCAATGACTCTAGATGTGGTTCATGAGAAGAACACACATGCAATGACACCAGTGGATCCATATGTGGTTTATTAGAGGAATAGACATGCAATAACACTGGGTGTGGTTCATGAAAATAACAGACATGCAATGACACTAGTGGATCCATATGTGGTTTGTGAAAAGAACAGACATGCAATGACACTGGTGGATCCATGTGTTCTTTGTGAGAAGAACACACATTCAATGACACTGGGTGTGGTTCAAGAAAAGAACACACATCCAATGACACTGGTGGATCCTTATGTGGTTTGTGAGAAGAACAGACACGCAATGACTCTAGATGTGGTCCATGAGAAGAACACACATGCAATGACACCAGTGGATCCATGTGTGGTTTATGAGAGGAACAAACATGAAATGACACTGGGTGTGGTTCATGAAAAGAACAGACATGCAATGACACTAGTGGAGCCATATGTGGTTTGTGAAAAGAACAGACATGCAATCACACTGGGTGGATCAATGTGTGGTTTGTGAAAAGAGCAGACATGCAATGACACTGGTGGATCCATGTGTGGTTTGTGAGAAGAACACACATCCAATGACACTGGGTATGGTTCATGAAAAGAACACACATCCAATGACACTGGTGGATCCTTATGTGGTTTGTGAGAAAAACACACATGCAATCACACTAGGTGGATCCATATGTGGTTTATGAGAAGAACACACATGCAATGACACTGGTGATATGTGGTTTGTGAGAAGAACACACATGCAATGACACTAGGTGTGGTTCATGAAAAGAACACACATTCATTGACACTAGGGGATCCTTATGTGGTTTGTGAGAAGAACATACATTCAATGACTCTAGATGTGGTTCATAAGGAGAACACACATGCAATGACACAGGTGGATCCATGTGTGGTCTGTGAGAAGAACACACATGCAATGACATTGGGTGTGGTTCATGAAAAGAACACACATCCAATGACACTGGTGGATCCTTATGTGGTTTGTGAGAAGAACACACAAGCAGTCACACTAGGTGGATCCATATGTGGTTTATGAGAAGAACACACATGCAATGACACTGGTGATATGTGGTTTGTGAGAAGAACACACATGCAATGACACTGGGTGTGGTTCATGAAAACAACACACATCCAATGACACTGGTGGATCCATGCGTGGTTTGTGAGAAGAACACACATGTAATGAGACCGGCTGTGGTTTGTGAAAAGAACATATATGCAACGATACTGGTGGATCCATGTGTGGTTTATGAGAAGAACACACATGCAATGAAACTGGGTGTGGTTCATGAAAAGAACACACATGCAATGTCACTGGTGGATCCATGTGTGGTTTATGAGAAGAACACACATGCAATGACACTGGGTGTGGTTCATGAAAAGAACACACATCCAATGACACTGGTGGATCCTTATGTGGTTTGTGAGAAGAACAGACATGCAATGAACCTAGATGTGGTCCATGAGAAGAACACACATGCAATGACACCGGTGGCTCCATGTGTGGTTTATGAGAGGAACAGACATGCAATGACACAAGTGGATCCATGTGTGGTCTTTGAGAAGAACACACATGCAATGACATTGGGTTGGTTCATGAAAGGAACACAAATCCAATGACACTGGTGGATCCGTATGTGGTTTGTGAGAAGAACAGACATGCAATGAATCTAAATGTGGTTCATGAGAAGAACACACATGCAATGACACCGGTGGATCCATATGTGGTTTATTAGAGGAACAGACATGCAATGATACTGGGTGCGGTTCATGAAAAGAACAGACATGCAATGACACTGGTGGATCCATATGTGGTTTGTGAAAAGAACAGACATGCAATCACACTGGGTGGATCCATGTGTGGTTTGTGAAAAGAGCAGACATGCAATGACACTGGTGGATCCATGTGTGGTTTGTGAGAAGAACACACATCCAATGACACTGGGTGTGGTTCATGAAAAGAACACACATCCAATGACACTGGTGGATCCTTATGTGGTTTGTGAGAAGAACACACATGCAATCACACTAGGTGGATCCATATGTCGTTTATGAGAAGAACACACATGCAATGACACTGGTGATATGTGGTTTGTGAGAAGAACACACATGCAATGACACTGGGTGTGGTTCATGAAAAGAACACACATCCAATGACACTGGTGGATCCATGTGTGGTTTGTGAGAAGAACACACATGTAATGACACTGGCTGTGGTTTGTGAAAAGAACATACATGCAACGATACTGGTGGATCCATGTGCGGTTTATAAGAAGAACACACATGCAATGACACTGGGTGTGGTTCATGAAAAGAACACACATCCAATGACACTGGTTGATCCTTATGTGGTTTGTGAGAAGAACAGACATTCCATAACTCTAGATGTGGTTCATAAGAAGAACACACATGCAATGACACAGGTGGATCCATGTGTGGTCTGTGAGGAGAACACACATGCAATGACATTGGGTGTGGTTCATGAAAAGAACACACATCCAATGACACTGGTGGATCCGTATGTGGTTTGTGAGAAGAACAGACATGCAATGACTCTAGATGTGGTTCATGAGAAGAACACACATGCAATGACACCGGTGGATCCATATGTGGTTTATTAGAGGAATAGACATGCAATGACACTGGGTGTGGTTCATGAAAAGAACAGACATGCAATGACACTGGTGGATCCATATGTGGTTTGTGAAAAGAATAGACATGCAATCACACAGGGTGGATCCATGTGTGGTTTTTGAAAAGAGCAGACATGCAATGACACTGGTGGATCCATGTGTGCTTTCTGAGAAGAACACACACCCAATGACACTAGGTGTGGTTCATGAAAAGAACACACATCCAGTGACACTGGTGGATGCGTATGTGGTTTGTGAGAAGAACAGACATGCAATGACTCTAGATGTGGTTCATGAGAAGAACACACATGCAATGACACCGGTGGATCCATATGTGGTTTATTAGAGGAATAGACATGCAATGACACTGGGTGTGGTTCATGAAAAGAACAGACATGCAATGACACTGGTGGATCCATATGTGGTTTGTGAAAAGAACAGACATGCAATCACACAGGGTGGATCCATGTGTGGTTTGTGAAACGAGCAGACATGCAATGACACTGGTGGATCCATGTGTGGTTTGTGAGAAGAACACTCATCCAATGACACTAGGTGTGGTTCATGAAAAGAACACACATCCAATGACACTGGTGGATCCTTATGTGGTTTGTGAGAAGAACAGACATGCAATGACTCTAGATGTGGTCCATGAGAAGAACACACATGCAATGACACCGGTGGATCCATGTGTGGTTTATGCGAGGAATAGACATGCAATGACACTAGGTGTGGTTCATGAAAAGAACAGACATGCAATGACACTGGTGGATCCATATGTGGTTTGTGAAAAGAACAGACATGCAATCACACAGGGTGGATCCATGTGTGGTTTGTGAAAAGAGCAGACATGCAATGACACTGGTGGATCCATGTGTGGTTTGTGAGAAGAACACTCATCCAATGACACTAGGTGTGGTTCATGAAAAGAACACACATCCAATGACACTGGTGGATCCTTATGTGGTTTGTGAGAAGAACAGACATGCAATGACTCTAGATGTGGTCCATGAGAAGAACACACATGCAATGACACCGGTGGATCCATATGTGGTTTATTAGAGGAATAGACATGCAATGACACTGGGTGCGGTTCATGAAAAGAACAGACATGCAATGACACTGGTGGATCCATATGTGGTTTGTGAAAAGAACAAACATGCAATCACACTGGGTGGATCCATGTGTGGTTTGTGAAAAGAGCAGACATGCAATGACACAGGTGGATCCATGTGTGGTTTGTGAGAAGAACACACATCCAATGACACTGGGTGTGGTTCATGAAAAGAACACACATCCAATGACACTGGTGGATCATTATGTGGTTTGTGAGAAGAACACACATGCAATCACACTAGGTGGATCCATATGTCGTTTATGAGAAGAACACACATGCAATGACACTGGTGATATGTGGTTTGTGAGAAGAACACACATGCAATGACACTGGGTGTGGTTCATGAAAATAACACACATCCAATGACACTGGTGGATCCATGTGTGGTTTGTGAGAAGAACACACATGTAATGACACTGGCTGTGGTTTGTGAAAAGAACATACATGCAACGATACTGGTGGATCCATGTGCGGTTTATGAGAAGAACACACATGCAATGACACTGGGTGTGGTTCATGAAAAGAACACACATCCAATGACACTGGTGGATCCTTATGTGGTTTGTGAGAAGAACAGACATTCCATGACTCTAGATGTGGTTCATAAGAAGAACACACATGCAATGACACAGGTGGATCCATGTGTGGTCTGTGAGGAGAACACACATGCAATGACATTGGGTGTGGTTCATGAAAAGAACACACATCCAATGACACTGGTGGATCCGTATGTGGTTTGTGAGAAGAACAGACATGCAATGACTCTAGATGTGGTTCATGAGAGGAACACACATGCAATGACACCGGTGGATCCATATGTGGTTTATTAGAGGAATAGACATGCAATGACACTGGGTGTGGTTCATGAAAAGAACAGACATGCAATGACACTGGTGGATCCATATGTGGTTTGTGAAAAGAATAGACATGCAATCACACAGGGTGGATCGATGTGTGGTTTTTGAAAAGAGCAGACATGCAATGACACTGGTGGATCCATGTGTGGTCTGTGAGAAGAACACACATGCAATGACACTGGGTGTGGTTCATAAAAAGAACACACATCCAATGACACTGGTGGATCCGTATGTGGTTTGTGACAAGAACAGACATGCAATGACTCTAGATGTGGTTCATGAGAAGAACACACATGCAATGACACCAGTGGACCCATATGTGGTTTATTAGAGGAATAGACATGCAATGACACTGGGTGTGGTTCATGAAAAGAACACACATGCAATGACACTGGTGGATCCATATGTGGTTTGTGAAAAGAACAGACATGCAATCACACTGGGTGGATCCATGTGTGGTTTGTGAAAAGAGGAGACATGCAATGACACTGGTGGATCCATGTGTGGTTTGTGAGAAGAAAACACATCCACTGACACTAGGTGTGGTTCATGAAAAGAACACACATCCAATGACACTGGTGGATCCTTATGTGGTTTGTGAGAAGAACACACATGCAATGACTCTAGATGTGGTCCATGAGAAGAACACACATGCAATGACACCGGTGGATCAATGTGTGGTTTATGAGAGGAATAGACATGCAATGACACTGGGTGTGGTTCATGAAAAGAACAGACATACAATGACACTGGTGGATCCATATGTGGTTTGTCAAAAGAACAGACATGCAATCACACTGGGTGGATCCATGTGTGGTTTGTGAAATGAGCAGACATGCAATGACACTGGTGGATCCATGTGTGGTTTGTGAGAAGAACACACATCCAATGACACTGGGTGAGGTTCATGAAAAGAACACACATCCAATGACACTGGTGGATCCTTATGTGGTTTGTGAGAAGAACGCACATGCAATCACACTAGGTGGATCCATATGTGGTTTATGAGAAGAACACACATGCAATGACACTGGTGATATGTGGTTTGTGAGAAGAACACACATGCAATGATACTGGGTGTGGTTCATGAAAAGAACACACATCCAATGACACTGCTGGATCCATGTGTGGTTTGGGAGAAGAACACACATGTAATGACACTGACTGTGGTTTGTGAAAAGAACATACATGCAATGATACTAGTGGATCCATGTGTGGTTTATGAGAAGAACAAACATGCAATGACAATGGGTGTGGTTCATGAAAAGAACACACATCCAATGACACTGGTGGATCCTTATGTGGTTTGTGAGAAGAACAGACATTCAATGACTCTAGATGTGGTTCATAACAAGAACACACATGCAATGACACAGGTGGATCCATGTGTGGTCTGTGAGAAGAACACACATGCAATGACATTGGGTGTGGTTCATGAAAAGAACACACATCCAATGACACTGGTGGATCCGTATGTGGTTTGTGAGAAGAACAGACATGCAATGACTCTAGATGTGGTTCATGAGAAGAACACACATGCAATGACACCGGTGGATCGATATGTGGTTTATTAGAGGAATAGACATGCAATGACACTGGGTGTGGTTCATGAAAAGAACAGTCATGCAATGACACTGGTGGATCCATATGTGGTTTGTGAATAGAACAGATATGCAATCACACAGGGTGGATCCATGTGTGGTTTGTGAAAAGAGCAGACATGCAATGACACTGGTGGATCCATGTGTGGTTTGTGAGAAGAACACTCATCCAATGACACTAGGTGTGGTTCATGAAAAGAACACACATCCAATGACACTGGTGGATCCTTATGTGGTTTGTGAGAAGAACAGACATGCAATGTCTCTAGATGTGGTTCATGAGAAGAACACACATGCAATGACACCGGTGGATCCATGTGTGGTTTATGAGAGGAACAAACATGCAATGACACTGGGTGTGGTTCATGAAAAGAACAGACCTGCAATGACACTGGTCGATCCATATGTGGTTTGTGAAAAGAACAGACATGCAATCACATAGGGTGGATCCATGTGTGGTTTGTGAAAAGAGCAGACATGCAATGACACTGGTGGATCCATGTGTGGTTTGTGAGAATAACACACAACCAATGACACTGGGTGTGGTTCATGAAAAGAACACACATCTAATGACACTGGTGGATCCTTATGTGGTTTGTGAGAAGAACACACATGCAATCACACTAGGTGGTTCCATATGTGGTTTATGAGAAGAAAACACATGCAATGACACTGGTGATATGTGATTTGTGAGAAGAACACACATGCAATGACACTGGGTGTGGTTCATGAAAAGAACACACATCCAATGACACTGGTGGATCCATGTGTGGTTTGTGAGAAGAACACACATGTAATGACACTGGCTGTGGTTTGTGAAAAGAACATACATGCAATGATACTTGTGGATCCATGTGTGGTTTATGAGAAGAACAAACATGCAATGACAATGGGTGTGGTTCATGAAAAGAACACACATCCAATGACACTGGTGGATCCTTATGTGGTTTGTGAGAAGAACAGACATTCAATGACTCTAGATGTGGTTCATAAGAAAAACACACATGCAATGACACAGGTGGATCCATGTGTGGTCTGTGAGAAGAACACACATGCAATGACATTGGGTGTGGTTCATGAAAAGAACACACATCCAATGACACTGGTGGATCCGTATGTGGTTTGTGACAAGAACAGACATGCAATGACTCTAGATGTGGTTCATGAGAAGAACACACATGCAATGACACCAGTGGACCCATATGTGGTTTATTAGAGGAATAGACATGCAATGACACTGGGTGTGGTTCATGAAAAGAACACACATGCAATGACACTGGTGGATCCATATGTGGTTTGTGAAAAGAACAGACATGCAATCACACTGGGTGGATCCATGTGTGGATTGTGAAAAGAGGAGACATGCAATGACACTTGTGGATCCATGTGTGGTTTGTGAGAAGAAAACACATCCACTGACACTAGGTGTGGTTCATGAAAAGAACACACATCCAATGACACTGGTAGATCCTTATGTGGTTTGTGAGAAGAACACACATGCAATCACAGTTGGTGGATCCATATGTGGTTTATGAGAAGAACACACATGCAATGATACTGGGTGTGTTTCATGAAAAGAATAGACATGCAATGATACTGCTGGATCCATGTGAGGTTTGTGAGAAGAACACACATGCAATGACACTGGGTGTGGTTCATGAAAAGAACACACATCCAATGACACTGGTGGATCCTTATGTGCTTTGTGAGAAGAACAGACATGCAATGACTCCTGATGTGGTTCATGAGAAGAACACACATGCAATGTCACTGGTGGATCCATGTGTGGTTTATGAGAAGAACACACATGCAATGACACTGGGTGTGGTTCATGAAAAGAACACACATCCAATGACACTGGTGGATCCTTATGTGGTTTGTGAGAAGAATAGACATGCAATGAATCTACATGTGGTCCATGAGAAGAACACACATGCAATGACACCGGTGGATCCATATGTGGTTTATGAGAGGAGCAAACATGCAATGACACTGGGTGTGGTTCATGAAAATAACAGACATGCAATGACACTGGTGGATCCATATGTGGTTTGTGAAAAGAACAGACATACAATGACACTGGTGGATCCATGTGTGGTTTGTGAGAAGAACACACATCCAATGACACTGGGTGTGGTTCATGAAAAGAACACACATCCAATGACACTGGTGGATCCTTATGTGGTTTGTGAGAAGAACACACATGCAATGACAGCGGGTGGATCCATATGTGGTTTATGAGAAGAACACACATGCAATGACACTGGTGATATGTGGTTTGTGAAAAGAACACACATGCAATGACTCTAACTGTGGTTAATGAAAAGAGCAGACATGCAATGACACTTGTGGATCCATGTGTGGTTTTTGAGAAGAACACACATGCAATGACACCGGCTCTGGTTCATGAAAAGAACAGACATGCAATGATACCGGTGGATCCATGTGCGGTTTGTGAGAACAACACACATGCAATGAAACTGGGTGTGGTTCATGAAAAGAACACACATCTAATGACACTAGTGGATCCTTATGTGCTTTGTGACCAGAACAGACATGCAATGACTCTAGATGTGGTTCATGAGAAGAACACACATGCAATGTCACTGGTGGATCCATGTGTGGTTTATGAGAAGAACACACATGCAATGACACTGGGTGTGGTTCATGAAAAGAACACACATCCAATGACACTGGTGGATCCTTATGTGGTTTGTGAGAAGAACAGACATGCAATGAACCTAGATGTGGTCCATGAGAAGAACACACATGCAATGACACCATTGGCTCCATGTGTGGTTTATGAGAGTAACAGACATGCAACGACACTAGGTGTGGTTCATGAAAAGAACAACATGCAATGACACTGGTGGATCCATATGTGGTTTTTGAAAAGAACAGACATGCAATCACACTGGGTGGATCCATGTGTGGTTTGTGAAAAGAGTAGACATGCAATGACACTGGTGGATCCATGTGTGGTTTGTGAGAAGAACACACATCCAATGACACTAGGTGTGGTTCATGAAAAGAACACACATCCAATTACACTGGTGGATCCTTATGTGGTTTGTGAGAAGAACACACATGCAATCACACTGGGTGGATCCATATGTGCTTTATGAGAAGAACACACATGCAATGACACGGTGATATGTGGTTTGTGAAAAGAACACACATGCAATGACTCTAACTGTGGTTAATGAAAATAGTAGACATACAATGACTTTGGTGGATCCATGTGTGGTTTGTGAGAAGAACACACATGCAATAACACTGGCTGTGGTTCATGAAAAGAACAGACATGCAATGATATTGGTGGATCCATGTGTGGTTTGTGAGAAGAACACACATGCAATGACACTGGGTGTGGTTCATGAAAAGAACACACATCCAATGACACTGGTGGATCCTTATGTGGTTTCTGAGAAGAACACACATGCAATCACACTGGGTGGATCCATATGTGGTTTATGAGAAGAACACACATGCAATGACACTGGTGATATGTGGTTTGTGAAAAGAACACACATGCAATGACTCTAACTGTGGTTAATGAAAAGAGAAGACATGCAATGACACTGGTGGATCCATGTGTGGTTTGTGATAATAACACACATGCAATGACACTGGATGTGTTTCATGAAAAGAATAGACATGCAATGATACTAGTGGATCCATGTGTGATTTGTGAGAAGAACACACATGCAATGACACTGGGTGTGGTTCATGAAAATAACACACATCCAATGACACTATTGGATCCTTATGTGTTTTGTGAGCAGAACAGACATGCAATGACTCTAGATGTGGTTCATGAGAAGAACACACATACAATGTCACTGGTGCATCCATGTGTGGTTTACGAGAAGAACACACATGCAATGACACTAGGTGTGGTACATGAAATGAACACACATCCAATGACACTGGTGGATCCTTATGTGGTTTGTGAGAAGAACAGACATGCAATGACTCTAGATGTGGTTCAAGAGAAGAACACACATGCAATGACACCGGTGGATCCATGTGTGGTTTATGAGAGGAACAGACATGCAATGACACTTGGTGTAGTTCATGAAAAGAATAGACATGCAATGACACTGGTGGATCCATATGTGGTTTGTGAAAAGAACAGACGTGCAATCACACTAGGTCGATCCATGTGTGGTTAGTGAAAAGAGCAGACATGCAATGACACTGGTGGATCCATGTGTGGCTTGTGAGAAGAACACACATCCAATGACACTGGGTGTGGTTCATGAAAAGAACACACATCCAATGACACTGTTGGATCCTTATGTGGTCTGTGAGAAGAACACACATGCAATCACACTGGGTGGATCCATATGTGGTTTATGAGAAGAACACACATGCAATGACACTAGTGATATGTGGTTTGTGAAAAGAACACACATGCAATGACTCTAACTGTGGTTAATGAAAAGAGCACACATGCAATGACACTGGTGGATCCATGTGCGGTTTGTGATAATAACACACATGCAATGACACTGGGTGTGTTTCATGAAGAGAATAGACATGCAATGATACTGGTGGATCCATGTGTGGTTTGTGAGAAGAACACAAATGCAATGACACTGGGTGTGGTTCATGAAAATAACACACATCCAATGAAACTAGTGGATCCTTATGTCTTTTGTGAGAAGAACAGACATGCAATGACTCTAGATGTGGTTCATGAGAAGAACACACATGAAATGTCACTGGTGGATCCATGTGTGGTTTATGAGAAGAACACACATGCAATGACACTGGGTGCGGTTCATGAAATAAACACACATCCAATGACACTGGTGATATGTGGTTTGTGAAAAGAACACACATGCAATGACTCTAACTATGGTTAATGAAAAGAGCAGACATACAATGACACTTGTCGATCCATGTGTGCTTTCTGAGAAGAACACACATGCAATGACACCGGCTCTGGTTCATGAAAAGAACAGACATGCAATGATACCGGTGGATCCATGTGCGGTCTGTGAGAAGAACACACATGCAATGAAACTGGGTGTGGTTCATGAAAAGAACACACATCCAATGACAGTGGTGGATCCTTATGTGTTTTGTGAGAAGAACAGACATGCAATGACTCTAGATGTGGTCATGAGAAGGACACACATACAATGTCACTGGTGGATCCATGTGTTGTTTATGATAAGAACACACATGCAATGACAGTGGGTGTGGTACATGAAATGAACACACATCTAATGACACTGGTGGATCCTAATGTGGTTTGTGAGAAGAACAGACATGCAATGACTCTAGATGTGGTTCATGAGAAGAACACACATGCAATGACAGCGGTGGATCCATGTGTGGTTTATGAGAGGAACATACATGCAATGACACTTGGTGTGGTTCATGAAAAGAATAGACATGCAATGACACTGGTGGATCCATATGTGATTTGTGAAAAGAATAGACATGCAATCACACTAGATGGATCCATGTGTGGTTAGTGAAAAGAGCAGACATGAAATGACACTGGTGGATCCATGTGTGGTTTGTGAGAAGAACACACATCCAATGACACTGGGTGTGGTTCATGAAAAGAACACACATCCAATGACACTGGTGGATCCTTATGTGGTTTGTGAGAAGAACACACATGCAATCACACTAGGTAGATCCATATGTTGTTTATGAGAAGAACACACATGCAATGACACTAGTGATATGTGGTTTGTGAAACACATATGCAATGACTCTAACTGTGGTTAATGAAAATAGCAGACATACAATGACTTTGGTGGATCCATGTGTGGTTTGTGAAAAGAACAGACATGCAATGACACTGGCTGTGGTTCATGAAAAGAACAGACATGCAATGACACTGGTGGATCCATGTGTGGTTTTTGAGAAGAACACACATGCAATGACACTGGGTGTGGTTCATGAAAAGAACACACATCCAATGACACTCGTGGATCCTTGTGTGGTTTGTGAGAAGAACACACATGCAATCACACTGGGTGGATCCATATGTGGTTTATGAGAAGAACACACATGCAATGACACTGGTGATATGTGGTTTGTGAAAAGAACACACATGCAATGACTCTAACTGTGTTTAATGAAAAGAGCAGACATGCAATGACACTGGTGGATCCATGTGTGGTTTGTGATAATAACACACATGCAATGACACTGGGTGTGTTTCATGAAAAGAATAGACATGCAATGATACTGGTGGATCCATGTGTGGTTTGTGAGAAGAACACACATGCAATGACACTGGGTGTGTTTCATGAAAATAACACACATCCAATGACACTATTGGATCCTTATGTGTTTTGTGAGAAGAACAGACATGCAATGACTCTAGATGTGGTTCATGAGAAGAACACACATACAATGTCACTGGTGCATCCATGTGTGGTTTATGAGAAGAACACACATGCAATGACACTAGGTGTGGTACATGAAATGAACACACATCCAACGACACTGGTGGATCCTTATGTGGTTTGTGAGAAGAACAGACATTCAATGACTCTAGATGTGGTTCATAAGAAAAACACACATGCAATGGCACAGGTGGATCCATGTGTGGTCTGTGAGAAGAACACACATGCAATGACATTGGGTGTGGTTCATGAAAAGAACACACATCCAATGACACTGGTGGATCCGTATGTGGTTTGTGACAAGAACAGACATGCAATGACTCTAGATGTGGTTCATGAGAAGAACACACATGCAATGACACCAGTGGACCCATATGTGGTTTATTAGAGGAATAGACATGCAATGACACTGGGTGTGGTTCATGAAAAGAACACACATGCAATGACACTGGTGGATCCATATGTGGCTTGTGAAAAGAACAGACATGCAATCACACTGGGTGGATCCATGTGTGGTTTGTGAAAAGAGGAGACATGCAATGACACTGGTGGTTCCATGTGTGGTTTGTGAGAAGAAAACACATCCACTGAAACTAGGTGTGGTTCATGAAAAGAACACACATCCAATGACACTGGTGGATCCTTATGTGGTTTGTGAGAAGAACACACATGCAATCACAGTTGGTGGATCCATATGTGGTTTATGAGAAGAACACACATGCAATGACACTGGTGATATGTGGTTTGTGAAAAGAACACACATGCAGTGACTCTAACTGTGGTTAATGAAAAGTGCAGACATGCAATGACACTGGTGGATCCATGTGTGGTTTGTGATAATAACACACATGCAATGACACTGGGTGTGTTTCATGAAAAGAATAGACATGCAATGATACTGCTGGATCCATGTGAGGTTTGTGAGAAGAACACACATGCAATGACACTGGGTGTGGTTCATGAAAAGAACACACATCCAATGACACTGGTGGATCCTTATGTGCTTTGTGAGAAGAACAGACATGCAATGACTCCTGATGTGGTTCATGAGAATAACACACATGCAATGTCACTGGTGGATCCATGTGTGGTTTATGAGAAGAACACACATGCAATGACACTGGGTGTGGTTCATGAAAAGAACACACATCCAATGACACTGGTGGATCCTTATGTGGTTTGTGAGAAGAATAGACATGCAATGAATCTACATGTGGTCCATGAGAAGAACACACATGCAATGACACCGGTGGATCCATATGTGGTTTATGAGAGGAGCAAACATGCAATGACACTGGGTGTGGTTCATGAAAATAACAGACATGCAATGACACTGGTGGATCCATATGTGGTTTGTGAAAAGAACAGACATACAATGACACTGGTGGATCCATGTGTGGTTTGTGAGAAGAACACACATCCAATGACACTGGGTGTGGTTCATGAAAAGAACACACATCCAATGACACTGGTGGATCCTTATGTGGTTTGTGAGAATAACACACATGCAATGACAGCGGGTGGATCCATATGTGGTTTATGAGAAGAACACACATGCAATGACACTGGTGATATGTGGTTTGTGAAAAGAACACACATGCAATGACTCTAACTGTGGTTAATGAAAAGAGCAGACATGCAATGACACTTGTGGATCCATGTGTGGTTTTTTAGAAGAACACACATGCAATGACACCGGCTCTGGTTCATGAAAAGAACAGACATGCAATGATACCGGTGGATCCATGTGCGGTTTGTGAGAAGAACACACATGCAATGAAACTGGGTGTGGTTCATGAAAAGAACACACATCTAATGACATTGGTGGATCCTTATGTGCTTTGTGACCAGAACAGACATGCAATGACTCTTGATGTGGTTCATGAAAAGAACACACATGCAATGTCACTGGTGGATCCATGTGTGGTTTATCAGAAGAACACACATGCAATGACACTGGTGTGGTTCATGAAAAGAACACACATCCAATGACACTGGTGGATCCTTATGTGGTTTGTGAGAAGAACAGACATGCAATGAACCTAGATGTGGTCCATGAGAAGAACACACATGCAATGACACCAGTGGCTCCATGTGTGGTTTATGAGAGGAACAGACATGCAACGACACTAGGTGTGGTTCATGAAAAGAACAACATGCAATAACACTGGTGGATCCATATGTGGTTTTTGAAAAGAACAGACATGAAATCACACTGGGTGGATCCATGTGTGGTTTGTGAAAAGAGTAGACATGCAATGACACTGGTGGATCCATGTGTGGTTTGTGAGAAGAACACACATCCAATGACACTGGGTGTGATTCATGAAAAGAACACACATCCAATTACACTGGTGGATCCTTATGTGGTTTGTGAGAAGAACACACATGCAATCACACTGGGTGGATCCATATGTGGTTTATGATAAGAACACACATGCAATGACACTGGTGATATGTGGTTTGTGAAAAGAACACACATGCAATGACTCTAACTGTGGTTAATGAAAATAGTAGACATACAATGACTTTGGTGGATCCATGTGTGGTTTGTGAGAAGAACACACATGCAATGACACTGGCTGTGGTTCATGAAAAGAACAGACATGCAATGATATTGGTGGATCCATGTGTGGTTTGTGAGAAGAACACACATGCAATGACACTGGGTGTGGTTCATGAAAAGAACACACATCCAATGACACTGGTGGATCCTTATGTGGTTTCTGAGAAGAACACACATGCAATCACACTGGGTGGATCCATATGTGGTTTATGAGAAGAACACACATGCAATGACACTGGTGATATGTGGTTTGTGAAAAGAACACACATGCAGTGACTCTAACTGTGGTTAATGAAAAGAGAAGACATGCAATGACACTGGTGGATCCATGTGTGGTTTGTGATAATAACACACATGCAATGACACTGGATGTGTTTCATGAAAAGAATAGACATGCAATGATACTAGTGGATCCATGTGTGATTTGTGAGAAGAACACACATGCAATGACACTGGGTGTGGTTCATGAAAATAACACACATCCAATGACACTATTGGATCCTTATGTGTTTTGTGAGCAGAACAGACATGCAATGACTCTAGATGTGGTTCATGAGAAGAACACACATACAATGTCACTGGTGCATCCATGTGTGGTTTATGAGAAGAACACACATGCAATGACACTAGGTGTGGTACATGAAATGAACACACATCCAATGACACTGGTGGATCCTTATGTGGTTTGTGAGAAGAACAGACATGCAATGACTCTAGATGTGGTTCAAGAGAAGAACACACATGCAATGACACCGGTGGATCCATGTGTGGTTTATGAGAGGAACAGAGATGCAATGTCACTTGGTGTAGTTCATGAAAAGAATAGACATGCAATGACACTGGTGGATCCATATGTGGTTTGTGAAAAGAACAGACGTGCAATCACACTAGGTGGATCCATGTGTGGTTAGTGAAAAGTGCAGACATGCAATGACACTGGTGGTTCCATGTGTGGCTTGTGAGAAGAACACACATCCAATGACACTGGGTGTGGTTCATGAAAAGAACACACATCCAATGACACTGTTGGATCCTTATGTGGTTTGTGAGAAGAACTCACATGCAATCACACTGGGTGGATCCATATGTGGTTTATGAGAAGAACACACATGCAATGACACTAGTGATATGTGGTTTGTGAAAAGAACACACATGCAATGACTCTAACTGTGGTTAATGAAAAGAGCACACATGCAATGACACTGGTGGATCCATGTGCGGTTTGTGATAATAACACACATGCAATGACACTGGGTGTGTTTCATGAAAAGAATAGACATGCAATGATACTGGTGGATCCATGTGTGGTTTGTGAGAAGAACACAAATGCAATGACACTGGGTGTGGTTCATGAAAATAACACACATCCAATGAAACTAGTGGATCCTTATGTCTTTTGTGAGAAGAACAGACATGCAATGACTCTAGATGTGGTTCATGAGAAGAACACACATGCAATGTCACTGGTGGATCCATGTGTGGTTTATGAGAAGAACACACATGCAATGACACTGGGTGTGGTTCATGAAATAAACACACATCCAATGACACTGGTGATATGTGGTTTGTGAAAAGAACACACATGCAATGACTCTAACTATGGTTAATGAAAAGAGCAGACATGCAATGACACTTGTGGATCCATGTGTGCTTTCTGAGAAGAACACACATGCAATGACACCGGCTCTGGTTCATGAAAAGAACAGACATGCAATGATACCAGTGGATCCATGTGCGGTCTGTGAGAAGAACACACATGCAATGAAACTGGGTGTGGTTCATGAAAAGAACACACATCCAATGACACTGGTGGATCCTTATGTGTTTTGTGAGAAGAACAGACATGCAATGACTCTAGATGTGGTTCATGAGAAGGACACACATACAATGTCACTGGTGGATCCATGTGTGGTTTATGAGAAGAACACACATGCAATGACACTGGGTGTGGTACATGAAATGAACACACATCTAATGACACTGGTGGATCCTAATGTGGTTTGTGAGAAGAACAGACATGCAATGACTCTAGATGTGGTTCATGAGAAGAACACACATGCAATGACAGCGGTGGATCCATGTGTGGTTTATGAGAGGAACAGACATGCAATGACACTTGGTGTGGTTCATGAAAAGAACACACATGCAATGACACTGGTGATATGTGGTTTGTGAAACACACATGCAATGACTCTAACTGTGGTTAATGAAAATAGCAGACATACAATGACTTTGGTGGATCCATGTGTGGTTTGTGAGAAGAACACACATGCAATGACACTGGCTGTGGTTCATGAAAAGAACAGACATGCAATGACACTGGTGGATCCATGTGTGGTTTTTGAGAAGAACACACATGCAATGACACTGGGTGTGGTTCATGAAAAGAACACACATCCAATGACACTCGTGGATCCTTATGTGGTTTGTGAGAAGAACACACATGCAATCACACTGGGTGGATCCATATGTGGTTTATGAGAAGAACACACATGCAATGACACTGGTGATCTGTGGTTTGTGAAAAGAACACACATGCAATGACTCTAACTGTGTTTAATGAAAAGAGCAGACATGCAATGACACTGGTGGATCCATGTCTGTTTGTGATAATAACACACATGAAATGACACTGGGTGTGGTTCATGAAAAGAACACACATCCAATGACACTGGTGGATCCTTATGTGGTTGGTGAGAAGAACAGACATGCAATGACTCTAGATGTGGTTCAAGAGAAGAACACACATGCAATGACACTGGTGGATCCATGTGTGGTTTATGAGAGGAACAGACATGCAATGACACTTGGTGTAGTTCATGAAAAGAATAGACATGCAATCACACTGGTGGATCCATATGTGGTTTGTGAAAAGAACAGACGTGCAATCACACTAGGTGGATCCATGTGTGGTTAGTGAAAAGAGCAGACATGCAATGACACTGGTGAATCCATTTGTGGTTCGTGAGAACAACACATCCAATGACACTTGGTGTGGTTCATGAAAAGAACACACATCCAATGACACAGGTGGATCCTTATGTGGTTTGTGAGAAGAACACACATGCAATCACACTGGGTGGATCCATATGTGGTTTATGAGAAGAACAACCATGCAATGACACTTGTGATATGTGGTTTGTGAAAAGAACACACATGCAATGACTCTAACTGTGGTTAATGAAAAGAGCAGACATACAATGACACTGGTGGATCCATGTGTGGTTTGTAAGAAGAACACACATGCAATGACACTGGCTGTGGTTCATGAAAAGAACAGACATGCAATGATATTGGTGGATCCATGTGTGGTTTGTGAGAAGAACACACATGCAATGACATTGGGTGTGGTTCATGAAAAGAACACATATCCAATGACACTGGTGGATCCTTATGTGGTTTGTGAGAAGAACAGACATGCAATCACACTGGGTGGATCCATATGTGGTTTATGAGAAGAACACACATGCAATGACACTGGTGATATGTGGTTTGTGAAAAGAATACACATGCAATGACTCTAACTGTGGTTAATGAAAAGAGCAGCCATGCAATGACACTGGTGGATCCATGTGTGGTTTGTGATAATAACACACATGCAATGACACTGGGTGTGTTTCATGAAAAGAATAGACATGCAATGATACTGGTGGATCCATGTGTGGTTTGTAAGAAGAACACACATGCAATGACACTGGGTGTGGTTCATGAAAATAACACACATCCAATGACACTATTGGATCCTTATGTGTTTTGTGAGAAGAACAGACATGCAATGACTCTAGATGTGGTTCATGAGAAGAACACACATACAATGTCACTGGTGCATCCATGTGTGGTTTATGAGAAGAACACACATGCAATGAAACTAGGTGTGGTACATGAAATGAACACACATCCAATGACACTGGTGGATCCTTATGTGGTTTGTGAGAAGAACAGACATGCAATGACTCTAGATGTGGTTCAAGAGAAGAACACACATGCAATGACACCGGTGGATCCATGTGTGGTTTATGAGAGGAACATACATGCAATGACACTTGGTGTAGTTCATGAAAAGAATAGACATGCAATGACACTGGTGGATCCATATGTGGTTTGTGAAAAGAACAGACATGCAATCACACTAGGTGGATCCATGTGTGGTTCGTGAAAAGAGCAGACATGCAATGACACTGGTGAATCCATTTGTGGTTCGTGAGAAGAACACACATCCAATGACACTTGGTGTGGTTCATGAAAAGAACACACATCCAATGACACTGGTGGATCCTTATGTGGTTTGTGAGAAGAACGCACATGCAATCACACTAGGTGGATCCATATGTGGTTTATGAGAAGAACACACATGCAATGACACTTGTGATATGTGGTTTGTGAAAAGAACACACATGCAATGACTCTAACTGTGGTTAATGAAAAGAGCAGACATACAATGACACTGGTGGATCCATGTGTGGTTTGTGAGAAGAACACACATGCAATGACACTGGCTGTGGTTCATGAAAAGAACAGACATGCAATGATATTGGTGGATCCATGTGTGGTTTGTGAGAAGAACACACATGCAATGACATTGGGTGTGGTTCATAAAAAGAACACATATCCAATGACACTGGTGGATCCTTATGTGGTTTGTGAGAAGAACAGACATGCAATCACACTGGGTGGATCCATATGTGGTTTATGAGAAGAACACACATGCAATGACACTGGTGATATGTGGTTTGTGAAAAGAACACACATGCAATGACTCTAACTGTGTTTAATGAAAAGAGCAGACATGCAATGACACTGGTGGATCCATGTGTGGTTTGTGATAATAACACACATGCAATGACACTGGGTGTGTTTCATGAAAAGAATAGACATGCAATGATACTGGTGGATCCATGTGTGGTTTGTGAGAAGAACACACATGCAATGACACTGGGTGTGTTTCATGAAAATAACACACATCCAATGACACTATTGGATCCTTATGTGTTTTGTGAGAAGAACAGACATGCAATGACTCTAGATGTGGTTCATGAGAAGAACACACATACAATGTCACTGGTGCATCCATGTGTGGTTTATGAGAAGAACACACATGCAATGACACTAGGTGTGGTACATGAAATGAACACACATCCAATGACACTGGTGGATCCTTATGTGGTTTGTGAGAAGAACAGACATGCAATGACTCTAGATGTGGTTCAAGAGAAGAACACACATGCAATGACACTGGTGGATCCATGTGTGGTTTATGAGAGGAACAGACATGCAATGACACTTGGTGTAGTTCATGAAAAGAATAGACATGCAATCACACTGGTGGATCCATATGTGGTTTGTGAAAAGAACAGACGTGCAATCACACTAGGTGGATCCATGTGTGGTTAGTGAAAAGAGAAGACATGCAATGACACTGGTGAATCCATTTGTGGTTCGTGAGAAGAACACACATCCAATGACACTTGGTGTGGTTCATGAAAAGAACACACATCCAATGACACTGGTGGATCCTTATGTGGTTTGTGAGAAGAACACACATGCAATCACACTGGGTGGATCCATATGTGGTTTATGAGAAGAACACACATGCAATGACACTTGTGATATGTGGTTTGTGAAAAGAACACACATGCAATGACTCTAACTGTGGTTAATGAAAAGAGCAGACATACAATGACACTGGTGGATCCATGTGTGGTTTGTGAGAAGAACACACATGCAATGACACTGGCTGTGGTTCATGAAAAGAACAGACATGCAATGATATTGGTGGATCCATGTGTGGTTTGTGAGAAGAACACACATGCAATGACATTGGGTGTGGTTCATAAAAAGAACACATATCCAATGACACTGGTGGATCCTTATGTGGTTTGTGAGAAGAACAGACATGCAATCACACTGGGTGGATCCATATGTGGTTTATGAGAAGAACACACATGCAATGACAGTGGTGATATGTGGTTTGTGAAAAGAACACACATGCAATGACTCTAACTATGGTTAATGAAAAGAGCAGACATGCAATGACACTGGTGGATCCATGTGTGGTTTGTGAAAATAACACACATGCAATGACACTGGATGTGTTTCATGAAAAGAATAGACATGCAATGATACTGGTGGATCCATGTGTGGTTTGTAAGAAGAACACACATGCAATGACATTGGGTGTGGTTCATGAAAATAACACACATCCAATGATAATATTGGATCCTTATGTGTTTTGTGAGAAGAACAGACAAGCAATGACTCTAGATGTGGTTCATGAGAAGAACACACATATAATGTCACTGGTGCATCCATGTGTGGTTTATGAGAAGAACACACATGCAATGACACTAGGTGTGGTACGTGAAATGAACACACATCCAATGACACTGGTGGATCCTTATGTGGTTTGTGAGAAGAACAGACATGCAATGACTCTAGATGTGGTTCAAGAGAAGAACACACATGCATTGACACCGGTGGATCCATGTGTGGTTTATGAGAGGAACATACATGCAATGACACTTGGTGTAGTTCATGAAATGAATAGACATGCAATGACACTGGTGGATCCATATGTGGTTTGTGAAAAGAACAGACGTGCAATCACACTAGGTTGATCCATGTGTGGTTAGTGAAAAGAGTAGACATGCAATGACACTGGTGGATCCATTTGTGGTTCGTGATAAGAACACATATCCAATGACACTTGGTGTGGTTCATGAAAAGAACACACATCCAATGACACTGGTGGATCCTTATGTGGTTTGTGAGAAGAACACACATGCAATCACACTGGGTGGATCCATATGTGGTTTATGAGAAGAACACACATGCAATGACAGTTGTGATATGTGGTTTGTGAAAAGAACACACATGCAATGACTCTAACTGTGGTTAATGAAAAGAGTAGACATACAATGACACTGGTGGATCCATGTGTGGTTTGTGAGAAGAACACACATGCAATGACACTGGCTGTGGTTCATGAAAAGAACAGACATGCCATGATATTGGTGGATCCATGTGTGGTTTGTGAGAAGAACACACATGCAATGACATTGGGTGTGGTTCATAAAAAGAACACACATCTAATGACACTGGTGGATCCTTTTGTAGTTTGTGAGAAGAACACACATGCAATCACACTGGGTGTGGTTCATGAAAAGAACACACATCCAATGACACTGGTGGATCCTTATGTGGTTTGTGAGAAGAACACACATGCAATCACACTGGGTGGATCCATATGTGGTTTATGAGAAGAACACACATGCAATGAGACTGGTGATATGTGGTTTGTGAAAAGAACAAACATGCAATGACTCTAACTGTGGTTAATGAAAAGAGCAGACATGCAATGACACTTGTGGATCCATGTGTGGTTTGTGATAATAACACACATGCAATGACACTGGGTGTGTTTCATGAAAAGAATAGACATGCAATGATACTGGTGGATCCATGTGTGGTTTGTGAGAAGAACACACATGCAATGACACTGGGTGTGGTTCATGAAAATAACACACATCCAATGACACTATTGGATCCTTATGTGTTTTGTGAGAATAATAGACATGCAATGACTCTAGATGTGGTTCATGAGAAGAACACACAAACAATGTCACTGGTGCATCCATGTGTGGTTTATGAGAAGAACACACATGCAATGACACTAGGTGTGGTACATGAAATGAACACACATCCAATGACATTGGTGGATCCTTATGTGGTTTGTGAGAAGAACAGACATGCAATGACTCTAGTGTGGTTCAAGAGAAGAACACATATGCAATTACACTGGTGGATCCACGTGTGGTTTATGAGAGGAACAGACATGCAATGACACTTGGTGTAGTTCATGAAAAGAATAGACATGCAATGACACTGGTGGATCCATGTGGTTTGCGAAATGAACAGACATGCAATCACACTAGGTGGATCCATTTGTGGTTAGTGAAAAGAGCAGACATGCAATAACACTGGTGGATCCATTTGTGGTTCGTGATAAGAACACATATCCAATGACACTTGGTGTGGTTCATGAAAAGAACACACATCCAATGACATTGGTGGATCCTTATGTGGTTTGTGAAAAGAACACACATGTAATCACACTGGGTGGATCCATATGTGGTTTGTGAGAAGAACACACATGCAATGACACTTGGGATATGTGGTTTGTGAAAATAACACACATGCAATGATTCTAACTGTGGTTAATGAAAAGAGCAGACATACAATGACACTGGTGGATCCATGTGTGGTTTGTGAGAAGAACACACATGCAATGACACTGGCTGTGGTTCATGAAAAGAACAGACATGCAATGATATTGGTGGATCCATGTGTGGTTTGTGAGAAGAACACACATGCAATGACATTGGGTGTGGTTCATAAAAAGAACACACATCCAATGACATTGGTGGATCCTTATGTGGTTTGTGAGAAGAATAGACATGCAATGACTCTACATGTGATTCATGAGAAGAACACAAATGCAATCACATAGGTGGATCCTTGTGTGGTTTATGAGAGGAACAGACACGCAATGACACTAGGTGTGGTTCATGAAAAGAATAGACATGCAATGGCACTAGTGGATCCATATGTGGTTTATGAGAAGAACAGACATGCAATGATATTGGTGGATCCATGTGTGGTTTGTTTAGAAGAACACACATTCAATGACCACATGCAATCACACTAGGTGGATCCATGTGTGATTTGTGAAAAGAGCAGACAAGCAATGACACTGGTGGATCCATGTGTGGTTTGCGAGAAGAACACACATCCAATGACGCTTGGTGTGGTTCATGAAAAGAACACACATCCAATGACAGTAGTGGATCCTTATGTGGTTTGTGACAAGATCACACATGCAATCACACTAGGTGGATCCATATGTGGTTTATAAGAAGAACACACATGCAATGACACTGGTGATATGTGGTTTGTGAAAAGAACACACGTGCAATGACTCTAACTAAGGTTAATGAAAAGAGCAGACGTGCAATGACACTGGTGGATCCATGTGTGGTTTGTGAGAAGAACACACATGCAATGACACTGGCTGTGGTTCATGAACACAACACACATCCAATGACACTGGTGGATCCTTATGTGGTTTGTGAGAAGAACAGACATGCAATGACTCTAGATGTGGTTCATGAGAAGAACACACATGCAATGACACTGGTGGATCCATGTGTGGTTTATGAGAAGAACACACATGCAATGACACTGGGGGTGGTTCATGAAAAGAACCCACATCCAATGACACTGGTGGATCCTTATGTGGTTTGTGATAAGAAGAGACATGCAATCACACTGGGTGGATCCATGTGTGGTTTGTGAGAAGAACACACATGCAATGACACTGGTGGATCCATGTGTGGTTTATGAGAAGAACACACATCCAATGACACTGGGTGTGGTTCATGAAAAGAACAAAAATGCAATGATACTGGTGGATCCATGTGTTGTTTGTGAGAAGAACACACATGCAATGATAGCGGGTGGATCCATATGTGGTTTATGAGAAGAACACACATGCAATTACACTGGTGATATGTGGTTTGTGAAAAGACCACAAATGCAATGACTCTAACTGTGGTTAATGAAAAGATCACACATGCAATGACACTGGTGGATCCATGTGTGGTTTCTGAGAAGAACACACATTCAATGACGCTGGCTCTGGTTCATGAAAAGAACAGACATGCAATGATACTGGTGGAGTCATTTGTGGTTTGTGAGAAGAACACACATGCAATGAAACTGGGTGTGGTTCATGAAAAGAACACACATCCAATGACACTGGTGGATCCTTATGTGGTTTCTGAGAAGAACAGACATGCAATGACTCTAGATGTGGTTCATGAGAAGAACACACATGCAATGACACTGGTGGATCCATGTGTTGTTTATGAGAAGAACACACATGCAATGACACTAGGTGTGGTTCATGAGAAGAACAAACATGCAATGATACTGGTGGATTCTTATGTGGTTTGTGTGAAGAATAGACATATAATGACTCTAGATGTGGTTCATGAGAAGAATAGACATGCAATTCCACTGGTGTATCCTTATGTGGTTTGTGAGAAGAACAAACATGCGATGATACTGGTGGATCCATGTGTGGTTTGTTTAGAAGAACACACATGCAATGACCACATGCAATGAACTGGTAGATCCATGTGTGGTTTATTTAGAGGAACATACATGCAATGACACTGGGTGTGGTTCATGAAAAGAACACACATGCAATGATACTGGTGGATCCATGTGTGGTTTGTGAGAAGAAGACACATGCAATGACACTGGGTGTGTTTCATGAAAAGAACACACATCCAATGACACTGGTGGATCCTTATGTGGTTGGTGAGAAGAACAGACATGCAATGACTCTAGATGTGGTTCATGAGAAGAACAAACATGCAATGACACCGGTGGATCCATGTGTGGTTTGTGAGAGGAACACACATGCAATGACACTGGGTGTGGTTCATGAAAAGAACAGACATGCAATGACACTGGTGGTTCCATATGTGGTTTGTGAAAAGTACAGACATGCAATGACACTGGCTATAGTTCATGAAAAGAACAGACATGCAATGATACTGGTGGATCCATGTGTGGTTTGTGAGAAGAACGCACATGCAATGACACTCGGTGTGGTTCATGAAAAGAACACACATCCAATGACCCTGGTGGATCCTTATGTGGTTTGTGAGAAGAACAGACATGCAATGACTCTAGATGTGGTTCATGAGAAGAACACACATGCAATGACACTGGTGGATCCATGTGTTGTTTATGAGAAGAAGACACATGCAATGACACTAGGTGTGGTTCATGAAAAGAACACACATCCAATGACACTAGTGGATTCTTATGTGGTTTGTGAGAAGAATAGACATATAATGAGTCTAGATGTGGTTCATGAGAAGAATAGACATGCAATTCCACTGGTGTATCCTTATGTAGTTTGTGAGAATAACAGACATGCGATGATAATGGTGGATCCATGTGTGGTTTGTTTAGAAGAACACACATGCAATGACCACATGCAATGACACTGGTAAATCCATGTGTGGTTTGTTTAGAGGAACAGACATGCAATGACACTGGGTGTGGTTCATGAAAAGAACACACATGCAATGATACTGGTGGATCCATGTGTGGTTTGTGAGAAGAAGACACATGCAATGACACAGGGTGTGTTTCATGAAAAGAACACACATGCAATGACACTGGTGGATCCTTATGTGGTTTGTGAGAAGAACAGACATGCAATGACTCTAGATGTGGTTCATGAGAAGAACACACATGCAATGACACCGGTGGATCCATGTGTGGTTTGTGAGAGGAACACACATGCAATGACACTGGGTGTGGTTCATGAAAAGAACAGACATGCAATGACACTGGTGGATCCATATGTGGTTTGTGAAAAGAATAGACATGCAATGAGACTGGCTGTGGTTCATGAAAAGAACAGACATGCAATGATACTGGTGGATCCATGTGTGGTTTGTCAGAAGAACACACATGCAATGACACTAGGTGTGGTTCATGAAAAGAACACACATCCAATGACCTTGGTGGATCCTTATGTGGTTTGTGAGAAGAACAGACATGCAATGACTCTAGATGTGGTTCATGAGAAGAACAGACATGCAATGACACTGGTGTATCCTTATGTGGTTTGTGAGAAGAACTGGCATGCGATGACACTGCGTGTGGTTCATGAAAAGAATAGACATGCAATGACACCGGTGGATCCATGTGTGCTTTGTGAGAAGCACACACATCTAATGACACTGGTTGGGATTCATGAAAAGAACACACATCCAATGACACTGGTGGATTCTTATGTGGTTTCTGAGAAGAACACCCATGCAATCACACTGGGGGGATCCATATGTGGTTTGTGAGAAGAACACACATGCAATGACACTGGTGATATGTGGTTTGTGAAAAGAAAACATATGCAACGACTCTAACTGTGGTTAATGAAAAGAGCAGACATGCAATGACACTGGTGGATCCATGTGTGGTTTGTGAGAAGAAAACACATGCAAAGACACTAGCTATGGTTCATGAGAAGAACAGACATGCAATGATACTGGTGGATCCATGTGTGGTTTGTGAGAAGAACACACATGCAATGACACTGGGTGTGGTTCATGAATATAACACACATCCAATGACACTTGTGGATCCTTATCTGGTTTTTGAGAAGAACAGACATGCAATGACTCTAGATGTGGTTCATGAGAAGAACACACATGCAATGACACTGGTGGATCCATGTGTGGTTTATGAGAAGAACAAACATCCAATGACACTGGGTGTGGTTCATGAACAGAACAGACATGCAATGCTGGTGGATCCATGTGTGGTTTGTGAGAAAAACACACGTGCAATGACACCGGGTGGATCCATATGTGGTTTATGAGAAGAACACACATGCAATGACACTAGTGATGTGTGGTTTGTGAAAAGAACACACATGCAATGACTCTAACTTTGGTTAATGAAAAGAGCAGACATGCAATGACACTGGTGGATCCATGTGTGGTTTGTGAGAAGAACGCACATGCAATGACACTGGCTGTGATTCATAAAAAGAACAGACATGCAATGATACTGGTGGATCCATGTGAGGTTTGTGAGAAGAACACCCATGCAATGACACAAGGTGTGGTTCATGAAAATAAAACACATCCAATGATACTGGTGGATCCTTATGTGGTTTGTGAGAAGAACAGACATGCAATGACTCTAGATGTGGTTCATGAGAAGAACACACATGCAATGACAATGGTGGAGCCATGTGTAGTTTATGGGAAGAACACACATGCAATGACACTGTGTGGTTTATGAAAAGAACACACATCCAATGACACTGGTGGATCCTTATGTGGTTTGTGAGAAGAACATACATGCAATGACTCTAGATGTGGTTCATGAGAAGAACAAACATGAAATTCCACTGGTGTATCCTTATGTGGTTTGTGAGAAGAACAGACATGCGATGACACTAGGTGTGGATCATGGAAAGAACAGACATGCAATGATACTGGTGGATCCATGTGTGGTTTGTTTAGAAGAACACACATGCAATGACCACATGCAATGACACTGGTGGATCCATGTGTGGTTTGTTTAGAGGAACATACATGCAATAACACTGGGTGTGGTTCATGAAAAGAACACACATGCAATGATACGGGTGGATCCATGTGTGGTTTGTGAGAAGAACACACATGCAATGACACTGGGTGTGGTTAATGAAAAGAACACACATCCAATGACACGGGTGGATCCTTATGTGGTTTGTGAGAAGAACAGACATGCAATGACTCTAGATGTGGTTCATGAGAAGAACACACATGCAATGACACCGGTGGATCCATGTGTGGTTTGTGAGAGGAACACACATGCAATGACACTGGGTGTGGTTCATGAAAAGAACATACACGCAATGACACTGGTGGATCCATATGTGGTTTGTGGAAAGAACATACATGCAATGACACTGGCTGTGGTTCATTAAAAGAACAGACATGCAATGATACCGGTGGATCCATGTGTGGTTTGTGAGAAGAACACACATGCAATGACACTGGGTGTGGTTCATGAAAAGAACACACATCCAATGACACTAGTGGATCCTTATGTGGTTTGTGAGAAGAACAGACATGCAATGACTCTAGATGTGGTTCCTGAGAAGAACAGACATGCAATGACACTAGTGTATCCTTATGTGGTTTGTGGGAAGAATAGACATGCGATGACACTGCGTGTGGTTCATGAAAAGAACAGACATACAATGATACTGGTGGATCCATGTGTGGTTTGTTTAGAAGAACACACATGCAATGACACTGGTGGATCCATGTGTGGTTTGTGAAAAGAGCAGACATGCAATGACACCGGTGGATCCACGTGTGCTTTGTGAGAAGAACACACATCCAATGACACTAGTTGTGGTTCATCAAAATAACACACATCCAATGACACTTGTGGATCCTTATGTGGTTTTTGAGAAGAACAGACATGCAATGACTCTAGATGTGGTTCATGAGAAGAACACACATGCAATGACACTGGTGGATCCATGTGTGGTTTATGAGAAGAACAAACATCCAATGACACTTGGTGTGGTTCATGAACAGAACAGACATGCAATGTTGGTGGATCCATGTGTGGTTTGTGAGAAAAACACACGTGCAATGACAGCGGGTGGATCCATATGTGGTTTATGAGAAGAACACACATGCAATGACACTGGTGATGTGTGGTTTGTGAAAAGAACACACATGCAATGACTCTAACTTTGGTTAATGAAAAGAGCAGACATGCAATGACACTGGTGGATCCATGTGTGGTTTGTGAGAAGAACGCACATGCAATGGCACTGGCTGTGATTCATGAAAAGAACAGACATGCAATGATACTGGTGGATCCATGTGAGGTTTGTGAGAAGAACACCCATGCAATGACACTAGGTGTGGTTCATGAAAATAGAACACATCTAATGATACTGGTGGATTCTTATGTGGTTTGTGAGAAGAACAGACATGCAATGACTCTAGATGTGGTTCATGAGAAGAACACACATGCAATGACACTGGTGGAGCCATGTGTAGTTTATGGGAAGAACACACATGCAATGACACTGTGTGGTGTATGAAAAGAACACACATCCAATGACACTGGTGGATCCTTATGTGGTTTGTGAGAAGAACAGACATGCAATGACTCTAGATGTGGTTCATGAGAAGAACAAACATGAAATTCCACTGGTGTATCCTTATGTGGTTTGTGAGAAGAACAGACATGCGATGACACTAGGTGTGGATCATGGAAAGAACAGACATGCAATGATACTGGTGGATCCATGTGTGGTTTGTTTAGAAGAACACACATGCAATGACCACATGCAATGACACTGGTGGATCCATGTGTGGTTTGTTTAGAGGAACATACATGCAATAACACTGGGTGTGGTTCATGAAAAGAACACACATGCAATGATACGGGTGGATCCATGTGTGGTTTGTGAGAAGAACACACATGCAATGACACTGGGTGTGGTTAATGAAAAGAACACACATCCAATGACACGGGTGGATCCTTATGTGGTTTGTGAGAAGAACAGACATGCAATGACTCTAGATGTCGTTCATGAGAAGAACACGCATGCAATGACACCGGTGGATCCATGTGTGGTTTGTGAGAGGAACACACATGCAATGACACTGGGTGTGGTTCATGAAAAGAACATACACGCAATGACACTGGTGGATCCATATGTGGTTTGTGGAAAGAACATACATGCAATGACACTGGCTGTGGTTCATTAAAAGAACAGACATGCAATGATACCGGTGGATCCATGTGTGGTTTGTGAGAAGAACACACATGCAATGACACTGGGTGTGGTTCATGAAAAGAACACACATCTAATGACACTAGTGGATTCTTATGTGGTTTGTGAGAAGAACAGACATGCAATGACTCTAGATGTGGTTCCTGAGAAGAACAGACATGCAATGACACTAGTGTATCCTTATGTGGTTTGTGGGAAGAACAGACATGCGATGACACTGCGTGTGGTTCATGAAAAGAACAGACATACAATGATACTGGTGGATCCATGTGTGGTTTGTTTAGAAGAACACACATGCAATGACACTGGTGGATCCATGTGTGGTTTGTGAAAAGAGCAGACATGCAATGACACCGGTGGATCCACGTGTGGTTTGTGAGAAGAACACACATCCAATGACACTAGTTGTGGTTCATCAAAATAACACACATCCAATGACACTGGTGGATCCTTATGTGGTTTGTGAGAAGAACACACATGCAATCACACTAGGTGGATCCATATGTCGTTTATGAGAAGAACCCACATGCAATGACACTGGTGATATGTGGTTTGTGAAAAGAACACATATGCAATGACTCTAACGGTGGTTAATGAAAAGAGCAGACATGCAATGACACTGGTGGATCCATGTGTGGTTTGTGAGAAGAACACACATGCAATGACACTCGTTGTGGTTCATGAAAAGAACAGACATACAATGATACTGGTGGATCCATGTTTGGTTTGTGAGAAGAGCACACATGCAGTGACACTGGGTGTGGTTCAAGAAAAGAACACACATCCAATGACACTGGTGGATCCTTATGTGGTTTGTGAGAAGAACAGACACGCAATGACTCTAGATGTGGTTCATGAGATTAACACACATGCAATGACACTAGTGGTTCCATGTGTGGTCTGTGAAAAGAGCAGACATGCAATGACACTGGTGGATCCATTTGTGGTTCGTGAGAAGAACACACATGCAATGACACTGGGTGTGGTTCATGAAAAGAACACACATCCAATGACACTAGTGGATCCTTATGTGGTTTGTGAGAAGAACAGACATGCAATGACTCTAGATGTGGTTCATGAGAAGAACACACATGCAATGACACCGGTGGATCCATGTGTGGTTTATGAGAGGAACATACATGCAATGACACTGCGTGTGGTGCATGAAAAGAACAGACAAGCAATGCCACTGGTGGATCCATATGTGGTTTACGAAAAGAACACACATACAATCACACTAGGTGGATCCATGTGTGGTTTGTGAAAAGAGCAGACATGCAAAGAGACTGGTGGATCCATGTGTGGTTTGTGAGAAGAACACACATCCAACGACATTGGGTGTGGTTCATGAAAAGAACACACACCCAATGACACTGGTGGATCCTTATGTGGTTTGTGAGAAGAACACGCATGAAATCACACTGGGTGGATCCATGTGTGGTTTATGAGAAGAACACACATGCAATGACACTGGTGATATGTGGTTTGTGAAAAGAACACACATGCAGTGACTCTCACTTTGGTTAATGAAAAGAACACACATGCAATGACACTGGTTGTGGTTCATGAAAAGAACAGACATGCAATGATACTGGTGGATCCACGTATGGTTTGTGAGAAGAATACACGTGCAATGACACTTGGTGTGGTTCATGAAAAGAACACACATCCAATGACACTGGTGGATCCTGATGTGGTTTGCGAGAAGAACAAACATGCAATGACTCTATATGTGGTTCAGAAGAAGAACACACATGCAATGACACTGGTGGATCCATGTGTGGTTTATGAGAGGAACAGACATGCAATGATACTGGGTGTATTTCATGAAAAGAACAGACATGCAATGACACTTGTGGATCCATATGTGGTTTGTGAGAAGAACAAACATGCAATCACACTCGGTGGATCCATGTGTGGTTCACGAAAAGAACACACATGCAATGACACAGGTGGATCCGTATGTGGTATGTGAGAATAACAGACATGCAATGACTCTAGATGTGGTTCATGAGAAGAACACACATGCAATGACACTGGTAGATCCATATGTGGTTTATTAGAGGAATAGACATGCAATGACACTGGGTCTGGTTCATGAAAAGATCAGACATGCAATGACACTGGTGGATCCATATGTGGTTTATGAAAAGAACAGACATGCAATCACACAGGGTGGATCCATGTGTGGTTTGTGAAAAGAGCAGACATGCAATGACACTGGTGGATCCTTATGTGGTTTGTGAGAAGAACACACATGCAATGACACTGGCTGTGGTTCATGAAAAGAACAGACATGCAATGATATTGGTGGATCCATGTGTGGTTTGTGAGAAGAACACACATGCAATGACACTGGGTGTGGTTCATGAAAAGAACACACATCCAATGACACTGGTGGATCCTTATGTGGTTTGTGAGAAGAACACACATGCAATCACACTGGGTGGATCCATATGTGGTTTATGAGAAGAACACACATGCAATGACACTGGTGATATGTGGTTTGTGAAAAGAACACACATGCAATGACTCTAACTGTGGTTAATGAAAAGAGCAGACATGCAATGACACTGGTGGATCCATGTGTGGTTTGTGATAATAACACACATGCAATGACACTGGGTGTGTTTCATGAAAAGAATAGACATGCAATGATACTGGTGGATCCATGTGTGGTTTGTGTGAAGAACACACATGCAATGACACTGGGTGTGGTTCATGAAAATAACACACATCCAATGACACTGGTGGATCCTTATATGTTTTGTGAGAAGAACAGACATGCAATGACTCTAGATGTGGTTCATGAGAAGAACACACATACAATGTCACTGGTGCATCCATGTGTGGTTTGTGAGAAGAACACACATGCAATGACACTAGGTGTGGTACATGAAATGAACACACATCCAATGACACTGGTGGATCCTTATGTGGTTTGTGAGAAGAACAGACATGCAATGACTCTAGATGTGGTTCAAGAGAAGAACACACATGTAATGACACTGGTGGATCCATGTGTGGTTTATGAGAGGAACAGACATGCAATGACACTTGGTGTAGTTCATGAAAAGAATAGACATGCAATGACACTCGTGGATCCATATGTGGTTTGTGAAAAGAACAGACGTGCAATCACACTAGGTGGATCCATGTGTGGTTAGTGAAAAGAGCAAACATGCAATGACCCTGGTGGATCCATTTGTGGTTCGTGAGAAGAACACACATCCAATGACACTTGGTGTGGTTCATGAAAAGAACACACATCCAATGACACTGGTGGATCCTTATGTGGTTTGTGAGAAGAACACACATGCAATCACACTGGGTGGATCCATATGTGGTTTATGAGAAGAACACACATGCAATGACACTGGTGATATGTGGTTTGTGAAAAGAACACACATGCAATGACTCTAACTGTGGTTAATGAAAAGAGCAGACATACAATGACACTGGTGGATCCATGTGTGGTTTGTGAGGAGAACACAAATGCAATGACACCGGCTCTGGTTCATGAAAAGAGCAGACATGCAATCACACAGGTGGATCCATGTGTGGTTTATGAGAGGAACAGACATGCAATGACACTAGGTGTGGTTCATGAAAAGAATAGACATGCAATGGCACTAGTGGATCCATATGTGGTTTATGAGAAGAACAAACATTCAATGATACTGGTGGATCCATGTGTGGTTTGTTTAGAAGAACACACATGCAATGACCACATGCAATCACACTAGGTGGATCCATGTGTGATTTGTGAAAAGAGCAGACAAGGAATGACACTCGTGGATCCATGTGTGGTTTGCGAGAAGAACACATATCCAATGACGCTTGGTGTGGTTCATGAAAAGAACACACATCCAATGACACTGGTGGATCCTTATGTGGTTTGTGAGAAGAACACACATGCAATCACACTGGGTGGATCCATATGTGGTTTATGAGAAGAACACACATGCAATGACACTGGTGATATGTGGTTTGTGAAAAGAACACACATGCAATGACTCTAACTGTGGTTAATGAAAAGAGCAGACATACAATGACACTGGTGGATCCATGTGTGGTTTGTGAGGAGAACACAAATGCAATGACACCGGCTCTGGTTCATGAAAAGAGCAGACATGCAATCACACAGGTGGATCCATGTGTGGTTTATGAGAGGAACAGACATGCAATGACACTAGGTGTGGTTCATGAAAAGAATAGACATGCAATGGCACTAGTGGATCCATATGTGGTTTATGAGAAGAACAGACATTCAATGATACTGGTGGATCCATGTGTGGTTTGTTTAGAAGAACACACATGCAATGACCACATGCAATCACACTAGGTGGATCCATGTGTGATTTGTGAAAAGAGCAGACAAGGAATGACACTGGTGGATCCATGTGTGGTTTGCGAGAAGAACACATATCCAATGACGCTTGGTGTGGTTCATGAAAAGAACACACATCCAATGACACTGGTGGATCCTTATGTGGTTTGTGAGAAGAACACACATGCAATCACACTGGGTGGATCCATATGTGGTTTATGAGAAGAACACACATGCAATGACACTGGTGATATGTGGTTTGGGAAAAGAACACACGTGCAATGACTCTAACTAAGGTTAATGAAAAGAGCAGACATACAATGACACTGGTGGATCCATGTGTGGTTTGTGAGGAGAACACAAATGCAATGACACCGGCTCTGGTTCATGAAAAGAGCAGACATGCAATCACACAGGTGGATCCATGTGTGGTTTATGAGAGGAACAGACATGCAATGACACTAGGTGTGGTTCATGAAAAGAATAGACATGCAATGGCACTAGTGGATCCATATGTGGTTTATGAGAAGAACAGACATTCAATGATACTGGTGGATCCATGTGTGGTTTGTTTAGAAGAACACACATGCAATGACCACATGCAATCACACTAGGTGGATCCATGTGTGATTTGTGAAAAGAGCAGACAAGGAATGACACTCGTGGATCCATGTGTGGTTTGCGAGAAGAACACATATCCAATGACGCTTGGTGTGGTTCATGAAAAGAACACACATCCAATGACACTGGTGGATCCTTATGTGGTTTGTGAGAAGAACACACATGCAATCACACTGGGTGGATCCATATGTGGTTTATGAGAAGAACACACATGCAATGACACTGGTGATATGTGGTTTGTGAAAAGAACACACATGCAATGACTCTAACCGTGGTTAATGAAAAGAGCAGACATACAATGACACTGGTGGATCCATGTGTGGTTTGTGAGGAGAACACAAATGCAATGACACCGGCTCTGGTTCATGAAAAGAGCAGACATGCAATCACACAGGTGGATCCATGTGTGGTTTATGAGAGGAACAGACATGCAATGACACTAGGTGTGGTTCATGAAAAGAATAGACATGCAATGGCACTAGTGGATCCATATGTGGTTTATGAGAAGAACAGACATTCAATGATACTGGTGGATCCATGTGTGGTTTGTTTAGAAGAACACACATGCAATGACCACATGCAATCACACTAGGTGGATCCATGTGTGATTTGTGAAAAGAGCAGACAAGGAATGACACTGGTGGATCCATGTGTGGTTTGCGAGAAGAACACATATCCAATGACGCTTGGTGTGGTTCATGAAAAGAACACACATCCAATGACACTGGTGGATCCTTATGTGGTTTGTGAGAAGAACACACATGCAATCACACTGGGTGGATCCATATGTGGTTTATGAGAAGAACACACATGCAATGACACTGGTGATATGTGGTTTGTGAAAAGAACACACATGCAATGACTCTAACTGTGGTTAATGAAAAGAGCAGACATACAATGACACTGGTGGATCCATGTGTGGTTTGTGAGGAGAACACACATGCAATGACACCGGCTCTGGTTCATGAAAAGAGCAGACATGCAATCACACAGGTGGATCCATGTGTGGTTTATGAGAGGAACAGACATGCAATGACACTAGGTGTGGTTCATGAAAAGAATAGACATGCAATGGCACTAGTGGATCCATATGTGGTTTATGAGAAGAACAGACATTCAATGATACTGGTGGATCCATGTGTGGTTTGTTTAGAAGAACACACATGCAATGACCACATGCAATCACACTAGGTGGATCCATGTGTGATTGGTGAAAAGAGCAGACAAGGAATGACACTGGTGGATCCATGTGTGGTTTGCGAGAAGAACACATATCCAATGACGCTTGGTGTGGTTCATGAAAAGAACACACATCCAATGACACTAGTGGATCCTTATGTGGTTTGTGAGAAGATCACACATGCAATCACACTGGGTGGATCCATATGTGGTTTATGAGAAGAACACACATGCAATGACACTGGTGATATGTGGTTTGTGAAAAGAACACACGTGCAATGACTCTAACTAAGGTTAATGAAAAGAGCAGACGTGCAATGACACTGGTGGATCCATGTGTGGTTTGTGAGAAGAACACACATGCAATGACACTGGCTATGGTTCATGAAAAGTACAGACATGCAATGATACTGGTGGATCCATGTGTGGTTTGTGAGAAGAACACACATGCAATGACAGTGGGTGTGGTTCATGAAAAGAACACACATCCAATGACACTGGTGGATCCTTATGTGGTTTGTGACAAGAACAGACATGCAATGACTCTGGATGTGGTTCATGAGAAGAACACACATGCAATGACACTGGTGGATCCATATGTGGTTTATGAGAAGAACACACATGCAATGACACTGGGGGTGGTTCATGAAAAGAACACACATCCAATGACACTGGTGGATCCTTATGTGGTTTGTGATAAGAACGGACATGCAATCACACTGGGTGGATCCATGTGTGGTTTGTGAGAAGAACACACATGCAATGACACTGGTGGATCCATGTGCGGTTTTTGAGAAGAACACACATCCAATGACACTGGGTGTGGTTCATGAAAAGAATAAAAATGCAATGATACTGGTGGATCCATGTGTGGTTTGTGAAAAGAACACACATGCAATGACAGCGGGTGGATCCATATGTGGTTTATGAGAAGAACACACATGCAATGACACTGGTGATATGTGGTTTGTGAAAAGAACACACATGCAATGACTCTAACTGTGGTTAATGAAAAGAGCAGACATGCAATGACACTTGTGGATCCATGTGTGGTTTTTGAGAAGAACACACATGCAATGACACCGGCTCTGGTTCATGAAAAGAACAGACATGCAATGATACCGGTGGATCCATGTGCGGTTTGTGAGAGGAACACACATGCAATGAAACTGGGTGTGGTTCATGAAAAGAACACACATCTAATGACACTGGTGGATCCTTATGTGGTTTGTGAGAAGAACACACATGCAATGACTCTAGATGTGCTTCATGAGAAGAACACACATGGAATGACACTGGTGGATCCATGTGTGGTTTGTGAGAAGAACACACATGCAATGACACTGGCTGTGGTTTATGAGAAGAACAAACATGCAATGATATTGGTGGATCCATGTGTGGTTTGTGAGAATATCACACATGCAATGAAACTGGGTGTGGTTCATGAAAAGAACACACATCCAATGACACTGGTGGATCCTTATGTGGTTTGTGAGAAGAACAGACATGCAATGACTCTAGATGTGGTTCATGAGAAGAACAGACATGCAATTACACTGGTGTATCCTTATGTGGTTTGTGAGAAGAACTGACATGCGATGACACTACGTGTGGTTCATGAAAAGAACAGACATGCAATGATACTAGTGGATCCATGTGTGGTTTGTTTAGAAGAACACACATGCAATGACACTGGTGGATCCATGTGTGGTTTGTGAAAAGAGCAGACATGCAGTGACACCGGTGGATCCATGTCTGGTTTGTGAGAAGCACACACATCCGATTACACTGGTTGTGGTTCATGAAAAGAACATACATCCAATGACACTGGTGGATCCTTATGTGGTTTGTGAGATGAACACACATGCAATCACACTGGGCGGATCCATATGTGGTTTATGACAAGAACACACATGCAATGACACTGGTGATATGTGGTTTGTGAAAAGAAAACATATGCAATGACTCTAACTGTGGTTAATGAAAAGAGCATACATGCAATGACACTGGGGGATCCATGTGTGGTTTGTGAGAAGAACACACATGCAATGACACTGGCTGTGGTTCATGAGAAGAACCGACATGCAATGATACTGGTGGATCCATGTGTGGTTTGTGAGAAGAACACACATGCAATGATACTGGGTGTGGTTCATGAAAAGAACACACATCCAATGACACTGGTGGATCCTTATGTGGTTCGTGAGAAGAACATACATGCAATGACTCTATATGTGGTTCATGAGAAGAACACACCTGCAATGACACTGGTGGATCCATGTGTGGTTTGTGAGAAGATTAAACATCCAATGACACTGGGTGTGGTTCATGAAAAGAACAGACATGCAATGATACTGGTGGATCCATGTGTGGTTTGTGAGAAGAACACACATGCACTGACACCGGGTGTATCGATATGTGGTTTATGAGAAGAACACACATGCAATGACTCTAACTTTGGTTAATGAAAAGAGCAGACATGCAATGACACTAGTGGATCCATGTGTGGTTTGTGAGAAGAACGCACATGCAATGACACTGGCTGTGGTTCATGCAAAGAACAGACATGCAATGATACTGGTGGATCCATGTGTGGTTTGTGAGAAAAACACACATGCAATGACACTTGGTGTGGTTCATGAAAATAACACACATCCAATGATACTGGTGGATCCTTATGTGGTTTGTGAGAAGAACAGACATGCAATGACTCTAGATGTGGTCCATGAGAAGAACACACATGCAATGACACTGGTGGAGCCATGTGTAGTTTATGAGAAGAACAAACATGCAATGAAACTGTGTGTGGTTCATGAAAAGAACACACATCCAATGACACTAGTGGATCCTTATGTGGTTTGTGAGAAGAACATACATGCAATGACTCTAGATGTGGTTCATGGGAAGAAGATACATGAAATTCCACTGGTGTATCCTTATGTGGTTTGTGAGAAGAACAGACATGCGATGACACTAGGTGTGGTTCATGAAAAGAACAGACATGCAATGATACTGGTGGATCCATGTGTGGTTTGTTTACAAGAACACACATGCAATGACCACATGCAATGACATTGGTGGATCCATGTGTGGTTTGTGAGAAGAACACACATGCAATGACACTGGTTGTGGTTCATGAAAAGAACAGACATGCAATGATACTGGTGGATCCATGTGTGGTTTGTTTAGAAGAACACACATGCAATGACCACATACAATGACACTGGTGGATCCATGTGTGGTTTGTTTAGAGGAACAAACATGCAATGACACTGTGTGTGGTTCATGAAAAGAACACACATGCAATGATACGGGTGGATCCATGTGTGGTTTGTGAGAAGAACACAAATGGAATGACACTGGGTGTGGTTAATGCAAAGAACACACATCCAATGACACTGGTGGATCCTTATGTGGTTTGTGAGAAGAACAAACATGCAATGACTCTAGATGTGGGTCATGAGAAGAACACGCATGCAATGACACCGGTGGATCCATGTGTGGTTTGTGAGAGGAACACACATGCAATGACACTGGGTGTGGTTCATGAAAAGGACATACATGCAATGACATTGGTGGATCCATATGTGCTTTGTGGAAAGAACATACATGCAATGACACTGGCTGTGGTTCATGAAAAGAACAGACATGCAATGATACCGGTGGATCCATGTGTGGTTTCTGAGAAGAACACACATGCAATGACACTGGGTGTGGTTCATGAAAAGAACACAGATCCAATGACACTGGTGGATCCTTATGTGGTTTGTGAGAAGAACAGACATGCAATGACTCTAGATGTGGTTCATGAGAAGAACAGACATGCAATGTCACTAGTGTATCCTTATGTGGTTTGTGAGAAGAACAGACATGCGATGACACTGGGTGTGGTTCATGAAAATAACAGACATACAATGATACTGGTGGATCCATGTGTGGTTTGTTTAGAAGAACACACATGCAATGACACTGGTGGATCAATGTGTGGTTTGCGAAAAGATCAGACATGCAATGACACCGGTGGATCCAAGTGTGGTTTGTGAGAAGAACACACATCCAATGACACTGGATGTGGTTCATGAAAAGAACACACATCCAATGACACTGGTGGATCCTTATGTGGTTTGTGAGAAGAACACTCATGCAATCACACTAGGTGTATCCATATGTGGTTTATGAGAAGAACCCACATGCAATGACACTGGTGATATGTGGTTTGTGAAAAGAACACATATGCAATGACTCTAACGGTGGTTAATGAAAAGAGAAGACATGCAATGACACTGGTGGATCCATGTGTGGTTTGTGAGAAGAACATACATGCAATGACACTGGCTGTGGTTCATGAAAAGAACAGACATGCAATGATACTGGTGGATCCATGTTTGGTTTGTGATAATAACACACATGCAATGACACCGGGTGGATCCATATGTGGTTTATGAGAAGAACACACATGCAATGGCACTGGTGATATGTGGTTTCTAAAAAGAACACACATGCAATGACTCTAACTATGGATCCAAGTGTGGTATGTGAGAAGAGCACACATCCAATGACACTGGGTGTGGTTCATGAAAAGAACACACATGCAATGCTACTGGTGGATCCATGTGTGGTTTCTGAGAAGAACACACATGCAATGACACTGGGTGGATCCATATGTGGTTTATGAGAAGAACACACATGCAATGACACTGGTGATATGTGGTTTGTGAAAAGAACACAAATGCAATGACTCTAACTGTGGTTAATGAAAATAGCAGACATGCAATGACACTGGGGGATCCATGTGTGGTTTGTGAGCAGAACACACATGCAATGACACTGGCTGTGGTTCATGAAAAGAACAGACATGCAATGATACTAGTGGATCCATGTGTGGTTTGTGAGAAGAACACACATGCAATATCACTAGGTGTGGTTCATGAAAAGAACACACATCCAATGACACTAGTGGATCCTTATGTTGTTTGTGAGAAGAACAGACATGCAATGACTCTAGATGTGGTTCATGAGAAGAACACACATGCAATGACACTGGTGGATCCAAGTGTAGTTTATGAGAGGAACAGACATGCAATGACACTGGGTGTGGTTCATGAAAAGAACAGACATGCAATAACACTGGTGGATCCATATGTGGTTTGTGAAAAGAACAGACATGCAATCACACTGGGTGGATCCATGTGTGGTTCATGAAAAGAACACACGTGCAATGACACTGTTGGATCCATGTGTGGTTTGTGAGAATAACACACATCCAATGACACTAGGTGTGGTTCATGAAAAGAACACACATCCAATGACACTAGTGGATCCTTATATGGTTTGTGAGAAGAACAGACATGCAATTACTCTAGTTGTGGTTCATGAGAAGAACACACATGCAATGACACTGGTGTATCCTTATGTGGTTTGTGAGAAGAACACACCTGCAATGACTCTAGCTGTGGTTTGTGAAAAGAACACACATGGAATGACTCTAGCTGTGGTTCATGAAAAGAACACGCATCCAATGACACTTGTGGATCCTTATGTTGTTTGTGAGAAGAACAGACATGCAATGACTCTAGATGTGGTTCATGAGAAAAACAGACATGCAATGACACTGGTGTATCCTTATGTGGTTTGTGAGAAGAACAGACATGCAATGACTCTAGATGTGGTTCATGAGAAGAACAGACATGAAATTCCACTGGTGCATCCTTATGTGGTTTGTGAGAAGAACAGACATGCGATGACACTAGGTGTGGTTCATGAAAAGAACAGACACGCAATGATACTGGTGGATCCATGTGTGGTTTGTTTAGAAGAACACACATTCAATGACCACATCCAATGACACTGGTGGATCCATGTGTGGTTTCTTTAGAGGAATAGACATGCAATGACACTGGGTGTGGTTCATGAAAAGAACACACATGCAATGATACGGGTGGATCCATGTTTGGTTTGTGAGAAGAACACAAATGCAATGACACTGGGTGTGGTTCATGAAAAGAACACAGATCCAATGACACTGGTGGATCCTTATGTGGTTTGTGAGAAGAACAGACATGCAATGACTCTAGATGTGGTTCATGAGAAGAACAGACATGCAATGACACTAGTGTATCCTTATGTGGTTTGTGGGAAGAATAGACATGCAATGCCACTATGTGTGGTTCATTAAAATAACAGACATACAATGATACTGGTGGATCCATGTGTGGTTTGTTTAGAAGAACACACATGCAATGACACTGGTGGATCAATGTGTGGTTTGCGAAAAGATCAGACATGCAATGACACCGGTGGATCCAAGTGTGGTTTGTGAGAAGAACACACATCCAATGACACTGGATGTGGTTCATGAAAAGAACACACATCCAATGACACTGGTGGATCCTTATGTGGTTTGTGAGAAGAACACTCATGCAATCACACTAGGTGGATCCATATGTGGTTTATGAGAAGAACCCACATGCAATGACACTGGTGATATGTGGTTTGTGAAAAGAACACATATGCAATGACTCTAACTGTGGTTAATGAAAAGAGAAGACATGCAATGACACCGGTGGATCCATGTGTGGTTTGTGAGAAGAACATACATGCAATGACACTGGCTGTGGTTCATGAAAAGAACAGACATGCAATGATACTGGTGGATCCATGTTTGGTTTGTGATAATAACACACATGCAATGACACCGGGTGGATCCATATGTGGTTTATGAGAAGAACACACATGCAATGGCACTGGTGATATGTGGTTTCTAAAAAGAACACACATGCAATGACTCTAACTATGGATCCATGTGTGGTATGTGAGAAGAGCACACATCTAATGACACTGGGTGTGGTTCATGAAAAGAACACACATGCAATGCTACTGGTGGATCCATGTGTGGTTTCTGAGAAGAACACACATGCAATGACACTGGGTGGATCCATATGTGGTTTATGAGAAGAACACACATGCAATGACACTGGTGATATGTGGTTTGTGAAAAGAACACAAATGCAATGACTCTAACTGTGGTTAATGAAAAGAGCAGACATGCAATGACACTGGGGGATCCATGTGTGGTTTGTGAGAAGAACACACATGCAATGACACTGGCTGTGGTTCATGAAAAGAACAGACATGCAATGATACTAGTGGATCCATGTGTGGTTTGTGAGAAGAACACACATGCAATGACACTGGGTGTGGTTCATGAAAAGAACACACATCCAATGACACTGGTGGATCCTTATGTGGTTTGTGAGAAGAACACACATGCAATCACACTGGGTGTGGTTCATGAAAAGAACACACATCCAATGACACTGGTGGATCCTTATGTGGTTTGTGAGAAGAACACACATGCAATCACACTGGGTGGATCCATATGTGGTTTATGAGAAGAACACACATGCAATGACACTGGTGATATGTGGTTTGTGAAAAGAACACACATGCAATGACTCTAACTGTGGTTAATGAAAAGAGCATACATGCAATGACACTGGTGGATCCATGTGTGGTTTGTGATAATAACACACTTGCAATGACACTGGGTGTGGTTCATGAAAAGAATAGACATGCAATGATACTGGTGGATCCATGTCTGGTTTGTGAGAAGAACACACATGCAATATCACTAGGTGTGGTTCACGAAAAGAACACACATCCAATGACACTAGTGGATCCTTATGTTGTTTGTGAGAAGAACAGACATGCAATGACTCTAGATGTGGTTCATGAGAAGAACACACATGCAATGACACTGGTGGATCCAAGTGTAGTTTATGAGAGGAACAGACATGCAGTGACACTGGGTGTGGTTCATGAAAAGAACAGACATGCAATGACACTGGTGGATCCATATGTGGTTTGTGAAAAGAACAGACATGCAATCACACTGGGTGGATCCATGTGTGGTTCATGAAAAGAACACACGTGCAATGACACTGTTGGATCCATGTGTGGTTTGTGAGAATAACACACATCCAATGACACTAGGTGTGGTTCATGAAAAGAACACACATCCAATGACACTAGTGGATCCTTATATGGTTTGTGAGAAGAACAGACATGCAATTACTCTAGCTGTGGTTCATGAGAAGAACACACATGCAATGACACTGGTGTATCCTTATGTGGTTTGTGAGAAGAACACACCTGCAATGACTCTAGCTGTGGTTTGTGAAAAGAACACACATGGAATGACTCTAGCTGTGTTTCATGAAAAGAACACGCATCCAATGACACTTGTGGATCCTTATGTGGTTTGTGAGAAGAACAGACATGCAATGACTCTAGATGTGGTTCATGAGAAGAACAGACATGCAATGACACTGGTGTATCCTTATGTGGTTTGTGAGAAGAACAGACATGCAATGACTCTAGATGTGGTTCATGAGAAGAACAGACATGAAATTCCACGGGTGTATCCTTATGTGGTTTGTGAGAAGAACAGACATGCGATGACACTAGGTGTGGTTCATGAAAAGAACAGACACGCAATGATACTGGTGGATCCATGTGTGGTTTGTTTAGAAGAACACACATGCAATGACCACATCCAATGACACTGGTGGATGCATGTGTGGTTTGTTTAGAGGAATAGACATGCAATGACACTGGGTGTGGTTCATGAAAAGAACACACATGCAATGATACGGGTGGATCCATGTTTGGTTTGTGAGAAGAACACAAATGCAATGACACTGGTGGATCCATGTGTTGTTTGTGAGAAGAACAAACATGCAATGAATCTAGATGTGGTTCATGAGAAGAACACGCATGCAATGACACCGGTGGATCCATGTGTGGTTTGTGAGAGGAACACACATGCAATGACACTGGGTGTGGTTCATGAAAAGAACATACATGCAATGACATTGGTGGATCCATATGTGGTTTGTGGAAAGAACATACATGCAATGACACTGGCTGTGGTTCATGAAAAGAACAGACATGCAATGATACCGGTGGATCCATGTGTGGTTTGTGAGAAGAACACACATGCAATGACAATGGGTGTGGTTCATTAAAAGAACACAGATCTAATGACACTGGTGGATCCTTATGTGGTTTGTGAGAAGAACAGACATGCAATGACTCTAGACGTGGTTCATGAGAAGAACAGACATGCAATGACACTAGTGTATCCTTATGTGGTTTGTGGGAAGATCAGATATGCGATGCCACTGCGTGTGGTTCATGAAAAGAACAGACATACAATGTTACTGGTGGATCCATGTGTGGTTTGTTTAGAAGAACACACATGCAATGACACTGGTGGATCCATGTGTGGTTTTTGAAAAGAGAAGACATGCAATGACACCGGTGGATCCATGTGTGGTTTGTGAGAAGAACACACATCCAATGACACTGGTTGTGGTTCATGAAAAGAACACACATCCAATGACACTGGTGGATCCTTATGTGGTTTGTGAGAAGAACACACATGCAATCACACTGGGTGGCTCCACATGTGGTTTATTGGAAGAACCCACATGCAATGACACTGGTGATATGTGGTTTGTGAAAAGAACACATATGCAATGACTCTAACTGTAGTTAATGAAAAGAGCAGACATGCAATGACACTTGTGGATCCATGTGTGGTTTGTGAGAAGAACACACATGCAATGACACTGGCTGTGGTTCATGAAAAGAACATACATGCAATGATACTGGGGGATCCATGTTTGGTTTGCGAGAAGAACACACATGCAATGACACCGGGTGGATCCATATGTGGTTTATGAGAAGAACACACATGCAATGACACTAGTGATATGTGGTTTGTGAAAAGAACACACATGCAATGACTCTAACTGTGGATCCATGTGTGGTATGTGAGAAGAACACACATCCAATGACACTGGGTGTGGTTCATGAAAAGAACAGACATGCAATGATACTGGTGGATCCATGTTTGGTTTCTAAGAAGAACACAAATGCAATGACACTGGGTGGATCCATATGTGGTTTATGAGAAGAACACACATGCAATGACACTGGTGATATGTGGTTTGTGAAAATAACACAAATGCAATGACTCTAATTGTGGTTAATGAAAAGAGTAGACATGCAATGACACTGGGGGATCCATGTGTGATTTGTGAGAAGAACACACATGTAGTGACACTTGCTGTGGTTCATGAAAAGAACAGACACGCAATGATACTGGTGGATCCATGTGTGTTTTGTGAGAAGAACACACATGCAATATCACTAGGTGTGGTTCATGAAAAGAACACACATCCAATGACACTGGTGGATCCTTATGTTGGTTGTGAGAAGAACAGACATGTAATGACTCTGGATGTGGTTCATGAGAAGAACACACATGCAATGACACTGGTGGATCCATGTGTGGTTTATGAGAGGAACAGACATGCAATGACACTGGGTGTGGTTAATGAAAAGAACAGACATGCCATGACACTGGTGGATCCATATGTGGTTTGTGAAAAGAACAGACTTGCAATCACACTGGGTGGATCCATGTGGTTTGTGAGAAGAACACACCTGCAATGACTCTAGCTGTGGATTGTGAGAAGAACAGACATGCAATGTCACTAGTGTATCCTTATGTGGTTTGTGAGAAGAACAGACATGCGATGACACTGGGTGTGGTTCATGAAAAGAACAGACATTCAATGATACTGGTGGATCCATGTGTGGTTTGTTTAGAAGAACACACATGCAATGACCACATGCAATCACACTGGGTGGATCCATGTGTGGTTTGTGAAAAGAGCAGACATGCAATGACACTGGTGGACCCATGTGTGGTTTGTGAGAAGAACACACATCCAATGATGCTGGGTGTGGTTCATGAAAAGAACACACATGCAATGATACTGGTGGATCCATGTGTCGTTTGTGAGAAGAACATACATGCAATGACACCGGGTGGATCCATATGTGGTTTATGAGAAGAACACACATGCAATGACACTGGTGATATGTGGTTTGTGAAAAGAACACAAATGCAATGACTCTAACTATGGTTAATGAAAAGATCACACATGCAATGACACTGGTGGATCCATGTGTGGTTTCTGAGAAGAACACACATGCAATGACGCTGGCTCTGGTTCATGAAAAGAACAGACATGCAATGATACTGGTGGAATCATGTGTGGTTTGTGAGAAGAACACACATGCAATGAAACTGGGTGTGGTTCATGAAAAGAACACACATCCAATGACACTGGTGGATCCTTATGTGGTTTGTGAGAAGAACGGACATGCAATGACTCTAGATGTGGTTCATGAGAAGAACACACATGCAATGACACTGGTGGATCCATGTGTTGTTTATGAGAAGAACACACATGCAATGACACTAGGTGTGGTTCATGAAAAGAACACACATCCAATGACACTGGTGGATTCTTATGTGGTTTGTGAGAAGAATAGACATATAATGACTCTAGATGTGGTTCATGAGAAGAATAGACATGTAATTCCACTGGTGTATCCTTATGTGGTTTGTGAGAAGAACAGACATGCGATGATACTGTTGGATCCATGTGTGGTTTGTTTAGAAGAACACACATGCAATGACCACATGCAATGACACTGGTAGATCCATGTGTGGTTTGTTTACAGGAACATACATGCAATGACACTGGGTGTGGTTCATGAAAAGAACACACATGCAATGATACTGGTGGATCCATGTGTGGTTTGTGAGAGGAAGACACATGCAATGACACTGGGTGTGTTTCATGAAAAGAACACACATCCAATGACACTGGTGGATCCTTATGTGGTTTGTGAGAAGAATAGACATGCAATGACACCGGTGGATCCATGTGTGGTTTGTGAGAGGAACACACATGCAATGACACTGGGTGTTGTTCATGAAAAGAACAGACATGCAATGACACTGGTGGATACATATGTGGTTTGTGAAAAGAACAGACATGCAATGACACTGGCTGTGGTTCATGAAAAGAATAGACATGCAATGATACTGGTGGATCCATGTGTGGTTTATCAGAAGAACACACATGCCATGACACTCGGTGTGGTTCATGAAAAGAACACACATCCAATGACCCTGGTGGATCCTTATGTGGTTTGTGAGATGAACAGACATGCGATGATACTGGTGGATCCATGTGTGGTTTGTTTAGAAGAACACACATGCAATGACCACATGCAATGACACTGGTAGATCCATGTGTGGTTTGTTTAGAGGAACATAAATGCAATGACACTGGGTGTGGTTCATGAAAAGAACACACATGCAATGATACTGGTGGATCCATGTGTGGTTTGTGAGAAGAAGACACATGCAATGACACTGGGTGTGTTTCATGAAAAGAACACACATCCAATGACACTGGTGGATCCTTATGTGGTTTGTGAGAAGAACAGACATGCAATGACTCTATATGTGGTTCATGAGAAGAACACACATGCAATGACACCGGTGGATCCATGTGTGGTTTGTGAGAGGAACACACATGCAATGGCACTGGGTGTGGTTCATGAAAAGAACAGACATGCAATGACACTGGTGGATCCATATGTGGTTTGTGAAAAGAACAGACATGCAATGACACTGGCTGTGGTTCATGAAAAGAACAGACATGCAATGATACTGGTGGATCCATGTGTGGTTTGTGAGAAGAACACACATGCAATGACACTTGGTGTGGTTCATGAAAAGAACACACATCCAATGACCCTAGTGGATCCTTATGTGGTTTGTGAGAAGAACAGACATGCAATGACACCGGTGGATCCATGTGTGGTTTGTGAGAGGAACACACATGCAATGACACTGGGTGTGGTTCATGAAAAGAACAGACATGCAATGACACTGGTGGATCCATATGTGGTTTGTGAAAAGAACAGACATGCAATGACACTGGCTGTGGTTCATGAAAAGAACAGACATGCAATGATACTGGTGGATCCATATGTGGTTTGTGAAAAGAACAGACATGCAATGACACTGGCTGTGGTTCATGAAAAGAACAGACATGCAATGATACTGGTGGATCCATGTGTGGTTTGTGAGAAGAACACACATGCAATGACACTCGGTGTGGTTCATGAAAAGAACACACATCCAATGACCCTGGTGGATCCTTATGTGGTTTGTGAGAAGAACAGACATGCAATGACTCTAGATGTGGTTCATGAGAAGAACACACATGCAATGACAGTGGTGGATCCATGTGTTGTTTATGAGAAGAACACACATGCAATGACACTAGGTGTGGTTCATGAAAAGAACACACATCCAATGACACTGGTGGATCCTTATGTGGTTTGTGAGAAGAATAGACATGCAATGACACCGGTGGATCCATGTGTGGTTTGTGAGAGGAACACACATGCAATGACACTGGGTGTTGTTCATGAAAAGAACAGACATGCAATGACACTGGTGGATACATATGTGGTTTGTGAAAAGAACAGACATGCAATGACACTGGCTGTGGTTCATGAAAAGAATAGACATGCAATGATACTGGTGGATCCATGTGTGGTTTATCAGAAGAACACACATGCCATGACACTCGGTGTGGTTCATGAAAAGAACACACATCCAATGACCCTGGTGGATCCTTATGTGGTTTGTGAGATGAACAGACATGCGATGATACTGGTGGATCCATGTGTGGTTTGTTTAGAAGAACACACATGCAATGACCACATGCAATGACACTGGTAGATCCATGTGTGGTTTGTTTAGAGGAACATAAATGCAATGACACTGGGTGTGGTTCATGAAAAGAACACACATGCAATGATACTGGTGGATCCATGTGTGGTTTGTGAGAAGAAGACACATGCAATGACACTGGGTGTGTTTCATGAAAAGAACACACATCCAATGACACTGGTGGATCCTTATGTGGTTTGTGAGAAGAACAGACATGCAATGACTCTATATGTGGTTCATGAGAAGAACACACATGCAATGACACCGGTGGATCCATGTGTGGTTTGTGAGAGGAACACACATGCAATGGCACTGGGTGTGGTTCATGAAAAGAACAGACATGCAATGACACTGGTGGATCCATATGTGGTTTGTGAAAAGAACAGACATGCAATGACACTGGCTGTGGTTCATGAAAAGAACAGACATGCAATGATACTGGTGGATCCATGTGTGGTTTGTGAGAAGAACACACATGCAATGACACTTGGTGTGGTTCATGAAAAGAACACACATCCAATGACCCTAGTGGATCCTTATGTGGTTTGTGAGAAGAACAGACATGCAATGACACCGGTGGATCCATGTGTGGTTTGTGAGAGGAACACACATGCAATGACACTGGGTGTGGTTCATGAAAAGAACAGACATGCAATGACACTGGTGGATCCATATGTGGTTTGTGAAAAGAACAGACATGCAATGACACTGGCTGTGGTTCATGAAAAGAACAGACATGCAATGATACTGGTGGATCCATATGTGGTTTGTGAAAAGAACAGACATGCAATGACACTGGCTGTGGTTCATGAAAAGAACAGACATGCAATGATACTGGTGGATCCATGTGTGGTTTGTGAGAAGAACACACATGCAATGACACTCGGTGTGGTTCATGAAAAGAACACACATCCAATGACCCTGGTGGATCCTTATGTGGTTTGTGAGAAGAACAGACATGCAATGACTCTAGATGTGGTTCATGAGAAGAACACACATGCAATGACAGTGGTGGATCCATGTGTTGTTTATGAGAAGAACACACATGCAATGACACTAGGTGTGGTTCATGAAAAGAACACACATCCAATGACACTGGTGGATCCTTATGTGGTTTGTGAGAAGAATAGACATGCAATGACACCGGTGGATCCATGTGTGGTTTGTGAGAGGAACACACATGCAATGACACTGGGTGTTGTTCATGAAAAGAACAGACATGCAATGACACTGGTGGATACATATGTGGTTTGTGAAAAGAACAGACATGCAATGACACTGGCTGTGGTTCATGAAAAGAATAGACATGCAATGATACTGGTGGATCCATGTGTGGTTTATCAGAAGAACACACATGCCATGACACTCGGTGTGGTTCATGAAAAGAACACACATCCAATGACCCTGGTGGATCCTTATGTGGTTTGTGAGATGAACAGACATGCGATGATACTGGTGGATCCATGTGTGGTTTGTTTAGAAGAACACACATGCAATGACCACATGCAATGACACTGGTAGATCCATGTGTGGTTTGTTTAGAGGAACATAAATGCAATGACACTGGGTGTGGTTCATGAAAAGAACACACATGCAATGATACTGGTGGATCCATGTGTGGTTTGTGAGAAGAAGACACATGCAATGACACTGGGTGTGTTTCATGAAAAGAACACACATCCAATGACACTGGTGGATCCTTATGTGGTTTGTGAGAAGAACAGACATGCAATGACTCTATATGTGGTTCATGAGAAGAACACACATGCAATGACACCGGTGGATCCATGTGTGGTTTGTGAGAGGAACACACATGCAATGGAACTGGGTGTGGTTCATGAAAAGAACAGACATGCAATGACACTGGTGGATCCATATGTGGTTTGTGAAAAGAACAGACATGCAATGACACTGGCTGTGGTTCTTGAAAAGAACAGACATGCAATGATACTGGTGGATCCATGTGTGGTTTGTGAGAAGAACACACATGCAATGACACTTGGTGTGGTTCATGAAAAGAACACACATCCAATGACCCTAGTGGATCCTTATGTGGTTTGTGAGAAGAACAGACATGCAATGACACCGGTGGATCCATGTGTGGTTTGTGAGAGGAACACACATGCAATGACACTGGGTGTGGTTCATGAAAAGAACAGACATGCAATGACACTGGTGGATCCATATGTGGTTTGTGAAAAGAACAGACATGCAATGACACTGGCTGTGGTTCATGAAAAGAACAGACATGCAATGATACTGGTGGATCCATATGTGGTTTGTGAAAAGAACAGACATGCAATGACACTGGCTGTGGTTCATGAAAAGAACAGACATGCAATGATACTGGTGGATCCATGTGTGGTTTGTGAGAAGAACACACATGCAATGACACTCGGTGTGGTTCATGAAAAGAACACACATCCAATGACCCTGGTGGATCCTTATGTGGTTTGTGAGAAGAACAGACATGCAATGACTCTAGATGTGGTTCATGAGAAGAACACACATGCAATGACAGTGGTGGATCCATGTGTTGTTTATGAGAAGAACACACATGCAATGACACTAGGTGTGGTTCATGAAAAGAACACACATCCAATGACACTGGTGGATCCTTATGTGGTTTGTGAGAAGAATAGACATGCAATGACACCGGTGGATCCATGTGTGGTTTGTGAGAGGAACACACATGCAATGACACTGGGTGTTGTTCATGAAAAGAACAGACATGCAATGACACTGGTGGATACATATGTGGTTTGTGAAAAGAACAGACATGCAATGACACTGGCTGTGGTTCATGAAAAGAATAGACATGCAATGATACTGGTGGATCCATGTGTGGTTTATCAGAAGAACACACATGCCATGACACTCGGTGTGGTTCATGAAAAGAACACACATCCAATGACCCTGGTGGATCCTTATGTGGTTTGTGAGATGAACAGACATGCGATGATACTGGTGGATCCATGTGTGGTTTGTTTAGAAGAACACACATGCAATGACCACATGCAATGACACTGGTAGATCCATGTGTGGTTTGTTTAGAGGAACATAAATGCAATGACACTGGGTGTGGTTCATGAAAAGAACACACATGCAATGATACTGGTGGATCCATGTGTGGTTTGTGAGAAGAAGACACATGCAATGACACTGGGTGTGTTTCATGAAAAGAACACACATCCAATGACACTGGTGGATCCTTATGTGGTTTGTGAGAAGAACAGACATGCAATGACTCTATATGTGGTTCATGAGAAGAACACACATGCAATGACACCGGTGGATCCATGTGTGGTTTGTGAGAGGAACACACATGCAATGGAACTGGGTGTGGTTCATGAAAAGAACAGACATGCAATGACACTGGTGGATCCATATGTGGTTTGTGAAAAGAACAGACATGCAATGACACTGGCTGTGGTTCATGAAAAGAACAGACATGCAATGATACTGGTGGATCCATGTGTGGTTTGTGAGAAGAACACACATGCAATGACACTTGGTGTGGTTCATGAAAAGAACACACATCCAATGACCCTAGTGGATCCTTATGTGGTTTGTGAGAAGAACAGACATGCAATGACACCGGTGGATCCATGTGTGGTTTGTGAGAGGAACACACATGCAATGACACTGGGTGTGGTTCATGAAAAGAACAGACATGCAATGACACTGGTGGATCCATATGTGGTTTGTGAAAAGAACAGACATGCAATGACACTGGCTGTGGTTCATGAAAAGAACAGACATGCAATGATACTGGTGGATCCATATGTGGTTTGTGAAAAGAACAGACATGCAATGACACTGGCTGTGGTTCATGAAAAGAACAGACATGCAATGATACTGGTGGATCCATGTGTGGTTTGTGAGAAGAACACACATGCAATGACACTCGGTGTGGTTCATGAAAAGAACACACATCCAATGACCCTGGTGGATCCTTATGTGGTTTGTGAGAAGAACAGACATGCAATGACTCTAGATGTGGTTCATGAGAAGAACACACATGCAATGACAGTGGTGGATCCATGTGTTGTTTATGAGAAGAACACACATGCAATGACACTAGGTGTGGTTCATGAAAAGAACACACATCCAATGACACTGGTGGATCCTTATGTGGTTTGTGAGAAGAATAGACATGCAATGACACCGGTGGATCCATGTGTGGTTTGTGAGAGGAACACACATGCAATGACACTGGGTGTTGTTCATGAAAAGAACAGACATGCAATGACACTGGTGGATACATATGTGGTTTGTGAAAAGAACAGACATGCAATGACACTGGCTGTGGTTCATGAAAAGAATAGACATGCAATGATACTGGTGGATCCATGTGTGGTTTATCAGAAGAACACACATGCCATGACACTCGGTGTGGTTCATGAAAAGAACACACATCCAATGACCCTGGTGGATCCTTATGTGGTTTGTGAGATGAACAGACATGCGATGATACTGGTGGATCCATGTGTGGTTTGTTTAGAAGAACACACATGCAATGACCACATGCAATGACACTGGTAGATCCATGTGTGGTTTGTTTAGAGGAACATAAATGCAATGACACTGGGTGTGGTTCATGAAAAGAACACACATGCAATGATACTGGTGGATCCATGTGTGGTTTGTGAGAAGAAGACACATGCAATGACACTGGGTGTGTTTCATGAAAAGAACACACATCCAATGACACTGGTGGATCCTTATGTGGTTTGTGAGAAGAACAGACATGCAATGACTCTATATGTGGTTCATGAGAAGAACACACATGCAATGACACCGGTGGATCCATGTGTGGTTTGTGAGAGGAACACACATGCAATGGAACTGGGTGTGGTTCATGAAAAGAACAGACATGCAATGACACTGGTGGATCCATATGTGGTTTGTGAAAAGAACAGACATGCAATGACACTGGCTGTGGTTCATGAAAAGAACAGACATGCAATGATACTGGTGGATCCATGTGTGGTTTGTGAGAAGAACACACATGCAATGACACTTGGTTTGGTTCATGAAAAGAACACACATCCAATGACCCTAGTGGATCCTTATGTGGTTTGTGAGAAGAACAGACATGCAATGACACCGGTGGATCCATGTGTGGTTTGTGAGAGGAACACACATGCAATGACACTGGGTGTGGTTCATGAAAAGAACAGACATGCAATGACACTGGTGGATCCATATGTGGTTTGTGAAAAGAACAGACATGCAATGACACTGGCTGTGGTTCATGAAAAGAACAGACATGCAATGATACTGGTGGATCCATATGTGGTTTGTGAAAAGAACAGACATGCAATGACACTGGCTGTGGTTCATGAAAAGAACAGACATGCAATGATACTGGTGGATCCATGTGTGGTTTGTGAGAAGAACACACATGCAATGACACTCGGTGTGGTTCATGAAAAGAACACACATCCAATGACCCTGGTGGATCCTTATGTGGTTTGTGAGAAGAACAGACATGCAATGACTCTAGATGTGGTTCATGAGAAGAACACACATGCAATGACAGTGGTGGATCCATGTGTTGTTTATGAGAAGAACACACATGCAATGACACTAGGTGTGGTTCATGAAAAGAACACACATCCAATGACACTGGTGGATTCTTATGTGGTTTGTGAGAAGAATAGACCTATAATGACTCTAGATGTGGTTCATGAGAATAATAGACATGCAATTCCACTGGTGTATCCTTATGTGGTTTGTGAGAAGAACAGACATGCGATGAAACTGGTGGATCCATGTGTGGTTTGTTTAGAAGAACACACATGCAATGACCACATGCAATGACACTGTAGATCCATGTGTGGTTTGTTTAGAGGAACAGACATGCAATGACACTGGGTGTGGTTCATGAAAAGAACACACATGCAATAATACTGGTGGATCCATGTGTGGTTTGTGAGAAGAAGACACATGCAATGACACTGGGTGTGTTTCATGAAAAGAACACACATCCAATGACACTGGTGGATCCTTATGTGGTTTGTGAGAAGAATAGACATGCAATGACTCTAGATGTGGTTCATTAGAAGAACACACATGCAATGACACCGGTGGATCCATGTGTGGTTTGTGAGAGGAACACACATGCAATGACACTAGGTGTGGTTCATGAAAAGAACAGACATGCAATGACACTGGTGGATCCATATGTGGTTTGTTAAAAGAACAGACATGCAATGACACTGGCTGTGGTTCATGAAAAGAACAGACATGCAATGATACTGGTGGATCCATGTGTGGTTTTTCAGAATAACACACATGCAATGACACTCGGTGTGGTTCATGAAAAGAACACACATCCAATGACCCTGGTGGATCCTTATGTGGTTTGTGAGAAGAACAGACATGCAATGACTCTAGATGTGGTTGATGAGAAGAACAGACATGCAATGACACTGGTGTATCCTTATGTGGTTTGTGAGAAGAACTGGCATGCGATGACACTGCGTGTGGTTCATGAAAAGAACAGACATGCAATGATACTAGTGGATCCATGTGTGGTTTGTTTAGAAGAACACACATGCAATGACACTGGTGGATCCATGTGTGGTTTGTGAAAAGAGCAGACATGCAATGACACCGATGGATCCATGTGTCGTTTGTGAGAAGCACACACATCCGATGACACTGGTTGTGATTCATGAAAAGAACACACATCCAATGACACTGGTGGATCCTTATGTGGTTTCTGAGAAGAACACCCATGCAATCACACTGGGCGGATCCATATGTGGTTTATGAGAAGAACACGCACGCAATGACACTGGTGATATGTGGTTTGTGAAAAGAAAACATATGCAATGACTCTAACTGTGGTTAATGAAAAGAGCAGACATGCAATGACACTGGTGGATCCATGTGTGGTTTGTGAGAAGAACACACATGCAACGACACTGGCTATGGTTCATGAGAAGAACAGACATGCAATGATACTGGTGGATCCATGTGTGGTTTGTGAGAAGAACACACATGCAATGACACTGGGTGTGGTTCATGAAAATAACACACATCCAATGACACTTGTGGATCCTTATCTGGTTTTTGAGAAGAACAGACATGCAATGACTCTAGATGTGGTTCATCAGAAGAACACACATGCAATGACACTGGTGGATCCATGTGTGGTTTAGGAGAAGAACAAACATCCAATGACACTGGGTGTGGTTCATGAACAGAACAGACATGCAATGATACTGGTGGATCCATGTGTGGTTTGTGAGAAGAACACACGTGCAATGACACCGGCTGGATCCATATGTGGTTTATGAGAAGAACACATATGCAATGACACTGGTGATGTGTGGTTTGTGAAAAGAACACACATGCAATGACTCTAACTTTGGTTAATGAAAAGAGCAGACATGCAATGACACTGGTGGATCCATGTGTGGTTTGTGAGAAGAACACACATGCAATGACACTAGCTGTGATTCATGAAAAGAACAGACATGCAATGATACTGGTGGATCCATGTGAGGTTTGTGAGAAGAACACCCATGCAATGACACTGGGTGTGGTTCATGAAAATAAAACATATCCAATGATACTGGTGGATCCTTATGTGGTTTGTGAGAAGAACAGACATGCAATGACTCTAGATGTGGTTCATGAGAAGAACACACATGCAATGACACTGGTGGAGCCATGTGTAGTTTATGGGAAGAACACACATGCAATGACACTGTGTGGTTTATGAAAAGAACACACATCCAATGACACTGGTGGATCCTTATGTGGTTTGTGAGAAGAACAGACATGCAATGACTCTAGATGTGGTTCATGAGAAGAACAGACATGAAATTCCACTGGTGTATCCTTATGTGGTTTGTGAGAAGAACAGACATGCGATGACACTAGGTGTGGATCATGGAAAGAAAAGACATGCAATGATACTGGTGGATCCATGTGTGGTTTGTTTAGAAGAACACACATGCAATGACCACATGCAATGACACTGGTGGATCCATGTGTGGTTTGTTTAGAGGAACATACATGCAATAACACTGGGTGTGGTTCATGAAAAGAACACACATGCAATCATACGGGTGGATCCATGTGTGGTTTGTGAGAAGAACACACATGCAATGACACTGGGTGTGGTTTATCAAAAGAACACACATCCAATGACACGGGTGGATCCTTATGTGGTTTGTGAGAAGAACAGACATGCAATGACTATAGATGTGGTTCATGAGAAGAACACGCATGCAATGACACCGGTGGATCCATGTGTGGTTTGTGAGAGGAACACACATGCAATGACACTGGGTGTGGTTCATGAAAAGAACATACACGCAATAACACTGGTGGATCCATATGTGGTTTGTGGAAAGAACATACATGCAATGACACTGGCTGTGGTTCATTAAAAGAACAAACATGCAATGATACCGGTGGATCCATGTGTGGTTTGTGAGAAGAACACACATGCAATGACACTGGGTGTGGTTCATGAAAAGAACACACATCCAATGACACTGGTGGAACCTTATGTGGTTTGTGAGAAGAACAGACATGCAATGACTGATGTGGTTCATGAGAAGAACAGACATGCAATGACACTAGTGTATCCTTATGTGGTTTGTGGGAAGAACAGACATGCGATGACACTGCGTGTGGTTCATGAAAAGAACAGACATACAATGATACTGGTGGATCCATGTGTGGTTTGTTTCGAAGAACACACATGCAATGACACTGGTGGATCCATGTGTGGTTTGTGAAAAGAGCAGACATGCAATGACACCAGTGGATCCATGTGTGGTTTTTGAGAAGAACACACATCCAATGACACTAGTTGTGGTTCATGAAAAGAACACACATCCAATGACACTGGTGGATCCTTATGTGGTTTGTGAGAAGAACACACATGCAATCACACTGGGTGGATCCATATGTCGTTTATGAGAAGAACCCACATGCAATGACACTGGTGATATGTGGTTTGTGAAAAGAACACATATGCAATGACTCTAATGGTGGTTAATGAAAAGAGCAGACATGCAATGACACTGGTGGATCCATGTGTGGTTTGTGAGAAGAACACACATGCAATGACACTCCTTGTGGTTCATGAAAAGAATAGACATGCAATGATACTGGTGGATCCATGTTTGGTTTGTGAGAAGAACACACATGCAATGACACTAGGTGTGGTTCACGAAAAGAACACACATCCAATGACACTGGTGGATCCTTATGTGGTTTGTGAGAAGAACAGACACGCAATGACTCTAGATGTGGTTCATGAGAATAACACACATGCAATGACACTCGCGGTTCCATGTGTGGTCTGTGAGAAGAACACACATGCAATGGCACTGGGTGTGGTTCATGAAAAGAACACACATCCAATGACACTAGTGGATCCTTATGTGGTTTGTGAGAAGAACAGACATGCAATGACTCTAGATGTGGTTCATGAGAAGAACACACATGCAATGACACCGGTGGATCCATGTGTGGTTTATGAGAGGAACATACATGCAATGACACTGGGTGTGGTGCATGAATAGAACAGACAAGCAATGCCACTGGTGGATCCATATGTGGTTTGCGAAAAGAACACACATACAATCACACTAGGTGGATCCATGTGTGGTTTGTGAAAAGAGCAGACATGCAAAGACACTGGTGGATCCATGTGTGGTTTGTGATAAGAACACACATCCAATGACATTGGGTGTGGTTCATGAAAAGAACACACATCCAATGACACTTGTCGATCCTGATGTGGTTTGTGAGAAGAACACGCATGAAATCACACTGGGTGGATCCATGTGTGGTTTATGAGAAGAACACACATGCAATGACACTGGTGATATGTGGTTTGTGACAAGAACACACATGCAGTGACTCTAACTTTGGTTAATGAAAAGAACACACATGCAATGACACTGGTTGTGGTTCATGAAAAGAACAGACATGCAATGATACTGGTGGATCCACGTATGGTTTGTGAGAAGAACACACGTGCAATGACACTTGGTGTGGTTCATGAAAAGAACACACATCCAATGACACTGGTGGATCCTGATGTGGTTTGCAAGAAGAACAAACATGCAATGACTCTATATGTGGTTCATAAAAAGAACACACATGCAATGACACTGGTGGATCGATGTGTGGTTTATGAGAGGAACAGACATGCAATGATACTGGGTGTGGTTCATGAAAAGAACAGACATGCAATGACACTTGTGGATCCATATGTGGTTTGTGAGAAGAACAAACACGCAATCACACTCGGTGGATCCATGTGTGGTTCACGAAAAGAACACACATGCAATGACACAGGTGGATCCGTATGTGGTTTGTGAGAAGAACAGACATGCAATGACTCTAGATGTGGTTCATGAGAAGAACACACATGCAATGACACCGGTGGATCCATATGTGGTTTATTAGAGGAATAGACATGCAATGACACTGGGTGTGGTTCATGAAAAGAACAGACATGCAATGACACTAGTGGATCCATATGTGGTTTGTGAAAAGAACAGACATGCAATCACACTAGGTGGATCCATGTGTGGTTTGTGAAAAGAGCAGACATGCAATGACACTGGTGGATCCATGTGTGGTTTGTGAGAAGAACACACATCCAATGACAGTAGGTGTGGTTCATGAAAAGAACACACATCCAATGACACTGGTGGATCAATATGTGGTTTGTGAGAAGAACAGACATGCAATGACTCTAGATGTGGTCCATGAGAAGAACACACATGCAATGACACCGGTGGATCCATGTGTGGTTTATGAGAGGAACAGACATGCAATGACACTGGGTGTGGTTCATGAAAAGAACAGACATGCAATGACACTGGTGGATCCATATGTGGTTTGTGAAAAGAATAGACATGCAATCACACTGGGTGGATCCATGTGTGGTTTGTGAAAAGAGCAGACATGCAATGACACTGGTGGATCCATGTGTGGTTTGTGAGAAGAACACACATGCAATCAGACTCGGTGGATCCATGTGTGGTTCATGAAAACAACAGATATGCAATGACACTGGTGGATCCATATGTGGTTTGTGAAAAGAACAGACATGCAATCACACTAGGTGGATCCATGTGTGGTTTGTGAAAAGAGCAAACATGCAATGACACTAGTGGATCCATGTGTGGTTTGTGAGAAGAACACACATCCAGTGACAGTGGGTGTGGTTCATGAAAAGAAGACACATCCAATGACACTGGTGGATCCTTATGTGGTTTGTGAGAAGAACACACATGCAATCACACTGGGTGGATCCATATGTGGTTTATGAGAAGAACTCACATGCAATGACGCTGGTGATATGTGGTTCATGAAAAGAACATACACGCAATAACACTGGTGGATCCATATGTGGTTTGTGGAAAGAACATACATGCAATGACACTGGCTGTGGTTCATTAAAAGAACAAACATGCAATGATACCGGTGGATCCATGTGTGGTTTGTGAGAAGAACACACATGCAATGACACTGGGTGTGGTTCATGAAAAGAACACACATCCAATGACACTGGTGGAACCTTATGTGGTTTGTGAGAAGAACAGACATGCAATGACTGATGTGGTTCATGAGAAGAACAGACATGCAATGACACTAGTGTATCCTTATGTGGTTTGTGGGAAGAACAGACATGCGATGACACTGCGTGTGGTTCATGAAAAGAACAGACATACAATGATACTGGTGGATCCATGTGTGGTTTGTTTCGAAGAACACACATGCAATGACACTGGTGGATCCATGTGTGGTTTGTGAAAAGAGCAGACATGCAATGACACCAGTGGATCCATGTGTGGTTTTTGAGAAGAACACACATCCAATGACACTAGTTGTGGTTCATGAAAAGAACACACATCCAATGACACTGGTGGATCCTTATGTGGTTTGTGAGAAGAACACACATGCAATCACACTGGGTGGATCCATATGTCGTTTATGAGAAGAACCCACATGCAATGACACTGGTGATATGTGGTTTGTGAAAAGAACACATATGCAATGACTCTAATGGTGGTTAATGAAAAGAGCAGACATGCAATGACACTGGTGGATCCATGTGTGGTTTGTGAGAAGAACACACATGCAATGACACTCCTTGTGGTTCATGAAAAGAATAGACATGCAATGATACTGGTGGATCCATGTTTGGTTTGTGAGAAGAACACACATGCAATGACACTAGGTGTGGTTCACGAAAAGAACACACATCCAATGACACTGGTGGATCCTTATGTGGTTTGTGAGAAGAACAGACACGCAATGACTCTAGATGTGGTTCATGAGAATAACACACATGCAATGACACTCGCGGTTCCATGTGTGGTCTGTGAGAAGAACACACATGCAATGGCACTGGGTGTGGTTCATGAAAAGAACACACATCCAATGACACTAGTGGATCCTTATGTGGTTTGTGAGAAGAACAGACATGCAATGACTCTAGATGTGGTTCATGAGAAGAACACACATGCAATGACACCGGTGGATCCATGTGTGGTTTATGAGAGGAACATACATGCAATGACACTGGGTGTGGTGCATGAATAGAACAGACAAGCAATGCCACTGGTGGATCCATATGTGGTTTGCGAAAAGAACACACATACAATCACACTAGGTGGATCCATGTGTGGTTTGTGAAAAGAGCAGACATGCAAAGACACTGGTGGATCCATGTGTGGTTTGTGATAAGAACACACATCCAATGACATTGGGTGTGGTTCATGAAAAGAACACACATCCAATGACACTTGTCGATCCTGATGTGGTTTGTGAGAAGAACACGCATGAAATCACACTGGGTGGATCCATGTGTGGTTTATGAGAAGAACACACATGCAATGACACTGGTGATATGTGGTTTGTGACAAGAACACACATGCAGTGACTCTAACTTTGGTTAATGAAAAGAACACACATGCAATGACACTGGTTGTGGTTCATGAAAAGAACAGACATGCAATGATACTGGTGGATCCACGTATGGTTTGTGAGAAGAACACACGTGCAATGACACTTGGTGTGGTTCATGAAAAGAACACACATCCAATGACACTGGTGGATCCTGATGTGGTTTGCAAGAAGAACAAACATGCAATGACTCTATATGTGGTTCATAAAAAGAACACACATGCAATGACACTGGTGGATCGATGTGTGGTTTATGAGAGGAACAGACATGCAATGATACTGGGTGTGGTTCATGAAAAGAACAGACATGCAATGACACTTGTGGATCCATATGTGGTTTGTGAGAAGAACAAACACGCAATCACACTCGGTGGATCCATGTGTGGTTCACGAAAAGAACACACATGCAATGACACAGGTGGATCCGTATGTGGTTTGTGAGAAGAACAGACATGCAATGACTCTAGATGTGGTTCATGAGAAGAACACACATGCAATGACACCGGTGGATCCATATGTGGTTTATTAGAGGAATAGACATGCAATGACACTGGGTGTGGTTCATGAAAAGAACAGACATGCAATGACACTAGTGGATCCATATGTGGTTTGTGAAAAGAACAGACATGCAATCACACTAGGTGGATCCATGTGTGGTTTGTGAAAAGAGCAGACATGCAATGACACTGGTGGATCCATGTGTGGTTTGTGAGAAGAACACACATCCAATGACAGTAGGTGTGGTTCATGAAAAGAACACACATCCAATGACACTGGTGGATCAATATGTGGTTTGTGAGAAGAACAGACATGCAATGACTCTAGATGTGGTCCATGAGAAGAACACACATGCAATGACACCGGTGGATCCATGTGTGGTTTATGAGAGGAACAGACATGCAATGACACTGGGTGTGGTTCATGAAAAGAACAGACATGCAATGACACTGGTGGATCCATATGTGGTTTGTGAAAAGAATAGACATGCAATCACACTGGGTGGATCCATGTGTGGTTTGTGAAAAGAGCAGACATGCAATGACACTGGTGGATCCATGTGTGGTTTGTGAGAAGAACACACATGCAATCAGACTCGGTGGATCCATGTGTGGTTCATGAAAACAACAGATATGCAATGACACTGGTGGATCCATATGTGGTTTGTGAAAAGAACAGACATGCAATCACACTAGGTGGATCCATGTGTGGTTTGTGAAAAGAGCAAACATGCAATGACACTAGTGGATCCATGTGTGGTTTGTGAGAAGAACACACATCCAGTGACAGTGGGTGTGGTTCATGAAAAGAAGACACATCCAATGACACTGGTGGATCCTTATGTGGTTTGTGAGAAGAACACACATGCAATCACACTGGGTGGATCCATATGTGGTTTATGAGAAGAACTCACATGCAATGACGCTGGTGATATGTGGTTTGTGAAAAGAACACACATGCAATGAATCTAACTGTGGTTAATGAAAAGAGCAGACATGCAATGACACTGGTGGATCCATGTGTGGTTTGTGAGAAGAACACACATGTAATGACACTGGCTGTGGTTCATGAAAAGAATAGACATGCAATGATACTGGTGGATCCATGTGTGGTTTGTGAGAAGAACACACATGCAATGACACTGTGTGTGGTTCATGAAAAGAACACACATCCAATGACACTAGTGGATCCTTATGTGGTTCGTGAGAAGAACAGACATGCAATGACACTAGATGTGGTTCAAAAGAAGAACACACATGCAATGACACTAGTGGATCCATGTGTGGTTTCTGAGAAGAACACACATGCAATGACACTGGGTGTGGTTCATGAAAAGAACACACATCCAATCACACTGGTGGATCCATATGTGGTTTGTGAGAAGAACAGACATGTAATGACTCTAGATGTGGTTCATGAGAAGAACACACATCGATGACACTAGTGGGTGCATGTGTGGTTTGTGAAAAGAACACACATCCAATGACACTGCTGGATCCTTATGTGGTTTGTTAGAAGAACACACATGCAATCACACTGGGTGGATCCATATGTGGTTTATGAGAAGAACACACATGCAATGACACTGGTGATATGTGGTTTGTCAAAAGAACACACGTGTCAAAAGAGCAGACATGCAATGACACTGGTGGATCCATGTGTGTTTTGTGAGAAGAACACACATGCAATGACATTGGCTGTGGTTCATGAAAAGAACAGACATGCAATGATACTGGTGGATCCATGTGTGGTTTGTGAGAAGAACACACATGCAATGACATTGGGTGTGGTTCATGAAAAGAACACACATCCAATGACACTGGTGGATCCTTATGTGGTTTGTGAGAAGAACCGACTTGCAATGACTCTAGATGTGGTTCATAAGAAGAACACACATGCAATGACACTAGTGGATCCATGTGTGGTCTCTGAGAAGAACACACATGCAAAGACACTAGGTGTGGTTCACGAAAAGAACACACATCCAATAACACTGGTGGATCCTTATGTGGTTTGTGAGAAGAATAGACATGCAATGACTCTAGATGTGGTTCATGAGAAGAACACACATCAATGATACTGGTGGATCCATGTGTGGTTTGTGAGAAGAACACACATGCAATGACACTGGGTGGATCCATATGTGGTTTATGAGAAGAGAACACATGCAATGACACTGGTGATATGTGGTTTGTGAAAAGAACACAAATGCAATGACTCTAGTTAATGAAAAGAGCAGACATGCAATGACACTGGTGGATCCATGTGTGGTTTGTGAGAAGAACACACATGCAATGACTCTGGCTATGCTTCATGAAAAGAACAGACATGCAATGATACTGGTGGATCCATTTGTGGTTTGTGAGAAGAACACACATGCAATGACAGTAGGTGTGGTTCATGAAAAGAACACACATCCAATGACACTGGTGGATCCTTATGTGGTTTGTGACAAGAATAGACATGCAATGACTCTAGATGTGGTTCATGAGAAGAACACACATGCAATGACACTGGTTGATCCATGTGTGGTTTGTGAGAAGAACACACATCCAATGACACTAGGTGTGGTTCATGAAAAGAACACATATCCAATGACACTGGTGCATCCTTATGTGGTTTGTGAGAAGAACAGACATGCAATGACTATAGCTGTGGTTCATGATAAGAACACACATGCAATGACACTGGTATATCCTTATGTGGTTTGTGAGAAGAACACACATGAAATGACTCTAGCTGTGGTTTGTGAAAAGAACACACATCAAATGACTCTAGCTATGGTTTTTGAAAAGAACACACATGCAAACACTCTAGCTGTGGTTCATGAAAAGAACACACATCCAATGAAACTCGCAGATCCTTAGCTGGTTTGTGAGAAGAACAGACATGCAATGACTCTAGATGTGGTTCATGAGAAGAATAGACATGCAATGACACATGTGTATCCTTATGTGGTTTGTGAGAAGAACAGACATGCGATGACACTAGGTGTGGTTCATGAAAATAACAGACATGCAATGATACTATAGGATCCATGTGTGGTTTGTTTAGAAGAACAGACATGCAATGACCACATGCAATCACACTAGGTGGATCCATGTGTGGTTTGTGAAAAGAGAAGACATGCAATGACATTGGTGGATCCATGTGTGGTTTGTGAGAAGAACACACATCCAATGACACTTGGTGTGGTTCATCAAAAGAACACACATCCAATGACACTGGAGGATCCTTATGTGGTTTGTGAGAAGAACACACATGCAATCACACTGGCTGGATCCATATGTGGTTTATGAGAAGAACACACATGCACTGACACTGGTTATATCTGCTTTGTGAAAAGAACACACATGCAATGACTCAAACTGTGGTTAATGAAAAGAACATACATGCAATGACACTGGTGGATCCATGTGTGGTTTGTGAGAAGAACACACATGCAATGACACTGGTTGTGGTTCATCAAAAGAACAAACATGCAATGATACTGGTGGATCCATGTGTGGTTTGTGACAAGAACACACATGCAATGACACTAGGTGTGTTTCATGAAAAGAACACACATCCAATGACATTGGTGGTTACATATGTAGTTTGTGAGAAGAACAGACATGCAATGATACTGGTGGATCCATGTGTGGTTTGTGAGAAGAACAGACATGCAATGATACTGATGGATCCATGTGTGGTTTGTGAGAAGAACATACATGCAATCACACTAGGTGGATCCATGCGTGGTTCATGAAAAGAACATACATGCAATGACACTGGTGGATCCATATGTGGTTTGTGAAAAGAGCAGACATGCAATGACACTGGTGGATCCATGTGTGGTTTGTGAGAAGAACACACATCCAGTGACACTGGGTGTGGTTCATGAAAAGAACACACCTCCAATGACACTGGTGGATCTTTATGTGGTTTGTGAGAAGAACACACATGCAATCACACTGGGTGGATCCATATGTGGTTTATGAGAAAACACGCATGCAATGACACTGGTGATATGTGGTTTCTTAAAAGAACACACATATAATGACTCTAACTGTCATTAATGAAAAGAGCAGACATGCAATGACACTGGTGGATCCATGTGTGGTTTGTGAGAAGAACACACATGCAATGACACTGGATGTGGTTCATGAAAAGAAAAGACATGCAATGATACTGGTGGATCCATGTGTGGTTCATGAAAAGAACACACATGCAATGACACTGGGTGTGGTTCATGAAAAGAACACACATTCAATGACACTGGTGGATCCTTATGTGGTTTGTGAGAAGAACAGACATGCAATGACTCTAGATGTGGTTCATAAGAAGAACACACATGCAATGACACTAGTGGATCCATGTGTGGTCTCTGAGAAGAACACACATGCAATGACACTATGTGTGGTTCATGCAAAGAACACACATCCAATGACGCTGGTGGATCCTTATGTGGTTTGTGAGAAGAACACACATGCAATGACACTGGGTGGATCCATATGTGGTTTATGAGAAGTGAACACATGCAATGACACTGCTGATATATGGTTTGTGAAAAGAACACACATGCAATGACTCTAACTGTGGTTAATGAAAAGGGCAGACATGCAATGACACTGGTGGATTCATGTGTGGTTTGTGAGAAGAAAGCACGTGCAATGACACTGGTTGTGGTTCATGAAAAGAACAGACAAGCAATGATACTGGTGAATCCATTTGTGGTTTGTGAGAAGAACACACATGCAATGACACTAGGTGTGGTTCATGAAAAGAACACACATCCAATGACACTGGTGGATCCTTATGTGGTTTGTGAGAAGAACAGACATGCAATGACTCTAGATGTGGTTCATGAGAAGAACACACATGCAATGACACTGGTGGATCCATGTGTGGTTTGTGAGAAGAACACACATCCAATGACACTAGGTGTGGTTCATGAAAAGAACTCATATCCAATGACACTTGTGGATCCTTATGTGGTTTCTGACAAGACCAGATATGCAATGAGTCTAGCTGTGGTTCATGAGAAGAACACACATGCAATGACACTGGTGTATCCTTAGGTGGTTTGTGAGAAGAACACACATGCAATGACTCTAGCTATGGTTTGTGAAAAGAACACACATGCAATGACACTGGGTGTGGTTCATGAAAAGAACACACATCCAATGACACTGGTGGATCCTTATGTGGTTTGTGAGAAGAACAGACATGCGATGACTCTAGATGTGCTTCATGAGAAGAACACACATGTAATGGCACCGGTGGATCCATGTGTGGTTTATGAGAGGAACATACATGCAATGACAATGGGTGTGGTTCATGAAAAGAATAGACATGCAATGACACTGGTGAATCCATATGTCGTTTGTGAGAAGAACAGACATGTAATCACATTGGGTGGATCCAAGTGTGGTTCAAGAAAAGAACACACATGCAATGATACTGGTGGATCCATGTGTGGTTTATGAGAAGAACACACATCCAATAACACTGGGTATGGTTCATGAAAATAATAGACATGCAATGATACTGGTGGATCCATGTGATGTTTGTGAGAATAACACACATGCAATGACACTAGGGGATCCATATGTGGTTTATGAGAAGAACACACATGCAATGACACTGGTGATATGTGGTTTGTGAAAAGAACACACCTGCAATGACTCTAACCGTGGTTAATGAAAAGAGCAGACATGCTATGACACTGGTTGTGGTTCATGAAAAGAACAGACATGCAATGATACTGGTGGATCCATGTGTGGTTTGTGAGAAGAACACACATGCAATGACACTTGATGTGGTTCATGAAAAGAACACACATCCAATGATACTGGTGGATCCTTATGTGGTTTGTGAGAAGAATAGACATGCAATGACTCTAGATGTGGTTCATGAGAAGAACAGACATGCAATGACACTGGTGGATCCATGTGTGGTTTATGAGAGGAATAAACATGCAATGACACTGGGTGTCTCTACAAGAAAAAAGTCGTGTAGAGACATCTAATTTAGAGACTAGAGACGCCAAATTTCATCTATTTGGGGTTGTAAAGACGCTACTACAAAGCGTCGAAGGAACGTCTTCTTATGCATCGTCTCAAATACCAGAAAGACACATTGTCCGCGTCCTAAAAGTAAAATGAGACGTTTTAAAAAACGTGACAATGCTAATAGAGGTGCGTCTCTACCAAGGTTGAGTCGCTTTATTGCATCCTTGATTGCAGATTATTTTTTGTTCTGTATAAATTAATTTACTATTCAAACCTTTGCAAAATTTGAACGAATGCACATTATGATATGACTAAAATCTAATTTACATCCATCAAAGTCTCAAAGAAGAAAGAAGCATTGAAAAATACGGGTAACCGCAGAAAAATTTATTATATCATTTGATGGCAACTGTACTTTACAAGTGAAAATACATCCTTACAATGATTTGCATATACGACTGAATAATATATAGACTTTTCGCATGTAACTTCCTAACTAAGGGGAACTAATCTATTGTCAGATCTTGAAATCATCTACTGTCCGGTGCTTCTGCAGACTTTCTTGCTCTCGCTTGAAGAATCCTCGTGACAAATCCTGCAGAGGGACACCTGAACGAGCAAAACTCAATCGGTGAAGTATTAAAAAAATCAACAACAATTTAATATTCTTAGGATTACAGAGTAAATACCCCGTGTGCAGAATCAAAATTCTACCCGACAGTTCCAGACTTCCAGTCCGATAGAAACATGCTCCTGTATGTACTAGATGAACAAAGCTGATCCTGTTTGCACGTAAATCCATGACACCTAGCATCAGCGGAATCGAGAAAGGTAGGTGAATTTAAAATAATAAAAATATATTTACCTTTTGCTAGTCGATGCAACTACTTGTGTCCTCCGCTATGAATACCACCTCCAAGTGCAGCTCATCTAATCAAAAGTAGCAACAATATCCATGACCAGTATACAAATACAAGCACGAACACTAATCTGTAACATAGAAGGATAAGTTTAGGAAATCATGGGAGAGGCGGCAGAAGTATCTACTTACAAAGAGAGGAATACTCGTTTCAAAAACAGAGAGAGGAATAAGGTGTAGCAATGGATAGTTGATCGAGTCTAGAATAGTTGATCGAGTCCAGGAGCAAGAAAATGTTGTTAGAATCCAGCGGCAAGAAACAGTTAAACGAGTCAAGTAGTCAGGAACTCACCAGATTCAACATAGATCGAGTCTAGTGGCCAAATGGATAATCGGAATCATCACCGTACGGGTCGCAATGACACAGGATTAAAACTTCGTGAGGCAGCCGGAGAGGAGAGTTCGCTGGAAAGAGCACCGCGATCGGATCAGGTGGCCGCATGGCGGCGGCCATTTTTTTGCTAAGTGGTGCCTGCCCTAGGTTTTCCACGGAGTAGAAAATATAACAACTTCCACTATATCTGAAATACAAAAGCGTGGGTTGGGGACTCGGGATTTCTTTTTCTTTTTTATTTAGTCGTGGGTAAAGCCTGGTATTTAGGACGATGTAGGTAACGTCTCAAAAGAAGTCTCAACACATGGCTCGACCAAATACGTAGGGACGAAATTAAAAGCGTCCAATGCATTACGTCTTTACATGACTCTTTTCTTGTACTGTGTGGTTCATAAAAAAAACAGACATGCAATAACAACGATGGATTAATATGTGGTCTGTGAAAAGAACAGACATGCAATCACACTGGTGGATACATGTGTGGTTTGTGAGAAGAACACACATCCAATGACAATAGGTGTGGTTCATGAAAAGAACACACATCCAATGACACTGGTGGATCCTTATGTGGTTTGTGAGAAGAACATACATGCAACGACTCTAGCTGTGGTTCATGAGAAGAACACACATGCAATGACACTAGTGTATCCTTATGTGGTTTGGGATGAGAACACACATGCAATGACTCTAGCTGTGGTTTGTGAAAAGAACACACATGCAATGACTCTAGCTATGGTTCATGAAAAGAACACACATTCAATGACACTGCTGGATCCTTATGTGGTTTGTGAGAAGAACAGACATGTAATGACTCTAGATGTGGTTCATGAGAAGAAATGACACCGGTGTATCCTTATGTGGTTTGTGAGAAGAACAGACATGCGATGACACTGAGTGTGGTTCATGAAAAGAACAGACATGCATTGATACTGGTGGATCCATGTATGTTTTGTTTAGAAGAACACACATGCAATGACCACATGCAATGAAACTGGTGGATCCATGTGTGGTTTGTTTAGAGGAACAGACATGCAATGACACTGGGTGTGGTTCATGAAAAGAACACACATGCAATGATATTGGTGGATTCGTGTGTGGTTTGTGAGAAGAACACACATGCAATGACATTGGGTGTGGTTCATGAAAACAACACACATCCAATAACTCTAGTGGATCCTTATGTGGTTTGTGAGAAGAACAGACATGCAATGACTCTAGATGTGGTTCATGAGAAGAGAACACATGCAATGACACCGGTGGATCCATGTGTGGTTTGTGAGAGGAACACACATGCAATGACACTGGGTGTGGTTCATGAAAAGAACAGACATGCAATGACACTGGTGGATCTATATGTGGTTTGTGAAAAGAACAGACATGCAATGACACTAGATGTGGTTCATGAAAAGAACAGACATGAAATGATATCGGTGGGTCCATGTGTGGTTTGTAAGAAGAACACACATGCAATGACACTGGGTGTGGTTCATGAAATGAACACACATCCAATGACACTGATGGATCCTTATGTGGTTTGTGAGAAGAACAGACATGCAATGACTCCAGATGTGGTTCATGATAAGAACATACATGCAATGACACTGGTGTATCCTTATGTGGTTTGTGAGAAGAACAGACATGCGATTACATCGGGTGTGGTTCATGAAAAGAGAACACATGCAATGATACTGGTGGATCCATGTGTGGTTTGTTTAGAAGAACACACATGAAATGACCACATGTAATGACACTGGTGGATCCATGTGTGGTTTGTGAAAAGAGAAGACATGCAATGACACTGGTGGATCCATGTGTGGTTTGTGAGAAAAACACACATCCAATGACACTCGGTGTGGTTCATGAAAAGAACACACATCCAATGACATTGGTGGATCCATATGTGGTTTATGAGAAGAACACACATGCAATGACACTAGTGATATGTGGTTTGTGAGAAGAACAGACATGCAATGACTCTAGATGTGGTTCATGAGAAGAGAACACATGTAATGACACCGGTGGATCCATGTGTGGTTTGTGAGAGGAACACACATGCAATCACACTAGGTGTGGTTCATGAAAAGAACAGACATGCAATGACACTGGTGGATCTATATGTAGTTTGTGAAAAGAACAAACATGCAATGACACTGGCTGTTGTTCATGAAAAGAACACACATTCAATGACACTGGTGGATCCTTATGTGGTTTGTGAGAAGAACAGACATGCAATGACTCTAGATGTGGTTCATGAGAAGAGAACACATGCAATGACACCGGTGGATCCATGTGTGGTTTGTGAGAGGAACACACATGCAATGACACTGGGTGTGGTTCATGAAAAGAACAGACATGCAATGACACTGGTGGATCTATATGTGGTTTGTGAAAAGAACAGACATGCAATGACACTAGATGTGGTTCATGAAAAGAACAGACATGAAATGATATCGGTGGGTCCATGTGTGGTTTGTAATAAGAACACACATGCAATGACACTGGGTGTGGCTCATGAAATGAACACACATCCAATGACACTGGTGGATCCTTATGTGGTTTGTGAGAAGAACAGACATGCAATGACTCCAGATGTGGTTCATGATAAGAACATACATGCAATGACACTGGTGTATCCTTATGTGGTTTGTGAGAATAACAGACATGCGAATACATCGGGTGTGGTTCATGAAAAGAAAACACATGCAATGATACTGGTGGATCCATGTGTGGTTTGTTTAGAAGAACACACATGAAATGACCACATGTAATGACACTGGTGGATCCATGTGTGGTTTGTGAAAAGAGAAGACATGCAATGACACTGGTGGATCCATGTGTGGTTTGTGAGAAAAACACACATCCAATGACACTGGGTGTGGTTCATGAAAAGAACACACATCCAATGACATTGGTGGATCCATATGTGGTTTATGAGAAGAACACACATGCAATGACACTAGTGATATGTGGTTTGTGAGAAGAACAGACATGCAATGACTCTAGATGTGGTTCATGAGAAGAGAACACATGTAATGACACCGGTGGATCCATGTGTGGTTTGTGAGAGGAACACACATGCAATCACACTAGGTGTGGTTCATGAAAAGAACAGACATGCAATGACACTGGTGGATCTATATGTAGTTTGTGAAAAGAACAAACATGCAATGACACTGGCTGTTGTTCATGAAAAGAACACACATTCAATGACACTGGTGGATCCTTATGTGGTTTGTGAGAAGAATAGACATGCAATGACTCTAGATGTGGTTCATGAGAAGAACACACATGCAATAAAACTGGTGGATCCATGTGTGGTTTATGAGAGGAACAAACATGCAATGACACTGGGTGTGGTTCATGAAAAAAACAGACATGCAATAACACTGGTGGAATCATATGTGGTTTGTGAAAAGAACAAACATGCAATCACACTGGTGGATCCATGTGTGGTTTGTGAGAAGAACACACATCCAATGACAATGGGTGTGGTTCATGAAAAGAACACACATCCAATGACACTGGTGGATCCTTATGTGGTTTGTGAGAAGAACATACATGCAATGACTCTAGCTGTGGTTCATGAGAAGAACACACATGCAATGACACTAGTGTATCCTTATGTGGTTTGGGATGAGAACACACATGCAATGACTCTAGCTGTGGTTTGTTAAAAGAACACACATGCAATGACTCTAGCTATGGTTCATGAAAAGAACACACATCCAATGACATTGCTGGATCCTTATGTGGTTTGTGAGAAGAACAGACATGTAATGACTCTAGATGTGGTTCATGAGAAGAAATGACACCGGTGTATCCTTATGTGGTTTGTGAGAAGAACAGACATGCGATGACACTGGGTGTGGTTCATGAAAAGAACAGACATGCAATGATACTGGTGGATCCATGTATGGTTTGTTTAGAAGAACACACATGCAATGACCACATGCAATGAAACTGGTGGATCCATGTGTGGTTTGTTTAGAGGAACAGACATGCAATGACACTGGGTGTGGTTCATGAAAAGAACACACATGCAATGATATTGGTGGATCCAGGTGTGGTTTGTGAGAAGAACACAGATGCAATGACACTAGGTGTGGTTCATGAAAAGAACACACATCCAATGACTCTAGTGGATCCTTATGTGGTTTGTGAGAAGAACAGACATGCAATGACTCTAGACGTGGTTCATGAGAAGGGAACACATGCAATGACACCGGTGGATCCATGTGTGGTTTGTGAGAGGAACACACATGCAATGACACTGGGTGTGGTTCATGAAAAGAATAGACATGCAATGACACTGGTGGATCTATATGTGGTTTGTCAAAAGAACAGACATGCAATGACACTGGGTGTGGTTCAGGAAAAGAACACATATCCAATGACACTGGTGGATCCTTATGTGGTTTGTGAGAAGAATAGACATGCAATGACTCTAGATGTGGTTCATGAGAAGAACACACATGCAATGACATGGGTGGATCCATGTGTGGTTTATGAGAGGAACAAACATGCAATGACACTGGGTGTAGTTCATGAAAAGAACAGACATGCAATGACACTGGTGGATCCATATGTGGTTTGTGAAAAGAACAGACATGCAATGACACTGGTGGATCCATGTGTGGTTTGTGAGAAGAACACAAATCCAATGACACTGGGTGTAGTTCATCAAAAGAACACACATCCAATGACACTAGTGGATCCTTATGTGGTTTGTGAGAAGAACATACATCCAATGACTCTAGCTATGGTTCATGAGAAGAACACACATGTAATGACACTGGTGTATCCTTATGTGGTTTGTGAGAAGAACACACATGCAATGACTCTAGCTGTGGTTTGTGAGAAGAACACACATGCAATGACACTAGGTGTGGTTCATGAAAAGAACACACATCCAATGACTCTAGTGGATCCTTATGTGGTTTGTGAGAAGAACAGACATGCAATGACTCTAGATGTGGTTCATGAGAAGAGAACACATGCAATGACACCGGTGGATCCATGTGTGGTTTGTGAGAGGAACACACATGCAATGAGACTGGGTGTGGTTCATGAAAAGAACAGACATGCAATGACACTGGTGGATCTATATGAGGTTTGTGAAAACAACAGACATGCAATGGCACTGGCTGTGGTTCATGAAAAGAACACACAACCAATGACACTGGTGTATCCTTATGTGGTTTGTGAGAAGAATAGACATGCAATGACTCTAGATGTGGTTCATGAGAAGAACACACATGCAATGACACTGATGGATCCATGCGTGGTTTATGAGAGGAACAAACATGCAATGCCACTGGGTGTGGTTCATGAAAAGAACAGACATGCAATGACACTGGTGGATCCATATGTGGTTTGTGAAAAGAATAGACATGTGATTACACGGGTGTGGTTCATGAAAAGAAAACACATGCAATGATACTGGTGGATCCATGTGTGGTTTGTTTAGAAGAACACACATGCAATGACCACATGCAATGACACTAGTGGATCCATGTGTGGTTTTGCAAAGAGAAGACATGCAATGACACTGGTGGATCCATGTGTGGTTTGTGAGAAAAACACACATCCAATGACACTGGATGTGGTTCATGAAAAGAACACACATCCAATGACACTGGTGGATCCTTATGTGGTTTGTGAGAAGAACACACATGCAATCACACTGGATGGATCCGTATGTGGTGTATGATAAGAACAAACATGCAATGACACTGGTGATATGTGGTTTGTGAAAAGAACACACATGCAATGACTCCAACTGTGGTTAATGAAAAGAGTAGACATGCAATGACACTGGTGGATCCATGTGTGGTTTGTGAGAATAACACACATGCAATCACACTAGCTGTGGTTCATGAAAAGAACATAGATGTAATGATACTGGTGGATCCACGTGTGGTTTGTGAGAAGTACACACATGAAATGACACTAGGTGTGGTTCATGAAAAGGACAGACATGCAATGACACTGATGGATCCATACATGGTTTGTGAAAAGAACAGACATGCAATCACATTGGGTGGATCCACGTGTGGTTTCTGAAAAGAGCAGACATGCAATGACACTAGTGGATCCATGTGTGGTTTGTGAGAAGAACACACACCCAATGACACTGGTGTGGTTCATGAAAAGAACACACATCCAATGACACTAGTGGATCCTTATGTGGTTTGTGAGAAGAATAGACATGCAATTACTCTAGCTGGGGTTCATGAGAAGAACACACATGCAATGACACTGGTGTATCCTTATGTGTATTGTGAGAAGAACACACCTGCTATGACTCTAGCTGTGGTTTGTGAAAAGAACACACATGCAATGACTCTAGCTATGGTTCATGAAAAGAACACGCATCCAATGACACTGGTGGATCCTTATGTGGTTTGTGAGAAGAACAGACATCAATGACTCTAGATGTGGTTCATGAGAAGAACAGACATGCAATGATACTAGTGTATCCTTATGTGGTTTGTGATAAGAACAGACATGCGATGACACTGGGTGTGGTTCATGAAAAGAACAGACATTTAATGATACCGGTGGATCCATGTGTGGTTTGTTTAGAAGAACACACATGCAATCACACTGGGTGGATCCATGTGTGGTTTGTGAAAAGAGCAGACATGCAATGACACTGGTGGATCCATGTGTGGTTTATGAGAAGAACACACATCCAATGACGCTGGGTGTGGTTCATGAAAAGAACACACATGCAATGATACTGGTGGATCCAAGTGTGGTTTGTGAGAATAACACACATGCAATCACACTGGGTGGATCCATATGTGGTTTATGAGAAGAACACACATGCAATGACACTGGTGATATGTGGTTTGTGAAAAGAACACACATACAATGACTCTAGTTGTGGTTAATGAAAAGAGCAGACATGCAATGACAGTGGTGGATCCATGTGTGGTTTGTGAGAAGAACACACATGCAATGACACTGGCTGTGGTTCATGAAAAGAACAGACATGCAATGATACTGGTGGATCCATTAGTGGTTTGTGAGAAGAACACACATGCAATGATAAAGGGTTTGGTTCATGAAAAGAACACACATCCAATGACACAGGTGGATCCTTATGTGGTTTCTGAGAAGAACAGACATGCAATGACTCTAGATGTGGTTCATGAGAAGAATAGACATGCAATGACATTGGTGTATCCTTATGTGGTTTGTGAGAAGAACAGACATGCGATGACACTAGGTGTGGTTCATGAAAAGAACAGACATGCAATGATACTGGTGGATCCATTTGTGGTTTGTTTAGAAGAACACACATGCAATAACACTGGTGGATCCATTTGTGGTTTGTTTAGAGGAACAGACAGGCAATGACACTTGGTGTGGTTCATGAAAAGAACAGACATGCAATGACACTGGTGGATCCTTATGTGGTTTGTGAGAAGAACAGACAAGCAATGACTCTAGATGTCATTCATGAGAAGAATAGACATCCAATGACACTGGTGGATCCATGTGTGGTTTTTGAGAAGAACACACATGCAATGACACTGGGTGTGGTTCATGAAAACAACATACATGCAATGACACTGGTGTATCATTATGTGGTTTGTGAGAAGAACACACATGCAATGACTCTAGCTGTGGTTTGTGTAAAGAACACGCATGCAATGACTCTGGGTGTGGTTTGTGAAAAGAAAACACATGTAATGACACTGGTCGATCCATGTGTGGTTTGTGAGAAGAACACACATCCAATGACACTGGGTGTGGTTCATGAAAAGAACAGGCATCCATATGTTTTTCATGAAAGGAACACACATCCAATTACTCTAGCTGTGGTTCATGATAAGAACACACATCCACTGACTCTAGCTGTGGTTCATGAAAAGAACACACATCCAGTGACACTGGGTGTGGTTCATGAAAAGAAAACACATCCAATGATACTAGTGGATCCGTATGTGGTCTGTGAAAAGAACAGACAGGCAATGACTCTGGGTGTGTTTCATGGAAAGAAAACACATCCGGTGACACTGGTGGATCCATGTGTGGTTTGTGGGAAGAACACACATGCAATGACACTTGGTGTGGTTCATGAAAAGAAAACACATGCAATGACACTGGTGGATCCATGTGTGGTTTGTGAGAAGAACAGACATGCAATGACTCTGGTGATCCATATGTGGTTTATGAGAAGAACACACATGCAATAAACTCTCGTGGATCTATCTTGGCATAATTTGATGTATGCCATGATGCATTTCATTGTACAAGACACTCACTTTTGATTTTTATACTACTCAGTTTTTCCCTTGGTTTTTTGATACTACTTAGTTTTGCCCTTATTTTTTTGATACTACTCGGTTTTGCCCGTGGTTCCCCCTCTCTCTTTGTTAGAAGCCCAAACCTGTGCTCACTCTATCTGCTACGCCCTGATTGGTTGTCACATTTATCACGTGGATCATGCGCACCAACCGTTGATCCTATGTGATCCAACGATGATCGTTGCACACGTCGTGCCCTTCACAGTACAACGAGAGACAGCAGGGACGTCTCCCTTAGCGTGAGACAGCACGGACGTCTCCCTCTACAAGAAGGAACGCGATGCCGTCCATGGAAAAATTTGTCGACTGGTCATGTCACATTTAATCTAGTCTGCAAAGGCTACTACTGCTACTACAACACATGCACAGGGCAATAGGGTCATCGAGTGCACGGTTGTCGACGGGACACTACAATTTATTGCCACTTGATTTTAATAAGACATATTCCATTTTTACACAGCTCTCTCAATCTCACTTCCAACTGGGCCCTTGATACATTGCAAATGTATCTATAATTTTTGATGTTCCATGGTTGGTTTTATCTACTTTCTTATGTTTTGTCCACACTTTGGAGTACTTTTCATACACTTTCTTGGACTAAACCCATTAACAAGATGCCACAGTGCTAGTTGCCTGTTTTCTGCTGTTTTTGGTTCTAGGAAAGTCAGAAAATCAATATTCTCGGAATTGGACGAGACAAAAGCCAAAGTTGATATTTTACTAGAAGACTCACGGAGCAAGAAGACGAGACGGAGAGGGGCCATAGGGCGGCCACACCATGTGGTGGCGCGGGCTAGCCCTTGCCCCGCCACCAGGTGGTGTGGGCCCCCTGGCCGCCCACCGACCTTGCCTCTTCGCCTATAAGATGCCTCCCGATGCAAAAACCCTAAATTGTCGAGCCTCTAGCCACGAAAAGTTCTACAACATCGCCGCCACCGAAGGGGAGATTCGGGGGATAGAAAGTCTCTGCTCCGGCACCCTGCCGGGACAGGGAAGTGCCCCGAGAGCCATCTCCATCAATCTCCACCGCCATCTCCATCGTTGTTGCTGATTACCATGATGAGGAGAGAGTAGTTCTTTCTCGAGGCTAAGGTTTCTACCGGTAGCGATGTGTTCATCTCTCTTTCTATGCATGATCATATTATGATCATGAGCTTTGTAATCAAGTAGATCTACCTTGCTACTCAAGTGCTTTAATAGATCTACACTTTCCCCATGTGTGTGAAAGTGACAACGTGCACACCATGGTGGCACTTAGGCTAGAGATTACAAATACTTGTTATGAGTTATACTTGGAGTTGGATGTCTCTTTGAAATTGTGGTGTTTGTTGGAACCATCTAGTGCTCAAGGTGACAGTGTGGGGTTATCTATATGCGAAAACAAACTTTGAGGAGTGCTGTTATAGCCCTACCATTGATTAGAGTGTCCAACTGGAGAGTAGTTAAGAGTAGTATCATAAAGAGAAGATATTTATATGAGAGTGTTCACTAGTGAAAGTATGATCCCTAGGCCTTGTTTCTAAGCATTGATACATTGTTTGCAATTAGATCTGTTACATGTTTGCTTGCTTCCATCTTTATTTCAGTTTGCCTTTAGTCTCTTCCACGCCATCAAGCTATTTTCTAGCACCGTTATCTATAGTACTTGTATTTCACTATCTCTTTGCTAACTAGTGCACCTATACACCTGACAAGTGTATTGGGTGTGTTGGGGACACAAGAGACTTCTTGTATCTTGATTGCAGAGTTGCTTGAGAGGGGATACCTTTGACCACTTCCTCCCTGAGTTTGATAAACCTTGGGTGATCCACTTAAGGGAAGACTTGCTGCTGTTCTACAAACCTCTGCACTTGGAGGCCTAGCAACTGTCTACAAGAATAGTAGTGCGTAGACATCAAGCTATTTTCTGGCGCCATTGCCGGGGAGGTAAGGTAAAAGGTACTCACATCCTCCGGTGTGAGTGCTCGAAGTTATTTCCTTTAGATTCTGCAATTTTGTGTTTTTGTTTCTTGTTTTCACTAGTTAGGCTTAATGGAAAACAACAACAAAATTAGAGAGCTTTATAGTATTTATCTTGAGTTAGGACATGAAGTGTTTGAAGAGAAAATTAAAAAACCTATGGAACTTTATTTGCATGCTAATTGCAATGTTATTAGTATGAATTCTTTGAACACCATTATTTCTAATGCTATGGAAAAGTCTAAGCTTGGGGAAGCTGGTTTTGATAAGCATGATATTTTTAGTCCCCTAAGCACGGAGGAGAAAATTTGCTTTGATGATACTATACCTCCAATATATGATGATTACAATGATGAATATGATATTTTCAGTCCACCTACCATTGAGGAAGAAATTAATTATGATTACAATATGCCTCCTATATTTTATAATTATGGTGATGAGAATAATAATGATAGCTATTTTTGTTGAATTTGCTCCCACTACACTTAATGAGAATGACTATGTCCATGTGGAGAGTATTAATTCTTTGATGCATGTGGCTCATGATAAGAATGTTTTATGTGGTATTTATATTGTTAATTTTATTCATGATGCTACTGAAATTTATTATGAGAGAGGGAAACATGGTTTTATGTATCTCAACAAAATTAAGTTTCCCCTCTTTATGTTGAAAGTCTTGAAGTTGCACTTGTTTTGCTTTCCTATGCTGGTTGCTTTGTGTTTTCATGACTTGTTTCTTTACAAGATTCCTATGCATAGGAAGTGGGTTAGACTTAAATGTGCTTTGAATTTGCTTCTTGATGCTCTCTTTTACTTCAATTCATATTTCATATGTGAGCATCTTCTCAAACTATCATGCCTAACTTAAAGGCGTTAAAAAAAGTACTGATTGAGAGATAACCCAAAAGTTTTAGATGAGTCATGGAAGTTACTACTCCTGTAATAACCGCTCCTTATCCTTTTTATTTGCTTTTTGTGCCTAGAATAACCTCTAATGAGAGAGAAGTAATGATTGGGAAAGTTGCTGTCCCGAAACAGATTTATGTGCTTCACCATAAAAATTCGTGTAAAATCTCTGTACGTTGTTTTGAGGCATGAAATGTTGTGCTTATGCCCTAGGTCGTTATCTAACTTTCGTTAGTTCAACACTTTTTGATTTGAGCAACAGAAGATCTTCGAAAAAATTCGTCTTTACCTGCTGGTCTGTTTTGACAGATTTCTGCCATTTTCTGCATTTGCTTCTTGTTGATTCCTTTTTGAGTTCTTTTGGGGAATTGAGCTTTTTGAGGGAAGTACTACAGTAGCTTGTGTTTTAATGAAAGTTTTATTGGTGTTATAACTGAACCCAAAGACTTATTATCTTGAGTGGACTAATGTTGCTAATAAAGATTGTGTGAAGTTTTGAATGAACGAAAAATTTCAGGTGTATGGAAGGAATGAGTAATGAGATGAAGGATGGACTAAAGCTCAAGCCCGGGGATGCCACGCGTGTCACCCCAAGAAATATCCAACAATTACAAGCGTCAAAGCTTGGGGATGCCCAAGGTATCCCCCTCTTCATCAATAAAAATCCCAGGTTTCTTCCAAACGCTTCATTTTTATTGTTTCATGCACAGTTGTGTTGTTCTTGGAGCGTCTTCTTTTTCGTTTTCATTTTGGTTTTTCATTTGCTTTGTTTGCTTAGTTTGCTGAATGAATTGGTTGTACCCCCTCTTTCATACATTGGTTTTCAAATAGTTTGGTTTGGAATGGAAAAGAGTAGGAAAGTTCATGCTTAAGTGGTAAAGAGAGCTTGTTTTTGACTATGGCCTATGCTTTTCATGCCATGCTTGATTTTGTTTTGGTGTTATGCTTAGTATTCTTTTTTGTAGAATGACTTGTTATAAACAATGGATATTGCTTAATGTGCCTTTGAAGAATCATGCGTTGTTTTAGCATATTAAAGCATAATATTGTGGTATTCTCCTTTGATGCTTTATTTGGGTTGACTTGGCACATGGTCACACCATGTTATGACTATCCCAAGTAACCATATCCTTCATGATCCTTTAGTTTTCAACTTGTAGTATCACTTTATGCTTTGATCAATGATGTTTTGTCGCTCTGCATGATTATGGCCATTATTGCTCTCTTAGTTTGTCGCTCCTAGTCTTTTGCTAGCCTCCGCAACCAAGTATGAGTTCCACTCATGCATCCAACTCCAAAAACCAAGTTATTCCAAAGATTCCACCATACCTACCTACTAGCATATGCTATTCCAAGTATATTCATGCTTTTGTTTACCTTCCAAATTAAACTTGTTATGAGAAAACTAGTGATTAAAGCTCTTACGAACTTGATGACACACTTTACTTTTCTTGCCCTTAATAAACTTGAACCATTGTGTCGTCTATGTTGTTTATGCTTGCACTTATTTGTTGGGGATTAGCAGAACCATGCTGTCATGGGGAACGCTTTCAACATTGCACTTGTACTTTGTACCTAGTTGATATCATGCTCTTTTGTCTATGGATGTCGTCGGTGTGAAATGAAAGGGGAGCTTGTAACTCCATGGAGTTATGTATATGTGTTAGAGAAACGCCTGGGCCGCTGGTCTAATCCATGCTGACATGGTGGAAACCTGAAGCGCACCCATAATGAGCTGTATATGAAGCATTCTTCTTATAAAAAAAGAGTCAGATTTTGAGAAAAAAGGGAAAAGAAAAAAGAGATTATGAAAAGAGGAAAGAGATAAAAAAGCACCATATTCCCATGGTAAATAAGAAGATTGCTGAGATGCTCGTTGTCTGCTTGCCTTGTCATTTTGATATGGGGATACTTCCGTATCATCGGGCAAGGGGTACCCCGTTGGCGGTTCTCTATGATACACATATACTTATGATGACAAGAACTTACCGGTGACTAAACTTGAGTAGCATGAGGAGCGGCCCTCGTATTCAAGGGACATGAGATTTCCAACTTATACTTCGTCAAGCATATACACCATAGTTTGTTCACTTTAACCTTAATCACTTCAAGATGCTTATGATAGGGGCAATGAGAGCTGGAAGCTAATAAGTACCATAATTTTTGGAAGCTCTTTATGAAACTTGAAACTCTGCTTCCTTCTATGAAGGCCTTTCTTCCACCATTATATTGAGTCTCCACCTTCTACCTTTATGCACCTACTTTGAGAGCATAGTGGCCATTCTTAGTTCTATGTGCATTGTCCCAAGACTTATTGATTGATGCATAACTTTGATATTGCTTGTTTTAAACTATTTGTATCTAGTCACTCTTATGAACTTTGAAGGTGTCATATGCAATTATATTTGCTACTCTATGAGGGACAAGCTGAATGCCACTATGCTATGTTTTCTTTATGTGAAACAAACAAACGTTTTGCAAAGCATTGTTATTCATGAATCTTTTGTTTGTGCCTTTTTCATGTTGCAACATAGTTTCTTTGTCTTATTGCTAGAACTTTGTCTTTCATGTTATGATTGAAGTACTATGATCCCAGCTTTGAATGTTTTACAAATACTTTGATCAAGTTTATGATGGTGCATGCCACCTCAAAAATTATTCTTTCTTTTTATCACTTACCTACTCGAGGGCGAGCATGAGTTAAGCTTGGGGATGTTGATACATTGTAAATGTATCTATAATTTTTGATGTTCCATGCTTGGTTTTATCTACTTTCTTATGTTTTGTCCACACTTTGGAGTACTTTTCATACACTTTCTTGTACTAACCTATTAACAAGATGCCACAGTGCCAGTTGACTGTTTTCTACTGTTTTTGGTTCCAGGAAAGTCTGAAAATCAATATTCTCGGAATTGGACGGGACAAAAGCCAAAGTTGATATTTTACTAGAAGACTCACGGAGCAAGAAGACGAGACGGAGAGGGGCCATAGGGCGGCCACACCATGTGGTGGCGCGGGCTAGCCCTAGCCCCGCCACCAGGTGGTGTGGGCCCCCTGGCCGCCCACCGACCTTGCCTCTTCGCCTATAAGATGCCTCCCGATGCAAAAACCCTAAATCGTCGAGCCTCCAGCCACGAAAAGTTCCACAGCGTCGCCGCCACCGAAGGGGAGATTCGGGGGACAGAAAGTCTCTGTTCCGGCACCCTACCGGGATAGGGAAGTGCCCTCGGAGCCATCTCCATCGATCTCCACCGCCATCTCCATCGCTGTTGCTGATTCCCATGATGAGGAGGGAGTAGTTCTTTCTCGAGGCTAAGGTTTCTACAGGTAGCTATGTGTTCATCTCTCTTTCTATACATGATCATATTATGATCATGAGCTTTGTAATCAAGTAGATCCACCTTGCTACTCAAGTGCTTTAATAGATCTACACTTTTCCCATGTGTGTGAAAGTGACAACGTGCACACCATGGTGGCACTTAGGCTAGAGATTACAAATACTTGTTATGAGTTATATTTCGAGTTGGATGTCTCTATGAAATTGTGGTGTTTGTTGGAACCATCTAGTGCTCAAGGTGATAGTGTGGGGTTATCTAGATGCGGAAAGCAAACTTTGAGGAGTGCTGTTATAGCCCTACCATTTATTAGAGTCTCCAACCGGAGAGTAGTTAAGAGTAGTATCATAAAGAGAAGATATTTATATGAGAGTGTTCACTAGTGAAAGTATGATCCCTAGGCCTGGTTTCTAAGCATTGATACACCCTTTGCAATTAGATCTATTACATGTTTGCTTGCTTCCATCTTTATTTCAGTTTGCCTTTAGTCTCTTCCACGCCATCAAGCTATTTTCTAGAACCATTATCTTATATATATACCACTTGTACTTCACTATCGCTTCGCCGAACTAGTGCACCTATACACCTGACAAGTGTATTGGGTGTGTTGGGGACACAAGAGACTTCTTGTATCTTGATTGCAGGGTTGCTTGAGAGGGGATACCTTTGACCACTTCCTCCCTGAGTTCGATAAACCTTGGGTGATCCACTTAAGGGAAAACTTGCTACTGTTCTACAAACCTCTACACTTGGAGGCCCAACAATTGTCTACAAGAATAGAAGTGCATAGACATCAGCCCTACCGCAAGTAACTTCCATGAGTAGATCTAATGTTGCTAGAAATTGGTTCCGCGCCACTTGCATGCAGTGGAATCGAGGTCTTCCATGAGCGTGTTTTCAATGCAGCTCTAAAGTGGAGACCGTGGCTGTTTCAAAAAAGGTAACCCAAAAAAAGGTGGAGATCGTGGTAGCCCCCCACCCACCACACGTGTCCACTCGAGGACTACGAATGGTCCGATGTTTATAAACCCGCTCGACCTTCTTCTTCCATGTGCTCGTGTCATTTTCCCCCAGTCTGTCTAGTCCGAAGACCCCAATCTGCACCTACCGCACGCGCCAAAGCTCCCTCGCTTGCACTACCTCCTTCCCTAGGTGCGATATGAAGCGTACGCATGGAGACGAGCCGGAGGTGAAGCCAGTTGAAGGCGCAGCAGCAGATGGCTCAGTCATCGCCAAGCAGGCGGAGGAGTCTTCTCTAGGCACGAACGCCGCTCGTCGCTGCGCGGTTGAGGGTGCAAGCTCATCCGTCCAGCCAGTAGCCATCGCCGCTGAGCAGTTGGTGGCCGACAATGTCATGGCCGACAACATCGTGGTGCTAGTGGCAGATCTGGATGGGGGAAGCCAGCAGGCGGAGGCAATCCGGTTCTCTACATCAACGACCCCATCGCCGTACAAGAAATCTTCAACACAATCGTGGAGAATTACGATTTCGAGGAGGAGGTCCCTGATGAGGAGTCCGAGGTACTACATTGCTAGCTTCTCTAGTCGTAGCCGCAGATTTCACTGTTCATACATAGGATTTGCTCAATCGTGTACAGTTTCTTTTGCTCTTGAAGTAGGTTAGTATATATATGGTTTGATCGGTCGATTGATGCATCTGCCATCTAGTCACAAAACCACAATCTGTGTAGTCACAAAACCCCAATCTGCTCATCTGCCATCTAGTTGAGTTTGCTAGTTGAGTGTTGATTTTGATACACAACATGCCTATAACATTACATTTCTATTCCTTACTGATCCCAATGATTCATTTTTGCCCCAAAATAGTGCAAGGGCATCTGATGGTGTCGTTTTCTTAGGAATGGTTAGTGAACCGAGGTAGCAATGCACATAAACAATATAGGTTGTGTTGTTGGTATTTTGGTTCTCCGACTCCATCGCTGAAAAAATGAGGCCCTAATTTTTTTGTCATATGGAACCTATATATATAATCTTTGTATTGTTTCTGATCTATGAATACGTTTTATGATGCATATGTATATCACTGAATAGTTTTTGTACGATTACATTTCAATTTCTTATTGTGGCCAATGATTCAAATTTTCCCCAAAGAGAGCCAGACACATTGGTGTCAGAGTTTTTCAGGGATGAGTTAGCGAACCTGGGGCCATGTACAAGATCAATATAAGTTGTGCAATTGTTATTTGGTTCGCTTACGCTATCCCTATAGCAACTTATGAGGCCGCAATCTTTATACTACATTCATTGAACTATGATATTTGAATTATCTATTCCATGCATTCATAGTGTATAAGAATTACATTTTAGTTTGTCACCGAAGCCGATGATTGAAATTTTCCCCAAAAGAGTTCAAGGGGAGACACGTATGATGGTGTCGTGTTTTAGGGATGGGTTTGTGAACCTGAGGCAGCAATGCACACAAACAATATAGGTTCTGATGTTGGTACTTTGGTTCTCCAACTCCATCTCTGAAACACATTACGAGGCCCTTGATTTATTCTCATATGGAACTACATATATGATCCTTGATTTGTTTCTGATCTTTTAATGATTGATATGATGCATATGTATATGAATGGTTTTGATCATAAGTATTTTTAACATGTACTTGAAGATTAATTGTTTTGTTTTTTATTTATAATTACAATATTTAGGCTTGTTTTCGTACCTGACTATGTATATCCCTGAATATTGTTTTGTATGATTATATTTCAATTTCTTATTGTGGCCAATATTTCAAATTTGCTGGGGCCATGTACAAGATCAATATAAGCTGTGCAATTGTTACTTGGTTCGTTTACGCCATCCCTGTAGAAACTTATGAGGCTGCAATCTTTATTCTACATTCATAGAACTATGATATTTGAATTATCTATTCCATACATTCATAGTGTATAAGAATTACATTTTAGTTTGTCACCGAGGCCGATGATTGAAATTTGCCCCAAAAGAGTTCAAGGGGAGACACGTATGATGGTGTCGTGTTTTAGGGATGGGTTGGTGAACCTGAGGCAGCAATGCACACAAACAATATAGGTTGTGCTGTTGGTACTTTGGTTCTTTAACTCCATCTCTGAAACAAATTATGAGGCCCTTGATTTATTCTTATATGGAAGTACATATATGATCCTTGATTTGTTTCTGATCTTTTAATGATTGGTATGATGCATATGTATATGAATGGTTTTGATCATAAGTATTTTTAACATGTACCTAAAGATTAATTGTTTGATTTTTTATTTATAATTACAATATTTAGGCTTGTTTTTGTACCAGACTATGCATATCCCCGAATATTGTTTTGTACGATTATATTTCAATTTCTTATTGTGGCTAATGATTCAAAATTTCCCCAAAAGAGAGGTAGACACATTGGTGTCAGATTTTTTCAGGGATGAGTTAGTGAACCTGGGGCGATGTACAAGAACAATATAGGTTGTGTAGTTGTTACTTGGTTCACTCACGCCGTCCCTAAAAAACCTTATGAGGCCGCAATCTTTATTCTACATACACTCCGATGCAATTATTTGTCATTGTGTTGAGATGAAATGATATATGAATCGATCAAACTATTGCTGAGATGCTTTATCTTTGTCTTATATATACATGTTGTCAATTCTTGAGTTGTAATACAATTCAATCATATGTATGAGTTCTAAGTTATGTTCTTAAAAATCAATAGGAGAATGATGATAAAGTGGACGATAGCAAGGTATCTAGGGACAACAAGAACCGCTACGTGCTGAGGCGGTTACATTGTGGGCTAATCCGTTTCCACCATAGGGGGAGACTATTTTTCCCATTATGTGGCGGAGCAATCAACGTGGACCTTGACAGCATGATCTAGCATGTGGTGGGCGTTGCCAGAGGCGGAGGGAGAAGCCATAGGCCGATTACCTTGGCACGGCACGCAGCCTTCGGCAAATTCCTCCGGGAGTATATTAGGACTGATCTATATCCCATCGACTAGGCTGTCGCTGCCTCCTGCTGATATGCCCCTGCCCTACTAGGTGTCTCCGTTTCCCGGCCTCCTGCTGTCGCCCCTGCTTTTATTTTGTTTTAGTTAATTATTACCTATGTGTGGCATGTAAGACAATATATTCGTGGTGTCTCTGGTGAACCTTCTATATTAATCTACTCCTTTATATGGAGTGCCTTAAAATTTCTAGTGTTCAGTTATATTACTGATCATGCTCATGCACACTAAAAAATATTTCTAGTGCTCGATTATATTATAATTGTCAAGGAATACATCACCAAGTTAAATTGGTCGAAATTTTGTATTGAAGTAACTAGATGATCTCACATCGGCGATGGACGTTGGCAGAAGCCGAAGGCATTAGCCGAAGACCTTGGAGCGGCACGCAATCTTCAGCAAATTCCTTACAGGTTCAACAACGGGTTGCCGCCGCCCAGCTCCGAATTCGCTTACAGTTCCAACATGGCAGAACTTGAGCTACCACAAAGACCTCGACAGAGGTGGCAGAATTGGTGTCGGTGCAACCATGGTGATGGCAAGCTCGGATTCTAGAGGAGGAAAACAGAACCGAGCCTGGTCGACACGGTGACAGATCTCACCGGGAACCAATTCTCATACCCGCACCGTGCCACAGGTGCGTCCATGGTGAGGGCGAGCTCCGACTCAGGATGGGGAGGAGAGCGGGGTCGAGCAGGTTCATCATGTCCCAGCTCTGCGCCATGGCTGCGACCACAGATTGCCGCTCCGGGGAAGAATAAGACGCGTAATGGATGTAGGCGCCAACTCTGCAAGCCTACATGGAGGAGAGCTGGGCCGAGCAGGTTCATCCACATCCCAGCTCCACGCCATGGTTGTGACGCCCCACAGATTGCCGCTCCGGGGAAGAAGAAGACGCGTAATGGATGCAGGCGCCAACGCTGCAAGCCCAATTGACACCTAAGCGATGGGAGTGACATAACAGCGAGAACTGACGGGGGGGGGCAACTTGACGGCCGTTAGCCTGATATTTTGTATTGAAACGTAAAGTTGAATTTGTGCCGAAAAATACCCTCAGAGTATTTGGCACACCAACTGTAGTCATCGCGGCTGATTTCAGGGAATTTGGGTACCGCGTTGCCTAGGAGCCCCAACTTTCGGGCCGCAAAATGATATTCTCACCATCTAGAGATACTTTTATAGTCCACTTCTCTAGGAAATAGAAGGCCAAGCCTAATGATGATGATGGTGTAATTACTTTAAAAGCCAACTATTTTGGAGTAGGCATTCCACTTCTTAAAACTAAATGATCACCATCATGGTCAATCTAATTGACCTTAACTAGAAGCACTTCATGGGAGGCAACCCATGTGAATAAAAAAATTATGTGTTAGTTTTGTTTTGTTTTTGTTTTTAATAAAGAGTATTCAGGAAGACCTTTGGAGAGAGGAGAAGAAATAAGTTAATCCTCTATCTTTTATTTTACTAGCACATGGCCTAAGAAGTATTGTTGATTCTTTATATAGTATATTTGTTGTTATTTTGTCCTTTGATAAGATGTGTGAAGCCACACAGAGCTTCTAATCTTTAAGTTTGGTAGCTCACAGTGCTCTTAACAACCACTGGTACGGCCGGAAGTGACCGTACCGTGCGCCCGTACCACGTCGAACTGAAGGAAGATAGAAATTCAGATTTTTCCGAAGGGAACAATGCTCTTAACGACCACTAGTACGGCCGGACGCACCCATACCGTGCCCATATCGTACCCTCGAGCAAACATGAGATTTCAACCGAAGACACAAAATAGATAATGACCAGCAGTACGAGCATGCGCGCCCGTACCACGCGCCCGTATCGAGTGCATCGCCAGAGGGGAGTCGTCCCCCCCAAGGTATGTCACCCGTTACGGATGGGCTCCAGCCGTACCGCCCGCCTGTACCACGTACGCGGCCGCCATAACCAGCCCGAGGAGGTAACCTAAAAATCCCCAAAACAAATATTTCTCTTTCTTTTCCTCCAAACTACAAACCACCTCCATTGGATCTTCATATTTACTTAATCTTTCTCTGATTCCTCGCACTCATTCGATCTAAGGTATGATTCTCCTCTGATACTCAACTTATTTGTGCAAAAGCTTCACTCAATCTTTCAACATTGTCAATCTAGACTTAGGTCTTGTTCTTAATAAAATCTTGATATTGAGCATGCTTAGTGTTGTTTTAGAGGAGTTTCTTTTGTGATTAGTGTAGAGAATCACTTATGCTATGTTTCTATTGGACCAAAAAAAATTATTAGCAATTTTATTTACTTTATCTTATTTAATTTTTAGATGAACACGAGGAGCCGTACACGGGAGATGGCTGCGGAATCCTCTGCACCACCCATTGATAGGTTGACCCCCGAATCATTAGTATCGAGTTCACCGAAGAGTTTGAGCTCAACTGTTTCGATCGTCTCAAGCTCCGAGAAATCAAGTCCACCAAGTGGGCGTGTCCTTATATATTGAACCAACTTGGCATTCATGCTAATTTCGATTTACTTTGCAACAACACTGGTTTCTATGATTTTGTCTTTCAGGATGTTGCCACATATCGCCTCTTGATGCTTGAGTTCTTCAGCACCTTGACAGACATAGTGGACCCTTTTGGTTGTACCGAGGAACAAAGTCCCAGAGTTGATCGCATCAAGTTCCGCCTTATGAACTGTGAGTACACCTTAACACTCAGCCAATGGGCTCAATGCTTTGGGTTTACCAACAACACTACCTATGTATGCACAACTACTTTTGTTTTAAATCCTTCACCTTGGGAGTACTTTAATTTAACGAGAATCCGTGGAACCACACCCAAGGGAAACCAAATAGATCACCCTACTATTCGCTATTTATTCTATATGATTGCTAACACTTTGTAGGCAGATGGTGAGTTTACTATAGTTAATGAGGAGGAAATGTTGATCCTCGCAAAAGCTCCTATTATTAATTGTAACTTAATGCCAAATTTAGGCGCTCTTCTCATGTTTTACCTTAGGCATCAATCTCTTCAATCTCGAGGACCAATATGCGGAGGGGGAGTTGTGACCATTCTTGCACGCACACTTCACATCAACCTAGGTAACATCCAACCGTTGACAGGAAGTCACCGTCTCGGTCTTTCTACTCTGAGAGCATCTGGTATGGTTTCTAAAACTCATGGTAGATACTTTTTCGATATACCTGGAGCAGATCACTTGATCATGGCTCCTTTGCCTAACGGTTTATTCTCTATCAAGGATGGACGTTTGTGTTTTTACGCGCAGGTTGAGGCTAATCTACCCCAACAAGAAATACCTATGGGAAGAGGAGAATATGAAGAAGTAGAACAAAGAGGACCTGAACAAGAAGACATCTATGCACTCGAAGGAAATATTCAAAACATGAACAAACTCTCCATCAACCTTCGAGATGCTACTGCAAGCCTCGCCACCCAGTTCCATGATTGGAGCAGCCAATGGAATATGGGAGACTATCCACCGCTACCACAATGAGCAAAAAAGGGCTAGCAAAAGCCTGAGCTTGGGGATGTGTTCCCCCGACAAATTTATTTGTATAATAACAAGGTTGTACTCCAGCTCCTTGGGAGCTTTGAAACACTCGTGTTGGCTTGTTCCAACACTTTGCTTTTTTCCTTTGCTTTTCAGTTTTTTGTTTTTAGTTTGCTTTTGTTTATTGTTTGTTTTTCTTTTCTAAAAACCCTTGCTTGGTCGCAAGTTCTTTTCTATTGTTTAATCCCTATCCTTGAAAATTCAAAAATATTTTTCGTTCTTCCTTTTTGGTAAATGTGGATTCACACTTTGCCTCTTTGCTTTAATAAAATTGTGAGAATAATCATGTTTGTGTTTTGAAGGAACACATCCCGATAAGGAAGAGGATCATGAAGTCACTTATGAGAGGTATGTCCTATGTCTCCCACTTATGAAGTTTGAGTTGTTTATCTTAGTTGGTTGATTTGCTAAGATGCCATGCTTGTGGGAAGTAATTTAATATGGTTAGAGTAAGGCTTTTTATTATTATGATGATTAGTTTTTGAAACTCTTGCTCTAGTTCTTTTAACTAACCAAGTATTGCCTTGGAAATAATATTGCCAAACAAGTTCAATAAGAAAAAGTCTAAAATTTATGACTTGTTTGATGAATGATTGTCTTGAGAGTGTACCCTTGAAGATATATACCCTTGAATAGATAGTTTGTCATGGTGGTGGCACGGCAGATGCCATGTATAGGCTAAAGATGGGGCCAATGAGCACTAGAGCTATCCAGGGAGGGATAGTGTGGTGATTCCACACACAGATGTTTGTATTTCTCTCTTAGCAATGGTGGATTACAAGGGCTCCTCAAGCTGTTGGTGGGAAGGAGACTACTGCTCTTACTATCCACAACTACCTCTCTAGGGTTTTCCCTTAGTCAAAATGGCCAACCCTCTCTATGGAGATCCTTCCCCTCCTTATATAGAGGGCTAGGTTACAGGGTAGGACATACGTGGAAGGCATCACAAAATAGTAAAGTGGTGCTCCTGTTTTCTCTTTCTAAGCTAATCCAGACTCAGGGCGTAAGCCTCTCTGAGCCCCTATGCGGCGCGTCATCATCCGACATAGCCAACATTACCTAACATGGGCAACGTCACCCTTGTTGGCCTGTACTCGCTGGTCCATCCCCCGGTCTGCTTCGCTCACGCTACAATGGAGAGAGAAAACCTTTGACCAAGAAGATTCCTTCCTTACCTTGTAAGCGAAGTGGTAACCCGGCTTAGGCCTGGTTAACTCGGCCCTGTGGATACCTGCAAACAAGTCACAAAGGGCTAGCCGACATACCTTATATGTCGGTCAGGACAATGTTAGACGAATATCCTTCGGGCCAAGTCACCCCGTAAGTTAGCCTGCCTTGAGGTGACTCGGCTAGCTTATGCTTTGACCTTGTCGTACCTCGGCTAACATGGCCTTTATACCTCGACGTGACCCTACCCGGGGGTATCCCCCCAACATTAGTCCCCGAAGCTGGTGCGGTCTTAGCAACTTCAGCTGATAAGGCCATAGTAGGTTCAACCTACCAAGTTCTTTGATCTTCCTGCCAAGTCAGCCTGTAACTCGACCCTTCTTATTTATTTCACTTTGGATTCCTTTGGCTCATTCTGAGATATTCCTCGTGGGTCGGGTTACCTTTTAATTATCCGGGTTATCCTTCCTTCTCTCGTACGCTTCCCCACATCCTGCATGGAGGGTAATCATTGTTTTTCCTCATTGTAAGGGCCTACGCTAGTTACTGTGCCAGTTACTGTATTCATTGTCAGGGATAAATGCTACAAACGTCACATCATGGATGCCTCCTTGTTAACTGTATCACCATGTCGCATCGTGGGATCCGCTACTCCCTGTGGCGTTCCCTGTGGCTCGCTTTTGATTGGCTGATCCAGTGGATACACGGCCACACCATGTGGCTTCGCTGCACCGCTGGATCCAGCTACCCCTCTCAGGGGCGTGGTTAAATAGTGGGTGAGGGACTCCCCTTGGTAATTTCCCCCACCCTCGCATGCATCGCCTCTTCTTATCCTTCTTCATCTATGCCAGAGCACCGCCACCACCGCTACTTCGCCTTGCCGTCGTCGTGCTTCTCCGCCGTAGCAGTGCTACCGCTTCTGCGTAGCCACGCCGCCACGGGGCCTTGCCATTCTCGATCTCTGCCGCCATCACTGATTTGGTCTATGAGGGCAGGGACTTGGAGATGGCGGAGGAGGAGTTCGTCGCCATTGAAGAGCATGAGGAGGGCAGCGAGGGCCATCTCAAACGAGGAGGTTGGGTTGGTTCCTGGGTCTGCCAGGACGGTATTGACTAGCTTTACTAGACCCGCCACATTGCCACCTGAGTCACTTGCCATCTCCCTGCCAGGAGATTTCTCCCTTGCCCAATCCGGGTGAGTTTGTAGTGTTCCTCTCACACTTCTATCGTGGCTTCATCCTTCCTGTTAGCAACTTCTTCCATGAATTCATCAACACCTTCGAGCTCCAACCCCATCATCTGCCGGCTAATGCCATTAGCTCTCTTTCTTATTTCACTTCCGAGGTCGAGGGTTACCTCAGCCTCTGGCCCATAGTCCACCTTTGGTACAAATTATTTTCTTTTAGAGCCCATGTCATCCCTAATAAGGAGACTGCCCCCACCGACAAATCCTTGACTAAGTGCGGGCCGACTTCTATTTCTCCCTAGAAAAACTTTGTTTTCCCCCGAGTTGCTGGCCTCGAGTCCTGCAAAGGCTGGGCCCAGACTTTGTTTTATGTGAGGAACAACAACACCGAGGAGGACTCCTTCCTTACCAGATTGGTATCCTGGATTGAACTCTGTGGGGCTGGATTCCAAGGCGATCCGCTACCTTAGCAGTTCGGGTGGAAAAATGGATCAAGGAATTGGTCCACCTGAAGCTGCACGGTGAAGATATCATGATCACCTTCATCCGCAACCGGATCTCCCCTCTACAAAAGCGCATGCACAAGCTCTACCATATGAGTGGGCATCTTGACCCCAACCAGACTTCATCCTTGGAGCTCAACAACACATAGATTTCCGTCGAGTCAAAGCTATCTTCAAGGTAGACTAAGACTTCAACAAGGATTAGGAGTGGGGATTCGAGCACTTCTGCCAGGATAGGCTACCTCTCGGGGTATGTTTCCTTACTTGACGCTTTGTCCGAGTTATATGGTATGTCGGATTGTATCCCTTACTTGATCTAATGCAATTTAGTTTTCAGTTGTTGACTCAGCAGACGGTTGAGGATGTCCATGAACCATCCCTTAAGTGAGGGAAGGATCGTCAAGCCTCAAACGAGGTGGATCCAGATCCTGAAGACTGTTGGAGATATGCCCAAGCGGCAATAATAAAAGTGGTTATTATTATATCTTTGTGTTTATGATGAATGTTTGCATCCCATGCTATAATTGTATTATAAGGAAACACTAATACATGTGTGTTTTGTAAACATAAAAGAGTCCCTAGTAAGCCTATTATTGAACTAGCTTGTTGATTAATTGATGATCATGGTTTCCTGATCATGGACATTGGATGTCATTAATAACAAGGTTATATCATTAGGAGAATGATGTGATGGACACACACACCCATAGTAAGTGTAGCATAAGAGCAAGTCATTGAGTTCGTATTGCTACAAGCTTTCAAATGCATAGTAACCTAATCCTTCGACCATGAGGTTATGTTAATCACCATCACCGGATGGGTACTTTGATGACATCAAACAACGCTTCATAATTGGGTGGTTATAAAGGTGTCATTGGGTATTCTGAAAGTATGTGTTGAAGCGCATGGACCAAGATTGGGATTTTTCCATCCATATGACGGATAGATATGCTCTGGGCCCTCACGGTAGAATGTCATCTAGTTAGCTTGCAAGCATGTGACTAGGTCACAGGGGATGACACAACATGGAACGAGTAAAGAGTACTTATCGGTAACGAGGTAGAACTAGGTATGGAGATACCAATGATCAAACCTTGGATAAGTAGAGTATCGCGTGACAAAGGGAATTGGTGTCGTATGTTAATGGTTCTATCGATCACGAAGTCATCATTGAGTATGTGGGAGCCGTTATGGATCTCTAGATCCCGCTGATGGTTATTGATCGGAGAGGTGTCTCCATCTTGTCTGCATATTCACGAAGCGTAGGGTGACACACTTAAGGTTCGAAGTTGTTTTAAGTAGATATTGAATGTGTGTTGGAGACTGAATGTTGTTCGGAGTCTCGGATTGGATCTGGGACATCACGAGGAGATCCGGAATTGTCCGGGGAATAAGATTCATATAATGGGGATCATTTTCTAAGTTAGGAAATGTTCCGGAGTGTATGTATGGGGATTCTAGAAGGTTTCGGAATGTTCCGGAAGGTTCTAGAAGATATTTTGGAGTTTAATTGAAAACCAAGATAGGATAAAGGGAAACTTAAAGGGTAAGTAAAGGAAACTTGGGGGGGAAGGACTCTCCCCCAAGCCTCCTTGTGCGCCGACCCTAAGGGGTGGGCCTAGGGGTGGGAACCCTAGGCCGCACCCCTCCCTCTATATATAGAGGGGTGGAGGCGCCACCCCCCTTGCCCCTTCCCACTCCAAACCCTAGCCGCCTCTCTCCTCCTCCTTCCATCTGCTCTGGCTTAGGCGAAGCCTTGCAGAATTCTCTTGTCCACCACCACCACCATGCCGTCGTGCTGCTGGGATTCCGTGGAGAGATCTACTACCTCCGCTGCTCGCTGGAACGGGGAGAGGAAGGTCTGCTTCGACTCCGCACGTGTGACCGACTGCAGAAGCGCTGCCGGAACACGGCGCCGGAAGGATCGTTTACTAGATCTTGAGATCGGCAAGTGATCGTCTACATCAACCACGAGATCTGATATCGCACAAGGCTTTCGGATCTACAAGGGTTAGTACAGATCTATCTCGTTGCAGATGTCTAATAGATTAGATCTTGGCTTTTATCTAGATTAGATCTGGGTTTTGTTCGTTCTTGCGGTAGAATTTTTTTGTTTTCCATGCTACGAACCCATCAAAGACTTCCTTCCTACTCCGGATTCAACCTCCAAACGAGCCCCTGGTAAGACCTCTGGTTTAAGGGATTGGATGGATGATGATGAAGACTCCGATATTGAGATTCTGGAGGTATTCGACCCTGTGCCTATCTCATATGCCTTTCTTGTTGATTCGGCTTTAGCTAACCTGGCCGGTTAGGTCCACGGGGATCCTCTTCTTGCCGTGGGTGACCCGATTCCTGCCCCCTCCAAGAAACACTTGGCAACCTCGGTTGCTTCTTCTGAACCGCCTCCCGCTAAGAAGAGGCAGAAGAAATCTAGTGTCAAGGGTGCTGGCAAACTTGTGCCCAAGGCCACGGTCCGGCGAGCGCCGAAGACTAGGGAGCCACCTACTTCCTCCGAGTTATCCACTTTTCTATCTATACTCATCCTCTTAATTGTCTTGCTTTATCTTCATGTATTTCTTGTTTCTCTCTTTCTGTTCTAACTTATTGTTTTGTTCTTTATCTGACTCGGCAGGTCTGCCAGGGAGATCCCCAAGAGCGGCTCAAGTATTGCCTCGCCCATCCGATGTGCCCCATCTCCCCATCACAACAATGATGCATGCCCCCTGAGCCCTATTCTGGAGAGCTCAGCGGCCGCTCCGAATCTTAGCCCACCTCACCAAGAAGAGGGCAATGTCGGTGCGGAGGGAGATGGTGCTGCCGAGGATATGGATATGCCGGATTAGCCCAGCTCTTCTTAGGCTCAGCCGCAACCTACCTTCACCAAGGTGCTAGTTACATCGGCACCGACCCAAGTTTCTCCTTCGTCAGCTCCATCACCAGCTCTAGTACCAGTACCAGCACCAACACCAGTACCAGCTCCAGTTCCTCCTGCCTCGTTCGAGTCTTCCAAGGCTCGGCGAGAAGACCAAGCTCGTCCTAGCCCCAAGGCCCAAGCTCCTACGCCAACAACTTCTGCCAAGGATATCTTCCACCAAAAGCTTCAACCTAAACCCAGCACCAAGGCCAAAATGGGTACTGATGCCTCCAAGGGCCAAACAGTTGCGGAGGCCGCAAAAACCCCTAAGGGATCAACCGTAGAATCTGGACAACGCACTCTGGCGTCCATGATAAAGAAGGGGAGTACCGCCTCCGGCTCTGCTGCTTCTGGGTCTACTGGCAGCAAGCAGCTCACTCTTCATACTATCCTAGTTGCCACACAGATTGCAAGGAAAGAGGCTCATGCCAAGGGCTTGGTGGCGACCCAGATGCTCAGCGGGGAAAACTATGGTCCGGCGCTGATTTAATATGTCAACAATTGGAATGACGCCGAGTTCATCAACCTCAACGATGAAATCCCAGACAAGTTCGCTCCCGCCGAGTTTAGCACCCAAATGAACACAGCTTCTAAGGCCATCACACTTGTAGGCCGAATGATGGAGGTAAATCTCTTTGTCATGCCTTTACATAAGTGCAAGTAACTGTAGATATATCCTCTAGCCCTCGAGCCTCCGGTGGAGTAACACGTTACTCGGCTGGATGCTACAATCTGAAGTATGTCTAGTTGTGGTAAATTCCTTAGTAGAATTCAAATATTCACTCACCTAGAGCCGGGTTAAGTTCCACTTGGCCCGAGTCTTGAGTAGATTCAAATATTCACTCACCTAGATCCGGGATAAGTTCCACTTGGCCCGGGTCTTGAGTAGATTCAAATATTCACTCACCTAGAGCCGGGTTAAGTTCCACTTGGCCCAGGTCTTGAGTAGATTCAAATATCCACTCACCTAGAGCCAGGTTAAGTTCCAATTGGCCTGGGTCTTGAGTAGATTCAAATATTTCTTCTTATACATGAACTAACACTTTCCTCTTTAGATCAGCACCAACCGTCGAACCGTTGAGTTTTAGCGGCTTCTAGATAAGCACAAGGAGCTGCGCTCTAAGCACAATACACTGATCACTGAGTACAAGAAGAGGGGTAATCTCTTTCACTTGTATTTTCACTTCTTACTTATTGTTATTCGAACTAACTCACTATTCGGATTGCGTAGCCAAAGTTGAGGCCAAAAACAAAATCATGTGGAAAAACCTGGCTGAGATCAAAGGTAACTCGTCTTGGTCACTCAACATTTATCCTTTTATTATCCTGACTTGGCAAATAATCATACCTCGGCTCTGCCAGGTCAACAAACTGCTGCAGTGTCTCTTCAAGATATCGTGCCATTTCCTGGTATGATGCTTCACTTTCTCGAACAAGCAGGGTAGCATGAGGCCGAGCTCAAGAAGAAGGGCGATGAGATCGCCGAACTCCGGCTCAAAGATGAAAAAATTACTCGGCTGAATGCCGAAATCAAGAAACTGGAGAACTCACATAAGGTTGAGATAGATAAGGCTAACCAGAACTTCTCGGAAGAAAAGGAGCGTATGAAAACTCATATTGAAAAGGACCAAGATATGCTGAAGGAAGCCGACATCAAGCTTGAGTCCGTGACCACCGAATATGAGAAGCTCCAGAAAAGGAATGCTGATTGTCTCATGGAGCTGACCCGAATCCTCAGTTATATCTCTCGTCAGTTTTTCCCTTCTGCCGACATTTATTTTTCTGGGTCACATGTCATTACTTACTAGTATTACTTGTCTTATTCTCAGGCAACTTCCCAGAGAGCGATGCCATTGCTACTGCTGTTTTTGCCAAGTTCCACTTGAAGCGAGGCACTCCTATTAGTGTTAGAGCCAAATCTATTCTCTATGACGTGGAGGACATACTGGTGAGCCTCGCTGCCTGAACTGAAACCATAAAGAACTATGGCGCGGACATCATGACTACAGCTACCCGGATGTTCAATGCCCTTTGGCCTACTGATCCCACTCCAAGAGGTTCTGCACCTTTCGTTGCAAAACTAATGGAGTGTGAGATTCAGCTAAACCTCTGGAGGGAATCCGCTGCGCGTGCTAGAGCTAACACGACGCTAAGCTTCATTCTTTCATGGTATGAGGGCTTGGAATTGAAGGTTCTTGACCGCATGCGCACTAGATCAAAGTGGACCAATGAACCGGAGTGCATCGCCCAATGCAAGGCTTGTGCCTAGAACCTCATCCAATACGCCTTCTGCCATAGTTGGAATGAAGGGCCTAGCTTCCTCGACACCGTCGATGACGCTTATGTCTCAGATGGATCAGGCGGCGTAGAAGAAGAGGAAGCATCGGAGTTTGCCAAGGATACTGAAGATCCGGAGGATACCGAAGTCAACCCGGACTATGAGGCAGAGACTGAAGATCCCCCCACCGATGCCGAAATACCTCCTCCTATGACTGATACCTCGGACACTGCTGCTCCTTCAGCGAAAAACACTTTGAATTCGTTAAATCCCCGGTATGCCGGGTGAAAATGTATCAAGCACAATGGTTATGTTTTTCTAATACTAAGTTCTTAATGCCAAATTAACTTGGATGGAGTCCCCGAGTTCCGTTTTCTTGTTCCTCCAATTTTATGATTTGGTTCGCGTCTACCATGATTCGATTTCTCGACTTACGAGTCCAAGGTTGAAAAGTTGACTTAACAATACTTGGAACTTTAGGATTAGCTCAAAATAATTCAACACAACATAAATGAAGTAAATACAGGGGTTCGTATGAATAACAAATGTTGGCTCGATTACGTTCTTTTCCTTAGTCGTTTTTCATGTGCTTAGCAATTCCAAACTTGTTCTCTTTCTTGTCATGAAGCCAATTCTTGTTGGACAACAGCAAGTCGAAGAGTTGGTTTTTTGGTGCCTACACATTACTAATCTAACTAAGGTGTAAGAAATTTGAGCCAGCCGACATATATAAAAGTAAATACAGAAAAGATAATTATCATTAAGGCAGTCCCCAAGTTTCTGCTCGGGTTGCCGAGGTTTCTTTGATAAGCTCATTGCCGGCATATGAGAGTTCAAGATACATACACTTTTCGTTAAGTGTAAAACGGTCGAAGTAGAGCTACATTCCATGGACGCTTAGATTCCTCGCCGGACCTGTCCGCCTTGATTTTCTCCTATGGCTATGCATCAATGAGATAATAGGAATCATTGTGCAATGCTTTGCTTACAATGAAAGGCCCTTCCCATGTAGGGGATAACTGATGCATGCCAGCAGTGTGTTACACCAACCAAAGTACCAAATCACCTTTCTAGAAGACTCGAGGGTTTACTTTGCGGCTATGGTAGCGTTAGAGATTTTGCTGATATATGGCGGATCTGGACGAAGCCAATTCTCTCGCTTCTTCTAGCAGATCAACATCATTTTGTCGGGCTTCTTGCACTTCCGCCTCTATGTATTGGGCTACCCTGGGCGAGTCATTGTCTATGTCGGCTGGTAATACAACTTCTGCCCCATATACTAGAAAGAATGGTGTATAACCTATTGATCGATTCGGAGTTGCTCTTAAACTCCATAGTACCGCTGGTAGTTCTTCTATCCAGCACCCCGCTGATCTTTGCAGCGGCTCAATGAGCCGGGGTTTTATCTCGGACAGAACTAGTCCGTTGGATCTTTCCACTTGCATGTTTAATGCGGGGTGGGATATTAGTGCAATATCTAGCCGGATCTTCTTTTCTGAGCAGAGCCTCGCAAATGCTCCTTCAGCAATTTTTTTGGCATTATTAGTTATGATACTGTGAGGATAGCCGTATTTCAAGATTATATATTTGAGGAATGTCATAGTTGTTGCCCCATCACATTTCCTGATTGGCTTCACCTCAATCCATTCGGTAAATTTGTCTACCATAACCAAGATATGGGTCATGTTTCCTTTTGTCATCTTAAATGTTCCAACTATATCCAAGCACCACAAAACAAATGGCCAAGTGATAGGTATAGTTTTCAGTTCCAACATTGGCATGTGTGTCTTGGTGGCATACCTCTGACAACCATTGCATTTTCTTACTAGATCCTCCGCTTCCTCCAAGGCACTTGGCCAGTAAAATCCATGTCGGAAAGCTTTTGCCACTAAGGCTCTAGATGATGCATGATGCCCACATTCCCCCTGATGGATATCTCGGAGGATGTCAAGCCCTTCTTCCGGGTCAACACATCACTACAGAACACTTGTGACACTCCTCTTGTATAGTTTGGCATTAATAATGGGGTATGCCTTTGCTCTCCTTTGGATTTGTCATGAAAGTATCTTGTCACTTGGCAAGGTTCCCTCTTTTAAGAACTCAAATATTGGCTTGACACATGTAGGTATAGCTCGAACAGGGAAAAGTTCTTCGTCACCTTCCATTGCATCCACCGACATAACTCCCGCCGGATCAAGCTGAAGAGTCCCCGGGTTCTGCGAGGCAATCCTCGAGTTTGCCGAAGTAGTCCCCGGGTTTGCTGTGGTATTCCCCCAGTCAACATCCATAGGGGTAGCTTCTAATCCGGAGTGCACCGAGACATGACCTCCGGATACCCCAACCGAACAAGAACTACGACAGTCAGTTTGTGTCCGGCTGGCTGAGCACAGCTGGACACGAGCAAGTCATACCAGCTACTTTACAGTAGCCGGAACCATGAGGAGCAGCGAGGCACGGGACCGGCTACATCAGCATATCCGGACTCAATCAGGAGGACAGAGCGACGTGCTACACAGTGCATGCTACGCCCTAGTACGATGACAAGACCCACAACTACACGGCCATACCAGAGACTTTGCTGGGTGACACGGGAACAGTGGCCAGATGCTGACGACAAGCTCGCATGGCATTCACTGTAACCACGATGACCCTTCCACATGTACTCTGATGGGATGTAAGTGTACCGGATACTGTAGATGACCAGCCGACTGGGACCCGCCTATGGGGCCTGCTAGCCGGCTGGCCAGTGAGATCGTTGCCTCTGTGCCTATATAAGGAGAGGCAAGGCTCTCGTAGCAAGGGTTGGACTCAGTGCATTTAAGGTGGTAGCTAAAGAATACAGCTCGAGGAGCGATTGTAGCCCGTATACTACTCATAGTCAGATTAGCAGGAGTAGGAGCTTTACGTCATCACGAGGGCTCCGAACCTGGGTGCTTCTTGTGTCTCGCTACACTTGCTCATATCGGATCCCGCCTGCGGACATCATCGAGAGCTTCCTTGCTAGTCACCACACCTCAATATAACCTTCTTAGGTACTGCCGTTCCCAATACACTGATAGTCGGTTTCCGCAGCCATCATGGTGTGCGCTGAGTGTGAAATTGATCGCCTGAAGAAGGCGAATGACCAGCTAATCAAGTCCAATTCCACGCTACGGCTACAGAATAAGGACTGGCATGCCAAGCGGACAGCCTGGAGGCCACTGTCAAGGAGCACGACGCCGCCCTCGCCAGCCGGGCCCAGGCCTTTGACCTCCTTGAAGCCCAAAGCAAGGACCAGGAGAAGGAGGTCAAACGGCTGACGGTTCGGGAGAAGGCTCTAGTGGAGGAGCTGATGCAGGTCGGGCATACGACCAAGGGTAAGTTTTCCTCCGACTATCTTTGTCTCTCCGGATCCGGTAGCCAGATCTGACATTCCTTTTTTCTGACAGCATTTTATCCCGGCGTAGACCTGCTAGTGTATAACCGGCTGTAGGAGAACTGGCCGGGGGAGCAGCCAACCACCCAGGAGTTGGTCATCCTCCTTGGCGAGGAGGCTTCCAAGCTCTGCCAAGCGGCTCAGACGATCTTCACGTTCCTGTGGCCAGACGCGCCGGTTCCGGAGATGATGGCGCAGTTGGCGGAGGTGCCGGCTACCGTCGATCGCCTGAGGGATCTGGCGGCGCGAGGCCGGGCGGAAATGGCCTTGGCCATGATCCTCTCCTGCTACAAGGACGCCAGCGTCGAGAAGATTGACGGGGGCTTCCCTGCCGGTGCCGACCTCGCAGCCATCCACCAAGCCCATCCGAAGCTCCGAGCCTCCGCATCAAGATTGCTGACTACACGGACGTCGATGAGGTCCTTACCGACTCGGAGTCTGCCGGGACGCCTGATGTGGAAGCCTCGTCGCAGCCGACTGGCGGGGATGTCGGAGCCAGATCTGCCAACGCGCCTCCTCCGCCTCCCAAGACCACCTCTGGCCAAGATCATCCTCACGGCAAGGGCCCTGTCGCTTAGATGTAATCCTCGGAACGCCGGATGAACTTGTAGTTATTTTGTTTTGTTGAACTTTGCTATCTGTGCCAGCTGTCTCTGACGCCGGGTGAACTTATGGGAGTTTCGTCCCATTTTTTATCCAACCGGACTATTTAGCTTGCTTCCAACTTGTGATTTTTGTATGCTTTGAAGTTTTGATATTTTTCCAGTAGAACTTATCCGGCTACCTTCACTCGGCTTAACTTCACTGGGTGTAGCCCCCGGGATTCGGAGTAGCTGGCATAGCCAGGTGATTCGAATCTTCTTCTTTCTTTTCTTCAAGTCCTTAGCATCATCCGGCTAGATGCCTCTTAGCCGGCTAACGCCACCGGGAGGTATCCGGCTGAACGCCTTTAGCCGGGGGATCCTCAAATCCAGTGGGGGCACGCTAACGCACCCACTGGGTGTAGCCCTCGAGATTCGGAGTAGCAGACGTAGCCAGGTGCTTCAAATCTTCTTCTTTATTTTCCTACCCTTGCCCTCACCTAGGCTCTAAATCTCTGGCTAAACTCCTTTTAGCCGGTCGGAACTACATGGATCCACTAGGGGGTGCGAGCGCACCCTGTGGGTGTAGCCCCCGAGGTTCGAAGCACTTGATGAAGGCAAGGACTTCGAATCTTCCCTCTCCTTGAAATCCAGCTCGATGTAGTCGTAAAAAAACAAACACATATGCATACCCATTCATTAATAGGTTAGTCGGTTAAGGTAGCGCCTATTAGCCAGAAGGTAGCGCCCATTCATTGCTCTTGCTAGCTGGACAGTCGGGTTGTGGTCTGTAGCTGAGACGAAGAGTGGGCCTCTAACATCGTCGCACACTACTCAGCCGGCTTGTTGATTTAGCAGGTCAGGCCAGCCGGCGAGCCCCCGGGTAGGGGTTGCCGGAGCCAGAAAAACTGTACCGGAAACAAATATACACAATTTTCTAGCAAGGATCCCCCGAGTATCTCGTAGGGTTCCACATTTTCACTCATAGGGTTCGCGGGATACATACTGTCCGACGACTAGGTGTAAAACGGGCGGAGCAGGGCCGCATTCCAGGGGCGCTCTGTCTTTTCATCTAACTTGTCCATCCTGTTCTTGTGCGGCTGCTGCGCGTCGATGAGGTAGTAGGAATTGTTGTGCAGCACCCAACTGATGATGAAAGGGCCCTCCCAAGGCGGTGACAACGTGTCCATGCCCTTCGTGTCTTGCACCAACCGGAGAACCAGATCACCCTCGCGGAATGTGACGGGGCGGATCCGGTTGAAATGGTAGTGGCACATGCGCTACTGGTACAGGGCTGATCTGACAGTGCCAGCTTGCAGGCCTCCTCGAGGAGGTCCACGCCATCCTCCCGTGCCTCCTGGTTTGCTTTTTTTCGTAGAGGAGCTTGTGCGGTGAGTCAAACTCGATGTCCGTTGAGAGGATGGCTTCCGAGCCATAGCCGAGGAAGAACGGGGTGAAACCGGTTGAGCTATTAGGCATGGTGAGGAGGCTCCAAAGCACAGCCGGAAGCTCCTCAATCTAGCATCCGGGCAATCGCTCCAAGGGCTCGATGAGGCATGGCTTGATGCCGGCTAGCACTAGGGCATTTACCCTTTCGACTTGCCCGTTGGATTGCGGGTCCGCGACAGAAGCGAGGTCCAGCTGGATGCCCTTGTTGCTGCAGAACCAGGCGAAGGACCCCTTGGCGATATTCGTGGCATTGTCCGTGATGATGCTGTTGGGGTATCCGAACCGGTTAATGATGTCGGTGATGAAGGTGATGATTGCCGCCCGTCCAGCTTCCGGATAGGCTTGGCCTCTATCCATTTTGTGAACTTGTCTACCAGCACCAGCAGATGGGTCATGCCTGCGCGTGCCCGCTTGAAGGGACCGACCATGTCGAGGCCCCAGACATCAAAGGGCCAGGTGATCGGTATAGTTTTGAGCACCGCAGCCGGCATGTGCCTGAGCTGCCTGAAGTGCTGGCACCCATTGCACGCGCGGACTAGCTTCTCGGCATCCTCGAGGGTGGTGGGCCAATAGAAGCCGTGGCGGAACGCCTTGGCGACTATTGCCCTGGATGAGGCGTGATGTCCGCACTCGCCTTGGTGGATGTCCTTGAGTAGCCAGTAGGCTGTGTCCACATCGACACACTGTTGGAAGATGACGGATACTTTGCGCTTGTACAACTCCTTGTTGATGATGGTGTACATGAGCACGCGTCACCGGATTTTCCTGGCCTCCAACCGTCATCCGGAAGTTCTCCATTGGTGATGTAGTTTATGAAGGGTTGCGCCCAGGATCGTATCTCCTAGATAGTGAGGCCGCTTCCGCTCTCCGGTTGAGGGACGTCAGGGGGTCACACGGATGAGGTACCTGGAATGGTAGCCCCCGAGCTACTTGATGAGTCGTAAGCCCCCGGGTCTTGCGAGCCAGAGGGCATGGACTTGCCAGAGTTGGTGCAAGCCTTCTTCTTCGTGGGATCTACCAGTTCCAATTCTATCATGGCATCAGCCGGAATGTGTCCCGCCCAAATAATGGAATCCGACTCGGGAGATGGGTTGATGGAGGGCTTGCACAAATGCTCCAAGGAGACCCCTGGTGGGATCGCCTGCCTGGTGGATCCGATTCAAGCGAACGAATCGGCTGCCCCGTTGTTCGTGCGAGGGACGTGATGGAACTCACATCCTTCGAAGCAGGCGCTGAGCTTCTGTACGTGGAACCGGTCGAGGGCCATGTTTGCGTTGCGGGCATCCCACTCTACGGATACCTGCTGCACCACCAGATCTGAGTCGCTGAAGCAAAGGAGCCAGAGGCCATGCACCAGCGCCTCGTACTCGGCAACGTTGTTGGAGGCATTGAAGTGGATCTGGAGGGTGTACTCCAGCTGGTCTCCTTTGGGCGAGGTGAGGACGATGCCGACTCCCAAGCCCCCGAGCATCTTTGAGCCATCAAAGTGCATCCTCCAGTAGTCCAAATCGGGAACCGGTGGGAGGTATTTGGTCTCGGCCTAGTTGACGAGGAAGTCCGCCAGAGTTTGCGAATTGATCATGAGCCGGGGCTCATACTGGATGGAGTAGGAGGCGAGCTCGATGGACCACTTGGCGACTCGTCCGGTGGCATCCTTGTTGCCGATGATCTCCAAAAGGGGTGCGGTGCACATGACCTTAATCGTATGCTCCTAGAAGCAGTGCTTGAGCTTCTTGCACGCCAGGTACATGTTGTACCACATATTCTGGTAGTGGGGGTAGTTCTGCTTAGAGAGGGAGAGGACCTCGCTAAGGTAGTAGACGTGTCGCTGAACCAGCTGAGCCTTGCCTTCCTCGGGGCGCTCCGCCACCAGGACGACGCTGACAACCCGGCTGATGGCTGCTACGTAGAGCAACATCGGCTCCTCGCTAGCCGATGTGGCTAGAACCGGCACTGTGGATAGCATGGGCTTGAGGTCATGAAAGGCGGCGTTGGCCTGCGAAGTCCAGGAGAACTTGTCTGTCTTCTTCATCAGCTCGTACATCGGAAGTGCTTTCTCCCCCAACCGGTTGACGAAACGGCTGAGGGATGCCAAGCATCCGGTGAACTTCTGGACTCCAAGCAAGCTCTTGGGTGGCTGCATTCTCTCGATGGCCGCGATCTTCTCCGGGTTCGCTTCGATCCCTCGTTGTGAAATGAGGAAACCCAGTAGCTGCCCGGATGGAACGCCGAAGACGCACTTCTCCGGGTTCAGCTTCATCTGGTACTGCCGGAGGTTGCTGAATGTCTCCCCCAAGTCCTCGAGGAGGGTGTGCTTCCCCTTTGTCTTGATGACGACATCGTCCACATAGGCATGCACGTTTCGGCTAATCTGCGAGTGCAAGCATTTCTGCATACAGCGCTGATAGGTATCGCCTGCATTTTCTGGACCGAAAGGCATGGTTACATAGCAGAAAGCCCCGTATGGGGTGATAAACAATGTCTCTATCTGGTCAGCCGGGTTTAACCGCATTTCATTGTAACCCGAGTAACAATCCAAGAAGGACAACAAATCACAGGCGGCCCTGGAATCGATAACTTGATCGATACGGGGCAAAGCGAAGGGGGTCTTTCGGGCACGCCTTGTTCAGGCTGGTGTAGTCAATACACATGCGCCATGTCTTGTTCTTCTTCAACACCAGGTCTGGTTGGCCAGCCAGTCCGGGTGGTACACCTCCAAAATGAACCCAGCTGCAAGGAGTCGGGTGATCTCGTCACCAATGATCTTTCTTTTCTCCTCTGCGAACCAGCACAGAGGCTGCTTGACCAACTTGGCATCCATCCGCACATGAAGTGAGTGCTCGGCGAACTCCCTCGGCACACTTGGCATGTCCTTGGGTGACCATGCGAAGATGTCCCAATTCTCATGGAGGAATTCGACGAGCGCGCCTTCCTATTTGTTGTCCAAGTTGGCACCAATGGTGACGAACTTGGTCGGGTTGGAGGGGTCGAGCAGGACCTTCTTCGTCTCCTTTGCCGGCTAAAAGGTTGCTTCTCCAGCCGGCTTGCTGCTGGCCGACATTTCTTAATGGGCCATGGCCACATTGCGCATGATCACGCGCTTCTGTTCGGCTATGATGAGGGCTTCGGCCAGCTTGGAGCTAGCTGAGGAGCACTGCATGGACCGTCTGAAGTAGCCGGCGACGGTGATCATGCTGTTTGGTCCCGGCATCTTCGTCTTGACATACGCGTAGTGGGGGACGGCAATGAACTTGGCAAGGGCGGGGCGCCCGAGGAGATCATGGTAGGATCTCGACAAGTTCACCACCTCGAACCATATTGGCTCACGCCGGACGTTCTCCTCGGTCCTCAAAATGACATCTAGCTAGATTTTACCCAGCGGGGCACAAGCCGGTCCTGGCACTACGCCGTGGAAAGTCGTGGTAGTCGGGCGTAGGTCGCACTCGCGGATGCCAAGCTTCTCCAGCGATGACCTGTAAAGTAGGTTGAGGTTGCTACCCCCATCGATGAGGACGCGCGAAAAACGGCAGGTGCACTCGTTGGAGACGATGATGGGGGTCAAGCCCCCGGGCATCGGAGCTGATCCGGCTCATCCTCTCGGCTCCAGGTGATGGGGGTCTCTGTTGGGGGGGTAACCCCGGGTAGGGTCAGTCCAGGGTATAAGGGCCGAGTTAGCCGAGGTTCGGCAAGGTCAAAGCGGATGCTGGTCGAGTCACCTCAAGGCAGGCCGGATCACGGAGTAACCCGGACCAGGGGGGTCACCTAACATTGTCTCGTCCGACTCAAGGAATAAGTCGGAGACACTTGTCTAGCTTATATGCAGGAACAGGTGTGGCCGGATCAATTGTGATCCGGATCCTCGTTTGCCTTCTAGGAGAAGGAAGGAATATCTCTGGTCAAAAAGAAGGCCCGGTGCATACTGGATGAGCGAATAAAGCAAGGGCAGGACCACCGGATCATGGCCGACAAGGGTGACGACGCTCACGTCGGCTGACGCAGGCGCCGCAGAGGCAACGTCGCTAAAGCAAGAGTGACGTGGGGGAAAAGCACCCCTGTCGGGTTACTAATTTGGGAGGAGGCATATTCTTAGGAATATGCCTCCACGTATGCCCTAGGCCAGGACCGAACGACCCCTATATAAGGGGGGGTTGGGGTTCTGGTAAGGGGGTTGGGTCTTTTCAGATACATAGCAAGGAAAATACTTGTGGGTCTAGGGTTCTGGGGCTAGTTAATAGGCAAGAGTAAGAGAGTTTCTTCTTCCTCCTCTTGTCAATACAGCTCGAGGAGCACTTGTAATCTTGGAGACTGAACATCAATACGAAGCTTCTGTGTAGAGAATCACTCTACTATCCCTCCCTGGATTCCCCTAGCGCATATTAGTCCCCACCTTTAGCCTATCCATGGCATCTGCCGTGACACCACCACGACAGTCTCCGGCCAGTTCAGGTACTGGGGGACTGGGGAGACGATGGTGTTGACCTCCTTGGAGCACCGCCTACGGCTGTGCTTGTCATCCAGCTCCGTCTCGAAGATGTGGTAGGCGGCGTGTGGCTGGGGGTAGCCGTTGTTGTTGTTGCCACCGTTACCATCATTACCAGATCCCCTAGCCGGTGGTGGGGGTCCGCCAGGAGGGGGCAGGGGAAGACGTTGCTGGTTGCCTTGGTCCTTTAGCTGGCGGGTCCAGCTGCAGTTCCGGGTGGTGTGCGTAGCCGGCTTGAAGGGACCGCTATGCCACTTGCACGGGCCGTCAAACATCTGGTCGAAGGTGAGCCGCGGCTTCTGCCTTCTTGCATCGTTGGCCGGTGCATCGGGCGCGCCCTCTATAGCATTGACCTACCACGTGTGGTAGCGAGTCTTCTGCTGTCCGGCTTGGCGGTCTCCATGGAACCGGTTGTCATTGCCGTGGCGCCTGGAGGATCCGGCTTCTCCAGCCGGATTGCTTGGACGATCGCGAGCCGGCTCCGAAGGAGTCAGACGCCTGTCAGCACTCACTCGGAGGGGCTACTTCATTGCGGCATCCGTCGTGGCATACTGGTCCACAACCGGCATGAGCTCCGCCATGGTTTTCGGCTCGTCACACAGTAGCCGGTGGCGGAGCATGGTGCCTTCTCGGCACCCCTCGACAAAGAAACTGATCGCCTGGCTCTCTAGGATGCCCTCGCAGGTGTTGCACAGCTTCGTCCACCTGGCGAGGTACTCGCGGTCACCCTGGACGCACAGGGCCAGGTCGCTCGGGTGGCCCGGACGCTTGTACGTGCTGTTGAAGTTGCGGATGAACACCTTCTCAAAGTCTGGCTAGGCGTTGATACTGTTGGGTGCGAGGCTGTTGAGCCATGTCCTCGCTGACCCGGTTAGCATGAGAGGGACGTAGCGCACAGTTGTGTGCTTGTTCCCATGGGCGATGCCGACTGCCGTGGCGTACTTGGTCAGCCAGTCTTCCAGTTTCATGTTGCTGTCGTACTTGGGGGTATCCCTGGGCATGGAGAACTTATCCGGAAATGGCTCGTTCCGAATGCGGGGTCCAAAACAAACCGGTCCAATGGAGTCTTCCTCTTGCGTGACGCACGTTTGAGCGAGGAGCTCGATGCGGTTGCGGGCATCTGGACGATCTGGGTTGGGCACTCCTACCCAGCCCGAGAGACGGGAATCGGTAGTTCTTGGTGCTCTGGTTGGTGGAGGGGGAGGCGGTGGGTTGATGTTCACCGTTTGCTCCTGGTGTGGCTGGCCCTTGTTGCCAGAGCTGTGGCGCTTGCTGCAGGCCTTAGCCGGAGGAGAGGGTGTCTGCTGGGTCTCGCGGGGTGCGCCATTGCTATTGGCAGACAGCTTGCTTCCCTTGGAGTAGCTGGGGTCCTCCTGCATCTGTCGGTTGGCATCAGCCTGCTCGTCCGCGATCCGGAGGAGCTCCTGCGCCCGGGCATGCTGCCGGTCTTGTTCCTCGCCCTCCAAGTTGGGCAGTTCATCTGCCGTAGCTCGCGCCGCGCGCAGGTTCTTGATGGGTGTGTTGTAGGTGGGCCGGATGAGAGCAGGTAGCGGATCCGGCTCGCCATCCCTCTCCATCCTACCGCCTAGCTCGCTGCCCCGACGTCGTACTTGTCTGCCCCGGCTCGGCTCCGCGGTGGCCGGAGTGAGGCCATGCACGCGGTCGTACTCGCACCAGGTGATCTCGATCTGCTTCCTGGTCGCAGCCAGCTCCATGGCCTCCTGTAGGAGAAGCTGACTCTCCATGGCGAAGTTGGCCTCTGCCTCCTCAGGGTTGTCCTTGAGGTTAACCGGCGTGAGGAGCCGGTCAATAGCCTCTTCCACCGGGTTCCTAGGCCGTGGTGGAGCAGAAGTTCCGACCTCATCCGTGCCCTGCTCCAGTAGCTGGCGAGGCTGAGAGCTCGAGCCGGCCATCATCACCACGACGCTGCGAAGAGCGACGGAGGTGCCGCTGCCGGGATGCATCGGCTCCGTGATGGAAACAATCTCCCTGGGGAAACGTTTCGGCACAGTGGTGACGTAGACGGGGAGGTTGCCGAAAAGAAGAATAGAGCCATTTGCCGGAAACGTGGATCCAGCGAAGCATGAAGCATTGTCAATGACGCACTCGAACTTTTCGAGCGTAAGCACTAGGCCAGAGGCCACGCGCTGACCGGCTGAAGTGTGGGGTCCCATGCGGAACGTGACTCCGGTCGAAGCCATCTACCCCCATGGTGGGTGCCAACTGTCGTTGTATTGGGAACGTCAGTACCTAAGCATGTTAGATAGATGTGTGGGGACTATCAGGGAAGCTCTCGACAATGTCCGCAGGCAGGATTGGATACGAGAAAGTGTAGCGAGACATAATAAGTACCCAGGTTCGGAGCCCTCATGGTGAGGTAAAGCTCCTACTCCTGCCGATCTGACTATGAGTAGTATACGGGCTATAATCTCTCCTCGAGCTGTATTCTCTAGCTACCACCTTAAATGGACTGAGTCCAACCCTTGCTATGAGAGCCTTGCCTCTTCTTATATAGGCGGAGAGGCAACTGTCTCACTGGCCAGTCTGGCTGGTGGGTCCCACTGGCGGGTCCCGGCCGGCTAGTAATCTACAGTATCTGGTACACTTACATCCCATCAGAGTACATGCGGTAGGGTCGTCGTGGGTATAGTGAATGCCGTGCGATCCTATCGTCATCATCTGGCCACTATTCCCACGCCAGCCAGCAAACTCTTCGGTATGGCCGTGTAGTTGCGGGTGTTGTCATCATACCAGGGCGTACCATGCACTGTGCAGCATGTCGCTCTGTCCTCCTAATTGAGTCTGGCTATGCTGATGTAGCCGGTATCGTGCCTTGCTGCTCCTCATGGTTCCGGCTACCGTAAAGTATCCGGTATGACTTGATCGTGTCTGGCTGCGCTCAGCTAGCCGGACGCGAACCGACTGTCGTGGTTCTTGTTCGGTTGGGGTATCCGGAGATCATCCCCCCGACATAGATTGACATGGATTCTGGTTAGGGCATGATAGATGGTTTTCTCAAGTGCTCCAAAGCAACGCCTGGCGGGATTGGCTAGCGAGATGACCCCAATTTGGACAGTATGTCGGCTGCTTCATTTTCAAGCCGAGGTACATGATGGAATCTGCATCCTTTAAAGAACCCACATATCTTTTGGACATGGAATCTATAAAGGGCCACGTTTTCATCTAGGACATCCCAATTGCCAGACACTTGCTGCACCATGAAATCCGAATCACCAACATTGTATCCGACGTATTCCCACTTCCTTTGCCACCTTAAGTACATGCATGAGCGCTTCATACTCGGCAACATTATTCGATGCTCTAAAATGGATCTGGAGAACGTATTTCAGTTGATCTTTCTTGGTCGAAGTAAGTACTACCCCGACCCCTAGTCCGTCCTTTAACTTTGACCCATCTGGGCATCCTCCAATAATTTGAGTCCAGCAAAAGTGGTTCGTAATGCATCTCAGCCCAATCCATGAAGAAATCAGCTACTTCTTGAGATTTGATTGCGTTTGTCCTATCAAACTATGGTGCATATGGAGCTAACTCAATTGCCCATTTTGCAATCCGGCCACTCGTAGATTAGTGGCTCATTATATCGGATATGGGTGCTTCACATATCACTTTTATGGGGTGTTCCTCAAAGTAATGCTTGAGCTTCTTGGCTGCCATATATACGTCGTATGCCATTTGCTGATAGTGAGGGTAATTCTGCTTGGAAGTTGACAACACTTTGCTTAGGTAATACACTGGCCTATGCACCGACTTACCCTCTTCGTCATGCTCCACCACTATCACCACACTTACGACTCAGTTGGTTGCTGCTATATAGAGCAACATTGGCTCTTTGGATAGTGGCAAAGCTAATACTGGTGTAGAGGCTAGCATCTTTTTTAGTTCATGGAACACGCTATCAGCTTGCGATGTCCAGACAAATTTATCTGCCTTTTTCATTAACTGATAGAGGGCCAATGCCTTTTCTCCTAGCCGACATACAAACCGACTTAATGATGCCAGGCAACCCGTGAACTTTTGGACATCGTTAAGACATTTCGGAAGTTCCATTGTCTCTATGGCTCAGATTTTTGTGGGGTTGGCCTCGATACCTCGGCTAGATATGAGAAAACCGAGTAACTTCCCAGCCGACACACTGAAGGTACATTTCTCCGGGTTGACCTTCATTCGGAACCTCCTTAGGTTAACGAATGTTTGCCGGATATCATCAAAGAGCATTTTGCTTTCCTTAGTTTTTGTTAAAATAAATTGCCTAGCCCTTTCCATCAGTTCGAACTGTTGGTTGCATTGGCTAGTGCATGCAATTCAATATGGTATCAGAGCAGGAGGTCCTAGGATTAAATCCTAGTAAACACAAAAATTAAAAACAAATATTGCGGCTCCCTAAAATACGTCACAATAGGCCAAAGGGCAAAAGACGTAGGGTGACTGTTGAAATAAATTGCCTAGCACTTTCCGTTAGTTCAGAACTGTTGGTTGCGTTGGCTAGTGCCTGAAATTCAATATGGTATCAGAGCATGATGTCCTAGGATCAAATCCTAGCCAATGCAAGAATTAAAAATAAATATTGCATCTCCCAAAACAATCGTCACAATAGGCTAAAGGGCAAAGACATAGGGTGAGTGCTGAAATAAATTGCCTAGCCCTTTCCATCAGTTCAGACTGTTGGTTGCGTTAGCTAGTGCATGCAATTCAATATGGTATCAGATCAAGAGGTCCTAGGATCAAATCTTGTCCAATGCAAGAATTAAAAACAAATATTGCATCTCCCCAAACAAATGACATAATAGTCCAAATGGAAAAGACGTAGGGTGAGTGTTGAAATAAATTGTCTAGCCCTTTCCATCAGTTCGGACTGTTGGCTGTGTTGGCTAGTGCATGCAATTCAATATGGTATCAGAGCAGGAGGTCATATGATCAAATCCTGGCCAACGCAAAAATTTGAAACAAATATTGTGGCTTCCCAAACAAACGTCACAATAGGCCAAAAGGCAAAGACGCGGGATGAGTGTTGAAATAAATTGTCTAGCCCTTTCCATCAGTTCGGACTTTTGGTTACGTTGGCTAGTGCATGCAATTCAATATAATAGTTTTTTATTACAACATCATCCACATAAACTTGCACATTTTGACCAATTTGGTCATGCAAACATTTCTGCATACATCTTTGGTACGTTGCCCCTACATTACATAATCAAACGACATAGTACGATATCAATAAGCCCCATACGGGGTAATAAACACGGTCTTTATTTGATCATCCGGGCTCAAAGTTATCTGGTGGAAACCAGAATATGCATCTATGAATGATAACAGCTCACACCTAGCAGTTGAATCTATGACCTGGTTTATCCTTGGAAGTGGAAATGGATCTTTTGGACACGCCTTATTCAGGTTCGTGTAATCGATACACACATGCCACACCACTACCACGTTTGGATCATCCTTTTTCTTCTCCACGAGCACCGGATTAGAGAGCCAATCTGGGTAAAGTACCTCCATGATAAACCCGGCTACAAGGAGCCGATATATCTCATCTCCAATGACTTTTCTCCTTTCTTCGGTGAAGCGACAAAGAGGTTGCTTCACCGGCTTTTCTCCGGGTCTTACATTCAAAGAGTGATCGGCCAACTCCCTCGGCACACCTTGTAGGTCCTATGTAGACCAAGCAAAGATATCTCGATTCTCACGGAGGAAGTTAACGAGATCGCTTTCCAATTTGTCACTTAACCCAGCACCAATGATTACGGTGCACTCTGGGTACTGATCATCAATGGGCGCCTTCTTTGTATCCTTTGTCATTGAAAACGAGACACTCTCATGCAGGTTAGTCAGAGCCGGCATATGCTGTTGCACGGACTGAGCCAATGCTGCCACTTCCTGGATTTTCCTTTTCTCCTGAGTGATCACAAGTGCCTCGGCCAGGTTTGACCCGGCTGAAGCACACTCAATGGAAAGCCTAAAGTCTCTAGCTATGGCGATCACTCCCCTTGGCCTAGGAAACTTTGTCTTCAAGTAACTGATGTGAGTACTTGTCATAAACTTGTTCAGAGCAGGCATGTGAGTAACGCGTGATAGACACTTTCCAAGTTCACAACCTCAAACTCCAAGTTCTCAGTCCGGCAGTTGTCCCTTGTACCGAATAACACGTCAACTCGGACCTTGCCAATGGGCTCACATGAGATACCTGACACGAGACCATGGAAAGTTATCTTCGTCGCTTGGAGCATATTCTCTGATATTCCCAACTTGTGCATAGTATCCTTCTACATGATATTAATGCTACTGCCATTGTCTATCAATACCTTGGAAATCTCACATTAATATTCTGCCCAATGAATGCCGAATCCAGCACCAGTGCGTATGATCCAGGACTCGGCATGAGCCTAGGGTGATCCTTGATACTACAGGTGATTTCCTGTTCCGCCCAAGGCATATACCTCGTCACAGCTAGCATTACCGCATTCACCTCCATATGTTGGTGCTGCAAGCTCTTTCTATCTGTTTCCTCAGTGGTGAACACACAGTAACTCTGGTGATGCTCTCTATATTCATTCCTCCCGTCGTTGCCGTGATACCCTTGGTTTTGCTGTTGCTGATTATTCACCTGATGCACTACATCCCTTCTCTCATGGTTCTCATATCTCGGTGGAGGCGGAGGCAACATTAGTTGCTATCCATCTCCCCCAGTAAGCTACTGCTGCTGAGGTGCATCATTATGTGGTGCTTCATGCCGAGGTCCATCATGTCGAGGTGCTTCGTGCCGAGGTGCCTGAGCATTCCCCAAGCCACCCTGCTCTATCTTACTCATCCATTCACATTGTCGGGTCGTATGATTCGCCGGGTTATTTGGACCTGGTGTCTGGAACTTGCACGGCTGATCCAGCATAGACTCATACGTGTATCTCGGCCTATCTTTCTTTTCCTACCACTGTTTCTTCTATTCTGGCGTCCAAGTTTTCTTACCATCATTCCTTTGTTGCCACTATTGCCCTCTAGGTTTGTGACGTTGGTTTGCACCTGCATGTGGCTGATCTTGATCCACGGCTGCAACTTGCTACGAGCTGTACTGGTAATGAGGCCGATCATATACTCTTTTACCTCGGAAATCATTCCTCTAGGATGACCCATAACCATCTCTGTTTTAATACTCCTTATTTGGCTCACTTGACATTAGCCAAGGTTATGTTGGATCACCCAAGGCATACGAATTGGTGATACGAATCGTTTATGCCAAGGTAGTTGGCATATCTTGCTGCAACCTCTGCCACAACATACTTCCATACCTACAACCTTGGGAAAACCATACAATAGCTTGTGATTCAATTACCCCTTCACAGGAATTACGCACATTGAACTACTGAGTCAAGAACTCCCGGTTCGGCTCATTCAGTCTTTGCTAGCACAGTGCCAAAGTCTGTGGCCTATTCGGTCTCTTGTATGTGCTCAAGAAGTTGCTGATGAACAACTCCTCAAAATCTAACCAATAGTTAATACTTCCTGGCAGAAAATCGTTCAACTAGACCCTTGCTGGCCCCTCCAACATCTGTGGTACATATCTCACTGCCCATCTCAAATTTCCCGTGGCCATGTTCACTGCTGTTGCATAGTCAATGAGCCAATCATCCAGCTTTATGTTACCGTCATATGTTCTTGTTCCTCTGGCTAACTGGACGTTCGCCACAAGTGGTTCTCTCATACTCTGAGGTCCTAAGCATGCTAGACCCGGAGGCTCTTGTACCTCGACCATCTCCGACCTATAGATTCGATCCAATCACATGGTGCTCTGAGGTCCTAAGCATAACTTCAGCCTTGCATCATCCTACTCCATGTTCCTGTTTCCCAATCTCGATCCAATCACATGGTGCTCTAGTCTAGGAAACCCGGAGTCAGCCATCGCCGAATAACCATCTTTGTATCTATCTTGACCCGGACGAGCATATTGTTGCTGCATCACTGGGCCAGCACTTCTCTCATGTCGAGGTCCATATTGCTGATGTTGTTGCCGAGGTGCATTTTACCCTACTCACGCCAAATTATGTTGTCCGGCGTTGCTGTTGGCTGCATTTCCTTGACCGGCATTGCCTTGGTCATGGTTACCTCGGCCAACTTCACCTCGACTGGCACTATGGCGATCCTCATCAACATGTACTGCTTTTCCTTTCCCTGCCCTTACCGGGTCATACGGGACCATCTGCTTGTCTTTTCTCCCCGAGGTTACCACTTCCTCTCTTCTAGAGCCATCATGAGGTGATGATGCAGCCCTAGCTGACTTCGCTGGGTTACCCTCACCAAATGAACTAGGTGACATCCTCCTGGTACTGTCGGGTTTGCTTTGAGTATCTCCTCATTCTGCTTATTCACCACTCTCACTAAGTGGTTTACTCTCTCCTGCTGCCTCTCCCGGGCTTCTCCGGTTAGACCCTCTAACTCGGACGCTGCTTCCTCGGCAGCCCTAAGGTTCTTTGTTGGGGTACTTTATCTCTCTAGTCTTGCTGTTACCAGCGTAGCTGTTTGCCCCAGCTTAGGCACAAACTCCCTATTTGGTTTGCTTTTGCCTCTCAGTAATCAAGTTTTTGCCTCTAATTTTTACTCCATCTATTTGGTTTGCTTTTTCAAACTCACGCAGAGTGATGTTTAGTGACTGTTGTAACTCAGCTATCTTTTTCGCCCCAGCTAACATTTTCTACCTAGTCTCCTCTAGCTCGGCCTATGCCTGAGCCGGATCTACTATTGTTGCCATGGGTATTTCTAAGCTATCTATTGCCTGCTGCAGTACATTGTCTAGCCTCTCTAGTGGAGGGAATCTAGATCTTGCGTATTTCGGTGTGGCATCCGGATCTGGCGTCGGATCCTTGATCGCTCCTGCATCTGGTGCTATCATCATGACCTCAACGCAACTAGCGAGGCGAGTGATACACAAGCCACGAGCCGTGTTGAGAGGTGGTTCGCCTCCCTCAACGACGTGATGCGGGTGGACATAGGACTCGTCGATGTCGACAAAGATCTTGTGGGAGCCAAGCTTGATGAAGAGCCCATTGCATGGTGGAGAGCGCCTGCCGAAGCTACCAACATTGTCACTGACGTAGTCCAGTGGTCCAAAGCGCTGAACAAGCCCAGAGATGATGCATTCGCCGGTGGCGATGATGTTTCCCGTCCGGATCTTTACTCCTGCTAGCCCCACAGTGGGCACCAACTATCATGGTGGTGGCACGACGATGCCATTTATAGGCTAAAGATGGGGCAAATGAGCACTAGAGGTATCCAGGGAGGGATAGTGTGGTGATTCCACACACATATGTTTGTATTTCTCTCTTATCAATGGTGGATTACAAGGGATCCTCGAGCTGCTGGTGGGAAGGAGACTATTTCTCTTACTACCCACAGCTACCTCTCTAGGGGTTTCCCTTAGTCAAAATGGCCAAGCCCCTCTATGGAGATCCTGCCCCTCCTTATATAGGGGACTATGTTACAGGTTAGGGAAGACGTGAAAGGCATATTCTTCGAATATGCCTCTCTCAAAATAGCAAGCGGTGCTCCTCTTTTCTCTATCTAAGCTAATCCGGACTCAGGGCGTAAGCCTCTCTGAGCCCCTCTATGACACGTCGTCATCTGACATAGCCAACGTTACCCGACATGGGCAAGGTCACCCTTGTTGGCCCATACTCGCTGATCCATCCCTCTGTATGCTTCGAACATGCTATAGTGGAGAGAGAAAACCTTTGACCAAGAAGATTCCTTCCTTCCCTTGTAAGACAAGTGGTAACCCGGCTTAGGCCTGGTTAACTCGGCCCTGTGGGTACCTCCAAACAAATTACAAAGGGCTAGCCAACATACGTTATATGTTAGCCGGGACAATATTAGACGAATATCCTTCGGGCTAGGTCACCCCGTAAGTCGGCCTTCCTTGAGGTGACTCGGCCAGCATATGCTTTGACCTTGCCGTACCTCGGCTAACATGGCCTTTATACTCCAGCGTGACCCTACCCAGGTATCCCCCAACATATTTTGATAGTCTTGACGACACTCATGAACGGGGTTGTTTGATTGAAATAAATTATAGTGGTAATTGTGATGCATGCCAAAGCTAACCTTGTGGATCAAACCGTGGTACTAGCTCAAAAAAGAAAGAAAGAAGGAAGTGAGACAATTTTTTATGTCTCTAATGCACACCTTTGGGATGCCAACAACTCCGCTATCTTTTGAACGATCTATGGTATAACCCCGGATTTTGTCTATGAGTTGATGACAAGAGTAGCATACTTGTCAATATATGGGTAAAAGTATTGGTACTCTCAAAGGTTGTGCAATACTTGCAAAAGAAATATTCAGCGATCCATGAAAGAACTAAAAAACATATCTGTATGGATCCACATAACAAGTCATTGGCATGGTCTCATTACTACTTTACGAGTTTTTCTTGAAAAAAATGATTGCATTAGAAGTGTTTTTAATAAACTTGATTTATTGATGTGGATGTAAATAAGACACTTCATTTTTATACTACTTAGGACATGAAATTCTCTTACTCAATTATGTTATTTAAACATCCTAGTATTCCTTGGCAAGCTGAGAGTTAATTAGAAGAATTGGATTGATTTCTACACTTCTAGTTACTTATACTTATATTAAAATTTACTTTGATTGTCTTGACTTACCGAAACTTCTATAGTATTCTTGTCATCTCTCTAACTTTGATAAGCCTCGCAAATGAATGAAATGTTGAGCACATATGACTACCAACCGTAAGTGAATTCTGATTCTCCTTGTTTCAAGTGTAAACGCTAAATTCCTTATAGTTCTTTTGTTTCTTCTTGCTCGATGGCGATCAAGGTTTGAGCTTTGGGAAAGTTGATGGCTCCAAAATTATCCATCCTCCACTGCGTTTAAACATTGTTTTTGGTCAAGCAATTGACAAGAAACTCTCAATCCTTGCCACTAATAACTCATAATTGTAAAGATATGCAAAACCTCTATTTGAATTATGTTGTGGAGGAAATCATGTTGTCCTATTCTGTTTAATTTCCTGTTTTGTATCCTCTTTATAAAATGCATTATCTACCTGCATGACTTGTTTTATAAATATTGCGCTAATAACTTGGCTCCTCCAAGTTATGACTTTGTGCCCCTCGGGGCACCACCCTGATGTACCTACCATTTACCCCTTTAGACCAAGAGTACGATGGTTAGCATCCTACCTCTTTGAAAACCCCGGCTTTGAGAAAATGAACTGTTTTGGGATTTACCCCACTACAAAGGATTCAAAATGGCTTTGTAAAACCCTTGGGAAGAGGCATCGCTCCAAGTGGATATTTTAACGAAAGAAATGGTGATGATGAGAAATGAGAAAGTGAAGGGATGTTCTACGCCTTTACCGGAACATTTTTTATCAGTGCAACTACATTACCCCAGGTGCTGGGGCTTAGCTCGTAGTTTGTCTGCATTAGCCGAGGCAGCTTGTACCATGCTTATAGGGAGAGATCCCTTGAATTCCGGGTAGGCGCTACCATATCTCGGATCTGAAGCCTGTTGCTTGCTTCGGCAAGAGTGAGCCTGTTCTGGCAGGAGTGCCGGTGCAACAATTGGGTCTCCCACGGATGGTATGACTTAGGTGGTACGGAAGGAAGTGGAGTCACCAGATTAAGGTGTACGCCAAGTTGTAGCTTGGGTATGCGCGTGTACGGAAGGTAGGACTATGGCTGGGAGCCACATACTCGTTGCCAGGGAGAACAAACCCAAAAGGAAAAGCAGCCTTTGCTAGGGTCGACAAGCGAAAGGTTAGGTTTGATTATCCGGACCCCCATCTATAGTGGTAGTGGGCCGTGGTTGTATCCTGGTGGATGTATTGATTCTTGTGGGGAAAGTGCGCAAACTCTGCAGAGTATAATCTATTCGAATAGCCGTGTCCACGGTCAAGGACGGTTCTAAAGGTGTTGGCTAGGAGTACCCAAACGGTGTTTGTTTGTGAAAGAACGGATGAAAGGACGAAGGTTTCGGGGGAACCCGAGTTCGAAAGCTTTGTTTTGGACCAGAGGTGGTCAAAGAGGTTTAAAAAGGGTTTCTACTCCAAAACTATTTTCAAAACTCTTTTTCAACAAAGATATGGAGATGTCTTGATTTATAAAACAGAAGCATGTTTTCAAAACTCTTTTTCAACAAAGATATAGAGATGCCATAACCGCAACAGGTAGTCTAGGATTTTCAAAAACAACCCCAGATAGAGCTATCTCGCCACAGCCAGACTTGCATTTCCTTATGTCATTTATCCTGGTGGTTTGCGAGTACATTCAAAAGTACTCACAGCTTTGTCCCTGGCTATTTACTTGGCCAGACTTTCAGAGAATCGACTTCGGAAGATTTAGGTGACGTCCAGCGAGCTAGGCTGTCTTCCCAGTCAGTTGCCTGTAGGTTGAGGCACGATTGGGCTCTGCGCATGAGGATATTCCGTTGCTAAGGATGATGTAATCATAATGGAATTTATGTAAGTCTTGTAATTTGTTATGTTTCGGATGTTGTAATGATACTTGTCGGTTATGTTCCACGGCTAACTGATCATAGGAACGTGGAGATATGCATAACAGGGATTTCTTGGATGAATAATCCGGGAAGCCCACACATGGGATGGAAAAATGACTTATATTACATTTTTTTATAATGGTCTTAACCCAATGTCTAAGTCTATGCTAGATACTGCAGCAGGAGGAACAATCATGGGAAAGCAAGTTAGTGTTGCAAAGAAGTTACTTGATGATATGCAAAATAGTCATGCCCAATGGCATGTGGAAAGAACCTCGAAGAGAGTAAGTTCAATTACCGAGGTAAATAATGAAGATCTTACATCTAAGGTAGACAAGTTGCTTAGCATAGTAAAAGTTAAAGAATATACCTAAGTTAATGCTACCACTACAAAAATTAATGATGTCAATTTTATAGCTCTCACTCCTTTTAATCCTGTATGGAAAAATTATTATGCTTCTAATGTTTAAAAACATTATCCTAATACTGTAGGAGCTCCTTACAACAATTATCATAATACTAATGGTGCAATTCATGGCAATCTCTCATTCGAGCAAACTGTTAGAACCTTCATACAATCTCAAACCAAGCAAAATAACATGCTTATTAAAATCACAGAGAACCATTCAAGTAGTATAGGAAAATTAATTAACGAGGCCGTTGTAATTAGAAATGATGTACATGCTCTACAGGAAATGACAAATACTGTTGAGGCTCAGCTGGGTAAAGTAGCTGAGAGCCAATCTCTCATACTAGCAGAGTTTGCTGGAAAACCCGAGCCAAATCCGGTAGAAGACCTCAAGATGATGAGGGTAGTAACCAATGAGGAGAAACCTGAAGAGCTAGATTATAGCAACGCCCGACACCGGAAGATACCGCGGAAGATCAATTAAAGATGAGCACCATGAAGAACCCTCGTATAGAACAAAGTAATGAACGATAGCGTAGCGGTGGGGTCCATCTTGAGGGGCACAGACAATGCTGACGAAGGCAGATAGTCCTAGTTATCATAGCCGTCCTGCTGACCATCATCTTGATAATCTCCTTCATAGTCTGGCCATGATAATAGCCAGGGACAAAAGCCATGAGTACTCTTTAAGTACTCCCAAACTACTACTAACAAGGGTTACCATTCTAAGTTAAAGTGCTGAATTTAAAGAATAACTATCAAGTTAATTTTGAAAACTAAGCTGAGTTCTGAAGCAAGAAAAGATAAAATAAAAGTCTAGAATCACTTAAGTTGGGAAGCTATTTTCATCTACACAACTCTGTTGTGGTCAAGTCAAGGTTCATCATTCATTTCAAGTTATTTAGAAAACATCTTACAACAAAACAGTATGGCCATTCCAACTGTCCATAACCGCGGACGCGGCTATTCGAATAGTTTGACACTCTGCAGAGGTGGTACACTTTCACCACAAGATTTGATACATCTGTCAGGGATAACCCTGAATCATCATACTTAGTATGCAGATAATCAAACATAACCTTCCCTTTACACACCCTAGTACAAGCACCTCTCCTATGAGCATGGCCTCCCAACCATGACCATCAGTCATCTTGGGCACTGCATAGGTGGACAACATTGAGAGGTAGCCTCATCTCAAACCTCTCCCATGAGGGAACTAATACTAATGCATATAAATTTCCAGCTAAGCCTTACCCAATTCAGGTAATGTGGTTGTACGGTAAATTTGGAATGGTATCGCATCCGAATCCAACCATCAGTTTTATAAAAAGGGTTAAGGCTCATGCCTCATCATTTTCATCATCATAAACCAATTGTGTTTCTCAACACATGTCAAAACATCTCAATAGAATGACTCATCATTCCAAGGTTTTCATAACTCATTTTCACCAAGTGTTCCCATCTAAAGTGACTCAAGTTTGATCTATTCTAAAACACTAGGTTAAGAGTGTTCACTAAGGTGGAAAGGTGGGATCAATCTCATGCCATATAATGACATCTAAGGGTTTCTAAGTAGGTCAAGTTTTATACTCTTTATGCTACCTTCAAACTTAATTAAAGAACTTTGTGTAAACTAAGGAGTTGTGATCAAAGTATGCTTAAGGCATCTTTACTAAACCATCTAGTTTTATTCTAGCTTGCTACAATAGCTTACTAAAGCATGTTTGCAAGGGTTAGCTTGCCACTAATAGCTTGCCTTGGTTGGTGCAGTGGTTGAAGTTTTCTTATTCTTCTTCTTCTTGGTAGAACTCCTGCTCCTCGAAGGCTTGGTCGGTACTAGCGTCTAGAAATACATAGGGAGTGCACAATCACCAAACAATACTTAACTTAGGCTAAGTAGTATTCTAAACCACACAATTGATGATCTAATATGATCCCAAACATCACAAGTTTAATTCAATAGTTTCAACCTTTTTATTTTGGAAAAGTAATTTCTACTCATTGAAATATTAACTAAAATTTAATATTCACCACCAAAATAGGGTATCATGTGGACACATGTCCTCACCACATATTCTAACATGTGGGAATGAGATTTAAAGGTTGGATCAATATTACTTTGGTTTAAGTTAATTATTTAATGATTTAAAGTGACTAGAAATGCCTATATAGCATTATTTTGGTACTAGTCCAAAGTCACTGCCTATAAACCTTAATATTATTACATATTTGGATAGATATGATGAAATGTGATTTTTGAGAGTTGGAATCAACTCAAAAGCTAACTTGGTTGATTTTACAAAAATCTTTCAAGTTGCAAAAGCTTCTGTCTTCTTATTTTTATTAGGAGAAATCTATAACTCTAAATGAATTAAATCCAATGGGCTTGGATAGAGCATTTCAATACATTTCAGACAAAATTAGTTTCATGTAATTTGGATTTGTCAAACTCACATAATTGAATTTTGAAACACTGGACAAAAACTATATTCTAACTAAAAAGAAAAACCTACATTTGAATCTACGGGCTTGCGCGGGAAAGGAAATGGGCCGGCCCAGTGGCGCTACGCGGCATGGGGCTCAGCTGACAGGGGGTCCCACTTGTCAGCGGCTCTTAAAACGCGAAATGGTACGCGCGCTGTGGGCCGTGCGATTAGAGGCTAGATCTACGGCTGAGGGTCGTCGTCGACGACGGACGGGTCGCCGGCGAGATCGAACCCTAGCGGCTCGGTGGGGGTCTACTAGGGGCGTATCGGGGCTCCAGCGGGGTCGGCGATGCGGGCGAACGAAGTGGAAGACGACAGCGAGGCGAGGCGTGGTCGCGGCGGAGCTTGCGGTGGCCGGAATCAACGGTGCCCTTCTTCTCCAGAGGCGGCGGCTCCGGCTCCAATTCCGGCGAGCTGCTGCTCCACTTGCTCCGGCGAGGGGTGGGTGAGCTTCAGAGAGGTGAGGGGAGTGGAATGGTGTGAGTCTTTGGTGCTGGGGAGGGCTCCTTTTATAGGCTCGACATTGAGACCGAGCGGGATGGGCGGTCGACGGTGGCGACATGGATACGTTGAGCTAGCGGCATGGCTGGGATGGCGATCGATGGGCGGTCCCCTGGCGGTGCTCTAGCGCTTCAATGCAGCCGTAGGGGCGGTGGCATGCGGTCGGGGTGAGGTGGCGCTCTGCGCGGCCAAAGCGGCTGTGTCCACGGCGAGCAGTGGCTGTGGGGCTTTGGGCGGCGAACGGAGGTGTCTGGGGTGTTCTCCAGGTCGAAGCGGAGCGGTGGGCACGGGATGGTGTCGAGCGGCGGCTTGTGCACGCGGGGATAGTGCGCGATCTGCGGGCGGCGTCGGCATGGTCGACAAGCTCCAGGCGCGGCGGTTCCTGGCCGCTCTGCCCTCTGTCTCTGGCCTGGGTTGGGTTGGACGGTGGAGGTGGACCACTGGCTATCTCCAGGACACGGTGGATGGTGCTGGCGGCGGCTGTGGCTTGCTGTCGCCGGTGGGGTGCCCAAGTAGGGGTTCGACCTTAATGGCCATGACCATTTGGTCATGGCACAGTGTGGGGTTGGGCTAGAGAGGGTTAGGGGGAGTAGTGGAGAGGTTTTTGGTGGCAATTTGGGGAACAAGTTTGGCAAGAACACTATTTAAAATAGTGAAATTTGTTTAGTTTGTAATCTGCCTGCCAAGTGTTTGATGAAATGGCCGCAAGAGAAAAAGTTTTGAATTTTGAGTTCAAATTTTTTGGGTGATCTCCACTAGTGCTAGGTAGTCTCTGGTTGCAAGGGTTTTGAAAATGGAGCTCAAATACATGGTTTTTGAAATAGGGGTGATCTATGCATATGCATTAGATTCAATTTTAAACTGTCATTTAAATTAGTTTACAGAATGTTTTTAGTAGTTCAAAAGGTGGGCCTCGGTACCTCATTATGTGTACTATCAAGGGGTGCAAAGATCAAGAATTGTTTCTGTTAAGAATTGAGTACTAGGAATAGCCAAAGTAGGCATGAGAGTTAAATTTGTCCAAATGACCATTCCTTCATTTTAATTCCTTTTGATTTGATTTCTTTTAGGAAAAGTTTGGGAATGATGTAGATGATGTTTAATTCACCTAAGAAATTTTTTAGAAGCAAAGGATCACACAATCATGGCAATTCAAAACAACTCCTTTTTTAAAAGTACACATATATGAATGCTTTCATTTTAAATTTGGAAAAGTTTTTGTTAACCCCATTTTTGGATGACTTGATCTTGATAGGCTTGGATTGAAGTTTTGGGATGTTACAAACCTTCCCTCCTTAAATAAAATCTCGTCCCGAGATTTACAAGAAAACTAGGAACTAAAGAGATCTGGGAACTCTGTCCTAATGCAATCCTCGCGCTCCCAAGTGGCTTCCTCCTCGGTATGGTTGCTCCACTGAATCTTGAGAAACTTGATACTCCTGGTCCTGGTGGTTCTATAGGCTTCTTCTAAGATACGGATGGGTACTTCCCGATAGGTCAAGTCATTGTTGATTTCCACTGCTCTGTGATCGATATTCTTGAAAACTTCAGTCTTCTCAGGCACTTCCAAACATTTGCGAAGTAACGAGATATGGAACACATTATGGATGGCTGACATCTCTTCCGGCAATTCCAGCTGATACGATACTTCTCCTCGGCGGTTCAGAATCTTGAAAGGTCCGATATATCTGGGAGCTAACTTTCCCTTCAGGCTAAAGCGTTGGGTTCCCTTCAATGGTGAAACCTTGAGATATACGAAATCTCCGACATTGAAAGTCAGGTCTCTCCTTCTCTTGTCAGCATAGCTTTTCTGTCTGGATTGGGCGGTCTTGAGGTGCTCACGAACTTTGTGAACTTTCTCTTCTGCTTCTCGGAGAATGTCGGGTCCAAAGATCTGACTCTCTCCTACTTGCGACCAATTCAAAGGGGTACGACACTTTCTTCCGTATAGGAATTCAAATGGTGCCATCTGCAAACTAGCTTGATAACTGTTGTTATATGAGAATTCTGCGAAGGGTAGGCAGTCTTCCCATTTTGATCCGTATTCCAACACACAAGCTCTAAGCATATCCTCCAAGATCTGGTTGATTCTCTCAGTCTGTCCATCTGTTTGCGGGTGATAAGCGGTACTGAAGTTCAACTTGGTTCCTAAACCTTCCTGAACTTTCTGCCAAAATCTTGAAGTAAACTGGGTTCCTCGATCTGATACGATGGTCTTGGGGGTTCCATGCAGACTAACAATCGTAGCAATGTACAACTCTGCTAGTTTTGCATGCTGGTAGGTTGTCTTGACTGGTATGAAGTGGGCTACCTTAGATAGTCTATCAACTATGACCCAGATTGAGTCATTTCCCCTACTAGAAGTAGGTAAACCGGTGATAAAGTCCATTCCGATGGAATCCCATTTCCATTCCGGAATCTGCAATGGTTGCAACAATCCTGCAGGTCTCTGATGCTCCGCTTTGACTCTTTGATAAATGTCACATTTGGCGATGTAGTTTCCAATCTCTCTCTTCATCTTATGCCACCAAAATTGCTCTTTCAAATCCTGATATATCTTTGTTCCTCCGGGGTGGATAGAATAAAGAGTATCATGAGCTTCCTTCATGATAACCTCCTTCAACTCCGAATCTGCTGGCACACAGATACGTCCTTTGTACCAGAGTACACCTTCTTCGTCTTCGGTGAATCCAGGTACTTTGCATGTACCAATACAACGTTTGATTCCGTCGATACTTTCATTCCCCTTCTGGGATTCCTTGAATTGGCAAATCAACGTGGGTTGAAGTTCAATGCTAGCGAGGAATCCTTTGCTAACTAACTCAGTCTTGAACTGCTCCAACTCCTCATACAAACTTGGTTGCTTCTCTTTGATCATGGTGTTAAGCCTACACGGCAATCTGCTAAGAGCATCCGCTACCACATTGGCTTTGCCGGGGTGATAGTGAATGTCAAGGTCATAATCCTTGATTAACTCTATCCATCTTCTTTGCCTCATATTCAACTCCTTCTAGGTGAAGATATACTTCAAGCTCTTATGATCTGAGTAAATCTCACAGCGATTACCCATCAAATAATGACGCCATGTCTTCAATGCTAGAATCACCGCTGCTAGCTCAAGATCATGGGTCGGATAGTTCTGCTCATGCTGCTTCAGTTGTCGAGATAGATACGCGATGACTTTGCCTTCTTGCATCAATACACATCCTAGACCAATCTTTGATGCATCACAATACACATCAAACGGCTTCTTGATGTCTGGAATGATCAAAATTGGGGCTGATATCAATCTCTTCTTTAGCTCCTGGAAACTGGCTTCACACTTGTCTGTCCATTCAAACTTCTTGTCCTTTTTCAACAATTGGGTCATTGGTCGGGCTATGCTTGAGAATCCTTCTACGAATTTGCGGTAATATCCCACTAATCCGAGAAATGAACGAACTTGGGTTTGATTGGTTCGACATCTTTGATCTTGCTGGGATCAACAGAGACTCCTTCGGCAGACACAATATGTCCTAGGAATCCTACTTCTTTCAGCCAAAACTCACACTTGCTAAACTTGGCATATAACTGATGCTCTCTCAGGGTTTCTAGGATGATTCTCAGATGTTGCTCATGCTCTTCTTCTGACTTGGAGTAGATAAGGATGTCGTCGATAAACACAACTACAAACTTATCTAGGAAATTCATAAAGATCTTATTCATGAGATTCATGAAATAAGCAGGGGCATTGGTTAATCCAAAAGACATAACCATATACTCGTATAAACCATAGCGAGTAGTAAAGGCGGTCTTTGGAATATCCGTTGCCCGAATCTTAAGTTGGTGATAACCAGTCCTAAGATCAATCTTTGAGAATACCTGAGCTCCAGTCAACTGATCAAATAGATCCTCTATCTTTGGCAAGGGGTACTTGTTCTTGATGGTGACATCATTCAACTTTCTGTAGTCTGTACACAGACGGTTGCCTCCATCTTTCTTGTCGACGAATAACACTGGTGATCTCCATGGCGATGCACTTGGCTGAATCAAGCCTATTGCTAACATGGCATCCAACTGCTTCTTCAGTTCTACTAACTCTGAGGGGTTCATGGTATAGGGTCTCTGGGCTATAGGTCCGGTTCCGGGGATTAGTTTGATAATGAACTCTATATCCCTATCCGGGGGCATACCTGGCAATTCATCTGGGAATACGTCGGGGTATTCACAGACTACTCTGACTTGGTCAATGGTGGGCAGGGCTACACTTTTGTTGCATTTGAATTGACGGGGTAAGGTTTCAGAGATATGTTCTACTGTTACTCCAGAACTACTGGTCATGGTGATGGCTTTCTTAGCACAGTCTATCAGTCCTTTATGCCTTGACATCCAGTCCATACATAGTACTACTTCCAAACCTTTGGTTCCAAGTACAATTAGGTTGGCATAAAAATCTATCCCATGTATTCTGATAGGTACTGCTTTGCAAATTTTTCTAGCTTTTGTTGTTGAACTGGGGATTTGAACTATCATGACATGCTTCAAGTTGGTTAGGCGTATCTTACAAGTGCATACAAATTCTTCGGTGACAAATGAATGCGATGCTCCAGAATCAAACAATACTCTTGCTAAAACTGAGTTGACAGAAAACATACCCAACACGACATCTGGTGCTTCCTGGGCTTCTTGTGCGTTCATGTGGAAAAGACGACCGTTGCGGTTGTGCGGGTTCCCTAGGGCAAATCTCCTGCCTGGTTAAACACGACGCTGCTGCTGAGCTAGAGCATTCATAGGGGCATTGGCGGCAGTCTTCTTGGGACACTCATTGGAGTAGTGACCCTTCACTCCACACTCGAAACAAGTGATCTGGGACTTGTCCTTGACTGCGACAGGTACATCATTCCTGCCAGTTCTGGGGGCAGTGTTGTTGTTGTGGCTCTTGGGAGGGGCACGGTTGAAGTTGTTGGCATTGCCGGAGTTGTGATTGTTTCCTCCGGGCTTCACATTTCCTCTGCTATGGTTGGGGTAGCTTGGGCGAGAATTTGGGGGTCGGTTGTTCCTTGGTGCATATCCTGGTGAGGGGTTGGGATGGTACTTCTGGTGACTGCTGGATCCAGACTGCTGCATCATACGACGCTTGCGGTTGTCATTTGCTTGGTTAATCTTCCCTTCCATCTGAATGGCAGAGTCGACTAGCTCTTCAAGATCCTGGAAACGGATGTTGACGAGGATAGTCTACATCTCATCATGCAGTCCGTTTAAGAATCTCTCTTTCTTCTTGGCCTCCGTGTTGATTTCATCTGGTGCATATCTGGCAAGTGACAAGAATTTGTCACGGTACTCTACTACAGTCAATCTTCCTTGCTTCAGTTCATGGAATTCATCTCTCATCCTGTTGACAAGACCTTGCGGCACGTGGGTGCGGCTAAACTTGACCTTGAATGCTTCCCAGGTCATCACATGGCCATGGTTCATGTTGCGGACGCTATTCCACCAAGCTCTTGCATCTCCCGCCAGATAGTGGGTGGCGAAGAGAACTTTCTCATTCTCATCAACTCCTGCAACTTCGAGGTTGTTTTCCATGGTCTGTAACCAGTCATCAGCATCTAATGGGTTTTCAGATTGGTTGAAGATTGGGGGATTGGTGTTCTGAAAGTTTTTGAGTTTAGATCCATGGTGATCCTGATTTCCATGTCCTTGGTTGTTGAGAGCCATTTGGGCGATCTGCTGCAATGTCGCTAAGTTGGCTTGACGCTCGGCCCTGCTTGCTTCACGGTCTGCGATGAGATTCTGCAAGATCTGTAGCATTGGGTCTTGCGATGAGTTGCTCCCTCCTTGGTTTCCACGAGTCATCTGAAGATTGAGATAGATATAGGGGTAAGAGGGAAATTCTAAGGTTCATGGTTTTGGGTTTTCAAAACTACAACTTTGAGTTAGACTCAGGTTTTTAAACTAACTTCTTTTTCATTCATGCAAGCAAGCACACGATACAACACACACCACAACAAGCAAAGGGGAAAAACAGATGGTTTTAAGAACCATTCTGCAAGCTACGATACAATGAGATGATACATCTCATGCTACGACAGTGCGCTAGTGCATCTACTCATCATCGATGAAGTCGGAGTCTTCATCATCAGTGTAGAAGTCCACAGCATCTTCTGCCAGAAAATCGTCATCGTTGCTGAGGTAGGAATCCATATCTCCCTGGATGTCTTCTCCTTCATCATCTTCTTCCTTGGCGGCAAGTTGAGCTTCCTGCTCCTTGACAGTCTTCTCGAGGTCGGCCACCTTCTTGCGAAGACGGGCGATGGTGCGATCTTTCTTTGCACGCTGGCGACGAAGAGACTGGCGATCTTGGACGAGCAGTGTGAAAGTCTGGGCCTTCTGGTCGGCAATGGCACGGTTCTGGTTGGCTAACTCTCTGGCATTGTCCAGTTCCTGTTGTCGGTCATGAAGCAAGAAGTCAAGGTTCTCCACTTGACGCCTCAATTCTGGGTGACTTGGCATCTCCATCGGCATTCCCATGAAGTCACGTCTTGCATAGTGGGCAAAATGGGTTCCTTGAATCTTGTTGATGTTGAGGGCACATAGTCGTGCGAGAGCTTCATGCATTGCCCTGGCTAATCTATCTATCCAGTTGTTCTCTCTCACAGAGAACTGAATTCTCCCGGAAGTTGGTGCTTCAATGCTTCCTCGAAGATCTGCGGTGACTAGCCATTGTAGTTCTCCTCCTGGGGGTCCTGGAAGTTGAGCTCCAAGAAACTCCGGATGTGGGCGTCCCAGTAATTCTAACAGTGAATCCAGATCCCTCTCGAAGATCAGCTGACCTCCGTTTCCCAACTGGTAAAACTTGCTGAACCGAGTCTCCATCTACAAGAATTTAGGATGAGGAAATTAGTGAAGTGATCAAGTGTGTCAAATTTTAAGTAGTAATGTAAGAATTTTGAGGAACATGTATTTTTGAGAAAGAATGAGTTCACAAGGGTAAGAGGGGAAATAGGTTTTTCATAAATACTCACTTTGGTTTGGACGTCCATTCTAACTAGGGTCTCCTATGGTCAGGATGGCTCTGATACCAACTTGTCAACACCCGGATTTTTAATCCCAGATGCCTGTTATGCCATACCTCGCAATCCCAGGATTACCATTTTTGCGAGACATAACGGATTGGATATCACAGTACATCATCCATTACAAACCATACATAAGGTTTTGCACAAATACGGATCTCATGATCCAGTCTTTAGTACAACAAGCAGCGGAAATAAACGATAGCGTAGCGGTGGGGTCCATCTTCAAGGGCACATGCAATGCTGACGAAGGCAGATAGTCCTAGTTATCATAGCCGTCCTGCTGACCATCATCTTGATAATCTCCTTCATAGTCTGGCCATGATAATAGCCAGGGACAAAAGCCATGAGTACTCTTTAAGTACTCGCAAACTACTAATAACAAGGGTTACCATTCTAAGTTAAAGTGCTGAATTTAAAGAATAACTATCAAGTTAATTTTGAAACCTAAGCTGAGTTCTGAAGCAAGAAAAGATAAAATAAAAGTCTAGAATCACTTAAGTTGGGAAGCTATTTTCATCTACACAACTCTGTTGTGGTCAAGTCAAGGTTCATCATTCATTTCAAGTTATTTAGAAAACATCTAACAACGAAACAGTATGGCCATTCCAACTGTCCATAACCGCGGACGCGGCTATTCGAATAGTTTGACACTCTGCAGAGGTGGTACACTTTCACCACAAGATTCGATACATCTGTCAGGGATAACCCTGAATCATCATACTTAGTATGCAGATAATCAAACATAACCTTCCCTTTACACACCCTAGTACAAGCACATCTCCTATGAGCATGGCCTCCCAACCATGACCATCAGTCATCTTGGGCACTACATAGGTGGACAACATTGAGAGGTAGCCTCAGCTCAAACCTCTCCCGTGAGGGAACTAATACTAATGCATATAAATTTCCAGCTAAGCCTTACCCAATTCAGGTAATGTGGTTGTACGGTAAATTTGGAATGGTATCGCATCCGAATCCAACCATCAGTTTTATAAAAAGGGTTAAGGCTCATGCCTCATCATTTTCATCATCATAAACCAATTGTGTTTCTAAACACATGTCAAAACATGTCAATAGAATGACTCATCATTCCAAGGTTTTCATAACTCATTTTCACCAAGTGTTCCCATCTAAAGTGACTCAAGTTTGATCTATTCTAAAACACTAGGTTAAGAGTGTTCACTAAGGTGGAAAGGTGGGATCAATCTCATGCCATAGAATGACATCTAAGGGTTTCTAAGTAGGTCAAGTTTTATACTCTTTATGCTACCTTCAAACTTAATTAAAGAACTTTGTGTAAACTAAGGAGTTGTGATCAAAGTATGCTTAAGGCATCTTTACTAAACCATCTAGTTTTATTCTAGCTTGCTACAATAGCTTACTAAAGCATGTTTGCAAGGGTTAGCTTGCCACTAATAGCTTGCCTTGGTTGGTGCAGTGGTTGAAGTTTTCTTATTCTTCTTCTTCTTGGTAGAACTCCTCCTCCTCGAAGGCTTGGTCGGTACTAGCGTCTAGAAATACATAGGGAGTGCACAATCACCAAACAATACTTAACTTAGGCTAAGTAGTATTCTAAACCACACAATTGATGATCTAATATGATCCCAAACATCACAAGTTTAATTCAATAGGGTATCATGTGGACACATGTCCTCACCACATATTCTAACATGTGGGAATGAGATTTAAAGGTTGGATCAATATTACTTTGGTTTAAGTTCATTATTTAATGATTTAAAGTGACTAGAAATGCCTATATAGCATTATTTTGGTACTAGTCCAAAGTCACTGCCTGCAAACCTTAATATTATTACATATTTGGATAGATATGATGAAATGTGATTTTTGAGAGTTGGAATCAACTCAAAATCTAACTTGGTTGATTTTACAGAAATGTTTCAAGTTGCAAAAGCTTCTGTCTTCTTATTTTTATTAGGAGAAATCTATAACTCTAAATGAATTAAATCCAACGGGCTTGGATAGCGCATTTCAATACCTTTCAGACAAAATTAGTTTCATGTAATTTGGATTTGTCAAACTCACAGAATTGAATTTTGAAACATTGGACAGAAACTATATTCTAACTAAAAAGAAAAACCTAGATTTGAATCTACGGGCTTGCGCGGGAAAGGAAATGGGCCGGCCCAGTGGCGCTACGCGGCACGGGGCTCAGCTGACAGGGGGGTCCCACTTGTCAGCGGCTCTTAAAATGCGAAACGGTACGCGCGATGTGGGCCGTGCGATTAGAGGCTAGATCTATGGCTGAGGGTCGTCGTCAATGACGGACGGGTCGCCGACGAGCTCGAACCCTAGCGGCTCGGTGGGGGTCTACTGGGGGCGTACCGGGGCTCCAACAGGGTCGGCGATGCGGGCGAACAAAGTGGAAGACGACGACGAGGCGAGGCATGGTCACGGCGGAGCTTGGGGTGGCCGGAATCAACGGCGCCCTTCTTCTCCAAAGGCGGCGGCTCCAGCTCCAATTCCGGCGAGCTGCTGCTCTACTTGCTCCGGCGAGGGGTGAGTAAGGTTCAGAGAGGTGAGGGGAGTGGAATGGTGTGAGTCTTTGGTGCTAGGGAGGGATCCTTTTATAGGCTCGACGTTGAGACCGAGCGGGATGGGCGGTCGACGGTGGCGACATGGCTATGGCGAGCTAGCGGCATGGCTGGGGATGGCGATCGATGGGCGGTCCCTTGGCGGTGCTCTAGCGCTTCAATGCGGCCGTAGGGGCGGTGGCATGCGGTCGGGGTGAGGTGGCGCTCTGCACGGTCGAAGCAGCTGTGTCCACGGCGAGCGGTGGCTGTGGGGCTTTGGGCGGCAAACGGAGGTGTCTGGGGTGTTCTCCAGGTCGAAGCAGAGCGGTGGGCACGGGCTGGTGTCGAGCGGCGGCTTGTGCACGCGGGGACAGTGCGCGCTCTGCGGGCGGCGTCGGCATGGTCGACAAGCTCCGGGCACGGCGGTTCCTGGCCGCTCTGCCCTCTGTCTCTGGCCTGGGGCAGGTTGGACGGTGGAGGTGGACCACTGGCTATTTCCAGGACACGGTGGATGGCGCTGGCGGCGGCTGTGGCTTGCTGTCGCCGGTGGGGTGCCCAAGTGGGGGTTCGGCCTTAATGGCCATGACCATTTGGTCGTGGCACAGTGTGGGGCTGGGCTAGAGAGGGTTAGGGGGAGTAGTGGAGAGGTTTTTGGTGGCAATTTGGGGAACAAGTTTGACCAGAACACTATTTAAAATAGTGAAATTTGTTTAGTTTGTAATCTGCCTGCCAAGTGTTTGATGAAATGGCCGCAAGAGAAAAAGTTTTGAATTTTGAGTTCAAAATTTTTGGGTGGTCTCCACTAGTGCTAGGTAGTCTCTGGTTGCAAGGGTTTTGAAAATGGAGCTCAAATACATGGTTTTTGAAATAGGGGTGATCTATGCATATGCATTAGATTCAATTTTAAACTGTCATTTAAATTAGTTTACAGAATGTTTTTAGTAGATCAAAAGGTGGGCCTTGGTACCTCATTATGTGTACTAGCAAGGGGTGCAAAGATCAAGAATTGTTTCTGTTAAGAATTGAGTACTAGGAATAGCCAAAGTAGGCATGAGAGTTAAATTTGTCCAAATGACCATTCCTTCATTTTAATTCCTTTTGATTTGATTTCTTTTAGGAAAAGTTTGCGAATGATGTAGATGATGTTTAATTCACCTAAGAAACTTTTTAGAAGCAAAGGATCACACAATCATGGCAATTCAAAACAACTTCTTTTTTAAAAGTACACATATATGAATTCTTTCATTTTAAATTTGGAAAAGTTTTTGTTAACCCCATTTTTGGATGACTTGATCTTGATAGGCTTGGATTGAAGTTTTGGGATGTTATAGTCTTGTTTGTTTTGTTTTTTGTTTTGTTTTTGTTTCTAATAAAGAGTATTCAAGAAGACCTTTGGAGATAGGAGAAGAAATAAGGTAATCCTCGATCTTTTATTTTACTAACACATGGACTAAGTAGTATTGATGATTCTTTATGTAGTATATTTGCTGTTATTGTGTCCTTTGATAATATATGCAAAGACGCATGGAGATTCTAATAAAAATCTTTGAGTTTTGTAGCTCATAGGACGTTTAACGACCCGTGGTACGGCCGGAAGGGACCGTACCGTGCGCCCGTACCACATCGAACCACATGAAGATAGAAATTCTGATTTTTTTTCTGCAGGGAATAGTGCTCTTAACGACCACTGGTACAGTCGGACGCGCCCGTACCGCGCGCCCGTACCGTACCCTCGAGCAAACCATCAGATTTCAAGCGAAGATAACGAATGAATAACGACTAGCAGTATGGGGGCACGCGACCGTACCGCATGCCCGTACAGAGTGCAATGCTAGAAGGGAGTCGTTGCCCCCAAGGTATGTCACCCGGTATGGGCGGGCTCCGGCCGTATCGCCCATCCGTACCACGTATGCGGCTGCCATAACCAGCCCGAGGAGGTAACTTAAAAATCCCCAAAACAAATATTTTGCTTTCTTCTTCCTCCAAACTCCAAACCATCTCCATTGGATCTTCAAATTTACTTAATCTTTATCCGATTGCTCGCACTGAATCGATCAAAGGTATGATTCTCCTCTGATCCTTAACTTATTTGTACAAAAGCTTCACTCAATCTTTCATCATTATCAATCTAAGCTTAGGTCTTGTTCTTGAGTCAATATTGATATTGAGCATGCTTAGTATTGTTTTAGAGGAGTTTCTTTTGTAATTAGTGTAGAGAATCACTTATGCTATGTTTATATTGGACTAAAAAATTATTTGAAATTTTATTTACTTTATTTTATTATTTTTCGATGAACACAAGGAGCTCTATACGTGAGATGGTTGCGGAGTCCTCCGCACCACCCGTTGATACGTTGACCCCTGAGTCACTTGGTATAGAGTTCACCAAGGAGTTTCTGCTGACTCGTTTCAATCGTCTCAAGCTCTGATAAATCAAGTTCACCAAGTGGGTGTGTCCCTATATCCTTAACCAACTTGGCATTCATGCTGATTTCGATTTACTTTGCAACAATGTTGGTTTGTATGACTTTGTCTTTCAGAATGTTGCCACTTATCGCTGCTTGATGCTTGAGTTCTTCAACAATTTGACGCATAAAGTGGACCCTTACGGTTGTATCGAGGAACAAAGGCCTAGAGTTGATCGCATCAAATTCTGCCTTATGGACTCATCAATCTCTTCAATCTGGAGGACCCATATGGGTTGGAGGAGTTGTGACCGTTCTTGCACGCGCACTTCACATCAACCTAGGTAACATCCAGCCATTGACAGGAAGTCACCGTCTCGGTCTCCCTACTCTAAGAGCATGGGGTATGGTTTCCAAAACTCATGGTAGATACTTCCTCAATATACCTAGAGCGGATCACTTGATCCTGGCTGCTTTGCCTAACGGTTTATTGTCTATCGAGGATGGACATTCGCATTTGGACGTGCAGGTTGATGCTAATCTACCTGAAGGCTCGATTTTTGCCATCTTCCACTATGTTTAAACGTTGTTTTTGGTCAAGCAATTGCCAACGAAACTCTCACCTTTTGCCACTAATGACTAACAAATGCAAAGATATGCAAATCTCTTTTTTGATTTATGTTGTGCAGGAAATCACTGCTTTTAAGGCGAAATAAGGAGTCCAAATGAAGGATTTTGAGGAAGTACACACAGCCAAGTAATTGGAGAAGCCAACCGGGGCATCAGCACGCTTAACAACCACTAGTACGGGTGTGGTCTGCCTGTACCGCCCGCCCATACCAGGTGGCGATGGCTTCGTCTCGTCAAACCCTACAACTTTCGTGAAGATGCCTATATATTTCGAGGCTCGCCGTCGGCCAGAGAGCCACCATTCTCATATTGCATCACAACACCCCCAAAGGATATCCACACCATTGTTCATCCATTGTTCACCACTTCCACCATCCATCCCTACACTAGCCATAGTCGTTGCTTTGTCCTTTTAGATATTGTGATTTGGCGACCATTGTAATAATATATGATTTCAATATAAGTATTTGCATGATGTTTTGTATCTCTGATCTATATGTTATGAGTGAGTAGTCCTCACGGTCTGCGAGTTGGGGAGAAACCTCGCAGCAATTATCTACATCTAGATCATGGGAGAATAGTATTTGTTTGGATTCGTGATTTTTATCTTTTGTTTCTTCGTCTCTCATCTCGATCTATGGACTTGTAGGTACCCAAGATCCCAAAGATTGATAAAGGCTTGAGGTGAGATACTTGGCTAGCGGCGATTTCATAGGCAACTCAGTGATAGAAAGGGAAGTACGGTCCTTGCTTAGCGCCCCATTCGGGTGAAGGAGTTATGCCCTAGAGGCAAATAACAAAGTGTATTGTTTGATATATCTCCTATATGTTCATAATATGTTTCATACTATGCTATAACTGTGTTAATACGAAACGTTAATACACGTGTGGTATGTAAGCAAACCGTGTCTCTAGTTACCTCTAGCAAACTAGTCCATTGGTCATGAGGATGATCTGGGTTTCAAGATCATGGGCATTTATGCCAATTGACAATGAGGTCACGTTATTGGTTGAATGACGTGATAGACAAACATCCGATAGTTGTATCTCAATGAGATCTAGTTACAAAGTTCACCATTGATGATAAACGCATGAAACCTCACAACCTGATCCTTAGACTGTGAGATAATGCAAATCACTATTCTGGAGGGAGCTTAGATGGTTATCATGTATCATACCGTGACTAGGTGATCGAAAAGCTCCCACTCAGGTTTCCCAAAGGAGCGCGTAGAGGAGTACATATCAAGACCAGGATTTGCCAATCCATGTAAAAGATAGATACATATGTGGCCATCTCGGTGACGTTGCATTAACAAAGCTTGCAAGCGTGTGACTGGGTGACGGAATGCAACGGCATGGGAACGAGTAAACAAGTTCATCGGTAACGATATCGAACTAAGGTATGGAGATACCGAAGATCAAGACTCGGATGAACTAGGTATCAAGTGGCACAGGGAACGGGAAATGACTATTCACGGTTTGAGCGATAAGATTCGTGGAATGCACGGGGGTCATCATGGGCATCCAGGTCCCGCTGATGATTATTGATGTGAGAGGATTCTCAATCATGTCCGGAGTGTTCCCGAACTGAAGGATGTCACGCTTAAGGGTGGGGGCGCTTAGGGATAGATGAGGTACCGTAGGAGAAATAGAGAGAGAGAGAAACTAGAATAGTTCCGGGTAACATCCGATGGTGATCGGAAGGGGTTCGGAAGGAGTTCTGGAGTAAAGGAATATGATAATATATGTATTTGAATGTTAATTGGAGAATTAATATTAAATATATATTTTATTTTATTATTAAAGGCTTCCTAATGCTAATGGGCCTCACCCAAAGGGACGCCCAATAGGGCAAGGCGCCTAAGGGGAGGGGGGCCGGCCAGCCTTGGCTTGGTGGGCTGCCTAGGTGGGACCCACCTAGGGCCAGCGGCAGCCCCCAGGTGGCCGGTGGGTGTGGGGTTTAGTCCCACACCGCCTAGCCCCTAGGTGGTGAGCCCCCTCCTACTATATATAGGTGTCTCCCCACCCCTTTGGAGGTATCCAATTCTCTCATTCTCTCTCATATTCCTCTGAGGACTTCTCCGTAATATTGGGGAGGACCTCGAGGGATTTGAGTTCTCCACCTTCACACTACCGTCATGGGATCTTTGGTCTGTCATCTTCTTCTTCTGCTGCTCGGTTGGATCGGAGCCTGGGAGACGCCGCCTACACCAGACGTGTGTAGTACTTCGGAGGCACCACACTTGGGGTGCTGCTCGTCTTCATCAATATATGCCTTCCTGCATAAGGGGTGCCTCGGTCTTCAAAGGTATGAATACAGTATCCCTTTTCTGTTACTTATGTCTACATAGTATAGATCCTGGTATTAGTGTTCGAGTAGATAGAATTTTTTTGTTTTCTGCTATGGAACCCTTCAGTGGTATCAGAGCGGGTCTATGGGTAGAAATGTCATACGGATAGAACACATTACAATATGTGGGCATTGATTCTCTGGTTGCTACCCTCTTTTATGTTCTTGTTCATATCGCGGCACTATTTGATGAACCGGCCCCAACCGACCTCACGTGGTGATCCACGAGACTGGTCCACAAATCAAAGTGGCTTAGGCGGTGTCTGTCTCTCTACAGTAGTTGATATGGCATTGACACTGGATGGCCCTAAAAAGGGAAGAAGAACGGCAATCATTGAATCCATGTTGTGGCTCAATGTTCGTAGGTGGGAAGGGGTTCACTGCGAAAGCCCAAAAGCTGCGTAAAACATGCAATAGATAATATAGAAGCGTCTATCTTTATTATTGCATAGGGGCAAGTATTATAACATGGCAATGACAAGTTTGTGAAACTCTCATTGAAGCTATTGATGATGATCATAAAGCTATAACCATGTCATAACACTTTACTTTTGAAGTATTACTTATTATGCTAGTATACTTATATTAGACGGTAGCATAATAAGATAATCCCTCACAGTATTCTAGTTATCGTATTCCCCTTGTGTGTGCACCACCAAGAAAGTTCTCCGTTATGAGGCAGGCCGTGACGATCGGGTGTCAGACATATCTGCGTTCGCATACGGTGGGTGTAAGCCATGTTGCACTGCAGATACACACAAGTTAGAACTGGCGAGCCTAGCATGTGTAGACCGAAAGGTCGAGCATAATGGTTGATGTGATCGACATTGGGGAATGTCCAACTTTGAAACTGCACTGATGGCCGTGACGATCGGGGGAGGTGCAGTGAATTGGTATCATGTGATCACTGAAATGAATAGAGGGATGTTCATTTGAGTGGGAGTTCTTTTGTTTTAGTTTAGGAACATGAATTGAAACTTGAACTCATTATTATGAACATGGTCTAAACACTTTGCAAATCCCTTGTAGATGTCTCGCCCACCCACCTTCAACCTTAGCCCTTTCCTCGAGAAGGATAAGCTGAAAACTGATGGAACCAACTTCACCGCATGGTTCCGCAATCTTAGGATCCTCCTAGTCCCCTACAAGTTGACTTATGTCATCGAGGCTGAGCTTCCAGCTAAACCTGCAGATTCCGCCTCCCAGGACGAAAAGAATGTCTGGCAGTCCAAGGCGGATGATTTCTCCCTCATCCAAAGTGGAATGCTCTATGCCATGGAGCTGGAGCTTCAAAAGCGTTTTGAGAAGATGAATTCTTTCGAGATCATTGAAGATCTCAAGGTTGTCTTTGCTCCACAAGCTCGTGCAGAGAGGTATGATGCTTTTGAGCTCTTCTTCTCCGCTAAGATGGAAGAGCACAACAGTATTAGTGAGCATGTAGTCAAAATGCCTGGCTACGTTAAGCGCTTGAATGCTCTAGATTGCAAAATCCCGGAAGAGCTTGCGATTGATAGGGTATTACACTCGCTGCCCCCTAGCTACAAGAGTTTTGTGATGAACTACAACATGCAAGGGATGACTAAGACCCTTGCTGAAGTGTTCGCCATGCTCAAAACTGCTGAGGTAGAAATCAAGAAAGAGCACACGGTGTTAATGGTCAATAAGACCATTAACTTTAAAAGGTAGGGGACAAAGGGCAAGGGCAACAAGACAAAGAAGGATGGTAAAGCAGTTGCTAAAACCTCTAAGGCTACTAGGCCCAGCCCTAGGTCCGGTACCATGTGCTATTACTTCAAAGGGGATGGGCACTGGAAACGCAATTGCCCCAAGTACCTTAAGGACAAGAAAGCCGCCAAGATAGCCGCCAAAGACAAAGGTATATGTGATATACATGTTATAGATGTGTTCCTTACCAACGCCAGGAGCAACACCTAGGAATTTGATACTGGTTCTGTTGCTCACATATGTAACTCCCAACAGGAGCTGCGGAATAAGAGGCAGCTTGGAAAGGACGAGGTGACAATGCGCGTCGGCAATGCCACGAAAGTCGATGTGGTGGCCGTCGGCATGTTATCTCTACATCTGCCGTCATGATTGATTCTAGTTTTGAATAAATGCTACTATGTACCCGCATTCAGTATGAATATTGTAAGTGGATCTTGCTTGTTGCAAGATCGTTATTCGTTTAAATCTGGAACAAGTGGTTGTTCTATTTATATGGATAACGTCTTTTATGTTCATGCGCATGTGTGTAATGGTTTATTCTTACTAGATCTTGATTACAATACTCACATCCATAATATTGATGCTAAATGTTGTGAGCATAATGATGATAATTCCATGTTTATGTGGCATTGCCGTCTTTGTCACATTGGCATAAAGCGCATGAAGAAGCTTCATTCAGAAGGACTTCTTCGATCATTAGATTTCGAATCTCTTGATACATGTGAGCCATGCCTTATGGGCAAGATGACTAGGACACCCTTCTCCGGCACGATGGAGAGAGCTGCAAACCTACTAGGAATCATACATACGGATGTATGTGGACCAATGAGTGTCTCAAAGTGCAATGGTTATCATTATTTTGTTACCTTTACTAACGATTTGAGTAGATATGGATATATCTACTTAATGAAACACAAGTCTGAAACCTTTGAAAAGTTCAAGGAATTTCAGAAGGAAGTAGAGAATCAACTTAACAAAAGAATCAAGCATCTTCGATCGGATAGGGGAGGCGAGTATTTGAGTTATGAGTTTAACATGCACTTAAAGGACTGTGGGATAATCCCACAACTTACGCCAGCCGGAACACCACAGCGTAATGGTGTGTCGGAACGACGTAACCGTACTCTATTAGATAGTGTGCGGTCCATGATGTCTTTGACTGATTTGTCCGTATCATTTTGGGGATATGTGTTAGAAAACGCTGCTTTTATTTTGAACTGAGCACCGTCCAAATCTGTGGAGACAGCCCCATATGAGATATGGTATGGCAAGAAGCCAACGTTGTCATTTCTGAAAGTTTGGGGATGTGAGGCTTACGTCAAGAAACTATAGCCTGACAAACTCGAACCTAAATCGGAAACATGCATCTTTGTGGGGTACCCAAGGGAAACAATTGGGTATACTTTCTACAACAAGGCCGAAGGCAAAACATTTGTCGCGAAAGCCGGCACTTTTCTCGAGAAAGAGTTTCTCACCAAAGGAATTAGTGGAAGGAAAATTGAGTTAGATGAAGTTGTTGACCCTTCTCTCCAAATCCCGAGTAGCGCAACAGAAGTTGTTCCGAAACCGCTCTCCAACATGGAGGAAGGTCCCAATGATGATGATCAAAACAACAACATCGAGACTCCTGAGGTTTGCAGGTCTACAAGAGTTCGTGCCACTCCTGATTGGTATAATAGTCTTGTGATGTCTGTCATCCTAGATGAACAAGAAGAACCTTCAAACTACAAAGAAGCAATGGATAGTGCTGATTCCGAGAAATGGCTAGAAGCCATGAAATCCGAAATAGGATCCATGTATGAGAACCAAGTTGGGACTTTGGTAGATCTTCCCGAAGGCCGCAAGGCCATGGAAAACAAATGGATCTTTAAGAAAAAGATAGATGCGGATGGTAATGTGACCATTCACAAAGCTCGACTTGTCGCAAAGGGGTTTCAACAAATTCAAGGAGTCGACTACGATGAGACTTACCCTCCCGTAGTGATTCTTAAGGCTGTCTAGATTTTACTAGCAATTGCTGCCCATTTCGACTATGAAATTTGGTAGATGGATGTCAAGACCGCATTTCTCAATGGTCACATTGATGAAGAGTTGTATATGATGCAACCGGAAGGTTTTGTTGATCCTAAGGATGCTGGAAAGGTGTGCAAGCTTCAGCGGTCCATTTATGGATTGAAGTAGGCATCTCGGAGCTGGAACCAATGTTTTGATCAAGTGATCAAGAGTTTTGGATTTGTCCAAAATCAACAATAGTTCTGTGCTTACAAGAAAGCGAGTGGGAGCTCAGTTGTTCTCCTAGTAGTATATGTGGATGACATATTGCTCATGGTAAATGACGTGGATCTTATGAGAAGCGTGAAAGCATATTTGAGTAGTCAATTTTCCATAAAGGACTTAGGTGGAGCTGCATACATATTAGGCATCAAAATCTATAGAGATAGATCAAGACGCCTGATTGCATTAAGTCAAAGTACTTACCTTGAGAAGGTTTTGAAGAGGTTCAAAATGGAAGATGCCAAAAGAGGTTTGGCATATAACAAAAGGTAGCATACTGAGTTTATCTCAATGTCCGGTAAGGGATGCTGATAGAGAAAGGATGTCTTACATCTCCTATGCCTCAGCCATAGGATCTATCATGTATGCAATGCTGAGTACTCGACCTGATGTGGCATTGGATCTTAGTTTGGTGAGCCGATACCAAAGTAATCCAGGAATGGATCACTGGAAAGCTGTGAAAATATCCTAAGGTATCTCAGGAGAACAAAGGATATGGTCCTAGTCTTTGGAGGCAATGATGAAGCTCTAAACGTAACTGGTTACGTGGATGCGAGCTGGCACTCATATCCTGATGACTCGAAGTCTCAGACAGGATTTGTGTTTTTGGTGAATGGTGGGGCGGTAAGCTGGAAGAGCAAGAAGCAACTGGTAGTTGCACAATCTATAATGGAGTCAGAATACATCGCTGCTGCTGATGCGGCGAATGAGGCTGTTTGGCTAAGGAATTTCGTCATTGAACTGGGAGTTGTTCCAAGTGCGCAAGATCCCATGACGATCTATTGTGACAACACGGGCGCTATTGCAAACGCAAAGGAACCAAGAACTCATTCCACAGCCAAACACATCAAGCTACGATTTCACGTCATCCGGCAGAACGTTGAAAAAGGTGAAATCAAGATTTGCAAAGTACACACGGATCTAAATGTGGCAGATCCATTGACTAAAGCTCTCATATAAGCTAAGCACGAACAACACCGGGATGCCATTGGTGTTAGGTTCCTGCCTATTGTAAAACTATATTAATTTGTACTCTAGTGCAAGTGGGAGACTGAAGGAGTTATGCCCTAGAGGCAAATAATAAAGTGTATTGTTTGTTATATCTCCTATATGTTCATAATACGTTTCATAATGTGCTATAACTGTGTTAATACGAAACGTTAATACACGTGTGGTATATAAACAAACTGTGTCTCTAGTTACCTCTAGCGAACTAGTTCATTGGTCATGAGGATGATCTAGGTTTCAAGATCATGGGCATTTATGCCAATTGACAATGAGGTCACGTTACTGGTTGAATGACGTGATAGACAAACATCCGATAGTTGTATCTCAATGAGATCTAGTTACAAAGTTCACCATTGATGATAAACACATGAAACCTTGCAACCTGATCCTCAGACTGTGAGATAATGCAAATAACCGTTCTAGAGGGAGCTTAAATGGTTATCAAGTATCATACCGTGACTGGGTGATCGAAAAGGTGCCACTCAGGTTTCCCAAAGGAGAGCGTAGAGGAGTACATATCAAGACCAGGATTTTCCAGTCCATGTAACGGATAGATACATATGTGGCCATCTCGGTGACGTTGCATTAACAAAGCTTGCAAGCGTGTGACTGGGTCATGGAATGCAACGGCATGGGAACGAGTAAACAAGTTCATTGGTAACGAGATCGAACTAAGGTATGGAGATACTGAAGATCAAGTCTCGGATGAACTAGGTATCAAGTGGCAAAGGGAATGGGAAACGACTATTCACGGTTCGAGTGATAAGATTCGTGGAATGCACGGGGGTCATCAAGGGCATCGAGGTCCCACTGATGATCATTGATGTGAGAGGATTCTCAATCATTTCCGGAGTGTTCCCGAACCGAAGGATGTCACACTTAAGGGTGGGGCGCTTAGGGATAGATGAGGTACCGTAGGACAAATAGAGAGAGAGAAACCGGAATAGTTCCGGGTAACATCCGATGGTGATCGGAAGGGGTTCGGAAGGAGTTATGGAGTAAAGGAATATGATAATATATGTATTTGAATGTTAATTGGAGAATTAATATTAAATATATATTTTATTTTATTATTAAAGGCTTCCTAATGCTAATGGGCCTCAGCCGAAGGGAGGCCCAATAGGGCAAGGCGCCTAAGGGGAGGGGGCCGGCCAGCCTTGGCTTGGTGGGCCGCCCAAGTGGGGCCCACCTAGGGCCGGCGGCAGCCCCTAGGTGGCCGGCGGGTGTGGGGTTTAGTCCCACACCGCCTAGCCCCTAGGTGGTGAGCCCCCCTCCTACTATATATAGGGATCTCCCCCACCCATTTGGAGGCATACAATTCTCTCATTCTCTCTCATAGTCCTCTAAGGACTTCTCCGTAATATTGGGGAGGACCTCGAGGGATTTGAGTTCTCCACCTTCACACTACCGTCATGTGATCTTCGGTCCGACATCTTCTTCTTCCGCTGCTCGGCTGGATCAAAGCCCGGGAGACGCAGCCTACACCGGACGTGTGTAGTACTTCGGAGGCACCACACTTAGGGTGTTGCTCGTCTTCATCAATATACGCCTTCCTGCGTAAGGCGTGCCTCGGTCTTCAAAGGTATGAATACCGTATCCCTTCTCCGTTACTTATGCCTACATAGTATAGATCCTGGTATTAGTGTTCGAGTAGATAGAATTTTTTTGTTTTCTGCTACGGAACCCTTCATCGGGATCAACAATGACATCACCACTTAAAGCTTTAATCTATGTTTACACTTAATAATCGTTTGTAACCCATGGATTCATTGTACTCTCGGTTGGATTAAAGTCTATTTCTATGCCCGCTGCATCGCGAGGGCTCTAGAATATTAGGATGTGTTACCCACAAAAGATTATCTCAATACAAACATTATACATGACTATGCTTATTATTATCTTTCATCCCATTTGATGTGTAGCTGTAGGTGGATCTTCAACCCTGGTCTATCTCCATCCATTGATTCAAACCCGTTATAAAGTAAACTAGATTGGTCCGGTCAACTAAGGTAAAACAAACAAACAAAGTCTTGTAGATGTGTCCTTTTTATTACCTTTTGGCAGTGCTTTCCGAGGTTGGATTAAACCTAGGTCTTCTCAGGAAAAAAATTATTATACTACATCCGTGAATCTGGATCGAAGGTATCAACCATTTTTCTAGCACCATTGGCGGGGAAGCAATTTCGCTATCCTGGTGAAGTCATTAGAGACCTTGTTTTTAGTTTTATTATTAGTTGTATTTTAATTCTTGTTATTAGTTTGCTTTCTTGTTATCTATTTGAAAACCCAAAAAAATTAGTTACTTGTTATTCGTTTTCATTACTTAAAAATTACCAAAAAGATAAGATCCATGGCTCAAAAGAGATCAGGGGAGTATGTTACTCCCACTGATGATTTTATTCGTGCACCCATCACTCAAACCGCAGTTGATGTGGAAACATATGAGATAAAACCTAACCTTTTAAGTTTGGTTCAACAAAACCAATTTGGGGGTTCATCTTCTGAGGATTCGGGATTGCACTTAAATACTTTTACTAAAATTTGTGACATGATGCAATTAAAGATGTCGATCCAAATGCTGTTAAGCGAATATTATTCCCTTTCTCTCTTAGAGGAAAGCCTAAGGATTAGTTGCTAGCTCTACCAAAGGGCACTATTAAATCTTGGGAGGAATGCATTAATTTGTTTATGACTAAATTTTTCCCACCAGCTAAGACTATGCAGCTAGGATCCAACATTATAAGCTTTAGACAAGAAGACCGTGAGCCACTAGCGCTTGCGTGGGAAAGGATGAAAAAGGCTGTAATGAACTGTCCTAATCATGGGATGGAAAAATGGCTTATATTGCATTTATTTTATAATGGTCTTAACCCAATGTCCAAGTCTATGCTAGATACTGTAGCAGAAGGAACGATCATGGGAAAGCATGTGAGTGTTGCAAAGAATTTACTTGATGATATGCAAAATAACCATAGCCAATGGCATGTGGAAAGAACCTCGAAGAGAGTAAGTTCAGTTACCGAGATAAACAATGAGGAACTTACATCTAAGGTAGATGAGTTACTTAGCTTAGTAAAGGGTAAGGAAGATACCCAAGTTAATGCTATCACTACCTATGTTAATGATGTTAATTTTATAGCTCTCACTCCTTTTAATCCTGCATGGAAAATAATTATGCTTCTAATGTTCAAAAATATCATACTAATCCTACATGAGCTCCTTATAATAATTATGATAATACTAATGGAGCAAATCATGGCAATCTCTCGTTTGAGCAAACTGTTAGAACATTTATGCAAGCTCAAACCGAACAAAACAATATGTTTATTAAGATTACGGAGAACCATGAAAGTAGTTTAGGAAGATTATCTAACCATGTCATTGCAATTAGAAATGATGTGTAGGCTCTACAGGAAAGAACAAACACCGTGGAAGCTCAGCTAGGTAAAGTAGCCGAGAGCCAAGCTCTCATACTAGCAAAGTTCGCTGGCAAAAACCGGCCAAATCCGGTAGAAGACCTCAAAATGATGAGGGTGGTAACCAATGATGAAAAGCCTGAAGATTTGGACTATAGCAACGCGCCAACACCGGAATATACCGTGGAAGATCTATTGAAGATGATCACTATTAAGAATCCAGGTATAGAACAAGGTAATGATGCTATGTACCAACAATTTATACAACAAGTAGCATCTAAGGTTCGTGATTTAGAGATGGAGTATAAAAGACTAGTTGATAATCTTCTAGCTAAGCTAGATGATATATTTGAGCCCACACCATTAAAATTAAGTTGGGAGTTAATGAGATATCCGCACTTTGTGATCTTTGTGCAAGCGTCTCAACAAGTTCCAAAAGCCTATTTGATAAGTTAAACTTAGGGCCATTTGTTACAACTGAATTGAGATTCCATCTAGCTGATTCAACTTATAGACAAGCTGTTGGGATCAAAGAAAATATAGTTGTTGAAATTAAAGGTAGACCCACTCTTATTGATCTTGTTATTGTGGACATGCCTAAAGATCCCATAGCACCTATAATTCTAGGTAGGCCATTCCTAAGAACTATTAAAGCTTTGATTAATTTATATGAAGGGAATGTAAGGATATGGCTACCATCTAGAGATCCTTTTGTTGTCCACTTGCCTAGGAAAAAGAAGGCCAAGCCTAATGATGATGATGGTATAATTACTTTAAAAGCAAACTATTTTGGAGTGGGCATTCCACTCCCCAGACCTAAGTGATTGCCATCAAGGTCAAGCTAATTGACCTTAACTAGAAGCGCTTCGTGGGAGGCAAACCATGTGAAATAAAGTTTCTCTATGTTTTTATTTATTATGTTTTATTTCGTGATAGTTTTGTTTTTGTTTTTGTTTTTGTTTTAAATAAAGATTTTTCAAGAAGACCTATGGAAAGAGGAGAAGAAATAAGGTAATCCTCTATATTTTCTTTTACTAACATATGACCTAAGAATTATTGCTAGATCATTACTTAGTGATTTTGATGCTATTTAACCTTTTGATAAGATGTGCGAAGGTGCACACAACTACTAATCAAATTTCTTGAGTTTTTGTAGTTCACAATGCCGATAACGACCACTGGTACGGCCAGAGTGGCCCGTACCATGCGCCCGTACCACCTCAAGGCAAAGGGGGATAGAAATTTCGATGTTTGTCAAAAGAATGAGTGTTGATAACAATCACTAGTACGGACGGACGCGCCTATACCATGCGCCCGTACCGTACCACCGAGCAAACATTAGATTTCAAGCAAAGTCACCGCAGCGTTAACGACCAGCAGTACGGGCGCGTGCCACCGTACCGTGCGCCTGTACCGAGTGCACTGCCTGGGAGTAGTCGTCGCCCCCAAGGTAAGTCACCCGGTACGGGCGGGCTCCGGCCGTACCGCCTTCCCATACTGAGTACGCGGACGCAATAAGCACCCTTAGGAGGTAACCTAAAAATCCCAAATTATATATTTTCTCTTTCTTCTTCCTCCAAACTTCAAACTACCTCCATTGGATCTTCAGATTTACTAAATCTTTCTTCGATTCTTCGCACTCACTCGATCTAAGGTATGATTCTCCTCAGATACCCAACTTATTTGTGCAAAATCTTGGATTAATCATCCATTATTGCCAATCTAGACATGGGTCTTATTCTTGATTCAATCTTGGTACTAAGTATTCTTAGCAATGTTTTTAGAGAGTTTATTTTGTACTTAGTGTAGAGAATCACTTGTACTATGTTTCTATTGGACCAAAAAAATATTAGCAATCTTTATTTACTTTGTCTTGTTTTTATTTATTAGATGAACACAAGGAGTCATACATGTGAGATGGCTACGGAGTCCTCCGCGCCACCCGTTGATACGTTAACCCCCGAGTCACTTGGCATCAAGTTCACCGAGGAGTTCCATCTTACCCGTTTCGATCATCTCAAGATTCGAGAGATCAAGTCCACCAAGTGGGTGTGTCCTTATATCCTGAACCAACTTGGCATTCTTGCTGATTTCGATTTACTTTGCAACAATGTTGGTTTGTACAATTTTGTCTTTCAGGATATTGCTACATATCGCTGCTTGACGCTTGAGTTCTTCAGTACCTTGACACACAAGGTGGATCCTTATGGTTGTCCTAAGGAACAAAGGCCCGGAGTTGATCGAATTAAATTCCGCCTTATGAACTATGAGTATACTTTGACACTCACCAATGGGCTCAATGCTTTGGGTTTACCAACAACACCACTAATGTACACACAACTACCTTTGTTTTAGATCCTTCCCCTTGAAAATATTTTAACTTGATGAGAATTCATGGACACACACCCAAGGGGAACCAAATTGATCATCCTGCTATTCGATACTTGTTCTATGTTATTACTAACACATTGCAGGCACATGTTGAGATTACTAGAGTTAATGAGGAGGACATGTTAATCCTCACAAAAGCTGCACTTACTAAATGTAACTTAATGCCAAATTTGGGCGCTTTACTTGTGTTTTATCTTAAGCATCAAGCTCTTCAATCTCAAGGACCCATATGTGGAGGAGGAATTGTGACCGTTCTTGAACGCGCACTTCACATCAACCTAGGTAACATCCAACCGTTGACTAGAGGTAACCGTCTCGGTCCATCTACTCTAACAGCATGTGGTATTATTTCTAAAAATCATGGTAGATATTTCTTCAATATACCTGGAGCAGATCACTTGATCCCTTCTCCTTTGCCTAATGGTTTATTCTCTATCGAGGATGGACGTTCGCATTATCATCCGCAGGTCGAAGCTAATCTACCCCAACAAGAAATACCCGTGGGAGGAGGAAAAGATGAAGACGTAGAATAAGAAGGACCTGAACACGATGTGCAGCCACCAAACTACTACACCAGCTATGAAAATATCTATGCACTTAAAGGAAATATTCAAAACATGAACAACCTCTCCATCAACCTTCGAGATGCCACTACAAGCCTCGCCACACAGTTCCATGATTGGATCAGCCAATGGAACATGGAAGATTATCCACCACCACCACAATGAGCAACAAAAGGGCTTACAAAATCCTGATGTTGGGGATGTGTTCCCCTAGCAAATTTATTTGTGTAATAACGAGGTTGTACTCCAGCTCCTTGTGAGATTTGAAACACTCACTGGCTTGTTCCAACACTTTCATTTTTTCTTTGCTTTTTAATTTGCTTTTATTTTAGTTTATTTGTTTTTATTTTCTTAAACCCTTGCTTGGTCGCAAGTTCATTTCTATTTTCTTTAATCCCTATCCTCAAAAATACAAAAAGACTTTTCCATTTATCTTCTTTTTTGTAAACGTGGATTCATACTTTGCCTCTTTGCCTTAATATCATTTCGAGAGTAATCATGTTTGAGTTTTGAAGGAACACATCCCTATAAGGAAGATGATCATGAAGTTACTTATGAGAGGTATGTCCTATGTCTCCCACTTATGATGTTTGAATTGTTTATCTTAGTTGGTTGATTTGCTAAGATGCCATGCTAGTGGGAAGTAATTTAATATGGTTAGAGTAAGGCTTTTTATTAGTATGTTGATTAGTTGTTGAAGATCTTGCTCTAGTTCTTTTAGTTAACTGGGTCTTGCCTTAGAAATAATAATGCCAAACAAGTACAATAAGAAAAATTCTGAAATTGACGACTTGTTTGATGAATGATTGTCTTGAGAGTATACCTTTGATTATACTTAACCCTATAGATATTTTGATAGTCTCGACGACACTCATGAAAGGAATTGTTTGATTGAAATAAAGTCTAGTGGTAATTGTGATGCATGCCAAAGTAACCTTGTGGATCAAACCACGGTTCTAGCTCAAAAAAAGAGAAAGACGCGAGACAACTTTGTTCTATGTCTCTAATGCACACCTTTGGGATGCCAACAACTCCGCTAGCTTTTGAACGGTCTATGGTATAACCTCGGATTTCGGCTATGAGTTCCTGACATGATTGGCATCCGTGTCAATGTATGGGCAAAAGTATTGGTACTCTCAAAGGATGTGCAAACAGTAGCAAAAAGAAACAAACAACGATCCTTGAAAGTTGAGATGAAAAAGAAAAAAGATATCTATGATGATCCATATAGCAAGTCCTTGGCATGGTATCATTACTACTCTACGGATTTTTCTTGAAAAACAATGATTGGATTAGAAGTGTTTTTGATAGACTTGATTAATTTACGTGGGTGTAAATAAGGAGAATATCATTTTGCAGCCCGAAAGTTGGGGTGTCCAGGCAACGCGGTACCCAAGTTGCTTACAATCAGCTGCGTTGCCCAAAGTTGGCATGCCAAATACTCAGAGGGTCTTTTTCGGCACGAATTCAACTTTACGTTTCAATAGAAAATATTAGGCTAACGACTGTCAAGTTGGCCCCCCTCCTGTCAGCTTTCGTCGTTATGTCGCTCCTGTCGCTTAGGCGGGGTGGCTATCACGTAGGCTTGCAGCGTTGGCACAGTGGATAGGACAACACCCCCTGCCCAGTGTATTGACGTGACAAAACAGGGCACATGTATCGGTGTTATAATTATTTTTTGTTTACTCAGAAGCTGCAACGACCACCGCCACGCGTCTCTCCTTGGACTTCCGTCCCCGTCGTTAACCACTACCTTAAAAGCGCATTGACGGTTCCACCATTCCCCTGCCTCATAGAAACAACTCTTCTTCTTTCTGTCATCTTTCTACTTCCCGTCTTCTCCTTGCCGCCATGGAAGGTCATCGCAGTCTAGAGACAAGCTTCACTACCCATGACAATAAGAAGATAGACATTGTCTACACCAACGAGGAGGAGACAGTGGTGCATGTCCTGGATGTACGAGGGTTGGCTTGAGAAAGACGAGGACAAGTTTGTGGGATTGGACCTCGAGTACACCCTGAAGCACCCATATGAAGGGAGTGAAGTCGTCGTCGTTCAACTGGCCATGAGGAAACACGTCCTCGTCTACCACCTCTACCGGTTTGTAGATTTGCTCTCTGTAGCTAACTGCTTTTAGGGTTTTCTCCTCTTGTTCTTTATCCATTTGGTCATCTTGCAACTACTGGATTTTATTTAGGACCAAATAAATTATGACAAGACAATGTTGAGAGTCTTGATCTTGCATTTACTAAACTTTTCAAAATTATATTCAGATGATGATCTTGTGACAAAATATTTGTAGTTACAAATTTTGGTGATGACAAACTACATACTTTTTATCAAGAGGAAATATTGGTGATGACAAACTACAAACTACATACTTTTACAAATTTTGGTGATGACAAACTGACAGGAAATATCCGGCGCTGCGCCAGTTCCTTGTAGAAAAGGGAATTGTTTTCTGCACTGTCCACAATACAACAGATTTTTCGAAATTTTATCAAGAGGGAATTATAATTCCTGTGCACAACTGGATCGATATTCAGTGTCTTGTCAAGATCCTAGGGGGCTCTAGGAAGGATGGAATGGCTTCACTCGCAACTAGAATCCTCGATGAGTCGTACGACAGAATGAAGGAAGATTTCCCTATGGATAGGCACGATTTCTAGGACGAGTGGCTGTTGTCTGATATAAACCTGAAGTATGCAGCCATAGATGCTTACGTGACCTACCAGCTGTACAAGAAGATCCATTTTTTCTATGTTACCTCGTGTTTTGCCCTATTTGCAAGAGGGAAGACGAGCTTAGGGGAGCCCTTTGTAGAAAATGCAGAATAGTGGAGTCTGAAACTTCATACGGAAAGGAAATGGCTGCATCTGAAGCAGCTGACAGAGAGGCTGCATAAGCAGCTGAAAGAGAGCTTGCTGCTGAAGCAGAAGCAGCTGACAGAGAGGCTGCAGCTGAAGCAGCAAATAGAGAGGCATCGTCTTCTAGCGGCCACAATCAGGGATGTGATGCACTACTAATTGTGCCACAGGAAGCGGCAGATAGGGAAGGCAAGTCGGATCCCAGGTGGGACGAACTTGCCTTTCATGAGCTGTGGAGGGCCAATAATGTAAGATCCACCTGGAATGATCACAGATGGTCGCCTAGGAACGATGGAAAGAGCCTCAAGTGGTCTGATGAGAAGTGAATTAAAATTTACTTCTCAGTGTTATGTTTCTATTTCGTGGAACTCAGTTACCTTGTAAAGATGGCTAGCGCCTCAAGTGAGAGTAGTAAAATAAATTTAACCCTCTTTGTGTTATGTTTATGTATGTGTCTTGTAGCTTGTCAAGATGGTAGCTTGTTAAATGGCAGTTTGAAAGAGTACCCGTTTCCTCTCTCGCTAAACAAATATGTTTCATTTTGCCCAAATTGGTAGCAAATCTAGAGAAGATTCTCTCTTCGATAATTTGTTCCCTTTTGGACCTCTCTTCGCCTCCAATCAGGTAGCAAATCTAGAGCAGCAAATTACACCAGGAAGAATACATTCATTCAGAAAACAAAACAAATGTAGAGATAGCTGTGCGCAGCTAAATAGGATATAGCGATAGAAAGTAGGTTGCTTAACGAGGTTCGATGCATTCAACCAGAAATAGGATATAGCTAGAAAGAAGTTGCTTAGCAGCAGCTGCCACCGCAGCTGCAAGCACATTCAAGGCCTTTAAGCACCCGCGCCTCCGCCTCCTCCCTCCAGAGCTTCCTCCACTTCTTATTGCCCAGTCCCTTGATCTTGTAGGCCTTGGGCCTAATTGGAGGCATGCGACCCTCTTTGATGGCCACCCGCTGGAGTTTTCGGAGGTGAATGCCGACAGCGCGGTGTTCAGTGATGTAGGTGTTGATGTTCACGGTCTCGCGCTCGCCGCCTTTGTGGCTGCCAGAGACCAGGGCCTCTGCATGCTTCAGTAAGGAGTTGAAGTTAGTGCCGGCGAGACTCAACCAACAGAAGGAGATCCCCTTGCAGAAGGGGCAGCGGTAGTTTCTGCCCCTGAAGAAGGCGTCGTACTGGCCGGCCCACAGCCTCCTCAGCACCTGACGAGTCTTGGTGTGCATGGATTCGTCATCAATGCAGACGTCGCTGCCGGAAACCTATTGGAAGAAAAGGAAAATGGGGGAGTAGATGATGTAAGAAGATCGAGCAATCAAAATGCGAACAAGCGAATCCTAATAAACCAAGATCTAGCATCCAACGATGGGAACGGTAGAAGAACCAGGGAAGGGGAGCAAACCCTAGTTACCTCCGACCATGGGTCGTCGATGCCGGTGTCGTAGGGGTTCATCGGAGTGATGTACTTATCTGGATCGTAGGTGCCCAAGAAGTGCTTGATCTGCTTGTGACCGGCGGGGGCCTCGACTGGGGCCTAGACAGGGACGGCGGCTGCTTTCAACGCGTCGAGGGGGACCAGCAAGAAGATGGGGGCCTCCTCGCCGGTGGCCTCGGAGGCGACGATGGCCACCTTATCCTCCTCGGCCATCGCCGGTGCGGACGGGGTATTCTTGGAAGTTTGCGGATGCTGATGGGACAGTGGAGAGGGTTGCGTGGGGAGAGTGAGCAAGAGTGCGAGTGGGTGTGCAGAGAGGGGCTCTATAGTTAAGGTGGACGAAATCAAGGCACGTTTCCTTGCACCACCGTGCAACGCGCCGCGCAGTCTGCTGCACCGTGCACCACGACATGCGCATGGTACGTCATGTTTTTTACCCAGGCCATGCATGGCAGTTCTGTATTGAGCCGCATGCAAAGGGCGCACACACAATTTCTATGTACGAAGTTTGACACAGCCCTAAAATTCGTGATAGTTAAAACTGGAAATGTAGAGGGGAAAGTAGGTGGTTGTACGGCGAGATTTGTGGGGTTGTGACAGATCGGGTAAAGGGATGTGTTGATGGCTACGAGTGACTCGATGAAGCCCGAGACGTTAGGTCTCGTCGAGCTCAGCTCTTCGGCCTTCGGCTAGCGCGTGCAAGCTTCTTACAGTGCGGCCCAGTTGGAAGTGAGATTGAGAGCCGCTGCATAGAAAATGGGATGTGTCTTATTAAAATCAAGTGGCAATAAATTGCAGCTGTCCACCGATGACCGTGCACTCGATGACTGTCACATCCCAAGATTTACCAAATCTTGTAATGTGAAAATTAAATAAACAAAATAAATCTTTGTTTGAAAATCAGGGTGAAAAGAAACTTTTGTTTCTAAAAGGAGACTTAAAATCCCATCTTGAACAAACTTTGATTAAAGTTTGAATTCAACAAAAATCCAAATCAAGGGAAAAGCATTCCTCAATGAATGTATCTGGAAATTTGAACACTTGGAACAATAAATCCAAATCCCTAAACCCTAATGGAAGGAAACCATTTTCCAAAGTATCTCCAAATCTATGGATTTGATCCATACCAAAGTTGATCAACAAATATTCACAAAGGATCAAGAAAGACCATAGAGAATTGGTTTCACTTAGTTTGGAACCATAGACAAAATCTTATGAATATAAAAAGATAAGGAAATTGAATTTCCAAAGCCAATAAAGCCCTTACCAAAAGCCCCTACCAATTGGTGATCAAATAATCCTAAAGGGATTAAAAAGATAAACATTTGGTAAAGGAAAAATAAATTGTTTTGGAAATACTATTTTGGATCTTTTAATAAAAGACTTTGTTTTCAAATAAAAAGGTGAGCCAAATTAATTTTGGCCAAGCTTTTGTAATAAAATATTTTGTTTTGATAAAATGAATAAAGGTTTATTTAAATAAAATAATAAGGATTTAAATATCCAAATTTTATTTAAGTAAAGGCTTTTTCCCATTTTAAATGAACACCAAGTATTTTATTATTACTTTGAAATCTTTTATTAAAAGGTTTTGCTTTGATTAAAATGAGTAAAGGATTATTTAAATAAAATAGTAAGGATTTAAATATCCAATTTTATTTAAGTAAAAGCTTCCCATTTTAATTAAACACCAAAACTTATTTATTTATTTAAATAAGTTCCCAAGTATTCATTTATTTTTCAAATAAAACCTTCTGGGTTGGTTTTGAAAATAATTGGATTTCAAATGGAAATTTTATTAAATAAATGAAAACCCTAATTTATTAAATAAAGATCCATTTTATTTAATTATTAAATGGATCCTAAAACAAATAGAAATATTATTTCATTTTGAGATTTGGATTATATTGCCAAAACAGAACCAAATTCAAATGAAAAGTTTGTTGTTTGAATTGATTTGAGTGTTGTTTGAATGTGTGAATAATTGTTTGAATTTCAAATAGAAAAATAGAATAGAAAAAGAAAAGAATGCAGAGACAGGAAAAAAAATAGGAAAAGACAAGCCAGCCCATCAAGCCCAGGAAGCCCACCTAGCCCACCTGCTCTCTCCCCCGAAGAAACCTTTTCTCACTAAGAAACCTACCCGCACAGAGAATGACATCTGGACCCCACTCCCACTCCCTTTTCTTTCACTGCCAAGCGGACCCACTCGCCCCGAACCGTTTTCCTCACACTCGAACTAACCCGCAGAGTGATTGACAGGTGGACCCCATTCCCTTTCTTTTCCCCACTGACCAGAGGACCCCACCGCCACCTCCTTCTTCTCCCCCGCGACCCCGTCTCCCTCAGACTTCGCCGGCCGTTTCTGCCCGTTGAAAGCTCGCATCAATTCGAGTTACTGCCGCGTTTATTCAGTCCAGCGACAACGCCTATTTAACCGCCTCCCTCTCCTCTGCCATTTCCCACAGACATCGCCTCCCCTCTGCCCCTAGGCTGCCTCCATTTCTCTCTGTACCGCCGCAGCTCCGACCACCGTCTCCGAGCAATTTCGACCAAGACACACCGCCTCCTGCCTCCCCGAACACACGAGCATACTCCACGCATCCAGACGCATCTATCCACACCACCCACTCACCCGCGGGCGCCCCAGAGCAACGCCTGCATCAAGCTCTGAGCAACACCGCCGTCTGCCGTTTCTCCGGCGAACTTACCAGGTGAACTCCGTCCGCCCCAGCACCTCTCGATCATGCTCACATGAACCCCATGGTCGCCCGCATCTTACCATGCCTTTGTTTTGCCTGAGGGCGATCTGTAGCGACGACTCCGACAAGCACAGAGCGCCGCCGTGTCTGCTTCTTCTCCGGCAACGTTTCCCGGTAAGCCTCGACCGCCCAGACCCCTCTCGTTCACGCACACGACTCCCTCTCGATCTTGCGTATCTAACCGAGCCTTCTTTTCGCTTCAGAGAGAACCACAGCAACGTCCTCGACAGCAACCGGAGCCGCCCGACGCCGTCCTCTACTCCGGCGAGCAATCGCAGACGAACCAGAGCGCCCCTTGACTAACCGCGAGTACGACGAGCACCACCGTGATCTCCTGAGCCCGGTGAGCAACCCCTCCTTCTCTCTCGCTTTCTGTATCGCCGGCACCGTCATCGACCGATCACTCCGCCGCCAGCAGCCGCCGCATCGCCGCTGCTTAGTGGTCAAACGCCTAGCTACCGTTAGATGCAGATCCATCGGCTACGATAGTTTCACTTAACGCCGAAGAGGTACGCTCTCTGAGCCGCTCGATCTAACTAGATCCAACGCCCCACATCCACGATCCCAGCGAACCGGTATCGACCAGTAAGAACACGCCGCGTGGCCAGTATTAGATCTAAATTAGAATTTGAAAACAGAAACTTTTGCCAATTTCAAACCCATGTATCTTTTGATCCACACGTCCAAATTTTACAAATTTGATGTCGTTGGAATCAGCAAGACAAGCTCTAACCAATCCTACCCTTAGTTTAGCAAATAGTATCTGTTAGCTTGTTTGATTTTGCAGATTCTTTTGTGTGCTTGCTAACATTAGAAAAATTGTTTAAAAATGGTTTTAAGGTTAAAACCTTTGCCAATTAGTTTGTTGTGACCTTACTGACCCTAGGAACCAACCCATGGTTTTGAAAGTGATTTTTGAAAAGTTTAGGATGGATTAATTAGTTTAGTCCATTTCTAGCTAACTAAAACTATTTGTTTTGTTTATGAAAATGCTTTCATAAAGAAAACTTTGGAGAAAATGTTTTGAACCAAACCTACTGACCCAAGACACCAAGTTTTGCAATAGCAACTCATTTGGTGAAACCTATAGGTTAATACCCTAGTAGAAATGTTTCTACACCACATAGAGTGATACTTTGTTTTGCAAATGGTTTTATAGTGAAACCTTTTGCAAATGACTTAGCCACTTCACAAAATGACCAATAGGTGTTCCCAAAAGTCTATGACCCCTTAGGAACCCCTTTTTCAAACAAAACAAGGCTTGGCATGCTTGCATGCATTTCTTTAACTTTGCCACTTTGGTAAATGACCATTTTTGATCTTACAAAGTTTAGGAATCTAATAGAGACCCTCTTTGCAAATGACTTTGCCATTTTTGTAAATGACCAATTTGGAACTTACAAAGTTTAGAAGCCTAGTGAAGACCATCCTTACAATAGAACCAACCTTTGCATGCTTATGCATGACTTTGCCACTTTACAAAATGACCATTAAGTGTACCCAAATGCCTATGACCCACTAGGAACCACTTTTTCAAACAAAGCAAAGCTTGGCATGCTTGCATGCATTTCTTTGACCTTGTTGTTTTGTGTGATGTTTTGCTTGATTGGTAGATTGAGTTTGTGTTTGCTTGATTGACTTGTAGTGAAGTTAGAGAAGAGTGAGACTAGCAAGATCAAGGAGTGAACCTATACCCTCTACCAAAAAGGCAAGTGATACTTCATACTATCTATCCCATTATTTTCAATATGCATTAGTGTTTTTGCCAAGTAAAACTTGCATGGTTTTTATTTTGCTAAGTATAGTCTTTGCTATAGGAAAACCAGTAGAATGAATCCTTAGAAGGATTTTCCTAAGTTAAGAATCTTATTACTATCAAGCTTAGCCTAGCTAATAGAAAACCTGGGTGGGATATATATTCACACTATGGAAAAATATTCTAAGTCTAAAGACTTATGTTTTGTTTAATAAAAACAACAAAATTAATGAATCACCTGGGTGGAATGGAAAGATTGGGATATGTTGAGTGGTTACACAAGGCCAGGGGTACTGGTGAACCTTGTGTATCTCACTTGTGGATGGCCACCCAGGAAACAAAGAGATTTGAGATGTCAAATGTTGAGAAGCTTCAAGTGCAACCACTTGGCAATATGGGCTCTGCCATGATCATATAGGTTGCAAGAACTTAGCCACATGGACAGTGGGTGGTAGTGATTGATAGGTTGGAGCGCGTCCATGTTGGTCTAAGGGAAAGCTTCTGAAAGATTTTGTCTTGGGAAACCAAGTCTTGTGGGTAAAGTGCACCACCTCTGCAGAGTGTAAAATCTAAGTACTTAGCCATGTCCCTGGTAAAGGACAATTTGAGCATCAAGACATGGAAGCAATCAAAAATCTCATCACTCCAATTTCTAAATAAAATTTGTGGGTGAACAAGGGTTGTGTGAAATTCTTCAATCTTTGATGGAGAGATGGCTTGGTACAAGGATCTTGAAATCATTGATTGAGGGAAATTGTTTTGCCAAGCAAATCTTCAGTCTTTGATTGGTAGATGCCCTGAGTGGATCTCCAGTCTTTGATTAGTAGATGTCTTGGAAAGTTTTTGCCAAACAAAACTTAGTATTTTCAAAAAGATAGGGAAAAATCTATTTGAGCAATGCAAGCCTCAAATCCACTTAGCCAAAATGCATATAGATGATAGACTCCACTATACTACCAAAGTATCGCTTGCCAATACAATTCAAATGTATTGACCCTTGTGGCTGTAACTTTTAATGTTGCGGGTTTGATTGATTTTAGTGAGGATTGATTGATTAGGATTACAAGTCTACAACCAACATGTCTGCCTGTGGCACTTTGAAGATGAAGGACCCAATACTTATAGATATTCCGCTGCAATGTAATGTAAATAGCCAATGAGCTATGTTTGATGTAATAAAACTATTTCATTCCTGGTTATAAAGTTGTATTATGACCTTTGTTTCTTGATATTACATCTGAACTGTGGATGCTAGCTATTGATCCAGGGACTAGCATTGTAAACACAGGGGACTCAATCTTATTTAAGGTTGGGGACGCTACAGAATGGTATCAGAGCATTGTGTTGCCTGTAGGATTTGTAACCCTAGGATTGGACAAAAACCCTTAGAAAAATAGGAGTTGTATTTGTTCCAAAAACTTATTTACAAAAACAATCTTGTAAACTCTTTCCTCAATCATTTTTGTTTTCAACTCTATTTCTCTTCTATTTCAAACTTAATGGAAAAGCCTACCCTATGACCAAAGACTTCACCATGTGCAAAGGACTACTTCAACTTCATCAACTCTAATGACTTCAACTTCTTCAACATCTGCAACATGTACACCAAGGACTTCAACTTTGGATACTACTAAAGACTACAAGTCTTGAGTAACATTTCACTTGAAGACTAAGGAAACACAACTTAGAAGAAACCATGAACACTTTTGAAGATTGTGACCAAGACACAAGAATTCTCCAAGGATACAAATATCTCATACAAGAAGAATCAACCAAGGATGGAATGATTTCAAGTGAACCATATAGATGGACCACCATATGTAGTTTAAGTCAAACCCACCAACTTATGTGGTGTAACAAAAATTATATTTGTTTGCCTAAGTTTGTGCTTGAAACTTGTTGTTTGAGTGGAGTGCTTGTTTGTGATTGCTTTCACATTCCTTGTGTGAATTGTGATGTGTGTGATTAGGATTGATTCCCTTAGAAATCTTTTGCCTATTCTAATCCCCTCCAACCGAAACAGATGACTTCTCCAAGAGACTCCAGCATCAAGGATGGTGACAACAACAACAACCAAGAGGTCAACATGAGAGAACTCCTAGCAACCCAACACCAATTGAGCCAACTAACAGCTCGGTTCATAGCCAACAATAGTGATAAAGACCCTACCTTGCAAAAGTTTTTGGAAGAACAATCCCAACTGATGCTTAAGGTGACTAATCAAATGATCAGCATGGAAGAAAACTATCCCAAAAGAGTGTATGACAACAAGGATGACAAGAATATTATGCTAGATGGAGCCCCAGCTTGCATTATTTGTGGAGACAAGGATCACACTTCCAAGGAGCATGAAGATCAATGCCCCAATTGTGAAGAGGAACATCCAGTTGGCCAATGCCCCACATCTCAAGTTACTTGTTACCTTTGTGAAGGAAACGACCATGTCCCTACTCAATGCCCCATCTATGCCATTGTTGAACAAAGGAAACAAGAAGGATCCAAGTATGCCAAGAATGTTGATGGCAAAGGAAAAGGACCACTGATACCTCCAAACAAGACAACCCAATTCAAAGGATCAAAGAAATCCAAGAAACCAAAGCAAGACATGAGCCTTGTGCAATGTCGTAAATGTAAGGAAATGGGACACTACCCCAGTGGATGCCCAGAGAACCCGAAGGATAAAGAGATCAGCCAAGTGATATGCAACAACTGCAAAGAACCAGGCCACTATGTAGCCACTTGTCCACAAGAGCAACGTAAAGAACTCCAAGATATCCACTGTTTCAATTGCAAGGAACCAGGACACTATGTAAGAAATTGTCCAGAAAAGATGAAGAACAAGATGAACAAGCCAATGAAGGATCTCAACCTTGGCCCATGAGTCAAGGGCACTATGCAGAAGCTTCCCAAGAAGAAGATTCATCAAGATTCCAAGCAAGCCAACATCTAGTTTAGTTGGAAAAATTTTAAGGGTGGTAGTACCCTAGCTGTTTGAGCCAACTTGTAACCCTAGCCTCCCCAAATCTCGGGACGAGATTAATTTTAAGGGTGGTAGCCTGTCACATCCCAAGATTTTCCAAATCTTGTAATGTGAAAATTAAATAAACAAAATAAATCTTTGTTGAAAATCAGGGTGAAAAGAAACTTTTGTTTCTAAAAGGAGACTTAAAATCCCATCTTGAACAAACTTTGATTAAAGTTTGAATTCAACAAAAATCCAAATCAAGGGAAAAGCATTCCTCAATGAATGTATCTGGAAATTTGAACACTTGGAACAATAAATCCAAATCCCTAAACCCTAATGGAAGGAAATCATTTTCCAAAGTATCTCCAAATCTATGGATTTGATCCATACCAAAGTTGATCAACAAATATTCACAAAGGATCAAGAAAGACCATAGAGAATTGGTTTCACTTAGTTTGGATCCACCAGTGTCATTAAATGTGTGTTCTTCTCATGAACCACAACCAGTGTCATTGCATGTATGTTCTTCTCACAAACCACATAAGGATCCACCAGTGTCATTGGATGTGAGTTCTTCTCATGAACCACACATGGATACACCTAGTGTCATTGCATGTCTGTTCCTTTCATGAACCACGGCTAGAGTCATTGCATGTCAGTTCTTCTCACAGACCACATAAGGATCCACCAGTGTCATTCCATGTCTGTTCTTCTCATGAACCACACCCAGTGTCATTGCATGTGTGTTCTTGTCATGAACCACACATGGATACACCGGTGTCATTGCATGTGTGTTCTTTTCTGTAGGGGTTCGTAGCATGGAAAACAAAATTTTTCTATCGCATACAAACAAACAAGCCAAGATCTATCTACTAGATTGCAGCAACGAGTCGATGGAATAACTCACCCTCGAAGATTCCAAAGTGTTTAACGAGAGCAGATTCTCGTGGGTGATGTAGTCGTACTCTTTCCGATCTCAAGATCGCGTAGACGATCCTTCCGGCGCCACGTTCCGGCAGCGCTCCCGTAGTCGGTCACACGTTCGGTACTCGACGAAGACCTTCCTCTCCCTTGTTCCAGCAGGCAGCGGAGGTTGTAGTACTCTCCTCGCGATTCCGGCAGCACAACGGCGTGGTACCGGAAGTAGAGGGGAAATCCCGCAGGGCTTCGTCTTAAGCCGGTGCGAGTATGGTGGAGCTTATGAGAGAGGCTATTAGTGGTCTAGTAATTAGACACACCAATTAGAGGGCTCTAAACCAATTAGAAGGCTCTAAACCGAAATAGCTCTAAACCGGGGTTTAGGTCTAGGGTTTAGTTTAGAGGATAGGAACTAGTGTGTGCTAGGAGGGAGCCCTGCCCCTCCTTATATAGGTGGGAGGGGCTGGCCGGCCAAGGGGAGGGAGGGGAGTCCCTCCCCAACTCGGCTTGGTGGGGCGCCGGCTTGGGGAGGAGGACTCCCTCCCCAACTCGGTTTCCTCCTCTCCTCCCACTTCCCAAAATTGCCGTTTGACTTTCAAACTGGCCGTTTGACTTTTCAATTTAGGATTTAAATAAATCCTTTATTTTGGGCAGCGAAGACACCTAGTACATGATGCAATCATTCCAACTTACAATGACACATTCATGTACCCTTCCCCCTCCGGAGTGCCGGACATTCCGGGACCTTCTAGAATGTTCCCGATGAAAACACCGGAACCATTCCCCAACTCCGAAACGGGACTTTCCTTATATGAATCTTATTCTCCGGACCATTCCGGATCACCTCGTGATATCCCGGATCCCATCCGAGACTCCGAACAACATTCGGTCTCTTTCTCATAATACCATAACTACTCAAACAACGTCGAATCCTTAAGTGTGTCTCCCTACGGTTCGTGAATTATGCGGACATGATCGAGACACTTCTCCGAACAATAACCAATAGAGGAATCTGGAAATTCATATGGCTCCCACATATTTCTACGATTACATTGCGATCGAATGAACCACTTACATACGATACCAATTTCCCTTTGTCTCACGATATGTTACTTATCCGAGGTTATGATCGTCGGTATCTCTGCATACCCAGTTCAACCTCGTTACTGATAAGTACTCTTTTCTCGTTCCCGTGATATGTGATCCCTTGTGACCCAGTCACATGCTTGCAAGCTAATTTGGATGACATTTGACCGAGAGGGCCCAGAGAATATCTATCCGTCATATGGATGGACAAATCCCACTCTTGATCCATGTGTTTCAACCAATACTTTCCGAACACTCAATACCACCTTTATAGCCACCCTGTTACGGTGTGGTGTTTGATGATATCAAAGCATCCATCCAGTAAAGGTGATATGCATGATCTCATGGTCGAAGGAATTAGATAACTATGTATCAGAAAGCATATAGCAATTGAACTATTGAAATGACTTGATCTTTACGCTACGCTTTATCTATAGGAGTATGTCCACCATATCATTCTCCTAACGATATGATCTTGTTGTTAATAACATCTCAATGTTCATGATAGGGAAACCACAATCATCTATTAACCAACAAGCTAGTATTATATAGAGGCTTTACTAGGGACTTTCAAATTAAGTTTACAAATCACACAAGTATTAATGTTTCCTTGTTAATACTATTATAGCATGAGTGTAAACATTTATCATAAACACAAAGATATAATAATAACTATATTTATTATTGCCTCTAGGGCATATCTCCAACAGTCTCCCACTTGCACTAGAGTCATCTAATCTAGATTACATGGTAATATACCGAACACCCATGGCAGTTTGGTGTTGGTTATGTTTTGCCCTCGGGAGAGGTTTAGTCAATGGATCCGCCACATTCAGATCTGTGTGTACTTTGCAAATCTTTATATCCCCATCCTGGATATGTTCTCGAATAGCGTGGAAACGCAGCTTGATATGCTTCAGCTTCTTGTGTGACCTTGGTTCTTGCGCATTGGCTATGGCGCCCATGTTATCACAGTAGATAGACAATGGGTCCAGCGCACTAGGAACCACACCCAGCTCTGTAATGAACTCTTTCATCCATATCGCTTCTTGTGAAGCCTCCGAAGCAGCCATGTATTCCGATTCAGTTGAAGATCTCGCCACAACGCTTTGCTTTGCACTCCTCCAGCTAACTGCTGCACCATTCAAAATAAATACGTATCCAGATTGTGATTTAGAATCATCCGGATCAGTGTTCCAACTAGCATCGGTGTAACCATTAACAACGAGCTGTTCATCACCTCCATAAGAAAGAACCATATCCTTAGTTCTTCTCAAGTACTTAAGGATGTTTTTGACCGATGTCCAATGATCCACTCCTGGATCACTTTGATATCTGCTAGTTAAACTAACAGCATATGCAATGTCGGGTCTAGTACATAGCATGGCATACATTAGAGATCCTATGGCTGATGCATAGGGAGTCTTACTCATCCTTTCTCTATCTTCTGCCGATGTCGGACTTTGAGTTTTACTCAAGGTCATATTGGGCAACATGGGCAAGAACCCTTTCTTGCTTTCTTCCATTCCAAACCTCTTTAGAACTTTGTCCAAATATGTACTCTGTGACAATGATATTTGGCGTTTCGATCTATATCTATAAATCTTTATGCCTAATATGTAAGCTGCTTCGCCAAGATCCTTCATTGAAAAACTATTATTCAAATATTCCTTGACACTATTAAGAAGGTCTACATCATTCCCAATCAACAATATGTCATCCACATACAGTATTAAGAATGCTACAGAGCTCCCACTCACTTTCTTGTAAATACAAGCTTCTTCATAAGTTTGTATAAAACCAAAACTTTTGATTACCTTATCAAAACGTTGATTCCAACTTCGGGATGCTTGCTTCAATCCATAGATGGACCGTTGAAGCTTGCATACCTTGTTAGCGTCTTTAGGATCGACAAAACCTTTGGGTTGCATCATATACAACTCTTCATCAATGTCTCCATTAAGGAATGCTGTTTTGACATCCATCTGCCATATCTCATAATCGTAATATGCAGCGATTGCTAACATAATCCTCACAGACTTTAGCTTCGCTACTGGTGAGAAAGTCTCATCGTAGTCAACTCCTTGAATTTGTCGAAACCCTTTTGCGACAAGTCGAGCTTTATAGACAGTAACATTACCATCAGCATCTGTTTTCTTCTTGAAAATCCATTTGTTCTCGACAGCCTTCCGGCCATCCGGTAAGTCCACCAAAGTCCATACTTGGTTTTCATACATGGATCCAATCTCGGATTTCATGGCTTCTTGCCATTTATTGGAATCTGGGCTCATCATCGCTTCCTCATATGTCTCGGGGTCATCGGTGTTGTCCACCAACATGACATTCATAACGGAATCATACCAATCTGGAGTGGTACGAGTTCTCGTTGACCTGCGAGGTTCTGTAGCAACTTCGACCGAAGTTTCATGATCAACATCATTAGCTTCCTCTCTAATTGGTGCAGGCACCACAGGAACTTCTTCCGGTGCTGCGCTACTCGCAATTTCGAGAGAAGGTTCGACAACCTCGTCGAGTTCTACTTTCCTTCCAGTCACTTCTTTCGAGAGAAATTCCTTCTCTAGAAAGGATCATTCTTAGCAACGAAGATTTTGCCTTCGGATCTATGATAGAAGGTATACCCAATAGTTTCCTTCGGGTATCCTATGAAGACGCATTTTTCCGCTTAGGTTCAAGCTTGTCCGGCTGTAACTTCTTTACATAGGCTTCGCATCCCCAAACTTTAAGGAACGACAATTTAGGTTTCTCCCAAACCATAATTCATACGGTGTCGTTTCAACGGATTTAGATGGTGCCCTATTTAAAGTGAATGCGGCTGTTTCTAATGCATAACCCCAAAATGATAGCGGTAAATCTGTAAGTGACATCATAGAACGAACCATATCTAAGAGAGTTCGATTACGACGTTCAGACACACCATTACGCTGTGGTGTTCCCGGCGGTGTCAACTGCGAAAGTATTCCGTATTCCTTCAAATGCTCGCCAAACTCGTAACTTAGATATTCACCTCCACGATCAGAACGTAGAAATTTAATCTTCTTGTTACGTTGATTCTCTACCTCACTTTGAAACTCCTTAAACTTCTCGAAAGTTTCGGACTTATGTTTCATGAAATAGATATACCCATATCTACTCAAGTCATCCGTGAAGGTAAGAACATAACGATAACCACCGCGCGATGCTACACTCATTGGACCACACACATCAGTATGTATGATTTCCAGTAAGTCCGTAGCTCGCTCCATTATACAGAAAATGGAGTCTTAGTCATTTTACCCATCAGACATGCTTCGCATCTTTCAAGTGATTCAAAATCAAGTGATTCAAGAAGTCCATCGGAATGGAGTTTCTTCATACGTTTCACTCCGAAGTGACCAAGACGACAGTGCCACATATAGGTCGAATTATCGCTTGATTTCAATCGTTTAGCTTCAATGTTATTAATATGTGTATTTCCACTATCGAGATTCAATATGAATAGACCATCTATTAAAGGTGCATGTGCATAAAACATATTACTCATATAAATAGAACAACCATTATTCTTAGATTTAAACAAGTAACCGTCTCGCAATAAACAAGATCCCGATATAATGTTCATGCTCAACGCAGGCACCAAATAACAATTATTTAAGTATAAAACTAATCCCGATGGTAGATGAAGAGGTAGCGTGCCGACCGCGATCACATCAACCTTTGATCCGTTTCCCACGCGCATCGACACCTCGTTCTTCGCTAGCTTCCGTTTATTCTGCAGCTCCTGTTTCGAGTTACAAATATGAGCAACCGAACCAGTATCAAATACCCAGGCACTACTACGAATACTAGTGAGATACACATCAATAACATGTATATCAGATATACCTTTCTTCTTGATGTTGCCGTTCTTCAAATCCGCCAAGTACTTTGGGCAATTCCGCTTCCAGTGACCTTCCCCTCTGCAGTAAAAGCACTCAGTTTCAGGCTTAGGTCCAGCCTTGGTCTTCTTCGTTGGCATGGTAACTTTCTTACCACCCTTCTTGAAGTGTCCCTTCTGCTTAGACTTGCCTTTCTTGAATTTGGTGGTCTTATTGACCATCAACACTTGGTGCTCTTTCTTGATCTCCACTTCTGCAGATTTTAACATAGCAAATAGTTCTGGCAACTCTTTGTTCATGTTCTGCATGTTGTAGTTCATCACAAAGTTCTTGTAACTTGGTGGTAGTGATTGGAGGATGCGGTAAACCCCCAAAGTATTAGGAATCACTATACCCAAGCTTTGAAGTTTGTTTGCGTGCCTAGACATCTTAAGCACATGCTCACTGACGGAGCTGCCCTCTTCCATCTTGCAGTTAAAGAACTTTTCAGAAGCTTCATAACTTTCAATTGCCGCATGAGTCTCAAAAATTAATTTGAGATCCTCGACAATATCATATGGGTCTGACTCTTCAAACCTTTTCTGAAGCTCCGATTCTAAACCATACAAGATAGCACACTGAACTATGGAGTACTGATTCTTCCGAGCAAGGTAAACATTCTTTACTTCATCGGTAGCATCAGCTGCAGGTGGGTCACCTAGCGGTGCATCCAGCACATAGGTCAAATTACCAGCTGTGAGGACAATCCTCAAATTGCGGAACCAATCCGCGAAGTTGCTTCCATTGTTTTTCAACTTTTCTTTCTCTAGGAACGCATTAAAATTGATGGTAGGGGCTGCCATTGATCTACAACATATTTGCAATAGTTTAGACTAAGTTTATGACAAATTGAGTTCAAATTAATTAATGAATTAAACTAGGTGAACTCCCACTCAAAACAACATCCCTCACATTGTTTTAGTGATCACATGAACCAAATCCACTACATCAACTCCGATCATCACGAGAGTTGATATAGTTTCAATGGCGAACAATCGACATGTTCATCATATCTGCTATATGATTCATGCTTTACCTTTCGGCGATCCGTGTTCCTGAGGCCATGTCTGTACATGCTAGGCTCGTCAAGATCAAACCTTAGCTACCGCATAAGCAAATCTGGCTTGCTTACGTTGTATTCACCCGCGGAATCAAAGACACCCGATCATCACGTGGTGCTTCGAAGCAACAAGCTTTGGCAACGGTGCATACTAAGGGTGAACACTTTAGAACTTGAAATTTATGTGCATGAGGGATCATCTTATAATGCTACCGTCGTCTACTAAGCAATACAAGATGCATAAAGGATTAACATCACATGCAATTCATAATATGTGATATGATATGGCCTTTCTTCTTTGTGCTTCCGATCTCCATCTTCAAGCACGAACATGATCTCCATCATCACCGGCATAGCATCAAGGTCAATGACGCTTCTTCATGGTTGTCGTCCACCAGCTTCAACTATTACAACTATTTTGAATAGACACACAGGTCTTAACAGAAATTAAAGACAACCATATGGCTCCTGCCGGTTGCCAACTTACAATAAGGAATATTGCATACATCAAATATAATCACAATCATGGCCATATCATATCACTGCACACCCCTGCAAAACAAAGTTAGACGCTTCTACTTTCTTTGCATATTTTACGTGGTTTGGGGCTTTCCATAAGTGTCGTTCTAACCTACGAACAAGAACCACAACATTGATACTAGCATTGTTGATTACCCGTTGTAAATTGGATCTTTACTATGCTAGGAGAAACAGGCACCCGCAAAGCCACTTATGCAATACAAGTTGCATGTCATGCGTGGAGCAAGTCTCATGAACGATGTCATGTAAGGTTAGCCCGGGCCGCTTCATCCCAACATACCGCAAGATGCAAAGTACACAAAAAGCAATCTACAATAAAAGCATCAACGCCCACAATGACCATTGTGTTCTACTCGTGCAACAGATCTACATATAGACACGGCTCTGATACCACTGTAGGGGTTCGTAGCATGGAAAACAAAATTTTTCTATCGCATACAAACAAACAAGCCAAGATCTATCTACTAGATTGCAGCAACGAGTCGATGGAATAACTCACCCTCGAAGATTCCAAAGTGTTTAACGAGAGCAGATTCTCGTGGGTGATGTAGTCGTACTCTTTCCGATCTCAAGATCGCGTAGACGATCCTTCCGGCGCCACGTTCCGGCAGCGCTCCCGTAGTCGGTCACACGTTCGGTACTCGACGAAGACCTTCCTCTCCCTTGTTCCAGCAGGCAGCGGAGGTTGTAGTACTCTCCTCGCGATTCCGGCAGCACAACGGCGTGGTACCGGAAGTAGAGGGGAAATCCCGCAGGGCTTCGTCTTAAGCCGGTGCGAGTATGGTGGAGCTTATGAGAGAGGCTATTAGTGGTCTAGTAATTAGACACACCAATTAGAGGGCTCTAAACCAATTAGAAGGCTCTAAACCGAAATAGCTCTAAACCGGGGTTTAGGTCTAGGGTTTAGTTTAGAGGATAGGAACTAGTGTGTGCTAGGAGGGAGCCCTGCCCCTCCTTATATAGGTGGGAGGGGCTGGCCGGCCAAGGGGAGGGAGGGGAGTCCCTCCCCAACTCGGCTTGGTGGGGCGCCGGCTTGGGGAGGAGGACTCCCTCCCCAACTCGGTTTCCTCCTCTCCTCCCACTTCCCAAAATTGCCGTTTGACTTTCAAACTGGCCGTTTGACTTTTCAATTTAGGATTTAAATAAATCCTTTATTTTGGGCAGCGAAGACACCTAGTACATGATGCAATCATTCCAACTTACAATGACACATTCATGTACCCTTCCCCCTCCGGAGTGCCGGACATTCCGGGACCTTCTAGAATGTTCCCGATGAAAACACCGGAACCATTCCCCAACTCCGAAACGGGACTTTCCTTATATGAATCTTATTCTCCGGACCATTCCGGATCACCTCGTGATATCCCGGATCCCATCCGAGACTCCGAACAACATTCGGTCTCTTTCTCATAATACCATAACTACTCAAACAACGTCGAATCCTTAAGTGTGTCTCCCTACGGTTCGTGAATTATGCGGACATGATCGGGACACTTCTCCGAACAATAACCAATAGAGGAATCTAGAAATTCATATGGCTCCCACATATTTCTATGATTACATTGCGATCGAATGAACCACTTACATACGATACCAATTTCCCTTTGTCTCACGATATGTTACTTATCCGAGGTTATGATCGTCGGTATCTCTGCATACCCAGTTCAACCTCGTTACTGATAAGTACTCTTTTCTCGTTCCCGTGATATGTGATCCCTTGTGACCCAGTCACATGCTTGCAAGCTAATTTGGATGACATTTCACCGAGAGGGCCCAGAGAATATCTATCCGTCATATGGATGGACAAATCCCACTCTTGATCCATGTGTTTCAACCAATACTTTCCGAACACTCAATACCACCTTTATAGCCACCCTGTTACGGTGTGGTGTTTGATGATATCAAAGCATCCATCCAGTAAAGGTGATATGCATGATCTCATGGTCGAAGGAATTAGATAACTATGTATCAGAAAGCATATAGCAATTGAACTATTGAAATGACTTGATCTTTACGCTACCCTTTATCTATAGGAGTATGTCCACCATATCATTCTCCTAACGATATGATCTTGTTGTTAATAACATCTCAATGTTCATGATAGGGAAACCACAATCATCTATTAACCAACAAGCTAGTATTATATAGAGGCTTTACTAGGGACTTTCAAATTAAGTTTACAAATCACACAAGTATTAATGTTTCCTTGTTAATACTATTATAGCATGAGTGTAAACATTTATCATAAACACAAAGATATAATAATAACTATATTTATTATTGCCTCTAGGGCATATCTCCAACATTTTCATGAACCACAACTAGAGTCATTTCATGTGTGTTCTTCTTGACAAACCACATATGGATCCACCGGTGTCATTGCATGTCTGTTGTTTTCATGAACCACACCTAGTGTCATTGCATGTCTGTTCCTCTAAACAAACCACACATGGATCCACCTAGTGTCATTGCATGTCTGTTGTTTTCACAAACCACACATTTATCCACCAGTGTTATTGCATGTGTGTTCTTCTAAACAAACCACACATGGATCCCCCTAGTGTGATTGCATGTGTGTTCTTCTTCACAAACCACACATGGATCCACCAGTGTCATTGCATGTGGGTTCTTTTCATGAACCACAGCTAGAGTCATTGCATGTCTGTTCTTTCCACAAATCACACATGGATCCACCTAGTGTGATTGCATGCCTGTTCTTTTCACAAACCACACATGGATCCACCAGTGTCATTGCATGTGTGTTCTTCTCATGAACCACAACCAGTATCATTGCATGTATGTTCTTCTCACAAACCACATAATGATCCACCAGTGTCATTGGAGGTGTGTTCTTCTCATGAACCACACATGGATCCACCCGGTGTCATTGCATGTCTATTCTTTTCATGAACCACAGCTAGAGTCATTGCATGTCAGTTCTTCTCACAAACAACATAAGGATCCACCAGTGTCATTCCCTGTCTGTTCTTCTCATGAACCACACCCAGTGTCATTGCATGTGTGTTCTTCTCAAGAACCACACATGGATACACCAGTGTCATTGCATGTGTGTTCTTTTGATGAACCACAACTAGAGGCATTGCATGTGTGTTCTTCTTCACAAACAACACATGGATCCACCAGTGTCATTGCATGTGTGTTGTTTTCACGAACCACATCTAGAGTCATTGCATGTGTGTTCTTCTAAACAAACCACATATGGATCCACTAGTGTCATTGCATGTATGTTCTTTTCATAAACAACACCTAGTGTCATTGCATGTTTGTTCCTCTAAACAAACCACACATGGATCCACCTAGTGTCATTGCATGTCTGTTCTTTTCACAAACCACACATGTATCCACCAGTGTCATTGCATGTGTGTTCTTCTAAACAAACCACACATGGATCCACCTAGTGTGATAGCATCTATGTTCTTTTCACAAACCACACATGGATCCACCAGAGTCATTGCATGTTTATTCTTTCCACAAACCACACATGGATCAACCTAGTGTGATTGCATGTCTATTCTTTTCACAAACCACACATGGATCCACCAGTGGGATTGCATGTGTGTTCTTCTCATGAACCATAGGCAGTGTCATTGCATGTATGTTCTTCTCACAAACCACGTAAGGATCCACAAGTGTCATTGGATGTGTGTTCTTCTCATGAACCACACATGGATCAACCCAGTGTCATTGCATGTCTGTTCTTTTCATGAACCACAGCTAGAGTCATTGCATGTTTGTGCTTTCCACAAACCACATCTGGATCCACCAGTGTCATTGCATGTCTTTTCTTTTCATGAACCACACCTAGTGTCATTGCATGTCTGTTCCTCTAAACAAACCACACATGGATCCACGTAGTGTGATTGCATGTCTATTCTTTCACAAACGACACATGGATCCACCAGTGTCATTGCATGTGTGTTCTTGTCATGAATCACAGCCAGTGTCATTGCATGTCTGTTCTTCTAAACAAAACACACATGGATCCACCTAGTGTGACTGCATGTGTGTTCTTCTAAACAAACCACACATGGATCCACCTAGTGTCATTGCATGTGTGTTCTTTTCATGAACCACAACTAGAGTCATTGCATGTTTATTCTTTCCACAAACCACACATGGATCCACCTAGTGTGATTGCATGTTTGTTCTTTTCACAAACCACACATGGATCCACTAGTGTCATTGCATGTGTGTTCTTCACATGAATCACAACCATTGTCATTGCATGTATGTTCTTCTCACAAACCACATAAGGATCCACAAGTGGCATTGGATGTGTGTTCTTCTCATGAACCACACATGGATCAACCAAGTGGCATTGCATGTCTGTTATTTTTCATTTACCACACCTAGAGTCATTGCATGTCAGTTCTTCTCACAAACCACATAAGAATCCACCAGTGTCATTGCATGTGTGTTCTTCTCATGAACCACACCCAGTGTCATTGCATGTGTGTTCTTCTCATGAACCACACATGGATACACCATTGTCATTGCATGTGTGTTCTTTTCATGAACCACAGCTAGAGTCATTGCATGTGTGTTCTTCTTCACAAACCACACATGGATCCACCAGTGTCATTGCATGTGTGTTATTTTCATGAACCATAACTAGAGTCATTGCATGGGTGTTCTTCTAAACAAACCACATAAGGATCCACAAGTGTCATTGCATGTCTGTTCTTTTCATGAAACACACCCAGTGTCATTGCATGTCTGTTCCTTTCACAAACCACACATGTATCCACCAGTGTGATTGCATGTCTGTTCTTTTCACAAACCACACATGTATCCACCAGTGTCATTGCATGTATGTTCTTCTAAACAAACCACACATGGATCCACCTAGTGTGATTGCTTGTCTGTTCTTTTTGTTGGGGTTCCGCGTATAAAAACAATAAATTTTACTCTACGGCCCTGAACCCCTAAAGCTGGCAGGACCTATCTATTAGTAATACATTAACGGGAGGGGCTTTTCGCGAACTTACCCTTGAAGACCGAAAAGCGTTGTCAACGCTCAGGAGAGCGTGGTTGATGTAGACGAGCCGAAGCCGACCTCAAGGTCATGATGAAGTCCTTGCGCTCCTTGGCTCCAACGACTTGAGTGCCTCAAGTGCGACACCTCACGGAAAGTTACACACGTCCGGTGCCTGACAAAGACTCCCTCTTCCCTGATCCAGCAGCAGTCCCAGAAGTAGAGCTCCCGGATCCGAGCAGTGCGACGGCGCTCCGCGGTGAAGATGTCTCTCGTTCGTGTAGTCCAAACTTGGGACCATGGTCACGAGAGAGAGGGGTAGAGATAAAATATCAACTGGAGGTCCTCCCAAAAGTGAGAAGACCTTTATTGATTATTGGTGTATTTAATTTGGCCAAATACCCCTATTATATATAGGGGGGAGGTACTACCTCCCTCAAAGTCCGAGGGTGGGACTAAAGGAGAGGAGGGGAAGGGGTGGCCGTCGGCCACCCTAGTGGGCCCTGCGCGGGGGCTAGGCCCACCCGGCCAGCCCCCTTGCCCATTCTCCCTCTCTCCTTTCCCCTAATGGGCCCTCTCCCTCCGGAAATTGGCCCATTAAGCCTTTGACCATTTTAATTGATTTTTATATTTATTATATAATTATGAATAAATGATTAAATCAATATTTAACATCCACTCACATATTATTCAACCTCCGTGGATATGGAACACCTTCCACCTCCACTCCGGACATCCTCCGGATTTACCGAAACCCTTCCGGTTTTCTCTCTACTATTCTTCGGCGATTCCACTGATCCTATAAACACTCTCTAAGCACCATCAAGCCCTTAAGCGTGATACCCCACGGTTCAGGAACACTCCAGACATGGTCGAGGCACTCCCGCACCAATGATCGACTGAGGGACCTGGATGGCCATTGATACATTGCAAATGTATCTATAATTTTTGATGTTTCATGCTTGGTTTTATCTACTTTCTTGTGTTTTGTTCCAACTTTGGAGTACTTTTCATATGATTTCTTGGACTAACCTATTAACAAGATGCCATAGTGCCAGTTGCCTGTTTTCTGCTGTTTTTGGTTCCAGGAAGTCAGAAAATGAATATTCTCGGAATTGGACGGGACAAAAGCCAAAGTTACTATTTCCCGGAAGACTCACGGAGCCAGAAGGAGAGTCGGAGAGGGTCCACAGGGTGGCCACACACCCCCTTGGCACGGGCTAGCCTAGGCCGCGCCAGGGCATGGTGTGGGCCCCCTGGCCGGCCACCGACCTTGCCTCTTTTGCCTATAAGAGCCCCCCCGATACCAAAACCCTAAATAGTCAATCAGAAATCCACGAAAAGTTCCACAGCACCACCGCCACCAAAGGGGAGATTCGGGGGACAGGAAGTCTCTATCCCGGCACCCTACCGGGATGGGGAAGTGCCCCCAGAGCCATCTCCATCGATCTCCACCACCATCTCCATCACCATTGCTGATTCCCCTGATGAGGATGGAGTAGATCTCTCTCGAGGCTAAGGGTTCTACCGGTAGCTATGTGTTCATCTCTCTCTATGCATGATCTTATTGAGATCATGAGCTTGTAATCTATAGATCTTCCTTGCTACTCAAGTGCTTTAATAGATCTCTACTCTCCCCATGTGTGTGAAAGTGACAGCATGCACACCATGGTGACACTTAGGCTAGAGATTACAAATACTTGTTATGAGTTATATTTGGAGTTGGATGTCTTTATGAAATTGTGGTGTTTGTTGGAACCATCTAGTGCTCAAGGTGAGAGTGTGGGGTTTTCTAGATGGGAAAGGCTTACTTTGAGGTGTGTTGTTATAGCCCTACCAACGATTAGCGTGTCCAACCGAAGAGTAGTTCAGCGTAGTATCATGAAGATGATATATTTATATGAGAGTGTTCACTAGTGAAAGTATGATCCCTAGGCCTTGTTTCTAAGCATTGATACACTATTTGCAATTAGATCTGTTACATGTGTGCTTGCTTCCTTCTTTATTTCAGTTTGCCTTTAGTCTTTTCCATGCCATCAAGTTATTTTCTATCACCGTTACCGCTTATAATTATCCATACCACTTGTATTTCACTATCTCTTCGCCAAACTAGTGCACCTATACACCTGACAAGTGTATTGGGTGTGTTGGGGACACAAGAGACTTCTTGGATCTTGATTGCAGGGTTGCTTGAGAGGGGATACCTTTGACCACTTCCTCCCTGAGTTCGATAAACCTTGGGTGATCCACTTAAGGGAAAACTTGCTGCTGTTCTACAAACCTCTGCACTTGGAGGCCCAACAACTGTCTACAAGAAGAGAAGTGCGTAGACATCAAGCTATTTTCTGGCGCCGTTGCTGGGGAGGTAAGGTAAAAGGCACTCACATCCTCCCGTGTGAGTGCTCGAAGTTATTTCCTTTAGATTCTGCAATTTTGTCTTTTTGTTTCTTCTTTTCACTAGTTAGGCTTAATGGAAAACAACAAAAAAATTAGAGAGCTTTATAGTATTTATCTTGAGTTAGGACATGAAGTGTTTGAAGAGAAAATTAAAAAACCTATGGAACTTTATTTGCATGCTAATAGCAATGTTGTTAGTATGAATTCTTTGGACACCATTATTGTTAATGCAATGGAAAAGTCTAAGCTTGGGGAAGCTAGTTTTTATGAAAATGATCTTTTTAGTTCCCCAACTTTCGAAGATAGCTATTCTATTGCTTATGATGATACAAAACCTCCAATATATGATGATTACAATGATGAATATGATATTTTCAGTCCACCTACTATTGAGGAGGAAATTAATTATGATTACAATATGCCTCCTATATTTGATGATTATGGTGATGAGAATAATAATGATAGCTATTTTGTTGAATTTGCTCCCACCATGATTAATAAGAATGACTATTCTTATAGGGAGAGTAATAATTGTTTTATGCATGTGGCTCATGATAAGAATGTTTTATGTGATAGTTATATTGTTAATTTTATTCATGATTCTACTGAAAGTTATTATGAGAGAGGGAAACATGGTTTTATGCATCTCAATAATATTAAGTTTCCCCTCTTTATGTTGAAAATTTTAAAGTTGCACTTGTTTTGCTTTCCTATGCTTGTTGCTTTGTGCTTTCATGACTTGTTTCTTTACAATATTCCTATGCATAGGAAGTGGATTAGACTTAAATGTCTTTTGAATTTGCTTCTTGATTCTCTCTTTTACTTCAATTCATATTTCTTATGTCAGCATCTTCTCAAACTATCATGCCTAACTTAAAGGCGTTAAAGAAAAGTACTTATTGGGAGATAACCCAAAAGTTTTAGATGAGTCTTGGAAGTTATTACTTCAGTAATAACCTCTCCTTATCCTTTTTATTTGCTTTTTGTGCCAAGAGTAACCTCTAATGAGAGAGAAGTAATGATTGGGAAAGTTGCTGTCCCGAAACGGATTTCTGTGCTTCACCGTAAAAATTCGTGTAAAATATCTGAACGTCTTTTTGAGGCGTGAATTTTTGTGCTTCTGACCCAGGTTGTTATCTAACTTACGTTAGTTCAACACGTTTTGATTTTAGCAACATAAGGTCTTCAAAAAATTTTGTCTTTACCTGCTGGTCTGTTTTGACAGATTTCTGCCATTTTCTGCATTTGCTTCTTGTTGGCTCCTTTTTGAGTTCTTTTGGGGAATTGAGCTTTTTGAGGGAAGTGCTAAAGTAGCTAGTTTTCTAATGGAAGTTTATTTGATGTTAGAACTGAACCTTAAGACCTATTATCTTGAGTGCACTAATGTTGCTAATAAAGATTGTGTGAAGTTTTGTATGAAGGAAAAATTTCAGGTGTATAGAAGGAACAAGTAATGAGATGAAGGATGTACTAAAGCTCAAGCTTGGGGAAGCCACATGTGTAACCCCAAGAAATATCCAAGAAGTACAAGCGTCACAGCTTGGGGATGCCCAAGGCATCCCCTTCTTCATCAATAAAAATCCCAGGTTTCTTCCAAACACTTCATTTTTATTGTTTCATGCATAGTTGTGTTGTTCTTGGAGCATCTTCTTTTCCATTTTCGTTTTGGTTTTCGTTTGCTTTGTTTGCTTAGTTTTCTGAATAAATTGGTTGGACCCCCTCTTTCATACATTGGTTTTCAAATAGTTTGGTTTGGACTGGAAAAGAGTAGGAAAGTTCATGCTTAAATGGTAAAGAGAGCTTGTTTTTGATTGTGGCCTATGCTTTGTCATACCATGCTTGATACTGTTTTGGCTTTATGCTTAGTATTCTTTGATGTAGCATGACTTGTTATAAACAATTGATATTGATTAATGTGCCTTGGATGAATCATGCGTTGTTTTAGCATATTAAAGCATAGTATTGTGCTATTCTCCTTTGATGCTTTATTTGGGTTGACTTGGCGCATGCTCACACCATGTTATGACTATCTCAAGTCACCATAGCCTTTATGATCCTTTAGTTTTCAACTTGTAGTATCACTTTATGCTTTCATCAATGATGTTTTGTCGCTCTGCATGATTATGGCCATTATTTCTCTCTTAGTTTGTCGCTCCCAGTCTTTTGCTAGCCTCCACAACCAAGTATGAGTTCCACTCATGCATCGAACTCCCTAAACCAAGTTATTCCAAAGAGTCCACCATACCTACCTACTAGCTTATGCTATTCCAAGTATATTCATGCTTTTGTTTACCTTCCAAATTAAACTTGTTATGAGAAAACTAGTGATTAAAGCTCTCACGAACTTGATGGCACACTTTAATTTACTTGCCCTTAATAAACTTGAACCATTGTGTCGTCTATATTGTATATACTTGCACTTATTTGTTGGGGATTAGCAGAACCATGCTGTCATGGGGAACGCTTTCAACATTGCATGAGTAATTGTACCTAGTTGATATCATGCTCTTTTGTATATGGATGTCGTCGGTGTGAAATGAAAGGGGAGCTTTTAAGTCCATGGAGTTATGTATATGTGTTAGAGAAACGCCTGGGCCGCTGGTCTAATCCATGCTAACATGGTGGAAACCTACAGCGTAACCATAATGAGCTGTCTATGAAGCATTCTTCTTATAAAAAAAGAGTCCTATATTGAGAAAAAAGAGAAAAACTAAAAAAAGAGATTATGAAAAGAGGAAAGAGAGAAAAGCACCATATTCCCATGGTAAATAAGAAGATTGCTGAGATGCTCGTTGTGTGCTTGCCTTGTCATTTTGATATGGGGATTCTTCCGTATCATCAGGCAAGGGGTACCCCGTTGGCGGTTCTCTGTGATACACATGTACTTACGATGACAAGAACTTACCGGTGACTAAATTGAGTAGCATGAGGAGCAGCCCTCGTATTCAAGGGACATGAGATTTCCAACTTATACTTTGTCAAGCATATACACCATAGTTTGTGCACTTTAACCTTAATCCCTTCAAGATGCTTATGATAGGGGCAATGAGAGCTGAAAGCTATTAAGTACCATAATTTTTGGAAGCTCTTTATGAGACTTGAATCCCTGCTTCCTTCTATGAAGGCCTTTCTTCCACCATTATATTGAGTCTCCACCTTCTACCTTTATGCACCTACTTTGAGAGCATAGTGGCCATTCTTAGTTCTATGTGCATTGTCCCAAGACTTTTTGATTGATGCATACCTTAATATTGCTTGTTTTAAACTATTTGTATCTAGTCACTCTTATGAACTTTGAAGGTGTCATATGCATTTATGTTTCCTACTCTATGAGGGACAAGCCGAATGCCACTATGCTATGTTTTCTTTATGTGAAACAAACAAACGTCTTGCAAAGCATTGTTATTCATGAATCTTTTGTTTGTGCCTTTTCATGTTGCATCATAGTTTCTTTGCTTATTGCTAGAACTTTGTCTTTCATGTTATGATTGAAGTACTATGATCCCAGCTTTGGATGTTTTACAAATACTTTGATCAAGTCTTTGATGGTGCATGTCACCTCAAAAATTATTCTTTCTTTTTATCACTTACCTACTCGAGGACGAGTAGGAGTTAAGCTTGGGGATGTTGATACGTTGCAAATGTATCTATAATTTTTTATGTTCCATGCTTGGTTTTATCTACTTTCTTGTGTTTTGTTCCAACTTTGGAGTACTTTTCATATGACTTCTTGGACTAACCTATTAACAAGATGCCATACTACCAGTTGCCTGTTTTCTGCTGTTTTTGGTTCCAAGAATTCAGAAAATGAATATTCTCGGAATTGGACGGGACAAAAGCCAAAGTTACTATTTTCCCGGAAGACTCACGGAGCCAGAAGGAGAGTCGGAGAGGGGCCACCCCCCTTGGCGCGGGCCAGCCTAGGCCGTGCCAGGGCATGGTGTGGGCCCCCTGGCCGGCCACCGACCTTGCCTCTTTCGCCTATAAGAGCCTCCCGATACCAAAATCCTAAATAGTCAATCAGAAATCCACGAAAAGTTCCGCAGTGCCACCGCCACCGAAGGGGAGATTCGGGGGACAGAAAGTCTCTGTCCCGGCACCCTGCCGGGATGGGGAAGTGCCCCCGGAGCCATCCCCATCAATCTCCACCACCATCTCCATCACCATTGCTGATTCCCCTGATGAGGAGGGAGTAGATCTCTCTCGAGGCTAAGGGTTCTACCGGTAGCTATGTGTTCATCTCTCTCTATGCATGATCTTATTGAGATCATGAGCTTGTAATCTATAGATCTACCTTGCCACTCAAGTGCTTTAATAGATCTCTGCGCTCCCCATGTGTGTGAAAGTGACAGCATGCACACCATGGTGGCACTTAGGCTAGAGATTACAAATGTTTGTTGGAACCATCTAGTGCTCAAGGTGACAGTGTGGGGTTTTCTACATGGGAAAGGCTTACTTTGAGGTGTGCTGTTATAGCCCTACCAACGATTAGAGTGTCCAACCGGAGAGTAGTTTAGCGTAGTATCATGAAGATGATATATTTATATGAGAGTGTTCACTAGTGAAAGTATGATCCCTAGGCCTTGTTTCTAAGCATTGATACACCGTTTGCAATTAGATCTGTTACATGTTTTCTTGCTTCCTTTTTTATTTCAGTTTGCCTTTAGTCTTTTCCATGCCATCAAGTTATTTTCTATCACCGTTATCGCTTATAATTATCCATACCACTTGTATTTCACTATCTCTTCGCCAAACTAGTGCACCTATACACCTGACAAGTGTATTGGGTGTGTTGGGGACACAAGAGACTTCTTGTATCTTGATTGCAGGGTTGCTTGAGAGGGGATACCTTTGACCACTTCCTCCCTAAGTTCGATAAACCTTGGGTGATCCACTTAAGGGAAAACTTGTTGCTGTTCTACAAACCTCTGCACTTGGAGGCCCAACAACTGTCTATAAGAAGAGAAGTGCGTAGACATCAGCCATGTGACCCTTATGCGTTCCACGAAGATCTTTCATCATTTGAATCGGGACAGTCGTGTCTTATTCCCTTTGTCACTCGATACTTGCATTGCCCGAGATCTGATCAATGACATCACCATGTCGTGTTCAATCTCGTTACCGAACAACGCTACTTGACTCGTTCCGACAAGTGATATCCCCGTGATCAAATCACACGCTGCGCAGCTATTGGATATAACCTCCCCGAGTGGGCCCTTGAGTATCTTCCCGTCACATGGACAGACAAATCCCGCTCTTCACATATATTGCCTCAATGGTTTCCTCACCTGAACAACCTTTATAACCACTATATCACCAAGTGGCGCTTGATGCTATCAAAGCACTCTCGGGAGATAGTGATTGATATAGCCTCATGGTCGAAGGAATAGTCTACGAGGATCCATTTCTAATCAACATAACCTAAACTTCGTGACATGATCAGGTCACGATGTTTAGGTTGGGTATTGGTTCATCATCTCATTCTCGGAATGAGACGACTCCATTTCCAACTGGCATAAATGCCACATGATCAGGAAACATGATCATCAGTTGACCAATGAACCAGTGACTAGAGTTTCACTGGGAACCCCTAGTTGTTTGTATATCACACGTGTACTGATGTTTCCACTCAATATAGTTATAGCATGATATAAAACTTAATCATAAACTATATGAAATATGATAATAGTCCTTACTACTATTTTTCTCTAGGGCATATTTCCAACACTTTTCACAAAACACACACGGATCCACCAGTGTCATTGCATGTGTGTTCTTTTCATGAACCACATCTAGAGACATTGCATGTCTGTTCTTTCCACAAACCACTCATGGATCCACCTAGTGTGATTGCATGTCTGTTCTTTTCAAAAACCACACATGGATCCACCAGTGTCATTGCATGTGTGTTCTTCTCATGAACCACAGCCAGTGTCATTGCATGTATGTTTCTCACAAACCACATAAGGATCCACTAGTGTCGTTGGATGTGTGTTCTTCTCATGAACCACACATGGATCCACCTAGTGTCATTACATTTCTGTTATTTTCATGAACCACAGCTAGAGTCATTGCATGTGTGTGCTTTCCACAAACCACATATGGATCCACCAGTTTCATTGCATGTCTATTCTTTTCATGAACCACACCCAGTGTCATTGCATGTTTGTTCCTCTAAACAAACCACACATGGATCCATGTAGTGTGATTACACGTCTGTTCTTTTCACAAACAACACATGGATCCACCAGTGTCATTGCATCTGTGTTCTTTTCATGAACCACAGATAGAGTCATTGCATGTGTGTTCTTCTTCACAAACCACACATGGATCCAGTGTCATTGCATGTGTGTTATTTCATGAACCACAGCTAGAGTCATTGTATGTGTGTTATTCTAAACAAACCACATAAGGATCTACCAGTGTCATTGCATGTCTGTTCTTTTCACGAACCACACCTAGTGTCATTGGATGTCTGTTCCTCTAAACAAACCACACATGGATCCACCTAGTGTGATTGCATGTTTGTTCTTTTCACAAACCACACATGTATCCACTAGTGTCATTGCATGTGTTTTCTTCTAAACAAACCACACATGAATCCACCTAGTGTGATTGTATGTCTGTTCTTTTCACAAACCACACATGGATCCACAAGTGTCATTGCATGTGTGTTATTTTCATGAACCACGGCTAGAGTCATTGCATGTTTGTTCTTTCCACAAACCACACATGGATCCACCTAGTGTGATTCCATGTCTGTTCTTTTCACAAACCACACATGGATCCACCAGTGTCATTGCATGTGTGTTCTTTTCATGAACCACAGCTAGAGTCATTGTGTGGGCTCCCCGGATTAATCATCCGAGAAATCCCTGTTATGCATATTTCCACGTTCCCATGATCAGTGAGCCACGGAACATAACCGACAAGTATCATTACAACATCCTAAACATAATGAATTACAAGACTTACATAGATGCCCTTATGGCTACACCATCCTTAGCAGCGGAATATCACCATGCGCTGAGCCCCAATCGTGCCTCAACCTACAGGCAATTGACTAGGAAGACAGCCTAGCTCGCTGGACGTCACCTCAATCTTCTGAAGTCGAACCTCTGAAAGTCTAGCCAAGTAAATAACCAGGTACAAAGCCGTGAGTACTTTTGACTGTACTTGCAAAACCACCAAGATAAATGAGAATAAGGAAATTCAAGTCTGGCTGTGGCGAGATAGCTATATCTAGGGTTTTTTTGGAAAAGCCTTGACTAACTCTTGAAGTTATGGCATCTACATATCTTTGTTGAAAAAGAGTTTTGAAAACATGCCTTTCTGTTTTATAAATACAGATATCTCCATATCTCTGTTGAAAAAGAGTTTTGAAAACTGTTTTGGAGTAGGAACCCTTTTTAAACCTCTTTGACCACCTCGGGTCAAAGCAAAGCTTTCGAACTCCGGTTCCCCCAGAACCTTCATCCGCTCCATCCTTGTTTCCCAAACAAGCACAGTTTGGGTACTCCTAGCCAACACCTTTACAACCGTCCTTGACCGTGGACACGGCTATTCGAATAGATTATACTCTATAGAGTTTGTGCACTTTCCCCACAAGAATCAATACATCTGCCGGGATACAACCATGGCCCACTACCACTGTAGATGGGGGTCCGGATAATCAAACCTAACCTTTCGCTTGTCGACCCTAGCAAAGGCATGCTTTTCCTTTTGGGTTTTTTCTCCCCGGCAACGAGTATGTGGCTCACAGCCATAGTCCTGCCTTCCGTACACGCGCATATCTAAGCCGCAACTTGGCGTATACCTTAAATCTGGTGACTCCACTTCCTTCCGTACTCCAAGTCATACCGTCCGCGGGAGACCCAATTGGTGCACCGGCCTCCTGCCAGTATAGGCTCACTCTTGCCGAAGCAAGCAACAGGCTTTAGATCCGAGATCTGGTAGCGCCTGTCCGGAATTCCAGGGATCTCTCCCTATAAGCATGGTATAAGCTGCCTCGGCTAATGCGGACAAACTACGAGCTAAGCCCCAACACCTGGGGTAATGTGGTTGCACTGATAAAAATTGCTCCGGTAAAGGCGTAGAACATCCCTTCAGTTTCTCATTTCTCAACATCTCCATTTCTGTCATTAAAACATCCGCTTGGAACGATGCCTCTTCCCAAGGGTTTTACAAAACAGTTTTGAAACCTTTGTAGTGGGGAAAATCCCCAAAACAGTTTATTTTCTCAAAACCAGGGTTTTCCAACGAGGTAAGATGCTAACCATCATGATCTCGATCTAAAGGTATAAAATGGTAGGTACATCAGGGTGGTGCCTCGAAGGACACAGAGTCATAACTTGGAGGAGCCAAGTTACTATCGCAGTATTTATAAAACAAGACATGCAGGTAGATAATGCAATTTGTAAAGAGGATACAAAGCAGGTAAAAGAGAGTAGGACATATATCAGAGTTCGGGAGTGGTGGCTTGCCTGTGATCAGCAATAAGTCCCTGGACTTCTTTAGATAACCAAGAATACCCAATAATAATAATAAGAAGTCCCTTCCTTCTTGTCGCCAAACACTCGTACTATCGTCGTCACCGAGTATGCATGCAAGCAGACAAGTCCACAATCAATACAAGGAATTCATGCAACAAACCATACAACAAACAAACATAAGGAATCCTACTTAACTCAGTAGGTTCGGGAGGAGTTGGGTATTGACAGTGGAATTACTAAATTGCCATTGTAGTGTTTTTCCATTTGGAAGATAGATGTCTAAGATAAATACTATGAACTTGGAGTAGGGTTCTGGGTTCAGTGGGATACCAATGTGCAGCAGTTATATCCTCAGATAGGTCTTGACAACACAAAACCAACACAAGTGGTTTCATTTGATTATCAATTGCCTAGATTTAATTATGCCCTTTGTAGTGGAATAAACTCTAGTTTTAGGAGATAATTCACCAGAATTTTTTTGGAGCTCCAAAAATTATTACATTGGGTGATTAGGTAGTGTTTGATGTACTAAATCACCTAGAGTGGTAATTTTGTCAAAATAATTACCAGAATGCCCTCAGGAAATTCCTAAAGGTAGTTTTGTAAGGTTTTTCTCTTTTTCACCAGATTAATTCTTCAGAAGCTATTGAGTTTATTCCAAGGGAATGTGGTAGGCATTTAGAATACCTTTCTGTAGGAATTGGATTCACTCATTTTGGAGTTGCCAAACTCCTGGAGTGATTTATTTAGTGAAAATACCCATTACATAAGTATTTAATTCACTAAAATTTAACCATAGATCAATAAATTCTGAGCTGCTAGGATTTGATACTCATAATATGAGGTACTGGGAGGTGGAATTAGGTTAGTACCACATTTGGTTTGACCTTGAGAATTTATCCAAGGCAGATAAAAGCTGATTTTGTTATTTTTGCTAATGACACACCACTATTCACCTTGGCATAGGACCTCTGCTATATGATAGGTATATCAAATACATTCCAGTAGAGCTTGGTTTCATCAAATTTGAGTAAGGCTAGCTCACAGAGGAATTTATTTAGGGCATAGGACAAACTTTAGTGGATTAATTGCCAAGGAATAATAAGAATTATTTTCGGCAGAGGGACAGCTCTGCATGTTGCACAAAACATGAAGAAGCCCTTAGAAAAATGGATCTGGACCAAATATGGTGATTTCCATTTTTATTTGGATTTAATCCTAGCAAGAAGTTTTCTGGAAATAATAGACCAGCTAAAAAGAAAAGGAAAGATGTTGCAGTGGGCAGGATCTGGGGGGGTACTAGGCCTCAGGGGTGGATTCGGCCCATGGCAGCGGCGCGGCGCGTGGGAGCCACGGCTTAAACCTGCCAGGGGGGCCTAGCGGTCAGCGAGAGAGGGCGGCCGAAAGGGTATTGGCGGATCTCGGCCGTTCGATTAAGTGGGGATCAACGGTTCGTGGCCATCGTCCACCTGGGCTCACCGGCGATGGGTGCTAACCCTAGCAGAGGATGGCGCGGGGCGGGGAGCTCACCTGAGGGCTCGGGAGAGGATGCGGAGGTGCCAGGGCGACGCGGTCGACGACGGCGGGCAGATCGATTGGCGGCACGACAGCGGTGGTCCACTGGAAACAGCTCACGCAACGACAACCGAGGATGACCTCGTCGGAGCTCACTGGAAAGGCCGGAGGAGTTGGTCCTGGATAAAAAGGAGCGTGGGGTTAGGCAGAGGAGAGGTAGGGGAGTCGACCATGCGACAGGTAGAGGAGGGGGAGCAAGGAGGATAGAGCGTTGCTCGATTTTTGGTTGGAGGACGAAGCTACTCCTTCTCCTTCCATCGGACAGCACAGAGCAGGGGAGAGGGAGTGGAGCTAGGGGAGGTGCGTGTAGTGGGAGAGGGAGAAAATGAGGGGCAGAGGCTTGCTGGGGGAGGCCTCTGGCCATATATACTAGGGAGGAGGGGTAGAGGATGTAAATGTCTAATTTGGACATGGTGGGGAGGGGAGGCTGGCCAGTGATTGGTCCAGGGGATGGTGGGGAGGGGTATGAAGGGGTTTTGGTCATGCTGGATCAGAGAGGGAAGGGGTGGCAGCTATGGTAAATAAGTAGGGGTAAATCTTTGTAAGATCTTGTTGTCTCTCTCTCTCTTTCTACTAGTACAAGGGTAAAATGGACAATGCTGGGATAGAGCTACAGTGGTGGTCGACCAGGGGAATGTCCTGGTGCTGAGGGTAAGCTTTGAGCAAGTTTTGGTGAGATTTGAGAGTGGTTTGAGAGATGGATTTGCTTAGTTGGCAATATTGATCCAATTGATGGTTATGAAGGAAGTCCAAAAACTTGCATTGGACCAGAGGAGGAAATGGTACTGGTAGATAGATTAGGTCAAGGTAGACTCCTAGTATTTAATTGAGATTTATCAAAGGAGTTTTAGTCCACTTAAATCCAATTATTCAAAAAGGGCAGAAGTGGATTCTAGAAGATCATTTGATAAATTTGCATTGGGAAAAGATGGTTTCTGGTTGGGAAGGGTCCCAAATGTGAATACACACCTAGGGGGATTTTCCCAAGATTTATTGAGGCATAAAAGTATTTAAAACAATTATTATTATAATTCAGCCATTTAAGAAAACGGGCAAAATTAAATAATAAAGCTTCTCACATGATCCCAAAGTTGGGGAAGTGTTTTGGCAAAAACCAAACTTTCCTTTGGGAAAGGAGTTTTGGAGGTTTTGACTAATAAAGGGATTAAATAGATTTGGAGCCATAATAATTATGGATAATTATTGATAAGTCTTGATGATCAAGGTAGAGGGTGTAGACAAGGTGTAGCAAGCCTTTGCAACATTGTGGAATGAGATTCCAACTTGAATAAGATGGAAAAACAAGGAGTTGGTGATCTAGGGTGATGTTATTTTTATACCACCAAAACATGCTTGCATCTTGGAGCTTAGAGCTCACCTTGGTGAAAGAGTTGGATGGGTAGGTATACCAAGTCATATATATGAACATGGCAGAAGGTGTTTGGATTAACTGCAATTGAGGTGATCTAGAAGTGATGGCAAACTTTGTTGAAATTAAGGCTGCCATGCAAAATGAGTCCTGATGCCTTATAAACCAAGTGGGTTTAAGCAGCACAGAGATCCACTTGGCGCAAGTGAAGTAGGTTTTGATAGACCTGAATGAGTAGATCACCACCATGCGGAGAGTTGGTCCATAAGAGGTTGGATGAGGGTGTGAGCTTCTATAAAAGTAGGCATGATGACTAGTTTTGCAGGAAAAGTTATTTTCTTGCCTACAAAACTATCAAGAACAAGTGGGTTGGAGGATGATCTAACCAAGTGAAAATGTGGGCCTTGGTAGTCCTTAGGATGGTTAACAAGATGGTTCATATGCATTTCCAAAAAATGCACATGGGTTGAGAAAAGGAGGCATTCAAAGAGGTGATGTTGAAACAGATTCTAGACTTAGCCATATTTGGTAGTTTTGAGTATTTTAAGTAGAGTATGAGAGGGAAATATTCTGGGAGGGGTTGCAAGGTATCAGACCATTAACAAGTGGAGGAGATTGAAGTGTAAATGGAGTTGAAGAGATCCATGCTTGATATTGGTCTTCAAGGGCTTGCAAACTTCTAGAATGGAAATCTTCAGAATGGATCTGGTTAAGGGTTTTAGGTGATCACCTAGTGGCTAGGGATCATATCTAGGTTTGTATTCTTACTGGAGGGATGAGGATCTGGAGACAACTTGATCCTAGTGATGAGCTCCTAGAATAGCTCATACTACTTCCTAAGCAAACAAGTCAATCACCAGCTCAAGGCAACTCATCTTATAAACTATTCAACTACTACTAGAGTTACCACCTAACTTAGCTTGAGGTAAGGTTGGAGCATTCTGAAGAGGTTGGGGTTTTGAATAAGATGAGAATCCTTGGTATCTCTACCAAGATTAGAATTCAAATGCTTTGAAAAGAGGTTTTGGGGAAACTAGAGATAAGGTGAGTTGGGGGTTCTGTCTTGAAAACATAAGGAGGTTATATTATATATTTCTCCATAGTTTTGTCAATAGGGCTACCAAAATAGTTTTGGTTACACAAGCACCTTGGCTCAGGTTTTGGAATTGTCAGAACGTTTGAGAATATGTAAAATGAGCCAGGATAGTTTTGGTAGATAGCTTTTGTGTCAACACCCGGATTTTTAATCCCAGATGCTAGTTATGTCATTCATGGCAATCCCAGGATTACCATTTTTGCGATACATAACAGATTGGATATCACAATACATCATCCATTACAAACCATACATAATGTCTTACACAAATAAGGATCTCATGATCTAGTCTTAATACAACAAGCATCGGAAATAAAACATAAGCGTAGCGGTGGGGTCCATCTTCAGGGGCACAGGCAATGCTAACGAAGGTAGATAGTCCTAGTTATCATAGTCGTCCTGCTGGCCATCATCTTGGTAGTCTCCTTCATAGTCTGGCCATGACAATAGCCAGGGACAAAATCCATGAGTACTCTTTAAGTACTCGCAAACTACCACTAACAAGTAGTATAGTTCTAAGTTGAAGTGCTAACTCTAAGTTTCACTATAAGGTTAAGTTTGAAACCTAAGCTGAGTTCAGAAGAAAAGAAAGATAAAATAAAGTTCTAGAATCACTTAAGTTGGGAAGCAATTGTCATAAACACAACCCTGTTGTGGTCAAGTCAATATTCATCATTCATTTCATAAGTCATTTTGAAAACATCTGACAACGAAACAATATGGCCATTCCAATTGTCCATAACTGCAGACGTGGCTATTCGAATAGTTTGACACTCTGCAGAGGTGGTACACTTTCACCACAAGATTCAATACATCTGTCAGGGATAACCCTGAATCATCATACTTAGTATGCAGATAATTAAACATAACCTTTTCTTTACACACCCTAGTATAAGCACCTCTCCTATGAGCATGGCCTCCCAACCATGACCATCTGTCATCTTGGGCACTGCATAGGTGGACAACATTGAGAGGTAGCCTCAGCTTAAACCTCTCCCGCGAGGGAACTAATACTAATGCATATAAATTTCGGGATAACACTTACCCAATTCAGGTATTGTGGTTGTACGGTAAATTTGGAATGGTATCGCATCCGAATCCAACCATCAGTTTTATAAAAGGGTTAAGGCTCATGCCTCAACATTTTCACCATCATAAACCATTTGTGTTTCTCAACACATGTCAAAATATCTCAATAGAATGACTCATCATTCCAAGGTTTTCATAATTCATTTTCACCAAGTGTTCCCATCTAAAGTGACTCAAGTTTTTATCTACTCTAAACTACTAAGTTAAGAGTGTTCACTAATGTGGAAATGATGGGATGAATCTCATGCCATAGAATGACATCTAAAGGGTTCTATATAGGTCAAGTTTTATACTCTTTATGCTACCTTCAAAACAAGTAAAGAACTTTGGGTAAAGTAAAGGAAGTAAAGCTTGAAAGTAATACTTGGGGTAAATACTAATCAAAGGGCGATAACCAAAGCATGCCTAAAGAATCTTTGCTAAACCATCTAGTTTAATCCTAGCTTGCTAAGCATTATACTTGCAAGTGTTAGCTTGCTCAGTTTACTTGAAGTGCTAGGCTTGCCTTAGTTGGTGTAGTGGTTGAAGTTTTTTCTTCTTCTTCTTGGTAGAACTCCTCCTCCTCGAAAGCTTGGTCGGTACTATCGTCTATAAATACATACGGAGTACACAATCACCAAACAATACTTAACTAGTCTAATTAGCACTCTAAGGCACATATTTGATGATCTACTATCATCACAAGCATCACAAGTTATATTCAAAAGTTCTGTCCTTTTTATTTTAGAAAAGTAATTTCTACTCATTGAAAAATTAACTAAGATTTAATATTCACCACTTCAAATATGGGATCATGTGGACACATGTCATCACCACATATTCTAACATGTGGGAATGTGATTTAAGGGTTGGATCATAATTACTTTGGTTTAATTTCATTATTTAATGATTTAAAGTGACTAGAAATGCCTATATAGCATTCTTTTGGTACTAGTCCAAAGTCACTGCATGTAAACCTTAATATTATTACATATTCAGATAGATATGGTGATATGTGATTTTTGAGAGTTGGAATCAACTCAAAAGCTAACATGGTTGATTTTATAAAAATGTTACAAGGTGCAAATGCTTATGTCTTGTTATTTTTACTAGGATAGATCTCTAACTCTAATTGAATTAAATCTAACGGGCTTTGGTAGATCTTTTCAGTAGCTTTCTAACAAAATTGGAATCACTCCATTTGGATTTGTCAATCTTTCTGAATTAAATTTTGAACTAAGGGACAGAACTAAGTTTAAAATAAATAGAAAAATCTTAATTCAAACTAAATGGGTTGCAACGGAACTCTAATAGGACGGCCCAGTGACACTACGCGGCGCGGGGCTTAGTTGACAGGAGGGTCCACCGGTCAGTGGCTCATAACGCGTGAAGCGGTACGGGGCGATATGGGTTGTTGGATTAGAACTGGGATCGACGGCTGGGGATCGTCATCGATGACGAATAGGTCGCCGGCGAGGTCGAACCCTAGCGGCTCGGTGGGGGTGCATAGAGGGCGTACCAGGGCTCCAGCAATGACGGCGAGGCGGGCAAACGGACTGGTGGTCGACGACGAGCTCAGGGATGGTCGAGGCAGCTCCGGGGGTGGATGAAATTGACGTCCCCCTTTCCTCCTCTGTTGTGGGCTACTCCAGCCAAATTCCGGCAAGCAAGTGCTCGCGCTGCTCCGTCTAGAGGTAGAGAACATTCAGTGAGGTGAGGGGAGGTGAGTGGTGTGTCGAATGGGGCTGGGGGTGGCCTCTATTTATACGACAATGATGCGACCGAGAGGCATGGGCTGGGGGTGGCAGTGAGGTGAGAGCTAGCTAGTAGACATGGCGAGAGAGAGGGGGACGATCTGCTGCGGCGATGGCATGATCGGCCAGCCAGCATGTGCTCGGCTTGGCATGGCCATGCTGCTAGGGGGTAGGGGATGGGTTGGTTAAGCCTTAGTTGCATGAAGGGGGGACAAAGGGATTAAATGTGGATCATTTGGGGGCAAAACCCTGTTGCAAACAGTGAGCTAGCTATTAGTGTTTGATTCTGCCTGCCATGTCTTTGATGAAATGGCCGCAAGAACTTTCTTTTTGAATTTTGAAAAGATTTTTGGTGGGTGTTCTAGTATTAAGCTTGAGACTCTGTGGGTGCTTGGGTTTTGAAAATGGAGCTTGTTTGAGTGGTTTTTGAAATAGTGGGATCTTCCCATATGAAATAGATTCAATTTTCAAATGCCAATTAAATTTAGTGTTTGAATGTTTTTGGCAGATCACAAAGTGGGCCTTGGTACATCATTATGTGTACTAGCATGGGGTGCAAAGATCTACAATTGTTTTTGTTAGGTTTTGAGTACTAGGAATAGACAAAGTAGGTATGTTGATTAAAATGGCACAAATGACCATTCACTTCATTTATTCATTTTAAGTTGTTTTTCTTTGGAAATGTTTGGGAATGATTTAGATGATGTTTATTTCACCTAAGGATCATTTTACAAGCAATGGATCATAGAATCATGGCAATTCAAATCAACTCCTAATTTAAATGCACACACATATGAATGCTTTGATAAATTTAATTGGAAAAGTTTTTGTTAACCCTAATTTTGATGATTTGGATATTAATAACCTTGGATTAGAGTTTTGGGATGTTACAAACCTTCCCCCCTTAAACAAAATATCGTCCCAAGATTTACAAAGAAAACTAGGAACTAAAAAGATCTGGGAACTCTGTCCTAATGTAATCTTCTCGCTCCCAAGTGGCTTCCTCCTCGGTATGGTTGCTCCACTGAATCTTGAGAAACTTGATACTCCTGGTCCTGGTGGTCCTGTAGGCTTCCTCTAAGATACAGATGGGCACTTCGCGATATGTCAGGTCATTGTTGATCTCTACGGCTCTATGATTGATGTTCTTGAAAACTTCAGTCTTCTCTGGCACTTCCAGGCATTTGCGAAGTAACGAGATATGGAACACATTGTGGATGGTTGACATCTCTTCAGGCAGTTCTAGTTGATACGATACTTCTCCTCGACGGTTCAGAATCTTGAAGGGCCCGATATATCTGGGGGCTAACTTTCCTTTCAGACTAAAGCGTTGGGTTCCTTTCAATGGCGAAACCTTGAGATATACAAAATCTCCGACATTGAAAGTCAGGTCTCTCCTTCTCTTGTCAGCATAACTCTTTTGTCTGGATTGGGTGGTCTTAAGGTGCTCACGGACTTTGTGAACTTTCTCTTCTACTTCTCGGAGAATGTCGGGTCCAAAGATCTGACTCTCTCCTACTTGAGACCAATTCAAAGGGGTACGAAACTTTCTTCCGTATAGGAATTCAAATGGTGCCATCTACAAACTAGCTTGATAACTGTTGTTGTATGAGAATTCTGCGAAAGGCAGCCGGTCTTCCCATTTTGATACGTACTATAACACACAAGCTCTAAGCATATCCTCTAAGATCTGGTTGACTCTCTTAGTCTGTCCATCAGTTTGCGGGTGATAAGCGGTGCTGAAGTTCAACTTGGTTCCCAATCCTTCCTGAACTTTCTGTCAAAATCTCGAGGTAAACTGAGTTCCTCGATCTGATACGATGGTCTTAGGGGTTCCATGCAGACTAACAATCCTAGCAATATACAGCTCTGCTAGCTTTGCACTCTGGTAGGTTGTGTTGACAGGTATAAAATGAGCTACCTTGGACAATCTATCAACTATGACCTAGATTGAGTCATTTCCCTTACTGGAAGTAGGCAAACCCGTGATAAAGTCCATTCCGACGGAATCCCATTTCCATTCCGGAATCTGCAAGGGTTGCAACAGTCCTGCAGGCCTCTGATGCTCTGCTTTCACTCTTTGACAGATGTCACACTTGGCGATGTAGCTTTCGATTTCTCTCTTCATCTTGTGCCACCAAAATTGCTCTTTCAAATCCTGATATATCTTCGTTCCTCCGGGGTGGATAGAATAAAGAGTATCATGAGCTTCCTTCATGATAACTTGCTTCAGCTCCGAATCTGCTGGCACACAGATACGTCCTTTGTACCACAATACTCCTTCATCTTCGGTGAATCCAAGTACCTTTCCTGTACCAATACGACATTTGATTCCGTCGATACTTTCATTCCCCTTCTGGGCTTCCTTGATCTGGCTAATCAAAGTGGGTTGAAGTTCAATGCTAGCTAAGAATCCTTTGCTAACTAATTCAGTTCTAAACTGCTCCAACTCCTCATACAAACTTGGCTGATTCTCCTTGATCATAGTGTTAAGACTACATGGCAATCTGCTAAGAGCATCTGCTACCACATTGGCTTTACCGGGGTGATAGTGTATGTCAAGGTCATAATCCTTGATTAACTCTATCCATCTCCTTTGCCTCATATTCAGTTCTTGTGATCTGAGTAAATCTCACATCGATTACCCATCAGATAATGACGCCATGTCTTCAATGCCAAAACTACAACTGCTAGTTCAAGATCATGGGTCAGATAGTTCTGCTCATGCTGCTTTAGTTGTCGAGATAGATACGCGATGACTTTGCCTTCTTGCATCAATACACATTCGAGACCAATCTTGGATGCATCACAATACACATCAAATGACTTCTTGATGTCTGGCATGATCAATATTGGGGCTGATATCAATCTCTTCTTCATCTCTTGAAAACTGGCTTCACATTTGTCAGTCCATTCAAACTTTTTTGTCCTTCTTCAGCAATTGGGTCATGGGTCTAGCGATGCTTGAGAATCCTTCTATGAACTTGCGGTAGTATCCCGCTAATCCGAGAAATGCACGGACTTGAGTTTGAGTGGTTGGGGCTTCCCAGTCTTCGACATCTTTGATTTTGGCGGGATCAACTGAGACTCCTCCGGCAGACACAATATGTCCCAGGAATCCTACTTCTTTCAGCTAGAACTCACACTTGCTGAACTTGGCATATAACCGATGCTCTCTCAGGGTTTCTAGGATGATTCTCAGATGTTGCTCATGCTCTTCTTCTGACTTGGAGTAGATAAGGATGTCGTCGATGAATACAACTACAAACTTATCTAGGAAATTCATAAAGATCTTATTCATGAGATTCATGAAGTAAGCAGGGGCATTGGTTAATCCAAAAGACATAACCGTATACTCGTATAAGCCATAGCGAGTAGTAAAGGCGGTCTTCGGAATATCCGTTGCACGAATCTTAAGTTGGTGATAACCAGTCCTAAGATCAATCTGTGAGAATACCTAGGCTCCAGTCAACTGATCAAATAGATCCTATATCTTTGGCAAAGGGTACTTGTTCTTGATGGTGACGTCATTCAACTTTCTGTAATCTGTGCACAAACGGTTGCCTCCATCTTTCTTGTCGACGAATAACACTAGTGATCTCCCTGGCGATTCGCTTGGTTGAATCAAGCCTTTCGCTAACATGGCATCTAACTGCTTCTTCAGTTCCACTAACTCCGAGGGGTTCATGCTATAGGGTCTCTGGGCTATGGGTCTGGTTCCGGGGATTAGTTCGATAATGAACTCAATATCCCTATCCGGGGGCATACCTGGCAATTCATCTGGGAATACGTTGGGGTATTCACAGACTACTCTGACTTGATCTATGGTGGGTAGGGCTAGACTCTTGTTGCACTTGAATTGACGAGGTAAGGTTTCAAAGATATGCTCTACTGTTACTCCAGAGCTACTGATCATGGTGATGGCTTTCTTAGCACAGTCTATCAGTCCTTTATGCCTTGACATCCAATCCATACCTAGTACTACTTCCAATCCTTTGGTTCCAAGTACAATTAGATTGGCATAAAATTCTATCCCATGTATTCTGATAGGCACAGCTTTGCAAAATTTTCTAGCTTTGGTTGTTGAACCGGGGATTTGAACTATCATGACATGCTTCAGGTTGGTTGGGTGAATCTTACTAGTGCATGCAAATTCTTCGGTGACAAGTGAATGCGATGCTCCAGAATCAAACAACACTCTTGCTCAAACTGATTTGACAGAAAACATACCCAGGACTACATCTGGCGCTTCTTGGGCTTCTTCTGCGTTCATGTGGAAGAGACGACCGTTGCGGTTGTGAGGGTTCCCTAGGGAAAATCTTCTTCCTGGTTGAACACGACGCTGCTGTTGAGCTGGGGCATTCACATTGGTATTGGCGGCAGTCTTCTTGGGACACTCATTGGAATAGTGACCCTTCACTCCACACTTGAAACAAGTGATCTGGGACTTGTCCTTTGCTGCGACAGGCACATCAATGCTACCAGTTCTAGGTGCAGTGTTGTTGTTGTTGTTATTCTTGGGAGGTGCATGGTTGAAATTGTTAGCATTGCCGAAGTTGTGATTGTTTCTTCCGGACTTCACATTGCCTCCGCTATGGTTGGGGTAGCTTGGGCGAGACGTTGGGGGTCGATTGTTCCTTGGTGCATATCCTGGTGAGGGGTTGGGACGGTACTTCTGGTGACTGCTGGATCCAGATTGCTGCATCATACGACGCTTGCGGTTGTCCTTTTCCTGGTTAATCTTCCCTTCCATCTGAATGGCAGAGTCGACTAACTCTTCGAGATCCTGGAAACGAATGTTGACGAGGACAGTCTACATCTCATCATGCAGTCCGTTCAAGAATCTCTCCTTCTTCTTTGCCTCGGTGTTGATCTCATCAGGTGCATATCTGGCAAGTGATAGGAATCTGTTACGGTATTCCACCATAGTCATTCTGCCTTGCTTCAACTCTCTGAACTCATCCCTCATTTGGGTGACTAGACCCTGCGACACGTGGGTGCGGCTGAACTTGACTTTGAATGCTTCCCATGTCATCACTTGACCATGGTTCATGTTACAGATACTAGTCCACCAAGCTCTTGCATCTCCCGCCAGATAGTGGGTGGCGAAGAGAACTTTTTCGTTGTCATCCACTACAGCAACTTCTAAGTTGTTTTCCATGGTCCACAACCAGTCATCAGCATCTAATGGGTTTTCTGACGTGCTAAAGATTGGGGGATTTGTATTCTAGAAGTTCTTCAGCTTAGATCCTTGATGATCCTGATTTCCATGCCCTTGGTTGTTGAGGGCCATCTGGGCGATCTGTTGCAATGTTGCTAAGTTGGCTTGGCGTTCTTCCCTGCTTGCTTCTCTGTCTGCGATGAGATTCTGCAAGATCTGCAGCATTGGGTCTTGCGACGAGCTGCTCCCTCCTTGGTTTCCACAAGTCATCTGAAGATTGGGGTAGATACAGGGGTAAGAGGGAAATTCTAAGGTTCATAGTTTTGGTTTCAAACTAAAACTTTGAGTTAGACTCAGGTTTTTCAATTAACTTCATTTCATTCATGCAAACAAGCACACGATAGAAACACACACCACAACAATCAAGGTAAAACAGATGGTTTGAAGAACCATTCTGCAAGCTACGATACAGTGGGACCGATACATCTCATGCTACGACAGTGCTCTAGTGCATCTACTCATCGTCGATGAAGTCGGAGTCCTCATCATCAGTGTAGGAGTCCTCATCCTCCAGAAAGTCATCATCGTTGCTGAGGTAAGAATCCATGTCTCCCTGGATGTCTTCACGTTCCTCTTCATCGTCCTTTGCTGCAAGCTGAGCTTCCTGCTCCTTGATGGTCTTCTCGAGGTTGGCCACCTTCTTGCGAAGACAGGCGATGGTGTGGTCCTTCTTTGCACGCGGGCGTGCGAAGAGACTGGCGATCCTGGACGAGCAGGGCGAAAGTTTGGGCCTTCTAGTCGGCAATGGTACGGTTCTGGTTGGCTAACTCTCTAGCATTGTCCAGTTCCTGCTGTCTGTCGTGCAGCAAGAAGTCAAGATTCTCCACTTGACGCCTCAACTCTGGGTGACTTGACATCTCCATCGGCATTCCCATGAAGTAACGTCTTGCATAGTGAGCAAAACGGGTTCCCTGGATTTGGTTGACACTGAGGGCACATAGACGTGCGAGAGCTTCATGCATTGCCCTGGCTAATCCATCTAGCCAGTTGTTCTCTCTGACGGAGAACTGAATTCTCCCGGAAGTTGGTTCTTCAATGCTTCCTCTAAGATCCGCGGTGACTAGCCACTGTAAATCTCCTCCCGGGGGTCCTAGAAGTTGAGCTCCAAGAAACTCCAGATGTGGGCGTCCTAGTAACTCCGACAGTGAATCCAGATCCCTCTCGAAGATCAGTTGACCTCCGTTTCCCAACTGGTAGAACTTGCTGAACTGAGTCTCCATCTACAAGAATTTAGGATGAGGAAATTAGTGAAGTGATCAAGTGTGTCAAATTTTAAGTAGTAATTGTAAGAATTTTAAGTAGTATGAATTCACAAGGATAAGAGAGAGAATAGTGTTTCATAAATACTCACTTTGGTTTTGAAACTAAGTTTTTGTTTGGACTTCCATTCTAACTGGGGTCTCCTATGGTCAGGATGGCTCTGATACCAACTTTTCAACACCCGGATTTTTAATCCCAGATGCCTGTTATGTCATTCATCGCAATCCCAGGATTACCATTTTTGCGAGACATAATAGATTGGATATCACAGTACATCATCCATTACAAACCTGGCCTTAAGGATCTCATGATCCAGTCTTAATACAACAAGCAGCGGAAATAAAAGATAAGCGTAGCGGTGGGGTCCATCTTCAGGGGCACAGGCAATGCTGACGAAGGCAGATAGTCCTAGTTATCATAGCCGTCCTGCTGGCCATCATCTTGGTAGTCTCCTTCATAGTCTGGCCATGAGAATAGCCAGGGACAAAATCCATGAGTACTCTTTAAGTACTCGCAAACTACCACTAACAAGTAGTATAGTTCTAAGTTAAAGTGCTAACTCTAAGTTTAACTATAAGGTTAAGTTTGAAACCTAAGCTGAGTTCAGAAGCAAATAAAGATAAAATAAAGTTCTAGAATCACTTAAGTTGGGAAGCTATTGTCATAAACACAACCCTGTTGTGGTTAAGTCAATATTCATCATTTATTTCATAAGTCATTTTGAAAACATCTGACAACGAAACACTATGGCCATTCCAACTGTCCATAACCGCGGACGCGGCTATTCGAATAGTTTGACACTCTGCAGAGGTGGTACACTTTCACCACAAGATTCGATACATCTGTCAGGGATAACCCTGAACCATCATATTTAGTATGCAGATAATCAAACATAACCTTTCTTTTACACACCCTAGTATAAGCACCTCTCCTATGAGCATGGCCTCCCAACCATGACCATCTGTCATCTTGGGCACTGCATAGGTGGACAACATTGAGAGGTAGCCTTAGCTCAAACCTCTCCCGCGAGGGAACTAATTCTAATGCATATAAATTTCTGGCTAATCCTTACCCAATTCAGGTATTGTGGTTGTACGGTAAATTTGGAATGGTATCGCATCCGAATCCAACCATCAGTTTTATAAAAGGGTTAAGGCTCATGCCTTAACATTTTCACCATCATAAACCATTTGTGTTTCTCAACACATGTCAAAACATCTCAATAGAATGACTCATCATTCCAAGGTTTTCATAATTCATTTTCACCAAGTGTTCCCATCTAAAGTGACTCAAGTTTTTATCTACTCTAAACTACTAAGTTAAGAGTGTTCACTAATGTGGAAATGATGGGATCAATATCATGCCATAGAATGACATCTAAAGGGTTCTATATAGGTGAAGTTTTATACTCTTTATGCTACCTTCAAAACAAGTAAAGAACTTTGGGTAGAGTAAAGGAAGTAAAGCTTGAAAGTAATATTTGGGGTAAATACTAGTCAAAGGGGTATAACCAAAGCATACCTAAAGCATCTTTGCTAAACCATCTAGTTTAATCCTAGCTTGCTAAGCATTATACTTGCAAGTGTTAGCTTGCTCAGTTTACTTGAACTGCTAGGCTTGCCTTGGTTGGTGAAGTGGTTGAAGTTTTCTTCTTCTTCTTCTTGGTAGAACTCTCCTCCTCGAAAGCTTGGTCGGTACTATCGTCTATAAATACATAAAGAGTACACAATCACCAAAAAATACTTAACTAGTCTAATTAGCACTCTAAGGCACATATTTGATGATCTACTATCATCACAAGCATCACAAGTTTTATTCAAAAGTTTCATCCTTTTTATTTTAGAAGAGTAATTTCTACTCATTGAAAAATTAACTAAGATTTAATATTCACCACTTCAAATATGGGATCATGTGGACACATGTCATCACCACATATTCTAACATGTTAGAATGTGATTTAAGGGTTGGATCATAATTACTTTCGTTTAATTTCATTATTTAATGATTTAAAGTGACTAGAAATGCCTATATAGCATTCTTTTGGTACTAGTCCAAACTCACTGCATGTAAAACTTAATATTATTACATATTCAAATAGATATGGTGAAATGTGATTTTTGAGAGTTGGAATCAACTCAAAAGCTAACATGGTTGATTTTATAAAAATGTTGCAAGGTGCAAATGCTTCTGTCTTGTTATTTTTACTAGAAGAGATCTCTAACTCTAATTGAATTAAATCCAATGGTCTTTGGTAGATCTTTTCAGTAGCTTTCTAACAAAATTGGAATCACTCCATTTGGATTTGTCAATCTCTCTAAATTGAATTTTAAACTAAGGGACAAAACTAAGTTTAAAATAAATAGAAAAATCTTAATTCAAACTAAATGGGTCGCGCGGGAACTCTAATGGGCCGGCCCAGTGACACTACGCGGCGCGGGGCTCAGCTGACAGGGGGTCCACCGGTCAGTGGCTCATAACGCGCGAAGCGGTACAGGGCGATATGGGTCGTTGGATTAGAACTGGGATCGACGGCTGGGGATCGTCATCGACAACGAAACGGTCGCCGGCGAGGTCGAACCCTAGCGGCTCGGTGGGGGTGCATAGGGGGCGTACCAGGGCTCCAGCGACGACGGCGAGGCGGGCAAATGGACTGGTGGTCGACGGCGAGCTCAGGGACGGTCGAGGCAGCTCCGGGGGTGGACAAAATCAACGTTCCCCTTTCCTCCTCTGCTGCGGGCTACTCCGGCCAAATTCCGGCGAGCAAGTGCTCACGCTTCTCCGGATAGAGGTAGGGAACGGTCAGTGAGGTGAGGGGAAGTGAGTGGTGTGCCGAATGGGGCTGGGGGTGGCCTCTATTTATAGGACGATGACGCGACCGAGAGGCATGGGCGAGCGGCTTCGGCGAGGGCTGCACAGCGTGCTAGCGGCGTGGCTCGAAGTAGGGGATGGTCGCTGGTCTCCTAGCGGTGCTCTATGTGATCAATGCAGGACTAGGGGCGGTGGTATGTAGTCGGGCGGTGCTAGCGCTCTGAGCGGCAGAGACGACAGTGTCCACGGCGAGCGGTCGCTATGGTGCGTTGGGCGGCAAACGGGCATGTCTGGCGTGCTCCCTGGGTCATGGCGAAGTGGTGGGCGCGGGCTATGGTCGAGGGGCAGCGTGCACACGCGTGTCGGGCGCGGCGCTATGGCGCGTGCTCGGCATGGCGCAGACCGGCAGTGCGCGACAGTTCCTCGGTGGTCCACGGTATGGCTCAGCTCGGGGAGGGGACAGAGGGTGGCGGTGAGGTGAGAGCTAGCTAGTAGACATGGCGAGAGAGAGGGGGACGGTCTGCTGCGGTGATGGCATGATCGGTCGGCCAGCATGTGCTCGGCTTGGCATGGCCATGCTGCTAGGGGGTAGGGGATGGGTTGGTTAAGCCGTGGTTGCATCACGGGGAGACAAAGGGATTATATGGGGATCATTTGGGGACAAAACCCTGTTGCAAACAGTGAGCTAGCTATTAGTGTTTGATTCTGCCTACCATGTGTTTGATGAAATGGCCGCAAGAACTTTCTTTTTGAATTTTGAAAAGATTTTTGGTGGTGTGCTAGTATTAAGCTTGAGACTCTGTGGGTGCTTCGGTTTTGAAAATGGATCTTGTTTGAGTGTTTTTTGAAATAGTGGGATCTTCCCATATGAAATAGATTCAATTTTCAAATGCCAATTAAATTTAGTGTTTGAATGTTTTTGGCAGATCACAAAACTGGCCTTGGTAGATCATTATGTGTACTAGCATGGGGTGCAAAGATACACAATTGTTTCTGTTAGGTTTTGAGTACTAGGAATAGCCAAAGTAGGCATGTTGATTAAAATGGCACAAATGACCATTCACTTCATTTATTCATTTTAAGTTGTTTTTGTTTGGGAAATGTTTGGGAATGATTTAGATGGTATTTATTTCACCTAAGGATCATTTTACAAGCAATGGATCACAAAATCATGGCAATTCAAATCAACTCCTAATTTAAATGCATACACATATGAATGCTTTGATAAATTTAATTGGAAAAGTTTTTATTAACCCTAATTTTGATGATTTGGATCTTAATAACCTTGGATTAGAGTTTTGGGATGTTACATTTTGTCAACTGAGGGTGAGGTAAGGAGTATCATAAGATACACTGTCATACACAAGCATAGACAAACAACAAGTAAACACTGCACCAAGTACAAGAAAAAGTTTTTGTTCCCCCTGATTTTTGCATTCTGGACAACTAATCAAGGACAAGTGGGTTGGAGGATGATCTAACCAAGTGCAAATCTGGGCCTTGGTAGTCCTTAGGATGGTTAACAAGATGGTACAGATGCATTTCCAAAAAATGCACATGGGTTGAGAAAAGGAGGCATTCAAAGAGGTGATGTTGAAACAGATTCCAGACTTAGCCAAATTTGGCAGTTTTGAGGATTTTAACTAGAGTATGTTATGGAGCATGTGGCAGCCCTGTAACCCCTTTCGACTGTGTTACGATTCATCCGAACCAGTCCCTCATGTAATTTGAGGAACTCGCGGCAGTCCTTGAGGAGGTGGCTGGACTTCTTCTTTCCATCATGCTTATCGATGTAGAAGTGCACCGTGCATGGCCCGGACAGTTTTTCTTCGATGGATGTCGCGGGTGCCTCATCATGATTGCGGCATTGCCACACTTGCATGGTTTTCCCGGAGTCGCGGTATCCACCGCTGCGGTATCCGCTGTTGCGGTTATCATCGCGTTTGTCAGTGTAGCCAGCTGCGACCATGTTGATGTGGTCGCGGTCATCGTAGATGTGCATACGACATTTGCCTCGGCAGTCACGTCTACGCTCGAGTTCTGCCTCCTCGTTGGAGTGAACACGATTTTTCACCGAATCTTCTCCATCGGCCCACCGATTCGCGATTTCCATCAAGTGGTCGATGGTCTTGGGCTTTGAGCGGCCCACCTCCTCCCTGAGGTCTATGTGGCGGACGCCGCCGTTGAATGCGTTAATCGCGCGATCCTCCGAGATGTTCTCTGTGGAGTTCTTGATGATGGACCACCTTTGGATGTAGGAGCGCAGCGGTTCGCCCGATCTTTGCTGGCAGCATCTCAGCTCTTCGATTGATGCAGGCCACTTGTATGTGCCCTTGAAGTTGCGCACGAAGCTGTAAACCAGCTCATCCCAACTGCGAATGGATCCATGTGGGAGGTTGTTGAGCCATGCTCGGGTGGCGCCTTGCAGCTGTAGCTGTAAGCATTGCATGGCCGTTCTTCGACTGCCGCCATGGAGCCTGACAGAGGAGATGTGGTCCTCCAGCCAGATCTTCGGGCCTTGTAGGCCGTCAAACTTCGGGTTCTCCGACAGGAGTTTGAACCCCTTGGGCATTCATTTTTGCCTGATGGACCTGCTGAAGCATCTGGCACCGCAGAGCTCCATGTCTTCCGCTTCCGAGTCAGTCGACCGAGCACGTCGCGCCCTTGATTTGTCGATCTTGCACTGCGTGATGTCATCACGCGTGTCGTAGTCGTGGTCATGTCGCCGTGAGCGGTGATGTCGAGACAGGTCGTGACAGTCATCGCTGGATGAGGGAGAGGAGTAGCGCTTTGCTAGCGCTTTGTCTCTCTTCGGTTCCGGTGTTGGCTCCTTTTCGAGGGCGGCCTCGATTAGTCTGAAGCCTGCGATCGTACATCGGTGCATGGCGGCTCGGGGATCTCTAGCTGACGGCTGGTTATTGAGGATGTACATGGTGGCCGCTATAACTACAGCTTGTGGCATCTTTGGGGCCACATTTCCCCGTGTGTTGACCGTCCTGGAGCTAAAGTCGAGGACCTTTGCAGCCTCTATGCATTCTTGCTCAGTGAGATGGGCCATCCGAGATCGCCTCTTGTTTGCGAGGTACTCATTGCCCTTTGAGGAGGATCCTCCGTGGGAGGAGAGCCCATCACATCAAAGACTTGATTCATCTGCCGCTCTTTTGCGTGCTTCGAGTTGCGCGATTGTTTGCGCTTGGCGCTTAAATTCCTCCCTCAGGAACCAATGGTGGCCCATCAGAAGTTCTTGCAAGGAACCGGGGGGTAAAGGGTTGCCCCGTAGGGCCTCGCGGCAGCGAGCCCATTCAAGCTCATTGAGCCTGACCATGACGCGTTCGCCGGTCTGCTTGTTGGTTATGGTTGGAGGTTCGATTGCTCCTCCTTTGTTGACGGGGGTGCGATTGCCACCATTGCCGCCGTTGCCGCCATTGCCACCGAGGGGCGGGTCGGTTTTGTTACCGCGATTTCACGTGTTGTCGCGGTTGGCGGAGGTGTCGCCTGTGTTGATGACGGCGCACATGAAGTGATTGGGGAAGCTGCTGCTCTCACAGCTCTCAGATCCGGAGCCGTAGGCTCCATCTTCAGTTGCCAGATTGCTCAGATCGGAGTCACGACTGCTATCGCTGACCGTGTTCTCAGCTGTTGTCGGGGCGTTGAGACCACTGAGGGTGCCGATCGATGGAGGCAACCATGATGCTGGGGCAATCGACGGCACCGTCGGCTGGTTAGGCATGCGAAGCGTGCCCATCTGACCAACTTGGAAGCGGAAGCTGCCTATTGCCAGGCTGATTCCGTCGCCCACGAACTCGAAAACCGGGCGAGTGGCTGGTGTGTGGATGGTGAAGTCGAACGCGCCGAAGAGCTAGCGAATCTCCGCTGTTGCGGAGTTGTAGATCGCAGTTCATGGGGCCGAAGAAGCCGCAACATCAGGACTCCCAGTTCCCACAGACGGCGCCAATTGACGAGGGTTTAACTCATCAATGCCCATTATTATGGAGTTGGGTTTTTAGAAGGAGGGAGCGCTTGAGACATCTATCGGCTAGCAAACAAGCACACAGGGGATTCGAAGATTTACCCAGGTTCAGGCCTTGTAGAGGTCCCTACTCCTGCTTGTCTGCTCGTGGAATTATCAAAGGAATCTAAGATTACAATGGTGCGCAGATGCAATCTGAAGAGGGTTGTAGAAACTAGGGTTGCGTGTGTCCTCCTCACCGCCCCTCCTAGCCTTTATATAGATAGGCTAGGTCTCGGGTAGCAGGTCGAGTCAGTTACAGGTTAGGGTTTTCCCCTTTGAACTTTCTATCTTTAGCTTCTTCTTGTTCTTCAAGTAATCGAGAGTCTGTAGGTTACTCGAGTTCTTGATTTTGGCCTTGGCGACACCGTGGGCCTCTATGCATACTGGTCGTATATACCAAGCTCGAGTACCTGTAGGGTATACCCATGTCAGTATGAGAGAGAAATATTCTAGGAGGGGTTGCAAGGTATCAGAGCATTAACAAGTGGAGGAGATTTAAGTGTAAATAGAGTTTAAGAGATCCATGCTTGATATTGGTCTTCAAGGGCTTGGAAACTTCTAGAATAGAAATCTTCAGAATGGATGTGGTTAAGGGTTTTAGGTGATCACCTAGTGGCTAGGGATCATATCTAAGTTTGTATTCTTACTGGAGGGATGAGGATCTAGAGACAACTTGATCCTAGTGATGAGCTCCTAGAATAGCTCATAATACTTCCTAAGCAAACAAGTCAATCAACAGCTCAAGGCAACTCATCTTATAAACTATTAAACTACTACTAGAGTTACCATCTAGCTTAGATTGAGGTAAGGTTGGAGAATTTTAAAGAGGTTGGGGTTTTTAATAAGATGAGAATCCTTGGTATCTCTACCAAGAGTAGAATTCAAATGCTTTGAAAAGAGGTTGTGGGGAAACTAGAGGTAAGGTGAGTTGGTGGTTCCGTCTTGAAAACATAAGGAGGTTATATTATATATTTCTCCATAGTTTTGTCAATAGGGCTACCAAAATAGTTTTTGTTAAACAAGCACCTTGGCTCAGGTTTTGGAATTGTCAGAACGTTTAAGAATATGTAAAATGAGCCAGGATAGTTTTGGTACATAGCTTTTGTCAACTCAGGGTGAGGTAAGGAGTATCATAAGATACACTCTCATAGAAAAGCATAGACAAACAACAAGTAAACACTACACCAAGTACAAGAATTTTTTTTGTTCCCCCAGATTTTTGCATTCTGGACAACTAATCAGGGTTGCTGAAATTAGGATGTTACACATTGCATGTCTGTTCTTTCCACAAACCACACATGTATCCATGTAGTGTGATGGCATGTCTGTTCTTTTCACAAACCACACATGGATCCACCAGTGTCATTGCATGTGTGTTCTTCTCATGAACCACAACCAGTGTCATTGCATGTATGTTCTTCTCACAAACCACATAAGGATCCACCAGTGTCATTGGATGTGTGTTCTTCTCATGAACCACACATGGATCCACCCAGTGTCATTGCATGTCTGTTCTTTTCATGAACCACAGCTAGAGTCATTGCATGTCAGTTCTTCTCGCAAACCACATAAGGATCCACTAGTGTCATTGCATGTCTGTTCTTCTCATGAACCACACCCAATGTCATTGCATGTGTGTTCTTCTCATGAACCACACATGGATCCACCTAGTGTCATTGCATGTGTGTTCTTTTCATGAACCACAGCTAGAGTCATTGCATGTGTGTTCTTCTTCACAAACCACATAAGGATCCACCAGTGTCATGGCATGTCTCTTCTTTTCATGAACTACACCCAGTGTCATTGCATGTCTGTCCCTCTAAGAAAATCACACATGGATCCACCTAGTGTGATTGCATGTCTGTTCTTTTCACAAACCACACATGTATCAAACAGTGTCATTGGATGTGTGTTCTTCTAAACAAACCACACATGGATCCACCTAGTGTGAGTGCATGTCTGTTCTTTTCACAAACCACACATGGATCCACCAGTGTCATTGCATGTGTGTTCTTTTCATGAACCACAGCTAGAGTCATTGCATGTCTGTTCTTTCCACAAACCACACATGGATCCACCTAGTGTGATTGCATGTCTATTCTTTTCACAAACCACACATGGATCCACCAGTGTCATTGCATGTGTGTTCTTCTCATGAACCACAGCCTGTGTCATTGCTTGTATGTTCTTCTCACAAACCACATAAGGATCCACCAGTGTCATTGGATGTGTGTTCTTCTCATGAACCACACATGGATCCACCCAGTGTCATTGTATGTCTGTTCTTTTCATGAACCATGGCTAGAGTCATTGCATGTATGTGCTTTCCACAAACCACATATGGATCCACTAGTGTCATTGCATGTCTGTTCTTTTCATGAACCACACCCAGTGTCATTGCATGTATATTCCTCTAAACAAACCACACATGGATCCACCTAGTGTGATTGCATGTCTGTTCTTTTCACAAACCACACATGGATACACAAGTGTCATTGCATGTGTGTTCTTCTCATGAACCACAACCAGTGTCATTGCATGTCTGTTATTCTAAACAAACCACACATGGATCCACCTAGTGTGATTGCATGTCTGTTCTTTTCACAAACCACACATGGATCCACCAGTGTCATTGCATGTGTGTTCTTTTCATGAACCACAACTAGAGTCATTGCATGTCTGTTCTTTCCACAAACCACACATGGATCCACCTAGTGTAATTGCATGTTTGTTCTTTTCACAAACCACACATGGATCCACCAGTATCATTTCATGTGTGTTCTTCTCATGAACCACAGCCAGTGTCATTGCATGTATGTTCTTCTCACAAACCACATAAGGATCCACCAATGTCATTGGATGTGTGCTCTTCTCATGAACCACACATGGATCCACCCAGTGTCATTGCATGTTTGTTCTTGTGACGAACCACAACTAGAGTCATTGCATGTGTGTTCTTCTAAACAAACCACATAAGGATCCACTAGTGTCATTGCATGTCTGTTCTTTTCATGAACCACACCTAGTGTCATTGCATGTCTGTTCCTTTAACCAAAGCACACATGGATCCACCTAGTGTGTTTGCATGTGTGTTCTTCTTCACAAACCACACATGGATCCACCAGTGTCATTGCATGTGTGTTCTTTTCATGAACCATGGCTAGAGTCATTGCATGTCTGTTCTTTCCACAAACCACACATGGATCCACCTAGTGTCATTGCATGTCTGTTCTTTCCACAAACCACACATGGATCCACCTAGTGTGATTGCATGTCTATTCTTTTCACAAACCACACATGGATCCACCAGTGTCATTGCATGTGTGTTCTTCTCATGAACCACAGCCTGTGTCATTGCTTGTATGTTCTTCTCACAAACCACATAAGGATCCACCAGTGTCATTGGATGTGTGTTCTTCTCATGAACCACACATGGATCCACCCAGTGTCATTGTATGTCTGTTCTTTTCATGAACCACGGTGAGAGTCATTGCATGTATGTGCTTTCCATAAACCACATATGGATCCACTAGTGTCATTGCATGTCTGTTCTTTTCATGAACCACACCCAGTGTCATTGCATGTCTATTCCTCTAAACAAACCACACATGGATCCACCTAGTGTGATTGCATGTCTGTTCTTTTCACAAACCACACATGGATACACAAGTGTCATTGCATGTGTGTTCTTCTCATGAACCACAGCCAGTGTCATTGCATGTCTGTTATTCTAAACAAAGCACACATGGATCCACCTAGTGTGATTGCATGTCTGTTCTTTTCACAAACCACACATGGATCCACCAGTGTCATTGCATGTGTGTTCTTTTCATGAACCACAGCTAGAGTCATTGCATGTCTGTTCTTTCCACAAACCACACATGGATCCACCTAGTGTAATTGCATGTTTGTTCTTTTCACAAACCACACATGGATCCACCAGTGTCATTTCATGTGTGTTCTTCTCATGAACCACAGCCAGTGTCATTGCATGTATGTTCTTCTCACAAACCACATAAGGATCCACCAATGTCATTGGATGTGTGCTCTTCTCATGAACCACACATGGATCCACCCAGTGTCATTGCATGTTTGTTCTTGTGATGAACCACAACTAGAGTCATTGCATGTGTGTTCTTCTAAACAAACCACATAAGGATCCACTAGTGTCATTGCATGTCTGTTCTTTTCATGAACCACACCTAGTGTCATTGCATGTCTGTTCCTTTAACCAAAGCACACATGGATCCACCTAGTGTGTTTGCATGTGTTTTCTTCTTCACAAACCACACATGGATCCACCAGTGTCATTGCATGTGTGTTCTTTTCATGAACCATGGCTAGAGTCATTGCATGTCTGTTCTTTCCACAAACCACACATGGATCCACCTAGTGTGATTGCATGTCTGTTCTTTTCACAAACCACACAAGGATCCACCAGTGTCATTACATGTGTGTTCTTCTCATGAACCACAGCCGGTGTCATTGCATGTATGTTCTTCTCACAAACCACATAAGGATCCATCAGTGTCATTGGATGTGTGTTCTTCTGATGAACCACACATGGATCCACCTAGTGTCATTGCATGTCTGTTCTTTTCATGAACCACAGCTAGAGTCATTGCATGTGTGTGCTCTCCACAAACCACATATGGATCCACCAGTGTCGTTGCATGTCTGTTGTTTTCATGAACCACACCCAGTGTCATTGCATGTGTGTTCTTCTCATGAACCAGAAATGAATACACCAGTGTCATTGCATGTGTGTTCTTTTCATGAACCACAACTAGAGTCATTGCATGTGTGTTCTTTTTCACAAACCACACATTGATCCACCAATGTCATTGCATGTGTGTTCTTTTCATGAACCACAGCTAGAGTCATTGCATGTGTGTTCTTCTAAACAAACCACATAAGGATCCACCAGTGTCATTGCATGTCTGTTCTTTTCATGAACCACACCTAGTGTCATTGTATGTCTGTTCCTCTAAACAAACCACACATGGATCCTCCTAGTGTGATTGCATGTATGTTCTTTTCGCAAACCACACATGGATCCACCAGTGTCATTGCATGTGTGTTATTTTCATGAATCACAGCTGGAGTCATTGCATGTCAGTTCTTCTCAGAAAACACATAAGGATCCACCAGTGTCATTGCATGTCTGTTCTTCTCATGAACTACACCCAATGTCATTGCATGTCAGTTCTTCTCACAAACCACACATGTATACACCAGTGTCATTGCATGTGTGTTCTTTTCATGAACCACAGCTATAGTCATTGCATGTGTGTTCTTCTTCACAAACCACACATGGATCCACCAGTGTCATTGCATGTGTGTTCTTTTCATGAACCATAGCTAGATTCATTGCATGTTTGTTCTTCTAAACAAACCACATAAGTATCCACTAGTGTGATTGCATGTCTATTCTTTTCATGAACCACACCAGTGTCATTGCATGTATGTCCCTCTAAACAAAGCACACATGGATCCACCTAGTGTGATTGCATGTCTGTTCTTTTCACAAACCACACATGTATCAAGCAGTGTCATTGCATGTGTGTTCTTCTAAACAAACCACACATGGATCCACCAGTGTCATTGCATGTGTGTTCTTTTCATGAACCGCAGCTCGAGTCATTGCATGTATGTGCTTTCCACAAACCACATATGGATCCACCAGTGTCATTGCATGTCTGTTCTTTTCATGAACCACACCAAGTGTCATTGCATGTCTGTTCCTGTAAACAAACCACACATGGATCCACCTAGTGTGATTGCATGTCTATTCTTTTCACAAACCACACATGGATACACAAGTGTCATTGCATGTGTGTTGTTCTAAACAAACCACACGTGGATCCACCTAGTGTGATTGCATGTCTGTTCTTTTCACAAACCACACATGGATCCACCAGTGTCATTGCATGTGTGTTCTTTTCATGAATCACAGCTAGAGTCATTGCATGTCTGTTCTTTCCACAAACCACACATGGATACACCTAGTGTGATTGCATGTTTGTTCTTTTCACAAACCACACATGGATCCACCAGTGTCATTGCATGTGTGTTCTTCTCATGAACCACAACCAGTGTCATTGCATGTATGTTCTTCTCACAAACCACATAAGCATCCACCAGTGTCATTGGATGTGTGCTCTTCTCATGAACCAGACATGGATCCAACCAGTGTCATTGCATGTCTGTTCTTTTCATGAACCACAAATAGAGTCATTGCATGTCTGTGCTTTTCACAAACCACATATGGATCCACCAGTGTCATTGCATGTGTGTTCTTCTCATGAACCACATCCAGTGTCACTGCATGTATGTTCTTCTAAACAAACCACACATGGATCCACCTAGTGTGATTGCATGTGTGTTCTTCTTCACAAACTACACATGGATCCACCAGTGTCATTTCATGTGTGTTCTTTTCATGAACCACAGCTAGAGTCATTGCATGTCTGTTCTTTCCATAAACCACACATGGATCCACCTAGTGTGATTGCATGTCTGTTCTTTTCACAAACCACACATGGATCCACCAGTGTTATTACATGTGTGTTCTTCTCATGAACCACAGCCAGTGTCATTGCATGTATGTTCTTCTCACAAACCACATAAGGATCCACCAGTGTCATTGGATGTGTGTTCTTCTCATGAACCACACATGCATCCACCCAGTGTCATTGCATGTTTGTTCTTTTCATGAACCACAACTAGAGTCATTGCATGTCAGTGCTTCTCACAAACCACATAAGGATCCACCAGTGTCATTGCATGTATGTTCTTCTGATGAACCACACCTAGTGTCATTGCTTGTGTGTTCTTCTCATGAACCACAAATGGATACACCAGTGTCATTGCATGTGTGTTCTTTTCATGAACCACAACAAGAGTCATTGCATGTGTGTTCTTCTTCACAAACCACACATGGATCCACCAGTGTCATTGCATGTGTGTTCTTTTCAGGAACCACAGCTAGAGTCATTGCATGTGTGTTCTTCTAAACAAACCACATAAGGATCCACCAGTGTCATTGCATGTCTGTTCTTTTCATGAACCACACCTAGTGTCATTGCATGTCTGTTCCTATAAATAAAGCACACATGGATCCACCTAGTGTGATTGCATGTTTGTTCTTTTCACAAACTACACATGGATCCACCAGTGTCATTGCATGTGTGTTCTTTTCATGAACCACGGCTAGGGTCATTGCATGTCTGTTCTTTCCACAAACCACACATGAATCCACCTAGTGTGATAGCATGTTTGTTCTTTTCACAAACCACACATGGATCCACTAGTGTCATTGCATGTGTGTTCTTCTCATGAACCATAGCCCATGTGATTGCATGTATGTTCTTCTCACAAACCACATAAGGATCCACCAGTGTCATTGGATGTGTGTTCTTCTCATGAACCACACGTGGATCCACCCAATGTCTTTGCATGTCTATTCTTTTCATGACCAACAGCTAGTGTGATTGTATGTCTGTTCTTTTCACAAACCACATAAGGATCCAGCAGTGCCATTGCATGTCTGTTCTTCTCATGAACCACACCTAGTGTCATTGCACGTGTTTTCTTGTCATGAACCACACATGGATACACCAGTGTCATTGTATGTGTGTTCTTTTCATGAACCACAGCTAGAGTCATTGCATGTGTGTTCTTCTTCACAAACCACACATGGATCCACCTAGTGTGATTACATGTCTGTTCTTTTCGCAAACCACACATGTATCCACCAGTGTCATTGCATGTGTGTTCTTATAAACAAACCACACATGGATCCACCTAGTGTGATTGCATGTATGTTCTTTTCACAAACTACACATGGATCCACCAGCGTCATTGCATGTGTGTTCTTTTCATGAACCACAACTAGAGTCATTGCATGTCTGTTCTTTCCATAAACCACACATGGATCCACCTAGTGTGATTGCATGTATGTTCTTTTCACAAACCACACATGCATCCACTAGTGTCATTGCATGTGTGTTCTTCACATGAGCCACATCCAGTGTCATTGCATGTATGTTCTTCTCACAAACCACATAAGGATCCACCAGTGTCATTGGATGTGTGTTCTTCTCATGAACCACTGATGGATCCACCCAGTGTCATTGCATGTTTGTTCTTTTCATGAACCACAGCAGGAGTCATTTCATGTGTCTGCTTTCCACAAACCACATATGGATCCACCAGTGTCATTGCATGTCTGTTATTTTCATGTACCACACCTAGTGTCATTGCATGTCTGTTCCTCTAAGCAAACCACACATGGATCCACCTAGTGTGATTGCATGTTTGTTGTTTTCACAACTACACATGGATCCACCAGTGTTATTGCATGTGTGTTCTTCTCATGAACCACAGCCAGTGTTATTGCATATGTGTTCTTCTAAACAAACCACACATGGATCCACCTAGTGTGATTGCATGTGTGTTCTTCTTCACAAAACACACATGGATCCACTAGTGTTGTTGCATGTGTGTTCTTATCATGAACCACCGCCAGTGTCATTGCATGTGTGTTCTTTTAAACAAACCACACATGGATCCACCTAGTGTGATTGCACGTGTGTTCTTCTTCACAAACCACACAAGGATCCACTAGTGTCATTGCATGTGTGTTGTTTTCATGAACCACAGCAAGAGTCATTGCATGTCTGTTCTTTCCACAAACCACACATGGATCCACCTAGTGTGATTGCATGTCTGTTCTTTTCACAAACTACACATGGATCCACCAGTGTCATTGCATGTGAGTTCTTCTCATGAACCACAACCAGTGTCATTGCATGTATGTTCTTCTCACAAACCACATAAGGATCCACCAGTGTCATTGGATGTGTGTTTTTCTCATGAACCACATATGGAACCACCTAGTGTCATTGCATGTCTATTCTTTTCATGAACCACAGCGAGAGTCATTGCATGTGTGTTCTTCTCATGAATCACACATGGATACACACCAGTGTCATTGCATGTGTGTTCTTTTCATGAACCACAACTATAGTCATTGCATGTGTGTTCTTCTTCACAAACCACACATGGATCCACTAGTGTCATTGCATGTGTGTTCTTTCCATGAACCACATCTAGTGTCATTGCACGTGTGTTCTTATAAACAAGCAACATAAGGATCCACCAGTGTCATTGCATGTCTGTTCTTTTCATGAACCACAACCAGTGTCATTGCGTGTTTGTTCCTCTAAACAAATCACACATGGATCAACCTAGTGTGATTGCATGTATGTTCTTTTCACAAACCACACATGTATCCACCAGTATCATTGTATGTGTGTTCTTCTAAACAAACCACACATGGATCCACCTAGTGTGATTGCATGTCTGTTCTTTTCACGAACCACACATGGATCCACCTGTGTCATTGCATGTATGTTCTTCTCATGAACCACACCTAGTGTCATGCTTGTGTGTTCTTCTCATGAACCACAAATGGATACACCAGTGTCATTGCATGTGTGTTCTTTTCATGAACCACAACAAGAGTCATTGCATGTGTGTTGTTCTTTAAAACCACACATGGATCCACCAGTGTCATTGCATGTGTGTTCTTTTCAGGAACCACAGCTAGAGTCATTGCATGTGTGTTCTTCTAAACAAACCACATAAGGATCCACCAGTGTCATTGCATGTTTGTTCTTTTCATGAACCACACCTAGTGTCATTGCATGTCTGTTCCCCTAAATAAAGCACATATGGATCCACCTAGTGTGATTGCATGTCTGTTCTTTTCACAAACCACACATGGATCCACCAGTGTCATTGCATGTGTGTTCTTTTCATGAACCACATCTAGAGTCATTGCATGTATGTTCTTTCCACAAACCACACATGGATCCACCTAGTGTGATAGCATGTTTGTTCTTTTCACAAACCACACATGGATCCACCAGTGTCATTGCATGTGTGTTCTTCTCATGAACCACAGCCAGTGGGATTGCATGTATGTTCTTCTCACAAACCACATAAGGATCCACCAGTGTCATTGGATGTGTGTTCTTCTCATGAACCACACGTGGATCCACCCAATGTCTTTGCATGTTTATTGTTTTCATGAACAACAGCTAGTGTGATTGTATGTCTGTTCTTTTCACAAACCACATACGGATCCAGCAGTGTCATTGCATGTCTGTTCTTCTCATGAACCACACCTAGTGTAATTGCATGTGTGTTCTTCTCATGAACCACACATGGATACAGCAGTGTCATTGTATGTGTGTTCTTTTCATGAACCACAGCTAGAGTCATTGCATGTGTGTTCTTCTTCACAAACCACACATGGATCCACCTGTGTCATTGCATGTGTGTTCTTTTCATGAACCACAGCTAGAGTAATTGCATGTGTGTTCTTCTAAACAAACCACATAAGGATCCACCAGTGTTATTGCATGTCTGTTCTTTTCATGAACCACACGCAGTGTCATTGCATATATGTTCCTCTAAACAAACCACACATGGATCCACCTAGTGTGATTACATGTCTGTTCTTTTCACAAACCACACATGTATCCACCAGTGTCATTGCATGTGTGTTCTTCTAAACAAAGCACACATGGATCCACCTAGTCTGATTGCATGTCTATTCTTTTCACAAACCACACATGCATGCACCAATGTCATTGCATGTGTGTTCTTCACATGAACCACAGCCAGTGTCATTGCACGTATGTTCTTCTCACAAACCACATAAGGATCCACCAGTGTCATTGGATGTGTGTTCTTCTCATGAACCACACATCGATCCACCCAGTGTCATTGCATGTCTATTCTTTTCATGAACCACAACTAGAGTCATTGCATGTGTGTTCTTCTCATGAACCACACATGGATACACACTAGTGTCATTGCATGTCTGTTCTTTCCATGAACCACATCTAGAGTCATTGCATGTGTGTTCTTCTAAACAAGCAACATAAGGATCCACCCGTGTCAATTGCATGCCTGTTCTTTCATGAACAACACCCAGTGTTATTGCGTGTCTGTTCCTCTAAACAAACCACACATCGATCCACCTAGTGTGATTGCATGTGTGTTCTTTTCACAAACCACACATGTATCCACCAGTGTCATTGCATGTGTTTTCTTCTAAACAAACCACACATGGATCCACCTAGTGTGATTGCATGTTTGTTCTTTTCACAAACCACACATGGATCAACTAGTGTCATTACATGTGTGTTCTTCTCATGAACCACAGCCAGTGTCATTGCATGTATGTTCTTCTCACAAACCACATAAGGATCCACCAGTGTCATTGGATGTGTGTTCTTCTCATGAACCACACATGGATCCACCCAGTGTTATTGCATGTCTGTTCTTTTCATGAACCACAGCTAGACTCATTGCATGCCAGTTTTCTCACAAACCACATAAGGATCCAACAGTGTGATTGCATGTCTGTTCTTCTCATGAACCACACCCAGTGTCATTGCTTGTGTGTTCATCTCATGAACCACAAATGGATACACCAGTGTCATTGCATGTGTGTACTTTTCATGAACCACAACTAGAGTCATTGAATGTGTGTTCTTCTTCACAAACCACACATGGATCCACCAGTGTCATTGCATGTGTGTTCTTTTCATTAACCACAGCTAGAGTCATTGCATGCGTGTTCTTCTAAACAAACCACATAAGGATCCACTAGTGTCATTGCATGTCTGTTCTTTTTCATGAACCACACCTAGTGTCATTGCATGTATGTTCCTCTAAACAAAGCACACAAGGGGTTCCACCTAGTGTGATTGCATGTCTGTTCTTTTCACACACCACAAATGGATCCACCAGTGGCATTGCATGTGTGTTCTTTTCATGAACCACAGCTAGAGTCATTGCGTGTCTATTCTTTCCACAAACCACACATGGATCCACCTAGTGTGATAGCATGTTTGTTCTTTTCAGAAACCACACATGGATCCACCAGTGTCATTGCATGTGTGTTCTTCTCATGAACCACAGCCAGTGTGATTGCATGTATGTTCTTCTCACAAACCACATAAGGATCCACCAGTGTCATTGGATGTGTGTTCTTCTCATGAACCACACGTGGATCCACCCAGTGTCATTACATGTCTGTTCTTTTCATGAACCACAGCTAGACTCATTGCATGCCATTTCTTCTCACAAACCAGATACGGATCCACCAGTGTCATTGCATGTCTGTTCTTCTCATGAACCACACCTAGTGTCATTGCTTGTGTGTTCTTCTCATGAACCACAAATGGAAACACCAGTGGCATTGCATGTGTGTACTTTTCATGAACCACAACTAGAGTCATTGCATGTGTGTTCTTCTTCACAAACCACACATGGATCCACCAGTGTCATTGCATGTGTGTTCTTTTCATGAACAACAGCTAGAGTCATTGCATGTGTGTTCTTCTAAACAAACCACATAAGGATCCACTAGTGTCATTGTACGTCTGTTCTTTTCATGAACCACACCTAGTGTCATTGCATGTATGTTCCTCTAAACAAAGCACACATGGATCCACCTAGTGTGATTGCATGTCTGTTCTTTTCACAAACCACACATGGATCCACCAGTATCATTGCATGTGTGTTCTTTTCATGAACCACAGCTAGAGTCATTGCATTTTTGTTCTTTCCACAAACCACACATGGATCCACCTAGTGTGATAGCATGTCTGTTCTTTTCACAAACCACACATGGATCCAACAGGTTCATTGCATGTGTGTTCTTCTCATGAACCACAACCACTGTGATTGCATGTATGTTCTTCTCACAAACCACATAAGGATCCACCAATGTCATTAGATGTGTGTTGTTCTCATGAACCACACGTGGATCCACCCAGTGTCATTGCATGTCTGTTCTTTTCATGAACCACAGCTAGAGTCATTGCATGTGTGTTCTTCTAAACAAACCACATAAGGATCCACTAGTGTCATTGCATGTCTGTTCTTCTCATGAACCACACCCAGTGTCATTGCATGTGTGTTCTTCTGATGAACCACACATGGATACACCAGTGGCATTGTATGTGTGTTCTTTTCATGAACCACAACTAGAGTCATTGCATGTGTTCTTCTTCACAAACCACACATGGATCCACCAATGTCATTGCATGTGTGTTCTTTTCAGGAACCACAGCTAGAGTCATTGCATGTGTGTTCTTCTAAACAAACCACATAAGGATCCACCAGTGTCATTGCGTGTCTATTCTTTACATGAACCACACCCAGTGTTATTGCATATCTGTTCCTCTAAACAAACCACACATGGATCCACCTAGTGTGATAGCATGTTTGTTCTTTTCACAAAACACACATGGATCCACCAGTGTGATTGCATGTGTGTTCTTCTAAACAAACCACACATGGATCCACCTAGTGTGATTGCATGTGTGTTCTTCTTCACAAACCACACATGGATCCACCAGTGTCATTGCATGTGTGTTCTTTTCATGAACCACAGCTAGAGTCATTGCATGTCTGTTCTTTCCACAAACCACAAATGGATCAACCTAGTGTGATTGCATGTCTGTTCTTTTCACAAACCACACATGGATCCACCAGTGTCATTGCATGTGAGTTCTTCTCATGAACCACAGCCAGTGTCATTGCATGTATGTTCTTCTCACAAACCACATAAGGATCCACCAGTGTCATTGGATGTGTGTTCTTCTCATGAACCACACATGGATCCACCCAGTGTCACTGCATGTCTATTCTTTTCATGAACCATAGCTAGAGTCCTTGCATGTGTATTCTTCTCATGAATCACACATCGATACACACTAGTGTCATTGCATGTATGTTCTTTTCATGAACCACAACTAGAGTCATTGCATGTGTGTTCTTCTTCACAAACCACACATGGATCCACTAGTGTCATTGCATGTGTTCTTTGCATGAACCACATCTAGAGTCATTGCATGTGTGTTCTTCTAAACAAGCATCATAAGGATCCACCAGTGTCATTGCATGTCTATTCTTTTCATGAACCACACCCAGTGTCATTGCGTGTCTATTCCTCTAAACAAACCACACATGGATCCACCTAGTGTGATTGCATGTCTGTTCTTTTCACAAACCACACATGTATCCACCAGTGCCATTGCATGTGTGTTCTTCTAAACAAACCACACATGGATCCACCTAGTGTGATTGCATGTCTGTTCTTTTCACAAACCACACATGGATCAACCAGTGCCATTACATGTGTGTTCTTCTCATGAACCACAGCCAGTGTCATTGCATGTATGTTCTTCTCACAAACCACATAAGGATCCACCAGTGTCATTGGATGTGTGTTCTTCTCATGAACCACACATGGATCCACCCAGTGTCATTGCATGTCTGTTATTTTCATGAACCACAGCTAGAGTCATTGCATGCCAGTTCTTCTCACAAACCACATAAGGATTCACTAGTGTCATTGCATGTCTGTTCTTCTTATGAACCATACCTAGTGTAATTGCTTGTGTGTTCTTCTCATGAACCACATATGGATACACCATTGTCATTACATCTGTGTACTTTTCATGAACCATAACTAGAGTCATTGCATGTGTGTTATTCTTCACAAACCACACATGGATCCACTAGTGTTATTGCATGTGTGTTCTTTTCATGAACCACCGCTAGAGTCATTGCCTGTGTGTTCTTCTAAACAAAGCACATAAGGATCCACTAGTGTCATTGCATGTCTGTTCTTTTCATGAACCACACCTAGTGTCATTGCATGTCTGTTCCTTTAACCAAAGCACACATGGATCCACCTAGTGTGATTGCATGTCTGTTCTTTTCACAAACCACACATGGATCCACCAGTGTCATTGCACGTGTGTTCTTTTCATGAACGACAGATAGAGTCATTGCATGTCTGTTCTTTCCACAAACCACACATGGATCCACCTAGTGTGATTGCATGTTTGTTCTTTTCACAAAACACACATGGATCCACCAGTGTGATTGCATGTGTGTTCTTCTAAACAAACCACACATGGATCCACCTAGTGTGATTGCATCTGTGTTCTTCTTCACGAACCACACATGGATCCACCAGTGTCATTGCATGTGTGTTCTTTTCATGAACCACAGCTAGAGTCATTGCATGTCTGTTCTTTCCACAAACCACAAATGGATCCACCTAGTGTGATTGCATGTCTGTTCTTTTCACAAACCACACATCGATCCACCAGTGTCATTGCATGTGAGTTCTTCTCATGAACCACAGCTAGTGTCATTGCATGTATGTTCTTCTCACAAACCACATAAGGATCCACCAGTGTCATTGGATGTGTGTTCTTCTCATGAACCACACATGGATCCACCCAGTGTCACTGCATGTCTATTCTTTTCATGAACCACAGCTAGAGTCATTGCATGTGTGTTCTTCTCATGAACCACACATGGATACACACTAGTGTCATTGCATGTGTGTTATTTTCATGAACCACAACTAGAGTCATTGCATGTGTGTTCTTCTTCACAAACCACACATGGATCCACAAGTGTCATTGCATGTGTTCTTTGCATGAACCACATCTAGAGTCATTGCATGTGTGTTCTTCTAAACAAGCAACATAAGGATCCACCAGTGTCATTGCATGTCTGCTCTTTTCATGAACCACACCCAGTGTCATTGCGTGTCTATTCCTCTAAACAAACCACACATGGATCCACCTAGTGTGATTGCTTGTATGTTCTTTTGATAAACCACACATGTATCCACCAGTGTCATTGCATGTGTGTTCTTCTAAAAAAACCACACATGGATCCACCTAGTGTGATTGCATGTCTGTTCTTTTCACAAACCACCATTGGATCAACCAGTGCCATTACACGTGTGTTCTTCTCATGAACCACAGCCAGTGTCATTGCATGTATGTTCTTCTCACAAACCACATAAGGATCCACCAGTGTCATTGGATGTGTGTTCTTCTCATGAACCACACATGGATCCACCCAGTGTCATTGCATGTCTGTTATTTTCATGAACCACAGCTAGAGTCATTGCATGCCACTTCTTCTCACAAACCACATAAGGATTCACCAGTGTCATTGCATGTCTGTTCTTCTTATGAACCATACCTAGTGTAATTGCTTGTGTGTTCTTCTCATGAACCACAAATGGATACACCATTGTCATTACATCTGTGTACTTTTCATGAACCATAACTAGAGTCATTGCATGTGTGTTATTCTTCACAAACCACACATGGATCCACTAGTGTTATTGCATGTGTGTTCTTTTCATGAACCACCGCTAGAGTCATTGCATGTGTGTTCTTCTAAACAAAGCACATAAGGATCCACTAGTGTCATTGCATGTCTGTTCTTTTCATGAACCACACCTAGTGTCATTGCATGTCTGTTCCTTTAACCAAAGCACACATGGATCCACCTAGTGTGATTGCATGTCTGTTCTTTTCACAAACCACACATGGATCCACCAGTGTCATTGCATGTGTGTTCTTTTCATGAACGACAGATAGAGTCATTGCATGTCTGTTCTTTCCACAAACCACACATGGATCCACCTAGTGTGATTGCATGTTTGTTCTTTTCACAAAACACACATGGATCCACCAGTGTGATTGCATGTGTGTTCTTCTAAACAAACCACACATGGATCCACCTAGTGTGATTGCATCTGTGTTCTTCTTCACGAACCACACATGGATCCACCAGTGTCATTGCATGTGTGTTCTTTTCATGAACCACAGCTAGAGTCATTGCATGTATGTTCTTTCCACAAACCACAAATGGATCCACCAGGGTCATTGCATGTGTGTTCTTCTAAACAAACCACACATGGATCCACCTAGTGTGATTGCATGTGTGTTCTTTTTCACAAACCACACATGGATCCACTAGTGTCATTGCATGTGTGTTCTTTTCATGAACCACAGCTAGAGTCATTGCATGTCTGTTCTTTCCACAAACCACACATGGATCCACCTAGTGTGATTGCATGCCAGTTCTTCTCACAAACCACACATGGATCCACCAGTGTCATTGCATGTGAGTTCTTCTCATGAACCACAACCAGAGTCATTGCATGTGAGTTCTTCTCATGAACCACATATGGATACACCATTGTCATTACATCTGTGTAATTTTCATGAACCATAACTAGAGTCATTGCATGTGTGTTATTCTTCACAAACCACACATGGATCCACTAGTGTTATTGCATGTGTGTTCTTTTCATGAACCACCGCTAGAGTCATTGCATGTGTGTTCTTCTAAACAAAGCACATAAGGATCCACTAGTGTCATTGCATGTCTGTTCTTTTCATGAACCACCATTGGATCAACCAGTGCCATTACACGTGTGTTCTTCTCATGAACCACAGCCAGTGTCATTGCATGTATGTTCTTCTCACAAACCACATAAGGATCCACCAGTGTCATTGGATGTGTGTTCTTCTCATGAACCACACATGGATCCACCCAGTGTCATTGCATGTCTGTTATTTTCATGAACCACAGCTAGAGTCATTGCATGCCAGTTCTTCTCACAAACCACATAAGGATTCACTAGTGTCATTGCATGTCTGTTCTTCTTCTGAACCATACCTAGTGTAATTGCTTGTGTGTTCTTCTCATGAACCAGATATGGATACACCATTGTCATTACATCTGTGTACTTTTCATGAACCATAACTAGAGTCATTGCATGTGTGTTATTCTTCACAAACCACACATGGATCCACTAGTGTTATTGCATGTGTGTTCTTTTCATGAACCACCGCTAGAGTCATTGCATGTGTGTTCTTCTAAACAAAGCACATAAGGATCCACTAGTGTCATTGCATGTCTGTTCTTTTCATGAACCACACCTAGTGTCATTGCATGTCTGTTCCTTTAACCAAAGCACACATGGATCCACCTAGTGTGATTGCATGTCTGTTCTTTTCACAATCCACACATGGATCCACCAGTGTCATTGCACGTGTGTTCTTTTCATGAACGACAGATAGAGTCATTGCATGTCTGTTCTTTCCACAAACCACACATGGATCCACCTAGTGTCATTGCATGTTTGTTCTTTTCACAAAACACACATGGATCCACCAGTGTGATTGCATGTGTGTTCTTCTAAACAAACCACACATGGATCCACCTAGTGTGATTGCATCTGTGTTCTTCTTCACGAACCACACATGGATCCACCAGTGTCATTGCATGTGTGTTCTTTTCATGAACCACAGCTAGAGTCATTGCATGTCTGTTCTTTCCACAAACCACAAATGGATCCACCTAGTGTGATTGCATGTCTGTTCTTTTCACAAACCACACATCGATCCACCAGTGTCATTGCATGTGAGTTCTTCTCATGAACCACAGCCAGTGTCATTGCATGTATGTTCTTCTCACAAACCACATAAGGATCAACCAGTGTCATTGGATGTGTGTTCTTCTCATGAACCACACATGGATCCACCCAGTGTCACTGCATGTCTATTCTTTTCATGAACCACAGCTAGAGTCATTGCATGTGTGTTCTTCTCATGAACCACACATGGATACACACTAGTGTCATTGCATGTGTGTTATTTTCATGAACCACAACTAGAGTCATTGCATGTGTGTTCTTCTTCACAAACCACACATGGATCCACAAGTGTCATTGCATGTGTTCTTTGCATGAACCACATCTAGAGTCATTGCATGTGTGTTCTTCTAAACAAGCAACATAAGGATCCACCAGTGTCATTGCATGTCTGTTCTTTTCATGGACCACACCCAGTGTCATTGCGTGTCTATTCCTCTAAACAAACCACACATGGATCCACCTAGTGTGATTGCATGTATGTTCTTTTGATAAACCACACATGTATCCACCAGTGTCATTGCATGTGTGTTCTTCTAAACAAACCACACATGGATCCACCTAGTGTGATTGCATGTCTGTTCTTTTCACAAACCACACATGGATCAACCAGTGCCATTACATGTGTGTTCTTCTCATGAACCACAGCCAGTGTCATTGCATGTATGTTCTTCTCACAAACCACATAAGGATCCACCAGTGTCATTGGATGTGTGTTCTTCTCATGAACCACACATGGATCCACCCAGTGTCATTGCATGTATGTTATTTTCATGAACCACAGCTAGAGTCATTGCATGCCAGTTCTTCTCACAAACCACATAAGGATTCACCAGTGTCATTGCATGTCTGTTCTTCTTATGAACCATACCTAGTGTAATTGCTTGTGTGTTCTTCTCATGAACCACAAATGGATACACCATTGTCATTGCATGTCTGTTCTTCTTATGAACCATACCTAGTGTCATTGCATGTCTGTTCTTCTCATGAACCACACCCAGTGCCATTGCTTTTGTGTTCTTCTCATGAACCACAAATGGATACACCATTGTCATTGCATGTGTGTACTTTTCATGAACCATAACTAGAGTCATTGCATGTGTGTTCTTCTTCACAAACCACACATGGATCCACCAGTGTCATTGCATGTGTGTTCTTTTCATGAACCACAACTAGAGTCATTGCATGTGTGTTCTTCTAAACAAACCACATCAGGATCCACTAGTGTCATTGCATGTCTGTTCTTTTCATGAACCACACCTAGTGTCATTGCATGTCTGTTCCTTTAACCAAAGCACACATGGATCCACGTAGTGTGATTGCATGTCTGTTCTTTTCACAAACCACACATGGATCCACCAGTGTCATTGCATGTGTGTTGTTTTCATGAAGCATAGCTAGAGTCATTGTATGTCTGTTCTTTCCACAAACCACACATGGATCCACCTAGTGTGATAGCATGTTTGTTCTTTTCACAAACCACACATGGATCCACCAGGGTCATTGCATGTGTGTTCTTCTCAACAAACCACACATGGATCCACCTAGTGTGATTGCATGTGTGTTCTTCTTCACAAACCACACATGGATCCACTAGTGTCATTACATGTGTGTTCTTTTCATTAACCACAGCTAGAGTCATTGCATGTCTGTTCTTTCCACAAACCACACATGTATCCATGTAGTGTGATGGCATGTCTGTTCTTTTCACAAACCACACATGGATCCACCAGTGTCATTGCATGTGAGTTCTTCTCATGAACCACGGCCAGTGTCATTGCATGTATGTTCTTCTCACAAACCACATAAGGATCCACCGGTGTCATTGGATGTGTGTTCTTCTCATGAACCACACATGGATCCACCTAGTGTCATTGCATGTCTGTTATTTTCATGAACCACAGCTAGAGTCATTGCATGCCAGTTCTTCTCACAGACCACATAAGGATTCACCAGTGTCATTGCATGTCTGTTCTTCTCATGAACCACACCCAGTGTCATTGCTTGTGTGTTCTTCTCATGAACCACAAATGGATACACCATTGTCATTGCATGTGTGTACTTTTCATGAACCATAACTAGAGTCATTGCATGTGTGTTCTTCTTCACAAACCACACATGGATCCACCAGTGTCATTGCATGTGTGTTCTTTTCATGAACCACAACTAGAGTCATTGCATGTGTGTTCTTCTAAACAAACCACATAAGGATCCACTAGTGTCATTGCATGTCTGTTCTTTTCATGAACCACACCTAGTGTCATTGCATGTCTATTCCTTTAACCAAAGCACACATGGATCCACCTAGTGTGATTGCATGTCTGTTCTTTTCACAAACCACACATGGATCCACCAGTGTCATTGCATGTGTGTTCTTTTCATGAACCACAACTAGAGTCATTGCATGTGTGTTCTTCTAAACAAACCACATCAGGATCCACTAGTGTCATTGCATGTCTGTTCTTTTCATGAACCACACCTAGTGTCATTGCATGTCTGTTCCTTTAACCAAAGCACACATGGATCCACGTAGTGTGATTGCATGTCTGTTCTTTTCACAAACCACACATGGATCCACCAGTGTCATTGCATGTGTGTTGTTTTCATGAACCACAGCTAGAGTCATTGCATGTCTGTTCTTTCCACAAACCACACATGGATCCACCTAGTGTGATAGCATGTTTGTTCTTTTCACAAACCACACATGGATCCACCAGTGTCATTGCATGTGTGTTCTTCTAAACAAACCACACATGGATCCACCTAGTGTGATTGCATGTGTGTTCTTATTCACAAACCACACATGGATCCACCAGTGTCATTGCATGTGTGTTCTTTTCATGAACCACAGCTAGAGTCATTGCATGTCTGTTCTTTCCACAAACCACACATGGATCCACCTAGTGTGATTGCATGTCTATTCTTTTCACAAACCACACATGGATCCACCAGTGTCATTGCATGTGAGTTCTTCTCATGAACCACAGCCAGTGTCATTGCATGTATGTTCTTCTCACAAACCACATAAGGATCCACCGGTGTCATTGGATACTTCTCAAGAACCACACATGGATCCACCCAGTGTCACTGCATGACTATTCTTTTCATGAACCACAGCTAGAGTCATTGCATGTGTGTTCTTCTCATGAACCACACATGGATACACACTAGTGTCATTGCATGTGTGTTCCTTTCATGAACCACAACTAGAGTCATTGCATGTGTGTTCTTCTTCCCAAACCACACATGGATCCACCAGTGTCATTGCATGTGTTCTTTCCATGAACCACATCTAGAGTCATTGCATGTGTGTTCTTCTAAACAAGCAACATAAGGATCCACCAGTGTCATTGCATGTCTGTTCTTTTCATGAACCACACCCAGTGTCATTGCGTGTCTATTCCTCTAAACAAACCTCACATGGATCCACCTAGTGTGATTGCATGTTTGTTCTTTTCACAAACCACACATGTGTCCACCAGTGTCATTGCATGTGTGTTCTTCTAAACAAACCACACATGGATCCACCTAGTGTGATTGCATGTCTGTTCTTTTCACAAACCACACATGGATCAACTAGTGTCATTACATGTGTGTTATTCTCATGAACCACAGCCAGTGTCATTGCATGTATGTTCTTCTCACAAACCACACAAGGATCCACCAGTGTCATTGGATGTGTGTTCTTCTCATGAACCACACATGGATCCACCCAGTGTCATTGCATGTCTGTTATTTTCATGAACCACAGCTAGAGTCATTGCATGCCAGTTCTTCTCACAAACCACATAAGGATTCACCAGTGTCATTGCATGTCTGTTCTTCTCATGAACCACACCTAGTGTCATTGCATGTCTGTTCTTTTCACAAACCACACATGGATCCACCTAGTGTGATAGCATGTTTGTTCTTTTCACAAACCACACATGGATCCACCAGTGTCATTGCATGTGTGTTCTTCTAAACAAACCACACATGGATCCACCTAGTGTGATTGCATGTGTGTTCTTCTTCACAAACCATACATGGATCCACCAGTGTCATTGCATGTGTGTTCTTTTCATGAACCACAGCTAGAGTCATTGCATGTCTATTCTTTCCACAAACCACACATGGATCCACCTAGTGTGATTGCATGTCTGTTCTTTTCATAAACCACACATGGATCCACCAGTGTCATTGCACGTGTGTTCTTCTAAACAAACCACACATGGATCCACCTAGTGTGATTGCATGTGTGTTCTTCTTCACAAACCACACATGGATCCACTAGTGTCATTGCATGTGTGTTCTTTTCATGAACCACAGCTAGAGTCATTGCATGTCTGTTCTTTCCACAAACCACACATGGATCCACCTAGTGTGATTGCATGTCTGTTCTTTTCACAAACCACACATGGATCCACCAGTGTCATTGCATGTGAGTTCTTCTCATGAACCACAGCCAGTGTCATTGCATGTATGTTCTTCTCACAAACCACATAAGGATCCACCGGTGTCATTGGATGCTTCTCAAGAACCACACATGGATCCACCCAGTGTCACGGCATGACTATTCTTTTCATGAACCACAGCTAGAGTCATTGCATGTGTGTTCTTCTCATGAACCACACATGATACACACTAGTGTCATTGCATGTGTGTTCTTTTCATGAACCACAACTAGAGTCATTGCATGTGTGTTCTTCTTCCCAAACCACACATGGATCCACCAGTGTCATTGCATGTGTTCTTTCCATGAACCACATCTAGAGTCATTGCATGTGTGTTCTTCTAAACAAGCAACATAAGGATCCACCAGTGTCATTGCATGTCTGTTCTTTTCATGAACCACACCCAGTGTCATTGCGTGTCTATTCCTCTAAACAAACCACACATGGATCCACCTAGTGTGATTGCATGTCTGTTCTTTTCACAAACCACACATGTGTCCACCAGTGTCATTGCATGTGTGTTCTTCTAAACAAACCACACATGGATCCACCTAGTGTGATTGCATGTCTGTTCTTTTCACAAACCACACATGGATCAACTAGTGTCATTACATGTGTGTTATTCTCATGAACCACAGCCAGTGTCATTGCATGTATGTTCTTCTCACAAACCACACAAGGATCCACCAGTGTCATTGGATGTGTGTTCTTCTCATGAACCACACATGGATCCACCCAGTGTCATTGCATGTCTGTTATTTTCATGAACCACAGCTAGACTCATTGCATGCCAGTTCTTCTCACAAACCACATAAGGATTCACCAGTGTCATTGCATGTCTGTTCTTCTCATGAACCACACCTAGTGTCATTGCATGTATGTTCTTTCCACAAACCACACATGGATCCACCTAGTGTGATAGCATGTTTGTTCTTTTCACAAACCACACATGGATCCACCAGTGTCATTGCATGTGTGTTCTTCTAAACAAACCACACATGGATCCACCTAGTGTGATTGCATGTGTGTTCTTCTTCACAAACCATACATGGATCCACCAGTGTCATTGCATGTGTGTTCTTTTCATGAACCACAGCTAGAGTCATTGCATGTCTGTTCTTTCCACAAACCACACATGGATCCACCTAGTGTGATTGCATGTCTGTTCTTTTCATAAACCACACATGGATCCACCAGTGTCATTGCATGTGAGTTCTTCTCATGAACCACGGCCAGTGTCATTGCATGTATGTTCTTCTCACAAACCACATAAGGATCCACCGGTGTCATTGGATGTGTGTTCTTCTCATGAACCACACATGGATCCACCTAGTGTCATTGCATGCCTGTTATTTTCATGAACCATAGCAAGAGTCATTGCATGCCAGTTCTTCTCACAGACCACATAAGGATTCACCAGTGTCATTGCATGTCTGTTCTTCTCATGAACCACACCCAGTGTCATTGCTTGTGTGTTCTTCTCATGAACCACAAATGGATACACCATTGTCATTGCATGTGTGTACTTTTCATGAACCATAACTAGAGTCATTGCATGTCTGTTCTTCTTCACAATCCACACATGGATCCACCAGTGTCATTGCATGTGTGTTCTTTTCATGAACCACAACTAGAGTCATTGCATGTGTGTTCTTCTAAACAAACCACATAAGGATCCACTAGTGTCATTGCATGTCTGTTCTTTTCATGAACCACACCTAGTGTCATTGCATGTATGTTCCTTTAACCAAAGCACACATGGATCCACCTAGTGTGATTGCATGTCTGTTCTTTTCACAAACCACACATGGATCCACCTAGTGTGATAGCATGTTTGTTCTTTTCACAAACCACACATGGATCCACCAGTGTCATTGCATGTGTGTTCTTCTAAACAAACCACACATGGATCCACCTAGTGTGATTGCATGTGTGTTCTTCTTCACAAACCACACATGGATCCACTAGTGTCATTGCATGTGTGTTCTTTTCATGAACCACAGCTAGAGTCATTGCATGTCTGTTCTTTCCACAAACCACACATAGATCCACCTAGTGTGATTGCATGTTTGTTCTTCTCATTAACCACACATGGATCCACCAGTGTCATTGCATGTGTGTTATTTTCATGAACCACACCTAGTGTGATTGCATGTTTGTTCTTTTCATGAACCACAACTAGAGTCATTGCATGTGTGTTCTTCTTCCCAAACCACACATGGATCCACCAGTGTCATTGCATGTGTGCTTTCCATGAACCACATCTAGAGTCATTGCATGTGTGTTCTTCTAAACAAGCAACATAAGGATCCACTAGTGTCATTGCATGTATGTTCTTTTCATGAACCACACCCAGTGTCATTGTGTGTCTATTCCTCTAAACAAACCACACATGGATCCACCTAGTGTGATTGCATGTCTGTTCTTTTCACAAACCACACATGTATCCACCACTGTCATTGCATGTGTGTTCTTCTAAACAAACCAGACATGGATCCACCTAGTGTGATTGCATGTCTGTTCTTTTCACAAACCACACATGGATCAACCAGTGTCATTACATGTGTGTTATTCTCATGAACCACAGCCAGTGTCATTGCATGTATGTTCTTCTCACAAACCACACAAGGATCCACCAGTGTCATTGGATGTGTGTTCTTCTCATGAACCACACATGGATCCACCCAGTGTCATTGCATGTCTGTTATTTTCATGAACCACAGCTAGAGTCATTGCATGCCAGTTCTTTTCACAAACCACATAAGGATTCACCAGTGTCATTGCATGTCTGTTCTTCTCATGAACCACACCTAGTGTCATTGCATGTCTGTTCTTTCCACAAACCACACATGGATCCACCTAGTGTGATAGCATGTTTGTTCTTTTCACAAACCACACATGGATCCACCAGTGTCATTGCATGTGTGTTCTTCTAAACAAACCACACATGGATCCACCTAGTGTGATTGCATGTGTGTTCTTCTTCAGAAACCATACATGGATCCACCAGTGTCATTGCATGTGTGTTCTTTTCATGAACCACAACTAGAGTCATTGCATGTCTGTTCTTTCCACAAACCACACATGGATCCACCTAGTGTGATTGCATGTCTGTTCTTTTCATAAACCACACATTGATCCACCAGTGTCATTGCATGTGAGTTCTTCTCGTGAACCACAGCCAGTGTCATTGCATGTATGTTCTTCTCACAAACCACATAAGGATCCACCGGTGTCATTGGATGTGTGTTCTTCTCATGAACCACACATGGATCCACCTAGTGTCATTGCATGTCTGTTATTTTCATGAACCATAGCAAGAGTCATTGCGTGCCAGTTCTTCTCACAGACCACATAAGGATTCACCAGTGTCATTGCATGTCTGTTCTTCTCATGAACCACACCCAGTGTCATTGCTTGTGTGTTCTTCTCATGAACCACAAATGGATACACCATTGTCATTGCATGTGTGTACTTTTCATGAACCATAACTAGAGTCATTGCATGTCTGTTCTTCTTCACAAACCACACATGGATCCACCAGTGTCATTGCATGTGTGTTCTTTTCATGAACCACAACTAGAGTCATTGCTTGTGTGTTCTTCTAAACAAACAACATAAGGATCCACTAGTGTCATTGCATGTCTGTTCTTTTCATGAACCACACCTAGTGTCATTGCATGTCTGTTCCTTTAACCAAAGCACACATGGATCCACCTAGTGTGATTGCATGTCTGTTCTTTTCACAAACCACACATGGATCCACCTAGTGTGATAGCATGTTTGTTCTTTTCACAAACCACACATGGATCCACCAGTGTCATTGCATGTGTGTTCTTCTAAACAAACCACACATGGATCCACCTAGTGTGATTGCATGTGTGTTCTTCTTCACAAACCACACATGGATCCATTAGTGTCATTGCATGTGTGTTCTTTTCATGAACCACAGCTAGAGTCATTGCATGTCTGTTCTTTCCACAAACCACACATGGATCCACCTAGTGTGATTGCATGTCTGTTCTTTTCATAAACCACACATGGATCCACCAGTGTCATTGCATGTGTGTTCTTATAAACAAACCACACATGGATCCACCTAGTCTGATTGCATGTGTGTTCTTCTTCACAAACCACACATGGATCCACTAGTGTCATTGCATGTGTGTTCTTTTCATGAACCACAGCTAGAGTCATTGCATGTCTGTTCTTTCCACAAACCACACATGGATCCACCTAGTGTGATTGCATGTCTGTTCTTTTCACAAACCACACATGGATCCACCAGTGTCATTGCATGTGAGTTCTTCTCATGAACCACAGCCAGTGTCATTGCATGTATGTTCTTCTCACAAACCACATAAGGATCCACCGGTGTCATTGGATGCTTCTCAAGAACCACACATGGATCCACCCAGTGTCACTGCATGACTATTCTTTTCATGAACCACAGCTAGAGTCATTGCATGTGTGTTCTTCTCATGAACCACACATGGATACACACTAGTGTCATTGCATGTGTGTTCTTTTCATGAACCACAACTAGAGTCATTGCATGTGTGTTCTTCTTCCCAAACCACACATGGATCCACCAGTGTCATTGCATGTGTTCTTTCCATGAACCACATCTAGAGTCATTGCATGTGTGTTCTTCTAAACAAGCAACATAAGGATCCACCAGTGTCATTGCATGTCTGTTCTTTTCATGAACCACACCCAGTGTCATTGCGTGTCTATTCCTCTAAACAAACCTCACATGGATCCACCTAGTGTGATTGCATGTCTGTTCTTTTCACAAACCACACATGTGTCCACCAGTGTCATTGCATGTGTGTTCTTCTAAATAAACCACACATGGATCCACCTAGTGTGATTGCATGTCTGTTCTTTTCACAAACCACACATGGATCAACTAGTGTCATTACATGTGTGTTATTCTCATGAACCACAGCCAGTGTCATTGCATGTATGTTCTTCTCACAAACCACACAAGGAGCCACTAGTGTCATTGGATGTGTATTCTTCTCATGAACCACACATGGATCCACCCAGTGTCATTGCATGTCTGTTATTTTCATGAACCACAGCTAGAGTCATTGCATGCCAGTTTTTCTCACAAACCACATAAGGATTCACCAGTGTCATTGCATGTGTGTTCTTTTCATGAACCACAGCTAGAGTCATTGCATGTCTGTTCTTTCCACATACCACACATGGATCCACCTAGTGTGATTGCATGTCTGTTCTTTTCATAAACCACACATGGATCCACCAGTGTCATTGCATGTGAGTTCTTCTCATGAACCACGGCCAGTGTCATTGCATGTATGTTCTTCTCACAAACCACATAAGGATCCACCGGTGTCATTGGATGTGTGTTCTTCTCATGAACCACACATGGATCCACCTAGTGTCATTGCATGCCTGTTATTTTCATGAACCATAGCAAGAGTCATTGCATGCCAGTTCTTCTCACAGACCACATAAGGATTCACCAGTGTCATTGCATGTCTGTTCTTCTCATGAACCACACCCAGTGTCATTGCTTGTGTGTTCTTCTCATGAACCACAAATGGATACACCATTGTCATTGCATGTGTGTACTTTTCATGAACCATAACTAGAGTCATTGCATGTCTGTTCTTCTTCACAAACCACACATGGATCCACCAGTGTCATTGCATGTGTGTTCTTTTCATGAACCACAACTAGAGTCATTGCATGTGTGTTCTTCTGAACAAACCACATAAGGATCCACTAGTGTCATTGCATGTCTGTTCTTTTCATGAACCACACCTAGTGTCATTGCATGTATGTTCCTTTAACCAAAGCACACATGGATCCACCTAGTGTGATTGCATGTCTGTTCTTTTCACAAACCACACATGGATCCACCTAGTGTGATAGCATGTTTGTTCTTTTCACAAACCACACATGGATCCACCAGTGTCATTGCATGTGTGTTCTTCTAAACAAACCACACATGGATCCACCTAGTGTGATTGCATGTGTGTTCTTCTTCACAAACCACACATGGATCCACTAGTGTCATTGCATGTGTGTTCTTTTCATGAACCACAGCTAGAGTCATTGCATGTCTGTTCTTTCCACAAACCACACATGGATCCACCTAGTGTGATTGCATGTTTGTTCTTCTCATTAACCACACATGGATCCACCAGTGTCATTCCATGTGTGTTATTTTCATGAACCACACCTAGTGTGATTGCATGTTTGTTCTTTTCATGAACCACAACTAGAGTCATTGCATGTGTGTTCTTCTTCCCAAACCACACATGGATCCACCAGTGTCATTGCATGTGTGCTTTCCATGAACCACATCTAGAGTCATTGCATGTGTGTTCTTCTAAACAAGCAACATAAGGATCCACTAGTGTCATTGCATGTCTGTTCTTTTCATGAACCACACCCAGTGTCATTGCGTGTCTATTCCTCTAAACAAACCACACATGGATCCACCTAGTGTGATTGCATGTCTGTTCTTTTCACAAACCACACATGTATCCACCAGTGTCATTGCATGTGTGTTCTTCTAAACAAACCACACATGGATCCACCTAGTGTGATTGCATGTCTGTTCTTTTCACAAACCACACATGGATCAACCAGTGTCATTACATGTGTGTTATTCTCATGAACCACAGCCAGTGTCATTGCATGTATGTTCTTCTCACAAACCACACAAGGATCCACCAGTGTCATTGGATGTGTGTTCTTCTCATGAACCACACATGGATCCACCCAGTGTCATTGCATGTCTGTTATTTTCATGAACCACAGCTAGAGTCATTGCATGCCAGTTCTTCTCACAAACCACATAAGGATTCACCAGTGTCATTGCATGTCTGTTCTTCTCATGAACCACACCTAGTGTCATTGCATGTCTGTTCTTTCCACAAACCACACATGGATCCACCTAGTGTGATAGCATGTTTGTTCTTTTCACAAACCACACATGGATCCACCAGTGTCATTGCATGTGTGTTCTTCTAAACAAACCACACATGGATCCACCTAGTGTGATTGCATGTGTGTTCTTCTTCAGAAACCATACATGGATCCACCAGTGTCATTGCATGTGTGTTCTTTTCATGAACCACAACTAGAGTCATTGCATGTCTGTTCTTTCCACAAACCACACATGGATCCACCTAGTGTGATTGCATGTCTGTTCTTTTCATAAACCACACATTGATCCACCAGTGTCATTGCATGTCTGTTCTTTCCACAAACCACACATGGATCCACCTAGGGTGATTGCATGTCTGTTCTTTTCATAAACCACACATGGATCCACCAGTGTCATTGCATGTGAGTTCTTCTCATGAACCACGGCCAGTGTCATTGCATGTATGTTCTTCTCACAAACCACATAAGGATCCACCGGTGTCATTGGATGTGTGTTCTTCTCATGAACCACACATGGATCCACCTAGTGTCATTGCATGCCTGTTATTTTCATGAACCATAGCAAGAGTCATTGCATGCCAGTTCTTCTCACAGACCACATAAGGATTCACCAGTGTCATTGCATGTCTGTTCTTCTCATGAACCACACCCAGTGTCATTGCTTGTGTGTTCTTCTCATGAACCACAAATGGATACACCATTGTCATTGCATGTGTGTACTTTTCATGAACCATAACTAGAGTCATTGCATGTCTGTTCTTCTTCACAAACCACACATGGATCCACCAGTGTCATTGCATGTGTGTTCTTTTCATGAACCACAACTAGAGTCATTGCATGTGTGTTCTTCTAAACAAACCACATAAGTATCCACTAGTGTCATTGCATGTCTGTTCTTTTCATGAACCACACCTAGTGTCATTGCATGTATGTTCCTTTAACCAAAGCACACATGGATCCACCTAGTGTGATTGCATGTCTGTTCTTTTCACAAACCACACATGGATCCACCTAGTGTGATAGCATGTTTGTTCTTTTCACAAACCACACATGGATCCACCAGTGTCATTGCATGTGTGTTCTTCTAAACAAACCACACATGGATCCACCTAGTGTGATTGCATGTTTGTTCTTTTCACAAACCACACATGGATCCACCAGTGTCATTGCATGTGTGTTCTTTTCATGAACCACAGCTAGAGTCATTGCATGTCTGTTCTTTCCACAAACCACACATGGATCCACCTAGTGTGATTGCATGTTTGTTCTTCTCATTAACCACACATGGATCCACCAGTGTCACTGCATGTGCGTTATTTTCATGAACCACACCTAGTGTGATTGCATGTTTGTTCTTTTCATGAACCACAACTAGAGTCATTGCATGTGTGTTCTTCTTCCCAAACCACACATGGATCCACCAGTGTCATTGCATGTGTGCTTTCCATGAACCACATCTAGAGTCATTGCATGTGTGTTCTTCTAAACAAGCAACATAAGGATCCACTAGTGTCATTGCATGTCTGTTCTTTTCATGAACCACACCCAGTGTCATTGCGTGTCTATTCCTCTAAACAAACCACACATGGATCCACCTAGTGTGATTGCATGTCTGTTCTTTTCACAAACCACACATGTATCCACCAGTGTCATTGCATGTGTGTTCTTCTAAACAAACCACACATGGATCCACCTAGTGTGATTGCATGTCTGTTCTTTTCACAAACCACACATGGATCAACCAGTGTCATTACATGTGTGTTATTCTCATGAACCACAGCCAGTGTCATTGCATGTATGTTCTTCTCACAAACCACACAAGGATCCACCAGTGTCATTGGATGTGTGTTCTTCTCATGAACCACACATGGATCCACCCAGTGTCATTGCATGTCTGTTATTTTCATGAACCACAGCTAGAGTCATTGCATGCCAGTTCTTCTCACAAACCACATAAGGATTCACCAGTGTCATTGCATGTCTGTTCTTCTCATGAACCACACCTAGTGTCATTGCATGTCTGTTCTTTCCACAAACCACACATGGATCCACCTAGTGTGATAGCATGTTTGTTCTTTTCACAAACCACACATGGATCCACCAGTGTCATTGCATGTGTGTTCTTCTAAACAAACCACACATGGATCCACCTAGTGTGATTGCATGTGTGTTCTTCTTCAGAAACCATACATGGATCCACCAGTGTCATTGCATGTGTGTTCTTTTCATGAACCACAACTAGAGTCATTGCATGTCTGTTCTTTCCACAAACCACACATGGATCCACCTAGTGTGATTGCATGTCTGTTCTTTTCATAAACCACACATTGATCCACCAGTGTCATTGCATGTGAGTTCTTCTCATGAACCACGGCCAGTGTCATTGCATGTATGTTCTTCTCACAAACCACATAAGGATCCACCGGTGTCATTGGATGTGTGTTCTTCTCATGAACCACACATGGATCCACCTAGTGTCATTGCATGTCTGTTATTTTCATGAACCATAGCAAGAGTCATTGCATGCCAGTTCTTCTCACAGACCACATAAGGATTCACCAGTGTCATTGCATGTCTGTTCTTCTCATGAACCACACCCAGTGTCATTGCTTGTGTGTTCTTCTCATGAACCACAAATGGATACACCATTGTCATTGCATGTGTGTACTTTTCATGAACCATAACTAGAGTCATTGCATGTCTGTTCTTCTTCACAAACCACACATGGATCCACCAGTGTCATTGCATGTGTGTTCTTTTCATGAACCACAACTAGAGTCATTGCTTGTGTGTTCTTCTAAACAAACAACATAAGGATCCACTAGTGTCATTGCATGTCTGTTCTTTTCATGAACCACACCTAGTGTCATTGCATGTATGTTCCTTTAACCAAAGCACACATGGATCCACCTAGTGGGATTGCATGTCTGTTCTTTTCACAAACCACACATGGATCCACCTAGTGTGATAGCATGTTTGTTCTTTTCACAAACCACACATGGATCCACCAGTGTCATTGCATGTGTGTTATTCTAAACAAACCACACATGGATCCACCTAGTGTGATTGCATGTGTGTTCTTCTTCACAAACCACACATGGATCCATTAGTGTCATTGCATGTGTGTTCTTTTCATGAACCACAGCTAGAGTCATTGCATGTCTGTTCTTTCCACAAACCACACATGGATCCACCTAGTGTGATTGCATGTCTGTTCTTTTCATAAACCACACATGGATCCACCAGTGTCATTGCATGTGTGTTCTTCTAAACAAACCACACATGGATCCACCTAGTGTGATTGCATGTGTGTTCTTGTTCACAAACCACACATGGATCCACTAGTGTCATTGCATGTGTGTTCTTTTCATGAACCACAGCTAGAGTCATTGCATGTCTGTTCTTTCCACAAACCACACATGGATCCACCTAGTGTGATTGCATGTCTGTTCTTTTCACAAACCACACATGGATCCGCCAGTGTCATTGCATGTGAGTTCTTCTCATGAACCACAGCCAGTGTCATTGCATGTATGTTCTTCTCACAAACCACATAAGGATCCACCGGTGTCATTGGATGCTTCTCAAGAACCACACATGGATCCACCCAGTGTCACTGCATGACTATTCTTTTCATGAACCACAGCTAGAGTCATTGCATGTGTGTTCTTCTCATGAACCACACATGGATACACACTAGTGTCATTGCATGTGTGTTCTTTTCATGAACCACAACTAGAGTCATTGCATGTGTGTTCTTCTTCCCAAACCACACATGGATCCACCAGTGTCATTGCATGTGTTCTTTCCATGAACCACATCTAGAGTCATTGCATGTGTGTTCTTCTAAACAAGCAACATAAGGATCCACCAGTGTCATTGCATGTCTGTTCTTTTCATGAACCACACCCAGTGTCATTGCTTGTGTGTTCTTCTCATGAACCACAAATGGATACACCATTGTAATTGCATGTGTGTACTTTTCATGAACCATAACTAGAGTCATTGCATGTCTGTTCTTCTTCACAAACCACACATGGATCCACCAGTGTCATTGCATGTGTGTTCTTTTCATGAACCACAACTAGAGTCATTGCATGTGTGTTCTTCTAAACAAACCACATAAGGATCCACTAGTGTCATTGCATGTCTGTTCTTTTCATGAACCACACCTAGTGTCATTGCATGTATGTTCCTTTAACTAAAGCACACATGGATCCACCTAGTGTGATTGCATGTCTGTTCTTTTCACAAACCACACATGGATCCACCTAGTGTGATAGCATGTTTCTTCTTTTCACAAACCACACATGGATCCACCAGTGTCATTGCATGTGTGTTCTTCTAAACAAACCACACATGGATCCACCTAGTGTGATTGCATGTGTGTTCTTCTTCACAAACCACACATGGATCCACTAGTGTCATTGCATGTGTGTTCTTTTCATGAACCACAGCTAGAGTCATTGCATGTCTGTTCTTTCCACAAACCACACATGGATCCACCTAGTGTGATTGCATGTTTGTTCTTCTCATTAACCACACATGGATCCACCAGTGTCATTGCATGTGTGTTATTTTCATGAACCACACCTAGTGTGATTGCATGTTTGTTCTTTTCATGAACCACAACTAGAGTCATTGCATGTGTGTTCTTCTTCCCAAACCACACATGGATCCACCAGTGTCATTGCATGTGTGCTTTCCATGAACCACATCTAGGGTCATTGCATGTGTGTTCTTCTAAACAAGCAACATAAGGATCCACTAGTGTCATTGTATGTCTGTTCTTTTCATGAACCACACCCAGTGTCATTGCGTGTCTATTCCTCTAAACAAACCACACATGGATCCACCTAGTGTGATTGCATGTCTGTACTTTTCACAAACCACACATGTATCCACCAGTGTCATTGCATGTGTGTTCTTCTAAACAAACCACACATGGATCCACCTAGTGTGATTGCATGTTTGTTCTTCTCATTAACCACACATGGATCCACCAGTGTCATTACATGTGTGTTATTTTCATGAACCACACCTAGTGTGATTGCATGTTTGTTCTTTTCATGAACCACAACTAGAGTCATTGCATGTGTGTTCTTCTTCCCAAACCACACATGGATCCACCAGTGTCATTGCATGTGTGCTTTCCATGAACCACATCTAGGGTCATTGCATGTGTGTTCTTCTAAACAAGCAACATAAGGATCCACTAGTGTCATTGCATGTCTGTTCTTTTCATGAACCACACCCAGTGTCATTGCGTGTCTATTCCTCTAAACAAACCACACATGGATCCACCTAGTGTGATTGCATGTCTGTTCTTTTCACAAACCACACATGTATCCACCTGTGTCATTGCATGTGTGTTCTTCTAAACAAACCACACATGGATCCACCTAGTGTGATTGCATGTCTGTTCTTTTCACAAACCACACATGGATCAACCAGTGTCATTACATGTGTGTTATTCACATGAACCACAGCCAGTGTCATTGCATGTATGTTCTTCTCACAAACCACATAAGGATCCACCAGTGACATTGGATGTGTGTTCTTCTCATGAACCACACATGGAACCACCCAGTGTCATTGCATGTCTATTATTTTCATGAACCACAGCTAGAGTCATTGCATGCCAGTTCTTCTCACAAACCACATAAGGATTCACCAGTGTCATTGCATGTCTGTTCTTCTCATGAACCACACCTAGTGTCATTGCATGTCTGTTCTTTCCACAAACCACACATGGATCCACCTAGTGTGATAACATGTTTGTTCTTTTCACAAACCACACATGGATCCACCAGTGTCATTGCATGTGTGTTCTTCTAAACAAACCACACATGGATCCACCTAGTGTGATTGCATGTGTGTTCTTCTTCACAAACCATACATGGATCCACCAGTGTCATTGCATGTGTGTTCTTTTCATGAACCACAGCTAGAGTCATTGCATGTCTGTTCTTTCCACAAACCACACATGGATCCACCTAGTGTGATTGCATGTCTGTTCTTTTCATAAACCACACATGGATCCACCAGTGTCATTGCATGTGAGTTCTTCTCATGAACCACGGCCAGTGTCATTGCATGTATGTTCTTCTCACAAACCACATAAGGATCCACCGGTGTCATTGGATGTGTGTTCTTCTCATGAACCACACATGGATCCACCTAGTGTCATTGCATGTCTGTTATTTTCATGAACCATAGCAAGAGTCATTGCATGCCAGTTCTTCTCACAGACCACATAAGGATTCACCAGTGTCATTGCATGTCTGTTCTTCTCATGAACCACACCCAGTGTCATTGCTTGTGTGTTCTTCTCATGAACCACAAATGGATACACCATTGTCATTGCATGTGTGTACTTTTCATGAACCATAACTAGAGTCATTGCATGTCTGTTCTTCTTCACAAACCACACATGGATCCACCAGTGTCATTGCATGTGTGTTCTTTTCATGAACCACAACTAGAGTCATTGCATGTGTGTTCTTCTAAATAAACCACATAAGGATCCACTAGTGTCATTGCATGTCTGTTCTTTTCATGAACCACACCTAGTGTCATTGCATGTATGTTCCTTTAACCAAAGCACACATGGATCCACCTAGTGTGATTGCATGTCTGTTCTTTTCACAAACCACACATGGATCCACCTAGTGTGATAGCATGTTTGTTCTTTTCACAAACCACACATGGATCCACCAGTGTCATTGCATGTGTGTTCTTCTAAACAAACCACACATGGATCCACCTAGTGTGATTGAATGTGTGTTCTTCTTCACAAACCACACATGGATCCACTAGTGTCATTGCATGTGTGTTCTTTTCATGAACCACAGCTAGAGTCATTGCATGTCTGTTCTTTCCACAAACCACACATGGATCCACCTAGTGTGATTGCATGTTTGTTCTTCTCATTAACCACACATGGATCCACCAGTGTCATTGCATGTGTGTTATTTTCATGAACCACACCTAGTGTGATTGCATGTTTGTTCTTTTCATGAACCACAACTAGAGTCATTGCATGTGTGTTCTTCTTCCCAAACCACACATGGATCCACCAGTGTCATTGCATGTGTGCTTTCCATGAACCACATCTAGAGTCATTGCATGTGTGTTCTTCTAAACAAGCAACATAAGGATCCACTAGTGTCATTGCATGTCTGTTCTTTTCATGAACCACACCCAGTGTCATTGCGTGTCTATTCCTCTAAACAAACCACACATGGATCCACCTAGTGTGATTGCATGTCTGTTCTTTTCACAAACCACACATGTATCCACCAGTGTCATTGCATGTGTGTTCTTCTAAACAAACCACACATGGATCCACCTAGTGTGATTGCATGTCTGTTCTTTTCACAAACCACACATGGATCAACCAGTGTCATTACATGTGTGTTATTCACATGAACCACAGCCAGTGTCATTGCATGTATGTTCTTCTCACAAACCACACAAGGATCCAGTAGTGACATTGGATGTGTGTTCTTCTCATGAACCACACATGGATCCACCCAGTGTCATTGCATGTCAGTTATTTTCATGAACCACAGCTAGAGTCATTGCATGCCAGTTCTTCTCACAAACCACATAAGGATTCACCAGTGTCATTGCATGTCTGTTCTTCTCATGAACCACACCTAGTGTCATTGCATGTCTGTTCTTTCCACAAACCACACATGGATCCACCTAGTGTGATAGCATGTTTGTTCTTTTCACAAACCACACATGGATCCACCAGTGTCATTGCATGTGTGTTCTTCTAAACAAACCACACATGGATCCACCTAGTGTGATTGCATGTGTGTTCTTCTTCAGAAACCATACATGGATCCACCAGTGTCATTGCATGTGTGTTCTTTTCATGAACCACAACTAGAGTCATTGCATGTCTGTTCTTTCCACAAACCACACATGGATCCACCTAGTGTGATTGCATGTCTGTTCTTTTCATAAACCACACATTGATCCACCAGTGTCATTGCATGTGAGTTCTTCTCATGAACCACGACCAGTGTCATTGCATGTATGTTCTTCTCACAAACCACATAAGGATCCACCGGTGTCATTGGATGTGTGTTCTTCTCATGAACCACACATGGATCCACCTAGTGTCATTGCATGTCTGTTATTTTCATGAACCATAGTAAGAGTCGTTGCATGCCAGTTCTTCTCATAGACCACATAAGGATTCACCAGTGTCATTGCATGTCTGTTCTTCTCATGAACCACACCCAGTGTCATTGCTTGTGTGTTCTTCTCATGAACCACAATTGGATACACCATTGTCATTGCATCTGTGTACTTTTCATGAACCATAACTAGAGTCATTGCATGTCTGTTCTTCTTCACAAACCACACATGGATCCACCAGTGTCATTGCATGTGTGTTCTTTTCATGAACCACAACTAGAGTCATTGCTTGTGTGTTCTTCTAAACAAACAACATAAGGATCCACTAGTGTCATTGCATGTCTGTTCTTTTCATGAACCACACCTAGTGTCATTGCATGTCTGTTCCTTTAACCAAAGCACACATGGATCCACCTAGTGTGATTGCATGTCTGTTCTTTTCACAAACCACACATGGATCCACCTAGTGTGATAGCATGTTTGTTCTTTTCACAAACCACACATGGATCCACCAGTGTCATTGCATGTGTGTTCTTCTAAACAAACCACACATGGATCCACCTAGTGTGATTGCATGTGTGTTCTTCTTCACAAACCACACATGGATCCATTAGTGTCATTGCATGTGTGTTCTTTTCATGAACCACAGCTAGAGTCATTGCATGTCTATTCTTTCCACAAACCACACATGGATCCACCTAGTGTGATTGCATGTTTGTTCTTCTCATTAACCACACATGGATCCACCAGTGTCATTGCATGTGTGTTATTTTCATGAACCACACCTAGTGTGATTGCATGTTTGTTCTTTTCATGAACCACAACTAGAGTCATTGCATGTGTGTTCTTCTTCCCAAACCACACATGGATCCACCAGTGTCATTGCATGTGTTCTTTCCATGAACCACATCTAGAGTCATTGCATGTGTGTTCTTCTAAACAAGCAACATAAGGATCCACTAGTGTCATTGCATGTCTGTTCTTTTCATGAACCACACCCAGTGTCATTGCGTGTCTATTCCTCTAAACAAACCACACATGGATCCACCTAGTGTGATTGCATGTCTGTACTTTTCACAAACCACACATGTATCCACCAGTGTCATTGCATGTGTGTTCTTCTAAACAAACCACACATGGATCCACCTAGTGTGATTGCATGTCTGTTCTTTTCACAAACCACACATGGATCAACCAGTGTCATTACATGTGTGTTATTCACATGAACCACAGCCAGTGTCATTGCATGTATGTTCTTCTCACAAACCACACAAGGATCCACTAGTGACATTGGATGTGTGTTCTTCTCATGAACCACACATGGATCCACCCAGTGTCATTGCATGTCAGTTATTTTCATGAACCACAGCTAGAGTCATTGCATGCCAGTTCTTCTCACAAACCACATAAGGATTCACCAGTGTCATTGCATGTCTGTTCTTCTCATGAACCACACCTAGTGTCATTGCATGTCTGTTCTTTCCACAAACCACACATGGATCCACCTAGTGTGATAGCATGTTTGTTCTTTTCACAAACCACACATGGATCCACCAGTGTCATTGCATGTGTGTTCTTCTAAACAAACCACACATGGATCCACCTAGTGTGATTGCATGTGTGTTCTTCTTCAGAAACCATACATGGATCCACCAGTGTCATTGCATGTGTGTTCTTTTCATGAACCACAACTAGAGTCATTGCATGTCTGTTCTTTCCACAAACCACACATGGATCCACCTAGTGTGATTGCATGTCTGTTCTTTTCATAAACCACACATTGATCCACCAGTGTCATTGCATGTGAGTTCTTCTCATGAACCACGACCAGTGTCATTGCATGTATGTTCTTCTCACAAACCACATAAGGATCCACCGGTGTCATTGGATGTGTGTTCTTCTCATGAACCACACATGGATCCACCTAGTGTCATTGCATGTCTGTTATTTTCATGAACCATAGTAAGAGTCGTTGCATGCCAGTTCTTCTCATAGACCACATAAGGATTCACCAGTGTCATTGCATGTCTGTTCTTCTCATGAACCACACCCAGTGTCATTGCTTGTGTGTTCTTCTCATGAACCACAAATGGATACACCATTGTCATTGCATCTGTGTACTTTTCATGAACCATAACTAGAGTCATTGCATGTCTGTTCTTCTTCACAAACCACACATGGATCCACCAGTGTCATTGCATGTGTGTTCTTTTCATGAACCACAACTAGAGTCATTGCTTGTGTGTTCTTCTAAACAAACAACATAAGGATCCACTAGTGTCATTGCATGTCTGTTCTTTTCATGAACCACACCTAGTGTCATTGCATGTCTGTTCCTTTAACCAAAGCACACATGGATCCACCTAGTGTGATTGCATGTCTGTTCTTTTCACAAACCACACATGGATCCACCTAGTGTGATAGCATGTTTGTTCTTTTCACAAACCACACATGGATCCACCAGTGTCATTGCATGTGTGTTCTTCTAAACAAACCACACATGGATCCACCTAGTGTGATTGCATGTGTGTTCTTCTTCACAAACCACACATGGATCCATTAGTGTCATTGCATGTGTGTTCTTTTCATGAACCACAGCTAGAGTCATTGCATGTCTATTCTTTCCACAAACCACACATGGATCCACCTAGTGTGATTGCATGTTTGTTCTTCTCATTAACCACACATGGATCCACCAGTGTCATTGCATGTGTGTTATTTTCATGAACCACACCTAGTGTGATTGCATGTTTGTTCTTTTCATGAACCACAACTAGAGTCATTGCATGTGTGTTCTTCTTCCCAAACCACACATGGATCCACCAGTGTCATTGCATGTGTTCTTTCCATGAACCACATCTAGAGTCATTGCATGTGTGTTCTTCTAAACAAGCAACATAAGGATCCACTAGTGTCATTGCATGTCTGTTCTTTTCATGAACCACACCCAGTGTCATTGCGTGTCTATTCCTCTAAACAAACCACACATGGATCCACCTAGTGTGATTGCATGTCTGTACTTTTCACAAACCACACATGTATCCACCAGTGTCATTGCATGTGTGTTCTTCTAAACAAACCACACATGGATCCACCTAGTGTGATTGCATGTCTGTTCTTTTCACAAACCACACATGGATCAACCAGTGTCATTACATGTGTGTTATTCACATGAACCACAGCCAGTGTCATTGCATGTATGTTCTTCTCACAAACCACACAAGGATCCACTAGTGACATTGGATGTGTGTTCTTCTCATGAACCACACATGGATCCACCCAGTGTCATTGCATGTCAGTTATTTTCATGAACCACAGCTAGAGTCATTGCATGCCAGTTCTTCTCACAAACCACATAAGGATTCACCAGTGTCATTGCATGTCTGTTCTTCTCATGAACCACACCTAGTGTCATTGCATGTCTGTTCTTTCCACAAACCACACATGGATCCACCTAGTGTGATAGCATGTTTGTTCTTTTCACAAACCACACATGGATCCACCAGTGTCATTGCATGTGTGTTCTTCTAAACAAACCACACATGGATCCACCTAGTGTGATTGCATGTGTGTTCTTCTTCAGAAACCATACATGGATCCACCAGTGTCATTGCATGTGTGTTCTTTTCATGAACCACAACTAGAGTCATTGCATGTCTGTTCTTTCCACAAACCACACATGGATCCACCTAGTGTGATTGCATGTCTGTTCTTTTCATAAACCACACATTGATCCACCAGTGTCATTGCATGTGAGTTCTTCTCATGAACCACGACCAGTGTCATTGCATGTATGTTCTTCTCACAAACCACATAAGGATCCACCGGTGTCATTGGATGTGTGTTCTTCTCATGAACCACACATGGATCCACCTAGTGTCATTGCATGTCTGTTATTTTCATGAACCATAGTAAGAGTCGTTGCATGCCAGTTCTTCTCATAGACCACATAAGGATTCACCAGTGTCATTGCATGTCTGTTCTTCTCATGAACCACACCCAGTGTCATTGCTTGTGTGTTCTTCTCATGAACCACAAATGGATACACCATTGTCATTGCATCTGTGTACTTTTCATGAACCATAACTAGAGTCATTGCATGTCTGTTCTTCTTCACAAACCACACATGGATCCACCAGTGTCATTGCATGTGTGTTCTTTTCATGAACCACAACTAGAGTCATTGCTTGTGTGTTCTTCTAAACAAACAACATAAGGATCCACTAGTGTCATTGCATGTCTGTTCTTTTCATGAACCACACCTAGTGTCATTGCATGTCTGTTCCTTTAACCAAAGCACACATGGATCCACCTAGTGTGATTGCATGTCTGTTCTTTTCACAAACCACACATGGATCCACCTAGTGTGATAGCATGTTTGTTCTTTTCACAAACCACACATGGATCCACCAGTGTCATTGCATGTGTGTTCTTCTAAACAAACCACACATGGATCCACCTAGTGTGATTGCATGTGTGTTCTTCTTCACAAACCACACATGGATCCATTAGTGTCATTGCATGTGTGTTCTTTTCATGAACCACAGCTAGAGTCATTGCATGTCTATTCTTTCCACAAACCACACATGGATCCACCTAGTGTGATTGCATGTTTGTTCTTCTCATTAACCACACATGGATCCACCAGTGTCATTGCATGTGTGTTATTTTCATGAACCACACCTAGTGTGATTGCATGTTTGTTCTTTTCATGAACCACAACTAGAGTCATTGCATGTGTGTTCTTCTTCCCAAACCACACATGGATCCACCAGTGTCATTGCATGTGTTCTTTCCATGAACCACATCTAGAGTCATTGCATGTGTGTTCTTCTAAACAAGCAACATAAGGATCCACTAGTGTCATTGCATGTCTGTTCTTTTCATGAACCACACCCAGTGTCATTGCGTGTCTATTCCTCTAAACAAACCACACATGGATCCACCTAGTGTGATTGCATGTCTGTACTTTTCACAAACCACACATGTATCCACCAGTGTCATTGCATGTGTGTTCTTCTAAACAAACCACACATGGATCCACCTAGTGTGATTGCATGTCTGTTCTTTTCACAAACCACACATGGATCAACCAGTGTCATTACATGTGTGTTATTCACATGAACCACAGCCAGTGTCATTGCATGTATGTTCTTCTCACAAACCACACAAGGATCCACTAGTGACATTGGATGTGTGTTCTTCTCATGAACCACACATGGATCCACCCAGTGTCATTGCATGTCAGTTATTTTCATGAACCACAGCTAGAGTCATTGCATGCCAGTTCTTCTCACAAACCACATAAGGATTCACCAGTGTCATTGCATGTCTGTTCTTCTCATGAACCACACCTAGTGTCATTGCATGTCTATTCTTTCCACAAACCACACATGGATCCACCTAGTGTGATAGCATGTTTGTTCTTTTCACAAACCACACATGGATCCACCAGTGTCATTGCATGTGTGTTCTTCTAAACAAACCACACATGGATCCACCTAGTGTGATTGCATGTGTGTTCTTCTTCAGAAACCATACATGGATCCACCAGTGTCATTGCATGTGTGTTCTTTTCATGAACCACAACTAGAGTCATTGCATGTCTGTTCTTTCCACAAACCACACATGGATCCACCTAGTGTGATTGCATGTCTGTTCTTTTCATAAACCACACATTGATCCACCAGTGTCATTGCATGTGAGTTCTTCTCATGAACCACGACCAGTGTCATTGCATGTATGTTCTTCTCACAAACCACATAAGGATCCACCGGTGTCATTGGATGTGTGTTCTTCTCATGAACCACACATGGATCCACCTAGTGTCATTGCATGTCTGTTATTTTCATGAACCATAGTAAGAGTCGTTGCATGCCAGTTCTTCTCATAGACCACATAAGGATTCACCAGTGTCATTGCATGTCTGTTCTTCTCATGAACCACACCCAGTGTCATTGCTTGTGTGTTCTTCTCATGAACCACAAATGGATACACCATTGTCATTGCATCTGTGTACTTTTCATGAACCATAACTAGAGTCATTGCATGTCTGTTCTTCTTCACAAACCACACATGGATCCACCAGTGTCATTGCATGTGTGTTCTTTTCATGAACCACAACTAGAGTCATTGCTTGTGTGTTCTTCTAAACAAACAACATAAGGATCCACTAGTGTCATTGCATGTCTGTTCTTTTCATGAACCACACCTAGTGTCATTGCATGTCTGTTCCTTTAACCAAAGCACACATGGATCCACCTAGTGTGATTGCATGTCTGTTCTTTTCACAAACCACACATGGATCCACCTAGTGTGATAGCATGTTTGTTCTTTTCACAAACCACACATGGATCCACCAGTGTCATTGCATGTGTGTTCTTCTAAACAAACCACACATGGATCCACCTAGTGTGATTGCATGTGTGTTCTTCTTCACAAACCACACATGGATCCATTAGTGTCATTGCATGTGTGTTCTTTTCATGAACCACAGCTAGAGTCATTGCATGTCTATTCTTTCCACAAACCACACATGGATCCACCTAGTGTGATTGCATGTTTGTTCTTCTCATTAACCACACATGGATCCACCAGTGTCATTGCATGTGTGTTATTTTCATGAACCACACCTAGTGTGATTGCATGTTTGTTCTTTTCATGAACCACAACTAGAGTCATTGCATGTGTGTTCTTCTTCCCAAACCACACATGGATCCACCAGTGTCATTGCATGTGTTCTTTCCATGAACCACATCTAGAGTCATTGCATGTGTGTTCTTCTAAACAAGCAACATAAGGATCCACTAGTGTCATTGCATGTCTGTTCTTTTCATGAACCACACCCAGTGTCATTGCGTGTCTATTCCTCTAAACAAACCACACATGGATCCACCTAGTGTGATTGCATGTCTGTACTTTTCACAAACCACACATGTATCCACCAGTGTCATTGCATGTGTGTTCTTCTAAACAAACCACACATGGATCCACCTAGTGTGATTGCATGTCTGTTCTTTTCACAAACCACACATGGATCAACCAGTGTCATTACATGTGTGTTATTCACATGAACCACAGCCAGTGTCATTGCATGTATGTTCTTCTCACAAACCACACAAGGATCCACTAGTGACATTGGATGTGTGTTCTTCTCATGAACCACACATGGATCCACCCAGTGTCATTGCATGTCAGTTATTTTCATGAACCACAGCTAGAGTCATTGCATGCCAGTTCTTCTCACAAACCACATAAGGATTCACCAGTGTCATTGCATGTCTGTTCTTCTCATGAACCACACCTAGTGTCATTGCATGTCTATTCTTTCCACAAACCACACATGGATCCACCTAGTGTGATAGCATGTTTGTTCTTTTCACAAACCACACATGGATCCACCAGTGTCATTGCATGTGTGTTCTTCTAAACAAACCACACATGGATCCACCTAGTGTGATTGCATGTGTGTTCTTCTTCAGAAACCATACATGGATCCACCAGTGTCATTGCATGTGTGTTCTTTTCATGAACCACAACTAGAGTCATTGCATGTCTGTTCTTTCCACAAACCACACATGGATCCACCTAGTGTGATTGCATGTCTGTTCTTTTCATAAACCACACATTGATCCACCAGTGTCATTGCATGTGAGTTCTTCTCATGAACCACGACCAGTGTCATTGCATGTATGTTCTTCTCACAAACCACATAAGGATCCACCGGTGTCATTGGATGTGTGTTCTTCTCATGAACCACACATGGATCCACCTAGTGTCATTGCATGTCTGTTATTTTCATGAACCATAGTAAGAGTCATTGCATGCCAGTTCTTCTCATAGACCACATAAGGATTCACCAGTGTCATTGCATGTCTGTTCTTCTCATCAACCACACCCAGTGTCATTGCTTGTGTGTTCTTCTCATGAACCACAAATGGATACACCATTGTCATTGCATCTGTGTACTTTTCATGAACCATAACTAGAGTCATTGCATGTCTGTTCTTCTTCACAAACCACACATGGATCCACCAGTGTCATTGCATGTGTGTTCTTTTCATAAACCACAACTAGAGTCATTGCTTGTGTGTTCTTCTAAACAAAGAACATAAGGATCCACTAGTGTCATTGCATGTCTGTTCTTTTCATGAACCACACCTAGTGTCATTGCATGTCTGTTCCTTTAACCAAAGCACACATGGATCCACCTAGTGTGATTGCATGTCTGTTCTTTTCACAAACCACACATGGATCCACCTAGTGTGATAGCATGTTTGTTCTTTTCACAAACCACACATGGATCCACCAGTGTCATTGCATGTGTGTTCTTCTAAACAAACCACACATGGATCCACCTAGTGTGATTGCATGTGTGTTCTTCTTCACAAACCACACATGGATCCATTAGTGTCATTGCATGTGTGTTCTTTTCATGAACCACAGCTAGAGTCATTGCATGTCTATTCTTTCCACAAACCACACATGGATCCACCTAGTGTGATTGCATGTTTGTTCTTCTCATTAACCACACATGGATCCACCAGTGTCATTGCATGTGTGTTATTTTCATGAACCACACCTAGTGTGATTGCATGTTTGTTCTTTTCATGAACCACAACTAGAGTCATTGCATGTGTGTTCTTCTTCCCAAACCACACATGGATCCACCAGTGTCATTGCATGTGTTCTTTCCATGAACCACATCTAGAGTCATTGCATGTGTGTTCTTCTAAACAAGCAACATAAGGATCCACTAGTGTCATTGCATGTCTGTTCTTTTCATGAACCACACCCAGTGTCATTGCGTGTCTATTCCTCTAAACAAACCACACATGGATCCACCTAGTGTGATTGCATGTCTGTTCTTTTCACAAACCACAAATGTATCCACCAGTGTCATTGCATGTGTGTTCTTCTAAACAAACCACACATGGATCCACCTAGTGTGATTGCATGTCTGTTCTTTTCACAAACCACACATGGATCAACCAGTGTCATTACATGTGTGTTATTCTCATGAACCACAGCCAGTGTCATTGCATGTATGTTCTTCTCACAAACCACACAAGGATCCACCAGTGTCATTGGATGTGTGTTCTTCTCATGAACCACACATGGATCCACCCAGTGTCATTGCATGTCTGTTATTTTCATGAACCACAGCTAGAGTCATTGCATGCCAGTTCTTCTCACAAACCACATAAGGATTCACCAGTGTCATTGCATGTTTGTTCTTCTCATGAACCACACCTAGTGTCATTGCATGTCTGTTCTTTCCACAAACCACACATGGATCCACCTAGTGTGATAGCATGTTTGTTCTTTTCACAAACCACACATGGATCCACCAGTGTCATTGCATGTGTGTTCTTCTAAACAAACCACACATGGATCCACCTAGTGTGATTGCATGTGTGTTCTTCTTCAGAAACCATACATGGATCCACCAGTGTCATTGCATGTGTGTTCTTTTCATGAACCACAGCTAGAGTCATTGCATGTCTGTTCTTTCCACAAACCACACATGGATCCACCTAGTGTGATTGCATGTCTGTTCTTTTCATAAACCACACATGGATCCACCAGTGTCATTGCATGTGAGTTCTTCTCATGAACCACGGCCAGTGTCATTGCATGTATGTTCTTCTCACAAACCACATAAGGATCCACCGGTGTCATTGGATGTGTGTTCTTCTCATGAACCACACATGGATCCACCTAGTGTCATTGCATGTCTGTTATTTTCATGAACCATAGCAAGAGTCATTGCATGCCAGTTCTTCTCACAGACCACATAAGGATTCACCAGTGTCATTGCATGTCTGTTCTTCTCATGAACCACACCCAGTGTCATTGCTTGTGTGTTCTTCTCATGAACCACAAATGGATACACCATTGTCATTGCATGTGTGTACTTTTCATGAACCATAACTAGAGTCATTGCATGTCTGTTCTTCTTCACAAACCACACATGGATCCACCAGTGTCATTGCATGTGTGTTCTTTTCATGAACCACAACTAGAGTCATTGCTTGTGTGTTGTTCTAAACAAACAACATAAGGATCCACTAGTGTCATTGCATGTCTGTTCTTTTCATGAACCACACCTAGTGTCATTGCATGTCTGTTCCTTTAACCAAAGCACACATGGATCCACCTAGTGTGATTGCATGTCTGTTCTTTTCACAAACCACACATGGATCCACCTAGTGTGATAGCATGTTTGTTCTTTTCACAAACCACACATGGATCCACCAGTGTCATTGGATGTGTGTTCTTCTAAACAAACCACACATGGATCCACCTAGTGTGATTGCATGTGTGTTCTTCTTCACAAACCACACATGGATCCATTAGTGTCATTGCATGTGTGTTCTTTTCATGAACCACAGCTAGAGTCATTGCATGTCTGTTCTTTCCACAAACCACACATGGATCCACCTAGTGTGATTGCATGTCCGTTCTTTTCACAAACCACACATGGATCCACCAGTGTCATTGCATGTGAGTTCTTCTCATGAACCACAGAAAGTGTCATTGCATGTATGTTCTTCTCACAAACCACATAAGGATCCACCGGTGTCATTGGATGTGTGTTCTTCTCATCAACCACACATGGATCCACCCAGTGTCATTGCATGTCTGTTATTTTCATGAACCATAGCAAGAGTCATTGCATGCCAGTTCTTCTCACAGACCACATAAGGATTCACCAGTGTCATTGCATGTCTGTTCTTCTCTTGAACCACACCCAGTGTCATTGTTTGTGTGTTCTTCTCATGAACCACAAATGGATACACCATTGTCATTGCATGTGTGTACTTTTCATGAACCATAACTAGAGTCATTGCATATGTGTTTGTCTTCACAAACCACAGATGGATCCACCAGTGTCATTGCATGTGTGTTCTTTTCATGAACCACAACTAGAGTCATTGCATGTGTGTTCTTCTCACAAACCACACATGGATCCACCAGTGTCATTGCATGTGTGTTCTTTTCATGAACCACAACTAGAGTCATTGCATCTGTGTTCTTCTAAACAAACCACATAAGTATCCACTAGTGTCATTGCATGTATGTTCCTTTAACCAAAGCACACATGGATCCACCTAGTGTGATTCCATGTCTGTTCTTTTCACAAACCACACATGGATCCACCAGTGTCATTGCATGTGTGTTGTTTTCATGAACCACAGCTAGAGTCATTGCATGTCTGTTCTTTCCACAAACCACACATGGATCCACCTAGTGTGATAGCATGTTTGTTCTTTTCACAAACCACACATGGATCCACCAGTGTCATTGCATGTGTGTTCTTCTAAACAAACCACACATGGATCCACCTAGTGTGATTGCATGTGTGTTCTTCTTCACAAACCACACATGGATCCACTAGTGTCATTGCATGTGTGTTCTTTTCATGAACCATAGCTAGAGTCATTGCATGTCTGTTCTTTCCACAAACCACACATGGATCCACCTAGTGTGATTGCATGTCTGTTCTTTTCACAAACCACACATGGATCCACCAGTGTCATTGCATGTGAGTTCTTCTCATGAACCACAGCCAGTGTCATTGCATGTATGTTCTTCTCACAAACCACATAAGGATCCACCGGTGTCATTGGATGTGTGTTCTTCTCAAGAACCACACATGGATCCACCCAGTGTCACTGCATGACTATTCTTTTCATGAACCACAGCTAGAGTCATTGCATGCGTGTTCTTCTCATGAACCACACATGGATACACACTAGTGTCATTGCATGTGTGTTCTTTTCATGAACCACAACTAGAGTCATTGCATGTGTGTTCTTCTTCCCAAACCACACATGGATCCACCAGTGGCATTGTATGTGTGTTCTTTTCATGAACCACAGCTAGAGTCATTGGATGTGTTCTTCTTCACAAACCACACATGGATCCACCAGTGTCATTCCATGTGTGTTCTTTTCATGAACCACAGCTAGAGTCATTCCATGTGTGTTCTTCTAAACAAATCACACATGGATCCACCTAGTGTGATAGCATGTCTGTTCTTTTCACAAACCACACATGGATCCACCAGTGTCATTGCATGTGTGTTGTTCTAAACAAACCACACATGGATCCACCTAGTGTGATTGCATGTGTGTTCTTCTTCACAAACCACACATGGATCCACTAGTGTCATTGCATGTGTGTTCTTTTCATGAACCATAGCTAGAGTCATTGCATGTCTGTTCTTTCCACAAACCACACATGGATCCACCTAGTGTGATTGCATGTCTGTTCTTTTCACAAACCACACATGGATCCACCAGTGTCATTGCGTGTGAGTTCTTCTCATGAACCACAGCCAGTGTCATTGCATGTATGTTCTTCTCACAAACCACATAAGGATCCACCGGTGTCATTGGATGTGTGTTCTTCTCAAGAACCACACATGGATCCACCCAGTGTCACTGCATGACTATTTTTTTCATGAACCACAGCTGGAGTCATTGCATGCGTGTTCTTCTCATGAACCACACATGGATACACACTAGTGTCATTGCATGTGTGTTCTTTTCATGAACCACAACTAGAGTCACTGCATGTGTGTTCTTCTTCCCAAACCACACATGGATCCACCAGTGTCATTGCATGTGTTCTTTCCATGAACCACATCTAGAGTCATTGCATGTGTGTTCTTCTAAACAAGCAACATAAGGATCCACCAGTGTCATTGCATGTCTGTTCTTTTCATGAACCACACCCAGTGTCATTGCGTGTCTGTTCCTATAAACAAACCACACATGGATCCACCTAGTGTGATTGCATGTCTGTTCTTTTCACAAACCACACATGTATCCACCAGTGTCATTGCATGTGTGTTCTTCTAAACAAACCACACATGGATCCACCTAGTGTGATTGCATGTCTGTTCTTTTCACAAAACACACATGGATCAACCAGTGTCATTACATGTGTGTTCTTCTCATGAACCACAGCCAGTGTCATTGCATGTATGTTCTTCTCACAAACCACACAAGGATCCACCAGTGTCATTGGATGTGTGTTCTTCTCATGAACCACACATGGATCCACCCAGTGTCATTGCATGTCTGTTATTTTCATGAACCACATAAGGATCCACTAGTGTCATTGCATGTTTGTTCTTCTCATGAACCACACTCAGTGTCATTGCATGTGTGTTCTTCTCCTGAACCACACATGGATACACCAGTTTCATTGCATGTGTGGTCTTTTCATGAACCATAGCTAGAGTGATTGCATGTGTGTTCTTCTTCACATACCACACATGGATCCACCAGTGTCATTGCATGTGTGTTCTTTTCAAGAATCACAGCTAGAGTCACTGCATGTGTGTTCTTATAAACAAACCACATAAGGATCCACCAGTGTCATTGCATGTCTGTTCTTTTCATGAACCACACCCAATGTCATTGCTTGTGTGTTCCTCTAAACAAACCACACATGGATCCACCTAGTGTGATTGCATGTCTATTCTTTTCACAAACCACAGATGTATCCACCAGTGTCATTGCATGTGTGTTCTTCTAAACAAACCACACATGGATCCACCTAGTGTGATTGCATGTCTGTTCTTTTCACAAACCAAACATGGATCCACCAGTGTCATTGCATGTGTGTTCTTTTCATGAACCACAGCTAGTCATTGCATGTCTTTTCTTTCCACAAACCACACATGGATCCACCTAGTGTAATTGTATGTCTGTTCTTTTCACAAACCACACATGGATCCACCAGTGTCATTGCATGTGTGTTCTTCTCATGAACCACAGCCAGGGTCATTACATGTATGTTCTTATCACAAACCACATAAGGATCCAACAGTGTCATTGGATGTCTGTTCTTCTCATGAACCACACATTGATCCACCTAGTGTCATTGCTTGTCTATTCTTTTCATGAACCACAACTTGAGTCATTGCATGTCTGTGCTTTCCACAAACCACATATGGATCCACCAGTGTCATTGCATGTCTGTTCTTTTCATGAACCACACCTAGTGTCATTGCATGTCTGTTCCTCTAAACAAACCACAAATGGATCCACCTACTGTGATTGCATGTCTATTCTTTTCACAAACCACACATGGATCCACCAGTGTCATTGCATGTGTCTTCTTCACATGAACCATAGCCAATGTCATTACATGTATGTTCTTCTCACAAACCACATTAGGATCCACCAGTGTCATTGGATGTGTGTTCTTCTCATGAACCACACATGGATCCACCCAGTGTCATTGCTTGTTTGTTCTTTTCATGAACCACAACTAGAGTCATTGCATGTCTGTGCTTTCCACAAACCACATATGGATCCACCAGTGTCATTGCATGTCTGTTCTTTTCATGAACCACACCTACAGTCATTGCATGTTGGTTCTTCTCACAAACCACATAAGGATCCAGCAATGTTATTGCATGTTTGTTCTTCTCATGAGCCACACCCAGTGTCATTACATGTGTGTTCTTCTCATGAACCACACATGGATCCACCAGTGTCATTGAATGTGTGTTCTTTTCATGAACCACAGCTAGAGTCATTGCATGTGTGTTCTTCTTCACAAACCACACATGGATCCACCAGTGTCATTAGATGTGTGTTCTTTTCATGAAACACAGCTAGAGTCATTGCATGTGTGTTCTTCTAAACAAAGCACATAAGGATCCATCAGTGTCATTGCATGTCTGTTCTTTTCATTAACCACACCTAGTGTCATTGCATGTATGTTCCCCTAAACAAACCACACATGGATCCACCTAGTGTGATTACATGTCTGTTCTTTTCACAAACCAAACATGTATCCACCAGTGTCATTGCATGTGTATTCTTCTAAACAAACCACACATGGATCCACCTAGTGTGATTGCACGTGTGTTCTTCTTCACAAACCACACATAGATCCACCAGTGTCATTGCATGTGTGTTCTTTTCATGAACCACAGCTAGAGTCATTGCATGTCTGTTCTTTCCACAAACCACACATGGATCCACCAGTGTCATTGCATGTGTGTTCTTCTCATGAACCATGGCCAGTGTCATTGCATGTATGTTCTTCTCACAATCCACATAAGGATCCACTAGTGTCAATGGATGTGTGTTCTTCTCATGAACCACACATGGATCCACCTAGTGTCATTGCATGCCTGTTCTTTTCATGAACCACAGCTAGAGTCATTGCATGTGTGTGCTTTGCGCAAACCACATATGGATCCACCAGTGTCATTGCATGTCTGTTCTTTTCATGAACCACACCTAGTGTCATTGCATGTATGTTCCTCTAAACAAACCACACATGGATCCACCTAGTATGATTGCATGTCTATGCTTTTCACAAACCACACATGGATCCACCAGTGTCATTACATCTGTGTTCTTCTCATGAACCACAGCCAGTGTCTTTGGATGTGTGTTCTTCTAAACAAAACACATATGGATCCACCTAGTGTGATTGCATGCGTGTTCTTCTTCACAAAACACGCATGGATCCACCAGTGTCATTGCATGTGTGTTCTTTTCATGAACCACAGGTAGAGTCATTGCATGTGTTTTCTTCTAAACAAACCACAAAAGGATCCACTAGTGTCATTGCATGTCTGTTCTTTTCATGAACCACAACCCAGTGTCATTGCATGTCTATTCCTCTAACCAAAGCACACATGGATCCAACTAGTGTGATTACATGTCTGTTCTTTCCACAAACCACACATGTATCAACCAGTGTCATTGCATGTGTGTTCTTGTAAACAAACCACACACGGATCCACCTAGTGATTGCATGTATGTTCTTTTCACAAACCACGCATGGATCCACCAGTGTCATTGCATGTGTGTTCTTTTCATGAACCACAGGTAGAGTCATTGCATGCCTGTTCTTTCCACAAACCATACATGGATCCACCTAGTGTGATTGCATGTCTGTTCTTTTCACAAACCACACATGGATCCACTAGTGTCATTGCATGTGTGTTATTCTCATGAACCACAGCCAGTGTCATTGCATGTATGTTCTTCTCACAAACCACATAAGGATCCACCAGTGTCATTGGATGTGTGTTCTTCTCATGAACCACACAAGGATCCACCCGGTATCATTGCATGTCTATTCTTTTCATGAACCATAGCTAGAGTCATTGCATGTGTGTGCTCTTCACAAACCACATATGGATCCACTAGTGTCGTTGCATGTCTGTTCTTTTCATGAACCACACCCAGTGTCATTGCATGCATGTTCCTCTAAACAAACCACACATGGATCCACCTAGTGTGATTGCATGTGTGTTCTTCTCATGAACCACAGCCAGTGTCATTGCATGTGTGTTCTTCTCATGAACCACAGCCAGTGTCATTGCATGTGTGTTCTTCTAAACAAACCACATATGGATCCACCTAGTGCGATTGCATGTGTGTTCTTCTTCACAAACCACACATGGATCCACAAGTGTCATTGCATGTATGTTCTTTTCATGAACCATAGCTAGAGTCATTGCATGTCTGTTCTTTCCACAAACCACATATGGATCAACCTAGTGTGATTGCATGTGTGTTCTTTTCACAAACCACACATGGATCCACCAGTGTCATTGCATGTGTGTTCTTCTCATGAACCACAGCCAGTGTCATTGCATGTATGTTCTTCTCACAAACCACATAAGGATCCACCAATGTCATTGGATGCGTGTCCTTCTCATGAGCCACACATGTATCCACCCAGTGTCATTGCATGTCTATTCTTTTCATGAACCACAGCTAGAGGCATTGCATGTCAGTTCTCCTCACAAACCACATAAGGATCCACCAGTGTCATTGCATGTCTGTTCTTCTCATGAACCACACCCAGTTTCATTGCATGTGTGTTCTTCTCATGAACCACACATGGTTACACCAGTGTCATTGCATGTGTGTTGTTTTCATGAACCACAACTAGAGTCATTGCATGTGTGTTCTTCTTCACAAACCACACATGGATCCACTAGTGTCATTGCATGTGTGTTCTTTTCATGAACCACATCTAGAATCATTCCATTTTTGTTCTTCTAAACAAACCACATAAGGATCGATCAGTGACATTGCATGTCTGTTCTTTTCGTGAACCACATCCAATATCATTGCATGTATGTTCCTCTAAACAAACCACACATGGATCCACTAGTGTCATCGCATGTGTGTTCTTTTCATGAACCACAGCTAGAGTCATTGCATGTTTAATCTTTCCACAAACCACACATGGATCCACCTAGTGTGATTGCATGTCTATTCTTTTCACAAACCACATAGGGATCCACAAGTGTCATTGCATGTGTGTTCTTATCATGAACCATAGCCAGTGTCATTGCATGTATGTTCTTCTCACAAACCACATAAGGATCCACCAGTGTCATTGGATGTGTGTTCTTCTCTTGAACCACACATGGATCCACCCAGTGTCATTGCATGTCTGTTCTTTTCGCGAACCACAGCTAGAGTCATTGCATGTGTGTGCTTTCCACAAACCACATATGGATCCACCAGTGTCATTGCATGTTTGTTCTTTTCATGAACAACACCCAATGTCATTGCATGTATGTTCCTCTAAACAAACCACACATGGATCCACCTAGTGTGATTGCATGTCTGTTCTATTCACAAACCACACACGGATCCACCAGTGTCATTGCATGTGTGTTCTTCTTCACAAACCACACATGGATCCACCAGTGTCATAGCATGTGTGTTCTTTTCATGAACCACAGCTAGAGTCATTGCATGTGTGTTCTTCTTAACAAACCACATAAGGATCCACCAGTGTCATTGCATGTCTATTCTTTTCATGAACCACACCCAGTGTCATTGCATGTTTGTCCCTCTAAGAAAACCACACATGGATCCACCTAGTGTTATTGCATGTCTGTTCTTTTCACAAACCACACATGTATCAACCAGTGTCAATGCATCTGTGTTCTTCTAAACAAACCACACATGGATCCACCTACGTGATTGCATGTCTGTTCTTTTCACAAACAACACATGGATCCACCAGTGTCATTGCATGTATGTTCTTTTCATGAACCACAGCTAGAGTCATTGCATGTCTGTTCTTTCCACAAACCACACATGGACCCAGCTAGTGTGATTGCATGTCTGTTCTTTTCACAAACCATACATGGATCCACCAGTGTCATTGCGTGTGTTCTCTTCTCATGAACCACAGCCAGTGTCATTGCACGTATGTTCTTCACACAAACCACATAATGATCCACCAGTGTCATTGAATGTGTGTTCTTCTCATGAACCACACATGGAACCACCCAGTGCCATTGCATGTCTATTCTTTTCATGAACCACAGCTAGAGTCATTGCATGTCCGTGCTTTCCACAAACCACATATGGATCCACCAGTGTCATTGCATGTCTGTTCTTTTCATGAACCACACCAAGTTTCATTGCCTGTCTGTTTCTCTAAGCAAACCACACAAGGATCCACCTTGTGTTATTGCATGTTTGTTCTTTTCACAAACCACACATGGATCCACCAATGTCATTGCATGTGAGTTCTTCTCATGAACCACAACCAGTGTCATTGCATGTGTGTTCTTCTAAACAAACCACACATGGATCCACCTAGTGAGATTGCATGTGTGTTCTTTTCACAAACCACACATGGATCCACCAGTGTCATTGCATGTGTGTTCTTTTTAGGAACCACAACTAGAGTCATTGCATGTCTGCTCTTTCCACAAACCACACATGGATCCACCTAGTGTGATTGCATGTTTGTTCTTTTCACAAACCACAGATGGATACACCCAGTTTCATTGCATGTGTGTTCTTCTCATGAACCACAACAGGTGTCATTGCATGTATGTTCTTCTCACAAACCACATAAGGATCCACTAGTGTCATTGGATGTGTGTTCTTATCATGAACCACACATGGATCCACCCAGTGTCATTGCATGTCTGTTCTTTTGATAAACCACAGCTAGAGTCATTGCATGTCCGTGCTTTCCACAAACCACATATGGATCCACCAGTGTCATTGCATGTGTGTTCTTCTCATGAACCACATCCAGTGTCATTGCATGTGTGTTCTTGTAAATAAACCACACATGGATCCACCTAGTGTCATTGCACGTGTGTTCTTCTTCACAAACCACACAAGGATCCACTAGTGCATTGCATGTGTTTTCTTTTCATGAACCATGGCTAGAGTCATTGCATGTCTGTTCTTTCCACAAACCACACATGGATCCACCTAGTGTGATTGCATGTCTGTTCTTTTCACAAACCACACATGGATCCACTAGTGTCATTACATGTGTGTTCTTCTCATGAACCACAGCCAGTGTCATTGCATGTCTGTTCTTTTCATGAACCACAGTTAGTGTGATTGCATGTCTGTTATTCTCACAAACCACATAAGGATCTACCAGTGTCATTGCATGTCTGTTCTTCTCATGAACCACACCTAGTGTCATTGCATGTGTGTTCTTCTCATGAACCACACATGGATACACCAGTGTCATTGCATGTGTGTTCTTTTCAAGAACCACAACTAGAGTCATTGCATGTGTGTTCCTCTTCACAAACCACACATGGATCCACCAGTGTCGTTAGATGTGTGTTATTTTCATAAACCACAACTAGAGTCATTGCATGTGTGTTCTTCTTCACAAACCACACATGGATCCACCAGTGTCATTAGATGTGTGTTATTTTCATGAACCACAGCTAGAGTCATTGCATCTGTGTTCTTCTAAACAAAGCACATAAGGATCCATCAGTGTCATTGCATGTCTGTTATTTTCATTAACCACACCTAGTGTCATTGCATGTATGTTCCTCTAAACAAACCACACATGGATCCACCTAGTGTGATTACATATCTGTTCGTTTCACAAACCAAACATGTATCCACCAGTGTTATTGCATGTGTGTTCTTCTAAACAAACCACACATGGATCCACCTAGTGTGATTGCACGTGTGTTCTTCTTCACAAACCACACATAGATCCACCAGTGTCATTGCATGTGTGTTCTTTTCATGAACCACAGCTAGAGTCATTGCATGTCTGTTCTTTCCACAAACCACACATGGATCCACCTCGTGTGATTGCATGTCTGTTCTTTTCACAAACCACACATGGATCCACCAGTGTCATTGCATGTGTGTTCTTCTCATGAACCACGGCCAGTGTCATTGCATGTATGTTCTTCTCACAAACCACATAAGGATCCACTAGTGTCATTGGATGTGTGTTCTTCTCATGAACCACACATGGATCCACCTAGTGTCATTGCATGCCTGTTCTTTTCATGAACCACAGCTAGAGTCATTGCATGTGTGTGCTCTACACAAACCACATATGGATCCACTAGTGTCGTTGCATGTCTGTTCTTTTCATGAACCACACCCAGTGTCATTGCATTCATGTTCCTCTAAAAAAACCACACATGGATCCACCTAGTGTGATTGCATGTCTGTTCTTTTCACAAACAAAACATGGATCCACTAGTGTCGTTGCATGTGTGTTCTTCACATGAACCACAGCCAGTGTCATTGCATGTCTGTTCTTCTCATGAACCACAGTTAGTGTGATTGCGTGTCTGTTCTTTTCACAAACCACATAAGGATCTACCAGTGTCATTGCATGTCTGTTCTTCTCATGAACCACACCTAGTGTCATTGCATGTGTGTTCTTCTCATGAACCACACATGGATACACCAGTGTCATTGCATGTGTGTTCTTTTCATGAGCCACAACTAGAGTCATTGCATGTGTGTTCTTCTTCACAAACCACACATGGATCCACCAGTGTCATTAGATGTGTGTTCTTTTTATGAACCACAACTAGAGTCATTGCATGTGTGTTCTTCTTCACAAACCACACATGGATCCACCAGTGTCATTAGATGTGTGTTCTTTTCATGGACCACAGCTAGAGTCATTGCATCTGTGTTTTTCTAAACAAAGCACATAAGGATCCATCAGTGTCATTGCATGTTTGTTCTTTTCATTAACCACACCTAGTGTCATTGCATGTATGTTCCACTAAACATACCACACATGGATCCACCTAGTGTGATTACATGTCTGTTCTTTTCACAAACCAAACATGTATCCACCAGTGTCATTGCATGTGTGTTCTTCTAAAGAAACCACACATGGATCCACCTAGTGTGATTGCACCTGTGTTCTTCTTCACAAACCACACATAGATCCACCAGTGTCATTGCATGTGTGTTCTTTTCATGAACCACAGCTAGAGTCATTGTATGTCTGTTCTTTCCACAAACCACACATGGATCCACCTAGTGTGATTGCATGTCTGTTCTTTTCACAAACCACACATGGATCCACCAGTGTCATTGCATGTGTGTTCTTCTCATGAACCACGGCCAGTGTCATTGCATGTATGTTCTTCTCACAAACCACATAAGGATCCACCAGTGTCATTGGATGTGTGTTCTTCTCATGAACCACACATGGATCCACCTAGTGTCATTGCATGCCTGTTCTTTTCCTGAACCACAGCTAGAGTCATTGCATGTGTATGCTTTCCACAAACCACATATGGATCCACCAGTGTCATTGCATGTCTGTTCTTTTCATGAACCACACCCAGTGTCATTGCATGTATGTTCCTCTAAACAAACCACACATGGATCCACCTAGTATGATTGCATGTCTATTCTTTTCACAAACCACACATGGATCCACCAGTGTCATTACATGTTTGTTCTTCTCATGAACCACAGCCAGTGTCTTTGCATGTGTGTTCTTCTAAACAAACCACATATGGATCCACCTAGTGTGATTGCATGCGTGTTCTTCTTCACAAAACACGCATGGATCCACCAGTGTCATTGCATGTGTGTTCTTTTAAACAAACCACATAAGGATCCACCAGTGTCATTGCATGTCTGTTCTTTTCATGAACCACACCCAGTGTCATTGGATGTCTATTCCTCTAACCAAACCACACATGGATCCATCTAGTGTGATTACATGTCTGTTCTTTTCACAAACCACACATGTATCAACAAGTGTCATTGCATGTGTGTTCTTGTAAACAAACCACACACGGATCCACCTAGTGTGATTGCATGTATGTTCTTTTCACAAACCACACATGGATCCACCAGTGTCATTGCATGTGTGTTCTTTTCATGAACCACAGGTAGAGTCATTGCATGTCTGTTCTTTCCACAAACCACACATGGATCCACCTAGTGTGATTGCATGTCTGTTCTTTTCACAAACCACACATGGATCCACCAGTGTGATTTCATGTGTGTTCTTCTCATGAACCACAACCAGTGTCATTGCATGTATGTTCTTCTCACAAACCACATAAGGATCCACTAGTGTCATTGGATGTGTGTTCTTCTCATGAACCACACATGGATCCACCCAGTATCATTGCATGTCTGTTCTTTTCATGAACCACAGCTAGAGTCATTGCATGTGTGTGCTCTCCACAAACCACATATGGATCCACTAGTGTCGTTGCATGTCTGTTCTTTTCATGAACCACACCCAGTGTCATTGCATGCATGTTCCTCTAAACAAACCACACATGGATCCACCTAGTGTGATTGCATGTCTGTTCTTTTCACAAACCACACATGGATCCACCAGTGTCATTGCATGTGTGTTCTTCTCATGAACCACAGCCAGTGTCATTGCATGTGTGTTCTTCTAAACAAACCACATATGGATCCACCTAGTGCGATTGCATGTGTGTGTTCTTCTTCACAAAACACACATGGATCCACTAGTGTCATTGCATGTGTGTTCTTCTCAAGAATCACAGCCAGTGTCATTGCATGTGTGTTCTTCTAAACAAACCACACATGGATCCACCTAGTGTGATTCCATGTGTGTTCTTCTTCACAAACCACACATGGATCCACCAGTGTCATTAGATGTGTGTTATTTTCATGAACCACAGCTAGAGTCATTGCATCTGTGTTCTTCTAAACAAAGCACATAAGGATCCATTAGTGTCATTGCATGTCTGTTATTTTCATTAACCACACCTAGTGTCATTGCATGTATGTTCCTCTAAACAAACCACACATGGATCCACCTAGTGTGATTACATATCTGTTCGTTTCACAAACCAAACATGTATCCACCAGTGTTATTGCATGTGTGTTCTTCTAAACAAACCACACATGGATCCACCTAGTGTGATTGCACGTGTGTTCTTCTTCACAAACCACACATAGATCCACCAGTGTCATTGCATGTGTGTTCTTTTCATGAACCACAGCTAGAGTCATTGCATGTCTGTTCTTTCCACAAACCACACATGGATCCACCTCGTGTGATTGCATGTCTGTTCTTTTCACAAACCACACATGGATCCACCAGTGTCATTGCATGTGTGTTCTTCTCATGAACCACGGCCAGTGTCATTGCATGTATGTTCTTCTCACAAACCACATAAGGATCCACTAGTGTCATTGGATGTGTGTTCTTCTCATGAACCACACATGGATCCACCTAGTGTCATTGCATGCCTGTTCTTTTCATGAACCACAGCTAGAGTCATTGCATGTGTGTGCTCTACACAAACCACATATGGATCCACTAGTGTCGTTGCATGTCTGTTCTTTTCATGAACCACACCCAGTGTCATTGCATTCATGTTCCTCTAAAAAAACCACACATGGATCCACCTAGTGTGATTGCATGTCTGTTCTTTTCACAAACAAAACATGGATCCACTAGTGTCGTTGCATGTGTGTTCTTCACATGAACCACAGCCAGTGTCATTGCATGTCTGTTCTTCTCATGAACCACAGTTAGTGTGATTGCATGTCTGTTCTTTTCACAAACCACATAAGGATCTACCAGTGTCATTGCATGTCTGTTCTTCTCATGAACCACACCTAGTGTCATTGCATGTGTGTTCTTCTCATGAACCACACATGGATACACCAGTGTCATTGCATGTGTGTTCTTTTCATGAACCACAACTAGAGTCATTGCATGTGTGTTCTTCTTCACAAGCCACACATGGATCCACCAGTGTCATTAGATGTGTGTTCTTTTTATGAACCACAACTAGAGTCATTGCATGTGTGTTCTTCTTCACAAACCACACATGGATCCACCAGTGTCATTAGATGTGTGTTCTTTTCATGGACCACAGCTAGAGTCATTGCATCTGTGTTTTTCTAAACAAAGCACATAAGGATCCATCAGTGTCATTGCATGTTTGTTCTTTTCATTAACCACACCTAGTGTCATTGCATGTATGTTCCACTAAACATACCACACATGGATCCACCTAGTGTGATTACATGTCTGTTCTTTTCACAAACCAAACATGTATCCACCAGTGTCATTGCATGTGTGTTCTTCTAAAGAAACCACACATGGATCCACCTAGTGTGATTGCACCTGTGTTCTTCTTCACAAACCACACATAGATCCACCAGTGTCATTGCATGTGTGTTCTTTTCATGAACCACAGCTAGAGTCATTGTATGTCTGTTCTTTCCACAAACCACACATGGATCCACCTAGTGTGATTGCATGTCTGTTCTTTTCACAAACCACACATGGATCCACCAGTGTCATTGCATGTGTGTTCTTCTCATGAACCACGGCCAGTGTCATTGCATGTATGTTCTTCTCACAAACCACATAAGGATCCACCAGTGTCATTGGATGTGTGTTCTTCTCATGAACCACACATGGATCCACCTAGTGTCATTGCATGCCTGTTCTTTTCCTGAACCACAGCTAGAGTCATTGCATGTGTATGCTTTCCACAAACCACATATGGATCCACCAGTGTCATTGCATGTCTGTTCTTTTCATGAACCACACCCAGTGTCATTGCATGGATGTTCCTCTAAACAAACCACACATGGATCCACCTAGTATGATTGCATGTCTATTCTTTTCACAAACCACACATGGATCCACCAGTGTCATTACATGTTTGTTCTTCTCATGAACCACAGCCAGTGTCTTTGCATGTGTGTTCTTCTAAACAAACCACATATGGATCCACCTAGTGTGATTGCATGCGTGTTCTTCTTCACAAAACACGCATGGATCCACCAGTGTCATTGCATGTGTGTTCTTTTAAACAAACCACATAAGGATCCACCAGTGTCATTGCATGTCTGTTCTTTTCATGAACCACACCCAGTGTCATTGCATGTCTATTCCTCTAACCAAACCACACATGGATCCATCTAGTGTGATTACATGTCTGTTCTTTTCACAAACCACACATGTATCAACCAGTGTCATTGCATGTGTGTTCTTGTAAACAAACCACACACGGATCCACCTAGTGTGATTGCATGTATGTTCTTTTCACAAACCACACATGGATCCACCAGTGTCATTGCATGTGTGTTCTTTTCATGAACCACAGGTAGAGTCATTGCATGTCTGTTCTTTCCACAAACCACACATGGATCCACCTAGTGTGATTGCATGTCTGTTCTTTTCACAAACCACACATGGATCCACCAGTGTGATTTCATGTGTGTTCTTCTCATGAACCACAGCCAGTGTCATTGCATGTATGTTCTTCTCACAAACCACATAAGGATCCACTAGTGTCATTGGATGTGTGTTCTTCTCATGAACCACACATGGATCCACCCAGTATCATTGCATGTCTGTTCTTTTCATGAACCACAGCTAGAGTCATTGCATGTGTGTGCTCTCCACAAACCACATATGGATCCACTAGTGTCGTTGCATGTCTGTTCTTTTCATGAACCACACCCAGTGTCATTGCATGCATGTTCCTCTAAACAAACCACACATGGATCCACCTAGTGTGATTGCATGTCTGTTCTTTTCACAAACCACACATGGATCCACCAGTGTCATTGCATGTGTGTTCTTCTCATGAACCACAGCCAGTGTCATTGCATGTGTGTTCTTCTCATGAACCACAGCCAGTATCATTGCATGTGTGTTCTTCTAAACAAACCACATATGGATCCACCTAGTGCGATTGCATGTGTGTGTTCTTCTTCACAAAACACACATGGATCCACTAGTGTCATTGCATGTGTGTTCTTCTCAAGAATCACAGCCAGTGTCATTGCATGTGTGTTCTTCTAAACAAACCACACATGGATCCACCTAGTGTGATTCCATGTGTGTTCTTCTTCACAAACCACACATGGATCCACCAGTGTCATTAGATGTGTGTTATTTTCATGAACCACAGCTAGAGTCATTGCATCTGTGTTCTTCTAAACAAAGCACATAAGGATCCATTAGTGTCATTGCATGTCTGTTATTTTCATTAACCACACCTAGTGTCATTGCATGTATGTTCCTCTAAACAAACCACACATGGATCCACCTAGTGTGATTACATATCTGTTCGTTTCACAAACCAAACATGTATCCACCAGTGTTATTGCATGTGTGTTCTTCTAAACAAACCACACATGGATCCACCTAGTGTGATTGCACGTGTGTTCTTCTTCACAAACCACACATAGATCCACCAGTGTCATTGCATGTGTGTTCTTTTCATGAACCACAGCTAGAGTCATTGCATGTCTGTTCTTTCCACAAACCACACATGGATCCACCTCGTGTGATTGCATGTCTGTTCTTTTCACAAACCACACATGGATCCACCAGTGTCATTGCATGTGTGTTCTTCTCATGAACCACGGCCAGTGTCATTGCATGTATGTTCTTCTCACAAACCACATAAGGATCCACTAGTGTCATTGGATGTGTGTTCTTCTCGTGAACCACACATGGATCCACCTAGTGTCATTGCATGCCTGTTCTTTTCATGAACCACAGCTAGAGTCATTGCATGTGTGTGCTCTCCACAAACCACATATGGATCCACTAGTGTCGTTGCATGTCTGTTCTTTTCATGAACCACACCCAGTGTCATTGCATGCATGTTCCTCTAAACAAACCACACATGGATCCACCTAGTGTGATTGCATGTTTGTTCTTTTCACAAACCACACATGGATCCACCAGTGTCATTGCATGTGTGTTCTTCTCATGAACCACAGCCAGTGTCATTGCATGTGTGTTCTTCTCATGAACCATAGCCAGTATCATTGCATGTGTGTTCTTCTAAACAAACCACATATGGATCCACCTAGTGCGATTGCATGTGTGTGTTCTTCTTCACAAAACACACATGGATCCACTAGTGTCATTGCATGTGTGTTCTTCTCAAGAATCACAGCCAGTGTCATTGCATGTGTGTTCTTCTAAACAAACCACACATGGATCCACCTAGTGTGATTCCATGTGTGTTCTTCTTCACAAACCACACATGGATCCACAAGTGTCATTGCATGTGTGTTCTTTTCATGAAACATAGCTAGAGTCATTGCATGTCTGTTCTTTCCACAAACCACACATGGATCCACCTAGTGTGATTGCATGTCTGTTCTTTTCACAAACCACACATGGATCCACCAGTGTCATTGCATGTGTGTTCTTCTCATGAACCACAGCCAGTGTCATTGCATGTATGTTCTTCTCACAAACCACATAAGGATCCACTAGTGTCATTGGATGCGTGTCCTTCTCATGAGCCACACATGTATCCACCCAGTGTCATTGCATGTCTATTCTTTTCATGAACCACAGCTACAGGCATTGCATGTCAGTTCTCCTCACAAACCACATAAGGATCCACCAGTGTCATTGCATGTCTGTTCTTCTCATGAACCACACCCAGTTTCATTGCATGTGTGTTCTTCTCATGAACCACACATGGTTACACCAGTGTCATTGCATGTGTGTTGTTTTCATGAACCACAACTAGAGTCATTGCATGTGTGTTCTTCTTCACAAACCACACATGGATCCACTAGTGTCATTGCATGTGTGTTCTTTTCATGAACCACATCTAGAATCATTCCATGTTTGTCCTTCTAAACAAACCACATAAGGATCCATCAGTGACATTGCATGTCTGTTCTTTTCGTGAACCACATGCAATGTCATTGCATTTATGTACCTCTAAACAAACCACACATGGATCCACCAGTGTCATGGCATGTGTGTTCTTTTCATGAACCACAGCTAGAGTCATTACATGTTTAATCTTTCCACAAACCACACAAGGATCCACCTAGTGTGATTGCATGTCTATTCTTTTCACAAACCACACATGGATCCACCAGTGTCATTGCATGTGTGTTCTTCTCATGAACCACGGCCAGTGTCATTGCATGTATGTTCTTCTCACAAACCACATAAGGATCCACTAGTGTCATTGGATGTGTGTTCTTCTCATGAACCACACATGGATCCACCTAGTGTCATTGCATGCCTGTTCTTTTCATGAACCACAGCTAGAGTCATTGCATGTGTATGCTTTCCACAAACCACATATGGATCCACCTGTGTCATTGCATGTCTGTTCTTTTCATGAACCACACCCAGTGTCATTGCATGTATGTTCCTCTAAACAAACCACACATGGATCCACCTAGTATGATTGCATGTCTATTCTTTTCACAAACCACACAAGGATCCACCAATGTCATTACATGTTTGTTCTTCTCATGAACCACAGCCAGTGTCTTTGCATGTGTGTTCTTCTAAACAAACCACATATGGATCCACCTAGTGTGATTGCATGTGTGTTCTTCTTCACAAAACACGCATGGATCCACCAGTGTCATTGCATGTGTGTTCTTTTCATGAACCACAGCTAGAGTCATTGCATGTGTGTTCTTCTAAACAAACCACATAAGGATCCACCAGTGTCATTGCATGTCTGTTCTTTTCATGAACCACACCCAGTGTCATTGCATGTCTATTCCTCTAACCAAACCACACATGGATCCACCTAGTGTGACTACATGTCTGTTCTTTTCACAAACCACACATGTATCAACCAGTGTCATTGCATGTGTTTTCTTGTAAACAAACTACACACGGATCCACCTAGTGTGATTGCATGTATGTTCTTTTCACAAACCACACATGGATCCACCAGTGTCATTGCATGTGTGTTCTTTTCATGAACCACAGGTAGAGTCATTGCATGTCTGTTCTTTCCACAAACCACACATGGATCCACCTAGTGTGATTGCATGTCTGTTCTTTTCACAAACCACACATGGATCCACCAGTGTGATTTCATGTGTGTTCTTCTCATGAACCACAGCCAGTGTCATTGCATGTATGTTCTTCTCACAAACCACATAAGGATCCACTAGTGTCATTGGATGTGTGTTCTTCTCATGAACCACACATGGATCCACCCAGTATCATTGCATGTCTGTTCTTTTCATGAACCACAGCTAGAGTCATTGCATGTGTGTGCTCTCCACAAACCACATATGGATCCACTAGTGTCGTTGCATGTCTGTTCTTTTCATGAACCACACCCAGTGTCATTGCATGCATGTTCCTCTAAACAAACCACACATGGATCCACCTAGTGTGATTGCATGTCTGTTCTTTTCACAAACCACACATGGATCCACCAGTGTCATTGCATGTGTGTTCTTATCATGAACCACAGCCAGTGTCATTGCATGTGTGTTCTTCTCATGAACCACAGCCAGTATCATTGCATGTGTGTTCATCTAAACAAACCACATATGGATCCACCTAGTGCGATTGCATGTGTGTGTTCTTCTTCACAAAACACACATGGATCCACCAGTGTCATTGCATGTGTGTTCTTCTCAAGAATCACAGCCAGTGTCATTGCATGTTTGTTCTTCTAAACAAACCACACATGGATCCACCTAGTGTGATTGCATGTGTGTTCTTCTTCACAAACCACACATGGATCCACAAGTGTCATTGCATGTGTGTTCTTTTCATGAACCATAGCTAGAGTCATTGCATGTCTGTTCTTTCCACAAACCACACATGGATCCACCTAGTGTGATTGCATGTCTGTTCTTTTCACAAACCACACATGGATCCACCAGTGTCATTGCATGTGTGTTCTTCTCATGAACCACAGCCAGTGTCATTGCATGTATGTTCTTCTCACAAACCACATAAGGATCCACTAGTGTCATTGGATGCGTGTCCTTCTCATGAGCCACACATGTATCCACCTAGTGTCATTGCATGTCTATTCTTTTCATGAACCACAGCTACAGGCATTGCATGTCAGTTCTCCTCACAAACCACATAAGGATCCACCAGTGTCATTGCATGTCTGTTCTTCTCATGAACCACACCCAGTTTCATTGCATGTGTGTTCTTCTCATGAACCACACATGGTTACACCAGTGTCATTGCATGTGTGTTGTTTTCATAAACCACAACTAGAGTCATTGCATGTGTGTTCTTCTTCACAAACCACACATGGATCCACTAGTGTCATTGCATGTGTGTTCTTTTCATGAACCACATCTAGAATCATTCCATGTTTGTTCTTCTAAACAAACCACATAAGGATCCATCAGTGACATTGCATGTCTGTTCTTTTCGTGAACCACATGCAATGTCATTGCATGTATGTTCCTCTAAACAAACCACACATGGATCCACCAGTGTCATGGCATGTGTGTTTTTTTCATGAACCACAGCTAGAGTCATTACATGTTTAATCTTTCCACAAACCACACATGGATCCACCTAGTGTGATTGCATGTCTATTCTTTTCACAAACCACATAGGGATCCACCAGTGTCATTGCATGTGTGTTCTTATCATGAACCATAGCCAGTGTCATTGCATGTATGTTCTTCTCACAAACCACATAAGGATCCACCAGTGTCATTGGATGTGTGTTCTTCTCATGAACCACACATGGATCCACCCAGTGTCATTGCATGTCTGTTCTTTTCACGAACCACAGCTAGAGTCATTGCATGTGTGTGCTTTCCACAAACCACATATGGATCCACCAGTGTCATTGCATGTTTGTTCTTTTCATGAACAACACCCAGTGTCATTGCATGTATGTTCCTCTAAACAAACCACACATGGATCCACCTAGTGTGATTGCATGTCTGTTCTATTCACAAACCACACACGGATCCACCAGTGTCATTGCATGTGTGTTCTTCTCATGAACCACAGCCAGTGTCTTTGCATGTGTGTTCTTCTAAACAAACCACATATGGATCGACCTAGTGTGATTGCATGTGTGTTCTTCTTCACAAAACACACATGGATCCACCAGTGGAATTGCATGTGTGTTCTTCTCATGAACCACAGCTAGTGTCATTGCATGTGTGTTCTTCTAAACAAACCACACATGGATCCACCTAGTGTGATTGCATGTGTGTTCTTCTTCACAAACCACACATGGATCCACCAGTGTCATTTCATGTATGTTCTTTTCATGAACCACATCTAGAGTCATTGCATGTCTGTTCTTTCCACAAACCACACATGGATCCACCTAGTGTGATTGCATGTCTGTTCTTTTCATCAACCACATAGGGATCCACCAGTGTCATTGCATGTGTGTTCTTCTCATGAAGCATAGCCAGTGTCATTGCATGTATGTTCTTGTAAACAAACCACACATGGATCCACTAGTGTATTGCATGTGTGTTCTTTTCATGAACAAAGTAATGATGCTATGTACTAACAATTTATACAACAAGTAGCATCTAAAGTTCTTGAGTTAGAGATGGAGTATAAAAGACTAGCTGATAAGCTTCCTGCTTAGCTAGATAATATATTTGAGCACACTATTGAAGTCAAGTTTGGAGTCAATGAGATATTCACACTTTATGATCTTGGTGCGAGTGTCTCAACAATTTCCAAAAGCTTATTTGACAATCTAAACTTGGGGCCATTTGTCACTACTGAATTGAGACTCCATCTAGCTGATTCAACTTATAAACAAGTTGCTGGGATAAAAGAAAATATATTTGTTGAAATTAAAGGTAGTCCTGCTCTCAATGATCTTGTTATTGTGGACAAGCCTAAAGATCCCATAGCACCTATAATTCCAGGTAGGCCATTCCTAAGAACTATTAAAGCTTTAATTAATTTACTTGAGGGGAATGTGAGAATAGAGCTACCATCTAGAGATCCTTTATAGTCTACTTCCCTAGGAAAAAGAAGCCCAAGCCTAATGATGATTATGGTATAGTTACTTTGAAAGCCAACTATTTTGGAGTGGGTATTCCACTTCTTAAACCTAAATGATTGCCATCAGGGTCAAGCTAATTGACCTTAACTAGAAGCGCTTCATGGGAGGCAACCCATGTGAAATAAAGTCTTTAATTTTGCGTTTGTCTTGTTTATTTTGTTTTTTGTTTTGTTTTTGTTTCTAATAAAGAGTGTTCAAGAAGACCTTTGGAGATAGGAGAAGAAATAAGGTAATCCTCGATCTTTTATTTTACTAAGACATGGACTAAGTAGTATTGATGATTCTTTTTGTAGTATATTTGTTGTTATTGTGTCCTTTAATAATATATGCAAAGACGCATGGAGATTCTAATAAAAATCTTTGAGTTTTGTAGCTCATAGGACGTTTAACAACCCGTGGTACGGTCGGAAGGGACCGTACTATGCGTCCGTACCACATCGAACCACATGAAGATAGAAATTATGATTTTTGCCACGGGGAATAGTGCTCTTAATGACCACTGGTACGGCCGGACGTGCCCGTACCACGCGCCCGTACCATACCCTCGAGCAAACCATCAGATTTCAAGTGAAGATAACGAATGGATAACGACCAGCAGTACGGGGGCACGAGACCATACCGCATGCCCGTACCGAGTGCAATGCTAGAAGGGAGTCGTTGCCCCCAAGGTATGTCACCCGGTATGGGCGGGCTCCGGCCGTATCGCCCACCCGTACCACATATGCGGCTGCCATAACCAGCCCGAGGAGGTAACCTAAAAATCCCCAAAACAAATCTTTCACTTTCTTCTTCCTCCAAACTCCAAACCATCTCCATTGGATCTTCAAATTTACTTAATCTTTATCCGATTGCTCGCACTCAATCGATCCAAGGTATGATTCTCCTCTGATCCTTAACTTATTTGTACAAAAGCTTCACTCAATCTTTCATCATTATCAATCTAGGCTTAGGTCTTGTTCTTGATTCAATCTTGATTTGAGCATGCTTAGTATTGTTTTAGAGGAGTTTCTTTTGTAATTAGTGTATACAATCACTTATGCTATGTTTATATTGGACTAAAAATTTATTAGAAATTTTATTTACTTTATTTTATTATTTTTAGATGAACACAAGGAGACGTACACGTGAGATGGTTGCGGAGTCCTCCGCACCACCCATTGATACATTGACCCCAAGTCACTTGGTATCGAGGTCATCGAGGAGTTTCAGCTGACTCGTTTCAATCGTCTCAAGCTCCAATAAATCAAGTCCACCAAGTGGGTGTGTCCCTATATCCTTAACCAACTTGGCATTCATGCTGATTTCGATTTACTTTGCAACAATGTTGGTTTGTATGACTTTGTCTTTCAGAATGTTTCCACGTATCGCCGCTTGATGCTTGAGTTCTTCAACACTTTGAGGCATAAAGTGGACCCTTACGGTTGTATCGAGGAACAAAGGCCTAGAGTTGATCGTATCAAATTCCGCCTTATGGACTCATCAAGCTCTTTAATCTCGAGGACCCATATTTGTTGGAGGAGTTTGACCGTTCTTGCACGCGCACTTCACATCAACCTAGGTAACATCCAGCCATTGATAGGAAGTCACCATATTGGTCTCCCTACTCTAAGAGCATGGGGTATGGTTTCCAAAACTCATGGTAGATACTTCCTTAATATACCTAGAGCGGATCACTTGATCCTGGCTCCTTTGCCTAACGGTTTATTGTCTATCGAGGATGGACATTCGCATTTTGACGTGCAGGTTGAAGCTAATCTACCTGATGGCTCCGATTTTTGCCATCTTCCACTATGTTTAAACGTAGTTTTTGGTCAAGCAATTGCCAAAGAAACTCTCAACTTTTGCCACTAATGACTAACAAATGCAAAGATATGCAAATCCCTTCTTTGATTTATGTTGTGCATTAAATCACTGCTTTTAAGGCGAAATAAGGAGTCCAAATGAAGGATTTTGAGGAAGTACACACAACCAAGTAATTGGAGAAGCCAACCAGGGCGCCAGCATGCTTAACAACCACTAGTACGGGCGCGGTCCGCCCGTATCGCCCGCCCATACCAGGTGGCCATGGCTTCGTCTCATCAAACCCTACAACTTTCGTGAAGATGCCTATATATTTCGAGGCTCCAGCCGCCGGCCAGAGAGCCACCATTCTCATATTTCATCACAACACCCCCAAAGGAGATCCACACCATTGTTCATCCATTGTTCACCACTTCCACCATCCATCCCTCCACTAGCCATAGCCGTTGCTTTGTACTTTTAGATCTCCTTGTGATTTGGCGACCATTGTAAGAATATATGATTTCAATCTAAGTATTTGCATGATGTTTTGTATCTCCGATCTATTTTTTATGAGTGAGTAGTCCTCACGGTCTGCGAGTTGGGGAGAAACCTCGCAGCAATTATCTGCATCTACATCATGGGAGAATTGTATTTTGTTTGGATTCTTGATTTGTATATTTTGTTTCTTCGTCTCTCATCTCGATCTGTGGACTTGTAGGTACCCAAGATCCCAAAGATTGATAAAGGCTTGACGTGAGATACTTGGCTAGCGGCGATTTCATAGGAAACTCAGTGACAGAAAGGGAAGTACGGTCCTCGCTTAGCGCCCCATTTGGGATCAACAACGACATCACCACTTAAAGCTTTAATTTGTGTTTACACTTAATAATCGTTTGTAACCCATGGCTTCGGTGTACTCTCGGTTGGATTAAAAGTCTATTTCTATGCCCGATGCATCATGGGGACTCTAGAATATTAGGATGTATTACCCACAAAAGATTATCTCAATACAAACATTATACATGACTAAGCTTATTATTATCTTTCATCCCATTTGATGTGTAGTTGTAGGTGGATCTTCAACCCTGGCCTATCTCCATCTATTGATTCAAACCCGTTATAAAGTAAACTAGATTGGTCCGGTCAACTAAGGTAAAACGAACAAAAAAAGTCTTGTAGATGTGTCCTTTTATTACCTTTTGGCAGTGGTTTCCGAGGTTCGATTAAACCTAGGTCTTCTCAAGAAAAAAATATTATACTACATCCGTGAATCTGGATCGAAGGTATCAACCCTTTTTCTAGCACCATTGGTGGGGAAGCAATTTCGCTATCCTGGTGAGGTCATTAGAGACCTTGTTTTTAGTTTTATTATTAGTTGTATTTTAATTCTTGTTATTAGTTTGCTTTCCTGTTATCTATTTGAAAACCCAAAAAAAATAGTTACTTGTTATTCGTTTTCATTACTTAAAAATTACCAAAAAGATAAGATCCATGGCTCAAAAGAGATTAGGGGAGTATGTTACTCCCACTGATGATTTTATTCGTGCACCCATCACTCAAACTGCAATTGATGTGGAAACATATGAGATAAAACCTAACCTTTTAAGTTTGGTTCAACAAAACCAATTTGGAGGTTCATCTTCTGAGGATTCGGGATTGCACTTAAATACTTTTACTGAAATTTGTGACATGATGCATATTAAAGATGTCGATCCAAATGCTGTTAAGCTAAGATTATTCCCTTTCTCTCTTAGAGGAAAGGCTAAGGATTGGTTGCTAGCTCTACCAAAGGGAAATATTAAATCTTGGGAGGAATGCACTAATTTGTTTATGACTAAATTTTCCCCCCTAGCTAAGACTATGCAGCTAAGATCCAACATTACAAGCTTTAGACAAGAAGACCGTGAGCCACTAGCGCTTGCGTGGGAAAGGATGAAAGAGGCTGTAATGAACTATCCTAATCATGGGATGGAAGAATGGCTTATATTGCATTTATTTTATAATGGTCTTAACCCAATGTCTAAGTCTATGCTAGATACTGTAGCAGAAGGAACGATCATGGGAAAGCATGTGAGTGTTGCAAAAGAATTTACTTGATGATATGCAAAATAACCATGCCCAATGGCATGTGGAAAGAACCTCGAAGAGAGTAAGTTCAATTCCCGAGGTAAACAATGAGGAGCTTACATCTAAGGTAGATGAGTTGCTTAGCTTAGTAAAGGGTAAGGAAGATACCCAAGTTAATGCTATCACTACCTATGTTAATGATGTTAATTTTATAGCTCGCCCTCCTTTTAATCCTGCATGGAAAAATAATTATGCTTCTAATGTTCAAAAATATCATACTAATCGTACATGAGCTCCTTATAATAATTATGATAATACTAATGGAGCAAAGCATGGCAATCTCCCGTTTGAGCAAACTGTTAGAACATTTATGCAAGCTCAAACCGAACAAAACAATATGCTTATTAAGATTACGGAGAACCATGAAAGTTGTTTAGGAAGATTATCTAACCAGGTCGTTGCAATTAGAAATGATGTGCAGGCTCTACAGGAAAGAACAAAGATGAGGGTGGTAACCAATGATGAAAAGCTTGAAGATTTGGAATATAGCAACGTGCCAACAACGGAATATACCGTGGAAGATCTATAGAAGATGATCACTATTAAGAATCCAGGTATAGAACAAGGTAATGATGCTATGTACCAACAATTTATACAACAAGTAGCATCTAAGGTTCGTGATTTAGAGATGGAGTATAAAAGACTAGTTGATAAGCTTCTAGCTAAGCTAGATGATATATTTGAGCCCACTATTAAAATTAAGTTGGGAGTTAATGAGATATCCGCACTTTGTGATCTTTGTGCAAGCGTCTCAACAATTTCCAAAAGCCTATTTGATAAGTTAAACTTAGGGCCATTTGTTACAACTGAAATGAGATTCCATCTAGCCGATTCAACTTATAAACAAGCTGTTGGATCAAAGAAAATATAGTTGTTGAAATTAAAGGTAGACCCGCTCTTATTGATCTTGTTATTGTGGACGTGCCTAAAGATCTGATAGCACCTATAATTCTAGGTAGGCCATTCCTAAGAACTATTAAAGCTTTGATTAATTTACATGAAGGGAATGTAAGGATAGGGCTACCATCTAGAGATCCTTTTATTGTCCACTTGCCTAGGAAAAAGAAGGCCAAGCCTAATGATGATGGTATAATTACTTTAAAAGCAAACTATTTTAGAGTGGGAATTCCACTCTCCAGACCTAAGTGATTGCCATCAAGGTCAAGCTAATTGACCTTAACTAGAAGCGCTTCATGGGAGGCAACCCATGTGAAATAAAGTTTCTCTATGTTTTTATTTATTATGTTTTATTTCGTGTTAGTTTTGTTTTTGTTTTTGTTTTTGTTTTTGTTTTAAATAAAGAGTGTTCAAGAAGACCTATGGAAAGAGGAGAAGAAATAAGGTAATCCTCTATATTTTATTTTACTAACACATGACCTAAGAAGTATTGATGGATCATTACTTAGTGCTTTTGCTGCTATCTAACCTTTTGATAAGATGTGCGAAGGCGCACACAGCTACTAATCAAATTCCTTGAGTTTTTGTAGTTCACAATGTCGATAACGACCACTGGTACGGCTGGAGTGGCCCGTACCGTGCGCCCGTACCACCTCAAGGCAAAGGGGGATAGAAATTTCAATGTTTGCCAAAAGAATGAGTGTTGATAACAATCACTGGTACGAACGGACGCGCCTATACCACGCGCCCGTATTGTACCACCGAGCAAACATCAGATTTCAAGCAGAGGCACCGCAGCGTTAACGACCAGCGGTATGGGCACGTGCCACCGTACCATGTGCTTGTACCGAGTGCACCGCCTGGGAGAAGCCATCGCCCCCAAGGTAAGTCACCCGGTACGGGCAGGCTACGGCAGTACCTCCTTCCTGTACCGAGTATGCGGACGCCATGAGCACCCTTAGGAGGTAACCTAAAAATCCCAAATTATATGTTTTCTCTTTCTTCTTCCTCCAAACTTCAAACCACCTCCATTGGATCTTCAAATTTACTTAATCTTTCTTTGATTCTTCGCACTCACTCGATCTAAGGTATGATTCTCCTCTGATCCCGAACTTATTTGTGCAAAAGCTTGGCTTAATCATCCATTATTGCCAATCTAGACATGGGTCTTATTATTTATTCAATCTTGGTACTAATTATGCTTAGCAATGTTTTTAGAGAGTTTCTTTTGTAGTTAGTGTAGAGAATCAACTATGATTCTATTGGACCAAAAAAATATTAGAAATCTTTATTTACTTTGTCTTGTTTTTATTTATTAGATGAACACAAGGAGTCGTACATGTGAGATGGCTAGGGAGTCCTCTGCGCCACCCATTGATACGTTAACCCTCGAGTCACTTGGCATCAAGTTCACCGAGGAGTTCCATCTTACCCGTTTCGATCATCTCAAGATTCGAGAGATCAAGTCCACCAAGTGGGCGTGTCCTTATATCCTGAACCAACTTGGCATTCATGCTGATTTCGATTTACTTTGCAACAATGTTGGTTTTTACAATTTTGTCTTTCAGGATGTTTCTACATATCGCTGCTTGATGCTTGAGTTCTTCAGCACCTTGACACACACGGTGGATCCTTATGGTTGTCCTGAGGAACAAAGGCCCGGAGTTGATCGAATTAAATTCAGCCTTATGAACTATGAGTATACTTTAACACTCAGCCAATGGGCTCAATTCTTTGGGTTTACCAACAACACCACTGATGTACGCACAACTACCTTTGTTTTAGATCCTTCCCCTTCACAATATTTTAACTTGATGAGAATTCATGGACACACACCCAAGGGGAACCAAATTGATCATCCTGCTATTCGATACTTGTTCTATGTTATTTCTAACACATTGCAGGCACGTGGTGAGTTTACTAGAGTTAATGAGGATGACATGTTGATCCTCACAAAAGCTGCACTTACTAATTGTAACTTAATGCCAAATTTGGCGCTTTACTTGGGTTTTATCTTAAGGATCAAGCTCTTCAATCTCAAGGACCCATATGTGGAGGAGGAATTGTGACCGTTCTTGCACACGCACTTCACATCAACCAAGGTAACATCCAACCCTTGACTGGAGGTAACCGTCTCGGTCCATCTACTCTAAGAGCATGTGGTATGATTTCTAAAAATCATGGTAGATATTTCTTCAATATACCTGGAGCAGATCACTTGATCCCTGCTCCTTTGCCTAATGGTTTATTCTCTATCAAGGATGGACGTTCACATTATCACGCGCAGGTCAAAGCTAATCTACCCCAACAAGAAATACCCGTGGGAGGAGGAGAAGATGAAGAAGTAGAATAAGAAGGACCTGAACATGATGTGCAGCCACCAAACTACTACACCACCTATGAATATATCTATGCACTCAAAGGAAATATTCAAAACATGAACAACCTCTCCATCAACCTTCGAGATGCCAGTGCAAGCCTCGCCACCTAGTTCCATGATTGGAGCAGCCAATGGAACGTGGAAGATTATCCACCACCACCACAATGAGCAACAAAAGGGCTTACAAAAGCCTGATCTTGGGGATGTGTTCCCCTAGCAAATTTATTTTTGTAATAACGAGGTTGTACTCCAGCTCCTTGTGAGCTTTGAAACACTCACGTTGCTTGTTCCAACACTTTGATTTTTTCCTTTGCTTTCATTTTAGTTTATTTGTTTTTCTTTTCTTAAACCCTTGCTTGGTCGCAAGTTCATTTATATTTTCTTTAATCCCTATCCTCAAAAATAAAAAAAGACTTTTCCGTTTATCTTCTTTTTTGTAGACGTGGATTCATACTTTGCCTCTTTGCTTTAATATCATTTCGAGAGTAATCATGTTTGAGTTTTGAAGGAACACGTCCCTATAAGGAAGAGGATGATGAAGTTACTTATGAGAGGTATGTCCTATGTCTCCCACTTATGAAGTTTGAATTGTTTATCTTAGTTGGTTGATTTGCTAAGATGCCATGCTAGTGGGAAGTAATTTAATATGGTTAGAGTAACGCTTTTTATTAGTATGATGATTAGTTGTTGAAGCTCTTGCTCTAGTTCTCTTAGTTAACCGGGTCTTGCCTTAGAAATAATAATGCCAAACAAGTACAATAAGAAAAAGTCTGAAATGTACGACTTGTTTGATGAATGATTATCTTGAGAGTATACCCTTGATTATACTTAACCCCATAGATATTTTGATAGTCTCGACGACACTCATGAAAGGAATTGTTTGATTGAAACAAAGTCTAGTGATAATTGTGATGCATGCCAAAGTATCCTTGTGGATCAAACCACGGTTCTAGCTCAAAAAAAGAGAAAGATGCGAGACAACTTTGTTATATGTCTCTAATGCACACCTTTGGGATGCCAACAACTCCGCTAGCTTTTGAATGATCTATGGTATAACCCCAGATTTCGGCTATGAGTTCCTGACATGATTGGCATCCGTGTCAATGTATGGGAAAAAGTATTGGTACTCTCAAAGGATGTTGAAACACTAGCAAAAACAAACAAACAACGATCCTTGAAAATTGAGATGAAAAAGAAAAAAAGAAAAAACATATCTATGAGGATCCACATAACAAGTCCTTGGCATGGTCTCATTACTACTCTACGAATTTTTCTTGAAAAACAATGATTGGATTAGAAGTGTTTTTGATAGACTTGATTAATTTATGTGGGTGTAAATAAGGAGAATATCATTTTGTGTCCCGAAAGTTGGGGTGTCCAGGCAACGCGGTACCCAAGTTGCTTACAATCAGCTGCGTTGCCCAAAGTTGGCGTGCCAAATACTCAGAGGGTCTTTTTCGGAACGAATTCAACTTTACGTTTCAATACAAAACATCAGGCTAATGGCCGTCAAGTTGGGCCCCCCTGTCAGCTTTCGCCGTTATGTCGCTCCTGTCGCTTAGGCGGGGTGGCTGTCACATAGGCTTGCAGCGTTGGCACAGTGGATAGGACAACACCCCCTGCCCAGTGTATTGACGTGACAAAACAGGGCACATGTATCGGTGTTATAATTATTTTTTGTTTACTTAGAAGCTGGAACAGCCACCGCCACACGTCTCTCTTTGGACTTCTGTCCCCGTCGTTAACCACTGCCTTAAAAGCGCATTGACGGTTCCACCGTTCCCCTGCCTCGCAGAAACCACTCTTCTTCTTCCTGTCATCTTTCTTCTTCCCGTCTTCTCCTTTCCACCATGGAAGGTCGTCGCACTCTAGAGACAAGCTTCACTACCCATGACAATAAGAAGATAGACGTTGTCTAGAGCATCGAGGAGGATACAGTGGTGCGTGTCCTGAGGATGTATGAGGGTTGGCTTGAGAAAAATGAGGACAAGTTTGTGGGATTGGACCTCGAGTACACCCAAGAGCACCCATATCAAGGGAGTGAAGTCACCGTCGTTCAACTGGGCATGAGGAAACACGTCCTCGTCTACCACCTCTCCCGGTTTGTAGATCTGCTCTCTATAGCTAACCACTTTAGGGTTTTCTCCTCTTGTTCTTTATCCATTTGCTCATCTTGCAACTACTGGATTTTATTTGGTACCAAATAGATTATGACAAGACAATGTGTAAGGTCCCCAACCTTTAACAAGATTGAGCCCCCTGTGTTTAGAATGCTAGTCCCTGGATCAATAGCTAGCATCCATAGTTTAGATGTAATATCAAGAAACAAAGGTCATAATATAACTTTATAACCAGGAATAAAATAATTTATTACATCAAACATAGCTCATTGGCTATTTACATTACATTGCAGCGGAATAACTATAGTCATGGGTCCTTCATCTTCAAAGTGCCACAGGCAGATGTTGGTTGTAGACTTTGTAATCCTAATCAATCAATCTTCACTAAAATCAATCAAACCTGCAACATTACAAGTTACAGCCACAAGGGTCAATACATTTGAATTGTATTGGCAAGTGATACTTTGGTAGTATAGTGGAGTCTAACATCTATATGCATTTGGCTAAGTGGAGTTGAGGCTTGCATTGCTCAAAATAGATTTTTCCCTATCATTTTGAAAATACTAAGTTTTTGTTTGGCAAAAACTTTCCCAAGGCATCTACCAATCAAAGACTGAAGATCCTTCTCGAGGCATCTACCAATCAATGACTGAAGTGCTTGGCAAAAATTATTGCAAAAACTTTCCCAAGGCATCTACCAATCAAAGACTGAAGATCCTTCTCGAGGCATCTACCAATCAATGACTGAAGTGCTTGGCAAAAATCATTTTTCCCAATTTAAGATTTCAAGATCCTTGTACCAAGCCATCTCTCCATCAAAGATTGAGGAATTCACACAACCCTTGTTCACCCACAAGTTTTAATTTAGAAATTTGAATGATGAGATTCTTGATTGCTTCCATGTCTTGATGCTCAGATTGTCCTTTTCCAGGGACATGGCTAAGTACTTAGGTTTTACACTCTGCAGAGGTGGTGCACTTTCCCCACAAGACTTGGTTTCCCAAGACAAAATCTTTCAGAAGCATTCCCTTAGACCATCATGGACGCGCTCCAACCTATCAAACACTACCACCAACTGTCCATATGGCTAAGTTCTTGCAACCTATATGATCATGGCAGAGCCCATATTGCCAAGTGGTTGCACTTGAAGCTTCTCAACATTTGACATCTCAAATCTCTTTGTTTCCTGGGTGGCCATCCCCAAGTGAGATACACTAAGGTAAACCATAAACATGGGCCTTGTGAACCACTCAACCAAAAACCACCTTGCAAGTCCCAATCCACCCAGGAGATTCATTAACTTAGTTGTTTTATTAAACAAAAACATAAGTCCTCAGACTTAGAGATTTTTCCATAGTGTGAATATATATATACCACCCAAGTTTTCTATTAGCTAGGCTAAGCTTGATAGTAATAGGATTCTTAACTTAGGAAGATTTCCACTAAGGTTTCATCTACTAGGTTTTCCTATAGCAAGGTTTATACTTTAGCAAAATAAAAACCATGCAAGTTTTACTTAGCAAAAACACTAATGCATAGTGAAAATAATGGGATAGATAGTATGAAGCATCACTTGCCTTTTTGGTAGAGGGTATAGGTTCACTCCTTGTCCTTGCAACAATCACACTCTTCAAGTCACTACAATTCAATCAAGCAAGGCACAAACTCAATCTACCAATCAAGCAAACACAAATTCAATTTACATTCCAAACCAAAGTCAAACAAACAATTTTTCACACACAAAGTAATGGGATCTAAGTCATGCATAAGCATGCAAAGGTTGGTTCTATTGTAAGAATGGTCTTCACTAGGCTTCTAACTTTGTAAGTTCCAAATTGGTCATTTACCAAAATGGCAAAGTCAAAGTAATGCATGCAAGCATGCCAAGCTTTGTTTTGTTTGAAAAGGTGGTTCCTAATGGGTCATAGACATTTGGGTACACCTTTGGTCATTTTGTGAAGTGGCAAAGTCACTTGCAAAAGGTTTCACTTCAAAACCATTTTCAAAACAAAGTGTCATCCTATGTGGTGTAGAAATATTTTTACTAAGGCACTAACCTATAGGGTTCACCAAATGAGTTGCTATTGCAAAACTTGGTGTTTGGGTCAGTAGGTTTGGTCTAAACCATTTTCTCAAAGTTTTTCTTTCCAAAAACATTTTCATAAACAAAACAATAGTTTTATTTAGCTAGAAATGGATTAAACTAGTTAATCCATTCTAAGCCTTTTCAAAAATCATTTTCCAAAACAGGGGTTGGTTCCTAGGGTCAGTAAGGTCACAACAAACCAAATTGCAAAGGTTTTAACCTTAAAAACATTTTTAAACATTTTTTCTAATGTTAGCAAGCACACAAAAGAATCTGCAAAATCAAACAAGCTAATAGATACTATTTGCTAAACTAAGGGTAGGGTTGGTTAGGTCTTGCTCTCCTGATTCCAACGACATAAAATTTGTAAAATTTGGACGTGTGGATCCAAAGATACAAGGGTTTGAAAATGGCATCAAAATCTGTTTTCAAATTTCTTTTAAACAGATCTAGTGCCACGCGTCGTGTTCCTATTGGTCCATACCGGTTCGTCTAGATCGAGTGACACAGACCACTGGATTAAAAGGGGCAGGTGCGGCTCAGATCAACGCGTACCCCTTCGCTTAGTCAATCTATCGTGGCCACGCGATTAAGATCCTACGGCTACCAGACGCTTGCCAGGAACTGGCGGCGCTGACGGTGGCTAGCGGAGGCGGAGCGGTCGGTCGATGACGTTGCCGACGATGCAGGTAGCGAGGGAGAAGGAGGAGATGCTCACCGGGCTCAGGGGGTCACGGCGATGCTCAACGTGCCGACGGTTCGACGAGGGGCGCTCTGGTTCAGCCGCGATTCCTCGCCGGAGTAGAGGACGGCGTCGGGCGGCTCTGTCCACGGTCGGAGACGGTGCTGTGGATCACCTCGAGACAAAATGATGACGCGGTTAGATTCACAGGGTCGAGGTGAAGTCGTGTGCATGAACAAGAAGGCGCGGGGCGGTCTATACTTACCGGGAAAACTCGTCGGAGGCGAGACAGACGGCGGTGCTCACTGTCGACGACGGAGGCGATGCTACGGTGTGAGCAAGGACACGAGAACGATGGCATTAGTTGCGGAAGAAGTCACTGTCTTAGGCGCATCATCTAAAATAAGAGGGGCGGCTGGGAGCTACCTGTGGAGCTCGTCGGAGTAAGGTGCAGACGCGGCGGCGCTGGGGGTTGTCGTTGCCGACGCTCTGGGGCGCTCGGGGACGAACTGGTGCTACGGGGATGAGCGCCAGGAGGTGGGGATCACGAGAGCACGGTCGAGGAGGTAAGGGGCGGAGAGGGGCTGCCGGAATTGGTGAGGAGGGTCGTCGAAGCAGAGGGCGTTCGGGGAGAAATTGGAGCGGCCTGGGGCGAGCTCGGGGGAGGAGACAGAGGGAAACGGGGGAGGGAATGCTGGCGCTTAATAGTGTGCAGTCACGGCGAGATTAACGCGCGGTATCAATGCGAATTGAACACGGCATTCAAAGGCAGCAACGGCAGCGAAGTCTGGGGGAGACAGGGTCGCGCGGGGAAGAAGAAGGAGGTGGCGGTGGGGTCCTCTGGTCAGTGGGAAAGGGGAAGGGAACGGGGTCCACTTGTCATCTGCTTAGCGGGTTCCTTTCGCGGTGAAGAAAAACGGTTCGGGGAAAAAATAATAGGAGGTGGGGTCGTCTTGTCAGCGAGTGAGTGAGAGGGAGAAGTGGGTCCAGTTTGTCACTCTCTGTGTGGGTTAACTATTTGGTGCCAAAAGTTTTCTGAGGGAAAAGAGAGGTGGGCTAGGTGGCTGCTGCTGGGCCTTAGTGGGTTGCTCTATTTTTTTCTGTCTAAATCTTTTTCTTTTTCTATTCTATTTTCCTGTTTTGAATTTCAATCAATTATTCAAGCATTCAAACAAAGTTCAAACAATTCAAACAAACACTCAACTTTGAACTTTGAATTTGGTTCTGTTTATCAACATAATCCAAATCTCAAAATAAAATAATATTTTTATTCATTTTAGGATCCTTTTATTAATTCAATAAAATGGATCTTTAGTTATTTAATAGTGTTTGATTTATTTAATAAAATTTCCATTTGAAATCCAATTATTTTCAAAACCAAACCAGAAGGTTTTATTTGAAAAATAAAAGAATACTTGGAAACTTATTTAAATAAATAAATAAGTTTTGGTGTTTAATTAAAATGGGAAAGCCTTTACTTAAATAAAATTGGATATTTAAATCCTTATTATTTTATTTAAATAATTCTTTACTCATTTTAATCAAAACCTTTTAATAAAAGATTTCAAAGTAGTAATAAAATACTTGGTGTTCATTTAAAATGGGAAAATCCTTTACTTAAATAAAATTGGATATTTAAATCCTTATTATTTTATTTAAATAAACCTTTACTCATTTTATCAAAACAAAAATATATTATTACAAAAGCTTGGCCAAAATTAATTTGGCTCACCTTTTCATTTGAAAACAAAGTCTTTTATTAAAAGATCTAAATTAGTGTTTCCAAAACAATTTATTTTCCTTTGATAAATGTTTATCCTTATAAATCCCTTTAGGATTATTTGTTCACCAATTGGTATGGGGTTTAGATGAGAGCTTTAAAGGCTTTGGAAATTCAATTTCCTTATCTCATTATAGTCATAAGATTTTGTCTATGGTTCCAAACTAAGTGAAACCAATCTCTAAGGTCTTTTCTTGATCCTTTGTGATTATTTGTTGATCAGATTTGGTATGGATAAAATCCATAGATTTGGAGATACTTTGGAAAATGATTTCCTTCCATTAGGGCTTAGGGATTTTGATTTACTTTCCTAGTGTTCAAATTTCCAGATACATTCATTGAGGAATGCATTTCCCTTGATTTGGATTTTTGTTGAATTCAAACTTCTTCCAAAGTTTGTTCAAGATGGGATTTTAAGTCTCTTTTTTAGAAACAAAGATTTCTTTTCACCCTGATTTTCAACAAAAATTTATTTTGTTTATTTATTTTTCACATTACAAGATTTGGAAAATCTTGGGATGTGACACAATGTTGAGAGTCTTGATCTTGCATTTACTAAACTTTTCAAAATTATATTCAGATGATGATCTTGCATTGACAAAATATTTGTAGTTACAAATTTTGGTGATGACAAACTACATACTATCAGGACTGACAGGAAATGTCCGGCGCTGCGCTAGTTCCTTGTAGAAAAGGGAATTTTTTTCTGCACTATCGACAATACAACTGATTTTTCGAAATTTTATCAAGAGGGAATTATAATTCATATGCACAACTGGATCGATATTCAGCATCTTGTCAAGATCCTAGGGGGCTCGAGGAAGGATGGAATGGCTTCACTCGCAACTAGAATCCTTGATGAGTCGTACGACAGAATGAAGGAAGATTTCCCTACAGATAGGCATGATTTCTAGGACGAGTGGACGTTGTCTAATATAAACCTGAAGTATGCAGCCATAGATGCTTACGTCACCTACCAGTTGTACAAGAAGATCCATTTTTTTCTACGTTACCTCGTGTTTTGCCCTATTTGCAAGAGGGAAGACAAGCTTAGGGGAGCCCTTTGTAGAAAATGCAGAATAGCTAAGGTTGAAGCTTCATATGGAAAGGAAATGGCTGCATCTGAAGCAGCTGAAAGAGAGCTTGCAGCTGAAGCAGAAGCAGCTGACAGAGAGGCTGCAGCTGAAGCAGCAAACAGAGAGGCCGCATCTTCTAGCGGCAACAATAAGGCATGTGATGCATCGCTAATTGTGCTGCAGGACGCTGAAGATAGAGAAGGCAAGTCAGATCCCAGGTGGGACGAACTTGCCTTTCGTGAGCTGTGGAGGGCAAATAATGTAAGATCCACCTAGAATGATCACAGATGGTCGCCTAGGAATGATGGCAAGAGCCTCAAGTGGTCTGATGAGAAGTGAATTAAATTTTACTTCTTAGTGTCATGTTTCTGTTTTGTGGAACTCAGTTATCTTGTCAAGATGGCTAGCTCCTCAAGTGAGAGTAGTAAAATAAATTAAACCCTCTTTGTGTTATGTTTATGTATGTGTCTTGTAGCTTGTCAAGATGGTAGCTCATTAACTGGAAGTTTGAAAGAGTACCCTTTTCCTCTCTCGCTAAACAGATATGTTTCATTTTGCCCAAATTGGTAGCAAATCTAGAGAAGATTCTCTCTTCGATAATTCGTTCCCTTTTGGACCTCTTTTTGCCTCCGATCAGGTAGCAAATCTAGAGCAGCAAATTACACCAGGCAGAATACATTCATTCAGAAAACAAAACAAATGTAGAGATAGTTGTGCGCAGCTAAATAGGATATAGCGATAGAAAATAGGTTTCTTAACGAGGTTCGATGCATTCAGCCAGAAATAGGATATAGCTAGAAAGAAGCTGCTTAGCAGCAGCAGCCGCCACAGCTGCAGGCACATTCAAGGCCTCCAAGCGCCCGCGCCTCTGCCTCCTCCCTCCGGCGCTTCCTCCACTTCTTGTTGCTCAGTCCCTTCATCTTGCAGGCCTTGGGCCTGATTGGAGGCATGCGACCCTCTTTGATGGCCACCCGCTGGAGGTTTCGGAGGTGAATGCCGAGAGCGGGGTGTTCAGTGATGTAGGCATTGATGTTCACGGTCTCGCGCTCGCCACCTTTGTGGATGACAAAGCCCGGGGCCTTTGCATGCTTAAGTAAGGAGTTGAAGTCGGTGCCGGGGAGACTCACCCAGCAGAAGGCGATCCCCTTGCAGAAGGGGCAGCTGTAGTTGCCTCCCCTGAAGAAGGCATCGTACTAGCCGGCCCACAGCCTCCTCAGCACCTGACGAGTCTTGGTGTGCATGGACTCGTCATCGCTGTAGACATCACTGCCGGAAACCTATTGGAAGAAAAGGAAAATGGGGGAGTAGATGATGTAAGAAGATCGAGCAATCGAAATGCGAACAAGCGAATCCTAATAAACCAAGATCTAGCATCCAACAATGGGAACAGTAAAAGAACCAGGGGAGGGGAGCAAACCCTAGTTACCTCTAACCATGGGTCGTCGATGCCGGTGTCGTAGGGGTTCAACGGAGCGATGTACTTATCTAGATCGTACGTGCCCAAGAAGTGCTTAATCTGCTTGTGACCGGCGGGGCCTCGACTGGGGCCTGTACATGGACGTCGGCTGCTTTCAACGCGTCGAGGGGGACCAGCGAGGAGACGGGGGCCTCCTCACCGGCGGCCTCGGAGGCGACGATGGCCACCTTATCCTCCTCGGCCATCGCTGGTGCAGACGGGGTATTCTCGGGAGTTTGCGGATGCTGATGGGACGGTGGAGAGTGCTGTGTGGGGAGAGTGAGCGAGAGTGGGAGTGGGTGTGCGGAGAGGGGCTCTATAGTTAAGGTGGATGGAAGCAAGGAACGTTTTGTTGCACCACGGTGCAACGCACCGCGCAGTCTACTGCACCGTGCACCGCGACACGTGCACGGTACGTCACGTTTTTTTCCCGGGCCATGCATGGCAGTTCTGTATTGAGCCGCATGCAAAGGGCGCACACACAATTTCTATGTACGATGTTTGACACGGCCCTAAAATTGGCGATAGTTAAAAGTGGAAATGTAGAGGGGAAGGTAGGTGGATGTACGGCGAGATTTGTGGGGTTGTGATAGATCGGGTAAAGGGATGTGTTGATGGCTGCGAGTGACTCGATGAAGCCAGATACGTTAGGTCTCGTCGAGCTCAGCTCTTCGGCCTCCAGCTAGCGCGTGCATGCTTCTTACGGTGGAGCCCAGTTGGAAGTGAGATTGAGAGCCGCTGCGTAAAAAATGGGATGTGTCTTATTAAAATCAAGTGGCAATAAATTGCAGTTGTCCATCAACGACCGTGCACTCGATGACTCATGTGTTGAGTAGTACCAGTAGTAGGCTTTGCAAACATGATTAAACATGACATGACCACTCGACGACTTTTTCCATGGACGGCATCGTGTTCCTTCTTGTAGAAGTCTTGTTGAGGGAGACGTCCGTGTTGTCTCATGCTATACTATGAAGGGCAGGACATGTGCAACGATCATCGTTGGATCACACAGAATCAACGATTAGTGCGCACGATCCGCGTGACAACTGTGACAACCAATCAGGGAGTAGCAGACAGAGTGATCATAGGTTTGGGCTTCTACGAAAGATAGAGAGAGGGGGGCAAAACTGAGTAGTATCAAAAAACCAAGGGCAAAACTGAGTAGTATAAAAATGGAAAGTAAATGTCTTGTACAATTAAATACATGGATCAACATATGGCATTGCATGTCTGTTCTTTCCACAAACCACATATGGATCCACCAATGTCATTGCGTGTCTGTTCTTTTCAAGAACCACAGCTAACACAGCTAGAGTCATTGCATGTGTGTTCTTCTCACAAACCACATAAGGATACACCAGTGTCATTGCATTTGTGTACTTTTCATGAACCACAACCAGTGCCATTGCATGTCTGTTCTTTCCACAAACCACACATGGATCCACTAGTGTCAATGGATGTGTGTTCTTTTCATGAACCACACCCAGTGTGATTGCATGTCTGTGATTTCCACAAAACACATATGGATCCACCAGTGTCATTGCATGTCTATTCTTTTCATGAACCACACCCAGTGTCATTGCATGTCTTTTCCTCTAAACAAACCACACATGGATCCACCTAGTGTGATTGCATGTCTGTTCTTTTCACAAACCACACATGGATCCACCAGTGTCATTGCATGTGTGTTCTTTTCATGAACCACAGCTAGAGTCATTGCATGTATGTTCTTCTAAACAAACCACATATGGATCCACCTGTGTCATTGGATGTGTGTTCTTCTCATGAACCACAACCAGTGTCATTGCATGTATGTTCTTCTCATGAACCACACATGGATCCACCAGTATCATTACATGTGTGTTCTTTTCATTAACCACAACTAGAGTAATTGCATGTCAATTCTTCTCATAAACCACACAAGGATCCTCCAGTGTCATTGCATGTGTGTTCTTCTCATGAACCACAGCCAGTGTCATTGCATGTTTGTTTTTCTCACAAACCACATAAGGATCCACCAGTGTCATTGGATGTCTGTTCTTCTCACAAACCACATAAGGATCCACCAGTGTCATTGCATGTGTGTTCTTCTCATGAACCACACATGGATACACCAGTGTCATTGCATGTGTGTTCATTTCATGAACCACAGCTAGAGTCATTGCATGTCTGTTCCTTTCACAAACGACATATGGATCCACCAGTGTCATTGCATGTCTGTTCTTTTCATGAACCACAGCTAGAGTCATTGCATGTCAGTTCTTCTCACAAACCACATATGGATCCACCAGTGTCATTGCATGTCTATTCTTTTCATGAACCACAACTAGAGTCATTGCATGTTAGTTCTTCTCACAAACCACATAAGGATCCACCAGTGTCATTGCATGTCTGTTCTTCTCATGAACCACACCCAGTGTCATTGCGTGTGTGTTCTTCTCATGAACCACACATGGATACACTAGTGTCATTGCATGTGTGTTCTTTTCATGAACCACAGCTAGAGTCATTGCATGTGTGTTCTTCTTCACAAACCACACATGGATCCACCAGTGTAATTGCATGTGTGTTCTTTTCATGAACCACAGCTAGAGTCATTGCATGTGTGTTCTTCTAAACAAACCACATAAGGATCCACCAGTGTCATTGCATGTCTGTTCCTTTCACAAACGACATATGGATCCACCAGTGTCATTGCATGTCTATTCTTTTCATGAACCACAGCTAGAGTCATTGCATGTCAGTTCTTCTCACAAACCACATATGGATCCACCAGTGTCATTGCATGTCTATTCTTTTCATGAACCACAACTAGAGTCATTGCATGTTAGTTCTTCTCACAAACCACATAAGGATCCACCAGTGTCATTGCATGTCTGTTCTTCTCATGAACCACACCCAGTGTCATTGCGTGTGTGTTCTTCTCATGAACCACACATGGATACACTAGTGTCATTGCATGTGTGTTCTTTTCATGAACCACAGCTAGAGTCATTGCATGTGTGTTCTTCTTCACAAACCACACATGGATCCACCAGTGTAATTGCATGTGTGTTCTTTTCATGAACCACAGCTAGAGTCATTGCATGTGTGTTCTTCTAAACAAACCACATAAGGATCCACCAGTGTCATTGCATGTCTGTTCTTTTCATGAATCACACCGAGTGTCATTGCATGTCTGTTCCTCTAAACAAACCACACATGGATCCACCTAGTGTGATTGTATGTCTATTATTTTCACAAACCACACATGGATCCACTAGTGTCATTGCATGTGTGTTATTTTCATGAACCACAGCTAGAGTCATTGCATGTCTGTTCTTCTAAACAAACCAGACATGGATCCACCTAGTGTTATTGCATGTCTGTTGTTTTCACAAACCACACAAGGATCCACTAGTGTCATTGCATGTGTGTTCTTTTCATGAACCACAACTAGAGTCATTGCATGTCTGTTCTTTCCACAAACCACACATGGATCCACCTAGTGTGATTGCATGTCTGTTCTTTTCACAAACCACACATGGATCCACTAGTGTCATTGCATGTGTGTTCTTCTCATGAACCACATCTAGTGTCATTGCATGTATGTTCTTCTTCACAAACCACACATGGATCCACCAGTGTCATTGCATGTGTGTTCTTCTCAGAAACCACATAAGGATCCACCAGTGTCATTGGATCTATGTTCTTCTCATGAACCACACATGGATCCACCTAGTGTCATTGCATGTCTATTATTTTCATGAACCACATAAGGATCAACTAGTGTCATTGCATGTTTGTTCTTCTCATGACCCACACCCAGTATCATTGCATGTGTGTTCTTCTCATGAACTACACATGGATACACCAGTGTCATTGCATGTGTGTTCTTTTCATGAACCACGGCTAGAGTGATTGCATGTGTGTTCCTCTTCACATACCACACATGGATCCACCAGTGTCATTGCATGTGTGTTCTTTTCAAGAATCACGGCTAGAGTCATTGCATGTGTGTTCTTATAAACAAACCACATAAGGATCCACCAGTGTCATTGCATGTCTGTTCTTTTCATGAACCACAGCTAGAGTCATTGCATGTATGTTCTTCTAAACAAACCACATATGGATCCACCTGTGTCATTGGATGTGTGTTCTTCTCATGAACCACACCCAGTGTCATTGCATGTATGTTCTTCTCATGAACCACACATGGATCCACCAGTGTCATTGCATGTGTGTTCTTTTCATTAACCACAACTAGAGTAATTGCATGTCAATTCTTCTCATAAACCACACAAGGATCCTCCAGTGTCATTGCATGTGTGTTCTTCTCATGAACCACAGCCAGTGTCATTGCATGTTTGTTTTTCTCACAAACCACATAAGGATCCACCAGTGTCATTGGATGTCTGTTCTTCTCACAAACCACATAAGGATCCACCAGTGTCATTGCATGTGTGTTCTTCTCATGAACCACACATGGATACACCAGTGTCATTGCATGTGTGTTCATTTCATGAACCACAGCTAGAGTCATTGCATGTCTGTTCCTTTCACAAACGACATATGGATCCACCAGTGTCATTGCATGTCTGTTCTTTTCATGAACCACAGCTAGAGTCATTGCATGTCAGTTCTTCTCACAAACCACATATGGATCCACCAGTGTCATTGCATGTCTATTCTTTTCATGAACCACAACTAGAGTCATTGCGTGTTAGTTCTTCTCACAAACCACATAAGGATCCACCAGTGTCATTGCATGTCTGTTCTTCTCATGAACCACACCCAGTGTCATTGCGTGTGTGTTCTTCTCATGAACCACACATGGATACACTAGTGTCATTGCATGTGTGTTCTTTTCATGAACCACAGCTAGAGTCATTGCATGTGTGTTCTTCTTCACAAACCACACATGGATCCACCAGTGTAATTGCATGTGTGTTCTTTTCATGAACCACAGCTAGAGTCATTGCATGTGTGTTCTTCTAAACAAACCACATAAGGATCCACCAGTGTCATTGCATGTCTGTTCTTTTCATGAATCACACCGAGTGTCATTGCATGTCTGTTCCTCTAAACAAACCACACATGGATCCACCTAGTGTGATTGCATGTCTATTCTTTTCACAAACCACACATGGATCCACTAGTGTCATTGCATGTGTGTTATTTTCATGAACCACAGCTAGAGTCATTGCATGTCTGTTCTTCTAAACAAACCACACATGGATCCACCTAGTGTTATTGCATGTATGTTGTTTTCACAAACCACACAAGGATCCACTAGTGTCATTGCATGTGTGTTCTTTTCATGAACCACAACTAGAGTCATTGCATGTCTGTTCTTTCCACAAACCACACATGGATCCACCTAGTGTGATTGCATGTCTGTTCTTTTCACAAACCACACATGGATCCACTAGTGTCATTGCATGTGTGTTCTTCTCATGAACCACATCTAGTGTCATTGCATGTATGTTCTTCTTCACAAACCACACATGGATCCACCAGTGTCATTGCATGTGTGTTCTTCTCAGAAACCACATAAGGATCCACCAGTGTCATTGGATCTGTGTTCTTCTCATGAACCACACATGGATCCACCTAGTGTCATTGCATGTCCATTCTTTTCATGAACCACATAAGGATCAACTAGTGTCATTGCATGTTTGTTCTTCTCATGACCCACACCCAGTATCATTGCATGTGTGTTCTTCTCATGAACCACACATGGATACACCAGTGTCATTGCATATGTGTTCTTTTCATGAACCACGGCTAGAGTGATTGCATGTGTGTTCCTCTTCACATACCACACATGGATCCACCAGTGTCATTGCATGTGTGTTCTTTTCAAGAATCACGGCTAGAGTCATTGCATGTGTGTTCTTATAAACAAACCACATAAGGATCCACCAGTGTCATTGCATGTCTGTTCTTTTCATAAACCACAGCCAATGTCATTGCATGTTTGTTCCTCTAAACAAACCTCACATGGATCCACCTGGTGTGATTGCATGTCTATTCTTTTCGCAAACCACACATGTATCCACCAGTGTCATTGCATGTGTGTTCTTCTAAACAACCCACACATGGATCCACCTAGTGTGATTGCATGTCTGTTCTTTTCACAAACCGCACATGGATCCAGCAGTGTCATTGCATGTGTGTTATTTTCATGAACCACAGCTAGTCATTGCATGTATTTTCTTTCCACAAACCACACATGGATCGACCTAGTGTGATTGTATGTCTGTTCTTTTCACAAACCACACATGGATCCACCAGTGTCATTGCATGTGTGTTCTTCTCATGAACCACAGCCTGGGTCATTACATGTATGTTCTTCTCACAAACCACATAAGGATCCAACAGTTTCATTGGATGTGTGTTCTTCTCATGAACCACACATGGATCCACCCAGTGTCATTGTTTGTCTGTTCTTTTCATGAACCACAACTAGAGTCATTGCATGTCTATGCTTTCCACAAACGACATATGGATCCACCAGTGTCATTGCATGTCTGTTCTTTTCATGAACCACACCTAGAGTCATTGCATGTCGGTTCTTCTCACAAACCACATAAGCATCCACCAATGTTATTGCATGTCTGTTCTTCTCATCAGCCACACCCAGTGTCATTGCATGTGTGTTCTTCTCATGAACCACACATGGATACACCAGTGTCATTGAATGCGTGTTCTTTTCATGAACCACAGCTAGAGTCATTGCATTTCTGTTCTTCTTCACAAACCACACATGGATCCACCAGTGTCATTGCATGTGTTTTCTTTTCATGAACCACAGCTAGAGTCATTGCATGTGTGTTCTTCTAAACAAACCACATAAGGATCAACCAGTGTCATTGCATGTCTGTTATTTTCATGAACTACACCTAGTGTCATTGCATGTCTGTTCCTGTAAACAAACCACACATTGATCCACCTTGTGTGATTGCATGTATGTTCTTTTCACAAAACACACATGTATCCACCAGTGTCATTGCATGTGTGTTCTTCTAAACAACCACACATGGATCCACCTAGTGTGATTGTATGTCTGTTCTCTTCACAAACCACACATGGATCCACCAGTGTCATTGCATGTGTGTTCTTTTCATGAACCACATCTAGAGTCATTGCATGTCTGTTCTTTATACAAACCACACATGGATCCACCTAGTGTGATTGCATGTATGTTCTTTTCACAAAACCACACATGGATCCACCAGTGTCATTACATGTGTGTTCTTCTCATGAACCACAGCCAGTGTCATTGCATGTATGTTCTTCTCACAAACCACAAAAGGATCCACCAGTGTCATTGGATGTGTGTTCTTCTCATGAACCACACATGGATGCACCTAGTGTCATTGCATGTTTGTTCTTTTCATGAACCAGAGCTAGAGTCATTGCATGTCTGTGCTTTCCACAAACCACATAAGGATCCACTAGTTTCATTGCATGTCTATTCTTTTCATGAACCATACCTAGTGTCATTGCATGTTTTTCCTCTAAACAAACCACACATGGATCCACCTAGTGTGATTGCATGTTTGTTCTTTTCACAAACCACACATAGATCCACCAGTGTCATTGCATGTGTGTTTTTTTCATGAACCACAGCTAGAGTCATTGCATGTGTGTTCTTCTTCACAAACCACACATGGATGCGCCAGGTGTGATTGCATGTGTGCTCTTTTCACAAACCACACATGGATCCACCAGTGTCATTTCATGTGTGTTCTTTTTAGGAACCACAGCTAGAGTCATTGCATGTCTGCTCTTTCCACAAACCACACATGGATCCACCTAGTCTGATTGCATGTTTGTTCTTTCCACAAACCACACATGGACACACAAGTGTCATTGCATGTGTGTTCTTCTCATGAACCACAGTTAGTGTCATTGCATGTATGTTCTTCTCACAAACCACATAAGGATCGACCAGTGTCATTGGATGTGTGTTCTTCTCATCAACCACACATGGATCAACCCAGTGTCATTGCATGTCTGTTCTTTTCATAAACCACAGCTAGAGTCATTGCATGTCTGTGCTTTCCACAAACCACATATGGATCCACCAGTGTCATTGCATGTGTGTTCTTCTCATGAACCACAGCCAGTGTCATTGCATGTGTGTTCTTCTCATGAACCACAGCCAGTGTCATTGCATGTGTGTTCTTGTAAATAAACCACACATGGATCCACCTAGTGTGATTGCATGTGTGTTCTTCTTCACAAACCACACATGGATCCACTAGTGTCATTACATGTGTTTTCTTTTCATGAACCACGGCTAGAGTCATTGCATGTCTGTTCTTTCCACAAACCACACATGGATCCACCTATTGTGATTGCATGCCTGTTCTTTTCACAAACCACACATGGACCCACTAGTGTCATTGCATGTGTGTTCTTCTCATGAACCACACCCAGTGTCATTGCATGTATGTTCTTCTCATGAACCACACATGGATCCACCAGTGTCATTGCATGTGTGTTCTTTTCATTAACCACAACTAGAGTAATTGCATGTCAATTCTTCTCATAAACCACACAAGGATCCTCCAGTGTCATTGCATGTGTGTTCTTCTCATGAACCACAGCCAGTGTCATTGCATGTTTGTTTTTCTCACAAACCACATAAGGATCCACCAGTGTCATTGGATGTCTGTTCTTCTCACAAACCACATAAGGATCCACCAGTGTCATTGCATGTGTGTTCTTCTCATGAACCACACATGGATACACCAGTGTCATTGCATGTGTGTTCATTTCATGAACCACAGCTAGAGTCATTGCATGTCTGTTCCTTTCACAAACGACATATGGATCCACCAGTGTCATTGCATGTCTGTTCTTTTCATGAACCACAGCTAGAGTCATTGCATGTCAGTTCTTCTCACAAACCACATATGGATCCACCAGTGTCATTGCATGTCTATTCTTTTCATGAACCACAACTAGAGTCATTGCATGTTAGTTCTTCTCACAAACCACATAAGGATCCACCAGTGTCATTGCATGTCTGTTCTTCTCATGAACCACACCCAGTGTCATTGCGTGTGTGTTCTTCTCATGAACCACACATGGATACACTAGTGTCATTGCATGTGTGTTCTTTTCATGAACCACAGCTAGAGTCATTGCATGTGTGTTCTTCTTCACAAACCACACATGGATCCACCAGTGTAATTGCATGTGTGTTCTTTTCATGAACCACAGCTAGAGTCATTGCATGTGTGTTCTTCTAAACAAACCACATAAGGATCCACCAGTGTCATTGCATGTCTGTTCTTTTCATGAATCACACCGAGTGTCATTGCATGTCTGTTCCTCTAAACAAACCACACATGGATCCACCTAGTGTGATTGCATGTCTATTCTTTTCACAAACCACACATGGATCCACTAGTGTCATTGCATGTGTGTTATTTTCATGAACCACAGCTAGAGTCATTGCATGTCTGTTCTTCTAAACAAACCACACATGGATCCACCTAGTGTTATTGCATGTATGTTGTTTTCACAAACCACACAAGGATCCACTAGTGTCATTGCATGTGTGTTCTTTTCATGAACCACAACTAGAGTCATTGCATGTCTGTTCTTTCCACAAACCACACATGGATCCACCTAGTGTGATTGCATGTCTGTTCTTTTCACAAACCACACATGGATCCACTAGTGTCATTGCATGTGTGTTCTTCTCATGAACCACATCTAGTGTCATTGCATGTATGTTCTTCTTCACAAACCACACATGGATCCACCAGTGTCATTGCATGTGTGTTCTTCTCAGAAACCACATAAGGATCCACCAGTGTCATTGGATCTGTGTTCTTCTCATGAACCACACATGGATCCACCTAGTGTCATTGCATGTCTATTCTTTTCATGAACCACATAAGGATCAACTAGTGTCATTGCATGTTTGTTCTTCTCATGACCCACACCCAATATCATTGCATGTGTGTTCTTCTCATGAACCACACATGGATACACCAGTGTCATTGCATATGTGTTCTTTTCATGAACCACGGCTAGAGTGATTGCATGTGTGTTCCTCTTCACATACCACACATGGATCCACCAGTGTCATTGCATGTGTGTTCTTTTCAAGAATCACGGCTAGAGTCATTGCATGTGTGTTCTTATAAACAAACCACATAAGGATCCACCAGTGTCATTGCATGTCTGTTCTTTTCATAAACCACAGCCAATGTCATTGCATGTTTGTTCCTCTAAACAAACCTCACATGGATCCACCTGGTGTGATTGCATGTCTATTCTTTTCGCAAACCACACATGTATCCACCAGTGTCATTGCATGTGTGTTCTTCTAAACAACCCACACATGGATCCACCTAGTGTGATTGCATGTCTGTTCTTTTCACAAACCGCACATGGATCCAGCAGTGTCATTGCATGTGTGTTATTTTCATGAACCACAGCTAGTCATTGCATGTATTTTCTTTCCACAAACCACACATGGATCGACCTAGTGTGATTGTATGTCTGTTCTTTTCACAAACCACACATGGATCCACCAGTGTCATTGCATGTGTGTTCTTCTCATGAACCACAGCCTGGGTCATTACATGTATGTTCTTCTCACAAACCACATAAGGATCCAACAGTTTCATTGGATGTGTGTTCTTCTCATGAACCACACATGGATCCACCCAGTGTCATTGTTTGTCTGTTCTTTTCATGAACCACAACTAGAGTCATTGCATGTCTGTGCTTTCCACAAACGACATATGGATCCACCAGTGTCATTGCATGTCTGTTCTTTTCATGAACCACACCTAGAGTCATTGCATGTCGGTTCTTCTCACAAACCACATAAGCATCCACCAATGTTATTGCATGTCTGTTCTTCTCATCAGCCACACCCAGTGTCATTGCATGTGTGTTCTTCTCATGAACCACACATGGATACACCAGTGTCATTGAATGCGTGTTCTTTTCATGAACCACAGCTAGAGTCATTGCATTTCTGTTCTTCTTCACAAACCACACATGGATCCACCAGTGTCATTGCATGTGTTTTCTTTTCATGAACCACAGCTAGAGTCATTGCATGTGTGTTCTTCTAAACAAACCACATAAGGATCCACCAGTGTCATTGCATGTCTGTTATTTTCATGAACTACACCTAGTGTCATTGCATGTCTGTTCCTGTAAAAAAACCACACATTGATCCACCTTGTGTGATTGCATGTATGTTCTTTTCACAAAACACACATGTATCCACCAGTGTCATTGCATGTGTGTTCTTCTAAACAACCACACATGGATCCACCTAGTGTGATTGTATGTCTGTTCTCTTCACAAACCACACATGGATCCACCAGTGTCATTGCATGTGTGTTCTTTTCATGAACCACATCTAGAGTCATTGCATGTCTGTTCTTTATACAAACCACACATGGATCCACCTAGTGTGATTGCATGTATGTTCTTTTCACAAAACCACACATGGATCCACCAGTGTCATTACATGTGTGTTCTTCTCATGAACCACAGCCAGTGTCATTGCATGTATGTTCTTCTCACAAACCACAAAAGGATCCACCAGTGTCATTGGATGTGTGTTCTTCTCATGAACCACACATGGATGCACCTAGTGTCATTGCATGTTTGTTCTTTTCATGAACCAGAGCTAGAGTCATTGCATGTCTGTGCTTTCCACAAACCACATAAGGATCCACTAGTTTCATTGCATGTCTATTCTTTTCATGAACCATACCTAGTGTCATTGCATGTTTTTCCTCTAAACAAACCACACATGGATCCACCTAGTGTGATTGCATGTTTGTTCTTTTCACAAACCACACATAGATCCACCAGTGTCATTGCATGTGTGTTTTTTTCATGAACCACAGCTAGAGTCATTGCATGTGTGTTCTTCTTCACAAACCACACATGGATGCGCCAGGTGTGATTGCATGTGTGCTCTTTTCACAAACCACACATGGATCCACCAGTGTCATTTCATGTGTGTTCTTTTTAGGAACCACAGCTAGAGTCATTGCATGTCTGCTCTTTCCACAAACCACACATGGATCCACCTAGTCTGATTGCATGTTTGTTCTTTCCACAAACCACACATGGACACACAAGTGTCATTGCATGTGTGTTCTTCTCATGAACCACAGTTAGTGTCATTGCATGTATGTTCTTCTCACAAACCACCTAAGGATCGACCAGTGTCATTGGATGTGTGTTCTTCTCATCAACCACACATGGATCAACCCAGTGTCATTGCATGTCTATTCTTTTCATAAACCACAGCTAGAGTCATTGCATGTCTGTGCTTTCCACAAACCACATATGGATCCACCAGTGTCATTGCATGTGTGTTCTTCTCATGAACCACAGCCAGTGTCATTGCATGTGTGTTCTTGTAAATAAACCACACATGGATCCACCTAGTGTGATTGCATGTGTGTTCTTCTTCACAAACCACACATGGATCCACTAGTGTCATTACATGTGTTTTCTTTTCATGAACCACGGCTAGAGTCATTGCATGTCTGTTCTTTCCACAAACCACACATGGATCCACCTATTGTGATTGCATGCCTGTTCTTTTCACAAACCACACATGGATCCACTAGTGTCATTGCATGTGTGTTCTTCTCATGAACCACAACCAGTGTCATTGCATGTCTGTTCTTTTCATGAACCACAACTAGTTTGATTGCATGTCTGTTCTTTTCACAAACCACATAAGGATCCACCAGTGTCATTGCATGTCTGTTCTTCTCATGAACCACACCTAGTGTCATTGCATGTGTGTTCTTCTGATGAACCACACATGGATACACCAGTGTCATTGCATGTTTGTTCTTTTCATGAACCACGACTAGAGTCATTGCATGTGTGTTCTTCTTCACAAACCACACATGGATCCACCAGATTCATTAGATGTGTGTTCTTTTCATGAACCACAGCTAGAGTCATTACATCTGTGTTCTTCTAAAAAAAGCACATAAGGATCCATCAGTGTCATTGCATGACTGTTCTTTTCATGAACCACACCTAGTGTCATTGCATGTATGTTCCTCTGAACAAACCACACATGGATCCACCAAGTGTGATTGCATGTCTATTCTTTTCACAAACCACACATGGATCCACCAGTGTCATTACATGTGTGTTCTTCTCATGAACCACAGCCAGTGTCTTTGCATGTGTGTTCTTCTAAACAAACCACACATAGATCCACCTAGTGTGATTGCATGTCTATTCTTTTCACAAACCACACATGGATCCACCAGTGTCATTACATGTGTGTTCTTTTCATGAACCACAAGTAGAGTCATTGCATGTCTGTTATTTCCACAAACCACACATGGATCCACCTAGTGTGATTGCATGTCTGTTCTTTTCACAAACCACACATGGATCCACCAGTGTCATTGCATGTGTGTTCTTCTCATGAACCACAGCCAGTGTCATTGCATGTATGTTCTTCTCACAAACCACATAAGGATCCACCAGTGTCATTGGATGTGTGTTCTTGTCATGAACCACACATGGATCGACCCAGTATCATTGCATGTCTGTTCTTTTCATGAACCACAGCTAGAGTCATTGCATGTGTGTGCTCTCCACAAACCACATATGGATCCACTAGTGTCGTTGCATGTCTGTTCTTTTCATGAACCACACCCAGTGTCATTGCATGCATGTTCCTCTAAACAAACCACACATGGATCCACCTAGTGTGATTGCATGTCTATTCTTTTCACAAACCACACATGGATCCACCAGTGTCATTGCATGTGTGTTCTTCTCTTGAACCACAACCAGTGTCATTGCATGTGTGTTCTTCTCATGAACCACAGCCAGTGTCATTGCATGTGTGTTCTTCTAAACAAACCACATATGGATCCACCTAGTGCGATTGCATGTGTGTGTTCTTCTTCACAAAACACACATGGATCCACCAGTTTCATTGCATGTGTGTTCTTCTCAAGAATCACAGCCAGTGTCATTGCATGTGTGTTCTTCTAAACAAACCACACATGCATCCACCTAGTGTGATTGCATGTGTGTTCTTCTTCACAAACCACACATGGATCCACAAGTGTCATTGCATGTGTATTCTTTTCATGAACCACAGCTAGAGTCATTGCATGTCTGTTATTTCCACAAACCACACATGGATCCACCTAGTGTGATTGCATGTCTGTTCTTTTCTCAAACCACACATGGATCCACCAGTGTCATTGCATGTGTGTTCTTCTCATGAACCGCAGCCAGTTTCATTGCATGTATGTTCTTCTCACAAACCACATAAGGATCCACCAGTGTCATTGGATGTGTGTCCTTCTCATGAGCCACACATGTATCCACCCAGTGTCATTGCATGTCTATTCTTTTCATGAACCACAGCTAGAGTCATTGCATGTCAGTTCTCCTCACAAACCACATAAGGATCCACCAGTGTCATTGCATGTCTGTTCTTCTCATGAACCACACCCAGTTTCATTGCATGTGTGTTCTTCTCATGAACAACACATGGTTACACCAGTGTCATTGCATGTGTGTTGTTTTCATGAACCGCAACTAGAGTCATTGCATGTGTGTTATTCTTCACAAACCACACATGGATCCACTAGTGTCATTGCATGTGTGTTCTTTTCATGAACCATATCTAGAGTCATTCCATGTTTTCTCTTCTAAACAAACCACATAAGGATCCACCAGTGTCATTGCATGTCTGTTCTTTTCGTGAACCACATCCAATGTCATTGCATGTCTGTTCCTCTAAACAAACCACACATGGATCCACCAGTGTCATTGCATGTGTGTTCTTTTCATGAACCACAGCTAGAGTCATTGCATGTCTGTTCTTTTCACAAACCACACATGGATCCACCTAGTGTGATTGCATGTCTATTCTTTTCACAAACCACACAGGGACCCACTAGTGTCATTGCATGTGTGTTCTTATCATGAACCATAGCCAGTGTCATTGCATGTATGTTCTTCTCACAGACCACATAAGGAGCCACCGGTGTCATTGGATGTGTGTTATTCTCATGAACCACACATGGATCCACCCAGTGTCATTGCATGTCTATTCTTTTCATGAACCACAGCTAGAGTCATTGCATGTGTGTGCTTTCCACAAACCACATATGGATCCACCAGTGTCATTGCATGTTTGTTCTTTTCATGAACCACCCCCAGTGTCATTGCATGTATGTTCCTCTAAACAAACCACACATGGATCCACCTAGTGTGATTGCATGTCTGTTCTTTTCACAAACCACACATGGATCCACCGGTGTCATTGCATGTGTGTTCTTCTCATGAAACACAGCCAGTGTCTTTGCATGTGTGTTCTTCTAAACAAACCACATATGGATCCACCTAGTGTGATTGCATGTGTGTTCTTCTTCACAAAACACACATGGACCCACCAGTGTCATTGCATGTGTGTTCTTCTCATGAACCACAACCAGTGTCATTGCATGTGTGTTCTTCTCATGAACCACAACCAGTGTCATTGCATGTGTGTTCTTCTAAACAAACCACACATGGATCCACCTAGTGTGATTGCATGTGTGTTCTTCTTCACAAAGCACACATGGATCCACTAGTGTCATTTCATGTATGTTCTTTTCATGAACCACAGCTAGAATCATTGCATGTCTGTTCTTTCCACAAACTACACATGGATCCACCTAGTGTGATTGCATGTCTGTTCTTTCCATCAACCACACAGGGATCCACCTGTGTCATTGCATGTGTGTTCTTCTCATGAACCATAGCCAGTGTCATTGCATGTATGTTCTTGTAAACAAACCACACATGGATCCACTAGTGTCATTGCATGTGTGTTCTTTTCATGAACCACGGCTAGATTCATTGCATGTTTGTTCTTTCCACAAACCACACATGGAGCCACCTAGTGTGATTGCATGTCTGTTCTTTTCACAAACCACACATGGACCCACCAGTGTCATTTCATGTGTGTTCTTCTCATGAACCACAACTAGTGTCATTGCATGTATGTTCTTTTCATGAACCACAGCTAGTGTGATTGCATGTATGTTCTGTTCACAAACCACATAAGGATCCTCCAGTGTCATTGCATATCTGTTCTTCTCATGAACCACACGCAGTGTCATTGCATGTGTGTTCTTCTCATGAACCACACATGGATACACCAGTGTCATTACATGCGTGTTCTTTTCATGAACCACAGCTAGAGTCATTGCATGTGTGTTCTTCTTCACAAACCACACGTGGATCCACCAGTGTCATTGCATGTGTGCTCTTTTCATGAACCACACCTAGAGTCATTGCATGTGTGTTCTTCTAAACAAACCACATAAGCATCCACCAGTGTCATTGCATGTCTGTTCTTTTCATGAACCACACCTAGTGTTATTGCATGTTTGTTCCTCTAACAAAACCACACATGGATCCACCTAGTGTGATTACATGTCTGTTCTTTTCACAAACCACACATGTATCCACCAGTGTCATTGCATGTGTGTTCTTCTAAACAATCCACACATGGATCCACCTAGTGTGATTAGATGTCTGTTCTTTTCACAAACCACACATGGATCGACAAGTGTCATTGCATGTGTGTTCTTTTCATGAACAACAGCTAGAGTAATTGCATGTGTGTTTTCTAAACAAACCACATAAGGATCCACCAGTGTCATTGCATGCCTGTTCTTTTCATGAACCACACCCAATGACATTGCATGTTTGTTCCTCTAAACAAACCACACATGGATCCACATAGTGTGATTGCATGTTTGTTCTTTTCACAAACCATACATCTATCCACTAGTGTCATTGCATGTGTGTTCTTCTAAACAAACCACACATGGATCCACCTAGTGTGATTGCATGTCTGTTCTTTGCACAATGCACAGACGGATCCAATAGTGTCATTGCACGTGTGTTCTTTTCATGAACCACAGCTAGAGTCATTGCATGTCTGTTATTTCCACAAACCACACATGGATCCACCTAGTGTGATTCCATGTCTGTTCTTTTCACAAACCACACATGGATCCACCAGTGTCATTGCATGTGTGTTCTTATCATGAACCACAGCCGGTGTCATTGCATGTATGTTCTTCTCACAAACCACATAAGGATCCACCAGTGTCATTGGATGTGTGTTCTTCTCATGAACCACACATGGATCCACCCAGTGTCATTGCATGTCTGTTCTTTTCATGAACCACAGCTAGAGTCATTGCATGTGTGTGCTTTCCACAAACCACATATGGATCCACCAGTGTCATTGCATGTCTATTCTTTTCATGAACCACACCCAGTGTCATTGCATGTATGTTCCTCTAAACAAACCACACATGGATCCACCTAGTGTGATTGCATGTCTGTTCTTTTTACAAACCATACATTGATCCACCAGTGTCATTGCATGTGTGTTCTCATGAACCATAGCCAGTGTCATTGCATGTGTGTTCTTCTAAACAAACCACATATGGATCCACCTAGTATGATTGCATGTGTGTGTTCTTCTTCACAATTCTCACATGGATCCACTTGTGTCATTGCATGTGTGTTCTTCTCATGAACCACGGCCAGTGTCATTGCATGTGTGTTCTTCTAAACAAACCACACATGGATCCACCTAGTGTTATTGCATGTGTGTTCTTCTTCACAAACCACACATGGATCCACCAGTGTCATTGCATGTGTGTTCTTTTCATGAACCATAGCTAGAGTCATTGCATGTCTGCTCTTTCCACAAACCATACATGGATCCAGCTAGTGTGATTGCATGTCTGTTCTTTTCACAAACCACACATGGATCCATCAGTGTCATTGCATGTGTGTGTTGGAGATATGCCCAAGAGGCAATAATAAAGTGGTTATTATCATATCTTCACACTTATGATAAATGTTTACATACCATGCTATAATTGTATTAACCGGAAACATTAATACTTGTGTGATTTGTAAACTAAAATAAGAGTCCCTAGTAAAGCCTCTTGTTAAACTAGCTTGTTGGTTAATATATGATCATGGTTTCCTGATCATGAACATAGAGATGTTATTAACAACAGGATCATATCGTTAGGAGAATGATGTGATGGACATACTCCTATAGATAAGCGTAGCATAAAGATCAAGTCATTTCAATAGTTCAATTGCTATATGCTTTCTGATACATAGTAACCTAATTCCTTCGACCATGAGATCATGCATATCACCTTTACCGGATGGATGCTTTGATGTCATCAAATACCACACCGTAACAGGGTGGATATAAAGGTGGCATTGAGTGTTCGGAAAGTATTGGTTGAAACACATGGATCAAGAGTGGGATTTGTCCATCCATATGACGGATAGATATTCTCTGGGCCCTCTCGGTGAAATGTCATCCAATTAGCTTGCAAGCATGTGACTGGGTCACAAGGGATCACATATCACGGGAACGAGAAAAGAGTACTTATCAGTAACGAGGTTGAACTAGGTATGCAGAGATACCGACGATCATAACCTCGGATAAGTAACATATCGTGAGACAAAGGGAAATTGGTATCGTATGTAAGTGGTTCATTCGATCGCAAAGTAATCATAGAAATATGTGGGAGCCATATGAATTTCCAGATTCCTCTATTGGTTATTGTTCGGAGAAGTGTCTCGATCATGTCCGCATAATTCACGAACCGTAGGGAGACACACTTAAGGATTCGACGTTGTTTGAGTAGTTATGGTATTATGAGAAAGAGACCGAATGTTGTTCGGAGTCTCGGATGGGATCCGGGATATCACGAGGTGATCCGGAATGGTCCGGAGAATAAGATTCATATAAGGAAAGTCCCATTTCGGAGTTGGGGAATGGTTCCGGTGTTTTCATCGGGAACATTCTAGAAGGTCCCGGAATGTCCGGCACTCCGGAGGGGGAAGGGTACATGAATGTGTCATTGTAAGTTGGAATGATTGCATCATGTACTAGGTGTCTTCGCTGTCCAAAATAAAGGATTTATTTAAATCCTAAATTGAAAAGTCAAACGGCTAGTTTGAAAGTCAAACGGCAATTTTGGGAAGTGGGAAGAGAGGAGGATTGGTGGAGGCCGAATTGGAGGAGGGTTCCTCCCTTGGCCGGCGCCCCACCAAGCCGACTTGGGGAGGGACTCTCCTCCCCTTGGCCGGCCAGCCCTCCCACCTATATAAGGAGGGGCAGGGCTCCCCTCCTAGCACACACAAGTTTCCACCTCTAATCTCCGGTTTAGAGCCGTTTCGGTTTAGAGCTTCTAATTGCTCTAGCCTTCGGTTTAGAGCCTTCTAATTGGTTTAGAGCTTTCTAATTGGTGTGTCTAATTACTAGACCACTAATAGCCTCTCTCATACTCCACCATACTCGCACCGGCTTAAGGCGAAGCCCTGCGAGATCTCCCCTCTACTTCCGGTACCACGCCGTTGTGCTGCCGGAATCGCGAGGAGAGTGCTACAACCTCCGCTGCCTGCTGGAACAAGGGAGAGGAAGGTCTTCGTCGAGTACCGAACGTGTGACCGACTGCGGGAGCGCTGCGGGAACGCGGCGCTGGAAGGATCGTCTACGCGATCTTGAGATCGGAAAGAGTACGACTACATCACCCACGAGAATCTGCTCTCGTTAACCGCTTTGGAATCTTCGAGGGTAAGTTATTCCATCGACTCGTTGCTACAATCTAGTAGATAGATCTTGGCTTGTTTGTTTGTATGCGGTAGAAAATTTTTGTTTTCCATGCTACGAACCCCTACAGTGGTATCAGAGCCAGGTCTATATGTAGATCTGTTGCACGAGTAGAACACAATGGTCATTGTGGGCGTTGATGCTTTTATTGTCGATTGCTTCTTGTGTACTTTGTATCTTGCGGCATGTTGGGATGAAGCGGCCCAGGCTAACCTTACATGACATCGTTCATGAGACTTGCTCCACGCTTGACATGCAACTCGTATTGCATAAGTGGCTTTGTGGGTGCCTGTTTCTCCCAGCATAGTGGAGATCCAATTTACAACGGGTGATTTACAATACTAGTATCAATGTTGTGGTTCTTGTTCGTAAGTTAGAACGACACTTATTGAAAGCCTCAAGCCACGTAAAATATGCAAAGAAAGTAGAGGCGTCTAACTTTGTTTTGCAGGGGTGTGCAGTGATGTGATATGGCCATGATTGTGATTATATTTGATGTATGCAATGTTCCTTATTGTAAGTTGGCAACCGGCAGGAGCCATATGGTTGTCTTTAATTTCTGTTAAGACCCGCGTGTCTATTCAAAGTAGTTGTAATAGTTGAAGCCGGTGGACGACAACCATGGAGAAGCGTCATTGACCTTGATGCAATGCCGGTGATGATGGAGATCATGTTCGTGCTTGGAGATGGAGATCGGAAGCACAAAGAAGAAAGGCCATATCATATCACACATTATGAATTGCATGTGATGTTAATCCTTTATGCATCTTGTATTGCTTAGTAGACGACGGTAGCATTATAAGATGATCCCTCAAGCACACAATTTCAAGTTCTAAAGTGTTCACCCTTAGTATGCACCGTTGCCAAAGCTTGCTGTTTCGAAGCACCACGTGATGATCGGGTGTGTTAGATTCCGCGGGTGAATACAACGTAAGCAAGCCAGATTTGCTTATGCGGTAGCTAAGGTTTGATCTTGACGAGCCTAGCATGTACAGACATGGTCTCAGGAACACGGATCACCGAAAGGTAAAGCATGAGTCATATAGTAGATATGATGAACATGTTGATTGTTCGCCATTGAAGCTACATCAACTCTCGTGATGATCGGTTTTGATGTGGTGGATTTGGTTCGTGTGATCACTAAAACAATGTGAGGGATGTTGTTTTGAGTGGGAGTTCACCTAGATTAATTTAATTATTAATTAGAACTCAATTTATCATAAAGAAAATCCAAGTGAATTTGCATAGTTGTTGTAGTCATTGGCATCCGTTTACCACCTTGCGCTTAGTTATAATTGAGATGATAGAACTATAGAATTCTGGTTAGTTACTTTACGAACTGGTATCGTATTGTTTTGAAGTGTTAATCTAAAGTCCTATTGCAAACTTTCAGTAAGTTCCGGTTACTCCATGAAGTTTAATAATTGGTATTAAATCAAGAGTGACAATTCCAAGTGTTAGTGTATGAGTATCGTGTTTGTCTCCATGATTCTTGATATTCAAAGGATTGTCTTAATATCAAGGTTATCTAGGATCTGAAAGAGTTGTTTCAGAAACCATGATATGTGGAAGATATTGTGATATCTGAAACAAAGTTTTGGTTACAACATGATAGAGTATAATATGGCAAAAGTCATGTTCTCATATTTGATGAAAATTTGCAAAAGGTTGGAGACACTAGTTGTCCTAATCTTCCAAAAGGTTTTGGAGAGCAACATTATACTCGCGATTCACCGTTATAAGCTAAAAGTAGCTTGGTCATGGACGATTCCATGATGAAGGTGAATATTTGATGTAGGTAAAATGTTTACTACACCAATAGATTACTAAAGAAAGGAATTTGAAAGAACACCAAACATTTGATGATGGTGATCTACTTCAAAGTGCAAATCCAAAGACATTGGTATTTAATTATACACGCTTTGGACTATGTGTCATATGTATGACTCCACTATTAATGTTGATAGATTCTTTCAAACAGAAAAGGAAATACTGAAAGAGAATCTCAGAAATATATGGCAGAAAAGAAAAGACTAGAATTGTTCAGTTTAAGTATATAGATGATATACATGTTATGGCTATATTCTTTGCTCATTAAACAATGTGGTTCTTAAGTATTTTATACTGAATTTGTTGGTATGAATCGTCATACGAAACAACACAATTCATGAACTACAATGGCCTAAGTAACTAGCAAAAGAATATGTGATGATGTTCATCGAGAACAAATAAAGGGTTATTGTGTTGCTCGTTAAAACATCAAAGCTTGCCTTCAAGATTTGTTTTATCAGGTATTATGAGAACAAAAGGGTTGTTCAAATAATTGCCGTAATCCATAAAAGATGGATGATTCACAAATCTCGTTGGAGAAATCACATCCATAAAACTAGTGCTAAAAAATGTCGAAAGACAAATTGATTGAAAGATCACTTAGGAAGTGACATCGCAGTTTAAATTATATTGGAAAGAAAACATGAAGAAACTCCATGTGGATGGAATTTTGGAGTCTTTTGATTTTTGATCAAATGACGTTTGTGAAACTTTCCTAGAGAATAATTAAAACTTCGTTCATAGGCCAAAAGGGAACGAAAGACTAGCTTATTGGAACTTGTGCATATTGTTGTACGAACTCCATTATGTGTAGTCAAGAGCGATGGATTTCAACTTCATATGCTTTCTCCGAAAATTTGAGTGAATATATGAATATTTACTTAATAAGGATGAAGTATGAAATATTTGAAAAGTTCAAAGATTTCAAGATGAAGTGCAAAATCATTGTAACAAGAATATAAATAGTTTATGATAAGATCATAAAGGAAGATATTTGAGTTACAAGTTTAGCATAATACCTAAGATTTAAGGAATCGTTCCGTGGATTTGCATTTCCCGAAACACCATAAGAGTATGGAGCGTTCGAGATATGTAATTAAAACCTTGTTTGACATGGTAAGATCAAAGGTGTAAAATATAGAACTGCCATTATATTTTAAAGATTAAAAGCTTTAGAGACTACCGCTTTTCCACTAAAAAGAGCTCCATCATAATCCGCTGAAATGACACCATATAAAGTTATGGTTTGGGATAAAACCCAAGCAGTCCTTTCTTAAAACATTGGTATGCTATGCATAAGAAAGATGTGTGCAACCAAAGTCGGATAAACCTGTCTTTGTATAAATATTAAGTATTCCTCCACAAACACCGGAGACAAAAGTGTTTGTCGCTTAGAACGTCAAGTTTCTTTGAGAAGGAATTTTTCGTGAAAAGTTAAAGTGGGAGGACAATAGAACTTTGATAAGGTTAAAAGAACCTTAGCTATATGTGCAAAGTTGCGCAGCGCCGAAAAGTGTTCCGGAGGCAGCAACAATGCTCATAGCTCACGTGCCTCAAAGGTTGCGGTCACGGAGGTCTAAGTTTCTATTGAAACAAGTAGGTCGAGTAAACAATCAAATACTAAGATTTGAGGGTTGAATCATTATTTGAGAATAATGAACGGACTACATGCAAAGAAGCGATGATGGGCCCTGACTCCGTCAAATGGCCTGAAGCCATAAAATCCGTGATAATTCCATACACGAGAAATCAAGTTTTGAACTTGAAGGACCCTCGAGAAAGGTGTAAGACCTTACAGTTGTGTTTGGATCTATAAAGAAATAGACATGGATGTTTCACATCTATAGTCGACATGTTGGGAGAGAGTTCACAACAATGTTCAAAGATTGACTATGACAAGATTTGATCTTTCATAGCGATATTTAGTCTAGACGGATTAATGTAGCAACCACTACATATAATTTTGTTATGTGGTAGTAGAATAAACAAAACAAGTTCTTCTAATAGAATGGTTACCTAGGACGTGTGCATGACACGGTCCAAAGGGTTTTGTTAATTCAAAGGATGCTAAAAGCATATGCAAACTTCAATGGATGAAGTAAGCATAGCGGAGTTGGAATCTTCACTATGATGAAACTGTTAAAAGAGTTTAATTTCATCGGAGACAATGAAGATACTTGCATTTGCAAGAAATTAAGTGGGAGCGCTAAGACATATTTCTAATACATTATGTGGAGGACATATTGTTGATTAGAAATGATGTATCTTTTATTAACACGTATTAAGAATTTCATCCTGATGAAAGACTTAGGCAAAACCCAAATATTTGGCATCAATAGATGCTAATATGGTTGTGCCAGAAGTACATAGACAAGATATTGAATGAGTTCAATATAGAAACTACAAGAAAGGTTCTTGTCGCACAGAAAGGATTGAATAAGTTCAATATTGATGATATATTCAAGTGTATTGACATTTGGTAAGTGAAACAAAGATTCAAGTATAGATTGATACTTGATGTATGAAATCACAAAGAGTATTTATATCAATCATACTGTGATATGTACAAATCCAGATATGTCCTATGCTCTAAATGTTATGAGCATATACCAGAATGGTTCATAAGATGATCATTGGACGATAGTAAGGATATTCTTATGATCTTTTGGAAGAACTAAGAGTATATTATTTGTAGAAGTGACAAATAGATGGTTAGTTCATTGTAAAAGTACTACATTGATACTAGTTTTGTCACAGAGTACAAATTTAGTTTATCTCAATCTAAACTGAGGGTGGCACAATATAATGGAAAGTAAGTTCCATAATGGATTTGGATGAGTTCCAAAGTTAAGACATTGTGACAGATACTACAACAAAAGGCTAAGTATATGACTGCTATAATAGCAGCTAAAGAGGACATTTGTGTCAAGTAGTTTGTTATCAAACTAGGTGTAGTTCACAGCGGGATAATACTACGAAGATATATTGTACGACAATATTATCAACATGTTTTAACCCCAGAGAACTAAAGGTCTCACCAAAGGACCAAATCTATACAAAGCCATCTCATTAAGAATGAGTGATGCGTAGAGACGCAAAGACATGCAATTACACACGGACCTGGAAGTGTCAGATCCGGAGATCAGTTGACCACTAGCAATCGTGTACATACAAACACCGGAAAGCCATAGGTGTTGAATACACAAAGGTTTGAAACTAGATTATTGACTCTAGTGCAAGTGGGAGACTGTTGGAGATATGCCCAAGAGGCAATAATAAAGTGGTTATTATCATATCTTCACACTTATGATAAATGTTTACATACCATGCTATAATTGTATTAACCGGAAACATTAATACTTGTGTGATTTGTAAACTAAAATAAGAGTCCCTAGTAAAGCCTCTTGTTAAACTAGCTTGTTGGTTAATATATGATCATGGTTTCCTGATCATGAACATAGAGATGTTATTAACAACAGGATCATATCGTTAGGAGAATGATGTGATGGACATACTCCTATAGATAAGCGTAGCATAAAGATCAAGTCATTTCAATAGTTCAATTGCTATATGCTTTCTGATACATAGTAACCTAATTCCTTCGACCATGAGATCATGCATATCACCTTTACCGGATGGATGCTTTGATGTCATCAAATACCACACCGTAACAGGGTGGCTATAAAGGTGGCATTGAGTGTTCGGAAAGTATTGGTTGAAACACATGGATCAAGAGTGGGATTTGTCCATCCATATGACGGATAGATATTCTCTGGGCCCTCTCGGTGAAATGTCATCCAATTAGCTTGCAAGCATGTGACTGGGTCACAAGGGATCACATATCACGGGAACGAGAAAAGAGTACTTATCAGTAACGAGGTTGAACTAGGTATGCAGAGATACCGACGATCATAACCTCGGATAAGTAACATATCGTGAGACAAAGGGAAATTGGTATCGTATGTAAGTGGTTCATTCGATCGCAAAGTAATCGTAGAAATATGTGGGAGCCATATGAATTTCCAGATTCCTCTATTGGTTATTGTTCGGAGAAGTGTCTCGATCATGTCCGCATAATTCACGAACCGTAGGGAGACACACTTAAGGATTCGACGTTGTTTGAGTAGTTATGGTATTATGAGAAAGAGACCGAATGTTGTTCGGAGTCTCGGATGGGATCCGGGATATCACGAGGTGATCCGGAATGGTCCGGAGAATAAGATTCATATAAGGAAAGTCCCATTTCGGAGTTGGGGAATGGTTCCGGTGTTTTCATCGGGAACATTCTAGAAGGTCCCGGAATGTCCGGCACTCCGGAGGGGGAAGGGTACATGAATGTGTCATTGTAAGTTGGAATGATTGCATCATGTACTAGGTGTCTTCGCTGTCCAAAATAAAGGATTTATTTAAATCCTAAATTGAAAAGTCAAACGGCTAGTTTGAAAGTCAAACGGCAATTTTGGGAAGTGGGAAGAGAGGAGGATTGGTGGAGGCCGAATTGGAGGAGGGTTCCTCCCTTGGCCGGCGCCCCACCAAGCCGACTTGGGGAGGGACTCTCCTCCCCTTGGCCGGCCAGCCCTCCCACCTATATAAGGAGGGGCAGGGCTCCCCTCCTAGCACACACAAGTTTCCACCTCTAATCTCCGGTTTAGAGCCGTTTCGGTTTAGAGCTTCTAATTGCTCTAGCCTTCGGTTTAGAGCCTTCTAATTGGTTTAGAGCTTTCTAATTGGTGTGTCTAATTACTAGACCACTAATAGCCTCTCTCATACTCCACCATACTCGCACCGGCTTAAGGCGAAGCCCTGCGAGATCTCCCCTCTACTTCCGGTACCACGCCGTTGTGCTGCCGGAATCGCGAGGAGAGTGCTACAACCTCCGCTGCCTGCTGGAACAAGGGAGAGGAAGGTCTTCGTCGAGTACCGAACGTGTGACCGACTGCGGGAGCGCTGCGGAAACGCGGCGCTGGAAGGATCGTCTACGCGATCTTGAGATCGGAAAGAGTACGACTACATCACCCACGAGAATCTGCTCTCGTTAACCGCTTTGGAATCTTCGAGGGTAAGTTATTCCATCGACTCGTTGCTACAATCTAGTAGATAGATCTTGGCTTGTTTGTTTGTATGCGGTAGAAAATTTTTGTTTTCCATGCTACGAACCCCTACAGTGTGTTCTTCTCATGAACCACAACCAGTGTCATTTCATGTATGTTCTACTCACAAACCACATAAGGATCCACCAGTGTCATTGGATGTGTGTTCTTCTCATGAACCACACATGGATCCACCTAGTGTCATTCCATGTCTATTCTTTTCATGAACCACAACTAGAGTCGTTGCATGTCAGTTATTCTCACAAACCACATAAGGATCCTCCAGTGTCATTGCATGTCTGTTCTTCTCATGAACCACACCTAGAGTCATTGCATGTGTGTTCTTCTTCACAAACCACACATGGATACACCAGTGTCATTGCATGTGTGTTCTTTTCATGAACCACATCTAGAGTCATTCCATGTGTGTTCTTCTAAACAAACCACATAAGGATCCACCAGTGTCATTGCATGTCTGTTCCTCTAAACAAACCACACATGGATCCACTGAGTGTGATTGCATGACTGTTCTTTTCACAAACCACACATGGATCCACCAGTGTCATTGCATGTGTGTTCTTTTCATGAACCACAGCTAGAGTCATTGCATGTTTGTTCTTTCCACAAACTACACATGGATCCAGCTAGTGTGATTGCATGTTTGTTCTTTTCAGAAAGCACACATGGATCCACCAGTGTCATTCCATGTGTGTTATTCTCATGAACTACAGCCAGTGTCATTGCATGTATGTTCGTCTCACAAACCAGATAAGGATCCACCAGTGTCATTAAATGTGTGTTCTTCTCATGAACCACACATGGATCCACCCAGTGTCATTGCATGTCTGTTCTCTTCCTGAACCATAACTAGAGTCATTACATGTCTGTGCTTTCCACAAACAACAAATGGATCCACCAGTGTCATTGCATGTCTGTTCTTTTCATGAACCACACCCAGTGTCATTGCATGTCTGTTCCTGAAAACAAAGCACACATGGATCCACCTAGTGTGATTGCATGTTTGTTCTTTTCACAAACCACAAATGGATCCACCAGTGTCATTGCATGTGTGTTCTTCTCATGACCCACAGCCAGTGGCATTGCATGTGTGTTCTTCTAAACAAACCACACATGGATCCACCTACTGTGATTGAATGTGTGTTCTTCTAAACAAACCACACATGGATCCACCTAGTGTCATTGCATGTGTGTTCTTTTCATGAACCACAACTAGAGTCATTGCATGTTTGTTCTTTCCACAAACCACACATGGATCCACCTAGTGTGATTGCATGTCTGTTCTTTTCACAAACCACACATGGATCCACCAGTGTCATTGCATGTTTGCTCTTCTCATGAACCACAGCTAGTCATTGCATATATGTTCTTCTCACAAACCACATAAGGATCCACCAGTGTCATTGGATGTGTGTTCTTCTCATGAACCACACATGGATCCACCCAGTGTCATTGCATGTCTGTTCTTTTCATGAACCACAACTAGAGTCATTGCATGTCAGTTCTTCTCACAAACCACATAAAGATCCACCAGTGTCATTGGATGTGTGTTCTTCTCATGAACTACACATGGATCCACCCAGTATCATTGCATGTCTATTCTTTTCATGAACCACAGCTAGAGTCATTGCATGTGTGTGCTCTCCACAAACCACATAAGGATCCACCAGTGTCATTACATGTCTGTTCTTCTCATGAACCACACCCAGTGTCATTGCATCTGTGTTCTTTTTATGAACCACACATGGATACACCAGTGTCATTGCATGTATGTTCTTTTCACGAACCACAACTAGAGTCATTGCATGTGTGTTCTTCTTCACAAACCACACATGGACCCACTAGTGTCATTGCATGTGTGTTCTTTTCATGAACCACAACTAGAGTCATTGCATGTGTGTTCCTCTTCACAAACCACACATGGATCCACCAGTGTCATTGAATGTGTTTTTTTTCATGAACCACAGCTAGAGTCATTGCATGTGTGTTCTTCTAAACAATCCACATAAGGATCTACCAGTGTCATTGCATGTCTGTTCTTTTCATGAACCACACCTAGTGTGATTGCATGTATGTTCCTCTAAACAAACCACACATGGATCCACCTAGTGTGATTGCATGTCTGTTCTGTTCACAAACCACACATGTATCCACCAGTGTCATTGCATGTGTGTCCTTCTAAACAAAGCACACATGGATCCACCTAGTGTGATTGCATGTCTGTTATTTTCACAAATCACACATGGATCCACCAGTGTCATTGCATGTGCCATCTTCTCATGAACCATAACCAGTGTCATTGCATGAATGTTGTTCTCACAGACCACATAAGGATCCACCAGTGTCATTGGATGTGTGTTCTTCTCATGAACCACACTTGGATCCACCCAGTATCATTGCATGTCTGTTCTTTTCATGAACCACATCTAGAGTCATTGCATGTGTGTGCTCTCCACAAACCACATAAGAATCCACCAGTGTCATTACATGTCTGTTCTTCTCATGAACCACACCCAGTGTCATTGCATCTGTGTTCTTTTTTTGAACCACACATAGATACACCAGTGTCATTGCATGTATGTTCTTTTCATGAACCACAACTAGAGTCATTGCATGTGTGTTCTTCTTCACAAACCACTCATGGACCCACTAGTGTCATTGCATGTGTGTTCTTTTCATGAACCACAGCTAGAGTCATTGCATGTGTGTTCTTCTTCACAAACCACACATGGATCCACCAGTGTCATTGAATGTGTTTTTTTTTCGTGAACCACAGCTAGAGTCATTGCATGTGTGTTCTTCTAAATAAACCACATAAGGATCCACCAGTGTCATTGCATGTCTGTTCATTCCACAACCCACACATGGATCCACCCAGTGTCATTGCATGTCTGTTCTTTGCATGAACCACAACTAGAGTCATTGCATGTATGTGCTTTCCGCAAACCACATATGGATCCACCAGTGTCATTGCATGTCTGTTCTTTTCATGAACTACACCCGGTGTCATTGCATGTCTATTCCTCTAAACAAACCACACATGGATCCACCTAGTGTGATTGCATGTCTGTTCTGTTCACAAACCACACATGTATCCACCAGTGTCATTGCATGCGTGTCCTTCTAAACAAAGCACACATGGATCCACCTAGTGTGATTGCATGTCTGTTATTTTCACAAATCACACATGGATCCACCAGTGTTATCGCATGTGTGTTCTTCTCATGAACCACAACCAGTGTCATTGCATGTATGTTATTCTCATAGACCACATAAGGAGCCACCAGTGTCATTGGATGTGTGTTCTTCTCATGAACTACACATGGATCTACCCCGTGTTATTGCATGTTTGTTCTCTTCATGAACCACATCTAGAGTCATTGCATGTCTGTGCTTTACACAAACCACATATGGATCCACCAGTATCATTGCATGTATGTTCTTTTCATGAACCACACCCTGTGTCATTGCATGTCTGTTCCTCTAAACAAACCACACATGGATCCACCTAGTGTGATTGCATGTCTGTTCTTTTCACAAATCACACAAGGATCCACCAGTGTCTTTGCATGTGTGTTCTTTTCATGAACCATAGCTAGAGTCATTGCATGTCTGTTCTTTCCACAAACCACACAGGGATCCACCTAGTGTGATTAAATGTCTGTTCTTTTCCCAAACCACACATGGATCCACCAGTGTCATTGCATGTGTGTTCTTTTCATGAACCACACCCAGTGTCATTGCATGTCTGTTCCTCTAAACAAACCACACATGGATCCACCTAGTGTGATTGAATGTCTGTTTAGTTCAAAAACCACACATGTATCCACCAGTGTCATTGCATGTGTGTTCTTCTAAACAAACCACACATGGATCCACCTAGTGTGATTGCATGTCTGTTCTTTTCACAAACCACACATGGATCCACCAGTGTCATTGCATGTGTGTTCTTTTCATGAACAACAACCAGTGTCATTGCATGTATTCTCTTCTCACAAACCACATAAGGATCCACTAGTGTCATTGGATGTGTGTTCTTCTCATGAATCACACATGGATCCACCCAGTGTCATTGCATGTCTATTCTTTTCATGAACGACAACTAGAGTCATTGCATGTCTGTGCTTTCCACAAACCACACATGGATCCACCAGTGTCATTGCATGTGTGTTCTTCTCATGAACCACAACCTGTGTCATTGCATGTGTGTTCTTCTAAACAAACCACACATAGATCCACCTAGTGCGATTGCATGTATGTTCTTTTCACAAACAAGACATGGATCCACCAGTGTCATTGCATGTGTGTTCTTTTCATGAACCACAGCTAGAGACATTGCATGTCTGTTCAATCCACAACCCACACATGGATCCACCCAGTGTCATTGCATGTCTGTTCTTTGCATGAACCACAACTAGAGTCATTGCATGTCTGTGCTTTCCGCAAACCACATATGGATCCACCAGTGTCATTGCATGTCTGTTCTTTTCATGAACTACACCCGGTGTCATTGCATGTCTGTTCCTCTAAACAAATCACACATGGATCCACCTAGTGTGATTGCATGTATGTTCTTTTCACAAACCACAGATGGATCCACTAGTATCATTGCATGTGTGTTCTTCTCATGAACCACAGCCAGTGGCATTGCATGTATGTTCTTCTCACAAACCACATAAGGATCCACCAGTGTCATTGGATGTGTGTACTTCTTTTCATGAACCACACATGGATCCACCCAGTGTCATTGCATGTCTGTTCTTTTCATGAACCACAACTAGAGTCATTGCATGTCAGTTCTTCTCACAAACCACATAAGGATCCACCAGTGTCATTACATGTCTGTTCTTCTCATGAACCACACCCTGTGTCATTGCATGTGTGTTCTTTTTATGAACCACACATGGATGCACCAGTGTCACTGCATGTGTGTTCTTTTCATGAACCACAACTAGAGTCATTGCATGTGTGTTCTTCTTCACAAACCACACATGGATCCACCAGTGTCATTGCATGTCTGTTCTTTTCATGAACCACACCTAGTGTCATTGCATGTCTGTTCCTCTAAACAAACCACACATGGATCCACCTAGTGTGATTGCATGTCTGTTCTTTTCATGAACCACACACCAGTGTCATTGGATGTGTGTTCTTCTCATGAACTACACATGGATCTACCCCGTGTCATTGCATGTCTGTTCTTTTCATGAACCACAGCTAGAGTCGTTGCATGTCTGTGCTTTCCACAAACCACATATGGATCCACCAGTTTCATTGCATGTCTGTTCTTTTCATGAACCACACCCTGTGTCATTGCATGTATGTTCCTCTAAACAAACCACACATGGATCCACCTAGTGTGATTGCATGTCTGTTCTTTTCACAAACCACACATGGATCCACCAGTGTCTTTGCATGTGTGTTATTTTCATGAACCACGGCTAGAGTCATTGCATGTCTGTTCTTTCCACAAACCACACAGGGATCCACCTAGTGTGATTGCATGTCTGTTCTTTTCACAAAGCACACATGGATCCACCAGTGTCATTGCATGTCTGTTGTTTTCATGAACCACAGCCAGTGTCATTGCATGTCTCTTCCTCTAAACAAACCACACATGGATCCACCTAGTGTTATTGCATGTCTGTTCTGTTCAAAAACCACACATGTATCCACCAGTGTCATTGCATGTATGTTCTTTTCACAAACCACACATGGATCCACCTAGTGTCATTGCATGTGTGTTCTTTTCGTGAACCACAGCTAGAGTCATTGCATGTCTGTTCTTTCCACAAACCACACATGGATCCACCTAGTGTGATTGCATTCATGTTCTTTTCACAAACCACACATGGATCCACCAGTGTCATTGCATGTATTCTCTTCTGACAAACCACATAAGGATCCACTAGTTTCATTGGATGTGTGTTCTTCTCATGAAGCACACATGGATCCACCCAGTGTCATTGAATGTCTATTCTTTTCATGAACCACAACTAGAGTCATTGCATGTCTGAGCTTTCCACAAACCACATATGTTTGTTAATTTCATGAACCACACCCAGAGTCATTGCATGTCTGTTCCTCTAGACAAACCTCACATGGATCCACCTAGTGTGATTGCATGTATGTTCTTTTCACAAACCACACATGGGTCCACCAGTGTCATTGCATGTGTGTTCTTTTCATGAACCACATCTAGAGTCATTGCATGTCTGTTCTTTCCACAAACCACGAATGGATCCACCTAGTGTCATTGCATGTCTGTTCTTTTCACAAACCACAGATGGATCCACCAGTATCATTGCATGTGTCTTCTTCTCATGAACCACAACCAGTGGCATTGCATGTATGTTCTTCTCACAAACCACATAAGGATCCACCAGTGTCATTGGATGTGTGTACTTCTCATGAACCACACATGGATCCACCCAGTGTCATTGCATGTCTGTTCTTTTCATGAACCACAACTAGAGTCATTGCATGTCAGTTATTCTCACAAACCACATAAGGATCCACCAGTGTCATTGCATGTCTGTTCTTCTCATGAACCACACCTAGTGTCATTGCATGTGTGTTCTTCTCACGAACCACAAATGGATACACCAATGTCATTTCATGTGTGTTCTTTGCATGAACCACAACTAGAGGCATTACATGTGTGTTCTTTTTCACAAAACAGATGGATCCACCAGTGTCATTGCATGTGTGTTCTTTTCATGAACCATAGCTCGAGTCATTGCATGTGTGTTCTTCTAAACAAACCACATGAGGATCCACCAGTGTCATTGCATGTCTGTTCTTTTCATGAACCACACCCAGTGTCATTGCATGTATGTTGCTCTAAACAAACCACACATGGATCCACCTTGTGTGATTACATGTTTGTTCTTTTCACAAACCACACATGTATCAACCAGTGTCATTGCATGTGTTTTCTTCTAAACAAACCACACATGGATCCACCTAGTGATGACTGCATGTCTGTTCTTTTCACAAACCACACATGGATCCACGAGTGTCATTGCATGTGTGTTCTTTTCATAAACCATAGCTAGAGTCATTGCATGTCTGTTCTTTCCACAACCACACATGGATCCACCTAGTGTGATTGCATGTATGTTCTTTTCACAAACCACACATGGATCCACTAGTGTCATTGCATGTGTGTTCTTCTCATGAACCACAGCCAGTGTCATTGCATGTATGTTCTTGTCACAAACCACATAAGGATCCACCATTGTCATTGGATGTGTGTTCTTCTCATGAACCTCACCAAGTGTCATTGCATGTCTATTCTTTTCATGAACCACACCCAGTGTCATTGCATGTCTGTTCCTCTAAACAAACCACATATGGATCCACCTAGTGTGATTGCATGTCTGTTCTTTTCATAAACCACACATGTATCAACCAGTGTCATTGCATGTGTGTTCTTCTAAACAAACCACATGGATCCACCTATTGGGATTGCATGTCTGTTATTTTCACAAACGTAAGGATCCACTAGTGTCATTGCATGTGTGTTCTTCTCATCAACCACAGCCAGTGTCATTGCATGTATGTTCTTCTCACAAACTACATAACGATCCACCAGTGTCATTGGATGTGTGTTATTCTCATGAACAACACATGGATCCACCCAGTGTCATTGCATGCATGTTCTTTTCATGAACCACAGCTAGTCATTGCATGTATGTGCTTTCCACAAACCGCAAATGGATCCACCAGTGTCATTGCATGTCTGTTCTTTTCATGAACCACATCCAGTGTCATTGCATGTCTATTCCTCTAAACAAACCACACATGGATCCACCTAGTGTGATTGCATGTCTGTTCTTTTCACAAACCACACATGGATCCACCAGTGTCATTGCATGTGTGTTCTTCTCATGAACCACAACCTGTGTCCTTGCATGTGTGTTCTTGTAAACAAACCACTCATGGATCCACCTAGTGTGATTGCATGTCTGTTCTTTTCACAAACCAGACATGGATCCACTAGTGTCATTGCATGTGTGTTCTTTTCATGAACCACAACTAGAGTCATTGCATGTCTATTCTTTCCACAAACCACACATGGATCCATCTAGTGTGATTGCTTGTCTGTTCTTTTCACAAATCACACATGGATCCACCAGTGTCATTGCCTGTGTGTTCTTCTCATGAACCACAGCCAGTGTAATTGCATGTATGTTGTTCTCACAAACCACATAAGGATCCACCAGTGTCATTGGATGTGTGTTCTTATCATGAACTACACATGGATCCACCAGTGTCATTGCATGTCTGTTCGTTTCATGAACCACAGCTAGAGTCGTTGCATGTCTGTGCTTTCCACAAACCACATATGGATCCACAAGTGTCATTGCATGTAATTTCTTTTCATGAACCACACCCAGTGTCATTGCATGTCTGTTCCTCTAAACAAACCACACATGGATCCACCTAGTGTGATTGCATGTCTGTTCTTTTCACAAACCACACATGGATCCACCAGTGTCTTTGCATGTGTGTTCTTTTCATGAACCACCGCTAGAGTCATTGCATGTCTGTTCTTTCCACAAACCACACAGGGATCCACCTAGTGTGATTGCATGTCTGTTCTTTTCACAAACCACACATGGATCCACCAGTGTAATTGCATGTCTGTTCTTTTCATGAACCACACCCAGTGTCATTGCATGTCTGTTCCTCTAAACAAACCACACATGGATCCACCTAGTGTGATTGCATGTCTGTTCTTTTCACAAACCACACATGGATCCACCAGTGTCTTTGCATGTGTGTTCTTTTCATGAACCACCGCTAGAGTCATTGCATGTCTGTTCTTTCCACAAACCACACAGGGATCCACCTAGTGTGATTGCATGTCTGTTCTTTTCACAAACCACACATGGATCCACCAGTGTAATTGCATGTCTGTTCTTTTCATGTACCACACCCAGTGTCATTGCATGTCTGTTCCTCTAAACAAACCACACATGGATCCACCTAGTGTGATTGCATGTCTGTTCTTTTCACAAACCACACATGTATCAACCAGTGTCATTCCATGTGTGTTCTTCTAAACAAACCACACATGGATCCACCTAGTGTGATTGCATGTCTGTTCTTTTCACAAACCAAACATGGATCCACCAGTGTCATTGCGTCTATGTTCTTTTCATAAACCATAGCTAGAGTCATTGCATGTCTGTTCTTTCCACAACCACACATGGATCCACCTAGTGTGATTGCATGTCTGTTCTTTTCACAAACCACACATGGATCCACTAGTGTCATCGCATGTGTGTTCTTCTCATGAACCATAGCCAGTGTCATTGCATGTATGTTCTTGTCACAAACCACATAAGGATCCACCACTGTCATTGGATGTGTGTTCTTCTCATGAACCACACCTAGTGTCATTGCCTGACTATTCTTTTCATGAACCACACCCAGTGTCATTGCATGTCTGTTCCTCTAAACAAACCACACATGGATCCACCTAGTGTGATTGCATGTCTGTTCTTTTCATAAACCACACATGTATCAACCAGTGTCATTGCATGTGTGTTCTTCTAAACAAAACACACATGGATCCACCTAGTGTGATTGTATGTTTGTTCTTTTCACAAACCACACATGGATCCATGCAGTGTCATTGCATGTCTGTTCTTTTTATGAACCATACCTAGAGTCATTGCATGTCATTTCTTCTCACAAACCACATAAGGATCCACCGGTGTTATTACATGTGTGTTCTTCTCATGAACCACAGCCAGTGTGATTGCATGCATGTTCTTCTCACAAACTACATAACGATCCACCAATGTCATTGGATGTGTGTTCTTCTCATGAACCACACATGGATCCACCCATTGTCATTGCATGTCTGTTCTTTTAATGAACCACAACTAGAGTTATTGCATGTATGTGCATTCCACAAACCACATATGGATCCACCAGTGTCATTGCATGTCTGTTCTTTTCATGAACCACATCCAGTGTCATTGCATGTCTGTTCCTCTAAATAAACCACACATGGATCCACCTAGTGTGATTGCATATGTATTCTTTTCACAAACCACACATGGATCCACCAGTGTCATTGCATGTGTGTTCTTCTCATGAACCACAACCTGTGTCATTACATGTGTGTTCTTCTAAACAAACCACACATGGATCCACCTAGTGTGATTGCATGTCTATTCTTTTCACAAACCAGACATGGATCCACCAGTGTCATTGCATGTGTGTTCTTTTCATGAACCACAACTAGAGTCATTGCATGTCTATTCTTTCCACAAACCACACATGGATCCACCTAGTGTGATTGCATGTCTGTTCTTCTCATGAACCACACCTAGTGTCATTGCCTATCTATTCTTTTCATGAACCACACCCAGTGTCATTGCATGTCTGTTCCTCTAAACAAACCACACATGGATCCACCTAGTGTGATTGCATGCCTGTTCTTTTCATAAACCACACATGTATCAACCAGTGTCATTGCATGTGTGTTCTTCTAACCAAACCACACATGGATCCACCTAGTGTGATTGCATGTTTGTTCTTTTCACAAACCACACATAGATCCATGCAGTGTCATTGCATGTCTATTCTTTTTATGAACCATACCTAGAGTCATTGCATGTCATTTCTTCTCACAAACCACATAAGGATCCACCAGTGTTATTACATGTGTGTTCTTCTCATGAACCACAGCCAGTGTGATTGCATGCATGTTCTTCTCACAAACTACATAACGATCCACCAATGTCATTGGATGTGTGTTCTTCTCATGAACCACACATGGATCCACCCATTGTCATTGCATGTCTGTTCTTTTCATGAACCACAACTAGAGTCATTGCATGTATGTGCATTCCACAAACCACATATGGATCCACCAGTGTCATTGCATGTCTGTTCTTTTCATTAACCAGATCTAGTGTCATTGCATGTCTGTTCTTTTCACAAACCACACATGGATCCACCAGTGTCTTTGCATGTGTGTTCTTTTCATGAACCACCGCTAGAGTCATTGCATGTCTGTTCTTTCCACAAACCACACAGGGATCCACCTAGTGTGATTGCATGTCTGTTCTTTTCACAAACCACACATGGATCCACCAGTGTCATTGCATGTATTTTCTTTTCATGAACCACACCCAGTGTCATTGCATGTCTGTTCCTCTAAACAAACCACACATGGATCCACCTAGTGTGATTGCATGCATGTTCTTCTCACAAACTACATAACGATCCACCAATGTCATTGGATGTGTGTTCTTGTCATGAACCACACATGGATCCACCCATTGTCATTGCATGTCTGTTCTTTTAATGAACCACAACTAGAGTCATTGCATGTATGTGCATTCCACAAACCACATATGGATCCACCAGTGTCATTGCATGTCTGTTCTTTTCATTAACTAGATCTAGTGTCATTGCATGTCTGTTCCTCTAAACAAACCAAACATGGATCCACCTAGTGTGATTGCATGTCTATTCTTTTCACATACCACACATGGATCCACCAGTGTCATTGCATGTGTGTTCTTCTCATGAACCACAACCTGTGTCATTGCATGTGTGTTCTTCTAAACAAACCACACATAGATCCACCTAGTGCGATTGCATGTCTGTTCTTTTCACAAACAAGACATGGATCCACCAGTGTCATTGCATGTGTGTTCTTTTCATGAACCACAACTAGAGTCATTGCATGAATATTCTTTCCACAAACCACACATGGATCCACCTAGTGTGATTGCATGTCTATTCTTCTCATGAACCACACCAAGTGTCATTGCCTGTGTGTTCTTCTCATGAACCACACCCAGTGTCATTGCATGTGTGTTCTTCTCATGAACCACACCCAGTGTCATTGCATGTCTATTCTTTTCATGAACCACAACTAGAGTCATTGCATGTCTGTGCTTTCCACAAACCACATATGGATCCACCAGTGTCATTGCACTGTTCCTGTAAACAAACCACACATGGATCCACCTAGTGTGATTGCATGTATGTTCTTTTCACAAACCACACATGGATCCACGAGTGTCATTGCATGTGTGTTCTTTTCATGAACCACAGCTAGAGTCATTGCATGTCTGTTCTTTCCACAAACCAGACATGGATCCACCTAGTGTGATTGCATGTCTGTTCTTTTCACAAACCACTGATGGATCCACCAGTATCATTGCATGTGTGTTCTTCTCATGAACCACAACCAGTGGCATTGCATGTATGTTCTTCTCACAAACCACATAAGGATCCACCAGTATCATTGGATGTGTGTACTTCTCATGAACCACACATGGATCCACCCAGTGTCATTCCATGTCTGTTCTTTTCATGAACCACAGCTAGAGTCATTGCATGTCAGTTCTTCTCATAAACCACATAAGGATCCACCAGTGTCATTGCATGTCTGTTCTTCTCATGAACCACACCCAGTGTCATTGCATGTGTGTTCTTATGAACCACACATGGATACACCAATGTCATTGCATGTGTGTTCTTTTCATGAACCACAACTGGAGGCATTGCATGTGTGTTCTTCTTCACAAAACACATGGATCCACCAGTGTCATTGCATGTGTGTTCTTTTCATGAACCACAGCTAGAGTCATTGCATGTCTGTTCTGTTCATGAACCACACCCAGTGTCATTACATGTATATTGCCCTAAACAAACCACACATGGATCCACCTAGTGTGATTGCATGTTTGTTCTTTTCAAAAACCACACATGTATCAACCAGTGTCATTGCATGTGTTTTCTTCTAAACAAACCACACATGGATCCACCTAGTGTGACTGCATGTCTGTTCTTTTCACAAACCACACATGGATCCACTAGTGTCATTGCATGTGTGTTCTTCTCATGAACCACAGCCAGTGTCATTGCATGTATGTTCTTGTCACAAACCACATAAGGATCCATCACTTTCATTGGATGTGTGTTCTTCTCATGAACCACACCAAGTGTCATTGCATGTATATTATTTTCATGAACCACACCCAGTGCCATTGCATGTCTGTTCCTCTAAACAAACCACACATGGATCCACCTAGTGTGATTGCATGTCTGTTCTTTTCATAAACCACATATGTATCAACCAGTGTCATTGTATGTGTGTTCTTTTAAACAAACCACACATGGATCCACCTAGTGTGATTGCATGTCTGTTCTTTTCACAAACCACACATGGATCCACGCAGTGTCATTACATGTGTGTTCTTCTCATGAACCACAGCCAGTGTCATTGCATGTATGTTCTTCTCACAAACTACATAACGATCCACTAGTGTCATTGGATGTGTCTTATTCTCATGAGCAACACATGGATCCACCCAATGTCATTGCATTCCTGTTCTTTTCATGAACCACAGCTAGTCATTGCATGTATGTGCTTTCGACAAACCACATATGGATCCACCAGTGTCATTGCATGTCTGTTCTTTTCATGAACCACATCCAGTGTCATTGCATGTCTGTTCTTTTCATGAACCACAGCTAGAATCGTTGCATGTCTGTGCTTTCCACAAACCACATATGGATCCACAAGTGTCATTGCATGTATGCTCTTTTCATGAACCACACCCAGTGTCATTGCATGTCTGTTCCTCTAAACAAACCACACATGGATCCACCTAGTGTTATTGCATGTGTGTTCTTTTCACAAACCACACATGGATCCACAAGTGTCTTTGCATGTGTGTTCTTTTCATGAACCACCGCTAGAGTCATTGCATGTCTGTTCTTTCCACAAACCACACAGGGATCCACCTAGTGTGATTGCATGTCTGTTCTTTTCACAAACCACACATGGATCCACCAGTGTCATTGCATGTATTTTCTTTTCATGAACCACACCCAGTGTCATTGCATGTCTGTTCCTCTAAACAAACCACACATGGATCCACCTAGTGTGATTGCATGCATGTTCTTCTCACAAACTACATAACGATCCACCAATGTCATTGGATGTGTGTTCTTCTCATGAACCACACATGGATCCACCCATTGTCATTGCATGTCTGTTCTTTTAATGAACCACAACTAGAGTCATTGCATGTATGTGCATTCCACAAACCACATATGGATCCACCAGTGTCATTGCATGTCTGTTCTTTTCATTAACCAGATCTAGTGTCATTGCATGTCTGTTCCTCTAAACAAACCACACATGGATCCACCTAGTGTGATTGCATGTCTATTCTTTTCACAAACCACACATGGATCCACCAGTGTCATTGCATGTGTGTTCTTCTCATGAACCACAACCTGTGTCATTGCATGTGTGTTCTTCTAAACAAACCACACATAGATCCACCTAGTGCGATTGCATGTATGTTCTTTTCACAAACAAGACATGGATGCACCAGTGTCATTGCATGTGTGTTCTTTTCATGAACCACAACTAGAGTCATTGCATGAATATTCTTTCCACAAACCACACATGGATCCACCTAGTGTGATTGCATGTCTATTCTTCTCATGAACCACACCAAGTGTCATTGCCTGTGTGTTCTTCTCATGAACCACACCCAGTGTCATTGCATGTGTGTTCTTCTCATGAACCACACCCAGTGTCATTGCATGTCTATTCTTTTCATGAACCACAACTAGAGTCATTGCATGTCTGAGCTTTCCACAAACCACATATGGATCCACCAGTGTCATTGCACTGTTCCTGTTAACAAACCACACATGGATCCACCTAGTGTGATTGCATGTATGTTCTTTTCACAAACCACACATGGATCCACGAGTGTCATTGCATGTGTGTTCTTTTCATGAACCATAGCTAGAGTCATTGCATGTCTGTTCTTTCCACAAACCAGACATGGATCCACCTAGTGTGATTGCATGTCTGTTCTTTTCACAAACCACTGATGGATCCACCAGTATCATTGCATGTGTGTTCTTCTCATGAACCACAGCCAGTGGCATTGCATGTATGTTCTTATCACAAACCACATAAGGATCCACCAGTATCATTGGATGTGTGTACTTCTCATGAACCACACATGGATCCACCCAGTGTCATTGCATGTCTGTTCTTTTCATGAACCACAGCTAGAGTCATTGCATGTCAGTTCTTCTCATAAACCACATAAGGATCCACCAGTGTCATTGCATGTCTGTTCTTCTCATGAACCACACCCAGTGTCATTGCATGTGTGTTCTTATGAACCACACATGGATACACCAATGTCATTGCATGTGTGTTCTTTTCATGAACCACAACTAGAGGCATTGCATGTGTGTTCTTCTTCACAAAACACATGGATCCACCAGTGTCATTGCATGTGTGTTCTTTTCATGAACCACAGCTAGAGTCATTGCATGTCTGTTCTGTTCATGAACCACACCCAGTGTCATTACATGTATGTTGCTCTAAACAAACCACACATGGATCCACCTAGTGTGATTGCATGTTTGTTCTTTTCAAAAACCACACATGTATCAACCAGTGTCATTGCATGTGTTTTCTTCTAAACAAACCACACATGGATCCACCTAGTGTGACTGCATGTCTGTTCTTTTCACAAACCACACATGGATCCACCAGTGTCATTGCATGTGTGTTCTTTTCATAAACCATAGCTAGAGTCATTGCATGTCTGTTCTTTCCACAACCACACATGGATCCACATAGTGTGATTGCCTGTCTGTTCTTTTCACAAACCACACATGGATCCACTAGTGTCATTGCATGTGTGTTCTTCTCATGAACCACAGCCAGTGTCAATGCATGTATGTTCTTGTCACAAACCACATAAGGATCCACCACTGTCATTGGATGTGTGTTCTTCTCATGAACCACACCAAGTGTCATTGCATGTCTATTATTTTCATGAACCACACCCAGTGCCATTGCATGTCTGTTCCTCTAAACAAACCACACGTGGATCCACCTAGTGTGATTGCATGTCTGTTATTTTCATAAACCACACATGTATCAACCAGTGTCATTGTATGTGTGTTCTTCTAAACAAACCACACATGGATCCACCTAGTGTGATTGCATGTCTGTTCTTTTCACAAATCACACATGGATCCACGAAGTGTCATTACATGTGTGTTCTTCTCATGAACCACAGCCAGTGTCATTGCATGTATGTTCTTCTCACAAACTACATAACGATCCACCAGTGTCATTGGATGTGTCTTATTCTCATGAACAACACATGGATCCACCCAATGTCATTGCATTCCTGTTCTTTTCATGAACCACAGCTAGTCATTGCATGTATGTGCTTTCGACAAACCACATATGGATCCACCAGTGTCATTGCATGTCTGTTCTTTTCATGAACCACATCCAGTGTCATTGCATGTCTGTTCTTTTCATGAACCACAGCTAGAATTGTTGCATGTCTGTGCTTTCCACAAACCACATATGGATCCACAAGTGTCATTGCATGTATGCTCTTTTCATGAACCACACCCAGTGTCATTGCATGTCTGTTCCTCTAAACAAACCACACATGGATCCACCTAGTGTTATTGCATGTGTGTTCTTTTCACAAACCACACATGGATCCACCAGTGTCTTTGCATGTGTGTTCTTTTCATGAACCATCGCTAGAGTCATTGCATGTCTGTTCTTTCCACAAACCACACAGGGATCCACCTAGTGTGTATTGCATGTCTATTCTTTTCACAAACCACACATGGATCCACCAGTGTCATTGCATGTATTTTCTTTTCATGAACCACACTCAGTGTCATTGCATGTCTGTTCCTCTAAACAAACCACACATGGATCCACCTAGTGTGATTGCATGTCTGTTCTTTTCACAAACCACACATGTATCAACCAGTGTCATTGCATTTGTGTTCTTCTAAACAAACCACACATGGATCCACCTAGTGTGATTGCATGTCTGTTCTTTTCACAAACCAAGCATGGATCTACCAGTGTCATTGCATATGTGTTATTTTCATAAACCATAGCTAGAGTCATTGCACGTCTGTTCTTTCCACAACCACACATGGATCCACCTAGTGTGATTGCATGCCTGTTCTTTTCACAAACCACACATGGATCCACTAGTGTCATTGCATGTGTGTTCTTGCCTTCCGTGAAGATAGAGAAGGCAAGTCATATCCCAGGTGGGACGAACTTGCCTTTCGTGAGCTGTGGAGGGCAAATAATGTAAGATCCACCTAGAATGATCACAGATGGTCGCGTACGAACGATGGCAGGAGCCTCAAGTGCTCTGATGAGAAATGAATTAAATTTTACTTCTTAGTGTTATGTTTCTGTTTTGTGGAACTCAGTTATCTTGTCTAGATGGCTAGCGCCTCAAGTGAGAGTAGTAAAATAAATTAAACCCTCTTTGTGTTATGTTTATGTACGTGTCTTGTAGCTTGTCAAGATGGTAGCTCATTAACTGGAAGTTTGAAAGAGTACCCTTTTCCTCTCTCGCTAAACAGATATGTTTCATTTTGCCCAAATTGGTAGCAAATCTAGAGAAGATTCTCTCTTCGATAATTCGTTCCCTTTTGGACCTCTTTTTGCCTCCGATCAGGTAGCAAATCTAGAGCAGCAAATTACACCAGGCAGAATACATTCATTCAGAAAACAAAACAAATGTAGAGATAGTTGTGCGTAGCTAAATAGGATATAGCGATAGAAAATAGGTTGCTTAACGAGGTTCGATGCATTCAGCCAGAAATAGGATATAGCTAGAAAGAAGCTACTTAGCAGCAGCAGCCGCCGCAGCTGCAGGCACATTCAAGGCCTCCAAGCGCCCGCGCCTCTGCCTCCTCCCTCCGGCGCTTCCTCCACTTCTTGTTGCCCAGTCCCTTGATCTTGCAGGCCTTGGGCCTGATTGGAGGCATGCGACCCTCTTTGATGGCCACCCGCTGGAGGTTTCGGAGGTGAATGCCGAGAGCGGGGTGTTCAGTGATGTAGGCATTGATGTTCACGGTCTCGCGCTCACCACCTTTGTGGATGACAAAGCCCGGGGCCTTTGCATGCTTCAGTAAGGAGTTGAAGTCGGTGCCGGGGAGACTCACCTAGCACAAGGCGATCCCCTTGCAGAAGGGGAAACTGTAGTTGCCTCCCCTGAAGAAGGCATCGTACTGGCCGGCCCACAGCCTCCTTAGCACCTGACGAGTCTTGGTGTGCATGGACTCGTCATCGCTGTAGACATCGCTGCCGGAAACCTATTGGAAGAAAAGGAAAATGGGGGAGTAGATGATGTAAGAAGATCGAGCAATCGAAATGCGAACAAGCGAATCCTAATAAACCAAGATCTAGCATCCAACGATGGGAACAGTAAAAGAACCAGGGGAGGGCAGCAAACCCTAGTTACCTGTAACCATGGGTCGTCGATGCCGGTGTCGTAGGGGTTCAACGGAGCGATGTACTTATCTGGATCGTACGTGCCCAAGAAGTGCTTAATCTGCTTGTGACCGGTGGGGCCTCGACTGGGGCCTGTACATGGACGTCGGCTGCTTTCAACGCGTCGAGGGGGACCAGCAAGGAGACGGGGGCCTCCTCGCCGGTGGCCTCGGAGGCGACGATGGCCACCTTATCCTCCTCGGCCATCGCTGGTGCAGACGGGGTATTCTCGGGAGTTTGCGGATGCTGATGGGACGGTGGAGAGTGCTATGTGGGGAGAGTGAGCGAGAGTGGGAGTGGGTGTGCGGAGAGGGGCTCTATAGTTAAGGTGGATGGAAGCAAGGAACGTTTTGTTGCACCACGGTGCAACGCACCGCGCAGTCTACTGCACCGTGCACCGCGACACGTGCACGGTACATCACGTTTTTTTCCCGGGCCATGCATGGCAGTTCTGTATTGAGCCGCATGCAAAGGGCGCACACACAATTTCTATGTACGAAGTTTGACACAGCCCTAAAATTGGCGATAGTTAAAAGTGGAAATGTAGAGGGGAAGGTAGGTGGATGTACGGCGAGATTTGTGGGGTTGTGATAGATCGGGTAAAGGGATGTGTTGATGGCTGCGAGTGACTCGATGAAGCCAGATACGTTAGGTCTCGTCGAGCTCAGCTCTTCGGCCTCCAGCTAGCGCGTGCATGCTTCTTACGGTGGAGCCCAGTTGGAAGTGAGATTGAGAGCCGCTGCGTAAAAAATGGGATGTGTCTTATTAAAATCAAGTGGCAATAAATTGCAGTTGTCCATCAACGACCGTGCACTCGATGACGCATGTGTTGTGGCATAGTCGTACCAGTAGTAGGCTTTGCAAACATGATTAAACATGACATGACCGCTCGACGACTTTTTCCATGGATAGCATCGTGTTCCTTCTTGTAGAAGTCTTGTTGAGGGAGACGTCCGTGTTGTCTCATGCTATACTATGAAGGGCACGACGTGTGCAACGATCATCGTTGGATCACACAGAATCAACGATTGGTGCGCACGATCCGCGTGACAACTGTGACAACCAATCAGGGAGTAGCAGATAGAGTGATCATAGGTTTGGGCTTCTACGAAAGATAGAGAGAGGGGGGCAAAACTGAGTAGTATCAAAAAACCAAGGGCAAAACTGAGTAGTATAAAAATGGAAAGTAACTGTCTTGTACAATTAAATACATGGATCAACCAATGGCATTGCATGTCTGTTCTTTCCACAAACCACATATGGATCCACCAATGTCATTGCATGTCTGTTCTTTTCAAGAACCACAGCTAACACAGCTAGAGTCATTGCATGTGTGTTCTTCTCACAAACCACATAAGGATACACCAGTGTCATTGCATTTGTGTACTTTTCATGAACCTCAACCAGTGTCATTGCATGTCTGTTCTTTCCACAAACCACACATGGATCCACTAGTGTAAGATCCCTCCTTTATAAAAGGAAAAGATCCCTGTGTTTACAATGCTAGTCCCTGGATCAATAGCTAGCATCCACAGTTCAGATGTAATATCAAGAAACAATGGTCATAATACAACTTTATAACCAGGAATAAAATAGTTTTATTACATCAAACATAGCTCATTGGCTATCTACATTACATTGCAGCGGAATAACTATAGTCATGGGTCCTTCATCTTCAAAGTGCCACAGGCAGACATGTTGGTTGTAGGCTTTGTAATCCTAATCAATCAATCTTCACTAAAATCAATCAAACCTGCAACATAATAAGTTACAGCCACAAGGGTCAATACATTTGAATTGTATTGGCAAGTGATACCTTAGTATAATATAAGTGGTCTATAATACTATATGCATTTGGCTGGTGGAGCTTAGGCTTGCATTGCTCAAAATAGATTTTTCCTTAACTTTTTGAAAACACTAAGTTTTTGTAAGGCACAAAACTCCCAAGGTATCTACCAATCAAGGACTGAAGATCCACTCATGGCATCTACCAATGAAAGACTGAAGATCCTTTAACCCTTGTTCACCCACAAGTTTTATTTAGAAATTGGAGTGATGAGATTCTTGAAGTTTCCATGTCTTGATGCTCAAATTGTCCTTTACCAGGGACATGGCTAAGTACTTAGGTTTTACACTCTGCAGAGGTGGTGCACTTTACCCACAAGCCTTGGTTTCCCAAGACATGATCCTTCAGTAGCCTTTCCTTAGTCAAATGGACGCGCTCCAACCTATCATCCCATCTACCACCCACTGTCCAAAAGACTAAGTTCTAGCATCCTAAGATCATGGCAGAGCCCATATTACCAAGTGGTTGCACTTGAAGCTTCTCAACATTAGACATCTCAAATCTCTTTGTTTCCTGGGTGGCCATCCACAAGTGAGATACACAAGCCAAGTCCATGGCCTTGTGAACCACTCAACATAAGCCATTCCTTCCATTCCACCCAGGTGGTTCATTAATCTTAGTTGTTTTATTTTACAAAAACATAAGTCCTTAGACTTAGAAATTTTCCATAGTGTATAGATAAACCACCCTTGTTTTCTAGTAGCTAGGCTAAGCATGTTAGTAATAGGAATCTTGACTTAGGTAATTTTCACTAAGGTTTCACCTAATAGGTTTTCCCAAGAATAGCTTGTACTTAGCAAAAACCATGCAAGTCCTATACTTAGAAAATAATACTAATGCATAAATAAAATATAGGAATGGAATATTCATGATGATATCACTTGCCTTTTTGGTAGAGGGTATAGGTTCACTCCTTGTCCTTGCAACACTCACACTCTTCAAGTCACTACAATTCAATCAAGCAAGGCACAAACTTAATCTACCAATCAAGCAAAACTACACACATAAAATAACAAAGTCAAACAAACAATTTTTCACACACAAAGTAATGGGATCTAAGTCATGCATAAGCATGCAAAGGTTGGTTCTATTGTAAGGATGGTCTTCACTAGGCTTCTAAACTTTGTAAGTTCCAAATTGGTCATTTACCAAAATGGCAAAGTCATTTGCAAAGAGGGTCTCTATTAGATTCCTAAACTTTGTAAGATCCAAAATGGTCATTTACCAAAGTGGCAAAGTTAAAGAAATGCATGCAAGCATGCCAAGCTTTGTTTTGTTTGAAAAAGTGGTTCCTAATGGGTCATAGGCATTTGGGCACACCTATTGGTCATTTTGTGAAGTGGCTAAGTCATTTGCAAAAGGTTTCACTATAAAACCATTTGCAAAACAAAGTGTCATTCTATGTGGGGTAGAAATATTTCTACTAGGGTATTAACCTATAGGTTTCACCAAATGAGTTGCTATTGCAAAACTTGGTGTTTTGGGTCAGTAGGTTTGGTTCAAAACATTTTCTCCAAAGTTTTCTTTATGAAAGCATTTTCATAAACAAAACAAATAGTTTTAGTTAGCTAGAAATGGACTAAACTAATTAATCCATTCTAAACTTTTCAAAAATCATTTTCCAAACTATGGGTTGGTTCCTAGGGTCAGTAAGGTCACAACAAACTAAATTGCAAAGGTTTTAACCTAAATATCATTTTTAAATGATTTTTCTAATGTTAGCAAGCACACAAAAGAATCTGCAAAGTTAAACAATCTAACAAATACTATTTGCTAAACTAAGAGCAGGGTTGGCTAGGGCTTGTCTTGCTGATTCCAACGACATCAAATTTGTAAAATTTGGACGTGTGGATCAAAAGATACATGGGTTTGAAATTGGCAAAAGTTTCTGTTTTCAAATCTGTTTTTAAACAGAATACTGGACACGCGGCAGGATTCTATTGGACGGTACCGCTTCGCCAGGATCGAGCTACGTGAGCCACTAGATCTAAAGCAAATCCTACGACGCAGATGCTTCCATACCCCTTCGATAAGTGACTCTATCCTAGCCAGTAGATCTGTATCCAACGGTTCCTATCGCTTGGCCAAAACGCAGCGGCGCTGGCGGCGGCTAGCGGCGGCGGAGCGGTCGGTTGACGATGGAGGCGACGCTACAGGGAGTGAGGGAGAAGGAGGACTTGCTCACCGGGCTCAGGGGGTCACGGCGAAGCTCAAGGTACTGACGGTTCGACGAGGGGCGCTCTGGTTCGTCTACGATTGCTCGCCGGAGTAGAGGACGGCGTCGGGCGGCTCTGTCCGCGGTTGAAGACGTTGCTGTGGTTCACCTCAAAGCGAAAAGACGACACGGTTAGATGTGCAGGGCCCATACGAAGTCGTGTGCGTGAACTAGGAGGCACGGGGCGGTCTGTACCTACCGGAGAAACTTGACGGAGACGAGGCAGACGGTGGCGGCGATTCGAGCTTGACCTTGCCGACGCTGTGATGCTCGCGCGGATGAACGGGAGGCTCAGTGAGGTGCGCCAGAGGCTGGGGAACATGTGAGCATGGTTGAGGGGGCAAGGGGCGGCGAGGGGCTGCCGGAATCGGCTTCGGAGCGTCGTCGGAGCAGAGGGTGCTCGGGGAGAAATTGGAGGCAGTCTAAGGCGTGCTAGCGCGGGGTGTCAGAGGGGATTTATAGAGGAGAGGGAGGCGTTTCCATCTGCATGATCAAGGCTGGTAACGACGGTCGCGTTAAGGCGAATTTAATCCGTGGTTTGAAGGCAGCAACGGCAGCGAGGAAGAGGGCGTGGTCGTCGCGCGGGGAAGAAGAAGGAGGTGGCAGTGGGGTCCAACGGTCAGTGGGGAAAAGAAAGAAGGTAGAGGTCCACCAGTCAGTGTCACTGTGGGCTGTTTAATCGGTGAAGAAAAACGGTTCGGGTATGGGAACAGGTGGGGTCTGTTGTCAGCGAGTGAGTGAGAGGGAGAAGTGGGTCCCGGCTGTCTGTCTCTGTGTGGGTAGATTTCTTAGTGAGAAGAGATTTCTTCGGGGGGGAGAGCAGGTGGGCTAGACTGCTGTTGGGCCAAAGCTGGGCTGGTTCTATTTTCTTATTTTTTTCTGTCTGCTTCCTTTTTCTTTTTCTAATTCTTTTTCTGTTTTCAATTTCAAACAAATATTCACACAATTCAAACAACACTCAAATCAAATCAAACAGCAAACTTTTCATTTGAATTTGGTTCTGTTTGGCAACATAATCCAAATCTCAAAATGAAATATTATTTTTATTTATTTTAGGATCCATTTAATAATTAAATAAAATGGATCTTTAGTTTATTAATAGTGTTTGATTTATTTAAATAAAATTTCCATTTGAAATCCAATTACTTTCAAAACCAAACCAGAAGGTTTAATTTGAAAAATAAAAGAATACTTGGAAACTTATTTAAATAAATAAGTTTTGGTGTTTTAATTAAAATGGGAAAGCCTTTACTTAAATAAAATTGGATATTTAAATCCTTATTATTTTATTTAAATAATCCTTTACTCATTTTAATCAAAGCAAAACCTTTTAATAAAAGATTTCAAAGTAGTAATAAAATACTTGGTGTTCATTTAAAATGGGAAAAGCTTTTACTTAAATAAAATTGGATGTTTAAATCCTTATTATTTTATTTAAATAAACCTTTACTCATTTTATCAAAACAAAATATTTTATTACAAAAGCTTGGCCAAAATTAATTTGGCTCACCTTTTCATTTGAAACCAAAGTCTTTTATTAAAAGATCTAAATTTGTATTTCCAAAACAATTTATTTTTCCTTTAACAATGGTTTATCTTTTTGATCCCTTTAGGATTTCTTGATCACCAATTGGTGTGGGCTTTTGGTAAGGGCTTTATTGGCTTTGGAAATTCAATTTCCTTCTCTTATTGTATCCACAAGATTTTGTCTAAGGTTCCAAACTAAGTGAAACCAATCTCCAAGGTCTTTCTTGATCCTTTGTGAATATTTGTTGATCAACTTTGGTATGGATCAAATCCATAGATTTGGAGATACTTTGGAAAATGATTTCCTTCCATTAGGGTCTAGGGTTTTGGATTACTTTCCAAATGTTCAAATTTCCAGATACATTCATTGAGGAATGCATTTCCCTTGATTTGAATTTTTGTTGAATTCAAACTTCCACCAAAGTTTGTTCAAGATGGGATTTTAAGTCTCCTTTTAGAAACAAAAGTTTCTTTTCACCCTGATTTTCAACAAAAATTTATTTTGTTTATTTATTTTTCACATTACAAGATTTGGAAAATCTTGGGATGTGACAACTAGTGTCAATGGATGTGTGTTCTTTTCATGAACCACACCCAGTGTGATTGCATGTCTGTGATTTCCACAAACCACATATGGATCCACCAGTGTAATTGCATGTCTATTCTTTTCATGAACCACACCCAGTGTCATTGCATGTCTTTTCCTCTAAACAAACCACACATGGATCCACCTAGTGTGATTGCATGTCTGTTCTTTTCACAAACCACACATGGATCCACCAGTGTCATTGCATGTGTGTTCTTTCCATGAACCACAACTAGAGTCATTGCATGTATGTTCTTCTAAACAAACCACATATGGATCCACCAGTGTCATTGGATGTGTGTTCTTCTCATGAACCACACCCAGTGTCATTGCATGTCTGTTCTTGTCATGAACCACACATGGATCCACCAGTGTCATTGCATGTGTGTTCTTTTCATTAACCACAACTAGAGTAATTGCATGTCAATTCTTCTCATAAACCACACAAGGATTCTCCAGTGTCATTGCATGTGTGTTCTTCTCATGAACCACATCCAGTGTCATTGCATGTTTGTTTTTCTCACAAACCACATCAGGATCCACCAGTGTCATTGGATGTCTGTTCTTCTCACAAACCACATAAGGATCCACCAGTGTCATTGCATGTGTGTTCTTCTCATGAACCACACATGGATACACCAGTGTCAATGCATGTGTGTTCATTTCATGAACCACAGCTAGAGTCATTGCATGTCTGTTCCTTTCACAAACGACATATGGATCCACCAGTGTCATTGCATGTCTGTTCTTTTCATGAACCACAGCTAGAGTCATTGCATGTCAGTTCTTCTCACAAACCACATATGGATCCACCAGTGTCATTGCATGTCTATTCTTTTCATGAACCACAACTAGAGTCATTGCATGTTAGTTCTTCTCACAAACCACATAAGGATCCACCAGTGTCATTGCATGTCTGTTCTTCTCATGAACCACACCCAGTGTCATTGCGTGTGTGTTCGTCTCATGAACCACACATGGATACACTAGTGTCATTGCATGTGTGTTCTTTTCATGAACCACAACTAGAGTCATTGCATGTGTGTTCTTCTTCACAAACCACACATGGATCCACCAGTGTAATTGCATGTGTGTTCTTTTCATGAACCACAGCTAGAGTCATTGCATGTGTGTTCTTCTAAACAAACCACATAAGGATCCACCAGTGTCATTGCATGTCTGTTCTTTTCATGAACCACACCAAGTGTCATTGCATGTCTGTTCCTCTAAACAAACCACACATGGATCCACCTAGTGTGATTGCATGTCTATTCTTTTCACAAACCACACATGGATCCACCAGTGTCATTGCATGTGTGTTATTTTCATGAACCACAGCTAGAGTCATTGCATGTCTGTTCTTCTAAACAAACCACACATGGATCCACCTAGTGTGATTGCATGTCTGTTGTTTTCACAAACCACACAAGGATACACTAGTGTCATTGCATGTGTGTTCTTTTCATGAACCACAACTAGAGTCATTGCATGTCTGTTCTTTCCACAAACCACACATGGATCCACCTAGTGTGATTGCATGTCTGTTCTTTTCACAAACCACACATGGATCCACTAGTGTCATTGCATGTGTGTTCTTCTCATGAACCACATCTAGTGTCATTGCATGTATCTTCTTCTTCACAAACCACACATGGATCCACCAGTGTCATTGCATGTGTGTTCTTCTCACAAACCACATAAGGATCCACCAGTGTCATTGGATCTGTGTTCTTCTCATGAACCACACATGGATCCACCTAGTGTCATTGCATGTCTATCCTTTTCATGAACCACATAAGGATCAACTAGTGTCATTGCATGTTTGTTCTTCTCATGACCCACACCTAGTATCATTGCATGTGTGTTCTTCTCATGAACCACACATGGATACACCAGTGTCATTGCATGTGCGTTCTTTTCATGAACCACGGCTAGAGTGATTGCATGTGTGTTCCTCTTCACATACCACACATGGATCCACCAGTGTCATTGCATGTGTGTTCTTTTCAAGAATCACGGCTAGAGTCATGGCATGTTTGTTCTTATAAACAAACCACATAAGGATCCACCAGTGTCATTGCATGTCTGTTCTTTTCATGAACCATACCCAATATCATTGCATGTTTGTTCCTCTAAACAAAACTCACATGGATCCACCTGGTGTGATTGCATGTCTATTCTTTTCGCAAACCGCACATGTATCCACCAGTGTCATTGCATGTGTGTTCTTCTAAACAAACCACACATGGATCCACCTAGTGTGATTGCATGTCTGTTCTTTTCAGAAACCACACATGGATCCACCAGTGTCATTCCATGTGTGTTCTTTTCATGAACCACAGCTAGTCATTGCATGTATTTTATTTCCACAAACCACACATGGCTCGACCTAGTGTGATTGTATGTCTGTTCTTTTCACAAATCACAAATGGATCCACCAGTGTCATTGCATGTGTGTTCTTCTCATAAACCACAGCCAGGGTCATTACATGTATGTTCTTCTCACAAACAACATAAGGATCCAACAGTGTCATTGGATGTGTGTTCTTCTCATGAACCACACATGGATCCACCCAGTGTCATTATTTGTCTGTTCTTTTCATGAACCACAACTAGAGTCATTGCATGTCTGTGCTTTCCACAAACGACATATGGATCCACCAGTGTCATTGCATGTCTGTTCTTTTCATGAACCACACCTAGAGTCATTGCATGTCGGTTCTTCTCACAAACCACATAAGGATCTACCAATGTTATTGCATGTCTGTTCTTCTCATCAGCCACACCCAGTGTCATTGCATGTGTGTTCTTCTCATGAACCACACATGGATACACCAGTGTCATTGAATGCGTGTTCTTTTCATGAACCACAGCTAGAGTCATTGCATTTCTGTTCTTCTTCACAAACCACACATGGATCCACCAGTGTCATTGCATGTGTTTTCTTTTCATGAACCACAGCTAGAGTCATTGCATGTATGTTCTTCTAAACAAACCACATAAGGATCCACCAGTGTCATTGCATGTCTGTTATTTTCATGAACTACACCCAGTGTCATTGCATGTCTGTTCCTGTAAACAAACCACACATTGATCCACCTTGTGTGATTGCATGTATGTTCTTTTCACAAACCACACATGTATCCACTAGTGTGATTGCATGTGTTTTCTTCTAAACAACCACACATGGATCCACCTAGTGTGATTGTATGTATGTTCTCTTCACAAACCACACCTGGATCCACCAGTGTCATTACATGTGTTTTCTTCTCATGAACCACAGCTAGTGTCATTGCATGTATGTTCTTCTCACAAACCACAAAAGGATCCACCAGTGTCATTGGATGTGTGTTCTTCTCATGAACCACACATGGATGCACCTAGTGTCATTGCATGTTTGTTCTTTTCATGAACCACAGCTAGAGTCATTGCATGTATGTGCTTTCCACAAACCACATAAGGATCCACTAGTTTCATTGCATGTCTATTCTTTTCATGAACCACACCTAGTGTCATTGCCTGTTTTTCCTCTAAACAAACCACACATAGATCCACCTAGTGTGATTGCATGTTTGTTCTTTTCACAAACCACACATAGATCCACCAGTGTCATTGCATGTGTTTTTTTTTCATGAACCACAGCTAGAGTCATTGCATGTGTGTTCTTCTTCACAAACCACACATGGATCCACCAATGTCATTGCATGTGTGTTCTTTTCAAGAACAACAGCTAGAGTAATTGCATGTGTGTTTTCTAAACAAACCACATAAGGATCCACCAGTGTCATTGCATGTCTGTTCTTTTCATGAACCACACCCAGTGACATTGCATGTTTGTTCCACTAAACAAACCACACATGGATCCACATAGTGTGATTGCATGTTTGTTCTTTTCACAAACCATACATGTATCCACTAGTGTCATTGCATGTGTGTTCTTCTAAATAAACCACACATGGATCCACCTAGTGTGATTGCATGTCTGTTCTTTGCACAAACCACACACGGATCCAATAGTGTCATTGCGTGTGTGTTCTTTTCATGAACCACAGCTAGAGTCATTGCATGTTTGTTGTTTCCACAAACCACACATGGATCCACCTAGTGTGATTCCGTGTCTGTTCTTTTCACAAACCACACATGGATCCACCAATGTCATTCCATGTGTGTTCTTATCATGAACCACAGCCAGTGTCATTGCATGTATGTTCTTCTCACAAACCACATAAGGATCCACCAGTGTCATTGGATGTGTGTTCTTCTCATGAACCACACATGGATCCACCCAGTGTCATTGCATGTCTGTTCTTTTCATGAACCACAGCTAGAGTCATTGCATGTTTGTGCTTTCCACACACCACATATGGATCCAGCAGTGTCAGTGCATGTTTGTTCTTTTCATGAACCACACCCAGTGTCATTGCATGTCTGTTCCTCTAAACAAACCACACATGGATCCACGTAGTGTCATTGCATGTCTGTTCTTTTCACAAACCACACATGGATCCACCAGTGTCATTGCATGTGTGTTCTTCTCAAGAACCATGTCCAGTGTCATTGCATGTGTGTTCTTCTAAACAAACCACACATGGATCCACCTAGTGTGATTGCATGTCTGTTCATTTCACAAACCACACATGGATCCACCAGAGTCATTGCATGTGTGTTCTTTTCATGAACCACAGCTAGTCATTGCATGTATGTTCTTTCCACAAACCACACATGGATCCACCTAGTGTGATTGCATGTCTGTTCTTTTCACAAACCACATATGGATCCACCAGTGTCATTGCATGTGTGTTCTTCTCATGAACCACAGCCAGTGTCATTGCATGTATGTTCTTCTCACAAACCACATAAGGATCCACCAGTGTCATTGGATGTGTGTTCTTCTCATGAACCACAAATGGATCCACCCAGTGTCATTGCATGTCTGTTCTTTTCATGAACCACAACTAGAGTCATTGCATGCCAGTTCTTCTCACACACCACATAAGGATCCACCAGTGCCATTGCATGTATGTTCTTCTCATGAACCACACCCATTTTCTTTGCTTGTCTGTTCTTCTCATGAGCCACACATGGATACACCAGTGTCATTGCATGTGTGTTCTTTTCATGAAGCACATCTAGAGTCATTGCATGTGTGTTCTTCTTCACAAACCACACATGGATCCACCAGTGTCATTGCATGTGTGTTCTTTTCATGAACCACAGCTAGAGTCATTGCATATGTGTTCTTCTAAACAAACCACATAAGGATCCACCAGTGTCATTTCATGTCTGTTCTTTTCATGAACCACACCCAGTGTCATTGCATGTATGTCCCTCTAAGAAAACCACACATGGATCCCCCTAGTGTGATTGCATGTCTGTTCTTTTCACAAACCACACATGTATCCACCAGTGTCATTGCATGTGTGTTCTTCTACACAAACCACGCATGGATCCACCTAGTGTGATTGCATGTCTGTTCTTTTCACAAACCACACATGGATCCACTAGTTTCATTGCATGTGTGTTCTTTTCATGAACCACAGCTAGAGTCATTGCATGTCTGTTGTTTCCACAAACCACACATGGATCCACCTAGTGTGATTGCATGTCTGTTCTTTTCACAAACCATACATGGATCCACCAGTGTCATTGCATGTGTTCTCTTCTCATGAACCACAGCCAGTGTCATTGCACGTATGTTCTTCTCACAAACCACATAATGATCCACCAGTGTCATTGAATGTGTGTTCTTCTCATGAACCACACATGGATCCACCTAGTGCCATTGCAAGTCTGTTCTTTTCATGAACCATAGCTAGCGTCATTGCATGTTTGTGCTTTCCACAAACCACATATGGATCCACCAGTGTCATTGCATGTCTTTTCTTTTCATGAACCACACCAAGTGTCATTGCATGTATGTTCCTCTAAACAAACCACACATGGATCCACCTAGTGTGATTGCATGTCTGTTCATTTCACAAACCACACATGGATCCACCAGTGTCATTGCATGTGTGTTCTTTTCATGAACCACATCTAGTCATTGCATGTATGTTCTTTCCACAAACCACACATGTATCCACCTAATGTGATTGCATGTCTGTTCTTTTCACAAACCACACATGGATCCACCAGTGTCATTGCATGTGTGTTCTTCTCATGAACCACAGCTAGTGTCATTGCACGTATGTTCTTCTCACAAACCACATAAGGATCCACCAGTGTAATTGGATGTGTGTTCTTCTCATGAACCACAAATGGATCCACCTAGTGTCATTGCATGTCTGTTCTTTTCATGAACCACAACTAGAGTCATTGCATGCCAGTTCTTCTCACAAACCACATAAGGATCCACCAGTGTCATTGCATGTCTGTTCTTCTCATGAACCACACCCAGTGTCATTGCGTGTGTGTTCTTCTCATGAACCACACATGGATACACTAGTGTCATTGCATGTGTGTTCTTTTCATGAACCACAGCTAGAGTCATTGCATGTGTGTTCTTCTTCACAAACCACACATGGATCCACCATTGTCATTGCATGTGTGTTCTTTTCATGAACCACAGCTAGAGTCATTGCATGTGTGTTCTTCTAAACAAACCACATAAGGATCCACCAGTGTCATTGCATGTCTGTTCTTTTCATGAACCACACCCAGTGTCATTGCATGTATGTCCCTCTAAGAAAACCACACATGGATCCACCTAGTGTGATTGCATGTCTGTTCTTTTCACAAACCACACATGTATCCACCAGTGTCATTGCATGTGTGTTCTTCTACACAAAGCACACATGGATCCACCTAGTGTGATTGCATGTCTGTTCTTTTCAAAAACCACACATGGATCCACTAGTGTCATTGCATGTGTGTTCTTTTCATGAACCACAGCTAGAGTCATTGCATGTCTGTTGTTTCCACAAACCACACATGGATCCACCTAGTGTGATTGCATGTCTATTCTTTTCACAAACCATACATGGATCCACCAGTGTCATTGCATGTGTTCTCTTCTCATGAACCACAGCCAGTGTCATTGCACGTATGTTCTTCTCACAAACCACATAAGGATCCACCAGTGTCATTGCATGTGTGTTCTTCTCATGAACCACACATGGATCCACCTAGTGCCATTGCATGTCTGTTCTTTTCATGAACCAGAGCTAGAGTCATTGCATGTCTGTGCTTTCCACAAACCACATATGGATCCACCAGTGTCATTGCATGTCTTTTCTTTTCACGAACCACACCAAGTGTCATTGCATGTGTGTTCTTCTCATGAACCACAGCCAGTATCATTGCATGTGTGTTCTTCTAAACAAACCACACATGGATCCACCTAGTGTGATTGCATGTGTGCTCTTTTCACAAACCACACATGGATCCACCAGTGTCATTTCGTGTGTGTTCTTTTTAGGAACCACAGCTAGAGTCATTGTATGTCTGCTCTTTCCACAAACCACACATGGATCCACCTAGTCTGATTGCATGTTTGTTCTTTCCACAAACCACACATGGACACACAAGTGTCATTGCATGTGTGTTCTTCTCATGAACCACAGTTAGTGTCATTGCATGTATGTTCTTCTCACAAACCACATAAGGATCGACCAGTGTCATTGGATGTGTGTTCTTCTCATGAACCACACATGGATCAACCCAGTGTCATTGCATGTCTGTACTTTTCATAAACCACAACTAGAGTCATTTCATGTCTGTGCTTTCGACAAACCACATATGGATCCACCAGTGTCATTGCATGTGTGTTCTTCTCATGAACCACAGCCAGTGTCATTACATGTGTGTTCTTGTAAATAAACCACACATGGATCCACCTAGTGTGATTGCATGTGTGTTCTTCTTCACAAACCACACATGGATCCACTAGTGTCATTACATGTGTTTTCTTTTCATGAACCACGGCTAGAGTCATTGCATGTCTGTTCTTTCCACAAACCACACATGGATCCACCTATTGTGATTGCATGTCTGTTCTTTTCACAAACCAAACATGGATCCACTAGTGTCGTTGCATGTGTGTTCTTCTCATGAACCACAACCAGTGTCATTGCATGTCTGTTCTTTTAATGAACCACAACTAGTTTGATTGCATGTATGTTCTTTTCAAAAACCACATAAGGATCCACCAGTGTCATTGCATGTCTGTTCTTCTCATGAACCACACCTAGTGTCATTGCATGTGTGTTCTTCTGATGAAACACACATGGATACACCAGTGTCATTGCATCTGTGTTCTTCTTCACAAACCACACATGGATCCACCAGTGTCATTAGATGTGTGTTCTTTTCATGAACCACAGCTAGAGTCATTACATCTGTGTTCTTCTAAAAAAAGCACATAAGGATCCATCAGTGTCATTGCATGACTGTTCTTTTCATGAACCACACCTAGTGTCATTGCAGGTATGTTCCTCTGAACAAACCACACATGGATCCACCTAGTGTGATTGCATGTCTATTCTTTTCACAAACCACACATGGATCCACCAGTGTCATTACATGTTTGTTCTTCTCATGAACCACAGCCAGTGTCTTTGCATGTGTGTTCTTCTAAACAAACCACATATGGATCCACTTAGTGTGATTGCATGTTTGTTCTTCTTCCCAAAGCACACATGGATCCACTAGTGTCATTGCATGTGTGTTCTTTTCATGAACCACATCTAGAGTCATTGCATGTGTGTTCTTCTAAACAAACCACATAAGGATCCACCAGTGTCATTGCATGTCTGCTCTTTTCATGAACCACACCCACTGTCATTGCATGTCTATTCCTCTAACCAAACCACACATGGATCCACCTAGTGTCATTGCATGTGTGTTCTTCTAAACAAACCACACATGGATCCACCTAGTGTGATTGCATGTCTGTTCTTTTCACAAACCACACATGGATCCACCAGTGTCATTACATGTGTGTTCTTTTCATGAACCACAGGTAGAGTCATTGCATGTCTGTTCTTTCCACAAACCACACATGGATCCACCTAGTGTGATTGCATGTCTGTTCTTTTCACAAACCACACATGGATCCACCAGTGTCATTGGATGTGTGTCCTTCTCATGAGCCACACATGTATCCACCCAGTGTCATTGCATGTCTATTCTTTTCATGAACCACAACTAGAGTCATTGCATGTCAGTTCTCCTCACAAACCACATAAGGATCCACCAGTGTCATTGCATGTCTGTTCTTCTCATGAACCACACCCAGTTTCATTGCATGTGTGTTCTTCTCATGAACAACACATGGTTACACCAGTGTCATTGCATGTGTGTTGTTTTCATGAACCGCAACTAGAGTCATTGCATGTGTGTTATTCTTCACAAACCACACATGGATCCACTAGTGTCATTGCATGTGTGTTCTTTTCATGAACCACATCTAGAGTCATTCCATGTTTTCTCTTCTAAACAAACCACATAAGGATCCACCAGTGTCATTGCATGTCTGTTCTTTTCGTGAACCACATCCAATGTCATTGCATGTCTGTTCCTCTAAACAAACCACACATGGATCCACCAGTGTCATTGCATGTGTGTTCTTTTCATGAACCACAGCTAGAGTCATTGCATGTCTGTTCTTTTCACAAACCACACATGGATCCACCTAGTGTGATTGCATGTCTATTCTTTTCAGAAACCACACAGGGACCCACTAGTGTCATTGCATGTGTGTTCTTATCATGAACCATAGCCAGTGTCATTGCATGTATGTTCTTCTCACAGACCACATAAGGAGCCACCGGTGTCATTGGATGTGTGTTCTTCTCATGAACCACACATGGATCCACCCAGTGTCATTGCATGTCTGTTCTTTTCATGAACCACAGCTAGAGTCATTGCATGTGTGTGCTTTCCACAAACCACATATGGATCCACCAGTGTCATTGCATGTTTGTTCTTTTCATGAACCACACCTAGTGTCATTGCATGTATGTTCCTCTAAACAAACCACACATGGATCCACCTAGTGTGATTGCATGTCTGTTCTTTTCACAAACCACACATGGATCCACCGGTGTCATTGCATGTGTGTTCTTCTCATGAAACACAGCCAGTGTCTTTGCATGTGTGTTCTTCTAAACAAACCACATATGGATCCATCTAGTGTGATTGCATGTGTGTTCTTCTTCACAAAACACACATGGACCCACCAGTGTCATTGCATGTGTGTTCTTCTCATGAATCACAACCAGTGTCATTGCATGTGTGTTCTTCTAAACAAACCACACATGGATCCACCTAGTGTGATTGCATGTGTGTTCTTCTTCACAAACCACACATGGATCCACTAGTGTCATTTCATGTATGTTCTTTTCATGAACCACAGCTAGAGTCATTGCATGTCTGTTCTTTCCACAAACTACACATGGATCCACCTGTGTCATTGCATGTGTGTTCTTCTCATGAACCATAGCCAGTGTCATTGCATGTATGTTCTTGTAAACAAACCACACATGGATCCACTAGTGTCATTGCATGTGTGTTCTTTTCATGAACCACGGCTAGATTCATTGCATGTATGTTCTTTCCACAAACCACACATGGATCCACCTAGTGTGATTGCATGTCTGTTCTTTTCACAAACCACACATGGACCCACCAGTGTCATTGCATGTGTGTTCTTCTCATGAACCACAACTAGTGTCATTACATGTATGTTCTTTTCATGAACCACAGCTAGTGTGATTGCATGTATGTTCTGTTCACAAACCACATAAGGATCCTCCAGTGTCATTGCATGTCTGTTCTTCTCATGAACCACACGCAGTGTCATTGCATGTGTGTTCTTCTCATGAACCACACATGGATACACCAGTGTCATTACATGTGTGTTCTTTTCATGAACCACAGCTAGAGTCATTGTATGTGTGTTCTTCTTCACAAACCACACGTGGATCCACCAGTGTCATTGCATGTGTGATCTTTTCATGAACCACAGCTAGGGTCATTGCATGTGTGTTCTTCTGAACAAACCACATAAGCATCCACCAGTGTCATTGCATGTCTGTTCTTTTCATGAACCACACCTAGTGTTATTGCATGTTTGTTCCTCTAACAAAACCACACATGGATCCACCTAGTGTGATTACATGTCTGTTCTTTTCACAAACCACACATGTATCCACCAGTGTCATTGCATGTGTGTTCTTCTAAACAATCCACACATGGATCCACCTAGTGTGATGAGATGTCTGTTCTTTTCACAAACCACACATGGATCCACCAGTGTCATTGCATGTGTGTTCTTTTCATGAACAACAGCTAGAGTAATTGCATGTGTGTTTTCTAAACAAACCACATAAGGATCCACCAGTGTCATTGCATGTCTGTTCTTTTCATGAACCACACCCAATGACATTGCATGTTTGTTCCTATTAACAAACCACATATGGATCCACATACTGTGATTGCATGTTTGTTCTTTTCACAAACCATACATGTATCCACTAGTGTCATTGCATGTGTGTTCTTCTAAACAAACCACACATGGATCCACCTAGTGTGATTGCATGTCTGTTCTTTGCACAAACCACACACGGATCCAATAGTGTCATTGCACGTGTGTTCTTTTAATGAACCGCAGCTAGAGTCATTGCATGTTTGTTGTTTCCACAAACCACACATGGATCCACCTAGTGTGATTCCATGTCTGTTCTTTTCGTGAACCACATCCAATGTCATTGCATGTCTGTTCCCTAAACAAACCACACATGGATCCACCAGTGTCATTGCATGTGTGTTCTTTTCATGAACCACAGCTAGAGTCATTGCATGTCTGTTCTTTTCACAAACCACACATGGATCCACCTAGTGTGATTGCATGTCTATTCTTTTCACAAAACACACAGGGACCCACTAGTGACATTGCATGTGTGTTCTTATCATGAACCATAGCCAGTGTCATTGCATGTATGTTCTTCTCACAAACCACATAAGGAGCCACCAGTGTCATTGGATGTGTGTTCTTCTCATGAACCACACATGGATCCACCCAGTGTCATTGCATGTTTGTTCTTTTCATGAACCACAGCTAGAGTCATTGCATGTGTGTGCTTTCCACAAACCACATATGGATCCACCAGTGTCATTGCAAGTTTGTTCTTTTCATGAACCACACCCAGTGTCATTGCATGTATGTTCCTCTAAAAAAACCACACATGGATCCACCTAGTGTGATTGCATGTCTATTCTTTTCACAAACCACACATGGATCCACCGGTGTCATTGCATGTGTGTTCTTCTCATGAAACACAGCCAGTGTCTTTGCATGTGTGTTCTTCTAAACAAACCACATATGGATCCACCTAGTGTGATTGCATGTGTGTTCTTCTTCACAAAACACACATGGACCCACCAGTGTCATTGCATGTGTGTTCTTCTCATGAACCACAACCAGTGTCATTGCATGTGTGTTCTTCTCATGAACCACAACCAGTGTCATTGCATGTGTGTTCTTCTAAACAAACCACACATGGATCCACCTAGTGTGATTGCATGTGTGTTCTTCTTCACAAACCACACATGGATCCACTAGTGTCATTTCATGTATGTTCTTTTCATGAACCACAGCTAGGGTCATTGCATGTCTGTTGTTTCCACAAACTACACATGGATCCACCTAGTGTGATTGCATGTCTGTTCTTTTCATCAACCACACAGGGATCCACCTGTGTCATTGCATGTGTGTTCTTCTCATGAACCATAGCCAGTGTCATTGCATGTATGTTCTTGTAAACAAACCACACATGGATCCACTAGTGTCATTGCATGTGTGTTCTTTTCATGAACCACGGCTAGATTCATTGCATGTTTGTTCTTTCCACAAACCACACATGGATCCACCTAGTGTGATTGCATGTCTGTTCTTTTCACAAACCACACATGGACCCACCAGTGTCATTGCATGTGTGTTCTTCTCATGAACCACAACTAGTGTCATTGCATGTATGTTCTTTTCATGAACCACAGCTAGTGTGATTGCATGTATGTTCTGTTCACAAACCACATAAGGATCCTCCAGTGTCATTGCATGTCTGTTCTTCTCATGAACCACACGCAGTGTCATTGCATGTGTGTTCTTTTCATGAACCATAGCTAGAGTCATTGCATGTCTGTTCTTTCCACAAACCATACATGGAGCCAGCTAGTGTGATTGCATGTCTGTTCTTTTCACAAACCACACATGGATCCACCAGTGTCATTGCATGTGTGTTCTTCTCATGAACCACAACCAGTGTCATTGCATGTATGTTCTTCTCACAAACCACATAAGGATCCACCAGTGTCATTGGATGTGTGTTCTTCTCATGAACCACACATGGATCCACCTAGTGTCATTCCATGTCTATTCTTTTCATGAACCACAACTAGAGTCGTTGCATGTCAGTTATTCTCACAAACCACATAAGGATCCACCAGTGTCATTGCATGTCTGTTCTAATCATGAACCACACCTAGAGTCATTGCATGTGTGTTCTTCTTCACAAACCACACATGGATACACCAGTGTCATTGCATGTGTGTTATTTTCATGAACCACATCTAGAGTCATTCCATGTGTGTTCTTCTAAACAAACCACATAAGGATCCACCAGTGTCATTGCATGTCTGTTCCTCTAAACAAACCACACATGGATCCACCGAGTGTGATTGCATGACTGTTCTTTTCACAAACCACACATGTATCCACAAGTGTCATTGCATGTTTGTTCTTCTAAATAGACCACACATGGATCCACCTAGCGTGATTGCATGTCTATTCTTTTCACAAACCACACATGGATCCACCAGTGTCATTGCATGTGTGTTCTTTTCATGAACCACAGCTAGAGTCATTGCATGTTTGTTCTTTCCACAAATTACACATGGATCCACCTAGTGTGATTGCATGTTTGTTCTTTTCACAAACCACACATGGATCCACCAGTGTCATTGCATGTATGTTCTTCTCACAAACCAGATAAGGATCCACCAGTGTCATTAAATGTGTGTTCTTCTCATGAACCACACATGGATCCACCCAGTGTCATTGCATGTCTGTGCTTTCCACAAACAACAAATGGATCCACCAGTGTCATTGCATGTCTGTTCTTTTCATGAACCACACCCAGTGTTAGTGCATGTCTGTTCCTCAAAACAAAGCACACATGGATCCACCTAGTGTGATTGCATGTTTGTTCTTTTCACAAACCACAAATGGATCCACCAGTGTCATTGCATGTGTGTTCTTCTCATGACCCACAGCCAGTGGCATTGCATGTGTGTTCTTCTAAACAAACCACAAATGGATCCACCTAGTGTGATTGCATGTGTGTTCTTCTAAACAAACCACACATGGATCCACCTAGTGTCATTGCATGTGTGTTCTTTTCATGAACCACAACTAGAGTCATTGCATGTTTGTTCTTTCCACAAACCACACATGGATCCACCTAGTGTGATTGCATGTCTGTTCTTTTCACAAACCACACATGGATCCACCAGTGTCATTGCATGTGTGTTCTTCTCATGAACCACAGCTAGTGTCATTGCATGTATGTTCTTCTCACAAACCACATAAGGATCCACCAGTGTCATTGGATGTGTGTTCTTCTCATGAACCACACATGGATCCACCCAGTGTCATTGCATGTCTGTTCTTTTCATGAACCACAGCTAGAGTCATTGCATGTCAGTTCTTCTCACAAACCACATAAGGATCCACCAGTGTCATTGGATGTGTGTTCTTCTCATGAACCACACATGGATCCACCCAGTATCATTGCATGTCTGTTCTTCTCATGAACCACAGCTAGAGCATTGCATGTGTGTGCTCTCCACAAACCACATAAGGATCCACCAGTGTCATTACATGTCTGTTCTTCTCATGAACCACACCCAGTGTCATTGCATCTTTGTTCTTTTTATGAACCACACATGGATACACCAGTGTCATTGCATGTATGTTCTTTTCACGAACCACAACTAGAGTCATTGCATGTGTGTTCTTCTTCGCAAACCACACATGGACCCACTAGTGTCATTGCATGTGTGTTCTTTTCATGAACCACAGCTAGAGTCATTGCATGTGTGTTCCTCTTCACAAACCACACATGGATCCACCAGTGTCATTGAATGTGTTTTTTTCATGAACCATAGCTAGAGTCATTGCATGTGTGTTCTTCTAAACAATCCACATAAGGATCCACCAGTGTCATTGCATGTCTGTTCTTTTCATGAACCACACCTAGTGTCATTGCATGTCTGTTCCTCTAAACAAACCAGACATGGATCCACCTAGTGTGATTGCATGTCTGTTCTTTTCATGAACCACACCTAGTGTCATTGCATGTCTGTTCCTCTAAACAAACCACACATGGATCCACCTAGTGTGATTGCATGTCTGTTCTGTTCACAAACCACACATGTATCCACCAGTGTCATTGCATGTGTGTCCTTCTAAACAAAGCACACATGGATCCACCTAGTGTGATTGCATGTCTGTTATTTTCACAAATCACACATGGATCCACCAGTGTCATTGCATGTGTGTTCTTCTCATGAACCACAACCAGTGTCATTGCATGAATGTTGTTCTCACAGACCACATAAGGATCCACCAGTGTCATTGGATGTGTGTTCTTCTCATGAACCACACATGGATCCACCCAGTATCATTGCATGTCTGTTGTTTTCATGAACCACAGCTAGAGTCATTGCATGTGTGTGCTCTCCACAAACCACATAAGAATCCACCGGTGTCATTACATGTCTGTTCTTCTCATGAACCACACCCAGTGTCATTGCATCTGTGTTCTTTTTTTGAACCACACATAGATACACCAGTGTCATTGCATGTATGTTCTTTTCATGAACCACAACTAGAGTCATTGCATGTGTGTTCTTCTTCACAAACCACACATGGACCCACTAGTGTCATTGCATGTGTGTTCTTTTCATGAACCACAGCTAGAGTCATTGCATGTGTGTTCTTCTTCACAAACCACACATGGATCCACCAGTGTCATTGAATGTGTTTTTTTTCATGAACCACAGCTAGAGTCATTGCATGTGTGTTCTTCTAAATAAACCACATAAGGATCCACCAGTGTCATTGCATGTCTGTTCTTTTCATGAACCACACCTAGTGTCATTGCATGTCTGTTCCTCTAAACAAACCACACATGGATCCACCTAGTGTGATTGCATGTCTGTTCTGTTCACAAACCACACATGTATCCACCAGTGTCATTGCATGTGTGTCCTTCTAAACAAAGCACACATGGATCCACCTAGTGTGATTGCATGTCTGTTATTTTCACAAATCACACATGGATCCACTAGTGTTATTGCATGTGTGTTCTTCTCATGAACCATAACCAGTGTCATTGCATGTATGTTATTCTCACAGACCACATAAGGAGCCACCAGTGTCATTGGATGTGTGTTCTTCTCATGAACTACACATGGATCTACCCCGTGTTATTGCATGTTTGTTCTTTTCATGAACCACATCTAGAGTCGTTGCATGTCTGTGCTCTCCACAAACCACATATGGATCCACCAATATCATTGCATGTATGTTCTTTTCATGAACCACACCCTGTGTCATTGCATGTCTGTTCCTCTAAACAAACCACACATGGATCCACCTAGTGTGATTGCATGTCTGTTCTTTTCACAAATCACACAAGGATCCACCAGTGTCTTTGCATGTGTGTTATTTTCATGAACCATAGCTAGAGTCATTGCATGTCTGTTCTTTCCACAAACCACACAGGGATCCACCTAGTGTGATTAAATGTCTGTTCTTTTCCCAAACCACACATGGATCCACCAGTGTCATTGCATGTGTGTTCTTTTCATGAACCACACCCAGTGTCATTGCATGTCTGTTCCTCTAAACAAACCACACATGGATCCACCTAGTGTGATTGCATGTCTGTTCTGTTCAAAAACCACACATGTATCCACCAGTGTCATTGCATGTGTGTTCTTCTAAACAAACCACACATGGATCCACCTAGTGTGATTGCATGTCTGTTCTTTTCACAAACCACACATGGATCCACCAGTGTCATTGCATGTGTGTTCTTTTCATGAACCACAACCAGTGTCATTGCATGTATTCTCTTCTCACAAACCACATAAGGATCCACTAGTGTCATTGGATGTGTGTTCTTCTCATGAATCACACATGGATCCACCCAGTGTCTGTAGGGTTCCCAACCTTTAATAAGGTTGATCCCTCCTGTGTTTACAATGCTAGTCCCTGGATCAATAGCTAGCATCCGCAGTTAAGATGTAATATCAAGAAACAAAGGTCATAATATAACTTTATAACCAGGAATAACATAATTGTATTACATCTTACATAGCTCATTTGGCTATTACATTACATTGCAGCGGAATAACTATAATCATGGGGTCCTTCATCTTCAAAGTGCCACAGGCAGATGTTGGTTGTAGACTTTGTAATCCTAATCAAACAATCTTCACTAAAATCAATCAAACCTACAACATAATAAGTTACAGCCACAAGGGTCAATACATTTGAATTGTATTGGCAAGTTTCACTACTAAGTATAATATGAGTGGATCCTATCATTACATGCATATTTGGCTAAGTAGAGTTTTAGGCTCATTTGCAGAAAGCAATAGTTTATCCTATCTTTTCAAAATGGTTTTGATCTTTTGTCAAATCTTTTTTGAACACCTTGGAATCCACCAAGTGTCTTTGTCAAAATCTCTTGAGATCCTTGGTGCCCCAAGTACTTCAAGTTTTTATCAAAGTCTCTTGAACTTCTTGGTACCTCCAAGTTCTTCAAGTTTTTATCAAATCTCTTGAGCTTCTTGGAACCCCCAAGTGCTGCAAGTCTTTTGTTATCACTTAAAAAGTTTTCTTTTTTGAAATTAGAATGTCGAGATCTCCCATAGCTTCAAACTTTAGTTGCTCAGTATTGTCCATTACCGGGGACACGGCTAAGTACTTAGATTTTATTATCTTCTGCAGAAGTTGTACACTTTACCCACATATCACACTCTCATCTTGTTGCCACCAGTGGCCGCTGGATTAGTACTCACCAAGATGGAATACTGGCAGATTGAGAATGTGACGAAGTCTTTCCAAAGGGTCCTCCCATACATCATTGCTAGCTTGTCATCAGTAACAATGTAGGATTCCAGGTCCCCATTTTTCTGTAGCCTGAAGACAATGCATGGGTCTTCCCAATGTAGTTGACTAAGCCAGAGCCATAATAGCATGTGGTTGCACACGAAAGCCACAATTGGAGAAACATGTTCAATCTCTAAGTTTCCTGAGTGGTTTTCTTTTGGAGCACAACACAAAGAGATTACCATAGAATGGTTCCTTTTGTTGCCACCTTCTCCAAAACTCAAAGTCCTTGTCCACCCAGGTGGTTCATTGAGTCCTTGTTTTATTATATAAAATCACAAGTCCTTTTCTCAACTTCATAAAATCTCAACATGTATCTCTTTTCAAAATATAGCATGGCTAAGCATGTAACAACTACATTGTTTTCACTAAGGTATATATAGGGAATCCTATTAGGATTAGCATAGCATAAGTATAGAAATTATTTTCATGCATGTTTTCAAAATCCACTAAGTATAATGAAAATAGTAGGACTTTAGATGATAGTGTAACTTGCCTTTTTGGTAGGGAATGGTGGTTCACTCCTTGATCTTGCTAGTCTCACACTTCACTACAAGTCAATCAAGCAAACACAAATTCAATTCACATTCCAAACCAAAGTCAAACAAACAATTTTTCACAAACAAAGTAATGGAATCTAAGTCATGCATAAGCATGCAAAGGTTGGTTCTATTGTAAGGATGGTCTCCACTAGGTTTCTAAACTTTGTAAGGTCCAAATTGGTCATTTACCAAAATGGCAAAGTCATTAGTTAGAGGGTTTTGCCCAAAAACTATTTTAAAATCCATTCAACATTTTATGTGGTGGAAAGTGGTTTTATCAAAAAAAAATCTTTAAGTTTCTCACCAAAAGTTTCTAACTCTCAAGACTTGGTGTTTTGGGTCAGTAGCTTTGATTCAAAGCATTTTTTTCCAAAGTTTTTACTCAAAATCATTTTCATAAACAAAACAATAGTTTTATTTGGCTAGAAATGGACTAAACTAATTAATCCATTCTAAACTTTTCCAAATTCATTTTCCAAACCATGGGTTGATTCCTAGGGTCAGTAAGGTCACAACAATCCAATTTGCCAAGGTTTCAACCTCAAAAACATTTTTGAATCATTTTTCTAGTCTTAACAAGCATTCAAAAGTTTCTGCAAAAACAAGCAAACTAACAGATACTATTTGCTAAACTAAGGGCATGGTTGGTTAGGTCTTGCTCTCCTGAATCCAACGATATAAAATTTGTAACTTTTGGACGTGTGGATCCAAAGTTATAAGGGTTTGAAATTTGCAAATAAATCTGTTTCAAAACTGATTTTAGATCTAATACAGGCCACGCGTCGCTGTCTCATTGGGCGATACCGCTTCGCGCGGATCACGCTCTGTAGAGCGTTGGATCAAATTAGATCGTATGGTTCTGGAAGCGTACCCCTTCGGCGTGAAATGATCTATCTAGTGCGTCCGATCCAGATCCAACGGTGCTGGCGAGTTTGACCAAAAGAGGGCGGCGCTGACGGTGGCTAGCGGCGGCGCACGGCCAGGCGGTGGCTCTGCGGTGGTTCTAGGAAGCGAGGAAGGAAGAGAGTAGGCTTACCGAGGTCGCGAGGACGAGGTGGTGCTCGACGTGTGATCGACGTGGCAAGGGGCGTACGGGGTCAGGTGGAATCTCTCGCCGGAGTTCGCTACAGCGACAGACGGCTCTGGACGTGGTCGGGGACGTTGCTGTGGTCCACGAGAAGGCAAATGAAGGACTGGGTTAGCTGCGCAAGGCCAAAGCAAGGATGTTCGCATGATCGAGACAACGCGGGGCGGTCAGTGCTTACCGGGGAAGGTCGTCGGAGTGGTTGCAGACGGCAGCGTCGTTCAGAGCTTGTCGTAGCCGATGCTCTGGGGCACCCGCGGTTGAGAGGAGGGTGCTGGGAGATGCGTCTGGGAGTGGGGAAGATGCCAGCGTGCTTAGGGAGGCTCGGGGCAGTGTCGAGTCGCCGGAATCGGCACCGGACTTCGTCAGAACAGAGGGTGCTCGGGGAGGAAATTGGGGAGGTCTAAGGCGTGCCAGCGCGGGGTGTCAGAGGGGAAATATAGGGGAGACATGGGCGTTTCAACCTGCGTGATCAAGGCGAGGTAAAGGCCCGGCATTATGACGAATTGAAGCCGCGGAATTTCTGCAGGAAACGGCGACGAGGGGGAAAAGAACAGGTCGTGAGGGTGTGGACGATGAACAGGGATAGTGGGGTCCAGTCGTCAGCGGGAAAAGAAAAGAGGGGGAGGGTTCACCGGTCATTGTCTGCATGGGTCAATTAGTTGGTGCAAACCGTTTTCTTCGGGAGGAAGAGCTGGGCTGTTTATGGGCCTATTGGGCTGCTGGGTTGGATTGCCCCCTTTCTTATTTTTATCTGTTTCTGAAACTTTTTCTTTTTTTCCAAAACAATTTCTGTTTTGAATTTTCAACTCACAAATCAAACCACAAAACAAACATTCAAACAATTCAAACAGTTCCAAACTTGCAATGAGTTTTTGGTTCTGTTTATCAACATAAACCAAAACTCAAAATAAAATAATATTTTTATTCATTTTAGGATCCATTCAATAATTAAATAAAATGGATCTTTAGTTTATTAATAAAATAGGGTTTGATTTAATTAATAAAATTTCCATTTGAAATCCAAATATTTTCAAATTCAAATCAGTAGGTTTTATTTGGAAATAAGGAATACTTGGAAACTTGTTTAAAACAAAATAACCTTTTATTTTAGGTTCCATTAAAAATAGAATGGACCTTAGTTATTAAATCAAATAGGATTTGTTTTAATAAAATATTTATTTTGAAATCAAAAATAAAACCAAAATACTTCAGTAAGTTTTATTTGAGAATATAAAATAATTGGAAAACTTATTTTAAATAAATAATAAGTTTTGGATGTTTTGAAAATAGTAAAACCTTTATTAATAAAACTTGGATATCTAAATCCTTTTTATTTTATTTAAAAAAAAACCTTTACTATTTTAATCAAAGCAAAACCTTTTGTTTCAAAATATTGGCCAAGGTTTAATTTGGCTTTATAAAATAATCTTTATTTATAAATCTACCTTTTCTTTTGAAAACCAAAACTCTTTATTTAAAGATCCAAAATAGTGTTTCCAAAATATTTTATTTTCCTTTAATAAATGTTTTAACTTTTTAAATCCCTTTAGGATTTAATTGTTCAAAATAGGTTTGAAGATTCCTATTGGAATACAAAAAGTTTCTTCTGGTCTTGAAAAACAAACAAAGTTTTATTTTATTCAATTATTTTTCACATTACAAGATTTGGAAAATCTTGGGATGTGACAGTGTCATTGCATGTCTATTCTTTTCATGAACCACAACTAGAGTCATTGCATGTCTGTGCTTTCCACAAACCACATATGCATCCAACAGTCTCATTGCATGTTTGTTCATTTCATGAACCACACCCAGTGTCATTGCATGTCTGTTCCTCTAAGGAAACCACACATGGATCCACCTAGTGTGATTGCATGTATGTTCTTTTCACAAACCGCACATGGATCCACCAGTGTCATAGCATGTGTGTTCTTTTCATGAACCACAGCTAGAGACATTGCATGTCTGTTCTTTCCACAACCCACACATGGATCCACCCAGTGTCATTGCATGTCTGTTCTTTGCATGAACCACAACTAGAGTCATTGCATGTCTGTGCTTTCCGCAAACCACATATGGATCCACCAGTGTCATTGCATGTCTGTTCTTTTCATGAACTACACCCGGTGTCATTGCATGTATGTTCCTATAAACAAACCACACATGGATCCACCTAGTGTGATTGCATGTATGTTCTTTTCACAAACCACAGATGGATCCACTAGTATCATTGCATGTGTGTTCTTCTCATGAACCACAGCCAGTGGCATTGCATGTATGTTCTTGTCACAAACCACATAAGGATCCACCAGTGTCATTGGATGTGTGTACTTCTCATGAACCACACATGGATCCACCCACTGTCATTGCATGTCTGTTCTTTTCATGAACCACAACTAGAGTCATTGCATGTCAGTTCTTCTCACAAACCACATAAGGATCCACCAGTGTCATTACATGTCTGTTCTTCTCATAAACCACACCCAGTGTCATTGCATGTGTGTTCTTTTTATGAACCACACATGGATGCACCAGTGTCACTGCATGTGTGTTCTTTTCATGAACCAGAACTAGAGTCATTGCATGTGTGTTCTTATTCACAAACCACACATGGATCCACCAGTGTCATTGCATGTCTGTTCTTTTCATGAACCACACCCAGTGTCATTGCATGTCTGTTCCTCTAAACAAACCACACATGGATCCACCTAGTGTGATTGCATGTCTGTTCTTTTCATGAACCACACACCAGTGTCATTGGATGTGTGTTCTTCTCATGAACTACACATGGATCTACCCCGTGTCATTGCATGTCTGTTCTTTTCATGAACCACAGCTAGAGTCGTTGCATGTCTGTGCTTTCCACAAACCACATATGGATCCACCAGTGTCATTGCATGTATGTTCTTTTCATGAACCACACCCTGTGTCGTTGCATGTATGTTCCTCTAAACAAACCACACATGGATCCACCTAGTGTGATTGCATGTCTGTTCTTTTCACAAACCACACAAGGATCCACCAGTGTCTTTGCATGTGTGTTCTTTTCATGAACCACGGCTAGAGTCATTGCATGTCTGTTCTTTCCACAAACCACACAGGGATCCACCTAGTGTGATTGCATGTCTGTTCTTTTCACAAACCACACATGGATGCACCAGTGTCATTGCATGTCTTTTCTTTTCATGAACCACACCCAGTGTCATTGCATGTCTGTTCCTCTAAACAAACCACACATGGATCCACCTAGTGTTATTGCATGTCTGTTCTGTTCAAAAACCACACATGTATCCAGCAGTGTCATTGCATGTGTGTTCTTCTAAACAAACCACACATGGATCCACCTAGTGTGATTGCATGTATGTTCTTTTCACAAACCACACATGGATCCACCAGTGTCATTGCATGTGTGTTCTTTTCGTGAACCACAGCTAGAGTCATTGCATGTCTGTTCTTTCCACAAACCACACATGGATCCACCTAGTGTGATTGCATGCATGTTCTTTTCACAAACCACACATGGATCCACCAGTGTCATTGCATGTGTGTTCTTCTCATGAACCACAACCAGTGTCATTGCATGTATTCTCTTCTGACAAACCACATAAGCACACATGGATCCACCCAGTGTCATTGCATGTCTATTCTTTTCTTGAACCACAACTAGAGTCATTGCATGTCTGAGCTTTCCACAAACCACATATGGATCCACCAGTGTCATTGCATGTTTGTTCATTTCATGAACCACACCCAGATGCATTGCATGTCTGTTCCTCTAGACAAACCACACATGGATCCACCCAGTGTCATTGCATGTCTATTCTTTTCATGAACCACAACTAGAGTCATTGCATGTCTGTGCTTTCCACAAACCACATATGCATCCAACAGTCTCATTGCATGTTTGTTCATTTCATGAACCACACCCAGTGTCATTGCATGTCTGTTCCTCTAAGGAAACCACACATGGATCCACCTAGTGTGATTGCATGTATGTTCTTTTCACAAACCGCACATGGATCCACCAGTGTCATAGCATGTGTGTTCTTTTCATGAACCACAGCTAGAGACATTGCATGTCTGTTCTTTCCACAACCCACACATGGATCCACCCAGTGTCATTGCATGTCTGTTCTTTGCATGAACCACAACTAGAGTCATTGCATGTCTGTGCTTTCCGCAAACCACATATGGATCCACCAGTGTCATTGCATGTCTGTTCTTTTCATGAACTACACCCGGTGTCATTGCATGTATGTTCCTATAAACAAACCACACATGGATCCACCTAGTGTGATTGCATGTATGTTCTTTTCACAAACCACAGATGGATCCACTAGTATCATTGCATGTGTGTTCTTCTCATGAACCACAGCCAGTGGCATTGCATGTATGTTCTTGTCACAAACCACATAAGGATCCACCAGTGTCATTGGATGTGTGTACTTCTCATGAACCACACATGGATCCACCCACTGTCATTGCATGTCTGTTCTTTTCATGAACCACAACTAGAGTCATTGCATGTCAGTTCTTCTCACAAACCACATAAGGATCCACCAGTGTCATTACATGTCTGTTCTTCTCATAAACCACACCCAGTGTCATTGTATGTGTGTTCTTTTTATGAACCACACATGGATGCACCAGTGTCACTGCATGTGTGTTCTTTTCATGAACCAGAACTAGAGTCATTGCATGTGTGTTCTTATTCACAAACCACACATGGATCCACCAGTGTCATTGCATGTCTGTTCTTTTCATGAACCACACCCAGTGTCATTGCATGTCTGTTCTTTTCATGAACCACACCCAGTGTCATTGCATGTCTGTTCCTCTAAACAAACCACACATGGATCCACCTAGTGTGATTGCATGTCTGTTCTTTTCATGAACCACACACCAGTGTCATTGGATGTGTGTTCTTCTCATGAACTACACATGGATCTACCCCGTGTCATTGCATGTCTGTTCTTTTCATGAACCACAGCTAGAGTCGTTGCATGTCTGTGCTTTCCACAAACCACATATGGATCCACCAGTGTCATTGCATGTATGTTCTTTTCATGAACCACACCCTGTGTCGTTGCATGTATGTTCCTCTAAACAAACCACACATAGATCCACCTAGTGTGATTGCATGTCTGTTCTTTCACAAACCACACAAGGATCCACCAGTGTCTTTGCATGTGTGTTCTTTTCATGAACCACGGCTAGAGTCATTGCATGTCTGTTCTTTCCACAAACCACACAGGGATCCACCTAGTGTGATTGCATGTCTGTTCTTTTCACAAACCACACATGGATGCACCAGTGTCATTGCATGTCTTTTCTTTTCATGAACCACACCCAGTGTCATTGCATGTCTGTTCCTCTAAACAAACCACACATGGATCCACCTAGTGTTATTGCATGTCTGTTCTGTTCAAAAACCACACATGTATCCACCAGTGTCATTGCATGTGTGTTCTTCTAAACAAACCACACATGGATCCACCTAGTGTGATTGCATGTATGTTCTTTTCACAAACCACACATGGATCCACCAGTGTCATTGCATGTGTGTTCTTTTCGTGAACCACAGCTAGAGTCATTGCATGTCTGTTCTTTCCACAAACCACACATGGATCCACCTAGTGTGATTGCATGCATGTTCTTTTCACAAACCACACATGGATCCACCAGTGTCATTGCATGTGTGTTCTTCTCATGAACCACAACCAGTGTCATTGCATGTATTCTCTTCTGACAAACCACATAAGCACACATGGATCCACCCAATGTCATTGCATGTCTATTCTTTTCTTGAACCACAACTAGAGTCATTGCATGTCTGAGCTTTCCACAAACCACATATGGATCCACCAGTGTCATTGCATGTTTGTTCATTTCATGAACCACACCCAGATGCATTGCATGTCTGTTCCTCTAGACAAACCACACATGGATCCACCTAGTGTGATTGCATGTATGTTCTTTTCACAAACCACACATGGATCCACCAGTGTCATTACATGTTTGTTCTTTTCATGAACCACATCTAGAGTCATTGCGTGTCTGTTCTTTCCACAAACCACGAATGGATCCACCTAGTGTGATTGCATGTCTGTTCTTTTCACAAACCACAGATGGATCCACCAGTATCATTGCATGTGTCTTCTTCTCATGAACCACAACCAGTGGCATTGCATGTATGTTCTTCTCACAAACCACATAAGGATCCACCAGTTTCATTGGATGTGTGTACTTCTCATGAACCACACATGGATCCACCCAGTGTCATTGCATGTCTGTTCTTTTCATGAACCACAGCTAGAGTCATTGCATGTCAGTTCTTCTCACAAACCACATAAGGATCCACCAGTGTCATTGCATGTCTGTTCTTCTCATGAACCACACCCAGTGTCATTGCATGTGTGTTCTTCTCACAGACCACACATGGATACACCAATGTCATTTCATGTGTGTTCTTTGCATGAACCACAACTAGAGGCATTACATGTGTGTTCTTCTTCAAAAAACAGATGGATCCACCAGTGTCATTGCATGTGTGTTCTTTTCATGAACCATAGCTCGAGTCATTGCATGTGTGTTCTTCTAAACAAACCACATAAGGATCCACCAGTGTCATTGCATGTCTGTTCTTTTCATGAACCACACCCAGTGTCATTGCATGTATGTTGCTCTAAACAAACCACACATGGATCCACCTTGTGTGATTACATGTTTGTTCTTTTCACAAACCACACATGTATCAACCAGTGTCATTGCATGTGTTTTCTTCTAAACAAACCACACATGGATCCACCTAGTGTGACTGCATGTCTGTTCTTTTCACAAACCACACATGGATCCACGAGTATCATTGCATGTGTGTTCTTTTCATAAACCATAGCTAGAGTCATTGCATGTCTGTTCTTTCCACAACCACACATGGATCCACCTAGTGTGATTGCATGTATGTTCTTTTCACAAACCACACATGGATCCACCAGTGTTATTACATGTGTGTTCTTCTCATGAACCACAGCCAGTGTGATTGCATGCATGTTCTTCTCACAAACTACATAACGATCCACCAATGTCATTGGATGTGTGTTCTTCTCATGAACCACACATGGATCCATCCATTGTCATTGCATGTCTATTCTTTTAATGAACCACAACTAGAGTTATTGCATGTATGTGCATTCCACAAACCACATATGGATCCACCAGTGTCATTGCATGTCTGTTCTTTTCATGAACCACATCCAGTGTCATTGCATGTCTGTGCTTTCCGCAAACCACATATGGATCCACCAGTGTCATTGCATGTCTGTTCTTTTCATGAACTACACCCGGTGTCATTGCATGTCTGTTCCTATAAACAAACCACACATGGATCCACCTAGTGTGATTGCATGTATGTTCTTTTCACAAACCACAGATGGATCCACTAGTATCATTGCATGTGTGTTCTTCTCATGAACCACAGCCAGTGGCATTGCATGTATGTTCTTGTCACAAACCACATAAGGATCCACCAGTGTCATTGGATGTGTGTACTTCTCATGAACCACACATGGATCCACCCAGTGTCATTGCATGTCTGTTCTTTTCATGAACCACAACTAGAGTCATTGCATGTCAGTTCTTCTCACAAACCACATAAGGATCCACCAGTGTCATTACATGTCTGTTCTTCTCATAAACCACACCCAGTGTCATTGCATGTGTGTTCTTTTTATGAACCACACATGGATGCACCAGTGTCACTGCATGTGTGTTCTTTTCATGAACCACAACTAGAGTCATTGCATGTGTGTTCTTATTCACAAACCACACATGGATCCACCAGTGTCATTGCATGTCTGTTCTTTTCATGAACCACACCCAGTGTCATTGCATGTCTGTTCCTCTAAACAAACCACACATGGATCCACCTAGTGTGATTGCATGTCTGTTCTTTTCATGAACCACACACCAGTGTCATTGGATGTGTGTTCTTCTCATGAACTACACATGGATCTACCCCGTGTCATTGCATGTCTGTTCTTTTCATGAACCACAGCTAGAGTCGTTGTATGTCTGTGCTTTCCACAAACCACATATGGATCCACCAGTGTCATTGCATGTATGTTCTTTTCATGAACCACACCCTGTGTCGTTGCATGTATGTTCCTCTAAACAAACCACACATGGATCCACCTAGTGTGATTGCATGTCTGTTCTTTTCACAAACCACACATGGATCCACCAGTGTCTTTGCATGTGTGTTCTTTTCATGAACCACGGCTAGAGTCATTGCATGTCTGTTCTTTCCACAAACCACACAGGGATCCACCTAGTGTGATTGCATGTCTGTTCTTTTCACAAACCACACATGGATCCACCAGTGTCATTGCATGTCTTTTCTTTTCATGAACCACACCCAGTGTCATTGCATGTCTGTTCCTCTAAACAAACCACACATGGATCCACCTAGTGTTATTGCATGTCTGTTCTGTTCAAAAACCACACATGTATCCACCAGTGTCATTGCATGTGTGTTCTTCTAAACAAACCACACATGGATCCACCTAGTGTGATTGCATGCATGTTCTTTTCACAAACCACACATGGATCCACCAGTGTCATTGCATGTGTGTTCTTTTCGTGAACCACAGCTAGAGTCATTGCATGTCTGTTCTTTCCACAAACCACACATGGATCCACCTAGTGTGATTGCATGCATGTTCTTTTCACAAACCACACATGGATCCACCAGTGTCATTGCATGTGTGTTCTTCTCATGAACCACAACCAGTGTCATTGCATGTATTCTCTTCTGACAAACCACATAAGCACACATGGATCCACCCAGTGTCATTGCATGTCTATTCTTTTCATGAACCACAACTAGAGTCTTTGCATGTCTGAGCTTTCCACAAACCACATATGGATCCACCAGTGTCATTGCATGTTTGTTCATTTCATGAACCACACCCAGATGCATTGCATGTCTATTCCTCTAGACAAACCACACATGGATCCACCTAGTGTGATTGCATGTATGTTCTTTTCACAAACCACACATGGATCCACCAGTGTCATTGCATGTTTGTTCTTTTCATGAACCACATCTAGAGTCATTGCGTGTCTGTTCTTTCCACAAACCACGAATGGATCCACCTAGTGTGATTGCATGTCTGTTCTTTTCACAAACCACAGATGGATCCACCAGTATCATTGCATGTGTCTTCTTCTCATGAACCACAACCAGTGGCATTGCATGTATGTTCTTCTCACAAACCACATAAGGATCCACCAGTTTCATTGGATGTGTGTACTTCTCATGAACCACACATGGATCCACCCAGTGTCATTACATGTCTGTTCTTTTCATGAACCACAGCTAGAGTCTTTGCATGTCAGTTCTTCTCACAAACCACATAAGGATCCACCAGTGTCATTGCATGTCTGTTCTTCTCATGAACCACACCCAGTGTCATTGCATGTGTGTTCTTCTCACAAACCACACATGGATACACCAATGTCATTTCATGTGTGTTCTTTGCATGAACCACAACTAGAGGCATTACATGTGTGTTCTTCTTCACAAAACAGATGGATCCACCAGTGTCATTGCATGTGTGTTCTTTTCATGAACCATAGCTCGAGTCATTGCATGTGTGTTCTTCTAAACAAACCACATAAGGATCCACCAGTGTCATTGCATGTCTGTTCTTTTCATGAACCACACCCAGTGTCATTGCATGTATGTTGCTCTAAACAAACCACACATGGATCCACCTTGTGTGATTACATGTTTGTTCTTTTCACAAACCACACATGTATCAACCAGTGTCATTGCATGTGTTTTCTTCTAAACAAACCACACATGGATCCACATAGTGTGACTGCATGTCTGTTCTTTTCACAAACCACACATGGATCCACGAGTATCATTGCATGTGTGTTCTTTTCATAAACCATAGCTAGAGTCATTGCATGTCTGTTCTTTCCACAACCACACATGGATCCACCTAGTGTGATTGCATGTATGTTCTTTTCACAAACCACACATGGATCCACCAGTGTCATTGCATGTCTGTTCTTTTCATGAACCACAAGTAGAGTCATTGCATGTCCGTTCTTCTAAACAAACCACGCATGGATCCACCCACTGTCATTGGATGTCTGTTCCTCTAAACAAACCACACTTGGATCCACCTAGTGTGATTGCATGTCTGTTCTTTTCATGAACCACAGCCAGTGTGATTGCATGCATGTTCTTCTCACAAACTACATAACGATCCACCAATGTCATTGGATGTGTGTTCTTCTCATGAACCACACATGGATCCACCCATTGTCATTGCATGTCTATTCTTTTAATGAACCACAACTAGAGTTATTGCATGTATGTGCATTCCACAAACCACATATGGATCCACCAGTGTCATTGCATGTCTGTTCTTTTCATGAACCACATCCAGTGTCATTGCATGTCTGTTCCTCTAAACAAACCACACATGGATCCACCTAGTGTGATTGCATGTGTATTCTTTTCACAAACCACACATGGATCCACCAGTGTCATTGCATGTGTGTTCTTCTAATGAACCACAACCTGTGTCATTGCATGTGTGTTCTTCTAAACAAACCACACATGGATCCACCTAGTGTGATTGCATGTCTGTTCTTTACACAAACCAGACATGGATCCACCAGTGTCATTGCATGTGTGTTCTTTTCATGAACCACAGCTACAGTCATTGGATGTCTATTCTTTCCACAAAACACACATGGATCCACCTAGTGGGATTGCATGTCTGTTCTTCTCATGAACCACACCTAGTGTCATTGCCTATCTATTCTTTTCATGAACCACACCCAGTGTCATTGCATGTTTGTTCCTCTAAACAAACCACACATGGATCCACCTAGTGTGATTGCATGTCTGTTCTTTTCATAAACCACACATGTATCAACCAGTGTCATTGCATGTGTGTTCTTTTCATAAACCATAGCTAGAGTCATTGCATGTCTGTTCTTTCCACAACCACACATGGATCCACCTAGTGTGATTGCATGTATGTTCTTTTCACAAACCACACATGGATCCACTAGTGTCATTGCATGTGTGTTCTTCTCATGAACCACAGCCAGTGTCATTGCATGTATGTTCTTGTCACAAACCACATAAGGATCCACCATTGTCATTGGATGTGTGTTCTTCTCATGAACCTCACCAAGTGTCATTGCATGTCTATTCTTTTCATGAACCACACCCAGTGTCATTGCATGTCTGTTCCTCTAAACAAACCACACATGGATCCACCTAGTGTGATTGCATGTCTGTTCTTTTCATAAACCACACATGTATCAACCAGTGTCATTGCATGTGTGTTCTTCTAAACAAACCACATGGATCCACCTATTGGGATTGCATGTCTATTATTTTCACAAACGTAAGGATCCACTAGTGTCATTGCATGTGTGTTCTTCTCATGAACCACAACCAGTGTCATTGCATGTATGTTCTTCTCACAAACTACATAACGATCCACCAGTATCATTGGATGTGTGTTATTCTCATGGACAACACATGGATCCACCCAGTGTCATTGCATGCCTGTTCTTTTCATGAACCACAACTAGTCATTGCATGTATGTGCTTTCCACAAACCACAAATGGATCCACCAGTGTTATTGCATGTCTGTTCTTTTCATGAACCACATCCAGTGTCATTGCATGTCCATTCCTCTAAACAAACCACACATGGATCCACCTAGTGTGATTGCATGTCTGTTCTTTTCACAAACCACACATGGATCCACCAGTGTCATTGCATGTGTGTTCTTCTCATGAACCACAACCTGTGTCATTGCATGTGTGTTCTTGTAAACAAACCACTCATGGATCCACCTAGTGTGATTGCATGTCTGTTCTTTTCACAAACCAGACATGGATCCACTAGTGTCATTGCATGTGTGTTCTTTTCATGAACCACAACTAGAGTCATTGCATGTCTATTCATTCCACAAACCACACATGGATCCATCTAGTGTGATTGCTTGTATGTTCTTTTCACAAATCACACATGGATCCACCAGTGTCATTGCATGTGTGTTCTTCTCATGAACCACAGCCAGTGTAATTGCATGTATGTTGTTCTCAAAAACCACATAAGGATCCACCAGTGTCATTGGATGTGTGTTCTTATCATGAACTACACATGGATCCACCAGTGTCATTGCATGTCTGTTCGTTTCATGAACCACAACTAGAGTCGTTGCATGTCTGTGCTTTCCACAAACCACATATGGATCCATAAGTGTCATTGCATGTATATTCTTTTCATGAACCACACCCAGTGTCATTGCATGTCTGTTCCTCTAAACAAACCACACATGGATCCACCTAGTGTGATTGCATGTCTGTTCTTTTCACAAACCACACATGGATCCACCAGTGTCTTTGCATGTGTGTTCTTTTCATGAACCAGCGCTAGAGTCATTGCATGTCTGTTCTTTCCACAAACCACACAGGGATCCACCTAGTGTGATTGCATGTCTGTTCTTTTCACAAACCACACATGGATCCACCAGTGTCATTGCATGTCTGTTCTTTTCATGAACCACACCCAGTGTCATTGCATGTCTGTTCCTCTAAACAAACCACACATGGATCCACCTAGTGTGATTGCATGTCTGTTCTTTTCACAAACCACACATGTATCAACCAGTGTCATTGCATGTGTGTTCTTCTAAACAAACCACACATGGATCCACCTAGTGTGATTGCATGTCTGTTATTTTCACAAACCAAACATGGATCCACCAGTGTCATTGCGTCTGTGTTCTTTTCATAAACCATAGCTAGAGTCATTGCATGTCTGTTCTTTCCACAACCACACATGGATCCACCTAGTGTGATTGCATGTCTGTTCTTTTCACAAACCACACATGGATCCACTAGTGTCATCGCATGTGTGTTCTTCTCATGAACCATAGCCAGTGTCATTGCATGTATGTTCTTGTCACAAACCACATAAGGATCCACCACTGTCATTGGATGTGTGTTCTTCTCATGAACCACACCTAGTGTCATTGCCTGTATATTCTTTTCATGAACCACACCCAGTGTCATTGCATGTCTGTTCCTCTAAACAAACCACACAGGGATCCACCTAGTGTGATTGCATGTCTGTTCTTTTCATAAACCACACATGTATCAACCACTGTCATTGCATGTGTGTTCTTCTAAACAAACCACACATGGATCCACCTAGTGTGATTGCATGTTTGTTCTTTTCACAAACCACACATGGATCCATGCAGTGTCATTGCATGTCTGTTCTTTTTATGAACCATACCTAGAGTCATTGCATGTCATTTCTTCTCACAAACCACATAAGGATCCACCAGTGTTATTACATGTGTGTTCTTCTCATGAACCACAGCCAGTGTGATTGCATGCATGTTCTTCTCACAAACTACATAACGATCCACCAATGTCATTGGATGTGTGTTCTTCTCATGAACCACACATGGATCCACCCATTGTCATTGCATGTCTGTTCTTTTAATGAACCACAACTAGAGTTATTGCATGTATGTGCATTCCACAAACCACATATGGATCCACCAGTGTCATTGCATGTCTGTTCTTTTCATGAACCACATCCAGTGTCATTGCATGTCTGTTCCTCTAAACAAACCACACATGGATCCACCTAGTGTGATTGCATGTCTGTTCTTTACACAAACCAGACATGGATCCACTAGTGTCATTGCATGTGTGTTCTTTTCATGAACTACAACTAGAGTCATTGCATGTCTATTCTTTCCACAAAACACACATGGATCCACCTAGTGGGATTGCATGTCTGTTCTTCTCATGAACCACACCTAGTGTCATTGCCTATCTATTCTTTTCATGAACCACACCCAGTGTCATTGCATGTCTGTTCCTCTAAACAAACCACACATGGATCCACCTAGTGTGATTGCATGTCTGTTCTTTTCATAAACCACACATGTATCAACCAGTGTCATTGCATGTGTGTTCTTTTCATAAACCATAGCTAGAGTCATTGCATGTCTGTTCTTTCCACAACCACACATGGATCCACCTAGTGTGATTGCATGTATGTTCTTTTCACAAACCACACATGGATCCACTAGTGTCATTGCATGTGTGTTCTTCTCATGAACCATAGCCAGTGTCATTGCATGTATGTTCTTGTCACAAACCACATAAGGATCTACCATTGTCATTGGATGTGTGTTCTTCTCATGAACCTCACCAAGTGTCATTGCATGTCTATTCTTTTCATGAACCACACCCAGTGTCATTGCATGTCTGTTCCTCTAAACAAACCACACATGGATCCACCTAGTGTGATTGCATGTCTGTTCTTTTCATAAACCACACATGTATCAACCAGTGTCATTGCATGTGTGTTCTTCTAAACAAACCACATGGATCCACCTATTGGGATTGCATGTCTGTTATTTTCACAAACATAAGGATCCACTAGTGTCATTGCATGTGTGTTCTTCTCATGAACCACAACCAGTGTCATTGCATGTATGTTCTTCTCACAAACTACATAACGATCCACCAGTATCATTGGATGTGTGTTATTCTCATGAACAACACATGGATCCACCCAGTGTCATTGCATGCCTGTTCTTTTCATGAACCACAACTAGTCATTGCATGTATGTGCTTTCCACAAACCACAAATGGATCCACCAGTGTCATTGCATGTCTGTTCTTTTCATGAACCACATCCAGTGTCATTGCATGTCCATTCCTCTAAACAAACCACACATGGATCCACCTAGTGTGATTGCATGTCTGTTCTTTTCACAAACCACACATGGATCCACCAGTGTCATTGTATGTGTGTTCTTCTCATGAATCACAACCTGTGTCATTGCATGTGTGTTCTTGTAAACAAACCACTCATGGATCCACCTAGTGTGATTGCATGTCTGTTCTTTTCACAAACCAGACATGGATCCACTAGTGTCATTGCATGTGTGTTCTTTTCATGAACCACAACTAGAGTCATTGCATGTCTATTCATTCCACAAACCACACATGGATCCATCTAGTGTGATTGCTTGTCTGTTCTTTTCACAAATCACACATGGATCCACCAGTGTCATTTCATGTGTGTTCTTCTCATGAACTTAAGCCAGTGTAATTGCATGTATGTTGTTCTCACAAACCACATAAGGATCCACCAGTGTCATTGGATGTGTGTTCTTATCATGAACTACACATGGATCCACCAGTGTCATTGCATGTCTATTCTTTTCATGAACCACAACTAGAGTCGTTGCATGTATGTGCTTTCCACAAACCACATATGGATCCACCAGTGTCATTGCATGTTTGTTCTTTTCATGAACCAGACCCAGTGTCATTGCATGTCTGTTCCTCTAAACAAACCACACATGGATCCACCTAGTGTGATTGCATGTCTGTTCTTTTCACAAACCACACATGGATCCACCAGTGTCTTTGCATGTGTGTTCTTTTCATGAACCACCGCTAGAGTCATTGTATGTCTGTTCTTTCCACAAACCACACAGGGATCCACCTAGTGTGATTGCATGTCTGTTCTTTTCACAAACCACACATGGATCCACCAGTGTCATTGCATGTCTGTTCTTTTCATGAACCACACCCAGTGTCATTGCATGTTTGTTCCTCTAAACAAACCACACATGGATCCACCTAGTGTGATTGCATGTCTGTTCTTTTCACAAACCACACATGTATCAACCAGTGTCATTGCATGTGTGTTCTTCTAAACAAACCACACATGGATCCACCTAGTGTGATTGCATGTCTGTTCTTTTCACAAACCAAACATGGATCCACCAGTGTCATTGCGTCTGTGTTCTTTTCATAAACCATAGCTAGAGTCATTGCATGTCTGTTCTTTCCACAACCACACATGGATCCACCTAGTGTGATTGCATGTGTGTTCTTTTCACAAACCACACATGGATCCACTAGTGTCATCGCATGTGTGTTCTTCTCATGAACCATAGCCAGTGTCATTGCATGTATGTTCTTGTCACAAACCACATAAGGATCCACCACTGTCATTGGATGTGTGTTCTTCTCATGAACCACACCTAGTGTCATTGCCTGTATATTCTTTTCATGAACCACACCCAGTGTCATTGCATGTCTGTTCCTCTAAACAAACCACACATGGATCCACCTTGTGTGATTGCATGTATGTTCTTTTCATAAACCACACATGTATCAACCACTGTCATTGCATGTGTGTTCTTCTAAACAAACCACACATGGATCCACCTAGTGTGATTGCATGTTTGTTCTTTTCACAAACCACACATGGATCCATGCAGTGTCATTGCATGTCTGTTCTTTTTATGAACCATACCTAGAGTCATTGCATGTCCTTTCTTCTCACAAACCACATAAGGATACACCAGTTTTATTACATGTGTGTTCTTCTCATGAACCACAGCCAGTGTGATTGCATGCATGTTCTTCTCACAAACTACATAACAATCCACCAATGTCATTGGATGTGTGTTCTTCTCATGAACCACACATGGATCCACCCATTGTCATTGCATGTCTGTTCTTTTAGTGAACCACAACTAGAGTTATTGCATGTATGTGCATTCCACAAACCACATATGGATCCACCAGTGTCATTGCATGTCTGTTCTTTTCATGAACCACATCCAGTGTCATTGCATGTCTGTTCCTCTAAACAAACCACACATGGATCCACCTAGTGTGATTGCATGTGTATTCTTTTCACAAACCACACATGGATCCACCAGTGTCATTGCATGTGTGTTCTTCTAATGAACCACAACCTGTGTCATTGCATGTGTGTTCTTCTAAACAAACCACACATGGATCCACCTAGTGTGATTGCATGTCTGTTCTTTTCACAAACCAGACATGGATCCACCAGTGTCATTGCATGTGTGTTCTTTTCATGAACCACAACTAGAGTCATTGCATGTCTATTCTTTCCACAAAACACACATGGATCCACCTAGTGTGATTGCATGTCTGTTCTTCTCATGAACCACACCTAGTGTCATTGCCTATCTATTCTTTTCATGAACCACACCCAGTGTCATTGCATGTCTGTTCCTCTAAACAAACCACACATGGATCCACCTAGTGTGATTGCATGTCTGTTCTTTTCGTAAACCACACATGTATCAACCAGTGTCATTGCATGTGTGTTCTTCTAACCAAACCACACATGGATCCACCTAGTGTGATTGCATGTTTATTCTTTTCACAAACCACACATAGATCCGTGCAGTGTCATTGCATGTCTATTCTTTTTATGAACCATACCTAGAGTCATTGCATGTCATTTCTTCTCACAAACCACATAAGGATCCACCAGTGTTATTACATGTGTGTTCTTCTCATGAACCACAGCCAGTGTAATTGCATGCATGTTCTTATCACAAACTACGTAACGATCCACCAATGTCATTAGATGTGTGTTCTTCTCATGAACCACACATGGATCCACCCATTGTCATTGCATGTCTGTTCTTTTAATGAACCACAACTAGAGTCATTGCATGTATGTGCATTCCACAAACCACATATGGATCCACCAGTGTCATTGCATGTTTGTTCTTTTCATGAACCACATCTAGTGTCATTGCATGTCTGTTCCTCTAAACAGACCACACATGGATCCACCTAGTGTGATTGCATGTCTATTCTTTTCACAAACTACACATGGATCCACCAGTGTCATTGCATGTGTGTTCTTCTCATGAACCACAACCTGTGTCATCGCATGTGTGTTCTTCTAAACAAACCACACATAGATCCACCTAGTGCGATTGCATGTCTGTTCTTTTCACAAACAAGACATGGATCCACCAGTGTCATTGCATGTGTGTTCTTTTCATGAACCACAACTAGAGTCATTGCATGAATATTCTTTCCACAAACCACACATGGATCCACCTAGTGTGATTGCATGTCTATTCTTCTCATGAACCACACCCAGTGTCATTGCATGTGTGTTCTTCTCATGAACCACACCCAGTGTCATTGCATGTGTGTTCTTCTCATGAACCACACCCAGTGTCATTACATGTCTATTCTTTTCATGAACCACAACTAGAGTCATTGCATGTCTGTGCTTTCCACAAACCACATATGGATCCACCAGTGTCATTGCACTGTTCCTCTAAACAAACCACACATGGATCCACCTAGTGTGATTGCATGTATGTTCTTTTCACAAACCACACATGGATCCACGAGTGTCATTGCATGTGTGTTCTTTTCATGAACCACAGCTAGAGTCATTGCATGTATGTTCTTTCCACAAACCAGACATGGATCCACCTAGTGTGATTGCATGTCTGTTCTTTTCACAAACCACTGATGGATCCACCGGTATCATTGCATGTGTTTTCTTCTCATGAACCACAGCCAGTGGCATTGCATGTATGTTCTTCTCACAAACCACATAAGGATCCACCAGTATCATTGGATGTGTGTACTTCTCATGAACCACACATGGATCCACCCAGTGTCATTGCATGTCTGTTCTTTTCATGAACCACAGCTAGACTCATTGCATGTCAGTTCTTCTCACAAACCACATAAGGATCCACCAGTGTCATTGCATGTCTGTTCTTCTCATGAACCACACCCAGTGTCATTGCATGTGTGTTCTTCTCATGAACCACACATGGATACACCAATGTCATTGCATGTGTGTTCTTTTCATGAACCACAACTAGAGGCATTGCATGTGTGTTCTTCTTCACAAAACACATGGATCCACCAGTGTCATTGCATGTGTGTTCTTTTCATGAAGCACAGCTAGAGTCATTGCATGTCTGTTCTTTTCATGAACCACACCCAGTGTCATTACATGTATGTTGCTCTAAACAAACCACACATGGATCCACCTAGTGTGATTGCATGTTTGTTCTTTTCAAAAACCACACATGTATCAACCAGTGTCATTGCATGTGTTTTCTTCTAAACAAACCACACATGGATCCACCTAGTGTGACTGCATGTCTGTTCTTTTCACAAACCACACATGGATCCACCAATGTCATTGCATGTGTGTTATTTTCATAAACCATAGCTAGAGTCATTGCATGTCTGTTCTTTCGACAACCACACATGGATCCACATAGTGTGATTGCATGTCTGTTCTTTTCACAAACCACACATGGATCCACTAGTGTCATTGCATGTGTGTTCTTCTCATGAACCACAGCCAGTGTCATTGCATGTATGTTCTTGTCACAAACCACATAAGGATCCACCACTGTCATTGGATGTGTGTTCTTCTCATGAACCACACTAAGTATCATTGCATGTCTATTATTTTCATGAACCACACCCAGTGCCATTGCATGTCTGTTCCTCTAAACAAACCACACATTGATCGACCTAGTGTGATTGCATGTCTGTTCTTTTCATAAACCACACATGTATCAACCAGTGTCATTGCATGTGTGTTCTTCTAAACAATCCACACATGGATCCACCTAGTGTGATTGCATGTCTGTTCTTTTCACAAACCACACATGGATCCACGCAGTGTCATTACATGTCTGTTATTTTCATGAACCATACCTAGAGTCATTGCATGTCATTTCTTCTCACAAACCACATAAGGATCCACCAGTGTCATTACATGTGTGTTCTTCTCATGAACCACAGCCAGTGTCATTGCATGTATGTTCTTCTCACAAACTACATAACGATCCACCAGTGTCATTGGATGTGTCTTATTCTCATGAACAACACATGGATCCACCCAATGTCATTGCATTCCTGTTCTTTTCATGAACCACAGCTAGTCATTGCATGTATGTGCTTTCGACAAACCACATATGGATCCACCAGTGTCATTGCATCTCTGTTCTTTTCATGAACCACATCCAGTGTCATTGCATGTCTGTTCTTTTCATGAACCACAGCTAGAATCGTTGCATGTCTGTGCTTTCCACAAACCACATATGGATCCACAAGTGTCATTGCATGTATGCTCTTTTCATGAACCACACCCAGTGTCATTGCATGTCTGTTCCTCTAAACAAACCACACATGGATCCACCTAGTGTTATTGCATGTGTGTTATTTTCACAAACCACACATGGATCCACCAGTGTCTTTGCATGTGTGTTCTTTTCATGAACCACCGCTAGAGTCATTGCATGTCTGTTCTTTCCACAAACCACACAGGGATCCACCTAGTGTGATTGCATGTCTGTTCTTTTCACAAACCACACATGGATCCACCAGTTTCATTGCATGTATTTTCTTTTCATGAACCACACCTAATGTCATTGCATGTCTGTTCCTCTAAACAAACCACACATGGATCCACCTAGTGTGATTGCATGTCTGTTCTTTTCACAAACCACACATGTATCAACCAGTGCCATTGCATTTGTGTTCTTCTAAACAAACCACACATGGATCCACCTAGTGTGATTGCATGTTTGTTCTTTTCACAAACCAAGCATGGATCTACCAGTGTCATTGCATATGTGTTCTTTTCATAAACCATAGCTAGAGTCATTGCACGTCTGTTCTTTCCACAACCACACATGGATCCACCTAGTGTGATTGCATGCCTGTTCTTTTCACAAACCACACATGGATCCACTAGTGTCATTGCATGTGTGTTCTTCTCATGAACCACAGCCAGTGTCATTGCTTGTATGTTCTTGTCACAAACCACATAAGGATCCACCACTGTCATTGGATGTGTGTTCTTCTCTTGAACCACACCTAGTGTCATTGCATGTCTATTCTTTTCATGAACCACACCCAGTGTCATTGCATGTCTGTTCCTCTAAACAAACCACACATGGATCCGCCTAGCATGATTGCATATCTGTTCTTTTCATAGACCACACATGTATCAACCAGTGTCATTGCATGTGTGTTCTTCTAAACAAACCACGCATGGATCCACCTAGTGTGATTGCATGTTTGTTCTTTTCACAAACCACACATGGATCCTCGCAGTGTCATTGCATGTCTGTTCTTTTTATGAACCATACCTAGAGTCATTGCATGTCATTTCTTCTCACAAACAACATAAGGATCCACCAGTGTTATTGCATGTGTGTTCTTCTCATGAACCACAGTCAGTGTGATTGCATGCATGTTCTTCTCACAAAATACATAACGATCCACCAGTGTCATTAGATGTGTGTTCTTCTCATGAACCACACATGGATCCACCCATTGTCATTGCATGTCTGTTCTTTTAATGAACCACAACTAGAGTCATTGCATGTATGTGCATTCCACAAACCACATATAGATCCACCAGTGTCATTGCATGTTTGTTCTTTTCATGAACAACACCCAGTGTCATTGCATGTCTGTTCCTCTAAACAAACCACACATGGATCCACCTTGTGTGATTGAATGTCTATTCTTTTCACAAACCACACATGGATCCACCAGTGTCATTGCATGTGTGTTCTTCTCATGAACCACAACCTATGTCATTTCATATGTGTTCTTATAAACAAACCACACATGGATCCAGCTAGTGTGATTGCATGTCTGTTCTGTTCACAAACCAGACATGGATCCACCAGTGTCATTGCATGTGTGTTCTTTTCATGAACCAAACTAGAGTTATTGCATGTCTATTCTTTCCACAAACCACACATGGATCCACCTAGTGTGATTGCATCTCTGTTCTTTTCACAAATCACACATGGATCCACCAGTGTCATTGCATGTGTGTTCTTCTCATGAACCACAACCAGTGTCATTGCATGTATGTTGTTCTCACAAACAACATAAGGATCCACCCAGTGTCATTGCATGTCTATTCTTTTCATGAACCACAACTAGAGTCGTTGCATGTATGTGCTTTCCACAAACCACGTATGGATCCACCAGTGTCATTGCATGTTTGTTCTTTTCATGAACCACACCCAGTGTCATTGCATGTCTGTTCCTCTAAACAAACCACACATGGATCCACCTAGTGTGATTGCATGTCTGTTCTTTTCACAAACCACACATGGATCCACCAGTGTCTTTGCATGTGTGTTCTTTTCATGAACCATAGCTAGAGTCATTGCATGTCTGTTCTTTCCACAAACCACACAGGGATCCACCTAGTGTGATTGCATGTTTGTTCTTTTCACAAACCACACATGGATCCACCACTGTCATTGCATGTCTGTTCTTTTCATGAACCACGCCCAGTGTCATTGCATGTCTGTTCCTCTAAACAAACCACACATGGATCCACCTAGTGTGAATGCATGTTTGTTCTGTTCACAAACCACACATGTATCCACCAGTGTCATTGCAAGTGTGTTCTTCTAAACAAACCACACATGGATCCACCTGGTGTGATTGCATGTCTGTTCTTTTCACAAACCACACATGGATCCACCAGTGTCATTGCATGTGTGTTGTTTTCATGAACCACAGCTAGAGTCATTGCATGTCTGTTCTTTCCACAAACCACACATGGATCCACCTAGTGTGATTGCATGCCTGTTATTTTCACAAACCACACATGGATCCACCAGTGTCATTGCATGTGTGTTCTTTTCATGAACACCAACTAGTGTCATTGCATGCATGCTCTTCTCACAAACCACATAAGGATCCACCAGTGTCATTGGATGTGTGTTCTTCTCATGAACGACACATGGATCCACCCAGTGTCATTGCATGTCTGTTCTTTTCATGAACCACAACTAGAGTCATTGCATGTGTGTTATTCTCACAAACCAAATAAAGATCCACCAGTGTCATTGCATGTCTGTTCTTCTCATGAACCACACCCAGTGTCATTGCATGTGTGTTCTTCTCATGAACCACACATGGATACACTAGTGTCGTTGCATGTGTGTTATTTTCATGAACCACAGCTAGAGTCATTGCATGTGTGTTCTTCTAAACAAACCACATAAGGATCCACCAGTGTCATTGCATGTCTGGTTTTTTCACGAACCACACCTAGTCTCATTGCATGTCTGTTCCTCTAAACAAACCACACATGGATCCACCTAATGTGATTACATGTGTGTTCTTTTCACAAACCACACATGTATCACCTAGTGTCATTGCATGTGTGTTCTTCTAAACAAACCACACATGGATCCACCTAGTGTAATTGCATGTCTGTTCTTTTCACAAACCACACATGGATCCACCATTGTCATTGCTTGTGTGTTCTTTTCATAAACCACAGCTAGAGTCATTGCATGTCTGTTCTTTCCACAAACCACACATGGATCCACCTAGTGTGATTGCATGTCTGTTCTTGATGGCTCAATGCACGGATCCCATAAAAATGCTTGATGGCGATGTTGATGTAGAGCTCGTTGGGAACCCCAAGAGGAAGGTATGATGAGCACAGGAGCAAGTTTCCCTCAGTTATGAAACCAAGGTTTAATCGAAACAGTAGGAGCAAGGAAACACCTCAAAGGTGTTACTAGCTGAGCTTTGGCAGGGCGCACTACCGGTGCTAGTAGCAACGTGGAGACCTGCACAACACAACCACAAAACTTTGTCCCCAACTTGCGATGAGGTTGTTAATCTCACCGTGTTTTGCGGAAAACAAAGGATTAAACGTATCGAATGGAAAGAAGTAAAAGTTTGCAGAAAGTAAACACAAAGCAGTAAACAGTTTGTAGATTGTATGTAAAAGACAAGGACCGGGATCCATAGTTCACTAGAGGTGGCTATCCTTAGATAGATAACATGTTGGGTAAACAAATTACAGCGGGGCAATTTACAAACACCGAGAAAGCAATACATGCATATACTAATCATCTTGACTCATTTGAGACTTGATTGGGCAAGACAACATAATACATAGACCGCCATCCAACTGCATCTATGACTAATAATCCACCTTCAGGTTATCATCCGAACCCCCTTCAGTATTAAGTTGCAAGCAACAGATTATTGCTTTACAAACTGCGTGTAAGGTAAACAATACGATTGATCTATGAACAAAGGATTGTTGTTTTCTCCCTAGTAGCAACAACACATCTAGTACCTTAGAGATTTCTATCACTTCCCCCAGATTACCAGAGGCATGAACCTACTATCGAGCATAAATACTAACTCTTGGAGTTGCTAGCATCTACTTGGACAAGATAGCTACTAACAACGGAAAGCATGCAAGATCTCAAATAACAAAGACATCATAGAATCAATAATCAATCTGAAATAGCATCTCAATATCGATCGGATCCCCGCAAACACAACATGTATGAATTACAAATAGATGATCTTGATCATGAACGGAGCTCACAAGATCTAAACATGAAAGCACAAAGGAGGAAAAACCAGCCATCTAGCTACTACATGGATCCGTAGTCCAAGGATGAACTACTCACGCATCACACCGGAGGCTTGCATGGTGATGAAGAAGGCCTCCAGGGTGAATTCCCCTCTCCGGCAGGGTGCGGGAAGAGCTTCAGATCCCTCCCGATCTAGGGATGGAGATGACGGCGGCTACAGACTCTTTCGTGGATTTTTGATCGGGTACTTAGGGTTTTCGTCCCGAGGGAAAAATATAGGCGGAAGGAGAGGGCGAGGGGGTGCCGAGAGCCACCACACCACCCCCTGGCGCGGGCCAGGCCTGGCTGCACGGCCAGGTGGTGTGGCCGACCCCTGGCCCCTCTCCGTCTCGTATTCTGGCACTTGATCCCTTCCGGAAAGATAGGCACTTTGGCTTTTGTCCCGTCCAATTCCGAGAATATTCATTTTCTGACTTTCCTGGAACCAAAAATAGCAGAAAACAGGCAGCTGGCTCTGTGGCTCTTGTTAATAGGTTAGTCCAAGAAATCATATGAAAAGTACTCCAAAGTTGGAACAAAACACAAGAAAGTGGATAAAACAAAGCATGGAACATCAAAAATTATAGATACATTTGCAATGTATTAGTTCTTTTCACAAACCACACATGGATCCACTAGTGTCATTGCATGTGTGCTCTTCTCATGAACCACAGCCAGTGTCATTGCATGTATGTTCTTCTCACAAACCACATAAGGATCCACCAGTGTCTTTAGATTTGTGTTCTTCTCATGAACCACACATGGATCCACCTAGTGTCATTGCATGTCTATTCTTTTCATGAACCACAACTAGAGTCATTGCATGCCTGTGCTTTCCGCAAACCACATATGGATCCACCAGTGTCATTGCATGTCTGTTCTTTTCATGAACTACACCCACTATCATTGCATGTCAGTTCCTCTAAACAGACCACACATGGATCCACCTAGTGTGATTGCATGTCTGTTCTTTTCACAAACCACACATGGATCAACCAGTGTCATTACATGTCTGTTCTTTTCATGAACCACACCTAGAATGATTGAATGTCATTTCTTCTCACAAACCACATAAGGATCCACCAGTGTCATTGCATGTGTGTTATTCTCATGAACCACAGCTAGTGTCATTGCATGTATGTTCTTCTCACAAACCACATAACGATCCACCAGTGTCATTGGATGTGTGTTCTTCTCATGAACCACACATGGATCCACCCAGTGCCATTGCATGTCTGTTCTTTGCATGAACCACAACTAGAGTCATTGCATGTGTGTGCTTTCCACAAACCACATATGGATCCACAAGTGTCATTGGATGTCTGTTCTTTTCATGAACTACACCCAGTGTCATTGCATGTCTGTTCCTCTAAACAAACCACACATGGATCCACCTAGTGTGATTGCATGTCTGTTCTTTTCACAAACCACACATGTATCAACCAGTGTCATTGCATGTTTGTTCTTCTCATGAACCACAGCCAGTGTCATTGCATGTCTGTTCTTCTAAACAAACCACACATGGATCCACCTAGTGTGATTGCATGTCTGTTCTGTTCACAAACCACACATGGATCCACCAGTGTCATTGCATGTGTGTTCTTTTCATGAACCACAGCTACAGTCATTGGATGTCTATTCTTTCCACAAACCACACATGGATCCACCTAGTGTGATTGCATGTCTGTTCTTTTCACTAACCACACATGGATCCACCAGTGTTTCATTGCATGTGTGTTCTTCTCATGAACCACAGCCAGTGTCATTGCATGTATGTTCTTCTCACAAACCACATAAGTATCCACCAGTGTCATTGGATGTGTGTTCTTCTCATCAACCACACATGGATCCACCCAGTGTCATTGCATGTCTGTTATTTTCATGAACCACAGCTAGAGTCATTGCATGTCTGTGCTTTCCACAAACCACATATGGATCCACCAGTGTCATTGCATGTCTATTCTTTTCATGAACCACACCCAGTGTCATTGCATGTCTGGTCCTCTAAACAAACCACACATGGATCCATCTAGTGTGACTACATGTCTGTTCTTTTCACAAACCACACATGGATCCACCAGTGTCTTTGCATGTGTGTTCTTTACATGAACCACAGCTAGAGTCATTGCATGTCTGTTCTTTCCACAAACCACACATGGATCCACCTAGTTTGATTGCCTATCTGTTCTTTGCACAAACCTCACATGGATCCACCAGTGTCATTGCATGTGTGTTCTTCTCATGAACCACAACCCGTGTCATTGCATGTATGTTCTTCTCATGAACTACACCCAATGTCATTGCATGTCTGTTCCTCTAAACAAACCACACATGGATCCACCTAGTGTGATTGCATGTCTGTTCTTTTCACAAACCACACATGTATCAACCAGTGTCATTGCATGTTTGTTCTTCTCATGAACCACAGCTAGTGTCATTGCATGTGTGTTCTTCTAAACAAACCACACATGGATCCACCTAGTGTGATTGCATGTCTGTTCTATTCACAAACCACACATGGATCCACCAGTGTCATTGCATGTGTGTTCTTTTCATGAACCACAACTACAGTCATTGGATGTCTATTCTTTCCACAAACCACACATGGATCCACCTAGTGTGATTGCATGTCTGTTCTTTTCACTAACCACACATGGATCCACCAGTGTTTCATTGCATGTGTGTTCTTCTCATGAACCACAGCCATTGTCATTGCATGTATGTTCTTCTCACAAACCACATAAGTATCCACTAGTGTCATTGGATGTGTGTTCTTCTCATGAACCACACATGGACCCACCCAGTGTCATTGCATGTCTGTTATTTTCATGAACCACAGCTAGAGTCATTGCATGTATGTGCTTTGCACAAACCACATAAGGATCCACTAGTTTCATTGCATGTCTATTCTTTTCATGAACCACACCTAGTGTCATTGCCTGTTTTTGCTCTAAACAAACCACACATGGATCCACCTAGTGTGATTGCATGTGTGTTCTTCTCATCAACCACACATGGATAGACCAGTGTCATTGCATGTGTGTTCTTTTCTTGAACCACAGCTAGAGTCATTGCATGTGTGTTCTTCCTCACAAACCACACATGGATCCACCAGTGTCATTGCATGTGTGTTCTTTTCATGAACCATAGCTAGAGTCATTGGATGTCTGTTCTTTCCACAAACCACACATGGATCCACCTAGTGTGATTGCATGTCTGTTCTTTTCACTAACCACACATGGATCCACCAGTGTCATTGCATGTGTGTTCTTCTCATGAACCACAGCCAGTGTCATTGCATGTATGTTCTTCTCACAAACCACATAAGTATCCACCAGTGTCATTGGATGTGTGTTCTTCTCATGAACCACACATGGATCCACCCAGTGTCATTGCATGTCTGTTATTTTCATGAACCACAGCTAGAGTCATTGCATGTTTGTGCTTTCCACAAACCACATATGGATCCAGCAGTGTCAGTCATGTTTGTTCTTTTCATGAACCACACCCAGTGTCATTGCATGTCTGGTCCTCTAAACAAACCACACATGGATCCATCTAGTGTGATTGCATGTCTGTTCTTTTCACAAACCACACATGGATCCACCAGTGTCTTTGCATGTGTGTTCTTTTCATGAACCACACCTAGAGTCATTGCATGTCTGTTCTTTCCACAAACCACACAGGGATCCACCTAGTGTGATTGCATGTCTGTTCTTTTCACAAACCACATATGGATCCACCAGTGTCATTGCATTTCTGCTCTTTTCATGAACCACACCTAGTGTCATTGCATGTATGTTCCTCTAAACAAACCACACATGGATCCACCTAATGTGATTGCATGTCTGTTCTATTCACAAACCACAAATGTATCCACCAATGTCATTGTATGTGTGTTCTTCTAAACAAACCACACATGGATCCACATAGTGTGATTGCATGTCTGTTCTTTTCACAAACCACACATGGATCCACCAGTGTCATTGCATGTGTGTTCTTTTCATGAACCACAGCTAGAGTCATTGCATGTCTGTTCTTTCCACAAACCACACATGGATCCACCTAGTGTGATTGCATGTCTGTTCTTTTCACAAACCACACATGGATCCACTAGTGTCATTGCATGTGTGTTCTTCTGATGAACCACAACCAGTGTCATTGCATGTATGTTCTTCTCACAAACCACATAAGGATCCACCAGTGTCATTGGATGTGTGTTCTTCTCTTGAACCACATGGATCCACCCAGTGTCATTGCATGTTTGTTCTTTTCATGAACCACAACTAGAGTCATTTCATGTGAGTTCTTCTCACAAACAAAATAAGGATCCACCAGTGTCATTGCATGTCTGTTCTTCTCATGAATCACACTCAGTGTCATTGCATGTGTGTTCTTCTCACGAACCACACATGGATAGACCAGTGTCATTGCATGTGTGTTCTTTTCTTGAACCACAGCTAGAGTCATTGCATGTGTGTTCTTCCTCACAAACCACACATGGATCCACCAGTGTCATTGCATGTGTGTTCTTTTCATGAACCATAGCTAGAGTCATTGGATGTCTGTTCTTTCCACAAACCACACATGGATCCACCTAGTGTGATTGCATGTCTGTTCTTTTCACTAACCACACATGGATCCACCAGTGTCATTGCATGTGTGTTCTTCTCATGAACCACAGCCAGTGTCATTTCATGTATGTTCTTCTCACAAAACACATAAGTATCCACCAGTGTCATTGGATGTGTGTTCTTCTCATCAACCACACATGGATCCACCCAGTGTCATTGCATGTCTGTTATTTTCATGAACCACAGCTAGAGTCATTGCATGTCTGTGCTTTCCACAAACCACATATGGATCCACCAGTGTCATTGCATGTCTGTTCTTTTCATGAACCACACCCAGTGTCATTGCATGTCCGGTCCTCTAAACAAACCACACATGGATCCATCTAGTGTGACTACATGTCTGTTCTTTTCACAAACCACACATGGATCCACCAGTGTCTTTGCATGTGTGTTCTTTACATGAACCACAGCTAGAGTCATTGCATGTCTGTTCTTTCCACAAACCACACATGGATCCACCTAGTTTGATTGCCTGTCTGTTCTTTGCACAAACCTCACATGGATCCACCAGTGTCATTGCATGTGTGTTCTTCTCATGAACCACAACCCGTGTCATTGCATGTATGTTCTTCTCACAAACCACATAACGATCCACCAGTGTCATTGGATGTGTGTTATTCTCATGAACCACACATGGATACACCCAGTGCCATTGCATGTCTATTCTTTGCATGAACCACAACTAGAGTCATTGAATGTCTGTGCTTTCCGCAAACCACATAAGGATCCACCAGTGTTGTTGCATGTCTGCTCTTTTCATGAACCACACCCAATGTCATTGCATGTCTGTTCATCTAAACAAACCACACATGGATCCACCTAGTGTGATTACATGTCTGTTCTTTTCACAAACCACACATGGATCCACCAGTGTCTTTGCATGTGTGTTCTTTTCATGAACCACGGCTAGAGTCATTGCATGTCTGTTCTTTCCACAAACCACACAGGGATCCACCTAGTGTGATTGCATGTCTGTTGTTTTCACAAAACAAACATGGATCCACCAGTGTCATTGCATGTCTGTACTTGTCAGGAACCACACCCAGTTTCATTGCATGTTTGTTCCTCTAAACAAACCACACATAGATCCACCTAGTGTGATTGCATGTCCTTCTGTTCACAAACCACACATGTATCCACCAGTGTCATTGCATGTGTGTTCTTCCAAACAAACCACACATGGATCCACCTAGTGTGATTGCATGTCTGTTCTTTTCACAAACCACACATGGATCCACCAGTGTCATTGCATGTGTGTTCTTTTCATGAACCACAGCTAGAGTCATTGCATGTCTGTTCTTTCCACAAACCACACATGGATCCACCTAGTGTGATTGCATGTCTGTTCTTTTCACAAACCACACATGGATCTACCAGTGTCATTGCATGTGTGTTCTTCTCATGAACCACAACCAGTGTCATTGCATGTGTGTTCTTCTAAACAAACCACACATGGATCCACCTAGTGTGATTGCATGTCTGTTCTTTTCACAAACCATACATGGATCCACCAGTGTCATTGCATGTGTGTTCTTTGCATGAACCATAGCTAGAGTCATTGCATGTCTATTCTTTCCACATACCACACATGGATCCACCTAGTGTGATTGCATGTCTGTTCTTTTCACAAACCACACATGGATCCACCAGTGTCATTGCATGTGTGTTCTTCTCATGAACCACAACCAGTGTCATTGCATGTGTGTTCTTCTAAACAAACCACACATGGATCCACCTAGTGTGATTGCATGTCTGTTCTTTTCACAAACCACACATGGATCCACCAGTGTCATTGCATGTGTGTTCTTTTCATGAACCACAGCTAGAGTCATTGCATGTCTGTTCTTTCCACAAACCACACATGGATCCACCTAGTGTGATTGCATGTCTGTTCTTTTCACAAACCACACATGGATCCACCAGTGTCATTGCATGTGTGTTCTTCTCATGAACCACAACTAGTGACATTGCATGTATGTTCTTCTCACAAACCACATAAGGATCGACCAGTGTCATTTGATGTGTGTTCTTCTCATGAACCACATGGATCCACCCAGTGTCATTGCATGTCTGTTCTTTTCATGAACCACAATTAGAGTCATTGCATGTGAGTTCTTCTCACAAACAAAATAAGGATCCAGTAGTGTCATTGCATGTCTGTTCTTCTCATGAACCACACTCAGTGTCATTGCATGTGTGTTCTTCTCATGAACCACACATGGATACACCAGTGTCATTGCATGTGTGTTCTTTTCATGAACCACAGCTAGAGTCATTGCATGTGTGTTCTTCCTCACAAACCACACATGGATCCACCAGTGTCATTGCATGTTTGTTCTTCTCATGAACTAGCCAGTGTCATTGCATGTGTGTTCTTCTAAAGAAACCACACATGGATCCACCTAGTGTGATTGCATATCTATTCTTTCCACAAACCACACATGGATCCCCAGTGTTATTGCATGTGTGTTCTTTTCACTAACAACAACCAGATTCATTGCATGTGTGCTCTTTTCACAAGCCACATATGGATCTACCAGTGTCATTGCATGTATGTTCTTTTCACAATCCACCCATGGATCTACCAGTGTTATTGCATGTATGTTCTTTTCACTAACAACAACTAGAGTCATTGCATGTGTGTTCTTTTGACACACCACATATGGATCCACCAGTGTCATTGCATGTGTGCTCTTTTCACAATCCACCCATGGATCCACCAGTGTCATTGCATGTGTGTTCTTTTTACTAATAACAACTAGAGTCATTTCATGGCTGTTCTTCTCACATACCACCTATGGATCCACTAGTGTCATTGCATGTGTGTTCTCTTCACAATCCACCTATGGATCCACCAGTGTCATTGCATCTGTGCTCTTTTTAGTACCAACAACCAGAGTCATTTTGCATGCGTGTTCTTTTCACATACCACAGATGGATCCACCAGTGTCATTGCATGTATGTTCTTTTCACAATCCACCCATGGATCTACCGGTGTCATTCCATGTGTCTTCTTTTCACTAACAACTGGAGTCATTGCATGTGTGTTCTTTTCACATACCACATAGGGATCCACCAGTGTAATTGCATGTGTGCTCTTTTCAAAATCCACCTATGAATCCACCAGTGTCATTGCATGTGTGTTCTTTTCACTAACAACAACCAGAGTCATTGAAATGTGTGCTCTTTTCATATACCACCTATGGATCCACCGGTGTCATTGCATGTGTGTTCTTTTTACTAACAACAACTAGAGTCATTTCATGGATGTTCTTCTCACATACCACCTATGGATCCACCAGTGTCATTGCATGTGTGTTCTCTTCACAATCCACACATGGATCCACCAGTGTCATTGCATGTGCGTTCTCTTCACAATCCAGACATGGATCCACTAGTGTCATTGCATGTGTGTTCTTTTTAGTAACAACAACCAGTGTCATTGCATGTGTGTTCTCTTCAGAGAGCACACATGGATCCACCAGTGTCATTGCATGTGTGTTCTTTTTACTAACAACAACTAGAGTCTTTGAAATATGTGCTATCTTTAGAGACCACACATGGATCCACCGGTGTCATTGCATGTATGTTCTTTTCACTAAAAACAACTAGAGTCATTGCATGTATGTTCTTTTCACATACCACATATGGATCCACCAGTGTCATTGCATGTGTGCTCTTTTCACAATCCACCCATGGATCCACCAGTGTCATTGCATGTGTGTTCTTTTTACTAACAACAACCAAAGTCATTTCATTGCTATTCTTCTCACATACCACCTATGGATCCACCAGTGTAATTGCATGTGTGTTCTCTTCACAATCCACCTATGGATCCACCAGTGTCATTGCATGTGTGATCTTTTTAGTAACAACAACCAGATTCATTTTGCATGTGTGTTCTTTTCACGTACCACCTATGGATCCACCGGTGTCATTGCATGTGTGTTATTTTCACTAACAACAACCAGAGTCATTGCATGTGTGTTCTTTTCACATACAACATATGGATCCACCAGTGTCATTGAAATGTGTGTTCTCTATAGAGACCACACATGGATCCACCTGTGTCATGGCATGTGTGTTCTTTTCACTAACAACAACCAGAGTCATTGCATGTGTGCTCTTTTCACAATCCACATATGGATCCACCAGTGTCATTGCATGTATGTTCTTTTCACAATCCACCCATGGATCCACCGGTGTCATTGCATGTGTGTTCTTTTCACTAACAACAACTGGGGTCATTGCATGTGTGTTCTTTTCACATACCACATATGGATCCACCAGTGTCATTGAAATGTTTGTTCTCTACAGAGACCACACATGGATCCACCAGTGTCATTCCATTTGTGCCCTTTTTAGTAACAACAACCAGAGTCATTTTGCATGTGTGTTCTTTTCACATACCACATATGGATCCACCAGTGTCATTGCATGTATGTTCATTTCACAATCCACCCATGGATCCACCGGTGTCATTGCATGTGTGTTCTTTTCACTAACAACAACTGGATTCATTGCATGTGTGTTCTTTTCACATACCACATATGGATCCACCAGTGTCATTGCATGTGTGTTCTTCTTACTAACAACAACTAGAGTCATTGAAATGTGTGCTATCTTCAGAGACCACACATGGATCCACCGGTGTCATTGCATGTATGTTTTTTCACTAACAACAACTGGAGTCATTGCATGTGTGTTCTTTTCACATACCACATATGGATCCACCAGTGTCATTGCATGTGTGCTCTTTCAACAATCCACCTATGGATCCACCAGTGTCATTGCATGTGTGTTCTTTTCACTAGCAACAACCAGAGTCATTGAAATGTGTGCTCTTTTCATATACCACCTATGGATCCACCAGTGTCATTGCATGTGTGTTCTTTTTACTAACAACAACTAGAGTCATTTCATGGCCGTTCTTCTCACATACCACCTATGGATCCACCAGTGTCATTGCATGTGTGTTCTCTTCACAATCCACACATGGATCCACCAGTCTCAGTGCATGTGTGTTCTCTTCACAATCCACACATGGATCCACCAGTGTCATTGCATGTGTGTTCTTTTCACTAACAACAACCCGAGTCATTGCATGTGTGTTCTTTTCACATACCACATATGGATCAACCAGTGTCATTGAAATGTTTGTTCTCTACAGAGACCACACATGGATCCACCAGTGTCATTCCATGTGTCCTCTTTTTAGTAACAACAACCAGAGTCATTTTGCATGTGTGTTCTTTTCACATACCACATATGGATCCAGCAGTGTCATTGCATGTATGTTCATTTCACAATCCACCCATGGATCCACCGGTGTCATTGCATGTGTGTTCTTTTCACTAACAACAACTGGATTCATTGCATGTGTGTTCTTTTCACATACGACATATGGATCCACCAGTGTCATTGCATGTGTGCTCTTTCAACATTCCACCTATGGATCCACCAGTGTCATTGCATGTGTGTTCTTTTCACTAGCAACAACCAGAGTCATTGAAATGTGTGCTCTTTTCATATACCACCTATGGATCCACCAGTGTCATTGCATGTGTGTTCTTTTTAATAACAACAACTAGAGTCATTTCATGGCTGTTCTTCTCACATACCACCTATGGATCCACCAGTGTCATTGCTTGTGTGTTCTCTTCACAATCCACCTATGGATCCACCAGTGTCATTGCATGTGTGTTCTCTTCACAATGCACACATGGATCCACCAGTGTCATTGCATGTGTGTTCTTTTTAGTAACAACAACCAGTGTCATTGCATGTGTGATCTCTTAAGAGAGCACACATGGATCCACTAGTGTCATTGCATGTGTGTTCTTTTTACTAACAACAACTAGAGTCATTGAAATTTGTGCTACCTTGAGAGACCACACATGGATCCACCAGTGTCATTGCATGTATGTTCTTTTCACTAACAACAATTGGAGTCATTGCATGTCTGTTCTTTTCACATACCACATATGGATCCACTAGTGTCATTGCATGTGTGCTCTTTTCACAATCCAGCCATGGATCCACCAGTGTCATTGCATGTGTGTTCTTTTTACTAACAACAACCAGAGTCATTTCATGGCTATTCTTCTCACATACCACCTATGGATCCACCAGTGTCATTGCATGTGTGTTCTCTTCACAATCCACCTATGGATCCACCAGTGTCATTGCATGTGTGCTCTTTTTAGTAACAACAACCAGAGTCATTTTGCTTGTGTGTTCTTTTCACATAGCACCTATGGATCCACCAGTGCCAATGCATGTGTGTTCTGGTCACTAACAACAACCAGAGTCATTGCATGTGTGTTCTTTTCACATACCACATATGGATCCACCAGTGTCATTGAAATGTGTGTTCTCTATAGAGACCACACATGGATCCACCAGTGTCATTGCATGTGTGTTCTTTTCACTAACACAACAACCAGAGTCATTGCACGTGTGCTCTTTTCACAATCCACATATGGATCCACCAGTGTCATTGCATGTATGTTCTTTTCACAATCCACCTATGGATCCACCGGTGTCATTGCATGTGTGTTTTTTTCACTAATAACAACTGGAGTCATTGCATGTGTGTTCTTTTCACATACCACATATGGATCCATCAGTGTCATTCCATGTGTGCTCTTTTCACAATCCACCCATGGATCCACCAGTGTCATTGCATGTGTGTTCTTTTTACTTGTCACATCCCAAGATTTTCCAAATCTTGTAATGTGAAAAATAAATTAAACAAAATAAATCTTTGTTGAAAATCAGGGTGAAAAGAAACTTTTGTTTCTAAAAGGAGACTTAAAATCCCATCTTGAACAAAATTCCGTAGAAGTTTGAATTCAACCAAAAATCCAAATCAAGGGAAATGCATTCCTCAATGAATGTATCTGGAAAATTTAAACATTTGGAAAATAAAAAAAAACCAAATCCTTAAACCCTAGTGGAAGGAAATCAATTTCCCAAGTTATCTCCAAATCTATGGATTTGATCCATACCAAAGTTTGATCAACAAATATTCTCAAAGGATCAAGAAAAGACCATAGAGATTGGTTTCACTTAGTTTGGAACCATAGACAAAATCTTATGAATATAAAAAGATAAGGAAATTGAATTTCCAAAGCTAATAAGACCCATACCAATTGGTGAACAAATAATCCTAAAGGGATTTATTTGGATAAACATTTATCTAAGGAAAATAAATTGTTTTGGAAATACTATTTGGATCTTTTAATAAAAGACTTTGTTTTCAAATGAAAAGGTAAGCCAAATTAATTTTGGCCAAACTTTTGTAATAAAATATTTGTTTTGATAAAATGAGTAAAAGTTTATTTAAATAAAATAATAAGGATTTAATTATCCAATTTTATTTAAGTAAAGGCTTTTCCCATTTTAAATGAACACCAAGTATTTTATTACTACTTTGAAATCTTTTATTAAAAGGTTTTGCTTTGATTAAAATGAGTAAAGAATTATTTAAATAAAATAACAAGGATTTAAATATCCAATTTTATTTAAGTAAAGGGTTTCCCATTTTAATTAAAACACCAAAACTTATTTATTTATTTAAATAAGATTCCAAGTATTCTTTTATTTTTCAAATTAAACCTTGTGGTTTGGTTTTGGAAATAATTGGAATTCAAATGGAAATTTTATTTAAATAAATCAAACACTATTAAACAACTAAAGATCCATTTTATTTAATTATAGAATGGATCCTAAAATAAATAAAAGTATTATTTGTATTTTTGAAGATTTGGATTATGTATTAAACAGAACCAAATTCAAAATACAAATTTGAGTGATTGTTTGAATTGATTTGAACCTTGTTTGTTTGAATAATTGTTTGAAAATCCAAGCAGAAAAAGAATTAGAAAAAGGAAAAAGATTTAGACAGAAAAAAATAGTGCAACAGACTCAGCCCACTAAGGCCCAGTCCCGCCCAGACTTCTCCCCTCCCCCGAAGAAACCTTTTCTCACCCAGAAACTGACCCACTCAGTCACAGACAACCGGGACCCACTTCTCCCTCTCCCTCACTCGCTGACGAGACGACCCCACCTCTCTCTCCCACATCCTGAACCGTTTTTCTTCACCGTCAAACAAACCCACGCAGAGACTAACAGGTGGACCCCTCCTTCCTTTCTTTTCCCACTGACCAGAAGACCCCACCGCCACCTCCTTCTTCTTCCCCACGCGACCCCTTCTCCCCCTCACCGCGCGGCAGTTTCTGCCCGTTGATAGCTCCATCAATCCGCGTTAATCCGTGCATTAAACCTCGCCGTGACCTCGCCCTTTTAATCGCCTGCTCCTCCTCCTCCCTTTCCCCCAGACACCGCCTCCCCTCTGCCCCGAGGCTGCCGTAATTCGAGCTCGCATCGCCATAGCTCCGACCACCGTCTCCGGCCGATTCCAGCCAGCACACGCTGCCCCTTGACCTCTCGACCACGCACACATACTCCACACTCCTAGACGCATCTATCCATACCCCTCATTCACCCGCGGACACCCCAGAACCTCGACTCCGTCGTCGACAGTGAGCACCACCGTCTGCCTCTTTCTCCGACGAGCCCCACAGGTAGATTCCGGTCACCCCTCTCCTCCCCGAGAACACGATGATGATCTCCAAGCTCAGACGAACCTAACAGCATTTTCCGTTTGTCTTAGGGCGCCTCCAATCCTCGCCATCGTCAAGCACAGAGCGCCGCCGTGTCTGCTTCTTCTCCGGCGACGTCTCCCAGGTGAGCCAGACCGCCCCGCGCCTTCTCGTTCAAGCACCCACCTTCGCCGTGTCCTTGCGCTCCTGACTATGTGTTTTGTTTACCTCCTGGTGATCAACAGCGTCGTCCTCGACAGCAACCAGAGACAACCGCCGTCGTTCTCTACTCCGGCGAGCAATTACGCCTGACCCCGAGCGCCCCTTGACCAACCGCGAGTACGTCGAGCATCGCCGTGACCCCCTGAGCTCGGTGAGCATGCCCTCTTTCTCTCTCGCTTCCTGTATCGCCGGCACCGTCATCGACCGACCGCTCCGCCGCCGGTAGCCACCGCAGCGCCGCTAGCTTTAGGTCGAGCCTGCCGCAACCGTTCGATCTCGATCCATCGGTTACGATAGAATGACTAACCGCGAAGAGGTATGTCCTCTGGATCGCACGATCAGACTTGATCCAACGCTCCACGTTGCCGATCCACACCGAACCGGTACGGGCGAATAATATTAAGACGCGTGGCACTAGTTCTGTTTAAAACAGAATTTGAAAACAGAAACTTTTTGCAAACTTCAAACCCATGTATATTTTGATCCACACGTCCAAATTTTACAAATTTGATGTCGTTGGAATCAGCAAGACAAGCCCTAACCAACCCTGCCCTTAGTTTAGCAAATAGTATTGGTTAGATTGGTTGTTTATGCAGAAACATTTGATTGCTAGTTTAGCTTAGAAAAATCATTTAAAAATGATTTTAAGGTTAAAACCTTTGCCATTTAGTTTGTTGTGACCTTACTGACCCTAGGAACCTACCCATAGTTTGGAAAATGATTTTGGAAAAGAATAGAATGGATTAATTGATTTAGTCCATTTCTAGCTAACAAAAAACTATAGTTTTGGTTATGAAAATGTTTTTGAGTGAAAAACTTTGGAGAAAATGGTTTAGACCAAACCTACTGGCCCAAACACCAAGTTTTGCAATAGCAACTCGTTTGGTGAACCCTATAGGTTAAAGCCTTAGTAAAAATATTTCTACACCACATAAAATGACCAAATAGATGCCTTGTTTTGAAATTTGTTTTTAAGGTGAAACCCTCTCTGCAAAATGACTTTGCCATTTTGGTAAATGACCAATTTGGAACCTACAAAGTTTAGAAGCCTAGTGAAGACCATCCCTACATTAGAACCAACCTTTGCATGCTTATGCATGACTTAGATGTACCCAAATTTCTATGACCCACTAGGAACCACTTTTTCAAACAAACAAAGCTTGGCATGCTTGCATGCAATTCTTTGACTTTGTTATTTTTGTTTGTGTGTGTTGTTTTGCTTGATTGGTAGATTGAGTTTGTGCCTTGCTTGATTGTTTGTAGTGACTTGAAGAGTGTGAGACTAGCAAGAACAAGGAGTGAACCTATACCCTCTACCAAAAAGGCAAGTGATACTTCATACTATCTATCCCATTATTTTCACTATGCATTAGTGTTTTTGCTAAGTAAAACTTGCATGGTTTTTATTTTGCTAGTATAGACCTTGCTATAGGAAAACTATAATATGAATCCTTAGTAGGATTTTTCTAAGTTAGGAATCCTAATACTGCCATGCTTAGCCTAGCTACTAGAAAACAAGGGTGGTTTATATTCACACTATGGAAAAATATTCTAAGTCTAAGGACTTGTTTTTATTTAACAAAACAACTAAGTTAATGAATCACCTGGGTGGAATGGAAAGAATGGTTTATGTTGAGTGGTTCACAAGGCCATGGACTTGGGTTGTGTATCTCACTTGTGGATGGCCACCCAGGAAACAAAGAGATTTGAGATGTCAAATGTTGAGAAGCTTCAAGTGCAACCACTTGGCAATATGGGCTCTGCCATGATCTTAGGATGCTAGAACTTAGTCACTTGGACAGTGGGTGGTAGTGTATGATAGGTTGGAGCGCGTCCATTTGACTAAGGAAAGGCTACTGAAGGATCTTGTCTTGGGAAACCAAGTCTTGTGGGGAAAGTGCACCACCTCTGCAGAGTGTTAAAAACTAAGTACTTAGCCATGTCCCTGGTAAAGGACAATTTGAGCATCAAGACATGGAAGCAATCAAGAATCTCATCACTCCAATTTCTAAATAAAATTTGTGGGTGAACAAGGGTTGTGTGAAATTCTTCAATCTTTGATGGAGAGATGGCTTGGTACAAGGATCTTGAAATCATTGATTGAGGGAAATTGTTTTTGCCAAGCAAATCTTCAGTCTTTGATTGGTAGATGCCCTGAGTGGATCTCCAGTCTTTGATTAGTAGATGTCTTGGAAAGTTTGCCAAACAAAACTTAGTATTTTCAAAATGATAGGGAAAAAAATCTATTTTGAGCAATGCAAGCCTCAACTCCACTTAGCCAAATGCATATAGATGATAGACTCCACTATACTACCAAAGTATCACTTGCCAATACAATTCAAATGTATTGACCCTTGTGGCTGTAACTTTTTAATGTTGCAGGTTTGATTGATTTTAGTGAGGATTGATTGATTAGGATTACAAGTCTACAACCAACATGTCTGCCTGTGGCACTTTGAAGATGAAGGACCCATGACTATAGTTATTCCGCTGCAATGTATTGTATTAGCCTAATGAGCTATGTATTGATGTAATAAAATTATGTTACTCCTGGTTATAAAGTTGTATTATGACCTTTGTTTCTTGATATTACATCTGAACTGTGGATGCTAGCTATTGATCCAGGGACTAGCATTGTAAACACAGGGGGGCTCAATCTTATTAAAGGTTGGGGACCCTACATTACTAACAACAACCAGAGCCATTTCATGGCTGTTCTTCTCACATACCACCTATGGATCCACTAGTGTCATTGCATGTGTGTTCTATTTACAATCCACCTATGGATCCACCAGTGTCATTGCATGTGTGCTCTTTTTAGTAACAACAACCAGAGTCATTTTGCATGTGTGTTCTTTTTACATACCACCTATGGATCCACCAGTGTCATTGCATGTGTGTTCTTTTCACTAACAACAACCAGAGTCATTGCATGTGTGTTCTTTTCACATACCACATATGGATCCACCAGTGTCATTGAAATGTTTGTTCTCTACATTGACCACACATGGATCCACCAGTGTCATTGCATGTGTGTTCTTTTCACTAACAACAACCAGAGTCATTGCATGTGTGCTCTTTTCACAATCCAAATATGGATCCACGAGTGTCATTGCACGTATGTTCTTTTCACAATCCACCCATGGATCCACCGGTGTCATTCCATGTGTGTTCTTTTCACTAACAACAACTGGAGTCATTGCATGTGTGTTCTTTTCACATACCACATATGGATCCACCAGTGTCATTGCATGTGTGGTCTTTTAACAATCCAACCATGGATCCACCAGTGTCATTACATGTGTGTTCTTTTTACTAACAACAACCAGACTCATTTCATGGCTGTTCTTCTCACATACCACCTATAGATCCACCAGTGTCATTTCATGTGTGCTCTTTTTAGTAACAACCAGAGTCATTTTGCATGTCTGTTCTTTTCACATACGACATATGGATCCACCAGTGTCATTGCATGTATGTTCTTTTCACAATCCACCCATGGATCCACCGGTGTCATTGCATGTGTGTTCTTTTCACTAACAACAACTGGAGTCATTGCATGTGTGTTCTTTTCACATACATAATATGGATGCACCAGTGTCATTGCATGTGTGCTCTTTTCACAATCCACCTATGGGTCCACCAGTGTCATTGCATGTGTGTTCTTTTCACTAACAACAACCAGAGTCATTGAAATGTGTGCTCTTTTCACATACCACCTATGGATCCACCAGTGTCATTGCATGTGTGTTCTTTTTACTAACAACAACTAGAGTCATTTCACAGTGGTTCTTCTCACATACCACCTATGGATCCACCAGTGTCATTGCATGTGTGTTCTCTTCACAATCCACACATGGATCCACCAGTGTCATTGCATGTGTGTTCTCTTCAAAATCCACACATGGACTCACCAGTGTCATTGCATGTGTGTTCTTTTTAGTAACAACAACCAGTGTCATTGCATGTGTGTTCTCTTCAGAGAGCACACATGGATCCACCAGTGCCATTGCATGTGTGTTCTTTTTACTAACATCAACAAGTGTCATTGAAATTTGTGCTCTCTTCAGAGACCACACATGGATCCACCGGTGTCATTGCATGTATGTTCTTTTCACTAACAACAACTGGAGTCATTGCATGTGTGTTCTTTTCACATACCACATATGGATCCACCAGTGTCATTGCATGTGTGCTCTTTTCACAATCCACCTATGGATCCACCAGTGTCATTGCATGTGTGTTCTTTTCAATAACAACAACCAGAGTCATTGAAATGTGTGCTCTTTTCATTTACCACCTATGGATACACCAGTGTCATTGCATGTGTGTTCTTTTTACTAACAACAACTAGAGTCATTGCATGGCCGTTCTTCTCACCTACCACCTATGGATCCACCAGTGTCATTGCATGTGTGTTCTCTTCACAATCCACACATGGATCCACCAGTGTCACTGCATGTGTGTTCTCTTCACAATCCACACATGGATCCACAAGTGTCATTGCATGTGTGTTCTTTTTAGTAACAACAACCAGTGTCATTGCATGTGTGTTCTCTTCAGAGAGCACACATGGATCCACCAGTGTCATTGCATGTGTGTTCTTTTTACTAACAACAACTAGAGTCATTGAAATGTGTGCTATCTTCAGAGACCACACATGGATCCACCGGTGTCATTGCATGTATGTTCTTTTCACTAACAACAACTGGAGTCATTGCATGTGTGTTCTTTTCACATACCACATATGGATCCACCAGTGTCATTGCATGTGTGCTCTTTTCACAATCCACCCATGGATCCACCAGTTTCATTGCATGTGTGTTCTTTTTACTAACAACCAGAGTCATTTCATGGCTATTCTTCTCACATACCACCTATGGATCCATCAGTGTCATTTCTTGTGTGTTCTCTTCACAATCCACCTATGGATCCACCAGTGTCATTGCATGTGTGCTCTTTTTAGTAACAACAACACGAGTCATTTTGCATGTGTGTTCTTTTCACATACGACATATGGATCCACCAGTGTCATTGCATGTATGTTCTTTTCACAATCCACCCATGGATCCACCGGTGTCATTTCATGTGTGTTCTTTTCACTAACAACAACTGGAGTCATTGCATGTGTGTTCTTTTCACATACCACATATGGATCCACCAGTGTCATTGCATGTGTGCTCTTTTCACAATCCTCCTATGGATCCACCAGTGTCATTGCATGTGTGTTCTTTTCACTAACAACAACCAGAGTCATTGAAATGTGTGCTCTTTTCATATACCACCTATGGATCCACCAGTGTCATTGCATGTGTGCTCTTTTTACTAACAACAACTAGAGTCATTTCATGGTTGTTCTTCTCACATACCACCTATGGATCCACCAGTGTCATTGCATGTGTGTTCTCTTCACAATCCACACATGGATCCACCAGTGTCATTGCATGTGTGTTCTCTTCAAAATCCACACATGGACTCACCAGTGTCATTGCATGTGTGTTCTTTTTAGTAACAACAACCAGTGTCATTGCATGTGTGTTCTCTTCAGAGAGCACACATGGATCCACCAGTGCCATTGCATGTGTGTTCTTTTTACTAACATCAACAAGTGTCATTGAAATTTGTGCTCTCTTCAGAGACCACACATGGATCCACCGGTGTCATTGCATGTATGTTCTTTTCACTAACAACAAATGGAGTCATTGCATGTGTGTTCTTTTCACATACCACATATGGATCCACCAGTGTCATTGCATGTGTGCTCTTTTCACAATCCACCTATGGATCCACCAGTGTCATTGCATGTGTGTTCTTTTCAATAACAACAACCAGAGTCATTGAAATGTGTGCTCTTTTCATTTACCACCTATGGATACACCAGTGTCATTGCATGTGTGTTCTTTTTACTAACAACAACTAGAGTCATTGCATGGCCGTTCTTCTCACCTACCACCTATGGATCCACCAGTGTCATTGCATGTGTGTTCTCTTCACAATCCACACATGGATCCACCAGTGTCACTGCATGTGTGTTCTCTTCACAATCCACACATGGATCCACAAGTGTCATTGCATGTGTGTTCTTTTTAGTAACAACAACCAGTGTCATTGCATGTGTGTTCTCTTCAGAGAGCACACATGGATCCACCAGTGTCATTGCATGTGTGTTCTTTTTACTAACAACAACTAGAGTCATTGAAATGTGTGCTATCTTCAGAGACCACACATGGATCCACCGGTGTCATTGCATGTATGTTCTTTTCACTAACAACAACTGGAGTCATTGCATGTGTGTTCTTTTCACATACCACATATGGATCCACCAGTGTCATTGCATGTGTGCTCTTTTCACAATCCACCCATGGATCCACCAGTTTCATTGCATGTGTGTTCTTTTTACTAACAACAACCAGAGTCATTTCATGGCTATTCTTCTCACATACCACCTATGGATCCATCAGTGTCATTTCTTGTGTGTTCTCTTCACAATCCACCTATGGATCCACCAGTGTCATTGCATGTGTGCTCTTTTTAGTAACAACAACACGAGTCATTTTGCATGTGTGTTCTTTTCACATACGACATATGGATCCACCAGTGTCATTGCATGTATGTTCTTTTCACAATCCACCCATGGATCCACCGGTGTCATTTCATGTGTGTTCTTTTCACTAACAACAACTGGAGTCATTGCATGTGTGTTCTTTTCACATACCACATATGGATCCACCAGTGTCATTGCATGTGTGCTCTTTTCACAATCCTACTATGGATCCACCAGTGTCATTGCATGTGTGTTCTTTTCACTAACAACAACCAGAGTCATTGAAATGTGTGCTCTTTTCATATACCACCTATGGATCCACCAGTGTCATTGCATGTGTGCTCTTTTTACTAACAACAACTAGAGTCATTTCATGGTTGTTCTTCTCACATACCACCTATGGATCCACCAGTGTCATTGCATGTGTGTTCTCTTCACAATCCACACATGGATCCACCAGTGTCATTGCATGTGTGTTATCTTCACAATCCACACATGGATCCACTAGTGTCATTGCATGTGTGTTCTTTTTAGTAACAACAACCAGTGTCATTGCATGTGTGTTCTCTTCAGAGAGCCGACATGGATCCACCAGTGTCATTGCATGTGTGTTCTTTTTACTAACAACAAGAAGTGTCATTGAAATTTGTGCTCTCTTCAGAGACCACACATGGATCCACCGGTGTCATTGCATGTATGTTCTTTTCACTAACAACAAATGGAGTCATTGCATGTGTGTTCTTTTCACATACCACATATGGATCCACCAGTGTCATTGCATGTGTGCTCTTTTCACAATCCACCTATGGATCCACGAGTGTCATTGCATGTGTGTTTTTTTCAGTAACAACACCTAGAGTCATTGAAATGTGTGCTCTTTTCATATACCACCTATGGATCCACTAGTGTCATTGCATGTGTGTTCTTTTTACTAACAACAACTAGAGTCATTTCATGGCCGTTCTTCTCACCTACCACCTATGGATCCACCAGTGTCATTGCATGTGTGTTCTCTTCACAATCCACACATGGATCCACCAGTGTCATTGCATGTGTGTTCTCTTCACAATCCACACATGGATCCACAAGTATCATTGCATGTGTGTTCTTTTTAGTAACAACAACCAGTGTCATTGCATGTGTGTTCTCTTCAGAGAGCACACATGGATCCACCAGTGTCATTGCATGTGTGTTCTTTTTACTAACAACAACTAGAGTCATTGAAATGTGTGCTATCTTCAGAGACCACACATGGATCCACCGGTGTCATTGCATGTATGTTCTTTTCACTAGCAACAACTGGAGTCATTGCATGTGTGTTCTTTTCACATACCACATGTGGATCCACCAGTGTGATTGCATGTGTGCTCTTTTCACAATCCACCCATGGATCCACCAGTTTCATTGCATGTGTGTTCTTTTTACTAACAACAACCAGAGTCATTTCATGGCTATCCTTCTCACATACCACCTATGGATCCACCAGTGTCATTGCTTGTGTGTTCTCTTCACAATCCATCTATGGATCCACCAATGTCATTGCATGTGTGCTCTTTTTAGTAACAACAACCAGAGTCATTTTGCATGTGTGTTCTTTTCACATACGACATATGGATCCACCAGTGTCATTGCATGTATGTTCTTTTCACAATCCACCCATGGATCCACCGGTGTCATTTCATGTGTGTTCTTTTCACTAACAACAACTGGAGTCATTGCATGTGTGTTCTTTTCACATACCACATATGGATCCACCAGTGTCATTGCATGTGTGCTCTTTTCACAATCCACCTATGGATCCACCAGTGTCATTGCATGTGTGTTCTTTTCACTAACAACAACCAGAGTCATTGAAATGTGTGCTCTTTTCATATACCACCTATGGATCCACCAGTATCATTGCATGTGTGTTCTTTTTACTAACAAGAACTAGAGTCATTTCATGGTTGTTCTTCTCACATACCACCTATGGATCCACCAGTGTCATTGCATGTGTGTTCTCTTCACAATCCACACATGGATCCACCAGTGTCATTGCATGTGTGTTCTCTTCACAATCCACACATGGATCCACTAGTGTCATTGCATGTGTGTTCTTTTTAGTAACAACAACCAGTGTCATTGGATGTGCGTTCTCTTCAGAGAGCACACATGGATCCACCAGTGTCATTGCATGTGTGTTCTTTTTACTAACAACAACTAGAGTCATTTCATGGCTATTCTTCTCACATACCACCTATGGATCCACCAGTGTCATGTGTGTTCTCTTCACAATCCACACATGGATCCACCAGTGTCATTGCATGTGTGTTCTCTTCACAATGCACACATGGATCCACCAGTGTCATTGCATGTGTGTTCTTTTTAGTAACAACAACCAGTGTCATTGCATGTGTGTTCTCTTCAGAGAGCACACATGGATCCACTAGTGTCATTGCATGTGTGTTCTTTTTACTAACAACAACTAGAGTCATTGAAATTTGTGCTACCTTCAGAGACCACACATGGATCCACCGGTGTCATTGCATGTATGTTCTTTTCACTAACAACAATTGGAGTCATTGCATGTCTGTTCTTTTCACATACCACATATGGATCCACTAGTGTCATTGCATGTGTGCTCTTTTCACAATCCACCCATGGATCCACCAGTGTCATTGCATGTGTGTTCTTTTTACTAACAACAACTAGAGTCATTTCATGGCTATTCTTCTCACATACCACCTATGGATCCACCAGTGTCATTGCATGTGTGTTCTCTTCACAATCCACCTATGGATCCACCAGTGTCATTGCATGTGTGCTCTTTTTAGTAACAACAACCAGAGTCATTTTGCATGTGTGTTCTTTTCACATACCACCTATGGATCCACCAGTGTCAATTCATGTGTGTTCTTTTCACTAACAACAACTAGAGTCATTGCATGTGTGTTCTTTTCACATACCACATATGGATCCACCAGTGTCATTGAAATGTGTGTTCTCTACAGAGACCACACATGGATCCACCAGTGTCATTGCATGTGTGTTCTTTTCACTAACACAACAACCAGAGTCATTGCATGTGTGCTCTTTTCACAATCCACATATGGATCCACCAGTGTCATTGCATGTATGTTCTTTTGACAATCCACCTATGGATCCACCGGTGTCATTGCATGTGTGTTCTTTTCACTAATAACAACTGGAGTTATTGCATGTGTGTTCTTTTCACATACCGCATTTGGATCCACCAGTGTCATTCCATGTGTGCTCTTTTCACAATCCAATCATGGATCCACCAGTGTCATTGCATGTGTGTACTTTTACTAACAACAACCAGAGCCATTTCATGGCTGTTCGTCTCACATACCACCTATGGATCCACTAGTGTCATTGCATGTGTGTTCTCTTTACAATCCACCTATGGATCCACCAGTGTCATTGCATGTGTGCTCTTTTTAGTAACAAAAACCAGAGTCATTTTGCATGTGTGTTCTTTTCACATACGACATATGGATCCACCAGTGTCATTGCATGTATGTTCTTTTCACAATCCACCCATGGATCCACCGGTGTCATTTCATGTGTGTTCTTTTCACTAACAACAACTGGAGTCATTGCATGTGTGTTCTTTTCACATACCACATATGGATCCACCAGTGTCATTGCATGTGTGCTCTTTTCACAATCCACCTATGGATCCACCAGTGTCATTGCATGTGTGTTCTTTTCACTAACAACAACCAGAGTCATTGAAATGTGTGCTCTTTTCATATACCACCTATGGATCCACCAGTATCATTGCATGTGTGTTCTTTTTACTAACAAGAACTAGAGTCATTTCATGGTTGTTCTTCTCACATACCACCTATGGATCCACCAGTGTCATTGCATGTGTGTTCTCTTCACAATCCACACATGGATCCACCAGTGTCATTGCATGTGTGTTCTCTTCACAATCCACACATGGATCCACTAGTGTCATTGCATGTGTGTTCTTTTTAGTAACAACAACCAGTGTCATTGCATGTGCGTTCTCTTCAGAGAGCACACATGGATCCACCAGTGTCATTGCATGTGTGTTCTTTTTACTAACAACAACTAGAGTCATTTCATGGCTGTTCTTCTCACATACCACCTATGGATCCACCAGTGTCATGTGTGTTCTCTTCACAATCCACACATGGATCCACCAGTGTCATTGCATGTGTGTTCTCTTCACAATGCACACATGGATCCACCAGTGTCATTGCATGTGTGTTCTTTTTAGTAACAACAACCAGTGTCATTGCATGTGTGTTCTCTTCAGAGAGCACACATGGATCCACTAGTGTCATTGCATGTGTGTTCTTTTTACTAACAACAACTAGAGTCATTGAAATTTGTGCTACCTTCAGAGACCACACATGGATCCACCGGTGTCATTGCATGTATGTTCTTTTCACTAACAACAATTGGAGTCATTGCATGTCTGTTCTTTTCACATACCACATATGGATCCACTAGTGTCATTGCATGTGTGCTCTTTTCACAATCCACCCATGGATCCACCAGTGTCATTGCATGTGTGTTCTTTTTACTAACAACAACTAGAGTCATTTCATGGCTATTCTTCTCACATACCACCTATGGATCCACCAGTGTCATTGCATGTGTGTTCATTTCACAATCCACCCATGGATCCACCGGTGTCATTGCATGTGTGTTCTTTTCACTAACAACAACTGGATTCATTGCATGTGTGTTCTTTTCACATACCACATATGGATCCACCAGTGTCATTGCATGTGTGTTCTTTTCACTAACAACAACCAGAGTAATTGCATGTGTGTTCTTTTCACATACCACATATGGATCCACCAGTGTCATTGAAATGCATGTTCTCTTTAGAGACCGCACATGGATCCACAACTGTCATTGCATGTGTGTTCTTTTTAGTAACAACAACCAGAGTCATTTTGCATGTGTGTTCTTTTCACATACCACCTATGGATCCACCAGTGTCAATTCATGTGTGTTCTTTTCACTAACAACAACTAGAGTCATTGCATGTGTGTTCTTTTCACATACCACATATGGATCCACCAGTGTCATTGAAATGTGTGTTCTCTACAGAGACCACACATGGATCCACCAGTGTCATTGCATGTGTGTTCTTTTCACTAACACAACAACCAGAGTCATTGCATGTGTGCTCTTTTCACAATCCACATATGGATCCACCAGTGTCATTGCATGTATGTTCTTTTGACAATCCACCTATGGATCCACCGGTGTCATTGCATGTGTGTTCTTTTCACTAATAACAACTGGAGTTATTGCATGTGTGTTCTTTTCACATACCGCATTTGGATCCACCAGTGTCATTCCATGTGTGCTCTTTTCACAATCCAATCATGGATCCACCAGTGTCATTGCATGTGTGTACTTTTACTAACAACAACCAGAGCCATTTCATGGCTGTTCGTCTCACATACCACCTATGGATCCACTAGTGTCATTGCATGTGTGTTCTCTTTACAATCCACCTATGGATCCACCAGTGTCATTGCATGTGTGCTCTTTTTAGTAACAAAAACCAGAGTCATTTTGCATGTGTGTTCTTTTCACATACGACATATGGATCCACCAGTGTCATTGCATGTATGTTCTTTTCACAATCCACCCATGGATCCACCGGTGTCATTTCATGTGTGTTCTTTTCACTAACAACAACTGGAGTCATTGCATGTGTGTTCTTTTCACATACCACATATGGATCCACCAGTGTCATTGCATGTGTGCTCTTTTCACAATCCACCTATGGATCCACCAGTGTCATTGCATGTGTGTTCTTTTCACTAACAACAACCAGAGTCATTGAAATGTGTGCTCTTTTCATATACCACCTATGGATCCACCAGTATCATTGCATGTGTGTTCTTTTTACTAACAAGAACTAGAGTCATTTCATGGTTGTTCTTCTCACATACCACCTATGGATCCACCAGTGTCATTGCATGTGTGTTCTCTTCACAATCCACACATGGATCCACCAGTGTCATTGCATGTGTGTTCTCTTCACAATCCACACATGGATCCACTAGTGTCATTGCATGTGTGTTCTTTTTAGTAACAACAACCAGTGTCATTGCATGTGCGTTCTCTTTAGAGAGCACACATGGATCCACCAGTGTCATTGCATGTGTGTTCTTTTTACTAACAACAACTAGAGTCATTTCATGGCTGTTCTTCTCACATACCACCTATGGATCCACCAGTGTCATGTGTGTTCTCTTCACAATCCACACATGGATCCACCAGTGTCATTGCATGTGTGTTCTCTTCACAATGCACACATGGATCCACCAGTGTCATTGCATGTGTGTTCTTTTTAGTAACAACAACCAGTGTCATTGCATGTGTGTTCTCTTCAGAGAGCACACATGGATCCACTAGTGTCATTGCATGTGTGTTCTTTTTACTAACAACAGCTAGAGTCATTGAAATTTGTGCTACCTTCAGAGACCACACATGGATCCACCGGTGTCATTGCATGTATGTTCTTTTCACTAACAACAATTGGAGTCATTGCATGTCTGTTCTTTTCACATACCACATATGGATCCACTAGTGTCATTGCATGTGTGCTCTTTTCACAATCCACCCATGGATCCACCAGTGTCATTGCATGTGTGTTCTTTTTACTAACAACAACTAGAGTCATTTCATGGCTATTCTTCTCACATACCACCTATGGATCCACCAGTGTCATTGCATGTGTGTTCTCTTCACAATCCACCTATGGATCCACCAGTGTCATTGCATGTGTGCTCTTTTTAGTAACAACAACCAGAGTCATTTTGCATGTGTGTTCTTTTCACATACCACCTATGGATCCACCAGTGTCAATTCATGTGTGTTCTTTTCACTAACAACAACTAGAGTCATTGCATGTGTGTTCTTTTCACATACCACATATGGATCCACCAGTGTCATTGAAATGTGTGTTCTCTACAGAGACCACACATGGATCCACCAGTGTCATTGCATGTGTGTTCTTTTCACTAACACAACAACCAGAGTCATTGCATGTGTGCTCTTTTCACAATCCACATATGGATCCACCAGTGTCATTGCATGTATGTTCTTTTGACAATCCACCTATGGATCCACCGGTGTCATTGCATGTGTGTTCTTTTCACCAATAACAACTGGAGTTATTGCATGTGTGTTCTTTTCACATACCGCATTTGGATCCACCAGTGTCATTCCATGTGTGCTCTTTTCACAATCCAATCATGGATCCACCAGTGTCATTGCATGTGTGTACTTTTACTAACAACAACCAGAGCCATTTCATGGCTGTTCTTCTCACATACCACCTATGGATCCACTAGTGTCATTGCATGTGTGTTCTCTTTACAATCCACCTATGGATCCACCAGTGTCATTGCATGTGTGCTCTTTTTAGTAACAAAAACCAGAGTCATTTTGCATGTGTGTTCTTTTCACATACCACCTATGGATCCACCAGTGTCATTGCATGTGTGTTCTTTTCACTAACAACAACCAGAGTCATTGCATGTGTGTTCTTTTCACATACCACATATTGATCCACCAGTGTCATTGAAATGTTTGTTCTCTACATAGACCACACATGGATCCACCAGTGTCATTGCATGTGTGTTCTTTTCACTAACAACAACTAGAGTCATTGCATGTGTGATCTTTTCACAATCCACATATGGATCCACGAGTGTCATTGCATGTATGTTCTTTTCACAATCCACCCATGGATCCACCGGTGTCATTGCATGTGTGTTCTTTTCACTAACAACAACTGGAGTCATTGCATGTGTGTTCTTTTCACATACCACATATGGATCCACCAGTGTCATTGCATGTGTGCTCTTTTAACAATCCAACCATGGATCCACCAGTGTCATTACATGTGTGTTCTTTTTACTAACAACAACCAGAGTCATTTCATGGTTGTTCTTCTCACATACCACCTATGGATCCACCAGTGTCATTGCATGTGTGCTCTTTTTAGTAACAACAACCAGAGTCATTTTGCATGTGTGTTCTTTCCACATACGACATATGGATCCACCAGTGTCATTGCATGTATGTTCTTTTCACAATCCACCCATGGATCCACCGGTGTCATTCCATGTGTGTTCTTTTCACTAACAACAACCGGAGTCATTGCATGTGTGTTCTTTTCACATACCACAAATGGATCCACCAGTGTCATTGCATGTGTGCTCTTTTCACAATCCACCTATGGATCCACCAGTGTCATTGCAAGTGTGTTCTTTTCACTAACAACAACCAGAGTCATTGAAATGTGTGCTCTTTTCACATACCACCTATGGATCCACCAGTGTCATTGCATGTGTGTTCTTTTTACTAACAACAACTAGAGTCATTTCATGGTTGTTCTTCTCACATACCACCTATGGATCCACCAGTGTCATTGCATGTGTGTTCTCTTCACAATCCACACATGGATCCACCAGTGTCATTGCATGTGTGTTCTCTTGAAAATCCACACATGGACTCACCAGTGTCATTGCATGTGTGTTCTTTTTAGTAACAACAACCAGTGTCATTGCATGTGTGTTCTCTTCAGAGAGCACACATGGATCCACTAGTGTCAATGCATGTGTGTTCTTTTTACTAACAACAACAAGTGTCATTGAAATTTGTGCTCTTTTCAGAGACCACACATGGATCCACCCGTGTCATTGCATGTATGTTCTTTTCACCAACAACAACTTGAGTCATTGCATGTGTGTTCTTTTCACATACCACATATGGATCCACCAGTGTCATTGCATGTGTGCTCTTTTCACAATCCACCTATGGATCCACCAGTGTCAGTGCATGTGTGTTCTTTTCACTAACAACAACCAGAGTCATTGAAATGTGTGCTCTTTTCATATACAACCTATGGATCCACCAGTGTCATTGCATGTGTGTTTTTTTACTAACAACAACTAGAGTCATTCCATGGCCGTTCTTCTTACCTACCACCTATGGATCCACCAGTGTCATTGTATGTGTGTTCTCTTCACAATCCACACATGAATCCACCAGTGTCATTGCATGTGTGTTCTCTTCAAAATTCCACACATGGATCCACAAGTGTCATTGCATGTGTGTTCTTTTTAGTAACAACAACCGGTGTCATTGCATGTGTGTTCTCTTCAGAGAGCACACATGGATCCACCAGTGTCATTGCATGTGTGTTCTTTTTACTAACAACAACTAGAGTCATTGAAATGTGTGCTATCTTCAGAGACCACACATGGATCCACCGGTGTCATTGCATGTATGTTCTTTTCACTAACAACAACTGGAGTCATTGCATGTGTGTTCTTTCCACATACCACATATGGATCCACCAGTGTCATTGCATGTGTGCTCTTTTCACAATCCACCCATGGATCCACCAGTTTTATTGCATGTGTGTTCTTTTTACTAACAACAACCAGAGTCATTTCATGGCTATTCTTCTCACATACCACCTATGGATCCACCAGTGTCATTGCTTGTGTGTTCTCTTCACAATCCACCTATGGATCCACCAGTGTCATTGCATGTGTGCTCTTTTTAGTAACAACAACCAGAGTCATTTTGCATGTGTGTTCTTTTCACATACGACATATGGATCCACCAGTGTCATTGCATGTATGTTCTTTTCACAATCCACCCATGGATCCACCGGTGTCATTACATGTGTGTTCTTTTCAGTAACAACAACTGGAGTCATTGCATGTGTGTTCTTTTCACATACCACATATGGATCCACAAGTGTCATTGCATGTGTGCTCTTTTCACAATCCACCTATGGATCCACCAGTGTCATTGCATGTGTGTTCTTTTCACTAACAACAACCAGAGTCATTGAAATGTGTGCTCTTTTCATATACCACCTATGGATCCACTAGTGTCATTGCATGTGTGTTCTTTTTACTATCAACAACTAGAGTCATTTCATGGATGTTCTTCTCACATACCACCTATGGATCCACCAGTGTCATTGCATGTGTGTTCTCTTCACAATCCACACATGGATCCACCAGTGTCATTGCATGTGTGTTCTCTTCACAATCCACACATGGATCCACTAGTGTCATTGCATGTGTGTTCTTTTTAGTAACAACAACCAGTGTCATTGCATGTGTGTTCTCTTCAGAGAGCACACATGGATCCACTAGTTTCATTGCATGTGTGTTCTTTTTACTAACAACAACTAGAGTCATTGAAATTTGTGCTACCTTCAGAGACCACACATGGATCCACCGGTGTCATTGCATGTATGTTCTTTTCACTAACAACAATTGGAGTCATTGCATGTCTGTTCTTCTCACATACCACCTATGGATCCACCAGTGTCATTGCATGTGTGCTCTTTTTAGTAACAACAACTAGAGTATTTTGCATGTGTGTTCTTTCCACATACGACATATGGATCCACCAGTGTCATTGCATGTATGTTCTTTTCACAATCGACCCATGGATCCACCGGTGTCATTCCATGTGTGTTCTTTTCACTAACAACAACCGGAGTCATTGCATGTGTGTTCTTTTCACATACCACCTATGGATCCACCAGTGTCATTGCATGTGTGTTCTTTTCACTAACAACAACCAGAGTCATTGCATGTGTGTTCTTTTCACATACCACATATTGATCCACCAGTGTCATTGAAATGTTTGTTCTCTACATAGACCACACATGGAACCACCAGTGTCATTGCATGTGTGTTCTTTTCACTAAAAACAACCAGAGTCATTGCATGTCTGCTCTTTTCACAATCCACATATGGATCCACGAGTGTCATTGCATGTATGTTCTTTTCACAATCCACCCATGGATCCACCGGTGTCATTGCATGTGTGTTCTTTTCACTAACAACAACTGGAGACATTGCATGTGTGTTCTTTTCACATACCACATATGGATCCACCAGTGTCATTGCATGTGTGCTCTTTTAACAATCCAACCATGGATCCACCAGTGTCATTACATGTGTGTTCTTTTTACTAACAACAACCAGAGTCATTTCATTGTTGTTCTTCTCACATACCACCTATGGATCCACCAGTGTCATTGCATGTGTGCTCTTTTTAGTAACAACAACCAGAGTCATTTTGCATGTGTGTTCTTTCCACATACGACATATGGATCCACCAGTGTCATTGCATGTATGTTCTTTTCACAATCCACCCATGGATCCACCGGTGTCATTCCATGTGTGTTCTTTTCACTAACAACCATCGGAGTCATTGCATGTGTGTTCTTTTCACATACCACATATGGATCCACCAGTGTCATTGCATGTGTGCTCTTTTCACAATCCACCTATGGATCCACCAGTGTCATTGCAAGTGTGTTCTTTTCACTAATAACAACCAGAGTCATTGAAATGTGTGCTCTTTTCACATACCACCTATGGATCCACCAGTGTCATTGCATGTGTGTTCTTTTTACTAACAACAACTAGAGTCATTTCACGGTTGTTCTTCTCACATACCACCTATGGATCCACCAGTGTCATTGCATGTGTGTTTTCTTCACAATCCACACATGGATCCACCAGTGTCATTGAATGTGTGTTCTCTTGAAAATCCACACATGAACTCACCAGTGTCATTGCATGTGTGTTCTTTTTAGTAACAACAACCAGTGTCATTGCATGTGTGTTCTCTTCAGAGAGCACACATGGATCCACCAGTGTCATTGCATGTGTGTTCTTTTTACTAACAACAACAAGTGTCATTGAAATTTGTGCTCTTTTCAGAGACCACACATGGATCCACCGGTGTCATTGCATTTTCACTAACAACAACTGGAGTCATTGCATGTGTGTTCTTTTCACATACCACATCTGGATCCACCAGTGTCATTGCATGTGTGCTCTTTTCACAATCCACCTATGGATCCACAATGGTGGCAGTGCATGTGTGTTCTTTTCACTAACAACAACCAGAGTCATTGAAATGTGTGCTCTTTTCACATACCACCTACGGATCCACCAGTGTCATTGCATGTGTGTTCTTTTTACTAACAACAACTAGAGTCATTTCACGGTTGTTCTTCTCACATACCACCTATTGATCCACCAGTGTCATTGCATGTGTGTTCTCTTCACAATCCACACATGGATCCACCAGTGTCATTGCATGTGTGTTCTCTTGAAAATCCACACATGGACTCACCAGTGTCATTGAATGTGTGTTCTTTTTAGTAACAACAACCAGTGTCATTGCATGTGTGTTCTCTTCAGAGAGCACACATGGATCCACCAGTGTCATTGCATGTGTGTTCTTTTTACTAACAACAACAAGTGTCATTGAAATTTGTGCTCTTTTCAGAGACCACACATGGATCCACCGGTGTCATTGCATGTATGTTCTTTTCACTAACAACAACTGGAGTCATCGCATGTGTGTTCTTTTCACATACCACATATGGATCCACCTGTGTCATTGCATGTGTGCTCTTTTCACAATCCACCTATGGATCCACCAGTGTCATTGCATGTGTGCTCTTTTTAGTAACAACAACCAGAGTCATTTTGCATGTGTGTTCTTTTCACATACGACATATGGATCCACCAGTGTCATTGCATGTATGTTCTTTTCACAATCCACCCATGGATCCACCGGTGTCATTACATGTGTGTTCTTTTCAGTAACAACAACTGGAGTCATTGCATGTGTGTTCTTTTCACATACCACATATGGATCCACCAGTGTCATTGCATGTGTGCTCTTTTCACAATCCACCTATGGATCCACCAGTGTCAGTGCATGTGTGTTCTTTTCACTAACAACAACCAGAGTCATTGAAATGTGTGCTCTTTTCATATACAACCTATGGATCCACCAGTGTCATTGCATGTGTGTTCTTTTTACTAACAACAACTAGAGTCATTTCATGGCCGTTCTTCTCACCTACCACCTATGGATCCACCAGTGTCATTGCATGTGTGTTCTCTTCACAATCCACACATGAATCCACCAGTGTCATTGCATGTGTATTCTCTTCACAATCCACACATGGATACACAAGTGTCATTGCATGTGTGTTCTTTCTAGTAACAACAACCAGTGTCATTGCATGTGTGTTCTCTTCAGAGAGCACACATGGATCCACCAGTGTCATTGCATGTGTGTTCTTTTTACTAACAACAACTAGAGTCATTAAAATGTGTCCTATCTTCAGAGACCACACATGGATCCACCGGTGTCATTGCATGTATGTTCTTTTCACTAACAACAACTGGAGTCATTGCATGTGTGTTCTTTCGACATACCACATATGGATCCACCAGTGTCATTGCATGTGTGCTCTTTTCACAATCCACCCATGGATCCACCAGTTTCATTGCATGTGTGTTCTTTTTACTAACAACAACCAGAGTCATTTCATGGCTATTCTTCTCACATACCACCTATGGATCCACCAGTGTCATTGCTTGTGTGTTCTCTTCACAATCCACCTATGGATCCACCAGTGTCATTGCATGTGTGCTCTTTTTAGTAACAACAACCAGAGTCATTTTGCATGTGTGTTCTTTTCACATACGACATATGGATCCACCAGTGTCATTGCATGTATGTTCTTTTCACAATCCACCCATGGATCCACCGGTGTCATTACATGTGTGTTCTTTTCAGTAACAACAACTGGAGTCATTGCATGTGTGTTCTTTTCACATACCACATATGGATCCACCAGTGTCATTGCATGTGTGCTCTTTTCACAATCCACCTATGGATCCACCAGTGTCAGTGCATGTGTATTCTTTTCACTAACAACAACCAGAGTCATTGAAATGTGTGCTCTTTTCATATACCACCTATGGATCCACTAGTGTCATTGCATGTGTGTTCTTTTTACTATCAATAACTAGAGTCATTTCATGGCTGTTCTTCTCACATACCACCTATGGATACACCAGTGTCATTGCATGTGTGTTCTCTTCACAATCCACACATGGATCCACCAGTGTCATTGCATGTGTGTTCTCTTCACAATCCACACATGGATCCACTAGTGTCATTGCATGTGTGTTCTTTTTAGTAACAACAACCAGTGTCATTGCATGTGTGTTCTCTCCAGAGAGCACACATGGATCCACCAGTGTCATTGCATGTGTGTTCTTTTTACTAACAACAACCAGTGTCATTGAAATGTGTGCTCTCTTCAGAGACCACACATGGATCCACTGGTGTCATTGCATAAGTGTTCTTTTCAAAATACACCTATGGATCCACCAGTGTCATTGCATATGTGCTCTTTTCACTAACAACAACCAGAGTCATTGCATGTGTGTTCTTTTCACATACCACATATGGATCCACCAGTGTCATTGAAATGTGTGTTCTCTACAGAGACCACACATGTATCCACCAGTGTCATTGCATGTGTGTTCTTTTTAGTAACAACAACTAGAGTCGTTGAAATGTGTGTTCTTTTCACATACCACCTATGGATCCACCAGTGTCATTGCATGTGTGTTCTTTTCACTAACAACAACCAGAGTCATTGCATATGTGCTCTTTTCACAATCCACATATGGATCCACCGGTGTCATTGCATGTGCGTTCATTTCATAATCCACCTATGGATCCACCAGTGTCATTGCATGTGTGTTCTTTTCACAATCCACCCATGGATCCACCAGTGTCATTGCATGTGTGTTGTTTTTACTAAAAACAAGCAGAGTCATTTCATGTGTGTTCTTTTCACATACCACATATGGATCCACCAGTGTCATTGAAATGTATGTTGTCTACAGAGACCACTTGTGGATCCACCAGTGTCATTGCATATGTGTTCTTTTCACTAACAACAACCAGAGTCATTGCATGTGTGCTCTTTTCACAATCCACATATGGATCCACTAGTGTCATTGCATGTATGTTCTTTTCACAATCCACCCATGGATCCACCGGTGTCATTGCATGTGTGTTCTTTTCACTAACAACAACTGGAGTCATTGCATGTGTGTTCTTTTCACATACCACATATGGATCCACCAGTGTCATTGCATGTGTGCTCTTTTCACAATCCACCCATGGATCCACCAGTGTCATTGCATGTGTGTTCTTTTTACTAACAACAACCAGATTCATTTCATGGCTGTTCTTCTCACATACCACCTATGGATCCACCAGTGTCATTGCATGTGTGTTCTCTTCACAATCCACCTATGGATCCACCAGTGTCATTGCATGTGTGCTCTTTTTAGTAACAACAACCAGAGTCATTTTGCATGTGTGTTCTTTTCACATACTACCTATGGATCCACCAGTGTCATTGCATGTGTGTTCTTTTCACGTACCACATATGGATCCACCAGTGTCATTGAAATGTGTGTTCTCTACAGATACCACACATGGATCCACCGGTGTCATTGCATGTATGTTCTTTTCACTAACAACAACTGGAGTCATTGCATGTGTGTTCTTTTCACATACCACATATGGATCCACCAGTGTCATTGCATGTGTGCTCTTTTCACAATCCACCTATGGATCCACCAGTGTCATTGCATGTGTGCTCTTTTTAGTAACAACAACCAGAGTCATTTTGCATGTGTGTTCTTTTCACATACGACATATGGATTGTCACATCCCAAGATTTTCCAAATCTTGTAATGTGAAAAATAAATAAACAAAATAATTTTTTTGTTGAAAATCAGGGTGAAAAGAAACTTTTGTTTCTAAAAGGAAACTTAAAATCCCATCTTGAACAAACTTTGGCTAAAGTTTGAACTCAACAAAATCCAAATCAATTGAAATGCATTCCTCAATGAATGTATCTGGAAATTTGAACACTTGGAAAATAAATCCAAATCCCTAGACCCTAATGGAAGGAAATCATTTTCCAAAGTATCTCCAAATCTATGGATTTGATCCATACCAAATTTGACTATCAAATATTCACAAAGGATCGAGAAAGACCATAGAGATTGGTTTCACTTAGTTTGGAACCATAGACAAAATCTTGTGAACATAATGAGATAAAGGAAATTGAATTTCCAAAGCTATTAAAGCCCTTACCAAAAGCCCCTACCAATTGGTGATCAATTGATCCTAAAGGGATTTATAAAGATAAACATTTATCAAAGGAAAATAAATTGTTTTGGAAACACTAGTTTAGATCTTTTAATAAAAGACTTTGGTTTCAAATGAAAAGGTGAGCCAAATTAATTTTGGCCAAGCTTTTGTAATAAAATATTTTGTTTTAATAAAATGAGTAAAGGTTTATTTAAATAAAATAATAAGGATTTAAATATCCAATTTTATTTAAGTAAAGGCTTTCCCCATTTTAAATGAACACCAAGTATTTTATTACTACTTTGAAATCTTTTATTAAAAGGTTTTGCTTTGATTAAAATGAGTAAAAGTTTATTTAAATAAAATAATAAGGATTTAATTATCCAATTTTATTTAAGTAAAGGCTCTCCCATTTTAATTAAACACCAAAACTTATTCATTTATTTAGATAAGTTTCCATGTATTCCTTTATTTTCAAATAAAACCTACTGATTTGGTTTTGAAAATATTTGGATTTCAAATGGAAATTTTATTAATTAAATCAAACCCTATTTTATTAAATAACTAAAGATCCATTTTATTTAATTATTAAATGGATCCTAAAATAAATAAAAATATTATTTCATTTTGGACTTTGGTTGATGTCTTAAACAGAACCAAATTCAAATGAAAAGTTTGTTGTTTGTTTGAATTGATTTGGGTGTTGTTTGAATGTTTGAGTATTTGATTGAAATTCAAAACAGAAAAAGAATTAGAAAAGAATAAAACAAACAGACAGAAAAAAAGGGGAAGAAACCAGCCCAACCGGCCAGCCCAATAGGCCCAACTCCAGCCCACCTTTCTTTCCCTCAGCAAAAAACGTTTCGCACCCAGACTCTTACCCGCACAGAGTATGACTGGTGGACCCAACCCCCACTCCCTTTCCTCCACTGCCAAGCAGACCCCACCCTTTACTGTTCTTCGTCCTCACCGCAGTGACCCGTTCTTCCTCGTTCTGCCGTTGATTCTCTGGCTTAATTCGCCATAACGCCGCGTTTATTCCTCGCGGTGATCAAGCACATTTAAACGCCAGCGCATCCTCTCTCGTTCCCCTCTGGCTCCTCCCCAAAGCTCGCCCCCAGGCCGCTCCATTTCCTCCCCGAACGCCCTCTGCTCCGACGAGCTGTCGCAGCAATTCCGGCCAACTCCGACCACCCCTCTGCCTCTACTTCACGCGAGTGGACTCCTCTCGACCTCACGCATCTCCTAGTACTCCTAGTTCGCCCGTGGGAGCACCAGAACCCCGACTCCAACAAGCCCGAGCCAGCGCCGCCGTCTGCTCCAACTACGGCGATATTGCCCGGTAAAACCAGACCGCCCCTCTCCTCCTTCTTCACGCTCGCATCACCACTGCACCTTTGCGCGTCTTACAGTGCTTTTCGTTTGCCTTCTCGTGGACCACAGCAACGTCTCCGACACGGACAGAGCAGCCCGCCGCCGTTCCCAACTCCGACGAGGAATTGCGACTGCCCCTGAGCGCCCCTTGTCAAGCCAGCAGTACGTCGAGCTTCACCGTAACCCCTTGAGCCCGGTGAGCATCTCCCCTATCTCCCTCACCTCCTGTAGCGTCGCCTCCGTCGACGACCGATCGTTCCGCCGCCGGTAGCCACCGCTCCGCCGCCAGTTTTTGGCCAAACGATAGGAACCGTTGGATGCAGATCCATCGGCTTGGATAGATTGACTAAGCGAAAGGGTATCTGTTGATCTGCACCGTGCGTAGCCACTTAGATCTGACGGTCTAGGAAGCTGATCCATGCGAACCGGTATCGACCAGTAAGAACACGCCGCGTGTCGCCTGTTAGATTTAAAACAGATTTGAAAACAGAAGTTTTTGCAAACTTCAAACCCCTGTAACTTTGGATCCACACGTCCAAAAATTACAAATTTTATGTCGTTGGAATCAGCAAGACAAGACCTAGCCAACCCTACCCTTAGTTTAGAAAATAGTATCTGTTAACTTGTTTAACTTTGCAGATTCTTTTGTGTGCTTGCTAACATTAGAAAAATTGTTTAAAAATGTTTTTAGGGTTAAAACCTTTGCCAATTAGTTGGTGGTGACCTTACTGACCCTAGGAACCAACCCAAGTTTTGGAAAATGATTTTTGAAAAGTTTAGAATGGATTAATTAGTTTAGTCCATTTCTAGCTAATTAAAAATATTGATTTGTTTATGAAAATGCTTTCATGAAGAAAACTTTGAGAAAATGTTTTGGACCAAACCTACTGACCCAAAACACCAAGTTTCGCAATAGCAACTCATTTGGTGAAACCCTATAGACTAATGCCCTAGTAAGATATTTTCTACACCACATAAAATGACCCTTTGTTTTGAAACTGGTTTTATAGTGAAACCTTTTGCAAATGACTTAGCCACTTCACAAAATGACCAATAGGTGTGCCCAAATGTCTATGACCCATTAGGAACCACTTTTTCAAAACAAAACAAAGCTTGGCATGCTTGCATGCATTTCTTTAACTTTGCCACTTTGGTAAATGACCATTTTGGATCTTACAAAGTTTAGGAATCTAATAGAGACCCTCTTTGCAAATGACTTTGCCATTTTGGTAAATGACCAATTTGGAACTTACAAAGTTAGAAGCCTAGTGAAGACCATCCTTACAATAGAACCGACCTTTGCATACTTATGCATGACTTAGATTCCATTGCTTTATGTGTGTGAATTGTTTGTTTGACTTTGGTTTGGAATGTGAATTGAATATTGTGTTTGCTTGATTGATTGTAGTGAAGTTAGAAAAGTGTGAGACTAGCGAGATCAAGGAGTGAACCACCATTCCCTACCAAAAAGGCAAGTTGCACTATCATACAAAAGTCCTACTATTTTCATTATACTTAGTGGATTTTGAAAACATGCATGAAAACTATTTTTTTATACTTATGCTATGCTAAATCCTAATAGGATTCCCTTACATTACTTAGTGAAAACCTTGTAGTTGTACATGCTTAGCCATGCTATATTTTGAAAAGAGATACATGTTGAGATTTTACAAAGTTGAGAAAAGGACTTGTGTTTTATATAATAAAACAAGGACTCAATGAACCACCTAGGTGGAGGATACTTTCAGTTTTGGAGAAGGTGGCAACAAAAGGAACCATGACTATGGTAATCTCTTTGTGTTGTGCTCCAAAAGAAAACCCACCTAGGAAACTTAGAGATTGAACATGCTTCTCCAATTGTGGCTTTCGTGTGCAACCACATGCTATTATGGCTCTGGCTTAGTCAATTACATTAGGAAGACCCATACATTGTCTTTAGTTACCAGACATGGGGATCTGGAATGCTTCATGGGGGCTAAAGACAAGCTAGCAATGGTGTATGGGAGGACCTTTTGGAAAGACTTCGTCACACTCTCAATCTGCCAGTATTCCATCTTGGTGAGTACTAATCCAGCGGCCACTGGTGGCAGCAAGATGAGAGTGGGACATGTGGGTAAAGTGTACAACTTCTGCAGAAGATAATAAAATCTAAGTACTTAGCCGTGTCCCCGGTTATGGACAATACTGAGCAACTAAGGCCTGAAGCTATGGAAGATCTCGACATTCTAATTTCTAAAAGAAAACTTTTAAAACTTGATGCACTTGGAGTTACCAAGAAGCTCAAGAGATTTTGACAAAACTTGATGCACTTGGAGTTACCAAGAAGCTCAAGAGATTTTGACAAAACTTGATGCACATGGAGTTACCAAGAAGCTCAAGAGATTTTGACAAAACTTGAAGCACTTGGAGTTACCAAGAAGCTCAAGAGATTTTGACAAAACTTGATGCACTTGGAGTTACCAAGGTGCTCAAAAGATTTTTTTACCAAGGAGTTCAAGAGATTTTTTTTAAAGGAGATTGGACAAAGGACCAAAAACCAATTTTGAAAAGATAGGATAAAAATATTGCTTTATGCAAATGAGCCTGAAACTCCACTTAGCCAAATTTGCATGTATTGATAGGATCCACCCATATTATTCATAAAAGTGAAACTTGCCAATACAATTCAAATGTATTGACCCTTGTGGCTGTAACTTATTATGTTGCAGGTTTGATTGTTTTTAGTGAAGATTGATTGATTAGGATTACAAAGTCTACAACCAACATCTGCCTGTGGCACTTTGAAGATGAAGGACCCATGACTATAGTTATTCCGCTGCAATGTAATGTAAATAGCCAATGAGCTATGTTTGATGTAATAAAATTATTTTATTCCTGGTTATAAAGTTGTATTATGACCTTTGTTTCTTGATATTACATCTAAACTGTGGATGCTAGCTATTGATCCAGGGACTAGCATTGTAAACACAGGGGACTCAATCCTATTAAAGGTTGGGGACGCTACAGATGGTATCAGAGCCAGGTTGCCTGTAGGATTTGTAACCCTAGGATTGGACAAAAACCCTTAGACAATAGGAGTTGTCTTATTCCAAAACTTATTTACAAAAACAATCTTGTAAACTCTTTCCTCAACCATTTTGGTTTCAACTCTACTTCTCTTCTACTTCAAAACTTGATGGAAAAGCCTACCCCATGACCAAAGACTTCATCATGTGCAAAGGACTTCATCAACTCTAATGACTTCAACATCTTTAGTATTTTCACCAAGGACTTCCAACTTGGAAACCACTAAAGACTACAAGTAAGACAAGAAATGTTACTCAAGACTTGAAGACTAAGGAAAAACAACTTAGAAGAAGCCATCATCACTTTTGAAGTATTTGTGACCAAGAGTTTTTTTTTCCCAAAGGAAACCATGATCTCATTCAAGAAGAATCAACCAAGAAGGATGGAAAGATTCCAAATGAACCATATAGATGGACCACCATATTTAGTTTAAGTCAAACCCACCAACTTATGTGGTGTAACAAAAATATTTTTTGGTTACCTAAAAATATGCTTGAAACTTGTTGTTTCCTTCAACTCATGAGTTAAGCTCATAAGTTGTTGAGTGATTGGTTTCTTGTTGAATGTTTGATGGTTTGATTGTTTGATTGAACTTGATTGTTTTGAGTTGTGTGTTAGGACTTCTTAAAAACCTATCCACCAATACTTACCCCTATCAAACCAATAGATGCCTCCCCGTCGTGCCAACCCCAACCAAAACAACAACAACTTCACCCCTGAGATGCAACAGATGATGGCAGCTCAGACACAGTTGATGCAGCAGATGACCACATTCATACAGAATTTGAATAACAACAACAACAATCAGAATAATCCTCCAGCACTAGACATGCTCACCAAATTTCTGAAACTTAGGCCTGCAAGGTTCTCTGGAACAACTGATCCAATGGAAGCTGATGATTGGTTACGTTCAGTAAACAAAGACTTAGTGACTGTTGGCTGCACCGATGGAGAAAAAGTTAGGTTTGCAGCATTTCTACTTGAAGGACCAGCAGCAACATGGTGGGATAACTTTCAAATCACCACTCCCCTTGAAGATGTAACTTGGGCTATTTTCGAAGATGGATTCAGAACAACTCACATCTCCCCTGGAGTAATGTACTTGAAGAAAAAGGAGTTTCACAATCTGAAACAACATCACCTCAGTGTGGCTGAGTATATTGAAGAATTCAACAATCTGGCACGCTATGCACCGGATGAAGTTGATACAGATGCTAAGAGAAAAGAAAAATTTCTGGAAGGACTTAATGATGAGTTGAACCTACAGCTAGTTGTTTCCTATGTCCCAACTTATCAATCACTCTGTGACAAAGCCATCATTTTGGAAAATAAGATAAATCAAGTTGAGAATAAAAAGAGGAAGCATAAACTCAAGAATCATTCAGGATCATCAAAGAAGAAGCATTCATTCAAAAAGAGCAATGAAGATTCTGAATCACATCAGTATCACCACAACAACAATGGAAGTGATAATAATGGAGATGATATTGACAATGGAGATAACCTTGGTCAGAATCAACAAGACAAATTCAGGAAGAAAGACATTATCCAGTTGCAGTGCTATACCTGCAAGGAACTTGGACACTATGCATCAAACTGTCCTGAGAAGAAAAAGAAAAAGGCTGCTAGAAGAGCCAATGGAAATGACTCCAATGTGACCCAGAAAGGATATGTGAACCACATTGACATGGATGGAAACGTTGAAGAGATAGAAGAAGTGGATGACAGTATTTAGATAACTCAGATGAGTCAAATAAGGATTGCTTGTCTGAATATCAAGTGTTGAACCTATAGACAAGAGAACCATCAATGTAACCCTATGAGACTTTATTTTAAGGGTGGTAGTACCCTAGCTGCCTTGAAGCCAACTTGTAACCCTAGCCTTCCCAAATCCCGGGACGAGATTTCTTTTAAGGGTGGTAGCCTGTCACATCCCAAGATTTTCCAAATCTTGTAATGTGAAAAATAAATAAACAAAATAATTTTTTTGTTGAAAATCAGGGTGAAAAGAAACTTTTGTTTCTAAAAGGAAACTTAAAATCCCATCTTGAACAAACTTTGGCTAAAGTTTGAACTCAACAAAATCCAAATCAAGGGAAATGCATTCCTCAATGAATGTATCTGGAAATTTGAACACTTGGAAAATAAATCCAAATCCCTAGACCCTAATGGAAGGAAATCATTTTCCAAAGTATCTCCAAATCTATGGATTTGATCCATACCAAATTTGACTATCAAATATTCACAAAGGATCAAGAAAGACCATAGAGATTGGTTTCACTTAGTTTGGAACCATAGACAAAATCTTGTGAACATAATGAGATAAAGGAAATTGAATTTCCAAAGCTATTAAAGCCCTTACCAAAAGCCCCTACCAATTGGTGATCAATTGATCCTAAAGGGATTTATAAAGATAAACATTTATCAAAGGAAAATAAATTGTTTTGGAAACACTAGTTTAGATCTTTTAATAAAAGACTTTGGTTTCAAATGAAAAGGTGAGCCAAATTAATTTTGGCCAAGCTTTTGTAATAAAATATTTTGTTTTAATAAAATGAGTAAAGGTTTATTTAAATAAAATAATAAGGATTTAAATATCCAATTTTATTTAAGTAAAGGCTTTTCCCATTTTAAATGAACACCAAGTATTTTATTACTACTTTGAAATCTCTTATTAAAAGGTTTTGCTTTGATTAAAATGAGTAAAAGTTTATTTAAATAAAATAATAAGGATTTAATTATCCAATTTTATTTAAGTAAAGGATCTCCCATTTTAATTAAACACCAAAACTTATTCATTTATTTAGATAAGTTTCCATGTATTCCTTTATTTTCAAATAAAACCTACTGATTTGGTTTTGAAAATATTTGGATTTCAAATGGAAATTTTATTAATTAAATCAAACCCTATTTTATTAAATAACTAAAGATCCATTTTATTTAATTATTAAATGGATCCTAAAATAAATAAAAATATTATTTCATTTTGGACTTTGGTTGATGTCTTAAACAGAACCAAATTCAAATGAAAAGTTTGTTGTTTGTTTGAATTGATTTGGGTGTTGTTTGAATGTTTGAGTATTTGATTGAAATTCAAAACAGAAAAAGAATTAGAAAAGAATAAAACAAATAGACAGAAAAAAAGGGGAAGAAACCAGCCCAACCGGCCAGCCCAATAGGCCCAACTCCAGCCCACCTTTCTTTCCCTCAGCAAAAAACGTTTCGCACCCAGACTCTTACCCGCACAGAGTATGACTGGTGGACCCAACCCCCACTCCCTTTCCTCCACTGCCAAGCAGACCCCACCCTTTACTGTTCTTCGTCCTCACCGCAGTGACCCGTTCTTCCTCGTTCTGCCGTTGATTCTCTGGCTTAATTCGCCATAACGCCGCGTTTATTCCTCGCGGTGATCAAGCACATTTAAACGCCAGCGCATCCTCTCTCGTTCCCCTCTGGCTCCTCCCCAAAGCTCGCCCCCAGGCCGCTCCATTTCCTCCCCGAACGCCCTCTGCTCCGACGAGCTGTCGCAGCAATTCCGGCCAACTCCGACCACCCCTCTGCCTCTACTTCACGCGAGTGGACTCCTCTCGACCTCACGCATCTCCTAGTACTCCTAGTTCGCCCGTGGGAGCACCCGAACCCCGACTCCAACAAGCCCGAGCCAGCGCCGCCGTCTGCTCCAACTACGGCGATATTGCCCGGTAAAACCAGACCGCCCCTCTCCTCCTTCTTCACGCTCGCATCACCACTGCACCTTTGCGCGTCTTACAGTGCTTTTCGTTTGCCTTCTCGTGGACCACAGCAACGTCTCCGACACGGACAGAGCAGCCCGCCGCCGTTCCCAACTCCGACGAGGAATTGCGACTGCCCCTGAGCGCCCCTTGTCAAGCCAGCAGTACGTCGAGCTTCGCCGTAACCCCTTGAGCCCGGTGAGCATCTCCCCTATCTCCCTCACCTCCTGTAGCGTCGCCTCCGTTGACGACCGATCGTTCCGCCGCCGGTAGCCACCGCTCCGCCGCCAGTTTTTGGCCAAACGATAGGAACCGTTGGATGCAGATCCATCGGCTTGGATAGATTGACTAAGCGAAAGGGTATCTGTTGATCTACACCGTGCGTAGCCACTTAGATCTGACGGTCCAGGAAGCTGATCCATGCGAACCGGTATCGACCAGTAAGAACACGCCGCGTGTCGCCTGTTAGATTTAAAACAGATTTGAAAACAGAAGTTTTTGCAAACTTCAAACCCCTGTAACTTTGGATCCACACGTCCAAAAATTACAAATTTTATGTCGTTGGAATCAGCAAGACAAGACCTAGCCAACCCTACCCTTAGTTTAGAAAATAGTATCTGTTAAATTGTTTAACTTTGCAGATTCTTTTGTGTGCTTGCTAACATTAGAAAAATTGTTTAAAAATGTTTTTAGGGTGAAAACCTTTGCCAATTAGTTTGTGGTGACCTTACTGACCCTAGGAACCAACCCAAGTTTTGGAAAATGATTTTTGAAAAGTTTAGAATGGATTAATTAGTTTAGTCCATTTCTAGCTAATTAAAAATATTGATTTGTTTATGAAAATGCTTTCATGAAGAAAACTTTGAGAAAATGTTTTGGACCAAACCTACTGACCCAAAACACCAAGTTTCGCAATAGCAACTCATTTGGTGAAACCCTATAGACTAATGCCCTAGTAAGATATTTTCTACACCACATAAAATGACCCTTTGTTTTGAAAATGGTTTTATAGTGAAACCTTTTGCAAATGACTTAGCCACTTCACAAAATGACCAATAGGTGTGCCCAAATGTCTATGACCCATTAGGAACCACTTTTTCAAAACAAAACAAAGCTTGGAATGCTTGCATGCATTTCTTTAACTTTGCCACTTTGGTAAATGACCATTTTGGATCTTACAAAGTTTAGGAATCTAATAGAGACCCTCTTTGCAAATGACTTTGCCATTTTGGTAAATGACCAATTTGGAACTTACAAAGTTAGAAGCCTAGTGAAGACCATCCTTACAATAGAACCAACCTTTGCATACTTATGCATGACTTAGATTCCATTGCTTTATGTGTGTGAATTGTTTGTTTGACTTTGGTTTGGAATGTGAATTGAATATTGTGTTTGCTTGATTGATTGTAGTGAAGTTAGAAAAGTGTGAGACTAGCGAGATCAAGGAGTGAACCACCATTCCCTACCAAAAAGGCAAGTTGCACTATCATACAAAAGTCCTACTATTTTCATTATACTTAGTGGATTTTGAAAACATGCATGAAAACTATTTTTTTATACTTATGCTATGCTAAATCCTAATAGGATTCCCTTACATTACTTAGTGAAAACCTTGTAGTTGTACATGCTTAGCCATGCTATATTTTGAAAAGAGATACATGTTGAGATTTTACAAAGTTGAGAAAACGACTTGTGTTTTATATAATAAAACAAGGACTCAATGAACCACCTAGGTGGAGGATACTTTCAGTTTTGGAGAAGGTGGCAACAAAAGGAACCATGACTATGGTAATCTCTTTGTGTTGTGCTCCAAAAGAAAACCCACCTAGGAAACTTAGAGATTGAACATGCTTCTCCAATTGTGGCTTTCGTGTGCAACCACATGCTATTATGGCTCTGGCTTAGTCAATTACATTAGGAAGACCCATACATTGTCTTTAGTTACCAGACATGGGGATCTGGAATGCTTCATGGGGGCTAAAGACAAGCTAGCAATGGTGTATGGGAGGACCTTTTGGAAAGACTTCGTCACACTCTCAATCTGCCAGTATTCCATCTTGGTGAGTACTAATCCAGCGGCCACTGGTGGCAACAAGATGAGAGTGGGACATGTGGGTAAAGTGTACAACTTCTGCAGAAGATAATAAAATCTAAGTACTTAGCCGTGTCCCCGGTTATGGACAATACTGAGCAACTAAGGCCTGAAGCTATGGAAGATCTCGACATTCTAATTTCTAAAAGAAAACTTTTAAAACTTGATGCACTTGGAGTTACCAAGAAGCTCAAGAGATTTTGACAAAACTTGATGCACTTGGAGTTACCAAGAAGCTCAAGAGATTTTGACAAAACTTGATGCACATGGAGTTACCAAGAAGCTCAAGAGATTTTGACAAAACTTGAAGCACTTGGAGTTACCAAGAAGCTCAAGAGATTTTGACAAAACTTGATGCACTTGGAGTTACCAAGGTGCTCAAAAGATTTTTTTACCTAGGAGTTCAAGAGATTTTTTTTAAAGGAGATTGGACAAAGGACCAAAAACCAATTTTGAAAAGATAGGATAAAATATTGCTTTATGCAAATGAGCCTGAAACTCCACTTAGCCAAATTTGCATGTATTGATAGGATCCACCCATATTATTCATAAAAGTGAAACTTGCCAATACAATTCAAATGTATTGACCCTTGTGGCTGTAACTTATTATGTTGCAGGTTTGATTGTTTTTAGTGAAGATTGATTGATTAGGATTACAAAGTCTACAACCAACATCTGCCTGTGGCACTTTGAAGATGAAGGACCCATGACTATAGTTATTCCGCTGCAATGTAATGTAAATAGCCAATGAGCTATGTTTGATGTAATAAAATTATTTTATTCCTGGTTATAAAGTTGTATTATGACCTTTGTTTCTTGATATTACATCTAAACTGTGGATGCTAGCTATTGATCCAGGGACTAGCATTGTAAACACAGGGGACTCAATCCTATTAAAGGTTGGGGACGCTACATGGATCCACCAGTGTCATTGCATGTATGTTCTTTTCACAATCCACCCATGGATCCACCGGTGTCATTACATGTGTGTTCTTTTCAGTAACAACAACTGGAGTCATTGCATGTGTGTTCTTTTCACATACCACATATGGATCCACCAGTGTCATTGCATGTGTGCTCTTTTCACAATCCACCTACGGATCCACCAGTGTCAGTGCATGTGTGTTCTTTTCACTAACAACAACCAGAGTCATTGAAATGTGTGCTCTTTTCATATACAACCTATGGATCCACCAGTGTCATTGCATGTGTGTTCTTTTTACTAACAACAACTAGAGTCATTTCATGGCCGTTCTTCTCACCTACCACCTATGGATCCACCAGTGTCATTGCATGTGTGTTCTCTTCACAATCCACACATGAATCCACCAGTGTCATTGCATGTGTGTTCTCTTCACAATCCACACATGGATCCACAAGTGTCATTGCATGTGTGTTCTTTTTAGTAACAACAACCAGTGTCATTGCATGTGTGTTCTCTTCAGAGAGCACACATGGATCCACTAGTGTCATTGCATGTGTGTTCTTTTTACTAACAACAACTAGAGTCATTAAAATGTGTGCTATCTTCAGAGACCACACATGGATCCACCGGTGTCATTGCATGTATGTTCTTTTCACTAACAACAACTGGAGTCATTGCATGTGTGTTCTTTCCACATACCACATATGGATCCACCAGTGTCATTGCATGTGTGCTCTTTTCACAATCCACCCATGGATCCACCAGTTTCATTGCATGTGTGTTCTTTTTACTAACAACAACCAGAGTCATTTCATGGCTATTCTTCTCACATACCACCTATGGATCCACCAGTGTCATTGCTTGTGTGTTCTCTTCACAATCCACCTATGGATCCACCAGTGTCATTGCATGTGTGCTCTTTTTAGTAACAACAACCAGAGTCATTTTGCATGTGTGTTCTTTTCACATACGACATATGGATCCACCAGTGTCATTGCATGTATGTTCTTTTCACAATCCACCCATGGATCCACCGGTGTCATTACATGTGTGTTCTTTTCAGTAACAACAACTGGAGTCATTGCATGTGTGTTCTTTTCACATACCACATATGGATCCACCAGTGTCATTGCATGTGTGCTCTTTTCACAATCCACCTACGGATCCACCAGTGTCAGTGCATGTGTGTTCTTTTCACTAACAACAACCAGAGTCATTGAAATGTGTGCTCTTTTCATATACAACCTATGGATCCACCAGTGTCATTGCATGTGTGTTCTTTTTACTAACAACAACTAGAGTCATTTCATGGCCGTTCTTCTCACCTACCACCTATGGATCCACCAGTGTCATTGCATGTGTGTTCTCTTCACAATCCACACATGAATCCACCAGTGTCATTGCATGTGTGTTCTCTTCACAATCCACACATGGATCCACAAGTGTCATTGCATGTGTGTTCTTTTTAGTAACAACAACCAGTGTCATTGCATGTGTGTTCTCTTCAGAGAGCACACATGGATCCACCAGTGTCATTGCATGTGTGTTCTTTTTACTAACAACAACTAGAGTCATTAAAATGTGTGCTATCTTCAGAGACCACACATGGATCCACCGGTGTCATTGCATGTATGTTCTTTTCACTAACAACAACTGGAGTCATTGCATGTGTGTTCTTTCCACATACCACATATGGATCCACCAGTGTCATTGCATGTGTGCTCTTTTCACAATCCACCCATGGATCCACCAGTTTCATTGCATGTGTGTTCTTTTTACTAACAACAACCAGAGTCATTTCATGGCTATTCTTCTCACATACCACCTATGGATCCACCAGTGTCATTGCTTGTGTGTTCTCTTCACAATCCACCTATGGATCCACCAGTGTCATTGCATGTGTGCTCTTTTTAGTAACAACAACCAGAGTCATTTTGCATGTGTGTTCTTTTCACATACGACATATGGATCCACCAGTGTCATTGCATGTATGTTCTTTTCACAATCCACCCATGGATCCACCGGTGTCATTACATGTGTGTTCTTTTCAGTAACAACAACTGGAGTCATTGCATGTGTGTTCTTTTCACATACCACATATGGATCCACCAGTGTCATTGCATGTGTGCTCTTTTCACAATCCACCTATGGATCCACCAGTGTCATTGCATGTGTGTTCTTTTCACTAACAACAACCAGAGTCATTGAAATGTGTGCTCTTTTCATATACCACCTATGGATCCAGTAGTGTCATTGCATGTGTGTTCTTTTTACTATCAACAACTAGAGTCATTTCATGGCTGTTCTTCTCACATACCACCTATGGATCCACCAGTGTCATTGCATGTGTGTTCTCTTCACAATCCACACATGGATCCACCAGTGTCTTTGCATGTGTGTTCTCTTCACAATCCACACATGGATCCACTAGTGTCATTGCATGTGTGTTCTTTTTAGTAATAACAACCAGTGTCATTGCATGTGTGTTCTCTCCAGAGAGCACACATGGATCCACCAGTGTCATTGCATTTGTGTTCTTTTTACTAACAACAACCAGTGTCATTGAAATGTGTGCTCTCTTCAGAGACCACACATGGATCCACTGGTGTCATTGCATAAGTGTTCTTTTCACAATCCACCTATGGATCCACCAGTGTCATTGCATATGTGCTCTTTTTAGTAACAACCAGAGTCATTTTGCATGTGTGTTCTTTTCATATACCACCTATGGATCCACCAGTGTCATTGCATGTGTGTTCTTTTCACTAACAACAACCAGAGTCATTGCATGTGTGTTCTTTTCACATACCACATATGGATCCACCAGTGTCATTGAAATGTGTGTTCTCTACAGAGACCACACATGTATCCACCAGTGTCATTGCATGTGTGTTCTTTTTAGTAACAACAACTAGAGTCGTTGAAATGTGTGTTCTTTTCACATACCACCTATGGATCCACCAGTGTCATTGCATGTGTGTTCTTTTCACTAACAACAACCAGAGTCATTGCATATGTGCTCTTTTCACAATCCATATATGGATCCACCAGTGTCATTGCATGTGCGTTCATTTCATAATCCACCTATGGATCCACCAGTGTCATTGCATGTGTGTTCTTTTCACAATCCACCCATGGATCCACCAATGTCATTGCATGTGTGTTGTTTTTACTAACAACAAGCAGAGTCATTTCATGTGTGTTCTTTTCACATACCACATATGGATCCACCAGTGTCATTGAAATGTATGTTCTCTACAGAGACCACATGTGGATCCACCAGTGTCATTGCATATGTGTTCTTTTCACTAACAACAACCAGAGTCATTGCATGTGTGCTCTTTTCACAATCCACATATGGATCCACTAGTGTCATTGCATGTATGTTCTTTTCACAATCCACCCATGGATCCACCGGTGTCATTGCATGTGTGTTCTTTTCACTAACAACAACTGGAGTCATTGCATGTGTGTTCTTTTCACATACCACATATGGATCCACCAGTGTCATTGCATGTGTGCTCTTTTCACAATCCACCCATGGATCCACCAGTGTCATTGCATGTGTGTTCTTTTTACTAACAACAACCAGATTCATTTCATGGCTGTTCTTCTCACATACCACCTATGGATCCACCAGTGTCATTGCATGTGTGTTCTCTTCACAATCCACCTATGGATCCACCAGTGTCATTGCATGTGTGCTCTTTTTAGTAACAACAACCAGAGTCATTTTGCATGTGTGTTCTTTTCACATACTACCTATGGATCCACCAGTGTCATTGCATGTGTGTTCTTTTCACTAACAACAACCAGAGTCATTGCATGTGTGTTCTTTTCACGTACCACATATGGATCCACCAGTGTCATTGAAATGTGGGTTCTCTACAGATACCACACATGGATCCACCAGTGTCATTGCATGTGTGTTCTTTTTAGTAACAAACACCAGAGTCATTGAAATGTGTGTTCTTTTCAATACCACCTATGGATCCACCAGTGTCATTGCATGTGTGTTCTTTTCACTAACAACAACCAGAGTCATTGCATGTGTGCTCTTCTCACAATCCACATATGGATCCACCAGTGTCGTTGCATGTGTGTTCATTTCATAATCCACCTATGGATCCACCAGTGTCATTGCATGTGTGTTCTTTTCAGTAACATCAACCAGAGTCATTGCATGTATGTTCTTTTCACTAACAACAACTGGAGTCATTGCATGTGCATTATTTTCACATACCACATATGGATCCACCAGTGTCATTGCATGTGTGTTGTTTTCACTAACAACAACCTGAGTCATTGCATGTGTGTTCTTTTCACATACCACATATGGATCCACCAGTGTCATTGAAATGTGTGTTCTCTACAGAGACCACACATGGATCCACCAGTGTCATTGCATGTATGTTCTTTTCACTAACAACAACTGGAGTCATTGCATGTGTGCTCTTTTCACAATCCACCCATGGATCCACCAGTGTCATTGCATGTGTGTTTTTTTAGTAACAATAACTAGTTCCATTGCATGTGTGTTCTTTTTAGTAACAACAACCAGTTCCATTGCATGTGTGTTCTTTTCACTAACAACAACTGGAGTCATTGCATGTGTGCTCTCTTCAGAGACCACCTATTATTCCACCAGTGTCATTGCATGTGTGTTCTTTTTAGTAACAACAACTAGAGTCATTTCTTGGTTGTTCTTCTCACATACCACCTATGGATCCACCAGTGTCATTGCATGTGTGTTCTCTTCACAATCCACACATGGATCCACAAGTGTCATTGGATGTGTGTTCTTTTTAGTAACCGGCCAGTTTCATTGCATGTGTGTTCTCTTCAGAGACCACACATGGATCCATCAATGTCATTGCATGTGTGTTCTTTTTACTTACAACAACCAGAGTCATTGAAATGTGTGCTCTATTCAGAGACCACACATGGATCCTTCGCTGTCATTGCATGTATGTTCTTTTCACTAACAACAACTAGAGTCATTGCATGTGTGTTCTTTTCACATACAACAACTGGAGTCATTGCATGTGTGTTCTTTCTACTAACAACAACCAGATTCATTTCATGGCTGTTCTTCTCACATACCACCTATGGATCCACCAGTGTCATTGCATGTGTGTTCTCTTCACAATCCACCTATGGATCCACCAGTGTCATTGCATGTGTGCTCTTTTTAGTAACAACAACCAGAGTCATTTTGCATGTGTGTTCTTTTCACATACTACTTATGGATCCACCAGTGTCATTGCATGTGTGTTCTTTTCACTAACAACAACCAGAGTCATTGCATGTGTGTTCTTTTCACGTACCACATATGGATCCACCAGTGTCATTGAAATGTGTGTTCTCTACAGATACCACACATGGATCCACCAGTGTCATTGCATGTGGGTTCTTTTTAGTAACAAACACCAGAGTCATTGAAATGTGTGTTCTTTTCAATACCACCTATGGATCCACCAGTGTCATTGCATGTGTGTTCTTTTCACTAACAACAACCAGAGTCATTACATGTGTGCTCTTCTCACAATCCACATATGGATCCACCAGTGTCGTTGCATGTGTGTTCATTTCATAATCCACCTATGGATCCACCAGTGTCATTGCATGTGTGTTCTTTTCAGTAACATCAACCAGAGTCATTGTATGTATGTTCTTTTAACTAACAACAACTGGAGTCATTGCATGTGCATTATTTTCACATACCACATATGGATCCACCAGTGTCATTGCATGTGTGTTCTTTTCACTAACAACAACCAGAGTCATTGCATGTGTGTTCTTTTCACATACCACATATGGATCCACCAGTGTCATTGAAATGTGTGTTCTCCACAGAGACCACACATGGATCCACCAGTGTCATTGCATGTATGTTCTTTTCACTAACAACAACTGGAGTCATTGCATGTGTGCTCTTTTCACAATCCACCCATGGATCCACCAGTGTCATTGCATGTGTGTTCTTTTTAGTATCAACAACCAGTTCCATTGCATGTGTGTTCTTTTTAGTAACAACAACCAGTTCCATTGCATGTGTGTTCTTTTCACTAACAACAACTGGAGTCATTGCATGTGTGCTCTCTTCAGAGACCACCTATGGATCCACCAGTGTTATTGCATGTGTGTTCTTTTTACTAACAACAACTAGAGTCATTTCATGGTTGTTCTTCTCACATACCACCTATGGATCCACCAGTGTCATTGCATGTGTGTTCTCTTCACAATCCACACATGGATCCACCAGTGTCATTGCATGTGTGTTCATTTTAGTAACCGGCCAGTGTCATTGCATGTGTGTTCTCTTCAGAGACCACACATGGATCCACCAATGTCATTGCATGTGTGTTCTTTTTACTAACAACAACCAGAGTCATTGAAATGTGTGCTCTCTTCAAAGACCACACATGGATCCTTCGGTGTCATTGCATGTATGTTCTTTTCACTAACAACAATTGGAGTCATTGCATGTGTGTTCTTTTCACATACAACAACTAGAGTCATTGCATGTGTGTTCTTTTTACTAACAACAACCAGAGTCATTTCATGGCTATTCTTCTCACATACCACCTATGGATCCACCAGTGTCATTGCATGTGTGATCTCTTCACAATCCACACATGGATCCACCAGTGTCATTGCATGTGTGCTCTTTTTAGTAACTACAACCAGAGTCATTGCATGTGTGTTCTCTTCAGAGACCACACATGGACCCACCAGTGTCATTGCATGTGTGTTATTTTTACTAACAACAACCAGAGTCATTGAAATGTGTGCTCTCTTCAGAGACCACACATGGATCCACCGGTGTCATTGCATGTGTGCTCTTTTCATAATCCACCTATGGATCCACTAATGTCATTGCATGTGTGTTGTTTTTACTAACAACAACTGAGTGATTTCATGACTGTTCTTTTCACATACCACATATGGATCCACTAGTGTCATTGAAATGTGTGTTCTCTTTAGAGATCACACATGGATCCACCAGTGTCATTGCATGTGTGTTCTTTTCACTAACAACAACTGCAGTCATTGCATGTGTGTTCTTTTTACATACCACATATGGATCCACCAGTGTCCTTGCATGTGTGTTCTTTTCACTAACAACAACCAGAGTCATTGGATGTGTGTTCTCTTTAGATACCACACATGTATCGACTAGCGTCATTGAAATGTGTATTATTTTCAACTACCACCGTTGGCCACAAACAATCGGGACGCAGAACTAACCAGCAACCGCTCTGGGCTTCTAGAAGACCCGATCCCCGATTGTTAGGCGCCGTTGGATCGGGGTGCGTGGACGATATTGCTGTCCTTCGTGAGGGCAATCCGCGAGTAGTCTATTCTACGAACTGATTGGCCGAGCCAACTACACTGGGCCTACGTCCTTGCCCTTATCCCCTTAACCTCGGGGCCGAAAATCAGATCGTGTTCCTTCATCGCCATGGAGAGGGAGAGGCCCAAACTTAGTTTGCACGAAGCTCAGATGTTCGCCCACTACGACATACTCGAGCTGCCATTAGCGAGGCTTCCTGCCGGCTTCGAGCTCAACTACGCCGGGGTTCCTGTCGTGCCGCTCTTGCGCGACAATGCGTTGGCGAGGCAGATCGAGGAGCGCTGCCGCCAGCTGTCGGAGCGGAAGAGGGCAATGGCGCGGTACTCGTGTACGAGCGCGTACTGGCGAAAGCTATTCAAGAAGGAGCGGGCTGCGTTGATTGAGCTGTGCGGAACCCATCTGCGCAACCCCGAAGGGAGGCAGCGCTTCTTGGCAGTGTCTGGGCGTGCGACCTCCACCATTATCGATGCAGCACGCCATGAAGAATCCATGAGGAGGAGGAACGCTGCCGGGAACATCGGCATCGATTCCGACACGGAGGAGGCTGGCGGCGACGCGGACAACATCATCAATGATGGAGACTGCGGGAGCATCATAGTCGATTAGGGCCACTTAAGCATAAATTAAATCTATGTACGGTATCTTAATGCGTTCTTTGGATCTGGGTCACCTGAGTCATAGTCGATTATCGTCATAATCTATATATGTTGGCCATGTTTTAGTTGTCTTTTCCTTTGAAACTAGTCGATCGAAACTTGTCCGATCCTGAAAATAAAGTTCGCGCGTTCCCTGGCATATCTGATGGGACAATACGCTGACTCTGCTCCCAGCACTTGATGGCACAGCCGTAATTTGGAGTGCGCCTAAGGAGAAGGGATCGAGCGTGTTGTAATAGTGTACTACTCCTGTCCAGATATAATTGACTTAGTTTTTTTAAATATTTAATAAATGTGTCTATACCCAAAACATGTCTAGATACATGTTTTAGGTTTCTCTGTCTTTCAAACTAATCAAAAGTCGTCAAATTCTGAACACACAAAGTCAATGCGTTCACACCTGATGGGACAATACGCTGACTCTACTACTTGATGGCACAGCCATAATTTTGGAGTGCGCCAGAGGAGATGGGAATGCAAGGGAGATGGGAACTAGTAGCCGCGTCCAAACACAGGTAAAAAATTAATGTAATAATATTTAAAAAAAATGTAATCTGGTCCACATGACCCCATCACAGACATGTTGCACGCGCCAGATATAAATAAAGACGACACAGCTAGTTTAGTTTCAGTGATATAATTCAACATAGGACGTTACTGTGCCTGCATCTTTCTGCTCCTCTTATTAGTCTGCTAGCCCACGCTGCATTAAGCATCAGTTGATGAGGATAAAAAAATGATAAAATGGAAAATAAAACAATTTTTAAGCTTACCTTTCATCTGGAGAATCGTACAAAGATGAAATTGGCAGGGATTTATTATTTCTCCTACAGTTAGCCGAAAGATCCTCAAGAACATCCTCAATCACCCCTGCAACTTCTTCATATTCTAATACACCTCCATTATTTGCCCTTTCCTCCCCGTTCCGCTTATCCTTTTGTTTCTTTTCACACCCTTTTCTCGCCGGCACCTCCACTTCTTCATAAATTGGATGCTTACGTACGTTTTCCTCCGAGTGCTCATCATCGTCTTCGCGCTGCTCTTCCGCCAGTTCTGGCTGAGAAGCCTCATTTTCTGCCACCGGGCTGTGAACGGGGACAATAGCATGTATAACTGGGTTTTTGCACAACCTCTTGATATGGCCAAATCTGCCACAACGTCCGCATTTCCTTTTCCTAGGTCCCAGCCTTGGACCTTTATCGGTGGAGGCTTCGATCCTTAGCTTTCTAGGCCTCCCAGGTGGCCTCCTAAGAACTAGTGGTTGAAGTTTGAACCCTGGATCGACAATCTCCCAATCAATTTCATCGGCCATAGGTGGTATGTTTTCTGCATAAGTTGCAGCAAACTTGAGAAATAGTTGTCGACATAGTTCTCTATTTCAGCTCCGTTACTTCTAAGCTTTAAGATGAAGTAAATTGCATGGTGACATGGCAGACCATTAATCTGCCACTGCCTACATGAACAAGTCTTGTTTCCAATGTCTACAGTGTACCTCCGTTCACTTCCACACTTGTATTCTGCATAAACCTCAGCCAATGTTCTGGAACTTCTGACCACCCTCATCTTTATCATTCTCATTGCCCTGGTTCTTGCATTCAGTAACATAACCATCTTTGGAACTATTTTATGGCCTAAAAATTTCCTTGCACAAATTCTTTGCCTTAAATCTATCTTCACCATTATGCACTGTCTTATTGCATCCAACAAAATAACAATTCCAAGTGTCTTCATGCCCGAAATCTTATCATTGAAACTCTTTGCCAAATTATTGCATACAAAATCCACCTTGCTTAACTCACCAAACTTGCTTCTGGCCCATAGCTCGGTGTGATGTTCCTCAAGGTATTTTTTCACCATTGGCACTACATACATGTTCTGCAAGTAAGTAGCATGCGTGCTTGGGATGTATGTGTATGCTGATCGCCACAAGTCCTCTTCAAAGATCTTTCCTTTGAACTTCTTCGTGAAGTTAGTAGCGAGGTGCCGCATGCATTCCCTATGCTCAACCCTAGGAAACACAACATCAACAGCATTCTCAAGACCCTCGGATGCACCGGTGTGTATCACCAAGCCTTTAGGGTGACCAACTACTTCCCGTAGTCTCTGCATGAACCATGTCCAGCTTTCATTTGATTCACCCTCAAGAACAGCATAAGCTACGGGTAGAAGCCAATTATGCGCATCCAAAGCACAAGCAGGAGCAACATGTCCCCTGAACTTCCCTGTTAAAGAAGTTGCGCCTATTGCCAAGTATGGCCTGCAGCCGTCTAGGAACCCCTTCCAGCATGCCTTCAGGCAGACAAAACATCTCCTGAAGCATATCTTATCTGCCTGCTTATACCTGACCCCCCTCGAGACCTTTTCTCTCCCTTTCACAACCTCGTAATCAATGTCAACAACACTACCAGGTGATGTTTTCTCTACCTAAGCTTTGAAACTATACAACATATGAAAACTGTCATTCCACTTGCCTTGAATGAAGTCTAGAGCCATGTCCTTCCCATCAAAGACTCTGTGATAAGGAATCAGAACATTAAACTTTTTGCTAATCTTTGCTCTGAGTTCAGCTGGTCCAATGTTATGATCCTGCCTCACCCAGTCAAGTACAGTAGCAGCAATCCACTTGGTAATCTCCGGCCTAATTTTACCACTTAAAGAAGTATTAGGGTAGTTGTGTTTCTTCGTGTTTACTTTGATCTGCATTCGATAAGAACCCAAATAATTCAGAGCTAGTTATCAGCAGAATAAATATGAGAAAGACTGAAACTAAATGTAGCTATTGCAACCTGAAATGGGTGTCCACCCCACATTGGAGACGCATGTAATCTCCATTTACACACATTACTTTCCCTACAGTGCACACTAAATCTCTTTTGGTCTCTCTTTTCAATGATAAATTCGAACCTAACTCTGATTGCATAGGTTGCAACTGCATATCTGCAGTCCTCCACATTATCAAAGACAGTCCCCTCATTAATTGTAGGATTATCCCAGTCAAAGTGTATCACTGGCCTGTCCACGTCTTCGTCGTCGTATCTACATCCCATTTCCACATCTTCACATTCCTCTTCCTCATCAGTCCCATAGTCAGGCTCAAAGTTCGAATCAACCAAATATTCCCTACTCTCCATCCTCTCAGGGTCAGCAGCCATGTCTGGATATGCTTTCTCATCATCATCTGCACCGCCACACATTTTAGTGCCTTCATGCTCGCTTGACAAAGCATCATGCTCAAGGACAAGCTGTACAGACATCCTGTGGTTACCAACACATTTCCTTGCCATCACCACGGGACTAGAAACGCTAATTGGGGTATGCAGATAAGGAATTACAGTTCTTACCCTTCAATGTGGATGCATGGCACCTTCTCCGGGCTCCATACCTCCAAAGCTCTACACCCCGCTTCCTCTCCCCCTGTTTTGTTGTCCTCTGTGCTCTCCAGACTTGAAGGAGATTTCGTGCTCTCTAGCCGCACAGGACCCATATCTGTGCTCTCAAACCTCGCAGGATCCATCTACGAGCGGGATCCGGATCACCAGCATCGTTGGGCCCCTAACCTAACGGCCAACTCTCGGTTTTCGTTTCTAGACGCGCCTGGGCAGTGGGCGGCGGCAAGGAGACAGGACAGGAAGGGGAGGGGAGGGGACATGAGGGGATGGCAGGGAGGGGAGGGCGGGAGGACGATGGCCCAAGGGGACGACGAGAGAGGTGCACGACTAAGCGGAGTGGCGGCGGTAGGAGCAGAGGAGAGGAGCGGAGCGGAGCTGGTTGCGACAAAGCATGGAAAATTGCACAATGATGTGTTTGTGGGCGGCACCAGCCCTCGAACCTGGGACACGCGCCGTCGTAGGTGGAGGAGGCGCGCCCGCCTGTCAGAAAACATGCCACCTGTCAGCACACTATGCACGGGGAGCACTTCATGGAATTTTTAGCAGGTCCCACATGTCAGTCTGTTTGATCAAAACTTGCATGCAGTGCATGGCTGGTTCACGCACTAGTTTCGAAAAAAAGCCCGTTGATCCAAACTTGAATTGGCAGTTCCGCTTCTTCTCCCCCGTCTCATCATCTCCTCGCAGTGGCAGTTCCGCTTTGTCTCTCTCATCTGTTATCCTCTTCTTCTTCTCCTCGTAGTGGTAGTTCTTATTTCTTCCTTGATCAAAACATTCCCGCACGTAAGCCATGGCCAGTAGCCGGATGAAGAGGAACTGGGCCGATCTCCCGGCCAACCCACTTTGCAAGATCGCCGACTATTTGCTGGAGAAAGAGGAGTACGTCGACACCTATGCTGCTTGTCGGGAAGTCTGCACCGATTGGCGCCGCATTTTAAAGGTGCCCGAATTCCATCTCAACAACTAGATCATGAGAGATCACACACTTCCAGATCTTGGCGACTTCACCTTCCTCAACCTCGCCACTGGTCGTTTCTTCAGGACAAATCTAATGGACGTCCATCGCAGGTTCACATTCACATCCGATATTTATTGGTATTTTCCATTATAAACATCTGAGTGCTAACTGATGCCCTCTTCTTCCAAAAGATTCTACTCCGCCGGTGTTTCTCGTGGCATCATCGTGCTTACTCAGAGGGATTAGCCATACCAGATTCGGCTTCTGAACCCAATCACTCATAAGTCTAACACTGAGTTTCAAGCACACATACCATCTGATCTTCTGCAATGTGTCGTCATGACGAAGTCCCTGACGATGGTGTTCGTTTGCACTGATTATCCAGATCATATTGCATGGGCCGATGAGACCACCCCAACAGGGCAAATCAATGGATCATTTGGAGAAGGATTGTATTCGCCACCTCTTGATACACTTCTGGTCTCCATGACAGCATTCCGAGGGGAAGTATATGCATTACTTGAGAATGGAGACATCTTGTCGACCAACATCCAGTTAGAGCAGCGCACGAGCACTGTCACGATGGCCAAAATAATTTCGGCCCCAGTCTTTGAACAGGTACGTGGAACTTACAAATTTTACCTTGTGGAGTCAGATGGTGATCTGCTTCTTGTGTTGAATGGGGATTTGGCCAAAGGACAACGGTGTTGTACCGGGTGGACACGGAGAACCGCTCTCTCGAGGTCGTCGGTGACATTGGAAGTCGTGCCCTCTTTGTTGGTTACAATCGGTCTATCTCCATTGACACCAGGTTACACCCCACAGTCAAACCCGGTTGCATATATTACAGGAATTTTATCAGACTGTATGATCGTGAGGTTCAAGCCTAGGAAGAGGAACCAACAATGGTAATGTATGGCTTAAGTCTGGAACATACACCGAGGCCTTACCCTCTGGACGAGATACTGGCAGCACATTGCAGACGGAGAGAGTTCTCTGAACATGTGTTGTAGCACGCGTTAGCCGATGACTACGAAATATATAGGGGAGAATGAATCCTATATTCATCCTAGGTTATTTGGTAGCATTTTCAGGTCTATTTTTCGAAGTAGAAATTTGTACTGTATTTATATTATTTCGATAAGCAGTATGTGTGTTATTTGCTAGCTTCTTTCAGAATTCTCTGTGTTCGACATGGGCATCAACTCAGCGTTGGAATTCAGGTCCCACATGGAAAATTGCACAATAATGTGTTGGTGGGCGGCACCACTCCTCGAACCTGGGATGCGCGCCGTCGAAGGTGGAGGGGGCGGGCCCGCTAGTCAGAAAACATGCCATGTCGGCATCTCCTGTTTCTGATGCCCTTTAAAAAATAAAACACGCCACGTCGTTATCCCCTGTTTTTTATGGTGTTGCTACACTCGACGGTACATGGTGGCATATAAATAATATCGTATAAACATAAGGGCACAGTCGTCAACATTTCTAAAATGAAACCCGGTCCCGTCTCCTACCTGTCCTGGTACATTGCCCGATGAGGTGGATAGCCATGACCAATCTTTTTAATACGTTCGCACTCTTATATTGAGAAGGGAAATAAAGATTGAGCTGTTAATGCAACGAGTGTCGAATTATTACCCTCTAAGGAAATGGGAAATGGTTATTTTCACGCGTGCTCGTAGTCTAAACCTACTGTCAGTCTTTCACTCCCCTTCTTCGACTAACCACAATTCACCTTGCGCAGCTCCTCCGCGCTGCACCAACTAGGGTAACATGGCCACGCCTAAGACGCCACCACCGCCACCACCACGACAGCCGCCGAAACTGGGGTATTTAGCCCCTCTAAGGCATGCCATGAAGCTCTACTTCAAGGCTGGTCTCCCATTGCCCTGCCAGGCGGATGATTTCCCCGAATGTGCTGAATCGGCCGCGACGACGACTGCGCCGTCGTCGGCCCCAGATGCGGCAAGCAGGGCCAAGAGAGCGATATGGAGAAATCACGCGGCGGCATTACGGCATGCTCTAGGCAGTGAGAACAAGGTACGTATCAAATCGTTCATGAGAGCATGCCGCCGCCGAGGGTACACACCCTCGAACAGGGCAGCGCCAAGGTCTAGGAACTCTCGCGTCCATGCTTCGGCGTGGACTACCTTACCTCAGTGGGATAGGCTGGGAGCACGCCGTCTGCGGCAAAGATGCTCCATCCTACGCACCGTCGAATGACGTACCGTGGCAGCGACCAAGCGTCTACACTTAGCATGCTGTATTGTTCGACAGCCGGAGCCGGCGGCGGGCATCAGCTCAGCCCCGGAATTCAGGTTCAAGTTCACACGGACCTACAATCCCGAGAAGGAGATGTCGAATTTCAGTTTCAAAGAAATCGTTGTGGCGGCGCGGATGGTCCAACTGAACCGGGACTGGCGCACGCAAATTGCTTGTGCATGAATGATGCAGATTTCTTGTAGTTTAGCGGGAAGGCAATAGATCAGTTTGGGTTAAATGATCAAAGAACTTATGTCCTCTCAAGGCAATTGGCCAGCCAACTTTTCTGGTGGAGATCTGCAGTTTCTTCAGTGTAGAATAGTTAAGTTCAGACTGAAGAATGGGTTTTGAAGATGAAATGCTGACGAATTGTTCTATAAACTAGTAGGAAGTTTAGCCCACTTTTGTGCAGGTATAAGACCCTTTTTTATGGAAGTACTACTGTTGTAAGCAAATACTATCAAGTACCTATTTCCTTCAATTACTAGTCGTGGTTCAATCCAGTTAACTGACATCTTTTTATCCTAGACTACAGATTTTGCGTCTGATGTCTGTGCTGTAAATCATTTTTTCCTTTGTCTTGTGTTGCCTGCAAAATGGTCCTGCAGTTCAACGTGTTACAAATGTAGCTACCTTGTACTCCCTCCGTTTTAAAATATAAGATGTTTTAGCTTTGTGAATGAAGTGTATCTAGTCCCCTTTTAGTATGTAGGTTCATCTAGGTTTAGAAAGCACCATCACTAAAAGATGTCTAGATATGCTCCATTCACAAAGCTAAAACATCTTATATTTTGAAACGGAGGGAGCACTTGAAGAGGAGATGGACTACATTTTCCTGGCATCCACAGAATTGACATTGCTCATTGCCAGACCACCCTCTTTTATTGAGGTTGTCCTTGGTTATTCACGGAAATTATAAAGCACGGTGTTCAACTACATTGATTCAAACTATTACACACACACTACATCAAATTCATTACCCACAAATACTACATCGATTCAAACTATTACACACACATACTACTTCAAACTATTACACACACATACTACATCGATTCAAACTATTATACATTTTTAGTCGATGCTAACTTCCTGCTATGCTCTCCATACTACAAATTCATTAGCCACACATACCACGACAATTCACTAGAGCTCTGTCTTCACTCGAGGGAAATCAGAACCACCAGCTCGTCCAAGCCCGGTCCCCCCACCGAAACTGTGTGCCCCGTCGTGAAACGGTGGCGGTCTTGTGCCATCGATCCTTCCAGGCCAACACTGTAGGCGACGAGGGCGCTTTCCGGCAGCCTCTTCGGGGCCCTGAATGCCATGTATCGAGTCCAGAACCTCCTCCAGGTGGATGATGACCGGGTGCTTCCAGCAAAGCTGTCGCCCTGCCCTGCTTGGAATCTGCACGTCGTACATCTTAAGAACGACGTCATGATCTTTCAGCCATGCCTTTACCTTGATGACCCATCTATCGCTCGGTGGCACGATTTCCACCAGCTCACCGCCAAGGCTACTGACGACCTGCTTGAGGGCCTTCGGCTCCCAAGCATCCAATGGGAGGCCGTCAAAGCCAAGTTTGGAGAAGAAACGAAGCTTCCCCAAGCGATCGTCCCACCCACAGGCGTGATGCCAATGCATGAAGCTCATTTTCTCCCCGCAGCACTCGAAAGAACGGGAAGAATGCAGAACGCGCTCGCTGTCTGAGTTGTGCTCGAACCAGATGAAAAAAATCGAATGGAGGCGCGCATACCTCAATGTTGACCTCATTTCTTTTGATCCCAAAACGAGACCTGAAAGCCGACAGCAACTCTGCCGGCGACACGGCGGGATGGATGCCCAGCACGGTGGCCATGAGAGCATGGTCGTCGAACTGCTGTGCCAGGGCTACCATGCATGGGGTGCGCGGCAGCACGCAACTTCCCGAGGCCGGTCGCCGGCCTGGATCGCCCGACGGGACGCGCTCCGCCGTGCGAGAAGGACTAGCCAGAGGCGAGATATTAGTCCATGTACGCAAAGCTCCGATACGGCGGACGATGCAACGATGACGGTTGCGAGCTTCGATTAGAGGCGTGGGAGGTTGACCGGACATGGTGGAGATGCAAATTAGAGCAAGTGCGAGCTCCGATCTGAGACGAGAAGCCGAAGCTGAGCAAATGTTATTGGGAGGGGAGCAGGGGAGAAGACCAGAGCAGAGCAAAGAAATAGATCTCGTCCACTCAGGGATCTGGTCCACGCAGGGGTAAGCTAGTCCATGATCGCAAAAGATAACGGGGAATACTGACATGGCGGGCCAAGAAGAGTTGACCTAACGGCGGTATTTGAGTTCAACCTTTTTCTTCTGGTTCAAACGATCGTTTGGCCGTTAGATTTGTATTCACCCCCATTTGGCCCTTCTGGACAATTGGCGAATAAATTATGGCCCCTCCACGTGATTGATGGCAACTCGGGTACCGCGGTGCGCTCACCCACCAAGTTTGGTACCGCAAACGAACATTCCCCCACCAGTGTCATTGGATGTGTGTTCTTCTCATGAACCACACATGGATCCACCCAGTGTCATTGCATGTCTGTTATTTTCATGAACCACAGCTAGATTCATTGCATGTATGTGCTTTCCACAAACCACATATGGATCCACCAGTGTCATTGCATGTCTGTTCTTTTCATGAACCACACCCAGTGTCATTGCATGTCTGTTCCTCTAAACAAACCACACATGGATCCACCAAATGTGATTGCATGTTTGTTCTTTTCACAAACCACACACGGATCCACCAGTCTCATTGCATGTGTGTTCGTTTCATGAACCACAACTAGAGTTATTGCATGTCTGTTCTTTCCACTAACCACACAGGGATCCACCTAGTGTGATTGCATGTTTGTTCTTTTCCCAAACCACACATGGATCCACCAGTGTCATTGCATGTCTGTTCTTTGCATGAACCACACCCAGGGTCATTGCATGTCTGTTCCTCTAAACAAACCACACATGGATCCACCTAGTATGATTGCATGTCTGTTCTGTTCACAAACCACACATGTATCCACGAGTGTCATTACATGTGTGTTCTTCTAAACAAACCACACATGGATCCACCTAGTGTGATTGCATGTCTGTTCTTTTCACAAACCACACATGGATCCACCAGTGTCATTGCATGTATGTTCTTTTCATGAACCACGGCTAGAGTCATGCATGTTTGTTCTTTCCACAAACCACACATGGATCCACCTAGTGTGATTCCATGTCTGTTATTTTCACAAACCACACATGGATCCACCAGTGTCATTGCATGTATGTTCTTCTCATGAACCACAGCCAGTGTCATTGCATGTATGTTCTTCTCACAAACCACATAAGGATCCACCAGTGTCATTGGATGTGTGTTCTTCTCATGAACCACACATGGATCCACCCAGTGTCATTGCATGTCTGTTCTTTTCATGAACCAAAGATAGAGTCATTGCATGTCTGTGCTTTCCACAAACCACATATGGATCCACTAGTGTCATTGCATGTCTGTTCTTTTCATGAACCACACCCAGTGTCATTGCATGTTTGTTCCTCTAAACAAACCACACATGGATGCACCTAGTGTGATTGCATGTCTGTTCTTTTCACAAACCACACATGGATCCACCGGTGTCATTGCATGTGTGTTCTTCTCATGAACCACAACTAGTGTCATTGCATGTGTGTTCTTCAAAACAAACCACACATGGATCCACCTAGTGTGATTGCATGTCTGTTCTTTTCACAAACCACACATGGATCCACCAGTGTCATTGCACGTGTGTTCTTTTCATGAACCACAACTAGAGTCATTACATGTCAGTTCTTTCCACAAACCACACAAGGATCCACCTAGTGTGATTGCATGTCTGTTCTTTTCATAAACCACACATGGATCCACTAGTGTCATTGCATATGTGTTGTTCTCATGAACCATAACCAGTGTCATTGCATGTATGTTCTTCTCACAAACCACATAATGATCCACCAGTGTCATTGGATGTGTGTTCTTCTCATGAACCACACATGGATCCACCCAGTGTCATTGCATGTCTGTTCTTTTCATGAACCACGGCTAGAGTCATTGCATGTGAGTTCTTCTCACCAACCACATAAGGATCCACCAGTGTCATTGCATGTCTGTTCTTCTCATGAACCACACCTAGTGTCATTGCATGTGTGTTCTTCTCATGAACCACACATGGATACACCAGTGTCATTGCATGTGTGTTCTTTTCATGAACCACAGCTAGTCATTGCATGTGTGTTCTTCCTCACAAACCACACTTAGATCCACCAGTGTCATTGATGGTGTGTTATTTTCATGAACCACAACTAGATTCAATGCATGTATGTTCTTCTAAACAAACCACATAAGGAACCACCAGTGTCATTGCATGTCTATTTTTTTCATGAACCACACCAAATGTCATTGCATGTCTGTTCCTCTAAACAAACCACACATGGATCCACCTAGTGTGATTGCATGTCTGTTCTGTTCACAAACCACACATGTATCCACCAGTGTCATTGCATGTGTGTTATTCTAAACAAACCACACATGGATCCACCTAGTGTGATTGCATGTCTGTTCTTTTCACAAACCACACATGGATCCACCAGTGTCATTGCATGTGTGTTATTTTCATGAACCACAGCTAGAGTCATTGCATGTCTGTTCTTTCCACAAACCACACATGGATCCACCTAGTGTGATTCCATGTCTGTTCTTTTCACAAACCACACATGGATCCACCTGTGTCATTGCATGTGTGTTCTTCTCATGAACCACAGCTAGTGTCATTGCATGTATGTTCTTCTCACAAACCACATAAGGATCCACCAGTGTCATTGGATGTGTGTTCTTCTCATGAACCACACATGGATCCACCTAGTGTCATTGCATGTCTATTCTTTTCTTGAACCACAACTAGAGTCATTGCATGTCTATGCTTTCCACAAACCACATATGGATCCACCAGTGTCATTGCATGACTTTTCTTTTCATGAACCACACCTAGTGTCATTACATGTCTGTTCCTCTAAACAAACCAAACATGGATCCACTAGTGTCATTGCATGTGTGTTTTTCTCATGAACCACAGCCAGTGTCATTGCATGTGTGTTCTTCTAAACAAACCACACATGGATCCACCTAGTGTGATTGCATGTCTGTTCTTTTCACAAACCACACATGGATCCACCAGTGCCATTGCATGTGTGTTCTTTTCATGAATCATAGCTAGAGTCATTGCATGTCTTTTCTTTCCACAAACCACACATGGATCCACCTAGTGTGATTGCATGTCTGTTCTTTTCACAAACCACACATGGATCCACCAGTGTCATTGCATGTGTGTTCTTCTCATGAACCACAACCATTGTCATTGCATGTATGTTCTTCTCACAAACTACATAAGGATCCACCAGTGTCATTGGATGTGTGTTCTTCTCATGAACCACACATGGATCCACCCAATGTCATTGCATGTCTGTTCTTTTCATGAACCACAACTAGAGTCATTGCATGTGAGTTCTTCTCACAAACCACATAAGGATCCACCAGTGTAATTGCATGTCTGTTCTTCTCATGAACCACACACCAGTGTCATTGCATGTGTGTTCTTCTCATGAACCACACATGGATACACCAGTGTCATTGCATGTGTGTTCTTTTCACGAACCACAGCTAGCGTCATTGCATGTGTGTTCTTCCTCACAAGCCACACATGGATCCACCAGTGTCATTGCATGTGTGTTCTTTTCATGAACCACAGCTAGAGTCATTGCATGTGTGTTCTTCTAAACAAACCACATAAGGATCCACCAGTGTCATTGCATGTCTGTTTTTCCATGAACCACACCCAGTGTCATTGCATGTCTGTTCCTCTAAACAAACCACACATGGATCCACCTAGTGTGATTGCATGTCTGTTCTTTTTACAAACCACACATGTATCAACCAGTGTCATTGCATGTGTGTTCTTCTAAACAAACCACACATGGATCCACCTAGTGTAATTGCATGTCTGTTCTTTTCACAAACCACACATGGATCCACTAGTGTCATTGCATGTGTGTTCTTTTCATGAACCACAACTAGAGTCATGCATGTCTGTTCTTTCACAAACCACACATGGATCCACCGAGTGTGATTGCATGTCTGTTCTTTTCACAAACCACACATGGATCCACCAGTGTCATTGCATGTGTGTTCTTCTCATGAACCACAGCCAGTGTCATTGCATGTATGTTCTTCTCACTAACCACATATGGATCCAACAGTGTCATTGGATGTGTGTTCTTCGCATGAACCACACATGGATCCACCCAGTGTCATTGCATGTCTGTTCTTTTCATGAACCACAGCTAGAGTCATTGCATGTCTGTGCTTTCCACAAACCACCTATGGATCCACCAGTGTCATTGCATGTCTATTATTTTTATGAACCACACCCAGTGTCATTGCATGTTTGTTCCTCTAAACAAACCACACATTGATCCACCTAGTGTGATTGCATTATGTTCTTTTCACAAACCACACATGGATCCACCAGTGTCATTGCATGTGTCTTCTTCTCTTGAACCATAACCAGTGCCATTGCACGTGTGTTCTTCTAAACAAACCACACATCTTGACTTTAAACAAATTGTGCAAAATTCCTGGAATATACTAGTGGGACATCTTGACTTGGCAAAGAATATAAGTGCCAAATTGAAGAATGTGAGGAGAGGTATCAAGATTTGGGCCAGACAAATCCCTTGTTTAAAGGATCAGATTAAGAAGGTTAATGACACAATTGATCTTCTGGATTTTCTTGAGGAATCAAGAACTTTAACTATTAATGAATGGCACCTCAGAGATCTTCTGAAATCACATGTCATTACTCTGCTCTAGAATCAGAACACCTATTCGAAACAAAGAGGGAAAATAAAATGGGTGAAATTAGGCGATGAAAACACTAAATTCTTCCATTCTAAGGCTACCATCAGTTATAGGCACAATTTTATATCAATGCTAAAGAATGACAATGGCCAAGAAATCTTTGATCACTCTAACAAAGCTGACATCCTGTGGGAAGATTTCAAAGCTAGAATGGGTACTTCTGTAAAAACTGAGATGCTCTTCAACCTTGAGGATTTTTATGGCAATGGTATGTCGGAGGAGATGAGAAACTCTCTTGAAATGCCTTTCCTGGATAAAGAAATTGAGGATGTGATCTCTGACTTACCAAATGATAAATCCGCTAGACCTGATGGTTTTAACAATGAATTCATCAAAAGATATTGGCCCATCATTGGAAATGACTTCAAATTGCTTATCCATGATTTCTATAATGAGAAAGTTTCTCTTGAAAGTATCAACTCATCCTACATTACTCTCATTCCTAAAGTGCCAAACCCTTCCACCCCTGCTGATTTCAGGCCCATAGCTTTATTAAACTATGTGCTAAAAATTATTACCAAACTTCTGGCAAACAGACTGTAGAATGTTATTTTGAAATTGGTGCATAAGAATCAATATGGCTTCCTCAAAAATAGGTCTATTCAGGATTGCCTTGGGTGGGCTTTTGCATATCTATTCCAATGCCACAAATCAAAGGAGGAAATTGTCATTTTAAAATTGGACTTTGAGAAGGCTTTTGATACAATTGATCATTCATCCATCCTAAATATACTCGGGGAAAGAGGATTTGGCAAGAAATGGATTAAATGGATTGAGATGATTTTTGAGTCTGGCTCCTCTGAAGTTCTTCTAAATGGGGTACCTGGGAAATTTTTTTTACTGCAGGAGAGGTGTGAGGCAAGGAGACCAACTTTCTCCGCTCCTTTTTGTCCTTGCTATAGACCTTCTTCAATCTGTCTTGAATAAAGCCATGTAACTCCACCTTCTGTCTCCTCCAATAAGTGGTCCTCCTAATAATGACTTCCCTGTGATTCAGTATGCTGATGACACTTTAGTAGTGCTAAAAGCATATGCTTGTCAATTATTATGCTTAAAAGCTCTACTTCAAACTTTTGCACTATCCACTGGCCTCAAAGTGAACTATTTGAAATCAAGCATGATGACAATAAATTTAAGCAATGATAGGCTGATTCACTTTGCTAAGACAATCAATTGCCAAACTGGTAGCCTTCCTTTCACATATCTTGGACTGCCCCTCGGCTTATCAAAGCCATCCATGGAACATTTTCTACCAATTGTACAAAGAGTGGAAAGAAGGCTATGTGGTATAGATGACTTCTTAAACTATGGAGGAAAACTTCAATTGGTTAAGTCTGTTCTATCCTCACTCCCTTTGTTCTTCATGAGTTGCTTGGATGTGCCTATTGCTATCAAAGACCAGATCATAAAATATATGAGACACTGTCTCTGGAGAAAAAAGATTGAGGATGTTCAAGCTAAGGGTCAGGCTCTGGTGTCATGGGATAAGATTTGTAGACCTAAAAATCAAGGGGGTCTAGGGGTTATGGATCTCACCATTCAAAATTCTACCCTACTATTAAAGAACCTTGAAAATTTTACAACCACCATGATGTCCCTTGGGTTCACCTCATTTGGGAAACCTACTATCAGAATGGGAAATTACCTGGAAGAGGCATGGAGGGGTCATTCTGGTGGAAATCCCATATCAAATTAATTGACAATTTTAAAGCCATGGCTAAATGCAGCTTGAAATCTGGGAGAACTGCTTATTTCTGGACTAATCTTTGGCAAGATGAATTCTTAAAGAATGAATTTCCTCACGTGTTGTCCTTTGCAAAGTCATCAAATATCAGTGTGCAGGAATTTTTACATGCTGAATACTTGGAGGATAATTTTCATCTACCTCTTTCTCAACAAGCATACTCTAAATTTTTAATCTTGGAAGATAGCTGCCAATAGATCCTCCCAACCTTACAGGAAAATCAACACGATAGATGGAGTTATATTTGGGGGTCTGATAGATTTGAAGTAAAAAAGGCCTACTCTTCTATGATTGGTTATTCCCCTACACCACCACATTTCTCTTGGGTTTGGGCATCCTCTTGCCTGAACAAACACAAATTATTTTTTTGGCTTTTGCTTCTGGATATATTAAATACAAGAAATCTTCTGAGAAGAAAACAATTTGCTCTACCTGCCTATAATTTTACAATTCTCAATTGCCCTTTGGAAGAATCAGAAATACATTTATTCTGGGATTTCCCCTTTGCAAAAGTTTGTTGGGAACATATATGCATAGACAGAGCAACAAAGTTATCTGGATTGGAAGCTTTATCAGACATTAAAATCAAACTACACCTACCATTTGCAATGGAGATTATTATCTTGGCTGCTTGGGGTATCTGGATTTGTAGAAATGAGAATTTTTTTAATTATAAAAGGCCAACACTAGAGGGATGGAAGGCAATTTTCTATCAAGAGATAAGATGGGTGCAATTCAGAATTAAAATAAAGCACCAGGAGAAATTCAATACTTGGCTGAGCCAACCATTAGACCAGAGATAAAGTAGATTGTGTTGCCCTCTTTGAGGTGGACATTGTTTTATTTTGATCTTCCTTAGATCTTTAAAATCATATGTAATATCACAATATTTATATAATAGAAAAAAATCTTAGTGGGTATTTCTCCCTACCGTTTCACCTCAAAAAAAGTGTTGAGCACATATGACTACCAACTGTAAGTGAATTCTTATTCTCGTTGTTTCAAGTTTAAACGCTGAATTCCTTATAGTTCTTTTGTTTCTTATTACTCGAGGGCGATCAAGGTTTGAGCTTTGGAGAAGTTGATGGCTCCAAAATTAGCCATCTTCCACCGCATTTAAACATTGTTTTTGGTCAAGCAATTGACAACAAACTCTCAATCCTTGCCACTAATGACTAATAATTGCAAACATATGCAAATCCCTTCTTTGATTTATTTTGTGCATGAAATCACTTATTTTAAGGCGAAATAAGGAATCATAAAGAAGGATTTTTAGGAGGTACACACAACCAAGTAATTGGAGAAGCCAACCAGGGCTTCAGCACGCTTAACGACCACTGGTATGGGCGCGGTCCGCACGTACCACCCGCCCATACCAGGTGGCGACAACTTCGTCTCGTCATACACTACAACTTTCGTGAAGACGCCTATATATTTCGAGGCTCCAGCCGCCGGCTAGAGGGTCGCCATTCTCAGGTTGCATCACAATACCCCCAAAGGAGATCCACACCATTGTTCATCCATAGTTCATCCATTGTTCATCATCACCATCCATCCCTCCACTAACCATATCCATTGCTTTGTCCTTTTAGATCTCCTTCTGATTTGCGACCATTGTAAGAATATTTGATTTCAATCTAAGTATTTGCATGATGTTTTCTATCTCCAATCTATTTGTTATGAGTGAGTAGTCCTCACGGGCTGCGGGTTGGGGAGAGACCTCGTAGCAATTATGTGCATCTAGATCATGGGACAATTGTATTTTGTTTGGATTCGTGATTTGTATCTTTTGTTTATTCGTCTCTCGTCTCGATCTGTGGACTTGTAGGTACCCAAGATCCCATCGATTGATAAAGGCTTGAGGTGAGATACCTGGCTAGCGGCGATCTCATAGGAAACTCAATGAAAAAATGGGAAGTACGGTCTTCGCTTAGCACCCCATTCGGGATCAACAACAACATCACCACTTAAAGCTTTAATATGTGTTTACACTTAATAATCGTTTCTAACCCGTGGCTTCGGTGTACTCTCGGTTGGATTAAAAGTCCATTGCTATGCCCGCTGCATCATGGGGGCTCTAGAATATTAGGATGTGTTGTCCACAAAAGATTATCTCAATATAAACACTATATATGACTATGCTTATTATTATCTTTCATCCCATTTGATGTGTAGCTGCAGGTGGATCTTCAACCCTGGCCTATCTCCATGCATTAATTCAAACCCGCTATAAAGTAAACTAGACTGGTCTGGTAAACTAATGTACAACAAACAAACAAATCCTTGTAGACATGTACTTTTAAATCACCTTTTAGCAGTTCTTTCCGAGCTTCGATTAAACCTAGGTATTCTAGGGAAAAAGCTCTTATACTACATCCTTGAATCCAGATCGAAGGTATCACTACCCCAACAAGAAATACCCATGGGAGGTGGAGAAGATGTAGAAGTAGAACAAGGAGGACCCGAACAAGACGAGCAGCCAAAAAACTACTACACCACCTATGAAGACATCTATGCACTTGAAGGAAATATTCAAAACATGAACAACCTCTCCATCAACCTTCGAGATGCTACTTCAAGCCTCACCACCCAATTCCATGGTTGGAGCAGTCAATGGAACATGGGAAACTATCCACTGCCACCACAATGAGCAACAAAAGGGCTTGCAAAAGCCTGAGCTTGGGGACGTGTTCCCCCGGCAAATTTATTTGTGTAATAACAAGGTTGTACTCCAGCTCCTTGAGAGCTTTGAAACACTCGTGTTGGCTTGTTCCAAAACTTTGCTTTTTTTCTTTGCCTTTTAAGTTTGCTTTCATTTTTAGTTTGCTTTTGTTTGTCATTTGTTTGTTTTTATTTTATTAAAACCCTTCCTTGGTCACAAGTTCTTTTCTATTCTTTAATCCCTATTCTCGAAAAATACAAAAATATTTTTTGGTTCTTCCTTTTTCGTAAATGTGGATTCACACTTTGCCTCTTTGCTTTAATATTATTATGAGAATAATCTTGTTTGAGTTTTGAAGGAACACATCCCTATAATGAAGAGGATCACAGAGTCACTTATGAGAGGTATGTTCTATGTCTCCCACTTTTGAAGTTTTAGTTGTTTATCTTAGTTGGTTGATTTGCTAAGATGCCATGCTTGTGGGAGTAATTTAATATGGTTAGAGTTAAACTTTTGATTAGTATTATGATTAGTTGTTGAAGCTCTTACTCTAGTTCCTTTATCTAATCGAGTCTTTCCTTGGAAATAATATTGCCAAACAAGTACAATAAGAAAAGGTCTGAAATTTATGACTTGTTTGATGAATGATTGTCTTGTGAGTATACCCTTGAAGATACTTAACCCCATAGATATTTTGATAGTCTTGATGACACTCATGAAAGGAGTTGTTTGATTGAAATAGAGTCTAGTGGTAATGTTGATGCATGACAAAGCTAACCTTATGGATTAAACTGTCATACTAGCTCAAAAAAGAGGAAATTTTATGTCTCTAATGCACACCCTTGGGATGCCAACAACTCTGCTAGCTTTTGAACGATCTATGGTATAACCCTGGATTTTGTCTATGAGTTGATGAAATGAGTGGCATACGTGACAATATATGGGCAAAAGTATTGGTGCTCTCAAAGGTTGTGCAAACACTTGCAAAAGAAACAGCCAGTGATCCTTGAAAGAAGAAAAAGAAAAAGATATCTATGAGGATCCACATAACAAGTCCTTGGCATGGTCTCATTACTACTCTATGATTTTTTCTTGAAAAACAATGATAGAAGAGTTTTTGATAGACTTGATTTATTGATGTGGGTGTAAATAAGACACTTCACTGTTATGCTACTTAGGACATGAAACTCTCTTACTCAATTATGCTATTTAAAGATCCTAGTGTTCCTTGGCAAGCTGAGAGTTAACTAGAAGAATTGGATTGATTGCTACACTTCTAGTTATTTATACTTATATTAAACTTTACTTTGATTGTCTTGACTTACCGAAGCTTGTATAGTACTCTTGTCATCTCTCTAACTTTGATAAGCCTCACAAATGAATGAAGTGCTGAGCTCATATGAGTACCAACTGTAAGTGAATTCTTATTCTCGTTGTTTCAAGTTTAAACGCTGAATTCTTTATAGTTCTTTTGTTTATTATTGCTCGAGGGCGATCAAGGTTTGAGCTTTGGGGAAGTTGATGGCTCCAAAATTATCCATCTTCCACCGCATTTAAACGTTGTTTTCAGTCAAGCAATTGACAACAAACTCTCAATCCTTGCCACTAATGACTAATAATTGCAAAGATATGCAAAACCTTTCTTTGAATTGTGTTGTGCAGGAAATCATAGTTTTTAATGCGAAATCAGGAGTCATAATGAAGGTTTTTGAGGAAGTCCACATGCCCAAGAATTGGGGAGTCATTCCGAGGTGTTAGTAGGCTTAACGACCACTGGTATAGGAAGAGCCCGCCCGTACCATCCGCCTGTACCAGGTGGCGTTTGCCTCGTCTCATAAAACCCTATGACTTTCGAGAAGACGCCTATATATTATGAGGCTCCAACCACCAGCCAGAGAGCCACCATTCTCAGATTACATCACAACACTACCAAAGGAGGTCCGCGTCGATGTTCATCCATTGTTCATCACTTCCATCATCCATGCCCTCCACTAGCCATATCCATTGCTTTGTACTTTAGATCTCCTTGTGATTTGGCGACCATTATCTACAACAAAAGTTGGCTTTTACAACAGACTATTTTCGTGGTTGAAGGCCCGTTTTTCATGGCCAAAAATTCTTCCACGAAGGATGGACTTCATGGGTAAAGCCCCCTCATAAATGAATCAACCATGATTTTTTTCCGACCGTGGCGGGTCGCACCCTTCAGCCATGAAAACTTGTTCCGTCGTTAAACCATTCGCCAGCCGCATTGACTGCTGACGTTATGCAAACTACCATGTGGCAGTAGCTTCTAGTTACCGTCATTAACGGTCACAGAAACCGTGGCAGAAGACATGCCCAGCCAATGCCTGCTAAATACTAACTGGGCCGACCCATCTAGAGAGCCCAATAAGAAGACGGCATATTACTATTTTCTCCTGCACTGCTTGAAATGGGCCCAACAATGCAGCCAGCAGCGGCCCACGAACTTTTAGGCCCAATACTGTTTCGACATACAGAAGGCCCATGTTGGTCCAACACTGTGCGGCCCATTAGAAGCCTGCGCCAAGTCGCTCCTGTACAAATAAGGCCTGCGGTCAGCCCAACAATGTTTTCACCGCCCGTCATGGGCCTCCTACTAACAACCCTTCTTTAAGATGGTCCATTACTGTTCTGGCCTTTTACTGTTCCAACCGTTAACTATTCAGGCCCACAAGCTGCATGTTACTGTTCTAGCCTGGTAAATTTGTCGACCTGTTACTGCCCTTGTCTGGAAATTTCTTGGGCCGTTACTATTCTGGCCTTTAACTGCTTCAGCCCTTTACTATTGAGGCCCACTACTGTTTTGGCCCGTTAATTCTCTAGCATGTTTCCATTTTACAGTTTCTTGCATGTTATTGTAATGGCATGTTTCTGTTCTGGCATGCTACCGCTCTGGCCTGCTACTGTTACGGCCTATTACTGTTACAGCCTATTACCACATGTGGGTCGGCCCATTACGTTGATGACCTTTTACAATTTCGGCCTTTCTTAAAATATGTATAATTAGCGAGCATCTTTTACTGGTCATTGTAGGCCTAATACAAGAAGGGCCAATAACAAAGCCCTGTATTGTTCCCTGATTGATCTGGTTGGCGTAGTTATGGTGCCATCTACCACCATGTGTGGACAGCATAACTAAATTCCTAAATGTCCTATGCGAGTTATCTAGATATTACATCAGTTACAAACTTCTCAAAATTATTACATATCATCAACTCAAGGGAAAGAAAATTCAGCATTTCAGTTGACAATCAAGTTGATAGCAGAGTTCTCAATTTGCTTTCTCAATCTATCACCCGCATCTTCCTTTGAGTGTGAGAGCTACATTGGAGGATACATGATCTTGCTACCCCTTCATTGGTGGCGACAACAATAATTGCAGTCTGAAACTAAGTAATAACAAGTTAATACATCAAACAAGACAAACTATTCATTTGAATCATATGATAGGAGCTATGAACTGGAGTTTCCAACCGGTCAATGGTTCAATTATTGACCAAAACGTCACAAAAACAGGACAAGCAAGCACACATTAAACAAGTGTGCTTGCCGTGAAACGAGCAATCAAAAAATGTGTGTGTGTGGCTTATAATTTCAGCAAATATAAACTAGCCAGGTCATTTCAACAAATATATATGGAACCAGTTGTATACCCTAGAATGCAAGAGACATTAGGTGACTTGGAATTTGTGCTGAGCTACACAATGGCATGCAGTTATTGTTGTAGCTAAGAATGAACCAGATAGAAATTATAATCACATCATACGAGAACTTGTAGAGCGGGAATGTAAACCACGAATGAAATATATATAGTAGAGGATAGTTATGTCGTTGCTTAGGACAAACCGGAACCGGATGCGAGATATAGTAGCATCGCACGTGAACCTGTAGAACAAGAGAAACAATCATTAGACAATTGTGCCTACAATGAAATGAGCAATCAAACAATGTGTTTTTTAGAATTTCAGAAAATAAAAACTAGCCATGTCATATAAGCAAATATATATGGAAGCAGTGGTATTTCCTGAAATGCAAGAGACGTTCGGTGACTCAGAATTTATGGTGAGCTGCACAATGGCATGCAGTTACTGTCATAGGTAAGAATCAACCAGATAGAAATATAATGGCATCATAAGAGAACTTGTAGAGCAGGAATGCAAACCACGAGTGAACTACATAATAGAGGACAGTTATGAAATTTCTTAGGATGAATCAGCACCAGATAAGGAAATAATGGTGTCGCTTGTGAACCTGTAGAAGAGGCTATGCAAACCATCATGTTCATTGTTCCATTCTAGGCTCTATGCAAGAAAAAGAAAATAGTTACACTACAAGAAAAGTTTCCTTCCGCAATGACTTGGCCCGATGGTCGTCACAGAAGGCGCGTCTTCCGCGACGAAATTCTCGGCGCAACCATGGCTGATGGAAAACTTTTTTTCTGGTTTCGCGGCCCTCTACTATGATGGATCTGCTAAAACCTAGAGGAAGATTGTCCAGCACGTGGCAGAAGCAATATTTTTGTTTCCTCGCGCGATGTTGACTCGCTGAAGTCTTTTGATGCATGTGGGTCCTAGACGTCAGTGTCTCTTATGGACCATACTTTTCGGTCGCGCCTGCCTAATTTGAACTCAATAACGTTGCTCGAGGCGTCTGTCGTTTAGTCAGGCTGCTAGGTCCCACATGTCAGCCTCTCATTGGAAGGATCGTTTGTATGATGGAATTTTTCTCCTTCGCTCACGCTACCCTGTTCCGAAGTTGATAGCGCTGCTCAATGCATCACCGTCTAATCGACCTCCTGGGACCCACATGTCATCCTCTCATTAGAAAGAAACGTGTGTATAATGGAATTTTTTCCCTTGGCTATTGCCTCTCTGATTTGAACTCGATAACGTTGCTCGATCTATCTGCCGTCTAGTCACGCTGCTGGGTCCTCCATGTCAGCCTCACATTATAAGAATCGTGTGTATGATGGAATTTGTTTCTTTGCTCGCGCTACCCTGTTCTGAACTTGATAGCGCTGCTCGATGCATCTACTATTTAATCATATTCCTGGACCCCACATCTCATCCTCTGCTTAGACGAAACGTGTGTATGGTAGAACTTTTTTCCCTCGGTCACGCTTCCATGTTCCGAACTTGATAGCGTTGTTCGCTGCATCTACTGTTTAATCATGATGCGGGGCCCCACATGTCATCCACTCATTAGAAGAAGCATGTGTATGATGGAATTTTTGCTATTTTTCTGGGTTGTTGGGTCCCCCATGTGAGCATCTCATTAGAATAAATGTGTGCATGCTGGACTTTTTTCTCGCTCGCGCCTCCCTGATTCGAACTTGCCAACATTGCTCGAGGCAGAACCTGTATAAGGCCGCGCTACTGGGTCCCACATGTCGGTCTCTCTGTAATTCAAACCTGCGTATGATGGACTTTTTTTCGGTCGCACGTCCCCTGTTTAGACCTTGGGAACGTTGCTCGATGTGGTAGCCGTGTATGGTCTTGCTGCTGAGGCCCCCATGTCAGCCTCTCTGGTATGTTTTGGCTTGTGGGTCCCAGATGCAGCCTCGTATGTTCTGGCAGGTGGGTTCCCGATGCCAGCTTCTCTGTACAAGTATTTAACTTCTCTTCAAACCCGACCATTAAACACGAGGGATGCTGAAGGCTGGTGGGTCCGCGATGTCAGCCTCTCCATAAAGCAATATTGCTAGAAGAAAAAATGTAAACCCAAAATAATTTTATGTCAAGCACATAGAATTGAACTCAAGACTTCAAAACACATATAAACCATGTGCGTTTCCACAATGACAAAACATAGATGAACATTCTCATTAAAAAGATTTATAGTACCTATAACTTATATATTAGCCTTCTTAAAAATATTTTATATCTCCATGTTATCTCTCTTATAAAATAAAAGGGAAGCGATACTGGCATCTCAATTAATTAAATGCCAGATAATGGACTAGTTTCTTAAAAACATGGGTAGGCGGTTTTTTTTGTTTTTGTTTTAAAGGGAAATTCCAAAAACGCCGAATTAAACATTTTGGGCTATTCCACATCTACTATACTCAATGGGTTATACTCCATGCGCTATTCTCCATGGGCTCCTTGATAAATATTTAAATGGGCTGACTTCAGCAAGTCATCTAACCCCTACAAGGCCAAATTAAATTGTTCTGGGCTAAAGAGGGGCCTAATGGGCTAGATTTTACCTCCTCTTTAGTAAAATTTGCATTATGTTGTGGCTCGGCCGGATTCGTAACACATACGTCAGTACCAGAGGGGAAAAAAGATAATTCTTTTAACATATATTCGTGTAAAAATATCTAAAGAACAAGGGACACAGACCGTGTGCGCCAAAACTGGACTAGTATCCAATGACTTCACTTGGTACCCTCTCATTTGTATCCAAAACACATGCAACGGTTCTGATGACACACAAGCAAAATCTCTAGTGCAAGCAGCCCAGCAGCAGTGACAAAACTTTTTTACAAATTCAGTAGCATTTGTAAGATCCAGTAGTACATAATAAGACAGAAAAAATATCGACTGATTCATAGTTCATATTCAGCAGCACTTGACCAATTCTACAGCATTCCAAAGTGACTATTTCAGCTATATAGACACTGAAACTCAATAGCAGTATAAAGAGAACCCGTTCATGTTTCAGCTCTAAAAACCTTGTCGCACGATCGGTTTTTTCTTTTCTCCAAACACACTCGATCATTGGAGCAAGCCTAACTGACGATCAAGTATGCTTTTGTGTGCATACCTCCTCTTCACATTAGTACAAGTGTGAACCCCATATATATGCATCCCAAAATGCCCAAGCCTCATCTAGATTGTGACAAAGCCAAGTTTAAAATGGAAAGCAAGACCATCTACTACACTTGATCTAAACAAGTACCTGTCGTCGGATTAATGACAAGTACACAAGGAGGGGGTCCTCGAGGCGTGTGGAAGAGAGGGGTGTGAGACGAACGGTGTTCCAGGACAGTGAGCACACAAGTTTACCTAGGTTCGAATCCACCGGATTTGGACGGATCCTACTCCTGCTAGCAATCTAGTAATACGGCAGAGCCGGAATATGGGTTACAAGGGTTTTGCCTGTGCGAGTTGAGATTGTAGACTATTGTGAGGGTGCCCTAAAGGCTTACCCTGGGACGACTTATATAGATATCCGTCCTAGGGTTTATAGGAGAGACCTATGCGGCTACGACTAAGAGTCGGTTACAGAATACATCTTGGACTACAAGTAACACTATGGGCCTATGTCGGTAAGTCTTCTGGGCCTTCCCGTAGCCGGACTAGACTTCGTCTCTTCTCCCTGACTAGGCCGGCCGTGAAGCAAAGATCTAACCCAAAGTAGGCCACCCTGGTCAGTGAGGCACAGTGAGGATACCTGGAAAGTATATCCCCAGCAGCAGCCCCCAGAAGCCTCCAAGATCTAGAGTCAGATTTTACCATCGTCTAGCTTGATCTTCGGCTTGCAGAATCTTGAAGGGTTCCTGAAACTTCAAAAGAAAGGATAGGATCCGGGTCTCAACTGAGTCAGACCTATGAATATATTATTTGGGTTTCCAGCTCGAAATACAAACTAAGCCGGAACTTGGTCTCTGACATAATCTAACAGTAGCCATGGCCAAGTCACATCACTGACAAACATTCACGTCAGCACGACCGTTGGTGGGTCTGCCTGTTGCGGAACCGATGCGTCCTTTTAATGCGTATACGGAGATCGAGGCGGCGTAATCATCAAGTGGGGGTTACCTAGCTTCTTTCGCGACGCGTGTCACAGTTACTGTACACACTACACGAATCTTGGCGTGGACGAAGGATATAAGGGGTTGAGATTCTCTCCCTCTTCTCTTCACCAGCATTTGCGCCGCTTCCTTCCTCCCAATGCCTTCCACGAAAACAAAGATCCTCTGCCTCTCCAGAATCTTCTAGCGCCGCGCATCCCAGGTCACCGGCCCATGAAAAAATGTTGCAACCTTATCTTCCGGCATGGCGGCAACGGCAGCGACGGTTTTGACAGCGGAGAAGGAGAGCCACCGCGGGGTCTAGATCCCCTGTGTCTTGGACGAAGTCAAGCTCCGCATCATGGAGATCAAAGGGCTCCTCCGTACCGGCGACTGTCGCAGCAGCTACGGACAAACTGTCCCTACTCCTCACGCCGACGAGCGGGTGCACTTCGGCACCCACCTCGATAGAGGTTTGAGTTTCCCACCCTAAGATTTCTTTTCTGAGGTTATAGATCACTACGGAGTTTAACTCCATCATCTTCCCCCGAACTCTCTCTTCGAGATGAGCTCTTATGCTTCTTTGTGCGAGGGGCACCTCGACATTAGGCCGAGTCTCACTCTTTTCTGGTTTTATTTTCATATCCGGAGGAATTCTATCACTGTCGGTAATCCATACATTACCGGAACCATTAGTTTTTCCATTAGGAGAGAGCACGTCTATCCTCGTATTAAGGCTAGTGAGTCAGTGAAACAGTGGCCGTCCACTTTCTTTTATCACAAGGATATTCCTGCTCCCGGCAAAGCCACTTCTTTGCCGGCTTTTGTTGACGGTGCCGCCATTCCCCAAGAGTCCTAGTACGCGGATGCGCCGGCTCCCAGTGACGATCTGCTTATTGCCAAGAGGCGGATTGAATATTTGATGAAGCACAAGGGCCTTAAGGGGTCCGACTTGGTTCACTGCTGGGTGGCACACTGGATCCAGCCTCTTCAGAATCATGGAGACCGGCTTATGCATTCCATTAATGCGTCCAATAAAGATACTCTACGAATCTTCCCCACCCTTACACGGATAAGGAATACGAGTCCCAAATCAAGTAGCTGATAAGGGAGCGGATCGAAAAGAAAATCCCGGAGCTGTCTTTGGATATGCATACAGCTGAAGATCCTGTGGTACGGGTAAGTTTCCAGCAGTAACTCAAATTATGTGTTCACCTTTACATTGTTGTTTCTTTTTTGCAATACTGAGGTATCTTTTCTTTTCAGCTTGCTAACCTCCCCGAGTCGGAGCTTGCTCCTCTCGAGGGATATCCTCCTGAGATTTCTCAAGATGACGGGGAATTGATTCCACTGCCGGAGACCTTTACTCGGAAGCGTAAGTCTCTGACTCTGGCTATTGGCACGAAGGAGGTCCCTATTGTGAAGAGGTAACTTTCCTCACAAGGTTTTTGTATTTTTTTTCGTAATTCTTTATGAGTTGTAATGTTCTTTATTCTATTACCTCCTCAGAGCTAAACAGCTCACCAAGGGCAAGGGGAAAGGGGGCTTGTCGAAGCCCCTGCGCTAGTCAAAGCTAAATTTGACTTCTCCTGCCACAGCGCCTCCGACTCCTGCCCCTCAACCTTCTGCAGCGTAGGAGATTACTCCATCTCCGACCGTCGTAGAAGATCTGGCTCAACAAGCAGAGCCAGCGATCGTCGGATCGCAAACTGATGTCACCATGGGTGACTCAGGTTTTGATAAGCATGAACCCTCTTCGGGTAATGATCCCTCGGTAGAGGTCTTCGCTAAAAACCTCCTCAGCAATCCAGGTCTTGCCAAACTTGGCATTACGCAGAAGATTGTGGATGAAATCCAATGGCTAGCCCAGCAATTCTTGGACAGTCGGAATATTACTGCCGAGGAGGAGGCACAAGAAGCGGAGGACGTCAAGTACTCCGAACTTCTCGAGCAAATCCGTCTTTGCGACAAGGGGTTGAGAACCGGTGTGCTGCCGCCACCACAAGTTATCCCGCTAACCCTCGCCGAGAAGGTTAGCACCCAGGTGTCTATGAGCTTAAGCAAGCTCACCCATGAACATCATGTAAGTCGAATTCCAACTCACCTTTTTTACTTTATTTCATATCATATCATATATCCCCCAAGCATGAAGTTGGATAGACAATCCGGATTTATGCTTCCCTACGACGCCAAAGAATGAACTAGTGTAGCCCCCAAAGCATGTGCTGATATTAGCAAAAATATTAGCCCGAGTCTTTAGTAGACTTATGACTCTAGGTATTCTGACTTACAGAAAGTTAATTCATATAACCAGGAATTGTTGAAGAATATCTGCAACAAGCGGAGAGAGATCAAAGCTCTCCGGCTTGAAAATGCTCAATTCAAAGTGTCAAGGGATGAGGCTGAAGGTAAACATTCCAGTCCTTAAACCTTGCCCTTTATTTCATAGTCGAAATGTTTATTCAACTGTTGTACTTTTGCCTACAGCACTGGTAAAGCCATCATGTGCTACGATTGAAGAAGCCGAAAACCTGAAGACTCTAGCGGTGGAGAACACCGACTTACGTCGGTTGCTAGACAAGCTCAAGGCGGATCATGAACGGAGCATTGCTCAAGTTCTTGAATCCTCTTCCATGGCCACCGAAGAACGCAATCGATGGATCGCGGCCCAGATCAAAGGATATCGGATATCAACGATGCTTTATTCAGAGAGAAGGACATCACCGAGGCACTCCAAGCTGAACTCCAGAGTCTACGAGACGAGAATACCAAAGTTGATGATGTCATCTTTGGTATTTCCCCCTTTCTGAACTTCTGCCTTTTCCGACTTTTGGAGTTATAATATATTTGCTTAACCTTTTGCATTATATGTGAAGGTCCTCTGAACTTGCTAGATTCTGCCTCCACCAAGTCTCGCACCAACCGGCTTACTCAAGTCGGTGATCTGCTTCACGATTTCTGCCAATCTTTGGAGGATATTGGCGAAGTACTCAAAGTTTCGGACAAGCATAGAATGTTTGGGTTTGAAGTGTGAGACAAGGCCAAGGAGATGCCTCAGCTCATCCAGGACTAGAACATGTCCTACGCGCGAACCGTAGCACATAACACTCTCACCATGGTTATGAGCCACCATGGAAGCATGGAAATCTGGCAAGTAATCAACGGGTATTCTACTTTGGATGAAGACGGACAAGAGCAAGACATCAAAGCAATCATGGACTCTTGTGCCGGATATGAGTGCCACGTAGCTGACTTGACCAGCTATGACACTCCTTTCTTCACTCACGTGGAGACGCCTCCTCCGCCTGCCAAAGTAACAGCAGAAGTCTCCGACGATGAACAAACCGTTTCAGATTTGAACGTCTCAGAAAGATATCAAGGCGAGGCCGATGTCTCCAGTGAGCCAGCAGCTCCTACCTCTCCCCTACATCATAGAGTATCAGAAAAAACAATGTGTTATTCTGAAAACAATTCAGGTTGTATATAAGTAGTATAATACTTTTGCTAGTGCTAAGATTTTTTATATCTATTTACCACTTTTGGCTTTAATTTTATGTGCCTGAAATGTTTACATAAGCACTTGTGTTTTTTGTCTATACTTATTGTTTATCTGGCTTTCCGCCTTGTCCCTTTCGTGAGCCGACAACTTTCAGCACGGAAACATTGCCGAGCAACGGAGCTCAATTGCTAAACCAGTTTAAACTCGGAAACAAAGCCGACTCCCAGTACCAACGATTCACAACTCGAAAAATGCCCGCATCCCGCAATCAGATAAATAACCAAAGTACAAACTAGAAAATTTAAATTTATACCCAAAGGTAGTAGTTTTAGAATTGGAAATCCTAACCAAAACAAAACATGAGCATAAAGTACTTTCAAGTATTCTGGAATTTTCGACTGTGACATGATCATTCAGAAATAAGATGGTAATATAAAACTTCTCAGAAGAAATGAGGCAACCAACATTTTATTTCTCATTGAACATGTACACATATATGATTACAAAGAAAGATAAATTAAGAATAAAAGGGACGTAGCTGAGCAATATTCCACGATATGTCTAATTCTTCCGAGTCTATACTGCCTCTAGCTCTCTTTCTTTTCTAAGTAGCTTGTCTTTCTTTTACTGGCCACATATTAGTTAGATAGTAGAACCATTGTGTAATACTCGGCTAACTAAAAAGGGCCCTTCCCATACTGGGGAATGTTTGTGTTTTCTTTTCTGCACAAGTCGGAGAACCAACTCGTCCTTATTGAAAGATCGGTTTCTGATTCTCTGGCTATGATACTTGCGTAACTTCTGCTGATAGCCTGTTGATCTCATCTCAGCAACGACGCGAACTTCTTCGATTAAATCGATATCATTTTGTCGAGAAATTTCGGCATCCTCTTCAATAAACACAGAAACTTGGGGAGAAGTATGAATCAAATCACTCAGAAGAACTGCTTCTACACCATAAACCAAGAAGAAAGGTGTATATCCAGTTGACCTATTCGGAGTTGTTCGTAAAGTCCATATCACAGAAGGTAATTCCTCTGCCCAAGCCCCCACAGCACGTCGTAGTGTTGCTTCAAGTCTTGGTTTTAGGCCTTGTAGGATTAAACCATTTGCTCTTTCGACTTGTCCATTAGCCTATGGATGTGCAATTGACGCAATGTCAAGCCGAATATTTTGTTCGTTGCAGAATTCGTCAAGCTCTCCCATAAAGAAGTTACTCCTGTTGTCCGCGATAATGCTATGCGGATAACTGTATCGGATTATGACATCCTCGACAAATCTTCTGGCTATTGCTCCATCACAACTGGTGACGGGTTTAACCTCAATCCATTTTGTGAATTTATCCACCATCACTAAGAGATGAGTAAATCCACTAGGAGCTCGTTTAAACGGTCCTACCATGTCAAGCTCCCAGACCGCGAAAGGCCATGTCATAGGTATTGTTCGCAGCTGATCAGCCGGAATGTGAGCTTGTTTGGTGTAATGTTGGTAGCCTTTGCACGTCTTGACCAGCCTTTCGGCATCTGCCTTGGCTGTAAGCCAGAAAAAACCATGTCGGAAAGCTTTTGCCACTAAAGATTTCCACTCGCCTTCGTGGATTTCTCACTCGCCTTCGTGGATTTCTCGTAAGATTTCCACTCCTTCTTCCGGAGATACACATCGCTGAAAGACACCAGACACGCTCCACTTATAGAGCTCACCACTAATTATAGTATGGGCTTTTGCTGGTCGGACAATCTGCCGGCTCAGAACTTCGTCTTCGGGTAATTTTCCATCTACCAAATAATCAATGTAGGGTTGAGTCTAGCTGGGAATTACAGCCAGAACTGCTACTAACGGTGAGTCGGATTTGGTCAGATATTCCTCGTCTACTCCTTTTATAGAGGGAACTTTGAGGTGCTCCAAAAAAGCACCATCCGGGACCTTTTTCCGTGCTAAGCCTATACGAGATAGTGCATCTGCGTCCTCATTTTCTGTTTGAGGGATTGTTGAACCTCAAACCCTTCGAATGATTTAGATAGTTCATCCACGACAGCTCTATATGCGGCCATGTGCTTATTCGCACTACAAATATCTGACACTTGTTGTGCAACAAGATCCGAATCTCCGTAACACATCAAAAGTCGGATGCCGATATCCTTAGCAATCCGGATTCCATGCAGAAGTGCTTCATATACTCGGCAATGTTATTCATCGCCGTGAAGTGGATCTACAACACATAGAAAAGTGTATCTCCTTGTGGTGATTTGAGCACCACGCCAGCCCCCGAGCCCCCGAGCACCTTAGACCCGTCAAAGTGTAAGGTCTAGTATTCCGACTTTGGGAGAGTCATATTTTCCATTTTCTCTGTCCAATCTGCGACAAAGTCAGCGAGGATTTGGGATTTGATTGATGTACGAGGTTTATACTCAATGTCGAAATCTGAAAGTTCTATGCCCCATTTTGCGACGCATCCTGTAGCATCGCTGTTGTTGATTATATCTCTCATGGGAGCTACGCTCACCATGGTAATGGGATGTTCCTGAAAATAATGCCGTAACTTGCGAGATGTGAAAAAAACACCATAAGCCAGCTTTTGATAGTGCGGATACCGCTGTTTTGATTCTGTTAGGACCTCGCTGAGGAAGTAAGTCAGACGCTGCACCAGGTGTTCCTGATTTTCCTCTGTTCTCTCCACCACCATGACGACACTGATGACTCTGTTTGTCACAACGAGATAGAGCAACATCGGTTGCCATGGTTCCGGTGCTACAAGAATGGGAGCAGATGAAAGTACTACTTTCAGGTCTTGTAGTGCAGCTTTAGCTTCATCAGTCCAAACAATTTTGTTGGTCTTTTTCAGGAGCTTATAGAGTCGTGCGGCTCTTTCACCGAGCCGGCTTACAAACCGACTAACTGCAGCAATTCAACCAATTAGTCTTTGATCGTCCTTCAGGCGAGTTGACCTGGATATATTGAGTATAGCCTTAATCTTGTCTCGGTTCACCTCTATGCCCCTTTGGGACAGGATGAAACCTAACAATTTTCCGGTTGGTATTCCAAAGAAAAACTTCTTTGGGTTAAGCATTATGTTGTATTTTCGTAGATTGGTAAACGTTTCCTCCAAGTCAGAAATTAGAGTTTCCTTCTTTTTGGACATTACCACAATGTCGTCCACATATGCATGTACATTGCGTCTGATTTGGTCGTGGTGGAAACACTGCATAGTGCGTTGGTACGTAGCTCCTGCGTTCTTGAGCCCAAAGGGCAACGTAACAAAATAGAAAGTTCTGAAGGGGGTTATGAATGAAGTTTTGACTTTGTCTGATTCCTTCATCCGGATTTAGTGATAACCGGAATATGCGTCGAGAAAACATAGGAGTTCTGAGCCTGCCGTAGAATCGATAACTTGATCAATTCTAGGTAGAGCGAACGGATCTTTGGGACAAGCCTTGTTCAAGGCAGTATAATCAACACACATCCTTAAATCAATTGTGTCCTTTTTGGGGACTATTACAGGATTGGCCGACCACTCAGTGTGGATGACCTCTTCTATGAATTCGGATAACTCGAGTCGGGCTAGTTCCTTAGCTATTGCCTTATGCTTTTCATCCCCGAAACATCGTAGGGACAGTTTGACGGGTTTAGCGTTCGGGTGTACATTTAGAGAGTGCTCGGCAAGTTCCCTAGGTACTCCAGTCATGTTAGATGGCTGCCATGTGAAGATATCTTGATTTGCTTGGAGGAACTTGATGAGCACGCTTTCCTATGCGCTGTCTAGGTCTACACCTATCTGGGTCACCTTAGAGGGGTCATCATCCTTCAACGACATCTTCTTCGTCTCTTCTGATGCTTTGAACTCCGGATTCGGCTTTGTCACCTCCTTCTTTGTCGCGGGCATCTCGGACGGATCAATGGTCTTCTTGATCTCCTGGCACTCCTGGGTGTGCATCACGGCTTCAGCAAAGGCGGCATTTCCATCCTCGCACTCTCACGCCTTCTTCAGGTCTCCCCTGATGGTGATTACGCCGTTGGGACCTGGAATTTTCATCATATTGTAAATGTAACACGGACGAGCCATAAAAGCCTAGTAAGCCAGACATCTGAATATAGCATTATACGCGCTCTTGAACAGGGCCACTTCGAAGGAAAGTGCCTGCGTCTGATAGTTCTTTAGAGTTCCAAAGGTAACATCCAAAGTGATCTCTCCCAGGGAATTTGCTTGTGTTCCCGGGACAACTCCGTGAAAGATCATACAACTGTGATTCAGCTGTGTCTTCGAGATTCGCATCTGGCGTAGCATTTCAACATACAGAATACTGATGCTGTTGCCGTCGTCCATGAGAGTCTTGGAGAAACCATAACCATCAATAAGTGGGTTGACGACTAAGGCGTATTTTCCTCGCATGTGCTGCTTAGGCGGATGATCAGCACGCGATGGTCAAAGGTGATTGCCACTTCCGACCAGTCCAGGAATTGTGGGACAGCTGGAACAGTTGTGTTGAGCTCATGAAGAACTGCCTTCTTGACCTTAGCTGGTTGAGATCCAAGGAAGGTGACGTAAGTGTCTTTTTTCATTGGGAAGTTCTTCTTTCCATCCAGCTTGGGATTTGAAGGGTCAGCTTCCTCCATGTCGGAATCTTCCTTGGTCTCCTTCTCTTTTTCGGGATTCTTCTTTCCCTTCTTCCGCTTAGCCCTGTAGCCAGCGGTATCGTCTTTCTTGATGTCATCATTAAAACGACACTCGGTGTTTGTGTGAGACGAGCCCCCACTTGCATCTAAGTGATGCACACATGGGTTGTTGGCAATGTCGGCCCAGGACTAGGTTTTGGCAGGTTGCTAGTCTCCTATACCCTGGACTCTTGATGTGCCACGACCGCGTCCGTGGCCACCGCCGCGCCCTCCTCATCCTCGAGACCCGAAAGTAGCAGTGACCATTGCCGTTTTCATGTTGGGTTTTTCTTCCGAGGTGTTCTTGCGCTCCTGAGCTTGTTGCTTTGGTTGTTTTGCCGACTATGGCACAGCTAGGGCATTCAATAATCCCTTTGCATCGTCGTTAGCATCTGCATACTTGCTCGCTGTTTCTATCATCTCTCCTAGATCAGTGACCTTATCACACTTCAAGTGATGATGTAGTAAACCAATTGGGAGTCCTGCAATGAAGCTCCAATAGCAGTTTGGTCATTTACTCCTTCACATGAGTTCTTAGTGTCGATCCATCATCTGAGGTAATCTCGGCAAGTTTCTCCGTCTTTCTGGGTGCAACGCTATAGGACTCCTACCATACAGGGCCTCCGGTATGTGCCTTCTAAATTCCGAAAGAACGCGCTTTGCATGTCATACCAGTTGTGGATGGTGTTCTCCGGAAGTTCATTGAGCAATGATCGTGCCATCTTCCACAACATAAGTGGGAGATATTGGGTTGCGACCAAGCTGTTTTCGCCTTTGGCGATGCAGCAAGCCTGGAAAAAATCCTAGAGCCAAGTATCTGGCCGAGCCACACCATCGTAAGGCTAGATGTGCCTTGAGATAGCAAATCCTTCCGGGAATCTTGTTGCTCTAATGTGTGGTCCGAAGCATTTTGGACCCACATAGATTTCATCATTCTCGTAGCGCCGCGCCTCTATGTTAGAGTTGATCCGATGTCTCGCGTCACTTGGTGATAGAGATCATCGTCCTGATTGACGGTTGTGGCTGCGGTGCCTTGGAGCCGGACTTCGGATTCTGCCACCACCTCCTCTGCCACGACGCCCTCCTTGGCCTCATTGGGAACCGTTGTGGTGGCTACTTGGTGGAGAGGGTGGATTGTTTCCGGTTGATCGCCGTCCTCCGTCCGGAGCATCATTATTCTGGTTCCAGGGAGGGTCTTCATTGTGATGAGCCCCCTACCGGCTTGACTCAGCGCGGTGTCCATCGTTCCTTCGTCCGTCACTCCCATCGCGATGGGGTTCAGCCGGATGGCTTGTATGTCTAGGAGGTGGCATTCTTTGACGGTCCTCCTCCCGACGTTTCTCCTTGTCTTCTTCCCTGCGATCGTTCGACTCTCGCCGGGGAGGATTTTTCAGATATAGTGCAGCGAGTGCCTCCTCCTCCGCGGCTGGGGCCACGTTGCGCCAGTCACGTGTAGTTCTGTGGTGCTACCCTGAAGATCCGCTTCTTGAGTAGTTGTCTTCCCAATGGTCGGAACGGTGATGCTGCTCCGGAACCCGTTGGGGCCTTACGTCATTCCAGGCCAGATCCGTGCGGCATTGGTCGGATTGAGAGACCCGTTTTCCACTTCCGGACTTCACGACCTTCTGCTGCTCTAGACCCTTGGTGAGTAGCTTAATGCCCAATCAGACTTGTTTTGGGACTAGATTATTTGCCAGGATATCTCGAGCTGTGGCGGTGTTTTGTACTGGTGTTGGGTACACCAGATCTCCCTTACTGTCAAGTCGAGGCATCTCTGGATCTCCCTCAAAGAGAACCTTGTGGATTTCTAGAAATTGATTGTCACGTGTGTGTCGTTTTCGGGTCTTATGATGATGCAGAGAGATATACTTCTCCGCAGTAGATATGCGCTTCTTCTCATCCTCGATGTTGTTGGCTTCATCCAAGAGCACTTGGTGATGTGTTTCTAGGGCATGGGCCCTTTCCTCCAGCTCTTCAGCAGTATGTTCTGCAGTTGTAGGGATAGGTGTGGTTAGAGCAGCATCGATAAGTTTACGGGCACATGCAGTGACCACGTGTCCATCCACCGAAGCTTCTTTGGGCTCGTATGGGGTAAGTGCTCCATCCAAGTCTTCCTCATACTCCTCGGCAATCACTTCCTCTGTTGGAAGTTCCTTTGTCGGGGTCTTGTTCTTCTTGTTCTTATTCTTTGCCTTCTTGGCAGCGCTGGTTATCCAAGTCTTCCTCATACTCCTCGGCAATCACTTCCTCTGTTGGAAGTTCCTTTGTCGGGGTCTTGTTCTTCTTGTTCTTATTCTTTGCCTTCTTGGCAGCGCTGGTAGCAAAGACGGCTTTGGGTCCGTTTCCCGGAGTCAAGCTCTGATCGGTACTTTCGAACATCTGGATATCGGGGTTAGATCCGAGATCCATGTCATCGTGTGCTTTAGGAGAGTTTTCTCTGGATCCTTCATCCATGGCTTCTCCTTCTTCTGCAGCTTTGGAGTTGAACTCCTCTTCATATTCCGCGGAGAACTTTCGGAAATCCGCCGATGTCATCGAGTCATCCGAAGATGTGGGTAAGTCGGTGTTTGTTCCGATCGCCTCCAGCACCGAGTCTTTGTTGTCTCCAGCATCGGCAGAGCCGGATCCAGATCCAACATATCCAACAAAGTGCGACGTGTGGGTCCTGAGGTAGTTGCGGCTTTCCTCGTGGGCTTCCACGAAAGTCCTGATGGTCTTGAGAACCTCATCCATGTTTGCGCCTTGCAGCATCATGCGCCTCAACGTATGCCTCAGGAAAGGTTGGTCTGTTCCGGCGTTAGCAGATCCGGAACCAAGGTTGTTGTCCTGCTCCTCCTAGATTTCGACCTCAACGGGTAGATCGATCTAGGATTTGGCCTCGATAGGGAGATCCACTCCAGATCTGATTTGAACCACAAGATCTGCTTCAGGTTCGGCTTTCTCCACTATCTCCACAACAAGTGCGCGCTGGGTGGGATTGGGGTTTTCTGAGTTCCGAACTCTGCCGCCTCCGCGGACAAAGTGGACCCAGAGACTTCTTCTGCCTCTATCATCACCGTTGGGGTGGGTGGGACAGGTTCAGCGAAACCGATGTACACATCGATCTCACCAAAAGACATGATGGTGTAAGCAGTCATGGCCTCCCTAACCGGAATCCAAGTCTCGTCGAGAACGATAAGAGGGACGTCACTGGCATAGAAGATGCGACTGACGGCGATGGTCTCGCCGGTTCCGATTTTCTTGAAGATTCCGCTTGGAACGCATATCCGAAGCTCACTTGCCCCACGGTGGGCGCCAACTATCGTCAGATTGATGACAAGTATGCCATGAGGGGGTTCTCGAGGCGTGTGGAAGAGAGGGGTGTGAGACGTACGGTGTTCCGGGACGGCGAGCACACAATTTTACCTAGGTTCGAATCCGTCGGCTTTGGACGGATCCTACTCCTGCTAGCAATCCAGTAATACGGTAGAGCCGGAATATGGGTTACAAGGGTTTCGCCTATGCGAATTGAGATTGTAGACTATTGTGAGGGTGCCCTAAAGGCTTACCCTAGGACGGCTTATATAGATATCCGGCCTAGGGTTTACAAGAGAGACCTATCCGACTACGACTAAGAGTCGGTTACAGAGTACACCTTGGACTACAAGTAACACTATGCGCCTATGTCGGTAAGTCTTCTAGGCCTTCCCATAGCCGGACTGGACTCTGTCTCTTCTCCCTGACTCGGCCGCCCATGAAGCAAAGCTCTAACCCAAAGTGGGCCACCCTAGTCAGTGAGGCATAGTGAGGATACTCGAAAAGTATATCCCCAACAGTACCAGTACATCAGTACTAGTTCTAGAAAATACCTTAGTAATAGTAACGACATAACACTTGACAGATTGAGTAGCATTTGAAGCTTGGGCAGTAAAGAATAAGACAGAAAACATATCTACAGATTACCAGTTCATATTTAGCACCACTTGACAGATTCAGCAGCATTTCAAAGTGACTGATTCAGCAGTACAGACAATGGCCAAAAGAAATGGCAAATTCAGCAATGTAGATATTGAAATTCAATAGTTGTAGCAAGGCCATGACTCAAAAAGAAAGAGAGTCCATATTCAGCACTCGATCGGTCGATCTAAACAAGTACCAGTACATATGTATACTACAAAATAGATTAGCAGTAGCAAGTTAAGACCTCCTTACAAAATACTTGGCATAACGCAATAGGGTGTCAAGTGCTAGCTGGGTAGCACTTTCTTTCCTGCCTGTTACCCTTTCCTTGTCACACCGTCGCCTATGGGCCCACTATGTCATCAGCGTACATTGAAAATAGGTATACATTGCTGCAAACTTGTTCCACCTATCCCCAAACAAATTGAATTTGTCACCAACATAAAGTAGTAATTAATTAGTACGACATTACATATCTTAACATTGGGATCATCACAAAGAATATTTAGATGTTTTATCTCACTTTTGAATTTTTTTGATGCAATACTCCTAATCCACAGGGAATTCCGATGAACAGTTCAGAAGCTTCCAGGTAACACCGTGGCTGCGACAGGTATGACCTGATCCCTTCCAGGGTGACTTTGGCCGATGATGGTCTGCTCGTCTGCTCAGATATCGCCACCATTTCGACCGCATGGAGCTCATGCCACAGAGATAGCGACCAAAGCTTCACCTTGTACCACAGCGATTCGCACGCCCCTGAACTGACAAACCCAGGGGATATGACGATGTATGTGGTGTGGCCATCAATTTGGGTGACAAACACGGTGCCCTATTTCCCTATGCCAATGATATCCGCTCTCCGCGAGCCCCCTATGGCCACCGGCTTAGATGGCTCCCAGTGTTTGTGGCTATAGGGCATTATGGGCACAATCCTCGAGTGGGCAACTCTCAGGTGGCGGACGAGCTCTACCATAGGTGTTAGCTCTACCGACAAGGTGATGAAATCGCATCCAGGCTCCGTGCAGACTTGTTGGCCGTGAAAGCACCAGATTATGTGGTCGTAGACGTTGTTGTAGGGACGAATGTCCCGCAGTGGTCGTTGGGGCATCTTCTACCTTTTATGCTCACGACTTGGCAGCACAGCTTGTTGGAGCATGCGGCCAGCCGGGCGGTGCTGGTAGTGTCCAGACGCATAGCGGTTTCGTTGAAAACATCGTCGCCGACCTTCCTCCAGACGCCGTGCAGTGGGTTGTATGTCGATTGCGACATCGGGATGGATTGGGGGGAATATGTCGGACTAGAGTATGACTATCAGGGGACTTTTGGAGAGGGGTGGCACACAGCCTTCAAGATCTGATGTAGCGGGCGAGATGGGGAGGAAAATGTGCAAAGCATGCACTGGAGACGATCCCAAATGTTGGGCCAGGCGGCGTTGGCGAGTGGGGATATAAACAGCTGAGATGGGGAAGATGGGATGGCTCTTTGACCGAGTTTTTTCTGCAAGGCCTCTAGAGCTGCATCCAGGATGCCGATTAGCTTGGCTTGCATGCTGCAGTGCACTAAATTAACCATCTGAAATCCTGGCGCATTTTATAGCTAGGCCGGCATGCTGCTGTGCGCTAAATTAACCATGTCACAACGTGGGCCATTACAGCTAGGCCGGCACACTGTTGTGTACGCCGACTAGAGTTACTACTGATGTCATGTTTGACCAGATGATGTTTGTTTAGTTTGCTAAAAAGGATTATACTATGTAGGGCTGGACTATCGAGCAGCTCGACTCGTTAAGGCTTGGGTCATTAAGGCTCATGCTCATTAAGCCTCAGATCATTAAACTCGTTAAGAATAATGAGCAAAAAGTAAATCTCAGCTCAGTTCATTAGATGTTAACGAGCGCTCACGAGATACTCGTTATGAAAATGTATCAGCCTCAGGCAGAGGCATACCGACAATTAAAAACAACAGTCGGTAGGGTTCGGTAAGTGCCATGGTCAGCAGATCTAGATCGAGAAGATGGAGATGAGGTATGCAGTTGGAGATGACGAGTTGACGAGACACATGAGAAATATTGTGAATTGTTCGGGAGAGTCTAGGGTAAGGTATTTGGTCGGTCGCTCTCGCTCCTAGATTGATCAGTCCTACTCAATGGGCTAGATGTTTACCTTATATGGGCTGCCAGATTAGACATATAGCAACATAAGTGGGCCTTACCTTGGTTGTTACCGAGCTTAACGAGTAGCTCACGAACATCGTTAACTCGATCGTTTAGCTCGTTAAGGATATCGAGCAAAAACTGCAGCTCAGCTCAGATTGTTAAGGAAACGAGTCGATTTTGAACGAGTCGAGCAAACGAGTGCTCATTAAACTCGTCGAGTTTCGAGTTTTATGTCCCACCCTAATACTTTGGAATAGGAGGTAGTACAATACTAGCAATAGTACACTAGATGTTTGTTTTGCAGTTTTGCTACAAACATAGTACAATAAATACCTCTACATTGGAGGCTAGCGTGATTAAGTACCACAGTGTTCCAACAGGATGCATGATAATGGAAGGTGTTCAAGCACCTCTTTACATAACAGTTATAATTAGAAGCGAACAATCACTACATTAATACACCTATGATATAGGAAATTGTCCATCTAATGATCACCTTCTTGCACATCTGATCACCTTCTTGCAGTTATCATGATCAAATACTATCACCTTAAAGGAAGTAGTGGCAAACTTCTTGAATACCAAAAAGTACCCTACCTTCAAGTGATGTGCTTTGACAAAATCTAGCCATCCTTCGTCAAAGATTACCTTGCCATCTTTCTTCTTCAGCTCGATGTCCCAGCTGTAGGCTTTGCATATCTTCAGCTTCATGGCCTCTGGATACTCACCGCCTAACGTTGGCAAAAAGGAGTTGGGTATGCTTCGCATGTCTAACCCTCCCGGTATTAATAGCATCTTGCAGAACTCGTCACATGTGTTCTCCACGTGGGTGTTCCTAGCTCGCCCCTCCATCCAGACTGCACAAGGCTCTCTTGTCTTCTTCGATGATGAGTCTATTCAAGCTTGAGCTTCTTGCCCGAACACTGCAAAAAAAATCCTGTGGACAGATAATGTCTCTACCAGTTGTCAATAATTGTGAAATAGTACAGTATTAGCTGATAGAGTACAATACAAGATCAGCTAAGAAAGTAAAGTGGAGCAATTTTCTTATTGAAGTACACAAATTAAAGTCTTAACTCTAGATAGCATGAACGCCGGTTGTATTAGTACTACTTCCAAGGTATAGGCATCACATTAGTGCAGTTCTTTATCGAACACCTAGGAACAGACGAACACTCTAGCTAGATATGCATACATATACTCGAAATTTTGGCAAAAATCAGGGTAGGGCAGCAGCCGCCCTAGCTTTCCCAAATTAAAGGGACCTCCGCCCCTGAGACAAATCTAAAGCAAAACATACCGAGTGGCCTCCCAAATCATCATCAGTCGTGGATCAATCAATAAAAAAATTGAACTTATTATTACAGTTCACCGTAGATCTTGCCCCGGAACTAGCTTGCATGTGTAAAACTGAACTGTAGTATACAAACGGGTTAAATGCACTAGATGAGAACTATACTCAACACCAACCCAATGTTAACCAAGCGCTAATAAAAGCTTGACCACATCTCATCATCAAGATCAAGGGTTTCAGGGATTATGTACATACCACACTGCCACCGCGATGTCTAAGGGATGCGACGGCTCTATAGATGAGGTTGCAGGGCCCGCTGCCCGTAGCCGACCCGCCTAAGATGAGTAAGTTGTGGCGGTGGTGGTCGTCAATGGAGGGAAGCGCAATGGCGATTAAGGAGTGTTGTGTGCGAGTGGGCTGGGGCTGGGGTGGGGGCTGGTGAGGGAATAAATGTGGTGAGGTTACATGAATGTTGTGGACAAAGCAAACCTTGCCACTAATACAGTACTACTAATTGTCATGCAAAAATTAATTGCCTAGAAAATTGGGCACCGCAACTTGAGTGCTTGAATAGGGAAACATCAAACACATACTATGAAAGTAGTATATTATTACATACATGGTGCCTAGTACAAGCAATAGTGGAAATGATGTTGCAAGTACTGATACTACAATACAGTATGAAAGTACTAAGTACTAAGTACTGTACATTACATGGTGACAAGTACTAGCTACAGAAATGATGTTGTGAGTGCTCATAATCAGCTGTTCGGTATTTTGGTCAAACTTCACAAAGTTCTGACGAGGCACGGTTGGCACAAACCACATTGGCTCCTCAAACATTTGCTCTCTATGTTCCTCTATAGTGTAGTTAAGTGATGAACCTATGGAAGCTCCCCCATTGACATGCATGCGGCTCCAATCTGGAACTGGATATGGGCGATGTTGGCAGTGCACGTGTGTAGCAAACACACAGTCTCCTCTGAACACTGGCAGAGCTTCGTCAACATCGGTGGCACCAGGTTCGGAGTTTGTAGGGGGCTCGAGGATGAATGGATGGTTGGTTCCCATAAACACTGACCTCCCTTCAAGATTATCCCTTCTGATCCAGTCTAGTGCTAAAGGTTCATCCAAATTAAGGGCCCTCTGGAAAACGTGGCAGCGGAGCGAGGGATAAGAGAGCAGTTCTCTACCCATGTATGATACAGGATTACCATGGTTGCTGGTTTGTGCACCCTTCATGTGAATCCACGGGATATTCCAGCCAAGCTCTGCCAAGTACCAGCTGCGTAATGCAATATCTTCAGCCTCGGCATTGTCACCGGCTTGGACGTTTGCCGGCTCTTCAATTACTGGAGCATGTATGACACGCGGGCTTGCAAGTATACCTCTGTGTGCATTTCAGTTAGCAAAAGTATCACGCACAATGCTGTTGTAAGTAATTTATAAATTTTACTTTTAAATAACGAGACTCACTCCACTTGTTTGGTTCCTAGACAAGAACATCTCCTCGCGGTTCTGTGACCACGTCTATGCGATCAATAGAACCACTGATTAGACACTTGGCAATGACATCGACATACGTTACTGGTGCAAGATAGTCGTTTCGAAGGATAATCTAGTCCCTGTCACAAGGAAAATCTATGGTAGCAATGAATTTGTCAAACACCTCCATCGCGTTGTAGTGTCATTGGTTGTCAAATCTGTACGGTTTCTTTGCTATTTGTATCTTTAGTATCTCAATATTCGCGTTCTTGTAGAGGTAAGTGCATGGGCGGCCAGGGAAACACTGGTTACCCGATGGATAAATATCAACACACTGCGCACATGGTAGCTCGATATGTGCCATATTGTAGACATTTTGGAGGTACCAGCGCCCTGGGTGCTTTGCAATCGCAATCCATTCTCCGTTGGCACCAACCCAGCAACCCTTGTTTTCAAATCCTTCATCGTCCCATGTTCCGGGTATGTCATCATCAACTGGTACAAATGCTTCTACTGTTGGATTGTCTAGTGGCATCAGCAACGCGTCAATGGCTTGCAACATATTTTCTTCATATCTAGGGGCATGCAAGGTGTTTGTCAAAGAGGGTAGTGCTAGCTAGCTGTGCAGAAAAACTACTATCTTAAAGATGCAGAAACATGTTGAATAAATCATGAATGCATGTAGACAAAGACACCAAGGAATAAGGTCTTGTTTGCATTAAATAAAAAGTGTAGGAATAGTTAAGTTTCTTATGCTGGCACGATTCAGAGGAATGGACCAGAGGGAAAAAACACAGGCAATTTTCCTATGATTGATTAACAAGATTAGGGGCCTCTTTCGATCAATGGTTTTTAAAAAGCCTAGGAATAGGAAAAACACATGATTGACATGGTAGGTACAGTAAATTCATATTAGGAATTAAAAACACAGGAATTTTTTAACAGGTTTCTTTGGATGGTTAATAGGAAATAAACACAAGAGTTTTGCAGGAATATAGTGTAAGCGCATTGGACTTCTCAAAGGAGAAATAAAATGAGGTTGGAGCTCGTGTTTAGATTCTTATGGAATGGAGGGCATAGGAACTAAGAAGTGACTCCATAGGAATTTGATATCTTCCAAAATCCTAGGGGTTAGAATCCTCCAAAACTCATATGCAATTCTTCATATCCAACTTGAACCTCATTTTCAAATTCCTACGCGCGCAAAGAACAAGAATGAGGTCCCAAGAGACACGATAACATCATAAATATACTCTCCCGTGGATCTATTCTACTCAATATATACTTCAACATCATCCACTTGATGATGCTTTGATACCTTGCAACCCATCAAAAACATCCCCACTCATATTCTAGTCAAAAACCCTAAATCTGCTAAATTTTGACTAAGTTTGGAAACTATTTCAACATCACTTCTTGGCGTGCCTCTCTTTCTCAGCCCTTGTGCCTTTTTGGTAATGCACTTGAACCAACTTGTAGACCATAATAAGGACTACCAAGGCCCACTCTTTAGCTTGGTTAGACCATCCTCTAACCCACTTGTTCTTAATGGTTTCACAGGAAAGAAAATAACAATTCCTGCAAATCTTATCAACATGCCTACTTCAGCAGAAGCTCACACCTTCATCCTACCTTCTTTGGACCAAAACTTTACATGATTGTGTTCTAATAATAAAGGTCTAGGAATACCTACTTCACTTGTTCCAAATGGATCCTTGTGCTTCAAAAACCCACAAGGTTTTGAAGGCTACTTGACAATATGCTTTGGCACCCTTATTTTATTCAAAGTTTGCAATCAATTTTTGGAGAACTCAAGCATGATCAACCTCAACTTCTTGTACCATGGTGATCTACACCACTTGGTCTATCCATCCATATATTCAATGACCCAAGGGGAGCTCTAAGCTCCAATATCCAACAAACCTTTGAGGGTATAAAAATAATAATGCCCAAGATCCTTGATCCCTTGCCTTTCTTCCAAATCAAGTTGTTTTCTCACGACCCCATGCTTCAAATGATGGAAACATCATGTGGATATCATCTACCATGTAAATAAAAATTTACCAAATATTTTCCATAATTATTGTGGCCCAAAAGCAATTAAATTCCTTTAATTGACAAACACCTAAAAACTCCTATTAAGGAAAGTTTGTTTTTATCCAAAACACTTTCCCAAATTAATGCACATTTTATACCTATAAACCCTACCCTATCCTCCGACCTTATTTTTGAAGAGTCTTAATAATTATTTTTGCCCATTTTCTTAAATGGCAGAAACAAGAAATTAAATATATTAAATACTTTTATTCATCAATAAATCTTGGGAAAGTGCCCAAAAGTGTGAATTCATATCTAGGACCTTTTCACATCAAAAACTCACCTTGTTCCATGTAAAAATATCAAATGAGACTCTAGAAACCATTTCTGCACTATTTGGATAAATGAGATAAAAATGATCTAAAATGACCCAATAAATGCCACAAAAATTCCTAGAGGTACACCCTGGCCCTACCTATCTACCAGCACCTTTATCCCATCTTGCCAAGATCAGGTTGGAGAAATTCCTTCATAACTACTACTATGGCCAAGATTTGACAAAATCTAAAACTATGATCCAAATCATTTCAAACCTTCAGCAAACTGGTCCATTGCTACTCCACAGCAACCTCAATCTCCCCTGGTCGTGCTACATTGTAGCATAGTGCTGTAGAAATATCCCACACATTGTCCCCATGTGTTTAAAAAGGAGAGAGACATGGCCTTTAAGGCAAAAACCTAGAATTAAGGCAGCAGCAACCCCACTACCCAATGCATAACCCCAGAGCACACCTCCACACTCTCTCCATCGCCCCTGTGGCCCAACCAACGAGTAACACCTTCCCCTTGCCCCTCCTTGGACCATGTCCACCATGAACCCACTCCCCCTCGAGTTATAAGCCATAGGCCACCCCAACACTCCTCCTCCTGGTCATTTGCTCCTTTCTACTCCCACCTACCACCCCCAAACCCCCATTCCTCCTCCCCTGTCCTGCTCTATCCGGGAGAAGAAGAAAAAGGCCTCTCGGCTTTCCCCAACAATCGAGCATGGTGTCCTCCTCTCCACCCTACTGCTCATGCATGCCACTACATCGTGATCCCCTCCTTCCCCTGCATCTGACACGTCCCCTCTTTTCTTCTAGGTTCCTCCTTGGCGCCACCGCGGACGAGCTCAGAGCCACCGCCCTCTGCCCGACATCGGACTACAAGTATCTGCACCAAAAGGGCCTGTTCCACCCCTCGTCGAGGTCGTATCTGACCATCGTGTCATCCCAGTGCATCCCCGGTGCCTCTCCCACACTCTGGTGAGCACCCCGACCTATTTCCCCCGCCTAGGGTTCCAGTGAGTCAGTCCAACATCGAAGATTGAAGAAGCCTTGGCGCCGTCCGATTCTCTTTAGTCCAACGGCCTAGATCTGCTGATACCCATTCAGTCGCTCGCTCCCACTGACCTCAGGGCCCCACCTGTCGGGTTCGAAGCCATCGCTTCCCGCACCCGGCGTAGCCCGGGTGGGCCAAATCCCCCTCTGCCGGCCCATTTTCTTTTGGACTCTAGCCTGTGAGGCACTTTTCTTTTTCTTTTAGGATTTCTTTGCCAGATCTGATTTTGGCCAGTCACTTTAAATCGAAATGAAATTGAAAAATAACCCCAGTTTCCCAGATAAAATTTTGTACTTGCACATACTTGTTTTCTCAAACCTGCAGTGACAAAATCCCACCAAAATATTACAAGTATTGTTCCTGGGAGTTTATCTCTTAACATGTGCCTTTTTCAACCATTAAATCCTACCAGGAGTTTTACGGATACAATTTGGGTAAACTAACTTCCTAATGGAAGGTACCTTTAGTACACATCACCTGGACTTGGTACCTTGTCAATTTGAGCTATGGTTTATCTGTATCCAAAATAACAAAAATAGCCTAGTTCAGACTTTAAGAAATTCCCCAGGTCAAACCAAAATAGGTATTGACCTAATTCCATCTCGTATTGGTGAGGTATGTAATTAGATACTAAAACCTAGGAGATCACTGTTTTTGGAGCCTCTGTTCAATTATGGTGATTTAACTATCTCTGTCCAGGGTTGTTTCAGTAGAAAAATCACTACAGGAGTTTCACAACTCCAAAATGGACAATTCCAATTTCTTCAGAAAGGTTTTCAAAATTCCTACATGGTGCCCCTAGAATCACATCAATAGATTCTGTAGACTTAATCTGGTGAAAAAGACAAGATAACTACATACCTAACTTAGGAAATTTCCTGAGGGCATTCTGGTAAATATTTCTAAGTGAATTCAAATCTCATGAAACCAGTCCATCAAACCATACTTAACCATCCAAGGAAATAATTTTTGGACTCACAGAACTTTTCTGATGAATTATTTCCTAAACCTAGAGTTTTATTCACTAGGAAATGCTTAGTAAACCAATGGATTTTGATAAAATAGTGAAAACATTTATGTTGGTTTCAATTTATCAAAACCTATCTGTTGGTAGCATTTTTATACAATGGTATCATACAGAATATGGCCTTGGTCTAAAAGCCCTCTCCTAAATAATTTTCTAGACTATAAGTTCTATATGATTTCCTTCAAATGCTTCTATGATAATTTCAATCTTCTAAATCCAGTCTTATCAAAACCTACCGAATCATAAACTTGTGATGTTCACTTTCTTTCTGTATGTATGTCCACTTGTATGCCTTGTTTTGATTGTGGCCTTGCTTGTTTGCATGTATACTCGATGACGGTGATAGTTGCGCTTGTATTGACGCTGAGAAGAAGAGATCTTATTGGTATTGGTATTCTTCATTATCTAAAGAAGAAGTCCAGGGACATTTATGCCATATTGCTAATCGCAGGCAAGCCACTTTCTTGCTCATAAGGCTTCTCCTACTGTTTTACTTATGCATGTTTTACCTACTTTTTATGAAACTGCATTGTTTTATACTATGATGATCTGTATCTAGTAGTGGCTTGGCTCCTCCAAACCATTACACCTTGGTACTTTTAAGTACAATCCCCTTGATGACACCTACTAGTCCCTAGTAGGATAGTTGGTGTGTAACACCATACCCCTTTGGAGACCCCGAGTTGGCCGAAGCAAAGCTATAGGATGGGAAGACCCCGGAAAAGGTTACAAAATGTTTTATGATGAAACCTTGGTGAGGTTAGACCTACCAAGAGATGTTCGAGGAAATAAAAAGGGTATTGTTTTACAAAATGCTGAAGGAATGATGGAGGAAAAAGGTTTACGAAAACGCACATGGTTCTTTGCAGTTTTGCGAGAACAATTAACCCATGCAACCACATTAATCTGGAATGGGACATGGCTGGATTCGATGTTTGTTTATTCTGGTATAAGCTACCTCACAACGACTACAGGGGATAAAAATCCCTGGAGGGTGGGCTTTCTCCTGTAAAGGTCCATGTGAGACATGGACCTCGAGAAGGAACAAAGGGTCTACAGGCCTCCACGCATTACTATGAGCCCCTCATTGAAAGCGCACACTTTGTGCAGTGGAAAAAGCGCTCTGATTGGCTTGGGAACTATATAGGGCATCCCGGTTAGGGGAAAATACTCATACGGTAGTCTCTTATATTGGAGTGGGCATCCGGAGAGTCTTGATCGGTTACTCGACCCACGATCGGTGTAAATCAATGTAGGGTACCCAGATGGTGTGGGTAAAGTGTACAACCTCTACAGAGTGTAAATCTATATGAATAGCCGTGTCCGCGATCATGGACGTTGGGAAGGTTGCTGTTGAGCGGTGCTGGTTTTGTTTTCAAAAAGGATTTTGGAAATGCAATGGCTTTGGAAATTTTTTGACCATGGGATGGTCGGAAAGGATACATGTTTTGACCATGGGATGGTCGGAAAGGAAGAAAAGGAGTTTGGTCATGGGATGACCGGAAGGAGCAACAAATGGGTGACCCAGTCCTTTTGTTTTCCAAAACTTTTCAAAAAGTTTTCCAAAATGTTTTACAAAGGTTTTCAACAAAGTTATGTAGATGCTATATCTACAAGAGAAACTAGCTGAGAAAATAACCTCTCTTGGAGCCCTCCTACTACCACAACCATATTGCATATCCTGTTGCTATTATTATTCTCTTAAGGTGGTTTGCAAGTACATTCAAAGTACTCACTGGTGTTGTCCCTGGCTATTAACTTAGTCAGATATCAAGAAGAAGATGAAGTTGATGACTATGCGAGCTCGAAAGTTCTCCCAGTCAATTGCCTGTAGTTTAAGACATGGATCGGGCTCTATGCTTGATGAAGTTCCGCTGAGGATTATTGATGTAGCCATAATGGCATGTAAGGTATGACATGTGTCCGCTTAAGTGATGGATGTTTACTTTGATACTTGTCGGTTATGTGCCACGACTAACTGATCATGGGATCGTGGTGTATGCACAACAGGGATTCTCGGAGGATTAATCCGAGGGCCCCACAATATATATATATATGGATCCACATAACAAGTCCTTGGCATGCTCTCATTACTACTTTATGAGTTTTTCTTGAAAAACAATCATTGCATTAGAAGTGCTTTTCATAGACTTGATTTACTGATGTGGATGTAAATAAGACACTTCATTGTTATACTACTTAGGACATTAAATTCTCTAACTCAATTATGTTATTTAAACATCCTAGTGTTCCTTGGCAAGCTGAGAGTTAATTAGAAGAATTGGATTGATTGCTACACTTATAGTTACTTATAATTATATTAAACTTTACTTTGATTGTCTTGACTTACCGAAACTTGTATAGTATTCTTGTCATCTCTCTAACTTCGATAAGCCTCGCAAATGAATGAAATGTTGAGCACATATAACTACCAACCGTAAGTGAATTCGGATTCTCGTTGTTTCAAGTTTAAACGCTAAATTCCTTATAGTTCTTTTGTTTCTTCTTGCTCGAGGGCGATCAAGGTTTGAGCTTTGGGAAAGTTGATGGCTCCAAAATTAGCCATCCTCCACTGTGTTTGAACATTGTTTTTGGTCAAGCAATTGACAAGAAACTCTCAATCCTTGCCACCAATGACTAATAATTGCAAAGATATGCAAAACCTCTATTGGAATTATGTTGTGGAGGAAATCACGATTTTTAATGCGAAATCAGGAGTCATAATGAAGGTTTTCGAGGAAGTCCACATGACCAAGTAATTGGGAAGCCATTCCAGGGCGTCACCATGCTTAATGACCACTGGTACGGGCAGGGCCCGCCTATACCGGCTGCCTGTACCATCCAGCCCATACCATGTGTTGTTGGCCTTGTCTCGTCAAACCCTATGACTTTTGTGAAGACGCCTATATATTTTGAGGCTCCAGCCGCTGCCAGAGAGCCGCCATTCTCAGATTACATCATAACACCACCAAAGGAGATCCACACCATTGTTCATCCATTATTCATCACTTCCACCATCCATCCCATCCACTAGCCATAGCCATTTCTTTGTACTTTAGATCTCCTTGTGATTTGGCGACCATTGTAAAAATATTTGATTTCAATCTAAGTATTTGTATGATGTTCTCTACCTTCGATCTATTTCTTATGAGTAAGTAGTCCTCATGGGCTTCGGGTTAGGGAGAAACCTCGCAGCGATTATGTGCATCTAATTCATGGGAGTATTGTATTTTTTTGCAATTGAGATTTGTATCTTTTGTTTCTTTGTCTCTTGTCTCGATCTATGGACTTGTAGGTACTCAAGATCCCATAGATTGATAAAGGCTTGAGGTGAGATACTTGGCTGGCATCGATCTCATAGGAACCCTAGTTATAGGAAGGGTAGTACGATCTTGGCTTAGTGACCCATTCAGGATCACAACAACATCACCACTTGAAGCTTTGATCTGTGTTTTACACTTAATACTCATTTGTAGCATGTTGCTTCGGTGTGCACTCAGTTGGATTAAAAGACTATTGCTATGCCCGCTGCATCACGGGGGCTCTAGTATATTAGGATGTGTTCCCACAAGACATTATATCCGTTCAAACATTACACATGACTACACTTATTATTATCTTTTATCCCATATGATGTGCTGCTACGGGTGAATCTTCGACCCCGGCTTATCTCCATCCATTGATTCAACCCATTATAGAAGTAAACTAGATTGGTCCGGTAGACTAAGGTAAAACAAACAAACAAAGTCTTGTAGACGTGTCCTTTTTATTTCCTTTTAACATTGCTTTCCAAGGTTCAATTAAACCTTGGTCTTCTAGGGAAAAAGCTATTATACTACATCGGTGAATCCGGATCGAAGGTATCAACCCTTTTTCTGGGGCTGTTCCCGAGGAAGCAATTTCGCTATCCTGGTGAGGTCACTAATTCCCTTGTTTTTAGTTTTATTATTAGTTTGTAGTTTATTTCTTGTTATTAGTTTACTTTCTTGTTATCTATTTGAAAACCCAAAAAATGTAGTTACTTGTTATTTGTTTTCATTACTTAAAAATTACCACAAATATAAGAGCCATGGCTTAAAAGAGATTAGGGGAGTATGCTACTCCCACTTATGATTTTATTCGTGCACCTATCACTCAGACCACCATTGATGTGGAAACATATGAAATAAAGCCTAACCTTTTAAGTTTGGTTCAACAAAACCAATTTGGGGGCCCATCTACCAAAGATTCATGTTTGCACTTAAACACTTTCATTGAAATTTGCGACACGATGCATATTGAGGATGTCGATCCAAATGTTGTTAAATTAAGATTATTTCCTTTCTCTCTTAGAGGAAAGGATAAGTATTCGTTGCTAGCTCTACCAAAGGGCACTATTAAATCTTGGGAGGAATGTATTAATTTGTTTATGACTAATTTCCCCCAGCTAAAACTATGCACCTAAGATCAAACATTAGAAGCCTTAGACAAGAAGATCGTGAGCCACTAGCGCTTGTGTGGGAAACGATGAAAGAAGCAGTAATTAATTGTCCTAGTGATGGGATGGAAGAATGACTTATATTACATTTGTTTTATAATGGCCTTAACCCAATGTCTAAGTCTATACTAGATATACAGCAGGAGGAACAATCATGGGAAAGCAAGTGAGTGTTGCAAAGAAATTACTTGATGATATGCAAAATACTCATGCCCAATGGCATGGGGAAAGAACCTCGAGGAGAGTAAGTTCAATTACCGAGTTAAATAATGAAGTGCTTACATCTAAGGTAGACACGCTCCTTAGCATTGTAAAAGGTAAAGAAAATACCCAAGTTAATGCTACGCTACCAAAATTAATGATGTCAATTTTATAGCTCGCACTCCTTTTAATCCTTCATGGAAAAATCATTATGCATCTAATGTTCAAAAACATAATCCTAATCCTGCAGGAGCTCCTTACAACAATTATCATAATACTAATGAAGCAATTCATGGCAATCTCTCGTTCGGGCAAACTGTTAGAACCTTCATACAATCTCAAACCAAGCAAAATAACATGCTTATTAAAATCACGGAGAACCATGAAAGTAGTATAGGAAAATTAATTAACCATGCCGTTGCAATTAGAAATGATGTGCAGGCTCTACAGGAAAGGACAAAGACCGTTGATGCTCAGCTGGGTAAAGTAGATGAGAGCCAAGCTCACATACTAGCCAAGTTTGCTAGAAAACCCGAGCCAAATCCGATAGAAGACCTCAAGATGATGAGGGTAGTAACGAATAAAGAGAAACCTAAAGAGCTAGATTATAGCAACGCACCGACACTGGAATATACCGTGAAAGATCTACTAAAGATGATCAACATGAAGAACCCCGGTATAGAACAAGGTAATGATGCTATGTACTAACAATTTATACAACTAGTAGCATCTAAAGTTCTCGAGTTAGAGATGGAGTATAAAAGACTAGCTGATAAGCTTCCTGCTTAGCTAGATGATATATTTGAGCCCACTATTAAAGTCAAGTTTGGAGTCAATGAGCTATTCGCACTTTGTGATCTTGGTGCGAGTGTCTCAACAATTTCCAAAAGATTATTTGACAATCTAAACTTGGAGCCATTTGTCACTACTGAATTGAGACTCCATCTAGCTGATTCAACTTATAAACAAGTTATTGGGATAAAAGAAAATATAGTTGTTGAAATTAAAGGTAGTCAATCTCTCATTGATCTATTTATTGTGGACATGCCTGAAGATCCCATAGCACCTATAATTATAGGTAGGCCATTCCCAAGAACTATTAAGGCTTTAATTAGTTTAAATGAGGGGAATGTGAGAATAGGGCTGCCATCTAGAGATCCTTTTATAGTCTACTTCCCTAGGAAAAAGAAGCCCAAGCCTAATGATGATGATGGTATAATTACTTTAAAAGCCAACTATTTTGGCGTGGGTATTCCACTTCTTAAACCTAAATGATTTCCATCAGGGTCAAGCTAATTGACCTTAACTAGAAGTGCTTCATGGGAGGCAACCCATGTGAAATAAAGTCTTTACTTTTATGTTAGACTTGTTTGTTTTGTTTTTGTTTCTAATAAAGAGTGTTCAAGAAGACCTTTGGAGAGAGGAGAACAAATAAGGTAATCCTTCATCTTTTAATTTACTAACACATGGCCTAAGTAGTATTGATGATTCTTTATGTAGTATATTTTCTGTAATTTTGTCCTTTGATAAGATGTGCAAAGACGCATGGAGATTCTAATAAAAAACTTTGAGTTTTGTAGCTCATAGGATGTTTAACGACCTATGGTACGGCCGGAAGGGACCGTACCATGCGCCCATACCACATCGAACCACAGGAAGATAGAAATTTTGATTTTGCCACAGGGAATAGTGCTCTTAACGACCACTGGTATGGTCGGACACGCCTGTACCGCGTGCCCGTACCGTACCCTCGAGCAAACCATCAGATTTCAAGCGAAGATACCGAATGGATATCGACCAGCAGTGCGGGCACGCACGACCATACCGCACGCCTGTACTGAGTGCAATGCTAGAATGGAGTCATCGCCCCAAGGTATGTCCCCTGGTACGGGCGGGCTCCGGCCATACCGCCCGCCCGTACCACGTATGCGGCTTCCATAACCAGCCCGAGGAGGTAACCTAAAAGTCCCCAAAATAAATCTTTCGCTTTCTTCTTCCTCTAAACTCCAAACCATCTCCATTGGATCTTCAAATTTACTTAATCTTTATCTGATTCCTCGCACTCAATCGATCCAAGGTACGGTTCTCCTCCGATCCGTAACTTATTTGTACAAAAGCTTCACTCAATCTTTCATCATTGTCAATCTAGGATTAGGTCTTGTGCTTGATTCAATATTGATATTGAGGATGCTTAGTATTGTTTTAGAGGAGTTTCTTTTGTAATTAGTGTAGAGAATCACTTATGCTATGTTTCTATTTGACTAAAAATTTATTAGAATATTTATTTACTTTATCTTATTATTTTTAGATGAACACGAGGAGTCGTACATGTGAGATGGCTACGAAGTCCTCTGCACCACCCGTTGATACGTTGACCCCCGAGTCACTTGGTATCGAGTTCACCGAGGAGTTTCAGCTGTCTCATTTCAATCGTCTCAAGCTCCGATAAATCAAGTCTACCAAGTGGGTGTGTCCCTATATCCTCAACCAACTTGGCATTCGTGTTGATTTCGATTTACTTTGTAACAATGTTCGTTTGTATGACTTTGTCTTTCAGGATGTTGCCATGTATCAGCGCTTGATGCTTGAGTTCTTCAACACTTTGACGCATAAAGTGGACCCTTATGGTTGTACGGAGGAACAAAGGCCCAGAGTTTATCGCATCAAATTCTGCCTTATGGACTCATCAAGATCTTGAATCTCGAGGATCCATATATGTTGGAGGAGTTGTGACCGTTCTTGCACACGCACTTCACATCAACCTAGGTAACATCAAGCCATTGACAGGAAGTCACCATCTCGGTCTCCCTACTCTAAGAGCATGTGGTATGGTTTCCAAAACTCATGGTAGATACTTCCTTGATATACCTAGAACGGATCACTTGATCCTGGCTCCTTTGCCTAATGGTTTATTTTCTATCGAGGACGGACATTCGCATTTTGATGCGCAGGTTGAAGCTAATCTACCTGATGGCTCTGTTTTTTACCATCTTCCACTGTGTTTAAACGTTGTTTTTGGTCAAGCAATTGCCAAATAAACTCTCAAATTTTGCCACTAATGACTAATAATTGCAAAGATATGAAAATCTATTTGATATGGCTCTTTGCTTTGGGGATGTTGATGGATCCAAAATTAGCCATCTTCCACAACATTTAAACATTGTTTTCAGTCTAGCAATTGACAAAAAACTCTCAATCCTTGCCACTAATGACTAATAATTGCAAAGATATGCAAATCACTTCTTTGATTATGTTGTGCAGGAAATCACTGCTTTTAAGGAGAAATAAGGAGTCATAAAGAAGGATTTGAGGAAGTACACACAGACAAGTAATTGGAGAAGCCAACCAAGGCGTCAGCATGCTTAATGACCACTGGTACGGGCGTGGTCCGCTCGTACCACCCGCCCGTAGAAGGTGGCGACGGCTTTGTCTCGTCAAAGACTACAACTTTCGTGAAGACGCCTATATATTTTAAGGCTCCACCCGTCGGCCAGAGAGCTGCCATTCTCACATTGCATCACAACACCCCAAAGGAGATCCACACCATTGTTCATCCATAGTTCATCCATTGTTCATCACTTCCACCATCCATACATCCACTATCCATAGCCATTACTTTGTACTTTTAGATCTCCTAGTGATTTGGCGAACATTGTAAGAATATTTGATTTCAATCTAAGTATTTGCATGATGTTTTCTATCTCCGATCTATTTGTTATGAGTGAGTAGTCACTACTGCAGAATAGGCTATTAGTGACAGGCTTAAAAAGTACACTAGTGACAGGTAAAACGCATGTCACTGATGACTAGTCACTAGTACGAGGTTACTAGTGACAGGCAAGTGCCCGTCACTAGTAAGTATACTAGTGACAGGTATTTACTTGTGCTAGTCGCTAGTATGTGTATACTAGTTACAAGCAAAAGAGATGCATGTCACTACTTGCGAGCAGATGCGGTAGCCCTTTGGGTGTTCTAGTGACATGCCCATTATCATGCCCGTCACTGATTTGAATTTCAGTAATAAAAAAATTAAATATGTTTTTCACAAACATTTCATATAGAACAATAAGATGGTAGAAAATATTAAATGCATTTTTCACGAATAATTTAGATAGCACAATAAGATGTACCAATGATATAATCTGATAGCACAATAAGATATATCAATGATACGGTCCCTAATATGACATAACATTTACACGGATAACATACTGGCATAAAAACTTACAATCTGTCATAGACTAATGATTGATAGTTTTTATCTAGCAAGTAGTTTGAACTCGAAAGAACTACACAAGCACAGTACATGTATTATGGCCAGGTGCATGGTTGCAACTTCCTTTCACTCTTTTACATTTCCATCATCTTGTTTAGGCCCAAAATATTTCATTACTCCTTAATTGTATGGACCTGAATCAGACGGTACATTGATGACGTGCTTAATCTGATACAAACAAAGAAATGATGATACAAACAAATAAATGATCATATAATTATGAGAAATGGAAGAAATCCAAAGAACTGCAAAAGCATAGTACATGTATTATGGTCAGGTGCATGGCTGGAACTTCCTTTCACTCTTTTACATTTCCATCATCTTGTTGAAGCCCAAAATCTTTCATTACTCTCCTTTCCTTGTATGGACCTGAATCGGGCGGTACATTGATGACGTGTTAATCTGATACAAACAAAGAAATGAGCATATAATTATGAGTAATGGCACTATGGGTATAAGCACATGTTGGAGAATAAAGAGATTCTATATAAAAAATCAAATAGTGACATAAAAATCAGCTTTCTATATTACAGGTAAAATTAGATGAAAACCCCACGTGTTGCTGCGGAAAATAGGCTAATAGGTAAGTGAGGACCTGGTAAACAAGCTACATATGATTCGACACTTTGATCAACTTCATTGGATATTCGAACTCAAATTACTACACTTTTGTACTATTTCTGTTTTCTGTACAGTCAGGCAAATGGAATGACACAAAAACATATTAGGTTTAGAATTTTTAATATCTAAGAAAGTCAGAAACTTTTTTGGCATTAACTTTAATACTAGAGGAATAGTGGACATGTAACATATAGCATAACAGCTTGTCACGAACAAAGTTGGAAAGAAAAGACAAATGGTTGAGCATAAAAGAAGAGGAACTATACAACACAGCATGTGCCCCAGATCTAGAGATCGATTATATACCAATTGCAATTCTCCGCCCGTGAACCGAAGTAACATGCAAGAATTACTCCTGCAAAATAACAAATGATGGAAAACATTTTAGATAATAAAATAAAAGGTAAATCTTACTTTCTCCTTCAGAAATAAGTGTCGCACATTTGTCGAGATATAGCTGAGTACAAAATAAGAAAAATGAATCCTAGAAGGTAAATAGAGAAAAAATTAAATGTGTGGGAAATGAAAATGAATTATGTGGCAGCATGAATTCAGTTGAAGATCTTGCTGATCTGTTCCGGGAGGAATCTTGGAGCCAGGAGGGATTCAACATAATCAAGGAAGTTCTGGTAGAAATAATCATCCGAAGGAAGCAATGGAAAAAAATAGCGGCAAAGTATAGAACACTAATCTCCACACTCATATCTGAACATAATCGTGGAAGCATGGTAAACATCTTCAGCTCCACCTTGAGCTTCTAAACATTGACCAGGGACCCATCTGCAGGCTAACCTCACAAAAACGCCAGAATTTGTAGCAAAATAGCCACACCAAAATCATCTATAGTCCCAGCTTTCCTGACTGTTATCACGACCCAGCGTCGATCAACCCAGATCCATGGTCGGGAACGACAGCGGGTTGACGTGGGTTGGTGCCCGGGTCACGATCCGTTCCATGGCTGCTGAGCCCTAATTTGTACCCCGATAGCAGGAAGAAGAGTACATACCAGGGATCCCGCCGCAGTCCATGCGCAATCGATCTCCATCCCGCCAGGAACGGTAAGCCGACCGGATGGTCCGCCGTCGCACTGCCATCTGCCGTGATCTGTTCTTCCATCGCCGCCGTTTCCGCCTGGGTAGTTGCTAGGGGAGGTCCGAGATTCGGAGGCGCCGCTGCGCAGGAACAGATTTAGCATTGTTGTGTCGCTCACAAAAGGTTCAATCCCGCAGCCTATTTCACCCTATGCTGAGATCGGGAGGGGATTGAGAATGAACGAATGAAGGTTTCTTTACGGGAAGGAATGGGAGCTTCGTGTGTACTCCGCGAGATGCAGCAGATGAGATGTGTCGACTACTGGTCAACTGACGTGGTAGTTGTGTGACCCTGACTTATCCACCCATATGTTTAATCTTTTTTATTTGTTGAGTTCTTCATTTGCAAAAAACATTTAGCCGAGAGGAAATCTCCCTCCACGCAACTCGACTCGGGTCATGCACCCCAATTTAAGCGGTTCTTAACCTACGTACCAATTTGGCAGCCTGGAGATGTGTATTGCTGATCGACCCTTGTACTGCAGTGAGATTGATCATGTCTAACCATGTTTTGAAGATAATCTAAATCGATGATTTTGATGATTAGATTATTGAGATGCTATGAACTGGTCGGCAAGGGCTAGGCAAAAGTATTCCAGTCACAAGCTTCTAGAGACGCCGGTCAATAAACAATTTGTCCTTTTAGACGGCATCCATGAAAAATACTACTCATAGATAATTTTTAGACCGTCACTAATTATAGATTTACCGGTGACATGCATTTATATATGCATGTCACTAAGTAATTTTTCTGTTCAGCTGGCCTTTACAAAAAAATACTAGTGACAGTCACTTTTATATGTCTGTCGCTAGTGTTTCGTACTAGTGACAGGCTTATCCTTGGATGTCGCTGGTAATACTTACTAGTGACGAGCACAGTTTTGCCTGTCACTAACAACATGGCAGCTATAAGCCTTTCTGCAGTAGTGAGTCCTCACGGGCTACAGGTTGGGGAGAAACCTCGCAGCAATTATGTGCATCTAGATCATGGAAGAATTGTATTTTGTTTGGATTCGTGATTTGTAACTTTTGTTCCTTCGTCTCTCGTCTCAATTTGTGGACTTGTAGGTACCCAAGATCCTATAGATTGATAAAGACTTGAGGTGAGATACTTGGCTAGCGGCGATCTCATAGGAAACTCAGTGACAGAAAGGGAAGTACGGTCTTTGCTTAGCGCCCCATTCGGGATCAACAACAACATCACCACTCAAAGCTTTAATCTGTGTTTACACTTAATAGTCATTTGTAACCCGTGGCTTCGGTGTACTGTCGGTTGGATTAAAAGTCTATTGTTATGCCCGCTGTATCGCGGGGGCTCTAGAATATTAGGATGTGTTTCCCACAAAAGATTATCTCAATACAAACACTATACATGACTATGCTTATTATTATCTTTCATCCCATTTGATGTGTAGCTGCAGTTGGATCTTGAACCCTAGCCTATCTCCATCCATTGATTCATACCCATTATAAAGTAAACTAGATTGGTCCGGTAAACTAAGGTAAAATGAACAAACAAAGTCTTGTAGACGTGTCCTTTTTATTACCTTTTAGTAGTGCTTTCAAAGGTTTGCTTAAATCTAGGTCTTCTAGGGAAAAAGTTATTATACTACATCCGTGAATCCGGATTGAAGGTATCAGAAACCCAATAAGAAATACCCATGGGAGGAGGAGAAGATGAAGAAGTAGAACAAGGAGGACCCGAACAAGACGAGTAGCCAACAAACTACTACACCACCTATGAAGACATCTATGCACTCGAAAGAAATATTCAAAACATGAACAACCTCTCCATCAACCTTCGAGATGCTATGGCAAGCCTCGCCACCCAATTCCATGATTGGAGCAGCCAATGGAACATGGGAAACTATCCACCGCCATCATAATGAGCAATAAAAGGGCTTGCAAAAGCCTAAGCTTGGGGATGTGTTCCCCGGAAAAATTTATTTGTGTAATAACAAGGTTGTACTCTAGCTCCTTGAGAGCTTTGAAACACTCATGGTGGCTTGTTTCAAAACTTTGCTTTTTTCCTTTGCTTTTTAAGTTTACTTTCATTTTTAGTTTGCTTTTTTTGTCATTTGTTTGTTTTTCTTTTATTAAAACCCTTGCTTGGTTGCAAGTTCTTTTCTATTCTTTAATCCCTATCCTCGAAAATACAAAAAGGTTTTTTCATTCTTCCTTTTTTGTAAATGTGGATTCACACTTTGCCTCTTTGCTTTAATATTATTATGAGAATAATCGTGTTTGAGTTTTGAAGGAAAACATCCCTATAATGAAGAGGATCATGGAGTCACTTATGAGAGGTATGTCCTATGTCTCCCACTTTTGAAGTTTGAGTTGTTTATATTAGTTGGTTGATTTGCCAAGATTCCATGCTTATGGGAGTAATTTAATATGGTTAGAGTAAAACTTTTGATTAGTATGATGATTAGTTACTGAATCTCTTGCTCTAGCACCTTTAGCTAACCGAGCCTTGCCTTGGAAATAATATTGCCAAACAAGTACAATAAGAAAAGGTCTGGAATTTATGACTTGTTTGATGAATGATTGTCTTGAGAGTATACCCTTGAAGATACTTAAACCCATAGATATTTTGATAGTCTTAACGACACTCATGAAAGGAGTTGTTTGATTGAAATAGAGTCTAGTGGTAATTGTGATGCATGACAAAGCTAACCATCTGCATCAAACCACGGTACTAGCTCAAAAATGAGGAAATTATATGTCTCTAATGCACACCCTTGGGATGCCAACAACTGTGCTAGCTTTTGAACGATTTATGGTATAACCCCAGATTTCGTCTATGAGTTGATGAAATGAGTGACATACGTGTCAATATATGGGCAAACATATTGGTACTCTCAAAGGTTGTGCAAATATTTGCAAAAGAAACAGCCATCGATCCTTGAAAGAATAAAAAGAAAAAGATATCTATGAGGATCCACATAACAAGTCCTTGGCATGGTCTCATTACTACTCTACGATTTTTTCTTGAAAAACAATGATTGGATTATAAGTGTTTTTGATAGACTTGATTTATTAATGTGGGTGTAAATAAGACACTTCAATGTTATGCTACTTAGGACATGAAACTCTCTTACTCAATTATGCTATTTAAACATCCTAGTATTCCATGGCAAGCTGAGAGTTAACTAGAATAATTGGATTGATTGCTACACTTCTAGTTATTTATACTTATATTAAACTTTACTTTGATTGTCTTGACTTACCGAAGCTTGTATAGTACTCTTGTCATCTCTCTAACTTTGATAAGCCTCACAAATGAATGAAGTGTTGAGCGCATATGACTACCAACTGTAAGTGAATTCTTATTCTCGTTGTTTCAAGTTTAAACGCTGAATTTCTTATAGTTCTTTTGTTCTTGCTCGAGGGTGATCAAGGTTTGAGATTTGGGGAAGTTGATGGCTCCAAAATTAGCCAGCTCCACCGTATTTAAACATTGTTTTCGGTCAAGCAGTTGACAACAAACTCTCAATCTTTGCCACTAATGACTAATAATTGCAAAGATATGCAAAACCTTTCTTTGAATTGTGTTGTGCAGGAAATCACGGTTTTTAATGCGAAATCAGGAGTCATAATGAAGGTTTTTGAGGAAGTCCACATGCCCAAGAATTGGGGAGTCATTCCTTGGTGTTAGTAGGCTTAACGACCACTGGTACGGGAAGAGCCCGCCCGTACCGTCCGCCTGTACCAGGTTGCGTTTGCCTCGTCTCGTCAAACCCTACGACTTTTGCGAAGACGCCTATATATTATGAGGCTCCAATCGCCAGCTAGAGAGCCGCCATTCTCATATTACATCATAACACTACCGAAGGAGGTCCGCGTCATTGTTCATCCATTGTTCATCACTTCCATCATCCATGCCCTCCACTAGCCATAGCCATTGCTTTGTACTTTAGATCTCCTTGTTATTTGGCAATAATTCACTACAAGAAAAGTTGGATTTTACAATAGACGATTTTCGTGGTTGAAGGCCCGTTTTTTGTGGCCAAAAAGTCTTCCGCGATGGATGTCCTTCGTGGTAAAATCCCCATAACAAATGAATCAACCACGTTTTTTTTCCGACCGTGGTAGATCCCACCCTTCAGCCACAAAAACTTGTTCTGTCATAGATAAGTTCGCCAGCCGCGTTGACTATTGTCGTCATGCAAACTACCACATGGGAGCCGCCGTTAGCGGCCAGTTACCTCCATTAACCGTCACAGAAACTGTGGCAGAAGCCAGGCCCAGCCAAGGCCTGCTAAATACAAACTGGGCCGGCCCATGAGAAGAGCCCAATAATAAGACGGCCCATTACTATTTTCTCCTGCATTGCTTGAAATGGGCCCAACAATGCAGCCAGCAGCGGCCCGCAAACTTTCAGGCCCAATACTATTTCGGCCTACAGAAGGCCCATGTTGGTCCAACACTGTGCGGCCCATTAGCAGCCTACGCCAAGTTGCTCATGTACACTTAAGGCCTGCGGTCAGCCCATCAATGTTATCACAGCCCGTCGTGGGCCGCCTACTAACGACCCTTCTTTGAGATGGCCTGTTACTATTCTGGCCTTTTGTTGTTCCAACCGTTAACAGTTCAGGCCCACAAGCGGCATGTTACTGTAATGGCATGTTTCTTTTGCAGTTTCTTGCCTGTTACTGTAATGGCATGTTTCTATTCTGGCATGCTACTGCTCTGGCTTGCTACTGTTATGTCCTATTACTGTTACGGCCTGTTACCACATGTGGGTCGGCCCATTACATTTACGGCCTTTTACAGTTTCAGCCTTTCTTAAAACATGTATAATTAGGGAGCATCTTTTATTGTTCATGGTAGGCCTAATACAAGACGGGCCAATAACAAAGCCCGGTATTGTTCCCTGATCGATCTGGTTGGCGCAATTATGGTGCCACCTACCGCCATGTGTGGACAGCGTCAACTAAATGCCTAAATGTCCTATGCGAGTTATCTAGATATTACATCAGCTGCAAACTTCTTAAAATTATTACATATCATCAACTCAAGGGAAAGAAAATTTGGCATTTTAGTTGACAATCAAGGTGATAGCAGAGTTCTCAATTTTCTTTCTCAATCTATCACCCGCATCTTCCTTTGAGTGTGAGAGCTACATTGGAGGAGACATAATCTTGCAGCCCCCTCGTTGGTGGTGATAGCAATAATTGCAGTCTGAAACTAAGTAATAACAAGTTAATACATCAAACAAGACAAACTACTCATTTGACTGATATGACAGGAGCTATGAACTAGAGTTTACAACTTGTCAATGGTTCAATTATTGACCAACACGTCAAATAAACAGGATAAGCAAGCATGCATTAAACAAGTGTGCCTACCGTGAAACGAGCAATCAAAAAATGTGTGTGTGTGGCTTATAATTTCAGCAAATATAAACTAGCTGGTTCATTTCAACAAATATATATGGAAGCAGTTGTATACCCTGGAATGAAAGAGATGTTGGGTGACTTGGAATTTGCGCTGAGCTACACAATGGCATGCAGTTATTGTTGTAGCTAAGAATGAACCAGATAGAAATTATAGTCACATCATATGAGAACTTGTAGAGCAGGAATGCAAACCACGAATGAAATATATATAGTAGAGGATAGTTATGTCATTGCTTAGGACAAACCAGAACCAGATGTGAGATATAGTAGCGTTGCATGTGAACCTGTAGAACAAGAGAAACAATCATTAGACAAGTATGCGTACAATGAAATGAGCAATCAAACAAAGTGTTTTTAGAATTTCAGCAAATATAAACTAGCCAGGTCATATAAGAAAATATATATGGAAGCAGTGGTATTTTCTGAAATGCAAGAGACGTTCAGTGACTCGGAATTTACGTTGCGGTACACAATGGCATGCAGTTACTGTCATAGCTAAGAATCAACCAGATAGAAATATAATGGCATCATAAGAGAACTTCTAGAGCAGGAATGCAAACCACGAGTGAACTACATAGTAGAGGACAATTATGCCATTGCTTAGGACGAACCAGCACCAGATAAGGAAATAATGGCGTCACTTGTGAACCTATAGAAGAGGCTATGCAAACCATCATGTTTATTGTTCCATTCTAGGCTCTATGCAAGAAAAATAAAATAGTTAGTGTTGCATCTTTTGAAGAACCAGGTGGCAACAACAAAATCAAAATTAGCTATGAAAGGCATGAAAAGCAGTTCTAATATGATTAAAATAATCAGCTATGAAAGGCATTGCTTTAGAAATTATATCTCTAACTAAGGTATCAACATAAAGAATTTTTCCTCTTCTATTTTCATCTTTAAGAAACAAATTGACCAAGTTCTCTAGATCAGTAGGGAGAGGTTTTTCTTCATGCACAATTTCACATTGCCATTGATGAAAATTATTATGTATATCTCTTAAGAGTTGCCAAGCTTCTTTCAAAGTTTTTCCAAGGAATGAACCATCACACATCATATCTATCTTATCCTTAGAACAGTGATTTAAGCCTCCATAAAAGTGATTCAACAATATACAATCAGGTAAATTATGATGTGGACAATCATGCATCAATTTTGAGAACCTACTATATGCTTGTATTAAATCCTCATTGTTGGTCTGCTTGAAATTCAAGATATGAATCCTATGCTCATAAGTTTGCTTTTGTGAGAAATACTTATCGAGAAAAGCTTCGGAGATACCTTTCCATGAATTGAAGTGTCCCGTGGGATGCGATTTTAGCCAATCTTTAGCTTTTCCTTTTAGCTAGAATCGAAACAGATATAACTTCATCTTATCATTTGTCCATCCATTTACCTTAACCGTAGAACACAATGAAGTAAATTATGTGCGAGTAGGAAGATAATAGCAACAAACGGAAATAAACTATGTGCGAGTAGGAAGATAATAATCGGACGCTTAGCTCCCCGGCAACGGCGCCAATTTGATGACTGGATTGCTGCACCAACAACAGGGTTAGTGCAGTACTTGTAGCAGAAAATATTTAAGAGTTTGTCCCGATGGAAGATTGATGAATGGAAATAACACGACCCAGCAGCCACGTTGTTAGTGCGGCCATATTTCGCACCCAAACCGTGGTTTGGAAATAGCCTAGTCTATAAGTTACTAGAACAATGATAATTGAGAGAGGTTTAAAGTATATAATAACAAAGAACTTTTATCAAGAACAAACTAAACTTAGACAAAAAGTAAACAGGAATATGAACTGAATTAAAGAGATTGTACTTGTAGGATTGAATGGAATGAGAGAGGGCTTCGAGGCTTCGGTCTCACTAATACTAGATTGGCATATATATGTGTGATCTATAAGAGATTTCTTAGACAAATAAACATTCCCCATTTGATTACCGGGCTGTCACTCTGTGTGCACTATGCATGATTCTCGCGCGTCACCGCAAGGTAAAAGGCACTTCCATACCAAAGGATCACATAAACTCATCTTAGATCACAATAAATTATAACTTAGCACACTAGATCATACCTGAACCTAGAATTGAATCAATCACTCACACATGGATGAGCAGTAAAACATATATAAATATATAGTGATGTCAGAACCGTGTTCAATCTTACAATTACCAAACACAAGAGAGAGAGAGGGATGGAGATGATGATGGAGATGGAGATCGATGCGTGGTGGTGGTGATGTCTTCCTTCTCCTCCTCTTCTTCTTACTTGGATGCCTTGATGGTGATGGTGTTGAGGGAGATCTAGATCTTGGAGGTGTGGTTGAGGCAGAGCTCCGCCGTCGTGGAGATCGGATGGGTGGCGACGCCGGCAGGGCTCCGCCCCTCAAGGCTATGGTGTGGTGGCTCTTTCTAAAGGGAATATGCCCGAGAGGCAATAATAAAGTGGTTATTATATTATTCCATGTTTACAATAAATGTTTATTTTGCATGCTATAATTGTATTAATTGGAAACGTTAATAAATGTGTGTTTAATAAACAAAATAAAAAGTTCCTAGTACTGCCTCTCATATAAACTAGCTTGTTGATTAACAAGATGATCAAGGTTTCCTGATCATGGACATTGGATGTTGTTAATAACGAGGTCACAACATTGGTGGAATGATGTGATGAACATTCATCCAAAGTATAGCATTACAATCAAAGTCATTATGTTTATATTGCTATAACATCATACGAAGTAATCCTAGTCCTTAGACCATGAAATCATGTTAATCACTAACACCAGAAGAGTATCTTGATAACATCAAAGGTCACACCGTAAAAGGGTGACTATAAAGGTGGGTTCAGTGCTACGAAGGTGTTATGTAGAGGCTCATGGATCAAGAGTGGGATTTGTCCATCCCGATGACGGATAGATATACTCGGGGCCCTCTCGGTGATATCACATTGAAATAGCTTGCAAGCAAGTGATGTGATCACTAGAATGTTATATCACGGGAACGAGAAAAGAGTGCATGTCGGTGACAAGATCAAACTAGTTATTGAGATACCTATGATCGAATCTTGGACATGTAATATATCGCGAGACAAATGGATTTAGTTATGACGTTAAAGGTTCACACGATCACAAGAGTCATCATTGAATGTGTGAGAGTCAGTACAGATCTCTAGGTCCTGCTGCTGATTATTGATCGGAGAGGGGTCTCGATAATAGCAAATCAATGCCTTGCATGAATACATGTTTTCTCTCTTTGATCTTGTAGAAGAAATAAGGATGCAAGGCATTGATTTCCCATGATAATCTATTTCACAACCATTAATTTATTATCGACCCTTCCTGCTCGAGGACGAGCGAGGTATAGCTTGGTGAAGTTGATGTCTGTGAAATACCACCTCCTTTGGCCATATAATATGTGCCATTTATCTCTCATATCTTGTTTCTTCCAGTTATAGCTACGCCTTATATGCATGACTTCTAGTTCTCATACACTTTCATATGAGCTTTGCACATTTAGTAGTTTAGGTAGAATTTTATCATTTTCCTTGTCTATCACATGTGTGTAGGTGGTGATTATGATTATGGATAAAACAAAGGCAAAAGGAACAAAGAGAGCATAGTATGGAGGAGCTGCAGGGACCAGACTTAGCCATTTGAGGTGTTGGAAAAGTGAATTTTTCCAACTTCTCAAAATAAATATCCAAGACCACAGGGTTGTAGCCCACGACGATACAAACTCAACAAGCCCAAGAAACCCAAAATGGAGTTCATATGAAGAAATGGCGACCAAAATACTAAAGGGTACTGCAAGTTCAACGACCAACTATACGGCCGGAACTAAAAGTTCCCGCCATATAGTTTGGCCGTATAGTTGGTAAAAAGGTCGCAAACGATAAGATTTCTCCCCAGAGAAGCTCCAAAACCTTCCATAAGTCATATGACGGTATTGGGGAATCCTAGGGCACCCCCAAGGCCTATATAAAGGAGGGAGGACCCAAGAAAGAGCCACCACACCATATCCCTTCTGGGGCGGAGCCCTGCCGCCGCCACCTCCACCCATCAGATCTCCACGGCGGTGGAGCTCTACCTCAACCACATCTCCGAGATCTAGATCTCCCTCTGTCTTCGGATTGATGACAAGTACGCCATGAGGGGGTCCTCGAGGCGTGCGGAAGAGAGGGGGTGAGACGTACGGTATTCCGGGACGGTGAGCACACAAGTTTACCCAGGTTCGAATCCGCCGGCTTTGGACGGATCCTACTCCTGCTAGCAATCCAGTAATACGGCAGAGCCGGAATATGGGTTACAAGGGTTTCGCCTGTGCGAGTTGAGGTTGTAGACTATTGAGGTGCCCTAAAGGCTCTCCCTAGGACGGCTTATATAGATATCCGGCCTAGGGTTTACAGGAGAGATCTATCCAGCTACGACTAAGAGTCGGTTACAGAGTACATCTTGAACTACAAGTAACATTATGGGCCTAAGCCGGTAAGTCTTCTGGGCCTTCCTATAGCCGGATTGGAAACCGTCTTTCTCCCTGACTAGGCCGCCCGTGAAGCAAAGCTCTAACCCGAAGTGGGCCACCCTGGTCAGTGAGGAACTGTGAGGATACCCGGAAAGTATATCCCCAACAGCAGCCCCCGGAGGTCTCCAAGATCCAAAGTCGGATTTATCATCGTCTAGCTTGATCTTCGGCTTGCAGAATCTTGAAGGGTTCCTGAAACTTTCACAATAAAAGATACGATCCGGGTCTTAAAAAATAAGTCAGACCTTTCAGTTGGTTACTCGGATTTTCCAGCTGGTTTTCAAACTAAGCCGGAACTTGGTATCTAACGCCACCTGACATAGGCATGGTCAAGACACGTCATCTGACAGCGTTCCATCAGCACGACCGTTGGTGGGTCCGCGGTCCGCGGAACCGAGGCGCCGTTTCAATGCGTGCATGGAGATCGAGGCGACGCAATCATCGCTCGGGTCCTTCCCAGTTCTTTCCACGACGCGTGGCGGTTGTACTGTAGCGTTTGCATGACTCTTGGCGCAGGTAGGTGGATATAAGGGGTTTAGATTTCCTCTTCTCCTTTCCACCATTCCTTTGCCGTTTCCTTCCTTCCCAATCCTCCTGCACGCACAGAGCCTCCTCGTCCTTCCCCCACAGAAACTCCCAGCGCCGCCCCTTTAAGGTCACTTTCTCATCGGAGAAAAATGGCTTCTTCATCTTCTTCCTCTGGCTTGGCAGCAGCGGCGGCGGCGGCAAAGGCGGAAGCTGCAGCGGAGAAGGAAAGCTACAGGGGAATCTGGATCCCCTGCGCCCTCGACGAAGCAGGCCTCAAGAACGTGGAGAAGGAGGGGCTGCTTGTCGCCGGCGACTGGCGGAGCGGCTCTGGCGAAACCGTCCCCAGCCCTAACGAGGGCGAGCGAGTCCACTTCAGCACTCATCTGGACCGAGGTCTGTCTTTTCCTCCCTCGGAGTTCTTCTCCGAGGTGATAGATCACTATGGAGTTCAACTCCACAATCTTCCTCCCAATTCTCTTATAGAAATGAGCGCATATGCTACGCTTTGCGAGGGATTTCTCGGCATTAGGCCAAGTTTGCTTCTCTTCCGGTTTTACTTTCATGTCCGAAGGAATTCCATCACTATCGGTGTTCCTTACATCACCGGCACCATTAGTTTTTCTCTTAGACGAGACCGGGCATATCCCAAAATTTCTGCCAGTGACTCGGTCAAACAATGGCCAGCCACTTTTTTCTACCATAGGGATATTCCGGCTCCCGGCAAAGATACTGCTTTGCTGGCTTTTGTTGACGGAGCCGCTATAGCCTAGCCTTCCTGGGACGAGGCTGCTCCGGCTCTCACAGATGATCTGATCCTTGCTAAGAGGCGGATCGAATATCTGATCAAGCACAACGGTCTGAAGGGATCCGACTTGGTCCAGTGCTGGGTCTCACGCCGGATCCAGCCACTTCAGTACCACGGGGATAGACTGATGCACTCCGTCACGTCTTCTCTAACCGACTCCCTCCGCATCAGCCCCAAGGCCTACACCACTCAAGGCTACATAAGCCATATCAAGTGGCTGATCAAGGAGCGGATCGAGAGGCGGATTCCAGAGGTTTCTCTGGACATGCACACGGCGGAAAACCCCGTGGTGCCGGTAAGCTTTTATCATCACATCTTTTATGTGTTTCTATCTTCGAGTTATATTGCAAATGCTGATATGTTTTCTTGTTTTCAGCTTGCTAACATCCCCGAGTCGGAACTTGCTCCGCTCGAAGGATACCCTCCGGAGTTCTCTTAGGAGGTGGAAGTAGTTCCACTACCAGATCTTGCGCTCAAGAAGCACAAAGCTCAGACAGTAGCGGTTGGCACAAAGGAGGTGCCTGTCGTGAAGAGGTATCCTTTCCGTCACAACTTTTCCATCTTTGTGCTTTACTTAAACTTCTTTCTGAGATGTAACGTTTCCGACTTTGTTACCTTCTCAGAGCAAAATCGATCATCAAGGGCAAGGGGAAAGGGATTTCTTCGAAGCCCCTATGCCAGACGAAGCTTATCACAGCTTTGCCTGTCGTAGCTCCTCCGACTCTAGCCCCTCAACATTTTGCAACTCCGGTTATCTCGTCGGATGCTGTAGAAGATCCGGCTCCTCAAATGGAGCTTGTGATCCTTGGGTCGCAACCTGACGCCACTGTGGGTGCGTCAGGTTAAGATAAGGGTGAACCCTCTTCGGGTAATGATCCCTCGGCTGAAGTCTTCACCGAAAACCTCCTCAACAATCCGGGTCTTGCCAAGTTTGGCTTGACCCGGAAATCTGCAGAGGAGATCCAGTGGCTAGCCAGGCAAGTCCTGGACAAAAGCCATCTATCCCCCGAAGAGGAGGCGCAAGAAGCAGAGGACGTCAAGTTCTCTGACCTTCTCACTCAAGTCCGCCTTCGCGACGAGAGGATCAGGACTGGCGAGCTTCCAACAGCCCAGTGATCCCTCTTACTCTCGCTGAGAAGGTGGCAGCTGAAGTGAACGCGGGTTTAGACAAACTCACCCGCGAGCAATATGTAAGTCGGAATTCCAACTCTTGTTTTTAAATTATGTTATATCATACCCTCTAGCCCCCAAGCATGAAGTAGGATATAGAATCCGAGTTTATGATTTCGTTAGGATGCCAAAGAACGAACTAGTGTAGCCCCCAAGGCTCATGCTGATATTTAGCAAAAAATATTAGCCCGAGTCTTAAGTAGCTTTCTGACTTTGGGTATTCTGACTTACAGAAAGTATGTTCCTATAACCAGGAATTATTGTCCAATGTCTATGATAAGCGGAGAGAGATCAAAGCTCTCCGGCTTAAAAATGCTGAGCTCAAGGTAGCCAAGGATGAAGATGAAGGTAAACATTTCAAGATTCAAACCTTGTCTTTTGCTTTTTCTATGTCGAATTTTTCTGAACTGTTGTTCTTTTTGTCTTACAGCGTTGGTGAAACAATCCATTGCTATGATTGAAGAGGCCGATAACCTCAAAACCCTGGTGGTGGAAAACAAGGGACTTCGCCAAGAGCTGGATAAGCTCAAGGCGGCTCATGAAACGAGCATAACTCAAGTCCTGGAATCCTCCTCCATGGCCACTGAAGAGTGCGATCGCAAGATTGCCGCTCAAGATAAAATAATCTCGGACCTCAAGAATGAGCTTAGTAGAGAGAAGGACATATCCCAGGCGCTCCAGGCTGAATTCCAGAGTCTCCGGGAGGAGAAGACCAAGATTGACGACATCATTTTTGGTACGTTCCATCTCTCTGACTTATCTTTTCTTCGACTTTTATCAATGTCGGTTTTTTCTTGACTTGTTTTGTGTATAGGTCCTCTAAATTTGACGGACTCTTCCTCGTCCGAGTCCCGCACTCACCGGCTTACCCAAGTCGGTGATCTACTTCATGACTTCCGCCAGTCCCTTGAGGACATTGGCGAGTCTCTCAGGATTCCGGACATGCCAAGCATGTCGGATTTTGAGGTGCGGGACAAGGCCAAGGAGATGCCACAGCTTGTTCGGGACTGGAATATGTCCTACGCGCGGACCGCCGCGCAGAATGCCCTCTCCATGGTCATGAGCCACCATGGAAACATGGAAATATGGCAAGTGACTAAAGGGTACTGCAAGGTAGACGAAGACGGCCAGGAGCAGGACCTTCAAGCCATCATGCACTCCTGCGTCGGATACGGGTGCCACGTAGCTGACCTGACCAGCTACGAGATCCCCTTCTTCACCCGCGTGGCTACTCCGCCTCCTCCTGTAGAAGAAACCGAAGAAGTTTCCGACGATAACGCACCAACTCGGATGCGGATATCTCGGAACGATATCAAGGCGGAGTGACCAGCGAGCCAGTAGATCCTTCATCTCCTCCTGCATCATAGACCACAAACTTATGTATTATTCTGTGAAAGAACATGATGCGTTTGTAAATATTAAGTACTATTTATCTTTGCAAGTGCTAAGCTTTTGATCTATTCAGCACTTTTGACTTTTGAAATTTTTGCGTGCCTGAAATGTTTACACAAGCACTGATACTTTTTGTCTCGACTTATCGTTTATATGGCTTTCCGCCTCGTCCCTTTCTTGAGCCGGCTAAACCTTCAGCCGGAAACTTTGCCGAGCAACGGAGCTCAATTGCTAAACCAGTTTAAACTTCGGAAACAAAGCCGGCTTCTAGTACCAACAATTCACTACTCGGAAAATGCCCGCATCTGGCAATCAGATAAATAACCAAAGTAAAGACTAGAAAGTTTTAGAGTTATACCCAAAGGTAGCAATTTTTAGAATGGGAAATCTAGACCAGAATGAACATGAGCATAAAGTACTTTCAAGCATTCTGGGATTTTCGACTATGACATGATCATTCAGAAATAAGATGGTCTAAAAACTTCTCAGAAAAAGTTGAGGTAACCAAAACTTTTATTTCTCACAGAACATGTACATATGTATGATTACAAAGAAGGATAAACTAAGAATAAAAGGGACGTAGCTGAGCAATATTCCATGGTCTGTCTAACTCATCCGGATTTGTACTGCCTCCAACTCTCTTTCTCTTCTTAGTAGCAGGTCTTTCTTTGACTGGCCTCATGTCAGTTAAGTAGTACGATCCATTATGCAATACTCGACTAACTAAAAAGGGCGCTTCCCATACTGGGAAAGTTTGTGCTTTCTTTGTTGCACAAGCCGGAGAACCAAATCACCTTTATTGAAAGAACTTTTTCGTACTCTCTGGATATGATACTTGTGTAACTTCTGCTGATAGGCTGTAGATCTTATTTCAGCAACGACGCGAACTTCTTAGACTAAGTTGAGATCATTTTGTGGAGAAATCTCGGCATCCTCTTCAATATACGCGGCCACTCTAGGAGAAGTATGAATTAAATCACTAGGAAGAACTTCTTCTGCGCCATAGACCAAGAATAAAGGTGTGTATACTGTTGACCTGTTCGCAGTTGTTCGTAAACTCCAAATTACAGAGGGTAGTTCCTCTGCCCAAGCCCCCACAGCACGTTGTAGTGGTGCTTCGAGTCTTGGTTTCAGGCCTTGTAAAATTAAACCATTTGCTCTTTCGACTTGTCCGTTAGCCTGTGGATGTGCGACTGACGCAATGTCAAGCCAGATATTTTGCTCATCGCAGAATTCGGCCAGTTCTCCCATAGAAAAGTTACTCCCGTTGTCCGTGATAATGCTATGCGGACAACCATACTGGATTATAACATCCTCGACAAATCTTTTGGCTGTTGCTCCATCACAACTAGTGACAGGTTTAGCCTCGATCCACTTGGTGAATTTATCCACCATCACTAAGAGGTGGGTAAATCCACTTGGAGCTCGTTTAAAGGGTCCTACCATATCAAGCCCCAAGATCGCAAAAGGCCATGTTATAGGTATTGTTCGCAGCTGATCAGCCGGAACATGAGCTTATTTGGCGTACTTTTGGCAGCCTTTGCATGTCTTGACTAATCGTTCGACATCTTCCTGAGCTGTAAGCCAGAAAAATCCATGTCAAAAAGCTTTTGCCACTAAAGATTTGGCTGCAGCGTGGTGACCACACTCGCCTTCGTGGATTTCCCTTAAGATTTCCACTCCTTCTTCCGGAGATACATAGCGCTGAAAACCCCCAGAAACACTCCTTTTATGGAGCTCACCCTTAACAATAGTATAGGCTTTTGCTCGTCGGATAATCTGCCGGCTCAGCACCTTGTCTTCGGGTAATTTTCCATCTACCAAATAATCAAGGTAGGGTTGAGTCCAGCTAGGAATTATAGCCAGAACCGCTATTAAAGGTGAGTCGGATTTGGTCGGATATTCCTCATCTACTCCCTTTATCGAGGGAGCTTTGAGGTGCTCTAAAAACGCGCCATCCGGGACCTCTTTCCACGCAGAGCCTATTCGGGATAGTGCATCTGCTTCCTCATTTTCTGCTCGAGGGATGTGTTGAACTTCAAACCCTTCGAACGATTTAGATAGATCATCCACGACGGCTTTATATGCTGCCATGTGCTTATTTGCATTACAAATATCCGAGACTTGCTGAGCAACAAGATCCGAATCTCCGTAACACATCAAACGTCGGATGCCAATATCCTTGGCAATCCGGATTCCGTGCAGCAGTGCTTCATACTCGGCAATATTGTTTGTCGCTGTGAAGTGGATCTGCAACATGTATAATAGTTTATCTCCTTGGGGTGATTTGAGCACCACGCCAGCCCCCGAGCCCCCTCGAGCCTTAGACCCATCGGAAAAGAGGGTCCAGTATTCCGACTCAGGGAGGACCATGTTCTTCTTCGTCTCTGTCCAATCAGCGACAAAGTCGGCAAGGATCCGGGATTTGATTGCTGTCCGAGGTTTATACTCAATATCGAAAGTTGATAGCTCTATTCCCCATTTGGCGACACGTCCTGTGGCGTCGCTATTGTTGATTATGTCTCTCATGGGATCTTTGCTCACCACGGTAATTGGATGCTCCTGAAAACAGTAAGCCAACTTTTGATAGTGCGGATATCGCTGTTTTGATTCTTTCAAGACCTCGCTGACAAAGTAAGTCGGACGCTACACCAAGTGTTCCTGATTTTCCTCTGGTCTCTCCACTACCATGACGATACTAACGACTTTATTTATCGCAGCAATATAAAGCAACATCGGTTCCTGAGGTTCCGGCGCTGCGAGGATAGGAGCAGATGAGAGTACTTTCTTCAGGTCTTGCAGTGCAGCTTTAGCTTCGTCAGTCCAGACAAAATCCTTGGTCTTCTTCAGGAGTTTGTATAATGGTGCGGCTCTTTCAACAAGCCGGCTTACAAATCTACTGACCACAGCAATGCAACCAGTTAGTCTTTGTACGTCCTTCAGGCGAGTTGGCCTGGTAATATTGAGTATAGCCTTGATTTTGTCGCGGTTCACCTCTATGCCTCTTTGAGACACGATGAAACCTAACAATTTTCCGGCTGGTATTCCAAAGAAACATTTCTTCGGGTTAAGCATGATGTTGTATTTTCGTAGATTGGCGAACGTTTCCTCCAAGTCGGAAATGAGTGTTTCCTTCTTTTTGGACATCACCGCGATATCATCCACGTATGCATGTACATTGCGTCCGAGTTGGTCGTGCAGGCAACGCTGCATCGTGCGCTGGTACGTAGCTCCTGTGTTCTTCAGCCCAAAGGGCATCATAACAAAACAGAAGGTTCCGAAGGGGGTTATGAATGAAGTTTTGATTTTATCAGATTCCTTCATCCGGATTTGGTGATAACCAGTATATGTGTCGAGAAAACAGAGGAGTTCCGAGCCTGCCGTAGAATCGATAACTTGATCAATTCTAGGTAGAGCGAACGGATCTTTTGGACAAGCCTTGTTCAAGGCAGTATAATCAACACACATCCTTAAATCAGTGGTGTCCTTTTTGGGGACCATTACAGGATTGGCCGACCACTCAGTGTGGATGACCTCTTCTATGAATCCGGCTAACTCGATCCGTGCTAGTTCCTTAGCTATTGCCTTACGCTTTTCGTTGCCAAACAGTCATAAGGACTATTTGACAGGTTTAGCATTCGGGTTTACATTTAGATAATGCTCAGCAAGTTCCCTAGGTACTCCGGTCATGTCAGATGGCTGCCATGCAAAGATATCTTGATTTGCTTGGAGGAACTTGACAAGCGCGCTTTCCTATGCGCTACCTAGGCCAACGCCTATCTGGGTCACCTTGGAGGGGTCATCATCCTTCAACGGTGCTTTCTTCGTCTCTTCTGATGCCTTGAACACCTGATTTGGCTTGGTAACCTCCTTCTTCGTTGTGGGCATCTCGGACGGATCTATGCTCTTCTTGATCTCCTGGTACTCCTGGGCGTGCAGCACGGCTTCAGCAAAGGCGGCATTTCCATCCTCGCACTCTCGCGCTTTCTTCGGGTCTCCCCTAATGGTGATCACGCCGTTGGGACCTGGAATTTTCATCATATTGTAAATGTAACACGAACGAGCCATAAAAGCCCAGTAAGCCGGACGTCGGAATATAGCATGGTATGCGCTCTTGAACGGGACCACTTCGAAGGAAAGTGCCTCCGTCCGATAATTCTTTGGAGTTCCAAAGGTAACATCCAAAGTGATCTCTCCCAGGGAATTAGCTTGTCTTCCTGGGACAACTCCGTGAAAAATCACAGAGCTATGGTTTAGCTGGGTCTCCGAGATCTTCATCTGGCGTAGCGTTTCAACATAGAGAATATTGATGCTGCTACCACCGTCCATGAGGGTTTTGGAGAAACCATAACCGTCAATAAGTGGGCTGACGATTAAGGCGTATTTTCCTCGCCTGTGTAGCTTAGGCGGATGATCATCGCGGTCAAACGTGATTGCCACTTCCGACCAGTCCAAATACTGGGGGACAGCCGGAACTGTTGCATTGAGCTCGTGTAGAACTGCTTTCTTGACCTTTGCTGGTTGAGATCCGAGGAAGGTGACATAAGTGTCCTTCTTGGTGGGAAAAGTCTTCTTCACTTCCGACTTGGGATTCGAAGCATCAGCTTCCTCCATGTCAAAATCTTCCTTGGTCTCCTTGTCTTTTTCGGGATTTTTCTTTCCCTTCTTCCGCTTAGCTTTGTAGCCCACGGTGTCATCTCTTTTGATGTCGTCATTGAAACGACATTCAACGTTGTGTGGGACGAGCCCCCACTGGCGTCTAGGTGATGCACACATGGGTTATTGGCAATGTCGGCCCAAGAGTAGGTTTTGCCTGGTTGTTGTTCTCCTCTACCTTGGACCCTTGATGTCCCACGGCCATGCCCGCGGCCTCCGCCACGTCCTCCTCGTGTTCCATACCCGGAAACAATAGTGACTACTGTTGTTTCCGCGTTAGGTTTTTCTTCCGACGTGTTTTTGTGCTTCTGAGCTTGTTGCTTTGGTTGTTTTGCCGACTGAGGCACAACTAGGGCATTGAGTAGTCCTTCTGCATCGTCGTCAGCATCTGCATACTTGCTCGTTGTTTCTATCATCTCTCCCAAATTGGTGACCTTGTCACACTTCAAGCGATGGCGTAGTAAACCAATAGGGAGACCTGCGATGAAAGCTTCAATCGTAGTTTGATCATTTACTCCTTCGCAGGAGTTCTTGGTGTCGATCCATCATCCGAGGTAATCCCGGCAAGTTTCTCCGGCTTTCTGGGTGCAATGTTGTAGGTCCCCAACCGTACTGGGCCTCCGATATGTGCCTTCGAAATTCCGAAAGAACGTGCTTTGTAAATCATACCAGTTATGGATGGTGTTTGCCGGAAGTTCATTGAGCCATGATCGTGCTGTCTTCGGCAACATAAGTGGGAGGTATCGGGTTGCGACCAGGCTGTTTTCACCTTTGGCGATGCAGCAAGCTTGGAAGAATTCCTATAACCAGGTGTCTGGCCGAGCAATGCCGTCGTAGGCTTGGATATGTCTTGAGATAGCAAATCCTTCCGGGAATTTTGTAGCTCTGATGCGTGGACCGAAGCACTTTGGGCCCATGTACACGTCATCGTTTTCATAGCGCCTAGCCTCTATGTTGGAGTTGATCCTGTGCCTTGCGTTGTTCGGGGATAGAGATCGTCCCGAATGCCGGCTGTGGCTGCGGTGCCATGGAGCCGGACTTCGGCTTCTGCCACCACCTCCTCCACCATGTCGTCCTCCTTGCCCTCCATGGGAGCCGTTGTGATGACTGTGTGGTGGAGAGAGTGGAGCAGCTGGATAGTTTCCGGCTGATCACCGGCCTCCGTCCGGAACTTCATTATTCCTATTCCGGGGAGGGTCTTGACTACGACGAGCCCCCTGCCGGCTTGTACCGGCATGGTTTCCGTCGTTTCTTCGTCCGTTGTTCCCACCATAGTGAGGCTCAGCCGGACGGTTCTCATGTCTAGGAGGTGGCATTCTCTGACGATCCTCCTCCCGACGTTTCTCTTTATCTTCTCCCCTTCGATCCTTAGATTCATGCCGGGGAGGGTTTGTCGGATTCAGGGCAGTGATGGCGTCTTTCTCGGCCGCTGGTGCGACGTTGCTCCAGCTGCGTGTAGTCCTGCGATGCTGTCCTGACGATCCGGTTCTCGAATAATTGTCTTCCCGTCGTTCGGGGCGATAATGCTGCTCCGGAACGTAATGGGGTCTTACGTCAGCCCATGCCGGATCTGTGCGACATTGGTCAGAATCCGAGACCAGTTTCTGACTTCCGGACAGGGCGACCTTTTGCTGCTCTAGTCCCTTGTTGAGTAGCTTGATACCCAAACGGATCTCCTCTGGTTCTGGATTAGCCGATAGAATTTCTCGGGCTGCCACGGTATTTTGTACTGGTGTTGGGTATACCCAATCTCCGTTGCTATCTTTCTGTGGCTTCCCCATCTCATCTCCGAAAAGGACGGCACAGACACGTGGGAATTGGTTGTCATCTATGTGACGCTTCCGTGTCTTCTGATGCAGACGAGACATGTACTCCTTGTTCGACATGCGTTTCTTCTCCACCTCGATGTTTTTGGCTTCATCGAGGAGTTGTTGACGGCGCGCTTCTAGGGCTTGTGCCCTTTCATCCAGCTCATCTGCAGTAAGTTCTACAGTTGTAGGGATAGGTGTGGTTAATGCGGCATCGATGAGTCTACGCGCACCTTCAGTGATCACGTGTCCATCCACCGATGCTTCTTTTTTCAGCTCGTCTAGGATAAGTGCTCCATCCGAGTCTTCCTCGTATTCCTCGACAATCACCTCCTCTGTCAGAGGGTCTTTTGCCGGGGTCTTGATTTCTTGTTCTTCTTCTTTGCCTTCTTGGCAGCGCCGGTAGCAAAGACGGCTTTGGGTCCGTTTCCCAGAGTCAAACTCTAATCGGTACTTTCGGACATCTGGACCTCGGGATTATCTCCGACGTCGATGTCATCCTGCGATTTGGGAGAGTGTTCCCCGGATCCTTCGTCCATGGCTTCTCCTTCTTCTGCAGCTTTGGAGTTATACTCCTCTTCATATTCCGTGGAGAACTTTCGGAAATCTGCTCACATCATCGACTCATCTGAGGATGCGGGTACATCGGCGTTTGTTCCAATTGCCTCCAGCACCGAGTCGGTGTTTTCTCCAGCATCGGCAGAGCCGGATCCAGATCCCACGTATCTGACAAAGTGAGACGCGTGTTTCCTGAGGTACCTGCGGCTTTCACGATAAGCCATATCGAAACTTTTGATGGTCTTGAGGATTGCATCTGCGCTTTCGCCTTGCAGTATCATACGTCGTAGTGTGTACCTTAGGAAAGGCCTGTCTGTTCTGGTATCATCAGAGCCTGAATCAGTGTCGTTGATATGCTCCTCGTGGATTTCGACTTCCACGGGTGGGTCGATCTGGGATTCGGCTCCTCCGGGGAAATCCACTCCAGATTCGATGTTGACCGCTAGGTCTTCTTCAGGTTCGGGTTTCTCCACTATCTCCGCAACTGGTGTGGGCCGGGTGGGATTAGGGTTTTCCGAGATCCGGAACTCTGCCGCCTCCACGGAAAAAGGGGACCTAGAAAATTCTTCTGCCTATATCATCACCGCTAGGGTGGGTTGGGCAGGTTCAGCAAAACCGATGTAAACATCGATCTCGCCAAAAGACATGATTGTGTAAGCAGTCACGACCTCCTTTACCGGAATCCAAGTCTCGTCGAGAACGATGAGAGGGACGTCGCTGGCGTAGAGGATGCAACCGACGGCGATAGTCTCGCCGATTCCCATTCTTGCAGATTCCGCTCGGAACGCAGATCCGTAGCTCACTTGCCCCACGTTGGGTGCCAACTGTCGTCGGATTGATGACAAGTATGCCATGAGGGGGTCCTCGAGGCGTGTGGAAGAGAGGAGGGTGAGACGTACGGTATTCCGGGATGGTGAGCACACAAGTTTACCCAGGTTCGAATCCGCCGGCTTTGGACGGATCCTACTCCTGTTAGCAATCCAGTAATACGGCAGAGCCGGAATATGGGTTATAAGGGTTTCGCCTGTGTGAGTTGAGATTATAGACTATTGAGGTGCCCTAAAGGCTCTCCCTAGGACGGCTTATATAGATATCCAGCCTAGGGTTTACAGGAGAGATCTATCCGGCTACGACTAAGAGTCGGTTACAGAGTACATCTTGAACTACAAGTAACATTATGGGCCTAAGTCGGTAAGTCTTCTGGGCCTTCCCGTAGCCGGATTGGACTCCGTCTTTCTCCCTGACTAGGCCGCCCGTGAAGCAAAGCTCTAACCTGAAGTGGGCCACCCTGGTCAGTGAGGAACTGTGAGGATACCCGGAAAGTATATCCCCAACACCCTCAACACCATCACCATCAAGGCATCCAAGCAAGAAGAAGAGGTGGATAAGGAAGACATCACCACCACCACGCATCGATCTCCATCTCCATCATCATCTCCATCTCTCTCTCTCTTGTGTTTGGTAATTGTAAGATTGAACACGGTTGTGACATCACTATATATTTATATATGTTTTGCTGCTCATCCATGTGTGATTGATTGATTCAATTCTAGGTTGAGGTATGATCTAGTGCGCTAAGTTAGAATTTATTATGATCTAAGATGAGTTTATCTGATCCTTTGGTCTGGAAGTGCCTTTTGCCTTGTGGTGACGCACGAGAATCATCCATAGTGCACACAGAGTGATAACCCTGTAATCAAATGGGGAACGTTTATTTGTCTAAGAAATCTCTTATAGATCATAGATATATTTGCCCATCTAGTACTAGTGAGACCGAAGCCTAGAAGCCCTCTCTCATTCCATTCAATCCTACAACTACAATTTCTTTAATTTAGTTCATATTCTTGTTTAATTTTCGTCTTAGTTTATTTTGTTCTTGTTAAAAGTTCTTTGTTATTATATACTTTAAACCTCCCTCAATTATCACTGTACTAGTAACTTATAGAATAGGCTATTTCCAAACCACGGTTTGGGTGCGAAACATGGCCACATTGACAACATGGTTGCGGTGTCATGTTGTTTCCGTTCGTCGATATCCCATCGGGACAAACCCTTAAATATTTGTTGCTACAAGTACTGCAATAACCCTGTTGTTGGTGCAAGAATCCAGTCATCAGTAATCCACACTAAAAATTTCCACTGATTTTACATTTTGCAAGAACTACACGACAGCAGGCAATTACTATTGTTCGGAGTAGCTAAGAACATGTGCATGAATTTTAAAAAATGAGAGAAATGAATGCAAACCAACATGTCTAGTGACCTACTTCGTATTATGTAGCATGAAGAATAGACGTGCGCTTTGACTGGGTGTATAACATGATTACAAAAATGCAGTTCACTGCGACAGGCTTGAACCTACTGTACTTCTAACAAAAAAGTGTTGGATATTTGGTTACCATGGTCGAATAGGTTCTAAGCATCATCCATACCGGCACGGGTGACATCCTTTTCACCTAGGGTGGTGCGGTTGCGTCGGCTGTTTGCGTTGAGGAAGCAGATCTTGGGCGCTTGATGTCGGCTTGAGCGAGGTGGATGAGGGAGAATCGGTGCAATGCATGGATGCTCTAGTACAGTATGAGTAGGGAGGATGCCGGCGGCGTTGATGCAGCTCTTGGGCAGTTGGCGGCTCAGATGGGAATGTGGGAAAAGGAATCAGGTGTAGTGGATTACAACGAACTCGGTGACCTCGGTCAGGTGTAGTGGATGTCGATGAAGCGGCAATGCTGCTTCGGATGAGACCACAGTTGATGCAGCTCCGGTATACTGTTTGTTGAGAAGTGCATGGTGTCAAGTTCCTACGGGCAAAGCTAGCCGAAGAAGTGCTGCGGGAGGTTCCAGGCGCGAGAAATTTCATAGTGTTTGTAATGGATGGGCACGAGGGAGTGGGGACCACGTAATTTTGGGATTTTTTAAAATGGTGGGGCGCGAGAAATTTCGCAGTGTTTGAAATGGAGGGGCATGAGGGAGTGGGGACCACGTGATTTTGGTTTCATTTGAAATGGAGGGGCACGAGAAATATTGTAGTGTTTGAAATGGAGGGGTGCGAGTGAGTGGGGATCACGTGATTTTGGCCGTCTAGCAATCTTGTTCGTCCATCCCAAATCAACAGGCCAGAGGGGATACCTTCCCTTTGAAGGCTTTGGGACGGACGCCTATGCAATCAATCACTGGGTGTCCCAGAGTAGACTATAGGGGTAGATGTGTAGGTTATTATAGTAGCAGACCATTAATCGGGCTAGCTGGGGCGCATGTCATTTTGGTGCTCTACGAGTTCAAACTTTTACTTATGGTATTCAGGAGTGAATGGATGCAACTTAGAAAAAGGTACTTACGTGATTACGTGCATGATAATATTAGCATACTGAGTTGCATGCATCGTGTATTAATGAGTGGATTCTATTGGGCTGGTCATTGTATTACACGTATTCTCTCTATGTACGTTGATCACAGTATAGTTACTGAGTTGCATGGATGTGCGCACAATCTCCATCTCTTTTATTGAGTAACAAACCTTTTTTGTGCGGTTGAGGCCCCCGTCCGCTGATGACTATCGCTAATCAACGCAGCTCACACATACTGTAGTTTGCAGTCATCACCAGACTTCTAATGAAATCAGACTAGTAACTCATAAGCACAGTTACATTTGTTGTTTTAGAAGTGTATTTTACGTAGTAGTAGTAGTAGGAACATCATCCAGGGAGATAGAGTTCAGCGTCTAGCAATCTTGTCCGTCCAATCCAAAATCAACGGGTCAAAGCGGATACCTCCCTGCGAAGGCTCTGGCGCGTATGCCTATGCAAGGAATCGTTGGGTGTCCCTGGGTAGACTATAGGGGTAGTTGTGCTTGTGACCCAAAGTACTCCAGACAATAGGTGTCCCTGATGCTGATGCTGCATTTTCTTTTCTAAATAGACACCGTGCCTCCTGATAGTATATATGTCTAAACAGTGGAGCAGTTGAGTCAGAAAAAGATTCCCTGGGGTGAGTCTAGTACTACTATACACAATTTCTACTGCAATAAAGAAATTAAAAAGGAACCAAAGAAGAGAACAAGGTTGAACAAAACTTGTAAGTTAAACATAGACTATAACATGCATAAGTTATTGGTCTATGTTAATACAGGATTAGTTCATTTATTAGGTAATAGACTCATTTCAGCTTGATATGTGTGAATAACTCACTGCCACATAACCAATTTTACTGAGTTGGACCCTTAGCTACTCATGAAGTTATTTGGACTATGACTAGCCTAAAAAGATTCTTCCCCTAAATTTTGCTTATCTCCAGCAACAACCCTATATTATCTCCCATATACCATAACCACTATATTTTAATAGGGAAGAGCAAAAAAAAGCACCCAATAACTCACTCATCGACGTAGGGACCACATATAGGGGAGATAGAACAGTTGATAAGTATACTAGACACTGGATCCCTACACATCTGACAAAGTAGAAGTATGACCAAATTTAAAGATTCTCATTGATGATTTAATTATTTTGATTTATTAGACATACTCTCCCTCCATCCTAATTTTTCTGAAAATACCCTCTAACCTAATTTAAAAAAAGGATGTCACATATTTGACTAAATTTGAATGTATATGTACACTAAATAGTGACAATATACATTAAGTATATTGTTACAGAAGCTCCACAGAGCGCATTCGATTGTTAAGAGTGCAATATAATTATGCGAAGATGGATGGGGAAAAAATGATCCATGCACCCAAAAGAAAGAAAAGAGAGGGCCACACCGGGAAGTCCTCTTCCTTCCTAGTTCCCACTCCAAGATTCAGCGATTGCAACACTTTGGCCGCCCTGCGGAGGTAGGGCCTCGATGACCTCCGCAATGGTGGCGACCTAGACGACCAACATGAGATGGATTCTCTCTTCCTACTTAGCGGGGCTTGACCTAGATGATTGCGCAATGGTAGCTGCTAGCTACAGAGCTCCGTGACTACCTTCTTCAAATTTTCGCACTCAGCGCGAAGCGTCGAGGATTCACGCTCGTAAGATCGTGTGAGCTTCATTTGAAAAGCCAAATCGGTTCGGACGCGATTACACTCTAGGTTGAGCTCAAAGTTTTTCTACATAATATTGATGTTATAGCTATTGATTTTATCTACTCTGGCCTAGATTCTCACCCTGACTTCCTGCATGGAAAATGCATCAGTGGTAAGAGAGCATGGAGTGCATACAGAGAAGAACATAAAATGCCAATACATGTATAGTGACTACAGTACCTCTCTTCTTTGACCGGGAGTGGGCATGATGGCATCGTACGCATCAGATATATCCATCGTGCTATCGACCCGTGGGGTGGAAAATTCGATGCTTGAGCCGCCTGCCCTGGAAGATGTATAGAGACGGTTCAGTAGTAGGAGCAGACAGCCCAGGAATCAACAGAAGTACAAACCTACCCAGACTCTTGGTCAACATGATAGCCGCTCTTTGGATACATGCGTGAAGACGAGCCCTCGCCCCATGGCTGGTCTCCTTTCTCGGCCCGAGCCTATAGGTCACCCTGCCGGTGGGATTTCTCCACGTCTCTAACCACCACCATATTTTTGTTCTTTTGACGAGACATGATATTTTGTGACATTGCTGGATGAATAAGTAGAGAAGAAAAGGAGGAGCTATGGAAGAAGGAAAATTGGTTTCTGCGAAGGTGGAGTGAGGTAGTACTAGTAGGAGGAGAGAGGAGAGTGAATAGTGGAAGAAAAATGTCAAGGTCTAGGTCTCGTCGCCGGCCTTCGAGCAATCTCGTTGGTCCATCATACTAAGCGATCGAGCTACTAGCTATAAATATTTACGACCCACCCAAAGTTCTGTACTAGTAGTAGTAATGTCTTGTCAAAGGAGTGGACAATATTCCATCCGAGAGACATGTTTTTATTTGCTTGTTCGGCCACTACGCGCGACGAAGTAACTCATAAAAAAAGTTTTCTTTATTGTTTCTTTCTACTCAGATGAGTGGGTCCCCTACCTAGTCTAAAAAATTTATTTTCTTAGTGCATCCACTATGTTGGCCACAAGCTATCCATAAGAGAAATGGATAAGGACAAGCTATTTTGGTTGAAATTTGTCCGAATTTTTTTATTTATCCTTCAAATTTACAGTTTGCCTGGTCTTCAAAACCATTTTGGGTTCGCTACTGGATAAGGAGTTTCACATACATAGTGGAGCCTACCCATAAGCTCAAAAACTTAAAGGTGACCCTTGAGGATAGTCCATAAGCATTAAAATATTATTATTAGGTACAAATAGCAATAGAAACAAACTCCAATCACAACAATGTGTGAGATGGCGGCTGGGTCCTAACTTATGGACAAATTTGGCTAGTTACATAGTGGTTCAATCAATTGGCTTATGCTGTACTAAGTGGGTCCCATCTTTAGAATTGGTTTTTGCCGGCCAGTCTAGTAAATTTCTAGTAGACTCAGAAAAAATGTCTAGTACGTATATTTCTTAGCCACGTCTAGTAACCGCTCACGTTGTGTTTGCTCATAGTAGTAGTAGTAGTAGTAGTCACATTGAATATACTTGGGGCTTGACGCATAAGCATAAAAAATGGTGGCCAAAAGGTTGAATGGCAAACTTAAAGATAACTTAGGGATTCTTTGGATAACAGGATTTAAAAACACAGGAATTTTACTCGGTCACAGGTACAAAACAATGGATTGCAAAACAGAGGAAATAGCTTTCTTTGGATCACGGAATTTCAAAACATAGGATAACAGGGTCGGAGGTACAAAATAGAGGAAAACTACAGGCTTAAAGTCATTTCGATGAAATACAAGAAACGCGCAGGAAAATTGCCTCAATCCTACGTGAATGACTGTAAAAAAGTTAATGTTGAAATTCCTATAGGATTGGGGTGTAGAAATACAATCCATATAAATTTTGGAGGTATGATTCCTTTCATCCAAAGGGCTTCGTTATGAAAAAAAATCCTATGGGTCGAATTCCTCCAAAATTCATTTGAAAATCCTTCGATCCAAAGAGGCTCTTAATCAAGATGTGCGTGCTCACGACAGACAAACACCTTCCTATAGGAGGTGATGCGGTCGTAGATTTTCCTCTTGAACCTGTCTGTGGTTACCTTGAACATAACGCAGTCACCCTCCTTGAACTCATGGAAAGCAACAAAGGTAGCCCACTCTTTGTCCACGACGATCGGGTCTTTGTTGCGGTTGGCATGGACAACCCACTTTCATTCCTCGCATGCTTGGACCACCACTAGTTGTGGGTAGGGGTGTCCCTTCATGTAAGGCTTGGATTAAGTCGGGATGATAAGCATATACAAGTCATGCTGGACTAATTGGATGTAGAAGCACCTAGGACGATGCTCGGTGGCATGGTGTCCAACCGACCTAGGGCATCTTATCGGTTTGGCAGAACTAGCGACCAACCTGGCAGCACTTGCCCTTGCCAAGGTATCCACTCTCCTGCTTGGCAGCTTCAACTCTATGATGGGGAGAGCATCTTCATAGCCACCTGGAGCTGGAGCATTCCGGTCAAGAATGTATTCTAAGTTCGGCATTACAACTGGGTCATCCTATATGAAAATTACCATTGTGTCAGTCCTTTGAAATTACCAAAACACCACAATGCATTATATAAATTGACTAAAGATCACAATACATCATTGCACCATCAAAATTACCTAAATAGCACAATGTATCAGGTAAATTAAATTGCCTATCATCATCAGAATCACCTAACCTGATGGGTCCTCAAAATTATCTGAACAACTACTAGAATGCGTACCATTTAATTAGATTGATTAAACAACACAATGCATAATCTGAATGGATAAAATAGCACAATGCATTATCTAGATAGACAAAACCGCATATATGCAGTGCATCATCAAAAATACCAAAACAGCATAAGGTATCATGTAATTAAATTTAGTAACAGTGTCTGCACAATCAAAATTACCTAAATTGATGGGTCATTGAAATAATCTGAATAGCTAGAAGGCATATCGTTTAATCATAAATAGCAGAACGCAGATCAAAATGGACGAAACAACACAGTGAGGAGACATGACACAATGCATCATAAAAAATACCAAAATAGCACAACACGTCATGGAAAATTCCTAAACAGCACAATGCAACATCTAAGTACCAAAATAGAACACTGCATCATCGTCATCAAGAATATACCATAAGTAAGTGGAACAACACAAAAGACAATTATCAAGAATATGACATATAAAGATAGCACAAAAGACAATTATCAAGAATATGACATATGACTAAGCAGTTCAACAAAGGACCTGTATACACGTTGCAAAAATCTGACTAGATGCACATCGGATCTGGATTAAAGCCCAAATCCTCCGGATCTAACCTCGTTATAGTTAGGGGGCGCGGACTTTTATAGGGGTCGATGGGTTGAGAATATGAACATGGCACCACTAATGAAGAACCAACCACATACACCGAAGAAGCACAGACAATCGCTGATGAAGGGGGAGCCACCAATAGGGGATTCACCACGTACCTCTAAAATTTGGCACATTGGGAATGAGATTCCAACCTGTAGACGAAAAGGACGCCTCCGCCGCCGCACGCGCATTCGGTCCCAATGCACGTGGCACCAAAGGCTTGGACGACCGCTCAGCGGGCGATGAGGGTTTCGGCGTGGCCGACAGAAACCCTAAGGACGACTGACACCTCACCTTGGGAACGACCCACACACATGCGAAAAGCAAAGGACGCTTCAGAGAGGGTGTTGCGGCCGGCTGTAACACCCCAAAAATACTAATCAAGATTATCAAGTTCTAATCACCCATGTTTAGGGTTAACAAAAACTTTTACTACTAAATTGAATATGAATGCATGTGTGTTTTGCATTAGTGTATGATTGAGTAAAATTACCATGTTTGATTGCTACAAATGATAAGAAATGGTTTAAAGATGAATACTACATCATCTAGGCCAATTAGAAACAAAATCCAAAGAAAAAGAAATCAAATATGAATCAAATAAGCAAATGGTCATTTTGACCAAAATCAACCACTAGGCCACTTTGTGAGTTCCTAGTAAAGAATTTCTAACAGAAACATTTCCATTTCTTTTCACCCCTTTCTAGACCAAGTAAAAGTGAAACCAAGCCCACTTTACATACCCACAAAATCTATTTTCAAATCTATTTAAAGGACAGTTCAAAATTGAATCAAGTTCATATGGTAAGATCACCATTTTGCAAAAACCACCCTAATCAATTCACCTTGCCTTTTCCAAGCAACCATAGACACTCAAGCATAAGATCAAGACACTAACCAAATTTCATTCAAAAATTTTGAATTTAAATTCTTGCGGCCATTAAGTCGAACACCTTGCAGACACTAATTAAACCACTGCCTAATTTCACTGTTTTGAGCAGGAATCACTCACCCCACTGTCCCCTCTTCACTCCCCTGGTCTCTCCCAACACAAAGCAGCGCTAGACACGCATCCCCCCTTTGCCGTTGTGCCAGTGCAGCGCCGCTCAAAGCCAGCCTCGCCGGCCGACCATGGAAAGAGCGCCACGGACCATGCCACCCTCTCCCACGACGACCACCAGACAGGCGACCGTCCACCGCTAGCCCCTGTCCAGCCCTTGCCCGCAGCCAGGCCATTGACCACCCTAGCATCGTCACACCCACTTTCTCTGTGCCGTGCGGAGAGCACGCCAGAGCGCCGCAGCCGTCCAGCTCGCACGCGCCGCACCTCGCCCTCTCCGCGCGTGCACACACTTGCCTTAATCCAACTAGCTCCTAGACATCCATGTTCGCCGCTGCGTGACCAGTAGCCCCCGTGCGCCGTCCCGAACACCGCTAGTTCCGCGCAGAGCACCGCACATGCCCGACCATCCTCAACCGCCATGTGCCGCGCCTTTAAGCCCGTGATGACCGCCAAGGAGCACCGCGTCGCCCCCTACCCTCAGCCACGCCGATATCTCGCTGTATCGCCACCGCCGGAGAAGCTAGCCCATCCCACTCGGTCCCCTCGTCGGTGTATAAATAGAGGCCCTCTCCGCCTCAATTCTCCACACCACCTCACTCCTCACTCCCCACTCCTCACAGACCCTCCCACACTTTTCCTCGGAGCAAGGGGAGCACCGCATCGTCGGAATTAAGTCGGATCCCACCGCTGCCGTGAAGGAAGGGCGCCATCGATTGGAGCCACCCCAGGAGCCGCCGCGACCATCGTTCGAACCTCTATCGTGGACAACAACGTTTGCCCCCATTGCCGACCCTAGCTGGAGCCCTGGTGAGCCTCACACGTCCCCACCACCGTGTTACGTTTCAAACCTCACCGGAGCTGTTCATCGTCGACGATGAACCTCTGCTGTTAGATCAGGTTCTAATCGTAGGGCCTAGATTGAAAGATACCGTTTCGGTTAGATAGAGTGCTGACTAGTGGGACCCCCCTGGCAGTAGCCTGCTGTGCCGCGCTATGCAGATTGGGCCGGCCTAGTAGGTTTCCCGCGCAGACGTGTGAATTCAAATAGTTATTTTCCAATTTAGTTAAAACCAAATTCTGTCAGTAGTTTCAAAAATCAATTCAAAGAGATTCACTGAACCAAATTGCATGATTCAAATTTTGTAAGAGAGGTATTTAAATTATCTATCTAACCGTGTTGGATTCAAACCAATTGGAGTTAGAGATCACCTATACCAAAAATAATAAGAGAGAGATTTTTCCACATTCAAACATTTTTCAAAAATCAACCATAAATGCTTTTGAGTTGATTCCAACTCTCAAAAATCACATTTGATCAGATCTATCTGAATATGTATAAATATTTAGGTTTGCATGCAGTGACATTGGACTAGTACCAAAAGAATGCTATTTAGGCATTTCTAGTCAATTTAATTCTATTAAATGATAATATTAAACTTTATAAAATTTGACCAGCACTTTAAATCACATTCCCATGTATTAGAATATGTGGTGATGACATGTGTCAACACGATTTCATATTTTAATTGGAGAATATTAAATCTTAAGTATTTTCAATGAGTACAAATTAATTTTCTAAAATAAGATAAAGAAGATTAAGTATTTATTTCATGTGATGATTGTGATGATGCTAGATCATCAAGTGTGAGCCTTAGTGTGCTAAATAGAAATAGTTAAGTATTGTTTGGTGATTGTGTACCCCGTATTCATTTATAGACGATAGTACTGACCCCGGATACGAGGAGGAGGAGTACTACCAAGAAGAAGAAGAAAACTTCAACCACTACACTACTCAAGGCAAGCCATCGCTAATTGAAAGATAGAACTATGCAAGTTAACACTTGCCCACTTGATAACTGAAGCAAAATGCATTAGGCATGCTTGGTTATATAACTTTGATTATACCAATCCCATGTTTTACTTGCAAGCTTTATTCTTTTACTTTACCAAAGTTCTTTACTTTTAGTTAGTGCTTTGTGATTATTGGAAAAATAGTATAGATACCATAAAGAGTATAAAACTTGGCCTAACTAGTTATACTTAGATGCAATTCCAAGGCATGAGATTAGAGTTGGATAGTTACCCTTGATTAGCACCCCTCATTAGTGAATACCCTCAACTTTAGTGGCTAGTGCTAAGCATAAAAGTTGATCACTTTAGATGGGAATACTTGGTGAAAATGATTATGAAAACCTTGGAATGAGGATTCATTCTATTGAAATGTTTTGACATGTGTTGAGAAACACAAAAGGATTTGATGATGAAAATGTTGAGGCATGAGCCTTAGCCCTTTATAAAAACTGATGGTTTGGATCGGATGCGATACCATTCCAATTTTACTATACAACCACAATACCAGAATTGGGTAGGGCTTAACTGGAAGTTTATATGCCTTAGTATGGGTTCCCGCGTGGAAGAGGTTGAGTTGAGGCTACCTCGTGAGTGTGAATGTCCACCTATGCAGTGCCCAGGATGGCAGACGGCCATGGCTGGGAGGCCAAGCTCATAGGGGAGGTGCCTATACTAGATTGTGTAATTGAAAGGTTATGATTGATTATCTGCATACTAAGTATGATGATTTAGGGTTATACCTGATGGATGTATCGAATTTTGTGGTGAAAGTGTACCACCTCTGCAGAGTGTCAAACTATTCGAATAGCCGCGTCCATGGTCATGGACAGTTGGAGTGGCCATACTGTTCCGTCATCAGATGATTTCAAAATGACTTGTGAATTGAACTATGACTTTGACTTGATCACAATAGGGTTGTGGATATGAAAACTAGGTTCCCACTTAACTGAGTTAGAACATTAACTTAGTTTTCTTTACTTCTAAACTCAGTTTTAGATAAATCTGGCTTTTTGCAAATAAACCTAGAGCTTAAGATTCCTACTAGAACTACCTTACTTTTTACTGATAGTTTGCGAGTACTTAAAGAGTACTCATTGCTTTGTCCCTGGCTATCCCCCGTGGCCAGACTATGAGGATGACTACCAGGATGATGGATAGAAGGATGTCTACGACAACTAGGATCATCTCCTATCGTCAGCATTGCATGTGACTCTAAAGATGGAGCCCCTACTATGTTTACTTTCCGCTGCTTTGATTGTATTTGAAGGGTTTCGCAGCATAGTAAATCAAAATTTTCTACGGAAGCGAACAGAGGGAAAGCCAAGATCTAATCTAGGAGATGCAAACAACAAGAGAGATTGGATTAGATCTTCATACCCTTGAAGATTCGCACAGCGGAACGTTCGTCGGAACGTGGGTGATGTAGTCGTACTCGCTTCTCCTCCTCGCGATCCGATCCGATCCAGCACCACAAGTGGCGGTGCCTCCGTGAGGTGCACACGTGTGGCACCTCGACGTCTCCTCCTTCCTCGGACCAGCAAGTATGGTGGAGAGATAGATTGGATCTACAACACGACGGCGTGGTGTATATGGTGGAGAATTTCTGCAGCAGGGCTTCGCCCACAAACAGTCGGGAGGGACAGAGGAGGGCAGCAGGGCAACTAGGGTTTGGAGAAAGGTGTAGGTTGGGGGGAGGGGGCTCACCAGCCCTCTATATATAGAGGGGGGGTGCGGCCAGCCCTTGCCCATCCTCCAAGCCTATCTCTAGTTTAAACGATTTGAACTCTCCCTTCTAGAAACCCTATCTTATCTCTAGTTTAAACGATTTAAACTTATCTAGGATCGGATGGGCCCTATGGGGCCTTGTGCCCCTGGCCCAATGCGGCCAGGACACTCCCTCATAGGCCCATGCCCCCTCCCGGAAGGTGGGGCCACGTTGGTCCCCTTCCGGAAGGTTCTAGAAGCTTCCGGTACAATACCGATTAATCCGGAACAATTCCGAACTCCAAAAACTGCACTGCCTTATATGAATCTTATTCTCCGGACCATTACGGAACCTCTCGTGATGTCCTGGATCCCATCCGAGACTCCGAACAAAAATTCATAAACCAATTATCCAATCTATCCTAGCGTCGAGACATGTTAAGTGTGTGACCCTGCGGGTTCGAGAATATGCAGACATGATCTTCTATCAATAATCAACAGCGGGGTCTGGGCACCCATATTGACTCCCACACATTCATCGATGATCATATCAGATGAACCACGATGCCATGATTCAATCAATCCCATATATATATTCCCTTCGTCTCGCGATATTTTACTTGCCCGAGATTCGATCGTCGGTATCGTCATACCTAGTTCAATCTCGTTCACAGCAAGTACTTTACTCGTTCCGTAATCCGGTATCACTTTGTGATTAACTCCTTAACCACATGCTTGCAAGCGGTGTTGATATCGATTACCGAGTGGGCCCGAAGTATATCTCTCCGACTTGGGAGGGACAAATCCCATCTCGATACATACAACCCAACAGATACTTTCCGATTACCTGAGAGACACCTTTATGATCACCCTCTCATAGGATGACGTTTGATGACCTCAAAGCTTTCTTCCGATACCAGGGAGTTGTATTATCTCATGGTCTAAGGAATACAATATTTGACATAAGAAAAACTTCGCAAAGACGAACACGATGACACGATCTAATTGCTTCGCTTAGTTTGGGTCTATCCACCATATCATTCTCCAATGATATGATCTCATTATCAATTGATAACTCATGTCTATGGTTAGGAAACCTTAACCATCATTGATCAATGAGCTAGTCCATAGAGGCGTACTAGGGACACGGTGTTGTTCACAAACCACACAAGTATTAAAGTTTCCGCTTAATACAATTCTAGCATGGAATATAAACTTTATCATGAACAAGAATTATAATAATAACATCTTTATTATTGCCTCTAGGGCATAATTCCAACAGTCTCCCACTTGCACTAGAGTCAATAATCTAGTTTACATTTGGCAACAATCTTACACCCATGGCACTGAGGTGCTGATCATGTTTTACACGTGGAAGAGGTTTAGTCAATGGATCTGCGACATTCAGATCTGTATGTACTTTGATGATCTTCAGATCTCCATCTGCTATATAATCTCGGATTATATGAAACTTGCGGTTGATATGCTTGGTCTTTGGATGATATCTTGGTTCCTTAGCGAGTGCTATGGCACCAGTGTTGTCACACAATATCTCCAGTGGGTCCAATGCACTTGGAACCACGCCAAGCTCAGTGATGAAGTTTCTGATCCAAACCCCTTCACTTGACGCTTCTGCAGCAGCCATGTATTCCGCTTCTACTGTAGATCCTGCGATCACGCTTTGCTTGCAGCTTCTCCAGCTCACAGCTCCTCCATTCAAAATATACACGTATCCTGTCTGAGATTTACAATCATCCTTGTGGGTGTCGAAACTAGCATCGACGTAACCTTTTACGACGAGCTGTTCATCACCCCCATAGACTAAGAACATTTCTTTAGTCCTATTTAGGTACCTTAGGATGTTCTTCACGGCTGTCCAGTGTTCCACTCCTGGATCACTTTGATATCTGCTCGTCAAACTAAGAGCATTGGACACATCCGGTCTAGTACACAGCATGGCATACATGATGGAACCTATGGCCGAGGCATAAGGCACTTTGCTCATAGCTTCCCTATCATTTACCGTAGCTGGACACTGAGCCTTGCTCAATATCTTACCTGACAACATAGGCACTGAACCTTTCAATGCCTTATCCATTCTGAACCTTTTCAGAACTTTGTCTAGGTATGTACTTTGGCTTAAAGCTATCAGGCGTCTTTGTCTATCTCTATAGATTTTGATGCCCAATATATAAGCAGCTTCACCTAGGTCTTTCATTGAAAAACACTTGTTCAAATAACTCTTCACATCGTTAAGCATGTTGATGTCATTTCCAATAATCAATATGTCATCCACATATAGTACCAGAAACGTCACTGAGCTCCCACTCACTTTCTTGTAGATGCAAGCTTCGTAGCAATTTGGAACAAATCCAAAGCTCTTGATCACTTGATCAAAACGAAGGTTCCAACTCCGAGATGCTTGCTTCAGTCCATAAATGGAACGCTGAAGTTTGCATACTTTATCAGCATCCTTAGGATCGACAAAACCTTCGGGTTGCATCATATACAACTCTTCATCAATGTTGCCATTGAGGAAAGCAGTCTTGACATCCATTTGCCATATTTCATAATCATGAAACGCAGCAATTGCTAATAAAATCCGAATAGACTTAAACATCGCTACGGGAGAGAAAGTCTCATCATAGTCAACACCTTGAACTTGTCGAAAACCTTTCGCGACAAGCCGTGCTTTATAGACGGTAACATTACCATCCGCGTCCGTTTTCTTCTTGAAGATCCATTTGCACTCAACGGCCTTTTGATCGCTAGGAGGGTCCACCAAAGTCCATACTTGGTTTTCGCTCATGGATCCCAATTCAGATTTCATGGCTTCTAGCCATTTCTCAGAGTCTGGGCTCATCATCGCTTCCTCATAGTTCGTAGGTTCACTGTCTTCTACTATCAAGACAGTCAAGACAGGGTTGCCGTACCACTCAGGAGGGGCACGCGACCTTGTCGACCTGCGACGTTCAGTAGCAGCATCGTCCGAAGCTTCATGATCCTTGTCATTAGCTTCCTCTATTGTTGGTGCAGGCGGTACTGGAACAATTTCAGGTGCTGCGCTACTCTCCAATTCAAGAGAAGGTTCAATAACCTCGTCTAGCTCTACTTTCCTCCCACTCACTTCTTTCGAGAGAAACTCCTTCTCAAGAAAGGAACCGTTCTTTGCGACAAACACTTTGCCTTCGGTTCTGTGATAGAAGGTATACCCAATAGTTTCCTTAGGGTATCCTATGAAGACGCATTTCTCCGCTTTGGGTTTGAGCTTGCCGGGCATCAACTTCTTGACGTAAGCTTCGCATCCCCAAACTTTAAGAAACGACAACTTAGGTTTAGCACTAAACCACAGTTCATACGTATGTCTCAACGGATTTAGATGGAGCCCTATTTAAAGTGAATGCAGCGGTTTCTAATGCATAACCCCAAAATGATAACGGCAAATCAGTAAGAGACATCATCGATCGGACCATATCTAATAGGGTTCGATTCCGGCGTTCAGACACACCATTGCGCTGTGGTGTTCCGGGTGGCGTGAGTTGTGAAACGATTCCACTTGCTTTGAGATGCGTGAGAAAATCATAACTTAAATATTCGCCCCCACGATCGGATCGTAGAAACTTAATCTTTCTGTTACGATGGTTCTCCACCTCATTCTGAAATTCTTTGAACTTTTCAAACGTTTTATATTTATGTTTCATTAAATAGATATACCCATATCTACTTAAGTCATCGGTAAAAGTGAGAAAATAGCGATATCCACCGCGCGTCGAAACACTCATCGGTCCGCATACATCGGTATGTATGATTTCCAACAAGTCCGTTGCTCGCTCCATTATACCGGAGAACGGGGTTTTGATCATCTTGCCCATGAGGCATGGTTCGCATGTGTCAAATGATTCAAAATCAAGAGACTCCAAAAGTCCATCAGAATGGAGTTTCTTCATGCGCTTTACACCAATATGACCTAGACGACAGTGCCATAAATAAGTAGTATTATCACTATCTACTTTGCATCTCTTAGCCTCAATGTTATGGATGTGTGTTTCATCCCTTTCGAGATTTAGAAGAAATAAACCATTCACAATAGGTGCATGACCATAAAAGATGTTACTCATATAAATAGAACAACCATTATTCTCCGATTTAAATGAATAACCGTCTTGCAATAAACACGATCCAGAAATAATGTTCATGCTCAACGCAGGCACATAATAACACTTATTAAGGTTTAAAACTAATCCCGAAGGTAAAACTAAGGAGAGCGTGCCGACGACCATCACATCAACTCTTGATCCGTTGCCAACACACATCGTCACCTCATCCCTCGCGAGCCGCCGTCTATTCCGTAGCTCCTGTTTCGAGTTACAAATATTAGCAACTGAACCGGTATCAAATACCCAGGCACTACAACGAGGGCTAGTAAGGAAAACATCAATAACATGTATATCAAATATACCTTTGATGGTGCCAGCCTTCTTGTCCGCTAAGTACTTCGGACAGTTGCGCTTCCAGTGACCATTGTCCTTGCAATAGAAGCACTCAGTGTCTGGCTTAGGACCAGACCTGAGCTTCCTCTCAGCAGAGGCAACACGCTTACCGCCGCCTTTCTTGAAGGGATTCATTGCACCCTTACCTTTCTTAAAGGTGGGGGGCTTGTTGACCATCAACACATGATTATTATTTTTGATGTTCACCTCCGCTACTTTCATTTTAGCAAAGAGCTCAGTGATCATATCAGTGGAACCAATCTGATTGTGATCAACTACAAAACTTTTGCAGCTAGGAGTGTCAATCTTGAGCTCCTCTGGAATCTTGCAGTCCAGTTGCTCAAGGCATTGAGTGTAGCCCGACATCTTAATGGCATGCTCACTAACGGAACTCCCTTCCTCCATCTTGTAGTTAAAGAATTTCTTAGAGATCTCATATCTCTTAGAACGGGCTTGAGTCTGAAACATGTTTTTCAGCTCCTCGAGAATCTCAAAGGGCCCGGCGAACTCCTCAAAACGATTTTGAAGATCTGATTCCATAGCATACAACATGGCGATCTTAATCAAATCATAATCATCCTTGCGCGACTGATAAACAGCTTTTTCATCAGCCGGCGCATCTACAGCAGGGGCGTCACCTAGCGCTTTCTCAAGGACATAGTCCTTTTGTCCGCCAGCGAGAATGATTCTCAGAATGCGGAACCATTTGGTGAAGTTAGACCCAATGTTTCTAAGTTTTTCTATCTCGGCAAAAACGTTGAAGTTGAAGTTGGACTTGGCCATGTGATCTACAGTATTTGCAAGTACAATTTAGACTATGTTCATGATAAATAGTTCAACTTAATCAAATTACTAGATGAACTCCCACTAAATTCAACATCCCTCAAGTTGTTTAGTGAACACGATCCAAATTCACCACACCTAATCCGATCATCACGAGAAGAGATGTGGTTTCAATGGTGGACAACGAAGTGTCGATCATATCATTCATATGACTCATGCTTAACCTTTCGGTTCTTGTGTTCCGAGGCCATGTCTGTACATGCTAGGCTCGTCAAGTTAGACCCAAGTATTTCCGCGTGTGCAAAACTGGCTTGCACCCGTTGTATGTGAGCGTAGAGTCTATAGCACCCGATCATCACGTGATGCTTGGACACGACGAACTTTCGCAACGGTGCATACTTGGGGAGAACACAGTTTTATCTTGATCTTTAAGTGAGGAATCATCTTATAATGCTACCGTCGCGATCTAAGCATAATAAGATACATAAAAGGATAAACATCACATGCATATAACTTTATGTGACATGGTATAGCCAATATTCGCGCAATGATCTCCATCTTGTGCGTTCCGGCATGATCTCCATCACTCCACCATGATTGCCTCCACCACGAATAGCAACTACAACTATTGCTAACTACTTAGCGATAAAGTAAAGCTATTACATGGCGTATAAGAAGTTGACTCGCAGGTCATACACAATTATAAAGACAACCATATGGCTCCTGCCGGTTGTGTACTCATCGACATGCAAGTCGTGAAACATTACAAAACATGATCATCGCATACATTATACACATCACATCTTAGGCCATACCATATCACAGAAAACACTCCCTGCAAAAACAAGTTAGACGCCTCTACTTTGTTGTTGCATGTTTTACGTGGCTTATGGGAGTAGATGCTAAGAACGATTCTTACCTACGGAAAGCCACAACGGTGATATTATGGTTGCCAAACTCCGGTGTTAATCCCATGACAACTATAGTGAGAGAAACTGACATCCACCAGCTGCATGTATGGTACAAGCCACACGTCAAGTGCGGAGCCGGTCTCGCGAACGACGTCGCGTAAGGTTGGCCTGGACCGCTTCAATCTCACTATCCCGCGTCATAAGAAGAACACAAACAAGAGGCTTGCAACAGAAAACATCAACGCCCGCAACAACCATGTTGCGTTCTACTCGTGAAACACATCTACGCATAGATCTAGCTCTGATACCACTGAAGGGTTTCGCAGCATAGTAAATCAAAATTTTCTACGGAAGCGAACAGAGGGAAAACCAAGATCTAATCTAGGAGATGCAAACAACGAGAGAGATTGGATTAGATCTTCATACCCTTTAAGATTCGCATAGCGGAACGTTCGTCGGAACGTGGGTGATGTAGTCGTACTCGCTTCTCCTCCTCGCGATCCGATCCGATCCAGCACCACAAGTGGCGGTGCCTCCGTGAGATGCACACGTGCGGCACCTCGACGTCTCCTCCTTCCTCGGACCAGCAAGTATGGTGGAGAGATAGATTGGATCTACAACACGACGGCGTGGTGTATATGGTGGAGAATTTCTGCAGCAGGGCTTCGCCCACAAACAGTTGGGAGGGAGAGAGGAGGGCAGCAGGGCAACTAGGGTTTGGAGAAAGGTGTAGGTTGGGGGGAGGGGGCGCACCAGCCCTCTATATATAGAGGGGGGGTGCGGCCAGCCCTTGCCCATCCTCCAAGCCTATCTCTAGTTTAAACGATTTAAACTCTCCCTTCTAGAAACCCTATCTTATCTCTAGTTTAAACGATTTAAACTTATCTAGGATCGGCTGGGCCCTATGGGGCCTTGTGCCCCTGGCCCAATGCAGCCAGGACACTCCCTCATAGGCCCATGCCCCCTCCCGGAAGGTGGGGCCACGTTGGTCCCCTTCCGGAAGGTTCTAGAAGCTTCCGGTACAATACCGATTAATCCGGAACAATTCCGAACTCCAAAAACTGCACTGCCTTATATGAATCTTATTCTCCGGACCATTCCGGAACCTCTCGTGATGTCCCGGATCCCATCCGAGACTCCGAACAAAAATTCATAAACCAATTATCCAATCTATCCTAGCGTCGAGACACGTTAAGTGTGTGACCCTGCGGGTTCGAGAATATGCAGACATGATCTTCTATCAATAATCAACAGCGGGGTCTGGGCACCCATATTGACTCCCACACATTCATCGATGATCATATCGGATGAACCACGATGCCAGGATTCAATCAATCCCATATATATATTCCCTTCGTCTCGCGATATTTTACTTGCCCGAGATTCGATCGTCGGTATCGTCATACCTAGTTCAATCTCGTTCCCAGCAAGTACTTTACTCGTTCCGTAATCTGGTATCACTTTGTGATTAACTCCTTAACCACATGCTTGCAAGCGGTGTTGATATCGATTACCGAGTGGGCCCGAAGTATATCTCTCCGACTTGGGAGGGACAAATCCCATCTCGATACATACAACCCAACAGATACTTTCCGATTACCTGAGAGACACCTTTATGATCACCCTCTCATAGGATGACGTTTGATGACCTCAAAGCTTTCTTCCGATACCAGGGAGTTGTATTATCTCATGGTCTAAGGAATACAATATTTGACATAAGAAAAACTTCGCAAAGACGAACACGATGACACGATCTAATTGCTTTGCTTAGTTTGGGTCTATCCACCATATCATTCTCCAATGATATGATCTCATTATCAATTGACAACTCATGTCTATGGTTAGGAAACCTTAACCATCATTGATCAATGAGCTAGTCCATAGAGGCGTACTAGGGACACGGTGTTGTTCACAAACCACACAAGTATTAAAGTTTCCGCTTAATACAATTCTAGCATGGAATATAAACTTTATCATGAACAAGAATTATAATAATAACATCTTTATTATTGCCTCTAGGGCATAATTCCAACAGTATTAAGACTGGATCATGATATCCTTTATTTGTAAGACCTTATTATAGTTTGTAATGGATGATGTACTGTGGTACCAATCTGTTATGTCATGCAAAAATGGTAATCCTGGGATTGCGAGGTATGGCATAACAGGCATCTGGGATTAAAAATCCGGGTGTTGACAAGTTGGTATCAGAGCCATCCTGACCATAGGAGAACCTAGTTAGAATGGACGTCCGAACAAAAACTTGGTTTCAGAACAAAAGAAGTGAGTATTTATGAAAACCTATTCCCACTCTTATCCTTGATTCTTTCAAAAAAAGTCATGTTACTCCAAAAATTCTTGCATTCCTACATAAAATTTGACACACTTGATCACCTCACTAACTTACTCACCCTAAATTCGTATAGATGGAAGTCCAGTATTGCAAGTTCTACCAGCTGGGCAACGGAGGCCAACTGATCTTTGAGAGGGATCTAGATGCACTATCAGAGTATCTTGAGCACCCGCACCCGGAATTCTTTGGGGCACAACTCAATGATCACGTAGGAGGAGATCTACAATGGCTGATAGTTGTAGATCTCAGAGGAAAAATGGAAGCACCCACTTTAGAGAAGATCCAATTCACCTTGCGTGAGAACAACTGGCTAGATGGATTAGCTAGGGCTATGCATGAAGCTCTTGCCCGTCTATGTGGGCAAAACATCAACCTGATCCAGGGAACTCGCTTTCCTCACTTTGCAAGGCGTGATTCTATGGGAATTCCCTTGGAGATGCTAGGACACCTGGAGCAGAAACACCAGGTGGACAATATTGACTTCATGTTGTATGATAGGTAGAAGGAGTTGGACAACGCCCGTGCCTACGCCTACCACAACCATGCCATTGCAGTCAAGAAGGACCATACCCTCACAATTCTTGCCAAGGAGCACCAATCACTTCGTTGTCAATGTGACAAGAAGGATCGCACCATCGATCATCTTTGCAATAAGGTGGCCGCTCTCGAGAATACCATCCGTGAACAAGAAATCCAGCTGGAAGCGAAGGAGGAGGAAGGTGAAGATATCTAGGGAGATCTTTACTCCTACCTCAATGATGACAACGACTACCTGGAGGATGATGCCATGGAGTTCCACACTGATGATGATGATTCCGACTTCATTGATGATGATTAGATGCACTTGATCACTACCATAGGAATGAGTTGTACCGGTCCCACTATATCGTAGTTTCACAGAGTGGTTCTTAAAACCATCTATTTTCTATTTGTGTTGTGGTGTGTGTTTGTATTGTGTGCTTTGAATGAATGAATGAATGAGAGGAAGTTGTTAGTTTGAAAAACCAGTCAAACTCAAAGTTTAAAGCTTTTAAAACAAAACCATGAACCTTAGAAATTTCCCTCTTATTTCATTATCTATCTCAATCTTCAGATGACTCGTGGAAACCCCGGAGGAAGCAGTTCATCTCAGGACCCAATGCTGCAGATTCTGCAAATGCTAGTTTCTAACCGTGAAGCTAGTAGAGCCGAACGCCAAGCCAACCTAACCACTCTTCAACATATAGCTCAGATGGCCCACAATAACCAAGGTCATGGAAACCAGGATCACCATGGATCAAAGCTCAAGAACTTTAAGAATACCAACCCACCTATCTTTAGTAAGTCTGAGGATCCCTTAGATGCTGATGACTGGCTGCAAACCATGGAGAATAACTTGGAGGTCGCAGGAGTTGAAGCCAATGAAAAAGTATTATTTGCCAACCATTATCTGGCAGGTGATGCAAGAGCCTGGTGGAATAGCACCCGTACCATGAACGAAGGTCTGATGATGACTTGGGAAGCATCCAAGATCAAGTTCAGCTGGACCCATGTGCCCCAAGGTTTGGTCACCAGGATGAGGGATGAGTTCAGGGAACTGAAGCAAGGAAGGATGACGGTAGTTGAGTACCGTGACAAATTTCTGTCCCTAGCTAGATATGCCCCTAATGAGATTAACACCGAAGCAAACAAGAAGGAAAGGTTCTTGAATGGATTACATGATGAGATGCAGACTGTGTTAGCCAACATCCGTTTTGCAGATCTAGAAGAGCTAGTAGATTCTGCCATTCAGATGGAAGGGAAGATCAACCAAGCCAATGACAACCATAAGCGTCGCATGATGCACCAACATGGATCCCACCATACATAGAAGTATCGCCGGAACCCGTCTACAAGATATGCCCCAAGAAACAACAGACCCCCTATGTCCCGTCCAAACTATCCCAATCGTAGCGGAGGAAACCTGAAGTCTGGAGGAAACCACAACAGCAACCCCGGCAACTCCAATAACTTCAACCGTGCACCGCCCAAGTCCAACAACAACAACAATATTGCCCCAAGGAATGGAAGCAATGTTGTGCCTGTTGCAGGAAAAGACAAGTCCCAAATTACTTGCTTTGAATGCGGAGTCAAGGGTCACTAATCCAATGAGTGCCCCAAGAAGCTTGTAGCAGCCACCAATGTGAATGCACCCACTCAGCAGCAACGCCGTGTTTAGCCTGGAAGGAGATTTGCCCGAGGGAACTCGCTCAACCGCAACGGCCGTCTGTTCCACATGAATGCTGAAGAAGCCCAGGAAGCGTCCGATGTTGTGCTGGGTATGTTTTTTGTTAACTCGGTACTTGCAAGAGTGTTGTTTGATTCTGGAGCATCGCACTCATTTGTTATAGAAGAATTTGCATGCACTAGTAAGATTCAAGCAACAAAATTGAAGCATGTTATGATAGTTCAAATACCTGGTTCAACCACCAAAGCTAGAAAAATTGCAAGGCGGTACCTATCAGAATCCATGGAATAGATTTTTATGCCAACCTAATAGTACTTGGAACCAAAGGTTTGGAAGTAGTACTAGGAATGGATTGGATGTCGAAACATAAAGGATTAATTGACTGTGCCAAGAAAGCATAACCATGACCAGTAGCTCTGGAGTATCAGTAGAGCATGTATCTGAAACCATGCCCCATCAATTCAAATGCAACAAGAGTCTAGCACAACCAACCCTATACCAAGTCAAAGTAGTCTGTGAATACCCCGACATATTCCCAGATGAATTGCCCGGTATGCCCCCAGATCGGGATATCGAGTTCATTATTGAACTAATTCCTGGAACTGGACCCATAGCTCAGAGACCTTATAGTATGAACCCATCAGAATTAGTAGAGATAAAGAAGCAAATTGATGCTATGCTGGAGAAAGGTTTGATTCAACCAAGTGCGTCGCCATGGAGATCGCCTGTATTGTTTGTGGATAAGAAAGATGGAGGTAACCGTTTGTGCATAAATTACCAGAAGCTGAATGATGTCACCATCAAGAACAAGTACCCACTATCGAAGATAGAGGATCTGTTTGACCAGTTGACTGGTGGCAGAGTGTTTTCTAAGATTGATCTTAGAACTAGTTATCATCAACTCAAGATTCGTGCAACGGATATTCCAAAGACCGCCTTTACCACCAGATATGGATTGTATGAGTATACTGTCATGTATTTTGGATTAACCAATGCCCCCGCTTATTTCATGAATCTCATGAATAAGATTTTTATGAACTTCCTGGATAAGTTTGTCATTGTGTTTATCGATGATATTCTGATCTATTCCAAGTCAGAAGAAGACCATGAGCTACACCTGAGAACCATCCTTGAAACCCTTAGAGAGCATCAGTTGTATGCCAAGTGTAGCAAATGTGAGTTCTGGTTGAAGGAAGTAGGATTCCTAGGACATATTGTGTCGGCAGGAGGAGTCGCTATTGATCCCACCAAGATCAAAGATGTTGAAGAATGGAAAGCCCCAACCACTCAAACCCAAGTCCGTGCATTTCTCGGATTAGCGGGATACTACCGCAAGTTCGTTGAAGGATTTTCGAGCATCGCAAGACTAATGACCCAATTGTTGAAGAAAGATAAGAAGTTTGAATGGACGGATAAATGTGAAGCAAGTTTTCAAGAGCTCAAGAAGAGATTGATTTCAGCCCCAATTCTGATTATGCCGGATATAAAGAAGCCTTTTGATGTGTATTGTGATGCATCCAAGATTGGTCTCAGATGTGTGTTTATGCAAGAAGGCAAAGTCATAGCATATATGTCCCAACAACTGAAGCAACTTGAGCAAAACTACCCTACCCATGACCTTGAACTAGCAGCCGTAGTTTTAGCTTTGAAGACCTAGCGTCATTACCTTATGGGTAACCGCTGTGAGATTTATTCGAATCACAAGAGTCTGAAGTATATTTTTTCACCTAGAAGGAGATGAATATCAGGCAAAGGAGATGGATAGAGTTAATCAAGGATTATGACCTTGACATTCACTATCACCCCAGCAAAGCCAATGTGGTAGCAAATGCTCTTAGCAGATTGCCGTGTAGATTAAATACCATGATAAAAGAAGCCCAGCCAAGTTTGCATGAAGAGTTGGAACAGTTTAGAACGGAGCTAGTTAGCAAAGAATTTTTAGCTAGCATTGACCTTCAACCCACTTTGATCAGTCAGATCAAGGAAGCCTAGAAGTGAAATGCAAGTATCGATGGAATCAAGCGTCGTATCAGTACAGGGAAGGTACCCAGATTCACCGAAGATGAAGGAGTTTTGTGGTACAAAGGACGTATCTGTGTGCCAGTAGATTCTGAGCTGAAGCAAGTTATCATGCAGGAAACTCATGATACTCTTTATTCTATCGACCCCGGAGGAACAAAGATGTATCAAGATTTGAAGGAGCAATTTTGGTGGCACAAGATGAAGAGAGAAATCGGAAGCTACATAGCTAAGTGTGATATCTATCAGCGAGTCAAAGCGGAACATCAGAGACCCGCAGGACTTTTGCAACCATTGCAGATTCCGGAATGGAAATGGGATTCTGGCAGAACGGATTTCATCATCGGGTTGCCTACATCTAGTAGGGGAAATGACTCTATTTGGGTCATAGTTGATAGACTGTCCAAGGTAGCCCATTTTATACCTATCAAGACTACCTACTAGAGTTCGAAGCTAGCAGAGTTGTACATTGCTAGAATCGTCAGTTTGCATGGAACCCCTAAGACCATAGTATCAGATCGAGGAACCGAGTTTACCTCAAGATTTTGGCAGAAAGTCCAAGAAGGATTAGGAACCAAGCTACACTTCGGCACAACTTATCACCCATAAACCGATGGACAAACCGAAAGAGTCAACCAAATCTTAGAACATATGTTGAGAGATTGCATGCTAGAATATGTATCAAAATGGGAAGATTGTGTGCCTTTCGCAGAATTCTCATACAACAACAGTTATCAAGCTAGTTTGCAAATGGCCCCATTTGAATTTCTGTATGGAAGGAAGTGCCGTACCCCCTTGAATTGGTCGCAAGTAGGAGAGAGTCAGATTTTTGGATCCAACATCCTACGAGAAGCCGAAGAGAAGGTTCACAGATCCATGAACACCTCAAGACCGCCCAATCCAGACAAAGGAGTTATACTAACTGATACATTGCAAATGTATCTATGATTTTTGATGTTCCATGCTTAGTTTTATCCACTTTCTTGTTTTTTTCCAACTTTGGAGTACTTTTCACATGATTTCTTGGACTAACCTATTAACAAGAGCCACAGTGTCAGCTGCCTGTTTTTTGCTGTTTTTGGTTCCAGGAAAGTCAGAAAATGAATATTCTCGGAATTGGACAGGACAAAAGCCAAAGTGCCTATTTTTCCGGAAGTCATCAGATGCCAGAATATGAGACGGAGAGGGGCCAGAGGGCGGCCACACCACCTGAACACGCTGCCAGGCTTGGCCCGCGCCAGGGGGTGGTGTGGCCAGCCCAGGCACCCCCTCGGCCTCCCCTTCCACCTATAAGATGCCCTCGGGACGAAAACCCTAAGGGACCAATCAAAAATCCACGAAAGAGTCTATAGCCGCCGTCATCTCCATCCCTAGATCGGGAGGGATCTGAAGCTCTTCCCGGCACCCTGCCGGAGAGGGGAATTCACCCGGGAGGCCTTCTTCATCACCATGCAAGCCTCTGGTGTGATGCGTGAGTAGTTCATCCTTGGACTACAGATCCATGTAGTATCTAGATGGCTGGTTCTCCTCCTTTGTGCTTTTATGTCTAGATCTTGTGAGCTCCGTTCATGATCAAGATCATCTATTTGTAATTCTACATGTTGTGTTTGCGGGGATCCGATGGATATTGAGATGCTATTTCAGATTGATTATTGATTCTATAATGTCTTTGTTATTTATGATCTTGCATGCTTTCCGTTGTTAGTAGCTATCTTGGCCAAGTAGATGGTAGCAACTCCAAGAGTTAGTATTTATGCTCGATAGTTGGTTCATGCCTCTAGTAATCTGGGGAAGTGACAGAAATCTCTAAGGTACTAGATGTGATGTTGCTACTAGGGAGAAAACAACAATCCTTTGTTTATAGAACAATCGTATTGTTTACTTTACACGCAGTTCGTAAAGAAATAATCTGTTGCTTGCAACTTAATACTAGAGGGGGTTCGGATGATAACCTGAAGGTGGATTATTAGTCATAGATGCAGTTGGATGGCGGTCTATGTATAATGTTGTAATGCCCAATCGAATCTCAAAGGAGTCAAGATGTTTAGTATATGCATGTATTGCTTTCTCCATGTTTGTCAATTGCCCCGTTGTAATTTGTTCACCCAGCATGTTATCTATCTTAAGGAGAGCCACCTCTAGTGAACTATGGATCCCGGTCCTTGTCTTTTACATACAATCTACAATCTATTACTGCTTTGTGTTTACTTTCTGCAAACTATTACTTCTTTCCATTCGATAAGTTTAATCCTTTGTTTTCCGCAAAACACGGTGAGATTGACAACCTCGTCGCAAGTTGGGGACAAAGTTCTGTGGTTCTGTTGTGCATGTCTCCATGTTGCTACTAGCACCGGTAGTGCGCCTTGACAAAGCTCAGCTAGTAACACCTTTGGGGTGTTTCCTTGCTCCTACTGGTTCGATTAAACCTTGGTTTCATACTGAGGGAAACTTGTTGTTGTGCTCATCATACCTTCCTCTTGGGGTTCCCAACGATCTCTACATCAACCACGCACCAGCACTTTTCTGGGCGCCGTGCATTGAGCCATCACTGACAAGAGACATCGAGACCTGACCTTCAATGTGAGAGATTTTGTGTATCTCAAAGTATCACCCTTGAAAGGGATGCAACATTTTCAACTGAAGGGGAAGTTAGCCGCAGATATATTGGACCCTTCAAGATTTTGAATCACCGAGGAGAAGTATCTTATCAACTGGAACTTCCAGAGGAGATGTCATCCATACATGATGTGTTCCATATCTCGTCACTTCGCAAATGTCTAGAAGTTCCGAAGAAGACCAAAGTGTTCAACAACATCGATCACCGAGCCATCGATATCAACAAGGATCTGACGTATCGTGAAGTACCCATTCGTATTATGGAAGAAGCCTTTAGAACCACTAGGACCCGGAGTATCAAGTTTCTAAAGATCCAGTGGAGCAATCATACCGAAGAAGAAGCTACTTAGGAGTGAGAAGATTACATTAGGATTGAGTTTCCAAATCTATTTAGTTCCTAGTTTTTCTTAAATCTCGGGATGAGATTTTGTTTAAGGAGGGAAGGTATGTAACACCCCAAAAATACTAATCAAGATTATCAAGTTCTAATCACCCAAGTTTAGGGTTATCAAAAACGTTTATTACTAAATTGAATATGAATGCATGTGTGTTTCACATTAGTGTATGATTGAGTAAAATTGCCATGTTTGATTGCTACAAATGATAAGAAATGGTTTAAAGATGCATACTACATCATATAGGATATTACAAACAAAATCCAAAGAAAAAGAAATCAAATATGAATCAAATAAGCAAATGGTCATTTTGACCAAAATCAACCACTAGGCCACTTTGTGAGTTCCTAGTAAAGAATTTCTAACAGAAACATTTCCATTTCTTTTCATCCCTTGCTAGACCAAGTAAAAGTGCACCCAACCCCACTTTACAAACCCACAGAAAATATTTTCAAATCTATTTCAAGGACAGTTCAAAATTGAATCAAGTTCATATGGTAAGATCACCATTTTGCAAAAACCACCCAAATCAATTCACCTTGCCTTTTCCAAGCAACCATAGACACTCAAGCATAAGATCAAAACACTCACCAAATTTCATTCAAAACTTTCAAATTTAAATTCTTGCGGCCATTAAGTCGAACACCTTGCAGACACTAATTAAACCACTGCCTAACTTCACTGTTTTGAGCAGTGATCACTCACCCCACTGTCCCCTCTTCACTCCCCTGGTCTCCCCCAACACACAGCAGCGCCAGACACGCATCCCCCTTTTGCCGTTGCGCTAGTACAACGCCGCCCAAAGCTAGCCTCGCTGGCCGACAATGGACAGAGCGCCACTGACCATGCCGCTCTCTCCCATGACGACCACTAGACAAGCGACCGTCCACCGCCACCCCCTATCCAGCCCTTGCCCGCAGCCAGGCCCTGGACCATCCTAGCATCGCTGCGCCCACTTTCTCTGTGTCGTGCCGAGAGCGCGCTAGAGCGCCACAGCCGACCAGCTCGCACGCGCCGTGCCTCACCCTCTCTGCGCGTGCACACACTCGCCTCTGTTGGGTCCGCAACATAGAATTTTTTTCCTACGGTGTGAACTACACGCCAAGATCTATCTACTAGGTACAAAGCAACGGGTGGATATACATCCATAGAGAACTTACCCTCGTAGACAACGAGCTTTGTTAACGAGTAGGAACTCGTGGTTGATATAGTCGTACACTTGCCGATCTCAAGATCGTGAGGAAGTCCGAGCGGCACAACTCAGCAACGCATCCGCACTCGCACACACGTTCAAGCCACCGGACAACATCCACCTCCTCGCTCCAGCAATCCAACGGAAGCAGCAACTCCTTCCAGACGAAATGCCACCGGGAACATGTATCTCGCTAATCCGAGACCATGGGGGAATAATTCTAGAGGGGAGAGAGATCCTTCACAAGGAGGAGTCAGGATGAAGGAAGGAATGGGTGGCCTTTTATAGGAGGAGGGGGGTGCCCCCCCTCTCCATGGCCAGCGCATGGGAGGGTGACCCCTCACCTCTCCCATTCATGTGGTAGTAACCCCTCCACATTAAAATGCCTCTTCACATTCCCTTTTAAAGTCTCCACTTTAAATGCATTAAATTTCTCCAAATTTAATGCTCTCTCATTTAATCAAACTCTTTTTATTAAATTTATTCAGAATTTTGTTAATTACTTTACTTAACAAACATTCACATATATCCCCTTGCAATATTTCAATATCACATGCAGAACCACCTTCTGCAATTTCACCCGAAATAATTTCCGGTTTCTATTGAAACAATTCCTGCGCTTTGCAATTCTTTCGTCTAAAACATATGTGCTCCAAAATGGCGTCCGGTAACTCTTAAGTGTGCCACCCTACGGTTCGCGAATAATGCATACATGATCGAGACCCTTCTTCGATCAATAATCAGCAGCGGGACCTAGAGATCCGTACTGAGTCCTACACATTCAACGAGGACTCCTGTGATCGTGAGAACCTTTAACGCTTGTAACTAAATCCCTTTGTCTCTCGATATATTACATGTCCGAGATCATCGGTATCTCCATACCTAGTTTGATCTCGTTACCGACATGCACTCTTTTCTTGTTCCCGTGATATAACATTCTAGTGATCACCGATTGACTCGGTCCACTCTCGTTCGGGGAGACCAGAGACAGTCTTGTTATCTGCCGTTCCTGTCAAATGAGCTTGAGCGGATGGCATAAAGCTTCCCCGGGCTGATGGACTATCAGCTACTTGCTTGCAAGCTACCTAATGTGATATCACCGAGAGGGCCCAGAGTATATCTATCCGTCATCTGGATTGACAAATTCCACTCTTGATCCATGAGCCTCAACATAACACCTTCGTAGTACTGAACCCATCTTTATAGTCACCCTGTTACGATGTGACGTTTGATGTTATCAAGATTTTCTTCCGGTGTTAGCAATTAACATGATCTCATGGTCTAAGGATACAGATTACTTCGTATGATGTTATAGCAATATAAACATAATGACTTGATCGTAATGCTATACTTCGGATGAATGTTCATCACATCATTCCACCAATGGTGTGACCTTGTTATTAACAACATCCAGTGTCCATGATCAGGAAACCTTGATCATCCTGTTAATCAACAAGCTAGTCTATAAGAGAGGCATGACTAGGAACCCTTTTTGTTTATTAAACACACATGTATTGATGTTTCCGAATCAATACATTTCTAGGATGTAAAATAAACATCTATCATGTATAAGGAATATATAATGACAACTTTATTATTGCCTCTCAGGGCATATTTCCTTCAGTCTCCCACTTGCACTAGAGACAATAATCTAGTTCACATAGTGATAAATCTAACACCCATGAAGTTCTGGTGTTGATCATGTTTTGCCATAGGGAGGACTTTAGTCAACGGATCTGCTACATTTAGGTCCGTGTGTACTTTACAAATCTTTATATCTCCATCCTTGACATGCTCGTGGATGGAGTGAAAACGGCGCTTAATATGTTTGGAATTCTTGTGAGACGTTGGTTCCTTTGCGTTGGCTATGGATCCATTGTTGTCACAATAGATCACCATTGGGTCCAACGCACTGGGAACCACACCCAGTTCCGTAATGAACTCTTTCATCCAAACTGCCTCCTGCGCCGCTTCTGAAGCAGCAACATATTCCGCCTTCGTTGGTGATCCAGCCACCACAGGTTGTTTGGAACTCCTCCAACTAACTGCTGCTCGGTTCAAGAGAAATACGTATCCGGATTGAGACTTAGAGTCATCCGGATCAGTGTCAAAGTTAGCATCAACATAACACTTAGCGACTAGCTCTTCTTCACCTCCGTATATGAGAAACATATCCTTAGTTCTTCTCAAGTACTTGAGGATGTTCTTTACCGCTATCCAGTGTTCCGAACCTGGATCAGATTGGTACCTACTAGTCAAACTAATAGCATGTGCCACATCCGGTCTTGTACATAGCATGGCATACATAATAGAGCCTATGGCCGAGGCATAGGTGATCTTATCCATCATCTCTCTTTCTTCCGCCGTAGCCGGACTTTGAGTCTTACTCAATGTCTTGCCTTGCAACATAGGTAAGAACCCCTTCTTACTTTCGTCCATATTAAACTTCTTTAATATCTTATCAAGGTATGTACTCTGCGATAGCCCAATTAGGCGCCTTGATCTATCTCTATAGATTTTAATGCCTAATATATATGACGCTTCACCAAGGTCTTTCATCGAAAATTTGCTGTTTAGATAACTTTTAACACTGTTTAAAAGATCTATATCATTTCCAATCAATAATATGTCATCCACATATAATATCAAAAATGCCACATTGCTCCCACTCACTTTCTTGTAAATACAAGCCTCTCCATAAGTTTGGACAAATCCAAACTCTTTGATCACCTCATCAAAGCGGAGATTCCAACTTCGTGATGCTTGCTTCAGTCCATAGATGGATCGCTGAAGTTTGCACACCTTATTAGCATCCTTAGGATCGACAAAACCCTTAGGTTGTATCATATACAACTCTTCTTCAATCTTACCATTAAGGAACGCAGTTTTGACATCCATCTGCCATATTTCATAATCGAAATATGCAACAATTGCTAACATAATCCTAACTGATTTAAGCATCGCTACGGGAGAGAAAGTCTCATCGTAGTCAACTCCTTGAATTTGTCGAAACCCCTTTGTGACAAGTCGAGCCTTATCGATGGTCACGTTACCATCAACATTAGTTTTCCTTTTGAAAATCCATTTATTCTCAACGGCCTTTCGGTCGTGAGGTAAGTCCACCAAGTTCCAAACTTGGTTCTCGTACATGGATTCCATCTCGGATTTCATGGCTTCTAGCCATTTGTTGGAATCCGGGCTCATCATCGCTTCTTCATACGTCGCAGGGTCATCCATTTCATCAACCATGAAATTCACAATAGGATTGTCGTACAGTTTAGGAGCTGCATGTGTCCTGCTTGACCTGCGAGGTTCGGTAGTGTCCTCTTTCGGAGTTTCATGATCATTATCATTAGCTCTCTCTTCATTAGGTGAAGTCAACTCCGAAACAACTTCCGGTGCTGTGCCACTTGCCATTCCATGAAGAGAAGGTTCAGTAACCTCTTCGAGTTCTACCTTCCGACTACTCACACCTTTCGCGAGAAACTCCTTCTCAAGAAAGGATCCATTCTTGGCAACAAAAACCTTGCCCTCGGATCTGTGATAGAAGGTACACCCAATTGTTTCCTTAGGGTATCCTATGAAGACGCATTTTTCCGCTTTGGGTTCGAGTTTATCCGGTTGAAGTTTCTTCACATAAACATCGCATCCCCAAACCTTAAGAAATGACAGCTTAGGTTTGTTTCCAAACCATAATTCATACGGTGTCGTTTCAACGGATTTAGATGGTGGCTGATTTAAAGTGAATGCAGCTGTTTCTAGTGCATAACCCCAAATGACAGAGGTAAGTCAGTCAGAGACATCATAGATCGAACCATATCCAATAAGGTACGATTACGACATTCCGACACACCATTACGTTGTGGTGTTCCGGCAGGCGTGAGTTGTGAAACTATTCCACACTCTTTCATGTGTGTGCTAAACTCGTAACTTAGATACTCTCCTCCACGGTCAGACCGTAGAAACTTGATCTTTCTATTATGATGATTTTCCACTTCATTCTGAAATTCCTTGAACTTTTCAAAAGTTTCAGACTTGTGTTTCATCAAATAGATATACCCGTATATACTCAAATCATCCGTGAAAGTAACAAAATAACGATATCCACCTCGCGCTGACACACTCATTGGTCCACACACATCAGTATGTATGATTTCCAATAGATCTGTCGTCCGTTCCATTGAAGCGGAAAACGGCGTTCTAGTCATCTTGCCCATAAGGCATGGCTCACATGTATCAAATGATTCAAAATCAAGTGATTCCAAAAGTCCATCAGAATGGAGTTTCTTCATGCGTTTAACGCCAATATGACCTAGACGGGAGTGCCACATATATGTAGACATATCATCATCAAGTTTAATCTTTTTAGCATTAACATTATGAATGTGCGTAATATTACTATCGAGATCCAATAGAAATAAACCATTCAACATAGGTGCATGACCATAAAAGATATCATTCTTATAAATCGAACAACCATTGTTCTCAGATTTAAAGGAATGACCACTTTGCATCAAACACGATCCAGATACAATGTTCATGCTTAGTGCAGGCACCAAATAACAATTATTTAGGTTTATAACTAATCCCGATGGCAAATGGATAGGTAGCGTACCGACGGCGATCACATCAACTCTTCATCCATTGCCGAGCCACATCCTGACCTCATCCCTTGCTAGTTGTCGCTTGTTCCGTAGCCCTGAACCGAGTTACATATATTAGCAACCGATCCGGTATCAAATACCCAGGTGCTACTGCGAGTACTAGTCAAGTATACATCAATAACATGTATATCATATATACCTTTGTTTGCCTTGCTGGACTTCTTGTCCGCCAAATACTTGCGGCAGTTGCGCTTCCAATGGCCAGTCCCCTTGCAATAGTAGCACTCGGTGTCAGACTTAGGGCCAGCCCGGGGTTTCTTTTCAGGCGTGGCAACAGACTTGCCACCCTTCTTTCCCTTGTTCTTGCCTTTCTTGTCCTTCTTGAAACCGGTGGTCTTATTGATCATCAACACTTGATGTTCTTTCCTAATCTCCACTTATGCAGTCTTAAGCATTGACAGAAGCTCGGGAAGAGACTTCTTCATGCCCTGCATATTATAGTTCATCACGAAGCTCTTGTAGCTAGGTGGCAGAGATTGGAGAACATGATGTATGCCTAAGTCAATGGGAATCTTTATTCCCAAGGACACAAGCTTATCGGCGTACCCAGACATTTTGAGTACATGCTCACTAACAGAGCTGTTTTCCTCCATCATGCAGCTAAAGAACTTTTCTGTAGAATTATAACTCTCTACGGCAGCATGGGTATCGAAAATCATTTTCAATTCTCCCATGGTATCAAAGGCATTGCCATTTTCGAAACGCCTTTCGAAGTTCTGGCTCTATCCCATACAGTATGCTGCAATGAACTAAGTTGTGGTCCTCCTGACGAGTCACATAGACATTCTTTTCCTCGTCAGGGGCATCAGGAGCTGGTGGGGGGCCTAGCGGCGCATCTAGCACATATTGCTTTTGTGCAGCAGTGAGGAGAATCCTCAAATTCATAGCCCAGTTGGTGAAGTTGCTACCATTCGCACCAAGTTTCTCTTTCTCCATGAACACATTGAAATTAAAAGCAGGTGGTGCCATCTACAACAGAATTTGTAAAGTTTATTTAGACTAAGTTTATGATAAACTGAGTTTAATTAATCCAAATTACTAATGCACTCCCACTCAAAAAGGACATACCTTGTGTCCTTTTGGTGATTACATGAACCAAATCCACTATACCAAGTCCGATCATCACGTGAGTTGATATAGCTTCAAAGGCGAGCATCTATATGGGCATCATATCAACCATATGACTCATGCTTAACCTTTCGGTCCGTGTTCCGAGGCCATGTTTGTACATGCTAGTCTCGCCAAGTAAGAACCTTAGTATTCGCGTGTGTAAAATTGTCTTACACCCGTTCCTATGAAAGCGTAGATTCGAGTACACCCGATCATCACGTGATGTCTCGAAACACGATCCATAGAATGGTGCATACTCAAGGAAGAACACATTTTTATCTTGATATCTAAAAGAGGGATCATCTTATAATGCTATCAAACACGCCAAACTAGCAGTATAAGATGCTAACATCTAATGTGTAAAGTGAGAGGATATGGTCCATGCATTTGATCTCTATCACTTGCATCGTGGTATGATCTCTATCATTCCTTTGTGTGTAAGGCCAAGGTCTATGGAACTTACACGTTGAGTGTGTTGTAAGAGTATCCACCATACATCTACTTACAACAATACCATATCAACACACTAGCCCAGCAACGATCTAAACTAGACGCCTCTAATTTATCAATTGCAAGTTTTACGTGGCTTAGGGCTTTCGGAGATAGAACCGTTCTTACCTACGAACATGAACCACAACGAGGATAACTAAGTTATTAGCAACTCGTTGTAAATCAGATATTGACTATAGTAGGAGAGACAGACACCTGCCAGCCACTTATGCAAAACAAGTTGCATGTCAGTCGTGGAACCGGTCTCATGTACGATGACATGTAAGGTTGGTCCGGGCCGCTTCATCCCACTATGCCAACAATATCCAAAATACATAGAAGATGCAATAACATGATCATCATCGCCCACATATCAACCATATGTGTACTACCCGTGCTAAGCACCTACGCATAGATCAGGCTCTGATACCACTGTTGGGTCCGCAGCATAGAAAACAAAAAATTTCCTACGGTGTGAACTACACGCCAAGACTTATCTACTAGGTACAAAGCAACGAGTGGACATACATCCAACAAGAACTTACCCTCATAGACAACGAGCTTTGTTAATGAGTAGGAACTCGTGGTTGATGTAGTCATACACTTGCCGATCTCAAGATCGTGAGGAAGTCCGAGCGCCGCAACTCAGCAGCGCATCCATGTTCAAGCCACCGGACAACCTCCACCTCCTCGCTCCAGTGATCCAGCGGAAGCAGCAACTCCTTCCAGACGAAATGCCACCGGGAACATGTATCTCGCTAATCCGAGACCATGGGGGAATAATTCTAGAGGGGGAGAGAGATCCTTCACAAGGAGGTGTCAGGATGAAGGAGGGAATGGGTGGCCTTTTATAGGAGGATGGGGGTGCCCCCTCTCTCCATGGCCGGCGCATGGGGGTGACCCCTCACCTCCCCCATTCATGTGGTGGTAACCCCTCCACATTAAAATGCCTCTTCACATTCCCTTTTAAAGTCTCCACTTTAAATGCATTAAATTTCTCCAAATTTAATGCTCTCTCATTTAATAAAACTCTTTTTATTAAATTTATTCAGAATTTTGTTAATTACTTTAATTAACAAACATTCACATATCGCCCCTTGCAATACTTCAATATCACATGCAGAACCACCTTCTGCAATTTCACCCGAAACAATTTTCGGTTTCTATTGAAACAATTCCTACGCTTTGCAATTCTTTCGTCTGAAACATATATGCTCCAAAATGGTGTCCGGTAACTCTTAAGTGTGCCACCGATCGAGACCCTTCTCCGATCAATAATCAGCAGCGGGACCTGGAGATACGTACTGACTCCTACACATTCAACGATGACTCCTGTGATCGTGAGAACCTTTAACGCTTGTAACTAAATCCCCTTGTCTCTCGATATATTACATGTCCGAGATTCGATCATCGGTATCTCCATACCTAGTTTGATCTCGTTACCGACATGCACTCTTTTCTTGTTCCCGTGATATAACATTCTAGTGATCACATCACTTGCTTGCAAGCTATCCTAATGTGATATCACCGAGAGGGCCCAGAGTATATCTATCCGTCATCTGGATTGACAAATTCCACTCTTGATCCATGAGCCTCAACATAACACCTTCGTAGTACTGAACCCATATTTATAGTCATCCTGTTACGGTGTGATGTTTGATGTTATCAAGATACTCTTCCGGTGTTAGCAATTAACATGATCTCATGGTCTAAGGATAAAGATTACTTTGTATGATGTTATAGCAATATAAACATAATGACTTGATCGTAATGCTATACTTCGGATGAATGTTCATCACATCATTCCACCAATGGTGTGACCTTGTTATTAACAACATCCAATGTCCATGATGAGGAAACCTTGATCATCCTGTTAATCAACAAGCTAGTCTATAAGAGAGGCATGACTAGGAACCCTTTTTGTTTATTAAACACACATGTATTGATGTTTCTGAATCAATACATTTCTAGCATGTAAAATAAACATCTATCATGTATACGGAATATATAATTACAACTTTATTTTTGCCTCTTAGGGCATATTTCCTTCAGCCTTAACCCCAGCTAGCTCCCAGACATCCCCGTTTGCTGCCACGTGACCAGTAGCCCCCGTGTGTTGTCTCGAACACCACCAGTTCCGTGCAGAGCACCGCATGTGCCCGACCATCCTCGACCGCCCTGTGCCACGCCTTTAAGCCTGTGATGACCGCTAGGGAGCACCGCGCCGCCCCTACCCTCAGCCACGTCGATAGCTCGCTGTACCGCTGTTGTCGAAGATGCCAGCCCATCTCGCTCGGTCCCCTCGTCGGTGTATAAATAGAGGCCCTCTCCGCCTCAATTCTCCACACCACCTCACTCCCCATGATGACCCACAAGTCTAAGGGGTGTATCGTGGTATTTTCGAGGGAAGTGAAACCCAATTTATTAATTCGACACAAGGGGAGCCAAAGAATATTTATAAGCGTTAACAACTGAGTTGTCAATTCAGCTGGACCTGGAAACAATCTTGCTCACAGCAGTTTATCAGTAGCAATAGTTTGTAGTAGGAAATAGCAAAGTAACAGCAGTAGTAAAGTAAAGACATCAGTAACAATAGCAGTAACCAGTGGGATTCGAGTGCGGTAGGCATAGGGAGGGATGGACGGGCGTTGCATGGACAAGACAATTCACATAGCATTCAGAACATAGGGCAATTGTAGATAAATAAGATAAAGCATCCAAGTACTCGATAATCCTAGGCATGTGTTCCATATATAGTCATACGTGCTCGCAATAAGAACTTGCACAACATCTTTTGTCCTGCCAGCCCGTTTACAGCGAGGCCTCAAGGGAACTACTGGCAATTAAGGTGCTCCTTTTAATAGAGCACCAGAGCAAAGCATTAACACTCCATGAACACATGTGATCCTCACATCAAAGCCATTCACTCCGGTTATCCCGATTTCTATCACTTCGGGGCCATTGGTTCCGGACAACAACGTGTGTATACAACTTGTAGATAAGACCAAAAACAATACTATGATAATGAATCAATAACATGTTCAGATCTGAAATCATGGCACTCGGGCCCTAGTGACAAGCATTAAGCACAACAAGTCGCAACAAAGTCATAAAGCACTAATAAAAGATACTAGGCACCATGCCCTAACAATCTGATGCCATTACATGAACAATCTCATCCAATCCCTACCATCCCCATAGTCTGCAGCGGGGGATTACTCACTCATAGACGGGGGAAACATGGATGGTCGATGGAGAAGTGATGGTGATGATGATGGCGATGATCTCCTCCAATTCCCTATCCCGGCAGGGTGCCAGAACGGAGTTTCTGCTGCTGTTTCATGGAATCTGGTGGTGGCGGTGGAGTGGAACTCCTTCTGGAAAAACGTCGAACCCCTCGGAGTTTTTAGGTCAGAAGGCTCCTTATAGGCAAAGAGGGAGACCGAGGGGGTGCCTGGGGGGCCCACACCACCCCCTGGCGCGACTTGGCCTCGCCCGTGCCACCAGGTGGTGTGGCCACCCCCTGACTCTTCTCCGTCTCGTATTCTGGCTCCTGGAGTCTTCAGGTGAAATAGGATTTTTGGCATATTTTCCGGGATTTTTCCTGATAGTTGGTTTTCTGCACAAAAAGTAGACACCAAGGCAATTCTGCTGAAAACAGCGTCAGTCCACGTTAGTTGTATCCAAATCACACAAGTTTAGAGGAGAAACAATAGCAAAAGTGGTCGGGAAAGTAGATACGTTTTGGACGTATCAACTCCCCCAAGCTTAGCTTATTGCTTGTCCTCAAGCAATTCAGTTGAAAACTAAGTGCGATAAAAGAACTTTCACGAACACATTTGCTTCATATGATGTAGATATTCTCAGCAATGTGATCAACTACTTAGACAGTTCATAATAAAGAGTATGCAACTAGGTTTACTTAATAGGCATTGCAAGCTATGAAGAGATTCTAACTCAAGAATAATAAGTAGCATGAAGTATAAACATAAGCAACATTACAATGCTCATAAAAAGTTACGATAGAGTGGTATCTCGCTTGCCTTTGATTATGAATATCAAGGCACCTCTGAAGTTCAAGTGATGACTAGAAGTAAAGATATCAAGGATACAAGCATCAAAGTCATAACACAAATAAACAAGTAATGGGACAAGCACAAAGAATGACAACTATGCTCTCAAGAAGGTGCTCAAAGAATAAATGGAGACTCAACAAGTAAAGGAAAAGGTTTCGAATAATTTTGAAAGGCTTCAAAATGCTGAAAGTATGGTACTCATTAGCTTTGAGCTCTCATTGCCCCTATCATAAGCATCTTTACTGTGGTTAAGGTGAAATTGAGGTCCAATCTGAGTTATATGCTTGACAGACTATAAACTGAAAATCCCAAGTCCCTTGAGTACGAGGGCCGCTCCTCATGCTACTCAACTTTAGTTATCGGTAAGTTCTTGTCATCGTAAATATGTGTGTATCATAGAGAACCGCCAACGGGGTACCCCTTGCCCGATGATACGGAAGAATCCCCATATCAAAATGACAAGGCAAGCAGACAATGAGTATCTCAGCAATCTTCTTATTTACCATGGGAAAATGGTGCTTTTTTCTCTCTTTCCTCTTTTCACAAATCTCTTTTTTTCCTTTTCTCAATAGTTACCTCTCTTTTTTTATAAGAAGAATGCTTCATAGATATCATTATGGTTACGCTGCAGGTTTCCACCATGTCAGCATGGATTAGACCAGCTACCCAGGCGTTTCTCTAACACACATACATAACTCCATGGACTTACAAGCTCCCCTTTTATTTCACACCGACGACATCCGCAAACAAAAGAGCAAGGTATCAACTGGGTATATATTTACAAGTGTTGAAAGCGTTCCCCGTGACAGCACGGTTCTGCTAATCCCAGCCTATAATTTGCAAGCATATAACTTTCATGGAGAATCGCAATGGTTCAGGTTTATTAAGTGCAGGAAATAAAGTGTGCCATCAAGTTCGTGAGAGCTTTACTAACTAACTTTCTCATAACAAGCAAACATTTTATTCGAAAGAAAACAAGGCATATTGAATATGCACGAAAGTAGCACATGATGCTAATAGGTAGGTATGGTGGACACTTTGGCAATATTTGGTTTAAGGGAGTTGGAAACATGAGTAAAACACTCAGTGCGAGTGAAGGCTAGCAATAGTAAGGGAGCGACAAACGAGAGAGCAATAGCTGTCATTATCATGCTTGCAACAAAACAGGACTACTCATGGCATGAAAGTGATTCAAGACCCTCAAGGAAAAATAATTCATCGAGGCTTAACTGGTTATTACAGTCATGTGCATGCGTGAGCATGTGCCAAGTCAATTCAAATGAAACATTCAGAGGAGGATACCACCGTGTCATACCAATTTATGAATAGAATAATGCAAGCAAACATTCATAAGACATGCTACAAACTATTAGCGAGTTGGAGCTAATCATAAGAAAGCAAGAGCTACTAAGCATCCAAAGATAACATACACCCTACATGAACGGACTAAGCAACCCCACAATGACGAGCATATGTACAAAAATGAAAACAAATAGAGTTCGTTACCAGCCTCTTACCACGCCTCAAGTTGTCATTAATCCTCATTATTGCTCTTCACTTGTGTGGCTTGAATAATAATATGAAACCAATATCCACTGAGGACTGCTGAACCCTGTAGAAAACTCACAAAAACCAAAGAAGAAAGAAAAATATTTTTGTTGATTTTTGATTTTTAAAACAAGAACCAAAGAGGAAAAACAAGAAAAGCAAAATCTTTTTGGGTTTTTTCAAATAGTTCAAACAAAGCAAAAAGGGAAAAACAAACCAAGGCAAAAAGAAGAAGCAAACCAAAGAGAAACAATAGAAATATTTTTGGTCTTTTTGTGTTTTTAGGAAGCAAAAGCAAAGAAGAAAGAAAACTAAAAAGAGAATGAAAACATACATATACAAAGTATCGACGCAACATGATAAGGAGATGAGTGCAGTGTCGGCGTACCTCCCCCCAAGATTAGGCTTTTGGCCTAAGTGGGTATCAATCCATCTACGAATAGGTGTTCCAAGCAGGAGGATCTTGATAAGAATGGTCGTAGTTGGGCCCATGGGAAGAAGAAGAAGCTCCCCAATCATACGCGGGATGCTGATATGAAGACTCTCCCTCATTCGAGGGCTGGACCGAATCATCCGTGACCTCCCTTCTAGTGTCCTGCTCCTGTTGGGAGAGCTCTCCCAAGTATGTGTCAAGCTCCTCCTCAGTGAGGGACCATCCTTCCCTGTTATCAAGGTTAAACAAAACAGGTGCAGGCAAAAGAACAACACGCTCGGACTTGCTCTTTCTCCAACCAGCTTTGAGAAAGATTATTTCATAAGATAACTCACTCATACTAGCCCACGAGGAAACAAATTTATTTTGTATCATGGAATTAAGATCAAGCCTCTCTATGGGAAACTGTAGGTCTAGATGATGCAGCACTAAACCATGCAATGCTAGTAAATGAGAAGCAATGAGGCCTCCACAAATTCCACCTTTCTCACGGTTAGCAGCAATACGGAAAGCTATCAAAGCACCTAAGTTGTAAGACCTATCTCGTTTAAGAGCAGCAGAGATAAATGCTAGATCAAACGAAGATAACTTATTGGCAGTTTTCCTAGCAAGAACACACTTGGCAATAAAGTAGGCAAAGTAGCGACTGGAGGGAAGATGAATGTTACGGATTTTTCCACTCTCCTTCGAGAAGCTGCTCCCTTGGCCAATTTCTGCGTATAAATCCATGAGTGGCTCAGGTCTCTCCTTAATCTTTCTACATGATCCCCATTGAGGTACCTTAATAGATGCACAAAAATCATCAAGAGAAAGGTCGACAGCAATATTGTAAATTTTGTAATGGACCATGGGGTTAGGCAAAGAGTGACTAAATTGGAAGTCCTGTACCACAGACATGGTTAGCTTCACAAATTGACAAGGTTCATCTTCCAAAAAGTGCTCTAACCCTGCATTAGAAACCAAAGTGTGGAAATCTTGTAGAATTCCTGCAGCTCTCATGAACTCGGAGCATGGATAAATGGAGGGAAAAACTTCCTCCTCCCGGTGGACCTTCATGACCTCAGGCACCCAAAGCTCATGTTGGTTTAGGTGGTGTTCACTCATCTTCTATTCTGAAATTTAAACACCTATTAAACAAGTGATTGCAAAGTGAATATAATGAAGGATTCTACTCATAGGGACTTGTAAGAGGCCTAAATATGCATCAAAACTATATCTCTAAGCATCAAAGAAGCTTACAAGCTCTCATAACCAGTCACCTACAGCAGAAAAATACTCAATATATAATCCACTAAACACAAATCTACTTGAACAAGGGGAGGAGTCACATACCAAGGAACAAATGCTCCAAATTTCAGCAAGAGAGATGGGATGAGCAAGGATATCGAAAAAATCGAGAGCAAGCACAGCAAGAACGCGATTTTGATTAATGAACTGGAGATAGCTCGGGAGAGAGAAGAAAGTGGCAGGTGAGAGAGTTAGTGGGGGGCCAGGGGTGGCCCACACTAGGGCATGGCGCCACCCAGGGAAGGCCATTTCACCAGGTGGTGTGCCTTCCTGGTGGGTCCCCCTGGTACCTCCCAGGTACTCCTCTTCCCCTTTTTTCACACAAAAATTTAATATGAATTTTCTGGAATTTTTCGAGACACTTTATTTTTGGGCATTTTCAGGCATATAAGAATGATTTTCTGACAGAAAGATTTTTTTTTGGAAAAAAATGCAAGCACAAAACAAAGCAAGAACTATTGAAGTTCTAATACACTCTAACATGCAAGCAACTAACAACAAAAAGAAAACTAAATGAAAGCAAAAACTAAAATGGATAGAATAGAAGTACACGGAAATAATCATAGTGAAAACATTGTTTTGTTCAATGAAATCCTTTTGTTAACAAGGTTGATCAGGTCTTGCTACCAAAACAATTCCATATGAGACAAAACTTTGTATCCCACTAATCATTATGTTACCTCTACTTTGATAGCAATGGTCCCAATCATAATAGTTTCAAATTTTTCTCTTGGTATGGGACAATATATTTCTCCAACTTGAATGCCCTCAACATATTCAATTGAATTCAAACCATAAGTCCTTTTAATCTTCTTGGGGAAATAGACAGTATGTTCCTTGTCATTAACATTGAAGGTCACCTTTCCTTGATTACAATTGATAATAGCTCCTGCAGTATTAAGAAAAGGTCTCCCAAGAATAATAGACATATTATCATCTTCAGGCATTTCAAGCACAACAAAATCAGTTAATATCAAGCAATTATGAGCCACTTGAACAGGTACATCCTCACATATACCAACAGGAATAGTGGTAGATTTATCAGCCATTTGCAAAGATATATTAGTTGGTATTAATTTTTCTAGTTGAAGCCTCTTATAGAGAGAGAAAGGCATAACACTAACTCCAGCTCCCAAATCACACAAAGAAGTTCTAACACAACTTTTCTTAATAGAGCAAGGAATATTTGGAATCCCTGGGTCTCCAAGTTTCTTAGGAACCTTACCATTGAAGGAATAATTAGCAAGCAAAGTAGAAATTTCTTCATGAGGGATCTTTCTTTTATTCGAGACAATATCCTTCATATACTTTGAGTAAGGAGGCAACTTAATAGCATCAGTTAAAGGAATTTGCAGGAATAAAGGTTTCATCCACTCACAAAACTTATTATAGTGTTCATCTTCCTTTGACTTGTGTTTCTTATCAGGGAAAGGCATAGGTTTTTGGACCCAAGGTTCTCTTTCACTACCATGTTTCTTAGCAATAAAATCTTCTTTGGTGTATTTAGTATTCTTAGTGTGGTTTTCAGGCTCTTCCTCAACTTTTTCTTCATTAGGAACTTCATTTTCTTCATTACCACTTTCAGTTTCAGCATCAGAGATAGATATACTATTAGGATCTATAGCAGGTTCAGAGGGTTCTACAACAGTTTTATGTTTCTTTTTCCTTTTCTTACGAGTAGAACCACTATTTTCAGCTTGTTGAGAATCCTGCTCAATTCTTTTGGGATGCCCCTCAGGGTATAGAGGATCCTGGGTAGCAGCTCCACTTCTAGTTCTAATTTCATAAGCATGTTTTTCTTTGGCAGCATTAACTAGCAAGTCGTTTTGTACTTTAACGAGTTGATCTATTTGAGTTTGAACCATTTGAAAGTGTTTAACAATCATTTTAACATCATTAGAGGTTCTTTCCACAATATCTTTCAACTCAACAATAGCTCTAGTGTTTTCCATTAGATGATTTTGCACCCTTTTATTAAAATTATCTTGCTTAACAATAAAGATATTGAATTCTTCTAAGCATTGATCAGGAGGTTTAGAGTAAGGGATATCACCTTCATCAAAGTGTTGGAGAGAGTGTACCTCAATAGTGGATGAGTAGGGGATAAGCTTACATAATTTTTCTATAGGAGGTAAATTCTTGACATCTGCAGCTTTAATTCCCTTCTCCTTAAGACATTTCTTAGCTTCCTTCATCACTTCATCATTTAATTCAATAACTCCCCTCTTCTTTGATGTTGGAATAGGCACCGGAATAGTAGGTTCAGGTACAATTACTTCAGGTATAGCTTGTTTAGGAGTAGTCCAATCTTCATAATTCTTATATATTTTAGCCATTAATTCCTCAGCTTCCTTGGGAGTCCTATTCCTGAAAACACAATCAGCACAACTATCTAGGTATGTCCTAGATTCTTCAGTTAGTCCATTATAAAATATATCAAGAAGCTCATTCTTAGGTAATGGACTTCTAGCTTGTGCATGAATCAAAGCACAAAACCTTGCCCAAGATTCAGGCAATACCTCTTTTTCTCCCTGTTTAAAATCAAAAAGTTCCTGCGAAATAGCATGTCTAGCACTAGGAGGAAAATATTTCTGCAGGAAAGTACTAATCAAGCACTCAGGGCTATCAATAGATCCAGGAGGTAAATTACTAAACCAAGTTTTAGCTTCTCCTTTCAGTGAAAAGGGGAAGACCTTGGCAACAAAGTAAGTACGCATCTTAATATCATCAGAAAACAAGCCACTCATGGTAGAAAGTTCATTCATATGTGCTACCGCACTTTCATTCTTAGTCCCACATAAAGGTTCTTTCTCAACAATAGCTATGTAAGATAGATCGAGAGAGAAATCATAATCTTCACCTATAATGTTTATGGGAGAAGCAGCAAACTTAGCAATAGGAGAAAATTTGGGTCTAATAGTATGCCTCTCAAGGAGACTCTTAGCAGCGCTCCTATCATGGGTGTTTTTACATTCTTTAATAAATTCATCGGTCATCTCAACATAACCATCTTCAATATTATAACTTTCACTAGACTCAGGTGAACTAACATGTGTGGTAGTGTCTTCATTAGGAGTTTCGGTATTTCCAGCTATAGTTCTAGCAATCGTAGCATCTAGGAAAGGACCTAATGAACCACTCTTATCAAGCACAGTAGAAGCAGCATCATAAGCATCTGAAGTTTCAGATTCAGTAGTAGTAGCAGTGTGTGTAGCATGTGTATGTGGTGGTGTAACGAGCTTACTTATAACAGATGGTGAATCAAGAGCAGCAGAGGTGTTTAGAACCGTACCTCTTCTTGTAGTGGATGGTAAAATAGGAAACTTGCCATCATGAGACTTACCCATGATGGATGGATAGCAGCGAACAATAGAGAATCCAAGTGAACTTGATAAATAAAGCTATGGTCCCCGGCAACGGCGCTAGAAAATAGTCTTGATGACCCACAAGTATACGGGGTGTATCGCAGTATTTTTGAGGGAAATGAAACCCAATTTATTGATTCGACACAAGGGGAGCCAAAGAATATTTATAAGCCTTAACAACTGAGTTGTCAATTCAGATGCACCTGGAAACAATCTTGCTCACAACAGTTTATTAGTAGCAACAGTTTGTAGTAGGAAATAGCAAAGTAACAATAGTAGTAAAGTAAAGACAGCAGTAACAATAGCAGTAAATAGTGGGATTCGAGTGCGGTAGGCATAGGGATGGATGGACGGGCATTGCATGGACAAGACAATTCACATAGCATTCAGAACATAGGGCAATTGCAGATAAATAAGATAAAGCATCCAAGTACTCGATAATCCTAAGCATGTGTTCCATATATAGTCATACATGCTCGCAATGAGAACTTGCACAACATCTTTTGTCCTGCCAGCCTGTTTGCAGCGGGGCCTCAAGGGAACTACTGGAAATTAAGGTGCTCCTTTTAATAGAGCACCGGAGCAAAGCATTAACACTCCATGAACACATGTGATCGTCACATCAAAGCCATTCCCTCCGGTTATCCTGATTTCTGTCACTTCGGGGCCATTGGTTTCGGACAACAACGTGTGTATACAACTTGTAGATAAGACCAAAAACAATACTATCATAATGAATCAATAACATGTTCAAATCTGAAATCATGGCACTCGGGCCCTAGTGACAAGCATTAAGCACAACAAGTCACAACAAAGTCATAAAGCACTAATAAAAGATACTAGGCACCATGCCCTAACAATCTGATGCCATTACATGAACGATCTCATCCAATCCCTACCATCCCCGTAGCCTACAGCGGGGGATTACTCACTCATAGATGGGGGAAACATGGATGGTCGATGGAGAAGCGATGGTGATGATGATGGCGGTGATCTCCTCCAATTCCCCGTCCCGGCAGGTTGCCAGAACGGAGTTGCTGGTTCTATTTCGTGGAATCTGGTGGTGGTGGCGGAGCGGAACTCCTTCTGGAAAAACATCGACCCCCCCGGAGTTTTTAGGTCAGAAGGATCCTTATAGGAGAAGAGGGAGACCGAGGGGTGCCTAGGGGCCCACACCACCCCCTAGCGCGGCCTGGCCTGGCCCGCACTACCAGGTGGTGTGGCCACCCCTGGCTCATCTCTGTCTCGTATTCTAGCTCCTGGATTCTTCGGGTGAAATAGGATTTTTGGCATATTTTCTGGGATTTTTGCTGATAGTTGGTTTTCTGCACAAAAAGTAGACACCAAGGCAATTCTGCTGAAAACAGCGTCAGTCCACGTTAGTTGTATCCAAATCACACAAGTTTAGAGGAGAAACAATAGCAAAAGTGTTCGGGAAAGTAGATACGTTTTGGACGTATCACCCCACTCCTCACAGACCCTCCCACACTTTTCCTCGGAGCAAGGCGAGCACCGCATCGCCAAAATTTAGCCGAAGCCAGCCGCTGCCGTGAAGGAAGGGCGTCGTCGATTGGAGCCGCCCCAGGAGCCACCGCGACCACCGTTCGAACCGCCGTCGTCGACAATGTCATTCACCCCCATCGCCGACCCTAGATGGAGCCCTGGTGAGCCTCACACGACCCCCACCACCGCGTTAGGGTTCAGACCTTGCTGGAGCTGTTCGTCATCGACGAGGAACCTCAGTCGTTAGATCAGGTGCTAATCGTAGGGCCTAGATTGAAAGATATTGTTTTGGTTAGATAGAGTCACTGACTAGTGGGACCCCCTGTCAGCTGCCCGCTGTGCCATGCTGTGCAGATTGGGCCGGCCCTGTATGTTTCCCGCTCAAGCCTATGAATTCAAATAGTTATTTTCCAATTTAGTTAAAACCAGATTTTGTCAGTAGATTCAAAAATCAATTCTAAGATATTCCCTGAACCAAATTGCATGATTCAAATTTTGTTAGAAAGGTATTTAAATTATGTATCCAAGCCGACTGGATTCAAACCAATTGGAGTTATAGATCACCTATACCAAAAATAATAAGACAGAGACTTTTACACATTCAAACATTTTTCAAAAATCAACCATAAATACTTTTGAGTTGATTCCAACTCTCAAAAATCACATTTGATCAGATCTATATGAATCTGTAAAAATATTTAGGTTTGCATGTATTTACATTGGACTAGTACCAAAAATAATGCTATTTAGGCATTTCTAGTCATTTCAATTCTATTAAATGATAATCTTAGACTTTATAAAATTTGACCAACACTTTTCTAAAATAAGATAAACAAGATTAAGTATTTATTTCATGTGATGATTGTGATGATGCTAGATCATCAAGTGTGAGCCTTAGTGTGCTAAATAAAAATAGTTAAGTATTGTTTGGTGATTGTGTACCCCGTATTCATTTATAGATGATAGTACCGACCCCAGATACGAGGAGGAGGAGTACTACCAAGAAGAAGAAGAAAACTTCAACCACTGCACTACTCAAGGCAAGCCATCACTAAATGCAAGCTAGAACTATGCAAGTTAACACTTGCCCACTTGATAACTTAAACAAAATGCATTAGGCATGCTTGGTTATATAACTTTGATTATACCAATCCCAAGTTTTACTTCCAAGCTTTATTCTTTTACTTTACCAAAGTTCTTTACTTTTAGTTAGTGCTTTGTGAGTATTGGAAAAATAGTATAGATACCATAAAGAGTATAAAATTAGGCCTAACTAGTTATACTTAGATGCAATTCCAAGGCATGAGATTAGACTTGGATAGTTACCCTTGATTAGCACACCTCATTAGTAAATACCCTCAACTTTGGTGGCTAGTGCAAAGCATAAAAGTTGATCACTTTAGATGGGAATACTTGGTGAAAATGATTATGAAAACCTTGGAATGAGGATTCATTCTATTGAAATGTTTTAACTTGTGTTGAGAAACACAAAAGGATTTGATGTTGAAAATGTTGAGGCATGAGCCTTAGCCCTTTATAAAAACTAATGGTTGGGTTCAGATGCGGTACCATTCCAATTTTACCGTACAACCACTATACCTGAATTGGCTAGGTCTTAACTGGAAGTTTATGTGCCTTAGTATGGGTTCCCTCGCGGAAGAGGTTGAGCTGAGGCTACCTCATGAGTGTGAATGTCCACCTATGCAGTGCCCAGGATGGCCGACGACCATGGATGGGAGGCCAAGATCATAGGGGAAGTGCCTATACTAGAGTGTGTAATTGAAAGGTTATGATTGATTATCCGCATACTAGGTATGATGATTCAGGGTTATCCCTGACGGATGTATCGAATTTTGTGGTGAAAGTGTACCACCTCTATAGAGTGTCAAACTGTCCGGTCATGGTATCGAATAGCCGCGTCCACGGTCATGGACAGTTGGAGTGGCCATACTGTTCCGGCGTCAGATGTTTTCAAAATGACTTGTGTCAGGGGGATGATCCCCGGGTACCCCATTCGGATAAGAAACAGGACAGTCGGATCGCGTCCGGCTGACCAGATGCAGCCGGACAGGGCAAGACAGATCAGCAAGAGACAGCCGGATACGACGACGTAGCCGGACCCAATCAGTGAGACAGGACGACGTGCGTATCAGTGCACTGTATGCCCTGTACGATGACTAGACGGGCAACCACCCATCCATACCGAAGACTTTGGGTGGGTGACGCTGGAATAGTGGCCTGTGCTGACGACGGGCTCGCACGGCGTCCACTGTACCTATGACAGCCATACCAGTCATACTCCGATAAGACAAGCCATACTAGATACTGTAGATGACTAGTCGGCTGGGACCCGCCTATGGGGCCTGCCAGTCGGACTAGCCAGTGAGACCTTTGCCTCTCTGCCTATATAAGGAGAAGCAAGGCCTCAGTAGAAAGGGTTGGTCTCAGTGCATTTAAAGCAGTAGCTAGAGAACACAGCTCAAAGAGCACTTGTAGTTCGTATATCCCTCATAGTCAGATCAGGCAGGAGTAGGAGCTTTACCTCATCACGAGGGCTCCGAACCTGGGTACTTCCTGCGTCCAGCTACGCTTGCTTGTACCCAATCTCGCCTGCGGACACCGTCGACAGCTTCCCTGCTAGTCCCCACACCTCTATCTAACCTGCTTAGGTACTGCCGTTCCCAATACAACGACAGATGGCGCCCACCGTGGGGCTGATGACTTCGACCGGAGTCACGTTCCGCACGGGACCCCGCACTTCAGCCGGTGAGCGCGTGGCCTCCGGCCTGGTGCTCACGCTTGGCAAGTTCGACTGCGTCATCGACAACGCCTCCTACTTTGCCGGAACTTCCTTCCCAGCGAACGACACCATCCTGCTATTCGGCGATCTCCCCGTCTACGTCTCCACCGTCCCGGAGCGTTTCCCTAGGGAAATCGTCTCTGTCGGGGAGCTGCCGCGCTCAGACGGCAGCACCTCCGCCGCACCCCGTGGCGTGGAGGTCATGATGGCCGGATCGAGCTCACATCCCCGCCAGCCGCGGGAGCGAGGCGCGGACGAGGTCAGAACTTCTGCTCCCCCGTAGCCTCAGAACCCGGTGGAGGATGCCATTGATCGGCTCCTGACGCTGATTAACCTCGGGGATAACCCGGAGGAAGCGGAGGCCAACTTCACCATGGAGAGACAGATCCTCCTCCAGGAGGCCATGGAGCTGGCAGCAGCCCGCAAGCAACTTGAGATCACTCGGCGCGAGTACGACCGCACGCACGGCCTCACTCCGGCTACCGCGGAGCCGAGCCGACGCGGCCAGGTATGGCGTCGGGGCGGTGAGCTGGGCGGTAGGATGGAAAAGGACGGGGAACCGGATCCCACGCCTGCCCTCACATGACCCACCTACAGCACGCCCATCAAGAACCTGCGCGTGGCGCGAGCCGCGGCGGAGGAACTACCCATCCTGGAGGGCGAGGCGCGAGCCCGCCAGCACGCTCGCGTACAGGAGCTCCTCCGCGTCGCGGACGAGCAGGCTGATGCCAACCGGCAGATGCAGGAAGACCTTAGCTACTCCAGAGGGAGCAAGCTACCTGCCAACAGCAGGGGCGCGCCGCGCGACACCCAGCAGGCGTCCTCCCCCCAGCCGCCCAGGGCCCGCAGCAGGCATCGCAGCTCGGGCAACAGGGGCCAGCCGCACCAGGAGCAGACCGTGAACAGCAACCCGCCACCTCCCCCACCGCCAGCCGGAGCGCCCAGACCAGCTGGTTCCCGTCTCTCGGGCCGGGTGGGAGCGCCGAACCCGGATTGTCTGGATGCCCGCGACCGCATCGAGCTCCTCGCTCAAGCGCGCGTCACGGAGGAGGAAGATTTGACCGGCCCGGTTTGTTTTGGACCCTGCATCCGGAACGAGCCGTTTCCGGATAAATTCTCCCTGCCCAAGGACACCCCCAAGTACGACAGCAGCATGAAGCCGGAAGACTGGCTGACCGACTATGCTACGGCAGTCGGCATCGCCCACGGGAACAAGCACACAACTATGCGCTACGTCCCTCTCATGCTAACCGGGTCGACAAGGACATGGCTTAATAGCCTCGCGCCCAACAGCATCAATGCCTGGCCTGACTTCGAGAAGGTGTTCGTCCGCAACTTCAACGGCACGTAAAAACGTCCAGGGCGCCCGCGCGACCTGGCCTTGTGCGTCCAGGGCGATCGCGAGACCAACCGCGAGTACCTCGCCAAGTGGACGGAGCTCTGCAACACTTGCGAGGGCATCCTGGAGAGCCAAGCCATCAGCTTCTTCATCGAAGGATGCCGAGAGGGCACCATGCTTCGCCACCGACTACTGTGTGACGAGCCGAAAACCATGGCGGAGCTCATGACGGTTGCGGACCAGTACGCCATGGCGGATGCCGCCATGAAGAAGCCCCTCCGAGTAAACACGGACGGCCGTCCGACTCCCACGGAGCCAACTCGCGACCGTCCGAGCAATCCGGCTGGTGAAGCCGGATCCTCTAGATGCCACGGCAACGACAATCGGTTCCATGGGGACCGCCAGGCTGGACAATAGAAGCCTCGCTACCACGCGCGGCAGGTCAATGCTGTGGAGGGTGCGCCCGATGCACCGGCTAATGAGGCAAGAAGGCAGAAGGCCCCGCTCACCTTCGACCAGATGATTGACGGCCCGTGCAAGTAGCATAGCGGTCCCTTCAAACCGACTAAGCACACCACCCGGAACTGCAGCTGGACCCGCCAGCTAAAGGACCAGGGCAACCAGCCTCGTCTCCCGCCTCCCCCACCAGGTGGACCTCTACCACCGGCTAGGGGAGCCGGTAATGATGGTAACGGCGGCAACGGCGGCAACAACAACAACGGCTACCCCCAGTCGCACGCCGCCTACCACATCTTCGAGACGGAGCAGGACGACAAGCACAACCGCAGGCAACGCTCCAAGGAGGTCAACGCCATTGTCTCTCTGGTCCCCCAGTACCTGAACTGGTCGGAAACCCCCATCACCTAGAGCCGGGCGGATCAGCCTGAGCATCTGCCGACTCCTGGGGGCTACGCCATGGTGCTCGACCCCCTCATCATCTCCAACACGCGCACCTGCCGATTCTCGCGCGTACTCATCGACGGAGGCAGCAGCCTCAACCTCCTCTACCAGTCCTCGCTGGAGAAGCTGGGCATTCGCAAAAGTGACCTGCGCCTGACTACCACGACGTTCCACGGCGTACTGCCGGGGCCAGCCTGCGCCCCGCTGGGGAAATCCAGCTGGACGTCATCTTCGGGACCAAGGAGAACTTCCGCCGAGAACCAATCTAGTTTGAGGTGGTAAATCTGACGAGCTCCTACCATGCTCTCCTCGGGCGCCCCGCCCTCGCCAAGTTCATGGCCATCCCCCACTACGCGTACCTCAAGATGAAGATGCCAGGACCCCACGGCGTGATCACCATCGCCGGCTGCTTCAGGCGATCGATGGAGTGCGCCTCAGCCGGTTCCAAACTGGCAAAGGCCCTCATCATAGCCGCAGAAAAATGCGTGATCATGCACAATGTGGCCATGGCCCAGCAGGACATTCCGGCTAGCAGCAAACCGGCTGGAGAAGGAGCTTTCCAGCCAGCAAAGGAGACGAAGAGGATCCTGCTCAACCCCTCCGATCCGACTAAGTTCGTCACCATTGGTGCCGACTTGGACAGCAAATAGGAAGGCACGCTCGTCGACTTCCTCCGTGAGAATCGGGACATCTTTGCATGGTATCCCAAGGACATGCCGGGTGTGCCGAGGGAGTTCGCCGAGCACTCACTTCATGTGCGTCCGGATGCCAAGCCGGTCAAGCAACCTCTGCGCTGGTTCGCAGAGGAGAAGAGATGGATAATCGGTGACGAGATCACCTGGCTCCTTGCAGCCGGGTTCATCATGGAAGTGTACCACCCGGACTAGTTGGCGAACCTAGTCTTGGTGTTGAAGAAGAACAAGACCTGGCGCATGTGTATCGACTACACCAGCCTGAAAAAGGCGTGCCCGAAAGACCCCTTCGCCTTGCCCCGTATTGATCAAGTCATCGATTCCACGACCGGCTGTGATTTGTTGTCTTTTCTAGATTGTTATTCCGGGAACAATCAGATCCGGCTAAACCCGGCTGATCAGATTAAGACATCATTTATCACCCCCTACGGGGCTTTCTGCTATGTAACCATACCTTTCAGCCTAAAGAATGCAGGCGCCACCTATCAGCGATGTATGCAGAAATGCTTGCACTCGCAGATAGGCCCGAAACGTGCACGCTTACGTGGATGACGTGGTCATCAAGACCAAGGAAAACGGCACCCTCCTCGAGGATCTGGGAGAAACATTTGGCAACCTCCGCCAGTACCAGATGAAGCTGAACCCAGAGAAGTGCGTCTTCGGAGTACCATCCGGTCAGCTACTCGGTTTCCTCGTATCAAAACAAGGTATCGAGGCGAATCCGGAGAAGATCGCGGCCATCGAGAGGATGCAGCCGCCCAAGAACCTGCTTGGAATCTAGAAGTTCACCGGATGCCTGGCTTCCCTCAGTCGTTTCGTCAGCCGGCTGGGGGAGAAGGCACTCCCGTTATACCAGCTGATGAAGAAGACGGACAAGTTCTCCTGGACTTGGCAAGCCGACACCGCGTTTCACGACCTCAAGCGCATGCTATCCACAGCACCGGTTCTAGACACGCCGGCTAGCAAGGAGCCGATGTTGCTCTATATAGCAGCCACCAGCCGGGTCTTCAGCGTCGTCCTGGTGGTGGAGCGCCCCGAGGAAGGCAAGGCTCAGCCGGTTCAGAGACCCGTCTACTACCTCAGCGAGGTTCTCTCCCTCTCCAAGCAGAACTACCCCCACTACCAAAAGATGTGCTACGGTGTGTACCTGGCATGCAAGAAGCTCAAGCACTACTTCCAGGAGCACCCGATCAAGGTCGTGTGCACTGCACCCCTTTCAGAAATCATCGGCAACAAGGACGCCACCGGTCGAGTCGCCAAGTGGGCCATCGAGCTCGCCGCTTACTCCATCCAGTACGAGCCCTAGCTCACGATCAAGTCACAGGCGTTGGCAGACTTCGTCGTCGACTGGGCCGAGACCCAGTATCTCCCACCGGTTCCGGATTCGGACCACTGGCGGATGCACTTCGATGAGTCGAAGATGCTCCGGGGCTTGGGAGCCGGCATCTTGCTCACCTCGCCCAAAGGAGACTGGCTGGAGTATGTGCTGCAGATCCACTTCAAGGCCTCCAACAACGTAGCCGAATACGAGGCACTGGTGCACGGGCTCTGGCTGGCCAAGGAGATCGGTGTCAACCGGATCCTGTGCTTCGGTCACTCGGACTTGGTGGTGCAACAGGTGTCCGGGGCATGGGACGCCAGAGATGCAGAGATGGCTCTCTACCGGTTCCACATCCAGAAGCTCAGTGCCTCCTTCGACGGATGCGAATTTCACCATGTCCCCCACACCAACAACGAGGCAGCCGATGCGCTCTCCAAGATAGGATCCACCAGGCAGGCCATCCCACCAGGGGTCTCCTTGGAGCATCTGCGCAAGCCATCCATCAACCTGTCGCCGGAGTCAGACTCCATTGTCTGGGAGGGAAGCGTTCCGGCTAGCGGAACAGCAGAAACGGAGCCAGCAGAACCACCAAAGAAGAAAACCCGCACCAATTCTGGCCAGGCAGTGCCTTCCGGCTCACAAGACCCGGGGGCTGCCGGCTCGCCTAGTGGCTTGAGGGCTGCCGTCCCGGGTACTCCACCCGGACGACCCCTCGACATCTGTCAGCCGGAGGACAGGAGCGTCCTCATCATTCGGGAAGTGCCATCCTGGGCACATCCCTTCATGAGCTACATCGCCAACGGAGAACTCCCGGACGACGAGGTAGAGGCCAGGCAAATCCGACGCCGCGCGCATACATACACCATCATAAACGGCGAGCTGTACAAGCGCACTGTATCCGGTATCTTCCAAAGATGTGTTGATGTGGACACGGGCTACCGGCTACTCAAGGATATCCACCAGGGTGAGTGTGGGCACCACGCTTCGTCAAGGGCGATAGTCGCCAAGGCATTCCGCCATGGTTTCTATTGGCCCACCGCACTCGAGGATGCCGAGCAGCTAGTCCGCGCGTGCAATGGGTGCCAGCGCTTCGGGCAGCTCAGGCACATGCCAACCTCGGTACTCAATACCATACTGATCACCTGGCCCTTCGCAGTTTGGGGCCTCGACATGGTCGGTCCCTTCAAGCGAGCCCGCGCGGGAATGACCCGCCTACTGGTAGCGGTGGACAAGTTCACAAAGTGGATCGAGGCCAAGCCTATTCGGAAGCTGGATGGAGCGACGATTGTTACCTTCTTCACCAACATAATCAACCGCTTCGGCTACCCCAACAACATCATCACCGACAACGGCACGAACTTCGCCAAGGGGGCCTTTGCCCGGTTCTGCAGCAACAAGGGCATCCGACTGGACCTCGCCTCCGTTGCACACTCGCAGTCCAACAGGCAAGTCGAACGAGCAAACGGCTTGGTGCTAGCCAGCATCAAGCCACGTCTCATCAAGCCGTTGGAGCGGTCACCCGGATGTTGGATTGAAGAACTTCCGGCTGTGCTGTGGAGCCTCCGCACCACACCGAATAGGTCAACCAGCTACACGCCATTCTTCCTGGTCTACGGATCGGAAGCCGTCCTCTCCGCTGACATCGAGTTCGACTCCCATCGCAAGATCCTATACGACGAAAAAGCCAACAAGGAGGTGCGGGAGGATGGGGTGGACCTCCTGGAGGAGGCCCGCGAGCTGGCCCTATCCAGATCTGCCCTGTACCAGCAGCGACTACGTCGCTACCATTCAAGCCGGATTCGCCCAGTCGCATTCCGCGAGGGCGACCTGGTTCTCCGGCTGGTGCAAGACACGAAGGGCATGCACAAGCTATCCCCACCCTGGGAGGGCCCCTTCATCATTAGCCGGGCGCTGCCCAACGACTCCTATTACCTCATCGACGCACAGCAGCCGCGCAAGAACTAGATGGACAAATCAGACGAGGAGACCGAGCGTCCCTGGAACGCGACCCTACTGCGCCCGTTTTACACCTAGTCGCCAGGCAGTGTATGTATCCCAAAAACCCCATGAATGAAAATGCGGAACCCCACGAGAATCTCGGGGGATCCTTCTAGAAATGTGTGTGCACCTGTTTTCCGGTTCAAATTTTCCGGCTCCGGCAACCCCTACCCGGGGGCTCGCCGACTGGCCCGGCCTGTTAAGTCAACAAACCGGCTGAGTAGTGTGCGATGATGTCAGAGGCCCACTCTTCGTCTCAGCTACAGACCGCAACCCGGCTGTCCGGCTAGCAAGAGCAAAAGCCCGAGGCATCCCACACAAAAAACAGGGAGGAGACGTGACAAAACGGGCGTCCTGGCCCTGCAACTAGCACGAACCAATCCAGCTGCTAAGCCGCTAGTACCGTGTGTAATGTACTGTCAGCTCCCTTTGATTCTGGCTGCAGACCGTAACCCGGTTGCCCGGCAAGGACGCAGCGAAAACAGCAGAGCACACGGGAGGGCGACTAAGTGTCTAGAAAGGAGCAAGCCAGTTTTCGAAAAAACAAGCCGTTTTCCGGCTATGATTTGACAGACTAACCTATTAACCTGTGAAGATGTATGTGTATGCATATGTGCATTCTTGTCTGACTACCTCGAGTCGGAATTCAAGAGAAGGAAAGAAGATTCGAAGTCCTTGCCTTCATCAAGCGCTCCGAATCTCGGGGGCTACACCCACTGGGTGCGCCCGCGCGCCCCCAGTGGAACCTTGTAGTTCCTGACCGGCTAAGGGCGTTTAGCCAGCCGTTCGGAGCCCAGGTGAGGGCAAGGGTGTGAGCAAGAAAAGACAAGAAAGATTCGAAGCACCTGGCTACGCCAGCTACTCCGAATCTCGGGGGCTACACCCAGTGGGTGCGCTCGCGCGCCCCTACTGGAATGTTAGTTCCCCCGGCTGAAGGCGTTCAGCCGACGAAAGAGGCCGACTGGGATGAGGCCAGTCGGATAAAGCTAGAAGACTTGGGAGAAATAAGAAAGATTCGAAGCACCTGGCTGCACCAGCTACTCCGAATCTCGGGGGCTACACCCAGTGGGTGCGCTAGCGCGCCCCCACTGGAGGTGTAGGTCGCACGGCTAAAGGTGTGTAGCCGGACGAAGTTAGCCGGGCAAAATATGCAAAAGGAAAGCTCAACGCACAAGATTCAAGAATTTCAACAATAACAAACAGAAAGGAGATGAAGCTCCCATAAGTTACCCGGCATCAAAGACAGCCGATACAAACGGACAAGGTTCATGAACACGTAAGACAAGACAAATACACCCGGCATCCCGAGGCAATAACTAGACGGCAGGACCCTTGCCGTGCGGGGAATCTTGGCCGACAGAAGCTTCAGGCGGCGGAGGAGGCGCGAAGCTTGACCCGGTTCCTGCACCTGCGGGCGGCGGCATCGAGCCCTCCGCATCAGGAGTACCGACAGACTCCGAGTCATTGAGCACCTCGTCGGGATCCACGTAATCGGCGATCTTGATGGCGGACCCGCGGAGTTCCGGATGGGCTTGGCGGATGGCGGCAAGATCGGCTCCGGCACGGAAGCCACCGTCGATCTTCTCGACACGGGCGTCCTTGTACCAGGAGAGCATGAGGGCCAGAGCCATCTCCGCTCTGGCCCGTGCCGCCAAGTCCCGCAGCCGATCCACCGCAGCCGGCACCTCTCCCACCTTCGCCCCCAGCTGCGCCATTGTCTCCGGAACCGGAGCCTCCGGCCACATGAAGGAGAAGACGTCCCCTGCCGCCTGACGAAGCTTTGCAGCTTCCTCGCCAAGAAGGACGACGAGCTCCTGGGCCGTCGGCTACGCTCCCGGCCAGTTCTCCTGCAGCCGGTTGTAGGCCAGCAGGTCTATGCCGGGGTAAAAGGCTGTCAGAAAAAAGGGTCAGATCCGACTACCGGATCCGGAAAGAAAGGAAGACGGGAAAAGGAACTTACCCTTGGCAGTGTGGCCGACCTGCATCAGCTCCTCCACCAGCGCCTTCTCCTTGACCGCTAGGCGTTTGATCTCCTTCTCTTGGTCCTTGTTCTCGGCCTCGAGAAGGGTGAAGGCTTCGGCTCGGCTAGCGAGCGAGGCGTCGCGCTTCTTGACGGTGGCCTCCAAACCGTCTACCCGCGCGTGTCAATCCTTGTTCATGATCCCATATCCAAGAATTTGCATGCCGCCAAATCTGGCCATATTTTGAAAACAAACAAAAAGGAAGTAGTATGAATAGTATGGCTCGATCAGCTTTTCTCTCGAGAAGGAGCAAAACATGATTGTTTTCCTTGCTTAATTTTAGGATGCTTCGTGCTAAAGTATGGACCTCGATGTAATTTTACCCTTTTTTAGGTCCTTGATGTAAAATGTACTCCCACCGTTCGTACGTGTAAAATTCAAACCTAAAAGCAAGTGGTAAAATTTAAACGCATTTAAGATTATTAGTTGTCGATGAGTATGAACATTCTTGGATTTCAAGACGAACGACCAAGGTCATGGCCATGTCTATATCATACTTTATGCTGATGATGATCCCATGTCCAGGGATTTTCATGCCGCCAGATTTAGCCATATATTTTGAAAACTAACAAAGAGAAAGTAGTATGAAGAATGGCTCGATCAGCTTCTCATCTCTCGAGAAGGAGCCAAACATGATTGTTTTCCCTGCTTAATTTTAGGGTGCTTCGTGCTAAATGTATGGACCTTGATGTAATTTTACCCCTTTTTAGGTCCTTGCTATAAAATGTACTACCACCATTCGTGTAAAATTCAAACATAAAAGCAAGTGGTAAAATTTAAACGTATTTAAGCTTATTAGTTGTCAATGAGTATAAACATTCTTGCATTTCAAGACAAATGACCAGGGACATGGACATATGTACATCATACTTTATGCTGATGATTCATGATCCCATATCGAAGAATTTGCAAGCCACAAAATTTGACCATATTTAGAAAAGAAACAAAGAGGAAGTAGTTGATACGTCCTAAACGTATCTATATTTTTTGATGTTCCATGCTTGTTTTATATCTACTTTCTTATGTTTTGTTCACACTTTGGCGTATTTTTATACATTTTCTAGAACTAACCTATTAACAAGATGCCAAAGTGCCAGTTGTTTGTTTTCTGCTGTTTTTGGTTTCTCGGAATTGGACGGGACAAAAGCCAAAGTCAATATTTTACCCGAAGCAACACGGAGTCCGGAGGGGAGACGAAGTGGCGCACCAGGACGGCCACACCTGGTGGCGGCGCGGCCTAGGGGGCGGGCCACCAAAGGGTGTGGGCCTCCTGGTACTCCACTGACCTTGCCCCTTCGCCTATAAAAGCCTCCCAGGACGAAAACCCTAAGTACCCGATCAGAAATCCACGAAAGAGTATGTAGCCACCGCATCTCCATCCCTAGATCGGGGGGATCCGAAGCTCTTTCCGGCACCCTGCCGGAGGGGAGAGATCATCCTGGAGGCCTTCTTCATCACCATGCCTGCCTCCGGTGTGATGCATGAGTATTTCATCCTTGGACTATGGGTCCATGTAGTAGCTAGATGGTTGGTTCTCCTCCTTTGTGCTATCATGTTTAGATCTTGTGAGCTCCGTTCATGATCAAGATCATTTATTTGTAATCTTACATGTTGTGTTTGTGGGGATCCGATGGATATTGAGATGCTATTTCAGATTGATTATTGATTCTATCATGTCTATGTTATTTGTGATCTTGCATGCTCTCCATTGTTAGTAACTATCTTGGCCAAGTAGATGCTTGCAACTCCAAGAGGGAGTATTTATGCTCGATAGTGGGTTCATGCCTCTAGTAATCTGGGGAAGTGAAAGAAATCTCTAAGGTTGTAGATGTGTTGTTGCTACTAGGGAGAAAACAGCAATCCTTACTTTACACACTTTGCTTAATGCAATTATCTGTTGCTTGCAACTTAATACTAAAAGGGGTTCGGATGATAACCTGAAGGTGGATTATTAGTCATAGATGTAGTTGGATTACGGACTATGTATCATGTTGTAATTCCTAGTCAAATCTCATAGGAGTCAAGATGTCTAGTATATGCATTGTTATGCTTTCTCACTATGTCAATTGCCCCGCTGTAATTTGTTCACCCAACATGCTATTTATTTTAAGGAGAAACACCAGTAGTGAACTATGGACCCCAACATTCTTTTACCATTGATATACCATTTACCGTTTACTGTTTACTTTCTGCAAGCAATTACTATCTTCCACGCCATACGTTTAATCCTTTGTTTTCAGCAAAACCGGTGAGATTGACAACCTCACTATAAGTTGGGGCAAAGTTATGTGGTTGTGTTGTGCAGGATTCCAAGTTCTTAGGAACACCTTGGAGTTGCTTCCTTGCTCCTATTGATTCGATAACCTTGGTTTCATAACTGAGGGAAACTTGCTGTTGTGCTCATCATACCTTCTTCTCGGGGTTCCCAACGAGCTTGAGATATCTTCAGCCATCAAGCCATTTTTTGGCGCCGTTGCGGGGGAGTTAAGGACAACTTTTCAAGGGGACTCTCTCACAACCAATCTCTTTAATTTTTTTGTTTTGCTTAGTTTATTTTTGCTTTCTTTGCTTGTTTCTTTTTATCAAAAACACACAAAAAATAGTGGTACTGGTTTGCTTCTTTTATCAAAAAAACACGAAAAATTTTATTGGCTTGCTTTAATCTTACAAAAATGAATACTCCTGAAAACACTAAGTTGTGTGACTTTACTATCACAAACAACAATGATTTCATGTGCACACCTATTGCTCCACCTATTCCTGAAGCTGCTTCTTTTGAAATTAAACCTGTTTTGCTCAACCTTGTTATGAAAGAACAATTCTCTGCTGCTAGTACTGATGATGTTGTTGCTCACCTTAATAACTTTGTTGAACTTTGTGAGATGCAAAAACATAGGGATCTAGATGGAGATATTATTAAGCTTAAACTATTTCCTTTCTCGTTGAGAGGAAAAGCTAAAGAATGGTTGCTATCCCTAACTAGAAATAGTATTGATTCTTGGACTAAATGCAAAGATGCTTACATTGGAAAATAATATCCTCCTACTAAGATTATATCTATGAGAAGTGAAATAATCAAATTTAAACAATTTGATAAGAACATGTTGCTCAAGCTTGGGAAAGAATGAAATCTTTGGTAAAGAATTGTCCCACTCATGGACTGACTGCTTGGATGATTATCCAAACCTTTTAATGCAGGAATGAATTATTATTCAAGAAATCTATTGGATTCTACTGCCAGAGGTACCTTTATGACCGTTACTTTGGGTGCTGCAACAAAGCTCCTTGATAATATGATGGTTAACTATTCTGAATGGCACACTGAGAGAGCTCCACGAGGTAAGAAGGTAAATTCTGTTGAAGAAACCTCCTCCGTGAGTGATAAAATTGATGTCATTATGTCTATGCTTGTTAATGGGAAAGCTCATATGGATCCAAATCATGTTCCCTTGGCCTCTTTGGTTGCTCAAGAAGAGCAAGTTGATGTGAACTTCATTAGAAACAATAATTTTAGCAACAATACCTACAGGAGTAATTTTGTTAGTAGCAATTATAGGCCATATCCTCCCAATAATGGTAATGCTTCTGGAAATTCCTATAACAATAATAGAAGTACACCCTCTGAACTTGAAGTCATGCTTAAGGATTTTATTGGTAAACAAACTGCTTTCAATAAAACTGTTGAGGAAAGACTTTCGAATGCTGAAAAAATAATATCACCTTTGTCTGAAGCATAATCCTCTTTAATTAATAAAATGGCTGCTAAACCTGAAACTATGGAAAACCCCTTTGCTGCTACTAATGCCATAGAAATTAGAATTGATGAAAATGTTAGAATGTTAGCTAAATTACATGCTAAGTGGGAAATAGAAGATGAAATTGCTAGAAATAGTAGTATTTGTACTATTACCAGCACCAATGTTGATGCTAGCAAACCACATGAAGTCCCCATTCCTTTTGCAACATTGCCTAAACCCAATGGAACCTTTTCCAATAAAAATGCTGAAATTCTTCGAAATATGGGAAACAATAGCTCTACCACTTTGGATGGTAATTATGATTTTGATCTTGATGGTTGCAATATTTCTGAAGTAATTATGTTCCTACAAAAGCTTGCTAAAAATCCTAATGCTAGTGCTATAAATATGGCCTTTACAAAACACATTACAGATGCTCCCATAAAAATTAAAGAAGAAAAATTGAAACATAAAGCTTCTATTCCTATGAAATTATAAGATGGTTGGGAACCCATCATTAATATGAAAGTGAATGATTTTGATCTCAAAGCTTTATGAGATCTTGGTGCCAGTGTCTTTATTATGCCTAGAAAGATTTATGAAATGCTTGATTTGCCACCATTAGGAGATTGTTATTGTCAACACCCGGATTTTTAAACCCAGATGCCTATTATGCCATACCTCACAATCCTAGGATTACTGTAACATCCCAAAACTTCAATCCAAGCTTATTAAGATCAAATCATCCAAAAATAGGGTTAACAAAAACTTTTCCAAATTTAAAATGAAAGCATTGATATGTGTGTGCATTTGAAATAGGAGTTGTTTTGAATTGCCATGATTGTGTGATTCTTTGCTTCTAAAATGTTTCTTAGGTGATTTAAACATCATCTACATCATTCCAAAACTTTTCCTAAAGAAAATCAAATAAAAAAGAATTAAAAAGGAGGAATGGTCCTTTTGGCCATTTTAATCCACTACACTACTTTGAGTGTTCCTAGCACTCATTTCTTCACAGAAACAAATCTTGATCTGTGCACCCCTTGCTAGTACACATAATGAGGTACCAGGGCCCACCTTTTGATATGCTAAAAACATTCTTTTACTTATTTTAAATGGCATTTGAAAATTGAATCTAATGCATATGCATAGATCACCCCTATTTCAAAAACCATCTTTTTGAGCTCCACTTTCAAAACCCTTGCAACCAGAGACTACCTAGCACTAGTGGAGAACACTCAAAAATTTTGAAATCAAAATTCAAAACTTTCTCTCTTTCGGCCATTTTGTCAAACACCTTGCTGGCAAGATCATTGTGGCCTAACTATTACTGTTTTGGGCTGATATTGTCTAGCAAATTTGAAGTGCTTTGATCATCTTTGTCCCCCTCAAGCCTAACCAGCCCCACACCAGCACATCCCCTACCTCCTAGCTGTACTGCATTGCCATGCCGAGCCACTCCTCGCCGGCCAACCGTGCACTCGCAGCAGCAGCCCTCTCCAGCCTCTCTCACGATGTCTAGCAAGTTGCCAGTGGTCCACCTCCACCGTCCAACCAGCCCTAGGCCAGAGACAGAGAGTAGAGCGGCCAGGAACCGCCGCGCCCGGAGCTGGTCGACCATGCCGACGCCGCCCGCAGAGCACGCTCTGTCCCCGCGTGCACAGACTGCCCCTTGGCCACAGCCCGCACCCACCACTCCACCATGACCTGGGGAACACCCCAGACACCCCCGTTCGCCGCCCAAAGCACCACAACCACCGCTCGCCGTGGACATTGCCACTTCTGCCGCTCAGAGTGCCACCTCGCCCAGACCACATACCACCGCCCATACGCTCGCATTAACTTCCTAGGGCACCGCCAGGAGACCACCTGTCGATCGCCATCCTTCTCCATGCCGCTAGCCGCTCGTAGCCGTGTCGCCGGAGTCGCCTACCCATATCCTTCGGTCTCACCGTCGGGCCTATATAAACCAGTCTCCCCCGCAACATTTCTCCACACCCACTCACTCCCCACCTCTCACTGATCCTTTCACCCCTCTCGCTGGAACCAAGCGAGCTCTGCCTCACCGGAATTGGAGCCGGAGCAGCCGCAGCAGGAGGAGAAGGGCGCCGCTAATTGCGACCACCCCAAGCTCCGCCGCAATCGCGCCTCGCCTCGCCGTCGACCACCAGTTCGTTTGCCCGCCTCGCTGACCCCGCTGGAGCCCTGGTACGTCCCCAGCAGACCCCCACCGAGCCGCTAGGGTTCGAGCTCGCCGGCGACCTGTTCGTCGTTGACGACGACCCTCAGCTATACATCCCCTTTCTAATCCTACGGCCCATAGCGCGTGTACCGTTTCGCGTGATACGACCCACTAACAAGCGGGAACCCCCTGTCAGCTAAGCCCCGTGCCGCGGAGCGCCACTGGGCCAGCCCAAGTTCTTTCCCCCACTAGCCCACCCGTTTAAATCTGGATTTTTCTTTTTAGTTAAATCTAGTTTCTGTCCACTAGTTTAAAATTCAATTCTGGGATTTTATAAATCCTAATTGCATGAAACCAATTTTGTCTGAAAGATATTGAGATGATCTATCCAAGCCCGTTGGATTTAATTCAATTAGAGTTATAGATCTCTCCTAATAAAAATAACAAAACAGAAGTATTTGCAACTTGCAACATTTTTATAAAATCAACCAAGTTAGCTTTTGAGTTGATTCCAACTCTCAAAAATCACATTTTATCATATCTATCTAAATATGTAATAATATTAAGGTTTACATGCAGTGACTTTGGACTAGTACCAAAATAATGCTATATAGGCATTTCTAGACACTTTAAATCATTAAATAATGAACTTAAACCAAAGTAATATTGATCCAACCTTTAAATATCATTCCCACATGTTAAAATATGTGGTGATGACATGTGTCCACATGATCCCATATTTTAAGTGGTGAATATTAAATCTTAGTTAATTTTTCAATGAGTAGAAATTACTTTTCTAAAATAAAAAGGTTGAAACTATTGAATTAAACTTGTGATGTTTGTGATGATAATAGATCATCAAATGTGTGCTTTAGAATGCTACTTAGACTAGTTAAGTATTGTTTGGTGATTGTGTACTCCGTATGTTTTTATAGACGATAGCACCGCCCAAGTCTACGAAGAGGAGGAGTGTTATCAAGACGAAGCAGAAGAAAACTTCAACCACTACACCAACCAAGGCAAGCTAGCACTATCCAAGATTAACCCTTGCAAGTTGTACTTGCAAGCCACCATTAGCAATGCATGCTAACACCTGCAAGTATAATGCTTAGCAAGTTAGGATTAAACTAGATGGTTTAGCAAAGATGCCTAAAGCATGCTTTGATCACACCCTTTTGACTATTAGTACCCCAAGTATTACTTACAAGTTTTACTCCCCTTAGTACACAAATTTCTTTACTTGTTTTGAAGGTAACATAAAAAGTGTAAAACTTGACCTACTTAGAAACCTTTAGATGTCATTCTATGGCATGAGATTGAACCCATCTCTTCCACCTTAGTGAACACTCTTAACTTAGTAGTTTAGAGTAGATCAAAAACTTAGGTCACTTTAGATGGGAACACTTGGTGAAAATGAATTATGAAAACCTTGGAATGATGAGTCATTCTATTGAGATGTTTTTACATATGTTGAGAAATACAAATGGTTGATGATGAAAATGTTGAGGCATGAGCCTTAACCCTTTTATAAAACTGATGGTTGGATTCAGATGCGATACCATTCCAAATTTACCGTACAACCACAATACCTGAATTGGGTAAGGCTTAGCTGGAAATTTATATGCATTAGTATTAGTTCCCTCGCGGGAGAGGTTTGAGCTGAGGCTACCTCTCATGATGTCCACCTATGCAGTGCCCAAGATGACTAACGGTCATGGTTGGGAGGCCATGCTCATAGGAGAGGTGCTTATACTAGGGTGTGTAAAGGGATGGTTATGTTTGATTATCTGCATACTAAGTATGATGATTCAGGGTTATCCCTGACAGATGTATCGAATCTTGTGGTGAAAGTGTACCACCTCTACAGAGTGTCAGACTATTCGAATAGCCGCGTCCGCGGTTATGGACAGTTGGAATGGCCATACTGTTTCGTTGTCAGATGTTTTCCAAATAACTTGAAATGAATTATGAATCTTGACTTGACCACAACAGGGTTGTGTTTATGACAATAGCTTCCCAACTTAAGTGATTCTAGAACTTTACCTTATCTTTCTTTGCTTCTGAACTCAGCTTAGGTTTCAAACTTAACTTTATAGTTAAACTTAGATCTAGCACTTTAACTTAGAATTATACTGATTGTTACTGGTAGTTTGCGAGTACTTAAAGAGTACTCATGGATTTTGTCCCTAGCTATTATGGTGGCCAACTATGAAGGAGACTATCATGATGATGGCCAACAGGACGGCTATGATAACTAGGACTATCTGCCTTCGTCAGCATTGCATGTGCCCTTGAAGATGGACCCCACCGCTACGCTTATCTTTTATTTCTGCTGCTTGTTGTATTAACACTGGATCATGAGATCCTTATTTGTGTAAGACCTTATGTATGGTTTGTAATGGATGATGTACTGTGATATCCAATCCGTTATGTCTCACAAAAATGGTAATCCTGGGATTGCGAGGTATGGCATAACGAGCATCTGGGATTAAAAATCCGGGTGTTGACAAGTTGATATCAGAGCCATCCTGACCATAGGAGACCCTAGTTAGAATGGACGTCCAAACCAAAAACTTAGCTTCAAAACCAAAGTGAGGATTTATGAAAAAACTATTTCCTCTCTTACCCTTGTGAACTCATTCTTTCTCAAAAAAAATTCATGTTCCTCAAAATTGTTACATTACTACTTAAAATTTGACACACTTGATCACTTCACTAACCTCCTCATCCTTAATTCTTGTAGATGGAGACTCAGTTCAGCAAGTTTTACCAGTTGGGAAATGGAGGTCAGCTGATCTTCGAAAGGGATCTGGATTCACTGTCGGAGTTACTGCGACGCCCACTTCCGGAGTTTCTTGGAGCTCAACTTCTAGGACCCCCAGGAGGAGACCTACAGTGGCTTGTCACCACAGATCTTAGAGGAAGCATCGAAGCACCAACTTCGGGGAGAATTTAGTTCTCCGTGAGAGAGAACAACTGGCTAGATGGATTAGCCAGGGCAATGCATGAAGCTCTCGCACGTCTATGTGCCCTCAGCGTCAACAAGATCCAAGGAACTCGTTTTGCTCACTATGCAAGACGTGACTTCATGGGAATGCCGATGGAGATGCCAAGTCACCCCGAGTTGAGACGTCAAGTGGGGAATCTTGACTTCTTGCTGCACGATAGACAGCAGGAACTGGACAATGCCAGAGAGTTAGCCAACCAGAACCATGCCATTGCCGACCAGAAGGACCGGACTTTCGCACTGCTCATCCAGGACCGCCAGTCTCTTTGCCGCCAGCATGCCAAGAAGGATCGCACCATCGCCCGTCTTTGCAAGAAGGTGGCCGACCTCGAGAAGACCATCAAGGAGCGGGAAGCTCAGCTTGCAGCAAAGGAAGAAGAAGATGAGGGTGAAGACATCTAGGGAGACATGGATTCTTACCTCAGCAACGATGATGACTTTCTGGAGGAGGATGCCGTGGACTTCTACACTGACGATGAGGACTCCGACTTCATCGACGATGAGTAGATGCACTAGAGCACTGTCGTAGCATGAGATGTATCATCTCATTGTATCGTAGCTTACAGAATGGTTCTTCAAACCATCTGTTTACCCTTTGATTATTGTGGTGTGTGTTGTATCGTGTGCTTTCTTGCATGAATGAAAATGAAGTTAGTTGAAAAACCTGAGTCTAACTCAAATTTTTAGCTTTGAAAACCCAAAACCATGAACCTTAGAATTTCCCTCTTACCCCTATATCTATCTCAATCTTCAGATGACTCGTGGAAACCAAGGAGGAAGCAGCTCATCGCAAGACCCAATGCTGCAGATCTTGCAGAATCTCATCGCAGACCATGAAGCAAGCAGGGCCGAGCGCCAAGCCAACTTAGCAACATTGCAGCAGATCGCCCAAATGGCTCTCAACAACCAAGGCCATGGAAATCAGGATCACCAGGGATCCAAACTAAAAAACTTTAAGAACACCAATCCCCCAATCTTCAACCAATCTGAGAACCCATTAGATGCTGATGACTGGTTGCAAACCATGGAAAACAACTTAGAAGTTGCAAGAGTTGATGAAAATGAGAAAGTTCTCTTTGCCACCCACTATCTGGCAGGAGATGCAAGAGCTTGGTGGAATAGCATCCGCAATATGAACCATGGTCAAGTGATGACATGGGAAGCATTCAAAGTCAAGTTCAGCCGCACCCACGTGCCGCAAGGTCTAGTCAATAGGATGAGAGATGAATTTCGCGAATTGAAGCAAGGAAGAATGACTGTGGTGGAGTACCGTGACAGATTCCTGTCACTAGCCAGATATGCACCTAATGAGATCAACACGGAGGCCACGAAGAAGGAGAGATTCTTGAACGGACTGCATGATGAGATGCAGACTATCCTTATCAATATCCGCTTCCAAGGTCTCGAAGAACTAGTCGACTCTGCCATTCAGATGGAAGGGAAGATTAACCAGGCAAACAACAACCGCAAGCATCGTATGATGCAGCAGTCTGGATCCAACAGTCACCAGGAGTACTGTCCCAACCCTTCACCAGGATATGCACCAAGAAACAACCGACCCCCAACGTCTCGCCCCAGCTACCCTAACCGTAGCAGAGGCAATGTGAAGTCCGGAGGAAACAATCACAACTTCGGTAATGCCAGCAATTTCAACCGTGCACCTCCCAAGAGCAACAACAACAACAACAACACTACACCCAGAACTGGCAGCAATGTTGTGCCTGCCGCAGTCAAGGACAAGTCCCAGATCACTTGTTTTGAGTGTGGAGTGAAGGGTCACTACTCCAATGAGTGTCCCAAGAAGATAGCAGCCAATGCCAATGTGAATACCCCAGCTCAGCAATAGCGTCGTGTTCAACCTGGAAGGAGATTTGCCCCAGGGAACCCTCACAACCGCAACGGTCGTCTCTTCCACATGAACGCAGAAGAAGCCCAGGAAGCGCCAGATGTAGTGTTGGGTATGTTTTCTGTCAACTCAGTTTTAGCAAGAGTATTGTTTGATTCGGGAGCATCGCATTCATTTGTCACCGAAGAATTTGCATGCACTAGTAAGATTCACCCAACCAACCTGAAGCATGTCATGATAGTTCAAATCCCTGGTTCAACTACAAAAGCTAGAAAAAATTGCAAAGCTATGCCTATCAGAATACATGGAATAGATTTTTATGCCAACCTAATTGTACTTGGAACCAAAGGATTAGAAGTAGTACTAGGTATGGACTGGATGTCAAGGCATAAAGGACTGATAGACTGTGCTAAGAAAACCATCACCATGACCAGTAGTTCCGGAATCACAGTAGAGCACATCTCTAAAACCTTACCCTGTCAATTTAAGTGCAACAAGAGTGTAGCCCTGCCCACCATAGACCAAGTCAGAGTAGTATGTGAATACCCTAATGTATTCCCAGATGAATTGCCAGGTATGCCCCCGGAAAGGGATATTGAGTTCATTATCGAACAAATCCCCGGAACCGGACCTATAACCCAGAGACCCCATAGCATGAACCCCTCAGAGTTAGTGGAACTGAAGAAGCAGTTGGATGCCATGTTAGAGAAAGGCTTGATTCAACAAAGCGCATCGCCATGGAGATCACCAGTGCTATTCGTCGACAAGAAATATGGAGGCAACCATCTGTGCACAGATTACAGAAAGTTGAATGATGTCACCATCAAGAACAAGTACCCATTGCCAAAGATAGAGGATCTATTTGATCAGTTGACCGGAGCTCAGGTATTCTCAAAGATTGATGTTAGAACTGGTTATCACCAACTTAAGATTCGTGAAACGGATATTCCGAAGACCACCTTTACTACTCACTATGGTTTATACGAGTATACGGTTATGTCTTTTGGATTAACCAATGCCCCTGCTTATTTCATGAATCTCATGAATAAGATCTTTACGAATTTCCTAGATAAGTTTGTAGTTGTGTTTATCGACGACATCCTTATCTACTCCAAGTCAGAAGAAAAACATGAGGAACATCTGAGAATTATCCTAGACACCCTGAGAGAGCATCAGTTATATGCCAAGTTCAGCAAGTGTGAGTTTTGGCTAAAGGAAGTAGGATTCCTAGGACATATTGTGTCTGCCGGAGGAGTCTCTGTTGATCCCGCCAAGATCAAAGATGTCGAAGAATGGGAAGCCCCAACCACTCAAACCCAAGTCCGTGCATTTCTCGGATTAGCGGGATATTACCGCAAGTTCGTAGAAGGATTCTCGAGCATAGCCCGACCAATGACCCAATTGTTGAAGAAGGACAAGAAGTTTGAATGGACAGACAAGTGTGAAGCCAGTTTCCAAGAGCTGAAGAAGAGATTGATATCCGCCCCAATATTGCTCATGCCAGACATCAGGAAGCCGTTTGATGTGTATTGTGATGCATCCGAGATTGGTCTAGGATATGTATTGATGCAAGAAGGCAAAGTTATCGCATATCTGTCTCGACAACTGAAGCAGCATGAGCAGAACTATCCGACCCATGATCTTGATCTAGAAGCTGTGGTTCTAGCATTGAAGACATGGCGTCATTATCTGATGGGTAATCACTGTGAGATTTACTCAGATCACATGAGCTTGAAGTATATCTTCACTCAGAAGGAGCTGAATATGAGGCAAAGGAGATGGATAGAGTTAATCAAGGATTATGACCTTGACATTCACTATCACCCCGACAAAGCCAATGTGGTAGCGGATGCTCTTAGCAGATTGCCGTGTAGGCTAAACACCATGATCAAGGAGAAGCAACCAAGTTTGTATGAGGAGTTGGAGCAGTTCAGGACTAAATTAGTTAGCAAAGAATTCCTAGCTAGCATTGAACTTCAACCCACTTTGATTTGCCAAATCAAGGAAGCCCAGAAGGGAAATGAAAGTATCGACGGAATCAAACATCGTATTGGTACCGGAAAGGTACCTGGATTCACTGAAGATGAAGAAGGAGTATTGTGGTACAAAGGACGTATCTGTGTGCCAGCAGATTCGGAACTGAAGGAAGTTATCATGAAGGAAGCTCATGATACTCTTTATTCTATCCAGCCCGGAGGAACAAAGATGTATCAGGATTTGAAAGAGCAATTTTGGTGGCACAAGATGAAGAGAGAGATCGGAAGCTACATCGCCAAATGTGACATATGTCAAAGAGTCAAAGCAGAGCATCAGAGACCTGCAGGACTGTTGCAACCATTGCAGATTCCGGAATGGAAATGGGATTCCGTTGGAATGGACTTTATCACCGGTTTGCCTACTTCTAGTAGGGGAAATAACTCAATCTGGGTCATAGTTGATAGACTATCCAAGGTATCCCATTTTATACCTGTCAAGACTACCTACCAGAGTGCAAAGCTAGCAGAGCTGTACATTGCTAGGATTGTTAGTCTGCATGGAACCCCCAAGACCATCGTATCAGATCGAGGAACCCAGTTTACTTCAAGATTTTGGCAGAAAGTTCAGGAAGGTTTAGGAACCAAGTTGAACTTCAGTACCGCTTATCACCCGGAAACAGATGGACAGACTAAGAGAGTCAACCAGATCTTAGAGGATATGCTTAGATCTTGTGTTTTGGAATACGGATCAAAATGGGAAGACTGCGTGCCTTTCGCAGAATTCTCATATAACAACTGTTATCAAGCTAGTTTGCAGATGGCACCATTTGAATTCCTATACGGAAGAAAGTGTCGTACCCCTTTAAATTGGTCGCAAGTAGGAGACAGTCAGATCTTTGGACCCGACATTCTCCGAGAAGCAGAAGAGAAAGTTCACAAAGTCCGTGACCACCTCAAGGCCGCCCAATCTAGACAGAAGAGTTATGCTGACAAAAGAAGGAGAGACCTGACTTTCAATGTCGGAGATTTTGTATATCTCAAAGTTTCACCATTGAAAGGAACTCAACGCTTTAGTCTGAAAGGAAAGTTAGCCCCCAGATATATCGGACCTTTCAAGATTCTGAACCGTCAAGAAGAAGTATCGTATCAACTTGAACTGCCTGAAGAGATGTCAGCCATCCATAATGTGTTCCATATCTCATTACTGCGCAAATGTTTGGAAGTACCCGAGAAGACTGAAGTTTTCAAGAACATCGATCACAGAGCTGTGGAAATCAACAATGACCTGACCTATCGGGAAGTACCCATCCGTATCTTAGAAGAAGCCTACAGAACCACCAGGACCAGGAGCATCAAGTTTCTTAAGATTCAGTGGAGCAACCATACCGAGGAGGAAGCTACTTGGGAGCGAGAAGATTACATTAGGACAGAGTTCCCAAATCTCTTTAGTTCCTAGTTTTATTTGTAAATCTCGGGACGAGATTTTTTTTAAGGGAGGGGAAGGTTTGTAACATCCCAAAACTTCAGTCCAAGCTTATCAAGATCAAATCATCCAAAAATAGGGTTAACAAAAACTTTTCCAAATTTAAAATGAAAGCATTCATATGTGTGCATTTAAAATAGGAAGTGTTTTGAATTGCCATGATTGTGTGATCCTTTGATTCTAAAATGTTTCTTAGGTGATTTAAACATCATCTACATCATTCCAAAACTTTTCCTAAAGAAACTCAAATAAAAAAGAATTAAAAAGGAGGAATGGCCATTTTGGCCATTTTAATCCACTACACTACTTTGAGTGTTCCTAGCACTCATTTCTTCACAGAAACAATTCTTGATTTGTGCACCCCTTGCTAGTACACATAATGAGGTACCACGGCCCACCTTTTGATCTGCTAAAAACATTCTTTTACTTATTTTAAATGGTATTTGAAAATTGAATCTAATGCATATGCATAGATCACCCCTATTTCAAAAACCATCTTTTTGAGCTCCACTTTCAAAACCCTTGCAACCAGAGACTACCTAGCACTAGTGGAGAACACTCAAAAATTTTGAAATCAAAATTCAAAACATTTTCTCTTTCGGCCATTTTGTCAAACACCTTGCCGGCAAGATCATTGTGGCCTAACTATTACTGTTTTGGGCTGATATTGTCTAGCAAATTTGAAGTGCTTTGATCATCTTTGTCCCCCTCAATCCTAACCAGACCCACACCAGCACATCCCCTACCTCCTAGCTGCACTGCATTGCCATGCCGAGCCACTCCTCGCTGGCCGACCGTGCACTCGCAGCAGCAGCCCTCTCAAGCCTCTCTCACCATGTCTAGCAAGTTTCCAGTGGTCCACCTCCACCGTCCAACAAGCCCCAGGCCAGAGACAGAGAGCAGAGCGGCCAGGAACCGCCGCGCCTGGAGCTGGTCGACCATGCCGACGCCGCCTGCAGAGCATGCTCTGTCCCCGCGTGCACAGACCGGCCCTTGGCCACAGCCCGCACCCACCGCTCCGCCATGACCTGGGGAACACCCCAGACACCCCTGTTCGCCGCCCAAAGCACCACAGCCACCGCTCGCTGTGGACATTGCCGATTCTGCTGCTCAGAGCGCCACCTCGCCCAGACCGCATACCACCGCCCCTACGCTCGCATTCACTTCCTAGGGCACCGCCAAGAGACCACCTGTCGATCGCCATCCTCCGCCATGCCGCTAGACGCCCATAGCCGTGTCACCGGAGTCGCCTGCCCATACCCTTCGGTCTCACCGTCGGGCCTATATAAACCAGCCTCCCCCGCACCAATTCTCCACACACACTCACTTCCCACCTCTCACTGATCCTTTCACCCCTCTCGTCGGAACCAAGCAAGCTCTGCCTCGCCGGAATTGGAGCCGGAGCAGCCGCATTAGGAGGAGAAGGGCGCCGCTGATTGCGACCACCCCAAGCTCCGCCGCAACCGCGCCTCACCTTGCCGTCGACCACTAGTTCATTTGCCTGCCTCGCTGACCCTGCTGGAGCCCTGGTATGTCCCCAGCAGACCCCGACCGAGCTGCTAGGGTTCGAGCTCGTCGGCGACCTGTTCGTCGTCGACGACGACACTCAGCCGTAGATCCCCTTTCTAATTCTACGGTCCACAGCGCGCGTACCGTTTCGCGTGATAATACCCACTGACAAGCGGGACGCCCCTGTCAGCTAAGCCCCACGCCGCGGAGCGCCACTAGGCCGGCCCAAGTTCTTTCCCACGCTAGCCCACCCGTTCAAATCTAGATTTTTCTTTTTAGTTAAATCTAGTTTCTGTCCACTAGTTTAAAATTCAATTCTGGGAGTTTTATAAATCCAAATTGCATGAAACCAATTTTGTGTCAAAGGTATTGAGATGATCTATCCAAGCCCGTTAGATTTAATTCAATTAGAGTTATAGATCTCACCTAATAAAAAATAACAAAACAGAAATATTTGCAACTTGCAACATTTTTATAAAATCAACCAAGTTAGATTTTGAGTTGATTCCAACTCTCAAAAATCACATTTTATCATATCTATCTAAATATGTAATAATATTAAGGTTTGCATGCAGTGACTTTGGAAAAGTACCAAAATAATGCTATATAGGCATTTCTAGTCACTTTAAATCATTAAATAATGAACTTAAACCAAAGTAATATTGATCCAACCTTTCAATCTCATTCCCACATGTTAAAATATGTGGTGATGACATGTGTCAACATGATCCCATATTTTAAGTGGTGAATATTAAATCTTAGTTAATTTTTCAATGAGTAGAAATTACTTTTCTAAAATAAAAAGGTTGAAACTATTGAATTAAACTTGTGATGCCTGTGATGATAATAGATCATCAAATGTGTGCTTTAGAATGCTACTTAGCCTAGTTAAGTATTGATTGTGTACTCCGTATGTTTTTATAGACGATAGTACCGACCAAATCTACAAAGTGGAGGAGTGCTGTCAAGACGAAGAAGAAGAAAACTTCAACCACTGCACCAACCAAGGCAAGCTAGCACTATCCAAGATTAACCCTTGCAAGTTGTCCTTGCAAGCCACCATTAGCAATGCAAGCTAACACCTGCAAGTATAATGCTTAGCAAGTTAGGATTAAACTAGATGGTTTAGCAAAGATGCCTTGAGCATGCTTTGATCACACCCTTTTGACTATTAGTACCCCAAGTATTACTTACAAGTTTTACTCCCCTTAGTACACAAAGTTCTTTACTTGTTTTGAAGGTAGCATAAAAATATAAAACTTGACCTACTTAGAAACCTTTAGATGTCATTCTATGGCACGAGATTGAACCCATCTCTTCCACCTTAGTGAACACTCTTAACTTAGTAGTTTAGAGTAGATCAAAAACTTAGGTCACTTTAGATGGGAACACTTGGTGAAAATAAATTATGAAAACCTTGGAATGATGAGTCATTCTATTGAGATGTTTTGACATATGTTGAGAAACACAAATGGTTGATAATGAAAATGTTGAGGCATGAGCCTTAACCCTTCTATAAGACGGATGGTTGGATTCAGATGCGATACCATTCTAAATTTACCATACAACCACAATACCTGGATTGGGTAAGGCTTAGCTGAAAATTTATATGCATTAGTATTAATTCCCTCGCGGGAGAGGTTTGAGCAGAGGCTACCTCTCATGATGTCCACCTATGCAGTGCCCAAGATGACTGATGGTCATGGTTGGGAGGCCATGCTCATAGGAGAGGTGCTTATACTAGGGTGTGTAAAGGGATGGTTATGTTTGATTATTTGCATACTAAGTATGATGATTCAGGGTTATCCCTGACAGATGTATCGAATCTTGTGGTGAAAGTGTACCGTCGCTGCAGAGTGTCAAACTATTCGAATAGCCGCGTCCGCGGTTATGGACAGTTCGAATGGCCATACTTTTTCGTTGTCAGATGTTTTCCAAATAACTTGAAATGAATGATGAATCTTGACTTGACCACAATAGGGTTGTGTTTATGACAATAGCTTCCCAACTTAAGTGATTCTAGAACTTTACCTTATCTTTCTTTGCTTCTGAACTCAACTTAGGTTTCAAACTTAACTTTATAGTTAAACTTAGATCTAGCACTTTAACTTAGAATTATACTGCTTGTTAGTGGTAGTTTGCGAGTACTTAAAGAGTACTCATGGCTTTTGTCCCTGGCTATTATCATGGCCAGACTATGAAGGAGACTATCAAGATGATGGCCAACAGGACGGCTATGATAACTAGGACTATCTGCCTTCGTCAGCATTGCATGTGCCCCTGAAGATGGAGCCCACCGCTATGCTTATCTTTTATTTCCGCTGCTTGTTGTATTAAGACTGGATCATGAGATCCTTATTTGTGTAAGACCTTATGTATGGTTTGTAATGGATGATGTACTGTGAACTCCAATCCGTTATGTCTCGCAAAAATGGTAATCCGGGGATTGCGAGGTATGGCATAACGGCCATCTGGGATTAAAAATCCCGGTGTTGACAATTACCATTTTTGCGAGACATAACAGATTGGATATCACAGTACATCATCCATTAGAAACCATAATAAGGTCTTACACAAATAAAGGATCTCATGATCCAGTCTTAATACAAACAAGCAGCAGAATAAATAAGCGTAGCGGTGGGCTCCATCTTTAGTGTCATAGGCAATGCTGACGATGGGAGATGATCCTAGTTGTCGTAGCTGTCCTGCTGTCCTTCTTGCGGATAGTCCTCCTCATAGTCTATCCACGAGAATAGCCAGGGACAAAGCCATGAGTACTCTTTTAGTACTCGCAAACTAGCACTAACAAGTAAGGTAGTTCTAGTAGGAATGATAAGATCTAAGTTTATTTGCAAAGTTAAGTTTGAAACCTAAGCTGAGTTCAGAAACAAAGAAAGATAAAATAAAGTTCTAAATCACCTAAGTGGGAACTTAGTTTTCATAGTCACAACCCTGTTGTGGTCAAGTCAAGTCACAATTCATTTCACAAGTCATTTTGAAAACATCTGACGATGGAACGGTATGGCCACTCCAACTTTCCATGACCGTGGACGTGGCTATTCGAATAGTTTGACACTCTGCAGAGGTGGTACACTTTCACCACAAAATTCGATACATCTGTCAGGGATAACCCTGAATCATCATACTTAGTATGCGGATAATCAATCATAACCTTTCCTTTACACACTCTAGTATAAGCACCTCTCCTATGAGCTTGGCCTCCCAGCCATGGCCATCTGCCATCCTGGGCACTACATAGGTGGACAACATCAAGAGGTAGCCTCAGCTCAAACCTCTCCCACGAGGGAACCCATACTAATGCATATAAACTTCCAGCTAAGCCTTACCTAATTAAGGTATTGTGGTTGTACGGTAAAATTGGAATGGTATCGCATCTGAACCCAACCATCAGTTTTTAAAAAGGGCTAAGGCTCATGCCTCAACATTTTCATCATCATAAACCATTTGTGTTTCTCAACACATGTCAAAACATCTCAATAGAATGACTCATCATTCCAAGGTTTTCATAAGCATTTTCACCAAGTATTCCCATCTAGAGTGATTGTAACACCCTCAAATCGGCCCTATGCAAGTTTTAGCCTTTTCCGCCAAACCCGCATAGAAACGATTCAAGGACGCCCACCAGGCACTTTCGTGCGGGTGGAAAACAAAGTAATAACATTACACAACAGTCCTCGATGGGACCCACAGAACAGATATATACATCAACGACTCCATGAGTCAAGAATACAGATATATAATACAAAGATCCAAATCACCTTGGAAATGATAGATCGTCCGACTACGGACAAGATGCAAATGGGGCTAAGAGCCCTGAAGAATAACCAATGGCGTCCATAACCCTGCCCAGGCCAAGCCGGAAGGGTAACCCTGCTAACGACATCGACCTCAAACCTGCTAAAACAAAAGGGGTGCCGACAAAGGGCGAAGGAAAAAGAGGAGCGTCAGTACTGAGGCCAGTACATGGCGAGGCTAGAATTCGGCGGCTCTCGCCTACATAGGTATGGTGGGCTGAAGCGGCAGCGCAGCGGCACTAAACAACCTATAGAGACTCGATACAACTGGCGGTTATCAGAGAGGGAGAAGAAAGACCTATTCGGATCCAACCTGATGCTAACACCAAACATACCCATCCTAGCATTTCCCCCTCAAAACCAAACGAGGAAGTCAAACCGAGGAACTCACACGGTTGACAGTTTTATTCATTCCATTATAGTTGCAGCAGTTACTAATCAGATATAGATAGCATGAGTCATCTTGATAGCATAAGTAGTGGGAAATTTTAATCACCATTCCGTTGTAGTGGAAACATTTACTAGCCAGATATAATAGTCCTGAGGAATCCCAAAACCCAGCAGTTGTTGGCACTTTTATCACATTCCATTGGAGTTGCAATACTTACTAAGCAGGTATAGTATGACGCAGATCACCACAGATCCACCAGTTTTTGGCATTTTTAATATCCATTCCGTTATACTTGAACTGATTACTAGTCACATATTAAGTCAAATTTATAGCACTACTTTAGTTATGCTTGTATATGATCGAGATACTGTGCTCCAAGTCGTCCATAACCGCGGACACGGATTTCAGAAAGTTTTACCCTACAGGGGTGCACAAATAGCAACACACACTCGATCAACCTCGGAAAAACCAACTCAAAACCCAACGAGGCATTCACGACAAAGTGATCACAGGATTCAGAAATATTTCAGGGGGCCACCCCACTAAGCTACCCGCAACAAAGTTGGCCGGCTCTGGAATGGACCCAGGGTTTGCGTCAATGGCTGTAAATGACTGGGAACCCGAAAGTGTGACTGGGCTTGTCGATACCGCGAAAACACTCCGCGATCCTAAACAGTACAGGTGCTCCACGCACAATCTTAAATAAAGCAGTAAAGCATGGCATAAGTACAGGATAGTAACAAATCCCCAAACTACTTTGTGGCCCCAAGAAATAGAAATGAATCAAGCTCTGGCTCAGGGGGGTCCATAAGGCCTCCCGGATGTGGATATTGCGAAAAATCAAGGAACATGTATCAAGTACTCGGGGTCCTACGGGACACAAGTGAGCGTGGAAGAACCAAATGACATCTATTGCCCACTGATGCCTCTTTATTAGTTATATCTAGCAATTTAATAGTTGTAATTATAGTCATGATCATCTCCACCATAAAGCATCTCCACCATAAACATCTGCCAGCATTCCAACAACTGCGGTACTTGACAGCACGAGATCACACCTGAGCAAGCAACTACGACTCGCAAGGCCAGCTATCTACCAAGCACAGGTAATAGGAGGTGTCCAAGGCAATATAGAGGCTGCACAGGATATAACTGGTGCATGGAAACTAAAGCATCGTGACACGGATAGCAATAGCTCAACAGGAGGAAAAAAAGACTATAAATGCAAAATAGGTAGAAGGTGAAGAGATGCTCGCCTGGGAAACACTACCGAAGTATCATATCCGGAGAACTTGTCGATACTCGCATCAACTCATCGGCCTAATCCGCGAAGAAGCAAAGCGCTAAAAGAAACACCGGATGCAATATTTAATACTACGGCAGAAGATCTGGCATGCTTATGATATGATGCAGATGCCGTGCAATTAGGCAGTGTTAAGCGAAACCGGGGTCCCGACAATTAGTTAATAGGTTCATGTTGTTTAACTACCCCGCAAATTAAATGTTGGATTAACCAGGAGAAACAGGGTATCGGTTCGCTACACAAATTTAAATGGAGTCCGGAATATGACTAGAATAGCCCGCATATAGACTCCATGGTTAATTTAGGTGAAACGACTATAATGCCCCCAAACCCATAGATAGGTATGTATGCATGAATTAATTTAATATGCGACAGTATAGATGTCATTTATAAAAATAGGGGATTTCAGAAAAGGGGTCACACATTGGAACTCAGCGATCTTGGGTCGATGTAGTTCAGGATAGGTCTAGCCGGGATCAGGGTCTTCAGGGTTCGATCATCAGATCCATGTCGGTGCACTCGGGGTCTCGGTGTCCAAGAGGAAGATCAAAGTCGTGCCGAGGGGTTCGGGTGAGCTAGGATCGGTCTTCAGATCCGAGAGGGAGAAGAGCGTCGGGTTCAGTCTTCGGGAAGCATGCTCTTCAGTTGTTCTCAGAAGACCTCGACACCACACCATCTCTCATCTACACCAACTCACATCCACCACCAAAACGCCACCACTTCATCACCGCTTAACCAGTAGCCAAACAACAACAGAAATTCCTGAACACCTCATTAGTTACACACCAGCCCACATAATTGCTACCATGTACCACTTGACTACAGACAAAAAGGGACCCCCGCGGGTGAGCTCTTGAACAGAGGGTCAGCGACGGCGGTCGGAGATGTGGTGACGGTGGCTCTGCTCGGGAGTACGGCCATCGAGACGCACAGAAGCAGAGGCCTGGCGGGGGACGAGCGACGGAGGGGTGAAGGGCCCGAGGACGAGGAGGATAGCCGCGCGCGGCACCTGGCGGCAGGGCTTGGTCCGGTGGAACTCACCGAAGGCACGGGACACGACGGCGGGGATGCAGGTCCCGGGCGGCACGTGGCAGGGGCGGCCGAGATCGAGGCCCGGCTGCAGGGACGAGACGAGGGATGCCGGAGGTGAGGGCGGCCAGCGGTGGTGGCCGGAGAGAAGAGGCGGCGAGCTCGGTGGCGGTGGGGAAGATCTCGGCGAGGCCGGCGGCGGACGCGGCTCGACGAGGCGGGGCCTGCGAGGCCATGACGGTGGCGCATCAGAGAGCAGAGGCGACGGTGCAGAGGGAGGGGGCGGCGCCGGCGAGGAGACGGTGGAGCGGCGGCCGGCTCGGCTTCGACGAGAGGCGCGCGGAGAGAGACCTGACGTGGGGGAGGAAGAGGCGAGGAGGGCGGCCGGCGAGGCGGAGAGGAGGACCAAGAGGTGCGGCCGGCCGGGGAGTCGCTCGGGAGGCCGACGGAGAGAGAGGAGGGAGGCGCGCCTGGGCAGGGGAACCGAGGCCGAGCGGGGGCGGTCGCGCGAGCGCGTGAGGGGTGGAGAGGAGAGAGGAGGTGGCGACGTGGGGTCGTGCGGGAGTGGCGGGGCAGGTGTGGCCCGGTGTGGGGGAAGCATGCAGGGGACAGGAGGCGTGCGTGTCCGTGAGGGTGTGTGTGCGCGCCTGGGGATCGAGGCTCAGGGGCGGCAGGTGTGGGGGGTTGGTGGGGGATTGGACCAGGAGGTGGGCCAGGGTAGGCAGGGGCACAGTGCGGTTGCGTGGGGGCGCGCGTGCGGGCGGGAAAACGGTCGGTGGGGGGGGGGGCAGGCTGGCGGCAGGCCGCAGGTGGGAGTGGTGGCGCGTCTGTCCAGCGGCTGAGGTGGCGCACAGGGGTTGGAGGGAGGATTGGGCCAGGGTGAGGTGGCGACCGGTGATTGACTGGGGTGAGGTGGCTGGGGATGAGTAGATTAGGATTAGGTAGGAAAAGGTTTGGGGTAGCTCTGGTTTTTGTACTGGGGGTGGCTGACTGGGTCGGATCGGCCTGGTATGGCTGCCCCCTAAAAATAAAGTAAATATTTTAATATTTAAAACCGGGCTTTTGAAATCCGTTGGTAGACGAAATAAAATAATCCGGAGACCTGGGTTTTGATTGAAATAATAACGGGGCGTTTAGAAAACGAAAACAGACTTTTCGAAAATAGTTTTATGCAAACAAATGCAAGATGACATGACGATGCTCAAATGCAAGGTGGCATGATGACATGAGCATGCGGTCATGATGATGCAATGCACAAAAACAACGCGATTTTCTAGTAGTGGTTTTTGCGGGGCACCACAGTGATCAAGTGTTTGGTTTAGCTCTAACTACTAAGTTAAGAGTGTTCACTAAGGTGGGATGATAATCTCAATCTCATTCCATAGAATGACATCTAGTATAGGCCAAGTTTTATACTCTTTAAGCTATCTATACTAATTTCTAAAGTCTCACAAAGCATTACTAAAAGTAAAGAAACTTTGGTAAAGCAAAAGGTAAAACTTGGGATGGATATAAATCAAAAGGTATAACCAAAGCATGCCTAATGCATCTTGCTTAGGTCATCTTGTATAATTCTAGCTTGCTAACAATAGCTTGCCTTGATTGGTGTAGTGGTTGAAATTCTCCTCGTCTTCTTCGGGGTAGAACTCCTCCTCCTCGTAGACTTGGTCGGTACTATCGTCTATAAATACATACGGGATACACAATCACCAAACAATACTTAACTAGTCTATTTAGTACACTAAGGCACACACTTGATGATTTATCATCATCACACTCATCACAAGATTTAAAGAACTAGTTTCATTTATTTTATTTGAGAAAAGTAATTTCTACTCATTGAAAAATAATTAAGATTTAATATTTTCCAATTAAAATATGGGATCATGTGGCCACATGTCATCACCACATATTCTAATGCATGAATGTGATTTAAATGTTTGATCATATTTCAATAAGTTGAAGTTTATCATTTAAATGATTTAAAGTGACTAGAAATGCCTATATAGCATTATTTTGGTACTAGTCCAAAGTCACTGCATGCAAACCTAAATATTATTACATATTTAGATAGGTATTATCAAATGTGATTTTCGAGAGTTGGAATCAACTCAAAAACTATTATGGTTGATTTTTGAAAAATGTTTGAATGTAGAAAAGTCTATGTCTTGTTATTTTTGCTATATGTGATCTCTAACTCCAATTGATCTAAATCCAACGGGCTTGGATAGAGATTTTAATTATATTTCTAACAAAATTTGAATCATGCATTTTGGTTAAGTGGATATCTCTGAAATGATTTTTAAACAAGTGGACAGAATCTAGTTTAAGTCTAAATAGAAAAACATCTATTTGAATTTCTGGGCTAGCGCGGGAAACTAAACGAGCCGGCCCAGCGGCTCTCCGAGGCCCAAAGGGCGACTGACAGGATGGTCCCGCACGTCAGCCACACATCAAACGCGAAGCGGTACGGGGCACTCTCAGCCCTATGATTAAAAGGTGGATCAACGGCTGAGGATCATCGTCCCCATCGAACAAGTCGCCCGCAAGAGCTAACCCTAGCGGCACGGTGGGGTTACGTGGGGGATTACCAGGGCTCCAGCTAGGCATGGCGATGGGGGCGATCGAACTGGTGGACGACGGCCGTTTCAGGCGTGGTCGTGGTGGCTCCTAGGGTGGTCGCAATCAGCGGGGCCCTTCTCCTCCAGTAGCGGCCAGCTCTGGTGGAATTCCAGTGACTACGGGCTCGATTGGATCCAGGGAGAAGTGGGAAAGGCTCAGTGGTGAGAGGGGAGGTGAGTGGTGTGCAGAATAAGGCTGGGGGTGGCCTCCTTTTATAGGCTCGATGACGGGACAGCACGGCGTGGCCAGGCGACGGTGGCAACATGGCTACGGGCTGCTAGACGCGTGGCTGTGAGCGGCGAACGATGCGCGGTCTCCTGGCGGTCCGCTACAGCGTAAAGGCACGGCTAGGGCCAGTGGCAATTGGTCGAGCGCGGCTCGTGCTCTAAGCGGCAGAGGCAGCGTTCGACGCGACGTGCGGTGGCTGCGGGTCAAACGGCGGGGAGCGGGGATGTCTAGGGCGTGTTGGTGTTAAGGAGGGTGTGCGCTTGCGAGCTGAGGGTAAGGCGGGGTCTAGGTGAGGCTGTCGGGTGCGGCACACTGGCGTTTTCAAACAATTCTATATTAATACAAACACACATGCATTCATAATTGTTTTTAATAATAAAAAGTTTTTGTTAACCCTAAATTAGGTGATTTGGATCTTGATAACCTTGATTAAAGATTTGGGATGTTACAGTTATTTAGATGTCCAACTTTGATGATAATGCTAAAAAGAAACTCATGGGGAGTATTAATGATGTTCTTATTATGGTTAACGATACCTATGTCCCAGTTGATTTCTATGTTTTGGATGTTGAATGCAATTCTTCTTGTCCTATTATTTTGGGAAGACCTTTTCTTAGAACTGTTGGTGCCATTATTGATATGAAGGAAAGCACCATTAAATATCAATTCGCACTCAAGAAAGGTATAGAACACTTCCCTAAGAAGAGAGAGAAGATACATTTTGCCTCTCCTATTAAAACAAAGTTTGCTCTTAATGCTTCTTCATTTGAAAATACTTGAATCTTGCTTCCTATGCCTAACTGAAAGGCGTTAAAGAAAAACACTATCGGGAGATAACCCAAATTTTTATTTAGTAAGTTTTTATTTTGTTGAGTCTTGGAAGTTATTTATTCAGTAATAACCTCTCCTTATCCTTTTTGTGTGGTTTTTGTGCTAAGAATAACCTCTAATGAGAGAGAAGTAAGACTTGGAAAAGTTGCTGTCCCGAAACAGATTTTTTGTGCTTCACTGTAAAAAATCATGAAAAACCCCTGTATGTCGGATTGAGCTATAAGTTTTTGTGCTTAAGCCCCTAGTTGTTATCTGACTGTTTTTAGTTTATCACTTTTCGATTTGAGCAACATAAGGTTTTCAAAAAAATCGGTTTTTACCTGCTGGTCTGTTTTGACAGATTTCTACCATTATTTGCATTTGCCTCTTAATCTCTTTCTCTTTGAGTTATCTTTGATCACTTGACATTTTGGAAGGAATTGCTACAGTAGCTTGTGTTTTCATGGAAGTTTTACTTGTGTTGAAACTAAACCCAAAGAATTATTATCTTAAATACACTAATGTTGCTAACAAAGATTGTGTGAAGTTTTGTATGAAGGAAATTTTAAAGTGTAGAGAAGAATAACGTGATGAGTTGAAGAATGGACAAAAGCTCAAGCTTGGGGATGCCACCCGTGTCACCCCAAAAAATATTCAATAAGTACAAGCATCAAATCTTGGGGATGCCCAAGGCATCCCCTTCTTCATCAATAAAAATCTTAGGTTTTCTTCCAAACACTTCATTTTTATTGTTTCATGCACAATTGTGTTGTTCTAGAGCATCTTCATTTTTGTTTTTTGTTTTGTTTTGTTTGGTTTGCTTAAATAAATTGGTTGGACCCCCGCATTCATATGTGGTTTCAAATAAGTTGGTTTGTGTTGGAAAGAGTAGGAAGTTTCATGCTTATAAGTGGTACAAAGGAGCTTGTTTTGACTGTGGCCTAGAGTTTATCATGTCATGTTTGATATGGATTTGACTTTATGCTTAGTGATTATTGCTGTAGCATGACTTGTTCCAAACAATTGAGATTACTTAATGTGCCTTGAAAGAATCATGCGTTGTTTTAGCATACAAGAGCATAATATTATGGTATTCTGCTTTGATGCTTTATTTGGGTTGACTTGGCGCATGCTTACACCATGTTAAGACTATACCAGTCACCATAGCCTCTATGATCATTTAGTTTTTGACTTGTAATATCACTTTATGCTTTAATTAATAATGTTTTGTCGCTTTGCATGATTATGGACATTATTGCTCTCTTAGTTGGTCGCTCCCAGTCTTTTGCTAGCCTCCAGTTGTACCAAGTATGAGTTCCACTCATGCATCCAACTCCAAATGAAACCAAGTTATTCCAAAGAGTCCACTATAAATTCCTATGCATGGTGCGTTACACCATTCCAAGTATATTCATGTTTTTATCTACCTTCCAAATTAAACTCGTTATGTGAAAATTAGTGATTAAATCTCTCACAAACTTGATGGCACACTTTACTTTCTTGCACTTAATAAACTTGAACCATTGTGTCCATCTATGTTGCATATATGCTTGCACTTTAAAAGTTGATAATTAGCATAACCATGTACCATGGGGAACGCTTTCAACATTGCACTTATTATTCAGTTGATATCATGTTCTTTTGTTTATGGATCCCAGCAGTGTGAAATAAAAGGGGAGCTTGTAAGCTCATGGAGTTTGTATGTGTGTTAGAGAAACGCCTGGGCAGCTAGCCTAAGCCATGCCTAATCATGGTGGAAACTTGCAGCATAACCATAGTGAGCATTCTGTGAAGCATCATCAGTAAAAACCTATGCAAATAGAAAATAAAAAGATCACTGAGATGCTCATTGTCTGTTGCCTTGTCATTTTGATATGGGATAGCTCCTGTGTCATGGGGCAAGGGGTACCCCGTTGGCGGTTCTCTATGATACACATGTACTTACAATGACAAGAACTTATAACTTGTCATTACTAAAGTTGAGTAGCATGAGGTTCGTGACTAAAGTTGAGTAGCATGAGGTTCGGTACTCGTAAGCAAGGGACATGAGATTTTCAACTTATAACTTGTCAAGCATATCCTCATATTTGTGTCACTTTAACCTTAATCACCTCAAGATGCTTATGATAGGGTAAACGAGAGCTAAAAACTAGTAAGTACCATAATTTTTGGAAGCTCTTTATGAAACTTGAAATCTCGGCTTCCCTCTATGAAGGGCCTTTATTTTTACTTTTATGTTGAGTCTCCATCTTCTATCTTTATGCACTTATTGAGATAGCATAGTGGTCATTCTTAGTTAATGTGCATTGTCCCAAAACTTTTTGATTGATTCATAACTTTGATATTGCTTGTTCTTAAATTATTTGTATCTAGTCACCCTTATGAACTTTGAAGGTGTCCTATGCATTTATGTTTTGCGATACCATGAGGGACAAGCTGAATACTATTCTTATTATGTTTTCTATATATGAAACAAACAAACGTCTTTCAATGCATTGTTATTCATTATCTTTTGTTTGTACCTTTTCATGTTACAACATAGTTGCTATGTCTTATTGTTAGAACTATATCTTTCATGTTCATGTTTAGAGTATTACGATCCCAGCTATCAATGTTTTACAAATACCTTGATCAATATTATGATGATGCATGTAACCTCAAAAATTATTCTTTTTATCACTTACCTACTCGAGGACGAGTAGGAGTTAAGCTTGGGGATGCTTGATACGTCGTAAACGTATCTATAATTTTTGATGTTCCATGCTTGTTTTATATCTACTTTCTTATGTTTTGTTCACACTTTGGGGTATTTTTATACATTTTCTAGAACTAACCTATTAACAAGATGCCACAGTGTCAGTTGCTTGTTTTCTGCTGTTTTTGGTTTCAGAAAACCTAGTAAGGAAATATTCTCGGAATTGGATGGGACAAAAGCCAAAGTCAATATTTTACTCGAAGCAACACGGGGTCTGGAAGGGAGACGAACTGGCGCACCAGGGCGGCCACACCTAGTGGCGGCACGGCCTGGGCCGCCACCAGGGGTGTGGGCCCCCTAGTACTCCACCGACCTTGCCCCTCGCCTATAAAAGGGATCTGAAGCTCTTCCCGGCACCCTGCCGGAGGGGAGAGATCACCCTGGAGGCCTTCTTCATCACCATGCCTGCCTCTGGTGTGATGCATGAGTAGTTCATCCTTGGACTATGGGTCCATGTAGTAGCTAGATGGTTGGTTCTCCTCCTTTGTGCTATCATGTTTAGATCTTGTGAGCTCCGTTCATGATCAAGATCATTTATTTGTAATCTTACATGTTGTGTTTGCGGGGATCCGATGGATATGGAGATGCTATTTCAGATTGATTATTGATTCTATCATGTCTATGTTATTTGTGATCTTGCATGCTCTCCGTTGTTAGTAACTATCTTGGCCAAGTAGATGCTTGCAACTCCAAGAGGGAGTATTTATGCTCGATAGTGTGTTCATGCCTCTAGTAATCTAGGGAAGTGACAAAAATCTCTAAGGTTGTAGATGTGTTGTTGCTACTAGGGAGAAAACAACAATCCTTTGTCCATGGCACTTTGCTTAATGCAATTATTTGTTGCTTGCAACTTAATACTGGAAGGGGTTCGGATGATAACCTGAAGGTGGATTATTAGTCATAGATGCAGTTGGATTATGGTCTATGTATTTTGTTGTAATGCCCAATCAAATCTCATAGTAGTCAAGATGTATAGTATATGCATTGTTATGCTTTCTCAATCTGTTAATTGCCCCGCTGTAATTTGTTCACCCAACATGCTATTTATCTTAAGGAGAAACACCTCTAGTGAACTATGGACCCCAATCCATTCTTTTACCATTGATATACCATCTACCGTTTACTGTTTACTTTCTGCAAGGAATTACTATCTTCCACACCATATGTTTAATCCTTTGTTTTCAGCAAAACAGGTGAGATTGACAACCTCACTGTAAGTTGGGGCAAAGTTCCGTGGTTGTGTTGTGCAGGATTCCAAGTTGTTAGCAACACCTTGGAGTTGTTTCCTTGCTTTTGCTGGTTCGATAACCGTGGTTTCATAACTGAGGGAAACTTGTTGTTGTGCTCATCATACCTTTCTCTTGGGGTTCCCAACAAGCTCGAGATATCTTGAGCCATTAGTAGTACGAAGAGTAAGGCTTGGTCAGGTTCTCTCTTGAGAAGGATCCGAACCCGACTATTTTCTTTTCCTTAATTTGAAGGTGTGCTTCATGCTAAATTTATGTACCTCGATGTAATTTTCCCGTTATAGGCCCTTGGTGAAAACAAATGAAGAGGAAGTACTATGAAGAGTATGACTCGATCAGCTGCTCTCTCAAGAAGGAGCTGAACCCGACTATTTTATTTGCTTTATTTTAGGGTACTTCATACTACATGTATGGACCTCGATGTAATTTCCCCCCCTTTAGGTCCTTGATTTAAAATCTACTCCCACCATCCGTGTAAAATTCGAACCTACAAGTTAGTGGTAAAATTGAAACGAATTTAAGGTTAGTTGCGAATGAGTTTGAACAATCTTGGATTTCAAGCCGAACGACCAAGGTCATGGCCATATCTACGTCATAGTTTATATCGATGATTCATGATCCCATATCCAAGAATTTGCATGCCGCCAAATTGGGCCATATTTTGAAAACAAACAAAGAGGAAGTAGTACGAAGAGTATGGCTCGACCAGCTGCTCTGTCGAGAAGGAGCCGAACCTGACTGTTTTCCCTGCTTCATTTTAGGGTGTTTCATGCTAAATGTATGGACCTCAATGTAATTTTACCTTTTTTAGGTTCTTGCTGTAAAATGTACACCCACCGTCTGTGTAAAATTCGAACATAAAAGCAAGTGGGAAAATTTAAACATATTTAAGCTTATTAGTTATCAATGAATGTGAAAATTCTTGCATTTCAAGCCAAATGACGAGGGTCATGGACATATCTAAATCATACTTTATGCTGATGATTCATGATCCCATATCGAAGAATTTGCATGCCATAAAATTTGGCCATATTTTGAAAACAAACAAAGAGGAAGTAGTATGAAGATTATGGTTCGACAAGCTGCACTCTCGAGAAGGAGCTGAACCCGACTGTTTTCCCTGCTTAATTTCAGGGTGCTTCGTGCTAAATTTATGTACCTCGATGTAATTTTACCTTCTTAAGTCCTTGATGTAAAATGTACTCCCACCGTCCGTGTAAAATTCGAACCTAAAAGCAAGTGGTAAAATTTAAACGTATTTAAGATTATTAATTGTCGATGAGTATGAACATTCTTTGATTTCAAGACGAACAACCAAGGTCATGGCCATATCTCATCATATATACTTTATGCTGATGATTCGTGATCCCATATCCAAGAATTTGCATGCCGCCAAAGTTTTCCATATTTTGAAAACAAATGAAGAGGAAGTAGTATGAAGAGTATAGCTTCATCAGATTCTCTCATGAGAAGGAGAAAAACATCATTGTTTTCCCTGCTTAATTTTAGGGTGCTTCGTGCTAAATGTATGGACCTTGAAGTAATTTTACCTTTTTTAGGTCTTTGATTTAAAATATACTCCCACCATTCGTACGTGTAAAATTCGAACCTAAAAGCAAGTGGTAACATTTGAACGTATTTAAGATTATTAGTTGTCGATGAGTATGAACATTCTTGGATTTCAAGATGAACGACCAAGGTCATGGCCATATCTACATCATACTTGATGCTGATGATTCATGATCCCATATCAAAGAATTTGCATGCCACCAAATTTGGTCATATTTTGTAAACAAACGAAGAGGAAGTAGTACGAAGAGTATGGCTTGATCAGCATTTCTCTCGAGAAGGAGCAAAACATGCCTATTTTCCCTGCTTAATTTTAGGGTGCTTCGTGCTAAATGCATGAACCTCGATGTAATTTTACCTTTTTTAGGTCCTTGATGTAAAATGTACTCCCACCGTCCGTACATGTAAAATTCAAACCGAAAAGCAAGTGGTAAAATTTAAACAAATTTAAGATTATCAGTTGTCGATGAGTATAAACATTCTTGGATTTCAAGACGAACGACCAAGGTCATGGCCATATCTACATCATACTTTATGGTGATGATTCATGATCCCATATCCAAGAATTTACATGTTGCCAAATTTTGCCATATTTTGAAAACAAACGAAAAGGAAGTAGTATGAGGAGTATGGGTCAATCAGCTTTTCTCTCGAGAAGGAGCAAAGCATGATTGTTTTCCCTACTTAATTTTAGGGTGTTTCGTGCTAAATATAGGGACCTCAACGTAATTTTACATTTTTTAGGTCATTGATATAAAATGTACTCCCACCGTCCATACATGTAAAATTTGAACCTAAAAGCAAGTAATAAAATTTAAACATATTTAAGATTATTAGTTATCGATGAGTATGAACATTCTTGGATTTTAAGACAAACAACCAAGTTCATGACCATATCTACATTATACTTTATGCTGATGATTCATGATCCCATATCCAAGAATTTGCATTCCACCAAATTTGGCCTTATTTTAAAAACAAACATAGAGGAAGTAGTATAAAGAGTATGGGTTGATCAGCTTTTCTCTCGAGAAGGAGCAAAACATGACTGTTTTCCCTTCTTAATTTTAGGGTGCTTCGTACTAAATGTATTAACCTCGATGTAATTTTACCTTTTTAGGTCCTTGATGTAAAATGCACTCCCACCCTCCGTACGTGTAAAATTCGAACCTAAAAGCAAGTGGTAAAATTTAAACGTATTTAAGATTATTAGTCATTGATGAGTATGAGAATTCTTGGATTTCAATACGAACGACCAAGGTCATGGCCATATCTACATCATACTTTATGTTGTTGATTCATGATCCCATATCCAAGAATTTGCATGCCGCCAAATTTGACCATATTTTGAAAACAAACAAAGAGGAAGTAGTATGAAGAGTATTGCTCGATCAGCTTTTCTCTCGAGAAGGATCAAAACATGATTGTTTTCCCTGCTTAATTTTAGGGTGCTTCATGCTAAATATATGGACCTCGATGTAATTTTACCTTTTTTAGGTCCTTGATGTAAAATGTACTCCCACCTTCCGTACGTGTAAAATTCGAACCTAAAAGCAAGTGGTAAAATTTAAACGTATTTAAGATTATTAGTTATTGATGAGTATGAACATTCTTGGATTTCAAGCCGAACGACCAGACTCATGGACATATCTACATCATACTTAATTTGAATGCCACCAAATTTGGCCATATATTTTGAAAACAAATAAAGAGAAAGTAGTATTAAGAGTATGGCTCGATCAGCTGCTCTCTCGAGAAGGAGCCGGACCCAACTATTTCCCTTGCTTAATTTTAGGGTGCTTCATGCTAAATGTAAGGACATCTATGTAATTTTCTGCATTTTTTAGGTCCTTGATGTAAAGTGAACTCCCATTGTCCGTGATGTTCCCATATTTGGGAGTAAATAGGTGAATCATGGCACGGTAACAATGTTGCCACTCAGAGTTTCCAACCATTAGATAAATCTAGCACTAAAACATGACTATATACATTCTAATCTAGATAAATCTGAGAATATTATATGGATCGGAGGGAGTAGTATATATGCACTCAAAACAAATTGTGTTTTCTCTCTCCTTCAGTGCCTCATCACCATCCCCACACGCAAAGCAAATTTGAGGATATTTCGAAGTTTTTTCTTTGGCACGGTGTGATTTGCTATCCCTAGCTACCGGTAGGAAAAACATCAGCGCCTCAAACTAGGGGCTAGCATTGCGGCCTGGAGCGTTTAAGAAACTAGTTGATACCCAGCGTGTTACGGCGGGAACGAAACATAATTTTCCTATATGCAAAAAGTAGCATTCATCGAGTTCCATGCATTTTGTTAGAAAAAATCATGCATGCGATAATACCTCGTGCATTGCCTAGTTTGCAAAAAAAAATGAGTATGATGTAGAAAAATAAATATATCGCTATTTTGTGGTAACTCAGTAGATATATCCTTTTAGCCAAACATTACCAATGAAAGGCATATCTGATCACATATGTGTGAGGTATCAAGGAGGAAAAAAATAAGCCATGGATAAAATTCAGTGGAGTTATATATCTTGTCTTACTTTTCCTATTCTTCTTGCCGTCAATTGTCACTTGGGGACTACCCTAGCAAGCCATAAGATATATCACATATCAGCTCATTCATGTACCCTATTGTCAAACTAAGGAAAAAAATTAAGCTGACCCATTAACAAAATAAACCTGTAATGGAAGCATCTAATAGTGCATGGAGAGAGTAGTAAAAAATTAGGAAGAAGGAATAAACATTATCAATTTAGAGAAAATTCGGACCTGCAGTCTGCAACATATGAAAAGCAAAAACACGCATTGTCATGCATATTGAAAAAGAATTTGGACGCCCCAAAACAAAAATGGTGTGTACAATGGATTTACTATGATCCTATTGTGCTCATGAAACTACATGGAGAAAATGTAGGGTAAAGGTTTGCCAAGATCGGACATACAGTAAAAGCTAGGAACGATTATGCTAGAGATTTAGATATAAAACAAAACGTTGGGACTATAGTCGGCCCGACAAACCGAAAGTGGGTCCTAGAACGAATTCTGAAGATGTGATGATGGCACCAGGACATTGGTCACCAGGTAGCCCTCGCGGTCGTACCACTCATGTACCGTCTGCAGCTGTTCTTCAGGTGCCTTCTTTTCTAAAAGAAAACATCGGTTCCTGATTTGTGGTGGTGGTGGTGGTGTGTGTGTGTGTGTGGGGGGGGGGGGGGGGGGGGGTGGAGATGTTGCACAAGCATAACACACCCATGTTTTATTGTGGCCCTTGTCCAATCTGCATACATAGGTACAAACGCATATTAAAAAACAAAAGCCAGAAAAATTAGCATATCAATGTTGCCGTCCACAAATGAACATAGATCGGCACTGGTGGAGTAGAAATGGAGCATGCAAACGTGTTGTGGGATGGGACACCCTCATGCTGTTGAGGGGGAATGTTGGAAATAGCAATTGGTCTTCCAGTAGCAGAGTAGATGATACACAAAACTACTGATCCTAATTAGGAACTTTATTAACCCGCGCTAATTCAGGACATCACTACAGCTCACGCGGAAAAGGAAGGACACAGCTGGAACTAGAACAGAAGGAGCGTTTTGGCTTCTGGGGAAACAAATCCATCAAGCAGAGCCGAGCGCGCAGGACTAGCTCGCGGTCGACCGCTAGCCATTACCCAGGCGGTCAGTCCCGACCAGCTGACCTCCTTTCCATTTTTAGTAACTCTGGCAACGCTCCTTCTGGCCTTTTTCATTTTTAGTAAGTTTTGCAATTCCCTTTTCCGTACAGGCGCTGCTATCAATTCCCTTTCCGCGCAACTGTCAATTCCATTTCCGACACCAGCTACATTTTGAAATACCTAAACTGGTCCTTACAAATTTGTGTATTCCCGTTTTGGGCAGTGGCATTTTAGGGATAACAAAATGGGCGGGAAATAGTACAAAATCTACTTTCAACAAGAATACGCTGCTACTTTCAACACGGGAAAACTGTTGCTTTCAAGTTGCAAAAAATAAGCTACAAATTGGAAGCCATTCCTCTATTCGGGTTGAACAACACACTTGTTCAACAATATGGTTTTACTAAAAAATAAACAAAGGGAAATTTGAAAATAAAGAATATATCTTTCATGAGAAAAACATATAGCTAGAATTCTAAAAATGTGTATATCGTGTTGCAACCAAATGTGTATATCTGCCGCAACCAAATAAACCTACTTTCAGCATGAACATGAATAAACTCCTAATTTTAGTAATGATGGGGAACAACTTCATGTTGTAGGTGTTGGTCTAGTAGAGTAGCAGCACATCAACGTAGTTGTCGAGCGCGAACCTGAACATGATGTTGTAAACGGCGAACACTTGCGCAGCAAGCAGGTTACCCATGAACCCAGCCACGGTGTTCTAGTCCAAGCCAAAGGAGTAGACCCAATGCTCTTGAGCCCAACCCCAATCTGCTGCGTCGTGAAAGAATGCTTGTAGAACCAGCACATCATTGCCATGGTGCTAGCCGCTGGAACAGGTAGCTGGGGATCATATAGTAGGCAAAGCTGCAGATCGTAATGATGAAGACTTGCGAGTGCTAATTGTGTCTCCTTAGTTCACTTGAAGGTTCCTTGGTATATCTGCCATAATAGGTGGAAAATATATTAGTTACCTCGTGTACTCTACTTTGACTAAACTAACAGTGCAACCAGGAACTTAGATCTACTTTACAGTGGCAACATACAGAGGTTACTGACCTGAGTGTTAATGCAGAATCTAATTGGAAGAGACACCCCAATCAATCTATAGAAGAATAAATATGGATAAGAAAATCGAACAAATGTATAGTGGAACCATCTTCCTCCTTGCTAATCAGAAATCTAGTTGGGAAAATGGAGGAAAGACGCTAGAGATGTGAATACGTCCATAGGAAAATGAAGAAAACTAACTAGAAGGCTGCAGGAGCTCCTAGAGCATATATAGGCTATACTCAAACATACAACAACATATGAGAAGCCCATGTAAAAAGTATAACTAATTAAGAAATACCAAATACAAACACATTAAAAGAATATTATTCATAGAATTCCTAAGTTATCAATATCATCTGTGATAAGTCACCAAGGCCATATGGAACAACTTATCAAAAAAAAACAATACAAACAAACCATTTGAATATACCAAAAAAGGGACACGTGCAGCAGAATTATCAACCATGTGGTACCTAAGTTACCAAAGCATGTACACATCTAATAGTTATGAAGGTTGTATGGCTCCAGAAAGAAAAAATTAATTCCATGCTTGAAAAAAATGTAAAAGCAAGCCAATGAACATACAAAGGGCATAGAGAATAACTTACCAAAAAGGTAAACATATAAGATGTCAAAGACACCGTAAAAAAGTAGAACTAATCAAAAAATGACATATACAGTAAGGAATAGCAATCATACAGTTCTTAAATTACCAATAACATATATCAAAACTTAGCAAGGTGATATGCAACAACTTATCATAGAAAAAAGTGATAAAAGGCATTTAAAAATACCAAAAAAGATCATGTGCAACAGAATTATTAACCATGCAGTACTTAAGTTATCAATATTATATATCATAATTTACCAAGATAATATACAACAACTTATCAGGGGAAAGTTTAAAAAATTATTTAAGAAAAAAATGAAAGGTAAAATCAATCATACAAAACCTAAGTTATCAAAGTATGTAGAAAGCTAAAATTATGAAGGTGGTATGGATGAACTATCAAGGCTTGAGAACAAAAAAAATTAGTGCCAAGCTTGAAAAAGGTACAAAGCAAACTCCTACTTTACCAATACCATATATCTAAAATTAACATGGTGATATGCAACAACTTATCATAAAGGAAAAAGTGATTTAAAAAAACCAAAGGATAGATACAACAAATTATCAACCATACTATTCCTAGAGTTATCAATATCATATATCATAAGTTACAAAAGGTGACATTGAACTTATTATCAAGGGAAAACGTCAAAAAACATGTAAGAGTACCAAAAAAGATGACATGTATATTAGAATTATCAAACATATAGAGCCTAAGTTATAAAATCATGTAGAAAAGCTAAGATTATGAATGTAGTATGGTTGAACTATCAAGGTTTCAGAAAATAATTGTGGCATAATAAGTTATCAAAGTATGTAAAAAAAGTAAAAGCAAGCTAATGAAAATACCAACGGCATAAAGCACAACTAACCGAAGGTAAAAAAATAGCACAACATATCAAATACAATGTGCTAGTAGAACTATTTAAAAACTAAGAATGACATATACATCGAAGAAATATCAAATGTATAGTTCTCAAGTTACCAAAGCATTGCTAATAGCAGTCTTAATATATTCCGTATATATTTGGGCAAAGTTTATGAACTTTGACTTTGGAAAAATCTAATATGCATCCTAATTTGAGAAGGAGGGAGTAGTTAGATAACTACATCATCACCATGTTGATAACTACATAAGCATTGTGTTGGTAGAAAAATCAAAACTAGATCCTCTTGATACAACAATTCATTCCATGTCCATACATATATAGAAAAAAACATTACTTAGAAAGCAAAATAATGAAATTAGGCACTCTTCAAATAGGAATCCATTTTCTAACTGCCTTTCGTGCTTTGATGAGTCGCCCGAGATCTTTTCGATGACCTATGTTGTGTTGAAGGGATATCTATATGATCCGATTGATTGCATAAGACTCGCGGTAGCAATAGAATGGGGAAAGTATATAGAAAAGATAGTTCTTTTCAATTTAGACTTCTGGCTATTTATTCAGTCGTCAATCAACATTGATCCGGGTAGTTAGTCAGTCTCTCTCTTTTTGCCCGTCCTTCTCTATCTATGAAATTCCTAATTAAGGGTGTTCGCTTTCCAATTTCTAAATGTTCATGCACTATCCGTTGAAAGTCGTAGATCATTTGAGTTGAAAGTTGTACTTTATTCATATTGGAAGTGTTTTTCCCACATTTTCCCCTACAAAAAAGCACGGTCCCAAAAAGGGAATTAGAAAAGAAAATTGACTCAATAAACATGAATTTTGATACTCCCTCCAACCTATATTAGTTGACTTAGATTCATCTTGATATGAATGTATCTAGTCAATATTTAGTGCTAGATACATTAGTATCTAGACAAATTTGAGTCAAATAATATGGGTCGAAAGGAGTACTAAAATAGATAATCAACTATATAATAAAGGTAATTATAAGGGGAATTGAGAAAAAGGAATTGATAAAGGGAAAAGACATTTTTATCACATAATGAAATAACGATGAGAAAAAGAGAATTGCCAAATGTTTATGTAATTTGCGAGTCAAAAAATGTTCATGGGTTTAAAATAAGTATTTATTTATTAGGAAGGAGCAAGAAAAAAAAGAATACACAGAAAAAATAGAAGCTAGAGTCGAGAGACCGAGTGAGGGAAATTAGCGAGGATAACCACGCTCACGATCACAGCCTTCATGTGCATGGGAGAGAATAAAGAAAATAAAAAGAGAATTAGTGTAGCGGCCCGCACTGTGTATGTGCATGTGAGAGAGAAAAGGAACAAGAAGGGAAAAGCCACGGCACCAGACCGAGAGAACCGAAGCAGCGTCATGCCCGAGTTACCGAACCCGTGGACCCCCACCCGTTTGTCGTATCTGCATGCGCACAAGAAAAGCGAATTGATTCCGCACCAACGTGACCGTAGCGTGCGGTCGACCGCGGAAGTGAGAATCCGGAGCCGAGCACCCATCAAGCGCTGGCAAGGCAACCGCATGGATGTGGAGTTCGACCTGCATTGGGAGCTTCGATCATGGAAGCAAGAAGAGGCCCATTAGTAGAACTCCCACGCGAGTACCTAGCTTGCAAGGGCAAAGACCGAAGAGTGCTCTCGCTGGCCTAGAGAGAGGTGGAATTTATAGATGAAAGTAATAGGTGGTGGGATGGAATGGGAGAAGATAGCCTAACCCTGAAATTGTGGAAAGTGGAGGGGAGCGGAAGGGAAAACACATGAGTCACTGCTGAGTGCAGCTTGGGTCACGGGAAGTCTGGAAGGCTCCAATCAGTTGTCGGGTAACGCCAAATTATTGTCTTGTAGCTAAGGGACTCTGAAGGACTTATACGTGAGCAAGCCGAGTGATGTTACAATCGGAAGGATAAATAGTAATCGTAGACATGAAATCCAACGGCTACAAATAATTGAGATGATGTGGCTGCATGAGGTTTCAGCCTGCAAACATAAAATGCATCCTAGTGGGGATAAACTTTATAGATATTATAGATATATCTAATTTTCTTTTCTGTTATTATTCTTTTTTCATAAACATCTATGTTAACGTCCCGTGTTATTTTTTCCCTAATATACTGGGTCGGAGGAGTCGATCCGACAACCGGAGGAGAACTGCCCACCTCTCCATCTTTTTTTGGCTGAGAAACAGTACGCCCCTCATCGTCTTCCTCTGCCACTCTGTCCACTTGTGCACCATCGTAGCCCCTCTCCACCCTTGCAGAAAGGTAGAAATCGCCAACCCATCCTGACTAATCTTCCGCAGTACTTTTCCCCGTAACGATATCTGGGGTGATGAAGCGTAAGATATCTGAGTGCTACAGCCAGGCAATGGGATTTTGGCAACCTCCACTATGGACCACTGAGCAACATCACCGATCGCACTGATCTTCTGAGCACCGCTCGCCTCGCTCACGGAATAGTTGGCATGCATCGAGGGATTGCGGAAGATCCTGGTTTCCAGTTTGGTTTGCCCTTCGTACTTCACTCCGACCCACAGACATGGCCACTAGACTGTGACGAGCAGGTAATAATCAATTTTGCATGATTTTTGTAGGATTCAAATCCTTAGATTATTTCCTATGGATTGCATTTGGATCAAAGGAATCATGGTACCCAAATTCTTTTGAACTGCAAGCCCCTACCCATGCTTAAATACCGTAGTAACTGGAACATCTACTTGAGCCTCCACTCTCATCACGTGCATAGGATCGAAATATTCCATTCACGTAGGTAGTTGTCCTACGTTTTATAATCGCGTGTTTTTTACCGACAAAGCTGTGAAATTCCTGTGTTCTCAGTCCTGCGATCCAAAGAGGCCCAAGACTTTTGCTTCACTGTCCCCCTCTCATCCAAACATACTAATCTGAAAACATAAGAACGACTAGGATTATTGATACCCGTAACGGAAGGTGTATTGGCCAATCAAGGTTGTCGTTATATTTTAAGTTTCATGTGTTTTACAAACACAAGATTTCTGTAAAAAGTTGGTTGTTTGGTTTACATGAATACAAAAACATAGGATTACTTTAAACACATGGTAAAAATCAAAGTCAAACCTCACGGGAGAGAATATTTATGATGTTATCGTGTCTCTTGGGACCTCATTCTTGTTCTTTGCACGCGTAGGAATTTGAAAATGAGGTCCAAGTTGAACATGAAGAATTGCATATAAGTTTTGGAGGATTCTAACCCATAGGATTTTGGAAGATATCAAATTCCTATGGAGTCCCTTCTTAGTTCCTATACCCTCCATTCCATAAGAATCTAAACATGAACTCCAACCTTATTCTATTTATCATTTGAGAAGTCCAATGGCTCACACTATATTCCTGCAAAACTCCTGTTTTTTTTCCTATTCACCATCCAAAGACACATGTTACAAAATTCCTGCGTTTTTAATTCCTAATATGAATTTACTGTACCTACCATGTCAATCCTGTGTTTTTCCTATTCCTACATTTTTAAAACCATTGATCAAAAGAGGCTCCTAATCTTGTTAAGCAATCATAGGAAAATTGCCTGCATTTTTCCTCTGGCCTAGTCCTCTAAACCAAACGGCTGAATAGTGCCAGCATAGGAAACTTAAATATTCCTACACTTTTTCTTTAATGCAAACAAGACCTTATTCCTTGGTGTGTTTGTCTGCATGCATTCATGATTTATTCATCACGTTTCTGCATCTTTTAGAGAGTAGTTTTTCCGCAAAGCTAGCTAGCACTCCCCCTTTGTCAAACACCTTGTATGCCCCTAGATATGAAGAAAATTTGTTGTGGGGCATTGACGTATTGCTTATGCCACTAAACAATCCAACAGTAGAAGCATTTGTACCAGCTGATGATGACATATCCGGAACATAGGATGATGCAGGATTTGAAAACAAGGGTCGCTGGGTTTGTGCCAACGGAGAATAGATTGCGATTGCAAAGCAACCGCGGCGCTGGTACCTCCAAAACATTTATAGTATGGCATGTATCGAGCTGCCACATGTGAACATGTTGATATTTATCCATCGGGTAACTAGTATTTCCCCGGGCCCCCATGCACTTACAGGTACAAGCACGCAATTATCGAGCTACTAAAGATACAAATAGCATAGAAACCGTAAAGATTTGACAACCAATGGCACTACAGCGCGATTGCGATGTTTGACAAATTCATTGCTACCATAGATTTTCCTAGTGACAGGGACTGGATTATCCTTCGAAACGACTATCTTGCACCACCAACGTATGTCGATGCCATTGCCACAAGTCTAATCAGTGGTAATGTTGATTGCATATACACGGTGACAGAACCACGAGAAGATGTTCTTGTCTGGGAACCAAACAAGTGGAGTGAGTCCCGTTATTTAAAAGTAAAATTTATAAATTACTTATAACTGCATTGTTTGTGATACTTTTTCTAACTGAAATGCATAGACAGGTATACTTGCAGGCCCGCGTGTCATACATGCTCCAGTAATTGAAGAGTCGGCAAACGTCCAAACCGGTGATGATGCTAAGGCTGGAGATATTGCATTACATAGCTGGTACTTGGCAGAGCTTGGCTGGGATATCTTGTGGATTCACACCAGGGGTGCACGAACCAGCAGCCATGGTGATCATATATCATACATGGGTAGAGAACTGCTCTCTTATCCCTCGCCCCGCTGCCATGTTTTCTAGAGGGCCCTTAATTTGGATGACCATGTAACACCGGACTGGATCAGAAGGGATAATCTTGAAGGGAGGTTAGTGTTTGTGGAAATCAACCATCCATTCATCCTCGAGCCCCCTACAAACCCCGAACCTGGTGCTGCCGATGATGATGAAGCTCTACCAGTGTTCAGAGGAGACTGTGTGTTTGCTACACACGTACGCTACGAACATCTCCCGCAGCTAGTTCCAGATTGGAGCCGCATGCACGTCAATGGGGGGCTTCCATAGGTTCATCACTTAACTACACTAGAGCGGAACATAGGGAGCAAATGTTCGAGGCACCAATGTGGTTCGTGCCAATCCTACCTCGTTAGAACTAGTTGAAGTTTGACCAAAATACAGAAAAGCTGATTATGAGCACTCGCAACATCATTTCTATAGCTAGTACTTGTTACCATGTAATGTACAATACTACGTGTGTAATACTTTCATACTGTATTGTAGTATCAACACTTGCAATATCATTTCCAGTATTGCTTGTACTAGGCACCATATACGTAATAATATACTTTCATAGTATGTGATTGATGTTTTCCTATTCAAGCACTCAAGCTGTCGTGACCAATTGTTTAGGCTATTAATTTTGGCATGACAATTAGTAGTAATGTCAGGGGGATGATCCCCGGATACCCCACCCGAGTAAGAAACAGGACAGTCGGTCTCGGCCGGCTGACCAGATGCAGCCAGACAGGACAGGAGGGACCGGCTACCACCCGGTAGCCAGACCCTGAAGAGGTAGCCGGATACAACAACGTAGCCAGATCCAATCAGAGGGACATGACGACGTGCGTATCAGTGCACGGTACGCCCTGTACGACGACAAGACGGGCAACCACCTGCCCATACCGAAGACTTGGTGTGGCTAACGCGGGAACAGTGGCCTGTGCTGACGACGGGCTCGCACGGCGTCCACTGTGCCTACAACAGCCATACCGCTCATACACCGATGTGACATACCATGCCGGGTACTGTAGATGACTAGCCGGCTGGGACCCGCCTGTGGGGCCCGCTAGTCGGACTAGCCAGTGAGACCCTTGCCTCTCTTCCTATATAAGGAGAGGGAGGGCCTTAGTAGAAAGGGTTGGTCTCAAATCATTTAAGGCAGTAGCTAAAGAATACAGCTCGAGGAGCACTTGTAGCTCGTATATTCCACATAGTCAGATCAGGCAGGAGTAGGGGCTTTACCTCACCACGAGGGCCCCGAACCTGGGTACTTCTTGTGTCCCGCTACGCTCGCTCGTATCCAATCTCGCCTGCGGACGGCGTCGATAGCTTTCCTTCTAGTCCCCACACCTCTATCTAACCTTCTTAGGTACTTCCGTTCCCAATACAACGACAGTTGGCGCCCACCGTGGGGCAAATGGCTTCGACCGGAGTCACGTTCCGCACGGGACCCCGCACTTCAGCCGGTGAGCGCGTGGCCTCCGGCCTGGTGCTCACGCTCGGCAAATTCGACTTCAGCATCGACAACGCCTCCTACTTCGCCGGAACTTCCTTCCTGACAAACGACACCGTTCTACTATTCGGCGATCTCCCCGTCTACATCGCCACCGTCCCGGAGCATTTCCCTAGGGAAATCGTCTCTGTCACGGGGCCGCCATGCTCAAACGGCGGCACCTCCGCCGCACCTTGCGGCGTGGAGGTCATGATGGCCGGATCTAGCTCGCAGCCCCGCCGGCAGCGGGAGCAAGGCATGGACGAGGTCGGAACTTCCGCTCCTTCGCAGCCTCGGAACCCGGTCGAGGATGCCATTGATCCTCTCCTGACGCCGGTTACCCTCGGGGACAACCCAGAGGAGAAGGAGGCCAACTTCACCATGGAGAGACAGATCCTCCTCCAGGAGGCCATGGAGCGGGAAGCAGCCCGCAAGCAGCTGGAGATCGCCAGGCACGAGTATGATCGCGCGCATGGTCTCACCCCGGCTACCGTAGAGCCGAGCCGGCGCGGCCAGGTACGACGTTGGGGCGGTGAGCTAGGCGGCAGGATGGAGAAGGACGGAGAACCAGATCCCGTGCCTGCCCCTACACGGCCCACCTACAGCACGCCCATCAAGAACTTGCGCGCGGCGCGAGCCGCAGCAGAAGAACTACCCAGCCTGGAGGGCGAGGAGCGAGCCCGCCAGCACGCTCGCGTCTAGGAGCTCCTCCGCGTCGCGGACGAGCAGGCCGGTGCCAACCGGCAGACGCAGGAGGACCTTAGCTACTCCAGAGGAAGCAGGCTACCCGCCAACAGCAGGGGCGCACCACGTGACACGCAGCAGGCGTCCTCCCCTCAGCCGGCTAGGGCCCGCAGCAGGCGTCGCAGCTCCGACAATAGGGGCCAGCCGTGCCAGGAGCAGACGGTCAACAGCAACCCGCCACCTCCACCCCCACCAGCCGGAGCACCCAGACCAGCCGGTTCCCGCCTCTCGGGCCGGTTGGGTGCGCCCAACCCGGATTGTCCGGATGCCCGTGACCGCATCGAGCTGCTCGCTCAGGCACGCATCACGGAGGAGGAAGATTCCACCGGGCCAGTTTGTTTCAGACCCTGCATCCGGAACGAGCCGTTTCCGAATAAATTCTCCCTGCCCAGGGACACCCCCAAGTACGACAGCAGCATGAAGCCGGAAGACTGGTTGACCGACTACGCCACGGCAGTCGGCATCGCCCATGGGAATAAGCACACAGCCGTGCGTTACGTCCCTCTCATGCTAACCGGGTCGGCAAGGACCTGGCTCAATAGCCTCGCGCCCAACAGCATCAACGCCTGGCCTGATTTCGAGAAGGTTTTCGTCCGCAACTTCAACGACACGTACAAGCGCCCAGGGCGCCCGCGCGACCTGGACTTGTGCGTCCAGGGCGACCGCGAGACCGACCGCGAGTACCTCGCCAAGTGGACGGAGCTCCGCAACACTTGCGAGGGCATCCTGGAGAGCCAGGCCATCGGTTTCTTCATCGAAGGATGCCGAGAGGGCACCATGCTTCGCCACCGGCTACTGTGTGATGAGCCGAAAACCATGGCGGAGCTCATGACGGTTGCCGACCAGTACGCCACGGCAGATGCCGCCATGAAGAATCCCCTCCGAGTAAACGCGGAAGGCCACCCGACTCCCAAGGTGCCGGCTCGTGACCGTCCGAGCAATCCGGCTGGTGAAGCCGGATCCTCCAGACGCCACGGCAACGACAACCGGTTCCACGGGGACCGCCAGGACAGGCAGCAGAAGCCTCGCTACCACGCGCGGCAGGTCAATGCCGTAGAGGGTGCGCCTGACGCACCGGCTAACGACAAAAGAAGGCAGAAGCCGCGGCTCACCTTCGACCAGATGATTGATGGCCCGTGCAAGTGGCATAGCGGTCCCTTCAAACCGGCTACGCACACCACCCGGAACTGCAGCTGGACTCGCCAGCTAAAGGACCAGGGCAACCAGCCTCGTCTCCCGCCTCCCCCACCGGGTGGACCCCCACCATCGGCTAGGGGAGCCGGTGATGCTGGTAACGGCGGCAATAGCGGAAACAACAACAACGGCTACCCCCAGCCGCACGCCGCCTACCACATCTTCGAGACGGAGCAGGACGACAAGCACAGCCACAGGCGACGCTCCAAGGAGGTCAACGCCATCGTTTCTCTGGTCCCCCAGTACCTGAATTGGTCGGAAACCCCCATCACCTGGAGCCGGGCAGATCAACCGGAGCATCTGCCGACTCCCGAGGGCTACGCCATGGTGCTCGACCCCCTCATCGTCTCCAACGCGCGCACCTGCCGATTTTCGCGCGTCCTCATCGACGGAGGTAGCAGCCTCAACCTCCTCTACCAGTCCTCGCTGGAGAAGCTGGGCATTCACGAAAGCGACCTGCGCCCGACTACCACGACGTTCCACGGCGTACTGCCGGGGCCAGCCTGCGCTCCGCTGGGAAAAATCCAGCTGGACGTCATCTTCGGGACCGAGGAGAACTTCCACCGCGAACCAATCTGGTTCAAGGTGGTAAATTTGACGAGCTCCTACCACACTCTCCTCGGGCGCCCCGCCCTCGCCAAGTTCATGGCCGTCCCCCACTACGCATACCTCAAGACGAAGATGCCAGGACCCCACGGCGTGATCACCATCGCCGGCTGCTTCAGGCGATCGATGGAGTGCGCCTCAGCCGGTTCTAAACTGGCAGAGGCCCTCATCATAGCCGAAGAAAAGCGCGCGATCATGCGCAATGTGGCCATGGCCCAGCAGGACATTCCGGCTAGCAGCAAACTGGCTGGAGGAGGAGCTTTCTAGCCGGCAAAGGAGACGAAGAGGATCCTTCTCGACCCCTCCGACCCGACTAAGTTCGTCACCATTGGTGCCGGCTTAGACAGCAAATAGGAAGGCGCGCTCGTCGACTTCCTCCGTGAGAATTGGGACATCTTCGCATGGTCTCCCAAAGACATGCCGGGTATGCCGAGGGAGTTCGCCGAGCACTCACTTCATGTGCATCCGGATGCCAAGCCGGTCAAGCAACCTCTGTGCCAGTTCGCAGAAGAGAAGAGAAAGATAATCGGTGACGAGATCACCTCGCTCCTCGCAGCCGGGTTCATCGTGGAAGTATACCACCCGGACTGGCTGGCGAACCCAGTCCTGGTTTGAAAAAGAACAATACCTGGTGCATGTGTATCGACTACACCAGCCTGAACAAGGGGTGCCCGAAAGACCACTTCGCCTTGCCCCGTATCGATCAGGTCATTGATTCCATGACCAGCTGTCATTTGTTGTCTTTTCTAGATTGTTATTCCGGATACAATCAGATCCGGCTAAACCCGGCTGATCAGATTAAGACATCATTTATCACCCCCTACGGGGCTTTCTGCTATGTAACCATGCCTTTCGGCCTAAAGACCGCAAGCGCCACCTATCAGCGATGTATGCAGAAATTCTTGCACTCGCAGATAGGCCGAAACGTGCACGCTTTCGTGGATGATGTGGTCATCAAGACCAAGGAAAAGCGCACCCTCCTCGAGGATCTGCGAGAAACATTTGGCAACCTCCGCCAGTACCAGATGAAGCTACTCGGTTTCCTCGTATCTCAGCGAGGCATCGAGGCAAATCCGGAGAAGATCGCGGCCATCGAAAGGATGCAACCGCCCAAGAACCTGCTTGGAGTCCAGAAGTTCACCGGATGCCTGGCTTCCCTCAGCCGTTTCGTCAGCCGGCTGGGGGAGAAGGCACTTCCGTTGTACCAGCTGATGAAAAAGACGGACAAGTTCTCCTGGACTTCGCAGGCCGACACCGCGTTTCATGACCTCAAGCGCATGCTGTCCACAGCGCCGGTTCTAGCCACACCGGCTAGCAAGGAGTCGATGTTGCTCTATATAGCAGCCACCAGCCGGGTCGTCAGCGTCGTCCTGGTGGTGGAGCGCCCCGAGGAAGGCAAGGCTCAGCAAGTTCAGAGACCCGTCTACTACCTCAGCGAGGTTCTCTCCCTCTCCAAGCAGAACTACCCCCACTACCAAAAGATGTGCTACGGCGTGTACCTAGCATGCAAGAAGCTCAAGCACTACTTCTAGGAGTACCCGATCAAGGTCGTGTGCACCGCACCCCTTTCGAAAATCATCGGCAACAAGGACGCCACCGGCCGGGTCGCCAAATGGGCCATCGAGCTCGCCGCCTACTCCATCCAGTACGAGCCCGGGCTCACGATCAAGTCACATGCAATGGAGGACTTCCTCGTCGACTGGGCGGAGACCCAGTATCTCCCACCGGTTCCGGATTCGGACCACTGGAGGATGCACTTCGACGGGTCGAAGATGCTCGGGGGCTTGGGAGCCGGCATCGTGCTCACCTCGCCCAAGGGAGACCGGCTGGAGTACGTGTTGCAGATCCACTTCAAGGCCTCCAACAACGTAGCCGAATACGAGGCACTGGTGCACGGGCTCTGGCTGGCCAAGGAAATCGGCGTCAACCGGATCCTGTGCTTCGGCGATTCGGACTTGGTGGTACAACAAGTATCCGGGAAATGGGACGCCAGAGATGCCAACATGGCCCTCTACCGGTTCCACATCCAGAAGCTCAGCTCCTCCTTCGACGGGTGTGAATTTCATCACGTCCCCCGCACCAACAACGAGGCAACCGACGCGCTCTCCAAGATAGGGTCCACCAGGCAGGCCATCCCACCAGGGGTCTCCCTGGAGCACCTACGCAGGCCATCCATCAACCCGTCGCCGGAATCAGATTCCATCATCTAGGCGGGGAGCGTCCCGGCTGCCGGGGCAGCGGAGGCGGAGCCGCAGGAGCCACCAAAGAAGAAAACTCGTGCCAACTCCGGCCAGGCGGTACCCTCCGGCTCGCAGGACCCGGGGGCTACCGGCTCGCCTAGTGACTCAGGGGCTACCGCCCCGAACACCCCACCCGGATGGCCCACTGACACCCGACAGCCGGAGGGCAGGAGCGTCCTCGTCATCCGGGAAGTGCCATCCTGGGCATAGCCCTTCATGAACTACATCGCCAACAACGAGCTCCCGGATGATGAGGTGGAGGCCAGACAAATCCGACGCCGCGCGCATACATACACCATCATAAACGGCGAGCTATACAAGCGCAGTGTATCCGGTATCTTCCAAAGATGTGTCGACGTAGACACAGGCTACCGGCTACGCAAGGACATCCACCAGGGCGAGTGCGGGCACCACGCTTCGTCAAGGGCGATAGTCGCCAAGGCATTTCGCCCTGGCTTCTATTGGCCCACCGCCCTCGAGGATGCCGAGCAGCTGGTCCGCGCGTGCAATGGGTGCCAACGCTTCGGGAAGCTTAGGTACATGCCAACCTCGGTGCTCAAGACCATACCGATCACCTGGCCCTTCGTGGTTTGGGGCCTCGACATGGTCGGGCCCTTCAAGCGAGCCCGCGCTAGAATGACCCACCTGCTGGTAGCGGTGGACAAGTTCACAAAGTGGATCGAGGCCAAGCCTATCCGGAAGCTGGACGGGGCGACGGTTGTTACCTTCTTCACCGACATCATCAACCGCTTCGGCTACCCCAACAGCATCATCACTGACAATGACACGAACTTCGCCAAGGGGGCCTTCGCCCGGTTCTGCAGCAACAAGGGCATCCGGCTAGACCTCGCCTCCATCGCACATCCGCAGTCCAACGGGCAGGTCGAACGAGCAAACGGGTTGGTGCTAGCCGGCATCAAACCATGTCTCATCGAGCCGTTGGAGCGATCACCCGGATGCTGGATCGAGGAACTTCCGGCTATGCTGCGGAGCCTCCGCACCACACCAAATAGGTCAACCAGCTACACGCCATTCTTCCTGGTCTACGGATCGGGAGCCGTCCTCTTCGCCGACATCGAATTCGACTCCCCCCGCAAGCTCCTCTACGACGAGCAGGCCAACAAGGAGGCGTGCGAGGACCGGGTAGATCTCCTGGAGGAGGCCCGCGAGCTGGCCCTGTCCAGATCCGCCTTGTACCAGCAGCGACTACGCCGCTACCATTCCAGCCGGATTCGCCCAGTCGCATTCCGCGAGGGTGACCTGGTTCTCTGGTTGGTGCAAGACACGAAGGGCATGCACAAGCTATCACCACCCTGGGAGGGCCCCTTCATCATCAGCCGGGCGCTGCCCAACGACTCTTACTACCTCATCGATGCACAACAGCCGTGCAAGAACAAGATGGACAAATCGGACGAGGAGACCGAACGTCCTTGGAACGCGACCCTGCTGCGCCCGTTTTACACCTAGTCGCCAAACAGTGTATGTATCCCGAAAACCACATAAATGAAAATGTGGACCCCCACGAGAATCTCGGGGGCTCCTTCTGGAAATGTATGCGTACCTCTTCGTCTCAGCTACAGACCGCAACCCGGCTGTCCGGCTAGTAAGAGCAAAAGCCCGAGGCATCCCACATGAAAAACAAGGAAGAGGCGTGACAGATCGGGCGTCCCGGCCCCGCAACTAGCTCAAACCAATCCAGCCGCTAAGCCGCTAGTACCGTGCGTAATGTACTGTCAGCTCCCTTCGATTTCGAGTGCAGACCGCAACCCGGCTGTCCGGCAAGGATGCAGCGAAAACAGCAGAACACACGAGAAAGCGACTAAGCGCCTAGAAAGGAGCAAGCCAGTTTTTGAAAAAATAAGCCGTTTCCCGACTAGGATTTGACGGACTAACCTATTAACCTATGAAATGTATGTGTATGAATATGTGTGTTCTTGTCTGACTACTTCGAGTCGGAATTCAGGAGAAGGAAAGAAGATTCGAATCCCTTGCCTTCATCAAGCGCTCCGAATCTCGGGGGCTACACCCACTAGGTGCGCTCGCACGCCCCCAGTGGAATCTTGTAGTTCCTGGCTGACTAAGGGAGTTTAGCCGGCAGTTCGGAGCCCAGGTGAGGGCAAGGGCAGGAGCAATAAAGGACAAGAAAGATTCGAAGCACCTGGCTACTCCAGCTACTCCGAATCTCGGGGGCTACACCCACTGGGTGCGCTCGCGTGCCCCCACTGGAATGTTGGTTCCCGCGGCTGAAGGCGTCCAGCCGACGAAAGCAGAAGACTGGGGCGAGGCCAGTCGGATAAAGTTAGAAGAGCAGGGAAGAACAAGGAAGATTCGAAGCACCTGGCTACGCCAGCTACTCCGAATCTCGGGTGCTACACCCAGTGGGTGCGCTGGCGCGCCCCCACTGGAGGTGTAGTTCATCCGGCTAAAAGTGTGTAGCCGGGCTAGGTCAGCCGGGCGAGGTGAGCCGGCAAAGATATCAAAGGAAAACTCAAGACACAAATAAAGGAAGACTCAAGAATTCAATATTAACAAGCAAAAGGGAGACGAAGCTCCCGAGAGTTACCCGGCATCAAAGATAGCCGGTACAAACAGACAAGTTCTACGATAATCTAGAACAAGACAAATACACCCGGCATCCCGGGGCAACAGCTAAACGGCAGGGCCTTTGCCGTGGGCACGCTCCTGGCTGGCAGATGCTGGAGGCGGGGGCGGAGCCGCTGTGCTCGTTCCAGCTCCGGCGCTGGCAGACGGCGGCACCGAGGAATCTGCATCTGGAGTGTCGGGGGACTCCGAGTCGGTGAGCACCTTGTCCGGATCCACATAGTCGGCGATCTTGATGGGGGACCCGCGAAGCTTCGAATGGGCTTGGCGGATGGCGGCAAGATCGGCTCCGGCGCGGAAGCCCCCGTCGATCTTCTCGACGCGAGCATCCTTGTACCAGGAAAGCATCAGCGCCAGGGCCATCTCCGCTCCACCCCGCGCCGCCAGATCCCGCAGCCGGTCCACCGGAGCCGGCACCTCTCCCACCTTCGCCGCCAGCTGCCGCCATCGTCTCCGGAACCAGAGCCTCCGGCCACATAAAGGAGAAGATGTCCCGTGCCGCCTGACGAAGCTTCACGGCCTCCTCGCCAAGAAGAACGACGAGCTCCTGAGCCGTCGGCTGCGCTCCCGGCTAGTTCTCCTGCAGCCGGTTGTAGGCCAGCAGGTCTATGCCGGGGTAAAAGGCTGTCAGAAAAGAGGAGTCAAATCCGGCTACCGGATCCGGAAAGAAAAGAAGACGGAAGAAAGAACTCACATTTGGCAGTGTGGCCGACTTGCATCAGCTCCTCCACCAGCGCCTTCTCCTTGACCGCTAGCCGTTTTATCTCCTTCTCTTGGTCCTTGTTCTGGGCCTCGAGAAGGGAGAGCGCTTCGGCCCGGCTAGCGAGCGAGGTGTCGTGCTCCTTGACGGTAGCTTCCAAGCCGTCTACTCGCACGTGCCAGTCCTTGTTCTGCAAGCGCAGCGTGGAGTTGGACCTGCTCAGCCGGTTGTTCGCTTTCTTCAAGCGATCGATCTCGTGCTAGGCCCACACTAGGACAGCTGCAACGAAGCCGACTATTAAAAAAAAAGAAGGAGCCAGGCGGATGAGGCGGACTTACTCTGGGAGGTCCCGTTGGCTGCAGCAAGCTTCTGCTCCAGCGTCCGGTTCCCACCGGCTATGGCCTCAAGCAGCCGGATCTCCTTCACCTCCAGCTCGAGCATGGTGGCAAGATCCGACAGCGAAGCGGTGGAAGAGGCGTCGTCGTCCACGGTGTTGACGGCCAAGGACTCCTTCACCGCTGTCTGCCACTCCGCCCCGAGCGCCTCGTCGGAGTCGTCGTCGCCTATCACGACAAGCTCCTTGCTAGTAGCCCCCCACGTGCCCGCGGAGGAACCTTCCGGCTGGGAGCGAGTCGCTTCCGGCTGGGGACCCTCCCGCTGGGAGGGGGCAGCCGGCTCGGCTTGAGGAGGAGAAGGAGGCTGCGCCTCAAAGGAAGGGGAGGCGCCGGTTGGATCAGTCGGGGCGCGAGGCGGCGACCCGGCTGACGTCCGAGCCGGGCTCGCGGCACCGAAAGAAACCAGTGCGCTAAAGAGAAAGAGGAAAAGACAAGAGCAAAACAGGCTAAAGTCAGAAAAACAAGGACAAGGAAAAACAAACAGAAAGCACCAAGGGGGGGAGGGAGAAAAACGTACCCCAGCACAACCGGGGGCGGCCCTTTCTTCCGGCCAAGCTGGCTTGGCGGCAGGGCGCTAGTCCGGCCCCTCTTCGGAGCTGGCTCCTCCGTTGCAGGCCGGCGGGAGCTGGAATGGCCGGAGCCGCTCCCGCCTGCTTCGCCGTCTGCCGCGGCGCGCATCGCCGGCTCCGCGGTCGGGCCGACAACCTCCTCCTCGTGCACCACCGCGTGCGGGTCGGCGTCCGGCTCGTTGTTCTGGCTGGGGAAGGCATCGCCGTCCCCATCCGATTCCTCACCGGATCGCCGAGCGCGCGGCTCAGGCAAGTCCGGCGCGAACACCTCGAGAGGAGTGTCGCCCTCCTCGCGAAGGATGCAAGGGAAGATCTGGCAAACGCAAAAGGGTCAGCCAGACAGAACAAGGAAATAACAGAGGGAATAAGCAAAAATTCCGGCTACAAGAACTTACTCGGGGCGCGTGGTTCTCCCGGCTGTAGGGCGCCAGGCTGAACTTCCATTTCTCCGGCAGCCGCTCCTTGCTGATCGTCCACAACCACTCCTTCAAGTTGTGGTAGCGGGGATCACGGCGCGACAGCCGGGTCGGGTCCAGCCGGCCGGAGTAGAAGCACATCTTGTGTGCCCGCTGCTGGAGCGGCATCATCAGCCGGGACATCCAGCTAAGGGTGATGTCCCGACCGGTTAGCTGGCAGGTGACAAGGGAGCGCATGCGTGCCAGCATTGCGTCCGTCTCCGCCTTGTCGCCGTAGACCTTCAAGTCCCAGTTTTGCCGGCTGGACTCGACGTCTTGGAAGGCCGGCAGGTTTATCCGGTCGACGCCGGTGATGTTCTTGACATAAAAGTACGACTGCTGCCACAGTCGTACCGTGTCCTGGAGCAAGAACTTCGGGTAGCCGGATTGGGAGCGGGAGTATATGGAGGCGCCGCCATAACACTAAAGACAATAGTGTTTGCCGCTAGAACGACAAGTTCTTTGAGAAGGATCTTTTCTTGAAAAGTTAAGTGGGAGGACAACAGAAACTTTAATGAGGTTATTCAAACCTAAGTGACATGTTTATTTCTTTGTTTGTATCGATGGATGGAGATAGGCTAGGGCTAAGGATTTACATGTAGTTGTGCACACATATGGAATAGAGAAAACGATAATAATATTGTTCATGAGTTGTAATATATATAGGATAAAATTTGTGGGTGATACTTCCGTAACTACTATAATATTTGTCGTTGGATTGATGACAAGTACGCCATGAGGGGGTCCTCGAGGCGTGTGGAAGAGAGGGTGTGAGACGTACGGTATTCCGGGACGGTGAGCACACAAGTTTACCCAGGTTCGAATCCGCCGGCTTTGGACGGATCCTACTCCTACTAGAAATCCAGTAATACAGCAGAGCCGAAATATGGTTTACAAGGGTTTTGCTTGTGCGAGTTGAGATTGTAGACTATTGTGAGGGTTATCAGGTGGTGCCCTAAAGGCTCTCCCTAGGATTACTTATATAGATATCCGACCTAGGGTTACAGGAGAAACCTATCCAACTACGACTAAGAGTCGGTTACATAGTACATCTTGAACTATAAGTAACACTATGGGCCTATGTCGGTAAGTCTTCAGGGCCTTCCCGTAGCCAGACTAGACTCCATATTTTCTCCCTGACTGGGCCGCCCGTGAAGCAATGCTCTAACCCGAAGTGGGCCACCCTGGTCAGTGAGGCACATTGAGGATACCCGGAAAGTATATCCCCAACAGCAGCCCCTAGAAGACTCCAAGATAAAGAGTCGGATTTCATCATCACCTAGCTTGATCTTTGGCTTGCGGAATCTTGAAGGGTTCCTAGAACTTCAAAAAGAAAGGATAGGATCTGGGTCTCAAATGAGTCGGACCTATGAATATATTATTTGGGTTTCCAGCTTGAAATTCAAACTAAGCTGGAACTTGGTCTCTAACGTAATCTGACATTAGTCATGGTAAGTCATGTCAATGACAAACATTCTCGTCAGCACGACCGTTGGTGGGTCCACCTTTTGCGGAACCGAGGCATCATTTTAATGCGTGCGTGGAGATCGAGGTGGTGTAATCATCGCGTGGGGGTTACCCAGCTCCTTCCGCGACTCGTGTCACGGTTACTGTACACATTTGCACGAATCTTGGCGCGGACGAAGGATATAAGGGGTTGAGATTCTCTCCCTCTTCTCTTCACCAGCATTTGTGCCGTTTCCTTCCTTCCAACGCTCCCCACGAAAATAGAGCTCCTCTGCCTCCCCTCAATCTTCCAGCGCCGCCCATCTCAGGTCACCGGACCACGCAAAGAATGGTTACAACCTCATCTTACGGCGTGGCAGCGACGGCTTCGGCAGCAGAGAAAGAGAGTCACTGCAGGGTCAGGATCCCGTGCGTCCTCGATGACACCAAGCTCCGCCTCGTGGAGAACGAAGGGCTCCTCCGTGCCGGCGACTGGCGGAGTGGCTACGGCCAAATCGTCCCTACTCCTCGTGTCAGCGAGTGGGTGCACTTTGGTAGCCACCTTGACAGAGGTTTGAGTTTCCCACCCTCAGATTTCTTTTCTGAGGTTATAGATCACTACGGAGTTCAACTCCATCATCTTCCCCCGAACTCTATCTTAGAGATGAGCGCATACGCTTCTTTGTGCGAGGGGTACCTCGGCATTAGGCCGAGTCTCACTCTTTTCCGGTTTTATTTTCATATCCAGAGAAATTATATCACTGTCGGTAATCCATACATTACCAGAACCATTAGTTTTTCTGTTAGGAGAGAGCAGGTTTATCCTCGGATTAAGGCCAGTGAGTCGGTGAAACGGTGGCTGTCCATGTTCTTTTATCATAAGGACAGACCGGCTCCCGGCAAAGCTACGGCTTTGCCGGCTTTTGTCGACAGCGCTGCCACGCCCCAAGAGTCCTGGGACGCGGATGCTTCGGCTCTCACGGACGATCTGCTTCTTGCAAAGAGGCGGATCGAATATCTGATAAAGCACAAGGATTTGAAAGGATCTGACTGCTGGCTGGCGCGCTGGATCTAGCCTCTCCAACACCACGGTGATCGGCTCATGCACACAATCACCAACAACAGGTCGGACTCTCATCGTATCTGCTCCACGCCATATCTGGAAAAGGAATATCAGTCCTAAATCAAATGGCTGATCAAGGAGCGGGTCAAGAGGAAATTCTGGACTTGTCCTTGTACATGCACACAGCTGACGATCGCGTGACACCAGTAAGTTTTCCAGTAGTAACTCGAATTCTGTGTCTATCTTATACATTGTTTTGCAATACTGAGATTCCATTTTCCTTTTCACCTTGCTGACCTCCCCGAGTTGGAGCTTGCTCCTATGAGGGATATCCTCCTAAGTTATCTCAGGACGACAGGGAGTTGGTTCCACTACCGGACGCAATTACTCGGAAGCGTAAGGCTCCGATAGTGTCTATCGACACAAAGGAGGTGCCCGTTTTGAAGAGGTAACTTTCCTTGCAAGGTCTTTGTATTTTATGTCTTATTCTTTCTTAAGTGTAACGATTTTTGTTCTATTACCTCTTTAGATCTAGACAACTCACCAAGGGCAAGGGGAAGGGAGCCTCGTCAAAGCCCCTGCGCCATTCAAAACTTAATTTGACTTCTCCTGCCACAGCGCCTCCGACTCCTGCCCCACAGCCTTCCGCAGCGTCGGATACTACTCCATCTCCGCCCGTTGCGGAAGATCCGGCTCAACCAGCAGAGCCATCGATCCTGTGGTTGCAGAATGACATCACCATGGGTGACTCGGGTTTTGATAAGGGTGAACCCTCTACGGGTAATAATCCCTCGGCAGAAACCTTCACGAAAATCTTCTCAACAATTCGGGTCTTTTCAAACGTGGCATTTCTCGGAAATCTGCGGAGGAGATCCAACCGCTAGCCCAGCAATGCCTTGAAAGCCGGACTATCACTGCCAAAAAAGAAGCACAAGAAATAGAGGACGTCAAGTACTCCGAACTTCTTGAACAAGTCATTTTGAAAACATCTGACGATGGAACGGTATGGCCACTCCAACTTTCCATGACCGTGGACGTGGCTATTCGAATAGTTTGACACTCTGCAGAGGTGGTACACTTTCACCACAAAATTCGATACATCTGTCAGGGATAACCCTGAATCATCATACTTAGTATGCGGATAATCAATCATAACCTTTCCTTTACACACTCTAGTATAAGCACCTCTCCTATGAGCTTGGCCTCCCAGCCATGGCCATCTGCCATCCTGGGCACTACATAGGTGGACAACATCAAGAGGTAGCCTCAGCTCAAACCTCTCCCACGAGGGAACCCATACTAATGCATATAAACTTCCAGCTAAGCCTTACCCAATTAAGGTATTGTGGTTGTACGGTAAAATTGGAATGGTATCGCATCTGAACCCAACCATCAGTTTTTAAAAAGGGCTAAGGCTCATGCCTCAACATTTTCATCATCATAAACCATTTGTGTTTCTCAACACATGTCAAAACATCTCAATAGAATGACTCATCATTCCAAGGTTTTCATAAGCATTTTCACCAAGTATTCCCATCTAGAGTGATTGTAACACCCTCAAATCGGCCCTATGCAAGTTTTAGCCTTTTCCGCCAAACCCGCATAGAAACGATTCAAGGACGCCCACCAGGCACTTTCGTGCGGGTGGAAAACAAAGTAATAACATTACACAACAGTCCTCGATGGGACCCACAGAACAGATATATACATCAACGACTCCATGAGTCAAGAATACAGATATATAATACAAAGATCCAAATCACCTTGGAAATGATAGATCGTCCGACTACGGACAAGATGCAAATGGGGCTAAGAGCCCTGAAGAATAACCAATGGCGTCCATAACCCTGCCCAGGCCAAGCCGGAAGGGTAACCCTGCTAACGACGTCGACCTCAAACCTGCTAAAACAAAAGGGGTGCCGACAAAGGGCGAAGGAAAAAGAGGAGCGTCAGTACTGAGGCCAGTACATGGCGAGGCTAGAATTCGGCGGCTCTCGCCTACATAGGTATGGTGGGCTGAAGCGGCAGCGCAGCGGCACTAAACAACCTATAGAGACTCGATACAACTGGCGGTTATCAGAGAGGGAGAAGAAAGACCTATTCCGATCCAACCTGATGCTAACACCAAACATACCCATCCTAGCATTTCCCCCTCAAAACCAAACGAGGAAGTCAAACCGAGGAACTCACACGGTTGACAGTTTTATTCATTCCATTATAGTTGCAACAGTTACTAATCAGATATAGATAGCATGAGTCATCTTGATAGCATAAGTAGTGGGAAATTTTAATCACCATTCCGTTGTAGTGGAAACATTTACTAGCCAGATATAATAGTCCTGAGGAATCCCAAAACCCAGCAGTTGTTGGCACTTTTATCACATTCCATTGGAGTTGCAATACTTACTAAGCAGGTATAGTATGACGCAGATCACCACAGATCCACCAGTTTTTGGCATTTTTAATATCCATTCCGTTATACTTGAACTGATTACTAGTCACATATTAAGTCAAATTTATAGCACTACTTTAGTTATGCTTGTATATGATCGAGATACTGTGCTCCAAGTCGTCCATAACCGCGGACACGGATTTCAGAAAGTTTTACCCTACAGGGGTGCACAAATAGCAACACACACTCGATCAACCTCGGAAAAACCAACTCAAAACCCAACGAGGCATTCACGACAAAGTGATCACAGGATTCAGAAATATTTCAGGGGGCCACCCCACTAAGCTACCCGCAACAAAGTTGGCCGGCTCTGGAATGGACCCAGGGTTTGCGTCAATGGCTGTAAATGACTGGGAACCCGAAAGTGTGACTGGGCTTGTCGATACCGCGAAAACACTCCACGATCCTAAACAGTACAGGTGCTCCACGCACAATCTTAAATAAAGCAGTAAAGCATGGCATAAGTACAGGATAGTAACAAATCCCCAAACTACTTTGTGGCCCCAAGAAATAGAAATGAATCAAGCTCTGGCTCAGGGGGGTCCATAAGGCCTCCCGGATGTGGATATTGCGAAAAATCAAGGAACATGTATCAAGTACTCGGGGTCCTACGGGACACAAGTGAGCGTGGAAGAACCAAATGACATCTATTGCCCACCGATGCCTCTTTATTAGTTATATCTAGCAATTTAATAGTTGTAATTATAGTCATGATCATCTCCACCATAAAGCATCTCCACCATAAACATCTGCCAGCATTCCAACAACTGCGGTACTTGACAGCACGAGATCACACCTGAGCAAGCAACTACGACTCGCAAGGCCAGCTATCTACCAAGCACAGGTAATAGGAGGTGTCCAAGGCAATATAGAGGCTGCACAGGATATAACTGGTGCATGGAAACTAAAGCATCGTGACACGGATAGCAATAGCTCAACAGGAGGAAAAAAAGACTATAAATGCAAAATAGGTAGAAGGTGAAGAGATGCTCGCCTGGGAAACACTACCGAAGTATCATATCCGGAGAACTTGTCGATACTCGCATCAACTCATCGGCCTAATCCGCGAAGAAGCAAAGCGCTAAAAGAAACACCGGATGCAATATTTAATACTACGACAGAAGATCTGGCATGCTTATGATATGATGCAGATGCCGTGCAATTAGGCAGTGTTAAGCGAAACCGGGGTCCCGACAATTAGTTAATAGGTTCATGTTGTTTAACTACCCCGCAAATTAAATGTTGGATTAACCAGGAGAAACAGGGTATCGGTTCGCTACACAAATTTAAATGGAGTCCGGAATATGACTAGAATAGCCCGCATATAGACTCCATGGTTAATTTAGGTGAAACGACTATAATGCCCCCAAACCCATAGATAGGTATGTATGCATGAATTAATTTAATATGCGACAGTATAGATGTCATTTATAAAAATAGGGGATTTCAGAAAAGGGGTCACACATTGGAACTCAGCGATCTTGGGTCGATGTAGTTCAGGATAGGTCTAGCCGGGATCAGGGTCTTCAGGGTTCGATCATCAGATCCATGTCGGTGCACTCGGGGTCTCGGTGTCCAAGAGGAAGATCAAAGTCGTGCCGAGGGGTTCGGGTGAGCTAGGATCGGTCTTCAGATCCGAGAGGGAGAAGAGCGTCGGGTTCAGTCTTCGGGAAGCATGCTCTTCAGTTGTTCTCAGAAGACCTCGACACCACACCATCTCTCATCTACACCAACTCACATCCACCACCAAAACGCCACCACTTCATCACCGCTTAACCAGTAGCCAAACAACAACAGAAATTCCTGAACACCTCATTAGTTACACACCAGCCCACATAATTGCTACCATGTACCACTTGACTACAGACAAAAAGGGACCCCCGCGGGTGAGCTCTTGAACAGAGGGTCAGCGACGGCGGTCGGAGATGTGGTGACGGTGGCTCTGCTCGGGAGTACGGCCATCGAGACGCACAGAAGCAGAGGCCTGGCGGGGGACGAGCGACGGAGGGGTGAAGGGCCCGAGGACGAGGAGGATAGCCGCGCGCGGCACCTGGCGGCAGGGCTTGGTCCGGTGGAACTCACCGAAGGCACGGGACACGACGGCGGGGATGCAGGTCCCGGGCGGCACGTGGCAGGGGCGGCCGAGATCGAGGCCCGGCTGCAGGGACGAGACGAGGGATGCCGGAGGTGAGGGCGGCCAGCGGTGGTGGCCGGAGAGAAGAGGCGGCGAGCTCGGTGGCGGTGGGGAAGATCTCGGCGAGGCCGGCGGCGGACGCGGCTCGACGAGGCGGGGCCTGCGAGGCCATGACGGTGGCGCATCAGAGAGCAGAGGCGACGGTGCAGAGGGAGGGGGCGGCGCCGGCGAGGAGACGGTGGAGCGGCGGCCGGCTCGGCTTCGACGAGAGGCGCGCGGAGAGAGACCTGACGTGGGGGAGGAAGAGGCGAGGAGGGCGGCCGGCGAGGCGGAGAGGAGGACCAAGAGGTGCGGCCGGCCGGGGAGTCGCTCGGGAGGCCGACGGAGAGAGAGGAGGGAGGCGCGCCTGGGCAGGGGAACCGAGGCCGAGCGGGGGCGGTCGCGCGAGCGCGTGAGGGGTGGAGAGGAGAGAGGAGGTGGCGACGTGGGGTCGTGCGGGAGTGGCGGGGCAGGTGTGGCCCGGTGTGGGGGAAGCATGCAGGGGACAGGAGGCGTGCGTGTCCGTGAGGGTGTGTGTGCGCGCCTGGGGATCGAGGCTCAGGGGCGGCAGGTGTGGGGGGTTGGTGGGGGATTGGACCAGGAGGTGGGCCAGGGTAGGCAGGGGCACAGTGCGATTGCGTGGGGGCGCGCGTGCGGGCGGGAAAACGGTCGGTGGGGGGGGGGCAGGCTGGCGGCAGGCCGCAGGTGGGAGTGGTGGCGCGTCTGTCCAGCGGCTGAGGTGGCGCACAGGGGTTGGAGGGAGGATTGGGCCAGGGTGAGGTGGCGACCGGTGATTGACTGGGGTGAGGTGGCTGGGGATGAGTAGATTAGGATTAGGTAGGAAAAGGTTTGGGGTAGCTCTGGTTTTTGTACTGGGGGTGGCTGACTGGGTCGGATCGGCCTGGTACGGCTGCCCCCTAAAAATAAAGTAAATATTTTAATATTTAAAACCGGGCTTTTGAAATCCGTTGGTAGACGAAATAAAATAATCCGGAGACCTGGGTTTTGATTGAAATAATAACGGGGCGTTTAGAAAACGAAAACAGACTTTTCGAAAATAGTTTTATGCAAACAAATGCAAGATGACATGACGATGCTCAAATGCAAGGTGGCATGATGACATGAGCATGCGGTCATGATGATGCAATGCACAAAAACAACGCGATTTTCTAGTAGTGGTTTTTGCGGGGCACCACAGTGATCAAGTGTTTGGTTTAGCTCTAACTACTAAGTTAAGAGTGTTCACTAAGGTGGGATGATAATCTCAATCTCATTCCATAGAATGACATCTAGTATAGGCCAAGTTTTATACTCTTTAAGCTATCTATACTAATTTCTAAAGTCTCACAAAGCATTACTAAAAGTAAAGAAACTTTGGTAAAGCAAAAGGTAAAACTTGGGATGGATATAAATCAAAAGGTATAACCAAAGCATGCCTAATGCATCTTGCTTAGGTCATCTTGTATAATTCTAGCTTGCTAACAATAGCTTGCCTTGATTGGTGTAGTGGTTGAAATTCTCCTCGTCTTCTTCGGGGTAGAACTCCTCCTCCTCGTAGACTTGGTCGGTACTATCGTCTATAAATACATACGGGATACACAATCACCAAACAATACTTAACTAGTCTATTTAGTACACTAAGGCACACACTTGATGATTTATCATCATCACACTCATCACAAGATTTAAAGAACTAGTTTCATTTATTTTATTTGAGAAAAGTAATTTCTACTCATTGAAAAATAATTAAGATTTAATATTTTCCAATTAAAATATGGGATCATGTGGCCACATGTCATCACCACATATTCTAATGCATGAATGTGATTTAAATGTTTGATCATATTTCAATAAGTTGAAGTTTATCATTTAAATGATTTAAAGTGACTAGAAATGCCTATATAGCATTATTTTGGTACTAGTCCAAAGTCACTGCATGCAAACCTAAATATTATTACATATTTAGATAGGTATTATCAAATGTGATTTTCGAGAGTTGGAATCAACTCAAAAACTATTATGGTTGATTTTTGAAAAATGTTTGAATGTAGAAAAGTCTATGTCTTGTTATTTTTGCTATATGTGATCTCTAACTCCAATTGATCTAAATCCAACGGGCTTGGATAGAGATTTTAATTATATTTCTAACAAAATTTGAATCATGCATTTTGGTTAAGTGGATATCTCTGAAATGATTTTTAAACAAGTGGACAGAATCTAGTTTAAGTCTAAATAGAAAAACATCTATTTGAATTTCTGGGCTAGCGCGGGAAACTAAACGAGCCGGCCCAGCGGCTCTCCGAGGCCCAAAGGGCGACTGACAGGATGGTCCCGCACGTCAGCCACACATCAAACGCGAAGCGGTACGGGGCACTCTCAGCCCTATGATTAAAAGGTGGATCAACGGCTGAGGATCATCGTCCCCATCGAACAAGTCGCCCGCAAGAGCTAACCCTAGCGGCACGGTGGGGTTACGTGGGGGATTACCAGGGCTCCAGCTAGGCATGGCGATGGGGGCGATCGAACTGGTGGACGACGGCCGTTTCAGGCGTGGTCGTGGTGGCTCCTAGGGTGGTCGCAATCAGCGGGGCCCTTCTCCTCCAGTAGCGGCCAGCTCTGGTGGAATTCCAGTGACTACGGGCTCGATTGGATCCAGGGAGAAGTGGGAAAGGCTCAGTGGTGAGAGGGGAGGTGAGTGGTGTGCAGAATAAGGCTGGGGGTGGCCTCCTTTTATAGGCTCGATGACGGGACAGCACGGCGTGGCCAGGCGACGGTGGCAACATGGCTACGGGCTGCTAGACGCGTGGCTGTGAGCGGCGAACGATGCGCGGTCTCCTGGCGGTCCGCTACAGCGTAAAGGCACGGCTAGGGCCAGTGGCAATTGGTCGAGCGCGGCTCGTGCTCTAAGCGGCAGAGGCAGCGTTCGACGCGACGTGCGGTGGCTGCGGGTCAAACGGCGGGGAGCGGGGATGTCTAGGGCATGTTGGTGTTAAGGAGGGTGTGCGCTTGCGAGCTGAGGGTAAGGCGGGGTCTAGGTGAGGCTGTCGGGTGCGGCACACTGGCGTTTTCAAACAATTCTATATTAATACAAACACACATGCATTCATAATTGTTTTTAATAATAAAAAGTTTTTGTTAACCCTAAATTAGGTGATTTGGATCTTGATAACCTTGATTAAAGATTTGGGATGTTACAGTTATTTAGATGTCCAACTTTGATGATAATGCTAAAAAGAAACTCATGGGGAGTATTAATGATGTTCTTATTATGGTTAACGATACCTATGTCCCAGTTGATTTCTATGTTTTGGATGTTGAATGCAATTCTTCTTGTCCTATTATTTTGGGAAGACCTTTTCTTAGAACTGTTGGTGCCATTATTGATATGAAGGAAAGCACCATTAAATATCAATTCGCACTCAAGAAAGGTATAGAACACTTCCCTAAGAAGAGAGAGAGATACATTTTGCCTCTCCTATTAAAACAAAGTTTGCTCTTAATGCTTCTTCATTTGAAAATACTTGAATCTTGCTTCCTATGCCTAACTGAAAGGCGTTAAAGAAAAACACTATCGGGAGATAACCCAAATTTTTATTTAGTAAGTTTTTATTTTGTTGAGTCTTGGAAGTTATTTATTCAGTAATAACCTCTCCTTATCCTTTTTGTGTGGTTTTTGTGCTAAGAATAACCTCTAATGAGAGAGAAGTAAGACTTGGAAAAGTTGCTGTCCCGAAACAGATTTTTTGTGCTTCACTGTAAAAAATCATGAAAAACCCCTGTATGTCGGATTGAGCTATAAGTTTTTGTGCTTAAGCCCCTAGTTGTTATCTGACTGTTTTTAGTTTATCACTTTTCGATTTGAGCAACATAAGGTTTTCAAAAAAATCGGTTTTTACCTGCTGGTCTGTTTTGACAGATTTCTACCATTATTTGCATTTGCCTCTTAATCTCTTTCTCTTTGAGTTATCTTTGATCACTTGACATTTTGGAAGGAATTGCTACAGTAGCTTGTGTTTTCATGGAAGTTTTACTTGTGTTGAAACTAAACCCAAAGAATTATTATCTTAAATACACTAATGTTGCTAACAAAGATTGTGTGAAGTTTTGTATGAAGGAAATTTTAAAGTGTAGAGAAGAATAACGTGATGAGTTGAAGAATGGACAAAAGCTCAAGCTTGGGGATGCCACCCGTGTCACCCCAAAAAATATTCAATAAGTACAAGCATCAAATCTTGGGGATGCCCAAGGCATCCCCTTCTTCATCAATAAAAATCTTAGGTTTTCTTCCAAACACTTCATTTTTATTGTTTCATGCACAATTGTGTTGTTCTAGAGCATCTTCATTTTTGTTTTTTGTTTTGTTTTGTTTGGTTTGCTTAAATAAATTGGTTGGACCCCCGCATTCATATGTGGTTTCAAATAAGTTGGTTTGTGTTGGAAAGAGTAGGAAGTTTCATGCTTATAAGTGGTACAAAGGAGCTTGTTTTGACTGTGGCCTAGAGTTTATCATGTCATGTTTGATATGGATTTGACTTTATGCTTAGTGATTATTGCTGTAGCATGACTTGTTCCAAACAATTGAGATTACTTAATGTGCCTTGAAAGAATCATGCGTTGTTTTAGCATACAAGAGCATAATATTATGGTATTCTGCTTTGATGCTTTATTTGGGTTGACTTGGCGCATGCTTACACCATGTTAAGACTATACCAGTCACCATAGCCTCTATGATCATTTAGTTTTTGACTTGTAATATCACTTTATGCTTTAATTAATAATGTTTTGTCGCTTTGCATGATTATGGACATTATTGCTCTCTTAGTTGGTCGCTCCCAGTCTTTTGCTAGCCTCCAGTTGTACCAAGTATGAGTTCCACTCATGCATCCAACTCCAAATGAAACCAAGTTATTCCAAAGAGTCCACTATAAATTCCTATGCATGGTGCGTTACACCATTCCAAGTATATTCATGTTTTTATCTACCTTCCAAATTAAACTCGTTATGTGAAAATTAGTGATTAAATCTCTCACAAACTTGATGGCACACTTTACTTTCTTGCACTTAATAAACTTGAACCATTGTGTCCATCTATGTTGCATATATGCTTGCACTTTAAAAGTTGATAATTAGCATAACCATGTACCATGGGGAACGCTTTCAACATTGCACTTATTATTCAGTTGATATCATGTTCTTTTGTTTATGGATCCCAGCAGTGTGAAATAAAAGGGGAGCTTGTAAGCTCATGGAGTTTGTATGTGTGTTAGAGAAACGCCTGGGCAGCTAGCCTAAGCCATGCCTAATCATGGTGGAAACTTGCAGCATAACCATAGTGAGCATTCTGTGAAGCATCATCAGTAAAAACCTATGCAAATAGAAAATAAAAAGATCACTGAGATGCTCATTGTCTGTTGCCTTGTCATTTTGATATGGGATAGCTCCTGTGTCATGGGGCAAGGGGTACCCCGTTGGCGGTTCTCTATGATACACATGTACTTACAATGACAAGAACTTATAACTTGTCATTACTAAAGTTGAGTAGCATGAGGTTCGTGACTAAAGTTGAGTAGCATGAGGTTCGGTACTCGTAAGCAAGGGACATGAGATTTTCAACTTATAACTTGTCAAGCATATCCTCATATTTGTGTCACTTTAACCTTAATCACCTCAAGATGCTTATGATAGGGTAAACGAGAGCTAAAAACTAGTAAGTACCATAATTTTTGGAAGCTCTTTATGAAACTTGAAATCTCGGCTTCCCTCTATGAAGGGCCTTTATTTTTACTTTTATGTTGAGTCTCCATCTTCTATCTTTATGCACTTATTGAGATAGCATAGTGGTCATTCTTAGTTAATGTGCATTGTCCCAAAACTTTTTGATTGATTCATAACTTTGATATTGCTTGTTCTTAAATTATTTGTATCTAGTCACCCTTATGAACTTTGAAGGTGTCCTATGCATTTATGTTTTGCGATACCATGAGGGACAAGCTGAATACTATTCTTATTATGTTTTCTATATATGAAACAAACAAACGTCTTTCAATGCATTGTTATTCATTATCTTTTGTTTGTACCTTTTCATGTTACAACATAGTTGCTATGTCTTATTGTTAGAACTATATCTTTCATGTTCATGTTTAGAGTATTACGATCCCAGCTATCAATGTTTTACAAATACCTTGATCAATATTATGATGATGCATGTAACCTCAAAAATTATTCTTTTTATCACTTACCTACTCGAGGACGAGTAGGAGTTAAGCTTGGGGATGCTTGATACGTCGTAAACGTATCTATAATTTTTGATGTTCCATGCTTGTTTTATATCTACTTTCTTATGTTTTGTTCACACTTTGGGGTATTTTTATACATTTTCTAGAACTAACCTATTAACAAGATGCCACAGTGTCAGTTGCTTGTTTTCTGCTGTTTTTGGTTTCAGAAAACCTAGTAAGGAAATATTCTCGGAATTGGATGGGACAAAAGCCAAAGTCAATATTTTACTCGAAGCAACACGGGGTCTGGAAGGGAGACGAACTGGCGCACCAGGGCGGCCACACCTAGTGGCGGCACGGCCTGGGCCGCCACCAGGGGTGTGGGCCCCCTAGTACTCCACCGACCTTGCCCCTCGCCTATAAAAGGGATCTGAAGCTCTTCCCGGCACCCTGCCGGAGGGGAGAGATCACCCTGGAGGCCTTCTTCATCACCATGCCTGCCTCTGGTGTGATGCATGAGTAGTTCATCCTTGGACTATGGGTCCATGTAGTAGCTAGATGGTTGGTTCTCCTCCTTTGTGCTATCATGTTTAGATCTTGTGAGCTCCGTTCATGATCAAGATCATTTATTTGTAATCTTACATGTTGTGTTTGCGGGGATCCGATGGATATGGAGATGCTATTTCAGATTGATTATTGATTCTATCATGTCTATGTTATTTGTGATCTTGCATGCTCTCCGTTGTTAGTAACTATCTTGGCCAAGTAGATGCTTGCAACTCCAAGAGGGAGTATTTATGCTCGATAGTGTGTTCATGCCTCTAGTAATCTAGGGAAGTGACAAAAATCTCTAAGGTTGTAGATGTGTTGTTGCTACTAGGGAGAAAACAACAATCCTTTGTCCATGGCACTTTGCTTAATGCAATTATTTGTTGCTTGCAACTTAATACTGGAAGGGGTTCGGATGATAACCTGAAGGTGGATTATTAGTCATAGATGCAGTTGGATTATGGTCTATGTATTTTGTTGTAATGCCCAGTCAAATCTCATAGTAGTCAAGATGTATAGTATATGCATTGTTATGCTTTCTCAATCTGTTAATTGCCCCGCTGTAATTTGTTCACCCAACATGCTATTTATCTTAAGGAGAAACACCTCTAGTGAACTATGGACCCCAATCCATTCTTTTACCATTGATATACCATCTACCGTTTACTGTTTACTTTCTGCAAGGAATTACTATCTTCCACACCATATGTTTAATCCTTTGTTTTCAGCAAAACAGGTGAGATTGACAACCTCACTGTAAGTTGGGGCAAAGTTCCGTGGTTGTGTTGTGCAGGATTCCAAGTTGTTAGCAACACCTTGGAGTTGTTTCCTTGCTTTTGCTGGTTCGATAACCGTGGTTTCATAACTGAGGGAAACTTGTTGTTGTGCTCATCATACCTTTCTCTTGGGGTTCCCAACAAGCTCGAGATATCTTGAGCCATTAGTAGTACGAAGAGTAAGGCTTGGTCAGGTTCTCTCTTGAGAAGGATCCGAACCCGACTATTTTCTTTTCCTTAATTTGAAGGTGTGCTTCATGCTAAATTTATGTACCTCGATGTAATTTTCCCGTTATAGGCCCTTGGTGAAAACAAATGAAGAGGAAGTACTATGAAGAGTATGACTCGATCAGCTGCTCTCTCAAGAAGGAGCTGAACCCGACTATTTTATTTGCTTTATTTTAGGGTACTTCATACTACATGTATGGACCTCGATGTAATTTCCCCCCCTTTAGGTCCTTGATTTAAAATCTACTCCCACCATCCGTGTAAAATTCGAACCTACAAGTTAGTGGTAAAATTGAAACGAATTTAAGGTTAGTTGCGAATGAGTTTGAACAATCTTGGATTTCAAGCCGAACGACCAAGGTCATGGCCATATCTACGTCATAGTTTATATCGATGATTCATGATCCCATATCCAAGAATTTGCATGCCGCCAAATTGGGCCATATTTTGAAAACAAACAAAGAGGAAGTAGTACGAAGAGTATGGCTCGACCAGCTGCTCTGTCGAGAAGGAGCCGAACCTGACTGTTTTCCCTGCTTCATTTTAGGGTGTTTCATGCTAAATGTATGGACCTCAATGTAATTTTACCTTTTTTAGGTTCTTGCTGTAAAATGTACACCCACCGTCTGTGTAAAATTCGAACATAAAAGCAAGTGGGAAAATTTAAACATATTTAAGCTTATTAGTTATCAATGAATGTGAAAATTCTTGCATTTCAAGCCAAATGACGAGGGTCATGGACATATCTAAATCATACTTTATGCTGATGATTCATGATCCCATATCGAAGAATTTGCATGCCATAAAATTTGGCCATATTTTGAAAACAAACAAAGAGGAAGTAGTATGAAGATTATGGTTCGACAAGCTGCACTCTCGAGAAGGAGCTGAACCCGACTGTTTTCCCTGCTTAATTTCAGGGTGCTTCGTGCTAAATTTATGTACCTCGATGTAATTTTACCTTCTTAAGTCCTTGATGTAAAATGTACTCCCACCGTCCGTGTAAAATTCGAACCTAAAAGCAAGTGGTAAAATTTAAACGTATTTAAGATTATTAATTGTCGATGAGTATGAACATTCTTTGATTTCAAGACGAACAACCAAGGTCATGGCCATATCTCATCATATATACTTTATGCTGATGATTCGTGATCCCATATCCAAGAATTTGCATGCCGCCAAAGTTTTCCATATTTTGAAAACAAATGAAGAGGAAGTAGTATGAAGAGTATAGCTTCATCAGATTCTCTCATGAGAAGGAGAAAAACATCATTGTTTTCCCTGCTTAATTTTAGGGTGCTTCGTGCTAAATGTATGGACCTTGAAGTAATTTTACCTTTTTTAGGTCTTTGATTTAAAATATACTCCCACCATTCGTACGTGTAAAATTCGAACCTAAAAGCAAGTGGTAACATTTGAACGTATTTAAGATTATTAGTTGTCGATGAGTATGAACATTCTTGGATTTCAAGATGAACGACCAAGGTCATGGCCATATCTACATCATACTTGATGCTGATGATTCATGATCCCATATCAAAGAATTTGCATGCCACCAAATTTGGTCATATTTTGTAAACAAACGAAGAGGAAGTAGTACGAAGAGTATGGCTTGATCAGCATTTCTCTCGAGAAGGAGCAAAACATGCCTATTTTCCCTGCTTAATTTTAGGGTGCTTCGTGCTAAATGCATGAACCTCGATGTAATTTTACCTTTTTTAGGTCCTTGATGTAAAATGTACTCCCACCGTCCGTACATGTAAAATTCAAACCGAAAAGCAAGTGGTAAAATTTAAACAAATTTAAGATTATCAGTTGTCGATGAGTATAAACATTCTTGGATTTCAAGACGAACGACCAAGGTCATGGCCATATCTACATCATACTTTATGGTGATGATTCATGATCCCATATCCAAGAATTTACATGTTGCCAAATTTTGCCATATTTTGAAAACAAACGAAAAGGAAGTAGTATGAGGAGTATGGGTCAATCAGCTTTTCTCTCGAGAAGGAGCAAAGCATGATTGTTTTCCCTACTTAATTTTAGGGTGTTTCGTGCTAAATATAGGGACCTCAACGTAATTTTACATTTTTTAGGTCATTGATATAAAATGTACTCCCACCGTCCATACATGTAAAATTTGAACCTAAAAGCAAGTAATAAAATTTAAACATATTTAAGATTATTAGTTATCGATGAGTATGAACATTCTTGGATTTTAAGACAAACAACCAAGTTCATGACCATATCTACATTATACTTTATGCTGATGATTCATGATCCCATATCCAAGAATTTGCATTCCACCAAATTTGGCCTTATTTTAAAAACAAACATAGAGGAAGTAGTATAAAGAGTATGGGTTGATCAGCTTTTCTCTCGAGAAGGAGCAAAACATGACTGTTTTCCCTTCTTAATTTTAGGGTGCTTCGTACTAAATGTATTAACCTCGATGTAATTTTACCTTTTTAGGTCCTTGATGTAAAATGCACTCCCACCCTCCGTACGTGTAAAATTCGAACCTAAAAGCAAGTGGTAAAATTTAAACGTATTTAAGATTATTAGTCATTGATGAGTATGAGAATTCTTGGATTTCAATACGAACGACCAAGGTCATGGCCATATCTACATCATACTTTATGTTGTTGATTCATGATCCCATATCCAAGAATTTGCATGCCGCCAAATTTGACCATATTTTGAAAACAAACAAAGAGGAAGTAGTATGAAGAGTATTGCTCGATCAGCTTTTCTCTCGAGAAGGATCAAAACATGATTGTTTTCCCTGCTTAATTTTAGGGTGCTTCATGCTAAATATATGGACCTCGATGTAATTTTACCTTTTTTAGGTCCTTGATGTAAAATGTACTCCCACCTTCCGTACGTGTAAAATTCGAACCTAAAAGCAAGTGGTAAAATTTAAACGTATTTAAGATTATTAGTTATTGATGAGTATGAACATTCTTGGATTTCAAGCCGAACGACCAGACTCATGGACATATCTACATCATACTTAATTTGAATGCCACCAAATTTGGCCATATATTTTGAAAACAAATAAAGAGAAAGTAGTATTAAGAGTATGGCTCGATCAGCTGCTCTCTCGAGAAGGAGCCGGACCCAACTATTTCCCTTACTTAATTTTAGGGTGCTTCGTGCTAAATGTAAGGACATCTATGTAATTTTCTGCATTTTTTAGGTCCTTGATGTAAAGTGAACTCCCATTGTCCGTGATGTTCCCATATTTGGGAGTAAATAGGTGAATCATGGCACGGTAACAATGTTGCCACTCAGAGTTTCCAACCATTAGATAAATCTAGCACTAAAACATGACTATATACATTCTAATCTAGATAAATCTGAGAATATTATATGGATCGGAGGGAGTAGTATATATGCACTCAAAACAAATTGTGTTTTCTCTCTCCTTCAGTGCCTCATCACCATCCCCACACGCAAAGCAAATTTGAGGATATTTCGAAGTTTTTTCTTTGGCACGGTGTGATTTGCTATCCCTAGCTACCGGTAGGAAAAACATCAGCGCCTCAAACTAGGGGCTAGCATTGCGGCCTGGAGCGTTTAAGAAACTAGTTGATACCCAGCGTGTTACGGCGGGAACGAAACATAATTTTCCTATATGCAAAAAGTAGCATTCATCGAGTTCCATGCATTTTGTTAGAAAAAATCATGCATGCGATAATACCTCGTGCATTGCCTAGTTTGCAAAAAAAAATGAGTATGATGTAGAAAAATAAATATATCGCTATTTTGTGGTAACTCAGTAGATATATCCTTTTAGCCAAACATTACCAATGAAAGGCATATCTGATCACATATGTGTGAGGTATCAAGGAGGAAAAAAATAAGCCATGGATAAAATTCAGTGGAGTTATATATCTTGTCTTACTTTTCCTATTCTTCTTGCCGTCAATTGTCACTTGGGGACTACCCTAGCAAGCCATAAGATATATCACATATCAGCTCATTCATGTACCCTATTGTCAAACTAAGGAAAAAAATTAAGCTGACCCATTAACAAAATAAACCTGTAATGGAAGCATCTAATAGTGCATGGAGAGAGTAGTAAAAAATTAGGAAGAAGGAATAAACATTATCAATTTAGAGAAAATTCGGACCTGCAGTCTGCAACATATGAAAAGCAAAAACACGCATTGTCATGCATATTGAAAAAGAATTTGGACGCCCCAAAACAAAAATGGTGTGTACAATGGATTTACTATGATCCTATTGTGCTCATGAAACTACATGGAGAAAATGTAGGGTAAAGGTTTGCCAAGATCGGACATACAGTAAAAGCTAGGAACGATTATGCTAGAGATTTAGATATAAAACAAAACGTTGGGACTATAGTCGGCCCGACAAACCGAAAGTGGGTCCTAGAACGAATTCTGAAGATGTGATGATGGCACCAGGACATTGGTCACCAGGTAGCCCTCGCGGTCGTACCACTCATGTACCGTCTGCAGCTGTTCTTCAGGTGCCTTCTTTTCTAAAAGAAAACATCGGTTCCTGATTTGTGGTGGTGGTGGTGGTGTGTGTGTGTGTGGGGGGGGGGGGGGGGGGGGGGTGGAGATGTTGCACAAGCATAACACACCCATGTTTTATTGTGGCCCTTGTCCAATCTGCATACATAGGTACAAACGCATATTAAAAAACAAAAGCCAGAAAAATTAGCATATCAATGTTGCCGTCCACAAATGAACATAGATCGGCACTGGTGGAGTAGAAACGGAGCATGCAAACGTGTTGTGGGATGGGACACCCTCATGCTGTTGAGGGGGAATGTTGGAAATAGCAATTGGTCTTCCAGTAGCAGAGTAGATGATACACAAAACTACTGATCCTAATTAGGAACTTTATTAACCCGCGCTAATTCAGGACATCACTACAGCTCACGCGGAAAAGGAAGGACACAGCTGGAACTAGAACAGAAGGAGCGTTTTGGCTTCTGGGGAAACAAATCCATCAAGCAGAGCCGAGCGCGCAGGACTAGCTCGCGGTCGACCGCTAGCCATTACCCAGGCGGTCAGTCCCGACCAGCTGACCTCCTTTCCATTTTTAGTAACTCTGGCAACGCTCCTTCTGGCCTTTTTCATTTTTAGTAAGTTTTGCAATTCCCTTTTCCGTACAGGCGCTGCTATCAATTCCCTTTCCGCGCAACTGTCAATTCCATTTCCGACACCAGCTACATTTTGAAATACCTAAACTGGTCCTTACAAATTTGTGTATTCCCGTTTTGGGCAGTGGCATTTTAGGGATAACAAAATGGGCGGGAAATAGTACAAAATCTACTTTCAACAAGAATACGCTGCTACTTTCAACACGGGAAAACTGTTGCTTTCAAGTTGCAAAAAATAAGCTACAAATTGGAAGCCATTCCTCTATTCGGGTTGAACAACACACTTGTTCAACAATATGGTTTTACTAAAAAATAAACAAAGGGAAATTTGAAAATAAAGAATATATCTTTCATGAGAAAAACATATAGCTAGAATTCTAAAAATGTGTATATCGTGTTGCAACCAAATGTGTATATCTGCCGCAACCAAATAAACCTACTTTCAGCATGAACATGAATAAACTCCTAATTTTAGTAATGATGGGGAACAACTTCATGTTGTAGGTGTTGGTCTAGTAGAGTAGCAGCACATCAACGTAGTTGTCGAGCGCGAACCTGAACATGATGTTGTAAACGGCGAACACTTGCGCAGCAAGCAGGTTACCCATGAACCCAGCCACGGTGTTCTAGTCCAAGCCAAAGGAGTAGACCCAATGCTCTTGAGCCCAACCCCAATCTGCTGCGTCGTGAAAGAATGCTTGTAGAACCAGCACATCATTGCCATGGTGCTAGCCGCTGGAACAGGTAGCTGGGGATCATATAGTAGGCAAAGCTGCAGATCGTAATGATGAAGACTTGCGAGTGCTAATTGTGTCTCCTTAGTTCACTTGAAGGTTCCTTGGTATATCTGCCATAATAGGTGGAAAATATATTAGTTACCTCGTGTACTCTACTTTGACTAAACTAACAGTGCAACCAGGAACTTAGATCTACTTTACAGTGGCAACATACAGAGGTTACTGACCTGAGTGTTAATGCAGAATCTAATTGGAAGAGACACCCCAATCAATCTATAGAAGAATAAATATGGATAAGAAAATCGAACAAATGTATAGTGGAACCATCTTCCTCCTTGCTAATCAGAAATCTAGTTGGGAAAATGGAGGAAAGACGCTAGAGATGTGAATACGTCCATAGGAAAATGAAGAAAACTAACTAGAAGGCTGCAGGAGCTCCTAGAGCATATATAGGCTATACTCAAACATACAACAACATATGAGAAGCCCATGTAAAAAGTATAACTAATTAAGAAATACCAAATACAAACACATTAAAAGAATATTATTCATAGAATTCCTAAGTTATCAATATCATCTGTGATAAGTCACCAAGGCCATATGGAACAACTTATCAAAAAAAAACAATACAAACAAACCATTTGAATATACCAAAAAAGGGACACGTGCAGCAGAATTATCAACCATGTGGTACCTAAGTTACCAAAGCATGTACACATCTAATAGTTATGAAGGTTGTATGGCTCCAGAAAGAAAAAATTAATTCCATGCTTGAAAAAAATGTAAAAGCAAGCCAATGAACATACAAAGGGCATAGAGAATAACTTACCAAAAAGGTAAACATATAAGATGTCAAAGACACCGTAAAAAAGTAGAACTAATCAAAAAATGACATATACAGTAAGGAATAGCAATCATACAGTTCTTAAATTACCAATAACATATATCAAAACTTAGCAAGGTGATATGCAACAACTTATCATAGAAAAAAGTGATAAAAGGCATTTAAAAATACCAAAAAAGATCATGTGCAACAGAATTATTAACCATGCAGTACTTAAGTTATCAATATTATATATCATAATTTACCAAGATAATATACAACAACTTATCAGGGGAAAGTTTAAAAAATTATTTAAGAAAAAAATGAAAGGTAAAATCAATCATACAAAACCTAAGTTATCAAAGTATGTAGAAAGCTAAAATTATGAAGGTGGTATGGATGAACTATCAAGGCTTGAGAACAAAAAAAATTAGTGCCAAGCTTGAAAAAGGTACAAAGCAAACTCCTACTTTACCAATACCATATATCTAAAATTAACATGGTGATATGCAACAACTTATCATAAAGGAAAAAGTGATTTAAAAAAACCAAAGGATAGATACAACAAATTATCAACCATACTATTCCTAGAGTTATCAATATCATATATCATAAGTTACAAAAGGTGACATTGAACTTATTATCAAGGGAAAACGTCAAAAAACATGTAAGAGTACCAAAAAAGATGACATGTATATTAGAATTATCAAACATATAGAGCCTAAGTTATAAAATCATGTAGAAAAGCTAAGATTATGAATGTAGTATGGTTGAACTATCAAGGTTTCAGAAAATAATTGTGGCATAATAAGTTATCAAAGTATGTAAAAAAAGTAAAAGCAAGCTAATGAAAATACCAACGGCATAAAGCACAACTAACCGAAGGTAAAAAAATAGCACAACATATCAAATACAATGTGCTAGTAGAACTATTTAAAAACTAAGAATGACATATACATCGAAGAAATATCAAATGTATAGTTCTCAAGTTACCAAAGCATTGCTAATAGCAGTCTTAATATATTCCGTATATATTTGGGCAAAGTTTATGAACTTTGACTTTGGAAAAATCTAATATGCATCCTAATTTGAGAAGGAGGGAGTAGTTAGATAACTACATCATCACCATGTTGATAACTACATAAGCATTGTGTTGGTAGAAAAATCAAAACTAGATCCTCTTGATACAACAATTCATTCCATGTCCATACATATATAGAAAAAAACATTACTTAGAAAGCAAAATAATGAAATTAGGCACTCTTCAAATAGGAATCCATTTTCTAACTGCCTTTCGTGCTTTGATGAGTCGCCCGAGATCTTTTCGATGACCTATGTTGTGTTGAAGGGATATCTATATGATCCGATTGATTGCATAAGACTCGCGGTAGCAATAGAATGGGGAAAGTATATAGAAAAGATAGTTCTTTTCAATTTAGACTTCTGGCTATTTATTCAGTCGTCAATCAACATTGATCCGGGTAGTTAGTCAGTCTCTCTCTTTTTGCCCGTCCTTCTCTATCTATGAAATTCCTAATTAAGGGTGTTCGCTTTCCAATTTCTAAATGTTCATGCACTATCCGTTGAAAGTCGTAGATCATTTGAGTTGAAAGTTGTACTTTATTCATATTGGAAGTGTTTTTCCCACATTTTCCCCTACAAAAAAGCACGGTCCCAAAAAGGGAATTAGAAAAGAAAATTGACTCAATAAACATGAATTTTGATACTCCCTCCAACCTATATTAGTTGACTTAGATTCATCTTGATATGAATGTATCTAGTCAATATTTAGTGCTAGATACATTAGTATCTAGACAAATTTGAGTCAAATAATATGGGTCGAAAGGAGTACTAAAATAGATAATCAACTATATAATAAAGGTAATTATAAGGGGAATTGAGAAAAAGGAATTGATAAAGGGAAAAGACATTTTTATCACATAATGAAATAACGATGAGAAAAAGAGAATTGCCAAATGTTTATGTAATTTGCGAGTCAAAAAATGTTCATGGGTTTAAAATAAGTATTTATTTATTAGGAAGGAGCAAGAAAAAAAAGAATACACAGAAAAAATAGAAGCTAGAGTCGAGAGACCGAGTGAGGGAAATTAGCGAGGATAACCACGCTCACGATCACAGCCTTCATGTGCATGGGAGAGAATAAAGAAAATAAAAAGAGAATTAGTGTAGCGGCCCGCACTGTGTATGTGCATGTGAGAGAGAAAAGGAACAAGAAGGGAAAAGCCACGGCACCAGACCGAGAGAACCGAAGCAGCGTCATGCCCGAGTTACCGAACCCGTGGACCCCCACCCGTTTGTCGTATCTGCATGCGCACAAGAAAAGCGAATTGATTCCGCACCAACGTGACCGTAGCGTGCGGTCGACCGCGGAAGTGAGAATCCGGAGCCGAGCACCCATCAAGCGCTGGCAAGGCAACCGCATGGATGTGGAGTTCGACCTGCATTGGGAGCTTCGATCATGGAAGCAAGAAGAGGCCCATTAGTAGAACTCCCACGCGAGTACCTAGCTTGCAAGGGCAAAGACCGAAGAGTGCTCTCGCTGGCCTAGAGAGAGGTGGAATTTATAGATGAAAGTAATAGGTGGTGGGATGGAATGGGAGAAGATAGCCTAACCCTGAAATTGTGGAAAGTGGAGGGGAGCGGAAGGGAAAACACATGAGTCACTGCTGAGTGCAGCTTGGGTCACGGGAAGTCTGGAAGGCTCCAATCAGTTGTCGGGTAACGCCAAATTATTGTCTTGTAGCTAAGGGACTCTGAAGGACTTATACGTGAGCAAGCCGAGTGATGTTACAATCGGAAGGATAAATAGTAATCGTAGACATGAAATCCAACGGCTACAAATAATTGAGATGATGTGGCTGCATGAGGTTTCAGCCTGCAAACATAAAATGCATCCTAGTGGGGATAAACTTTATAGATATTATAGATATATCTAATTTTCTTTTCTGTTATTATTCTTTTTTCATAAACATCTATGTTAACGTCCCGTGTTATTTTTTCCCTAATATACTGGGTCGGAGGAGTCGATCCGACAACCGGAGGAGAACTGCCCACCTCTCCATCTTTTTTTGGCTGAGAAACAGTACGCCCCTCATCGTCTTCCTCTGCCACTCTGTCCACTTGTGCACCATCGTAGCCCCTCTCCACCCTTGCAGAAAGGTAGAAATCGCCAACCCATCCTGACTAATCTTCCGCAGTACTTTTCCCCGTAACGATATCTGGGGTGATGAAGCGTAAGATATCTGAGTGCTACAGCCAGGCAATGGGATTTTGGCAACCTCCACTATGGACCACTGAGCAACATCACCGATCGCACTGATCTTCTGAGCACCGCTCGCCTCGCTCACGGAATAGTTGGCATGCATCGAGGGATTGCGGAAGATCCTGGTTTCCAGTTTGGTTTGCCCTTCGTACTTCACTCCGACCCACAGACATGGCCACTAGACTGTGACGAGCAGGTAATAATCAATTTTGCATGATTTTTGTAGGATTCAAATCCTTAGATTATTTCCTATGGATTGCATTTGGATCAAAGGAATCATGGTACCCAAATTCTTTTGAACTGCAAGCCCCCACCCATGCTTAAATACCGTAGTAACTGGAACATCTACTTGAGCCTCCACTCTCATCACGTGCATAGGATCGAAATATTCCATTCACGTAGGTAGTTGTCCTACGTTTTATAATCGCGTGTTTTTTACCGACAAAGCTGTGAAATTCCTGTGTTCTCAGTCCTGCGATCCAAAGAGGCCCAAGACTTTTGCTTCACTGTCCCCCTCTCATCCAAACATACTAATCTGAAAACATAAGAACGACTAGGATTATTGATACCCGTAACGGAAGGTGTATTGGCCAATCAAGGTTGTCGTTATATTTTAAGTTTCATGTGTTTTACAAACACAAGATTTCTGTAAAAAGTTGGTTGTTTGGTTTACATGAATACAAAAACATAGGATTACTTTAAACACATGGTAAAAATCAAAGTCAAACCTCACGGGAGAGAATATTTATGATGTTATCGTGTCTCTTGGGACCTCATTCTTGTTCTTTGCACGCGTAGGAATTTGAAAATGAGGTCCAAGTTGAACATGAAGAATTGCATATAAGTTTTGGAGGATTCTAACCCATAGGATTTTGGAAGATATCAAATTCCTATGGAGTCCCTTCTTAGTTCCTATACCCTCCATTCCATAAGAATCTAAACATGAACTCCAACCTTATTCTATTTATCATTTGAGAAGTCCAATGGCTCACACTATATTCCTGCAAAACTCCTGTTTTTTTTCCTATTCACCATCCAAAGACACATGTTACAAAATTCCTGCGTTTTTAATTCCTAATATGAATTTACTGTACCTACCATGTCAATCCTGTGTTTTTCCTATTCCTACATTTTTAAAACCATTGATCAAAAGAGGCTCCTAATCTTGTTAAGCAATCATAGGAAAATTGCCTGCATTTTTCCTCTGGCCTAGTCCTCTAAACCAAACGGCTGAATAGTGCCAGCATAGGAAACTTAAATATTCCTACACTTTTTCTTTAATGCAAACAAGACCTTATTCCTTGGTGTGTTTGTCTGCATGCATTCATGATTTATTCATCACGTTTCTGCATCTTTTAGAGAGTAGTTTTTCCGCAAAGCTAGCTAGCACTCCCCCTTTGTCAAACACCTTGTATGCCCTTAGATATGAAGAAAATTTGTTGTGGGGCATTGACGTATTGCTTATGCCACTAAACAATCCAACAGTAGAAGCATTTGTACCAGCTGATGATGACATATCCGGAACATAGGATGATGCAGGATTTGAAAACAAGGGTCGCTGGGTTTGTGCCAACGGAGAATAGATTGCGATTGCAAAGCAACCGCGGCGCTGGTACCTCCAAAACATTTATAGTATGGCATGTATCGAGCTGCCACATGTGAACATGTTGATATTTATCCATCGGGTAACTAGTATTTCCCCGGGCCCCCATGCACTTACAGGTACAAGCACGCAATTATCGAGCTACTAAAGATACAAATAGCATAGAAACCGTAAAGATTTGACAACCAATGGCACTACAGCGCGATTGCGATGTTTGACAAATTCATTGCTACCATAGATTTTCCTAGTGACAGGGACTGGATTATCCTTCGAAACGACTATCTTGCACCACCAACGTATGTCGATGCCATTGCCACAAGTCTAATCAGTGGTAATGTTGATTGCATATACACGGTGACAGAACCACGAGAAGATGTTCTTGTCTGGGAACCAAACAAGTGGAGTGAGTCCCGTTATTTAAAAGTAAAATTTATAAATTACTTATAACTGCATTGTTTGTGATACTTTTTCTAACTGAAATGCATAGACAGGTATACTTGCAGGCCCGCGTGTCATACATGCTCCAGTAATTGAAGAGTCGGCAAACGTCCAAACCGGTGATGATGCTAAGGCTGGAGATATTGCATTACATAGCTGGTACTTGGCAGAGCTTGGCTGGGATATCTTGTGGATTCACACCAGGGGTGCACGAACCAGCAGCCATGGTGATCATATATCATACATGGGTAGAGAACTGCTCTCTTATCCCTCGCCCCGCTGCCATGTTTTCTAGAGGGCCCTTAATTTGGATGACCATGTAACACCGGACTGGATCAGAAGGGATAATCTTGAAGGGAGGTTAGTGTTTGTGGAAATCAACCATCCATTCATCCTCGAGCCCCCTACAAACCCCGAACCTGGTGCTGCCGATGATGATGAAGCTCTACCAGTGTTCAGAGGAGACTGTGTGTTTGCTACACACGTACGCTACGAACATCTCCCGCAGCTAGTTCCAGATTGGAGCCGCATGCACGTCAATGGGGGGCTTCCATAGGTTCATCACTTAACTACACTAGAGCGGAACATAGGGAGCAAATGTTCGAGGCACCAATGTGGTTCGTGCCAATCCTACCTCGTTAGAACTAGTTGAAGTTTGACCAAAATACAGAAAAGCTGATTATGAGCACTCGCAACATCATTTCTATAGCTAGTACTTGTTACCATGTAATGTACAATACTACGTGTGTAATACTTTCATACTGTATTGTAGTATCAACACTTGCAATATCATTTCCAGTATTGCTTGTACTAGGCACCATATACGTAATAATATACTTTCATAGTATGTGATTGATGTTTTCCTATTCAAGCACTCAAGCTGTCGTGACCAATTGTTTAGGCTATTAATTTTGGCATGACAATTAGTAGTACTGTCAGGGGGATGATCCCCGGATACCCCACCCGAGTAAGAAACAGGACAGTCGGTCTCGGCCGGCTGACCAGATGCAGCCAGACAGGACAGGAGGGACCGGCTACCACCCGGTAGCCAGACCCTGAAGAGGTAGCCGGATACAACAACGTAGCCAGATCCAATCAGAGGGACATGACGACGTGCGTATCAGTGCACGGTACGCCCTGTACGACGACAAGACGGGCAACCACCTGCCCATACCGAAGACTTGGTGTGGCTAACGCGGGAACAGTGGCCTGTGCTGACGACGGGCTCGCACGGCGTCCACTGTGCCTACAATAGCCATACCGCTCATACACCGATGTGACATACCATGCCGGGTACTGTAGATGACTAGCCGGCTGGGACCCGCCTGTGGGGCCCGCTAGTCGGACTAGCCAGTGAGACCCTTGCCTCTCTTCCTATATAAGGAGAGGGAGGGCCTTAGTAGAAAGGGTTGGTCTCAAATCATTTAAGGCAGTAGCTAAAGAATACAGCTCGAGGAGCACTTGTAGCTCGTATATTCCACATAGTCAGATCAGGCAGGAGTAGGGGCTTTACCTCACCACGAGGGCCCCGAACCTGGGTACTTCTTGTGTCCCGCTACGCTCGCTCGTATCCAATCTCGCCTGCGGACGGCGTCGATAGCTTTCCTTCTAGTCCCCACACCTCTATCTAACCTTCTTAGGTACTTCCGTTCCCAATACAACGACAGTTGGCGCCCACCGTGGGGCAAATGGCTTCGACCGGAGTCACGTTCCGCACGGGACCCCGCACTTCAGCCGGTGAGCGCGTGGCCTCCGGCCTGGTGCTCACGCTCGGCAAATTCGACTTCAGCATCGACAACGCCTCCTACTTCGCCGGAACTTCCTTCCTGACAAACGACACCGTTCTACTATTCGGCGATCTCCCCGTCTACATCGCCACCGTCCCGGAGCATTTCCCTAGGGAAATCGTCTCTGTCACGGGGCCGCCATGCTCAAACGGCGGCACCTCCGCCGCACCTTGCGGCGTGGAGGTCATGATGGCCGGATCTAGCTCGCAGCCCCGCCGGCAGCGGGAGCAAGGCATGGACGAGGTCGGAACTTCCGCTCCTTCGCAGCCTCGGAACCCGGTCGAGGATGCCATTGATCCTCTCCTGACGCCGGTTACCCTCGGGGACAACCCAGAGGAGAAGGAGGCCAACTTCACCATGGAGAGACAGATCCTCCTCCAGGAGGCCATGGAGCGGGAAGCAGCCCGCAAGCAGCTGGAGATCGCCAGGCGCGAGTATGATCGCGCGCATGGTCTCACCCCGGCTACCGTAGAGCCGAGCCGGCGCGGCCAGGTACGACGTCGGGGCGGTGAGCTAGGCGGCAGGATGGAGAAGGACGGAGAACCAGATCCCGTGCCTGCCCCTACACGGCCCACCTACAGCACGCCCATCAAGAACTTGCGCGCGGCGCGAGCCGCAGCAGAAGAACTACCCAGCCTGGAGGGCGAGGAGCGAGCCCGCCAGCACGCTCGCGTCTAGGAGCTCCTCCGCGTCGCGGACGAGCAGGCCGGTGCCAACCGGCAGACGCAGGAGGACCTTAGCTACTCCAGAGGAAGCAGGCTACCCGCCAACAGCAGGGGCGCACCACGTGACACGCAGCAGGCGTCCTCCCCTCAGCCGGCTAGGGCCCGCAGCAGGCGTCGCAGCTCCGACAATAGGGGCCAGCCGTGCCAGGAGCAGACGGTCAACAGCAACCCGCCACCTCCACCCCCACCAGCCGGAGCACCCAGACCAGCCGGTTCCCGCCTCTCGGGCCGGTTGGGTGCGCCCAACCCGGATTGTCCGGATGCCCGTGACCGCATCGAGCTGCTCGCTCAGGCACGCATCACGGAGGAGGAAGATTCCACCGGGCCAGTTTGTTTCAGACCCTGCATCCGGAACGAGCCGTTTCCGAATAAATTCTCCCTGCCCAGGGACACCCCCAAGTACGACAGCAGCATGAAGCCGGAAGACTGGTTGACCGACTACGCCACGGCAGTTGGCATCGCCCATGGGAATAAGCACACAGCCGTGCGTTACGTCCCTCTCATGCTAACCGGGTCGGCAAGGACCTGGCTCAATAGCCTCGCGCCCAACAGCATCAACGCCTGGCCTGATTTCGAGAAGGTTTTCGTCCGCAACTTCAACGGCACGTACAAGCGCCCAGGGCGCCCGCGCGACCTGGACTTGTGCGTCCAGGGCGACCGCGAGACCGACCGCGAGTACCTCGCCAAGTGGACGGAGCTCCGCAACACTTGCGAGGGCATCCTGGAGAGCCAGGCCATCGGTTTCTTCATCGAAGGATGCCGAGAGGGCACCATGCTTCGCCACCGGCTACTGTGTGATGAGCCGAAAACCATGGCGGAGCTCATGACGGTTGCCGACCAGTACGCCACGGCAGATGCCGCCATGAAGAATCCCCTCCGAGTAAACGCGGAAGGCCACCCGACTCCCAAGGTGCCGGCTCGTGACCGTCCGAGCAATCCGGCTGGTGAAGCCGGATCCTCCAGACGCCACGGCAACGACAACCGGTTCCACGGGGACCGCCAGGACAGGCAGCAGAAGCCTCGCTACCACGCGCGGCAGGTCAATGCCGTAGAGGGTGCGCCTGACGCACCGGCTAACGACAAAAGAAGGCAGAAGCCGCGGCTCACCTTCGACCAGATGATTGATGGCCCGTGCAAGTGGCATAGCGGTCCCTTCAAACCGGCTACGCACACCACCCGGAACTGCAGCTGGACTTGCCAGCTAAAGGACCAGGGCAACCAGCCTCGTCTCCCGCCTCCCCCACCGGGTGGACCCCCACCATCGGCTAGGGGAGCCGGTGATGCTGGTAACGGCGGCAATAGCGGAAACAACAACAACGGCTACCCCCAGCCGCACGCCGCCTACCACATCTTCGAGACGGAGCAGGACGACAAGCACAGCCACAGGCGACGCTCCAAGGAGGTCAACGCCATCGTTTCTCTGGTCCCCCAGTACCTGAATTGGTCGGAAACCCCCATCACCTGGAGCCGGGCAGATCAACCGGAGCATCTGCCGACTCCCGAGGGCTACGCCATGGTGCTCGACCCCCTCATCGTCTCCAACGCGCGCACCTGCCGATTTTCGCGCGTCCTCATCGACGGAGGTAGCAGCCTCAACCTCCTCTACCAGTCCTCGCTGGAGAAGCTGGGCATTCACGAAAGCGACCTGCGCCCGACTACCACGACGTTCCACGGCGTACTGCCGGGGCCAGCCTGCGCTCCGCTGGGAAAAATCCAGCTGGACGTCATCTTCGGGACCGAGGAGAACTTCCACCGCGAACCAATCTGGTTCAAGGTGGTAAATTTGACGAGCTCCTACCACACTCTCCTCGGGCGCCCCGCCCTTGCCAAGTTCATGGCCGTCCCCCACTACGCATACCTCAAGACGAAGATGCCAGGACCCCACGGCGTGATCACCATCGCCGGCTGCTTCAGGCGATCGATGGAGTGCGCCTCAGCCGGTTCTAAACTGGCAGAGGCCCTCATCATAGCCGAAGAAAAGCGCGCGATCATGCGCAATGTGGCCATGGCCCAGCAGGACATTCCGGCTAGCAGCAAACTGGCTGGAGGAGGAGCTTTCTAGCCGGCAAAGGAGACGAAGAGGATCCTTCTCGACCCCTCCGACCCGACTAAGTTCGTCACCATTGGTGCCGGCTTAGACAGCAAATAGGAAGGCGCGCTCGTCGACTTCCTCCGTGAGAATTGGGACATCTTCGCATGGTCTCCCAAAGACATGCCGGGTATGCCGAGGGAGTTCGCCGAGCACTCACTTCATGTGCATCCGGATGCCAAGCCGGTCAAGCAACCTCTGTGCCAGTTCGCAGAAGAGAAGAGAAAGATAATCGGTGACGAGATCACCTCGCTCCTCGCAGCCGGGTTCATCGTGGAAGTATACCACCCGGACTGGCTGGCGAACCCAGTCCTGGTTTGAAAAAGAACAATACCTGGTGCATGTGTATCGACTACACCAGCCTGAACAAGGGGTGCCCGAAAGACCACTTCGCCTTGCCCCGTATCGATCAGGTCATTGATTCCATGACCAGCTGTCATTTGTTGTCTTTTCTAGATTGTTATTCCGGATACAATCAGATCCGGCTAAACCCGGCTGATCAGATTAAGACATCATTTATCACCCCCTACGGGGCTTTCTGCTATGTAACCATGCCTTTCGGCCTAAAGACCGCAAGCGCCACCTATCAGCGATGTATGCAGAAATTCTTGCACTCGCAGATAGGCCGAAACGTGCACGCTTACGTGGATGATGTGGTCATCAAGACCAAGGAAAAGCGCACCCTCCTCGAGGATCTGCGAGAAACATTTGGCAACCTCCGCCAGTACCAGATGAAGCTACTCGGTTTCCTCGTATCTCAGCGAGGCATCGAGGCAAATCCGGAGAAGATCGCGGCCATCGAAAGGATGCAACCGCCCAAGAACCTGCTTGGAGTCCAGAAGTTCACCGGATGCCTGGCTTCCCTCAGCCGTTTCGTCAGCCGGCTGGGGGAGAAGGCACTTCCGTTGTACCAGCTGATGAAAAAGACGGACAAGTTCTCCTGGACTTCGCAGGCCGACACCGCGTTTCATGACCTCAAGCGCATGCTGTCCACAGCGCCGGTTCTAGCCACACCGGCTAGCAAGGAGTCGATGTTGCTCTATATAGCAGCCACCAGCCGGGTCGTCAGCGTCGTCCTGGTGGTGGAGCGCCCCGAGGAAGGCAAGGCTCAGCAAGTTCAGAGACCCGTCTACTACCTCAGCGAGGTTCTCTCCCTCTCCAAGCAGAACTACCCCCACTACCAAAAGATGTGCTACGGCGTGTACCTAGCATGCAAGAAGCTCAAGCACTACTTCTAGGAGTACCCGATCAAGGTCGTGTGCACCGCACCCCTTTCGAAAATCATCGGCAACAAGGACGCCACCGGCCGGGTCGCCAAATGGGCCATCTAGCTCGCCGCCTACTCCATCCAGTACGAGCCCGGGCTCACGATCAAGTCACATGCAATGGAGGACTTCCTCGTCGACTGGGCGGAGACCCAGTATCTCCCACCGGTTCCGGATTCGGACCACTGGAGGATGCACTTCGACGGGTCGAAGATGCTCGGGGGCTTGGGAGCCGGCATCGTGCTCACCTCGCCCAAGGGAGACCGGCTGGAGTACGTGTTGCAGATCCACTTCAAGGCCTCCAACAACATAGCCGAATACGAGGCACTGGTGCACGGGCTCTGGCTGGCCAAGGAAATCGGCGTCAACCGGATCCTGTGCTTCGGCGATTCGGACTTGGTGGTACAACAAGTATCCGGGAAATGGGACGCCAGAGATGCCAACATGGCCCTCTACCGGTTCCACATCCAGAAGCTCAGCTCCTCCTTCGACGGGTGTGAATTTCATCACGTCCCCCGCACCAACAACGAGGCAACCGACGCGCTCTCCAAGATAGGGTCCACCAGGCAGGCCATCCCACCAGGGGTCTCCCTGGAGCACCTACGCAGGCCATCCATCAACCCGTCGCCGGAATCAGATTCCATCATCTAGGCGGGGAGCGTCCCGGCTGCCGGGGCAGCGGAGGCGGAGCCGCAGGAGCCACCAAAGAAGAAAACTCGTGCCAACTCCGGCCAGGCGGTACCCTCCGGCTCGCAGGACCCGGGGGCTACCGGCTCGCCTAGTGACTCAGGGGCTGCCGCCCCGAACACCCCACCCGGATGGCCCACTGACACCCGACAGCCGGAGGGCAGGAGCGTCCTCGTCATCCGGGAAGTGCCATCCTGGGCATAGCCCTTCATGAACTACATCGCCAACAACGAGCTCCCGGATGATGAGGTGGAGGCTAGACAAATCCGACGCCGCGCGCATACATACACCATCATAAACGGCGAGCTATACAAGCGCAGTGTATCCGGTATCTTCCAAAGATGTGTCGACGTAGACACAGGCTACCGGCTACGCAAGGACATCCACCAGGGCGAGTGCGGGCACCACGCTTCGTCAAGGGCGATAGTCGCCAAGGCATTTCGCCCTGGCTTCTATTGGCCCACCGCCCTCGAGGATGCCGAGCAGCTGGTCCGCGCGTGCAATGGGTGCCAACGCTTCGGGAAGCTTAGGTACATGCCAACCTCGGTGCTCAAGACCATACCGATCACCTGGCCCTTCGTGGTTTGGGGCCTCGACATGGTCGGGCCCTTCAAGCGAGCCCGCGCTGGAATGACCCACCTGCTGGTAGCGGTGGACAAGTTCACAAAGTGGATCGAGGCCAAGCCTATCCGGAAGCTGGACGGGGCGACGGTTGTTACCTTCTTCACCGACATCATCAACCGCTTCGGCTACCCCAACAGCATCATCACTGACAATGACACGAACTTCGCCAAGGGGGCCTTCGCCCGGTTCTGCAGCAACAAGGGCATCCGGCTAGACCTCGCCTCCATCGCACATCCGCAGTCCAACGGGCAGGTCGAACGAGCAAACGGGTTGGTGCTAGCCGGCATCAAACCATGTCTCATCGAGCCGTTGGAGCGATCACCCGGATGCTGGATCGAGGAACTTCCGGCTATGCTGCGGAGCCTCCGCACCACACCAAATAGGTCAACCAGCTACACGCCATTCTTCCTGGTCTACGGATCGGGAGCCGTCCTCTTCGCCGACATCGAATTCGACTCCCCCCGCAAGCTCCTCTACGACGAGCAGGCCAACAAGGAGGCGTGCGAGGACCGGGTAGATCTCCTGGAGGAGGCCCGCGAGCTGGCCCTGTCCAGATCCGCCTTGTACCAGCAGCGACTACGCCGCTACCATTCCAGCCGGATTCGCCCAGTCGCATTCCGCGAGGGTGACCTGGTTCTCTGGTTGGTGCAAGACACGAAGGGCATGCACAAGCTATCACCACCCTGGGAGGGCCCCTTCATCATCAGCCGGGCGCTGCCCAACGACTCTTACTACCTCATCGATGCACAACAGCCGCGCAAGAACAAGATGGACAAATCGGACGAGGAGACCGAACGTCCTTGGAACGCGACCCTGCTGCGCCCGTTTTACACCTAGTCGCCAAACAGTGTATGTATCCCGAAAACCACATAAATGAAAATGTGGACCCCCACGAGAATCTCGGGGGCTCCTTCTGGAAATGTATGCGTACCTGTTCTCCGATTAAAACTTTCCGGCTCCGGCTACCCCTACCCGGGGGCTCGCCGGCTGGCCCGGCCTGTTAAGTCAACTAACCGGCTGAGTAGTGTGCGACGATGTCAGAGGCCCACTCTTCGTCTCAGCTACAGACCGCAACCCGGCTGTCCGGCTAGTAAGAGCAAAAGCCCGAGGCATCCCACATGAAAAACAAGGAAGAGGCGTGACAGATCGGGCGTCCCGGCCCCGCAACTAGCTCAAACCAATCCAGCCGCTAAGCCGCTAGTACCGTGCGTAATGTACTGTCAGCTCCCTTCGATTTCGAGTGCAGACCGCAACCCGGCTGTCCGGCAAGGATGCAGCGAAAACAGCAGAACACACGAGAAAGCGACTAAGCGCCTAGAAAGGAGCAAGCCAGTTTTTGAAAAAATAAGCCGTTTCCCGACTAGGATTTGACGGACTAACCTATTAACCTATGAAATGTATGTGTATGAATATGTGTGTTCTTGTCTGACTACTTCGAGTCGGAATTCAGGAGAAGGAAAGAAGATTCGAATCCCTTGCCTTCATCAAGCGCTCCGAATCTCGGGGGCTACACCCACTAGGTGCGCTCGCACGCCCCCAGTGGAATCTTGTAGTTCCTGGCTGACTAAGGGAGTTTAGCCGGCAGTTCGGAGCCCAGGTGAGGGCAAGGGCAGGAGCAATAAAGGACAAGAAAGATTCGAAGCACCTGGCTACTCCAGCTACTCCGAATCTCGGGGGCTACACCCACTGGGTGCGCTCGCGTGCCCCCACTGGAATGTTGGTTCCCGCGGCTGAAGGCGTCCAGCCGACGAAAGCAGAAGACTGGGGCGAGGCCAGTCGGATAAAGTTAGAAGAGCAGGGAAGAACAAGGAAGATTCGAAGCACCTGGCTACGCCAGCTACTCCGAATCTCGGGTGCTACACCCAGTGGGTGCACTGGCGCGCCCCCACTGGAGGTGTAGTTCATCCGGCTAAAAGTGTGTAGCCGGGCTAGGTCAGCCGGGCGAGGTGAGCCGGCAAAGATATCAAAGGAAAACTCAAGACACAAATAAAGGAAGACTCAAGAATTCAATATTATAAGCAAAAGGGAGACGAAGCTCCCGAGAGTTACCCGGCATCAAAGATAGCCGGTACAAACAGACAAGTTTTACGATAATCTAGAACAAGACAAATACACCCGGCATCCCGGGGCAACAGCTAAACGGCAGGGCCTTTGCCGTGGGCACGCTCCTGGCTGGCAGATGCTGGAGGCGGGGGCGGAGCCGCAGTGCTCGTTCCAGCTCCGGCGCTGGCAGACGGCGGCACCGAGGAATCTGCATCTGGAGTGTCGGGGGACTCCGAGTCGGTGAGCACCTTGTCCGGATCCACATAGTCGGCGATCTTGATGGGGGACCCGCGAAGCTTCGAATGGGCTTGGCGGATGGCGGCAAGATCGGCTCCGGCGCGGAAGCCCCCGTCGATCTTCTCGACGCGAGCATCCTTGTACCAGGAAAGCATCAGCGCCAGGGCCATCTCCGCTCCACCCCGCGCCGCCAGATCCCGCAGCCGGTCCACCGGAGCCGGCACCTCTCCCACCTTCGCCGCCAGCTGCCGCCATCGTCTCCGGAACCAGAGCCTCCGGCCACATAAAGGAGAAGATGTCCCGTGCCGCCTGACGAAGCTTCACGGCCTCCTCGCCAAGAAGAACGACGAGCTCCTGAGCCGTCGGCTGCGCTCCCGGCTAGTTCTCCTGCAGCCGGTTGTAGGCCAGCAGGTCTATGCCGGGGTAAAAGGCTGTCAGAAAAGAGGAGTCAAATCCGGCTACCGGATCCGGAAAGAAAAGAAGACGGAAGAAAGAACTCACATTTGGCAGTGTGGCCGACTTGCATCAGCTCCTCCACCAGCGCCTTCTCCTTGACCGCTAGCCGTTTTATCTCCTTCTCTTGGTCCTTGTTCTGGGCCTCGAGAAGGGAGAGCGCTTCGGCCCGGCTAGCGAGCGAGGTGTCATGCTCCTTGACGGTAGCTTCCAAGCCGTCTACTCGCACGTGCCAGTCCTTGTTCTGCAAGCGCAGCGTGGAGTTGGACCTGCTCAGCCGGTTGTTCGCTTTCTTCAAGCGATCGATCTCGTGCTAGGCCCACACTAGGACAGCTGCAACGAAGCCGACTATTAAAAAAAAAGAAGGAGCCAGGCGGATGAGGCGGACTTACTCTGGGAGGTCCCGTTGGCTGCAGCAAGCTTCTGCTCCAGCGTCCGGTTCCCACCGGCTATGGCCTCAAGCAGCCGGATCTCCTTCACCTCCAGCTCGAGCATGGTGGCAAGATCCGACAGCGAAGCGGTGGAAGAGGCGTCGTCGTCCACGGTGTTGACGGCCAAGGACTCCTTCACCGCTGTCTGCCACTCCGCCCCGAGCGCCTCGTCGGAGTCGTCGTCGCCTATCACGACAAGCTCCTTGCCAGTAGCCCACCACGTGCCCGCGGAGGAACCTTCCGGCTGGGAGCGAGTCGCTTCCGGCTGGGGACCCTCCCGCTGGGAGGGGGCAGCCGGCTCGGCTTGAGGAGGAGAAGGAGGCTGCGCCTCAAAGGAAGGGGAGGCGCCGGTTGGATCAGTCGGGGCGCGAGGCGGCGACCCGGCTGACGTCCGAGCCGGGCTCGCGGCACCGAAAGAAACCAGTGCGCTAAAGAGAAAGAGGAAAAGACAAGAGCAAAACAGGCTAAAGTCAGAAAAACAAGGACAAGGAAAAACAAACAGAAAGCACCAAGGGGGGGAGGGAGAAAAACGTACCCCAGCACAACCGGGGGCGGCCCTTTCTTCCGGCCAAGCTGGCTTGGCGGCAGGGCGCTAGTCCGGCCCCTCTTCGGAGCTGGCTCCTCCGTTGCAGGCCGGCGGGAGCTGGAATGGCCGGAGCCGCTCCCGCCTGCTTCGCCGTCTGCCGCGGCGCGCATCGCCGGCTCCGCGGTCGGGCCGACAACCTCCTCCTCGTGCACCACCGCGTGCGGGTCGGCGTCCGGCTCGTTGTTCTGGCTGGGGAAGGCATCGCCGTCCCCATCCGATTCCTCACCGGATCGCCGAGCGCGCGGCTCAGGCAAGTCCGGCGCGAACACCTCGAGAGGAGTGTCGCCCTCCTCGCGAAGGATGCAAGGGAAGATCTGGCAAACGCAAAAGGGTCAGCCAGACAGAACAAGGAAATAACAGAGGGAATAAGCAAAAATTCCGGCTACAAGAACTTACTCGGGGCGCGTGGTTCTCCCGGCTGTAGGGCGCCAGGCTGAACTTCCATTTCTCCGGCAGCCGCTCCTTGCTGATCGTCCACAACCACTCCTTCAAGTTGTGGTAGCGGGGATCACGGCGCGACAGCCGGGTCAGGTCCAGCCGGCCGGAGTAGAAGCACATCTTGTGTGCCCGCTGCTGGAGCGGCATCATCAGCCGGGACATCCAGCTAAGGGTGATGTCCCGACCGGTTAGCTGGCAGGTGACAAGGGAGCGCATGCGTGCCAGCATTGCGTCCGTCTCCGCCTTGTCGCCGTAGACCTTCAAGTCCCAGTTTTGCCGGCTGGACTCGACGTCTTGGAAGGCCGGCAGGTTTATCCGGTCGACGCCGGTGATGTTCTTGACATAAAAGTACGACTGCTGCCACAGTCGTACCGTGTCCTGGAGCAAGAACTTCGGGTAGCCGGATTGGGAGCGGGAGTATATGGAGGCGCCGCCGCAGACGACTAGCGGGCCCTTCGTGTACTGGACCTGCGGCCGAACTCGGAAGAGCCGGCAGAAGAGCCCGAGGTAGCTCTCGCAGAAAGCCATGAAGTGCGCCAGCGTTCCGATGGTGTTGGCGCCGAGGTGGTGGAGGCGGAGGTCGAAGAAGGCCAGAAACGTGAGGAAGAAGGGGTGGAGCGGCAGCACAAACCCGCGCACCAGATACGAGAGGAAAATAACGCGCTCCCCCTCCGCCGGATGCGGCGACTCTTCCCCTACCGGTGCCAACCGCACCGCCACCTCCTCCGCCGGCGGGAGGACGCGGGTCGCGCGGTACTTCGCAATCTGATCCTTGGTGACGGAGGAGCCGCACCAGGCCCCACGGTCAGCGGCCATTTTCGTCTGAGGAGAGGGAGCGGCGACGGAGGATTGACGGTGGCCCGTAGCGTCGACGGCGGCGAGCGGGCGGCGCAGAGGGCAAGAGCACAGGAGCAGCAGCGCGCGAGAAGGAGAGGAGGATTGCAGCGGGGGAGCGAAGGAAAAGAACTGCCTCCCCCGCGGCATCCCTTTAAAGGACTGGAAGGGCAACCGTCGACGGGGCCACGTGGCGCGCATCCGGGCGACCCACATCCCAACCGCCGCCTAGATCCCGTGTGCCGGGACGGGATGCGCAGACGATCCTGGGACGAAAACCGAGGCGCCGGGCAAGCAGTTCCCCGAGGCGACGCACGACGGGACGTTACGCTGCCCGCCGCAGAGCAATGATGGCGCGTGCGCGCGTGGCCGGCGTCAGCACTGACGTCACGGGTAGCGCAACCGCCAGGCTCAGCCGGATCAAAATTTGAAAAGCAGAAGGGAGCGCGCGCGCATTTCGCCCAAGGGCGGAATCCACACGCGCTCGGGGGTTAGTGTTAGGGGGATGATCCCGGATACCCCACCCGAGTAAGAAACAGGACAGTCGGTCTCGGCCGGCTGACCAGATGCAGCCGGACAGGGCAGGAGGGACCGGCTACCACCCGGTAGCGGGACCCTGAAGAGGTAGCCGGATACAACAACGTAGCCGGATCCAATCAGAGGGACAGGACGACATGCGTATCAGTGCACGGTACACCCTGTACGACGACAAGACGGGCAACCACCCGCCCATACCAAAGACTTGGCGTGGCTGACGCGGGAACAGTGGCCTGTGCTGACGAGAGGCTCGCACGGCGTCCACTGTGCCTACGACAGCCATACCGGTCATACACCGATGTGACATACCATGCCGGGTACTGTAGATGACTAGCCGGCTGGGACCCGCCTGTGGGGCCCGCCAGTCGGACTAGCCAGTGAGACCCTTGCCTCTCTTCCTATATAAGGAGAGGGAGGGCCTCAGTAGAAAGGGTTGGTCTCAGTTCATTTAAGGCAGTAGCTAAAGAATACAGCTCGAGGAGCACTTGTAGCTCGTATATTCCACATAGTCAGATCAGGCAGGAGTAGGGGCTTTACCTCACCACGAGGGCCCCGAACCTGGGTACTTCTTGCGTCCCGCTATGCTCACTCGTATCCAATCTCGCCTGCGGACGCCGTCGATAGCTTTCCTGCTAGTCCCCACACCTCTACCTAACCTTCTTAGGTATTGTCGTTTCCAATACAACGACAAGTACTGTATTGGTGGTCGTTGGATTTGCGATACTGTGGATATTGCGGCGAAACTACCGCGAAATAAAGGCAAGGTTTGCTTTGTCCACATCATCCGTATGACCTCACCGCATTTATTCCGTCACCAACCTCAGCCCCAGCCCCAGCCCCAGCTCTCTCACACACAACACTCCTTAATCGCCATTACGCTTCCCTCCATTGACGACCACCACCATTGCAACTTACTCGTATTAGGTGCGTCGGATGTGGGCGATGGGCCCTACAACCGCATCTATAGAGCCGTCACATCCCTCATACATCACAGTGGCAGCACGGTACATACATAATCCCTGAAACCCTTGATCTTGACGATGAGATGCGGTCAAGATTTTATTAGCGCTTGGTTAACGTTAGGTTGGCGTTGAGTATAGTTGTCATCTAGTGCATTTAACCCATTTGTATACTACAGTTCAGTTTTACACATGCAAGCTAGTTCTGGGGCTAGATCTACGGTGAACTATAATAATAAGTTCAAATTTTGTATTGATTGATCCATGGATAATGATGATTTTGGAGGTCACTCGGCATGTTTTGCTTGGTTGGTCTCAGGGGCGGAGGTCCCTTTAATTTGGGAAAGTTAGGGCAGCTACTGCCCTACCTTGATTTTTGCCAAAATTTCAAGTATATGTATGCATCTCTAGCATCGGCAGCAGATAGAGCTCATACTGTTTGTCTATTCCTGGGTGTTCGGTATTTGTACTACTCGATAATGAACTGCACTAATGTGATGCCTAGACCTTGGAAGTAGTACTAATATAACCGACGTTCATGCTAGCTAGAGTTAAGACTTTAATTTGTGTACTTTGATAAGAAAATTGCTCCACTTTACTTTCTTAGTTGATCTTGTATTGTACTCAGCACTGTATTATTTCACAATTATTGACAGCTGGTAGAGAAATTATCTGCTGGTTAATTTACTGCACGTCAGCATGCCAGCCTAGCTATAAAATGCACCAGGATTTAAGATGGTCAATTTAGTGCACTACAGCGTGCCAGCCAAGCTAGTCGGCATCCTGGATGCAGCTCCAGAGGCCTTGCAAAAAACCCTTATTCAAAGAGCCATCCAATCTTCCCCATCTCGGATGTTTTTATCCGCACTTGCCAACGCCGCATGGCCCCGCATTTGGGATCGTCTCTAGTGCACGCGACGCACATTTTCCTCGCCATCTCGCCCGCTGCATCAGATCTTGCAGGCCATGCAACCCCTCACCAAAAGTCTCCCGACTATCATACTCTGGTCCGACCTCTTCCCCCAATCCATCCCGATGTCGCAATCGATGCACAAATAGTTGCATGTCGTCTGGAGCAAGGTCGGCGATGACGTTTTCAATGAAATCGCTATGCGTCTGGACACTACCAGCGCCCCCCAGCTGGCCGCATGCTCCAAGGAGCTGTACCGCCAAGTTGTAGGAGGAAATGGTAGCAGATTCCCCAATAACCACTACAGGACATTCGTCCCCTACAACGACGGCTACGACCACATAATCTGGTGCTTTCACGGCCAACAAGTCTGCATGGAGCCTGAATGCGAGTTCATCACCTTGTTAGTAAAGGTAGCACCTATGGTAGAGCTCGTCCGCCACCTCAGAGTTGCCCACTCGAGGACTGCGCCCATAATGCCCTATAGCCACAAACACTGGGAGCCATCTAAGCCGGTGCCCACGGGGGGCTCGCGGAGAGCGGATATCATCAGCATAGGGAAAGAGGGCACCGTTTTTGTTGCCCAAATTGATGGACACACCACGGACATCGTCATATCCCCTAGGTTTCGTCAGTTCAGGGGCGTGCGAATCGCCGTGGTACAAGGTGAAGCTTTGGTTGCTATCTCTATGTCATGAGCTCCATACGGTCAAAATGGTTGCGACATCAGAGATGACAAGTAGGCCTTCATCAGCTAAAGTCACCCTGGAAGGGCTTAGGTCATACCTGTCGCAGCCGCGGTGTTACTTGGAAGCTTCTGAACCATTCGTCAGAATTCTCTGCGGATAGGAGTATTGCATCGACAAGTTTCAAAAGTGAGATAAAACATCTAAATCTTCTTATGATGATCCCAATGTTAAGATATGTAACGTCATACTAATTAACTACTACTTTAAGTTGGTGACATATTCAATTTGTATGGTGAGAGGTGGAACATGATTACGGCAATGTATACCTATTTCCAATGTATGCTGCTGACATAGTGGGCCCACAGTCGACGGTGTGACAAGGAAATCGTAATAGGCAGGAAAGAGTGCACCAAGTGTTTTGGATAGAGATGAGAGGGCACCAAGTGAAGTCATTGGATACAAGTCCAGTTTTGGCGCATGCAGTATGTGTCCCTTGTTCTATAGATATTTTTACATGAATATATGTCAAAAGAATTATCGCTTTTTTCCTCCGGTAGTGAGGCCTGTGTTCTGAACCCGGACGATCCATAGCACAATGCAAATTTTACTAAAGAGGAGGTAAAATCTAGCCCATTCGGCCCATCTTTAGCCTAGAACAATTTAATTCGGCCTTTTAGGGGTCAGGGGACTTCCTGACGACATCCGATTTAAATTTTTATCAAGGAGCCCATGGAGAATAGTGCATGGAGTATAACCCATTCAGTATAGTAGATGTGGAACAGCCCAAAATCTTTAATTCGACGTTTTTGGAATTGCCCTTTAGAAGAAAAAAAGCCGCCTACCCATGTTTTTAAGAAACTACTCCATTATCTGGCATTTAATAAATTGAGATGACAGGATCGCTTCCCTTTTATTTTAATGAGAGATAACATGGACACATAAAATCTTTTTAAGAAGGCTAATATATAAGTTATAGGTACTATAAAGCTTTTAATGATAATGTTCATCTTATTTGTTTGTCGTAATGGTAACGCACATGGTTTATATATGTTTTGAAGTCTTGAGTTCGATTCTCTTTGCTCGACATAAAATTATCTTGGGTTTACATTTTTCTTCTAGCAATATTGCTTTATGGAGAGGATGACATCGGACCCACCAGCCAACAGCATCCCTCGAGTTTAATGATCGGGTTTCAAAAAAAGTTAAATACTTGTACAGAGAGGTTAGCATCAGGGACCCACCCGCCAGAACATTCAAGGATGCATCGGAGACCCACAAGCCAGAACATACCATAGAAGATGACATGGGGGCCTCAACAGCAAGACCATACACGGCTGCCACATCGAGCAACGTTGCCAAGGTCAAAACAGCGGACATGACCGAAAAAAGTCCATCATATGTAGGTTTCATTTACAGATATACCGGCATGTGGGACCCAGTAGTGCGGCCTTATATAGGTTCTACATCGAGCGACGTTGCCAAGTTCGAAATAGGGAGGCATGAGCGAGAAAAAATCCCAGCATGCACACGTTTCTTCTAATGAGAGGCTCACATGGGGGACCCAATAGTCTGGAAAAAAGGCTGATGCATCGAGCAATGCTATCAAGTTCGAAACACAGAGGCACGACCGAGGGCAAAAACTCCATCATACACATGTTTCTTATACTGAGTGGATGACATGTGGGGCCCAGCAGCATGATTAAATTGTAGATGCAGCGAGCAACACTATCAAGTTCAGAACACGGAGGCGCGACCGAGGGGAAAAATTCTATCATACACACGTCTCTTCTAATGATAGGATGACATGTGGGACCCAGCTGCGTGATTAAATGGCAGATGCATCGAGCAAGGTTATCAAGTTCAGAACAGGGTAGCGCTAGCGAAGGAAAAAAGTTCCATCATACACACGATTCTTCTAATGAGAGGCTTACATGTGGGACCCAGTAGCCTGATTAAACGGCAAACGCATTGGGCAACGTTATCGAGTTCAAATCAGAGAGGCGCGATCAAAAAGTATGGGCCGCTAGAGACACTGACGTCCTGGACCTACACGCCTCAAAGGACTTCGGCGAGTCAACATCGCGCGAGGGAACTAAAATCTTTCTTCTGCCACGCGTTGGCCAAGCTTCCTCCATGTTTTTAGCAATTCCATCATAGTAGAGGGCCGCGAAACCTAAAAAAAAGTTTTCCATCAGCCATGGTCAAGCCGAGAAATTCGTCGCGGAAGACGCGCCTTCTACGACGATCGTCGGGCTAAGTTGTTGCGGAAGCAAATATTTCTTGTAGTGATTGTAAGAATATTTGATTTCAATCTAAGTATTTGTGCGATGTTTTCTATCTCTGGTCTATTTGTTATGGGTGAGTAGTCCTCATGGGCTGCGGGTTGGGGAGAAACCTTGTAGAGATTATGTGCATATAATTCATGGAAGTATTGTATTTTATTTGCAATTGAGATTTGTATCTTTTGTTCCTTTGTCTCTTGTTTCGAGCTATGGACTTGTAGGTACCACAAGATCCCTAGATTGATAAAGGCTTGAGGTGAGATACTTGGCTAGCGGTGATCTCATAGGAACCCAAGTGACAGAAAGGGTAGTACGGTCTTCGCTTAGTGAACCATTCAGGATCACAACAACATCACCACCTAAAGCTTTGATCTATGTTTTACAATTAATAATCGTTTGTAGTCTGTTGCTTTAGTGTGCACTCGGTTGGATTAAAAGACTATTGTTATGTCCGCTGCATCACGGGGGCTCTAGTATATTGGGATGTGTTGCCCACAAGAGATTATCTCTGTTCAAACATTACACATGACTATGCTTATTATTATATTTTATCACATGTGATGTGCAGCTGCAGGTGAATCTTCAACCCTGGCCTATCTCCATCCATTGATTCAACCCATTATAAAAGTAAACTAGATTGGTCCGGTAAAGTAAGGTAAAAGGAACAAACAAAGTCTTGTATGTGTCCTTTTTATTTCCTTTTATCATTGCTTTCCATGGTTCGGTTAGACCTAGGTCTTCTAGGGAAAAATATATTATATTGCATCCGTTAATCTGGATCGAAGGTATCAATATGGTGTAAAGGGATCGTGTAATCACTAAACGAACATTGGGGATGTTCGTTTAAGTAGGAGTTCTGGTAATTTAGTTTGAGTAAATAGGAACTCATATTATAGATTAAACAATATAAGTGAATTTTGCAAAGTTGTTGTAGTTGGAATCCGTTATAGACTAACTTGGTTGTAATTGAGATAATAGATCTATATAATATTCTAGATACTTACTTTACATACTAGTACCGTATTGTTTGAGTGTAAACTTAAAGATAAAATTCCTAAAGCATACTTAAGTAAACCTCACTTACTCCATGAAGGGTTAATAAGTGAATTAATCCTAGAGTAATTGATTCCAAAGTTATTGTAAAAAAGGATCATGCTTGCGTCCATGATACTTGATATTAGAAAGAAAGTTCTTTTATCAAGATTATCTAGGAGCTGAAAGATTCAGAAATCATCTTGTGTAAAAGATATTTTGATATCTAAAACATTATTTGATTGCAACATGGCAAAGTATAATTTAGTTGGAAACAAATTCTCACATTAGATGAGCATTAGCCACCCAGTAGGTTTGGGAAATAAAAATTATACAAATGTTCGTTCTTATGAACTATAGTAGTTTAAATCATGAAAGTTGTCATGATAGGATGAATAAAGGTATAAGTAAAATGTTTACTGTACTAAAGGGTCACTAATAGTAGAATCTGGAATAACACGAATCATGTGTTGATTGTGATCCACTTCAAAGTGTAATTTTGAGAGTATTGGTGTTTGACTAAGCTTGAACCAAAGTACCATATGATCGGTGCCACTATTAATATTGGTTGATTCTTCTAAAAGAGAAGAAAACATTGAAAGAGAATCCATAAATATAATTGATTGAAATTAATGAATTGGAAGTGTCCAGATTAGGTATATGCAAGATATACATGTTATGAATGTATATTCTTTGCTTGTTAAACCTATGTAATTCTTCCGTATTATATACTGAATTGGTTGGTATGAAATGTCATACAACCACTCAATAGGAGAAATAAGACGGTCCGAGTAACTAGCAAAAGAATACAGTAATGATGTTCATCGATAAACAAATAATATGTTATTATGTCTTTCATTTACATCGAGAACCATGCCATTAAGGTTTATTCAGATAATTGTTATTTGGTGCCAGTATTTCGAGAACAAACTGATGTTCAAATAACTATTGCATTCCATAGATGATGGATTAACCATTATAATTCTTGTTGGTGAAATAACATTCATAAAATTAAATGTTAAAGTGTCGCATCACAAAATGATTGAAATTTCACTTAAATATGAGACCACCATTTAAGTTATATTAGAAAGAAAGACATGAATAAACTCCATCTTGATGGAATTTTGGAGTCAAGTTGTCTTTGAACAAATTGACGCTTGTTAGACTTTTCTGTAGATAACTAAAAATCTGGTCAAAGGCAAAAGACTTTTATGGATAAATGACTAACTTAGTGGAAATAATACCTATTGATGTATGGGGTCCATTATGTAAAACCATGTGTGGTGGATTATTCTACTTCATATACTTCAATCGAGGACTTGAATAGATATATGAGTATATCTATTTAATAAGGAGAAGTAAAAGACATTTGAAACATGTTCAAAGGTTTTAGCATGAAGAAGAAATCATCCAATTTGTGGAAACAACACCATAAGAGTTATGGCATGTTCGAGTTTCTAGAGACTTTGATAAAGTCGTTGTGATTGGATCATAAATGAAGAGATTTGAGTTACAAATTTAGCAAACATATGATTTTTTCATAAACTTGAGTTTCTCAAAACACCATAGGAGTATGGAATGTTTTGAGAATATAATCAAACCTAGTTTAACATAGTGAGATAAAATATAAACTTGTCATTATGATTTAAAATATTATGCCATAGTGACATACCGCTTTTACACTGAAAAGAGTAACATCATGATCTGTTGAAATGGCAAGGGATAAAACCCATTTTGTCTTTTCTTAAATTTTGGTATGCAAGGAATATGTAAAATATTTACAAAGCCAAAGTCGGATATGCACATATTTGTAGGTTATCCCAAAAGTAATCATCGGGAATTCCTCCACCATAACACTAAAGACAATAGTGTTTGCCGCTAGAACGACAAGTTCTTTGAGAAGGATCTTTTCTTGAAAAGTTAAGTGGGAGGACAACAGAAACTTTAATGAGGTTATTCAAACCTAAGTGACATGTTTATTTCTTTGTTTGTATCGATGGATGGAGATAGGCTAGGGCTAAGGATTTACATGTAGTTGTGCACACATATGGAATAGAGAAAACGATAATAATATTGTTCATGAGTTGTAATATATATAGGATAAAATTTGTGGGTGATACTTCCGTAACTACTATAATATTTGTCGTTGGATTGATGACAAGTACGCCATGAGGGGGTCCTCGAGGCGTGTGGAAGAGAGGGTGTGAGACGTACGGTATTCCGGGACGGTGAGCACACAAGTTTACCCAGGTTCGAATCCGCCGGCTTTGGACGGATCCTACTCCTACTAGAAATCCAGTAATACAGCAGAGCCGAAATATGGTTTACAAGGGTTTTGCTTGTGCGAGTTGAGATTGTAGACTATTGTGAGGGTTATCAGGTGGTGCCCTAAAGGCTCTCCCTAGGATTACTTATATAGATATCCGACCTAGGGTTACAGGAGAAACCTATCCAACTACGACTAAGAGTCAGTTACATAGTACATCTTGAACTATAAGTAACACTATGGGCCTATGTCGGTAAGTCTTCAGGGCCTTCCCGTAGCCAGACTAGACTCCATATTTTCTCCCTGACTGGGCCGCCCGTGAAGCAATGCTCTAACCCGAAGTGGGCCACCCTGGTCAGTGAGGCACATTGAGGATACCCGGAAAGTATATCCCCAACAGCAGCCCCTAGAAGACTCCAAGATAAAGAGTCGGATTTCATCATCACCTAGCTTGATCTTTGGCTTGCGGAATCTTGAAGGGTTCCTAGAACTTCAAAAAGAAAGGATAGGATCTGGGTCTCAAATGAGTCGGACCTATGAATATATTATTTGGGTTTCCAGCTTGAAATTCAAACTAAGCTGGAACTTGGTCTCTAACGTAATCTGACATTAGTCATGGTAAGTCACGTCAATGACAAACATTCTCGTCAGCACGACCGTTGGTGGGTCCACCTTTTGCGGAACCGAGGCATCATTTTAATGCGTGCGTGGAGATCGAGGTGGTGTAATCATCGCGTGGGGGTTACCCAGCTCCTTCCGCGACTCGTGTCACGGTTACTGTACACATTTGCACGAATCTTGGCGCGGACGAAGGATATAAGGGGTTGAGATTCTCTCCCTCTTCTCTTCACCAGCATTTGTGCCGTTTCCTTCCTTCCAACGCTCCCCACGAAAATAGAGCTCCTCTGCCTCCCCTCAATCTTCCAGCGCCGCCCATCTCAGGTCACCGGACCACGCAAAGAATGGTTACAACCTCATCTTACGGCGTGGCAGCGACGGCTTCGGCAGCAGAGAAAGAGAGTCACTGCAGGGTCAGGATCCCGTGCGTCCTCGATGACACCAAGCTCCGCCTCGTGGAGAACGAAGGGCTCCTCCGTGCCGGCGACTGGCGGAGTGGCTACGGCCAAATCGTCCCTACTCCTCGTGTCAGCGAGTGGGCGCACTTTGGTAGCCACCTTGACAGAGGTTTGAGTTTCCCACCCTCAGATTTCTTTTCTGAGGTTATAGATCACTACGGAGTTCAACTCCATCATCTTCCCCCGAACTCTATCTTAGAGATGAGCGCATACGCTTCTTTGTGCGAGGGGTACCTCGGCATTAGGCCGAGTCTCACTCTTTTCCGGTTTTATTTTCATATCCAGAGAAATTATATCACTGTCGGTAATCCATACATTACCAGAACCATTAGTTTTTCTGTTAGGAGAGAGCAGGTTTATCCTCGGATTAAGGCCAGTGAGTCGGTGAAACGGTGGCTGTCCATGTTCTTTTATCATAAGGACAGACCGGCTCCCGGCAAAGCTACGGCTTTGCCGGCTTTTGTCGACAGCGCTGCCACGCCCCAAGAGTCCTGGGACGCGGATGCTTCGGCTCTCACAGACGATCTGCTTCTTGCAAAGAGGCGGATCGAATATCTGATAAAGCACAAGGATTTGAAAGGATCTGACTGCTGGCTGGCGCGCTGGATCTAGCCTCTCCAACACCACGGTGATCGGCTCATGCACACAATCACCAACAACAGGTCGGACTCTCATCGTATCTGCTCCACGCCATATCTGGAAAAGGAATATCAGTCCTAAATCAAATGGCTGATCAAGGAGCGGGTCAAGAGGAAATTCTGGACTTGTCCTTGTACATGCACACAGCTGACGATCGCGTGACACCAGTAAGTTTTCCAGTAGTAACTCGAATTCTGTGTCTATCTTATACATTGTTTTGCAATACTGAGATTCCATTTTCCTTTTCACCTTGCTGACCTCCCCGAGTTGGAGCTTGCTCCTATGAGGGATATCCTCCTAAGTTATCTCAGGACGACAGGCAGTTGGTTCCACTACCGGACGCAATTACTCGGAAGCGTAAGGCTCCGATAGTGTCTATCGACACAAAGGAGGTGCCCGTTTTGAAGAGGTAACTTTCCTTGCAAGGTCTTTGTATTTTATGTCTTATTCTTTCTTAAGTGTAACGATTTTTGTTCTATTACCTCTTTAGATCTAGACAACTCACCAAGGGCAAGGGGAAGGGAGCCTCGTCAAAGCCCCTGCGCCATTCAAAACTTAATTTGACTTCTCCTGCCACAGCGCCTCCGACTCCTGCCCCACAGCCTTCCGCAGCGTCGGATACTACTCCATCTCCGCCCGTTGCGGAAGATCCGGCTCAACCAGCAGAGCCATCGATCCTGTGGTTGCAGAATGACATCACCATGGGTGACTCGGGTTTTGATAAGGGTGAACCCTCTACGGGTAATAATCCCTCGGCAGAAACCTTCACGAAAATCTTCTCAACAATTCGGGTCTTTTCAAATGTGGCATTTCTCGGAAATCTGCGGAGGAGATCCAACCGCTAGCCCAGCAATGCCTTGAAAGCCGGACTATCACTGCCAAAAAAGAAGCACAAGAAATAGAGGACGTCAAGTACTCCGAACTTCTTGAACAAGTCCGTCTTCGCGAGAAGAGACTGAGAACTGGCGAGGTTCCGCCACCATCAGTGATCCCGCTCACTCTCGCCGAGAAGGTTACCACTAATGTCATCGGATTGATGACAAGTACGCCATGAGGGGGTCCTCGAGGCGTGCGGAAGAGAGGGGTGTGAGACGTACGGTGTTCCGGGACAGTGAGCACACAAGTTTACCCAGGTTCGAATCCGCCGGCTTTGGACGGATCCTACTCCTGCTAGCAATCCAGTAATATGGCAGAGCCGGAATATGGGTTACAAGGGTTTGCATGTGCGAGTTGAGATTGTAGACTATTGAGTTGTGCCCTAAAGGCTCTCCCTCGGACGGCTTATATAGATATCCGGCCTAGGATTTGCAGGAGAGATCTATCCGGCTACAACTAAGAGTCGGTTACAGAGTACATCTTGAACTACAAGTAACACTATGGGCCTGAGTCGGTAAGTCTTCTGGGCCTTCCCGTAGCCGGACTAGACTCCATCTTTTCTCCCTGATTGGGCCGCCTGTGAAGCAAAGCTCTAACCCGAAGTGGGCCACCCTAGTCAGCGAGGAACTGTGAGGATACCCGGAAAGTATATCCCCAACAACAGCCCCCAGAAGTCTCCAAGATCCAAAGTCGGATTTATCATCGTCTCGCTAGATCTTCAGCTTGCAGAATCTTGAAGGGTTCCTGAAACTTCACAACAAAAAATACGACCCGGGTCTTAAAAATAAGTCAGACATGTCAACCTGTTACTCGGATTTTCCAGCTTGATTTTCAAACTAAGCCGGAACTTGGTCTCTAACGCCACCTGACACCAGTCATGGCCAAGTCACGTCATCTAACAAACATCCTGTCAGCACGACCGTTGGTGGGTCCACCATTTGCAAAACCGAGGCGTCGTTTCAATGCGTACGCGGAGATCGAGGCGACGTAACATCACGTGGGTCCTTCCCAGTTCCTTCCACGATGTGTGGCGGTTACACAGTGGCATTTGCACGAATCTTGGCGCGACTAGGTGGCTATAAGGGGTGAGGATTCCTCTTCCCTCATCTTCTTCACTTGTTCCATCGCCGTTTCCTTCTCCTTCACATCTCCCTCGTGCACAAAGCTCCTCTGCTTTCCCCAAAAACTCCAAGCTCCGCCCATCTTAGGTCACCGACGCACCAGAGAAATGGCTTCCTCTTCCTCTTCCGGTTTGGCTATGGCAGCAGCGATAGAGGCGGCGGCAGAAAAGGAAAGCTTCCACAGGGTTTGGATCCCCTGTCTGCTGGATGACGAGAAGCTCTGCGGCGTGGAGACTAAAGGGCTCCTCCGTGCCGGCGACTGGCGGGGCGGCTCTGGCAAAACCATCCCCAACCCGTGCGCCAGCGAGCGGGTCCACTTTGGCACCCACCTTGACAGAGGTTTGTCCTTTCCTCCCTCGGAATTCTTTTCCGAGGTGATAGACCACTATGGTGTACAACTCCACCATCTTCCCCCGAACTCCATCTTAGAGATGAGTTCTTACGCAGCCTTGTGCGAGGGTTTTCTCGGCATTAGGCCAAGTCTTACTTTATTCCGGTACTACTTCCATGTCCAGAGAAATTCTATCACTCCCGGTAATCCTTATATTACCGGTACAATTAGTTTTTTAGTTAGGCGTGAGCATGCATATCCTAAGATTCTAGCCAGTGACTCGGTCAAGCAATGGCCAGCTACTTTCTTTTATCACAAGGACGTTCCTGCTCCCGGCAAAGCCACCGCTTTGCCGGCTTTCATCGACGGAGCTGCCACGCCTCAATTATCCTGGGACAAGGCTGCTCCGGCTCTCAGTGACGATCTGCTTCTTGCCAAGAGGCGGGTCGAATATCTGAGGAAACACAAAGGACTGAAGGGATCCGACTTAGTCCATTGTTCGGTATCACGCCAGATCCAACCCCTTCAGTACCACGGAGACCGACTGATGCACTCCATCACGACGTCCAAAAAAGATTCTCTCCGCATCAGCCCAGAGCCTATACCTCGCAAGGTTACATAAGCCAAATCAAATGGCTGATAAGGGAGCGGATCGAGACGAGAATCCCGGAGGTTTCTCTGGACATGCACACAGCGGAAAACCCCGTTGTGCCGGTAAGCTTTTGACAATAAACCTTTTTATGTGTTTCACTCTTTAAGTTATATTGCGATACTGATATGTTTTCTTCTTTTCAGCTTGCTGACCTCCCCGAGTCGGAACTTGCTCCACTCGAGGGATATCCTCTGGAGTTTTCTCAGGAGGCTGAATCGGTTCCATTGCCGGACGTTGTGCCCAAGAAGCGCAAAGCTCCGACATTGGCTGTTGGCACAAAGGAGGTGTCAGTCGTGAAGAGGTAACTTTTCGACACAACTTTTCTGCCTTTGTATCTTACTCAAACTTTCTTCCGAGATGTAATGTTTTCCATTCTATTACATTCTCAGAGCTAAGCAGCTCATCAAGGGTAAGGGGAAGGGAACTTCTTCAAAGCCCTTGCGGCAGACGAAGCTGACCATAGCTTCTCCTGTTGTGGCTCCTCCGACTCCTGCCCCTCAACCTTCCGCAACGCCGGTGATCACTCCGCCGTCGGCTATCGCAGAAGATCCGGCTCCTTCAACGGAGCCTGCGATCCTTGAATCGCAAACTGACGTCACCACGAGTGAGTCAGGTTTAAATAAGGGTGAACCCTCCTTGGGTAATGATCCCTCGGTAGAGACCTTCGCCAAAAACCTCATCAACAATCCGGGGCTTGCCAAACTTGGCTTGTCCCAGAAATCTGCTGAGGAGATCCAGCGGCTGGCCCGACAATGCCTGGAAAAGAGAAATATTTCTGCTGAGGAAGAAGCACAAGAGGAGGAAGACATCAAATATTCTGACCTTCTTGACCAACTTCGCCTTCACGATGATGGACTTAGAGCTGGTGTGCTTCCACCACCTCCGATTATTCCACTCACCCTCGCCGAGAAATTTTCCATCGAGGTGAACATATGTCTGAGCAAGCTCACACATGAACATCATGTAAGTCGGAATTCTAACTCACGTTTTTCTTTATTGTACTTTATATCATATCCTCTAGCCCCCAAGCATGAAGTAGGATATATAATCCGGGTTTATGCTTCCTTAGGATGCCAAAGAATGAACTAGTGTAGCCCCCAAGGCTAGTGATGATATTAGCTAAAATATTAGCCCGAGTCTTTAGTAGACTTCTGACTCTGGGTATTCTGACTTACAGAAAGTTAATTCATATAACCAGGATTTGTTGAAGAATATCTACAACAAGCGGAGAGAGATCAGATCTCTCCGACTTGAAAATGTTGAGCTGAAGGTCTCCAAGGATGAGGCCGAAGGTAAACATTCCGAGACTCAAACCTTGTCTTTGTGTTTTCATAGTCGAATTTTTTCGTTGAACTGTTGTTCTTTTTGACTTACAACACTGGTGAAACAATCCTGTGCTATGATTGAAGAGGCCGAGAACCTCAAAATCTTGGTGGTGGAGAACAAAGGACTTCGCCAAGAGCTGGATAAGCTCAAGGCGGATCATGAGAAGAGCATCACTCAAGTTCTCGAATCCTCCTCCATGGCAACTGACGAGTGTGATCATAAGATCGCTGCTCAAGATCATAAAATCTCGGACCTCAATAATGAGCTTTGCAAAGAGAAGGACCTTTCTGAGGCGCTACGGGCTAAACTCCGGAGTCTTCGGGAAGAGAAGACCAAAGTTGATGACGTCATCTTCGGAATGTTCCATCTGTCTGACTTTTCTATTTTCTTCGACTTCTTTCAATGTCGGATTTTCTTAATCATTTTTGTGTATAGGTCCTCTGAACTTGACGGACTCCACCTCTGCCGAGCCTCGCACCCACCGGCTTACCCAAGTCGGTGATCTGCTTCATGACTTCCGTCAATCCCTTGAGGATATTGGCGAAGCTCTTAAGATTCCTGACATGCATAGCATGTCGGATTTTCAGGTGCGGGACAAGGCGAAGGATATGCCACAACTTGTTTAGGACTGGAACATGTCCTACGCGCGATCTGCAGCGCAGAACGCTCTCACCATGGTCATGAGCCACCATGGAAGCATGGAGATCTGGCAAGTGACCAGAGTGTACTGCAAGGTGGACGAAGACGGACAGGAGCAAGACATCAAGGCAATCATGGACTCCTGCGCCGGATATGGGTGCCATGTAGCTGATCTAACCAGCTACGACACTCCCTTCTTCACCCGCGTGGACACGCCGCCTCCGCCTCCCGAAGAATCAGCAGAAGTTTCCGACGATGACCACACCACGTCGGACGTGGACATCTCGGAACAATATCAAGGTGATGTATCCAGCGAGCCGGCATCTCCTTCCTCTCCTACATCATAGATTGCCAGAAAACAATTGTATTATTCTGAGAAACATGATGGGTCTGTAAATATGCAGTACTATAATTTTGCTAGTGCCAAGTTTTAATCTATTCAGCACTTTTTGACTTTAAATTTTTGTGTGCCTAAAATATTTGCATAAGCACTTATACTTTTTCGTCTATACTTATCGTCTATCTGGCTTTCCGCCTCATCCCTTTCGTGAGCCGGCTAAACCTTCTGCACGGAAACCTTGTCGAGCAACGGAGCTCAATTGCTAAACCAGTTTAAACTCGGAAAAAAGCCGGCTTCCAGTACCAACAATTCACTACTCGGAAAATTCCCGCATCCAGCAATCAGACAAATAACCCAAGTATAGACCAGAAATTTTTAGAGTTATACCCGAAGGTAGCATTTTTAGGATCAGAAATCTAAACCAGAACAAACATGAGCATAAAGTACTTTCAAGTATTCTGGGATTTTCGACTACGACATGATCATTCGGAAATAAGATGGTAAAAACTTCTCAGAAAAAACTTGAGGCAACCAAGACTTTTATTTCTCACAGAACATGTACATATGTATGATTACAAAGAAGGATAAACTAAGAATAAAAGGGACGTAGTTGAGGAATATTCCATGGCCTGTCTAACTCATCCGGATTTGTACTGCATCCAGCTCGCTTTCTCTTCTTAGTACTAGGTCTTTCTTTGACTGGCCTCATGTCAGTTAACTAGTATGAACCATTGTGCAATACTCGACTAACCAAAAAGGGACCTTCCCATACTGGGGAAAGTTTGTGCTTTCTTTGTTGCACAAGCCAGAGAACCAAATCACCTTTATTAAAAGATCTGTTTCGGACTCTCTGGCTATGATACTTGCGTAACTTCTGCTGATAGGCTATTGATCTCATTTCAGCAACAGTGCGAACTTCTTCGACTAAGTCGAGATCATTTTGTCGAGATATCTTGGCATCTTCTTCGATATACGCGGCCACTCTAGGAGAAGTGTGAATTAAATCACTAGGAAGAACTTCTTCTGCACCATAGACCAAGAAGAAAGGTGTGTATCCAGTTGACCTGTTCGGAGTTGTTCGTAAACTCCATATTACAGAGGGTAGTTCCTCTGCCCAAGCCCCCGCAGCACGTCGTAGTGGTGCTTCAAGTCTCAGTTTCAAGCCCTGTAGGATTTAACCATTTTCTCTTTCAACTTGTCCGTTAGCCTGTGGATGTGCGACTGAAGCAATGTCAAGCCGGATATTTTGCTCATTGCAGAATTCGGCCAATTCTCCCATAGAGAAATTACTCCCATTGTCCGTGATAATGCTATGCGGATAACCATACCGGATTATAACATCCTCGACAAATCTTTTGGCTGTTGCTCCATCACATCTAGTGACGGGTTTAGCCACAATCCATTTGGTGAATTATCCACCATCACTAAGAGGTGAGTAAATCCACTTGGAGCTCATCTAAATGGTCCTACCATATCAAGCCCCCAGACCGTGAAAGGCCATGTTATAGGTATTGTTCGTAGCTGATCAGCCGGAACATGAGCTTGCTTGGCATACTTTTGGCAGCCCTTGCACGTCTTGACTAGCCATTCGGCATCTGCCTTGGCTGTAAGCCAGAAATAACCGTGTCTGAAGGCTTTTGGCACTAAAGATTTGGCTGCAGCGTGGTGGCCACACTCTCCTTCGTGGATTTCTCTTAGGATTTCCACTCCTTCTTCCGGAGATACATAGCGCTGAAAAACCCTAGAAACACTCCGCTTATAGAGCTCACCTTTAACTATTGTATAGGTTTTTGCTCGTCGGACGATCTGCCGGCTCAAAACCTTGTCTTCGGGTAATTTGCCATCTACCAGATAATCAAGGTAGGGTTGGGTCCAGCTGGGAATTACAGCCAGGACTGCTATTAGAGGTGAGTCGGATTTGGTCGGATATTCCTCATCTACTCCCTTTATTGAGGGAACTTTGAGGAGCTCTAAAAAAGCGCCATCCGGGACCTCTTTCCGCGCAGCGCCTATCCGAGATAGTGCATCTGCTTCCTCATTTTCTGCTCGAGGGATGTGTTAAACCTCAAACCCTTTGAACGATTTAGATAGATCATCCACGACAGCTTTATACGCTGCCATGTGTTTATTTGCATTACAAATATCCGACACTTGTTGAGCAACAAGATCCGAATCTCCGTAACACATCAAACGTCGGATGCCGATATCCTTAGCAATCCGGATTCCATGCAGCAGTGCTTCATACTCGGCAATATTATTTGTCGCTGTGAAGTGGATCTGTAACACGTATAGAAGTTTATCTCCTTGGGGTGATTTGAGCACCACGCCAGCCCCCGAGCCCCCTCGAGCCTTAGACCCATCAAACTAGACGGTCCAATATTCCGACTCAGGGAGAGTCATATTCTCTTTCGTCTCTATCCAATCAGCAACAAAGTCAGCAAGGATTTGGGATTTGATTGCTGTCCGGGCTTTATACTCAATATCGAAAGATGAAAGCTTTATGCCCCATTTGGCAACGCGTCATGTGGCATCGCTGTTGTTGATTATATCTCTCATGGGAGCTATGCTCATGATGGTAATTGGATGCTCCTAAAAATAATGTCGTAGCTTACGAGATACTAGAAAAACACCGTAAGCCAACTTTTGATAGTGCGGATACCGCTGTTTTGATTTTGTCAGAACCTCGCTGACAAAATACGTCGGACGCTGCACTAAGTGTTCCTGATTTTTCTCCGGTCTCTCCACCACCATGACGATACTAACGACTTTGTTCGTCGCAATGAGATAAATCAACATCGGTTCCTGTGGTTCCGGCGCAGCAAGGATAGGAGCAAATGAGAGTACTTTCTTCAGGTCTTGTAGTGCGGCTTCAGCTTCGTCGGTCCACACAAAATCCTTGGTCTTTTTCAGGAGTTTGTATAATGGTGCGGCTCTTTCACCAAGCCGTCTTACAAATCGACTGACTGCAGCAATGCAACCAGTTAGTCCTTGTACGTCCTTCAGGCGAGTTGGCCTGGAAATATTGAGTATAGCCTTGATTTTGTCCCGGTTCACCTCTATGCCTCTTTGAGACACGATGAAACCCAACAATTTTCCGGCTGGAATTCCAAAGAAGCATTTCTTCGGATTAAGCATGATGTTGTATTTTCATAGATTGTGAATGTTTCCTCCAAGTCGAAAATCAATGTTTCCTTCTTTTTGGACATCACCGCAATGTCATCCACGTATGTATGTACGTTGCCTCCGATTTGGTCGTGGAGGCAACGCTGCATCGTGCGCTGGTACGTAGCTCCTACGTTCTTCAGCCCAAAGGGCATCGTAACAAAACAGAAGGTTCCAAAGGGGGTTATGAATGAAGTTTTGACTTTGTCAGATTCCTTCATCCGGATTTGGTGATAACCAGAATATGCATTGAGAAAACATAGGAGTTCTAAGCCTGCCGTAGAGTCGATAACTTGATCAATCCTAGGCAGAGCAAACGGATCTTTTCGACAAGCCTTGTTCAAGGCAATATAAACAACACACATCCTTAAATCAGTGGTGTCCTTTTTGGGGACCATTACAGGATTGGCCGACTACTCCGTATGGATGACCTCTTCTATGAATCCGGCTAACTCGAGCCGCGCTAGTTCCTTAGCTATTGCCTTACGCTTTTCATTGCCGAAACATCATAAGGACTGTTTGACGGGTTTAGCATTCAAGTTTACATTTAAAGAGTGCTCGGCAAGTTCCCTAGGTACTCCGGTCATGTCAGATGGCTTCCATGCGAAGATATCTTGATTTGCTTGGAGGAACTTGACGAGCGCGCTTTCCTATGCGCTATCTAGGCCTACGCCTATCTGGGTCACCTTGGAGGGGTCATCATCCTTCAGCGGCGTCTTCTTGGTCTCTTCTGATGCCTTGAACTCCGGATTTGGCTTGGTCACCTCCTTCTTCGTTGTAGGCATCTCGGACGGATCTATGCTCTTCTTGATCTCCTAGTACTCCTGGGCGTGCAGCACGGCTTCAGCAAAGGCGGCATTTCCATCCTCGCACTCTCGCGCTTTCTTCGGGTCTCCCCTGATAGTGATTACGCCGTTGGGACCTGGAATTTTCATCATATTATAAATGTAACACGGACGAGCCATAAAAGTCCAATAAGCTGGACGTCCGAATATAGCATGGTACGCACTCTTGAACTGGACCACTTCGAAGGAAAGTGCCTCCGTCCGATAGTTCTTTGGAGTTCCAAAGGTAACATCCAAAGTGATTTCTCCTAGAGAATTGGCTTGTCTTCCTAGGACAACTCCGTGAAAGATCACAGAGCTATGGTTCAGCTGGATCTCCGAGATCTTCATCCGGCGTAGCGTTTCGACATATAGAATATTGATACTGCTGCCGCCGTCCATGAGGGTCTTGGAGAAATCATAACCGTCCATAAGTGGATTGACGATTAAAGCATATTTTTGCGCTTTCCGTGTTGGGTTTCTCTTCTGAGGTATTTTTGCGCTTCTGAGCTTGTTGCTTTGGTTGTTTTGCCGACTGTGGCACAACTAGGGCATTGAGTAATCCCTCTGCATCGTCGTCAGCATCTTCATACTTGCTCGCTGTTTCTATCATCTCTCCCAAATCAGTGACTTTGTCACACTTCAAGCGATGACGCAGTAGACCAATTGGGAGACCTGCAATGAAAGCTTCAATCGCAGTTTGATCATTTACTCCTTCACAGGAGTTCTTGGTGTCAATCCATCGTCCGAGGTAGTCCCGGCAAGTTTCCCCGGCCTTCTGGGTGCAACGCTGTAGGTCTCCGACCGTACAGGGCCTCCGGTATGTGCCTTCGAAATTCCGAAAGAACGCGCTTTGCATGTCATACCAGTTATGGATGGTGTTCTTCGGAAGTTCATTAAGCCATGATTGTGCCGTCTTCCGCAACATGAGTGGGAGATATCGGGTTACGACCAGGCTGTTTCCGCCTTTGGCAATGCAGCAAGCTTGGAAGAAGTCCTGTAGCCAGGTATCTGGCCAAGCAATGCCGTTGTAGGCTTGGATATGTCGTGACATAGCAAATCCTTCCAGGAATCTTGTAGCTCTGATGCGTGGTCCAAAGCACTTCGGGCCCACATAGATATCACCGTTTTCGTAGCGCCGCGCCTCTATGTTGGAATTGATCCCGTGTCGCGCGTCACTTAGAGACAAAGATCATCTTCCCGAGTGACGGCTCTGACTGCGATGCCTTGGAGCCGGTCTCCGGCTTCTACCCCGCCACATCACGTCGTCCTCCTTGTCCCCCTTGAGGGCCGTTGTGATGACTGCTTGGTGGAGAGGGTGGGGCAGCTGGATTCTTTTCGGCTGTTCGCCGGCCTCCATCCGGAGCGTCATTATTCCGGTTCCGGGGAGGGTCTTCACTATGACGAGCCCCCTGCCGGCTTGTCCCAACATCGTTTCCGTTGTTCCTTCGTCCGTCGTTCCCACTATGGTGAGGCTCAGCCGGATGGCTTGCATGTCTAGGAGGTGGCATTTTTTTACGATCCTCCTCCTGACGTTTCTCTTTATCTTCTCGCCTTCGATCATTCGAATCTCGTCGGGGAGGATTCCTCAGATACAGTGCAGCAATGGCCTCTTGCTTGGCCGCTGGAGCAACGTTGCGCCAGTCACGTGCAGATCTGTGATGCTGTCCTGATGATCCGGTTCTGGAGTGGTTGTCTTCCTGTTGGTCGGAACGGTGATGCTGTTCCGGAACACGCTGGGGCCTTATATCATTCCAGGCTGAGTCCGTGTGACATTGGTCGGATTTGGAGACCAGCTTTCCGCTTCCGTATTTCGCAGCCATCTGTTGCTCTAGACCCTTGGTGAGTAGCTTGATGCCCAATCGAACCTGTTCTGGGCCTGGGTTATTCGACAGGATATCTCGAGCTGCGACAGTGTTCTATACCGGTGTTGGTACACCAGATCTCCTTTGCTGTTGAGACGAGGCATCCCTGGATCTCCTTCAAAGAGAACCTTGTTCACTTTCGTAAATTGACCATCACGTGTGCAACGTTTCCGTGTCTTCTGACGCAACCGAGACATGTAATTCTCCTTAGTTGCCATGCGTTTCTTCTCTTCCGCGATGTTTTTGGCTTCATCCAGGAGTTGTTGATGACGCGCTTCTAGGGCTTGGGCCCTTTCATCCAGCTCTTTAGCGGTAAGCTCTGCAGTTGTAGGGATAGGTGTGGTTAATGCAACATCGATGAGTTTACACGCACCTTCAGTGATCACGTGTCCATCCACCGATTCTTATTTTTTCGGCTCTTCTGGGATAAGTGCTCCATCCGAGTCTTCCTCGTATTCCTCGGCAATCACCTCCTCTGTCAGAGGGTCTTTTTCCGGGGTCTTGTTCTTCTTCTTTGCCTTCTTGGCAGCGCCGGTAGCAAAGACGGCTTTGGGTCCATTTCCTGGAGTCAAGCTCTGATCGGTACTTTCAGACATCTGGACTTCGGGATTATCTCTGACTTCCATGTCATCATGCGCTTTGGGAGAGTGTTCCCTGGATCCTTCATCCATGGCTTCTCCTTCTTCTGCAGCTTTGGAGTTGTACCCCTCTTCATACTCCACAGAGAACTTTCGGAAATCTGCCGACGTCATCGATTCATCCGAGGATGCGGGGACATCGGCGTTTGTTCCAATTGCCTCCAGCACAGAGTATGTGTTGTCTCCAGCATCGGCAGAGCCGGATCCGGATCCCACGTATCCGACAAAAGTGCGATGCGTTCCTCCTGAGGTACATGCGGCTCTCGCGATCAGCTTCGTCGAAACTTTTGATGGTCTCGAGAATTGCGTCTACGCCTGAGTTTTGCATTATCATACGTCGCAGCGTGTACCTTAGGAAAGGCATGTCTGTCCCGGCGTCATCAGAGCCGGAATCAGTGTTGTTGCTATGCTCCTCCTGGATTTCTACTTCAGTGGGAGGGTCGATCTGGGATTCCGTCTCTCCAAGGAGATCCACTCCAGATTCGACTTGGGCCGCTAGGTCTTCTTTAGGCTCAGATTTCTCCACTATCTCCGTAATTGGTGTGGGCTGGGTGCGATTAGGGTTTTCTGAGATCCAGAACTCTACCGCCTCCGCAGACAACGGGGACCCAGAAGATTCTTTTGCCTCTATCATCACCGCTGGAGTGGGTGGGACAGGTTCAGCGAAACCGATGTAAACATCGATCTCGCCAAAAAACATGATTGTGTAGGCAGTTACAACCTCCCTAGCCGGAATCCACGTCTCGTCGAGAACGATGAGAGGGACGTCGCTGGCGTAGAGGATGCGACCAACGGTGATGGTCTCACCAATTCCGATTCTTGCAGATTCCGCTCGGAATGTAGATCTGAAGCTCACTTGCCCCACGGTGGGCGCCAATTTTCGTCGGATTGATGACAAGTACGCCATGACGGGGTCCTCGAGGCGTGCGGAAGAGAGGGGTGTGAGACGTACGGTGTTCCGGGATGGTGAGAACACAAGTTTACCTAGGTTCGAATCCGCTGGCTTTGGACGGATCCTACTCCTGCTAGTCATCCAGTAATATGGCAGAGCCGGAATATGGGTTACAAGGATTTGCCTGTGCGAGTTGAGATTGTAGACTATTGAGTTGTGCCCTAGAGGCTCTCCCTAGGACGGCTTATATAGATATCCGGCCTAGGGTTTACAGGAGAGATATATCCGGCTACGACTAAGAGTCGGTTACAGAGTACATCTTGAACTACAAGTAACATTATGGGCCTAAGTCGGCAAGTCTTATGGGCCTTCCCGTAGCCGGAATGGACTCCGTCTTTTCTCCCTAACTGGGCCGCCCGTGAAGCAAAGCTCTAACCCGAAGTGGGCCACCCTGGTCAGCGAGGAACTATGAGGATACCTGGAAAGTATATCCCCAACAACTGAGGTGAACATGAGTTTGAGCAAACTCCCTCATGAACAACATGTAAGTCGGAATTCCAACTCACTTTTTTACTTTACTTTATGTCATTGATGTCTACGCACTTCTATTCTTGTAGACAGTTGTTGGGCCTCCAAGTGCAGAGGTTTGTAGAACAGCAGCAAGTTTTTCCTTAAGTGGATTACCCAAGGTTAATCGAACTCAGGGAGGAAGTGGTCAAAGGTATCCCCTCTCCAGCAACCCTACAATCAAGATACAAGAAGTCTCTTGTGTCCCCAACACACCCAATACACTTGTCAGGTGTATAGGTGCACTAGTTCGGCGAAGAGATAGTGAAATACAAGCGGTATGGATAATTATAAGTGGTAACGGTGCCAGAAAATACTTTGATGGCGTGGAAGAGACTAATGGCAAACTGAAATAAAGATGGAAGCAAGCAAACATGTAACAGATCTAGTTGCAAACGGTGTTTCAATGCTTATAAACAAGGCCTAGGGATCATACTTTCACTAGTGAACACTCACATATTAAATATCTTCTCTTTATGATACTACTCTTAACTACTCTCCGGTTGGACACTCTAATCATTGGTAGGGCTATAACAGCACACCTCAAAGTTCTCTTTCCGCATCTAGATAACCCCACACTGTCACCTTGAGCACTAGATAGTTCAAACAAACACCACAATTTCATAAAGACATCCAACTCCAAGTATAACTCATAACAAGTATTTGTAATCTCTAGCCTAAGTGCCACCATGGTGTACACACTGTCAACTTCACACACATCGGGAGAGCAGAGATGTATTAAAGCACTTGAGTAGCAAGGTAGATCTATAGATTACAAGCTCATGATCTCGATAAGATCATGCATAGAGAGAGAGAAAGTGAGATGAACACATAGCTACCGGTAGAACCCTTAGCCTTGAGAGAGAACTACTCCCTCCTCATCATGGAAATCAGCAACGGCGATGGAGATGGTGGTGGAGATCGATGGAGATGGCTCCGGGGGCACTTCCCTGTCCCGGCAGGGGGCCGGAACAGAGACTTACTGTCCCCCGAATCTCCCCTTCGATGGCGGCGGCGCTGCGGAACTTTTCGTGGCTAGAGGTTGTTCGACTTAGGGTTTTTGCATCGGGAGGCATCTTATAGGCGAAGAGGCAAGGTCGGTGGGCGGCCAGGGGGCCCACACCACCTGGTGGCGCGGCCAGGGCTAGCCCCCGCCACCACATGGTGTGGCCGCCCTATGGACCCTCCCTGTCTCGTCTTCTGGCCCCGTGAGTCTTCCGATAAAATATCGACTTTGGCTTTTGTCCGGTCCAATTCCGAGAATAATCATTTTCTGACTTTCCTGGAACCAAAAACAGCATAAAACAGGCAACTGGCACTTTGGCATCTTGTTAATCGGTTAGTCCAATAAAGTGTCTAAAAAGTACTCCAAAGTGTGGACAAAACATAAGAAACTAGATATAAACCAAGCATGGAACATCAAGAATTATAGATACGTTTGCAACGTATCAACATCCCCAAGCTTAACTCCTGCTCGTCCTCGAGTAGGTAAGTGATAAAAAGAAAGAATAATTTTTGAGGTGACATGCACCATCATAAACTTGATCAAAGTATTTGTAAAACATTGATAGCTGGGATCATAGTACTTCAATGATAACATGAAAGATAAAGTTCTAACAATAAGACAAAGCAACTATGTTGCAACATGAAAAGGCACAAACAAAATATTAATGAATAACAATGCTTTCCAAGACGTTTGTTTGTTTCACATAAAGAAAAAGTAGCATAGTAGCATTCAGCCTGTCCCTCATAGAGTGCAAACATAAATGCATAGGACACCTTCACATTTCATAAGAGTGACTAGATACAAACAGTTTAAAACAAGCAATATCAAAGCTATGCATCAATCAACAAGTCTTGGGGCAATGCACATAGAACTAAGAATGGCCACTATGCTCTCAAAGTAGGTGCATAAAGGTAGAAGGTGGAGACTCAACAAAAAGATAAAAGAAAGGCCTTCATAGAAGGAAGCAAAGATTCAAGTTTCATAAAGAGCTTCCAAAAATTATGGTACTTAATAGCTTTCAGCTCTCATTGCCCCTATCATAAGCATCTTGAAGTGATTAAGGTTAAAGTGAACAAACTATGCAGTATATGCTCGACGAAGTATAAGTTGGAAATCTCATGTCCCTTGAATACGAGGGCCGCTCCTCATGCTACTCAAGTTTAGTCACCGGTAAGTTCTTGTCATCGTAAGTACATGTGTATCATAGAGAACCGCCAACGGGGTACCCTTGCCCGATGATATGGAAGAATCCCCATATTAAAATGACAAGGCAAGCAGACAACAAGCATCTCAGCAATCTTCTTATTTACCATGGGAATACGGTGTTTTTTTCTCTCTTTCCTATTTTCATATATCTCTTTTTTTCTTTTCTCTTTTTTTCCTCAATATCTGACTATTTTTTTTATAAGAAGAATGCTTCATAGACAGCTCATTATGGTTACGCTGCAGGTTTCCACCATGACAGCATGGATTAGACCAGCGGCCCGGGCGTTTCTCTAACACATATACATAACTCCATGGACTTACAAGCTCCCCTTTCATTTCACACCGACGACATCCATAGACAAAAGAGAGGAATATATACGCCATAGGGGAGAGCCAGAGGTGGGCCAGGGCGGCCACACCACCTGGTGGCGCGGCCTAGGGTGGCCCGCGCCAGGGGGTGGTGTGGGCCCCCTGTGGACCATCTCCACTCCCTCTTCTAGTAGCCTTCATCTTCTGGAAATATAGGATTTTCCGTATATTTTCTCGGATTTTCTGATCTTCGCGAATTTTGCCTCCAAATAGCACCTTTTCCATCAGAATCCTGACTGCAGCGGTCCATGCTCCAAAAGTCATCAACCATGCAAAAACAGATGAAATAACATAAGTATCACCTCTTAATATGAAATATATCAATGAATAACAGTAAATTATGACATAGAATAGTGATGCAAAATGGACGTATCAACTCCCCCCAAGCTTAGACTTCGCTTGTCCCCAAGCGAAACTGAGCTCAATACACATGACCTCATGTTTATGGAGTGAAGAGTCGATAAAAGAATACGAACAGAAGCATCACATTCATCAATACATAGATCATAATAGAAGACAACTCACTATTATATAACTTAACTTGCAATAAGTAAAGGAAACACAATAAAGATATAGAAAGTGAATCATAATTGGTAATGGCAGACTTAGCTCTTGGTCAAAGAATAGTTGATAATTTGCTGGAGTTCACAAATAACTGGTTTTCAATGATAGCTTTCAAAGTAGTAATCACCAAGATAAGAGCAATGTGCAAAACAAGGAACATAAGAAACATGATTGAATAAATCATCATATGAATGAATGAAACACAACAACTCAAAATACTTGCTGAGATAGAGAGGAATAGGTTTACTGACTCAACTACAAAGTAACAGAAAGGCCCTTCGCAGAGGGAAGCGGGATTTCAAGTTTCATAAAGAGCTCCCAGAAATTATGATACTTACTAGCTTTCAGCTCTCATTGCCCCTGTCATAGGCATCTTTAGGTGATTAAGGTTAAAGTAACACAACTAAGAGGATATGCTTGACAAGTTATAAATTGAAGTCCCATGCCCCTTACTTACGAAGACCGAACCTCATGTTACTCAACTTCAGTCACGAGTAAGCTCTTGTCATTGTAAATACATGTGTATCATCGAGAACCGCCAATGGGGTACCCCTTGCACATGATACAGGAGCTATCCCATCATCAAAATGACAAGGCAAGCAGACAATGATCATCTCAGTGATCTTATTATTTGCTATTTGCATAGGTTTTTATTGAGGATGCTTCATAGAATGCTCACTATAGTTATGCTGCAAGTTTCCACCATGATTAGGCATGGCTTAGGCTAGCGGACCAGGCGTTTCTCTAACACACATATAAACTCCATGATCTTACAAGTTCCACTTTTATTTCACACCCCGGGATCCATAAGCAAAAGAACATGATATCAACTAGGTACAAAGTACCAATGAAGTGTTGAAAGCGGTCCCCAGGATACATGGTTCTGCTAACTTCAACTCATAAAGCGCAAGCATATACGCAACAAAGAAGGACCCAATGGTTCAGGTTTATTAAATGCAAGAAAAGTAAAGTGTGCCATCAAGTTCGTGAGAGCTTTAATCACTAATTTTCATATAACAAGTTTAATTTGGAAGATAGACAAAACAAGAATTTACTTGGAATAGCAACAGTGCTAATAGGTAGGTATGGTGGACACAAATGGCATGGGTTTGGTTTAAGGATTGGATGCACGAGAAGAATTCCCTCTCAGTACAGGTTTTTGGCTAGCAAGGTTGGGTAGCAAGTATAAGAGTTGAAGGAAACAACCAAACATACAAGTGATAAAGACAAACATGCAATCTTCCTTGGAAGCACAAAAGATCTTAACTAGAGAATACTAAACTTATGAGCAAATCAAGAAAGAAAGATGACAAAATTATATTTCTTAGAGTACTTTAATCTTTTTCATTCAACTCTCAAAAATAGTGTTGCTACTGAACGAGCCAGGTTTGCCAAAACCAACTAAATTAACTCAATGATCCCAAAGTGCTACCAATAATAACAACAAGATCAATCATATAACCACGAATTGAAAACTAATGTAAAAACATGCAAAAGAGTAAATGATAGAACTTCTCATTAATATTCCATAACGGCAACTCACACCAAGGGATACATATCTAACGAGAAAGGGGACACTTCCATAATTCAAACCATCCTACATGATAACTTCTCTATTCACGATATGACTCTGCTAAAAAGGTAAAAAGATAGAAGATAGTGATGTGATACCAAGGCACTCCCCCAAGATTGGAACAAACCAAGGGGATGCCAAACCTGATGAAGAATTACTCGTTTGGTGGTGGTGGTATCCTCTCATCATCGTCCGACTTCCAGGGTAAGGGCTCCCCATCAACAAAGGACATCGTGGTCTCCAGCATCCTGAAACTTGCAGCAGCACTTATGCATTTAAACCTAACCTCGTACTCACAGTTTTGATTTTGAATGTCATAGAGTTGTTCTTGTAGTTTGTTGGTTGTTTGGCGGAGTGAGAGGACTTCATCTTTGAGCTCAACAGTCTCCTTTTGGTGCTCAGCGATGAGTTCGGAACAAATCTTATGGATACTATCCACTTCGCGTTCTGCCATCTTCTTGTACCTAAAGATTTCTTGCTCTAGTGCTTCCATCCTGTCCTCCAGACTTCCTTCACCTTTAGGGCCTTGAACCTCTTTTATCTGGACCTCCCCATCTTCAAGAAACAACTCCTTGGGATGAATCTTCAACACTCTCATGTATGGGTTGATGATATCTTCTAAAGAATCTTCCTTACCTAATCTAGAGGAAGACATTGTGGATCCAAACCTGGGACTCTACCTGTCAGAAACAGATCAAAACGAAAACACGACAAAAAAACGATATACGAACCTCGGGAGATCCGGTGGATTATATATTAAGAAGTTTCACAACAAAAGGAAGGTACTGGGAGAAAACGGGTCGGAGACGGAGTTCAGAGTGGCCACACCACCTGGTGGCGCAGCCAGGGGTGGGCCCGCGCTATAGGGTGGTGTGAGCCACCCTGGCTCTGTTTCCTTCCCTCTTTCGCTTCGTAGCTCTCCTTATTGACTGAAAACTACAAAAATATAGTTGGATAGTATTTTCGTGGAACTTTTCTTACCAGAATTGTTACCTATTTGAAAATAGACTCTGCAGGTCTCTAAATTTGGTATCTAGTAGATTCTTCCGGAGTCACCACTTGAATAACATCAATATCTTCATCTTCATACACTTATTACTTGAGTCATGAAACCTTTCACTTTCTCATTACACCATTATCTCCGTTACCTAGAAATTTCTTTCACACAAAAATTCACATAGTTCTCAATAGCAACATTAGTATAAGTGAAGTGATAAAACCTTTTGAGTCCACTTTCAACTGAAAACCATCAAAACATAAGCTACTGTAGCAACTCCTTCCTAAAACCCAAAAAGAATTCAAAAAGGAAATCGAATAAAGAAGCAAATGCAAGAGTGGCAAAATCTGTCAAAACAGACCAGCAGGTAAATATCAATTTTTTCGGAAATCTTCTGTTGCTCAAATCAAAAAGTGCAAAACTAATGAAAGTTAAATAACAACCTGGGGCAGAAGCACAAACAATTACAGCTCAATCCAACTGACAGAGGTCTCTAACAAATTTTTACGGTGAAGCACAAAATTCTGTTTCGGGACAGAAACTTCCCCAAATCTTACTCCTCTCGCATTAGAGGTTGAATCTTTACACAAAAACCAAACAAAACAGATAAGGAGCGGTTATTACCGACGTAATAACTTCCAAGACTCAAAGAAACAAAGGCAAACTAGAAGCCAAAAATAAATTTGGTTGTCTCCCAAAAAGCTCTTTCTTTATAGCCATTAAGATGGGCATGATAATTTTGAAGATGCTCACATAGGAATATGAATTGAAGTGAAAGAGAGCATTAAGAAGCAAAAATACACACGTTTAAGTCTAACCCACTTCCTATGCAAAGGAATTTTGTAAACAAACAAGTTGTTGAAACCAGAGGCTACAAGCATAGGAAGGCAAAAGAAGTGCAACATAAAAACTTTCAGCATAAAACGAGGAAACTTGATATTATTGAGAAGCATAAGAACACTTTTCCCTCTCTCATAGTAACTTTCAGTATCATGCATAAACTTAACAATATAACTGTCACAAGGACCATCGTAACAATGATCACTTATTCTAACAGAAAACACAGGAATACTAGTTCTCATAATACTACTGTGTGAAACAATATTAGAGGTATCCTTACAAAGGATAGTGTGTCCCTCTTCTACATATTTAGTGACAAAGTCTTTCACATTTGCTATTATAGGTTCATCATCCATTTCTTTATCAAGTTCAACAGCTTTACTTGTACTTTCATTAACCATACTAGCTATCATAGAATGTTCCTTTATCTTAATTGGGAAAGGGATTTTCTCAAAGTAAGGTTTAGGTAAGACATGATTAGTAGTATAAACTTCAGTATTTCTCGCAGGAACACTCTTAGCAATATCTTTATAAGGTTCATGATACTTATTCCACTTCTTTTTAGGCACTTCAATGTAGGAAGCAAAAGCCTTAAAATAAGAAGCAATAGCTTGACAGTCTAGACCATAAGCATTTTTAATATTTTGAAAGTCATCAGTTCCCATAAAAGATTCAATGCATTCATAATCATAATTTATACCTGACTTTCTTCCTTTGTCATTCTCCCAAGCTTCAGCATTGTCTTGAATACAGTCCAGAAGATCCCATTTAGCTTTTTATTCCATGCGAGTGAATGATCCAGCACAAGAAGCATCCAATAAATCCTTGTCATGTAGAGGGAGCCTTGCATAAAAGTTATTGATAATAATATTGTTGGGGAGCTTATGAATGGGACATTTGAGCATTAGTAACTTCAATCTCCCCCAAGCTTGAGTTGTACTCTCTCCATCAAGAGGCCAAAAGTTGTATATTTGATTCCAATCTTTATGAATCTCACTAGGAGGATAAAGTTTTGAATAAAAGAGAGGCACTATTTACTCCCATTCTAGAGCTTGACCATTCTTCAGCAGCTTATACTATTCTTCAGCTCTTCCTTTCAGCGATAATGAGAATAACTTCTTCTTAACTTGATCTATAGTAATACATGCACACTTGAACAACTCGCCTAATTTGTGTATAAAGAGTAAATGATCACCGGGATAGACAGTTTCATCCCCAACATAGTAGTTATCCATAACACAATCAATAATTCTTATAGGTATTTTAAAAGCATCATTCTCAGCAGGTGGTGGTTCACCTACTACCTTAGCCATGGTAGTAGCATTACCAAATAAGAAACTCAGCGAATTATCCATAAACGAAAATAAAGAAACTAGCAGAAATAAACAATACTCACAGTAGAAGTTTCCTTTACCAATTCCACTCTCCAATAGCGCTTCACTCCCCGGCAAAGGAGCCAGAAAATAGTCTTGATGACCCACAAGTATAGGGGGTGTATCGCAGTATTTTCGATAAGTAAGAGTGTTGAACCCAACAAGGAGCAGAAGGTGCTGGCTAGTGGTATGGATCAAAAATTCTCTGTAAATACTTAGCAAACGGATTTTTAGGGGTTTTTGATAAAGCATGTAAACAAGGTACGAGTAAATAAAAGACACTAGGAATAAATGAAGCAAGTGGCCCAATCCTTTATGCAGCAAAGGACAAGCCGGTTGTATTACTTAAGATGACCAAACGTTCTTGAGGACACATGGGAAGACTGTCAAGTGCATTCGCTTCATATAGTTGATTAATCTTCTTTAGCTTGCTAAGTGTTGTGTGGGTGAACCTATGCTAATGTACCGACCTTCCTAGGACTAATACATACTTGTGATTATACCCATTGCAAACATCCGTAAGTACAAGAAAGTAATTAAGGCAGAAACCTAACCACAACTTTAAACTCTAAGACCCTAATGTCCCTTGTGCAATGGTTTCCTAACGGGGGTTCAGGTTTCTGTCACTCCGGCAACCCCTACGATTTGTAGCCAAATACACAATGCATTCCCCTAGGCCCATATAGGTGAAGTGTCATGTAGTCGACGTTCACATGACACCACTAGAAGAAGTACACCACAACTTAAATATCAAACTATTGAATCTTTCTCAACACAACTCCACTACTAACAACATGACTTCTCCCATGTCCTCAAGAACAAAACGAACTACTCACAAGACATCATATGGATCATAATCAGAGATGGAATAATGATGTATAACAATCTGAACATAAACAATAATTCAATGGTTCACTCAATAGCATCAACTACAAAGAGTAATCAACACCGGGAAAGTTTCCCTTAAGAACTATGCAAGATTCAACCCAATTGTTATAGCAATATGGAGATGGTGATGAGGGTGCTGATGGTGATGATGGTGGTGATGATGATGATGATCCCGATGAAGTACAGCTTGATGGTGGTGTTGATGGTGATGATCTCCCCTCTCCGGGAAGGAATTCCCTCGGCAGAAATCCGTCTGCCGGAGAGATCTTTCTCACTCGGTGTTTTCTGCCCCGTAGAGGCGGCGAAATCTTTCTATGGTTGCTCCTCGAGTCTTAGGGTTTCGAGAGGAATATATACGCCAGAGGGGAGAGTCAGAGGTGGGCCAGGCCCGCGCCAGGGTGTGGTGTAGGCCCCCTATGGCCCATCTCCACTCCCTCTTCTGGCAGCCTTCGTCTTCTGGAAAAATAGGATTTTCCCTATATTTTCCCTGATTTTCTGATCTTCGCGAATTTTGCCTCCAAACAACACCTTTTCCATCAAAATCCTGACTGCAGCGGTCCATGCTCCAAAAGTCATCAACCATGCAAAAACAGATGAAATAACATAAGTATCACCTCTTAATATGAAATATATCAATGAATAATAGTAAATTATGACATAGAATAGTGATGCAAAATGGACGTATCACACTCCTTCAGCTATTCTAATTGGTGATATTGTGGCATTATTAGCAAGAAATATTTCTTCTCCTCCTTCAGAAAGTCCCCAAAGATTCAAAGATTCATAGATATCTTTAGGCATAAGACAGAATTCAGACATGATATCACAGCGAGCATGAAAATTTTCATTATTTATAGCAATCTTTACTGTGGGAAGCCATTTTGAGGGTTCAGAATTTATTGGAACATAGTCATGATGCTCTCTAAGTGTATTATAGCAATCTTTCAAACTAGCAGTGCTGGTCTCAAGAGTATTCAATCTAGCTAATATGTTTATGAAGGAAGAATCAGATTTGCTAGGCAAGTTGTAAGTAAAGACCAACTTCTTAATGGCATTAACAGCATCATCCTCATTGCATTGGAGGAAATCTCCTCCAACTACAACATCCAAAGCATATCTATAGAAAAGAGCAATTCCAAGGTAAAAAACTGCTAAGGAACAAGCTTTGAGTCATTTTAGGTTCAGTTTTTTCATGTAGATCAGAGATTCTAGATCAAGCTTCTTTGAAACTCTCTTCAATTCCTTGTTTAAAAGTGAAAATCATTTCCTCAGGTGACATAGTTATTGGAGCAATGCTAGACATAATGGCAACTTTAAGATAGGAACTAAATTTTTTTGTGTTTTTAATAAAGAAAGCAAAGTAGTAAAACTATTTTTTTTGTGTTTTTGATAAATAAACAAGCAAACAAAGTAGAAATAAACTAAGCAAAACAAAAATAACAAAGTAAAGATATTGGTTATGAGGGAATTCCCTCGTGAAGATGTCCTTGACTCCCCAGCAACGGCGCCAGAAAAGTACTTGCTGACTCGTGTATTAACGAGGTCGTTGGGGAACCCCAAGAGGAAGGTATGATGAGCATAGCAGTAAGTTTCCCTCAGTTATGAAACCAAGGTTATCAATCCAGTAGGAGCAAGGAAACACCTCCAAGGTGTTGCTAGCTGGACTTTGGCAGGGCGCACTACCAGCACCAGCAGCAACGTGGAAACCTGCACAACACAACCACAGAATTTTGCCCCAACTTACAGTGAGGTTGTCAATCTCACCGGTTTTGCTAAAAACAAAGGATTAAATGTATCGTGTGGAAGAAAGTAATAGTTTTCAGAAAGTAAACAGAAAACTGTAAACAGTTGATTGTAGATTGATGATAAAAGAAAGGACCGGGGTCCATAGTTCAATAGTGGTGGCTCTCCTTAAGATAGATGACATGTTGGGTGAACAAATTACAGCGGGGCAATTGACAAACATCGAGAAAGCAATCATGCATAGACTACTCATCTTGACTCCTTTGATATTCGATTGGGCATTACAACATTATACATAGACCGTAATCCAACTACATCTATGACTAATAATCCACCTTCAGGTTATCATCCGAACCCCCTCTAGTATTAAGTTGCAAGCAGCAGATAATTGCATTACGCATTGTGTGTAAAGTAAACAATACGATTGTTCTATGAATAAAGGATTGTTGTTTTCTCCCTAGTAGCAACAGCACATCTAGTACCTTAGAGATTTATGTCACTTCCCCAGATTACTAGAGGCATGAACCCACTATCGAGCATAAATACTAACTCTTGGAGTTACTAGCATCTACTTGGACAAGATAGCTACTAACAACGGAAAGCATGCAATATCACAAAAAACAAAGACATGATAGAATCAATAATCAATCTGAAATAGCATCTCAATATCCATCGGATCCCTGCAAACACAACATGTAGGATTCCAAATAGATGATGTTGATCATGAACGGAGCTCACAAGATCTAAACATGATAGCACAAAGGAGAAGAACCAGCCATCTAGCTACTACATGGACCCGTAGTCCAGAGATGAACTACTCACGCATCACACCGGAGGCTTGCATGGTGATGAAGAAGGCCTCTAGGGTGAATTCTCCCCTCCGGCAGGGTGCCGGGAAGAGCTTCAGATCCTTCCCGATCTAGGGATAGAGATGACGACGGCTACAAACTCTTTCGTGGAATTTTGATCGGGTCCTTAGGGTTTCGGTATCGGAGGCATCTTATAGGCGAAAGGGGAGGCCGAGGGGGTGCCGGAAGCAGCTAGACCACCCCCTGGCGTGGGCCAGGCTGGGCCGCGCGGCCAGGTGGTGTGGCGGCCCCTTGGCCCCTCTCCGTCTCGTACTCTAGCTCCTTGTGTACCTCAGTGAAAAACTGACTTTGGCTTTTGTCCCGTCCAATTCCGAGAATATTTATTTTCTGACTTTTCTGGAACCAAAAACAGCAGAAAACAGGCAGATGGCACTATGGCTCTTGTTAATAGGTTAGTCCAATAAAGTGCATAGAAAGTACTCAAAAGTTTGGACAAAACATAAGAAAGTAGATAAACCAAGCATGGAACATCAAAAATTATGGATACGTTAGCAACATATCACCATCCGAAACCTTTTTCCGTGCAGAGCCTAAACGAGATAGTGCATCTGCTTCCTCATTTTTTATTTGAGGAATGTGTTGAACCTCAAAACCTTCAAACGATTTAGATAGTTCATCCACGACAGCTCTATATGCTTCCATGTGTTTTTTCACGTTACATATATCCGAGACCTGTTGGGTAACAAGATCCGAATCTCCATAACACATCAAACATCGGAGGTCGATATCCTTAGCAATCCAGATTCCATGCAGTAGTGCTTCATACTCGGCAATATTATTCATCGCCGTGAAGTGGGTCTGCAACACATAGAAAAGTTTGTCTCCTTGGGGTGATTTGAGTACCAGGCCAGCCCCCGAGCGCCTTAGACCCGTCAAAATGTAAGGTCCAGTATTCTGACTCTGGTAGGGTAAATTTTTTCGTTGTCTCTATCCAATCAGCGACAAAGTCAGCGAGGATTTGGGATTTGATTACTGTACGAGGTTTATACTCAATGTCGAAAGCTGAAAGCTCTATGCCCTATTTTGTGACGCATCCTGTATCATCGTTGTTGTTGATTATATCTCTCATGGGAGCTGTGCTCACCACGGTAATGGGATGTTCCTGGAAATAATGTCGTAACTTGCGAGATGCGAAAACACACTATAAGCCAGCTTTTGATAGTACGGATACCGCTGCTTTGATTTAGTTAGGACCTCGCTGAGATAATAAGTCGGACACTGCACCAGGTGTTCCTAATTTTCCTCTGGTCTCTCCACCACCATGAAGACACTGATGACTATGTTTGTCATAGCGAGATAGAGCAACATCGGTTCTCGTGGTTCCGGTGCTGCAAGGATAGGAGCAGATGAGAGTACTGCTTTCAGGTCTTGTAGTGCAGCTTTAGCTTCATCAGTCCAAACGAACTTTTTGGTCTTTTTTAGGAGCTTGTAGAGTGGTGCGGCTCTTTCTTCGAGCCTTCTTAAAAACCGACTGACGGTCGCAATGCAACTAGTTAGTCTTTGAACGTCCTTCAAGTGAGTTGGCCTGGAAATATTGAGTATAGCCTTAACCTTATCCCGGTTCACCTCTATGCCTCTTTGAGACACGATGAAACCTAACAATTTTCTGGCTGGTATTCCAAAGAAACACTTCTTCAGTTTAAGCATTATGTTGTATTTTCGTAGATTGGCGAATGTTTCCTCCAAGTCGTAAATTAATGTTTCCTTATTTTTGGGCATCACCGCAATGTCGTCCACGTATGCATGTACATAGCTCCTGCGTTCTTGAGCCCAAAGGGCATCGTAACAAAACAGAAGGTTCTGAAAGGGGTTATGAATGAAGTTTTGACTTTGTGTGATTCCTTCATCCGGATTTGGTGATAACCGAAATATGCGTCAAGAAAACATAGGAGTTCCGAGCCTGCCGTAGAATCGATAACTTGATCAATTATAGGCAGAGCAAACGGATCTTTGGGACAAGCCTTGTTCAAGGCAGTATAATCAACACACATCCTTAAATCAGTGGTGTCCTTTTTAGGGACCATTACAGGATTGGCCGACCACTCAGTGTGGATGACCTCTTCTATGAATCCGGCTAACTCGAGCCAGGCTAGTTCCTTAGCTATTGCCTTACGCTTTTCATCACCGAAACATCATAGGGACTGTTTGACGGGTTTAGCATTCAGGTGTACATTTAGAGAGTGTTCGGCAAGTTCCCTAGGTACTCCGGTCATGTCAGATGGCTGCCATGCGAAGATATCTTGATTTGCTTAGAGGAACTTGACGAGCGCGCTTTCCTATGTGCTATCTAGGCATACACCTATCTGGGTCACCTTGGAGGGGTCATTATCCTTCGACGGCGTCTTCTTCATCTCTTCCGATGCCTTGAACTCCGGGTTCGGCTTTGTCACCTCCTTCTTTGTCACGGGCATGTCGGACGGATGAATGGTCTTCTTGATCTCCTGGTACTCCTGAGCGTGCAGCACGGCTTTAGCAAAGGCGGCATTTCCGTCCTCGCACTCTCGCGCCTTCTTCGGGTCTCCCCTGATGGTGATCATGCCTTTGTGACCTAGAATTTTCATCATATTGTAAATGTGACACGGACGAGCCATAAAAGCTCAGTAAGATGGATGCCCGAATATAGCATGGTACGCGCTCTTGAACGGGACCACTTCAAAGGAAAGTGCCTCCGTACGATAGTTCTTTGGAGTTCCAAAGGTCACATCCAAAGTGATCTCTCCAGGGAATTTTCTTGTCTTCCTGGGACAACTCCGTGAAAGATCATAGAGCTGTGATTCAGCTAGGTCTCCGAGATCCGCATTCGGTGAATATTAATGCTGCTGCCGCCGTCCATGAGAGTCTTGAATAAACCATAGCCATCAATAAGTGGGTTAACGACTAAGGCGTATTTTCCTCGCCTATGCAACTTAGGCGGATGATCAGCACGGTCAAAGGTGATTGCCACTTCTGACAGGTCCAGGAATTGTGGGACAGCCGGAACAGTTGCGTTGAGCTCATGCAGAACTACTTTCTTGACCTTAGCTGGTTGAGATCCGAGGAAGGTGACATAAGTGTCTTTCTTTGTTGGGAAGTTTTTCTTTCCCACCGGCTTGGGATTTGAAGGGTCATCTTCCTCCATGTCGGAATCTTCCTTAGTCTCTTTCTCTCTTTTGGGAATCTTCTTTCCCTTCTTCCGCTTAGCTCTGTAGCCAGCGGTATCATCTTTCTTGATGTCATCATTAAAACGGCACTCGGCGTTTGTGTGAGACGATCCCCCACTGGCATCTAAGTGATCCACACATGGGTTATTGGCAATGTCGGCCCAAGAGTAGGTTTTGCCAGGTTGCATGTCTCCTCTACCATGGACTCTCGATGTCCCACGACTGTGTCCGTGGCCACCGACGCGCCCTCCTCGTCCTCCAGACCCGAAAGTAGCAGTGATCACTATCGTTTCCGTGTTGGGTTTTTCTTCCGAGGTGTTCTTGCGCTTCTGAGCTTGCTGCTTTGGTTATTTTGCCGACTGTGGCATAGCTAGGGCGTTCAGTAATCCCTCTGTGTCGTCATCGGCATCTTCATACTTGCTCATTGTTTCTATCCTTTCTCCCAGATCAGTGACCTTGTCACACTTCAAGCGACGATGTAGTAAACCAATTGGGAGTCCTGCAATGAAAGCTTCAATCAGAGTTTGGTCATTTACTCCATCACAAGAGTTCTTGGTGTCGATCCATCATCCGAGGTAATCTCGGCAAGTTTCTCCGGCTTTCTGGGTGCAACGCTGTAGGTCTCCTACTGTACAGGACCTCCGATATGTTCCTTTGAAATTCCGAAAGAACGCGCTTTGCATGTCATACCAGTTGTGGATGGTGTTCTCCGGAAGTTCATTGAGCCATGATCGTGCCATCTTCTACAACATAAGTGGGAGATATCGGGTTGTGACCAGGCTGTTTCCGCCTTCGGCGATGTAGCAAGCCTGGAAAAAATCCTGGAGCCAAGTATCTGGCCGGCCACACCATCGTAGGCTTAGATGTGTCTTGAGATAGAAAATCCTTCCGGGAAGTGTGTTTGTCGAATTCGTGGTCCGAAGCATTTTTGGCCCACGTATATATCATCGTTTTCGTAGCGTCGCGCCTCTATGTTAGAGTTAATCCGGTGTCTCGCATCACTTGGTGACAGGGAACGCCGTCTTGGTTGTCCGCTATAGTTGCGGTGCCTTGGAGCCGGACTTCGGCTTATGCCACCACCTCCTCCGCCACGATGCCCTCCTTGGCCTCCTTGAGAGCCTTTGTGATGGCTGCTTGGTGGAGAGGGTGGAGCAGGTGGATTGTTTCCGGCTGATCGCCGGCCTCCATCCGGAGCATCATTATTTTTGTTTCGGGGAGTGTCTTCATTGCGACGAGCCCCCTGCCGGCTTGACTCGGCATGGTGTCCGTCGTTCCTTCGTCCGTCACTCCCACCACGATGGGGTTCAGCCGAACGGCTTGTATGTCTAGGAGGTGGCATTCTTTGACGGTCCTCCTCTCGACGTTTCTCTTTGTCTTCTTCCTTGTGATAGTCCGACTGTCGCCGAGTGGATTTCTCGGATACAGTGCAGCAACTGCCTCTTGCTTCACGGCTGGGGCAACGTTGCGCCAGTCACATGCAGTTCTGTGGTGCTGCCATGAAGATCCGGTTCTTGAGTAGCTGTCTTCCCGATGGTCGGAACGGTGATGCTGCTCTGGAACCCGTCGGGGCCTTACGTCATTCCAAGCCGAATTCGTGCGGCATTGGTCAGATTGAGAGACCAGTTTTCCGCTTCCGTACTTCGCGACCTTCTTCTGCTCCAGACCCTTGGTGAGTAGCTTAATGCCCAATCGGACTTGTTCTGGGCCTGGATTATTTTCTAGGATATCTCGGGCCTCAGAGGTGTTCTGTACTGGTGTTGGGTTCACTAGATCTCCACTACTGTCGAGCCGAGGCATCCCCGGATCTCCCTCAAAGAGAACCTTGTGTACTTCCGGAAATTTGTCAGCCCGTACGTGGCCTTTCCGGGTCTTCTAATGTTGTAGAGAGATGAGCTTCTCTGCAGTAGCCATGCGCTTCTTATCTGCCTCCATGTTTTTGGCTTCATCTAGGAGTACTTGGCGACGCGCTTCTAGGGCATGAGCCCTTTCTTTCAATTCTGCAGCAGTGAGTTCTGCTGCAGTAGGGATAGGTGTAGTTAGTGCAGCATCGATGAGTTTACGGGTGCCTGCGGTGATTACGTGTCCATCCACTGAAGCTTGTTTGGGCTCGTCTGGGATTAAATCTCCATCTGAGTCATCCTCGTACTCCTCGATAACCACTCCCTCTACTGGAGGATCTTTTGTCGGGGTCTTGTTCTTCTTATTCTTCTTCTTTGCCTTCTTGGCAGCGCCAGTAGCAAAGACGGCTTTGGGTCCATTTCTCGGAGTCAAGCTCTGAGCGGTACTTTCAGACATCTAGACGTCGGGATTATCTCCAACATCCATGTCATCTTGTGCTTTGTTAGAGTTTTCTCCGAATCATTCATCCATGGCTTTTCCTTCTTCTACAGCTTTGGAGTTGAACTCCTCTTCCTATTCGGTGGAGAACTTTCGGAAATCCTCCGACGTCATCGAGTCATCCGAAGATGCGGGTAGGTCAGTGTTTGTTCTAATCGCCTCCAGCACCGAGTCCTTGTTGTCTCCAGCATCAGCAGAGCCAGATCCGGATCCAACATATCCGACAAAGTGCGACGTGTGGGTCCTGAGGTAGTTGTGGCTTTCCTCGTGGGCTTCCTCGAAAATCCTGATGGTCTCGACAACTTCATCCATGTTTGCACCTTGCAGCATCATGCGCCTCAACGTATGCCTCAGGAAAGGTTGATCTGTTCTGATGTTAGCAGAGCCAGAACCGAGGTTGTTGTCCATCTCCTCCGGGATTTGTCCTCGCTAGGGAGATCCACTCCAGATTCGATTTGAACCGCAAGATCTGCTTCAGGTTCGGCTTTCTCCACTATCTCCGCAACTGGTGCGGGTTGGGTGGGATTAGGTTTTTCTGAGATCCGAAACTCTACCGCCTCCGCAGACAAAGTGGACCCAGAGATTTCTTCTGCCTCTATCATCACCGCTGGGTTGGGTAGGGCAGGTTTAGCAAAACCGATGTATACATCGATCTCGCCAAAAGACATGATGGTGTAAGCAGTTACGGCCTCCCTAGCCAGAATCCAAGTCTCGTCGAGAACGATGAGAGGGACGTCGCTGGCGTAGAGGACGCGACCGACGGTGATGGTCTCGCCGATTCCGATTCTTGCAGATTCTTCTCGGAACGCAGATCCGAAGCTCACTTTCCCCATGGTAGGCGCCAACTGTCGTCGGATTGATGACAAGTACACCATGAGGGGGTCCTCGGGGCGTGTGGAAGAGAGGGGCGTGAGACGTACGGTATTCCGGGACAGTGAGCACACAAGTTTACCCAGGTTCGAATCCGCCGGCTTTGGACGGATCCTACTCCTGCTAGCAATCTAGTAATACGGTAGAGCCGGAATATGGGTTACAAGGGTTTCGTCTGTGCGAGTTGAGATTGTAGACTATTGTGAGGGTTATCAGGTGGTGCCCTTAAGGCTCTCCCTAGGACGGCTTATATAGATATCCGGCCTAGGGTTTACAGGAGAGACCTATCCGGCTACGACTAAGAGTCGGTTACAGAGTACATCTTGAACTACAAGTAACACTATAGGCCTATGTTGGTAGGTCTTCTAGGCCTTCTCGTATCCGGACTGGACTCCGTCTCTTCTTCCTGACTAGGCCGCCCGTGAAGCAATGCTCTAACCCGAAGTGGGCCACCCTGGTCAGTGAGGCATTGTGAGGATACCCGGAAAGTATATCCCCAACAATATTTTCTAGCCACATCTACTATAGACTTTTGTTCAACCACTACACCACCGTCACACGAGGTTACACAATTATTAAGTAAAATAGGCCAAAGACTTATGATATTTGATATTACCGTTACTCCCAAATGGATATCTAAACAGCTAGTATACTCCCCTTGATGTCAATGGGTTTCACACGTAGATGTCCATTACCATTCTTATCACCTCAATACCTATACTAACCCTCAGGGTCTTGGGTACCTGACAAGTCTTTGGATTGAGATAAGAGACAAGAATACAAAGGATAAATTCAATATCAAAATCACCATACAGTGCTCCATGTTGGAGGATGCAAATAATGCTACAAGGCTATGCCTTAGCTTTGAGCCCATGAGGACTACTTACTCATGATTAGATCATAAATCATAAAAATTATATAGAAAGTCTTAAGATAATTACTGAATAGTATTATAGTGTTGCCAATCGCAATGAGATCAAGATTATAAGTAGATGACTATGACTACGGTGGGAAAATAAAGATGGAGAGGAGGGAGTACTATGGTGGTGGATCAATGGTGGATCTCCTCTCCTCATATTTGAATGACTTTAGATGTGATGTGTTGTGGCATTGCGTTAGGGTTTCTGGCGGCTCAGATCTGGATGATATATAGATGTCATCACAAAAGTTGCTTGGTTTGACCTGGAGGAGACATTGTCACTTGGTATGGGCAGGCTGTACCGATGGGGCCTATCCGTACTTATGCTCGTTAAAGCCTTTTGATGACTCCTTCGTGACCTCTTTGAAAAAATTAGAAACTCGTAATTCTTATTTAATTAGCCTAAATTTCACCATAAATGTATCCATTTTTGCAAGTAGAAAAATCAAAGAGAGGATTTGCACATATGTGCAATAATTAGCCATTAGTGACAAAGCAAGAGATATATTTCATCACTTACTTGACTAATATGAGGTTTAAACATTGAGAAAATAGTTGTATTTCACAGCCATCAAGCGACCAAATATGGGAAATTGCGGAATAATGTTGGTTCGGATCCTCGAACCTGGGATGCGCGTGGTCGGCGGCTCAGGTGGCAGGGCCTGCTCGTTAGAACAATGCTCAGGACAACGACTGCACATGATGTAACCTACATGTAAGAAACCGAGTCAACCAGACGGTAAGTTAGACATGGAAAACGGTGACCGACATCAAATAGAACTAGGGGCACAGACGTCAATAGACCTCGTCGGGTGGTGGCATTTCTGCGATTGGCTAGTGCGTAGTGTCAGCGTCCCAATTTCCGAGTGAATGGGAACATAGTTATAATAAACTCAAACATTAATGAAAATTTTATCTTGTACACAACTTTGCATTGGGATTCTACAACTAAATATATATAAGATGGAACTATGAGCTAATAAATGATAGCATGCATTATAGGAACTAGACTCCTCTCGGTGGCCCCCGGGATGCGGCAGTAAGAGAGAACATTGATTACTATAGGAGCTAAGTAAGTCCTCTAGACGTGCTGCAGTGTTATAAGAAAATTCGTTAGAACAGCTAAATAGCGTGCAAATATGTTGCCAACCTAGTCGTCATGTTCAAAAGTTGAAAATAGTAGATGAGAGGTTGCGACCTTTAGCGAGCCGATCCCTCGGTAAATGACGCAAACAAATATGTACTAATGTCACTTAGAGCCACTAAGTCTATATGGTATTCTACTTTTTTTAAACCAGCGAGGTGAGACAAAACAACCTATTTTATGTGTCCATTTTTACGGCACAATCCGTTTTAAAGCCCAGATGAAATGGAGCTGCGATGCTGCATGAAACCTTCGACATATGATGTAATAAACATATTATATATTCTCTCAGTGCTCTGTGTTTTCCGTACACCATCACCCAGTCGTTAGATAATGATGCAAAAACTGGCCGGAGTAAAAAATAACGACAGCAAAGCAGGCTGATACAATACGTGATAGGAAACAGCAAAGACATGTACGTCTACTATTAACTCGAACATGTTAGCCGTCACAAAACGTAAGGAAATTTTCGTCCAAAATGATTAGTCCAATAGTATATATATGACTATAGACATAAAACATGAACAACATGGCCAAACATTAGAATCCGAAAAGCAGCGAACTACGCTAAAGATAATAGTTATACACAAAATATGCGATAAACTCGTGCGCAAAAGAGTAAGTGACCGAACAGACGTCACAATAGGATTATGTGAAGATCGTACACAAGATAATCAGAGAAAAAACATAAAAAAGACAAACACATGAAGACAATATATTCATTATCATATAAGGATGAGAACACAAAGACGTGTTAGATTATAAACTTGTATTTATTCTCGATAGGGAACCAAAAAGTTACAACAACTTGTGCACAAAAGAGTAAGTGATGGAACGGCGGCCACACCAATACTATGCGAAGATTATACGCAAGATAAGCAAATAGGAAACATAAAAGAAAAGGACAAACATAGAAAGACAATACATTTGTTATCATATATGGATGAGAACACAAAGACGTGTTAGACGATAAACTTGCATTTACTCTCGATAGCTAACCGAAAAGTGACAACAGTAGATCGAAACAAAGAGAGAAAACACATAAACACTGGTTAGAAGAAAAAACTACATTTCTTTTGGGTAGCAAATAGAAAATTATAGTTGTGGATCAAAATAAATAAACAAAATATGCCTACATCTACAAAGAAAAACCTACATCTAAAGTCTACCTACAGAAGGCTATAAGATACATCTGATGCCAAGAAGCATCATGTAGCAAAGCCCCCTATGTCGTCACCACTGTGATGACAAAGCCTCGCGTAGAAAATTCTAGGACGTCATAAACGATTCTTCATCGCTCTCTTTGTAGCGGCAAATACGCGATGAAGAGAGTGAGAAAAATTCAGCCATGCCGCTCATGGCATCGTATTGTATCTACGAGAGGGCGTTGTCTTCTACCATCATGGAGAAGTGGCGTACCAGTGACACCGTGACAAAGAACCAGCGAGCGGAGATGCGTCAGCGTGAACCGTAGAATCGTGTCTAGCCTAACGCCAGAGACGTCAGAGGATCTCGCGCAACCAAGGTTTAGTGTGTTTCCTATAGCTACGGGCTACTAGAAAGGCACAAATCTACGCTTCCGCTTCCCGTTGTACTACAAAGCATCAAACCACCACCCCGAATACGTCAGATATGGCAAAACTATCATTCAGGGTGCCAGCGGTGTCTCTTCTAGCATAACATGCAGATAAGATAAGCCGTACCAGCTAATGCGATGCGAGAAACCACGAATATGAAGGGCTATTTTATAGGATAAGCGGTGGTTCTAGCGCCGAGGATACACGCAACTAGGAACCATGATACCCCCTCACTGTGAAAACACGCATCCGTGTAGAGTCTACGCTACCAACCGTGATATCTGTCGTGACAAATCACCGATGCCTAGGGTCTATGTTGCTAGCTAGTCCCTCTGCCGCGAGCATACACACAAACACTTATTAGAAGGAAAAAACTACATTTCCTATGGATAGAGAATAGAAAATTATAGTTGCAGATCGAAACAAAGAAACAAAAGATGCCTACATCTACAAAGAAAAAACTAGATCTAAAGTCTACCTACAGAAGGATATAAGATACATCTAACGCCAAGAAGCATCGTGTACCAAAGCCCCCTACGTCGTCACCACTATGACGACAAAGGCTCGCGTAGAAAAGCCTAGGACGTCATAAACGATTCTTCATCGCTCTTGTTGCAGCGGCAAATACGCGATGAAGAGAGTGAGGAAAATTCGGCCATGCCGCCCGGGGCATGGTCTTCTATCTTTGAGAGGGCGTCGTCTTCTACCATCGCGAAGAAGTGGCGTACCAATGACACCGCGACAAAGAATCGGCGAGTAGACATGAAACCAGCGTGAACCCATAGAATCGTGTCCAGCCTAACGCTAGAGACTTCACAGGATCATGCACAACCGAGGTTTAGTGTTTTGTATATCGCTATGTTCTATGTACAAAGGAACGAACCTATGCTTCCACTGCCCATTGTACAACAGAGCACCAAGCCACTATCCCGAACGCGTCAGATATGACAAAGCCATCGTTCGGGGTGGCGAACGATGTCTCTTCTAGCCCAACATGCAGAGAAGGTAAGCTGAACCAGCTAATGTAATGCGAGTAACCACGAAGATGAAGGGGTCTTTTATAGGTTAAGCGGTGGTTCTGGCGCTGAGGATACACGCAACTGGGACCCATGATACCGTCTCACTGCGAAAACATGCATCCGTGTAGAGTATACGCTATGAGGCTATCAGCCGCAAGAAATTGCCGACGCCTAGGGTCTACGCTGTCATCTAGTCCCTCTACGGCGAGCATACACACAAACACTTGTTAGAAGGAAAAAACTACATTTCCTCTAGATAGCGAACATAAAATTATAGTTGTAGATCGGAAAAAAGAAACAAAAGAATGCCTACATCTACAAATAAAAACTACATCTAAAGTCTACCTATAGAAGGCTATGAGCTACATCTGACAGAAAGAAACATCATGTACCAAATCCCCCGACGTCGTCACTGTGTCATAAATGATTCTTCATCGCTCTCTTTGTAGTAGCAAATATGCGATGAAGAGAGTGAGGAAAATTTGGCCATGCCGCTCAGGGCCTCGTCTTCTATCTTCGAGAGGGTGTCGTCTTCTGTCGTCACGAAGAAGTGGCATACCAATGACGCCATGATAAAGAATTGGCGAGCGGACATGACACTGACGTGAACCCGTAGAAGCGTGTCTAGCCTAACACCAGAGACGTCATAGGATCACACGCAGGTGAGGTTCGGTGTGGTTGCTATCGCTATAGGGTACGTACAAAGGAACGAGCCTACGCTTTCCCTGCCCGTCATACTATAGAGCACCAAACCACCAACCCGAACATGTCAGATACGACAAAATCGTTGTTCAGGGTGACCAGCGGTATCTCTTCTAGCACAATGTGTAGAGAAGGTAAGCCAAACCATCTAACGCGATGCGAGAAACCACGTAGACGAATGGGGTCTTTTGTAGGATAAGCGATGGTTCTGGCACCGAGGATACACACAAATGGGACCCATGATACCGCCTCGCTGTGAAAACACGCATTCGTGTAATGTATACGCTACTAGTAGTGCTATCGGACACGATAAACCACTGACGCTTAAGGTCTATGTTGCTAGCTAGTCCCTCTTTCGCGAGCATACACGTATGTCCATGCTTTCCGATGCCATCTCTGCTGCCAGCTCGTCTCTCTGCCGCGATAACCCGCATACGACTAAAGTGTAGGATGGTGTGTTGGCTCTGATGGAGCCCCACAGTCATGAGGAACCACGTCTAGATAGAGCCTATGGCACCACATATGCTCTCAACAGGTCGCATTTCTACGAGAATCCTTGGCTAGCATGGGCTTGCGATACTGGGCGGGACCCATGGCTGCGAGAGACCGCTCCTGTCATGGGCTCATGGAGACACATCATATCAGTGCGGTCTAGAATGCATCTCATGGAGCTGGGCCCTTCACACGTATGGTGACGGTGGGCCTAGTGAGCGTGCACGGTGCACCATACGATGAGTAAGGGTCCTGCATGGTCCGCCCGTCATGACTCAGTTCACGATTTAGGGTTGAAAACGGATGCCAAAGATCACCGGGTGCTGGATTGGAGTAAAATTTCTTGTTTGAGGGACTATTTTCAGCCGCTGATCATCGACATCCCACAACCAAAAAGAATCGGGGCGACGTGGATAGCAGTTTGGGCCGAAATAATCTGGCGCTATTATTTACTCTGATATTAATATAGACTAGTATCATATGCATAGGATACTAGTGTATGATATTTGCCACTATTACTATCCTAAGAGCATGTTCGACAACGCTTTGTCTCCTAGTTTCCCGGAAATTCGCGGCTGAGCAGCACCAAACGTCCAAACTCCGTAGAGCTAGATCCAAGAAGCCAACCATAATTTGTGTACAAATCACGGAGCACCACATATGGGAATTATCAGATCGGCAAAGGACGAAGCAACAATAAATTACATCGTTCTTCCACCGCCTAGTCAGAAATGTTTTGATGTGCAGGAGATACTCTCCCTCATCCCCTTCTCTATTCCCTATGTCTCCTGAATCGACCACGATGGCACCTCGAGTTATGACCTAGCCTATTCCATACCCACACCCACCCCACTGTCGTAGGAGTCCTCTCCTCCACCCAGCATGTAGCCGCCACTCATCCCAACTCCTTCGGCTATCGCCCATCTCCACGTGGGCTTCTCTGGCCATTATGACCCTTTCTTCTCTACTGCTCAGTAGGTCATCTCAACAGTGACCCAACTCATCTTAGATAGGATTCGTCACTACCGCGATCTCATCCACCTCTAGCAGTGTCAAGAAACACTAGACACGACCTCATCCACTACGAGATCCTCTATCGGATCCCCTGCCTAGACCTCCTCCCTCAAGCAACACAAGCAACAACGGACCCCCCGCCATGACCTCCTCCGGTAGTATTTGCAACATGCTATCATTGTGTAGCTTAAGGTGAGCTAATTATCTACATGCATTTTTGTAGTTAGTATTGTTAACTAGATGGGGGATCCATATATCTGATTTATGTGTATGTTGTCACTGTTAACTAAACGTGATGTCTATTGCGCCATGCAATCTCTCTAGTCTGAACAATATTTATGTATACACTATTGTCCAAAATTCTTCCATGTGAAAATCTGAACAGTTTTTGTGTGTACATTAGTGTGAAGAATTACACTTTATGAAATTTTATGTGAAATCATGCTATAGAAGTGAAATGAATTATGTAGATTAGTGTCAATAATGGCAGCCGAATGCACCAAATTCTGGAGACTCAAATTTATGTGTTGTGCATCCTAAGATTAAGAATGATAGAAGATCTTACACATCTAAAAATTGCATTGGTGCAATAGATGGGGTTCACATAAGGGACTTCATTGCCCCAGATAAGCAAGTGAGGTACATTGGAAGAACATGTGCAGTAACTCAATGGAAGTATGTGACTACGACATGTATTTCACTTATGCTTCAATTGGACAACATGGTTTCATGCATGACACAACTGTTCTATACCATGCAATTGATAAGGACATGATTACCTTCCTGTATCATCCAAAGGGTGAGCATTTTTTATCTTAATATATTTGGTGTAATCATGCTAGAAATAAAATATGCACACTGTCTTTGTTTTGTTTAGGTAAATTACTTCCTTGCAAATTTAGGATATCCTAATCGATTTGGATATCTTGCACCATACGAAGGAGAAATGTGTCATGTTCCTGAGATTCACAGAGGTGTACCACCAACTACTCATGTCAAGAAGTTCAATATGATCCACTATTCCAAGCGTAATGTCATTGAGTGTGTCTTCCCAGTATTGAAGATGAAATGGAAAATTCTTATCAAGATACCAAGTTACTCCATTCAAACCCAAAATATGATTGTTGCTGCATGTATTACATTGCATAACTATATTCACGCTCATGATAGAGATGATATCCACTTTGAGCGATTTGACAGGGATCTAGATTATGTGCCAGAAATTTCGGAAAGATATAAGCGGTATGTTCCTCCTCACCGTGCTTTAGATTTATCAACTCCGAAGGCAGACATTCTAACATGGATGACTTTAGGGATGAACTAGCTAAAGGATGGTGATGACCAAGGCATGTTACTGCCCATTTTGTTTCAATACTGTTGTTGTATTGGGAACGGCAGTACCTGAGAAGGTTAGATAGAGGTGTGGGGACTAGCAGGAAAGCTCTTGACGGCGTCCGCAGACGGGATTGGGTACGAGCTAGTGTAGCGAGACACAAGAAGTACCCAGGTTCGGAGCCCTCGTGGTGAGGTAAAACTCCTACTCCTGTCGATCTGACTATGAGTAGAATACGGGGTACAATTGCTCCTCGAATTGTATGATCTAGCTACCTTCTTAAATGCTCAGAGTCTAACCCTTGCTATGAGAACCTTGCTCCTCCTTATATACGCGGAGGGGCAACAGTCTCATTGGCCAGTCCGGCTGGCGGGTCCCACAGGCAAGCCCCAGCTGGTTGGTCATATACAGTATCCGGTAAGGTATGTCATGTCAAAGCACAAGTCATGTGGGTCGTCGTGGGTACAGTGAACGCCCTGTGAGCCTCTCGTCAGCATTCGGTCACTGTGCCCGCGTCATCAGCAAAGTCTTCGGTATGGTCTTGTAGTTGGGGGTCTTGTCGCTGTACCAGGGCGTACCGTGCACTGTGCAGCACGTCGCCCTGTCCTCCTGATTGCGCCTGGCTACGTACGTGTAGCCGGATCCATATCTTGTCGCCCTTCCAGGTTCTAGCTACCGGCTGATAGCCGGTACGAATTGCATGTGTCCGACTAAAATCTGCTAGCCGGACGCGAGCCGCCTGCCTTAGTTCTTGCCTGGTTGGCCCGGGGGTCATCACCCGACACTAGCCCACGAGCGCGTCTGGATTCCACCCTTAGGTGAAATGTGCATGCGCTCCCTCTTGTGTTTGAAATTTGTGTCCGGCTAGCACCTGATGGTTGTGCTCCTGTGACGTCAGTGCTGACGCCGGCCACGCTTGCATGTGCCATCATTGCGCTGCTTCACGCAGCGTTACATCACGTTGCACATCGCCTCGGGAACTGCCGTCTGCCATTTCAGTTTCTGGCCCGGGATCTTTTGTGCATTCAGCGCTGGTAGAGAGGATCAGGAGCGGTGGTGGGGGTGGGGTGTTGCGTAGTCCGGTGGACACCACATGTTGCGGTAGACGGTTGGCTCTCCCCGGTCTTTAAAAGGCCGCCCGAGGGAGACATTCCCCCCTTCCGCTCACTACCTCCTCGCTGCCTCCTTGCATCCTTGCTGCTTCACCGTTGTTTCCGCATGCTCGCTGCTAGACTTAGCCGCGCCACCCGCTTAGCATCACCGGTGACACGGGCCACCACCACTCAGGACTCACCACCACAGCGGACGGAACCATGATGGCCTCATAGCACAACGCCTGGTGCGGGTCCTCCGTCACGGAGGAACACATCGCCAAGTATCGTGCCACCCGGGTCTTGCCACCGGAGACGGTGGTGAAGGTGCGGCTTGCGCCACCGGAGGAGGAAGCGCCACACCCGGAGGAGGGGGGCGGGTGATCTTCCTCTCCCACCTCGCGCGTGGCTTCTCCTTGCCCGTGCACCCCTTCTTCCTCACGTTTCTGGCCTTCTTCGATCTTTGCCTCCACCCCCTCGGTGCCAATGCCATCAGCACCCTCGCGCACTTCACAGCGTTCTGCGAGTGCTACCTCAGGATCCAGCCGGATCTCGGGCTCTTCTGCTGGCTCTTCCCCGTCTGGTCGCAGGTGCTGATTCCCATGATGATGAGGGAGTAGTTCTCTCTCGAGGCTAAGGGTTCTACACGTAGCTATGTGTCCATCTCTCTCTATGCATGATCATATTGTGATCATGAGCTTTGTAATCAAGTAGATCTACCTTGCTACTCAAGTGCTTTAATAGATCTCTGCTCTCCCCATGTGTGTGAACTTGACAGTGTGCACACCATGGTGGCACTTATGCTAGAGATTACAAATACTGGTTATGAGTTATATTTGGAGTTGGATGTCTTTATGAAATTGTGGTGTTTGTTGGAACCATCTAGTGCTCAAGGTGACAGTGTGGGTTTATCTAGATGCGGAAAGCAAACTTTGAGGAGTGCTGTTATAGCCCTACCAATGATTAGAGTGTCCAACCGGAGAGTAGTTAAGAGTAGTATGATAAAGAGAAGATATTTATATGAGAGTGTTCACTAGTGAAAGTATGATCCCTAGGCCTTGTTTCTAGCATTGATACACCGTTTGCAATTAGATCTGTTACATGTTTGCTTGCTTTTATCTTTATTTCAGTTTTACTTTTGTCTTTTCCATGCCATCAAGCTATTTTCTATCACCGTTACCACTTATAATTATCAATACCACTTGCATTTCACTATCTCTTCCCGAACTAGTGCACCTATACACCTGACAAGTGTAGTGGATGTGTTGGGGACACAAGAGACTTCTTGTATCTTGATTGCAGGATTGCTTGAGAGGGAATAGCTTTGACCACTTCCCCCCTGAGTTCAATAAACCTTGGGTGATCCACTTAAGGGAAAACTTGCTGCTGTTCTACAAACCTCTGCACTTGGAGGCCCAACAACTGTCTGGAAGAATAGAAGTGCGTAGACATCAAGCTATTTTCTAGCACCGTTGCGGGGGAGGTAAGGTAAAAGGTACTCACATCCTCTGGTGTGAGTGCTCGAAGTTATTTCCTTTAGATTCTGCAATTTTGTCTTTTTGTTTCTTGTTTTCACTAGTTAGGCTTAATGGAAAACAACAACAAAAATTAGAGAGCTTTATAGTATTTACCTTGAATTAGGACATGAAGTGTTTGAAGAGAAAATTAAAAACCTATGGAACTTTATTTGCATGCTAATAGCAATGTTGTTAGTACGAATTCTTTGGACACCATTATTGCTAATGCTATGGAAAATTCTAAGCTTTGGGAAGCTAGTTTTTATGAAAATTATCTTTTTAGTTCCTCAGCTTTGGAAGATAGCTATTCTATTGCTTATGATGATACCAAACCTCCAATATATGATGATTACAATGATGAATATGATATTTTCAGTCCACCTACTATTGAGGAGGAAATTAATTATGATTACAATATGCCTCCTATATTTGATGATTATGGTGATGAGAATAATAATGATAGCTATTTTGTTGAATTTGCTCGCACTACAATTAATAAGAATGACTATGTTTATGTGGAGAGTATTAATTCTTTTATGCATGTGGCTCATGATAAGAATGTTTTATGTGATAGTTATATTGTTAATTTTATTCATGATGCTACTAAAATTTATTATGAGAGAGGGAGACATGGTTTTATGCATCTCAATAATATTAAGTTTCCCATCTTTATGTTGAAAGTCTTGAAGTTGCACTTGTTTTGCATTACTATGCTTATTGCTTTGTGCTTTCAAGACTTGTTTCTTTACAAGATTCTTATGCATAGGAAGTGGGTTAGACTTAAATGTGCTTTGAGTTTCTTATTGATGCTCTCTTTTACTTCAATTCATATTTCTTATGTGAGCATCTTCTCAAACTATCAAGCCTAACTTAATGGCGTTAAAGAAAAGTACTTATTGGGAGATAACTCAAAAAGTTTTAGATGAGTCTTGGAAGTTATTGCTTCAGTAATAACCTCTCCTTATCCTTTTTTTATTTGCTTTTTGTGCCAAGAGTAACCTATAATGAGAGAGAAGTAATGATTGGGAAAGTTGTTGTCCCAAAACAGATTTCTTTGCTTCACCGTAAAAATTCGTGTAAAATCTCTGTACGTCCTTTTGAGGCGTGAATTTTTGTGCTTCTGACCGAGGTTGTTATCTAACTTTTGTTAGTTCAACACTTTTAGATTTGAGCAACATAAGGTCTTCGAAATAATTCGTCTTTACATGCTGGTCTGTTTTGACAGATTTCTGCCATTATTTGCATTTGCTTCTTGATTGGTTCCTTTTTGAGTTCTTTTGGGGAATTAAGCTTTTTGAGAGAAGTGATACAGTAGATTTTTCTTTAATTGAAGTTGTATTGGTGTTAGAACTTAACCTAAAGAATTATTATCTTGAGTGCACTAATCTTGCTAATAAAGATTGTGTGAAGTTTTGTATGAAGGAAAAATTTCAGGTGTATGGAAGGAATGAGTAATCAGATGAAGAATGGACTAAAGCTCAAGTTTGGGGATGCCACGCGTGTCACCCCAAGAAATATCCAAGAAGAACAAGCGTTAAAGCTTGGGGATGCCCAAGGCATCCCCTTCTTCATCAATAAAAATCTCAGGTCTTTCTAAACACTTTGTTTTTATTGTTTCATGCATAGTTGTGTTTTTCTTGGAGCATCTTCGTTTTGTTTTTAGTTTTCGTTTGCTTTGTTTTCTACAATAAGTTGGTTGGATCCCAACACACTTCTTTTGGAGAGAGACACACCCCGTTATTCATTTTTTTGAACACTCTAGTTTTCATTTTATTGTTTTGTGAGTGTTCTCTTTTGCTAGCACTGTGTTTACCCTTAGTTTTCTTGTGCTTTTAGCTTAGAAATTTTTAGTTCTTCTTTGTGGATTTGTGAGACAATCCCACTGATCTTTATTTATTATTATCTTTATGAGTTGTTTCAAATAAGTTGGTTTTAGATTGGAAAAGAGTAGGAAAAGTTCATGCTTAAGTGGTAAAGGAGCTTGTTTTTGACTGTGGCCTATGCTTTGTCATGCCATGCTTGATATTGTTTTGGCTTTATGCTTGGTATTCCTTGCTATAGCATGACATGTTATAAACAATTGAGATTGCTTAATGTCCCTTGGAAGAATCATGTGTTGTTTTAGCATATTAAAGCATAGTATTGTGGTATTCTCCTTTGATGCTTTATTTGGGTTGACTTGGCACATGCTCACACCATGTATGACTATCCCAAGTCACCATAGCCTTTATGATCCTTTAGTTTTCGACTTGTAGTATCACTTTATGCTTTGATTAATGATGTTTTGTCGCTCTGCAAGATTATGGCCATTATTGCTCTCTTAGTTGGTCGCTCCCAGTCTTTTGCTAGCCTCTGTAATCAAGTATGAGTCACACTCATGCATCCAACTCCTAAAACCAAGTTTTTCCAAAGAGTCCACCATACCTACCTATTAGCATATGCTATTCCAAGTATATTCATGCTTTTGTTTACCTTCCGAATTAAACTTGTTATGAGAAAATTAGTGATTAAAGCTCTCACAAACTTGATGGCACACTTTACGTTTCTTGCCCTTAATAAACTTGAACCATTGTGTCGTCTATGTTGTATATGCTTGCACTTATTTGTTGGGGATTAGTAGAACCATGTTGTCATGGGGAACGCGTTCAACATTGCACTTGTACTTTGTACCTAGTTGATATCATGCTCTTTTGTCTATGGATGTTGTCGGTGTGAAATGAAAGGGGAGCTTGTAAGTCCATGGAGTTATGTATATGTGTTAGAGAAACGCTTGGGCCGCTGGTTTAATCCATGCTGACATGGTGGAAACCTGCAGCGTAACCATAATGAGCTGTCTATGAAACATTCTTCTTATAAAAAAAGAGTTAGATATTGAGAAAAAAGAGAAAAAAAGATATTATGAAAAGAGGAAAGAGAGAAAAAAAAGCACCATATTCCCATGGTAAATGAGAAGATTGCTGAGATTCTCATTGTCTGCTTGCCTTGTCATTTGGATATGGGGATTCTTCCGTATCATCCGGCAAGGGGTACCCCGTCGGCGGTTCTCTATGATACACATGTACTTACAATGACAAGAACTTACCGGTGACTAAACGTGAGTAGCATGAGGAGCGGCCCTCGTATTCAAGGGACATGAGATTTCCAACTTATACTTTGTCAAGCATATACACCATAGTTTGTTCACTTTAACCTTAATCACTTCAAGATGATTATGATAGGGCAATGAGAGCTGAAAGCTAACAAGTACCATAATTTTTGGAAGCTCTTTATGAAACTTGAATCCCTACTTCCTTCTATGAATACCTTTCTTCTACTTTTATATTGAGTCTCCACCTTCCATCTTTATGCACTTACTTTGAGAGCATAGTCGCCATTCTTAGTTCTATGTGCATTGTCCCAAGACTTGTTGATTGATGCATAACTTTGATATTGCTTGTTTTAAACTATTTGTATCTAGTCACTCTTATGAACTTTGAAGGTGTCCTATGCATTTATGTTTGCTACTCTATGAGGGACAAGTTGAATGCTACTATGCTATGTTTTCTATATGTGAAACAAACAAACGTATTTCAATGCATTGTTATTAATGATCCTTGTTTGTATCTTTTCATGTTACAACATAGTTGCTATGTCTTATTGTTAGAACTTTATCTTTCATGCTATGTTGAAGTACTATGATCCCAGCTATCAATGTTTGACAAATACTTTGATCAAGTTTATGATGGTGCATGTCACCTCAAAAATTATTCTTTCTTTTTATCACTTACATACTCGAGGACGAGCAGGAGTTAAGCTTGGGGATGTTGATACGTTGCAAACGTATCTATAATTTTTGATGTTCCATGCTTGGTTTGTATCTACTTTCTTATGTTTTGTCCACACTTTGGAGTACCTTTTACACATTTTCTGGAACTAACCTATTAACAAGATGCCACAGTGCCAGTTGCCTATTTTCTGCTGTTTTTGGTTCCAGGAAAGTTAGAAAATCAATATTCTCGGAATTGGACCGGACAAAAGCTAAAGTCGTTATTTTCTCAGAAGACTCATGGAGCCAGAAGGAGAGACGGAGAGGGGCCACAGGGTGGCCACACCACCCCTAGGCGCGGGTCCCCCTCGCTGCGCCAAGGCATGGTGTGGGCCCCTTGGCCGCCCACCGGCCTTGCCTCTTCACCTATAAGATGCCTCCCAATGCAAAAACCCTAAATCGTGAAGCCTCCAGCCACAAAAAGTTCCGCAGCGCCGCCGCCACCGAAGGGTAAATTCGGGGGACAGAAAGTATCTGTTCCGGCACCCTGCCGAGATGGGGAAGTGCTCCCGGAGCCATCTCCATCGACTCCACTGCCATCTCCATCGCCATTGCTGATTCCCATGATGATGAGGGAGTAGTTCTCTCTCGAGGCTAAGGGTTCTACCGGTAGCTATGTGTTCATCTCTCTCTATGCATGATCATATTGTGATCATGAGCTTTGTAATCAAGTAGATCTACCATGCTACCCAAGTGCTTTAATAGATCTCTGCTCTCCCCATGTGTGTGAACTTGACAGTGTGCACACCATGGTGGCACTTATGCTAGAGATTACAAATACTGGTTATGAGTTATATTTGGAGTTGGATGTCTTTATGAAATTGTGGTGTTTGTTGGAACCATCTAGTGCTCAAGGTGACAGTGTGGGTTTATCTAGATGCGGAAAGCAAACTTTGAGGAGTGTTGTTATAGCCCTACCAATGATTAGAGTGTCCAACCGGAGAGTAGTTAAGAGTAGTATGATAAAGAGAAGATATTTATATGAGAGTGTTCACTAGTGAAAGTATGATCCCTAGGCCTTGTTTCTAGCATTGATACACCGTTTGCAATTAGATTTGTTACATGTTTGCTTGCTTCTATCTTTATTTAAGTTTTACTTTTGTCTTTTCCATGCCATCAAGCTATTTTCTATCACCGTTACCACTTATAATTATCAATACCACTTGCATTTAACTATCTCTTCGCCGAACTAGTGCACCTATACACCTGACAAGTGTATTGGATGTGTTGGGGACACAAGAGACTTCTTGTATCTTGATTGCAGGATTGCTTGAGAGGGAATACCTTTGACCACTTCCTCCCTGAGTTCGATAAACCTTGGGTGATCCACTTAAAGGAAAACTTGCTGTTGTTCTACAAACCTCTGCACTTGGAGGCCCAACAACTGTCTGCAAGAATAGAAGTGCGTAGACATCAAGCTATTTTCTAGCACTATTGCGGGGGAGGTAAGGTAAAAGGTACTCACATCCTCTGGTGTGAGTGCTCGAAGTTATTTCCTTTAGATTCTGTAATTTTGTCTTTTTGTTTCTTGTTTTCACTAGTTAGGCTTAATGGAAAACAACAACAAAAATTAGAGATCTTTATAGTATTTATCTTGAATTAGGACATGAAGTGTTTGAAGAGAAAATTAAAAACCTATGGAACTTTATTTGCATGCTAATAGCAATGTTGTCAGTATGAATTCTTTGGACACCATTATTGCTAATGCTATGGAAAATTCTAAGCTTTGGGAAGCTAGTTTTTATGAAAATTATCTTTTTAGTTCCTTAGCTTTGGAAGATAGCTATTCTATTGCTTATGATGATACCAAACCTCCAATATATGATGATTACAATGATGAATATGATATTTTCAGTCCACCTACCATTGAGGAGGAAATTAATTGTGATTACAATACGCCTCCTATATTTTAATGATTATGGTGATGAGAAAAATAATGATAGCTATTTTGTTGAATTTGCTCCCACTACAATTAATAAGAATGACTATGTTTATGTGGGGACTATTAATTCGTTTATGCATGTGGCTCATGATAAGAATGTTTTATGTGATAGTTATATTGTTAATTTTATTCATGATGCTATTGAAAGTTATTATGAGAGAGGGAAACATGGTTTTATGCATCTCAATAATATTAAGTTTCCCCTCTTTATGTTGAAAGTCTTGAAGTTGCACTTGTTTTGCTTTACTATGCTTATTGCTTTGTGCTTTCATGACTTGTTTCTTTACAAGATTCCTATGCATAGGAAGTGGGTTAGACTTAAATGTGCTTTGAGTTTGCTTCTTGATGCTCTCTTTTACTTCAATTCATATTTCTTATGTGAGCATCTTCTCAAACTATCAAGCCTAACTTAATGGCGTTAAAGAAAAGTACTTATTGGGAGATAACCCAAAAGTTTTAGATGAGTCTTGGAAGTTATTACCTCTGTAATAACCGCTCCTTATCCTTTTTATTTGCTTTTTGTGCCAAGAGTACCCTCTAATGAGAGAGAAGTAATGATTGGGAAAGTTGCTGTCCCAAAACAGATTTCTATGCTTCACCGTAAAAATTCGTGTAAAATCTCTGAACGTCTGTTTGAGGCATGAATGTTTGTGCTTCTGACCCAGGTTATTATCTAACTTTTGTTAGTTCAACACTTTTCGATTTGAGCGACAGAAGGTCTTCGAAAAAATTCGTCTTTACCTGTTGGTCTGTTTTGACAGATTTCTGCCATTATTTGCATTTGCTTCTTGATTAGTTCCTTTTTGAATTCTTTTGGGGAATTGAGATTTTTGAGGGAAGTGATACAGTAGATTGTGTTTTAATGGAAGTTTTATTGGTGTTGGAACTGAACCTAAAGACATATTATCTTGAGTTCACTAATGTTGTAATAAAAATTGTGTGAAGTTTTGAATGAAGAAAAAATTGCAGGTGTATGGAAGGAATGAGTAATGAGATGAAGAATGGACTAAAGCTCAAGCTTGGGGATGCCACGCATGTCACCCCAAGAAATATCCAAGGAGTACAAGCGTCAAAGCTTGGGGATGCCCAAGGCATCCCCTTCTTCATTAATAAAAATCTTAGGTCTTTCTAGACACTTTGTTTTTATTGTTTCATGCACAATTGTGTTGTTCTTGGAGCGTCTTCGTTTTGTTTTTAGTTTTTGTTTGCTTGGTTTGCTTTGTTTTCTGCAATAAGTTGGTTGGATCCCAACACACTTCTTTTGGAGAGAGACACACCTCGTTATTCATTGTTTAGAACACTCTAGTTTTCATTTTATTGTTTTGTGAGTGTTCTCTTTTGCTAGAACTGTGTTTAGCCTTAGTTTTCTTGTGCTTTCAGCTTAGAACTTTTTAGTTTTCTTTTTGGATCTGTGAGACAGTCCCACTGATCTTTATTTATTATTATCTTTATGAGTTGTTTCAAATAAGTTGGTTTGGATTGGAAAAGAGTAGGAAAAGTTCATGCTTAAGTGGTAAAGGAGCTTGTTTTTGACTGTGGCCTATGCTTTGTCATGCCATGCTTGATATTGTTTTGGCTTTATGCTTAGTATTCCTTGATGTAGCATGACATGTTATAAACAATTGAGATTACTTAATGTGCCTTGAAAGAATCATGCGTTGTTTTAGCATATTAAAGCATAGTATTGTGGTATTCTCCTTTGATGCTTTATTTGGGTTGACTTGGCACATGCTCACACCATGTATGACTATCCCAAGTCACCATAGCCTTTATGATCCTTTAGTTTTTGACTTGTAGTATCACTTTATGCTTTGATTAATGATGTTTTGTCGCTCTGCATGATTATGGCCATTATTTCTCTCTTAGTTGGTCGCTCCCAGTCTTTTGCTAGCCTCCGTAATCAAGTATGAGTCCCACTCATGCATCCAACTCGTAAAACCAAGTTATTCCAAAGAGTCCACCATACCTACCTATTAGCATATGCTATTCCAAGTATATTCATGCTTTTGTTTACCTTCCAAATTAAATTTGTTATGAGAAAATTAGTGATTAAAGCTCTCACGAACTTGATGGCACACTTTACTTTTCTTTCCCTTAATAAACTTGAACCATTGTGACGTCTATGTTGTATATGCTTGCACTTATTTGTTGGGGATTAGTAGAACCATGCTGTCATGGGGAACGCTTTCAACATTGCACTTGTACTTTCTACCTTGTTTATATCATGCTCTTTTGTCTATGGATGTCGTCAGTGTGAAATGAAAGGGGAGCTTGTAAGTCCATGGAGTTATGTATATGTGTCAGAGAAACGCCTGGGCCGCTGGTCTAATCCATGCTTACATGGTGGAAACCTGCAACATAACCATAATGAGCTGTCTATGAAGCATTCTTCTTATAAAAAAGAGTCAGATATTGAGAAAAAAGAGAAAAATAGAAAAAAAGAGATTATGAAAAGAGGAAAGAGAGAAAAAAGCACCATATTCCCATGGTAAATAAGAAGATTGTTGAGATGCTTGTTGTATGCTTGCATTGTCATTTTGATATGGGGATTCTTCCATATCATCCGGTAAGGGGTACCCCGTCAGCGGTTCTCTATGATACACATGTACTTACGATGACAAGAACTTACCGGTGACTAAACTTGAGTAGCATGAGGAGCGGCCCTCGTATTCAAGGGACATGAGATTTCCAACTTATACTTTGTCAAGCATATACACCATAGTTTGTTCACTTTAACCTTAATCACTTCAAGATTCTTATGATAGGGCAATGAGAGCTGAAAGCTAACAAGTACCATAATTTTTGGAAGCTCTTTATGAAACTTGAATCCCTACTTCCTTCTATGAAGGCCTTTCTTCTAATTTTATATTGAGTCTCCACCTTCTATCTTTATGCACTTACTTTGAGAGCATAGTGGCCATTCTTAGTTCTATGTGCATTGTCCCAAGACTTGTTGATTGATGCATAACTTTGATATTGCTTGTTTTAAACTATTTGTATCTAGTCACTCTTATGAACTTTGAAGGTGTCCTATGCATTTATGTTTGCTACTCTACGAGGGACAAGTTGAATGCTACTATGCTATGTTTTCTATATGTGAAACAAACAAACGTCTTTCAATGCATTGCTATTCATGATCCTTGTTTGTACCTTTTCATGTTACAACATAGTTGCTATGTCTTATTGTTAGAACTTTATCTTTCATGCTATGTTGAAGTACTATGATATCATCTATCAATGTTTGACAAATACTTTGATCAAGTTTATGATGGTGCATGTCACCTCAAAAATTATTCTTTTTTTTTATCACTTACCTACTCGAGGACGAGCAGGAGTTATGCTTGGGGATGTTGATATGTTGCAAACGTATCTATAATTTTTGATGTTCCATGCTTGGTTTATATCTACTATCTTATGTTTTGTCCACACTTTGGAGTACCTTTTACACATTTTCTGGAACTAACCTATTAACAAGATGCCATAGTGCCTGTTGCATGTTTTCTGCTGTTTTTGGTCCAGGAAAGTCATAAAATCAATATTCTCGGAATTGGACCGGACAAAAGCCAAAGTCATTATTTTCTCGGAAGACTCACGGAGCCAGAAGGAGAGACGGAGAGGGGCCATAGGGTGGCCACACCACCCCTAGGCACGGGTCCCCCTGGCCGTGCCAGGGCATGGTGTGGGCCCCCTGGCCGCCCACCGGCCTTGCCTCTTTGCCTATAAGATGCCTCCCGATGCAAAAACCCTAATTTGTCAAGCCTCTAGCCACGAAAAGTTCTGCAGCGCCAACGCCACTTAAGGGGAGATTCAGGGGACAGAAATTCTCTGTTTCAGCACCCTGCCGGGACGGGGAAGTGCCCCCGGAGCCACCTTCATCGACTCCACTGCCATCTCCATCGCTATTACTGACTCCCATGATGATGAGGGAGTAGTTCTCTCTCGAGGCTAAGGGTTCTATCGGTAGCTATGTGTTCATCTCTCTCTCTATGCATGATCATATTGTGATCATGAGGTTTGTAATCAAGTAGATCTACCTAGCTATTCAAGTGCTTTAATAGATCTCTGCTCTCCCCATGTGTGTGAAGTTGACAGTGTGCACACCATGGTGGCACTTACGCTAGAGATTACAAATACTTGTTATGAGTTATATTTGTAGTTGGATGTCTTTATGAAATTGTGGTGTTTGTTGGAACCATCTAGTGCTCAAGGTGACGATATGGGGTTATCTAGATGCAGAAAGCGAACTTTGAGGAGTGCTGTTATAGCCCTACCAATGATTAGAGTGTCCAACTGGAGAGTAGTTAAGAGTAGTATCATAAAGAGAAGATATTTATATGATAATGTTCACTAGTGAAACTATGATCCCTAGGCCTTGTTTCTAAGCATTGATACACCGTTTGCAATTAGATCTGTTACATGTTTGCTTGCTTCTATCTTTATTTCAGTTTTACTTTCGTCTTTTCCACACCATCCAGCTATTTTGTATCACCGTTACTACTTATAATTATCCATACCACTTGTATTTCACTACAAGTGTATTGGGTGTGTTGGGGACACAAGAGACTTCTTGTATCTTGATTGCAGGATTGCTTGAGAGGGAATACCTTTGACCACTTCCTCCCTGAGTTTGATAAACTTTGGGTGATCCACTTAAGGGAAAACTTGATGCTATTCTACAAACCTCTGCACTTGGAGGCCCAACAACTGTCATGTCAGAAAAGAAGTGCGTACACATCAAGGTTTTTACTGGCGCCGTTATCGGGGAGGTAAGGTAAAAGGTACTCACATCCTCCGGTGTGAGTGCTCGAAGTTATTTCCTTTAGATTCTGCAATTTTGTCTTTTTGTTTCTTGTTTTCACTAGTTAGGCTTAATGGAAAACAACAACAAAATTAGAGAGCTTTATAGTATTTATCTTGAGTTAGGACATGAAGTGTTTGAAGAGAAAATTAAAAAACCTATGGAACTTTATGTGCATGCTAATAGCAATGTTGTTAGTATGAATTCTTTGGACACCATTATTGCTAATGCTATGGAAAGGTCGAAGCTTAGGGAAGCTAGTTTTTATAAAAATGATCTTTCTAGTTCCCCAGCTTTGGAAGATAGCCATTCTATTGCTTATGATGATACCAAACCTCCAATATATGATGATTACAATGATGAATATGATATTTTCAGTCCACCTACTATTGAGGAGGAAATTAACTATGATTACAATATGCGTCCTATATTTGATTATTATGGTGATGAGAATAATAATGATAGCTATTTTGTTGAATTTGCTCCCACTACAATTAATAAGAATGACTATGTTTATGTGGGGAGTATTAATTCTTTTATGCATGTGGCTCATGATAAGAATATTTTATGTGATAGTTATATTGTTAATTTTATTCATGATGCTACTAAAAGTTATTATGAGAGAGGGAAACATGGTTTTATGCATCTCAATAATATTAAGTTTCCCCTCTTTATGTTGGAAGTCTTGAAGTTGCACTTGTTTTGCTTTACTATGCTTATTGCTTTGTGCTCTCACGACTTGAAAAAAATAATTAAGTCTAACTCACTTCCTATGAAAAATAATCTTGTAAAGAAAAAAGTCATGAAAGCACAAAGCAACAAGCATAGGAAAGCAAAACAAGTGCAACTTCAAAAATTTCAACATAAATAGAGGAAACTTAATATTGTTGAGATACATAAAACCATGCTTCCCTCTCTCATAATAACTTTTAGTAGCATCATGAATAAAATTAACAATATAAATAGCACATAAAACATTCTTATCATGAGCCACATGCATAAAATAATTATTACTCCCCTATAAGCATAGTCATTCTTATTAATCATAGTGGGAGCAAATTTGACAAAATAGCTATCATTATTATTCTCATCACCATAGTCATCAAATATAGGAGGCATATTGTAATCATAATTAATTTTCTCCTCAATAGTAGGTGGACTGAAAATATCATATTCATCATTGTAATCATCATATATTCGAGGTATAGTATCATAAAAGTAAATTTTCTCCTTCGTGCTTGGGGGACTAAAAATATCATGCTCATCAAAACCAGCTTCCCCAAGCTTAGACTTTTCCATAGCATTAGCAATAATGGTGTTCAAAGAATTCATACTAATAACATTGCTATTATCATGCAAATAAAGTTCCATAGGTTTTTTAATTTTCTGTTCAAACACTTCATGTCCTAACTCAAGATAAATACTATAAAGCTCTCTAATTTTGTTGTTGTTTTCAATTAAGCCTAACTAGTGAAAATAAAAACATGAAAAAAAGATATAATTGCAGAATCTAAAGGAAATAACTTTGAGCACTCACACACCAGCAACAGTACTAGAAGATAGCTTACTAGCCAGAGGATGTGAGTACCTTTTACCTTACCTCCCCGGCAACAGCGCCAGAAAATAGCTTGATGTCTACGCACGCTTCTATTCTTGTAGACAATGTTGGGCCTCCAAGTGCAGAGGTTTGTAGAATAGCAGCAAGTTTCCCTTAAGTGGATCACCCAAGGTTTATCGAACTCAGGGAGGAAGTGGTCAAAGGTATCCCTCTCAAGCAACCCTGCAATCAAGATACAAGAAGTCATTTGTGTCCCCAACACACCCAATACACTTGTCAGGTGTATAGGTGCACTAGTTTGGCGAAGATATAGTGAAATACAAGCAATATGGATGATTATAAGTGGTAATTGCAATCTGAAATAAGAGTGGCAGCAAGCAAACATGTAACTGGACTGATTGTAAATGGTATTTCAATGCTTAGAAACAGGGCCTAGGGATCATACTTTCACTAGTGGACACTCTCATATAAATATTTTCTCTTCATTATGCTACCCTGAACTACTCTCTGGTTGGACGATGTAGGGCTATAACATCACACCTTAAAGTTCACATTCCCCATCTAGATAACCCCTCACTATCACCTTGAGCGCTAGATGGTTCCAACAAACACCACAATCTCATTGAGACATCCAACTCAAATTATACTCATGATAAGTATTTATGTAACCTTAGCCAAAGTACCACACGGTGTGCACACTGTCAACTTCACACACGTGGGGATAAGCAGAGATTCATTAAAGCACTTGAGTAGAAGAATAGATCTATAGATTACAAATCTCATGATGTCAATAAGATCACGCATAGAAAGAGATATGAACACATAGCTACCGGTAGAGCCCTTAGCCTCGAGAGAGAATTACTCCCTCCTCATCATGGGAGTTAGCAATGGAGATGGAGATGGCGGTGGAGTCGATGGAGATGGCTCCGGGGCACTTACCCATCCCAGCAGGGTGCTGGAACAGAGACTTCTATCCCCCGAATATCCTCTTCGGTGGCGGCGGCGCTGCGGAACTTTTTGTGGAATTCTGATCGGGTACTGAGGGTTTTCGTCTCAGGGTGCTTTTATAGGCGAAGGGGCAAGGTCGGTGGAGCTCCGGGGGGCCCACACACCCTGGTGGCGTGCCTAGGGCTGGCCACGCCACCATAGGGTGTGGCCGTCTCCTGTCCCCCCTTTGGCTGCCCTTCGGACTTCGTGTTGCGTCGGATAAAATATTGACTTTGACTTTTGTCCCGTCCAATTCGGAGATTATTTCCTGACTAGCTTTTCTGAAACCAAAAACAGCAGAAAACAGGAAACTGGCACTATGGCATCTTGTTAATAGGTTAGTTCCAGAAAAAGTATAAAAATACCTCAAAGTGTGAACAAAACATAACAAAGTTGATATAAAACAAGCATGGAGTATCAAAAATTATAGATACGTTTACGACATATCAACCGCCAAGGGTAAGTCTTTCTTCTGACTAGCTTTTCCTGTCTGGATCCGATAGCCGGACCTGACTTTCCTTTTCTAACAGCGTTTTATCCGGGTGTAGACCTGCTGGCCTACAATCGGCTCTAGGAGAACTGGCCGATGAAGCAGTCAACCTCCCAGGAGTTCGTTGCCCTTCTTGGGGAGGAGGCTGCTGAGCGGCGGCAAGTGGCTCACGCGGTCTTCGACTTCCTGTGGCCAGATGCGGCTACGCTAGAGATGATCACCCAGCTAGCGACCAAGGTCGCGGAGGTGCCGGCTGCTGTTGACCGATTGAGGGACCTCGCGGCACGAGCCAGAGCAGAGATGGCCCTAGCGCTGATGCTATCCTGGTACAAGGACGCACGCGTCAAGAAGATCGATGGGGGCTTCCGTGCCGTCTCCGACCTCGCTGCCATCCGCTAGGCTCGCCCCGAGCTTCGCGCCTTCGCCATCAAGATCGCTGGCTACAGCGACGTCGACGAGGTCCTCACCGACTCGGAATCTGCCGAGACGCTAGAGATAGAGGTCGAGCCGGCGCCGCAGCCGACGGGCGGAGATGTCGTTGCCAGAACCTCCAACGCGCCTCATCCGCCTCCTAGAGCCACGGCCGACCAGGATCTCCCGCACGACAAAGGCCCCATCGTCTAGATTTGATCCCCGGGATGCCGGGTTGATTTGTAATAACTTTCCTTCTGCTGAACTCGTTGCTGATGCCGATTACTTCTGATGTCGGTTGAACCTTATGGGAGCTTCGACTCCCTTTTACTTAATATGTTGTTTTCCTGCTCTCGTTTTTCCTTGTGATCTTGTGTTCTTCAAAGTTTTTATCTTCTGCCGGTTATAATTATCCAACTAAATGCTTTTAGTCGGGCGAACTCCAACTCCAATGGGGGCGCGCTAGCGCACCCACTGGGTGTAGCCCCTGAGATTCAGAGTAGTTGGCGAAGCCATGTGCTTCGAATCTTCTTCTTTCTTTCCTTCAAACTCTTAGCTTCCTCCGACTAGACGCCTCTAGCCGGCAAGCCTGACCTTGCTTGGACCAACCGGTTAACCACAACCAACAGTGGGGGCGCGTCAGTGCACCCACTGGGTGTAGCCCCCGAGATTCGAAGTAGTTGGCAAAGCCAAGTACTTCGAGTCTTCTCTTCTTTTCCTGCCCTTGCCCTAACCTGGGCCCGGATATCCGGCTGAACTTCTTTAGCCGGTCGGAACTTGATGATTGCACTAGGGGCTTGCGAGTGCACCCAGTGGGTGTAGCCCCCGAGATTCAGAGCTCTTGATGAAGGCAAGGACTTCGAATCTTCTCTCCTTCTGATGATTGACTCATTGTAGTCGTACAAAACAAACACATATATGGGTTCACTGTTCATATGTTAGTCAGTTAAGGTAGTGCTTATTAGCCGGAGAATAGCTTCGTTTTTTTCGAAAACTAGCTTGTGCTTCTCTAGACACTTAGTCGCTTTCCCGTGCACTCTATTGTTTACGTTGTGTCCTTGCCGGGCAACAGGGTTACGGTCTGCAGCCAGAATCAAAGGGAGCTGACAATACATTGCGCACGGTGCTGGGGGATCAGTAGCCGGATAATCTCAAACTAGGCACAAGGCCAGACCGCTCGATCTGTCGCATCTTTTCAACATTTTTTGTGTGGGATGCCTCGGGCTTTTGCTCTTGCTAGCCGGACAGCCGGGTTGAGGTCTGTAGCTGAGATGAAGAGTGGGCCTCTGACACATTCACACACTACTCAGCCGGTTTATAGAATTAGCAAGTCGAGCCAACCAGCGAGCCCCGGGGTAGGAGTTGCCAGAGCCGGAAAAACTGAACTAGAAAAAGAACATATGCAAATTTCTGGCAAGGATCCCCCGAGTATCTCTCGGGGTTCCGTATTTTTCATTCATAGGGTTCGCGGGATACATACACTGCCAGGTGACTAGGTATAAAATGGATGGAGTAGGACCGCGTTCTAGGGGTGTTCCATCTCCTCGTCTGACTTGTCCATCTTGTTTGTGCGCGGCTGTTGCACGTCGATGAGGTAGTAGGAATTGTTGTGCAGCGCCGGGCTGATGATGAAGGGTTCCTCCCAAGGTGGCGATAGTTTTTACATGCCCTTCGTGTCATGCACCAACCGGAGAACCAGGTCGCCCTCGCGGCACACGACGGGTCGGATCCGGCTCGAATGGTAGTGGAGAAGACGTTGCTGGTATAGTGCCGATCTGGACAATGCTAGCTCGCGGGCTTCCTCGAGGAGGTCCACGCCATCCTCCCTCGCCTCTTGATTGGCCCGCTCATCATAGAGGAGCTTGCGGGGTGAGTCGAACTCGATGTCTGCGGAGAGGATGTCTTTCGAGTCGTAGACGAGGAAGAACGGGGTGAAGCTGGTTGACCGATTAGGTGTGGTGCGGAGGCTCCATAGCACAGCCGGAAGTTCTTTGATCCAGCACCCGGGTGACTGCTCCAAAGGCTCGATGAGGCGTGGCTTGATGCCGGCTAGCACTAGGCCGTTTGCCCTTTCGACTTGCCCATTGGATTGCGGGTGCGCGACGGATGCCAGGTCCAGCCGGATACCCTTGTTACTACAGAATCGGGCGAAGGCCCCCTTGGCGAAGTTCGTGCCGTTATCCGTGATGATGCTGTTGGGGTAGCCAAACCGGTTGATGATGTCCGTGAAGAAGGTTACGATTATCGCCCCATCCAGCTTCCGGATGGGATTGGCCTCTATCCACTTCGTGAACTTGTCCACTGCCACTAGCAGATGGGTCATGCCAGCGCGTGTTCGCTTGAAGGGGCCAACCATGTCAAGCCCCCATACGGCAAAGGGCTAGGTAATCGGTAACTTATTGAGCACCATAGCCAGCATGTGCCTCAGTTGTCTGAAGTGCTAGCATCTGTTGCACGTGCGGAACAGCTGCTCGGCATCCTTGAGGGCAGTGGGCCAATAGAAGCCATGTCGAAAAGCCTTGGCGACTATCGCTTGAGATGAAGCGTGGTGTCCGCACTCGCCCTGGTGGATGTCCTTCAGCAGCCGATAGCCCGTGTCTACGTCGACACAACGCTGGAAAATGCCGGATACGCTGTGCTTGTATAGCTCTTTGTTGATGATGGTGTATGTGTGTGCGCGTCGCCGAATCTGCCTGGCCTCCACCTCGTCATCGAGATCTCCCCATTGGCGATGTAGTTCATGAAGGGTTGCTCCCAAGATGGTATCGCCTGGATGGTGAGGACGTTCTCGAGCTCCGGTTGTGGGACGTCAGGGGGGTCGTTCGGGTGGGGTACCTGGGACAACAGCCCCCGAGCAACTTGATGAGCCAGCAGACTCTGGGTCTTTCGAGCCAGAGGGTGCGGATGTGCCGGAGTCTGTGCGAGCCTTCTTCTTTGCCGGTTCCGAGGGTTCCGGGTCTGCCAAGCCGTCGGCCGCCACGCTTCCGGCCCAGACGATGGATTCTTGACTCGGGAGACGGAGTGATGGGGGATTTGCGCAGATGCTCCAAGGAGAACCCAGGCGAGATCGCCTGCCGGGTGGACCCGATTTGGGGGAGCGAATCGGCTGCCTCGTTGTTTGCATGGAGGACGTGATGGAACTCGCATCCATCGAAGCAAACGTTGATCTTCTGCACATGGAAGCGATAGAGGGCCATGTTCGCATCGCGGGCGTCCCATTCCCCGGACACTTGCTGCACCACTAGATCCGATCGCCGAAGCAAAGGATCTGGTTGATGCCAATCTCCCTGGCAAGCTAGAGGCCATGCACCAGGGCCTCGTACTCGGCGACGTTGTTGGAGGCCTTGAAGTGGATCTGGATAACATACTCTAGCCGGTCTCCCTTGGGCGAGGTGAGGACGATGCCGGATCCCAAGCCCCCGAGCATCTTCGAGCCATCGAAGTGCATCCTCCAGTGATCCGAGTCAGGAACCAGCGGCAGGTACTGGGTTTCGGCCCAGTCGACGAGGAAGTCCGCCAGAGCCTGCGACTTCATCGTGAGCCTTGGATCGTACTGGATGGAGTAGGCGGCGAGCTCGATTTCCCACTTGGCGACTCAGCCGGTGGCGTCCTTTTTGCCGATGATCTCCGAAAGGTGTGCGGTGCACACCACCTTAATCGTATGCTCCTGGAAGTAGTGCTTCATCTTCTTGCACGCCAGGTACATGCCGTAGCACATCTTCTGGTAGTGGGGGTAGTTCTTCTTGGAGAGGGAGAGGACCTCACTGAGGTAGTAGATGGGCCTCTGAACCGGCTGAGCCTTGCCTTCCTCAGGATGCTCCACCACCAGGACAACACTGACGACCCGGCTGATGGCTTCTATATAGAGCAACATCGGCTCCTTGCTAGCTGGCGTGGCTAGAACCGGAGTTGTGGATAGCATGCACTTGAGGTCGTGAAAGGCGGCGTCGGCTTGCGAGGTCCAGGAGAACTTGTCTATCTTCTTCATCAGCTAGTACAGTGGGAGTGCCTTTTCCCTCAGCCGGCTGATGAAACGGATAAGGGAGGTCAGGCATCTGGTGAACTTTTGGACACCAAGCAAGCTCTTGGGCGGCTGCATCCTCTCGATGGCTGCAATCTTCTCCGGCTTTGCCTCGATCCCTTGTTGCAAAATGAGAAAACCGAGTAGCTGGCCGGATGGGACGTCAAAGATGCACTTCTCCGGGTTCAGCTTCATCTGGTACCGGTGAAGGTTGCCGAATGTTTCTCCCAAGTCCTCGAGGAGGGTGCGCTTCTCCTTTGTCTTGATGACGATGTCATCCACGTAAGCATGCACATTTTGGCCAATTTGTGAGGGCAAGCATTTCTGCATATAGCGATGATAGGTTGCGCCTACATTGTCTAGACCGAAAGGCCTGGTTACGTAATAAAAAGCCCCATACGGGGTGATAAATGACGTCTTAATCTGGTCAGCCGGGTTCAACCGGATCTGATTGTAACCGGAGTAACAGTCCAAGAAGGACAACAAGTCACAGCCGGCCATGGAATCGATAACCTGATCGATACGGGGCAAAGCGAAGGGGTTTTTCGGGCACGTCTTATTCAGGCTGGTGTAGTCGGTACAAATAGGCCAAATCTTGTTTTTATTCAACACCAGGACTAGGTTGGCCAGCCAGTCCGAGTGGTATACTTCAATGATGAACCCAGCTGCAAGAAGCCGGGTGATCTCGTCACCAATGATCTTCCTCTTCTCTTCTGCGAACCGGCGCAGAGGCTGCTTGACCAGCTTGGCGTTCGGCCGCACATGGAGCGAGTGCTCGGCGAACTCCCTCGGAACACCCGGCATGTCCTTGGGTGACCATGCAAAGATATCCCGATTCTCACAGAGGAAGTCAACAAGCGCGCCTTCCTATTTGCTATCCAAGTTGGCACCGATGGTGATGAACTTGGTCAGGTCGGCGGGGTCAAGCAGGATCCTCTTCGTCTCCTTGGCCGGATGGAAAGCCGCGTCACCAGCCAACTTCCTATTAGCCGGCACCTCATGTTGGGCCAAGGCCATGTTGCGCATGATCTCGCGCTTCTCTTCGGCTATGATGAAGGCTTTAGCCAGCTTGGAGCTAGCCGATGTGCATGATACATTGCAAATGTATCTATAATTTTTGATGTTCCATGCTTGGTTTTATCCACTTTCTTGTGTTTTGTTCCAACTTTTGAGTACTTTTCATATGATTTCTTGGACTAACCTATTAACAAGATCCACAGTGCCAGCTGCCTGTTTTCTGCTGTTTTTGGTTCCAGGAAAGTCAGAAAATGAATATTCTCGGAATTGGACGGGACAAAAGCCAAAGTGCCTATTTTTCCGGAAGTCATCAGATGCCAGAATACGATACGGAGAAGGGCTGGGGGCCAGCCACACCACCTGGCCGTGCGGCTAGGCCTGGCCCGCGCCAGGGGGTGGTCGGGCCGACCCCAGCACCCCCTCGGCCTCTCCTTCCGCCTATAAGATGCCCTCGGGACGAAAACCCTAAGGGCCTAATCAAAAATCCACGAAAGAGTCTGTAGCTGCCGTCATCTCCATCCCTAGATCGGGAGGGATCTGAAGCTCTTCCCGGCACCCTCCCGGAGAGGGGAATTCACCCTGGAGGCCTTCTTCATCACCATGCAAGCCTCCGGTGTGATGCGTGAGTAGTTCATCCTTGGACTACGGATGCATGTAGTAGCTAGATGGCTGGTTCTCCTCCTTTGTACTTTCATGTTTAGATCTTGTGAGCTCCATTCATGATCAAGATCATCTATTTGTAATTATGCATGTTGTGTTTGCGGGGATTCAATGGATATTGAGATGCTATTTTAGATTGATTATTGATTATATCATGTCTTTGTTATTTGTGATCTTGCATGCTTTCTGTTGTTAGTAGCTATCTTGGCCAAGTAGATGCTAGAAACTCCAAGAGTTAGTATTTATGCTCGATAGTGGGTTCATGCCTCTGGTAATCTGGGGAAGTGACAGAAATCTCTAAGGTACTAGATGTGTTATTGCTACTAGGGAGAAAACAACAATCCTTTGTTCATAGAACAATCATATTGTTTACTTTACACGCAGCTCGTAAAACAATAATTTGTTGCTTGCAACTTAATACTGGAGAGGGTTCGGATGATAACCTGAAGGTGGATTATTGGTCATAGATGCAGTTGGAATACGGTCTATGTATAATGTTGTAATGCCCAATCAAATCTCAAAGGAGTCAAGATGATTAGTATATGCATGTATTTCTTTCTCGATGTTTATCAATTGCCCCGCTGTAATTTGTTCACCCAGCATGTTATCTATCTTAAGGAGAGCCACCTCTAGTGAACTATGGATCCCGGGCCTTGTCTTTTACATTCAATCTATAAATTGTTTACTGCTTTGTGTTTACTTTCTGCAAACTTTTACTTCTTTCCATTCGATACGTTTAATCCTTTATTTTCCGCAAAACACGGTGAGATTGACAACCTCATCGCAAGTTGGGGACAAAGTTATGTGGTTGTGTTATGCAGGTCTCCACGTTGCTACTAGCACCGGTCGTGCGCCCTACCAAGGCTCACCTAGCAACACCATTGGGGTGTTTCCTTGCTCCTACTAGTTCAATTAAACCTTGGTTTCATAACTAAGGGAAACTTGTTGCTGTGCTCATCATACCTTCCTCTTGGGGTTCCCAACGAGCTCTACATCAACATCGCACCAGCATTTTCCTGGCGTCGACACTGAGCCATTAAGCATTTTTCTGGCGCCGTTGCCGGGGAGTCAAGGACATCTTCACAAGGGGAGTCCCTCATAACCAATCTCTTTACTTTGTTAATTTTATTTTGCTTAGTTTATTTTTTGCTTTATTTGCTTGTTTCTTTATCAAAAACACAAAAAAATTAGTCTTACTAGTTTGCTTTCTTTATCATAAACACACACAAAAATTAGTTCCTACTATAGTGGTTATTTTCATTGGTTTGTTATTGTCTTGCTTTATCATGCTTTCTATCAATGATTGGTTTCTTTGAAAATGAATCTTATTGGCAAGGTGGGTTCACGGAAGAACAAAAATATTATTATAAGTAACACCGCCTGTCACAAAAAGGGAAACACTTATGGGAACAAATTAATAAATTGGATACCATTGCTAGAAATGTGTGCTCTACTTATAATGTTATTTATTGCTTTGATAAATCTTGTTGCTATAGCAGGTATAAACACCTCCCTTTTCAATGTGAGTATAATGATAATATTACCATATCTTCTTATGTTAAGGGAATTATGACTTTTATGATGTGGAATAAATTGAAGAATTTATTGCTTGGAAGGGTGCATTCGAACTTGCTTATTTGATTGAAAATACTGATGATGCACCTTATAAATATGAGGTTTATGATATACTTAAATTTTTCTTTGGTAATTACAAGGAAGAAAATGGCTATATTCTTGAATATCTTAATAGATGCTCTCCACCAATGGAAGAGACTAATGCCTTGCAGGAGACTATGGAAGAAGAAATTGCTAAAGCTATAAGATCATTGGATGAAAAAGAGGAGAGTGATGATCTAGAGGAGGAACAATGGATCTATCCATGCCTACCTTCTAATGAGAGTAACTCTTTACCCCTTACATTATTTGATTGTCCTCCATGCTTACCAAAGGAGGATGAATGTTATGTTCATGTGGATTCTTTTGAAAATGTTTATAATAAAGCTCTAGATGATGGTCCTATGTTGGTTGATAATATTAATTGTACTACTATTGAAAATGAGATTGATCAGTCATCTTGTTATAAAATTGTTAAAAGTGGGAATGAAGGTTTTAATCCCACTATTTTTGAGCTTGATAAAAATTATGTGTTTGTAGATCATGAAAAGCATGCTTTATGTGATAGTTATATTGTTGAGTTTATTCATGAGGCTACTGAAAATTATTATGAGAGAGGAAAATATGGTTGTAAAAGTTTTCATGGTACAGAAACACCTCTCTATTTGCTGAAAGTTTTGAAGTTACTCTCGTTTTATCTTCCTATGCCTGTCACTTTGTTCTTTGTGAATTTATTTGCATACAATATTCCTATGCATAGGAAGTGGGTTAGACTTAAATGTGTTTTGAATTTGCTTCTTGATGCTCTCCCCTATTTCAATTCATATTTCTTATGTGAGCATCTTCTCAAACTATTATGCCTAACTTAAAGGTGTTAAAGAAAAGTACTTATTGGGAGATAACCCAAAAGTTTTAGATGAGTCTTGGAAGTTATTACCTCTGTAATAACCGCTCCTTATCCTTTTTATTTGCTTTTTGTGCCAAGAGTAACCTCTAATGAGAGAGAAGAAATGATTGGGAAAGTTGTTGTCCTGAAACAGATTTATGTGCTTCACCGTAAAAATTCGTGTAAAATATCTGAACGTCTTTTTGAGGCGTGAATTTTTGTGCTTCTACCCCAGGTTGTTATCTAACTTTCGTTAGTTCAACACTTTTTGATTTGAGCAACAAAGAAGGTCTTCGAAAAAATTTGTCTTTACCTGCTGGTCTGTTTTGACAGATTTCTGCCATTTTCTGCATTTGCTTCTTGTTGGTACCTTTTTGAGTTCTTTTGGGGAATTGAGTTTTTTGAGGGAACTACTACAGTAGCTAGTGTTCTAATGGATGTTTATTTTGTGTTAGAACTGAACCTTAAGATCTTTTATCTTGAGTGCACTAATGTTGCTAATAATGATTGTGTGAAGTTTTGTATGAAGGAAAATTTTAGGTGTATGGAAGGAATGAGTAATGAGATGAAGGATGGACTAAAGCTCAAGCTTGGGGATGCCACGCGTGTTACCCCAAGAAATATCCAAGAAGTACAAGCGTCAAAGATTGGGGATGCCCAAGGCATCCCCTTCTTCATCAATAAAAATCCCAGGTTTCTTCCAAACGCTTCATTTTTATTGTTTCATCAACAGTTGTGTTGTTCTTGGAGCAACTCCTTCTTTTTTTTCGTTTTGGTTTTCGGTTGCTTTTGTTTGCTTAGTTTTCTGAATAAATTGGTTGGACCCCCTCTTACATACATTGGTTTGCAAATAGTTTGGTTTGGTTTGGAAAAGAGTAGGAAAGTTCATGCTTATGTGGTAAAAAGTGCTCGTTTTTGACTATGGCCTATGCTTTGTCATGCCATGCTTGATATTGTTTTGGCTTTATGCTTAGTATTCTTTGCTATAGCATGACTTGTTATAAACAATTGAGATTGCTTAATGTCCCTTGGATGAATCATGCGTTGTTTTAGCATATTAAAGCATAGTATAGTGGTATTCTCCTTTGATGCTTTATTTGGGTTGACTTGGCACATGCTCACACCATGTTATGACTATCTCAAGTCACCGTAGCCTTTATGATCCTTTAGTTTTCAACTTGTAGTATCACTTTATGCTTTGATCAATGATGTTTTGTCGCTCTGCATGATTATGGCCATTATTGCTCTCTTAGTTTGTCGCTCCCAGTCTTTTGCTAGCCTCCACAACCAAGTATGAGTTCCACTCATGCATCCAACTCCCTAAACCAAGTTATTCCAAAGAGTCCACCATACCTACCTACTAGCTTATGCTATTCCAAGTATATTCATGCTTTTGTTTACCTTCCAAATTAAACTTGTTATGAGAAAAATAGTGATTAAAGCTCTCACGAACTTGATGGCACACTTTACTTTTCTTGCCCTTAATAAACTTGAACCATTGTGTCGTCTATGTTGTATATGCTTGCACTTATTTTTTGGGAATTAGCAGAACCATGCTTTCATGGGGAACGCTTTCAACATTGCACTTGGTACTTGTACCTAGTTGATATCATGCTCTTTTATATATGGATGTCGTCGGTGTGAAATGAAAGGGGAGCTTGTAAGTCCATGGAGTTATGTATATGTGTTAGAGAAACGCCTAGGCCGCTGGTCTAATCCATGCTGACATGGTGGAAACCTGCAGCGTAACCATAATGAGCTGTCTATGAAGCATTCTTCTTATAAAAAAGAGTCCTATATTGAGAAAAAAGAGAAAAGAGAAAAAAAGGGATTATGAAAAGAGGAAAGAGAGAAAAAAGCACCATATTCCCATGGTAAATAAGAAGATTACTGAGATTTTCGTTGTCTGCTTGCCTTGTCATTTTGATATGGGGATTCTTCAGTATCATCGGGCAAGGGGTACCCCGTTGGCGGTTCTCTATGATACACATGTACTTATGATGAAAAGAACTTACCGGTGACTAAACTTGAGTAGCATGAGGAGCGGCCCTCGTATACAAGGGACATGAGATTTCTAACTTATACTTCGTCAAGAATGTACACCATAGTTTGTTCACTTTAACCTTAATCACTTCAAGATGCTTATGATAGGGGCAATGAGATCTGAAAGCTATAAGTACCATAATTTTTGGAAGCTCTTTATGAGACTTGAATCCCTACTTCCTTTTATAAAAAGGCCTTTCTTCCACCATTATATTGAGTCTCCACCTTCTACCTTTATGCACCTACTTTGAGAGCATAGTGGCCATTCTTAGTTCTATGTGCATTGTCCCAAGACTAGTTGATTGATGCATAACTTGATATTGGTTGTTTTAAACTATGTGTATCTAGTCACTCTTATGAACTTTGAAGGTGTCCTATGCATTTATGTTTGCTACTCTATGAGGGACAAGATGAATACTATTATGCTATGTTTTCTTTATGTGAAATAAACAAATGTCTTGCAAAGCATTGTTATTCATGAATCTTTTGTTTGTGCCTTTTCATGTTGCATCATAGTTTCTTTGTCTTATTGCTAGAACTTTGTCTTTCATGTTATGATTGAAGTACTATGATCCCAGCTTTGAATGTTTCACAAATACTTTGATCAAGTCTTTGACGGTGCATGTCACCTCAAAAATTATTCTTTATTTTTATCACTTACCTACTCGAGGACGATCAGGAGTTAAGCTTGGGCATGTTGATACATTGCAAATGTATCTATAATTTTTGATGTTCCATGCTTGGTTTTATCCACTTTCTTGTGTTTTGTTCCAACTTTGGAGTACTTTTCATATGACTTCTTGGACTAACCTATTAACAAGAGCCATAGTGCCAGCTGCCTGTTTTCTGCTGTTTTTGGTTCCAGGAAAGTCAGAAAATGAATATTCTCGGAATTGGATGGAACAAAAGCCAAAGTGCCTATTTTTCCGGAAGTCATCAGATGCCAGAATACGAGACAGAGAAGGGCTGGGGGCCAGCCATAGCACCTGGCCGCGCGGCCAGGCCTGGCCCGCGCCAGGGGGTGGTCTGGCCGACCCCAGCACCCCCTCGTCCTCTCCTTTCGCCTATAAGATGCCCTCGGGACGGAAAACGTAAGGGCCCAATCAAAAATCCATGAAAGAGTCTATAGCCGCTGTCATGTCCATCCCAAGATCGGGAGGGATCTGAAGCTCTTCCCGGCACCCTGCCGAAGAGGGGAATTCACCCTGGAGGCCTTCTTCATCAACATGCAAGCCTCCGGTGTGATGCGTGAGTAGTTCATCCTTGGACTACGGATCCATGTAGTAGCTAGATGGCTGGTTCTCCTCCTTTGTGCTTTCATGTTTAGATCTTGTGAGCTCCGTTCATGATCAAGATCATCTATTTGTAATTCTGCATGTTGTGTTTGTGGGGATCCGATGGATATTGTGATGCTATTTCGGATTGATTATTGATTCTATCATGTCTTTCTTATTTGTGATCTTACATGCTTTCCATTGTTAGTAGCTATCTTGGCCAAGTAGATGCTAGCAACTCCAAGAGTTAGTATTTATGCTCGATAGTGGGTTCATGCCTCTGGTAATCTGGGGAAGTGACAGAAATCTCTAAGGTACTAGATGTGTTGTTGCTACTAGGGAGAAAACAACAATCCTTTGTTCATAGAACAATCGTATTGTTTACTTTACACGCAGTTCGTAAAGCAATAATCGGTTGCTTGCAACTTAATACTAGAGGGGGTTCGGATGATAACCTAAAGGTGGATTATTAGTCATAGATGCAGTTGGATGGCGGTCTATGTATAATGTTGTAATGCCCAATCAAATATCAAAGGAGTCAAGATGATTAGTATATGCATGTATTGCTTTCTCGATGTTTCTCAATTGCCCCGCTGTGATTTGTTCACCCAGCATGTTATCTATCTTAAGGAGAGCCACCTCTAGTGAACTATGGATCCCGGTCCTTGTCTTTTACATTCAATCTATAAACTGTTTACTACTTTGTGTTTACTTTCTGCAAACTTTTACTTCTTTCCATTCGATACGTTTAATCCTTTGTTTTCCGCAAAACACGGTGATATTGACAACCTCATCGCAAGATGGGGACAAAGTTCTATGGTTGTTTTGTGCAGGTCTCCACGTTGCTACTAGCACCGGTAGTGCGCCCTACCAAGGCTCACCTAGCAACACCTTTGGGGTGTTTCCTTGCTCCTACTGGTTCGATTAAACCTTGGTTTCATAACTGAGGGAAACTTGATGTTGTGCTCATCATACCTTCCTCTTGGGGTTCCCAACAAGCTCTACATCAACATCGCACCAACATTTTCCTGGTGCCGACACTGAGCCATCAGTGCACTCCATCGATCGCCTGAAGCAGCCGGCGATGGTGATCACGCTGTTTGACCCCGGCATCTTCATCTTGAGGTATGCATAGTGGGGGATGGCCATGAACTTTGCGAGGGCCGGGCGCCCGAGGAGAGGGTGGTAGGAGCTTGCTAGGTTCACCACCTCGAACCATACTGACTCCCTCCAGAAGTTCTCCTCGGTTCCGAAGATGACATCCAACGGGATTTTACCCAGCGGGGCGCAAGCCGGCCCTGGCAGTACACCGGTTAATGTCGTGGTAGTCGGGCGTAGGTTGAACTCGTGGATGTCGAGCTTCTCCAAGGAGGACCGGTACAGCAGGTTGAGGTTCCTGCCTCCGTTGATGAGGACGCACAAGAAGTGGCAGGTGCGCTCGTTGGAGACGATGAGGGGGTCTAGCACCATGGCATAGCCCCCGGGATTTGGGAGGCGATTCGGCTGATCCTCTCGACTTTAGGTGATGGGGGTCTCCGACCAGTTCAGGTACAGGGGAACGGGGGAGGCGATGGTGTTGACTTACTTGGAGTACCGCCTGCGGCTATGCTTGTCATCTGACTCGGTCTCAAATATGTGGTAAGCGGCGTGTGGCTGAGGGTAGTTGTTGTGATTGTTGCCGCCGTTGCAGTTGTTGCTGGCACCCCTAGCCGGTGGTGGTGGTCCGTCGGGAGGGGGCGGTGGTAGACGGGGTTGCCCTCGGTCTTTCATCTAGCAGGTCCAGCTGTAGTTCCGGGTGGTGTGAGTAGCCGGTTTGACGGGTCCGCTGTGCCACTTGCACAGGACATCGAACATTTGTTCGAAGATGAACCTCGGCTTCTGTCTTCTTGCGTTGCGAGCCGGCGCATCGGGCGCGCCCTCCACGACATTGACATGCCTCGCGTGGTAGCGGGACTTCTGCTGACCGGCTTGGCAGTCCCCATGGAACCGGTTGTCGTTGTCGTGCCGCCTGGAGGATCCGGCTTCTCTGCCCGGGTTACTTGGTCGGTCGCGAGCCGGCTCCGTGGGAGTCGGCCGGCCATCGGCATTCAATCGAAGGGATTTCTTCATCGCGGCGTCGGCTGTGGCGTACTGGTCTGCAACCCTCATGAGCTCCGCCATGGTTTTTGGCTCGTCACACACTAGCCGGTGGTGAAGCGTGGTGCCTTCTCGGCACCCCTCGAAGAAGAACCCGATCGCCTGGCTCTCTAGGATGCCCTCACAAGTGTTGCGCGGCGCGATCCACCTAGAGAGGTACTCGCGGTCGCCCTGGATGCACATGGCCAGATCGCGAGGGCGACCCGGACGCTTGTACGTGCCGTTGAAGTTGCGGATGAACACCCTCTCGAAGTCCGGCCAGGCGTTGATGCTGTTGGGCATGAGGCTATTGAGCCATGTCCTTGCCGAGCCGGTTAGCATGAGGGGGACGTAGCGCACCGCTATGCACTTATTCCCGTGGGCAATGCCGACTGCTATGGCATAGTCAGTCAGCTAGTCCTCTAGCTTCATGCTGCTATCGTACTTGGGGGTATCCTATGGCAGGGTAAACTTATTTGGAAATGGTTCATTCCAGATGCGAGGTCTAAAACAAACCGGCCCGATAGAATCTTCCTCTTCCATGATGCGCGCTTGATCTAGGAGCTCGATGCGGTCACGGGCATCTGAATGGTCCGGGTTGGGCGCTCCTGCCTGGCCTGAGAGACGGGAACCGGCAGGTCGTGGCGCTCTGGTTGGTGGAGGGGGCGGTGGTGGGCTGCTGTTCATTGTCTACTCCTGATGCGGCTAGCCCATGTGGACAGAGTTGCGACACTTGCTGTGGGATCTTGCTGGAGGAGAGGACGCTTGCTGGGTCTCGCGGGTTGCGCCCTTGCTATTGTCGGGCGGCTTGCTTCCCCTGGAGAAGCTGGGGTCCTCGTGCATCTGCTGGATGGCGTCAGCCTACTCATCTGCGATCCGGAGGAGCTCCTGTACCTAGGCATGTTGCCAGTCTTGCTCCTCACCCTCCATGTTGGGCAGCTCGCCCGCCGCAGCTCGCGCCGCGTGCAGGTTCTTGATGGGCATGCTTTAGGTGGGCCGGACAAGGAGAGGTGGTGGATCCGGCTCGTCGTCCGTCTCCATTCTTCTGCCTAGCTCACCGCCCTAGCATCGCACCTGTCCACGCCGGCTCGGCTTCATGGTAGCTGGAGTGTGGCTGTGGGCATGGTCGTACTCGCGCATGGTGATGTCGACTTGCTTCTTGGTGGCAGCCAGCACGATGGCCTCCTGTAGGAGGAGCTGCCTCTCCATGGTGAAGTTCGCCTCCGCCTCCTCCGGGTTGTCCCTGAGGTTAACCGGAGTTACGAGCGGGTTAATGGCCTCCTCCACTGGGTTCTTCGATCGCGGTGGGGTGGAAGTTCCGGCCTCATCACCTCCCTTCTCCTGAGGACGGCGAGGCTGGGAGCTGGAGCCGGCCATCATGACCTTGATGCCGCACGGAGCGACAGAAATGCCGCTGCTGGGGAGAAGCGACTCCGAGACGGAGACGATCTCCCTAGGGAAACGCTCCGGCACGGTGGCGACATACAGGAAAGGTTGCTGAAAAGCAGGATGGAGCCATTTGCCGCAAAGGTGAATCCGGCTAAACACGATGCGTTGTCGATGATGCAATCAAACTTGCTGAGCGTAAGCACTAGGATGGAGGACACGCGCTCACCGGCTAAAGTGCGGGATCCCGTGCGGAACGTGACTCCGGTCGAAGCCATCTAGCCCCACGGTGGGCGCCAACTATCGTTGTATTGGGAATGGCGGTACCTGAGAAGGTTAGATAGAGGTGTGGGGACTAGCAGGGAAGCTCTCGATGGCGTCCGCAGGCGGGATTGGGTACGAGCTAGTGTAGCGAGACACAAGAAGTACTCAGGTTCGGAGCCCTCGTGGTGAGGTAAAACTCCTACTCCTGCTAATCTGACTATGAGTAGAATACAGGGTATAATCGCTCCTCGAGCTGTATGATCTAGCTGCCTTCTTAAATGCTCAAAGTCCAACCCTTGCTATGAGAGCCTTGCCCCTCCTTATATAGGCAGAGGGGCAACGGTCTCACTGGCCAGTCCGGCTGGCGGGTCCCATAGGCGGGCTCTAGCCGGCTGGTCATCTACAGTATCCGATAAGGTATGTCATGTCAAGTACAAGTCGTGCGGGTCATCGTGGATACAGTGAACACCGTGCGAGCCTATCGTCAGCATCCGGTCACTATGCCCGCGTCATCAGCAAAGTCTTCGGTATGGTCTTGTAGTTGGGGGTAATGTCGCTGTACCAGGGCGTACCATGTACTGTGCAACACGTCGCCATGTCCTCCTGATTGCGCCCGCCTACATACGTGTAGCCAGATCCGTATCTTGTCTCCCTTCCTGGTTCCGGCTACCGGCTAGTAGCCGGTACAAATTGCATGTGTCCAGCTATGATCTGCTAGCCGGACGCGAGCCACATGCCTTAGTTCTTGCCTGGTTGGGGTACCTGGGGGTCATCCCCCGACAAATACCATTTTGCAAAATATGATGATTTTTTGCACTGGATACCACCACTACAAGAAAAATGGTCTTCATTGCATGTATTATATCTGTGTTTAGATTACCTAAATATTTGCCTCCTTTGACCTTGCATTTTATGCTCTAAACAACAAATAGATCTAGATTGTACACATGGCAGAATCGTTAAAAAATCAGCTTGTAGCGCTAGAAAGTACACGTCCAAGAAAGGAGTTCATCCCAAATACACGTCCAGGTTTTCAGTTGAGCCAAAATCTCTAGGAAAAAACGACCAAACTACCAAGATAAACAATAGCCAAACAAGCTAGAAATAATACTACCAATTGAGTAGGCCAGCCCCGCTACCATAACCGCATCACAACCTAAGGCTAGGTGAGCCCCGAACATTCTCCACTCTACGCGAGAAGCTCACGCTGGTTTGGAAAGCTGGACCAGGAGAGATTCTAGAAAGCCAGGCTATTGCCTAACAGGCCCTAAGGGCACGTTTGGTAGCTAACATGCCATTTGGGGCTTGTTCTGGCTAGGCTCGGGGGGGCATGTCCACGGGAAAACAACACATGGTTCGTGTGTCAATTTTGTTTGGTTGCCTGGTTTTCACTTGGTTGCATGGGGTGGAAAAATATCCCTTATGTTTGGTAGGCTGGGAAACACCCCTTTTGGCTTATATGTTTCAACACAGTTGATGGTGTTCATTTCATAGAAAACAAAAAAACCTACCATTGCAACTGTCAAGATCGAATTTAGGCGATACTTGTAATGGTTTCAAAAGAACTCACCCTCAAACACCGTAAGCGGGATAATGTTCCCGCAAACAAACATGGCTAGTGTAGAATGTACTCGACCGTCCTCAAGGACATGAAGACGATCAACACCACAAATGAGCAGCGCCTCTGTAATCGGTCACACATTCAACGTGACAACGACCTCCGTCCCTTGCTCTAGTTGGGGAGCGGAAGTAGTGGATCCTCGGGAACTCCAGCAGCACTATGACATGGTGTTGGTTGATACATTGCAAATGTATCTATAATTTTTGATGTTCCATGCTTAGTTTTATCCACTTTCTTGTGTTTTGTTCCAACTTTGGAGTACTTTTCATATGATTTCTTGGACTAACCTATTAACAAGAGCCACAGTGCCAGCTGCCTGTTTTCTGCTGTTTTTGGTTTCAGGAAAGACAGAAAATGAATATTCTCGGAATTGGACGGGACAAAAGCCAAAGTGCCTATTTTTCCGGAAGTCATCAAGTGCCAGAATACGAGACGGAGAAGGGCCATGGGGCCACCACACCACCTGGCCGCGTGGCCAGGCTGGGCCCGTGCTAGGGGGTGGTGTGGCTGCTCCCGGCACCCCCTCTGCCTCCCCTTCCGACTATAAGATGCCCTCAGGACGTAAACCCTAAGTACCCGATCAAAAAACCACAAAAGAGTCCGTAGCCGCCGTCATCTCCATCCCTAGATCGGGAGGGATCTGAAGCTCTTCCCGGCACCCTGCCGGAGAGGGGAATTCACCCCAGAGGCCTTCTTCATCACCATGCAAGCCTCCGGTGTGATGCGTGAGTAGTTCATCCTTGGACTACGGATCCATGTAGTAGCTAGATGGCTGGTTCTCCTCCTTTGTGCTTTCATGTCTAGATCTTGTGAGCTCGGTTCATGATCAAGATCATCTATTTGTAATTCTGCATGTTGTGTTTGTGGGGATCCGATGGATATTGAGATGTTGTTTCAGATTGATTATTGATTCTATCATGTCTTTGTTATTTGTGATCTTGCATGCTTTCCGTTGTTAGTAGCTATCTTGGCCAAGTAGATGCTAGCAACTCCAAGAGTTAGTATTTATGCATCTGGTAATCTGGGGAAGTGACAGAAATCAACAATCCTTTGTTCATAGAACAATCGTATTGTTTACTTTACACGCAGTTCGTAAAGAAATAATTTGTTGCTTGCAACTTAATACTGGAGGGGGTTCGGATGATAACCTGAAGGTGGATTATTAGTCATAGATGCAGTTGGATGGCGGTCTATGTATAATGTTGTAATGCCCAATCGAGTCTCAAAGGAGTCAAGATGATTAGTATATGCATGCATTGCTTTCTCGATGTTTGTCAATTGCCCCGCTGTAATTTGTTCACCTAACATGTTATCTATCTCAGGAGAGCCACCTCTAGTGAACTATGGATCCCGGTCCTTTACTTTACATACAATCTATAAACTGTTTACTGCTTTGTGTTTACTTTCTGCAAACTTTTACTTCTTTCCATTCGATACGTTTAATCCTTTGTTTTTCCCAAAATACAGTAAGATTGACAACCTCATCGCAAGTTGGGGACAAAGTTCTTTGGTTGTGTTGTGCAGGTCTCCACGTTGCTACTAGCACCGGTAGTGCGCCCTACCAAGGCTTAGCTAGCAACACCTTTGGGGTGTTTCCTTGCTCCTACTGGTTCGATTAAACCTTGGTTTCATAACTGAGGGAAACTTGCCGTTGTGCTCATCATACCTTCCTCTTGGGGTTCCCAACGAGCTCTACATCAACCACGCACCAGCACTTTTCTAGGCGCCATACACAGAGCCATCAAGCATTTTTCTGGCGCCGTTGCCGGGGAGTCAAGGACATCTTCACAAGGGGAGTCCCTCATAACCAATCTCTTTACTTTGTTTTTTTTTGTTTTTCTTAGTTTCTTTTTGCTTTGTTTGCTTGTTTTGTTATCAAAAACACAAAAAAATTAGTTTTACAAGTTTGCTTTCTTATTTGAAAACACAAAAAAAAATAGTTCCTATCTTGAGTTGCCACTATGTCTAGCCATGCTCCAATCACTATGTCACCCGAGGAAATGATTTTCACGTTTAAACAAGGAATTGAGGAAAGTTTTAAGGAAGCTTGGTCTAGAATCTCTGATCTACATGAAAAAACTGAGTCTAAAATGACTCAAAGCTTGTTCCTTAGCAGTTTTTACCTTAGGATTGCTCTTTGCTATAGATATGCTTTAGATACTGTTGTGGGAGGAGATTTCCTCCAATGTAATGAGGATGATGCTATGAATGCTATAAAGAAATTGATCCTCACTTACAACATGCCTAGCCAAACTGATATTTCTTTCGCAAAAATATTTGCTAGGTTGAACACTCTTGAGACTAGCACTACTAGCTTAGAAGATTGCTATAATACGCTTAGGGAGCATCACAATTATGTTCCAATAAATTCTGAACCATCAAAGTGGCTCCCTACAGTAAAGATTGAGATGAACACTAAAACTTTTCAAGTTCGCTGTGATATCATGTCTGAATTTTGTCTTATGCCCAAAGATATTTATAAATCTCTAAATACTTGGGGGCTTACTGAAGGAGGAAAAGAAATATCTCTTGCTAATAATACTACCATATTACCTCTTGGAATAGCTGAAGGAGTGTTTACAAAGATCCTTGGGAAAACGATTTCTATTGATTATCTTGTTATTGAATGTGCAGGAAAAGGACAAATTACACTTGGAAGGTCCCTATTAAAACTCCTTGGAGCAATAATAGATATGGGAAAGGGGACCATGCACCTTTCTTCTCTACCTAACAATCAGATTTTCCCCAAGGTTAAGAACAAAAGTAAGAGAGGTAAGGGCAAGAAATTTGGTCTTAATGCTTCTTCATTTGAGAACACTTGATGATTTCTTGCTTCTTATGCCTAACTTAAAGGCGTTAAAGAAAAGTACTTATTGGGAGATAACCCAAAAGTTTTAGATGAGTCTTGCAAGTTATTACCTCTATAATAACCTCTCATTATCCTTTTTATTTGATTTTTGTGCCAAGAGTAACCTCTAATGAGAGAGAAGTAATGATTGGGAAAGTTGCTGTCCCGAAATAGATTTTTGTCCTTCACCGTAAAAATTCTTGTAAAATCTCTGAACATCGTTTTGAGGCGTGAATTTTTGTGCTTCTGCCCCAGTGTGTTATCTAACTTTCGTTAGTTCAACACTTTATGATTTGAGCAACAGAAGGTCTTCGAAAAAATTTGTCTTTACCTGCTGGTCTGTTTTGACAGATTTCTGCCATTTTCTGCATTTGCTTCTTGTTGCTTCCTTCTTGAGTTCTTTTGGAGAATTGAGCTTTTTGAGGGAAGTGCTACAGTATCTAGTGTTGTAGCGGTGTCACGGCAGATGCCATGGATAGGCTAAAGGTGGGGACTAATAGCACTAGGAGAATCTAGGGAGGGATAGTGAGGTGATTCCTCACACAGAAGGTTTGTATTTGATTCACTTCACAGATTACAAGTGCTGTATTAGAGAGAGGAGGAGGAAGGTACTCTCTTACTCTCCCCGCTAGCTAGCCCTCAAGAACCAAGTCACAGCCAATCTATAGAGATCAATATAGAAAGCTCTACCCAATTGAGACCAACCCCTTCTATAGAGGCCCTAGCCCCCCTTATATAGGAGTGTCTAGGTCTCCACTTAGGGCATACATGGAGGAATATTCCAGGGAATATGCCTCCTCCCAAAATAGTAAGCCGACCGGGTCGCTTTTCCCCCGCGTCATCCATGCAGAGGCTACGTGAGCCTCTGCGGCGCCTGCGTCAGCCGACATCGGAGTCGTCACCTCTGTCGGCCACGCCTCGGTGGTCCTGCCCCTGTGCGCTTCGCTCATGCTGTGCGTACCGGGGCTACTTTTGACCAGCGAGATACCTTCCTTCTCCTAGAAGCTTGCTATGACCCGGATCGTATTTGATCCGGTCACACCTGTTCCTTCATACAAGTGAGATTCATCTATCTGGCTTACGGATTAAGTCGGATGAGACTTAGTTAGGTAGACATCCCCTGGTCCGGGTTACCCCGAGATTCGGCCTGCCTTGAGGTAACTCGGCCAGCACACGCTTTGACCTTGCCGTACCTCAGCTAACTCAGCCTTTATACCATGGCGTGACCCTACCCGGGGGTATCCCCCCAACATTAGTCCCCGAAGCTGGTGCGGTCTTAGTTGCCTTAGCCGCTAAGGCCACAGCAGGTTCAATTTCACCGAGCTTTGTGCTCCTTCTCCGAGTTACCTCTTATCTCGGATCTCATGGGTTTACTTTCCCTTGGCACGTTTCAAGTTTCTACTTGCTGGTCGGGTTACCATAATCTCATTCGGGTTATCTTTCCTTCTCTCGTACGCTTTCCCACGTGGAGGCTAATCATTAGGTTGCCTCATTTTAAGGGCCAGCCACAGTAACCGCTGCAGTAATTGTCAGTCATCACTGTAGCGCACGTCACGTCTGGCTTGCCTCCTCGTTAACTGCATCAATGCGTCACGTCATGGGATCTGCTACACCTTGTGGTCTTCCGTGTGGCTCTCTGCTAATTGGTCCATCTGGTTTATACACGGCCACACCGTGTGGCATATCTGCATAACACAATCCCACTTCCTCCTCGATGGAGCGGTTAAATAGGGTAGGGGTGCGCCCCTTGGGCTTTTTCCCACTCCTGCGCCCCTCCGCCTCTAGTTCTTCTTCTTCATCTTCTCCCGCGACAGCGCCGCCACCACCGCGTCTGAGTAGCAGCGCCGCCGCTGTATAGCTTCCACACGCATCTGCGTCGCCATCGCTGCTGCGCACCTCCTCTGCAACGGGTCGCTGTCAATCTAGGCCGCTGCCCCCACCGCCGCTAGCGCCAGCGAGGGCAGCAAACTTGAGATGACAGAAGAGGAGCTTGTCGTCGCCGAGCAGGAGATGGAGGAGGACGCCGCGACGGAGGACCGTGGTGCGTGGGTTGGATCCTGGGTCTGCCAGGATGACCTAGACTGGCTCTACCGCACCAGACGCATCCCTGAAGGCGTCACCGCATGTCTCGCCTCCGCCGAACTTGCCCCCTCACCCAATCCGGGTGAGTATGTGGTGTTCCTGTCGCATTTCTAGCGGGGGTTCGGTTTACCAGTTAGCGATTTTTTCCATGATTGGTTGAACACCTACGAACTCCAGCCGCACCACCTTCCTGCCAATGCTATCACATCTCTCTCTGCTTTCGCCTCCACAATCGAAGGCTACGCCAGATTATGGCCCACAAAGGAGCTATGGATCCGGTTCATTGGCCTTCGTCGTAACGTAATTCCGAACATCCAGCTTGACCCGGAGGACAAGCAGCTTACGCAGTTCGGCGCTGCGTCCATTTCACCCTGGAGGCTCTCCGTCTTTCCCCGGGTTACCAGGCTGGACTCCTGCAAGGGATGGGCTCGGACCTTCTTTTATGTTCGGAACAACGGCACTGAAGACCTGATCCAGCTTCGCCCCTATGCTCTGGGTCCTCCTAACCCAGAGTTGTGGGACATTGTCCCCAAGAAACCCACAGTATTGGCCAACCAGGTCAACAAAAGGTTCGCGGAGCTGAAGGAGCTCGGGTTGCACAACAAGGATGCCATGATCACATTCGTCCGCAACTGGATCTCCCGTCTCTAGAAACGCACTCACAAAGTGTGCCACATGAGCTGGGGCCGCGACCCCAACCGGACCTCATCTTTCGAGCTGAGCAACACAGAAATCTATCGTCGGGTCAAGGCCCTCTTCACCACCCACAAGGACTTCTCCTCTGAGTGGACATGGGGAATTGAGCATTATTGTCGGGATAGGATTCCTCCCGTGGTAAGCTTCGCGCCACAAACTTTCTTCGAATTAAATCTTATGTCGGTTACTGCTGTATCTTTAACTCTGTCGTCTTTTTTCTCCCTTAGCAATTCCTTCAGCAAACTATCGAGGATGGCACCGATCCCACCCTCAAATGTGCACCTGACCGGGAGAGCTCGGACGAGGAAGAACCGGACCAAGAGATGTTCCTCCCAATGGCCGACGCGACCAAGCGACCCACCGGTAAACTCTATTCTATTAGAGATTGGCCCGACGATGAAGATGACTCGGATGTTGAGGTGATGGAAGCATTTGACGCTGTCCCCCTTTCTTATGCTTTTCCGGCATCAGCTAACCCCGGTGGGCAGATCCATGAGGACGCTCCCCTTGCCGTGGGTGATCCTGTTCCGGTTGCGCCGAAGAAAAGAAGGGAATCCGCATCGACTTCGTCCTCCGGACCTTCTCATCTAGCCAAGAGGCGAAAGAAGTCCGGGGATAAGACTGCCTCCAAGCCTCCAACCAAGGCCCCAGCACGAAGGGCTCGGAAGCCCAAGGAGCCGCTGACCTCGGATGCGTAAGCCTCTTTTTCCCTCTGCCATTTACTTGTTCTTACATTGTTATAGTTTCTCATCTGACATTATTTGATTCGGCAGAGCTGCGGTGGAGGTCCCCTAGAGTGGATCTAGCATCGCTTCACCGCTCTGACTCAACCCTTCTCCCCCTCGTGGCGATGATTCACGCCCGCTGACCCTATTCCGCAGGGTTCAGCGGCTGCTCCGGGTTCCAGCCCACCTCGTCAAGACGGGGGCAACCTCGGAGCAGGGGAGACTGGCCCAGCCAAGGCAGCGGCATCCACCACTTCGGCTCCGCCGCAACCAGCTACTACCGAGTCTACTTCAGTACCTCCCGCGAAGAAGAAAACAGCACCAGCACCAACTCCGGCACCAGCAGCAAAAGCAGCAGCAGCACCGAGAGCAGTGGCAACGATGCCAAGCCCCTCCGCCTCATCCGAGTCTTCTTAGTATCGGCGAGAAAGCACCTAGGCAGCTCCCAAGGGTAAATCTGTTGCAACGACTTCCTCCTCTCAGCAGCCCAAAGGCAAAAAATCCCCTGATGCCACCAGGGCAGCATCCGTCGAGGCTGGACAGCGCACTCTCGCGTCCATGCTTTCCAAGAAGCCTCCAGCATCGAAGGACGCCCCTGCCGAGCCAGCTAATGCGCAGCAACTCGTTTTGCACACCAGCCCGGCCCTTGCTCAGGTTGAGAGGAGGGAAGCACATGCCAAGGGCTTAGTGGCACCCCACATGCTCAGTGGTGAACGGTATCCTTCGACCTTGATCGAGTTCATGAACAATTGGAACAAGGCGGAGTTCGTCTACAACGACGATCTCCCGGAGAAGTTCGGTCCTGCCGAGTTTTCCGCTCAAATGAACACAGCCTCTAAGGCAATTAACCTCGTGGGTCGGATGATGGAGGTACGTTACTTCCCCTTTTCCTTAGCATGTTGTATATACTAGTGATATAACCATTAGTCCCCGAGCCTCTAGGGGAGTAACTTGTTACTCGGCCGGATGCTCCTTAGAAAACTAACGTAGCTCCTTGACAATTTCAAATATGCACACACCTAGAGCCGGGTTAAGTTCCACTTGGCCCGGATCTTGTACACTTCGAATATGCACAAGGCTTAAGCTATATTTTTGTACTCTTTTCAGGTGACCACCAACCGCCGGAGCGCTGAGTTTCAACGTCTCCTGGACACTCACAAAATGCTGCTCGCAAAGCATAATGCACATCTTGCTGAGCACGAGAAAAGGGGTAAATTCTCTTCTTCACATTTTTCTATTTTCCTTCATCTTTTTCTGCTGAACTAACGCATCATTTGGTTTTCGCAGCTGGGGTGGAAGCTGAAAATACCATAATGAGGAAGAAGCTTGAGCAGATCAAGGGTAAGTTACTTTTGTCCATCCTTGATATGCTTTCCATCTCCCTTCTTCCTTGGCTCGGCAAACATTCATACCTCGGCTTTGCCGGGTTAACAAACTATTTCAGTATTGCTGGAAGATTGTGTGCCCGTGCCTGATATGATGCTGCATTTTCTCGAACAAGCAGGGCAGCATCAGGCCGAGCTCAAAAAGAAAGACGATGATCTTGCCCTCCTCCGAACCAAGGATGACGAGATTGCCAAGCTAAAGGCAGAAATGAAGAAGCTGAAAGCACAGCACCAATCCGAGCTTGAAAAGGTTGGCCAGGACTATACTGAAGAGCACGAGCGCCTCAATCTCCAAATTGCCAAGGACTGAGAACTTCTCCAGGAGGCCGACGTCAAGCTTGAGTCGGCGAACACTAAACTCGTGCAACTTTGCAAAAGACGCGATGACTGTACCAAGGAATTGACCCGGATCCACAGCCACATTTTACGTAAGTTCCTTTCCCTTATCCGTCATATTTCTCCGGGTTACTTCACATGTCTCTTCTTTACTTGCTTCTCTTATCTCTTTTTCAGGCAAATTTCCAGAGGGCACTGCCATTGCGAGTGCCGCTGTTGCTAATTTCCACCGAGATAGGGCTACTCCCGTTGCTCCTGACGGTGAAAACATTCCCTATGACATGGAGGACCTGTTGGTCAGCCTGGCATCTCGCTTGGAAATCATCAAGAACTATGGCAAGGATCTCCTTGACATTGTAGTCCGAATCTTCAACACGTTCTGGCCTGCCGAAGACACTCCGGAGGGAACCACAGCTCTTGCTAAAAAGATGATGGAAATCGAGACACAGCTCGACCTTTGGAGGGAGTCCGTTGGACGTGCCGCAGCTGAGACCGTTCTCCATTACGTACTAACGTGGTACGAGAAGATCGACCTCAACCTCTTACCGCGCATGCGCACCGGATCCAAATGGACCAGTGACCCGGAGTGGGTAGCTCGGCGCCAGGCTTGCGCCCATAGCCTCATAGAATATGCTCCCATTCATGAATGGACCGAGGGACCGAGCTTCCTGGAAGCCGCTGGTGACGAAAATGCTGAGAATGTTGAATACGGCTCGGATGAGGATGAAGAGGGCGATGCCTCCGACATCAAAGACAGCGAAGATGATGCCAAACTTCCTCCTCCTGCTGCTCCTTAAGTGAAAAAACTTTAAAGTTTATCAGAACCCCGGTATGCCGGGTGGAATTGTATCCAGTACACATGTGATATTTTGCTACTAAGTTTTTTATGCCGGATTAACTTGGGCGTAGTCTCCGAGTTTCATTTTCTCGTTCGTCCAATCTTCTAGCTCGGCTCGTGTCTACCTTGATTCGGTTTTACGACTTATGAATCCGAGCTTCAAAAATTGTCTTAACAATACTTGGAAACTTTAGGCTTAGCTCAAAATAATTCAGCATAATAATTTGAAAGTAAATACAAGGTTAGTCCAAAAACAAACGTCATCTCGATTAAGTTCTTTTCCTTAGTCATTTTTCATGTGCTAGGCAATTCCAAACTTGTTCTCTTGCTTGCCATGAAGCCAAATCTTGTTGGACAGTAGCAAGTCGAAGAGTTGGGTTTTTGGTGCTCACACACTACTAATCCGAGTTAAGTAGAACAACTTACTCCAGCTGACGCACAAATAATACAAGACAACAAATATTATTAAGGCAGTCCCCGAGTTGCTGCTCGAGGTGCCAACATTTCATTGATAAGCTCATTGCCGGCATACATACCGACATATGAGAAGACTCGGATACATACACTTCTCTGCTAAGTGTAGAAAGGACAAAGTAGAGCTACATTCCATGGACGCTTAGATTCCTCGCCGGACCTGTCTGCCTTGTTCTTTTCCTGTGGCTTTGCATCGATAAGATAATAAGAATCATTGTGCAGTGCTTTGCTCACAATGAATGGCCCTCCCCATGGGGGGGATAACTTATGCATGCCAGCAGTACGTTGTACCAACCGGAGCACCAGATCGCCTTCCCGAAAAACTCGGGGGCTTTCTTTCTGGCTATGATAGCGTCGGAGATTTTGCTGATATATGGCGGATCTGGACAATGCCAATTCTCTCGCTTCTTCCAGCAGATCAACATCATTTTGCCGGGCTTCTTGCACTTCGGCTTCTGTGTATTGGGTGACCCTAGGCCAATCATGCTCTATGTCGGCTGGTAATACAGCTTCTGCCCCATATACCAGAAAAAATGGCGTATAGCCTGTTGATCGATTCGGAGTTGTTCTTAAACTCCATAGTACCGCTGGTAGTTCATCTATCTAGCATCCCGCTGATCTTTGCAGCGGCCCAATGAGCCGGGGTTTTATCCCGGATAATACCAATCCGTTGGATCTTTCCACTTGTCCGTTCGATGCGGGGTGGGCTACTGAGGCAACTTCCAGCCGGATCTTCTTATCCTGATAGAATCGCGCAAATGCTCCTTCGGCAAAATTTGTGCCATTATCTGTTATGATACTATGAGGATAACCGTATCTCAAGATGATGTCTTTGAGAAATGTTATGGCCGTAGATCCATCACACTTTCTTATTGGCTTCACTTCACTCCATTTTGTAAACTTATCCACCATGACCAAAATGTGAGTCATATTCCCCCTTGCTGGTTTGAACGGGCCAACCATATCCAAACACCATACAGCAAATGGCCATGTGATTGGTATGGTCTTGAGTTCCGACATAGGCATATGTGTCTTGGTTGCATACCTCTGACAACCATTGCATTTTCTCACCAGATCTTCTGCTTGTTCTAAGGCACTTGGCCAGTAGAATCCATGCCGGAAAGCTTTTTCCACTAAGGCTCGGGACGAGGCATGATGCCCGCACTCCCCTTGATGTATATCTCGGAGGATGTCAAGCCCTTCTTCCGGGTCAACGTATCGCTGGAGGACATTGGTCACACTCCTTTTGTATAGCTTGGAATTGATGATTGTAGATGCCTTTTCTATCCTCTGAGTTTGCCTGGATAGCACCTCCTCAGTGGGTAACGTTCCATCTTCCAGGAATTGAAATATAGGTAGTGCCCAAGCTGGCATTGCTCGCATAGGGAACACATCCTCATCAATTTCCATCTGATACACCAGCATAACTTCAACCGGATCATGCTGAGTAGTCCCCGGGTCCTGCGAGGCAGTCCCCGGGTTCGCTGAGGCAGTCCCCGGGTTTGCCAAGAAAGTCCTCGGGTTTTGTGCACCACCTCCCATGTCAACGTCCATGGGCACAGCTCCGGATTCTGTATCCTCCGGGACGTAGATTGAGTCGGTTTCTGGGGACGGTCTGATAGATGGTTTTCTGAGGTGCTCTAATGCTACACCAGTTGGAATTGCTTGTCGGGTTGATCTGAGCTTCGACAGCATGCCGGCAGCCTCATTTTCCACTCGGGGTACATGACGAAATTCGCAACCCTCAAAATAACCAGATATTTTCTACACATGGAATCTGTATAATGCCATGTTTGGATCAAGAGCGTCCCACAGCCTCGACACTTGCTGAACTACCAAATCCGAGTCGCCAAAGCACTGGATCCGACGTATCCCAATTTCTGTTGCCACTTTTAGCCCATGCACGAGTGCTTCATATTCAGCGACATTGTTCGGTGTTGCGAAGTGGATCTGTAGCACATACCTCAACTGGTCCTTCTTTGGCGAAGTAAGCACTACTCCGGTGCCTAACCCGGTTTTTGTTTTTGACCTATCAAAGTGCATCCTCCGGTAGTTCGGATCTGGTAGCGGTGGTTCGTATTGTACCTCGGCCTAGTCCACAAAAAAGTCGGCCACAGCCTGATACTTGTTTGCTTCTCTTCTATCATATTGTGGTGCATAGGGAGCTAGTTCAATCGCCCATTTTGCAATCCTGCCACTCGCATCCTTGTTACTCACTATTTCGGATATGGGAGCTTCACATATTACTTTCACGGGATGCTCCTCAAAGTAATGCTTCAACTTCTTAGCTGCCATATAGACACCATACGCCACCTTTTTATAGTGTGGGTAGTTCTGCTTTGAGGCAGATAATACCTCACTCAGATAATACATTGGCCTTTGCACCGACTTACCCTCTTCGTCGCGCTCTACCACAATCACTTCACTTACAACTCGGTTGGTTGCGGCAATGTAGAGCAACATTGGCTCCTTTGATCGTGGAGAGGCTAACACTGGTGCAGTGGATAACATCTTCTTTAAGTGGGCAAAGGCTTCATTGGCATGCGGCGTCCAAACAAACTTATCCGACTTTTTCATGAGTTGGTAGAGAGGCAACGCCTTTTCTCCCAACCGACATACAAACCGACTTAACGATGCCAGGCAACCAGTGGACTTCTGGACATCGTTAAGACACTTCGGCAGTTCCATTCGCTCAATGGCCCGGATCTTAGTTGGATTAACTTCGATACCTCGGCTGGATACAAGAAATCCGAGTAATTTTCCAGCCGGGACACCGAAGGTACATTTTTCCGGGTTAAGCTTCATCCGGAACCTTCTTAAGTTCGTGAATGCCTGCCTGATATCGTCAAGGAGCATTTTGTTTTCCTTGGTCTTGATAACCACATCATCCACATACACTTGTACATTTTGACCTATTTGGTCATGCAAACATTTCTGCATACATCTTTGGTATGTTGCCCCTGCATTACGTAAACCAAACGGCATGGTGCGATAGCAATAAGCCCCATACGGGGTGATAAATGCAGGGCTTTATTTGACCATCTGGATTCAGAGGTATCTGGTGGAAACCAGAACATGCATCAATGAATGACAACAGTTCACATCCAGCAGTCGAGTCTATGACCTGATCTATCCTTGGCAGTGGAAATGGATCTTTTGGACACGCCTTGTTCAGGTTCGTGTAATCGATACACATACGCCAAACCACTGCCACATTCAGATCATCCTTCTTCTTCTCCACTAGCACCGGATTAGATAGCCAATCAGGATAAAGTACTTCCATGATAAATCCTGCTGCTAGTAACCGAGCTATCTCGTCTCCAATGACTTTTCTCCTATCCTTGGCGAAGCGGCGGAAAGGTTGCTTCACCGGCCTTGCTCCGGGTCTCACGTTCAAAGAGTGCTCGGCCAACTCCCTCGGAACACCTTGCAAGTCCTATGTGGACCAAGAAAAAATATCCCGATTCTCACGGAGGAAGTTGACGAGCTCGCTTTCCTATTTATCATTCAACCTGGAACCAATTGTTACGGTGCGCTCCGAGAACATATCATCAACAGGTACCTTCTTGGTATCTTTCGTGGCTTAGAATGAGACACTTCCATGTGGTTTACTTAGTGCCTGCATATACTGCTGCGCGGACTGAGCCAATGCCGCCACCTCCTGGATTTTTCTTTTCTCTTGCGCAATCACGAGTGACTCGGCTAGGTTAGACCCGGCTGAGGCACACTCAATGGAACGTTGGAAATCTCCAGCAATGGTAATCACTCCATTTGGCCCAGGCAACTTCATCTTCAGATAACTGATGTGGCAGCTTGCCATGAACTTGTTCAGTGCTGGTCTTCCGAGTAACGCGTGATACGCACTTTCCAAGTTCACCACTTCAAATTCCAAATTTTCAGTTCGGCAGTTATCTCTCGTGCCGAACAATACGTCAACCCGGAGCTTGCCTATGGGCTCACAAGTGATGCCTGGCACAATGCCATGAAAAGTTGTTCTTGTAGCTTGGAGCATGTTCTCCGAGATACCCAACTTGCACATTGTATCCGCATACATTATGTTAATGCTACTGCCATTGTCAATCAGTACCTTGGAGAACCTCACATTGATGTTAGGCCCAATGAATGTCGGATCCAGCACTAGCGCATACGAACCAGGACTCGGCATAAGCTTGGGATGATCTTTGATGTTCCAGGTAATTTCCTAGTCCGACCAAGGCATATACCTCGTCACTGCTGGCATTACCGCATTGACCTCCATATGTCGGCGCTGCAAGCTTTTCCTATCGGTTTCCTCAGTGGTAAACACACAGTAACTCTGATGATGCTCCCTGTACTCATTCCTCCCCTCATTTCCGGGGTACCTCTGATCTGGCTGATGCTGGTTTTCTACTTGATGCACTGCATCCCTTCTCTCATGGTTATCATACCTCGACGGAGGGGGAGGCAACATTAACTGTTGCGTGTTCGCTCCGGAGAGCAATTGCTGCCAGGGTAACTCCTGCCGAGGTTGATCATTCCAGGGTGCCTGAGCATTCCCTGAACCACCTTGTTCTATCTTACGCATCCAATCACATTGCCTCGTTGTATGACCCGCTGGGTTGTTTGGATTCGGCGTGTGAAATTTACACGGCTGATCCAACATTGACTAATAAGTGTACCTCGGACGGTCCTTCTTTTCTTGCCACTGTTTCTTCTGTTCTGGCGTCCAAGTTTTCTTGCCATCATTTCTTGGTGTCCACTGTCCCCCTCCAGTTTTCTGACGTTGATTGCCCCTGCTCCGGGCTGATCTTGATTCACAGCTGCAACTTGTTGCGAACTGTACCGGTGATCCGGTCTGTCATCTCTTCTTTTCCCTCTGTAATCATTCCTCCGGGATGATCCGGCTCCATCTCTCTGGTAGTACACCTCATTCGACTCGTTTGACACGACCCTAGGTTGAGTCGGATCACCCAAAGCATACGAGTCAGCAATCCGGATCATCTCTACCAAAGTGGTTGGCATTTTCCTTTGCAACTTCTGCCACAGCTCGCTTGCATATCTGCACCCCTGCGCAAACCATGCTATGGCCTGTGACTCTATCACACCCTCACCCGAGTTTCTCACGGTACACCACCGGGTTAAAAACTCCCGGTCTGTCTCATTCGGTCTCTGCTTACACATAGCTAGGGTCTGTGGCCTATTTGGCCTCTGATACGTACTTGAGAAATTGCTGATAAACATTTCCTCGAAATCGATCTAGCAATTAATACTTCCGGGCGGCAATTTTTTAACCATACCCTTGCTGGCCCCTCCAACATCTGGGGTACGTACCTCACAGCCCATCTCAAGTTGCCTGTTGCAATTTTCACAGTTGTAGCATAGTTTATCAACCAGTCCTCCAGCTTAGTACCGCCGTCATACGTCTTTGTGCCTCTGGTAACTGGAAGTTAGGTACCGGTGGCTCCTTCATGATCCGGGGTCCAAAACACGCAGGACCCGGAGGACCCTGACTTTCAATCTGCTCCGACCTATACAGTCGATCCAGCTTCAACCTGGCGTCATCAGGCATCAGATCCCTGCTTCCCAATTTCGCCCCTGTCACATGATAGTCCGGCCTTGGGTATCCTGCATTCACCATTTCCGAATCTCCATCGTTATACCGGTATTGCTCTCGTGGTGCACCTCTCTGTTGCATACCTCGGCCGGCACTTTGCTCTTACCTTGGTATATTCCGTTGCTGCGGTTGTTCTGCCGAGTTGCGCTGTCCGACATTGCCATTTACAGCGTTTCTGTTAGGGGGATGATCCCCGGATACCCCACCCGAATAAGAAACAGGACAGTCGGATCTCGGCTGGCTGACTAGATGCAGCCGGACAAGGTAAGATGGACCGGCTACCGGCCGGTAGCCGGACCATGAAGAGGTAGCCGGATACGACGACGTAGCCGGATCCAATCAGAGGGACAGGACGACGTGCGTATCAGTGCACGGTATGCCCTGTACGACGACAAGACGGGCAACCACCCGCCCATACCGAAGACTTGGCGTGGCTGACGCGGGAACAGTGTCCTGTGCTGACGACGGGCTCGCACGGCGTCCACTGTGCCTACGACAGCCATACCGCTCATACACCGATGTGACATACCATGCCGGGTACTGTAGATGACTAGTCGGCTGGGACCCGCCTGTGGGGCCCGCCTGTCGGACTAGCCAGTGAGACCCTTGCCTCTCTTCCTATATAAGGAGAGGAGGGCCTTAGTATAAAGGGTTGGTCTCAGTTCATTTAAGGCAGTAGCTAAAGAATACAGCTCAAGGAGCACTTGTAGTTCGTGTATTTCACATACTCAGATCCGGCAGGAGTAGGGGCTTTACCTCACCATGATGGCCCCGAACCTGGGTACTTCTTGCGTCCCGCTACGCTCGCTAGTATCCAATCTCGCCTGCGGACACCGTCGATAGCTTTCCTACTAGTCCCCACACCTCTATCTAACCTTTTTAGGTCCTGTCGTTCCCAATACAACGACAGTTGGCACCCACCATGGGGCTAATGGCTTCGACCGGAGTCACGTTCCACACGGGACCCCGCACTTCAGCCGGTGAGCGCGTGGCCTCCAGCCTGGTGCTCATGCTCGCCAGGTTCGACTGCGTCATCGACAACGCCTCCTGCTTCGCCGGAACTTCCTTCCCGGCAAACGGCAGCGTCCTGCTACTCGGCGATCTCCCCGTCTACATCGCCACCGTCCCGGAGCGTTTCCCTAGGGAAATCGTCTCTGTCGCGGGGCCGCCATGCTCAAGCGGCGGCACCTCCGCCGCACCTCGCGGCGTCGAGGTCATGATGGCCGGATCCAGCTCGCAACCCCGCCGGCCGCGGGAGCGATGCGTGGAGGAGGTCGGAAATCCCGCTCCCTCGCAGCCTCGGAACCCGGTCGAGGATGCCATTGATCGGCTCCTGACACCGGTTACCCCCGGGAACAACCCAGAGGAGGCAGAGGCCAACTTCACCATGGAGAGACAAATCCTCCAAGAGGCCATGGAGCTGGCAGCAGCCCGCAAGCAGCTGGAGATCGCTAGGCGCGAGTATGACCGCGCGCACGGCCTCACCCCGGCTACCGTGGAGCCGAGCCGGCGCGGCCAGGTACGACGTTGGGGCGGTGAGCTAGGCGGCAGGATGGAGAAGGACGGAGAACCGGATCCCGTGCCTGCCCCTACACGGCCCACCTACAGCACGCCCATCAAGAACTTGCGCGCGGCGCGAGCCGCAGCAGAAGAACTACCCAGCCTGGAGGGCGAGGAGCGAGCCCGACAGCACGCTCGCGTCCAGGAGCTCCTCCGCGTCGCGGACGAGCAGGCCGGTGCCAACCGGGGGCTCATAAATGAAAATGCGGACTCCCACGAGAATCTCGAGGGCTCCTTCTGGACATGTGTGCGTACCTGTTCTCCGATTAAAAAATTTCCGGCTCCGGCAACCCCTACCCGGGGGGCTTGCCGGCTGGCCCGGCCTGTTAAGCCAACAAACCGGCTGAGTAGTGTGTGATGATGTCAGAGGCCCACTCTTCGTATCAGCTATAGACCGCAACCCGGCTGTCCGGCTAGCAAGAGCAAAAGCCCGAGGCATCCCACATGAAAAACGGGGCGGAGGCGTGACAGATCGGACGTCCTGGCCCCGCAACTAGCTCAAACCAATCCAGCCGCTAGTACCGTGTGTAATGTACTATCAGCTCCCTTCGATTCCGGCTGCAGACCACAACCAGGCTGTCCGGCAAGGATGCAGCGAAAACAGCAGAACACACGAGAAAGCGACTAAGTGCCTAGAAAGGAGCAAGCCAGTTTTTTGAAAAATAAGCCGTTTCCTGGCTACAATTTGACGGACTAACCTATTAACCTATGAAGATGTATGTGTATGCATATGTGCGTTCTTGTCCGACTACTTCGAGTCAGAATTCAGGAGAAGGAAAGAAGATTCGAAGTCCTTGCCTTCATCAAGCGCTCCGAATCTCGGGGGCTACACCCACTGGGTGCGCTCGCGCGCCCCCAGTGGAATCTTGTAGTTCCTGGCCGACTAAGGACGTTTAGCCGGCAGTTCGGAGCCCAGGTGAGGGCAAGGGCGGGAGCAATAAAGGACAATAAAGATTCGAAGCACCTGGCTACGCCAGCTACTCCGAATCTCGGGGGCTACACCCAGTGGGTGCGCTCGCGCGCCCCCACTGGAATGTTGGTTCCCCCGGCTGAAGGCGTCCAGCCGACGAAAGCAGCCGACTGGGGCGAGGCCAGTCAGATAAAGTTAGAAGAACGGGGAAGAACAAGGAAGATTCGAAGCACCTGGCTACGCCACCTACTCCGAATCTCGGGGGCTACACCCAGTGGGTGCGCTGGCGCACCCCCACTGGAGGTGTAGTTCGCCCGGCTAAAAGTGTGTAGCCGGACTAGGGCAGCCGGGCGAAGCGAGCCGGCAAAGATATCAAAAGAACAGGCAAAAGGGAGACGAAGCTCCCGAGAGTTACCCGGCATCAAAGATGGCCGGTACAGACAGACAAGTTTTACGATAATCTAAAACAAGACAAATTCACCTGGCATCCCGGGGCAACAGCTAAACGGCAGGGCCTTTGCCGTGGGGGGTTCCTGGCCAGCAGATGCTGGAGGCGGGGGGGGAGCCGCAGTGCTCGTTCCGGCTCCGGTGCTGGTAGGCGGCAGCACTGAGGACTCCGCATCCGGAGTGTCGGGGGACTCCGAGTCGGTCAGCACCTCGCCCGGATCCACGTAGTCGGTGATCTTGATGGCGGACCTGCGAAGCTCCGGATGGGCTTGGCGGATGGCGGCAAGATCGGCTCCAACGCGGAAGCCCACGTCGATCTTCTCGACGCGAGCATCCTTGTACCAGGAAAGCATCAGCGCCAGGGCCATCTCCGCTCCACCCCGCGCCGCCAGATCCCGCAGCCGGTCCACCGCAGCCAGCACCTCTCTCACCTTCGCCGCCAGCTGCGCCATCGTATCTGGAACCGGAGCCTCCGGCCACATAAAGGAGAAGATGTCCCGCACCGCCTGACGAAGCTTCGCGGCCTCCTCGCCAAGAAGAACGACGAGCTCCTGAGCCGTCGGCTGTGCTCCCGGCCAGTTCTCCTACAGCCGGTTGTAGGCCAGCAGGTCTATGCCGGGGTAAAAGGCTGTCAGAGAAGAGGAGTCAGATCTGGCTACCAGATCTGGAAAGAGAAGAAGACGGAAGAAAGAGCTCACCTTTGGCAGTGTGGCCGACTTGCATAAGCTCCTCCACCAGCGCCTTCTCCTTGACCGCCAGCCGTTTTATCTCCTTCTCTTGGTCCTTGTTCTAGGCCTCGAGAAGGGAGAAGGCTTCGGCCCGGCTAGCGAGCGAGGCGTCGTGCTCCTTGACGGTAGCCTCCAAGCCATCTACTTGCGCGTGCCAGTCCTTGTTCTGCAAGCGCAGTGTGGAGTTGGACCTGCTCAGCCAGTCGTTCGCTTTCTTCAAGCGATCGATCTCGCGCTGGGCGCACACGAGGACAGCTGCAACGAAGCCGACTATTAAAAAAAGAGCCAGACGGATAAGGCGGACTTACTCTGGGAGGTCCCGTTGGCAGCAGCAAGCTTCTGCTCCAGCGTCTGATTCCCACCGGCTGTGGCCTCAAGCAGCCGGATCTCCTTCACCGCCAGCTCGAGCGTGGCGGCAAGATCCGACAGCGAAGCGGCGGAAGAGGTGTCATCGTCCACGGCGTTGACGGCCAAGGACTCCTTCGCCGCGAGCACCGCTGTCTGCCACTCCTCCCCGAGCGCCTCGTCGGAGTCGTCGTCGCCAACCACGACAAGCTCCTTGCCAGTAGCCCCCCGCGCGCACGCGGAGGAACCTTCCGGCTGAGAGCGATTTGCTTCCGACTGGGGACCCTCCGGCTGGGAGGGGGCAGCCGGCTCGGCTTGAGGAGGAGAAGGAGGCTGCACCTCAGAGGAAGGGGAGGCGCCGGTTGGATCGGTCGGGGCGCGAGGTGGTGACCCGGCTGGCGTCCGAGCCAGGCTCGCGGCGCCGAAAGAAACCAGTGCGCTAAAGGGAAAGGGAACAGACAAGAGCAAAACAGGCTAAAGTCAGAAAAACAAGGACAAGGAAAAACAAACAGAAAGCACCGAGGGGGAGGGAGAAAAACATACCCCGGCACAACCGAGGGCGGCCCTTTCTTCCGGCCAAGACGGCTTGGCGGCAAGGCGCTAGTCCGGCCCCTCTTCGGAGTCGGCTCCTCCGCCGTAGGCCGGCGGGAGCCGGAATGGCCGGAGCCGCTCACGCCTGCTTCGCCGTCCGCCGCGGAGCGCGTCGCCGGCTCCACGGTCGGCCCGACCTCCTCCTCCTCGTGCACCTCCGCGTGCGGGTCGGCGACCGGCTCGTCGTTCCGGCTGGGGAAGGCATCACCGTCCCCATCCAATTCCTCGCCGGATCGCCGAGCGCGTGGCTCGGGCAAGTCCGGCCCGAACACCTCGAGAGGAGCGTCGCCCTCCTCGCGAAGGATGCAGGGGAAGATCTCGCGAATGCAAAAGGTCAGCCAGACAGAACAAGGAGATAACAGAGGGAATAAGCAAAAATTCCGGCTACAAGAACTTACCCGGGGCGCGCGGTTCTCCCGGCTGTAGGGCGCCAGGCTGAACTTCCAGTTCTCCGGCAGCCGCTCCTTGCTGATCGTCCACAACCACTCCTTCAAGTTGTGGTAGCGGGGATCACGGCGCGACAGCCGGGTCGGGTCCAGCCGGCCAGAGTAGAAGCACATCTTGTGCGCCTGCTGCTGGAGCGGCATCATCAGCCGGGACATCCAGCTAAGGGTGTTGTCCCGACCGGTTAGCTGGCAGGTGACAAGGGAGCGCATGCGTGCCAGCATCGGGTCCGTCTCTGCCTTGTCGCCGTATACCTTCAGGTCCCAGTTTTGTCGACTGGACTCGACGTCTTGGAAGGCCGGTAGGTTTATCCGGTCGACGCCGGTGACGTTCTTGACATAAAAATACGACTGCTGCCACAGCCTTTACCGTGTCCTGGAGCAAGAACTTCGGGTAGCCGGATTGGGAGCGGGAGTATATGGAGGCGCCGCGCAGACGACTAGCAGGCCCTTAGTGTACTGGACCTGCGGCCGAACTCGGAAGAGCCGGCACAAGAGCCCGAGATCCGGCTGGATCCCGAGGTAACTCTCGCAGAACGCCATGAAGTGCGCCAGCGTTCCGATGGCATTGGCACCGAGGTGGTGGAGGCGGAGGTCGAAGAAGGCCAGAAATGTCAGAAAGAAGGGGTGGAGCGGCAGCGCAAACCCGCGCGCCAGGTGCGAGAGGAAGATAACACGCTCCCCCTCCGCCGGATGCGGCGACACTTCCCCCACCGGCGCCAACTGCACCGCCACCTCCTTCGCCGGCGGGAGGACACGGGTCGCGCGATACTTCGCGATCTGATCCTCGGTGATGGAGGAGCCGCACCAGGCTCCGCGGTTAGCGGCCATTTCCGGCTGAGGAGAAGGAGCGGCAACAGAGGAGTGACCGTGGCCCGTAACGTCGATGGCGGCGAGCGGGCAGCGTAGAAGGCAAGAGCACAGGAGCAGCAGCACGCGAGGGAGAAGGAGATTGCAGCGGGGGAGCGAAGAAAAAGAACTGCCTCCCTTGCGGCATCCCTTTAAAGGACCGGAAGGGCAAGCGGGCCACGTGGCACGCATCCGGGCAACCCACATCCCAACCGCTGCCTAGATCCCGTGTGCCAGGACAGGATGCGTAGAAGATCCTGGAACAAGAACCGAAGCGGCGGACAAGCAGTTCCCCGAGGCAACGTGCGACGGGACATTACGCTGCACGCCGTCGAGCAATGATGGCGCGTGCGCGCGTGGCCGGCGTCAGCACTGACGTCACGGGTAGCGCTACCGCCAGGCTCAGCCGGAGCAAAATTCGAAAAGAAAAAGGGAGCGCGCGCGCATTTCGCCCAAGGGCGGAATCCACACGCGCTCAGGGGCTAGTGTTAGGGGGATGATCCCCGGATACCCCACCTGAATAAGAAACAAGACAGTCGGATCTTGGCCGGCTGACCAGATGCAGCCGGACAAGGTAAGATGGACCGGCTACCGGCCGGTAGCCGGACCATGAAGAGGTAGCCGGATACGACGACGTAGCCGGATCTAATCAGAGGGACAGGACGACGTGCGTATCAGTGCACGGTACACCCTGTACGACGACAAGACGGGCAACCACCCGCCCATACCGAAGACTTGGCATGGCTAACGCGGGAACAGTGGCCTGTGCTGACGATGGGCTCGCACGGCGTCCACTGTGCCTACGACAGCCATACCGCTCATACACCGATGTGACATACCATGCCGGGTACTGTAGATGACTAGTCGGCTGGGACCCGCCTGTGGGGCCCGCCAGTCGGACTAGCGAGTGAGACCCTTGCCTCTCTTCCTATATAAGGAGAGGAGGGCCTCAGTAGAAAGGGTTGGTCTCAGTTCATTTAAGGCAGTAGCTAAAGAATACAGCTCAAGGAGCACTTGTAGTTCGTGTATTTCACATAGTCACATCCGGCAGGAGTAGGGGCTTTACCTCACCACGAGGGCCCCGAACCTGGGTACTTCTTGTGTCCCGCTACGCTCACTAGTATCCAATCTCGCCTACGGACGCCGTCGATAGCTTTCCTGCTAGTCCCCACACCTCTATCTAACCTTTTTAGGTACTGCCGTTCCCAATACAACGACAATTTCCTTGACCGGCATTGCCTTGGTCGCGGTTACCTCGGCCAGCTTCACCTCGGCTTACGCTTCGTCGATCATTGTTTCTCTGTACCTCTTTTGCTTTTCCTGCCCTTGTCGGGTCATACGGAACGATCTGTTTGCTTCTCCTGGCCGAGGTTACTACCTCTTCTCTCCTAGGACCACCATGAGGAGATGATGCGGCTCCAGCGGATTTCTCCGGGTTACCCACCGCCGAATGAACGATCTTGGAGGCCCCAGCCCTCTCCGGGTTAGCCCTGAGCAATTCTTCATTTTGCCTGTTCATGATCCGAACCAACTCATTGACCCTATCTTGTTGTCTCTGACGGGCTTCACCTGTTAGACCTTCTAACTCGGGCGCAGCTGCATCCGCTGCTCTGAGGTTTTTTGCCGAGGTACTATACTTCGGCAGCCCCACAGAAAAACAGTTCTCTGACTCCTCAATCCTAGTATCACCCTCTTTGTTCATTTCACTCATGAGATTTCTCCCCTTCACTTTTACAGCATCTACTTTATTTGCCTTTGCGTACTCACGCAGCATCATGTTCAACGACTGCTGAGCCGTGGCTATATTTTCCGCTCCCTCTAGAATTTTTTACCTAGTTTCCTCTAGCTCGGCCTGTGCCTGAGCTGGATCTAACACTGCTGCTACCGGGTTTGCCAAGCTATCCATAGCTTCTCTCAGTACATTCTCGGGCCTCTCTAGTGGAGGACCTCTACCTTTCCTCGGTGCCTTAGGTGTTACCTCCGGATCTGGTGCCGGATCCTTGCTCACACCCGCGCCTAGCGCAGTCATCATCACCTCAGCACGGTTCGAGGAGCGAGTGATACGCGCCCCGTGAACCATGCTAAGGGGTGGCTCCCCTGCCTCGATGACGTGCCGCGGATGAACGCACGACACATTTATAGCAACATAGACTTTGTGCGCACCAAGCTTGACGAAGAGGCCTTGCGCGGAAGTGGGCGCGTGCTGAAGCAGCCAGCGTTGTCGCTGACAAAGTCCAGCGCTCAAAAGCGTTGAACGAGCCTGGAGATGATGCGTTCGCCAGTGCCGATGAGGTTTCCTGTCTGGATCTTGACCCCTGCTAGCGCCGCTAGCCCCATGGTGGGCGCCAACTGTCGTGGTGGTGTCACGGCAGATGCCATGGATAGGCTAAAGGTGGGGACTAATAGCACTAGGGGAATCTAGGGAGGGATAGTGAGGTCATTCCTCACACAGAAGGTTTGTATTTGATTCACTTCACAGATTACAAGTGCTCCTCGAGCTGTATTGGAGAGAGGAGGAAGAAGGTACTCTCTTACTCTCCCCGCTAGCTAGCCCTCAGGAACCAAGTCACAGCCAATCTATAGAGATCAATACAGAAAGCTCTACCCAATTGAGACCAACCCCTTCTATAGAGGCCCTAGCCCCCCTTATATAGGAGTGGCTAGGTCTCCACTTAGGGCATACGTGGAGGCATATTCTAGGGAATATGCCTCCTCCCAAAATAGTAAGCCGACCGGGTCGCTTTTCCCCCGCGTCATCCATGCAGAGTCTACGTGAGCCTCTGTGGCGCCTACGTCAGCCGACATCGGAGTCGTCACCTCTGTCGGCCACGCCTCGGTGGTCCTGCCCCTGTGCGCTTTGCTCATGCTGTGCGTACCGGGGCTACTTTTGACCAGCGAGATACCTTCCTTCTCCTAGAAGCTTGCTATGACCCGGATCGTAGTTGATCCGGTCACAACTGTTCCTGCATACAAGTGAGATTCATCTATCCGGCTTACAGATTAAGTCGGATGAGACTCAGTTAGGTGGACATCCCCTGGTCCGGGTTACCCCGAGATTCGGCCTGCCTTGAGGTAACTCGACCAGCACACGCTTTGACCTTGCCGTACCTCGGCTAACTCGGCCTTTATACCCCGGCGTGACCCTACCCGGAGGTATCCCCCCAACAGCTAGTGTTCTAATGGAAGTTTATTTGGTGTTAGAACTGAGCCTTAAGACCTTTTATCTTGAGTGCACTAATGTTGCTAATAAAGATTGTGTGAAGTTTTGTATGAAGGAAAATTTTCAGGTATATGGAAGGAATGAGTAATGAGATGAAGGATGGACTAAAGCTCAAGCTTGGGGATGCCACGCGTGTCACCCCAAGAAATATCCAAGAAGTACAAGCGTCAAAGCTTGGGGATGCCCAAGGCATCCCCTTCCTCATCAATAAAAATTCCAGGTTTCTTCCAAACGCTTCATTTTTATTGTTTCATGCACAGTTGTGTTGTTCTTGGAGCGTCTTCTTTTTCGTTTTCATTTTGGTTTTTCTTTTGCTTGGTTTTCTTAGTTTTCTAAATAAATTGGTTGGACCCCCTCTTTCATACATTGGTTTGCAAATAGTTTGGTTTGGTTTGGAAAAGAGTAGGAAAGTTCATGCTTCTGTGGTAAAAAATAGCTTGTTTTTGACTGTGGCCTATGCTTTGTCATGCCATGCTTGATATTGTTTTGGCCTTATGCTTAGTATTCTTCGTTGTAGCATGACTTGTTATAAAACAATTGAGATTGCTTAATGTGCCTTGGATGAATCATGCGTTGTTTTAGCATATTAAAGCATATAATTGTGGTATTCTCCTTTGATGCTTTATTTGGGTTGACTTGGCACATACTCACACCATGTTCTGACTATCTTAAGTCACCATAGCCTTTATGATCCTTTAGTTTTCAACTTGTAGTATCACTTTATGCTTTGATCAATGATGTTTTGTCGCTCTACATGATTATGGCCATTATTGCTCTCTTAGTTTGTCGCTCCCAGTCTTTTGCTAGCCTCCACCACAAAGTATGAGTCCCACTCATGCATCCAACTCCCTAAACCAAGTTATTCCAAAGATTCCACCATACCTACCTACTAGCTTATGCTATTCCAAGTATATTCATGCTTTTGTTTACCTTCCAAATTAAACATGTTATGAGAAAACTAGTGATTAAAGCTCTCATGAACTTGATGGCACACTTTACTTTTCTTGCCCTTAATAAACTTGAACCATTGTGTCTTCTATGTTGTATATGCTTGCACTTATTTGTTGGGAATTAGCAGAACCATGCTTTCATGGGGAACACTTTCAACATTGCACTTGGTACTTGTACCTAGTTGATATCATGCTCTTTTGTATATGGATGTCGTCGGTGTGAAATGAAAGGGGAGCTTGTAAGTCCATGGAGTTATGTATATGTGTTAGAGAAACGCCTAGGCCGCTGGTCTAATCCATGCTGACATGGTGGAAACCTGCAACGTAACCATAATGAGTTGTCTATGAAGCATTCTTCTTATAAAAAAAGAGTCCTATATTGAAAAAAAAGAGAAAAGAGAAAAAAAGAGATACTATGAAAAGACGAAAGAGAGAAAAAAGCACCATATTCCCATGGTAAATAAGAAGATTGCTGAGATGCTCGTTGTCTGCTTGCCTTGTCATTTTGATATCGTGATTCTTCCGTATCATCGGGCAAGGGGTACCCCGTTGGCGGTTCTCTATGATACACATATACTTACAATAACAAGAACTTACCGGTGACTAAACTTGAGTAGCATGAGGAGCGGCCCTCGTATACAAGGGACATGAGATTTCTGACTTATACTTCGTCAAGCATGTACACCATGGTTTGTTCACTTTAACCTTAATCACTTCAACATTCTTAGGATAGGGGCAATGAGAGCTGAAAGCTATAAGTACCATAATTTTTGGAAGCTCTTTATGAGACTTGAATCCCTACTTCCTTCTATGAAGGCCTTTCTTCCACCATTATATTGAGTCTCCACCTTCTAACTTGATGCACCTACTTTGAGAGCATAGTGCCCATTCTTAGTTCTATGTGCATTGTCCCAAGACTAGTTGATTGATGCATAACTTGATATTGATTGTTTTAAACTATTGTATCTAGTCACTCTTATGAACTTTGAAGGTGTCCTATGCATTTATATTTGCTACTCTATTGAGGGACAAGCTGAATACTATTATGCTATGTTTTCTTTATGTGAAACAAACAAACGTCTTGCAAAGCATTGTTATTCATGAATCTTTTGTTTGTGCCTTTTCATGTTGCATCATAGTTTCTTTGCTTATTGCTAGAACTTTTTCTTTCATGTTATGATTGAAGTACTATGATCCCGGCTTTGAATGTTTTACAAATACTTTGATCAAGTCTTTGATGGTGCATGTCACCTCAAAAATTATTCTTTCTTTTTATCACTTACCTACTCGAGGATGAGCAGGAGTTAATCTTGGGGATCTTGATACATTGCAAATGTATCTATAATTTTTGATGTTCCATGCTTAGTTTTATCCACTTTCTTTTGTTTTGTTCCAACTTTGGAGTACTTTCCATATGATTTCTTGGACTAACCTATTAACAAGAGCCACAGTGCCAGCTGTCTGTTTTCTACTGTTTTTGGTTCCAGGAAAGTCAGAAAATGAATATTCTCGGAATTGGACGGGACAAAAGCCAAAGTGCCTATTTTTCCGGAAGTCATCAAGTTCCAGAATACGAGACGGAGAAGGGCCATGGGGCCACCACACCACCTGGCCGCGCGGCCAGGATGGGCCCGCGCCAGGGGGTGGTGTGGCTGCTCCCGGCACCCCCTTGGCCTCCCCTTCCGACTATAAGATGCCCTCGGGACGTAAACCCTAAGTACCCAATCAAAAATACACGAAAGAGTCTGTAGCCGCCGTTATCTCCATCCCTAGATCGGGAGGGATCTGAAGCTCTTCCCGGCACCCTGCCGGAGAGGGGAATTCACCCTAGAGGCCTTCTTCATCACCATGCAAGTCTCCGGTGTGATGCGTGAGTAGTTCATCCTTGGACTACGGATCCATGTAGTAGCTAGATGGTTGGTTCTCCTCCTTTGTGCTTTCATGTCTAGATCTTGTGAGCTTCGTTCATGATCAAGATCATCTATTTGTAATTCTGCATGTTGTGTTTGCGGGGATCCGATGGATATTGAGATGCTATTTTAGATTGATTATTGATTCTATCATGTCTTTGTTATTTGTGATCTTGCATGCTTTCCGTTGTTAGTAGCTATCTTGGCCAAGTAGATGCTAGCAACTCCAAGATTTAGTATTTATGCTCGATAGTGGGTTCATGCCTCTAGTAATCTAGGGAAGTGACAGAAATCTCTAAGGTACTAGATGTGTTGTTGCTACTAGGGAGAAAACAACAATTCTTTGTTCATAGAACAATCGTATTGTTTACTTTACACGCAGTTCGTCAAGCAATAATATGTTGCTTGCAACTTAATACTGGAGGGGGTTCGGATGATAACCTGAAGGTGTATTATTAGTCATAGATGCAGTTGGATGGCGGTCTATGTATAATGTTGTAATGCCCAATCGAGTCTCAAAGGAGTCAAGATGATTAGTATATGCATGTATTGCTTTCTCGATGTTTGTCAATTGCCTCGCTGTAATTTGTTCACCCAGCATGTTGTCTATCTCAGGAGAGCCATCTCTAGTGAACTATGGATCCCGGTCCTTTACTTTACATACAATCTATAAACTGTTTACTGCTTTGTGTTTACTTTCTGCAAACTTTTACTTCTTTCCATTCGATACATTTAATCCTTTGTTTTCCGCAAAACACGGTGAGATTGACAACCTCATTGCAAGTTGGGGACAAAGTTCTTTGGTTGTGTTGTGCAGGTCTCCATGTTGCTACTAGCACCGGTAGTGCGCCCTGCCAAGGCTTAGCTAGCAACACCTTTGGGGTCTTTCCTTGCTCCTACTGGTTTAATTAAACCTTGGTTTCATAACTGAGGGAAACTTGTTGTTGTGCTCATCATACCTTCCTCTTGGAGTTCCCAACGAGCTCTACATCAACCATGCACCAGCACTTTTCTGGGCGCCATACACAGAGCCATCAGTGGTGGATAAGATCTTGAGCAGGGATTCGCCTAAGCACCGTCCTCATGGCAATAATGGACAAGCTAGCAAGGGGGAGAAGATGCCAACCAAAGGGCATATGTGAGGAGAAGGGGATGAGTGAGAGGAGAGGAGCTCCAACCCCTCCTTTTTATAGGAGAGGAGGGAGGCACACAATGGGTGGCCGGTGCCGCATGGTGGTTCCCCCACCTCTCCCCTCCATTATGTGGGTGGACATTCCACACACAAAATAAAGGGTCACTTTTATTCCCTTAAATCTCTATAAATAATCAAGAGTCCTTCCATTAAAACACTTTAAAGTCACTTGATTTAATGCCACTCAATTTAATGAACACTTCATTTAATGAGTACTTCATTTAATAAACACATTAATAATTTAATCTCTTGCAGTGTTTCAGTACACCGAAACTATTCTGATAGTTATATCAAAACAATTTCTGCATTTTTCCAGTATTTTCTCCCGCATTCCGTATCCACTCAAATGCGTCAATGAGCCTTAAGTGTGTCACCCTACGGGTTCAAAAACTAAGTGGACATGATCGAGACTCTCTCTGATCGATAATCATTAGTGGGATCTGGAGATCCATAACGACTCCCACTTACTCAATTCCTTTTGTCTCGTGATATTTTACTTGTTTGAGATCTGATCATTTAGTATCATCCATGACTAGTTTGATCTCGTTATTGACAAGTACTCTTTTCCTGTTCCCATGATATAACATTCTTAGTGATCTCATCACTTGCTTGCAAGCCATGTCAATGTGATATCACCGAGAGGACCATGAGTATATCTCTCTGTCATCGGGATGGAGAAGTACCACTCTTGATCCACGAGCCTCAACTAACACTTTCCAAGTACCCAACGACATCTTTATAATCTCACCCTATTACGGTGTGGCGTTTGATGGAATCAAAGTACTCTTCTAGTGTTAGTGATTGATGTGATATCATGGTCTAAAGATTAGTGTTACTTCGAATGATATACCAATATAAACTTTGAAGACATGATCGTATTGCTAAACCTACTGTGGGTGAATGTTCATCACATCATTCTCTAATGAAATGACCTTGTTATTAACAACATCCAATGTTCATGATCAGAAAACCTTGATCATCGGTTAATCAACAAGCTAGTGTAATGAGAGGATTTACTAGGAACCTTTTCTTTGTTTATTAAACACACATGTATTAATGTTTCCGGTTAACAAAATTATAGCATGAGAAATAAACTTCTATTATAATCTTGGAATAAGATAATAACCATTTATTATTGCCTCTCGGGCATATTCCTTTCAAAAATGGTGTTTGGTTGACCACAATAGGCTACATATGGTTACCATGATTATACATGGGCATTTTTGGGCCGGGTCAGGCTCGGGCCGGGCCTGACCAAGCCCGCCCGTGAAAATCCTAGGCCCGAGACTGGCTCGACCCAGCTGTCGGGCCTGAAAATCAAGCCTAGGCCCGACCCGTGTTGCACGTTTTTCATCGGGTCGTCGGGCCTCGGGCCGGGCCTTTCCCTATTTTGCGCATTGTTCAAGCCCAAGCCCGGCCCGTGTGTGGCGCCCCGCTAAAACCACTACTAGAAAATCGTTGTGTTTTCGTGCATTGCATCACCATGACCGCATGCTCATGTCATCATGCCACATTGCATTTGAGCATCGTCATATCATCATGCATATGTTTGCCTCAAACTATTTTCTAAAAGCCTATATTTGTTTTCTAAATATCCTCTGTCTTTATTTCAAATTAAAACCCCGGTCTCTTCCGGATATTTTATTTGTCTAAAAACAGATTACAAAAGTCTTTTAAATAATAAATAAATATTTATATTATTTTTGGGAGGCAGCCAGCCATGCCCAAAAGCCCGGCCGGCCACCTCCAGATAAAAACCTAGTCCTACCCAACCAGCTGACCCTAATCCTACCTACTGCCTCTCCAACTCCTGCCTTCCGTCTCTTTTCCTGCCTAGCCGCCACCTGACCCGCCGACCAGGTCCTCCTGGGCACGCTCCCCACTCCACCTGATCGCCAGCCACCAAATCTCTCCCTCCACCCGTGCGCACCTAGCCTCCCACCAACCGCCTCCCAGCCAAACTCCTCTCACCCCGCCACCTACCGCCTGTTGGCCCCACCTCCCACCAGGCCACGTCCCTAGTACCGTCAGCCCCACCCCGCGGCAGCAGCCCCGCGTGACCGACATGCCTCACACGCTCCCACCCTACCCCATCACCTGCACACGCACACAAACGCACGCACTGTCCAACCGCGCACCGCACGCCAGCACCGTACTCGCACGCGACCGCGTGGCCCCACGCGTGCCCCACCATGCCTCGATCCCATCGCATGACCCCGGCCACGCTTTCCCCATGCATCCCGCCGCTCCCCTCGCATTATTCTTCCTCTCTGCATCCCGCCACCGCCTCTGGTGCCCCGCGTCTGAGGCCGCTCCCTCGTAGTCCCCCCTCCGCTAGGGCTCGACCTGGCGCCGCCTGCGACCTCTCTCTCCTCGAGCCCCGTGTCCGCCGCCAGTTGCCCGAACGTTGTCCTCCCCAACCTCACCAGGAGCCCTCCGCATCCGGCCGCCACCCTAGGGTTCCTCCTCGCCGAGCCTCCTCCTGCGTACCCCTCCACTAGGGATTCTGCCCCCGAGCAGGGCCCCGGGTCCCGCGTCACCGCGTCGCCTCTCCTCTGCGCCTCTGGAAGCCGGCGTCGACCGCGTGGGCTCGACCTCACCGGCCCTCAGGTGCATCATCCCGCCTCCCCACCAAGCAGAGCACCGCCACCGGCTCGGCCGCCTTCCCGCCTCGACCTCTGCCTGCGCCTTGCCTTTCCCCGTGTCGGCCCACGACTCGGTCTGGCCGCCTCCGACCATCCTCGCCATCATCCGTCAGCATCCGCGCGCCGTCTTCCTACTCGTGCCATGCCACATCGACCTCGCCTCCTGGACACACGCAACCACCGGCCAGCTTCCTCGCCCTGCGGCGTCTTCAAGCACGACGCCCTGCCCACAAGTTGTTCGAGCCGGAGTCCGCATGGGACATACCCCTTTGTTTGTTCTGCTTTCAGTGCCACTGCCCCGTGCCTGTCTTGTTGATGATCTGTTGTAACAGAGGTGGTCAATGGCTCCACAAGGTCTGCCCTGATGATGTGATTGGTTTCAGAAGATCTCCTAATGGACAAAACCAACCGGAAGTAACCGCTGTCGGTTCAAGATCTCCACCGCCGTCCCCTTCACGAAACCCGAAGGCCGTACCTGAATATCGCCTTCACGGCCGCGACAAGATCTTCGCGACAAACATGACATGACCCGAAGATGTGCGACACCGTCCGGTATCGCCGATGGAACCGTGTGTGGCCATTTGAACATTGTACTGGGACATCGACCACATGAAGTTCTTCCCTGTGGAACTCCACGATCTTCTTCAAGGATCGCCAAGACCTCCTTCATGGAACATCTAGACCCTGGTTCCGAACCTCGAAGCCCAACGCCGAAGACCGAACCCCGGCGCGCCAAGTTCTTCCTCTCGGATCCGAAGACCGATCCCCCGAACCTTCCGAGCCCTAAGACCTTCGCCCCGATGTGATCCCCTTTCTAAGATCCTTATTTTTATAATATTGACATAAACTTGTTGCATTTAAATTGTTCATACTTGCATACATATTTTGTGGGTGTTTGAGGGTATTTCGACGATTCACCTAAATTAAATATGGAGTCTATATGCGGGTTATTCTAGTCTTATTCCGGACTCCATTTAAATTTGTGTGGCGAAGCGATACCATGTTTTGCCTTGTTAAGACAACATTTAAATTGCGGGGTAGCTAAATAACTTGAACCTTCTAATTAATTGTCGGGACCTCGATTCCGCTTAATTTTGTCTAGTTGCACTGCATCTTTGCCATGTCTACATCATAGCATAATCATGCCGGATCTTTTGCCATAGTATTAAATATTGCATCCGGTGTTTCTTCTAGTGTTTGCTTCTTCGTGGATTAGGCCGATGAGTGGATGCGAGTATCGACAAGTTCTCCGGATATGATCCGTCGTCAATGTTTCCTAGGCGAGCATTCTCCCCCTTTCTACCTATTCTGCATTTATAGTCTTTACTTCCTCCTGTTGATCTATTGCTATCCGTATTGCGATGCTTTAGTTCCGTGCACCATTTATACTCCTTGCAGCCTCTATATTGCCATGGACACATCCTATTGCCTGTTGTTGGATAGATAGTCAGCCTTGCGACTCGTAGTTGCTTGCTTATGTGTTGCTTCGCGTCGTTGTCGTTTCACCGTTGACGGCAAGTTGACACATCATAAATGGTGGAGATGCTTAATGGTGGAGATGATCATGACTTTAAATACAACTATTAAAATGCTAGATATAACTAATGCAGAGGCATCGGTGGGCAATAGATGTTATTTGGTTCTTCCACGCTCACTTGTGTCCCGTAGGACCCCGAGTACTTGATACATGTTCCTTGACTATTCGCATTATCCACATACGGGAGAGTCTATGAATCCCCCTTAGCTAGAGCTTGATTCATTTCTTATTTCTTGGGGCCACAAAGTAGTTTGGGGCTTTATTACTATCTTGTACTTATGCCATGCTTTACTGCTTTATTTAAGATTGTGCGTGGAGCACCTGTACTGTTTAGGATTGCGGAGTGTTTTCGCGGTATCGACAAGCTGAGTCACACTTTCGGGTTCCCAGTCGTTTACAGCCATTGGCGCAAACCTTGGGTCCGTCTCGGAGCCGGCCAACTTCGTTGCGGGTAGCTTAATGGGGTGGCCCCCTGAAATATTTTATGAATCCTGTGATTGCTTTGTCGTGAAAGCCTCGTTGGGTTTTGATTTGGTTTTTCCGAGGTTGATCATGTGTGTGTTGCTATTTGTGCACCCCTGCAGGGTAAATCTTTCTGAAAGCCGTGTCCGCGGTTATGGACGACTTGGAGCACAGTATCTCGATCATAGACAAGCATAACTAAAGTAGTGTTATAAATTTGACATAATATGTGACTAGTAATCAGCTTCACTCCAATGGAATGAAATAAAAGTGCCAACAACTGCTGGGTTTGGGATGTCACATCCTAATTGTATCTGACTAGTAAGTACTGCAACTACCACTGAGTGGTTAACTAAAACTGCCCACTACTTATGCTATCAGGATGACTCATGATATCTATAACTGACTAGTAAGTGCTTCAACTATAATGGAATGAATAAAACTGCCAACTGTGTGAGTTCCTCGGTTTAACTTCCTCGTTTGGTCTCGAGGGGGAATACCAGGATGGGTATGATTGGTGTTAGTATCAGGTTGGATCCGAATAGGTCTCTCTTACCCCTCTCTAATAGCCGACAGATGAATCGAGTCTCTATAGGTTGTGTAGTGCATGCTGCGATGCCGCTTCAGTCCACCATACCTATGTAGGCGAGAGCCACCGAATTCTAGCCTCGCCGTGTACTAGCCTCAGTACTGATGCTCCTCTTTTTCCTTTTCCCTTTGTCGGCACCCCTTTTGCTTTAGCAGGTTTGAGATCGACGTCGTTAGCAGGGTTACCCTTCTGGCTTGGCCTGGGCAGGGTTATGGACGCCATTGGTTATTCTTCAGGGCTCTTAGCCCCATTTGCATCTTGTCCGTACTCGGGCATTGTATCGATTTTAAGGTGATTTGGATCTTTGTATTGTATATCTGTATTCTTGACTCGTGGAGTCGCTGTTGTATATATATATATATATATATATATATATATATATATATATATATATATATATATATATATATATATATATATGTTCTGTGGGTTCCATCGTGGACTAATGTGTAATGGTATTACTTTGTTTTCCACCCGCACGAAAGTGCCTAGTGGGCGTCCTTGAATCGTTTCAATGCGGGTTTGGCGGGAAGCGCTGAAACTTGCATAGGGCCGATTCGAGGGTGTTACAGAGTGGTATCAGAGCTCAGTAGTTACGATACCCCACTGGTCCAGCCTGTAGGATAACCTAGCTAACGGATGAAGTAGAGTGTCAAAACTATTTTGCAAAATTGGTTGGATAGATCTGATTAGGTCTGCTTTTACTCCTTACCCCTCTGTTGTTCTCCTCTTACCTCTGCGTGTTTTGATTCTACTCTCTTGTCTTTTCTTCGAGTCCAGGATTTCCCGTGGTTGGGTTTCTGTCGTACCTTCAGGGTTTCGCTTCCTCCCTTTATAACGGTGGTTCTACAATCAGCAGTCTGCTTCTCGGTTGTTGTGCCTTCATCCAATCTTTTGTCCTTGAACTCTTTATCCATATGTGCCCCTTGATAGATATTTGTATCGTTGAAAAGCATATGAGAAGGATGAGCATTGGTGAAGTTGGAGTATACCTTGAGCATGTGTTGTTCATGCCAATGGAACCATCACAAAACCTGATCATTGTGTCTTTTCATACGATTTTCCTTTGCATCTTCCGGTGGTCCCCAATGCGACGACATCATCTACGCCAGATTCGATGAAGAACCTGCATCACCCCTCTTGTTCCAAACACCGCTTGTGAAGATCTTCAGTCAAAATCCCGAGAGTTGGTTGCACGATTCTGCAATTCATTTACAGAAGGATGCTTTGAGTGCGCGGTGGAGTAGCTACCATACCACTACTCTTATCATTCTCTTTTGTACATTGAATGGGGCATCAATGCGATTTACTCCTTCTACGGAAGTTAAAGGTGACCTTATCTTTTGATACCTTTATCTTTGTCCTTTGTTATCCGGAGTGTTCTCTCGACGGACGTGAGCAACGACCCCTTGTTGGTGGTGTCGTCGATTGCAAGAGTGACCAAGAATATTTGTTAGTGGTGTCGCGAGGACTTACACAAAGTGAGAAGATTCAGATCGTCGGCCTTCTCCCCGGTACCATGAGGCAGATCTCGAGGGCGAGATCCATTATTAGTGGTGTCGAATTGTGGCGCCCCGCTAAAACCACTACTAGAAAATCGTTGTGTTTTCGTGCATTGCATCATCATGATCGCATGCTCATGTCATCATGCCACATTGCATTTGAGCATCGTCATATCATCATGCATATGTTTGCCTAAAACTATTTTCTAAAAGCCTATATTTGTTTTCTAAATATCCCCTGTCTTTATTTCAAATTAAAACCCTGGTCTCTTCTAGATATTTTATTTGTCTAAAAACATATTACAAAAGTCTTTTAAATAATAAATAAATATTTATATTATTTTTGGGAGGCAGCCAGCCAGGCCCAAAAGCCCGGCCGGCCACCTCTAGATAAAAATCTAGTCCTACCCAACCAGCTAACCCTAATCCTACCTACTCCCTCTCCAACTCCCGCCTTCCGTCTCTTTTCCCGCCCAGCCGCCACCTGACCCGCCGACTAGGTCCTCCTGGGAGCGCTCCACACTCCACCTGATCGCCAGCCACCAAATCTCTCCCTCCACCCGCGCGCACCCAGCCGCCCACCAACCGCCTCCCAGCCAAACTCCTCTCACCCCGCCACCTACCGCCTACTCGCCCCACCTCCCACCAGGCCATGTCCCTAGTACCGCCAGCCCCACCCCGCGGCAGCCGTCCCGCGTGACCGACACGCCTCACACGCTCCCACCCTACCCCATCACCTGCACACGCACACAAACGCACGCACCGTCCAACCGCGCACCACACGCCAGCACCGCACTTGCACGCGACCGCGTGACCCCACGCGTGCCCCACCACGCCTCGATCCCATCGCATGACCCCGACCATGCTTTCCCCACGCATCTCGCCGCTCCCCTCGCGTCGTTCTTCCTCTCTGCATCCCGCCGCCGCCTCTGGTGTCCCGCGTCTGAGGCTGCTCCCTCGCAGTCCCCCCTCCGTTGGGGCTCGACCTGGTGCCGCCCGTGACTCTCTCTACTCGAGCCCTGCTTCCGCTGCTAGTTGCCCGAACGTCGTCCTCCCCAACCTCACCAGGAGCCCTCCGCATCTGGCCGCTGCCCTAGGGCTCCTCCTCGCCGAGCCTCCTCCTGTGTGCCCTGCCACAAGGGATTCTGCCCCGAGCAGGGCCCCGGGTCCCACGTCACCATGTCGCCTCTCCCTGCGCCTCCTTCGCACCTCCGGAAGCCGGCGTCGACCGCGCAGGCTCGACCTCGCCGGCCCTCAAGTGCCTCACCCCGCCTCCCCACCAAGCAGAGCGCCGCCGCCGGCTCGGCCGCCTTCCCGCCTCGACCTCTGCCTGCGCCTCGCCTTTCCCCGCGACTCGGTCTGGCCGCCTCCGACCATCCTCACCGTCGTCCGTCAGCATCCGCGTGCCGTCTTCCTACTCGTGCCACGCCACATCGACCTCGCCTCTTGGACACACGCGACCACCGGCTAGCTTCCTCGCCCTGCGGCGTCTTCAAGCATGACGCCCTTCCCACAAGTTGTTCGAGCCGGAGTCCGCATGGGACATACCCCTTTGTTTGTTCTGCTTTCGGTGCCACTACCCCGTGCCCGTCTTGTTGATGATCTGTTGTAACAAAGGTGGTCAATGGCTCCACAAGATCTGCCCCGATGATGTGATTGGTTTCAGAAGATCTCCTAATGGACAAAACCAACCGGAAGTAACCGTTGTCGGTTCAAGATCTCCACCGCCATCCCCTTCACGAAACCCGAAGGCCGTACCTGAATATCGCCTTCACGGCCGCGACAAACATGATGTGACCCAAAGATGTGCGACACCGTCCGGTATCACTGATGGAACCTTATGTGGCCATTTGAAGATTGTACTGGGAAATCAACCACATGAAGTTCTTCCCCGCGGAACGCCATGATATTCTTCATGGATCACCAAGACCTCCTTCATGGAACATCGAGACCCCGGTTCCGAACCTCAAAGCCCAACGCCGAAGACCGAACCGTAGCGCCAAGTTCTTCCTCTCGGATCCGAAGACCGATCCCTAAGACCTTCTCTCCGATATGATCCCCTTTCTAAGACCCTTATTTTTATAACATTGACATAAACTTGTTGCATTTAAATTGTTCATACTTGCATACATATATTGTGGGTGTTTGAGGGTATTTTGACGATTCACCTAAATTAAATATGGAGTCTATATGCGGGCTATTCTAGTCTTATTCCGGACTCCATTTAAATTTGTGTAGCGAACTGATACCATGTTTTGCCTTGTTAAGACAATATTTAAATTGCAGGGTAGCTAAATAACTTGAACCTTCTAATTAATTGTCGGGACCCCGGTTCCGCTTAATTTTGTCTAGTTGCACCGCATCTTTGCCATGTCTACATCATAGCATAATCATGCCGGATCTTTTGTCGTAGTATTAAATATTGCATCCGGTGTTTCTTCTAGTGTTTGCTTCTTCGCGGATTAGGCCGATGAGTGGTTGCGAGTATCGACAAGTTCTCCGGATATGATCCGTCGGTAGTGTTTCCAAGGCGAGCATTCTCCCCCTTTCTACCTATTCTGCATTTATAGTCTTTACTTCCTCTTGTTGATCTATTGCTATCTGTATTGTGATGCTTTAGTTCCGTGCACCATTTATACTCCTTGCAGCCTCTATATTGCCTTGGACACATCCTGTTGCCTATTGTTTGATAGATAGTTAGCCTTGCGAGTCGTAGTTGCTTGCTTATGTGTTGCTTCACGTCGTTGTCGTTTCACCGTTGACGGCAAGTTGACACATGATAAATGGTGGAGATGCTTAAGGGTGGAGATGATCATGACTTTAAATACAACTAATAAAATGCTAGATATAACTAATGCAGAGGCATCGGTGGGCAATAGATGTTATTTGGTTCTTCCACGCTCACTTGTGTCCCGTAGGACCCCAAGTACTTGATACCTGTTCCTTGAATATTCGCACTATCCACATACGGGAGAGTCTATGAATCCCCCTTAGCCAGAGCTTGATTCATTTCTTATTTCTTGGGACCACAAAGTAGTTTGGGGCTTTATTACTATCTTGTACTTATGCCATGCTTTACTGCTTTATTTAAGATTGTGCGTGGAGCACCTGTACTGTTTAGGATTGCGGAGTGTTTTCGCGGTATCGACAAGCCGAGTCACACTTTCTGGTTCCCAGTCGTTTACAGCCATTGGCGCAAACCTTGGGTCCGTCTCGGAGCCGGCCAACTTCGTTGCGGGTAGCTTAATGGGGTGGCCCCCTGAAATATTTTATGAATCCTATGATTGCTTTGTCGTGAAATCCTCGTTGGATTTTGATTTGGTTTTTCCGAGGTTGATCGTGTGTGTGTTGCTATTTGTGCACCCCTGCAGGGTAAATCTTTCTGAAAGCCGTGTCCGCGGTTATGGACGACTTGGAGCACAGTATCTCGATCATAGACAAGCATAACTAAAGTAGTGTTATAAATTTGAGATAATATGTGACTAGTAATCAGCTTCACTGCAATGGAATGAAATAAAAGTGCCAACAACTGCTGGGTTTGGGATGTCACATCCTAATTGTATCTGACTAGTAAGTACTGCAACTACCAATGAATGGTTAACTAAAACTGCCCACTACTTATGCTATCAGGATGACTCATGATATCTATAACTGACTAATAAGTGCTTCAACTATAATGGAATGAATAAAACTGCCAACTGTGTGAGTTCCTCGGTTTAACTTCCTCGTTTGGTCTCGAGGGGGAATACCAGGATGGGTATGATTGGTGTTAGTATCAGGTTGGATCCGAATAGGTCTCTCTTACCCCTCTCTAATAGCCGACAGATGAATCGAGTCTCTATAGGTTGTGTAGTGCATGCTGCTATGCCGCTTCAGTCCACCATACCTATGTAGGCGAGAGCCACCCAATTCTAGCCTCGCCGTGTACTGGCCTCAGTACTGATGCTCCTCTTTTTCCTTTGCCCTTTGTCGGCACCCCTTTTGTTTTAGCAGGTTTGAGATCGACGTCGTTAGCAGGGTTACCCTTCTGGCTTGGCCTGGGCAGGGTTATGGACGCCATTGGTTATTCTTCAGGGCTCTTAGCCCCATTTGCATCTTGTCCGTACTCGGGCATTGTATCGATTTCAAGGTGATTTGGATCTTTGTATTGTATATTTGTATTCTTGACTCGTGGAGTCGCTGTTGTATATATATATGTTCTGTGGGTTCCATCATGGACTAATGTGTAATGGTATTACTTTGTTTTCCACCCGCACGAAAGTGCCTGGTGGGCGTCCTTGAATCGTTTCTATGCGGGTTTGGCGGGAAGCGCTGAAACTTGCATAGGGCCGATTCGAGGGTGTTACACCGTGACACCTTCGAGCCGCAGAACTGGAGCCCAGGCCTGACCCGCGGGCCTCAAAAGCCCGGCCCAGCGGGCTTTTTTAGGCCGGGTCGGGCTGGGCTGCCACGCCCAGATATAACCATGATCCAGATTGGTGAGGTTACCATTTCATATGAATCACTAAAATCAAAGCATCAGGAGTAAAAAAGATTACAGTAAAACAATGATCGGTTCCAAAAAGGGATCATGGTGCCAACATACCACCGCATCAAAAGTGTGTGCTAATCTACCAACTCTGGTTCAACATGGGTACCAACATCAAAATACACCTAGCGGAAATGACACAAATAACACATCACTCCTACCATATTTCCTTGATCATCTTCAACTTATTCTTGTTAGCATCGCTAGCTTTGAGGATATCAAACAACCATGTACCCAAGTTTCTTCTTTTCCACTTTTATAACATCTTTTTCATAATTCCATTACTGTTGCTTGGCCTTCATGATCTCCACTTCAGATTTCTGCAACTTCTTAAGCATCTCCACTTCGTTGTTCAACACGGCATTCTGCTGCGGTGTCATGACCTCATCCTTTGGGTCCTTCATCCTGGACAAGTTATCCTCCACAATATTTTTCTCTGATTGATCCATGAATATCTTCACATCAACAAAGAGAGTTGGGTAATTATTGTCGATCTTGCTCTTCTCCTCTGCTGGCTCCTGTAGCAACTTTGCATTCCGAATCTTTTTGTCGATTCTAGCGCAGTTGTTGTCATCATAAAATCCCCATTGCCATTGCATTTTTTGAAGGGGTTCCATGGAAGAAAACAAAAAATTCCTACTACAAGAACGCACCAACCAAGATCTATCTATAGAGAAATACAGTAACAAGGGGGTTTGGTGTTCATACATTTGAAGACCGGAAGCGGTATTATGTTCCCGCACAAACTTTGCTGATGAAACCAAGCATAGAAGACCTGAGGGTCGAGAAGGCTTCAAGTGTCTAGCACCACTAATGGCAGTCCCTCCGAAGTTTTACACACGTTCGGTGTAAAAGACGTCTCCGAGCCCCCAGTTCAGCAAGGCAGCGAAAGAAGAAGATCCGGGCCAACTCTGGTTGCACGACGGCGTGCATTGGGTGGAGAAAGCTCAACCTCGTTCCGTATGTTCCAAACAAGGGAACACACATGAGAGGGAGATAGGGAGAGAGAGAAGGAGAATGGCCAAATGTGGGATGAGGTTTGGAGGAGGCACCCCCTTTATATAGGGAAAATCTGGGCACCCCCACCTCTCCAAGTCCTAGGGTGGGACTAAACTTTGGAGGAGATGGGGAGGAGGACATGAACAGCGGATGGTGGGGTGGGTCCCACCCGCATGCCTAGCCCACCTAGGGGCGGAGGTGGTGGGTTCCCCCACCTAGCGTGCCCTAGCCCACCAAGGGGTGGTGGCTCCCTCTTGGTGTTGGTCCACATAGAGATAAAATGAATTTCCTATGCGGTGATCCAAAGATCTAGCCAAGGTAGAAGCACACGAGGATTACCACTAAACACGCAGTTGCGAAATTGATGAAGCACGTCACTTGATGCAGTGTACTCCTCATGATCCGATCCAATCCATGATTGTCGAAGTGCTGATCATACAACACCTCTGCCAGTATCCACACGTACGAGGAGGAGCGCCGGTGGTGGACTGCTAGGTCCGGTACGACGGCTGGACTAAATTGGAGCCGGGGTTTCCAACACATGGAATGACCTAATCGTGTTCCTTGGGCATCTGCTGCCTAGTATATATAGGGAGTTAAAGTTGGATCGAATCACTTGTGTCCCATTCACTAAAATACCTATATTAGTCACTGCGAGTCCAATTCACTGACTCAGTCCGTGTCCGATTTGGGTCCAACCCAAACTTTCTCCTGCTCTTAAGTGTGTGACCTGACAGGCTCATGGTGACCTAAACACGATTTGAGTCTTACTCATGATCGATCAGTCGGCAGCGACTCCTAGCATAATGTGCCGACTCCCAAGTACCACAGAGTCATGAAGACATACCTTCCAATGCGACTTGCGTCCAAGTCCCTTTTGCCTCACAATACATATTGTCAAGCTATAGGCAAATAATCGTCATCCTTCAAATAGTTTAACTCTCTTCTCGATCTTAGATAAGTGATTCATCCGACTAACTCTTAGTCGGCCATCTTGGTTAACACTTAACCGAGTCGTCCATGGCCATGCTTTCTAAATAATATCTTCCAATAGGGCCCATAGAATATCTCTCTAGTCAGAGGGCCAAAATCCCATCTTGGTCATCCACATCACGTAGCTTGATTCTCAGCCGACCCAAACTCTACCTTTATAACTGCCTTTTGACGGAACAACGTTTGACATAACCTAAGTCGGTGATCCACAACTCGGATTGTGCAATAACATCAGGTCTAAGGATTAAATTGATTGAGATATACAAATGACGACTTTGTTTGTTGTATCTCAATATGGGTCAATCTGACTCGTTAAACCCGAATCCGTGTAAGTTAAAATAGCATCACTATGCCCATGACAAGTGGAACCGAGTCATGAACCGACTTTCACATTAGTTCAAGTTGTGTGTCTAACACAACCTCAATAAACAAGGATATTTAGTATGAACAATATGAATATATAGTTCCACAATTAAATCACATATTCAATGATATACATTAGAAGTTCACACAGGGGAAATTTAATAACTTTATGAATACATTGGGAATTACATCATATATGATTGCCTCTAGGGCATATTCCCAACAGTTAGGCCCTCTCCCCTTCAGGGAGGGCCCATGTAGGGTATTGCCCGTATTTATTTATTTAAATAAATATATTTAATATTAATTCCAATAATTAAATATTAAATACGTTTTTATTCAATTCCCTTTATTCAAAACTCCTTTTGAATAATCTCCAAACACTTTAGTATGTTTTCAGAATGTTTCCAGTTCTCTCTCTTCCTATTTCTTTCACGGTCATGGATCTGCAGCTTCTCTACCCTTAAGCGTGACACCCTTACGGTTTGGGAATGCTCAGACATGATCGATACATCTCTCTGATCAATGAACAACATTGGTGTATGGAAACTCATGATAGTCCCTTCACATTCCATGAATTTGATTGATCACTTGAACCTTTTAGACATTGAGTCTCATTCCCTTTGCACTATGATACCTGGTTTGTCCAAGACCTGATCTCTGGTATTGTTATGCCTAGTTTGATCTTGTTATTGAAAAACACATGTACTCGTTCCCGAGATATTACATCCTCGTGACCTAGTCACATGCTTACAAGATCATTGATGTAATCTGTAACACCCCCGAATCGGCCTTATGCAAGTTTTAGCGCTTCCCACCAAACCCGCATAGAAACGATTCAAGGACACCCACCAGGCACTTTCGTGTGGGTGGAAAACAAAGTAATATCATTACACAATAGTCCACGATGGAACCCACAGAACAGATATATATATATATACAACAACGACTCACTGAGTCAAGAATATAGATATAGAGTACAAAGGTCCAAATCACCTTGAAAATGATACAGCATCCAAGTATGGATAAGAAGCAAATTGAGCTAAGAGCCCTGAAGAATAACCAATGGCATCCATAACCCTGCCCAGGCCAAGCCGGAAGGGTAACCCTACTAACGACGTCGATCTCAAACCTGCTAAAGCAAAAGGGGTGACGACAAAGGGCAAAGAAAAAAGAGGAGCGTCAGTAATGAAGCCAGTACACGGCGAGTCTAGAATTCGGCGGTCCTCGCCTATATAGGTATGGTGGACTGAAGCGGCAATGCATCATACACTAAACAACCTATAGAGACTCGATAAATTGTCGGCTATTAGAGAAAGATAAGAAAGACCTATTCGGAACCAACCTTATACTAACACCAATCATACCCATCCTGGTATTCCCCTCGAGACCAAACGAGGAAGTCAAACCGAGGAACTCACACAATTGGTAGTTTTATTCATTCTATTATAGTTGCAACACTTACTAGTCAGATATAGATAGAATGAGTCATCCTGATAGCATAAGTAGTGGGAAGTTTTAGTTAACCATTCAGTTGTAGTTGTAGTTGTAGTACTTACTAGTCAGATACAATTAGCATGTGATATCCCAAACCCAGCAGTTGTTGGCACTTTTATTTCATTCCATTGGAGTTGCGATACTTACTAGGCAGGTATAACATGACACGATACACTCCAGGTCCACCAGTTGTTGGCACTTTTATTATCCATTCCATTATAGTGAAGCTAATTACTAGTCACATATTAAGTCAAATTTATAGCACTACTTTAGTTATGCTTGTCTATGATCGAGATACTGTGCTCCAAGTCTTCCATAACCGCGGACACAGCTTTCCGAAAGATTTACCCTGCAGGGGTGCACAAATAGCAACACACACGATCAACCTCGAAAAAACCAAATCAAAACCCAACGAGGCTTTCACGACAAAGCAACCACAGGATTCATAAAATATTTCAGGAGGGCACCCCATTAAGCTACCCGCAACGAAGTTGGCCGGCTCCGAGACGGACCCAAGGTTTGCGTCAATGGCTATAAACGACTAGGAACCCGAAAGTGTGATTGGGCTTGTCGATACCGCGAAAACACTCCGCCATCCTAAACAGTACAGGTGCTCCACGCACAATCGTAAATAAATCAGTAAAACATGGCATAAGTACAGGATAGTAATAAAGCCCCAAACTAGTTTGTGGCCCCAAGAAATAAGAAATGAATCAAGCTCTGGCTAAGGGGATTCATGGTCCCACATGCGGATAGTGCGATAGTCAAGGAACATGTATCAAGTACTCAGGGCCTATGGGACACAAGTGAGCGTGGAAGAACCAAATATTAGCTATTGCCCACCGATGCCTCTGCATTAGTTATATCTATTCCCAGCATTTTAATATCAAGTTGTAATTAAAGTCATGATCATCTCCACCAATAAACATGTGCCAACCTTCCAACAACGGTGGAACAACAACGACGCGAAGCAGCACCTGAGTAAGCAACTACGACTCGCAAGGCCGACTATCTATCAACAACAGGCAATAGGATGTGTCCAAGACAATATAGAGGCTGCAAGGAATATAAATGGTGCACGGAAACTAAAGCATCGCAATACGGGTAGCAATAGATCAACAGGAGGAAGTAAAGACTATAAATACAAAATGGGTAGAAAGGGGGAGATTGCTCGCCTGGGAAACACGGTCGAAGATACATTATCCGAAGAACTTGTCGGTACTCGCATCAACTCAACGGCCTAATCCGCGAAGAAGCAATTCACTTAAAAAACACCGGATGCACTATTTAATACTATGGCAGAAGATCGGGCATGATGCAGGTATGGTGCATGACATGGCAAAGATGCAATGCAATTAGGCAATATTAAGCAGAACCGGGGTCCCGATAATTAATTAGATGGTTCATGTTGTTTAGTTACCCCACAATTTAAATGTTGTATGAAAAAGGCAAAACATGGCATCGGTTCGCTACACAAATTTAAATGGAGGCGTTAATAGACAGGAATAACCCGCCTATGCGCTCCATATTTAATTTAGGTGAATCATCTAAATACCCCCAAACATCCACAATATGCATGCGAGAATGGAGAATTAATATGCAACAAGTTTATATTCCATTTTATAAAATAGAGCTCGGAAAAGGGGATCACCCATATGGGGTGCGGAAGTTCTTGGGGGTTCGAGGGTTCGGGTCCTGCGAGATCGGTCTTCGTACATTGGGAACGGCTTCAAAATCTATGAGGCAATCTTGACGCTCTGTGAGGTAGATCTTGTCGTCGGTTTCTTATCGGTGGCCTTGACGACGGTTCATCAACTGCCACCGGGTTCAATACGGTCTTCGGTTCCATGAGTAGACCTCGGTTTTCCAGGAGGGAGATCTTGTCGATGTATCGAGCCCAAAGAACTTTGCATATTTCTTAGCGTCACACGGGATGTGGCTCTTGGACAGCACCATCTCCAGGGTATTTCCATGTTACCCACCGAAGCTTGTGGTCAACCTCAGGACACCAAACAAATAGAGTCAGACCTAGACTTAGGCATCGCTGTAGGAGACGATGTGGTGGGGAACAAGCTCGGGCGCATACTGGAGGCCGCAGAGAGCTTAGCATGGGTCATCACGCTCGCGGTGGAGCTCCTGGTGGTGGAGGCCCATGAGGTAGAGCCGGAGCGATGCGGTAGACGAGGAACAGGGCGGCACGACGACGTGCAGGTCCGACGAGGGCTCGAGCTCGGGGACGGCGCCCGACGGCGGGGAGGAGGCTGCAAGGAGAGGAACGTCAAGGCCCCTCGCGGGGCTTGCTGAAGCTACTGTAGAGGAGGCCGGGTCACAGGAGAGCACACCCGCGAGGCGGCGGCGCGGGCCGAGCCTGGCCGTGCTCTGGCAAGACAGGGCGCAGGCGGCTGGGCGAGGTGAGCGAGGCTGTGGAGGCTCCATGCTGCAGAGAGCAAGCAGCGGCAGCGGTCGACGGCCTTTGGGGACGCTGAGCGAGGTGGTCTCACGTGGCGACGGGCCAACAAGGAAGAGAGGAGGGCGGCAGACATCTGCGTCCGAGACAAGCGGAGAGGCCGGCGGGGTCGACGGGGACGAGCACGCGCTCGTGGCTGGGGCCTGAGGGATGCGACGCCCACGCGGGCCCGGGAGAAGGCGAGCGGCAGCGGGGAGCGAGGGTGGTTGGTGGGGATCGGGCAGAGGGAGGCGTACGGGAGGAGCGAGGGGCGGGGTGACGCACGGGGGTGGGGCCAGGGGTGGTTGTCGGTCACAAAAGTAGGGCGGCGTGTTGGTGCGGTGCACCGTGCGTGCGTGTTCCGCGCGCGCGGATATGTGCTCTGGTGGTTGGCGGCGGCGGGATGGGACTAGGTGGCGGTAGGTGGGATGGGGATTAGGTTTAGGGACTGGTTAGGGTTTGGTTTTGGAGGTGGCCGGCTGGGCTTTCGGGCCTGGCTGGCTGCCTCCCTATTAAAAAAATAAGATTTATATTTATTATTGTTCTATTTTATCTTCGAGACTTTTGTAAAGATTTGTAGGCAAAACAAAATATCCGGAAGAACCAGGTTTTGATTTGAAATAAAGACAGGGGATATTTAGAAAACAAAGGTAGGCTTTTAGAAAATAGTTTTAGCCAAAAAAAATACTGGTTGACATGACAATTCTCAAATGCAATGTGGCATCATGACATGAGCATGCTAGCATGATGATGCATAAGGGAAAAACAAAGTGATTTTCTAGTAGTGATTTTACCAGGGTGCTACATAATCTCACCGAGTGGTCCCAGAGTTTGTATCCATCATTCAGATAGGTAAATCCCGATCTTGATACATAGGCCTCAACCTATTCCTTTATAATATCCAATACAGACCTTTATGGCCACCCAATTATGAACATGACGGTTGATGTGATCAAAGCATCCACGAGAGATAGTGATTAATATGATCTCATGGTCAAAGGATTGAATCACTATGCTTTGCTAGATATTGCAATGTTGAACTTTGTGACTGGATCACATTGCAATTCTATGGTCGGGTGTGTCCATCACTTTATTTATCTAATGAAGCAACCTCATTGTCAGTTGATGTTAAATAAGTCCATGATCAGGAAACCTCGACCATCAGCTGCTCAACGAACTAGTACTAGAGGATACTAGGGACCTGGTTTGTTTATATACCACACTTGTATTAATTTCCTCACTTAATATAGTTCTAGCATGATACAAAACTAGTGTGAACATTAGAGATATATAACGATAAAACAACTTTGTTATTGGCCTCTAGGGCATATCTCCTTCTTTCTGCTGTTTGGACATTCCTTGTCCAACCAAGTGGACATTCCCTGTCCAACCAAGCCACAAATCCACAACTTGTGACTTCCTACAAATCATAAGATCTTGCTCCCAATCTATGGATGAGCTAGTATGTAAAATATCAGTACACGGAAACTTACATTCTGCACTAGGTAGAGCAAAAATCGACGACCAATGTTGGTTCCTTCGAATGCAACACAAGTCACAAGCACAAGCTTGTGGATGAGGCATACATGGGGACAATCTACTGCAATGTTGGTGAATACGGGATATTCGGTGCAGTCAAGAGCATAATCCATGTCCGTGAGGTCCTAATAGACAAGAAATCGAATCAACATCGAGTTCAATAGAAGCCAAATCGAAAATCCCCAAATCTGTGAAAGCACTAATCATGATGAAGAATTTGGGGAAATTGAGCTTATCTCTAGATAGGACTAGTCAAAGGTCTCACCATCATTCCAGCTCGGCATGGTGACTCTGGCGGTCGCACTATAAGCTCGTCATAGAGGAGGCAGTATTCTCACTTGTTGCCGCCGCCGGTGATCGAGTATGAGGGAGCTGAAGGGAATATGCCCGAGAGGCAATAATAAAGTGGTTATTATCTTATTCCATATTTATGATAAATGTTTATTTTGCATGCTATAATTGTATTGATCGGAAACATCAATACATGTGTGTTTAATAAACAAAAAGGGGTTCCTAGTTATGCCTCTCTTATAGACTAGCTTGTTGATTAACAAGATGATCAAGGTTTCCTGATCATAGACATTGGATGTTGTTAATAACAAGGTCACACCATTGGTGGAATGATGTGATGAACATTCATCTGAAGTATAGCATTACGATCAAGTCATTATGTTTATATTGCTATAACATCATACGAAGTAATCTTAGTCCTTAGACCATGAGATCATGTTAATTGCTAACACCGGAAGAGTATCTTGATAACATCAAACATCACACCGTAACAGGGTGACTATAAAGGTGGGTTCAGTGCTACGAAGGTGTTATGTTGAGGCTCATGGATCAAGAGTGGGATTTGTCCATCCCGATGATGGATAGATATACTCTAGGCCCTCTCGGTGATATCACATTGAAATAGCTTGCAAGCAAGTGATGTGATCACTAGAATGTTATATCACGGGAACGAGAAAAGAGTGCATGTCGGTAACGAGATCAAACTAGGTATGGAGATACCGATAATCGAATCTCGGACATGTAATATATCGCGAGACAAAGGGATTTAGTTACTAGCGTTAAAGGTTCTCACGATCACAGAAGTCATCGTTGAATGTGTAGGAGTCAGTATGGATCTCCAGGTCCCGCTTCTGATTATTGATCTGAGAGGGGTCTCGATCATGTCTGCATTATTCGTGAACCGTAGGGTGACACACTTAAGGGATACCGACACCATTTGGAGCAAATATGTTTCAAATAAAGATTTAAGAAAGCGCTGGAATTATTTCAATAGACACCGAAACTATTTCGGGTGAAATTGCTGAAATTGGTTCTGCATGTAATATTGAAATGTTGCAGGGGGTTTTATGTGAATGTTTGTTAATTAAAGTAATTAACAAAATTCTGAATAAAAATAATAAAAGATTTTTATTAAATGAGAGAGCATTAAATTTGGAGAAATTTAATGCATTTAAAGTGGAGACTTTAAAAGGGAATGTGAAGAGGCATTTTAATGTGGAGGGGTTACCACCACATGAATGGGGGAGGTGAAGGGTAACCTCCCCATGCGCCAGCCATGAAGGAGGGGTACCCTCTCCTCCTCCTATAAAAGGCCACCCTCTCCTCACTTCTCACACACACCTCCTTGTGAAGGATCTCTCTCCCCCTCTAGTATTATTTCCCCATGGTCTCGGATTAGAGAGATACATGTTCCCGGTGGCTTTATCTGGAAAGGAGTTGCTGCTTCCGCTGCTTTGCTGGAGAGATGGACGGAGGTTGTCGGGGTACCGGACTTGTGTGCGATCACGGATGCACCGCTGCTTTGCGGTGCTGGACTTGGTGGTGCTGGAGCTGGATCTGATGGACGTGCTGGAGCCGGACCTGCTGGACTTCATCACGATCTTGAGATCGGCAAGTGTACGACTACATCAACCACGAGTTCCTACTCGTTAACAAAGCTCGTTGTCTTCGAGGGTAAGTTCTCCATGGATGTATGTCCAACCGTTGCTCTGTATCTAGTAGATAGATCTTGGCGTGTAGTTCACACCGTAGGAAATTTTTTGTTTTCTATGCTGCGGACCCAATAGTGGTATCAGAGCCTAATCTATGCATAGGTGCTTAGCACGGGTAGTACACATATGTTTATATGTGGGCGATGATGATCATGTTATTGCATCTTCTATGTATTTTGGATATTGGTGGCATAGTGGGATGAAGCGGCCCGGACCAACCTTACATGTCATCGTACATGAGACCGGTTCCACGACTGACATGCAACTTGTTTTGCATAAGTGGCTGGCGGGTGTCTGTCTCTCCTACTATAGTCAATATCTGATTTACAACGAGTTGCTAATAACTTAGTTATCCTTGTTGTGGTTCATGTTCGTAGGTAAGAACGGTTCTATCTCCGAAAGCCCTAAGCCACGTAAAACTTGCAATTGATAAATTAGAGGCGTCTAGTTTAGATCGTTGCTGGGCTAGTGTATTGATATGGTATTGTTGTAAGTAGATGTATGATAGATACTCTTACAACACACTCAACGTGTAAGTTCCATAGACCTTGGCCTTACACACAAAGGAATGATAGAGATCATACCACGATGCAAGTTATAGAGATCAAATGCATGGACCATATCATCTCACTTTACACATTAGATGTTAGCATCTTATACTGCTAGTTTGGCATTTTCTGTAGCATTGTAAGATGATCCCTCTTTTAGATATCAAGATAAAAATGTGTTCTTGCTTAAGTATGCACCGTTCTATGGATCGTGTTTCGAGACATCACGTGATGATCGGGTGTTCTCAACTCTACGCTTTCATGCAACGGGTGTAAGACAGTTTTACACATGCGAATACTAAGGTTCTTACTTGGCAAGCCTAGCATGTACAGACATGGCCTTGGAACACGGACCGAAAGGTTAAGCATGAGTCATATAGTTGATGTGATGACCATATTGATGCTCGCCTTTGAAGCTACACCGACTCACGTGATGATCGGACTTGGTGTAGTGGATTTGGTTCATGTAATCACCAAAAAGGCACGAGGGATGTCGTTTTTGAGTGGGAGTTCATTTCTAATTTGGATTAGTCGAACTCAATTTGTCATAAACTAAATCAAAGTGAATTTGCATAATTTGTTGTAGTCATTCGCATTCGTTTTCTACCTTATGCTTAGTTTTTATTTGAGATAATAGAACTACAGAATTCTGGATATTTACTTTACGAACTGGTATCGTATTGTTTTCAATGTCAATTTAAAGTTTATAAGTCCTATTGCAAAATTTCAGCAAACTCTATTTACTCCATGAAGTTTAATAAGTAGTATTAAATCAAGAGTAAGAATTCCAATGTTAGTATCTAAAGTATCATGTTTGCCTCCATGATTATTGATATTCAAAAAGTTGTTTTAATATCAAGATTATATTGGAGCTGAAAATTGTTTCAGAAACCATCATGTGTGAAAGATATTGTGATATCTGAAACAATGTTTTTGGTTGCATTATGATAGAGTATAATTTAGCAAAATACATGTTCTCATATTGTATGAGAATTTGTGAAGGATGGAGATGCTAAGCATCCAGATCTCCCAAAAAGGTTTTGGGAACTAACATTATACTCGCGATTCTTCCTTACAGGCTATAGTAGCTTGATCATGAAAGTTGTCATGATAAGGATGAATAGAAGATGTAAGTAAAATGTTTACTACACTAATAGATTACTAAAGAATGGATTTTTGAAAGAATGCCAAACATTTGATGATGGTGATCCACTTCAAAGTGCAAGTCCAAAGGTATTAGTATTTGACTATATATGATTTGTACCATGTGTCATGTTGATGACACCACTATTGATGTTGATAGATTCTTTTAAAAGAAAAGGAATTGCTGAAAGAGAATCTATAAAATATTTGGCAGAAAATAAAAGGTTGGAGATGTCCAACTTAGGTATATAGAAGATATACATGTTATGGATATATTCCTTGCTTGTTAAACAATGTGGTTCTTAGGTATTGGATACCGAATTGGTTGGTATGAAGTGTCATACAGGACAACGCAATTCATGAACTACAATGGCCTAAGTAACCAGCAAGAGAATGAGTGATGATGTTCATCGAAAACAAATAAAGTGTTATTGTGTTTTTCGTTGTCATCAAACCAAGCCTTCAAGATTTGTTTAAATAATTGTTATTTTGTTCCGGTATCATGAGAACAATGGTTGTTCAAATAATTACCGTATTCCATAAAGGATGGATGAACTTTTACAAGTCTAGTTGGAGAAATCACATCCATAAACACTATTGCTAAAATGTCGCAAGACAAATGATTGAAAGATCACTTATGAAGTGACATCGCTGTTTAAATTATATTTGAAAGAAAACATAAAGAAACTCCATGTTGATGGATTTTTGGAGTCTTTGATTTTGATCAATTGACGCATGTGAGACTTTCCTCGAGATAATTGAAACTCCATCCATAGGCCAGAGAGGAACGGATGACTAGCTTATTGGAAATTGTGCATGCTGATGTGCATAGTCCATTATGTGTAGCCATATGCGATGGATCTTTTTGCTTCATATGCTTTCTCCAAAAATTTGAGTGAATATATCTGTCTATTTACTTAATAAGGAAGAAGTATGAAACATTTGAAAATTGTTCAAAGACTTTCAAGATGAAGTGGAAAATCATTGTAACAAGAAAATAAAGAGTTTATGATTCGATCATAAAGGAAGATATTTGAGTTACATGTTTAGCAAAAACACCTATGACTTGAGGAATTGTTCCATGATTTGTGTTTCCCGATAAACCATAGGAGTATGGCATATTCGAGAGATGAAATCAAACCATGTTTGACATGGTAAGATCAAAGGTGTCATTTATAAAACTGCCATTATGTTTTAAAGATCGAAGCTTTAGAGACTACCGCTTTTACACTGAAAAGAGCACCATCATGATCCGTTGAAATGACACCATATGAGTTATGGTTTGGGATAAAACCCGAATTGTCTTTTCTTAAATTTTGGTATGCTATGCATAAGTAAAATGTTTACAACCAAAGTCGGATAAGCACGTCTTTGTAGGTTATCCAAAAGAATTTGTTGGGAATTTCTCCATAACACCGAGGACAAAAGAGTTTGTCGCTTGGAACGTCAAGTTTCTTGAGAAGGAACTTTTCATGAAAAGTTAAGTGGGAGGACAATAGAACTTTGATAAGGTTGTTGAACCTTAGCTATATGTGCTAAGTAGCGCAGCGCCAGAAAGTGTCCCGGTGGCGGCCACAATGCTCATGGCTCTCGTGATTACAAAAGGTGTGATCTCGGAGATTAGAGTTCCTATAGAACCGTGTGGGTCAGTAAGAATCAAATAGTAAGATTTGATAAGCAAGTCGTTATTGTTTTGACAATGATGAACCGACTACATGCAAAGAAGCGATGATGGGCCCTGACTCCATAAAATGACTAGAAGTCATAGAATCCGTGATAGTATCCATACACAAGAAAACAAGTTTCTAAACTTGGAAGACCCTCCGGAAAGGCGTGAAGCCTATCGGTCGTGTTTGGATCTAAAAAGAAATAAGACATGGATGTTTAACATCTATGAAATAGTCGACATGTCAGAAAGAAGTTTACGACAATGTTCAAGGAGTTGACTATGACAAGATTTGATCGTTCATAGCGATATACAGTCTTGACGGATTAATGTAGCAACCACTACATATAATTTGGTATATGGTAGTTGAATAAACAAAACAAGGTTCTTATAATAGAACGATAACCTAGGACATGTACATGACATGGTCCGAAGGGTTTTGTTAATTCAAAGGGTGCTAAAAGGGCATGTAAACTTCAATAGTTGAAGTGAGCATAGCGGAGTTGGAATCTTCACCATGATGAAACTATTAAAAGAGTTTAAATTCATCAGAGATGATGAAGATGCTTGCATTTGCAAGAAATTAAGTGGGAGCGCTGAGACATATTTCTAATACATTATGTAGAGGACATATTGTTGATTGGAAATGATGTATCTTGTATTGACACAAGTTAAGAATTTCATTAAAATAAGATCTCGATGAAAGACTTGGGCAAACCCAGAATATTAGGCATCAATATCTATATGGATAGATTAAGGCGCTAATATCGTTGTGCCAGACATACATATATGATATATTGAAAGGGTTCAATATGGAAACAACAAGAAAGGTTCTTGCTGCATGGAAAGGATTGTATCAAAATTCAAGTGTTTCAACACTTGGTGAGTAAAATCACATGAAGATTTTGATCGATTATACCATGATATGTATATATCCAGAATGTCCTATGCTCTAAATGTTATGAGCATATACCAGAATGATTCATAAGATGATCATTGGACAATAGTGAAGATATTCTTATGAGCTTTGGAAGAACTAAGAATATATCATGTATAAGTGACAAATAGTTAAAGGTAGTTCATTGTAAAGTGTTACATTGATACTAGTTTTGTCACAAGATACAAATTAAATTTATCTCAATTTAGACTATGGGTGGCACAATATAATGGAAAGGATGTTCCATGATGGATTTGGATGAGTTCCAAAGTTGAGATATTGTGATGGATACTACAACAAAAGGCTAAGTATATAACTGCTATAGTAGCAGCAAAGGAGGGCATTTGTGTTAAGTAGTTTGTTATCAAACTAGGTGTGGTTCAAAGTGGGCTAATACTATGAAGATATATTGTGTGACAATAATATCAACATATTTTGAGCCGAACGAACTAAAGGTCTCACCAAAGGACCAAATTTATACAATGCCATCTCATTTGAGAATGAGTGATGCGTAGAGACGCAAAGACATGCAAATACACACGGACCTGAAATTGTCAGATCTGGAGATTATGTTAACCACTAGCAATAGCGTATATGCAACACCAGAAAGCCATAGGTGTTCAATACGCAAAGTTTTTCAAACTAGATTATTGACTCTAGTGCAAGTGGGAGACTGAAGGGAATATGCCCGAGAGGCAATAATAAAGTGGTTATTATCTTATTCCATGTTTATGATAAATGTTTATTTTGCATGCTATAATTGTATTGATCGGAAACATCAATACATGTGTGTTTAATAAACAAAAAGGGGTTCCTAGTTATGCCTCTCTTATAGACTAGCTTGTTGATTAACAAGATGATCAAGGTTTCCTGATCATAGACATTGGATGTTGTTAATAACAAGGTCACACCATTGGTGGAATGATGTGATGAACATTCATCCGAAGTATAGCATTACGATCAAGTCATTATGTTTATATTGCTATAACATCATACGAAGTAATCTTAGTCCTTAGACCATGAGATCATGTTAATTGCTAACACCGGAAGAGTATCTTTATAACATCAAACATCACACCGTAACAGGGTGACTATAAAGGTGGGTTCAGTGCTACGAAGGTGTTATGTTGAGGCTCATGGATCAAGAGTGGGATTTGTCCATCCCGATGATGGATAGATATACTCTGGGCCCTCTCGGTGATATCACATTGAAATAGCTTGCAAGCAAGTGATGTGATCACTAGAATGTTATATCACGGGAACGAGAAAAGAGTGCATGTCGGTAACGAGATCAAACTAGGTATGGAGATACCGATAATCGAATCTCGGACATGTAATATATCGCGAGACAAAGGGATTTAGTTACTAGCGTTAAAGGTTCTCACGATCACAGAAGTCATCGTTGAATGTGTAGGAGTCAGTATGGATCTCCAGGTCCCGCTTCTGATTATTGATCTGAGAGGGGTCTCGATCATGTCTGCATTATTCGCGAACCGTAGGGTGACACACTTAAGGGATACCGACACCATTTGGAGAAAATATGTTTCAGATAAAGATTTAAGAAAGCGCTGGAATTATTTTAATAGACACCGAAACCGTTTCGGGTGAAATTGCTGAAATTGGTTCTGCATGTAATATTGAAATGTTGCAGGGGGTTTTATGTGAATGTTTGTTAATTAAAGTAATTAACAAAATTCTGAATAAAAATAATAAAAGATTTTTATTAAATGAGAGAGCTTTAAATTTGGAGAAATTTAATGCATTTAAAGTGGAGACTTTAAAAGGGAATGTGAAGAGGCATTTTAATGTGGAGGGGTTACCACCACATGAATGGGGGAGGTGAAGGGTAACCTCCCCATGCGCCAGCCATGAAGGAGGGGTACCCTCTCCTCCTCCTATAAAAGGCCACCCTCTCCTCACTTCTCACACACACCTCCTTGTGAAGGATCTCTCTCCCCCTCTAGTATTATTTCCCCATGGTCTCGGATTAGAGAGATACATGTTCCCGGTGGCTTTATCTGGAAAGGAGTTGCTGCTTCCGCTGCTTTGCTGGAGAGATGGACGGAGGTTGTCGGGGTACCGGACTTGTGTGCGATCACGGATGCACCGCTGCTTTGCGGTGCTGGACTTGGTGGTGCTGGAGCTGGATCTGATGGACGTGCTGGAGCCGGACCTGCTGGACTTCATCACGATCTTGAGATCGGCAAGTGTACGACTACATCAACCACGAGTTCCTACTCGTTAACAAAGCTCGTTGTCTTCGAGGGTAAGTTCTCCATGGATGTATGTCCAACCGTTGCTCTGTATCTAGTAGATAGATCTTGGCGTGTAGTTCACACCGTAGGAAATTTTTTGTTTTCTATGCTGCGGACCCAACAGGAGCTGACCAGTGAGGAGTGACTAGGGAATGGATCTCAACAGAGAAAATGGATAGTGGAAATAGAGAAAGATTTTCTGCGGGAGGTGACAGAATTCTTCCCGCCTTAGTTTTCCATTTTTGAAGCGGCACGCGCGTTGTCCCACCATCTCCATGCGTGGGTGAGCTCGTGCATAGAATCTCCTTTTTTGCACCTTCAGAGCGCAAGACAAGGGTGGCTCGCTAGAAACGTCCGAATCGGCAGTTCCTGACGGGCCTTGCCCGGGAGTATTTTAAAGTTCGTGTGGCCACAACGCGAAGGCCGAACACCAACCGGCCTAACTTCTGCTCCTAGAAAGGCTGGCTATCGGACAAACTACCAAACACATCCTAAACCTAGCATTTGATTCTCATCCCTCTCTCCAACTTTTTTTAGCATCATCACCTCATCTCATTAAACTTTTTTTAGCATCATCACTTGAGTCAAGGTCAAAACGGGCCATCCTCTAAGAGCTCTAAGCTTCCTAGAATTGCCGAGCCCCAGTTGCTTCGATCGATCACAGTTGGTATGGGCCTAGCTGTAAGCTCCTTAACCCGATCACAGTTGGCATGGGCCCGACTTTAAGCTCCTTAACATGTTCAGTCATGCATGACCGTAGGTCGGTTCGTTTAGTCAAATATCTCGATTGAGTCGATAATTAAGGTGGTCGTTATCTAGATTCGCCGCTCCACAAACGCATCTTCTTCCTCCTCCTCCAATCCCCTCGCCGCCAACGCCTTACCCAGCGCCTTCGCCATCTCTCCCAGCTGGTTGTCGTCCACCCCCACTAGCTAACTCCCCACCATCTATCTATCCCCTTCCCCATCACGCTCGGAGAACCGCTGGAATTTCGACGCGCATGGTTTCCAGCCTCCTTTCTTGTTTCGCCTGCGACCTCCCACCGTGGACTCCTTGAACGCCTAGGCTTTCGTGCCGCCCCGCCCACCGTGGACTCCTCGAACACCGGCGCAGTCCACTGTGGGAGGTCGCTACCTCCATGGACGCCCATGCCCCCAGCTCGCTACCTCCGTGAAAGTAACTCCTAGAGGAAGGATGTGGTTTTGGATAAAGTAGTCGTACTAGTAGAGAGAAAGGATAGTGGCTCCAGTGAGAGAAAATCGTGGTTGATACCATGGAGCCAAATCAGGAAATAGGAGGGGAATTCGAGATAGGAGACATGAAAATGGATGCAGTGGTGGATTAGAAATAAATAAAAAATGGATTTGGCATGAGCAGTGGCAAAGGAAAGAGAACTCCACCACCAAAAACAACATCCAACCTACCATGGAAGAAGGGCTCTATTATCTACCAGATGGATCCAGAGTTTCAAAAATCCAACACTAATCACCGACTTGTAGAAACGAAAGTGATCTATAGAATAAAAAAAATTATAAAATTAATGCGATCTTCTCAGTTCAGGTCTTCAGTTTTTGCATGCTAGAATTTTAGAAGAACGAAAGTACAAGTTGGATTACCATCTAAGAACGAGGCATGAAAAACTAACCAAGGATTCGACTCATGAAAAATTCCACATAACGCAAGAACCGAAAATTGAAATCCATCTTTTGGCATCTTGCAACCCTTTTGTCTCATACACAAATCAAGAAAACAAACTTCACGTAGATCTAGAAAACAGGGCTTGTCCCCCGGTGGTGGAACGGGCCGCGTTGGGGAAAACATGGCGTGAGCTTGCTGGGAGGCCAAGAAGGGGCAGCATCGCATGGTGGAGTCTGTCGGTGGCGCTGGGAGTCGTCATTGCCGTTGCCCTTCACCTGGCCGATGTTCAGTACCACACGGATATGGCAACCCTCCCGTCCCGACCGTCTCCTTGCTCTAAATCGTGCCACCACGGGTCTCCACCTTCGGCCTCCTCTCTCCCACAGCCAACGGCGCGAGGGTGCGAGCGGCTGTCGCCTTGTGTCGGTTGCGGGCGCGGGGTCCCGGCGGCCAACTACAAGCCTCGGAGGATGGGGCTGGCGCAATTTGGTGAGAGGTTGCAGCGTCTCCCGCCGGAGGGGAACACTGGGGCGGAGCACGTCCGGTGGAGAAGAAGGATGAGAGGGAAGGGCGGTGCCCACTAGAGAGTAGTGGCTTTTCCCGCCGGTGAGGGGAATAGGGCCATTGTGATGGACGCATGTGGAGAGACTGGGAGATGGATAGGGGTGGGAATTTGGTTCGGTGGGTGGTCCGGGGAAGAAAAAAATCGCCTCGGTCCGTTCAAACCTGACCAACGGGCCAGCCCGGGCCGGCACTGCCTTCACGTGCCTAGCCCGGCACGGCACACCAGGGTCCATCAAGCTCGCGGGATGTGCCGGCACGGGGGCCTGGCCTCGAGGCCTGGGCACGGCCCCAACTCTGTCGGACCGGTACGTTGGCCCCCGTTAGGCACGCAAAGCACGTCGGTCCACCTTTTGTTTCAGAGCAGCGCGGAGCGAGAAATGGTTAAGTTCGGCCAAATTTCTTATATAGCACAAAAGGATTGGTGGTCCAGTGGTTCAGAGCAGCGCGAAGCGGGAAAAGGTTGCGAGTTCGAACCCTAGTGCCATCCTTTTGGCGACTAATATTAACTTGTACTCCAAGGCAGAGGCTAAGCGGGTCGTGTCGGGCCGGCACGCGTGCCTGAGGCTACGGCCCAGGCACAGCCTCAGCCGGGCCACGGGTCGGCACAGGCCCGTCTTCCACGTGACGTGTCAGGCTCTTGCCGGGCCAAAATGGCGTGCCGCGGGCTAGCCCGCCAGGGGCACGGCCCGTTGGCCAGGTTTGGGTCCGGTTAACGCCGTTAGTTCAGATCGAGGGTAAAAATACAATAAAGCCTAATTTAGTGATTGGGTAAGGGTGCACCGCTATCACCCTAGGCAGCCCACTATTTTGCTTCCATATATAAGCCAACAGATATATACCTAGCAGATAGCTCTAATGTTGTTGAAATTATCAAATCATTGACATTACCATTTTGATCGAACTGATAGATTGTCTTTTGAGACATGCTTAAATTGTGTTTCAGAAGAAGAATGGTTAATAGTTGTTTATAGTCTACCTTAATAAAGATAAGTTGTGAAACTTGATTATATCTGGTTATTGCAGTTGTTTGTTCTCTTCAAATAGTCTACATAGTTGATTCGTTCGCTTAGAGAATTCAATTTGTATTTTTTTGAGGTGTTTTCTTATTAATATCTTCCTAAATTTGCATGTTTGTAGGATTAGAACAACCATTCACCTTTATCCCTTCAACCAAACACAAAACTAGACCATCCTAATCCTAAAATACTATGTTGTTATTCTTCCACCATTTTTGTATCAAAATTGTTTAGTACATCAATCCTCACTCGGTTTTCTTTGCATTCTTCAGCTGGGTGTAATGACATCGTCAATATGAGTGTTTACTTTTCCTACACTTCCTTTATTGTTCTACGGTTTCAATGTGGTGCTGCTTACAAGAAGGTAATCTGAGTTTGATACACATATCAGTAGATTGTCCACTATCGCATACGAACCAAGTGTTTTTCACCAAGTTCATGTTCATTTGAAGCAGGTGGTCCGTACTATTCTCATGGTTCTCGTGACATGGCGTTCTCATGCTGTCTAAACAAATTATGTACTAACACTATAACACAAGGGGAACTCATAATTAGAGCTAATCGGTGCAACAAGTGGCATTCCACCAAACCAATGAAAATGTATGGGGAATACAAAGCTAGAGAATCAACATCATTTAAGAAAATTTCGATCCAAGTTTCATTTCCTTTCTATCAGTCCGTGCTTTAATTTTCTCAATAGTTCAGTGTTGAAATGTTTCTTTTTTTCTCCATGTAAGTTCTGAAGTTGTTAATTAGTCTAGGTTCTAATGATTGGCTAGCGCTACCTATGTTGGTTTGGTCTAGTCCGTGTAAACCAGTGAGCCTCATGTAAAAGAAAAGAAGTAGGCAACCGCCCTACCCCTCCGTCCGTCGCTCCCACCACCACCACCCATCGTGATGGCTTGCTTACATCGAGCTAGAGAAGGAAGGGACAGCGTGTTGTAGGCACCAAGTTGCGCAGACGAGGGCGGACGAAGCCGTGGCAGATTGACGGGGTGCGTAGGCGAAGCCTCGAGGCGGCGGCAGTGCCGGAGCCCCAGATCGACGCAGAGGTGTGGTCGTGCGACACCACGCTAGTGACAGCGTTCCGGATCAATGCAGAGGTGAAGACTCGGCGTCACGGGCCACAACGACATTGGAAAAGGGAGGCGATGTCGTGTATCCTTCGCATGTTTAGTGACAAAGAGCTGCGATTATACAGATCAACTAGGGATCTATGAATGTCGCTGGACGAGTCATCAACGGACTACCACCGCATTATGCACCTCTTCCCCTTATTGTTGTCTGTTGGGAGTAACATAGTATGGACACATTCCTTTGCGGTATTGATTTTTTGTTCAATGGTCTATGTTGACAGTCCAACAAGTATGTATTCTATTGGAGTCAGTGGCTAACATGTACTTTAAGGTCAAGTACTAAAGTTCTTAAACTCCACACACAACCTGTTCGTTTTCGGTCATTGCTTAAAATCTATTATTACCCTATTTACATGCTTGCAAAGTTGTGGATAAATGGTGACATGATAAATGTGCCTTTTGGTCATCAAGTGCAGCAGTAATTAGTGATTACTTGATAGGTTCTTAAAAATATATTTTGTAAAATGTGTAGATATAATATATGAATCTGTAGGTGGGAAAATGGCTGCTATGCTCTTGAATGCACTTGCATAGTTGCATTCCATGGACGTCTCGTTGTAATTCGTATGATCTCCCATGTAAATTCAAATAGCTTATGAAAATAAATTTTGTATTATATGTTACAGACATAGTAATAAACAATTACCCACTTGAGACTAAGTTGTTTTATGATTTGTCTGATTTTCATTTAGTAGAGTGAAGAAGCACCCCCAATGAGCATAAGGATTCGATGCTAATTGTTAATTGTTAATCTCACCATTTAAAATTGGAGATGTGGAGTGCACCGAGGAAAATCATTGATCTACCATGGTATGTATCCTATCTGAATTAATGTCAGTTATTCATGTTTCTCATGTATCATTTTAACCAATATGTCATGGATAATGGCTGAACAGATACCAAGCAGCAGCAAACAACCTTTAAAGTTTAGTATCAATCTCATAATTAGCTGATAGTTAATTTTCCAGTCTTATCTATTTAATTTTATGCTTGAGATTTGATCTTCCGTTCTATTTTTATTGATATAATTTTCTCTTTATATGTGGTTCTTCCAATCTAGAGAATGATATTGTGTTTGCCATATATTGTCCTTTTAGACTTCACTGCAAACTAATAGGGTGCTACCCCACTTCTGCAATCATGTAGTCCAATATTTGGTGCTGATAATCACTATTGCTAACTAGGTACCAACTTTGTTTTGCACTGGTAAGAATACTCTTCAGGTCTAGATCTCATTCAACTTTTAGAGGTCATTCAATTTTTTATAGTTGCTAAGTGTGGTGGTGAAGGAATAAAGTTAAGTTCACTATGTTGCTTCCAAACTTGCTTTCTACTAGTGCAGAGTGCTTTGGTGTAGCACCGCATACTTAAATGTCTATATTGCATGCTTACTATTTTAGGATAGTTGTCTGTCTATTTCTTACATGTTTTGCTAATTGTCAATCCGTTGTGGTTCTCATGAAGAATGTTCTCAAGGAAATACTATGTGGATTTTGTTTTGTTATACAGCTTGGTGCCTGGTGACAGTCCATCAAGGCAATTATCTCTACACACTGACTATCTCCTCTTATTTTTTGGTGAATGCTACTTGAATTTCTCATACTAATTGTTATTTACCGAATATTTTTTGGCACCTCAACAGTTCCTTCAGTTGTTTTAAGTGATTATGTATAACTAAAGTTACATGTGTGTGTACTCGTGGTGCGTGCTTGTGGAGAATGGTGACGATCCTTTTAAATGTTTTTGACTTGGTGTTAGTATGATGCTGACGCCTTGAGTTTGTTGACTTTAAAGCTGTATAAGGACATATGTATCTCTCTGTCCAATATTTTCCGTTTACATCTAAATTTTTTGTGCGAAATGAATTTTAGTTTGTGACAACAAAATTACATTTATAGATAATTATTTTTTTATTACCATTGACTATATTTTCTTTTCATTAAGATATTGAATTTCTTAAGACGATATGTAGTCCAACAAGAGTAGATAAAGTAATAGACATAGCAAGTAAAATATAACTTCATGCATAAAGAAAATAGACAAAACGGAATGACAAAACATGCAGGATCCTTGTAGACACTACTTAATCCACACCAGGCTAGACCCAAGCCACGGTGCACCAAAAACTAAGAGCAACTAACAACCCTGTTTCAAAAAAAAAGAGCAACTAACAGCCCTGACATAAAATTTAGACGCAGACGGCGCAGTGGAGCGCACGAGGCCCATCTAGTACTTTGTTGGGCTTGGCTGGATTTGGCCCGGTACCTAGCCGTAGCTGCAGCTCGTCTCTCGTCTTCGTCGTTTCCTTTCTCCGGAACTCCAGTACCCTCCTCGATTCGGGCGCTCGATTCCTGGCTTCGGATCGCACCCATCTCACCTATTGCTGCTCAGACATGACGGCTTGCAAGCAGACCGCTTCCATCGGAGCTGCCGCCACGGACAGCAGGTAAGAATCCATACTGAATTTTGCTTCTCCTAGATTTGGTGAGTCGAGCCATCGATCCAGAACCTTGGATTCCTACGCAGGTCGGCAGCGAAGAGCGATGGAGCAGAGGAGCGGAAGCCCTCGAGGAAGGGGAAGAAGGCCAAGGACAAGTAAGAAGAATCCAATCGGTGAATCGATTTCTGTGACCCATGACCTTAATTTTCGGTGTTCCACGCAGGTTGGCGGTGAAGAGCAATGGAGCCGAGAAGCCCAAGACCCATGACCTTTCCGATGTTACACGCGGCTTGGCGGTGATGAGCATTGCAGAGGAATTGTCAGAGGATGAAGATGTTGCCCTGTTAGCTCTGTACTGCTACATGTGAGATGAGATCCTCTTCGTTTTTCTATTATTCAGTTTTTTTTTTGCTTTTCTGGACGGCGCTTATTTATTTGACCATGATTTGGTTGTCTAGGGACGACTTCTGGATGACCAACTTCAAAGGCGTCTATGACAAGCCGTCCGTAGATGCTGTCAGTTCGATCCTTCAATGCCTCCTTACCTCTATCAGCAGCCATAATGATTTGTTTCCACTATTTCGTGGATGAATTGATTTTTTTTTGTTTCTCCCGGAAAACTTTCAGATTCGTAAGACAGCCACTGAAAACTGGAAATTACTTAACGATTCGGTAAGACAGCTTCTAATCTTCTGGAACTTTTGCCGTGCTGATCTGTTGTTGATACATTCATGGATGGATCTGTGTTGCAGGAAAAGGCCCCTTATGTAGCCCAGGCACGTGTGAGCAGAATACTCATTGCTAAGGTTCACGAGAAGGTTGATACAAAGACCTAGCGGTTTTACCTATTTTTAGATGACCTAAGCTAAGCGTCCTCTTCAGATATAACGCTCTTTCATCACATATATTATTTCCAATAACAATGGATAATCTCATCTACTTTACCGTCGATTGAAAGAATTATTAAACTGTTTGTGTTTGCACATTTAATTTTCTTTCTTGTTGATCCAGCTTCTCCTTGAACTTTGACGGATTTCTTTCCCTTATAGACACGGATGTTGGCGAGTGTGATGGCGAATAAGATGATGAATCTGAAATGTGAACACACAATATCTCTAAGGTCTGTTTTAACAGGTGAATTGCATTTTTTCCTTCTGCTATCTGTATATCTTTTTGATTGGCTACTCAATTAGCAGATAATGCATGTTCTCTTGTTTTGTTTTACTCCCTCCGTTCCAGAATATAAGATGTTTTAGCCTTTTCCTGAAACGCATGTATCTAAATGCCTTTTAGTGTGTAGGTTCGGATCAAAATGAGTGAACCTACACACTAAAAGGCGTCTAGATACATGTGTTTGAGAAAAAGGCTAAAAAATCTTAGATCTTCTGTATGGATTTGCTTATAATTTCTGAACTAGCTAGTTATTAGAATTATCCATATGGCTATGAGTTAGATACAATACGCTTGCTTTCTACTCTGTGAGCCTCTCATATGCATGTTAATACAAAGTCAGGCTCACATGACTTGATTATCTTGAAAGTTCATTATTTGCCTCTGATGGTCATATTTTGCCAAAAACAGGAGAATTTGATTGGCAGCAATAGAAGTAGAACATGTGCTGACACATTAACTTAGTTCTATTCTTTTTTTTGAAACACATCATATATGGAGATAGTACTGATTCTGGAACTTAGTTCTATTCTTGTTCATTCACTGTTTCTATTGTTGGTTTTGTGTAGTAACAAGGCTGAAATAATTCAGCTTTCGATCTGGTAACCTTTTTTATAATTTCCACAGTGCGTTAGATACCATAGCTCTTGCTTTCTAGTCTGAGCCTAATTCTCACTTGAATTGAGTATCAACCTAAAGCTTGGGATCATATGTATGCAAATACATGAGAACATGATTGTCAACACAAGATGTTGATCTTGTGCCAGCATAAATAAACTGGTCTTGTTCGTTCAGTGTTTCTATTGTTGGTTTTGTCCAGTAATGCTGAAACGATTCAGCTTTGGGTAAATTTTTTGTTATAATTTTCACAGTTTTTAGATAAACTTGTTCTGTTGAAGTCATAAAAATTGTAAGATATAACTTTGTCAGCTTTTCTCTGAATGGGCAGCAAAAGTTTTTATTATTATTTCCACATTGGTTTATGTTGGTGCAGTACCGTTAAGCAGGGTCCACCTTATGTGAGCATCATTCCATGGTTTATAGGTGTCATGCTATTGGAATTGGTTTTGTTTCGGCCTTGTAGTTGGCAAGGAAGGAGGAACTAAACTTAGTCCTGATTAATTTTGTTGTGTTTCTCTTCTGTAGAACAAAACTGTGCTCTTCTGCTATTGCTTACATCTTCTGCTGATAATATCATCCTTCTCTAGCATCGTACATGCCCTTAGGGCGTCTCCAATGCTTAAGTTTTATTTGGACCATAAGCTGGGTCCCACCGTACATACTATAGCCAAACGAAATTCTCACAATGCTTAAGGACGAACTGGGTCTTAAGCTGGAGCCCACTAGCTATGTTTCTTTTTTTAATCCAGCTGGTTTGCTCTTCTCTTTGCACGGAAGGAAATGAAAGAACTGCCATGCCATGTAACAGTGGGAAGAGAGGAAATATTGTTTTCTACTTCCTATGGCCGGGCCTTACCGCTACGGGCGACCTCAAGTTTTGCTAGCTTAAGATCAGGCCTCACAATGTGTAAAGTTGCCTAAGGTCGATCTTAGAGGCCTTATGGCCGACCTTATTTCAACATTGGAGACGCCCTTACATCCTGTTGATAATGTCATCCTTTGAACACCATCACACATCACTGATACAACAGTTTCACTTGCTTTTGGCATTTATTTGTTGTTAACTGCCATGCTATTAGACTGCATATGAGAAATGCAAACTCTTTAAAAATGGAATTGAGTGTTGTCGAGTTAGAAACTTTTACATGTTCCATTGTTCTAGCAGAATTATTTAACGCAACTTTGTGTGCTTGCAGAAATATCTTCATAGATCGCGCAATAACTGCAGCCAACTCCGCAACCTGATTCTGTCTGGGGCCGGCACTTGGAGGGTTCAGATGCAGGTTCAGTTCAAGCTGCCATATGGACAATACTAGTACTCTTAAATATGTTTGTGCTCCTGACTTTAGATGTTAAACTCTTGCTGCTTGTTGTGATGTTTGCTTAGTAATGTTGAACGGCCATTGAAGTTATTTTTCACTATTAGAAACCCTATGATGACATTGTGAGATTGCAACTGAATTTTTTGCCTGCGTGTGTGTGATAGTCGCACCTATTATCTATAATCTTAAGCCATGCAAGCATTCTGAGGCCATTTGTCAAAAACGTGACACTTCCATGTAGGCCCATTTTTATACTCTTCACGTTGACGTATGGGACCGTGTGGGGCTCCTTCGTGCATGTGGTAGAGGCGTGCATGTGCTGCTTTATACGTCGTTGTTTTCACTGCATCCTCTCTTATTCCCGTCGTGGCCGCTAGCCCAATCCCCCTCTCTATTTTGCGGCAGAAGAGCCCACCACCGCCTCCAATCACGTTGGTTTTAAGATTAAATTAAGATTAAATTTATGATAACTACTCAGCCTAAAAAACAACGGTAGTTCCAAACATGTGTGATCATCGTACTAACTGGCGTACCCACACCCCTTTTGCATAGGTCGAACCGTTATCTTCTTACATCTACATACGCCAGTAGGACACAACAATAAAAACTATGGAGGTAGTGTTTTGGCTCATGGGTACATATGGACGTATTATAAAAAAAATATAAACACATTTTAAAATGTCAAAAATTAATAAAGAAAATCTTGCGTGTATATCTAGACATTTTGTGGTTCTTACACAACTTTTCTGGAAAAAAATACCATTTTATGTGACTTGTGTAAAAAGACAAAAAATTATCCAAAAATAATCATGTTGGAGCATTGAATTTGTATTCTTTATACAGGACACAAATAATATTTTTTTTCAAAGAAGGTGTGTGCGAACATAGAATGTCCAAACATACATGTAGATATTTTTTTCTAAATTTTTTTAACGTTTCGATTTTTTTTTAAATAATGGGTTCATTTGCACTTGTGAACCGAATTGGATTATCAGACATATTGCGCATATAGTTTCATAAAACAAATAGTCGCGGGTGTATCGCCTATAGTGCCTAGAACAAACCACCACGAGTGTACTAAATATACCACGTATTGCCAGAATATCATACAAGTGCCGCGGCGAAGTGCGTCTATTCATCTAGTATGTTTTAATGGAGCGGGGCATTCCATCTCTACAAATAGAAAACACTGACTGCTTAAGGTGGCTGTGCGGTTATACCCTAAACGGGAAATCTAACTCAAGGCTGACCTTGATCTGACTTATAGCAAGGTCATGCCTCCGCGTCACCCGATTGTCATCGTACGACCCGTGTGTAGACTAGTCACCACTTCTCCCCCAAATCCGCCCCTCCCATCTCGGCCACATCACTTCCGCCTCCTCTATCACCGATTCTTGTGATTGCGAGGGGCGAGGAGGTGGTGCTTTGCGGGAGATGAATCGATGGAGGCACAGGAGTGGCGGCAGGCTGCGGCGGGTCGAGACGATGGTCAGCGTGATGGTGTCTTCGTCTTTCTTCAGGTCGCATCTCCCCCGTCAACCTCTGATGTCGATCCGCCGCTCTCGAGGGAGAAGCAGCCGGTGATGGCCCCGTTCGTGGTGGTATGGGAGGAGGATAAGGAGCGTCTTGATCTTTAGTTGGGCATGCGGGTGCGTTGCCGTCGTCATGGACCTTGACTTTGCTGTGCCGTGCTACAGTAACTCCTGATAAACTATGTAACGGATACGGTATGTATGTGTTGTACGTGTTGTAATACTACCCCTGTAATCTTCCTAATATATATACCAAAGCCGACCCTTGTGGTGTCGTGCGTTTTCTCTCCAATACAATCTACTCTACGTATTTTAATTCTCCGGCTACATCCTCACGCCGCCGACAACGTCGTCGCGTCGCCGCCTATATCCGTGCGTCCCCGGCTAGATCCTAGTGCAAGGTATGTCTTGTGGTAGCTTTGCCCATCTGCAAGTAGTAGCCCCTGCATTGGACGCATGGTTTTTGGATTCCATAAACTTGTGTTACATGTAGGCATCTTGGATGGAACCGATGATGTCTATGTAGATGAAACTGGTAGATTTTGTGGTGTTGTTGAACAGATTTTGTAGACACAAATAGAGGTATCGCATGAGCAAAACAAATCACAACGTAGCATCTAAGTAGATGGAACTTTTTCGTAGATGTTCTATGTGTTGGTTGGGAGTTTTTGAGGAAAATGTAGCGAAGGGGAGGGGGATTCAGTGGATCACAGTTCAGGACTCAATGTAACTGAGTTTGTAGTACTGAATTTTTGAGGAGAATGTAGCGGGGGAACGCATTGGATCAAAGTTCAGGACTCAATGTAACTGAATTTTTTAGGAGAATGTAGCAGAGGGATTCAATGGATCATAGTTCAGTTTAGATGTGAGTTTTTTTCTGGACCGAAGATGTAACATGTGGTTAATTCTCTAGGTGTAACCAGTTTAGATGTGAGGTTTTTCCTTCCTCGTATGTAACATGTGGTTAATTCTCCAGGCGTAATCAATAAGATGTGATCTTTTTATGGACCATACTTGTAACACATGCAATTTGCTGTAATAAATTAGATGGGAGCTTTCTTGGGCCTTAGATGGAACACATGGATTTTTTTTATATAGTTGTAATATGTTCGATGGGAGCTTCTCCGTGGCCTTAGATGTAACACATGGTTAATTATCTGGGGCTTTTCTTCAAGTTCCATTTATATGTTCTTCACAATCTTTTCATACATTCCTCTCTACCACTGAGTTCATCAGCCTTCTTTCTACATTGTGCTATATGATACGGTGCACGAGACATGGAATAAGCTGCGATTTATGTCATTTGTAAGTATTTTGCAATAAGTAGGTAAAAATGACAAGACAAACCAACAGCAGGAAAATAAAATCAGGGAAGAAACATCACAAGTTGAGCCCGATGCGCAAGAAACTGACATTCAGGTTGGAATCTGTAGGTTTTGGAGGGAAATTTCTGGATGGACATGGTCCCATGGACCTCCACACCCTCTTATATATAGTCCAACTTAGCCATACATATTCACTCGTACACTGGAATGATCGAAACTCTAGTAGGACACTACTACTATACTCACACTCCCTAGAATACTCTAGGCTCTACCAGAGTAGTATTACTACACTAACTTAGACTCCAACACTCACTGGAATATTTCAAACTCTCCTAGGACACCACGGCTATGCTAGTCTAGTGTCCAACACTACTGAAGGGAATATGTCCTGAGAGGCAATAATAAAGTTGTTATTACCATATTCCAAGTATATGATAGATGTTTATTTTGCATGCTATAATTGTATTGATTGAAAACATTAATACATGTGTGTTTAATAAACAAATAAAGGGTTCCTGGTTATGCCTCTCTTATAAACTAGCTCGCTGATTAACAAGATGATCAAAGTTTCCTGATCATGGACATTGGATGTTGTTAATAACGAGATCACAACATTTTTGAATAATGTGATGAAATTCATCCAAAGTATAGCAATACATCAAAGTCATTATGTTTAAATTGCTATAATATCTTACGAAGTAATTCTAGTCCTTAGACCATGAGATCATGTCAATCACTAACACTAGAAGAGTAACTTGATAACATCAAACGTCACACCGTAACAGGGTGACTATAAAGGTGGGTTCGGATACTCCGAAGGTGTTATGTAGAGGCTCATGGATCAAGAGTAGAATTTATCAACCCTGATAACGGATATATATACTCTGGGCCCTCTCGGTGATATCACATTAGTTAGCTTGCAAGCAAGTGATGTAATCACTAGAATGTTATATCACGGGAACGAGAAAAGAGTGCATGTCGGTAAAGAGATCAAACTAGGTATGTAGATACTGATGATCGTATCTCGAACATGTAATGTATCGCGAGACAAATGGATTGAGTTACATGCCTAAAAGGTTCTCACGATCACAGAAGTCATCGTTGAATGTGTGGGAGTCAGTATGGATCTCCTGGTCCTACTACTAATTATTGATCGGAGAAGGGTCTCGATCATGTCTGCATTATTCACGAACCTCAGGGTGACACACTTAAGGGATACCGACACCATTTGGAGCAAATATGTTCCATAGAAAAGAATTGCAAAGCACTGGAATTATTTCAATAGACACCGGAATTGTTTCGGGTGAAATTGTAGAAACTGGTTCTGCATGTGATATTGAAATGTTGCAGGGGGTTTTATGTGTTCTAATTAAAGTAATTAAAAAAATTCTGAATAAAATGAATAAAGGAGTTTTATTAAATGATACTTGTATTAAATTTGTTGGAAATTTAATGCATTTTGAATGGGATTTTGAGTGGAGAAAATGGAGGGCCAAATTTATGTGAGTGGAGCTTCCACCACATGAATGAGGAAGAGGTGGGGCACCCACCATGGCCGCCAGCCATGGGAGGGGCTGCCCCTCCTCTCCCTCCTTCTCACTCACATCTCCTCGTGAAGAATCTCTCTCCCCCTCTAGAATTATTCCCCCATAGTCTCGGATTAGCGAGATACATGTTCCCTGTGGCTTTTCGTCTGGAAGGAGTTGCTTCTTCCACTGCATCGCTGGAGCAAGGAGTCAGAGGTTGTTCGGTGGACCGGATGTGTGTGCGAGCACGGATGCGCTACTGATTTGCGACGCTAGGAGTTCCTCTCGATCTTGAGATCGGCAAGCGATCGACTACATCATCGACGAGTCAAATCTTGTTACACTTTGTCGGTCTTCAAGGGTATGATCTCTATGGATGTATATCCACCCGTTGCTTGTATCTAGTAGATATATCTTGGCTCTTAGTAGTTCACATCATAGGAATTTTTTCGTTTTCTATGCTGCGAACCCAACAACTCCCCCTCAAGATGGGCTTGGGTTAACCACCATGACCATATTGCTACAAGTCCATGACACTACGACCACTACACACCTAGCTTACAAGCATACAAAGATATATGAGAGCATTTTACTCCAGCTCTTACTCCATCGGTCTTTCACCATCTGCGGTCAAGCACCCATTTGACACTGAACATTCAAGCGCACAAACTTTGCATCAAGCTAGCACCTCCAATCCTTCTTGCGTTGGTCCATTGTTGCCTCTCCAACCATGCGCGTTATCACACCGGTGCGTACAACGGTGGCACCGCATGCCTTCCCTCATTGTCTTGAGCATCATCATTTCCTCTTCATCAACTCCTGTTCCCGCAGAACCACGGCTGCCTCACCTCAACAACAACTCCTACAGAGTCATAGCCGCCTCACCATCAACATCAGCATGCACAAACTTTGCATCAAGTTGGCTACATCCAATCCTTCTTGCGTTGGTCCACTATTGCCTCTCCAACCATGTGCCTTCTCACACCGGTGCCTACACGAGTGGCACCAAACACCTTCCATCATCGGCTTGACCATCGTCATTGCCTCTTCATCAACTCCGGTTCCCGCAGAACCACGATTACCTCACCTCAACGGTCAGCTATCCATAGTTCCACTCTCCTGATCTCCACATGACTTCCACCTCTCCAACACTCTCACAACCTTGACCTCTACCTCCTCTCCATCAACACTCTGACCATCTTGCCTTGGTCACCACGACCTCTACCTCTCTTTGAGATATATTCCATTCTCTCCTCTTCTCCTAGTAGCAAGCTCCTCCTCACAGCCAACACAAACCAGCTCTAGAAGTTATTCCCTCCTTGACTCCTCTTTTCTCTGTTGCAACACCTTCCTCCTAAAACCGAACCTTGCACAACAACACCAAAGGAACCACCTGTAGGGAGAACTCCCTAGTACCTTCATTTGTTGCCACATGCTTCCACCATCTCCTATAGTTGATACCGCCTACATCGCCTCTGCATCTGCCCATCACCGACCAGATCAGAAGTCCTCCTTCACTTCTAGTTTCTCTTGGTCCTCAAATACAACCTCCCTAACTTACTCTCCTCCTACCGACACCTCAATTACACCATTCTAGCTTCCTAAGTAACCCCCTATGTAAAGTAGCAAACAAGCCTCACAAAAAGCACCGTTTAACATGAGGTGGTTACTACCCGCGGAGACCAACGGGGTGCGGCCTCGCGCAGCTTAGGTGACTACAATGCGCCTGGTGTTGTTGACAACAAGAACCAGGGTGGCTGCTGCAATGGTGGAATGGTGGTAGCTAGGGTTAGGAGAAAGAACTTGGCTTTGATACTATTTAGGTTTTGGGGGGAAATTTCTGGATGGGCATGGTCCCATGGACCTCCACACCCTCTTATATATAGCCCAACTTAGCCATATATATTCACTCATACACTAGAATGATCTAGACTCTAGTAGGACACTACTACTATACTAACACTCCCTAGAATACTCTAGGCTCTACCAGTGTAGTACTACTACACTAACTCAGACTCCAACACTCACTGGAATATTCCAGCCTCTCCTAGGACACCACTGCTATGCTAGCCTAGTGTCCAACAAAATCTCACCTTTTACAGTATTTTACAGAGATACTTAGATGTCAACCCTTCTGTCACAACGGAAGTTACTGTGTTTTTTCAATTTCTTAGACATCAACATGGTGTGTCTTAAAGTATCTTCTCTTTTCATGCCAGGATGCTAGCAACGGAAAGTAACCCTGGATGTTTCTTTTCTCAAATTGTATTACATTTTCCTGTTTTTACCCATCAAGTGTACTCTGCCTAGGTGTTCTTCTCATTAAGGCCTAACAGTTACACCTTCTATATGTCATGGGAATACAACTAAATTTATTGGTTCTATAGCATGTGGATATTTGCATGCGGATATTCCCTTTGTGTGTATGTTTTTGCTTCCTGTGACTATCTAATGCTTGGATGGAACTGAGAGTTCATCTTATTTAAACAATATGAATTGTTAGATGCGTGATATTTTCCATATTGCAGTTGTTCCATTTTTTCGCATGCACTACCCTGCTATAATGTAACAGGAACTAACCATCTGTTACATTAGTTCCACCATGAGTGATATTAGTTATAGTTATTCAGTCCATGGATGTGTCACATGGAGATTTAGAAGAGCAGGTCAATGGATGTAACGGGTAAGATTTAGAACTGAGAGAAAAACTTACAAGTGATCTTCCTTGATGGAGGATAAGTCTAAGATGTAACGGATGCTCTAGAATTAGTGGGGGACATGTTCAGATGTACGTTTTGTTCTTCTGTTTTATGTCTCCAGAGGAAGATGCACCTCCAGATTTTTGTTTGTAGTGCGGGAGAAAAGAGGAGAAGGAAGGGGGTCTGATTCTGTGTTTTGTCATGGTTTTGGGGGCAAGTAGGAATATGTGAGCTGGCCTCAGTTGTTCGCGTATTAGTACTTCGCACGCCCCTAGCTAATCCATTTTCGGAAGGTTCTGCTGTCTAAAAATGGAAAGACACACATGGTTGGAGCGACCTTGAGTTATTTTAAAATGAGGTCGACCTTGGCGTAGCAAATCCCTACCCTAAAACGCATCTCAACCGTTAGTTCACACATGACGGTTGCCGACCAACTGTAAGAAAAACCGCAGCCTTACAAGTGAATGGGCATTCACATTTGACTCCCTAAAAGAAACCTCATAAGAACAGCGAACTTAAACTCTATTCCTCAAAATCATAGCATAGTTGCAGCGTGCTGATTGGTCGCCACCTCTGAGTAGAAACCACATGAATATCAGATACATGGACATTAAGAGAATTGACATGCTGCATGCAAGGGCCTTCCAAGCAGGCTTCATCCTTAAGCCATGGTTAACCATTTCTAACCTCAATAACCTAATGGTTAGCCTTTGTCTTATTTATATAAAATGGTTCAATAGGATTGAGTCTGATAAAAAAATGGTTAACCAAGTCCATGTTGAAATAATTAACAGTTTTAGCATTAATTTAATCCAAGCATAAATCATGACCGTACAATTTCTGCAATTTCCAAGTCCCTGAATAGGACGTCATCTAGCTTCCCGCGAATAAAAAGTAGTTGTTCTCTCAGGAGTGGGCCTCGACCAAGAAGGTGGCACTAGACGCTAGTGGCACGGGGCTATCTCCCAAATAGGAAAGAGCACTCGTTGCCTTCCCACAAGCAAATGCTAACATGTTCGCATGGACACCGTTAGATATGCCTAGCATACCTAGGGAGGTGATCGAGCACCACTTGGCAGTGTGTCTCACTGCGCGTCCCGTGAAGCAGAAGGTGCATCGTCTGACACTAGAGAAGCAGAAATTTATCATCTAGGAGATAGAGAAACTCAAGAAGGCCAATGTCATCCGCGAGGTTGACTACACCGATTAGCTCGCCAACACCGTGGTGGTTCCCAAGGTCATTGGTGGAGGGCGTCTCTGCGTCGACTTCACCGATCTCAACAAGGCTTGCCCCAAGGACCCGTACCCACTGCCATGCATCGATCAGATTGGTTCCCAAGGTCACTGGAGGTGGGCGTCTCTGCATCGACTTCACCGATCTCATCAAGGCTTGCCCCAAGGACTCATACCTGCTGCCATGCATCGACTAGATCATGAACTCGAGTGCGTGCCGCGATCTCCTTTGCTTCTTGGATGCCTTCTCAGGTTACGACCAAATCAAGATGGCAAAGGAGGATGAGGATAAGACAGAGTTCATCTCCCCTTGTGGTGTGTTCTGCTACAAGTGCTTGCCCTTTGGCCTGAAAAATACAGGGGAAACCTTCTAGAGGCTCATGCGCATTGCCCTCAGCGAGCAAATGGGCAAAAATGTCGAGGCGTACATCAACGACGTTGTTGTCAAGACTCGCGAGGAGCACACGCTTGTCGTGGACCTCGAGGAGACTTTCGCCAACCTCCGCAAGGTGAACATCAAGCTCAACCCCACCAAGTGCGTCTTCGAGGTGCCTTCAGGCAAGCTCCCCGGGTTCCTTGTCTCGCAGCGCAGCAAACCCTGACAATGTTAGGGTATTTGAAAATATGCGACCTCCAAGGCGACTCAAGGACATGGAGCACTTGGCGGGATGCATAACTACTCTTGGCTACTTCTTCTCTAGGCTCAGCGAGAAGGCCTTGCCCTTCTTCAAGATCATGAAGCGATCAGGAACCTTCTAGTGGACTCTAGAAGCTGTTGTCACCTTTGAGGAGGCCAAGAGGTATCTCACCAGTCCTCTAATCATGGTCGCCCCACGGACCTGCGTGCGTCTACTGCTGTACTTGGCAGCCACTCCACAAACGGCAAGCGCGGTCCTCATCATGGAGCGAGAGGCGCTAGTCATTTCCAAGAAGGATTCCACCTCATCGAGCCCTGAGCCTCCTAACGAAGTAGCCACACTAGCTGTGATCGCCAAGGTCACGAGCCTCGTCGAGGAGGAGAGCCTTGCCGAGCTACCTAAGAAGGAAAACCTCGGCGAGCTGTAAGCCAAGCCTCACGAGGAGCAGGCTTCAACGCCTAAGGAGCCAAGACTTGTGCAACACCCCATCTACTTCGTCAGCATGGTATTGCGCAACGCACAAGCGCTACACCATGCAGCAGAAGCTCCTCTACATGGTCCTCATCGCTTCCAGGAAGATGTGACACTACTTCCAAGGGCACCCCATCAAGGTCATCACAAAGTACCCTCTAGAGACAATTCTACGCAACCCGAATGCCACCAGTCACGTGGCAGAATGGGCCATCGAGCTACATCCCTTTGAGCTGACATTCCACACCACAAGCACCATAAAGAGCACGACCCTGGCAGATTTTGCATCAAAGTGGACCGATCCCTTTGTGGAGGACATCCCCGAGGAAGAATTGTAGCTACAAGGGAAGGTGGCTCCTGGGTACTGGTTCATGAGCTTCGACGGTGCATTCGCACGAGTAGGCGCGGGGCCTGGTGCAGTTCTCACCTCACCAACCAGAGAAAAACTCTACTATGTTGTTGAAGGAGATACGCCCTAGAGGCAAATAATAAATAGTTTTATTATCATATCTCAGTTAGTTCGTAATAGTTTCATATTTTTCTATTCTTGTATCAAGCGGAAACATTGATATAGGTGTGGTATGAAACAGACCAAGTCCCTAGTAGCCTCTATTTACACTAGTTATTGGGCAACTAATGATCAAGGTTTCCTGATCATGGAGCATTTATGCCAATTGACAAAGGAGTCATATATGATATGATGAACATTACCCAAAGATAGGTATTGTGATATGATCAAGTCACAAGGTTCATCATTGCAATAGTTAGAAGCGTAATATCCTTCTCCTTAGACCATGAGATCATATTAATCACTATCTCCTGAGGCTGCTTTGACCACATCAACCGCCATGCCCGTAAATGGGTGGACATAAAGGTGTGTGTCAGCTATTCTAGAGGCATAGCTGAGGCCTATGTATCAAGATCAGGATTTGTTCACCCGCATGACGGGAAGATACAAACGACCGACTTGGTGAGATTACATCCATAATGTTGCAACATGTGACTAGGTCGCGAGGATGGAATATCACGGGAATAAGTGAAACAGAACTTGTTAGTAACAAGATTGAATAAGGTATATGATACCGATGATCAGATCTTGGATAAGTTGTATCAAAGAAACAAAGGGAATTGGACTCGACGTTTATAATTTAGATGACATTACATCATGGAATGCACAGGGGTCATTATGGGCATTCCGGTCCCGCTAATGATCATTGATATGGGAGGAGTCTCGATCATGTCTGTGACGTTCCTGAGCCATTGTGATAACACACTTAAGGGTACGATGATGCTAGAGATCATTCTATAAGATGGAATCATAGTAGAGAGAAAAACTAGAATCGTTCCGAAGAGAATCCGAATTTGTTCGGAGAAAGAAAGAAAGAAAAGGACCGAAAGGTGTTTTGGATAAATGGCAATTTATAAAATGCATTTATTATATATTAGTTATGAATTAATATATATTAAATAAATATTAAAATTAAAATTTATAGGGCAACTTCCACAAAGGGCCAAAAGCCCGGAGGGAATCGGCCTAGAGGAAGCTACCTGGAAAAATGACAATAAAACAACAGTCAAATATGTTGTTGGGCCGTGTTGCCCCAACCCAAAAGGGCGAGCAACTGTTAGGCATTGTGCCGGGGTGGGGGGGGCAACCAGCACCACTCACAGTCTGCTGCCACTCGGCCTAGCATGGGTGCAAGGGCGCGCGTCTCACGGTGGCTGGCAAGCCAAAGCCACGACCCAGCCTACCCCGGGCCAGGCTGCTATGCTGGTTCGCATACGGGCCCGTCTGGGTCAAGCGTTGCTGCATGCAGGTGGCCGGCCCACCCGTGCCAGAGCTCTTACTAGCATGTGGCGCACGCTGGGCCTCCAGTAGCTATTGGGCTAGCGGTGGGAGGCCCAGCTAACCAGCCCCTCCTCCCTCTTATTTCCTTTGCTTTTAATTAGTCCCACATGGAAAACCTATGGTGGGGGTACCCCTCCTCCACCTATATAAAGGGGTGCCCATGGGTGGAATTAAAACACACCAATTGAATATTCTCCAAGGCACTTTCCTTAGGGGAAATCTTTCTCTCTTGTCATTCTCTTGTAGAGGTGCCGTCCTTGGAAGGATGGCACTTGAAAGAGACAACACACCTATAGCACATCGTTGTATTACAGGGATTCCAGCCATGGGATCTAACATGGGGTCACCACATCAATGTCCATAGTTTATGGACTTGGGTTTGAGGAAGAGGGGTGTGATGGAGATCTCGTTCGACTAACATGCAAGCAATGCGTGGACACAGTGTTTACCCAGTTCAGGCCCTCGGAGGGAAAACCCTACTCCTGCTTGTCTGCTCTTGATTGAAGATGAACGAAGGTTCACAAGGGTGCCTTGATGGCGATGATGCGCAGATGCAATCTGGTGGGTGTTTGTGCTAGGGTTTTGGTTGGTCCTCCATGTGGTTCCCTCCCAACCTTTATAAGAGGAGGTTGGGTCTTAGGATACCACCGAGTTAGTTAGAGCTTAGAGTTTCTTTGAAACTTTATATCTACTCTTTGTCGTATCCTCCAAGGAGTCACATCCCTTATGGGCCTAGGCCACCCGAGCCTTCATGGGATTCAATACTAGACAAATCCTATCTTGTTGGGTCTCCACTAGGCTAAACCGGGTAGGCCAATATTAGGCACCCGTAGGGCATACCCATGTTAGTAGCCCCCGAGTGTCCATTCGAATCGTAGATTCGAGTGGAGACTATGAAGTCTTCGATTACTTGAAGCGGGTGCTCTTCATTTGAAGGATTGTCAGGTCACATTGTTGAGGTCATAGGGATTGCTGATGTACGTGCCTGGCTCATCTGACTGATCGGGACTAGTTAATTGCTCTTGGGCAAAGATAACATCATCTACTCAAACTCGAGTCCCCGGACTCGAATTCGGAAATTGCTGGCATAATTCGACTCATGCCATGGAGGCCTTACATAGGTGAATTCCATTGATAATGATTATGTACCCAACACGCCATTAGGATTTTTCATCATACCTATTGGTATGGTACTTAACTGGTAGAAAGCAGCGGATGCTGGTGCTAGGCCAACAGACGGTATCTAGAGGCCTTATCTTTACATCGCAGATGTAGCATCCGAACATTTGCCACCACGAAGGTGATTTGGGTGGTCCAGGAGACGTCATCTCTGGACCGGATGTCATAGTTAGGCGGATTCGCCAGTGATTTTGATTGTAGATGTGTTGAACCCGTGCTGCAGATGCAATCAACGCAGGGGTTCGGGTGAATGAATATCCTCATGTTTCCTTGGTTTCATAGGGTGCGCGACCAACGCTCCCTATGGGAGTATCCCCCGAGTGCTTGTTTGAGTAGAAGACTCGGATAGGGACTGTTTTAGTCGTGTAGCCATGTGGAGGCAGTCAGCTACCCTACTTGTCAAATGTGTGGCTAGTGCTCCCTATGGGAGTATTCCCCGAGTCCGTAGTCAAATCATTGATTCGAAAGAGGAGTCTAAGTGCGATATTTTATGAGACTGTACACTAGACTCGGCAATACATCGGGTGCGCGATCAGCGCTCCTGTTAAGACTAGCCCTCGAGTGTTTAGCCGAGTCGCTGACTCAAACAAAAACTGAGTATGTACCAGCAGCTGAAGAAAGAGCCGTTATAAGTGCTTCATTGGCGAATATGACATCATTGATGATGAACAGGTGAGCTCAATCGTTAGTGTGAATAGTGTGATGAGACCTGTCATTGTGGGTTGATAGGTTGCTAACGTATCTATAATTTTTGCTGTTCAATGCTTGGTTTATATCTACTTTCTTATGTTTTGTCCACACTTTGGAGTATTTTTATACACTTTGTTGGACTAACTTGTTAACAAGATGCCACAGTGCCAGCTACCTGTTTTCTTCTGTTTTTGGTTCCAGGAAAGTCAGAAAATGAATATTATCGAAATTGGACAGGACAAAAGCCGAAGTCAATATTTCACCGAGGGGGACACAGAGCCAAAATACGAGACGGAGACGGGCCAGGGGCCACCCACACCACCTGGCTGCACGGCCAGGCCTGGCCCACACCAGGGGGTGGTGTGGCCGCCTAGGGCACCCCCTCGGCCTCCCCTTTCTCCTATAAGATGTCTCCGATACAGAACCCTAAGTACCCGATCAAAATTCCACAAAAAAGTCTGTAGCCGCTGTCATCTCATCCCTAGACCGGGAGGGATTTGAAGCTCTTCCCGGCACCCTGCTGGAGGGGAGAATTCACCCTGGAGGCCTTCTTCATCACCATGCAAGCCTCCAGTGTGATGCGTGAGTAGTTCATCCCTAGACTACGGGTCGATGTAGTAGCTAGATGGTTGGTTCTTCTCCTTTCGTGCTATCATGTCTAGATCTTGTGAGCTCCGTTCAGGATCAAGATCATCTATTTGTAATCATACATGTTGTGTTTGCGGGGATCTGATGGATATTGAGATGCTATTTCAAATTGATTATTGATTCTATCATGTCTTTGTTATTTGTGATCTTTCATGCTCTCCGTTGTTAGTAGATATCTTGGACGAGTAGATGCTAGCAACTCCAAGAGGAAGTATTTATGCTCGATAGTGGGTTCATGCCTCTAGTAATCTAGGGAAGTGACAGAAATATCTAAGGTACTAGATGTGCTGTTGCTACTAGGGAGAAAACAGCAATCCTTTGTTCATAGAATAATCGTATTGTTTAATTTACACGCAATGCATAATGCAATTATCTGTTGCTTGCAACTTAATACTGGAGGGGGTTCAGATTGATAACCTGAAGGTGGATTATTAGTCATAGATGTAGTTGGATTATGGTCTATGTATAATGTTGTAATGCCCAATCAAATCTCATAGGAGTCAATATGATTAGTATATGCATGTATGCTTTCTTGATGTTTGTCAATTGCCCCGCTGTAATTTGTTCATCCAACATGTCATCTATCTTAAGGAGAATCACCACTAGTGAACTATGGACCCCGGTCCTTTCTTTTACCATCAATCTACAACTGTTTATTATTTTCTGTTTACTTTCTGCAAGCTATTACTTTCTTCCACACAATACGTTTAATCCTTTGTTTTCAGCAAAACCGGTGAGATTGACAACCTCACTATAAGTTGGCGGCAAAGTTCTGTGGTTGTGTTGTGCAGGATTCCAAGTTGGAAACAACACCTTGGAGGTGTTTCATTGCTCCTACTGGTTCGATAACCTTGGTTTCATAACTGAGAGAAACTTACTGTTGTGCTCATCATACCTTCCTCTTGGGGTTCCTCAACGAGCTCGACATCAATCTCGAGCCAGCAAGTATTTTTCTGGCGCCGTTGCCGAGGAGTCAAGGGCATCTTCACAAGGGGAGTACCTCATAACCAATCTCTTTACTTTGTTATTTTTGTTTTGCTTAGTTTATTTCTGCTTTGTTTGCTTGTTTCTTTATCAAAAACACACAAAAAATTAGTTATACTAGTTTTCTTTCTTTATCAAAAACACACAAAAAATTAGTTCCCACTTCAAGTTGTTTTTATGTCTAGTTCTCCTCCAATTACTATTTCATTATGGATAGCCCACTCGGTTTCCTATTTGGGAAAACTACTATCACTACTACCACCGCCTGCTAGAACCTCCATTGAAGATTGTATAAGGTATATAGAATCTTATAAGGGTAAAGTCATGAGAGCCGTGTTAAAAAGGTTGGATATAATTGCTAAAATTTTGCTTAAACGCCATGATATAAATTGTTGCTCTGAACAGGATACTGAACATCTTAAATTCCAATGTGGCTTTCATAAAGAATTTGTAATTATGAACTATCATTGGAATAACTATATTCATCTTGGATTTGAAGAAGTAGAACAATTCATTTTGTTTATGGGAGCTTCTGAAATAGAATCCTTCATGTCTAAAAACTATGAAACCTGTGTTGCTTGTAAAGACCTTAAAGATATGGTCTTTTCTATCCCTGATCAGGGCCGGCTCTGGCCCATGGCAGCCTTGTGCCATGGCCAAGGGCCCATGCTTGCGGGGTCCCATAAATTACTAGTTCTCTAAAGTATATATCCAACACATCTCTAAAAAAAAACCAGCCCAGGCAGTCCAGTAAGCGCGTCCCAGCAGAGATAACTCGCAGGTGAAAGAAACGCAATCGACGCGACGACGCCCGGTTGCCTGTTGGACTCCTTCCTCGGTTCCCAAATCCCAATCGATCTGACGAGCCGGCGACCCGATGTTCGAACTTGCCTGATCCTTTCTCGCGTGCACGGTGGTGGTGCCAGTGCGCCCTTGGCGGTCCTGCCTGTGCGCGCGGTGTCGGTCCGCCCTTGGCTGATCGCCTGATCCTTGCTCGCCTGCTGATTACTGAAGTTGTCCAGCTGTCCCGCGCGTGCCCCTGGTATATCTCATTCATTGAATCACTCAATCTCTATATCCGCTCTATATTTGTTGCAACTGCTAGGCTAGCGAGCTAGCTTCAAGTAGTTCTGTTTGGCTTCACCGACTGCGTAGGAGCATCTCATGGGAGAAAAATCTAGCTAGTTCAGTTAATCGTAATATGATGTAAAAGTGTTAGGTTTATCTTTTTATGTAATGTATTTTAGGTGATATGGATCCTAAACATAAGTTTGGCGCCGTGAAAAGGAATAAAAGAAAATGGGAGATTGAACTTCTTGAATCAGAAAAAGGTGCTTTAAAAAGGTATTTTCCGGCTATAAGTAGTGTTGATGTCAATGATGATAACCGAAGTCAAGAATCTGAACCTAGACAAGACAATGATGAAACTACAAATGTCGATCATGAGGTCAATGAAGAGTCTTTGGATGAGGGTAAGTAACCAAATAGCTTAGATTTTTGCAGAAGTAAGTTAGCAACTAATTGTAAATTTTTGAATTCAAACGTAGATGTTGATGTTAATGAGGACAATAGGAAGGAGGGAAATTTGCAGCCTTCGCCTGATGTTGGAAGAAGCTTTTTTGTGAAGCATTAAAGCATTATTGTCAGTGGAAGCATTGAAATTATATCTTATTTGAGGTAATCAAAGTAGCACCAATACTTCTTGTCTACTTGTTATATTTCGAGAGTAAGAATGTGTGGTTGGATTTTAACTGTTAATAGTTTGCAAGTGAAATCGATATATACATACTTATCTGTACTTCTAGATATTCCTATATATACAAATTAGCTTAGGGGCCCATGCCTCAGCTCTGCACAAGGGCCATGTAAAACATAGAGCCGGCCCTGTCCCTGATCATTTCACAGAAAATTTCAGCAATAATTGTTATATCATTGATTATAAAGAGAGACTCAGTCATGCACAAGAATGTGTCCAGAATTTGCAGGAGCCTATGGAAGAAGAAATTGCTGAGCCTGAAAGCTCATTAGATGAAAAAGAGGAGGAGAGTGATGGACAAAAGGAGGAAGAATGGATTAGCTACCCATGCCTACCTTCTAATGAGAGTAACTCTTTATCCCTTACATTATTTGATTGTCCCCCATGCTTACCAAAGGAGGATGAATGTTATTTTCCTGTGGATTCTCTTGAAAAATCTACTACGGGTAAAACTTGTGATAATAATGATGCTCCTGTTATATATGATAATCCTTTATTAGTGCCTAACTTCGAAATGCATGGTACTAAAGAGCGTTGCTTAGAAAATGTTTATGATAAAGCTCTAGATGACGGTCCTATATTGGTTGATAATATTAATTGTACTAGTATTGAAAATAAGATTGATCAGTCATCTTGTTATAAAATTGTTAAAAATGGGTTTGAAGGTTTTAATCCCACTATTTTTGAGCTCGATAGAAATTATGTGTTGGTAGATCATGAAAAGCATGCTTTATGTGAAAGTTATATTGTTGAATTTATTCATGAGGCTACTGAAAATTATTACGAGAGAGGAAAATATGGTTGTAAAAGTTTTCATGGTACTGAAACACCTCTCTATTTGCTAAAAGTTTTGAAGTTACTCTCGTTTTATCTTCATATGCCTGTCACTTTGTTCTTTGTGAAATTATTTGCGTATAAGATTCCTATGCATAGGAAGTGGGTTAGACTTAAATGTGTTTTGAATTTGCTTCTTGATGCTCTCTTTTACTTCAATTCATATTTCTTATATGAGCATCATCGAAATTATCATGCCTAGCTTAAAGGCGTTAAAGAAAAGCACTTATTGGGAGATAACCCAAATTTCATTAGGAATCTTTTGTTGAGTCTTGGAAGTTATTACCACTGTAATAACCGCTCCTTATCATTTTTGTGTGGTTTTTGTGCCAAGAGTAACCTCTAATGAGAGAAAAGAAAGATTTGGGAAAGTTGCTGTCCCGAAACAGATTTTTGTGCTTCGCTGTAAAAATTCGTGAAAAATATCTACACGTCAGTGTGAGCTGTGATTTTTTGTGCTTCTGCCCCAGGTTGTTATCCAACTTTAGTTAGTTCAACACTTTTTTATTTGAGCAACAGAAGGTCTTCGAAAAAATTGGTTTTTATCTGCTGGTCTGTTTTGATAGATTTCTGCCATTATTTGCATTTGCTTCTTGTTGATTCCTTTTTGGGTTCTTTTTGGGGAATTGAGCTTTTTGAGGGAAGTGCTACAGTAGCTTGTGTTTTAATGGAAGTTTTATTAGTGTTGAAACTGAACCCAAAGACCTATTATATTGAGTATACTAATGTTGCTAATAAAGATTGTGTGAAGGAAAAATTTCAGGTGTAAGGAGAGAATGATGTAATGAGATGAAGAATGGACTAAAGCTCAAGCTTGGGGATGACACACGTGTCACCCCAAGAAATATCCAAGAAGTACAAGAGTCAAAGCTTGGGGATGTCCAAGGCACCCCCTTCTTCATCAATAAAAATCTCAGGTTTCTTCCAAACACTTCATTTTTATTGTTTCATGCAAAGTTGTGTTGTTCTTGGAGCGTATTTGTTTTTCGTTTTTTCATTTTCTTGGTTTGCTTAGTTTGCTTGAATAAATTGGGTGGACCCCCTCTTTCATACGTTAGTTTTCAAATAGTTTGGTTTGGTTTGGAAAAGAGTAGGAAAAGTTCATGCTTAAGTGGTAGAAGGAGCTTGTTTTTGACTATGGCCTATGCTTTGTCATGTCATGCTTGATATTGTTTTGGATTTATGCTTAGTGATTTATTGCTGTAGCATTACACGTTATAAACAATTGAGATTGCTTAATGTGCCTTGAAAGAATCATGCGTTGTTTTATCATATTAAAGCATAGTATTGTGGTATTCTCCTTTGATGCTTTATTTGGGTTGACTTGGCGCATGCTCACACCATGTTATGACTATCCCAAGTCACCATAGCCTTTATGATCCTTTAGTTTTTGACTTGTAATATCACTTTATGCTTTAATTAATGATGTTTTGTCGCTTTGCATGATTATGGCCATTATTGCTCTCTTATTTGGTTGCTCCCAGTATTTTGCTAGCCTCCATAACCAAGTATGAGTTCCAATCATGCATCCAACTCCAAATAAAACCAAGTTGTTCCAAAGAGTCCACCATACCTACCTATTAGCATTTGCTATTCCAAGTATATTCATGTTTTTGTCTACCTTCCGAATTAAACTTGTTATGTGAAAACTAGTGATTAAAGCTCTCACGAACTTGATGGAACACTTCACTTTCTCGCACTTAATAATATTGAACCATTGCATCCATCTTTGTTACGTATATGCTTGTGCTTTATAAGTTGAAGTTAGCAGAACCATGTATCATGGGGAACGCTTTCAACATTGCACTTATTATTCCGTTGATATCATGATTCTTTTGCTTATGGATCCCGGCGGTGTGAAATAAAAGGAGAACTTGTAAGATCATGGAGTTTGTATGTGTGTTAGAGAAACGCCTGGGCCGCTAGCCTAAGTCGTGCCTAATCATGGTGGAAACTTGCATCATAACCATAATGAGCACTCTATGAAGCATCCTCAATAAAAACCTATGCAAATAGCAAATAAAAAGATCGATGAGATGCTCATTGTCTGCTTGACTTGTCATTTTGATTATGGGATAGCTCCTGTATCATGTGCAAGGGGTAACCCGTTGACGGTTCTCTATGATACATATGTACTTACAATGACAAGAGCTTACTTGTGACTGAAGTTGAGTAGCATGAGGTTTGGTACTCGTAAGTAAGGGGCATGAGATTTCAACTTATAACTTGTCAAGCATATCCTCTTAGTTGTGTCACTTTAACCTTAATCACCTAAAGATGCTTATGATAGGTGCAATGAGAGCTGAAAGCTAGTAAGTACCATAATTTTTGGAAGCTCTTTATGAAACTTGAATCCCTTCTTCCTTCTATGAAGGCCTTTCTTTTACTTTTATGTTGAGTCTCCATCTTCTATCTTTATGCACCTATTGAGAGAGCATAGTGGCCATTCTTAGTTTAATGTGCATTGTCCCAAGACTTGTTGATTGATGCATAACTTTGACATTGCCTATTCTTAAACTATTTGTATCTAGTCACGCTTATAAACTTTAAAGGCGTCTTATGCAATTATGATTTGCTACTCTATGAGGGACAATCTGAATGCCACTATGTTTTGTTTTCTTTATGTGAAACAAACAAACGTCTTGCAAAGCATTGTTATTCATGAATCTTTTGTTTGTGCCTTTTCATGTTACAACATAGTTGCTATGTCTTATTGTTAGAACTTTATTTTTCATGCTATGTTGAAGTACTATGATCCCAGCTATCCATGTTTTACAAATACTTTGATCAAGTTTATGATGGTGCATGTCACCTCAAAAATTATTCTTTCTTTTTATCACTTACCTACTCGAGGACGAGTAGGAGTTAAGCTTGGGGATGTTGATACGTTGCTAACGTATCTATAATTTTTGATGTTTCATGCTTGGTTTATATCTACTTTCTTATGTTTTGTCCACACTTTGGAGTATTTTTATACACTTTCTTGGACTAAGCTATTAACAAGATGCCACAATGCCAGCTGCCTGTTTTCTGCTGTTTTTGGTTCCAGGAAAGTCAGAAAATGAATATTCTCGGAATTGGACGGGACAAAAGCCGAAGTCAATATTTCACCGAGGGGGACACGGAGCCAGAATACGAGACGGAGAGGGGCTAGGGGCCGCCCACACCACCTAGCCGCGTGTCCAGGCCTGGCCCGCGCCAGGGGGTGGTGTGGCCGCCTAGGGCACCCCCTCGGCCTCCCCTTTCGTCTATAAGATGCCTCCAATACAGAAACCCTAAGTAGCTAATCGAAATTCCACGAAAGAGTCTGTAGCCGCCGTCATCTCCATCCCTAGATCGGGAGGGATCTAAAGCTCTTCCCAGCACCCTGCCGGAGGGGAGAATTCACCCTGGAGGCCTTCTTCATCACCATGCAAGCCTCCGGTGTGATGCGTGAGTAGTTCATCCCTGGACTACGGGTCCATGTAGTAGCTAGATGGTTGGTTCTTCTCCTTTGTGCTATCATGTCTAGATCTTGTGAGCTCCGTTCATGATCAATATCATCTATTTGTAATCATACATGTTGTGTTTGCAGGGATCCGATGGATATTGAGATGCTATTTCAGATTTATTATTGATTCTATCATGTCTTTGTTTGTGATTTTGCATGCTCTCCGTTGTTAGTAGATATCTTGGCCGAGTAGATGCTAGCAACTCCAAGAGGCAGTATTTATGCTCGATAGTGGGTTCATGCCTCTAGTAATCTGGGGAAGTGATAGAAATCTCTAAGTTACTAGATGTGCTCTTGCTACTACGAAGAAAACAACAATCCTTTGTTCATAGAACAATCGTATTGTTTACTTTACACGCAATTCGTAATGCAATTATATGTTGCTTGCAACTTAATACTAGAGGGGGTTCGGATTGATAACCTGAAGGTGGATTATTAGTCATAGATGCAGTTGGATTACGGTCTATGTATAGTGTTGTAATTCCCAATCAAATCTCATAGGAGTCAAGATGATTAGTATATGCATGTATGCTTTCTCAATGTTTGTCAATTGCCCCGCTGTAATTTGTTCACCCAACATATCATCTATCTTAAGGAGAATCACCACTAGTGAACTACGGACCCCAGTTCTTTCTTTTACCATCAATCTACAACTGTTTACTATTTTCTGTTTACTTTCTGCAAGCTATTACTTTCTTCCACACAATATGTTTAATCCTTTGTTTTCAGCAAAACCGGTGAGATTGACAACCTCACTGTAAGTTGGGGGCAAAGTTTTGTGGTTGTGTTGTGCAGGATTCCAAGTTGGAAACAACACCTTGGAGGTGTTTCCTTGATCCTACTGGTTCGATAACCTTGGTTTCATAACTGAGGGAAACTTACTGTTGTGCTCATCATACCTTCCTCTTGGGGTTCCCCAACGAGCTCGACATCAATCTCGAGCCAGCATGGGTCCCAAAGGTTGACCGAGATTTGACTAGTCACTACGTAAATAGAGGTATTTAACCACGTATCCTTGATTTCCACGCGTAGTGGGGATCATGCGACGATGGTTAATTTTGTGTGTTGCCACACATTCGCGCTGATGCGTGCCATGCATCAGAGGGTGAGATTTGAGCCGTTGGATTGCATCTCCTCTCTACTTAAGTAATAGGTTGTGATAGTAATTTTCTTGTTTCTTCATCATCTTCTTCCTCGCATTGCTGCCTTTGCTTCTCTGCATCCCACACCATTACTCTTGGTCTAGTTCCTTGTGTGGGACATACTCAGATCATTTCCAAGTGCGTTCCTGTGATCTCACCGAAGGAGGAAGATGGGGAAAAGCAAGAAGGCCGATGGTGCTGGATCGAGCACCGCTGCCGCCAATAAGAAGGGCGCTAGGACTCGCATCAACAATGGCTCGTGGCGGCGCTCCATGGTGAGGGATTACGAGCTATGGCCCCTCTGCCAAGGAAGCCTTATCCCGACGGATGAGGCTGATTGCAAGATTCCAGGGCCAGAGGTAGTCCCTGATCCTCAAACCAGATTCTGGGTGATGTTTCTTGCTTTCCTTCTTCATGGAATTTCTCTTCCCCTCCATGAGTTTGTTCGTGGCTTGATTTTTTTCTACGGGATTAACCTTCATCAGCTGACTCCCAACTCAATTCTCCACATAGCATGTTTCATTACCGTGTGCGAGTGTTGGCTCAGCATCGAGCCACACTTCAGAAGCAGTCAGGTTCTAGGTACGTAGTGTATGACATTGGTGGGTGTGGTATATCTTTTAGCCCCAATCTGTAGTAATTTAGCTGCAACTTTGTTGATTCTGCCAAAGGATGGAGGGACAAGTGGTTCGACATCCGAGATCAGAAAGTAGGAGAGCAGAAATTTGGCCTAGCTCCGTTTGATTTGAGTGCGGAGACGAAGAGGAAAAGATCCTGGAAGAACGTAATCATGCCAGGTGAATCAGATGAAGTCGAGGACTTGTACCAGCGGGTGCGAGATCTTCAACTTATCCGAGACAAGGAGGTCACCGGTCTAGACCTCATTTGAACCTTCCTGCGACGTCGAGTGCATCCATTATAGGTCACAGGTTACCCGATTTTCCTATGGGCCGACCAGTCAAATCCAACACGTGTTTCTTCTGAAGACTTGTCGTCCATGGAGCTTGAAAAGAGGATTAGGTCATTGACCAAACTCACTGCAGATGAGCCTCTCCCTGCGGAATCATTGACTAAGCCATTCCGCGCCATCAATCATGTGCCAGTGGTAATGCTCTATTGTATATTTTCTTGCCCTTATGATAATTTTAATAGAGACCTAATGGTATTATTGCCTTTTGTTGCAGGATTGGAAAGTTGAAGGTTCGATGCCTCCCCAACCCGAGAGCTTGATCCCTTCTAAGGCCAGAGACCTGGATGAGTCACACTCGACTTCCCCTGCTACGGAGTCACAGGGAGCCCCCGGGTCCAGCGAGAATGGGGCTCGCAAGCGAGGGTGTAGTGAAGATTCAAATGCCTCCACACTAGAGACGCCAAAGGATCCTGCTCATGTAGCATGTGCTGCTAATCCATTTCTCGCGGTACCCCTCTGTACCATGCCTCATGAACCTCAATCGAAGAAACATAACCAGGAGGAGATTCTTCACCTTGATGAATTCGACGGGTGAGCCTCTTCAAGCTTGCAATTGTGGAATATGTTGCTTGTTGCCTTTCCTATATGAATGTTCTTTATGCTACTTTATTGATAAGGGTCAACACCATCCGAAAGTGTCAAGGATGCATAGGATGAGGGAGTCATGGAATCCAGGGCCAAGGGCGCATAGACAACAACGCCATCCCTGAAGACGGTGGCAACCTTTGATGATAGCTCCTCGATCTCCTCCAAGTTGGGGCTTTTATAGGCGAAGAGGCAAGGTCGATGGGTGCCCGAGGGGCCCACACCACCCCCTGGCGCGGCCTGGGATGGCCCGTGCCACCAGGTGGTGTGGCCACCTCGTGGCCCCTCTCTGTCTCGTCTTCTGGCTCCGTAAGTCTTCTGGTAAAAATAGGAACTTTGGCTTTTGTCCCGTCCAATTCCAAGAATTTTTCTTTACGAGCTTTTCTGAAACCAAAAACAGCAGAAAGCAGGCAACTGACACTGTGGCATCTTGTCAAATAGGTTAGTTCCATAAAATGCATAAAAGTATCTCAAAATGTAGACAAAACATAAGATAGTTGATATAAAACAAGCATGGAACATCAAAAATTATAGATACGTTTACAACATATCAGTAGTCTCATATTTCCTCCACTTCATATATCTCAAAAACTTCAACATAGATAGAGTAATGGCAAGTATATCATATGGGTTTTATGCATCCTTATAGCGCAGCAAAATTATTTTTAACTTGGATGATTCAAATGAGTAAACTTTATTCCATGTCATGTAATCAACTCATAGGCTTGCCTTTGAATAATAAAGTATAATCATGTAAATTGAGAGTGTGAGAGTTTTCATGAAAAGCATATACACTAGAGTATCTCAATTCTCCCATATCAATAAATCAAGACTTTTCAAGCACTACTTTTCCATTCATTGTCCTTCAAGAATTTCAGTTCTTAAGTAACTGAGAGCATGCCAAAAAAAATATTAGTTTATCGGGCTGTGATGGACCGTGGCATCACTAAGGTTTTTGTTCCTTGCATAATGATTACTCATAATAGCCAGAGGAGTGATTCCATCATGATTACAGCTACCCAGGAGTGCCAAGAATCTTACCCACTATAGTATTGCTGCTACATGTGTTTAATCAACTCATAGCCGAAATCTAGGAGTTTCCTCCATGAAGATCGTTCGTAGGCCAGCAGAGTTGTTGTCATCCCATGAAGTTTGACACGTATAAAGCTATATCATTCTTATGATTAACCAGTCAAACTTTGGCATGCTTACAAAAACCGCTAAACATTAATTCAATTGAACAAATCCTTTTAAAGAGAGCTATCAAGTCAATCAACATTTTTAGTGGTGTTGAGTGTATCTAGAAAAAAGTCTTGAAGACTAAGGACTACAACACCCAAGCCTTCAATTTTGAGACTTTTTCTTATTACAATTGTTTAGCAATTTTTAGGCAAGACTTGGTTAATTACGAGAGCTGGAACAAAACGTAACCAACTAAATATCCATGCAAACAAAAATATTACTACAATAGAAAGACTCACTCCACCAATATAACATCTCAACATTTACTACTAACTAGCATGGGTTTCTCAAACTTCAAAAGTGGGGAGTCATAAGGCATACCTCTCATGTTTGGTTCCACTTCTCTCTTCCTTTTTTATTTGTTTCTTGAAAACTCGAAGTCGATCACTCTCCTACAAACATACGAACCTCGAGGCAGAAAGAAAATAAAGAGGGAAAATAAAGGAAAATGGAGAAATCTTTTTTGTTGTCTTTAAGAGAGGGAATTTAAAGAATAGAAAATTGGCAGCAAAGTTCAGCTAGAAAATCTCGAAAGCAAATAGAAAGAACTAAAACTAAAGTGTTGGGGAAACCAACATGAGTGCTTATAAACTCAAATTAAAAAAACACAACCTTGAAATAAATAAAGCAAATGAACGCCAAATAAAGATACATGAGGAAACTTCCCCAAGCTTAGGCTTTTGTAAGCCCTTCAAATCATTGTGGTGGCAGGAAAAAGTCGTTACTCCAGTTCGCAAATTGAGTAGAGAGGTTACTAGTTGTTTCTCGGAGGTTCAAAGAGAGGCTATGCATCCTCTCCATAGTCCCTCCAAGTTCTTGGAAGTATTGGTATGCAGCGAACCAGGTTGATGGCTGCTCCTCTTGATAAGGAACTTCCTTCTCCTCCTCTTGGTCCTCATCCTCCTCTGGAATCTCCTCCATGGGTTGGTGTTGCTCAACCTGCAAGTCATATAGCAAACATCATTCCTCGATAGAGAAAAGACCATTAGGCATAGGAGCGGGGTAGAGACACCCAGCTCCAGCAATATGCAGGTAATAAACACCACCTTCCCAGTGAGCATTCCACAAGCCTTTAAGGTAGAGAAACCAACATGTCGCTCACCTAGAATGGGTTGCAAATCACCTAGGTTGATGCCTAGGGTAGTGGCAAGCACGGTGATGACGCCTCCACCTGTGATTGGTCCTTGGCTTTGGGAGGATTGGTGCTCCAGGTAGCACACAAGGATGGTGCCCAAGTTGAATGACAAGCCGCATTTGATGTAAGCTGCCTTTGCAAGGACTAAGATGTCCTCCTCGTTGAGTATCATGAACTCATTACGTGCCTGCAAGGTGTTAGCAATAACATAGAACAAATAGCGTATTGCAGGATGTTGAATATTCTTCCCCTTGCTTACTCTGGTAGTGAAACTCATTCCATGATAATATTGTTCGGGGGAAGGGTCTAAGCCAGTATAGGATGCGCATAAAGCATTAACATAATTGTTTGGAAAATTAAAACATGCGCACCATTCATCTAGTGTTAAAGTGTAGTTGTTGTTCATAAGTCAGAAAGAAATAGTGTCCTCTCCTTGCCAGAGTTTAACGGTGCTTCACAACGAACTTAGGAATTCAATGGTTAAGCGGCGATAAGTAGGCACGTCATTGTACACAAAGTTTTGCAGGCTAGCTCTATTGCAAAGTAAATTGAAGTCATCAGAAATACCGAGTTCATTCAATATAATGGGGCAAGCCCACTTGGTGGCCTTCACTTCGCGGTTTTTGATCTTGTTGAAGCGATCACGTTGGAGCTCATTCCTGAATTGTATCCCCATGCGTTCTTGAGCGACAGCCCGAGAAGCGCTAGCGGTGGCACGAGCACGAGTTTGGCTCCTTGTGTTCATCATCTAAAACATTGAAGAAAGATAAAAATAAAACTGTTTGGTCCAACAATAGTAAGTATAACATATTCCTCATCATAGCACACTAAAGAATCCTCTCAAAATAATAATCCAGGCAAGAGAATCATGGAAGTTAGTTCATAGTAGATCTCACCTAGATTGATAATGACAATAGATCAAAGATGAATTTGCAAAAAGTAATTGGAGGATCGGAGGAGAAACATACCGTAGATCACTTGTGGCGAGGACATCGAACGAAATTGAGTAGAGATGAAGATATCTTGAGGTTTTGAGAGAGTTTGGAGGTAGAAGAGAGAGAAAGGATTGAAGTTTTGGAGTTGGAGGTACCTTCCCGTGCAATTTTGTGGACAGACGCAACATTACGGGCGGAACTATATGGCCGGAACAATGCATTCCCGCTGTATAGTTGGCCTTCTATCAAAATTTTAGGGTTTCCACCTGGCGGCGTAGCTATACGGTCGGAACAATATGTTCCCACCGTATAGTTGGTCGTCAAACCATTTGTACCTGGGAAAAGAAATTATACAAAGGCATCGATATCTATATGACCGAAACTATATGGCCGGAATATTTATTCCCGCCGTATAGTTGGTCGTTAAACCATCAGTACATTGAAAAATAATTTGTACAGAAGCACCAATATCTATACGACCAGAGCTATACGGCCTTAATTTTTATTCTTGCCATATAGTTGGTCATTAACAGTCTGTACATATGAAATAAAAATTATCGATGGCAAAGATATCTATATGACCAGAACTATACGACCGGATTTTTATTCCCGCTGTATAGTTGGTTGTTAAACTCTCTGTATGCATAAAAATAATCTGTTTCTTCTAAAATTATTTCTTATCATGTAACTTAGTGATTGTAACATCCCGGCATTAGATCTTAGAAATAAGCTGGGATAAGGTGTGTGCATTGCATTCATGCATAGAAAATCTAGGGAATTTTCGTACAAAACTAAAAGAGATATAGAGGAATCGAGATCTCTCTTGTTCGGATGGAAATGTCAGGGCAAGTGTGATAGATTTCGACATGACCTCTATGGAACCTATGTGTTTTGAGGAAGAGCGATTGAAATTCAATTCAAATATGAGTCATAGTATAATTGAGTATTCAAATGATATATTTGAATATAAAGATAAGTGAAAATGAATGATAATAATAAGTAAATAAATTAATGATTATTTATAAATAATGTACAAATAGTTATGAAATTCTAGAATATAAAATAAGAAGTTACACTTTATTTTATTACAATTATAAGTACAAATAAATTAAAAGAGAAATTGACTATACAATAAGAGGGAAAGTTTCACTTTATTAAATAAGTTATACAATATTACATTGTCTTCACATTATCCAAACAGAAGATCAATTACAAATGAGTAAAAGAAAAACCTAAACCTATTTCTAAGATGTCTTTTTATCTTCATTAGTCTTGTTCCCTGCAAGCAAAAAACAACAAACAAAAGAAATGGAAAACAAGGGGTATGGGGGTTATTATACTCTCAGGTTGGCAATGAAATGCATTGCTTGGTCATCATTGAGTGTTAGTAAAAGGGGCCAATATAGAATCTGTTCTTATCAAGGTTTTTGCCTCAAACAATTTACATCACTAGCAATAGAGGGGCAAGTTTCATCATGAGTAAGAAAAAGGGGACAGTCAAAACAGAAAAAGAACACATCCTTACCCAAGCATATCCACTAGAGATATTTTTAGATCATGAAACTTGAACTAGCATAGGCCCCACATGTAAGCAGGCTAGCAGCTTACACACTGCATGCAACTGTTGTGGTGTCAACACAGCAAGGAGATTTTCAGGACGTAGATAAGGGAGGGAGCTGCCGTAGCACAACTGATAGAGTACTATTCATTTCCCCACCCAAACAATGACTCAAGAACTTCACCTAATCCATCGAGGCACATAAGAAGGAGGAGAAGTGCACAACTGCAGCGCAACCCCAGCAGCTTACACTTCTTCTCAAACACCAAACTAGGAACACATCAATCCTGCTAAAGGCAAGCAAACCACCAGCCAAACCATACACCTGATCATCCAAACGCTCACGAGATGGTAACTAAAGGAGGGGCTGGAGAAGGTGGACAGAAAGATCAAGGACAAGATCCCATGATCCAGAAGGTAGCAAGATCAAGCAACCAGATCAATCAACAACAACACCAACAACTCAACTATTGTGGTGAGTAATATAAAACCCTCACATGATCTAACTATCCCATCTAGATAAGAAGTCATGTGTTGTTTTATACTTAATCTGTCAGAAATCACCCAAGTGGGGTGAATCCATCATAGAGGAATTTTGAATACAAAAGCCATAAGTAGACTATACAAACTAAACCAGGATCTTAGACTAACATCATTGATCCTAGATATAAAGTTATATTCCATATTCCAATATAAACATAGCCAAAGGTTATGAATTCTGGGCACATCTCTTAAAAGAGTAGCACCCCAGAATCCATAGATCTTATGGATCCATATAAGCACACCAACCATTTTATCAAAAGGATTCCAGAATAAGTAACTGGTATCAATACCAGAACATATCTATGAGGGACAGCAAGATAGGAAACTAGATCCTATGCCTCAGACCAACATCATAGGCAAAGATGCTTAAAAGAAGCTTTCAACTTATCTTTGGCATTTATCCAATCTTAAGAACTGACAAAGTAAAGCCCAATAGTAGAACCAACTCTTGTGTGCCATTGTAATGATGGTGTCACAAGAACAAGTTCTAAAACCCAAGCAAAACAATTACTTAGCTTTCATAGATAAACTGGCAAGCCATTAACTATCATTTTCCTGGAATCAAACACCTGAAATCATCATCAAGTTTATCTATTCATCATCAGAGCATCATTGTACTAACATGTTAAAACTCAATCTGTATGTGACTATACAATCCAACATTTAAAAAATGCAGTGAATAAATCACTAACAAAACTACTATCAATAACAAGATCATGACAATAGAGAACTTCCAGATTACAAGAATCCATAGGTAATAATCCCACAGTAGCACTATAAATTAGTCAATGCCCAATAATCAATTGGAATTAGGCTAACAAAATCACTAGCATCATCAAAACCAACTGTAGACAATGATAACATGATATACTTAATCACCATCCCCAATTACCATCACTTCTAGTGTCAATTCATCGACTATAACAAACATAGAGGGATGAACCCTAATCAATCATGAACTCTAATTAGGGATAACCACTAGAAGCATACAGAGGAGCTCAAGAGAGGCAGAGGACAGAAGGCACAACAAAATTAAACTCATCGATGGTCCTCGCTGTAGATTAGAAGAGGAAGCAAAGGGGCTGAAGAGCGCACGGAGGCACGGGGAGCACCCGAAGGGCGCTGCAACCGGCACCGAGCCGAGCCAGCGGCAACAACAATGCATGAGCACCTCACATCACCACTAGGGTAGTGGCGAAAGCATCACCGACAGCTGTTGGAATTATGCCCTAGAGGCAATAATAAAGATGTTATTATTATAATTCTTGTTCATGATAAAGTTTATATTCCATGCTAGAATTGTATTAAGCGGAAACATTAATACTTGTGTGGTTTGTGAACAACACCGTGTCCCTGGTACGCCTCTATGGACTAGCTCATTGATCAATGATGGTTAAGGTTTCCTAACCATAGACATGAGTTGTCAATTGATAATGAGATCATATCATTGGGAGAATGATGTGATGGACAGACCCAAACTAAGTGAAGCAATTAGATCGTGTCATTGTGTTCATCTTTGCGAAGCTTTTCCTATGCCAAATATTGTATTCCTTAGACCATGAGATAATACAACTCCCTGGTATCGGAAGAAAGCTTTGAGGTCATCAAACGTCATCCTATGAGAGGGTGATCATAAAGGTGTCTCTCAGGTGATCGGAAAGTATCTGTTGGGTTGTATGTATCGAGATGGGATTTGTCCCTCCCAAGTCGGAGAGATATACTTCGGGCCCACTCGGTAATCGATATCAACACCGCTTGCAAGCATGTGGTTAAGGAGTTAATCACAAAGTGATATCGGATTACGAAACGAGTAAAGTACTTGCTGTGAACGAGATTGAACTAGGTATGACGATACCGACGATCGAATCTCGGGTAAGTAAAATATCGCGAGACGAAGGGAATATATATATGGGATTGTTTGAATCGTGGCATCGTGGTTCATCCGATATGATCATCGATGAATGTGTGGGAGTCAATATGGGTGCCCAGACCCCGCTGTTGATTATTGATAGAAGATCATGTCTGCATATTCTCGAACCCGCAGGGTCACACACTTAACGTGTCTCGACGCTAGGATAGATTGGATACTTGGTTTATGAATTTTTGTTCGGAGTCTCGGATGGGATCCGGGACATCACGAGAGGTTCCGGAGTGGTCCGGAGAATAAGATTCATATAAGGCAGTGCAGTTTTTGGAGTTCGGAATTGTTCCGGATTAATCGGTATTGTACCGGAAGCTTCTAGAACCTTCCGGAAGGGGGCCAACGTGGTCCCACCTTCCGGGAGGGGGCATGGGCCTATGAGGGAGTGTCCTGGCCGCATTGGGCCAGGGGCACAAGGCCCCATAGGGCCCAGCCGATCCTAGAGAGTTTAAATCGTTTAAACTAGAGATAAGATAAGATAGGATTTCTAGATAAGGGAGAGTTTAAATTGTTTAGACTAGAGATAGGCTTGGAGGAGAGGCTAGGGCTGGCCGCCCCCTCTATAAATAGAGGGCTGGTGCGCCCCCCCTCCCCACACACATGTCCCTCCAAGCCCTAGCCTCCCTGCTGGCCCTCCTCTCTCCCTCCCGACTGTTTGTAGGCGAAGCCCTGCAGCAGAAATTCTCCACCATATACACCACGCCGTCGTGTTGTAGATCCAATCCATCTCTCCACCATACTTGCTGGTCCGAGGAAGGAGGAGACGTCGAGGTGCTGCACGTGTGCATCTCACGGAGGCACCGCCACTTGTGGTGCTAGATCGGATCGGATCACGAGGAGGAGAAGCGAGTACGACTACATCACCCACGTTCCGACGAACGTTCCGCTGTGCGAATCTTCAAGGGTATGAAGATCTAATCCAATCTCACTCGTTGTTTGCATCTCCTAGATTAGATCTTGGCTTTCCCTCTGTTCGCTTCCGTAGAAATTTTTGATTTACTATGCTGCGAAACCCCTTCAGTGGTATCAGAGCTAGATCTATGCGTAGATGTGATTCACGAGTAGAACGCAACATGGTTGTTGCGGGCGTTGATGTTTTCTGTTGCAAGCCTCTTGTTTGTGTTCTTCTTATGACGCGGGATAGTGAGATTGAAGCGGTCCAGGCCAACCTTACGCGACATCGTTCGCGAGACCGGCTCCGCACTTGACGTGTGGCTTGTACCACACATGCGGCTGGTGGATGTCAGTTTCTCTCACTATAGTTGTCATGGGATTAACACCGGAGTTTGGCAACCATAATATCACCGTTGTGGCTTTCCGTAGGTAAGAATCGTTCTTAGCATCTACTCCCATGAGCCACGTAAAACATGCAACAACAAAGTAGAGGCATCTAACTTGTTTTTGCAGGGAGTGTTTTCTGTGATATGGTATGGCCCAAGATGTGATGTGTATATTGTATGCGATGATCATGTTTTGTAATGTTTCACGACTTGCATGTCGATGAGTACACAACCGGCAGGAGCCATATGGTTGTCTTTATAATTGTGTATGATCTGCGAGTCAACTTCTTATACGCCATGTAATAGCTTTACTTTATCGCTAAGTAGTTAGCAATAGTTGTAGTTGCTATTCGTGGTGGAGGCAATCATGGTGAAGTGATGGAGATCATGCCGGAACGCACAAGATGGAGATCGTTGCGCGAAGATTGGCTATACCATGTCACATAAAGTTATATGCATGTGATGTTTATCCTTTTATGTATCTTATTATGCTTAGATCGCGACGGTAGCATTATAAGATGATTCCTCACTTAAAGATCAAGATAAAAACTATGTTCTCCCCAAGTATGCACCGTTGCGAAAGTTCGTCGTGTCCAAGCATCACGTGATGATCGGGTGCTATAGACTCTACGCTCACATACAATGGGTGCAAGCCAGTTTTTGCACACGCGGAAATACTTGGGTCTAGCTTGACGAGCCTAGCATGTACAGACATGGCCTTGGAACACAAGAACCGAAAGGTTAAGCATGAGTCATATAAATGATATGATCGACACTTCGTTGTCCACCATTGAAACCACATCTCTTCTCGTGATGATCGGATTAGGTGTGGTGAATTTGGATCGTGTTCACTAAACAACTTGAGGGATGTTGAATTTAGTGGGAGTTCATCTAGTAATTTGATTAAGTTGAACTATTTATCATGAACATAGTCTAAATTGTACTTGCAAATACTGTAGATCACATGGCCAAGTCCAACTTCAACTTCAACGTTTTTGCTGAGATAGAAAAGCTTAGAAACAATGGGTCTAACTTCACCAAATGGTTCCGCATTCTGAGAATCATTCTCGCTGGCAGACAAAAGGACTATGTCCTTGAGAAAGCACTAGGTGACGCCCCTGCTGTAGATGCGCTGGCTGATGAAAAAGCTGTTTATCAGTCGCGCAAGGATGATTATGATTTGATTAAGATCGCCATGTTGTATGCTATGGAATCGGATCTTCAAAATCGTTTTGAGGAGTTCGCTGGGCCCTTTGAGATTCTCGAGGAGCTGAAAAACATGTTTCAGACTCAAGCCCGTTCTGAGAGATATGAGATCTCTAAGAAATTCTTTAACTACAAGATGGAGGAAGGGAGTTCGGTTAGTGAGCACGCCATTAAGATGTCGGGCTACACTCAATGCCTTGAGCAACTGGACTGCAAGATTCCAGAGGAGCTCAAGATTGACACTCCTAGCTGCAAAAGTTTTGTAGTTGATCACAACCAGATTGGTTCAACTGATATGATCACTGAGCTCTTTGCTAAGATGAAAGTAGCGGAGGTGAACATCAAAAAGAATAATCATGTGTTGATGGTCAACAAGCCCCCCACCTTTAAGAAAGGTAAGGGTGCAATGAAGCCCTTCAAGAAAGGCGGCGGCAAGCGCAATGCCCCTGCTGAGAAGAAGCTCAGGTCTGGTCCCAAGCCGGAAACTGAGTGCTTCTATTGCAAGGACAAGGGTCACTGGAAGCGCAATTGTCCGAAGTACTTAGCGGACAAGAAGGCTTCCACCATCAAAGGTATATTTGATATACATGTTATTGATGTTTTCCTTACTAGCCCTCGTTGTAGTGCCTGGGTATTTGATACCGGTTCAGTTGCTAATATTTGTAACTCGAAACAGGAGCTGCGGAATAGACGGCGGCTTGCGAGGGATGAGGTGACGATGCGCGTTGGCAACGGATCAAGAGTTGATGTGATGGCCGTCGGCACGCTCTCCTTAGTTTTACCTTCGGGATTAGTTTTAAACCTTAATAAATGTTATTATGTGCCTGTGTTGAGCATGAACATTATTTCTGGATCGTGTTTATTGCAAGACGGTTATTCATTTAAATCGGAGAATAATGGTTGTTCTATTTATATGAGTAACATCTTTTATGGTCATGCACCTCTTGTGAGTGGTTTATTTCTTCTAAATCTCGAAAGGGATGAAACACACATCCATAACATTGAGGCTAAGAGATGCAAAGTAGATAGTGATAATACTACTTATTTGTGGCACTGTCGTCTAGGTCATATTGGTGTAAAGCACATGAAGAAACTCCATTCTGATGGACTTTTGGAGTCTCTTGATTTTGAATCATTTGACACATGCGAACCATGCCTCATGGGCAAGATGATCAAAACCCCGTTCTCCGGTATGAAGGAGCGAGCAACGGACTTGTTGGAAATCATACATACCGATGTATGCGGACCGATGAGTGTTTCGACGCACGGTGGATATCGCTATTTTCTCACTTTTACCGATGACTTAAGTAGATATGGGTATATCTATTTAATGAAACATAAATCTGAAACGTTTGAAAAGTTCAAAGAATTTCAGAATGAAGTGGAGAACCATCGTAACAGAAAGATTAAGTTTCTACGATCCGATCGTGGGGGCGAATATTTGAGTTATGATTTTCTCACGCATCACAAAGCAAGTGGAATTGTTTCACAACTCACGCCACCCGGAACACCACAGCGCAATGGTGTGTCTGAACGCCGGAATCGAACCTTATTAGATATGGTCCGATCGATGATGTCTCTTACTGCTTTGCCGTTATCATTTTGGGGTTATGCATTTGAAACCGCTGCATTCACTTTAAATAGGGCTCCATCTAAATCCATTGAGACGACACCGTATGAACTATGGTTTGGTGCTAAACCTAAGTTGTCGTTTCTTAAAGTTTGGGGATGCGAAGCTTACGTCAAGAAGTTGATGCCGGACAAGCTCGAACCCAAAGCGGAGAAATGCGTCTTCATAGGATACCCTAAGGAAACTATTGGGTATACCTTCTATCACAGAACCGAAGGCAAAGTGTTTGTCGCAAAGAACGGTTCCTTTCTTGAGAAGGAGTTTCTCTCGAAAGAAGTGAGTGGGAGGAAAGTAGAGCTAGACGAGGTTATTGAACCTTCTCTTGAATTGGAGAGTAGCGCAGCACCTGAAATTGTTCCAGTGCCGCCTGCACCAACAATAGAGGAAGCTAATGACAAGGATCATGAAGCTTCGGACGATGCTGCTACTTAACGTCGCAGGTCGACAAGGTCGCGTGCCCCTCCTGAGTGGTACGGCAACCCTATCTTGACTGTCTTGTTAGTAGAAGACAGCGAACCTACGAACTATGAGGAAGCAATGATGAGCCCAGACTCTGAGAAATGGCTAGAAGCCATGAAATCCGAATTGGGATCCATGAGCGAAAACCAAGTATGGACTTTGGTGGACCCTCCTAGCGACCGAAAGGCCGTTGAGTGCAAATGGATCTTCAAGAAGAAAATGGACGCAGATGGTAATGTTACCGTCTATAAAGCACGGCTTGCTGCGAAAGGTTTTCGACAAGTTCAAGGTGTTGACTATGATGAGACTTTCTCTCCCGTAGTGATGTTTAAGTCCATTCGGATTTTATTAGCAATTGCTGCGTTTCATGATTATGAAATATGGCAAATGGATGTCAAGACTGCTTTCCTCAATGGCAACATTGATGAAGAGTTGTATATGATGCAACCCGAAGGTTTTGTCGATCCTAAGGATGCTGATAAAGTATGCAAACTTCAGCGTTCCATTTATGGACTGAAGCAAGCATCTCGGAGTTGGAACCTTCGTTTTGATCAAGTGATCAAGAGCTTTGGATTTGTTCCAAATTGCTACGAAGCTTGCATCTACAAGAAAGTGAGTGGGAGCTCGGTGACGTTTCTGGTACTATATGTGGATGACATATTGATTATTGGAAATGACATCAACATGCTTAACGATGTGAAGAGTTATTTGAACAAGTGTTTTTCAATGAAAGACCTAGGTGAAGCTGCTTATATATTGGGCATCAAAATCTATAGAGATAGACAAAGACGCCTGATAGCTTTAAGCCAGAGTACATACCTAGACAAAGTTCTGAAGAGGTTCAGAATGGATAAGGCATTGAAAGGTTCAGTGCCTATGTTGTCAGTTAAGATATTGAGCAAGGCTCAGTGTCCAGCTACGGTAAATGATAGGGAAGCTATGAGCAAAGTGCCTTATGCCTCGACCATAGGTTCCATCATGTATGCCATGCTGTGTACTAGACCGGATGTGTCCAATGCTCTTAGTTTGACGAGCAGATATCAAAGTGATCCAGGAGTGGAACACTGGACAGCCGTGAAGAACATCCTAAGGTACCTAAATAGGACTAAAGAAATGTTCTTAGTCTATGGGGGTGATGAACAGCTCGTCGTAAAAGGTTACGTCGATGCTAGTTTCGACACCGACAAGGATGATTCTAAATCTCAGACAGGATACGTGTATATTTTGAATGGAGGAGCTATGAGCTGGAGAAGCTTCAAGCAAAGCGTGATCGCGGGATCTACAGTAGAAGCGGAATACATGGCTGCTGCAGAAGCGTCAAGTGAAGGAGTTTGGATCAGAAACTTCATCACTGAGCTTGGCGTGGTTCCAAGTGCATTGGACCCACTGGAGATATTGTGTGACAACACTGGCGCCATAGCACTCGCTAAGGAACCAAGATATCATCCAAAGACCAAGCATATCAACCGCAAGTTTCATATAATCCGAGATTATATATCAGATGGAGATCTGAAGATTAGCAAAGTACATACGGATCTGAATGTCGCAGATCCATTGACTAAACCTCTTCCACGTGTAAAACATGATCAGCACCTCAGTGCCATGGGTGTGAGATTGTTGCCAAATGTAAACTAGATTATTGACTCTAGTGCAAGTGGGAGACTGTTGGAATTATGCCCTAGAGGCAATAATAAAGATGTTATTATTATAATTCTTGTTCATGATAAAGTTTATATTCCATGCTAGAATTGTATTAAGCGGAAACATTAATACTTGTGTGGTTTGTGAACAACACCGTGTCCCTAGTACGCCTCTATGGACTAGCTCATTGATCAATGATGGTTAAGGTTTCCAAACCATAGACATGAGTTGTCAATTGATAATGAGATCATATCATTGGGAGAATGATGTGATGGACAGACCCAAACTAAGTGAAGCAATTAGATCGTGTCATTGTGTTCATCTTTGCGAAGCTTTTCCTATGTCAAATATTGTATTCCTTAGACCATGAGATAATACAACTCCCTGGTATCGGAAGAAAGCTTTGAGGTCATCAAACGTCATCCTATGAGAGGGTGATCATAAAGGTGTCTCTCAGGTGATCGGAAAGTATCTGTTGGGTTGTATGTATCGAGATGGGATTTGTCCCTCCCAAGTCGGAGAGATATACTTCGGGCCTACTCGGTAATCGATATCAACACCGCTTGCAAGCATGTGGTTAAGGAGTTAATCACAAAGTGATATCGGATTACGAAACGAGTAAAGTACTTGCTGTGAACGAGATTGAACTAGGTATGACGATACCGACGATCGAATCTCGGGTAAGTAAAATATCGCGAGACGAAGGGAATATATATATGGGATTGTTTGAATCCTGGCATCGTGGTGCATCCGATATGATCATCGATGAATGTGTGGGAGTCAATATGGGTGCCCAGACCCCGCTGTTGATTATTGATAGAAGATCATGTCTGCATATTCTCGAACCCGCAGGGTCACACACTTAACGTGTCTCGACGCTAGGATAGATTGGATACTTGGTTTATGAATTTTTGTTCGGAGTCTCGGATGGGATCCGGGACATCACGAGAGGTTCCGGAGTGGTCCGGAGAATAAGATTCATATAAGGCAGTGCAGTTTTTGGAGTTCGGAATTGTTCCGGATTAATCGGTATTGTACCGGAAGCTTCTAGAACCTTCCGGAAGGGGGCCAACGTGGTCCCACCTTCCGGGAGGGGGCATGGGCCTATGAGGGAGTGTCCTGGCCGCATTGGGCCAGGGGCACAAGGCCCCATAGGGCCCAGCCGATCCTAGAGAGTTTAAATCGTTTAAACTAGAGATAAGATAAGATAGGATTTCTAGATAAGGGAGAGTTTAAATTGTTTAGACTAGAGATAGGCTTGGAGGAGAGGCTAGGGCTGGCCGCCCCCTCTATAAATAGAGGGCTGGTGCGCCCCCCCTCCCCACACACATCTCCCTCCAAGCCCTAGCCTCCCTGCTGGCCCTCCTCTCTCCCTCCCGACTGTTTGTAGGCGAAGCCCTGCAGCAGAAATTCTCCACCATATACACCACGCCGTCGTGTTGTAGATCCAATCCATCTCTCCACCATACTTGCTGGTCCGAGGAAGGAGGAGACGTCGAGGTGCTGCACGTGTGCATCTCACGGAGGCACCGCCACTTGTGGTGCTAGATCGGATCGGATCACGAGGAGGAGAAGCGAGTACGACTACATCACCCACGTTCCGACGAACGTTCCGCTGTGCGAATCTTCAAGGGTATGAAGATCTAATCCAATCTCACTCGTTGTTTGCATCTCCTAGATTAGATCTTGGCTTTCCCTCTGTTCGCTTCCGTAGAAATTTTTGATTTACTATGCTGCGAAACCCCTTCAGTGGTATCAGAGCTAGATCTATGCGTAGATGTGATTCACGAGTAGAACGCAACATGGTTGTTGCGGGCGTTGATGTTTTCTGTTGCAAGCCTCTTGTTTGTGTTCTTCTTATGACGCGGGATAGTGAGATTGAAGCGGTCCAGGCCAACCTTACGCGACATCGTTCGCGAGACCGGCTCCGCACTTGACGTGTGGCTTGTACCACACATGCGGCTGGTGGATGTCAGTTTCTCTCACTATAGTTGTCATGGGATTAACACCGGAGTTTGGCAACCATAATATCACCGTTGTGGCTTTCCGTAGGTAAGAATCGTTCTTAGCATCTACTCCCATGAGCCACGTAAAACATGCAACAACAAAGTAGAGGCATCTAACTTGTTTTTGCAGGGAGTGTTTTCTGTGATATGGTATGGCCCAAGATGTGATGTGTATATTGTATGCGATGATCATGTTTTGTAATGTTTCACGACTTGCATGTCGATGAGTACACAACCGGCAGGAGCCATATGGTTGTCTTTATAATTGTGTATGACCTGCGAGTCAACTTCTTATACGCCATGTAATAGCTTTACTTTATCGCTAAGTAGTTAGCAATAGTTGTAGTTGCTATTCGTGGTGGAGGCAATCATGGTGAAGTGATGGAGATAATGCCGGAACGCACAAGATGGAGATCGTTGCGCGAAGATTGGCTATACCATGTCACATAAAGTTATATGCATGTGATGTTTATCCTTTTATGTATCTTATTATGCTTAGATCGCGACGATAGCATTATAAGATGATTCCTCACTTAAAGATCAAGATAAAAACTGTGTTCTCCCCAAGTATGCACCGTTGTGAAAGTTCGTCGTGTCCAAGCATCACGTGATGATCGGGTGCTATAGACTCTACGCTCACATACAACGGGTGCAAGCCAGTTTTTGCACACGCGGAAATACTTGGGTCTAGCTTGACGAGCCTAGCATGTACAGACATGGCCTCGGAACACAAGAACCGAAAGGTTAAGCATGATTCATATAAATGATATGATCGACACTTCGTTGTCCACCATTGAAACCACATCTCTTCTCGTGATGATCGGATTAGGTTTGGTGAATTTGGATCGTGTTCACTAAACAACTTGAGGGATGTTGAATTTAGTGGGAGTTCATCTAGTAATTTGATTAAGTTGAACTATTTATCATGAACATAGTCTAAATTGTACTTGCAAATACTGTAGATCACAAGGCTAAGTCCAACTTCAACTTCAACGTTTTTGCTGAGATAGAAAAGCTTAGAAACAATGGGTCTAACTTCACCAAATGGTTCCGCATTCTGAGAATCATTCTCGCTGGCGGACAAAAGGACTATGTCCTTGAGAAAGCACTAGGTGACGCCCCTGCTGTAGATGCGCCGGCTGATGAAAAAGCTGTTTATCAGTCGCGCAAGGATGATTATGATTTGATTAAGATCGCCATGTTGTATGCTATGGAATCGGATCTTCAAAATCGTTTTGAGGAGTTCGCCGGGCCCTTTGAGATTCTCGAGGAGCTGAAAAACATGTTTCAGACTCAAGCCCGTTCTGAGAGATATGAGATCTCTAAGAAATTCTTTAACTACAAGATGGAGGAAGGGAGTTCCGTTAGTGAGCACGCCATTAAGATGTCGGGCTACACTCAATGCCTTGAGCAACTGGACTGCAAGATTCCAGAGGAGCTCAAGATTGACACTCCTAGCTGCAAAAGTTTTGTAGTTGATCACAATCAGATTGGTTCCACTGATATGATCACTGAGCTCTTTGCTAAGATGAAAGTAGCGGAGGTGAACATCAAAAAGAATAATCATGTGTTGATGGTCAACAAGCCCCCCACCTTTAAGAAAGGTAAGGGTGCAATGAAGCCCTTCAAGAAAGGCGGCGGCAAGCGCAATGCCCCTGCTGAGAAGAAGCTCAGGTCTGGTCCCAAGCCGGAAACTGAGTGCTTCTATTCTAAGGACAAGGGTCACTGGAAGCGCAATTGTCCGAAGTACTTAGCAGACAAGAAGGCTGCCACCATCAAAGGTATATTTGATATACATGTTATTGATGTTTTCCTTACTAGCCCTCGTTGTAGTGCCTGGGTATTTGATACCGGTTCAGTTGCTAATATTTGTAACTCGAAACAGGAGCTGCAGAATAGACGGCGGCTTGCAAGGGATGAGGTGACGATGCGCGTTGGCAACGGATCAAGAGTTGATGTGATGGCCGTCGGCACGCTCTCCTTAGTTTTACCTTCGGGATTAGTTTTAAACCTTAATAAATGTTATTATGTGCCTGCGTTGAGCATGAACATTATTTCTGGATCGTGTTTATTGCAAGACGGTTATTCATTTAAATCGGAGAATAATGGTTGTTCTATTTATATGAGTAACATCTTTTATGGTCATGCACCTCTTGTGAGTGGTTTATTTCTTCTAAATCTCGAAAGGGATGAAACACACATCCATAACATTGAGGCTAAGAGATGCAAAGTAGATAGTGATAATACTACTTATTTGTGGCATTGTCGTCTAGGTCATATTGGTGTAAAGCGCATGAAGAAACTCCATTCTGATGGACTTTTGGAGTCTCTTGATTTTGAATCATTTGACACATGCGAACCATGCCTCATGGGCAAGATGATCAAAACCCCGTTCTCCGGTATGATGGAGCGAGCAACGGACTTGTTGGAAATCATACATACCGATGTATGCGGACCGATGAGTGTTTCGACACGCGGTGGATATCGCTATTTTCTCACTTTTACCGATGACTTAAGTAGATATGGGTATATCTATTTAATGAAACATAAATCTGAAACGTTTGAAAAGTTCAAAGAATTTCAGAATGAAGTGGAGAACCATCATAACAGAAAGATTAAGTTTCTACGATCCGATCGTGGGGGCGAATATTTGAGTTATGATTTTCTCACGCATCTCAAAGCAAGTGGAATCGTTTCACAACTCACGCCACTCGGAACACCACAGCGCAATGGTGTGTCTGAACGTCGGAATCGAACCCTATTAGATATGGTCCGATCGATGATGTCTCTTACTGATTTGCCGTTATCATTTTGGGGTTATGCATTAGAAACCGCTGCATTCACTTTAAATAGGGCTCCATCTAAATCCGTTGAGACGACACCGTATGAACTATGGTTTGGTGCTAAACCTAAGTTGTCGTTTCTTAAAGTTTGGGGATGCGAAGCTTACGTCAAGAAGTTGATGCCGGACAAGCTCGAACCCAAAGCGGAGAAATGCGTCTTCATAGGATACCCTAAGGAAACTATTGGGTATACCTTCTATCACAGAACCGAAGGCAAAGTGTTTGTCGCAAAGAACGGTTCCTTTCTTGAGAAGGAGTTTCTCTCGAAAGAAGTGAGTGGGAGGAAAGTAGAGCTAGACGAGGTTATTGAACCTTCTCTTGAATTGGAGAGTAGCGCAGCACCTGAAATTGTTCCAGTGCCGCCTGCACCAACAATAGAGGAAGCTAATGACAAGGATCATGAAGCTTCGGACGATGCTGCTACTGAACGTCGCAGGTCGACAAGGTCGCGTGCCCCTCCTGAGTGGTACGGCAACCCTGTCTTGACTGTCTTGTTAGTAGAAGACAGCGAACCTACGAACTATGAGGAAGCGATGATGAGCCCAGACTCTGAGAAATGGCTAGAAGCCATGAAATCCGAATTGGGATCCATGAGCGAAAACCAAGTATGGACTTTGGTGGACCCTCCTAGCGACCGAAAGGCCGTTGAGTGCAAATGGATCTTCAAGAAGAAAACGGACGCAGATGGTAATGTTACCGTCTATAAAGCATGGCTTGTTGCGAAAGGTTTTCGACAAGTTCAAGGTGTTGACTACGATGAGACTTTCTCTCCCGTAGCGATGTTTAAGTCCATTCGGATTTTATTAGCAATTGCTGCGTTTCATGATTATGAAATATGGAAAATGGATGTCGAGACTGCTTTCCTCAATGGCAACATTGATGAAGAGTTGTATATGATGCAACCCGAAGGTTTTGTCGATCCTAAGGATGCTGATAAAGTATGCAAACTTCAGCGTTCCATTTATGGACTGAAGCAAGCATCTCGGAGTTGGAACCTTCGTTTTGATCAAGTGATCAAGAGCTTTGGATTTGTTCCAAATTGCTACGAAGCTTGCATCTACAAGAAAGTGAGTGGGAGCTCGGTGACGTTTCTGGTACTATATGTGGATGACATATTGATTATTGGAAATGACATCAACATGCTTAACGATGTGAAGAGTTATTTGAACAAGTGTTTTTCAATGAAAGACCTAGGTGAAGCTGCTTATATATTGGGCATCAAAATCTATAGAGATAGACAAAGACGCCTGATAGCTTTAAGCCAGAGTACATACCTAGACAAAGTTCTGAAGAGGTTCAGAATGGACAAGGCATTGAAAGGTTCAGTGCCTATGTTGTCAGGTAAGATATTGAGCAAGGCTCAGTGTCCAGCTACGGTAAATGATAGGGAAGCTATGAGCAAAGTGCCTTATGCCTCGGCCATAGGTTCCATCATGTATGCCATGCTGTGTACTAGACCGGATGTGTCCAATGCTCTTAGTTTGACGAGCAGATATCAAAGTGATCCAGGAGTGGAACACTGGACAGCCGTGAAGAACATCCTAAGGTACCTAAATAGGACTAAAGAAATGTTCTTAGTCTATGGGGGTGATGAACAACTCGTCGTAAAAGGTTACGTCGATGCTAGTTTCGACACCGACAAGGATGATTCTAAATCTCAGACAGGATACGTGTATATTTTGAATGGAGGAGCTGTGAGCTGGAGAAGCTGCAAGCAAAGCGTGATCGCGGGATCTATAGTAGAAGCGGAATACATGGCTGCTGCAGAAGCATCAAGTGAAGGAGTTTGGATCAGAAACTTCATCACTAAGCTTGGCGTGGTTCCAAGTGCATTGGACCCACTGGAGATATTGTGTGACAACACTGGCGCCATAGCACTCGCTAAGGAACCAAGATATCATCCAAAGACCAAGCATATCAACCGCAAGTTTCATTTAATCCGAGATTATATATCAGATGGAGATCTGAAGATTAGCAAAGTACATACGGATCTGAATGTCGCAGATCCATTGACTAAACCTCTTCCACGTGTAAAACATGATCAACACCTCAGTGCCATGGGTGTGAGATTGTTGCCAAATGTAAACTAGATTATTGACTCTAGTTCAAGTGGGAGACTGTTGGAATTATGCCCTAGAGGCAATAATAAAGATGTTATTATTATAATTCTTGTTCATGATAAAGTTTATATTCCATGCTAGAATTGTATTAAGCGGAAACATTAATACTTGTGTGGTTTGTGAACAACACCGTGTCCCTAGTACGCCTCTATGGACTAGCTCATTGATCAATGATGGTTAAGGTTTCCTAACCATAGACATGAGTTGTCAATTGATAATGAGATCATATCATTGGGAGAATGATGTGATGGACAGACCCAAACTAAGTGAAGCAATTAGATCGTGTCATTGTGTTCATCTTTGCGAAGCTTTTCCTATGTCAAATATTGTATTCCTTAGACCATGAGATAATACAACTCCCTGGTATCGGAAGAAAGCTTTGAGGTCATCAAACGTCATCCTATGAGAGGGTGATCATAAAGGTGTCTCTCAGGTGATCGGAAAGTATCTGTTGGGTTGTATGTATCGAGATGGGATTTGTCCCTCCCAAGTCGGAGAGATATACTTCGGGCCCACTCGGTAATCGATATCAACACCGCTTGCAAGAATGTGGTTAAGGAGTTAATCACAAAGTGATATCGGATTACGAAACGAGTAAAGTACTTGCTGTGAACGAGATTGAACTAGGTATGACGATACCGACGATCGAATCTCGGGTAAGTAAAATATCGCGAGACGAAGGGAATATATATATGGGATTGTTTGAATCCTGGCATCGTGGTTCATCCGATATGATCATCGATGAATGTGTGGGAGTCAATATGGGTGCCCAGACCCCGCTGTTGATTATTGATAGAAGATCATGTCTGCATATTCTCGAACCCGCAGGGTCACACACTTAACGTGTCTCAACACTAGGATAGATTGGATACTTGGTTTATGAATTTTTGTTCGGAGTCTCGGATGGGATCCGGGACATCACGAGAGGTTCCGGAGTGGTCCGGAGAATAAGATTCATATAAGGCAGTGCAGTTTTTGGAGTTCGGAATTGTTCCGGATTAATCGGTATTGTACCGGAAGCTTCTAGAACCTTCCGGAAGGGGGCCAACGTGGTCCCACCTTCCGGGAGGGGGCATGGGCCTATGAGGGAGTGTCCTGGCCGCATTGGGCCAGGGGCACAAGGCCCCATAGGGCCCAGCCGATCCTAGAGAGTTTAAATCGTTTAAACTAGAGATAAGATAAGATAGGATTTCTAGATAAGGGAGAGTTTAAATTGTTTAGACTAGAGATAGGCTTGGAGGAGAGGCTAGGGCTGGCCGCCCCCTCTATAAATAGAGGGCTGGTGCGCCCCCCCTCCCCACACACATGTCCCTCCAAGCCCTAGCCTCCCTGCTGGCCCTCCTCTCTCCCTCCCGACTGTTTGTAGGCGAAGCCCTGCAGCAGAAATTCTCCACCATATACACCACGCCGTCGTGTTGTAGATCCAATCCATCTCTCCACCATACTTGCTGGTCCGAGGAAGGAGGAGACGTCGAGGTGCTGCACGTGTGCATCTCACGGAGGCACCGCCACTTGTGGTGCTAGATCGGATCGGATCGCGAGGAGGAGAAGCGAGTACGACTACATCACCCACGTTCCGACGAACGTTCCGCTGTGCGAATCTTCAAGGGTATGAAGATCTAATCCAATCTCTCTTGTTGTTTGCATCTCCTAGATTAGATCTTGGCTTTCCCTCTGTTCGCTTCCGTAGAAAATTTTGATTTACTATGCTGCGAAACCCCTTCAGCAGCACCCCAAACCCTAGCACCAAAAAGGGGTTGTGCTTGGACGTAGCAGGGCGATTTGGACAAATCACCGGGGTGGAGAGGAAGGGTGAGTTTTGGCGCGTCATCCGTGATGGTCGGCGGCGGCAGCAACGGCCGGAGCCGTCGGAATCGAAGCAGCGACGACGTCGCCATGGCATCACCAGGGAGAGAGAGGAGAGAGCCTCGGGGTGAGGAGGTCGGGTCGGGGTCGACTAACCAAATGGACCGGACCAGGAGGTCTAGCCCAACCAAGTGGGCTGGACTGACTTGTGGGCCTGGTTTGGGTATATAAAGGAAATGGAAAATGGATAAAAAAGGAATAATATGGAAATTACTAATATAACCCTAAGCTTATTTTCATTCTAGAAAAATATAGAAGAAATTCTAAAAATACATATAACATATTGAAATGATCACAAAAAGAATACCTACCTAAGAAAAATACAAATTTACTTATTTAAGTTAGGAAAAATTCAAATAAATATTAACAATATTAACTTCTAAATAAAATTTCATAAAGTAGTGAAAGTCCCAAAAATCAATAAAAATCATTTTTGTGTACTAAAATAAATCTACTACCTTATAAAATTATTAACTTAAATCTTTACAAATAAAACATGAAGCAAATATTCTAAAGATATTTAATCCTTTGTAGAATTTTATAATAAGAATAATACTTTTAAGATCTAGAATAAATATAGTTTACTAGAATAATACCAAATATAATATTCCATAAGTTTTTTTAAGATTTTTAAAATAATAAATCCTGATCTATTATAAAAATATAGTTTTATAAATTCTTTAGAAACATTTCTTAAATAAGAAATAATCACAATTTGGTACTAAACCTTAACTCTCTTATATGCAAGTACTAGCTCCAAAGTCATAACTTGGATAAACTTTAAGTGTAAGGTAATAACTTAAAGGAGAACCTTTTAAAACCATAACTCCAAGTTAAACCAACAATTCAAATAAATTATCAACATCATTCACCTATATGAATGGTGAATACTCTTTATCTTTTAACCATGCTTAATATGATTTTAAAACCCTAACACATTAATGAGATCATCTTGCTTTCTTTAATAATACAAAATCATTTTTATAATAGTATATCACATTTAAACTTATCATTCACTTAAATTGGAAGTGAATGAATTTATACTCTTAACCATTTATCTAGAATTCAGTAATAATCTAGATACATCAGAGCCCTAAGTCTATTTATGTTCCTTTTAAAGTTAATTTTTCTCTACCAAAGTTATAAGCTTAAGGACCCAATTTATAGTATGTTTTATAGTTAACTTTTGTCTATTACAATTTAAATCAAAATGCATCTCAAACCCACGCTTATCGGTTAAGCGCAAACGATAGCGATCACATTCGATTAACCACACACATTGTTTAAACCTTAACAAAGAAATATTTTCTTCAAAACTTATTTGTTTTGCCACTTCAAACAACAAACTTATAATAAGTCCTTTAACTCTTAACCACTTAACATAATAATTTCCATCATCATTACCAGATAGCAATCCACCTCAATCTTAGAATATTATTATACTTCACTTCTATACCTTGCATGTTAAAATTTAAATCCCTTTACTTTGTAAAAGTAACCTTTTCATTGAAAGTTATTCCTTTAAGAAACAATAAAAGTAATCCTTAAACACTTCTTGAAAGATCTAGTCGATTAGTAATCTTGTTCAAGAAATCTTTTAGATACCATGCCCCATTTGAGTGATTTACTATTGTATACTACTTGTTGTATTGACATATCATTTCACACACTCACCAGCCTTAATAAGAAGCACAAGTGTGAAACTGGTATAAAAGTGGGACACATTTTAAAGATATCATCACAAACTCTAAACCCTAGATTAGATACGATTAGTCCAGGGATTCACATTTGTCAAACTGCATTACATTACTTATGCATAATTGCATCTTGTTTCTTTAAACATTAGTCCTTACTAGACCAATGATGTTATTTCCAGATTTTGGATCTTCTATTATCTCGAAGGCCATGAGTGCATAATATTGCAATCACAAAAGGCAAGTTCACAACTTGCTCATGTCCTTTGATTATTTTCTATGCTTGTAACTCAAATGTTGTCATCACCTGCATTCCAAAAAGGTCAGAAAACACTATTTTCATAATAATATGATTATGGATTATTTACTAGATGGGAATAATCTACTGATACAGTTCTAGTGGTAAAGGAACATAATATCTATGACTTAACAACCAATGTCGCCAGTGATTCTAGCACCGTATATTACGCGCCAACCATAAGATTTGGAATGGGATGGAGTCAGCTGGATCTTGATGCAGCCTGTCCTACGGACGCTCCTAGATCTACACCAACAAGTCCCCCATGTGGACCCATGACTCGTGCCCGAGCTAAACTCCTACAAGCTAAGGTGAACTCGCTCCTCTCCTCATGCCAATTTGATACATCCTTGGATGGTGTGCTACTTCATGCAACTACTCTATGCATCATCAGGTACGAAGCCTCGACACATCCCCAAGCACCCCAAGGATGGAGAACAAGGAGCAGAGCATGAAGCAGAAGCCGCTGGAGCTTCTCAGACCGGAGTCTCTAGTCTGCGCCCACCGGAGTCTCTGGCCTGCCAAAGTCTCCGGTCTGAAGACCTCGGAGACTCCGGCCCACTCTCCGGTTTGATCCCCTACATCGGGCCCTGGGACAATCTGAAGGCCCCTCTAGAGGCTACACCAGATTCTCCGGCCTAGACTGGAGTCTCCGGCCTGCACACCGGAGTCTCCGGTCCGACCGACGCCAGGCATGAAAAGGCCTTTGGGCCTTCGGCCCATGTACCCCTTAGTACGTCCAGAACTTGTATTTTATTCCTAAAGTACCCCTGTTTAAGTGGCTGGCCTATATATAGTCCCCCATCTCCATTGTAAACCCTAGGCATGATATTGGAATTAGTGGAAACCCCTTATGGATCTATCTAACTCTTGCCTCATGCTCCTTGACCAAGGAGTACCAATATCCCAAACCTCGTTGGAGTTTGCATCGTGCCTCCGCGTTGTACAAGGCCTAGGCATCGGAGTCCCTTTGCCTAGACGTCAAGATCTCACCGAGTCTCCTATCTCGTCGTGCCAGTTTGAGAGAGAGTCCTCCGCCCAACGCTGATCCTAGGGATTGCGCCGGACCGGTCACCACCGGCGTGAACTATTGGTATGTATCGTGGTTTTGTGTGTGTGTGTGTGTGTTCATCGCGTTCTTCGTGCGTGCGTTCGTCGTGTTCATTCTCCCACGAATTCGCCCACAAATTTTTATTCTATCCACCAAAAATTTGAAAATCCCCCAAAAACAACCCATATTTGCCTTTGGATCGATCTCTTGATTTGGAGTGTTATTTTTGGTTTTGATCCGACCAAACCTTGTCTTAGGATTTGGTCTAGCTTTATCCTGCGTTTTCCCAGCCTAATTTGGCCAATTTTTCGCGGATTTTCGGCCCCAAGGCGAAGATTTCTGCTCAAGAACACGACCAGTTCGCGATCTGACTCCAGACCAGAGACTCCGAACTACACACCGAAGTCTCCGGCCTACCCACACTAGAGTCTCCGGCCTACACTGAAGTTTCTAGCCTGAAACCCCGGAGTCTCCATCCTGACACCTGATTTTGACAGTTTTGCCTCTAATCTTGCATTAGCTAATTTTCTCTTGTTTGTTTGTGCCTGTGTATGCGTCATAAACTAACAACAAGCTTCCGCATCGACAACTCCCGCGCTCATCGACACCACAACCCATGAACATCATCGCGCACCACTGACGCCAAGTTCATCATCACCAACGAAGGTATAACTTGCGTCACCTTGTTAACCCCTATCTTCCTTTGTGTGTACCTATCCCATGAGAGTGGCTCATCTTGTGTTTGCTTGAGCATTGTGCATTTGTCCTTGGATAGTGAGAGTGCAAGAGCAATATCAAGTGTGACTAGGTAGCATCAAGGGAGAGCAAAAAAATACAAAAGAAAGAAAAAGATACAAAGAAAAAGAAAAAGAAAAATAGTCTCCATAGGCAAGAGAGAGTCGCAAAGCTTGTAAGCAAGAGAGAAAAGAAGAGCGCCCAAGGCAAGTGCACAAATCCATTGCTCATTTTTCTTCTTTGCAAACGAGCCACGGTCTCTCCTTGTATTGGAACGACAACGAGCTTAGTCTTTATTAGGACATTTTGTTTGCTCATTTTCATAGTCGTGTCAATCCCAACAATCTCCACGTGTGTGTATATAGTCATAGGTTCCTGTCACCCTTTTGAGTTGTTAACCTTCGCCTTTGATTTGAGTTTTGTTTGGATTTTACCCACTTTTGACTATCCCTTTTCTTTTGGTTGGTCCTTTGGCATTCCACAATCCTAACCTACCACCAACAAGCTTTTGAGGGTTAGTTCTTTCTTTAGTGTGAGTTTTCTTTGCATTTCCACTTTGCACGCTTATAGCTCTCACTTGTGGTTTCTAGTTTGGTGCAATCCCCAAGGCGAGGTACAAGGCTAACACCACCATATTCTAGTTCCATATACAATACTTGTGTGTTTTGCATGATGGATAGGCAAGGTGAGGCGAGCCAACCGCCTCCTCAAGAAGAAGAACATGGACTGTACATGACGCGTGCAAGTAACTTCATCGTCCAACAAGAGTTACCTGATTGTTGCCAAGCCCTTGAGACGCGACAAGATGAACAATTTGGCGAGATGCAAGCCGAGTTCAAGAACATCGACAACCGCTTCGATGGCATCGAATGGCAAATGCAAGCAATGAATCACAATTTCAGCCACCAAAATGAAGCGCTTCAACGCTCCGTCGTTGAAACAACCGCGCCAAGAGCAAGAGCAAGCTCCACAACAAAACATCAAGAGCAAGAGCAAGCTCTTCACCAAGGTCGCGAGAACCAAGTTCCACCGCATCAACATCAAGGTCACCAAGCTCGTCGCAATGACTGCAACGATGAAGAAACTTTCGGCAAGCTTAAGTTCACAATGCCCAAGTTCACCGGATCTAATGACCCCGAAGAATACCTTTCATGGGCACTCAAAGTCGACAAGATCTTCCGCATGCACAATTATAGCAATGAGAAGATGGTCGCCATGGCTTCGCTTGAGTTTGATGATTACGCCAACCTTTGGTGGGAACAAGTTCAAGTTGCTCGTGATGCAAGACAAGAGCCGCAAATCAGAACTTGGCATGACATGAAGGCTCACATGAGATCCCGGTTCGTCCCCGCGCACTACCCGCGTGACCTCTTCAACAACCTTCAATCGCTTCGTCAAGGGACAAAGACTGTGGAAGAGTACTTCAAGGAAATGGAACTCAACTTGATTCACGCCAACATCGATGAGCGTATGGAGCAAACTATGGCACACTTCCTTATTGGGCTGAACCACCCAATCAAGCGCATCGTCGAGTTCCAAACATACAACAACATGGTTGAGCTTGTGCACATCGCAACAAAGGCGGAACGTCAAGTGCAAGAGGACATCAAGTACAACAAGCCCAAGACGTATTTCACCTACAAGAAAGCGTCAACCGCTACGCCAACAACCTTTAATGGAAGCTCCTCAAGTACCTCCAAGCCTTCCTTAAAGCCCACACTTCCTCAAGGAAAACTGCCCCCAAGTGGCAAACAAGCAAAGAGTGATACACCCTTCAACGGTAAATGCTACAAGTGTGGAGGCAAAGGACACAAGTCGGCCGAATGTGGAAACAAGAAGGTATTGTTCATCCATGACAATGGCGACGAAGTGTACTTGAGTGAAGATGAATTTGATGCCCGTGTCAAGGAAGCAATGGCAAGGCAACGAGTGGAAGATGATCAAGAACTCCTCATGTGTGAACATGACGCAAGTCCATTGCTTTTCTTCACAAGGATCTTGACCACTCAAGCACAAGAGCATGAAGACCAACGCTCAAACATCTTCCAAACACGAGCCAACATCAATGGCAAATCTATCAAGGTGATCATTGACGGAGGGAGTTTCCACAACCTTGCTAGAACCAAGTTGTGTGAGAAGCTCAACCTCACCCTCCATCCGCACAAGCACCCCTACCACGTGCAATGGCTAAGTGACCAAGGGTCCGTGAAGATCAAGCATACCATATCGGTCTCCTTCGCCATTGGCCCTTACAAAGACACGGTTGAGTGCGATGTGGTTCCTATGACAGTTTGCCACATGCTTCTTGGTTGACCATGGCAATTTGACATGGCTGATCTACATGATGGTCACACCAATGTATACACCTTCAAATGGCTCAACAAAACATGTGTTTTGCAACCAATGAGTCCTAGCCAAATAATTGCGGACAATGCAAAGGCTTTAGTGAGGGTGCAAAGCACAACACCTACTTGTGAGAAGAGTGGTGAGAGAGAGAACCACCTCATAGTGAGTGAGAGCCACAAGCCAAACTCGAGTGGAAAAAATAAGAGTGTTCTCCTTGCCACCAAAAGTGAGATGAGAGATGTTCGGAACAACCCATCCATCTTGCACTATGTCCTCCTTTGCAAGGGACTAGCACAAGGAACTAATGAATTGACCAATGTTCCTCCATATTTGATGAATGTTTTGCAGGAATTCAAGGACGTGTTCCCTGAAGAGCTACCACATGGTCTACCTCCTCTTCGCGGCATCGAACATCGCATTGACCTCATCCCCGACGCACCACTTCCAAACCGTGTCGCTTACCGCACGAACCCGGAGGAGACAAAGGAGATTGAACGTCAAATCAACCAACTCGTCTCCAAAGGTTTGATCCAAGTTAGCACTAGTCCAAGTGTCGTACCCATGATTCTTGTGGCAAAAATAGGTGATACGTTACGGTTATGCATGGACTGCCGTCCAATAAATGCTATCACCATGCGTTATTGACATCCCATACCACGTCCCAATGACATGCTTGATGAGTTGTGTGGAGTGACTATTTTTTCGAAAATTGATCTTCGTAGTAGTTACCATCAAATACGCATGGCTGAAGGTGATGAGTGGAAAACCGCCTTCAAGACAAAGCTTGATCTCTATGAATGGTTGGTTATGCCCTTTGGCTTATCTAATGCCCCATCCACGTTCATGCGCCTTATGAATCACATCTTGCGTTCTCTCATTGAAAAAAGTGTTGTTGTCTATTTCTATGATATTCTTGTTTATAGCAAATCACTTGAGGACCATATAACACATGTCAAGGAAGTTTTACAAATCCTTCGACATGAAAAGCTTTATGCTAATCTTCCCAAGTGCACTTTTGCTAAAGACAAGTTGATTTTTCTTGGATTTGTCGTTTCTTCGAAGGGAATTGAAGTTGATATTTCCAAGGTAAAGGACATACGAGATTGGCCCATTCCAACAAATGTGAGTGAACTCTGAAGTTTTCATGGATTGGCCGGTTTCTATCGTTGCTTTGTGAAATACTTTTCAACCATTGCTTGTCCTCTCAACGAGTTGACAAAGAAGAATGTCACCTTCGTGTGGGGCAAAGCTCAACAAAAAGCTTTTGATGAACTCAAAAAGGGGCTCACCAAAGCACCTCTTCTTGCGTTAGCGGATTTCACTAAAACTTTTGAGATAGAGTGTGATGCTAGTGGTATTGGCATTGGAGGAGTCCTTATGCAAAACGGACGTCCTATAGCCTACCATATTGAGAAACTTGATGGTGCTCGCCTTAACTATCCGATTTATGACAAAGAGCTTTTTGCCTTAGTTCGTGTCCTTCAAGTTTGGCAACACTACCTGTGGCCCAAAGAATTTATCATACATTCCGACCATGATTCGTTGAAATATCTCAAAGGCCAAGCTAACTTGAGTAGGAGACACGCTAAGTGGGTTGAGTTCATGGAGTCTTTTCCGTACATTGTCAAGTATAAGAAGGGAAAAGATAATGTAGTTGCGGACGCTTTGTCTCGCAAACATACAAGCCTTCTTACGAGACTTGAAATCAACGTGTTAGGTCTTGAGGAAATAAAATCTTTGTATGCTTCTGACCCATTCTTTGAACCAATTTTCGCAAAGTGCTCCAATGACAAAGGAGTTGATGATTTCTATTTGCATAAGGGCTTTCTATTTAAACAAAACAAGCTATGCATTCCGAAGTCGTCGCTTCAACTTTTGCTTCTCCAAGAATCTCATGGTGGAGGCCTCATGGGTCACTTTGGTGGAGATAAGACATTGGCCATGCTCTCCAATCACTACTTTTGGCCCAAGATGAAGCGTGGCGTGGAGCTCTACGTTCAACGATGCACGACATGTGTTCAATTTAAGTCGCAAGCTAACCCTTATGGTCTTTATATGCCATTGCCTATTCCTCATACACCTTGGTCCGACATTAGCATGGATTTCGTGTTAGGATTGCCTAGATCTAAGCATGGTCATGATTCTATATTTTTTGTCGTGGATCGCTTTTCCAAAATGGCACACTTCATACCGTGCCATAAGACCGACGATGCTTCACATGTTGCAAATCTGTTTTTTAGGGAAATCGTCCATCTTCATGGTGTGACAAGAACAATCGTCTTCGATAGTGATGTCAAATTCATGAGCTACTTATGGAAGACCCTCATGGCCAAGCTCGGCGTCAAGCTCCACTTTTCATCTGTGTCGCATCCCCAAACCGATGGTCAAACCAAAGTTGTCCACCGAAGCCTCGGAACTCTCCTACGTGTGTTGATCAAGAAGAACTTGAAGGATTGGGAGGAATGCATTCCCCATGCCGAGTTCGCCTACAATCGAGCCAAGCACTCAACAACCAAGATGAGTCCATTCAAGATCGTCTATGGTTTCGAGCCCCTCACCGCGCTCGACATACTACCGCTACCTCTCCATGTGCACACAAACATGGACGTCGAGAAGCGCGCACAAGCTATGAAGAAACTTCATGAAGAAACCCGAGCTACTATCGAGCAATAAGTCCTTCGCCAAGCTTCAAGATTAAACAAGGACAAGAAGGAGATGATCTTTGAAGAAGCTGACCTTGTGTGGATACACCTAAGCAAAGACCGCTCCCCCAAGGAACGCGACTCCAAGCTCAAGCCAAGAGGAGATGGTCCCTTCAAGGTCCTCAAAAGAATCAACAACAACGCCTACATCATCGACATACCAACCTCTAAGTACCTTGCAAGCAATACATTCAATGTCAAGGACCTTTCACCCTACCATGGAGATGTTCAAGATGATAACCATGAAGAGTCGAGGACGACTCTTTCCCAAGGGGGGGAGCTAATGCAGCCCGTCCTACGGACGCTCCTACATCTACACCAACAAGTCCCCCAAGTGGACCCATGACTCGTGCCTGAGCTAAACTCCTACAAGCTAAGGTGAACTCGCTCCTCTCCTCATGCTATTTACAGAATTTGGATCTTCTATTATCTCGAAGGCTGTGCGTGCATAATCTTGCAAGCACAAAAGGCAAGTTCACAACTTGCTCATGTCCTTTGATTATTTTCTATGCTTGTAACTCAAATGTTGTCATCACCTGCATTCCAAAAAGGTCAGAAAACACTATTTTCATAATAATATGATTATGGATTATTTACCAGATGGTAATAATCTACTGATACAGTTCTAGTGGAAAAGGAACATAATATCTAGGACTTAACAACCAATGTCGCTAGTGATTCTAGCGCCGTATATTACGCGTCAACCATAAGATTTGGAATGGGATGGAGAAGTCAGCTGGATCTTGATGCAGCACGTCCTACGGACGTTCCTACATCTACACCAACAAGTCCCCGAAGTGGACCCATGACTCGTGCCCGAGCTAAACTCCTACAAGCTAAGGTGAACTCGCTCCTCTCCTCATGCCAATTTGATACATCCTTGGATGGTGTGCTACTTCATGCAACTACTCTATGCATCATCAGGTATGAAGCCTCGACACATCCCCAAGCAACCAAGGATGGAGAACAAGGAGCAGAGCGTGAAGCAGAAGCCGTTGGAGCTACTTAGACCGGAGTCTCCGGTCTGTGCCCACCGGAGTCTCCGGCCTACCAAAGTCTCTGGTCGGAAGACCTCAGAGACTCCGGCCCACTCTCCGGTCTGACCCCCTGCACCGGGCCCTGGGACAATCTGAAGGCCCCTCCGGAGGCTGGTCCGGAGGCTACACCGGATTCTCGGGCCTAGACCGGAGTCTCCGGCCTACACACTGGAGTCTCCGGTCCGGCCGACGCCAGGCATGAAAAGGCCTTTGGGCCTTCGGCCCATGTAACCCTTAGTCCTTCGAGAACTTGTTTTTTATTCCTAAAGTACCCCTGTTTAAGTGGCTGGCCTATATATAGTCCCCCACCTCCATTGTAAACCCTAGGCATGATATTGGAATTTGTGGAAACCCCTTGAGGATCTATCTAGTTCTTGCATCATGCTCCTTGACTAAGGAGCACCAATATCCTAAACCTCGTTGGAGTTTGCATCGTGCCTCCATGTTGTACAAGGCCTAGGCATCGGAGTCCCTTTGCCTAGATGTCAAGATCTCACCGAGTCTCCCATCTCGCCGTGCCGGTTCGAGAGAGAGTCCTCCGCCCGACGCCGACCCTAGGGATTGCGCCGGACCGGTCACCACCGGCGTGAGCTATTGGTGTGTATCATGGTTTTGTGTGTGTGTGTTCATCACGCTCTTCGTTCATGCGTTCGTCGTGTTCATTCTCCCCTCCTCTCCCCGTACTCAATCCTCGATTTGAAAGGGAATCGTGAAAGATCGGGCCACCCAAAAGGTTTGCCCTCAACATATCTTCTTCCTTTCGCATGGACGGATGACCTTATCGTGATGCTGTTGATTTCTCGTGGAGTTCCAGAGAATCTAGCACATGGGTGGGACCCCTTAGTTCCCCGTGAGCTAGGTGTATAGATTATCTGTGCATATCTGTCTGGGTCTGAGTTCACCATAGCTGATGGTGACCGCTAGACAGAGCTACATACAGACTCTTCGAGAGGCTACCCAAAGAGTAACCGTGGTAGTTCTCTCGGGGGATCGTTTCTTCATGCGGGGTCACGGAGAAGGGCAGCGATTGGCTTGGATCTTAAGTTGGGCCTCAAACCATGGTAGTTTGAATGGGGACATACTCCTGGCTGTGCGACAAAGCTTAAGGTCTCTTGTGGGAAAAGTGACGCACCTCTGGAGAGTGTAAGAATTGTGGCATGTTACTCCCTGTTCCAGGAAGGATCTACGAACACGTCAGGAAAGGAACCCCACGAAGGTTTTGGTCAACCTGTGAAGGCTGTCGGACATAGTTTTCAGAATAAAAGCAATCTTTGAAGAAATGTTTACGAAAACCTGCATTGCCTACGACCTATGGTCTGTGGCTGTAGAGATAGTGCATCATACACTCCTTTTTAGTGAACTTGCTGAGTACGCTCGTACTCAACCATACCTTCTTAACCCTTGCTAGATTTTAAGCTCTTGAAGACGACGTCAACATCAATTTATGCTCAAGAAACCATCATCGACAGCTCAAGTTCTTCAATAATGTCAATGAAGTCAACATATACATCCGCTAAAGTGAAGGCAAAGTCTCTGTTTAGATAAGAGTAGATACTCTAGCCATAAAACCTACTTCTATAGAGCATTGCATTAGTAGAAATTGCAAGCCAAATAGTTTAGGTATTAGTCTTATTAGTTAGACAATTCGGAGTTATTATTTCTGGTTCTTCTTTGTAAGAAGTTCTTTCTCTCTCTTTAACCTAGAGTGTTTTCTGGATCTTCTGTAAAGAGTCGAGTTGTAATCTCTAGTCATGTCTTGGACCTGCTGTGTTTGTGTTGTACCACTCTAAGGGATGTAATACTAGTGAACGGTGTTTCATTGGTGTTATGTCAATGACTATAGTTTACTACATCATGAAGTGGTATGCTGGGTCACCGCAGCTGGTATCAGAGCATAAGCTTTGACCTTAGGTTGGTAAACCTAGTAAATGGGTAGAACCTGTAGGAAGGATGTTAGCAACCATAAAGAGTTCTCTAGAAATGTGATGGATATTCAATTGGGAATAATCTTGTCATGTTGCTAGTGCGATGATTCTTTATTGTGAAATTTTAAATGACTACCATGAGTTTTAACTCAAGATGACTGATGATAATTTCTTATCTACAGTACAAGAATGGCACCTAAGTATCCACCTCGGAATGTTCAAGTATTGAACAAGACCTTAGATGATTAAGAAGATGACTAGACAATCACTCTAAGACAACTTCTATGGAGCCTCGATTGTAAGTCTTGACTTCTGGTCAAGGTTTACAGTTTTTATGACAGAAGGATATTGGCCAAGTACTGTATCCTGATCATGTTACCCAAGAAGTTGGGAGTGCGTGGAGAAATGCCATCGGGAGAAGCAAGGTGTATGGCAACATCCTATTAGATTGCAGTAGTAGCAGCCATAACCAAGATAAGGGAACAAAATTCCAAGGCACTGGAAGGTACTACCTATACTGCTATACCTCACGAAACGCTTAGTTTTGATCCAGAGTTAGATCATTCTGCTCTGATAAGGACTAAACCTACTTGGGCAATAGAGTATATGGATCATTATAAGTCTTTACTGGACACGTTTCATGTAACATCCCAAATCTTTAATCAAGGTTATCAAGATCCAAATTACCCAATTTAGGGTTAACAAAAACTTTCTCATTTAAATAATTAAGAATGCATACGTGTGTTGCATTAATATGGAATTGTTTTGAATTGCCATGTTTGTTTGTTCTAATGGTTGTAAAATGATTCAAAGATGAATTCCACATCATCTAGATCATCCCCAAGCAAAATCCAAAGAAAAAGAAATCAATTAGAATTAATAAAGGCAAATGGTCACTTTTGCCATTTTAATCCACTGGGTCACTTTAGGTGTTCCTAGAAGTCAATTCATATCAGAAACAATTCTAACTCTTTGCACCCCTTGTTAGTACAAGTAATGATCTACCAAGGCCCACTTTAAAATCTTACAAAAACTTTTGAACATTAATTCTAAATGGCATTTGAAAATGGAATCCATTTCATATGCTTAGATCCCACTTTTTCAAAAACCACTCAAATGAGTTCAATTTGACAATCCCCAGCAACCACAGATGCTCAAGCATAGGACCAACAACTCCACCAAAAATCTTTTCAAAATTCAAAACTTTTGTTCTTGCGGCCATTGTGTCGAACACCTTGGGAGAAAAATCAAATCTGCCTAACTAACACTATTTGTGATCAAAGCATTGTCGAGCCATTTGGTTTAATTCTTGTCCCCTGGTCTCCCTAGCTCTAACCAAGCTAGCACCAAGCTACCATTTAGCCTGGAGCAGCAGTAGCGTGCCACCCGTTCCTGGTCGCCATCGGCCAAGCATGGGCAACGCGCCAGAGACAGTGTCGCGCCAATCCAGCATGCCCCTAGCTCCGCCGAACCCTACCGTCACCCACGGTCCCTTCCCCGAGCCTTGCCAGCCCCTGGACCACCGAGGAACGCTCGCACCCACCGCCTCTACACCATGCACAACTCATGCGAGAGCGCCGTCCCCGATAGGCCCGCACAAGCCGCGCCTTGCCCTCAGCTCGCGTGCGCCGCTCTGTCTTAACCCCAGCACACCCCAGACACGCCCTTTTCCCGCCGCGCGACCAGCAGCCACCGCACACCGCGTCGAGCACCGCCTCTGCCTTGCAGAGCGTCGCCCTTTCCTGATCGGAAGCCACTGCCCCTAGCGTTGCCTTTATGCCGTAGCTGACCGCCAGGAGGCAAGCCACCGTCCGCCTACCCCGCCGATGCCTCTAGCGCCCCGTACCGTCATCATCGACGAGCTCACCGTCGCCCTCACGGTCTCCTCATCGAGCCTATAAAAGGAGCCCTCCCCGGCACCAATTCACCACACTCCAACACTCCCCTCTCACCACTGATCCTTCCCCACCTCTCGTCGCAGCCGCTTGAGCAGCAGTTCACCGGAATTGCACCGGAGTTCGCCGTAGCAGAGAAGAAGGGGCCCGTCGATTTCGTCCAACCCAGGAGCCGCCGTGACCTCTCCTGAGTCAGCCGTCGTCTCCTCGTTCGATCGCCCCCATCGCCACACTAGCTGGAGCCCTGGTATGCCCCCATTGCACCCCCACCGAGCCGCTAGGGTTCCGTCTCGCTGATGACCAGTCTGTCGTCAATGATGAATCATAGCCGTCGATCTAGGTTCTAATCACACGACCCACATCGCCCTATTCCGCTTCGCGTTAGAAGAGCCGCTGACATGCAGGACCCCCTGTCAGCTGCCCTCTGTGCTGCGGAGTGTAACTGGGCCGGCCCGTTAGTGTTCCCGCGCTGGCCCTAGAATTCAAATATCGATTTTTCTTTTTAGACTTAATATAGTTTCTGCCCACTAGTTTAAAAATCAATTCAGAAAGATTTACTTAACCAAACTGAATGATTCCAAATTTGGTTGGAAAGATAATTTAAATCTCTATCCAGGCCCGTTGGATTTAAATCAACTAGAGTTATAGATCACATATAGCAAAAAGGGTTAATTATTGGTTTGCCACTAGAGGTCATCATATGCTCAGTTTTGCCACTAGTGCGAAATGGTGCTCATTTTTGCCACTATTTCAGGTGCAACTGCTATAGCGACGCCAATCGGCCAGTGTAAATGAGCATAACAAATTCAAAAAAGATCAAAAAAAATAAAAACTTGCGCACATAGTCTTCTTATGTCATATACTAACGATTCAAGTTGATAAACAAGGTTTACATACATTCAAACGAAAAATTCATGAATACGTGATAAACAAGGTCTACATACATGAATACATGAATTTTTCGTTTGAATGTATGTAGACTTGTTTATCACCTTGAATCGTTAGTATAAGACATAAAAAGACTATGTGCGTAGGTTTTTCGTTTTTTAGATTTTTGTTGAGTTTGTTATGCTCATTTAAACTGGCCAATTGTCGTTGTCGTAGCTGCTACGCCTGAAATAGTGGCAAAACTGAGCACCATTCCACGCTAGTGGCAAAACTGAGCATATGCAGGCCTCTAGTGGCAAACTAATAATTAACCCTAGCAAAAATAACAAGACAGAGACTTTTCTACATTTAAACAATTTTCAAAAATCAACCATAATAGCTTTTGAGTTGATTCCAAATCTCAAAAATAACATTTGAATATACCTATCTGAATATGTAATAATATTTAGGTTTGCTTGAAGTGACTTTGGACTAGTACCAAAATAATGCTATATAGGCATTTCTAGTCACTTTAAATCATTTAAATATTAAACTTAAACTTATTAAAATGTGATCCAACATTTAAATCACATTCCCATGCATTAGAATATGTGGTGATGACATGTCCACATGATCCCATATTTTAATTGGAGAATATTAAATCTTAGTTCATTTCAATGAGTAGAAATTACTTTTCTCAACAAAAAAATGAAACTAGTTCATTAAATCTTGTGATGATACTAGATCATCAAGTGTGTGCCTTAGTGTTCTAAATAGACTAGTTAAGTATTGCTTGGTGATTGTGTATTCCATATATATTTATAGACAATAGTACCGACCAAGTCTACGAGGAGGAGGAGTTCTATCCCAAAGAAGTCGAGGAGAATTTCAACCACTGCACCAACCAAGGCAAGCTAACACTTGCAAGTTTCTTAACTATGCAAGCTATTATTGGCAAGCAAGATAACCTAACCAAGATGCATTAGGCATGCTTTGGTTATACCTCTTTGATTTATACCAATCCCAAGTTTTACTTACAAGCTTTACTTTCTTTTACTTTACCAAAGTTCTTTACTTGTTTATAGATAGCATAAAGAGTATAAAACTTGGCCTATCTAGTTAAACTTAGATGTCATTCTATGGCATGAGATTGATATTAGCATCCCACATTAGTGAACACCCTTAACTTAGTAGTTTAGAGCTAAACCAAAAACTTGATCACTTTAGATGGGAATACTTGGTGAAAATGACTTATGAAAACCTTGGAATGATGAGTCATTCTATTGAGATGTTTTGACATGTGTTGAGAAACACAAATGGTTTATGAGGATGAAAATGTTGAGGCATGAGCCTTATCCCTTTAATAAAAACTGATGGTTGGGTTCGGATGCGATACCATTCCAATTTTACCGTACAACCACAATACCTGAATCGGGTAAGGCTTAGCCGAAAGTTTATATGCATTAGTACGAGTTCCCTCGCGGGAGAGGTTTGAGCTGAGGCTACCTCTCAATGTTGTCCACCTATGTAGTGCCCAGAATGGTAGATGGCCATGGTTGGGAGGCCAAGCTCATAGGAGAGGTGCTTATACTAGAGTGTGTAAAGGAAAGGTTATGTTTGATTATCTGCATACTAAGTATGATGATTCAGGTTTATCCCTGACAGATGTATCGAATTTTGTGCTGAAAATGTACCACCTCTGTAGAGTGTCAAACTATTCGAATAGCCGCGTCCGAGGTTATGGACAGTTGGAGTGACCATACTATTCCGTTGTCAGATGTTTCCAAAATAACTTATGAAATGAATTGTGACATGACTTGACCACAACAGAGTTGTGACTATGAAAACTAAGTTCCCACTTAGGTGATTTAGAACTTTATTTTATCTTTCTAAATTTCTGAACTCAGCTTAGGTTTCAAACTTAACTTTACAAATAAACTTAGAACTTAGCCTTCCTACTAGAACTACTTTACTTGTTAGTGATAGTTTACGAGTACTTAAAGAGTACTCATGGCTTTGTCCCTGGCTATTCTCGTGGCAAGACTATGTGGAGGACTATCCGGAAGAAGGACAACAGGACGGCTATGACAACTAGGATCATCTCCCATCATTAGCATTGCATGTGACACTGAAGATGGAGCCCACCGCTACGCTTATTATTCCACTACTTGTTTGTACTAAGACTAGATCATGAGATCCTTTATTTGTGTAAGACCTTATTATGGTTTATAATGGATGATGTACTGAGATATCCAATCTGTTATGTATCGCATAAATGGAAATCTTGGGATTGTGATGTATGGCATAACAGGCATCTGGGATTAAAAATCCGGGTGTTGACATTTCATAACACTCATCAAGTGCTAGTTTAAGAGTTGGACACGGTCATTGAGGATTTCACTGATCCTGCAAAGGCTGTGGCACGTAGAAAGAAGTTAGTTAAAGAAGCAAAGCACCCGAAGCCAGTATTTTTAGGGGAGGGTTTGAAGAAATAGAGTTTAATGACCCACTCTCTGAAGTCTATGCCTATTATCTAGTTGAACCTCAGCAACCAGTAGACCCATGGACCAAATATGAGGAGGAACAGAAAATATGGAATGCACTCTACCCCAATAGTGCCGTTAGAGGTAATATCGGATGGGAAGACCTGTCTTATGATGAAATCATGGGAAAAGCTATACCCTGTGAATCAGGTAAGGGAGTAGAAACCAGTTATAATCCTATAGAATCATATGGACCATATGGGGGTAATAATCCTCCCATTGAGCTAGAAGAGTATCCTGGTAGTTACTACACCAATATGTATGACTGGATTGCGGAAAAAGCAAAGAATACCTCTTACTTTGAAGATGTGCTCGGAGGAGGACAGAAGAATACTGAAGAAGGTAATGAGTATGATAGTCATTTCTCAATAGCTAATATCACTCTTGGTACTTCTACTCAAGGTTACGCACCTACTGGATGTTCTGATGCACCAGAAGGCAGTCGTCGAACTCCGTGCCGTCGTGGATGAAGACTCCAGAAGCACATAAGTGAGTGAAGAAAGTAAGAAGGGAAGTAATCCATAAAGTAGCATGCTTGAATAATGTTTATATTGGGTAATGCGTATTGTAGTGCTTAGAGCTTTCTAGAATAAGTGAGAGTATGCTCACATGAGCAAGAAATCCCTTGTAATATAAGGAGGTAGTGTACAGAGGGAGTGTCTTGCTGTGGTTGGTAGTTGTAAGATTTCGAAGACATATGTTTAATACATGGTATATGTTTGAGTATTTCTTGGTTTTTTCTTGGATCAAGATGAATACTTGCACGAAGAAGGAAGCTAAATATAAGGTGTATCAACACTATTTTGAAGGATGGATCAATTCCAACTTATTATTAGTTGGCAATAAGAAGGATTATTAGTGTAGAAAAGGTGTGGAACAACATGAAGGAATGAATTTAAGTTCACTCGAGATAGGTGATGTTGCTTAGAAGCTAATAAAGTAGTCGTCCCAAGTTCATGGAAGTGTCATGAATCCGTGCAAAGAAAAAGTCATTGGAATAAGGGGGTATTCAAGCTCTTACAATTCAAAGAGAATGCCAATAAGAAGTCAAAAACCTGTAGGGTAATCCATGCACCGAGGAGGATCCGCAGCTAGCATCCGTAGCTGGTATCCTAGCGGTATAGTGAAGTAGGTCATCTTTGTGTAATTTAAAGAGTATAAAACCTGGCCTAAGTTAAGAAAGGCATAAAGAAGTATAAAATGAAAAGCAAATGACTTTCGAGACGTTTTCGTGGCATCGGATTCGCTGGTTAAAAGTATTATCCAGCAGATTAAAAGTAAGATAAGTAACGTTGGAAGATTCATTTCGGAGATCCACAACTATGTGGTTGTACCACAGATTCTTTCGTAAGATTTTATATATGTAAGATATAAGCTAGATGAATACCGATATCCTAACTATTGAATTAATGGGTATTATTCATGATGTTTAGAGACCATTAGGAAACCCCAAGGGGGAGAGTAAACAATAAACACTGAAGTGTTGTTGTTCAAATTTTCGGACTAAAGGTTGAAGAAGAAGTGCTGAGTCATGATGAGATTAAGCCTTATTCTCATAAGGTTATAAGAAGCCACCATTATAAAGTATTTCTGAGAGTATGATCAGATGAAAGATCAAAGGAGATATAATAAATTAAACCTAGTGGACTAGTTCTAAAAGAAACAGCTGGTAAGTTGTCCCTAAGGAGGAGGAGAGCCTACTAAAATAGTTTAGTGTATAGTAGAAGAAAAACCTTATTGGAAAAAAATGTGTACACAACCAATTCTAAATAGGACTGTAAGGGCATAACCCAAAGAGATATAGGAAAATGAACTATATGGAAAAATAGAAACAATAGGATATTGTCAGAATGCAGAGGATTCAAGGAAAAAGATCTAGATACGAGATACCTCAATAATTCCCAATTGTGATCACAATGGAACTTGAGAGATGGCGTGATCAATACAAGTTGACACCTCATTCCGAAACATAAGAGAGTATGAACTTCGGGGACGGAGTTTATTTTAAGGGGGGAGAGTCTGTAACATCCCAGCATTAGAGCTTAGAAATAAGCTGAGATAAGGTGTGTGCATTGCATTCATGCATAGAAAATCCGGGGAATTTTCGCGCAAAACTAAAAGAGATATCGAGGAATCGAGATCTTTCTTGTTCGGATGGAAATGTTAGGGAAAGTGTGATAGATTTCGACATGACCTCTATGGAACCTATGTGTTTTGAGGAAGAGTGATTGAAATTCAATTCAAATATGAGTCATAGTATAATTGAGTAATCAAATGATATATTTGAATATAAAGATAAGTGAAAATGAATGATAATAATAAGTAAATAAATGAATGATTATTTATAAATAATGTACAAATAGTTACAAAATTCTAGAATACAAAATAAGAAGTTACACTTTATTTTATTACAATTACAAGTACGAATAAATTAAAAGAGAAATTGACTTTACAATAAGAGGGAAAGTTTAACTTTATTAAATAAGTTATACAATATTCCATTGTCTTCACATTATCCAAACAGAAGATCTATTACAAATGAGTAAAAGAAAAACCTAAACCTATTTCTAAGTTGTCTCTTTATCTTCATTAGTCTTGTTCCCTGCAAGCAAAAAACAACAAACAAAATAAATGGAAAACAAGGGGTATGGGGGTTATTATACTCTCACGTTGGCAATGAAATGCATTGCTTGGTCATCATTGAGTGTTATTAAAAGGGGCCAATATAGAATCTATTCTTATCAAGGTTTTTGCCTCAGAAAATTTACATCACTGGTAATAGAGGGGCAAGTTTCATCATCAGTAAGAAAAAGGGGACAGTCAATACAGAAAAAGAACACATCCTTACCCAAGCATATCCACTAGAGATATTTTTAGATCATGAAACTTGAACCAGCACAAGCCCCACATGTAAGCAGGCTAGCAGCTTACACACTGCATGCAACTGCTGTGGTGTCAACCTAGCAAGGAGAGTTCAGGACGTAGATAACGGAGGGACCTGCTGTAGCACAGCTTATAGAGTACTATTCATTTCTCCACCCAAACAAGGACTCAAGTACTTCACCTAATCCATCGAGGCACACAAGAAGGAGGAGAAGTGTAAAGCCGAAGCACAACCACAGCAGCTTACACTTCTTATCAAACACCAAACCAGGAACACATCAATCCTACTAAAGGAAAGCAAACCAGCAGCCAAACCATACACCTGATCATCCAAACTATCACAAGATGGTAACTTAAGGAGGGGGTGGAGCAGGTGGACAGAAAGATCAAGGACAAGATTCCAGGATCCAGAAGCTAGCAAGATCAAGCAACCAGATCAATCAGCAACAACACCAACAACTCAACTGTTGTGGTGGGTAATATAAAACCCTCACATGATCTAACTATCCCATCTAGATAAGAAGTCATGTGTTGTTTTATACTTAATCTCTCAGAAATCACCCAAGTGGGGTGAATCCATCATAGAGGAATTTTGAATACAAAAGCCATAAGTAGACTATACAAACTAAACCAGGATCTCATACCAACATCATTGATCCTAGATATAAAGTTATATTCCATATTCCAATATAAACATAGCCAAAGGTTATGAATTCTGGGCACATCTCTTAAAAGATGCCCATAGGTAATAATCCCACTATAGCACCATCAATTAGTCAATGCCCAATAATCAATTGGAATTAGGCTAACAAAATCACTAGCATCATCAAAACCAACTGTAGACAATGATAACATGATATACTTAATCACCATCCCCAATTACCATCACTTCTAGTGTCAATTCATCGACTATAACCAACATAGAGGGATGAACCCTAATCAATCATGAACTCTAATTAGGGATAACTACTACAAGCATACAGAGGAGCTCATGAGAGGAAGAGGATGGAAGGCACAACAAAATTAAACTCATCGGTGGTCCTCAATGTAGATTAGAAGAGGAAGCAGAGGGTCCGACGAGCGCACGGCGGCACGGGGAGCACCCGAAGGGCGCTGCAACCCGCACCGAGCCGAGGCGACAGCCACAATATCGCATGAGGACGAACAACACCACCACAACAACGCATGAGCACCTCACAACACCATTGGGGCAGCGGCGAAAGCATCATCGGTAGCACCCCAAACCCTAGCACCAAAAAGGGGGCGTGCTTGGACGCAGCAGGGCGATTTGGACGAATCGCCGGGGTGGAGAGAAAGGGTGAGTTTTGGCGCGTCATCCATGACGGTCGGCGGTGGCAGCAACGGCCGGAGCCGCCGGAATCGTAGCAGCGACGACGTCGCCATGGCATCGCCAGGGAGAGAGAGGAGAGAGCCTGGGGTGAGGAGGTCGGGTCGGGGTCGACCAACCGAATGGACCAGACCAGGTGGTCTAGCCCAACCAAGTGGGTTAGACTGACTTGTGGGCCTGGTTTGGGTATATAAAGGAAATGGAAAATGGATAAAAAGGAATAATAAGGAAACTACAAATATACCCCTGAGCTTATTTTAATTCTAGAAAAATATAGAAAAAATTATAAAAATACATATAACATATTGAAATGATCACAAAAAGAATAACTACCTAAGAAAAATACAACTTTACTTATTTAAGTTAGGTAAAATGCAAATAAATATTAACACTATTAACTTCTAAATAAAATTTCATAAAGTAGTAAAAGTCCTAAAAATCAATAAAAATCATTTTTGTGTACTAAAATAAATCTACTACCTTATAAAATTATTAACTTAAATTTTAACAATGAAACTTGAAGCAAATATTCTAAAGATATTTAATCCTTTGTAGAATTTTATAAAAATAAGAATAATACTTAAAAATAAATAAAAATACCATTTTTAAGATCTAGAATAAATATAGTTTAGTAGAATAGTACCAAATATAATATTCCATAAGTTTTTAAGATTATTAAAGTAATAAATCCTGATCTATTATAAAAAATACAATTTTATAAATTCTTAAGAAACATTTCTTAAATAAGAAATAATCACAATTTGGTACTAAACCTTACCTCTCTTATATGCAAGTACTAGTTCCAAAGTCATAACTTGGATAAACTTTAACTGTAAGGTAATAACTTAAAGGAGAACCTTTTAAAACCATACTTCCAAGTTAAACCAACAATTCAAATAAATTATCAACATCATTCACCTATATGAATGGTGAATACTCTTTATCTTTTAACCATGCTTAATACGATTCTAAAACCCTAACACATTAATGAGATCATCTTGCTTTCTTTAATAATACAAATCATTTTTATAATAGTAAATCACATTTAAACTTATCATTCACTTAAATTGGAACTAAATGAATTTACACTCTTAACCATCTTTATATTAACCCTAGAATTCAATAATAATCTAGATACATCAGAGCCCTAAGTCTATTTATGTTACATTTAAAGTTAATTTTGCTCTACCAAAGCTATAAGCTTAATGATCCAATTTATAGTATGTTTTATAGTTAACTTTTGTCAATTCCAAATTAAATCAAAATGCATCTCAAACCCACGCTTATCGGTTAAGTGCAAACGATATTAATCACATTCGATTAACCACACACATTGTTTAAACCTTAACAAAGAAATATTTTCTTCAAAAGTTATTCGTTTTGCCACTTCAAACAGCAAACTTACAATAAGTACTTTAAATCTTAACCACTTAACATAATAATTTCCATCATCATTACCAGATAGCAATCCACCTCAATCTTAGAATATTATTATACTTCACTTCTATACTTTGCATGTTAAAATTTAAATCCCTTTACTTTGTAAAAGTAACCTTTTCATTGAAAGTTATTCCTTTAAGAAACAATAAAAGTAATCCTTAAACACTTCTTGAAAGCTCTAGTTGATTAGTAATCTTTTTCAAGAAATCTTTTTGATGCCATGCCCCATTTGAGTGATTTACTATTGTATACTACTTGTTGTATTTACATATCATTTCACACACTCACCGGCCTTAATAAGAAGTGAAACTGGTATAAAAGTGGGACACATTTTAAAGATATCATCACAAAGTCCAAACCCTAGATTAGATACGATTAGTCCAGGGATTCGCATTTATCATACTGCATTACATTACTTATGCATAATTGCATCTTGTTTCTTTAAACATTAGTCCTAACCGGACCAATGGTGTTATTTCTAGATTTTGGATCTTCTATTATCTCGAAGACCATGAGTGCATAATCTTGCAATCACAAAAGGCAAGTTCAGAACTTGCTCATGTCCTTTGATTATTTTCTATGCTTGTAACTCAAATGTTGTCATCACCTACATTCCAAAAAGGTCAGAAAACACTATTTTCATAATAATATGATTATGGATTATTTACCAGATGGTAATAATCTACTGATACAGTTCCAGTGGTAAATGAACATAATATCTAGGACTTAACAACCAATGTCGCCAGTGATTCTAGCGCCGTATATTACGCGTCAACCATGAGATTTGGAATGGGACGGAGAAATTAGCTGGATCTTCTTCCTTTCGCATGGACGAATGACTTTATCGTGAGGCTGTTGATTTCTCGTGGAGTTCCAGAGAATCCAGCACATGGGTGGGAGCCCTTAGTTCCCAGCGCGCTAGGTGTCTAGATTATCGGTGCATCTCTGTCTGGGTCTGAGTTCACCATAGCTGATGGTGACCGCCAGACAGAGCTGCGTACAGACTGTTTGAGAGGCTACCCAAAGAGTAACCGTGGTAGTTGTCTCGGGGGATTGTGTCTTCATGGGGGTCATAGAGAAGGGCAAAATTTGGCTTGGATCTTAAGTTGGGCCTTAAACCATGGAAGTTTGAACGGGGACATACTCCCGGTTGTGCAACAAAACTTAAGGTCTCTTGTGGGAAAAGTGATGCACCTCTGCAGAGTGTAAGAATTGTGACATGTTACTCCCTTTTTCGGGAAGGAGCTACGAACACGGCAGGAAAGGAACGCCACGAAGGTTCTCGTTAACTAGTGAAGGCTGTCAGACATAGTTTTCAGAATAAAAGCAATCTTTGAAGAAATGTTTATGAAAACCTGCATTGCCTACGACCTATGGTCTATGGCTGTAGAGATAGTGCATCATACACTCCTTTTTAGTGAACTTGCTGAGTACGCTCGTACTCAACCGTACCTTCTTAACCCTTGATAGATTTTAAGCCATTGAAGACGATTTCAACATCAAATTATGCTCAAGAAACCATCATTGACAGCTCAAGTTCTTCAATAAAGTCAATGAAGTCAACATATACATCCTCTAAAGTGAAGGCAAAGTCTCTGTTTAGATAAGTGTAGATACTCTAGCCATAAAACCTACTTCTATAGAGCATTGCATTAGTAGCAATTGCAATCCAAATAGTTTAGGTATTAGTCTTATTAGTTAGTAAATTCGGAGTTATTATTTCTGGTTCTTCTTTGTAAGAAGTTCTTTATCTCTCTTTAACCTAGAGTGTTTTCTGGATCTTCTGTAAAGAGTTGAGTTGTAATCTATAGTCATGTCTTGGACCTGCTGTGTTTCTGTTGTACCACTCTGAGGGATGTAATACTAGTGAAATGTGTTTCATTGGTGTTATGTCAACGACTATAGTGTACTACATCATGTAGTGGTATGATGGGTCACCGCAGTGATATACCTTGTTTTTGACAGAAAAATGACAGTAAATATTATCAACCAACAACATCATGAATAAAGCAGGATTTTTAGTACTACCGAACTTCTTCTCCTCAATTGGAGTTTTCTAGCACTCTTTATTAAACATAAATTTAAACTAAAACTTAAAAATTAACTCAAACCTTTATTTCACATGGGTTGCCTCCCATGGAGCGCTCTTTTATGGTCAATAGCTTGACCTTAATGTTGCTCACGTAGGACAGATGAGTGGAACACCCACTCCAAAATAGTTGGCTTTGAAAGTGATGGCCTCCTTTTCATCATGCTTGGTTTTCTTCTTCCCTGGGAAATGAATAACAAAAGTACCCCGCAAAGGCAATTGAAGCTTCACGTTCCCTTCATGTAGATTAATCAAAGCCTTATTAGTTCTTAAGAACGAGCGGCCTAGTATAATAGGAGCAGTAGCATATTCAGGCATGTCAACAATAACAAAATCAATAAGAGCAGGACAACCTTTAATGTATAGTAAAGTATTCTCCTTAATTCCTACAGCTTGTTTGTAGGTAGAATCTACTAGATGCAATTTTAACTCGGTGATCTCAAAAGAGCCAAGATTTAACTTGTTAAAAAGACTCTTTGGAATTGTTGAGACGCTTGCACCTAGATCACAAAGTGCATCTATCTCATTTGTCCCAATTTTAATCTTAATAGTGGGCTCAAATATGTCATCAAGCTTCAAAGGTAATTTTTCATCAATTTGCTTATATTCTTCCTCAAACTCACGTACCTTTATTGCTACCTAATTAACAAAGTGTTGGTACATAGCTTCCTCATCACCTTCACTTATTGGAATCTTAACGTTTATCCTTTTTACAAGATCTTCAACGGTATAACTTGGTGAAGGAGCATTACTATAATCAAGTTCTTCAGGCTCCTCCCTTTGGATTCTCATCATCTTGAGGTCTTCAACAGGATTGGGTCAGCTTTACCTGCAAATTTAGCTAGAATGAGAGTTTGACTCTCGGTTATCTTACCTAGTTGTGCCTCAACGATCCTCGTTCTTTCTTGGAGGGCCTGCAAATCATTTCTCAAACTTACAACTTGGTTATATAATTTACTAAGCATAGCATCATGGTTCTCCGTTATTTTAACAAGAATATTGTTTTGTTCATTTTGTGAGTCTATAAAAGACTTAAGTGTTTCTTGAAGACTACCATTACTAGTTCCCATATTATTATTAGAATTACCTGCAGGACTAGAATAGTGTTTCTGAAAATTAGGATTATAATTCTTCTTCCAAGTAGGGTTATAATCATTATGAGCTATGAAGTCTATTTCTTCAATATTTGTTTCTGGGATAGCTCTTACCTGTGTTTCCTTACCTTTTATGGCTAGTGTGAGCTCATCCAACTTAGCATTGAGTTCTTCATTTTCTTGTGGTGAGACGGAGTTCACCTTCTTCATGTTTGATCTATCCACATGCCATTGGGCATGGTTGTCTTGCATATTTTCTAGCAGCTTCTTTGCTTCGGTAATATGTTTACCCATAAATGTTCCTCCAGCTGCAGTATCAAGCATAGACATAGAAACATGGTTAAGAGCATTATAAAATAAATGGAGGATTAACCAATCTTCCATCCCATGACTAGGACAGTTTCTCATGCATTCTTTCATTCTCTCCCATGCAAGCGCTAGTGGCTCACACTCTTCCTATCTAAAACTAGTAATATTAGATCTTAGTTGCATAGTCTTTGCAGGTGGAAAAAATTTAGTCATAAATAAAGAAGTACATCCCACCCATGATGTAATAGTATTTTTAGGCAAAGTTAGCAACCATTCTTTTGCTCTTCCTCTAAGAGAGAAAGGAAATAAACACAATTTGACCGCATCAGAGTCAACGTCTTGTATACGCATCATATCACATATTTCAGTGAAAGTATTCAAGTGCATACCTGCGTCTTCAACAGCAGAGCCTCCAAATTGATTCTATTGAACCAAACTTAAATAATGGGGCTTAATTTCATAGTCATTAGCAGGAATTGCTGGCTGAGTAATAGGAGTACGCAAATAATCATTGTTGGGAGTAGCAAACTCCCCAAGCCTCTTTTCAGCCATAGTTCCTATATTTTTGGGTTTTCTTAAACAGATAATTATAATAATAAATGCAAGAATTTAAAGTCTAACTATTTTTTTTGGTTTTTCAAATAAAGACTGAAAGCAAACTAAAAATTAAAAACAAGAATTAAAACTAGCAAGGTTCCTACTAACCTCACTAGGGTAGCTATTGCTTCCCCAACAACGGCGCCAGAAAAAGGGTTGATATCTTCGATCCAGATTACAGATGTAGTATAGCTTCTTTTTCCCTAGTAGACCTAGGTTATCGAATCCTCAAGAAGCAGATGCGTAGTGAAGTTACTTTAACAGACCTTCGGGAGTTCTGGAATTCCTTTTGTGTTTTCACAGGACCAAGAGTTTGCGTTTTTTATTGTTGGCGATGATGGAGAGAGAGGGTCCAGGGCAGAGACTTTTGGGAGAGGCGGGATTGTTTTCTCGTCACCCAAGTTTTCTTTATATAGGGGTCCCTTCATGAAAGTTGTGGTGTTTGACCTAGCGGTGGCGGAGCCAACTATATGATCGGAACTATACTGCCGAAATTGTATTACGGTCGTATAGTTGGTCGTTAAAGCGTCTACCTCCGCTTCACGGCTCCTGGTTTTCTTCTGGTTGTTAGAAATCTCGTATCTTTGACTTTAATGTAGTGATTCCCATTTTCAAACGACATTATCTATGCAGGAAAACATAGAAAGAAAGGATTACATATCCCTTTGAATATTAGGCATTAGTGGCAGGGTTTAGAGAGATATTTCATCAAAAATATGAATAATATCCAGTATAAATGTGGATGTAGATGGCTATATTTCAGAGCCATCAGTGCATAATAGGGAGAGTGTTCGTTCATATGAGGAACTACACTCCCCCTAAATCCACGCGTACATCCAAACAAGATATTCTTTGAGACGCGGGTAGGTGTGTAAGTCACTCAAACCACATTGCTGGAATCTATGATATTTAGCTCATGCCTTAACTCCCAGAACCTTGCTTCATCAAGAGGCTTCATGAATAGATCCGCTAGATTGTCCTTGGTAGGAACATACTCCAATGAAATGTCTCCTCTTGCAACATGATCCCGAATGAAATAATGATGAATCTCAATGTGCTTGGTTTGGTTGTATTGCACCGGGTTGTGAGCAATTGAATGGCACTCTCATTGCCACAAACAAGGGGCACCTTGTTGAAAGAAAGTCCAAGATCCTTCAAGGTTTGCTTCATCCATAGCAATTGAGCACAACAACTGGCGGCGGAGATGTACTCGGCTTTGGCGGTGGACATGGACATGCAGTTTTGCTTCTTAGAGGACCAACACACTAAGGATCTTCCAAGAAATTTACAAGCACTGGAGGTTGACTTCCATTCTACCTTGTCTCTTGCCCAATCCGAATCCATGTATCCAATGAGATCAAAGATAACTCCCTTGACCACCACCATGTGGCTTTCCTTTGGTGCGGCTTGGAATCTTGCATACATACCCATGCTCAACATAATATCCGGTCGAGATGCAAAAAGATAAAGCAAAGAACCAATCATCAAGCGATAAAGTTTTTGATCCACATCCTTACCCTTGGGATCGAGATCAAGATTAACCTTTGTGGGCATGGGAGTTTTGGCTCCATTTACTTGATCAAGGTTGAAATTCTTGAGCATGTATTGAATATATTTGGCTTGGTTGATGAAGGTTCCCTTCCTCAATTGCTTGACTTCAAAACCAAGAAACAATTCCAACTCCCCATCAGAGACATCTCAAAGCGGTCGGTTATGAGCTTAGCAGAATCCGCATTAAAAGCTTTGTTAGTAGACCCAAAAATAATGACATCAACATAAATTTGGAAAATGAACAAGTTTCCTCCAACTCTCTTAGTAAAAATAGTAGGGTCGATTAGCCCAACTTGAAAACCATGATCTATCAAGAGCTCTCTAAGGCACTCATACCACATGTGTGGGGCTTGTTTAAGGCCATAGAGAGCCTTATCAAGTTTGTACACATGGTCCAGGAAGAGGGGATCCTCAAGACCCAGAGGTTGCTGGACATAAACCAACTCCTTAAAGGGACCATTACGGAAAGCACTCGTAACATCCATTTGTTGCAATTTAAAATTATGTTGAGTAGCATAATCAAGAAGCATGCGAATAGATTCAAGACGAGCAACGGGAGCATAAGTTTCACCATAGTCAATGCCCTCAACTTGGGAGTATCCTTGGGTAACCAACCTTGCTTTGTTGCAGACGACTATCCCATTGGCATCTCGCTTGTTCTTGAATATCCACTTGGTCTCGATGACATTTTGACAATCTCGTGGCCGCTTCACTAATGTCCACACCTAGTGAAGGGAATATGCCCGAGAGGCAATAATAAAGTGGTTATATCTTATTCCATGTTTATGATAAATGTTTATTTTGCATGCTATAATTGTATTAATTGGAAATGTTAATACATGTGTGTTTAATAAACAAAATACAAAGTTCCTAGTAATGCCTCTCATATAAACTAGCTCGTTGATTAACAAGATGATCAAGGTTTTCTGATCATGGACATTGGATGTTGTTAATAACAAGGTCACAACATTAGTTGAATGATGTGATGAACATTCATCCAAAGTATAGCATTACGATCAGAGTCATTATGTTTATATTGCTATAACATCATACGAAGTAATCTTAGTCCTTAGACCATGAGATCATGTTAATTGCTAACACCGGAAGAGTATCTTGATAACATCAAACGTCACACCGTAACATGGTGACTATAAAGGTGGGTTCAGTGCTACAAAGGTGTTATGTTGAGGCTCATGGATCAAGAGTGGGATTTGTCCATCCCGATGATGGATAGATATACTCTGGGCCCTCTCGGTGATATCACATTGAAATAGCTTGCAAGCAAGTGATGTGATCACTAGAATGTTATATCACGGGAGCGAGAAAAGAGTGCATGTCGGTAACGAGATCAAACTAGGTATTTGGATGCCAATGATCGAATCTCGGACATGTAATATATCTCGAGACAAAGGGATTTAGTTACGACATTAAAGGTTCACACGATCATAAGAGTCATCGTTGAATATGTGGGAGTCAGTACGGATCTCCAGGTCCCGCTACTGATTATTGATCGGAGAGGGGTCTCGATCATGTCTGCATTATTCGCGAACCGTAGGGTGACACACTTAAGGGATACCGACACCATTTGGAGCAAATATGTTTCAGATAAAGATTTAAGAAAGCACTGGAATTATTTCAATAGACACCGAAACTGTTTCAGGTGAAATTGCTGAAATTGGTTCTGCATGTAATATTGAAATGTTGCAGGGGGTTTTATGTGAATGTTTGTTAATTAAAGTAATTAACAAAAAATTCTGAATAAAATTAATAAAAGAGTTTTATTAAATGAGAGAGCATTAAATTTGGAGAAATTTAATGCGTTTAAAGTGGAGACTTTAAAAGAGAATGTGAAGGGGCATTTTAATGTGGAGGGGGTTACCACCACATGAATGGGGGAGGTGAAGGGACACCCTCCCCTCCTCCTATAAAAGTCCCCCTCACACCCCTTCTTCCTCACACCTCCTCGTGAAGGATCTCTCTCTCCCTCTAGTATTATTCCCCCATGGTCTCGGATTAGCAAGATACATGTTCCCGGTGGCTTTATCTGGAAAGTTGTTGCTGCTTCTGCTGCTTTGCTGGAGCGAGGGATGGAGGTTGTCAGGATACCGGACGTGTGTGCGATCACGGATGCACAACTGCTTTGCGGTGCTAGACTTGGTGGTGCTGGACTTGCTGGAGCTGGATCTGATGGACGTGCTGGAGCCGGACCTGCTGGACTTCATCACGATCTTGAGATCGGCAAGTGTATGACTACATCATCCACGAGTTCCATCTTGTTAACAAAGCTTTGTTGTCTTTGAGGGTAAGTTCTCTATGGATGTATATCCACCTGTTGCTCTGTATCTAGTAGATAGATCTTGGCGTATAGTTCCCATCGTAGGAAATTTTTTGTTTTATATGCTATGAACCCCAACAATGGTATTAGAGCCTGATCTATGCGTAGGTGCTTTTCACGGGTAGTACACATATGTTTATATGTGGGCGATGATGATCATGTTATTGCATCTTTCATGTATTTTGGATATTGGTGGTATAGTGGGATGAAGCGACCCGGACCAACCTTACATGTCATCGTACATGAGACCGGTTCCACAACTGACATGCAACTATTTTTGCATAAGTGGCTGGCAGGTGTCCGTCTCTCCTAATATAGTCAATATCTGATTTACAATGAGTTGCTAATAACTTGGTTATCCTCGTTGTGGTTCCATGTTTGTAGGTAAGAACGGTTCTATCTCCGAAAGCCTTAAACCACGTAAAACTTGCAATGGATAAATTAGAGGTGTCTAGTTTAGATCGTTGGTGGGCTAGTGTCATGATATGGTAATGTTGTAAGTAGATGTATGATAGATACTCTTACAACACACCTAACGTGTAAGTTCTATAGACCTTGGTCTTACACACAAAGGAATGATAGAGATCATACCATGATGCATATGATAGAGATCAAATGCATGAACCATATCATCTCACTTTACACATTAGATGTTTGCATCTTATATTGCTAGTTTGGCATTTTAGTAGCATTTTAAGATGATCCCTCTTTTAGATATCAAGATAAAAATGTGTTCTTCCTTAAGTATGCACCGTTCTATGGATCGTGTTTCGAGACATCACGTGATGATCGGGTGTACTCGACTCTACGCTTTCATACAACGGGTGTAAGACATTTTTACACACGCGAGTACTAAGGTTCTTACTTGTCGAGCCTAGCATGTACAGACATGGCCTCGGAACATGGACCGAAAGGTTAAGCATGAGTCATATAGTTGATATGATGCCCATATTGATGCTCGCCTTTGAAACTACACCGACTCACGTGATGATCGGACTTGGTGTAGTGGATTTGGTTCACGTAATCAACAAAAAGGCACGAGGGATGTCATTTTTGAGTGGGAGTTCATTTCTAATTTGGATTAGTCGAACTCAATTTGTCATAAACTAAATTGAAGTGAATTTTCATAATTTATTGTAGTCATCGGCGTCTGTTCACTACCTTATGCTTAGGTTTAATTGAGATAATAGATCTATAGAATTCTGGATATTTACTTACGAACTGGTATCGTATTGTTATGAATGTCAATTTAAAGTTTATAAGTCCTATTTCAAACTTTCAGCAAACTCTATTTACTCCATGAAGTTTCATAAGTAGTATTAAATCAATAGTAAGAATTCCAATGTTAGTATCTAAAGTATCATGTTTGCCTCCATGATTATTGATATTCAAAAGTTGTTTTAATATCAAGATTACCTAGGAGCTGAAAAATTGTTTCAGAAACCATCATGTGTGGAAGATATTGTGATATCTGAAAACAATGTTTTTGGTTGCATTATGATAGAGTATAATTTAGCAAAATACATGTTCTCATATTGTATGAGAATTTGTGAAGGATGGAGATGCTAAGCATCCAGATCTCCCAAAAAGGTTTTGGGAACTAACATTATACTCACGATTCTTCCTTACAGGCTATAGTAGCTTGATCATGAAAGTTGTCATGATAAGGATGAATAGAAGATGTAAGTGAAATGTTTACTACACTAATAGATTACTAAAGAATGGATTTTTGAAAGAACACCAAACATTTGATGATGGTGATCCACTTCCAAGTGCAAGTCCAAAGGTATTAGTATTTGACTATACGCGCTTTGTACTATGTGTCATGTGAATGACACCACTATTGATGTTGATAGATTATTTTAAAAGAAATGGAATTGTTGAAAGAGAATCTATAAAATATTTGGCAGAAAAGAAAAGGTTGGAGATGTCCAACTTAGGTATATAGAAGATATACATGTTATGGCTATATTCCTTGCTTGTTAAACAATGTGGTTCTGAGGTATTGGATACCGAATTGGTTGGTATTAAGTGTCATACAGGACAACGCAATTCATGAACTACAATGGCCTAAGTAACTAGCAAGAGAATTAGTGATGATGTTCATCGAAAACAAATAAGGTGTTATTGTGTTTTTCGTTGTCGTCAAACCTAGCCTTCAAGATTTGTTTTAATAATTGTTATTTTGTTCCGGTATTATGAGAACAATGGTTGTTCAAATAATTACCGTATTCCATAAAGGATGGATGAACTTTTACAAGTATAGTGGGAGAAATCACATCCATAAACACTATTGCTAAAATGTCGCAAGACAAATGATTGAAAGATCACTTATGAAGTGACATCGCTATTTAAATTATATTGGAAAGAAAACATGAAGAAACTCCATGTTGATGGAATTTTGTAGTCTTTGATTTTGATCAATTGATGCTTGTGAAACTTTCCTCGAGATAATTGAAACTCCGTTCATAGGCCAAAGAGGAACGGATGACTAGCTTATTGGAAATTGTGCATGCTGATGTGCATAGTCCATTATGTGTAGCCATATGCGATGGATCTTTTTGCTTCATATGCTTTCTCCAGAAATTAGAGTGAATATATCTATATATTTACTTAATAAGGAAGAAGTACATTTGAAAATTATTCAAAAACTTTCAAGATGAAGTGAAAAATCATTGTAACAAGAAAATAAAGAGTTTATGATTCGATCATAAAGGAAGTTATTTGAGTTACATGTTTAGCAAAACACTTAAGATTTCAGGAATTGTTCCATGAAATTGTATTTCCTGATAACCACAGGAGTCTAGTATGTTCGAGAGATCAAATCAAACCTTGTTTGACATGGTAAGATCAAAGGTGTCATTTATGAAACTGCCATTATGTTTTAAGGATTGAAGCTTTAGAGACTATCGCTTTTACACTGAAAAGAGCACCATTGTGATCCGTTGAAATGACACCATATAAGTTAAGGTTTGGGATATAACCCGAATTGTCTTTTCTCAAATTTTGGTATGCTATGCATAAGTAAAATGTTTACAACCAAAGTCGGATAAGCACGTCTTTGTAGGTTATCCCAAATAATTTGTTGGGAATTTCTCCATAACACCGAGGACAAAAGAGTTTGTTACTTGGAACGTCAAGTTTCTTGAGAAGGAATTTTTCACGAAAAGTTAAGTGGGAGGACAATAGAACTTTGATAAGGTTGTTGAACCTTAGCTATATGTGCTAAGTAGCACAGCGTCGGAAAGTGTCCCGGTGGCGGCCACAATGCTCATGGTTCCTGTGATTACAAAGGTTGTGATCTCGGAGATTAGAGTTCCTATTGAACCGTGTGGGTCGGTAAGAATCAAATAGTGTGATTTGATAAGCAAGTCGTTATTGTTTTGACAATGTTGAACCGACTACATGCAAAGAAGCGATGATGGGCCCTGACTCCATAAAATGACTAGAAGTCATAGAATCCGTGATAGTATCCATACACGAGAAATCAAGTTTCTGAACTTGGAAGACCCTCCGGAAAGGCGTGAAGCCTATCGGTCGTGTTTGGATCTATACAGAAATAGACATGGATGTTTAACATCTATGAAATAGTCGACATGTCGGAAAGAAGTTTACGACAATGTTCAAGGAGTTGACTATGACAAGATTTGATCTTTCATAGCAATATATAGTCTTGACGGATTAATGTAGCAACCACTACATATAATTTGGTATATGGTAGTTGAATAAACAAAACAAGGTTCTTTTAATAGAACGGTTACCTAGGACGTGTACATGACATGGTCCGAAGGGTTTTGTTAATTCAAAGGGTGCTAAAAGGGCATGCAAACTTCAATAGTTGAAGTAAGCATAGCGGAGTTGGAATCTTCACCATGATGAAACTATTAAAAGAGTTTAAATTCATCGGAGATGATGAAGATGCTTGCATTTGCAAGAAATTAAGTGGGAGCGCTGAGACATATTTCTAATACATTATGTAGAGGACATATTATTGATTGGAAATGATGTATCTTGTATTGACACAAGTTAAGAATTTCATTAAAGTAAGATTTCGATGAAAGACTTGGGCAAAACCGGAATATTTGGCATCAATATCTATATGGATAGATTGAGGCGCTAATATGGTTGTGCCAGACATACATATATGAGATATTGAAAGGGTTCAATATGGAAATAACAAGAAAGGTTCTTGTTGCATGTAAAGGATTGTATCAAGATTCAAGTGTTTCAACACTTGGTGAGTAAAATCACATGAAGATTTTGATCGATTATACCGTGATATGTATATATCCAGAATGTCCTATGATCTAAATGTCATGAGCACATACCAGAATGATTCATAAGATGATCATTGGACAATAGTAAAGATATTCTTATGAGCTTTGGAAGAACTAAGAATATATCATGTATAAGTGACAAATAGTTAAAGGTAGTTCATTGTAAAGTGTTACATTGATACTAGTTTTGTCACAAGATACAAATTAAATTTATCTCAATTTAGATTATGGGTGGAACAATGTAATGGAAAGGATGTTCCATGATGGATTTGGATGAGTTCCAAAGTTGAGACATTGTGACGGACACTACAACAAAAGGCTAAGTATATAACTGCTATAGTAGCAGCAAAGGAGGGCATTTGTGTTAAGTAGTTTGTTATCAAACTAGGTGTGGTTCAAAGTGGGCTAATACTAAGAAGATATATTGTATGACAATGATATCAACATATTTTAATCCGAATGAACTAAAGGTCTCACCAAAGGACCAAATTTATACAATGCCATCTCATTTGAGAATGAGTGATGCGTAGAGACGCAAAGACATGCAAATACACACGGACCTGAAACTGTAAGATCCGGAGATTATGTTAACCACTAGAAACCGCGTATATGCAACACCAGAAAGCCATAGGTGTTCAATACGCAAAGTTTTTCGAACTAGATTATTGACTCTATTGCAAGTGGGAGACTGAACGGAATATGCCCGAGAGGCAATAATAAAGTGGTTATTATCTTATTCCATGTTTATGATAAATGTTTATTTTGCATGCTATAATTGTATTAATTGGAAACGTTAATACATGTGTGTTTAATAAACAAAATACAAAGTTCCTAGTAATGCCTCTCATATAAACTAGCTCGTTGATTAACAAGATGATCAAGGTTTCCTGATCATGGACATTGGATGTTGTTAATAACGAGGTCACAACATTAGTTGAATGATGTGATGAACATTCATCCGAAGTATAGCATTACGATCAGAGTCATTATGTTTATATTGCTATAACATCATACGAAGTAATCTTAGTCCTTAGACCATGAGATCATGTTAATTGCTAACACCGGAAGAGTATCTTGATAACATCAAACGTCACACCGTAACATGGTGACTATAAAGGTGGGTTCAGTGCTACAAAGGTGTTATGTTGAGGCTCATGGATCAAGAGTGGGATTTGTGCATCCCGATGATGGATATATATACTTTGGGCCCTCTCGGTGATATCACATTGAAATAGCTTGCAAGCAAGTGATGTGATCACTAGAATGTTATATCACGGGAACGAGAAAAGAGTGCATGTCAGTAACGAGATCAAACTAGGTATTTGGATGCCAATGATCGAATCTCGGACATGTAATATATCACGAGACAAAGGGATTTAGTTACGACGTTAAAAGTTCACACGATCACAAGAGTCATCGTTGAATATGTGGGAGTCAGTACGGATCTCCAGGTCCCGTTGCTAATTATTGATCGGAGAGGGGTCTCGATCATGTCTGCATTATTCGCGAACCATAGGGTGACACACTTAAGGGATACCGACACCATTTGGAGCAAATATGTTTCAGATAAAGATTTAAGAAATCGCTGGAATTATTTCAATAGACACCGAAACTGTTTCGGGTGAAATTGCTAAAATTGGTTCTGCATGTAATATTGAAATGTTGGAGGGGTTTTATGTGAATGTTTGTTAATTAAAGTAATTAACAAAAAATTCTGAATAAAATTAATAAAAGAGTTTTATTAAATGAGAGAGCATTAAATTTGGAGAAATTTAATGCGATTAAAGTGGAGACTTTAAAAGAGAATGTGAAGGGGCATTTTAATGTGGAGGGGGTTACCACCACATGAATGGGGGAGGTGAAGGGACACCCTCCCCTCCTCCTATAAAAGGCCCCCCTCACACCCCTTCTTCCTCACACCTCCTCGTGAAGGATCTCTCTCCCCCTCTAGTATTATTCCCCCATGGTCTTGGATTAGCGAGATACATGTTCCTGGTGGCTTTATCTGGAAAGGAGTTGCTGCTTCTGTTGCTTTGCTGGAGTGAGGGACGGAGGTTGTCGGGGTACCGGACGTGTGTGCAATCACGGATGCACCGCTGCTTTGTGGTGCTGGACTTCCTGGAGCTAGATCTGATGGACGTGCTGGAGCCGGACCTGCTAGACTTCATCACGATCTTGAGATCAGCAAGTGTACGACTACATCATCCACGAGTTCCATCTCGTTAACAAAGCTTTATTGTATTCGAGGGTAAGTTCTCTATGGATGTATATCCACCCGTTGCTCTGTATCTAGTAGATAGATCTTGGCGTATAGTTCCCATCGTAGGAAATTTTTTGTTTTCTATGCTACGAACCCCAACACCTTGTTCCTCTTGAAGTTGTGAAGTTCTTAATTCATATCATCAAGCCAAGAAATCATCTTCAAGTGCTTCGAAGACCTTTTAGGGTTCAACATGAGAGATAAAAGCATGGTGAGAGCTAAAAGAGGTTAGTTGCCTCCTAGTAGTAGAACCCCTATTGAAATCTCCATAAACATTATCAAGGATATGGCCATCTTTGATGAGCTTGGCGAGACGATATGCTTGACGACGGGCTTGGGTCGCAAGACGAGATTCTTGATCAACCACTTGGTCATCACCACGGTTCGAGTCCCCGCCTTGACTATATGCACGAACTTGTTCATTGTCTTAAAAAATATCAACAGTAGGAGAATCATCATCAATGGGTGGAGAGACATTAGCTTGGCATTGGTAATTGTTAGATTGGCCTTGATCTTCTATAGCTTGACCTTGATCAACATTGCCTTGAGGGATTCCACTATCTTGGAGAGGTGGAGCTTGAGAATCTTGTTGTTGATGAGGGCTTGGAGAGTCATGGTCATGAGGAGCTTGCGAAGACCTTGGAGAACCTTGAGAAGCAATAAGTTGCCTTGAGAGGCAATATGGTCTTGTGAGAGTGAGGGCTCCACTTGTGTACAGCTTGGTACTTCTCCTTTAGCCACAAGGGAATCCTTAATGGGGTGGAAGAGTCCCACACCCATTCTTCTAATGGCTTGGGGGGAATTTCATCACTTGGATCATGAACACCATCTTGCCTCACGAGAGACTCATGATATTCATCAAAATCAACATTGCTAGATTCTTCAACTCTTCCCGTGGCTTTATTGTAGACTCTATAGGCATGAGATTGATTTGAGTAGCCAACAAAGATTCCTTCTTGTGCCCTAGCCTCGAACTTTGACAAGCGGACACCCTTCTTGAGAATGAAACTGTAACATCCCAATTTCAGCAACCCTTATTAGTTGTTCAGAATGCAAAAATCAGGGGGAACAAAAACTTTTTCTTGTTTAATGCTGAAGTGTTTAATTGTTGTTTGGATATGCTTATGCATATGAATGTGTATTAGATGATATACTCCTTACCTTCACACTAGTTGACAAAAGCTACTTCCCTCTAGGATCTGACAATTCACAAATGTTCCATATTCACAAATGTTCTGACAATTCAAAACCTAAGCCAAGATGCTTATGAAACCAAAAATATTTTAGTAGCTCCTATTGATAAAACTATGGAGAGTTATATAATATAATCTCCTTATGTTTTCAAGACAGAACTTTCAACTACTCTTACCTCTAGGATCTCCAAAACCTTTTTGTAAGCTTTTGAATTCTTGGTAGAGATACCAAGGACCTTACCTTGTTCAAACTCCAACCTATTTCAAAATGCCCATCCTTACCTCAAGCTAAGCTTGGTGGTAACCCCAGTAGTGGTTATTTGGTTTGTAAGATGAGTTGCCTTGACCTGCTGTTTAAATTGTTTGCTTAGAAGTAGTATGAGCTACTCTAGGAGCTCATCACTAGGATCAAGAGGTTTCCAAATTTACCCCACCCTAAGCAAGAATACAAAGCAGGATCTGATCCCTAGATACTAGGGGATCATCTAAAACCGTTAACTAGAGCAATTCTGCAGAGATCCATTCTAGAAGTTTCCAAGTCAATGAAGACCAATATCAAGCATGGATCCCTTCTACTCAATCTACTCTGCAACCACATTCACTTGATGATGCTTTGGTACTTTACAACCCATCAAAATCTATTTCCAACATCACCTATTTGAATGCCTCCCTTTTTCAACCCTTGTGCATTTTTGGAAATGCATTTGAACCACCTTGTTAACCATCCTGAGGACTACCAAGGCCCACTCTTTCCCTTGGTTAGAGCATCTTCCTACCCACTTGTTCTTGATGGTTTTGCAGGCAAGATAACTTTTCCTGCAAATCTAGTCAACATGCCTACTTTGGCATAAGCTCACACCACCATCCAACCTTCTATGGACCAACTCTTTGCATGGTTATGATCTACTCATATAAGTCTATCATTAAATACTTCACTTGTTCCAATTGGATCCTTGAGCTTTTTACACCCACAAGGTTTTGAAGGCTAGTTGAAAATCTGCCTTGGCAGGCTTATTTTATTCAAAGTTTGAAAGCTTTCCATGGTGAGCTCAATCAGGATCAAGCTCAAACCTCTACACCATTGCAATCTACATCACTTGGTCTATCCAACCATCTACCCCATGCCCCAAGGGGAAATCTTAACTCTAAGATACAACCATGTTTTGATGGTATGAAATTAACATCACCCTAGATCCTTAATCTAGGGAATTTCACCAAAATCAACTTGGATTCTCCAATATCAAGGTTGCAAATGCTTTCTACACCTTGTCTACATCATCTACCATGATCATCAAGATTTATCAAACATGTTCCAGAATTATTATGGCTCCAAACCCATTTAACTCTTTAATAGACAAATTCTTCAAAACCTCTTCCATAAGTGAAAGTTTGGTTTTTACCAAAACACTTCCCCAAATCTAAGCACTTTTGTGGCCCATATATCATACCCTATCTTCCCACTTCAAAAATAAATATTTTTGAAGAGCTTTATTATTTCTTTTTGCCTATTTTCTTAAATGGTAGAAATGGAATAATAATTGTTTTAAATACTTTTATTGCCCAATAAATCTTGGGAAAATTCCCCTAAGTGTGTATTAAAATTTGGGATCATCCCACATCAAAAACTCCACTTGTCCAATGTAATTTTATCAATTGATCTTCTAGAAGCTACTTCTGCAGTTTTTGAATAAATGGATTGAAGTGGACTTTAAATCTTTAGAAAAATCCCAAATAATTCCTGGAGGTGTGTCTTCACCTCATCTATCCACCAGTACACTTGTCTCATCTCATCCATGCCAACTTAATTGACTCTCTTCATGAGCATCCCCATGATCAAAGTGGACATTAATCAAATCCTTGAGCAAAATCAAATCAAAACTCCATCCCATCTTCTCCAACAATCCTCCACAGCACCACCCTCTCCCTCTGGTCGAAAACACTGTTCATGCACTGTAGCACCCCTTACTCTTGTCCTTTAGTGATTGGAGGAAGGAGAGATGCACCCATTGGTCACATTTTTCCCTTTACTTCTTGCAGAAGCCATCTCACCTCACCCCTCCTCTGCACACGACCAGAACCACCCCTCCACCGCCCGTAGAAAACTCTCCCCTGATTTCACACCTCCCTCTCTTCCCCTCATGGATCAAGTCCATGGTGGACATCTCCCCTTCGGTTCATAAGGCCAGAGGCTCTCACCCATGCCCCTGCTCCTTCACTTCCTCCCCTAGAACCAGAGCACCACTCCCACTCGCTCCTGCCCCCTCCCTCCTCCTCCATTGCTCTAGAGAGGAAGGAAAACCTCCCTTCGTCCATTCTCGAGCTCCCGAGCTCGTGCTCATTTCCAACCACCCCGAACCACTCCACGGCTGCCAGAACACTCTCCTACCTCAGTACTCCCCTCCCCCAAAGTACTGAGAGCTCTCTCCTGCTCTGCTGCTCGAGAGAAGAAGAAATGGAGATCTCGGGCTCTTTCAGAAACTCGAGCGTAGCTCCCCTCTCTCCGCCTCTCCGGTAAGCTCCCAGTATGACCCCGACGCCGTCTAGGGTTTCTGCCCGTCGGCGCTCTGTTCTGCGAGGACGACGGCCAGGCGCCGTCGATCTCCGTTCGATCCAACGGTCAGCATCCGTGGATACTGTTTCAGCCGCTGGCACCCGCTGACGGGCGGGCCCCGCCTGCCAGGCCATTTAAACCCCCCTCCCGCGCAAGGAGGCGCTCGGGTGGGCCGAATCCTCCTCCTCAGCCCAATTCCCTTGCAGCTCCGGCCCACCGCACCCCCTGTTCTTTTTCTTTTAATAGATCTGTTAATCCAGAAATTTGACTCGTTAGATTAAATCAATTTGAAAATGGAAACCAGTTCCAGTTTCCTAGATCTAAATTTCCTAGGGTTACTGAGGGTTTACTCTATCATGCAGTACCTTTGTCTGCCTCAAATATTGCCCATTTTAGTTATACTAAATCTGCTACAAAAATGTATCATTTTCTACTAAGAAAATCCCCCTATGAGTTTCACAACTCCAAATGGGGTAAACCCAAGTGCCCCTGGTAGGTACTACCTGTACTTATCTCATGTCCTTTGTCCCTTGCCAAGGTGAACAATAGTGTGGCCCTGGTAAAAATAACAAAAACCATTTGTTTTTGACTTTAGGATTTTCTCTAGGTCAAACCAACAGAGGTATTGACCCAATTCCAAATCCCAGTGATGTGGTACTAAAATAAATACCTAAATATAGGAGCTTAGGATTTATTGAGCCTTGGCAATTTCTTCTGTGAATTAAACTATTCTGTGCATGGTTTATTCACCTCTAAATTCACTACAGTAGCTACACAGCTCCAAAAAGGGTGATTCCAATTTCTACCGAAAGGTATTCCAAATACCTACACTGTGTCCTTGGAATCAAATTAGAAGCTACTGTAGATTTAATTTGGTGAAAAATACAAAGTATCTACAGAACTACCTTTGGGAATTTACTAAGGGTATTCTGCTAATTATTTTGGAGTGATTCCAACTCCCGGTGAACAAGTACATCAAACCCTACTGAACCATCCAATGAAATAATTTTTGGAGCTCCAGAACCTTTCTGGTGAATTATTTCCTAAAACTAGAGCCTTTAGCACTAGAATATTCATAAGTATTTCAAGAAAAGTGATAAAATAGTGAAACCATTTTTTTTGGTTTCATCTTATTAGTACCTATTTGTTGGTATCATGTTTTTACAATGGTATCCTACAGAATATGGTCTTGCTCCAAAATCCATCCCTTAGGTAGTTTCTAGACTATAAATCCTAAGGGGTATTCATTCCCTTCTCCAAGACCATCTCAACCTCCTAAAATCCAATCCTCTCTAAAACTACTGAACCTTAATTGGGGTGTATTCAAGCGTTTGTTTGCTGAATATTAGTGGTGATTGTATGCCTTGTATTGATTGTGCCCTTTTGTTTGTTTGCATGTGTTCCCTATTGATGATAGTTGTGATTATATCGGAGAGTAGAAGATGGTTATTATTGGTATTATTGGGTATTCTAAGAAGAAGTCTAGGGACATATATTGCAATATTGCTGATCATCAGGCAAGCCACCTTCTTGCTCATAAGCCTTGTCCTACTATTTTCTTTACGCATGTTTTACCTGCTATTTCTGAAACTGCATTGTTTTACTATTTGTTGACGTATATATATATATGATAGTGGTTTGGCTCCTCCAAACTATTACACTGGGTACTACTAAGTACAACCCCCTTGGTGACACCTACCTGCCCCTAGTAGAATAGATGGTGTATATCCACCATACCCCTTTGGAGACCCCGATTTAGCCGAAGCAAAAGCTAGAGGATGGGAAGACACCGGAAAAAGTTTTACCAATGTTTTATGATAAAACCTTGGCGAGGTGGGACCTCCCAAGAGATGTGGAGAAATAAAGAGGTTTTGTTTTACAAATCTTTGGAGGAAAACCGGAGGAAAACGGTTTGCAAAAACGCACCTGGTTCTCTGCAGTTTTGCTATAACAATTAATCCTGTGCAACCACATTACTCTAGTATGGGACAGGGCTGGATTTGAAGGTTGTCTATTCCGGTATAAGCTACCTCGTAACTACTATAGGGGATCGGGTTCCCTAGAGGGTGGGCCTTCTCCGATAAAGGTGGGACCTGAAGAAGGAACAAAGGGCCGGCAGGCCTCCACGCGTTACTGTGAGCCCCTCATTGAAAGCGCACACTCGAGAAGTGGAAAAAGCGCTCCGGTTGGTCCTCGCCCGATGTCCCGGCTTTTGAGGGGATTAACACTCAGAGGGCAGGCACTTATATTGGAGTGGGCATCCAGAGAGTCTTGATCGGTTACTCGACCCACGATCGGTGAAGATCAGGGTAGTGTACCCGGAAGGTGTGGGTAAAGTGTACAACCTCTGTAGAGTGTAAATCTATTAGAATAGCCGTGTCCGTGGTCATGGACGGTTGGGAAGGTTGCTATAGAGCGGTGCTGGTTTTGTTTTCAAAAAGGATTTCGGAAAAGAAATGTTTTCGAAATGTTTTAACCATGGGATGGTCGGGAAGGATACCTGCTTTGACCATGGGATGGTCAGAGAGGTATGGAAGGAGTTTTGTCATGGGACGACCTGAAAACAGGAACAAATGGGTGACCCAGTCCTAATGTTTTCCAAAACTTTTCAAAACGGTTTCCAAAAATGTTTTCAAAAGTTTTCAACAAAAATATGTAGATGCTATATCTACAAGAGAAACTATTTAGAAAAGAACCCCTCTTGGAGCCCTCCTACTACCACAGCCATATTGCATATCCTCTTGTTATTACTATTATATTAGGGTGGTTTGCGAGTACATTCAAAATACTCACCGGCATTGTCCCTGGCTATTTACTTGGCCAGATATCAAGAAGAAGATGGCGTTGGCGACTATGCGAGCTAGGACGTTCTCCCAGTCAGTTGCCTGTAGGTTAAGGCATGGCTCGGGCTCTGCGCTTGTTGAAGTCCGCTGCTGATTATTGATGTAGCCATAACGGCATTTATGTAAGTCTTGTAATTCGGTATATTCTCGGATGTTGTAATGATACTTGTCGGTTATGTGCCACGACTAACTGATCGTGGGATCATGGTGGTATGCATAACATGGATTCTCGGAGGATTAATCTGGGGGCCCCACAGACTTGGTATCAGAGCCATCCAGAAGGTAGGAGACCCTTAGTTAGCATGGTCGCTAAACAGGAACCTTAGTTTGAAAACCCCGGCTTTCGAAAACTAGTTTCTCAATGGGTTTCAAAAAGTTCTACTTCTTCTCTTACTCTAAGTAAATGATTTCGAAAATGGTTTCCTCTATCCCTCGTCCAAACTTCAAATCTATGGACTTAAAAAATATCTAGGATCTCGAACCCGGTAAAGATAATGAGAACAAGATGAAGACAAGCAACTACCAGCAAACACAAGGAGACTACAATATTGCCCTATCAGCAGAATCCTCAGAATCAGGAGACATTAGTTGTTGCAGTATCAAGAAACATCGAAGATACGACGAAGACTTCATACGCAAGATAGTGACTCCGACCTGAAGAAAGACGATATCTAGGGTCAATAAGAATAGGATTTCCCTACCTCGTGAGTAGTTAACTCCTTGGTCCCTAGTGTTGACCGTGTTTGCTTTCGTAAGTTCATCCTGTGTTGCTTGATGTGTGTTGTTTGCCAAGGACATTGCGAGCCCCTCGCTATGGTCGCCTTTTTTGTGTGTTCTGGTTTGCCTTGACCTATTTAAAAATGTGACCCGAGGAGCGATAACCCACCGAGTAACTCAGGAAGCCCTGTGTTAGATGTCGGTAATGAGACCCAAAATAACCCCGAGAGTATATGCGAGGAAAGGAATCGCAAGAACCAGGAGTCCGACGTCATCAAGACAGAATAACTCGAAGACTTCCCCTCAGCAGGATGGCATACCTCGTCCAACCCGCCTCTCAAAGACTCAGTGATGGCGCAGCACTCCCTTGTTCCTTAGTCTACTACAACAAAATTTCCATTGGAGCTGAAGGTCGATCACTGAAGGATCCTCAATATCCACAGGAAACCACCCGATAAGTCAACCAAGGCAAGGAGTGAAGACCTAACCACACTAACCTTAGTGTATTAGAGCTTCTGACCGCCTCAGGAGACTAACTAATCTAGTCGACCCTACCCAAACCAACGGAATGATCCTCCCTAGAAGTTCAGAACCACCCCTGAAGTCAGATGATTAGGAAGCGTGAAGATAGTCTCCTCGAAACTAGATGTCTCTACTTTGACTGAAGAGTATCCCGAAGAGTCGTAAACTGCTAACTTACCTTGAGCTAATACCCCGTTATAGGCTTCATTAGGAAACCACCCCCGCCAAGGTTGATAAAATAAAGCGTCACTCGAAGACCCCAGCTCAAGTCTCCGGAAAGATACAGCTTTCCGCTAACATCGGGTCCGCACTTCAAGATGAAAGATCAGCATCACTCCCAAAAAGACCTGGGTGAAGCTCTAAGGAGGAAAGACTGTGTCTTTCCACTCAATCTTCAGAAGAGGATCTACCAGAAGATACTTCATAAGATATCTCAGGATCCGACGTCTTCTCGCCAAGAAACCACCCGTGAGTTATCCGATGAGAAACTAACTGAAGATTCTACAAAGTCCCTATGTCGTTCCAGCTGAAGACCCACCGGAAGGGCCACCGTATCGCTAACCGCTCAGTTCCAATCGCTTAGAGGATTTGAGACTCCAATAACTCCAATAGGCTAAGTACGAATAATAGTAGGATATAAGCCCCGTAAGTTATAGTTCCTCGGACGCCTGCTAAAGACCTCGATTCCAGGAAAAAGATGGACGCAATCTTCAGAACCGCCACCAATGAAGACAAGAAGGAAGGAATGCGTTATCTCTGAGCTAACCTAGTCAAATCGTAAGGGGGAAAGACGCGGTCTTTCCCACACAAATAGAGTAAACCCTCGCCAGGAGCCAACCCAGAAGCTTGGACCCCAACGTCGTTAATAGGGTACGCTACAACCCTAAGGAAGAGCTGTGAATCCCTAGAGAAAGGTACTCCCAACTATAGATTCTATCTCCCGACGAGTACCCGGTGAAGTTCAGCATCAAGATAGTCTGCCCAGTTTAAGCCCTCGATGATATAGAGTTCGGAAGGAAAAGAAGGTCATCTCTCAAAAATCAAGACTAGACTCTGCTCAACTCTCGGTGCATCCTCGAAGACTAAAGCTCAACTTCATCGGCAGGGTAATCACCTTCAAAGACGGAGTCTGTAATATAGCACGCTTGAAACCAGTAGCGCTAACCCTGACTCAAAATCCCCTAACCATACTCTCCTGAATCTCGGGACGAGATTCTTTTAAGGGGGAAAGATCTGTAACATCCCAATTTCAGCAACCCTGATTAGTTGTCCAGAATGCAAAAATCAGGGGGGACAAAAACTGTTTCTTGTTTAATGCTGAAGTGTTTGCTTGATGTTTGGATATGCTTATGGATATGAATGTGTATTAGATGATATACTCCTTACGTTAACACCAGTTGACAAAAGCTACTTCCCACAACAGTCTTGGCTTAATTTCCATATTCACAGATGTTCTGACAATTCAAAACCTGAGCCAAGATGCTTATGAAACCAAAACTATTTTAGTAGCTCCTATTGATAAAACAATGGAGAGTTATATAATATAATCTCCTTATGTTTTTAAGACAGAACTTTCAACTACTCTTACCTCTAGGATCTCCAAAACCTTTTTGTAAGCTTTTGAATTCTAATCTTGGTAGAGATACCAAGGACCTTACCTTGTTCAAACTCCAACCTATTTCAAAATGCCCATCCTTACCTCAATCTAAGCTTGGTGGTAACCCAAGTAGTGGTTATTTGGTTTGTAAGATGAGTTGCCTTGACCTGCTGTTTAAATTGTTTTCCTAGAAGTAGAATGAGATACTCTAGGAGCTCATCACTAGGATCAAGAGGTTTCCAAATTCACCCCACCCTAAGCAAGAATACAAAGCAGGATCTGATCCCTAGATACTAGGTGATGATCTAAAACCCTTAACTAGAGCAATTCTGCAGAGATCCATTCTAGAAGTTTCCAAGTCAATGAAGAACAATATCAAGCATGGATCCCTTCTACTCAATCTACTCTGCAACCATATTCACTTGATGATGCTTTGGTACTTTACAACCCATCAAAATCATCTCCACCAACATTCTAGTCAAAAACCCTAAATCTGCCAAATTTGGCTGTCTGGAAATCTATTTCCAACATCACCTTTTTGAATGCCTCCCTTTATCAACCCTTGTGCATTTTTGGAAATGCATTTGAACCACCTTGTTAACCATCCTGAGTACTACCAAGTCCCACTCTTGCCCTTGGTTATATCATCCTCCTACCCACTTGTTCTTGATGGGTTTGTAGGAAAGAAGATAACTTTTCCTGCAAATCTAGTCAACATGCCTACTTTGGCATAAGCTCACACCACCATCCAACCTTCTATGGACCAAACCTTTGCATGGTTGTGATCTACTCATATAAGTCTATCATTAACTACTTCACTTGTTCCAATTGGATCCTTGAGCTGTTTACACCCACAAGGTTTTGAAGGCTAGTTGAAAATCTGCCTTGGCAGGCTTATTTTATTCAAAGTTTGAAAGCTTGCCATGGTGAGCTCAAGCAGGATCAAGCTCAAAACTCTACACCATTGGAATCTACATAACTTGGTCTATCCAACCATCAACCCCATTCCCCAAGGGGAGATCTGAGCTCTAAAATACAACCATGTTTTGGTGGTATGAAATTAACATCACCCTAGATCCTTAATCTAGGGAATTTCACCAAAATCAACTTGGATTCTCCAATATCAAGGTTGCAAATGCTTGCTACACCTTGTCTACGTCATCTACCTTGATCATCAAGATTTATCAAATATGTTCCAAAATTATTATGGCCCCAAACCCATTTAACTCTTTAATAGACAAATTCTTCAAAACCTCTTCCATAAGGGAAAGTTTGGTTTTTACCAAAACACTTCCCCAACTCTAAGCACTTTTGAGGCCCATATATCATACCCTATCTTCCCACTTCAAAAATAAATATTTTTGAAGACCTTTATTATTTCTTTTTGCCTATTTTCTTAAATGCCAGAAATGGAATAATAATTGTTTTAAATACTTTTATTTCCCAATAAATCTTGGGAAAATTCCCCTAAGTGTGTATTCACATTTGGGATCATCCCACATCAAAAACTCCGCTTGTCCAATGTAATTTTATCAATTGATCTTCTAGAAGCTACTTCTGCAGTTTTTGAAGAAACGGATTGAAGTGGACTTTAAATCTTTAGAAAAATCCCAAATAATTCCTGGAGGTGTGTCTTGACCTCATCTATCCACCAGTACACTTGTCTCATCTCATCCATGCCAACTTAATTGACTCTCTTCATGAGCATCCCCATGATCAAAGTGGACATTAATCAAATCCTCGAGCAAAATCAAATCAAAACTCCATCCCATCTTCTCCAACAATCCTCCACAGCACCACCCTCTCCCTTTGGTCGAAAAAACTATTCATGCACTGTAGCACCCCTTCCTCTTGTCCTTTAGTGCTTGGAGGAAGGAGAGATGCACCCATTGGTCACATTTTTCCCTTACTTCTTGCAGCAGCCATCTCACCTCACCCCTCCTCTGCACATGACCAGAACCACCCCTCCACCGCCCCTAGAAAACCCTCCCCTAGTTTCACACCTCCCTCTCTTCCCCTCATGGATCAAGTCCATGGTGGACCTCTCCCCTTCGGTTCATAAGGCCAGAGGCTCTCACCCCTGCCCCTTGACTTCCTCCCCCTGGAACCCAGAGCACCACTCCCACTCGCTCCTGCCCCCTCCCTCCTCCTCCATTGCTCTAGAGAGGAAGGAAAACCTCCCTTCAGCCATTCTCGAGCTCCTGAGCTCGTGCTCATTTCCAACCACCCCAAACCACTCCACGGCTGCCAGAACACTCTCCTACCTTAGTACTCCCTTCCCCCAAAGTACCGAGAGCTCTCTCCTGCTCTGCTGCTCGAGAGAAGAAGAAATGGAGATCTCGGCCACTTTCAGAAACTCGAGCATAGCTCCCTGCTCTCTCTCTCACCCCCTGGATGTCATCCTATCATACTCCCCTACCTCTCCTGACTTGCCCCATGTTTTTGTTTGGCCCAGGATGACCCCTGGAAGCATCTCCGGCGAGGTCCGCCACGTGCGTCGCCGTGGCTCTCGCGCAAGCTTCATCCCGGCACCAAAACCGCCACTGCCGCCCATCCCCAAGGTCCCCGTCGTCGACCCCGTCTCCCCATGGCCTCCCCGTCGCCCCTCCGCCCCTCCGGTAAGCTCCGAGTACGACCCCGACGCTGTCTAGGGTTTCTGCCCGGCGGCTTTCTCTTCTGCGAGGACGACGGCAAGGCGCCGTCGATCTCCCTTCGATCCAATGGCCAGCATCCGTGGATACCGTTTCAGCCACTGGCGCCCGCTGACGGGCGGGCCCCGCCTGCCAGGCCGTTTAAACCCCCTCCCGCGCAAGGAGACGCTCGGGTGGGCCGAATCCTCCTCCTCGGCCTAATTCCCTTGCAGCTCCGGCCCACCGCACCCCCTGTTCTTTTTCTTTTAATAGATCTGTTAATCTAGAAATTTGACTCGTTAGATTAAATCAATTTGCAAATGGAAACCAGTTACAATTGCCTAGATCTAAATTTCCTAGGGTTACTGAGGGTTTACTCTATCATGCAGTACCTTTGTCTGCCTCAAATATTGCCCATTTTAGTTATACTAAATCTGCTAAAAAATGTATCATTTTCTACTAAGAAAATCCCCCTGTGAGTTTCACAACTCCAAATGGGGTAAACCCAAGTGCCCCTGGTAGGTACTACCTGTACCTATCTCATGTCCTTTCTCCCTTGCCAAGGTGAACAACCGTTTCGCCCTGGTAAAAATAACAAAAACCATTAGTTTCTGACTTTAGGATTTTGTCTAGGTCAAACCAACAGAGGTATTGACCCAATTCCAAATCCTAGTGATGTGGTACTGAAATAAATACCTAAATCCAGGAGCTTAGGATTTATTGAACTATTCTGTGCATGGTTTATTCACCTCTAAATTCACTACAGTAGCTACACAGCTCCAAAAAGGGTGATTCCAATTTCTACAGAAAGGTATTCCAAATACCTATACTGTGTCCTTGGAATCGAATTAAAAGCTACTGTAGATTTAATTTGGTGAAAAAGACAATGTGTCTACAGAACCGCCTTTGGGAATTTACTAAGGGTATTCTGGTAATTATTTTGGAGTGATTCCTGTTGGGTCCGTAGCATAGAAAACAAAAAATTTCCTACGGTGTGAACTACACGCCAAGAAATATCTACTAGGTACAAAGCAACGAGTGGACATACATCCAACGAGAACTTACCCTCGAAGACAACGAGTTTTGTTAATGAGTAGGAACTCATGGTTGATGTAGTCGTACACTTGCCGATCTCAAGATCGTGAGGAAGTCCGAGCGCCGCAACTCAGCAGCGCATCCGTACTCGCACACACGTTCAAGCCACCAGACAACCTCCACCTCCTCGCTCCAGCGATCCAGCGGAAGCAGCAACTCCTTCCAGACAAAATGCCACCGGGAACATGTATCTCGCTAATCCGAGACCATGGGGGAATAATTCTAGAGGGGGAGAGAGATCCTTCACAAGGAGGTGTGAGGATGAAGGAGGGAATGGGTGGCCTTTTATAGGAAGAGGGGGGGTGCCCCCTCTCTCCATGGCCGGCGCATGGGGGGTGACCCCTCACCTCCCCCATTCATGTGGTGGTAACCCCTCCACATTAAAATGCCTCTTCACATTCCCTTTTAAAGTCTCCACTTTAAATGCATTAAATTTCTCCAAATTTAATGCTCTCTCATTTAATAAAACTCTTTTATTAAATTTATTCAGAATTTTGTTAATTACTTTAATTAAATTCACATATAGCCCCTTGCAATATTTCAATATCACATGCAGAACCACTTTCTGCAATTTCACCCGAAATAATTTCCAGTTTCTATTAAAACAATTCCTACGCTTTGCAATTCTTTCGTTTGAAACATATGTCCTCCAAAATGGTGTCCGGTAAATCTTAAGTGTGCCACCCTACTGCTCGCGAATAATGCAGACATGATCGAGACCTTTCTCCGATCAATAATCACCAGTGGGACCTGGAGATCCGTACTGACTCCTACACATTCAACGATGACTTCTGTGATCGTGAGAACCTTTAACGCTTGTAACTAAATCCCTTTGTCTCTCGATATATTACATGTCCGAGATTCGACCATCGGTATCTCCATACCTAGTTTGATATCGTTACCGACATGCACTCTTTTCTCGTTCCTGTGATATAACATTCTAGTGATCACATCACTTGCTTGCAAGCTATCTTAATGTGATATCACCGAGAGGGCCCAGAGTATATCTATCCGTCATCGGGATTGACAAATTCCAATCTTGATCCATGAGCCTCGACATAACACCTTCATAGTACTGAACCCATCTTTATAGTCACCCTGTTACGGTGTGATGTTTGATGTTATCAAGATACTCTTCCGGTGTTAGCAATTAACATGATCTCATGGTCTAAGGATAAAGATTACTTTGTATGATGTTATAGCAATGTAAACATAATGACTTGATCGTAATGCTATACTTTGGATGAATGTTCATCACATTATTCCACCAATAGTGTGACCTTGTTATTAACAACATCCAATGTCCATGATTAGGAAACCTTGATCATCTGCTTAATCAACAAGCTAGTCTATAAGAGAGGCATAACTAGGAACCCTTTTTGTTTATTAAACACACATGTATTGATGTTTCCTGATCAATATAATTCTAGCATGTAAAATAAACATCTATCATATATAAGGAATATATAATAACAACTTTATTATTGCCTCTTAGGGCATATTTCCTTCAGTCTCCACTTGCACTAGAGACAATAATCTAGTTCACATAGTGATAAATCTAACACCCATGGAGTTCTGGTGTTGATCATGTTTTGCCCTAGGGAGAACTTTAGTCAACGGATCTTCTACATTTAGGTCCGTGTGTACTTTACAAATCTTTATATCTCCATTCTTGACATGCTCGCGGATGGAGTGAAACCGGCGCTTAATATGCTTGGAATTCTTGTGAGACCTCGGTTCCTTTGCTTTGGCTATGGCTCCATTTTTGTCACAATAGATCACCATTGGGTCCAACGCACTAGGAACCACACCTAGTTCCGTAATGAACTCTTTCATCCAAACCGCCTCCTGTGCCGCTTCTGAAGCAGCAACATATTCCGCCTCCGTCGTTGATCCAGCCACCACAGGTTGTTTGGAACTCCTCCAACTAAGTGCTGCTCCGTTCAAGAGAAATACGTATCCGGATTGAGACTTAGAGTCATCTGGATCGGTGTCAAAGCTAGCATCGACATAACACTTAGCGACGAGCTCTTCTTCACCTCAGTATATAAGAAACATATCCTTAGTTCTTCTCAAGTACTTGAGGATGTTCTTTACCGCTATCCAGTGTTTCGAACCTACATCAGATTGGTACCTACTAGTCAAACTAATAGCATGTGCCACATCCGGTCTTGTACATAGCATGACATACATAATAGAGCCTATGGTCGAGGCATAGGGGATCTTATCCATCATCTCTCTTTGTTCCGCCGTAGCCGGACTTTGAGTCTTACTCAATGTCTTGCCTTGCAACATAGGTAAGAACCCCTTCTTACTTTCGTCCATATTAAAATTCTTTAATATCTTATCAAGGTATGTACTCTGTGATAACCCAATTAGGCGCCTTGATCTATCTCTATAGATTTTAATGCCTAATATATATGACGCTTCACCAAGGTCTTTCATCAAAAATTTGCTGTTTAGATAACTTTTAACACTGTTTAAAATATCTATATCATTTCCAATCAATAATATGTCATCCACATATAATATCAGAAATGCCACATTGCTCCCTCACTTTCTTGTAAATACAAGCCTCTCCATAAGTTTGGACAAATCCAAACTCTTTGATCACCTCATCAAAGCGGATATTCCAACTCCGGGATGCTTGCTTCAGTGCATAGATGGATCGCTGAAGTTTGCATACCTTATTAGCATCCTTAGGATCGACAAAACCCTTAGGTTGTATCATATACAACTCTTCTTCAATATTACCATTGAGGAACACAGTTTTGACATCCATCTACCATATTTCATAATCGAAATGTGTAGCAATTGCTAACATAATCCTAACCGACTTAAGCATCTCTACGGGAGAGAATGTCTCATAGTAGTCAACTCCTTGAATTTGTCGAAACCCCTTTGCGACAAGTCGAGCCTTATAAATGGTCACATTACCATCAGCATCAGTTTTTCTTTTAAATTCCATTTATTCTCAACGTCCTTTCGATCGTGAGTTAAGTCCACCAAGTTCTAAACTTGGTTCTCGTACATGGATTCCATCTCGAATTTCATGGCTTCTAGCCATTTGTTGGAATCCGGGCTCATCATCGCTTCTTCATACGTCGCAGGGTCATCCATTTCATCAACCATGAAATTCACAACAGGATTGTCATACAGTTCAGGAGCTGCACGTGTCCTGCTTGACCTGCGAGGTTCGGTAGTGTCCTCTTTCGGAGTTTCATGATCATTATCATTAGCTCTCTCTTCATCAGGTGAAGTCAACTCCGAAACAACTTCCAGTGCTGCGCCACTCGCCATTCCATGAAGAGAAGGTTCAATAACCTCTTCGAGTTCTACCTTTCGACTACTCACACCTTTCGTGAGAACTCCTTCTCAAGAAAGGATCCATTCTTGGCAACAAAAACCTTGCCCTCGGATCTATGATAGAAGGTATACCCAATTGTTTCCTTAGGGTATCCTATGAAGACGCATTTTTCCGCTTTGGGTTCGAGTTTATCTGGTTGAAGTTTCTTCACACAAACATCGCATCCCCAAACTTTAAGAAATGACAGCTTAGGTTTGTTTCCAAACCATAATTCATACGGTGTCGTTTCAACGGATTTAGATGGTGCCCGATTTAAAGTGAATGCGGCTGTTTCCAGTGCATAACCCCAAAATGACAGTGGCAAGTCAGTCAGAGACATCATAGATCGAACCATATCCAATAAGGTACGATTACAACGTTCCGACACACCATTATGTTGTGGTGTTCCGGCAGGCGTGAGTTGTGAAACTATTCCACACTCTTTCATGTGTGTGCTAAACTCGTAACTTAGATACTCTCCTCCACGGTCAGACCGTAGAAATTTGATCTTTCTATTACGATGATTTTCCACTTCATTCTGAAATTCCTTCAACTTTTCAAAAGTTTCAGACTTGTGTTTCATCAAATAGATATACCCGTATCTACTCAAACCATCCGTGAAAGTAACAAAATAACGATATCCACCTCACGCCAACACACTCATTGGTCCACACACATCAGTATGTATGATTTCCAATAGATCTGTCGCCCGTTCCATTGAACCGGAAAACGGCGTTCTAGTCATCTTGCCCATAAGGCATGGCTCACATGTATCAAATGATTCAAAATCAAGTGATTCGAAAAGTCCATCAGAATGGAGTTTCTTCATGCATTTAACGCCAATATGACCTAGACGGCAGTGCCACATATATGTAGACATATCATCATCAAGTTTAATCTTTTTAGCATTAACATTATGAATGTGTGTAATATTACTATCGAGATCTATCAGAAATAAACCATTCAACATAGGTGCATGACCATAAAAGATATCATTCTTATAAATCGAACAAACATTGTTTTCAGATTTAAAGGAATGACCACTTTGCATCAAACACGATCCAGATACAATGTTCATGCTCAGTGCAGGCACTAAATAACAATTATTTAGGTTTATAACTAATCCCGATGGCAAATAGAGAGGTAGCGTCCCGACGGCGATCACATCAACTTTTGATCCATTGCCGACCCACATCCTGACCTCATCCCTTGCTAGTTGTCGCTTGTCCCGTAGCCCCTAAAACGAGTTACATATATTAGCAACCGATCCCGTATCAAATACCTAGGTGCTACTGCGAGTACTAGTCAAGTACACATCAATAACATGTATATCACATATACCTTTGTTCGCCTTGCCAGACTTCTTGTCCGCCAAATTCTTGGGGCATATGCGCTTCCAATGGCCAGTCCTCTTACAATAGTAGCACTCGGTGTCAGACTTAGGGCCAGCTTGGGGTTTCTTTTCAGGCGTGGCAACAGACTTGCCACCCTTCTTTCCCTTGTGCTTGCCTTTCTTGTCTTTCTTGAAACCGGTGGTCCTATTGATCATCAACACTTGATGTTCTTTCCTAATCTCCACTTCTGCAGTCTTAAGCATTGACAGAAGCTCGGGAAGAGTCTTCTTCATGCCCTGCATATTATAGTTCATCACGAAGCTCTTGTAGCTAGGTGGCAGAGATTGGAGAACATGATGTATGCCTAAATCAATGGGAATCGTTATTCCCAAGGACACAAGCTTATCGGCGTACCCAGACATTTTGAGTACATGCTCACTAACGGAGTTGTTCTCCTCCATCATGCAGCTAAAGAACTTTTCAGTAGCATTATAACTCTCTACGACAGCATGGGTATTGAAAATCATTTTCAATTCTCCCATGGTATCAAAGGCATTGCCATTTTCGAAACGCTTTCGAAGTTCTGGCTCTAGCCCATACAGTATGCCGCAATGAACTAAGTTGTGGTCCTCCTGACGAGTCACATAGACATTCTTTTCTTTGTTAGGGGCATCAGGAGCTGGTGGGGGGCCTAGCGGCGCATCTAGCACATATTGCTTTTGTGCAACAGTGAGGAGAATCCTCAAATTCATAGCCCAGTTGGTGAAGTTGCTACCATTCGTAGCAAGTTTCTCTTTCTCCATGAACACATTGAAATTAAAAGCAGGTGGTGCCATCTACAATAGAATTTGTAAAGTTTATTTAGACTAAGTTTATGATAGATTGAGTTCAACTAATCCAAATTACTAATGAACTCCCACTCAAAAACGACATCCCTCGTGTCCTTTTGGTGATTACATGAACCAAATCCACTACACCAAGTCCGATCATCACGTGAGTTGATGTAGCTTCAAAGGCGAGCATCTATATGGGCATCATATCAACTATATGACTCATGATTAACCTTTCGGTCCGTGTTCCGAGGCCATGTCTGTACATGCTAGGCTCGCCAAGTAAGAACCTTAGTATTCGCGTGTGTAAAACTGTCTTACACCCGTTCCTATGAAAGCGTAGATTCGAGTACACCCGATCATCACGTGATGTCTCAAAACACGATCCACAGAACGATGCATACTTAAGGAAGAACACATTTTTATCTTGATATCTAAATAAGGGATCATCTTATAATGCTACCAAAAGCGCCAAACTAGCAGTATAAGATGCAAACATCTAATGTGTAAAGTGAGATGATATGGTCCATGCATTTGATCTCTATCACTTGCATCGTGGTTTGATCTCTATCATTCCTTTGTGTGTAAGGCCAAGGTCTATGGAACTTACACGTTGAGTGTGTTGTAAGAGTATCTATCATACATCTACTTACAACAATACCATATCAATACACTAGCCCAGCAACGATCTAAACTAGACGCCTCTAAATTATCAATTGCAAGTTTTACGTGGCTTAGGGCTTTCGGAGATAGAACCGTTCTCACCTACGAACATGAACCACAACGAGGATAACTAAGTTATTAGCAACTCGTTGTAAATCAGATATTGACTATAGTAGGAGAGACAGACACCCGCCAGCCACTTATGCAAAACAAGTTGCATATCAGTCGTGGAACCGGTCTCATGTACGATGACATGTAAGGTTGGTCCGGGCCGCTTCATCCCACTATGCCACCAATATCGAAAATACATAGAAGATGCAATCACATGATCATCATCGCCCACATATAAACATATGTGTACTACCCGTGCAAAGCACCTACGCATAGATCAGGCTCTGATACCACTTTTGGGTCCGTAGCATAGAAAACAAAAAATTTCCTACGGTGTGAACTACACGCCAAGATATATCTACTAGGTACAAAGCAACTGGTGGACATACATCCAACGAGAACTTACCCTCGAAGACAACGAGTTTTGTTAACGACTAGGAACTCGTGGTTGATGTAGTCATACACTTGCCGATCTCAAGATCGTGAGGAAGTCCGAGCGCCACAACTCAGCAGCGCATCCGTACTCGCACACACGTTCAAGCCACCGGACAACCTCCACCTCCTCGCTCTAGCGATCCAGCGGAAGCAGCAACTCCTTCTAGACGAAATGCCACCGGGAACATGTATCTCGCTAATCTGAGACCATGGGGGAATAATTCTATAGGGGGAGAGAGATCCTTCACAAGGAGGTGTGAGGATGAAGGAGGGAATGGGTGGCCTTTTATAGGAGGAGGGGGGTGCCCCCTCTCTCCATGGCCGGCGCATGGGGGGTGACCCCTCACCTCCCCCATTCATGTGGTGGTAACCCCTCCACATTAAAATGCCTCTTCACAATCCATTTTAAAGTCTCCACTTTAAATGCATTAAATTTCTCCAAATTTAATGCTCTCTCATTTAATAAAACTCTTTTATTAAATTTATCCAAAATTTTGTTAATTACTTTAATTAACAAACATTCACATATAGCCCCTTGCAATATTTTAATATCACATGTAGAACCACTTTCTGCAATTTCACCCGAAACAATTTCCGGTTTCTATTAAAACAATTCCTGCGCTTTGCAATTCTTTTGTCTGAAACATATGTGCTCCAAAATGGTGTCCGGTAACTCTTAAGTGTGCCACCCTACGGTTCGCGAATAATGCAAACATGATCGAGACCCTTCTCCCATCAATAATCAGCAGCGGGACCTGGAGATCCGTACTGACTCCCACATATTCAACGATGACTCTTGTGATCGTGTGAACCTTTAACGTCGTAACTAAATCCCTTTGTCTCGCGATATATTCCATGTCCGAGATTCGATCATCGGTATCCAAATACCTAGTTTGATCTCGTTATCGACATGCACTCTTTTCTCGTTCCCGTGATATCACATTCTAGTGATCACATCACTTGCTTGCAAGCTATCTTAATGTGATATCACCGAGAGGGCCCAGAGTATATCTATCCGTCATCGAGATTGAAAAATTCCACTCTTGATCCATGAGCCTCAACATAACACCTTCGTAGTACTAAACCCATCTTTATAGTCACCCTATTACGGTGTGACGTTTGATGTTATCAAGATACTCTTCCGGTGTTAGCAATTAACATGATCTCATGGTCTAAGGATAAATATTACTTCGTATGATGTTATAGAAATATAAACATAATGACTTGATCGTAATGCTATAATTCAGATGAATGTTCATCACATCATTCCACCAATGGTGTGACCTTGTTATTAACAACATCCAATGTCCATGATCAGGAAACCTTGATCATCTTGTTAATCAACAAGCTAGTCTATAAGAGAGGCATAACTAGGAACCCTTTTTGTTTATTAAACACACATGTATTGATGTTTCCTGATCAATAAAATTCTAGCATGTAAAATAAACATTTATCATATATAAGAAATATATAATAACAACTTTATTATTACCTCTCAGGGCATATTTCCTTCAATTCCAACTCCCAGTGAACAAGTACATCAAACCCTACTGAACCATCCAAGGAAATAATTTTTGGAGCTCCAGAACCTTTCTGGTGAATTATTTCCTAAAACTAGAGCCTTTAGCACTAGACTATTCATAAGTATTTCAAGAAAAGTGATAAAATAGTGAAACCACTTTTGTTGGTTTCATCTTATCAATACCTATCTGTTGGTATCATGTTTTTACAATGGTATCCTACAGAATATGGTCTTGCTCCAAAATCCATCCCTTAGGTAGTTTCTAGACTATAAATCCTAAGGGGTATTCATTCCCTTCTCCAAGACCATCTCAACCTCCTAAAATCCAATCCTCTCTAAAACTACTGAACCTTAATTGGGGTGTATTCAAGCATTTGTTTGCTGAATAGTAGTGGTGATTGTATGCCTTGTATTGATTGTGCCCTTTTGTTTGTTTGCATGTGTTCCCTATCGACGATAGTTGCGATTATATCGGAGAGCAGAAGAAGATGGTTATTATTGGTATTATTGGGTATTCTAAGAAGAAGTCTAGGGACATATATTGCAATATTGTTGATCATCAGGCAAGCCACCTTCTTGCTCATAAGCCTTGTCCTACTATTTTCTTTATGCATGTTTTACCTGCTATTTCTGAAACTGCATTGTTTTACTATTTGTTGACGTATATATATATATATATGATAGTGGTTTGGCTCCTCCAAACTATTACACTGGGTACTACTAAGTACAACCCCCTTGGTGACACCTACCTGCCCCTAGTAGAATAGATGGTGTATATCCACCATACCCCTTTGGAGACCCTGATTTAGCCAAAGCAAAAGCTAGAGGATGGGAAGACCCCGGAAAAAGTTTTACCAAAGGTTTTATGATAAAACCTTGGCGAGGTGGGACCTCCCAAGAGATGTGGAGAAATAAAGAGGTTTTGTTTTACAAAATGTTGGAGGAAAACCGGAGGAAAACGGTTTGTGAAAACGCACCTGGTTCTCTGTAGTTTTGGTAGAACAATTAACCTCGTGCAACCACATTACTCTGGTATGGGACAGGGCTAGATTTGAAGGTTGTCTATTCCGGTATAAGCTGCCTCGTAACTACTACAAGGGATCGGGGATCCCTGGAGGGTGGGCCTTCTCCGATAAAGGTGGGACCTGGAGAAGGAACAAAGGGTCGGCAGGCCTCCACGCGTTACTATGAGCCCCTCATTGAAAGCACACACTCGAGAAGTGGAAAAAGCGCTCCGATTGGTCCTCGCCCGAAGTTCCAGTTTTTTAGGGGATTAACACTCATAGGGCAGGCACTTATACTGGAGTGGGCATCCGGAGAGTCTTGATCGGTTACTCGACCCACGATTGGTGAAGATTAGGGTAGTGTACCCAGAAGGTGTGGGTAAAGTGTACAACCTCTTCAGAGTGTAAATCTATTCGAATAGCCGTGTCCGTGGTCATGGACGGTTGGGAAGGTTGCTGTAGAGCGGTGCTGGTTTTGTTTTCAAAAATGATTTCAGAAAAGAAATGTTTTCGAAATGTTTTGACCATGGGATGGTCGGGAAGGGTACCTGCTTTAACCATGGGATGGTTAGAGAGGTATGGAAGGAGTTTGGTCGTGGGACGACCTGAAAACGGGAACAAATGGGTGACCCAGTCCTAATGTTTTCCAAAACTTTTCAAAATGGTTTCCAAAAATGTTTTCAAAAGTTTTCAACAAAAATATGTAGATGCTATATCTACAAGAGAAACTATTTAGAAAAGAACCCCTCTTGGAGCCCTCCTACTACCACAGCCATATTGCATATCCTCTTGTTATTACTATTATATTAGGGTGGTTTGCGAGTACATTCAAAATACTCACCGGCATTGTCCCTGGCTATTAACTTGGCCAGATATCAAGAAGAAGATGGCGTTGGCGACTATGCGAGCTAGGACGTTCTCCCAGTCAGTTGCCTGTAGGTTAAGGCATGGCTCGGGATCTACGCTTGTTGAAGTCCGTTGCTGATTATTGATGTAGCCATAATGGCATTTATGTAAGTCTTGTAACTCGGTATATTCTCGGATGTTGTAATGATACTTTTCGGTTATGTGCCACGACTAACTGATCGTGGGATCATGGTGGTATGCATAACAGGGATTCTCGGTGGATTAATCTGGGGGCCTCACAGAAACATCTACAACCAAATACCCGGAAGTACTTGACATTGGGCTTGCATCCGATGAGAAGTTCATATGGAGTCATGTTCTTCTTCTTGCGAAGGTAGAGGCAGTTGGTTGCATGGCAAGCGGTGGAAATGGCTTCGGTCCAAAAGTTGTAGGGAGACTTGAATTTCGCAAACATTGTCTGGGCTGTATCCATCAAAGTACGATTCTTCCTTTCGGCAACGCCATTTTGTTGAGGGGTGTATGGAGTTGAATATTGATGCTTGATCCCCTCATCACTAAGAAACTTATCGAAAGTGTAGTTCTGGAACTCGGTCCCATTGTCACTCCTAATGGTGAGAATTGTAGCATTGAGTTTTTGTTGTATTTGATTGGCAAAGTCGATGATGGTTTGTTGACTCTCACTTTTGAAATTGAAGAAGTAGACCCATGTGTTTCTTGAGAAGTCATCCAAAATCACCAAACAATACTTCTTCCCACCAAGGCTATCATGAGAAGGAGGCCCAAAAAGATCCATGTGAAGAAGTTCCAAGCACCGCTCGGTGGTAATTTGATTGAGGATGTTATGAGGCTTCTCATGCATATTCCCTTCAATACAAGCCCTGCACACACGATCTTTGGCAAAGGAAATGTCTTTTAGTCCAAGGATGTGGCCCTGGTGTATAGACTTTGCAAAGACTTCATGTTTACAGGGCCAAGCGGCGATGCAACAACCAACCCACGTTAGCTTTTGCATAGAGACATATAGCATGTGTAGAGGCTTTCCGGAGAAATCGACCACATACAAGTCATGCTCTACGTATCCAATGAAATCCACCATAAGAGCCTTGATCCACATGAGGACCACAAAATGCTCACTAAAGAAAGACGAAAGACCCATAATGGCTAAAGCACGAACAGAAAGTATATTATATCGAAGGGTTTTCACAAGCATGACATTAACCAAGGAAACATCCTGGGTTACTACCACCTTACCAAAACCCAATACATGAGAGCTTGTTTTATCACCTTAGGAGACCATAGTATTGGCAAAATTAGGCCTAATCTCTAACATGATAGACTTCCTTCTGGTCATATGGCTTGTAGCTCCACTATCAAGCACCCATTTGGCTCCACCGGAAGCAAAGTCCTACAAGAAAATCAAGCTTTGGTTTTAGGTACCCATTTTGAAATGGGTCCCCTTTTGTTAGTCACAAGGGTATTTGGTACCCAAATACTCCAATGATAATCATGAGAATAAGAAGTGCCAATGTATTTTGCATAAGCATGACCATCAAAAGATTTGCAAAGAATGTAGGAGGGATTGTTCTTCCCGGCAAATCTATCACTTTGCACAAAGGAGGAACCATAAGTGGGTCCTTGGGAAAACTTCTTGCTCTTCTTCTTTTTCTTGTTCTTCTTCTTCTTGGGTTTAGGAGCATACCCAATACCCTTCTTGTCAAATCGCCCTCTTACAAGTTGTTCTTTCAACTCCTTGTTTTCTTCAACAAGTTTCACATGCTTGCAACAAGGATTAGTAGAACAAGACACGTCTATAATTTGCACAGCGGAAGACTTTGATTGTTCATTGTTTAATTGAGTTTGAAGTCTCTCATGAGCCTCAAAGTGACTTGAGAATTTGGTCTCCAAGGCATGGTGTTCCTCTTTAAGTTTCTCAAAGTCCTTAAGACATTCATGAGCAACACCAAACTCAACCTTTTCATTTTAAAGGCATTAATTCAAGCAAGAGCATGATCACGTTCTTTAACAAGTTGAGACATGGAGGCATTATGGTCATCTACAAGATTAGAAACACTCTCCTCAAGAGTTATTCTCATATTATGTTCATCTTCAAGAGATTCTAAGAGAAAGGCAATTTCATCGGCGGCCTCTCTTTCATTTTTACCTAGCATGTCAATTAGGTCTTCCTTCTCATCTAGAATTACCCTAGCATGGTCAAGTTGGTTTACAAGAGTTGCAAAGCACATTCTAGTATCATCATCTAGATGCTCCATGGATTCACACATTCTTACCATCTCTTTCTTTACCTCTAGACCATCTAGATCATGCAAAGGAAGTTCATTTGAGGGAGACTTGGAAGCGGGTGTTACCTCGGTGGCCTTGGCCATGTGACACTTTTGGTTGCGGTTGATGATGTTCTCATTTGGAGAGTCGAAGAGAGACACTCATTGGGTACAAGTGGTAGCAATAGTGACAACTCCCACGATCTCTCCACCTTGACCTTCACTATCATCATCGTCATCTGCACCCGAGAAGTACTCTTCATGGACCACCATTGCCATCACCTTGTTTGGAGCATTCTTGTTTTGGAAGTTCTTGTTCATGGGGTGAGGAGGTCTTGGCTTGCTCTTGCGGATAAGACGACCACCATTGTCCTCTCTATTCTCGAAGGGACATTGGGCAATGAAGTGATTCTTATCGTTGCAATTGTAGCAAGATCTTGTCTTAGGAGCCTTCATGGTTGAGTTCAATCTAGAGTTGGCCCTTGACCTTGACTTCATGTCCGGCTTGTTCCAAAAGGCTCGTGATGCGAGAGCCAAGTGCTCATTGAAAGCATACTTAATTTCCTCTTGAGATCACTCACTAGTGTCTTAATATTCATCAATTTCCACCACTTGAGCCTTCAAGGCTAGGTTCACCTTTTGAGATCCATAGGCACAAGCACGAGTTGAATCCGCATTCTTCTTGGCAATTGTCATGGCAATAACCTCACTCAACACGTCTTGAGATGACATGGTGTGGTAGTTGCTTCTCCCCTTGATGGAGTTGAGTATTTGCTCCTCAAAGGGAAGAAGGGCTTGAACGAACTTCCATCTTCATGAACTTGTCATCAACATATGTAGCTCCAAAGTCCCTCATAGTGCAACAAAGAACTTTGAGACGACAATACATGTCTTCGGGAGTGTCATCATCTTGCAAAGAGAATCCATCAGACTCATTGTTGACTTCATCGAACTTGGAGCTTTGAATGCTAGCATTCCTGACATATAACTCGGTGAGATTATCCCAAGCTTCTTTGTCGATGAAGAATTGGAGGATGTGAGCGAAGTCCTTGGGAGTCAATGCCTTTTGGATCATGCCCAAAGCGGTGGCATTGAGCTGCTTGTACACAACCTCGGCCCGAGTCAACTTGTTTGCATCATATGGCGAGAATCCTTCTTCCACAATCCTCATCAATTCAATAGAAGAACTGGAAATGTGAGATTGCATTAAATATTGCCAATTGGCAAAATTTGAAGTATCTAGCATGGGAGGTTCTCCTTGAGGTATGATATGCGGCATGGGAATCGGTGGGTCTGGAGTGTACTTTGGTGGTGGTGGCACCACCGAGTAGTCCTTTCCCTCCTCTCCCTCTTTGGAGGAGTAGTCACCTAACCCCTCGGTGCTCTCGCTTGGGGGCTTGGTGGTTTGAACCACAAAGCCTCAGCCCAAGTGTTTTGGGGCAACCACGGGATTCACCCTGGGGGCGACCACGTGCACGGTTGTGGGAGGGGAATTGGCGGCTTAGGATGCATCATGAGGAGTGGCTACCATGGGATTCGGCTTGAGGGACTTCAAAAGGGTCATCATTTCCTCAAACTTGGTCATCGTGGATGAATCTAGTCATTTGAGGTCATCCATGGAGGCCAAGTTCTTGGTGGTTCCAACCCCACTACCCTCTTCGTTGGCCAACGTCTCTTAGGCGGTAAAGCCTGAAGTAAGAGCCTTGGCTCTGATACCAATTGAAAGGTCCATCTTTGGGCGACTAGAGGGGGGGTGAATAGGAGACTACCAATGTTTAGTCTTTTCTTACAAATTTAGGCTTTGCACAAAATAAAGTTCTTTAGAGATGCAACTAGATGAGCAACCTATATGGCAAATGAAGCAAAAAAGTTAACAAGACGGTAATTGCAAGAAGTAAAGGAGAGGAACGGATAAACTATCAAGGGGACACGAAGATGTAATTCTAGTAGTTCACTTCCAAGGAAGCTACGTCTACGTTGGAGAGGTGTCGGGGCCACACAAGGTCACCCGAGCGCCATAAAGGCCTCACCTTCTTCTTCAGTGAGCACCACCACAAAGGCGGCCTCACAATCCACTAACCGGTAACCTTGAAGGCGCCAATCGAAACCTTTACAACAAGGTTGCGGGGAGACTCCAAAACTCAATTGGAGGCCCTCAACAACACCACGAAGCTTCAAAACAATTGCCCTAGATCCGAGGATGCCCTACACTGTCTAGGGTTCCAACAACCCAAGAGTAACAAGATCCACTAAGGATGGGTGGGGAAAATCACGATTCCTTTGGTGGAAGTGTATATCTAGCTCACGATTCCTTTCGTAGGAGTGTATATCTAGCTCTCATGTCCCACTTCTCAAAAGATCAAGAGGTTTGAGTGGTTAGGGAGGGAGATCTAGGTAGATGAAGCTCTTGTATTAATGGAGGAGAGAGAAAATGAAGAGATAAGAAGAGAGGAGGAAGAAGGGTGCCTTAAATAGGCCCCTTCAAAACAGACAGTTTTCTGTCCCCGCGACACCACTGGTACTACCGATGGGGGACCGGTACTTCTAGTGGGCGGGCTCCAGCGGTCCGAAGCTGCTCCCCAGAACGGTTAGAAATGCCAGCTCAGCAAGCCTAGCTTCCTGACCGGTACTACCGGACACAGTTCTGGTGCAAATTCCGGCAATTAGGTCACTTCTAGATAGAAGTGTACTAAATGCCAGGCGGAATTTGCAGCGGAACTAGCGCTAGAAATACTAGGTCGCGAGGTCTTGACCAGTACTACAGGGGCCCAACGGTACTACTGCTCAAGGGATGTGGGCTAATAGAGCTGGCCGGAAGTTCTAGCCAGGAACACCTGGAACTTCTAGCTGGTACTACCGGACCTAGTTTTGACACTATTTCCATCAAATAGTTCATATGGACACAGAAGTGTACTGAACCTGAGCAAAAGTAGCCCCGGAACAAGGGCCAGAAATACCCCTAGCCCAGCCACCTAGAACCCGTTGAGCGGTACTACCGGTGCGTGGCCGGTACTTTCGGTCAGGGCAGAAAACCCTCAACCACCTCAGAAACTCCCTCTCACGTTGAACAATGGGATGGTTGTGGATGTGCAAGTATGGTCTATGCATGAAAGCGCGATTTCCCACAACCTTCCCAGGCGGACCCCCTCTTGATAATACAGTCTCCTAAAAGCATAAAGAGAGAAAGTGCAAAAAAGGAGACGCCGTCTTCACTATCCTTCAAGAGGTAACTCCACACACCAAGCTATCTCTAGGAAAAAACTGTAACTAAGGCACATGGTTAAACCACAACTGAAGTTGTCATGAACACCAAAATACAAAGAGAAATCAATATCCATTCATAAACAAACCAGGTCCCTAGTATCCTTTAGACTAGTTCGTTGGGCAGATGATCATCGAGGTTTCCTGATCATGGACTTTACAGAACAACTGACAAAGAGGTCACTTCATTATATGAATGAAGTGATGGACAACTCACAACCCTTGTATTGCAATGTGATCCAGTCACATAGTTCAACATTGTGATATCTAGCAAAGTGTAGTGATTCAATCCTTCGAACATGAGATCATATTAATAACTGTCTCCCGAGGCTGCTTTGATCACATCAATCGTCATGTCCATAACTAGGTGACCATAAAGGTCTGCTTTAGGTATTCTAGAGGAACTTTTGAGGCCTATGTATCAAGATCAGCATTTTCCCATCCGAGTGACGGATAAATACCCTGGGCCCACTCGGTGAGATTACATCTAATAAGTTTACAAACATGTGACTAGGTCATGTGGATGTAATATCACGGGAACGAGTAAATGTGTTTGACGGTAACGAGATGGAACTAGTTATGTAGATACCTAAGATTAGATCTTGGACAAACTAGGTATCGTAGAGCAAAGGGAATGAAACTCGATGTTCAAGGTTCAAGCGATCAAGTTATTCACGGAATGCATAGGGGCCATCATGGGATTCTAGATACCGTTGTTGGTCATTGATCGGAGAGGTTTCTCGATCATGTCTATCTATTCCTGAGCCATAGGGTGTCACACTTAAGGGTATAGACGCTTAGGGATTGATCCAAGATCATAGGAGAAAGAGGGATAACTCCAGAATTATTCTGGGAGATAGAGAAAGTGTTTCAGGGATATCCGATGATGATCGGAGGGGTCCAAACAGTGTTTCAGATTGACAAGTATTAAATATTAATTAAATGAATTAATATTAAAAATACTATTTATAATGGATTCTTGGGGCACCCCAGCTAATTGGGCCTCACCGAGGAGGCCCAAAAGGGAGGTCACACCCTAGAGAAGGCCAGGGGAGGCCGGAGGCCCTAATGGGTCCTCCCATGGTCCCACCACATGGTGCTCATGTAGGAGGGCTGGCCTTCGCAATTTCCCACCTTCTCCCCCTAATTAGTCCCACCCCAGGACTTTGAGGGAGGTGGTGCCTCCCCTCCACCTATATAAAGAGGGGCACCCCTCTCCCCAAATCCATCCCATGAGATGGCCCTTGCCTGTTCTCTATCTCTCTCTCCCTTATGTGTGGTTCCCAAAGTTTGGAACTGCATATGGGGATAGGGATTTCTCCACCATACACACGTCGTCATGCTACTGGACTCAGTCTGGATCAATCTTCTTCCGCTACTTTGCTAGAACAGAGCCCGGGAGACGTCTCTATAATGTATGCGTGTAAGGCCACGAGGCACCGCCACTTGTGGTGCTTTCGCTTGGAGCTTGGATGATGTCGGCGATACGTCCATTTTGCATCACTATTCTATATCATAATTCACTGTTATTCATTGATATATTTGATATTAAGAGATGATACTTATGTTATTTCATCTGTTTTTGCATGGTTGATGACTTTTAGAGCATGGACCGCTGCAGTCAGGATTCTGATGGAAAAGGTGTTGTTTGGAGGCAAAATTCGCGAAGATCAGAAAATCTGGGAAAATATATGGAAAATCCTATTTTTCTAGAAGACGAAAACTGCCAGAAGGAGGAGTGGAGATGGGCCACAGGGGGGCCACACCATCCCTTGGTGCGGGCCAGCCTAGGCCGCACCACCAGGTGGTGTGGCTGCCCTAGCCCACCTCCAGCTCTCCCCTCTGCCATATATTATCCCCACGGAACCCTAATACTGGGGGAGCGACCATAGAAAGATTCTGCCGCCTCTGCGGGGCGGAAAACACCGAGAGTGAAAGATCTCTCCGGTAGACAGAATTCTGCCGGGGGAATTCCTTCCCGGAGTGGGGAGATCGTCGCCATCAACACCACCATCAAGCTGGACTTTATCGGGGTCATTATCATCACCACCATCATCATCACCAGCACCATCATCACCACCTCCATACCGCTGTAACAATTGGGTTGAATCTTGCATAGTTCTTAGGGGAAACTTTCCAGGTGTTGATTACTCTTTGTAGTTGATGCTATTGAGTGGAACCATTGAATTATTGTTTATGTTCATATTTTTATACATCATTATTTCATCTCTGATCATGATCCATATGATGTCTTGTGAGTAGTTCTTTTTGTTCTTGAGGACATGGGAGAAGTCATGTTGTTAGTAGTGGAATTGTGTTGAGAAAGATTCAATAGTTTTATATTTAAGTTGTGGTGTACTTCTTCTAGTGGTGTCATGTGAACGTCGACTACATGGCACTTCACCTATATGGGCCTAGGGGAATGCATTGTGTATTTGGCTACTAATCGTAGGGGTTGCCGGAGTGATAGAAACCTGAACCCCCATTAGGAAACCATTGCACAAGGGACGTCAGGGTCTTAGAGTTTAAAGTTGTGGTTAGGTTTCTACCTTAATTACTTTCTTGTACTTACGGATGTTTCCAAGGGGTATAATCACAAGTATGTATTAATCCTAGGAAGGTTGGTACATTAGCACAGGTTCACCCACACAACACTTAGCAAACTAAAGAAGATTAATCAACTATATGAAGCGAAAGCACTTGACGATATTCCCGTGTGTCCTCGAGAATGTTTGGTCATCTTAAGTAATACAACCGGGTTGTCCTTTGCTGAATAAAGGATTGGGACACTTGCTGCATTTATTCTTGTGTTCTTTTATTTACTCGTACTTTATTTACTTGCATTATCAAAAAAAAACATTAAAATCCATTTCCTAAGTATTTGCAGAGAATTCCTGATCCATACCACTAGCCAGCACCTTCTGCTCCTCGTTGGGTTCGACACTCTTACTTATCGAAAATACTGCGATACACCCCCTATACTTGTGGGTCATCAAGACTATTTTCTGGCGCCGTTGCCGGGGAGTGAAGCGCCATTGGAGAGTGGAACTGGTAAAGGAAACCTCTACTGTGAGTATTGTTTACTTCTGTTAGTTGCTTTATTTTCATTATGGATAATTCCCTGAGTTTCTTATTTCGTAATGCTACTACCTTTGCTAAGGTAGGAGATGAACCACCACCTGCTGAGAATGATACTTTTAAAATACCTACGAGAATTATTGATCATGTTATGGATAACTACTATGTTGGAGATGGAACTGTCCATCCCGGTGATCATTTACTCTTTATACACGAATTATGCGGGTTGTTCAAGTGTGCAGGTATTACTACATATCAAGTTAAGAAGAAGTTATTCTCATTATCACTGAAAGGAAGAGCTGAGGAATGGTATAAGCTGCTGAAGAATGGTCAAGCTCTGGAATGGGAGGAAATAGTGCATCTCTTTTATTCAAAGTTTTATCCTCCTAGTGAGATTCATAAAGATCGGAATCAAATATACAACTTTTGTCCTCTTGATGGAGAGAGTACAACTCAAGCTTGGGGGAGATTGAAGTTACTAATGCTCAAATGTCCCATTCATGAGCTCCCTCACAATATTATTATCAATAACTTTTATGCAAGGCAGCTTCATGATAAGGATTTATTGGATGCTTCCTGTGCTGGATCATTCACTCGCGTGGAAGAAGAAGCTAAATAGGATCTTCTGGACCATATTCAAGATAATGCTGAAGCATGGGAGAATGACAAAGGAAGAAAGTCAGGTATAAATTATGATTATGAATGCATTGAATCTTTTATGGGAACTGATGACTTTCAAAATATTAAAAATGCTTATGGTCTAGACTCTCAAGCTATTGCAACTTATTTTAAGGCTTTTTCTTCTTATATTCAAGTGCCTAAAAAGAAGTGGAATAAGTATCATGAACCATATAAAGATGTTGCTAAGTGTGTTCTTGCAAGAAATACTGAAGTTTATACTGCTAATCATGCTTTACCTGAACCTTACATTGAGAAAATGCCTTTCCCAGTTAAGATAAAGGAGCATTCTATGATATCTAGTATGGTTAATGAAAGTACAAATAAAGCTGTTGAACCTGATAAACAAATGGACGATGAACCGATAATAGGAAATGTGAAAGACTTTGTCACTAAATATGTAGAAGAGGGACACACTATCCTTTGTAAGGATATCCCTAATATTGTTTCACAAAGTAGTGTTATAAGAACTAGTATTCCTGTGTTTTCTGTTAGAATAAGTGATCATTGTTACGATGGCCCTTGTGATAGCTATATTGTTAAGTTTATGCATGATACTGAAAGTTATTATGAGAGAGGGAAAATTATTCTAATGCATCTCAATAATATCAAGTTTCCTCATTTTATGCTAAAGTTTTTAAGTTGCACTTCTTTTGCCTTCCTATGTTTGTAGCCACTGGTTTCAACAACTTGTTTTCTTACAAAATTCCCTTGCATAGGAAGTGGGTTAGACTTAAACGTGTGTATTTTTTCTTCTCAATGCTCTCTTTCACTTCAATTCATATTCCTATGTGAGCATCTTTGAAATCATCATGTCCATCTTAATGGCTATAAAGAAAGAGCTTTTTGGGAGACAACCTAATTTATTTGTGTTTTCGGTTTGTTTTTGCTTTTATTTGAGTATTGGAAGTTATTACTTAGGTAATAACCTCTCCTTATACTTTTTGTTTGGTTTTTGTGTCAAGATCAACCTCTGATGAGAGAGAAGTAAGATTTGGGGAAGTTGCTGTCCCGAAACAGATTTTTGTGCTTCACCGTAAAAATTCATGAGAGATCTTTGTCTGTAGGATTGAGCTGTAATTTTTTGTCCTTCTGCCCCAGGTTATTATTTAACTTTCGTTAGTTTTGCACTTTTTGATTTGAGCGACAGAAGATTTTCCAAAAAAATTGATATTTACCTGCTGGTCTGTTTTGACAGATTTTGCTACTCTTGCATTTGCTTCTTTATTCGATTTCATTTTTGAATTCTTTTTGGGTTTTTGGAAGGATTTGCTACAGTAGCTTATGTTTTGATGGTTTTCAGTTGAAATTGGACTTAAAAGTTTTATCACTTCACTTATACTAATGTTTCTAATGAGAACTGTGTGAAAGAAATTTCCAAGTTAGTGGAGATAATGGTGTTATAAGGAAGAGAAAGGTTTCATGACTCAATAAGTGTATGAAGATGAAGATATTTATGTTATTCAACTAGAGACTCCGGAATAATCTACTAAATGCCAAATTCAGAGACCTGCAGAGTCCGTATTCAAATAGGTAATAGCCTTGGTAAGAAAAGTTCCGCAAAATTTTTGTCCAATTATACTTTTGCAGTTTTTATCCAACAAGGAAAGCTACGAAGCGAAAGAGGGACGGAAACAGAGCAAGGGTGGCTCACACTACCCTGTGGCGTGGGCCCACCCCTAGCCGCGCCACCTGGTGGTGTGGCCACCTCGGACTCCGTCTCTGACCCGTTTTCTCCCAGTACCTTCATTTTGTTATGAAACTTCGTAATATATAATTCCCCGGATCCACCGAGATTCATATATTGTGTTCTCATCGTGTTTTTGTTGCTTCTGCCAGGAACTATTCTTGAAATCTTAGAAGCACAATGGTGTCCGCCAAGGATAAAGGAAAGGAGCCTATGGAGGAGGATCTCTAAGACCCCGAGCAGTAGAAGGAGATCAAGAGTGAAGGTGAAGAGGAGACAAAGCAAGGCCAACATCCTCCCACCGGCACTACCATTGCAAGCATTGGAGTGGTGGCGAACCCTGCCAAGACTATGTCAATTGGAGGGAAGCCTCCTCGTTACTATTCAAATCCATGGTCACTTCCTCCATGCACCAAGAATCCTTTCCATACCCTTATCCATGAGCATCAATACCAGAATATGCCCAAGGATAAATAACCCTCCAATTGGGATTTGCCTCGTTCTAGCCATGCAGGAAAAGAAGACTTCAAGGAGGTAGAGTGGGGAAAGAATCGCAAGAGCTGGAATTCACAACCCGACATGATCATGAGCCGTATTGAGCAAAACTCACAACTGATTCATAATCTCACCTTTGAAATCGAGGACTTGGGTAAATTGATCAAAAAGCTCATTGAGAGGATACCACCACCACCAAAGGAGTAATTCGTCATTAGGTTTGGCATCCCCTTGGTTTGTTCCAAGCTTGGGGGAGTGTCGTGGTATCACATCACTATCTTCTATCTTTTTACCTTTTTCGTAGAGTCATATCATGAATAGAGAAGTTATCATGTAGGATGGTTTGCATTATGAAAGTGTCCCCTCTCCCGTTAGATATCTATGTATCCCTTGGTGTGAGTTGCCATTATGGAATATTATTGAGAAGTTCTATCATTTACTCTTTGGCATATCTTATTTTAGTTTTCAATTCATGGTTATATGATTGATCTTGTCGTTAGTATTGGTATCACTCTGGGATAATTGAGTTAATTTAGTTGGTTTTGGCAAACCTGGCTCGGTCGGTAGCAACACTATTTTCGAGAGTTGAATGAAAATATAAAAGTACTCAAAAGAAATATAATTTCATCATCTTTCTTTCTTGATTTGCTCATAAGTTTAGTATTCTCTTGTTAAGATCTTTTGTGCTTCCAAGGAAGACTGCATGTTTGTTTTTATCGCTTGTATGTTTGTTTGTTTCCTTCAACTCTTATACTTGCTACCCAGCCTTGCTAGCCAAAAACCTGTACTGAGAGGGAATTCGTCTCGTGCATCCAATCCTTAAACCAAAAACCTCTGCCATTTGTGTCCACCATACCTACCTATTAGCATTATTGCTATTCCAAGTAAATTCATGTTTTTATCTACCTTCCAAATTAAACTTGTTATGTGAAAATTAGTGATTAAAGCTCTCATGAACTTGATGGCACACCTTACTTTCTTGCACTTAATAAACTTGACCCATTGTGTCCATCTTTGTTGCATATATGCTTGCGCTTTATAAGTTGAAGTTAGCAGAACCATGTATCATGGGGAACGCTTTCAACATTGCATTGGTACTTTGTACCTAGTTGATATCATGTTCTTTTGCCTATGGATCCCGGCGGTGTAAAATAAAAGGGGAGCTTGTAAGATCATGGAGTTTATATGTGTGTTAGAGAAACGCCTAGGCTGCTAGCCTAAGCCATGCCTAATCATGGTGGAAACTTGCAGCATAACCATAATGAGCATTCTATGAAGCATCCTCAATAAAAACCAATGCAAATAGCAAATAAAAAGATCGCTGAGATGCTTATTGTCTGCTTGCCTTGTCATTTTGATTATGGGATAAGTCCTGTATCATGTGGAAGGGGTACCCCGTTGGCGGTTCTCTATGATACATATGTATTTACAATGACAAGAGCTTACTTGTGACTGAAGTTGAGTAGCATGAGGTTCGGTACTAGTAAGTAAGGGGCATGAGATTTCAACTTATAACTTGTCAAGCATATCCTCTTAGTTGTGTCACTTTAACCTTAATCACCTAAAGATGCCTATGATAGGGGCAATGAGAGCTGAAAGCTAATAAGTACCATAATTTTTGGAAGCTCTTTATGAAACTTGAAATCCCTGCTTCCCTCTATGAAGGGCCTTTCTTTTACTTTTTAGTTGAGTCAGTAAACCTATTCCCTTCTATCTCAGCAAGTATTTTGAGTTGTTGTGTTTCATTCATTCATACGATGATTTATTCAGTCACGTTCCTTATGTTCCGTGTTTTGCACATTGCTCTTATCTTAGTGTCTACTACTTTGAAAGCTATCATTGAAAATCAGTTATTTGCGAACTCCAGCAAATTGTCAACTATTCTTCGACTAAGAGCTAAGTTTGTCATTACCAATTATGATTTACTTTATGTATCTTTATTGTGTTTCCTTTACTTATTGCAAGTTAAGTTATATAATGGTGAGTTGTCTTCCATTATGATCTATGTATTAATGAATGTGATGCTTCTTGTCTGTATTCTTTTATTGACTCTTCACTCCATAAACCTGAGGTCATGTTTATTGAGTTCAGTTTCGCTTGGGGACAAGCGAAGTCTAAGCTTGGGGGAGTTGATACGTCCATTTTGCATCACTATTCTATATCATAATTCACTGTTGTTCATTGATATATTTCATATTAAGAGATGATACTTATGTTATTTCATCTGTTTTGCATGGTTGATGACTTTTGGAGCATGGACCGCTGTAGTCAGGATTCTGATAGAAAAGGTGTTGTTTGGAGGCAAAATTCGCGAAGATCAGAAAATCCGAGAAAATATATGGAAAATCCTATTTTTCCAGAAGACGAAGACTGCCAGAAGGAGGAGTGGAGATGGGCCACAGGGGGCCCACACCACCCCCTGGCACGGGCCAGCCTAGGCCATGCCACTAGGTGGTGTGGCCGTCCTGGCCCACCTCCAGCTCTCCCCTCTGGCGTATATTATCCCCACGGAACCCTAATACCGGGGGAGAGACTACAGAAAGATTCCGCTGCCTCTGCGGGGAGGAAAACACCGAGAGAGAAAGATCTCTCCGGCAGATAGAATTCTGCCAGGGGAATTCCTTCCCGGAGAGGGGAGATCATCGCCATCAACACCACCATCAAGCTGGACTTCATCGGGATCATCATCATCATCATCACCAGCACCATCATCACCACCTCCATACCACTGTAACAATGGGTTGAATCTTGCATAGTTCTTAGGGAAACTTTCCTGGTGTTGATTACTCTATGTAGTTGATGCTATTGAGTGGAACCATTGAATTATTGTTTATGTTCAGATTGTTATACATCATTATTTCATCTCTGATCATGATCCATATGATGTCTTGTCAGTAGTTCGTTTTGTTCTTTAGGACATGCGAGAATTCATGTTGTTAGTAGTGGAATTGTGTTGAGAAAGATTCAATAGTTTGATATTTAAGTTGTGGTGTACTTCTTCTAGTGGTGTCATGTGAACGTCGACTACATGATACTTCACCTATATGGGCCTAGCGGAATGCATTGTGTATTTGGCTACTAATCGTAGGGGTTGTCGGAGTGACAGAGACCTGAACCCCCGTTACGAAACCATTGCACAAGGGACGTTAGGGTCTTAGAGTTTCAAGCTCTGGTTAGGTTTCTACCTTAATTACTTTCTTGTACTTACGGATGTTTGCAAGGGGTATAATCACAAGTATGGATTAGTCCTAGGAAGGTAGGTACATTAGCACAGGTTCACCCACACAACACTTAGAAAACTAAAGAAGATTAATAAACTATATGAAGCGAAAGCACTTGACGATATGCTCGTGTGTCCTCGAGAACGTTTGGTCATCTTAAGTAATACAACTGGCTTGTCATTTGCTGAATAAAGGATTGGGCCACTTGCTGCATTTATTCTTGTTGTCTTTTATTTACTCGTACTTTATTTACTTGCATTATCAAAAAAAACCTAAAAATCTGTTTGCTAAGTATTTGCAGAGAATTCCTGATCCATACCACTAGCCAGCACCTTCTACTCCTCATTGGGTTCGACACTCTTACTTATCAAAAATACTGCGATACACCCCCTATACTTGTGGGTCATCAGTTAGCATGACCATGAGGTCGGCTATGTCGTAGAAGAGTAAGGGGTGACTTGCGAGGATCTTCGCGACCTTGAGGTTGGGTGAGTATGACTACATCATCCATGTTCCCTTCGGAATGTTAACCGTGTTCGATCTTCAAAGGTATGAACACCGAATGTCCTCTCATTACCTTATATATGAATAGATAGATCTTGGCTAGGTGTGTTCACCGTATGAATTTTTCTGCCACGAAACCCCTTCAATCTGATGATGATCGGAGGGGTCCAAAAGGTGTTTCAAAATGATAGGTATTAAATAATATGTATTTAATATTAATTAAATGAATTAAATATTAAAAATATATTTAAAATGGAGTTATGGGGCAGCCCACCTAATTGCGTCTCATCGGAGGAGGCCCAAGAGGGGAGGCTGCCGACCCTAGTGGGCCCTTCCCACCATGTGGGGCCCATGTAGGAGGGCCTGGCCGCTGCCTCCTCCCTTGATTAGTCCCACCCCGGGACTTTGAGGGAGGTGGTGCCTCCCTTCCACCTTTATAAAGAGGGGCACCCCTCTCCCCAAATCCATCCCCATCAATTGGACTTTGCTTATTTCTATCTCCCTCTATCTCTCCCTCATGTGTGGTTCCCAAGTTTGGAAATGCATACGAGAATAGTGGTTTCTCCACCATACGCACGCCATTGTGTTGCCGGACTCGGTCCGGATCAATCTTCATCCGCTACTTTGCTGGACCGGAGCTCGGGAGACGTCTCTACACCGTATGTGTGTAAGGCCACGAAGCACTAGCACTTGTGGTGCTTTTTCTTGGAGCTTGGAGCCTGGACGTCGACATGACCATGAGGTCAGCTATGTTGTACAAGGACTAGGGGTGACCTGCGAGGAGCTTCACGACCCGGAGGTTGGGTGAGTACTACTATGTCATCCACATTCCCTGCGGAATGTTAATCGCATTCGGTCTTTAAAGGTATGAACACCGAATCCCCGCTCATTACCTTACATCTTCATAGATAGATCCTGGCTAGGTGTGTTCACCGTAGGATTTTTTTATTTTCTGCCACAAGATCCCTTCACACGCAAGCTCTCAACAGTAGGAAACCCACTCCCGCGAGGCCCGCCTCCCCAAGAGAGCGGGGCTCCGCCGTGATGCCGCCACACGTCCTCCCCGGGGTCCATCAAACGGTCTAAAAGAATCTGGGCAACGTGGATAATAGAATCGGCCAAAACTTTAATTCGCTATTATTGATTTTGATAAGCTCATTCACCTTTATAGCGAGTTCTTCATCCTTCTCCTTATTAATAGATTTTACCTTTTCCGAGAAGGATCTTTCCACATGCCATTGGGCATGGTTATTCTGCAAATCATCAAGAACATTAGTGGAAACATCAACTCATTTTCCCATGAATGTGCCTCCAACTACAGTGTCAAGCATAGTCTTAGATTAAGAGCAGTATAAAATAAATGGAGGATTAGCCATTCCTCCATCACATGGTTGAGACAATTTCTTACGGACTCCATCATCCGTTCCCATGCAAGCACTAATGCCTCGCGATCTTCTTGTCTAAATCCCGTAATGTTAGATCAGATTTGCATAGTCTTAGCGAGAGGAAAATAATTAGTCATAAATAAAGTAGTACATTCCTCCCATGATTGATAGTTCCTTTAAACAATGTTAACAACCAATCTTTTGTCTTTCCTCTTAGTGAGAAAGGAAAAAAATGTAGCCTAGCCACATCGGGGTCAACATCTTTTATGCGCATCATATCGTATATCTTAGTAAAGGTATTTAAGTTCACACTTGTTTCATCAATAGCTGAGCCTATAAATTGGTTCTTTTGAACCAAACTCAAATAGTTAGGCTTAATTTCATATTTTTTTCGTTGTAATAGTGGGCTAAGTAATAGGTGCATGCAAATAATAATCATTAGGAGTAGCTTACTCGCCAAACTTATTTTTTGCCATAGATCTAATCATTTTGGTATTTTTGAATAAGACAACTAACAAGACTAATACATAAAAAAGTAAATATTTTGGGCGGACAAAGAGTAAACTAAGAAAAACAAATAAACTAAAAAACAAAACTAACTACTAACCTCACCAGGGTAGCGAGAATTGCTTCCCTTACAATGTCACTAGAAAAAGGGTCTATACATTCGATCTAGATTATGGATGTAGTATGGCTTGTTCTTTCCCTAAAATACCAAGGTTTATCAAACCTTGGGAATAATTTGATTGGTGTAAGATTATGTCGAACAAGACCATAAGAACTCATAGTATATTTGTTTATCTTGCCTTTCATGTTTATTTGTTTGGTTGTATCGATGGATGAAGATAGGCGAGGGCTAAGGATTTACATGTAGTTGTGCACACATATGGAATAGACAAAATGATAATAATATTGTTCATGAGTTGTAATATATACAGGATAAAATTTATGGGTGATACTTCTGTAACTACTATAATATTTTCTAGCCACATCTACTATAGACTTTTGTTCAACCACTACACCACTGCCACACGAGGTTACACAATTATTAAGTAAAATAGGCCAAAGACTTATGATATATGATGTTACCGTTACTCCCGAGTGGATATCTACACAACTAGTATACTCCCCTTGATGTCAATGGGTTTCACGCGTAGAAGTCGATTACCATTCATATCACCTCAATACCTATACCAATCCTCGGGGTCTTGGGTACCTGACAAGTCTTTGGATCGAGATAAGAGACAAGAATACAAAGGATAAATTCAATATCAAAATCACCACACAGTGCTCCATGTTGGAGGATGCAAATAACGCTACAAGGCTATGCCTTTGCTCGCAGCCTGTGTGGACTACTCACTCATGATTAGATCATAAATTATCAACATTATATGGAAATTCTTAAGATAATTACCAAATAGTATTACAGTGTTGACAATCGCAATGAGATCAAGATTATAAGTAGATGACTATGACTACGATGGGGAAATAAAGATGGAGAGGAGGGATGACTGTGGTGATGGCTATGGTGGTGGATCTACGGTGGATCTCCTCTCCTCATATGTGAATGACTTTAGATGTGATGTGTTGTGGTGTTGTGTTAGGGTTTTTGGCGGCTCGGATCTGGATGATATATAGATGTCATCACAAAAGTTGCTCGGTTTGACCTGGAGGAGACAGTGTCACTTGGTATGGGTGGGCTGTACCGGATGGGGCTTATCTATAATTATGATCTTTAAAACCTTTGGATGACTCCTTCATGGCCTCTTTGGAAACATTAGAAACTTGTAATTCTTTTTCAATTAGCCTAGATTTCACCATAAATGTATCCTATTTTGCAAGTAGAAAAATCAAAGAGAGGATTTGCACATCTATGCAATAATTTGTCATTAGTGACAATGCAGGAGAGATATTTCATCACTTAATTGACTAATATGATATTTAAACATTGAGAAAATGGCTGCATTTCACAGCCATCAAGTGACCAAATATGAGAAATTGTGGAATAATATTGGCCCAGATCCTCGAACCTGGGATGCGCGCGGTCAGCGGCTCAGGTGGCAGGGCCTGCTCGTCAGAACAATGGCCAGGACAACAGCTACACATAATGTAACCTACATTTAAAAAACCGATTCAACCAGACGATAAGTTAGATATGGAAAACGGTGGCCGACATCAAACAGAACTAGGAGCACAGACGTAACGAGACCTCGTCGGCTGGTGCCATTTCTGCAATTGGCTAGTGCGTAGTGTCAGCGTCCCAATTTCCGAGTGAATGGGAACACAATCATAATAAACTCAAAAATTAATAAAATTTGATCGTATACACAACTTTGCATTGGGATTCTACAGCTAAATATATAAGATGAAACTATGAGCTAATAAATAATATCATGTATTATAGGAACTAGACTCCTCTTTGCGTCCCTCGGGATGCGGCGGCAAGAGAGAACGTTGATTACTATAGGAGCTAAGTAAGTCCTCTACAACAAAGTTGAAAGACGTGCTGCAGTGTTATAAGAAAAGTCGTTAGAACAGCTAAATAGCACGCAAATATGTTGCCGATCTAGTCGTTATGTTCAAAAGTTCAAAACAGTAGATGAGAGGTTGTGGCCTTTATCGAGCCGATCCCTCAGTAAATGACGCAAGCCACTGAGTCTATAAGGTATTCTACGTTTTTGTAAACCGGCGAGGTGAGACAAAACAACCTGTTTTGTGAATCTATTTTTATGGCACGGTCAGTTCTAAAGCCTGAGATGAAATGGAGCTACGATGCTACATGAAACATTTGACATATGATGTAATAAACATATTATATATTCTCTTAGTGCTCTACGTTTCCGTACACCATCACGCAGTCGTTAGATAATGATGCAAAAATTAGTCAGAGTAAAAAATAATGACGGCAAAGCAGGCTGATACAGTACGTGATAGGAAACAGCAGAGACATGTACGTCTACTATTAACTCGAACATGTCATCCACCGCAAAACATAAGGAAAGCTTTTGTCCAAAACGATAAGTCCAAGAGTATCTGTATGACTATAGACATAAAACATGAACAACACGAACTGTATGACTATAGACATAAAACATGAACAAAACGATAAGTCCAATAGTATCTGTATGACTATAGAATCCGAAAAGCAGCGAACGACGTTAAAGATAATAGTTGTACACAAAATATGTGATAAACTCGTGTGCAAAAGAGCAAGTGACCGAACGGATGTCACAACAGGACTATGCGAAGATCGTACGCAAGATAAGCAGAGAAAAACATAAAAAAATACAAACACATGAAGACAATACATTCGTTATCATATACGATGAGAACACAAAGACGTGTTAGACGATAAACTTGCATTTATTCTCGATAGGGAACCGAAAAGTTACAATAACTCGTGCACAAAAGAGTATGTGATGGAACGACGGTCACACCAATACCATGCGAAGATCATATGCAAGATAAGAAAATAGGAAACATAAAAGAAAAAGACAAACATAGAAAGACAATACAACCGTTATTATATATGGATGGGAACACAAAGACGTGTTAGACGGTAAACTTGCATTTACTGCCGATACCGAAAAATTACAACAGTAGATCTAAACAAAGAGAGAAAACACACAAACACTTGCTAGAAGAAAAAAACTACATTTCCTTCAGATAGCAAATAGAAAATTATAGTTGTGATCAAAACAAATAAACAAAAGATGCCTACATCTACAAAGAAAAAACTACATCTAAAGTCTACCTACAGAAGGCTATAAGATACATCTGACGCCAAGAAGCATTGTGTACCAAAGCCCTCGACGTCGTCACTGTTGTGACGACAAAGCCTCGCGTAGAAAATTCTAGGACGGGATAAACGATTCTTCATCGCTCTCTTTGCAGCGGCAAATACGCGATGAAGAGAGTGAGGAAAATTCGGCCATGCCGCTCGGGGCATCGTCTTGTATCTACAAGAGGGCGTTGTTTTCTGCTGCCACAAAGAAGTGGCGTACCAATGACACCGTGACAAAGAAAATCGGCGAGCGGACATGACATCGGCGTGAACCCGAAGAATCGCGTCTAGCCTAACGCCAAAGACATCGCAGGATCACGAGAAACCAAGGTTTAGTGTCTTGCCTATCGCTACGGGCTACTACAAAGGAACTAACTTATGCTGCCGCCGCCCGTCGTAGTATAGAGCATCAAACCACCACCCCGAATACGCCGGATATGGCAAAACCATCATTCAGGGTGGCCAACAGTAACTCTTCTAGCACAACGTCCATAGTAGGTAAGCAGAACCAGCTAATGCGATGCGAGAAACCACGAAGACAAAGGGCTATTTTATAGGCTAACTGGTGGTTCTGGCACCGCGGATACACGTAATTAGGAACCACGATACTAACGCATCGCGAAAACACGCGTCCGTGTAGAGTCTACGCTACCAACGGGCCTCGAGAAATCACCGACGCCTAGGGTCTATGTTGCCCGCTAGTCCCTCTGCTGCGAGCATACACACAAACACTCATTAGAAGGAAAAAAACTACAATTCCTATGGATAGTGAACAGAAAATTATAGTTGCAGATTGAAACAAAGAAATAAAATCTACATCTTAAAAAAAACTACATCTAAAGTCTACCTACAGAAGGCTAGAAGGCTATAAGATATATCTAATGCCAAGAAGCATTGTGTACCAAATCCCCTTACATCGTCACCACTGTGATGACAAAGCCTCGCATAGAAAAGCCTAGGACGTCATAAACGATTCTTCATCGCTCTCGTTGTAGCCGCAAATACGTGATGAAGAGAGTGAGGAAAATTCAGCCATGTCGCCTGGGGCTGGTCTTCTATCTTTGAGAGGGCATCGTCTTCTGCCGGCACGAAGAAGAGGTGTGCCAACGACACCGCGACAAAGAATCGGGTAGCGGACATGACACCGGTGTGAACCCGTAGAATCGTGTCTAGCCTAATGCTAGAGATGTCGCAGGATCATGGGCAACCGAGGTTTAGTGTTTTGCCTATCACTACGGTCTACGTACAAAGGAACGAACCTACGCTTCCACTAGTCGTCGTACTACAAAGTACCAAGCCACCACCCTGAACGTGTCGGATACGGCAAAGCCATCGTTCGGGGTGGCAAATGGTGTCTCTTTTAGAACAACAAGCAGAGAAGGTAAGTCGAACCAGCTATGCGAGAAACCACGAAGACGAAGTGGTATTTTATACACTAAGTGATGGTTCTGGCACCGAGGATACACGCAACGGGGACCCACGATACCGTCACGCCGCGAAAACATGCGTCCACGTAGAGTCTACGCTACCAGCGGTGCTATCGGCCATGAGAAATCATCGACGCCTAGGGTCTACGCTGCCATCTAGTCCCTCTACCACGAGCATACACACAAACACTTGTTAGAAGGAAAAAACTATATTTCCTCTAGATAGCGAACAGAAAATTATAGTTGTAGATCGAAAAAAAGAAACAAAAGAATGCCTACATCTATAAATAAAAACTACATCTAAAGTCTACCTATAGAATGCTATAAGATACACGTGACGATAAGAAGCGTCGCGTACCAAATCCCCCGATGTCGTCACTGTTGTGACGACAAAGCCTCACGTCGAAAATCCTAGGATGTCATAAATGATTCTTCATCGCTCTCTTTTGCAGCAACAAATACGCGACAAAGAGAGTGAGGAAAATTTGTCCATGCCGCTCGGGGCATCGTCTTCTATCTTCGAGAGGGTGTCATCTTCCGCCATCACGAAGAAGTGACATACCAACGACGGCACGATAAAGAATTGGCGAGCGGACATGACACCGACGAGAACCCGTTAGAAGCGCGTCAAGCCTAACGCTAGAAACCTCACAAGATCACGTGCATGCGAGATTCAGTGTGGTTGCTATCGCTACAGGGTACGTACAAAGGAACGAACCTACGCTTCCGCCACCTGTCATACTAAGAGCACCAAGCCAACAAACCGAATGCATCGGATACGGCAAAATCGTCGTTCAGGGTGACCAGCGATGTCTCTTCTAGCACAATATGCAGAGAAGGTAAGCCAAACCATCCAACACGATGTGAGAAACCACTTAGACAAAGGGGTCTTTTATAGGATAAGCGATGGTTTTGGCGCCGAGGATACACACAACTGGGACCCACGATACCGCCTCGCCACGAAAACATGCATCTGTGTGTCGTGGTGGTGTCACGGCAGATGCCATGGATAGGCTAAAGATGGGGACTAATACACGCTAGGGGAATCCAGGGAGGGATAGTGGAGTGATTCTCCACATAGAAGGTTGTATTCCTTTCAAGTTTACAAGTGCTCCTAGAGCTGTATTGGCGAGAGGAGGAAGAAGAAGCTCTCTTACTCTCAACTACAATTCACTCCTAGCTCCTTAGCGAAATCGGTATCGAAGAAAACCCCTCTCTACTGAAACCCTAGCCCCCCTTATATAGAGGGGGATTAAGAATATGCCTCCTCTCAAAGTGGTAACCCGACCGGGGTGCTTTTCCCCCGCGTCATACATGCTTTAGCTACGTGAGCCCCTGCGGCGCCTGCGTCAGCCGACACGGGCGTCATCACCCTTGTCGGCCATGACCCGGTGGTCCTGCCCTTGCTTGCTTCGCTCATGCAGTGTGTACCGGGCCTTCTTTTTTACCAGGGAGATTCCTTCCTTCTCCTAGAAGCTAAACGAGACCCGGATCATGGTAGATCCGGCCACTCCTGTTACTGCATACAAGTTAGACAAGCACTTCCGACTTACTCCTCAAGTCGGCTGATATAGTGTTAGGCGACCCCCCTGATCCGGGTTACTCCGTGATCCGGCCTGCCTTGAGGTGACCCGGTCAGCATCCGCTTTGAGCTTGCCGAACCTCGGCTAACTCGGCCTTTATACCTCGGAGTGACCCTACCCGGGGGTATCCCCCCAACATTAGTCCCCGAAGCTGGTGCGGTCTTAGCTGCCTTGGCTGCTAAGGCCACATCAGGTTCATTTATGCTCGAGCTTTGAATGTTATTTCCGAGTTAGCTCTTTATCTCGGATTATATGGATTTGCGTTCCCTTCGCACGTTCCAAGTTTTGACTCGGATCTCACGGTTTTACTTTCCCTCTGCACATTCTAAGTTTTTACTCGCTGTCCGGGTTACCATGGTTCGATTCGGGCCTTGTTTCCTTCTTTCATATGCCAACCCACGTGGAGGCTAATCATTACGTCGTCTTATTTTAAGGGCCTGCACAGTAACCACCGCGGTAATTGTTAGTTATCACTGTGCGAGGGTCACGTCACGCCTGCCTCCTCGTTTACCGCATCAGTGCGTCACGTCATGGGATCGCCTCTGCTCTGTGGCCCTCGGTGTGGCTCCTCTCTGATAGGCTGAGGCAGGTGATACATGGCCACACCATGTTGCTCATTGGCAGGGCGCGATCCCACTCACCCTCTTAGGGGGTGGTTAAGTAGCGGAGGGGCGCACCCCTTAGAATTTTTTCCTCTTCTGCGCCCCTCTGCCCGTTGCTCTTCTTCTTCATCTTCCTCGCGACCGCGCCGCCGCCAGTGCTCCTAGCAGCAGCGCCGCCGCCGCACTTTTCCTCGTGCCTCTGCGTCGCAGCCACCGCTGCACAACTTCCTCGCCGGGGGCCCTCGCCAATCCAGGCCTCAGATCCCTGCCGCCGCTAGCGCCAGCGAGGGTAGCGAGCACGAGATGATGGAGGAGGAGCTCGTCGTCACCGAGCAAGAAATGGAGGAGGACGCCGTTGCGGCGGACCGTGGCGTGTGGGCCGGATCATGGGTCTGTCAAGATGACCTCGACTGGCTCTACCGGACCAGACGCATCCCTGCCGGCGTCGTCGCTCGTCTCCACTTCGCCGAACTGGCCCCTTCACCCAATCTGGGTGAGTTTGTCATGTTCTTGTCCCACTTTCAACGGGGATTCGGCTTGCCGATGAGCGACTTTTTCCGGGATTGGCTTAGCACCTACCACCTGCAGCCGCACCATCTTCCAGCCAACGCTATCACCTCTCTCTCTGCTTTTGCTTCTACGATCGAGGGCTACACCGGACTATGGCCCACAAAGGAGCTGTGGATCTGGTTCTTCGGCTTTTGTCGTAACGTCATCCCCAATATCCAAGTTGAGTCGGAGGATAAGCAGCTCACCCAATTCGGAGCTGCGTCCATCTCACCCCGGAGGACTTCTATTTTCCCCCGGGTCACCGGGCTTGACTCCTGCAAAGGATGGGCCTGGACCTTCTTCTATGTCCGGAACGCGGGTCCACCTGATTTGATTCGGTTGCTCCCCTATACTCCGGGTCCACTTGATCCAGAATTCTGGGAGGAGGTCTCCAAGAAGCCCACGGCTCTGGCTATGATCACGTTCGTGCGCGGAACTGAAGAAACTCGGATTGCGCAACAAGGATGAATCTCTCCCCTCCAAAAGCGCACCCACAAGGTGTGCCACATGAGTTTCGGCCGCGACCCCAACCATACCTCCTCCTTCGAGCTGAGCAACACGGAGATTTTTCACCGGGTTAAGGCTCTCTTCACCACCCACAAGGATTTCTCCGCTGAATGGACGTGGGGAATTGAGCACTTCTGTCGTGACAGGCTCCCTCCCGCGGTAAGCTTCACGGGGCAAACTTACTTTGGATCAAATATGTGTCGGTTTTTGTTGTATTTTTGACTCTGTTCTTCATGCTTTCTCTCAGCTATTCCTTCAGCAAACTCTTGAGGATGGTACGGATCCGACCCTTAAGCGGGCGCCGGACCGAGAAATCCCGGATGAGGAGGAGCCGGACCAGGAGATGTTTCTACCTATGACCGACGCTACAAAATGACCCAGCGGTAAATTCTCTTCTCTTAGAGACTGGCCCAATGATGAGGATGACTCGGATGTCGACATGATTGAACCTGTTGAGGCTGTCCCTCTTTCTTTTGCCTTTCTGGCATCAGCTAACCTCGGTGGGCATATCCACGAGGATCCTCCGCTTACTACGGGCGAACCGGTTCCGGTGGCATCGAAGAAGAGGCGCGGAGCCGCACCAAGTTCCTCCTCCGAACCTTCTCAGCCCACAAAAAGGCGAAAGAAGGCCGGAGACAAGACTGCCTCCAAGCCGGCAGGCAAAGCCCCGACACGAAGGGCTCGGAAACCCAAGGAGGCCCAAACCTCGGATGCGTAAGTCATTTTTCGTTGTGTAACTCACTTCTCCTTGCATCGTGGTAATTTCTATTCTACCTCGGCATCGCCGCAACCAGCAGCCACCGAGTCTACCTCAACACCAGCACCGCCCCCAGCACCGGCAGCAGTTCCAGTACCAGCGACCGAATCAGCACCAGCACCCGTTCCGGCACCAAGAAAATCAACAACCGCTCCAAGTCCATCTATAAGAGCTCCAGCACCTAGTTCTTCCGCCTCGTCCGAGTCATCTCAACCTCGGCGAGGAACTACTCCAGCAACTTCTAAGGGGAAATCCGCTGCAGTTACTTCTTCCCATCAAGCTAAGGGCAAAAAGGCTCCGGATGCTACCAAGTCTGCGTTCGTCGAGGCTGGGCAGCGAACCCTAGCGTCGATGCTTCCCAAGAAAGCTCCAGCAGCAAAGGATGCTCCTGCCGAGCCAACTGATGCGCAGCAGATGGTTCTGCATACCGGCCCAGCCCTTGCCTTGGTTGAGAGGAAAGAAGCGCACGCGAAGGGGTTGGTGGCACCCCATATGCCCACCGGTGAGCGGTACCCTCCGAGCCTGATTGAGTTCGTCATGAACTGGAACAAGGCGGAGTTCATCCACAACGACGATCTACCGGAAAAGTTCGGCCCCACAGAATTTTCCGCCCAAATGAATACCGCCGCTAAGGCAATTAACCTCGCGGGGCGGATGATGGAGGTATGTCGTTTCTCCTTTACATGTTGTAGATAATAACCATTAGTCCCCGAGCCTCCGGTGGAGTAACTTGTTACTCTGCCGGATGCTCATTAGAAAACTAACGTAGCTCCATGTGAACTTCGAATATGCACACACCTAGAGCCGGGTTAAGTTCCACTTGGCCCGGATCTTTTACACTTCGAATATGCACACACCTAGAGCCGGGTTAAGTTCCACTTGGCCCGTATCTTGTACACTTCGAATATGCACACACCTAGAGCCGGGTTAAGTTCCACTTGGCCCGGATCTTGTACACTTCGAATATGCACACACCTAGAGCCGGGTTAAGTTCCTCTTGGCCCGGATCTTTTACACTTAGAATATGCACACACCTAGAGCCTGGTTAAGTTCCACTTGGCCCGGATCTTGTACACTTCGAATATGCACACACCTAGAGCCGGGTTAAGTTCCTAGTTGGCCCGGATCTTGTACACTTCGAATCTGCACACACCTAGAGCCGGGTTAGGTTCCACTTGGCCCGGATCTTGTACACTTCGAATATGCACACACCTAGAGCCGGGTTAGGTTCCACTTGGCCCGGATCTTGTACACTTCGAATATGCACCAAGCTAATTTTACGCTTCTGTACTTTTTTCAGGTAACCACCAATCGTCGGAGTGCTGAATTCCAACGCCTGCTGGATACCCACAAGATGCTACGCGCAAAGCAGTTTGCACTTATTGCAAAACATGAAAAAGGGGTAAGTTTCTCCCTTGGGACTTCTCTGTTTTTCTTCACCTTCTTCTGCCGAACTAATCTCCTCATTCGGTTTCTGCAGCCCGGGTGGAGGCTGAGAACAAGATCATGCGGAAGCACTTGGAGGAAATCAAGGGTATGTCCTTTTTTGTCCGACCTTGTAGTGTTTTCCATTTCCTTTTCTCCTTGGCTCGGCAAACATTCACTCCTCGGCTCTGCCGGGTCAACATACTATTTCAGCATCGCTTGAGGATAGTGTGCCCGTTCCTGATATGATGCTGCATTTTCTCGAACAAGCAGGGCAGCATCAAGCCGAGCTGAAGAAAAAAATGATGAGCTTGCTCTCCTCCGGACTAAGGACAACGAGATTGCCAAGCTCAAGGCTGAGATGCAGAATATGAAGGCCCAGCACCAAACCGATCTCCAAAAGGTTGGCCAGAACTTCACAGAAGAGCGTGAGCGCCTTACTCTCCAGATCTCCAAGGACCAGGACCTACTCAAAGAATCCGACATCTAGCTTGGGTCGACAAACGCTGAGCTTGAGCAACTTCGCAAGAGACACGATGATTGCATCAAGGAGTTGACCCGGATTCACAGCCACATTTCACATAAATTCCTTTCCCTTATCCGACCTAATTCTCCGGGTTACTTCATATGTCTTTTCTTCAGCTTCTTCCTTTGCCTTGTTTCCAGGCCACTTTCCAGAGGGTACTCCTATTGCGAGCGTTGCTGTTGCCAATTTCCACCGAGAGAGGGGTACTCCCGTCGCTCTTGACAGTGAGAGCATTCCCTTAGACATGGAGGACCTATTGGTCAGCCTGTCATCTCGCGTGGAAATCATCAAGAATTATGGCAAGGATCTCCTCGACGTTTCCATCCGAGTCTTCAACACGTTCTGGCCCGGTGAGAGTGCTCCGAAGAGAATCACACTTCTTGCTGAAAAGCTGTCAGATATTGAGACCCAGCTCGACCTCTGGAGGGAGTCCGCTGGGCGTGCCGCAGCTGATACTATCCTTCACCACATACTCACATGGTATGAGAAGATCGACCTCAGCCTCCTTACACACCGGCGCACCGGATCCAGATGGACTAATGACCCGGAGTGGGTAGCTCGGCGCCAGGCTTGCGCCTACAGCCTCGTCGAATATTATCCTATCCATGACTGGGTTGAAGGACCGAGCTTCCTGGAATCCGCTGGAGACGAGAACGCTGAGAACGCTGAAGACGGGTCAGATGAGGACGAAGAAGGTGATGCCTCAGATATTGAAGACAGCGAAGACGACGCCGAACTTCCTCCTCCTGCTGCTCCTTAGGTCAAAAAACTTGAAAATTTATCAGATCCCCGGTATGCCGGGTGCAACTATATGCTGTATATGTGATATTTTGCTACTAAGTTCTTATGCCGAGTTAACTTGGGTGTAGTCCCCGAGATTCTTTTTCTTGTTCGTCCAATCTTTTGGCTCGGATCGTGTCTACCTTGATTCGGTTTTATGACTTACGAATCCGAGCTTCAAAAATCGTCTTAACAATACTAAGAAACTTTCAAACTTAGCTCAAAAAATAAAGCCGCATAATAACTTGAAAATAAATAAAGGGTTAGTCCGAAAAACAAACGTTAGCTCGAATAAATTCGTTTCCTTAGTCGCTTTTTATGTGCTACGGAATTCCAAACTTGTTCTCTTGCTTGCCATGAAGCCAATTCTTGTTGGACAGCAGCAAGTCGAAGAGTTGGGTTTTTGGTGCTCACACATTACTAATCCGGGTTAAGTAGAACAACTTATTCCAGCTAACGTACGAGAGATAACAACAATAATGATTAAGGCAGTCCCCGAGTTACTGCTCGAGGCGCTACTATTTCATTGGTAAGCTCATTGCCGACATACATACCGACATATGAGACGACTCGGATACATACACTTCTTAGCTAAGTGTAGAAGGGACGAAGTAGTGCTACATTCCACGGTCGCTTAGATTCCTCTCCGGACCTGTCCGCCTTGTTCTTTCCCTGTGGCTTTGCATCTATAAGATAGTAAGAATCATTGTGCAATGCTTTGCTCACAATGAATGGCCCTTCCCATGGGGGGGATAATTTATGCATGCCACTAGTACATTGTACCAACCGGAGCACCAGATCGCCTTTCCGAAAGACTCGAGGGCACACTTTCCGGCTATGGTAGCGTCGGAGATTTTGCTGATATATGGCGGATCTGGACAGTGCCAGTTCTCTCGCTTCTTCCAGCAGATCAACATCATTTTGCCGGGCTTCTTGCACTTCACCTTCTGTGTATTGGGTGACCCTAGGCGAATCATGCTCTATGTCGGCTGGTAATACAGCTTCTGCCCCATATACCAAAAAAACGGCGTATAGCATGTTGATCGATTCAGCTTTGTTCTTAAACTCCACAGTACCGCTGGTAGTTCTTCTATCCAGCACCCCGCTGATCTTTGCAGCGGCTCAATGAGCCGGGGTTTTATCCCGGATAATACTAATCCGTTGGATCTTTCCACTTGTCCGTTCGATGCGGGGTGGGCTACCGAGGCTACGTCCAGGCGGATCTTCTTATCTCTGTAGAATCGCGCAAATGCTCCTTCAGCAAAAATTGTGCCATTATCAGTTATGATACTGTGAGGATAACCGTATCTCAAGATAATGTCTTTGAGAAATGTTACGGCCGTAGCTCCATCACATTTTCTTATAGGCTTCACTTCAATCCATTTTGTAAACTTATCCACCATGGCCAAAATGTGTGTCATGTTTCCCCTCGCTGGTTTGAACGGGCCAACCATATCCAAGCACCATACGGCAAATCGCCACGTAATTGGTATGGTCTTGAGTTCCGACATTGGCATATATGTCTTAGTAGCATATCTTTGAATACCATTGCATTTTCTCACCAGATCTTCTGCTTGTTCTAAGGCACTTGGCCACTAGAACCCATGCCGGAATGCTTTTGCCACCAAGGCTCTGGATGAAGCATGATGCCCGCATTCTCCTTGGTGTATATCTCGGAGGATGTCAACCCCTTCTTCCGGGTCAACGCATCACTGGAGGACATTGGTTACACTCCGTTTGTACCTCTCAGAATTGATAATTGTATATGCTTTTGCTCTCCTCTGAGTTTGCCTGGCTAACACCTCCTCAGTGGGTAGCGTTCTGTCTTTCAGGAATTGGAATATAGGCAGTGCCCAAGCTGGTATCGCTCGTCCAGGGAACATGTCCTCATCAATTTCCATCTGATCTACCGGCATAACTTCAGCCAGATCACGCTGAGCAGTCCCTGGGTCAAGCGAGGTAGTCCCCGGGTCTCGCGTACTACCTCCCGTGTCAATGTCCATGGGATCAGCTCCGGATTCCGTATCTTCCGGGACATAGATCGAGTCGGTTCCTGGGGACGGCCTGATAGATGGTTTTCTGAGGTGTTCCAATGCTACACCCGGTGGAATTGCCTATCGGGTTGATCCGAGCTTCGATAGCATGTCGGCAGCCTCGTTTTCCACTCGGGGTACATGGTGAAATTCACACCCCTCAAAGTAACCAGATATCTTCTGCACATGAAACTTGTACAGTGCCATGTTTGGATCCAGGGCGTCCCACACTCCGGACACTTGCTGCACCACCAAATCCGAGTCGCCAAAGCATATTATCTGACGTATGCCAATCTTTTTTGCCACTTTGAGCCCATGCACAAGATCCTCGTACTTAGCTGTTGGAATTATGCCCTAGAGGCAATACTAAAGATGTTATTATTATAATTCTTGTTCATGATAAAGTTTATATTCCATGCTAGAATTGTATTAAGCGGAAACTTTAATACTTGTGTGGTTTGTGAACAACACCGTGTCCCTAGTACGCCTCTATGGACTAGCTCATTGATCAATGATGGTTAAGGTTTCCTAACCATAGACATGAGTTGTCAATTGATAATGAGATCATATCATTGGGAGAATGATATGGTGGACAGACCCAAACTAAGCAAAGCTATTAGATCGTTTCATCGTGTTCGTCTTTGCGAAGCTTTTCTCATGTCAAATATTGTATTCCTTAGACCATGAGATAATACAACTCCCTGGTATCGGAAGAAAGCTTTGAGGTCATCAAACGTCATCCTATGAGAGGGTGATCATAAAGGTGTCTCTCAGGTGATCGGAAAGTATCTGTTGGGTTGTATGTATCGAGATGGGATTTGTCCCTCCCAAGTCGGAGAGATATGCTTCGGGCCCACTCGGTAATCGATATCAACACCGCTTGCAAGCATGTGGTTAAGGAGTTAATCACAAAGTGATATCGGATTACGGAACGAGTAAAGTACTTGCTGTGAACGAGATTGAACTAGGTATGACGATACCGACGATCGAATCTCGGGCAAGTAAAATATCGCGAGACTAAGGGAATATATATATGGGATTGATTGAATCCTGGCATCGTGGTTCATCCGATATGATCATCGATGAATGTGTGGGAGTCAATATGGGTGCCCAGACCCCGCTGTTGATTATTGATAGAAGATCATGTCTGCATATTCTCGAACCCGCAGGGTCACACACTTAACGTGTCTCGACGCTAGGATAGATTGGATAATTGGTTTATGAATTTTTGTTCGGAGTGTCGGATGGGATCCAGGACATCACGAGAGGTTCCGGAGTGGTCCGGAGAATAAGATTCATATAAGGCAGTGCAGTTTTTGGAGTTCGGAATTGTTCCGGATTAATCGGTATTGTACCGGAAGCTTCTAGAACCTTCCGGAAGGGGGCCAACATGGTCCCACCTTCCGGAAGGGGGCATGGGCCTATGAGGGAGTGTTCTGGCCGCATTGGGCCAGGGGCACAAGGCCCCATAGGGCCCAGCCGATTCTAGATAAGTTTAAACTCGTTTAAACTAGAGATAGCATTTCTAGATAAGGGAGAGTTTAAATCGTTTAAACTAGAGATAGGCTTGGAGGATGGGCAAGGGCTGGCCGCACCCCCCTCTATATATAGAGGGCTGGTGCGCCCCCTTCCCCCCCACACACACACCTCCCTCCAAGCCCTAGTAGCCCTGCTGCCTTCCTCTCTCCCTCCCGACTGTTTGTAGGCGAAGCCCTGCTGCAGAAATTCTCCACCATATACACCACGCCGTCGTGTTGTAGATCCAATCTATCTCTCCACCATACTTGCTGGTCCGATGAAGGAGGAGACGTCGAGGTGCCGCACGTGTGGATCTCACGGAGGCACCGCCACTTGTGGTGCTGGATCGGATCGGATCGCAAGGAGGAGAAGCGAGTACGACTACATCACCCACGTTCCGACGAACGTTCCGCTGTGCGAATCTTCAAGGGTATGAAGATCTAATCCAATCTCTCTCGTTGTTTGCATCTCCTAGATTAGATCTTGGCTTTCCCTCTGTTCGCTTCCGTAGAAAATTTTGATTTACTATGCTGCGAAACCCTTCAGTGGTATCAGAGCTAGATCTATGCGTAGATATGATTCATGAGTAGAACGCAACATGGTTGTTGCGGGCGTTGATGTTTTCTGTTGCAAGCCTCTTGTTTGTGTTCTTCTTATGACGCGGGATAGTGAGATTGAAGCGGTCCAGGCCAACCTTACGCGACGTCGTTCGCGAGACCGGCTCCGCACTTGACGTGTGGCTTGTACCACACATGCGGCTGGTGGATGTCAGTTTCTCTCACTATAGTTGTCATGGGATTAACACCGGAGTTTGGCAACCATAATATCACCGTTGTGGCTTTCCGTAGGTAAGAATCGTTCTTAGTATCTACTCCCATAAGCCACGTAAAACATGCAACAACAAAGTAGAGGCGTCTAACTTGTTTTTGCAGGGAGTGTTTTCTGTGATATGGTATGGCCCAAGATGTGATGTGTATAATGTATGCGATGATCATGTTTTGTAATGTTTCACGACTTGCATGTCGATGAGTACACAACCGGCAGGAGCCATATGGTTGTCTTTATAATTGTGTATGACCTGCGAGTCAACTTCTTATACGCCATGTAATAGCTTTACTTTATCGCTAAGTAGTTAGCAATAGTTGTAGTTGCTATTCGTGGTGGAGGCAATCATGGTGGAGTGATGGAGATCATGCCGGAACGCACAAGATGGAGATCATTGCACGAAGATTGGCTATACCATGTCACATAAAGTTATATGCATGTGATGTTTATCCTTTTATGTATCTTATTATGCTTAGATCGCGACGGTAGCATTATAAGATGATTCCTCACTTAAAGATCAAGATAAAAACTGTGTTCTCCCCGAGTATGCACCGTTGTGAAAGTTCGTCGTGTCCAAGCATCACGTGATGATCGGGTGCTATAGACTCTACGCTCACATACAACGGGTGCAAGCCAGTTTTGCACACGTGGAAATACTTGGGTTTGACTTGACGAGCCTAGCATGTACAGACATGGCCTCGGAACACATGAACCGAAAGGTTAAGCATGAGTCATATGAATGATATGATCGACACTTCGTTGTCCACCATTGAAGGCACATCTCTTCTCGTGAAGATCGGATTAGGTGTGGTGAATTTGGATCGTGTTCACTAAACAACTTGAGGGATGTTGAATTTAGTGGGAGTTCATCTAGTAATTTGATTAAGTTGAACTATTTATCATGAACATAGTCTAAATTGTACTTGCAAATACTATAGATCACATGGCCAAGTCCAACTTCAACTTCAACGTTTTTGCTGAGAAAGAAAAGCTTAGAAACAATGGGTCTAACTTCACCAACTGGTTCCGCAATCTAAGAATCATTCTGTCTGGCGGACAAAAGGACTATGTCCTTGGGAAAGCGTTAGGTGACCCCCCTGCTGCAACTGCGCCGGCTGATGAGAAAGCTATCTATCAGTCACGCAAAGATGATTATGGTGTGATTAAGAGCACCATGTTGTTTGCTATGGAACCGGAACTTCAAAATTGTTTTGAAAACTATCCTGGGCCATTTGAGATTCTCGAAGAGTTGAAAACTATGTTCCAGACTCAGTCCCGTTCTGAGAGATATGAGATCTCTGAGAAGTTTTTTAACTGCAAGATGGAGGAAGGGAGTTCCGTTAGTGAGCACGCCATAAAGATGTCGGGATACACTCAACGCCTTGAGCAACTGGACTGCAAGATTCCAGAGGAGCTCAAGATTGACAGGGTTCTGCAATCACTCCCTCCCAGCTACAAAAGTTTTGTAGTGACTCATAATCAGATTGGTTCCACTGATACGATCACCGACCTCTTCGCAAAGCTGAAGGCTGCGGAGGTGGACATCAAAAAGGATAATCATGTGTTGATGGTCAACAAGCCCTCCTTTAAGAAAGGTAAGGGAGCAAAGAAGCCCTTCAAGGAAGGAGGCGGCAAACGCGTTGCCCCTGCTGAGAAGAAGCTCAAGTCTGGACCCAAGACAGAAACTGAGTGCTTCTATTGCAAGGACAAGGGTCACTAGAAGCGCAACTGTCCGAAGTACTTAGCGGACAAGAAGGCTGGCACCATCAAAGGTATATTTGATATACATGTTATTGATGTTTTCCTTACTAGCCCTCGTTGTAGTGCCTGGGTATTTGATACTGGTTCGGTTGCTAATATTTGTAACTCGAAACAGGAGCTACGGAATAGACGGCGGCTTGCGAGGGATGAGGTGACGATGCGCGTTGGCAACGGATCAAGAGTTGATGTGATGGCCGTCGGCACGCTCTCCTTAGTTTTACCTTCGGGATTAGTTTTAAACCTTAATAAATGTTATTATGTGCCTGCGTTGAGCATGAACATTATTTCTGGATCGTGTTTATTGCAAGACGGTTATTCATTTAAATCGGAGAATAATGGTTGTTCTATTTATATGAGTAACATCTTCTATGGTCATGCACCTCTTGTGAATGGTTTATTTCTTCTAAATCTCGAAAGGGATGAAACACACATCCATAACATTGAGGCTAAGAGATGCAAAGTAGATAGTGATAATACTACTTATTTGTGGCACTGTCGTCTAGGTCATATTGGTGTAAAGCGCATGAAGAAACTCCATTCTGATGGACTTTTGGAGTCTCTTGATTTTGAATCATTTGACACATGCGAACCATGCCTCATGGGCAAGATGATCAAAACCCCGTTCTCCGGTATGATGGAGCGAGCAACGGACTTGTTGGAAATCATACATACCGATGTATGTGGACCGATGAGTGTTTCGACGCGCGGTGGATATCGCTATTTTCTCACTTTTACCGATGACTTAAGTAGATATGGGTATATCTATTTAATGAAACATAAATCTGAAACGTTTGAAAAGTTCAAAGAATTTCGGAATGAAGTGGAGAACCATCGTAACAGAAAGATTAAGTTTCTATGATCCGGTCGTGGGGGCGAATATTTGAGTTATGATTTTCTCACGCATCTCAAAGCAAGTGGAATCGTTTCACAACTCACGCCACCCGGAACACCACAGCGCAATGGTGTGTCTGAACGCCGGAATCGAACCCTATTAGATATGGTCTGATCGATGATGTCTCTTACTGATTTGCCGTTATCATTTTGGGGTTATGCATTAGAAACCGCTGCATTCACTTTAAATAGGGCTCCATCTAAATCCGTTGAGACGACACCGTATGAACTGTGGTTTGGTGCTAAACCTAAGTTGTCATTTCTTAATGTTTGGGGATGCGAAGCTTACGTCAAGAAGTTGATGCCGGACAAGCTCGAACCCAAAGCGGAGAAATGCGTCTTCATAGGATACCCTAAGGAAACTATTGGGTATACCTTCTATCACAGAACCAAAGGCAAAGTGTTTGTCGCAAAGAACGGTTCCTTTCTTGAGAAGGAGTTTCTCTCGAAAGAGGTGAGTGGGAGGAAAGTAGAGCTAGACGAGGTTATTGAACCTTCTCTTGAATTGGAGAGTAGCGCAGCACCTGAAATTGTTCCAGTGCCGCCTGCACCAACAATAGAGGAAGCTAATGACAAGGATCATGAAGCTTCGGACGATGCTGCTACTGAACGTCGCAGGTCGACAAGGTCGCGTGCCCCTCCTGAGTGGTACGGCAACCCTGTCTTGACTGTCTTGTTAGTAGAAGACAACGAACCTACGAACTATGAGGAAGCGATGATGAGCCCAGACTCTGAGAAATGGCTAGAAGCCATGAAATCCGAATTGGGATCCATGAGCGAAAACCAAGTATGGACTTTGGTGGACCCTCCTAGCGACCGAAAGGCCGTTGAGTGCAAATGGATCTTCAAGAAGAAAACGGACGCGGATGGTAATGTTACCGTCTATAAAGCACGGCTTGTTGCGAAAGGTTTTCGACAAGTTCAAGGTGTTGACTACGATAAGACTTTCTCTCCCGTAGCGATGTTTAAGTCCATTCGGATTTTATTAGCAATTGCTGCGTTTCATGATTATGAAATATGGCAGATGGATGTCAAGACTGCTTTCCTCAATGGCAACATTGATGAAGAGTTGTATATGATGCAACCCGAAGGTTTTGTCGATCCTAAGGATGCTGATAAAGTATGCAAACTTCAGCGTTCAATTTATGGACTGAAGCAAGCATCTCGGAGTTGGAATCTTCGTTTTGATCAAGTGATCAAGAGCTTTGGATTTGTTCCAAATTGCTACGAAGCCTGCATCTACAAGAAAGTGAGTGGGAGCTCGGTGACGTTTCTGGTACTATATGTGGATGACATATTGATTATTGGAAATGACATCAACATGCTTAACAATGTGAAGAGTTATTTGAACAAGTGTTTTTCAATGAAAGACCTAGGTGAAGCTGCTTATATATTGGGCATCAAAATCTATAGAGATAGACAAAGACGCCTGATAGCTTTATGCCAAAGTACATACCTAGACAAAGTTCTGAAAAGGTTCAGAATGGATAAGGCATTGAAAGGTTCAGTGCCTATGTTGTCAGGTAAGATATTGAGCAAGGCTCAGTGTCCAACTACGGTAAATGATAGGGAAGCTATGAGCAAAGTGCCTTATGCCTCGGCCATAGGTTCCATCATGTATGCCATGCTGTGTACTAGACCGGATGTGTCCAATGCTCTTAGTTTGACGAGCAGATATCAAAGTGATCCAGGAGTGGAACACTGGACAGTCGTGAAGAACATCCTAAGGTACCTAAATAGGACTAAAGAAATGTTCTTAGTCTATGGGGGTGATGAACAGCTCGTCGTAAAAGGTTACGTCGATGCTAGTTTCGACACCGACAAGGATGATTGTAAATCTCAGACAGGATACGTGTATATTTTGAATGGAGGAGCTGTGAGCTGGAGAAGCTGCAAGCAAAGCGTGATCGCGGGATCTACAGTAGAAGCGAAATACATGGCTGCTGCAGAAGCGTCAAGTGAAGGAGTTTGGATTAGGAACTTCATCACTGAGTTTGGCGTGGTTCCAAGTGCATTGGACCCACTGGAGATATTGTGTGACAACACTGGCGCCATAGCACTCGCTAAGGAACCAAGATATCATCCAAAGACCAAGTATATCAACCGCAAGTTTCATATAATCCGAGATTATATAGCAGATGGAGATCTGAAGATCAGCAAAGTACATACAGATCTGAATGTCACAGATCCATTGACTAAACCTCTTCCACGTGTAAAACATGATCAGCACCTTAGTGCCATGGGTGTGAGATTGTTGCCAAATGTAAACTAGATTATTGACTCTAGTGCAAGTGGGAGACTGTTGGAATTATGCCCTAGAGGCAATAATAAAGATGTTATTATTATAATTCTTGTTCATTATAAAGTTTATATTCCATGCTAGAATTGTATTAAGCGGAAACTTTAATACTTGTGTGGTTTGTGAACAACACAGTGTCCCTAGTACGCCTCTATGGACTAGCTCATTGATCAATGATGGTTAAGGTTTCCTAACCATAGACATGAGTTGTCAATTGATAATGAGATCATATCATTGGGAGAATGATATGGTGGACAGACCCAAACTAAGCAAAGCTATTAGATCGTTTCATCGTGTTCGTCTTTGCGAAGCTTTTCTCATGTCAAATATTGTATTCCTTAGACCATGAGATAATACAACTCCCTGGTATCGGAAGAAAGCTTTGAGGTCATCAAACGTCATCCTATGAGAGGGTGATCATAAAGGTGTCTCTCAGGTAATCGGAAAGTATCTGTTGGGTTGTATGTATCGAGATGGGATTTGTCCCTCCCAAGTCGGAGAGATATGCTTCGGGCCCACTCGGTAATCGATATCAACACCGCTTGCAAGCATGTGGTTAAGGAGTTAATCACAAAGTGATATCGGATTACGGAACGAGTAAAGTACTTGCTGTGAACGAGATTGAACTAGGTATGACGATACCGACGATCGAATCTCGGGCAAGTAAAATATCGCGAGACGAAGGGAATATATATATGGGATTGATTGAATCCTTGAATCGTGGTTTATCCGATATGATCATCGATGAATGTGTGGGAGTCAATATGGGTGCCCAGACCCCGCTGTTGATTATTGATAGAAGATCATGTCTGCATATTCTCGAACCCGCAGGGTCACACACTTAACGTGTCTCGACGCTAGGATAGATTGGATAATTGGTTTATGAATTTTTGTTCGGAGTCTCGGATGGGATCCGGGACATCACGAGAGGTTCCAGAGTGGTTCGGAGAATAAGATTCATATAAGGCAGTGCAGTTTTTGGAGTTCGGAATTGTTCCGGATTAATCGGTATTGTACCGGAAGCTTCTAGAACCTTTCGGAAGGGGGCCAACGTGGTCCCACCTTCCGGAAGGGGGCATGGGCCTATGAGGTAGTGTCCTGGCCGCATTGGGCCAGGGGCACAAGGCCCCATAGGGCCCAGCCGATTCTAGATAAGTTTAAACTCGTTTAAACTAGAGATAGAATTTCTAGATAAGGGAGAGTTTAAATCGTTTAAACTAGAGATAGGCTTGGAGGATGGGCAAGGGCTGGCCGCACCCCCCTCTATATATAGAGGGCTGGTGCGCCCCCTTCCCCCCCCACACACACACCTCCCTCCAAGCCCTAGTAGCCCTGCTGCCTTCCTCTCTCCCTCCCGACTGTTTGTAGGCGAAGCCCTGCTGCAGAAATTCTCCACCATATACACCACGCCGTCGTGTTGTAGATCCAATCTATCTCTCCACCATACTTGCTGGTCCGAGGAAGGAGGAGACGTCGAGGTGCCGCACGTGTGCATCTCACGGAGGCACCGCCACTTGTGGTGCTGGATCGGATCGGATCGCAAGGAGGAGAAGCGAGTACGACTACATCACCCACGTTCCGACGAACGTTCCGCTGTGCGAATCTTCAAGGGTATGAAGATCTAATCCAATCTCTCTCGTTGTTTGCATCTCCTAGATTAGATCTTGGCTTTCCCTCTGTTCGCTTCCGTAGAAAATTTTGATTTACTATGCTGCGAAACCCTTCATTAGCGACATTGTTCGATGCCGCGAAATGGATCTGCAATACGTATTTTAGCTGGTCCTTCTTTGGCGAGGTAAGCACAACCCGGCGCCTAAGCCGGTTTTGGTTTTCGACCCGTCAAAGTGCATCCTCCGGTAGTTCGGATCTGGTGGTGGTGGTTCGTATTGTACCTCGGCCCAATCTACAAAAAAGTCCGCCACAGCCTGAGACTTGATTGCTTCTCTTCTGTCGTATTGGGGCGCATAAGGGGCTAGCTAAATTGCCCATTTTGCAATTCTGCCACTCGCATCCTTGTTACCCATTATCTCGGATATGGGAGCTTCACATATCACTTTGATGGGGTGCTCCTCAAAGTAATGCTTTAAATTCTTTGCCGCCATATAAACACCATATGCCACCTTTTGAAAGTGCGGGTAGTTCTGTTTTGAGGCAGACAATACCTCGCTCAAGTAATACACTGGCCTCTGCACCGACTTACCCTCTTCATTGCGCTCTACTACAATCACTGCACTTACAACTTGGTTGGTTGCAGATATGTAGAGCAACATTGGCTCCTTTGATAGTAGAGAGGCTAACACTGGCGCAGTGGCCAACATCTTTTTTAAGTGGGCAAAGGCTTCATCGGCCTGTGGTGTCCAAACGAACTTATCCGACTTTTTTATGAGTTGGTATAGAGGCAATGCCTTTTCTCCCAACCGACATACAAACCGACTCAACGATGCTAGGCACCCGGTGAACTTCTGGACATCGTTAAGACATTTCGGCAGCTCCATTCGTTCAATGGCCCGAATCTTAGTTGGATTAACTTCCATACCTCGGCTGGAGACGAGAAATCCGAGTAAATTTCCAGCCGGGACACCAAAGGTACATTTTTCCGGGTTAAGCTTCATCCGGAACCTTCTCAAGTTCGCGAATGTCTGCCTGATGTCGTCAAGGAGCGTTTTGCTTTCCTTCGTCTTGATAACCACATCATCCACGTACACCTGTATGTTTTGACCTATTTGGTCGTGTAAACATTTTTGCATACATCTTTGGTACGTTGCACCTGCATTACGCAAACCAAATGGCATAGTGCGATAGCAATAAGCCCCGTACGGGGTGATAAACGCGGTCTTTATTTGATCATCCGGATTCAGAGGTATCTGGCGGAAACCAGAATATGCATCAATGAATGACAACAGTTCACATCCCGTGGTTGAGTCTATGACCTGATCTATCCTCGGCAGTGGAAATGGATCTTTTGGACACGCCTTATCCAGGTTCGTGTAATCGATACACATACTCCAAACCACTGCCACATTCGGATCATCCTTCTTCTTTTCTACCAGCACCGGATTAGAGAGCCAATCCGGATACAGTACTTCCATGATAAATCCTGCTGCTAGCAATCGAGCTATCTCGTCTCCAATGACCTTTCTCCTATGCTCGGCGAAGCGGCGGAGAGGTTGCTTCACCGGCCTTTCTCCGGGTCTTACGTTCAAAGAGTGCTTGGCCAACTCCCTCGAAACACCTTGCAAATCCTGTGTGGACCAAGCAAAAATTTCCCGATTCTCACGGAGGAAGTTGACGAGCTCGCTTTCCTATTTATCAGTTAACCCGGCACCAATTGTTATGGTGCGCTCCGAGAACATGTCATCAACTGGAACCTTCTTGGTGTCCTTTGCGGCTTGGAATGAAACTCTACCATGCGGGTTACTCAACGCCGGCATATACTGCTGCGCGGACTGAGCTAATGCCGCCACCTCTTGGATTTTTCTTTTTTCTTGCACAATCACGAGTGACTCGGCTAGGTTAGACCCGGCTGAGGCACACTCAATGGAACGTCGGAATTCTCCAGCAATGGTAATCACTCCATTTGGCCCGGGCAACTTCATCTTTAGATAACTGATGTGGCAGCTTGCCATGAACTTGTTCAATGCTAGTCTTCCGAGTAACGCGTGATACGCACTTTCCAAGTTCACCACCTCAAACTCCAGATTCTCAGTTCGGCAGTTATCCCTTGTGCCGAATAGCATGTCGACCCGGAATTTGCCTATGGGCTCACAAGAAATGCCTGGTACAATGCCATGGAAAGTTGTCCTTGTAGCCTGGAGCATGTTCTCCGAGATACCCAACTTGCGCATTGTATCCGCATACATGATGTTAGTGCTACTGCCATTGTCAATCAGTACCTTGGAGAACCTCACATTGATGTTCGGTCCAATGAATGTCGGATCCAGCACTAGCGCATACGAACCTAGACTCGGCATAAGCTTAGGATGATCTTTGATGTTCCAGGTGATTTCCTGGTCCGACCAAGGCATGTACCTCGTCACTGCTGGCATTACCGCATTGACCTCCATATGTCGGCCCAGCAAGCTCTTTCTATCTGTTTCCTCAGTTGTGAACACACAATAGCTGTGGTGATGTTCTTTGTACTCATTCCTCCCCTCGTTTCTGGGGTACCTCTGATCCGGCTATTGCTGATTTTCCACCTGATGCACTGCATCCCTTCTCTCATTGTTGTCATACCTCGGCAGAGGGGAGGCAACATTAGCTGTTGCGTGTTCGCTCCAGAGAGCAATTGCTGTCGGGGTAACTCCTGCCGAGGTTGATCATTCCGGGGTGCCTGAGCATTCCCCGGACCACCTTGTTCTATCTTATGCATCCACTCACATTGCCTCGTTGTGTGACCCGCCGGGCTATTCGGATTTGGCGTGTGAAACTTACACGGCTGGTCCAACATCGACTCATAGGTATACATCGGACGGTCTTTCTTTTCTTGCCACTTTTTCTTTTGCTCCTGGGTCCATGTTTTCTTGCCATCGTTTCTCGGAGTCCATTGCCCTCCCGTTTTCTGGTGTTGGTTGCTCCCTGCTCCGGGTTGATCTTGATTCACAGCTGCAACTTGTTGCGAACCGTAGCGATGATCCGGTCTATCATCTCTTCTTTTTCCTCTGTAATCGTTCCTCTAAGATGACCCGACTCCATCCCTCTGATAGTATTCCTCGTTTGACTCGTTTGACGCGAGCCTAGGTTGAGTCAGATCACCCAAAGCATACGAATCGGCAATCCGGATCATCTCTGCCAACGTAATTGGCATTTTCCTTTGCAACTTCATCCACAGATCGCTGCCATATCTGCACCCTTGCGCAAACCATGCTATGGCCTGTGACTCTATGACACCCTCACACGAGTTTCTCACGGTACACCACCGGGTCAGGAATTCACGGTCCGTCTCATTAGGTCTTTGCTTGCACATTGCTAGGGTCTGCGGCCTATTCGGCCTCTGATATGTACTTGAGAAGTTGCTGATAAACATTTCTTCAAAATCTATCCAGCAGTTGATGCTTCCGGGTGGTAAATTATTCAGCCATACTCTGGCCGGACCTTCCAACATCTGGGGTACGTATCGTATAGCCCATCTCAAGTTGCAAGTGGCAATTTTCACAGCTGTAGCATAGTTTATCAGCCAATCCTCCGGCTTGGTACTGCCGTCATACGTCTTCGTGCCTCTGGGCAGCTGGAAGTTGGGTACCGGTGGCTCCTTCATGATCCGGGGTCCAAAGCACGCTGGACCCGGGGGACCTTGACATTCGATCTGTTCCAACCTATACAGGCGATCCAGTTTCAACCTGGCGTCATCCAGCATTAAATCCCTGCTTCCCAATCTTGACCCTAGCACATGATAGTCCGATCTCGGGTACCCCGCGTTCACCATCTCCGAATCACCGTCATTGTATCGGTTTTTCACTTGGGGCACACCTTTCTGTTGCATACCTCAGCCGGCGCTTTGCTCTTGCCTTGGTATATTCCGCTGCTGCGGTTATCCTGCTCCTGCCGAGTTTCGCTGTCCGGCATTGCCATTGACAACGTTCCCTTGACCGGCATTGCCTTGGTCGTGTTTACTTCGGCCAGCTTCACCTCGGCTCACACTTCGTCGATCATCATTTTTCCGCGTTTCTTTTTCTTTTCCTGCACGCGTCGGGTCGTACGGGGCGATCTGTTTGTTCCGTCTGGCCGAGGTTACTACCTCTTCTCTCCTTGGACCACCATGAGGTGACGATGCGGCTCCAGCGGATTTCTCCGGGTTACCCATCGCCGAATGGACGATTTTGGAAGCTCCAGCTCTCTCCGGGTTAGCTCTGGGTAGCTCTTCATTCTGTCTGTTCGCGATCCAAACTAACTCATTAACCCTATCTTGTGTCTTTGACGGGCCTCACCCGTCAGACCCTCTAACTCGGATGCAGCCGCATCCGCTGCTCTGAGGTTCTTCGTCGGGGTACTATACTTTGGCAACCCTAGAGACAAATAGTTTTACGATCCCTCGGCTCCATCATCACCTTCTCTGTTCATCTCGCTCATGAGATTTCTCCCATTTACTTTTACCGTATCAACTTTGTTTGCCTTTGCATACTCACACAGCGTCATGTTCAGCGACTGCTGCGCCGCGGCTATTTTCTTTGCGCCTTCTAGTATATTTTGCCTAGTTTCCTCTAGCTCGGCCTGTGCCTGAGCCGGATCTACCATTGCTGCTACCGGGTTTGCCAAGCTATCCATAGCTTCTCTCAGTATGTTCTCAGGCCTCTCTAGTGGAGGCCCTCTACCTTTCCTCGGTGCCTTAGGTGTTACCTCCGGGTCCAGTGCTGGATCCTTGCTTGCGCCTGCCCCCGACGCAGTCATCATCACTTCAGCACGGTCCGGGGAGCGAGTTATACGCGCCCCGTGAACCACGCTAAGGGGTGGTTCCCCTGCCTCGACGACGCGCTGCGGATGAACGTATGATACGTCCACAGCAACGTAGACCTTGTGTGCACCCAACTTGACGAAGAGGCTGTTGCATGGAAGTGGGCGCGTGCCGAAGCAGCCAGCGTTGTCGCTGACAAAGTCCAGCGCTCCAAAGCGCTGAACGAGCCCGGAGACGATGCGTTCGCCGGTGCCGATGAGGTTTCCCGTCCGGATCTTCACCCCTGCTAGCGCCGCTAGCCCCACGGTGGGTGCCAACTGTCGTGGTGGTGTCACGGCAGATGCCATGGATAGGCTAAAGGTGGGGACTAATACACGCTAGGGGAATCTAGGGAGGGATAGTGGAGTGATTCTCCACACAGAAGGTTGTATTCCTTTCAAGTTTACAAGTGCTCCTAGAGCTGTATTGGCGAGAGGAAGAAGAAGAAGCTCTCTTACTCTCAACTACAATTCACTCCTAGCTCCTTAGCGAAATCGGTATCGAAGAAAACCCCTCTCTACTGAAACCCTAGCCCCCCTTATATAGAGGGGGCTTGGTCTCTGCCTAGGGCATACATGGAGGCATATTCCTAAGAATATGCCTCCTCTCAAAGTGGTAACCCGACCGGGGTGCTTTTCCCCTGCGTCACACATGCTTTAGCTACGTCAGCCTCTGTGGCGCCTGCGTCAGCCGACACGGGCGTCGTCACCCTTGTCGGCCATGACCCGGTGGTCCTGCTCTGGCTTGCTTCGCTCATGCAGTGTGTACCGGGCCTTCTTTTTGACCAGAGAGATTCATTCCTTCTCCCAGAAGCTAAACGAGACCCGGATCATGGTAGATCCGGCCACTCTTGTTCCTGCATACAAGTTAGACAAGCACTTCCTACTTATTCCTCAAGTCGGCTGATATAGTGTTAGGCGACCCCCCTGATCCGGGTTACTCCGTGATCCGGCCTGCCTTGAGGTGACCCGGTCAGCATCCGCTTTGAGCTTGCCAAACCTCGGCTAACTCGGCCTTTATACCCCGGAGTGACCCTACCCGGGGGTATCCCCCCAACACCGTGTAAAGTATATGCTACCAGTAGTGCTATGAGCCACGATAAACCACTAACGCTTAAGGTCTATGTTGCCATCTAGTCCTTCTTTCACGAGCATACACGTCCGCCCATGCTTTCCGATGCCATCTCCGCTGCTAGCTCATCTCTCTGCCACCATAACCCGCGTACGGCTAAAGTGTAGGATGCCGTGTTGGCTCTGGTGGGGCCCCACAGTCATGAGGACCCGTGTCCGAATAGAGTCTACGGCGTCACATATGCTCTCAACAGGTCCCACGTCTGCGAGAATCCTCGGCCAGCATGGGCTTACGACACCGGGCGGGACCCATGGCCGCAAGAGACCTCTGCTGTCATGGGCTCATGGAGCCACATCATCTCAGTGCGGGCCAGAATGCATCTCACAGAGTTGGGCCCTTCACGCGTACGGTGACGGCGGGCCCAGTGCGCGTGCACGGTGCACCATACGGCGAGTAAGGGTCCTGCAAGGTCCACCCGGTCTATGACTCAGTTCGCGATTTAGGGTTGAAAATGGACGCCAAAGATCATTGGGCGCATGATTGGAGTAAAATTTATTGTCTGAGGGACGGTTTTCAGCCGCTGATCATCGACATCCCATAGCCAAAAAGAATCGGGGCGATGTGGATAGCAGTTTCGGCCAAAACAATCTAGCGCTATTATTTACTCTGATATTAATATAAACTAGTATCATATGCATAGGATACTAGTGTATGATATTTCCCACTATTACTATCCTAAGAGCATGTTCGACAACTCTTTGTCTCCCAGTTTCCTAGAAATTCGCGACTGAGCAGCACCAAACGTCTAAACTTCGAATATCTAGATCCGAGAAGTCAACCATAATTTGTGTACAAATCGCGGAGCACCACATATGGGAATTACCAGATTGGAAAAGGACGAAGCAACAATAAATTACATCTTTTTTAACCGCCTAGTCAGAAATGTTTTGATGTGCAGGACATACTCTCCCTCATCCCCTCATCTATTCCCTATGTCTCCCGAATCGACCATGATGGCACCTCGAGTTGTGACCTAGCCTTGGCCATACCCACACCCACCCCACCGTCGTAGGAGTCCTCTCCTCCGTCCAGCATGCAGCCACCACTAATCCCAACTCCTCCGGTTGCCGCCCATATCCACGCGGGCTTCTATGGATATTGTGACCCTTTCTTCTCCGCTGCCCAGTAGGTCATCTCTATTGTGACCCAGCTCATCTTAGATAGGATTTGTCACAACCGCGAGCTCATCCACCTCCATCCTTGTCAAGAAACACTAGACACGACCTCATACGCTACGAGATCCTCCGCCGGATCCCCTACCCAGACCTCCTCCCTCAAGCAACACAAGCAGCAGCGAACCCCCCACTATGACCTCCTCCAGTAGTATTTGTAGCATGTTGTCATTGTGCAGCTCAAGGTGAGCTAATTATCTGCATGCATTTTTGTAGTTAGTATTTTTAACTAGATTGGGGATCCATATATCTGATTTATGTGTATGTTGGCACTATAACTAAACGTGATGTCTATTGTGCCATACAAACTCTCTGGTCTGAACAATATTTATGTATACACTATTGTCCAAAATTCTTCCATGTGAAAATCTGAACATTTTTTGTGTGTACATTAGTGTGAAGAATTACACTTTATGAAATTTTATGTGAAATCATGCTATAGAAGTGACATGAATTTTATAGATTAGTGTCAAGAATGGCAGCTGAATGCACTGAATTCTGGAGACTCAAATTTCTGCGTTGTGCATCCTAAGATTAAGAATGATAGAAGATCTTACACATCTAAAAATTGCATTGGTGCAATAGATGGGGATCACATAAGGGACTTCATTGCCCTAGATAAGCAAGTGAGGTACATTGGAAGAACATGTGTAGTAACTCAATGGAAGTATGTGACTACGACATGTATTTCACTTATGCTTTAATTGGACAACATGGTGTCATGCATGACACAAGTGTTCTATACCATGCAATTGATAAGGACATGATGACCTTCCCGTAACCTCCAAAGGTGAGCATTTTTTATGTTAATATATTTTGTGTAATCACGTTAGAAATAAAATATGAACATTGTCTTCGTTTTGTTTAGGTAAATTACTTCCTTGTAAATGCAGGATATCCTAATCGATTTGGATATGTTGCACCATACGAAGGAGAAAGGTGTCATGTTCCTGAGATTCACAGAGGTATACTGATACGTCCAAAACGTATCTACTTTGCCAAACATTTTTGTTATTGTTTCTTCTCTAATTTGTGTGATTTGGATACAACTAATGTGGACTAACGCTGTTTTCAGCATAATTGCTTTGTATCTCATTTTTGTGCAGGAAATCAACTTTCAGAAAAAATCCAGAAAAATATCGCAAAACTCCTAATTTACTAGAAGACTCACGGAGCCAGAAGACGAGACAAAGAAGGGCCACGAGGGGCCCACACCACCTGGCCGCGTGGGCCAGGCCAAGCCGCGCCAGGAGGTGGTGTGGCCGTCTCGGACTCCGCCTCGACCTCTCCTTTCGCCTATATAAGCCCTCTGACCTAAAACAGACGAGGGGTTCGACGTTTTTCCAGATAGAGTTCCGTTACGCCGCCACCACCAGAAACCATGATTCGGAACCAGAAACTCCGTTCTGGTACCCTGCCGGGATGGGGAATTGGAAGATATCATCGTCATCATCATCACCATCGCTTCTCCATCAACCATCCATGATTCCCCCATCCATGAGTGAGTAATCTCCCGCAGTAGGCTATAGTGATGGTAGGGATTGGATGAGATCATTCATGTAATTGTATCAGATTGTTAGGGCATGGTGCCTAGTATCTATTGTTAGTGCTTTTTGACATTGTTGCAACTTGTTATGCTTAATGCTTGTCACTAGGGCCCGAGTGCCATGATTTTAGATCTGAATATGTTATTGATTCATGATGATATTATTGTTTATGATCTTACCTGCAAGTTATATACACATATTGTTGTCCGGAAACCGAGGCCCTAAAGTGATAAGAATCAGGATAACTGGAGGGGATGGCTATGATATGAGGATCACATGTGTTCACGGAGTGTTAATGCTTTGCTCCGGTGCTCTATTAAAAGGAGCACCTTAATTGCCAGTGGATTCCCTTGAGGCCCTGCTGCAACGGGCTGGCAGGACAAAATATGTTATTCAAGTTATCATTGCGAGCACGTATGACTATATTGTTGGGTTCGTAGCATAGAAAACAAAAAAATTCTTACGATGGGAACTATACGCCAAGATCTATCTACTAGATACAAGCAACGGGTGGATATACATCCATGGAGAACTTACCCTCAAAGACAACAAAGATTTGTTAACGAGATGGAACTCGTAGATGATGTAGTCGTACACTTTACGATCTTAAGATCGTGATGAAGTCCAGCAGGTCCGGCTCCAACACGTCCTTTAGATCTAGCTCCAGCAAGTTCAGCACCACCAAGTCCAGCACCGCAAAGCAGCGGTGCATCCGTGATCGCACACACGTCCGGTACCCAGACAACCTTCGTCCCTCGCTCCAGCAAAGTAGCGGAAGCGGCAACTCATTTCCAGATAAAGCCACCGGGAACATGTATCTCGCTAATCCGAGCCCATGGGGAAAAATACTAGAGGGGGAGAGAAATCTTTCACGAGGAGGTGTGAGGAAGAAGGAGTGAGAGGGGGGCTTTTATAGGAGGAGGGGAGGGTGTCCCTTCACCTCCCCCATTCATGTGGTGGTAACCCCCTCCACATTAAAATGCCCCTTCACATTCTCTTTTAAAGTCTCCACTTTAAATGCATTAAATTTCTCCAAATTTAATGCTCTCTCATTTAATAAAACTCTTTTATTAATTTTATTCAGAATTTTTTAAATTACTTTAATTAAAAAACATTCACATAAAACCCCCTGCAACATTTCAATATTACATGCAGAACCAATTTCAGCAATTTCACCCGAAACAATTTCGGTGTCTATTGAAATAATTCCAGCGCTTTCTTAAATATTTATCTGAAACATATTTGCTCCAAATGGTGTCGGTATCCCTTAAGTGTGTCACCCTACGGTTCGCGAATAATGCAGACATGATCGAGACCCCTCTCCGATCAATAATCAGCAGCGAGACCTGGAGATCCGTATTGACTCCCACATATTCAACGATGACTCTTGTGATCGTGTGAACCTTTAACATCGTAACTAAATCCCTTTGTCTCGCGATATATTACATGTCCGAGATTCGATCATTGGCATCCAAATACCTAGTTTGATCTCGTTACCGACATGCATTCTTTTCTCGTTCCCGTGATATAACATTCTAGTGATCACATCACTTGCTTGCAAGCTATCTTAATGTGATATCACCAAGAGGGCCCAGAGTATATCTATCCGTCATCGGGGTGGACAAATCCCACTCTTGATCCATGAGCCTCAACATAACACCTTCGTAGTACCGAACCCACCTTTTTAGTCACCCTGTTACGGTGTGAAGTTTGATGTTATCAAGATACTCTTCCGGTGTTAGCAATTAACATGATCTCATGGTCTCAGGACTAAGATTACTTCGTATGATGTTATAGCAATATATACATAATGACTTTGATCGTAATGCTATACTTCGGATGAATGTTCATCACATCATTCCACCAATGTTGTGACCTCGTTATTAACAACATCCAATGTCCATGATCAGGAAACCATGATCATCTATTGCGAGCAAGATTGTTTCCAAGTGCAGCTGAATTGAAAACTTAGTTGTTAAGGCTTATAAATATTCTTTGGATCCCCTTATGTCGAATCAATAAATTGGGTTTTACTTCCTTCAAAGACTGTTGCGATCCCCTATACTTGTGGGTCATCAAGACTATTTTCTGGCGCCGTTGCCGGGGAGCATAGCTCTATTTATCAAGTTCACTTGGAATCACTATGGTTCGCTGCTGTCCATTCATCATGGGTAAACCTCGTGATGGAAAGTTTCCTATATTACCATCCACTACAAGGAGAGGTACAGTTCTGAACACCTCTGTTGCTCTTGATTCACCATCTGTGATGAGTAAGCTCCTTACACCACCACCACATACACATGCTACACATGCTGTTACTTCTGCTGAATCTAAAAATTATGATGCTGATACTTATGATGCGGCTTCCACTGTGCCTGATAAGAGTGGTTCATTAGGTCCTTTCCTAGATGCTACGATTGCTAGAACTATAGCTGGAAATACTAGAACTCCTAATGAAGATACTACTACACCTATCAGTTCACCTGAGTCTAGAGAGAGCAATGATATTGAAGACGGATATATAGAAATGACTGATTAATTTATTAAACAATGCCAAAACACTCATGGTAGAAGTGATATTAAGAGTCTTCTTGAGAGACATACTGTTAGACCTAAATTATCTCCTAATGCTAAGTTTGCTGCATCTCCCATAAACATTAAAGGTAAGGATTATCATTTCTCTCTTGATTTATCTTACACAACCATTGTTGAGAACGAACCTTTTTGCGGGACTAAAAATGAAAGTGATGTAGCACATATGACTGAGCTTTCTACCATGAGTGGCCTATTTTCTGATGATATTAAGATGCGCACCTACTTTGTTGCTAAAATTTAACCTTTTTCACTGAAAGGAGAGGATAAAGCTTGTTTTAATAATTTACCTCCTAGATCTATTAATAGCCTGATTGCTTGATTGATACTTTCTTTCAGAAATATTTCCCTCCTAGTGCTCGACATGCCATTTTGCAGGAACTTTTTGATTTTAAACAGGGAGAAAAGGAGATATTGCCTGAATCATGGGCAAGGTTTTGTGATTTAATTCACGCACAACCTGTATGTCTAATGCCTAAAAATGAGCTTCTTGATATCTATTATAATGGACTAACTGAAGAATCTAGGACATACCTGGATAATTGTGCTAATTGTGTTTTCAGGAAGAGAACTCCCAAAGAAGCTGAGGAATTAATGGCTAAGATAAGAAAGAATTATGATGACTGGACTTCACCTGTGTCAACTACACCCAAGTCCACTATGCCTGAGCCAACACCAACACCAAAGAAGAGGGGAGTTATTGAACTAAATGATGAAGTGATGTAGGAAGCTAAGAAATGTCTCAAGGAGAAGGGTATTAAATCTGAAGATGTGAAGAATCTACCTCCTATAGAAGAGTTATGTAAGCTAATCTCCCACTCATCCACTATTGAGGTACACTCTCTCCAACATTTTGATGAAGGTGTTTCTTATTCTAAAGCTCCTGCTCAATGCTTAGAAGAATTTGATATCTTTTTTGTTAAGAAAGACAATTTTACTAAAAGAGTGCAGAATCATTTGATGGAAAAGTATAGAGCTACTATTGAGTTGAGGGATATTGTGGGAAGAACCTCCAATGATGTTAAAATGCTTGTTAAACATTTCCAAATGGTTCAAACTCAAATTGATCAGCTTATTAAAGTACAAAAAGATTTGCTAGTTAATGCTTCTAAAGAAAAACATGCTTATGAAATTAGAACTAGAAGTAGTGCTACCACTCAGGATCCTCTATATCCTGAGGGGCATCCTAAAATAATTGAGTAGGATTCCCAACAAATTGAAAATAGTGGTACTTCTTCTAAGAGAAAGAAAAAGAAACATAAAACAGTTGTACAATCTTCTAAAACTGCTAAAGATCCTAATAGTATATCTATCTCTAATGCTGAAAATGAGAGTGGTAATGAGAAAAATGATGCTCCTGATAAAGAAGAAATTGAAGAAGAACCTGAAAGGCACACTAAGAACACTAAGTACACTAAGGAAGATTTTGTTGCTAAAAACCATGGTAGTGAAACACAAGTCAAAGGAAGAAGAACACTATAACAAGTTGTCTGAGTGGATGAAACCTTTATTTTTGCAAATTCCTTTAACTGATGCTATTAAATTACCTCCTTATTCAAAGTATATGGAGGATATTGTCTCTAATAAAATGAAGATCCCTAATGAGGAAATTTCTACTTTGGTTGCTAATTATTCCTTTAATGGTAAGGTTCCAAAGAAACTTGGAGACCTAGGGATTCCAACTATTCCATGTTCTATTAAAAATAGTTATGTTAGAACTGCTTTGTGTGATTTGAGAGCATGAGTTAGTATTATGCCTTTTTCTCTCTACAAGAGACTTCAATTGGAGAAACTAATACCAACTGATATATCTTTGCAAATGGCTGATAAATCTACTACTATTCATGTTGGTATATGTGAGGATGTTCCTGTTCAAGTGGCCCATAATTGCTTGATATTAACTGACTTTGTTGTGCTCGAAATGCCTGAAGATGATAATATGTGTATTATTCTTGGGAGACCTTTTCTTAATACTGCAGGTGCTGTCATTAATTGTAATCAAGGAAAGGTAACTTTTAATGTTAATGAAAAGGAGCATATTGTCTATTTCCCCAAGAAAATTGATAAGACTTACGTCCTAAATTCAATTGAAAATATTTAGGGCATCCAAGTTGGATAAATATATTGTCCCATACCAAGAGAAAACTATGAAATTATTATGATTGGGACCATTTCTATCAAGGTTGAGGTAACATAATAATTTAGTGAAATGCAAAGTTTTGTTTCATATAAAATTGTTTTGGTAAAAAGACCTGATCAACCTTGTTAACAAAGGGATTTTAATGAACAAAACAATGTTTTCACCATGATTATCCTTGCTTACTTTTATTTTATCCATTTTAATTTTTGCTTTCACTTAGTTTATTTTTCTATTTTGTTAGCTCCTTGCATATTAGAGTGTCTTAGAACTTCTGAATTTTAGGTTTTGTTTTGTTATTGCATCATTCCAATATTATCTTTCTGCCAGAAAATAATTCATCAATACCTGAAAATTGCTCAAAAATATAGTTTCTCAAAAAATTCCAGAAAATTCATATTAAATTTTTACGTCAAACGAGGGGAAGAGAAGTACCTGGAGTGACCCAGGGGGGGCCACCAGGTAGGCACACCACCTGGTGGCGCGGCCACACCAGGGGCGCGCCTAGCCATGGTGTGGGCCACCCCTGGCCCTCCACTTATTCTCCTTCCTATCACTACCTTCTCTCTCCCGAGAAAATATCAGTTCATTGCTCAAACACGTGTTCCTTATGTTCTTGCTCGCGATTTTCGATCTCCTTGCTCAGCCCATCTTTGCTGCTGAGATGTGGACCATTTGTTCTCCGGTATGTGACTCCTCCGCTTGTCCAAGTAGATTCATGATTAGTGGATTATATCTTGAGTATTTTGCTACTGTAGGTGACAGGTTGTGTGAGCTTGCATGCGTGTTCAATGCTTAGATAAGTTATTTTGATGCATGTTTAGCCCTCTTGCAAGCCCTATAAGTAGTTCATTTCATTATGTAATCACTTTGCAATCATTTGCGTGAAGATTGTCTAAAATTTCAGAAAAGGAGATGAATGAACACCAACTCAACCAACATGAATTAAGGGTGCCCGAGGTTATGAAAGTTCACCATGAGGAAGAAGTTTTCCCTTCTATTTATCTATGCCCCAAATTCATGAAGGCTGCAGGGATTTCTCAAGATTTCCATACTCTAATTTCTAATGCAGGATTGGAGCATTTTGTGGGAGATGAACCTTACCAATATGTGAAACAAACTATGTCTGTGGTGCAGGATATTCGATTTAGTTGGTCCTTGCCTAACCCCATGGTTCATTACAAAATTTACAATATAGCTGTCGACCTCCCTTTCGATGATTTTTGTGCAGCTATTGAAGTACCATAGTGGGGTTCATGTGAAGGGATTAGAGAACGGCCTACACCACTCATGGACTTGTATGCAGAAATTTTCCTAGGGAGTAGCTTCTTGAAAGAGAGTGGTAAAATTCGTAATATTCATCTCCCGTCTATTCGATATTTTGCTTACTTTATTGCCAAGTGCGTTCTTGCTAGAAAGACTGCTAGTAAATTATCTTCATATGACCTAGCCTTTATCTCAGCTGCCTTAAAAATAGATAGGACTTATAACTTGGCTGCTTTGATAGCTTTCCGCCTTGCTGCTAACCGCGAGAAAGGTGGAATTTGTGGAGGCCTCATCGCCTCTTGTTTATTAGCTTTCCATGGTGTAGCGCCTCATCATTCAGACTTACAGTTTCCCATAGAGAGGCTTGATCTTAATTCCATGATACAACATAAATATGTTTCTTCTTGGGCTAATTTGCGTGATTTATCTTATGAAATAACCTTTCTCAAGAGTGGATGGAGAAGAGGTAAGTCCGAGCAATTGGTTCTTTTGCCTACGCCTATTTTGTTTAACTTTGATATTAGGGTAGGATGGTCACTCACGGAGGAAGAGCTCGACACATATTTGGAGGAGCTCTCCTAGCAAGAGCAGAATGTTGGGAGGGAGGATGAGGATGATTTGGTCCAGCCCTCCAACAAGGGGGAGTCTTCATACCAGCAGCCTGCCTATGATTGGGGAGTTTCTTCTTCACAAGGGCCTGAGCATGATCATTCTTATGATGACCCACAGGCTTGGAGTTCCTACCCGTGTTGGGGTTGATCCACACTTAGGCCAAAAGCCTAATCTTGGGGGAGGTATACCGACATCACACTCATCTACATATCATGTTCAGTCGGTACTTTGCATAGCCATGTTTCGTTTCCTTTTTAGTTTTTATTGTTCTTGCTTTATTTCTGTTGGAAATATGCCCTAGAGACAAATAGTAGTAAGGACTATTATCATATTTCATATAGTTTATGATTAAGATGTATATCATGCTATAACTGTATTGAGTGGAAACATCAATACACGTGTGATATACAAACAACCAGGGGTTCCCAGTGAAACTCTAGTCACTGGTTCATTGGTCAACAGATGATCATGTTTCCTGATCATGTGGCATTTATGCTAGTTGGAAATGAGGTCATCTCATTCGGAGAATGAGATGATGAACCAATACCCAACCTAAACATCGTGACCCGATCATGTCATGAAGTTCAAGTTACGATGATTAGAAATGGATCCTCGTAGACTATTCCATAGACCGTGAGGCTATATCAATCACTGTCTCCCGAGAGTGCTTTGATATCATCAAACGCCATCTGGTAATACGGTGGTTACAAAGGTGTGTTCACATATTCAGAGGAAACCATTGAGGCAATATATGTCAAGAGCGGGATTTGTCTGTCCATGTGACGGGAAGATACTCAAGGGCCCACTCGGAGAAGTAATATCCAATAGCTGCGCAACGTGTGATTTGATAACGGGGATATCACTTATCGGAACGAGTCAAGTAGCGTTGTTCAGTAACGAGATTGAACACGACATAGTGATGTCATTAATCAGATCTCGGGCAATGCAAGTATCGAGTGACAAAGGGAATAAGACACGACTGTCCCGGTTCAAACGACGAAAGATCTTCGTGGAACGCACAGGGGTCACATGGCCATCCAGGTCCCTCTGTCGATCATTGGTGCGGGAGTGTCCCTACCATGTCTGGACTATCCCCGAACCATGGGGTATCACGCTTAAGGGCTTGATGATGCTTAGAGAGTGTTTATAGGATCGGTAGAATCACCGAAGATTAGTAGAGAGAAAACCGGAAGGGTTTCGGTAAGTTCGGATGATGTCCGGAGTGGAGGTGGAAGGTGTTCCATGGCCACGGAGGTTGAATAATATGTGAATGAATGTTAAATGTTGATTTAATCATTTATTCATAATTATTTAATAAAGAGAAAATCAATTAAAGGTTAAAAAGGCTTAATGGGCCAATTTCCGGAGGGAGAGGGCCCATTAGGGAGAGGAGAGAGGGAGAGGGGCCAAGGGGGCTGGCCGGCTGGGCCTATCCCCCTCGCGCGGGGACCACTAGGTGGCCAGCCGCCACCCCTCCCCCTCTTCTCCTTTAGTCCCACCCCGGGACTTTGAGGGAGGGTGTACCCCCTCCTCCCCCTATATATAGTGGGGTATTTGGCCAAGATAAATACACCAATAATCAATAAATGTCTCCCCACTTTTGGGAGGACCTCTAGTTGATATTTTCTCTCTCCCTCTCTCTCTCTCATGACCATGGTCCCAAGTCTGGACTGCGCGAGCGAGAGACATCTTCACCGTGGAGCGCCGTCGCGCTGCGGGATTCGGATCCAGGAGCTCTACTTCCGCAACTGCTGTTGGATTGGGGAAGCGGGAGTCATCGTTAGGCACCAGACGTGTGTAACTCACCGCGAGGTGTCGCACTTGAGGCACTCAAGTCGTTGGAGCCAAGGAGCGCAAGGACTTCATCACGACCTTGAGGTCGGCTTCGGCTCGTCTACATCAACCACGCTCTCATGAGCGTTGACAACACTTTTCGGTCTTCAAGGGTAAGTTTGTGAAAAGCCCCTCCCGTTACTGTATTGCTAATAGATAGGTCCTGGCAGCTTCAGGGGTTCAGGGGCATAGGGTAAAATTTTATTGTTTTCATACGCGGAACCCCTACAGTGGTATCAGAGCTAGATCTATGCGTAGTAATGCTAGTACGGGTAGAACACACGAGATGTAACATGTGGGTGTTGATCTTTTAGTTGTTACCCTCCCACGTGTACTTGTGTATACCGTAGTAATGCTTGATGAAGCGGCCCCCAACCGACTTTACACGTTCATTCGCAAGACTGGTCCACGCTTGACATACGGCTTGTACCGTACAAAGTGGCTTAGGGGGGTGTCTGTCTCTCTCTCGCATTAGTTGGTATACCATTTGCAACGGAGGGCCCCGAAAGGGGTGTAGTAGAGACAACTACTTGATCAATGTTGTTCTGAAAGTTCGTAGGTAAGAATGGTTCTTGTGCGAAAGCCCATTCAGCCACGTAAAACATGCAAAGATAAAGTAGAGGCGTCTATCTTTGTTTTGCAGGGGGGGCGTTGCTTTGTGATATGGTTGTGGCAAAGGTAAAGTGATTACCTTTTGTTACATAGTAATATATAGTCACAGAGGTGACGGACTACCACGCCGGAATGACACCGGTACCCTGGTGTCTACGGCACCGGAACGCTGGCGCCGGAACCCGGTGACGGCGGATGGAGATCACGACATGAAGGACCATATCACATAGCATTTACATTCAATGTTATTGTTTGTATGCCTTATTGTGTGCTAGTATTAGATGCTAGACGGTAGCCTAATAAGATTATCCCTGTTAAAATTACCAACGATTGTGTTCCCCCTTAGTGTTCACCACCAAGAAAGTTCTTCGGTATGAGGCGATCCAGGGTTACAGACCTGGGTGTCAGACATATCTACGTTCGCATACAGTGGGTGTAAGCCATGTTGCACAGCGAATACACTAAGGTTGAGTTGGCGAGCCTAGCACGCCAGAGAAGCATGGCCTAGGAACACGGATGGTCGAAAGATCGAGTAGGAGTCACATGAATGATGTGACCGACGTTTAGCGTCCACCTTTGAACCCACATCGATGGTCATGATCAATCGGGGGAGATGTGGCTGATAGGGGTCATGTTATCACTAGGAACCCTCACTGTGGATAGGTGTTTCTGAGTGGAGTTATTATTAACTCATTTAATTATAAACTTAGTCTAAATTCCTTTTGCAATTATAAATGTAGATGGCTCACCGTGAAGCCTACTTTGTCCTTAAGGATTGGGTAAAGGGTGAGAAACTTAGACTTGATGGATCCAACTTCCCTAGTTGGCTTGTGCGCCTGAATGATCTCCTTACTAGGAATCATGTGGTAGACTACATACGCCGCATGATGGATTTGACTGAGCCAGACTACTATGAGACCCCACAAGAGCTGGCATACCGCTACTATCGCCATGAGATGTCCACCTACATTCAGATAATAATGCGTTACGAGATGGTGGATGAACTACATCCGCTCATGGTGGATGTTGATCCATATTCGATGGTGGATCAGCCGAGAGCAGAGTTCATAGGCCATGTGCGCATGTGGAAGCACGAGCTGCTTGGAGAGTTCCTTTCCATACAGATGGAGGAGCATACATGTCTGAAGAGTCACTTGGAGCGCATGCTTGATGCACACACGAGACTGGTTCACTTCGTGGATTACTGGATGGCTGATCCATTTGCGATAGACGTACTGCTTCGATCGCTGCCTCCCAGCTATGAAGGACATGTCCGGAGTAGCATCATGAGTGGTGATACGGAAACATTGGATTTCCATGAGTTCATATTACGTTTCAGGAACGTAAAGGTTGAACCAATCACCGGAGAGGTCATCAATAACAAAGGTATATATTTGATATACAGTTTTATAAATGTTATAATCTTGCAAACACATTTGTAGAGTTAAGTATATTTGATACTTGTTCAGTTTTGTTGAAAACAGGTCCTTCTGCATGAGAGGTGCTTGCTGGAGAGGAGGTGACGTTGCGTGTTGATGGCGAGCATGATGATGATGACCGACGACACTCTCCCTCGACATTTATCATTTAGTTTGTGTTTTAGGATGATTAATGTAATCAAGAGATTGTGAACTTCTTTAGTGTGTCTCACACTTCGTGAGACGGTTATTCATATGAGTTTGTAACAAACAATTGTTCCACTTTTATGATTGATTTCTATTTGTGTTCATATCTTGTTTGATTATGTGTGAATTATCCTTGTCGTTTGAAACTAATTGATAATGCATGAACATTTGTAAAACATTAAAATTGCCTTAAAATACCCAACTTACTGATATTTCATTAATGAATGAAACCATTGTTTAAACTCAAAGTTATGTGATAATATGTGAAAGTCATTCGATTTCTTCTCACATATAAATCATGCCTAAGTTCGGCAAATTAACTTGAACACCATGTATTACTTGATTACAAAGAGTTTAAAGAATTGTTAAAAGTAAATACATATTCGATGTATTATGTTTTAATGAAAATGGTAATTATCATTATATGATTGTTTAAATGTGTAAATAAGTTTACCAAAGGAAACATGAATATGAAACTATTTGATTTGATCAAAGTGTTTCATCAATAAAAAGGTATAAATATAAAAGAGAATCTAATTGCTATGATTTGATCAATAGTAATGAAATTCAAATTTATAAGAATGGCATAAAAGAAATTGTGGAATGAAAAGCGTTTTGAAACGTCAAAATGCAAAGCATCACAATATGATATTAGATATCAAAGGGGTTGAATAGAAGGCACCAAATAAATCATTGTAGTGTAGATGTAGAGACCATTAGTTAGAAATAGTTAGCACTCAATTAGAATGCAGTGAACCATTTGAATTCATGAAAGTTTTGAGGTTATTCGATATAACCAAAACAATAGCGAATAAGTCCTTGTAGCATATTCATTGGAAACTTTGAATACAAAATCCATAGCTAAACCAAAAGAGAAGCAAAACTTGTATTGCTTGGATTTTGGTGCATTCTTGAGAAAGATCACTTTTAGTGATGTTTCTCGATTATGGAGCAAATGGAAGATAGTGAAAAACATGATGAGGATTCATATCCCAGCATCAGAGTGTTGAGAAGCGCAACGGACAACGTTCCTGAATTCTCTTCACAAAAGGAAAGAATCAATGATATTGATCATTGTGTTTTCCCTACTAATGTTTTCACTACATGAAGTAGGATTCAAAATGTAATCCATATCTAGTATGGAAACATTTGTGAATCATTTGTCATGATTATTGGAATATGACATACCTACAAACTACAAAGGAAATAATGGTAAACTAAATTATGAGAAATCCTAGAAGTAAAATTCACTTGAGATTAGAAAGCGATTCATTTCTGAATCTCACAAGTAAAGGGGTTACTTGGAATTTTCCCAAGTGACTGCGAAGCCATAGTGGAAAAGGGGGTGAATGACAAAAGCACAATTTGTCAAACATTGGATGAATTCAAATGAATTTGATTCATGTGTGCTAAATGTCTAGTGGATTTAAAACTCGTAAAGTACTAGTATCTCATAGTAAATCTCCTAGTTTGATATTTGATCAAAGGTTTTTGAAGTTATTCAAAATAGTAAGGAGATATGCAATTTGCATAAAATTGAGTGGGAGTTATGAAAGTCTTCCTGAAACAATATGTGATTGAAATATTTTTAAGTGGGAGCAATATAAGTCTCAAATTCAAATATGTAGGAACATATTTTGAGTGGGAGATTATAGGAGTAATTCTTAAGTGTGTTAAGAATAAAAGGGCAAGTACATATAAATAATGATTTATAAGATGTAGAAGTTGATAATAAGTGTATTATGATATTATGTAGTATTCCTTAAGGGATTCTGAAAAGGGTTTCAGAATAGAAGTTAATTAAGGAACTGGTCCTTAATAACTCAAATTAGGAATAGTATTGAGTTAAACATCAATGGTTGAAAGAAAGAAAAGGATGATCATCATCCACTATGTTGAGACATAGTTTCTATCTTAGTAAACCATGATGATAACTTAGCATAATATGTGATCCAAATAAGTGATTAAGTTCGGATCACAGAACGTTGAGCTAAGTTTGTGTCAACACCCTGATTTTTAATCCCAGATGCCCGTTATGTCATACATCGCAATCCCAGGATTACCATTTTTGCGAGACATAACATATTGGATATCATAGTACATCATCCATTACAAACCATAATAAGGTCTTACACGAATAAAGGATCTCATGATCCAGTCTTAATACAACAAGCAACGGAATAAATAATAAGCGTAGCAGTGGGGTCCATCTTCAGTCGCACAGGAAATGCTGGCGATGGAAGATAGTCCTAGTTATCATAGACGTCTTGCTGTCCTTCATCTTGGTAATCTCCTTCATAGTCTGGCCATAGGAATAGCAAGGGACAAAAGCCATGAGTACTCCTTAAGTACTCGCAAACTATCACTAACAAGTAAGGTAGTTCTAGTGGGATTGCTAGCTCTAAGTTTATTTGTAAAGTTAAGTTTGAAACCTAAGCTAAGTTCAGAAACAAAGAAAGATAAAATATAGTTCTAGAAACACTTAAGTTGGGAAGCTAGTGTCATAGTCACAACCCTGTTGTGGTCAAGTCAAGATTCATCATTCATTTCATAAGTCATTTTGAAAATATCTGAAATGAAACAGTATGGCCACTCCAACTGTCCATAACCGCGGACGTGGCTATTCGAATAATTTGACACTCTGCAGAGGTGATACACTTTCACCCCAAGATTCGATACATCTGTCAGGGATAACCCTAAATCATCATACTTAGTATGCAGATAATCAAACATAACCTTCCCCTTACACACCCTAGTATAAGCACCTCTCCTATGAGCATGGCCTCCCAACCATTACCATATGTCATCTTGGGCACTACATAGGTGGACAACATTGAGAGGTAGCCTCAGCTCAAACCTCTCCTGCGAGGGAACTAATACTAATGCATATAAATTTCTGGCTAAGCCTTACCCAATTCAGATATTGTGGTTGTACGGTAAAATTAGAATGGTATCACATCCAAGTCCAACCATCAGTTTTGTAAAAGGGCTAAGGCTCATGCCTCAACATTTTCATCATCATAAACCATTTGTGTTTCTCAACACATGTCAAAACATCTCAATAGAATGACTCATCATTCCAAGGTTTCCACAAGTCATTTTTACCTAGTGTTCCCATCTAAAGTGACTCAAGTTTTTATTTAGCTCCAAACTACTAAGTTAAGAGTATTCACTAAGGTGGGATGCTAATCTCAATCTCAGGCCATAGAATGACATCTAAGGTTATCTAGATAGGTCAAGTTTTATACTTTTTATGCTACCTTCAAACAAATAAGTGACTTTGGTAAAGTAAAGAATGTAAAACTTGGAGTACGTACTAGTCAAAGTGGTATAACCAAAGCATGCCTAATGCATCTTGCTTACGTTATCTAGCTTAATTCTAGCTTGCTAACAATAGCTTGCCTTGGTTGGTGCAGTGGCTGAAGTTTTCTTCCTCCTCCTCTTGGTAGAACTCCTCCTCCTCGAAAGCTTGGTCGGTACTATCGTTTATAAATACATACGGGATACACAATCACCAAACAATACTTAACTAGTCTACTTAGTACACTAAGGCACACATTTGATGATCTATTATCATCACAAGCATCACAAGATTTAATGAACTAGTTTCATTCTTTTTATTTGAGAAAAGTAATTTCTACTCATTGAATTTTACTAAGATCTAATATTCTCCTATTAAAATATGGGATCATGTGGACACATGTCATCACCATATATTCTAACATATGGGAATGTGATTTAAAGGTTGGATCATATTTAAATAGGTTTAAGTTTAATATTTAATGATTTAAAGTGACTAGAAATGCCTATATAGCATTAATTTGGTACTAGTCCAAAGTCACTGCATGCAAACCATAATATTATTACATATTCATATAGGTATGGTTAAATGTGAATTTTGAGAGTTGGAATCAACTCAAAAGCTATTATGGTTGATTTTATAAAAATGTTTGAATGTGCAAATGCTTCTGTCTTGTTATTTTTACTAGGATAGATCTCTAACTCTAAATGAATTAAATCCAACGGGCTTGTATAGATCTTTTCAGAAGCTTTCCAACAAAATTGGAATCACTCAATTTGGTTCAGTAAATCTTCCTGAATTGATTTTTGAACTAAGGAACAAAATTGAGTTTAAACTAAAATAGAAAAATCCTAATTTGAATTACTGGGTCAGCGCGGAAAGGAAATGGGCTGGCCCAGTGGGGCTCAGCGGCGCAGAGGGCGGCTGACAGGTTGGTCCCGCTTGTCAGCGAGACTTAAAACCCGAAACGGTATCTAGTGATCTGGGCCACACGATTATAATGCGGATCAATGGCTCACAGTCGTCGTCGACGGCGGACTCGTCGCCGGCGAGACCGAACCCTAAACGGCCGATGAGGGTCTACTAGGGACGTACCAGGGCTCTAGCTAGTGCGGAGAGGCGGGCAAACAAACTGGACGGTGACGGTGGTTCTCCTGGTACTGGTGGCGGCTCGGGAGATGGCCTGGATCAACGGCGCCCTTCTCCTCCTTCCGCGGCAGACTCCGGCGAAATTCCGGCGCTATGGGCTACGGTTTCCTCCGGTGGGGCTCTAGGAGTATTCTGAGGGGGAGTGGATGAGAGTGGAGTGAGGAAACGGTGCTGGGGAGGCCTCCTTATATAGGCGCGGCAAGGCGGCAGAGAAGCCTAGGCGGTGCTCGCCGGTGACGACGGTACAGTGGGCTAAGGGCTTGGGCAATGGACTAGGACGGTGGGCGGTTCCCTGGCGGTCGTCTGGGTGGTGCGCGTGCAGTGAAATGCGGTCGGGAGAGGTGAGTGGCGCGGTGCACACGATGTCTCTACCGACGGCGAACTTTGCGGTGGCCGGTGACTACGGGGCACGGTTGGGGAAAAGAGCATGCCTGACAGCTTCTTGGGGAGGTGGTGATCATGTAGGTGGGCGGCGAGAGCTAGGCGGGGTCTGGTTGAGAGGGGACCGTGCGCGCTCTGCGGGAGGTGTCGGCATGGTAGACAGGCTCCGGGCGTGGCTGTTCCTGGCTGCTCCTTGCTTTGTCTGTGGGCTAGGACTGGCCTGGAGGTGGAGGTGGACCACGAGCGACACGCTGGGCAAGGTGGGCGAGGCTGGCGGCTACTGTGGCGCGCTGTCGCCGTTGAGGTGCTTGAGTGGGCTCGGCATTGATGTCCATGACCATTTGGTTGTGGGCACAGTGCTTGGCCGGGCTAGAAAGGGGTAGGGGAAGAAGTGGAGAGAGTTTGGTTGCAATGTGGGCGACAGGTTAGGCCAGAACACTGCTCACACTAGTGTTTTTGGTTTTGGTATGATCTGTGCCCACCAAGTGTTTGACGAAATGGCCGCAAGAAAACAAGTTTTGAATTTTGGGCTGATTTTTGGTGGAGTGATTCATCTCATGCTTAAGCATCTAGGTTTGCTTGGGATTTGAAAATGGAGTTCATTTGAGTGGTTTTTGAATAAGTGTGATCTTGATACCTACACTAGATTCAATTTTCAAATGTCATTTAAATTTAGTGTTTGAAAGTTTTTAGGATGGAACAAAGTGGGCCTTGGTACATCACTACTTGTACTAGCAAGGGGTGCAAAGAACCACAATTGTTTCTGTTAAGATTTGAGTTCTAGGAATAGCCAAAGTAGGCATGGTGATTAAAATGGCACAAATGACCATTTGCTTATTTTTTTCATTTTGATTTGTTTTTCTTTGGGATTTGTTTGGGAATGATCTATATGATGTTTAATTCACCTTGGAATCATTTTACAATCAATGGATCACTCAAACATGGCAATTCAAAACAACTCCTATTTTATATGCACACACATATGAATACTTAATGAATTTTAAATGGAAACGTTTTTTTTAACCCTAAATTTGATGATTTGAATCTTAATAACCTTGTATTAGGGTTTTGGGATGTTACAAACCTTCCCACCTTAAACAAAATCTCGTCCCGAGATTTACGAAAGAAAACTAGGAACTAAAGAGATCTGGGAACTCTGTCCTAATGTAATCTTCTCGCTCCCAAGTGGCTTCTTCTTCAGTATGGTTGCTCCATTGAATCTTGAGCAATTTGATACTTCTGGTCCTAGTGGTTCTGTAAGCTTCTTCCAAGATACGGATGGGCACTTCACGATATGTCAGGTCTTTGTTGATATCAACAGCTCGGTGATCGATGTTCTTGAAAACTTCAGTCTTCTCCCGCACTTCTAGGCATTTGCGAAGTAACGAGATATGGAACACATTGTGGATGGCTGACATCTCCTCTGGTAGTTCCAGTTGATACGATACTTCTCCTCGACGGTTCAGAATCTTGAAGGGCCCGATATATCCGGGGGCTAACTTTCCTTTCAGACTAAAACGTTGCGTTCCCTTCAATGGCGAAACCTTGAGATACACAAAATCTCCGACATTGAAAGTCAGGTCTCTCCTTCGCTTGTCAGCATAACTCTTCTGTCTGGATTGAGCGGTCTTGAGGTGCTCACGAACTTTATGAACCTTCTCTTCGGCTTCTCGGAGAATGTCAGGTCCAAAGATCTGACTCTCTCCTACTTGCGACCAATTCAAAGGGGTGCGACACTTTCTTCCATATAGGAACTCCAATGGTGCCATTTGCAAACTAGCTTGATAATTGTTGTTATATGAGAATTCTGCGAAAGGCAGGCAGTCTTTCCATTTTGATCCGTATTCCAACACACAAGCTCTCAACATATCCTCTAGGATTTGGTTGACTCTCTTAGTCTGTCCATCAGTTTGTGGGTGATAAGCGGTGCTGAAATTCAACTTGGTTCCCAGTCCTTCTTGGACTTTCTGCCAAAATCTCGAGGTAAATTGGGTTCCTCGATCTGATACTATGGTCTTAGGGGTTCCATCCAGACTAACAATTCTAGCAATATACAGCTCTGCTAGCTTCGAACTCTGGTAGGTTGTCTTGACAGGTATAAAGTGAGCTACCTTGGATAGTCTATCAACGATGACCCAGATTGAGTCATTTCCCCTACTAGAAGTAGGCAAACCGGTGATAAAGTCCATTCCGACGGAATCCCATTTCCATTCCGAAATCTGCAATGGTTGCAACAGTCCTGCGGGTCTCTAATGCTCTGCTTTGACTCTTTGACAGATGTCACACTTGGCGATGTAGCTTCCGATTTCTCTCTTCATCTTCTGCCACCAAATATGCTCTTTCATATCATGATACATCTTCGTTCCTCCGAGGTTGATAGAATAAAGAGTATCATGAGCTTCCTGCATGATAACTTGCTTCAGCTCCGGATCTGCTGGCACACAGATACGTCCTTTGTACCATAGAACTCCTTCTTCGTCTTCTATGAATCCAGGTACCTTTCCTGTACTAATACGACGTTTGATTCTGTCGATACTTTCATTTCCCTTCTGGGCTTCCTTGATTTGGCTAATCAAAGTGGGTTGAAGTTCAATGCTAGCTAAAAATCCTTTGCTAACTATCTCAGTTCTAAACTGCTCCAACTCCTCATACAAACTGGGTTGCTTTTCCTTGATCATGGTGTTTAGCTTACACGGCAATCTGCTAAGAGCATCCGCTACCACATTGGCTTTGCCGGGGTGATAGTGAATGTCAAGGTCATAATCCTTGATTAAATCTATCCATCTCCTTTGCCTCATATTCAGCTCCTTCTGAGTGAAAATTTACTTCAAGCTCTTGTGATCTGAGTAAATATCATAGCGATTACCCATAAGATAATGACGCCATGTCTTTAATGCCAAAACTACGGCTGCTAATTCAAGATCATGGGTCGGATAGTTTTGCTCATGCTGCTTCAGTTGTCGAGAAAGATAAGCAATGGCTTTGCCTTCTTGCATCAATACACATCTGAGACCAATCTTGGATGCATCACAATACACATCTAATGGCTTCTTGATATCTAGCATGATCAATATTGTGGCTGAAATCAATCTCTTCTTCAGTTCTTGGAAACTAGCTTCACATTTGTCGGTCCATTCAAACTTCTTGTCCTTCTTCAACAATTGGGTCATGGGTCTGGTGATGCTCGAAAATCCTTCGACGAACTTGCGGTAATATCCCGCTAATCCGAGAAATGCACGGACTTGGGTTTGAGTGGTGGGGGCTTCCCATTCTTCGACATCTTTGATTTTGGCAGGATCAATAGAGACTCCTCCGGTAGACACAATATGTCCTAGGAATCCTACTTCTTTCAGCCAAAACTCACATTTGCTGAACTTGGCATATAACCGATGCTCTCTCAGGGTTTCTAGGATGATTCTCAGATGTTGCTCGTGCTCTTCTTCTGACTTGGAGTAGATAAGGATATCGTCGATAAACACAATGACAAACATATCTAGGAACTTCATAAAGATCTTATTCTTGAGATTCATGAAATAAGCAGGGGCATTGGTTAATCCAAAAGACATAACCCTATACTCGTATAAACCATAGCGAGTAGTAAAGGCGGTCTTCGGAATATCCGTTGCACGAATCTTCAGTTGGTGATAACCAGTCCTAAGATCAATCTTTGAGAATACCTGGGCACCAGTCAACTGATCGAATAGATCCTCTATCTTTGGTAAAGGGTACTTGTTTTTTATGGTGACGTCATTCAGCTTTCGGTAATCGGTGCACAACCGGTGGCCTCCATCTTTCTTGTTGACGAATAACACTGGTGATCTCCATGGCGATGTGCTTGGTTGAATCAAGCCTGTTGCTGACATAGCATCCAACTGCTTCTTCAACTCTACTAACTCTAAGGGGTTCATGCTATAGGGTCTCTGGGCTATGGGTCCGGTTCCGGGGATTAGTTCGATAATGGACTCAATATCCCTATCCGGGGGCATACCTGGCAATTCATCTGCGAATACGTCAGGGTATTCACAGACTACTCTGACTTGGTCTATGGTGGGGAGGGCTAGACTCTTCTTGCACTTGAATTGATAGGGTAAGGTTTCAGATATATGCTCTACTGTTACTCCAGAGCTACTGGTCATGGTGATGGCTTTCTTAGCACAGTTTATCAGTCCTTTATGCTTTGACATCTAGTCCATACCTAGTACTACTTCCAATCCTTTGGTTACAAGTACTATTAGGTTGGCATAAAAATCTTTCCCATGTATTCTGATAGGCACAACTTTGTAAATTTTTCTAGCTTTTGTAGTTGAACTGGGGATTTGGACTATCATGACATGCTTCAAGTTGGTTGGGTAAATCTTACTAGTGCAAGCAAATTCTTCGGTGACAAATGAAAGCGATGCTCCAGAATCAAACAACACTCTTGCTAAAACTGAGTTGACAGAAAACATACCCAACACTACATCTGGTGCTTCTTGGGCTTCCTCGGCATTCATGTGGAAGAGACGGCCGTTGCGGTTGTGAGGGTTCCCTGGGGCAAATCTTCTCCCTGGTTGAACATGATGCTGCTATTGAGCTGGGGCATTCGCATTGGCAGTGGCGGCAGTCTTCTTGGGGCACTCATTGGAATAGTGACCCTTCACTCTACACTCGAAACAAGTTATCTGGGACTTGTCTTTAGCTGTGACAGGCACAGCATTGCTTCCAGTTCTGGGTGCAGTGTTGTTGTTGTTGTTGCTCTTGGGAGGTGCACGGTTGGAATTGCTGGTGTTGTTGGGGTTGTTGTTCTTTCCTCCGGACTTCACATTGCCTCCGCTGCGGTTGGGGTAGCTTGGGCGAGACATTGGGGGTCAGTTGTTTCTAGGTGCATACCCTGCAGACGGGTTGGGACGGTACTTCTGGTGACTGTTGGATCCAGCTTGGATCCAGCAGTCCGTTCAGGAATCTCTACTTTTTCTTTGCCCCCATGTTGATCTCATCAGGTGCGTACCTGGCAAGTGAGAGGAATTTGTCACGGTACTCCACCACAGTCATTCTGCCTTGCTTAAACTCTCGGAATTCATCCCTCATTCGGGTGACTAGACCCTGCGGCATGTAGGTGCGACTAAACTTGATTTTGAAGGATTCCCATGTCATTACTTGACCATGGTTCATGAGGCGGATGTTGTTCCACCAAGCTCTTGCATCTCCTGCCAAGTAGTGGGTGGCGAAGAGAACTTTCGCGTTGTCATCAACTCTGGCTATTTCCAAATTGTTATCCATTGTCTGCAACCAGTCATCAGCATCTAGTGGGTTCTCCGAAGTGCTAAAGATTGGGGGATTGGTATTCTGGAAGTTTTTCAGCTTGGATCCTTGATGATCCTGATTTCCATGCGCTTGGTTGTTTTGGGCCATTTGAGCTATCTGCTGCAGTGTTGCTAAGTTGGCCTGGTGCTCTGCCCTGCTTGCTTCATGGTCTGCAACTAACATCTGCATAATCTGCAGCATTGGGTCTTGCGATGAGCTGCTCCCTCCGAGGTTTCCACGAGTCATCTGAAGATTGAGATAGATAAAGGGGTAAGAGGGAAAGTTCTAAGGTTCATGGTTTTGGTTTCAAAGCTAAAACTTTGAGTTTGACTCAGGTTTTGCAACTAACTCTATTTCATTCCTTCAAACAAGCACACAATACAAACACACACACACCACAACTTCAAAGGAAAATAGATGGTTTTAAGAAACATTCTGCAAGCTACGATACAATGGGACCGATACATCTCATGCTACGATAGTGCTCTAGTGCATCTACTCATCGTCTATGAAGTCGGAGTCGTCATCGTCGATGTAGAGGTCCACGACATCCTCCTCCAGAAAGTCATCATCATTGTTGAGGTAAGAATCCATATCTCCCTGGATGTCTTCACCCTCCTCTTCTTCCTCTTTTGCTGCAAGGTGAGCTTCTTGCTCCTTGATGGTCTTCTCGAGGTCGGGCACCTTCTTGCGAAGATGGACGATGGTGCGATCCTTCTTTTCGCGCTAGCGGCGAAGAGACTGACGGTCCTTGACAAGCAGTGAGAAAGTCTAGGCCTTCTGGGCGGCAATGGAACGGTTGTGCTTGGCAAACTTCCTAGCATTGTCCAATTCCTTCTGGCGATCGTACAACAGGAAGTCAAGGTTCTTCACTTGACGCATCAACTCCGGGTAACCTGGCATCTCCATTGGCATTCCCATGAAGTCAAGCCTTGCATAGTGCGCAAAGCGGGTTCCTTGGATTTGGTTGACACTGAGGGCACATAGACGTGCAAGAGCTTCATGCATTGCCTTGGCTAATCCATCTAGCCAGTTGTTTTCCCTTACGAAGAACTGGATTCTCCCGGACGTTGGTGCTTTTATGCTTCCTCGAAGATCAACGGTGACTAGCCATTGTAAATCTCCTCCTGGGGGTCCAGGAAGTTGAGCTCCAAGAAACTCCGGATGTGGGCGTCGCAATAACTCAGACAATGAATCTAGATCCCTCTCGAAGGTCAGTTGGCCTCCGTTGCCCAACTGTAGAACTTGCTGAACCGAGTCTCCATCTACAAGAATTAAGGATGCGGAAGTTAGTGAAGTGATAAAGTGTGTCAAATTTTATGTAGTAATGTAAGAATTGGAGGAACATGAATTTTTGAGAAAGAATGAATTCCCAAGGGTAAGAGAGGAAATAGTTTTTCATAAATACTCACTTTGGTTTTTGAAATTAAGTTTTTGTTCGGACGTCCATTCTAACTAGGGTCTCCTATGGTCAGGATGGCTCTGATACCAACTTGTCAACACCCGGATTTTTAATCCCAGATGCCTGTTATGTCATACATCGCAATCCTAGGATTACCATTTTTGCGAGACATAACAGATTGGATATCACAGTACATCATCCATTACAAACCATAATAAGGTCTTACACAAATAAAGGATCTCATGATCCAGTCTTAATACAACAAGCAGCGGAATAAATAATAAGCGTAGCGGTGGGGTCCATCTTTAGTGGCACAGGCAATGTTGACGATGGAAGATAGTCCTAGTTATCATAGCCGTCCTGCTGTCCTTCATCTTGGTAATCTCCTTCATAGTCTGGCCATAGGAATAGCCAGGGACAAAAGCAATGAGTACTCTTTAAGTACTCGCAAACTATCACTAACAAGTAATGTAGTTCTAGTGGGATTGCTAGCTCTAAGTTTATTTGTAAAGTTAAGTTTGAAACCTAAGCTGGGTTCAGAAACAAAGAAAGAAAGAAAAAGTTCTAGAAACACTTAAGTTGGGAAGATAGTGTCATAGTCACAACCCTCTTGTGGTTAAGTCAAGATTCATCATTCATTTCATAAGTCATTTTGAAAATATATGACAACGAAACAGTATGGCCACTCCAACTGTCCATAACTGTGGACGCGACTATTCGAATAGTTTGACACTCTGCAGAGGTGATACACTTTCACCACAAGATTTGATACATCTGTTAGGGATAACCCTGAATCATCATACTTAGTATGCAGATAATCAAACATAACCTTCCCTTTACACACCCTACTATAAGCACCTCTCCTATGAGCATGGCCCCCCAACCATGACCATCGGTCATCTTGGGCACTGCATAGGTGGACAACATTGAGAGGTAGCCTTAGCTCAAACCTCTCCCGCGAGGGAACTAATACTAATGCATATAAATTTCTGGCTAAGCCTTACCCAATTCAGGTATTGTTGTTGTACGGTAAAATTGGAATGGTATCGCATCCGAGTCCAACCATCAGTTTTGTAAAAGGGCTAAGGCTCATGCCTCAATATTTTCATCATCATAAACCATTTGTGTTTCTCAACACATGTCAAAACATCTCAATAGAATTACTCATCATTCCAAGGTTTTCACAAGTCATTTTTACCAAGTGTTCCCATCTAAAGTGACTCAAGTTTTGAATTAGCTCCAAACTACTAAGTTAAGAGTGTTCACTAAGGTGGGATGCTAATCTCAATCTCAGGCCATAGAATGACATCTAAGGTTATCTAGATAGGTCAAGTTTTATACTTTTTATGCTACCTTCAAACAAATAAGGGACTTTGGTAAAGTAAAGAAAGTAAAAGCTTGAAAGTAAAACTTGGAGTAGGTACTAGTCAAAGTGGTATAACCAAAGCATGCCTAATGCATCTTGCTTAGGTTATCTAGCTTAATTATAGCTTGCTAACAATAGCTTGCCTTGGTTGGTGCAGTGGTTGAAGTTTTCTTCCTCCTCCTCTTGGTAGAACTCCACCTCCTCGAATGCTTCGTCGGTACTATCGTCTATAAATACATACGAGATACACAATCACCAAACAATACTTAACTAGTCTATTTAGCACAATAAGACACATATTTGATGATCTATTATCATCACAAGCACCACAGGATTTAATGAACTGGTTTCATTCTTTTTATTTGAGAAAAGTAATTTCTACTCATTGAATTTAACTAAGATTTAATATTCTCCAATTAAAATATGGGATCATGTGGACACATGTTATCACCACATATTCACCAAATTGAGCCTATTACCGGTTCTAGGAAGAGCACACCAAATGAAAGAAACTATTACTCAAAAAGCAAATCACATCTCGATCCACATATGGGAATATGATTTAACGGTTAGATCATATTTAAATAGGTTTAAGTTTAATATTTAATGATTTAAAGTGACTAGAAATGCCTATATAGCATTAATTTGGTACTAGTATAAAGTCACTGCATGCAAACCTTAATATTATTACATATTCAGATAGGTATGGTTAAATGTGAATTTTGAGAGTTGGAATCAACTCAAAAGATATTATGGTTGATTTTATAAAAATGTTTGAATGTGCAAATGCTTCTGTCGTGTCATTTTTACTAGGAGAGATCTCTAACTTTAAATGAATTAAATCCAACGGGCTTGGATAGATCTTTCCAGAAGCTTTCCAACAAAATTGTAATCACTCAATTTGGTTCAGTAAATCTTCCTGAATTGATTTTTGAACTAAGGGACAAAATTTAGTTTAAATTAAAATAGAAAAATCCTAATTTGAATTACTAGGTCAGCGCGGGAAAGGGAATGGGCCGGCCCAGTGGCACTCAGCGGCGTAGAGGGCGGCTGATAGGTTGGTCTCGCTTGTCAGCGAGACTTAAAACCCAAAACGGTATCTAGCGATCTAGGCCACACGATTATAACGCGGATCAACGGCTCACAGTCGTTGTCGACTACGGACTCGTCGTCGGCGAGACCGAACCCTAAACGGCCGATGAGGGTCTACTAGGGACGTACCAGGGCTCCAGCTAGTGCGGCGAGGCGGGCAAACGAACTGGACGGTGACAGCGGTTCTCCTGGTACTGGTTGTGGCTCGAGAGATGGCCTGGATCAACGACACCCTTCTCCTCCTTCCGCGGCAGACTCCGGTGAAATTCCGGTGCTACGGGCTACGGTTTGCTCTGGTGGGGCTCTGGGAGTGTTCTGAGGGGGAGTGGATGAGAGTGGTGTGAGCAAACGGTGCTGGAGAGGCCTCCTTATATAGGCGCGGCAAGGCGGCAGAGAAGCATGGGCGATGCTCGCCGGTGACGATGGTACAGCGGGCTAAGGGCTTGGGCGGTGGACTAGGACGGTGGGCGGTTCCCTGGCGGTCATCTGGGTGGTGCGCGTGCAGTGAAATGCGGTCGGGAGAGGTGAGTGGCGCGGCGCGCATGATGTCTCTGCCGACGGTGAACTTTGCGGTGGCCGGTGACTACGGGGCACGGTCGGGGGAAAGAGCATGTCTGGCATCTTCCTGGGGAGGTGGTGATCATGTAGGTGGGCGGCGAGAGCTAGATGGGGTCTGGTTGAGCGGGGACCGTGTGCGTTCTGCAGGCGGCATCGGCATGGCAGACAGGCTCCGGGCGCGGCGGTTCCTGGCTGCTCCTCGCTCTGTCTACGGGCTGGGGCTGGCCTGGAGGTGGACGTGGACCGCGAGCGACACACTGGGCAAGGTGTGTGAGGCTGGCGGCTACTGTGGCGCGCTGTCGCCGGTGAGGTGCTCGAGTGGGCTCGGCATTGATGTCCATGATCATTTGGTTGTGGTCATAGTGCTTGGCCAGGCTAGAAAGGGGTAGGGGAAGAAGTGGAGAGAGTTTGGTTGCAATGTGGGCGACAGGTTAGGCCAGAACACTGCTCACACTAGTGTTTTTGGTTTTGGTCTGATCTGTGCCCACCAAGTGTTTGACAAAATGGCCGCAAGAAAACAAGTTTTGAATTTTGGGCTGATTTTTGGTGGAGTGATTCATCTCATGCTTAAGCATATAGGTTTGCTTGGGATTTGAAAATGGAGTTCATTTGAGTGGTTTTTGAATAAGTGTGATCTTGATACCTACACTAGATTCGATTTTCAAATGTCATTTAAATTTAGTGTTTGAAAGTTTTTGGGATGGAACAAAGTGGGCCTTGGTACATCACTACTTGTACTAGCAAGGGGTGCAAAGAACCACAATTGTTTCTGTTAAGATTTGAGTTCTAGGAATAGCCAAAGTAGGCATGGTGATTAAAATGGCACAAATGACCATTTGCTTATTTTATTCATTTTGATTTGTTTTTCTTTGGGATTTGTTTGGGAATGATCTAGATGATGTTTAATTCACCTTAGAATCATTTTACAATCAATGGATCACTCAAACATGGCAATTCAAAACAACTCCTATTTTAAATGCACACACATATGAAAACTTAATGAATTTTAAATGGAAAAGTTTTTGTTAACCCTAAATTTGATGATTTGGATCTTAATAACCTTGGATTAGAGTTTTGGGATATTACAGTTTGTCTATAGTGTCTAATAGAGAACTGTAGACATGTTTTCCAAATCCATAAAGGATGACATATCTTAAAACATAAGGAGTTATGTTATAAGGGAATATGTTGTAAACTCCTGTAGATACCAATTAAAGTCAAGTAGGAAGCGAGGTGAACAAAACATCAAAAGTTGCACAGAGTGCACTAATGTTTCGATGAATACATTTATAATAATAGATATGGGCACCATCTAAAGTGTTGTATAATGTTATGGCGGGGCTAGTTCGCTTTTAACGTAGAATGATGTGTCCCAGGGCACAGTGCCCATGAGAAAGCCCTCGAGGTTGATCTAACGTCACTGTAGGCTCTTGGAATCAGGCCTTGTTCTGTTGCCATAGCGACGATGCATACACACAGATGCTATCATGTGATGATAAAGTATTAATGTCAATCAAGGTGACATTAGTAAGTTGCAAAGGATTTGGGACTGTAAAGTACAGACCAAAGACTCAACCTCTTCCATGAGCAAGCATGTTCAGGGTACCGGATATATGGTGCCAAAGATTGAGAACAAATGCAGCTATTGTATTTGTACTCTAGTGCAAGTGGGAGACTGTTGGAAATATGCCCTAGAGACAAATAGTAGTAAGGACTATTATCATATTTCATATAGTTTATGATTAAGTTTTATATCATGCTATAACTGTATTGACTGGAAAAATCAATACACGTGTGATATACAAACAACCAGGGGTTCCTAGTGAAACTCGAGTCACTAGTTCATTGGTTAACAGATGATCATGTTTCCTGATCATGTGGCACTTATGGCAGTTGGAAATGAGGTCATCTCATTCGGAGAATGAGATGATGAACCAATACCCAACCTAAACATCATGACCCGATCATGTCACGAAGTTCAAGTTATGATGATTAGAAATGGATCCTCGTACACTATTCCTTAGACCGTGAGGCTATATCAATCACTGTCTCCCGGGAGTGCTTTGATATCATCAAACGCAATCTTGTAATACGGTGGTTATAAAGGTGTGTTCAGGTATTCAGAGGAAACCATTGAGGCAATATATGTCAAGAGAGGGATTTGTCCGTCCATGTGACGAGAAGATACTCAAGGGCCCACTCGGAGAAGTAATATCCAATAGCTGCACAGCATGTGATTTGATCACGGGGATATCACTTATCGGAACGAGTCAAGTAGCGTTGTTCAGTATAGAGATTGAACGCGACATAGTGATGTCATTGATCAGATCTTGGGTAATTCAAGTATCGAGTGACAAAGGGAATAAGACACGATTGTCTCGGTTCAAACGACGAAAGATCTTCGTGGAACGCATAGGGGTCACATGGCCATCCTGGTCCCTCTATCGATCATTGGTGCGGGAGTGTCCCGACCATGTCTAGAGTGTTCCTGAACCGCGGGGTATCACTCTTAAGGGCTTGATGATGGTTAGAGAGTGTTTATAGGATCGGTAGAATCGCCGAAGATTAGTAGAGAGAAAACCGGAAGGGTTTCGGTAAGTTTGGAGGATGTCCAGAGTGGAGGTGGAAGGTTTTCCATGGCCACGGAGGTTGAATAATATGTGAATGAATGTTAAATGTTGATTTAATCATTTATTCATCATTATTTAATAAATAGAAAATCAATTAAAGGTTAAAAAGGCTTAATGGGCCAATTTCCAGAGGGAGAGGGCCCATTAGGGAAAGGAGAGAGGGAGAGGGGCCAAGGGGGCTGGTCAGCTAAGCCTATGTAACTACCTCGGTGAATTACGCTCCTAGTTACAAGCCTGGATGAACGGAAATGGTTGAAATAGTACGGTGGGGCCCAAATGCCACTCACAGGTAGACCTTTCGGCCATCCCAACCATTTCCAAACATCGGGACAAGAACGGGCGGCGTAATCGGCAGGCGAAGGGATCAACTACATACACAAATGAGTATGTATGCAAGCCACCATACAATAGTACATCAGAGCCATTCCATCTAAAAAGAAAGGAAATATAGCAACGCCATACGGCAAGATCCAAATATCCTAGATAGATATAATAGTTTAGGATATCTCCTCATACATCAAACATCAGAGTATCAAGCGGAAGCGGAAGACAAATCCGAGTACGGATAAGAAGCAAATCGGCATAAGATGCCCCATAAATAAGCACATCCTGCCCACAGATCTCACGGATCCCCGTTCCCGGAATCTCTACACCGAATAATCGTTGCCCACATCGTCCGTCTCTTCCACCCAGTATCCATCTTGCGAGTGTACCTGTTCATCTGGACCAATAATTTATCGTGTGAGACCCTAGGGGTACTCAGCAAGTCTTTATGCCACTAAAGGGGACACAACCTGGGGTGACGCAATTGCAGCAAAAGGGAAACCCTAGCAATTCTATAGATACTCGCTAACCATCCGCCTAACCATAGATAGACGGATGTCCGTGAATTAATAACAACAGTTATAACGGTTATAATGGTAATCTCCACAGATCCATCCTCCTCCTCGCTTACCGACGAGGAAGTGGACGAACAACCCCCCATCCGTTGGCAGTTTTATTATCCATTCCGTGAGTGTTGCACTATTTACTAGTCAGGTACCTAGTCTAGTCAAATTAAAAGCGGTACTTTAGTTATGCTTGTCTATGATCGAGAAACTGTGCTCCAAGTCGTCCATAACCGCGGACATGGCTTTCAGAAAGTTTTACCCTGCAGGGGTGCACAAATAGCAACACACACTCGATATGCCTCGGAAAAACCGAATCGAAACCCAACGAGGCAGTCACGACAAAGCAATTACAGGATTCAGAAATATTTCAGGGGGCCACCCCATTGAGCTACCCGCAACGAAGTTAGCTGACTCCGAGACGGCCTCAAGGTTTGCGTCAGTGGCTGTGAACGACTGGGAACCCGAAAATGTGACTGGGCTTGTCGACACCGCAAAAACACTCCGCTTTCCTAAACAGTACAGTGTGCAGTACCTCGCACAATTTAAATAAAGCAGTAAAGCATGGCATAAGTACAGGATAGTAAATAAAACCTCAAATTAGTTTGTGGCCCCAAGAAATAAGAATGAATCAAGCTCTGGCTCAGGGGGGTTCATAAGCCTGCCGGATGTGGATAGCGCGTATATTCAAGGAACAGGAATCAAGTACTCGGGGTCCTACGGGACACAAGTGAGCCTGAAAACCAAATAGCAAATATGGCTCACCGATGCCGCTTTCATTAGTTATCCCATTACTACTCAGGTTAAGTTGTTTAGGTACCTCGTTATCCATCAGACACTCACATACCCTACACATGCTGTTCTACGACTCGCATGGCTCAAACAACTCCTGTAGTAATGGCTCATGGGATGGAGGAACAAGCTTCGGTGGGGTTTAAAAGTAAAGGCTATGCGATACTTGGGATTCAATTTAATGCAATCGCGACTCAATGATGCAAGAATAAGATAGAGGCAATAGGTACTATATGTATGCAAGCATGTGGTAGTGCTTGCCTGGCAGCTCAGTTGAAGCAAGGGATGGATTTGGGTAGTGCTCCTGGTTCTCTTGATATATCCCCTGCTCAGCGTCTATTCGAAGAAGAACCAAACAAACAAGGGCCAACATAAATAAAGTGCACAAGCATATGAATAAATGCGACAAGCAAACAATCATGCCATGATGAATGATGCACAATTTGCATGGCAATAAGGTAGCATGGCATGGGTGAGGTGTGGAACACAAGAATAAATCATTTTATTGAGTTTTGGCCCCATTTTATTCACAATTAAGTTGCTGTACACATTATATTTATATGATGAATGCTGCAAAACATATAATGGAATGCATCAACAGAAAGGTCTCGTCGAGCTAAACATTTTAGACATATCATTTATTAAATTTGGAGTTATAAAACAAAAGTTATTAATTATTTAAGACAAAAGGGCATTTTATTGTAATTTAAATAAACTTGGAATTTTAAATGTTCAAAATATATTTTGGAGGGCATATTTGAAATCCTCACATTTTTCTGATTTGAAAACATATATTATTTGTTTAAATTGGATTCATATTTTAAAAGATATTTAAAAACAGAAATAAATTTGAATTTGAATTTATTTGAAAAAAGATTTGAATTAAAATAGATCTTAGACAAATGCTTTTGTTACTCAGTCGAACCCAGCCACAGACACTGACCAGTGGGTCCAGCAGCTGACTCAGCAACACACGCGCAGAAACGTTTTTCACCGCGGATTAACCTAGCCCCTGAGACTGACGGATGGGGCCAGCGGCCACGGGGCCACGTGACAGCGGTGAGAGGGGCAGGACTGACAGGTGGGGCTGGGCTGGAGCGCGGGTTAGGGTTTACAAAAGCCCAGGGGGTGTTCCGCAAAACTAACTGAGAGGCTGACGGGTGGGGCACTCGGTACCGTGGGTTAGGAGATAAAAAGAAGCAGGGGGTTATGCGCAAAAGGGAGCGCCGTACTGTTGATCTTCTCTGCCTCGACAGATCGGTGCTCGCACGCGTGCAGAGCGGGGTGGGGGATCGAACGCGGGACCTAGGGCTCGCGCACGGGGGCGGAGCCACTGCGGCGGGCCGGTGTTGTTGTCAGGGAGGGTGGACGGGCCTAGGTAGGGTGTTTGCGCGACGTGGAAACGAGCGGGCGCGCGCGCTCGTCGGTGCACCGAGGGTGCACGACGAAACGTCCGGCGGATCTAGCGCGGTACGGCGAAGGGGACCATGTCAGGGAGGTCGGGGAGCTCACCGGGAGTTGGTTGACGGGGTTTGATCGGGCAGGAGAGCAGGGGAGTGGCGACGTCGCAGACGGACCGAGGATTAGGGTTTCGCGTCGGGTCGGTGGTGGTCCAGCGCTCCTGGGGCTCCTCCTCCTCGACGGCGAGTACCGGACGGTGCATGGGACTGGCCTTGGTCTTCCAGGCCTCCTCGACGGCGCACTTGACGGCTGGATCGGCTGGACGCGGTGGAGGCCGACGGTGGCGGCGATGGTGTAGACGGTGGCGATGGAGCAGCGAGGGGAGAGGGCAGGGCGCCGCTGGGTGGATCTGGGGGTAGCTGGGCGAGGCAGAGAGGGTGGATAGGGACGGGAGAGGGAGGTGGTGCCGTGGGGGAGCGGGGTAGATGGAAAAGGTGGTCTCGGCCACCTTTTTCTCCTCCTCTTCTCACGTGCTCGGTCGGCCAGGGCAGGGCAGGGGCAGGTAGGGGGGTGAAGGGGAGCTGGCAGGTGGGCAGGGCAGGCCAGGCTCGGGTGGTGGGGTCCCCAGGCAGAGGGAGAAAAGAGAGGGGGAGGAGCTCGGGTTGGAGCTAGGGTTGGAGTAGATGGGAGGCTCGGGCTAGGGTTTGTTCAGGGTGGGAGAGGGGTAGGTAGCTGGGTGGGGTTTGATCCTGGTGGGGCCAGCTAGATAGAGAGAGGAGAGAGGCCGAGAGGGGGGTGATGGGGTGGTTTAGGTTTTAGCTAGAGGGGGGGTTCTCGGGTTAGGGCTTAAGAGAGAGGTGAGATGAGAGGAAGAGGGAGGTGAGATGATCAAGCACATGATCATGGACACACATGATCTAGCACATGGATTTTTGGTGTATGGCAAGACCACACAAAAGAAACAAGCAAAAGAGGGTAAGGGAAAAAGGAAGATGATCCACTAAAAATCTAATAAAATCCCAAATGACAAGCTAAAGGGGTACTTGCATGGGCCATGCATAATTAATTAATACCATGTGTATCTTTGTGAAAACAAGATTATTTACATGGCATTTTCTTATGCATTCCAAGGTGTGGAGTAAGGCTCAAGCAAAGGAATTACAAGGAAAGTTCCAAGTGAAAATAGATGGAGATGATCATGTTTGAGTAAGCTTGGGACTTGCTAGTGTGGATGTGCCACTAGGCATTTAGTAAGCCCAACAATATTCCAACATGATAATAACCCCAAAACAATCCATATGGAAGCTAGCAAAAGGTTCCATTCACAAGGCATGCAAAGATGGCCATGTGGCTCTCATATATCAATAATGTGAAAACAACATGATGCCAAGATGAGAGCATGTGGAAAAGAATTGGATCCATCCCAACCCACATGAGCTAGAGGTAAAAACCCAAATAAAGTGCAAAGCTCATATTTGGTTGGATGGTGGAATTATAAGGTGGTGAAAGAAAGGTGGTGGAGTTAATAAGAGATATGCCCCCAACTCCACTTGGGCATTAAACAATATATCAATAACCAAATACAATATCAAGAGGCAAATACAATTAATAATGCATATGAGATAAGAACCAAATGAAAAAGGGTTTTATATGATGCTCAAATGCAAGGAGGCATGATGACATGAGCATGCTATAATGCTGATGCAACAATTATATATTTGAAGTAGCTATTATATTACTAGACCAAGTAGCATTACAATTGTTAGACAATTGGGATGCTACAACTCTCCCCCACTAAACAAGAATCTCGCCCCGAGATTCCTAGGAAAAAGAAAACAACACAAAGAGAGGTGGGTGTTCGGAACGAAGGTGACCCTCACGTTCCCAAGTTGATGAACAACGGAATGGTGCGACCACTACACCTTGCAAAACTTGCTAGACTTGTTGCGAGTCTTGCGTTTTGCCTGAGAAACAACGGGTTAGAAGAGTTGAAGGATTGTCGTGAGACAAGAAGGGTAGGATGGACATAGCTCCGGTTTTCTCAAGAACATGATAAAAGAATAGAACCACTTGTGAAAGAAATGACAAGATGATGTATCATGGATATAGAGAGGCACACCGTTAAGATTAAAGATTTACCGATACAAGAGAGGATGGATCTTTGTGTCGCCGGAAGAAAAGAGCTAGATTGGAGAGGTTTTGAACCACTATGACAATAGCATCGTATCCTCTCTCGGATTAGAGAAATGAAGCACAGAAACAATATTGCCTTCAAACAATAGAGTCCCTTGATATCAACAGAAAGATTTAGCTAGACATCGTCGGATTAGATTCTTGTTGCGCCGGTAAGGACCAAAGGATCACGCAATTGAGGTGCGCGGATATAACTTCCGGAGATAGATGTGAAGGTAGATCATGGTGGAATCCCGAGAAGCAAAGAGTATGGAGGATCTGGAGTTTATTGTAGAGATACTTATTGCTTTCTTTAGCCTTGAGGCTAACGCAATCGATTTACGGCTGATGGCATCAACCATAATTGGCTTTGCCACAGCAAAGAATTGATGAAACAAAGAGAGAGATAGTTTCCTTTCTTCTTGATTGGGGATGTCGAGCACCGGTAGAAAGACGAGGATAGAAAAGAGTTTGCGTTTGTTCCACCAGATAATTGATGATTTGCTCCGTGTAGGAAAAGACGAGATCACCAACAAGAGATTATTGATTACTTTCTTCGAGAGCACTCCGGAAAAACAAGGACGGAAGTCAAAGTATCGAGGGGTAAAGGCCACTTCTAACTTCCGTGGAATGAGTTAAATCACATTAATTCACCAATTCAATGTACAAGAGCGAATGATAAGAGTAGTGGTATGGTAGCTACTCCATCCCGCACTCAAAGCATTACTCCGCACATGAATAAGAAAACCATGCAACCCAACTACCGAAACAGACTGAAGGTATTGACAAAACTCATAGAACTCCGTTAGAAAACAAGGATTGATGCAAACGATCCACCGGATTCAAGATAGATAAAGATGATGATGTTGTCGTCATGACAGAAGTAACCAGCCACCGGAAAGATATGAAGGAAGATCACGGAGAAGAACTGCAAGATTCAACAGCTACAGAAAAGATAGCACCAACTTGAACATAAGGATTACAAGATCTGGAAGATCTTCATGGCCTCCGGTGGATTGAGCATAGACGATAGAGCCAGAGGGTTTCCAAAAGATCACTTGACGAGACAGAGGTGAAAAGAACTCCATGTTCTTCTTGAAATGATTGAGAGAGATTTAGCAGTCTTGAGGAAAATATTTAGCGGAACGACGATGATAACTTGCCAACAAGGAATAACTCCAGATTGGTTGAAGATGGAGGATGGAATTAACAATGGACTTGCTGATTCCAGAATTGAAGTAAGGTATTTAGGAGAAGGACGTGGCCGAGATAAGTGACTTCAAGAAGTCAGAATTCTCACTTTGAGAACTTTGCACACAGGCAGTGCTCACGAAGCTTGAGAGAAAGAGACACAGATGATCTTCCATGTCCTTCCATTGATATGGAATAGGCAAGCATATTATCAACATATACCACCATGGATTAACAAGATATTCCCAGAATACCAAGTTCAAAAGGCGAGAGGAACGAACAAATGCTCGAACACTTCCTGCGCTCAACGCTCTTAGAAAGATCAATAATAAGAGCACGGGTTCGTGTTGAAAGAGATGCACTAGAAGAATAGATTATCTGGTCCTTCGGAAGAAAAAGAGATGTCCCCTGGTTCACATTGTCGATTGGGTCGCCGGTTACAAAGATAAAGAGCTCTTGGATGAGAACCGATGATAACTCATACCTTAAGCAAAGCTATCAGAGACGACAAGATGCAATTCCCTCGTATCAAAGAGAATTTTGCAGATATGGAGTTCAAAAAGATGTGCAGCATGATGGACAGATGATAGACCGCCGTAATGCTTTGGGAAACTCCGGATTGCCAAAGATGCTTGAAGATGCATAGATATGATCACGGTGTACTCAAAATCACAGGAGATAACCGTCGCCATTTGTAGGATAGAGTTGATAGCATTTTCCATATTCCAATCAACATTATCATGAGTGGAATATAGCTTTTCCGAGAACCAAATTACAATCACCAGCATCGGATCGACACATGTTATGTAATTAGCCCAAGAGAAAAGGAGATGAAAAGAAACTCTAGGTTTAAGCGCCGGTGACAAAAGAATGAGTTAGCATGGACATGCTGATAAGGAAGATAGATAATGTTTCACACACGACTGGAAAGGAGTGTGGAAACACAGATGTATCAAAGAAAAAAAATTCCGCATTTTTGGCATTAAAATACCAACAGATGCGCAAAATCTCTTAGCAGATAGAGATTAGCAACAGATGGTTACACAGAAAGAGGAGTTGCTAGAAGGAAGAACACCCTTAAGAAGATGGCACCGGTTAACAAGGAGTCAGATAGATCGCGCCGGTTTTCAAAAGCCTGTCAGTATGGAATGTACCAACAGTTGATAACCAAAAGGCAGATAAAGATAACATGTTGGATGCAACAGATAGACAAGGAATTACACACACACACACTTTCTATGGTACTACGGAAACCCAGAACACGTGAATCCTAGTTTGAATATTTAAGAAGAGGATTGAAAACGTTACACTTCCTTACCAGAAAAGGGTGGTGGTTGGGTAAGAAGAAAAATGGAAGCAGTCCTACTCTCGCGTTTTATTTTTCTCTAATATACATAACTACCAAAAATATTTGCTAGACAGACAACGACCATTTGGCTGAGACCCTGAAGGTCGGGATGGATCTGATACCAATTGTAACTACCTCGGTGAATTACGCTCCAAGTTACAAGCCTGGATGAACGGAAATGATTGAAATAGTACGGTGGGGCCCAAATGCCACTCACAAGTAGACCTTTCGGTCGTCCCAACCATTTCCAAACATCGGGACAAGAACGGGCGGCGTAATCGGCAGGCGAAGGGATCAACTACATACACAAATGAGTATGTATGCAAGCCACCATACAATAGTACATCAGAGCCATTCCATCTAAAAAGAAAGGAAATATAGCAACGCCATACGGCAAGATCCAAATATCCTAGATAGATATAATAGTTTAGGATATCTCCTCATACATCAAACATCAGAGTATCAAGCGGAAGCGGAAGACAAAATCCGAGTACGGATAAGAAGCAAATCGGCATAAGATGCCCCATAAATAAGCACATCCCGCCCACAGATCTCACGGATCCCCATTCCCGAAATCTCTACACCGAATGATCGTTGCCCACATCGTCCGTCTCTTCCACCCAGTATCCATCTTGCGAGTGTACCTGTTCATCTGGACCAATAATTTATCGTGTGAGACCCTAGGGGTACTCAGCAAGTCTTTATGCCACTAAAGGGGACACAACCTGGGGTGACGCAATTGCAGCAAAAGGTAAACCCTAGCAATTCTATAGATACTCGCTAACCATCCGCCTAACCATAGATAGACGGATGTCCGTGAATTAATAACAACAGTTATAACGGTTATAATGGTAATCTCCACAGATCCATCCTCCTCCTCGCTTACCGACGAGGAAGCGGACGAACAACCCCCCATCCGTTGGCAGTTTTATTATCCATTCCGTGAGTGTTGCACTATTTACTAGTCAGGTACCTAGTCTAGTCAAATTAAAAGCGGTACTTTAGTTATGCTTGTCTATGATCGAGAAACTGTGCTCCAAGTCGTCCATAACCGCGGACACGGCTTTCAGAAAGTTTTACCCTGCAGGGGTGCACAAATAGCAACACACACTCGATATGCCTCGGAAAAACCAAATCGAAACCCAACGAGGCAGTCACGACAAAGCAATTACAGGATTCAGAAATATTTCAGGGGGCCACCCCATTGAGCTACCCGCAACGAAGTTAGCTGACTCCGAGACGGCCTCAAGGTTTGCGTCAGTGGCTGTGAACGACTGGGAACCCGAAAATGTGACTGGGCTTGTCGACACCGTGAAAACACTCCGCTTTCCTAAACAGTACAGTGTGCAGTACCTCGCACAATTTAAATAAAGCAGTAAAGCATGGCATAAGTACAGGATAGTAAATAAAACCTCAAACTAGTTTGTGGCCCCAAGAAATAAGAATGAATCAAGCTCTGGCTCAGGGGGGTTCATAAGCCTCCCGGATGTGGATAGCGCGTATATTCAAGGAACAGGAATCAAGTACTCGGGGTCCTACGGGACACAAGTGAGCCTGAAAACCAAATAGCAAATATGGCTCACCGATGCCACTTTCATTAGTTATCCCATTACTACTCAGGTTAAGTTGTTTAGGTACCTCGTTATCCATCAGACACTCACATACCCTACACATGCTGTTCTACGACTCGCATGGCTCAAACAACTCCTGTAGTAATGGCTCATGGGATGGAGGAACAAGCTTCGGTGGGGTTTAAAAGTAAAGGCTATGCGATACTTGGGATTCAATTTAATGCAATCGCGACTCAATGATGCAAGAATAAGATAGAGGCAATAGGTACTATATGTATGCAAGCATGTGGTAGTGCTTGCCTGGCAGCTCAGTTGAAGCAAGGGATGGATCTGGGTAGTGCTCCTGGTTCTCTTGATATATCCCCTGCTCAGCGTCTATTCGAAGAAGAACCAAACAAACAAGGGCCAACATAAATAAAGTGCACAAGCATATGAATAAATGCGACAAGCAAACAATCATGCCATGATGAATGATGCACAATTTGCATGGCAATAAGGTAGCATGGCATGGGTGAGGTGTGGAACACAAGAATAAATCATTTTATTGAGTTTTGGCCCCATTTTATTCACAATTAAGTTGCTGTACACATTATATTTATATGATGAATGCTGCAAAACATATAATGGAATGCATCAACAGAAAGGTCTCGTCGAGCTAAACATTTTAGACATATCATTTATTAAATTTGGAGTTATAAAACAAAAGTTATTAATTATTTAAGACAAAAGGGCATTTTATTGTAATTTAAATAAACTTGGAATTTTAAATGTTCAAAATATATTTTTGAGGGCATATTTGAAATCCTCACATTTTTCTGATTTGAAAACATATATTATTTGTTTAAATTGGATTTATATTTTAAAAGATATTTAAAAACAGAAATAAATTTGAATTTGAATTTATTTGAAAAAAGATTTGAATTAAAATAGATCTTAGACAAATGCTTTTGTTACTCAGTCGAACCCAGCCACAGACACTGACCAGTGGGTCCAGCAGCTGACTCAGCAACACACGCGCGCAGAAACGTTTTTCATCACGGAATAACCTAGCCCCTGAGACTGACGGATGGGGCCAGTGGCCACGGGGCCACGTGACAGCGGTGAGAGGGGCAGGACTGACAGGTGGGGCTGGGCTGGAGCGCGGGTTAGGGTTTACAAAAGCCCAGGGGGTGTTCCGCAAAACTAACTAAGAGGCTGACGGGTGGGGCACTCGGTACCGCGGGTTAGGAGATAAAAACAAGCAGGGGGTTATGCGCAAAAGGGAGCGCCGTACTGTTGATCTTCTCTGCCTCGACAGATCGGTGCTCGCGCGCGTGCAGAGCGGGGTGGGGGATCGAACGCGGGACCTAGGGCTCGCGCGCGGGGGCGGAGCCACTGCGGCGGGCCGGTGTTGTTGTCAGGGAGGGTGGATGGGCCTAGGTAGGGTGTTTGCGCGACGTGGAAACGAGCAGGCGCGCGCGCTCGTCGGTGCACCGAGGGTGCACGACGAAACGTCCGGCGGATCTAGCGCGGTACGGCGAAGGGGACCATGTCAGGGAGGTCGGGGAGCTCACCGGGAGTTGGTTGACGGGGTTTGATCGGGCAGGAGAGCAGGGGAGTGGCGACGTCGCAGACGGACCGAGGATTAGGGTTTCGCGTCGGGTCGGTGGTGGTCCAGCGCTCCTGGGGCTCCTCCTCCTCGACGGCGAGTACCGGACGGTGCAGGGGACTGGCCTTGGTCTTCCAGGCCTCCTCGATGGCGCACTTGACGGCTGGATCGACTGGACGCGGTGGAGGCCGGCGGTGGCGGCGATGGTGTAGACGGTGGCGATGGAGCAGCGAGGGGAGAGGGCAGGGCGCCGCTGGGTGGATCTGGGGGTAGCTGGGCGAGGCAGAGAGGGTGGATGGTGACGGGAGAGGGAGGTGGTGCCGTGGGGGAGCGGGGTAGATGGAAAAGGTGGTCTCGGCCACCTTTTTCTCCTCCTCTTCTCACGTGCTCGGTCGGCCAGGGCAGGGCAGGGGCAGGTAGGGGGGTGAAGGGGAGCTGGCAGGTGGGCAGGGCAGGCCAGGCTCGGGTGGTGGGGTCCCCAGGCAGAGGGAGAAAAGAGAGGGGGAGGAGCTCGGGTTGGAGCTAGGGTTGGAGTAGATGGGAGGCTCGGGCTAGGGTTTGTTCAGGGTGGGAGAGGGGTAGGTAGCTGGGTGGGGTTTGATCCTGGTGGGGCCAGCTAGATAGAGAGAGGAGAGAGGCCGAGAGGGGGGTGATGGGGTGGTTTAGGTTTTAGCTAGAGGGGGGGTTCTCGGGTTAGGGCTTAAGAGAGAGGTGAGATGAGAGGAAGAGGGAGGTGAGATGATCAAGCACATGATCATGGACACACATGATCTAGCACATGGATTTTTGGTGTATGGCAAGACCACACAAAAGAAACAAGCAAAAGAGGGTAAGGGAAAAAGGAAGATGATCCACTAAAAATCTAATAAAATCCCAAACGACAAGCTAAAGGGGTACTTGCATGGGCCATGCATAATTAATTAATACCATGTGTATCTTTGTGAAAACAAGATTATTTACATGGCATTTTCTTATGCATTCCAAGGTGTGGAGTAAGGCTCAAGCAAAGGAATTACAAGGAAAGTTCCAAGTGAAAATAGATGGAGATGATCATGTTTGAGTAAGCTTGGGACTTGCTGGTGTGGATGTGCCACTAGGCATTTAGTAAGCCCAACAATATTCCAACATGATAATAACCCCAAAACAATCCATATGGAAGCTAGCAAAAGGTTCCATTCACAAGGCATGCAAAGATGGCCATGTGGCTCTCATATATCAATAATGTGAAAACAACATGATGCCAAGATGAGAGCATGTGGAAAAGAATTGGATCCATCCCAACCCACATGAGCTAGAGGTGAAAACCCAAATAATGTGCAAAGCTCATATTTGGTTGGATGGTGGAATTATAAGGTGGTGAAAGAAAGGTGGTGGAGTTAATAAGAGATATGCCCCCAACTCCACTTGGGCATTAAACAATATATCAATAACCAAATACAATATCAAGAGGCAAATACAATTAATAATGCATATGAGATAAGAACCAAATCAAAAAGGGTTTTATATGATGCTCAAATGCAAGGAGGCATGATGACATGAGCATGCTATAATGCTGATGCAACAATTATATATTTGAAGTAGCTATTATATTACTAGACCAAGTAGCATTACAATTGTTAGACAATTGGGATGCTACACCCTAGCCCCCCGCGCGGGGCCCACTAGGTGGCCGGCGGCCACCCCCTCCCCCTCCTCTCCTTTAGTCCCACCCCGGGACTTTGAGGGAGGGTGTACCCCCTCCTCCCCCTATATATAGTGGGGTATTTGGCCAAGATAAATACACCAATAATCAATAAAGGTCTCCCCACTTTTGGAAGGACCTCCAGTTGATATTTTATCTCTCCCTCTCTCTCTCTCGTGACCGTGGTTGTTGGAATTATGCCCTAGAGGCAATAATAAAGATGTTATTATTATAATTCTTGTCCATGATAAAGTTTATATTCCATGCTAGAATTGTATTAAGCGGAAACTTTAATACTTGTGTGGTTTGTGAACAACACCGTGTCCCTAGTACGCCTCTATGGACTAGCTCATTGATCAATGATGGTTAAGGTTTCCTCACCATAGACATGAGTTGTCAATTGATAATGAGATCATATCATTGGAGAATGATATGGTGGATAGACCCAAACTAAGCGAAGCAATTAGATCATGTCATCGTGTTCGTCTTTGCGAAGTTTTTCTTATGTCAAATATTGTATTCCTTAGACCATGAGATAATACAGCTCCCTGGTATCGGAAGAAAGCTTTGAGGTCATCAAACGTCATCCTATGAGAGGGTGATCATAAAGGTGTCTCTCAGGTAATCGGAAAGTATCTGTTGGGTTGTATGTATCGAGATGGGATTTGTCCCTCCCAAGTCAGAGAGATATACTTCGGGCCCACTCGGTAATCGATATCAACACCGCTTGCAAGCATGTGGTTAAGGAGTTAATCACAAACTGATATCGGATTACGGAACGAGTAAAGTACTTGCTGTGAACGAGATTGAACTAGGTATGACGATACCGACGATCGAATCTCGGGCAAGTAAAATATCGCGAGACGAAGGGAATATATATATGGGATTGATTGAATCCTGGCATCATGGTTCATCCGATATGATCATCGATGAATGTGTGGGAGTCAATATGGGTGCCCAGACCCCGCTGTTGATTATTGATAGAAGATCATGTCTGCATATTCTCGAACCCGCAGGGTCACACACTTAACATGTCTCGACGCTAGGATAGATTGGATAATTGGTTTATGAATTTTTGTTCGGAGTCTCGGATGGGATCCGGGACATCACGATAGGTTCTGGAATGGTCCGGAGAATAAGATTCATATAAGGCAGTGCAGTTTTTGGAGTTCGGAATTGTTCCGGATTAATCGGTATTGTACCGGAAGCTTCTAGAACCTTCCGGAAGGGGGCCAACGTGGTCCCACCTTCCGGGAGGGGGCATGGGCCTATGAGGGAGTGTCCTGGACGCATTGGGCCAGGGGCACAAGGCCCCATAGGGCCCAGCCGATCCTAGATAAGTTTAAACTCGTTTAAACTAGAGATAGGATTTCTAGATAAGGGAGAGTTTAAATTGTTTAAACTAGAGATAGGCTTGGAGGATGGGCAAGGGCTGGCCGCACCCCCCCTCTACATATAGAGGGCTGGTGCGCCCCCTCCCCCCAACATACACACCTTCCTCCAAACCCTAGTTGCCCTGCTGCCCTCCTCTCTCCCTCCCGACTGTTTGTAGGCGAAGCCCTACGGCAGAAATTCTCTACCATATACACCACGCCGTCGTGTTGTAGATCCAATCCATCTCTCCACCCTACTTGCTGGACCGAGGAAGGAGGAGACGTCGAGGTGCTGCACGTGTGCATCTCACGGAGGCACCGCCACTTGTGGTGCTAGATCGGATCGGATCGCGAGGAGGAGAAGCGAGTACGACTACATCACCCACGTTCCGACGAACGTTCCGCTGTGCGAATCTTCAAGGGTATGAAGATCTAATCCAATCTCTCTCGTTGTTTGCATCTCCTAGATTAGATCTTGGCTTTCCCTCTATTCGCTTCCGTAGAAAATTTTGATTTACTATGCTGCGAAACCCTTCAGTGGTATCAGAGCTAGATCTATGCGTAGATGTGATTCACGAGTAGAACACAACATGGTTGTTGCGGGCGTTGATATTTTCTGTTGCAAGCCTCTTGTTTGTGTTCTTCTTATGACGCGGCATAGTGAGATCGAAGCGGTCCAGGCCAACCTTACGCGACGTCGTTCGTGAGACCGGCTCCGCACTTGACGTGTGGCTTGTTCCACACATGCGGCTGGTGGATGTCAGTTTCTCTCACTATAGTGATCATGGGATTAACACCGGAGTTTGGCAACCATAATATCACCGTTGTGGCTTTCCGTAGGTAAGAATCGTTCTTAGCATCTACTCCCATAAGCCACGTAAAACATGCAACAACAAAGTAGAGGCGTCTAACTTGTTTTTGCAGGGAGTGTTATCTGTGATATGGTATGGCCCAAGATGTGATGTGTATATTGTATGCGATGATCATGTTTTGTAATGTTTCACGACTTGCATGTCGATGAGTACACAACCGGCAGGAGCCATATGGTTGTCTTTATAATTGTGTATGACCTGCGAGTCAACTTCTTATACGCCATGTAATAGCTTTACTTTATCGCTAAGTAGTTAGCAATAGTTGTAGTTGCTATTCGTGGTGGAGGCAATCATGGTGGAGTGATGGAGATCATGCCGGAACGCACAAGATGGAGATCATTGCGCGAAGATTGGCTATACCATGTCACATAAAGTTATATGCATGTGATGTTTATCCTTTTATGTATCTTATTATGCTTAGATCGCGACGGTAGCATTATAAGATGATTCCTCACTTAAAGATCAAGATAAAAACTGTGTTCTCCCCAAGTATGCACCGTTGCGAAAGTTCGTCGTGTCCAAGCATCACGTGATGATCGGGTGCTATAGACTCTACGCTCACATACAACGGGTGCAAGCCAGTTTTGCACACGCGGAAATACTTGGGTCTAGCTTGACGAGCCTAGCATGTACAGACATGGTCTCGGAACACAAGAACCGAAAGGTTAAGCATGAGTCATATGAATGATATGATCGACACTTCGTTGTCCACCATTGAAACCACATCTCTTCTCGTAATGATCGGATTAGGTGTGGTGAATTTGCATCGTGTTCACTAAACAACTTGAGGGATGTTGAATTTAGTGGGAGTTCATCTAGTAATTTGATTAAGTTGAACTATTTATCATGAACATAGTCTAAATTGTACTTGCAAATACTGTAGATCACATGGCCAAGTCCAACTTCAACTTCAACGTTTTTGCTGAGAAAGAAAAGCTTAGAAACAATGGTTCTAACTTCAAAAACTGGTTCCGCAATCTAAGAATCATTCTGTCTGGCGGACAAAAGGACTATGTCCTTGAGAAAGCGTTAGGTAACCCCCCTGCTGCAACTGCGTAGGCTGATGAGAAAGCTGTCTATCAGTCACGCAAAGATGATTATGGTGTGATTAAGAGCACCATGTTGTTTGCTATGGAACCGGAACTTCAAAATCGTTTTGAAAACTATCCCGGGCCCTTTGAGATTCTCGAGGAGCTGAAAACCATGTTTCAGACTCAGGCCCGTTCTGAGAGATATGAGATCTCTGAGAAGTTCTTTAACTGCAAGATGGAGGAAGGGAGTTCCATTAGTGAGCACGCCATTAAGATGTCGGGCTACACTCAACGCCTTGAGGAACTGGACTGCAAGATTCTAGAGGAGCTCAAGATTGACAGGGTTCTGCAATCACTCCCTCCCAGCTACAAAAGTTTTGTAGTGACTCATAATCAGATTGGTTCCACTGATACGATCACCGAGCTCTTCGCAAAGCTGAAGGCTGCGGAGGTGGACATCAAGAAGGATAATCATGTGTTGATGGTCAACAAGCCCTCCTTTAAGAAAGGTAAAGGTGCAAAGAAGCCCTTCAAGAAAGGCGGCGGCAAGCGCGTTGCCCCTGCTAAGAAGAAGCTCAAGTCTGGTCCTAAGCCGGAAACTGAGTGCTTCTATTGCAAGGACAAGGGTCACTGGAAGCGCAACTGTCCGAAGTACTTAGCGGACAAGAAGGCTGGCACCATCAAAGGTATATTTGATATACATGTTATTGATGTTTTCCTTACTAGCCCTCGTTGTAGTGCCTGGGTATTTGATACCGGTTCAGTTGCTAATATTTGTAACTCGAAATAGGAGCTGCGGAATAGACGGCGGCTTGCGAGGGATGAGGTGACGATGCGCGTTGGCAACGGATCAAGAGTTGATGTGATGGCCGTCGGCACGCTCTCCTTAGTTTTACCTTCGGGATTAGTTTTAAACCTTAATAAATGTTATTATGTGCCTGCGTTGAGAATGAACATTATTTCTGGATCGTGTTTATTGCAAGACGGTTATTCATTTAAATCGGAGAATAATGGTTGTTCTATTTATATGAGTAACATCTTTTATGGTCATGCACCTCTTGTGAATGCTTTATTTCTTCTAAATCTCGAAAGGGATGAAACACACATCCATAACATTGAGGCTAAGAGATGCAAAGTAGATAGTGATAATACTACTTATTTGTGGCACTGTCGTCTAGGTCATATTGGTGTAAAGCGCATGAAGAAACTCCATTCTGATGGACTTTTGGAGTCTCTTGATTTTGAATCATTTGACACATGCGAACCATGCCTCATGGGCAAGATGATCAAAACCCCGTTCTCCGGTATGATGGAGCGAGCAACGGACTTGTTGGAAATCATACATACCGATGTATGCGGACCAATGAGTGTTTCGACGCGCGGTGGATATCGCTATTTTCTCACTTTTACCGATGACTTAAGTAGATATGGGTATATCTATTTAATGAAACATAAATCTGAAACGTTTGAAAAGTTCAAAGAATTTCAGAATGAAGTGGAGAACCATCGTAACAGAAAGATTAAGTTTCTACGATCCGATCGTGGGGGCGAATATTTGAGTTATGATTTTCTCACGCATCTCAAAGCAAGTGGAATCGTTTCACAACTCACGCCACCCGGAACACCACAGCGCAATGGTGTGTCTGAACGCCGGAATCGAACCCTATTAGATATGGTCCGATCAATGATGTCTCTTACTGATTTGCCGTTATCATTTTGGGGTTATGCATTAGAAACCGCTGCATTCACTTTAAATAGGGCTCGATCTAAATCCGTTGAGACGACACCGTATGAACTGTGGTTTGGTGCTAAACCTAAGTTGTCGTTTCTTAAAGTTTGGGGATGCGAAGCTTACGTCAAGAAGTTGATGCCACACAAGATCGAACCCAAAGCGGAGAAATGCGTCTTCATAGGATACCCTAAGGAAACTATTGGGTATACCTTCTATCACAGAACCGAAGGAAAAGTGTTTGTCGCAAAGAACGGTTCCTTTCTTGAGAAGGAGTTTCTCTCGAAAGAAGTGAGTGGGAGGAAAGTAGAGCTAGATGAGGTTATTGAACCTTCTCTTGAATTGGAGAGTAGCGCAGCACCTGAAATTGTTCCAGTGCCGCCTGCACCAACAATAGAGGAAGCTAATGACAAGGATCATGAAGCTTCGGACGATGCTGCTACTGAACGTCGCAGGTCGACAAGGTCGCGTGCCCCTCCTGAGTGGTACGGCAACCCTGTCTTGACTGTCTTGTTAGTAGAAGACAGTGAACCTACGAACTATGAGGAGGCGATGATGAGCCCAGACTCTGAGAAATGGCTAGAAGCCATGAAATCCGAATTGGGATCCATGAGCGAAAACCAAGTATGGACTTTGGTGGACCCTCCTAGCGACCGAAAGGCCGTTGAGTGCAAATGGATCTTCAAGAAGAAAACGGACGCGGATGGTAATGTTACCGTCTATAAAGCACGGCTTGTTGCGAAAGGTTTTCGACAAGTGCAAGGTGTTGACTACGATGAGACTTTCTCTCCCGTAGCGATGTTTAAGTCCATTCGGATTTTATTAGCAATTGCTGCGTTTCATGATTATGAAATATGGCAAATGGATGTCAAGACTGCTTTCCTCAATGGCAACATTGATGAAGAGTTGTATATGATGCAACCCGAAGGTTTTGTCGATCCTAAGGATGCTGATAAAGTATGCAAACTTCAGCGTTCCATTTATGGACTGAAGCAAGCATCTCGGAGTTGGAACCTTCGTTTTGATCAAGTGATCAAGAGCTTTGGATTTGTTCCAAATTGCTACGAAGCTTGCATCTACAAGAAAGTGAGTGGGAGCTCGGTGACGTTTCTGGTACTATATGTGGATGACATATTGATTATTGGAAATGACATCAACATGCTTAACGATGTGAAGAGTTATTTGAACAAGTGCTTTTCAATGAAAGACCTAGGTGAAGCTGCTTATATATTGGGCATCAAAATCTATAGAGATAGACAAAGACGCCTGATAGCTTTAAGCCAAAGTACATACCTAGACAAAGTTCTAAAAAGGTTCAGAATGGATAAGGCATTGAAAGGTTTAGTGCCTATGTTGTCAGGTAAGATATTGAGCAAGGCTCAGTGTCCAGCTATGGTAAATGATAGGGAAGCTATGAGCAAAGTGCCTTATGCCTCGGCCATAGGTTCCATCATGTATGCCATGCTGTGTACTAGACCGGATGTGTCCAATGCTCTTAGTTTAACGAGCAGATATAAAAGTGATCCAGGAGTGGAACACTGGACAGCCGTGAAGAACATCCTAAGGTACCTAAATAGGACTAAAGAAATGTTCTTAGTCTATGGGGGTGATGAACAGCTCGTCGTAAAAAGTTACGTCGATGCTAGTTTTGACACCGACAAGGATAATTGTAAATCTCAGACAGGATACGTGTATATTTTGAATGGAGGAGCTGTGAGCTGGAGAAGCTGCAAGCCAAGCGTGATCGCGGGATCTACAGTAGAAGCGGAATACATGGCTGCTGCAGAAGCGTCAAGTGAAGGAGTTTGGATCAGAAACTTCATCACTGAGCTTGGCGTGGTTCCAAGTGCATTGGACCCACTGGAGATATTGTGTGACAACACTGGCGCCATAGCACTCGCTAAGGAACCAAGATATCATCCAAAGACCAAGCATATCAACCGCAAGTTTCATAGAATCCGAGATTATATAGCAGATGGAGATCTGAAGATTAGCAAAGTACATACAGATCTGAATGTCGCAGATCCATTGACTAAACCTCTTCCACGTGTAAAACCTGATCAACACCTCAGTACCATGGGTGTGAGATTGTTGCCAGATGTAAACTAGATTATTGACTCTAGTGCAAGTGGGAGACTGTTGGAATTATGCCCTAGAGGCAATAATAAAGATGTTATTATTATAATTCTTGTTCATGATAAAGTTTATATTCCATGCTAGAATTGTATTAAGCGGAAACTTTAATACTTGTGTGGTTTGTGAACAACACCGTGTCCCTAGTACGCCTCTATGGACTAGCTCATTGATCAATGATGGTTAAGGTTTCCTAACCATAGACATGAGTTGTCAATTGATAATGAGATCATATCATTGGAGAATGATATGGTGGATAGACCCAAACTAAGCGAAGCAATTAGATCGTGTCATCGTGTTCGTCTTTGCGAAGTTTTTCTTATGTCAAATATTGTATTCCTTAGACCATGAGATAATACAACTCCCTGGTATCGGAAGAAAGCTTTGAGGTCATCAAACGTCATCCTATGAGAGGGTGATCATAAAGGTGTCTCTCAGGTAATCGGAAAGTATCTGTTGGGTTGTATGTATCGAGATGGGATTTGTCCCTCCCAAGTCGGAGAGATATACTTCGGGCCCACTCGGTAATCGATATCAACACCGCTTGCAAGCATGTGGTTAAGGAGTTAATCACAAAGTGTTATCGGATTACGGAACGAGTAAAGTACTTGCTGTGAACGAGATTGAACTAGGTATGACGATACCGACGATCGAATCTCGGGCAAGTAAAATATCGCGAGACGAAGGGAATATATATATGGGATTGATTGAATCCTGGCATCGTGGTTCATCCGATATGATCATCGATGAATGTGTGGGAGTCAATATGGGTGCCCAGACCCCGCTGTTGATTATTGATAGAAGATCATGTCTGCATATTCTCGAACCCGCAGGGTCACACACTTAACGTGTCTCGACGCTAGGATAGATTGGATAATTGGTTTATGAATTTTTGTTCGGAGTCTCGGATGGGATCCGGGACATCACGAGAGGTTCCGGAATGGTCCGGAGAATAAGATTCATATAAGGCAGTGCAGTTTTTGGAGTTCGGAATTGTTCCGGATTAATCGGTATTGTACCGGAAGCTTCTAGAACCTTCCGGAAGGGGGCCAACGTGGTCCCACCTTCTGGGAGGGGGCATGGGCCTATGAGGGAGTGTCCTGGCCGCATTGGGCCAGGGGCACAAGGCCCCATAGGGCCCAGCCGATCCTAGATAAGTTTAAACTCGTTTAAACTAGAGATAGGATTTCTAGATAAGGGAGAGTTTAAATTGTTTAAACTAGAGATAGGATTGGAGGATGGGCAAGGGCTGGCCGCACCCCCCCTCTATATATAAAGGGCTGGTGCGCCCCCTCCCCCCAACATACACACCTTCCTCCAAACCCTAGTTGCCCTGCTGCCCTCCTCTCTCCCTCCCGACTGTTTGTAGGCGAAGCCCTGCGGCAGAAATACTCTACCATATACACCACGCCGTCGTGTTGTAGATCCAATCCATCTCTCCACCCTACTTTCTGGTCCGAGGAAGGAGGAGACGTCGAGGTGCTGCACGTGTGCATCTCACGGAGGCACCGCCACTTGTGGTGCTAGATCAGATCGGATCGCGAGGAGGAGAAGCGAGTACGACTACATCACCCACGTTCCGACGAACGTTCCGCTGTGCGAATCTTCAAGGGTATGAAGATCTAATCCAATCTCTCTCGTTGTTTGCATCTCCTAGATTAGATCTTGGCTTTCCCTCTGTTCGCTTCCGTAGAAAATTTTGATTTACTATGCTGCGAAACCCTTCAGTGGTATCAGAGCTAGATCTATGCGTAGATGTGATTCACGAGTAGAACGCAACATGGTTGTTGCGGGCGTTGATGTTTTCTGTTGCAAGCCTCTTGTTTGTGTTCTTCTGATGACGCGGCATAGTGAGATCGAAGCGGTCCAGGCCAACCTTACGCGACGTCGTTCGTGAGACCGGCTCCGCACTTGACGTGTGGCTTGTTCCACACATGCGGCTGGTGGATGTCAGTTTCTCTCACTATAGTGATCATGGGATTAACACCGGAGTTTGGCAACCATAATATCACCATTGTGGCTTTCCGTAGGTAAGAATCGTTCTGAGCATCTACTCCCATAAGCCACGTAAAACATGCAACAACAAAGTAGAGGCGTCTAACTTGTTTTTGCAGGGAGTGTTATCTGTGATATGGTATGGCCCAAGATGTGATGTGTATATTGTATGCGATGATCATGTTTTGTAATGTTTCACGACTTGCATGTCGATGAGTACACAACCGGCAGGAGCCATATGGTTGTCTTTATAATTGCGTATGACCTGCGAGTCAACTTCTTATACGCCATGTAATAGCTTTACTTTATCGCTAAGTAGTTAGCAATAGTTGTAGTTGCTATTCGTGGTGGAGGCAATCATGGTGGAGTGATGGAGATCATGCCGGAACGCACAAGATGGAGATCATTGCGCGAAGATTGGCTATACCATGTCACATAAAGTTATATGCATGTGATGTTTATCCTTTTATGTATCTTATTATGCTTAGATCGCGATGGTAGCATTATAAGATGATTCCTCACTTAAAGATCAACATAAAAACTGTGTTCTCCCCAAGTATGCACCGTTGCGAAAGTTCGTCGTGTCCAAGCATCACGTGATGATCGGGTGCTATAGACTCTACGCTCACATACAACGGGTGCAAGCCAGTTTTGCACACGCGGAAATACTTGGGTCTAGCTTGACGAGCCTAGCATGTACAGACATGGTCTCGGAACACAAGAACCGAAAGGTTAAGCATGAGTCATATGAATGATATGATCGACACTTCGTTGTCCACCATTGAAACCACATCTCTTATCGTGATGATCGGATTAGGTGTGGTGAATTTGGATCGTGTTCACTAAACAACTTGAGGGATGTTGAATTTAGTGGGAGTTCATCTAGTAATTTGATTAAGTTGAACTATTTATCATGAACATAGTCTAAATTGTACTTGCAAATACTGTAGATCACATGGCCAAGTCCAACTTCAACTTCAACGTTTTTGCTGAGAAAGAAAAGCTTAGAAACAATGGGTCTAACTTCACCAACTGGTTCCGCAATCTAAGAATCATTCTGTCTGGCGGACAAAAGGACTATGTCCTTGAGAAAGCGTTAGGTAACCCCCCTGCTGCAATTGCGTCGGCTGATGAGAAAGCTGTCTATTAGTCACGCAAAGATGATTATGGTGTGATTAAGAGCACCATGTTGTTTGCTATGGAACCGGAACTTCAAAATCGTTTTGAAAACTATCCCGGGCCCTTTGAGATTCTCGAGGAGCTGAAAACCATGTTTCAGACTCAGGCCCGTTCTGAGAGATATGAGATCTCTGAGAAGTTCTTTAACTGCAAGATGGAGGAAGGGAGTTCCGTTAGTGAGCAAGCCATTAAGATGTCGGGCTACACTCAACGCCTTGAGCAACTGGACTGCAAGATTCTAGAGGAGCTCAAGATTGACAGGGTTCTGCAATCACTCCCTCCCAGCTACAAAAGTTTTGTAGTGACTCATAATCAGATTGGTTCCACTAATACGATCACCGAGCTCTTCGCAAAGCTGAAGGCTGCGGAGGTGGACATCAAGAAGGATAATCATGTGTTGATGGTCAACAAGCCCTCCTTTAAGAAAGGTAAAGGTGCAAAGAAGCCCTTCAAGAAAGGCGGCGGCAAGCGCGTTGCCCCTGCTGAGAAGAAGCTCAAGTCTGGTCCTAAGCCGGAAACTGAGTGCTTCTATTGCAAGGACAAGGGTCACTGGAAGCGCAACTGTCCGAAGTACTTAGCGGACAAGAAGGCTGGCACCATCAAAGGTATATTTGATATACATGTTATTGATGTTTTCCTTACTAGCCCTCGTTGTAGTGCCTGGGTATTTGATACCGGTTCAGTTGCTAATATTTGTAACTCGAAACAGGAGCTGCGGAATAGACGGCGGCTTGCGAGGGATGAGGTGACGATGCGCGTTGGCAACGGATCAAGAGTTGATGTGATGGCCGTCGGCACGCTCTCCTTAGTTTTACCTTCGGGATTAGTTTTAAACCTTAATAAATGTTATTATGTGCCTGCGTTGAGCATGAACATTATTTCTGGATCGTGTTTATTGCAAGACGGTTATTCATTTAAATCGGAGAATAATGGTTGTTATATTTATATGAGTAACATCTTTTATGGTCATGCACCTCTTGTGAATGGTTTATTTCTTCTAAATCTCGAAAGGGATGAAACACACATCCATAACATTGAGGCTAAGAGATGCAAAGTAGATAGTGATAATACTACTTATTTGTGGCACTGTCGTCTAGGTCATATTGGTGTAAAGCGCATGAAGAAACTCCATTCTGATGGACTTTTGGAGTCTCTTGATTTTGAATCATTTGACACATGCGAACCATGCCTCATGGGCAAGATGATCAAAACCCCGTTCTCCGGTATGATGGAGCGAGCAACAGACTTGTTGGAAATCATACATACCGATGTATGCGGACCAATGAGTGTTTCGACGCGCGGTGGATATCGCTATTTTCTCACTTTTACCGATGACTTAAGTAGATATGGGTATATCTATTTAATGAAACATAAATCTGAAACGTTTGAAAAGTTCAAAGAATTTCAGAATGAAGTGGAGAACCATCGTAACAGAAAGATTAAGTTTCTACGATCCGATCGTGGGGGCGAATATTTGAGTTATGATTTTCTCACGCATCTCAAAGCAAGTGGAATCGTTTCACAACTCACGCCACCCGGAACACCACAGCGCAATGGTGTGTCTGAACGCCGGAATCGAACCCTATTAGATATGGTCCGATCAATGATGTCTCTTACTGATTTGCCGTTATCATTTTGGGGTTATGCATTAGAAACCGCTGCATTCACTTTAAATAGGTCTCCATCTAAATCCGTTGAGACGACACCGTATGAACTGTGGTTTGGTGCTAAACCTAAGTTGTCGTTTCTTAAAGTTTGGGGATGCGAAGCTTACGTCAAGAAGTTGATGCCGGACAAGCTCGAACCCAAAGCGGAGAAATGCGTCTTCATAGGATACCCTAAGGAAACTATTGGGTATACCTTCTATCACAGAACCGAAGGCAAAGTGTTTGTCGCAAAGAACGGTTCCTTTCTTGAGAAGGAGTTTCTCTCGAAAGAAGTGAGTGGGAGGAAAGTAGAGCTAGACGAGGTTATTGAACCTTCTATTGAATTGGAGAGTAGCGCAGCACCTGAAATTGTTCCAGTGCCGCCTGCACCAACAATAGAGGAAGCTAATGACAAGGATCATGAAGCTTCGGACGATGCTGCTACTGAACGTCGCAGGTCGACAAGGTCGCGTGCCCCTCCTGAGTGGTACGGCAACCCTGTCTTGACTGTCTTGTTAGTAGAAGACAGTGAACCTACGAACTATGAGGAGGCGATGATGAGCCCAGACTCTGAGAAATGGCTAGAAGCCATGAAATCCGAATTGGGATCCATGAGCGAAAACCAAGTATGGACTTTGGTGGACCCTCCTAGTGACCGAAAGGCCGTTGAGTGCAAATGGATCTTCAAGAAGAAAACGGACGCGGATGGTAATGTTACCGTCTATAAAGCACGGCTTGTTGCGAAAGGTTTTCGACAAGTTCAAGGTGTTGACTACGATGAGACTTTCTCTCCCGTAGCGATGTTTAAGTCCATTCGGATTTTATTAGCAATTGCTGCGTTTCATGATTATGAAATATGGCAAATGGATGTCAAGACTGCTTTCCTCAATGGCAACATTGATGAAGAGTTGTATATGATGCAACCCGAAGGTTTTGTCGATCCTAAGGATGCTGATAAAGTATGCAAACTTCAGCGTTCCATTTATGGACTGAAGCAAGCATCTCGGAGTTGGAACCTTCGTTTTGATCAAGTGATCAAGAGATTTGGATTTGTTCCAAATTGCTACGAAGCTTGCATCTACAAGAAAGTGAGTGGGAGCTCGGTGACGTTTCTGGTACTATATGTGGATGACATATTGATTATTGGAAATGACATCAACATGCTTAACGATGTGAAGAGTTATTTGAACAAGTGTTTTTCAATGAAAGACCTAGGTGAAGCTGCTTATATATTGGGCATCAAAATCTATAGGGATAGACAAAGACGCCTGATAGCTTTAAGCCAAAGTACATACCTAGACAAAGTTCTGAAAAGGTTCAGAATGGATAAGGCATTGAAAGGTTCAGTGCCTATGTTGTCAGGTAAGATATTGAGCAAGGCTCAGTGTCCAGCTACGGTAAATGATAGGGAAGCTATGAGCAAAGTGCCTTATGCCTCGCCCATAGGTTCCATCATGTATGCCATGCTGTGTACTAGACCGGATGTGTCCAATGCTCTTAGTTTGACGAGCAGATATAAAAGTGATCCAGGAGTGGAACACTGGACAGCCGTGAAGAACATCCTAAGGTACCTAAATAGGACTAAAGAAATGTTCTTAGTCTATGGGGGTGATGAACAGCTCGTCGTAAAAAGTTACGTCGATGCTAGTTTCGACACCGACAAGGATGATTGTAAATCTCAGACAGGATACGTGTATATTTTGAATGGAGGAGCTGTGAGCTGGAGAAGCTGCAAGCAAAGCGTGATCGCGGGATCTACAGTAGAAGCGGAATACATGGCTGCTGCAGAAGCGTCAAGTGAAGGAGTTTGGATCAGAAACTTCATCACTGAGCTTGGCGTGGTTCCAAGTGCATTGGACCCACTGGAGATATTGTGTGACAACACTGGCGCCATAGCACTCGCTAAGGAACCAAGATATCATCCAAAGACCAAGCATATCAACCGCAAGTTTCATATAATCCGAGATTATATAGCAGATGGAGATCTGAAGATTAGCAAAGTACATACAGATCTGAATGTCGCAGATCCATTGACTAAACCTCTTCCACGTGTAAAACATGATCAACACCTCAGTGCCATGGGTGTGAGATTGTTGCCAGATGTAAACTAGATTATTGACTCTAGTGCAAGTGGTAGACTGTTGGAATTATGCCCTAGAGGCAATAATAAAGATGTTATTATTATAATTCTTGTTCATGATAAAGTTTATATTCCATGCTAGAATTGTATTAAGCGGAAACTTTAATACTTGTGTGGTTTGTGAACAACACCGTGTCCCTAGTACGCCTCTATGGACTAGCTCATTGATCAATGATGGTTAAGGTTTCCTAACCATAGACATGAGTTGTCAATTGATAATGAGATCATATCATTGGAGAATGATATGGTGGATAGACCCAAACTAAGCGAAGCAATTAGATCGTGTCATCGTGTTCGTCTTTGCGAAGTTTTTCTTATGTCAAATATTGTATTCCTTAGACCATGAGATAATACAACTCCCTGGTATCGGAAGAAAGCTTTGAGGTCATCAAACGTCATCCTATGAGAGGGTGATCATAAAGGTGTCTCTCAGGTAATCGGAAAGTATCTGTTGGGTTGTATGTATCGAGATGGGATTTGTCCCTCCCAAGTCGGAGAGATATACTTCGGGCCCACTCGGTAATCGATATCAACACCGCTTGCAAGCATGTGGTTAAGGAGTTAATCACAAAGTGATATCGGATTACGGAACGAGTAAAGTACTTGCTGTGAACGAGATTGAACTAGGTATGACGATACCGACGATCGAATCTCGGGCAAGTAAAATATCGCGAGACGAAGGGAATATATATATGGGATTGATTGAATCCTGGCATCGTGGTTCATCCGATATGATCATCGATGAATGTGTGGGAGTCAATATGGGTGCCCAGACCCCGTTGTTGATTATTGATAGAAGATCATGTCTGCATATTCTCGAACCCGCAGGGTCACACACTTAACGTGTCTCGACGCTAGGATAGATTGGATAATTGGTTTAGGAATTTTTGTTCGGAGTCTCGGATGGGATCCGGGACATCACGAGAGGTTCCGGAATGGTCCGGAGAATAAGATTCATATAAGGCAGTGCAGTTTTTGGAGTTCGGAATTGTTCCGGATTAATCGGTATTGTACCGGAAGCTTCTAGAACCTTCCGGAAGGGGGCCAACCTGGTCCCACCTTCCGGGAGGGGGCATGGGCCTATGACGGAGTGTCCTGGCCGCATTGGGCCAGGGGCACAAGGCCCCATAGGGCCCAGCCGATCCTAGATAAGTTTAAACTCGTTTAAACTAGAGATAGGATTTCTAGATAAGGGAGAGTTTAAATTGTTTAAACTAGAGATAGGCTTGGAGGATGGGCAAGGGCTGGCCGCACCCCCCTCTATATATAGAGGGCTGGTGCGCCCCCTCCCCCCAACATACACACCTTCCTCCAAACCCTAGTTGCCCTGCTGCCCTCCTCTCTCCCTCCCGACTGTTTGTAGGCGAAGCCCTGCGGCAGAAATTCTCTACCATATACACCACGCCGTCGTGTTGTAGATCCAATCCATATCTCCACCCTACTTGCTGGTCCGAGGAAGGAGGAGACGTCGAGGTGCTGCACGTGTGCATCTCACGGAGGCACCGCCACTTGTGGTGCTAGATCGGATCGGATCGCGAGGAGGAGAAGCGAGTACGACTACATCACCCACGTTCCGACGAACGTTCCGCTGTGCGAATCTTCAAGGGTATGAAGATCTAATCCAATCTCTCTCGTTGTTTGCATCTCCTAGATTAGATCTTGGCTTTCCCTCTGTTCGCTTCCGGAGAAAATTTTGATTTACTATGCTGCGAAACCCTTCAATGGTCTCAAGTCTAGACTGCGCGAGCGAGAGACATCTTCACCGCAGAGCACCGTCGCGTTGTGGGATTCGGATCTGGGATCTCTACTTTCGCAACTGCTGCTGGATCTGGGAAGTGGGAGTCATTGTCAGGCACCGGACGTGTGTAACTCCCCGCGAGGTGTCGCACTTGAGGCACTCAAGTCGTTGGAGCTAAGGAGTGCAAGGATTTCATCACGACCTTGAGGTCGGCTTCGACTCGTCTACATCAACCACGCTCTCCTGAGCGTTGACAACGCTTTTCGGTCTTCAAGGTAAGTTCGCGAAAAGCCCCTCCCGTTACTGTATTACTAATAGATAGGTCCTGGCAGCTTTAGGGGTTCAGGGGCATAGGGTAAAAAATTATTGTTTTCATACGCGGAACCCCTATAATTTCTGCTTTCCAAAACACAAAAACACCAAAAATATTTTCGTTATTTCTCTTTGTTTGCTTCTTTATCTTTTAGCCTTGGTTTGCTTCATCCTTTTTAGCTTTGTTTTGATTATTCAAAAAACCCAAAAAGATTTTGCTTTGCTTGCTCTTCCCTTCGGTTCTTGCCTTTAAAAATCTAAAACCCAAAAATATTTGTTGTTCTTCTCTGGTTTTGTAAAGTTCGTTGAATGGTTCAGCGGTCCTTAGTGACTCCTTGGAGTTTGGTTTTATCTTATTATTCAATTCACTCAAGTGAAAGGCAATGATGATTTATGACAACTTGAGGTGTGGTAAGAGGCTGGTATGAACTCTATTTGTTTTCATTTTTGTACATATACCCATCATTGTGAGCATACTTAGTCTGTTTATGTAAGGTGTATGTTATTTAATGGATGCATAGTACTCCTTGCCTTCTTATGATCAGTTCCAATCCATTATTAGTTCGTAACATGTCATATAATTGTTTGCTCGCATTGTTCTATTCATAACTTGGTATGACATTGTGGTGTCCTCCTCTAAATGTTCTATTTGAATCAACTTGGCACATGCTCACGCATGCATATGACTAAACAAAAAGTCAGTTAAGCCTCGATGATTTATTCTGCCTCAGAGTTCTCGTGTCACTTTTATGCCACAATTAATTTTGTTTTGTCGCAAGCATGATTATGACAGTTACTGCTCTCTCGATTGTTGCTCCCTTTCTATTGCTAGCCTTCACTTGTGTTGAGTATAAGCTTTACTCATGCATCCAACTCCCCAAAACCAAAGTTGTCAAAAAGAGTCCACCATATCTACCTATTAGCATTATTGCTATTCCTTGAATATTTATTATGCTTTGTTTTCTTCCAATAAAATTGTTTGCTTGTTATGTGAAAATTAGTTAGTAAAGCTCTCACAAACTTGATGGCACACTTTACTTTCTTGCACTTAATAAACTTGAACCATTGTGCCCATCTATGTTGCATATATGCTTGCGCTTTGTAAGTCGTGAATTAGCAGAACCATGTTACCATGGGTAACGCTTTCAACATTGCACTTTATTTAGTTGATATCATGTTCTTTTGCTTATGGATCCCGGCGGTGTGAAATAAAAGGGAAGCTTGTAAGCTCATGGAGTTTGTATATGTGTTAGAGAAACGCCTGGGCAGCTAGCCTAAGCCATGTCTAATCAAGGCGGAAACTTGCAACATAACCATAGTGAGCAATCTGTGAAGCATCCTCAATAAAAAACCTATGCAAATAGCAAACAGAGAGATCACTAAGATGCTCATTGTTTGTTGCCTTGTAATTTTGCTATGGGATAGCTCATGTATCATGGGGCAAGGGGTACCCCGTTGGCGGTTCTCTATGATACACATGTACTTACAATGATAAGAACTTACTCGTGACTAAAGTTGAGTAGCATGATGTCCGGTACTCGTAAGCAAGGGGCATGAGATTTTCAAATTATAACTTGTCAAGCATATCCTCATATTTGTTCACTTTAACCTTAATCACCTAAAGATGCTTATGATAGGGGCAATGAGAGCTCAAAGCTAATGAGTATCATACTTTCAACATTTGGAAGCCTTTCAAAGTTTTTAAATATTTTCTTTCACTCTTATGTTGAGTCACCGTTTATTCTTTAAGCACTTTCCCGAGAGCATAGCTGTCATTCTTAGTGTAAAGTGCCTGTCCCAAAACACGGTTAATTATGACATAACTTTGACGCTTGTATCTTTGATATTTTTATTTCTAGTCTTCACTTAAATTTTTAGAGGTGCCTTGGCATTTATGTTTTGCTCCAAAGAAAGGCAAGCGAGACACCACTTTATCATATCTTCTTATGAGCACTACAATCCTGCATATGCTTATGTGTAATGTCACTTATTATTAATGGCTTGGAATCTCTTCATAGCTTGCATGACTACTGGGTAAACTTATTTGCATACTCTTTATTATGAATTGCCTAAGTATTTGATCATATTCTAGGAATATATACATCTTATGAAGCAAATGTGTTCATGAAAGTTTCTTTTATCGCACTTAGTTTTCAACTGAATTGCTTGAGGACAAGCAATAAGCTAAGCTTGGGGGAGTTGATACATCCAAAACGTATCTACTTTCCCGAACACTTCTGCTATTGTTTCTTCTCTAATTTGTGTGATTTGGATACAACTAATGTGGACTAATGCTGTTTTCAGTAGAATTTCTTTGGTGTCTCGTTTTTGTGCAGGAAATCACTTTCAGGAAAAATCCCGGAAAATATCGCAAAACTCCTATTTTACTAGAAGACTCGCGGAGCCAGAAGACGAGACGAAGAAGGGCCACGAGGGGCCTACACCACCTGGACGTGCGGACCAGGTCAGGTCACGCCAGGAGGTGGTGTGACCACCTCGGACCCCTCGTCGACCTCTCATTTCGCCTATATAAGCCCTCTGACCTAAAACAGATGGGGGGTTCAACGTTTTTCTAGATAGAGTTCCGCTGCGCCGCCACCACTAGAAACCGCGATTCGGAACCAGAAACTCCGTTCTAGCACCCTGCCGGGACGGGGAATTGGAGGAGATCATCTCCATCATCATCACCATAGCTTCTCCATAAACCATCCATGGTTCCCCCATCCATGAGTGAGTAATCCCCCGCAGTAGGCTATCGGGGTGGTAGGGATTGGATGAGATCGTTCATGTAATTGCATCAGATTGTTAGGGCATGGTGCCTAGTATCTATTGTTAGTTCTTTTTGACATTGTTGCAACTTGTTATGCTTAATGCTTGTCACTAGGGCCTGAGTGCCATGATTTTAGGTCTGAACATGTTATTGATTCATCATGACATTATTGTTTATGATCTTACCTGCAAGTTGTGTACACATATTGTTGTCCGGAACCTGAGGCCCCGAAGTTACAAGAATCGGGATAACTAGAGGGGATGGCTATGATATGAGGATCACGTGTGTTCATGGAGTGTTAATGCTTTGCTCCGATGCTCTATTAAAAGGAGCACTTTAATTGCCAGTAGATTCCCTTGAGGCCCCGTTGCAACAGGCTGGGAGAACAAAAGATGTTGTGCAAGTTCTCATTGCGAGCACGTATGACTATATATGGAAGACATGCATATGATTATTTAGTACTTGGATGCTTTATCTTATTTATTTGCAAATGCCCTATGTCTTGATTGTTACATGAATTATCTTGTCCATGCAACGCCCGTCCATCCATCCCTATGCCTACCGTGCTTTAATCCTACTGTTTACTGCAATTGTTACTACTGTCTTTATATTACTACTACTATTACTTTGCTATTGCTACTACAAAACTGTTGCTACTAATAAACTAATGCGAGAAAGATTGTTTCCAGGTGCAGCTGAATTGACAACTCAGTTGTTAAGGCTTATAAATATTCTTTGGCTCCCCTTGTGTTGAATCAATAAATTGGGTTTTACTTCCCTCGAAGACTGTTGTGATCCCCTATACTTGTGGGTCATCATGTACCACTAACTACTCATGTTAAGAAGTTCAATATGATCCACTCTTCCAAGGGGTATTGAAGATGAAATGGAAAATTCTTCTCAAGATACCAAGTTACTCCATTCAAACCCAAAATTTGATTGCTGCTGCATGTATTACATTGCATAAATATATTCACGCTCATGATAGAGATGATATCCACTTTGAGCGATTTGACAGGGATCTAGATTATGTGCCAATTTTTTTGGAAAGATATACGCGGTATGTTGTTCCTCACCATGCTTTAGATTTAGCAACTCCGGAGGAAAACATGCTAACATGGATGACTTTAGGGACGAACTAGCTACCTACATTGCTAAAGGATGGTGATGACCAAGGCATGTTAGTGCCCTTTTTGTTTCAATACCCTTTTGCAAAATATGATGATTCTTTGCACTAGATACCACTAGAAGAAAAATGGTCTTCATTGAATATATTATATCTATGTTTAGATTACCTAAATATTTGCCTCCCTTGACCTTGCATTTTATGCTCTAAACAACAAATAGATCTAGAAAGTAAACATGGAAGAATCGTTAAAAAATCATCTTGCAGCGCTAGAAAGTACACGTCCAAGTAAGGAGTTCATCCCAAATACACGTCCAGGTTTTCAGTTGAGCCAAAATCGCTGGGAAAAAACAACCAAACTTCCAAGCTAAACAATAGCCAAACAAGCTAGAAATAATACTACCAATTGAGCAGGTTATCCCCGCTACCATAACCGCATCCCAGCCTAAGGCTAGGAGAGCCTCGAACATTCTCCACTCTGCACGGGAAGCTAGCGCCGGTTTGGCAAGCTAGACTAGGAGAGATTCTCGGAAGCCAGGCTATTGCATAACAGGCCCTAAGGGCGCGTTTGGTAGGTAACATCCAATTTGGGGCTCGTTCTGGCTAAGCTCTGGGGGGCATGTCCACGGGAAAACAACACATGTCCATGTTGCCCATTTTGTTTGGTTGCCTGGTTTTCACTTGGTTGCATGGGGTGGAAATCTATCCCCTAATGTTTGGTAGGCTAGGAAGCACCCCTTTTGGCTTATATGTTTAAACACAATTGATGGTGCTCATTTCATAGAAAACAAAAAAATCCTACGATTGCAACTGCCAAGATCGAATTTAGACGAGACTTGTAACGGTTTCATAAGAAAACACCCTCAAAGACCATAAGAGGGATAATGTTCTCACAAACTAACATGGCTGGTGTAGAATGTACTCAATCCTCCTCAAGGACATGAAGAAGTTCAACACCACAAACAGGTAACGCCTCCGTAATTGGTCACACATTCAGCATGACAACAACCTCCGTCCCTTGCTCTAGTTGGGCAGCGGAAGTAGTGGATCCTCGGGAACTCCAACAACACTACGACATGGTGGTGGTAGTGGTGGACAAGATCTTGACCAGGTATTCGCCTAAGCACCATGTTCGTGGCAATGGACAAGCTAGCAAGGGAGAGAAGATGCCAACCAAATTGTATATGAGACGAGAAGGGGATGAGTGAGAGGAGAGAAGATCCACCCCCTCCTTTTATAGGAAAGGAGGGAGGCACACCAAGGGGGTGGCCGACGCCCCATGGTGCTGCCCCCACCTCGCCCCTCCATTATGTGGGTGGACACTCCACTCACAAAACAAAGGGTCACTTTTATTCCCTTAAATCTGCACTTAAAATAAAGAGTCCTTCCATTAAAACACTTTAAAGTAACTTGATTCAATGCCACTCAATTTAATGAACACTTCATTTAATGAGTACTTCATTTAATGAACACATTAATAATTTAATCCCTTGTAGTATTGCTATACACCAAAACTATTCTGATAGTTTTATCAAAAAAAATTCTGAATTGTCTAGTATTTTCTCTTGTGTTCTGTATCCACTCAAATGCATCAATGAGCCTTAAGTGTGTCACCCTACTGGTTCGTGAACTAAGTGGACATGATCGAGACACTCTCCGATCAATAATCATTAGCGGGATCTGGAGATCCATAACGACTCCCACTTACTCAATGAAGAACTAGTGATCACCTAAACCTTTTTCGTAGTAACCAATTCCTTTTGGCTCACAATATTTTACTTGTCCGAGATCTGATCATTTGGTATCATCCATACCTAGTTTGATCTCGTTACCGACAAGTACTATTCTCATGTTCCCGTGATATAACATTCTTAGTGATCTCATCACTTACTTGCAAGCTATGTAAATGTTATATCACCGAGAGGACCCTGAGTATATCTCTCTATCATCAGGATGGACAAGTCCCACTCTTGATCCACGAGCCTCAACTAACACTTTTCAAGTACCCAACGACATATTTATAACCTCACCCTATTATGGTGTGGCGCTTGATGGAATCAAAGTACTCTTCCAGTGTTAGTGATTGACGTGATCTCATGGTCTAAGGATTAGTGTTACTTCAAATAAGATAGCAATATAAACTTTGAAGACATGATCATATTGCTAAACCTATTGTGGGTGAATGCTTATCACATCATTCTCTAATGAAATGACCTTGTAATTAACAACATCCAATGTTCATGATCGGGAAACCTTGATTGTTAGTTAATCAACAAGATAGTGTAATGAGAGGCTTTACTAGGAACCTTTTCTTTGTTTATTAAACACACATGTATCAACGTTTCCATTTAACAAAATTATAGCATGAGAAATAAAATTCTATTATAAACTTGGAATAAGATAATAACCATTTATTGTTGCCTCTCGAGCATATTCCTTTCAACAATGGTGTTTGGTTGACCGCAGTAGGCTACATATGGTTACCATGATCCAGATTGGTGAGCTTACCATTTCATATGGATCACTGAAATCAAAGCATCAGAAGTAAAGAAGATTGTAGTAAAAGAATGATCAGTACCAAAAAGGGATCATTGTGCCAACATACCACCACATCAAAAGTGTGTGCTAATCTACCAACTCAAGTTCAACATGGCTACCAACATGAAAATACACCTAGTGGAAATGACACAAATAACACATCACTCCTGACATATTTCCTTGATCATCTTCAACTTATTCTTGTTAGCATCACTAGCTTTGAGCATATCAAACAACCATGTACCAAAGTTTCTTATTTTCCTCTTTTATAACATATTTTTCATCATTCCATTACTTTTGCTTGGCCTTCATGATCTCCACTTCAGATTTCTGCAACTTCTTAAGCATCTCCACTTCGTTTTTCAACACGGCGTTCTGCTACGGTGTCATGACCTCATCCACTAGGTCCTTCATCCTGGACAAGTTATCCTCCACAATCTTTTTCTCTGATTCATGCATGAATCTCTTCACATCAACTAAGAGAGTCGAGTAATTATTGTCGATCTTGCTCGTATCCTCTACTAGCTCCTGTAGCAACTTTACATTCTTAATCTTCTTGTCGATTATAGCGCAGTTGTTGTCATCATAAAATCCCCATAGTTTTGCCGATGCATTTTTTGGAAGGGGTTCCTTTGAAGAAAACAAAAAATTCCTACTACGAGAACGCACCAACCAAGATCTATCTATAGAGAAGTACATGAACGAGGGGGTACGGTGTTCATACCTTTGAAGACCGGAAGCGGGATTATGTTCCCGCACAAACTTTGCTGATGAAACCAAGCGTAGCAAACCTGAGGGTCTAGAAGGCTTCAAGCGTCCAGCACCACTAATGGGAGTCTATCCAAAGTTTTACACATGTTCGGTGTAAAAGATGTCTCTGGGCCCCCGGTTCAGCAAGGCGGCGGAAGAAGAAGATTCAGGCCAACTCCGGTTGCATGACGGCGTGCGTTGGGTGGAGAAAGCTCAATCTCGTTGCATATGTTCCAAACAAGGGAACACACATGAGAGGGAGATAGGGGGAGAGAGAAGGGAAATGGCAACATGTGGGATACGGTTTGGAGGAGGCTCCCCCCTTTATATAGGGAAAATCTAGGCACCCCACCTCTCCAAGTCCCAGGGTTGGACTAAACTTTGAAGGAGATGGGGAGGAGGCGGCAACGGTGGCCGGTGGGGTGGCCCCACACCCGCACACCTAGACCACCTAGGGGCCAGTGGCGGTGGGTTCCTCCACCTGGCGTGCCCTAGCCCACCAAGGGGTGGCGGCTCCCTCTTGGTGTTGGTCCACGTAGAGATAAAATGAATTTCCTATGCGGTGATCAAAAGATCTAGCTGAGGTAGAAGCACATGAGGGTTAACACTAGACGCACAGTTGTGGAAATGATGAAGTAAGTCACTTGATGCAGTGTAGTCCTCACGGTCTGATCCAATCCACGATCGTTGAAGTGCTGATCATACAACACCTCTGCTAGTATCCACACGTACGAGGAGGAGTGCCGGTGGTGGACTGCTAGGTCTGGTATGGCGGCTGGACTGAACTAGAGCTAGGGTTTCCAATGCATGGAATGACCTAATAGTGGCCCTTAGGCATCTGCGCCCCAGTATATATGGGGAGTCAAAGTAGGATCCAATTAGTTGCGACCCATTCACTAAAAGACCTATATTAGTCACTATGAGTCCAACTCACTGACTCAGTCCGTGTCCGATTCAGGTCCAACCCAAATAGATTTCCGGTTTGGGTCTAACCCAAACTTGCCCCCACTCTTAAGTGTGTGACCCGACAGGCTCATGGTGACCCGGACATGATTCGATTCTTACTCATGATCGATCAATCGGCAGCGGCTCCAAGAAGAATGTGCCAACTCCCAAGTACCAAAGAGTCATGAAGACATACCTTCCAATGTGACTTGCCTCACAATACATCTTGTCAAGCTATAGGCAAATAATCTTCATCCTTCAAATAGCTTAACTCTCTTATCGATCTCAGATAAGTGATTCATCCGACTAACTCTTAGTTGGCCGCCTCGGTTAACACTTAACCAAGTCGTGCATGGCCATGCTTTCCGAATCATATCTTCCGAGAGGGCCCATAGAATATCTCTCTAGTTAGAGGGCCAAAATCCCATCTTGGTCATCCACATCACGCAGCTTGATTCTCAGCCGACCCGAACTCTACCTTTATAACTGTCCTTTGACGGAACAACGTTTGACAGAACCTAAGTCGGTGATCCACAACTCGGATTGTGCAATAACATCAGGTCCAAGGATTACATTGATTAAGATATACAAATGATGACTTGTTTGTTGTATCTCAATATGGTTCAATCCGACTGACTAAACTTTTTAGTTGAACCTGTGTAAGTCAGAATAGCATCACTATGTCCATGACAAGTGGAACCGAGTCATCAGCCGACTTTCACATTAGTCTAAGTTGTGCGTCCAACACAACCTCAATGAACAAGGATATTTAATATGAACAAAATGAATATATAGTTCCATAACTAAATCACATATTCAATGATATACATTAGAATCTCACACATGGAAAATTTAATAAATTTATGAATACATTGGGAATTACATTATATATGATTGCCTCCAGGGCATATTCCCAACACTTAGGCCCTCTCCCCTCCGGGGAGGGCCCATGTAGGGGTATTGCCCATATTTATTTAATTAAATAAATATATTTAATATTAATTCCAATAATTAAATATTAAATACCTTTTTATTTAATTCCCTTTATTCAAAACTCCTTTTGAATAATCTCCAAACACTTCGGTATGTTTTCAGAACGTTCCGGTTCTCTCTCTTCCTATTTCTTTCACGATCGCGGATCAACCCGCAACGTCTCTACCCTTAAGTGTGACACCCTTACGGTTCAGGAATGCTCAGACATGATCGATACATCTCTCTGATCAATGAAAAAACATCGATGTCTGGAAACTCATGACAGTCCCTTCACATTTCACGAATTTGATTGATCACTGGAACCTTTTAGACGTTGAGTCTCATTCCCTTTGCACTATGATACCTGGTTTGTCCAAGACCTAATCTCTGGTGTCGGTATACCTAGTTCGATCTTGTTATTGACAAACACATTTACTCATTCCCGAGATATTACATCCTCGTGACCTAGTCACATGCTTGCAAGCTCCTTCATGTAATCTCACCGAGTGGGTCCAGAGTTTGTACCCATCACTCGGATAGGAAAATCCCAATCTTGATACATAGGCCTCAACCTATTCCTTTATAATATCCAATACACACCTTTGTGGCCACCCAGTTAAGAACATGACGGTTGATGTGATCAAAGCATCCACGAGAGATAGTGATTAATATGATCTCATGGTCAAAGAACTGACTCACTACGCTTTGCTAGATATTGCAACGTTGAACTTTCTGACTAGACCACATTGAAATTCTACAGTCGGGTGTGTCCATCACTTTATTTATCTAATGAAGCGACCTCGTTGTCAGTTGACGTTAAATAAGTCCATGTTCAGGAAACCTCGATCATCAGCTGCTCAACGAACTAGTACTAGAGGATACTAGGGACCTAGTTTGTATATATACTACACTTGTATTAATGTTCCCACTTAATATAGTTCCAGCACGATACAAAACTAGTGTGACCATTAGAGATATATAACAATAAAACAACTTTATTATTGGCCTTTAGGGCATATCTCCTTCATTTTTTGCTGTTTGTGGACATTCCTTGTCCAACCAAGCCACAAATCCACAATTTGTGACTTCCTACAAATCATAAGATCAAGCTCCCAATCTATGTATGAGCTAGTATGTAAACTATCAGTATACAAAAACTTACATTCTGCACTAGGCATAGCCAAAATCGATGACCAATGTTGGTTCCTTCAAATGTAACACAAGTCACAAGCACAAGATTGTGGACGAGGCATACATGGGGACAATCTACTGCAATGCAAGTGAATGTGGGATATGTTGGAAATATGCCCTAGAGACAAATAATAATAAGGATTATTATCATATTTCATAAAAGTTTATGATTTAGTTTTATATCATGTTATAACTGCATTGAAAGGAAACGTCAATACACGTGTGATATATAAACAACCAGGGGTTCCCGGTGAAACTCTAGACACTAGTTCATTGGTCAACAGATGATCAAGGTTTCCTGGTCATGTGACATTTATGCCAGTTGGAAATGGAGTCAACTCATTCTGTGAATGAGATGATGAACCAATACCCCAACCTAAACATCGTGACACGATCATGTCACGAAGTTAAAGTTACGATGATTAGAATAGACCTTGTAGACTATTCCTTAGACCGTGAGGCTATATCAATCACTATCTCTCGAGAATGCTTAGCTGGCATCAAACGTCACTTGGTAATACAGTGACAATAAAGGTTTGTTCAGGTATTCGGAGGAACCGTAGAGGCAATATATGTCAAGAGTGGGATTTGTCCATACTCATGATGGAAAGATACTCAAGGGCCCACTCGGAGAAGTTATATCCAATTTCTGCGCAGCATGTGATTTGATCACAGGGATATCACTTGTTGAAACGAGTCAAGTGGGATTGTTTGGTAACGAGATTGAACACAACATGGTGATGTCATTGATCAGATCTCGGGAAAGGCAAGTATTGAGAGACAAAAGGAATAAGACACGAATGTCCCGGTTCAAACGACAAAAGATCTTTGTGGAATGCACAGGGGTCACATGGTCATCTAGGTCCCTGTATCGATCATTGGTTCGGGAGTGTCCTGACCATGTCTGGAGTGTTCCCGAACCGTGGGGTATCACGCTTAAGAGCTTGATGATGCTTAGAGAGTGTTTACAGGATCGGTAGAATCACCAAAGAAGAGAAGAGAGAAAACCGGAAGGGATTTGGTAAGTCCGGAAGATGTCCGGAGTGGAGGTGAAAGGTGTTCCATAGCCATGGAGATTGAATAATATGTGAATGAATGTTAAATATTGATTTAATCATTTATTCATAATTATTTAATAAAAAGAGAAATCAATTTAATGGTCAAAAGGCTTAATGGTCCAATTCCGGAGGGAGAAGGGCCCATGAGGGAAAGGCAAGAGGAGAGAGGAGGCAAGGGGGTGGCCGGATGAGCCAAGCACCCCCGCGCGGGGCCCACTATGGCCGGCCGGCGGCTACCCCCCTCTGCCCCTCCTTTAGTCCCACCCCGGGACTTTTAGGGAGGTAGTACCTCCCCTCCCCCTATATATAGTGGGGTATTTTGACCAGAAAATACACAACACAATATTCAATAAAGGTTTCCTCACTTTTTGGGAGACCTACAATTGATATTCTCTCTCTCTCCCATGACCATGGTCCCAAGTTCAGACTGCGCAAACGAGAGACATCTTCATCGTAGAGCGCCGTCGCGCTGCGGGATTCGGATCCAGGAGCTCTAATTCCGGAACTATTGTTGGATCAGGGAAGTAAGAGTCATCGTCAGGCACCGGATGCATGTAACTCCCCGCGAGGTGTCACACTTGAGGCACTCAAGTCGTTGGAGCCGCAGAAGCGCAAGGACTTCATCACGAGATTGAGGTCGGCTTCAGCGCGTCTACATCAACCATGCTCTCCTGAGCGTTTTTTTTGACCTTGGACTGTGAGGCAACAGCCCTACAGCATAATTTTTTTTATCAACCAAAAACAATTTATATACAAAACAGTAAAAGAAAATAATTACCTATATACAAATAGATAAATCAAGGCAAAGCCTCTATCCAATCCACTAAAGCATCCCTGTACTTAGCCTTAATTCTATGTTGAAGAAGGGTTATGTCATGAACAAACCGACACTTGCACCTAGAGAAAGTGGGTCTTTCCTTTCTGAAAATTTTCCCATTTATCAAGAGCCAAATATTCCAGCAAGCTGTAATGAGAACCTCCCTAAAGAATGGTCGACCAAAACGTCTCCTTGCTTCAGCAACAACCATCTTCAAATCAGTATGAGCAGGCCAGTACACTTGTAAATAATTCCATACACGTCTACTGAAATTGCACTCAAAGAACAAGTGAATTCTATCCTCGTGAATCCTCAAAGGGACCAAAAAGATCCACATAGGTTCTCCGCATGAGGAACTTTATCAATGTAGTAACAATGCCAAACGAGATGAACCCACGGAACATCCTTGTGATTATAAAACTTGTCCAAAAATTTAATGAGAAGAGCTGCATTCTATTTCTGAAAGTTGACAACGCCCAAACCTCCATTTTTCTTAGGTTGACACACCATCTCCCAGGCTGCTAATGACTGCTTCGGCTCATCAAATTTATGCCTCCAAAGACACTGTCTTAGGATTCTATCTAACTATACTGTCAACCCAGTTGGAAGTTGCAAAGAACAGAGAAAATGGAGAGGCATTGAAACTAATGCACAGTTAATTAACTGTAGTCAAGCACCTTGAGACAAAAAACTCAAGCTGGAGGTGAGCTTTCTCTCCAACCGACAGACTAGAGGCATAAGATCATTAATAGTGGGTCTAGTTGTGCCCAGGGGAAGTCCCAAATAGGTGAAAGGCATCGAGCCTACTTGACAACCAAAATCTGCAGCGAGCTGATTAATCAAATCAGTAGGAACATTAATGGGGACCATTTGAGATTTATTGTAATTAATTGCCAACCCGGTTGACATAGAGAATTTGTTCAAAATATCCTTCAGAGCCAACAACTGCACTCTATCCGCGGGCATTATTAATAGCGTATCATCGGCGTACTGGATGATTGGGAAGTCCTCGTCATTAGTCTCAATCGGCCTACTAATAATTCCTTGTGTGACTAAATCATTTATCACAGTCTGCAGAAGGTCGGAACCAAATGTGTATAGAAGGGGGGAAAGGGGATCGCCCTGACGCACCCCCCTTTTACACACGAATTGTTTACCCGGGACGCCATTTAATAGTATTGCCGAGGTACCAGAAGACAAGATCTTTCTTACCCAATCCAGCCACTGCTTGTTGAAGCCTTTGTGTTTCATCACCTGAATAATCGCTTCATGTTCTATCGTGTCAAACGCCTTAGAAAAGTCCAGCTTTAGTATGACAATAGGCTTTTTGGACACTTGGCACAAAAATAAATATTCAAACGACCAGGCGAGGCAGTCCTGTATCGATCTATTCCTCAAGAAACCGTACTGGTTTTTATGTATGCACTTTAAAATCTTGTCCTATAGACGATTGGCAGCAAGTTTGGTCAGAAACTTTAAGCAAACATTTGTTAACGATATTGGCCGAAAATCATTGACCCCAAGTGGCATTGAAACCTTTGGTACCAACGTAATATATGAGCCATTTATATTTTGGAGATTCAACTTCCCTTCATGAAACTCATGTGCAAGTCTGTAGAATTTATTTTGAACAATCGGCCAACACCTTTTAACAAACAAGCCATTGAAACCGTCAGGTCCAAGGGCTCTATCGGATTGCATAGCACTCATAACATCATCCATTTCCTTTTTAGTGAAGGGAACTGTCAACTCATCAAGTCCCTCCACTTTCTTTAGAATTCTAGGAAAATTAAATTGCATAGAAATACCTTTAGATCTACCCATTCTATCCTTATAATTGTTCCATAATAGTCCAGCCATAGCTTGGTGATTAGTGACCTCAGTTCCTTGCTCATCCTGCAACATTGCAATATAATTCCTCCTATAACTTTCAGACGCCATCGCGTGAAAAAACTTTGTATTATCCTCCCCTTGCTTAATCCATCTAATTGTGCAACGCTTCCTCTAGTAATTACATTCTGCCAAAAGCAACTCATCAAGATGGATTTTCACCACTTTCCTAAACTTAAACTCAGCTCTAAATAAAGGTCGTTACTCTTCTAGTGTGTCCAATATGAGAATCACTTGGTTGCACTTCTGAATCAACATCTTTAGCCTGGCCAGACTGACATGCCATTTCTTTAAATCATGCCTTAGGCCCTTGAGTTTATCAGCTAACAGCGCTTTTCGGTCTTCAAGGGTAAGTTCGCGAAAAGCCCCTCCCGTTACTTCATTACTAATAGATAGCTCCTGGCAGCATCAAGGGTTTAGGGGCTGATGACCCACAAGTATAGGGGGTGTATCGCAGTATTTTCGATAAGTAAGAGTATCGAACCAAACGAGGAGCAGAAGGTGTTGACGAGTGGCTTGGATCAGGAATTCTCTGTAAATACTTAGTAAACAGATTTTTAGGGGGTTTGATAATGCAGATAGATCAATTACGAGTAAATAAAAGACAATAATAATAATTGTAGCAAGTGGCCCAATCCTTTCTTTAGCAAAGGACAAGATGGTTGTATTACTTAAGATGACCAAACATTCTCGAGGACACATGGGAATATTATCAAGTGTTTTCGCTTCATATAGCTAATTAATCTTCTCTAGTTGGATAAGTGTTGTGTGGGTGAACCTATGCTAATGTACTGACCTTCCTTGGACTAATACATACTTGTGATTATACCCCTTGCAAGCATCTGCAACTACAAGAAAGTAATTAAGATAGAAACCACTCCCTTGTGCAAAGGTTTCCTAACGGGGGTTAAGGTTTCTGTCACTCCGGCAACCCCTACGATTAGTAGCCAAATACACAATGCATTCCTCTAGGCCCATGAAGGTGAAGTATCATGTAGTCGAAGTTCACATGACAGCACTAGAAGAATAACACCACAACTTAAATAACAAACTATTGAATCTTTCTCAACACAATTCCACTACTAACAACATGACTTCTCCCATGTCCTCAAGAACTAAACGAACTACTCACGAGACATCATATGGATCAAGATCAGAGATGAAATAATGATAAGTAACAATCTGAACATAACAATAATTCAATGGTTCCACTCAATAGCATCAACTACAACAAGTAATCAATACTGAGAAAGCTTCCCCTAAGAACTATGCAAGATTCAACCCAATTGTTACAGCAGTACGGAGTGGTGATGATGGTGCTCGTGGAGATGATGATGATGATCCCGATGAAGTCCAGCTTGATGACGGTGTTGATGGCGATGATCTCCCCTCTCTAGGAAGGAATTTCTCCGGCAGATTTCTGCCTACGGAGAGCTCTTTCTCTCTCTATAGTTTTCCGCCCCGCAGAGGCGGTGGAATCTTTCCGTGGTTGCCCCCCGAGTCTTAGGGTTTCGGGAGGATTATATATGCCAAAGAGCAGAGCTAGAGGTGCGCCAGGGTGGCCACACCACCTGGTGGCGCAGCCAAGGGTGGCCCGCGCCAAGGGATGGTGTGGGCCCCCTATGGCCCATCTCCGCTCCCCCTTCTGGCATCCTTCGTCTTCTAGAAAAATAGGATTGTCCATATATTTTCTGGCATTTTCTGACCTTCGTGAATTTCGCCTCCAAACAGTGCCTTTTCCATCAGAATCCTGACTTCAGCGGTCCATCCTCCAAAAGTCATCAACCATGCAAAAACGGATGAAATAACATAAGTATCATCTCTTAATATGACATATATCAATGAATAACAGTAAATTATGATATAGAATAGTGATGCAAAATGGACGTATCAACTCCCCCCAAGCTTAGACTTCCCTTGTCTCCAAGCAAAAACTGAGCACAATAAACATGACCTCAGGCTTATGGAGTGAAGTGTCGATAAAAGAATACAGACAAGAAGCATCACATTCATCAATACGTAAATCATAATAGAAGATAACTCGCTATTATATAACTTAACTTGCAATAAGTAAAAGAAACACAATAAAGATACACAAAGTAAATCATAATTGGTAATGGCAAAGTTTGTTCTTGGTCAAAGAACAGTTAACAATTTGCAGGAGTTCGAACATAATGGGGTTTTCAATGATAACTTTCAAAGTAATATTCACTAAGATAAGAGCAGTGTGCAAAACAAGGAACATAAGAAACATGATTGAATAAATCATCATATGAATGAATGAAAGACAACAACTCAAATACTTGCTTAAGATAGAAAGGAATAGGTTTACCGACTCAACTAAAAAGTAAAAGATAGGCCCTTCGTAGAGGGAAGCAGGGATTTCAAGTTTCATAAAGAGCTTCCAAAAATTATAGTACTTATTAGCTTTCAGCTCTCATTGCCCTTATCATAAGCATCTTTAGGTGATTAAGGTTAAAATGAACAAATATGAGTATATGCTTGACCAGTTATAAGTTGAAAATCTCATGCCACGTGCTTACGAGTACCAGACCTCATGCTACTCAACTTTAGTCACGAGTAAGTTCTTGTCATTGTAAATACATGTGTATCATGGAGAACCACCAACGGGGTACCCCTTGCCCGATGATACGGACGCTTTCCCATATCAAAATGACAAGGCAAGCAGACAATGTGCAACTCAGCAATCTTTTTATTTGCTATTTGCATAGGTTTTTATTGAGGATGCTTCATAGATTGCTCACTATGGTTATGCTGCAAGTTTCGACCATGATTAGGCATGGCTTAGGCTAGCCGCACAGGCGTTTCTCTAACACACATACAAACTCCATGAGCTTACAAGCTCCCCTTTTATTTCACACCGCCGGGATCCATGAGCAAAAGAATCATGATATCAACTAAATAAGTGCAATGTTGAAAGCGTTCCCCATGGTAACATGGTTGTGCTAATTCACAACTTATAAAGCGCAAGCATATACGCAACATAGATGGGCATAATGGTTCAAGTTTATTAAGTACAAGAAAGTAAAGTGTGCCATCAAGTTTGTGAGAGCTTTAATCACTATTTTTTGCATAACAAGATTAATTCGGAAGGTAGATAAAAACGTGAAATTACCTGGAATAGCAATAATGCTAATAGGTAGGTATGGTGGACATAAATGGCATAGATTTTGGTTTAAGGATTGGATGCACGAGAAGCATTCCCTCTTAGTACAGGTTTCTGGCTAGCAAGGATGGGTAGTAAGTATAAGAGTTGAAGGAAACAAACAAACATACAAGTGATAAAAACAAACATGCAATCTTCCTTGGAAGCACAAAAGATCTTAACTAGAGAATACTAAGCTTATGAGCCAATCAAGAAATAAAGATGATGAAATTATATTTCGTAGAAGTACTTTTATCTTTTTCATTCGATTCTCAAAATAGTGTTGCTACTAAATGAGTCAGGTTTTCCAAAACCAACTAAATTTACTTAATGATCCCAAAGTGATACCAATACTAACAACAAGATCAATCATATAACAGAAATTGCAAACTAAAATAAGATATGCAAAAAGTAAATGGTAGAACTTCTCATTAATATTCCATAACGGTAACTCACACCAAGGGATACATAGATAACTAACGAGAGGGGAGACACTTCCACAATGAAAACCATCCTATATGATAACTTCTCTATTCATGATATGACTCTACTTAATAAGGTAAAAAGATAAAAGATGTGATACCGTGGCACTCCCCCAAGCTTGGAACAAACCAAGGGGATGCCAAAACCTGATGACGAATTACTCCTTTGGTGGTGGTGGTGTTCTCTCAGGAGCTTTTCAATCAATTCCCTCAAGTCATCAATCTCGAAGGTGAGAGTATGAATCAACTCCAAATTGTGCTCAATGCGGTTCATGATCATGTCGGGCTGTGAATCTCAGCTCTTGCGATTCTTTCCCCACTCTTCCTCCTAGAAGTATTCTTTTCCTGCATGGTTAGAACGAGGCATATCCCAATTGGAGGGTAGTTTTTCCTTGGGCATATTCTGGAATTGTTGCTCATGAATAAGGGTATGGAAGGGATTCTTGGTGCGTGGAGGAGGTGACCGTGAAGCCAAGCAATGACGAGGAACCTTCTATCCAGTGGACATCCGTGCAGTCCTTTTGAACTTGGCGAGATTTGCCACCACTCGAATACTTGAAATGGTGGTGCTAGTGTGCGGATGCTGGTCTTCCTTTACCTCTTCTTCAACTTCACTCTCGATCTCCTTCTCCTACTCAAGGTCTTGGAGATCATCTTCCGCGGGCTCCTTGCCCTTATCATTGGCGGAGACCATTGTGCCTCTAAACTTTAAGAATAGTTCCTAATAGAAACAGATCGAAAACTCAACGAGAACACGATATACGAATCTCGGGGGATCCAGAGGATTATATATTACAAAGTTTTACAACAAAAGGAAAGTACTGAGAGAAAAGGGGTCGGAGACGGGCTCCAGGGTGGCCACACCCCTGGTGGCGCTGCCAGGTGGGCTCGCGCCACGGGGTGGTGTGAGCCACCCGGGCTCTGTTTCCGTCCCTCTTTCTATTCATTGCATTCCATGTTAGATAAAAACTGCAAAAATATAAATTGACAGATGTTTCGCGGACCTTTCCTTACCAGAACTATTACCTATTCGAAAACGGACTCAGCGGGTTTTTGAACTTAGCATTTAATAAAATTTTCCGGAGTCACCGCTTAAATAACATCACTATCTTCATCCTGATAAACATATTGCTTGAGTCTTTGACCATTCACCATCTTATTACACCATTTCCTCTGATAACCTGGAAATTTCTTTCACACAAAACTTCACACAATTCTTATTAGCAACATTAGTGCATGCAAGATAATAAACCTTTTAAGTTCAATTTCAACTGAAATCCATCAAAACATAAGCTACTGTAGAAACTCCTTCCGAAAGCCCAAAAAGGAATTCAAAAAGGAAATCGATATAAGAGGCAAATGCAAGAGTGGCAAAAATCTGTCAAAACAGACCAGCAGGTAAAGATCATTTTTTTGGAAAATCTTCTTTTACTCAAATCAAAAAGTGCAAAACTAAAGAAAGTTACATAATAACCTGGGGCATGCACACAAAAAATTACAGATCAGTATGATGTTCTGGGATTTTTCACGATTTTTTATAGTGAAGCACAAAAATCTGTTTCGGGACAACAACTTCCCCAAATCTTACTTCTCTCTCATTAGAGGTTGATCTTGACACAAAAACCAAACAAAAGGATAAGGAGAGGTTATTGTAGAAGCAATAACTTCCAAGACTCAAATAAACAAAAACAAAATGAAAGCAAAAATATATTGGGTTGTCTCCCAAAAAGCTCTTTCTTTATAGCCATTTAAGATGGGCATGATAATTTCAATGATGCTCACATAAGAATATGAATTGAAGTAAAAGAGAGCATAAAGAAGCAAAAATACACATGTTTAAGTCTAACCCACTTCCTATGCAAGGGAATTTTGTAAGAAAATAAATTGTTGAAATTAGAGGCTACTGGCATAGGAAAGCAAAACAAGTGCAACATAAAGACTTTCAGCATAAAGCGAGGAAACTTAATATTATTGAGATGCATAAGATAAATTTTTCCTCTCTAATAGTAAATTTCAGTATCATGCATAAATTTAATATATAACTATTGCATGAACCATTGTAGCAATGATCACTTATTCTAACAGAAAAAACAGGGACACTAGCTCTCCTAACTCTACTTTGTGAGACAATATTAGAAGTATCCTTATAGAGGATAGTGTGTCCAGCTTTTACATATTTAGTGACAAAGTCTTTCACATTTGCTATTACAGGTTTAACAGCTATTTGTTCATCAGGTTCAACATCTTTATTTGTACTTTCATTAACCATACTAGCTATCGTAGAATGTTCCTTTACCTTAACTGGGAAAGGCATTTTCTCAATGTAAGGTTCAGGTAAAATATGATTAGCAGTATAAACTTCGATATCTCTTGTAGGAACACAATTAGCAATATCTTTATATGTCTCATGATACTTATTCCATTTATTTTTAGGAATTTCAATATAAGAAGCAAAAGCCTTAAAATAATTTGCAATACTTTGAGCATCTAGACCATAAGCATTACTAATATTATGAAAGTCATCAGTTCCCATAAAAGATTTAATGAATTCATAATCATAATTTATACCTGACTTTCTTCCTTAATCATTCTCCCATGCTTCAGCATTGTCTTGTATATAGTCTAGAAGATCCCATTTAGCTCCTTCTTCCATGCGTGTAAATGATCCAGCACAAGAAGCATCTAATAGATCCTTACCATGAAGAGAAAGTCTTGCATAAAAGTTATTGATAATAATATTGTTGGGGAGCTCATGAATAGGACATTTGAGCATTAGTAACTTCAATCTCCCCCAAGCTTGAGCTGTACTCTCTCCATCATGAGGCCAAAATTTGTATATTTGATTCCGATCTTTATGAATCTCACTATGAGGATAAAATTTTGAATAAAAGAGAGGTACTACTTCCTCCCATTCAAGAGCTTGACCATTCTTCAGCAGCTTATACCATTCCTCAGCTCTTCCTTTTAGTGATAATGAGAATAACTTCTTCTTGACTTGATCTAGTGTAATAGCTGCACACATGAACAACCCACATAATTCGTGTATAAAGAGCAAATGATCACTGGGATGGACAGTTGATACATTGCAAATGTATCTACTTTCTTGTGTTTTGGCCACACTTTGGAGTACTTTTCATATGATTTCTTGGACTAACCTATTAACAAGAGCCACAGTGACAGCTGCCTGATTTCTGCTGTTTTTAGTTCCAGGAAAGTCAGAAAATCAACATTCTCAGAATTGGACGGGACAAAAGCCAAAGTGCCTATTTTTCCAGAAGGCATCAGATGCCAGAATACGAAACGGAGAAGGGATGGGGGCGGCCACACCCCTGGCCACATGACCAGGCCTGGCCTACGCCAAGGGGTGGTCTGGCCGGCCCCAGCACCCCCTCAGACTCTCCTTCCGCCTATATATTGCCCTCGGGATGAAAACCCTAAGTACCCGATCAAAAATCCACGAAAGAGTCTGTAGTCTCCGTCATCTCCATCCCTAGATCGAGAGGGATTTGAAGCTCTTCCTGGCACCCTGCCGAAGAGGGGAATTCACCCTGGAGGCCTTCTTCATCATCATGCAAGCCTCCGGTGTGATGCGTGGGTAGTTCATCTCTAGACAACGGGTCCATGTAGTAGCTAGATGGCTGGTTCTCCTCCTTTGTGCTATCATCGATTTGTAATTCTGCATGTTGCGTTTGCGGGGATCCGATGGATATTGAGATGCTATTTCAGATTGATTATTGATTCTATCATGTCTTTTTTTTGTGATCTTGCATGCTTTCCGTTGTTAGTAGCTATCTTGGCCAAGTAGATGCTAGCAACTCCAAGAGTTAGTATTTATGCTCGATAGTGGGTTCATGCCTCTGGTAATCTGGGGAAGTGACAGAAATCTCTAAGGTACTAGATGTGATGTTGCTACTAGGGAGAAAGCAACAATCCTTTGTTCACAGAACAATCGTATTGTTTACATTACACGCAATTCGTAAAGCAATAATTTGTTGCTTGCAACTTAATACTGGAGGGGGTTCGGATTATAACCTGAAGGTGGATTATTAGTCATAGATGCAGTTGGATGGCGGTCTATGTATAATGTTGTAATGCCCAATCAAGTTCCAAAGGAGTCAAGATTATTAGTATATGCATGTATTGCTTTCTCGATGTTTATCCATTGCCCCGCTGTAATTTGTTCACCCAGCATGTTATCTATCTTAAGGAGAGCCACCTCTAGTGAACTATGGATCCCGGTTCTTTCTTTTACATACAATCTACAAACTGTTTACTGCTTTGTGTTTACTTTCTGCAAACTTTTACTTCTTTCCATTCGATACGTTTAATCCTTTGTTTTCAGCAAAACCGGTGAGATTGACAACCTCATCGTAAGTTGGGGACAAAGTTCCATGGTTGTGTTGTGCAGGTCTCCACGTTGCTACTAGAACCGGTAGAGCGCCCTGCCAAGGCTCAGCTAGCAACACCTTTGGGGTGTTTCCTTGCTCCTACTGGTTCGATAAAACCTTGGTTTTGTACTGAGGGAAAACTTGCTGCTGTGCTCATCATACCTTCCTCTTAGGGTTCCCCAACGAGCTCTACATCAATACTGAGCCATCAATAGTTCCATCTCCAAAATAGTAGTTATCCATAACACGATCAATAATTCTTGTAGGTATTTTAAAAGTATCATTTTCAGCAGGTGGAGGTTCATCTACTACCTTAGCAGTGGTAGTATCATTGCAAAATAAGAAACTAAGTGAATTATCCATATTGAGATAAAGTAACTAACAGAAATACACAATACTCACAGTAGAAGTTTCCTTTACCAGTTCCACTCTCCAATAGCGCTTCACTCCTCGGCAACGGTGCTAGAAAATAGTCTTGATGAACCACAAGTATATGGGGTGTATCGCAGTATTTTTGATAAGTAAGATTGTCAAACCCAACGAGGAGCAGAAGGTGTTGACGAGTGGCTTGGATCAGGAATTCTCTGTAAATATTTAGAAAACGGATTTTTAGGGGTTTTTGATAATGCAGATAGATAAAGTACGAGTAAATAAAAGACAATAATAATAATTGCTACAAGTGGCCCAATCCTTTGTTTATCAAAGGACAAGACGGTTGTATTACTTAAGATGACCAAACGTTCTCGAGGACACAAGGGAATATCGTCAAGTGCTTTTGCTTCACATAGCTGATTAAACTTCTCTAGTTGGATAAGTGTTGTGTGGGTGAACCTGTGCTAATGTACTGACCTTCCTAGTACTAATACATACTTGTGATTATACCCCTTGCAAGCATCCGCAACTACAAGAAAGTAATTACGATAGAAACCTAACCACAGCCTTAAACTCTGAGATCCTACACTCCCTTGTGCAAAGGTTTCCTAGCGGGGGTTCACGTATCTATCACTCCAGCAACCCCTACGATTAGTAGCCAAATACACAATGCATTCCCCTAGGCCCATAAAGGTGAAGTATCATGTAGTCTATATTCACATGACACCACTAGAAGAATAACACCACAACTTAAATAACAAACTATTGAATCTTTCTCAACACAATTACACTACTAACAACATGACTTCTCCCATGTCCTCAAGAACTAAACAAACTACTCATGAGACATCATATGGATCAAGATTAGAGATGAAATAATGATAAGTAACAATCTGAACATAACAATAATTCAATGGTTCCACTCAATAGCATCAACTACAACAAGTAATCAATACTGAGAAAGTTTCCCCTAAGAACTATGCAAGATTCAACCCAATTGTTACAGCGGTACGGAGTGGTGTTGATGGTGCTGGTGGAGATGATGATGATGATGATGATCCCGATGAAGTCCAGCTTGATGATGGTGTTGATGGCGATGATCTCCCCTCTCCGAGAAGGAATTTCCCAGGTAGATTTCTGCCTGCCGGAGAGCTCTTTCTCTCTCTGCAGTTTTCCACCCTGCAGAGGCGGCGGAATCTTTATGTGGTCGCCCCCCCCCCCCCGAGTCTTAGGGTTTTGGGAGGATTATATACGCCAAGGAGCAGAGCCAGAGGTGGGCCAGGGTGGCCACACCACCTAGTGTCCCATCTCCGCTCCCCCTTCTGGCATCCTTCGTCTTCTGGAAAAATAGGATTTTCCATATATTTTTCGAGATTTTCTGATCTTCGCGAATTTTGCCTCCAAACAGTGCCTTTTCCATCAAAATCCTAACTTCAGCGGTCCATCCTCCAAAAGTCATCAACCATGCAAAAACAAATGAAATAACATAAGTATCATCTCTTAATATGAAATATATCAATGAATAATAGTAAATTATGATATATAATAGTGATGCAAAATGGGCGTATCAGGGGCGTAGGGTAAAATTTTATTGTTTTCATACGCGAACCCCTACAGTGGTATCAGAGCTAGATCTATGCGTAGTTTTGCTAGTACGGGTGGAACACACGAGATGTAGCGTGTGGGCGTTGATCTTTCAGTTGTTACCCTCCCATGTGTACTTGTGTATACCAAAGTAATGCTTGACGAAGCGGCCCCCAACCAATTTTATGCGTTCATTCGCGAGACTGGTCCACGCTTGACATACGGCTTGTACCGTATAAAGTGGCTTTGGGGGGTGTCTGTCTCTCTCACATTAGTTGGTATGCCATTTGCAACGGAGGGCCCCAAAAGGGGTATAGTATAGACAACTACTTGATCAGCGTTGTGGTGAAAGTTCGTAGGTAAGGACGGTTCTTGTGTGAAAGCCCATTCAGCCACGTAAAACATGCAAAGATAAAGTAGAGGCGTCTAACTTTGTTTTGCAGGGGGCGTTGCTTTGTGATATGGTTGTGGCAAAGGTAAAGTGATTACCTTATGTTACGAAGTAGTAGTAGATAGTCATGGAGGTGATGGACTACCATGCCGGAAAGACACTGGTACCCTAGTGTCTACAGCGCCGGAACCCTGGCGCCGGAATCCGGTGACGCCGGATGGAGATCACGACGTGAAGGACCATATCACATCGCATTTACATTAAATGTTATTGTTTGTGTATCTTATTGTGTGCTAGTATTAGATACTCGGCGGTATCCTAATAAGATGATCCATGTTAAAATTACCAATGATTGTGTTCCCCCTTAGTGTGCACCACCAAGAAAGTTTTTCGGTATGCGGCAAGTCGTGATGATCGGGTGTCAGACATATCTACGTTTGCATACAGTGGGTGTAAGCCATGTTGCACAGAGAATACACTAAGGTTGAGTTGGCAAGCCTACCATGTACAGACATGGCCTCGAAACACGGATGGTCGAAAGATCGAGCATGAGTCGCATGAATGATGTAACCGACGTTTAGCGTCCACCCTAGAACCCACACTGATGGCCGTGATGATCGGGGGAGATGTGGGGAAAAGAAGTCGTGTTATCACTAGAACCCTTCAGGAGATATGTATTTCTTAGTGGAGTTATTATATTAACTCATTTAATTTTAAACTTAGTCTAAATTCCTTTTGCAATTATAAATGTAGAAAATGGTTCTCCCCAATGCTACCTTTCCTGTTGACAATTGGTTAGAAGGAGAGAAGCTTAGGCTAGACGGATCAAACTTCTCTATATGGGTTACGTGTCTCCACGTTCTCCTTAGCAAGAATAACATGGTCGACTATACACTCAACGAGATGGATTTGGATCAGCCCAGTGACCTAGAGACCCAGAGTAGCAGGAAGACCGATATTACTGCCGTGAGATGGCCTCCTTCATTTCAGTTACAATGCATTTAGGAATGGTGGATGACCTATGGCCAGTCGTGGGTAATGTTGACCCTCGTACGGTAACGTTAATGGGTTCGTAGCAGGGAAAACAAAAAAATTCTACCGCAAGAACGAACAAAACCAAGATCTAATCTAAGGAAAAGCCAAGATCTAATCTATGAGATAAGTGCAACGAGATAGATTGTACTAACCCTTGTAGATCCAAAGCCTTGTTCAAGATCGGATCTCGTGGTTGATGTAGACGATCACTTCCCGATCTCAAGATCGAGTAGATGATCCTTCCGGCGCCGCGTTCCGGCAGCGCTTCCGCAGTCGGTCACACGTGCGGAGTCGATGTAGACCTTCCTGTCCTTGTTCCAACAAGCAGCAGAGGTAGTAGATCTCCACGGAATCCTAGCAGCACGACGGCGTGGTGGTGGTGGTGGAGAAGAATTTTTGTAGGGCTTTGCCTAAGCCAGAGCGGGAGGATGGTGGAGGAGAAAGGTGGCCAGGGTTTGGGATGGAAGGAGCAAGGGGGGAGGTGCCCCCACCCCTCTATATATAAAGGGGGTGTGGCCTAGGGCTGCCCCCCTTGGCCCTCTAGGGCCGGCACGCCAAGGGAGGGGGGATTTCTCCCCCCTCCCAAGTTTCCCTCTTTCTTTCTTGGTTTTCAAGTAAACCCTATGGAACCTTCTGCAACTTTCCGGAACACTATGAAACCTTCTAGAACCTCCATGTGAATACTCCGGAACATTTCCGAAACCCAGAAAATGATCTCCATTATATGAACCATATTCTTCGGACAATTCTGGATCTTCTCGTGATGTCCCGGATCCAATCCGAGACTCCGAACAACATTCGGTCTCCAACGCATATTCCATATCTACCTAAAACAGCATTGACCCTTAAGTTTGTCACCCTACGGTTCGCGAATATGCAGACATGATCGAGACACCTCTCTGATCAATAACCATCGGCAGGATCTGGAGATCCATAATGGCTCCCACATACTGAACGATGACTTCGTGATCGATAGAACCATTAATGTATGAAACCAATTCCCTTTGTCACGCGATACTCTACTTATCCGAGGTTTGATCATCGGTATCTCCATACCTAGTTCTACCTTGTTACTGATAAGTACTCTTTACTCGTTCCATGATATGTCATCCCTTGTGACCCAGTCACATGCTTGCAAGCTAATTAGATGACATTCCACCGAGAGGGCCCAGAGCATATATATCTGTCATATGGATGGACAAATCCTAGTCTTGATCCATGCGCTTCAACACATACTTTCAGAATACCTAATGCCACCTTTATAACCACCCAATTACGAAGCGGCGTTTGATGTCATCAAAGCACTCATCTGATGATGGTGATTAACACAATCTCATGGTAGAAGGATTAGGTTACTATGTATTTGAAAGCTTGTAGCAAAACAAACTTAATGACTTGATCTTATGCTATGCTTACTATGGGTGTGTGTCCATCACATCATTCTCCTAATGATATGATCTTGTTACTAATAACATCCAATGTCCATGATTAGGAAACCATGTTCATCTATTAATCAACAAGCTAGTCTTAACAAGAGGCTTACTAGGGACTCTTTTATGTTTACAAAACACACAAGTATTAGTGTTTCCTAATAATACAATTATAGCATGGTATGTAAACATTCAGCATAAACACAAAGATATAATAACCATTTTATTATTGCCTCTTGGGCATATCTCCAACAGTCTCCCACTTGCACTAGAGTCAATAACCTAGATTACATTGTAATGTACCTAACACCCATGGCATTCTCGTGTTGGTCATGTTTTGCTCTAGGGAGAGGTTTAGTCAACGGATCTCCCACATTCAGATCCGTGTGTACTTTGAAAATCTTTATGTCGCCACCTTGGACATACTCGCGAATAGCATGGAAACGTAGCTTGATGTGATTCAGCTTGCTTTGTGACCTTGGCTCCTGTGCATTGGCTATGGCACCCGTGTTGTCACAATAGATGGCCATCGGGTCCAACGCACTATGAACCACACCAAGCTCAGTAATGAACTCTTTCATCCATATATCTTCTTGTGCAGCCTCCGAAGCAGCTATGTATTTTGATTCAGTTGAAGATTTCGCCACAATGCTTTGATTGGCACTCCTCCAGCTCACTACAGCACCATTCAAAATAAATACGTATCTAGACTGTGACTTTGAGTCATTCGGATCGGTGTTCCAACTAGCATCGGTGTAACTATTTACAACAAGTTGTTCATCACCTCCATAAGAAAGAACCATATCCTTAGTCCTATTCAGGTACTTAAGGATATTTTTGACCGCTGTCTAGTGTTCCATTCCAGGATCACTTTGATATCTGCTAGTCAAAATAATAGCGTGTGCTATATCCGGTCTTGTACACCGCTATTAAGTGTCTTGATCTATCTCTATAAATCTTGATGCCTAAAATGTATGCCGCTTCGCCAAGATCCTTCATTGAAAAACTATTATTCAAATAGGCCTTGACACTTTCAAGAAGTTTTATATCATTCCCAATCAACAATATGTCATCCACATATAGTATTAAGAATGCTATAGAGCTCCCACTCACTTTCTTGTAGATACAAGCTTCTCCATAAGTTTGTACAAATCCAAAGTTTTTGATCACCTTATCAAAACATTGATTCCAACTCCGGGATGCTTGCTTCAGTCCATAAATGGAGCGTTGAAGCTTGCACAACTTGTTAGCATCTTTAGGATCGACAAAACCTTTGGGTTGTAACATATACAACTCTTCCTCAATGTCACCATTAAGGAACGCCGTTTTGACATCCATCTGAAGGAAATATGCCCGAGAGGCAATTATAAAGTGGTTATTATCTTATTCCTTGTTTATGATAAATGTTTATTTTGCATGCTATAATTGTATTGATTAGAAACCTCAATAAATGTGTGTTTAATAAACAAATAAAAGGTTCCTAGTTATGCCTCTCTTATAGACTAGCTCGTTGATTAACAAGATGATCAAGGTTTCCTGATCATGGACATTGGATGTTGTTAATAACAGGGGCACAGCATTGGTGGAATGATGTGATGAACATTCATCCGAAGTATAGCATTATGATCAAAGTCATTATGTTTATATTGCTATAACATCATACAAAGTACTCTTAGTCCTTAGACCATGAGATCATGTTAATTGCTAACATCGGAAGAGTGACTTGATAACATCAAACGTCACACCGTAAAAGGGTGACTATAAAGGTGGGTTCAGACACTCTGAAGGTGTTATGTTGAGGCTCATGGATCAAGAGTGGAATTTGTCAATCCCGATGACGGATAGATATACTATGGGCCGTCTCGGTGATATCACATTAAGATATCTTGCAAGCAAGTGATGTAATCACTAGAATGTTATATCATGGGAACGAGAAAAGAGTGCATGTCAGTAACAAGATCAAACTAGGTATTGGGATACCGATGAGCGAATCTCAGACATGTAATATATCGCGAGACAAAAGGATTTGTTTACGACGTTAAAGGTTCACACGATCACAAAAGTCATTATTGAATATGTGGGAGTCAGTACGGATCTGTAGCATCCCAATTGTCTAACAATTGTAATGCTACTTGGTCTAGTAATATAATGGCTACTTCAAACATATAATTGTTGCATCATAATTATATCATGCTCATGTCATCATGCCACCTTGCATTTGAGCATCATATAAAACCCTTTTTGTTCGGTTCTTCTCTCTTATGCATTGTAAATTGTATTTGCCTCTTGATATTGTATTTGGTTCTTGATATATTGTTTAATGCCCAAGTTGAGTTAGGGGCATATCTTTTATTTAACTCCACCACCTTTCTCTGTCACCACCTTATAATTCCACCATCCAACTAAATGTGAGCTTTGCACTTTATTTGGGTTTTACCTCTAGCTCATGTGGGTTGGAATGGATCCAATTCTATTCCACATGCTCTCATCTTAGCATCATGTTGTTTTCACAATATTGATATATGAGAGCCACATGGACACCTTTGCATGCCTTGTGAGTGGAACCTTTTTCCTAGCTTTCATATGGGTTGCCTTGGGGTTATTATCATGTTGGGGTATAATTGGGACTATTAAACATCTAGTGGAATAAACACACTAGTAAGTCCCAATTATAAACAAATGTGATCATCTCCATCTACTCCATCTGGAACTTTCCTTTAAATTCTTTTTTGCTTGGCTTTTAATCCAATTTTGGGAATGCATAATAATAATGCCATGTTAATATTATTGTTCTCACAAGATTAAGCATGGCATTAATTATTCTGCATGGGCCATGCAAGCACCACCACATTTAAGTCTTTTGGATTTTTATTTGAATTCTTGGGTGGTTCATCTCTCATCTTTTTCTCTTCTTATCTTTTGGCTTGATCTAGTTTGTCTTGCTAAAATCCATCATCACACCACATTCCTCTCTTTCTATTTTCCACATGTTCTTGCTTGATCTAAGCTTGAAGCATGCAAACTCCTAAAAGCCTAAGCCATCACCCTCTCTCTCTTATCCTCTATCTAAGTCCCTCTCCTATCACCTACCCCATCATCACCATACCCCCTCTACCCCATCCTCTCTAAGCCACACCCCCCATCTAAACCAAACCCTAGATACCATACCAACCCTCTCTCTCGGCCTCACCCTGGCCCACCTAGCTACCCCAAACCTAGCCCCAATCCCTAACCCGAGCCATGCCCCCCCTCTCTCCAAACCTAGCATCTACCCGAGCCTACCCCTCTCCCCTCTAGCTCTCTCTCTCTGCCACCCTAGCCCCACCAGCCCGAGCCTTCCCCTGCCTACCTGGCCTCGCCATGACCCCACCTGCCAGCTCCCTACCCTGCTCCTGCCCCTGCCCTACCGAGCACGTGAGGTGAGGAAGGAGGAAAAAGGTGGCCGAGCCACCTTTAACCTACCCACTCCCCCACGGCACCCCCTCTCCTCTCCCGTCCCTATCCTCTCACTCTCGGCTCTCCTCTGGCCTCTCTAGATCTGGCCGAGGCGCCCTGGCCTTCCTCCCTCCCTCTCCACCGACCCCAGCTCCCTCTTGCCGGCCACCGCCAGCACCACGTCTACCCCCTGCTCCTCGTTGTTCCGGCTCGCAAGCACGTCGTGGAGGTGGTTGAGGAGTACAAGGAGGACCCCCTGCTTCGCCCGGTACACGCAGACGTGAGGGAGGAGCACCGGCATCGCCTGGACCATCGCTGCCCCGACGAAACCCTAGATCGTCGGAGCGTCTGCTTCCCCGCCGATCGTCCGCGCCCCAAGCCGTTCCGCCACCACCGACACACCCTCGGTGAGCCCACGACCCTCCCTGACACCTCCGTCCTCGCCGTAGCTCTCTGTTCTCGCCGGACCAAACGTCGAGCGCTCTCGATGCATCGCGTGCGCGTGCGTCCTCTGCGTCGCCGCGTCGCGGGGAGCCTCATCTAGTCGCCCTTCTCCCTCCTAGCAACCTCCCCGAGCCAGCCGCACTGGTTGCGCCCCGCAGCGCGCACCCCCGCGACCCAGGATCGATCCCCCGCCTCGCGCCGCGCACCGATCGGTCCTCTGCCGGCGCGGAGAAGAACAACAGTACGGGCGCTCGTTTTGCGCATAACCCCCTGCTGTTTTGCTCGCCTCAACCCGCGCTCCCAGAGGTCCCACTAGTCAGCCGCGCTAGCACTTTTACAGGAAACCCCCTGGCTTTTCCCGTTCGCAACCCGTGCTCCAGCCACAGCCCCACCTGTCAGTCCCTGCGCGCTCGTTAGCTGGCACGTGGGCCTGTGGTCGCTGGTCCTACCTGTCTGCCGCATAGGCTAGCACAGCTCGCGGTGATAAAAGCTTTCTGCGCGTGTGTTGCCCAGTCCGCAGTTGACCCCACCCGTCAGCGTCAGTGGCTGGGTCTGTTTGAGTATAAAAAGTATTTCTGCATATCTGATATAATTCAAATCTTTTTCAAATTATTTCAAATTCAAATTCAAATCTGTTTTCAAATATCTTTTAAAATATAAATCTAAATAATGCAAATAATATATGTTTTGAAATCAGAAAAATGTGAGGAATTCAAATATGGCCTTCAAAATATATTTTGGACACTTTATTTTCCAAGTTAATTAAAATTACAACAAAAAGCCCTTTTACCTTAATTAATTAATAACTTTTGTTTTATAACTCCAAATTTAACAAATGATATGTCTAAAATGATTAGCTCGACGAGACCTTTATGTTTATGCATTCCTTGTTCTGTTTTGCAGCATGCATCATATAAATATAATGTGTACAACAACTAATATGAGACTAAAATGTGATTAAAACTCCACAAAATGATTATTTCTTGTACTCCACACCTCACCCATGCCAGGCTACATTATTACAATGCAAATTGTGCATCATTCATCATGACATGACTGTTTGCTTGTCGCATTTTATTCATATGATTGTGCACTTTATTTATGTTGGCCCTTGTTTGTTTGGTTCTTCTTCGAATAGACGCTGAGCAGGGGATATATCAAGAGAACCAGGAGCACTACCTAGATCCATCCCTTGCTTCAACTGGGCTGCCAGGCAAGCACTACCACATGCTTGCATACATATAGTACCTATTGCCTCTATCTTATTCTTGCATCATTGAGTCACGATTGCATTAAACTGAATCCCAAGTACTGCATAGCCTTTACTTTTAAACCCCACCGAAGCTTGTTCCTCCATCCCATGAGCCATTACTACAGGAGTTGTTTGAGCCATGCGAGTTGTAGAACAGCATGTGTAGGGTATGTGAGTGTCTGATGGATAACGAGGTACCTAAACAACTTAACCTGAGCAGTAATGGGATAACTAATGAAAGTGGCATCGGTGAGCCATATTCGCTATTTGGTTTTTCAGGCTCACTTGTGTCCCGTAGGACTCCGAGTACTTGATTCCTGTTCCTTGAATATTCGCGCTATCCACATCCGGGAGGCTTATGAACCCCCCTGAGCCAGAGCTTGATTCATTCTTATTTCTTGGGGCCACAAACTAGTTTGAGGTTTTATTTACTATCATGTACTTATGCCATGCTTTACTGCTTTATTTAAATTGTGCGAGGTACTGCACCTGTACTGTTTAGGACCGTGACCCGTTTTCGCTGTATCGACAAGCCCAGTCACACTTTCGGGTTCCCAGTCGTTTACAGCCGGCCCCACAAACCTTGAGTCCATCTCGTAGCCGGCCAGCTTTGTTGCGGGTAGCTTAATGGGGTGGCCCCCTGAAATATTTCTGAATCCTGTGATCGCTTTGTCGTGACTGCCTCGTTGGGTTTTGATTTGGTTTTTCCGAGGTTGATCGAGTGTGTGTTGCTATTTGTGCACCCCTGCAGGGTAAAACTTTCTGAAAGCCGTGTCCGCGGTTATGGACGACTTGGAGCACAGTTTCTCGATCATAGACAAGCATAACCAAAGTACCGCTTTTAATTTGACTAAGAACCTGACTAGTAAATAGTGCAACACTCATGGAATGGATAATAAAACTGCCAATGGATGGGGGGGTGTTCGACCGCTTCCTCGTTGGTAAGCGAGGAGGAGGATGGGTCTGTGGTTATTACCGTTATAACTGTTGTTATTAATTCACGGACATCCGTCTATCTCTGGTTCGACGGATGGTTAGCGAGTATCTATAGAATTGTTAGGGTTTATCTTGTGCTGCAATTGCGTCACCCCAGGTTGTGTCCCCTTTAGCGGCATAAAGACTTGCTGAGTACCCCTAGGGTCTCACACGATAAATTGTTTGATTCAGATGAACAGGTAAGCTCGCAAGATGGATACTGGGTGGAGGAGACGGACGATGTCGGCAACGATCATTCGGTGTAGAGATTCCGGGAACGGGGATCCGTGAGATCTGTGGGCGGGATGTGTTTATTTATGGGGCATCTTATGCCGATTTGCTTCTTATCCGTACTCGGATTTTGTCTTCCGCTTCCGCTTGATACTCTGATGTTTGATGTATGAGGAGATATCCTAAACTATTATATCTATCTAGGATATTTGGATCTTGCCGTATGGCGTTGCTATATTTCCTTTCTTTTTAGATGGAATGGCTCTGATGTACTGTTGTATGGTGGCTTCCATACATACTCATTTGTGTATGTAGTTGATCCCTTCGCCTGCCGATTACGCCGCCCGTTCTTGTCCCGATGTTTGGAAATGGTTAGGACGGCCGAAAGGTCTACCTGTGAGTGGCATTTGGGCCCCACCGTACTATTTTAACCATTTCCGCTCATCCAGGCTTGTAACTAGGAGCGTAATTCACCGAGGTAGTTACAATTGGTATCAGAGCCATCCCGCCCTTCAGGGTCTCAGCCAAATGGTCGTTGTCTGTCTAGCAAATATTTTGATAGTTATGTATACTAGGGAAAAAAACAAAACGTGAGAGTAGGACTGCTTCCACTTTTCTTCTTACCCACCCACCCACCCTTTTCTGGTAAGGACGTGTAACGTTTTCAATTCTCTCCTTAAAATTCAAACTAGGATTCACGTGTTCTGGGTTTCCGTAGTACCATAGGTTGTGTGTTTGTGTGTGTGTGCGTGTGTGTAATTCCTTGTCTATCTGTTGCATCCAAGTTGCTATCACAATCTACCTTTGGTGATCAACTGTTGGTACATTCCATACCGACAGGCTTTTGCAAACCGACGCGATCCATCTGATTCGTTGCATACCGCCGCTATCTGTCTTACTCTTTGTTATCCGACGTTATCTTGTTTTGGGGTGTTCGTTTCCGTAGTTACCAATCTTTAGGTTCATCGTGAGAAGAAGGTGTTGGGATATGTGCTTTACTTATTCATGTGCGGAGTAATGATTTGAGTGCGGGATGGAGTCGCGACCATACCACTACTCTTATCATTCGCTCTTGCATATTGAATTGGTAGAGTCACTAATCTTGATTCGTTAAGTGATTTTGCGCATCTATTGGTATTTTAATGCCGAAATTTGTGGAAAATTTTTCTTTGATATATTTGTGTACCACACTCCTTTTCAGTCGTGTGCGATATGCTTAATATCTTCTAGGTGCTTTGAACTTCGTTGATATTTTAATATCATCTTAGTAAATTGTATCCTTTAATCTTGGTTAATACCATTTTGGTACTATTTTGGATTATTATTATTCTCCATCATAGTACTGACTTGTGTTTTATATCAATCACAGGATGGCACCACCACGCCGTTCTGAGGAGGACATACAACCTGAACTGGGGGCAGCGTTGTCAAGCATCGCCAATGCCTTGGCAGCAATGCAGCAGAACCAGCAGCGTTTCGAGGAAAGTGTCAGGAGGAATGAGTTTGTTCCGCTACCTCCACCTCCCAAGCGAGGAGACATCAAAAGCTTTCTGAAGTTCAACCCACGCCAGTTTGATGTTTCTGATCAACCACTTGATGCTGATGATTGGTTGCGTGAGATGTCAAGGTTGCTGATGACTGCTGATGTTCCTGAGCAAGAATGGGTAAAATGTGCTACTCACCTTCTGAAGGGAGATGCAACTCTGTGGTGGGTGAATTACCTGAAGGCAAACTGCACTGGTTTTCAGCCTACTTGGGGACAGTTCACTGGAGCTTTCAAAGAGCAGTATCTGTCAGAAATCAATTTCAGCTCCCCGCTACTGATCTCCAGGCCCCGCTACTAATTATTGATCGGAGAGGGCTCTCAATCATGTCTGCATTATTTGCGAACCGTAGGGTGACACACTTAAGGGATATCGACACCATTTGGAGCAAATATGTTTCAGATAAAGATTTAGGAAAGCGCTGGAATCATTTCGATGGAAACCAGAATTGTTTCGGGTGAAATTGCAGAAACTGGTTCTGCATGTGATATTGAAATGTTGCAGGGGGTTTTATGTGAATGTTTGTTAATTAAAGTAATTGACAAAATTCTGAATAAAATAAATAAAATAGTTTTATTTAATGAGAGCTTGCATTAAATTTGGTGGAAATTTAATGCATGTGAGTGGAGGCATATTTATGTGAGTGGAGCATCCACCACATGAATGATGGAAGAGGTGGGGGCACCACCATGGCTGCCACGCCATGGCCCTTGGCTGCCCCCCCCCTCTTACCTATAAAAGGCCCCCCTCTCCTCCTCACAACACACATCTCCTTGTGAAGGATCTCTCTCCCCTCTAGTTATTCCCCATGGTCTCGGATTAGCAAGATACATGTTCCCGGTGGCTTTACCTGGAAATGAGTTGCTGCTTCCGCTGCTTTGCTGGAGCGGGGGACGGAGGTTGTTGGGGTATCGGACATGTGTGCGATCACGGATGCATCGCTGCTTTGCGGTGCTGGACTGGGTGGTGCTCGACTTGCTGGAGCTAGATCTGATGGACGTGCTGGAGCCGGACCTGCTGGACTTCATCACGATCTTGAGATCCGCAAGTGTACGACTACATCATCCACGAGTTCCATATCGTTAACAAAACTTTGTAGTCTTCGAGGGTAAGTTCTCTATGGATGCATATCCACCCGTTGCTTGTATCTAATAGATAGATCTTGGCGATACTTCCCATCTTAGGAATTTTTTTGTTTTCTATTATGCGAACCCAACAGTGGTATCAGAGCCTGATCTATGCGTAGGTTCCTTTCACGGGTAGTACACATATGTTTATATGTGGGCGATGATGATCATGTTATTGCATCTTTCATGTATTTTGGATATTGGTGGCATAGTGGTATGAAGCGGCCCGGACCAACTTTACATGTCATCTGTTGGGGATCGGCACGGAAAACAAAAAAATTCCTACGAAGGATCCCCGGAAACTTAGCCTAGGATCTATCTATGTAGTAATGCAGTAACGACCAATGCGTATAGAATACATACCCTTGTAGACCGTATGCGGTTAACGTTCCACGGGGAACGTGGTTGATATAGTCGTACTCGAAGCCGACCTCAAGGTCGTGAAGCTCCTCGCAGGTCACCCCTTGCTCCTTCGTCATCTTCATGGTGCAACAGCTCCGGCTCACGACATTTAAGCGCCCCAAGTGTTGCGCCTCGTGTCTTCGTACACATCCGGTGCACGATGAGACCTCCGGCTCCCTGATCCTGCCGGGAGTGCGGAAGTTGATATCCGGCTAGGAATCCCTGCAGCGCAACAGCGTACTACAGGTGTGCCTCGATCGCATAGCCCAGACTTGGGGCCATGGTCACGAGGTATAGAGAGAGGGAGGGAGAAAGTCAACCAAAGGACTTCTCAAGTTGTGTATCTGGTGTGTGTTTAGTCCTCCCATGGGCACCCCTTTATATAGGCTAACGGGGTGTACCTTTCTCAAAGGCTAAGCCATGTGGGACTAATACCAAAGGAAAAAGTCAGCAGAAATTCGTACTGCCAAATGGATTGTTTCTACTCGGCCCAATAGGCAAACAGAAAATAAACAGATAAAAAAAGGGGACAGGAGGCGCTGGCCGGGTGGGCCCTGGACGCGGCCCACCTCGCACACAGCCTCACCCCACCGCGGCGGCCTGGCAAGGGGAAACCCCGGGTGGGCCGGCTTGCCCCCCGGTGGCCCAGCACCCTGCCCCGCCCCGCCTGCCCGCCTCGCCCGGGTGGGCCGGCCTGCCCCGGCGGCCCAGCTCCCTGGCGCCCGCGTGGGCCAGATCGAGCAGGCCCCGGTGGCGGCTGGTAGCTGCGGACCCCCCCCCCCCCCCCCCGTGCGGCGGTTAATAAAAACCGCCCACGTGGGTTGTTTCTTTTCTTTTTCTCTTTATTTATTCTACAGCTTTTATTCTAGACTATTTCCCTCCGGGATTTAGCCTAATATAAAAGTTGCCTTTATAAATCTTAATCTAAATATTATTTATAATATATTAATTCACAATTAACATATAATAAATATATATTTAAATTCCCATTTATCCGAAAACACTTTTCGGGGCTTTTCCTTTATTCTTTCTCCGAACAACTTCGGATCTCTCCGCGGAACGATTCCGTCTTTCTCTCTTTATCTACTATGATTCCGTCTTACGAATGATCGCTCTCATCGTACCCTTAAGTGTATCCTCTCACGGCTCGGGAATTCTCTAGACATGATCTGTATCAATGATCAACAGAGGGACCAGGGATATCCATGTGACCCCTATGCATTCCTGATGACAATGTCGTTTGAACTATCTATATGTAGCATCCTCTTCCTTTTGTTTCTCGATACAACTTGTCCGAGATCCGATCATCGGTATCCTATACCTTTGTTCAATCTCGTTCACAACAAGTTCTGTTTTCCTGTTACCGTGATATTACATCCCCGTGACCTAGTCACATGTTGCAACATTTATAGATGTAATCTCACCAAGTCGTCCGTATGTATCTTTACCCGTCATGTGGGTGAACAAATCCCGGTCTTGCAGTCACATGGCATCTACTGTTCCTTCGGAATACCCAACGTACACCTTTATGGCCACCGTATTACCAGATGACGGTTGATGCAATCTAAGAAGCCTAGGGAAACAGTGAGTAATATGAGCTCACGGTCTAAGGAGAAGGAGTCTAGGTAAAGCTGTTGCAACAGTGAACTAGATGACTTGATCGTGTTGCAATCCTTCGAGGAATGTCTAACCACTTCATTCTCCAATGACATGATCTCGTTGTCAGTCGGCATAAATGCCCATGATCTTGAAACCTAGATCATCTTCGTGACCAATGAACTAGTATGAATAGAGGCTACTAGGGACTTTGGTGTTTCATACCACACCTGTACCAATGTTTCTACTTGGCACAGTTATAGCACAATATGAAACTATTATAAACTAATCGAGATATGATAATAAAACCTATTTATTATTTGCCTCTAGGGCATATCTCCTTTAGTCTCCCACTTGCACTAGAGTACAAATAATCCATCTTGCATTTTACTCATATAAACCATATACCATATGCGTTTATAGATCATGCATGCTCATGGGAAACGTCATGTCCAAGTTCTGTTTTACCAGATCATTATGTCTTTTGCAAACCGTTAATGTCTTCCTAATTTTGACATTCACTCCATTATCGTATAATGGGTTGAAGTATTTGTTTGGCAACAAAGCGAGACTATTATTTCTAGTGTTTTTGATGACGGTGTTTTCACGTTGTCATCTAAACTTCGAAACACACTTTGTTATCCTTTGTGTATATACTATAGTCATGGCAGCAGAACGAGGCCGGATTCCAGGAGCTTACAGTGACGTTAGATCAACCTCGAGGGCTTTCTCATGGGCACTAGGCCCTGGGACACATCCTTCTACGTTAAAGGCGAACTAGCCCCGCCATAACATTATACAACACATCAGATGTAGCCTTTATACTTCTATATCTATGTAGATCCTAGTGCATGAAATGCATATATGCCACTTACATTGCTTCTTGCTACTTAAGTACAAACTTAATTCTGGTTCAGTGATCAACTCAGGAATCACTTAAAGACATATTCTTATAGTTAAGACTTTGTCCTTCCAACCAGAACCTTGGGTCACATTATGTCGAGTATACAACATGGTTTTATGAAAGAATCTATGGCTGAGGCATAGGAGATGCAACGCATCTCTTTCTTTCAACCATAGTTGCAATACTAACTCAATGCTTCATATAGTAAGAACTACTTTCTCACCTTTTTCCATTCTGAACTACTTCAGAATCTTGTCTTAGGATATTCTGAACATCTTTCAGAATCAAGTCCAGGAAGCATTCAACATTCAGTGTTTATTAAACTTACCAATCTATCTCGATAGATCTCTTTGTTTAATAACTTCAACTTCATCTTAACTTAAATACCATTAACACCAATCACATCATTCACACATGTCGTCTACATATTCCAGAATGATTTCACGCTCCCACTCAAATATGACATTCATGTTTGAGATCCAGGGATTTCATTTAGCTCCCACTCAAAATATGTTAGCTACATATTATGAACTAGCCAAGCTGATTTTCTCCTACTCAAATCCAGGTCCTCTCGATAACTTGGATATTCGAAAATTCCTTGATCATAATCAAATCGAGAATTCCACTAACGAGATTTCAATGACCATTCATTTCTCGTACTCAGGTCCATCACGCTTCTTTGTATTTCGTAGGTATGTCTTGTTCAAAACATTACAAGTGAATCAATAATATAATTCCACAAACTTGTAGAATATATAGTTGAATCCTACTTTCTTTAGTAAAAGTATTCACTGATACTTTATGATCATTATCATCAGTTTATCCTCTATTTGTAGAGTTTGGATTCACGAAACAAATTCCGTTGTGCCACTCAACAATTCGGAGGCAAGGTAAAATACCTTGTTTTGATCTTTTACTTTCTTCCACCTGTATCTTTATCAAGACATATCAACTTAGGACAACAACAGGTTTGCCCCTTTGTGGAAGATGCATTCATAGCTTCCTAAGAATGCTCTACAAAGACTTGTTTATTCGCCACGATTTCGACTTATCGAAATCTCTAGAAACTCGAACATGCAATAACACTTATGGTGTTATTTCCACGAATCTTTAGATGTTCCTTTGTATTTCAAATGAGTGTTTGCTTATTTTGATCTTTAACTCTAAACGACAACTGTAACCCCCAATAAGAGATAATATTATACCATATGTATCTAATACATAATGATTATGATGTTTGGATATTTCAACATAGTTTGAATTCATCCAATTATCATAATTTGTGAAACATCTTTCACAAGTTCCTTTTATACTGAACTTAATTTGAATACTTCAGTCAAGTCGATCAAATCGAAGAGACTTCGTATTCAATATCCCATTTATCAAATCATTTCAAACTTCATGTTTCATTAAGTAAATACACGTATTCACTTAAGTCCACAATAAATGATTTCCACTACTTGTTGAAAATATGATACATCACTATGTATAAGATTCAACATTTCTTCGCATATCACCGCTTTACCAGAATGCGAAGTTTTAGTCATTCTGCCCGAGAGGCATGGTTTTGCAAAGTCTCTGGATTATGCATCTAGGACCCCGATCTTTCATAAAGAACCTGCAATAACCAAAATGACTTAAACTGTAGTGTCATTTCATTATTAAGCTTTGGATATCTTTTAGCATTCTAATCCTTTATAAATGTTTAAACTATTATCATTAACATAGTGATGAGAATAACTTATTTATAATCATAACGTGACCATAAGGTATTGTTCATAAGAATAGTACAAACTGGATTGTAACTTGTTCATATGAATAATCGTCTTGCAAAAAGCAAGACACACAAACAAGGATTACAAATCTATATTCAAGACCACTAATCCAAATGACAAACTTTGAGGAAAGAGGTGATGTCGGTCATCAACTGATTTGCTTGCCGTCATCAAGTCACGTTGCCTCAAAGCCAGCAATTCTCAAGCAGATCATCCTGTTTTCACAAAACGGGACAAGTATCAAATACTCTACAAACTGCAGTGAGTTTTGCATGAATCACATTTATAATTTGTATATCTAATATATACCTTTTCATCTATGACCTCCATTTGCAATCAAGCCCTTCCAAGAGTTCTCAACTCTAATGCAAGATCTCTAAGTGTTTCTCCAAACATTCCGGAGTCATCGAATTATCTCCTAATGGTTATTGTATCAAGAAGAGAAGATCACCTTTTATGAGGATATCCCTCAGGCGTGGGTATTAATCTATAAAGTTGGATCCTTTTGCTAAGTTCCAAATTAAGCAATATATTCCCATGGTCGCAAAGGACCTCAATGGGATAGGCTAAGGTCTACTAAGATATTTGCAAATAGACATCTAGACTAAGTTTATAATAAGAGACCAATTTATAATTGGTCTTCACTAAAACGGTCATCCCCTGGACGATTTTAGTGATTGCATGATCCGTATCCTCTGCACCTCCCCCGATCGTCACGGCCATCAGTGCATTATCAAAGGTAGGCATTCAACAATGCCAATCACATCATCCATGTGACTCATGCTCGATCTTTCGATCTCTTGTGTTCCGAGGCCACGCTTCTCTAGCGTGCTAGGCTCGCCAAATCTAACTTGTGTGTATTCGTTGTGCAATATGGCTTACACCCACTGTATGCGAACGTAGATATGTTTGACACCCAGGCATGTAACCCTGGATCGCCTCATACCGAAGAAGTTTCTTGGTGGTGCTCACACAAGGGGACCACGGAACATTGGAATTCAGTAGGGATTATCTTATTTGCTACCGTTGAGTATCTAAATACTAGCACACAATAAGATGTAAAAACTAGTATCAACATCATATGTATAATGTGATATGATATGGTCTTTCTTGCGCCTTGATCTCCATCGAGCGCTCCGGCATGATCTCCATCGTGCCCTTGGTTTGATGCCACATCTACGACGCCTCCACCAGGTCGTTCATTGGAACGATGACTATCACTATACTACTTAGTAACAGAAAAGTAAACTACTTTACCTTCATAACGACCAATGCCATATCATAATCGCATGCTCCCTGCAAAATAAAGTTAGACGCCTCTACTTTATCTATTGCAAGTTTTATGTGGTTGTTAGGGCTTTCGCACTAGAACCGTTTCTAAACTACGAACTTTCCAACCACAACATGGATCCGGCAGTTGTCTCTATTACACCCCTTTCGGGGCCCTCCGTTGTAAATGCTATATCAACTATTGAATGAGAGACAGACACCCGCTAGCCACTTATACGGTACAAGCCGTATGTTGAGCGTGGAACCAGTCTCGCGTACGAATACGCGTAAGGTCGGTCCGGGCTGCTTCATCAAACAATACCACGATATAAACAAGTACACGTTAGAGGGTAACAACTAAGGGATCAATGCCCGCACAATACTTGTGCGTACTGGCCGTACAGCATTCCTACGCATAGATCGGCTCTGATACCACTGTATGGGGATCGGCGTGGAAAACAAAAAAATTCCTACGAAAGATCCCCGGAAACTTAGCCTAGGATCTATCTATGTAGTAATGCAGTAACGGCCAATGCGTATAGAATACATACCCTTGTAGACCGTACGCGGTTAACGTTCCGTGGGGAACGTAGTTGATGTAGTCGTACTCGAAGCTGACCTCAAGGTCGCGAAGCTCCTCGCAGGTCACCCTTTGCTTCTTCATCATCTTCATGGTGCAACAGCTCCGGCTCACGACATTTAAGCGCCCCAAGTGTTGCGCCTCATGTCTTCGTACACATCCGGTGCACGATGAGACCTCCGGCTCCCCGATCCTGCCGGGAGTGCGAAAGTTGATATCCGGCTAGGAATCCCTGCAGCGCAATGGCGTACTGCAGGTGTGCCGCGATCGCACAGCCCAGACTTGGGGCCATGGTCACGAGGTATAGAGAGAGGGAGGGAGAAATCCAACCAAAGTACTTCTCAAGTTGTGTATTTGGTGTGTGTTTAGTCCTCCCATGGGCACCTCTTTATATAGGCTAAGGGGGGTACCTTTCTCAAAGGCTAAGCCATGTGGGACTAATACCAAAGGAAAAAGTAAGCAGAAATTCGTACTGCCAAATGGGTTGTTTCTACTCAGCCTAATAGGCAAACAGAAAATAAACAGATAAAAGAAAAAGGGGACAGCAGGCGCTGGCTAGGTGGGCCCTGGCCGTGGCCCACCTCGCGCTCAGCCTCACCCCACCATGGCGGCGTGGCAAGGGGAAACCCCGGGTGGGCCGGCTTGCCCCCCGGCGGCCCAGCACCCTGCCCCGCCCCGCGTGCCCGCCTCGCCGGGTGGGCTGGCCTGCCCTGGCGACCCAACTCCCTGGCGCCCGCATGGGCCAGGTCGAGCAGGCCACGGTGGCGGCTGGTAGCTGCGGACCCCCCCCCCCCTCCCCGTGCGGCGGTTAATAAAAACCGCCCACGTGGGCTGTTTCTTTTCTTTTTCTCTTTATTTATTCTACAGCTTTTATTCTAGACTATTTCCCTCCAAGATTTAGCCTAATATAAAAGTTTCCTTTATAAATCTTAATCTAAATATTATTTATAATATATTAATTCACAATTAACATATAATAAATATATATTTAAATTCCCATTTATCCGAAATCACTTTTCGGGGCTTTTCCTTTACTCTTTCTCCGAACAACTTCGGATCTCTCCGCGGAACGATTCCGTCTTTCTCTCTTTCTCTAGTATGATTCCGTCTTACGAATGATCGCTCTCATCGTACCCTTAAGTGTATCCTCTCACGGCTCGGGAATGCTCTAGACATGATCTGTATCAATGATCAACAGAGGGACTAGGGATATCCATGTGACCCCTATGCATTCCTGATGACAATGTCGTTTGAACCGTCTATATGTAGCATCCTCTTCCTTTTGTTTCTCGATACAACTTGTCTGAGATCCGATCATCAGTATCCTATACCTTTGTTCAATCTCGTTCACAACAAGTTTTGTTTTCTTGTTACCGTGATATTACATCCCCGTGACCTAGTCACATGTTCCAACATTTATAGATGTAATCTCACCAAGTCGGCCATATGTATCTTTACCCGTCATGTGGGTGAACAAATCCCGGTCTTGCAGTCACATGTCATCTATTGTTCCTTCGGAATACCCAACACACACCTTTATGGCCACCGTATTCCCAGATGACGGTTGATGTAGTCTAAGCAACCTAGGGAAACAGTGAGTAATATGAGCTCATGGTCTAAGGAGAAGGAGTCTAGGTATAGATGTTGCAACAATGAACTAGATGACTTGATCGTGTTGCAATCCTTTGAGGAATGTCCAACCACATCATTCTCCAATGAAATGATCTCGTTGTCAGTCGGCATAAATGCCCATGATCTTGAAACCTAGATCATCTTTGTGACCAAAGAACTAGTATGAATAGAGGCTACTAGGGACTTTGTTGTTTCATACCACACCTGTACCAATGTTTATACTTGGCACAGTTATAGCACAATATGAAACTATTATAAACTAATCAAGATTTGATAATAAAACCTATTTATTATTTGCCTCTAGGGCATAACTCCTTCATCATCGCACATGAGACCGGCTCCACGACTGACATGCAACTAGTTTTGCATAAGTGGCTAGCGGATGTTTGTTTCTCCTACTATAGTCAATATCTGATTTACAACGAGTTGCTAATAACTTAGTTATCATCGTTTTGGTTCCATGTTCGTAGGTAAGACCGGTTCTATCTCCGAAAGCCCTAAGCCACGTAAAACTTGCAATGGATAAATTAGAGGCGTCTAGTTTAGATTGTAGATGGGCTAGTGTCATGATATGGTAATGATGTAAGTTGATGCATGGTAGATACCCTTACAGCACACTAAACGTTTAAGTTCCATAGACCTTGGCCTTACACACAAAGGAATGATAGAGATCATACCACGATGCATATGATGGTGATCAAATGCATGGACCATATCATCCCACTTTTCACATCTGATGTTTGCATCTTATATTGCTAGTTTGGCATTTTAGTAGCATTATAAGATGATCCCTCATTTAAATATCAAGATAAAATGTGTTCTTCCTTAAGTATGCACCGTTCTATGGATCGTGTTTCGAGACATTACGTGATGATCGGGTGTACTCGACTCTACGCTTTCATACAACAGGTGTAAGACAGTTTTACACATGCGAATACTAAGGTTCTTACTTGGCGAGCCTAGCATGTACAGACATGGCCTCAGAACACGGACCGAAAGGTTAAGCATGCATCATATAGTTGATGTGATGCCCATATTGATGCTCACTTTTGAAGCTACACTGACTCACGTGATGATCGGACTTGGTGTAGTGGATTTGGTTCATGTAATCACCAAAAAGGCACGAGGGATGTCGTTTTTGAGTGGGAGTTCATTTCTAATTTGGATTAGTCGAACTCAATTTGTCATAAACTAAATCGAAGTGAATTTGCATAATTTGTTGTAGTCATTGGCATCTATTCACTACCTTATGCTTAGTTTTAATTGAGATAATAGAACTATAGAATTCTGGATATTTACTTTATGAATTGGTATCGTATTGTTTTGAATGTCAATTTAAAGTTCAGAAGTCCTATTGCAAACTTTCAGCAAACTCTATTTACTCCATGAAGTTTAATAAGTAGTATTAAATCAAGAGTAAGAATTCCAATGTTAGTATCTAAAGTATCATGTTTGCCTCCATGATTATTGATATTCAAAAGTTTTTTTAATATCAAGATTATCTAGGAGCTGAAAATTGTTTCAGAAACCATCATGTGTGGAAGATATTATGATATCTGAAACAATGTTTTTGGTTGCATTATGATAGAGTATAATTTAGCAAAATACATGTTCTCATATTGTATGAGAATTTGTGAAGGATGGAGATGCTAGGCATCCGGATCTCCCAAAGAGGTTTTGGGAACAAATATTATACTCGCGATTATTCCTTATAGGCTATAGTAGCTTGATCATGAAAGTTGTCATGATAAGTATGAATAGAAGATGTAAGTAAAATGTTTACTACACTAATATATTACTAGATAATGGAGTTTTGAAAGAACACCAAACATTTGATGATGGTGATCCACTTCAAAGTGCAAGTCCAAAGGTATTAGTATTTGACTATATACACTTTGTACTATGTGTCATGTGAATGACACCACTTTTGATGTTGATAGATTCTTTTAAAATAAAAGTAATTTCTGAAAGAGAATCTATAAAATATTTGGCAGAAAAGAAAAGGTTGGAGATGTCCAACTTAGGTATATAGAAGATATACATGTTATGGCTGTATTCCTTTCTTGTCAAACAATGTGGTTCTAAGGTATTGGATACCGAATTGGTTGGTGTGAAGTGTCATACAAAACAACACAATCCATGAACTGCAACGGCCTAAGTAACTGACAAGAGAATAAGTGATGATGTTCATCGAAAACAAATAAAGTGTTATTGTGTTTTTCGTTGTCGTCAAACCTAGCCTTCAAGATTTGTTTTAATAATTGTTATTTTGTTCCGGTATTATGAGAACAATGGTTGTTCAAATAATTACCGTATTCCATAAAGGATGGATGAACTTTTACAAGTCTAGTTGGAAAAATCACATCCATAATCTAAAATGTCGTAAGACAAATGATTGGAAGATCACTTATGAAGTGACATCGTTGTTTGAATTATATTGGAAAGTAAACATGAAGAAACTCCATGTTTATGGATTTTTGGAATCTTTTGATTTTGATCAATTGACGATTGTGAAACTTTCCTCAAGATAATTGAAACTCCGTTCATAGGCCAAAGAGGAACGAATGACTAGCTTATTGGAAATTGTGCATGTTGATGTGCATAGTCCATTATGTGTAGCCATATGTGATGGATCTTATGCTTCATATGCTTTCTCCAGAAATTTGAGTGAATATATCTATATATTTACTTAATAAGGAAGAAGTATGAAACATTTGAAAATTGTTTAAAAACTTTCAAGATGAAGTGAAAAATCATTGTAACAAGAAAATAAAAGAGTTTATGATTTGATCATAAAGGAAGATATTTGAGTTACAGGTTTAGCAAAACACCTAAGATTTCAGAAATTTTTCCATAAATTTGCATTTCTCGATAAACCACAGGAGTATGGTATGTTCGAGAGATCAAATCAAACCTTGTTTGACATGGTAAGATCAAAGGTGTCATTTATAAAACTGCCATTATGTTTTAAGGATTAAAGCTTTATATACTACCGCTTTTACACTGAAAAGAGCACCATCGTGATCCGTTGAAGTGACACCATATGAGTTATGGTTTGGGATAAAACCCGAATTGTCTTTTCTTAAATTTTGGTATGCTATGCATAAGTAAAATGTTTACAACCAAAGTCGGATAAGCACATCTTTGTAGGTTATCCCAAAGAATTTGTTGGGAATTCCTCCATAACACCGAGGACAAAAAGAGTTTGTCGCTTGGAACATCGAGTTTCTTGAGAAGGAATTTTTCGTGAAAAGTTAAGTGGGAGGACAATAGAACTTTGATAAGGTTGTTGAACCTTAGCTACATGTGCTACGTAGCGCAGGGCCGAAAAGTGTCCCGGTGGTGGCCACAATGCTCATGGCTCCCATGATTACAAAGGGTGTGATCTTGGAGATTAGAGTTCCTATTGAACCATGTGGGTCAATAAGAATCAAATAGTAAGATTTGAAACAGAAGTCGTTATTGTTTTGACAATGAACCGACTACATGCAAATAAGAGATGATGGGCCCTGACTCCATAAACTGACTAGGATTCATAGAATCCATGATAGTATCCATACACGAGAAATCAAGTTTCTGAACTTGGAAGACCCTCCGGAAAGGCGTGAAGCCTATCGGTCGTGTTTAGATCTATAAAGAAATAGACATGGATGTTTAACATCTATGAAATAGTCGACATGTCAGAAAGAAGTTTACGACAATGTTCAAGGAGTTGACTATGGCAAGATTTGATCTTTCATAGCGATATTTAGTCTTGATGGATTAATGTAGCAACCACTACATATAGTTTGGTATATGGTAGTTGAATAAACAAAACAAGGTTCTTCTAATAGAATGGTTACCTAGGACGTGTACATGACACGGTCTGAAGGGTTTTGTTAATTCAAAGGGTGCTAAAAGAGCATGCAAACTTCAATAGTTGAAGTGAGCATAGCGGAGTTGGAATCTTCACCATGATGAAAGTGTTAAAGGAGTTTAATTTCATCGGAGACGATGAAGATGCTTGCATTTGCAAGAAATTAAGTGGAAGAGCTGAGACAAATTTCCAATACATTATGCAGAGTACATATTGTTGATTGGAAATGATGTATCTTTTGTTGACACAAGTTAAGAATTTCATTAAAATAGGATTTCGATGAAAGACTTGGGCAAAACCGGAATATTTGGCATCAATGTCTATATGGATAGATTGAGGCGCTAATATGGTTATGCTAGACGTACATATATGAGATATTGAAAGGGTTCAATATGGAAACAACAAGAAAGGTTCTTGCTGCATGGAAAGGATTGCAACAAGATTCAAGTGTTTCAACACTTGGTGAGTAAAATCACATGAAGATTTTGATCGATTATACCGTGATACGTATATATCCAGATATGTCCTATGCTCTAAATGTTATGAGCACATACCAGAATGATTCATAAGATGATCATTGGATGATAGTAAAGATATTCTTATGAGCTTTGGAAGAACTAAGAATATATCATGTATAAGTGACAAATAGTTAAAGGTAGTTCATTGCAAAGTGTTACATTGATACTAGTTTTGTCACAAGATACAACTTAAATTTATCTAAATTTAGACTATGGGTGGCACAATGTAATGGAAAGGATGTTCCATGATGGATTTGGATGAGTTCCAAAGTTGAGACATTGTGGCGGATACTACAACAAAAGGCTAAGTATATGACTGCTATAGTAGCAACAAAGGAGAGCATTTGTGTTAAGTAGTTTGTTATCAAACTAGGTGTGGTTCAGAGTGGGCTAATACTATGAAGATATATTGTCTGACAATAATATCAACATATTTTAACCAGAACGAACTAAAGGTCTCACCAAAGGACCAAATTTATACAATGCCATCTCATTTGAGAATGAGTGATGCGTAGAGACGCAAAGACATGCAAATACACACGGACCTGAAACTTTCAGATCTGGAGATTATGTTAACCACTACCAATTGCGTATATGCAACACCGGAAAGCCATAGGTGTTCAATACGCAAAGTTTTTCAAACTAGATTATTGACTCTAGTGTAAGTGGGAGACAGAAGGAAATATGCTCGAGAGGCAATAATAAAGTGGTTATTATCTTATTCCTTGTTTATGATAAATATTTATATTGCATGTGATGACCCACAAGTATAGGGGGTGTATCGCAGTATTTTCGATAAGTAAGAGTGTCGAACCCAACGAGGAGCAGAAGGTGCTGGCTAGTGGTATGGATCAGGAATTCTCTACAAATACTTAGCAAAACGGATTTTTAGGGGTTATTGATATAGCAAGTAAACAAAGTACGAGTAAATAAAAGACAGTAGGAAAATGCAGCAAGTGGCCCAATCCTTTATGCAGCAAAGGACAAGCCGGTTGTATTACTTAAGATGACCAAACGTTCTCGAGGACACATGGGAAGACTGTCAAGTGCTTTCGCTTCATATAGTTGATTAATCTTCTTTAGCTTGCTAAGTGTTGTGTGGGTGAACCTGTGCTAATGTACCGACCTTCCTAGGACGAATACATACTTGTGATTATACCCCTTGCAAACATCCGTAAGTACAAGAAACTAATTAAGGTAGAAACCTAACCACAACTTTAAACTCTAAGACCCTTACGTCCCTTGTGCAATGGTTTCCTAACGGGGGTTCAGGTTTCTGTCACTCCGGCAACCCTACGATTAGTAGCCAAATACACAATGCATTCCCCTAGGCCCATATAGGTGAAGTGTCATGTAGTCGATGTTCACATGACACCACTAGAAGAAGTACACCACAACTTAAATATCAAACTATTGAATCTTCCTCAACACAATTCCACTACTAACAACATGACTTCTCCCATGTCCTCAAGAACAAAACGAACTACTCACGAGACATCATATGGATCATGATCAGAGATGGAATAATGATATATAACAATCTGAACATAAACAATAATTCAACGGTTCACTCAATAGCAACAACTACAAAGAGTAATCAACACCGGGAAAGTTTCCCCTAAGAACTATGCAAGATTCAACCCAATTATTACAGCAATATGGAGATGGTGATGAGGGTGTTGATGGTGATGATGGTGGTGGTGATGATGATGATGATCCTGATGAAGTCCAGCTTGATGGTGGTGTTGATGGTGACGATCTCCCCTATCCGGGAAGGAATTCCCCCGGCAGAAATCTGTTTGTCGGAGAGATCTTTCTCTCTCGGTGTTTTCCGCCCCGCAGAGGCGATGGAATCTTTTTGTGGTCGCTCCTCGAGTCTTAGGGTTTTGGGAGGATAATATACGCTAGAGGGGAGGGCCAGGGGTGGACCAGGGCGGCCACACCACCTAGTGGCGCGGCCTAGGCTGGCCCGCGCCAGGGGGTGTTGTGGGCCCCCTATGGCCCATCTCCAGCCCACCTTCTGGCTTCCTTCGTCTTCTGGAAAAATAGGATTTTCCGTATATTTTCCCGGATTTTCTGATCTTCACGAATTTTGCCTCCAAACAGCACCTTTTCCATCAGAATCCTGACTGCAGCAGTCCATGCTCCAAAAGTCATCAACCATGCAAAAACAAATGAAATAACATAAGTATCACCTCTCAATACGAAATATATCAATGAATAACAGTGAATTATGACATAGAATAGTGATGCAAAATGGACGTATCAACTCCTCCCAAGCTTAGACGTCGCTTGTCCCCAAGCGAAACTGAGCCCAATAAACATGGCCTCAGGAAGAGTCGATAAAAGAATACGGACAAGAAGCATCACATTCATCAATACATAGATCATAATAGAAGACAACTCACTATTATATAGCTCAACTTGCAATGAGTAAAGGAAACATAATAAAGATACATAAAGTAAATCATAATTGGTAATGGCAAACTTAGCTCTTGGTCGAAGAATAGTTGATAATTTGCTGGAGTTCACAAATAACTGGTTTTCAATGATAGCTTTCAAAGTAGTAAACATCAAGATAAGAGCAATGTGCAAAACAAGGAACATAAGAAACATGATTGAATAAATCATCATATGAATGAATGAAACACAACAACTCAAAATACTTGCTGAGATAGAAGGGAATAGGTTTACTGACTCAACTGAAAAGTAAAAGAAAGGCCCTTCGCAGAGGGAAGCAGGGATTGTAGGTTTCATAAAGAGCTCCCAAAAATTATGATACTTACTAGCTTTCAGCTCTCATTGCCCCTATCATAGGCATATTTTGGTGATTAAGATTAAAGTGACAAAACTAAGAGGATATGCTTGACAAGTTATAAGTTGAAATCTCAAGCCCCTTACTTACGAAGACCGAACCTCATGCTACTCAACTTCAGTCACGAGTAAGCTCTTGCCATTGTAAATACATGTGTATCATTGAGAACCGCCAACAGGGTACCCCTTGCACATGACACAAGAGCTATCCCATAATCAAAATGACAAGGCAAGCAGACAGTGAGCATCTTAGTGATCTTTTTATTTGCTATTTGCATAGGTTTTTATTGAGGATGCTTCATAGAATGCTCACTATAGTTATGCTGCAAGTTTCCACCATGATTAGGCATGGCTTAGGCTAGCGGCCCAGACATTTCTCTAACACACATATAAACTCCATGATCTTACAAGTTCCACTTTTATTTCACACAACTAGGATCCATAAGCAAAAGAACATGATATCAACTAGGTACAAAGTACCAATGCAGTGTTGAAAGCGTTCCCCATGATACATGGTTCTGCTAACTTCAACTCATAAAGCGCAAGCATATACGCAACAAAGAAGGACCCAATGGTTCAAGTTATTAAATGGAAGAAAATTAAAGTGTGCCATCAAGTTCATGAGAGATTTAATCACTAATTTTCACATAACAAGTTTAATTTGGGAGGTAGATAAAACAAGAATTTACTTGGAGTAGCAATAATGCTAATAGGTAGGTATGGTGGACACAAATGGCATGGGTTTTGGTTTAAAGGAGTGGATGCATGAGAAGAATTCCCTCTCAGTATAGGTTTTTGGCTAGCAAGGCTGGGTAGCAAGTATAAGAGTTGAAGGAAACAAACAAACATACAAGTGATAAAAACAAACATGCAATCTTCCTTGGAAGCACAAAAGATCTTAACTAGAGAATACTAAACTTATGAGAAAATCAAGAAAGAAAGATGATGAAATTATATTTCTTTAGAGTACTTCTATCTTTTTCATTCAACTCTCAAAAATAGTGTTGCTACTGGCCGAGCCAGGTTTGCCAAAACGAACTAAATTAACTCAATGATCCCAAAGTGATACCAATGCTAACAACAAGATCAATCATATAACCATGAATTGAAAACTAATATAAGATATGTAAAAGAGTAAATGATAGAACTTCTCATTAATATTCTATAACGGCAACTCACACCAAGGGATACATATCTAACGAGAGAGGGGACACTTCCATAATGCAAACCATCCTACAGAATAACTTCTCTATTCATGATATGACTCTACTAATAAGGTAAAAAGATAGAAGATAGTGATGTGATACCGCGACACTCCCCCAAGCTTGGAACAAACCAAGGGGATTCCAAACCTGATGATGAATTACTCCTTTAGTGGTGGTGGTATTGTCTCATCATTTCCGACTTCCAGGGTAAGCGTTTCCCATCAACAAAGGACATCGTGGTTTCTAGCATCCTGAAACTTGTAGCAGCACTTATGCATTTAAACCTAAAATCATACTCACAGTTTTGATTTTGAACGTCGTAGAGTTGTGCTTGCAGTTTGTTGGTTGTTTGGCGGAGTGAGAGGACTTCATCCTTGAGTTCAGCAATCTCCTTTTGGTGCTCGGCGATGAGTTCGGAACAAATATTATGGATGATATCCACTTCGTGCTCCGCCATCTTCTTGTACCTAAAGACTTCTTGCTCCAGTGCTTCCATCCTGTCCTCCAGACTTCCTTCACCTTTAGGGCCTCGAACCTGTTTTATCCGGAGCTCCCCATCTTCATGCAACAACTCCTTGGGATGAATCTTCAACTCTCTCATGTATGGGTTGATGATATCCTCTAAAGAATCTTCCTTGGCTGATCTAGAGGAAGACATTGTAGCTCCAAATCTGGGACTCTATCTGTCAAAAACAGATTGAAACGAAAACACGACAAAAACACCATATACGAACCTCGGGAGATCCGGGGGATTATATATTATGAAGTTTCATGACGAAAGGAAGGTAGTGGGAGAAAACAAGTCGGAGGTGGAGTCCGGGGTGGACTCACCACCTGGTGGCGTAGCCAGGGGTGGGCCCGCACCACAGGGTGGTGTGAGCCACCCTGGCTCCATTTCCGTCCCTCTTTCGCTTCGTGACTTTCCTTATTGGCTAAGAACTGCAAAAATATAGTTGGATCGTATTTTTGCGGAACTTTTCTTACCAGAACTGTTACCTATTTGAAAACGGACTATGTAGGTCTCTGAATTTGGTATCTAGTAGATTCTTCCAGAGTCACCACTTGAATAACATCAATATCTTCATCTTCATACACTTATTACTTGAGTCATGAAACCTTTCTCTTCCTCATTACACCATTATCTCCACTACCTGGAAATTTCTTTCACACAAAACTTCACATAGTTCTCATTAGCAACATTAGTATAAGTGAAGTGATAAAACCTTTTGAGTCCAAGTTCCACTGAAAACCATCAAAACATAAGCTACTGTAGCAACTCCTTACGAAAACCCAAAAAGAATTCAAAAAGAAAATCAAATAAAGAGGCAAATGCAAGAGTGGCGAAATCTATTAAAACAGACCAGGAGGTAAAGATCAATTTTTTCAAAAATCTTCTGTTGCTCAAATCAAAAAGTGAAAAACTAACGAAAGTTAAATAACAACCTGGGACAGAAGCACAAAACATTACAGCTCAATCCGACATACAGACATCTTTCACGAATTTTTACGGTGAAGCACAAAAATCTGTTTCGGGACAGCAACTTCCCCAAATCTTACTTCTCTCTCATTAGAGGTTGATCTTGACACAAAAACCAAACAAAATGGATAAGGAGCAGTTATTACCGAAGTAATAACTTCCAAGAATCAAAGAAACAAAAACAAACTGAAAGCAAAAATAAATTGGGTTGTCTCCCCAAAAGCTCTTTCTTTATAGCCATTAAGATGGGCATGATAATTTTGGAGATGCTCACTCAGGAATATGAATTGAAGTGAAAGAGAGCATTAAGAAGCGAAAATACGCACATTTAAGTCTAACCCACTTCCTATGCAAGGGAATTTTGTAAACAAACAAGTTGTTGAAACCAGAGGCTACAAGCCTATGAAGGCAATAGAAGTGCAACATAAAAACTTCCAGCATAAAACAAGGAAACTTGATATTATTGAGATGCATACGAACACTTTTTCCTCTTTCATAGTAACTTTCAGTATCGTGCATAAACTTAACAATATAACTATCACAAGGACCATCATAGCAATGATCACTTATTCTAACAGAAAACGCAGGAATACTAGCTCTCATAATACTACTTTGTGAAACAATATTAGAGATATCCTTACAAAGGATAGGGTGTCCCTCTTCTTCATATTTAGTAACAAAGTCTTTCACATTATCTATTATGGGTTCATCAACCATTTGTTTATCAGGTTCAACAGCTTCATTCGTACTTTCATTAACCATACTAGCTATCATAGAATGTTCCTTTATCTTAACTGGGAAAGGCATTTTCTCAATGTAAGGTTCAGGTCAAACATGATTAGCAGTATAAACTTCAGTATTTCTTGCAGGAACACTCTTAGCAATATCTTTATAAGGTTCATGATACTTATTCCACTTCTTTTTAGGCACTTCAATATAGGAAGCAAAAGCCTTAAAATAAGAAGCAATAGCTTGAGAGTCTAGACCATAAGCATTTTTAATATTTTGAAAGTCATCAGTTCCCATAAAAGATTCAATGCATTCATAATCATAATTTATACCTGACTTTCTACCTTTGTAATTCTCCCAAGCTTCAGCATCATCTTGAATACGGTCTAGAAGATCCCATTTAGCTTCTTCTTCCATGTAAGTGAATGATCCAGCACAAGAAGCATCCAATAAATCCTTGTCATGTAGAGGGAGCCTTGCATAGAAGTTATTGATAATAATATTGTTGGGGAGCTCATGAATGGGACATTTGAGCATTAGTAACTTCAATCTCCCCCACGATTGAGCTGTACTCTCTCCATCAAGAGGCCAAAAGTTGTATATTTGATTCCGATCTTTATGAATTTCACTAGGAGGATAAAACTTTGAATAAAAGAGAGGCACTATTTCCTCCCATTCCAGAGCTTGACCATTCTTCAGCGGCTTATACCATTCCTCAGCTCTTCCTTTTAGTGATAATGAGAATAACTTCTTCTTAACTTGATCTGTAGTAATACCTGCACACCTGAACAACCCGCATAATTCGTGTATAAAGAGTAAATGATCACCGGGATGGACTGTGTGATTAATCTTCTTTAGCTTTCTAAGTGGTGTGTGGGTGAACCTGTGTTAATGTACCAACCTTCCTAGGACTAATACATACTTGTGATTATACCCCTTGCAAACATCCGTAAGTACAATAAAGTAATTAAGGTAGAAACCTAACCACAGGTTTAAACTGTAAGACCCTTATGTCCCTTGTGCAATGGTTTCCTAACGGGGGTTCAGGTTTCTATCACTCCGGCAACCCATACGATTAGTAGCCAAATACACAATGCATTCCCCTAGGCCCATATAGGTGAAGTGTCATGTAGTCGATGTTCACATGAAACCACTAGAAGAAGTACACCACAACTTAAATATCAAACTATTGAATCTTCCTCAACACAATTCCACTACTAACAACATGACTTCTCCCATGTCCTCAAGAACAAAACGAACTACTCACAAGACATCATATGGATCATGATAAGAGATGGAATAATGATCTATAACAATCTGAACATAAACAATAATTCTACGGTTCACTTAATAGCATCAACTACAAAGAGTAATCAACACTGGGAAAGTTTCCCCTAAGAACTATGCAAGATTCAACCCAATTGTTACAGCAATATGGAGATGGTGATGAGGGTGTTGATGGTGATGATGGTGGTGATGATGATCCCGATGAAGTCCAGCTTGATGGTGGTGTTGATGGCGACGATCTCCCCTCTCCGGGAAGGAATTTCCCCGGCAGAAATCTGTCTGTCGGAGAGAACTTTCTCTCTCGGTGTTTTCTGCCACGCAGAGGCGACGGAATCTTTCTGTGGTTGCTCCTCAAGTCTTAGGGTTTTGGGAGGATAATATACGCCAGAGGGGAGTGCCAGGGGTGGACCAGGATGGCCACACCACCTGGTGGCGTGGCCTAGGCTGGCCCGTGCTAGGGGGTGGTGTGGACCCCCTGTGGCCCATCTCCAGCCCCCCCTTCTGGCTTCCTTCGTCTTCTGGAAAAATAAGATTTTCCGTATATTTTCCCGGATTTTCTGATCTTAGCGAATTTTGCCTCCAAACAGCACCTTTTCCATCAGAATCCTGACTGCAGCGGTCCATGCTCCAAAAGTCATCAACCATGCAAAAACAGATGAAATAACATAAGTATCACCTCTCAATATGAAATATATCAATGAATAACAGTGAATTATGACATAGAATAGTGATGCCAAATGGACGTATCAGCATGCTATAATTGTATTGATTGGAAACCTCAATACATGTGTGTTTAATAAACAAATAAAAGGTTCCTAGTTATGCCTCTCTTATGGACTAGCTCGTTGATTAACAAGATGATCAAGGTTTCCTGATCATGGACATTGGATGTTGTTAATAATGAGGTCACAATATTGGTGGAATGATGTGATGAACATTCATCTGAAGTATAGAATTACGATCAAAGTCATTATGTTTATATTGCTATAACATCATACGAAGTAATCTTTGTCCTTAGACCATGAGATCATGTTAATTGCTAACATCGAAGAGTGATTTGATAACATCAAATGTCACACCGTAAAATGGTGACTATAAAGGTGGGTTCAGACACTCCGAAGGTGTTATGTTGAGGCTCATGGATCAATAGTGGAATTTGTCAATCCCGATGACAGATAGAAATACTCTAGGTCCTCTCGGTGATATCACATTAAGATAGCTTGCAAGCAAGTGATGTGATCACTAGAATGTTATATCACGGGAACGAGAAAAGAGTGCATGTCGGTAACGAGATCAAACTAGGTATTGGGATACCGATGATTGAATCTCGGACATGTAATATATCGCGAGACAAAGGGATTTGGTTACGACGTTAAAGGTTCACACAATCACAAAAGTCATCGTTGAATATGTGGGAGTCAGTATGGATCTCCAGGTCCCGCTGCTGATTATTGATCGGAGAGGGGTCTCGATCATGTCTACATTATTTTCAAACTGTAGGGTGACACACTTAAGGGATACCGACACCATTTGGAGCAAATATGTTTCAGATAAAGATTTAAGAAAGCGCTGGAATCATTTCGATGGAAACCGGAATTGTTTCGGGTGAAATTGCAGAAACTGGTTCTGCATGTGATATTGAAATGTTGCAGGGGATTTTATGTGAATGTTTGTTAATTAAAGTAATTGACAAAATTCTGAATAAAATAAATAAAATAGATTTATTTAATAAGAGCTTGCATTAAATTTGGTGGAAATTTAATGCATGTGAGTGGAAGTGTGAGTGGAGGCATATTTATGTGAGTGGAGCATCCACCACATGAATGATGGAAGAGGTGGGGGCACCACCATGGCTGCCACGCCATGGCCCTTGGCTGCCCCCCACCCCTCTTCCCTATAAAAGGTCCCCCTCTCCTCCTCACAACACACACCTCCTCGTGAAGGATCTCTCTCCCCCTCTAGTTATTCCCCATGGTCTCGGATTAGCGAGATACATGTTCCCGGTGGCTTTATCTGGAAAGGAGTTACTGCTTCTGCTGCTTTACTGGAGCGAGGGATGGAGGTTGTCGGGGTACCGGACGTGTGTGCAATCACGGATGCACCGCTGCTTTGCGGTGCTAGACTTGGTGGTGCTGGACTTGCTGGAGCTAGATCTGATGGACGTGTTGGAACTGGACCTGCTGGACTTCATCACGATCTTGAGATCGGCACGTGTACGACTACATCATCCACGAGTTCCATCTTGTTAACAAAGATTTGTTGTCTTCGAGGGTAAGTTCTCTATGGATGTATATCCACCCGTTGCTTGTATCTAATAGATAGATCTTGGCGATAATTCCCATCATAGGAAATTTTTTGTTTTCTATGCTGCGAACCCAACACCATCTGCCAAATCTCATAATCGAAATATGAAGCGATTGCTAACAAAATACTCACAGACTTTAGCTTCGCTACCGGTGAGAAGGTATCATCGTAGTCAACTCCTTGAATTTGCCAGAACTCTTTTGCGAGAAGTCGAGCTTTATAGACAGTAACATTACCATCAGCATCTGTTTTTCTTTTAAAGATCCATTTGTTCTCGATAGCCTTGCGGCCATCCGGTAAGTCCACCAAAGTCCATACTTGGTTTTAGTACATGGATCCCATTTCGGATTTCATGGCTTCTTGCCATTTGTCGGAATCTGGGCTCATCATAGCTTCCTCATACATCGCAGGGTCGTCGATGTTGTCCACCAACATGACATTCAACGCAGGGTCATACCAATCAGGAGTGGCATGAACCCTCGTCGACCTGCGAGGTTTAGTAGCAAGTTCGTTCAAAGTTTCATGATCATCATCATTAGCTTCCTCTATTATTGGTGCAGGTGGCACAGAAACTTCTTCCGGTGCTACGCTACTCTCAAATCCGAGAGAAGGTTCAATAACCTCGTCGAGTTCTAATTTCCTTCTAGTCACTTATTTTGAGAGAAACTCCTTCTCAAGAAAGGATCCATTCTTAGCAACGAAAACTTTGCCTTCGGATCTATGATAAAAGGTATACCCAATTGTTTCTTTAGGGCATCCTATGAAGACGCATTTTTCTGCTTTGGGTTCAAGCTTGTCGGGTTGTAACTTCTTTACATACGCTTCACAGCCCCAAACTTTAAGGAATGACAACTTAGGTTTCTTACCAAACCACAGTTCATACGATGTCGTTTCAATGGATTTAGATGGTGCCCTATTTAAAGTGAATGCGCCTGACTCTAATGCATAACCCCAAAACAACAACGATAAATCTCTAAGAGACATCATAGACCGAACCAAATTTAAGAGAGTTCAATTACGAAGTTCGGACACACCATTACGTTGTGGTGTTCCCGACGGTGTCAATTGCGAAAGTATTCCGCATTTGTTTAAATGCATGCCAAACTCGTGACTTAGATATTCACCTCCGCGGTCAGAACGCAGAAACTTAATCTTCTTGTTACGATCATTTTCTAACTCACTTTGAAATTCCTTAAACTTCTCGAAAGTCTCGGGCTTATGTTTCATAAAGTAGACATACCCATATCTACTCAAGTCATCTGTGAAAGTAAGAACATAACGATGTCCACCACGCGATGCTACGCTCATTGGGCCGCACACATTGGTATGTATTATTTCCAATAAGTCTGTAGCTCTCTCCATTATCCCAAAGAATGGAGTCTTAGTCATTTTTCCCATTAGACATGCTTCGCATCTTTCAAGTGATTCAAAATCAAGTGATTCAAGAAGTCCATCAGAATGGAGTTTCTTCATGCGCTTCGATCCAATGTGACCAAGATGATAGTGCCACATTTATGTAGAATTATCATTCATTTTTATTCGTTTAGCATCTATGTTGTGAACATGTGCATCACTACTATCGAGATTCAATAAGAATAAACCATTCATCTCAGGTGCATTACCATAATAAATATTACTCATATAAATCAAACAACCATTATTCTCAGACTTAAACGAGTAACCATCTCGCAATAAACAAGATCCAGAAATAATGTTCATGCTTAACGCAGGCACCAAATAACAATTATTCAAGTTCAAAACTAATCCCGAAGGTAGATGAAGAGGCCGCGTGCCGACGGCGATCACATCAACCTTGGAGCCATTTCCAACGCGCATCGTCACCTCGTCTCTCGCCAGTCTTTGTTTATTCCACAGCTCCTGTTTCAAGTTACAAATATGAGCAACCGAACCAATATCAAATACTCAGGCACTACTATGATTACTAGTAAGATACATATTAATAACATGTATATCAAATATAACTTTCTTCTTGATGTTGTTGTTCTTCAGATCTGCCAGGTACTTGGGGCAGTTGCGCTTCCAGTGACCTTCACCCTTGTAGTAGAAGCACTCAGTATCATGCTTAGGACCAGCCTTGGGCTTCTTAGCAGGTGCGGAAGCTTTCTTGCCGTCCTTCTTGAAGTTTCCCTTGTTCTTAGGCTTGCCCTGTTTCTTGAAATTGGTGGTCTTATTGACCATCAACACTTGGTGCTCCTTCTTAATCTCCACTTTAGCAGTTTTCAGCATGGAGAAGAGTTCAGGCAACGTCTTGTTCATGCAATGCATATTGTAGTTCATCACAAAGTTCTTATAACTAGGTGGTAGTGATTGGAGGACACGATGAATCCCCAACGCATTAGGAATCGTTATTCCCAATTCTTGGAGCCTGTTCGCGTGCCTAGACATTTTGAGCACGTGCTTGCTAACGGAGTTGCCCTCTTCCATCTTATAGTTAAAGAACTTCTCGGAGGCCTCATAGCTCTCCATGGCCGCATGAGTCTCAAAGATCAGCTTGAGATCATTGATAATCTCAAAGGGGTCGTGGTGCTCAAAGCGCTTCTGAAGCTCCGATTCTAAACCGTACAGGATGGCACACCGAACTGTGGAGTAGTGATTTTTTTGAGTGACAAAAACATTTTTAACATCATCAGAGCCATCTTCTGCAGGTGGGTCACCTAGCGGTGCATCGAGCACATAGGTTAACTGACCAGCGCTGAGGATAATCCTCAATCCACGGAACCAGTCCGTGAAGTTGCTTCCATTGTTTTTCAGCTTTTCTTTCTATAGGAACGCATTAAAGTTGATGGAGGGGTCTCCATGATCTACAACATATTTGCAAAGAGTTTAGACTAAGTTTATGACAAATTGATTTCAAATTTAATTTCTTAAATTAACTAGGTGAACTCCCACTCAAAACGACATCCCTCATGTTGCCTTAGTGATTACACGAACCAAATCCACTACACCAAGTCCGATCTTCATGAGAGAAGATGTAGCTTCAAAGGCGAACAATCAACATGTTCATCATATCATTCACATGACTCATGCTTTACCTTTTGGTATTCCGTGTTCCGAGACCATGTCTGTACATGCTAGGCTCGTCAAGATTAAGCTTAGTATTCGCATGTGCAAATCTGGCTTGCACCCGTTGTATGCACACATAGAATCTATAACACCCGATCATCACGAGATGTTTCGAAACGACGAGTCTTAGCAACTGTGCCTACTAAGGACAAACACTTTATTACTTGATATTTAGTGAGAGGGATCATCTTATAATGCTACCCTTGTGATCTAAGAAATACAAGATGCAAAAAGGATTAACATCACATGCAATTCATAATATGTGACATGATATGGCCTTTCTTCTTGTGCCTTTGATCTCCATCTCCAAAGCACGGACATGATCTCCATCATCACCAGTGTGGCGTCAAGGTTAGTGGCGCAACTTCATGGTTGTCCATCACTTAACAGCAACTATTACAACTACTTAGAATAAAGCTATTACATGATGAATAGACACACATGTCTTAACAAAATAAAGACAACCATTAGGCTCCTGTCGGTTGCCATATTACAATAAGGATCATTGCATACATCAAATATATTCACAATCACATCGTGGCCATATGGCATCACATGCCCCTGCAAAAACAAGTTAGACGCCTCTAATTTTCTTTGCATGTTTTACGTGGTTTGGGGCTTTCGTATAAGAACCGATCTTACCTACGAACAAGAACCACAACACTGATACAAGTGTTGTCAGATGCTAATTGTAAATTGAATCTTAACTATGGTGGGAGATACAGACACCCGCAAAGCCACTTGTGCAATGCAAGTTGCACATCAAGCGTGGAGCAAGTCTCATGTACGAGGACATGTAAGGTTAGCCCGAGCCGCTTCATCCCACCATCCCGCAAGATGCAAAGTACACATGAAGACAACGACAACAAAAGCATCAACACCCACAAAACATTGTGTTCTACTCGTGCAATAGATCTATGCATAGACACGGCTCTAATAACCCTGATGGGTTCGTAGCAGGGAAAACAAAAAAAATCGACCGCAAGAATGAACAAAAACAAGATCTAATCTATGGAAAAGCCAAGATCTAATCTATGAGATAAGTGCAACAAGATAGATCTATACTTACCCTTGTAGATCCAAAGCCTGGTTTGAGATCGGATCTCGTGGTTGATGTAGATGATCACTTGCCGATCTCAAGATCGAGTAGACGATCCTTCCGGCGCCGCGTTCTGGCAGCGCTTCCGCAGTCGGTCACACGTGCGGAGTCGATGTAGACCTTCCTCTCCCCGTTCCAGCGAGCAGCGAAGGTAGTAGATCTCCACGGAATCCTAGCAGCACAACGGCATGGTGGTGGTGGTGGAGAAGAATTTCTGTAGGGCTTCGCCTAAGCCGGAGCAGGAGGATGGTGGAGGAGAGAGGCGGCTAGGGTTTAGGGTGGAAGGAGCAAGGGGGAGGCGGCCCCACCCCTCTATATATAGAGGGGGTGCAGCCTAGGGCTGGCCCCCTTGGCCCTCTAGGGCCGGTGCGCCAAGGGAGGGGGAGGATTTCTTCCCCCCAAGTTTCCCTCTTTCTTTCTTGGTTTTCAAGTAAACCCTATGGAACCTTCTGGAACTTTCTGAAACACTCCGAAACCTTCTAGAACCTCCATATGAATACTCCGGAACATTTCTGAAACCCAGAAAATGATCTCTATTATATGAATCATATTCTTCAGACAATTCTGGATCTCCTCATGATGTCCTGGATCCAATCCGAGACTCCAAACAACATTCGGTCTCCAACGCATATTCCATATCTACCTAAAACAGCATCGAACCTTAAGTGTGTCACCCTACGGTTCGTGAATATGCAGACATGATCGAGACACCTCTCCGATCAATAACCATCGGCGGGATCTAGAGATCCATAATGGCTCCCACATACTCAACGATGACTTCGTGATCAATAGAACCATTAACATACAAAACCAATTCCCTTTGTCACGCGATACTCTACTTATCCGAGGTTTGATCATCGGTATCTCCATACCTAGTTCTACCTCGTTACTGATAAGTACTCTTTACTCATTCCGTGATATGTCATCCCTTATGACCTAGTCACATGCTTGCAAGCTAATTAGATGACATTCCACCAAGAGGGCCCTGAGCATATTTATCCGTCATATGGATGGACAAATCCTAGTCTGGATCTATGCGCTTCAACACATACTTTCAGAATACCTAATGCCACCTTTATAACCACCCAGTTACAAAGCGGCGTTTGATGTCATCAAAGCACTCATCTAGTGATGGTGATTAACACAATCTCATGGTCGAAGGATTAGGTTACTGTGTATTTGAAAGCTTGTAGCAAAACGAACTTAATGACTTGATCTTATGCTATGCTTACTATGGGTGTGTGTCCATCACATCATTCTCCTAATGATATGATCTTGTTACTAATAACATCCAATGTCCATGATCAGAAAACCATGATCATCTATTAACCAACAAGCTAGTCTTAACAAGAGGCTTACTAGGGACTCTTTATGTTTACAAAACACACAAGTATTAGTGTTTCCTAATAATACAATTATAGCATGGTATGTAAACATTCATCATAAATACAAAGATGTAATAACCATTTTGTTATTGCCTCTTGGGCATATCTCCAACAAACGCTACATCTTAGGACACATTTCGTGGAATAAGCACGCATATGGGAGCATGAGATGATGGGAGATTTCCTCTCCGTTAAGATGGAGGAGAACTATTCGCTTGATGACCACTTGGAGCGCATGCCTGATGCATACATGAGGCCAACATACTTCCTGGACATCTGGATGACGAGCTCTTTTGCAAATGGCGTTGTGCTGCGGTCGCTGCCACCAAGCTACTGAGCACATGGCAGGACTTGCATCATGAGAGGCGATGTGGAAACATAGTATTTCCACATGTTCATATCACATCTCAGTAATGTGGAAGTTGAACCCATTGCGGGAGAGGTCATTAATGACAAAGATATATATTTGATATACAATTTTATAAATGTTATAATCTTGCAAACACATTTGTAGTGTTAAGTATATTTGATACTTGTTCTGTTTTGTTAAAAACAGGTCCTTCTGCATAGAGGTGCTTACTGGAGATGAGGTGACGTTGCGTGTTGATGGCGAGCATGATGATGATGGCCAACGATACTCTCCCTCAACATTTATCACTTAGTTTATATTTTTGGATAGTTATTGTAATCGAAAGATTGTGAACTTCTTTAGTGTGTCTCACACTTTGTGAGACGGTTATTCATATGAGTTTGTAACAAACAGTTCTTCCACTTTTATGAATGATTTCTATTCGTGTTCATATCTTGTTCGATTATGTGTGAACTATCCTGGTTTTCAAACTAATTGATAATACATGAACATTTGTAAAATATTGAAATGCCTTGAAATTACTCAACTTAATGATATGTTCATTAATGAATGAAACCATTGTTTAAATTCAAAGTTATATTGATAATATGTGAAAGACACTTGTATTCTTTTCACATATGAATCATGCCTAAGTTCGGCAGAAATAACTTAAACACCGTGTATTACATGAATACAAAGTGTTTGATGAATTGTTAAAGAGAATACATATTCGATGTATTGTAGTTTAACAAAATGGTGATTATCATTATATGATTGTTTAAATTTTGTAAAGAAGTCTACCAAAGGAAACATGAGTATGAAACTATTTGATATGATCAAAGTATTTCATAAATTAAGGATATAAAGATAAAAAAGAATCTAATTACTATGATTTGATCAATAGTAATGAAATTCGACTTTATAAGAATGGCATAAAGAAAAACTGTGTAATGCAATGTGTTTGAAATGTCAAAAAAATGCAAAGAATCACAATATGATATTAGATATCAAGTGGGTGAATAGATGGCGCTAAATAAATTGTTATAGTGTAGATGTAGAGACCATTAGTTAGAAATAGTTAACACTCAATTAATACATACAGTGAACCATCTGGATTCGTGAGATCGGCTCCATATCTAGTATGGATCGTCGTGGAAGTTTTGGGGTTATTCGATATAACCAAAACAATTGCGAATAATTCCTTATAGAGTATTCATTGGAAATTATGAATACAATAGCCATAGATAGAACCAAAAGGAAAGCAAAAATTGTATTGCTTGGATTTTGGTGCATTCTCGAGAAAGTTCACGTTCAGTGATATTTCTCAATTATAGATCAAATGGAAGATAGTGAAAAACATGATGAGGATTCAAAACCCTGCATCAGAGTGTTGAGAAGCGCAATGGAAAGTGTTCCTGAATGATACTCTTCACAAAGGAAAGAATCAATGGTAAGTGATCATTGTGTTTCCCCACTAATGTTTTCACTACATGAAGTAGGATTCAAAATGTAGCCCATATCTTGTATGAAGACATTTGTGAATCATTTGTCATGATTACCGGAATATGACATACGTACGAACTACTAAGGAAATAATGGTAAGCTAAAGATATGAGAAATCCCAAAGCAAAATTCACTTGAGATTAGAAAGAAATTCGTTGCTGAATCTTACAACTAAAGGGGTTACTTGAATTTTCCCAAATGACTACAAAGCCATAGTGGAAAAGGGGGTGAATGACAAAACCACAATTTGTCAAGTATTGGAAAAATTCAAAAGAATTTGATTCAAGTGTGCTGAAAGTCTGGTGGATTTAAAACTGGTAAAGTACTAGTATCTCATAGTAAATCTCCAAGTTTGATATTTGATCAAAGGATTTTGAAGTCATTCAAAATAGTGAGTGGATATGCAATTTGCATGAAATTGAGTGGGAGCTATAAAAGTCTTCCTAAAACAATATGTGAATGACATATTTTTGAGTGGGAGCAATATAAGTCTCAAATTCAAATATGTAGGAACATAGTTTGAATAAAAGTAGTGAATCATACCCAAATATGTTGGGAACATATTTTGAGTGGGAGCTTAAAGGAGTGATTCTTAAGCGTGTATACGATACATTAAGAATAAAAGCGCAAGTACCGATAAATAATGATTTATAAGGAGTAGAAGTTGATAATAAGAATATTATGATATTATGTAGTATTCCTTAAAGGATTCTGAAAAGAGTTTCAGAATAGAAGTTGATTAAGGAACTGGTCCTTAATAACTTAAGTTAGGAATAGTATTAAGTTTAACATCAATAGTTGAAGGAAAGAATAGGATGATCATCATCCACTATGTTGAGACATAGGTTCTATCTTAGAAAACCATGATGATGACTTAACATAATATATGATCCAAGAAGGAATGTTTGAAAAGTGATTAAGTTCAAATCACGGAACGTTGAGCTAAGTTTGTCCATAGTGTCTAATAGAGAACTGTAGACATGTTTTCTAAATCCATAAAGGATGACATATCTTAAAGCATAAAGGGTTATGTTATAAGGGAATATGTTGGACTAAAGTCAAGTAGCAAGCGAGGTGAACAAAACATTGAAAGTTGCATAGGGTGCACTAGTGTTTCGATGATTACATTTATAATAATAGATAAGGGTACCATCTAAAGTGATGTATAATGTTATGTCGGGGCTAGTTCGCTTTTGACGTAGAATGATGTGTCCCAGGGCACAGTGCTCATGAGAAAGCCCTCAAGGTTGATCTAAAGTTACTGTAGGCTCCTGGAATCTAGCCTCGTTCTGCTGCCATAGCGACGATGCATACACAAAGATGTTATCATGTGATGATAAAGTATTAATATCAATCAAGGTGACATTAGTAAGTTACAAAGGATTTGAGACTGTAAAGTACAAGCCCAAGACTCAACCTCTTCCATGAGCAAACATGTTCAGGGTACCGAGATATATGGTGCCAATGATTAAGAACAAATGCAACTAGTTTATTTGTACGCTAGTGCAAGTGGGATACTGTTGGAAATATACCCTAGAGACAAATAATAATAAGGATTATTATCATATTTCATAAATTTTATGATTAAGTTTTATATCATGCTATAACTGTACTGAAAGGAAACGTCAATACACGTGTGATATATAAACAACCAGGGGTTCCCGGTGAAACTCTAGACATTGGTTCATTGGTCAACAGATGATCAAGGTTTTCTGATCATGTGGCATTTATGCCAGTTGGAAATGGAGTCAACTCATTCTAAGAATGAGATGATGAACTAATACCCCAACCTAAACATCATGACCCCATCATGTCACGAAGTTCAAGTTATGATGATTAGAATAGACCTCGTAGACTATTCCTTAGACCGTGAGGCTATATCAATCATTGTCTCCCGAGAATGCCTAGATAGCATCAAACGTCACTTGGTAATACAGTGACAATAAAGGTGTGTTCAGGTATTCGGAGGAACCGTAGAGCCAATATATGTCAAGAGCGGGATTTGTCCATCCATGTGACGGAAAGATACTCAAGGGCCCACTCGGAGAAGTTATATCCAATAGCTGCGCATCATGTGATTTGATCACAGGGATATCACTTGTCGAAACGAGTCAAGTGGTATTGTTCGGTAACGAGATTGAACATGACATGGTGATATCATTAATCAGATCTTAGGCAATGCAAGTATGGAGAGACAAAAGGAATAAGACACGACTATCCCAGTTCAAACGACGAAAGATCTTCGTGGAATGCATAGGGGTCACATGGCCATCCAGGTCCCTCTGTCGATCATTGGTCCGGGAGTGTCCGACCATGTCTGGAGTGTTCCTAAACTGTGGGGTATCATGCTTAAGGGCTTGATGATGCTTAGATAGTGTTTACAGAATCGGTAGAATCACCGAAGAAGAGAAGAGAGAAAACCAGAAGGGTTTCGGTAAGTCCGGAGGATGTCTGGAGTGGAGGTGGAAGGTGTTCCATAGCCACGGAGATTGAATAATATGTGAATGAATGTTAAATATTGATTTAATCATTTATTCATAATTATTTAATAAAAAGAAAAATCAATTTAATGGTCAAAAGGCTTAATGGGCCAATTCCGGAGGGAGAAGGGCCCATGAGGGAAAGGTAAGAGGAGAGAGGAGGCAAGGGGGTGGCCGGCTGGGCCAAGCCCTCCCGCACGGGGCCCACTAGGGCCGACCGGCGGCTGCCCCCTCTTCCCCTTCTTTAGTCCCACCCCGGGACTTTGAGGAGGTAGTACCTCCCCTCCCCTATATATAGTGGGTATTTTGATCAGAAAATACACAACACAATATTTAATAAAGGTTTCCTCACTTTTGGGGAGACCTCTCTCTCTCTCCCATGACCATGGTCCCAAGTTCAGACTGCGCGAACGAGAGACATCTTCACCGTAGAGCGCCATCGCGCTATGGGATTTGGATCCAGGAGCTCTACTTCCGCAACTGTTGTTGGATCAGGGAAGCGGGAGTCATTGTCAGGCACCAGATGCATGTAACTCCCCGCGAGGTGTCACACTTGAGGCACTCAAGTCGTTGGAGCCGTAGGAGCGCAATTTCTTCATCACGACCTTGAGGTCGGTTCGACTCGTCTACATCAACCACGTTCTCATGGGCGTTGACAACGCTTTTCGGTCTTCAAGGGTAAGTTCACGAAAAGCCCCTCCTGTTACTACATTACTAATAGATAGGTCCTGGCAGCATCAGGGGTTCAGGGGCGTTGGGTAAAATTTTATTGTTTTCATACGCGAACCCCTATAGGATATTCGGTGCAGTCAGGAGCATAATCCATGTCCGTGAGGTCCTAATAGACAAGAAATCGAATCAACATCATGAGTTCAATAGAAGCCAAATAAAAAATCTCCAAATCTATGGCAAGCACTAATCATGATGAAGAATTTGGGGAAATTGAGCTTATCCCTAGATAGGACTAGTCAAAGGTCTCACAGTCATTCCAGCTCGGCATGGTGACTTTGGCGGTCGCACTATAAGCTTGTCATAGAGGAGGCAGTATTCTCACTTGTTGTCGCCGCCGGTGATCGAATATGTCGGAGCTGACCAGTGAGGAGCGACTAGGTTATGGATCTCGATAGAGAAAATGGATAGTGGAAATAGAGAAAGAGTTTCAGCGAGAGGTGACGGAATTCTTCCCGCCTCAGTTTTCCATTTTTGTAGTGGCACGCGCGTTGTCCCGCCATCTCCATGTGTGGGCGAGCTCGTGCATAGAATCTCCTTTTTTGCACCTTGAGAGCGCAAGACAAGGGTGGCTCACTAGAAACGTCCGAATCGACAGTCCTGACAGGCCTTGTCCAGAAGTATTTTAAAGTTCGTGTGGCCATAACGCGAAGGCCGGGCACCAACCGGCCTAACTTCTGCTCCTACCAAGGTTGGCTATTGGGCGGACTACCAAGCACGCCCATTTGATTCTCATCCCTCTCTCCAGCTCCTAGATGCTCGTGAGTCCGTTGAATCACCTCATTAAACTTTTTTTTAGCATCATCACCTCACCTCATTAAACTTGGGTTTCCAAATTCAATCAAGGTCAAAACGGGCCATACTTTGTTGGGCTTGGCTGGATTTGGCCCGGTACCTAGCCGTAGCTGCAACTCGTCTCTCGTCTCCGTCGTTTCCTTTCTCCGGAACTCCAGTACCCTCCTCGATTCGGGCGCTCGATTCCTGGCTTCGGATCGCACCCATCTCACCTGTTGCTGCTCAGACATGACGGCTTGCAAGCAGACCGCTTCCATCGGAGCCGCCGCCACGGACAGCAGGTAAGAATCCATACTGAATTTTGCTTCTCCTAGATTTGGTGAGTCGAGCCATCGATCCAGAACCTTGGATTCCTACGCAGGTCGGCAGCGAAGAGCGATGGAGCGGAGGAGCGGAAGCCCTCGAGGAAGGGGAAGAAGGCCAAGGACAAGTAAGAAGAATCCAATCGGTGAATCGATTTCTGTTACCCATGACCTTAATTTTCGGTGTTCCACGCAGGTTGGCGGTGAAGAGCAATGGAGCCGAGAATCCCAAGACCCATGACCTTTCCGATGTTACACGCGGCTTGGCGGTGATGAACATCGCAGAGGAATTGTCAGAGGATGAAGATGTTGCCCTGTTCGCTCTGTACTGCTACAGGTGAGATGAGATCCTCTTCGTTTTTTCAGATTGTTGTTCAGTTTTTTTGCTTTCTGGACGGCACTTATTTATTTGACCGTGATTTGGTTGGCTAGGGACCACTTCTGGATGAACAACTTCAAAGGCGTCTATGACAAGCCGTCCGTAGATGCTGTCAGTTCGATCCTTCAATGCCTCCTTACCTCTATCAGCAGCAATAATGATTTGATTCCACTGTTTCGTTGATGAATTGATATTTTTTTTGGTTTCTCCCGGAAAACTTTCAGATTCGTAAGATAGCCATTGAAAACTGGAAATTACTTAACGATTCGGTAAGATAGCTTCTAATCTTCTGTAACTTTTGCCGTGCTGATTTGTTGTTGATACATTCGTGGATGGATCTGTGTTGCAGGAAAAGGCCCCTTATGTAGCCAAGGCACGTGTGACCAGAATACTCCTTGCTGAGGTTCATGAGGTGGAGAAGGTTGATACAAAGACCTAACGGTTTTACCTATTTTTAGAATGACTTAACCGTGTAAATTAAGCATCCTCTGCAGATATAATGCTCTTTCATCACATATATAATTTCCAGTAACAATAGATAATTTCATCTACTTTACCTTTAATTGAAAGAATAATTAAACTGTTTGTGTTTGCACGTTTAATTTTCTTTCTTGTTGATCCAGCTTCCCCTTGAACTTATGGATTTCTTTCCCTTATAGACACGGAAGTTGGCGCTTGCGATGACGAACAAAATGATGAATCTGAAAATGTGAACACACAAGATCTCTAAGATGTGTTTGAATAGGTTATTTGCATTTTCCGTTTTGCTATCTGTATATCTTTTTGATTGGTTAATCAATTAGCGCGTAATGCGTGTTCTCTTGTTTTGTTTTTAGATACTCCCTCCGTTCTCTTTTAATCTACATTCTAGACCAAAAACTTGTTTCATATTAATCTACATTCTATCTTTTAGTCAACAAAAACACAAAAGACAGAGCGGTCCTGCTCTTTCTATTGGATGTCATTACTTCCAGTATGTCTTGGATTGGTTTACATATTTAGGTAGTACTAATAAATACAGTACTAGTTTGTTTGATTTTTTTAGGATGTAGACTAAAAGAGAACGGAGGAGAATTACAGCGTGGCTCCCATGTGCCACACACCCCCATACTTGGAAAAATAAAAAAATAATTAAAAAAAGGTTAAAAAAATCGGATCTTTTTTGGAGATCAAAGATGATCAGGTATTGTACTTGTATAAAATTATTCCCCAGGGAATTACTTTCATTGTATCCTGGGTTAAAAAAAAACTCAAAACGCCCCGTGACTAGGTACTACTATTCACCTTTGATTCGTCATATTTTTGTTTTTTTTTTGCCCTGAAGACCATGTGAATCATTTCTTTTCCAAACATTTTTTTACGAGTACAATACTTGATCATCTTTGATTTCAAAAAAAAGTTTGAATGTTTTTAACCTTTTTTTAATTATTTTTTTATTTTTCCAAGTATGGGGGGTGTGTAGCACCCGAGAGCCAAAACTCCGCGTTAAGAACGGAGGGAGTATATACGTATGGCTATGGGTTAGATACAATACACTCCTTTCTACTCTGTGCGCCTCTCATATGCATGTTAATGCAAAGTCAGGCTCACATGACTTGATTATCTTGAAAGTTCAGTATTTGCCTCTGATGGAGGCACCAATGGTATCATATGTTACCAAAAACTTCATATGCATGTTAATGCAAAGTCAGGCTCACATGACTTGATTATCTTGAAAGTTCAGTATTTTCCTCTAATGGAGGCACCAATGGTATCATATGTTACCAAAAACTGGAGAACATGATTGTTGATTTTCTCCAGTAATACTGAAACGATTCAGCTTTGGCTAATTTTTTTGTTATAATGTTCACAATTTTTGCTGACGATGTGGTACTAGTAGATGAGAGCAGAGTGGGTGTCAATAGAAAACTGGAGTTGTGGAGGCAGACTTTGGAATCCAAGGGGCTTAGACTTAGTTGGACAAAGATGGAGTATATGTGGTGCAACATCAGCGGCGATGGAGGCGAGGACGAAGCGGTTAGTCTAGGAGGGCAAGCAGTGCCTCATAGAGACACCTTCAGATACTTGGGATCAATGTTGCAAAGCAATGGTGGTATCGATGAGGATGTTAGCCACAGGATCAAGGCAGGGTGGATGAAGTGGCGGCAAGCATCTGGAGTCCTATGTGACAAGAAGGTTCCACAAAAAATAAAAGGCAAGTTTTATAGGACAGCAGTCAGACCTGCCATGCTTTATGGAGCAGAATGTCAGCCCACTAAGAGGCAACACATCAACAAATAAGTGTCGCAAAGATGCGTATGCTAAGGTGGATATGTGGTCACACAAGAAAGAACCAGATTAGGAATGAAGTGATACGCAATAGGGTAGGGGTGGACCAATGGAAGAGAAGCTTGCCCAACACAGATTAAGGTGGTTTGGACATGTCCAACGAAGGCCACTGGAAGCACCGGTTAATAGTGGGATCCTAAGGGGCATCGGTAATGCTAAGAGGGGTAGAGGACGACCAAAGTTGACGTGAGAGGAGGCTGTTAAAAGGGACCTCAAGGACTGGAATGTGCCTAGAGTTTAGGCTTTTGATAAGGCTGCATAGAAATCATCAATCCATGTGTCCGAACCTTGATTTACTCTTTTTGTTCCTTTATTTACTTGTGATTCTACTAGTTTCTGCTTTGACTTGCTTTTTTCTCTAGTTTCTGTTTGGGTTTCATATCTAGCCTACCCCAACTTGCTTGGGACAAAAGGCTCAGTTGTTCTTCACTGTTTTTAGATTAACTTGTACTGTTCAAGTCATATAAAAATTGTAAGATACAACTTTGTCAGCTTTTCTATGAATTGGGCAGCAGAAGTTTGTTTTTATTATTTCCACATTGGTTTATGTTGGTGCAATACCTTGAGTAGTGTCCACCTTATGTGAGCATCATTCCATGGTTTATAGGTGGCATGCTATTGGAATCGGTTTTGTTTTGGCCTTGTAGTTAGCAAGTAAGAAGGAACAAAACTTAGTACAGATTAATTTTGTTGTGTTTCTCTTCTGTAGAACAAAACTGTGCTCTTTTCCTATTGCTTAGATCTTGTGTAGATAGTATCATCCTTTGAACACCATCACACATCACTGATATAGCAGTTTCATTTACTTTTGGCATTTATTTGTTGTTAACTGCCATCTTATTAAACTGCATAAGAGACACGCAATAAAAATGTAACTTAATGTTGTCGAGTTAGAAACTTTTACATGTTCCATTGTTCCAGCAGAGTTATTCAACGCAATTTTGTGTGCTTGCAGAAATGTCTTGGTAGATCGCACAGTAATTGCAACCAACTCCACAACCTGATTCTGTCTAGGCCGGCACTTGGAGGGTTCAGATGCATGTTCAGTTCAAGCTGCCATATGGACAATGCTAGTAGGAATTTATTAAATATGTTTGGACTCCTGACTTTAAATGTTGAACTCTTTTTTGCTTATTATTGTGATATTTTCTTAGTAATGTTAAACGGCAGCTGAAGTTATTTCACTATTAGAAAGCGTATGATGACAGTGTGAGATCCCCCCCCCCCGGCCGTCAAGTAGGTTAATATTAGGGTACCCTCTCTTTAGCTTTAAAAAATGAACTAACCTTTGAAATATAATGATGTCACTTGAAAAGTTAGTTCATTTTGTTGAACTAAAGAGGATTACCCTAATGTTGGCCCACTCGTATCTCTAGTGCTTGTGGCCATCCCTTAAAAACCTGGCCTTTACAACACATACAAGGGTCGCAAAAGTCCTGTTAGAGCATCTCTAACAGAGCCAAACACGAACTAAAAACCCGGAGTTTAGTTCACCGAACTCGTGTTTACGGATCGGAAAGTCGCTGGCGCAGAACAGAGCCCGTAAACCAAAACTGTAAAACAACGACTTCCGAACCCGTAAAGGCAGGGTTTTTTCTTACTGGGTCTTCTTCTCCGCATGATGTGTCGCGCGAGCCGCCACCTAGTGCCGCTCTTGCTGCGTGCTGCCGCTGCTCCCTAGTCGGCGCCGCTGCCCCCGCGCCTCCCCCGAGCATCGCTGGCCTCGCGCGTGCCTGGCTCGCATGCACCCCCGCTTGCCCGCGTCCGCCATGCCTTCCCAAGCACCGCCAGGCCCCGCGTGTCACCGACACGGGTCCCCCATGGCTGCCACCTCGCTCGATAGTTGGCCCTCCCGCTGGCCTGCCGTCGTAGTCTCCGGCGATTTGGCCCGAAATCGGTCTGTTTTGAGATGGGCAACGTGAAATTGACAGTAATGTGCGCGGATTCCGAATTCTCTGGTCGGATTTCGGCGAGTCTGGTGGTAGTGCTCCTTTGTTCCGGTGACAGTTATGATAGGCACCCTTTAATGTTTTTTGTCCAAAACTAAAGATTCAGGTTCCAAATAAGGTGTCCTTTGAAAACTTTTATGGGTTTACCCGATATAAGGTTTGAAAACCTTTATGGGTTTACCCGATATAAGGGGTCCGCTCTATCCACTTTTCTCGACCTAGTTATTTTAAGGGTTCAACCATTTCAAGGGATCTGCTAGAGATGCTCTTAGGGCATTTCGAGCGGTGCGACCCATTTAGAGCACCTAAATGGTCCTAATGAATCGGTCCGCGGACAGGAAATGCATCGCGGTCCGTTTAGGTCACCGGGTGCACCTAGCAGGGCCGACGCATTTTGACCTCCCTGCCCGCTGTCAAGGTTGACCCGACGGAGTTAACGGCGACGTCTCGTTGCCAACTTCTTGTTGGCTTCTCGCGTGGCCGCCAGGTTCCCGCCCTAGCTGGCCCCTGTTTCCGTGCGCATCGTGGTTGTTTCTCGCCCACAGCCAAAAATCTCCTGCGCCCGGGTAAGGGTTTCCCGAGCTAAAAATCATGGTCGCGGTTGCGGGGAGGTCACCAACCCAAGCTCACCGGCCACGCCTCGCCTTAAGATAGACACATGCTCCCACCTCAAGGACATGTGGCATGCCTGCTTCTCGGATCAGTCCAACCACGACGTGGAGGTGCAGACGACGGATATGGCCTGACACTACGAGGTGCAAGGCTTCGAGCGCCAAGGCGAGGTGGCCCAATAGGCGCTAGAGAGGTGGTAAAAAAAGTGGGCGCGATGCCACCACAACCGCGGTACGGGTGATCTGCCATGCTGCTGCCTAGGAGGTGGTAGCGCGTGAAGCCGCTATGCGTCAGCTATGCCTTGTCGCGGTCATGGAGGCGGTAGAGACGGTGGCACGCGATGTTGCCTCAACCACAGTGCGCGACCTACACCACGCCGCAGCATGATCAACACAATTGATGCATCAGAGGTGGAATGTGTGGCTCGAGCGGCTGCCGTGCCGGTGGCGATGCATGTGGAGGAGGAAAACAACGACGACTTCAGCGATGATCCCGAGGCCGCCGTATAGGCAAGGACCAATGAGCAATGGGATATAATCAAGTGCTACAAGACCGCGCACCGTGACACCGGTGGTCGTGCGTTAATGGTGACCGAGCAGGCGACGCAGGTGATGGCTCGGTGTTGATGTGGAGCTCGTTGGGGAACCCCAAGAGGAAGGTATGATAACCACAACAGTAAGTTTCTCTCAGTTATGAAACCAAGATTTAATCGAACCCGTAGGAGCAAGGAAACACCCCAAAGATGTTGCTAGCTGAGCCTTGGCAGGGCGCACTACCGGTGCTAGTAGCAACGTGGAGACCTACACAACACAACCACAGAACTTTGCCCCCAACTTGCAATGAGGTTGTCAATCTTACCGGTTTTGCTGAAAACAAAGGATTAAACGTATCGAATGGAAGGAAGTAATAGTTTGTAGAAAGTAAACACAAAGCAGTAAACAGTTTGTAGATTGTATGTAAAAGAAAGGACCGGGGTCCATAGTTCACTAGAGGTGGCTCTCCTTAAGATAGATAACATGCTCGGTGAACAAATTACAGCGGGGCAATTGACACACATCGAGAAAGCAATACATGCATATACTAATCATCTTGACTCCTTTGAGACTTGATTGGGCATTACAACATTATACATAGACCGCCATCCAACTGCATCTATGACTAATAATCCACCATTAGGTTATCATCCGAACCCTCTCTAGTATTAAGTTGCAAGCAACAGATTATTGCTTTACGAATTGCGTGTAATGTAAACAATACGATTGTTCTATGAACAAAGGATTGTTGTTTTCTCCCTAGTAGCAACAACACATCTAGTACCTTAGAGATTTCTATCACTTCCCGAGATTACCAGAGGCATGAACCCACTATCGAGCATAAATACTAACTTTTGGAGTTGCTAGCATCTACTTGGCCAAGATAGCTACTAACAACGGAAAGTATGCAAGATCACAAATAACAAAGACATGATAGAATCAATAATCAATCTGAAATAGCATCTCAATATCCCTCGGATCCCCGCAAACACAACATGCAGAATTACACATAGATGATCTTGATCATGAACGGAGCTCACAAGATCTAAACATGATAGCACAAAGAAGGAGAACCAGCCATCTAGCTACTACATGGACCCATAGTCCAGAGATGAACTACTCACGCATCACACCGGAGGCTTGCATGATGATGAAGAAGGCCTCCAGGGTGAATTCCCCTCTCCGGCAGGGTGCCGGGAAGAGCTTCAGATCCCTCCCGATCTAGGGATGGAGATGACGGCGGATACAGAGTCTTTCGTGGATTTTTGATCGAGTACTTAGGGTTTTGGTATCAGAGGCATCTTATAGGCGGAAGGAGAGGCCGAGGGGGTGCTGGGGTCAGCCAGACCACCCCCTAGCGCGGGCCAGGCATGGCCGCGCGGCCAGGTGGTGTGGCCGGCCCCCAGCCCTTCTTTGTCTTGTATTCTGGCATCATATGTCTTCCGGAAAAATAGGCACTTTGGATTTTGTCCCGTCCAATTCCGAGAATACTAATTTTCTAACTTTCCTGGAACCAAAAACAGCAGAAAACAGGCAGCTCGCACTGTGGCTCTTATTAATAGGTTAGTCCAAGAAATCATATGAAAAGTACTCCAAAGTGTGGACAAAACACAAGAAAGTAGATAAAACCAAGCATGGAACATCAAAAATTATAGATACATTTGCAATGTATCAACATCCCCAAGCTTAACTCCTACTCGTCCTCGAGTAGGTAAGTGATAAAAAGAAAGAATAATTTTTGAGGTGACATGCACCATCATAAACTTGATCAAAGTATTTGTAAAACATTCAAAGTTGGGATCATAGTACTTCAATCATAACATGAAAGAAAAAGTTCTAGAAATAAGACAAAGAAACTATGATGCAACATGAAAACACACAAACAAAAGATTCATGAATAACAATGCTTTACAAGACGTTTGTTTGTTTCACATAAAGAAAACATAGCATAATAGTATTTAGCTTGTCCCTCATAGAGTAGCAAATATAAATGCATAAGACACCTTCAAAGTTCATCAGAGTGACTAGATACAAATAGTTTAAAACAAGCAATATCAAGTTATGCATCAATCAACTAGTCTTGGGACAATGCACATAGAACTAAGAATGGCCACTATGCTCTCAAAGTAGGTGCATAAAGGTATAAGGTGGAGACTCAATATAATGGTGGAAGAAAGGCCTTCAAGGAAGGAAGTAGAGATTCAAGTCTCATAAAGAGCTTCCAAAAGTTATGGTACTTATAGCTTTCAGCTCTCATTGCCCCTATCATAAGCATCTTGAAGTGATTAAGGTTAAAGTGAACAAACTATGGTGTACATGCTTGATGAAGTATAAGTTAGAAATCTCATGTCCCTTGAATACGAGGGTTGCTCCTCATACTACTCAAGTTTAGTCACCGGTAAGTTCTTGTCATCGTAAGTACATGTGTATCATAGAAAACCGCCAACGGGGTACCCCTTGCCCGATGATACGGAAGAATCCCCATATCAAAATGACAAGGCAAGCAGACAACGAGCATCTCAGCAATCTTCTTATTTACCATGGGAATATGGTGCTTTTTTCTCTCTTTCCTCTTTTTTCATAATCTCATCATTTTTTTTCTCTTTTTCTCTTTTTTCTCAATATAGGACTCTTTTTTTAAGAAGAATGCTTCATAGACAGCTCATTATGGTTACGCTGCAGGTTTCCACCATGTCAGCATGGATTAGACCAGCGGCCCAGGCATTTCTCTAACACAGATGCATAACTCCATGGACTTACAAGCTTCCCTTTCATTTCACACCGACGACATCCATATACAAAAGAGCATGATATCAACTAGGTACAAGTACCAAGTGCAATGTTGAAAGCGTTCCCCATGAAAGCATGGTTCTGCTAATTCCCAACAAATAAGTGCAAGCATATACAACATAGACGACACAATGGTTCAAGTTTATTAAGGGCAAGTAAAGTAAAGTGTGCCATCAAGTTCGTGAGAGCTTTAATCACTAGTTTTCTCATAACAAGTTTAATTTGGAAGGTAAACAAAAGCATGAATATACTTGGAATAGCATAAGCTAGTAGGTAGGTATGGTGGACTCTTTGGAATAACTTGGTTTAGGGAGTTGGATGCATGAGTGGAACTCATACTTGGTTGTGGAGGCTAGCAAAAGACTAGGAGCGACAAACTAAGAGAGCAATAATGGCCATAATCATGCAGAGCGACAAAACATCATTGATCAATGCATAAAGTGATAATACAAGTTGAAAACTAAAGGATCATAAAGGCTTATGGTGACTTGAGATAGTCATAACATGGTGTGAGCATGCGCCAAGTCAACCCAAATAAAGCATCAAACGAGAATACCAGTATACTATGCTTTAATATGCTAAAGCAACACATGATTCATCCAAGGCACATTAAGCAATCTCGATTGTTTATAACAAGTCATGCTACAACAAAGAATACTAAGTATAACGCCAAAACAATATCAAGCATGGCATGACAAAGCATATGCCATAGTCAAAAACAAGCTCTCCTTACCACTTAAGCATGAGCTTTCCTACTCTTTTCCAAACCAAACCAAACTATTTGAAAACCAATGTATGAAAGAGGAGGTCCAACCAATTTATTCAGTAAACTAAGAAAAACAATCAAACGAAAAACCAAAACCAAAACAAAAAAGAAGACGCTCCAAGAACTACACAACTGTGCATGAAACAATAAAAATGAAGCGTTTGGAAGAAACCTGGGATTTTTATTGATGAAGAAGGGGATGCCTTAGGCATCCCCAAGCTTTGACGCTTGTACTTTGTTGGATATTTCTTGGGGTGACACGCGTGGCATCCCCAAGCTTGAGCTTTAGTCCATCCTTCATCCCATTACTCATTTCTGCCATACACCTGAAATTTTTCCTTCATACAAAACTTCACACAATCTTTATTAGCAACATTAGTGCACTCAAGATAATAAGCCTTAAGGTTCAGTTATAACACCAAATAAACTTCCATTAGAACACTAGCTACTGTAGCACTTCCCTCAAAAAGCTCAATTCCCCAAAAGAACTCAAAAAGGAACCAACAAGAAGCCAATGCAGAAAATGGTAGAAATCTGTCAAAACAGATCAGCAGGTAAAGACGAATTTTTTCGAAGACCTTCTGTTGCTCAAATCAAAAAGTACTGAACTAACGAAAGTTATATAACAACCTGGGGCATAAGCAAAAAAATTCACGCCTCAAAAGGAGGTACAGAGATTTTACACGAATTTTTACGGTGAAGCACAGAAATCTGTTTCGGGACAGCAACTTTCTCAATCATTACTTCTCTCTCAGTAGAGGTTACTCTTGGCACAAAAAGCAAATAAAAAGGATAAGGAGCGGTTATTACTGAAGTAATAACTTCCAATACTCATCTAAAACTTTTGGGTTATCTCCCAATAAGTACTTTTTTAACGCCTTTAAGTTAGGCATAAGAAGCAAGAAAGAGAATCAAGTATTCTCAAATGAAGAAGCATTAAGAGCAAATTTTGTTTTCATAGGAGAAACAAAAGAAATCTTATCTCTCTTCTTAGGAAAGTGTTCTATACCTTTCTTGAGTGGGAGTTGATATTTAATGGTGCCTTCTTTCATATCAATAATGGCACCAACAGTTCTTAGAAAAGGTCTTCCCAAAGTAATAGGACAAGAAGCATTGCATTCAACATTCAAAACATAGAAATTAATGGGGACATAGGCATTGTTAACCATAATAAGAACATCATTAATACTCTCCATGAGTATATTTTTAGCATTATCATCAAGTGGGACATTCAAATAACAATCTTCAAGTGGAGGCAAATCAAGCATATCATAAATCCTTCTAGGCATAATAGAAACACTACTATCAAGATCACATAAAGCTTTGAAATCAAAGTCATTCACTTTCATATTAATGATGGGTTCCCAACCATCTTCTTGTTTTATAGGAATAGAAGCTTTATGTTTCATCTTTTCTTCTTTAATCTTTATGAGAGCATGAGTAATGTGTTTTGTAAAGGCCATGTTCATAGCACTAGCATTAGGACTTTTAGCAAGCTTTTGTAGAAACTTAATAACTTCAGAGATATTACAACCATCAAGATCAAAATCAAAATTATCATCTAAAGTAATAGAACTATTACTAGCCTCAACACTAGTGGTGGTGATAGTAGAAACACTAATGTTTCTAGCAATTTCATCTTCCCTTTCCCACTTAGCATGTAATTCAGCTAATATTCTAACATTTTCATCAATTCTTACTTGTATAGCATTAGTAGCTGCAAAGGGATTATCAATAGTTTCAGATTTAGTAGCCATTTTATTCAAAGAAGATTGAGCTTCAGCCAAAGATGCTATATTTCTTTCAGCATTAGAGAGTTTTTCCTCAATAGTTTTGTTGAAAGCAGTTTGTTTACTAATAAAGTCCTTAACCATAACTTCAAGTTCAGAGGGTGCACTCCTATTATTGTTGTAGGAATTTCCATAAGCATTACCATTGTTGGGAGGATATGGCTTATAACTGTTGTTACCAAAATTATTCCTTTAAGCATTATTGCCAAAATTGTTATTTCTTATGACGTTCACATCAACTTGCTCTTCTTGAGCAACCAAAGAAGCTAAAGGAACATTATTTAGATCAATATGAGCTCTCCCATTCACAAGCATAGACATAATAATATCAATCTTATCACTCAAGGAGGAGGTTTCCTCAACAGAATTTACCTTCTTACCTTGTGGAGCTCTCTTATTATGCCATTCAGAATAGTTAACCATCATATTATCCAGAAGCTTTGTTGCAGCACCCAAAGTAATGGTCATGAAGGTACCTCCAGCAGCAGAATCCAATAGGTTCCGTGAAGAATAGTTCAATCCTGCATAAAAAGTTTGGATGATCATCCAAGAAGTCAGTCCATGAGTGGGACAATTCTTAACCAAAGATTTCATTCTTTCCCAAGCTTGAGCAACATGTTCATTATCAGATTGTTTAAACTTCATTATTTCACTTCTCATAGATATGATCTTAGCGGGAGGATAGTATTTTCCAGTGAAAGCATCTTTACACTTAGTCCAAGAATCAATACTATTCCTAGTTAAGGAATTCAACCATTCTTTAGCTTTTCCTCTCAAAGAGAAAGGAAACAATTTCAGCTTAATAATATCACCATCTATATCCCTATGCTTTTGCATCTCACAAAGTTCAACAAAGTTATTTAGATGGGCAGCAGCATCTTCATGACCAATACCAAAAAATTGTTCTCTCATAACAAGATTGAGTAAAGCAGGTTTTAGCTCAAAGAAAGTAGCTTCAGGAACATGTGGAGCAATAGGTGTGCTCATAAAATCATCGTTGTTAGTTCTAGTGAAGTCACACAATTTAGTGTTTTCAAGAGTAGTCATTTTTTTGTATTTTTGATACAGAAAGCAAACTTGTAAAACTATTTTTTTGTGTTTTTGATAACAAAACAAGCAAACAAAACAAAAAGAAACTAAGCAAAACAAAAATAACAAAGTAAAGAGATTGGTTATGAGGGACTCCCCTTGTGAAGATGTCCTTGACTCCCTGGCAACGGCGCCAGAAAAATACTTGATGGCTCGGTGTTGATGTGGAGCTCGTTGGGGAACCCCAAGAGGAAGGTATGATGATCACAATAGTAAGTTTCCCTCCGTTATGAAACCAAGGTTTAATCGAACCAGTAGGAGCAAGGAAACACCCCAAAGGTGTTGCTAGATGAGCCTTGGCAGGGCGCACTACCGGTGCTAGTAGCAACGTAGAGACCTGCACAACACAACCACAGAACTTTGCCCCCAACTTGCTGTCAACACCCGGATTTTTAATCCCAGATGCCCGTTATGCCACACCTCGCAATCCCAGGATTACCATTTTTGCGAGACATAACGGATTGGATATCACAGTACATCATCCATTACAAACCATACATAAGGTCTTACACAAATAAGGATATCATGATCCAGTGTTAATACAACAAACAGCGGAAATAAAAGATAAGCGTAGCGGTGGGGTCCATCTTCAGGGGCACAGGCAATGCTGACGAAGGCAGATAGTCCTAGTTATCATAGCCGTCCTGTTGACCATCATATTGATAGTCTCCTTCATAGTCTGGCCATGAGAATAGCCAGGGACAAAAGCCATGAGTACTCTTTAAGTACTCGCAAACTACCACTAACAGGTAATACAATTCTAAGTTAAAGTGCTAAATCTAAGTTTAACTATATAGTTAAGTTTGGAACCTAAGCTGAGTTCAGAAGCAAAGAAAGATAAAATAAAGTTCTATAATCACTTAAGTTGGGAAGCTATTGTCATACACACAACCCTGTTGTGGTCAAGTCAAGATTCATCATTCATTTCATAAGTCATTTTGAAAATATCTGGCAACGAAACAGTATGGCCATTCCAACTGTCCATAACCGCGGACGCGGTAGTTTGACACTCTGCAGAGGTGGTACACTTTTACCACAGGATTCGATACATCTCTGAGGGGTAACCCTGAATCATCATACTTAGTATGCAGATAATCAAACATAACTTTCCCTTTACACACCCTAGTATAAGCACCTCTCCTATGAGCATGGCCTCCCAACCATGACCATCAGTCATCTTGGGCACTACATAGGTGGACAACATTGAGAGGTAGCCTCAGCTCAAACCTCTCCCGTGAGGGAACTAATACTAATGCATATAAATTTCCAGCTAAGCCTTACCCAATTCAGGTAGTGTGGTTGTACAGTAAATTTGGAATGGTATCGCATTTGAATCCAACCATCAGTTTTATAAAAGGGTTAAGGCTCATGCCTCAACATTTTCACCATCATAAACCATTTGCGTTTCTCCACACATGTCAAAACCTCTCAATAGAATAACTCATCATTACAAGGTTTTCATAATTCATTTTCACCAAGTGTCCCCATCTAAAGTGACTCAAGTTTTTGATCTACTCTAAACTACTAAGTTAAGAGTGTTCACTAAGGTGTATAAGATGGGTTCAATATCATGCCATAGGATGACATCTAAAGGGGTTCTAAATAGGTCAAGTTTTATACTCTTTATGCTACCTTCAAAATAAGTAAAGAACTTTGTGTAAACTAAGGGAGGTAAAACATGTAAATAAGACTTGGGGTAACTAATAGTCAAAGGAGTGTGATCAAAGCATGCCTAAAGCATCTTTGCTAAACCATCTAGTTTGATCCTAGATTGCTAAGCATTAAACTTGCAAGTGTTGGCTTGCATTGTTAATGGTGGCTTGCCTTGGTTGGTGCAGTGGTTGAAGTTTTCTTCTTCTTCTTCTTCTTGGTAGAACTCCTCCTTGTAGACTTGGTCGGTACTATCGTCTATAAATACATATGGAGTACACAATCACCAAACAAAACTTAACTAGTCTAATTAGCATTCTAAAACACTCATTGGGTGATCTATTATCATCACAATCATCACAAGTTTAATTTACTAGTTTCATTCTTTTTAATTTAGAAAAGTAATTACTACTCATTGAAAAATTAACTAAGATTTAATATTAACCACTTAAAATATGGGATCATGTGGACACATGTCATCACCACATATTCTAACATGTGGGAATGTGATTTAAGGGTTGGATCAATATTGCTTTGGTTTAAGTTCATTATTTAATGATTTAAAGTGACTAGAAATGCCTATATAGCATTATTTTGGGTACTAGTCCAAAGTCACTGTATGTAAACCTTAATATAATTACATATTCAGATAGATATGGTGAAATGTGAATTTTGAGAGTTGGAATCAACTCAAAACCTATCTTGGTTGATTTTATAAATATGTTGTAAGTTGCAATTGCTTCTGTTTTGTTATTTTTACTAGGAGAGATCTATAACTCTAATTGAATTAAATCCAATGGGCTTGGATGGATAATTTCAATACCTTTCAGACAAAATTGGTTTCATGCAATTTGGATTTGTAAATCTCTCTGAATTGATTTTCAAACTCAGAGACAGAACTAAGTTTAAACTAAAAAGGAAAATCCTAATTCAAACTAACTGGGTCGCGTGGGAAACTCTAACGGGCTGGCCTAGTGTCACTCCACGGCGCGGGGCTCAACTGACAGGGGGGTCCACAAGTCAGCGGCTCATAACGCGCGAAGCGGTACGGGGCGATGTGGGCCGTTAGATTAGAACTGGGATCTACGGCTGGGGATCGTCGTCGACGACGAACAGGTCGCCAGCGAGCTCGAACCCTAGCGGCTCGGTGGGGGTGCATAGGGGGCGTACCAGGGCTCTAGCAACAACAGCGAGGCGGGCAAACGGACTGGTGGTCGACGGCGAGCTCAGGGACGGTCGAGGCAGCTCCTGGGGTGGTCGCAATCAGCGGCGCCCTTCTCCTCTAGAGGCGGCCTGCTCCGGTGCAATTCCAGCGAGCTGCTGCTCCCCTGGCTCCGGCTAGTGGTGTGGAACGGTCAGTGAGATGAGGGGAGTGGAGTGGTGTGCTTCAACTGGCTGGGGGTGCCCTCCTTTTTTAGGCTCGACGGCGAAACCGAGAGGGATGGGCAGGCGACGGTGGCGACATGGCTACGGGCGGCTAGCGGCATGGCTGAGGGTGGCAATCGACAGGCGGTCTCTTGGTGGTGCTCTAGGAAGTGAATGCGGGCTTAGGGGCGGTGGTATGCGGTCGGGGGCAGCTGGCGCTCTGAGCGGCAGAGGCGGCAGTGTCCACGGCGAGCGGTGGCTGTGAGGTGTTGGGCGGCAAACGGGCGTGTCCGTCGTGTTCACTGGGTCGTGGCGGAGCGGTGGGCGTGGGCTGCGGTCGAGTGGCGGCTTATGCACGCATGCCGGGTGCGGCGCTCTGGCGCGTGCTCGGCATGGTTCGGTGGCACTGGGCGCGGTCTCTCCTCGGTGGTCCACTATTGCGCTTGTCTTGGGGAGAGGACAGAGGGTGGCGGTGAGGTGCTGGCTACCTCCTAGACATGGCGAGAGAGAGGGAGGTGGTCTGCTAGGGCGAGTGCATGGTCGGCCGGCGAGGGGTGGCTCGGCATGGCATGGCTTTGCCAATAGGGGTAGGGGATGGGTGCTAATGGCATGGTTAGACCCTGGGGGGACAAGGGGATTAAATGAAGATCAAATGGGGGCAAAACCCTGTTCCAAACAGTGAGCTAGGATTAGGGTGTAAATCATGCCTGCCAAGTGTTTGATAAAATGGCCGCATGAAATAAACTTTTGAATTTTGAAAAGATTTTTGGTGGGTTTGCTAGGCATAAGCTTGAGACTCTTTGGGTGCTTGGGTTTTGAAAATTGAGCTTGTCTGAGTGGTTTTTGAAATAGTGGGATCTTCCCATATGAAATAGATTTAATTTTAAACTGTCATTTAAAATTAGCATTTGGAAGATTTTTGCAGATCACAAAGTGGGCCTTGGTACCTCATTATGTGTACTATCAAGGGGTGTAAAGATCCACACATGTTTCTGTTAAGTTTTGAAAACTAGGAATAGCCAAATTAGGCATGAGAGTTAATTTGGCCAAAATGACCATTCACTTCAAATATTCATTTTGAGTTATTTTTCTTTGGGAAAAGTTGGGGAATGATCTAGATGATGTTTAAATCATCTAAGAAACATTTTACAAGCAAAGAATCACAGAACCATGGCAATTCAAATCAATTCCTAAATTAAATGCACATACACATGAATGCTTTCATTTTTAATTTGGAAAAGTTTTTGTTAACCCTAAATTTGAGGATTTGGATCTTGATAAGATTGGATTAAAGTTTTGGGATGTTACAAACCTTCCCCCCTTAAACAAAATCTCGTCCCAAGATTTACAAAGAAAACTAGTAACTTAAGAGATCTGGGAACTCTGTCCTAATGTAATCTTCGCGCTCCCAAGTGGCTTCCTCCTTGGTATGATTGAAGTACTATGATCCCAGCTTTGAATGTTTTGCAAATACTTTGATCAAAGTCTTTGATGGTGCATGTCACCTCAAAAATTATTCTTTCTTTTTATCACTTACCTACTCGAGGACGAGCAGGAGTTAAGCTTGGGGATGTTGATACATTGCAAATATATCTATAATTTTTGATGTTCCATGCTTGGTTTTATCCACTTTCTTGTGTTTCGTTCCAACTTTGGAGCACTTATCATATGATTTCTTGGACTAACCTATTAACAAGAGCCACAGTGCCAGCTGCATGTTTTTTGCTGTTTTTGGTTCCAGGAAAGTCAGAAAATGAATATTCTCGGAATTGGACGGGACAAAAGCCAAAGTGCCTATTTTTCCGGAAGTGATCAAGTGCCAGAATACGAGACGGAGAAGGGCCAGGGAGCCACCACACCACCTGGCCGCCTGGCCAGGCCTGGCCCGTGCCAGGGGGTGGTGTGGCCGCTCCCGACACCCCCTCGGCCTCTCCTTCCGCCTATATATTGCCCTCGGGACGAAAACCCTAAGGGCCCAATCAAAAATCCACGAAAGAGTCTATAGCCGCCATCATCTCCATCCCTAGATCGGGAGGGATCTGAAGCTCTTCCCGGCACCCTGCCGGAGAGGGGAATTCACCCTGGAGGCCTTCTTCATCACCATGCAAGCCTTCGGTGTGATGTGTGAGTAGTTCATCCTTGGATTATGGATCCATGTAGTAGCTAGATGGCTGGTTCTCCTCCTTTGTGCTTTCATGTTTAGATCTTGTGAGCTCCATTCATGATCAATATCATCTATTTGTAATTCATACATGTTGTGTTTGTGGGAATCCGATGGATATTGAGATGCTATTTCTGATTGATTATTGATTCTATCATGTCTTTGTTATTTGTGATCTTGCATGCTTTCCATTGTTAGTAGCTATCTTGGCCAAGTAGATGCTAGCAACTCCAAGAGTTAGTATTTATGCTCGATTGTGGTTTCATGCCTCTGGTAATCTAGGGAAGTGATAGAAATCTCTAAGGTACTAGATGTGTTGTTTCTACTAGGGAGAAAACAACAATCCTTTGTTCGAACAATCGTATTGTTTACTTTACACGCAGTTCGTAAAGCAATAATCTGTTGCTTGCAACTTAATACTGGAGGGGGTTCGGATGATAACCTGAAGGTGGATTATTAGTCATAGATGCAGTTGGATGGCGGTCTATGTATAATGTTGTAATGCCCAATCAAGTCTTAAAGGAGTCAAGATGATTAGTATATGCATGTATTGCTTTCTCGGTGTTTATCAATTGCCCCGCTGTAATTTGTTCACCCAGCATGTTATCTATTTTAAGGAGAGCCACCTCTAGTGAACTATGGATCCTGGTCCTTTTCTTTACATACAATCTATAAACTGTTTACTGTTTGGTGTTTACTTTCTGCAAATTATTACTTCTTTCCATTCGATACGTTTAATCCTTTGTTTTCTGCAAAACACGGTGAGATTGACAACCTCATCACAAGTTGGGGAGAAAGTTCTGTGGTTGTGTTATGCAGGTCTCCACGTTGCTACTAGCACCGGTAGTGCGCCCTGCCAAAGCTCAGCTAGTAACACCTTTGGGGTGTTTCCTTGCTCCTACTGGTTCGATTAAACCTTGGTTTCATAACTGAGGGAAACTTGCTGTTGTGCTCATCATACCTTCCTCTTGGGGTTCCCAACGAGCTCTACATCAACACCACCCTCATGCATTTTTCTGGGCACCGTGCATTGAGTCATCAAGCGATTTTCTGGCGCCGTTGCCGGGGAGTCAAGGACATCTTCACAAGGGGAGTCCCTCATAACCAATCTCTTTACTTTGTTATTTTTGTTTTGCTTAGTTTTCTTTTTGCTTTGTTTGCTTGTTTTCTTATTCAAAAACACACAAAAATTAGTTTTACTAGTTTGCTTTCTTTTCAAAAACACAAAAAAATTAGTTTTACTAGTTTGCTTTCTTATTTCAGAAACACAAAAAAATTAGTTCCTTTCTTAAGTTGCCACTATGTGTAGCCTTGCTCGAATCACTATGTCACCCGAGGAAATGATTTTCACTTTTAAACAAGGAATTGAGGAAAGTTTTAAAGAAGCTTGGTCTAGAATCTCTGATCTACATGAAAAAACTGAGCCTAAAATGACTCAAAGCTTGTTCCTTAGCAGTTTTTACCTTGGAATTGCTCTTTGCTATAGATATGCTTTAGATGTTGTTGTGGGAGGAGATTTCCTCCAATGTAATGAGGATGATGCTATTAATGCTATAAAGAAATTGATCCTCACTTACAACATCCCTAGCCAAACTGATATTTCTTTCGCAAAAATATTTGCTAGGTTGGACACTCTTGAGGCTAGAACTACTAGCTTAGAAAATTGCTATAACACGCTTAGGGAGCATCAAAATTATGTTCCAATAAATTCTGAACCATCAAAGTGGCTCCCTACAGTAAATATTGAGATAAACACTGAAACTTTTCAAGCTCGCTGTGATATCATGTCTGAATTTTGCCTTATGCCCAAAGATATTTATAAATCACTGTATACTTGGTGGCTTACTGAAGGAGAAAAAGAAATATCTCTTGCTAATAATACTACCATATTACCTCTTGGAATAGCTGAAGGAGTGTTTACAAAAATCCTTGGGAAAATGATTTCTAATGATTATCTTGTTATTGAATGTGCACGAAAAGGACAAATTACACTTGGAAGGTCCCTATTAGAACTCCTTGGAGCAATAATAGATGTGGGAAAGGGGACCATGTACCTTTCTTATCCACCAAACAATCATATTTTCCCCAAGGTTAAGAATAAAAGTAAGAGAGGTAAGGGCAAGAAAGTTGGTTTAAAAGCTTCCTCATTTGAAAACACTTGATTCTTTCTTTGCTTCTTATGCCTAACTTAAAGGCGTTAAAGAAAAGTACTTATTGGGAGATAACCCAAAAGTTTTAGATGAGTCTTGGAAGTTATTACCTCTGTAATAACCTCTCCTTATCCTTTTTATTTACTTTTTGTGCCAAGAGTAACCTCTAATGAGAGAGAAGTAATGACTGGGAAAGTATGAGTTCCACTCATGCATCCAACTCCCTAAACCAAGTTATTCCAAAGAGTCCACCATACCTACCTATTAGCTTATGCTATTCCAAGTATATTCATGCTTTTGTTTACCTTCCAAATTAAACTTGTTATGAGAAAACTAGTGATTAAAGCTCTCACGAACTTGATGGCACACTTTACTTTACTTGCCCTTAATAAACTTGAACCATTGGGTCCTTCTTTGTTGCGTATATGCTTGCGCTTTATAAGTTGAAATTAGTAGAACCATGTTTCATGGGGAATGCTTTCAACATTGCACTTGTACTTTGTACCCCGTTGATATCATGTTCTTTTGCTTACGGATCCCGGTGGTGTGAAATAAAAGTGGAACTTGTAAGATCATGGAGTTTGTATGTGTGTTAGAGAAACGCCTGGGCCACTAGCCTAAGCCATGCCTAATCATGGTGGAAACTTGCAGCATCACCATAATGAGCACTCTATGAAGCATCCTCAATAAAAACCTATGCAAATAGCAAATAAAAAGATCGTTGAGATGCTCATGTTCTACTTGCCTTGTCATTTTGATTATGGGAAAGCTCCCGTATCATGTGCAAGGGGTACCCCATTGGCGGTTCTTAATGATACACATGTACTTACAATGACAAGAGCTTACTCGTGACTGAAGTTGAGTAGCATGAGGATCGGTCTTCGTAAGTAAGGGGCATGAGATTTCGGTTTATAACTTGTCAAGCATATCCTCTTAGTTGTGTCACTTTGACCTTAATCACCTTAAAGATGCTTATGATAGGGGCAATGAGAGCTGAAAGCTATAAGTACCATAATTTTTGGAAGCTCTTTATGAGACTTGAATCCCTACTTCCTTCTATGAAGGCCTTTCTTTTACTTTTATGTTGAGTCTCCACCTTCTATCTTTATGCACCTACTTTGAGAGCATAGTGGCCATTCTTAGTTCTATGTGCATTGTCCCAAGACTAGTTGATTGATGCATAACTTGATATTGCTTGTTTTAAACTATTGTATCTAGTCACTCTTATGAACTTTGAAGATGTCCTATGCATTTATATTTGCTACTCTATTGATGGACAAGCTGAATACTATTATGCTATGTTTTCTTTATGTGAAACAAACAAACGTCTTGCAAAAGCATTGTTATTCATGAATCTTTTGTTTGTGCCTTTTCATGTTGCATCATAGTTTCTTTGCTTATTGCTAGAACTTTTTCTTTCATGTTATGATTGAAGTACTATGATCTCATCTTTGAATGTTTTACAAATACTTTGATCAAGTCTTTGATGGTGCATGTCACCTCAAAAATTATTCTTTCTTTTTTATCACTTACCTACTCGAGGACGAGCAGGAGTTAAGCTTGGGGATGTTGATACATTGCAAATGTATCTATAATTTTTGATGTTCCATGCTTGGTTTTATCCACTTTCTTGTGTTTTGTCCACACTTTGGAGCACTTTTCATATGATTTCTTGGACTAACCTATTAACAAGAGACACAGTGCCAACTGCCTGTTTTGTGCTGTTTTTGGTTCCAGGAAAGTCAAAAAATGAATATTCTCGGAATTGGACGGGACAAAAGCCAAAGTGCCTATTTTTCCGAAAGACATCAAGTGCCAGAATACGAGACAGAGAGGGGCCAGGGGGCCACCACACCACCTGGCCGCGCGGCCAGGCCTGGCCCACGCCAGGGGGTGGTGAGGCCAGCCCAGGCACCCCCTCGGCCTCTCCTTCCGCCTATATATTGCCCTCGGGACGAAAACCCTAAGGGCCCGATCAAAAATCCACGAAAGAGTCTGTAGCCGCCGTCATCTCCATCCCTAGATCGGGAGGGATCTGAAGCTCTTCCCAGCACCCTGCCGGAGAGGGGAATTCACCCTGGAGGCCTTCTTCATCACCATGCAAGCCTCCGGTGTGATGCGTGAGTAGTTCATCCTTGGATTACGGATCCATGTAGTAGCTAGATGGCTGGTTCTCCTCCTTTGTGCTTTCATGTTTAGATCCTGTGAGCTCCGTTCATGATCAAGATCATCTTTTTGTAATTCATACATGTTGTGTTTGCGGGGATCCGATGGATATTGAGATGCTATTTCAGATTGATTATTGATTCTATCATGTCTTTGTTATTTATGATCTTGCATGCTTTCTGTTGTTAGTAGCTATCTTGGCCAAGTAGATGCTAGCAACTCCAAGAGTTAGTATTTATGCTCGATAGTGGGTTCATGCCTCTGGTAATCTGGGAAGTGACATAAATCTCTAAGGTACTAGATGTGATGTTGCTACTAGGGAGCAAACAACAATCCTTTGTTCATAGAACAATCGTATTGTTTACTTTACACGCAGTTCGTAAAGCAATAATATGTTGCTTGCAACTTAATACTGGAGGGGGTTCGGATGATAACCTGAAGGTGGATTATTAGTCATAGATGCAGTTGGATGGCGGTCTATGTATTATGTTGTAATGCCCAATCAAGTCTCAAAGGATTCAAGATGATTAGTATATGCATGTATTGCTTTATCGGTGTTTGTCAATTGCCTCGCTGTAATTTTTTCACCCAGCATGTTATCTATCTAAGGAGAGCCACCTCTAGTGAACTATGGATCCCAGTCCTTTTCTTTACATACAATCTATAAACTGTTTACTGCTTTGTGTTTACTTTCTGTAAACTTTCACTTCTTTCCATTCGATACATTTAATACCTTGTTTTCCGAAAAACACGGTGAGATTGACAACCTCATAGCAAGTTGGGGATAAAGTTCTGTGGTTGTGTTGTGCAGGTCTCCACGTTGCTACTAGCACCGGTAGTGTGCCCTGCCAAAGCTTAGCTAGTAACACCTTTGGGGTGTTTCCTTGCTCCTACTGGTTCGATTAAACCTTGGTTTCATAACTAAGAGAAAACTTGCTACTGTGCTTATCATACCTTTCTCTTGGGGTTCCCAACGAGCTCTACGTCGAACGACGATCACATCAAGATCTTTTCTGGCGCCGTTGCCGGGGAATTAAGGACATCTTCACAAGGGGAGTCCCTCATAACCAATCTCTTTACATGCCTAACTTAAAGGCGTTAAAGAAAAGTACTTATTGGGAGATAACCCAAAAGTTTTAGATGAGTCTTGGAAGATATTACCTCTGTAATAACCTCTCCTTATCCTTTTTATTTGCTTTTTGTGCCAAGAGTAACCTCTAATGAGAGAGAAGTAATGATTGGGAAAGTTGCTGTCCCGAAACAGATTTTTGTGCTTCACCGTAAAAATTCGTGAGAGAGCTCTGTATGTCGGATTGAGCTGTAATTTTTTGTGCTTCTGACCCAGGTTGTTATCTAACTTTCGTTAGTTCAACACGTTTTGATTTGAGCAACAGAAGGTCTTCTAAAAAATTCGTCTTTACCTGCTGGTCTGTTTTGACAGATTTCTTCTATTTTCTGCATTTGCTTCTTGTTGGTTCATTTTTGAGTTCTTTCTGGGAATTGAGCTTTTTGAGGGAAGTGCTACAGCATCTAGTGTTCTAATGGAAGTGTATTTGGTGTTAGAACTGAACCTTAAGACTTATTTATCTTAAGTGCACTAATGTTGCTAATGAGATTGTGTGAAGTTTTGTATGAAGGAAAATATTCAGGTGTTTGCAAGGAATGAGTAATGAGATGAAGGATGGACTAAAGCTCAAGCTTGGGGATTGTAACTACCTCGGTGAATTACGCTCCTAGTACAAGCCTGGATGTTCAGAAATGGTTGAAATAGTACGGTGGGGCCCAAATGCCACTCACAGGTAGACCTTTCGGCCGTCCCAACCATTTCCAAACATTGGGACAAGAACGGGCGGCGTAATCGGCAGGCGAAGGGATCAACTACATACACAAATGAGTATGTATGCAAGCCACCATACAACAGTACATCAGAGCCATTCCATCTAAAAAGAAAGGAAATATAGCAACGCCATACGGCAAGATCCAAATATCCTAGATAGATATAATAGTTTAGGATATCTCCTCATACATCAATAAACAGAGTATCAAGCGGAAGCGGAAGACAAAATCCGAGTACGGATAAGAAGCAAATCGGCATAAGATGCCCCATAAATAAGCAGATCCCGCCCACAGATCTCACGGATCCCCGTTCCCGGAATCTCTACACCGAATGATCGTTGCACACATCGTCCGTCTCTTCCACCCAGTATCCATCTTGCGAGTGTACCTGTGCATCTGAACCAATAATTTATTGTGTGAGACCCTAGGGGTACTCAGCAAGTCTTTATGCCTCTAAAGGGGACACAACCTGGGGTGACGCAATTGCAGCAAAAGATAAACCCTAGCAATTATATAGATACTCGCTAACCATCCGCCTAACCATAGATAGACGGATGTCCGTGAATTAATAACAACAGTTATAACGGTTATAATGGTAATCTCCACAGATCCATCCTCCTCCTCGCTTACCGACGAGGAAGCGGACGAACAACCCCCATCCGTTGGCAGTTTTATTATCCATTCCGTGAGTGTTGCACTATTTACTAGTTAGGTACCTAGTCTAGTCAAATTAAAAGCGGTACTTTAGTTATGCTTGTCTATGATCGAGAAACTGTGCTCCAAGTCGTCCATAACCGCGGACACGGCTTTCAGAAAGTTTTACCCTGCAGGGGTGCACAAATAGCAACACACACTCGATATGCCTCGGAAAAACCAAATCAAAACCCAACGAGGCAGTCACGACAAAGCGATCACAGGATTCAGAAATATTTCAGGGGGCCACCCCATTAAGCTACCCGCGACGAAGTTGGCCTACTCCGAGACGGACTCAAGGTTTGCGCCAATGGCTGTGAACGACTGGGAACCCGAAAATGTGACTGGGCTTGTCGACACCGCGAAAACACTCCGCTTTCCTAAACAGTACAGTGTGCCGTACCTCGCACAATTTAAATAAAGCAGTAAAGCATGGCATAAGTACAGGATAGTAAATAAAACCTCAAACTAGTTTGTGGCCCCAAGAAATAAGAATGAATCAAGCTCTGGCTCAGGGGGGTTCATAAGCCTCCTGGATGTGGATAGCGCGAATATTCAAGGAACAGGAATCAAGTACTCGGGGTCCTACGGGACACAAGTGAGCCTGAAAAACCAAATAGCGAATATGGCTCACCGATGCCACTTTTATTAGTTATCCCATTACTACTCAGGTTAAGTTGTTTAGGTACCTCGTTATTCATCAGACACTCACAAACCCTACACATGCTGTTCTACGACTCGCATGGCTCAAACAACTCCTGTAGTAATGGCTCATGGGATGGAGGAACAAGCTTCGGTGGGGTTTAAAAGTAAAGGCTATGCAATACTTGGGATTCAGATTAATGCAATCGCGACTCAATGATGCAAGAGTAAGATAGAGGCGATAGGTACTATATGTATGCAAGCATGTGGTAGTGCTTGCCTGGCAGCTCAGTTGAAGCGAGAGAAGGATCTGGGTAGTGCTCTTGGTTCTCTTGATATATCCCCTGCTCAGTGTCTATTCGAAGAAGAACCAAACAAACAAGGGCCAACATAAATAAAGTGCACAAGCATATGAATTAAATGCGACCAGCAAACAATCATGCCATGATGAATGATGCACAATTTGCATGGCAATAAAGTAGCATGGCATGGGTGAGGTGTGGAGTACAATAATAAAGCATTTTATTTAGTTTTGGCCCCATTTTATTCACAATTTAGTTGCTGTACTCTTTATATTTATATGATGCATGCTTCAAATCAAACCATGGAATGCATAAACAGAAAGGTCTCGTCGAGCTAATCATTTTAGACATATTATTTGTTAAATTTGGAGTTATAAATCAAAAGTTATTAATTAATTAAGACAAAAGGGCATTTTATTGTAATTTAAATAAACTTGGAATTTTAATTGTTTAAAATAGATTTTGAATGGCATATTTGAATTCCTCACATTTTTCTGATTTGAAAACATATATTATTTGTATTATTTGGATTTGTATTTTAAAAGTTATTTAAAAACAGAATTATATTTGAATTTGAAATAATTAGAAAAAGATTTGAATTTAAACAGATTTCAGAAATCATTTTATACCCAGAGGAATCTAGCCACAGACGCTTACAGGTGGGGCCAACTGCTGACTCGGCAGCTCAGCGCGCAGAGCAGCTTTTCTCACCGCAGCTCTGCCTAGCCCGCGTGGATGACAAGCGGGCCCAGAGGCTGCGGGGCCACGCGCGCGCGTCACCCAGCGGGGAGGCGACACGTGGGCGGTCTGAGGCCTACGCGGGTTACGGGCTAAAAGATGCAGGGGCGTTTTGCAAAACGAAAAGGGAGGCTGGCAGGTGGGGCTGATGGACCGCGGGTTGATGCAAAAGGAAAGCAGGGGGTATCCACAAAAGGACGTCGCGGGCACTGTTCCTCTTCTCTGCCGCGATCGACCGATCGGTGCGCGGCGCGGGCGACGCGGGGTTCAATCCTGGGACGCGGGGGGTGCGCGCTGCGGGGTGCAACCAGTGCGGTAGGGCTAGGGGAGGTGTCAGGGATGCGGGCGAGGCCTAGATAGGGTCCTACGCAGAGCGCGAGCGTGCAGACGCCGGTGCACGCCGACGCACGGAGGCCGTTCGACGCAAGGTCCGGCGAGGCTAGGGGGTTACAGAGATGCGGACCATGTCAGGGGGGATCGTGGGCTCACCGGGAGTGGGTCGGCGTGGTCAGATCGGCTCGAGACGCAGAGGATCGGCGTCGAGGCAGACGGCCAGAGGATCTAGGGTTTGCATCGGGCTCGCGCTGGTTCGGGTGGCTCCGGTCCGTCTCCTCCTCGTCGCCGGGCACAGGGTGATGCGGTGGAGCGTCGTGACCTTCCTCGACACCAGCGGACGCCTCGCCACCGGCCAGTTTGTGTGGAGGAGAAGGAGGCCGACGGTGGTCGGCGTCGGGGGTAGACGGTGGCGGGGGGGAAGGCAGGGAGAGGGGACGGTCTGGGGTAGATCTGGGGGACAGAGGCGAGCCAGAGGATGGTGGTAGGGCAGAGAGGAGAGGGAGGCTTCGTGGGGAGGGGTAGATGGAAAAGGTGGCCTCGGCCACCTTTTTCCTCTCCTTCTTCACGTGGTAGGCTCGGGCAGGACCAGGGCAGGGGTAAGGGGAGCTGCCAGGTGGGGTAGGGCAGGCCAGGGTCGGGGTGGTTCGGGCTGGGGCCCCTAGGGCAGAGAGAGCAAGAGAGGGAGAGGGGGGTAGCCTCGGGTAGGGTTTAGGTTTGGAGCTAGGCTCGGTTAGAGGGTAGCTAGGGCAGGGGTGGGTGGCCAGGGAGAGAGGGTGGCCGGTGGGGCCAGCTAGGGTTTGGTTTAGAGGGGTGACTCGGCTAGAGAGGATAGAAAGAGGGGAAGGTGGTAGCTTAGGGTTTAGCTAGGATGGGGTATGGGTGTAGATAGAAAGGTGAAGAGAGGGGGTGAGATGAGAGAGAGATGAGGGGTGAGGTGGTTTAAGCATGATCAAAATACGATCAAGCTAAAAGAGAGAGATAGAGAGATGAACCACTCAAGATAAAAATCAAATAAAAAAATCCAAAGGACTAGAACAAGGTGGTTCTTGCATGGGCCATGCAAAAATGGCAATTGCCATGATTAAATCCTGTGAAAACAATAATATTAATCATGGCACCATTCTTATGCATTCCCAAAGTTGGAATAAAACCAAACAAAAGAATTGTAGAATAAGTTCCAAGTGGACTAGATGGGGATGATCACATTTGAGTATAATTGGGACTTGCTAGTGTGTATATTCCACTAGATGTTTAATAGTCCCAAAAATATCCCCACATGGGCATAAATCCATAATAATCCATATGGAAGCTAGGAAAAAGGGTCCCACTCACAAGGCATGCAACGGTGGCCATGTGGCTCTCATATAACAATGATGTGAAAACAACATGATGCTAAGATGAGAGCATGTGGAATAGAATTGGATCCATCCCAACCCACATGAGCTAGAGGTAAAACCAATAAGTGCCAAGATCATATTTAGTTGGATGGTGGAATTATAAGGTGGTGAAAAGAAAGGGTGGTGGAGTTAACAAAAGATATGCCCCCAACTCAACTTGGGCATTTCATCAATATATCAAGAATCAAATACAATATCAAGAGGCAAAAACAATTAATAATGCATATGAGATAAGAACCAAATGGAAAAAGGGTTTTATATGATGCTCAAATGCAAGGTGGCATGATGACATGAGCATGATGTAATTATGATGCAACAATTATATATTTGAAGCAGCCATTATATTACTAGACCAAGTAGCATTACAATTGTTAGACAATTGGGATGCTACAACTCTCCCCCACTAAACAGGAATCTCGCCCTCGAGATTCTAGGATGACGAAGAAGACACAAAGAGGGTACGATACTTGGCACGGAGCTCATCTTCATGTTCCCAAGTGGCTTCATCAACAGAATGGTGCGACCACTGCACCTTGCAGAACTTGATGGACTTGTTGCGAGTCCTTCTTTCTGTGACTTCAAGGATTTTTGTGGGGTGTTCTTGATAAGACAGGTCTTCTTGGAGATTGATAAGCTCATGATCCACGGTCTTGCCAGGATCCTTGAAGCACTTCTTGAGTTGAGAGATGTGGAAAACATCATGGACCTTGAGTTTTTCCGGGAGCTCAAGAGCATAAGCAACTTCTCCTCTTCTTCCACGAACTTTGAAAGGACCGATGTATCTAGGAGCCAGCTTTCCTTTGATACCAAAGCGGTGCGTGCCTCTCATGGGAGTGACACGAAGGTAAACGAGATCACCAGGGACATACTCCATGTCTGTGTGCTTCCTGTCATAATTGCTCTTCTGGCGACTTTGAGCAATCCTCAGATTTTCAAGAATGATGTGAACCTTCTCCTCCGCTTGAGTCACAATGTCAGGGCCAAACAAGATCCTTTCACCTGCACCCGACCAACCAATCGGAGTTCTGCATTTGCGCCCGTAGAGAGCCTCAAATGGTGCCATCTTTAGACTTCTCTGGAAGCTATTGTTGTAAGAGAACTCAGCATAAGGAAGACATTCTTCCCACTTCATGCCAAAAGAGATGACGCAAGCACGAAGCATATCCTCCAGAATCTGATTGATCCTTTCAATTTGCCCTTGCGACTGAGGGTGGTAAGCTGTGCTGAAGTTCAACTTTGTTCCCAAAGCATTTTGGAAACTCTCCCAGAACTTGGAAGTGAAGATGCTTCCACGGTCTGAACTGATCTCAAGCGGAACCCCATACAGAGAGACAATTCTGTTGATATAGAGCTCAGCCAACTGAATTGCAGAAATGGTTTCCTTGACGGGGAAGAAGTGAGCCACTTTAGAAAGCCTGTCAATGACAACAAAGATTGCATTGTTGCCCTTCTGCGACCTTGGGAAACCAGTGATGAAGTCCATCTCTACTTTCTCCCATTTCCATTCCGGGGGTTTCAATGGTTGTAGAAGACCGGAAGGTTTCTGATGAACAGCTTTCACTCTGCGGCAGACATCACACTCCGAGACATACTTGGCACAATATCGTTTCAAACCAGGCCACCAATATTGTGTTTTCAAATCCATGTACATCTTTGTGCTGCCAGGGTGGATAGAAAGAACAGAATCATGCGCCTCCTTGAGAACTTGCTCTCTCAAACCCGGGTAGTTCGGAACAAACATCTGGTGTTCAAAGAAAAGCGTTCCTTGATCATCGACGTGGAAGGACTCATACTTTGGAAGCAGAATCCTGGAGATGATCTTTCTTGTGTACGGAACACCAAGATGAGAAGAGCGAACCTTTTCTTCCAAGAGAGGTGTTGCTAGAAGGTTCTGGAGATACCCTTGTTCCACAATTTCAAGGTTGAGCTGACGGAATTCCTCGCACAAGAGAGGCTGTTGTTCTTCCATCATGAGGTTGTTGACATAGGCTTTGCGGCTGAGAGCATCTGCCATGACATTTGCTTTGCCCGGAGTGTAATTTATGGTCAAATCGAAGTCATTGATTGCTTCAATCCATCTCCTCTGCCGAAGGTTGAGATCAGGCTGTGTGAAGATATACTTCAGACTCTTGTGATCAGAAAAGATCTCACAACGGTTGCCAAGCAAGTAGTGCCTCCATACTTTCAAAGCAAAGACAACTGCTGCGAGCTCGAGGTCATGTGTAGGATAGTTGATCTCATGCGTCTTCAACTGGTGAGAGGCATAAGCAACAACTTGTTTTTCTTGCATAAGGACCGCACCCAATCCATGCAAAGAGGCGTCACAGAAGATCTGGAACGGCTTGGATGTATCCGGAGGAACCAAGACTGGTGTGGAAGTGAGCTTCTCTTTGAGTGTCTCAAAGCTTGGTTGACATGCAGGAGTCCAAAGGTATTTCTTGCCTTTCTTGAGAAGATCGGTAAGAGGCTTCGCTATCTTCGAGAAGTTCTGAACGAAGCGACGGCAATAACTAGCCAAACCAAGGAAACTCCGCACTTCTTTGACATTGACAGGAGGAAGCCATTCAACAATTGTCTTCACAGTTTCCGGGTTGACTGCAATGCCCTTGGCAGAGATGACATGACCAAGATAGGTTACTTGAGGCAGCCAAAACTCACACTTGGAGAACTTTGCATACAAGCGGTTCTCACGAAGCTTGCTTAGGACACACCGAAGGTGTTCTTCATGCTCTTCTTGTGACTTAAAAAAGACTAAGATGTCATCCAGGTAGACCACAACGAACTTATCAAGATACTCCATGAAAACCGAGTTCATGAGCCTCGAGAAGGTGGCAGGTGCGTTGGTGAGACCGAAAGACATGACCGTGTACTCATACAGGCCATAGCGGGTGGTGAAAGCTGTCTTAGGAACATCTTCCTTGCGAATCTTGATTTGGTGATAACCACTTCTCAAGTCAAGCTTAGAGAATACCACAGCTCCAGCTAGCTGATCAAAGAGATCATTAATCCGCGGAAGTGGATATTTATTCTTGATGGTTTTAGCATTAAGAGCCCGATAGTCAACACAAAGTCTATCAGTCTGGTCTCGCTTCTTCACAAAGAGGGTGGGGCTACCCCAAGAAGAAGTACTATGCTGAATGAAACCCAACTTCTCTTGTTCATCAAGTTGACGTTTGAGTTTAGCCAACTCAGTAGGACCCATCTTATAAGGCCGCTTGGAGATAGGAGCGGTACCAGGTTCAAGCTCAATTACAAACTCAACCTGACGATCCGGAGGCATACCTGGCAACTCTTCAGGAAAGACATCTGGGAACTCACAGACCACCGGAACACTCTGAATAGCTTCCATAGCATCAACATTCAGAGCCGCCAAAGAGAAAAGTTGGATAGCAGGATTCTGACTTGGAGAATAGACTATATGGCCTTCAGGAATCTTCAGAGAAACCGAGCGTTCAGCACAATCAATCACAGCTGCATTTGCTATCAACCAATCCATGCCCAAGATGACATCAATGTCAGAATTGCCCAGAATGATTAAGGAAGCCGAGAACGAAGAGCCACCAATCTCAATTTGATTGCCATGGCTGATTTTAGAAGCTGCCATTGTTGCTCCAGGAGAAAGGACCATTAACCGCTTAAGGAGAGGATCCATAGCTAACCCATTCTCATTTGCAAACTTGGTTGACACAAAAGAATGCGATGCACCAGAATCAAACAAAACTCGTGCAGGGACTGAGTTAACGGATAGCATACCCATCACAACTCCAGGTGCATGCTCAGCTTGAGCGGCGTTGATGCAGTTGGCACGAGCAACAATAGACCCGGGCTTGGTGTTGATGTTGAGACCCCGAGGTGGTGGTGCACGAACCAAAGGAGAGCTTGCCGCAGGTCTTGGAGGTGGTGGAGGAAGAGCCTTGTTCTTCAACGGACAGTTCCAGTATTGATGCCCAGTGTTTCCACACGTGTAACAAGCACCAGCTGGACGTGGAGCAACGTAGCCAGGGACTCCGCCAGGCGCTCCAGGGTAGTGGTGGTTGTAGCCCCTGGGAGCCGCAGTGAGGGAGTTTGGTGGCCTTGGCGCGAAGCTTGAAGGTCTTGGTGAAGCCGGGAGCGACGGTGGGGTGTTAGGAACCCAGACACGACGCTTAGAAGGTGCTGACATAGCTGAAGAGCCTGCTGCATCACGGCTGTGTTTCTTTGACTCCTCAAACACTTGCCTACTTGCCTCTTCCTGCAGAGCTGTATGCTGAAGTTCCAGAAAAGACGCCGGCCTTGCATGTGTGATTGCATACTTAATCGATGCATTGAGCCCTTGCCTGAACCTCTTTTGCTTCTTCTTGTCATCAGAGATCTCATCGCCACCATAACGAGAAAGGTTCATGAAGTTCCTGATGTAGGTATTGACATTATCATTGCCCTGCTTGAGGTTGAGAAACACTTCCTTCATCCTCTCCATGACAATTTCTGACAGATACTGCTCTTTGAAAGCTCCAGTGAACTGTTCCCAAGTAGGCTGAAAACCAGTGCAGTTTGCCTTCAGGTAATTCTCCCACCAGAGAGCTGCATCTCCCTTCAGAAGGTGAGTAGCACACTTTACCCATTCTTGCTCAGGAACATCAGCAGTTGCCAGTAACCTTGACATCTCACGCAACCAATCATCAGCATCAAGTGGTTGATCAGAAACATCAAACTGGCGAGGGTTGAACTTCAGGAAGCTTTTGATGTCTCCTCGCTTGGGAGGTGGAGGTAGCGGAACAAACTCATTCCTCCTGACACTTTCCTCAAACCGCTGCTGGTTCTGCTGCATTGCTGCCAAGGCATTGGCGATGCTTGACAAAGCTGCCCCCAGTTCAGGTTGTATGTCCTCCTCAGAACGGCGTGGTGGTGCCATCCTGTGATTGATATAAAACACAAGTCAGTACTATGATGGAGAATAATAATAATCCAAAATAGTACCAAGATGGAATTAATCAAGATTAAAGGATACAATTTACTAAGATGATATTAAAATATCAACGAAGTTCAAAGCACCTAGAAGATATTAAGCATATCGCACACGACTGAAAAGGAGTATGGTACACAAATATATCAAAGAAAAATTTTCCACAAATTTCGGCATTAAAATACCAATAGATGCGCAAAATTACTTAACGAATCAAGATTAGTGACTCTACCAACTCAATATACAAGAGCAATGATAAAAGTAGTGGTATGGTCGCGACTCCATCCCGCACTCAAATCATTACTCCACACATGAACAAGTAAAACACATATCTCAACACCTTCTTCTCGAGATGATCCTAAAGATTAGCAACTACGGAAACGAACACCCTAAAGAAGATAACATCGGATAACAAAGAGTAAGACAGATCGCGTCGGTTTACAACGAATCAGATAGATCGCGTCGGTTTGCAAAAGCCTGTCGGTATGGAATGTACCAACAGTTGATAACCAAAAGGTCGATAAAGATAACAACTTGGATGCAACAGATAGACAAAGAGTTACACACACACACACAAACACACAACCTATGGTACTACGGAAACCCAGAACACGTGAATCCTAGTTTGAAGTTTAAGAAGAGGATTGAAAACGTTACACTTCCTTACCAGAAAAGGGTGGGTGGGTGGGTAAGAAGAAAAGTGGAAGCAGTCCTACTCTCGCGTTTTGTTTTTCCCTAGTATACATAACTACCAAAAATATTTGCTAGACAGACAACGACCATTTGGCTGAGACCCTGAAGGTCGGGATGGCTCTGATACCAATTGTAACTACCTCGGTGGATTACGCTCCTAGTACAAGCCTGGATGTTCAGAAATGGTTGAAATGGTACGGTGGGGCCCAAATGCCACTCACAGGTAGACCTTTCGGCCGTCCCAACCATTTCCAAACATCGGGACAAGAACGGGCGGCGTAATCGGCAGGCGAGGGGATCAACTACATACACAAATGAGTATGTATGCAAGCCACCATACAACAGTACATCAGAGCCATTCCATCTAAAAAGAAAGGAAATATAGCAACGCCATACGGCAAGATCCAAATATCCTAGATAGATATAATAGTTTAGGATATCTCCTCATACATCAATCAACAGAGTATCAAGCAGAAGCGGAAGACAAAATCCGTGTACGGATAAGAAGCAAATCGGCATAAGATGCCCCATAAATAAGCAGATCCCGCCCACAGATCTCACGGATCCCCGTTCCCGGAATCTCTACACCGAATGATCGTTGCACACATCGTCCGTATCTTCCACCCAGTATCCATCTTGCGAGTGTACCTGTGCATCTGAACCAATAATTTATCGTGTGAGACCCTAGGGGTACTCAGCAAGTCTTTATGCCTCTAAAGGGGACACAACCTAGGGTGACGCAATTGCAGCAAAAGATAAACCCTAGCAATTATATAGATACTCGCTAACCATCCGCCTAACCATAGATAGACGGATGTCCATGAATTAATAACAACAGTTATAACAGTTATAATGGTAATCTCCACAGATCCATCCTCCTCCTCGCTTACCGACGAGGAAGCGGACGAACAACCCCCATCCGTTGGCAGTTTTATTATCCATTCCGTGAGTGTTGCACTATTTACTAGTCAGGTACCTAGTCTAGTCAAATTAAAAGCGGTACTTTAGTTATGCTTGTCTATGATCGAGAAACTGTGCTCCAAGTCGTCCATAACCGCGGACACGGCTTTCAGAAAGTTTTACCCTGCAGGGGTGCACAAATAGCAACACACACTCGATATGCCTCGGAAAAACCAAATCAAAACCCAACGAGGCAGTCACGACAAAGCGATCACAGGATTCAGAAATATTTCAGGGGGCCACCCCCATTAAGCTACCCGCGACGAAGTTGGCCTACTCCGAGACGGACTCAAGGTTTGCGCCAATGGCTGTGAACGACTGGGAACCCGAAAATGTGACTGGGCTTGTCGACACCGCGAAAACACTCCGCTTTCCTAAACAGTACAGTGTGCAGTACCTCGCACAATTTAAATAAAGCAGTAAAGCATGGCATAAGTACAGGATAGTAAATAAAACCTCAAACTAGTTTGTGGCCCCAAGAAATAAGAATGAATCAAGCTCTGGCTCAGGGGGGTTCATAAGCCTCCCGGATGTGGATAGCGCGAATATTCAAGGAACAGGAATCAAGTACTCGGGGTCCTACGGGACACAAGTGAGCCTGAAAAACCAAATAGCGAATATGGCTCACCGATGCCACTTTTATTAGTTATCCCATTACTACTCAGGTTAAGTTGTTTAGGTACCTCGTTATTCATCAGACACTCACAAACCCTACACATGCTGTTCTACGACTCGCATGGCTCAAACAACTCCTGTAGTAATGGCTCATGAGATGGAGGAACAAGCTTCGGTGGGGTTTAAAAGTAAAGGCTATGCAATACTTGGGATTCAGATTAATGCAATCGCGACTCAATGATGCAAGAATAAGATAGAGGCGATAGGTACTATATGTATGCAAGCATGTGGTAGTGCTTGCCTGGCAGCTCAGTTGAAGCGAGAGAAGGATCTGGGTAGTGCTCCTGGTTCTCTTGATATATCCCCTGCTCAGCGTCTATTCGAAGAAGAACCAAAAAAACAAGGGCCAACATAAATAAAGTGCACAAGCATATGAATTAAATGCGACCAGCAAACAATCATGCCATGATGAATGATGCACAATTTGCATGGCAATAAAGTAGCATGGCATGGGTGAGGTGTGGAGTACAATAATAAAGCATTTTATTTAGTTTTGGCCCCATTTTATTCACAATTTAGTTGCTGTACTCTTTATATTTATATGATGCATGCTTCAAATCAAACCATGGAATGCATAAACAGAAAGGTCTCGTCGAGCTAATCATTTTAGACATATTATTTGTTAAATTTGGAGTTATAAATCAAAAGTTATTAATTAATTAAGACAAAAGGGCATTTTATTGTAATTTAAATAAACTTGGAATTTTAATTGTTTAAAATAGATTTTGAATGGCATATTTGAATTCCTCACATTTTTCTGATTTGAAAACATATATTATTTGTATTATTTGGATTTGTATTTTAAAAGTTATTTAAAAACAGAATTATATTTGAATTTGAAATAATTAGAAAAAGATTTGAATTTAAACAGATTTCAGAAATCATTTTATACCCAGAGGAATCTAGCCACAGACGCTTACAGGTGGGGCCAACTGCTGACTCGGCAGCTCAGCGCGCAGAGCAGCTTTTCTCACCGCAGCTCTGCCTAGCCCGCGTGGATGACAAGCGGGCCCAGAGGCTGCGGGGCCACGCGCGCGCGTCACCCAGCGGGGAGGCGACACGTGGGCGGTCTGAGGCCTACGCGGGTTACGGGCTAAAAGATGCGGGGGCGTTTTGCAAAACGGAAAGGGAGGCTGGCAGGTGGGGCTGATGGACCGCGGGTTGATGCAAAAGGAAAGCAGGGGGGTATCCACAAAAGGACGTCGCGGGCACTGTTCCTCTTCTCTGCCGCGATCGACCGATCGGTGCGCGGCGCGGGCGAAGCGGGGTTCGATCCTGGGACGCGGGGGGGGTGCGCGCTGCGGGGTGCAACCAGTGCGGTAGGGCTAGGGGAGGTGTCAGGGATGCGGGCGAGGCCTAGATAGGGTCCTACGCAGAGCGCGAGCGTGCAGACGCCGGTGCACGCCGACGCACGGAGGCCGTTCGACGCAAGGTCCGGTGAGGCTAGGGGGTTACAGAGATGCGGACCATGTCAGGGGGGATCGTGGGCTCACCGGGAGTGGGTCGGCGTGGTCAGATCGGCTCGAGACGCAGAGGATCGGCGTCGAGGCAGACGGCCAGAGGATCTAGGGTTTGCGTCGGGCTCGCGCTGGTTCGGGTGGCTCCGGTCCGTCTCCTCCTCGTCGCCGGGCACAGGGTGATGCGGTGGAGCGTCGTGACCTTCCTCGACACCAGCGGACGCCTCGCCACCGGCCGGTTTGTGTGGAGGAGAAGGAGGCCGACGGTGGTCGGCGTTGGGGGTAGACGGTGGCGGGGGGGAAGGCAGGGAGAGGGGACGGTCTGGGGTAGATCTGGGGGACAGAGGCGAGCCAGAGGATGGTGGTAGGGCAGAGGGGAGAGGGAGGCTTCATGGGGAGGGGTAGATGGAAAAGGTGGCCTCGGCCACCTTTTTCCTCTCCTTCTTCACGTGGTAGGCTCGGGCAGGACCAGGGCAGGGGTAAGGGGAGCTGCCAGGTGGGGTAGGGCAGGCCAGGGTCGGGGTGGTTCGGGCTGGGGCCCCTAGGGCAGAGAGAGAGAGCAAGAGAGGGAGAGGGGGGTAGCCTCGGGTAGGGTTTAGGTTTGGAGCTAGGCTCGGTTAGAGGGTAGCTAGGGCAGGGGTGGGTGGCCAGGGAGAGAGGGTGGCCGGTGGGGCCAGCTAGGGTTTGGTTTAGAGGGGTGACTCGGCTAGAGAGGAGAGAAAGAGGGGAAGGTGGTAGCTTAGGGTTTAGCTAGGATGGGGTATGGGTGTAGATAGAAAGGTGAAGAGAGGGGGTGAGATGAGAGAGAGATGAGGGGTGAGGTGGTTTAAGCATGATCAAAATACGATCAAGCTAAAAGAGAGAGATAGAGAGATGAACCACTCAAGATAAAAATCAAATAAAAAATCCAAAGGACTAGAACAAGGTGGTTCTTGCATGGGCCATGCAAAAATGGCAATTGCCATGATTAAATCCTGTGAAAACAATAATATTAATCATGGCACCATTCTTATGCATTCCCAAAGTTGGAATAAAACCAAACAAAAGAATTGTAGAATAAGTTCCAAGTGGACTAGATGGGGATGATCACATTTGAGTATAATTGGGACTTTCTAGTGTGTATATTCCACTAGATGTTTAATAGTCCCAAAAATATCCCCACATGGGCATAAATCCATAATAATCCATATGGAAGCTAGGAAAAAGGGTCCCACTCACAAGGCATGCAACGGTGGCCATGTGGCTCTCATATAACAATGATGTGAAAACAACATGATGCTAAGATGAGAGCATGTGGAATAGAATTGGATCCATCCCAACCCACATGAGCTAGAGGTAAAACCAATAAGTGCCAAGCTCATATTTAGTTGGATGGTGGAATTATAAGGTGGTGAAAAGAAAGGGTGGTGGAGTTAACAAAAGATATGCCCCCAACTCAACTTGGGCATTTCATCAATATATCAAGAATCAAATACAATATCAAGAGGCAAAAACAATTAATAATGCATATGATATAATAACCAAATGGAAAAAGGGTTTTATATGATGCTCAAATGCAAGGTGGCATGATGACATGAGCATGATGTAATTATGATGCAACAATTATATATTTGAAGCAGCCATTATATTACTAGACCAAGTAGCATTACAATTGTTAGACAATTGGGATGCTACAGGGATGCCACGCGTGTCACCCCAAGAAATATCCAAGAATTACAAGCATCAAAGCTTGGGGATGCCTAAGTCATCCCCTTCTTCATCAATAAAAATCCCAGGTTTCTTCCAAACGCTTCATTTTTATTGTTTCATGCACAGTTGTGTTGTTCTTGGAGCGTCTTCTTTTTCATTTTGCATTTTGGTTTTTAGTTTGCTTGGTTTGCTTAGTTTTCTGAATAAATTGGTTGGACCCCCTCTTTCATACATTGGTTTGCAAATAGTTTGGTTTGCTTTGGAAAAGAATAGGAAAGTTCATGCTTATGTGGTAAAAAGAGCTTGTTTTTGACGGTGGCCTATGCTCTGTCATGCCATGCTTGATATTGTTTTGGCTTTATGCTTAGTATTCTTTGTTGTAGCATGACTTGTTATAAACAATTGAGATTGCTTAATGTGCCTTGGATGAATCATGCGTTGTTTTAGCATATTAAAGCATAGTATAGTGGTATTCTCCTTTGATGATTTATTTGGGTTGACTTGGCGCATGCTCACACCATGTTATGACTATCTCAAGTCACCATAGCCTTTATGATCCTTTAGTTTTCAACTTGTAGTATCACTTTATGCTTTGATCAATGATGTCTTGTCGCTCTGCATGATTATGGCCATTATTGCTCTCTTAGTTTGTCGCTCCCAGTCTTTTGCTAGCCTCCACAACAAAGTATGAGTTCCACTCATGCATCCAACTCCCTAAACCAAGTTTTTCCAAAGAGTCCACCATACCTACCTACTAGCTTATGCTATTCCAAGTATATTCATGCTTTTGTTTATCTTCCACTTGTTATGAGAAAACTAGTGATTAAAGATCTCACGAACTTGATGGCACACTTTACTTTACTTGCCCTTAATAAACTTGAACCATTGTGTCTTCTATGTTGTATATGCTTGCACTTATTTGTTGGGAATTAGCAGAACCATGCTTTCATGGGGAACGCTTTCAACATTGCACTTGGTACTTGTACCTAGTTGATATCATGCTCTTTTGTATATGGATGTCGTCGGTGTGAAATGAAAGGAGAGCTTGTAAGTCCATGGAGTTATGTATATGTGTTAGAGAAACGCCTGGGCCGCTGGTCTAATCCATGCTGACATGGTGGAAACCTGCAGCGTAACCATAATGAGCTGTATATGAATCATTCTTCTTATAAAAAAAGAGTCCTATATTGAGAAAAAAAGAGAAAAGAGAAAAAAAGAGATACTATGAAAAGAGGAAAGAGAGAAAAAAACACCATATTCCCATGGTAAATAAGAAGAATGCTCAGATGCTTGTTGTCTGCTTGCCTTGTCATTTTGATATGGGGATTCTTCCGTATCATCGGGCAAGGGGTACCCCGTTGGCGGTTCTCAATGATACACATGTACTTACAATGACAAGAACTTACCGGTGACTAAACTTGAGTAGCATGAGGAGCGGCCCTCGTATACAAGGGACATGAGATTTCTGACTTATACTTCGCCAAGCATGTACACCATAGTTTGTTCACTTTAACCTTAATCACTTCAAGATGCTTATGATAGGGGCAATGAGAGCTGAAAGCTATAAGTACCATAATTTTTGGAAGCTCTTTATGAGACTTGAATCCCTACTTCCTTTTACAAAGGCTTTTCTTCCACCATTATATTGAGTCTTCACCTTCTATCTTTATGCACCTACCTTGAGAGCATAGTGGCCATTCTTAGTTCTATGTGCATTGTCCCAAGACTAGTTGATTGATGCATAACTTGATATTGCTTGTTTTAAACTATTGTATCTAGTCACTCTTATGAACTTTGAAGGTGTCCTATGCATTTATATTTGCTACTCTATTGAGGGACAAGCTGAATACTATTATGCTATGTTTTATTTATGTGAAACAAACAAACATCTTGCAAAGCATTGTTATTCATGAATCTTTTGTTTATGCCTTTTCATGTTGCATCATAGTTTCTTTGCTTATTGCTAGAACTTTGTCTTTCATGTTATGATTGAAGTACTATGATCCCAGCTTTGAATGTTTTGCAAATACTTTGATCAAAGTCTTTGATGGTGCATGCCACCTCAAAAATTATTCTTTCTTTTTATCACTTACCTACTCGAGGATGAGCAGGAGTTAAGCTTGGGGATGTTGATACATTGCAAATGTATCTATAATTTTTGATGTTCCATGCTTGGTTTTATCCACTTTCTTGTGTTTTGTTCCAACTGTCATTTAAAATTAGCATTTGGAATATTTTTGCAGATCACAAAGTGGGCCTTGGTACCTCATTATGTGTACTATCAAGGGGTGTAAAGATCCACACATGTTTCTGTTAAGTTTTGAAAACTAGGAATAGCCAAATTAGGCATGAGAGTTAATTTGGCCAAAATGACCATTCACTTCAAATATTCATTTTGAGTTATTTTTCTTTGGGAAAAGTTGGGGAATGATCTAGATGATGTTTAAATCACCTAAGAAACATTTTACAAGCAAAGAATCACAGAACCATGGCAATTCAAATCAATTCCTAAATTAAATGCACATACACATGAATGCTTTCATTTTTAATTTGGAAAAGTTTTTGTTAACCCTAAATTTGAGGATTTGGATCTTGATAAGATTGGATTTAAGTGTTGGGATGTTACAAACCTTCCCCCCTTAAACAAAATCTCGTCCCGAGATTTACAAAGAAAACTAGTAACTTAAGAGATCTGGGAACTCTGTCCTAATGTAATTTTCGCGCTCCCAAGTGGCTTCCTCCTTGGTATGATTGAAGTACTATGATCCCAGCTTTGAATGTTTTGCAAATACTTTGATCAAAGTATTTGATGGTGCATGTCACCTCAAAAATTATTCGTTCTTTTTATCACTTACCTACTCGAGGACGAGCAGGAGTTAAGCTTGGGGATGTTGATACATTGCAAATGTATCTATAATTTTTGATGTTCCATGCTTGGTTTTATCCACTTTCTTGTGTTTTGTTCCAACTTTGGAGCACTTTTCATATGATTTCTTGGACTAACCTATTAACAAGAGCCACAGTGCCAGCTTCCTGTTTTTTGCTGTTTTTGGTTCCAGGAAAGTCAGAAAATGAATATTCTCGGAATTGGACGGGACAAAAGCCAAAGTGCCTATTTTTCCGGAAGTGATCAAGTGCCAGAATACGAGACGGAGAAGGGTCAGGGAGCCACCACACCACCTGGCCGCGTGGCCAGGCCTGGACCGCTCTAGGGGTGGTGTGGCCGCTCCCGGCACCCCCTCGGCCTCTCCTTCCGCCTATATATTGCCCTCGGGACGAAAACCCTAAGGGCCCAATCAAAAATCCACGAAAGAGTCTGTAGCCGCCGTCATCTCCATCCCTAGATTGGGAGGGATCTGAAGCTCTTCCCAGCACCTTGCCGGAGAGGGGAATTCACCCTGGAGGCCTTCTTCATCACCATGCAAGCCTCCGGTGTGATGCGTGAGTAGTTCATCCTTGGATTACAGATCCATGTAGTAGCTAGATGGCTGGTTCTCCTCCTTTGTGCTTTCATGTTTAGATCTTGTGATCTCCGTTCATGATCAAGATCATCTATTTGTAATTCATACATGTTGTGTTTGCGGGGATCCGATGGATATTGAGATGCTATTTCAGATTGATTATTGATTCTATCATGTCTTTGTTATTTATGATCTTGCATGCTTTCTGTTGTTAGTAGCTATCTTGGCCAAGTAGATGCTAGCAACTCCAAGAGTTAGTATTTATGCTCGATAGTGGGTTCATGCCTCTGGTAATCTGGGGAAGTGATAGAAATCTCTAAGGTACTAGATGTGATGTTGCTACTAGGGAGCAAACAACAATCCTTTGTTCATAGAACAATCGTATTGTTTACTTTACACGCAGTTTGTAAAGCAATAATATGTTGCTTGCAACTTAATACTAGAGGGGGTTCGGATGATAACCTGAAGGTGGATTATTAGTCATAGATGCAGTTGGATGGCGGTCTATGTATTATGTTGTAATGCCCAATCAAGTCTCAAAGGAATCAAGATGATTAGTATATGCATGTATTGCTTTCTCGGTGTTTGTCAATTGCCCTGCTGTAATTTGTTCACCGAGCATGTTATCTATCTAAGGAGAGCCACCTCTAGTGAACTATGGATCCCGGTACTTTTCTTTACATACAATCTATAAACTGTTTACTGCTTTGTGTTTACTTTCTGCAAACTTTCACTTCTTTCCATTCGATACGTTTAATCCTTTGTTTTCCGCAAAACACGGTGAGATTGACAACCTCATCGCAAGTTGGGGACAAAGTTCTGTGGTTGTGTTGTGCAGGTCTCCATGTTGCTACTAGCACCGGTAGTGCGCCCTACCAAAGCTCAGCTAGTAACACCTTTGGGGTGTTTCCTTGCTCCTACTGGTTCAATTAAACCTTGGTTTCATAACTGAGGTAAAACTTGCTGCTGTGCTCATCATACCTTCCTCTTGGGGTTCCCAAGAAGCTCTACGTCGAACGACGAGCACATCAACTACCAAATATGTCTAGCCATAATATACCCTAACACCCCCGGCGGTTGGATCGGTAGTGACGCGGATGGTCGGACTGAAGAATAAGCCGAAGGTGAGGTGGTAGCCCTTGTTGCCGATGTCGATGTAGCCGTTAGTGAGGGCGCTGTAGTTGTGATCGATGGTGCCGTTGGGGAAGTTGTCGCCGTTGATTAAGTCGATGATGTTGTTGTGTTGTGGTCAATGTCGTTGTTGAGCCTGGAGAATTCGCCATAGTAGTAGAGTTAGATGTAGTTTAAATCGAAGTAGCTCGACCCATAATGCCGAGCTTGCCAGACTCGGGAGTGTGTCGGGGACGAAGGCACGCATCGGTGTTGCCAATACCGGATGTGCGAAGACAGGGACCATCATGAGCCATGCATGCTAGAGCCGGATTGAGGAGCAAAGAAATTTTTTCGTAAACGGTCGATGTAGAAGTTGCCCGCCGTGTCGGAGTAGACGAAGTGGCTGCAAGAAGAAAAATTGAGCACAGACTTGTGCAAATAAAAATTAGACTACGACTCTGGCGGCAAGGTCGTGGTGGATAAAGATGACGGTGGTAGTTGTCGATGGTGACTGAATTGTTGCGGTAGTCGATTTTGGGGATTAGACCTGTATTTTCCGCTTGTATGAGCGCGGCGTCGCTCGTGGAGAAGAACTTGTTGGATTGACGATGACCACGATTGGTGGTGGTGGCGATGATGTTGGTGCAGATGGTTGTCGGTGATGATGACCATGGTTGATGAAGTTGCATCCCTTTGTTGATGGCGAGGCGCATACTTCGGGACGTGCATCCCAGTCGATGTCAGCGAAGATAGGCCGGCGTGGTGACGACATGAGGGCGGAGTAGCCGACGCAGCGTGTGACCTTGGACGCCGTGCAGAGCCTCCTTGGCATGATCATTGACGATGATTTGCTGGAGATGTGTCGACCCGTGGTTGAAGTAGAGGCGCATGATGATGACATGCGGCTGTAGACGACGCAATCCGATCTATGATCAACGAAAGAAGAAGAAACGCTGGTCAAGTGGCCGGCGAGAAAATTTTGTGAAGAAGATCTAATCTACTATTGCACGGCCGTCGGCGGAGAAGGATCTCCCTGGGGGCGGTGCGGCGGAAGCGGTGGTGGCTAAACCCTAGGCCGAGAAGCGACCCGCTCTAATACCATGAAAGATTGCGGAAGTATAGATTGTATTGATATTGCAAGAGGTGATTACATCGTGATCCCTTAGGCTGATTATATAGTACTAGAAGACTTGGGGAAAGAAGCCTAATAGAGATAGAATTGAGTTATAATATTGAACTACCAAATATGTCTAGCCGCAATATACCCTAAAAGCAGAGACCATCGCCACGCCACCGCCGTGCAATGCCAGCTGCAACACACTATTTGGAGAGCGTGTCACGCAATCGAACGGGTTGAACCCTCCGGTCACGTTGGCAGCAGGGACGGCGAGGAGTAGACGCGCTGACCTGACCAGGACGCATGATGACGAGAAGTAGAGGCCGTCATACTTTAGTTTAACTAGATGTAGTTCTTGGCATGACCGGCTACTAATCTATGTAAAATGTTATCCACATGCACGGTCTGAACTGTGTCCTGTCAGGCGGACATGCTGGTTCGTCTGGGTTGCCAGACGCATTCATGTTCTAAATTTGGTCCGTGAATAATGTTAATGCCTGTGCGAACCGGTTCAGACCCGTTTGCACCGATTGGGTCAGGCCCCTTATGATTTAATGGAATGGGGGCGTTCCATCTAAAAAAGAGAACACTAACTGCTTAATGTAGTCGTACGGTCTATACCCTACAACGCATCTCAGCCGTTAGTCCACACATGCTGGCCAACTGGAAGCGAAACAGCAGCCTTTACAAGTGAAGTTCGTACACAAAACACGTTCCTCTCAGCCGCCGCCTCCTCTCCTGACCTAGCCATAGCATCTTCGCCTCCTCCATAGATCGGTTCCCCCTCTTTCCTATCCACTTTGCCGAGGGGAGAGAACTCAAAGATAACTCAAGCTAGACAGAAAGGTGCAAAAGTCCAAAGTTTCTTAAAGATCCTGTAAGCAAGTAGGTTCAGACTTCGGTCGGTCTCGCCGGCATCGGAGAGGTGGGGAACCCGATCTATGGGTGGATTTTGTAGTAAAAGTAGTGTTTTCAAGATTAGATTAGTGTTTTGGTTGTCATCTTCTTAATGGAGATGCCATCGTCTACAATAAGTGATCTTCGGCATATCATTCGACGACGAGATCTCTTTCCCGGCGTCAATGGTGGTGTTGAAAGATTAAGTTTCTATAGGTACAGTCTTTCGGATCTTCCTTCACCGGATCGATTTTGGACTTTTTCTCATGGTTGTCGCGAGGAGGATTATCCTCGCAATATTTGTCCCGGCTGCTACATCCTCGACAATGGTGATTCGTACTCTCGGTTCGCCAGCGACGTCGATCAGGCTGTTCGGTTAATTTTCCCTGAAATACTTGTGTTGGATCTCTTGCCGATGTTGATTGATTACCTTAATGGCTGCGCGCGTGCACGTAGCCTTGGCACTGCGGCTCAAAAATATGGGAGAACCTTCATTGGTATTTATAGGTTATGGTTCGATATTTATCAGCGTTTGGCTGCCTTTAGAGATGTGCAAGATTATGTCTTGGAAGAAGAAAGAGATTGAAGACCTCACAGATTTGCTAGTTTCTTTTAGACTTTATTTTGTAATCAATGGAGTCAGCTTATGTATCTCTACTATGTACTATTTGCTACTTTGAATATAACGTGGTATTGATTGTCAAAAAAAAATTCGTACACAAAACATTGTATGTTTGTGGACACTGTAGGCCCTTTTATGTGAAACAACAAAGTAACTAGAGCCTGACATATTTTTCTTCAGTTAAGTACCTACATAGTAGAACCTCCTCAGAAGTTAGTGAAAGGATATTGTTTTCTCCTTATGGTTTTGGTGCTGATGACAACTTCACTTGTGGTTTAACCTTTTGTCCAAGTTGTAGGGCTTATCTTTGGACGTGCTTGTTTGTGGACCTTTCTCTAGAAGAAGCTTGAAGACGGTGGTGTCTTTTTTACACTTTCTCTTGCGTTTGTGTTTTAGGATACCGTACTATCAAGAGGGGGTCCACCTTGGAAGGTTGTGGGAAATCACTATTTTATGCACATACCTTATATGCACTTCCACAGCCATCCCAGTATTCTTGTGAGAGAGAGTTCCCTGCTGCTTTGGGGGGGTTTCTGCCCTGACCGGTAACCAGCCTGGCGGCGGTAGTACCGCCCAAGGAGTTTTTCAGGTTTGTTCGAGCGAAACTTCCGGCTCAAGTTCCGGTCCTAATTCCAGCGAGCCGTTTTTTGGTTCCGTAACACTTCTGTCTAGTGTTGCATATTTGTCGGAAGTAGGACCGGAATTTAGCTCGGTTGTACCGGCCTGACCAACGCCTGGCTCCCTGAGCGGTAGTACCGCCATCCCTGACCGGTAGTACCGGCCACCTTCTGCACCGGTAGTTCCAGGCCCAGTTCCGGACCTAGTTATGGCGCCAGGCTATGCGGGTCAGATAACCTTCTGCCTCGCACTGCCTATTTGTCGGTAGTAGGACCAGAACTAGGAATGGTATTTCCAGCCAGCTCTATGGTCTTGTTGACTGGTCAATTTGACCGTTGTGTGGCCTCCGCTGGGGCATTGGTGGCTCGCTCACCGGTCCACCATCGATAGTACCGATGGTGTCGGGACTGGGCAGAAAATGCCCATTTGGAGGTGGCCTATTTAAGGCCCCCTTCTTCCTCCTCCCATCTTATCTCTTCATTTTATCTCTCCTCCATTGATACAAGATCTTGACTTGCCTAGATCTCTCTCCCTACCCACTCAAATCTCTTGATCTTTTGAGAATTGGGAGAGGTGACCTAGATCTACACTTCCACCAAAGGAATCGTGATTTCCTCCACTCATCCTTCGTGGATCTCGTTACTCTTGGGTTCTTGGAACCCTATACGGTGTAGGTCATCCTCGGAGCTGGGGCATTCGTTGTGAAGCTTCGTGGTGTCGTTGAGGGTCTCCAATTGAGTTGTGGAGTCTCCCCTCAACCTCGTTGTAAAGATTTTGGTTGGCGCCTTCAAGGTCACCAGTTAGTGGATTGTGAGGCCACCTTTGTGGTGGTGCTCACCGAAGAAGAAGGTGAGGCCTTTGTGGTGCTCGGGTGACCTTGTGTGGCCCCGACACCTCTCCAACGTAGATGTAGCTTCCTTGGAAGTGAACTACAGGAATTACATCTCCGTGTCCCCTCGCCGGTTCTTTCGCTCCACTCCTTTACTTCTTGCAATTACCGTCTTGTTTACTTGTTGTGTTGTTTACCATATAGGATATTCACCTAGTTGCATCTCTAGTGAACTTTACTTTGTGCAAAGCCTTAAAATTGCAAGGAAAGATTAAAAATTGGTAGTCTCCTATTCACCCCCCTCTAGTTGACCAAAGTTAGGCCTTTCAATTGGTATCAGAGCCAAGGCTCTTACTTCAGGCTTAACCGCCTAAGAGACAATGGCCGACGAAGATGGGAGTGTGGGTGCAACCACCAAGAACCTGGCCTCCATGGATGACTTCAATCGATTGGAGACATCCATGATGACGAAGTTTGAGGAAATGATGACCCTTTTGCAATCCCTTAAGCCTACCCCCATGCTAGAAACCCCTCATGATGCATCTCTTGTCGCCGAAGCCCCTTCCGCTCCCGTGTAAGTGGTCGCCCCGGGGGTGATTCCCGCGACTACCCCAAAACACTTAGGCTTAGGCTTTGTGGCTCAAACCACCAAGCCCCCAAGCGAGAGAACCGAGGGGCTAGGTGACTACTGCTCCAAAGAGGGAGAAGGGGAAAAGGATTACTCGGTGGTACCACCACCGCCCAAGTACACGTCGGACCCACCTATTCCCATGCCGCACATCATACCTCAAGGAGCACCTCCCATGCTAGATACTTCCAACTTCGCCAATTGGAAATATATAATGCAATCTCACATTTCTAGCTCTTCTATTGAATTGATGAGGATTATTGAAGAAGGCTTTTCCCCATATGATGCAAAGAAGTTGACTCGTGCCGAGGTCATGGACAAGCAGCTCAATGCCACCGCTTTGGGCATGATCCAAAAGTCTTTGACCCCCAAGGACTTTGCTCACATTCACCAATTCTCCACCGCCAAAGAATCTTGGGATCAACTCACCGAGTTGTATATTGGGAATGCTAGCATCCAAAGCTCCAAGTTTGATGAAGTCAACAATGAGCTCGATGGCTTTGCAATGCAAGATGATGAGTCACCTAAAGACATGTATCGTCGTCTCAAGGTTCTTTGTTGTACCATGAGGGACCTTGGAGCTACCTATGTGGATGAAAAGTTCATGAAGAGGAAGTTTGTTCAAGCCCTTCTTCCTTTTGAGGAGCAAAAACTCAACACTATCAAGGGGAGAAGCAACTACCACACCATGTCCTCTCAAGATGTGTTGAGTGAAGTCATTGCCATGACCATTGCCATGAAGAATGCGGAGTAAGCTCGTGCTCGTGCTTATGGGTCTCAAAAGTTGAACCTTGCCTTGAAAGCTCAAGTGGTGGAAGTTGATGAAGACGAAAACTCTAGTAAGTGGTCTCAAGAGGACATCAAATATGCTTTCAATGATCACTTGGCTCTAGCATCAAGGGAGTTTTGGAACAAACCGAGCATGAAGTCAAGGTCAAGGGACAACCCAAGATTCAACTCAACCATGAATGCTCCAAAGGCAAGATCTTGCTACAATTGCAACGACAAGAGTCACTTTGTAGCTCAATGCCCCTTCGAGAATAGAGAAGACAATGGAGGCCGACTCATTCGCAAGAGCAAGCCAAGACCTCCTAACCCCTTGAACAAGAACTTCCACAACAAGAACCTTCCTAACAAGGAAAGGGCGATGGTGGTCCATGAAGAGTACTTCTCGGGCGATGATGGTGATGTTGAGAGTGAAGGTCAAGGTGGAGAGATTGTGGGGTTTACCGCTATTGCTACTTCATCTACCCCACGAGTGTCTCTCTTCGACTCTCCAAATGAGAACATCACCAACCGCAACCAAAAGTATCTCATGGCTAAGGCCACCGAGGTAACTCCCCCTTCTAAGTCTTCCCCAAATGAACTTCCCTTGCATGATCTAGAAGGTTTAGAGGTTAAGAAAGAGATGGTAAGCATGTGTGAATCCATGAAGCATCTAGATGATGATACTAGAATGTGCTTTGAAACACTTGTAAACCAACTTGACCATGCTAGGGAAATGCTAGATGAGAAAGAAGAAGTTATTGACATGCTAGGTAAAAATGAGAGAGAGGCCGTCGATGAGATTGCCTCTCTATCTCAATCCCTTGAAGATGAACATAACATGAGAATAACTCTTGAGGAAAGTGTGGCTAAACTTGTTGATGACCATAATGCCTTCATAACGCAACTTGTTAAAGAACGAGATCATGCTATTGCTTCATTGAATGTCCTTAAAAATGAAAAGGTTGAGTTTGGTGTTGGTCATGAATGCCTTAAGGATTTTGAGAAACTCAAGGAGGAACATCATGCCGTGGAGAGTAAATTCTCAAGTCTCTTTGAGGGTCATGAGCGACTTCAAACTCAATCGAACAATGAATATTCAATGTCTTCCGCTACGCCTATTGTATATTTGCCTTGTTCTTCTAACCCTTGTTGCAAGCATGAGAATCTTGTTGAGGAGAACAAGATGTTGAAATACCAACTCGCAAAAGGGAAAGTTGCCATCAAAAAGAAGAACGATAGGAGGAACAAGAAAAATAAGAAGAGCAAGAGCCTTGCTCAAGTATCCTCTCTTGATTCTACCGTTGTGCAAAGTGATAAGTTTGCTGGGAAGAACAATCCTTCTTACATTCTTTGCAAATCTTTTGATGGTCATGTCTATGCTAAGTACATTGGCACATCTTACACTCATGATTATCATTGGAACATTTGGGTACCTAAGACCCTTGTGACTAACAATAGGGGACCCATTGCAAAATAGGTACCTAAAACCAAAGCTTTATTTTCTTGTAGGACTTTGCTTCCGGCGGTGCAAAATGGGTGCTTGATAGTGGAGCTACAAGCCATATGACCGAAAGCAAGTCTACCATGTCAGAGATTAGGCCAAATTTTGCCAATACTATGGTCTCCTACAGTGACAAAACAAGCTCTTAGGTATTGGGTTTTGGTAAGGTGGTAGTAACCCCGGATGTATCCTTGGTTAATGTCATGCTTATCAAAACCCTTGGTTACAATCTCCTTTCCGTTCATGCTCTTGCTATCATGGGTCTTTCATCTTTCTTTAATGAGCACTCGGTGGTCCTCATGTGGAGCAAGTCTCTCGTGGTGGCTTTCATTGGATACGTAGAGCATGACTTATATGTAGTGGATTTCTCCGGAAAGCCATCTACACATGCTATATGTCTCTATGCGAAAGCCGACGCGGGCTGGTTGTGGCATCGCCACCTAGCCCATGTAAACATGAAGGCTTTGCAAAGTCTCTACATGGGGGACCACGTCCTTGGACTAAAAGACATTTCCTTGGCCAAAAATCGTGTATGCAGGGCTTGTATAGAAGGGAAGATGCATGAGAAGCCTCACAAGATCCTTAATCAAATCACCACCGAACGGTGCTTGGAGCTTCTCCACATGGATCTCTTTGGGCCTCCCTCTCATGATAGCCTTGGTGGGAAGAAGTACTGTTTGGTAATTGTTGATGACTTTTCAAGATACACTTGGGTCTACTTCTTTAAGTTCAAAAGTGAGACTCAACAAACCCTCATCAACTTTGCCAATCAAGTGCAACGGAAACTCAATACTACCATCCTCACCATTAGAAGTGACAATGGCACCGAATTCAAGAACTACAGATTGGATGAGTTTCTTAGTGATGAGGGGATCAAACATCAATACTCAACTCCTTACACCCCTCAACAAAATGGTGTTGCCGAAAGGAAGAACCGTACTTTGATGGATGCGGCCCGGACCATGTTGGCGGAATTCAAGTCACCATATAACTTTTGGGCCAAAGCCATCTCAACCGCTTGCCATGCAACCAATCGCCTCTACCTACGCAAGAAGAAGAACAAGACTCCATATGAACTTTTCACCGGTCGCAAGCCAAATGTCAAGTACTTCTGGGTGTTTGGTTGTAGATGTTTTCTTCTCAAGAAAGGTGCCTGCTTATCGAAGTTTGAGTCTAGGTCTCAAGAAGGGATCTTTGTTGGGTACTCAAATCAATCCCATGCCTATAGAGTCTACAACAAAGCAACGGGAAGGGTCTAGCAATGTCGAGTTTGATGAAGATCATTAGTCTATTGTGCGGCAAGATGGTGTTCGTGATCCAAGTGATGAAATTCCTCCCCAAGCCATAAGAAGAATGAGTGTGGGTTTCTTCCACCCCATTGAGGATCCCCTTATGGCTGAAGGAGAAGGACCAAGCTCCACTCAAGCGGAGCCTTCACTCTCACAAGACCATCTCGCACCTCAAGGTCAACTTATTGCTTCTCAAGGTTCTCCAAGATCTTCTCAAGATCTTCATGTCCATGACTCTCCAAGATCAAGTCTACCTCATGCCGATCAAGCTCCACCCCACCAAGGTAGTGAAGATCCTCATGTCAATGACGCTCAAGGTCAAGTTGAAGAAGGTCAAGATGACAATGACCAAGGCCAAGCTAATGTCTCTCCACCAAATGATAATGTCTCTCCCTCGGTTAATGTTAATGAAGATAGTGATCAAGTTCGTGCATATGGTCAAGGCGGGGACTCAAACCGTGGAGATGACCAAGTGGTTGCTCAAGAATCTCATCTTGAGACCCAAGCTCACCATCAAGCATATTGTCTCGCCAAGCTCATCAAAGATGGCCATATCCTTGATAATGTTTATGGAGATTTCAATAGGGGCTCCACTACTAGGAGACAACTGTAGGGGTTCCGCACATGAAAACAATAAATTTTACCCTACGCCCCTGAACCCCTGATGCTGCCAAGACCTATCTATTAGTAATACAGTAACGGGAGGGGCTTTTCGCGAACTTACCCTTGAAGACCGAAAAGCGTTGTCAACGCTCAGGAGAGCATGGTTGATGTAGATGAGCCGAAGCCGACCTCAAGGTCATGATGAAGTCCTTGTGCTTCTTTGGCTCCACCGACTTGAGTGCCTCAAGTGCGACACCTCGCGATGAGTTACACACGTCCGGTGCCTGGCGATGACCTGCTTCCCCGATCCAGCAGCAGTTGCGGAAGTAGAGCTCCTGGATCTGATCCTGCAGCGCGACGGTGCTCTGCGGTGAAGATGTCCTCTCGTTCGCGCAGTCTGAACTTGGGACCACGGTCACGAGAGAGAGAGAGAGAGAGAGAGAGAGAGAGAGAGAGAGAGAGAGAGAGAGAGAGAGAGAGAGAGAGAGAGAGAGAGAGAGAGAGAGAGAGAGAGAGAGAGAGAAGAGAGAGAGGAGAGAGGAGAGAGAGAGAGAGAGAGAGAGAGAGAGAGAGAGAGAGAGAGAGAGAGAGAGAGAGTATCACTTGGAGGTCCTCCCAAAAGTGAGAAGACCTTTATTGATTATTAGGTGTATTTATCTGCCCAAATACCCCCACTATATATAGGGGGAGGGGAGGTACTACCTCTCTCAAAGTCCCGGGGTGGGACTAAAGGAGAGAGGGGGCGGGGAGGCCGTCGGCCAGACCTAGTGGGCCCCGTGCGGGGGGATTGGCCCAGCCGGACACCCCCTTGCCCCTACTCCCTCTCTCCTTTCTCTAATGGGCCCTCTCCCCTCCGGGAATTGGCCCATTAAGCCTTTTGACCTTTTAAATTGATTTTCTCTTTATTAAATAATTATTAATAAATGACTAAATCAATATTTAACATTCATTCACATATTATTCAACCTCCGTGGCTATGGAACACTTCCACCTCCACTCCGAAAATCCTCGGGACTTACCGAAACCCTTCCGGTTTTCTCTCTACTATTCTTCGGTGATTCTTCCGATCTTATAAACACTCTCTAAGCATCATCAAGCCCTTAAGCATGATACCCCACGGTTCGGGAACACTCCAGACATGGTCGGGATACTCCCGCACCAATGATCGACAGAGGGACCTAGATGGCCATGTGACCCCTGTGCGTTCCACGAAGATCTTTCGTCGTTTGAACCGGGACAGTCATGTCTTATTCCCTTTGTCTCTCGATACTTGCATTGCCTGAGATCTGATTAATGACATCACCATGTCATGTTCAATCTCGTTACTGAACAATGTTACTTGACTCGTTCCGACAAGTGATATCCATGTGATCAAATCACACGTTGCACAGCTATTGGATATAACCTCTCCGAGTGGGCCCTTGAGTATCCTTCCCGTCACATGGACAGACAAATCCCGCTCTTGACATATATTGCCTCTGTGGTTTCCTCCAAGCTTTTGAACACACCGTTATAACCACTATATTACCAAGTTGCGCTTGATGCTATCTAAGCACTCTCGGAGACACTGATGGATATAGCCTCACGGTCTAAGGAATAGTCTATGAGGATCCATTTCTAATCATCGTAACTTGAACTTCGTGACATGATCGGGTCACGATGTTTAGTTGGGTATTGGTTCATCATCTCATTCTCAGAATGAGTTGACTCCATTTCCAACTAGCATAAGTGTCACATGATTAGGAAACTTGATCATCTGTTGACAAATGAACCAGTGACTAGAGTTTCACTGGGAATCCCTGGTTTTTTATATATCACATGTGTATTGATGTTTCCACTCAATATAGTTATAGCATGATATAAAACTTAATCATAAACTATATGAAATATGATAATAGTCCTTACTACTATTTGTCTCTAGGGCATATTTCCAACAGTCTCCCACTTGCACTAGAGTACAAATACACTAGTTGCATTTGTTCTTAATCATTGGCACCATAACCGGGTAACCCTGAATATGCTTGCTAATGAAGAGGCTGAGTCTTGGGTCTATACTTTACAGTCCCAAATCCTTTGCAACTTACTAATGTCACCTTGATTGACATTAATACTTTATCATCACATGATAACATCTGTGTGTATGCATCGTCGCTATGGCAGCAGAACGAGGCCTAATTCCAGGAGCCTACAGTGACTTTAGATCAACCTCGAGGGCTTTCTCATGGGCACTGTGCCTTGGGACACATCATTCTATGTTAAAAGCGAACTATCCCCGCCATAACATTATATAACACTTTAGATGGTACCCTTATCTATTATTATAAATGTATTCATCGAAACACTAGTGCACTCTGTGCAACTTTCGATGTTTTGTTCACTTCGCTACCTACTTGACTCTAATCGGTATTTACAGGAGTTTCCAACATATTCCCTTATAACATAACCCTTTATGCTTTAAGATATGTCATCCTTTATGGATTTGGAAAACATGTCTACAGTTCTCTATTAGACTCTACGGACAAACTTAGCTCAACGTTCTGTGATTTGAACTTAATCACTTTCAAACATTCCTTATTGGATTACATATTATGTTAATTTATCATCATGGTTTTCTAAGATAGAATCTATGTCTCAACATAGCTGGGATGATGATCATCCTTTTCTTTCTTTCAACCATTGATGTTAACTTAATACTATTCCTAACTTGAGTTATTAAGGACTAGTTCCTTAATTAACTTCTATTCTGAAACCCTTTTCAGAATCCCCTAAGGAATAATACATCTATTATCAACTTCTACACCTCATAAATCATTATTTTATTGGTACTCACGCTTTTATTCTTAACACACTTAAGAATTACTCTATAAGCTCCCACTCAAAATATGTTCCTACCATATTTGGGTATGAGTCACTACTCTTACTCAAACTATGTTCCTACATATTTGAATTTGAGACTTATATTGCTCCCACTCAAAAATATGTCAATCACATATTGCTTTAGGAAGACTTTCATAGCTCCCACTCAATTTCATGCAAATTGCATATCCACTCACTATTTTGAACAATTTCAAAATCCTTTGATCAAATATCAAACTATGAGATTTACTTTGAGATACTAGTACTTTTACTAGTTTTAAATGCACTAGACATTAAGCACACATGAATCAAATTCATTTGAATTCCTCCAATACTTGACAAATTGTGCTTTTGTCATTCACCCCTTTTCCACTATGGCTTTGCAGTCATTTGGGAAAATCCAAGTAACCCCTTTTACTTGTGAGATTCAGCAACGAATTGCTTTCTAATCTCAAGGGAATTTTGCTTTGGGATTTCTCATATCCTTAGCTTACCATTATTTCCCTAGTAGTTCGTAGGTATGTCATATTCCAAAAATCATGACAAATGATTTACAAATGTCTCCATACAATGTATGGGATACATTTTGAATCCTACTTCATGTAGTGAAAACACCAGTGGGGAAAACACAATGATCATTATCATTGATTCTTTCCTTTTGTGAAGAGAATCGTTCAGGAACATTTTCTGTTGCACTTCTTAACACTATGATGCAGGGATTTGAATCCTCATCGTGTTTTTCACTATCTTCCATTTGCTTCATAATCGAGAAATATCACTAAAAGTGAGCTTTCTCAAGAATGCACCAAAATCCAAGCAATACCAGTTTTGCTTCCCTTTTGGTTTCAGCTATGGATTTTGTATTCAATGAATACTCTACAAGGACTTATTCGCTATTGTTTTGGTTATATCGAATAACCCCAAAACTTTCACGACGATCCATACTAGATTTGGAGTTGTTCTCACAAATTCAAATGGTTCACTATATATTCTAATTGAGTGCTAACTATTTCTAACTAATGGTCTCTACATCTACACTACAACGATTTATTTGGTGCCATCTATTTACCCAATTTGATATCTAATATCACATTGTGATGCTTTGCATTTTGACGTTTTAAACGCATTGCATTTCACAATTTCTTTTATGCCATTCTTTATAAAGTCGAATTTCATTACTATTGATCAAATCATAGTAATTAGATTCTCTTTTATAATTATACCCTTTGTTGATGAAACACTTTGATCAAATCAAATAGTTTCATACTTATGTTTCCTTTGGTAAACTTATTTACGCATTTAAAGAATCATATAATGATAATTACCATTTTCATTAAAACATAATACATCGAATATGTATTTACTTTTAACAATTCATTAAACACTTTGTATTCAAGTAATACACGGTGTTCAAGTTATTTTGCCGAACTTAGGCATGATTTATATGTGATAAAAAATCGAATTACTTTCACATATTATCAGAATAACTTTGAATTTAAACAATGGTTTTCATTCAGTAATGAATATCATTTAAGTTGGGTATTTTTAAGGCATTTCATTATTTTACAAATGTTCATGTATTATCAATTAGTTTCAATCAACAAGGATAATTCACATATAATCAAACAAGATATGAACACGAATAGAAATCATTCATAAAAGTAGAACAACTGTTTGTTACAAACTCATATGAATAACCGTCTCACAAAGTGTGAGACACACTAAAGAAGTTCATAATATTTTGATTACAATAACTATCCAAAAACATAAACTAAGTGATAAATGTCAAGGGAGAGCGTCATTGGCCATCATCATCATGCTCGCCATCAGCACGCAACGTCACCTCCTCTCCAGCAAGCACCTCTCATGTAGAAGGACCTGTTTTCAGCAAAACAGAACAAGTATCAAATATACTTAACACTGCAAATGTGTTTGCAAGATTATAACATTTATAAAATTGTATATCAATATATACCTTTGTCATTGATGACCTGAGCAACATCTGGTTCACCATCACATTCCTGAGATGTGTTACGAACCGGTGGAACTCCATTGATTCTGTGTCGCCTCTCATAATACAAGTCCTGACTTGTGCTTGGTACCTTGGTGGTAGCGACCGTAGCACAACGCCATTTGGAAAAGAGCCCGTCATCTAGCTATCCAGGAAGTATGCAGGCCTCATGTACACATCATGCATGCGCTCCAAGTGGTCATCAAGTGATGAGTTCTCCTCCATCTTAATGGAGAGGAAGTCTCCCATCAGCTCATGCTCCCATATGCGTGCTTGTTCCACGAAATGTGTCCTAAGATGTAGCATTATCATACGAGGGTTGATATCACCCATGAAAGTCCACAGCTCGTCCACCATTCCGAAACGCATTGTCACTGAAATGAATAAGGCCATCTTCCGACGGAGATAGTGGTCTTCTCACTGCTCTGGGGTCTCTAAGTCAATGGGCTGATCCAAATCCATCCCGTCGAGTATGTAGTCGACCATGTCATTCTCGCTAAGGAGAACATGGAGATGCGCAACCCATATAGAGAAGTTCGATCCATCTAATATGAGCTTCTCTCCTTCTAACCAATCAATCGTCAACAGGAAAGGTGGCATCGGGGAGAACTTTTCTACATTTACAATTGCAAAAAGGAATTTAGACTAAGTTTATAATTAAATGAGTTAATAATAACTCCACTCAGAAACACCTATCCCCATAAGGGTTCCTAGTGATAACATGACCCCTATCAGCCACATCTCCCCCGATCATCACAGCCATCAATGTGGGTTCAAGGGTGGACGCTAAACGTCGGTCACATCATTCATGCGACTCGTGCTTGATCTTTCGACCATCCGTGTTCCGAGGCCATGTCTGTACATGCTAGGCTCGCCAACTCAACCTTAGTGTATTCGCTGTGCAACATGGCTTACACCCACTGTATGCGAACGTAGATATGTCTGACACTCGATCATCACGGCCTGCCTCATACCGAAGAACTTTCTTGGTGGTGCACACTAAGGGGGAACACAATCATTGGTAATTTTAACAGGGATCATCTTATTAGGCTACCGTCGAGTATCTAATACTAGCACACAATAATATATACAAACAATAACATTGAATGTAAATGCGATGTGATATGGTCCTTCATGTCGTGATCTCCATCCGTCGTCACCGGATTCCGGTGCCGTAGACACCAGGGTACCGGTGTCATTCCGGCATGGTAGTTTGTCATCTCCGTGACTATCTACTACTATGTAACATAAGGTAATCACTTTACCTTTTCCACAACCATATAACAAAGCAACGCCCCCCTGCAAAACAAAGTTAGACGCCTCTACTTTATCTTTGCATGTTTTACGTGGCTGAATGGGCTTTCGCACAAGAACCGTTCTTACTTACGAACTTTCAGCACAATGCTGATCAAGTAGTTGTCTCTACTACACCCCTTTCGGGGCCCTCCATTGCAAATGGCATACCAACTAATGCGAGAGAGACAGACACCCCCCCTAAGCCACTTTATAGGGTATAAGCCGTATGTCAAGCATGGACTAGTCTCGTGAATGAACGCGTAAAGTCGGTTGGGGGCCGCTTCATCAAGCATTGATGCGGTATACACAAGTACATGTGGGAGGGTAACAACTAAAAGATCAACTCCCACACGCTACATCTCGTGTGTTCTACCCGTACTAGCATTACTACGCATAGATCTAGCTCTCATACCACTGTAGGGGTTCCACGCATGAAAACAATAAATTTTACCCTACGTCCCTGAACCCCTGATGCTGCCAGGACCTATCTATTAGTAATACAGTAACGGGAGGGGCTTTTGTGAACTTACCCTTGAATACCGAAAAGCGTTGTCAACGCTCAGGAGAGCGTGGTTGATGTAGATGAGCCAAAGCCGACCTCAAGGTCGTGATGAAGTCCTTGCACTCCTTTGGCTCCAACGACTTGAGTGCCTCAAGTGCGACACCTCGCAGGGAGTTACACACGTCCGGTGCCTAGCGATGACTCTCGCTTCCTCGATCCAGCAGCAGTTGCGGAAGTAGAGCTCCTGGATCCGAATCCCGCAGCGCGATGGCAGTCTGTGGTGAAGATGCTTCTCGTTCATGCAGTCCAAACTTGGGACCATGGTCACGAGAGAGAGAGAAAATATTAATTGGAGGTCCTCCCAAAAGTGAGAAGACCTTTATTGATTATTGGGTGTATTTATCTAGCCAAATACCCCTACTATATATAGGGGGAGGGGAGGTACTACCTCCCTCAAAGTCCCGGGGTGGGACTAAAGGAGAGGAGGGGGGAGGCTGCCGGCCAGCCCTAGTGGGCCCCGTATGGGGGGGCTTGGCCTAGCCGGCCACCCCCTTGCCCCTTCTCCCTCTCTCCTTTCCCTAATGGGCCCTCTCCCCTCCAGGAATTGGCCCATTAAGCCTTTTGACCTTTTAAATTGATTTTCTCTTTATTAAATAATTATGAATAAATGATTAAATCAATATTTAACATTCATTCACATATTATTCAACCTCCGTGGCTATGGAACACTTCCACCTCCACTCCGGACATCCTCCGGACTTACCAAAACCCTTCCAGTTTTCTCTCTACTATTCTTTGGTGATTCTTATGATCCTATAAACACGCTCTAAGCATCATCAAGCCCTTAAGCGTGATACCCCACGGTTCGGGAACACTCCATACATGGTCGGGACACTCACGCACCAATGATCGACAGAGGGACCTGGATGGCCATGTGACCCCTGTGTGTTCCATGAAGATCTTTCGTCGTTTGAACCGGGACTGTCTTATCTTATTCCCTTTGTCTCTCGATACCTGCATTGCCCGAGATCTGATCAATGACATCACCATGTCATTTTCAATCTCATTACCGAACAATGCTACTTGACTCGTTCCGACAAGTGATATCCATGTGATCAAATCACACGTTGCGGAGCTATTGGATATAACCTCTCCGACTGGGCCCTTGAGTATCTTCCCGTCACATGGACCGACAAATACCGCTCTTGACATATATTGCCTCTACGGTTTCCTCTGAGTACCTGAACACACCTTTATAACCACTGTATTACCAAGTGGCGCTTGATGCTATGTAAGCACTCTCGGGAGACAGTGATTGATATAGCCTCGCGGTCTAAGGAATAGTCTACAAGGATCCATTTCTAATCATCGTAACTTGAAATTCGTGACATGATCGGGTCACGATGTTTAGGTTGGGTATTGGTTCATCATCTCATTCTCAGAATGAGTTGACTCCATTTCCAACTGGCATAAATGCCACATGATCAGGAAACTTGATCATCTGTTGACCAATGAACCAGTGACTAGAGTTTCACTGGGAACCCCTGGTTGTTTATATATCACACGCGTATTGATGTTTCCACTCAATACAGTTATAGCATGATATAAAACTTAATCATAAACTATATGAAATATGATAATAGTCCTTACTACTATTTGTCTCTAGGGCATATTTCCAACAACAACTAACCTCTTTTAGTTCTAATCATGCGTTTACTTCTCATGTTGAGCCCCAAAAGGTCTTCGAAGCTCTTGAAGTTGATGATTGGCTTGACGCTATGAATGAAGAACTCCACAACTTCAAGAGAAACAAGGTGTGGACACTTGTGAAGAGACCAAAAGATTGTCAAAATGTGATTGGGACCAAGTGGATCTTCAAGAACAAGAGGGATGCAAATGGTATAGTCGTCCGCAACAAAGCAAGGTTAGTTGCCCAAGGATACTCTCAAGTTGAGGGCATAGACTATGGTGAAACTTATGCTCCCGTTGCTCTTCTAGAATCCATTCGCATGCTTCTTGCCTATGCTACCCATCATAACTTTAAATTGCAACAAATGGATGTTAAGAGTGCTTTTCTTAATGGTCCCTTAAAAGAATTGGTGTATGTCAAGCAACCTCCGGGCTTTGAGGACCCCCTCTTCCCGGACCATGTCTACAAACTCGATAAGGCACTATATGGTCTCAAACAAGCCCCACGTGCATGGTATGAGTGCCTTAGAGAGCTTTTGTTAGACCGTGGTTTCGAAGTAGGCCTCATTGATCCCACTCTTTTTACTAAGAAAGTTGGAGGAAACTTGTTCATTTGCCAAATCTATGTTGATGACATTATCTTTGGGTCTACTAACAAAGTTTTAATGAGGATTTTGCTAAGCTCATGACCGATCGCTTTGAGATGTCTATGATGGGGGAGTTGGAATTCTTTCTTGGCTTCAAGTCAAACAATTGAGGAAAGGGACTTTCATCAACCAAGCTAAATATGTCCAAGATATTCTCAAGAAGTTCAACCTTGATCAAGTAAATGGAGTCAAAACTCCCATGCCCATAAAGGTTAATCTTGATCTCGATCCCAAGGGTAAGGATGTGGATCAAAAGCTTTATCGCCCGATGATTGGTTCTTTGTTCTATCTTTGTGCATCTCGACCGGATATTATGTTGAGTGTGGGTATGTGTGAAAGATTCCAAGCTGCACCAAAGTAAAGCCACATGGTGGCGGTCAAGAGAATCTTTCGATATTTGGTTCATACCCCTAACTTTGGGCTGTGGTACCCCAAGGGAGCCATCTTTGACCTCATTGGATACACGGACTCGGATTGGGCAGGAGACAAAGTGGAAAGGAATCAACCTCCGGTGCTTGTCAATTTCTTGGAAGATCTTTGGTGTGTTGGTCCTCGAAGAAGCAAAACTGCGTGTCTTTGTCCACCATCGAAGCTGAGTACATCTCCGCCGCAAGTTGTTGTGCTCAATTGCTATGGATGAAGCAAACATTGAAGGATCTTGGACTCTCTTTCATCAAGGTGCCACTTCTTTGTGATAATTAGAGTCCCATTTCTATTGCTCACAACCCGGTTCAACACAACAAGACCAAGCACATTGAGATTCGTCATCATTTCATTCGGTATCATGTTGCTAGAGGAGACATTTCTTTGGAGTATGTTCCTACCAAGGCGAATCTTGCGGATCTTTTCACGAAGCCACTTGATGAAGCAAGGTTTCGAGAGTTGAGGCATGAACTAAATATCATTGATTCAAGCAATGTGGCTTGAGTATCTTGCACACCTACCCGGGTCTCAAAGAATATCTTGTTTGGATGTATGCATGGTTTTAGGGGGAGGGTGGTTCCTCATATGAACCAACACTCTTCCTATTATCACATACTAATGTATTTTTCTCTATGGTCTCTCAAGGAGACAAAATGAACTTAAATGATGAGTTTTGGTAATGAACCCAAGATACATCTTCGCGGTGTCAAGCCAAATATACTCATATATGGTGGCCTAGGCCACCGACATTGTTTTGTTTGGTTCCCCTCCGTATTCTATGTTTTGGGGTGTTGTTTTTCATTGTTGGATCTTATTTTGTCATTTCTTCTCAGTTTGTGCCTCTTATCCCAAGCCTTTTCTCCACCCCTTGACCCTCTTTTCCCTGCACAAGGTCACTTCCTTGCCAGTCAAACTCTGGAGAGCCTTTCCTGGGTATCACCGGTAGTTCCAGCCGCAGCCGGTACTACCGGTCAGGGCCTAATTTCCAGAAATTAAGCTCTGACCGGTAATATCGCTCTGTCCTGAAATTTCGGTGTCGTCGGTAGTTCCGGCCTCTGGCCGGTACTACCGGTCGAGCGAGGTCCCGTTAAGTTATGGGCCAGTGGGGCCTTGGGGTCTTCTTCCCCACTTGCCCCCTGACCCTAACTTAGCAACTCTCATCTCCCAAGGATCTCTCCACGGTGCAGCCACCGGTAACACCGATTCCGGCCATCCCTCTTCAGATCGGCTCCGTGGGATTCTTCCCCACCTCGATCTCCCGCCATGGACCCTGGTATTTGCTCCTCTTATACTCCATTCATGGATATCTGGCCACTTCTTGTGCTTTAGTAGGACATGCCATGTCTAGGGCCCTTCTTTGGCTAGAACCGCTTTGGGAGATCGTGGTAGGGCTAGGATTCGACTTTAGACCAGATTGCCCCAGTACATTGTCTAGATTTCAACATTTGGTGCATCGAGTTTTGTAGATCCGTGATTTCCAATCAAACTGCCATGCTCGTGCCCTGATTGGTACTACTGCTGAGGCTCGGCCGGTACTACCAGCGGGATCCTCTCACCGGTACTACTGCTGGGGGCACAACCGGTACTTCCGGTGCGCCTCGTGCCACCGGTACTTCCGGCTGCCAGGCGGAATTTCTGATGCACCTTTGTCTATCTTCTGCATGTGTACTCTGTCAATCTAGTCTAGTTGTTTATTCTTTTCTTTTGACCTTGTGCACTTATCCTATATTCCCTGCCTTCTATTTGCTTTCTTCTTAGGGAAAGGTGGTTCCCGTGGCAGATCCAAGCAGTCTCGTGATCTTTCTCGTGGACCGACTGAGATTGATGAGGATGACCTTGAGGTCTTGCGCCCTCCCAGTCAGACTGCTCGTCAAAGGGATGCTGCTAAGCGTCGTGCTGCTGCTGCTGAAGGTAAAAGACCTATTCTGGCCAGTCAAAAGAAGTCCACCTCTGGACCTGATTCGAGCAAGAAGAAGATCTCCTCCTGGCCTCAGCTTGCATATGAGGAGTTTCGCAAGATTGATCCCTACAATGTTCCTCATGACTGCCTGGCTCAGGATCCTTTCTTCCACACCGTGCGTCAAGCAGAAATCTATTCTGAGGTTTATGCTACCAAGAAGAAGAATGTTGTTGCCCCTAGAAGCACATCAACATTGCGAAGATGGAGAGCAACCCCGAGTACTTTGGTGAAGCTCTCGATATGTGCAGGTGGTTTGGACTCATCAAGCTTATGCAACACCGTGAGAACTATGATGAGAGGGTCATTGCTCAGTTCTACTCCACCCTCTACTTTGATACTGACCCTGTTGATTAAACCATGAAATGGATGACTCAAAATAGGTATATGTTTGCTAGATGGTCTGAGTTTGCTACCCTTCTTTGCTACCCTATTCAGGAAGGTCGTCATGCCAATGGGTGGTGGGTGCATAGGGGGAAGGCCTCCGAGCCGGAAGTTCTTGCCCTTATACATTGAGGGCTGGGGCATCAATGGAAATGTTGCCCATCTTCTTCCCACCTATGAAATCATGCGCAAGGTCTATCAGAACACTATTGATCCCAAGGCAGGTAACTTCGATCAGCTTCATGCATTCCAGATTGATCTCATGTATCAGACTTACCGCCACAGAGACTCAGCGCCTTGATGTTATGGATTATATGTTTGAAGAAATCTGGTCCGCTATGATTGAGAAGAGGTCTTGTCCATATGCTCCATACATCCAGACACTCATCAATGCCAAATGGAGGGAGGCAACAGGTTCTCTCTACCCTCAGGATGCTCTCTCTATTCATGAGGAAAAGACCATATGTGTGATGAAACACAAGATACCTCGCTCTCAGGCTGAAAAGGAAGATGCTGGTGCAAGAGCTGCTAGGGATGCTACTCCCACGTCAGGCCATGCTAGTGATGGGGACCGTGCTGAGGCTTCTCCTCCACCCCAATTTGTGAGACAGCCCTCTTGGGCCAAGAAGCTGCTGAAGAAGGTTAAGAAGACTTTCTGCTTCATTCAGGACCACGAGTATTAGTCTTATGTCGCTTAGAGGCACAGTGTTCGAAGGGAGAAGGCCATCATGAGGAAGCTTTATATTGAGGTATCTCCTGAGTCCAGCTCCATCACCGCGCCCAAGGATTAGTGGGTCAACACGCATTGCAGGTGGACCGATAGTGATGACGAGCCTAAGGTCACCAGTTAGTTTCCGCCTGCTTGGAACAATGCTTCTTGGGACCCCGAGCCTCCTCCTCCGTTCGTTGGTGGGTGGGGCACGTAGATTGTCCACTTTGTCCCTTTTTGGCGTCTTGATGCCAAAGGTGGAGAAAGTGTTCCATTAGTCTACGGGATTTGCATGGGTTGTGTCTCAAGCTCGTTCTTTCGTTGATCTTTTTATGCTCGTGCACACTTCATTCCGTTATGTATGCTTGTGGACCTCCGTTATTGTCTTTGGACCTCATGTATGGTTGCCACTATGTTGTTGAGACTATGTGTTAAGATATCTTTGCGGTGTTCGTATGAGTGGTTGTGGTGCGCTAAGTTGTCTCACGAAGGTATTCTCTTATCCAAACCGTGTCTCACCACAGTGTTTTTGGTGCAAGGTATGAGTCCCCCTCTCTTTCTCATTTACTTCCTTGCACCCTTGTTGGTTTATCTAGTAAGGGAGAGCTCTCTCCCATGTATGCCTGTTATTTCTAGTTTCTCTTGTTCCTAGGCCTTGCATACATCCAGGGGGAGCTTCTCTCCACCTTTATGCCTTTATGTTGTTCCTAGTGGTTATCCTCTATGCAAATCTTGTAGGGTTGTCATCAAGCACCAAAAAGGGGGAGATTGAAAGAATATTGTTTTCTCCTTATGGTTTTGGTGCTGATGACAACTTCACTTGTGGTTTAACCTTTTGTCCAAGCTGCAGGGCTTATCTTTGGACGTGCTTGTTAGTGGACCTATCTCTAGAAGAAGCTTGAAGACGGTGGCGTCTTTTTTACACTTTATCTTGCGTTTGTGTTTTAAGCTACCGTACTATCAAGATGGGGTCCACCTTGGAAGGTTGTGGGAAATCACCGTTTCATGCACAGACCTTATATGCACTTCCACAACCATCCCAGTATTCTTGTGAGAGAGAGTTCCCTGCTGCTTTGGAGGGTTTTCTGCCCTGACCGGTAGTACCGGCCAGGCGGCGGTAGTACCGCCCAAGGAGTTTTTCAGGTTTGTTCGAGCGGAACTTCCAGCGGAAGTTCTGGTCCTAATTCCGGCGAGCCATTTTTTGGTTCAGTAACACTTCTGCCTAGTATTGCATATTTTTCAGAATTAGGACCGGAATTTAGCTCGGTTGTACCGGCCTGACCAACGCCTGGCTCCCTGAGAGGTAGTATCACCATCCCTGACCGGTAGTACCGGCCACCTTCTGCACCGGTAGTTCCGGGCCCAGCTCCAGACCTAGTTCCGGCGCCAGGCTGTGCGGGTCAGATAACCTTCTGCCTCGCACTGCCTATTTGCTGGTAGTAGGACTAGAACTAGGACTGGTATTTCCGGCCAGCTCTACGGGCCCGTTGACTGGTCAATTTGACTGTTGCGTGGCCTCCGCTGGGGCGTTGGTGGCTCACTCACCGGTACTACCGATCCGCCACTGGTAGTACCGATGGTGTCGGGACTGGGCAGAAAATGCCTGTTTGGAGGTGGCCTATTTAAGGCCCCCTTCTTTCTCCTCTCATCTTATCTCTTCGTTTTCTCTCTCATCCATTGATACAAGATCTTGACTTGCCTAGATCTCTCTCCCTACCCACTCAAATCTCTTGATATTTTGAGGATTGGGAGAGGTGAACTAGATCTACACTTCCACCAAAGGAATCGTGATTTCCCCCACTCATCCTTCATGGATCTCGTTACTCTTGGGTTCTTGGAACCCTAGACGGTGTAGGGCATCCTCGGAGCTGGGGAATTCGTTGTGAAGCTTCGTGGTGTCATTGAGGGTCTCCAATTGAGTTGTGGAGTCTCCCCTCAACCTCGTTGTAAAGGTTTCGGTTGGCACCTTCAAGGTCACCGGTTAGTGGATTGTGAGGCCACCTTTGTGGTGGTGCTCACCGGAGAAGAAGGTGAGGCCTTTGTGGCGCTCGGGTGACCTTGTGTGGCCCCGACACCTCTCCAACATAGACGTAGCTTCCTTGGAAGTGAACTACGGGAATTACATCTCCGTGTCCCCTCGCCAGTTCTTTCGCTCCACTCCTTTACTTCTTGCAATTACCGTCTTGTTTACTTGTTGCGTTGTTTACCATATAGGATATTCACCTAGTTGCACCTCTAGTGAACTTTCCTTTGTGCAAAGCCTTAAAATTGCAAGAAATATTAAAAATTGGTAGTCTCCTATTCACCCCTCTCTAGTCGACCAAAGTTGGGCCTTTCAGTTAGGCCTCCTATGTTCTCTAATTTCACGTTTCTTATTACTATGTCATTTTTCTGATTTGATAAATTGGGCACATTCGTGGATCATTTCTTATATATGGAACAACAGAAAAATGCAGTTCCAGACCCAACAAATCAACTTGTAGATGAAAATGGAGATACTGATAACCCAGTATTTTTGCTGGTATGAATGCACAATTAGCTAACCAGGACATTTATTTTGGTTTGCAACACAATTTCCCCTATCTCCAAATCCTTCTCTGGATCCTGGACATCAAGATCATATGATGGTTTATAGGATGGGCCAAGAGGTTTAATTTGTTAAATTATGCAAGAACATGTACAACATATTATTCATATGATTTTGCTTGAACTATGTTTAGGTCATACTTTCTTTTGCATGCAGGAAACTGCAAACGTGCCACTCCCTAGATCTAATGATCCATTGCCTGAGATTAGTGCTTTTGTTGTTGATGCAAGGGATTCCATGCCTACTCCTAGAGTTACTACAACACAAACTAGAGGAAACTTGAGGGGAAGAGGTAGAGGGAACTATTCTGCACCAACAAGAAAGAAGGCCAAGATCACTAAGGTTGCTGGAGAAACTAGCAGAGGGAGAGGGAACTGTTCTGCACCAACAAGAAAGAAAGCCAAGAGAACAAATGATGCTACAAAATGTATTGCTGCTATAGGAAGAGGTCAAAGAGGAAGAGGGAACCGTTCTGCACCAACAAGAAATGATGCTGGAGAAAGTAGTGCTGCTACAAGTAGAGGTGGAAGAGGAAGAAGAGGGTACAACACAGGTCAAGGCTCACTCTACCATATGTGTTTTGGTGATGACTCAGAAAGATCAGTGCTGCCAGACCTAAATGAAGCTACTCATGAACAAGAAGAAGTTCCTATCAGACAGAGTGCTCCACAGTGAGAAAGTTTTGTGCTAAACAATTTGGAAAATAAATTCAAATAATATAATTGCAACCCATGTTCATGGATGCACTCATTTGTTGCTGTCACAATCAAACCTTGATGGATATCAACAGATTTTAGTTGTTGCCATTATTCTTGTGTTGCTTTCATTGTATATTAGTTGTTGTTGTCATAATCCATGAGAAGTGTTGTCAAAATTGAGTTTAAATGGTTGTCAATCTTTAAAACACAAATACATGCAAAATGCTGCCAATATTCGCTATGAACTGCTCAAATAAACAAAAATATATGCACCAGAATTATAAGCAATATTCTTCCTTCATATTTACCAAAAGGTTGCAAGGGTACATAGTCTCCAAAATACAACTACACCATCTCCAAAAGGCAACCAACTCCTACATACTACCACTACTGCAATCTACATTCAGCTAACTAACTATGAGCTACAATGTACATACTACTTGTTCAATGAACTAACCTACATCTCCAAAAGGCAACCATGTTCTTCATTCTTCTTCTTCTGCAACTCCATCTTTTGATTCTCCTACTTGTTGCAGCAGTGCCCAATGTACAATCTACCCCATCTCCAAAAGTCAACCATGTACTTCATTATTCTACTTCAACAACTCCATCTTGTGCTTCTCCTACTTATTGTAGTAGTACCTAGGAATGTGAATAGGATTCACTCCTAGAATCCATGACTTTGGCACACCAATTATAGGAGGTGGCCTCTATCGATATGGCTCCAACAGAAGATCAAACTCTTGCTTTGAAACGAACTCCAAAGTAAGCTTCTTGTCTCCAACGAACTTGCTGATCTTGATCAGCTCCGACATCTGCTTCGAAGAGGATCTAGCCGCTAGCACGTGATGCCTCATATAGTCCAATGTGTAGGATTTTACCTCGAACATCATCCTGCACTTGAACTCGGAGTCCATCCATAGGACGAGCTCACTGCCCCAGCACCTGAACTCCGTCCCCATCAGGAGGAGCTCTTCTAGACATCGAGGATACTTCAAGCCCGCCTTGACCGCCCCAGCCATATCTAGCATGTTGTCGTCGCCTCCTCCGTACGCCACACATTTGTCGGTGCTGGCTGCAGATATCAAGCATTCTCAACCTCCTTCAAGCTGGGGAGGAGCAGAGCGGGGACAGCGAGGCGAGGATATGTAGTTGATGAGGACATGGCGGCCAGAATCGGTGGAGGACACGACGGGGAGGAGGGGCGTACCTGATTTCTGTGGACGCGATGGTGGCGAGGATGGACAGGGAAGTGGAGCGGCCTGATTCAGTGGAGCGGGGATGGGGAGAAAGTGGAGGCGGAGTCGGCAGGGATGGGGACTGCGGGAAAGTGGAGGGATGGGGAAGCAGAGACAAGGATGGGGACGACGGCGGTGTGGAGGCAAACAACGGACGACGGCGACATGGAGGCGAACGACGGCCGACAGGGCCGGATGGGTCTAAGCTCTGAGCTCCAGCACACAAGTGGATAAGGTACATGTAGTAAGGAGGACTTCTTCGCAAATAAGATATTTGACGGGGGGGTTTCACGGGAACCCTGACGTGTTTCTTTTTGCTAGCATTGATGACACGCGTCGGCTCCTAGGGTCGCTTGTACCAAATAGTTCAGCCTGACAAACGTTTTGTATGGTGAGTTGCACTTTTTAAAGGTTTTGTATGAGTTTGCTCCCGGTTGAGAACGTTTTGTAGGTATAGTGCTAATACCTCTTTTAAGTTTGATGACTAGTAGGTGTGAAAAAGTGGAAGGAGAAGTGTGCAAAAGCTGAAAAGAGAAGTGCGCAGGGCGGGAAGCTCTGGCTTGTAGCGCCCGGTGTGGAAGAAGGCGTGTCCTGCCTGCGGGTGGGGACCCTCTTCCTCGAGAGACGTGCTGTGTTGTTGGATGTTGGTTCAGCTTGAGTTGGGTCTAGGGCGGCAAGCGGGGCGGATTGCGGGAGGGAGGTTTTCACTAAGCTAGCTTTAATTCTGCTCCCTCGCTCAACTCTTTTTTGGCTTGATTTCACTTTTGTGGGCTAGGATGCGCGTGCCACCTGCAACCCTAGTTGGGTCCCATGAAGAGGTCAAGTAGGACGCAAGGCCGGAATGAATCGATCGAGAATGCAGGGATGAGGATGGAATCAGGTGGGCAGGTGAGGGAGGACCGTGTGTCTAGTTGGGCTAATTGATTTGACGATTCGTTGATCGATAGTTGCTCGCGCCCAGCCGGCCCGACCGGACATAGGCGTTGGATTGGGAGCTGCAATGGGTGTTGAGTATAAATGTGGAATGGATCTGTTCAAACTTGCCACGGACTAGCTAGTAGCTACTCCTTTCGTAGATCGAAGATCAAACTGGGTATGCTCCAAAATGTAAGCGGTTTGTTACATGCGTGCCAGATGCCCGGCCTTGAGTACCAACGCAATGATTTTATGGTCTAAACTGATCCATTTAATACTAGCACTACTTGTAGGAGTAGCTCTTTTGCTGTTATTTCATGCATCCATTAACACCCTGATGACTTGATGTGGTCAATTTGATCTCCTATCAGGTACAACGCGCTCCCAAAACTGCAGTACGGCTCGTTCGTCATCCAAGGTGCAATTCTGTTTGTGTATCACCGGACAGATCGACCGTAACGATCCATTTCCACGTAGCACCGCGTAACGCAGTTGCTGCTATACCGCACAGACAGGGCTCAGGGCACAACTCTAAACCCTAAACCCTAACGGTATAGTACATACGTTGAGGTCGCCACTCCCACCTAACCCGCGCGTTTGTTCGCCTGGTGACTGACTGATAGGGTCACGGTTCCCGCATGCGGAAACTGTGGCCCGCGCTCCAGCGTCATGCGTGTATAGCCGAGCCCGAGTAGGGTGTTTGTAGCGCGGTCGGCCTGGCATGCATGATGCATGCAAGAGAAAATTGGATCTCACAGCACCCTTTGTGGCAAACGTTGCACAGAACATAAAAACAAACCTTCCGTTGCAGCTAGCACAGGTTCGTGCCTAATTCGTTGCACCTAGCCCAAATGATTCCGTTAACTTGCTAACATTCTCTTGCCAGCTTGCATAATTGAAACATTGAGCGTATAACACTAGAGAATTGGCATATAACACTAGAAAATTTGGATGCATAACATTTGAAAATGGTAGCTATTTGAGCAACACAATTACCACCATATATCAATAACATTGTAATGACAACAACTTAAGCAAAAAGTGTATCCTGGCACATTACAAGCTTCGAAAGTTACCAGCACCAAGAGTAGTGTCTGGCACATCCAAAAGACCTAGAGTCTTCGGATCTTACAAATATTACATGGCTCATGTCATTTCATATAATTTTTTAATTTAATGGCTCATTGTTGACCATTTTGCATGGCTTGCTCCCGCTGCTGCGCTTCCAACCCAACTGTGAAGTAAGAATATCCCCTGCTATTGGTGCAATGGCTATTGGTGTAATGGTCACTTCCCCTTGCTCGTCCTCTTCCAGCCCATGAATCATGCACATGTTGTTGGTGTGTTGGTGCAGCATGAGCCGAGGGTTGGTGTGGTGGCGGTGTAGCATGAGCCAAGGGTTGGCGTGGTGACGGTGCAACATGAGCCGAGGGTTGGCGTGGTGGCGGTGCAGCATGAGCTATAGGTTGGCGTGGTGGCGCATCATGAGCTAGAGTTTGGCGTGGTGGTGCAGCTGGAGCTGGAGACGGCGTTGTAGCTGTTGTGGATGACAGTGAAGCAGTTGTTGACGATGGTACCCTAATATTCGCAGGCAGCTTGCGATTACTCTATGTCAACAAGAGAGTTACAGAATTAAACACAAGGCTGTAATATAGCATAAAACACTCAACATTAAAATAATTACCTTATGCCATGCCTTCCTAATGGCAAGGTGAGGCTTGATAGGCTTGGTACAAGTTGTGTACCGATGCCCTTTTAACTTACAATTTGAGCAAGTGATAGTACTAATTTTGACAATACCATCTTGCCCTTCCCCTGCACTTGGCCTTCTTCTTTTTTATTTTTTCTCCCAGGCTTGGTTGCAAATACAGGAGGTTCTATGTCCGAGGTATCCGTTTTCACCCAGTCGTCTTGCCCCGGCACAAGATATATCATTGCCTTTTAGGTTAGCTCATACATTGGCTTCTTAAAAAATCACTAACATGGTCTTCGGGAAACTCTTTGCGCATATGGATTACAGATATTGCATGTTTGCAAGGCACTCCCGTTTAGTCCCACTTTCTACAGATACATGTTTTGTTATGCAGGTTAATAGCACATGTCTCTACTTGCCAAATGCCATTACCTGCATTGACTGGCGTATACCATCTAGCAAACCTCTTCTCGGTCTCAAGTTTTTCAACAAAATGAGGTGTTATCTCCCACTGCGCGACAACTACACCATCTCTCCTAACTACAAACATAGCCATAAGCTTTCAAACTTGCAGACTTGCAGCAAATGACATGTGTAGTCTCTCCCGAGAGAGCTGATGTCATCATGACAAACGTACATGTGCCTTCAGACTTGCAGAAAACTGTGATCCTATCCTTGCCATTCCTCAAGTATTCCCAATCTCGTTGATGCACAACGTGATAGTTTAGGAGGGCTCTTCTAAACTGATGGACATCTTCAAAGCACATATTAATCTAAAACTGGTCATGTGCATTCTTCCAAATTCATCATAATAGGCTCTCTTGAAAGTCGTCTTAGCTATGCTCCTCTTCTTTGTTATCGATGACAAGTCATTTCCACCTACAACTTGATCATCATCACTAGAATCAATGAGCTCCTTGCAGTCATCACTCACTTGATCACTAAATGCCATGCCTTGTTCCTCTACATCTCCTTCTAAAGCCCTTCTCTTAGCATCCATTGACATCTCTGCCTTACACCTAGCTTGCTTAGCTCTAGTTTCCTTTTGCATTTCTGCCTTAGATATGACATCCACTACTACAGCCTCAGCTTGAATTGGGCACAAGTCTTCTACATTAGTATCACCTTCACAACATACAAGCAATTCATCATAATGGTCAGACTTGCTGTCAACTTCATAACCTCTGCAGTCCTCATTGGTAAAGCCATCAACTTGGGTATCTAGACCATGAATTGCATGTTCATTCACTCTCTGTGTGCTCTAAATATCATCTAACTGCACTTCCTCAAAGAATTCCAACCTGCAGAACAAACAATTGCAATACATTTAACTCTAGGCAAAATAGTACACTTGCAGTAAAATTTCTTTCAACCATATACAAAATTTCTTCCAACAAATTGCACAATCTCATACCCATTCTTCAAACTGTCAAACTCACACCACGACTTTAAGAACATTACTACATATGTACGTCGATCTGAGCACAAAAAATCTGAGGACAACCTAGGGTTCCTCTTCTTTGCCCAAATAATCCGAGGACACAATCTAATACGAGATCACTAAATAGAGGGGGCGGATGATGACGGAGGAGAACGTACCCACACGATCGGGACAGGGGGTCGCTGGATTCCGCCTGAGCCGTCGCCAGCCCGCCGCCTGAACTGTCGCCGACCACGTCCCCGGACGACATCATCCGTGCCCCATATCTATCATAGAGCAGGAAAGACACGTACCCACGGAATGGATAGAGAGGGTCGCTGGATTCCGTTGTCGTGTGGCCCGGTACCACCGTCGTTGCCGGCGCGCCGGCTCCACCGTCGCTCCTGTCACCAGGTCGCATCGCCTAGTGTGCTCGCTCTCAATTTTATTTTTCTCTCTTAGTTCGACCGGGTCGGTTCGACTGGGACAGGGTGAGCTTCCGGGAGAGGGACTGTGGTGGGCCGGTTGATGCCACGCAAGCAAACGAGTGGGCCTGGCCTGTCAAAATACCTGTTAGCAATAGTAATACGTTGATTTGGGCTAGGTGCAACGAATGAGGCTCAAATTTGTGCTAGCTGTAACAGAAGGTTTGTTTTTGTGTTTTGTGCAACGTTTGCCGCATAGGATGGTGTGAGATACAATTTTCTCTGCATGCAAGGGTCCAGGAAGCGGGTGTCTGTTTTGGGTCTTGGTCCGCCCTAGCCGTGTGCGACTCAACATGATCACGATGATGACGAGAGCGTGTGGTTTGTTGGTCACGCGCTGGCCCTGCACTGCACGAACGAGACCATGCCTTGGTGCCTACTTCTTGGAGGGTGATCATGTTTAGGCACTTAGAAATGCATCTACAGTCCTCGAAGTTACCGGTCATGTCTAAAACAGTCCTGAAACTTAGGATCTGCATTACTTCAGTCCTGGAAGTTGCTCCGGATGTCCACCTACGGTCCTGAATATGAATTTCTACAATATAAAGCTGATGTGGCGACGAAGCAGGCCCACTATGGCGCACCAGCTTGACCCACGATGAGAGAAATGTATCTACGGTCCTGAAACTTGTTGGCCATGCCTAAAACAGTCCGAAATGAAATATTCTTTGAACTTAAAAAATTTATAGATTTTATTCTCTTTATCCAAAAAGTACAACTTGTACCTTTTTGGAAACACTAGACGGAGTAGAATAGGATGACACTCTTAGTTTCCAATACTTATAGTGTTTATGTTATTCAAATTTCTTTAAATGAGGATTTTGAGTATTTTTTTTCATATATTTTATTTTATAAATATTTTAGAAATGATTATTTCTGCAAATGTAAACTAGAAATTATATGGCACGCATACGTTTCCTCTGAAACATATGCTATGTCGCTTGTCAATCGATTAGCTAGACTTGTATTGATCTGCGGATATCAAAAAATTCTGATTTATTTTCTCTTCTTTCTCCGGAGCGAACATACATACATGACGTGCAAGACCATGCCATGTCATGAAGAGACCAATTGACCATGGTCAATATTCTCCAAAGAAGCCAATGTAAAACCTAAAACAAGTATTGTTTGGGAGAACGGCTCAACCCTCAACAGGGTGGCCTGTTACTCATATATATAGACGTATACAAGTACAAATACATAGACCGAATATATCAATATGTACATGTACATGCTTTGGAAATTTTGAAATATAAAGAATTTTTTGTTTTGGACTGTTTTAGACATGACCGACAAGTTCCAGGACCATGGTTGTATTTCTCTCATTGTGGGTCAACCTGGTGCTTTGTACTAGGTCCCCTTCGTTGCCACATCATCTTTATACGGTAGAGATTCGTATTCAGGACCGTAGGTGGACATCTAGAGCAACTTCCAGGACTGAAGTAATACAAAACCTAAGTTTCAAGACTGTTTTAGACATGACCGGTAACTTTGAGGACCGTAGATGCATTTCACTCTGCTAAAATTATAGTGCTAGCTTTCGTGTTGATCGATCGGCCGGTGTACTCTTGGAACAAACGGACAGATGGACAGGAGTAGTAAATGTAGCAGTCCTCCCCTACCCATCGATCTACCACGCACGGCACGGTCAAGCCAAAACTGAAAGCTGCAAAAGCAGCAGCAGCGCAACCCACCCCTATCTTGCACCCTGCGCCCCCCTCTTCTCTTCTCTTCTCTCCTCTCCTCTCCCTCTCTCTCCCCCCACCAAGTCACCAACCACCCGTTTATATATCACAGCGGTGCGGCGATCCTTCCCTTCCCCAGTGCAAACACATCCAGCGTGCGATCTCTCTCCCCCTCATCCGCTTCCACCGCTACCGCAACCACCTACGTCGTACAAGCCATGGAGATTCAGATGGATCGTTGCTGCAAGCCCTCCCGGTTCCCGTCTATCAACGAGTGGGAGGCTCACGTCCTCATCGAGCACGGACGCGACGTGCTCAAGGCCATCTACGCGGCGGCGCCGGCGGGCGACATGACCAAGCGCGACGCCTTCTACCACGCCTTCTTCGCGGGGGTGCAGTCGGGCGACAAGGCCAACCTCGAGGAGGACGCGACCAAGGAGGCGGGCGACAAGGCTAACCTCGAGGCGGAGGCGACCAAGGAGGCGGCGGCGGTGGCTGGGGCGGGCGACAACAAGACCAACCTCGAGGAGGACGTGACCAAGGAGGCGGGCGACAAGGCTAACCTCGAGGCGGAGGCGACCACGGAGGCAGCGGCGGCGGCTGGGGCGGGCGACAAGGCCAACCTCGAGGAGAACGCGACCAAGGAGCCAGCGGCCGACAAGGCATGTTAGCACAGCCCCTGCCGCCGACTACTTTCCGGCGACACCGACGACGAAGTTCCGACGAGACAACACGCACGTCCCCGATAACCAATCTGCCGAGATGCACACGTACTGCTAGCCAAACCTTGAAAGATCAATGGATTAACTAGTACTACTCACGCGCACGCACACGGAAAATATTAGATAGCCAAAGGCCCTTGTCGGACCTGCTGTCGGTGTCGCTGGAAAGTAGTCGGCGGCAGGGGCTGTGCTAACAATTGGTATCAGAGCCTCGTGAAGGATCTCCTCGTAACGGGAGGTCACAGCGACGATGGATGTGGGCGAGTATTTCGGTGCGGCTAAAGGATTTGCTGCACAGGTGATGACACAGTACCCGCGGTACAACCGCGACAACTACACGATGTGGGCGACCCAGATGGAGTGGGCGCTAGAGTCCAACGATCTATGGGAGGCTGTCGATCCCGACGGCGACGAGTTCAAGAAGGGCGCGTCGAAGTACCGCAAGGACCGGCAGGCACTCACGGCCATTGGCTCGGTGATGCCGGCGGACGTGATGCAGCACCTGATCTCGAAGAAATCTGCAAAGGAGGCGTGGGAGGCGCTCAAGACGCTAAATCTTGGGCACGAGCGTGTCCGCGAGGCAACCCTATAAACCTTGTAGAAGAAGTACGAGAATCTGGAGATGGGAGGAGACGAGACGCTGGACGCGTTTGCCTCGAGGATAGCCACTTTGGTCAATGGGATTCGCGCGCTCGGCGAGAAGCTCGAAGAGATCTCAGTCGTTCGGCGTTTCCTTCACGCGACGCCGCCGTGTTACTTGTCCGTTGTGTCGGCGATCGAGCAGTGCGTTGATCTCAAGACTCTCACGACGGATGATCTGGTTGGACGATTGAAGGCTCATGACGAGCGGATGAAGATCACCTACGGTGATGCGGTACCGGAAGAGCACGTGATGCTTACCCGTGCCCAGTGGCAGGCGGTGGTTGCCAAAGAAAAGGGCGATCAAGGATCCGGAAGCAGGAGTGATAAAGAAGCTTCTTGCCTAGCGAAAAAGTATATCGCAGGGGAAGACGAGGACGACGCTCCGCCGCGGAGGAAGTTTTACATTAAGAAAGTAAGATGTCATAACTGCGACGAGCTCGGTCACTTCAAGAAGGATTGCAAGAAACCGCTGAAGGAGAGAGCTCTCATCGCCCAGGAAGGAGATGATGGACCGATGATGCTGATGCTCGAAGTAACTGAGCTGAAGGATGAGGAGGATCCTCCATCACCGGCTACGGAGATTGTGGTGCAAGTGGATCACGATCTACCGTGTGTGGATCACGAGGAACGGAGTGCCCCGTTACCATGTGAAGCCACGTTTGAGGCAAGTGAAGCCTCGAGACTAGTTCATGGTGATCTATGCGTTGGAATTTCACCCACAACTCCGTCCGGCAATAAGTTCTTCATGCTTGTGGTGGATGATCATAGTAAATACATGTGGATTGTGTTGCTGAAAAGTAAGGATCAAGCTCAACAAGCATTCAAGAAGATCAAGGAAGCCGAAGAGTTCAAGGTGAAGGCGAAGATAAGAGCCCTACGCATTGATCAAGGGGGTGAGCTGCATCAAACTGTGTTGACCATGGCACGGAGCATGATGAAGAGTAAAGGCTTGCCAGGAAAATTTTGGAGAAAATTTTGGGGTGAGGCAGTCAATACAGTTGTGTATTTGCTGAACATGGAGCCAACTGAGAGTGGTGTTGGTATATCACCGTACGAAGCATGGTACGGATGGAAACCCTCGGTTGATCATCTTCGCACTTTTGGGTGCGTGGCGCATGTCAAGACGGAGTCCGACCATAAGAGTAAATTGGCGGAGCAGAGGACTCCAATGATCATGACAGGCTATGAAAGCTCAAAGGAATATCACTTGTGCAATCCTTATACCAATAAGGTGGTTGTTAGGGGCGACGTAATCTTTGAGGAAGGCGAGTCATAGAATTGGGGCTCCAACGAACCGGGATATCCAACTTTTCACGTCACGTGGGATCTTGAGTATGAAGAAAATATAGATCAACCAATCTTATCCTGGTCAGCAAGTTCGGACCCAGAAGACGTTGAAGGCCTAGGGGGAGCTTCAGGTGTGGACACCAGGCCAGAAGCACTAGGGATTCTCCTAGAAGAAAAAGAGTCTGAAGATAAGGCTAGTCCGTGGCCAGAAGACACGGAGCTAGAAGGGTGTGCATGTGCAGTGATACCTGCACTTGTTGGCCCAGCAATTAGAGGAGGAGGGAGAGCTGAAGCGATCCTAGCAAACAGGCCAGCAAGGCCAGGAGGCGATGGTCCAAGAGTATGGACTGGTGGCCAGACAGATGGAGGAGACCCAACAATAGGGGGTGCAGATCCATCAAGAGGCTTTTCACGTGATATAGAGAAGCTAGAAGAAAACATGTCAGAAAGAGATTTAAAAAGAAAAGACGAATCACTGCAGGTAGGCAACCTGTGCATCGCTACTCCGGACGAGCCATAAGACGGCATTGGTCAGGAGCAGGCAGAAGTCAGAATTGCTAGTCACGAGCTAGCTTTGCTAGTCAACCAACGTGAGGTAGCTCTTACATATTTGTTCTATTGCATACAAGAGTACGTCGCGATGACTTCGACAGAACTAGAGCCGAGACGACTACGACCGACGCGAGCACGCATGCGAAGCGTGTTGGACTACTATCCGAAAGATGAATTTCGGACGGTTGTTAAACCGGTGAAGATGAACTACGAAAAGCACCGGTTGTTCCTCAAGGAACCGATGAAGACTAAAGACGCGGACATCAAGGACGCATACAAGGAGGATGTGGACAAAGAGGGTCGGCGTCAAGTCATGGAGAAGCCGGCGAAAGTAAAGTCGGTAATATGGAGGATGACGCCCGCGATTAGCAGCTGGCGCATTTGGGACCCAGGACGACAAGACGAGCACATCGTGCTTACGGGGGTGATTGTTGGAAATTCTAATAGCTCTAGACATCGGCCGTATGTCTTGTGCTCATGAGAGTTCTTGTCCGAGTAGGTGTAGGTGTCCAGGTAGTATACGTATATGTATTAGACTAAGTTTAGCTATCTGAGTCGGTTGTCTAGCCTTGGCATATATATACTATCCTGTAAACCACATCGTGTGAATCAAATACAAGAAAACCAACAGGTGCGACACGCACCTGTGGCCATAAATTGTTTTTCCACGTGCGTACTCGTACTGGTGTGAGTTGGTGTTTTGATCAGCTAGCTAGCTTAGCTGGGCTGATCGTTCTTGTACATGCGTGTTACTCGTCGGATCATCGTCGTCGTCACGCTGGACTGCACTCGGTGATCGGGGCTGGGCCAACAAGGCCAACCTCGAGGAGGAGGCGATCAAGGAGGCGGCGGCGGCTGGGGCGGGCGACAACAAGACCAACGTCGAGGACGACGTGACCAAGGAGGCGGGCGACAAGGCCAACCTCGAGGGGGCGGAGGCTGGGGCGGGCGACAAGGTGGGGGAGGAGGACGCTGCGACAGAGGGCGACGAGGACGAGAATGAGGAGGAGCCGACCAAGGACGCCGCGGATGACGACAAGGGCAAATCGGCGGCGTCGGCAAAGAGATCTGCTGCAACTACCGTGCTCGACCAAGGAGGAGAAGGCGTCAACGCGGCCGGGAAGAAGCAAAAGACCGTGCTCGTTGAGTCCCCAGCTGAGAAGGCCATGTGGCGTGCTCGTATGGCCAAGCTCGATGCTCTCGGCGAGAAGGAGGCGGCCTCGTTGAAGGAGCAACAAGAGAAGGAAGATGATTCAGAGGCCGAGGGGAGCGGCAAGGTCAGCGAGGATGACGACAGGAGCAACACCACTGAAAGTGAAGGGGAGGAACCCGAGCAGAGCGAGTCCACTGACAAGGAGAAGGACTCCGACCTGGACGACGGCGGAGCCAGCTGATCTTCCCTACCACCAGGTTGAATCACTCTGTCTATGTTAGGGTTGCATGGTCGGATTCTGATACAATATCCTTTATCTCATGATGATTGTCTCTAAACTTGTGGCTGATCAAGTACTTATGTCATGTTATTCACAACGGATTTAATCCAAGTTATTATGTGCTCGAATCTTTTCAAGTTAAACCATGTCGTGCCTTAAATTCATACCGTCTCTTGATCTAGCTTCGTTGTTGTCTCTGGACTTGTGTGGTTGATGAAGCTATCAGATCATGTTATTCACAATGGATTTAATCCAAGTTATTTTCTTGCCTCTTATCAATTTAAACCATGTCGTGCATTAAATTTATAGTGTCTCTTGATCTAGTTTCGTCAAGATGCTTTATTGTATATTTGGGAGTTTTTGTGTGTGATAGATATTTGGTAAAAATTGTTTGATGGCCATATTTGGGGGCAGAATTATTCGAAGTAGCTACTAGTAGTTTGGCTAACGCAACGCGTTTATTCACAATGGATTTCCAAGTTATTATGTGCTCGCACCTTTTCAATTTATAAACCATCTCGTACCTTAAAATCATACTGTCTTCTTGATCTAGTTTCCTTAAGATGCTTACTCCTCCGTGTCATCCTTGGTCAACTTTTTTTTTTTTTGCGGGTATCATCCTTCCTTGGTCAACTTGACCCACCTTCTGGGGGTTTAGCTCAAGATTTGTCTGGCGGTTTCTTTACCTCCACTTCACGGACTGGCCGAGGTCTAGAAAATAACAGAGGTTGTTTTCCTTTCAAAATCAGCTCCGTAGGATTTGATTGATTTAATGTCTCAGAGCGTTTTGACATAGGTGCATAAGAACAGGTTCAATCTGCGGGAGGGGTTTATCACCCGTGACTTCGTTCCTAGTGTACCAAGCCCTCCACGCCACCTGCAGAGTACAAATCAACGTTCCGGAATATGCAGTAGAATTGATCTGAACCAAAGAGGCCAGTGACCCAGATGCGTAGCTGCTCCTCCAGAGATGGAAGCAACCAGCAATCACGCATAGCGCCCCAAAGATGGTCAGCATGAGGCATGAGGGCAGCGACATAAAGAATGAGCCACGTCTTCCACGCCTACCTCACAGATTTTGCAGAAACCAGACAACTTCATATATTTTTAGATACAAGGCCAAAAGGCCTAACGTTAAATTAATAACATCTCAAACGACAATAAGAATACACGATGCTAGAACCCAGCTTACATGATAGAGGTGTACACCCAAAAAAACAAAGGCCTGCCAACGAGCCTACAACCAGAGGCGCGCATAACAGGCACGCCATTACAGTAGACTATGAAGAGGAGGAGCAAAAGCTTGACAGGCAACGCAGCCGGGCCGGAGTTCCTCCGAAAGGCCGAACCAAACGAACACGCCATGCCGTCGAGACAACTCTACCAATGAAGAGAACGCCACCGGTGGCCGACCTCCACTAGGAACCGGCCATCACTACCCGCAAACCATCATGGAGCGTCGAGGTAGAGACCAAAGATTCGGGGGACAGAACACAAACCAAGCTTTGCCGATGCGAGTAGAACGGGGAGCCAACGCCGAAGCACCGCACCGTCGCCACACTACCATCGGAGAACTGCCAACCGTGCGCTCCAAGACAGTCTCTTCAAGAAGAGAAGGACACGAGAGCGCCGCCACCGCCCAATCCGGGAATCTTGGGTTTTCACCCGGAGCCTGAGTAGAAGCCGAGAGACGTCACATCAACGCCTTCAAGAAGGGAACGACGACGTGCCGCCGTGGCCCAACGGGCAAGGTTTTCCCTCGGCAAAGTCTCCTCCTTAACCCCGCCACAGCACGCAGCTCGTCGGCACCACGCCACCCTCACGAACCATGGATACCGACCCGCATCAGAGTCATTGGCTCACCCACACACCATGACTCCCACCACCTAAGGCCGTCGCCCCGGCGTCCAAACCAAGCACGCTGATGGACCGAAGAGGAGGACGATATTTAGCGTCCCCAAGATCTCCGGCAAGATGGAAAGAGAGGGAAACTCCGTCCAGATCAATGATTTCAGCCCCATGGTTGCTGGCATCCAGATCTGGCGTGAGGGAGATGGGCTCAAGCGGGCCTGAGGCCCCTGCCCTGGACTGAGATCGAGGCGGCCAGAGAAGTTGTCGCATTGCCCGCCCCTACCCAAGAGTTCTCCTCGCCACCGTGCTGCCGCTGTGCCACCCCTGGTCGTGCTGGCTCCAGCATGGCGTCCTCCCTGCCGCCCCCAGCCAGCAACGCCCTCGGTCGTGTCCCCCGCCGCCGCAACCTCACCGCTCTGTCACCGCCGCAAGAACGCACACACGCGAAGCCACTGCACCGCCGCAGAGCAGCCGTGCCACTGTGCCCCTCACCCAGCGCCGCGCCCCCGTCGGTCGTTGCGGCCCGCACTGCCACTGCTGCATGAGGAGGAGAAGGGGCCCCACCGATGCCGACGCCACCGAGGCTTTGCCCGGTGACACCTTCTGGCGGCGGCAAGGGAGGGGAGGACGGTAGGAGGAGGCTAGCGGCGCGAGGTTCAAGGTTTCGCCCTACCGCTCGCGGGAGCGGGTAAGATGAAACGCTCTTTCGTCGCATACCTTCATATTCCTTCTCAAGTTTATTTCCATGGGTAGCTAGGGTGTTTGAGGCAGCCCTCCTTGCAAAATCTTTCACCTTAGGCCATCAAACCCCATGTCCCACTTACATCAAATAGTATGTTTGGCTCTAGAGTATTGGACTAATTCAATCCCCCCTAATTCTCACTTTTTCCCAAATTTTAGTGTATTTTTTTCTAATATCCAATACACTATCTCTACCCAATGGATTGGGGTTTTGTGGGAATTAAAGAGGTTGGGTGAAGATAGAGATTTCACCTAATCTCCTTTGGGATTATTTCTCTAATCTCTACTAAAACTCTAGTACCAAACAAGGCCTTGGAGGAAACCGAAGAGCCCCAGATTTTAGACGTGCATGGATCTCGGAACTACTAGATCCATACTCACAGTGCTCAGACAACTCATTAAAGGCTAGCTTGTACGCAAAACTCACCGAGAAAATACCAGTCCGTTATGGTTGCCAAACTATCGTATCTTTATGTCCCGTCCTCGACGGCTTGATCCGAAATAGAGTGTTTGGTAGCCTATAGGTTTTTCCGGTCTCCCTGGGGCATGACCGCGAAGAGACGTGAAAAGAGTGGTATTATGCAAAAAAATCTGTTAAAAATACGTTGTATTTTGCAAAATACAAAAAAAATTCAGGTTAAAAGGATATACTCCCTCCGATCCATATTAATTAACTTAGATTTATCTACATTCAGATGTATCTAGACATGTTTTAATACTCCAAGATACATCCGAATTTAGAAAAACTTGAGTCAATTAATTTGGATCAGAGGGAGTACTATTTTATACTACTCCCTCTCATCCATATTAGTGTTAGATAAATACAATCTAGTGACAATTAATATGGATCGGAGGGTGTAGTTAGTGTCAGAAAATTATCTTTTTTATATCTTCCAAATTATAAAGTTTTTAATAGGACTTTTTTGCGTACATTTCACCTGTATATATATCCATCTGTTAAATATATATACGCCATAATTTTTTTTTACATAGAAGTGTGAGGTTTAAAATTTTCAAATATCTAAAAGTGAACGGGGCACTAGTGGCCATGTGCAAAAAAATCCCTTCTCCACCCGTGCCCTTTTGATTGGTACTGTACATAGCTGACCGATCAGTTGCGTTGCGTCGAGGTACTACAAAATTCCTGGCGCGTTACGAAAGATGGTCCGACGGAAACGAGGAGCTCTCCAGACCGTATATCTTCCCCTCTCCCCTGCTACAGTACAAAAACCGTCGCCGCTCGCTCCGGGTCAATCCCACGATGATTCGCCGGTGCTACCGGTAGAGAGGCGGAGGAACGACGCTAGACACCCCCCCTCCCCCCCTATATACTAGGTTTAGTTTTAGGCTTTATGCCGGTGTTTGGCTTCTTGCCGTGAGGTTCTTGGTGTGCTCTCCGGGCTAGAGTCGTCGATGGTGGGCTCTCCTCCTCCTTGCCGTCTGTGCAGCGGCGCCATGGTGGAGGAAGGCCAGCCACGCCTCCAATAAGGCCGTTCCTAGGCAGAGCTTTGCTTTGTGGGGTTTTCCCCCTTCTTCGGCCGGCCGTGGTGGTGGGGAAGGAAAAGGGGACTCCGGCCGCCGGAGCCATGCTCGTCGCCCCTCTGCTCCTCTGTCTTCGACGCTCCCGCACGGCTTTGCACGACAGGTCGCGTCCCCCTCTACAGGCGCCTGCTCCATGGCATGGGAGGAGGTGACCGGGAGCATTTCAATAAGGTGCGTGTTTGACCACTGTGGTGGTGAAGCTGAAGATGCGGTGGGGCTCCTGGCCGTCCATGGTGGCGAGGAGGAGCTTCGTAGTAGTCTGCGGGAGGGTGAGCACGTCCCCCCCTTGGCCGACCTTGGTGGCGAGGGAGGGTGGTGCGGTGCATCGCGCTCTATCTCTACTGCATGGTGGTGGTGGCCCTCTCCCACTGGAGTGGGTCTTGGTTCGGTGGGGCGATGCATTTCGGCGCCTTTCTCGCAACCTTGTCAAGGCCATCAAGGTGGTGGCGGCATGGTGGTGGTGAGGCGGCGTCGGCTTGCTTGGCTTGCGCTGATGGCTGCGTTCGGTGTCTACTCGCAGTGGTCTGACGGCGGCAATGAGGCCGCTGGGCCGCTGTCCTTTATAGTTGAAAGGCGACCTGGGGTTTCGACCTCCTTTGGAGGCCCTTCGATCGAGTCCTACGCCGGAGCTCGTCAGCTCATCTTCGACAAGTGGTCCGTCCCCGGAGAAGGTGAGATGGCTGGCTGCAGAGGCTCGTTGCCGGCTTTGAGAGTGTCTCGAGCTGTTTCTTCTCCGACCTCGGCTCACGCCTTGAGGCCGCCGGCGACTTGTGGTGGAGACGCCCGAGGACTTGATTGATTTTTTATCTTTTGTCCTAGGGTGTTTTATATAAATCTAGAGCCCTTATCTTCGAATATGAGGTTCTTTGTGCGAGTGTTGCACAAGAGCTCCTTTGTAATTTATACACTCCACGTGATTTAATTGCGAGGTCCTTCCGGACCCCCTCTCGTTAAAAAAAAAAATCCTAGCGCTAGCTAGCTCGTCGGAACGGTCGCTCACCTCGTTCGATTTGTCCCGAGCAGGGTTTGGGCACACGCAAACTGGCGCGCGCGCGCGCTCGTGCCGCTTTCCTTTCTCCCCCGCTTTGGTTTCGCTCGGGCCGGGTCGCGCGCCGCCTGACGCTGCTCTTGCTTTGCGCCACCGGCTCCGGCCGGCCCTGCTCTGGTCGCTTGCAGGTGGTTGGGTTTGGCCTGCCCTGCTCTGGTCGCATGCAGCTCCGCAAGCGCAAAGTAAGAGCAGCTTTTGTCTGCCAGTTGAGCCACGCCGAACGAGGCGTACGCGCGCGCGCCACCACAGGACGATCCGATCTACACTAGTCGCCACGTACGCGCGCGCGTCTAGGAGCTATCCGAACATGCACGCGAATGTTGGTCGCTGCGAATGCTGGAACATACATACTGATCGACCAAGGTCCAGCGTCAGCGAACAAGAGAGTACACGTTGCTAGTACCAACGAGCTGTACTTTTTTTATGGGTATATACTACATATACGAAGAGGCAAAATTTGGGACATGCGAGTAGATCACGCACGAACGCTGGCATTTCATTGTTGGCACGGTCGAGGAGGATGTGGTTCCTCATCCCATTTATATACAGTATGTCAAAGTACTCCTGCTGCAAACTCCTACGGACTCTACCTCCGCGTCTGCCGTGGCCCGTGTGCCCGGCTGTGGAAGAATGGAATCCATCCGTTTGAGCACCGTGCGGTGTCGCGCGCAGAGCAGAGCAGAGCAGCGCAGCGCAGGCCTGCCGCTAGCTGTAGTGGAATCTCTGTACCGTCAGCCTTAACACTCTTTTTTTGCAGGGCGTCAGCCTTAACACGTCGGCAGACGAGCGCTGCAGCTGATTACGCACGTAGGGTTGCTACTTGGTAAAGCGTATCAGGGATTTACTCGAGATTTACCGTCTTTTATTCTACTCCGTATCAGAATTGGTATAGCGTACTTTTATACGTACGTGAGTGCTGTGCAGTCCTCTCGTTCATCTCACGCAGAATTTGCTTTCTTTCTCCGATATCGAGTAACTAGCCAGTTTTGTCGTCTTGCTCATCAAGGGTAAAAGCATCTAGTATCTATCTGTGTGTTTGTACCGGCCGATCGACACGGACGGACGGACGGACGTGCGAAAGCTACCACTAGTGTAAATTTAGAATGAAACAAATAAGTGGCCAAACATGATCGCTAGGGAAGTACAGTACTCCAGTTCCGATCCATGCACCAATCCGTCCATGCATGCATGCATGCGCCAAGCCGGCCGGTCATGATGCTGCATGCATGCATGGTCTCGTCCGTGCAGTGCCAACCCAACGAACGACACGCTCTCGTCATCGTCGTGATCATGTTGATCCGCACGCTCTCCGAGAAGGATGTGCTCGCAGGTCGCAGCTAGCGCGGACCCCACCTGAAACACCCGTTACCACAGCCATGCGTGCCAGTCACAGCCAGCCCCCGTAACCGCTCGATTGCAGGCAGGAAGTACACCCTGCTCTGCTTGTACCACGACGCTGGAGCGCGGGCCAGGCAACGGAGTGGGTCCCATATAGTCAGGGGGTAGCGCCTCACCAAGGGGGAGTGGAGACCTATCCTAGAGAGAGCGAGACGGATGGGCCTGCCAGCCTCCTGCGGGCGAATCGAATCGTACGTACCGCGGCAGGGGCAGGTAGCTAGCAGCGGCGCCAGAAGCTGTCCCCTCCTTGGCCCCGTCTGAAACCTGGCACACCGTCCTAGCTCCACAACACCTGTGCGTTCAACGCGACGAATACGTACGAAAAAGGTGGCTATGGCGCATGGTGCATGGCGGGTGCGTGGGAGTGGATTGATCGATGTCGACCCGTCTATGATCTATGTGCAATATTCGTGAGTAGGATCGTTACATGTGACAAGCAGGCTTCGATGTGACCAACGACGATCCTCCCTCCGTCCACAAATGTGTACTTCTATATCATTGTCTTTAGTCCAACATTTTAAGGTCTTATTACTATTAAGTAGTAGTAATATTTAGAACATTAAATTAGGACCGCTAGATTTGTTTTGAAAAATAGTTTTAGAATATAGTATCAATTTGAGGTTGCATATGTTAATACCTTTTTCAATAAACTTGATCAAATATAAAATATGTCCTTTCTCAAAACATTTTGAAAACGGAGAGAGTATATTGTACTCCCTCCGTAAATATACTTCATCCGTTCTCAAAATATGTCCGTTTTGAATTAGGCCACGTATAAGTATAACTCTGTGCGTTCAACGTGATGAATACACGTACTCCTTCCGATCCAAATTAATTGACTCGGATTTGTCTAGATTCGAATGTATCTAGACATGTTTTAGTACTAGATACATTCAAATCTAGATAAATTCAAGTCAATTAATTTAGATCAGAGAGAGTACTACGAAAGGTGGCCATTTGCGCATGGTACATGCAAATGCGTGGGATGGATTGATGTCGACCCACACCCATTTTTATTTTTTTTGAATCTTCGACCCACACCCATCTATGTGCAATATTCGTCAGTACGATCGTTACATGCGACAAGCAGCCTTCGACGTGACCAACGAGCATCCTCCCTGCGTCCACAAACGTGTACTTCATAATTGTCTTTAGTCCAAAAAATTTAAGGTTTGTCCAAACTTTTAGAAAAAAGCAGCAATATTCATGAGATTAAATTAGTACCGCTAGATTTGTTTTGAAACATAGTTTCAGAAATATACCAATTTGATGTTGTATATGTTACAGTTCTTCATTTTCAATAAATCTCGTGAAATTTAAAATTATTTGACTTAATGCAAATTTAGAAAGACACTTATTGGAGGACGGAGGGAGTATATTGTAGTATAGGTGACGTGGGCATACCCTACAGGCACTCGAGTTTGGCATATACGGTCTAGATACGGCAGAAGCCCACGGCGTTGCCAAGACCCAATACAGAATTCAGGTGACTCACAGAGTCTCTGATTGCTTGCAGCATAAGACGAAGCTTAAGATAGAAATCAGAGCCCTAATCTGTAACCGACTCGACCTGCTAACTGAGACCTAGCCTATCTATATAAAGGCTAGGAGGGGCGGCGAGGAGAACAATCACAACCCTACTTTCTAGAATCTCGCCAGATTGCATCTGCGCACCCCTGTAACTTTCGACTCCCTCGATAATTCCAAGAGCAGACAAGCAGGAGTAGGGACCTCTACGAGGCCTAAACCTGGGTAAACCTTGCGTCCCTGTGTGCTTGTTTGCTAGCCTATTGATGCCTCCAGCGCTCTCTCCTTCTCCAAAACCCAAGTCCATAACAATGGGCATTGACGAGTTAAACCCTCGTCAATTGGCGCCGTCTGTGGGAATTGGGAGTGTTGATGTCGCGGCTTCTTCGGTCCCGCCAACCGCGATCTACAACTCGCAACAACGGAGATTCGCCAGCTTTTCGGCGCGTTCGACTTTACCGTCCACACGCCGGCCACTCGCTCGGCTTTCGAGTCCGTGGGCGATGGGATCCGCCTGGCTATCGGGAGCTTACGCTTCCAAGTTGGTCAGTTGGGCACACTTCGCCTCCCTGACCAGCCGACAGGTCCCGTGATTGCTCCAGCATCGTGGTTTTCGCCACCAATCGGCACCCTCAGTGAGCTCAATTCCCCGACAACAGTTGGGAGTACGGACAGCGACAGCAGTCGCGGATCCGATCTGGGTGACCTGGCCACAGAAGATGGAGCCTACATCTCTGGATCTGAAAGTTGTGGGAGCAGCAGCTTTCCCAATCAGTTCATGTGCGCCATCATCAACGCAGGTGACACCGGTGTCACTCGCGACAACACCGGCATCAGGCCAACCAAAGGCGAAAACGGTGGCCCCGCCAATGGCGCGCCCACCAACGGGCAGAGGTGTAACACCCTCAAATAGCCCCTATGCAAGTTTTAGCGCTTCCCGCCAAACCCGCATAGAAACGATTCAAGGACGCCCACCAGACACTTTCGTGTGGGTGGAAAACGAAGTAATAACATTACACAATAGTCCACGATAGAACTCACAGAAACATATATATACAACCATGACTCCATGAGTCAAAAATACAGATATACCATACAAAGATCCAAATCACCTTGAAAACGATACAACATCCGAGTACGGATAAGAAGCAAATTGAGCTAAGAGCCCTGAAGAATAACCAATGGCGTCCATAACCCTGCCCAGGCCAAGCCGGAAGGGTAACCCTGATAACGCCGTTGATCTCAAACCTGCTAAAACAAAAGGGGTGCCGACGAAGGACAAAGGAAAAAGAGGAGCGTCAGTACTGAGGCCAGTACACGGCGAGGCTAGAATTCGGCGGCTCTCGCCTACATAGGTATGGTGGACTGAAGCGACAGCGCATCAACACTAAACAACCTATAGAGACTCAGTACAACTGTCGGCTATTAGAGAGAGATAAGAAAGACCTATTCGGATCCAACCTGATAGTAACACCAAACATACCCATCCTGGTATTCCCCCCCTCGAGACCAAACGAGGAAGTCAAACCGAGGAACTCACACAGTTGGCAGTTTGATTCATTCGATTATAGTTGAGGCACTTACTAGTCAGATATAGATAGCATGAGTCATCCTGATAGCATAAGTAGTGGGCAGTTTTAGTCAACATTCAGTTGTAGTAGGAACATTTACTAGTCAGATATAATTGTCCCGAGGAATCCCAAAACCTAGCAGTTGTTGGCACTTTTATCACATTCCATTGGAGTGGTAATACTTACTAGGCAGGTATATCAGAACACGATACGACCAAGATCCACCAGTTGTTGGCATTTTTAATATCCATTCCGTTATAATTGAGCTGATTACTAGTCACATATTAAGTCAAATTTATAGCACTACTTTAGTTATGCTTGTCTATGATCGAGATACTGTGCTCCAAGTCGTCCATAACCGCGGACACGGCTTTCAGAAAGTTTTACCCTGCAGGGGTGCATAAATAGCAACACACACTCGATCAACCTCGGAAAAACCAACTCAAAACCCAACGAGGCATTCACGACAAAGTGATCACAGGATTCATAAAATATTTCAGGGGGCCACCCCACTAAGCTACCCGCAACGAAGTTGGCCGGCTCCAGAACGGACCCATGGTTTGTGACAATGGCTATAAACGACTGGGAACCCGAAAGTGTGACTGGGCTTGTCGATACCACGAAAACATTCCACGTTCCAAAAAAGTACAGGTGCTCCACACACAATCTTAAATAAAGCAGTAAAGCATGGCATAGGTACAGGATAGTAATAAAGCGTCAAACTACTTTGTAGCCCCAAGAAATAGAAATGGATCAAGCTCTGGCTTAGGGGGGTCCATAAGGCCTCCCGGATATGGATAGTGCGAAAAATCAAGGAACAGGTATCAATTACTCGGGGTCCTACGGGACACAAGTGAGCGTGGAAGAACCAAATAACATCTATTGCCCACCGATGCCTCTGCATTAGTTATATCTAGCATTTTAATAGTGGTATTTAAAGTCATGATCCTCTCCACCATTAACATCTGCCAGCATCTAACAACTGTGGTACTTGACAACACGGGATCGCACCTGAGCAAGCAACTACGACTCGCAAGGCCAACTATGTACCATACACGGGTAATAGGAGGTGTCCAAGGCAATATAGAGGCTGCACGGGATATAACTGGTGTACGGAAACTAAAGCATCGCGAACGGATAGCAATAGATCAACAGAAGGAAATAAAGACTATAAATACAAAATAGGTAGAAGGGGGAGAGATGCTCGCCTGGGAAACATAGACGAAGATTCACTATCCGAAGAACTTGTCGATACTCGCATCAACTCAACGGCCTAATCCGCGAAGAAGCAAATCACTAAAAGAAACACCAGATGCATTATTTAATACTACGACAAAAGATCCGGCATGATGTATGTATGATGCATGGCATGGCAAAGATGCGGTGCAATTAGGCAATATTAAGCGGAACTGGGGTCCCGATAATTAATTAGGAGGTTCATGTTGTTTAATTACCCCGCAAATTTAAGTGTTGTATTAATAAGGCAAAACATGGCATCAGTTCTCTACACAAATTTAAATGGAGCCGATACAATACTAGAGTAGCCCGCATATGGACTCCATATTTAATTAAGGTGAATTGCTATTTAACCCCAAACCCACAAGATAATACGTATGCAAGCATGTAAAATTTAATGCAACAAATTAAATGTTATACTTATCAAATAGGGCAAGGATTAGGGTCTCACGGTTCGGATTGGAGAGGCGAAGAGATGGTCCTCGGATTATATGGAAATAGCCAATGGCACAGAAGTACCGGACATCGGGAAGAAGACCTTGTCAAAGGGCGGCGACGTCGGACAATGGTGTTCGGTGCGGCAAGATAAAGGTATGCCAAACTTGACGAAGAAGAATATCCATGGAGTGGTAGCGGATTGAATATGTCAGATAGAACAAAACCGAAGCAAATGCTCTTGCGGTAATTATGTCGAGCACTTGGCAGAGCATACGGACATAGCCAATGCAGAACAAGAACCACAGACCCGTCCGAAGTTGTTCACCTGCTCACCAGAAAAGAAAGGCACACAGCCTAAGGGGAACTGACACGCACAAGCAGCACTAAACCAAATGTCATGGCACCATTGGCCGGGCTGGAGTAGCTCTGTACACGGAAGCCAGGCATTAGGGGAGAAAAATATTTTACCTGCAGCCAGAGATAGCAGATGTTGCGGCTGACAAGCGGCAAGTGGATCGTGGCCCAAGGCGATGGATCAAGGCGTGATCTGCCTCACGCGCGGGGTTGGAACAGGCCCTCCTGGCACAGTACTCGAACGGGGCGACCAGGGGAACAAGGAAAACTAGGCGCCGCGAAGTGGCCCTGGGAATCTGGTGCTGGTGTGTGGAGTTTGAGTAGCCGACATGAACAGTGCTGGTGGCGATGGAAACGAGGTAAGCTAGCGCCGTCGGCCGGCGAGAAATCCAACAAGCTGGTGATTTTCTGCCGCACGCGAGAGATGGCGACCAAGTACGATGGAGGCCCAGGGAATATGTGGTGGAAGCTCACACGGCGATTCAATCAAATGGGATATTTCCTGCTTGCTACTCGAAGACTCAATGGAGGATTTGGTGGCGTGTGGTGTTGATCGATTGGGATCTACATAGCTTTTGGATAAACTTGCAGACACTGGACAACGAGAGGAACCTGGCAGCCGTGAAGGACAACAAAAATAGGTGGGGAATTTAGGTGGGATCTGAGATTGGGGCTAGGGTTTGAAAGAAAGGAGGAGAAAGGGATATTTATCTAGTCTAAAGTAGACTAGATGGGTTAGTTTTAGGCTAAAACTTTAGACAGACTTTTTGCCTAATTTTATTTTTAGTAAAATAAGAAAACCTTTTGTAGTTTTATAATAAACCAAAAATTATTATTTGTTTTTTTATAACATGAGAAAAAGAAAGACTATGTCATATATTTAACCGTACGTATATTTAATCAAACAAAATATGGTTTTTAATACAATAATTTGTGGTTCAAAAATATGTATTAGGATGGCAAGGTTTAGCTATGATTTTAGGAGGAGAAAAGAATAAAAAGTAGGAAGGAGAGTCAATGCATTATGTGACAATTACAATATCACAAGAGATGAAAAAATGAATATTAGAGGGAAAAGGCCTCAGGTATGTATAGGAATAAGAGAAAGAGGGAGATTAAGCAAGGTAGAGGGATAGCAAGAAGGCTATTAGTGCATGTATGTGGTAATATAGTGGCATGTTCACATGTAGAATGGAAAGAATAAATACCGCGTGTAGCAGGGACAAAGATAGATGATCATAGCATGGTTGGATTAAAAAAATATTCCAACAAGAAAAAGGAATAGATCAAGCCAAGATTTAAAGAAATAATAGAATGGAATAGAGATACAATAAAATGAAAGGAAGAAATAGATGATCACAAGATGTAAAGATCCACACAAATCAAATGGGCATGATTTAAATCCATAAGGCAAATGAAAGGAACCCATGTGTCATATGTGGTAGAATTGAAATTAATCATAAGGACTAGATAGATTGAAAAGTTAGTGATAACGAGAATTTAAGAGATGATGTCCCCAACTTAATTTGGGCATTTTGACAAATATAAAATAGTAAGACTCAGTTAATAGAATTTGGACATTATGGTTCCATATCAAATGGCACCAACTAGAGATAGAATAGAGGGAGGTTAAAATAGACAGGAAGCAATGGCAAGCTCAAATAAATATATCAAGAACCAAACACAGGTGTAATAATTTGAATGCAATGATTTAATAATATGTTCCATGCAAGGTGGCATGATAAACATGATGATACAGAAAAGATAAAATAACGAGCAATTTTCTAGTAGTGGTTTTACCGGAGTGCTACAAGAGGGGAACCCAAACCTCACGACAAATGAGCGCACCGAAGAGCGCGTGCTGATCAAGCTCAATGACAACGGGTGGGCCCGCTGTCGAGAAGCTCTACGGGGCAATCCTCTATCCCCTAACTCGTCGCAGGACATGCTGATGGACTACCATTGGCTGTTGAAGGAAGAATACAAGCGCTAGCAGCAGGTAATCGCGTAACTCGACGCACGCAGAAAGGCAGCGGACGAGTCGAGCCTTCGGCGGGCTCAGCTCTCCTCCCATGGAGGATCCTCCTCCAAAGGCAACGACTACGTGGCCGCCAAACGACGATCTCGACTGGCCCACCTCACCGACAAGGAACGCGAGGAGGCCGCGAGAGTCCTCGACTTCAGCTCCATGATGGTGGATACACGGGGCAATGTGCTCCCGAAAACGCCGCAAGCGGCGGTGACAGCGGCCACCATGTACCTCCTCAACAACCAGCCACCGGCTGGAGATCCGCGAGCTGCCATGCACCAATCTACGATCGCGGGCCTGGGCCTAATCTAAGCTACCCTCGTCAAAGAGCCAACACCGGAGCCAAAGAAAAGCAAGGCTCTGGCCAAACGCTACTCCTCGCCCTCGTCCAGCGATGATAGCCACAACCTGTCTCGACGTCGCCGCTCACGGCGACATGACCACGACTATGACGCTCGTGATGACATCACGTAGCGCAAGGTCGACAAGATACACGCAAGGCGCGCTCGTTCGACTGGCTCAGAGGACGACCACATAGAGCTCTGCAGCGCCAGATGCTTCACCAGAGCCATCAGGCAGAAGCGAATGCCTAAGGGGTTCAAGCTTCCATCGGAGAACCCAAAATTTGACTGTCTATAGAACCCGAAGATCTAGTTGGAGGATCACATCTCTTCCGTCAAGCTACACGGCGAAAGCTCGAGTACGGTGATGCAATGCCTATAGCTGCAGCTGCAAGGCGCCACCCGCGCGTGGCTCAATAATCTTCCGCGCGGATTAATTCGCAGCTGTGAAGAGCTGGTCTACAGCTTCGTGCGCAACTTCAAGGGCACTTACAAAAGGCCCGCATCAATCGAAGAGCTAAGAGGCTGCCATCAGAGATCTGGCGAATCGTTGCGCTCATACATCCAGAGATGGTCTATTATCAAGAACTCCACACAAAACATCTCTAAAGATCGCGCAATCGACGCGTTCAACGGCGGCTTACATTGCAGAGAGCTTAGGGAGGAGCTAGGCCGCTCAAAGCCCAAAACAATCGACCACCTGATGGACATCGCGAATCGCTGGGCCGATGGAGAGGACTCGGTAAAAAACCATGTCTACTCCGACGACGATGACGACCTCGGGCGCAGACGCTACCGCCGAGGAAAACGTCGAATGCGCGGATACAAGGACCGCGATGAGGTCGACATGGTCGTAGCCGGCTATGCCGACAAACGCGACAACAACCGCAATAGCGAATATCGTAGCGGTGGATACCAGGAAAATGGGAAAACCACGCAGGTGTGGCAACGCTGCATTCACGAAGAGGCACCCGCAACATCCATCCAGGACAAACTGTCCGGACCATGCAACGTGCACTTCTACATCGACAAGCATGACGACAAGAGAAAATCCAGCCACCTCCTAAAGGATTGTCGTGAGTTCCTCAAGCTCCACAAAGGCCTAGCCCAGATGAATCGCGACGCGATCAACCAAGGCTACGGAGGTGCCCCGGGCGCTGTGGCACATGGAGCTCCTCCCCTACCGCCAGGACCACCACCACCCGTGGCTGCACTAGCCCACAACCACGAAGGTGAGGCGTACCCCCGACCACTGGGAAACATGGGGATGATCCAAAAGGGTCGTCCCTCAAATCAAGCACAGAAGGCAATCACTCACCAAGTCAATTTGGCGACTAACTCTCCACCCTCCACCATCGAGTACCTCAGTGGCAGCGAGTCCTGCATCACCTTCGACAAGAGCGACCACCCGCGTCAAGTACCTTGCCCGGGCCATTGTCCACTAGTGCTCGAAGCATAGATCAAAGGGTTCGAGATGAGTCGCGTCTTCATGGACGGCGGAAGCAGCATTAACCTCATGTTCACGAGTACCTTGCGAGCAATGCGGATCCCGCTGACATGTCTGGAAGTGTCAAACACGACGTTCCACGACATCGTCCCAGGGAAGGGTGTATACCCCCTGGGCAAAATCAACCTCGACGTCATCTTCTGCATGCCGCAAAACTTTCGGCGAGAGCACATCGTCTTTGAAGTCGTCGACTGGCCCACACAGTGCCACTGCATCCTCGGACGTGTCGTGTTCGCGAGGTTCATGGCAGTGCCACATTTCGCCTACATGCAGATGAAAATGCTAGGACTAAACAGCGTCATCACAATCAACGGAAGCTTCGAGAGGTCTGACAGCTGCGACAGGGAATTCAACAGAATCTCCTAGTCCTTCGGCATGCAAGAGGAACTCGCAAGATTAAAGGAGTCGACAGACAACAGTCTGCCTCCCGTGAGCAGGCCAAGCTCGCTCGACCTATCCTTCGACTCGTCGGTGCACACCAAGAAAGTCCAGATCCACCCAACGGACCCAGCCAAGATGGCCCTCATCGCCAACAACTTGAGTTTCGCATAGGAACTCGCGCTCGTCGAGTTCCTCCGTGAGCACCGTGAAATATTCTCCTGGTGTCCAGCGGACATGCCAGGAGTTCCCAGGGAATTCGCCGAGCACTCACTCAACGTGAATCCAGACGCAAGGCCAGTCAAGAAGAGAATACGGCGGCTGTCTGAACCAAGAGAAAAAGTAGTCGGTATAGAGATCAACAGACTCCTCGATGCAAATTTCATACACAAGATCAAGGAAAGCACCTGGCTCGCCAATACAGTACTTGTGCCTCAAAAGGCATGGATATCCTGCGGATGTGCGTGGACTTCACCTCCTTGAACAAGCACTGCCCAAAAGATCATTTCCTGTTACCACGGATCGATCAAATAATCGACTCCACTGCGGGATGTGAGCGCCTCTGTTTCCTCGACGCCTACTTAGGATACAATCAGATTCGAATGAAGGAGGAAGACCAAGATAAGACGGCATTCACGACACCCTTTGGTGTGTTCTGCTACAACACGATGCCCTTCGGGCTAAAAAATCCAAGAGCCACCTATCAGAAGTGCATGAAGGCTTGCCTCAAGAACCAACTTGGTCGCAATATTCAAGTCTATGTTGACGACATCGTCATCAAAACCAAAGAGGAAGCCACGTTAATCGATGATCTCCGCGAGACCTTCGATAACCTCGACCACTATCGGATCAAGCTCAATCCGGACAAATGCGCCTTCGTCGTACCATCTGAGCAACTGCTTGGGTATCTCATTGATGGCTCAAAATATATCCGAGCTCGTTGAGGAACCCCAAGAGGAAGGTATGATGAGCACAACAACAAGTTTTCCCTCAGTTATGAAACCAAGGTTATCGAACCAGTAGGAGCAAGGAAACACCTCCAAGGTGTTGTTTCCAACTTGGAATCCTGCACAACACAACCACAAAACTTTGCCCCAACTTATAGTGAGGTTGTCAATCTCACCGGTTTTAATGAAAACAAAGGATTAAACGTATTGTGTGGAAGATAGTAATTGCTTGCAGAAAGTAAACAGTAAACAGCAGATTGTAAATTGATGGTAAAAGAATGGACCGGGGTCCATAGTTCACTAGAGGTGATTCTCCTTAAGATAAATAACATGTTGGGTGAACAAATTACAGTGGGGCAATTGACAGACACCAAGAAAGCATACATGCATATAATAATCATCTTGACTCCTATGAGATTTGATTGGGCATTACAACATTATAAATATACCGTAATCCAACTGCATATATGACTAATAATCCACATTCAGGTTATCATCTGAACCCCCTCCAGTATTAAGTTACAAGCAACAGATAATTGCATTAAGAAAAGTGTGTAAAGTAAACAATACGATTGTTCTATGAACAAAGGATTGCTATTTTCTCCCTAGTAGCAACAACACATCTAGTACCTTAGAGATTTTTGTCACTTCCCCAGATTCCTAGAGGCATGAACCCACTATCGAGCATAAATACTCCCTCTTGGAGTTGCTAGCATCTACTCGGCCAAGATAGCTACTAAAAATGGAAAGCATGCAAGATCACAAATAACATAGACATGATAGAATAAATAATCAATCTGAAATCGTATCTCAATATCCATCGGATCCCCGCAAACAACATGTATGATTACAAATAGATGATCTTGATCATGAATGGAGATCACAAGATCTAAACATGGTAGCACAAAGGAGAAGAACCAACCATTTAGCTACTACATGGACCCGTAGTCCAGGGATGAACTACTCACGCATCACACCGGAGGCAGTCATGGTGATGAAGAAGGCCTCCAGGGTGATATCTCCCCTCTGGCAGGGTGCCGGGAAGAGCTTCAGATCCCTCCGGATCTAGGGATGGAGATGACAGCGACTACAGACTCTTTCATGAAATTTTGATCAATACTTAGTGTTTTCGTCCCGAGGGCAATATATAGGCGAAGGGGCAAGGTCGGTGGAGCGCCAGGGGGCCCACACCACCTGGTGGCGTGGTTAGGGCTGGCCGCGCCACCACCAGGTGTGGCCGGCTTGGCTCCCCTCTTTGTCTCCCCTCCGGACTCCGTGTTCCTTCTGGTGAAATATTGACTTGAGCTTTTGTCCGGTCCAATTCCGAGAATATTTCCTTACTAGCTTTTCTGAAACCAAAAAAAAAACAGAAAATAGGCAACTAGCACTGTGGCATCTTGTTAACAGGTTAGTTCTAGAAAATGTGTAAAAATACTCCAAAGCGTGGACAAAACATAAGAAAGTAAATATAAAACAAGCATGGAACATCAAAAATTATAGATACGTTTGCAACATATCACTCATCTCTGCGAGAGGGATCGAAGTAAACTCGAAGAAACTAAAGGTCATACTGGCCATGGAGAAGCCGAAGAACGTAAAAGGCATCCAGCAACTGGCTGGGAGAATCGCGGCGCTCAGTCGATTGATCAATCGAATGGGCGAAAAGGCACTGCCTTTTACCAACTTCTCCGCAAAGCTGACAAGTTTGAGTGGACAGACGAAATGCAAGAAGCATTTGAAGATCTCAAGCGTCTACTATCCACCTCGCCATTATTGGTCACACCGCACGAAAAGGAGCCGTTGTTGCTATACATATCCGCCACCAACCAGGTGATCAGCACTGTGCTCATGGTGGTGCAAGCCGAAGAAAATAAAGTCCACGGGGTTCATCGCCCAGTATACTACGTTAGCGAGGTGCTCACGCCAAGAAAGCAGCGATACCCGCACTACCAGAAGCTGACGTATGGTGTCTTCATGATAGCTAGGCGACTGCATCACTACTTACAAGAGCACCCAATCGTGGTGGTAAACGACGCCTCGCTCAGGCACATACTCAATAATACCAACGCCACCGGACGAGTCGCGCTCTAGGGAATCGAACTGTCTCCACGAGACATCACATACGAGAAGCGTGACGCAATAAAATCGCAAGTTCTCCCGGATTTCCTCGTACACTAGATGGAGAACTAGCTCCTCGACAAGCCAGATATGTCCTACCTCTAGACAATGCACTTCGACGGGTCCAAGCAAAAAGATGGAGCTGGCGCAGGTGTCATACTGACATCGCCCCAAGGAGACAAGATGAAGTATGTTCTGCGAATGCAGTTCACAGCCTCCAACAACGAAGCTGAGTACGAAGCCTTGATCCATGGAATGCGGATGGCAAATGCCTGCGGCGCGAAGAGACTCATCATCTACGGCGACTCCAAACTAGTGGTCAACCAAACAATGCATGAGTGTGATGTCCTAAGTGACAACATGATCGCCTATCGCGACCTCTACGACACACTAGAGGGAGACTTCGACGGCTGCGAGCTGCGACACGTTGGCCGCAAAAGCAATGAAGAGGCGGATATACTCGCCAACATTGGTTCCACCTGCGCCCCAATACCACCTGGGGTATTCCTCGAGCGCATTTGCGAATGCTCCATCAAGCCCAAGGTTCTAGAGAAGAAAGAAAGCACGTCAACGGACTCGAGGGCTACGCCACCCAACGGGCCAATGGCACTCGATGACACGGAGCCTGACACAGGACTCGAAGGCCCAATGGAAGTCAAGATGATTGAGCCATCTTGGACACAACCATATATTACATATCTGCTCAGCAAAAGGCTGTCAGATTACCCGACTAATGCACGGAACATAGCGCGACGATCCAAGGCATTCGCCCTCATCAACAACGAACTATACAAGCGCAGCATCACAGGAGTTCTTCAGAGGTGTGTCTCCAACGGGGATGGAAGAGCCATCCTCCTCGACATACACGAAGGCACTTGCGGATACCATGCTGGCAGTCACGCTCTCGTTGCTAAAGCTCTACGAGATGGATTCTACTGACCAACGGCCATGCGTGATGCCAAGGACATCGTCCAATGCTGCAACACTTGCCAGCGATTCGTGGACAAACTGCACACACCCGGCGTGGAGCTCAGGCCAATATCAATGGCTTGGCCATTTGCATAGTGGGGACTCGACATGGTCGGCAAGCTCCCAACGTCCTCGCGAGGAGGCTACGTCTACCTCCTAGTCGCTGTTGACAAATTCACCAAGTGGATCGAGGCCATGCCGGTGACGAATCAGCCAGGAGCCAGCGCCGTCAAGTTCTTCGAGTCAATCGTCTACCATTTTGGGGTGCCACATAGCATCATCACGGACAACGGGACAAACTTCACCTCCAAGGAGTTCCAGGAATTCTGTCAAAACCTGGGAATAAACATTAGCTACGCCTCGGTGGCTCACCCTCAGACCAACGGTTAAGTCAAAAAGGCCAACGGCCTCGTCTACGGCGGAATCAAGAAATGACTCCTTCGGCCACTCGAACAAGCCGACGAATGCTGGCTAGACAAGCTGCAATCCGTACTTTGGAGCTTATGCATAACTCCAAACAGCGCCACAGGCTACACTCCATTCTTCATGGTGCACGGTGTTGAAGCGGTGCTACCCGCAAAAGTACGCTACAAAGCCCCACGGGTGGTTGCATACAGCGAGAAGGAGTCAACTCTTGCACTCGAAGACTCCGTCGACCTTCTTGACGAGGCACGCGAGATTGCAGCAGAGAGATCCACGATCTACCAGCAGAGCCTCCACAACTACCACAGCAGAAGGTTACGCCCCAGATCCTTCGTCGAAGGAGACCTGGTCCTGCGACTGAAGCAGCAAGGACATCTCAAATTCGAGTCACTACTAGGAAATCGCACGTCTGTGGCGCACCTACTTTCCCCTTCCCTGGTGCCCCCATTTTTTGTTTTTATTTTAAAACTACTTTAAAATGTTAAAAAATATCCCAAAAATTATGTAAACTATATAAAATATCTGTTATATGTTTTATATGACAAAATTGGTACATATATATCATCAAAAGTGGTACAAAAGTTATTCAAAGTAGAAAGGAATTAAATAATAATGTGTCCATTAATAATATGCCATCCATATGCATCAATACAATCTTTTTTGAGCATGCGTTTTACAATCTTTTTTGATCTAGCATTTTACAATCTTTTTTGACTTCTTTGTCGCGGTTGAATAATTTAGCCCTGGCACTTTTATATTTCTTCGCTCGAACGGGCTACCTTTTTTGGATAAGGTTGTCCTTTTTCTTCTTGTGATGTATGTTTCTTCATCGTAGTCATCGTCATCTTCAATATTTGGATCACCGTAGTGGTCGAAGTCTTGCTCGTTGGCGACTCCATCCATTCCGATGATGTTTCTTTTTCCTCTCCTCACGACAACACGGCTAGGCTTTGTCGGGTCAGTAATAAAAAAACATTGGTCCACTTTGCTAGCTAGTACCCACAGTTCTTTTTTCGCGGCGACGTGCACACCGGCGGCCTTGGATTTGGCTGCTTCGGGTATTAACATGGTTGTGAAATACCGGTCTTCTCTTTCGACGCTCTTGGCCCATCTGACACGGAACATCGGCACCTTTTCTCCACAGTAGTCGAGCTCCCAGATCTCCTCGATCCTTCCGTAAAATCTTTCCTTCACGTTGTCATCGGTGTAGAATTCTGATGTTATGCCTGAGTTCTGATAGTCACACTTGTTGTACTTTTCCTCCGTGTAGAATGTGTAGCCGTTGATATCATACGCCTGATAGGTCACCAGGTTGTGCATGGGTCCCTGCGACAAGGTGAATATGATGTTTTCCTCCGCAGAATGCGATTGCGGGGGATTATCTAGGAGCGTCTTCCTAAACCAATGCGTGAAATCTGAGTTGTGCTCTTTGATTATTTCTCCCTGCATCCTCTGTATGCCCCGGTCACTATACTTCTTCTCGATTGACCTTTTGTGCTTTTGTACCCAAGGATCGACCAGTTCTAAATGTTGTAGCGCGACTAGGTTTTCTCTATCAAAGTCTACGCGTCAACAATCGTAGTCTGCATGCAGTACGCGATGACCCTCTCGGTGACCCGATCCATCGAGCTTGCCAAGGTGCCTATTGACGGGAAGACCGACAGGGTTCTCGATGCCTAGATAATTCATGCAGAAAGAGAAGCACTCTTCGGCCAGAAAGCCCTTGGCTATGCTTCCATCTGGACAGGACCTGTTGCGAACGTATCCTTTGATGTGTCCGTTCATCCTTTCGAACGACATCATGCTGCGGAGGAACATTGGCCCGAGTTGGATGATATCCTCCACGATATGGACCAGCAGATGCACCATAATGTCAAAGAATGCGGGCGGGAAGTAGATCTCGAGCTCGCATAGTATCACCACGATCTCCTCTTGTAGCCTCCCGAGCTGTTTCACGCCAATTGACTTTCGAGAGACGACGTCGAAAAACTTGCAGAGCCCAAACAATGTTTCTCGGACATGCTCGTCCATTATACCTCGTAGTTCTACCGGAAGTATATGCATCATTAGCACGGCACAGTCGTGAGACTTCATCCCACTAAACCTCTGCTTAGCCTCATCTAGGTACCTGCTTATCTTGCCCGCGTAGCCGTAAGGAAATTTGACTCCTAGAAGGCACTTGAAAAACTGTTTGATCTCATCCTGGCTTAGTGTGAAGCACGAAGGGGGCAATAATATTCGTTCTGCTTGACCTTTTTACCCTTTCGACGACCTTGTGTCGCCTCCGACTGATGATCATCGTCATCTTCCTAATCATCTGGAGTAGGGCATCCTTCGTGAAGATCCTTCCGGATGCCCATGAATATCAAGTCGTTCCTTGCTTTAGGACCATCTTTTGTCCTATCTGGCATGTTGATTAGGGTGGCAACTAGACTCTCACATACGTTCTTCGTGATATGCATGATGTCAAGGCTATGAGGCGTGCGGAGAAACTTCTAGTATGGCAACTCCTAGAAAACAGACCTTGTTTTCCATACCTTCATCAATAGCTTGTCTTGCTGCCTCTTTTGCTTCTTTCCTAGTTTAGGACACTCTTTCCAGTTTTTCAGCAATTCATCCACTTCTTCACTACTCCTCCGCTCTGGGATTCCTCGGGTCTCGGATTTTCCATTGAACAGATCTCCACGTTTTCTCCATGCATCATTCTTTCCAAGCCACCTTCGGTGCCCCATGAACACGGTTTTCGAAGACCCTAGATCTTTCTCTAGTTGGAGATAGGTCGTGTTATCCATGCACCTAACGCATGCATAAAATCCTTGGATAACCTGCCCCGAGAAATATCCGCAACCTGGATAGTCATGCACCGTAGTGACCAACGCGGCTCTCATAGTGAAATAATCTTGTGCGACAGCGTCATACGTATTGGCTCCGGATTCCCATCACATGGCTAGCTCCTCTTTCAACAGCCATAGATATAGATTGATGTCGGTACCAGGTTGTTTTGGCCCTTGAATTAGCATACTCATTTGTATGTACTTCTTTTTCATGCACAACCAGGGAGGGAGGTTGTACATCCATACAAACACGGGCTAAGTGTTGTGCATGCTACTCTGGCTACCGAACGGATTGAGTCCATCGGTGCTTGCACCTAGCCTGATGTTTCTCGAATCTCCACCGAATTCTGGGAATTCGAGGTCTAATGCTTTCCACTGGCTACCATCTGAAGGGTGCGTCAGCAGCTCGTCCTTTTCAGGGTCATCCTCATCAGCTGGCTTCTTTCTTTCCGCATGCCAGTGCATGAGATTTTCTTCCTTAGGGTCTGCGAAATAGCGCTGCAGACGAGGAGTGATAGGAAAGTACCATACCACTTTTCGAGGAGCTTTCTTCCCTTTCTTGTATCGACTAACGCCGCACACCGGGCATGTGGTTTTCTCCGCGTCCTCGCCCTGATAAATGATGCAATCGTTGATGCAGACGTGGTATCTAATGTGCGGTAGATCAAGAGGACACACGATTTTCTTGGCGTCCTCGATACTAGTTGGACACGTGTTCCCCTCCGGGAGACGATCGTGCCAGAATGCCATCATATCATCGAAGCTTGCATCGGTCCATTTATGTTTTGCCTTCATCTCCATAGCCTTGAGCGTTACATTCAACCGGGTATCATCGGGCTTGCATCCTTCATACAATGGAGTAACCGCATCTTTCTCAAGTTGCGCAAGCTTGGCTTTCTCTCTAGCGGCAGCCCTAGCATTACTCGTCTGCTTGAGAAGCAGTTCTTGAACATAAGGGTCCCGCACCCATCCTGACGTTGTTCCATCATCTGCTCCGGCATCTAGATCATCATCATCCTGTTCTGCTTCCGCACCTTCACCAGCTCCAGGAGACTCTTCTTCATCTCGCCCGTCCTTGCCGTGATCATGATCATGTTGCCCGCCTTCCTCATTTTCCGCCGCCCCATTTACGGCCTCATCGTCTTCGTCATCACTTATCCACCGAGTGTAGCCATCCATGAAACCATGGCGGAGCAGGTGCGCCTGCAGATTTCCGGAATTTGAGTCGATCAACCAATTGAGTTTGCATCTTCTGCACGGACATCTTATCTCCTTCATGTTATTTCGTATCATGTCGGCCGTCGCGCATTTCAAAAATCTAGCCACAATGCCTTCACTCATTATGCGGACCATGGTTGCCTGCGCGGTGTACATGGTAGAATTAGAAGTTTATTACAACCACAGAACCAATGCATACATGCAATGGTCGATGGAAAATTTCGGCATGACCTATCCTCAAATTCGGACCTTTGCGAAATGCCAAAGTCTTGCCAAAATGGAAATAAATCAACATTTTGGCAAAACAATGCCAATATATGAGAGAGCATGCATGCATGCTCTCCAAACACATGAGAGCATTGATCCTCTCCATAGATATGCAACTGTCACATCCCAAGATTTTCCAAATCTTGAAATGTGAAAAATAAAATAAACAAAATAAATTTTGTTAAAAATCAGGGTGAAAAGAAACTTTTGTTTCTAAAAGGAAACTTAAAATCCCATCTTGAACAAACTTTGGTTAAAGTTTGAATTCAACAAAAATCCAAATCAAGTGAAATGCATTCCTCAATGAATGTATCTGGAAATTTGAACACTTGGAAAATAAATCCAAATCCCTAAACCCTAATGGAAGGAAATCATTTCCAAAGTATCTCCAAATCTATGGATTTGATCCATACCAAATTTGACCAACAAATAATCACAAAGGATCAAGAAAGACCTTAGAGATTGGTTTCACTTAGTTTGGAACCATAGACAAAATCTTATGACTATAATAAGATAAGGAAATTGAATTTCCAAAGCCTTTAAAGCTCTCATCTAAACCCCATACCAAATGGTGAACAAATAATCCTAAAGGGATTTATAAGGATAAACATTTATCAAAGGAAAATAAAATGTTTTGGAGTTACTATTTTGGATCTTTTATAAAAGGTTTTGGTTTTCAAAATAAAAAGAAGTGTTTTAAATAAAAATTATTTTATAAAGCCAAAATAAACCTTGGCCAAGATTTTTGAAACAAAAGGTTTTGTTTAGATAAAATGAGTAAAGGTTTATTTAAATAAAATAATAAGGATTTAAATATCCAATTTTATTTAAGTAAAGGCTTTTCCCATTTTAAATGAACACTAAAACTTATTTGTTTATTTTAAATAAGTTTTCCAAAGTATTTTGTTTTCTCAAAATAAAAACCTTTTGAAGTGTTTTGGTTTTTGTTCTTGATTTCAAAATAAAGTTTTAAAATAAAACAAATCCTATTTTGTTTTTATCTAAGGTCCATTATATTTAATTATTAATGGAACCAAAAACAAAAGGTTATTTTGTTTTAAACAAGTTTTCCAAATACTCTTTTATTTTCAAATAAAACCTTCTGGTTTGGTTTTGAAAATAATTGGATTTCAAATGGAAATTTTATTAAATAAATCAAACACTATTAATAAACTAAAGATCCATTTTATTTAATTAATAAATGGATCCTAAAAAGAATAAAAATATTATTTCATTTTGTATTTGGATTATGTTGATAAACATAACCAAATTCAAATGAAAAGTTTGTTGATTGTTTGAATTGATTGAGTGTTGTTTGATTGTTTGATTAATTGTTTGAATTGCAAAACAGAAAAAGAATTAGAAATGGAAAAAGAAAACATACAGAAAAAAAATAGTGCAACAGACCCAGCCCACTAGGCCCAACTCCAGCCCACCTGTTCTCTTCCCCAAAGTATTCTTTTCTTACTCAGAAACTTACTCAGACAGAGACAGACCGGTGGCCCCCCTTCTCCCTCTCACTCACTCGCTGACGAGACGACCCCACCTCCTCTTATTTCCCCCCCGAACCGTTTTTCTTCACCGCAGAAAGAACCCGTTAAGCAGCTGACTGGTGGACCTCTCTCTCCTTTCTTTCCCCACTAACCGTTGGACCCCACTAGCCCTGTTCATCCTCCTCACCCGCCACTGACCGAGCCCCCACTCTCGCTGCCGTTGCTGTCTTTGATTGCCGAGATCAATTCGCGTTACTGCCGCGCCTTTACCTCGCTACGACCACGCACTATTAAACGCCAGCGTCCCCTCCTCCTTTCCCCTCACACGCCACTCCCTCTCTGCCCCGAGGCTGCCGTAATTCGAGCCCGTGTCGCCACAGCCCCGACCACCGTCTCCGACCAATTCCGGCCGTGTCCTGCCACCCCGTGCCTCCTCGACCTAACACACACCTTCCCCACTCCCAGACGCACCTCCCAGCACTTTTAGTTCGACCGCGGGCGCCCCCGAGCAACGTCTGCAACGAGCTCTGAAAAGCGCCACCGTCTGTCTGTCTCCGACGAGTTTTTCCTGGTAAGAGCTGACCACCCCGAGCCCTCTCGTTCACGCTCACAGCTCCGCCATGATCTCCTGCGTCTAACCCTGCCCTCGGTCTGTCTTCTCGTGACCTGTAGCGACGTCTCCGACCACGACTGAGACCACCGCGTTTACTGCAAACTCCGGCGACCTTCCCAGGTAAACTCCGTTCACCCCCGCAGCTCCTGTTGATGCTCCCATCTTTCCCAGATCAATACGCGCCTGACCACATCCTTGTTTTGCCTCGGCGCGACCTGCAATCTCACCTTCGACAGCAACCAGAGCCGCCCGTCGTCAGACGCAACTCCGGTGAGGAATTGCCGCAGACCCCGAGCGCCCCTCGCCCGACCAACACCTCCCCGAGCATCGCCGTGACCCCCTGAGCCCGGTGAGCATCTCCTATTTCTCCCTCACCTCCTGTAGCGTCGCCTCCGTCGTCGACCGACAGCTCCGCCGCCGCTAGCCACCGCAGCGCCGCCCACCTTAGGTCAAACTCGCCAGCACCGTTCGATCTAGATCTGGCGCTCACGATTAGATCACTTAACACCGAAGGGGTATGTCCTCTGGACCGCACGATTTAACTTAGATCCAACGCACCGCAACACGCAATCCACCCGAACCGGTATGGACCAATAGGAACTTGATGCGTGGCACTAGATCTGTTTAAAAGAAATTTGAAAACAGATTTATTTGCCATTTTCAAACCCTTGTAACTTTGGATCCACACGTCCAAAAATTACAAATTTTATGTCGTTGGATTCAGGAGAGCAAGCTCTAACCAACCCTGCCCTTAGTTTAGCAAATAGTATTTGTTAGATTGGTTGATTATGCAGAAACATTTGATAGCTTGTTTAGATTAGAAAAATTGTTTGAAAATGTTTTTAAGGTTAAAAGCTTTGCAAATTGGTTTGTTGTGACCTTACTGACCCTAGGAACCAACCTATGTTTTTGGAAAATGATTTTTGAAAGGTTTAGAATGGATTAATTAGTTTAGTCCATTTCTAGCCAAACAAAACTATTGTTTTGTTTATGAAAATGTTTTGGTAAAGAAAAACTTTGAGAAAATGTTTTGATCCAAACCTACTGACCCAAACACCAAGTTTTGCAATAGCAACTCATTTGGTGAACCCTATAGGTTAGTGCCTTAGTAAAAATATTTCTACACCACATAGAATGACACTTTGTTTTGAAAATGGTTTTATAGCGAAACCTTTTGCAAATGACTTAGCCACTTCACAAAATGACCAATAGGTGTGCCCAAATGTCTATGACCCATTAGGAACCCCTTTTTCAAACAAAACAAGGCTTGGCATGCTTGCATGCATTACTTTAACTTTGCCACTTTGGTAAATGACCATTTTGGATCTTACAAAGTTTAGGAATCTAATAGAGACCCTCTTTGCAAATGACTTTGCCATTTTGGTAAATGACCAAATTGGAACTTACAAAGTTAGAAGCCTAGTGAAGACCAATCTTACAATAGAACCAACCTTTGCATGCTTATGCATGACTTAGATCCCATTACTTTGTGTGTGAAAAATTGTTTGTTTGACTTTGTTATTTTATGTGTGTAGTTTTGCTTGATTGGTAGATTGAGTTTGTGCCTTGCTTGATTGAATTGTAGTGACTTGAAGTGAGTGAACATTGCAAAGATCAAGGAGTGAACTTATACCCTCTACCAAAAAGGCAAGTGATGCTTCATATCTTATGTCCCATTATTTTCACTATGCATTAGTGTTTTTGCTAAGTAAAACTTGCATGGTTTTTATTTTGCTAAGTATAGACCTTGCTATAGGAAAACCTAGTAGATGAATCCTTAGTAGGATTTTCCTAAGTTAGGAATCCTATTACTATCAAGCTTAGCCTAGCTAGTAGAAAACAAGGGTGGAATATATATTCATGCTATGAAAAATTACTAAGTCTGTGGACTTATGTTTTGTTTAATAAAACAACTAAGTTAATGAATCTCCTGGGTGGATTGGGACTTGCATGGTGGTTTTTGGTTGAGTGGTTCACAAGGCCCATGTTTATGGTTTACCTTAGTGTATCTCACTTGTGGATGGCCACCCCAGGAAACAAAGAGATTTGAGATGTCAAATGTTGAGAAGCTTCAAGTGCAACCACTTGGCAATATGGGCTCTGCCATGATCATATAGGTTGCAAGAACTTAGCCATATGGACAGTTGGTGGTAGTGTTTGATAGGTTGGAGCACGTCCATGATGGTCTAAGGGAAAGCTTCTGAAAAATTTTGTCTTGGGAAACCAAGTCTTATGGGTAAAGTGCACCACCTCTGCAGAGTGTAAAACCTAAGTACTTAGCCATGTCCCTGGTAAAGGACAATTTGAGCATCAAGACATGGAAGCAATCAAAAATCTCATCACTCCAATTTCTAAATTAAAACTTGTGGGTGAACAAGGGTTGTGTGAATTCCTCAATCTTTGATGGAGAGATGGCTTGGAACAAGGATCTTGAAATCTTAGATTGGGAAAAATGATTTTGCCAAGCACTTCAGTCATTGATTGGTAGATGCCTCGAGAAGGATCTTCAGTCTTTGATTGGTAGATGCCTTGGGAAAGTTTTTTGCCAAACAAAAACTTACTATTTTCAAAATGATAGGGAAAAATCTATTTTGAGCAATGCAAGCCTCAACTCCACTTAGCCAAATGCATATAGTTGATAGCCTCCACTATACTACCAAAGTATCACTTGCCAATACAATTCAAATGTATTGACCCTTGTGGCTGTAACTTGTAATGTTACAGGTTTGATTGATTTTTAGTGAAGATTGATTGATTAGGATTACAAAGTCTACAACCAACATCTGCCTGTGGCACCTTGAAGATGAAGGACCCATGACTTTAGTTATTCCGCTGCAATGTAATGTAAATAGCCAATGAGCTATGTTTGATGTAATAAATTATTTTATTCCTGGTTATAAAGTTGTATTATGACCTTTGTTTCTTGATATTACATCTAAACTATGGATGCTAGCTATTGATCCAGGGACTAGCATTGTAAACACAGGGGACTCAATCTTATTAAAGGTTGGGGACCTTACAGATGGTATCAGAGCATTGTGTTGCCTATAGGATTTGTAACCCTAGGATTGGACAAAAACCCTTAGAAAAAAAATAGGAGTTGCATTTTGTTCCAAAAACTTATTTACAAAAATCTTGTAAACTCTTTCCTCAATCACTTTGGTTTCAACTCTACTTCTCTTCTATTTCAACTTGATGGAAAAGCCTACCCCATGACCAAAGACTTCATCATGTGCAAAGGACTCCATCAACTCTAATGACTCCAACTTCTTCAACTCTAATGACTTCAACATCTTCAACATTTTCACCAAGGACTTTCAACTTGGATACTACTAAGGACTACAAGTGAGACAAGAAATCTTGCTCAAGAATTGAAGACTAAGAAAAAACAACTTAGAAGGAGCCATCATCACCATTGAAGTTTTTGTGACCAAGATACAAAGATCTCATGCAAGAAGAATCAACCAAGAAGGATGGAAAGATCACAAGTGAACCATATAGATGGACCACCATATTTAGTCAAGTCTAACACACCAACTTATGTGGTGTAACAAAAATATTTTGTTGCCTAAGTATGTGCTTGAAACTTGTTGTTTGAATGGAGTGTTTGTTTGTGATTGCTTGCACATTGCTTGTGTGAATTGTGATGTGTGTGGTTAGAATTGATTCCTTAGAAAATCTTTTGCCTATTCTAATCCCCCTTCAACCCAAACAGATGACTACTCCCATAAACTCCAACATCAAGGATGGTGACAACAACAACAATCAAGAGGACAACATGAGAGAACTCATAGCAACCCAAAACCAGTTGAACCAACTAACAACTCAGTTCATAGCCAGCAATAGTGATAAAGATCCAGCACTGCAAAAGTTTTTGGAGGAACAATCCCAACTGATGCTTAAGGTGACTAATCAAATGATCAGCATGGAAGAAAACTATCCCAAAAGAGTGTATGACAACAAGGATGACAAGAATGTTATTCTAGATGGAGACCCAGCCTGCATTATTTGTGGAGACAAGGACCATACTTCCAAGGAGCATGAAGACCAATGCCCCAACTGTGAAGAGAAACATCCTATTGGTCAATGTCCTACCTCTCAAGCTACTTGTTACCTTTGTGAAGGAAACGACCATGTCCCTATCCAATGCCCCATCTATGCCATTGTTGAACAAAGGAAACAAGAAGGATCCAAGTATGCCAAAAATGTTGATGGCAAAGGAAAAGGACCACTCATACCTCCAAACAAGACAACCCAATTCAAAGGATCAAAGAAACCCAAGAAACCAAGACAGGACATGAGCCTTGTGCAATGTCGTAAATGTAAGGAAATGGGACACTACCCCAGTGGATGCCCAGAGAACCCTAAGAATAAAGAGATCGGCCACGTAGTGTGCAACAACTGCAAAGAGCTAGGCCACTATGTAGCCACTTGTCCACAGGAACTACGCAAGGAACTTGAAGATATCCACTGTTTCAATTGCAAGAACCCAGGACACTATGCAAGCAATTGTCCAGAAAAGATGAAGAACAAGTTGAACAAGCCTATGGAGAAACTCAACCTTGTCCCATGAGTCAAGTGTGGAAACAAAGGACACCATGCAGAAGTTTTCCCAAGGAAGTTTCATCAAGATTCCAAGCAAGCCAAGATGTAGTTAGTTGGAAAATTTTTAAGGGTGGTAGTACCCTAGATGCTTTTGAGCCAACTTGTAACCCTAGCCTCCCCAAATCTCGGGACGAGATTTATTTTAAGGGTGGTAGCCTGTCACATCCCAAGATTTTCCAAATCTTGAAATGTGAAAAATAAAATAAACAAAATAAATTTTGTTGAAAATCAGGGTGAAAAGAAACTTTTGTTTCTAAAAGGAAACTTAAAATCCCATCTTGAACAAACTTTGGTTAAAGTTTGAATTCAACAAAAATCCAAATCAAGTGAAATGCATTCCTCAATGAATGTATCTAGAAATTTGAACACTTGGAAAATAAATCCAAATCCCTAAACCCTAATGGAAGGAAATCATTTCCAAAGTATCTCCAAATCTATGGATTTGATCCATACCAAATTTGACCAACAAATAATCACAAAGGATCAAGAAAGACCTTAGAGATTGGTTTCACTTAGTTTGGAACCATAGACAAAATCTTATGACTATAATAAGATAAGGAAATTGAATTTCCAAAGCCTTTAAAGCTCTCATCTAAACCCCATACCAAATGGTGAACAAATAATCCTAAAGGGATTTATAAGGATAAACATTTATCAAAGGAAAATAAAATGTTTTGGAGTTACTATTTTGGATCTTTTATAAAAGGTTTTGGTTTTCAAAATAAAAAGAAGTGTTTTAAATAAAAATTATTTTATAAAGCCAAAATAAACCTTGGCCAAGATTTTTGAAACAAAAGGTTTTGTTTAGATAAAATGAGTAAAGGTTTATTTAAATAAAATAATAAGGATTTAAATATCCAATTTTATTTAAGTAAAGGCTTTTCCCATTTTAAATGAACACTAAAACTTATTTGTTTATTTTAAATAAGTTTTCCAAAGTATTTTGTTTTCTCAAAATAAAAACCTTTTGAAGTGTTTTGGTTTTTGTTCTTGATTTCAAAATAAAGTTTTAAAATAAAACAAATCCTATTTTGTTTTTATCTAAGGTCCATTATATTTAATTATTAATGGAACCAAAAACAAAAGGTTATTTTGTTTTAAACAAGTTTTCCAAATACTCTTTTATTTTCAAATAAAACCTTCTGGTTTGGTTTTGAAAATAATTGGATTTCAAATGGAAATTTTATTAAATAAATCAAACACTATTAATAAACTAAAGATCAATTTTATTTAATTAATAAATGGATCCTAAAAAGAATAAAAATATTATTTCATTTTGGATTTGGATTATGTTGATAAACATAACCAAATTCAAATGAAAAGTTTGTTGATTGTTTGAATTGATTGAGTGTTGTTTGATTGTTTGATTAATTGTTTGAATTGCAAAACAGAAAAAGAATTAGAAATGGAAAAAGAAAACAGACAGAAAAAAAATAGTGCAACAGACCCAGCCCACTAGGCCCAACTCCAGCCCACCTGTTCTCTTCCCCGAAGTATTCTTTTCTTACTCAGAAACTTACTCAGACAGAGACTAACCGGTGGCCCCCCTTCTCCCTCTCACTCACTCGCTGACGAGACGACCCCACCTCCTCTTATTTCCCCCCCGAACCGTTTTTCTTCACCGCAGAAAGAACCCGTTAAGCAGCTGACTGGTGGACCTCTCTCTCCTTTATTTCCCCACTGACCGTTGGACCCCACTAGCCCTGTTCATCCTCCTCACCCGCCACTGACCGAGCCCCCCCTCTCGCTGCCGTTGCTGTCTTTGATTGCCGAGATCAATTCGCGTTACTGCCGCGCCTTTACCTCGCTACGACCACGCACTATTAAACGCCAGCGTCCCCTCCTCCTTTCCCCTCACACGCCACTCCCTCTCTGCCCCGAGGCTGCCGTAATTCGAGCCCGTATCGCCACAACCCCGACCACCGTCTCCGACCAATTCCGGCCGTGTCCTGCCACCCCGTGCCTCCTCGACCTAACACACACCTTCCCCACTCCCAGACGCACCTCCCAGCACTTTTAGTTCGACCGCGGGCGCCCCCGAGCAACGTCTGCAACGAGCTCTGAACAGCACCGCCGTCTGTCTGTCTCCGACGAGTTTTTCCTGGTAAGAGCTGACCACCCCGAGCCCTCTCGTTCACGCTCACAGCTCCGCCATGATCTCCTGCGTCTAACCCTGCCCTCGGTCTGTCTTCTCGTGACCTGTAGCGACGTCTCCGACCACGACTAAGACCACTGCGTTTACTGCAAACTCCGGCGACCTTCCCAGGTAAACTCCGTTCACCCCCGCAGCTCCTGTTGATGCTCCCATCTTTCCCAGATCAATACGCGCCTGACCACATCCTTGTTTTGCCTCGGCGCGACCTGCAATCTCACCTTCGACAGCAACCAGAGCCGCCCGTCGTCAGACGCAACTCCGGTGAGGAATTGCCGCAGACCCCGAGCGCCCCTCGCCCGACCAACACCTCCCCGAGCATCGCCGTGACCCCCTGAGCCCGGTGAGCATCTCCTCTTTCTCCCTCACCTCCTGCAGCGTCGCCTCCGTCGTTGACCGACAGCTCCGCCGCCGCTAGCCATCGCAGCGCCGCCCACCTTAGGTCAAACTCGCCAGCACCGTTCGATCTAGATCTGGCGCTCACGATTAGATCACTTAACACCGAAGGGGTATGTCCTCTGGACCGCACGATTTAACTTAGATCCAACGCACCGCAGCACGCGATCCACCCGAACCGATATGGACCAATAGGAACTTGACGCGTGGCACTAGATCTGTTTAAAAGAAATTTGAAAACAGATTTATTTGCCATTTTCAAACCCTTGTAACTTTGGATCCACACGTCCAAAAATTACAAATTTTATGTCGTTGGATTTAGGAGAGCAAGCTCTAACCAACCCTGCCCTTAGTTTAGCAAATAGTATTTGTTAGATTGGTTGATTATGCAGAAACATTTGATAGCTTGTTTAGATTAGAAAAATTGTTTGAAAATGTTTTTAAGGTTAAAACCTTTGCAAATTGGTTTGTTGTGACCTTACTGACCCTAGGAACCAACCTATGTTTTTGGAAAATGATTTTTGAAAGGTTTAGAATGGATTAATTAGTTTAGTCCATTTCTAGCCAAACAAAACTATTGTTTTGTTTATGAAAATGTTTTGGTAAAGAAAAACTTTGAGAAAATGTTTTGATCCAAACCTACTGACCCAAACACCAAGTTTTGCAATAGCAACTCATTTGGTGAACCCTATAGGTTAGTGCCTTAGTAAAAATATTTCTACACCACATAGAATGACACTTTGTTTTGAAAATGGTTTTATAGCGAAACCTTTTGCAAATGACTTAGCCACTTCACAAAATGACCAATAGGTGTGCCCAAATGTCTATGACCCATTAGGAACCCCTTTTTCAAACAAAACAAGGCTTGGCATGCTTGCATGCATTACTTTAACTTTGCCACTTTGGTAAATGACCATTTTGGATCTTACAAAGTTTAGGAATCTAATAGAGACCCTCTTTGCAAATGACTTTGCCATTTTGGTAAATGACCAAATTGGAACTTACAAAGTTAGAAGCCTAGTGAAGACCAACCTTACAATAGAACCAACCTTTGCATGCTTATGCATGACTTAGATCCCATTACTTTGTGTGTGAAAAATTGTTTGTTTGACTTTGTTATTTTATGTGTGTAGTTTTGCTTGATTGGTAGATTGAGTTTGTGCCTTGCTTGATTGAATTGTAGTGACTTGAAGTGAGTGAACATTGCAAAGATCAAGGAGTGAACTTATACCCTCTACCAAAAAGGCAAGTGATGCTTCATATCTTATGTCCCATTATTTTCACTATGCATTAGTGTTTTTGCTAAGTAAAACTTGCATGGTTTTTATTTTGCTAAGTATAGACCTTGCTATAGGAAAACCTAGTAGATGAATCCTTAGTAGGATTTTCCTAAGTTAGGAATCCTATTACTATCAAGCTTAGCCTAGCTAGTAGAAAACAAGGGTGGAATATATATTCATGCTATGAAAAATTACTAAGTCTGTGGACTTATGTTTTGTTTAATAAAACAACTAAGTTAATGAATCTCCTGGGTGGATTGGGACTTGCATGGTGGTTTTTGGTTGAGTGGTTCACAAGGCCCATGTTTATGGTTTACCTTAGTGTATCTCACTTGTGGATGGCCACCCCAGGAAACAAAGAGATTTGAGATGTCAAATGTTGAGAAGCTTCAAGTGCAACCACTTGGCAATATGGGCTCTGCCATGATCATATAGGTTGCAAGAACTTAGCCATATGGACAGTTGGTGGTAGTGTTTGATAGGTTGGAGCGCGTCCATGATGGTCTAAGGGAAAGCTTCTGAAAGATTTTGTCTTGGGAAACCAAGTCTTGTGGGTAAAGTGCACCACCTCTGCAGAGTGTAAAACCTAAGTACTTAGCCATGTCCCTAGTAAAGGACAATTTGAGCATCAAGACATGGAAGCAATCAAAAATCTCATCACTCCAATTTCTGAATTAAAACTTGTGGGTGAACAAGGGTTGTGTGAATTCCTCAATCTTTTATGGAGAGATGGCTTGGAACAAGGATCTTGAAATCTTAGATTGGGAAAAATGATTTTGCCAAGCACTTCAGTCATTGATTGGTAGATGCCTCGAGAAGGATCTTCAGTCTTTGATTGGTAGATGCCTTGGGAAAGTTTTTTGCCAAACAAAAACTTAGTATTTTCAAAATGATAGGGAAAAATCTATTTTGAGCAATGCAAGCCTCAACTCCACTTAGCCAAATGCATATAGTTGATAGCCTCCACTATACTACCAAAGTATCACTTGCCAATACAATTCAAATGTATTGACCCTTGTGGCTGTAACTTGTAATGTTGCAGGTTTGATTGATTTTTAGTGAAGATTGATTGATTAGGATTACAAAGTCTACAACCAACATCTGCCTGTGGCACCTTGAAGATGAAGGACCCATGACTTTAGTTATTCCGCTGCAATGTAATGTAAATAGCCAATGAGATATGTTTGATGTAATAAATTATTTTATTCCTGGTTATAAAGTTGTATTATGACCTTTGTTTCTTGATATTACATCTAAACTGTGGATGCTAGCTATTGATCCAGGGACTAGCATTGTAAAGACAGGGGACTCAATCTTATTAAAGGTTGGGGACCTTACAGCAACCATATCATCCATACACATAAACACATCCCTCTTACATAGACAACTTATCGAGACGAGACCGCGAGAAGATCTCGAAGGAGAGGTGAGAGACCGAGAGATGGTGGCCGGAAGGAGAGCCTTCCTCTATTATGTATGTAGCATCCAAGGTAAGTTTTACAAGCTACAAATGGTGAAAGAGTGGAGAAATTGAGGTGGTAAGGAGGAGGGGGGCGAGATCCAAAGAGGAAGAAGGAGGGGAAAGTGAAGTGGAAGATGGTGGATCTAGGCAATGTGCAAAAGGCTATCTGCCAAAATGTAGCAGGCAGCATGCACATCCGTGGCGCACGTGGCGTGGTGCGCCACAGGCATAACGAACAGGCGTGGCGCACATACACCCGCGCGCCACAGAATTGATTTCCCAGTTGCACAGCAGTGCGGCCCGATTTGATCTGTAGCGCATGGTGCCCAAGTGCGCCACAACTACCGGTCACGCTCAAAGCGCACTAGCCGTAGGTGCGCCACGGCTATGTGATATACGGCAAGCAGTGCCCTGGCCCACACACATCCGTGGCGCAACGCGCATATGTGCGCCACGCTTACTGCAGTTACCTGTAGCGCATCTCTATGCTGTGCGCCACGCCTATTTTAGCCGTGGGGCACCACTGGCACGTGCGCCACGGATGTGCGTATTACCTATAGCCGTTTTCCTAGTAGTGAGTCCCCTTGGGAAGGACCTTATGTGATTACCGAAGTAATCCTAGGTGGCGCCTATCACCTTAAAAATTTCAAGAGCGGAGTCGCATACTCCAACCCCTGGAACATCGTGCAACTGCGCCGTATCTACCCCTAGTCATTTTTACTTTACAAATAAGGCTATTCGGTCATGCTACTTAGCCATACATTGTACCTCATGCTATCCTACGAATAAATAAAGCTAAGTGCCCCAAAACTCTGCGTCTTTTCTATTTTTTGCAATTATTCACTCGGGGGCTACACCACCCTTTACACCTTTGTTCTACGAACAAATCACAGTATCTTGAGTAGCTGAAACACTACCAATCGAACCCTTAATAAACACCAACCCAGCTGCAACGTACCTGACAGGTTGGCAAGGTGCTGAGATAAATACACGTCAGGCTAACGAAAGGGAACTGTAGAGTACAATACACTCGAAAATCATACAAGCTAGCAAGCTTTTCACATATTAGTGGGTGTCAAATACACCCACCATATTCATATAAATTTTACAACACTTATACACTTATGTGGAGGATACAAATTACGCTACTGCTGCAAAAGAAGAACATTCGTTTGCTCTTCAAAGGAGTCGACGATGTCTTCCGCTGGCTGGTCAACCGCCTGATAGTGCGGCACCATGTTCCAAGTCATCCCTTCAGGCGGCGGCGGTGGTCCAGCGGCAACAGACGCAATGTCCACATTTGGCGATGCAGTCGTACCAGCGACAATGCCGCCTTAGCACCTGTGTCTAGTTGCTGTCGCACACACTCGCGGACCGCACTTATATCTTGAAATTTTGCCAGAAGAGCCAACATGCTTGAGGGCACAACGTCCAGCGGAAACATCGTCTGGTAAATACACTTCAGACACGACTGCGCTTTCTTCAAGCATTGAAGCACCCGCGCGCGTGATCTTGCAACATCGCCAATGCGACTGCATGGTCGTGATCCACCCAGTAGTAACCACTAGCTTGTAGCTGGTCCTGAATTAGTTCATTCATTTGAATGGCCACCCGGTCCTTCTCATCCTGCGGATGACGGGCGCTAACAACTACAAAAGCAAGATCAACAGCATAAGCCAAGGCATCGCCGTGAATGGCTAAGGAAAGGATAAGAAGATAGAGAGCTAACATTTAAAGTGCTCGTTCAACTGAGCAACTTCATCTAGAAGATACTTCTCACGGGCGGTGGCCTTCTCCGCCTTCGACTTCCAAACATCCGCGTTACCTCGGACAATGGGCAACTCCCGCTCCAACTGCTTAATACGGTCACGCAGTCGCGAGAGAAGCGACAACTCCTCCACCTTTAAACGCGGTTGCGCTACGTTTTCATCGGTGGGAGGAGACTCACGAGGATCACTCGAAGGACCCTATTACAATCAAGCAAGAAGCAAATAAGGGAACAAGAATACATTGATAAAAGTGTGAATGCATTCAAACACAACAAAGTATTTATAGGGACACTCCCACAAAAGCATAGTCTAGTCAAAAGGAAGGTACAACTATTACAGATGGCAACTAAGGAGCAATCTGCTTCTTTGAATTGGACTTCGACTTCAGGGGCCTCATCGAATCCGTGGTAGCCTCCGACGCCACAGACTTTCCGTTGGTAGCCCTAGACGCTGCAGTGTTCGTCGCCTTCGCTCGCTATAGCTCCATAGAATATTTCACGACTGTATCTGTGAGCTGAGGCCCATACTTACCACAACTAGTAGCGAAGGGAGCAAACACTACCTGTCGTCCATCCGCGTCGACATGCATCACCTTGGAGATCGTGCTGGGGTCCAACTCCACGCCATGGGCTTGCTCCATCGCGAGTGCCATAGTGGCACCAACAAATTGTTGGGAGTTCTTGAAGTCCATGGGAATGCCGTCGGTGAAAGATTCCACCAGGTCGTCAATATTGTCGATTAGGCTGACCTTGGGGGTCAGGTCCTTCTGAAGGCGGCTCAGCTCACCTTTGGTCTTCCCCAGCGTCTCTTGGAGGGAGACACCGCGATCCTCGACTGCGGCCATGGCGCCAGCAAGAGCATCCGCGCGACGCAAGGCCTGGGCATCAAAAGATAGGCCGGCGGCATTTGAAGAACGCAAGACATCGGCATAAAGACAACGAAAAACAAAATAGGGAAAATACAAGTGAAGCAGTGAAAGTACCTGAGAGTGCCTTCGTAGTCGAGAAAACCTGTTCTGCGAACAACTTCTCCCTCTCAGCAGTAGAGGCGCGTAGGTCTTCCTCACGTTTCTGTGACTCCTAGGCAACGATTGCCTCGTCGCACTTCTTCTCCGCCGCGGCAAGCCCCTTCCCGAGGGAAGAAACGCGACGGAGAAGTTCATTATGCTCATCTACAAAGGGCAGAGCACGACAAGTACATGAGTCTACAAATTTCAATACAAAGGAGAGTAAAGAGACAAAGTTTAGAACAAACCTTCGACTGCGCGATGGCGGTTGTCCAGCAAGGCGTGCTATCGACCTAAGGCAAGGATCTGCTCCGCGAGGCGAGTGGAATCCTTCATGATAGGCTACATCAAAAAGAAGAAAAGAAATTTCAGCAATGAAAAAAGATGCAAAAAATCAAGATTCGACTGCCAGCAGAAAAACGACACTTACGTGCTCCTCTAGGGACTCCAAAGATTCCTGTCGAGTGGGCATCCGCGCAACCATCTGGTGCCCCCAGTGTGGGGGGAACTTGACGAATTGGCACCAGAGTGGGCCGCCATAGGAGGAGAAGGCGACTGTATGGCCACCTCCCTATTCTTGGAGTCTGTGACTCCGGATTCTTTCACAAATTGGACGTCGTCAGAAGACAACGACGTCATTTGACTGCAAAACATGCTCGGCACCACTTCAGAAAAGAAACTGCGAAGAAAACAAGACGAACTCGCGGATATAAAAACTCACCAGTTAAATTTGTCGAGGTCAAAGGAGTCATCCGACGACTCCTTCGACAACCGTAGCTTCTTCCGAGCGGGAGAAACCATGGCGCATACAGGAACGGCGGGAACTGGCTCCTCTGCAGCAGCAGGAGAGCCCTCCAGCATCGACGGCGAGGAAGCATCTGAATCTTTACTGCGGGAGCGTTTGCGAGTCCCGTGGTCACCGGACTCGGGGGCTTCCTCTTATTCCTCCACGGGGACGGTGGAGCCTGACTCGTCTTCTTCATCTACCTCGCGAGGGATAATTCCCTCAGGACGAGGAGGAAAATTGGCAGCCATGGCCCAGTCCTAACACAACAAAAAGCATCGGTATACAAAGATAGCTGCAAGCAATCGAAAAGAAAAGAAACTACGAAGAGAAATTCACCTCAGGTGGAGGATTGCTGGCACAAAACAGAGGGACGACTGAGTCACCAGGGAGATCCTCCTTGGCGGTGTACTTGGTTAGCAGTCGCAACCTCCTATCCACTTCACTCGAGGAAATTCCCTCCGCAGAAATGCGAGTGGCATCACCAGCACGGGTCCAGCGGAACATTGGGTGCGCCCTGGCCTGTAGAGGCTAAATGCGACGACACATCCAAGTGCGGATAAGCTCTGCTCTGCAACTTCTTTGTCTATGCGCTTCTCGAGGTCGCAGACACGCTGATAGAGAGCCTCTGTCTCTTTGACTTCGGCAGGCATCACAGTGTTCTTCCATGACCTCCTCCGCTTGCAGGGCGCCACTGGATCGAAAGGTGCGACTCCATAGTGTTCTCCATCCGCTTTCTGGTCGCAGATGTAGAACCACTTTTCTCGCCAACCTTGGACAAAGGACGTGAGTTTGATGTTGAAGTAGGTAACATTGGAATCGACGTGGATACCTGATGGCTTGGTGTTGATGTAGAGCTCGTTGGGAACCCCAAGAGGAAGGTATGATGAGCACAACAGCAAGTTTCCCTCAGTTATGAAACCAAGGTTTAATCGAACCAGTAGGAGCAAGGAAACACCCCAAAGGTGTTGCTAGCTGAGCCTTGGCAGGGCGCACTACCGGTGTTAGTAGCAACATGGAGACCTGCACAACACAAACAACAGAACTCTGTCCCCAACTTGCGATGAGGTTGTCAATCTCACCGTGTTTTGCTGAAAACAAAGGATTAAACGTATCGAATGGAAAGAAGTAATAATTTGCAGAAAGTAAACACAAAGTAGTAAATAGTTTATAGATTGTATGTAAAGAAAAGGATCGGGATCCATAGTTCACTAGAGGTGGCTCTCCTTAAGATAGATAACATGCTGGGTGAACAAATTACAGTGGGGCAATTGACAAACATCGAGAAAGCAATACATGCATATACTAATCATCTTGACTCCTTTGGAACTTGATTGGGCATTACAACATTATACATAGACCGCCATCCAACTACATCTATGACTAATAATCCACCTTCAGGTTATCATCCGAACCCCCTCCAGTATTAAGTTGCAAGCAACAGATTATTGCTTTACGAATTGCGTGTAAAGTAAACAATACGATTGTTCTATGAACAAAGGATTGTTGTTTTCTCCCTAGTAGCAACAGCACATCTAGTACCTTAGAGATTTCTGTCACTTCCCCAGATTACCAGAGGCATGAACCCACTATCGAGCATAAATACTAACTCTTGGAGTTGCTAGCATCTACTTGGCCAAGATAGCTACTAACAACGGAAAGCATGCAAGATCACAAATAACAAAGACATGATAGAATCAATAATCAATCTGAAATAGCATCTCAATATCCATCGGATCCCTGCAAACACAACATGCATAATTACAAATAGATGATCTTGATCATGAACGGAGTCACAAGATCTAGACATGAAAGCACAAAGGAGGAGAACCAGCCATCTAGCTACTACATGGATTCGTAGTCCAAGGATGAACTACTCACGCATCACACCGGAGGCTTGCATGGTGATGAAGAAGGCCTCCAGGGTGAATTCCCCTCTCCGGCAGGGTGCCGAGAAGTGCTTCAGATACCTCCCGATCTAGGGATGGAGATGACGGCGACTACAGACTCTTTCGTAGATTTTTAATCGGGTTCTTAGGGTTTTTGTCCTGAGGGCATCTTATAGTCGGAAGGGGAGGCCGAGGGGGTGCCTGGGCTAGCCACACCACCCCCTGGCGCGGGCCAAGCCTAGCCGCGTGGCCAGGTGGTGTGGCCGTCCTCTAGCCCTTCTCCGTCTCGTATTCGGGCATCTAATGACTTCCGTAAAAATAGGCACTTTGGCTTTTGTCCTGTCCAATTCCGAGAATATTCATTTTCTGACTTTCCTGGAACCAAAAACAGCAGAAAACAGGCAGCTGGCACTGTGGCTCTTGTTAATAGGTTAGTCCAAGAATCATATGAAAAGTACTCCAAAGTGTGGACAAAACACAAGAAAGTGGATAAAACCAAGCATGGAACATCAAAAATTATAGATACATTTGCAATGTATCAACATCCCCAAGCTTAACTCCTGCTCGTCCTTGAGTAGGTAAGTGATAAAAAGAAAGAATAATTTTTGAGGTGACATGCACCATCAAAAGACTTGATCAAAGTATTTGTAAAACATTCAAAGCTAGGATCATACTACTTCAATCATCACATGAAAGACAAAGTTCTAGCAATAAGACATAGCAACTATGTTGCAACATAAAAAGGCACAAACAAAAGATTCATTAATAACAATGCTTTGCAAGACATTTGTTTGTTTCACAAAAAGAAAACATAGCATAAAGAGCATTCAGCTTGTCACTCATAGAGTAGCAAATATAAATGCATAGGACACCTTCAAAGTTCATAAGAGTGACTAGATACAAATAGTTTAAAACAAGAAATATCAAGTTATGCATCAATCAACTAGTCTTGGGACAATGCACATAGAACTATGAATGGCCACTATGCTCTCAAAGTAGGTGCATAAAGGTAGAAGGTGGAGACTCGATATAATGGTGGAAGAATGGCCTTCATAAAAGGAAGCAGGGATTCAAGTCTCATAAAGAGCTTACAAAAATTATGGTACTTATAGCTTTCAGCACTCATTGCCCCTATCATAAGAATATTGAAGTGATTAAGGTTAAAGTGAACAAACTATGGTGTACATGCTTGACGAAGTATAAGTCAGAAATCTCATGTCCCTTGTATACGAGGGCCGCTCCTCATGCTACTCAAGTTTAGTCACCGGTAAGTTCTTGTCATCGTAAGTACATGTGTATCATAGAGAACCGCCAACGGGGTACCCCTTGCCTGATGATACGGAACAATCCCCATATCAAAATGACAAGGCAAGCAGACAACGAGCATCTCAACAATCTTCTTATTTACCATGGGAATATGGTGCTTTTTTCTCTCTTTCCTCTTTTCATAATCTCTTTTTTTCCTTTCTTTTTTTTCTCAATATAGGACTTTTTTTATGAGAAGAATGCTTCATAGACAGCTCATTATGATTACGCTGCAGGTTTCCACCATGTCAGCATGGATTAGACCAGCGGCCCAGACGTTTCTCTAACACATATACATAACTCCATGGACTTACAAGCTCCCCTTTCATTTCACACCGACGACATCCATATACAAAAGAGCATGATATCAACTAGGTACAAGTACCAAGTGCAATGTTGAAAGCGTTCCCCATGACAGCATGGTTCTGCTAATTCCCAACAAATAAGTGCAAGCATATACAACATAGACGACACAATGGTTCAAGTTTATTAAGGGAAAGAAAAGTAAAGTGTGCCATCAAGTTCGTGAGAGCTTTAATCACTAGTTTTCTCATAACAAGTTTAATTCCGAAGGTAAACAAAAGCATGAATATACTTGGAATAGCATAAGCTAGTAGGTAGGTATGGTGGACTCTTTGAATAACTTGATTTAGGGAGTTGTATGCATTAGTGGAACTCATACTTGGTTGTGGAGGCTAGCAAAAGACTGGGAGCGACAAACTAAGAGAGCAATAATGGCCATAATCATGCAGAGCGACAAAACATCATTGATCAAAGCATAAAGTGATACTACAAGTTGAAAACTAAAGGATCATAAAGGCTATGGTGACTTGAGATAGTCATAACATGGTGTGAGCATGCGCCAAGTCAACCCAAATAAAGCATCAAAGAAGAATACCACTATACTATGCTTTAATATGCTAAAAAAACACATGATTCATCCCAGGCACATTAAGCAATCTCAATTGTTTATAACAATTCATGCTACAGCAAATAATACTAAGCATAAAGCCAAACAATATCAAGCATGGCATGACAAAGCATAGGCCACAGTCAAAAACAAGCTCTTTTTACCACATAAGCATGAACTTTCCTACTCTTTTCCAAACCAAACCAAACTATTTGAAACCAATGTATGAAAGAGGGGGTCCAACCAATTTATTCAGAAAACTAAGGAAACTAAAACAAACGAAAACGAAAAAGAAGACGCTCTAAGAACAACACAACTGTGCATGAAACAATAAAAATGAAGCGTTTGGAAGAAACCTGGATTTTTTATTGATGAAGAAGGGGATGCCTTGGGCATCCTCAAGCTTTGACGCTTGTACTTATTGGATATTTCTTGGGGTGACACGCGTGGCATCCCCAAGCTTAAGCTTTAGTCCATCCTTCATCTCATTACTCATTCCTTCCATACACCTGAAATTTTTCCTTCATACAAAACTTCACACAATCTTTATTAGCAACATTAGTGCACTCAAGATAAATAAGTCTTAAGGTTCAGTTCTAACACCAAATAAACTTCCACTAGAACACTAGATACTGAAGTACTTCCCTCAAAAATCTCAATTCCCCAAAAGAACTCAAAAAGGAACCAACAAGAAGCAAATGCAGAAAATGGCAGAAATCTGTCAAAACAGACTAGCAGGTAAAGACGATTTTTTTTGAAGACCTTCTGTTGCTCAAATCAAAAAGTGTTGATCTAACGAAAGTTAGATAACAACCTGGGGCAGAAGCACAAAAATTCACGCCTCAAAAAGACATTCAGAGATTTTACACGAATGTTTACGGTGAAGCACAGAAATCTGTTTCGGGACAGCAACTTTCCCAACCATTACTTCTCTCTCATTAGAGGTTACTCTTGGCACAAAAAGCAAATAAAAAGGATAAGGAGCGGTTATTACTGAAGTAATAACTTCCAAGAGTCATCTAAAACTTTTGGGTTATCTGCCAATAAGTACTTTTCTTTAACGCCTTTAAGTTAGGCATAAGAAGCAAAGAAAGAATCAAGTTTTCACAAATGAAGAAGCATTAAGATTAATACCAGAAATATCTTCAACAATGCAAGGTATATCATCCAAATAAATTCTAGAGGATCCTCTCTCAATGCTCCTAGGTTCACTATTTTCATCAAAAGGGTTTTCAGGAACAATCCAATCAAGATTCTTTTCTATGGCTTCATGTATTGCTGCTAGTTTAAAGGGTATTGGTATCTTAGGTTCCTCCCCATTAGGTTTAGTTTTGTTCATCTTTTCTCTAGTACCAACAACATCTACATATGAGCCTAGCATATTGAAACATTCAAAGACTTTTCTAGCTTCTTTGGCAACATCATAGAACTCCTTAAACAAAGTTTCTAGAATAAAATTCCTCTTTTCAGGGTCCTCAATTTCTTTCAGCTTAAGAAACATTACTTGCATTAAGGGGTTGAGGTTAACAAACCTAGCTTCCAACATGTGAACTAAAGAAGCTGCAGAAATCTCATAATTTGGAGCAAGTTCTGCAAGAGATCTATCCTCAGTATCCTCATGTTTACTAACATGATTAAATAATTCTTCAATATTATCTTTCCCAATTATAGAACCACTACCAATTGAAAGGTATTTCAGGGTGAATTTGGGGATCAACATGGTGAGCTAAGGAAGAGGTGTCAACTAAAGGAGACTTAATTTTTTTTGTGTTTTCAAATAAGAAAGAAAACTGGTAAAACTAATTTTTTTGTGTTTTTGATAACAAAACAAGCAAACAGGGCAAAAATAAACTAAGCAGAACAAAAATAACAAAGTAAAGAGATTGGTGATGAGGGACTCCCCTTGTGAAGAAGTCCTTGACTCCCCGGCAACGGCGTCAGAAAAATGCTTGATGGCTCGGTCTTGATGTAGAGCTCGTTGGGAACCCCAAGAGGAAGGTATGATGATCACAACATCAAGTTTCCCTCAATTATGAAACCAAGGTTTAATCGAACCAGTAGGAGCAAGGAAACACCCCAAAGGTGTTGCTAGCTGAGCCTTGGCAGGGCGCACTACCGGTGCTAGTAGCAACGTGGAGACCTGCACAACACAACCACAGAACTCTGTCCCCAACTTGCGGTGAGGTTGTCAATCTCACCGTGTTTTGCTGAAAACAAAGGATTAAACGTATCGAATGGAAAGAAGTAATAGTTTATAGAAAGTAAACACAAAGCAGTAAATAGTTTATAGATTGTATGTAAAGAAAACGATCGGGATCCATAGTTCACTAGAGGTGGCTCTCCTTAATATAGATAACATGCTGGGTGAACAAATTACAGCGGGGCAGTTGACAAACATCGAGAAAGCAATACATGCATATACTAATCATCTTGACTCCTTTGGAACTTGATTAGGCATTACAACATTATACATAGACCGCCATCCAACTACATCTATGACTAATAATCTACCTTCAGGTTATCATCCGAACCCCCTCCAGTATTAAGTTGCTAGCAACAGATTATTGCTTTACGAATTGCGTGTAAAGTAAACAATACGATTGTTCTATGAACAAAGGATTGTTGTTTTCTCCCTAGTAGCAACAACACATCTAGTACCTTAGAGATTCTGTCACTTCCCCAGATTACCAGAGGCATGAACCCACTATCGAGCATAAATACTAACTCTTGGAGTTGTTAGCATCTACTTGGCCAAGATAGCTACTAAAAACAGAAAGCATGCAAGATCACAAATAACAAAGACATGATAGAATCAATAATCAATCTGAAATAGCATATCAATATCCATCGGATCCCCACAAACACAACATGCAGAATTACAAATAGATGATCTTGATCATGAACAGAGCTCACAAGATCTAGACATGAAAGCACAAAGGAGGAGAACCAGCCATCTAGATACTAAATGGATCCGTAGTCCAAGGATGAACTACTCACGCATCACACTGGAGGCTTGCATGGTGATAAAAAGGCCTCCAGGATGAATTCCCCTCTCCGGCAGGGTGTCGGGAAGAGCTTTAGATCCCTCCCAATCTAGGGATGGAGATTACGGCGGCTAGAGACTCTTTCGTGGATTTTTGATTGAGTTCTTAGGGTTTTCATCCCGAGGGCATCTTATAGGCGGAAGGAGAGACCGAGGGGGTGCCTAGGCTGGCCACACCACCCCCTGGCGCGGGCCAAGCCTGGCTGTGCGGCCAGGTGGTGTGGCCGCCCTCTGGCCCTTCTCTGTCTCGTATTCTGGAATCTGATGACTTCCGGAAAAATAGGCACTTTGGCTTTTGTCCCGTCCAATTCCGAGAATATTTATTTTTACTTTCCTGGAAACAAAAACAGCAGAAAACAGGCAGCTAGCACTGTGGCTCTTGTTAATAGGTTAGTCCAAGAAATCATATGAAAAGTACTCTAAAGTGTGGACAAAACACAAGAAAGTGGATAAAACCAAGCATGGAACATCAAAAATTATAGATACATTTGCAATGTATCAATACCGCAGCCTCCTATGTCATAGACTACAGAACCAGACGTGGATTGATGTTTGAGAATGAAGAGCTTTTTGAAGAGGCCAACGTGCGGCTCGATTCCGAGCTAGCACACGCAAAGGGCGATAAAACAAGTGATGTGGAGGATAGAATTGGGGGTCAGCTGATGAAGTTGAAGCCCGTAGAAATAAAGGAGACCCCTAACAAAAGGATGCAGGGGAAGAGAAAGACCGTGAATGATGAACGCAAGGAACATCACTCGAAAACCCACCGGAGGATTGGGGATTACCTTGTCGCCGGGCACGCGCGAGTCATCCTCAGCGGCAGAGAGCGCCCCGTCCTGGCGCAGGGTGAATAGTTCCAAGGACATGATGATGGACGGGCGCCATGACCACTTGGTGACGCGAGTCCCCGCGCCCTTTTTCTTCCCAGTGCCGGCGGCGCTGGTGCCCATGGTGGTGGCACCTCCCTTCTTCTTGGCAGCAGCAATGACGGCCGTAGATCTAGCGGCGAAGCCTCCTTTCTTCCTGCCCATGTTGCACTGGCGATGTGAGCGCAAGAAGTAGTTGGGGAAGGCGCGCGGCTGTTCCAGTGCCACAAGAGAAGATGTGCGCAAGGGAGCAGCAAGAACAGCAATGGCGGAGGAAGCGCGAGCAAGAAGAGAGAGATGTGGGGAATTACTACATGGTGTGTCCCTACTTAACCTACTAGCAGATGATATCCAACGGCCAGAAGAAAATCTACCAGACGCGTGGCGCACATCGACATTGACGCGTGGCAAGGGTAAACCACGAACCATCCCCCACTACTCCCATTATGCATAGAAATCAAGGAGACACAGTTAAAACAGAAGATTATGCACGCCTCATCAAATCAAAGCCAGAAAGTGGGACCCACTACTCGTCACGTCCTGTCAAAGCCGCTCACACGGGCAACTAAGGTCACCTCATCGTCAGCACTGACGTCATCAAGCTCCAGCAGGAGAACATTTTGACTACAGTAGTCCTTACTCGAGTCTTCAACTCAACCAAGCACTCGGGGGCTACTCCTAACAGGAGCACTGGCCGCGCACCCGAAGAATTTTTCTGCAGATATCCAAGCATCATCAGAACCCTTCACTCGAATCAACGATTCGATTGTGGACTATGGGTTACTCCCATGGGGAGTGCTAAAAGCGCATTCGACTGAAACAAGCAACAAAAGACGACAGCAGTCGCAAAATGTTTTTAGTCCCCACTCGAGTCTACGACTCGAATAGGCACTCGAGGGCTACTCCCATAGGGAGCGCTGGCTGCGCACCCTATGATTATTTTTTCTTATACATTGCACTGTGTGTCGATAACATCCGCACTCGAATACTATGGCGACAATGCCTCACATTTTCTCTACGAAGAGATTGCATCTCCTGGGTCACCCGAATCATCTCCGGGATGGCAAAAATTCGGATGCCGCGCTTACAACGTGAAGATAAGAGCTGAATAAGGTCTGGCAACGCATCTGCTACGCACTACCAGAAATATATCCGTACCTACAGGTGCGATGAACATGCCTTGACGGACGCGTCGAGTGCTCACATTTACACACTCGATTCGACTCCTGTAAGACCTCTGTGGCCTGAGTCGAATTACACAGACACTTCTCCGAATTCGAGTCCGGGGACTCGAGTTTGAGTATATTGCGTTGTTTTGCCCTAAGGCAGTCAACTGATACTGATGCATCGGATGAATCAGGCACGTATATCAACAATCCCTATGACACAAAAACAAATCACTAAAAAATATGCTCAGCTAAGCACTCGAAAACTTTATAAAGTCTCCACTCGAATCTACGATTCCACTGGACACTCGGGGGCTACTGACATGGGCATACCCTACAGGCACTCGAGTTTGTCATATACGGTCCAGATACGGCAGAAACTCACGGCGTTGCCAAGGCCCAGTACAGAATTCAGGTGACTCACGGAGTCTCCGATTGCTTGCAGCACAAGACGAACCTTAAGATAGAAAGTTTAAAGGGACGAACCCTAATCTGTAACCGACTCGACCTGCTACCTGAGACCTAGCCTATCTATGTAAAGGCTAGGAGGGGGTGCGAGGAGGACAATCACAACCCTAGTTTCCACAACCTCGCCAGATTGCATCCGCGCACCCCTGTAACTTTCGACTCCCTCGATAATTCCAAGAGCAGACAAGAAGGAATAGGGACCTCTACGAGGCCTGAACCTGGGTAAACCTTGTGTCCCTGTGGCTTATTTGCTAGCCGATTGATGCCTCCAGCGCTCCCTCCTTCTCCAAAACCCAAGTCCATAACAATGTGCATTGACGAGTTAAACCCTCGTCAATAGGAGTTCGTACTTCCGTGTAGCTGGGGAATGAGGATGGTAGGAGCGAAGGTTAATGACATCTTCAGTGGGCCGACGTATTTTAGATATCAAATATGCATGTATTGACCATATGGATCAGGCTACGTTCAAGCCAGAAGCCATTATTCATCGCTGATCAGTTTTGGGCCCGTAGCCCCAACGACGCACCCATTTGGTCTGCTCTGGTCATTTCAACCAAATGGCACTTCTATGATTGGGAATGATAACAAAATGTAATTTACTAGCAAATAAATTATAACTCGGTAGAAAATCACCAGGTTCACTCGTAATAGTACCAAATCAAAGTGGAAACAAACAAAAGTTTCATATATAATGCACACAGTAAGATAGATCATCCCAGTGATCATGCTTGTTCACAGATGTTATTTTCCTTCTTAAACCAATTCCATTGAGCCGGATCCAAAATGCTCAAGTCCATCATCATAAATTTGGCCTCCTCGAACATGAGTTTGGCCTTGGCCTCAATGGCTCTTGACCGGACATTAACCTCTTGAACCTCAAGATCTTACAATCGATGATGCGCCTGTACGGACGCTGCCACCAGCCTGGGCCAAGGCTTCGGTGAGCGTTGTTGAATGTAATTTTGTTTTTCCTTCTTTGGTTCCTATACTTATGGTGTGGTACACCACTGTTGGAACCTGCCTAATGTAGTGCCACTGATGGGGTTATTCCATCACTATTTAACATGTAACCGATCCCCTGAGAGAGGGTATCGTTTTGCCTCACAGCAATATGGTAATCAGAGCAACTCTTCTCTAACGTCCCTCACATCCACCGAAAACAATTGACCCCAAACAACTTGATCTGGTCTTCCTCCCTCCCTTAAATATTTAAATTAGTTAAATTCAAAACAGTTGCTCTGCAACATGGTATGAACCTCATTTACTCTTGGGACTCAAAGTTTCATTGTAAACACCTCCCTTGGCTTTTAAATTATAAATTATTCTCAAAATTTAGGATTAATAAAATTCGGAGTTCTGAATATTTCCGGCTGTCCAAATATTCACTCGACGAGATTTCCTTTGAAGAATACATGAAAAAAGATTACATTGGTGAAAAAATCATAATTAAGTAACCAAATGATCTCACTTCGTGATTAAATATTTGAATTAGTAAAATTCAAAACACTCGCACCTTATTTGTCTGCAGCAAAGCGCATGAACACTAGTCGTCATGCCTTTCAGGGTGAAGATCCAAGGTTTGTACTACGCCAATTTTTCTCTTCAATTTATGAACTTCATTAAGTCTTAGGGGAGTCAAATTCACTCTAGCAACCATGTATACACACCTTTATTTGCTTTAAATTATGAATAATTCTCAAATTTTAGGAAAATCAAACACCGGAGTTTCGAATATATCCAGAGTTCCGATTATTATCTTTTTCAAATTACTAGTGGTCAAGTACTTAGCGGCAAAATGTGAAATATTCGGAGAACGGACGTTCTTAGAGACTTTTTACACTTGCAGCCGTCTGAGAATAGTACCTGATGCCAAATATCTAAAAATATTTGGACGAATATTTCAGATCTACGGCACTTTTGTTCTTCGCCCCCCAGACCACTGTCCATTGCCACCGCCCGCCCTAACCACTGTCCTGCAGTTACGATGCAGTCATACTATCTAGCGATGACAGTTTTCAAATTAACTTTGGTGGTTTTGAATTCTAGCCAACAGATGAAGAGTCCACTAAGAGGATTGAGTTTAGAGGTATCAAAAGAACACCGATATTGTAAACATCTGTTTTGTATGCGTTTAGACGGTAGACATTAATATTCCACCGTATTGAACTTTTTATGTGTTGTTGCATCAGGGCCTCAACACAAGGGGACACTGATTTTGATAAGCAACATCTTTTTGGAAATGACATGTATCTAAAAGAAGTTCTTGTAGACTTCTTCTTAGACTGGTGTGAACCTAAATTTCCACCAATAATCAAGTACTACGTCTACAAGCTGCCCTATTCATCTATCATGAAAAAGAAGTGCAAGCTGGTAAGATGATATATTCTTGATCATGTTATCAACAAGCTACCATGTGATATTTAGATACTTCTAGTAATCACAACATGCTAATTCTTGAATTCTCCGTGCTTGCCCAGACATTTGGAGCTGAGTTCACAAGAAAATACCTAAAGAATCGCCTTGATGAACCTATTAATGTCCATGTTTGGAAAATGAAGAGCAAAAAGCCAAAGATGGTTAGGCTGAAGATGGAAGCTGGGTCAAATGCAATCTTGACGACTGGATGGGAGAAGGTTGTGAGAAGCTTCAACCTGAAGCAGGATACCGTTGTCCTTTTGTACTTTGATGAAAAAGATAATGGACAGGTACATATTCTGATTCAGCAACTTCCACCGGGCGGTCGATTCTAAATGCAATCCTGGTTTGTTAGAGTACTCATTATGCTAGCCGATTGATTTATGGACTGCAGTTTGTATATACTGCCATAACATGTAATTGCTAAATTTGTATGGATTTCCCAAACTATGTGGCTATTGTTACCGTGATCGAGCTGCTATAATAAGTTTTTTAGATAATCTGTCTACCTGTCTGCTGAATCATGGTTATGTATCATGTCAGCTATAATCGAGTTCGAATTAGCATTGCTATTACTTAAAATGGTTTGCACACACTTGAGACGGTCACTGTAAAAGCCACTTCGAGGCACACTAGTCATGGAGACGGTCTTTGTTAAAATCCGACACAGGCCGCCTCACTATTGGAGACGGTCCTTAGTATAGGCCGTCTGAGGATGCCAAGTTCTTGCAAGTGGTTCTAAATACGGGTCGTCTCCATCTCGTACATCTTAGAGGCGTTTTCCTTTTTGCACTGTCTGAAGTCTCGTATCTTAGAGCCGTAAAGAAAAACTTGCTCAGGAGGTGTTCTCTTTGAAGCTATGCGCTTGAGCCGAAACGAGAAACCGACTGAGGCCCATAAAAAATTGATGTCTTTAAGTAACACGTTTGTACTAGTGATATCTCTTCATTTATCACAAGCACACCATCACTATGTTTGTCTTGATTTATGTTGATGACATCATTGTAACTAGTTCCTCTGACAAGGAAATATCGGCCCTCCTTCATGACTTGAGTGATATTTTTTACTCAATGATCTAGGCGACATTCACTTCTCCTTGGGTATTGAGGTCAAGAAACGCACAATATGGACTTCTCTTGAACCAAGAAAAATATGCTAATGACTTAATTACCCGTGTTGGAATGGTGAAGTGTACTCTCTGCCCTACACCACTCTCTAGTTCTGAAAAATTATCCTTGACAGATGGCACTGCTCTTGGCACCACTGATAGCACAAATTATCGGCGTATTGTGGGTGGTTTGTAGTACCTCACCTTGACTCATCATGACATCTCTTTTACCGCCAATAAAATCTCACAATTTCTTCATGCTCCTACTACCACTCATTGGACTGCGACAAAACGGATTTTTTACGTTATGTGCAAGGTACTATAAATGTTGGCCTTACTTTTCAAAAGTCCAACTCTACACTTCTTATTGGTTTTTCGGAGGTTGATTGGGCCAGATGCCTTGATGATTGTTGTTCTACCGATGGATTTTCTATATTCTATGGACCGAGCTTAATCTCATGGAGTTCTCGCAAGCAAGCAACCATCTCCCGCCCTAGCATCGAAGTAGAATATAAAGCTCTTGCAAATGTAACAATTGAATTAATATGGATGGAGGATCTTCTCAAGGAACTTGGTATGTCTCTCAAAGATAAACCCTGCTTATGGTGTGACAATCTTGGAGCCACATATCTCTCCGCTAATCTAGTTTTTCATGCCTGCACGAAGCACATTGAATTTGACTTCCATTTTGTTCGCGAACAAGTTGCGAGCAAGTTACTTGACATTCGATTCACCTCAAGCAAAGATCAATTGGTTAACGATTTCACTAAGGCATTACCGTTCAAGGAATTTGATGAGCTCAAATGTAATATCAACCTTTCCATGTCTTCCAAGGCTTATATTAAGGGGGTGTTGAATGTAATTTTGTTTTTCCTTCTTTGGCTCATATACTTATGGTGTAGTACACCACTGTTGGAACCTACCTAATGTAATACCACTGATGGGGCTATTCCATCACTATTTAACATGTAACATATCCCCTGAGAGGGGCATCGTTCTGCCTCACAACAACAAGCGTCTCTCGTTTCATGTACATAACGACCTGGGCGGCGACTTCGGTGGTGGCGTTGGTCTGAAGGGTGGCGACGAGGTTGGCCTGTTTCTCAAGCTCAAGGGCAGCTTGTGCTTCAGCCAGCGTGCCTTGGTCGGGCCTCTCTGGCTAGTGCACTTCCTACTCTCCTCTGCCCGCTCTCCGTTGTCAGCTCCTTCTTCGGCTTGACTAGGGCCTTCCCCTAGGCCTTGTGGAAGCTTTGGTGGTAGGGGCAACAACAATGACATCCTACATCGCTAGCTAGGGCTTAGGCATCGACGGAATTTGAGTATGGAAGTGGAAAGAAGAGAGTGGTTTTCAACCAATGGTGGACGGGCAAGGGAGGGCATATAGAGACGTCTGACGCGTCGATGCAAAGCCAACCTAAATTTTTGGGTAGAGAATGGATTGTCGTGGACCGGTCCGCATTATTCAGTCCATTTGGATCGCGGCATTGGGGCTGCATCCTTTGTCCATGCTGACACATTCGGACAGCCTCGGCACGTTTGGATTGGCCAGTTGGAGAAGTTCTAAATTGTGCGCAGTTAGCGTAAACTTGTTCCTGCATGATACAAACAAACCCTCTTTTTTAGGCGATTGAAAATGGACCACTGGTAGAAAAAGGGTCTTTGCTCCAGCACCCAAATGCCATTGGTCCCGGTTCGGTTCCGCAATCGGGACCAATGTCAGGCACCGGTCCCGGTTCATGCCGCCTGGGCATTGGTCCCGGTTCATCTGTAAGCATTGGTCCCGGTTCGTGGCATGAACCGGGACCAATGCCCCCGCGACGCACACGTGGCAGTCTGTGGAGCATTGGTCCCGGTTCATGCTATAAACCGGGACCAACAACCCCTCGATGGTCGCAATCTAGGACAGAGATCTAAATTAACGAGGCAGAAATTGAATTGATCTAGTATTTTTTTAAAATTCTTCCACAAATTAATCGAGACAGAGATCTAAATCGAGGTATTTCATTAATTCGATCACAAATTCTTCCTAAACAAAGGTGCGATTTTACAAATTCTTCCTAGTCGACAATTTCACTTCCGCTGCCGCTGTCCTCTGAGCCGACGGCTTCCTCATCATCATCAGACGAAACCTCCATGATTTTCGCATTGTTCGCGAGACGGAGCTCCTCTTTGCGGCGAGCGGCATCGATGACGGTGTACTTGGTCCGTCCCGGGACGGACCAGAACCTCTCCCGACCTTCTCAGTTGCGGAGATTCGGGTGCACCACGCGCCCGTAAATGATGCGGTTGCCAATCTTGGCCTTCCGCTCCTTGAACAGCCGGGGCCAGTACGGGCTGGCTGCCAGGTACCGGGGCAACACCCTCTTCCACGCGGGCATCTGGCGGCGACACGCCGCGATTTTGCTCTCCATCTCGGCTCCGCCGGGGATGTGGAGCGGAGCCACCGGCACACCCGCATAGTGATGCGCCATCCGTGGGGCACCGTCGCACCCGGCGGCTCGATGATGTCGAAGTGCATGAACATCACTGCCTCGTAGAAGTTCAACGCGGGCATCTCCATGGCGGCACGGTGGAGATTGGAGAGGGAGGGGAGGCGAGACGACGGCACGGTGGAGAGATTGCAGAGGGCGAGGCGATGGCGCAGTGGAGAGATTGCAGAGAAGCCGAGGCGATGGCGATTCCGATTTTATTGCAGACCTGCATAAATTTATCGATTTGGCTTAAGGCAAACAAAGTGGATAATTTTATGCCTTGTCCCTGCGTCGACTGTCGGAACGTGGCGGAGCACTCTGCCTCGAGAATCCTTCAAAGTCATCTGCTTCGGAGAGGTTTCATGCCCGAATATTATTGTTGGGCCATGCACGGAGAAAGAGGGGTTAGGCTGGAAGAAAATGAAAAATAGGAGGATGATGACAGCTATCCTATGTCCCCTGAAGAATATGGTGATACTGCAATGGAAGACAATGAAGAAGAGGGAGGCGGCAATGAAGAAGAACAACGAGCATCGGATGAGCCCGCTGATGGTCTTGGTCGGGTCATTTCTGATGAAAAGCAACAATGCGATACAGAAAGGGAGAAGCTTAAGTTGGAGGCCATGCAAAAGGATCACAAAAAGTTGTTGTACCCAAATTGTGAAGATGGCAGCACAAAGCTCGGTACCACGCTTGAACTGCTGAAATGGAAGGCAGAGACCCGCTTATCTAACAAGGGATTTGAGAAGTTACTGAAAATAATGAAGCCGAAGCTTCCAAAGGATAACAAGCTGCCCGAGACAACGTACGAAGCAAAGAAGACTATTTGCCCTCTAGGATTAGATGTGAAGAAGATACATGCATGCATTAATGACTGCATCCTGTACCGCGGTGAGAAGTACGAGAATATGGATAAATGCTTGGCATGCACTGCATGTCGATATAAGATCAGACAAGATGACCATGGTGATGTCGAGGGCGATGACGAGCCCCCTAGGAAAAGGGTTCCTGCTAAGGTTATGTGGTATGCTCCTATAATACCACGGTTGAAACTTTTGTTCATAAACAAAGAGCATGCCAGGTTGTTGCGATGGCACAAATAAGAGCGTAAGAAAGACGGGAAACTGAGACACCCCGCCGATGGGTCGCAGTGGAGAAACATCAAGAGAAAGTACTCGAACTTTGCAGGTGACGCGAGGAACTTACGGTTTGGTCTAACTACAGATGGCATGAATCCTTTTGGGGAGCAGAGCTGTAGCCACAACACCTGGCCAGTGACTCTATGTATCTACAACCTTCCTCCTTGGTTGTGCATGAAGCGGAAGTTCATTATGATGCCAGTGCTCATCCAAGGACCGAAGCAACCCGGCAACGACATTGATGTGTACCTAAGGCCATTAGTCAATGAACTTTTGCAGTTATGGGCAGAACCAGGCGTAAAGGTGTGGGATGAGCACAAACAGGAGCCATTTGACCTACGAGCGTTATTGTTCGTAACCATCACTAATTGGCCTGCTCTTAGTAACATTTCAGGACAGTCAAACAAGGGATACAATGCATGCACGCACTATTCAGATAAGACTAAAGGTACATATTTGGATAAATGTAAGAAGGTTGTGTACCTGGGGTGTCGTAAATTTCTTCCGACCAACTATCAAGTAAGAAAGAAAGGCAAGCCTTTCAACGGTGAGGCAGATTACCGGAAGAAGCCTAAGCTCCCTAAAGGTGTTGATGTATTTGGTATGGTGAAGGACCTAGAAGTAATCTTTGGAAAGGGTCCTGGCAGTCAATCTGTTCCGAAAGACCCCATTACCGGACACACGGCCATGTGGAAAAAGAAATCTATATTTTGGGAGCTTGAGTATTGGAAAGACCTAGAGGTCCGTTCTTCAATCGACGTGATGCACGTGACGAAGAATCTTTGCGTGAACCTGCTAGGCTTCCTAGGCGTGTATGGGAAGATAAAAGATACACCAGAAGCACGAGAGGACCAGCAACGTATCAAAGACCCATACAACAAGCATACTGATAAATGCCGTGAATACTTAAGCAGCTACGCTATTACCAAAGCAGAGAAGGAAATCTTTTTTGAAGTCCTTTACAGTATCAAGGTCCCGGCTGGCTTCTCCTCAAATATAAAGGGAATAATAAATATGGCAGAGAAAAAATTCCAGAACCTGAAGTCTCATGATTGCCACGTGATTATGACGCAGTTGCTTCCGGTTGCATTGAGGGGGCTTCTACCGGAAAATGTTCGAGTAGCCATTGTGAAGCTATGTGTATTCCTCAATGCAATATCTCATAAGGTAATCGATCGAGAAAGTCTGGAAAGGCTACAGAAGGATGTGGTTCAATGTCTTGTCAGTTTTGAGTTGGTGTCCCCCCCATCTTTCTTCAATATTATGACGCATCTCTTAGTTCACCTAGTCAAAGAGATTTCCATTCTCGGTCCTGTATTTCTGCACAATATGTTCCCCTTCGAGAGGTTCATGGGAGTCTTAAAGAACTATGTTCGTAACCGTGCTAGGCCAGAAGGAAGCATCTCCAAGGGCTATGGAACAGAGGAGGTCATTGGGTTCTGTGTAGACTTTCTTCCTAACCTTAAGCCGATTGGTGTTCCTGAATCACGGTATGAGGGGAGACTGAGTGGAAAAGGCACGCTAGGAAAGAAAGCAATGATATTTAGGGACGGGCATTCTTTGAATCAAGCACACTACACAGTTCTACAAAGTTCTACCTTCGTGGCTTCGTATATCGAGGAACACATGAATGTTGTACGCTCCAAGTTCCCAGGGAAGGATGGCTACTGGATTAAAGAAAATCACATGGAGACTTTCGGCACTTGGTTGCAATTACATCTCATGAATGACACCACTATTGGAGATCAACTCTACTTGTTGGCCGCGACACCATCTGCGACTATATTGACTTTCCAAGGGTATGAGATAAATGGGAATACATTTTACACGATTGCCCAAGATAAAAAGAGCACCAACCAAAACAGTGGTGTCCGCTTTGATGCAACATGCGAGAATGGGAAAAAGGACACATACTATGGTTACATAGAGGATATATGGGAACTTGACTATGGACCTACTTTTAAGATCCCTTTGTTTTGGTGTAGTTGAGTCAACATGAATGGAGAAGGGGTAAAGGTAGACCAGCTGTACGGAATGACAATAGTGGATCTCAAGAATATTGGTTACAGAGACGACCCATTAGTCCTAGCCAATGATGTGGCTCAGGTTTTTTATGTGAAGGACATGTCCTCTAGACCGAAAAAAGAAAAAATAAGGAAACGAATACATCAGATGATGAGCCCATGCGTCACATAGTTCTTTCAGGGAAAAGAAACATCACGGGAGTCGAGGACAAGACAGACATGTCAGCAGATTATGATAAGTTTGATGAAATTCCACCCTTCACCGTGAAAACTGACCCAAGCATCTCGTTAAGCAAAGAAGATGCTCCATGGTTACGGCCTAAGAAGCGATCATCAGCAAGGGATCGACATACGTGACGAAGGATTCATACCCTAAACCCTAAACCCTATGTAAATCTATATAATGTATGGAAACTTTATGTGATGTATGAAAACTTTATATGAGAATTGGCTTCACAGAACATCCCGATTTGGTGGTACCAATTCCAAACTTTAATTTGGTGGTTGCTTCACAGAACACCTCGATTTCAGACCTCAAATATGAAAATTGGCTTTTTTGTGCGTCAAAAAGGAAAACTTCCTCCTGAGGACGGGATCCTAAGACATCTTCGAGAAGCTCCGCCGTAGTGGTGTCCCTGGTCTCGCACACCATCTTGCAGTTCTTCACAGAATGCATACCTATTTATAGATTAAGCAGCACAACATAGTGTCGGGCACTGATGACATAATGTCGACACACTCACCCCTGGCATAGTGCTGCCACCCACCCAAAATAGTGTCGTCATTTACTGGCTTAGTGCTGCCCACTGAGGACATAGTGTCGACATGTTGTCGCCACATACCCATTTAGTCCCGATTGGTGCCTCCAACCGGGACTAAAGGTTCATCATATCTTTAGTCTCGGTTGTTGGCTTTAATTTTGTTTTTTAGATTAGTACTAATTAATTGACTAACGACGGGGATGAAGCTTCTTAGCCCAGGGCAGAGCCTCGCTAAACTTGAAGTGGATCTCTGATGAAATAGCATGCTATGAACCTATAAATGATTTAAAAAAAATTCACAAGCATTATATCATGTACATATCACCATCGAGCAACAAAATATCCTTCTTCTTCTTCTATCTGCCGTCACAAAATCCATTGCAACAAAAATAAGAACCAAAACTATGAAGGCATACATATATATAGTGGCGCCCTAGCATTTTAATCACCGACCGTTTAAGCAAACCAAAAACATGAACACGCTGGGGAGCTACCAAATTAAATTAGGGAGTGCCTCTATGGCGAGCTCCTCGAAGATGTCTGAGGACGGGATCCTAAGACATCTTCGAGAAGCTCTGTCGTAGTGGTGTCCCTGCTCTCGCACACCATCTTTCAGTTTATATCTTCTCTAGCTAGATCAGTATGCTGGTGGAGCTAACTAATTTCACATATTAGAGAGTGCCTCTACGGTGAGCTCCTCGAAGATGTCTGAGGACGAGGTCCTAAGACATCTTCGAGAAGCTCCGCCGTAGTGGTGTCCCTGGTCTCGCATACTATCTTGCAGTTCTTCACAAGAATGCATACCTATTTATAGATTAAGCAGCACAACATAGTGTCGGGCACTGATGAGGCACCCCAATAAAACAACTACTAGAAAATCGCTTGGTGTTTCGCTAGGTGTTTTATTTACGCATCATCATGATAGCATGATCATATCATCATGCCACATTGCATGTGAGCATCATCATGACATCATGCATTTGTTTGCCTAAAACTATTTTCTATAAGCCTATCCTTGTTTTCTTTTTGTCTCCCCCTTTAGTTGAAATGTAAAACCTGGTCCTTCCGGATATTTTGTTTCATCTAAACTAATTACCAAAGGGCTTTTATAAATAGAAAACAAGAGAAATAATAAAGGTTATGTATTTTTGAAGGGGAGGCAGCCAGCCAGGCCAAAACTCGTCCAGCTACCTACAACCCCACCCGCAATGGCCAACTCCCAGCCAAACTATTTTTGAAGGGGAGCCGCAGCAGCCCCGCTACCACCTCGCGGCCCAGCAGGCCCACCCGCAGGTCCTATCCTCAAACACTAACCAGGGGACCCGGCGCCCCAGCGTTTTTGCACTCCACCCCCCGCCACCGGTCGTTTTCCCTCAGACCCCTGCCTTCCTTCTTTCTCTCACTCCCGTCCTCCCACCAACTCCCATCTCACTCGACTCTGTCCCGCACAGAGAGCCTGACCCCGATGACCCCCCTATAGTGTCCGGCCGCCCCATCACCTGCTCGTCCTCCCCAAGCTCGCGTCGGCCCGGCCTCGTCGCCCACCTATCCCGTGCCGCCTCCTGGTGCTTCACGGACGGGCACCGTCGCAGGGCCCCTCCCCATGGCAAGCTCACCGGGCCACCGTCCTCCTCCTGCATCGACGCGACCTGGTCGCCCTTCTTCCTTTCTAGTGTCTCCCGCAAGCTCCGCAGCCTCGCTCGGCACCGACCGCCGTGCTCTGCTTCGACCGGCCTCGACCACGCTGGTCGCTGCCGCTGGGTCCCGTCCGGCGTCGCCTCTGGCCGCGTGTTCCCCATCCAGCACGAGCCACCACCGACCTCCGGAGTGCCTCGCCATTGTCGAGCCCTTCCCCTCTCCACTCCACCGTCTTCGACCCGCAACCATCACCGTCCCATGAATCTCTGCCTCCGGCCGCCGCCGAGCTCTGCATCGTGGTGCTGCATCTCCTCGCCCCTGCAAGCCGCAACCGCCACGGGTCCCTCGCCCTTCGACGCACGAAGGCGCTGCCGCGCATTGACCCTATAGACTCAGCTCGCTGGCCGCGCGTGGCCACCACATCTTCCATGACTGTCACCAGTTCCTTTTCTTTTGTCATTATTTGAACCTCATCAGGCGATGTGAAACTGCGTCCTCTTCATCTGTAAGTTTGTCCTGATCATCAGGTGTTGGATAAAATGCTCACAGGAGGTTGGATGTGACTTCTTCTAGCGATGTCTGTTTGTGCTACTTCGACTGTGGAAATATCAAGACAGTGACTACTTCTGGTGTATGCTACTTCCACTACAACCTGATGGCCATCTCCCTACATCACAGACCCGAAGACGCCTAGACCCCGAATCGGAAGAATCCTCGGCACCGACTTCATGTTCTCCTTCATGAACGCTAAGGCCCCGATCCCAGAGTCCGAGACCGATCCCCGACCCCTCGGAACAAGATCGTCGAACCCTATGTGTGACCCCTTTCTAAGCCCCTATTTTTATAAATGAAATACAAACTTGTTGCATATTAAATTATTCATGCTTGCATACATGTTTGTGGTTTGGGGGCATTATGCCAATTCACCTCATAATTAAATATGGAGTGTTTATGCGGGATATCTTTGTCTTATTCCGAACTCCATTTAAATTTGTGCAGCGAACCAATGCCATGTTTCACCTTGTTAAGCCAACATTTAAATTGCGGGGTTTTAAATAACTTGAACCGTCTAATTAATTGTCGGGACCCCGGTTCCGCTTAATATTGCCTAATTGCACCGCACTTTTGCCATGCCATGCATCATACCATGAACATGCCGATTCTTCTGACGTAGCATTAAATATTGCATCCGGTGTTTCTTCTAGTGTTTGGTTCTTCGCGGACTAGGCTGATGAGTGGATGCGAGTATCGACAAGTTCTCCGGATGAACCTTCGGCAGTGTTTCCTAGGCGAGCATCCTCCCTCTTTCTACCTATTTTGCATTTATAGTTTTTACTTCCTCCTGTTGATCTATTGCTATCCGTATTGCGATGCTTTAGTTTCCGTGCACCATTTATACTCCTTGCAGCCTCTATATTGCCATGGACACATCCTATTGCCTGTTGTTTGACAGATAGTCAGCCTTGAAAGTCATAGTTGCTTGCTTATGTGTTGCTTCGCGTTGTTGTCGTTCCAAAATTGACGGCAAGTTGGCACATGATAAATGGTGGAGATGCTTAATGGTGGAGATGATCATGACTTTAAATACAACTATTAAATTGCTGGGATAACTAAGGAAAGAGGCACCGGTGGGCAATATATGCTATTTGGTTTTTCATGTCCACTTGTGTCCCGTAGGCCTCGAGTACTTGATACCTATTCCTTGATTATTCGCACTATCCACATACGGGAGACTCTATGAATCCCCCTTAGCAAGAGCTTGATTCATTTCTTATTTCTTGGGGCCACAAACTAGTTTGGGGCTTTATTACTATCCTGTACTTATGCCATGCTTTACTGCTTTATTTAAGATTGTGCTTGGAGCACCTGTACTGTTTTGGATCGCGGCACGATTTCGCGGTATCGACAAGCCCAGTCACACTTTCGGGTTCCTAGTCGTTTACAGCCGTTCTCGCAAACCCTGGGTCCGTTCCGGAGCCGGCCAACTTTGTTGCGGGTAGCTTAGTGGGGTGGCCCCCTGAAATATTTTATGAATCCTGTGATTGCTTTGTCGTGAAAGCCTCGTTGGGTTTTGATTTGGTTTTTCCGAAGTTGATCGTGTGTGTTGCTATTTGTGCACCCCTGTAGGGTAAATCTTTCTGAAAGCCGTGTCCACAGTTATGGATGACTTGGAGCACAGTATCTCGATCATAGACAAGCATAACTAAAGTAGTGTTATAAATTTGACTTAATATGTGACTAGTAATTCAGCTTCACTACAATGGAATGGATAATAAAAATGCCAACAACTAGTGGATCTGTGGTGATCTGTGTCATACTATACCTGCCTAGTAAGTATTGCGACTCTAATGGAATGTGATAAAAGTGCCAAAAACTGCTGGGTTTTGGGATTCCTCAGGACAATTATATCTGACTAGTAAATGTTCCAACTACCACGGAATGGTTAATTAAATCTGCCCACTACTTATGCTATCAGGATGACTCATGCTATCTATATCTGACTAGTAAGTGCTTCAACTATAATGGAATGAATAAAACTGCCAACTGTGTGAGTTCCTCAGTTTGACTTCCTCGTTTGGTCTCGAGGGGGAATACCAGGACGGGTATGATTGGTGTTAGTATCAGGTTGGTCTCGAATAGGTCTTTCTTATCCCTCTCTAATAGCCGACAGTGGTTTCAAGTATCTATAGGGTGTTTAGTGCATGCTTCACTGCCGCTTCAGTCCACCATACCTATGTAGGCGAGGACCGCCGAATTCTAGCCTCGCCGTGTACTGGCCTCAGTACTAACGCTCCTCTTTTTCCCTTCGCCCTTTGTCGGCACCCCTTTTGTTTAGCAGGTACGAGTTCGACGTCGTTAGCAGGGTTACCCTTCCGCCTTGGCCTGGGCAGGGTTATGGACGCCATTGGTTATTCTTCAGGGCTCTTAGCCCCATTTGCATCTTGTCCGTACTTGGACGCTGTAACGTTTTCAAGGTGATTTGGATCTTTGTATTGTATATCTGTATTCTTGACTCGTTGAGTCATTGTTGTATATATATTTGTTCTGTGGGTCCCATCGATGACTGTTGTGTAATGGTATTACTTTGTTTTGCACCCGCACGAAAGTGCCTGGTGGGCGTCCTTGAATCGTTTCTATGTGGGTTTGGCGGAAAGGGCTAAAACTTGCATAGGGACGATTCGAGGGTGTTACAGAGTTGTATCAGAGCTCAGCAGTTGCGATACCCCACTGGTCCAGCCTGTAGGATAACCTAGCTAACGGACGTTGTAGAGTGTCAAAACTATTTTGCAAAATCGGTTGGATAGATCTGATTAGGTCTGATTTTACTCCTTACCCCTCTGCTATTCTCCTCTCACCTCTGAGTGTTTTAAATCTGCTCTCTTACCTTTCTTCAAGTCCAGGATTTCTCGTGGTTGGGTTCCGTCGTACCTTCAGGGTTTCGCTTCCTCCTTTGGCAACGGTGTTTCTACCTCCGGACTTCATGCTATCTGAGTGATCCTTTATCTGTGGTACCATTCTTTGTTCCTTGTTTGTGCCTTCCGGTGTTTTCCGACGCGACGACATCATCTACGCCAGATCCGATGCAGAGCCTGCATCACTCCTTTGCTCCGAACCTCGATTGTCGAGATCTTCAGTCTGATTCCAAGAATGGTTGCATGATTTTCTACTGATTCTGCGGAGTAATAGTTTGGGTGCGTGATGGATTGGCCCCCATGCCAACTACTCACTCTATTTGCTCGTGTACATTGAAGTGGATGAGAATGCATCTGTTCTCTCTTTCTATCGAAGTTAGAGGTGGCTTTATTTGTGGATACCTTTACCCTCGTCCTTTGTTTCCCGGAGTATTCTCTCGACGATCACGGACAACGACCTCTTGTTAGTGGTGTCGCGAGGATCTACACGAAGCGAGAAGAGTCCGACCGTCAGCCTTATTTCCCGTACCATGAGGCGGATCTCGAGGGCGAGATCCATTGTTAGTGGTGTCGAATTCTGGCACCCCAATAAAACGACTACTAGAAAATCGCTTGGTGTTTCGCTAGGTGTTTTATTTACGCATCATCATGATAGCATGATCATATCATCATGCCACATTGCATGTGAGCATCATCATGACATCATGCATTTGTTTGCCTAAAACTATTTTCTATAAGCCTATCCTTGTTTTCTTTTTGTCTCCCTCTTTAGTTCAAATGTAAAACCTGGTCCTTCTGGATATTTTGTTTCATCTAAACTAATTACCAAAGGGCTTTTATAAATAGAAAACAAGAGAAATAATAAAGGTTATGTTTTTTTGAAGGGGAGGCAGCCAGCCAGGCCAAAACCCGGCTAGCTACCTACAACCCCACCCGAAATGGCCAACTCCCAGCCCAACTCCCGAGCCGCAGCAGCCCCGCTACCACCTCGCGGCCCAGCAGGCCCACCCGCAGGTCCTATCCTCAAACCCTAACCAGGGGACCCGGCGCCCCAGCGTTTTTGCACTCCACCCCCCGCCACCGGTCGTTTTCCCTCAGACCCCTGCCTTCCTTCTTTCTCTCACTCCCGTCCTCCCACCAACTCCCATCTCGCTCGACTCTGTCCCGCACAGAGAGCCTGACCACGACGATGCCCCTACAGTGTCCGGCCGCCCCAGCACCTGCTCGTCCTCCCCAAGCTCGTGTCGGCCCGGCCTCGTCGCCCACCTATCCCGTGCCGCCTCCTGGTGCTTCACGGACGCGTGCCGCCGCAGGACCCCTCCCTGTGGCAAGCTCACTGGGCCGCCGTCCTCCTCCTGCATCGACGCGACCTGGTCGCCCTTCTTCCTCTCTAGCGTCTCCCGCAAGCTTCATAGCCTCGCTTGGCACCGACCGCCGCGCTCTGCTTTGACCGGCCTAGACCGCGCCGGCCGCTGCCGCTGGGTCCCGTCTGGCGTCGCCTCCGGCTGCGCGTTCCTCGCCCAGCTCGAGCCACCACCGACCTCCGGAGTGCCTCGCTTTCGTCGAGCCCTTCCCCTCTCCACTCCACCGTCTCTGACCTGCAACCGTCACCGTCCCATGACCCTCTGCCTCCGGCCGCCGCCGAGCTCTGCATCGCAGTGCCGCATCTCCTCGCCCTGCAAGCCGCAACCGCCACGGTTCCCTCGCCCTTTGACGCACGAAGGTGCTGCCGCGCATTGACCCTACAGACTCAGCTCGCTGGCCGCGCGTGGCCATCACATATTCCATGACTGCCACCAGTTCCTTTTCTTTTGTCATTATTTCAACCTCATCAGGCGATGCGAAACTGCGTCGTCTTCATCTATAAGTTTGTCCTGGTCATCAGGTGTTGGATAAAATGCTCACAGGAGGTTGGATGTGACTTCTTCTAGCGATGTCTGTTTGTGCTACTTCGACTGGGGAAATATCAAGACAGTGACTACTTCTGCTGTATGCTACTTCCACTACAACCCGATGGCCATCTCCCTGCATCACAGACCCGAAGACGCCTAGACCCCGAATCTGAAGAATCCTCGGCACCGACTTCATGTTCTCCCTCACGAACGCTAAGGCCCCGATCCCGGAGTCCGAGACCAATCCCCGACCCCTCAGAACAAGATCGCCGAACCCTATGTGTGACCCCTTCCTAAGCCCCTATTTTTATAAATGAAATACAAACTTGTTGCATATTAAATTATTCATGCTTGCATACATGTTTGTGGTTTGGGGGCATTATGCCGATTCACCTCATAATTAAATATGGAGTGTTTATGCGGGATATCTTTGTCTTATTCCGGACTCCATTTAAATTTGTGCAGCGAACCAATGCCATGTTTCACCTTGTTAAGCCAACATTTAAATTGCGGGGTTTTAAATAACTTGAACCATCTAATTATTTGTCGGGACCCCGGTTTCGCTTAATATTGCCTAATTGCACCACACTTTTGCCATGCCATGCATCATACCATGAACATGTCGATTCTTCTGCCGTAGCATTAAATATTGCATCTGGTGTTTCTTCTAGTGTTTGCTTCTTTGCGGACTAGGCCGATGAGTGGATGCGAGTATAGCGACAAGTTCTCCGGATGAACCTTCGGCAGTGTTTCCCAGGCGAGCATCCTCCCTCTTTCTACCTATTTTGCATTAATAGATTTTACTTCCTCCTATTGATCTATTGCTATCCGTATTCTGATGCTTTAGTTTCTGCGCACCATTTATACTCCTTGCATCCTGAATATTGCCATGGACACATCCTATTGCCTATTGTTTGATAGATAGTCAGCCTTGCGAGTCATAGTTGCTTGCTTATGTGTTGCTTCACGTTGTTGTCGTTCCACCGTTGACGGCAAGTTGGCACATGATAAATGGTGGAGATGCTTAATGGTGGATATGATCATGACTTTAAATACAACTATTAAATTGCTGGGATAACTAATGAAAGAGGCACCGGTGGGCAATATATGCTATTTGGTTTCTCATGTCCACTTGTGTCCCGTAGGCCCCGAGTACTTGATACCTGTTCCTTGATTATTCGCACTATCCGCATACGGGAGACTCTATGAATCCCCCTTAGCCAGAGCTTGATTAATTTCTTATTTCTTGGGTCCACAAACTAGTTTGGGGCTTTATTACTATCCTGTACTTATGCCATGCTTTACTGCTTTATTTAAGATTGTGCGTGGAGCACCTGTACTGTTTTGGATCACGGCATGATTCCGCGGTATAGACAAGCCCAGTCACACTTTCAGGTTCCCAGTCGTTTACAGCCGTTCTTGCAAACCCTGGGTCCGTTCCGGAGCCGGCCAACTTCGTTGCGGGTAGCTTAGTGGGGTGGCCCCCTGAAATATTTTATGAATCCTATGATTGCTTTATCGTGAAAGCCTCGTTGGGTTTTGATTTGGTTTTTCCGAGGTTGATCGTGTGTGTGTTGCTATTTGTGCACCCCTGCAGGGTAAATCTTTCTAAAAGCCGTGTCCGCGGTTATGGACGACTTGGAGCACAGTATCTCGATCATAGACAAGCATAACTAAAGTAGTGTAATAAATTTGACTTAATATGTGACTAGTAATTCAGCTTCACTACAATGGAATGGATAATAAAAATGCCAACAACTAGTGGATCTGTGGTGATCTGTGTCATACTATACCTGCCTAGTAAGTATTGCGACTCCAATGGAATGTGATAAAAGTGCCAACAACTGCTGGGTTTTGGGATTCCTCAGGACAATTGTATCTGACCAGTAAATGTTCCAACTACCACAGAATGGTTAATTAAAACTGCCCACTACTTATGCTATCAGGATGACTCATGCTATCTATATCTGACTAGTAAGTGCTTCAACTATAATGGAATGAATAAAACTGCCAACTGTGTGAGTTCCTCGGTTTGACTTCCTCGTTTGGTCTCGAGGGGGAATACCAGGACGGGTATGATTGGTGTTAGGATCAGGTTGGTCCCGAATAGGTCTTTCTTATCCCTCTCTAATAGCCGACAGTGGTTTCAAGTCTCTATAGGGTGTTTAGTGCATGCTTCGCTACCGCTTCAGTCCACCATACCTATGTAGGCGAGGACCGCCAAATTCTAGCCTCGCCGTGTACTGGCCTCAGTACTGACGCTCCTCTTTTTCCCTTCGCCCTTTGTCGACACCCCTTTTGTTTAGCAGGTACGAGTTCGACGTCGTGAGCAGGGTTACCCTTCCGGCTTGGCCTGGGCAGGGTTATGGACGCCATTGGTTATTCTTCAGGGCTCTTAGCCCCATTTGCATCTTGTCCGTACTTGGACGCTGTAATGTTTTCAAGGTGATTTGGATCTTTGTATTGTATATCTGTATTCTTGACTCGTTGAGTCGCCGTTGTATATATATCTGTTCTGTGGGTCCTATCGAGGACTGTTGTGTAATGGTATTACTTCGTTTTCCACCCGCACGAAAGTGCCTGGTGGGCGTCCTTGAATCGTTTCTATGCGGGTTTGGTGGAAAGGGCTAAAACATGCATAGGGCCGATTTGAGGGTGTTACAACTGATGACATAATGTCGACACACTCACCCCTGGCATAGTGCTGCCACCCACCCAAAATAGTGTTGTCATTTACTGGCTTAGTGCTGCCCACTGAGAACATAGTGTCGACATGTTGTCGCCACATCCACATTTAGTCCCGGTTGGTGCCTCCAACCGGGACTAAAGGTTTATCATATCTTTAGTCCAAGTTGTTGGCTTTAATTTTGTTTTTTAGATTAGTACTAATTAATTGACTAACGGCGGGGATGAAGCTTCTTAGCCCAGGGCAGAGCCTCGCTGAACTAGAAGTGGATCTCTGATGAAATAGCATGTTGTGAACCTATAAATGTTTTTTAAAAAAATTCACAAGCATTATATCATGTACTTGTAGTTCAAATCTAGGCAACCTCCTACCGATTCGGCAGGAATTTGTCTTTTTCATGAGGGATGGACGGAAAGGTTCCAGATATACCGGTTGGAAAATTGTCCATCTAAGGTGGTCTAGTATTTTTGAAAAATGGGTTGGTACTAATGCCAAACTTTAATTTGGTGCTTGCTTCACAGAACACCCCGATTTCGGCACCTCAAAAATGGAAATTGGCTTTTTTCGTGCGTCGAAAAGGAAAACTTCCTCCTGCAACATCGTAATCCATCCCAAGATGCACATGTGTGCACAATATGGGTACATTATCATAAACTATGCCCTGATTCTAGCCATAACATTGGTGGTTTGACCTAAATGCCATGAAACCTCGAACATGATAGGTCATTTTGTGAAAGATTTTTTATGATGTTTGCAATTTTTCAAGTTTAATATTTTTCCTTGCAACTATGACACATAATATGACACCAAGCGAAGGTTTCACATTGTTTGGATCATTTTTGACTTTCTTATGTCCGTTTCAAACTATATTCAAAACGGCGGGCATGAAGCTTCTTAGCCCGGGGCAGAGCCTCGCTAAACTTGAAGTGGATCTCTGATGAAATAGCATGTTGTGAACATATAAATGATTTTTAAAAAAAATCACAAGCATTATATCATGTACTTGTAGTTCAAATCTAGGCAACCTCCTACCGATTCAGCAGGAATTTGTCTTTTTCATGAGGAATAAACAGAAAGGTTCTAGATATACCGGTTGAGAAATTGTCCATCTAAGGTGGTCTAGTATTTTTGAAAAATGGGTTGGTACCAATGCCAAACTTTAATTTGGTGGTTGCTTCACAGAATACCCCGATTTCAGCACCTCAAAAATGGAAATTGGCTTTTTCGTGCGTCGAAAAGGAAAACTTCCTCCTACAACATCGTAAGCCATCCCAAGATGCACATGTGTGCACAATATGGGCACATTATCACAAACTATGCCCTGATTCAAGCCATAACATTGGTGGTTTGACCTAAATTCCAAGAAACCTCGAACATCATAGGTCATTTTGTGAAGGATTTTTTATGATGTTTGCAATTTTTCAAGTTCAATATTTTTCCTTACAACTATGGCACATAATATGACACCACGCGAAGGTTTCACATTGTTTGGATCATTTTTGACTTTCTTATGTCCGTTTCAAACTATATTCAAAACAGCGGGCATGAAGCTTCTTAGCCCGGGGCAGAGCCTCGCTGAACTTGAAGTGGATCTCTGATGAAATAGCATGTTCTGAACATATAAATGATTTTTTAAAAAATTACAAGCATTATATCATGTACTTGTAGTTCAAATCTGGGCAACCTCCTACCATTTCAGCAGGAATTTGTCTTTTTTATGAGGGATGGACAGAAAGGTTCCAGATACACCGGTTGGGAAATTGTCCATCTAAGGTGGTCTAGTATTTTTGAAAAATGGGCTGGTACCAATGCTAAACTTTAATTTGGTGGTTGCTTCACAGAACACCCCGATTTCGGCACCTCAAAAATGGAAATTGCCTTTTTCGTGTGTCAAAAAGGAAAACTTCCTCCTGTAACATCGTAAGCCATCCCAAGATGCACATGTGTGCACAATATGGGCACATTACCACAAACTATGCCCTGATTCTAGCCATAACATTGGCGGTTTGACCTAAATTTCATGAAACCTCAAACATCATAGGTCATTTTGTGAAGGATTTTTTATAATATTTGCAATTTTTCAAGTTCAATATTTTTCCTTGCAACTATGACACATAATATGACACCACGCGAAGGTTTCACATTGTTTGGATCATTTTTGAATTTCTTATGCCTGTTTCAAACTATATTCAAAACGACGGGCATGAAGCTTCTTAGCCCGGGGCAGAGCCTCATTGAACTTGAAGTGGATCTCTAATGAAATAGCATGTTGTGAACCTATAAATTATTTTAAAAAAAATCACAAGCATTATATCATGTACTTGTAGTTCAAATCTGGGCAACCTCCTACCGATTTGGCAGGAATTTGTCTTTTTCATGAGGGACGGACGGAAAGGTTTCAGATACACCGGTTGGGAAATTGTCCATCTAAGGTGTTCTAGTATTTTTGAAAAATGGGTTGGTACCACTGCCAAACTTTAATTTGGTGGTTGCTTCATAGAACACCCCGATTTCGGCACCTCAAAAATGGAAATTGGCTTTTTCGTGCGTCAAAAGGAAAACTTCCTCCTGCAACATCGTAAGCCATCCCAAGATGCACATGTGTGCACAATATGGGCACATTATCACAAACTATGCCCTGATTGTAGCCATAACATTCGTGGTTTGACCTAAATGCCATGAAACCTCGAACATGATAGGTCATTTTGTGAAGGATTTTTTATGATGTTTGCAAATTTTCAAGTTCAATATTTTCCCTTGCAACTATGACACATAATATGACACCACGTGAAGGTTTCACGTTGTTTGGATCGTTTTTGAATTTGTTATGCCCGATTGAAACCATATTCAAAATGGTGGGGATAAAGATTCCTAGCCCGGTTCTTAGTTAATGAAATATGCAAAAAAATAGTTAATGAATTCTTAATTGAAACTGGCATAAATGTTAATAATTTGAATAGTTAGAATGATTCTTTTATAAATCAAAAAAAGTTTTGAACACCCCGTTTTCCCGCCGTTTGTTTCTTAGTTAATTGCAAATGGTAGAATTGTTAATAGTTTGTATAGTTAGAATAATTATTTTTGAAAACAGAAAATGATTTTGGATTAGTTATTTAAATAGATACACTTTCCTGTTGAAAGTTTTTTCAAATTCCAAATTATGCAATAAATATTTGTTAATGCGATTTTAATTGAAAATAGTAAAATTGTATAGTTAAAATAAAAATATTTGAAAACAGAAAATGGTTTTTGATTAGTTATTTAAATTGAAGCACTTTTCCTGTTAAAAGTTTTTTGAAATTCCAAATAAATAAGCATGTTATTAATCAAAGAAGAAAACAAATTTGAAAATGGCGAGAAGACCAAAAGTTTGGCCAAAATCTGAAAAACGGGTCAACGATCCCGGTTAGACCTACGAACCGGGACCAATGACCCTGGGTGAGCGCACACACGTGGCATCCCCAGGAATGCTTCCTTGCAACTATGACACATAATATGACACCACGCGAAGGTTTCACATTGTTTGGATCATTTTTGAATTTCTTATGCCCGTTTCAAACTATATTCAAAATGGAGGGCATGAAGCTTCTTAGTCCGGGGCAGAGCCTCGCTGAACTTGAAGTGGATCTCTGATGAAATAGCATGTTGGGAACCTATAAATGATTTTTTTAAAAATTCACAAGCATTATATCATGTACTTGTAGTTCAAATCTAGGCAACCTCCTACCGATTCGGCAGAAATTTGTATTTTTCATGAGGGATGGACGGAAAGGTTCCAGATATACCAGTTGGGAAATTATCCATCTAAGGTGGTCTAGTATTTTTAAAAAATGGGTTGGTACCAATGCCAAACTTTAATTTGGTGCTTGCTTCACAGAACACCCCGATTTCGGCACCTAAAAAATGGAAATTGGCTTTTTCGTGCGTCGAAAAGGAAAATTTCCTCCTGCAACATCGTAAGCCATCCCAAGATGCACATGTGTGCACAATATGGGCACATTATCACAAACTATGCCCTGATATTAGCCATAACATTAGTGGTTTGACCTAAATGCCATGAAACCTCGAACATGATAGGTCATTTTGTGAAGGATTTTTACGATGTTTAAAATTTTTCAAGTTCAATATTTTTCCTTGCACCTATGACACATAATATGACACCACGTGAAGGTTTCACGTTGTTTGGATCGTTTTTGAATTTGTTATGCCCGATTGAAACCATATTCAAAACATCGGGATGAAGATTCCTAGCCTGACTTCTTAGTTAATGAAATATGCAAAAAAATAGTTAATGAATTCTTAATTAAAACTGGCATACATGTTAATAATTTGAATAGTTAGAATAATTATTTTATAAAACATAAAAAGGTTTTGAACACCCCGTTTTCCCGCCGTTTGTTTCTTAGTTGATTGCAAATGGTAAAATTGTTAATAGTTTGTATAGTTAGGATAATTATTTTTAAAAACAGAAAATGATTTTGGATTAGTTATTTAAATTGAAGCACTTTTCCTGTTAAAAGTTTTTTGAGATTCTAAATAAATAATCATCTTATTAATCAAAGAAGAAAACAAATTTGAAAATGGCGGGAAGAGCAAAAATTTAGCCAAAATCTGAAAAAGGGTCAACGATCCCGGTTAGACCTACGAACCGGGACCAATGATCCTGGGTGCGCGTGCACACGTGGTAGCCCCAGGAACGCTTTCTTGCAACTATGACACATAATATGACACCACGCGAAGGTTTCACATTGTTTGGATCATTTTTGAATTTCTTATGCCCGTTTCAAACTATATTTAAAACGGCGGGCATAAAGCTTCTTAGCCCGGGGCAGAGCCTCGCTGAACTTGAAGTGGATCTCTGATAAAATAGCATGTTGTGAACCTATAAATGATTTTTAAAAAATTCACAAGCATTATATCATGTTTCGAACCGATTTAGAAAATAAGTGCATAGTGTTTTGTATTATTTGCATTATAGTAATTTGCAAATCTTAATTTGCAGATACTATGGATCCAACACACCAAGATACTATGGTTCCAGAACATCAGGAAAACATCTTCCACGGAATGATCTGCGAAAATAAAGATATCAATATCGATGTCACCAGGAAGTTTCTGAATGATTCCGGTGAGGGAGATGAGTCTCTCAACCGAGGAGACTGCTCCGGTGAGGTAGAAGCCGAAGCCTAGGACAGGGGAGAAGCCGATGAGGGAGAAGGCGATGGCTCCGATGGAACCTTAAATCTCGCAAACACCGGTGAGGTGTATATATGTATTTTTGTAATTAAAATGTTGCTGTCTATATATATACATGCATATATTAACACTCTTTCTTCTTTTAGCCCTCCGGATCGAGAACTTCTGTAAGAACGAAACGAGGCCCAACAAAAAAGTTGGATGACACTGTGAGGTATAGGATCAAAAGTGGTCGGTGTAGACAGCGAACCGCAAGCTCCCGACGATGTCGCAAAAAACATTGTCAAGCAATGTGGAGTTCTTGTGAGGGACTACATCCCGATCACCGTTCAAGAATGGAATCGACCAAGCGGCGGTGGAGTCCCGTATGTCGGCGACAACGCCAAAGATAAGCTTTTTGACAAGCTCATGATTAATTTCCTCCTACCGATGCCAGATGTGAATCCAGATGAGGAGGAGAGAGTAAGAATGGAGCTTGTGCAAAGAGTCAAGAAGTTTGCTCTCATCAAGATGGCCGATGCATTTAAGAACTGGAAGCAGAAACTGTATAATAACTTTGTCAAGGTAGAGAAGACTCTGGATTTCAATCAAGGCGGCTATGCTAAGTTAAGACACTAGTGGGAAGATTTTGTGAAGTACAAGACATCGGAGAAAGCTAATGAAAGGTCTAGAATAAATACGGAGAACGCTGCTAAGAAAGTGTACCATCATAATATGGGGCCTGCTGGCTACGCCGTTGCATGCCTAAGTGGGATGCACTTGAGATCAATTACATTGCTGCCGGGATCGTACCAGAGCCCACAACATGGACACCACGGGCGAGAAATTGGTTTTACGGCCATGGGGGCACGTTGGACGAAGAAGGGAGGGTAATATATAATCAGAAACACAAAGATCATCCCCTACTGGCCATCGACGATATTAGAAATGTAGTAGATGATGTTGCAGCGGGATGGTTCGTTCCCGATAGAGAGAACGACAAGCTCACACGCGCCCTTAAAAATGATGAACACAAAGGACGAGCACGAGGCACACCAGGCTCCAAGCCGTGGAATGTTGCCTTCCCCACGGAAATGAAGAGATATCCCGATAAAAGCCATCAGAGGAGAAAGGAAAGGGAGGCAGCTGCAGACCAGCTGCATAATGTAGAAGAAGCATTAAAGCGACACCAGGATCAACTCGACAGACTTAGCTAGCAAGGTACCAGCGGCCAATCTCAGCGGCACATGGTAGAAGCTGCATTCGATGGTACCGGCGCCCTATCGAATAAGAAAAGCAGCATCGCTTCCACGCAGCTCCAGGATGTTGATGATGATGCACCGACGACAGCTCCTCCTAAACGCTACCCACTGGATGATATCATGGAGAGCACAGCTTGTGAGCTAAAGGTGCAAGTTATGAACTTAAGGGTGACGACGGCGGTCGGCATGGCCGTACCAATTGCGCCTAACCCAACTTGGCATTGCAGACCGGTTCCAAAAGGGTACGCTGTCGTCACGGTGGATGATGTGAAGCAAGATTTTGAGGAGCTGAAGCTGGACCACCCTATAAGGGAAGATATGGAGTTGACTGAACTAGGAGAAGCCAAAGGGGGACTATTGTATGGCCAAAGGAGCACATCGTGCTTCCAAATCATGTGCTGCCAAGGCCACCCACTCCTCAGAGCAGCAATCCACCTTCGCCGTCACCTCATCATTCTCCAGTGCAACCGTCGCCTTCACCGCCTCACCACTCAGCGCAGCCGTCTCCATCGCCGCCTCATCCATCTCCGCCGCCGCCTCAGCCATCTCCGTCCCCTGAGCCTTAGAGACAAAAGCGGAAGTATACTAAGAGGGGCAGCGCCACCAGCAGCAGCAAGAGCACGTTCCGATCACCGAAACGTAAGCTATCGCCCCTCCCAAAAGTACCTCATAAGAATATGAAGAAGATACCCTGCGAGAAGACAGATGAGGAAATTGTTGCGGCCGCAACTACCCATTATGAAAAGTGGAAGATTGACATGGCTAACAAGAAAAAGCCGATAGAGTCATTGTTCCCGGTCACCGCAGCCAAAGCAGCCGCGCTTAAGATTCAGCTTCACCAACCCATAGTGCTCACATCAGACTATAATCGCTCTATTACCAAGTCGGCTGAGGCAAAAGAGCGGAGAGTCGGGAAAGAAGTTGCCTACCTCAGACAGCAACAAAATCAATCGATCAAACCGTTCAAAGTGTACGATACCAATGCGTGGAGAGCCTAGGAACGGCATGATCCGAACATTGATCCGGAGTTTGTTCAACTGTACGGAGAAAAGGCCAAATTATATGGATTGTCTATTACTGAGTACATGAGCCGTATGGATGAGTTCGAGGGGTACCAAGAAATAGCATACGTATACCGGTACGGGGCTCCTCTCGTCAAACCCGAGTTAGTCAAAGATCTACCAACAAAAATACGAAGATTGCATAAGTGCTACATGCAAGCCTGTGCTTAATCAAAAAACTGGATCTATGCTGGATATAAACACCACCATTACGGTCATGGAGATGGCTTCCTACTGATTGAATTTTCAGAATTATTTCAGTTTTACCAACAAGACGTCCTCGACAAAACTATCGTCAGTACCTATTGTTTGTAAGTATTATTAATTTATATAATTAAGTCTTTCTAGCTCAGCTCATTCGTTGTTTGTATAATCTTATGCAAGGTTTGTTGACTGCAATTTCTTTCATGAAGTTATTCTAAAAACAAAACCCAAAGAGACAGAGAATAACTTGGTACAAGCATTGACGTATTTCAGCAACAGAAGGGAAATACTATTTCCTTACAACGCTAGATGAGTGTTACTGTGTTGTACATATTCTATTTTCGCTTACTCGGTGTTAAGCGTATAATTGACTCGTGTTATATTTTGTTAGTGTGTCTAGCTTCCACTATATTCTGTTAATCATTGCCGTTGACACTGGAGTAGTAAAAGTCATGGACTCGAAACACACACCTTTAGAAAAGTGGGCGAACATGCAGAAATGCCTCTAGAAGGCTTGGAAACGGTTCACCGCCAACACTACGGGTGTTTGGAAGCCAGAGCTTACATTTCAACCATTGACTGTAAGTACTACCTGCTAGATCCACGCATCTCTTTGATTCTAGTTTCAATACCAACATTATCATGCTTGATTATTATTTTGATTGAACTCCGTTCTCGTAAAGTGTTTGAGGCAGGAAGCCGTGAATAACTTATGTTAATATTATGTCTGCGAGTTCATTCGCCAGACGACCAAAGAGAAGGGCATAGACCGGAACATCAAAAAAATTGAAGTACGATAAACAATAATCACCCCTTTATTTTATTACAACCAATTGTGTTTAGTTTCATTCATATATATTGATCCCCTTCTTTAAATTAGATCGAACGGATGCGGGACGGTCTTCTATCACAAGAACGCGTGCAAGCAATTTAAGAGGAAATTGCCAGATTCTTATTAGAACAAGTCATAGATCCGAAAGGAGAATACTATTACCCGATTCATTTGGAAGGGTGAGGTGTAAAAAAGAAGTAAATTAGATCAAATTCTTGTGAGTACCGTTTATAATTAATATGTTTCGACCAAACACGACGAATGAGACGCTGTATAATATATTCGTGATGATGATGTGTAATATATATATATATATATCATGGTTTCAATATTGCTGTATATATATAGTACCATTAAATTGAATACAAAATACCAAATAAATAAATAAAATAAATAAAACTCTGCCGCGGTACAAAAATACCCCGAAATACAGAGACCAACGATCCCGGTTCGTGCCAGGAACCGGAACCAATGATCCACCCCTCTCGTCGCGCGCGCGCCCACGTGAAGACCCATTGGTCCCGGTTCGTGCCCGAACCGGGACCAACATTAGTCCGGACTGATTGGTCCCGGTTCGGAAACCGGGACCCTTTTTCCACCAGTGGACCGATTAGCCGCTAAGTAATCGTGATTTTACAGTGACGTCATTATTCGTCGGCGGTTTGTCCTAGCAGCAAGCACGTAACCGCGCGCTAGCTTAGATTGGGAGCACGCCCGTTTAGATTGATCTTCTTCTTCCAGGAACGGAAAGCGCGTGCACGCACGAACACCGACACGCACCGACCTATACTACCCAGCAGTAGCAAGTCCGTGGCTAGCTAGTTTGAACAGATCCGTTCCACATTTCGGCCGCGCACCCATCCACCGCACCAGTCCAACGTCTATGCCTGGGCGAGCATTTATCGATCAACGAATCATCAATGAGTGTACTAGTACGTACGTGCCTGCTGGTTCCTTCCGATCATCGTGAATTGACTCAGCCCGGTCTCGCCACCGTACGTCCTTGGCGTACCTCCTCGTCCCAACTCGAGCCGCACTAGCTAGCTAGATTTGGAACATGGCGGATTTGATCTCTTGGAATGGAAACACGTACGCGTGTGCACACACCCAACAAACACCCCGCAGCAGCAACTTCGCAGAAGCACCCGTTCCTTCCACATCTCCGCCCAACGTCCATCCGCCCAGCATCCTACTACTCACGTACTACTACCTGGCCCCGGCCAGCATTCATTAACGGAGGAATCACGGAATCAGTGGAACGATTACCCGAACAAACATGCGGTTCTCACGTGACTGGTTCCATCAATCATCATCATCTCCCTTCCGAGCTCCGGTCTCGAGTCTCGACCTCCTTCTCATCCCCACAACGCCTCGCCTCCGCGTCTCCCGAGGAAGATACGCTCATGCGCGCGAGGTCCCCACTCGATCGTCTCCCACGCACAGGAGTATAGCACAGAACACGCTTTTCCCCCCACAAAACCCCGTCCACTCCAGTCCATGGGCTAAACCCTACCAAAGCACGCTGACACGTGGGCCAGGGCTTCCAACCCGAACGGATACCCCACACCCCAGCGTCCGAAAGAACGCGGAGAGCCCCGTCTGTCTCCGACGAGCGCCGCCCCCACGCCCAGGGGCGTACCCAGGTTATGCTACCAGGTGTCATGGGACACCGGGTAAAAACTCATTTCTTTGCTATATTTTAGTGTATGACACCCTCATCTCCAAGTGAAAAATATGTGAAACTCATATAGTGACACCGGGTTGATTTTGCTCTAGGTCCGCCCCTGCCCACGCCTACGACTCGCTGCTGCAGACTGCGGCAGAGGCTTGTCCCCTAGGCCCCTGACACATGGCAGTGGAAGGCGACAAACCGAAACAAAGCGAAGCAGAACCAGACGGGGCCCCCACCCTACCTCCGGCCCCTCCCCCCACCCTACCTCTCTCCCTCGTCGCTATTGCATCCGCGCCTTCCAAGCAACTTCCAGGGCTCAGGGGACGCCTATAGCCAGCCGCCACGCGTCGCACGGCGTTCAAACGAGCGGGGGCGAGGAGGGTTTTTCCGTTGCCGTGCTACGGCCTGCCCGGATGCCAGGAACGGCAAAAGGCAAGCTTTTATAGGAGCGGAGCGGAGGGGGCACCCCAAAGCTGTGAAGGGTACAGACGGGTGGGTGGGTGGGTAGAGAGAGAAAGACAAAGAGAGGGAGAGGGGGCGCAGGGAGGGAGCAGGATAAGTTGTGCTGTTGCTGCTTTTTCAGTCTTCAGTTTTGGCTTCGCCGCGCCGTGCCGTGCGTGGTGGGTACTGGTCCTGTTTGATCGAGGGGTAGGGGGGAGAGTGCCTACATTATTTCTCCTCCAGCCATCGAGCGAAGCCACGGGTTGTAGTAGTAGTACTCCGGTAGCCAGGGAGCGAGAGCGTGGAGGGAGACTTCTCCGGGAGGCAGGCGCGCGCGGAGAAAGAGGTTTCCGGTTCCGGCTCCGGTTCCGGGAGAGGAAGGAAGGAAGCATGGGAGAGGTGAGCTCGCCTTGCGCCGTGAGCATTGCTTCCGTCTGCGTGCGTGCTTCTGGTTTACTTTGCTTTTTGGGTGTTCCCTCGGTTTCTCCTGCGGTGGGGTGTGGTTTCTGCTTGCGGTTCGTCGAGTTCCGGCGTCCGGTTTTGGGTGGATTTTTCCGATGTGCGAGCCCTCGCGAATTAATGCGGCGTTTGCCAAGGCGCGCTCGCCGTGGGTGGTTACAGTGACCCGGTGAAGAGGCAGCGGATCGCCGAAGCCAGACGGAGGCGTGCGTGCTCGCGAGTCGCGAGACGGAAATTTTGCTTCGTTTTGTTGATTTTGGGTAGGGTTTCCGGCTTGGGATTCTCCATTTTCTGCTGGGTTTTTTAATTGGGAGAGGTTTAGCTGAGAGTTTGCGAGGTGGTTTAGTCTCGCTGCTCTTGATTGTACGCTCGCGTTCTACGCCTAGGAGGGAGGAATTCGGCTATTTCGTGGATTTATTTTGGGTTTGTTCAGGTCGATGGATTCGTTCTATTTTTACCGATCGAGATCTTCCTCAGTCAATTCGCTGGGAGGGAACAAGTGTACTTGTCTGCTGGATTTAACCCGTAGCTGGTTTCCTTCTCGTACTCCTAACATTGGAGATTCTCCATTTTCTGCAATTTAAGTTCACCTACTTCCTCTGTTAATCCCACGGGTGTGCTCCTCAACTGGGCCTTGTTTCGGGGTTTTGTTAATCTAATTCCACCCGTGCTGTATGCCTCAACTGGGTGTTCCTTCGGGGTTTTGTTCAACGAACGGACTGGGGTTTTAAACATCAGATCAGGAACACCTGTTGCTGAGGCCAAGTTTGTTCCATTCCGGCTTTACTTTTCGGTCGATTTGACGAGACGCTCGCTTGCTTCTGGTGGTGGAGGTGGGAGAGATTCCACGCCTCCGATCATAACCGGAAACTTTTTCACTGCCCGATCGCTTTGGTTGATTCGCGCGCAGCGCAGAGATCCTTTTCCTACTACTAGCTTTCGTCTTCGGTCCTTGTGCACACTCCCCCTCCTCAGTCTCAGTCCTCACTACCTCCTTCTGCCTGCCCGTGATGTCCTGACGTGACTAGGCTGCGCCGCTTCATGATTCGCTCGGACAAGAGCCATAGGGTGGTGCCAACACTAGAGCAAGACTGCACTTGCGCCTGTCTGTCGGAGCTTTTCGTCGCGTCTGCTTGTTCTTACACGCTTTGCTTGTGTTTTACCCCTTGCGTGTCCTCATAGCCTCCAGTTTCCAGTTTCGTGTCACTGCGCTCCGAGGCTGCAGAACTGGCTCGAGCTATGCTTGGCCTTGGCTGCATTCTCCGAATAGACAGCCATTCCTGCGCGTCCTTTTTTTTTGGGTCGTGTTTTCTTATCCATCATGTTGCCTGCGGTCCTGCCTGCTGTGTCTGGTTGCCCATGCCCCATGGTAGAGCGAGATTTTGCAGCGTGTAGACTTCTGCTCAATCTTGTCATGCTCATGCGTGTGTATATTTTCTGGTTGTGTTCTCATGTTGTGGCCTTCGGGTTCTGCCTAGTGCATCCGGTTGCCAAGTGCTACAACTAGATTTTGCAGCATTTAGACTTTGCTCGATGCTGTTATGCTGCCTTGGCAGCATTCTCCAAATAAGCATGTGCGTCTTTTCTGGTTGTGGTATCTTATCATGTTGCCTTCGGTTCTGCCTTGCCAGTGCTAGAACAGGAATTTGCAGCATTAAGAGTTTCCCCATTTTTGTATAGCTTTTTTTTTTTTGGGTGAGAACCAACAGATCAAGTTCCATATGGATTGCCTGGGCACTCAAGCCAGCATCGTACTGCAGCAAGTTTGTCCACTCTGTTGAAACAAGTTTTTGCCAATTATGGAGCAATATTTGCAGCATTATGGCTTTGCAATAATTCTGCAGCTATTTTTTTGTTTGTGTGAAAGCAACTTTTGATTGTCAAAACATCAAGTGTCTTGGGCTGCTTGGGTACTGCAGCAAATTTGATGAAACAACCTTTGCCAGCTCAACTTTTTGATCCGTTTTTCGAACGCGTGCAGAGTTCGAGCGACGATGCTGGAGGGGCCGACAAGATGGGAAAGGACAATGGCGTCTCCCGCGCCGTGGCGGTCGACGACACCGCTCTGCTCCTCTCGGCGGTGGAGAGCTTCAGGAATATGGCGCTGGGCCAGCTCCGCAAGGGCTCCGAAGCCTCCAGGATCCTTGACCAGGAGATGGCCACCAGGCTACTCCACCTCGCCTGCAAGCACGATGCCGTGCAGTGTGCGACACTCCTCCTCGATGGAGGCAACGGGATCACGGCGTCCCTCGTCGACGCGAGGGACCAGCTGGCGCGGACGCCGCTGCACATCGCCGCTGAGACCCACTCGGCAAGGTGCATACAGCTGCTCCTCTCCAGGAATGCCCGCACCGACTTGAGGGTCATCGATGGCAGACCCCTTGTCGCGCTCGAGGTGGCCCTCATGAGTAGAAGGTGTGTCAATGGAATCAATTGCTACTAGTTGCTACTGATAGCTGGTTTGGTAGAAACCATTCTCAAGTTAACTTGAATGAATCTGTCCATGCATGCTTTTTCTTCAGGGTTCAAGTTGAATGGTCACCGGAGAGCTCAGTCGAGGACCTCCTGACTTATCTGCGACAAAAGGTTTGCATCATTACTAGACTCAAGCACGATGTCATTCATACCTGATTGAAAGGATCTCATGCAATCCTGTCGACTTACCTGTTTGTGTAGGACCTGAAGGCAGTGAGGCTTCTGGCAGAGAAAACCAGGGAGGTTGGGGAGGTAGCTTACAGATACGCCATGGAAGGGCGTGTCCCTCAACTGGCCATGCTGCTTTTGGTAGCTGAAGACAAGATATCGGCCACAGTGAGCGTGGTGATAGATGGTGTCAGGACAAAGAGATCAATTTATAACTCTCTCGTGGATGAGGTTCTGTCAATTGGAGATGCTTCGGCCAGAGACGGCAATGAAAGGAGGAAAGCATTGCTATGTGAGATTCAGCTGCTTAACCAATTCGGGGCCTCGTCATGGAGGGACCGAAACATTGACAGGAGAACCTTGCCACCTCTACTTAGGGCTGCCAAGGTACTGATGTTCATGATATTTCACACTTCAATAGCCACAGCTATTTTCAGACTCTGCAATACATGATGGAATCAAACTCCTCTGTCTATTGCCTCTGCGATTTTCATTACAGGAAATGAGTTACCATGACTGGCATGTAAATTCAGTCTTCAGTATCTGTAGTTTGAAGTCTACGCCTTTGTTTTCCTTTTTAATCAACACTTCTGGATTTGCACTGCACATGAAATGAGTTACTATGGCTGGAATGGAGCTTTAGTATTCTGTGTCTAATTTCAGGTCTACACCTTACCCAGAGAAAAAAAGAACTCTTAACATTTATTATGCATGAAATGAGTTACTATGACTATCATATACCTTGAGTGTTTTCTTTGTAGATTAGATCTACACCTTTTCCTTTGATTATCAAAAAAGCAGGTCTGCATTTTCTCATATTTCGTTGACGCAAGATCATGCTAGGCCTAACCAGATGTAGTTTATAAAGCTGCAACTTATATATATTCCCTCCGATCCATAATAAATGTCGCTGTTTTGAACTACCTGTAGTAGAAAACTTACATCGATCGACCTTCTCTGTGTAGGCTGGAGATATGAGTGTCACAAAGATGCTTCTTATGGGGGATGTTGATGTCAATGAGACTGACCCCGAAGGAAACACGGCACTTCATTGGTGCCTTAGTAGTAGCTCAAGCACACAGGAGCCAAGGTACTCTTTACAGACATTCTGCTCCATTAACAGATGAATTGTAAGATATCTGTTCTCGATATTTCCAAATGTTCCTTAGTAGTCTTCTGTCTTTGTGCAGGATTGTGTGGCTCCTGCTGAAGAGCGGTGCCAAAGTTTTCCAGGGGAACAAACTAGGTCTCACACCAGTGCACAGCGCTGCAGCTAAGGGCAACTATAAGGCCCTTCAGGTAGCCTTTTGTTACTTCCTTTCTGAGTGCTTAATAATACTACTGTGACTAATTGGTACTGTGTTCCTTTCCTCTGTAAGACACTTCTGCTTCATGCACAAGATTGCGTGGACATACCTTCCAAGACCAAAGAAACCCCATTATTCCTTGCAGTGAAGAATGGTTCTTTGAGCTGTGTACAGCTTCTTTTGCGTTCTGGGGCTAACCCCAAAGCCCAGAACCTTCGGTGAGTAAAATTTCTTAAGGATTCTTAGATTCGATGACTTGATCGAATTACTGTAATGCGATTCTTTGTTGCTGAACAGAAAACAAAGACCAATAGATGTGGCGACATCCCAGGACATGCGTTTTATTCTCAACTCTGCAAATGTGGCACCAGGTAAGACAGATTTCTGGGATGTAAAATATTTGACTGAGTTCACAAAAAGGAGATATTTGATTTATATCAGAGTGCTTGATTATCCCTCATGTTGTATATGATACTTCAACCTAAGCACATGTCCTTGTATATGACCACATTCTGTTCTGTTCACTCGTTTTATCTGTTTCAGTACACCGAGACGAATTTGATTATTTTAATTACATGAAGACTGGTTAGATAATCTTGGTTTTACTATAGAATGGTGGAGCAAACTACCTTTTAAACATAATTATGTTCTTTTTTAGTGAACCATGGTCCACTGGAAAAGAACCGTGCGATGAAAAAGGAAAGGCACAAAGAGCTTCCTGATAATGATTTCGATGATTATGACAATGATGATTTTTACGAAAGGTATTTCTTGAATACTTTACATGATAACATGAACTGTAGAAAAATGTGCTTCTTATCTATTGTTAATCATTGCAGCTATACCATGGCAAAGACAGCAGTAGGTCCCCGGGATTTTCGGTCCAGCAACTTTTCTAGCCAAGGGGCTAAAAGTAAGGGCCAGAGTGCTCCAAAGCAAGGTCCCAAGTTATCTCGGGTAATCCAAATCTAGACATCTTCTATCTATATTACAAGGCAACTATTCTTAAAATTGTTATGTGTCTTACAAGACTGTTTGTTTATAGCATATTGATCAATGGGAGAAGCATGACTACACACGCAAAATCTTTGTTGGAGGCCTCCCACCTTCTGTAGATAACGGTATAGCTTCAGAAATCCTGAACTACTTTTGTTCAGCACAGTAAACATGAATGTGCTTTTAACACTTTCTTTCTTACAGCATACCTTAGCAAATTCTTCGCTAAAGAATTCGGACCTGTGGAGGAAGCAATAGTCATTACGCTGAAGATAGATGACCGGATACAGTCCCGAGGCTTTGGCTTTGTAAAATTTCTGAAAGAAAAGGATATGGTGAGAGCAAAGGAAGCTCATCATGTCTATGTTCTTGGGAGGAGAGTGGAGATAAAGGATGCTGTTGCTAGACCATTCTTGCCTGAACTCCAAAGAGGGAATTCTTTAAGGCACAATGTACGTGAGTCCACAAGAGTAACTAAAAATGAGATGGAGGATGAACTAGCTGATGAGAAATATTACCTGGGGAAGCGGCGGCCATTGCCAGAGAAGTGCCTCCCATCTTGGTTCTTCATATTCAGGAAGTGGTTGCCAGGATTTCTTGTGGAAGCAACGCAACGATATGGAGAGAGGTACCCATTAAGCTCTGTGAAGACTGATTTCAGATCAAGTTGCAGAATGGACCTTGATCATGCAGCTCTTGGCTATCCTAAGCTAAGTGATTTCCTTCGCTCCCTCCCTGGCATCTGCAGGATGTGTGTAGTTCCTGTTGGAAAAGGCCCTGCGACACACATGGTCCTTCTACCACCAGTGTCACGGCCAAAGTATGTACCCTTGCTAGAGCCTTACTCCTTTGATCATGACGAACTCCCAGAATCAGTGTCAGATCATCAGTCTCCAAGATCACCACTTTCCCCCAATATCACTGAGGATGCTCCTCATAATACTGACAGTCAGCATGGTGATGCATCCAGTGAGAGTAATGTTCAGAGCCAGCATGATGATGAGTACAGCAGAAGCAATGCTGAAAGCCCGCGGGATGGTGATTCCACCTCCAATGGTAGCTTACTTGATGAGATTACTGTCAGTACAACAAAGCTTGATTCAACCGGGTTACTTGCAAGAAAGCCTGATTTGGTTTTGCGTGGAGCTCTTCCGCAAGGAAATGAACCAGAGCCATTAAGGAAGCATGATTTGGTTGAGTCTGGATCTCCTCCTCGACGCATTGAAACAGAAACATTAAGGAAGCCTGATTTAGTTGAGTCTGCACCGACAAGGAAGCTTGATACGGTTGAGTCCAGACCTCCTGGGAAGCTTGATTTGGTTGAGCCTGGACCTGCAAGGAAACTTGACTTAGTTGAGCCCAGACCTCCTAGGAATCCTGATTTGAATGAGCCTGGACCTACAAAGAAGCTTGATTTGATTGAATCCAGACCTACAACATGCTTTGTTGATCGTCAGGTTGAAAGGGCAGCAGTAACTCCAAGCAGCTGCAAGACTGAAATGAAATTCTCCTTCTTCCAATCACAGTGGGACATGTACCTAGTAAGTGCACCCTTCTTGTGAGTTACATTGCTTTTCACGTTAATTAGGCTGAGAATCAATGTGTAACTAATACAGTTCTTTCCACCGCAGACTCCACATCCCAAGAGTGATTACTGCATCATATGTCGTTCCTGTGAAGCCGCGATGGAGCTTGTCCCATGCCTTCATAAGATATGTGTTGCCTGCATGATGAGGTGCAATGTCATGGCATGCATGACCTGTGGCACTGCTGTAAGTGGAGTCAAGTCTTCCCCGTCGCTGGACACAAAATGCCGACAGGTGGTAACAATAATCTTGAAATAGTTAAAAATTCCTCTCATGCTGTTTTTCCACTACATCTGGATTCATTTTGTCTGATTAATTGCTGAAAATGCAGGGAGCCATGGAGAGTGTCTCGGATAAAAAATGCCAGCTGATGGTTGTCTGCAGTGGAGCTGATGCAATTGTGAAATGCTCTCCCTGTATGCACACCATCGCTTGCCGAGGCTGCCTCCTGGCTTCAGTGACATTACTGAAGAACTGCACAGTCTGCAACGGCATGATTGAGCACTTCAAGTTTGGTTCACAAGGCTTAGCTCCCTAATACAGTCGTGATACTGAAGACTAATCTAATACTACATAGAATAAGGCAGGCAATCCCACAATCTGAAGGAGAGATCGATCATCTGTCTCCTTCGATTTTCGAGTTTGTGGGATGATGCGCCTAATAGGCCATGTTTAGAGGAGTGTTATCTTTCGCTCCCTTCCTCTTTTTGCTTAGAAATGCCTTGTCATAGATGCTTGATAGTCATGATTCTGTAAGCTTTGTGATAGGGGTGTGTCCTCTTTGATTTTTGGCAAGCTTACAGGATCTTGACTATGTCAAGTCCCCCTTATTATCTGTTACTGCACTATATCATGGAACCTGTGCAAGTACTATCTTAGTAAGATGGATCATTTTCAGTTTTATCTGTTGGTGATCTGGGCTTAAGTTTAGGAATTTCTTATTCAGATTTGCAGCTGCATGGAATACTTGTTGGTTGCTTCTCTTTTCTATAGGTCAGTTGTATCTGTCGTTGAATGCATGCTGCATTTCCAGAGTGTACTTAGCAAAGTAGAGATATGGGATTAGTATTGTTCTGTTTAATTTATGGGTCAAGTTTCATCATTGATTTTTGCACTACTGCTGGAGTTGTGAAGATGATCCTTCTGTCTGGATCCTCTGTTTCTCAGTTCCATCAGAATCCTTTTGAATGATTCACTGTTGCCACATAATGTCTTCTCAGGTCTCAGCCAATTAATTAAGTTTATCTTTGCTTGGCAGTCTTATTTAGAGTAGAGCAATCTATGACTGTGTGCAACAGCATGTTCTATTTGATAGGGAAACTTATACTGTGAAGATGTTTTGATCTGCAGAATGTTCTGCCATAGCTTCTGTCACTATTTTTCTCAGAAGCAGATAGTGGATTACAGATCGGCCAGTTCGAAATTGTTTGAATTGATCTAGGAGATTTTTTGTCTTTGGATTTGCATTCTTTTTTAGGGATGCTTAAGCTAGTATCCTAATTCCTAAATCCCTAAATTTGTAATTCAGATCCCTAAATTTACATTCTTTTTTAGGGAGTATTAAGTACAAGTACTGGATTTCTCACCGTACGGCCAAATCGAGTGAGTGGAGACAACGAACGGCGAGTGCCTCCAGATGATCCCCACCCTCGACCTCGCCGGCCCTGTCGCCGCCCCGCGGATCCGGCGTCCGAGGAGGTAATTCGGGCTAGGCTCTCCAGGTGCTGTCCTCCGGCCGCCGCACCGCTTTTCTTCGCAACCATCAATCCATCACCGCGTGCTTCCGCGTTGTGCGGCTGGCCGGCGCAAGGCGCAAACTGCTGCAGGCGTTACCCGGCATACCATGCTGCAGGTCGGTGCGGTACTGGGATGTCTCCTCGGCTGGCAGTCTCCGGTGCGCTCGCCAACCGTTGCACTGCACTACGCCTAGGTGGCAAGCGGCACCCCCGCAAGGACCCGCGAAGCAAAATATAGACAAAAAATGTCTCGAAAGTTAGTAAAATTAGAGAAGGATTAGTGAAAAAGTTGTGCCGCAATCCGTCCTGTTTTACACCCTAACTACGCCAAAGAGGCATACGGAGACGGCAAGGGTGTGTTTGGTTGACTGCATCCCTTCTGAATGCTCGGGTGATTGGATGGTTCGGCAAAAAAAAATTCGGCTTGGTCCGTATTGTGGCTCGCACGAGAATCAAAGCACCTTCGGACCAGGTTGCAAGGAACGGCAGTCAAAAGTTCTCTTTAAGGGCAGCCCACCGTGGTAAAAAAAGCAGGGACTTGTCCTGTGTGTGAGCTCGGCACGAGATCTAGCCTCCGTTTTTTTTGGTAAAGTTATGTGTCACCTCCCCATTCCGTTACCTCCTAACATTTCGTCCTACGAAAAATCTTTATTTCTCTTTCGACACCGGTGACGAGGTGACGATGATCTGCTGACATCAGACCGACGTTGTCTTCTGTAGGAGCTCGTCTCCTTCTTCTACAACATCGAACCGTCATCTGGATCAGGGGCTCTTCTCCTTCTTCTCTGATATCATCTCCTCTCTCTTGTCTCCTATGGCGGAGGTAAACCGCACACTCCTACAGTTCTTTCTTCCCCACCATGATTGTATAGTATGTAGTGTCGATTTAGTGAGTACTTATCGTAGATCAATTTGTTTAGGTCAACGAGCTAGATCTGATCCATCAAGCAGTAGCTGTGATTTAGGCCTGGATCTTGCTACTCCACAAGAGAGCAGTTAGCTATGTTGCCTTTCCTAGGTCCACATGCGGTCTATGTTGGTCTGAGTTCAGGAGAAGATGGCAAAACTTAACTACATTTACAACTACAACGATGTAGAGGCTCTTGAAATGTCGCGGATTACAAGAGCCCCTTTCTATAAACTGGTCAAAAGGTTTAGGGATCGAGGATTGCAGGAAGATATATCCACACCTCTGTTGAAGAACAAGTTGTTATGTTTCTTCATATTGTGGATCATAACCAGAGGTTTAGAGTGACCCATAGCACATTTAGGAGATCCATATACACTATTACTCGCTATTTTAAACAAGTCTTGTATGCAATTGGAGAGCCCAGGAGAGAGATGATCAAACCACCAAGTGGTCGCTTACAAAGCAAGATACGAACCGGTCGTAGATGGTTTTTATATTTTAGGTTGAGTACTAATTCTCTTGTTTCTTTTATGAAACGACGAACATTGCTAAAAACGTGATGCTTGGCTCGCGTGTTGATAGAATTGTATTGACGCCATCGATGGTACTCGTGTGACTGCTAGAGTACCAAAATAACAGGCATCAACATATAGAGGAAGGAAGCACTACACAAGTCAGAATGTGCTGGCTACAACTAATTTTGATTTGAAGTTCACCTATGTGCTAGGTGGTTGGGAAGGATATGCTTATAATACAAGCATTATTGTTGAAAACTTGTCTAGAGTTGATGAGTTAAACCTCCCTGATGGTAAGTTCCATCTTAGAGATGTTGGATATGCATGTAGAACCCCGATTCTGTGTAAACCCCTTGGCCATCGAGTTCTAAGCCACTAGCCGGTATAATCCTATAATAGAGTTAAAACTTCTAATGTGAGAACATGACCCATCAGGTATGCGCTCACCACCCGTACGCAAGTGAGCGTCTAGGGTGTACGACCATACAAGAGTACATCAAAATATCATTCATCTAGAAATATATTGCAAAGTCGATGGACAAGATCCAAATATGTCTATATATAGCAAACAGAGGACACATGTCCCAACATTACACCATTCAAAAAGAGGAAGCAAATGTAGGATCCGAGTACAGATCAATATGCAATAGGCATAAGATGCCAAGAACAAAATCTAGTGAACACCACATCCACACGTCTCGGGAATTCTAGTACGAGCACATGTGTACTCATCGCATGTATTTCAGCGAAACGAACCTGCACGTCCTTGTAGCAACATGTACATGTACAATGGGAATGAACCCAGTGGAAAGAATAAAATAAAAGAGCATCAATACCAAGGCACATATTTGTGTGGCTAGAATTCAGTAGTGCTCTCCTAAAAAGTTATGGTGGAGTTAAGCGGCACTAAATATTGCACTAACTATCTTATGGAGACATGCTAAAACTATGGCTATTAAAAAAAGATAATAGAGACCTATCCGGTAACAACATATAACTAACACCAAACAAAACCCATTCAAGGAGTTCCCCCTCGAAAACCATAGACAAGGAAGTCATCTAGTGGAACACACACGTTGACAGTTTTATTTTTCATTATTTAGTTTGTTGGGATAATTACTAGTTAAGTTACAAATAGTAATTATTTAGTGTAAGTTGTCTATGATCATGACACGGTGCTCTTGAGTAATCCATAACCACAGACACGGGTTTTCGAAAAGGTTTACCCTGTAGAGGTGCACTACTATACCGACACGCATGTTCAAACCTTCAAGCAACACTTTAATAAAATGGGTTTTGTGTGCCATCCAGATATTCCAACAACATAACTTACTTAGAGCTATACAAATATCTAGTTAACCACCCACAAAGTTTTATCCAACCAAGAGACACGTCCAATTCTCAAGGAGGAAAATAGTTTGAGTATATGACCAGTACGAGGTCTTCAGAGATATCATATGTAAATGCCCCTCGGATGCTATCGTGTCTTGATTTTTGACACCAGGGATGGGTGATCCCCTTTGTTAGTTTGGACAGAGGCGCAACGTCCGGCGAGCTCGGTCGGCGAGCTAGACGAACACACACATAGATAGAGACACATGTTTCTTTCCCTGGGTTCAGATCTGCGATGTGCGGAGCCCTACTTCTTGCAACTATCGACTATCTGGTGGATGATCACGATTACAATGGTTCCTTCCCCGGGAAGGTTGTAGCTAAAGAATCTTCTTCCTCTCGACCAACCTGGGCCTCCTTTTATAAGGGCAAGGGGACACCACATGGGTCGGCCACCAGGCGGCATCAAAGAAGTGTGCATTCTCACAACATGACTGAAAGTGCATGTGTTCCCTATGTGTGGTTTTGGTAATTAATAACAATCTTTATGGATTTATGTTTGCATTGAGTTTTACTTGTAGGATTTGTCCATAGGCAATGCTTGAAACATATGTTGGCTTCAAGGTTGGGAGAACAAGAAAGTGAAGAAGATCAAGTGATGACCAAGGTGTTCAAGGAGTGATCCAAAGATTTTTCATGTGAGAGTTGAGCCTATGGCAAGTGTGTCTTGAAGAATAAGGTGGAGTGATATCGCTTGTGTACCTTAAAGACACCAACATGATGAAAAAGAAGAAATGAAGTGCAAGTTCAAGATGAGCCATCTCGAAGAGATCATTTGCTTGAAACTTGTCATCCTATGGTGTTCATGGATATGTGAAGATATGCCCAAAAGAGAAGCTCTACCATAGTGGAGTATGAGGGACCAGTTTGCAAGTCTTAACCAAGTTAGAGCAATCAAGAAAGGTGTTCCATCTTGAGGTAGAAAATATCGTCGTCATCAAGCTCAAGTGGAATATGCGCAAGGCAAAGGTTCTTGATAGGGTTTCTTTCTTAACGATCTCGTACTATCAAGAGGGGATCTCGAGTGAGTAACTTGATCATATCCTTCGGAGAGAGCTTAAACCTTTGCATACTTGGAATCATCTTTCTTGGTTCTTATTTGGTTCTTATCCATGATAGGATTTATAGCTTGTGTTAATCTTCATGACAAGCTCAAGTTCATCGAAAACGGATTTCATATGCATTCTCTATTGCATTTTCAATATTGGAGGTTTTACCGGATGTCTTTTATAGACATGTTAAACATTTAATCATTTGGTTCTATACTCCCTTGCTGGACTATGATGGTTCTCTACATGATCTTGTAGAGATTTTTGTCCTCTTTAAAACGAGCCTAAGATCATCAAAATCGGAGTCCGGATGCAAAAGTTATGGTTATTTTCGTATTATTGTTTCTGTCAGTTTTGTCTTGGCCGGAATATCCGGAGTGAAAAGGCCAGACACTCCGATGTCGCGCAGAAATCTCAGATTTCATTCGTGTGGTTGCCATTCATATGTCCAAACCGGAAACCACCCGGAAATTGGCCGGAATATCCGGCCCGCGCGCTCCAGAGCTATAACGGTTAGATTTTGGAGGACCTATATAAGGGCCCCTTCTTCCCCAACGGTTACCTACCCATTCTTGCATGTTTTCCCCTCCATTATTGACCTTCTTGAGCTTGATATCCCTCAATCCCTCCTATGATTCTTGCATATTCTTGAGGGATTTAAAAGAGGAGATCTAGATCTACAACCCCACCAATCAATCTCTCCGCTAAGTGAGGGGAACATCTTGAGATCTAGATCTTGGAGTCTTTTGTGGATTTCCTCCATTGTTCTTCCTCTCTTATTCTCCTATAAGCTTTTGTAGCTTTGGTGGAATTTGGGAGTGAAGGACTTGAGCACTTATGTGTTCTTGCCATTGCATTTGGTGCATCGATTTGAGTTCTCAGTGAGGATTTGATTGGGTGAAAAGTGAGAAGCTTTTTACTCTTGGGTTTTTGAACCTAGACGGTTTAGTTGTATTGCAGGTTTCGGGATTCTTGGGGCCTCTAATTAAGTTGTGGAGCTTTCCCCGAGCTTGTTTATTGGGAGCCTCCAATTGAGTTGTTTATTGGGAGCCTCCAATTTAGTTGTGGAGAAGTGCCCTAATATTTGTGCGAGGTTACGGATTGCCACCGACAAGTGCACCGATAGTAGAGTGTGGATTGATCCCTTTGGGGTGAGGTTCACCGGAGAACAAGGGAGGCCTTTTATGGCATTGGTGGTTTTAAACCACCCCCTCTCCAAACGAGACGTACTCCCTTGTTGGGAGGAACTCGGTAAAACATCGTCATCTCCGCGTGCCTCGGTTATTTCTATACCCGAGCTCTTTACTTATGCACTTCACTTTGTGATAGCCTTCATGCTTGAAGTCTTATATCTAGCTATCACATAGTTGCTTGTCTTGCTTAGCATAAGTTGTTTATGCACATAGGTGAACCATAGTTTATATAGGCTTTCTGCTTGACAAAGTAAACACTAGTTTATTCCGCCTTTGTTAAGCCCATCTCGTAAAAGTTTTAAACCGCCTATTCACCCCTCTAGGCGGCATTTGTGTCCTTTCAATTGGTATCAGAGCCCAGTCTCTCATTTTAGGCTTCACCGTCTTGAGAGCAAAGATGTCAGATAGAGGATTAGTGCACGATGACATTTTCATATTCGATGGCACAAATTATGATGTTTCGAAGTCTCCTATGCTTATTCATTTTCGGGCCATGGACCCAAAATTGGAGAGGATTGTAGATATAGGTTTTTCTCCTCCAATGGATTTCCGGAATCAATCTTTTAAGGATGAGAAAAACTTATATCTCGATGCTCAAGCTTCTAACGTGCTTGTTAATGCTTTGAGTTATGTAGTTACTTCTTCAATCATACCTTTTTGGAGCGCTCATGAGTTATGGACAAAACTTCAAGATAAATATGATGTGTCCAACATTATTGAGGATGATTGTATTGCTTCCACTTCTGGCCATGATGAGTTCACATATTCTTCCACTTTACCATAGTGTTGTAAGACACAAGGTAATGGTATGGTGAGTGGTGATGAATATTGCAATGTTGATAGTAAGCTTACTCTTGATGATCCTTTATCTCTATCTCATTGCAACGCTTCATCTTTGGACTTAAACACGTCTAGCACTATATATGATTTACATGCTTGTGTTGATAGTCCTTGCATATCATGTGTAAGTTGTTTGAATAAATCTCATGATGATATGCTTGCTTTGCCTTGTTGCCATGATATAAATGCTTCTATTTCCTCTAGTTGTTGTGTGTCTAACAATGTAGAGGAAACCAAAAATTCTATGGGCCAAGACAAGATCTCGAATGGAGCTTCAAAGGTAACTCCTATTTTTGAACCCAATACCTCTTGTGATGATGAGGATGAGGATAATGAGGAATAAGAGGTAGATGTTGATTCGTTATATGAAAAGGGTGAGATTGTTTATCATGCTCTTGTTAAGAATAATATTGATTGATTTAAGTTCATTGAAATATTGGGTTTTGCTATTAAGAGCAAGGAACATATTGATAATCTAAATGAAGCTCTTGAAGAGGAACAAACCACTAAGAAATCTCTTGAGGAAGATCTTGCTCTACAGTTGTCTAGAGTGAAGGAATCTCATGATAGATCTTGAGGTGGCAAGTGATCTCAAATGTAAAAATAATGAGCTTCAAGTTTCTTATGCTAAACTCCTTGAGGATTTTGAGCACCTCAAAAATGGATCTAGGGTCATCAAAGGTGAGCTCATCAAACTCACTGAGTCACATGAGCAACTTAAAGCTTCATACTCAAAATAGCTTTCCAAGTTGCCCTCACCTATTGCAATTAATTATGGTTCTTGTGCTACTAACTCTATTTCTTGTGAAGCATCTATTTTGACGGAGAATGTTGAGCTAAAGGCTCAACTTGCTTTGCTAACTAACAATTATGGCAAATTGAAAGAAAGTCATGTTATGCTATCAAGATCTCATGAGGATCTTCTAGCCTCCCATGATAGGCCAAAGTAACCTCATGAGGCTATTGTGTCAAAGATAACATCTAGTGAGCCTCATGTGGACATTAGCACGATATCCACTACAAATGTCATACCGCCATGTGCTAGTCCTAGTAATTCATCATCTCATATTATTGCTACATCTTGTAATGAATTACATTCCTTGCCTTGTTGCTCTAACAATGAAGCTTCTACTTCCTCTAGTATTTGTGTTAATACTAACCATGTAGAGGAAATCAAATAGCTCAAGGCCCAAGTCTCATCTTTGAAGAGGGACTTGAAAAAGGGTCATGAAGGGAGGGTCACACTCAACAAGATCTTGAGCGTGCAAAAATTTCCAAATGACAAGAGTGGGCTTGGATTCAAATCCATTGTCAAGAAGAAGTCCAAGAGCAACAATAACAAGGGCCAAGAACAAGTCAAGAATTTGGCCAAGATTGTTTGCTTCAAGTGCAAAATTGAAGGGCACCATGTTAGATCTTGCCCTTTGAAGGAGAAGCCTCTTGGTGAGAAGCAAAAAGGGAAGCGGCCTCTAGTTCAAGGTCATGGCCAATCTCAAGTTGGAGAAAGTCCACTTCCCAAGAATATTCAAGCTAATGCTCCCATTATGGAGAAATCAAGTGAAAATAATGGGAAGAGAAGAACTTGCTAATTATATCGTGAGAAGGGTCACATCTCTTCATCTTGCAATATTGGTAACTCCTCATCCATCCCAATCATGATTTATGATGTTTATTATCTTAGGAAGGATGAGGTTGGCAATGTGTTTTCCAAATATGTTGGTGCGCAAAGTGGTGTCAAGAATAGAACCATTTGGGTTGCCAAGCCTATTGTGACTAACTTCTTAGGACCCAACTTGGTTGGGGACCATCAAGCTAAAACTTGATCAATAGGTGTTTGTTGGAGGGCATTGGAGACTTAGCTACATCATTAAGAATTAAGGGGACTTCAATTATACTCTCTCAAGCCAAGTCATTTAGATTATCATATCTCTATCATATATCCATTGCTCCTCCTTGCGGTAACATGTTCTCAACTCTTTTACATTGAAAGTTACTTGCCCCTTGTGCATGTGTTAGTTTTTCCCTTGCATGTGTTTTGTATATTTTGTGCTTCCTACTTGCTTAACTTGAGAAATCAAGATTGTGTATGTTGGCTTGCACACCATGTATGTGTTTTTTGTTTGAGCCTATTGCATCTTGTTTATATCTTAGTTGGCTCTTGCGGGAGATTAATGGACTATCCCATTTTGGGGGAGTGTGTTGTCATTTGGGGCACCTCACAATCCTAAATGTGTGTACATGAGGAATACCACTTAGAATTGATATTTCAAGATTATCTAGTCTCTACGTGGTATGTCATGCTCATGAGAAATTCAAATTCTATAATATCCAATAATGTTCTCTAGTTGTATTTTATTTGCCTCTTGTGAGAAGAAATGCTTTATCACATTATGGGGGAGTAATATACTTTTTGCATATTACAAACTGAGAAAATGTGAATAGTTGAGGTTATGTCACATAAAATTGATATTGGAAATTATCTAGTTCTTATGTGGCACGTGAGCTCAAACAAGTTCCATTTGGTTTAATGCTTTTATTCCTCATCTTTTAGATCTTGTTTCTCAGAGATTTCCTTGGTATGGGTTTCATCATATATGAATTCTTATATCTAAGTTGGCAAGATTTTTTCCTCTAGTTATTCTAATCATTGTTTTGCATGATTGTTTAACTAGTTGAAACCCTCAAGGATCTCTTTCATGTCTTGGATTTAACTCTTATCTTTTGACATGTGCTTTCTCATTATGAATATGATCTTGGATATATTTGTTATCTACCACCCGAAAATAGTTGCATATTCCTTGTCCTTGGACAATGAGTACTATAATAAGTTGTAGATCTTTTTGATCATGTCCACGTTGGCTTTTGCTTTATTTTCCTTATCTCTTGCCAAGAATTTGTTGTGTTTTGTCTCCCGTATCTTCCTCGACTCTTGTGGATCTTTATTTGTCATTAAATCATCTAGTGGTCTATTTGAATTAGGTAGAGTCGATGATCCCATGTGTGTGCATTTTGTATTCAAATGCAAAATCTTAAATAATGCAATATTCATGGGTGAGTTCTCCTATATTATTTAGAACACTCCTTTTATGCTTCTTCATGACATGTTTTGATCCATACATGTTTTATGTCTTTGGAAGATAAATATTTTCTTTGGTACTTTGTGCCATCTTGAAAAGTGTTGAGATTTTGGTTCTTTTGTTGGAACCATTTTTTTAATTGGTATGTTTTGGAAGTTGATTTTCTCATTACATGTTTTCTACTTAACCATTTGAATGACATAAATCGTTGAGCATTTGTATTTGTTTATCCTTTTTGATCTTTGGCTTTTGCCTCGTTCATTTGTTGAACTTGGGGTCTATTAGGTGTTGATTTGGTATTTGATATATTTTGGACAACTGTTAGTCGTGTCACAATTTGGTGTGCCTTCTTGGATTTCTTGGTGTTTTTGTTCAAACTATATCTCCTTTTGGTTCTTGAAATTCTTGTGCATGCATATGTACTAAATGTATATATTATAGTATGCTTGCTTTCTTTGATCCAATATATAGGGGAAACTCCACCAAATCCTATTTTGGCTAAGATATGCATGAAATTCAATTTCATATCTATATGCACATGTTTTTGTGGACTTTGTCCTATGTATTGTAGTGTATCTAACTACGTTGGACCCAATGTGTTTTGGGACCATTGTGTATTTGAATGTGTTCTAGGTACATTGGAGATACATTGGATGCTTGTCTCAATAATAAGAAGATGTGGTGACTAAATGATAAATTGGAGGCAAGCTAGGATGATCAACAAACTCATATCTACTACATCCTACCAATGGTATCTCGGTAACAAGTATCCCTCACATGCATACTCTTCTAGCATCCAACCTTTGTGGTTGCATCGTGGCATGATTTCCTTCAATTACTTTTATTGTGGTTCTTGCAAGACTTTATTGTATCATCCTGATTGTTATATGAGTAAGTTGAGCTAAATGCATATTTTGGGGAGTATATAAAAATCATGTTTATGATTCACCAGTCCCACATATGCGAATCTAGCAATTCTATTGCCAATCATTTACTCAATTTCTCTCATGTGCTATATGGATGAATTTGCAAGGTTTATTTGTTCTTTATGATACTGGTTGTCCTTCCCAATGCATTCCAACTATCTCTTGTTCCCTTGTGATAGTTGTGATGTATTTGTTGGTGTTTGAAGGTCATTGATGTTCGATAAGATAAATTTGAGCCTTTGGCCATGCTTTCTAGCAAAAATTCTTTCTAGCATTATCTATAACTTTTGTTTGGATATCTTGTTCATTCTTGAGTATCCATTTTGTGTGTACATGTTTCTTTGTGGATATATATCTTGGTGATTGTTGTCTACCTAGAAACTTATACACATGATTATGGCTAAATCTCTAGTTTATATCCTTTTGCTTTGGATTCCACCTTGTGCTCCTTTTTATTCTTTGGTGGTTCCAAAAGTTTTGCTTTGAGTGCTTAACCTTTTCATTTGCATCTTTTGTCACTCGTTGGTGTTAAGAAAGTTGATCTCATGCCTTCAAACACGTTGGTGTTGTTATGTAAGTTTGGGGGAGCAAGGATACCATGTTTATGCACTTTGCATTCAAAGCAATTATTATATTTGGTGCATAAACCTTGGGGAGATTTCATAATTTACCTAAGAACACACATTTGCTTTCTTGTCCTTTATTGGTGTTTTGTTTGATTATGGGGAGTTAGGATTCCATAATTGTGCACTTTGTTGTGCATGAACCTTTGGGAGCTTCCTATTTTTATCTAAACACTCATTTGCTCTCATCATAATATATTCTCTCTTGCTCGTGCTCGTGGTTTAAATGATTTAGAGGGAACGAGGATGCCATGTTATGCATATTGTATTCAAATGCAAATTATAATTTGTGCACAAACTTTGGGGAGTCTCCTCATCTTATTTAAATCACTCTCCTATCAATCTCATCATAATATATATCCTTCTTTTTGTATCTTTGCTATGTGAAGTGGTTCTTTGGATATTTTGATTGCTTGCTCCATTCTTTGATGCTTCTTCACCATTTTATTTCTTTGCAATTATTGGATCCTCAATTTTATTTGATTCCATCTAGGTATTCGTCATTGGATACGTGTATTTGATTCCACTCATATTATGAGAAATGCACACCATATGGAGGAACTCTCACTAAATTGGCCTTCTAAAATTTTCCACCCATTTCGACAATTGATGCCAATGGGGGAAGTTTTAGAGGGTTTAAGGGAATTTGGTTTTGTGCTTTGAGTTTTGTACTTAAAAATTTGCCTCTTGTGCTTTGAATCTTAACATGTTGCTTTGCATGTTGAATATATCGAGGAAACTCCACCACCAGTAATGGTTGGCAATATATGCAATGAAATTCAAGTTCATCCACACATGCATAGATTGTGGGGGAGTTTGCTCTATATTGTGGTTGTACTGACATCACATACTTGTGTAGTATTTGATGTTAGCACAACATTTTGTTCATTTAATTCCTAATATGAACCCTCTCAAAGGGATTGTCATCAATTACCAAAATGGGGGAGATTGGAAGTGTGAAATGGATCGTATGGGCACCTAGAGGGGGGGGGGGTGAATAGGTGCTACTTCAAATTTTAATGCTTTTTCAATTTTAGGCTTAGCATAAAGGGTAAATTCTCTAGATATAATATTAGGTGGAATTTCCCTATATGCAAACCTATCTACTAGTGAGTAAAGAGCGAGTGGAAGAGGAACGGGTAAACCGTAGTGAAGCACGCGGAGACACAGGATTTGTTTGACCGCAGTTCCTTCCTTGTTAAGGGAAGTACGTCTGTGTTGGAGGGGTGGGCGGTACTAAGACCACCACGCCACAATAGGCTTCACCCTGTTCTCCGATGGATCCCGCCACCAAAGGCCTGATCCACCTTTCCACTATAGGGACCCTTCGAGGCGGGTACCGGTGCCTTTACACAACTAGCGGGGCACAACTCCACAAACAACTTGGAGGCTCCCATAAAGACAACAAGCTGCCACAAGAACAAGTTATCAATAACAAAGAACAAGATCTAGATATTGACAAGAATACTAGATCAGGGATTTCTCCAAATGAATGGAGAGGAGTTGATGCGCTTGATTCGTGATGATGATGACGATTCTCTCCTCCTTTAATTCCCCCAAAGATCGAAGCCTTCGGGTGGTTGAAGTGGGAGATCTAGAATGGGAGCTCTTGCACAGTGTCTGAACAATTTCGAGTGAATCAAGAGTTCTGAACGTTGGGGAAGAAGGGATATTTATACCCCCTTCGAAAACCAAGCCGTTCGAGACTTTGGGGGCCGGATTATTCGGCCCAAGTGAGGGCTGGATTATCTGGCCTGGGGAAAACTCTGCCCCAGACTCGGAATGTCCGGTAGATAGTCCGCCCCCTCCCTGAGTGTCGCGCAGAGCTTGCCCTTGATCATCTTCTGGGGCCGGATTATCCGGTCCCATGTGAAGGCCGGATTATCTGGCCTGGGAAGGAAAAACCACCCTAGTTCGGATTTTCTGGGAGAAAATCCGACCGGACTCCGAGCGACGCGCCTTGGCATGCTTTGCTCAAATTCTGGGGGCCGGATTATCCGGCCCATGCGATGGCCGGATTATCCGGCCTGGGGAAGAAAAACCGCCCCAGTTCGGATTTTTCGGGCGATAATCCGCCCCCTCTCTGGATGACGCGCCTTGGCAGCCTTTGAACAATGAGGTAGGCCGGATTATCCGGCCCTTGGTGGGGCGGATAATCCGCCCCCCAAACCTCCTGCACACTTAGCGCACATGAGAAATCTCCACGGTATTGTTATCTAACACACAAAACACATGAAAACATGAAATGTTCTTTCAATCTCCCCCTTTTTGGTGTTAGATGACAATACTAGGATTTGCAGGAAAGGATCACAAGACTACCAACAGTAAACATGGAAGAGACTCCCCTCAATGTGTGCATATTAGAATTTTGCATTTGAATACAAATGCACACAAATAGGTGAATCTATTCCATAGACATATGAACAACATAATCATACCACCGGGATAGAAGAGAGGCATCCTTGAAATAGCCACAATTATCAACGTGATAACCAATATAAGCGCCTTCCTTGATAAAGATTCCCAGCATAATAGGGTATGAATAGATGAATCCATAAGCATAATCCATGAGATAAATCCAGACAACCACTGACAAAGAGTCTCAAACAAACCACAAATCACAAATTTAAAGTTTTAACGCTAAATGGGCATAAGCGAGAAAACGACGAATAGAAAAATGCAAGTGCTTATGCCCGACCCATGCAAATCCTCAAAGACCCTAATAGAACTACTTCTCCCCTTTTGGCATCGAGACGCCAAAAAGGAAGAAGAGGGATGCTAGCGCCCCAAGGGATCACTCGTAGTCCTCATCCTCCCATAAGGACATGATAGAGCAAAAACAACCAAAAAGATCCATAAAAATCCAATTCTCCTCAAGAGAGAGGGCGGTGGCCGAAGCCACCTTGTTGGAGTGTATCGTGTGACACCGCGAATATCTTGGGTTCACGAACAATACTCATCAATAAGCTCACATATCACAAAATGATATTTAAGAGAAATGATGTATCTTGCTTTTGGCATTATGGGGGGAGGGTTAGCCCAATGAATTAGGACCACACTCGCCCTATATCCATGCCCACACCTAGACCAAATAAGACTGAGATGTACGAGTGAGTGAATGGGTAATCAAGACAGACTCCTGGAATCAATGATATTTAGCTCATTCCTCAAGTAGCAGAATCTTGCTTCATCAAGTGGCTTCGTAAAAATATCAACAAGTTGGTTCTTCGTGCTCACAAAAGATAGATCAATATCGCCTCGAGCAACATGGTCTCGAATAAAATGATTCCGAATCTCAATATGCTTTGTCCTTGTGTGCTGTACCGGATTGTACACAATTTTGATTGCACTTTCATTATCACATAAAAGAGGCACTTTGTCACAATTGACATCGTATTCCTTTAAAGTTTGCCTCATCCACAATAACTAAGTGGAAGCACTAGCAGCAGCAACATATTCAGCTTCGTCGGTGGAGAGAGAGATATAATTCTGCTTTTTAGATGACCAACACACTAGAGATCTTCCCAAGAATTGACAAGCTCGAGAGGTTGATTTTTGATCATCCTTATCACCAGCCCAATCTGAATCAGTATAACCACATAGAGAGAAATTGGAGCCCTTGGGATACCATAGACCAAAGTGGGGAATGAACCAAATATCGAAAGATCCTCTTGACTGCCACTAAGTGGCTTTCTTTAGGAGCTGCTTGATACCTTGCACACACACCCGCACTCAACACAATATCGGGTCTAGATGCACAGAGGTAAAGAAGAGAGTCGATCATGGACCGGTATACCTTTTGGTCCACATCTTTACCATGTGGGTTAAGTTCAAGATGACATTTTGTTTGCATCGGAGTGGCGACACCATTAAGATCCGTCATCTTGAATCTCTTGAGCATGTCTTGGATGTACTTTGCTTGATTGATGAAGGTTCCTTCTCTAAGTTGCTTGATCTCGAATCCAAGAAAGAACCGTAATTCCCCCATCTAGACATCTCAAACCTGTCAGTCATAAGCTTTGAAAATTCATCATTAAAAGCTTTATTAGTAGAACCAAAGATGATATCGTCTACATATAGTTGGCATACGAAGAGCTCCCCCTTAACCTTCTTAGTAAAAAGAGTGGGATTGATTTTCCCAACTTCGAAGCCACGGTCTAGCGAAAGCTCTTTAAGGTGCTCATACCACACACGCGGGGCTTGCTTAAGGCCATTGAGTGCCTTATCGAGTTTGTAGACATGGTTCAGGAAGTTAGGATCCTCAAATCCCGGGGGTTGCTTTACATATACCAACTCATGTAGAGGACCATTAAGGAAAGCACTCTTGACGTCCATTTGATGCAATTTAAAATTGTTATGGGCAGCATAAGCAAGAAGGATATGGATGGACTCAAGGCGAGCCACTGGAGCATAGGTCTCGCCGAAGTCAATGCCCTCAACTTGAGAGTAGCCTTGTGCCACAAGTCTTGCCTTGTTCCTCACAACAATGCCATTCTCATCTTGCTTGTTTTTAAATATCCATTTGGTGCCGATAACATTGCGACAATCTTTGGGTTTCTCCACGAGTTTCTAGACCTTGTTGCGCTCGAAATTATTCAATTCTTCAAGCATAGCAACAACCTAGTCCGGATCTTCAAGAGCTTCAAATACCTTCTTGGGTTCCACCATTGAGATGTGAGCTTGATGCTCACCAAAACTGGCCAATTCCCTTCTTATAGAAACCCTTCGTCGAAGATCACCAACAACCTTGTCGAGGGTGTGACCCCTTAACTCAAGGTTCCGATCAGCCCGAGCCTTGCGACGAAGTTCAATAAGTTTGTTGTATCTTGGTGGAGTAGTTTCATCACTTGAATATTCATTGGAATCATTTGCTCGACCTTGATTAGAATCTGGGATAATAGTAGTAGGCGGTGATGAAGCGTGCCCTTGAGATGGGTCAGCAGCCGTAACAGGAGACTGCTGAACAACAGGTGAGTCAGGGCCAGATAATCCGGCCAATGGAGAGGCCGGATAATCCAGCCTGGGAGAACTTGTAGTAGCTCCATCAGGCTGCCTGGGGCTTGCTTGAACTGGCGAGGGGCCGGATAATCTGGGGCTGGCCAGAAAATACGGCCTGGAGCTTGCATCGATTTCTTCAGCACGAGGAGCAATTTGGTTGTCAGGAGCGGGGTGGCCGGATAATCCGGTGTCAACCGGAAAATCCGGCCTGGAGCTTTCTGGAACATCTTGACCTTCAACAGTTGATGGAGATGGTGTAGAAGTTGCCCCCGTGGTTGGGACATGTTGAGTATGTGTAGATGAGGGCTCTACATGAGTAGAGCATTGTCCTTCCCGATCCGCCACAAGGGGTTCCTCAATGGGGCGGAAAAATCCCACGCCCATTCTTCTTATGGCATCTTGGGGTATTTCAACATCTGCATCACAAACACCAACTTGCTCCGCACGGGAACCGTCATTTTCCTCGAACACCACACTACAAGATAACAGTTCTGGAGAGCTTATTGTAGACTCTATAATTGTGGGATTCGGCACCATAACCAACAAAAATACCTTCTAGAGCCTTAGATTCAAACTTAGACAAACGAACTCCCTTGATGAGAAAGAAACACTTACACCCGAATACCCGAAAGTATGAGATGTTTGGCTTGTTACCGGTAAGTATTTCATACAGAGTCTTGTCCAAGATCTTACGGAGGTATAACCGGTTGGATGAATGACAAGCGGTAGAGATTGCTTTAGCCCAGAAGTTATATAGAGACTTTCTCCACAAGAGTACCACCAAATCAGCATCAATATAAACTACAAAGCCCATCTTACCAAGGGCGCGAACTAAAAGTAAGTTATACCCGAGGGTCTCAACAAGCATGACGTCCACGAGAGAGATATCGTGAGCCACCACAACTTTGCCAAGACCCAATACCTCAGATTTTGACTTGTCACCATAGGAGACTATTATACGATCATGATTTGGCCGCATCTCCGTGATGATCTCCTTGCTTCCGGTCATATGACTCGTGCACCCACTATCGAGTACCCATTTAGACCCATCGGAAACATAGCCCTGCAAGAAAGTTACTTCTTGGTTTTAGGTACCCATTTTTGAATGGGTCCTCTCATGTTAGTGCCAAGGGTCTTGGGGACCCAAATAGACCAAGGAATGTAACAATCATAAGAGCCTACATAACTAGCATAAACATCACCATAATAATCGCAATATAATTCAAAGTTAGGATTGTTAGCCCCTGCAAAACCATCATAATTAGACTTGTCATTGGTGATGTTGCTAGTCTTTGATTGAGTAGTCTTGCTCTTCTTTTTCTTGTTGTTCTTTGTCTTGGGAATGTAACCAAGACCTTCTTTTCTATTGTTTGTCCTTTGCTTGCTCAGTATCTCATCAAGAACATCTTTACCTTTGTGTTGAGAACCTCTTGCAAGATCTTCTTTTCCATAAGATGGTGTGGATGTACTTGGCACATCATACATCTTCAATTGAGTTTGGAGCTGATCATGAGACTCATTTAGAGTAGAGTTATCACTCTTCAATGCCTTGTGAGCACTTTCAAGTTTATCAAACTTCTCCGAGAGTCTAGCATGAGCAGCACCAAATTCAATCTTTTCTTTCTTTAGTTTCTTTACCTTGGTAAGAGCATTGTCACGTTCTTTGATGAGTTGTGCCACAACTTCTTCATGTGACTCCTCAATGGATTCAAGTCTCTCTTCCAAAGATACTCGAGCTTCCTCTTCTTCTTCCAAGGCATTCTTCAAAGAAGCTATCTCCAAGGCATCTTCTCTTTCGATTCTGCCCTTTTCTTCAAGAAGATCTTCGGCTTGAGAAAGTTGACTCATAAGAGCATCAAAATGGAGTTTGTGCTCACCTTGCAGGTTAGTGAAAAAGTTGTCCAAAGCAATAACTTCTTCTTTCATTTTAAGACTATCATGATCATCCATATCCAAAATTATGTTAGTCTTAGGAAATGAAGAGCTAGAACTTGATACCTCGGACCCTGTTGCCATAAGGCAAGTGACGTTGTTGTTGATGACGTTCTCGTTTGGCAAGTCGAAGAGAGATGATGGAGTAGATGTGGTGGCTACAGTAGCCACCTCGCGAGAACTATCTTCATCCTCTTCATCTTCACTTGTAGAGAAGTATTCTTCTTGTGCCACTAAGACGATCTTGGGTTGCTTCTTGTAGGGGCCATTATTTTTAATAAATGGCTTCTTCTTAGGTGCTTTGGATTTTTCTTTAAGAATGAGCCTGCCACCATTGTCTTCTCTATTTTGATAAGGACACTCGGCTACAAAGTGCAGCCTATCTCCACAATTGTAGCAAGTTCTCAGTTTTGGGCCACTTTCTCTTCTTCCACTTGACCCATTCTTGCGCTCGAGTTCCGACTTGGCCTTGGCAGGATCCTTCCAAAAGTTCCTTGCATAAAACTCCATGTACTCACCATGAGCACGCTTGACTTCATCGGGGCAGTCCATGGAGGCCCCCTCAAAATCTCTTTCATCCTCCTCTTGCTCAACAACATTAGCTTTTAGAGCAACATTTACACCCTTTTGCATTCCAATGGCACGAGCTCGGGCATCTTCAGTGTTCTTCACGTCAACTTTGAATGATGCCATTTCTTGCATGACTTCATTGGATGTCATTTGATGGTAGTTGTGTCTACCTTGCAAGCTCTTCAAGTCCATTGGCTCGAAAGGCATTAAGGCACTCACATATTTTCTTTTTATCCACGCATCATCAATATGAGTGGCTCCATGCTTTCTAAATGTTGTTGCAATGCCCTTGAGTCTTCTATACATGTCTTCATGGTTTTCACCATCCAACATGTAGAATCCCTCAGCTTCATTACTAAGGGCATCATACCTATTCCTTTTCATTCTTTCATTCCCAATAAAGAGATCGGTGAGGGCATCCCAAGATTCTTTAGCTGTGTTCAGATGTTCAATGTGGGGCATGTCCTTGGGACCCACACCGAGTTGTATCATGTGGAGAGCCATATCATTCAATTGGCTATCCACAACTTCTCTTCTTGTCAGATTGGAATGATCTCCAATATGAAGACCCTCTTCAATAATCCTCCAAAGTTCAATTGAGGAGCTGCAAACATGAGACTTCATTAAGAATTGCAATTGATTAAAAGAGGATGCAGTAAGCTTGGGTGGATCACCCCTATTGTTTATATGAGGATGAGGGATAGGTGGATTGGGGAATATATGTGACGAACCTCACTATATTCCTCCTTACCACTTCCCTTCTTGGAGGTGGAACCATTATGTTTTTCACCTACCACTTCATCATCCTTGGATCCGGTGTTAGCCTTATCCTTGGATGATGGTGTGGCGGCCTCAAAGTAGGATGGAGATGGGGCTATGGATGATGTGAGACGAGCAATCATTTGATTCATCTCCTCCATCTTGGCCTCAAAGGATTTCAACAAGGTTGTTTCCAACGTCTTGAGGTCATCCATTGTGACCTTATCCACAGCCTCATCCCCATCTCCCTTGGTACCCATAGTTCTCTTAGGCGGTTAAGCCCGAATAAAGAGCCGGGGCTCTGATACCAATTGAAATGGATCGTATGGGCACCTAGAGGGGGGGGGTGAATAGGTGCTACTTCAAATTTTAATGCTTTTTCAATTTTAGGCTTAGCACAAAGGGTAAATTCTCTAGATATACTATTAGGTGGAATTTCCCTATATGCAAACCTATCTACTAGTGAGTAAAGAGTGAGTGGAAGAGGAACGGGTAAACCGTAGTGAAGCACACGGAGACACAGGATTTGTTTGGCCGCAATTCCTTCCTTGTTAAGGGAAGTACGTCTGCGTTGGAGGGGTGGGCGGTACTAAGACCACCACGCCACAATAGGCCTCACCCTGTTCTCCGATGGATCCCGCCACCAAAGGCCCGATCCACCTTTCCACTATAGGGACCCTTCGAGGTGGGTACTAGTGCCTTTACACAACTAGCGGGGCACAACTCCACAAACAACTTGGAGGCTCCCGTAAAGACAACAAGCTGCCACAAGAACAAGTTATCAATAATAAAGAACAAGATCTAGATATTGACAAGAATACTAGATCAGGGATTTCTCCAAATGAATGGAGAGGAGTTGATGCGCTTGATTCGTGATGACGATGACTATTCTCTCCTCCTTCAATTCCTCCAAAGATCGAAGCCTTCGGGTGGTTGAAGTGGGAGATCTAGAATGGGATCTCTTGCAAAGTGTCTGAACAATTTCGAGTGAATCAAGAGTTCTGAACGTTGGGAAAGAAGGGATATTTATACCCCCTTCGAAAACCAAGCCGTTGGAGACTTTGGGGGCCGGATTATCCGGCTCAAGTGAGGGCCGGATTATCCGGCCCATGCAATGGCCGGATTATCCGGCCTGGGAAGAAAAACCGCCCCAGTTCGGATTTTCCGGGCGATAATCCGCCCCCCTCTCTAGATGATGCACCTTGGCAGCCTTTGAACAATGAGGTAGGCTGGATTATCCGGCCCTTGGTGGGGCGGATAATCCGCCCCCCCAAACCTCCTGCACACTTAGCGCACATGAGAAATCTCCATAGTATTGTTATCTAACACACAAAACACAGGAAAACATGAAATGTTCTTTCAAAGTGCATATGTTCCCCATGTGGGGTTTTGGTAATTAATGACAATCTTTATGGACTTATGTTTGCATTGAGTTTTACTTGTAGTATTTGTCCATAGGCAATGCTTGAAACATATGTTGGATACAAGGTTGGGAGAACAAGAAAGTTAAGAAGATCAAGTGATGACCAAGGTGTTCAAGGAGTGATCCAAAGATTGTTCATGTGAGGGTTAAGCCTATGGCAAGTGTTTATTTAAGAATAAGGTGGAGTGATATATCTTGTGTACCTTCAAGACACCAACATGATGAAGAAATAAGAAATGAAGTGCAAGTTCAAGATTAGCCATCTTGAAGAGATCATTTTATTAAAGCTGAAGGAAATATGCCCTGAGAGGCAATAATTAAGTTGTTATTATGTATTCCTTGTATATGATAGATGTTTATTTTATATGCTATAATTGTATTGATAGGAAACATCAATACATGTGTGTTTAATAAACAAAAAGGGTTCCTAGTCATGCCTCTCTTATAGACTAGCTTGTTGATTAACAAGATGATCAAGGTTTCCTGATCATGGACATTGGATGTTGTTAATAACAAGGTCACACCATTGGTGGAATGATGTGATGAACATTCATCCGAAGTATAGCATGACGATCAAGTCATTGTGTTTATATTGCTATAACATCATACGAAGTAATCTTTATCCTTAGACCATGAGATCATGTTAATTGCTAACACCGGAAGAGTATCTTGATAACATCAAACGTCACACCGTAACAGGGTGACTATAAAGATGGGTTTAGTGCTACGAAGGTGTTATGTTGAGGCTCATGGATCAAGAGTGGAATTTGTCAATCCAGATGACAGATAGATATACTCTGGGCCCTCTCGGTGATATCACATTAGGATAGCTTGCAAGCAAGTGATGTGATCACTAGAATGTTATATCACAGGAACGAGAAAAGAGTGCATGTTGGTAACGAGATCAAACTAGGTATGGAGATACCGATGATCGAATCTCGGACATGTAATATATCGAGAGACAAAGATTTAGTTACAAGTGTTAAAGGTTCTCACGATCACAGGAGTTATCGTTGAATGTGTAGGAGTCAGTACGGATCTCCAGGTCCCGCTGCTGATTATTGATCGGAGAAGGGTCTCGATCATGTCTGCATTATTCGCGAACCGTAGGGTGGCACACTTAAGAGTTACCGGACACCATTTTGGAGCACATATGTTTCAGACGAAAGAATTGCAAAGCGCAGGAATTGTTTCAATAGAAACCGGAAATTGTTTCGGGTGAAATTGCAGAAGGTGGTTCTGCATGTGATATTGAAATATTGCAAGGGGCTATATGTGAATGTTTGTTAATTAAAGTAATTAACAAAATTCTGAATAAATTTAATAAAAGAGTTTTATTAAATGAGAGAGCATTAAATTTGGAGAAACTTAATGCATTTAAAGTGGAGACTTTAAAAGGGAATGTGAAGAGGCATTTTAATGTGGAGGAGTTACCACCACATGAATGGGGGAGGTGAGGGGTCACCTCCCCCCATGCGCCGGCCATGGAGAGAGGGGGCACCCCCTCCTCCTATAAAAGGCCACCCATTCCCTCCTTCATTCTCACACCTCCTTGTGAAGGATCTCTCTCCCCCTCTAGAATTATTCCCCCATGGTCTCGGATTAGCGAGATACATGTTCCCGGTGGCATTTCGTCTGGAAGGAGTTGCTGCTTCCGCTGGATCGCTGGAGCGAGGAGGTGGAGGTTGTCCGGTGGCTTGAACGTGTGTGCGAGTGCGGATGCGCTGCTGAGTTGCGGCGCTCGGACTTCCTCACGATCTTGAGATCGGCAAGTGTACGACTACATCAACCACGAGTTCCTACTCGTTAACAAAGCTCGTTGTCTTCGAGGGTAAGTTCTCTATGGATGTATGTCCACCCGTTTTCTTTGTACCTAGTAGATAGATCTTGGCGTGTAGTTCACACCGTAGGAAATTTTTTGTTTTCTATGCTGCAGACCCAACAGTGGTATCAGAGCCTGATCTATGCGTAGGTGCTTTGCACGGGTAGTACACATATGTTTATATGTGGGCGATGATGATCATGTTATTGAATCTTCTATGTACTTTGGATATTGGTGGCATAGTGGGATGAAGCGGCCCGGACCAACCTTACATGTCATCGTACATGAGACCGGTTCCACGACTGACATGCAACTTGTTTTGCATAAGTGGCTGGCGGGTGTCTGTCTCTCCTACTATAGTCAATATCTGATTTACAACGAGTTGCTAATAACTTAGTTATCCTCGTTGTGGTTCATGTTCGTAGGTTAGACAGGTTCTATCTCCGAAAGCCCTAAGCCACGTAAAACTTGCAATTGATAAATTAGAGGCGTCTAGTTTAGATCGTTGCTGGGCTAGTGTGTTGATATGGTATTGTTGTAAGTAGATGTATAATAGATACTCTTACAACTCACTTAACGTGTAAGTTCCATAGACCTTGGCCTTACACACAAAGGAATGATAAAGATCATACCACGATGCAAATGATAGAGATCAAATGCATGGACCATATCATCTCACTTCACACATTAGATGTTAGCATCTTATATTGCTAGTTTGGCGTGTTTGGTAGCATTATAAGATGATCCCTCATTTAGATATCAAGATAAAATGTGTTCTTCCTTAAGTATGCACCATTTTGTGGATCGTGTTTTGAGGCATCACGTGATGATCGGGTGTTTTCAACTCTACGCTTTCATACAACGGGTGTAAGACAGTTTTACACACGCAAATACTAAGGTTCTTACTTGACGAGCCTAGCATGTACAGACATGGCCTCAGAACACGGACCGAAAGGTTAAGCATGAGTCATATAGTTGATATGATGCCCATATAGATGCTCGCCTTTGAAGCTAGACCGACTCACGTGATGATCGGACTTGGTGTAGTGGATTTGGTTCATGTAATCACCAAAAGGACACGAGGGATGTCGTTTTTGAGTGGGAGTTCATTAGTAATTTGGATTAGTTGAACTCAATCTACCATAAACTTAGTCTAAATATACTTTACAAATTCTGTTGTAGATGGCACCACCTGCTTTCAATTTCAATGTGTTCATGGAGAAAGAGAAACTTGCTGTGAATGGTAGCAACTTCACCAACTGGGCTATGAATTTGAGGATTCTCCTCACTGCTGCACAAAAGCAATATGTGCTAGATGCGCCACTAGGCCCCCCACCAGCTCCTGATGCCCCTGACGAGGAAAAGAACGTCTATATAACTCGTCAGGAGGACCACAACTTAGTTCATTGCGGCATACTGTATGGGCTAGAGCCAGAACTTCGAAAACGTTTCGAAAATGGCAATGCCTTTGATACCATGGGAGAATTGAAAATGATTTTCGATACCCATGCTGCCGTAGAGAGTTATAATGCTACAGAAAAGTTCTTTAGCTGCATGATGGAGGAAAACAACTCCGTTAGTGAGCACGTACTCAAAATGTCTGGGTACGCCGATAAGCTTGTGTCCTTGGGAATAACGATTCCCATTGACTTAGGCATACATCGTGTTCTCCAATCTCTGCCACCTAGCTACAAGAGCTTCGTGATGAACTATAATATGCAGGGCATGAAGAAGTCTCTTCCCGATCTTCTGTCAATGCTTAAGACTGCAGAAGTGGAGATTAGGAAAGAACATCAAGTGTTGATGATCAATAGGACCACTGGTTTCAAGAAGGACAAGAAAGGCAAGCACAAGGGAAAGAAGGGTGGCAAGTATGTTGCCACGCCTGAAAAGAAACCCCGAGCTGGCCCTAAGTCTGACACCGAGTGCTACTATTGCAAGGGGACTGGCCATTGGAAGCGCAACTGCCCCAAGTATTTGGCGGACAAGAAGTCCGGCAAGGCAAACAAAGGTATATGTGATATACATGTTATTGATGTGTACTGGACTAGTACTCGCAGTAGCACCTGGGTATTTGATACGGGATCGGTTGCTAATATATGTAACTCGGTTCAGGGGCTGTGGAACAAGCGACAACTAGCAAGGGATGAGGTCTCGATGCGGGTCGGCAATGGATCAAGAGTTGATGTGATCGCCGTCGGAACGCTGCCTCTCCATATGCCATTGGGATTAGTTATAAACCTAAATAATTGTTATTTGGTGCCTGCACTAAGCATGAACATTGTATCTGGATCGTGTTTGATGCAAAGTGGTCATTCCTTTAAATCTGAGAACAATGGTTGTTCGATTTATATGAATAATATCTTTTATGGTCATGCACCTATATTGAATGGTTTATTTCTGTTGGATCTCGATAGCAGTATTACGCATATTCATAATGTTGATGCTAAAAGGATTAAACTTGATAATGATATATCTACATATATGTGGCACTGCCGTCTAGGTCATATTGGCGTTAAACGCATGAAGAAACTCCATTCTGATGGACTTTTGGAATCACTTGATTTTGAATCATTTGATACATGTGAGCCATGCCTTATGGGCAAGATGACTAGAACGCCGTTTTCCGGTTCAATGGAACGGGCGACAGATCTATTGGAAATCATACATACTGATGTGTGTGGACCAATAAGTGTGTCGGCGCGAGGTGGATATCGTTATTTTGTTACTTTCACGGATGATTTGAGTAGATATGGGTATATCTATTTGATGAAACACAAGTCTGAAACTTTTGAAAAGTTCAAAGAATTTCAGAATGAAGTGGAAAATCATCATAACAGAAAGATCAAATTTCCGCGGTCCGACCGTGGAGGAGAGTATCTTAGTTACGAGTTTAGCACGCATATGAAAGACTGTGGAATAGTTTCACAACTCACGCCTGCCGGAGCACCACAACGTAATGGTGTGTTAGAACGTCGTAATCGTACTTTATTGGATATGGTTCGATCTATGATGTCTCTGACTGACTTGCCACTGTCATTTTGGGGTTATGCACTAGAAACCGCTACATTCACTTTAAATAGGGCACCATCTAAATCCGTTGAAAAGACACCGTATGAATTATGGTTTGGAAACAAACCTAAGCTGTCATTTCTTAAAGTTTGGGGATCTGATGTTTATGTGAAGAAACTTCAACCGGATAAACTCGAACCCAAAGCGGATGCGTCTTCATAGGATACCCTAAGGAAACGATTGGGTATACCTTCTATCACAGATCCGAGGGCAAGGTCTTTGTTGCCAAGAATGGATCCTTTCTTGAGAAGGAGTTTCTCGCGAAAGGTGTGAGTAGTCGGAAGGTAGAACTCGAAGAGGTTATTGAACCTTCTCTTCATGAAATGGCGAGTAGCGCAGCTCCATAAGTTGTTTAGGAGTTGACTTCACCTAATGAAGAGAGAGCTAATGATATTGATCATGAAACTCCGAAAGAGGACACTACCGAACCTCGCAGGTCAAGCAGGACACGTGCAGCTCCTGAACTGTACGGCAATCCTGTTATGAATTTCATGATTGATGAAATGGATGACCCTGCGACATATGAAGAAGCGATGATGAGCCCGGATTCCAATAAATGTCTAGAAGCCATGAAATCCGAGATGGAATCCATGTACGAGAACCAAGTTTGGAACTTGGTGGACTTACCTCACGACCGAAAGGCCGTTGAGAATAAATGGATTTTCAAAAGAAAAACTGATGCTGATGGTAATGTGACCATCTATAAGGCTCGACTTGTCACAAAGGGGGTTCGACAAATTCAAGGAGTTGACTACGATGAGACATTATCTCCCGTAGCGATGCTTAAGTCGGTTAGGATTATGTTAGCAATTGCTGCATATTTCGATTATGAAATATGGCAGATGGATGTCAAAACTGCGTTCCTCAATGGTAAGATTGAAGAAGAGTTGTATATGATACAACCTAAGGGTTTTTTCGATCCTAAGGATGCTAATAAGGTGTGCAAACTTCAGCGATCCATCTATGGACTGAAGCAAGCATCACGGAGTTGGAATCTCCGCTTTGATGAGGTGATCAAAGAGTTTGGATTTGTCCAAACTTATGGAGAGGCTTGTATTTACAAGAAAGTGAGTGGGAGCAATGTGGCATTTCTGATATTATATGTGGATGACATATTATTGATTGGAAATGATTTAGATCTTTTAAACAGTGTTAAAAGTTATCTAAACAACAAATTTTCGATGAAGGACCTTGGTGAAGCTTCATATATATTAGGCATTAAAATCTATAGAGATAGATCAAGACGCCTAATTGGGCTATCGCAGAGTACATACCTTGATAAGATACCTATGTTGCAAGGCAAGACATTGAGTAAGACTCAAAGTCCGGCTACGGCGGAAGAAAGAGAGATAATGGATAGGATCCCCTATGCCTCAGCCATAGGCTCTATAATGTATGCCATGCTATGTACAAGACCGGATGTGGCACATGCTATTAGTTTGACTAGTAGGTACCAATCTGATCCAGGTTCGGAACACTAGATAGCGGTCAAGAATATCCTTAAGTACTTGAGAAGAACTAAGGATATGTTTCTTGTATACAGAGGTGAAGAAGAGCTAGTCGCTAAGTGTTATGTCGATGCTAGCTTTGACACTGATCCGGATGACTCTAAGTCTCAATCCGGATACGTATTTCTCTTGAATGGAGCAGCAGTTAGTTGGAGGAGCTCCAAACAACCTGTGGTGGCTGGATCAACAATGGAGGCGGAATATGTTGCTGCTTCAGAAGCGGCGCAGGAAGCAGTTTGGATAAAAGAGTTCATTACGGAACTGGGTGTGGTTCCCAGTGCGTTGAACCCTATGGTGATCTATTGTGACAACAATGGAGCCATAGCCAACGCCAAGGAACCAAGATCTCACAAGAATTCCAAGCATATTAAGCGCCGGTTCCACTCCATCCGCGAACATGTCAAGGATGGAGTTATAAAGATTTGTAAAGTGCACACAGACCTGAATGTAGCAGATCCGTTGACTAAAGTACTCCCTAGGGCAAAACATGATCAACACCAGAACTCCATGGGTGTAAGATTTATCACTATGTGAACTAGATTATTGTCTCTAGTGCAAGTGGGAGACTGAAGGAAATATGCCCTGAGAGGCAATAATAAAGTTGTTATTATGTATTCCTTGTATATGATAGATGTTTATTTTACATGCTATAATTGTATTGATAGGAAACATCAATACATGTGTGTTTAATAAACAAAAAGGGTTCCTAGTCATGCCTCTCTTATAGACTAGCTTGTTGATTAACAAGATGATCAAGGTTTCCTGATCATGGACATTTGATGTTGTTAATAACAAGGTCACACCATTGGTGGAATGATGTGATGAACATTCATCCGAAGTATAACATTACGATCAAGTCATTGTGTTTATATTGCTATAACATCATACGAAGTAATCTTTATCCTTAGACCATGAGATCATGTTAATTGCTAACACCGGAAGAGTATCTTGATAACATCAAACGTCACACCGTAACAGGGTGACTATAAAGATGGGTTTAGTGCTACGAAGGTGTTATGTTGAGGCTCATGGATCAAGAGTGGAATTTGTCAATCCAGATGACAGATAGATATACTCTGGGCCCTCTCGGTGATATCACATTAGGATAGCTTGCAAGCAAGTGATGTGATCACTAGAATGTTATATCACGGGAACGAGAAAAGAGTGCATGTCGGTAACGAGATCAAACTAGGTATGTAGATACCGATGATCGAATCTTGGACATGTAATATATCGAGAGACAAAGGGATTTAGTTACAAGCATTAAAGGTTCTCACGATCACAGGAGTCATCGTTGAATGTGTAGGAGTCAGTACGGATCTCCAGGTCCCGCTGCTGATTATTGATCGGAGAAGGGTCTCGATCATGTCTGCATTATTCGCAAACCATAGGGTGGCACACTTAAGAGTTACCGGACACCATTTTGGAGCACATATGTTTCATACGAAAGAATTGCAAAGCACAGGAATTGTTTCAATAGAAACCGGAAATTGCTTCGGGTGAAATTGCAGAAGGTGGTTCTGCATGTGATATTGAAATATTGCAAGGGGCTATATGTGAATGTTTGTTAATTAAAGTAATTAACAAAATTCTGAATAAATTTAATAAATTAGTTTTATTAAATGAGAGAGCATTAAATTTGGAGAAACTTAATGCATTTAAAGTGGAGACTTTAAAAGGGAATGTGAAGAGGCATTTTAATGTGGAGGAGTTACCACCACATGAATGGGGGAGGTGAGGGGTCAGCTCCCTCCATGTGCTGGCCATGGAGAGAGGGGGCACCCCCCTCCTCCTATAAAAGGCCACCCATTCCCTCCTTCATCCTCACACCTCCTTGTGAAGGATCTCTCTCCCCCTCTAGAATTATTCCCCCATGGTCTCGGATTAGCGAGATACATGTTCCCGGTGGCATTTCGTTTGGAAGAAGTTGCTGCTTCTGCTGGATCGCTGGAGCGAGGAGGTGGAGGTTGTCCGGTGGCTTGAACGTGTGTGCTGAGTTGCAGTGCTCGGACTTCCTCACGATCTTGAGATCGGCAAGTGTACGACTACATCAACCACGAGTTCCTACTCGTTAATAAAGCTCGTTGTCTTTGAGGGTAAGTTCTCTATGGATGTATGTCCACCCGTTTGCTTTGTACCTAGTCGATAGATCTTGGCGTGTAGTTCACACCGTTGGAATTTTTTGTTTTCTATGCTGCGGACCCAACAGAAGCTTGTTATCCTATGGTGTCATTGGATATGTGAAGATATGCCCAAAAGAGAAGCTCTACCATAGTGGAGTATGAGAGAGAAGAAGTCTTCACCAAGTTAGAGCAATCAAGAAAGGTGTTCCATCTTGAGGTAGAAAATATTGTCGTCATCAAGCTCAAGTGGAATATGCGCAAGGCAAAGGTATGTTCTTGATAGGGTTTCTTTCTTAATGGTCTCGTGGTGTTAGTTGTAGAAACCAGTTTATAGGATAGATAGCCGTACTATCAAGAGGGGCTCCCGAGTGAGTAACTTGATAATATCCTTCAGAGAGAGCTCAAACCTTTTCAAACTTGGCATCATATTTCTTGGTTCTTATCCATGAGAGGATTTAGAGCGTGTGTTAATCTTCATGACAAGCTCAAGTTCATCGAAAACGGATTTCATATGCATTCTCTATTGCGTTTTCAATATTGGAGATTTTACCGATTGTCTTTTATAGACAAGTTTAACCTTTCATAATTTGGTTCTATCCTCCCTTGATGGACTATGATGGTTCCCTGCATGATCTTGTAGAGCTTTTTTTCCTCTTTAAAACGAGCCCAAGATCATCAAATTGAGAGTCCGGATGCAAAAGTTATGATTGTTTTCATATTATTGTTTCTGTCAGTTTTGCCTTGGCCAGAATGTCCGGAGTGAAAAGGCCGGACACTCCGGTGTTGCGCAGAAATCTTAGATTTCAGTCGTATGGTTTCCATTTAGATGTCCAAACTAGAAACCACCTGGAAATTGGCCAGAATATCCGGCCTGCCCGCTCCAAAGCTGTACCAGTTGAATTTTGGAGGACCTATATAAGAGCCCCTTCTTCCCTAGTGGTTACCTACACATTCTTGCAAGCTTCCCCCTCCATTATTGACCTTCTTGAGCTTGCTATCCCTCAATCTCTCCTATGATTCTTGCGTATTATTGAGGGATTTGAAAGAGGATATCTAGATTACAACCCCACCAATCAATCTCTCCTTTAAGTGAGGAGAACATCTTGGGATCTAGATCTTGGAGTCTTTTGTGGATTTCCTCCATTGTTCTTCCTCTCTTATTCCCCAGAAGCTTTTGTAGCTTTGGTGGAATTTTGGAGTGAAGGACTTTAGCACTTCTTATGTTCTTGCCATTGCATTTGGTGCATCGGTTTGAGTTCTCGGTGAGGATTCGATTGGGTGAAAGGTGAGAAGCCTTTTACTCTTGGGTTCTTGGAACCCTAGACGGTTTAGTTGTATTGAATATTTGAGGATTCTTGGGGCCTCCAATTAAGTTGTGGAGCTTTCCCCAAGCTTGTTTGTTGGGATCCTCCAATTGAGTTGTGGAAAAGTGCCACAAGAGTTGTACGAGGTTACAGATTGCCACCGACAAGTGCACCGATAGTGGAGTGTGGATCGATCCCTTTGGGGTGAGGTTCACTAGAGAACAAGGGAGGCTTTTTTTGGCATTGGTGGTTTGAAACCACCCCCTCTCCAAATGAGACATACTCCCTTGTTGGGAGGAAAACATCATCGTCTCTGCGTGCCTCGGTTATCTCTATACCTGAGCTCTTTACTTATGCACTTTACTTTGTGATAGCCTTTGTGCTTGAAGTCTTATATCTTGCTATCACATAGTTGCTTGTCTTGCTTAGCATAAGTTGTTGGTCCACATAGGTGAACCATAGTTTATATAGTCTTTGTGCTTGACAAAGTAAACACTAGTTTATTCCGCCTTTGTTAAGCCCATCTCGTAAAAGTTTTAAACCACCTATTCACCCCACCTGTAGGAGGCATCTATGTCCTTTCAGTGACGATGCGCTCCTGCCATTATTCTGCGTGTCTCTTGTCACCCGCATCATTCAGACTGGCATAGACGCATGTCCATCAGTCTGAGTCTTGTCGGAGGTTGGCTCTCTAGGAGAACAACTCTCGGGATCCTAGCTGGGGTCCCGGAGGAGATCCCGACTCGGACCCCATGAGCCTTATGGATTGCATGGTCACAATATGGTGCACTACTACTGCCAGCGAGCGCGTCGTGGCTTGGTCGTGCTGTCGACATCCAAGGTGGGCCAGAAGATGCATGGACAAAGGGCAATATGTCCCCTAGGCCAGGCATCATTACCACCTATCCTTCTTTCTTCTCCAGGGTGGCCGCCTGCTCCCCGCCCGAGACCTATGTTCGGGATACTTTTCTTGGTCATGTGCTTCGAGATCATGGCACCATGCTCCCGTGGGGAACCCGGTCCAAAGCCCGTCGAACCGCATACCCCTGAAACCCATGGGATCGATAGTAGCCCTTGGGTGAGGTGCCACTCTGGCGACATTCGGCAAATGGCGGCGCCTCTCCCAAAGGGGTGAAGGACTGCATTTTCTCCTGGGCCGGGCTCGAGTGGCCTTCCGGGGCTTCGCCCAGGTGCGCGTGATGACGATTCTAGTGCAGAGAGGACGAGGCATATCCGCTGCATTGGGGATCTCAAAAGTTGCTCTAGGTAGTTAATGAGAGCTGTAATATCTCGGCTAGTGGCGTCCTTTAGCCTATTTAAGAGCCTGAAGGGGCACCACCATCGGCCTAGAACTCTCTTTGTTCCTCCATTTTCCCTTCTTGTAGAGCCATGGCCGCCTCCCCACTCGTCGATCGCATGTTGGCTATCGGGAGGATGCTTCTGCTAGTGTCAGAGGGCTAGCTCCTGCTGGCGGTTACGGGGTGGTTCGCGGCTGAGGGAGGCAAGGTGGTGGCCATGGGTGTGGCCGCCACCTAGAATTGTATCACTCTCCCCAAGCGGTGGCACCTTGGGACCTATGGCCGGACTTGGCCGGCTTTGAGTTTTACGTGAGGGTGCATCCCAACAATGTGGGGGATGCTGCGCCTCCCCAACATGTTCGCGTGGTCCTTTTGCGGTAGTCATCACCCTCGCAAGTTGATGCTCCAACCTGCCAGCTTATGCAACACCATCTGGTGGGCTCGCCTCTTCATTGATGATGGAGGGAGCATGTGTCTCTGGAGGGGCTGGACCTGCTTCTTCGAGACTCACTTCCTCTAAAGGAGAGACATCCTTGTATTCACCTTTGACGGGGTGGAGGCGCTTCCCTCAAGGTGTTTTGTAGAAACTGATGGCTCAGGATACGTTGAGCTTGTTGGGAACCCCAAGAGGAAGGTATGATGAGCACAACAACAAGTTTCCCTCAGTTATGAAACCAAGGTTATCAAACCAGTAGGAGCAAGGAAACAACTCCAAGGTGTTGCTACCAACTTGGAATCCTGCACAACACAACCACAGAACTTTGCCCCAACTTATAGTGAGGTTGTCAGTCTCACCGGTTTTGCTGAAAACAAAGGATTAAACGTATTGTGTGGAAGATAGTAATTGCTTGCAGAAAGTAAACAGTAAACGGTAAATAGTAGATTAATGGTAAAAGAATGGACCGGGGTCCATAGTTCACTAGAGGTGATTCTCCTTAAGATAAATAACATGTTGGGTGAACAAATTACAGCGGGGCAATTGACAGACTCAAGAAATCATACCATGCATATACTAATCATCTTGACTCCTATGAGATCTGATTGGGCATTACAACATTATACATAGACCATAATCCAACTGCATCTATGAGTAATAATCCACCTTCAGGTTATCATACGAACCCCCTCCAGTATTAAGTTGCAAGCAACAGATAATTGCATTAAGCAAAGTGTGTAAAGTAAACAATATGATTGTCCCATGGACAAAGGATTGCTGTTTTCTCCCTAGTAGCAACAACACATCTAGCACCTTAGAGATTCCTGTCACTTCCCCAGATTACTAGAGACATGAACCCACTATCGAGCATAAATACTCCCTCTTGGAGTTGCTAGCATCTACTTGGCCAAGATAGCTACTATCAACGGAAAGCATGCAAGATCACAAATAACATAGACATGATAGAATCAATAATCAATCGAAAATAGCATCTCAATATCCATCGGATCCCCGTAAACACAACATGTAAGATTACAAATAGATGATCTTGATCATGAACGGAGCTCACAAGATCTAAACATGATAGCAAAAAGGAGGAGAACCAACCATCTAGCTACTACATGGACCCGTAGTCCAGGGATGAACTACTCACGCATCACACTGAAGGCAGTCATGGTGATGAAGAAGGCCTCCAGGGTGATCTCTCCCCTCCGGCAGGGTGCCGGGAAGAGCTTCGGATCCCCGATCTAGAGATTGAGATGGCGGCAGCTACATACTCTTTCGTGGATTTCTGATTGGGTCTTTGATCAGGTACTTAGGGTTTTCATCTCGAGAGGCTTTAATAGGCGAAGGGGCAAGGTCGGTGGAGGCCCGAGGGGCCCACACCAGGTGGCGGCACGCCTAGGGCTGGCCGCGCCACCCTAGGGTGTGGCTGCCTCGTGGCCCCTCTTCGGCTGCCCTCCGGACTCCGTGTTGCTTTGGGTAAAATATTGTCTTTGGCTTTTGTCCGGTCCAATTCCGAGAATATTTCCTTACTAGCTTTTCTGAAACCAAAATCAGCAGAAAACATGCAACTGACACTGTGACATCTTATTCATAGGTTAGTTCTAGAAAATGTATAAAAATACCTCAAAGTATGAACTAAACATAAGAAAGTAGATATTAAATAAGTATGGAACATCAAAAATTATAGATACGTTTATGACGTATCAACATCCCCAAGCTTAACTCCTGCTCGTCCTCGAGTAGGTAAGTGATAAAAAAGAATAATTTTTGAGGTGACATGCACCATCACAATCTTGATCAAGGTATTTGTAAAACATTGATAGTTGGGATCATAGTACTTTAACATAGCATGAAATATATAGTTCTAACAATAAGACATAGCAACTCTGTTGTAACATGAAAAGGTACAAACAAAAGATTCATGAATAACAATGCTTTGAAAGACGTTTGTTTGTTTCACATATAGAAAACATAATGAGAATGGTATTCAGCTTGTCCCTCATGGTATAGCAAAACATAAATGCATAGGACACCTTCAAAGTTCATAAGGGTGACTAGATACAAATAATTTTAGAACAAGCAATATCAAAGTTATGAATCAATCAACAAGTTTTGGGACAATGCACATTAAACTAAGAATGACCACTATGCTCTCTTAATAGGAGCATAAAGATAGAAGATGGAGAGTCAACATAAAAGTAAAAGAAAGGCCCTTCATAGAAGGAAGCAGGGATTCAAGTTTCACAAAGAGCTTCTAAAAATTATGGTACTTATTAGCTTTCAGCTCTCATTGCCCCTATCATAAGCATCTTTAGGTGGTTAAGGTTAAAGTGAACAAATATGAGGATATGCTTGACAAGTTATAAGTTGAAAATCTCATGCCCCTTGCTTACGAGTATCGAACCTCATGCTACTCAACTTTAGTCACGAGTAAGTTCTTGTCATTGTAAGTACATGTGTATCATATAGAATCACCAACGGGGTACGCCTTGCCCCATGATACATGAGCTAGCCCATATCAAAATGACAAGGCAACAGACAATGAGTGTCTCAGCGATCATTTTATTTGCTATTTACATAGGTTTTTATTGAGGATGCTTCACAGATTGCTCACTATGGTTATGCTGCAAGTTTCCACCATGATTAGGCATGGCTTAGGCTGGCCGCCCAGGCGTTTCTCTAACACATATACAAACTCGATGAGCTTACAAGCTCCCCTTTTATTTCACACCCCGTCGGGATCCATAAGCAAAAGAACATGATATCAACTAAATAATGTGCAATGTTGAAAGTGTTCCCCATGGTAACATGGTTCTGCTAATTCACAACTTATAAAGCGCAAGCATATACGCAACATAGAGGGGCACAATGGTTCAAGTTTATTAAGTGCAAGAAAGTAAAGTGTGCCATCAAGTTTGTGAGAGCTTTAATCTCTAATTTTCACATAACAAGTTTAATTCAGAAGGTAGATAAAAACATGAATATACTTGGAATAGCAATTATGCTAATTGGTAGGTACGGTGAATCTTTGGAATAAGTTGGTTTTATTTGGAGTTGGATGCATGAGTGGAACTCATACTTGGTACATGCGGAGGCTAGCAAAAGACTAGGAGCGACCAATTAAGAGAGCAATAATGGCCATAATCATGCAAAGTGACAAAACATTATTAATTAAAGCATAAAGTGATATTACAAGTCAAAAACTAAATGATCATAGAGGCTATGGTGACTGGTATAGTCTTAACATGGTGTGAGCATGTGCCAAGTCAACCGAAATAAATCATCAAAGGAGAATACCACAATATTATGCTTTTATATGCTAAAACAACGCATGGTTCTTTCAAGGCACATTAAGCAATCTCAATTGTTTGGAACAAGTCATGCTACAGCAATAATCACTAAGCATAAAGTCAAAGCAATATCAAACATGACATGATAAAGTCTAGGCCACAGTCAAAACAAGACTCCTTTTATACCACTTATAAGCATGGACTTCCTACTCTTTTCGAATCCAAATCAACGTACTTGAAACTATGCATGAATGCGGGGGTCCAACCAATTTATTTAAGCAAACTAAGCAAAAGAAAACTAAAAACAAAATGAAGATGCTCCAAGAACAACACAATTTTGCATGAAACAATAAAAATAAAGTGTTTGGAAGAAAACCTGAGATTTTATTGATGGAGAAGGGGATGCTTTGGGCATCCCCAAGCTTTGTCGCTTGTACTTCTTGAATATTTCTTGGGGTGACACGGGTGGCATCCCCAAGCTTGAGCTTTTGTCCATACTTCATCTCATCATATTATTCTTCCCTACACTTTAAAATTTCCTTCATACAAAACTTCACACAATCTTCATTAGCAACATTAGTGTATTCAAGATGATAAGTCTTTGGGTTTAGTTTCAACACAAGTAAAACTTCCATTAAAACACAATCTACTGTAGCAATTCCTTCTAAAACCTCAAGTGATCAAAGAGAACTCAAAGAGGCAATGTGTTGGGGATATACTTTTCGGGTATCCTCACAGTTCCTCACTGACCAGGGTGGCCCACTTCGGGTTAGAGCTTTGCTTCACGGGCGGCCCAGTCAGGGAGAAAAGACGGAGTCCAATACGGCTACGGGAAGGCCCATAAGACTTACCGACTTAGGCCCATAGTGTTACTTGTAGTTCAAGATGTACACTGTAACCGACTCTTAGTCGTAGCCGGATAGATCTCTCCTGTAAACCCTAGGCCGGATATCTATATGACCTAGGGAGAGTCTTTAGGGCACATCTCAATAGTATACAGTCTCAACTCGCATAGGCGAAACCCTTGTAACCCATATTCCGGCTCCACCGTATTACTGGATTGCTAGTAGGAGTAGGGTTCGTCCAAAGACGGCAGATTCGAACCTGGGTAAACTTGCGTGCTCACTGTCTTGGAACACCATACGTCTCACACCCCTCTCTTCCGCATGCCTCGAGGACCCCCTCATGGCGTACTTGTCATCAATTCGATGACAGTTGGCACCCACCGTGGGGCAAGTGAGCTTCGGATCTACGTTCCGAGCAGAATCTGCAAGAATCGGAATCGGCGAGACCATCGCTGTCGGTCGCATCCTCTACGCCAGCGACGTCCCTCTCATTGTTCTCGACGAGACGTGGATTCCGGCTAGGGAGGCCGTGACTGCCTACACAATCATGTCTTTTGGCGAGATCGATGTTTACATCAGTTTCGCTGAACCTGCCCCACCCACCCCAGCGGTGATGATAGAGGCAGAAGAATATTCTGGGTCCCCTTTATTCGCAGAGGCGGCAGAGTTCCGGATCTCCGAAAACCCTAATCCCACCCAGCCCGCACCAGCTGCGGAGATAGTGGAGAAATCCGAGATTGAGGAAGACCTAGCGGTTAAAGCCGAATCTAGAGTGGATCTCCTCGGAGAGGCCGTATCCCAGATCGACCCACCCGCGGAAGTCGAAATCCAGGAGGAGCATATCAACAACACTAATTCTGGCTCTGATGACACCGAGACAGACAAGCCTTTCCTAAGGTACACACTGCGACGTATGATAATGCAAGATGCAAGCGCAGATGCAATTCTCAAGACCATCAAAAGTTTCGACATGGCTGATCGCGAGAGCCGCAGGTACCTTAGGAAGCACGCGTCGCACTTCATCGGGTATGTGGGATCCGGATCCGGCTCTGCCGATGTTGGAGAGAACACCGACTCTGTGCTGGAGGCAATTGGAACAAATGCCGACGCACCTGCATCCTCGGATGAATCGATGACATCAGTAGATTTTCGAAAGTTCTCCACGGAATATGAAGAGGAGTATAACTCAAAAGCTGCAGAGGAAGGAGAAGCCATGGATGAAGGTTCCGGGGAACACTCTCCCAAATCGCAAGATGACATGGAAGTCGGAGACAATCCCAAAGTCCAGATGTCCGAAAGTACCGATCAGAGCTTGACTCCGGGAAATGGACCCAAAGCCGTCTTTGCTACTGGCGCTGCCAAGAAGGCAAAGAAGAGGAACAAGAAGAACAGGACCCCGACAAAAGACCCTCTTATAGAGGAGGTGATTGCCGAGGAATATGAGGAAGACTCGGATGGAGCACTTATCCCAGAAGAGCCGAAAAAAGAAGAATCAGTGGATGGACACGTGATCACTAAAGGTGCGCGTAAACTCATCGATGCTGCATTAACCACACATATCCCTACAGCTGCAGAACTAACTGCTGAAGAGCTGGACGAAAGGGCCCAGGCCCTAGAAGCGCGTCGTCAACAACTCCTGGATGAAGCTAAAAACATCGAGGGAGAAAAGAAACGCATGGCAACTAAGGATTACATGTCTCGGTTGCACCAGAAAACCCGGAAACGTTATACAGGTGACGGTAAATTTCCGGAAGTAAACAGGGTCCTCTTTGAAGGAGATCCAGAGATGCCTCGCCTCGACAGTAAAGGAGATCTGGTGTACCCAACACTAGTACAGAACCCTGTCGCAGCTCGAGATATCCTGTTAAACAACCTAGGCCCAGAACAGGTTCGATTGGGCATCAAGCTACTCACCAAGGGTCTAGAGCAACAGATGGCTGCAAAATCCGGAAGTGGAAAACTGGTCTCCAAATCCGACCAATTTCACACGGGCTCATCTTGGAATGATATAAGGCCCCAGCGTGTTCTGAAACAGCATCACCGTTCTGACTGACAGGAAGACAACTACTCCAGAACCGGATCATCAGGACAACATCGCAGACCTGCACGTGACTGGAGCAACGTCGCTCCGGCAGCCGAGCAAGAGGCCATCACTGCACTGTATCCAAGGAATCCTCCCTGACATGAGTCAAGCGATCGAAGGGGAGAAGATAAAGAGAAACGTTGGGAGGAGGATCGTCAAAAAATGCCACCTCCTAGACACACAAGCCGTCCGGCTAAGCCCCACCGTAGTGGGAACGATGGACGAAGGAACGACGGAAACCATGCCGCAAGAAGCCGGCAGGAGGCTCGTCGTAGTGAAGAACCTCCCCGGAACAGGAATAATGACGCTCCGGATGGAGGCCGGCAATCAGCCGGAAAAAATCCAGCTACCCTACCCTCTCCACCAAGCAGTTATCAGAACGGCTCTCATGGAGGACAAGGAGGACGACATGGCGAAGGGGGTGGTGGCAGAAGCCGAAGTCCGGCTCCAAGGCACCGCAGCCACAGCCGACATCCGGGACGATCTCTATCCCCGAACGACGCAAGGCACATGATCAATTCCATCATAGAGGCACGACACTACGAGAACGATGATATCTATGTGGGCCCAAAATGCTTCGGACCACGCATCAGAGCTACAAAATTCCTGGAAGGATTTGCTATCTCAAGACATATCCAAGCCTACGACGGCATTGCTCGGCCAGATACCTGGCTACATGACTTCTTCCAAGCTTGCTGCATCGCCAAAGGCGGAAACAACCTGGTCACAACCTGATATCTCCCACTCATGTTGCGGAAGATGGCACGATCAAGGGTTAATGAACTTCCAGAGAACACCATCCACAACTGGTATGACATGCAAAGTGCGTTCTTTCGGAATTTCGAAGGCACATACCAGAGGCCCTGTACGGTTGGAGACCTACAACGTCGCACCCAGAAGGCCGGAGAAACTTGCCGGGATTACCTCGGATGATGGATCAACACCAAGAACTCCTGTGAAAGGGTAAACAATCAAACCGCGATTGAAGCTGTCATTGCAGGTCTCCCAATTGGTCTACTGCGCCATCGCTTGAAGTGTGACAAAGTCACTGATTTGGGAGAAATGATAGAAACAACGAGCAAGTATGCAGATGCTGACGATGATGCAGAGGGATTACTCAATGCCCTAGCTGTGCCACAGTCGCCAAAACAACCAAAGCAACAAGCTCAGAAGCGTAAAAATACCTTGGAAGAAAAACCCAACGCGGAAACTGCAGTGGTCACTGCTACTTTCAGGTCTAGAGGACGAGGAGGACGCGGTGGAGGCCGCGGGCGTGGGCGTAGAACTTCAAGAGTCCAGGGTAGAGGAGACCAACAACCAGGCAAAACCTACTCTTGGGCCGACATTGCCAATAACCCATGTGTGAATCACCTAGACGCCAATAGGGGCTCGTCCCACACCAACACCGAATGTCGTTTCAATGACGACATCAAAAGAGATGACACCACGGGCTACAAAGCTAAGCAAAAGAAGGGAAAGAAGAATCCAAAAAAAGAGACCAAGGAAGATTCCAACATGGAGGAAGCTGATGCTTGAAATCCCAAGCCGGAAGGGAAGAAAAAATTTCCGACCAAGAAAGACACTTACGTCACCTTCCTCGGATCTCAACCAGCAAAGGTCAAGAAAGTAGTTCTACATGAGCTCAATGCAACAGTTCTGGCTGTCCCTCAATACTTGGACTGGTCGGAAGTGGCAATCACATTTGACCACGCTGATCATCCGCCTAAGTTGCACATGCGAGGAAAATACGCCTTAATCGTCAATCCACTTATTGACGGTTATGGATTCTCCAAGACCCTCATGGACGGCGGCAGTAGCATCAATATTCTCTATGTCGAAACGCTATGAAGATCTCGGAGACCTAGCCGAACCATACCTCTGTGATTTTTCACGGAGTTGTCCTAGGAAGACAAGCCAATTCCTTGGGAGAGATCACTTTGGATGTTACCTTTGGAACTCCAAAGAATTATCGAACGGAGGCACTTTCTTTCGAAGTGGTCCTATTCAAGAGCGCATACCACGCTATATTCGGACGTCCGACTTAATAGGCTTTTATGGCTCGTCCATGTTACATTTACAATATGATGAAAATTCTAGGTTCCAATGGCGTAATCACTATCAGGGGAGACCCGAAGAAAGCACGAGAGTGCGAGGATGGAAATGCCGCCTTTGCCAAAGCCGTGCTGCACACCCAGGAGTACCAGGGGATCAAGAAGAGCATAGATCCGTCCGAGATGCCCGCAATGAAGAAGGAGGTGACAAAGCCAAATCCGGAGTTCAAGGCATCAGAAGAGACGAAGAAGACGCCATTGAAGGATGATGACCCCTCCAAGGTGACCCAGATAGGCGTAGGCCTAGATAGTGCATAGGAAAGCGCGCTCGTCAAGTTCCTCAAAGCAAATCAAGATATCTTCACATGACAACCATCTGACATGACTGGAGTACCTAGGGAACTTGCCGAGCACTCTTTAAATGTAAAACCGAATGCTAAACCCGTCAAACAGTCCTTATGATGTTTCGGCGATGAAAAGCGTAAGGCAATAGCTAAGGAACTAGCACGGCTCGAGTTAGCCGGATTCATAGAAGAGGTCATCCACACTGAGTGGTCAGCCAATCCTGTAATGGTCCCTAAAAAGGACACCACTGATTTAAGGATGTGTGTTGATTATACTGCCTTGAACAAGGCTTGCCCAAAAGATCCGTTCGCTCTGCCTAGAATAGATTAAGTTATCGATTCTACGGTAGGCTCAGAACTCCTCTGTTTTCTCGACGCATATTCCGGTTATCACCAAATCCAGATGAAGGAACCTGACAAAGTCAAAACTTCATTCATAACCCCCTTCAGAACCTTCTGTTTTGTTACGATGCCCTTTGGGCTGAAGAATGCAGGAGCTACGTACCAGCGCACGATGCAGCGTTGCCTCCATGACCTATGGTGTTGGGTCCGCAGCATAGAAAACAAAATTTTTCCTACGGTGTGAACTACACGCCAAGATCTATCTACTAGGTACAAAGCAACGGGTGGACATACATCCAACGAGAACTTACCCTAGTAGACAACGAGCTTTGTTAACAAGTACAAACTCGTGGTTGATGTAGTCGTACACTTGCCAATCTCAAGATCATGATGAAGTCCAGCAGGTCCGGCTCCAGCACGTCCATCAGATCCAGCTCCAGCACCACCAAGTCCAGTACCGCAAAGCAGTGGTGCATCCGTGATCGCACACACGTCCGGTACCCCGACAACCTCCGTCCCTCGCTCCAGCAAAGCAGCGGAAGCAGCAACTCCTTTCCAGATAAAGCCATCGGGAACATGTATCTCGCTAATCCGAGACCATGGGGGAATAATACTAGAGGGGGAGAGAGATCCTTCACAAGGAGGTGTGTGTGAGAAGTGAGGAGGGGGTGGCCTTTTATAGTAGGAGGGGGGTGCCCCTCCTTCATGGCCGGCGCATGGAGGAGGTGACTCTTCACCTCCTCCATTCATGTGGTGGTAACTCCCTCCACATAAATTTGCCCCTTCACATTCTCTTTTAAAGTCTCCACTTTAAATGCATTAAATTTGTCCAAATTTAATGCTCTCTCATTTAATAAAACTCTTTTATTATTTTTATTCAGAATTTTTTTAATTACTTTAATTAACAAACATTCACATAAAACCCCCTGCAACATTTCAATATTACATGCAGAACCAATTTCAGCAATTTCACCCGAAACAGTTTCGGTGTCTATTGAAATAATTCCAGCACTTTATTAAATCTTTATCTGAAACATATTTGCTCCAAATGGTGTCGGTATCCCTTAAGTGTGTCACCCTACGGTTCGCGAATAATGCAGACATGATCGAGACCCCTCTCCGATCAATAATCAGCAGCGGGACCTGGAGATCCATACTGACTCCTACACATTCAACGATGACTTCTGTGATCGTGAGAACCTTTAATGCTAGTAACTAAATACCTTTGTCCCGCGATATATTACATGTCCGAGATTCGATCATCGGTATCTCCATACCTAGTTTGATCTTGTTACCGACATGCACTCTTTTCTTGTTCCCGTGATATAACATTCTAGTGATCACATCACTTGCTTGCAAGCTATTTCAATGTGATATCACTGAGAGGGCCCAGAGTATATCTATCCGTCATCGGGATTGACAAATTCCACTCTTGATCCATGAGCCTCAACATAACACCTTCATAGCACTGAACCCATCTTTATAGTTACCCTGTTATGGTGTGACGTTTGATGTTATCAAGATACTCTTCCGGTGTTAGCAATTAACATGATCTCATGGTCTAAGGATAAAGATTACTTCGTATGATGTTATAGCAATATAAACATAATGACTTTGATCGTAATGCTATACTTCGGATGAATGTTCATCACATCATTCCACCAATGGTGTGACCTTGTTATTAACAACATCCAATATCCATGATCAGGAAACCTTGATCATCTTGTTAATCAACAAGCTAGTCTATAAGAGAGGCATAACTAGGAACCCTTTTTATTTATTAAACACACATGTATTGATGTTTCCGATCAATACAATTCTAGTATGTAAAATAAACATTTATCATAAACATGGAATAAGATAATAACGACTTTATTATTGCCTCTCGGGCATATTCCCTTCAACATGGCCTTTTGCGGTCTGGGGCTTGATATGGTAGGAGCATTTAAACGGGTTCCAAGTGGATTTACTCACCTCTTAGTGATGGTGGATAAATTCACCAAATGGATTGAGGCTAAACCTGTCACTAGTTGTGATGGAGCAACAGCCAAAAGATTTGTCAAGGATGTTATAATCCGGTATGGTTATCCGCATAGCATTATCATGGACAACAGGAGTAACTTCTCTATGGGAGAATTGTCCGAATTCTGCAATGAGCAAAATATCCGGCTTGACATTGCGTTAGTCGCAAATCCACCGGCTAACGGACAAGTCGAAAGAGCAAATGGTTTAATCCTACAAGGCCTAAAACCGAGACTCGAAGTACCACTATGACGTGCTGCGGGGGCTTGGGCAGAGGAATTACCCTCTGTAATATGGAGTTTACGAATGACTCCGAACAGGTCAACCGGATACACACCTTTCTTCTTGGTCTATGGTGCAGAAGTAGTTCTTCCTAGTGATTTTATTCACACTTCTCCTAGAGTGGTCGCGTATATTGAAGAGGATGCCGAGATTTATCGACAAAATGATCTCGACTTAGTCAAAGAAGTTCACGTCGTTGCTGAAATGAGATCAACAGCCTATCAGCAGAAGCTACGCAAGTATCATAGCCAGAGAGTCAGAAACGGATCTTTTAATAAAGGCGATTTGGTTCTCCGGCTTGTGCAACAAAGAAAGCACAAACTTTCCCCAGTATGGGAAGGGCCCTTTTTAGTTAGTCGAGTATTGCACAATGGTTCATATTACTTAACTGACATGAGGCCAGTCAAAGAAAGACCTGCTACTAAGAAGAGAAAGAGAGCTGGATGCAGTACAAATCCAGATGAGTTAGACAGACCATGGAACATTGCTTAGCTACGTCCCTTTTATTCTTAGTTTATCCTTCTTTGTAACCATACATATGTACATGTTCTATGAGAAATAAAAGTTTTGGTTGCCTCAAGTTTTTCTGAGAAGTTTTTACCATCTTATTTCCGAATGATCATGTCATAGTCGAAAATCCTAGAATGCTTGAAAGTACTTTATGCTCATGTTCGTTCTAGTTTAGATTTCCGATTCTAAAATTGCTACCCTGGGGTATCACTCTAAAGTTTCTAGTCTTTACTTTGGTTATTTGTCTGATTGCTGGATGCGGGAATTTTGCGAGTAGTGAATTGTTTGTACTGGAAGCCGACTTTGTTTCCGAGTTTAAACTGGTTTAGCAATTGAGCTCCCTTGCTCGACAAAGTTTCTGACAGAAGGTTTAGCCGGCTCACGAAAGGGACGAGGCGAAAAGCCAGATAAACGATGAGTATAGACGAAAAAATACAAGTGCTTATGTAAACATTTCAGGCACACAAAAATTTAAAGCCAAAAAGTGCTGAATAGATCAAAAGCTTAGCACTAGCAAAATTATAGTACTGCATATTTACAGACCCATCATGTTTTTCAGAATAATAATTTTTTTTCTGGAAATCTATGATGCAGGAGGAGAAGAAGGAGCTGCCGGCTCGCTGTATATGTCGCCTTGACATCGTTCTGAGATGTCCACATCCGATACGGTGTGGTCATTGTCGGAAACTTCTGCTGATTCTTTGGGAGGAGTAGGTGGTGTGTCCACGCGGATGAAGAAAGGAGTGTCATAGCTGGTCAAGTCAGCCATGTGGCACCCATATCCGGCGTAGGAGTCCATGATGACCTTGATGTCCTGCTCCTGGTCGTCTTCATCTACTTTGCCATACCCTCTGGTCACTTGCCATATTTCCATGTTTCCATGGTGGCTCATGACCATGGTGAGAGCGTTCTGTGCCGTGGTCCACGCGTAGGACATGTTCCAATCCTGGACAAGTTGCGGCATCTCTTTTGCCTTGTCCTGCACCTGAAAATCCGACATGCTATGCATGTCCGAAATCTTGAGAGCTTCGCCAATATCCTCAAGGGATTGGCGGAAGTCATGAAGCAGGTCACCGACTTGGGTAAGCCGGTGGGTGCGGGGCTTGGTGGAGGTGGAGTTCGTCAAGTTCAGAGGACCTATACACAAAACGGTTAATAAATCCGACATTGAAAGAAGTCGAAGAAAATAGAAAGTTCAGAGGGATGGAATATACCAAAAATGACATCGTCAATCTTGGTCTTCTCTTCCCGAAGACTCCGGAGTTCAGCCCGGAGCGCCTCAGAAAGGTCCTTCTCTCTGCACAACTCATTATTGAGGTCCGAGATTTGCTGATCTTGAGCGGCAATCTTGCGATCGCACTCGTCAGTAGCCATGGAGGAGGACTCGAGAACTTGAGCTATGCTCTTCTCATGATCTGCTTTGAGCTTGTCCAGCTCTTGGCGAAGTTCCTTGTTCTCCACCACTAAGGTTTTGAGGTTCTCGGCCTCTTCAATCATGGCGCAGGATTGTTTTACCAGCGCTGTAAGTCAAAAAGAACAACAGTTCAGAAAAATTCAACTACGAAAACATGAAAGACAAGGTTTGAGTCTCAAAATGTTTACCTTCGGCCTCATCCTTGGAGACCTTAAGTTCAGCATTTTTAAGTCGGAGAGACTTAATCTCTCTCTGCTTGTCACAGACATTTTTCAACAAATCCTGGTTATAGGAACATACTTTCTGTAAGTCAGAATACCCAAAGTCAGAAGTCTACTAAAGACTCAGGCTAATATTTGTACTAATATCAGCACGAGCCTTGGGGGCTACACTAGTTCATTATTTGGCATCCTAATGAAGCATAAACCCGGATTATATATCCTACTTCATGCTTGGGGGCTAGAGGATATGATGTGAAACAAAGGAAAAACAGGAGTTAGAATTCCGACTTACATATTGCTCGCGAGTGAGTTTATCCAAACCTGCGTTTACTTCAATAGCGACCTTCTCAGCGAGAGTCAGAGGGACCACTGGTGCTTTTGGAAGCTCACCGGTCCTTATCCTCTCGTCGCGAAGACGCACTTGTGCATGAAGGTCGGAGAACTTGATGTCCTCTGCCTCTTGTGCTTCTTCTTCGGCAGATAAGTTTCTTTTCTCCAGGCATTGCCTGGCCAGCCGCTGGATCTCTTCCGCAGATTTCCGGGACAAGCCAAACTTGGCAAAACCCGGATTGTTGAGAAGGTTTTCGGCCAAGATCTCTGCCGAGGGATCATTACCCGAAGAGGGTTCACCCTTATCTATACCTGACTCGCTCATGGTGACGTCAGTTTGTGATTCAAGGATCACAGGCTCTGTTGAAGGAGCCGGATCTTCTGCGACATCCGGGGAAGGAATGATCACCGGTGTTGCGGAAGGTTTGGGGGCAGGAGTCTGAGGAGCTACGACAGAAGAAGCCATGGAAAGCTCCGTCTGCCGCAGGGGCTTCGAATAATTTCACTTCCCTTTGCCCTTGATGAGATGTTTAGCTCTGAGAATGTGATAAAGTCAGAAACATTACATCTCGGAAGAGAATTTGAGTAAAATGCAAAGGCGGAAGTTGTGATTGAAAGTTACCTCTTCATGACGGGCACCTCCTTTGTGCCAACAACCACTGTCGGAGCTTTGCGCTTCTTGAGCGCAATGTCCGGCAATGGGACCACCTCTGTCTCCTGAGAAAACTCTGGAGGATATCCCTCGAGAGGAGCAAGTTCCGACTCGGGGAGGTCAGCAAGCTGAAAAGAAGAAAACATATCAGTATTGCAATGTAATTTAAAGATTGAAACACATGAAAAGGTTTACTATTAAAAGCTTACCGGCACTACGGGGTTTTCTGCCGTATGCATATCCAGAGAAACCTCCGGGATCCTCCTCTCGATCCGTTCCCTTATTAGCCATTTAATCTGGCTTATGTAGCCTTGCGAGGTATTGGCTCTGGGGCTGATGCGGAGAGAGTCTTTCTTGGACGATGTGATGGAGTGCATCAGTCGGTTTCCGTGGTACTGAAGGGGCTGGATCCGGCGTGATACCCAGCATTGGACCAAGTCAGATCCCTTCAGTCCTTTGTGTTTTATCAGATATTCGACCCGCCTCTTAGCGAGGATCAGATCGTCACTAAGAGCCAGAGCGGCCTCGTCCCAAGACGGTTGGCCCGTGGCAGCTCTGTCGACAAAAGCCGGCAAAGCAGTAGCTGTTTGACCGAGTCACTAGCTAAGATTTTGGGATATGCGCACTCGTGTCTAAGCGAAAAACTAATGGTACCGGTGATATAAGGAACACCGGCAGTGATAGAGTTTCTCCGGACATGAAAGTAATACCGGAATAAGGTTAGACTCGGCCTAATGCCGAGAAATCCCTCACACAAAGAAGCATAAGCACTCATCTCTAAAAGAGAGTTGGGAGGAAGATGGTGGAGTTGAATTCCATAATGGTCAATCACCTCGAAGAAGAACTCCAAGGGAGGAAACGACAAACCTCTGTCGAGGTGGGTGCCGAAGTGGACCCGCTCGCCGGCGCGCGGGTTGGGGACGGTTTCCTCAAAGCCGCTCCGCCAGTCACCGGCGCGGAGGAGCCCTTCTGTCTCCACGCCGTGGAGCTTCTCATCATCAAGAACGTAGGGGATCCAAACCCCACGGAAGCTTTCCTTCTCTGCCGCCGCTTCGGTCGCCGCTGTCGCCAAGCCGGAGGAGGATGAAGAGGCCATTTCTCCGGTGAGCGGGTGACCTAGGATGGGCGGCGCTGGGAGTTTTTGGGGGAAATCAGAGGAGCTCTGTGCACGGGGGGGAGATTTGGAGGAGAGGAAAAGGCAAAGGAACAGGTGAAGAAAGGATGAGGAGAATCCTCACACCTTATATCTACCTAACCGCGCCAAGATTCGTGCAAATGCTACAGTATAACCGCCACACATCGTGGAAGGAACTGGGAAGGACCCACGTGATGATTACGTTGCCTCGATCTCCGCGTACGCATTGAAACGGCGCCTCGGTTCCACGAACTGCGGACCCACCAACGGTCGTGCTGACAGGATGTCTGTCAGACGACGTGACTTGACCATGACTTGTGTCAGGTGGTGTTAGAGATCAAGTTCCGGCTTAGTTTGAAATCAAGCTGGAAAATCCGAGTAACCTGTTGATAGGTCCGACTTATTTTTAAGACCCGGATCGTATTTTTTATTGTGAAGTTTTAGGAACCCTTCAAGATTCTGCAAGCCGAAGATCAAGCTGGACGAGGATAAATCCGACTTTGGATCTTGGAGGCCTCCGGGGGCTGCTGTTGGGGATATACTTTTCGGGTATCCTCACAGTTCCTCACTGACCAGGGTGGCCCACTTCGGGTTAGAGCTTTGCTTCACGGGCGGCCCAGTCAGGGAGAAAAGACTGAGTCCAATCCGGCTACGGGAAGGCCTAGAAGACTTACCGACTTAGGCCCATAGTGTTACTTGTAGTTCAATATGTACTCTGTAACCGACTCTTAGTCGTAGCCGGATAAATCTCTCCTGTAAACCCTAGGCCGGATATCTATATAATCCGACCTAGGGAGAGCCTTTAGGGCACATCTCAATAGTCTACAATCTCAACTCGCACATGCGAAACCCTTGTAACCCATATTCCAGCTCCGCCGTATTACTGGATTGCTAGCAGGAGTAGGGTCCGTCCAAAGCCGGCGGATTCGAACCTGGCTAAACTTGCATTCTCACCGTCCCGAAACACCGTACATCTCACACCCCTCTCTTCCGGACGCCCCGAGGACCCCCTCATGGCGTACTTGTCATCAATCCGACGACAAAATGCAAATAATGGAAGAAATCTATCAAAACAGACCAGGAGGTAAAAACTAATTTTTTCGAAAACCTTATGTTGCTCAAATCGAAAAGTTCTAAGCTAACGAAAGTTAGATAACTACCTGGGCAGAAGCACAAAAAATTAGAGCTCAATCCGACGTACAGGGATTTTTCACGAATTTCTACAGTGAAGCACAAAAATTTATTTCGGGACAACAACTTTCCCAAGTATTACTTTTCTCTCATTAGAGGTTATTCTTGGCACAAAAACCACACAAAAAGGATAAATAGAGGTTATTACCGAGGCAATAACTTCCAAGATTCAACAGAAGAAAATCCTACTGAATAGAAATTTGGGTTATCTCCCAATAAGTGCTTTTCTTTAACGCCTTTTAGCTAGGCATAAGAAGCAAGATTCAAGAATTCTCAAATGAAGAAGCGTTAAGACCAAATTTCTTGCCCTACCTTTCTTACCTTTATTCTTATATTTAGAGAACGTATGATTGTTTGGTAGAGAAGCAAAATACATGATGCCTTTTTCCACATCTATTATTGCTCCAAGGAGTTTTAGTAGGGATCTTCCAAGTATAATTTGTTCTTTTCCTACACATTCAATAACAAGATAATCAGTAGACACAACTTTCCCTAGAATCTTTGTAAACACTCCTTCAAGTATTTGATACATTGCAAATGCATCTATAATTTTTGATGTTCCATGCTTGGTTTTACCTCCTTTCTTGTGTTTTGTCCACACTTTGGAGTACTTTTCATATGATTTCTTGGACTAACCTATTAACAAGAGCCACAGTGCCAGCTGCCTGTTTTCTGCTGTTTTTGGTTCCAGGAAAGTTAGAAAATGAATATTCTCGGAATTGGATGGGACAAAAGCCAAAGTGCCTATTTTTCGGGAGGACTCATGGAGCCAGAATACGAGACGGAGGAGGGCCAGGGGCTGGCCACACCATCCCTAGGCGCGGGCTGGGCCTGGCCGCGCCAGGGCAAGGTGTGGGCCCCCCAGGAACCCGCTCGGTCTCCTCCTTCGCCTATAAGAAGCCTTCTGACCTAAAAACTCCGGGGGGTTCGACGTTTTTCTAGAAGGAGTTCCGCTCTGCCGCCACCACCAGATTCCATGAAACAACACCAGAAACTCCGTTCTGGAACCCTGCTAGGACGGGGAATTGGAGGAGATCATCGCCATCATCATCACCATCGCTTCTCCATCGACGATCCATGTTTCCCCCATCTATGAGTGAGTAATCCCCCGCTGTAGGCTATGGGGATGGTAGGGATTGGATGAGATCGTTCATGTAATGGCATCAGATTGTTAGGGCATGGTGCCTAGTATCTTTTATTAGTGCTTTATGACTTTGTTGCGACTTGTTGTGCTTAACGCTTGTCACTAGGGCCCGAGTGCCATGATTTCAGATCTGAACATGTTATTGATTCATTATGATAGTATTGTTTATGGTCTTATCTACAAGTTGTATACACATGTTGTTGTCCGGAACCAAAGGCCCCGAAGTGACAGAAATCGGGATAACCAGAGGGAATGGCTTTGATGTGAGGATCACGTGTGTTCATGGAGTGTTAATGCTTTGCTCCGGTGCTCTATTAAAAGGAGCACCTTAATTGCCAGTAGTTCCCTTGAGGCCCCACTGCAAACGGGCAGGCAGGACAAAAGATGTTGTGCAAGTTCTCATTGCGAGCATGTATGACTATATATGGAACACATGCCCAAGATTGTCTAGTACTTGGATGCTTTATCTTATTTATCTACAATTGCCCTATGTTCTGATTGCTATGTGAATTGTCTTGTCCATGCAACGCCCGTCCATCCATCCCTATGCCTACCGCACTCGAATCCCACTTTTTACTAATATTGTTACTGTTGTCTTTACTTTACTACTGCTGTTACTTTACTATTCCTACTACAAAACTGTTGCTACTGATAAACTGTTGTGAGCAAGATTTTTTCCAGGTGCAGCTGAATTCACAACTCAGTTGTTAAGGCTTATAAATATTCTTTGGCTCCCCTTGTGTCGAATCAATAAATTGGGTTTCACTTCCCTCGAAAATACTGCGATACACCCCCTATACTTGTGGGTCATCACTATTCCAATGGGTAATATTGTGGCATTATTAGTAAGAGATATTTCTTCTCCTCCTTTCAGAAAGTCCCCAAATATTTAAAGATTCATAGACGTCTTTAGGCATACGATAGAATTCAGACATGATATCACAACAAGCATAAAAAGTTTCATTTTTATAACAACTTTTACTGTAGGAAGCCATTTTGAAGATTCAGAATTTATTGGAACATATTAATGATGCTCTCTAAGCAATTTATAGCATTCTTTTAAAGAAGCTATGTTGGTCTCAAGAGTGTTCAATCTAGCAATATGTTTGTAATGGAGGAATCAGATTTGCTAGGCAAGTCATATGTTGCAACCAACTTTTTTATGGCATTAAAAGGTTCACCCTCATTGCATTAGAGGAAATCTCCTCCTACTACAACATCCAAAGCATATCTATAGCAAAGAGCAAGTCCAAAGTAGAAACTTCTAAGAAACAAGCTTAGAGTCACTTTAGGTTCAGTTTTTTCATGTAAATCAGAGATTTTAGACCAAGCTTCTTTGAAACTCTTTTCAATTCCTTGTTTAAAAGTAAAAATCATTTCCTCAGGCGACATAGTGATTGGAGCAATGCTAGACATAATAGCAACTTGAGATAGGATTTTTTTTGTGTTTTTTATAAAGGAAGCAAACCAGTACAACTAATTTTTTTATGTTTTTTGATAAAAGAAACAAGCAAACAAAGCAAAAATAAACTAAGCAAAACAAAAAACAAAGTAAAGAGATTGGTTGTGAGGGATTCCCCTTGTGAAGTTGTCCTTGACTCCCTAGCAACGGCGCCGTGATGGCTCTATGTATGGCGCCCAGAAAAGTGTTGGTGCGATGATGATGTAGAGCTCATTGGGAACCCCAAGAGGAAGGTATGATGAGCACAGCAGAAAGTTTCCCTCAGTATGAAACCAAGGTTTAATCGAACCAGTAGGAGCAAGGAAACACCCCAAAGGTGTTACTAAATGAGCTTTGGCAGGGCGCACTACCGGTGCTAGTAGCAACGTGGAGACCTGCACAACACAACCACAGAACTTTGTCCCCAACTTGCGATGAGGTTATCAATCTCACCGTGTTTTGCTGAAAACAAAGGATTAAACGTATCGAATGGAAAGAAGTAATAGTTTGCAGAAAGTAAACACAAAGCAGTAACAGTTTATAGATTGTATGTAAAGAAAAGGACCGGGATCCATAGTTCACTAGAGGTGACTCTCCTTAGATAGATAACATGCTGAGTGAACAAATTATAGCGGGGCAATTGACAAACATCGAGAAAGCAATACATGCATATACTAATCATCTTGACTCCTTTGAGACTTGATTGGGCATTACAACATTATACATAGACCGCCATCCAACTGCATTTATGACTAATAATCCACCTTCAGGTTATCATCCGAACCCCCTCCAGTATTAAGTTGCAAGCAACAGACTATTGCTTTACAAACTACGTGTAAAGTAAACAATACGATTGTTCTATGAACAAAGGATTGTTGTTTTCTCCCTAGTAGCAACAACACATCTAGTACCTTAGAGATTTCTGTCACTTCCCCAGATTACCAGAGGCATGAACCCACTATCGAGCATAAATACTAACTCTTGGAGTTGCTAGCATCTACTTGGCCAAGATAGCTACTAACAACGGAAAGCATGCAAGATCACAAATAACAAAGACATGATAGAATCAAAAATCAATCTGAAATAGCATCTTAATATCCATCGGATCCCCGCAAACACAACATGCAGAATTACAAATAGATGATCTTGATCATGAACGGAGCTCACAAGATCTAGATATGAAAGCACAAAGGAGGAGAACCAGCCATCTAGCTACTACATGGATCCGTAGTCCAAGGATGAACTACTCACACATCACACCGGAGGCTTGCATGGTGATGAAGAAGGCCTCCAGGGTGAATTCCCCTCTCTGGTAGGGTGCCGGGAAGAGCTTCAGATCCCTCCCGATCTAGGGATGGAGATGATGGCGGGTATAGACTCTTCCGTGGATTTTTGATCGGGTACTTAGGGTTTATGTCTCGAGGGCATTTTATAGTCGGTATGGGGGGCCGAGGGGGTGTCTGGGCTGGCCACACCACCCCCTGGCGCGGGCCAGGCCTGGCCGCGCGGCCAGGTGGTGTGGGCGCCCTCTGGCCCCTCTCCGTCTCGTATTCTGGCACTTGATGACATCCAGAAAAATAGGCACTTTGGCTTTTGTCCCGTCCAATTATGAGAATATTCATTTTCTGACTTTGCTGGAACCAAAAACAACAGAAAACAGGCAGCTGGCACTGTGGCTCTTGTTAATAGGTTAGTCCAAGAAATCATATAAAAAGTACTCCAAAGTGTGGACAAAACACAAGAAAGTGGATAAAACCAAGCATGGAACATAAAAAATTATTGATACATTTGCAATGTATCAACATCCCCAAGCTTAACTCCTGCTCGTCCTCGAGTAGGTAAGTGATAAAAAGAAAGAATAATTTTTGAGGTGACATGCACCATCAAAGACTTGATCAAATTATTTGTAAAACATTCAAAGCTGGGATCATAGTACTTCAATCATAACATGAAAGACAAAGTTCTAGCAATAAGACAAAGAAACTATGATGCAACATGAAAAGGCACAAAAGAAAAGATTCATGAATAACAATGCTTTGCAAGACGTTTGTTTGTTTCACATAAAGAAAACATAGCATAATAGTATTCAGCTTGTCCCTCATAGAGTAGCAAATATAAATGCATATGACACCTTCAAAGTTCATAAGAGTGACTAGATACAAAAGTTTAAAACAAGCAATATCAAAGTATGCATCAATCAACAAGTCTTGGGACAATGCACATAGAACTAAGAATGGCCACTATGCTCTCAAAGTAGGTGCATAAAGGTAGAAGGTGGAGACTCAATATAATGGTGGAAGAAAGGCCTTCATAGAAGGAAGTAGGGATTCAAGTCTCATAAAGAGCTTCCAAAAATTATGGTACTTATAGCTTTCAGCTCTCATTGCCCCTATCATAAGCATCTTGAAGTGATTAAGGTTAAAATGAACAAACTATGGTGTACATGCTTGACGAAGCATAAGTCAGAAATCTCATGTCCCTTGTATACGAGGGCCGCTCCTCATGCTACTCAAGTTTAGTCATTGGTAAGTTCTTGTCATTGTAAGTACATGTGTATCATAGAGAACCGCCAACAGGGTACCCCTTGCCCGATGATACGGAAGAATCCCCATATCAAAATGACAAGGCAAGCAGACAACAAGCATCTCAGCATTCTTCTTATTTACCATGGGAATATGGTGCTTTTTTCTCTCTTTCCTCTTTTCATAATCTCTTTTTTCTCTTTTCTCTATTTTCTCAATATAGGACTCTTTTTTTATAAGAAGAATGCTTCATAGACAGCTCATTATGGTTACGCTGCAGGTTTCCACCATGTCAGCATGGATTAGACCAGCGGTCTAGGCGTTTCTCTAACACATATATACATAACTCCATGGACTTACAAGCTCCCCTTTCATTTCACACCGACGACATCCATATACAAAAGAGCATGATATTAACTAGGTACAAGTACCAAGTGCAATGTTGAAAGCGTTCCCCATGAAAGCATGGTTCTGCTAATTCCCAACAAATAAGTGCAAGCATATACAACATAGACGACACAATGGTTCAAGTTTATTAAGGGCAAGAAAAGTAAAGCGTGCCATCAAGTTCGTGAGAGCTTTAATCACTAGTGTTCTCATAACAAGTTTAATTTGGAAGGTAAACAAAAGCATGAATATACTTGGAATAGCATAAGCTAATAGGTAGGTATGGTGGACTCTTTGGAATAACTTGGTTTAAGGAGTTGGATGCATGAGTGGAACTCATACTTGGTCGTGGAGGCTAGCAAAAGACTGGGAGCGACAAACTAAGAGAGCAATAATGGCCATAATCATGCAGAGCGACAAAACATCATTGATCAAAGCATAAAGTGATACTACAAGTTGAAAACTAAAGTATCATAAAGGCTATGGTGACTTGGGATAGTCATAATATGGTGTGAGCATGTGGCAAGTCAACCCAAATAAAGCATCAAAGGAGAATACCACTATACTATGCTTTAATATGCTAAAACAACGCATGATTCATCCAAGGCACATTAAGCAATCTCAATTGTTTATAACAAGTCATGCTACATCAAACAATACTAAGCATAAAGCCAAAACAATATCAAGCATGGCATGACAAAGCATAGGCCATAGTCAAAATAAGCTCTTTTTACCACATAAGCATGAACTTTCCTACTCTTTTCCAAACCAAACCAAACTATTTGCAAACCAATGTATGAAAGAGGGGCTCAAACTAATTTATTAAGAAAACTAAGCAAACCAAAGCAAACGAAAAACCAAAATGAAAACAAAAAAGAAGACGCTCCAAAAACAACATAACTGTGCATGAAACAATAAAAATGAAGCGTTTGGAAGAAACCTGGGATTTTTATTGATGAAGAAGGGATCTGCCTTGGGCATCCCCAAGGTTTGACGCTTGTACTTCTTGGATATTTCTTGGGGTGACACGCGTGGCATCCCCAAGCTTGAGCTTTAGTCCATTCTTCATCTCATTACTCATTCCTTCCATACACCTGAAATTTTTCTTTCATACAAAACTTCACACAATCTTTATTAGCAACATTAGTGCACTCAAGATAAAAGGTCTTAAGGTTCAGTTCTAACACCAAATAAACTTCCATTAGAACACTAGCTACTGTAGCACTTCCCTCAAAAATCTCAATTCCCCAAAAGAACTCAAGAAGGAGCCAACAAGAAGCAAATGCAGAAAATGGCAGAAATCTGTCAAAACAGACCAGCAGGTAAAGACGAATTTTTTCAAAGACCTTCTGTTGCTCAAATCAAAAAGTGTTGAACTAAATAATGTTAGATAACAATCTGGGGCAGAAGCACAAAAATTCACGCTGCAAAAAGACGTTCAGAGATTTTACACGAATTTTTACGGTGAAGCACAGAAATCTGTTTCGGGACAGCAACTTTCCCAATCATTACTTCTCTCTCATTAGAGGTTACTCTTGGCACAAAAAGCAAATAAAAAGGATAAGGAGCGGTTATTACTGAAGTAATAACTTCCAAGATTCATCTAAAACTTTTGGGTTATCTCCCAATAAGTACTTTTCTTTAACGCCTTTAAGTTAGGCACAAGAAGCAGGAAAGAATCAAGTGTTCTCAAATGAAGAAGCATTAAGACCAAATTTTGTTTTCATAGGAGAAGCAAAAGAAATATTCTCTCTCTTCTTAGGGAAGTGGTCTATACCTTTCTTGAGTGGGAGTTGATATTTAATGGTGCCTTCTTTCATATCAATGATGGCACCAACAGTTCTAAGAAAAGGTCTTCCCAAAGTAATAGGACAAGAAGCATTGCATTCAACATCCAAAACATATAAATCAATGCTGACATAGGCATTGTTAACCATAATAAGGACATCATTACGACTCCCCATGAGTTTCCTTTTAGAATTATCATCAAGTGGGACATTCAAATAACAATCTTCAAGTGGAGGCAAATCAAGCATATCATAAATCCTTCTAGGCATAATAGAAACACTACTATCAAGATCACATAAAGCTTTGAAATCAAAGTCATTCACTTTCATATTAATGATGGGTTCCCAACCATCTTCTTGTTTTATAGGAATAGAAGCTTTATGTTTCATCTTTTCTTGTTTAATCTTTATGAGAGCCTCAGTAATGTGTTTTGTAAAGGCCATGTTCATAGCACTAGCATTAGGACTTTTAGCAAGCTTTTGTAGGAACTTAATAACTTTAAAGATATTGCAACCATCAAGATAAAAATCAAATTTATCATCTAAAGTATTATAACTATTACTAGCCTCAACACTAGTGGTGGTAATAGTAGAAACACTAATATTTCTAGCAATTTTATCTTCTCTTTCCCACTTAGCATGTAATTCAGCTAATAGTCTAACATTTTCATCAATTCTTACTTGTATAGCATTGGTAGCTGCAAAGGGATTCTCATTAGTTTCAGGTTTAGTAGCCATTTTATTAATCAATGAAGATTGAGCTTTAGACAAAGATGATATATTTCTTTCAGCATTAGAGAGTTTCAATTGTAAACTAGGAATTTCCCTATTTAGACTCTCAAGTTGATGGCTAATGTTCTTCAAAATGATAGATTGTTCCTCCATAGTTTTAGTGAATAGTTTATTTTGCTCATATTGCATTTGCATGAATTTTTTAGTGGCTCTTTCAACTTCTAAAATTCTTCCTTCACTAGGTAATCCAGGTTTACCATTATAGCCATAAGTATTATTAGGAGGGTAGGGCCTATAATTGTTATTACCATAAGCATTGTTGCCAAAATTGTTATTTCTTATGAAGTTCACATCAACTTGCTCTTCTTGACCAACCAAAGAGGCTAAAGGAACATTATTTGGATCAATATGGCCTTTCCCATTAACAAGCATAGACATAATAATATCAATCTTATCACTCAAGGAGGAGGTTTCCTCAACAGAATTTACCTTCCTACCTTGTGGAGCTCTCTCAGTATGACATTCAGAATAATTAACCATCATATTGTCCAGAAGTTTTGTTGCAGCACCCAAAGTGATGGTCATAAAGGTACCTCTAGCAGCAGAATCCAATAGGTTCCTTGAAGAATAGTTCAATCCTGCATAAAAAGTTTAGATGATCATCCAAGCAGTCAGTCCATGAGTGGGACAATTCTTAACCAAAGATTTCATTCTTTCCCAAGATTGAGCAACATGTTCATTATCAAGTTGTTTAAACTTCATTATTTCACTTATCATAGATATAATCTTAGCAGGAGGATAGTACTTTCCAATGAAAGCATCTTTGCACTTAGTCCAAGAACCAATACTATTCCTAGTTAAGGAATTCAACCATTCTTTAGCTTTTCCTCTCAAAGAGAAAGGAAACAATTTCATCTTAATAATATCACCATCTATATCCCTATGCTTTTGCATCTCACAAAGTTCAACAAAGTTATTTAGATGGGAAGCAACATCTTCATTACCAATACCAGAAATTTTTTCTCTCATAACAAGATTGCGCAAAGCAGGTTTTATCTCAAAGAAAGTATCTTCAGGCACAGGTGGAGCAATAGGTATGCTCATAAAATCATTGTTGTTGGTGCTAGTGAAGTCACACAACTTAGTGTTTTCAAGAGTAGTCATTTTTTTGGGTTTTCAAATAAGAAAGCAAACTAGTAAAACTATTTTTTTGTGTGTTTTTGATAAATAAACAAGCAAACAAAGAAAAAAGAAACTAAGCAAAACAAAAATAACAAAGTAAAGAGATTGATTATGAGGGACTCCCCTTGTGAAGATGTCCTTGACTCCCCGGCAACGGCGCCAGAAAAATGCTTGATGGCTCTGTGTATGGCGCCCAGAAAAGTGCTGGTGCGATGATGATGTAGAGCTCGTTGGGAACCCCAAGAGGAAGGTATGATGAGCACAGCAGCAAGTTTCCCTCAGTATGAAACCAATGTTTAATCGAACCAGTAGGAGCAAGGAAACACCCCAAAGGTGTTACTAGCTGAGCTTTGGCAGGGCGCACTACCGGTGCTAGTAGCAACATGGAGACCTGCACAACACAACCACATAACTTTGTCCCCAACTTGCGATGAGGTTGTCAATCTCACCGTGTTTTGCTGAAAACAAAGGATTAAACGTATCGAATGGAAAGAAGTAATAGTTTGCAGAAAGTAAACACAAAGCAGTAACGATTTATAGATTGTATGTAAAGAAAAGGAGCGGGATCCATAGTTCACTAGAGGTGGCTCTCCTTAGATAGATAACATGCTGGGTGAACAAATTACAGCGGGGCAATTGCCAAACATCGAGAAAGCAATACATGCATATACTAATAATCTTGACTCCTTTGAGACTTGATTGGGCATTACAACATTATACATAGACCGCCATCCAACTGCATCTATGACTAATAATCCACCTTCAGGTTATCATCTAAACCCCCTCCAGTATTAAGTTGCAAGCAACAGATTATTGCTTTACGAACTGCGTGTAAAGTAAACAATACGATTGTTCTATGAACAAAGGATTGTTGTTTTTTCCCTAGTAGCAACCGCACATCTAGTACCTTAGAGATTTCTGTCACTTCCCCAGATTACCAGAGGCATGAACCCACTATCGAGCATAAATACTAACTCTTGGAGTTGCTAGCATCTACTTGGCCAAGATAGCTACTAACAACGGAAAGCATGCAAGATCACAAATAACAAAGACATGATAAAATCAATAATCAATCTGAAATAGCATCTCAATATCTGTCGGATCCCCGCAAACACAACATGCAGAATTACAAATAGATGATCTTGATTATGAATGGAGCTCACAAGATCTAGACATGAAAGCACAAAGGAGGAGAACCAGCCATCTGGCTACTACATGGATCCGTAGTCCAAGGATGAAATACTCACGCATCACACCGGAGGCTTGCATGGTGATCAAGAAGGCCTCCAGCGTGAATTCTCCCCTCTGGCAGGGTGCCGGGAAGAGCTTCAGATCCCTCCCAATCTAGGGATGGAGATGATGGTGGCTACAGACTCTTTCATGGATTTTTGATCAGGTACTTAGGGTTTCTGTATTGGAGGCATCTTATAGGCCGAAGGGGAGGCCGGGGGGGTGCCCTAGGCGGCCGCACGACCCCTGCCGTCGGCCAGGCCTGGCCGCGCGGCCAGGTGGTGTGGGCGGCTCCTGGCCCCTCTCCGTCTCGTATTCTGGCTCCGTGTCCCCCTCGGTGAAATATTGACTTTGGATTTTGTCCCGTCCAAATCCGAGAATATTCATTTTCTGACTTTCCTGGAACCAAAAACAGCAGAAAACAAGCAGCTGACACTGTGGCTTCTTGTTAATAGGTTAGTCCAAGAAAGTGTATAAAAATACTCCAAAGTGTGGACAAAATATAAGAAAGTAGATATAAAACAAGCATGGAACATCAAAAATTATAGATATATTTGCAACATATCAACATCCCCAAGCTTAACTCCTGCTCGTCCTCGAGTAGGTAAGTGATAAAAAGAAAGAACAATTTTTGGGGTGACATGCACCATCATAAACTTGATCAAAGTATTTGTAAAACATTGATAACTGGGATCATAGTACTTCAACATAGCATGAAAGATAAAGTTCTAACAATAAGACATAGCAACTATGTTGTAACATGAAAAGGCACAAACAATATATTCATGAATAACAATGCTTTGCAAGACGTTTGTTTGTTTCACATAGAGAAAACATAGCATAGTGGCATTCAGCTTGTCCCTCATAGAGTAGCAGACATAAATGGATAGGACACCTTCAAAGTTCATAAGGGTGACTAGATACAAATAGTTTAAGAACAAGCAATATCAAAGTTATGCATCAATCAACAAGTCTTGGGAGAATGCACATTAAACTAAGAATGGTCACTATGCTCTCTCAATAGGTGCATAAAGATAGAAGATGGAGACTCAACATAAAAGTAAAAGAAGGGCCTTCATAGAAGGTACCAGGGATTCAAGTCTCATAAAGAGCTTCCAAAAATTACGGTACTTATTAGCTTTCAGATCTCATTGTCCCTATCATCAGCATCTTGAAGTGATTAAGGTTAAAGTGAACAAACTATGGAGTATACGCTTCACAAAGTATAAGTTGGAAATCTCATGTCCCTTGAATACGAGGGACGCTCCTCATGCTACTCAAGTTTAGTTACCGGTAAGTACTTGTCATAGTAAGTACATGTGTATCATAGAGAACCGCCAACGGGGTACCCCTTGCCCAATGATACGGAAGAATCCCCATAGGAAAATGACAAGGCAAGCAGACAACGAGCATCTCAACAATCTTCTTATTTACCATGGGAAAATGGTGCTTTTTTCTCTCTTTCCTCTTTTCTCAACTCTTTTTTTCTTTTTTCTCTTTTTCTCAATCTCTATCTCTTTTTTTTCATAAGAAGAATGCTTCATAGATTGCTCATTATGGTTACGCTGCAGGTTTCCACCATGATTAGGCATGGATTAGACTGGCAGCCCTGGCGTTTCTCTAACACACATACATAACTCCATGGACTTACAAGCTCCCCTTTCATTTCACACCGACGACATCCATAGACAAAAGAGCATGATATTAACTAGGTACAATGTACAAGTGCAATGTTGAAAGCGTTCCCCATGACAGCATGGTTCTGCTAATTCCCAACATATAAGTGCAAGAATATACAACATAGACGACACAATGGTTCAAGTTTATTAGGGGAAAGAATATTAAAGTGTGCCATCAAGTTCGTGAGAGCTTTAATCACTAGTTTTCTCATAACAAGTTTAATTCGGAAGGTAGATAAAAACATGAATATACTTGGAATAGCAAATGCTAATAGGTAGGTATGGTGGACTCTTTGGAATAACTTGGTTTTATTTGGAGTTGGATGCATGAGTGGAACTCATACTTGGTTATGGAGGCTAGCAAAAGACTGGGAGCGACCAAATAAGAGAGCAATAATGGCCATAATCATGCAAAGCGACAAAACATCATTAATTAAAGCATAAAATAAACTTACAAGTCGAAAACTAAAGGATCATAAAGGCTATCGTGACTTAAGATAGTCATGACATGTGTGAGGATGCTCCAAGTCAACCCAAATAAAGCATCAAAGGAGAATACCACAATACTATGCTTCAATATGCTAAAACAACGCATGATTCTTTCAAGGAACATTAAGCAATCTCAATTGTTTATAACATGTCATGATACAGCAAAAATCACTAAGCATAAATCCAAAACAATATCAAGCATGACATGAAAACCATAGGCCACAGTCAAAAACAAGCTCTTTTTACCACTTAAGCATGGACTTTTCCTACTCTTTTCCAAACCAAACCAAACTTATTTGAAAACTAATGTATGAAAGAGGGGGTCCAACCAATTTATTCAAGCAAACTAAGAAAACCAAGCAAATGAAAACCAAAAACAAAAACGAAGATGCTCCAAGAACAACACAATTGTGCATGAAACAATAAAAATGAAGTGTTTGGAAGAAACCTGAGATTTTTATTGATGAAGAAAGGGATGTCTTGGGCATACCTAAGATTTGACGCTTGTACTTCTTGGATATTTCTTGGGGTGACACGCGTGGCATCCCCAAGCTTGAGCTCCATTCTTCATCTCATTACATCCTTCTCTCCATACACCTGAAATTTTTCCTTCATACAAAACTTCACACAATCTTTATTAGCAACATTAGTGTACTCAAGATAATAAGTCTTTGAGTACAGTTTCAACACCAATAAAACTTCCATTAAAACACAAGCTACTGTAGCACTTCTCTCAAAAAGCTCAATTCCCCAAAGAGAACTCAAAAAGGAATCAACAAGAAGCAAACGCAAATAATGGCAGAAATCTGTCAAAAATGACCAGCAGGTAAAGGAGAATTTTTTCGAAGACCTTCTGTTACTCAAATCGAAAAGTGTTGAACTAACGAAAGTTAGAAAACAAGCTGGCGCATAAGCACAAACATTCACGCCTCAAAAGGACGTACAGAGATTTTACACGAATTTTTATGGTGAAGCACAGAAATATGTCTCGGGACAACAACTTTCCCAATCATTACTTCTCTCTCATTAGAGGTTACTCTTGGCACAAAAGGCAAATAAAAAGGATAAGGAGCGGTTATTACAGAGGTAATAACTTCCAAGACTCATCTAAAACTTTTGGGTTATCTCCCAATAAGTACTTTTCTTTAACGCCTTTAAGTTAGGCATAAGAAGCAAGAAAATGAATCAAGTGTTCTCAAATGAAGAAGCATTAAGAGCAAATTTTGTTTTCATAGGAGAGGAAAAACAAATATTCTCTCTCTTCTTAGGGAAGTGTTCTATACCTTTCTTGAGTGGAAGTTGATATTTAATGGTGCCCTCTTTCATATCAATAATGGCACCAACGGTTCTAAGAAAAGGTCTTCCCAAAGTAATAGGACAAGAAGCATTGCATTCAACATCCAAAACATAGAAATCAACGGGGACATAGGCATTGTTAACCATAATAAGAACATCATTAATACTCCCCATGAGTTTCTTTTTAGCATTATCATCAAGTGGGACATTCAAATAACAATCTTCCAAGGGTGGCAAATCAAGCATATCATAAATCCTTCTAGGCATAATAGAAACTCTACTATCAAGATCACATAAAGCTTTGAAATCAAAATCATTCACTTTCATATTAATGATGGGTTCCCAACCATCTTCTTGTTTTATAGGAATAGAAGCTTTATGTTTCATCTTTTCTTCTTTAATCTTTATGAGAGAATTAGTAATGTGTTTTGTAAAGGCCATATTCATAGCACTAGCATTAGGACTTTTAGCAAGCTTTTGTAGGACCTTAATAACTTCAGAGATATTGCAACCATCAAGATCAAAATCATAATTATCATCTAAAGTAGTATAGCTATTACTAGCCTCAACACTAGTGTAGTGATAGTAGAAACACTAATGTTTCTAGCAATTTCATCTTCTCTTTCCCACTTAGCATGCAATTTAGCTAATAGTCTAACATTTTCATCAATTCTAACTTGTATGGCATTAGTAGCTGCAAAGGGATTCTCATTAGTTTCGGGTTTAGAATCATTTTATTCAAAGAAGATTGAGCTTCAGCCAATGATGCTATATTTCTTTCATCATTAGAGAGTTTCTCCTCAATAGTTTTATTGAAAGCAGTTTGTTTACTAATAAAATCTTTAAGCATAACTTCAAGTTCAGAGGGTGCACTCCTATTATTGTTGTAGGAATTTCCATAAGCATTACCATTGTTGGGAGGATATGGCCTATAATTGTTGTTACCAAAATTATTCCTGTAGGCATTGTTGCTAAAATTATTATTTCTTATAAAGTTCACATCAACTTGCTCTACTTGAGCAACCAAAGAGGCAAAAGGAACATTATTTGGATCAATATGGGCTTTCCCATTAACAAGCATAGACATAATAACATCAATTTTATCACTCAAGGAGGAGGTTTCCTCAATAGAATTTACCTTCTTACCTTGTGAAGCTCTTTCAGTATGCCATTCAGAGTAGTTAACCATCATATTATCCAGAAGCTTTGTTGCAACACCCAAAGTAATGGTTATAAAGGTACCTCCAGCAACAGAATCCAATAGATTTCTTGAAGAATAGTCTAATCCTGCATAAAAAGTTTGGATAATCATCCAAGCAGTCAGTCCATGAGTGGGACAATTCTTTACCAAAGATTTCATTCTTTCCCAAGCTTGAGCAACATGTTCATTATCAGATTGTTTCAATTTCATTATTTCACTTCTCATAGATATAATCTTAGCAGGAGGATAGTATTTTCCAATGAAAGCATCCTTGCATTTAGTCCAAGAATCAATACTATTCCTAGTCAAGGAATTCAACCATTCTTTAGCTTTTCCTCTCAAAGAGAAAGGAAACAATTTAAGCTTAATGATATCTCCGTCTATATCCCTATGCTTTTGCATCTCACAAAGTTCAAGAAAGTTATTTAGATGAGCAGCAACATCTTCATTACCAATACCAGAAAATTGTTCTCTCATAACAAGATTGAGTAAAGCAGGTTTTATTTCAAAGAAAGTAGCTTCAGGAACAGGTGGAGCAATAGGTGTGCTCATGAAATCATTGTTGTTGGTGCTAGTGAAGTCACATAACTTAGTATTTTCCAGAGTAGTCATTTTTTGTGTTTTTAATAAAGAAAGCAAACTAGTAAAACTATTTTTTTGTGTTTTTGATAAAGAAACAAGAAAACAAAGCAAAAGTAAACTAAGCAAAACAAAAATAACAAAGTAAAGAGATTGGTTATGAGGGACTCCCCTTGTGAAGATGTCCTTGACTCCCCGGCAATGGCGCCAGAAAATCGGTTGCTTAGCCTAAAATATATCGAGCCCATTGGGGAACCCCAAGAGGAAGGTATGATGAGCACAACACCAAGTTTTCCCTCAGTAATGAACCAAGGTTATCAATCCAGTAGGAGCAAGGAAACACCTCAAAGGTGTTGCTAGCTGAACTTTGGCAGGGCGCACTACCGGTGCCAGCAACAATGTGGAGACCTCCACAACACAACCACAGAACTTTGCCCCCAACTAGCGATGAGGTTGTCAATCTCACCGATTTTGCTGAAAACAAAGGATTAAACGTATCGAGTGGAAGAAAGTAATAGTTTGCAAAAAGTAAATAGAATGCAGTAAACAGTTGATTGTAGATTGATAGTAAAAGAAAGGACCGGGGCCCATAGTTCACTAGTGGTGACTCTCCTTAAGATAGATGACATGTTGGGTGAACAAATTACAGCGGGGCAATTGAAAAACATCGAGAAAGCATATAAGCATATACTACTCATCTTGACTCCTTTGAGACTTGATTGGGCATTACAACATTATACATAGACCGTAATCCAACTGCATCTATGACTAATAATCCACCTTCAGGTTATCATCCGAACCCCCTCCAGTATTAAGTTGCAAGCAACGGATAATTGCATTATGCATTGCGTGTAAAGTAAACAATACGATTGTTCTATGAATAAAGGATTGTTGTTTTCTCCCTAGTAGCAACAGTACATCTAGTACCTTATAGATTTCTATCACTTCCCCAGATTACTAGAGGCATGAACCCACTATCGAGCATAAATACTAACTCTTGGAGTTGCTAGCATCTACTTGGCCAAGATAGCTACTAACAACAGAAAGCATGCAAGATAAAAAATAACAAAGACATGATAGAATCAATAATCAATCTAAAATAGCATCTCAATATCCATCGGATCCCCGCAAACACAACATGTAGGAATTACAAATATATGATCTTGATCATGAACGGAGCACACAAGATCTAAACATGATAGCACAAAGGAGAAGAACCAGCCATCTAGCTACTACATGGACACGTAGTCCAGAGAGGAACTACTCACGCATCACACCGGAGGCTTGCATGGTCATGAAGAAGGCCTCCAGGGTGAATTACCCTCTCCAGCAGGGTGCCGGGAAGAGCTTCAGATTCCTCCCGATGTAGGGATGGAGATGACGGCGGCTGCAGACTCTTTCGTGGAATTTTGATCGGGTCCTTTGGGTTTCTGTATCGGAGGCATCTTATAGGCGAAAGGGGAGGCCGAGGGGGTGCCTCAGGCGGCCAGACCACCGCCTGGTGCAGGCTAGGCTAGGCCGTGCGGCCAGGTGGTGTGGCGGCCCCCTGGCCCCTCTCCGTCTCGTATTCTGGCTCCGGGTGTCCCTCGGTGAAAAACTGACTTTGGCTTTTGTCCCGTCCAATTCTGAGAATATTCATTTTCTGACTTTCTTGGAACCAAAAACAGCAGAAAATAGGCAGCTGGCACTATGGCTCTTGTTAATAGGTTAGTCCAAGAAAGTGTATAGAAAGTACTCCAAAGTGTGGACAAAACACAAGAAAGTAGATAAAACCAAGCATGGAACATCAAAAATTATGGATACGTTTGCTACGTATCACATGCTTTCCGTTGTTAGTACCTATCTTGGCCAAGTAGATGCTAGTAACTCAAAGAGGGAGTATTTATGCTCGATAGTGGGTTCATGCCTCTAGTAATCTGGGGAAGTGGCAGGAATCTCTAAGGTGCTAGATGTGCTGTTGCTACTAGGGAGAAAACAGCAATCCTTTGTCCATGGGACAATCGTATTGTTTACTTTACACACTTTGCTTAATTTAATTATTTGTTGCTTGCAACTTAATACTGGAGGGGGTTCGGATGATAACCTGAATGTGGATTAGTAGTCATAGATGCAGTTGGATTAAGGTCTATGTATAATGTTGTAATGCCCAATCAAATCTCATAGGAGTTAAGATGATTAGTATATGCATGGTATGCTTTCTCGAGTCTGTCAATTGCCCCGTTGTAATTTGTTCACCCAACATGCTATTTATCTTAAGGAGAATCACCTCTAGTGAACTATGGACCCCGGTCCATTCTTTTACCATTAATCTACTATCTACTATTTACCGTTTACTGTTTACTTTCTGCAAGAAATTACTATCTTCCACACAATACGTTTAATCCTTTATTTTAGCAAAATCGGTGAGATTGACAACCTCACTGTAAGTTGGGGCAAAGTTCTATGGTTTTGTTGTGCAGGATTCCAAGTTGGTAGCAACACCTTAGAATTGTTTCCTTGCTCCTACTGGTTTGATAACCTTGGTTTCATAACTGAGGGAAACTTGCTGTTGTGCTCATCATACCTTCCTCTTGGGGTTCCCAACAAGCTCAATGTATCCTGCGCCATCAAGCCCTTTTATGGCGTGATACATTGCAAATGTATCTATTATTTTTGATGTTCCATGCTTGGTTTTATCCACTTTGTTGTGTTTTGTCCACACTTTGGAGTACTTTTTATATGATTTCTTGGACTAACCTATTAACAAGAGCCATAGTGCCAGCTGCTTGTTTTCTGCTGTTTTTGGTTCCATGAAAGTTAGAAAATGAATATTCTTGGAATTGGACGGGACAAAAGCCAAAGTGCCTATTTTTCCGGATGTCATCAAGTGCCAAAATACGAGACGGAGAGGGGCCAGAGGGCGGCCACACCACCTGGCCACGCGGCCAGGCCTGGCCCGCGCCAAGGGGTGGTGTGGCCAGCCCAGGCACCCCCTCGACCTCCCCTTCCGACTATAAGATGCCCTCGGGACGTAAACCCTAAGTACCCGATCAAAAATCCATGAAAGAGTCTATAGTCGCCGTCATCTCCATCCCTAGATCGGGAGGGATCTGAAGCTCTTCCCGGCACCCTGCCGGAGAGGGGAATTCACCCAGGAGGCCTTCTTCATCACCATGCAAGCCTCCAGTGTGATGCGTGAGTAGTTCATCCTTGGACTACGGATCCATGTAGTAGCTAGATGGCTGGTTCTCCTCCTTTGTGCTTTTATGTCTAGATCTTGTGAGCTCCGTTAATGATCAAGATCATCTATTTGTAACCATACCTGTTGTGTTTGCGGGGATCCGATGGATATTGAGATGCTATTTTAGATTGATTATTGATTCTATCATGTCTTTGTTATTTGTGATCTTGCATGCTTTCCATTGTTAGTAGCTATCTTGGCCAAGTAGATGCTAGAAACTCCAAGAGTTAGTATTTATGCTCGATAGTGGGTTCATGCCTCTGGTAATCAGGGGAAGTGACAGAAATCTCTAAGGTACTAGATGTGTTGTTGCTACTAGGGAGAAAACAACAATCCTTTGTTCATAGAACAATCGTATTGTTTACTTTACACGCAGTTCGTAAAGCAATAATCTGTTGCTTGCAACTTAATACTGGAGGGGGTTCGGATGATAACCTGAAGGTGGATTATTAGTCATAAATGCAGTTGGATGGCGGTCTATGTATAATGTTGTAATGCCCAATCAAGTCTCAAAGGAGTCAAGATGATTAGTATATGCATGTATTGCTTTCTCGATGTTTGTCAATTGCCCCGTTGTAATTTGTTCACCCAGCATGTTATCTATCTAAGGAGAGCCACCTCTAGTGAACTATGGATCCCGGTCCTTTTCTTTACATACAATCTATAAACTGTTAGTGGTTTGTGTTTACTTTCTTCAAACTATTACTTCTTTCCATTTGATACGTTTAATCCTTTGTTTTCAGCAAAACACGGTGAGATTGACAACCTCATCGGAAGTTGGGGACAAAGTTCTGTGGTTGTGTTGTGCAGGTCTCCACGTTGCTACTAGCACCGGTAGTGCGCCCTGCCAAAGCTCAGCTAGTAACACCTTTGGGGTGTTTCATTGCTCCTACTGGTTCGATTAAACATTGGTTTCATACTGAGGGAAACTTGCTGTTGTGCTCATCATACCTTCCCCTTGGGGTTACCAACGAGCTCTACATCATCATCGACCAACACTTTTCTGGGCGCCATACACAGAGCCATCAAGCATTTTTCTGGCGCCGTTGCCGGGGAGTCAAGGACATCTTCACAAGGGGAGTCCCTCATAACCAATCTCTTTACTTTGTTATTTTTGTTTTGCTTAGTTTCTTTTTTCTTTGTTTGCTTGTTTCTTTATCAAAAACACAAAATTTTTAGTTTTACTAGTTTGCTTTCTTATTTGAAAACCCAAAAAAATGACTACTCTTGAAAACACTAAGTTGTGTGACTTCACTAGCACCAACAACAATGATTTTATGAGCATACCTATTGCTCCACCTGTGCCTGGAGATACTTTCTTTGAGATAAAACCTGATTTGCTCAATCTTGTTATGAGAGAACAATTTTCTGGTATTGGTAATGAAGATGCTGCTTCCCATCTAAATAACTTTGTTGAACTTTGTGAGATGCAAAAGCATAGGGATATAGATGGTGATATTATTAAGCTGAAATTGTTTCCTTTCTCTTTGAGAGGAAAAGCTAAAGAATGGTTGAATTCCTTAACTAGGAATAGTATTGATTCTTGGACTAAGTGCAAAGATGCTTTCATTGGAAAGTACTATCCTCCTGCTAAGATTATATCTATGAGAAGTGAAATAATGAAGTTTAAACAACTTGATAATGAACATGTCGCTCAAGCTTGGGAAAGAATGAAATCTTTGGTTAAGAATTATCCCACTCATGGACTGACTGCTTGGATGATCATCTAAACTTTTTATGCAGGATTGAGCTATTCTTCAAGGAACCTATTGGATTCTGCTGCTGGAGGCACCTTTATGACCATCACTTTGGGTGCTGCAACAAAACTTCTATACAATATGATGGTTAATTATTCTGAATGGCATACTGAGAGAGCTCCACAAGGTAGGAAGGTAAATTCTGTTGAGGAAACCTCCTCCTTGAGTGATAAGATTGATATTATTATGTCTATGCTTGTTAATGGGAAAGCCCATATTGATCCAAATAATGTTCCTTTAGCCTCTTTGGTTGCTCAAGAAGAGCAAGTTGATGTGAACTTCATAAGAAATAACAATTTTGGCAACAATGCTTATGGTAATAACAATTATAGGCCCTACCCTCCTAATAATACTTATGGCTATAATGGTAAACCTAGATTACCTAGTGAAGGAAGAATTTTAGAAGTTGAAGGAGCCACTAAAAACTTCATGCAAATGCAATATGAGCAAAATAAACTATTCACTAAAACTATGGAGGAACAATCTATCATTTTGAAGAACATTATCATGCTTTCCGTTGTTAGTAACTATCTTGGAGAAGTAGATGCTAGCAACTCCAAGAGTTAGTATTTATGCTCGATAGTGGGTTCATGCCTCTGGTAATCTGGGGAAGTGATAGAAATCTCTAAGGTACTAGATGTGCTGTTGCTAGTAGGGACAAAACAACAATCCTTTGTTCATAGAACAATCGTATTGTTTACTTTACACGCAATGCTTAATGCAATTATCTGTTGCTTGCAACTTAATACTGGAGGGGGTTCAGATGATAAGCTGAAGGTGGATTATTAGTCATAGATGCAGTTGGATTACGGTCTATGTATAATGTTGTAATGCCCAATCAAATCTCATAGGAGTCAAGATGATTAGTATATGCATGTATGCTTTCTCGATGTTTGTCAATTGCCCCGCTATAATTTGTTCACCCAACATGTCATCTATCTGAAGGAGAGTCACCTCTAGTGAACTATGGACCCCGGTCCTTTCTTTTACCATCAATCTACAATTGTTTACTGTTTTCTGTTTACTTTCTGCAATCTATTACTTTCTTCCACATAGTACGTTTAATCCTTTGTTTTCAGCAAAATCGGTGAGATTGATAACCTCACTGTATGTTGGGGGCAAAGTTCTGTGGTTGTGTTGTGCAGGATTCCAAGTTGGAAACAACACCTTGGACGTGTTTCCTTGCTCCTACTGGTTCGATAACCTTGGTTTCACAACTGAGGGAAAACTTACTGTTGTGCTCATCATACCTTCCTCTTGGGGTTCCCCAACGAGCTCGATATCAACCACGAGCTAGCAGGCCTCCAGGGTGATCTCTCCCCTCCGGTAGGGTGCCGGGAGGAGCTTCGGATCCCCCCGATCTAGGGATCGAGATGGCGGTGGCTACAGACTCTTCCATGGATTTATGATTGGGTCTTTGATCGGGTACTTAGGGTTTTCATCCCGAGAGGCTTTTATAGGCGAAGGGGCAAGGTCGATGGAGGCCCGAGGAGCCCACACCAGGTGGCGGCGTGCCTAGGCTGGCTGCGCCACCCTAGGGTGTGGCCGCCTCGTGGCCCCTCTTCGGCTGCCCTCCGGACTCCTAGTTGCTTTGGGTAAAATATTGACTTTGGCTTTTGTCCGGTCCAATTCTGAGAATATTTCCTTACTAGCTTTTCTGAAACAAAAAACAACAGAAAATAGGCAACTGGCACTGTGGCATCTTGTTAATAGGTTAGTTTCAAAAAATGTATAAAAATACCTCAAAGTATGAATAAACATAAGAAAGTATATACTAAACAAGCATGGAACATCAAAAATTATAGATACATTTATGACGTATCAACAACCAGCATCGAGCCAAGTTCTTCCACGAAGCGGGCCTTGATCCCATGAAGGACCCCATCCCCGTGGTTGGCCCAAGACTCCGTACAACGATAGGGCCAAACCTACATCGAATATCAAGCGAGTGGCATGTAAGACTTAGAAAAGTGACCTTAACCTTTCTTAGCCATAGCTTTGTACTTTTGCCCTTGAATAAAAGAAGGTACTTATTTGGTGCCCATGGGCTCGTGTTGACATGTCTTTCCCTTATTTCTTTGGTTTGATGACTAGTAATGATGACTAAGGGAGTTATCCCTTAGCCATCCGCGGAAGACGTATCAACACAACTCTCAAAGCCCCGGGTGAATGATCACGAAAAATGAGTGCGTGAAAGACCACTTCATTTTTATTCACCAACATGGGTAGTCCTGGATACATTGCTTGTGCTATGGGATTCGGACGGCGTACATGGATTTTTAGTGCTCGGGGGTAGCCCCCGAGCATTTCTGCTCCTTTGGTGGATCGACCACCATTGGAGACCAACCGTGTGCAAACCCGGCTATGCCCACTGCCCTGATGGCATGTCCATCAGGTCAGTAGGAGAGACATATGGGGTGATCCCACCTGGACTCACGCGTGGCACAACTAACTCGGTAGCGCTCAACCTTATTGTTGAACATGCTCGAGGGTAGCCCCGAGCGTTTCTGCTCCTTTGGTAGCTCGACCACCATTGGAGACCAACCGTAGGCAAGCCTAGTTGTGCCCACTGCTCTGATGGCGTGCCATTAGGGAAGTAGGCAAGACATGTGGTGTGATCCTTCCTGGACTCATGCGCTGCACACAATTAACTCGGCAGCGTGCAACCTTATTCTAGAGCACCTTACAGGTAGAACTTGTGATAACATCAAGTTGGAGCATACCATCTTCTGTCTCTAGGCGGACCGCTCTAGTCCTAGGACTAAGTTGCCTTCTTTGTGGTTCACGGTCAGACCCGGCGACTGCGATGGTGGTGCAGGCTCTATTGGTAGTGAGCGGCACGCACAAAAACCAGGTTTCGAACCTCTTCGAGAAATTTGATGTCGCTGATTCTTTGTTCCCCCTAGGCGGCCTCTCCATAAGCTCCCACCCTGGGGGTCCGTGCTACAGTTCAGTGGGAAGCACTGCCTCGGCTCCATAGACTAGGGAGAAACGGGTCTCTCCCGTGGCCCTACTCAGGGTGGTCCATATCAACCAGAGGATGATCGAGACCTGCTCAATCCAGCTTCGTCTGCTGGTTTTGAGACGATCAAAGGTCTGGGTTTTGATACTGCGTAGCACCTCTGCGCTGAGGAAATCCGCTTGCCCATTACTTTAGGGTGGGCCACCGAAGCGAAGCAGATCTTGGTGCAGAGGCTGGCACAGTAGGCGATGAAGGCGCAACTGGTGAACTGTGAGCCAATGTTGGTGATGATCTAGTTGGGCATGCCAACCCCGGATAAACTTGATGGCAGTCTGGGAGGTGATAGCTCGAACTGGATCCACCTCGGGCCACTTGGTGAATTTGTCGATGGCGACGAGTAGGTATGGTACTGACGAGGGTTTAACTCGTCAATGCCCATTGTTATGGACTTGGGTTTTGGAGAAGGAGGGAGCGCTGGAGGCATCAATCGGCTAGCAAACAAGCACATAGGGACGCAAGGTTTACCCAAGTTTAGGCCTCGTAGAGGTCCCTACTCCTGCTTGTCTGCTCTTGGAATTATCGAGGGAGTCGAAAGTTACAGGGGTGCGCAGATGCAATCTAGCGATGGTTGTGGAAACTAGGGTTGTGATTGTCCTCCTCGCCGCCTCCTCCTAGCCTTTATATAGATAGGCTAGGTCTCAGGTAGCAGGTATAGTCAATTATAGATTAGGGTTCGTCCCTTTGAACTTTCTATCTTAAGCTTCATCTTGTGCTGCAAGCAATCGGAGTCTCCGTGACTCACCCGAATCCTCAACTGGGCCTTAGAAATGCCGTGGGCTTCTGCCGTACATGGACCGTATATGACAAACTCGAGTACCTGTAGCGTATGCCCATGTCAGTAGCCCCCGAGTGTCCAGTGGAATCACAGATTCGACTGTAGACATTATGAAGTCTTTCGAGTGCATGACTGAGCATATTTTTGAGTGTTCTGTCTATGTCATAGAGATTGTTGATATACGTGCCTGATTTATTATCGGTATCAGTTAACTGCTTTAGGGCAAAACAACACAATCTACTCAAACTCGAGTCCCTGGACTCGAATTTGGAAAAGTGCTGGCGTAATTCGACTCAGGCCGTGGAGGTCTTACAGGAGTCGAATTCCTGTGTATAAATGTGAGCACTCGACCCGTCCGTCAAGGCATGTTCATCGCACCTATAGGTACGGATATATTTCTGGTAGTGTGCAGCAGATGAGTTGCCAGGCCTTATTCAGGTCTTATCTTCACGTTGTAAGCGCGACATCCAAATTTTTGTCATCACGGAGATGATTCGGGTGACCCAGGAGACGTAATCTCTTTGTAGGGAAAATATGAGGCGGAGTCGCCATATCAGTCGAGTGTGGATGTTATCAACATAGTACGATGTACAAGGAAATATAATCATAGGGTGCGTGGCCACCGCTCCCTATGGGAGTAGCACCCGAGTGCCTATTTGAGTCGTATACTCGAGTGGGGACTAAAAACATTTTGCAACTGTTGTCTTCTTTTGTTGCTTGTTTCAGTCGAATGTGCTTCTAGCGCTCCCTATGGGAGTAACCTGTAGTTCACAATCGAATCATTGATTCGAGTGAAGGGTTTTCGTGAAGCTTGTATACCCGCATAAAAATTCTTTCGGGTGCGCGGCTAGCGCTCCTGTTAGGAGTTGCCCCCGGGTGCTTGGTTGAGTCAAAGACTCGAGCATGGACTAAAGTAGTCAAAATGTTCTTCTGCTGGAATTGATGACATCAGTGCTGACGATGTGATGACGTTAGTTGCCCGCGTGAGCGACTTTGACGGGACGTGATGAGCAGTGGGTCCTACTTTCTGACTTTGATTTGACTAGGCATGCGTAATCTTCTGTTTTAACTGTGTCTCCTTGATTTCTGCATGTAATGGGAGTTGTGGGGGACGGTTCATGATTCACCTTCGCCACGCGTCAATGGCGATGTCCGCCACGCGTCCAGTAGGGTTTCTGCTGGCCGTTGGATGAAATCCGCTAGGAGGTTAAGTAGCAGCGCAGATGCGATAATTTTTTTCTCCTCTCTCTTCTTGCTCATGGTTCCTTCGCCATTGCTGCTCTCTCTGTTCCTTTGCTCACATACTCTCCATGGCACTAGACCAGCTTCATGTCTTTCCTAGTTACTTCCTGCGCTCGCATCGCCATCGCAAGATGGGCAAGAAGAAAGGAGGCTCTGTGGTTGGATTTGCGGTCGCCATTGTCGCTGCCAAGAAGAAGAGAGGCGCCGGCATCATGGGCACCAGCGCCGCCGGTGCTAGGAAGAAGAAGGGTGCGGGGACTCACTTCACCAATGGGTCCTGGCGCCCGTCCATCATCAAGTCCTCGAAGTTGTTTAATCTCCATCAAGATGGAGCACCTCCTCCCGCGGAAGATGACTCCCGCCTGCCTGGCGAGGAGGTAATTCCCGTTCCTCCTGCTGGTTTCCGGGTGATGTTCCTTGCGTTCATCATCCGCGGTCTCTCTCTTCCCCTGCATCCTTTTGTCAGGGGTCTTCTCTGTTTCTATGGGCTCCAACTGCACCAGCTGTCCCCAAATTCGATTCTCCACATAACTTGTTTCATCACCCTTTCCGAGTGCTGGCTCAGAATCGAGCCACACTTTGGTCTCTTCAAGAAGATTTTTAAGCTCAAACGTCAGTCGGCTTCTGGTTCGGTAGTCTACGATGTAGGGGCTGCAGGATCCACGTCGACTCCTCCGCCACTTACTTTGATATCAAGCTCACTATGTCTGTCGAAGGGTGGAGAGATAAGTGGTTCTACATCCGTGACCAGAAGGCCGACGGAGAGCACTACGGACTCGTGCCCTTCGACCCTGTGGCAGCTTGCAAGAGGAGGCGCTCCTGGAAGAACATCGTGATGCCTAGCGAGTCCAAGGAGACGGAGATGCTATATTAGTGTGTCTACAACCTCGAAGGCCGCATAGGCAAAGAAGAGGGTGGGGCTGCACTCATTCGCACGTGGTTGCACCATCGTATCTAGCCTCTATTGGCTAGGGTCCATCCGATGTACCGCTGGATCGGTGCTGGCGAGTCACTTGCATATCTACGGAGGGCATTTCTGCGGGTGAGGTAGACATGAGGTTGCGACTGGTGACTAAATACACCGCTAAGGAGGATCTCCTAGGTGAATCAGTCGTGCCTCCTTTTGACGCCAACAACCCTCCACCTGAGGTAGAGCTTTCATGTAAAGTAGTCCATATTTTTCGATTGGTTGCCAAGTGCTTGACATATACTAATGTTTATTCTGATTGTAGGGCTGGAAAGTGGCTTCCAGCTGGCCTCCTCAGCCTAAAGGGGTTATCCCGCGTGAAGCTGTGGAAGAGGACGAGTCGGATTTGACCGTCCTGATTGAAGAAGAGGAGGAAGCCCCCGAGTCCAGTGGCCACGACACTCGCAAGCACTCCTGCAGCAAGGATTCTGATGCTTCTTCGCTGACAACACTGGAGGGATCTCCTGCTGCTGTGGAGGAGCCTATTCCTGCCGTGCCTGTATGCGCCATGGCTCCTCCAGCTCGAAAGAAGCTGAGGTTGCCGATGGAGTCATTGGGGGACTCCTTTGATCTCGATAAGTTTGACAGGTAAGTTGTTGATATTTGTGAGTGCATCTTGTTGTTTGTTAGAATTTTTCTTCTGATCATGGTGCTAGTCTTGTTTGTAGTCAAACAGTGTCGTCGTCTTCCGCCAATTGCCAATTTGTGAAAGAATCTGAAGTCACAGACTCCAAGACCAAGGAGGTGGCCGCACGGTCTCCTTCTCCTCCAGTGGCGGCCTACTCCGGCGCCAATTCTTCGAGTTCCCCACATGCTGGGGAGCACCAAATGGTTGCACGAACGACTGCCCGACAGGTATCTTCGGAGTCCCTAGAGGAACGCGTGAGTGTCTTTTTTGCCATTAGCAGTTGATTTTGTGCTTTTAGCTAATGCTAAGTCTTCGTTTCTCTTGGTGTAGCTCATTGTGAAGGAATCTGCTCGCCTTGCGGAGCAAATCCTTGCTTTGGGTCGACAGCATGCCCTACTGGACAATTGCCACCGCGCAGTCGAAGGTTTTGTAGTGATATTCTCTCTTGGCTCTGCTTATGTAGGACTTCGTGAACTTAGTTTTGTCAGGCTCTGCCCTTTTGTAGGGGAGCATAACGAGCTTCTCCGCCGCGTTACTTCCCTCGAGAAGGGACTTGCCACAGCGGAGAAAAGGTGCGATGAGGCAGTCGTGGGTCTGGAGGAGTCGTAGAAGCGTGAGGGGGACTTGCGCGCTTCCACTGCCTAGAGGGAGAAATTGTTAAAATAACAACTTTTCTCGATTGCGAAGGCTCTCTCAGGTATTGTTCAGCTGCACTTGTATTTTTCCTATTTGATTTCATGTTGCTGTGTTGATGCTCTATGTACGTAGATGCCGCCGGTGTAGGCTTCAACGCCCAGTCCTTGTGCTGTGTGGATGCCTTGACTGGTGCCGTGGCCGCAGTCGAGGACCGTAGCGTGTCCCTCCAAGATACGCTCGGGAAGGCCAAGAACATGCTGAGCCGCCTCCGCGAGGATATGTTCCCCAAGGCTAGCTTAATCGAGACTCTTGATGGCTTGGTGGAGTCTTTCACGGAAGGCATCCCGACGGATTTGAAGAATAGTCAGTGGTCTCTCGGTGCTACCATGGCACTCACGATGGCGCAAGCACATGGTGCGGAGCTAGACCCGAGCGCAATATCTGAGGCGATGTCTGTCGACGCGGAAGGCCAGCAGGTAGTGTTTGCTCCCTTTGCCACTAAATGCAGTAAATATAGGCCTCGTCTCATCGAGACAGTCACCAAGTATCCTGTAGAGTTGCGGCGAGTGAAGACGGCGAAGGCGTCGGTGTCTGGGGCTACCACCGGGAAGTCTGTGGCATCGGAGACTGCCACGGATTCGAGGAAGCCCCCGGAGCTGAAGTCCAAGTCAAATAAGCATATTGCTCCATAGCTGCCCTTTGTAATAGTTGTAGCTTTCTTTTGCTGATCTGCATTTTGTGGGGGGTTCCCCTTGATACTTTTATCGAATTTGAATGCAATCCTCCTTTTTATCAATGTATGATTGGTCTCATTTGGCTCTTGCTTGATTGTAACTAGGGTCCTTCGAGTGGTCCTTCGAGTGATCCTTATGACTCTCCTTCCACCGATGAAACCACGGCGCAACCACGTTCGGAGGTGGAGGAACTGTCGTTGCTCACGCGACTGCGCGACCGTGTTAAGCAGTTGGAGCGTGAGTTCCCTATGATCCGCAGTAAGGCAGATGTGTGGAAGTCGAAAGCTAAGAAGGCCACCGCTCGCGAGAAGTATCTTCTAGACGAAGTTGCTCAGCTGAACGAGCACTTTAAATGTTAGCTCTCTATCTTCTTATCCTTTCTTTTAGACATTCACGCCGATGCCTTGGCCTTACACTTTGCTCTTACTTGGTGTAGTTGTTAGTGTTCGTCATCCGCAGGATGAGAAGGACCGGGTGGCTATTCGAATGAATGACCTGACCCAGGAGCAGCTGCAGGCTAGTGGGTATTTTTGGGTGGATCACGACCATGCAGTCGCGTTGGCGACCCTGCAGGATCGTTCTTTGCTAGTACTTCAATGCTTGAAGAAGGCGTAGTCGTGCCTTAGGCATATCTTCCAAGCAATGTTTCCTCTCGACGTGGTTCCCTCAAGCCTGTTGGCTCTTCTGGCGAAGTTTCAGGATATAAGCGTGGTCCGCGAGTGTGTGCGGTAGCAACTGGTCGCTGGTGCCAAGGCTGCGCTATCGCTGGTGCAACTGCATAAGCCAGATGTGGACGTCGCGTATGTTGCTGCTGGGTCGCCGCCTCCACCGGAAGGAATGACTTGGGACATGGTTCCGCACTATCAGGCGGTTTATCAGCCAATAGAGGACATTGTCGACTTCTTTGAGGAGCAGACAAATGTTCTTATTTTGCAGCAGTAGCATAATTTGTATCCTGCACATAGATGTATAATTGTTGTAAAGTTCGTATGATTGTGTTGCGTGTATTTAATACCCATTGATATGTGAAGAGCTTGCTAGCTTGTATAATTTTCAAGTGTATTGTACTCTACAGTTCCTTTTCGTTAGCCTGACGTGTATTTATCTCAGCACCTTGCCAACCTGTTAGGTGCGTTGCAACTGGGTTGGTGTTTATCAAGGGTTCGATTGGTAGTGTGTCAACTACTCAGGATATTGCGATTTGTTTGTAAAACGAAGGTTTAAAGGGTGGCGCAGACCCCGAGTGATGAAATTGCAAGAAAAATAGAGAAAGACACAGAGTTTTGGGGCACTTAGCTTTATTTATTCGCAAAATAGTACGAGGTACAATGTGTGGCTAAGTAGCCTGGTTGAATAGCCTTATTTGTAATGTAAAAATGACTAGGGGTAGAAACGATGCAGTTGCGCGACGTTCTAGGGGTTGGAGTATGTGACTCCGCTTTCTAGGTCTTTGAGGCGATAGGCGCCACCCGGGATTACTTCAGTAATCACATAAGGTCCTTCCCAAGGGGACTCGAGTTTGAGGTGCCCTTGCTGCTTCAGTCGTAGGACCAGATCTCCTTCGACGAAGGATCTGGGGTGTAACCTTCTGCGATGGTAGTTGCGGAGGTTCTGCTGATAGATCGTTGATCTTTCTGCGGCAATCTCGCGTGCCTCATTGAGGACGTCGATGGAATCTTCGAGTGCGAGAGTTGACTCTTGCTCGCTATATGCAACCACCCGTGGGGCTTTGTAGCGTAATTCTGTGGGTAGCACCACTTCAGCGCTGTGCACCATGAAGAATGGAGTGTAGCCCGTGGCACTATTTGGAGTTGTGCGTAGGCTCCAAAGTACGGACTGTAGCTCGTCTGGCCAGCATCCAGCGTCTTGTTCGAGTGGTCAAAGGATTCGCTTCTTGATTCCATCGTAGACGAGGCCGTTGGCCTTTTCGACTTGACCGTTGGTCTGAAGGTGAGCCACCGAGGCGTAGCTAATGTTGATTCCCAGGTTTTCGCAGAATTCCTAGAACTCCTTGGAGGTGAAGTTCGTCCCATTGTCCGTGATGATGCTATGTGGCACTCCAAAACGGTAGACGATGGACTCGAAGAACTTGATGGTGCTGGCTCCTGATTGATTCTTCATCGGCATGGCCTCGATCCACTTTGTGAATTTGTCGACCACGACTAAGAGGTAGACATAACCTCCTCGCGAGGACTTTGGGAGCTTGCCGACCATGTGAAGTCCCCATTGTGCGAATGTCCAAGCCAATGGTATTGGCCTAAGTTCCGCGCCAGGTGCGTGTGGTTTGTCCATGAATCACTGGCAAGCATTGCAGCACTGGACGATGTCCTTGGCGTCGCGCATGGCCGTGGGCCAATAGAATCCATCTCGTAGATCTTTGGCAACGAGGGAACGACTGCCAGCATGGTGTCCGCAAGTGCCTTCATGTATGTCGAGGAGGACGGCCCTTCCGTCCCCGTTGGAGACGCACCGTTGAAGTACTCTTGTGATGCTGCGCTTGTATAGTTCGTCGTTGATGAGGGCGAATGCCATGAATCATCGCACGATGTGTCATGCATCAGTCGGGTCATCTGGGAGCCTCTTGTTGAGCAGATATGTGATGTACGACTGTGTCCAAGATGGCTCGATCATCATGACCTCCATTGGGCCTTCGAGTCCCATACGAAGCTCCATGTCATCGAGTGCCATTGGCTCGTTGGGTGGCAGAGCCCCTGAGTCCGGTGACGTGCTTGCTTTCTTCTCTAGAGCCTTGGGCTTGATGGAGCGCTCGCAAATGCACTCGAGGAATACCCCAGGTGGTATGGGGGCGCAGGTGGAGCCGATGTTGGCGAGTATATCCGCCTCTTCGTTGCTTTCGCGGCCGATGTGTCGCAGCTCATAGCCGTCGAAGTCTCCCTCAAGTGTGTCGTAGAGGTCGCGATAGGCGATCATGTTGTCGCTCAGTGCGTCACACTCATGCATCGTTTGGTTGACCACCATCTTGGAGTCGCCGTAGATGATGAGCCTCTTGGCGCCATAGGCTTTCACCATCCGCATTCCGTGGATTAAGGCTTCGTACTCAGCTTCGTTATTGGAGGTTGTGAACTACATTCGCAGAACATACTTCATCTTGTCTCCTTGGGGCGATGTCAGTATGACACCTGCGCTAGCTCTGTCCTTTCGCTTGGACCCGTCGAAGTGCATTGTCGAGAGATAGGACATATCTGGCTTGTTGGGGAGTTGGTTCTCCATCTAGTGCACAAGGAAGTCCGGGAGAACTTGCGACTTGATCGCGTCGCGCTTCTCAGATGTGATGTCTCGTGGAGACAGTTCGATTCCCCAGAGCGCGACTCGTCCGGTGGCGTTAGGATTATTGAGTATATGTTCGAACGGGGTATCGTTTACCACCATGATTGGGCGCTCCTAGAAGTAGTGATGCATTTGCCTGGCTATCATGAAGACACCATACGCCAGCTTATGGAAGTGCGGGTACCGCTGCTTTGTTGGCGTGAGCACCTCGCTGAGGTAGTATACTGGGCACTGGACCCCATGGACTTTATTTTCTTTGGCTCGCTCCACAACGAGCACAGTGCTAACCACCTGGTTGGTGAAGGAAATGTATACCAGCATCGGTTCCTTTTCACGAGGCACCACCAGTACTGGCGAGGTGGATAGTACACGCTTGAGGTTTTCTAATGCTTCTTGTGCTTCGTCCGTCCATTCGAACTTGCCAGCTTTGCGGAGGAGTTGGTAGAAGGGTAGTGCCTTTTCACCCATTTGACTGATGAATCGACTAAGCGCTGCAATTCGCCCATCTAGCTATTGGATGCCTTTTACATTCTCCGGCTTCTCCATGGCCAGTATGGCCTTTATTTTCTTCGGGTTTGCTTCGATCCCTCTCGCAGAGATGAGATACCCGAGTAGTTGCCCGGATGGTACGCCGAAGGCGCATTTGTCCGGATTGAGCTTGATCCGGTAGCGGTCGAGGTTAGCGAAGGTCTCGTGGAGACCGTCGATTAATGTGGCTTCCTCTTTGGTTTTGATGAGATATCATCAATGTAGACTTGGATATTGCAACCAAGTTGGTTCTTGAGGCAAGCCTGCATGCACCGCTGATAGGTAGCTCCCCCTTTTTTAGCCCGAAGGGCATCGTGTTGTAGCAGAACACACCAAAGGGTGTTGTGAACACCGTTTTCTCCTGGTCTTCCTCCTTCATTCGAATCTGGTTGTAGCCTGAGTAGGCGTCGAGGAAGCAGAGGCGCTCACATCCCGTAGTGGAGTCGATTATTTGATCGATCCGTGGCAACGGGAAGTGATCCTTTGGGAAGTGCTTGTTTAAGGAGGTGAAGTCCATGCACATCCGCAGTATATCCGTGTCCTTTTTAGGCACAAGCACTGTATTTGCAAGCCAGGTGTTTTCCTTGATCTCGCGTATGAAATTCGCGTCGAGGAGTCTATCGATCTCCATACCGACCGCTTTGGCTCTTGGTTCAGACAGTCGTTGTATTGTCTGCTTGACTAGCCTTGCGTCTGGATTCACGTTGAGTGAGTGCTCAGCGAATTCCCTGGGAACCCCTGGCATGTCCGCTAGACACCAGGCGAAGATTTCCCAGTGCTCATGGAGGAATTCGACGAGCGTGAGTTTCTATGCGGAACTCAAGTTGTTGGCAATGAGGGTCGTCTTGGTCGGGTCCGTTGGGTGGACCTGGACTTTCTTTGTGTGCACCGATGAGTCGAAGGACAGGTCGGGTGAACTTGGCCTGCTCAGGGGAGGAAGACTGTTGTCTATCAATGCCTTCAATCTTGCGAGTTCCTCTTGCATGCTAAAGGACTGGGAGATTCTGTTGAATTCCCTATCGCAACTATCGGACCTCTCGAAGCTTCCGTTGATTGTGATGACGCTGTTTGGTCCTGGCATCTTCATCTGCAGATAGGCGTAGTGTGGTACCGCCATGAACCTCGTGAACACGACACATCCGAGGATGCAGTGGTACTATGAGGGCCAGTCGACGACTTCAAAGTCGATGCGCTCTCGCCGAAAATTTTGCAACGTGCCAAAGATGACATCGAGGTTGATCTTGCCCAGGGGGTACACTCCCTTCCCTGGGACGATGCTGTGGAACATCGTATCTAGGACTTCCAGACATGTCAGGGGGATCCGCATTGCTCACAAGGTACTCGCAAACATGAGGTTAATGCCGCTTCCGCCGTCCATGAAGACGCGACTCATCTCGAACCCGCCGATCTGCGCCTCGAGTACCAGGGGATAGTGGCCCGGGCGAGGTACTTGACGCGGGTGGTCGCTTTTGTCGAAGGTGATGCATGACTCTCTGCCACTGAGGTACTCAGTGGTGGATAGTAGAGAGTTTATCGCCAAATTGACTTGGCGAGTGATGTCTACGCACTACTATTCTTGTAGACAGTTGTTGGGCCTCCAAGTGCAGAGGTTTGTAGAACAGCAGCAAGTTTTCCCTTAAGTGGATTACCCAAGGTTTATCGAACTCAGGGAGGAAGTGGTCAAAGGTATTCCCTCTCAAGCAATCCTGCAATCAAGATACAAGAAGTCTCTTGTGTCCCCAACACACCTAATACACTTGTCAGGTGTATAGGTGCACTAGTTCGGCGAAGAGATAGTGAAATACAAGTGGTATAGATAACTATAATTGGTAATGGTGATAGAGAATAACTTGATGGCGTGGAAAAGACTAAAGTAAAACTGAAATAAAGATGGAAGCAAGCAAACATGTAATAGATCTAATAGCAAACGGTGTTTCAGTGCTTAGAAACAAGGCCTAGGGATCATACTTTCACTAGTGAACACGCTCATATAAATATATTATTCTTTATGATACTACGCTGAACTACTCTCCGGTTGGACACTCTAATCAATGGTAGGGCTATACAGCACACCTCAAAGTAAGCCTTTCCCATCTAGAAACCCCACACTGTCACCTTGAGTACTAGATGAGTCCAACAAACACCACAATTTCATAAATACATCCAACTCCAAATATAACTCATAACAAGTATTTGTAATCTCTAGCCTAAGTGCCACCATGGTGTGCACGCTGTCACTTTCACACACATGGGGAGAGCAGAGATCTATTAAAGCACTTGAGTACAAAGGTAGATCTATAGATTACAAGCTCATGATCTCAATAAGATCATGCATAGAGAGAGAGACGAACACATAGCTACCGGTAGAACCCTTAGCCTCGAGAGAGAACTACTCCCTCCTCATCATGGGAATCAACAATGGTGATGGAGATGGTGGTGGAGATCGATGGAGATGGCTTCGGGGGCACTTCCCCATTCTGACAGGGTGCCGGAACAGAGACTTTCTGTCCCCCGAATCTCCCCTTCGGTGGCGGCGGCGCTGCGGAACTTTTCATGGATTTCTGATTGACTATTTAGGGTTTCTACATCGGGAGGCTCTTATAGGAGAAAGAGGCAAGGTCGGTGGCCAGCCAGGGGGCCCACACCATGCCCTCGCGCGACCTGGGTGGACCCACGCCATGGGGTGGTGTGGCCACCCTATGGCCCCTCTCTGACTCTCCTTCTAGCTTCGTGAGTCTTCCAGGAAAATAGTAACTTTGGCTTTTGTCCCGTCCAATTCCGAGAATATTCATTTTCTGACTTCTTGTTAATAGGTTAGTCCAAGAAATCATATGAAAAGTATTCCAAAGTGTGGACAAAACATAAGAAAGTAGATAAAACCAAGCATGGAACATCAAAAATTATAGATACCTTTGCAATGTATCAGCGAGTGATTGCCTTATGTGCTTGATTTGAGGGGCGACCCTTTTGGATCATCCCCATCTTCCCTAGTGGTCGGGGGTACGCCTCGCCTCCATGGTTGTGGGCTGGTGCAACCGCAGGTGGTGGTGGTCCGGGCGGTGGTAGAGGAGCTCCATGTGCCACAGTGCCTGGGGCAGCTCCATAACCCTGGTTGACCGCGTCGCGATTCATCTAGGCCAGGCCCTTGTGGAGTTTGAGGAACTCACGGCAATCCTTTAGAAGGTGGCTGGACTTTTTCTTGTCGTCGTGCTTGTCGATGTAGAAGTGCACGTTGCATGGTCTGGATAGTTTGTCCCGGATGGATGTTGCGGGTGCCTCTTCACGAATGCGGCGCTGCCACACTTGCATGGTTTTCCTAGTGGCGCGGTATCCACCACTGTGATATCCGCTGTTGCGGTTGTCGTCGCGTTTGTTAGCGTAGCCGGCTGCGATCATGTCGACTTCGTCGCGGTCCTCGTATCTGTGCATTCGACGTTTCCCTCGGCGGTCGCGTTTGTGCCCGAGGTCCTCGTCATCGTCAGAGTAGGCACGGTTTTTCACCGAGTCCTCTCCATCAACCCACCAATTCGTGATTTCCATCAGGTGGTCGATTGTTTTGGACTTCGAGCGGCCCAGCTCCTCCCTGAGCTCTCTGCGGCGTACGCCACTGTTGAACGCGTCGATTGCGCGATCCTTGGAGATGTCTTCTATAGAGTTCTTGATGATAGACCGTCTCTAGATATACGAGCGCAGCGACTCGCCAGATCTTTGGTGGCAACCTCTTAGCTCTTTGATTGATGCGGGCCTTTTGTAAGTGCCCTTGAAGTTGCGCACGAGGCTGTAGACTAGCTCTTCCCAGCTGCGAATGGATCCACGCGGGAGATTGTTGAGCCATGCGCGAGCAACGCCCTATAGCTGTAGCTGCAGGCATTGCATGGCCGTGCTTCGACTCCCTCCATGCAGCCTAACGGAGGAGATGTGATCCTCTAGCCAAATCTTCGGGTCCTGTAGGCCATCAAATTTTGGGTTCTCCGATGGGAGTTTGAACCTTTTAGGCATTCGCTTCTGCCTGATGGCCCTATGGAAGCATCTAGCGCCACAGAGCTCTACTTCTTTGTCCTCCGGGTCAGTCGAACGAGTGCGTCTTGCACGCATTTTGTCGACTTTGCACTGCGTGATGTCATCACGCGCGTCGTAGTCGTGATCGTGCCGCCGTGAGCAACAACATCAAGACAGGTCGTGGCTATCATTGCTGGACGAGGGCGAGGTGTAGCGTTTGGCCAGAGCCTTGCTTTTCTTCGGCTCTGGTGTTGGCTCTTTAGAGGGCAGCTTCGATTAGTCCCAGGCCCGCGATCGTAGATCGGTGCATGGCAGCTCGCGGATCTCCAGCCGGTGGCTGGTTGTTGAGGAGGTACATGGTAGCTGCTATCACCGCTGCTTCCGGTATCTTCGGGAGCACGTTGCCCTGCGTATCCACCATCATAGAGCCGAAGTTGAGGACTTCCACGACATCTACGCGCTCCTTGTCAGTGAGGTGGGCCAGTCGAGATCATCTTTTGTTGGCCACGTACTCATTGCCTTTGGAGGAGGATCCTCCATGGGAGGAGAGCTGAGCCCGCTGAAGGCTCGACTCATCTGCCGCATTTCTACACGCCTCAAGTTGCACGATTACCTGCTGTTGGCGTTTGAATTCTTCCTTCAGCAGCCAATGGTAGCCCATCAGCATGTCCTGCGATGAGTTAGGTGGTAGAGGATTGCCCCGTAGAGCTTCTCGACAGTAGGCCCACTCGTTGTCATTGAGCCTGATCATCAAGCGCTCTCTGGTATTCTCATTCGCTGTGAGGTGCGGTTCTCCTCCCGTCCCGTTATTAGTGGGCGCACCGTTGGTGGGGCCATCGTTTGCGACTGGTATACCGCCATTGGTCAGTCCAGTACCAGTACCGGTGTTTTCGCGATTGACGTTGGTGTCGCCCGTGTTGATGACAGCGCACATGAAGTGATTGGCGAAGTTGTTGCTCCCACAACTTTCAGATCTGGAGTCGTAGGCTCCATCTTGTGTGGCCAGGCCACCCAGATCGGATTCACGACTGTTGTCACTGTCCGTGCTTCCAGCTGTTGCTAGGGTGTTGAGTTCACTGAGGGTGTCGATTGGTGGCGGGAACCACGATGCTAGAGCAATCGCGGGTGTCGTCGGCTGGTCAGGCAGGCGAAGCATGCCTAGTTGACCGACCTGGAAGCGAAAGCTCCTGATCGCCAGGCTGATCCCATCGCCCACGGACTCGAAAGCCGGGCGAGTGGCTGGCATGTGGACGGTGAAGTTGAAAGTGCCGAAGAGTTGGCGAATCTCTGTTATTGTGGAGTTGTAGATCGCGGTTGATGGGGCCAAAGAAGCCGCGACATCAGCACTCCCAGTTCCCACAGACGGCGCCCATTAACGAGGGTTTAACTCGTCGATGCCCATTGTGATGGACTTGGGTTTTGGAGAAGGAGGGAGCACTGGAGGCATCAATCGGCTAGCAAACAAGCACACAGGGACACAAGGTTTACCCAGGTTCAGGCCTCGTAAAGGTCCCTACTCCTGCTTGTCTACTCTTGGAATTATCGAGGGAGTCGAAAGTTATAGGGGTGCGCAGATGCAATCTAGCGATGGTTGTGGAAACTAGGGTTGTGATTGTCCTCCTCGCCGCCCCCTCCTAGCCTTTATATAGATAGGCTAGGTCTCAGGTAGCAGGTCGAGTCGGTTACAGATTAGGGTTCATCCCTTTGAACTTTCTAGCTTAAGCTCCATCTTGTGCTGCAAGCAATCGGAGTCTCCTTGAGTCACCCGAATCCTCAATTGGGCCTTGGCAACACCGTGGGCTTCTGCCGTTCCAAGACCGTATATGCCAAACTCGAGTACCTGTAGGTTATGCCCATGTCAGGTACCCTCCCACCGCCTGTGGGAGTGGCCCAATGATGTCAAGTCCCCAGACAACAAAAGGCCATGTCAGGGGAACAATTTGAATAGCTTGAGATGGCTAGTGGGTGTCCTTGGCATGGAACTAGCAGGCGTCATAGGTCCTGACCAAGTATTCGACATCCGATAACACCATTGGCAAATAGAACCCTTGGCGGAATGCCTTCCCTACCAAAGTCCATGAGGCGAGGTGTCTCGAGCACCCCCCTCATGGATTTTATCAAGGAGCTTGTGCCCTTCTTATTTAGAGATGTCGTGGAGCTTGACATCGGATTCGCATTTCCGATAGAGGTCTCCATCTACCAGGATGTACATCTTCCCTTGTCAGAACACTTTCTCGGTGTTGGCATGGTCATCGGGGAGCTCCCGGTCCATGAGGTACCTCACTATGTTTGCGGCCTAGTCTATCCTAAGTGTCTCCTCTGCTGGGACGACGCTCTTGCTGGGAAGTGTTTCTATGTATTCGTCCCTAAGGGCACATGACTCACAACCATCGCTTCGCATACGATGGTCCGTGTTGAGGGCTCACCCTAGGGTATATGGACGTAGGGCCTGAGTAGTCGCTTTCATCCCCTGTCTTCGTCCCCGGGGGCACAAGGATCCGCAACCATCTCTTCACATGCGATGGTCAGTGCCGAGGGCTTGCCCCGGGGTATCTAGATAGAGGGCCTAAGTAGCCTCTTCCATCCTCAATCTTCATCCCTAGGGCAAATGGCTCCACAACCATCGCTTCGCATACGATGGTCGGCGCCGAGGGCTCGCCCTGGGGTATCTAGATGGAGGGCCTGAGTAGCCACTCCAATCCCTTGTCTTCATCCCGGGGGCCACATGGCTCCGCAACCATCGCTTCACATGCGATGGTCTTTGCCGAGGGCTTTCCCTATGGATCTATGCTTGTTTGTCCGTGGGGTATCTTGCCGGTAATGGTTCCCATGTCTTTGTCCCCGTGGGCACATAGCGCCGCAACCATATCTTCACATATAATGGTCAGCACCGAGGGCTCTCCCTAGGGTTCTGTTCTTTCTTGATCGCGGGGTACCTTGATGGAGGTCCTGAGTAGCCATTCCACAAGGACTTCTAGGGGTACGTATCCCCAGGAAGATGTGATATTCGATAACTTGTTTGTGATGATGTTGGAGCCGTGGGGGGCATGCTCCATTCTGATCCTGTCAAAGTGCTGCTCGAACTTTCTGACTTCTTAGACATAGGGGGTTGATGACCCATAGGTATAGGGGGTGTATCGCAGTAGTTTTGATAAGTAAGAGTGTCGAACCCAACGAGGAGCATAAGGTGCTGGCTAGTGGTATGGATCAGGAATTCTCTGCAAATACTTAGCAAACAGATTTTTAGGGGGTTTTGATAAAGCAAATAAACAAAGTACGAGTAAATAAAAGATAGTAGGAATAAATGCAGCAAGTGGCCCAATCCTTTATGCAGCAAAGGACAAGCCGGTTGTATTACTTAAGATGACCAAACGTTCTCGAGGACACATGGGAAGACTGTCAAGTGCTTTCGCTTCATATAGTTGATTAATCTTCTTTAGCTTGCTAAGTGTTGTGTGGGTGAACCTGTGCTAATGTACCGACCTTCCTAGGACTAATACATACTTGTGATTATACCCCTTGCAAACATCCGTAAGTACAAGAAAGTAATTAAGGTAGAAACCTAACCACAGCTTTAAACTCTAACACCCTTACGTCCCTTGTGCAATGGTTTCCTAACAGGGGTTCAGGTTTTTGTCACTCCGGCAACCCCTACGATTAGTAGCCAAATACACAATGCATTTCCCTAGGCCCATATAGGTGAAGTGTCATGTAGTCGATGTTCACATGACACCACTAGAAGAAGTACACCACAACTTAAATATCAAACTATTGAATCTTTCTCAACACAACTCCACTACTAACAACATGACTTCTCCCATGTCCTCAAGAACAAAACGAACTACTCACAAGACATCATATGGATCATGATCAGAGATGGAATAATGATGTATAATAATCTGAACATAAACAATTATTCAACGGTTCACTCAATAGCATCAACTACAAAGAGTAATCAACACCGGGAAAGTTTCCCCTATGAACTAATGCAAGATTCATCGCAATTGTTACAGCAATATGGATATGGTGATGAGGGTGCTGATGGTGATGATGGTGGTGGTGATGATGATGATGATCCCGATGAAGTCCAACTTGATGGTGGTGTTGATGGCGACGATCTCCCCTCTCCGGGAAGGAATTCCCCCGGCAGAAATCTGTCTGCCGGAGAGATCTTTCTCTCTCGGTGTTTTCCGCCCCGCAGAGGCGGCGGAATCTTTTTGTGGTCGCTCCCCGAGTCTTAGGGTTTCAAGAGGATAATATATGCCAGAGGGGAGAGCCTAGAGTGGGCCAGGGCGGCCACACCACCTGCTGGCGTGGCCTAGGGCTGCCCGCGCCAGGGGGTGGTGTGGGCCCCTGTGGCCCATCTCCAGCCCCCCTTCTGGCTTCCTTCGTCTTCTGGAAAAATAGGATTTTCCGTATATTTCCCGGATTTTCTGAACTTCGCGAATTTTGCCTCTAAACAGCACCTTTTCCATCAGAAACCTGACTGCAGCGGTCGATGCTCCAAAAGTCATCAACCATGCAAAAACAGATGATATAAGATAAGTATCACCTCTCAATATGAAATATATCAATGAATAACAGTGAATTATGACATATAATAGTGATGCAAAATGGACGTATCAACTCCCCCCAAGCTTAGACTTCGCTTGTCCCCAAGTGAAACTGAGCTCAATAAACATGGCCTCAGGTTTATGGAGTGAAGAGTCGATAAAAGAATACGAACAAGAAGCATCATATTCATCAAATACATAGATCAAACTAGAAGACAACTCACTATTATATAACTCAACTTGCAATGAGTAAAGGAAACACAATAAAGATACATAAAGTAAATCATAATTGATAATGGCAAACTTAGCTCTTGGTCGAAGAATAGTTGATAATTTGCTGGAGTTCACAAATAACTAGTTTTCAGTGATAGCTTTCAAAGTAGTAAACATCTAGATAAGAGAAATGTGCAAAACAAGGAACATAAGAAACATGAATGAATAATTCATCATATGAATGAATGAAACACAACAACTCAAAATACTTGCTGAGGTAGAAGGGAATAGGTTTACTGACTCAACTAAAAAGTAAAAGAAAGGTCCTTCGCAGAGGGAAGCAGGGATTTCAAGTTTTATAAAGAGCTCCAAAAAATTATGATACTTATTAGCTTTCAGCTCTCATTGCCCCTATCATAGGCATCTTTAGGTGATTAAGGCTAAAGTGATCAAATATGAGGATATGCATTGACAAGTTGTAAATTGAGAATCTCATGTCCCTTGAATATGAGGGTCGCTCCTCATGCTACTCAAGTTTAGTCACCGGTAAGTTCTTGTCATCGTAAGCATATGTGTATCATAGAGAACCGCCAACGGGGTACCCCTTGCCCGATGATACGGAAGAATCCCCATATCAAAATGACAAGGCAAGCAAACAACAAGCATCTCAGCAATCTTCTTATTTACCATGGGAGTATGGTGCCTTTTTCTCTCTTTCCTCTTTTCATAATCTCTTTTTTTCTTTTTCTCTTTTTTCTCAATATAGGACCTTTTTTATAAGAAGAATGCTTCATAGATGCTCGTTATGGTTACGCTGCAGGTTTCCACCATGTCAGCATGGATTAGACTAGCGGCCCAGGCGTTTCTCTAAAACATATGCATAACTCCATGGACTTACAAGCTCCCCTTTCATTTCACACCGACGACATCCATAGACAAAAGAACATGATATCAACTAGGTACAAAGTACCAGTGCAATGTTGAAAGCGTTCCCCATGACATCATGGTTCTGCTAATTCACAACTTACAAAGTGCAAGCATATACGCAACATAGGTGAGCACAATGGTTCAAATTTATTAAATGCAAGAAAGTAAAGTGTGCCATCAAGTTCGTGAGAGCTTTAATCACTAATTTTCACATAACAAGTTTAATTTGGAAGGTAGGCAAAACAAGAATTTACTTGGAATAGCAATAATGCTACTAGGTAGGTATGGTGGACACAGATGGCAAAGGTTTTGGTTTAAAGGAGTGGATGCACAAGAATAATTCCCTCTCAGTACAGTTTTTTGGCTAGCAAGGCTGGGTAGAAAGTACAAGAGTTGAAGGAAACAAACAAACATACAAGTGATAAAGATAAACATGCAATCTTCCTTGGAAGCACAAAAGATCTTAACTAGAGAATACTAAACTTAGGAGCAAATCAAGAAAGAAAGATGATGAGATTATTTTTCTTTAGAATACTTTTATCTTTTTCATTCAACTCTCAAAAATAGTGTGCTATTGACCAAGCCAGGTTTGCCAAAACCAACTAAATTAACTCAATGATCCCAAAGTGATACCAATACTAACAACAAGATCAATCATATAACCATGAATTGAAAACTAATATAAGCTATGAAAAAGAGTGAATGATAGAACTTCTCATTAATATTCCATAACGGCAACTCACACCAAGGGATACATATCTAACGAGAGAGGGGACACTTCCATAATGCAAACCATACTACATAATAACTCCTCTATTCATGATATGACTCTACTAAAAAGGTAAAAAGATAGAAGATAGTGATGTGATACCGCGGCACTCCCCCAAGCTTGGAACAAACCAAGGGGACGCCAAACCTGATGACGAATTACTCCTTAGGTGGTGGTGGTATCCTGTCGATGAGCTCTCTAATCAGTTTCCCCAAGTCCTCAATCTCGAAAGTGAGGGTACGAATCAATTCCGAGTTGTTCTTGATGCGGTACATGATCATGTTAGATTGTGGATCCCAGCTCTTGTGATTCCTTTTCCGCTCTCTTTCCTTGTGGTCTTCTTTTCCTGCATGGTTATGGATAAAGGTATGGAAGGGACTCTTGGTACTTGGAGAAGGTGACCGTGGAGCCAAGCAGTGACGAGGAGCTTTCCCCCCAGTCTGCATCTGTGCAGTCCTTCTAACCCTGGCAGGTTTTGTCACCACTCCAATGCTTGCAATGGTAGTGCCGGTGTGCGGATGTTGGCCTTGCTCCTCTTCATCTTCACTTTTGATCTCCTTCTCCTTCCCGGGGTCTTGGAGGTCTTCCTCCATAGGCTCCTTCCCTTTATCCTAGGAGGACACCATTGTGCTTCTAAACCTTCAAAGAGTATGTCCTGGCAGAAACAGATCGAAACAAAAACACGACGAAAACACAATATACGAACCTCGGGGGATCTGGGGGGGTTATATATTACGAAGTTTCATATCAAAAGGAAGGTACTGGGAGAAAACGAGTCGAAGGCGGAGTCCGGGGTGGACTCACCACCTGGTGGCGCGGCCAGGGGTGGGCCCGTGCCACAGGGTGGTGTCAGCCACCCTGGCTCTGTTTCCGTCCCTTTTTCACTTCATAACTTTCCTTATTGACTAAAAACTGCAAAAATATAGTTGGATAGTATTTTCGCGGAACTTTTCTTACCAGAACTGTTACCTATTTGAAAACGGACTCTGCAGGTCTCTGAATTTGGTATCTAGTAGATTCTTCCGCAGTCATCACTTGAATATCATCGGTATCTTCATCTTCATACACTTATTACTTGAGTCATAAAACCCTTCTCTTTCTTATTACACCACTATCTCCACTTCCTAGAAATTTCTTTCACACAGTTCTCATTAGCAACATTAATATAAGTGAAGTGATAAAACCTTTTGAGTCCAACTTCAACTGAAAACCATCAAAACATAAGCTACTGAAGCAAATCCTTCCGAAAACCCAAAAATAATTCAAAAAGGAAATCGAATAAAGAAGCAAATGCAAGAGTGGCAAAAATCTGTCAAAACAGACCAGCAGGTAAAGATCAATTTTTTAGAAAATCTTCTGTTACTCAAATCAAAAAGTGCAAAACTAACGAAAGTTAAATAACAACCTGGGGCAGAAGCACAAAACAATACATCTCAATCCGACATACAGATATCTCTCACGAATGTTTACGGTGAAGCACAAAAATCTGTTTTGGGACAGCAACCTCCCCAAATCTTACTTCTCTCTCATTAGAGTTTGATCTTGACAGAAAAACCAAACAAAAAGGATAAGGAGCGTTTATTACCGAAGTAATAACTTCCAAGACTCAAAGAAACAAAAACAAACTGAAAGCAAAAACAAATTGGGTTGTCTCGCAAAAAGCTCTTTCTTTATTGCCATTAAGATGGGCATGATAATTTTGATGATGCTCACATAGGAATATGAATTGAAGTGAAAGAGAGCATTAAGAAGCAAAAATACACACATTTAAGTCTAACCCACTTCCTATGCAAGGGAATTTTTTAAACAAACAAGTTGTTGAAACCAGAGGCTACTTACATAAGAAGGCAAAAGAGATGCAACATAAAAACTTTCAGCATAAAACGAGGAAACTTGATATTATTAAGATGCATAAGAACACTTTTTCCTCTTTCATAGTAACTTTCAGTATCATGCATAAACTTAACAATATAACTATCACAAGGACCGTCATAGCAATGATCACTTATTCTAACAGCAAACATAGGAATACTAGCTCTCATAACACTACTTTGTGAAACAATATTAGAGGTATCCTTACAAAGGATAGGGTGTCCCTCTTTCTCATATTTAGTAACAAAGTCTTTCACATTTGCTATTATAGGTTCATCAACCTTTTGTTTATCAGGTTCAACAGCTTTATTCATACTTTCATCTACCATACTAGCCATCATAGAATGTTCCCTTATCTTAACTGGGAAAGGCATTTTCTCAATATAAGGTTCAGGTAAGACATGATTAGTAGTATAAACTCTAGTATTTCTTGCAGGAACACTCTTAGCAATATCTTTATAAGGTTCATGATACTTATTCCACTTCTTTTTAGGCACTTCAATGTAGGAAGCAAAAGCCTTAAAATAAGAAGCAATAGCTTGAGAGTCTAGACCATAAGCATTTTTAATATTTTGAAAGTCATTAGTTCCCATAAAATATTCAATGCATTCACAATCATAATTTATACCTAACTTTCTACCTTTGTCATTCTCCCATGTTTCAGCATTGTCTTGAATACGGTCCAGAAGATCCCATTTAGCTTCTTCTTCCATGCTAGTGAATGATCCAGCACAAGAAGCATCCAATAAATCGTTATCATGTAGAGGGAGTCTTGCATAAAAGTTATTGATAATAATATTGTTGGGGAGCTCATGAACGGGACATTTGAGCATTAGTAACTTCAATCTCCCCCAAGCTTGAGATGTACTCTCTCCATCAAGAGGCCAAAAGTTGTATATTTGATTCCGATCTTTATGAATCTCACTAGGAGGATAAAACTTTGAATAAAATAGAGGCACTATTTCCTCCCATTCCAGAGCTTGACCATTCTTCAGCAGCTTATACCATTCCTCAGCTCTTCCTTTTAGTGATAATGAGAATAACTTCTTCTTAACTTGATCTATAGTAATACCTGCACACTAGAACAACCCGCATAATTCGTGTATAAAGAGTAAATGATCACCGGGATGGATAGTTCCATCCCCAACATAGTAGTTATCCATAACACGATCAATAATTCTTGTAGGTATTTTAAAAACATCATTCTTAGCAGGTGGTGGCTTATCTACTACCTTAGCAGTGGTAGTACCATTATCAAATAAGAAACTCAGCGAATTATCCATAACGAAAATAAAGCAACTAATATAAGTAAACAATACTCACAGTAGAAGTTTCCTTTACCAGTTCCACTCTCTAATAGCGCTTCACTCCCCGGCAACGGCACCAGAAAATAGTCTTGATGACCCACAAGCATAGGGGGTGTATCGCAGTATTTTCGATAAGTAAGAGTGTCGAACCCAACGAGGAGCAAAAGGTGCTGGCTAGTGGTATGGATCAGGAATTCTCTGCAAATACTTAGCAAATGGATTTTTAGGGGTTTTTGATAAAGAAAATAAACAAAGTACGAGTAAACAAAAGACAGTAGGAATAAATGCAGCAAGTGGCCTAATCCTTTATGCAGCAAAGGACAAGCCGGTTGTATTACTTGAGATGACAAAATGTTCTCGAGGACACATGGGAAGACTACCAAGTGCTTTCGCTTCATATAGTTGATTAATCTTCTTTAGCTTGCTAAGTGTTGTGTGGGTGAACCTGTGCTAATGTACCGACCTTCCTAGGACTAATACATACTTGTGATTATACCCCTTGCAAACATCCGTAAGTAAAAGAAAGTAATTAAGGTAGAAACCTAACCACAACTTTAAACTCTAAGACCCTTACATCCCTTGTGCAATGGTTTCCTAACGGGGGTTTAGGTTTCTGTCACTCCGGCAACCCCTACGATTAGTAGCCAAATACACAATGCATTCCCCTAGGCCCATATAGGTGAAGTGTCATGTAGTCGACGTTCACATGACACCACTAGAAGAAGTACACCACAACTTAAATATCAAACTATTGAATCTTTCTCAACACAACTCTACTACTAACAACATGGCTTCTCCCATGTCCTCAAGAACAAAATGAACTACTCACAAGACATCATATGGATCATGATCAGAGATGGAATAATGATGTATAATAATCTGAACATAAACAATAATTCAACGGTTCACTCAATAGCATCAACTACAAAGAGTAATCAACATCGGGAAAGTTTCCCCTATGAACTAATGCAAGATTCAACGCAATTTTTACAGAAATATGGAGATGGTGCTGATGGTGATGATGGTGGTGATGATGATTATGATGATCTCGATGAAGTCCAACTTGATGGTGGTGTTGATGGCGACGATCTCCCCTCTCCGGGAAGGAATTCGCCTGGCAGAAATCTGTCTGCCGGAGAGATCTTTCTCTCTCGGTGTTTTCCGCCCCGCAGAGGCGGCGGAATCTTTTTGTGGTCGCCCCCCGAGTCTTAGGGTTTCGGGACGATAATATACGCTAGAGGGGAGAGCCTGGAGTGGGCTAGGGCGGCCACACTACCTGCTGGCGCGGCCTAGGGCTGCCCGCGCCAGGGGGTGGTGTGGGCCCCCTGTGGCCCATCTCCAGCCCCCCTTCTGGCTTCCTTCGTCTTCTGGAAAAATAGGATTTTCCGAATATTGTCCCGTATTTTCTGAACTTCGCGAATTTTGCCTCCAAACAGCACCTTTTCCATCAGAATCCTGACTGCAGCGGTCCATGCTCCAAAAGTCATCAACCATGCAAAAACAGATGAAATAACATAAGTATCACCTCTCAATACGAAATATATCAATGAATAACAGTGAATTATGACATAGAATAGTGATGCAAAATGGATGTATCAGGGGCTGTCCACGGGGAGTCGTAGTCTTTATTGATCTGGTTGATGACCAACTGTGAATCCGAGGGACGACCAGGCGCTTGATCCCCATGTCCTTCACGATCATGAGGCTGGTGAGTAGGCCTTCATACTCGGCGGTGTTGTTGGTCGAATGTTATCTATGGTAGAACATCTGGACCACGTACTTTAATTCGCTTCCGGTTGCTGACACTAGGAGCACGCCAACCTCCGAGCCGTCGATTGAGTAAGAACTGTCGAAGTACATGGTCTAGTCGCATGGTCAGTACTCCTGGGAAGGGAGGAGGTAGGTTCCTCCTTGTCCTCTGGGGTGGGAGTCCATTCGGCGATGAACTTAGCCAAAGTCGAGCTCTTGATGGTTTGGGCGTGGAAAAAATGAAGGTCAAAGCCAGATAGCTCCATGGCCCATTCCGCCACTCGCCTCGTGGATTCCCTGTTGTGCAACATGCGCTCCAAGGAATGCTTGGTCACCATGGTGACACGATGGGCCTCGAAGTAGTGTTGAAGCTTCCTCGATGCAATGAGGATACCGAGAAGGAGCTTCTAGAGCGTAGGGTAACAAACTCGAGCATCGCGCATCATCGTGCTAATGAAATACACAGGGCGCTGCACCTTCTGCTGTTTTGGGGGATCCTACTACTCCTCAACGCTCGAGTTGCAGTACCCAGGAGGAGGCGCTTTCGGATATCCAGGGTCGCTTCCTAACTCCCAGAGTTCAGGAGTTATGCCTGACTCGGTCCATGGACCGAGGACCTCAACAATGATGTCCGGGTCATCTCCCTCCACGGGCTCCACCTTGTCAGGATCAGGAAGAGGCACTTCTGGGCATCCAGGATCACTTCCTAACTCATCGAGTTCAGGAAGTGTACCTGGCTTGGTCCGCTGACGGGGGCCCTTCGTGATGACACGCGGGTCATCTTCTTCCCTCTCCACAACAGGCATTGTGCTAACCACTTGAGTTGTGGTAGCGACATATAGTAGTAGAGGATCCCTAGGCTTGGGATCCACCAGTACCAGAGGGGAGGTGAGGTAGCGCTTCAGATCTTGAAACGCGGCCTCTGCCTCCAGGGTCCATTTGAGGTCTCTCGACTTCTTCAAGAGGTTGAAGAATGGAAGGGATCACTCTCCTAGCCGAGAGTTGAAGCATCCCAGGGTTGTGATACACCCGTTTTGACACTGCACCTCCTTGACCTATCTAGGAGCTTCCATCTGGTCGATGGCCTTGTTCTTGTCGGGATTAACTTTTATGCCCCGGTGAGAAACTAGGAAACCAAGCATATTTCTCGAGGAAACCCCGAAAACACATTTCTCAGGGTTAAGCTTGAGGTGGACCTTGCGCAGGTTGTTGAACATCTCATCCAAGTCCCTAAGCAAGGTGCGGTGGTGCTCGGTATTGACCAAGATGTCATCGATGTAGGCCTCCATGTTGAGGCTGATATGGGTTCCCAGACACGCCCTCATGGCGTGCTGGAACGTGGCGTCGACATTCTTTAGCCTGAAGGGCATGCAAGTGTAACAAAAGCATCCTCTGGGGTGATGAACACCGTATTTTCTTTGTCTTATTTTGCCATCTTAATCAGGTGGTAGCCGGAGAAGGCATCGAGGAAGAAGAGAGATCACACCCTGCCATGGAATTAACTATCTAGTCGATTCGTGGAAGAGGGAATGGATCCTTGCGGTAGGCCTTGTTCAGGTCCATGAAGTCGACGCACATCCTTTTGCTGTTGTTGTGCGACTTGGGAACCAGGACAGAGTTCGCAACCCAAGTCAGGTTCCATACTTCACGGATGACCTGAGCGGCCTTTAACTTTCGAACCTCCGAGATGATGAAGTCCTGCTTATCCTATGCTTGGCACCGGACCTTCTTCTTTACCAGGTGATCTCTCGGGAAAACTTCTAGTCAGTGCTCGGTCACCTCCCTCGGTACCCCAGGAAGACCAGCTGGTTCCTAGACAAACACATCAGCATTCTCCCGGAGGAAGGTGATGAGCACACTTTCCTATTTGTGGGTGAGGCGCCCCCTAATGGTGATGGGACAGCCTCCTCACTCTAGCAGAGGGGCCTTCTTGATGAGGTCACGATCCTCGGTTAGCGCTTATTCGGCATAGGTAACATGCCCAATGCATTAGGTTCCCATGAGCCCCAAAAAACCGCTGATGCAGTCTCCTGGTAAGACTGCTCCATGCAGAAGATGGTGTCCCAAGGATCGGATTGGATGATGATGACCCCTTTCATGGTCGGGGTCTTCATGGTGTTGTAGGAGTAATGCGTGGCTAACATGGATTTCACCAAGGCAGGTTGACCAAGTATGCCGTTGTAGGGCAACAACCACCATGTCGAATGTGATGTTCTCTATGCGTAAGTTCTCGGGTGTCCCAAACGTGACGGGCAGGGTGACCTGCCCCAGCGGTTGGGTCGCCTCCGGGTTGATCCCCTGGAACGCTCCCTTGGGGGACATGCATTCCATAGGGATTTGGAGCTGTCTCATGAGTTGGGCGGATAGGAGGTTTAGGCCCGCACCTCCATCCACTAGCATCTTGGTCATTTTGACGTTGTTGATAGTCGAAGAGACTACCAACAACAGGATCCCCACGCCCGCGCATCGGTCGAGGTGATCCTGATCGTCAAAGGTGACCGACACGGCTAACCATTTGAGGGGGCATCGTGCCTCCATGCTTGGATGCACGGTGCACACCTCTCTGGTGAGCCGCTTGACGGTGTTGTGCGGGGGAAAAGCCGAAGCGCCCCCTTGGATGAACAACACGTCATGCGATCTAAAGTTTGACCAGATGTGCCCTCACGACGCTTCACGATGGGCATACGTATGGAGCCTGTGGGGAGTCGGACCATGTGCTAGTCTCCCCTCTGAAGGTTCTAGGTTTCCTCCACCGTGGTGCCACAATGGGTAGGGGGACAAAACTGGCAAGGTGAGGGCATGTCGACTGATGGTGTGCAGGGAATACCCCACTAGATCCACGAGTCGAACAAGCCAAGATCACACGCATGGGCGATTTCCGATGGCCTCCGGTGGGAACACAGGAGGGTGTTAGCGGGTGCTAGCCCAGCCCCCGGCCCAAGGAAGCTTGAGGGTGGCGGTGGTAGCTTACTAGACACGTCGGTCACTTCATCTTTGGTCGCCCTCCTAGCGGGTGATATGTTGCAAACGTATCTATAATTGTTGATGTTCCATGCTTGTTTTATATCTACTTTCTTATGTTTTGTCCACACTTTGGAGTATTTTTATACACTTTCTTGGACTAACCTATTAACAAGATGCCACAGTGCTAGTTGCATGTTTTCTGCTGTTTTTGGTTCCAGGAAAATCAGAAAATCAATATTCTCGGAATTGGACGGGACAAAAGCCAAAGTCAATATTTTACCGGAAGACACATGGAGTCCGAAGGAGAGACGGAGGGAGGCCACAGGGCGACCACACCACCAATTGGCGTGGGCAGCCCTAGGCCGCGCCAGGGCATGGTGTGGGCCCCCTGGCCGCCCACCGACCTTGCCTCTTCGCCTATAAGATGCCTCCCGATGCAAAAACCCTAAATCGAACAGCCTCCAGCCACGAAAAGTTCTGCAGCGCCGCCGCCACCGAAGGGGAGATTCGGGGGACAGAAAGTCTCTCTTTCGGCACCCTGCCGGGACGGGGAAGTGCCCCCGGAGCCATCTCCATCGATCTCCACCACTATCTTCATCGCCGTTGTTGATTCCCATGATAATGAGGGAGTAGTTCTCTCTCGAGGCTAAGGGTTCTACCGGTAGCTATGTGTTCATCTCTCTCTCTATGCATGATCATATTGTGATCATGATCTTTGTAATCAAGTAGATCTACTTTGCTACTCAAGTGCTTTAATAGATCTCTGCTCTCCCCATGTGTGTGAAAGTGACAGCATGCACACCATGGTGGCACTTAGGCTAGAGATTACAAATACTTCTTATGAGTTATATTTGGAGTTGGATGTCTCTATGAAATTGTGGTGTTTGTTGGAACCATCTAGAGCTCAAGGTGATAGTGTGGGGTTTTCTAGATGGGAAAGGCTTACTTTGAGGTGTGCTGTTATAGCCCTACCATGGATTAGAGTGTCCAACCGGATATTAGTTCAGAGTAGTATCATGAAGATAATATATTTATTTGAGAGTGTTCACTAGTGAAAGTATGATCCCTAGGCCTTATTTCTAAGCATTGAAACACCGTTTGCAACTAGATCAGTTACATGTTTGCTTGTTGCCATCTTTATTTCAGTTTGCCTTTAGTCACTTCCACGCCATCAAGCTATTTTCTAGCACCGTTGTCTTTTATCCATACCACTTGTATTTCACTATCTCTTCGCCGAACTAGTGCACCTATACACCTGACAAGTGTATTGGGTGTGTTCGGGACACAAGAGACTTCTAGTATCTTGATTGTAGGGTTGCTTGAGAGGGATACCTTTGACCACTTCCTCCCTAAGTTCGATAAACCTTGGGTTATCCACTTAAGGGAAAACTTGCTGCTGTTCTACAAACCTCTGCACTTAGAGGCCCAACAACTGTCTACAAGAATAGAAGTGCGTAGACATCAAGCTATTTTCTGGCGCTGTTGCCGGGGACTGAAGAAGAAGAAGCTCCCACGTCAACCACACGCCAACAAGTATTTTCTGGCGCTGTTGCCGGGGAGGTAAGGTAAAAGGTACTCACATCATCTTGTGTGAGTGCTCGAAGTTATTTCCTTTAGATTCTGCAATTTTGTCTTTTTGTGTCTTGTTTTCACTAGTTAGGCTTAATGGAAAAGAACAAAAAAATTAGAGAGATTTATAGTATTTCTCTTTGAGTTAGGACATGAAGTGTTTGAAGAGAAAATTAAAAAACCTATGGAACTTTATTTGCATGCTAATAGCAATGTTGTTAGTATGAATTCTTTGGACACCATTATTGCTAATGCTATGGAAAAGTCTAAGCTTGGGGAAGCTAGTTTTGATGAGCATGATATTTTTAGTCGCCCAAGCACGGAAGAGAAAATTTACTTTGAGGATACAATACCTCCGATATGATGATTACAACGATGAGTGTGATATTTTCAGTCCACCTACTATTGAGGAGAGAATTAATTATGATTACAATATGCCTCCTATATTTGATGATTATGGTGATGAGAATAATAATGATAGCTATTTTGTTGAATTTGCTCCCACTATGATTAATAAGAATGACTATGTTTATGTGGAGAGTATTAATTATTTTATGCGTGTGGCTCATGATAAGAATGTTTTGTGTCATAGTTATATTGTTAATTTTATTCATGATGCTACTGAAAGTTATTATGAGAGAGGGAAACATGGTTTTATGCATCTCAATAATATTAAGTTTCACCTCTTTATGTTGAAAGTCTTGAAGTTGCACTTGTTTTGCTTTCCTATGCTTGTTGCTTTGTGCTTTCATGACTTGTTTCTTTACAAGATTCCTATGCATAGGAAGTGGGTTAGACTTAAATGTGTTTTGAATTTTCTTCTTGATGCTCTCTTTTACTTCAATTCATATTTCTTATGTGAGCATCTTCTCAAACTATCATGCCTAACTTAAAGGCGTTAAAGAAAAGTACTTATTGGGAGATAACCCAAAAGTTTCAGTTGAGTCTTGGAAGCTATTGCTTCAGTAATAACCTCTTCTTATCCTTTTTTTTGCTTTTTGTGCCAAGAGTAACCTCTAATGAGATTGAAGTAATCCTTGGGAAAGTTGCTGTCCCGAAACAGATTTTTGTGCTTCACCGGAAAAATTCGTCTAAAATATCTGTACGTCTTTTTGAGGCGTGAATTTATGTGCTTCTGCCCCAGGTTGTTATCTAACTTTTGTTAGTTCAACACTTTTCGATTTAAGCAACAGAAGGTCTTCGAAAATATTGGTTTTTACCTGCTGGTCTGTTTTGATAGATTTCTGCCATTATTTGCATTTGCTTCTTGTTGATTCCTTTTTCGGTTCTCCTTTGGGGAATTGAGATTTTCAAGGGAAGTGTTTCAGTAGCTTGTGTTTTAATGGAAGTTTTATTGGTGTTGAAACTCAACCCAAATACTTATTATCTTGAGTGCACTAATGTTGCTAATAAAGATTGTGTGAAGTTTTGTATGAAGGAAAAATTTCAGGTGTATGGAGAGAATGATGTAATGAGATAAAGAATGGACTAAATCTCAAGCTTGGGGATTCCACACGTGTCACCCCAAGAAATATCCAAGAAGTACAAGCATCAAATCTTGGGGACGCCCAAGGCATCCCCTTCTTCATCAATAAAAATTTTAGGTTTCTTCCAAACACTTCATTTTTATTGTTTGATGCACAGTTATGTTGTTCTTGGAGCGTATTCGTTTTTTGTTTTTGGTTTTCGTTTGCTTGGTTTGCTTAGTTTGCTGAATAAATTGGTTGGACCCCCTCTTTCATGCATTGATTTTGAAATAGTTTGGTTTGGATTGGAAAAGAGTAGGAAAGTTCATGCTAAGTGGTAAAGAGAGCTGGTTTTTGACTGTGGCTTATGCTTTGTCATGCCATGCTTGATATTGTTTTTGCTTTATGCTTAGTGATCTTTGTGGTAGCATGACATGTTATAAACAATTGAGATTTCTTAATGTGCCTGGGAAGAATCATGCGTTGTTTTAGCGTATTAAAGCATAGTATTATGGTATTCTCCTTTGATGCTTTATTTGGGTTCACTTGGCGCATGCTCAGACCATGTTATGACTATCCCAAGTCACCATAGCCTTTATGATCCTTTAGTTTTCGACTTTAATATCACTTTATGCTTTAATTAATGATGTTTTGTCACTTTGCATGCTTATGGCCATTATTGCTCTCTTAGTTGGTCGCTCCCAGTCTTTTGGTAGCCTCTGCAACCAAGTATGAGTTCCACTCATGCATCCAACTCCTAAAACCAAGTTATTCCAAAGAGTCCACCATACATACCTATTAGCATTTGCTATTCCAAGTATATTCATGTTTTTATCTACCTTCCGAATTAAACTTTCTATGAGAAAATTAGTGATTAAAGCTCTCACGAACTTGATGGCACACTTTACTTTTCTTGCCCCTAATAAACTTGAACCATTGTGTCATCTATGTTGTATATGCTTGCACTTATACGTTGGGAATTAGTAGAACCATGCTGTCATGGGGAACGCTTTCAACATTGCACTTGTACATTGTACCCAGTTGATATCATGCTCTTTTGTTTACGGACATCGTCAGTCTGAAATGAAAGGGGAGCTTGTAAGTCCATGGAGTTATGTATGTGTGTTAGAGAAACGCCTGGGCCGCCGGTCTAATCCATGCTGTCATGGTGGAAACCTGCAGCGTAACCATAATGATCTCATAGACAGCTCATTATGGTTACGCTGCAGGTTTCCACCATGACAGCATGGATTAGACCGGCAGCCCAGGCGTTTCTCTAACACACATACATAACTCCATGTACTTACAAGCTCCCCTTTCATTTTACACCGACGACATCCATATACAAAAGAGCATGATATCAACTAGGTACAAGTACCAAGTGCAATGTTGAAAGCGTTCCCCATGAAAGCATGGTTCTGCTAATTCCCAACAAATAAGTGCAAGCATATACAACATAGACGACACAATGGTTCAAGTTTATTAAGGGCAAGTAAAGTAAAGTGTGCCATCAAGTTCGTGAGAGCTTTAATCACTAGTTTTCTCATAACAAGTTTAATTTGGAAGGTAAACAAAAGCATGAATATACTTGGAATAGCATAAGCTAGTATGTAGGTATGGTGGACTCTTTGGAATGACTTGGTTTAGGGAGTTGGATGCATGAGTGGAACTCATACTTTGTTGTGGAGGCTAGCAAAAGACTGGGAGCGACAAACTAAGAGAGCAATAATGGCCATAATCATGCAGAGCGACAAAACATCATTGATCAAAGCATAAAGTGATACTACAAGTTGAAAACTAAAGGATCATAAAGGCTATGGTGACTTTTGATAGTCATAACATGGTGTGGGCATGCGCCAAGTCAACCCAAATAAAGCATCAAAGGAGAATACCACTATACTATGCTTTAATATGCTAAAAGAACGCATGATTCATCCAAGGCACATTAAGCAATCTCAATTGTTTATAACAAGTCATGCTACAGAAAAGAATACTAAGCATAAAGCAAAAACAATATCAAGCATGGCATGACAAAGCACATGCCACAGTCAAAAACGAGCTCTTTTTACCACATAAGTATGAACTTTCCTACTCTTTTCCAAACCAAACCAAACCATTTGCAAACCAATGTAAGAAAGAGGGGGTCCAACCAATTTATTCAGAAAACTAAGCAAACCAAGCAAACTAAAAACGAAAACGAAAAAGAAGACGCTCCAAGAACAACACAACTATGCATGAAACAATAAAAATGAAGCGTTTGGAAGAAAGCTGGGATTTTTATTGATGAAGAAGGGGATGCCTTGGGCATCCCCAAGCTTTGACGCTTTTAATTCTTGGATATTTCTTGGGGTGACACGCGTGACATCCCAAGCTTGAGCTTTATTTCATCCTTCATCTCATTACTCATTCCTTCCATACACCTGAAAATTTTCCTTCATACAAAACTTCACACAATCTCATTAGCAACATTAGTGCAATTAAGATAAATAAGTCTTAAGGTTCAGTTATAACACCAAATGAACTTCCATTAGAACACTAGCTACTGTAGCACTTCCTTCAAAAAGCTCAATTCCCCAAAAGGAGTCAAAAAGGAACCCACAAGAAGCAAATGCAGAAAATGGCAGAAATCTGTAAAAACAGACCAGCAGGAAAGAAGAATTTTTTCGAAGACCTTCTGTTGCTCAAATCAAAAAGTGTTGAACTACCGAGAGTTAGATAACAACCTGGGGCAGAAGCACAAAAAATTACAGCTCAATCTGACATACAGAGATCTCTCACGAATTTTTACGGTGAAGCACAAAAATCTGTTTCGGGACAGCAACTTTCCCAATCATTACTTCACTCTCATTAGAGGTTACTCTTGGCACAAAAAGCAAATAAAAAGGATAAGGAGAGTTTATTACTGAGGTAATAACTTCCAAGACTCATCTAAAACTTTTGGTTTATCTCCCAATAAGTACTTTTCTTTAACGCCTTTAAGTTAGGCATAAGAAGCAAAGAAAGAATCAAGTGTTCTCAAATGAAGAAGCATTAAGATCAATACCAGAAATATTTTCAACAAGGCAAGGTATATCATCCAAATAAGTTCTAGAGGATCCTCTCTCAATGCTCTTAGGTTCACTATTCTCATCAAAAGGGTTTGCAGGAACAATCCAGTCAAGATTCTTTTCTATGGCATCATGTATTGCTACTAGTTTAAAGGGTATTGGTATCTTAGGTTCCTCCCCATTAGGGTAGGTTTTGTTCATCTTTTCTCGTGTACCAACAACATCTACACATGATCCTAGCATATTAAAATGTTCAAAAACTTTTCTAGCTTCCTTGGCAACATCATAGAACTCCTTAAACAAAGTTTCTAGTATAAAATCCCTCTTTTCAGGATCCTCAATTTCTTTAAGCTTAAGAAACATTACTTGCATTAAGGGGTTGAGGTTAACAAACCTAGCGTCTAACATGTGAATTAAAGAAGCTGCAGCAATCTCATAGTTTGGAGCAAGTTCTGCAAGGGATCTATCCTCAGTTATCTTCATGCTTACTAACATGATTGAAGAATTCTTCAATATTGTCTTTCCCAATTATCGAACCACTACCAATTGAAAGGTCTTTCAAAGTGAATGTAGGGATCAACATGATGAGCTAAGGGAGAGGTGACTACTAAAGGAGACTTAATTTTTTGTGTTTTTGATAAAGAAAGCAAACTAGTAAAACTAATTTTTTTGTGTTTTTGAAAGAACAAAACAAGCAAACAAAGCAAAAAGAAACTAAGCAAAACAAAAACAACAAAGTAAAGAGATTGGTTATGAGGGACTCCCCTTGCGAAGATGTCCTTGACTCCCCGGCAATGGCGCCAGCAAAATGCTTGATGGCTCGGTGTTGATGTAGAGCTCGTTGGGAACCCCAAGAGGAAGGTATGATGAGCACAGCAGCAAGTTTCCCTCAGTTATGAAACCAATGTTTAATCGAACCAGTAGGAGCAAGGAAACACCCCAAAGGTGTTGCTAGCTGAGCCTTGGCAGGGCGCACTACCGGTGCTACTAGCAACGTGGAGACCTACACAACACAACCACATAACTTTGTCCCCAACTTGCGATGAGGTTGTCAATCTCACCGTGTTTTGCTGAAAACAAAGGATTAAACGTATCAAATGGAAAAAAGTAAAAGTTTGCAGAAAGTAACACAAAGCAGTAAATAGTTTGTAGATTGTATGTAAAGGAAAAGAGGACCAGGATCCATAGTTCACTAGAGGTGGCTCTCCTTAGATAGAAAACATGCTGGGTGAACAAATTATAGCGGGGAAATTGACAAACACCGAGAAAGCAATACATGCATATACTAATCATCTTGACTCCTTTGAGACTTGATTGGGCATTACAACATAATACATAGACCGCCATCCAAGTGCATCTATGACTAATAATCCACCTTCAGGTTATCATCCGACCCCCCTCCAGTATTAAGTTGCAAGCAACAGATTATTGCTTTACGAACTGCGTGTAAAGTAAACAATACGATTGTTCTATGAACAAAGGATTGTTGTTTTCTCCCTAGTAGCAACAGCACATCTAGTACCTTAGAGATTTCTGTCACTTCCCCAGATTACCAGAGGCATGAACCCACTATCGAGCATAAATACTAACTCTTGGAGTTGCTAGCATCTACTTGGCCAAGATAGCTACTAACAACGGAAAGCATGCAAGATCACAAATAACAAAGACATGATAGAATCAATAATCAATCTGAAATAGCATCTCAATATCCATCGGATCCCCGCAAACACAACATGTATGAATACAAATAGATGATCTTGATCATGAACAGAGCTCACAAGATCTAAACATGAAAGCACAAAGGAGGAGAACCAGCCATCTAGCTACTACATGGATCCGTAGTCCAAGGATGAACTACTCACGCATCACACCGGAGGCTTGCATGGTGATGAAGAAGGCCTCCAGGGTGAATTCCCCTCTCCGGCAGGGTGCCGGGAAGAGCTTTAGATCCCTCCCGATCTAGGGATGGAGATGACGACGGCTACAGACTCTTTCGTGGATTTTTGATCGAGTACTTAAGGTTTTCGTCCTGAGGGAAATATATAGGCGGAAGGAGAGGCCGAGGGGGTGCCGGGAGTGGCCACACCACCCCCTGGCGCCGGCCAGGCCTGGGCGCGCGGCCAGATGGTGTGGTGGCTCCCTGGCCCTTCTCCGTCTCGTATTCTGGCACTTGATCCCTTCCGGAAAAATAGGCACTTTGGCTTTTGTCCCGTCCAATTCCGAGAATATTCATTTTCTGACTTTCCTGGAACCAAAAACAGCAGAAAACAGGCAGCTAGCACTATGGCTCTTGTTAATAGGTTAGTCCAAGAAATCATATGAAAAGTACTCCAAAGTTGGAACAAAACACAAGAAAGTGGATAAAACCAAGCATGGAACATCAAAAATTATAGATACATTTGCAATGTATCACAAGGGTACACCACATGGGTTGACCACCACGCGACATCGAAGCAGTGTGCATGCTCACAATGTGGCGGTGCTCTCCTACCGTAATTCCACGTGTCGCTTTACATCCGCATCATGTAGAATGGAACATGCTCTTGTCCATCATTCTGAGTCTTGTCAAAGGTTTGCTATTTGGGTACAAAACTCCTGGGCTCCCAGTCGGGGTCCCGAAGGAGATCTCGACCCGGAACCCACGAGCCTTATGGCTTACATGGTGGCAACGTCGCACGCTATTACCGCCAGTGGGCATGACGTGGATTGGTCATGTTGTCGACATCTAGGGTGGGACGGACAAATCATGAATAGAGGGCAATACATCCCTTGGGCCAGGCATCATTAGCCACATGTCCTTCTTTATCCTCTAGGGTGGCCTCTGGCTCCCCTCTTTTGGGACCTATGCCTAAAGGAGTTCTGTGGTAGAAAACAATAAATTTTCCTACTAAGAGAACGCACCAACCCAAGATATATCTATGGTGAAGTACAATAACGAGCGGGATACAGTGACCATACCTTTGAATACCAAGAAAGCGGTAATACGTTCCCACACAAATGTTGCTGATGAAGCCGAGTTTCGCAGACCTCAAGGTCTAGAAGGCTTCAAGCGTCTAGCACCACTATTGGTGATTCCTCGTTGAGCTTTACAGGCCTTCAGTGTAAAGGACGTCTCCCGAGCTCCGGTCCATCAAGGCAGCGGAAGAAGAAGATCCAGACCGATTCCAGTGGCACAACAGCGTGCGCTGGGTGGACAAACCTCTACCTCGTGTAGCACGTTCCTAACTTGGGAACACGCTTGAGAGGAAGAGAAGGAGGGAGAGAGACAATGGCAAATGCCAATTGTGGGATGGATTTGGGGAGAGGGGTGCCCCTCTTTATATAGGTGGAAGGGAGGCACTACCTCCCTCAAAGTCCCGAGGTCGTACTAAAATGAGGGAGGAGGAGGGAGGAGGCGGCCGGCCAGCCCTTCCACATGGGCCCCATGTGGTGGGAGGCCCACTAGGGGTGGCAGCCCCCCTCTGGCCTTCCCTAAGGCGCAACCCCCACTTGGGCCTCCTCCGGTGAGGCCCATTTAGGTGGCCGCCTCATAAAATCCATTTTAAATAATATTTTTAATATTAATTCATTTAATTAATATTAAATGCATATTACCTAATACCTATCAGTCTGAAACACCTTTCAGACCCCTCTGATCATCATCGGATATCCCGAAACACTTTCGATATCTCCCTAGAACAATTCTAGTTCCCTCTTCCTATTTTTCTATCGGTAGTAGATCAACCCGTAGCATCGATTACCCTTAAGTGTGACACCCTTACGGTTCGGGAATGTTCAGGTATGAAGGGGATCTCTCCTTGATCATTGATTTTCAGCTATATCTTGAAACACATGATGATCCCTATTCATTCCACGACATAGTGTTATTCGCTTGAACCTTTTAAACATCGAGTCTTATTCCCTTTGCACAACGATACCTGGTTTGTCCAAGACCTAATATCATGTATCTCATACAGTTCAATCTTGTTACTGACAAATGCGTTTACTCGTTCCCATGATATCACATCTCTATGACCTAGTCACATGCTTGCAAGCTCATTGATGTGGTCTCACCGAGTGGGCCTAGAGTATCTATCTATCACTCGGATAGGCAAATCCCGATATCGATCACAAGCCTCAACCGTTCTTGTAGAATACCGGAAACACACATTTATGGCCACCCAGTACGAACATGACGGTTGATGTGATCAAAGCATCCGCGGGAGATAGTGATTAAACATGATCTCATGGTCGAAGGATTAAGTTACTACACTTTGCTAGATATCGCAACGTTGAACTTTGTGACTGGGTCATGTTGCAATTATACGGTCGGGTGTGTCCATCACTTCATTAAATGACCTCGTTATCAAGTGAATATTTTATGTCAAGTCCATGATCGGGAAACCTCGATCATGATCTTCCCAATGAACTATTACTAGAGGATACTAGGGACCTAGTTGTTTATATACCACACCTGTATTAATGTTTCCTCTTAATATAGTTATGACATGATGAAAAACTATTATGAACATTAGAGATATATCAATAAAAAACTTTATTTATTGGCCTCTAGGGCATATCTCGTGCCTGGGATACTTTTCTTGGTGATGTGCTTCGATATCCCAGCACCACGCTTCGCGGGGCACCCAGTGTGAAGCTTGTTGAACCGCGTACCCCTAAAACCCGTGGTACCTACAGATGTCGTGCAACACGTATCCCACCTATATGTGCACATGTTTATTGTTTACTCTCCCCCTTGGGGTTTCCTAATGGTCTCTAAACTATATGCAGAATATCCATTAACTCAATAGTAAGTGTATTGGTCTCTGTCCATCTTATACCTTACCTATATAAGGTCTCACGAAAGAATCTGCGGTACACCCACACAATTGTGGATCTCCGAAATGAATCTTCCAACATTACTTGTTTTACTTTTATCTTCTTAGACATTATTTCTCACTGATAAACCTGATTTCATGAAATGTCTCGAAAGCCGTTTGCTTTAATTTTTATACTTTTTTTTACGTCTCTCTTAACTTAGGACAAGTTTTATGCTCTTTAAATTACACAAAGATTACCTAATTAGCCAGACCACAAAGATACAAGCTATGGCTACCAGCTACGGATTCTCCTAGGTGTATGGATTACCCTACGGATTTTATACTTCTTACTGGCATTCTCTCTGAGTTGCCAGACCTTGAATACCACTTTTTTTCTAAGACTTCTTCTTTTCACCCTTCCAAGTTACTTCCATGAACTTGGTACAACTACTTCATTAGCTTCCTAGCAACATCACCTATTTTGAGTGAACTTAAGTTCATTCCTTCATGTTGCTCCACACCATTTCTGCACTAATATTCCTTCTTATTGCCAGCTCATAATGAGTTGGGATTGATCCATCCTTCAAAATAGTGTTGATACTCCTTATATTTAGCTTCCTTCTTCGTGTAAGTCTTTATCTTGATCTTCGGAACTCATCACTCCCTTACATGTATTCCCTTTTCTATCTAGGTCTATAATATCAAGTAATAACTTGATGATGCAACATGCATTTGCACACCAAGTCAAACTTCATGCAAAGATCTAGTCAATCAAGAAGATCCAGGAAAACCAAGAAATCCAAATGTGGTACAGATAACACACATTATTCTAAGCCCGTAATATAGTAGTTGAGTATAACATCTCTAGAATTCAGGCTTAGCAGTGTGGTATATGACACCTCCTAATATAGGTTTACTTTATGATACATAGCACTTAAGGGTTAAAATTTTATTTGTCTCAATATCTACCCAAATTGCTCAGTTGCAACAGGATAATTTTGAGCAAAGTGGTCTCTCTTTGGTTTTGACTAACCTCTTACCTTTCTTTTGGGCCTACTAAGGACTACCAATTTTCCATTCTATCGTACACTATCTTCACATGATCTCTCAAAACTACTAACAACATTGTAGTTACTACCTTAATCCAAAAATTATCATAATGTTATAATACCTATGACTTCTATCATAGACCTACACTGTTCTTTATTTACTGTTATTACCATATTTATTTACTGTTATAATACCTATGACTTCTATCATAGACCTAATTACAAACTTTTCATGGTCTCGGAGCTATTCTCACCACACACTTGTTAAGATTTACCTAGTCATCGTGATTGGGAAGCTAATCTCACCATGAAGACTCTTCTTCTTAGCTTACTATTAACGATTCTTAACAAAATTCTACTCCATCACATGGAATTCTCAAGTGAATCTCACATGATTTACTTCCAATTGTATATGTACATTCTCTAATGGTCTACCTTAAGTGGTATAATGGTATCAACTAGTGATAAGGTTCTTCAAATTTATAAGGATTCTAAATATAGACTCCATCACTAATACTACTCCACATTACATCCTAAACTTAGTCACAATCTTCTTTGTTATTTAACTTACTTAGGATATCTTAGTGGTGTTATACCTATTTAGAGCTACACTAACATAGCTTTTTTCTACATATAACTAATCCTTAAGAAAGATGACCAAAACATCCAACTTAAGTGTGACAAGGTTTATCCTCAAGTGGATACCCATCACAAGTTTTGGTTTAGATAAGATGGCTCCTATAGTCACTATCCAACCTATAGATCTTCCTAAAAGGTTTTAATCCAAAGGTAAAAGCATATGCTCTGATACCAGCTGCGGTGACCCAGCATACCACTACATGATGTAGTACACTATAGTCGTTGACATAACACCAATGAAACACCATTCACTAGTATTACATCCCTTAGAGTAGTACAACAGAAACACAGCAGGTCCAAGACATGACTATAGATTACAACTCGACTCTTTACAAAATATCCAGAGAACACTCTAGCTTAAAGAGAGAGAAAGAAGAAACTTCTAACAAGAAAGAACCAGAAATAAAACTCAGGACTAACTTAAGATTGAGACTAGCATCCATGGCTTGCAATTGCTACTAATGCAATGCTCTACAGAAGTAGGTTTTATGGCTAGAGTATCTACTCCTATCTAATCAGAACTTCGCCTTCACTTCGGTTGATGTCTATGTTGACTTTCTTGGAAAGCTTGAGTTGTCGATGATGGTTTCTTGAGCATAAATTGATGTTAACGTCATCTTCAACGGCTTAGAACCTAGCAAGGGTTAAGAAGGTACGATTGAGTACGAGCGTACTCAGCAAGTTCACGAAAAAGGAGTGTTTGATGCACTAACTACAGCCACAGACCATAGGTCGTAGGCAAACGCAGGTTTTCATAAACATTTCTTCAAAGGTTGCTTTTATTCTAAAAACTATGTCCGACAGCCTTCACAAGTTGACCAGAACTTTCATGGAGTTCCTTTCCTGCCGCGTGCGTACCTCCTTCCCGGAACAGGGAGTAACATGTCATAGTTCTGACACTCTGCAAAGGTGCATTGCTTTACCCATGAGAGACCTTAGCATTGTTGCACATTCGAGTTGCATTCTCGTCCACACTTCCTTGGTGTGTGGCCCAGTCTAAGATCCAAGCCAATCACTGCCCCTCTCCGCGACCCCACATGAAGACACGACCTCCCCAAGAAGATATACCTCCGTTAACCCCCATATAAGCAGATATAACCCTGGCAACCCCTTGGAGACTCTAGTGAGCAGATCATGTCCCTGGCAACCCCCATATAGGCAGATATACCTCCGACAGCCCCTCACGGAAAGTCTATACACCAATATCGCGGGGAGCTAGGAGTCCCACCCATCTGCTGAGTCCCTGCAAGGAAGCTACAGCCTCACGATAAAGTCATCTGTCCATGCGAAAGGAAGAAGACCAGCTGACTTCTCCGTCCCATTCCAGATCTCATGGTTAACGCATAATATACAGTGCTAGAATCACTTGCGACATTGGTTGTTAAGTCCTAGATATTATGTTCCTTTACCATTGGAACTGTATCAATAGATTATTACCATTTGGTAAATAATCCATAATCATATTATTATGAAAATAGTGATTTTTTCCCTTTTGAAATGCAGGTGATGAAAACATTCGAGTTACAAGCATTTGATAGAAAATAACCAAAGGACATGAGCAAGTGTGAATGTGCCTTTTGTGATTGCAAGATTATGAAATCATGGTCTTCCAGATACTAGAAGATCCAAATTCTGTAAATAGTATCATGGTCCGATAAGGACTAATGTTTAAAGAAGCAAGATGCAAGTATGAGTAAGTAATGTAATGCAAGTTTGATAAACGCGAATTCCCAAAGTAATCGTCTCGAATCTAGGGTTTGACAGCTTGTGGTGATATCTTTAGAATGTGTTCCACTTTTATACTAGCTTTACATGTGTGCTTCTTGTTAAGGCTTGTGAGAGTGTGTGAAACAATATGTAAATATAGCAAGTAGCATACAATACTAAAGCACTCAAATGGGGCATGGTATCTAAAAGATTTCTTAAGCAAGATTATTAATCAATTAAAGCCTTTATAGAAATGTTGAAGGATTATTTTTAATGTTTCTTAAAAGAATAACCTTTTAGGAACAGTTTACTTAGAAGGTAAAAGCATTTAAGTTTTAGCATGCAAAGTATAAAAGTGAAGTATAATAATATTGTAACATTGAGGTGAATTGCTATCTGGTAATTATGATGGGAATTATTATGTTAAGTTGTTAAGAGTTAAAGGACTTATTATAATATTGTTGTTTGAAGTGGCAAAACGAATAACTTTTGAAGAAAATATTTCTTTGTTAAAGTTTAAACAACCTTTGTGGTGAATCAAATGTGATCGATATCGTTTGCGCTTATCCGATAAGTGTGGATTTGAGATGCCTTATGACTTAATTTGGAACAGACAAAAGTTAACTATAAAAACATAAATATTCTTTAGGCATTATGCATGATTTGGTGTACCAAATTTAACTTTAAAACATAAGTAGATCTAGGGTGTGATGTGTTTAAAAGTATTAATAAGTTTTAAACCTTGTAATAAGCATGTTTAAGAGTATGAGATCATTCACTTTAGGTTTAAGTGAATGATGAGTCTAAATATGACTTGTTATTATGAATATAATTTATCTTTTAAGGAAATTAAATTTAGATGATTTTTAATAATTTATTAAAGTTTGAAATCATGAATAATTAAGAGATAAATAGCATTCATTTTTATTATAAGTGAAGGATGATTAAAATTTATTCAAATTGTTGGTTTATCTTGGAGTTATGGTTTTAAAGAGTTTTCTAAATGTTAATAGTTTACTTTTAAGTATTATTATAGACTTAAGTTATGGTTTTGGAAGTACAATTTAAATGTACAAGATTTCGGGTTTTATATAAAATTGTGATTATTTCTTATTTAAGAATGTCCTTACAGAATTTACCAACTAGATAATAAATAAGGATTTATTTATTAATAACCTTAAAATGTGTTGTAATAATATAATTAGTATTTTTTAGTAAAACATACTTACTTAAGATCTTAGAAGTGAATTTTATTTAATTTTAGGTGTTATCCTTATTTTTATAAAATTCCACAAAGGATTATATATCTTTAAATATTTGCTTCAAGTTTTATTTGTAAACAAATTAAGTTAGTATTTTTATAAAATAGTAGATTTTTTTTCATATGAAAAAATGATTTTTGTTCATTTTTAGGACTTTTTCTTAATTTATGAAATACCACTTAGACTTTAGTGGTGTTAACATTTATTTGCATTTTATTTAACTTAAATAAGTAAAGCTATACTGTTCTTAGGTATATATTATTTGTGTGATCATTTCAATATGTCATATGTATTTTTAGGATTTTTCTATATTTTTCTAGGGTATAAATTATGTTTAGGGGTAGTTTGGTCATTTAGTAATTGGGTAAACAACTCGTTTTCTTTTGTATTTTTCTTTGGAACTAGACTAGGCCCACCGACTGGCCCATCTAGGCCCAACTTGGCCCAACTAAGCTCGGGGTCAAACCCCACCCCGGTTCGGTCCACCCACCCACTCTCTCTCACATATCACGCTCTTTCCCCCTTCTGGTTGCTGGCGACGCCACCGGCGCCGCTCCGGCCAGTTGCCGACCAACTCCAGCACCGCCTCTCGTATTTACACGGACCGGTGACTCCTTCATTATCTAATTCCCTATCGATGCATCACTGCATCGCCCTCGCACGCGTTTTCTCCACGGAACCCTCGATCTGCCACCGCCATACAATAGGTCGACGACGATCGCTTTTGGCACCACCGGACACCTTCATGGCCAGGTTATGAACTCCTCCACCGGTTACATGCCGCCTCCATGCTCCCCTGCTCCTCCCTGCGGGCCCCGGACAAACCCTAGGTTCGCCAGTCGGGCTGCTATCCATGGTCACACGGTAAGGTTCCTTCTGATCCCTAGCAACTCTACCACTCGGCTCTAGGTTGAGGCCCGCCTCTTGCTGCACTCTCACGGCGACCTGGTTTGATGTGACCAGGACACCACGGTGGTGGTGTGGGTGCTATGTCTGCTTCTACTACCTCAACCTTGACACTAGTGGGATGACAGCAGTGGCTACAACCTCAGTGTGCTTTGATACACCGCCTTGCGGTCTTACATTGGTGATGTGTACAGGTGGGGTTGCTGCTATTGCAACGACGATGCGGTGTTGTCCACTACTACTCTGACGTCAGCGGGATGGTGATGTAGACGCAACCCCGGCGTCCATTCTTTGATGCACCCATTTGTATGGACACAGTGAGTTATTGCTGTGACCGTCTTTCAGGCCTATGTCCTGCTATGCTGGTTGTAGGCCTATGGTGATCTCTTGGTTATGATGGTGTGCATGAGTGATACTAGTGGTGCATATGTAAGTTTGATGGAATGCTGCTAATTGTGGTAACTCAATATGAATGAACTAATGATGTTTGGCATGTGTGACTCTTATTGGTGCTCTGATTTTGCTGATTTGAATCTAGGCAATATTGTAAATCTCAATGTTGTTTTGAGATGACAGGCACTAGTGAGTTAATGGTTATATGATTATATCCTGATACTATGTGGCTATTTTCTATGCTAGGAAAAATGATGTTTGAAATGAAATGATTCCTAGATTGATGACTAGGAAAATTATTTATGTTCCATTTGGAATTGCTTGCAAAGGTGATTTGTATACAATATATTGTTAAATTCTGATCCTCTTGTCTAAGCGCTGGTGGATTATAGAATGATGGTTGCAGCTTTGTTGTAGCTTGGGAACTTGAGAAAAACCCAACTTCTTATCATTGTTGACAGTGAAATAATGGTGCAAATGATTCCTAGTTTTTGGTACTAGGAAAATGATAAATCTACTTTGGCCAAAACAACTAGGTGGTTAACTGGTGTGACAAATTCCCTTAATGGCTTCTATGACTGAGACTGCCACTGTGGTGCCTCCATATTGGAGTGTGCACAGTGGTAGATCTTGTTTGCATGATCTGCTGCTATGGGTGTTCCTAATGGCTAGATCTGTCCATGGCCGGTGATGCAAAGACTAAGGCTTAAACTTATTTAGAACAGATTTTCGTATTTGATTCTTGGACTAACCTATGATGCAAAAGCTAAGGTATTACTTGGTCAGAGCAAACACTTATTTTTGATGCCTTAAACCTCTATGATGATTTCTAGATAACATTTCTATACAGATCTGAGAGGTTTCTTTTTTTATCTTCCTGTTGCTTGTAGAGTTGTTTCCCAAAATAAATAAGAACAAGTAATATGCTTGAATATTAGTGTTGTAACCTGTTGTGGAAAGATAGCTACTATTGCTGATGTGCTTGTGTCCTTATGGTAATTCTTGATCAGCTACTGATGCCATCCCTCTCCTTTTAGCTCCTGGCTTGATCTATTAGATCTGCTACTACTCCTCTTTTGGTAAATTCCTTCCTCCTTATTGTTGGACCTGATTCCTAGTCTTCTCTAATCAACCATGAGATTAAAATGGTGTTGGCTGATTGTTGAATATGCTCGAGTGATGAAGTGGAAATATTTTGTCAGGGGGATGACCCCCGGGTAGGCCAAGACGGGACCAAGCGCCCGACTCCAAGGAGCTCATGCCGTCTGGACCCAGATCAAGGAACCACAGCCGGGTGGAATCCCCCACCCGGTCCGCATTCAAGTTTCCCCGGCTGGCCCTGTACTGGAGGCTTGACTGGACCCGGGCCTACCATTTGGCCCTGTCCAGACGGCCCACTTTGTAAGGCCCAAATCCAAACAGTAAACCCTAGAATCCACCTTGTAAACTACCTCCTCAACCTGTATATAAGGGGGGAAGAGCTAGGGTTCTAGGTAGACACAAGAGGAAGGATCGGACTTAGACAATTTCAAGCAAGAAGTAGCTAAGGAAATAGCTCAAGAAGCAACTATATTGGGCATTCGCCCCCTTTGATAGTAGATCCTTGCAGGATGATGACCCACAAGTATAGGAGGTGTATCGCAGTATTTTCGAGGGAAGTGAAACCCAATTTATTGATTCGACACAAGGGGAGCCAAAGAATATTTATCAGCCTTAACAACTGAGTTGTCAATTCAGCTGCACCTAGAAATAATCTTGCTCACATCAGTTTATCAGTGGCAATAGTTTTGTAGTAGGAATAGCAAAGTAACAGCAGTAGTAAAGCAAAGACAGTAGTAACAAAAGGAGTAAACAGTGGGATTCGAGTGCGGTAGGCATAGGGATGGATGGACGGGCATTGCATGGACAAGACAATCCACATAGTAATCAGAACATAGGGCAATTGCAGATAAATAAGATAAAGCATCCAAGTACTAGACAATCCTAGGCATGTGTTCCATATATAGTCATACGTCCGGGGGAGATCGATGGAGATGGCTCCGGGGGCACTTCCCTGTCCCGGCAGGGTGCCAGAACAGAGACTTTCTGTCCCCCGAATCTCCCCTTCGGTGGTGGTGGTGCTACGGAACTTTTTCTAGAAAAACGTCGAACCCCTCGGAGTTTTTAGGTCAGAAGGCTTCTTATAGGCGAAGAGGAAAACCGAGGGGGTGCCTGGGGCCACCACACCATGCCCTGGCGCGGCCAGGCCCAGCCCGCTCCTAGGGGTGTGTGGCCAGCCCCTGGCTCTCCCCCGTCTCGTATTCTGGCTCCTGGAGTCTTCTGGAAAAATAGGCACTTTGGCTTTTGTCCCGTCCAATTCCGAGAATATTCATTTTCTGACTTTCCTGGAACCAAAAACAGCAGAAAACAGGCAGCTGGCACTGTGGCTCTTGTTAATAGGTTAGTCCAAGAAATCATATGAAAAGTACTCCAAAGTGTGGACAAATCACAACAAAGTGGATAAAACCAAGCATGGAGCATCAAAAATTATAGATACATTTGCAATGTATCAACATCCCCAAGCTTAACTCCTGCTCGTCCTCGAGTAGGTAAGTGATAAAAAGAAAGAATAATTTTTGAGGTGACATGCACCATCAAAGACTTGACCAAAGTATTTGTAAACATTCAAAGCTGGGATCATAGTACTTCAATCATAACATGAAAGAAAAAGTTCTAGCAATAAGACAGAAACTATGATGCAACATGAAAAGGCACAAACAAAAGATTCATGAATTACAATGCTTTGCAAGACGTTTGTTTGTTTCACATAAAGAAAACATAGCATAGTGGCATTCAGCTTGTCCCTCATAGAGTAGCAAACATAAATGCAAAGGACACCTTCAAAGTTTACAAGAGTGACTAGATACAAATAGTTTAAAGCAAGCAATATCAAGGTATGCATAAATCAACAAGTCTTGGGACAATGCACATAGAACTAAGAATGGCCACTATGCTCTCAAGAAGGTGCTCAAAGAATGTGTGGAGACTCAACAAGAAAATGAAAAGGTTTTGAAAAGTTTGAAAGGCTTCCAAATGCTGAAAGTATGGTACTCATTAGCTCTGAGCTCTCATTGCCCCTGTCATAAGCATCTTTAATGTGGTTAAGGTGAAAGTGAGGTCCAATCTGAGTTATATGCTTGACAGACTATAAGCTGAAAATCCCAAGTCCCTTGAGTACGAGGGCCGCTCCTCATGCTACTCAACTTTAGTTACCGGTAAGTTCTTGTCATCGTAAGTATGTGCGTATCATAGAGAACCGCCAACGGGGTACCACTTGCCTGATGATACGGAAGAATCCCCATATCAAAATGACAAGGCAAGCAGACAATGAGTATCTCAGCAATCTTCTTATTTACCATGGGAAAATGGTGCTTTTTTCTCTCTTTCCTCTTTTCATAAATATCTTTTTTTTCTTTTTCTCAATAGCTATCTCTCTCTTTTTTTATAAGAAGAATGCTTCATAGATATCATTATGGTTACGCTGCAGGTTTCCACCATGTCAGCATGGATTAGACCAGCGGCCCAGGCGTTTCTCTAACACACATACATAACTCCATGGACTTACAAGCTCCCCTTTTATTTCACATCGACGACATCCTCAAACAAAAGAGCAAGGTATAAACTGGGTATATATTTACAAGTGTTGAAAGCGTTCCCCGTGACAGCACGGTTCTGCTAATCCCCAGCCTATCATTAGCAAGCATATAACTTTCATGGAGAGTTCACAATGGTTCAGGTTTATTAAGTGCAGGAAATAAAGTGTGCCATCAAGTTCGTGAGAGCTTTACTAACTAACTTTCTCATAATAAGCAAACATTTTATTCAGAAGAAAACAAGGCATATTGAATATGCACGGAAGTAGCAGATGACGCTAATGGGTAGGTATGGTGGACAGTTTGGCAATATTTGGTTTAGGGAGTTGGAAACTTGAGTAAAACATACTCAGTGTAAGTGAAGACTAGCAATAGTAAGGGAGCGACAAACGAGAGAGCAATAATGGCCATAATCATGCAGACCGACAAAACATCATTAATCAAAGCATAAAGTGATACTACAAGTTGAAAACTAAAGGATCATAAAGGCTATGGTGACATGAGATAGTTATAACATGGTGTGAGCATGTGCCAACTCAACCCAAATAAAGCATCAAAGGAGAATACCACTATACTATGCTTTAATATGCTAAAACAACGCATGATTCATCCAAGGCACATTAAGCAATCTCAATTGTTTATAACAATTCATGCTACAGCAAAGAATACTAAGCATAAAGCCAAAACAATATCAGGCATGGCATGACAAAGCATAGGCCACAGTCAAAAACAAGCTCTCTTTACCACTTAAGCATGAGCTTTCCTACTCTTTTCCAATCCAAACCAAACTATTTGAACACCAATGTATGTAAGAGGAGGTCCAACCAATTTATTCAGAAAACTAAGCAAACCAAGAAAATGAAAACCAAAAAAAAACGAAAAATAAGACGCTCCAAGAACAATACAACTGTGCATGAAACAATAAAAATGAAGCGTTTGGAAGAAACCTGGGATTTTTATTGATAAAGAAGGGGATGCCTTGGGCATCCCCAAGCTTTGACGCTTGTATTTCTTGGATATTTCTTGGGGTGACACGCGTGTCATCCCCAAGCTTGAGCTTTAGTCCATCCTTCATCTCATTACTCATTCCTTTCATACACCTGAAAAAAAAATTCTTCATACAAAACTTCACACAATCTCATTAGCAACATTAGTGCACTTAAGATAAATAGGTCTCAAGGTTCAGTTCTAACACCAAATAAACTTCCATTAGAACACTAGCTACTGTAGCACTTCCCTCAAAAAGCTCAATTCCCCAAAAGAACTCAAAAAGGAACCCATAAGAAGCAAATGCAGAAAATGGCAGAAATTTGTCAAAACAGACGAGCAGGTAAAGACGAATTTTTTAGAAGATCTTGTGTTGCTCAAATCAAAAAGTGTTGAACTAACGAAAGTTATATAACAACCTGGGGCATAAGCACAAAAAATTACATATCAAACCGACATACAGATCTCTCTCACGAATATTTACGGTGAAGCACAGAAATCTGTTTCGGGACAACAACTTTCCCAATCATTACTTCTCTTTCATTAGAGGTTACTCTTGGCACAAAAAGGAAATAAAAAGGATAATGAGCGGTTATTACTAAAGTAATAACTTCCAAGACTCATCTAAAACTTTTGGGTTATCTCCCAATAAGTACTTTTCTTTAACGCCTTTAAGTTAGCAAAAACTAAAAATGGATAAAACAGAAGTAAGCGGAGATAATCATGGTGAAAACGTTGTTTTGTTCAATGAAATCCTTTTGTTAACAAGGTTGATCAGGTCTTGTTACCAAAACAATTTCATATGATACAAAACTTTGTATTCCACTAATGATTATGTTACCTCAACCTTGATAGCAATCTTCCCAATCATAATAGTTTCAAATTTTTCTCTTGGTATGGGACAATATAACTCTCCAACTTGAATGCCCTCAACATGTTCAATTGAATTCAAATCATAAGTCCTTTCAATCTTCTTGGGTAAATAGACATTGAAGGTCACCTTCCCTTGATTACAATTAATAACAACTCCTACAGTATTTAAGAAAAGGTCTCCCAAGAATAATAGACATATTATCATCTTCAAGCATAATAGTTTGAGAGGATGCTCTCATAAGAAATAAGAGTTGAAGTAAGAGAGAGCATCAAGAAGAAAATTCAAAACACATTTAAGTCTAACCCACTTCCTATGCATAGGAATCTTGTATGCAAATAAATTCACACAGAACAAAGTGACAGGGATAGGAAGATAAAACAAGAGTAACTTCAAAACTTTCAGCACATAGAGAGGTGTTTCAATACCATGAAAACTTCTACAACCATATTTTTCTCTCTCATAATAATCTTCAGTATCCTCATGAATAAACTCAACAATATAACTATCACATAAAGCATGCTCTTCATGATCTACAAGCACTAAAGCTTTATCATAAACATCTTCAAAAGAAACCTCGGGAACATAACATTCATCCTCCTTCAGTAAGCATGGAGGACAATCAAATAATGTAAGGGATAAAGAGTTACTCTCATTAGAAGGTAGGAATGGGTAGCTAATCCATTCTTCCTCCTTTTGTTCATCACTCTCCTCCTCTTTTTCATCTAATGAGATTTCAGGTTCATCAATTTCTTCATCCATAGGAGCCTGCAAGGCATTAGTCTCTTCCATAGGTTCCTGCAAGGCATTAGTCTCTTCCATTTGTGGAAAGCATCTATTAAAATATTCAAGGATATGGCTATTTTCATCCTTGTAATTATCAAAGCAAAATTTAAGTATACCATAAACCTCATACTTATAAGGTGAATCATCAATATTTTCAAGCAAACTAGCAAGTTCAAAAGCACCCTTCCAAGCAATAAATTCTTCAATTTGTTCCGCATCATAAAAGTCATAAATTCCTTTAGCATAGGAAGATATGGTATCATTATCACTATACTCACATTGAAAAGGGAGGTGTTTATACCTCTTTCTGCAACAAGACTCATCACATCAATAAGTAACATTATAAGTAGAGCACATGTTTCTAGCAATGGTATACAATCTATCAATTTGTTCCCATAAGTGTTTCCCTTTTTGTGACAAGCGGTGTTCCTTATAATAATATTTTTGATCTTCCATGAACCCACCTTGCCAATAAGCTTCAGTTTCAAAGAAACCAACCATTGACAACAAGCATGACAAAGCAGGACAATAACAGACCAACAAAAATAACAACTAGAGTAGGAACTAATTTTTTTGTATTTTTGATAAAGAAACAAGCAAACAAGGAGAAAATAAACTTAGCTTGAACAATAGTGAATCCAAGTGGACTTGATAAATAAAGCTATGCTCCCCGGCAACGGCGCTAGAAAATAGTCTTGATGACCCACAAGTATAGGGGGTGTATCGCAGTATTTTCGAGGGAAGTGAAACCCAATTTATTGATTCGACACAAGGGGAGCCAAAGAATATTTATCAGCCTTAACAACTGAGTTGTCAATTCAGCTGCACCTGGAAACAATCTTGCTCACAGCAGTTTATCAGTAGCAACAGTTTTGTAGTAGGAATAGCAAAGTAACAGCAGTAGTAAAGCAAAGACAGTAGTAACAAAAGCAGTAAACAGTGGGATTCGAGTGCAGTAGGCATAGGGATGGATGGACGGGCATTGAATGGACAAGACAATCCACATAGCAATCAGAACATAGGGAAATTGCAGATAAATAAGATAAAGCATCCAAGTACTAGACAATCCTAGGCATGTGTTCCATATATAGTCATACGTGCTCGCAATGAGAACTTGCACAACATCTTTTGTCCTGCCAGCCCGTTTGCAGCGGGGCATCAAGGGAACAACTGGCAATTAAGGTGCTCCTTTTAATAGAGCACCGGAGCAAAGCATTAACACTCCATGAACACATGTGATCCTCACATCAAAGCCTTTCCCTTCCGGTTATCTCGATTTCTGTCACTTCGGGGCCATAGGTTCCGGACAACGACGTGTGTATACAACTTGCAGATAAGACCCAAAACAATACTATCATAATGACTCAATAACATGTTCAGATCTGAAATCATGGCACTCGGGCCCTAGTGACAAGCATTAAGCACAACAAGTCGCAACAAAGTCATAAAGCACTAATAAAAGATACTAGGCACCATGCCCTAACAATCTGATGCCATTACATGAACGATCTCATCCAATCCCTACCATCCCCATAGCCTACAGCGGGGGATTACTCACTCATAGATGGGGGAAACATGGATGGTCGATGGAGATGATGGTGGAGATCGATGGACATGGCTCCGGGGGCACTTCCTTATCCCGGCAGGGTGCCAGAACAGAGACTTTCTGTCCCCCGAATCTCCCCTTCAGTGGTGGCGGCGCTGCGGAACTTTTTCTGGAAAAACGTCGAACCCCCCGGAGTTTTTAGGTCAGAAGGCTTCTTATAGGCGAAGAGGGAGACCGAGGGGGTGCCTGGGGCCACCACACCATGCCATGGCGCGACCAGGCCCAGCCCGCGCCTGGGAGGGTGTGGCCAGCCCCTGGATCTCCTCCGTCTCGTATTCTGGCTCCTGGAGTCTTCTGGAAAAATAGGCACTTTGGCTTTTGTCCCGTCCAATTTCAAGAATATTCATTTTCTAACTTTCCTGGAACCAAAAACAGCAGAAAACAGGCAGCTGGCACTGTGGCTCTTGTTAATAGGTTAGTCCAAGAAATCATATGAAAAGTACTCCAAAGTGTGGACAAAACACAAGAAAGTGGATAAAACCAAGCATGGAGCATCAAAAATTATAGATACATTTGCAATGTATCACATGAGTAGGAGTTTTATCTCGCGAAGAGGGCTCCGAACCTGGGTACATCGCTGTGTTTGCAGTATTTGTGCCCAACCCGTTGCGAGTAGCCACCGATAGCATCCTGATTGTCCCCTTCAAGCCATCCCCGATGGTACTGCCGTGTTCCACACCACGACAGTTGGTGCCCACCGTGGGGCACAGCGCTTCGGCTGGGATCATCTTTCGTAGGGACTTCCACTCGTCGTCGGTGAGCGAGTCGCCTCTGGCCTCACCCTCACCCTCAGCTCCTTCGATTGCGTCCTCGACAACGCGTCCTGCTTTGCTGGGGGGATTTTCCCAAGCGGGGGCTCCATCATGCACTTCGGCGAGCACTGCGTCTACGTCACCACCGTCACTGAGGCCTTCTCTCATGAGCTCGTCACCATCTCTGGTGCGCCCCTGGTTTCTCCACCTCACACGTCGCTAGCGGCAGCGTCGAGGTCATGATGGCAGGCTCGGTGGAGAACCGTCGCCCACCTCTGGAGCGCAACGTGGACGGCCGCGCCACTAACTCATGCCTCCCGAACCAGGACCTGCTAAACGCATCCATCGAGCACCTCCGCAACCCCATCACCCCCATCGAGGTGGACCCAGCTACAGCTGCGGCAGCCCTGGAGACTACCCGTCAGAACCCCATCACCCCCATCGAGACTACCCATCACCTGCCCAATGATGGATGAACGCCACCATGCGGGAGTACAACATCGTGCACGGCTTCGCGCGCTTGCCTGGCACCAGCCTCCTAGCCCAGCCACAAGGCCGGAACCTCGGTTCGGAGATGGATCGTGCCGCTGATCCGCGTACACCCGTGGTGCAGCCGGTCTACAGCACCCCCGTAGAGAACATGAGGGCTGCGAAGGTGGCAGTTGCGGAGCTAAGCCACGTGGAGGGCGAGGAACTGCTCCGTCAGCAGGCATGTGTCCAGCTCCTTGTGGTCACAGCGAACAAGCAGCAGGCTGAGGCAGAACTTAGCATGGCTGCTAATAGCAGAACCCAACCGGCTCGCCAGATGGCAGATCCGGCTGCAAGTGGCAGCAAGGCATCTTCCCCAAATGGAGCAAGGCAGAGCAACCGCCCACGCGGTGGATCTATAGGCCGTGGGCACAACAGCCGCGACGTGGCAGTTGTTACCAGCAAAAACTACGAGCCGGCCGACAAAGCTGGAAAAGGCCAAACGCCCCCAAGTCCCGCCTATCCGGCTGGCTGGGACCGCTCGAGCCGGAGGAACAGCAAGACGCGCGCGCGCGAATCGACCTGCTGGTCCAATCACGCGCGTTGGAGGAAGAAAGCCCAGCCGGTCCAAGATGCTTCAGACCGCGCATCCGGAATGAACCGTTTCCAATGGGATTTTCGTTCCCAGGGGACACACCAAAATACAACGGCCCGGTTAAGCCAGAGGACTGGCTGGTGGACTACACCACCGCCAGGGGCATCGCAAACGGCAACCGCTGGGTAGCAGTACGCTATGCCCCTCTCATGCTCCTCGACTCAGCCAGGACGTGGCTCAACAGCCTCCCCGACAATAGCATCAACGCTTGGATCGATTTCGAGCAGGCATTCTTTCGCAACTTCACCGACACCTACAAGCGTCCGGGCCGACCTGGCGAGCTCTCTCTTTGCGTGCAGGGCCCGGATGAATCCGATCGCTCCTACATCACCTGATGGACGAGCATGCACAACTCCTGTGAGGGGGTACGCAAACACTAGATGGTTGACTTCTTCATCAATGGCTGCAGAGACGGCACTATGCTCAAGCATAAGCTTCGCCGGGTGGATCCCACAACCATGGCATAGACCATGGCCATCATGGACAAGTATGCCACGGCCGACGCAGCAATGAAAAGATTTGTCCGGGTGGATGACCAAGGGCAAATAATCGTCGATGTCGCCATAGATCGGTGCCAGCCGGAGGGAAATGGCCACAATTCCAAGTGGCATGACAACCGCCACGGCAAAAGAAAGGACGACCAACCGGACAACCAATATGGTTCTAGGCAGGTAGCAGCAGTGCAGGAGGATCTGGCTGTAGGCGGAAGCCGGAGACCGGCTTCCGAGGCCCAAGTACACCATCGAGTCGATGCTTCATGGGCCATGCAAGTTCCATAGCGGAGGCAACAAGCCGGCTACGCATACCACACGCCATTGCAACTAGATGAAGAAGATGGCGGAGATTGCTGGCGCACCGGCTAGACAGGCGCCACCTCCTCCAGTCGGCGGGCCGCCAGGCGATCGCAATAACCAGCGTCGAAGGGAAGATGATGATAACAACTACCCTCGCAGGTGGGAAACTACCACGTCTTCACCACGGAGCCAGAGACCAAGCACAACAAGTGAACGCAATCGTTCCTCCCATTCCCAAGTACCTCAACTAGTCGGAGCAAGAAGTTGCATGGAGCCGGAAGGACCAGCCAACTGAGCTGCCTCACCCAGGCACCTACGCGATGGTTTTGGATCCTATCATTGTCTCCCAGAAGCATTCCTGCAGGTTCTCCTGTGTCCTCATAGATGGAGGGAGCAACATCAATCTCCTGTACTGCGGCTCGCTCGACCGGCTCAGTATCAGCGAGTCGCAGCTGGAGCCATCAAGCACCTCCTTCCACGGAGCCGTCCCAGGCCTGTTGCAATCCCCCATCGGAAAGATCTAGCTGGACGTCATCTTTGGCATGGAGGATAACTTCTGCCGCAAGCCCATCCGGTTCGAGGTGGTCAAACTCTACAGCGTGTACCATGCAGTCCTAGGGCGCCCGACGCTCACCAAATTCATAGCAGTGCCACATTACGCGTACCTCAAGATGAAGCTACCAGGTCCCAAAGGCGTCATCACCGTGGCTGGTTGCTACAGACGGTCTTTGGAGTGCACCATAGACGGGTCCAAGATAGCAGAAGCTATGATAATCGCGGAAGAGAAGCGCATAACCATGCATAACATGGCGGCCCTGCAGAAGGACATGCCGGATGGCGAGCCCAAGCCAGCCGGAGAAGCACAATTCAAGCCATCCAAGGGCACGAGAAAGATCTTGTTGAACGAGGTCAAGCCGGACAAGTTCGTCCTGGTCGGAGACGGCCTCGACAGCAAATAGGAAAGCGCACTCGTCGACTTCCTCCGTGAGAATTGGGATATCTTCGCATGGTCCCCCAAGGACATGCCAGGTGTTCTGAGGGAGCTCGCGAAGCACTCTTTACATGTCAGGTCGGATGCAAAGCCGGTCAAACAGTCGCTACGCCACTTTGCGGAAGAGAAAAGAAGAACCATTGGTGAGGAGATCACCCGGCTGCTCGCAGCCGGATTCATCATGGAGGTTTTCCACCCAGAATAGCTGGCAAACCCCGTACTCGTGATGAAGAAGAACAAGACTTGGCGCATGTGTGTTGACTACACCAGTCTGAACAAAGCATGCCCCAAAGATCCATTCGCCCTGCCAAGGATAGACCAAGTGATCGATTCCACGCCCGGCTGCGAGCTATTGTCGTTTCTGGACGCGTATTCAGGCTACCACCAGATCCGGCTGAACCCCGCTGATCAAATAAAGACAGCATTCATCACTCCTTATGGAGCCTACTGCTACACCACAATGTCGTTCGGATTGAAGAACGCTGGAGAAACACCACAATGCAGAAGTGCTTGCAGACTCAGATTAGCAGAAACGTACATGCCTACGTCGATGATGTGGTGGTCAAGACCAAAGAGCGCCAAACACTCCTTGAGGATCTGAAGGAAACATTCACCAACCTCTGCTGGTTCTAGATGAAGCTGAACCCGGAGAAGTGCGTGTTTGGCGTCCCAGCTAGCTAACTTCTCGGTTTTCTCGTATCTGAGCGAGGAATCGAGGCAAACCCGGAGAAGATCGGCGCAATCGAGCGCATGCAGCTGCCCAAGAACTTGAAAGATGTCCAGAAGTTCACCGGATGCCTGGCATGCCTCAGCCGGTTCATCAGCCGGTTGGGCGAGAAAGCACTCCCACTGTACGAACTCATGAAGAAGACGGACAAACTCGTCTGGACATCACAGGCGGATGAAGCCTTCCGCGACCTCAAGCGCATGCTCACCTCACCACCTATTCTGGCAGCACCAGCAGCAAAGGAACCCATGTTGATGTACATCACAGCAACCAATAGGGTTGTCAATGTGGTGCTGGTAGTGGAGAGGCAGGAGGAAGGAATGGCGCAACCGGTGCAACGACCGGTGTATTACCTGAGTGAGGTACTCTAGCTCTCAAAGCAGAATTACCCTCATTACTAGAAGCTAGTGTACGGTGTGTACATGGCTGCCAAGAAATTGAAGCACTACTTCCAAGACCATTCCATCCAGGTGGTGGTGCTAGCGCCGCTCTCGGAGATCATCGACAACAGAGACGCCACAGGCCGGGTGGCGAAATGGGCCATAGAGCTCGCCTCCCACAACATACAGTACGAGCCAAGAATGGCGATCAAGTCTCAGGCCTTGGCAGATTTCCTCGTTGATTGGGCAGAAACACAGTACCTGCCGCCTTGCCCTGATTCCACGCATTGGAAGCTACATTTCGATGGCTCCAAGATGTATGGAGGGCTCGGAGCCAGAGTGGTCATCACCTCTCCAAAAGGAGACCGGCTAGAATACGTGCTGCCGATCCACTTCCGTGCGTCCAACAATGTCACTAAGTATGAGGCGCTCGTCCATGGCATCAAGATGGCAAAGGAAATAGGCATCCGACGCATCCTATGCTTCGGTGACTCTGATCTGCTGGTGCAGCAAGTGTCGGGCGATTGGGACGCTAGAGATGCAAACATGGCTCTATACCGTTTCTTTGTACAGCAGCTATGTGCCTATTTTAAAGGATGCGAGTTTCACCATGTTCCTAGGGCAAACAACGAGGCCGTGGACATGCTCGCCCGCATCGGGTCAACAAGACAAGAAATTCCGCCTGGAGTCTCCCTTGAGCACCTGCGCAAGCCATCAATCACGCCGTCTCCAGAATCCGACTGCATAATGTTGGATGCGAACTCAAGGACTGCCGGCTCCAGGACCTCCGTGACGGTTTCACTGCACCCGGGGACTACTTCGCCGCACCCAGGGACTGCCGGCTCTAGGACCTCCGCGACAGCTTCACCGCACCCAGGGACTACCGGCTCCAAGACCTCCGCAACGGCTTCACCGCAACCGGGGACTGCTTCGCCGCACCCGGGGAATGCCGGCTCCAAGATCCCCGTGATGGCTTCGCCGCACCTGGGAAGTGCTGCCTCCAGCCTAGAGGCTGCCGGCTCCGCTGCTCCACTCGGTTGGCCTCCAGACGAGCCCGACCCGGTCATCCGGGAAGAAGTGAATCTGCTGATGCAGGCGGTGTGCGCCATCCGGGAAACCCCAACATGGGCCAAGCCATTCATGGATTTCTTGGCCAGAGGAGAGCTGCCCGAAGAAGAGGTAGAGGCAAGGCAGGTGAAGCGCAGAGCCAGCGCATGCACCATCATCAACAACAAGCTCTACAAGCACAGTGTTGGCGGCATTTATCAGCGATGTGTGAGCCAAGAGGACGGAATCCGGCTGTTGGTCGACATCCACCAGGGCGAATGCGGACACCACGCGTCGTCACGAGCCATAGTGGCGAAGGCATTCTTCCACGGGTTCTACTGGCCCACGGCACTGGAAGATGTTGAGCAGATCGTCAAAGCATGCAACGGTTGTCAGCGGTTCAGCCAGCAGAAGCACACTCCGTTTGCACCACTCAAGACAATTCCCATCACCTGGCCGTTTGTCGTCTGGGGGCTGGACATGGTTGGCCCTTTAAAACAGCCCGATTTAGCATGACACACTTGCTGGTGGCAGTGGACAAGTTCACCAAGTGGATAGAGGCAAAGCCAATAAAGAAGCTGGATGGGCCAACAATGGTCAAGTTCTTCACAGACATAATCACACGCTTTGGCTACCCCAACAGCATCATAACCGACAATGGCACAAATTTCACCAAGGGAGCTTTCGCACGATTCTGCGGAGATAAGGGCCTCCGCCTGGACCTTGCATCTGTGCCACACCCCCAGTCCAACAGGCAGTGCGAGCAAGCAAATGGCCTAGTCCTAGCCGGAATCAAGCCCTGGCTGATCGAAACACTGATGCGATCCCCCGGCTGCTAGATTGAGGAGTTGTCAGCTGTGCTTTGGAGCCTTCTGATGTCTACGCACTTCTATTCTTGTAGACAATTGTTGGGCCTCCAACTATAGAGGTTTCTAGAACAGCAGCAAGTTTTCCCTTAAGTGGATCACCCAAGGTTTATCGAACTCAGGGAGGAAGTGGTCAAAGGTATCCCCTCTCAAGTAACCCTGCAATCAGGATACAAGAAGTCGCTTGTGTCCCCAACACACCCAATACACTTGTCAGGTGTATAGGTGCACTAGTTCGGCGAAGATATAGTGAAATACAAGTGGTATAGATAATTATAAGTGGTAACGGTGCCAGAAAATAGCTTTGATGGCGCGTGGTTGACGTGGGAAGAGACTAAAGGCAATCTGAAATAAAGATGGAAGCAAGCAAACATGTAACAGATCTAATTGCAAACGGTGTTTCAATGCTTAGACACAAGGCCTAGGGATCATACTTTCGCTAGTGAACACTCTCATATAAATATCTTCTCTTTATGATACTACTCTGAACTACTCTCCGGTTGGACACTCTAATCCATGGTAGGGCTATAACAGCACACCTCAAAGTTTGCCTTCCCCATCTAGATAACCCCACATTGTCACCTTGAGCGCTAGATGGTTCCAACAAACACCACAATTTCATAGAGACATCCAACTCCAAATATAACTCATAACAAGTATTTATGTAACCTTAGCCAAAGTGCCACACGGTGTACACACTGCCAACTTCACACACATGGGGATAAGCAGAGATTCATTAAAGCACTTGAATAGCAGAATAGATCTATAGATTACAAAGCTCATGATCTCAATAAGATCATGCATAGAGAGAGAGATGAACACATAGCTACCGGTAGAGCCCTTAGCCTCGAGATAGAAGTACTCCCTCCTCATCATGGGAATCAGCAACGGCGACGGAGATGGTGGTGGAGATCGATGAAGATGGCTCCGGGGGCACTTCCCCGTCCCAGTAGGGTGCCGGAATAGAGATTTTTTGTCCCCCGAATCTCCCCTTCGGTGGTAGCGGCGTTGTGGAACTTTTCATGGCTGGAGGCTCTTCGATTTAGGGTTTTTGTCCCGGGGGGATTTTATAGGCGAAGGGGCGAGGTCGGTGGACGGCCAGGGGGGCCACACCATGCCCTGGCGTGGCCTAGGCTTGCCCGCGCCAAGGGGGGTGTGGCTGGCCCCTGGCCCCTCTCCGTCTCGTCTTCTGGCTCAGTGTTCCCCTCGGTGAAATATTGACTTTGGCTTTTGTCCCGTCTAATTCCGAGAATATTCATTTTCTGGCTTTTCTAGAACCAAAAACAGAAGAAAACAGGCAACTGGCATTGTGGCATCTTGTTAATAGGTTAGTTCTAGAAAATGTGTAAAAGTATTCCAAAGTGTTGACAAAACATAAGAAAGTAGATATAAAACAAACATGGAACATCAAAAATTATAGATACGTTTGCAACGTATCAACATCCCCAAGCTTAACTCCTGCTCGTCCTAGAGTAGGTAAGTGATAAAAAAGAATAATTTTTGAGGTGACATGCACCATCACAATCAAGATCAAACCATTTGCAAAGCATTGAAAGCTAGGATCAAAGTACTCTAAACATGAGCATGAAAGATGAAGTTTTAACAATAAGACATAGTAACTATGCATGCAACATGAAAGGATACAAACAAAGATCATGAATAACAATGCATTAAAAGACTTTTGTTTGTTTCACATATAGAAAACATAGCATAGTGGCATTCAGCTTGTCCCTCATGGAGTAGCAATACATAAATGCATAGGACACCTTCAAAGTTCATAAGAGTGACTAGATACAAATAGTTCAAGAATAAGCAATATCAACATTATGAATCAATCAATAAGTTTCGGGACAATGCACATAGAACTAAGAATGACAACTATGCTCTCTTAATTGGTGCCTAAGGATAGAAGATGGAGACTCAACATAAAAGTAAAAGAAAGGCCTTCATAGAAGGAAGCGGAGATTCAAGTCTCATAAAGAGCTTCCAAAAATTATGGTACTTATTAGCTTTCATCTCTCATTGCCCCTATCATAAGCATCTTGAAGTGATTAAGGTTAAAGTGAACAAACTATGGAGTATATGCTTGACAAATTATAAGTTGGCAATCTCATGTCCCTTGAATACGAGGGTCGTCCTCATGCTACTCAAGTTTAGTTACCGGTAAGTTCGTGTCATAGTAAGTACATGTGTATCATAGAGAACTGCCAATGGGGTACCCCTTGCCCGATGATACGGAAGAATCCCCATATCAAAATGACAAGGCAAGAAAACGACGAGCATCTCAGTAATCTTCTTATTTACCATGGGAAAATGGTGCTTTTTTCTCTCTTTCCTCTTTTCTCATCTCTTTTTTTCTTTTTTCTCAATCTCTATCTCTTTTTTTATAAGAAGAATGCTTCATAGATTGCTCATTATGGTTACGCTGTAGGTTTCCACCATGATTACGCACGGATTAGACTGGCGGCCTAGGCATTTCTCTAACACACATACATAACTCCATGGACTTACAAGCTCCCCTTTCATTTCACACCGACGACATCCATAGACAAAAGAGAATGATATCAACTAGGTACAAAGTACAAGTGAAGTGTTGAAAGCGTTCCCCACGACAGCATGGTTTTGCTAATCCCCAACATATAAGTGCAAGCATATACAACATAGACGACACAATGGTTCAAGTTTAGTAGGGCAAGAAAAGTAGAGTGTGCCATCAAGTTTGTGAGAGCTTTAATCACTAGTTTTCTCATAACAAGTTTAATTCGGAAGGTAGATAAAAACAACTATATACTTGGAATAGCAAATGCTAATAGGTAGGTATGGTGGACTCTTTGGAATAACTTGGTTTTAGGAGTTGGATGCATGAGTGGAACTCATACTTGGTTATGGAGGCTACCAAAAGACTGGGAGCGACCAACTAAGAGAGAAATAATGGTCATAATCATGCAAAGCGACAAAACATCATTAATTAAAGGATAAAGTGATATTACAAGTCAAAAACTAAAGGATCATAGAGGCTATGGTGGCTTGGGATAGTCTTAACATGGTGTGAGCATGCGCCAAGTCAACCCAAATAAAGCATCAAAGGATAATACCACAATACTATGCTTTAATATGCTAAAACAATGCATGATTCTTTCAAGGCACACTAAGCAATCTAAATTGTTTATAACATGTCATGCTACAGCAAAAATCACTAAGCATAAAGCCAAAATAATATCAAGCATGACATGACAAAGCATAGGCCACAGTCAAAAACAATCTCTCTTTACCACTTAAGCATGAACTTTCCTACTCTTTTCCAAACCAAACCAAACTATTTGAAAACTAATGTATGAAACAGGGGGTCCAACCAATTTATTCAAGCAAAGTAAGAAAACCAAGCAAACGAAAACCAAAATGAAAAAATGAAGACACAACACAACTATGCATGAAACAATAAAAATGAAGTGTTTGGAAGAACCTGAGATTTTTATTGATGAAGAAGGGGATTCCTTGGGCATCCCCAAGCTTTCACGCTTGTACTTCTTGGATATTTCTTGGGGTGACACGAGGTGGCATCCCCAAGCTTGATATTTTGCCATCTTGCTGCGGAGGACATGTTGCATCTTCTTTTCCAATGTAGAGCAAGTCTATCATTATGGGAAAAATCTAGGGCTGGCAATAAGTGATTGAGACTACATCTTCCATTAACCGTTCTAGATTGAGGGTCGGCAGTGTTGGAATTTCTGCTTATGGAATCAAACAGTACGATGCTGGATTAGGCAACCTTGGGCTAAAGAAGGTGGTGATTATCGCATGCTGGTACATTTGGTGGGTTAGGCGTCGGCGAACTCACGAAGAAGCCCCCCCACCCCAATACCTCACTGTTGTATGTCGAAAAACGAATTCAAGTCATGCGTCCGTGCAGGCAAACTAGATAAAACCAAATCTAAGGCAAACCCAGGTAAATGTGGACGACTCGTTTCATTATGATAGTTGTGCAAGCGCCACAAGAGAGATTATCCGTGATCAAGATGGGCTTCTACATCCAAAGGTATAATAGGCGCAAGTCCTGGCTTGCACCACAGCGCTTAGCGCGTATAGGCCCTTGGATCAGCTGATTACATTGCGCCTACACCGTCTGATCATCGTTAGACTTTTTTACCCTCGTGTGACCATTTGCTACGTGCGCTCGATTTTGTACCCAGAAGCACGTCTCTCTCTGCCTGGCTTCGACCTGTAAAAAAAACCGGTCTGGGCCCGCTAGTCAGCCTCACTCGTATTGTTTTTAGGGGTATTTTTCAGAGTACCCCGGGTCTAGGAGGGACAAAGGCCTGACGCTAATTGGGCAAATTAAACATACGCTGAGCTGAGAACCCTAACCTCCTCCTCCACGTGACCTCGTCCTCCACACCCTTGCTGCCACCGTCGCCGCGCCGTCACCGTGCCATGTCGCCACCGTGCCGCGTCCCTCCTCCTCCTCCCCCGCGGTGAGCTGCCGCCACCGCGCCGCGTCCCTCCTCCTCCCCTGCGGCGAGCCGCCACCACGCCATAGGAGAGCAGGAGCCGCTTCTCCTCCTCTTCACGGGCCTTTCCATGAGACAGCACAGAGGGCCGAGATGGAAGTCGGCGGCTGGCCGGTGGTTAGAGCAGCAGCAGGAACGTTGGCCTTTGGGATGGAGGAAGCGGGCCAGAGCCGGCGGCGGGGATTGAAGTGCGGACCGCGGCGGAGCACAGGCGGGTCAGCGGCCGGGAGAGGCAAAGGAGCTGCAGCGACCGCCTCCTGTTCCATCCCATCGTGATCCTTCTTCCTCCTCTCCACCCCCCTCTCCTCCCTGCCGCCAAGCACGGCCACGCCGGCCACAACGCCTCATGAGGTGGCCACACCGACACCCTCGTCCGAGCACGGGCCACCGCTGCACCTGCGAGGACGAGGTCAACCTGAGGTGAGTCGTCGTCACTCTTGTCTCCCTCCACTGCCCCTCGCTCTTGTCTCCATGGATTGAATCGTATGCACGGATGCGGCCCAGATCTGCCACAAAGCAACCAACAGTAGGAGGAGAACGAATGAATCAGAGTAGCAAGCTGAGAAATAATTCTTCAGCTGCATCATAGCAACTAGGTGATTCCCCAACACATCTCACCTCCTAGAACTGCATCTTCTCTCCCTAATTTTCCATTGGAGCTCATTCTGATTGGTTAAGTCTTTTCTCACCTGGATTCTCCTCTCTAGGCCCTAGCAAAAAAAGAATTTTATGTAGCTAGTGATTCATGTTACAATGAAAAAGGGTTGATGATTTTTTAGCTTGCTGCTGATTTCTGTAGTTTGGGCACGGGTCTCAGTGGGAGAAGTCACAAAAATGGGATTTGTAGGAGGAAGGTGACCATGGGAAAAACAATGGTTTTGATGCACACTACCTATTTGATGAAATACAGGTAACATAGCTTCTATTTGTTTTATTTTTTTCCATATCTTTCGATGCATATTATTCATTGTGGTGATTGTATGGAGTCTGGAGAATGGCTATATGCATCCAAGGGGGAGTTGTCACGTTTTACCACAGCCATGATTCTTCTTACTACTATTTTCTTTCCAGCAATGGAGGTGAATGTTCCTATGATAAAATTAGATCTCAGATCAAGCACCATGGTGCGTATAGTCCCGGGCCTCTACGCAAGAGCTTCATAGACAGCGAGGCGCATCCAGTTGGTTCATTGATTGATCCATGCACCATTGTTTCTCTTGAGCTCGAAACACTAATACGCTAATATTGCAACTCCTACATATGATCTAGGCTGCAAATATCCATACACTAATTCAAGATATGAATTCATATTTGATGCTTGAGTTTATAAGTAGAGGTAATTTGTGAGTTGGTTTGTGTTTGATCAGAAGTGTTTATCGGTATGCTTATATGGTTACTGGTTTTGTGATTTTATAACATTTCATTTTTTAGGTCAAAATGATAATTGGTTTCCTGACATCCTCTGATGGGAACAAGCAAAGAGAAATCTTGAAGTCACTTTAGGTTATATTGAGGAGAATTCCTACTATCAAGTGAACGGCTAATGATCTTTAATGGATTCATGTGTGGTCTCCATCATTTTATATTTGGCCAGGTTCTCATAAATTTTGTGCTAGTGGCCAGAGAAATCTTGAAGTCACTTTAGGTTATATTGAGGAGGGTTCTTGTTGTCCAGAGTTTTCAACTCCTGGGAGAATTGGCTGCTGAGATAAGTGTCTAGGTTCTTGAGACAAAGACTATTTCTGAAGTGATTGGCTTGAAAATCTGGGAACATGAGGAGTGTGTCTACAATTTTATGGTACACCTATTGTCTATGATTATCTTCCAGAGTGCTTAATATCGATGTTTCTTTGGTACCCAAGTTCTTATTTGCCTCATGAACTACCTCGTCTCTCTCTCTCTCTTGATTTAATCCCCCAAAATTTTGTATGTGGTTTGTAGATTATATCTATGTATATATGCCTACATGGCTTTTTTAAAGGTAGAATTGTTGGCTTTGTATGAGACCTTCTCTATATTGCCCATGTCAAGAAGTATTGTGGTGTGGTGGTCATCAGCTATCAAATCCAAAGTGGCATGTATGTAGAAATATCCATTCAGAATATTATTCCTCCCCTGGAAATTTAGGTATGCTTATTTGTAATTCCTTTTCTCCTTTTGGATATGTTGTAGCAAGTAAGAAATCTTAGTCCATTATCCAGTTATATGCATATATCGCTGAACCGTCTCGGGTTTATTTTGTATTTGCTGGAAAAAAAAGTCATATCATCAGAGCTCATGCAAACAAAAATAATCTGTAATGAAGATAAAAGTTTTCTCATATTCTTCATTTGTAGATGTATGAGGTCAGTCACTAATGACCCACAAGTATAGGGGGTGTATCGTGGTATTTTCGAGGGAAGTGAAACCCAATTTATTGATTTGACATAAGGGGAGCCAAAGAATATTTATAAGCCTTAACAACTGAGTTGTCAATTTAGCTGCACCTGGAAACAATCTTGCTCATAGCAGTTTATCAGTAGCAACAATTTTGTAGTAGCAATAGTAAAGTAATAGCAGTAGTAAAAGTAAAGACAGTAGTAACAATTGCAGTAAACAGTAGGATTAGAGCGCGGTAGGCACAGGGATGGATGGACGGGCGTTGCACGTACAATACAATTCATATAGCAATCAAAACATAGGGCATTTTTAGATAAATAAGATAAAGCATCCAAGTACTAAATAATCATAGGCATGTGTTCCATATATAGTCATACGGGCTCACAATGAGAACTTGCACAACATCTTTTGTCCTGCCAGCCCGTTTGCAGCGGGGCCTCAAGGGAACTACTGGCAATTGAGGTACTCCTTTTAATAGAGCATCGGAGCAAAGCATTAACACTCCGTGAACACATGTGATCCTCACATCAAAGCCATTCCCTCCGGTTATCACGATTGCTGTCACTTCGGGGCCTTTGGTTTCGGACAACAACGTGTGTATACAACTTGCAGGTAAGACCATAAACAATACTATCATAATGAATCAATAACATGTTCAGATCTGAAATTATAGCACTCGGGCCCTAGTGACAAGCATTAAGCATAACAAGTTGCAATAAAGTTAAAAAGCACTACTAAAAGATATTAGGCACCATGCCCTAACAATCTGATGCCAATACATGAATGATCTCATCCAATCCCTACAATCCCCATAGCGTACAGCGTGGGATTACTCACTCATAGATGGGGGAAACATGATGGTCGATGGAGAAGCGATGGTGATGATGATGTCGATGATCTCCTCCAATTCCCCGTCTTGGCAGGGTGCCAGAACGGAGTTTCTGGTTCTGAATTGTGGAATATGGTGGTGGCGGCGGAGCGGAACTCTTTCTAGAAAAATGTCGAACCCCCCTGAGTTTTTAGGTCAGAAGGCATCTTATAGGCGAAGAGGGAGACCGAGGGGGTGTCTGGGGCAGCCAGACCACCCCCTGGCGCGGCCAGGCCCAGCCCGCACGGACAGGTGGTGTGGCTGGGCCTCAGCCCCACTCCGTCTCATATTCTGGCTCCTGGAGACTTCTGGTGAAATAGGATTTTTGGCATATTTTCCAGGATTTTTCCTGATAGTTGATTTTCTGCACATAAACTAGACACCAAGGTAATTCTGCTGAAAACAGCGTCAGTCCGTGTTAGTTGCATCCAAATCACACAAGTTTAGAGGAAAAACAATAGCAAAAGTGTTCAAGAAAGTAGATACGTTTTGGATGTATCGACTCCCCCCAAGCTTAGCTTATTGCTTGTCCTCAAGCAATTCAGTTGAAAACTGAGTGCGATAAAAGAAACTTTCACGAACACATTTGCTTCATATGATGTATATATTCTCAGCATGTAATCAACTACTTAGACAATTCATAATAAGGAGTATGCAACTAAGTTTACTTAATAGGCATTGCATGCTATGAAGAGATTCCAACTCAAAAATAATAAGTAGCATGAAACATAAACATAAGCAACGTTACAATGCTCATAACAATGTATGATAGAGTGGTATCTCGCTTGCCTTTGATTGTGAATGCCAAGGCACCTCTGAAATTCGGGTGAAGACTAGAAGTAAAGATATGAAAGATACAAGCATCAAAGTCATAACACAAATAATCAAGTTTTGAGACAAGCACATTATACTAAGAATGACAACTATGCTCTCAGGAAAGTGCTCAAAGAATGTGTGGAGACTCAACAAGGGAATGAAAAGGTTTTGAATAGTTTGAAAGGCTTCCAAATGCTGAAAGTATGGTACTCGTTAGCTTTGAGCTCTCATTGCCCCTATCATAAGCATCTTTAAGTGGTTAAGGTTAAAGTGACGCAACTAAGAGGATATGCTTGACAAGTTATAAGTTAAAATCTTATGCCCCTTACGAGTATCGAACCTCATGCTACTCAACTTCAGTCACAAGTAAGCTCTTGTCATTGTAAGTACATATATATCATAGAGAACCGCCAACGGGGTACCCCTTGCACATGATATAGGAGCTATCCCATAATCAAAATGACAAGGCAAGCAGACAATGAGCATCTCAGCGATCTTTTTATTTGCTATTTACATAGGTTTTTATTGAGGATGCTTCATAGAATGCTCATTACGGTTATGCTGCAAGTTTCCACCATGATTAGGCATGGCTTAGGCTAGCGGCCCAGGCGTTTCTCTAACACATATACAAACTCCATGATCTTACAAGTTCCCTTTTTATTTCACACCGCCGGGATCCGTAAGCAAAAGAACATGATATCAACGAGGTACTAAGTACCAATGCAGTGCCGGAAGCGTTCCCATGATACATGGTTTTGCTAACTTCAACTTATAAAGCGCAAGCATATACGCAACAAAGATGGACGCAATGGTTCAGGTTTATTAAGTGCAAGAAAATAAAGTGTGCCATCAAGTTCGTGAGAGCTTTACTAACTAACTTTCCCAAAACAGATAGACATTTTATTCAGAAGAAAACAAGGCATACTTAATATGCACGGAATAGCAAACAATGCTAACAGGTAGGTATGGTGGACACTTTTGGCAATAATTGGTTTAAGGGAGTGATGACCCACAAGTATAGGGGGTGTATCGCAGTATTTTCGAGAGAAGTGAAACCCAATTTATTGATTCGACACAAGGGGAGCCAAAGAATATTTATAAGCCTTAACAACTGAGTTGTCAATTCAGCTGCACCTAGAAACAACCTTGCTCACAGAAGTTTATCAGTAGCAACAGTTTTGTAGTAGCAATAGTAAAATAACAGCAGTAGTAAAGTAAAGACAGTAAACAGTTGGATTCGAGTGCGGTAGGCATAGGGATGGATGGACGGGCGTTGCATGGACAAGACAATTCACATAGCAATCAGAACATAGGGCAATTTTAGATAAATAAGATAAAGCATCCAAGTACTAGATAATCCTAGGCATGTGTTCCATATATAGTCATACGTGCTCGTAATGAGAACTTGCACAACATCTTTTGTCCTGCCAGCCCGTTTGCAGCTGGGCCTCAAGGGAACTACTGGCAATTAAGGTGCTCCTTTTAATAGAGCACCGGAGCAAAGCATTAACACTCCGTGAAAACATGTGATCCTCACATCAAAGCCATTCCCTCCAGTTATCCCGATTTCTGTCACTTCGGGGCCATTGGTTCCGAACAACAACGTGTGTATACAACTTGCAGGTAAGACCATAAACAATACTATCATAATGAATCAATAACATGTTCAGATCTAAAATCATGGCACTCGGGCCCTAGTGACAAGCATTAAGCATAACAAGTCGCAACAAAGTCATAAAGCACTAATAGAAGATACTAGGCACCATGCCCTAACAATCTGATGCCATTACATGAACGATCTCATCCAATCCCTACCATCCCCATAGCCTACCGCGAGGGATTACTCAGTCATAGATGGGGGAAACATGGATGGTCGATGGAGAAGCGATGGTGATGATGATGGCGATGATCTCCTCCAATTCCCCGTCCCGGCAGGGTGCCAGAACGGAGTTTCTGGTGCTGTTTCGTGGAATCTGGTGGTGGCGGCGGAGTGGAACTCCTTCTGAAAAACGTCGAACCCCCTGAGTTTTTAGGTCAGAAGGAATCTTATAGGCGAAGAAGGAGACCGAGGGGGTGTCTGGGGCGGCCAGACCACGCCTGGCGCGGCCTGGGCTAGCCCGCGCGGCCAGGTGGTGTGTCCTGGGCCCAGCCCCCCTCCGTCTCGTATTCTGGCTCCAGGAGTCTTCTGGTGAAATAGGATTTTTGGCATATTTTCCAGGATTTTTCCTGATAGTTGAGTTTCTTCACAAAAAGTAGACACCAAGGCAATTCTGCTAAAAACAGCGTCAGTCCGTGTTAGTTGCATCCAAATCACACAAGTTTAGAAGAGAAACAATAGCAAAAGTGTTCGGGAAAGTAGATACGTTTTGGACGTATGAACTTCCCCCAAGCTTAGCTTATTGCTTGTCCTCAAGCAATTCAGTTGAAAACTGAGTGCGATAAAAGAACTTTCACGAACACATTTGCTTCATAAGATGTATATGTTCTCAGCATGTGATCAACTACTTAGACAATTCATAATAAGGAGTATGCATCTAAGTTTACTTAATAGGCATTGCAAGCTATGAAGAGATTCCAACTTAAAAATAATAAGTAGCAAGAAACATAAACATAAGCAACATTACAATGCTCATAACAAGGTATGATAGAGTGGTATCTTGCTTGCCTTTTTATTGTGAATGCCAAGGCACCTCTGAAGTTCAGGTGAAGACTAGAAGTAAAGATGTCAAAGATACAAGCATCAAAGTCATAACACAAATAATCAAGTTTTGAGACAAGCACATTACACTAAGAATGACAACTATGCTCTCAAGAAGGTGCTCATAGAATAAGTGGAGACTCAACAAGGAAATGAAAAGGTTTTGAATAGTTTGAAAGGCTTCCAAATGCTGAAAGTATGGTACTCATTAGCTTTGAGCTCTCATTTCCCCTATCATAAGCATATTTAATATGGTTAAGGTGAAAGTGACACAACTAAGAGGATATGCTTGACAAGTTATAAACTGAAGTCTCATGCCCCTTACTCACGAGTACCGGACCTCATGCTACTCAACTTCAGTCACAAGTAAGCTCTTGTCTTTGTAAGTACATATGTATTATAGAGAACTGCCAATGGGGTACCCCTTGCACATGATACAGGAGCTATCCCATAATCAAAATGACAAGGCAAGCAGACAATGAGCATCTCAACGATCTTTTTATTTACTATGTGCATAGATTTTTATTAAGGATGCTTCATAGAATGCTCATTATGGTTATGCTGAAAGTTTCCACCATGATTAGGCATGGCTTAGGCTAGCGGCCCAGGCGTTTCCCTAACACATATACAAACTCCATGATCTCACAAGTTCCCCTTTTATTTCACACCGCCGGGATCCATAAGCAAAAAGAATCATGGTATCAACGAGGTACTAAGTACCAGTGCAATGTTGAAAGCGTTCCCTGATGACCCACAAGTATAGGGGGTGTATCGCAGTATTTTCAATAAGTAAGAGTGTCGAACCCAACGAGGAGCAGAAGGTGCTGGCTAGTGGTATGGATCAGGAATTCTCTGCAAATACTTAGCAAATGGATTTTTAGGGTTTTTGATAAAGCAAGTAAACAAAGTACGAGTAAACAAAAGACAGTAGGAATAAATGCAGCAAGTGGCCCAATCCTTTATGCAGCAAAGGGCAAGCCGGTTGTATTACTTAAGATGACCAAACGTTCTCGAGGACACATGGGAAGACTGTCAAGTGCTTTCGCTTCATATAGTTGATTAATCTTCTTTAGCTTGCTAAGTGTTGTGTGGGTGAACCTGTGCTAATGTACCGACCTTCCTAGGACTAATACATACTTGTGATTATACCCCATGTAAACATCCGTAAGTATAAGAAAGTAATTAAGGTAGAAACCTAACCACAGCTTTAAACTCTAAGACCCTTACGTCCCTTGTGCAATGGTTTCCTAACGGGGGTTCAGGTTTCTGTCACTCCGGCAACCCCTACGATTAGTAGCCAAATACACAATGCATTCTCCTAGGCCCATATAGGTGAAGTGTCATGTAGTCGACGTTCACATGACACCACTAGAAGAAGTACACCACAACTTAAATATCAAACTATTAAATCTTTCTCAACACAATTCCACTACTAACAACATGACTTCTCCCATGTCCTCACGAACAAAACAAACTACTCACAAGACATCATATGGATCATGATTAAAGATGGAATAATGATGTATAACAATCTGAGCATAAACAATAATTCAATGGTTCACTCAAGAGCATCAACTACAAAGAGTAATCAACACCGGGAAAGTTTCCCCTATGAACTATGCAAGATTCAACCCAATTGTTACAGCAATATGGAGATGGTGATGAGGGTGCTGATGGTGATGATGGTGGTGATGATGATGATGATCCTGATGAAGTTCAGCTTGATGGTGGTGTTGATGGCGACGATCTCCCCTCTCCGGGAAGGAATTCCCCCGGCAGAAATCTGTCTGCCGGAGAGATCTTTTTCTCTCGGTGTTTTCCGCCCCGCAGAGGCGGCGGAATCTTTCTGTGGTCGCTCCCCGAGCCTTAGGGTTTCGGGAGGATAATATACGCCAGAGGGGAGTGCCAGGGATGGACCAGGGCGGCGACACCACCTGGTGATGCGGCCTAGGCTGGCCTGTGCCAGGGGGTGGTGTGGGCCCCTTGTGGCCCATCTCCATCCCCCCTTCTGGCTTCCTTCGTCTTCTGGAAAAATAGGATTTTCCGTATATTTTCCCGGATTTTCTGATCTTCATGAATTTTGCCTCCAAACAGCACCTTTTCCATCAGAATCCTGACTGCAGCGGTCCATGCTCCAAAAGTCATCAACCATGCAAAAATAGATGAAATAACATAAGTATCACCTCTCAATACGAAATATATCAATGAATAACAGTGAATTATGACATAGAATAGTGATGCAAAATGGACGTATTATTCCCCATGATACATGGTTCTGCTAACTTCAACTTATAAAGCGCAAGCATATATGCAACAAAGAAGGACGCAATGGTTTAGGTTTATTAAGTGCAAGAAAATAAAGTGTGCCATCAAGTTCGTGAGAGCTTTACTAACTAACTTTCTCATAACAAGGAAACATTTTATTCGGAAGAAAACAAGGCATATTGAATATGCACGGAGATAGCAAATGATGCTAATAGCTAGGTATGGTGGACACTTTGGCAATATTTTGTTTTAGGGAGTTGGAAACATTAGTAAAATACTTAGTGAAAGTGAAGGCTAGCAATAGTAAGGGAGCGACAAACGAGAGAGCAATAGCTGTCATAATCATGCTTGCAACAAAACAGGACTAATCATGGCATGAAAGTGATTCAAGACCCTCAAGGCAAAATAATTCATCGAGGCTTAACTGATTATTTCAGTCATATGCATGCGTGAGCATGTGCCAAGTCAATTCAAATGAAACATTCAGAGGAGGATACCACGGTGTCATACCAAGTTATGAATAGAGTAATGCAAGCAAATATTCATAAGACATGCTACAAACTAATTGCAAGCTGGAACTAATCATATGAAAGCAAGAACTACTAAGCATCCAAAGATAACATACACCCTACAAGAACAGACCAAGCATGCCCACAATGATGAGTATATGTACAAAAATGAAAACAAATAGAGTTTGTTACCAGCCTCTTACCAGACCTCAAGTTGTCATTAATCCTCATTATTGCTCTTCACTTGTGTGGCTTGAATAATAATATGAAATCAATATTCACTAAGGACTGTTGAACCCTGCAACAAACTCACAAAGCCAAAGAAGAACAACAAATATTTTTGGTGTTTTCGATTTTTTTTAAAGCGATAACCAAAAAGGAAAAGCAAGCAAAGCAAAATCTTTTTGGGTTTTTCAAATTGTTCAAACAAAGCAAGAAGGGAAAAACAAACCAAGGCAAAAAAGAAGAAGAAGCAAACAAAGAGAAACAACAGAAATATTTTTGGTCTTTTTGTGTTTTAGAAAGCGAAAGCAAAGAAAGAACGAAAACTAAAAGGAGAACGAAACATGAACACACAAAGTACCGACGCAACATGATAAGGAGATGAGTGTGGTGTCGGCGTACCTCCCCCCAAGCTTAGGCTTTTGGCCTAAGTGGGTATCAATCCAGATACGGGTAAGGGTTCCAAGCAGGAGGATCATGATGAGAATGGTCGTAGTTGGGCCCTTGGGAGGAAGAAGAAGCTCCCCAATCATAGATAGGCTGCTGATATGAAGACTCCCCCTCATTCGAGGGTTGGACCGAATCATCCGTGACCTCCCTTCTAGTATCCTGCTCCTGTTGGGAGAGCTCTCCCAAGTACGTGTCAAGCTCCTCCTCAGTGAGGGACCATCCTACCCTGTTATCAAGGTTAAACAAAATAGGTGCAGGCAAAAGAACAACACGCTCGGACTTTCTCTTTCTCCAACCAGCTTTGAGAAAGGTTATTTCATAAGACAACTCACTCAAACTAGCCCACGAAGAAACAAATTTATGTTGTGTCATGAAATTAAGATCAAGCCTTTCTATGGGAAACTGTAGGTCTAGATGATGAGGCACTAAACCATGCAATGCTAGTAAACGAGAAGCAATGAGGCCCCCACAAATTCCACCTTTCTCGCGGTTGGCGGCAAGATAGAAAGCTATCAAAGCACCCAAGTTGTAAGACCTATCTTGTTTAAGAGCAGCAGAGATAAATGCTAGATCATATGAAGATAACTTATTGGCAGTTTTCCTAGCAAGAACACACTTGGCAATAAAACAGGCAAAGTAGCGAATGGAGGGGAGATGAATGTTACGGACTTTTTCACTCTCCTTTGAGAAGCTGCTCCCTTGGCAAATTTCTGTGTATAAATCCATGAGTGGTGTAGCTCGCTCTTTAATCCTTCCACATGATCCCCACTAAGGTACCTTAATAGCTGCACAAAAGTCATCGAGAGAAAGGTCGAT